>JAUCBN010000026.1:857500-10857500 GCA_035048815.1 Abelmoschus esculentus | reverse complement strand
CTAATAACTCAATAATTGATATGTGACTTAATTATATTATGTTCCTTAAAAATCCTTGGTGGATCAGGTAATAGTGTATAATAGTTAGGGCCCTTGTTGTGTGTGCGCTGACGGGAGACTAATATATTTAGGAGACTTGACTAATAGAATAATCTAATGAGATTCGTTTGAATAAGCTAATAGCTTTGAGATGATAAACCCCAATTATTAGAGACTTGCCTTAGACATTTGTAATGGTGTGGCTTGGTGCTTCTTATCTTTTGGCAAGATGTCTATATGCTATATGGGCTCATGGATGATGAGTTGTGTACTCTAAGGTTGTGATTAGGGTACGATTCTTATAAATTAGTGGGTTGTGTTAACTCGAGTAACTCATTGGGCTGTGTGAAACGCAGTAGGTAAGCCTGATATGACATTTGATCCTCTTATTTGTTGATGTCTTAAGACAAATAAATTGAGAACTCTAGCTAGCATAGGATATAAGATGAACCTTAGCTTAAAATTATAAAACTAAAATTGATTTTGATATAACAATTAAGTTCAAGGACTATTTTACAATAAATTTTTAAGTCCCTAAGTCAAACTTTATGTTTCAAGTCAAACCAAGAATATTTAAATATTTATCTAAGTGTTTTTAGATGTGAGCATCGATACTATTAGAACAAGTATCGATACCGTCTTTCATTTTTCAAAAAATGTTCTTGAGACTAAGAATAAGTATCGATACCACCATCGATACCCTTTGACACCAAAACTATACTGCCAACTTTTGTTTCAAACCAGGTATCGAACCAGAGTTTAATTTTTAAAAATTTTAAAATTATAAGAACATGTTCCGATACTAGTATCGATACCCCCAAAATCCTCAATGACTCTTTTAACATTTAATGAGTCGACCATTGGAGGTAGTTAAAACTTTAAATGATGGTTAACATGTTTCAATACCAACCTTCACAGTTTACTGAAGGTATCGAACCATATTTCGATACACCCTTATTAAATACACAACGACTTTCTTTTTGTGGTCTGTTTTGAAATAGGTACCCTGCGTTTCGATATCATAGCCTGCAGAGGTGCATTTATGATGGGAATATGAAGTTCTAACGTATTTATTTTAGTTCCCAACAACCACAACAGTTAGAAATCAATGAGAAGGTATAAATTAAAGCATTTGAAGCAGCATTAACAACCATTGAACCTCAAGCATCATCAAAGCACAAAAATCCAACTCCCAAGCACCTCATTGAAAATCTTAACTCCCAACTCTTGTATTTTATTTTATTTCTTTGTAATTGAGTTTGGGGAGAGTTATTCTGTAATTGGGGAATATACTTCTTGTGTGAGAAACCTTTGTGCCTAAATTTATTTTTTTTATCCTTGTGAGGTTGAATCAATTCTTGGGTAGAAGAATTGATTTGAATTGTAATGGTTATCCCTTGAACCGAGAAAAAGATCGAATTCTTTTAGTGAATTGGTTTCAAAATCCTTAGTGGGAGGTAAGTTAGTGGATGTAGAGCTTGTTTCGAAGCTTGAACCACTATAAATCGTATGTTATTCATTTTCTATCTTTTATCGAAAAATCTTCCATCAAAAAATTAAATTGTCAATTCACTCCCCTCTTGGCCAACTTTATAGATCGATCAACTCAACAATTAGTATCAGAGCTAGATCTTTGAAGAGATTAACCTTCATCAAAGAATTTCCGAAGATAGTTGAACAATTCCTCAAGATAAATCAAATCACCTCTACTTCCGAAACTTGGAACGAGTCTCACTCCATCACCATATCTCCCTTCTTCAATGGACATAACTACTCATATTGGAAGAATAAGATGAGGTTATTCATCAACTCAAATGATTATGTTCAATGGGACATAATAGAAGATGACCCCTCAATCTCGATGAAGCAAGAAGGAGCTAGGCAAGTGCCAAAGAAGAGAAATGAGATGTTCGATGAAGAGAGGAGAAGGATGTCCATAAATGATAAAGCCTTGCACATTCTCTTTGTGCACTTGGTCCCGACATCTACTCCAAGATGTCATCTTTCACAAGTGTCAAAGAAGTATGAGACTCTTTGGAGACAACATACGACGGCACCAATGATGTCAAGGAGACAAAGATAGGTCTTCTCAATCTCAACTATGAGAACTTCAAGATGGATCCAAATGAAGATATCACCAAGATGTTTGATAGATTCTCGGTGATTATAAATGATCTCAAAGGTTTCGGTGAGATCATACTGGAGGAAAAGCTCGTATGAAAGCTCATCTACTCTCTTCCCGAGTCTTGGGATAGTAAGAGAATGACTATCATTGAAGCAAAAACCTCAAGACTCTCAAACTTGATTCTCTTGTAGGATCTCTTCTCACCCATGAGATCATGAAGAAAGAAAGAGGAGAAGAGAAAAAGAAAGGAGATGTGAAGCCAGAGAAAAGAGTAGTTGAAAAGAAAAAGCAAGGCATTGCCCTCAAAGCTTCATCCTTCTAAGAAGAGGTGGATACAAGTGAAGAAGAAGAGCTAGAAGAATTAGCTATGGTAGCCAAAAGATTTACTAGGCTCATGATGATAAACCAAAATAGGAGATTACAAAGGAAGAAGGAATTCAAGGGAAAGGGCACAGAAGATGAAAATAATTAAATTATTTGCTATAAGTGCAAGAAGCCAGGTTACATTAGAATCGATTGCCTATAATACAAAAAGAAGGGTTTTGAGAGAAAGAAAAAGCAAAAAGCTCATGTTGCCACATGGAGTGATGAGGAGTCTTCATCAGATGAAGGTAACGAAGTGGCAAATCTTTGTCTTATGGCTCTTGATGAGCCCAAGATAACCCTTGAACCATCTTGCAATGAACTTTCTTATGATGAATTATATGATGCATATGATAAATTGCAAGATGTTTATGATGAGTTAGTTTTAAAATTCAAGAAATCGGTTTTAAAAAACAAGAAAATTATTTCTGATTTAAAAGAAAATAATGATTCTTTGACAAAAACGATTTTTGATTTTGAAGAGAAGGTTATTGTTTTAAATGACGAATTAATTTTTTTTCAAAAATAAAATATAGATTTAAACAACCTTATCTCAAGCTTGAGTGAGAATCACCACAAAGTGGTGAATAAGCATAAAAAGCAAATAAAAGTGGTTGGTAGCCCAAATTTTAAAAAAGAAAGTTCTTCAAAAACCAACCATATGAAAAAGACTTTTTAAAACCACAAACAAAGAAATTTCCAAAGTCATACAAGACATAGAAAAATTAGGAGTGTTTGTGTTCCTAAGGAACTCATTATTTCTAATAACATTCATGCTATTGCATCTTGGATTCCTAAGGGAACCAAGCTTTTAGGGACTAACTCTCATGGACCCAAAATGATTTGGGTACCAAAAAAAAAAGAATTAAATCTTTTTTTGTGGGTTGAGCATTGCTTCAGGGCCAAAGCTTCAAGTCAAAACATGTGGTACCTTGATAGTGGATGCTCAAGGCATATGACCGGAGACAAGAGACGATTTAAGGAGCTAGAGCTAAAAAGTTGTGGAGTAGTGACTTTTAGTGATAACTCCAAAGGCCAAATTAAGGGTATTGACTCTATTGGTAATCACTCTTCTATTCTTATTGAAAATGTCTTTCTTGTTAATGGTCTTAAACATAATTTGTTGAACATTAGTCAATTATGTGATAAAGGATTCTATATATCTTTTGATAGATGTGGTTGAAAAATAATAGACATATAATCTAATAAAACAATGCTCATAGGTCATCGAATAGGAAATATATATGGTACATCTAAATGACATTAACCTATCTCATGCATGCATAGTTGCTAGTGATAAAAATGATGCATGGTTATGGTATAGAAAACTAGGACATGCTAGCATAAGTGTTTTAGAGAAACTAGTTTCCTAAAATCTAGTTAGAGGTTTACCTAAGCTCAAATTCTCTTTAGATAAAATTTGTGATGTATATGCTAAAGGTAAACAAAAGAGAATTTCTTTTAAGTCTATTAATGATGTTTCAACTAGTAGGGTATTACAATTGATTCATATGGATCTTTTTGGGCCTATTAGAACTACTAGCTTGGGTAGAAGATTATATGCTTTTGTTATTGTAGATGATTACTCTAGATACACTTGCGTTCTATTTTTAAGTACAAAAGATGAAGCCTTAGAAAAATTCATCATATTTTCAAATATTTCTCAAAATGATCTTGATCAAAGAATTTCTCATATTAGAAGTGATTATGGAACTGAATTTCAAAATCTAGGTTTTGAGGATTTTTGTAATAAAAATGAGATTAGCAATAATTTTTTGGCTCCTTGCACTCCCCATCAAAATGGGGTAGTTGAGAGAAAAAATAGAACTTTAGAAGAAATGGCTAGGACCATGCTTTGTGAGAACAATTTACCTAAGTATTTTTGGGTGGAAGCCAAAAACACTTCTTGTTTTATTATAAATCGCGTAATGATCGGGTCAATTTTGAAGAAAACTCCTTATGGGGTTTTAAAATCCAAAAAGTCTAACATTAGCAATTTTCACTCTTTTGGGTGCAAGTGCTTTGTTTTAAACAATGGAAAAGATAATTTAAGTAACCTTGACGTAAAAAGTGATGAAGCTATTTTTCTTGGATATTCACAACTTTCAAAGGTTTATAGAGTTTTTAACAAAAGAACCTTAGTTGTAGAAGAGTCTACTCATGTAGTTTTCGATGATACCCTTCTTCTTAAGAAAGATTCTTATGATGATGATGATGTAGGAATCATTGAAAACATTGATGAGGGATAAGCATCAAAGGTGGATAGGGTTCCAATCAATGATGAAAAACAAGATCCTCCAATAGAAGCTTTAGGAGATATAAAGCTTGAAGAAATGAAAGTGAGCTACCCAAGAGAGTTCAACTATGTCAAGAGTGGTGAAATCTTGGGTGATCTATCCAAGGGGGTAACTACTTGTTCTTCTCTTAGATTAATGAACTATATTGCATTTACCTCATGCATAGAGCCTAAACATATCAATAAAGCTTTAGATTGTGATTTTTGGATATTGGCTATACAAGAAGAGTTAAATTAATTTGAGAAAAGTAATGTACATTAGTTGATAGGCCTAGCCATAAATCTCCTATAGGAACTAAATGGGTCTTTAGAAATAAACTAGATAAGAGTGGTAACATTGTGAGAGATAAAGTTAGATTAGTTGCTCAAGGTTACACTCAAGAAGAGGGAATAGATTTTGATGAAACCTATGCACCCGTAGCTCGGATGAAAGCTATTGAGATATTACTTGCATTTGCATGTTATCATGATTTCAAGCTTTTTCAAATGGATTTCAAAAGTGCTTTTTTAAATGATTTTATCAATAAAGAAGTGTATGTTAAACAACCATCGGGTTTTGAATATCTAAAGTTTCTAAACCATGTTTTTAAATTAACAAAAGCTTTATATGGTTTGAAATAAGCTCTTAGAGCTTGGTATGAAAGACTTTCAAACTTTTTGATTGAAAAAGGCTTTGAAAAAGGAAAGATGGACACAACACTTTTCATAAAAAGGTTTAAAAATAACATCTTAGTAGTTTAAATTTATGTTGATGGTATTATTTTTGGATCTACTAATGAATGTTATTGTCAAGTGTTTTTAAGTTAATGCAAGGTGAATTCAAGATGAGCATGATTGGGGAGCTCTCATTCTTTTTGGGACTCCAAATTAAGCAAAGGAAGGATGACACTTAAATCAATCAAACAAAGTACATCAAGGATATGCTCAAGAAGTTTGGCTTGGAGAATGTGAAACCTCAAGCCACTCCTATAAGCTCATCAATTAAGCTTGACAAAGTTGAAGGAGGTAAGTGTGTTGATTCTAAAATGTATAGATCTATGATAGGTTCTTTGCTTTACCTTATCGTAGGTAGACCGGATATTATGTTTAGTATTTGGTTGTGTGTTAGGTTTTAATCTAGTCCTAGAGAATCACACTTAGTTACCACTAAGAGAATTTTTCGATACCTTAGAGACAC
The DNA here is from genome assembly GCA_035048815.1 of Abelmoschus esculentus. Taxonomy (NCBI): domain Eukaryota; kingdom Viridiplantae; phylum Streptophyta; class Magnoliopsida; order Malvales; family Malvaceae; genus Abelmoschus; species Abelmoschus esculentus. Next base: position 10,851,500 of record JAUCBN010000026.1, on the reverse strand, counting down.
ACCTTGTTTAGGTCTTTGGTATCCTAAAGATTCCTCCTTTAATCTTCATGCTTATTCGGATGCGGATTATGGGGGGTTTAAGATAGATCGAAAAATACTTCCAGAACATGTCAATTCCTAGATAGTATGCTAATATCTTGGTTCTCTAAGAAACAAAATAGTGTAACCCTATCTACCACCGAAGCAGAGTACATATCCTTAGGGAGTTGTTGTGCTCAAGTCCTTTGGATGAAACAACAATTTTTAGATTATGTCATTAAGGTTGAAACTATACCTCTAAAATGTGATAATACTATTGACATATGTCTTACTAAGAACCTCATTGAACACTCTAGAACCAAACACATAGAAATTAGACATCACTTCATTAGAGATCATGTGTCTAACAATAATGTTGTTTAAGAGTTTGTTCATACCTTAAATCAATTAGCGGATATTTTTACCAAACCTTTAGATAAAGAGTATTTTTGGACTCTTAGGAGAGGTCTAACTAGCCTTTTTTGACCTCTTAAGTGGTATTTTTTTGTGCAAAATTTACTTGAATCTTGATTAAAATCATGCTTATATTGTTATGCATCTAGTTGCTTCTATGTATGTTGCTAGGGGAAGTATGAACTTGTTCATGCATTTTAATAATATCATAACATCATATGCATGCTTCTAGGGACTTTAGAGACTCATTTCTAGTACTTTAGAAGCCTAAAATGCAAAGCTCATCTAAGTGGTATCGAAACAGGTAAAACTAGTTTCGATACCTATTCATCGTGATCTTTTGGGAAGTTTTTGGGTAGGCTTGGTATCGAACCTTGTATCGATACCGAGGGTCTATTTCGATACCTATTTCGAAACACGCAACTATAGAATGCTCTTAAATCACACAAACCTAATTTTAATCATATTTATAACTTACCAAAACTCTTCCTCTTAACTCTAGTCGAAATCCTCTTTTAAAAACCTCTCAATCCATCATTTTTTATCACAAATCAAACAAATTTTCTTGAGGGTTTTTAATCATCACATCAAAGCCAAGGTTATATCAAAGATTGGTGCTTCAATAACCACAAATTCATCATAATCCATAATCAAGATAATTTTTGAAAAACCTTATTTTTGTTGAATTTTAGAATGTTAAAATTGAGATTTTGAATGATTTTTTAATGATTATTATATGAGTTTTCATATTCCTAAAAAACCTTTTTCAAAATCAATTTTTTTCGAATATAAATTATTTTTTATCATATTGGCTTTTAATGGTTTTTCAAATATTTTTCAAATTTCTCAAAACTTTGAATTATAGATTAATAGAATTGAATTAGTTTTATAGAGCATATATGTTTTTAAATGCCTAAATCTAATCTTAAATTATTTTTACTCTTAGATCATGGTACCAAAGAAATGTTCACGTACTATGGGCGATAATTCGTCATCCTCTCGTGCTTTCAAAGCCGACATCCAAGTGGTTTTTGAAAGTAGCTTGGGTAATCATGATAAGATTGACAACTTTCAACAATTTCGTAACTATTCGCTCAAGAAGAAGCATTGCGTTAATGTGCGGTTTATCAACTCTCCTTGATTAAAATTTCACTACTTTCGTATCCTTTGAGATCGGAAATTCTTGGCTTTTCTCACTCATTCTGGCAAGTTTTATCCTACTTTTGTCATCTTGTTTTATGCTAATGCCTCATGCATTCTTTCGAAGGATAAGAGTCAAGTGGTTATCGTCGAGTCCTTTCTTATGGGACGCACCTTTAGGATCGATGTCGACTCGCTTTTTGATACTTTCGGCCTTGAGGATGAGGGTCTTGATGATGAGGATTCTCTTGGCACCTTCTCTTGGCATCTTGATAAAAAAGGTCGAATTCTTTTAGTGAATTGGTTTCAAAACCCTTAGTGAGAGGTAAGGTAGTGTATGTAGAGCTTATTTCGAAGCTTGAATCACTATAAATCGTGTGTTATTTATTTATCTTTTAATGAAAAATCTTCCATCAAAAATTTAAATTACCAATTCACCTTCTTCTTGGCCAACTTTATAGATCGATCAACTCAACAAGAATCCTTTATGTGCATCCTTGACTATCTTATCATGCATGCTTGTTTTATTATATTCTTGATTTTTGGTAAAGTAGAAATGTACCAATGAGTTTTGTTAGCTCAGCGTGCTGAATTATGTTATTTTCCGTGCGTAGGGGACATGTAGCTTTGGAGGAGCGCATCGCGGAGGACTTTCTGGTGTAAGAGCGGTAAAAGAGTATAATACTTAATATTTTAGTTTGAAATTATTGCATTCATAAAACCTTATCATAAATCGAGTTTGTATCTTTACTTTAAATTTTATATTGGAACTACTTTATGTATTTTGAAAAGGAACTACTATTTGTAAACTCTTTTATTTTATTTGATCTACGTGGATTTATAAAATATAGTATTTTGGAGATTTTGAAACACGTGGTTTAAAAGAAAATTTGATATGTTGATTTTGGGTGATCCGAATGTGACACTTCTATTCTGGGTCAGGATCGGGGTGTTACAGTAAAACCCATAAAACTCACGAATTCCTTCAACTTCTTTAAAGCATCATAATCCATATTATTGTACGCTTCTTCCATGTCAAGTTTGATAGTCATAAACTCTCAAGATCATTTATTTATTTTTATTAAGCGTGAACAATTCCGTGGATAATAATAACATTATCTTGAATTCGTCTTCCCCCAGCATAGTGACGAGTACCTAAAAGTCCTATTTTTATACCAATTTCTCACTCGATTATTGCTAATAAAGGATAGATTTAATGGCAATAATGGATAATTCTATATATTTTCCATATTTCAGCATCAATACACTCAATTACAAAATTTATGCAATATTTGGTAGAAAAGGTATTGCTTTTGTCTTTATTCTATGACAGATAAAATGCCACAGCGGAAGGTTGCCTTGGCGGAGCTTGCCAAGGTAGCAAAATGACAATTGCAGTCAAGATTTATCTTCAGACATTGCCGAGACATGCTACGCTGAGGAATGAGCAGATCGAACTAGACCAAGAGAATTATACTAACATAGTTCCAAGTCGAGAAAAAAAACAACCATTATGACGACAATTGATGTCGCGGAAGCAATTGAAGAAAAAATATTGATATCATAGGCGATCTGAAGAGAAAAATAAGGTGAATATTTTAAGACAAGCGTCATAGAAATCGGAGCTAGAAAATACATGGAAAATCAAGGTCAAAGGCCACGCGGGAAAAGAATCCTTATAGGAACAAACTAGGAAATAAAATAAAGATCTTTTGTTTATGTACTTAAATTGTGTTTTACTCCAAGTTGTATTCCTACTTTGGAAAGGTTTGCCCTAGGCCAAGCCTATATAAACCATAACTTATGTAGAAAGGAAATATCTCGAAATAAAGTGTTCAAAGAAAATCCTAAACTCCTCCATCGTCCCCTAGAGTTTAGGTTAGTTTGTGGAGTAGTTGTGGGAGAAAGTTGTACTTTGTTTTCTTGTTTCATACAATAAAATATGAAGGTTTGCTTATTCTTTGTCATTCATTGTTCTCGCATTCAAACTCGGGAGAGAAGTTTGTGAGAGATTATTTATCTAATATCAGGAGAATTAGATTCACAAAAGGAATAAGTACGATATTTTTCTAGCTAGAAAATACTAACTCGACCTAGGGATAGGGTAGAGTTTCAACGACTAAAAGAAGTGTGAGATTGGTTGGTGATTATAGTTGATTCACGCCGGGAGGTATCATCAAGGACTAGTCATCAACAGTACTTTGACTTAGGGATAAGCGGATTCATCAGAGGACACTTTGCCGAACCTTGGTAAAGTCCACCCAAGAGCAAGGGATTGCCACGGAGGATGAAACCCTTCACTGTCGAGGCAATAAAATTGCAGTTCTGCTGAGGCAGTATGGCATAATTGCATTAGACAGAAACAAGTCAATTGATTCCACACTACGAAGCACTCTAACCTGCCCCACTTTTCCATCCTTGATTTCTTGATCATTTATCTTTATTGCTTTAATTCGTTTTTTTAGTTATAATCCAACTCAATTATTTGTGTCTTTACTTTTTCATTGTGTAGGGAGAATAAATTGCGTAAGTAACGTCAATCCTCGTAGGATCGACATCTTAAATACTACAATTTGGTAAAAGGTGGATGGACGAATGCTTCATCATAAAAGCGGGACTTCCAAACCCTCAACATATAGATAATTTGAGCTTGAACAATAATACTGAGAAGAAAGAATTTGATTCTTGAGGCAAGAATTTTTTAAGTAACTTTGTTCGAGAAGTTGCACAAACATATCGATCTAAAGTGATCAACGGTTTTGGATTCCTTCTTCTTTTGAATGAGGACCATGTTTTGAGGTTCTCCTTACACCATTTTTAAAGCTTAAAGTTGGTCTTTAGTTTTTTGCACCAGCCTGAATCTTTTCTTGGGAATATCTTGATTCAATCTTAAAGTTTCTTTTACATCTCCTAAAAATCCAATGAAGTTGAAGATAATCATACAATGTTCAGACCCGATCGCAGGTTTAAGAGAGGTCACAGGTAGACTAAATAGTTCCATACAAACAAAATTAACCAGCTTTTTATTAATTTTTTCCAAGATAGTTTCATCATCGTCACTTCTTTAATTAGACCACGAGAAAGAAAGCATTTAGTGGCATTTCAAGGATAGAGTTAGAAATTAGATAACAATTTAACTTGCCCCAAGTAAATTATATAGTCTTGTTTCATCATGTTCAAGGATAGAGTTAGAAATTTAAGAGGAGTCATTTTCTTGAACAATGTTTAAGAAAAAATATTTATAAAAGAGTGTTAAATTATTTATAAAGGGATGCCAATTATATGTATTTAAATTTGTATATACAAATATATAGAAAAATGTGATTTTCAAAAACTTTTAGGTGATAATAGACACCCTCAACTATACACAAGGCTCTCTGCCTATGATCACATCATCTATAGTCTCATCTAATAAAATTTATCCATTCAATAGAATGTAAGAATTGCCTTGTAAAAATGTAAAAGGTGAAATTCACCTTAAAAATGAAATAGAAATTTATTATTGGAAGGACCATGAATTACGTAGTGAACCAGACTCATCTAATAATTTTTATTTTAAGGGACGATAAAGAAAAAGAAAAAAGTACGAAATCAAATAGAGACTTCATTAATTGACACACCAACATCAATACCATTTTTATCATCATAAATAATATCAATGCTTGTATCAAAATCCCACTGTTAGGTTGATCCTCATACAAGCCCCTCTACCTTCATAAAAAAAGAATTTATAAGCTTTAATATTTTCTTGATTCGATCAAGATTAGAGGCTTCCTTTTTTTCTCACTTAAAAATAAAATATTATGTTTACATTTGAAAGCAAAAATAGACAAGGCTTTCCCTGCATCTTTTCCCTTTAACCTTGAATATTCTAAGAAATACAGCTCGTGCTAGTAAGAAAATATCACCAGGTAGTTGAAAAATAAGCGAGAATCTCAAAAAAGATAATTCACAAAGGAAAATGACACCAGTTTCTCAAAAGGACAATCGTGGTGCTTAATGAAAATCTTGAAGAATCGGATGAGATAGTATGTTATAAGAAGACTATGAAGGTTAATGATGCACCAATTCAAATATCGTCAGAACCTATTACTAGATTAAACCAGATTGTAGTCTTAATTACAGTACTCCTTATGATGCAGTTGACACCATTGTATGTAGTAGAAACATAGAGGACTGAGGGTGTAAATGAAAACAAGATTTTTGATAAAAAAAAAGTCTTTGCGAAAAATGATTCTGTACGCCATCAGAGATATGAGAAACATTGATTCGAATAAGATTGATATGGAGCAAACTGGGGTGCTTGTTGGAACAGATATGGAAGGGCTCACAATGTTCTTTAATGGTGTTTAAAATCTGATAGAAAGAATGATGTGTAGGCCTTATGATGATCTGTATTATGGTATCTACCTTAGACAAGATGTTGCAATCAAAATTCTTAGATCTTAGTATTTGAATGGTATCTTTTAGGATGAGTTTTCTAAAGAGGTGATTATCCTATACAAATTTCACCACAAAAGTGTTGTTCGTTTTATTGGTGCTCGTACAAAGTCTCTGCATTTGAGCATCGTAATAGAGAACATGCCTGAGGGAAGTCTATATTACTCTTTTTATAAGAACCATAATGTCTTGAAGCTCTCTCAGATGCCAAAGTTTACGGTTGATTCTGCAAAAGAATAAAATATTTACATTAAAATCATATAATTGATCTGGACCTGAAGGTAAAAAATTTGTTAATGGAAGCAGACAATGTTATCAAGGTGACAGATTTTGGTGTTGCCCGTTCCATAACCAAAGAGGACTTATGATTGTTGAGACTGAGACATATAGATGGATGGGCCCTGAGGTTATAAACCATCAACCCTATGATTGTGCTATTGTATTGTGGGAGCTTTGTTAAGGTTCTTTATAATACCATAGACCGTTACAAGTTACATTGAGTAAGGAAGGGATTGCGTCCTGAACTATCTGAGGATGTACATCAAAAACTTTTAGATTTGATGAACGAGGTTATTGCTCTATGGTTCATGAGAGCAATGGGAAAATTTTGGTCGAATCGCTTGAAAAAAATAAGGTTCGTTCATTGTTTTTGAAGTGTGGTTCTTTTTCAGCTCGTCGTAATGATTTTTTAAAAGCATGAAGTGGTAACATATGGCTGTAGCATAGAGCCTAATGGGAATGCTACAACGTGGCACTAACAATATGCAGTTGTTAATACAAGCCAATATATTAAGCTTTTTTGTATCGACATAGAAACTATAATGTTGTTTCATATCGGGTTTTTAACCATTATTGATAATGAGAAACTACTAACATTTCACATTTTATTTTTGACCAAGATTATGGGAGCATGAGGATACATTTGGTTCAATCATCAAAAAAAGATCATGTTTAAATCCTTGGGAATAAGAATTCCTTTCGAGGAGTGAATATTATGACACATTTTTTAATTAAAGTGAAACGGTGTCATTTCACTAGTCATATAGGTATTTCCTTTGATACGTAATATCTTCGTTTATTGTAGGAGCTTAAAAACCTTTAATTCTGTAGCATTTAAGTTTTATCGAGCAATTGAATAGAATTTCAATCTTTTCTCCAATTTTGATGATCTTTTGTGTCTCTCTTTGCTCTATCTTTGTCTCATATCTCCTTTAATTCTCTTTCTTATTTTTATATTGTTACAGAGCACACAAGGAGGGACGAACCTTAGTCCAAGGTAACCGATGCTTAGTCAAAAGAACATAAAGTTGAAGATGTAATGATGAGAGGGAAACCGAAATCCGAAACCATAACCATGAGAAGCCATTTCATAAAGATTCGAATAGAAAGATACACAAGACCACAAAAAATTGGGGAGCACTATACTATTAGAGTATGCCCAAAGACCAATCATATGATGATTGTAAGGATACTTTTATTTACGAATTTTATTGAATAAAGGCATTGTCATTATTGTTTTCAGATATATGTGTCAATATATAACATAAACTGAGAAACAATAAGGTCCATATAATAATATATGTATTATTATTAAAAGATCCTTAGTCAAGTATTATTATGGGTATGGACAATAATAATACGCTTAAGACTAACATGTGATTAATTGATGACAATGAATTGCCATTGACATAAAGATGTCAGAATTAATACATGAATATATTAGTAGAGAATAATATATTAGATTGACCCACTATGAACATATATCTTGGATTATTATGTGACGGTCACAATATTGCTCATAGTGACAACTATATGTATGATCCTTAGACTTGAGATTATTACTATCTCAACATATGTTGTTTTATGTTTTGATGCAGTTAAACGTGTCTCGTAATTAGTTACACTATAAAAACTGACATTGGACATATTAGAATGTATATAGTGAGATGTGAATGATCAAGATAGGATTTGTCCTTCCTACATAATAGGAAAATATATCAAAGGCCACTTGATTGAGTGAGACTAGAAATGCATGGCCATGCTTGAATATGTTGATATGAGATATTACAAATTATTCATTAGAAGTAGTCCACTCTAGATATCAAGAAACATTAAAATAGGCTATACAAGTGTGACTATTTCAAGACTTATGCTTATTAAATATATAAAAGGACAAAATGATATAATACATTAAGATAGTTGTTGGTCACGGACATGATACATTGAATTATGATCTCTTTAACTTAGATGAAAATGATATATTGTTATATATCACTCATTGTTTGTAATATTAGAATTGTTCTAATTTTATTACTAACGTTACAATGAGCTTACAGGGTCACACCCAATGATTGAAAAGGAGCAAAAATATATATAAGTATAAGCAGATTATATTTAATCCCGAATTTTAAATAAAGGATATAATTAAAGTAATTATATCCCTTTTAAATTCGAATTAAATATAGATTCCGAAATTTAAGGAAATAATTAAAGTAATTATTTCCTATAAAAAAATTTGGAATCAAACTTTTATACCTTGGGTTACACCTATATAAAGGATCTTTGATCTAGCAGCCACAATAAAGAATTTTAAATTCTCAAACCCTAGAATCAAGAAAAATAGTTTTTTCGAGATTTTGCTCTATCAACCGGGTGAACTGAGTAGAGGCCGAGACGATATTCGTGAAGGCTAAAGATTCAAATTGTCGAACGATCGTGATTGTTGCAAATCTAATTATTTTTTTTGCTTCTTATCAAGGAACCCAATGTAACTCATCGCATCTTTTCCTTCCGATTTCAGGTTAAACGTACATGGATCACTGGAAAGACCGTCATAATTTCGTTCCGCTGCGCCATAGGGTGTACCGATGGTCCCAACATATACGACAAAGCACGAAGAGAGCAAAGGGAAAGAAACCCCAAACTAAAAAAAAGAAGACAACAAACCAAAGATCCTAGAAAATAATAGAGAAAATTAAACTCAAAACCACTCTCACAAATGATCAAAAGAAAAAAATGATGCAAGCCCAATTATACGTAAATAAAACGAGATGCTTTATTATATTAGACTTAGTCAAAACTAGGATGTTTTAAATTTAATATTTAGTTAAAATATTAGAATATTTTAGGTTGTTTATTCATCAATAAAATTAGAATGAAATTTCCTTTGTCTTTCCCAAATTATTTATTCTTCATCTCTCTTTACTCTATCTAGTTCTTTCTCTATTTGAAATTCTTGTTCTTAGTTTCATACTAAAAAGAAAGGTATCAAAGTCATTCCTTTAAATAAATAACTGACGGCGTGAAACCACTATCATAACAAAACCTCACCACAATACTGTTTGCTTTCTAAGAATTGAAAAAATGATTTAAGATAAAAATCAATTAGACAATCACCAATAAGGTTCAAGCGATTCAAGAGCAAACTAGTGACATTTGCTTTGAAGTTTGTAAAATGAAGATTAAAGGAGTTCAATGGAATTTAGATGCAACAACATCAACAGAGGCTACTGTATGAATCTTGATTTGAAGATGAACATGTGTGCAACAAGATTGTTCAATAAAATATCTATGATAATAGATAAAGAAACTATAAATCAAAAAATCATTATTCCAGAAGAAACGAATTTCTACATGATCAAACAACCATTATTTGTCCCCTTGATTGATGAAAAACTCTAAAACGATCAAGATTTAAAATGTTTGATTATGTCTTTAATAAAATACAAATGGTAGCAGCAATGAAAGAAATCATGGAAGATGTAAAAATTGAGTCTAGTATTTGAGGTAACAATTTGGATGAGTTTTTCTAATTAATTATTTTTCTCTATAAAATAGTATTTAAATTTAGAACCATTGTACTTAATACGATTTAAATTTTTCGATCTTGAAAATTTTTCAACAATACTATGATATTGATCGAATATAAATCTTATCTAGTTACACTATTAAATGATGATGAATATAAGATATCTATTGGGATTGATCCTTAGTGTGTATCAATGTATACAACTTAAGAATGAGAACATGTTTTTGAGATAAAACATCATAAATTAGTTCAGACCTCAAGCACTTTGGTTGATAAGGTGTGGTACAATCGATCACATGTTGAAATTAATTTAGTTTTGATTCATCCCTTAAAATTTGTTGGTTGCTATATTGCTGAAAAATTGAAAGAATCGAGAGAAATACTCACTAATGAAAATATTAGGGACTTATCATCACAGCTTTAGATGAGGTTCATTGGTTGTATAATATTTATGGAAATAATATCTTTTATTATCCAATTATTTATGTATTGGTTATTATAACTTTAAATTTGGTTTTATTTTATGTTAATCAAAAGAACTTTTTATCGAATATGAGATACTTTATGAAATAAAACAATGGTTGGATACCCTTATAGTTAAGAAGGCAATGGATCATGGTGAAATTATTGTGTTTGATAAGAGATTGCTATATATTATTGATTCACTACTGACTATTAAAGAATCTATTTATTTAATGAACTACCCTTATTGATTGAAGAATTAATGACACCACAGTAAATTATTGTCATGAAATACTAACATTGTAAATTTTATTAGTCATGATTGACACTTTATAGAGATGACAACTACCTAGACGAACTTGTACTGGATACAAGCAAGTTGATAAAGTTTTATGTAGAAGCTTAATCTGGACATGTACATGAAACGTCATAGGGATTGAGTAGATGAACATGTACACTATGAGTCATTTCATGATTTCGTTTGACCATATTGAACATAGATAGCTAAGGTATCCACCATGAATCACTCAATTAATGGGTTTAAGACTTATCCCCTCGACGACTCTAGAATTTGTTGCTTACTCATTCCTTTGGTAAGAGGATCAACCAAATTCATCTCTAACTTAACATACATACTATAAGTCAAATACTTTGTTCTTTATTAGGTTCCTCACAGATTAGTGCCTTATGCGAATGTGCCACTTCTTATCATTGTAGGCTTGATTTAGGACCACATATATTGCAGATTAAGAATTGTAAAATAAAGATATCAAAGGAATCGATTTTCTCCATAGAGGTATCTTTTCTAAAAGATTTCTAAGTCACTTAACTTCTTGCCCAACTAAGTCTTGAGTTATAAACTCTGAATCCATAGTAGAGTGTGCAAAACATGTCTATTCGACAGACTTCCACGATATTACAGTTCCGCCTAGAGTAAAAACATATTCACTCATAGATCTTACCTCATTATTATCAAAAACTAAGTTGACGTCACAATATCCTTTCTAAACTAATAGAATATCCAACAAGATTGAGTTTTCAATTTATAGTACCGTTAAGGTACTTTAGTAAACTTCTAAGAGTTGTCTTATGTCACCATTGAAATTATCATATATCTACTCAATTTACTCATAAAATAGGTAATGTCGGATCGAGTATAATTCATTAAAAACATTAGACTTTCAATAATTTTAGCATATCCAACTTGAGAAACACGACTTCCTTTATTTTTAGGTTAAATTACACGGATAGTCACAATATTATGGGGTTGGTATCAAAATGGACACAATACTTTAAAAGCGTTAAATACACCAGTCAACTATTAAAATGGTATTGAAATATCCACCGATCGTTAAAAACTAATGGGCTGATGATATGGCAGTTAAAAATAAATTAGAATAATTACATATTTACTCCCCTGTTATTCATATATTTTTATAATTTAGTCCAAATTGCTGCTATGGGGAATTAACCCTATGACCTCAAGCATAACACCCAACGATCAAACCATTGAGCCAAGCTGCAATTATGATACAAATTCCTACGACAAATATACACTTACTATATTTTTATATTTATTCTTTCCATTTTACATATAATTATACATTTAATTTTTTTAATTTAATTAAAATATTAAATAAATTATAATAAAAATATTTAATAAACCCTAAATAATAAACCCACGGCAAAAGCTTGATTTCGTCGAGGGAAAATCGGAAAAGGCTTGATTTCGCTCCGGTTTTGAGAGTTTTAAATTGGTTAATTTGAGGTTTCAAATTTTATAAGAGGTGTTTTCAATGGATGAAGTCAATTAGCGGCGGCCGTTGCGGTCATGAGAATGAACAAATAGTGTTGTTCATTGTTTTTGGGGTTTCTGTGTAGGAATAGAAGAGGGCTATGTCTAAAAAACTTAGGTTTTATAGTGTTTTAAAAATATAGAAATGGTTTTATCAGAATTTAAATCCACTCCATCCTTTTATGTTTACCAATATAATCCTTTTGCTTTCTTAAATAATATTTTTGTTTCCTTTATTATTCTAAATATTTCTAATTTCATCCTTATTTTAAATTTGATTTAAATTTTTAAAATTAGTTTTATTACTTTTAGGACCTTCCACGTTTTCAAAATATTTTCTCGGTCATCCCTCTTTCTTAAATCCCCTTTATAGTCCTCAAAGTTTCAAGTTTCATTTTAATTTTGTCCTTATGTTCCTCAAAATTTTTATTTTTATTTTAAATTGGTCCGGAATTTAATGATTCAACCTTTTTAGTCTCTTTGTTTTTAATCTATTTTATTTTTGTCTCTTGCATTATATATTTAATTTTGCTTTGTATTTTATTTTATCTACATTTTAGTCCTTGTTTATATTTTTTTAATAAAAGTCATTAATTTTATTAAATGAAAAAATACCCAATATTAAAATAATGGTTTATAATTATCATTGTAAACTAAACACATAGTTTGAATATTTTCTTAAAACTAGCCACTTTAGATCATATAAGACCATACATGAAAAAATTTTAAAAAAACTCATCCAAAGACTCAATCGAAAAAATAGACCCGAACAAATCTAACTTTATCGGTGAACGAATCATAAAAGGGATTAGTCTATTGAAAGACCACTGAGAATAGCAAATCAGAACTGAACATCGCGATAAACTATCCACGAGCACAAACCGCATAGCCAAATTCAATTCGAGGGTTCAAAATAAGGAAGATCACCATGATAACAAATAAGAGTCATCTTGATCAGTCGTGACGTCGTCAGATCTAACCTTCAAAAAATTAAAACAAAAGAAAAATCGTGTCCAATGGCAAAAAGAACATACCAAAAGGTAGAGTAGATCGTGCCACAAGAGCAGAATAACTTATTAAAAATTAACAAATAATATAAATAAAATGATAATTCCGATGATCGACTACCAATATTAAAATCGGTGTCACTTCCGGTACCTAAAGAAAAAGAAAAAAAAAAGGCTGCGGTTTCTATGCTTTGATAGTCCTTGTTTATATTTAATTTGGTTTGTGTTGATTCTTATATATTATAATACATTAGTAGTATATTTTTATGATTGTATACGACTATACCGCCATTACATCTATCTTTATATCAAATATATGTTTTTATATAGATTAGGGATCATATTGCAAGCCTTTTCTTATATTATAAGTTTTTATACATATATAAGTGCATTAAGTTTTTTTCGTCCCTTTTATAGTAACATATTTATTATTATATTATTTATAAAGATTATATTTTATACATATACTTATATATGGTTATATATTTATATAACATAGTGTGTATATTACAGGCTTTTATAATATTCTCTCTGTCAAAATATAGTGTCTATTATTAATTTTTTAAAAGTTGAACTTTCAACTTTGATCGTAGTTATTCTAAATATTTTAATTTATTAAATTTTACAAAAAAACATATTTTTAAACTATTTGATTAAAGATTTTTAAAACATATTTTTTTTATATTTTTATCAATAATATATTTAAAGTTATAATGAGTTAAAGTTGAAAAAGTTTGACTGAAAAAAAGCCAATAATAAACAAAAATAGTGGGACGGAGGGAGTACAATACAGTGTCATTTTATTCGGGAGTAAATGTGGTTAGCACCAAGCGTAGTGATGATGATTTTTTGTTTATTCTCGAATAACAAGACTTTTATTAATTGTCGAGTTATTTGCCATTAAAATTTTATTAAAAAAGATCGATCTTTTTCGTTATTTTAAGTCATGCAACCATTTTATAATTTTTTATAGTAAAAAGACTTTAAAAAAATATAACTAAAGGACTATATATGCATTTCACCCAAAACACTATTTTTCAATGTTTTAAAACAATATTAAAGAAAAAGTTAAATGTCGTTAAGAAAATATGTATATTTTTTAAGTATTTGATATCATATTACTTAAGTCCATCTTCAAATTTCTAATTTCTAAAACCATAATGAAAAAAATATTGAAAACATTTTTTGCGTTTTCATATTTTTCATTCATTTTATAAGGACAAAACCTACCGTTAAATACAATTAAGTAATATCTTGTTGAACATTATTATTTTTTAAATAATTATTATAGAATTTAAATTTTAAAATAAAATTAATTAAATTTTAAAATAAAATTAAAAAAATTCAAGAACAGTATTTACTATTTTATCTGTAATCTTACCTAATTAAATAAAAATATATCATCTTTATTTTTCACATAATATTTTTTTATAAATTAAAAATCATAAATCACCATTTTTTTTTCTCTTACGACATATATTAATTCTAGTATGCTAATAAATAAAACCCTTAAATAAAAAATATCTCGAAAGCTTAACCCACAAATAAAAAAGATATATAAATAATTAGTTCTAATCCGTTAAAACCCCCAGAATTAACGTATTTATTTGAACGACAAACAAATTAATTATAAAATCTTAAGACTATGTTTATGTTATTTTTTTATTTTTAAAGGTGTTCATGTTCGGTTTGTATACGTTTAAATTTTTAATATTATTTTCGTGTTCGTTTATTTATTTTTAAAAGTGTTCATATATATTTGTTTAGTATTCACAATGTATTTGTTTATATGTTCATAAATGTATTTATTTAAATATTTGTGAATATATTCATTTAAATATTCTTAAACATGTTCGTTTATTGATTCGCGAATATGTTTGTTTATATATTCTTAAATGTTAACTAAATTTACAATAAATAAATAAATTAATTAATTAACAAAATAAAACTTACATTTTAGTATAAACTTATATAACATCTTTAACAACAATAACAAATAGTATTTAGATACGTCCACAACTATTTTTATTCTATAAACAAACTTATATATGAGCTTATAAATGAGTTTGTTTGTGAACATAAACGAACCTAATACACAAATTCTTGTTCGTCCATTTATTAAATAAATATAAAACTTATATTTATACTTATTTATTTAACTTAGTAAACAAATATAAAAAAATATTATATGAACGATTCACGAATTGTTCGTCAAATATTTTAAATTATAAAAAATCAAACTTTAAACTAATGGTACACAAAATTGTTACAAGAAAATATACTTTTTAAAGAAAAAAAATAAACAACTATAAAATAATTTTTACACCCAAATTTAGGACAGGATGTTTTGAGCTTAAAGAGTTAAATTGTTAAATTTAGACTTAATTAAATTGTTTGCAAAGATTTGAAAGTTATTTGATAATTTATCAAAGTTTCAAGGTGAAAATGTAATCTTTAAAAGTCTAGTACCATTTTCCAAAAACTCAAATAAGTTCAGTGACTATCTTAACAATTTATCCATTGAAATACACATTTTTATCACCTAAAGAATATTTACCTTATCCTTATTCTTAATAACGCCGCCAACAACTCTTCTCCCCCTCCTCATCTTCAAACTTTTCATCTCTTTCGCCACTTTGCATTCTTTTTTATCGGTTTGAACCATATTTTTTACGGCTTAATGTTTTAAGAAGTCTTTCGATTAAAAAAATTAATTAAAATTTTTAATATTTTTAACTTAATTAAGTCTTTAAATAAAAAAAACTAATTAATTAAATATTTAAACTAAGAAATTAAATCAATTAAACTCTTTGATCAATTTTGACTATTAATCTTAATAATTTTTTTCAGATATTATCAACACATGACATAATACAATTTTATCAGATTGAATTTACAAAAATATAAAAAAAAATATTTTTTAATAAATTTTATTAAGTTTTAATTTTTTAAATAAAATAAAATTTTTGAAAAATATCATTTAGACACACTGTGATAGAGGGCATTGCAACAATAAATCGTAAAAAAATATTTTGATTTATTTATCAAAATTAATCAAAGAGCTTAAATGATTCAATTTTTTAATTTAAAGACATTTAATTTTTTTTTATTTAAAAGACATTTAAATTTTAAACATCGAATGATTCAATTATTTTAAAGACAAACCCTAGAGCATAATTTTTTTTATTGGAAGTTTTGAATTGTATTTCATTTAGCCATAAATAGCATCACTGATTAGAAGGTTTGATATACAATCTGGGGTAACCTTAAAGAAAATAAAACGATCATTACAATTAAGAACCCAATTTGTAAGTGAATGCGCAACTCTATTAGCAACCCGACCAATATGAACAACTTTGAAATCAACCAAGGCAGAGAGTATTGAAAAAGCTTCGGGCAGATGTGAGGCAGTGATCGATCTATCAAGGGACTCCGGATTCAGCTTGTTGACCACTGCCATTGAATCGCCTTCAATCACCACATTATGCCAATCATTCTCGACTGCCACCTGAATTCCTAAGATAAAGGCACAAGCCTCAGCTATCTCGGTAGTATGTGCCCCGAGAAGCTTATGCGCTCTCGCACCAAGGACCAAGCCATGAGAGTTTCGGGCAACAATTCTAATTGTTGCATCTCCAGAACTAGCGGTAAAAGATGCATCAACATTCACTTTAATAATACCCTCAGGGGTTTTTGTCCACCTAGCTGCTCGGCTATAAGGGACCGAAGGGACTGTGAGCTTCTATACTACCGCATAGTCCGAGGCAATCAGGGCATAGTCCACCACAACTCTGGAAGGAAAGAGTTTGCTCTCATGAGCAACTTTGTTTTTCCGGTTCCAAAGATTCTACAACAAAATAATCAGGAAAGTAAATTGTTCCTTCTCAAGTGACTTCAAGCAGCTTTCTAGCCATTCATCACGGCTCGAGAAATTTCCTTGAGGAAGGTGCCCAGAAAGCATACAATGATCAAAAGCCTCTTGGACTTTCTGACAATCCCTAAAGGCATGGATACCTGATTCAATTTCATTTTCGTACATTTGACACAAATCGTTTTTGATTCCAGCAACATCATGCTTTTTCCCAGTTGGGAGTGCTTCGTGACATAATCTCCACCCAAAAATTTGGATTCGGGGCAGAGTAGGAACCTTGGCCATAGCCTTCCAGATTGCATCAGGACCCTTTACCTTGTGGTTTTGTAGCTGAAGCCAATTATAGCCTGATCGAGTAGTGTAACATCTCAAAGAATGGTGTCCCCATATTAGCATATCCGCTGAATTTGGCGCAATGTGTCATCTACAGATCAATTGAGCATTCTTGTCCTAGGAGACCTGATTAATCATAACAACATTCCATGCTGTCATATCCAGAATCATAAATTTCCCACACTTTATCAGATTAGAGTGATTATCCAAGTAATTCTCTTCCAACAGAATAAGCTTTGAACCACCCCACTTATCTTGGAAAATTTTTACCATGCTATTAGGCCCGAGCTTCTAGTGAAATCCCTCTTTAACAGCCTCTTTAGCCTTGAAAATGCTGCTCCAAATGAAAGAGGATTTGTCCTCTTTAACACAATGACTCATTGTTACACAGTAATCTTTAGACCTGTTTAGCAAGCAAGGCAATGTTGAACAATTTGAGGTCTCGGAAACCCAAGTCACCCACTTGCTTCGGTTTTCAAATATTATGCCAAACCACATGGGTCCATCCCCTCTCGTCCTTCTTGCCCGACCACAAAAAGTTCCTTGCTGTAGTGACTATGGGATCAATGATACAATCTGGGAGCAAAAAATAAGACATAGCATATACCGAAATTGATTGAGCCACTAATTTGATGAGGACTTCCCGACCACCGTAAGAAAGCAAGTTCTTGGTCCAATTACACATTCTTTTCTCAACTTTTTCATCCAAGAAACCAAAAGCCTCTGTTTTGTTTTTCCCCATGATTAGTGGCAAGCTAAGGTACTGCCCGATGGTCTCGCATTCTTCCATAAAGAGAGTGGCCTTGATTTTATTTTTGCTTTGCTCGATTATACCCTTGCTGAAATAGATGGTCGACTTTTCAACATTAATTTTTTACCTCGAAGATGATTCATAAACTTGTAATATATTGTTCAGATTAGATGCTTCTGTAACAAAGTTTTTGATAAACAAGAGATAATCATCCGCATAAAATAATGGTTAACTCTTGGGCCATTCTGACTTGCTCTAATTCCCCTAATATTCTTATTCTGTTTCTCCTTCAGAAGCAGCGCTGATAATCCTTGCATGCAAAATAGGAAAAGGTATGGGGTAAAGGGTCCCCTTGCCTTAGTCCTCTTGAGGGTCTAAAAGAATCTGTAAGCACACCATTAATTCTGAAGCAGAATGAAACAGAGGTGACACAAGACATCACCATATCAATCCATCTCGAAGCAAAGCACATTTTAGCCATAATATTAGAGAGGAAATGCCATTCTACACGGTCATAAGCTTTTTCCATGTCAAGCTTAATGGCAACACCTTTGTTAGGGCCATTTTTTGTACCTTTTAGATAGTGAAACAACTCATGAGCAACAACCATATTATCCAAAATCAGTCTACCACCCACAAAAGCAATTTGATTCTCAACAATGCATAGAGGCATAAATGATTTCAAGTGATTGACCAGGAATTTTGAGTATGTTTTACAAATGACATTGCACAGGAATTTTGAGTATGTTTTACAATTTGATTCTCAACAATGCATTTGTTGTGAGGTGTGTTCTCTTCTTGTGCTAGATTGTTTACTGTGTGTGATTATTCATCGTGAAACTGAACTCTTGTGATAATCTGTAATATTGAGATCAGATCATATGGACCGTACGCTACATATTTTATATCATTAATTGTGTTGAGACATTGAGTATATTTGCATTCATTGCATAACATGTGCATGGGATGGATTGTATAGAGGAAGGTGGTTTTACCACACCGTGTTTCAGAGAAATAAGGGGTGAGGGGTTCTGGGGAACTACCTCCACTGTGATTGGATGGCTTTGCCACCATTATATTTGGCGTTCGGAGTATGGGACTGCATTCTCTGTGACATTACATTCATCGCTCTTTGAGACATTATTGTGATTATTTCCATGTTATATTTAATTGAACTGAATGCACTTGTGACTTAAGATGGCACTGTAGGGACACACTGGGCTTTATAGCTCACACTGTTTATTTAATGTTTCAGATACTCGGTCTTAGGAGTTGTTACCCGGAGATCTCAACCAGAAGCTTATTTTCAATTACTATTTTCAGTACGTTAGTTATTAAGGATTTTACCTTATTTTTTTGGGAATGTTAGGGATCGAGATGTTTTAAGTTACATGCATTAATTGGGGAATTTGGTTTATTAATATTATTGTTAGCAGATATTCAAATATAATAATATTATTCAGCGTATTTATTACTATATTATATCGTTGTGTTATGTATTTAATATATTGAAAATATTTCCCGCTTTACTTGTCGAACAAGTTATGTAATATAATTATTTAACCTACCGTACTCTTCAAGATAAAAATTAAGAGGTTACATTTTTGGTATCAGAGCCGAGTTCAACACTCGGACTGTGAGGCCAGGTAACCAATGTTTTACTTGTGTTTGAAAGGCTTGCATGCATTAAATATTTTGGGATATGAGAATTTCTGAAAATAAAGTATTTTACTCGTGAAACTTGATAGTGTTGCAGTTAACCGGAAGTTATTGAAATACTTCCGTGAACAGTAGGAAAGTGCTAGGAAACCAATGTCATCTATTTTCCCAAGTGATGGAATGAGGGTCTTTGCGGGTGTTTCGGATGAGCTCCCATCGGATGTTGAGCTATGGATGGAGGATTTTGAGAGACTTTTTGAGGAAATGGAATACCCCATTGGTAAGAAATTAAGAGCTGCTATTTCACTACTGCAAGGCGAGGCACAATGTTGGTGGAGATCCGAACAGAGGCTTATTTCAGTTGATCAAATAACCTGGGATACCTTTCGATAGGCCTTTTAGAACCGTTATGTGGGAGACCAGTACCTAGCTGATCGACGTCAGGCTTTCATTGATCTAAAATAGTAAAATATGACAGTATCCATGTATGAGATCAATTTTGTGGAATTATCTCGGTATGCACCTGTTTTAGTGGACACTGAAAAGGATAAATGCTGAGAATTTCTGAATGGTCTTCGCTTTTCGATCCGTGATAAGATAGCTCCTTTTCAAGATAAGTCTTTTAGTGCTTTAGTTGATAGTGCCAAGACAGTGGAAAGAATGAAAACCATCTCTGGGTGTCAGTCAAAATATGAGAAGGAACGAGGTAAGAGATATTATGGGTTGGGTTACCAGCAGGGTACCCCGAGTTACGCTGGTAAGAGAGCTAGAGAGGAATTAGTCCAACAGAGTAATTAGAGGACAAAACCTATGATATCTACTGCCAGTGGAGGTGGGTCATCAGCTTCCCGACCAATCTATTCTCACTGTTACAAGAAACATAGAGGGGAATGCAGAAGGATGGTAGGCGCTTGTTTCAGGTATGGCTCTCTGGATCATTTCTTTAGTGCTTGTCCTGAACTGCCTACAACTTCCTTCTTGAGGAAACAGTCACAGGATCCAGTTCAGACATATGGTGTTGGTAGAGGCCAAGGAAAGTTAGTCACCTCTGGTATATGAGGTAAAAGAGGATGAGTTCAGAGTGCAGCTACTTCGGGTGTTAGGAAACCTGGCCTAATTTATGCTACCAGGGCTCAGGATGATCGTGACCAACCAGATGTTATAGCGGGTACCTTTTCTATCCATTCTTTACCTTATTTAACTTTGCTTGATTATGGGTCTACGCACTCTTATGTGGCGAGTGCGGTAGCGGGTGGTCTTGAAATCCCAGTATGTAAAATCGATTTTTCTGTAACTATCCAAAGTCCCTTAAGAAACCCCGTTGATGTCAATAGAATTTACCATAATTATCCTCTTAAAGTTCAGGGAGAGATATTCCCTGCAAACCTTATGGAACTCCCTTTTAATTAGTTTGACCTTATTCTTGGTATGGATTGGTTATCCAATCATCGAGTTAATTTGGATTGTGAGAAAAAGAGAGGTTTTCTGAAAACACCTGACAATCGAGTAATAATGTTAGTAGGGAACGAAGTGGATTCTTATATAATATGGTATCAGCTCTTAAAGTTGAAAAGTTGATTAAGAAAGGTTCTGTAGCCTATCTAGCGTATATTCTTGATTTGAGACAGTCGGATTCTGGGATAGATAGGATACGGGTTGTGAAAGATTTTCCAAATATGTTCCCTGAGGAATTACCAGGAGTGCCACCTAAGCGTAATGAGATTGAGTTTGGTATTGAGGTTTATCCGGGTACAACTCCTGTATCGATGGCGCCATATCGGATGGCACCCAAGGAACTTAAGGAATTAAAAATCTAGTTGAAAGAACTTTTGGATAGAGGGTTTATTAGACCAAGTATTTCACCCTGGGGGCTCCGGTTCATTTTGTCAAGAAGAAGGACGGGATGCTTTGTCTGTGTATCGATTATCGTAAATTGAACAAGTTGACGATAAAGAATAAATATCCCGTCCCTCGTATCGATGATCTTTTTTATCAATTTAAGGGTGCTAAGGTTTTCTCAAAGATAGATTTGAGATCTGGGTACTACCAACTCAGAGTTAAGGATTCTGATGTTTTTAAGACAGCCTTCCGAACACATTACGAGCATTACAAATTTCCCGTAATGCCTTTCGGATTAACAAATGTTCCTGCAGCATTCATGGATTTAATAAACTTAGTATTTCAGCCCTACCTTGATCAGTTTGTGGTTGTTTTTATTGACGACATTTTGGTTTTTTCTAAGTCTAAGGACGAACATGAGAGATATCTTCGAATTATTTTGCAAACCCTGAGAGAGAAACAGTTATATGCTAAGTTTAGCAAGTGTGAATTTTAGCTGTGTGAAGTGATGTTTTTGGGAAACATAATTTCTGCAGAAGGTGTTAAAATGGATCCGAAAAAGATTGAGGCTATTATAGGCTGAAAGCAACCCAAGAATATTTCTGAGATCCGTAGTTTCTTGGGTTTAGCTGGTTATTATCGGAGGTTTGTGGAAGGGTTTTCGATCATTGCAGCTTCTTTAACTAAGCTTTTAAGGAAGAATGCCCCTTATGTTTGGATTGAGGCCCAACAGTCCAGCTTTGAGAAATTGAAATTGGTGCTAACCCAAGCTCTAGTTTTGATCCAAACTGAGTCTGGAAAACCATATATCGTTTACAGTGATACTTCCCATACAGGTTTGGGTTGCGTACTTATGCAGGATGGTAGGGTGGTAGCTTATGCCTCCCGTCAGTTGAAACCTCATGAAGGTAACTACCCTACCCACGACCTTGAGCTAACTACTGTGGTTTTTGCTCTCAAAATCTGGAGACACTATCTCTATGGGGAGAAATGTTATATCTTTACTGACCATAAGACTTTGAAATATTTACTCACTCAGAAAGAGCTTAACTTAAGACAACGACGTTGGTTAGAACTTCTGAAGGACTATGACTGCGAAATTGAGTATCACCCTGGGAAAGCTAATATGGTGGCAGACGCTTTGAGTCGTTGTGTAATTGTAGATCTGAGAGCCCTTTTTGCTCATCTGAGTTTATATGAGGATGGTAGTATCTTAATGAAACTTCGGGTTATTCCTACTTTAATCTCTGAGATTCGCTTGGAACAGCCGAATGATGTGTTCTTTATGCATCGTAGGAAAGAGGTTGAGGAACGTACTTCTAGGGACTTCAACATTGACCAAGATGGTATCCTTTGTTACCGAGGGCGGCTCTGTTTTCCGAAGAATTCTGAGCTAAAACAAACTATTCTTTGTGAAGCCCACAACAGTCCCTACTCTATGCATCCAGGTGGAGATAAAATGTATAAAAATCTCCAAGAACGATATTGGTGGAAATGACTTAAGACAGATGTTGTGGATTATTTCTCTAGATGCTTAACTTGTCAGAAAGTGAAGGTTGAACATCAAAGACCATCTGGGTTGTTACAGCATATTGAGATTCCTCAATGGAAGTGAGAACGTGTGACTACGGATTTTGTTATTGGTCTTCCTTTGACTCCGTCGAAGAAAGACTCTATTTGGGTTATTATGGATCATCTCACTAAGTCCGCACATTTTATTTCGGTTCGAGTTGAATTTTCCCTCAGTAAGTTAGCTCGGTTATATATCTAAGATAGTGCGACTGCATGGTGTACCAGTTTCTATAATTTCTGATCGTGATCCGAGATTTACAGCCAAGTTCTGGAAATCTTTTCATACTGCTTTGGGCAGTCGGCTTAATTTTAGTACTGCGTACCATCCACAGACTGATGGTCAGTCTGAGAGGGTTATTCAAATTCTTGAGGATATGTTGAGGGGATGTGTTGTTGATTACCCGGGCAGTTGGGAGAATTTTCTACCTTTGGTAGAGTTTACGTATAATAACATTTATCAGGCTATATTCAGATGGCACCTTACGAAGCTTTGTACGGACATAAATTTCGTACACCCATTAGTTAGACTGGGTTAACTGAGCATAGGATTTTAGGCCCAGATATTACTCGAGAAGCTGAAGAAACGGTTAGAATGAACAGAGACAGACTTAAGGTTACCTTTGACCGGCAAAATCTTATGCAGATCTGAAACGACGGGATATTGAATATGATGTGGGTGATAGAGTCTTCTTGAAAGTATCTCCATGCCGGAAGGTACTTCGTTTTGGTCGGAAGGATAAGTTGAGCCCCCGATTTGTTGGACCTTATCAGATTTTGCGGAAACTGGGACCAGTTGCCTACCAACTTGAGTTACCTCCTGAGTTGCAGCGTATACATGATGTATTTCACGTTTCTATGTTAAGGCGATATAGATCCGACCCATGCCACATCATTTCTGTTGAAGATATTGAAGTTAGACCTGACATGAGTTATGAAGAGGAACCAGTTAAAATTCTTGAGGAAGACAAGAGGGTGTTAAGTAAAAAGACTATAGAGATGGTTAAAGTTTTGTGGCGGAATCATGGGTACGATGAGGCCACATGGGAACCTAAGTCTGTTATCAAAGAACAGTATCCGCATCATTTCTCACCAGGTAAATTTTGAGGCAAAATTTTCTTTTAAGAGGGGGGGAAGAGTTGTAACATTCTAGAATTATAGATTAGGTAAATCCCTAATTTGAGTCAAAATCCCTAGTTTGATCCAAATTAGGATTCTTCTAGGGGTACTATCGGAATTTTGCGGTTAAACCTAGATCCTCGTTATTTAAACTTCTCTTTGGTTATATGTTGAGTTTTTTCCCCTCTCAATCTTTGTCCTTCATCTGGAGCTAGCCTATCGTCGATCTTTTGTTGGTTGTCAAACCGTTGCTCGGTAAGTTTCTTTTTCGATATTTTTCCTTGTGGGTGTCTCGATTGAGTTGGTTTTCGGTAAGGTTAAGTCTTCCATTGTGAGATCGGCTGGTGGTGATACATTAAGGGTTCATCGTAGTTGCGGGTCGCCTTGGACGTCGTCGGTTTCCTTGTCGTTGTCGGAGTTGGTTCTCGATTATGATGGGTGTGTTGGGTTCTTCCGGATTGTGTTGAGAAAGAGGAGGGTTGTTATGATTGTGGTGTGTTGGTTGCACTGGTCGGTGGCCCTTGTGGTGGTCGTAGTACCCTATTGTCGTGCGTGTTGATCACCGGCAAAGGGTTAGGTGGGAGTGGCGGCTAGTAGCGTTGTGTGGTGGTTAGGGTAGAGTGGGTGTTTGAGCTGAACCGAACCGGTTCTAGATAGCCGAACTGAATCAGTTTGTGAGGATAAAGAAGAAAAATCGAACCAGTTCCCTGAACCTGACCGTTGGTGAACCAGTTTTAACCCTTGGATCAAACCAACCCGTATCCGATCCGTGAACCGTACTCGACCCGACCCGGTTGACTCTTTGACCAGTGATGTCACTGGTGATGTCAGCAATGACGTTATCGATGACGTCAACAAGTTGACCGTTGACCGTTGATCAAAGTTGACTATTTCGAAAGATCCTATCTTGACGTTTTTTGACGTTCTGAGTCTGTTTTTATAGTCTGTTTTGTCAAATTCAGACCCGAAAGCCCTGTTTTGACCCTTTTATGTGTTACTTGGGTAAGTGGACTTGAATAAGATATTAATTGGAATTTTTATGGTCTTTTTCAGATGACATGGACTATGAAGAGAACATGTTACCTCCTCCGCCTTCGCCTCGTGTTCGTTCGACTCCTGCGAGCACCGCTCGTGATTCGCGTATGTGTTCCTTCTAAGTCCTTTTAGGTGGCATAGTATTATTTTGGAATAAGTTTAATTAATAAACTTTTATTGTAGACTCTGACTCAGCTAGAGCAGGACCTAGCTCAGACCGTGATAAACGTCCGTGTCAGTAGAAGTACTTGTGCTGTTGTGAGGTGTGTTCTCTTCTTGTGCTAGATTGTTTACTGTGAGTGATTATTCATTGTGAAACTGAACTCTTGTGATACTCTATGATATTGAGATCAGATCATATGGATCGTGCGCTACATATTTTATATCATTAATTGTGTTGAGACATTGAGTACATTTGTATTCATTGCATAACATGTGCATGGGGTGGATTGTACGGAGGAAGGTGGTTTTACCACACTGTGTTTCAGAGAAATAAGTGGTGAGGGGTTCTAGGGAACTACCTCCACTGTGATCGGATGGCTTTGCCACCACTGTATTTGGCGTTTGGAGTATGGGACTGCATTCTCTGTGATATTGCATTCATCGCTCATTGAGACATTATTGTGATTATTTCCATGTTATATTTAAGTGAACTGAATGCACTTGTGACTTGAGACGGCACTGTAGGGACATACTGGGCTTTATAGCTCACTCTGTTTATTTAATGTTTCAGATACTCGGCCTTAGGAGTTGGTACCCGAAGATCTCAACCAGAAGCTTATTTTCAATTACTATTTTTGGTACGTTAGTTATTAAGGATTTTACCTTATTGTTTTAGAAATGTTAGGGATCGAGATGTTTTAAGTTACATGTATTAGTTGGGGTATTTGGTTTATTAATATTATTGTTAGCAGATATTAAAATATAATAATATTATTTTGCATCTTTATTACTATATTATATCGTTGCGTTATGTATTTAATATTTTGAAAATGTTTTTCGCTTTACTTGTCGAACAAATTATGTAATATAATTATTTAACCTACCGTACTCTTCAAGATAAAAATTAAGAGGTTATATTTTTGGTATCAGAGCCGAGTTCAACATTCAGCCTGTGAGGCCCATAACCGATGTATTATATAATAAATTGAAAAATAAATTTATTGTTTTATATGAATAAATATAGAAAACTATATGTATTATATTAATATTGAAGGGATTTATATCTTGAAAACTATCATGGTTTAGTGGTTTGGTTCCATACCCATGGCGGTGGTTTCATTTCCTCTTAGGCGCATTTAATGGTTATATCGTTTTCTTTGTTTAATTTGGTGGTGACACGTGTCACCACCTAATTACATAATTATATTATTTTATTATAATAAAATAAGGATTAAATTATAAAAATGTATGAATAACATGGACTAAATGTGTAACTATTCCATTTTAATTTAACTGCCACGTCATCAGTCCGTTACATCCTTAATGGCAGATGACTATTTTAATACCAAATCAATAGTTTATCGGTGTATTTAATTCTTTTTAAAGCATCATGGTCAAATCGATACTAAGCCCATAGTATGATGACTATCTATGTAGTTTACCCTATAATAATTGTATGAGCCTTCTAGTCTAAGCGATTAATGGAACGATTGTTATTTTTAAAGGTCACGAGTTCGAACACCAACGATGTCAACAAAGTTATTGAGCTATTAATGTCAAATGGTGTAGATTATATTATAGAACAAATATTATTATAATCATTGTTATATCAGTTGGGATTATTTTAAGTCAATAAATGTGCATGAACAACTCATCTTTGCAATTAGCGTGAGATATAAGTAGTTGGAAACACAGTTTTCATGACTAGAGGACTGTAATAAATGGGATGATGAGGATGACCTCACTGGAAATATTTGCTTACAAAAGTTTGCTTACTACATTGTTACAAGTGTAACAAGTTGAAAAAAATTAATTAATTTACTGATCATGATATAATAATTTAAATGTAAAATATGATAAGTCGATAATAATTTTAGTAATTTAAAAAATTTAATAAAATCAAAATTTCTTGTATAATGCTTTTACCCCTATGCATATTTACTAAATTTATAATGTCTTAGCTTCTAAAATAAATATGATTGCATGATTATATTGGAAAAAAAATCATCCCTCTTTATGAGGTATATTTTCATGTTTTCTTTTGAAAAAAATTTTAAAAAATTATTTTTTAAATCTAACCCATATTCTCTATGTCCTAAACTTTAAACCCTAAAAATACACCCAACCTTTAATTTTTTACACACTAACTACAACCCTTAACCTTGAATCCTAAACACTAAACCCTAAACTATCTAATTTGAAACAGAGGCATAGGAAAGAGGTAAATGATTTTCACCTGATTGTATTGATGGTAAAGTTGAATAAAAATTTTCTACTTCTTTATTATGCCTCAATCCATGTCTCCTGTTAAAAAATTTTAAAAAATTAAATTTTAAACCTAACCCTTATTTTTTATATTCTAAACCCTAAACCCTACCCATATTACCCAAAACCCTAACCAAAGCCTCTAACTAAAACCCTAAACCCTAAACCTCTAATTTGAAATAGAGACACGAATATAGACATAAAAAAGAGATAAACGGTTTACACTTCGTAAAATCGACAACAAATGGTAACAACACAAACAATTGGATTAGAAGTCTTAAGATTTTCACCGAAAATGGAAAATTTTGTAGGAGTTTAATTCAGCTATTTCAGTAATGTAGAGACAGATCCAATATTCGTACCAATTATATGTAGCCTCACAAGCGGAAATTAACTCATTAAACCATCACAAATTATAAGACAAGAATTAACAGTTAATAACTAAAGAAACCTTCACTGTTTTAATTTCATCACGCACTTCTGGCCATCATTTCTTAAAATCTCCTGTAAAATTCTTGCTTCACTAACATAAACTTTTCATGGCAATATGCGATGAACATTTCTGCTAGCTCATCAATCTCTTTGATATCTGTTTCACCATAGGATTCGTCGTCAACCTTGTTTTCTTCAAGCCATTGAAAGTTGTAATAATATAATTTCGTACAACCCAAATAAAATAGACCAATATCAAATACACAAAACCAGTCTAACACATTAAAGCCCAATGACCCATTAAAACCTAACCAACAACTAAACCCTTTTGACCTAACTAAACCCTAGCAGCCGCCTGCTTTCTCCATGCTTGACAGCTTCCAGCACGTGGCCGCCACACGCGGCGGTTGGCTTGCTGTGTGGTAGCCACGCTCTCTCTAATTCGTTAGGATGGTCGGCCACCATCCAAACGCTGCAGCCACTGCCCTCGTCCTTTCAGTCAGCAAAATTAAATAAAAAAAAGGATCAGATCTAAAAAATGGAAAGTCAAAGCAGAGATGTTATGTATAATATATTGTAAAATTCGGGTATAAAACCAAGAGCAAAAATCCCTTATAAGGTTACGCACGAAAATGGAATGAAAAAAGCAATATTCGAACCAAAAAACAAAACAAAAGCACAATCCATATATTCGAACCAAACTAAAAAGAGAAGAGAGAAAATCAGAAGAGAGAAAATGAAAAGAAAGAAAGGTAAAAAGATACTTACGTTCGAATCTTCATTCGTAGATCCACGCTTCTGGTTCACTTTCTTGAAAATCAGAGTTCGGATTTGTCTTCAGGGCGTCAAAGAGCTTTGGAAAGGTCTAACCTTTCACATTTCCAACCACCGCAAGCAACGGTGGTCGTCGCCGGCGAGCGATCGTCCGCTGCAGATCCTCCTTAAACGACGACTGATGCAGAGAGAGCTTCAGCTTGATTATTTGCTGAGTGAAGAAAAGAAAACAAAATAAAAAAAAGAACATATGAGTATTTAAGCTTTAGACGAAACGACGCTGTTTTGGTGTCGGTTCATCGGGCTCAAAACGACGTTGTTTTGGCCTCCATATCCATGGGTAGACCCAAAATCATACCTATACCCGAGAATAACACAGAAAAATGGTGAAATTACACGCGTGGTCCTTGCGTTTCTAATAGATTCACGTTTTGTTTCTCTAGTTTGCATCCACTTCCGATTTGGTCACTAGTTTTCTAAATTTTACCTTAAAACTTTATATTTTATTCAATTCCACCCTTAATTTCTTCTATTTTGACTATATATTTGTCCATTTTGCAGACTCAGTCCTGTTTTTTTCATATTATTATTATTATGTATTTTATTATTTTTATTAAATATTTACTAACTGTCTTTATGGGATCACAAAATTTAAATGTCGAATTTATATTTTCGTTCGTATAAAATTTTATGTAACCGATAGGTGCTGATTTCAGGTGTTGTGGGGGTGCTCACCCTTTCTCACACGTAACAGACTTCCGAATCCGGCACTAGTTCATAGATTCGATTTTCGTATTCCAATCACACTATAAAAAAGATTAATGGCGACTCCTTGGATAAATTCCGGTGATTACAACTGGCGACTACATTTTGAGGGTCGAGCCTAAAATCGATTACGTTTTATTTAATAATCAAAAATATAAATTTAATTTATTTAATTTTTTGATCCTTTATTTTATTTATTTTAAAATATTTACTAATGTTTTTTAAATATTTTCAGGACCCTTCATTCTATGAGCTCTTAACCCGGGCTTTGTCCAATTAAGTGAGAGCATGAAACCACTCCTTCGTGAGGTTTTGCCTCCGTGTAAGATGGTGAAGTGCTTTCGGGATATTTTTTCTGTCTTCGTGAGACATACGTCTACGCATATACTTAGAGAAACGTATCCCCCTGAATCGTGCTTATTATCTTTAGTAGGATAATAAGTGTCATTCGGGTACCTTCTAGTACTGAACCGCATGTAGTAAGCCCTAAAAGCCTACTGTTGAAGAGGCGGAAGTCCTGCTTTTATGATGAAGCATTCGCCCATCCACCTTTTACCAAATTTTAGTATTTAAGATATCGATCCCACGAGGATTGGCGTTACATACACAATTTATTATTCCGGTATAATGGAAAAGTAAAGACACAAATGATTGGGTTTAAATTATAACTAAGAAAACTAATTAAAACAATAAAGATAAATGATCAAGAAATCAAGGATGGAAAAGTAGGGTAGGTTAAAGTGCTTCGTAGTGTGGAATCAATTAACTTGTTTTTGTCTAATGTAATTATGCAACACTGCCTCGACAGTACTGCAGTTTTACTGCCTCGACAGTGAAGGGTTTCGTCCGCCGTGGTAATCCCTTGCTCTTGGGTAGACTTTACCAAGGTTCGGTAAAGTGTCCTCTGATAACTCCGCTTACCCTAAGTCGAAGTACTATTGATGACTAGTCCTTGATGATATCTCCTAGCGTGAATCAACTATAATCACCAACCAATCTCACACTTCTTTTAACCGCTGAAACTCTAACCTATCCCTAGGCCGAGTTAGTATTTTCTGACAAGAAAAATATCGTACTTATCTCTTTTGTGAATCTAACTCTACCTATATTAGATAAATAGGTCTCTTACAAACTTCTCTCCCGAGCTTGAATGCAAGAACAAAGAATGGTAAAGAATAAGCAAACCTCAATATTTTATTGCATAAAACAAGAAAACAAAGTACAACTTTCTCCCACAACTACTCCACAAATTAGCCTAAATCCTAGGGGACAATGGAGGAGTTTAGGATTTTCTGTGAACACTTGATTTTAAGATGTCCTCCTCTCTACATAGGCTATGGTTTATATAGGCTTGACCTAGGGCAAACCTTTCCAAAGTAGGAATACAACTTGGAGTAAAACACAAGTTAAGTACATAAATAAAAGATATTTATTTTATTTCCTAGTTTATTCCTATAAGGATTCTTTTCTCACGTGGCCTTTGATATTGACTTTCCGTATGTTTCCCAGCTCTGATTTCTATGTCGTTTGTCTTAAAACGTCCACCTTGTTTTTCTCTTCAGATCGCTTATCATATCGATATTTGTTCTTCAGATGCTACCGCAACCTCAAAGTGCTGCCGAGGCGGGTGCTTATCTGCATTTCAGGTTTAACTTCCAGCATCCATCTTCTTGTTTGGCAATTCCTATGATGCAGTTTCCCGTCTAAGAAAGAAAGCCAACAAATGCATATTTTTATGCCAAATAATAGATAAATTCATGAAATCCGTATTCGGATGGTGAAATATAGAAAATACGCAGAAATATCTATTATCTCCTCCAATTCTGTCTTTATTAGCAATAATCGAGTAGGAAAATAATATAAAATATGAGGACTTTTAGGCACTCATCACCTACCCTTAGAGTCGTCATGCCGAACCTCTGTCCAATTAAAGGGTCACCTTGTAGGGTGACTTTTTTTAGAAAGATAGAATGGAGGGTATTGTTCATTTACTCCCTTATTTTCATGTTATTTATTTCTCGTTATTTATTTTTGCAATAGAATTGCTATATTGATATTCATGCATCACAAAACATACACGTTTATTATTGTCTAAGTCGATACTAATGCTTTTGCATGTTCATGTTATCTTCTTTCTCGTTTTCTTCATTTTTATTTTATTCATAAAAAAAGGAATTGATACAAGTTAACCGTTAAAATGGACCAGTCACACAGAATCGTTTTCTCGATAGGTAGGGGCACCTAAATCGGTTCCATTGGTGATGTCAAGACCACAAGGGTCAAGATAGCTCATTCCCGCAATAATGGAAGGCTCACCTTGACCAAAATCGAGATTAGATTTACACCTTGTTCAAAGCTCTAAAGCAAGCCCAAGAAAATGGCCGAATATCTACAGATTCTAGAAGTTCAAACTGAAGTTTTTATTTGGGGCAAGAAGCCGACATTACTTCCCAAAAAAATCAAGATTTTGAAGATGAAGGTCAAACACCACATGTAAAACAAGATCCACTTTATGTACAGAAAGATTCATTCTGACTCGAGCTTCCTTTCAAAGTTGTACTGAGTCAATACCTTTTTATAAAATATTTTGTAGCATTTTGCACACATATGACATCATTTTAGTTGCATCAAGCATATCATATTGCATCATTACGCCTTAATTCTAACATCAGATGGACATTTCTGTTGCAGTTATTCTAAACAAAAATATCCTTATTTCATCAAAAGCAGTATGGAAGAAAGATTGGCAAGAATTGAGCAAGCCTACGAAGACATCAAGAGGAACATTGAGAGTATGCTAGAAAAGATACAGTTGGATACTCACGCATACATTTTACAGTACATGATGACTTGATCAGAAGAATGGCCAAGACGTTGATCAAGAGGGATTTCAAAAGGCAGAAAGAGGACTTGAGTACAATGGTCAAAGGCTCAACCCATGGATCGATCGAATCCTTTACGAAAGAAATGGAAACGACCAAACAAGAGTTTGAAAGAAGATATGTTAACCTGGAAAGGCGGATATTAGCGCTGGAAAACGAAAGAAATCAGTTGAAGTTTAGGACACAATCCCAGGAATAGGAAATAAAGCGGCTAATGAAAGGCAAAAATAAAGCTGAAGAAGGCCTAAATGAGCTGCAAGGCGAGTATAAGCTTCGAGAGTCAACAAAATATATGGGTACTGATTAGAAATTTGAAGTCCAGAAGAAAGTTGGTTGCTGGGAAAAGAAATTTAAAGATGCACAAGATCAACGAGCTCTTATACAAGAAAAGTTAGCCCGTAATAGATTCGAGAATATCAATTTAAGGGATCAAATTATTGAGTTGGAAAAACCCTCACAGAGGCATTGTATCCAAGAATTTGTAGATGAGGTGAAAGCAAGTAAAAATTTCTTAAAAGCGAGATCAAGGGAGAAGACGAATGCAAGAGAGAAAAAGTTTACCTCTATCCCTCTCTTACAGCAAGTTATATAAGATTCTGTATAACGCACATGCAGTTTCCTCGTCGCATGTAAAACCGCGACAACCTCCTTACACACAATGGTATGACCCTGATATTCAATATGAATACCATGTTAGAGTCACGGGACATTTCATTGAGAATTGCATTAAGTTTAAGATGCTTACTGAGAAGTTCATAGAAATTGGAGTCGTACAATTCGAGGACTCTACTGGATCAGTACGACCGGGAACTCTTGATGTGCCCTTTTTGAAACTTTTTGTCAGAAGAATTTTCTATCTTGTAATTACTCAGAACAATCGGACTACTAAATAGTTCCTTTACGTTTTTTGAATGCTTCAAAACTATGTACAAAACATACTTGTTACTCTAGCCCGAAAGGAACGAGAGTTTTTTGTAAAAGGGTCTTAAAGCTATCCGTATGAAATGAAACCTTTTGTGCTAAATATGAAAAACATGCTTGTTTCCTTTCTATACACGAATGTCGAACAAATGACACATTCTCAGGGACAAACAAATATTTCAAGTCCTTAGATATTGACATACCTAAAGATGTCGAGATTTATCCAAATTTATCTTCGAGAGAAATAAGTCTCGGAGGAGCTATCCGAGTCTAAAAATGATCAAGACTATGATCCATCTTTTGAGTTACTGAGACTGATAGAACAAAAACAAGCAAAGAGGATATGCCTGGAATAAGAATGAATATCATGGTACACAAGCTTCCTAATAAGGAGGGTTGCAAACCAGTCCAACAAAAGTTACAGTGAATAAGGTTTAATGTATGAAGGAACCTTTTGCTATAAGGTAATTTCCTTTTGACTAAAAATGTTGGGGGCACTATATTAGCGAGCCATGATCGCTTTATTCCATGACATGATATATCGACTACATGATCACCAAGTCAAGAATTAAAAATGAGCACACAAAAGTCTTAATAAAACTACTCTTGAGACTAACCAAGTTTCCACTGAAGCTGAATCCTGCCAGATGCATATTCGGAGTCGTATCTGGAAGCAGTTGGGTCTCATAGTTAACGAAAAGAGACCATAAATGATAAAACCTAGGATTTGAACTTTGATGTTGATTTCAATCCTATAGGCACAAGGATTGGGGCAATACTAGTATCTTCAAAAGATGATTGCTACCCTTTAAACAATAAGCTCAACTTTGATTGCACGAATAAAATAGCAAAGCATGAATCCTGCGATACTGAAGTTTGAGCTTTGAGTACCAAATGGGCCACTGAAAATGAGAAAAAGAATGTTACAAAGACTGACAAGCAATTACATCCTAGATGAGTATGTGATATATAAGAAAAAAGAAAGATCAAGCGTCGCCACAATGCGTAGGTGTCACTGAAGCCAAAATGATTCTCAAAGAAATCCACGAGAGTGTATATGGAACCTATACCGAGAGATTTATGATTACAAGGCAAATCACGAGGTTTGGATACTATTGGACCACGATGGAAGGTGGCAACATTGAATATGCTAAAAAATGTCACAAGTGCCAAATTGATGCTGATAAAATTCATGTTATGCTCTCATCGCTGCATGTGATAACTTTTTGGTCATTCTTTATGTGGGGCATGGAAGTCATTGGATCAATCTCGCCAAAAGCTTCAAATGATCACCGATTCATCTCTATGGTTATTGACTACTTTACCAAATGGGTAAAAGCAACCACATACGCTAATGTTACCAAAGCAACAATGAGCAGTTTCTTAAAGAATGAGACCACATGTCAATATGGAGTGCGAGAAAGCATCATATTTGATAATGCATTGAACTTGGAGAATAAGACAATAGCAGAAGTATGTAAACAATTCAAAATGCAACACCATAAATCCAACACATACCGTCCAAAGATGAACAGGCAGTGGAAGGCACCTAATAAGAATATTAAGAAGAATGATGGAAAAATGGTAGAGATCTATAGAGATTGGCATGATAAGCTACCATTTGCTTTATATACTTACGAAATATTGGCTATAATTTCTACTGGGGTAACCTATTTTTCCCTTATATAGGGGATAAACGCTATAATGTCCGTAAAAGTTGAAAATTCTTCCCTAGTCATGAGAAGACATGAAAAGCCGTCAGATGCTTTATATCAATCTGAACTTCTACTAGGGTATCCTAGTTTTCCTAATCTAGGGGATGAATGATATATTACCCATAGAAGTCAAAAAAAATTCCTTAATCATAGGAGGGGACATGAAAAGTCGTAAGGTGCTTTATATCAATCCGAACTTCTATTGGGGCATCCTTTTTTCTAATCTAGGGGATGAACGATATATTACCCGTAGAAGTCAAAAATTTTTCCCTAATTATAGAAGGGACATAAGGAGTCATCATGCGCTTTATATCAATATAAACTTCTATTGGGACAACCTCTTTTTCCCTGATTTATGGGATAAATGTTATACACCTGTAGAGGTCAAGAATATCTTCATTCTTAATTTTGCCAGGATCAAAATAAAATTAAACATAACTCCGTAATACAAGGAGAATTTTCACTCAAAGCCTCCAAGAAACAAAATGTCTCGCTAAAGTGGTTCTATCTAGTTTGTAGAGCACTACATTTTGCGAGTTCGTCTAAGTAGCAACAATGTTGCTGCTTAAACTTTGTCTCTATTGCTCCAGAAATATTCCTAAAAATACAGAAACTGAGAGCAATCCTGATTCAAAAAAAGACATTTTTTGAGAAAACATCTTAAATTGAAAATAGCTACCCCAAAAATAGAATGGGATCAAATATATTTGTTTGAATAAGAAAATCCCAACCATGGAAACAAAATTTTAATGAACAATCAGGCCAACTAATAAAGCCAATCTTGAGATAAATTCATCATCACATGCATTTTGCATTTTATGCTAGGATCATGCATTCATGCATCAAACATGTTAGGACAAGAACCATTTGACTCATGTTAATTGTAGCATTTTAAATCTGTTTGTGAAAGTGTCACAGATCTTGTTCCTTCAACAAGCAATAAAGCAAACGAACATAACACAAACCATCAAGGCACTTCGACGGAGTAGTAAGGATCTACCTTGGATTATGACTTCTCGTCGGGGCGTGCAAGTAAAACACTTATCCTCTTTCTTCTACTCAATAAATGCATCGATAAGGACTATTAAAATATCCTTTAAAATCTATTTTCACGATTGGTCGAAGAAAATCAATCCCTTTGGAGAAATTCAATCTCAAGATTGGTACCAACTGATTATACCCAAGAGAATGGTATAACTAGTCTGGGGAAAACGACCACCGATAAAGGCAAGTCAAATCCATTGACCCCTGTGCATTTGGGAAAATGCATAAAAAAGGACTATTCAAATGTCCTTTAAAATCTATTTTCACGAATTCTCGAAGGAAATCAATTCCTTTGGAGAAATTCAATCTCAGGATTGATACCAACTGATTGTACCCAAGGGAATGGTACAACTAGCCCGGGGCAAATGACCATTGGTAAAGGCAAGTTAAATCCATTGACCTCTATGCATTTGGGAAATATGAATAAAAGAAAATTATTCAAATGTCCTTTAAAATCCATTTTCACGAATGGTCGAAGAAAATCAATTTATTTGAAGAAATCCAATCTGAGGATTAGTAACAACTAATTATACCTAGGGGAATGGTACAACTAGATCGGGGCAAAGGACTACCGGTAAAAGCGACTCAAATCTGTTATCCCCTGTGCATTTGGGAAAAATGCATAAAAGAGGGCTATTCAAATGTCCTTTAAAATCCATTTTCATG
Organism: Abelmoschus esculentus; assembly: GCA_035048815.1. Taxonomy (NCBI): domain Eukaryota; kingdom Viridiplantae; phylum Streptophyta; class Magnoliopsida; order Malvales; family Malvaceae; genus Abelmoschus; species Abelmoschus esculentus. The sequence goes on along the minus strand of JAUCBN010000026.1, from coordinate 10,814,614 downwards.
AATGGTTAAAGGAAATCAAATCCTTTGAAAAAATTCAATCTCACGTTCTTTATTGACCGATTGTACTCAAGGAAACAATACAACTAGCCCAAAGTAAATGGCTACTAGTAAGGATCGCGCTTCTCCGTCAGTGCAGTAGCTAAATCAAACACTAGATCTTATCGTCAAATTGTGCTTCTTCGTCAGTGTAGCAGCATCAAGTCCCCTTCAGATCGTGCGTCTTCGTCAGCGTAGCAGCATCAAAGCTCCATTAAATTGTGTTTCTTCGTTAGTGTTGAAACTAAGTTGAGCGTTAGAACTCGTCATCAGATCTCGCTTCTTCGATAGTGTAGCAGTTGGATCAGATATTAATGCTCGTTGTCAGATCGTGTCTCTCTGGTAGTGTTACAGCTAGATCAGACATCAGAATTCTCAGTATTCGAACTCGTTTCTCCTACAGTATTGTAAGTGGATCAAATGTTTCACCCCATCTCGTCGGCAATGTTCAGATGGATTAGATAGAACGTCAGTGTTGCAGCTTAATCGAGCGTCAGAACTTATCATCAGATCTCACTTCTTTGATGGTGTAGAAATTAGATCAGACATCAGAGCTCGTCATTATATCATGTCTCTCTGATAGTGTTGTGGCTAAATCAGAAATTAGAATTTTAAGCAATTAACCTCACTTCTCCGATAGTGTTATACACTTCTTGGTAGTGTATAAATGGATCAGATGGAACGTTAGTGTTGCAGCTTAATCGAGTATCAGAACTCATCACCAGATCTCGCTTCTTCAATAGTGTAGCAGTTGGATCAGACATTAGAGCTCTTCATCAGATCATGTCTCTCCGGAAGTGTTACGGCTAGATCAGAACTTTCAACAATCGACCTCGCTTCTCCGATAGTGTTGTGAGTGAATCAAATATTGTTCCCCATCTCGTCGATAGTGTTACAGATGGATCAAATGGAATGTTAGTGTTGTATCTTAATCGAGCATCAAAACTCCTCGTTAGATCTTGCTTCTTCGATAGTGTAGCAGTTAGATCAAACATCAAGGCTTGTCGTCAGATCATGTATCTCCGATAGTGTTATGGCTTGATCAGAACTTTCAGCAATCGACCTTGCTTCTCTGGCAGTTCTATAAGTGAATCAAATATTGTTACCCGTCTCATCGGCAGTGTTGCAGATGGATCAAGTGGAATGTTAGTGTTGTAGCTTAATCGAGAGCTAGAATTCATTGCCAGATCTTGCTTTTTCAGCACTGTAGCAGTTAGATCATATATCAGTACTCGTCGTCAGATTGTATCTCTCTGGTAGTGTTACGGCTAGATCAAATGTTGTGTCATATCTTATCGGTAGTGTTTTAGATGGATTAAGGTTTGAAGACCTTGCTTCTTCAGCAGTGTTGCAGTTAGGTCAAGTCTTCATCAGAAGTAGTAGCATCATCGTTTAAGCTCAAGTTTTATGCAATCTACTATAACGAATCATAAGTTTTGAAGGTTTTGTGGACAAGAGCGGTAGAATAGATCAAGTGAAAGCTCCAAAAGAAGAAGTGGTGGAAAAAAAGAACTCCAACCTCACCAAAAGAACCTAGATCTTACCAAAAAAACCTCAACCTTACAAAAAAAATCCTAAAACCATACCAGATAAAATGGGTTATTCTTTATCTTTACTCTATTATTGTTACACAACAATGACAAAAGAGGAGAAGCTGTAATAACTAATTTCTTACAACCCAAATAAAATAGACCCATATCTAATATACAAGACCAGCCCAACACATTAAAGCCAAATGACCTATTAAAACCTAACCAACAACTAAACCGTTTTAACCTACCTAAACCCTACCGCTTAACAACTTCAAGCGCGTGGCCGCCACGGACGGTAATTGGCTTGCCGCGTGGTAGCCACGCGCTCTCTAATTCGCTAGGTTGGTCGGTCATCGCCCAAAAGCTGCAGCCACTGCCTCATCCTTTCAATCTGCAAAATTAAATGAAAAAAAGAGGATCAGATCTAAAAAATAGAGAGATAAAGCAGAGATATTATGTATAATATATTGTAAAATCTAGGTATAAAACCCGGAGCAAAAATCCCTTGTAAGGTTACGTACGAAAATGGAATGAAAAAACAATATTTAAAACAAAAAAACAAAAGCATAATCCATATATTCGAACCAAACTGAAAAGAGAAGAGAGAAAATCGGAAGAGAGAAACTGAAAAGAAAAAAATGTAAAAAAAATACTTACGTTCGAATCTTCATTCGTAGATCTACGCTTCTAGGCTCACTTTCTTGAAAATCTGAGTTCGGATTTGGCTTTGGGGCGTCAAAGAGCTTCAGAAATGTCTAACCTTTCACATTTCTGATCACCGCAAGCGGCGGCGGTCATCGTCGGTGAACGGTCGTCCGCCGCGGATCCTCTTTGAACGACAACTGATGTAGAGAGAGAGAGAGAGCTTCAGCTTGGTTCTTTGCTGAGTGAAGAGAAGAAAACAAAATAAAAAAAAGAACATATGTGTATTTCAACCCTAGACGAAATGGCGTCATTTTGGTATCAGTTCATCAGGCCCAAAATGACGTCGTTTTGGCCTCCAGATCCATGGGTAGACCCAAAACCATATCTATACCCGCGAATAACCTGGAAAAATGGTGAAATTAATTGTGTGGTCCCTACGTTTCTAGTGTATTCATGTTTCGTTTCTCCAATTTGCATCCACTTTCGATTTGATCACTAGTTTTCTTAATTTTACCTTAAACTTTATATTTTATTCAATTTCACCCTTAATTTCTTCTATTTTGACTCTATATTTTTCCTTTTTACAGATTTAGTCCTTTTCTTCATATTATTATTACTATCATGTTTTTTTATTATTTTTATTAAATATTTACTAATTGTCTTTATGGGATCACAAAATTTAAATGTCGAATTTATATTTTTGTTCGTATAAAATAACGTGTAACCGATAGGTGCCGATTTCAGGCGTTATGGGGGTGCTCACCCTTCCCCATACGTAACAGACTCCCGGATCCGACTCTAGTTCGTAGACCCGATTTTGGTGTTCTAATCGTACCGTAAAAAAGATTGATGGCGACTCCCCGGACGAATTCCGGTGATTACAATGATATCCTGAAAGCTCAAACTCCATAGCATTCTCTTGACCAGTGGAATCACAGTAGGAATAAATAGCAACAGAACCGGTACTGTTATCACACCATTCAAGATCTGGGGCTGGAACGAGCGTAACATGAGAAGAGCACCGATTATAGTATAGTGTAGCCTAAAGGAACCAAAGGACAACTTCTTGTCCTTGTACTTCTTTTTGGAGGAGTTTCAGATGAGAAATTGTATAGGATTGTTTTGTTTGTAAATTTGAATCACAATGGATTTTGCTTTGGAGAATGCTCGAACTAGACGACAGGCTTGAGTATAGATCAGGGTTTGAACAGAGCTTTGATCTTCATGGACCTTAAAGAAGATGATGGCAATTTCATGGACAATGCTTCAAAGGGGGAGGGAGGGGCAAACCTCAAAGTTTTATAAATTTTTCTGGGATTTATGCAATTTTCAAACCATGTTTTATAAAGGGTGTTGATTACTACTTTAACACTTGAGTTTGAGTTATTTGCAGATTCAGCATACTCAAGTTTTTACCTTTCCTATAGATTCACAAGTTTTGATGACATCGTGGGAAACTTTTTAGTTGGAATTTCCAACAAGTTATCGATAATATTTTAAACTAGATATAAATGTGTTCATAAGTTATTATTCTTTTACTTATATTTTTTATTTTGGTTATTGTTGAGTAAAAGTTTAATATTAAAAGAGTTGAATTCAAATATCTTAATACCTATAGATGTTTTATAAATGAAAACTTATCTTCCAATGATAAATATACAAGGCTATGGCTAATTTTCCTACTGCAGTCTTTTATTTTTAAATATATGTTGCCGTTTTTTATAAAAATCTAATCCATAATCGATTAACTAAGATACGATGTGAAAGATCTACTTTGGAAGACTGCAGCTTATTTATCACGGAAAACATATATGAACGTGTTCAAGTTATGCATAATACAGGTAATACAAGTAGCTCAAGTACATAAAACAAGTTGGAGTGTCTAGATTTGCTTTATGAAAACAATAAAGCTTAAGACTTAAAGAGTTAAATATATATATATCAAAAAGAAGAGACATGTGAGTTAAACCAACATCTGAAAATGAAATTCTAAAGCAGTATAAGCAAAAAAATGCAATGTTTTTCTTTTGACATAAGGTAGTGTTATTGTTAAAAAAATTTGTTACATGAAAGAGAATATTGTAAATCAAGTTTCGAGACATGATTCATAAGAATAATGTGAGATTACAAGTTTTTTAAATGAAGAAAATTAGGCTGAAACGATTGTCTCATAATGAGCCCCTGTAATAATATATTAGAATTAATCACTAATAGATAGAACACTGATGGTTATAAAAATGATCATGAGTGAAACGATTTTAATGTTTTTTTATTCTATAGAGAAGTTACTCGAGGTGAACAAACATGACACAAGCTAAATAGATCAAATAAGCTGGTTTGAATTACGTATCGAAATAAAAAATTACAACAAAATGACTCAATATTTAAACATCATTAATTAAATGTATCTTTATTTAAAAAATATCAATCAAAATTTTATTATTTTTTCAATATTAAAGAGATTATTTGGCGCGATTTTTAAATAATAACTCATTTAATCCATGATTCAAAATAAAGTCTTCTATAATTTTTAGATACCGTTAGATAAATTAATTTGATATATAAAGGCTTGATTTTAATTTAATATAAATAAAATTCATTTGTCTGAAAACCTAATTCTCTCTCAAACTCCCTAGCCGCGGTTTTTCTTTCTCAAATTTTATCTTTTTTAGTTTTCCGTTTTGATTGTTCTCTTTGATCGGTGATCGACAATCAATTTTAGTGTTGGTTGTCAACCACTGGATCTATTTCTTTTTCTTGTTTTATTTTAATAAAGATATATTTTTTCTGTCTCTGTGACACGCTTTTCTTTGTCCTTGTGACATATTTTTATTTTTGTTTTTGGTTTAACTTTTAGAGTTTAGGGTTTATAAATAAAATTTTGTTAATTTTAAAATTTTTATTTATTATATAATAATTTATTTTTTTAAAATTAAATTAATAAAAAATAAATATAAAAAAAACAATTATCATAGACAATAAATGTATAGGAAATGTTAATGCTTTGTACTAATGGATCGTGCTTGGCACAGTGGTTATGCGAAGTAGCTTCTTTGCTTGAAACTTGAGTTTAATTCCCATGGTGAGCAAAGTTGTTGGTCTTTATTTTTCTTCTTTAATCAGGTAGTGGCACCACCTGATTAGAGGAGAAAAATAAATTTAATAAATTATAAATATATAAATAAGGTGGTGACGCATGTTATCACCTAATTAAATAATTTTATTATTTTATTATATTAAAATTAAGATTAAATTAAAAAAAATGTGTGAATGATAGGGAATAAATGTGTAATTATTTCATTTTATTTTTAACTGTCACGTTATTAGATTCATTAGTTTTTAATTATCGATGGCTATTTTGACACTATTTTAATAGTTCACCGATATATTTGACGCATTTTAAAGTATTGTGGTTATTTCAATACTAACCCTATAATATTATGATTATCCGTGTAATTTACCCTAAATTTAAATATATTGAATAGACTAACTAAGGGATATTTATACACAAGGATCTTAAAAATGTAAAATAAAAAAATTATGATTAGGATAAAGTACTTGAAAGTACTCGACTAAATTTAAATCAATGATTTATCACAAAAGATCAGGATAATTAATTTAAATCACGCAGTTCTAGTCTAATTATTGCTTCATCTTTCGGATAATATCATCTCTCATCTTCTATAGAATTCTAACTTTGACTTCCAGATAATGTTAGGTTATATTCTAGAATTATTGATCAAATTCCTAAAATCTACTACATCAGATTCGGACCACATGTTGCTTTGCGCCGTGGCCGTGATTGGTGCCATGACTTCCAATGATCTTTCACACTTGTAACACCCTTTCCTGGTCTCGTAGAAAATTAGATCGAAGAATGTTATTCATAAATTATAAGATAAATTGTACAATGATTTCGATGATTTAATGGTGATTCGATGCTATATAATGGTTCAATGGCATATGTTCGATGTGATAAGGGCAATTGATTCAATACAAGACACTATATTCATTTTAGGGACCATCTTATAATTATACAAGTTTTGGGACTAAATTATAAATTTTATAGATTTGTATACTTATCTATAATTAACATTATCAATGTTTAATTTAATGTTCAAACAACAAGCATATCGATTTTTAACATGTTTAGGATTCATTTAGGGTTCCAATTTAGCAATATGGTTTCATTGGTCAATATATAAGATTTTAAACTTGTATCAACATTTTTAACTAACATGTATCGGTACTGGTACTTAAATAGGCCATACCAATATTTTAGTATGCCATGCACAGATTGATATGATCATGATTATTTTATTTGAATTAGGCACTCAAACAATTTCCAACTTTTACCAAATTTTAGCTTTTTATCTATAACTATGTGTAGGTCATATTTTATGATATTTTGAATCTATTTATTACGTTTTTCAATATGTGTCAAATATAAAATAAAGACAAGCTTTCACATTCTTATTAAGTTCATGTTTGTTTTAACCGTAAACATACACATGGTAAATATTATACATATCAAAATGGGTCCATTTCATGCTATGCTTAGACCATATGTCATCATTTTAGGAGTTCAAAGATAAAAAAGAACTTTACAGTGGTCTGGTAGGTGACTTACTAGATAAACTGTAAAATTAAAATTGATTTTGAATTAAATGATTAATTTAAAATAAATTTTAAAATTTTTAAGTCAAACAAATAAATTTAAGTCAAATCAAAAACAAAATAAATAATTTTTAAAGTCAAACTTGTGTTTTTGTTACATGTGTTTCAATACAGTTGAAAATGAATTCGATACGACCTTCAAAATTTTAATTAAATTCTTTATGTTTTGACAAGCGTTTTGATACGGTATTGGACCGTTTTGATATGTTTTGAAATTGTGAAAAAAAATTTAAAACACTTAAAGTTTGTAACCCCCTCGACATGGTCTAGACGCCACCTGACTCGAGCGAGCTACACAGAGCATACCGAGGCTAATTTGGAGACTCACCCCGATAAACAATCCTAATTTTTTTTCTTTTTATTTTCTAAATGCTTTAATGAGATCCTATGTTTTCATGCAATGACTGAGTTCATTTGCAGTGGAATTGAATATTAAATGAGTCCTAATTTGATCGAACAAGTTTTAGGAACCTAATTGAATTTTTTCAGAATTTTATGATCTAAAAGTGAAATTAAGGTTATCAATCCTTAATTAAGCATGTTTCATGCTTATACGTAAACTTTTAGATTAAAATAATCTCTACAAGTCCTCTAATTGCATTCTTAATGTTTATTGGCTAAAATGTAAGCTTTCAAAGTTATTTTTCAGTCTTTAATGACATTACCTAACAGGGGTTTTGAAACACCCTTCCCCGGTATCGAAATCTATGAAAACGACAAAGAAGTATCAAAATGGTATTAAAGGTTTCGGAACACCTATGATAACTCAAAAGATTGTTGGTGTAACAAACCCGCGTTTCGGTACTCCTGAAGGATAGTTCCGATACCATTATGTTACGAGAAGGTAGGTATCGAAACAAAGAAGAATTGTATCGATAAGCCTAATGAACTATTACTACTATTTCGAAACCGATTCATATAGTTTCGATACCCAGGCTTAATTTTTCAAAAAATCATTAAGTTTTTGCCTATGTATCGATACCTTATGAATAAGTATCAGAAACCCCTGCCCAAAAACAACTATTTACCCAGATTTCAAGTTTTAAATGTGAACAGAAGAGTACTAGATGTATTTTTCCACCTATAGGGCATAAACCATATTATTCAACAAGTTTTCTAGATGTTAAACATCTTAATTCCATGCTCTTAACATAAATTGAAAGCAATATTCATTACAATCATATTTCAACAAGATTAAGCATAATCAAGATGTGAATCAAATCCAAAATAATTCAATATCATATCAATTTTCATAAAAGAAGTTTAAAACCAGAATATCTAGAAAAATATATCAATTTATTGCTCCGTTACTCTCAACTACTTGAGATTCTCAATTTAACTTAAAACATAATTGAGCCTAAGAAAGTATAAGTAGTTTACTCGATTTCCGTGCTGACACCTAATCATCTATTTCTCTGCATTGCAAGTAAAGGAGAATGGTTAAACAAAAGCTTAATGAGTAACAAACAAAAATATAAATAAAAACATGTCATGCTCAACTTATAAAATAAACACATGGCTATCAATGCAAACAATATAAAAAAAACAAGTATCCATGGCATAAGCAACAAAACCTTTTTCAAATACTTTTGAAAAATACATGCTCATTAAGCATCACTCAAGTCTTACATGTCTATAGCAAAGCTTCATTGAACACTATATTCAATTAAGAAAAGTATACTCGCTTATAACATTGTATTGGTATTAATGAACCGTTTAGATTACCACTAAACGTTAGGATAAACGGAACACGCATGATTAACATGCCAAGCATGAGGCCAAATCGTCAACATGCCACATATGAGAGCCAATCGCTACTCATACCACGTGTGAGGGCAAATCGCCTAATTATAGTGCAACACTTACATGTAATACAACACATATATCACAATATAAGTATTAACTCTAATGCATCACTAAGACATTTTATACACATACACATTTTAATTATAGTGCACTCACATCCTATTGATCGATCAAATTATCCATGTTTTATCATCTTTAATACCAATACTAAAAAACCCACGATGCTCAGGTTTTAAGATAAAAACAATAATTCACAACTCATGCTTCCCATCATTTCATGCACTAAGTGCAAAGACCGATAAAACCTTTTTTTATCAAACTTTGAAAACAAAACCATAGAAGCATCAAATCATTATAAAAACAATATCATGAGCATCTAATCGCCTACAAAATCTCATTCGCACAGTAAAATATGAACATGATAAAACCACATAGTAAAGCAAGGCGTAATATGGGATTTTCAAAAAAAGATGAACTTAAAAACTTACTCCGAAGCATACAAAGTTTTTTTCACACCTTCCCTACACCCCAAAACTTCTGTAAAATAGATTTAAAATACTGCAGAAGTATCCCACTCTCATAATCACTCACCGATAACCATTTCTTACTTGCCAAGTAACCGGTTTGATCCAAAACTTCTTCAAACGAGATCACCTACTTCAAGCATCAAAAACTATAGATTTATTCCTCCTAATCACACTCAATAAATCTCAAATTTCATTAAAGAACTTCAAAGTTCTAGAGGATTGATGAAATCTCACCTCCAAAACTGATCCAATTACTTTTCGGGTTTTAAAACGATAAAACAATGAGAAAATGAGAAGTTTTGAAGAAGAAAAGGTTATATAATTTAATCCAAACAAAAATTGATGAAAAGATTTAGGTTTACCTTTGAAAAACTGATGGTTCTCTACATTGGGAAGACAAAAAACAAAAATTATAATAATAGGTTAGGTTAATTATGTTTAAATAGGATTTAAGATTTAAAAATCAAGTTTAATTAGTAATTTGGATTAAAATATAATTTATGAAATTAATTAATTAAAAATTAGAAAGCCTAGACTAGGTAGGATAATTGGATTAAAGCCCCTTAAAGATTTAAAGTTTTGGATTGATTTATAAAATTATCCTTAACTTTTCAATTTTTACAAAATAGTCACTAATTTCAAAATCTTAGGGTTTCATTGGTCAATTTTCGAAATTGAGATGACCAAAGTAAAATTTATATTAAATTAGGATTTTAAGATATTTTCCCATAATTTACTTTGACCGAAAGTCAATTTTTTTAAGGATTTAATCCCAAACTAGGCTTAACCGGTTAAATTGGCCCACTAACTATTAGGCCCAATTTTGGGGAGTTACAAGTCACCCCCACTTAAGAAATTTCGTCCACGAAATTACCTGATGGAAACAGATAAGGAAACTATTCCTCCATATCCGACTTTCATTCCCACGTGGCTTCCTTCACACCACGATGTCGCCAAAGCACTTTGACTAACTTGATGGTCTTACCACGCAGAACCTTAGAATCTAATGCTAAGATTGCTACTAGCTCCTCTTCATAGGAAAGATCTAGATTAATCTCTACTTCTCCCACTGGCAAAACATGCGATGAATCCGATCTATACCTCCGAACCATCGATACATGAAATACATCATGGATCCTCTCGAGTTTGTAAGGTAACCTTAAACTATAAGCAGTGGTCCGATTCTCTCTAACACCTCAAACGATCCAATAAACCTCTGACTCAACTTTCTTTTCTTTCCAAAAAGCATCACCTTTTTCCAAGGAGATACCTTGAGGAAAACTTTCTCCCCCACAGCATACTCTATCTCTTTCCACTTAAGACCAACATAAGACTTTTAACGATCCGATGCTACCTTAAGTCTACCACTAATGAGTTTAAACTTCTCATAGTATCCTTGATAGGCGTGGTATAAGCGCTATTTTGAGTGCAAGTGTACACATCGTCAAGTAATAAAATGATAAGTATATCGTGTATCGTCTCCACAGGGATTGGTATACTTAATATGTCTTCCTTCGTTCCCTTGCTCCTGAGAATAAAATAAAAACACAAATAAGATGATTTTTTTATCTAACTAAATAATTAAATAGCAAAACATAAAATAAAAATGTTGAGAACGATTATAGAGAAAGCGGGTAGGATCCAGTTGCATCAATTAGTGGATTCAATTGATCTTCTTCTTGTCCAATGCAATCGTACACTTCTTTTAGTACTGCAGATACTGCCTCGGCAATGCTGGTGCTCCTCTACCGCGGCAATCTCTTGCTCATGGGCAGAAGTATCAAAATTCAGCAAAGTATCCGTAAGTGACTCCGCTCATCTCTAAGTCAAAGTGTTGTTGATGCTCAGTCCTTGACGATACCTCTCGGCGTAAACCAAAGATAACCACCAACCAATCCAACACTTCTTTTAGCTACTGAAACTCTTAACCTACCCCTTAGTGCCTCCACAAGGGCATAGGCCGACTTAGTGTCGACGATATCGTACTTATCCCTTTCGTGAATCTACACCTCTCGATGCTAGATAAATAGATTACTTGCAAACTTCCCTCTCGGGCTTGGATACAATAACAAAAAATGACAATAGAATAAGCAAACTTTGATTTTATTGCATAAGAACAAGAATACAAGAATCAATCTCCTCTCACTAATATCGACAACCTTCACCTATCCCTAAGAAGTTTAGAACATGTTATCGTGTAAGTACAATTCTTAGGGAAGAATGGTTTTCTCTACAAATCTGATCTCCTAAACAATGTGGCCGGCTAGGATATTTATAGTCTTAACCTAGGGCAAACCTTTCCTAAATAGACTTCAACTTGGAGTAGGGAACAAGTCTACTTTAAGGATTCTGATATTTCCAAGTTTGTCGTATTCTAGAAAGATTTTCCTGCTTGGTCTTTGAATTGGACTTTGAGCATGCTAGCCTGGTCCAATTGATGCGCTGTATCTCCCAGAATATTCTCTATATTTTTATCTTTCAATGCGCCTCCATTGTTGGTGCTGCCACACTGAATTCTATTGCGGCCATGATTCTGCCTCAGCCTCAACACAGCTTTTCTGTCGCTTCAGCACTGGATATTCTTGCATGTACAGAAATTGTAATAATATCTGCATTCTCTATAAATGTTAACTTTGTATGTGGTGATAACGGAATATCCAGTATTTGAGCAATGAGTTCATGATTCGGTTCAAGTTTGTGTATAATAAGTGCATAAAGTACCATAAGAAGGGTAGTAAATAACTGCCTTTTAGGCACTCATCAAATACCCCCAAACTCGAACTATTGCTTGTCCTCAAGCAATGCCAAATATCAAATTGCTAAACCTTACTCCCCTTTGGTCTTACTCTTCCATCTATTCTCCCCACCATGGTCATGTCTATCTCTCTATTTTAGCCACTAGTTTACCCAAGAACTTCTACTAAGAAACAAACTATAGGGATAGGTGAGTGTGTGCGTTTAATGGACAAGGCTGATTCAAGGCTTTCTTAGATAAACTCTAAGTTCAAGACAAGTAGAATCTTGGATTAGCTATCTCCTTACAACAACAAGTCTTGAGCCAATTTCGGGCACCTCAAGATATGTGTTTTCTATTTCCTTCTTTTTCTTATTTATTCTTTTTCTTATTAACCACCTATTTAGCATACTAGAGCCAATTTCGGGTACCTCTAGCATGAAGGAGAGCAAAACTAGAGCCGGTGATAGACACCTCTAGTTATTTTTCCAACAAAATTCTAAGTCTTTATCACCTAAGTTTATTAAAAGAACTCCTAAATCAAACAAGTCCAAAAAGTGTTTTATTTTCTTTCTAACCATAAAGCAAGCTTCTAAGTTTTATTCCATGAGTATCCTATGGTTATCCCTTCAAAACAGAACTTGGCCATGGTAAGGGGAAAAATTTCTATAGCCTTAAAGGAGTAAACTAAAGCAAAACTGACATAAGGCAGCGCAAGATTCCAAACATAAATTCAAGAAAAGGGAATATTTTAAAAATTTTGGAAAAGAAAAAAAAATTACTCCCTTTTCATGGTAATGCCGCGGTAGTTGGTAACCTCGGTAGTGCTTCTGCACCTACAATCTCCCCCAAAATCAAACCGAGCATTGTCCTCAATGCTCAAATCACACAGTAGATAAAATTAATAAAACAAGTAAAGAGAGTAAAGAGAGAGTTTCTTGGAAAGATTCTGAGAAAAGTAAGAGAGTTTTGAGATTGTAGCGAATACAACAAGAGAGAGATTGAGTAAACAATTCTAAAGAAACAAGAATGCAAGAGTGAATAGTTCAAGAGAAAGAAAGTGCTTATATAGGCCTTGGCTATGTAACCGTTTGGTCTTTACTACCGTTTGCATTTACTACAGTGGCAAGAATCTCAGCAGACTAGCTGTTACCTTGTTCTGCCTGTTAGGACTGCTGCGGCTCTAACACTATGCACTACCACGACAGCAGACTTCCTACTGTGAACTACTTCTTTGTTATTCCTGCTGTATTGTCCTAACCTAAAAATATAAACATCAAGAAACATTCAAATAATAAGAAAATAATTATTCCTAAATACCATAATTAAGAGAATTCATGAAAATACCAAATAAAATAAAAGAGAAAGTTAATATAAAATAGGAATATAAAGAAAACTTATGGAGAGTCGTTTCCGATATTTCTTATAGTCCATCTGCACCCTTTATTGAGTGATAATTCTGCCCAAAAAGGATTGGGCCATAATGAATACGGATAGTCCCCTTTGTATTATCATGGTGGAGGTATCTTTCTTTCGTTTTCTCTTGTAATCCATGCATGTCCTCCATCTTGATATTGTTTCTGAAGGCAAAAATAAATTGTTAGAAAAATTATATCAACATCCAACCACTTAATTACCTCATTGTCATTAACTTCCATCATAGTTGGATATAGCCTTCGTTGTTGTGGCAATTGCTGTGATAGCCAATTGCCGTGGCAATCTTTTGCCAAAATTCGGTGTAACTCAAGTGAAGAACCATCTTTCTTGAAGTCTTCAAGAATCAACCCACATTGTTTCTTATGCTTCTCAATAATCTCCATTTGTAGAGACTTCGGCTTGGAACTAATATTAGATGGAGTTACCATAGAAATATCATCTTCCAAACAATCATATCATATTTGTGATGGCTTCAAATCTTGTAACATTGACTCCTCGAGATATACCTGCAATGGAAGAGATGAGTTTTTAAAGAAATCAAAAGGTTTATTCAGTACCATTTCATTTTTCATTATCACGACATTGTCATCTTGTTGATCGAACATGTCTTCGTGTAACTGCCCCGGCAGCTGTGAGTGAGAGTAATCATCACCTTCCTTTTTTAGCATCATTGCTGCCGTAACATCTTGGGAATCAGACTCCTCAAAATTTTCTAGAGCATTACTCTCAACGGCCTTGTTGAATGGTATCGTGACATTTCCCTGTTCAGGCTTCTCTACTGCCGCGGCAAGACTCTCGACAAACTCATCCACTGTTTGACAGTCTTTGTCATCAACATGTTATGGACTCAGAGGTTCTGGAATTTCCTCTTTATCCTCTAGTGTTGGGATTTCAGTATTCCCAAGGAGTGATTGTTGGGTTATGTTATCCTTGGCATACAATTGATTTTTCGAATCTCTCAAGGGTGCATCCAATCTAGCTATATGTGCATCCATGAATCTTGATTGCTCTGGCATAAATTCTTCAATTCTAGCCATTGATGCTTTCAATGTTTCCTCAAGTGAATTTGGATACTCTTGAGAAGAATTATATTGCCATGACATATCTGTAACATTAACAAAATTGTCATGAAAAAAAAAATTTGAGCGTTTTGATCATACCATGAAGGATTTTGTTGTTGGCTCCATCTATGGTCCTCTCTGTGGTCATAGGTTCCAGTACCATATGGGCAATTGCTAACTAAATGATCATCTCCGCAATTGAAACAAAAATTTGCGAAGAATAAACTTGTTGGGTTGCTCTTGGTTGGCATAGATAATCATCAATTAATTTAGGAAATTCTTGATTGGTTCGATTCATATCTTCCAACATCAACTCCCGAATAGATTTGCTTCTTTCTCCTTGCATTTTGAACCTTCAACTTGAAACACACCTATAAACCTTTTTTTAAGAAAAAAATATGTTAGTAAAAATAATAAATAAAGAAGGCAAGAAAATTAAAGAAGACAAAATTTAGTTGCCAATCCCCGGCAACAGCGCTAAAAACTTGATAGGCGTGGTATAAGCGCTATGTTGAGTGCAAATGTACACGTCGTCAAGTAATAAAATGATAAGTATATCGTGTATCGTCTCCACAGGGATTGATATACTTAATATGTCTTCCTTCGTTCCCTTCCTCCTGAGAATAAAATAAAAACACAAATAAGATGGTTTGTTTTATCTAACTAAATAATTAAACAACAAAACATAAAATAAAAAGTTGAGAATGATTATAGAGAAAGCGGGTAGGATCTAGTTGCGTCAATTAGTGGATTCAATTGATCTTCTTCTTGTCCAATGCAATTGCACAACACAGCTTTGATAGTACTGCAGATACTGCCTCGGCAATGTTGATGCTCCTCTACTGCGGTAATCTCTTGCTCATGGGCAGAAGTATCAAAGTTCAGCAAATTAGTATCCATAAGTGACTCTGCTCATCTCTGAGTCAAAGTGTTGTTGAAGCTCAGTCCTTGACGATACATCTCGACGTAAACCAAAGATAACCACCAACCAATCCAACACTTCTTTTAGCTGTTGAAACTCTTAACCTAACCCTTAGTGCCTCCACAAGGGCATAGGCCGAGTTAGTGTCGACGACACCATACTTATCCCGACCCTTTCGTGAATCTACACCTCTCGATGCTAGATAAATAGATTACTTGCAAACTTTCCTCTCGGGCTTGGATACAAGAACAAAGAATGGCAATAGAATAAGCAAACTTTGATTTTATTGCATAAGAACAAGAATACAAGAATCAATCTCCTCTCACTAATATCGACAACCTTCACCTATCCCTAAGAAGTTTAGAACATGTTATCGTGTAAGTACAATTCTTAAGGGGGAAGGGTTTTCTCTACAAATCGGCTCTCCTAAACAATATGGCCGGCTAGGATATTTATAGTCTTAACGTAGGGCAAACATTTCCTAAATAAACTTCAACTTGGAGTAGGGAACAAGTCTTCTTCAAGGATTCTGATATTTCCAAGTTTGCCGCCTTCTAGAAAGGTTTTCCCGCTTGATCTTTGAATTGGGATTTGAGCACGCTAGCCTGGTCCAATTGATGCGTTGTATCTTCCAGAATATTCTATATATTTTTATCTTTCAATGCGCCTCCATTGTTGGTGCTGCCACACTGGATTCTGCCGCAGCCATGATTCTGCCTCGGCCTCAACACAGCTTTTCTACCGCTTCAGCATTGAATATTCCTGCATGTATAGAAATTGTAATAATATCTGCATTCTCTATAAATATTAACTTTGTATGTGGTGATAACGGAATATTTAGTATTTGAGCAAAGAGTTTATGATTCGGTTCAAGTTGGTGTATAATAGGTGCATAAAGTACCATAAGAAGGGTAGTAAATAACTATCTTTTAGGCACTCATCAATCCTCAAGAACACTAGGTAACCCCCTCGACCCGTTCTAGATGCTACCCGAATCAAACGAGTTACACAGAGAATACCGAGGCTAATCCAAAGACTCACCCTGATAAACAACCCTAAAAATTAAAAAAATTTCTTTTATCTTTTCTAAATGCTTTGATTTGATCCTACATGTTCATGCAAATACCGAGTTCAATTATAGTGGAGACTAAAGATAAACGAGTTCTAATTTAATCGGACAAGTTTAGGGACATAATTACAATTTCCAGAATTTTATATCCTGGTTGTGAAATTAAGGTTATCAATATTAAATTAAGTATATTTCATGCTTGAATGTAAATTTAAGACTTAAAATAATATCTATAAGTCATTTAATTGCATGCTCAAAGTTTAGGGACTATTTATAGCTTCCAAAGGTTTCATGACATTCTCTATATGCAAATTCACCTAAAAACACTTTAATCACATATCATAGCATATTAGCTAGATGCAATTCAACAATGTTAGCAATAATATATTCAACTCTAAAGAGTATGCTTCAACATCAACAATCTTATAAACACACGGAAGAACTACCTCAATATTTCAACATGATTTCTCGATGCATTCCAACCTAAATAACAACATCATAGATCCAACTCATAAGTAGTCATGCTTCATTATCAATAATACTCAAATTCACACATAGAGATATGAAGAACCAAACTTCAAAATAACTATATTATAACTAAAGGAATATCAATGCGAAATTCAAGTCAAAGTCACGAACTAACATCAACTTTGATATTTATCAAATAAGTATAAGCATATAACCATTTTAAGCCTCAAAAGCATAGACATTATTCATAATATGATAACACATCCCCATTGCTCTCTCAATACTACTAATGTTATAAAGACACACTTGAGCTTTCACTTGACGGTTACCTGGACCCTTGCTTCTCTTTGCTGCCTCCACATCAATTACTCTACATTGCAAGGTAAATGAGAGGGTAAGCATAAGCTTAGTGAGTGAATAAAACAAGTATAAAAACACCTTGCAATACAGCCCATATTAAACCAATTTCATCAATTTAAAAACATGTCATGCTCTTTATAAAACAAAACACACATGGCTAACAACGCCACTTTTAAAACTCAGTAAGTGTCACCAAACCAAGGTGAACAACGCCATCATTAAATTTTAGTAAAAAACATTTTGTAATCACATGCTTTACAAGCTAAAAAACAAGTCTTACATGCTACTCACATAGCAATGCTTACACGTACATCTCGATGCACAAAGCTTAAGTCTTACATGCTATCCACATAGCAATGCTCAAATCACATGCATACCAATGCATAAAACCTCGCATGCATAACACCATATGCAATCAAGTGAAAACCATGACACTTACCTTTGAAAAATAAAAACATATATTGGGGCTAATGATCCAATTTGTACTACTCCAAATCGTTAGCATAAACGGGCAACCGCATGTTAGTACTACTCCCAGAGCATGCGCATGTTGATACTACTCTCAACATGAATTATCTCACCTTGGTGTCCGGTGATAGTACTACTCCAACCAACCCGCATGTGACAGTACTACTCCCATTACATGGCATTAGAATAAAAGGCGAAATGCAACACACAAGAAATTTATACACGTACGACTTTTGAATATTTATAATGCACTCTAGACCCTATTGATCGATCAACTTATCCCATAAGGTTCATCACTTAACTAGCCAATATATTATCAAAAATAAATGCTCAAAACTTAATTCAAAATAAAATTCAAATCACATGTATCCCACCTTTTACACATCACTTGCAAAATCGATAAAACCACTTTTATCTTATTTTTCAAAACAAAACCGTGAGAACATCGAATGCATACAAAATCTTTTTAAAAACAGTCTCATGAACATTTATATACATGCATAATCAAATATGCACAGCACAATAAGAGCATAACAAATAACGTTGTAAAACCAAGGCATAACATGAGAACCTTTAAGACAACAATACTTAAAACTTACTTCCGAGTATAGGGAGGTTTTTCACACCTTCTCTGCACCCCCAAACCTTTGAAAAACATTTAAAACCATACCAAATTGGCAACCCTTAAAATCCACTCACCGATAACCGATACTTACTCGCTAAATCACCAAAACGAACCAGAACGCCTTCAAACGTGATCGCTTAACTCTTATCCTGTTTCAAGCATCAAAACCAAGGGGTTTAATGCTTCTAAACTCACAAAAGAAACCAACAAGTTGGATCCCTACACAACAACCCTTAAAACCTATCAAAACTTAAACCGAAAACTTATCGGAACACACCAAACTTCACTTAAGCCTATAGTCCAGGATTAAGGATATTAAAAACACTTTATAAACATCCTAACGCATTAAAAATAATCTATTTAAGACCCAAAAACAGTGGGTAAAAACCCTTGAACAAAAATTAAGATTTTTAGCCGGAAAAAATCGATTTTTATGAATTAAAGGATTAAAACGATTTCTCCAAGCCAAGAACATGGGAATTTCAGTAAAGAACTTTATTATTCTAGAGGATTGACAAAATCTCACCTCCAAAATTGATCCAATTTTTTTTGGGTTTTAAAACGAGAAAACAATGAGAAAACAAGAAAATTTTAAGGAGAAAAGTTAAGATAATTATTGTAAACGATTTTTATTGAAAAAGAATGAGTTTTTACCTTGAAAACTTGATGAACGGATGCCTCCAAAGAGGGAAAACGAAAATTAGAAAAATAGGTTATGTTTAGGTCAATTAAAAAGGTTTTAAGAGTTTAAAATTGAGTTTAATTATGTTATTTAATTTAAAATAAATTTTGGGCTTAATTAATTAATATTTAGAAAGACTAGATGAGCTAGGTTTATAATTGGATCAAATCCCCTTAAAGATTCAATGTTTTGGCTTGTTTTATAAATTTGTCCCTAAATTTTCAATTTTTACAAAACGGTCACTAATTTCAAAATCTTAGAGTTTCAAGAGTCGATTTTCAAAATTTATTTGACCAATGTCTAATATATATTATTTAAGGATTTTAGAATATTTTTCATCACTTTATTTTGATAGAAAACTAATTTTTAGGTATTTAATCCCGAACTAGGCTAAACCGATAAAACCGATCCACTAGACCTCTAAACCGACCTCTAAACTTCTAGGCCCAAATTTAGGGTGTTACAACGGAGTTCGACATCTCCTACAATATAGAGCCTCAAATGGACCCATCTAGATACTTGCCTGATAACAATTATTTATATGAAAACTCCACCAACGACAAGTACTTTCCTCAAAAACCCTGAAAATCTATAACACAATACCTTAACATATCCTCCAAAACTTGTATAACTCTCTTAGACTGTCCATCCGTTTGCGGATAATAGGATGCACAAAAGCTCAACTTTTTACCAAGAGCTTTTTGTAATGATTTCCAAAACCTTGACGTGAACCTCAGATCCCTATTAGAAACTATGAATTTTGGCACTCCATGCAGCCTCACAACACTGAAAACATAAAGTTTGGCCATCTTATCCAAGGAATATTTAGTATACACTGGAATAAAGTGTACACAGTTCGTAAAATTGTCCACAGTCACCCATATCGAGTCCTTCCTAGACGGTGTCAAAGGCAAACCCGTCACAAAGTGTATAGTAATATTTTCCCACTTCTACTCTAGAACCTTCAACGGTTGTAACAAACCTGATGGGACTTGGTGTTCAGCCTTAACTCGGTAACACACTAAACATTTAATCACAAATTCGGCTACATCATTTTTAGACCAACCCAAAAATAGTCACTTTTTAGATCTCGGTACATCTTAGTACTACCTAAATGTATAGCAAAAGGGCAACTATGCACTTCTGCAACAATAGTACGTCTCAACTTCGTACCATTTGTCACAAAAACACGATCCCTGAAACATAAAAAACCCATCTCCTCGAAAACTATACTCCATTGGTACACCCTCAAATATATCCTGAACAAAAGGTACCAAAGATTGATCCAACAACTATTTCTCTCTGACCACTTCAGCCAGAGATGGTTTAACCTACTACTCGGCCATCAAACCTCCATCCTTTGACAAGATCAACCTAGCAAACATAGCACGTAATTCAACGACCACCTTTCTACTCAAAGCATCGACAACAACATTAGCTTTCCCTGGGTGATACTCAATAGTTAGGTCATAATCCTTTAGCAACTCGAG
Source organism: Abelmoschus esculentus (assembly GCA_035048815.1). Classification (NCBI taxonomy): domain Eukaryota; kingdom Viridiplantae; phylum Streptophyta; class Magnoliopsida; order Malvales; family Malvaceae; genus Abelmoschus; species Abelmoschus esculentus. The sequence goes on along the minus strand of JAUCBN010000026.1, from coordinate 10,794,075 downwards.
CCAACGACGTTACCTATTATGACATCAAGTATCTCTAACTCTTATGGTCAGTTTACACCATACAACGCTCACCATAAAGATAGTGCCTCCATAACTTAAGAGCAAACACAACCGCAACTAACTCAATATCATGTGTAGGGTAGTTTTCTGATTCACCTTCAACTGATGAGATACATAAGTTACTACTCATCCCTCTTGCATCAAAACACAACCAAGACCAACGTATGATACATCACTATACACCGTAAACTCTTTTCCTAGTTCAGGTTGAAACAAGATCGGAGCTTGAGTCAAAGCCTCCTTTAACTTCTCAAAAGCCTCTTGTCTTTTTTATTCCACTCAAACTTAACATCTTTTTGTAACTACTTGGTTAAAGGTGTTGTAATCCTAAAAAAAATTCCACAAACCTTCGATAATATCTTGCCAAACCCAGAAAACCACGTACCTCTGTCACAGACCTAGGTGGTTTCCAAATCACTACAGAATCAACCTTCTGTGGATCAACCCTTATACTTTCTTCTGAAACTACATAACCTAGAAAAAAACTTCTTTAATCTAAAATTCACATTTACCTAACTTCGTATACAACTGATTATCCAACAAAGTCTACAACATAATCCTTAAATGCTTATCATGATCCTTCTCGGTACGTGAATACATGAGAATATCATCGATAAACACTACCACAGAGTGGTCCAAAACCTGATGGAAAATTTTAGTCATCATATCCATGAAACAATAGGTGTATTCGTCAACCCAAAAGGCATAACCAAAAATTCATATTGGACATACCATGTCCTAAAAGTAGTCTTAGGTATATTCAGATCCTTAACTCTCAATTGATAATACTCAAACCGAAAAGCAATCTTAGAAAACACTGTAGATTCTCTAAAATGGTCAAGCAAGTCATCTATCCTAGGTAAGGGATACTTGTTCTTTACTTTCAACTTATTCAACTAATGGTAATCTATGCACATCCTCATGCTACCATCCTTCATTTTCACAAATAAAACTGGTGCACCCCATTGAAGTGCTCGATCGAATAAACCCATGACCCAACAACTCTTACAACTAAACTTTCAACTCCCTTAACTCCTTAGGTTCCATTCAATAGGGAGTAATAGAGACAGGTAAAGATCCTTCTATTAGCTCGATAAGGAACTCAACATCACGATTAGATGGTAAACCAGGTAACTCCTCAGGGAGAACTCCAGGATAGTCACTAACAGTTCTAATGTCACATTGCCTAACTTCTTTCATATTCGGATTCATAATATAATCCAAGTAAGCATCACAACCCTTAATCAACAATCTATGATCTTCCAAATCTGACACCACATTGAACAAAAACTTCACACTTTCGCCAACCATAACCATTTCAGAGTCATCAGCTAACCTTACAGAAACCCTCTTAGTCTTAAAATCTATAACAACTCTATGTTCCACAAACTAGTCCATACCCAAGATAAGATCAAACCCTTGAAATGGACAATTAAGGGACATCTTCTATAAACCTTCTTAACTACTACTGTCTCACCAAAAGAACTAGTTATACTCATGCCAAAGTTGGTGTTATCTATAGGTATATCTAAAGCCCTAACATGCTCACTAAGGATATAAGAGTGAGTATATCCAGAATCTAACAAAGCGAACAAGGATAAAGATTGCAAAGAAAAGTTACCTGTAACCACATTGGTGTCTTTCTAAACCTCTTGGTGTGCATAAACCCTCACATGACCATTATCACGATGTTGTTGTCCTTGATTCTCATCATGACGCTGAAAATTGCCTCTTCCTTAACCTCTACCTCTGTTTTGATCGCTTCCGCGACCTTGGCCCTGATGGCCACATTTTAACCAAGGAAAATCTTTCCTATTGTGTTCCGCAACACCACAATACCAACACCCCTTGTCACTCCAACACGGCCTTGTGTGGCGTCTTCCACACTTATTACACTTAACATTTTGAATATGACCTTCTTGATAACTACGGCCCAAACCTCCTCCTTTATAAAGATTCCTACCATACCTACTATCTTTTTGTTTCTTAAACTTATCCCTATTATTATTATTATCAGTCGACCTTTTACCAGAACCAAATCCTGAAGATTTGAGGCCCAAACTCTACTCAATGCCTTTAGCCCGATCCACCAACACATTAAAGTTCGTATAGTCTGTAGCCAACATATACGTCTTAACCTCTCGCACCAAACCATAACGAAACCTCTCACAATGAGTTTTCTCATTTGGTAACAAATTAGGAGCATATTGACATAGCCTAAAAAAACTGAATCTCATACTCAGAAACTGTCATGCTTCTTTGGACTAAAGCCATAAATTCTCTTTCTTTTTTATCCAAATACCTAACACCCAAATACTTACGGCTAAAGGCCACATCAAAGAAATCCCAAGAACCTCAGCATCTTCCAAACCATAGATTGGTAGTCCACCACTTATAAGAATCAACTCGAAGCAAAGCAACTGTGCATCCAAGTTTCCTTTCATCAGAACAATCCATCTGATCCAAAATATGTTTTATCTCTCTAACCAAGCCTCTAATTCCTCCGGTGATAAACCCTTAAACTCAACTTCTCCTAAACTACGGAGTCTCTTTAAAGGTAACCCAACATTAGCTAATGGTGGAGCAACCGTGGCCTGCATTCCAGCAACTGTAGCCTGAAAAGATCTCGCAATAGCCTAAACTAATTATGACATGTCACCGACAACCAACACAACAGGGGGAGCTGTCGATGGTTCAATAGGTGGTGGTGGAGGGGGGGCAACTCTTCCTCCTCACACTCATCCCTTCCATTAGTGATTGATCGAGTATTCATTCTAAGCTCTCTACGGGGTCCCTTAGTAGTATTACTATGTAACAAAACAAAAATTAAAAACTAGGTGAGTCTACCGGAAGCAAGGAGTCAACTAGCTCAAGTTTTTAACAAAATGAACCTAAAGTAATGGAGCAATGAATATGTAGGTCTAACATGCTTTAGCCTTAACAAATTAATCAATCACCGTGCATATAACATATTAGCATATCTAGCAATCACCATGCAAAATCATCAAAACATGGTAAACAATCATCGTGCATAATATCATAACAAAGTAAAACAAATTATCATAAAAGGATTCATAAAACTAAGCTTTAATACCACCAAATATAACACCCTCGACCTAGTCTAAACGCCAACAGACTCGAGCGAGCTACACAGAGAATACCGAGGCTAATCAGGAGACTTGCACCGATAAACGACCCTAATTTTTTTCTTTCATCTTTTCTAAATACTTCAATTAGATCCTACGTGTTCATGCAAGGACTGTGTTCATTTGTAGCGGAATTGGATACTAAACGAATCCTAATTTGATCAAATAAGTTTTAGGGACCTAATTGAAATTTTCTAGAATTTTATGATCTAAAAGTGAAATTAAGGTTACATATCTTTAATTAATTATGTTTCATGCTTATACGTAAATTTTCAGATTAAAATAATCTCTACAAGTACTCTAATTCCATTCTTAAGGTTTAATGACTAAAATGTAAGTTTGCAAAGTTGTTTTTCAGTCTTTAACGACATTACCTAACAGGAGTTTCAAAACACCCTTCCCCAGTATCAAAACCTTTGAAAATGACAAAGAAGTATCGAAACGATATTAAAGGCTTCGGAACACCAACGATAATTCAAAAGATTGCCTGTACAATAAAGCCGTGTTTTGATGAAGGTAGGTATCGAAACCATTATGTTACTGAGAAGGTAGGTATCGAAACAATGAAGAACTGTATCGATATAAATGATGAACTATTACTATTGTTCCGTAACCAGTTCATGTGGTTTTGATACCCAGACTTAATTTCTTAAAAAATCGTTTAGTTTTTGCCTAAGTATCGATACTTGACCTTATGAACAAGTATCAAAATCCCCTACCCAAAAACAACTATTTACCAAATTTCAATCTTTAAAAATGAACACAAGAGTACTAGATGCATTGTTACACCTATAGGGCATAAACCACATTATTCAACAAGTTTTCTAGATGACAAACATCCTAATTCCATGCTCTTAACATAAATTGAAAGCAATATTCATTAAAGCCATATATCAACAAGATTAAGCATAATCAATGTGTGAATCAAATCCGAAATAATTCAATAGCATATCAATTATCATAAAAGAAGTTCAAAACCAGATTATCCAATAAAACATATCAATTCATTGCTCCAATGCTCTCATTTACTTGAGGTTCTCAATTTAACTTAAAACATACTTGAGCCTAAGAAAGTCTAAATAGTTTACTCGACTTCCTTGCTAGCACCTAATCACATATTTCTCTGTATTGCAAGTAAAGGAGAGTGGTTAAGAAAAAGCTTAATAAGTGACAAAAAAACATAAATGAAACAACTTACAATACAGACCATAAAAGCAAAAGTTTTATAAAAACATGTCATGCTCAACTTATGAAATAAACCCTTAGCTATCAATTCCAGTAACATGAAAAACAACAAGTATCCATTCGACAAGCCACAAAACCTTTTTCAAATACTTTTGAAAAATACATGCTCATTAAGCATCACTCAAGTCTTACATGCTTATGAAAAAGATTCATTGAACACATTATTTTATTAAGAAAAATATACTCACTTATAACATTGTATTGGTATTAGTGAACCGTTTAGATTACCACTAAACATTAGGATAAACGGAACACGCATGATAACATGCCAGGCATAAGGCTAAATCACCGACATGCCACATATGAGAGCCAATCGCTACTCATACCAAGTGTGAGGCTAATCGCCTAATCACACCCATGATAGATTAACTCTAATCATGAAATCACACATTACTATCCGAGATAAGCAACACTTGTATGTAATACAACACATATATCACAATATAATTATTAACTCTAATGCATCACTAAGACATTTTATATACGTACTTATTTTAATTATAGTGCACTCACATCCTATTGATCGATCAACTTATCCATATTTCATCATCTTTAATACCAATACTAAAAAAACACAATGCTCAGGTTTTAAGATAAAAACAGTAATTCACAACTCATGCTTCCCATCACTTTGTGTAGTAAGTGCAAAGACTGATAAAACCTCTTTTTATCAAACTTTGAAAACAAAACCATGGGAGCATCAAATCATTATAAAACATGAACATGACAAAATCACATAGTAAAGTAAAGCGTAATATGGGATTTTCAAGAGACCTAAACTTAAAAACTTACTCCGGAGTATAGGGAGTTTTTTCACACTTTCCTACACCCTAAACCTTTGTAAAATAGATTTACACTATCAAAGTAGCCCACTCTCATAATCACTCACTGATAACCATTTCTTATTTGCCAAGTCACCGGTTTCAACCAAAACTTCTTCAAACGAGATCACTTACTTCTTGCCCTGATTCAAGCATAAAAAACTATGGATTTAGTGCTCCTAATTGCACTCAATAAATCTCCAGTCAGACAACCTCTTAAACCTATCAAAACCTTAATAGAAAACTTTCTAAAACCAATCAAACTTCTCTTAAACCTTTAGTTAGGTATTAAAGATTTTAAAAACACTTTATAAACATCTTAACATGTTGAAAATCATCCTTTTATGACCCAAAAACAATGAGTAAAAACCCTTGAACAAAAATTATGATTTTTGACCCAAAAACCGATTTTTCATGAGCCAAAAGATTAAACATATTTTTACCAAGACAAGAAATTGAGAATTTTACTAAATAACTTCAATTTTCTAAAGGATTGATGAAATCTCACCTCCAAAACTGATCTAATTGCTTTCTAAGTTTTAAAACGATAAAACAATGAGAAAACGAGAAGTTTTAAAGAAGAAAAAATTATATAATTTAATCCAATTGAAAATTGTTGAAAAGATGTAGGTTTAACTTTGAAGAACTGATGGTTCTCTGTCTTGGGAAGAGGAAAAACGAAAATTATAATAATAGGTTAGGCTAATTATGTTTAATTAGGATTTAAGAGTTAAAAATCAAGTTTAATTAGTAATATGAGTTAAAATATAACTTATGGAATTAGTTAATTAAGAATTGGAAATCCTAGAACAGCAAGGTAATTGGATTAAATCCCCTTAAAAATTCAAAGTTTTGGCTTGATTTATAAAATTGTCCTCAACTTTTCAATTTTTACAAAATAGTCACTAATTCAAAATCTTAGGGTTTCATGGGTCAATTTTGAAACTGAGATGAACAAAGTCAATTTTATATTAAATTAGGAATTTAAGATATTTTTCCATAATTTATTTTGATTGAAAGTAAAATTTTTTAAGGATTTAACCCCAGATTAGGCTTAACCAGTTACATTGGCCCACTAATTATTAAGCCCAATTTCAAGGCATTACAAATGTGGTATTGAAACAAGCATTTCAATATAGCCATTGGTTGTTTCGATATTGTCCTGTATTTTATGAAATTAATTAAAAATTCAAGGCATTTCGATACGCTATATCAACGTTTCGATACCAAGTCAATTTTCCCAACGTCTCTTTGAGCTTTAAATATGTTAGACTATTGTTTGACATGTTAACTTCAAAAGTTTGTTAACTCATTTTGAAACGGCCATATGGGCGTTTCGATACCATTTTTGACAGTCTTGAAATGTTTCGGTATAGCTCTATAGTTGTTTCGATACACCACTTATTTTAAAGATAATTTGTTTCGATATGCTTACGTAGCATTCTAATACCCCTATTAAATGCATAAAACGTCTTTTTCTATTTTGGTATCGTCTCGATACAGATAGCTCGCGTTTCGATATCGATAGTTGTAGAAGTGTATTTATGGTGGGAAAATGAAGGTATAACGTCTATATTTATGATCCCATCAAGTTCAACGTTTAGAATTCATTGAGAAGGTATAAATACAAGCAATTCAAGCTACAACAACTACTGATCCCAAAACTAACATCCAGGCATCAAATTCAACTTCTAGAGTTTCATTTTTATATCCTTGTACACCCAACTCTTAGGAGCTTCTTTGTAATCTTTGTTTTTTGAGTTTAGGAAGTGAGAACATTGTAATTGGGGCAAAATTATTCTGTGAGAGAAACAAAAATTTTTCATTGTTGTTTGTAACCTAGTGAGATTGAATCGGGTAGAAAGATTAATTCGGTTTAGAATGGTTATATTTTGAACCGAGAAAAGGTCAAATTCAATAGTGAGTTGGGTTGAAAATCCTTAGTGGGAGCTAAGGTAGTGGATGTAGAACTTGTTCGGAGCTTGAATCACTATAAATCTTGTGTTTTTCATTTTTCATATTTTTATCAAATTTTCCATAAATTTTTTATTTATCAATTCACCCCCTCTTGGCCAATTCCATTGTTTAATCAACTTAACATAAAGTCTCCCGATTTTTAAATCTCAAACCCCTTAACCTGAAATTTATGAAGATGAGATGGATTAGTCTATATAACCCAACAAGTCAATCAATAAGAATACAATAAATAGTTTATTGAATGTCAATATGCAAATGTCATAAATTTTAATAAGTTTACTATAATCCATCTCTTAAACACAATATATCAATATAATTAATATTTTAATCTTTGAATAGATATGAGATAGTCGATATGTGAATTCTTACGTCTCTCTAAAGTAATGAATGATCTATTCCCTCCATTTTTTTAAATGACCAATACACAAATCATCCTTGCATCTCTCCACAATAGAGATCTTATTCCCAAGGACTGTAATCCACTCATATAATTGAGCTCATGAATTTTATTATATATTATTTGTAACCAATGTCCATTTGAATCTAAGGTTTAATGATTTAATTTAATATCAATAATAATTAAAATACCAATAACAATGATTTTAATGGTTCGATATCACTATTCATTATAACTGGAAACAATCTAATGATGTCCCAGTTAATACAATGATTCATAATCAATAATTCAATTTAATGAACTCACTAATGCTTACCAATAATTTAATATAATTAGGTCTCGATGTAACGATACCATGTAACATATTTGAATTGTAATAAAAATAAATAATAGAACTGGAAAAGGACCTTACTCTTATCGAGACTCCAACTATACTCATCGATACTCAAGAAGTTTTTAGAGATCTTCGATGATAATTCCTTTTTCTTTTGCTTATTGGATTATTGTAGAATAGACGATTTTAACCTTAAATGTTATGAGCTATCCAAAATAATATGGGACAAGGATTACAATAGTTTCAATAATTTTTAGCAACAATAGTTTTTATTTATAGCTTCATTTAGCTATGAGAACAATAAAGTTTAAGCTTGGAATTCATGAAATTAACCAAGATTTCAATAGGCTCAGGGTATGGATTTTTCTATAAATTCATCAAGAAATTAAATAAATAACGATGAGTTTACCTTGTGTATTCGATAGGAACTTGTTAGAATTGATAAACTAAATTAAAAAGTAAAGCTTGATAAAGGCCCCCACTAGAGGTGTTAGCTTTTTTTGCTAAAGGGAAGATGAGAGTGATGTTTTATGTCTAAACCGAGTAAGTTATATTTTGTTCCTTCTTTTCTCTTTTATTCATTCTTTTAAATATTACTAAGAATAGATAAGTTTTCTTAAATTGAAGGAAGCTACTATAGTTTCCTATGTGTAAGGTGATAAGGCTTAAAAGGGACTAATTACAAGATTGATCCCTTAAATTTTATTCTCTTATAATTTTCTCTTAATAGTTTTAATTTTTTAATTTGGTCATTAAACTATATTTAATATTTTCAATATAGTCCTTGGCTAATAAAAATACCAAATTTGGATTCAAACTTGCATAGTTGACCTCTTGGTCAAAAGTTAATACAATGGTTTGAGTTTCTAATGTTAGATTTATGATCATTAGAATAACAATTTAACTATTTTAATTTTTAGGGTGTTATAATTCTTCTCCTTTAAGAAAATTCATCATTGAACTTTACCTAACCTAAATAGATAATGATATACTTCTTAATAGTCTCTTCTGCTCTCATATGACCTCTTCAACCTTATGACTCCTTCATGACACTTCAACCAGAGATATGTTCTTGTTTCAAAGTCTCTTGACTTCTTTTGCCAATATCTATACTGGTTCTTCCTCTTGAGTTAGGTGAGGTTAAATCTCTACAAATTATGGCTTAATAATATACCATGGGACCAATTGTTTCAATAACCTCAAAAGGTTTAATGAATGAGAGATTAAGTTTCCCCCTTTTCCCCAAAACAAAGGATAGTTTTCATAAGGACACTTTGAGAAAGACTTTCTCACCCATAAAATATTTTATATCTTATCTCCTAAGATCAACATAGGCCTTTTATCCATCAAATGAGGCCTTAAGCTGATCATGGATGATGGTAACTCATTATTCGATTTCCCAAAGTAAGCTAGGGATCAACATGTTGACTTTACAAAGTTTAGGCCAACACAATGAAGTTTTACATTTTCTGCCATACAATGCTTCATACTGTTTCATTTTGATGGATTATTGGTAGATAGTATTATAAGCAAACTCATTAAGAGGTATGAATTTCACTTATGTTTTCTTAAATTCAATAATACATACACGAAGCATATCTTCCAAGATCTATAAGAAAGGGTTCAATGTTGATACATATTTCAGTTGTAACAATAAGAATGATATTGATAATTACCTAGATTACCTTTTTTTGATTGACCATCAGATTGAGAATTGAAAGCAATATTAAGATTAATTAACTCTAGTACCCTAAAGATCCTTGCAATGTCCTCCAGAATCGAAAAATAAATTGTATAGTCTCGATCAAAAATGATACACTAGGGTACTTTGTAGAGTCTAAAATTTTTCTTGATATAGAAGTCAACAAATTAGGAAGAGTTAAGTTCATTCTAACATGCAAAAAGTAAATAGACTTGGTAAAACGATTGGCAATGACCCAAATAGTATCATGTTTATCCGGTGTCAATGGTAATCCACAAAAAATTCACGGTTATCCTTTTCAATTTTTATCGGGTAATTAATGGGTTTCAATAACCCGATGGGAACACGATGCTAAACTTTAAGTCAACGAAATGTGGTACAATTAGACACGTATTTTGTAATAGCATGGTTTATGCAAAGCCACCAATAAAATTCCTAAAGATCATTTTACATCTTCCCTAAGAAAGGATCATGCTTTCTCCCTAAATTTTCTCTCTTCCATCTTCCTCTTCCAAGACTCAATCTCCGTCGATCGTCCCCTTCCAAACCGTCGATAGTCATCTTCCAACTTCCAATACTCTCGTCGATCGTCCTCTTTAAGTATGTCTCTCATGTTTTTTTTATTTTTTATATGTAACAATTCGTCAATTCCATTTTTCCCTTTCTTATTTTCTTCCTTATTTTTTTTGTGTCTTAACGAAGTTCCTTTATTGACGTGTTGTCAGACGTGTGTTCCTCTTCATGTATGACTCACATTTTTTTTAATTTTCCCACTATTCAGGAATATTCCTCTATCTCTTTCAATTTTTCCAATCTTTTCTTATTTAATTATTTCAATGGATGAATATAATAGAGATGAATGTCAACCTTGATATTTAGAGGGTTTCAGTGAAATGTAGCTTGTTGGTATTAAGTTACCTGTGTGTATTGAGTAGGACAAATTTTAGAACTAATGTTGGATTGAGATCAAAATTCGAGATATCTTTGTTTATTTTCTAAATTCTAAAGAATTTAAAACTTTAAGATCTTTGTTGTCTAAATTTTGGAGTCTATTAATTGGAAAATGAGAATTTGATTACTTTAATGAATGAATTGAACAGAATGGGTCATTATTTATCTTGAAATTTGTTGGTAATGCTCAAGGGTTCTAATGCATGTAATTCCACATTCTACATAGTGAACCTTGTTCACCATGTCATCCATGGTTCAAGCAATCAAGACTGTTGATCTTTAAATAACCACCTAATAACTACCCACCCACTAAGTCCATGTAGGAAAGAGGTGATGATTCACTTAGAAAAAAATTAAGATCAACAGTCCTGATTGCTTGAAACCATGGATGACGTGGTAAACAGAGTTCACTGTATAATTTTTCGTGTGAAAAGAATTGATTTTACAAAATCAATTGCAAATTGATTTGTATGATTGCAGCAATAAAGATTGCAATTAAATCAATTTTTTAATTCTTAAGGCTATTAATTTTTGTATGATTTCTATTAGATTTATTTTCTTTCCATACATTCTATTTTAATGTGATTTAAATTCAAAGAAATTTGTTAGTTTTGAAAGAAATTTAAATTAGCATTTAAAAGTGAATTAATTCTATTTTAAATTGGATTTTTTTGCCCTCTGAAATATGCCTATAAATTGAGTGAAATTTGTCTCAATTGGATCATCCCAGAAAAAACAAAGCATTTATTTTCTATATTACTTCGTAGCTAAAGTTTTCAAAAGTATTTTTCAACTTTTTGAGTTCTTAATTGAATAACAATACCACATTTGTCCACTCTGAATTTTGGATGTACAAACTTTCAGAGAGTCCGTGCTAACCTTGGGAGAAGATCCGCTTGTAGCATCAACTACACCGGTTGGGGCGAATCTGTTTCTAAGGTAGTATGTTAACCATGACAGGGTTCATCTATTGTTTCATTTATTTTATTTTATATCCAGTCAGTGGTAACACACTGGTTTTGCAGCCTATATTTCCAACAACTTAGAAACAATTTGATTGCAAAATGTCGATCCAATTGAGCAAGCTTGTTCCTGATCTTTCAAAACTCGATGCACTTGATGGATTTATCTATCGAAGATGGTCCCAAGAAATTATGATATTCTTTGAGTAGCTGGACCTGGACTACGTGTTGATCAATCCAGAGCCAACACAACCAATTGATGATATGGCTGATGCTCTTATCACCAATGAGGATCTTGTAGTCGTTCAAGTGTCCAACCAAAAATTCCAAAAGTACAACAAGACGGTTCGAGTTCATCTCTTCAATTACATGTTGAATAAATTATTTGATATGTTTCATAAGGAAAAAAGTGTCAAATTGATTTGGGATACTCTCGAGAAAAAATATAGCATCGATGATGTAAGGATCAAAAAAGTATATGGTTGGTGAGTGGCTAAGATTCCAAGTGATAGAGGAAAAGCCAATAATGGAATAAGTTCATGACTATGAGAAGCTTGTGTCTGACATCATTTCTGAAGGGATGAAAATGTACGAGGTTACAAGTCAACGTCTTGATTGAGAAGTTGCCTAAGTCCTAGTCTAACTATCGCAATTCTCTCAAACACAAAAGAAGAGATATGACGATCGTGGAATTGGTGTCCCATATGAAGATTGAGGAGGTAAACCGGTTAAAAAATAAGGTTTCCAACTCTAGTCAATATTCTTTGAAAGCTAATCTGGTTGATTCTAGTAGTGCCTCAGGTTTTAAATTTAAACCAAAGAAAAAGATAAACAAGAAAAAGAATACCAAACCCTAGAAGGCTACCAACTTCAAGAAGCCAGGAAAGGAGAAAGCTCAAGGCAAAGTGGTAAATTGTTATGTATTTGGACAACCTAGACACAAAGCCTAACAGTGCCAACAAAGATCAGACTGCCATAACTAACCACAACTCAATGTTGTCGAGAATACCAATGACATCATTGCAGTTGTGGTTTCAGAAGTGAATTTGGTGGAAAACAACACCGAGCGCGTCATGGACACTGGTACTTCAAGACATTTCTGTGTCAAAAAAGAGTTGTTTGCTGAGTTTGAATTTGTAGACAAAGGAGAGCAAGTTTACATGGGGAACTCCAATAGCTCAGATATGCTAGGCAATGGGAAAGTTTTGCTTAAATTAACATCAGGTAAAACTTTAGCTTTAAGCAATATCTTATATGTACCCGCCTTACGTAGAAATTTAATTAGTGGTGAATTATTGAATAAGGCGAGCGTTAAACTAGTTTTTGAAACAGATAAACTGATATTTTCCTGAAACGGAGACTATTTAGGGAAAAGTTTTTTACAAAATGGTTTATTTGTAATTGAAACCCAGTTTAATGGAAATAATGAAGCCACTACATCTATTTATATTGTTGAGACCTTTGATATGTTGTATGCTAGATTATTTCATGTGAATCTACAGTCACTTAAAAAAATCAAGAAAATGAAATTAATTCCTAATCTAGAAGATAATGGCTTTAACAAATGTGAAATTTGTATAGAAACTAAACATACTAAACCAACCTTTAAGACAGTTTCTAAATGTAGATCTGAACTTTTTGAACTTATACATATTGATCTAGAAGACTTTAGAAACTGTGAAAGTAAAGGAGGAAAACACTACTATATAACCTTTGTAGATGATTACTCTAGATACACAAAAGGTTTATCTCCTAAGAACTAAAGAAGAAGTTGAAAATTTCTTCCTTATTTATAAGACAGAAGTTAAAAATCATCTTGATAGGAGAATCAAACGCGTTAAATCCAATAGAGGTACAAAATATGTGTCTAATTTTCTTAAAGAGGTGTGTGAGAAGAATGGCATAATGTTGGTAAAGCTCTCAATTACAGGAAAGCGTAAATCTACAAAAAGTATGTTTATCATTCAACTCAACTTATCTTCAATTATACATCATGGTGGTCTATTTATACACTTCATTGCTAAGTTCCGCTAACTAAGCTGACTCACACTAACTCCCTAACAACCTAATTGTTACTGTTTAAGGAGTTAAAACTAATTCTAAATTGTTACAACAATTATAGTTTCATCATTCTCCCTACTTGTTCTACTCTTCAGTTCTTCAAGATCAAAGACACCTACTTTTTGTCTGAAGTCAATAAAATAAGACTTAAGCAAAGGTTTCGTGAAGCCATCATCTACTTGATTTATAATTGGTACGTAGTTCACTTGAAGCATACCTCCAGCAACTCTTTCACGCACAAAATGAACATCAAGATCGACATGTTAGACACATGCATGGTATATAGGATTAACACTTATGGCAACGATACTAGTATTGCCACTCCAAATGATAGGAATCTTCTAATGCTCAAATATTAATTCACAAAGCAAGGCAACAATCCATGTGAGTTCAGCTGTGACATCAGTTATGCTCCTATATTCGGCTTACTTGGTTGATCGAGAGACAGTCTTCTAATTCTTCGAGCTTCAAGACACCAAATTTCCTCTGAGATACACAGCATAACCTGATACTGACCTACGATCGTTAATGCTACCGCCCCAGTCAGCATCTGCAAAGGCTTCAATAGTAGTTAACTCAACACCTTGTACTAAACTGAACACTAACCTATAGTCCAATGTACCCCTAAGGTAACGTAACACTCATCGTGCAGCTGTTAAGTGTTGTTCATGAGGTTCATGCATAAATTGAGTTAATTTATTGATACTAAACATGATGTTTGTTCTAGTATGACAGACATACAATAATGCTCCAATTAAAATTCTATATTCTCGAGCATCTGATATAGGGTTGCCTGCATTCGGAGACAACATAGTTGTCCCCACCATAAGCGTTGAAGCAGCACTGAAGCCTAATAAACCAACCCTTTTAAGAAGTTTCATTACATATTTCCTTTAAGTCAGTACCATAGAATTACCTCTCTTATCAACTTGAATTCCCCCAAAAAAGTGTAACTCACCCAAATCCTTTAAGGCAAATCTTTCTCCTAGCTATGCAACCACGAGATCAACAGTCTCTATGGACTCCCCTGCAAAAATGATGTCATCAACATAAACAAGCATAAAGGTTTTTACACCATTAACAGTCTGTACAAATAAAGATGTATCATCCCGAGTCCCTACAAAACCTATTTCCAGCAAGTAATTCTTCAATTTTAAATGTCAATTTCGTGGTGCTTGCTTTAAACCATATAATGCTTTTTTCAGCTTGCATACTAGTTTTGTACCATCATCTGCATATTTCTCAAAGCCTGGAGGTTGGACTATAAACACATCTTCGAGCATATCCCCCTTTTAAAAAGGCGTTATTGACATCAATTTACCTTAAAGTTCATTTTTTTGACACAGACATAGAGAGCATAACAGTCAATGTAGTAATTCTAACCACAAGACTAAATGTATCTAAAAATCTCTACCAGGAACCTGTGAATAACTCTTTGTAACCAGACAAGCTTTTTTTTGTTGATGGATCTATCTGAATTTCGTTTAAGTTTGAAAATCTATTTGCATCCTATTGTTGTCCTTCTTACAGGTAACTGAACTAGTGACCATGTGTTATTGTTTTGAAGAGCATTGAACTCAGCAATAGCTTCTTGTTTCCACTTTGGAACCTACAAAGCATGTTGAATACTTACCGGCTCAACTTTATCATACAACCTGGTCATTAGGTAAGTTCTATGTTTAAAAATGCCACTCCTACTGCGTGTAATCTTGGAATGTGTTTGCAGTACTGAACTTTGATCCAGTATGTCTGCAGAAACATGATGCTCATTGACTGGTTCATTTGGTATCATTGTCTCATTGCCTAAAGACAAGTTATTTTCAACTTCATCCTCATTGATTGGTTCATATGGTACCATTGTCTCATTGTCTAATGACATGTTATCTTAAACTTCATCCTCATTACCTCCATCAATATCCAACTCGTTTCTGAAGAGAGTTTGTTTAGAATCTCTTGATGTATTTTCTTGTGAAGCATTCTCCTGTTGAACTTCTGGTTGAGAACTTTCCTCAGATATCTGATGTAATTCAGTAACATTCCTATGCATCTGATTGCTCGATGAGACAGTAACTTGTTGTGCAGCATCTTTAGTGGGTTGACAATTGCATTGTGTTTGCAACTTAGTGGGATCTACTCAGACTGGAATACCTCCTGATCTCTTATTGGTATTGCGTGAAATCTTTTGGTTGTCTATATTCAGCTTTTCTGCAAAGGAAAAAAAAGTTTCATCAAACACGACATGACGCGAAATATAAATTTTACCATCATGTGCCATGCAATGAAACCCTCGATGCTGAGGACTATATCCAAGGAAAACACATGGTTGAGAAAGAAAATCCATCTTGAATCGTTGAAATACCCTTAGATGAGGAAAACATCTACACCAAATATCTTCATGTAGAATAATCTGGTTTCGTTCCAAATAGTTTTTTCATATGGAGAGATACCCCTAAGACCTTTGTTGGTATTCTATTGATCAAGTGAACAGCTGTACAGACAACATATGCCCAGTATTTGATTGGTAGAGTAGCTTGATCTAGAAGCACCAACGCAAGCTCAATCACATGCCTATGTTTTCTCTTTACAACGCCATTTTTCTCATAGGTGTGTAGGTAGGTAATACGATGCACAATTCCTTCATCGACTAAAATTTTGGATAAACCTCTAAAATCTCCCCCCAATCACTCTGCAATACTTTGATTGAGGCTCCAAATTGAGTGTAAACCATACTTTTGAAAATCTAGAATACATTCGACACTTGAGACTTATCTTTCAACAGGTATAGCTAGGTGTGCCTTCTACAAGCATCCAGAAAAGCTATATAATATTTGTATCCGTTGGAAGAAACATGAGAAGACTCCCAAAGATCAGTGTATACTAATTGAAACGGCTTATCATACTGAGTAGTTGAAGGTACAAAGGTTATTTTATGACTTTTACCCATGTGACATGCTACACAATTTTGTAAGGAGGTTTTATTAATATTCTTTGAAAATTTTACATAAAATTCACTATAAATTCGTATAAAGGTTTTATGAGCCGGATGGCTTAAACGCTTATGCCACAACGCATATGCATCAGTGGTAATTTTGACAAGATGAACTTCAGCATTGTCATTAGTCTGGGTTGGTCCTGTTGAAAATTTGTACAATCCAGCATTTTCTTGTCCTTGTAGTAGTATCTCTTTTGTGATTTTATCCCGACTAAACACGATATCGCATGAAACTCAAAGTACACCCCATTGTCTCTAGCAAACTTGAAGACAGACAACAAATTCTTAGTAACACTTGTCACATGCAATATATCATTTAGTAAAAGCTTACGAGAAGATGTAACTAACACAACTTTACCTCTATGTTCAATATCAAGACTTACTCCATTTCCCATAGTGAGCTTACCTGGACCATTGTATGATGAAGAATACAACATGTTGGTTGGATCTGGTGTCACATGATGTGTGGCAACTAAGTCAACAACCCAAGCATCTTTAGAGAGAGTAGCAAGATTCACTTGAGGAGAGATCGGTTCATCAGTAGCCTGTTGTGGTACAATGCCATTAGCACAACAAGAACAACTACCACAAGAATCATTAAAAAATCCAAGATCAACATTTCCACTGTAGAGATTTTCTTTAGTATTTGAAACCGGAGATACACCAGAAAAGGTTTGATCAAACTTATACCAGCACCTGTTCACCAAATGACCTAGTTTTACACACAACTGGCTTTGCAATTTGAGTCTGCCTCTCCCTCACCCATTATTTCGACCAGAGTAACTCGAAGACCCTCTATGACTGCCCCGAAAGTTGTGACCACCTCTGTGACTGGAACCATGAACACCAACAGATTGTACAAAATTGGCAGACTTCGGGACAACTTCATTTTGAGCATTAAACCCCGCTAATTGATTCTCAACATCAATTAGAATCGAATGCACACCATCTAAAGTGTAAGGTTCTTTACTTGCAGTGATAAAAGCTATACTGATAATCTCGTGGAAGACCATTCAATATGTTGGTAATATGTTCAACGTCCGACACTGAACTTTCGCAAGATGCTAACGTATCACATACTTCCATTACTTGGGTTAGATACGATCGCATACTTTCTTCACCTTTCTTGAGAGTAAGGAACTTCTAGTGCAAACTCATGACTGACGTGGTGGATCAATGAGCAAAAAACTATAAAAACGTGTTCCATAAATTTGTCGCGGTCTCAGCTCCAACAAATTGAGGAAGGATATGAGAACTTATAGTTGACAATAACCAAGAAGCCAATGCACTATCTTGTGCAATAAAATATTCATATGCTTCATTGGAGACGCAAGAACCATCCTCACCAGGAATTGTCTCTGGTGGAGGTTGCAAAGAACCAACCATCATCTTTTTTATTCGATGACTCTGAACCGTTAGAAGCACTTGTTGTTTTCACAACAAAAAATTGAACTCATTAAGGACAATATTGATCTTTTTGTTAGTGAAATACATTGCAGGAAAAAGAAAAATGACGAGAGAAAACTGAAGAAAGAAAAGACCTTCGATAGAGAAACCTAACCCAAGTTGTTGTACGCAGAAGAAGATGAAGAGGACGACTTACAAGCTCAGAACTCCAACAAAGGATACCATGTTGGTAAACCTCTCAATTACAGGAAAGTGTAAATCTATAGAAAGTATGATTATCATTCAACTCAACTTATCTTCAACTATACATCATGGTGGTCTATTTATACACTTTATTGCTAAGTTCAGCTAACTAAGCTGACTCACACTAACTCCCTAACCAGCCTAACTGTTACTGTTTAAGGAGTTAAAACTAACTCTAAACTGTTATAAAAATTTTAGTTTCATCACATAATACATGAGACCTTTGCTCCATATTTTCCTCAATAAATTAGCATTGCCGAGAGGAAAAACAGAATTTTAAAAGAGATGATGAACTCATTGTTGATAAGTTCTGGGTTATCTGATAACATATAAAGGGAAGTCATTCTCTTGGCTAATCATATATTGAATCGAGTACCTCATAAAAAATTAGATTGTACCCCATACGAATTATTGAAAGAATATACACCAAATCTACAATACCTAAAAGTTTAGGGGTGTCTGACAAAAGTAGGTTTGCCTAACTACAAGAAAACCACTATCATTCCTAAAACATTTGATACAGTTTTTATAGGGTATGCTACAAATAGTGTCGCATACAGGTTTATGATTTTAAATGATTTCTAAATTTCTGAATCTAGGGATGAAATATTTTTGAGGATTCCTTTCCTCTTAAAAAACCTAGAATAAACATTAAGATACAACAGGAAAGTCATACTACTTCTTCATCTAGTATTCCTGTAAAAGAGACTTTAGAATTTGAAATAGAACCTAAAAGAATTATGGTTTTCTTGTAGAGGGAAGTCATTCTCTCAGCTAATCATATAATGAATCGAGTACCTCATAAAAAATTAGATTGTACCCCATACGAATTATTGAAAGAACATACACCAAATCTACAATACCTAAAAGTTTAGGGGTGTCTGACAAAAGTAGGTTTGCCTAACTACAAGAAAACCACTATCGTTCCTAAAATCTTTGATACAGTGTTTATAGGGTATGCTACAAATAGTGTCGCATACAGGTTCATGACTTTAAATGATTTCTAAATTTTTGAATCTAGGGATGAAATATTTTTGAGGATTCCTTTCCTCTTAAAAAAACTAGACTAAACATTGAGATACAACAAAAAAGTCATACTACTACTTCATCTAGTATTCCTATAAAAGAGACTTTAGAATTTGAAATAGAACCTAGAAGAAGAGACAAAAGGTAGCCATTACTTTTGGATCAGATTTTATAACTTTCTTTATTACAAAAATTAGTGATTTAGACATTATATTTGAACCTATAGCTTAATCTTTTCTTTTAAATGAAGATACAAAGAAATATAATGAAGTTGTAAGTTCAATTGCTGTTAGTTTTTTGAGAAGTGCTATTAATGATGAACTAGAATCAATTAATTCTAATCACACTTGGGAGTTGGTTGATTTTTCTAGAGGATTTAAACCTATCAGAAAGAAATGGGTCTTTAGAAAGAAATTAAGACTAGATGGGTCAATCCAAAAGTATCAGGCAAGACTAGTAGTTAAAGGATTCACTCAGAAGTTTGGTATTGACTTCTTTGATACATACTCTCCTGTGACAAAAATCTCAACGATCCGTGCCTTGTTTACAATTGCATCTATTCATAAACTGGATGTACATCAAATGGATGTAAAGAGTGCATTTTTTATTGGAGATCTGGACGAGGAGATATATGGAGCAACCACCAGGTTTTGAGACACTTGGTAAGGAAGGAAAAGTGTGTAGACTTAAAAAGTCTTTTTATGTCCTTAAATAAGCTCAAAATAGTGGTACAAAAAATTTCATGAAACAATTTTGAACTTTTGTTTTATTGTTAATGGATTAGATTAATGTGGGTATTCAAAAATGTTTGGAACTAATTGTTTCATCATAATTTTATATGTAGATGACATGTTAATTTTTAGTACTAACATTGAATTCATTAATAAAACAAAAAAAATTATTCACTAAATTGGAGATGACTGATTTAGGGGAGGTTGATGTGATCTTAGGGTTCAAAGTTACCAAAACTGAAAAAGGATTTTCTTTAAGTCAAACATATTATATTGAGAAAGTGTTAAAGAAATTTGAAAGTTTTGATGTCAATCCTATATGAACTCTTTATGACTCTAGTATACATCTCTATAAGAATAAAGGAAGTAGTGTTTCCCAAGAAGAGTATGCTAGAATTATTGGAAGCCTTATGTTCTTAATGAACTATACTCGGCCTGATATAGCTTATGCTTGAGCAGATTAAGTAGATATATTCATAATCCTAGTAGTGAACACTGGATCACACTCAGACGCTTACTGAAGTATCTTAAAGGTACTATTGGTTGGAAACTTGAGTTTGCTAGTTTTCCTTCTTTTTTAGAAGGATATTGTGACTCCAACTAGGTTATCGATAATGATGAAGTAAGCTCAACGAGTGGTTATGTCTTTACCTTAGGTGGTGTAGTGATTTCTTGGAAGTCTGCCAAGCAAACTTGTATGCTTGTTCTACTATGGAATCAAAGTTTATTGCTCTGGACTTGGCTGGGAAAAAAGTTGAATGACTTAGAAATCTTTTAGCAAAAATTCCTTTATGGGGAAAAGGACTCCTCCATTGTCTTTAATATGTGATTTACAAGCTGTGATACGTGTGGCGAAGAGCCAAGCTTACAATGGTAAGAAAAGACACATTCGCATAAGATATGAGTCTGTGAGACATTTAATAAGGGATGGAGTACTCTCTTTAGAGTACGTGAAGTTAGAAAGGAACCTAGATGATCCACTTACCAAAGGTTTAAGTCGGAAATTAGTTTTAGATTCGTCAAGAGGGATGAGTTTAAAGCCCATTGGTTGAGGAATTCATGGTGGATACCCAACTTAGTAATCTAAGTTCAATGTGGTTAAACGAAAACATGAAAAGTACTCATAGTGTACATTAATTATTATTTATCCTTATGACGAACAATGTACATGACAAGGTTGAGTTTTATTACTCTTAATAAATTTATAGCAGTTTTTTGGGTAGTCTTAATGAAAAAGACTTGATGAATTTACCAATATTGGTAAAATAACTAATCTTAACAAGTTCATAGCCTTGTGAGAATGGGTAGTTCTATCGCGAAGAACTGAATGAACTTGCCACTAGAGAGGATGAGTTTTCTTAAACTCTTAATGCAATCAACCCCAAAGTGTTTGGGTTGTTCTTTTGAGAAGAACTTATTGAACTCACCGATTTGAGAGGTTGAGTATTTATTCTTAATGAATTCTTATTCCAGAGTTTACATGGTTCATTCTATAAATGAACTTGAAGAATTCACCTATTTTTTGAGAAGTTGAGGTTGTGAAAAAAGCTCTTAATTATTTTATAGCTCTTATTTGAGTAGTTTATGTTTAGATAAACCTGATGAAATAACCTATGTAAGTGACACGGATCAGCGACCTTCTATGAAAAATATTAGGCTATTTTTCTAATACACTTACCAAAATCCTGAGGTCATATGGCTACACTTGTTTACATTTGTATATTTATACATTTGTATTTTTCTGACACATCAAGAACTTTGGTGGATGAATGAAGTTAGTTGCGCGTTATGAGTTTCCCCCTATTTTAACAAGTTACAGATTCGTACACTCATTAAGAGAATAATCACTCATTTTCACTATGTACTAGTTCCAGATATATTCACTAGTGCTTAAGCAACTAATCTCGCTATTGCTATTCTTTTATTAGTATTATTATTTAAAAATTATTCTTTCACATTAGTAGGGTAATGTTGGTAATGCTCAAGGGTATAATGCATATAATTCCACATCTAAATTGTGAAAGAAATTTTTTAATTTTAGAACTCGAAAATATAATTTAAATTGATTTTGAATAGTCAATTATACATACCTGATAACTCCACAAAAATGTTATATTTTAAGTCTTTTTACTTAATTTATTTATTATCTTCAAGGATATATAGGAGCATTTATTTGCATTTAGGATCATAATATTGCATTTGGTGGTTTTTTATGTTTTGGCATTATTGGTGCGGAAATAGATGCTATTTTATGGAGAAGGTCATGCTTTTGGTTGTTGTGTGCAGGTAAAGCAAAGTGGGAAGTTGAGGAAATTTGTCATGTCATTCATAGAAGGATAGCGATGGGAAAATGCCATGACAAATATGGAGAACTCTTGTGCTGCACTACAAGACAAGAAGATATTTTGAGAAGAGTGTCAACTAGTGCCAATACAACCTGGCCACAACCATTAAAGCCCAACCGCTACCATTACAGCCTAGCTACAGCCACCATAGTAGGGGACCACAACCAATATCGCGTGACCATGAGCCACCTTAATAGGGAACCACTATCACCACTGTCAGTATTGCAGAAATGTCATCACGTGAATGGGGGCAGAAACAGAATTTTCACTATCTTTTAGGGTTTTTCACCCCCATTTTGTAAGGCATGGTGACCTTATAAAAGAGCAACCATTCTCCTTGGAAAATGAGGACCTTTGGAGCAAATTTTGAGGCACAAGGAGAGCAAAAAGCGGCGGAGAAAGCTTCCACCTTTCTTCTCCAACCGAAGGGTTCCTCCATTGATAGAGCTTGAAGGGAGTGGCATGCTAGGCACCCGAGAGGGGTAGCACGCTAAAGCGTCCCATGGTGGTCGAAGAAGTCTGAGGTAGCGCGCACTGAGGGTGTCTTCTACCCTCTTCATTTGCTTTATTTTATATCTTCGAGAGATTTCATGTGGATGATTTAAGGATGGTATTAGTGGTCAATATTTGTTCTTAAACTCTTTCATCCACTATGTGTTAGCTTTTTTTGGTGGATGCTTTTGTGGATGATTATCTTTTGCTTTTATTAATATATTGTCTTCTATGTGTTTGTATATTTGCTTTGCTGATTGTCGATAATCATCTAGGCATTTTATGAGGCACGACAATGTCCCGTGTTTAGGTGCATGCTAGAGCACTCGGATGATGCGTAGCTATAGATCTTTAGATCATCCGGAAGGAGCTAAGGAAGGATCTACGTGAGCAATGGGTTCTATACTGAAAATAGAGCCTAATCTAAACCTAGAGCACTCGAAAGAGGCATAGGGGAGGGTTTCAACGACTAAATGGAGTATGTTTTAAAGATAGACTAGTGTTATTCGCGTGATAAGAAAAATACCATGGCATTTTACTTTATCAGGTTCCTATGACTCGGAAGAGCGGGAATACTTTAGAAACCTCTATCGAGTAGATATACACCATAGTAGCTATATGTTTGTAGGAATAAGAGGCAAGAAGTCCATAGGAATCTCCACCAATCATTCCTAGTAAGGCTCATCAAATGATAATCCTAACGACATGTTGCTCAACTGTGTTCTCTTATCTCGCCTTTGCCTTGGCATTTACAAAGTGTTCCTCTGTTTCCTCTGTTTTCTCTGTTCACTTGCAATCATATTACCATACACTTCACACACCATATTCATACATCTATCGTGCCACCACCATTTGTACCATTTTGTCGTGACATATTTTAGTTGTTTGCATTCTAAAATTGCCATAGCATTTTCATCGTACATATTCATATCTAGTTGTCTATATCAGTTTATTTATTTATTTGTTTATTTTCATTTTAGTGACACCTTTTTGTCTTGATAACATTGACTTACACTTTACCCCGATCCTCGTGGGAACGATACACACTCACTCTTTATTACTTGTATTACTTTGTATACTTGCACATACATATGTATTCACATAATCTATAGTAGCGCTACACAGGACACACAAAGTTTTTGGCGCCATTGCCAGAGATTTGGCGAGTAATGTTTTTCATTTTTACCTTGGCTTTTTTGTTTTACTTTGTTTACTTTTTCTAGTTTAGTTTTACTCGTTGTTTTCTTTTATTTTCTTTTTCAGGGCTTTTTCTTAGTGCGTAACCATAAGGTCTACTGATGGACCTATCTATCCATTTGTGCCTGGGATTGAGCGATTATTTCGACAACGAAGACATATTTAGCGTAGAGCTATGGATCCACCACCAATGCAGAACCTAGTAGTTCAAAATGTCGGGGCAAATCAAAATGATGTTTTACCTCGACCTAGGTCTATTCAGGATCATTTAAATCCTATCTTGGATGATCTTAATCTTGGTATCGTTGCACCAGAAATTCAAGATACTCACTTCAAATTAAAGCATGTCATGTTCATTATGCTAAACTCTAGTAGGCAATTTGGAGATATGGCGCATGAAGACGCAAGGCAACATATTCGACCATTTCTTGAAGTTTGTGACTCATTCCATCAACAAGGAGTACACGAGGATATATTGAAACTCAAGTTATTCCCTTATTCTCTATGTGGTCGAGCAAGGGCATGGTTGAGTGGAGTACCATCCAGATCGATAGAGTCATGGGCCAATCTATGCAAGAGCTTTTTGCTACGGTATAATCTTCCGAATCTCAACACTCAGCTTAGGAATGACATTGCTTCTTTTGGAAAAGGTGACGACGAGTCAATGTGAGAATGTTGGGATCAATATAAGGGATTGCTTCACTAGTGTACAAATCATGGTTTTCAAGATTGGACTAAATTTGTGATGTTCTACAACGGAGTCAATACACTGACCAGAATGATGTTAGATGCCTCGACAAATGGAACTTTCTAGACAAATCACCCGAGGAAGAATTTGACATTCTTGACAGAATTGCCAACAATGACTATTAATTTCCTTCTACAAGACATGGAATCGGGAGGAAGGCACAAGGAACTTTTGAGCTTGAAGCTAAGACTCATTATCTGCCCAACTCTCAGCCATCACCAATTTGTCGAAGAATATGCAGTGTTCTAATGAAGTGAAGGAAGTGAAGATGGCCAACTCAGCATGTCTGTTATGCCATGGCAATCTCCATGAGAGTCAGTGCCCAGGAAATCATGAGACGTTCAACGATTTGGGAAATTTCAACAGAAGCAACAACAATCCCTACTTCAACACATATAATCCAGGTTGACATCTGCATCCAATTTTTTCATGGGAAAATCAAGTAGTCAGCAATCCTAATATGCAACCTCGGAATCAGAATGCTAGTGAGCCCCAAAATTCTTAAGCAAATATGCCATGGCATAATTCAAACAAAGAGGCGTCATCATCATCATCTAACACTAGTTCTTTGGAGGCGACTATGCAAGAATTCATTATAAGTACCAATACAATGCTTCAAGAGCATACTACAGCCATCAAGAACCAAGGAACTTTATTACAAAGCCACAATGCTTTGTTACAAAATCTGGAGAGTCAGGTTGGCTGATGGAGGCTCCGAAGTCCTATTGGTTCCACCTTTATCAGATTGTAGTATTTAAGATGTCGATCCCACGAGGATTGGCGTTACTTACGCAATTTATTCTTCTTGTACAATGGAAAACTAAAGACACAGATAATTGAGTTTGAATTATAACTAAGGAAACTAATTAAAGTAATAAAGATAAATGATCAAGAAATTAAGAATGGAAAAGTAGGGCAGGTTAGAGTGCTTCGTAGTATGGAATCAGAATGTAGTTATCTCGTTCTTAAAATGCAATAGGATTGAACTGTCGCCTCGGCGGGTTTGCACAAAGGGTCACCGCAGATGCATAGGCAGGGTTATACCTTGTCGACAATTCAACAATTCATAGTTCGACAGAGCATCCTTATATGTCTTCTTCCTTATCCCTAAGAGAAGAGAACTGTTGAAACACCCGTGTCTTGATGATACCTCCTGAGGTTAATCAAGGGTGGATAAAAACCACACATACGTCATGTTAGTCGCTGAAATCCTAACCGGATTAGTCAATGCCCTTGAGCAAAGATCGTATTCTCTCTTTTCATGAGCCTAACTCTCCCAATATTAGACAAATAAATATTTCTTCACATATTTATCATCTCGAGCTCATATGCAAAGAAAGTGAATGCCAAGAGAGAATAAACTATAAATTCTGAAATTGTATTAATAAGAACAAAACAAATTACAAACTTTCTCCCACAACTACTCCACAAACTAACCTAAACCCCAAGAGGGCAATGGAGGAGTTAGGGTTTTTCTATGAGACTTGATTTCGAGATATCTCCTCTCTACATAGGCTATGGTTTATATAGGCTTGGCCTAGGGCAAACCTTTTCAAATTAGGAATAAAACTTGAAGTAAAACACAAGTTAAGTACATAAATAAAAGATATTTATTTTATTTCCTAGTTTATTCCTATAAGGATTCTTTTCCCGCGTGGCCTTTGACCTTGACTTTCTGTGTGTTTTCAAGCTCCGATTTCTATGTCGTTTATCTTAAAATGTTCACCTTATTTTTCTCTTCAGATCGCCTATCATATAGACATTTGTTATTCAAGTGCTGACGCGACATCGGTTGTCGCGGCCTATACCGAGGCGGGTGCTTCATCTACAATTCAGCTTTAGTTTCCAACATCCATCATGCAATCTGGCATTACCTGTGTGGTAGTTTCCTATCTAAGAGAAAAAACAATTAATCGCACCTATTTTATGCCAAAAATAGATAAATTCATAAAATCCGTATTGAGATGCTAGAAAATGGAAAATAAGTAGTTTTATCCAATATAGTCGTTAAATCTGTCTATTATTAGAAATAATCAAGTGGGAAAATGATATAAAAATGAGGACTTTTGAGTAATCATAAGTGGCCAAATTGCTACGGCATTAAAGGAACGTCAGCCAGGACGTCTATCAAGTGACACTAAGGTCACTAAGCCATATGGTAAAGAGCATTGTAGCGCAATCACACTAAGGAGTGGCACGCAAATTAATCAGCAAGATAAGTTTGAGGGGAAGAAGACTGATTATTCCCTACCCAAACCTGTGCAAGAAGAAACGCCTAAGCAAATTCTCGAAGAAAAGGAGGAGGAAGGTTTGACAAGTGAACTTGCTGATGGAGCAAGCAAAAGTGTCACGGCAATAACAGTTTCTACCTCAACAGTGGAAGAAGTTAGACCCCCACCACCCATTCCCCAGAGGCTGAAGAAGCACAATGACGAGATCCAGTTCAAGAAGTTTGTTAACAAATTGGATCAGTTGTACATAAATATCCCACTCTTGGAGGCAATTGACCAGATGCCAACCTACGCTAAATTTCTTAAGGAGATAGTCACGAAGAAGCAGAAAGTGGAGAAGTTTGAGACAATTGCCACGGCAAATGAGTATTGCTCTGCCATGAGCAAATTGTCCTTGAAGAAGAAGGATCCAGGCAACTTTATCATTTTGTGTGCTATTAGAGACAAGTTCATGGGAAAAGCACTCTGTGATTTTGGATCAAGTGTAAATATGATACCCAAAAAAAATTTTGTGAAGCTTGGCATGGAGAGGCGAGACCCACTTCTGTCATATTGCAACTAGCCGATTGTTTCCATGTGACACTATTGTTGAAGATCGAAGATGTCATAGTGAGGGTGAGCAAGTTTTTGTTTCCAGTCGACTTTCTTATACTTGATTGTGAGATTGATGCTAATACATCCATCATCTTAGGGAGGCATTTCCTAGTAACTTGTCGCGTTCTCATTGATTGTGAGAAGTGTGAGCTCACTATACAAATAGCAGATCAAAGTGTGACCGTAAATGTCAACAACTCTCTTAAGTACGTGGATGATTCTAAAGAAAGCCGGAACATTTTGAAAGCAGACTCTGAGCTATCAAGGAAACTTGATCAATTTTGTCACAACAATTTTGTACAACTGGATGATTATGAAGAACTCATACATGATGATGAAGAGGAAGCTGGTGAATTTCCATTGGATCATAAACGAGCAATAGGATGGACCATGGCAAATCTGAAAGGAATTAGTTTGAGCATAAGCTACTTTTGGAATAATGTCATGGTAATTCCATAGATCCACAATGCATCTACACTAGAGCCCCCGTGATGCATGACAAATCTACCTCACATCTTCAGGATATGCATAAGCTACTTTTGGAAGAATGTCATGGCAATTCCATAGATCCACAATGCATCTACACTGGAGCTCCTATGATGCGTGACAAACTAACCTCCCACCTTTAAGATGTATGACATACTGAAATGTCATGACATTTCCAATTTACTACTTTCCATAAATAAATTGTTTTATTTTATTTTATATGCTTTATTTTGTTTTTAGGTTTTCTCATCTACCTTTGAAGAACCTCAGCATGAAATACCAACATAGCTAAAAGAGCGGCAAGAGCCACCAAAGGAGTCCAAGCGTTGTTGGAAATGTTGCACTGCCGCCACTACATCAACACCACCTGCATAAGTCAAGGTACCTTGCATTCATTTCATTACATTGCATATAGGTTAATTTTTTTAGTTGCATTGGGGACAATGCCTGCCTCAAGTTTGGGGGAGGTATCGTTCCATACTTCATTTTTATTATTCATGATAGTAGTAGTTGTAGAATTTTATCATGACATTTGTGCAAGTTTTAGAAAAAACTTATAGGATTAAAGTTTCTAATGTCCGATGATGATTTTTTTTAGAAATATATGGTGAATACTTGGATTAAATATGAATGACATGGGATTTAGATAGAACCTACTTTAGGGCTTGGTTGTTTGTGTTTATTTTATTGTTACACAAGTGTATGCTTTCTATGCTTAGGAAAGTTAGAATTTTTTTATAGAATGGAAACTTGAATAGCTCAAAATGCTTTAATGAATTTTGATATTGATAGAAAACTCCCGATAGTATAGTTTAGAAAGTTTTGAATAAATACTTAGGCATATCTGTAGAGGGATACTCCGCTATGCCATGACAAATCCATGTGCATATGAATTAATGAAAAAGGCACAGGGTGACGCTACACTTTTAACTTGCCATGGCATTGTCTGGTGCATTTTAATAAATGGCAGCTATGACATGAGTAAAAGGTAGTCTGACAGGCTGGCTCCCCTTGTAGAAGTGTGTTTAGCATGTTAAAAAAAAAGAAGAAGAAAAGAAAAAAATTATATTAGGGGAGTATTAAAATTGTTCTTAAATGAGAAAACATGCTTTCCTAGAATATTGAACGTTCCTTAGAATTTTTCTAACTTAACTAAGCATAGATTGGATACACTCACGCACACACAAACTCGTAATGGATCTTGTCCTAGAGTATTATTCTTGAAATTTCCTCAAGTCTTATATGTTTATGCCTTGACATTTTTTGAGGGCTGAAACTCTAACCATTTGCTTGTCTTGATCTTGAATATTGTCATAACATTTTTTCTCTGCTAACTGTTATCCATTGCTTGAGGACAAGCAATAGCTTAAGTTTGGGGGTGTGATAACTCCTGAAAAAGGCTATATTTTAAGCCTTTTTACTTAAGTTATTTATTTTCTTCAAGCATATATAGGAGCATTTAGTTGCATTTAGGATTATAATATTGCATTTGGTGGTTGTTTATGTTTTGGCATTATTGTTGCGGAAATAGATGCTATTTTATGGGCAAGGTCGTAAGTTTAGTTGTTGTGTGCAGGTAAAGCAAAGTGGGAAGTCGAGGAAATTTGTCATGGCATTCGTAGAAGGATAGCGATGGGAAAATGTCATGGCAAATATGGAGAACTCTTGTGTTGCACTACAAGACAAGAAGATATTTTGAGAGGAGTGTCAGTTGGAGCCAATACAGCCCGGCCACAACCAATACAGCCTGGCCACAGCCATTAAAGCCCATCCACTACCATTATCGTAACCATGAGCTACCTCAATAGGGGACCACTGTCACCACTGTCAGCATTGCAGAAATTCCATCACGTGAATGGGGCAAAATTCGAATTTTCACTATCTTTTAGGGTTTTTCACCCCTATTTTATAAGGCATGGTGACTTTATAAAAGAGCAACCTTTCTCCATAGAAAAGGAGGACCTTTGGAGCGGATTTTGAGGCACAAGGAGAGCAAAAAGAAGCAGAAAAAGCTTCCACCTTTCTTCCCCAACCGAAGGGTTCCTCCATTGATAGAGCTTGAAGGGAGTGGCGTGTTAAGCATTCGAGAGGGGCTAGCACGCTAAGGCGTCCCATGGTGGTCGAAGAAGTCAGCGGTAGCGTGCACCGAGGGTGTCTTCTACCCTCTTCCTTTACTTTATTTTATATCTTTGAGAGATTTTATGTGGATGATTTACGGATGGTATTAGTGGTTAATATTTGTTCTTAAACTCTTTCACCCACCATGTGTTAGCTTTATTTGGTAGATGCTTTTGTGGAAGATTATCTTTTGTTTTTATTAATATATTGTCTTCTATGTGTTTGTATATTTGCTTTGCTCATTGTCGATAATCATCTAGGCATTGTACGAGGCACGACAGTGTCCCGTATTTAGGTACATGCTAGAGCACTCGGAAAAGGCATAGCTATAGATCCTTAGATCATCCGGAAGGAGCTAAGGGAGGATCTATGTAAGCAATGGGTTATAAACTAAAAATAGAGCCTAATCAAAACCTAGAACACTCGAAAGAGGAGTAGGGGAGGGTTTCAACAACTAAAAGGAGTGTTTTACCAATAGACTAGTGCTATTCGCGTGACAGGCAAAATACCATAGCATTTTAGTTTGTCAGGTTCCTATGACTCGAAAGAGCGAGAACAATTTAGAAACCTCTGTCGAGTAGATATACACCATAGTAGCTATATGTTCGTAGGAGTAAGAGGTAAGAAGTCCATAGGAACCTCCACCAATCATTCCCAATGAGGCTCATCAATTGAGGATCATAATGACATGTCGCTCAACTGTGTTCTCTTATCTCGCTTTTGCCTTAACATTTACAAAGTGTTTCTCTATTTCCTCTGTTTTTTTTTTGTTCACTTGCAATCACATTATCAAACACTTCACACACCATATTCATACATCTATCGTGCCACCATCATTCGTCCCATTTTATCGTAGCATATTTTAGTTGCTTGCATTCTGAAATTACCATAGCATTTTCACCGTACATTTTCATATGTAGCTATCTATATCAGTTTATTTATTTATTTATTTTCCTTTAAGTGACACCTTTTTGCCTTGATAAAATTAACTTACACTTTACCCTGATTCTCGTGGGAATGATACTCATCACCCTTTATTACTTGTATGACTGTGTATATTTGCACATATATGTGTATTTACATAATCTATAATAGCACTACACACGATACCCTTAATTTTGCAGCCACATGCGTTAAATATTTCCTTCATTTGCTTGGTGTGAAAAGAATTGATTTTACAGAATCAATTGCAAATTGATTTGTATGATAGCAGCAATAATGATTACAATTAAATCAAATTTTTTAATGCTTATGATTGTTAATTTTTGTATGATTTCTATTAGATTTATTTTCTTTCAATATGTTCTATTTTAACATTATTTAAATTCAAAAAAATTGAAAGTTTTGGAAGGAATTTAAATTAGCATTTAAAATTGAATTAATCCTATTTTTAATTAAACTTTTTTTCCATCTGAAATATGCCTATAAATTGAGTGTGATTTGTACCAATTGAATCATCCCAGAAAAAAAAAAGCATTTGTTTTCTCTATTACTTCGTAGCAAAAGTTTTCAGAAGCATTTTTCAAATTTGAGTTCTTAATTGAATACCAATACCACCTTTGTTCACTCTAAATTTTTGGTGTACAAACTTTAGAGAGTTCGCGATAACCTCGAGGGACAATCTGCCTGTAGCATCAATTATACCGGTTGGGGAAAATTTGTTTCTAAGGCAGTGGTGTTAACCGCGATATAGTTCATCTATTGTTTCACTTATTTTATTTTATATCGAGTTAGTGCTAACGCTCTGGTTTTACAGTCTATATTTCCAACAATATTTAACGGGGATGAAGTGAAATGTAGCTTGTTATATTATGAATTTACTAGCTTGTGTTGCATCGGATAAAATATAGAACTGATGTTCATTGATTGAGATCAAAGGTTTGCAAATATCTCATTATGTAAATATCTAAGGAAAATCATAAATTCAATAAAGTTAAGTTTGAGTGGGGGGGGTGTATTGGAGTTAAAATGAATGACGTTATAAAGAGTTTTTAAATGCGTTCACATTTACTTTGTTTTCTATTTCTAAATTCATTTGATAGGCAACACAAAAAGCTATACTTTAAGATATATTAATTTAATATATAATCATAGTAACCTAGTTATCTAGTGATGGGAAATGTTAATTGAAATCAGTGTTGCTAAAATCTTAATTCTATTGGTTCACATTTAAAGATAATTCATAGATATCATCAATGTGGTATTTCATTTTTTTTCTTTCAAGTGTCTTAATTTTATTCTTTGTTACTAAAGTCTTAAATCTTTTTTTTGCTAACTTTTCATTATATTGTTGCTTTCAGGTTATTTATGTAACACCATAATATTTCCCTTTTGACTAAGTCAAAATCCCTAATTTGTGCCCTAGAATTTGGGGATTTTAGAATTCTGAGATCAATGACCTTTTAGGTAATTTCTAAAACTTGAGGGTTTAGTTTTAAAGTGTGAAAACCTCAGACCCTTATTCTGTGGTTTTGCCTTTTCTTTTTTCTTAATGTTCTTCCCTCTTATCTGTTTTTGAGTTAAGGCAGAGATTTAATTCTCCATTAAATTTGATTTTAATTCTGGAATTTTGATTATCATCTGAGGATTTCAAATCGAGTATTGAATCTTTGCTCTCTCTCCTTCCTTCCCTCTGTTGCTTCCATCCCCGCTGGTGTGGTAAGTTGTTTCGGTTTTGCCTTGTCTTGTTAGTTTGAGTCTGATGTGGGTCAATGGTGGGGTTCGTTTGGTATGAAGTTGTTGTTGGCTAGGTTTTGTTGTAGTTTCATTTCGGTTCTGAGATTAGGAGTGTGGTTCCGAAGTGTTTGAATAAGGGTGATGGGGGTTGTCTTTGAGTGAGTTTTAATCGGATTTGGGAAGGATGTTTTGTTTTGTTTGATTCGATTTTTGGGTAGTGGTTTTGATCCGAGTGTGTTTAATCATGAAAGGGGAAGAAGAATTGATCTAGACCTTTTGGGTTTTTCTGGAGAATTTCTAGAAATTCCAGATTTTCCCGAAAAATCTGGGAATTTCCAGATTTTCTCAATTCTAGGACCTGGACCGAACCGCCTGCCCGACCCAAAACCCTATCTCCGACCCAGCTGACGTCACTACTGACGTCATCGCTGACATCACTAAAACTTGATTTGTAAGTTAGGGTTTTCTTAGATTAGAAGTTAGGGTTACGCTACTGAAACTTGATTTGCAAGTTAGGGTTTTTATAAAATAATATTTAAATTTCTATTAATTTATTTAAATAATCAATAATGTAAAAACACTGAAAATTATAACATTTATTATAATTTGAATTCAACCCATAATTTATTAAACATTAAATGTCACAAAAACCGATAAAAGCTCAAAGCCCGTTATACAAAAAATATTATCTACATAAAATAAAATAATCCACAATTCAAAACTAAAAAACATACTATAAATAATAATCTGAATTAGGATCCTCCAAGTACCATACGGACCCTAAGTCTGAGATCTGAAACAGGAAACTAAGAGGATATAAGCTAGGGAGCCTAGTGTGTCTCTAGTATGCAGATAAACAGAACCAGATAATAGAGCAGGGCATATGATATAATGTATGCATGAATGCACCCAACACCGAACACCATCAGATGAGTAGGTTCCCCAAAACCACTCTAACTCCATCACACCAAACAGAAGTGGAAACTCGACCCGCAGGTGGAGCCACTGAACAGAAGTGGTATATTACAGAATCACTGAACAGAAGTGATAAATCACTAACTTTCCCGTACACATATAATCTAACCAGATGTAATGATAAATGAAGATACAGAATCAGAATGCATGCCTTATAATCTAATAGGAGGCAAGCGTGACAAATATCAGGATCAGTAATATAATGTCAGGATGATGCATGATCATACGGGTTTAACAGAAACTGAACATACTGAGTAACAGAATTAACAGAAGAGAACACACCTGAAGCAGAAGATCAACGCCTAGAATGATGCCTACTAGACTCAGCTCTACTAGATCGAGCAGGTGTAGAATCTACGATTAACAAAATATTAGAAACATTACTATGCCACTAACAGATAAGTACACGTAACAAAATTAATACCAAACTCACGTGCGGGTCCCGAAGACTGGTAAACAGGAGGTCGTCCAGGAGGAGGAGGAGGCAATTGCTCGTGGTCGGAGTCCATGTCACCTGAATCAAACAGAAACTGATTTAGAAACCAAAACTGATAACTTCCAGATAAAGCATTCAAACTTAAAAGCTCTAAAAATGAAACTTCAGGTTCGAATTTCGAAAAATGGATAGCGCTATCGGACTCAGGATGTCGAAAAACATAAAGTGGGACCGGGTCAGATAAAGTCAACTGCTGATGTCAACACTGGTCAACGCTGACGTTAGCAGATGATGGCATCATGTTAACGTTGACACCAGCAGTGACGTTAGCGATGATGTCAATAGTGACGTTAGCCGGGTTGGAGGTCGGGTCGGGTATCTAGTCGGGT
Organism: Abelmoschus esculentus; assembly: GCA_035048815.1. Taxonomy (NCBI): domain Eukaryota; kingdom Viridiplantae; phylum Streptophyta; class Magnoliopsida; order Malvales; family Malvaceae; genus Abelmoschus; species Abelmoschus esculentus. The sequence goes on along the minus strand of JAUCBN010000026.1, from coordinate 10,759,333 downwards.
TGGCTTGTTCGACCGGTCGAGTGGGTGGTTCAGTCTAGGTCCTAGATTTTCCAAGAAAATTTGTAATTTCTAGAAATTCTCCAGAAAAATCCGAAAGGTCCATATCAATTTTTCTTCCCCTTTCATGATTAAAAACACTCGGATCAAAACCACTACCCAGAAATCGAATCAAACAAAACAAAACATCCTTCCCAAATCTGATTAAAACTCACTCAAAGACAACCCTCATCACCCTTATTCAAACACTTCGGAACCACACTCCTAATCTCAGAACCGAAACGAAACTATAGCAAAACCTAGCCAACAACAACTTCTTACCAAACAAACCCCACCATTGACCCACATCAGACTCAAACTAACAAGACAAGGCAAAATCGAAACAACTTACCACACCAGCGGGGATGGAAGCAACAGAGAGAAGGAAGGAGAGAGCAAAGATTCAATACTCGATTTGAAATCCTTAGATGAGAATCAAAATTCTAGAATTAAAATCAGATTTAATGGAGAATTAAATCTCTTCCTTAACTCAAAAACGGATAAGAGGGAAGAACGTTAAGAAAAAAGAAAAGGCAAAACCATAGAATAAGGGTCTGAGGTTTTCATACTTTAAAACTAAACCCTCGAGTTTCAAAAATTACCTAAAAGGTCACTGATCTCATAATTCTAAAATCCCCAAATTCTAGGGCATGAATTAGGAATTTTGACTTAGTCAAAGGGGAAAAATTGGGGCGTTACAATTTCAGATTATGAATTTAGAGTCCACAACTTCTGTCGGATCCTCAAATATTTTAGATCCAATAAGAAAATATGGAAAGAAAGATTCAGCCAATAAGAATAATTTTACCTGTAATTTTTGTGGTAAAATTTTTAAAGGAGGAGTATATCGAATGAAACAACATTTGGTTGGAGGGTTCAAGAATATGTTAGATTGTCTTAAAATGCCTGGAGCATGTAAAGGAGGAAATAAAGGTTTTTACATTAAAAAATGAGTTAAAGGTCACACGTTCGATGTTACCTTTGGAGTCTTCATTTATTGTTGATCAATATGATAAGGAAGAAGAAAAACGTGAGATATTGAATTCAAGTGGAGGTAACCCAAGTCAAAGGAGTGAAATCTTTACAAAAAATAAGACTTAAGGGTCCAATGAATTTGTTTGACACTCTAAAAACTAATCAAAAAAAGACGAGAGTATACATACAACTTGTGATAAACAAATAAGAGATAAAACTTGCAAGTCAATTGCTAGATTTTTTTGATCATACCAAAATTGTATTTAATGCAACAATCTACCCTATTTTCAAGGAGATGTGTGAAGTTATTGGGTAATATGGTCTAGATTTGAAACCACCAAGCATGTATGAGCTTAGAGTTCTCATTATCAAGAAGAAAGTAGAAAATACCCATGAGATAATGAATAAACACTAAAAAGAGTAGGCAGAAAAAGGATATTCAATTTTATCGGATGGATGACGCGACTCGATCGTGTAAAAAGATATTGTGAATTTTCTTGTCAACTCTTCAAAAAGTTTCATGTTCATTAGATCCATGGATGTTTCAAATGCTAATATGTTGTTTAAAATACTCAATGCCATGGTGGAAGAAGTGGGAGAAAAATATGTGATTCAAGTGATGATGGGTAATGCATTTAACTATGTCGAAGCCAGTAAAAATAAAAATTCTTTTATTTTTAAGTTATTGGATTTCTTATTGTTTTCTTAATTTGTAGGAAAAATGTTATAGGCCAAGACCAAATCTTTTTTAACTTTATATGCGGCACATTGCATTGATCATATGTTAGAAGATATTGGAAAATTTTTAAAAGTCAAGAATGCAGTGAAAAAGTGCATGTTCGTGAATGGCTACATATATAGCTACATATTTCTTGTAAACATGACGAGGAGATTCACAAATCAAAGAAATTTTCTTAAACCGAAAATCACTAGATGTGCTACATCTTTATCACTCTTGCATAATTTCATAAGCAAAAAAATAATTTGAGAAAGATAGTGGTTTCTCAAGAATGGATTAAATCTAAATGACTAAAAGAAGCAAAAGAAAAAAATATCTTATATTTTGCAAGACACATTTTAGAGAAATGTACTTTATGTTTTCAAATTAACGGGACCGTTTATTAAGGTTCTAAGAATAGTTGATGGAGAAAGAAAGTCACTTATGAGGTACATTTATGAAGCCATGGATAGGGCTAAAGAGGTCATTTGTGAGAGTTTTGCAATGAAAAAAGGAGTCTACAAAGAAGCCTTTGAGTACATTGATAGAATGTGAGATTATTAACTTCATCGACCATTACATGCAGTTGGATATTTTTTAAATCCAAACCTTTATTGTGATAATCCCAAGAAGGTAACAACTTGTCAAGAAGTTATGAAAGGTTTATACGAATGCATTTCAAGATTAAATCTCGATATAATTGAAGATAAATTTCTTAATAAAATTAAGCACATATCAAGAAGCTAAATGCATTTTTGGCATGAAAACGACGATTAGGCTAAGAAAATCGAAATATCCAGATATTAAAGATTATATTATTTTATATTTTTTTACTTTAAAATTATTCATTTAATATTTATAATAATCTATTTTTTATTTTATATTTTTTACTTGTAGTGCTACTTGTTGTGAAAGGAATTAGGGTGTTTTTCAACTTTAAAAAATTAAATTTCTCTTCAACTAAATGACATTTTATTACTTAATCACTTAAGTAAATATTGTCTTTTCCTTACAAATTCATACTAAAAAGAAAAATAGATTAACATAAGAAAGACTAAATGATATAGTCTTGGTAAAATATAATCATGCTTTAAAGCATCGATATCAAATGAAAGATATCACAAATCATATTCTCTTGAAAGATATCGATGAAAGTAACGAGTGATTATTTGGGAGAATGAAAGACAACTCCGATAATGATGATGGTGAATTTGTGTTTGATTATAATGATGACCTAATATAAAGTCAAGTTGGTAGCGCTACTAGAGCTCATGATCCAAGTTATTGGACTAAATCATTAAGAATTATAAAGAAAGTGTTGAACCTTTTTCCAAATTTGATAAAGGAAAATGAATAACCACTAGTTTTATTCATAGAATAGATGATGAGATAGAAGAAGATATTGGTGAGTAACATTGTGAAGGAGATGAGGGTTATAGAGCAGATGATGATCATGAGTGTTAGAATTTTAGTGTTTATGTGAACTTTTTATTACTGTTTGACTTGAAGTGTTACGAGTGAACCATATTATATTTTATGTATGTTTTGTATTGTTTGAACATTTTTAATATCAATTTATAATATGAATTTGGGTACTCTTTTCCTCTTTTTGTTGTTCGATGTTGAGCTTCATATTGATATGGATTGCAATAGAGGTTTCTAACGATGTATCCCTATTTTACTTTCAAAAATATATATTTTTTAAGTACAACGATATAAAATATTTCAGTACAATATTTAAAATTATTACCATAATGTTTTGAATACAAAATATAATATAAAATTAATCTATATCGTCTCGCTTACGAAAGGGATGCGCCTTCCTCTAGCGCCTAGAGCGTTAACTTTAAAGACCTTTAGCGCCTCGGAGCGCCTAGTTCCTATTAAAACTAAGGTGTTAATAGGTACTTAAGGATCTTGTATTCGATAATAAGATAATATTTCTCTCCGTAGAGATAATGCACCTAGATTTCTAATACAAAGATAATTACAATCAATTCGTGATCATGTCTGAGATAATTCATTTCTTGCAACTTTAGTTGTCTTGAAGCATGCGTAACTCAAATTTCTCTCAAAATAGCCCTTAACTTGTTTGGTTATGTGTCAAACCGATCCTACAAGTTATGTGGAGTGATTTAGGTAAGTTTTTATCAATTTTACACCCTATTAACATCAATTATGTGATTTACAATGGATAAACTCCAAACTCAAATCTCAACCAAAATATCACATAATTTAGCAAGTAAACATATTGATGAATTTCATGAATTTATAAGAGTTGGTAGTGTACTAACCTTAGATTAAGAGGATGAAAAAAAATCTTCATCTATCCTTCAAGCTTTCTCTTTTCCTTGGGGTTTGGATGACTCTCTCATCTCTTTCATTACATGAAAGATTGTAAATATTTTACAGTATTGTTGGGAGAATTTAGAAAGCTTAAAAAACATATCAAAACTAAAGATTAAACTTCAAAACTGAATCTCACTTTCCCCAACCCAAAACCTCATCCTTATCGAATTATAGAATCTTCAAAATTGATTAAACTCTCCTCAACAAGTAAAATGTGATTCTCACAACAAACTTAAAAATCCAAACCTTTAGTTAGACATTTTATGATGAAAAGATGAGTTTAAAAGTAAAATATCAGCTCATCACTTTCTACTTTTATAAAAAAATAAAAATAAAGGAACAATACTTCTCTTTGTCATCTAAATGCATTTTTACCAATTTGTCATTTAAAGTTTTTTTAACCAAAAAATAAATCAACCACTCAAGCTCAAGGTCTATAACAAGCCCATTAAAGTTCTAAAGATATACACATCGCGGCTCGAACATGTCACTCAGGCTTTGAATTAACTCGACTCTCGAATTTTAAAATCTAGGTCATTACAGGAATTGTATCTCGAAATAAAGTGAGAGATAAATAGATTTTACAAAAAAATGATCAAACATATTTTTGAACGAACTTGTGTTGATAACATGATGTGAATAAAATAAAGAGGAATAAAAAATATACGGGAGATGGATATTTGCATTATTCTCAATGTATAATTGTGCACAATTCTTTCTTAAAACTCTATATTTATAGGTACAAGATAAAAAAAAATTCTAATGAGTATCAAACCGTAATAACAAAGTACATTAAAGTCTCGTGTAATTTATGAATATCCACCATAAATAAAAAAAAATATTCATAACCCCACAGCAAACATTTAAAAGTTTAAGATTTTAAATTTATATTGTAGTTTTTTTAAAAATTAAAATTTATAGTTGAAAGTTAAGATTTTAAATTTGTGAGTTAAAGTTTAAAATTTTAGGATTAGATATTTAAGGTTCAAGTACACATAAATGTATAAAAATATTCGTATCAAATATAGATCAATTTGATTTTTGCGAAGGGCTTGAATTTTTGTTCAGCAGATAAAACAAATATCAAAATATAAAATTATCAATATTATTTGGTCCATCTGGTTTGCTCGTAATAAATTGACAAATGAAGGTAAAAGACAAGAAGTTACCCGTATTGTCACTTTTGTCATGAGTTTCTTGTTTGAATTAAGTAACTTATCTCATCACTTAAAGCATCAGAACGCTAGAGAAGACGTAACATGAATTCCACCAATAACTTCTTCAGTCAAATTAAACTTCGATGTTAATTTTTCTAATACAGAAAAAATATCATAGTCATGTTTTGTTATCAAAAACTTAGAAGATGAAATTATTAAATCCGGATACATAATTAATCAAAAAATATTTCTGTTTTTGACATAAAACAATTTATATTCTTCAACGGTTGAAGTTTTCAAGTGATTTTGGGTTACAAGACATAATTGTAGAAGGGGATTCAAAATCCGTAATCAAGAATATTATCTCTGAAATTAAAGATTTCTCGATCATTAACCCATCATAGTTGATATTAAACACTATTTGAGATCTTTCTTAAATTGCAGATTCAAGTTCATAACAAGAAATAAAAATAAAGTGGCGCATGCAATGGCTTCATCTAAAAAATTCGATAATAAGAATAGATTTTGGGTAGAAGATATTTCGACCTCTATTCTTTTAATTGCAGTTGAAGATAAACGAATTTTAAAACCATCTTAGAGCTTCGTATGTCATGGCTTTTTCAAGAGCTTTGAATTAGCTCGATCATCTTGGCATTTACTTAATGTGCTGGATATAAAATTTTACCAACATAAGTTTAAATTATCTGAGTTTTTCTTTTTTGGTGTTTCACTTTCTCTTACTTTTTTAAAGCTTTTGATATTTTAGATTTTAAACTTCAAAATAAATAAAATTCGGGTGATACCTGTTTTCCAAATAAAAAATGCTCCTACCATGTTTTATTTTGTGCCCCTAATAAAAAGCAAATAAAAATTAAATTTTATATCATAATCTTATTTTCTACATCTTATATCCTACATCTTAAACCCTAAAAATACATCATATCCAAAAAAAATAAACTTTAATTCTAAATAAACACAAACCTTAAATATTAAACAGTAAATTTTAAACTCACTATTTTAAAATATGATTTTTATTCCTGTAACCCCTAAATGAGTATGAAATATTTAAAAGCTTTGTGTCTTTTTGTGTCTTATCATAAAAATATTTAAAAATAAAAATTTAAACCTTTAACCCTAATTTTCATACCATAAATTCTAAATTTTATATTTTAAAAAATATATTATATATTTAAAATTTTTCAAATATAATTATAATTCTAAATTTTAAACCTTAAACCAACCTAAACTTTATTTTAAATCGGTGACACTAAAAAGTCAAGATAAGGGAACGAATTTCCACACGTAAAGTTTAAAATTTACCACCCATTTAAACTCCCAGCAAAGTGATTCTCCAATTCAGCCGGTGATGATGGTGTTCTTGTTCTAAAGACGTCTTGTCTCATGACGGCAAGCTCCCCATTACATCCTTAAGACCACAAAAAAATCCTTACTATTTTATCTTTTTGGTAGAGAGACAGAGAGATGAATAGGGCTATAAAAGCAGCCATTTTCAATTCACATAGCAGCTATCTTTTCCAAAGGGCTGCTTTCTTCCACTCCACCCCTATCCTTGAACACAAAAGACGTAATAATTGGCAACATGTAAGCGTTCTTTCCCCTTTTTTTGTTGATTATCAAAATATATTTTTTCTACTTTTGAATATGTTTCCTTGGATGGGGTTTTGTTTGTTTTATGAAGGTTTGCACTCATTTTGTTTAATGATTTATGGTCTCTCAGATTAGATATTTTGGGTTAAGAGAACGTCTCTCAAATTAAAATTCCAATGCTTGTGCTCCCCTTATTTTTTATTGGTTAATGAAGATATTGGGGGCATTGGTTGCATCTATGATTTGTTTCGTTGATGGTTGGAAACTTGGAATGGTAAAGTGCTTAAATTTTTTTTTTTTTTGAAAAATAGAGGAAACCTGTGAATTTGGTTCTATCTTCAATTGGGTATTTTTTTAATTTATGATTATTAAGTGCAAAATGGATTTTTCATATAGTAAAAATGTGAATTGAATTTGGTATTATATATTCAATTTCTTAAATGCAGCTATTGTTTTATTTTTATTTACAGTGGAAAACCAGTTGTAATTCAAGATCTATCAGGGACACGAGTTAATGTTTTTAAGGGGAAAAATACATTTTTGCCTAGGATATTATACTGGATTAAGCTAATAAAGGAGATGGATTTTCACTTTGAAGTGCTTGGATGATGAATTACTTTTGTTGAATACTTGATTATTTGTAGACACATGGAAATACACATTGTATAAAGAATCCATTGTTGAGTTGATAGTAGATAACATATTGCAAGAACTTTCTAGGACGATTGCGTTCGGGTTTCACTTTTAGGTTCTTGTACCTGTAGGCATGCTTTTATGTTTGAAGCATCAGTGTCACTCTTTTCTAAGTAGGAACTGTACCCGCAGAGACTAATTCTGCAAGCTAATTATTGTATTCCATTAGGATTTCTGTTGATTAATTATTCCAAACATAGAGAATTTTTGTGAAATTAATTGTATTGGTTGTTATTATTATCATTTAACTTGCAATACTTGGAAGTTTTCCTTTTGTTCAAAATTGTAATGATTTTCATGCGGTTCTTGTATTTGTTTTTAGGGTAAGAGGCATAGAAGGATGCGTGCAAAACAAGAATTATTGCGCAACTTTGGTGCTTATACAGATGTCATGTTTGAGGTTTCTATTCATATAATTCCTTGTTTATGTAGTAATGTCAAAATTCAAATAAAACATGTATGGTTATGGAAAAATAAAGTATTATCCTGTGGGATCGAATGTTGCATTTTGGAGGACTTGTATTGCTGTAGCCTATGTCCTTATGTTAGTAGCCCGAGTCAGTCATACTCTTATGCCATTCTGTTCCTGAAGGGAGCTGTTCTACATGTCGGATTCTGTGCATGTTTATATAGGTGCAATCCTGCCGGTCTCATATAATGTGTGGGATCAACACGAACTGCTGTGACCTTCACTAACTCCGGTATATCTCGTAGAATTGATTTCAAATTTAGCCGCTCATGCCTGTTTTCAAAATTACTACTACTGAGTGTAGTCAAAACTCATACCCTAAAGTTACCACTTAGCATGTTTTATCGTGTTCCATGGCAAAATTCTGGTAGCACTTATTGCTACTTCTCTACTTAATGAGTATTATGGAGAGCTTTGAGTGAGGAAGCAATTACTAAAAAGAGAATTACTAAACTAAAATCTAATATGTTGAATAAATATTTAGTTGATTTATATGGAATCAGTCAAAGATGGTTTTGTCCCTTTTCATCGTAAATCAGCATAAGGATTCTTGTTAAGCTTTGTAGTACTGGTAGTGGTTGGACTTTTAAATTGTTATAGAATGTTTAATTCTAAATACAAAAGCTGAAAAAAAAGAATTTTTCAGTGCTTTAGGTTTGTAATAATAATGCATATTGCAGAAGTTTTTCTTAGAAAATTAGCAATCTTTGTACATTTAGCTTATCTCTATTTTGTTTCGTAAAGAAAATGTCAATTGTAACTTTGAATCAAAAGGTTTCAATTGTGCTTTGCTGATTTTGGTTTCAGAGCTGGAAAGATGGGTTTCATGACGATGATCCATCATCAAGTACAGGCCCCTCAAGGTCCAAAAAACAACACAGTAAGGGGGGATCCAAAAGAGATCGGTCTCGCAATAAAGGATTTTTTTACAGGGGTAAAAGTAAGGATTTAATCTCTTAAAACCTTTTACTTCAGACCTTTAAATATGTACACGTTTGTACGGAATTTTCTATATTTAAAAGATTGAATTTTGTTCAGATTTTTCCAGGGAATGGCCTTTTGGAACTTTAGTGACTGGCTTTGCTTTTAATAATCATCATTCTGTGTTTGGATGTGATTCTTATTGCTCCATTTTAGGCATCTCATAATCATTCAATTACTTCAAAACAGTTTATGTCCTTATTCTGATATTTTCTTGAAAATCCACGTAGCATATTGCATTTACTAGAATGTTCTCTGGATTCCATGCCAGAAACTCACTGCTTTTGGTTAGTTGATCAGGACCTTTTGAGTTTTGTGAGGACATCGATGATGACATCGAGAACATATTTAGGTCTGCCTTTGGTGGAAGGCGGCTCTTTTATTGGTCCTTCGTTAAAGAGGACTGCCCTCAATGGAGGAGAACCAGATACTCGAATAACTATGAGAGATCTTGGAGATGGAGTTATCGATTTGATGAGGATTCTGACCCCTCAACAGAATCTGGTAATGCTGAGAGTTCAGACCAAGATACAATTGCAGATAGGCGAGCCCTTGGACTAAGTGCTTCCGGTCCTCTAACACTTGACGTTGTTAAAACTGCGTGAGTTCTTTCATTGTATTTCTCAAATACACTTGTATTTTTTGTCATGTTTTTTTAGGTTATTTCTTTCATGGTTTCAAAGGCTCATATACTAACCTCTTATGTTGATTCCGTAGTTTAAACCCCGTGGCTGCTTTTTAAAAATATCTCTTTGTATTGTCTGATTATTTTTCATTATCTTTAGATATCGAGCCTGTGCATTGAAATGGCATCCAGATCGTCATCACGGCCATTCCAAGGTATACATTCCCCATTCATCATGGTACTTTGCTTTTCTTCTTAAAATAAAGAACTTTGATTATTGTGTAAGATGTAGGATCATTCCATTTATAAAGAAAAACATTTCTAACACTTTCATACCTAAATTCAAAATAATAGGCGTCAGTCATATACCGAGAACATTTTACAGCAGGTAACCCGCTTATACATTTAACCAACTGTGTGTGTTTTTATGGCTACATTCAATTAACAAACTGGTTATGTTGCCTGGAGTTTTTCTGTTTTGGGATAGTATTCATGTTTAACATATATTCGGACATAGATAGTGGTGATCATCCAGATATATAGAACTTGGGGAAAATAAACTGAATATATCTGTTTCGAACATGTACTTATTCTACACTTAGTCAGCATTTGGATTGTCAAGTAAACTGATATATAATTGCTCATCTCCTTCGGATTGTCGAGTGCCTTTTCATCATTGAAACTTATATTACCATTGCTATTTAACATTTTCGTTTAGTAAACTGATGGTTGAACGTACAATGACCAGGCTACTGCTGAGGAGAAATTCAAGCTTTGTAACTCAGCATATCAGTCTTTATGCGCGAAGTTGGCATTGAACTGACGAACCATTTGAACCGTGTGCTCCCCATTTCTTCAAGCCAATACATGTTTCTGAGTTCCAAATTTGTAACATTTAGGACAGTAGAGTTGACATTTTTGTAGTCTAGATTCATAAGCTAATGATAGTGTCGTGTGGGCTATGGGAATATAATTCTGTACCCGACCGCGGCACGGGCAAGATTCTGAGTCTGGTACCATTATCGGATCTGGGCATTATAATATGGCATTTTTGGTCAAAGACTCTTTTGTTCACTATATATGATAACATGTTACAATATATTTGGTAATTAATTTTATGCTAGACGTTAGTGATGGCTTGATCCTTGTCATAAGAATGATTCTCTCTTTTCTTTTTGAATGTTTGATTTCACACTCCCCTCAAGCTTCTTCATCTTTGCAAGGAATAAAACGTGTAATGAGGTTTCCAGCAAATACCTTTTCTAGAACATAATGAAAGTCAAACTAGATGTGTTTTGTTCGAGCATGAAAGACCGAAATAGAAGATATGCGAAGGACATTTAGATAGTCATTTTTGAGATAATGATTTTGATATAACAAATTAAAAAAATATTTTTGATATAACAAATTAAAAAATATGTTTGAATATAATTCAAATATTGTAAAAATAATTTAAAGTTTAAATAACTTAAAAAATATGTTTGAAATGTTTTGAATAGTTTTTAACTTGAACAAATATTTCTGAAGTACTTTAAAGTAGAAAAATTGGCCATCAGAATCAATACTGTACCCCTAGTACTTATACCTACTAGGTTATAGCGGTACGATTAAGACGACGACTACTATAGTCTTTTTCTGAAAAAAATTCAGTAGCATGATTTTTTTTCGGTACTGACCCTTAATACCGATATGTAAGGGTGAGCATTAATACCATTCCATTAAGTATGGATATGCCTTATTTTGTATTTAACATATTTTTTTGTATTTAAAGTAGGTACCGATACATATCTCGGATACCAATAACTTCTACATTGAAAGAATATTTAATATTAAAAATCATATTCTTAAAGGTTTTAATGTAACACTCTAAAAAATAGTTTAGTTGAAATTGATTTCGAAGACAAAAATTTTATATCAAAAAAATTAAATTATTGCATTAACTGTAATATGAATTATAAGGTCAATTATGTACGTATTGGAATGACTAATGAGTCTATATTTTTAATATGTACGTAATTATCTTATATGATTATAGAAAGTTATTTAAATTGGAATTAGGTTGTATTATAACATGATAAATAATGACAAGTAAATATTTATAGGAACTCGAAAACTCGACACAATTCGACTCGAATTTCTTAAACTCGACATGAACCGAAAAAATTTTAAATAAAGTTTGAGTTATAAAATATGACTCATCAACTCGAATAACTTGAAATTTTTGACTCGACTCGATTGTATACTCACCCCTAATATTGTATGTGGGTACCGGTACATATTCTCAGGTTTCGGTATACGATTACGTGTAACTAAATATCGGTATGCCTTATATGTAATGATTTCAATACTTGCTTTGATGATATTTATACTGATATGATATCATATGTACTGGTATGGCTGGTAGTTAACCCGATTAGTGAATTTTACTAAGTTTAGATTTTTTACATTCCGGTCACTGTACATTGTGTACGTTGTTATACTAATTGAATGAATAAATATTGTTTGTTTGATTTAAGATTCTGCAAGCATGTTTTAATGAGTCTAATTGTTGTAAGATACTTTTATAATCATGCTATTGTCTCTTTATTTTGATAATTTTATAATTTAGTCCTTAATTTTATATTTAGCTAAATTGAATGCTTATCTGTTATCTGTTTGAGCTGTGATTTGACACACTAACATGAATTATGATTAGTTGAATATTGGTAACCTGAAACTTGTATAAGTTCCTGTAATATTTAGGTTTTTATTTTAGTCCATATAATGCTTGTAATCAGAAGACATGTAACCCACCTTAACATACTTGAAACATTTTCTTTAGAATCTCTTTCCGGAAATTTCACCCTTTAAGTCCTAGTTTCGAACCACTTTGAAATTGATTTTTCTATAAAAAAATCATCAAATGGGTCATGTATAAAATATTAAACTAAATTATAAAAGTTATAAATTAATAATCAAAACTTATTTTTAATTTTCTCCAAAATTTTGAGTAATTTATATTCCTCCAAAATTTTTACACTAAAAGTAATTTAATCTCAAATTTAAAAAATGGGTAGCTTATTTTCCTCCAAAATTTTGATTTTTCCTTATTTCTTTATCAATTGTCTTTTTTTTTTTACTAATTATTTTAGTTTAATTCAATTGAGTCATAGTTTAGATTAGTTTAATAAAAATCTATATTTAATATTAAAATTCTTTTAATTATGTTTGTAATTTATGATTTTAATTTAACTTAATTAAATCCTAAGTTTAATAAGTTAATTCATTTTAAATATATTATAATATAATAAAATTTAATAAAATATAATTATACACAAAATTTTAATACGAATGTGAACATATAATTGGACACATTATCACATTAACATGAAAGTTAAAACTTTAATTTAATTTAAACTTAGCACTTTAAGCTTGACAAATAATTTAATTATTTATTCTCAAATCCATAACTTCTAAACTCAATTTTAATAAAATATTAATTTAAAATTATTATAGTTCTAATAGTTTAAATTTGTAATACTAAATTTAAATATTAATCCGTAAATTAATTCTCTAAGTTTATGTTCAATTCTAATTTTGTAAGTCTAATTATATTTACTAATTTTTTAAATTTATCAAATTATAGATATCCTTAATTACATGCCATGTAAATATTAAGTCTTGTTCATATTAATTTAGGTCAATAACAGGTTGGGTTTAAAATAATTCGGGTTAATTATCAGCTCGAGTTTAAAACGGGTCGGGTAAAGTCAAGTCTCAGATCGATTTAGTTGGGTAATTTATCTACCAGGTTAGACTCGAGTTCAGGTTCGTTTCAGTTGGATATAAATCGGGTTTCAGGTCCACAATAACATGTTCAAATCGGGTTCTGATCATTCTCGGTCGGATGCAGATCGGATTCAATTACAACAGTAACATGTTCAAATCGAGTTCGAGTCAACAATAGTCGAATACAGATCGACTTTAGGTCATTACATTCTTGATTCAAACCATGTTTTGACTCGAATAAATTTCAATCAAATTTTCAGGTCGGATCAACATTTTACATCCCTAATGTAGGGTCTATCATAATTGAATCTGGTAATGCTAAAGTGGTTTGTGTATTGTGAAATAGTGATGGGAGAGGAACCGGTTGTTCTTAGCTTCATTTTATTTGATGTATTACGTAAAATTATGATCAAGTAGATGTTAGATATGTGTCTCATGAAAGTAACAAAGTGGACGATGCGATGCAGGATTGTATTCATGTCATAATTTTGAGTCTCGATTTTTTTTGCAAACTCATGATGTTGTTTTTAACTTTTTGCATGAAAATCTTGGTGTTTGAGGTCTAGTTATATTCTTTTAATACGTCTCATTATTTTATTCTATTCGATATATTTGTTGTCAAGTTTATCTCATTAATTGGTTATATAATATTATTATGGGTATTTATTTTTTTAATTTAAATTTAAATTTTTTTAACGAGATCTTTAATAATATATTCTCTATTTTTATATATATAAAGAAGGAAAATTAATATCAAGAAAGAAGCTTTTGAATAAGATGGGTAGTTACGTATTCCAATCATCTTGAGAAAGGGACAAAAAAAGAGTTGATTTTGATTTCTAAGTTGGCTAATTAATCAGTAGCCCCTTATTGGTGTAATTAAATATTCGGTAGCGTATGTTACTTCACTTCTTACGCTAAGGTTAGGATGTTTAGTCTTTGGTCAGCCATATGATATGCACATATTGATATTTTCAAAAGATCGTTATTTTCATGAGCTCTTTAGTATTTACAAAGCAAACAATCCACCAACTATTACTAGAAATATGGAGTTTGAACCGAACATGATGCTAAGCAAGCTTGAAATTCGAATCTCGACCCACGGTACACCCTGGCTTTATCTACCACTGATCTCCGTAAATGGAGTGAGTTGACTTTCAGTAAGAGAGTAACCCATTTCACTGCAAGGAGACATGGCTGGCCATACAAAGGAAGGCCTCTCTTGCGGTATTTGCGGTGGATCAGATTCCCCTGAAAGAACCTGCACAACTGTCCTCATTGAAGGCCTGGAGTGTGGGTTGGGATGGCAGCAACCTAATCCTAGAACAAGCACACATGCAACTTCATTTTCATTGAAGTTCCCCTCCATTCTCGAATCGGCAGCGCCGGTGATGCTCCCTTTCCTGTAGCAATCCCACACCCAATTCACAATACTATTGTTGTAGTTCTTTAGCTCGCTTCGGTTCCCTGGCTGTCTCCCACAAACAACTTCCATAACAAAAACTCCAAACGAATAAACATCCGTTTCCACCGTGGCTCGGCCTATGAGAAAGGTTTCCGGCGCCATATAACCGGGTGTGCCGGCGATCTCGATTGTTGAATGGTGTGTTTTTCCTTTTGCTTGGATAGTTCTAGCCAGTCCGAAATCTCCAAGCCTGGCGTTGAACTCTGAATCGAGCATTATGTTGCTCGATTTTATGTCACGGTGAAGGACTCTGTTTTGACTTCCGTTGTGGAGATAGTCCAGTGCCTGTGCCACCCCTTGGACTATGGTTAGCCTCTGCTCCCAATTGAGCACTGTCGATTCTTCTTGCTTATCCGCTTTATCATCGACGAAGACGAACTTGTCGAGGCTTCCATTCGGCATGTAGTCGTAAACCAGGAGAAGCTCGCGTTTCTCGTAGCACCACCCGATTAACTTAACGAGATTCCTGTGATTGAGGTTGCCGATTGTGGTGACTTCCGTAACGAATTCTTGCTTGCCTTGATGTGATTTCTTGGATACTCTTTTGACCGCCACATCGTTGTTTCTCCAGGTTCCCCTATAAACGGTTCCGAATCCACCTTTCCCAAGCTTGTTCTTGGGGCTAAAATTGGTAGTCGCTTGTTTCAGTTCCTTCAATCGGAACTTCCTCGGACCCAAATTGGAACGTGTAATCTCTTCTTCTATGTTCCCTTGAACACCTTCCAAATCTTCCTCTTTGGTTACTCTTTTCAAGCACAAGCAAATTCCGACCGCAACTAAAACAACCAGAGTTGCCACCGGAACCGTGATCCAAACCCAGCGAAGATTTCGGTCTTCGCCTATATTCAAACCAGAAAAGGACCACGATTTCACGCAGTTGAGCTCGGTTTCGTTGCTTGTTGAACCTGAGAACCCAACGAAAACTTTCTCCGGAAGATAAGTAGAGAGGTCAATAGGCTGAGAAAGCACCAGTGTCTCGTTTTCACCGATGTAAACTCTCAAGTTCTCGCCATCGTATCGAAGAGTTACCCTTAAATCCTGACCCCCCGAAATGTTAACACCATAGTTGCTTAAAGAAACTTGCCTGATCGAGTCTATACTGTTTATGTTTAACCCGATATGGTTGCCATCCAAGTCTTGGTCGTCGTCCTTCCTGGTGTCGAACTCTACCGCCACCACACTGGCTCTAGTAGAGCCATTGGAATTTGCATTTACAATCCCGAGCCATTGGCCTTGGCTGTTGTCAGGGAGACTGGAATTCCCCGTTATTATAAACGCAACGCCTTCACCGCCAGTATGCGTTTGATTGAGGATGTTGAGGACGAAAGTTGTATTGAAAGAAGCAATGGATGTGCGATTGTCTTTCCAAAGCCTAAATGGTTTCTTATACAAAGCTCGTCCCGAGTAGTTTTGCATGGAGCCGCCATTAACATCTGGGGTAACTTGGATGGCTCCAAGAACTATGTAAGAATTGGTGCTTAAGATGAGTTGGTTTTCATCTTCTTTCAAGAAAGTGGAAAAATTGAAACGAAAACAGCTGACCGGAAGAATAAGAGCTTGGCACAAGAAAGCTGCTGAGATTAAGAAGTATGGGAAAAGGGAAGAGCCCATTGTTGGTGGTAATGAGAAAATTATTCAGGTTTCTGGTTTATATGATGAATAACATTGGATATTTTTTAGTCAACATGTTTGAGTTGTACAGTGTTAATCTTCCATGTATTTTCTTGGATATCTTTTTGTTCTTCTATTGCTTCCTAATAAGGACAAAAATCTCCTTCCATTAATTATTTCTCTTTATGTTTGACACTAAAAATATTTAAAAATTAAATTTTAAACTCAATTCTAATTTTTTATCTTAAATTATAAATTATATATCTTAATATATATTTTATATCTAATTTTTTAATTTTAAATCATAAATTCTATACTTTAAATCCATTATTTTAAAGTGAGGAACCAAAGAAAATATGGTTAGGAATAAGGGACAAACTGTAGAGACTATTTTATCTGATACATAAAATTTAAAAAAATTAAAGTGTATTATCTTTTATTTAAAAATTTATTTAAAAGATGATTCTTTAGAAAACTCGTATATTTAGAAAATTTGAAGTCGTCATTAACCATTTTAGTAGATCAAATGTTATTTAAATAAAATCAGATATACGAAAATTTTAAATTCAAAAATTGATTACAGATAGAAAAAGGTTAACACTTAGACACTATTCAAAATTTGTACCTAATTAGTTAACATTTTATTAATATCAAATTTTACGAGTGATAATTAAATTAAAAATCGATTATAAGTACAAATTTAAAGATTCTATTGTTTGAGAATAAACAATTAACTACTACCACTAGTGTTACCCTGTTTACTTGTGAATAAAAGTGTATCACATTAACAATTAATATATCCGATACAATTTAATAAAATACGGCAAAATAACGTACATAAAGAAATACATAAGTATTATGAAAAATAAACAATCATGAATAATATGAGAAAAAATAAATGAGTCACATAAAATATATTACATACAAAAAGATAGTTTAAAATAATATAAAAATTATATTATAAACATATTATATATGACCTAAGTATATATGATGTAATATATACACATTAAAATACTAGAAACACATATATTTTAATATAAATCTACCTATAATAAACAATCTAATAAAATATGACTATATATAATTTATAATATAACTTAACACATACATATCTGCAGGGGTTGATCTATCATTGTGCATTGTATGTCACTTATCCTATTATTATTTTTTGGGTTAAATTATATTTGTAGTCATCAATATATTAATTTCTTATTACTGAATTATTATTTTTTTTTAAATTTCATCAAAATCATATTTTTCTATTTTTTTATTAATATTATGTTTTCTTATTTTTGTCATCAATTTATTGTTTCTTATCTATTTTTTACTGAATTATTATTTTTTTTAGTTTTTACGACGAGTGACCAAAACTAAAAAATATAATATTAATAATTTTTTTAAAGTAATAGTTTAATTATCAAAATTGAATATGTTTTAATGTCAATCCCAATGTCGGTAATAAAATCAAATTAAAAAATATATTAACAATAATGAAAGTTTTTCAATTTGAGTGATCAAAGTAAAAATGTTTTAAAACTGTAATGACTACTATTGCAGTTTACCCTAACAATATGAAGTATTTTTTAAAATAAAAATTATTATTATTATTGTTATTGTTGCGGCTTTGAGCTCCCAAACTTTTTTTTAGCTAAAACAAATATCTTAACTAACATTCTACAACTATTTTAAGTATATTTATTGGTTCTCTTAAAAAAATTTGGTACATTGACACCCATGTCAAATAATTCAATTAAAATTTAGATTTAAATTTTTTAAAATAATTATAATTCAGTTTAAATAAAGTAAAATTTAAAATTAATAAAATATTTTTTAGCTCTCAAATAACCATATTTACCTAGAAAACATGTATTTCTAATAATGTAACAGTTTTTCTTATGGAAATGCTTTACTTGTTCATATCATTTTGAAATCTAAATTCTTCTTAGATTTTTTAAAATAAATTGTAATCAATTCAAGTTTTGAAACCTAAAACGATTTGATTTGGTAATTTTTTAAAACATAGAACTTTAAATTGATTGTTAATATAAAATTTATATTTGCTTGCACAATAATTGCTACTATTAATACATATTTTACTCAGATAAGTTTTTTATTCTCAAAAACACAATTACAACAATGTGAAATAGTTATAATCTATCAAACATATTTATATGATATGGATTGACTCATCAATGTTAATGTCTTTGACTATAATTATGTTAGCTCATACAATAATCAACCCTTATCAATATATTATTGCAATGATGTAAATTGATTTATATTACTAAACTGAACAGCTAACTATTAAATTTAAAATTTTAGATCTATTCCTGCATATATGTATACCTTGCATATATATATAAATCTTATAAATATAATACGTAAAAGTTTATGCATCTAACAATAGATATAAAAACATTACATATAAAAAAAAATTACTATACTATACTATAATATAATATTTACCGATATACTATTATATATATATATATATTAATATAATAAATATACGTATATAATACACATATATATAAATATATACTACTATAAAATATACATATCTACATACATATAACATGCATACAAGAAAAAACACACATAAAAACTTACTACTGGAAAGTAAATAGAAAATGACATAGTTCAATATATACACCTATACATACTAGGGATGACAATGGATCCTAGACCTGACCTGAATCCGTAGATTCAAATTCGTTTTATAGGGTTTGAATCTTACAATTTTAGACCCGATGTATCTGAATCGGATTTGGATCTAACATTTAAGATTCGAACCTAGACCCGGATCCGTTTACTTATTTATTAAAAAACTCACCTTTAGTTTTTTTTCTGAACAAGCTAATAGTGATTACAGTAGTATCTGTTCTATAATATAATCTCCACCATTTGACATTGATCGCTCAATCACTGTGCTAACATCACTGGTGCTTGAACCCATGATCTCTAGGAACAACAACCGTTCTGTTAACCACTTGGGCTAGAGAGCTCGTACAATTTAATATGATTTTTATTTATCTATGACAAAGAGATTTTTTCAAGAAATACATGTTTGTTCTACTATTAATGAAGATTGTGATGATGATGCGAAAATGGTAAATATCATTGGCAAGTTATATAAGAAAGTTATTATATTACATAACCTTAATATTAATATTTAAATTTCACAAATATTATTTTCATAAAACAAAATTTTATCTTTAGTTGATAGTTTATTGTTTGTTTTAGGATGTTTATGATTTAAGTAGTGATGAAGACTAGTATTCTAAAAAGTAAAAGTACGAGACTCGGTTTGCGATAGTGAAATATTTTATGATGTACAATTCTTAATATTTGTGTTATTCAAAAGATATTTGTATAATTGTTGAGTTTTTTTTTAAGATTTTAATTTATCTTTTTTTTTAATCTTGATACTAGTTAATTGAAATTAATCTTTTCTTCATCGATGTTGTGATGTGGAATTAATTAATAATTATTTTATTATGTTAAAAAATAGGTCGAATAGTCATTTTTAATAGATCCATTTTGGACCCGTTTTAGACCCATACCTGTAAGATCCATTGGATCTGGATCTCAATTTTCTAGACCCACGAATCTGGGGCAGATCTAGATCCATAATGTAAAAATGGATCTAGATCTGGATCCAGTTGGACTTGATCCAGATCCGACCCGTTGCCATCCCAAATACATACATATAACTTAACACACACATATATAACATAATAATATATTAAAAACATTATATATACCTACATCCATATTAAAAACATAAATATATTTAATAACAAATGATATATATATAGCATAAATAATATTATGTCGTATTAACAATAAAATATTTCGGATAGGCTTCTTAATCGATATACATCAAAATTATACTTAAATATGTAGGTGTTAAAATTAACAAAAATAAATAATAAAGTAAAAGCAAATAAATATACTTATGTTACATTATATGTATAAACATGTATATATAAATATATTATACAAACACTATATTTATACATTATAGATAAGGATTATATACATATTAAATCTAATATACGATATTTATATTTCAAAAAAAATATACTTATCCTATAACAAATATTATAAAATAAAATACGCTAAAAAACTCGTATATGGGTATACAATAAAGATTTTAGACAGGCGCAATATGAACGACCACACAGGCTCCCAAAAAAGGTCCAAAATTTTGATAAACTATATTTATTATATGATGTTAATGTCGAAATTCAATTTAAAATTTTAAAAATGCTCTTAAAAAGATGAATTATAATTGTTAAAATGTTATAATTATTTTTAAAATGTGACAATTGATTATAGATTCTTATTGAGTATTCTTATTACTGTTGATTCTGGGAAATAAAACTTTTCAAAATTGAAGTTGTTGAAGTTATACTTACGAACAACTATGTCATAAAAAGACTAAATGGACTTGCTTTGATCGCAATCGAAAGTGATCTTTTAGAAGAAATTAATGTTGGAAGTGTCGTAGATGATTTTGCTTCAAAACATGTAAAAAATGGAGTAATATTTTTAAGTGAAAATATTTGATTTGTAGAAGTTTATAAGTATTTTTTTGTTGTTTATGAGGATAATTTAATAATATATTTTGTAATACAATATTTTTTGAAAAAAATAATTATATCTCTTATCGATTATAAATTAAGAGTCATATTTAATAAAGTCTGGGGGAAAATTTGTCCAATTTTGTAACATGTAATTATCTGCAATTGTATGTAAGTAATCAGAGTATCTTGTTATTTCCTTAAAAATTCTGCTTAGTATTCTGCCTTATACAAATGCAATTAATTCTTTTAGACTGTGAATTTTATTGAAACTGCCTCGGCAGTAATATATTCTCTAGCCGCCGCAGCAGTTTACACCATTCACCAGACTTGAATTCAGAAAGGTCTACTAGGCTTAGTACTTAGGATTAGACTATGAGCCTAAAATCATATAAACATTGTTAGTCTTAGTTGATTTAAAAAAAAATCTTTGAAAGCAATAAGGAAATAGGCTTAGATTTTAAACTAGAGGTGCCTATCACCGGCTCTAGTTAGCCCATAGAGGTTCCCATCACTGGCTCTATGACTTAGTTTTCTCTCACTTACTAGAGGTGCTCGAAATTAGCTCTAGTAAGAAATAGTTAAATACTTGAGGTTCCCAAAAACTGACTCAAGCAATATAAGTATATAACAATATATATTTATCAATTTAGGGAGAAAGAAAGAAGAAAAGATACCGATCTCAACTGAAAAAGAGTAAGAGAAAGAAGAAGCTCAGTTAGGAGGTCAAGCCCATGTCAAAATCAACCGCAGGAAAGAAGAGATATTTAGAAAATAAGATTAAATTAATACAGTTTAATTAGAAATTAATTTTTTTCTCTTTTAGAACTCTTTCCTTGCATGGAAAGATCAACTTAGGTCTTGGCCTATATAAGTCACTTATTAGATTTAGGTTTAGTGTGGAGTCAAAATGGATTCTCCCATTATTATACCTTTAGCCACCGTCTCCATCATGTTCTAAGTCTTTCGGAGGTTTAGATTGTTTGTGGAGTAGTTGGTGATGAAGGTCATGTTATGTTTGATATTTATTAATATAAAATTTATTTCATAGTTTATTCTCTCTTGGTAGTTACTCTTCTTGCATATAAGCTCGAAAAATAAGTATGTGAGAAAAACTCATTCGCCTAGCATCGGGAGATATAGGTTCACGAAACAAGAGAATACGATCTTTACTCATGGGCATTGACTATCCGTCAAGGATTTTAGCGACTAATAAGACGCATGTGTTTGGTTGTTATTTGCCCTTGATTCACGCAGGGAGGTTGATGCATGCTGAATATGCGCAATTAGTGCAAGTGTACACGTCGTCAAGTAATAAAGTGATAAGCATTATCGAGTATCATCTCCACAAGGATTGGTGTACTTAATATGCAACCTTTACTCTTCTCGCTCTGTAATAAAATGAAAGACACAGACTATTGGGTTTTAATTATAACTAAGAAAACTAATTAAAGCAATAAAGATAAATGATCAAGAAATCAAGGATGGAAAAGTGGCCAGGATCTAGTTGTGTTATATTGTGGATTTGATTGACTTGTTTCTGTCCAATACAATCGCACAACACTGCCTCGATAGTACTACAGATTACTGCCTCGATAGTACTACAGATTACTGCCTCGACAGCGGTAGTGTTCTCTGTCGCGGCAAACCCTTGCTCTTGGGCAGATTTACCAAAGGTCGGCAAAGTGTCCTTGAATGGCTCCGCTTATCCCTAAGTCGAAACACTGTTGATGGTCAGTCCTCGATGATACCTCCCGATGTTAATCAATTATAACCAACAACCAATCTCACACTTCTTTTAGCCTCTGAAACTCTAACCTATTCCTAGGTCGAGTTAGTATCCTCCAACCAAGTCGAATACCATACTTACTCCTTTCGTGAGCTAACTCTCCCGAGTCTAGACAAATAGATTACTCACAAACTTCCCTCCCGGGCTTGGATGCAAGAAAAAAGAATGACAAAGAGTAAGCAAACTTTGATATTTTATTGTATTGAAACAAGAAACAAAGTACAATCTTCTCTCACAATACTCGACAATCTTCACCTAAACCCTAGGGGATGATGGAGGAGTTTAGAGTTTTCTATGAACACTTGATTTCCAGATATCCTCCTTTCTACATAGGCTATGGTTTATATAGGCTTGGCCTAGGGCAAACCTTTTCTAAGTATGAATACTATTTGGAGTAGGATTACAATAATTTCCATAAATAAAATATTTCCAAGTTTATTCCTATAAGGATTCTTTTCCCACGTGGCCTTTGACATTGTCTTTTCGTGTATTTCCCAGCTCCAATTTCTATGTCGCTTGTCTTAAAACGTTCATCTTATTTTTCTTTTCAGATCGCCTACCATATTGATATTTGTCTTTTCGGGTGCTGCCGCGGCCTTAGATACTGCCGAGACGGGTACTTATCTACATTTTAGCTTCAGTTTTCAATATTCATCTTCTTTGCTTGGCAATTCCTATGATGCAGTTTCCTGTCTTAAGAAAGAAAACCATCAAATGCATCTGTTTTATGCCAAATAATAGATAAAATCATGCATTTGTTTTATACCATTAAATCTGTTCTTTACTAGCAACAATCGAGTGGGAGAATGGTATGAAAAATAGGACTCTTGAGCACTTATCAGAGGTATTATCAAGACGTGGGTTTCAACAGTTATCTTCGCTTAGGGATAAGGAAGAAGACATATATGGATGCTCTGTCGAACTATAGAATGTTGAATTGTCGACAAGGCATAACCCGCCTAGGTAGCTGCGGTGACCCTTTGTGCGATCTGCCGAGACGACAGTTCAACCCAATGCATTAATAAGTGGATACTTAACATAAATGGATTCTCCTATACAAAGCACTCAATCTAGACTCGCTTTTATCTTATTATTTTGTTATTTAATTTTATGATTTTATAGTTATCTTAGTTATAATTCAACCTTCAAATTACTTGTGTTATAATTTTCTTAGTGTTGTCATAAGAAGTAGCAAGGTTGAATCTGTCCTCGTGGGATCAACATCTTAAATATTATAATCTGACAAATGTGGGATTAATAGGACTCCATAGCCTCCATCATTATACTTAGCCTAACAAAAATAAATGATTATAATTGTCCTCTTTTTCTTGTTCTTGTGAAATGAGAACAAATCAAAGACCGAAAATATTATTTTTGTCCTATATTCTTATCCTTGCCTTTGGATTCACGAGTTTTTCAGGAACTCTTCTCTCTTCTTTGACCAACTCTTCAATATTCAATCTTTTTAATGCCCGATTCACTCATATATTGACATTCAAAAAGAAATCTTAACATCATACTCAAAGGTTATTGATTTTTCGAAGGTCTTATCATCATGCTCAGAATTTTATCGGTGACCCGAATGACTTATCATCATATCTGAAGGACTTATTGATGGTTCTAAAGACTTAAAATCTAGATTCACACCAAAATTAATATTAAAATCTATTAAAATGATATCTCGATACCTATATGTCTTGACATCAGAAAATTTATCATTATGTCAAAATGACTTTCTGATAGCCCGTAAGACTTATCACTCATACCCAAAGAACTTATTGGTGTTCTAAAAGACTTATTATTATGCCTGAAAGACTTATCGATGGCTCAAAAAACTTAAAATATAGATTCAAACTAAAATAACTACCAAATTCTTAATAAGATTTACTTCTTTAAGTTAAACTTGTAAATCAAATTCTTTTTTAATCTTCATTTACATATTTCAAAATAAGTACAATATTATTAAATTAGGAACAAAAATTCTCTGCCTCTTTTTCGTACCTCCTTTTGTGCCTCCTTTGATTTTTTTTAAAGAATTGAATTTTAAACCTAAACCCTTATTTTTTATATCCTAAATTCTAAACTGTACACCTTAAAAAATACAACCTACCCCTAATTCCCTAAACCCTAACCAAAACCCCTAACCTAGAACCCCAAAACCTCTAATTTGAAGTGAGGGTATAAATGGAGGCATAGAAAGGGAGTAGACGATTTGCACCCTTAAAGTAACATACTTCTATCTATTAATGTATGAAATGTAATACTTTTTAAAATATTTTAGAAAAATTTATTTCATGAAAGGTGATCCTCAGATTTTTTTCACTTTATTTCTTTACAATATGTTCCTTTCTTTTTTTCTTTTTATTTTTATTTTTTCTTTTTCTTTTTATTATTATTATTATTATTTTAACCCCAAATTTTGACCTAATCTTTTAGATCGAAATTTAGGAATCAAGTTACGAAAACTTTCCCCTCAAGTAAATATTTTAGGTTAAATAATTTTAAAATTAGGGTTACTTTGACAAATTGGGAAAATAAATTAGGGATTTCAGTTGTACAAATACAATTGCTTAAAACAATGTCTTAATAACATTTATAATATCTGAAAACAGATTCAGAAAAACATGCATTCAATAAGTTCAGAAAATATAACATGTTCTATAACATATGAAAACATTAAAACTAAAATAATTACAGGATCATATTGAATAATAATTATCTGAATATTGTGCGAGATGCTCCAATTACAAATTTGCCTAAACAGGTTTGAGAATTTGAAAAGCAAACTAAATGGGTGTAAGCTAAAGAGTATAGTGTGTCTCTAAAGTGCAAACAGTCACAAACAAAATATATTTTATATTTTTAAAAAGTTTTTGAATATATTTCTGAATTCAAGAAAAACTAAAGCATGATATGCTATGATGACAGATGCATGGCAGAAAATCAGAGGGTCCAATATCAGAAATCTTACAGAGTGGAGGATTATCCTCGACAGAGTGGAGGTTTCCCTCGCTAGAGAGAAGGTTTCCCTCACATATCCGATTTCAAATCCGAAAATATTTTCAATGTCAGAATATGATATGATTTGCAAAATCATAAACTAGAACTGTTACGAGTAACAATTTTCCAGAAAATCAGAAGCTTGGTTTGAAAATAGAATGCACCTGCAATGCAGGATGATAACATGTATGAACAGATAAAAGTCTCACATATCCAACCAAGCAATATACAAAAAACATTTTACAGATTCACACATAATGTAACATAAACACAGAAATATATAGCACATGAAGAGAAACACCTTAAGCAACTAAAGCTCTAACTCTGAGATGGACGCGTCTCACGTTCTGGTCTAACTGAATCAGGACCTACGAGGTAACATAATTGTACTATTAAATAAACTAAGTCTAAGCCACCAACTTAAAACGAAACTCTGATCCAAAAGCTTACCCACGTGATGATCTCGAATAACTTGCCCGATCGGTACGAACAACAAAAGTTAACCAGAGGTCTCAGAAATACTAACACCTGAACGGAAGAATATTCTGAATTAGATACTCTTAAACCATTTTTCAGACTCTAAGAACAAACTCAAATGAAAAACAATAAAATAGAGCTTTCCAGTTTGAATTTGACAAAACAGAGAGCGAATTCAGACTCAAAACGTCGAAAAAGGTCAATGAGAAGGTTTTCCGAAAAAGTCAATTTTTGGTCAAAAGTCAACTCTGATCAAAGTCAAAGCTAACTGTCAAAAGTCAACTTGACTTGACTGGTCAAAAGTCAACTCTGATCAACTCAGAAGTCAAAGTCAAAATCAACTGTCAAAAGTCAACTTTGACTTAACTGGTCAAAGGTCAAAAAGTCCAAGGACAAAGTTGGTCAAAGTTGGTTAATGGTCAACATCGGTCAAAGCTGAGACAACGAACAAACTCGGATATGATCAAAGGTTCAGTCGGATTGGGTCAACTTAGTCAAAACGGATTAACACCGGTTCATTTTAATTCAGGTCACACTAATAAAATAAACCAAAAAGAAACTTGGCTCATCCAAACCAACTCTTACAAAGCCCATCACAAACAATTCCGAACTCTAACCCCAACAATAAAACCCAACAACATAACCCAACACATAACCAACCCACTTATCCGGCCCAACACTAATACAACCAAACACCAACTTCAGCTTCTTTCCCTAACTCTAAACCGAGAAAAACTAAGATTTACAAAACCCTTTAGCATCAATTGCAACCACTCACCGGTGAAGAAATCTTACCGGCGATAAAGATCTGGTGATTCATGCATTCAACTTTTCCTTGATGCACACCTACATAAACCGAAATCATTCATTTCTCAATAATATATTAGAATCAAAAACTCCCCTAAACAAATATTCTGATCTCAACAGTAAAACCAAACAATACCGTTACTCCAAAACAGATCTGAAACAAGATTAACTCTTCAACTTAAAACCAATAACTTGGTCAAACCATAAAAGCTTACTCAATACTGAAACCAAAAAGAAAAGGCAGTGGGTGACGTTAAAGAGACAAACCGAGATGAGAGATCCAATGGTGATATCAACAACAACACAATGAAAAACAAAACAGTTCTTTCTCAGGCTTAACAAAAAAAGAGATCAGAGAAGGCTCTAACGAAACTATTGACAACTCCGATGACGAACAATTGAATGGACTACAAGAGATGGATGGTCAGAGGTTTAACAAAATTAGGGGATTTGAAATGGTTGAGATCGGAAGTGAAAGAGAGAGACAGAGAGCGACAGAGATGAATATGCGGCAGCAAAGGGTTTTCCAAAACTGAATCCGTTGAGAAGGGAAATTAAAACATAAAGCAAATTGGGCAAAATAAAAGTTTGGTCCCTAAACTAGTTAGGGTTTCAAAATAGATACAAAACTTTTAGATTTAAACAATTTAATCCTTAATTAAAATTTTAAAATTTAACACAAAATTTCCCAAATTAATAGAGTTTCAGAAATTAGGAATTTAAAAAATATAAATTCTGAATTAGGGAAAATTCAGGGTGGTACAACTCTCCCTCCCTTATAGAAATTTCATCCTCGAAATTTCACACATCACAGAAGATACTCAAGCTTAATTGAAACATATTAATACTTCTCGTTCTGAACAAATAACCCGATAAGGAAACATTAACTGAAATATCATAAGATACCTGTTATATGACCAGATACATTCTCATGACTAGCATGATCCCCGATGTAATCTACCAAATCAGGTCGTCTAACCTCTGATCTAGCTGGTCTATCACTCTGAGCATATACTAAACTACTTATGATTCTTGTATATTTCATTTGATGAATAATTTTTCTTTGTTCTTAGATAAATGTGAACAAGGGTCTAAAAGAATTATGAGTATGCCAAAATAATTTTTGTTAAAATTTTTGAGAATCTTGTCCTTATAGTGTGATTGGGTTAATATGAAATCTTCTATTGACCTTTTTGATTTGGATGTCCAGAATCATATCAGTCATTCACATATCTTACATGTTAAATTCAATCTTTTATGTCAAATCTTGAATTTAACATAATCTTGGTAAATTTTACTATTTTATTGTTGCTTCCAACAATGAGTATGTCAACAACGTACAAACATAGAATGATACATCCAATGTTTATAGTTCGAACTTATTGTGCCATTATTTTGGTGCATGTCAACAACATACAAACATAGAACTAAAGTATATAGATATGTTTGAAATAAAAACCTTGTTAATTTTATTTTAATGCATGTTTCACATTTATTATTTTAATTTATGTAAAATGAAGAGATATGTTTCAAATTAATTAATTTATGCAAAGTATCATAATTAAAAATTTTGAGTTATCGTATCATAATTTTAAAGATTCAAACATATAAACATAATAAAAAATCATAATTAAAATTTTCGAGTTTACTAAGATACCATTGAGTGTTTGTATTCTATTCAACACATACACCTTACCCAAAAACATCCTCCTCTTGACAAAATTAGTTTCTGAGATTCAAAAATCATTCTAATATCGTGGACACTTCTAAATATAAGATTTTTGTATATGTTAGGTACATATAGAACATTCTGTAATTTTATTTGTTTGCTAGATATCATCTTCAAGATCATAATTTTTTTTCTTTAATCTTGAAAGTCGTAACATTTTTTAAATAGAGATTTTCCTTATTGTTGTTAAGTATCAGCTCAGCAAAATAATTCTTATCAAATAAGATATGACGTGTGAATTTAGTATCGAGTCTTCATTGTCTTGAATTGGAGTCAACTACGTTGACTTCAGAGATCATAACACATAGTTCTTCGTGCTTCACAAAATTGGTCTCAGTAGATTTGACTCTAATTGGATGCCTACATTTAGAGAATCTATGTCCCACTATAACAACTCGATCCCGATCTGGATCCGAAGTGTCATATTCGGGTCATCCAAAATCTGACCCATCAAAATTCTTTTAAAAGTACTTGTCCAAAGTCTCAAAACATCACATTTAATAAATCCACGTAGATCAAAATAATATAGAATAAAATGTTTAGAAAATAGCAGATCCTTTTCAAAATAAATTATTCGACTCAAAATAAAATCCAAAGTAAAAATACAGACTCAATTTAAGGTAAGGTCCTATGAATACATTAAGTCCAAACTAAAGATTAAGTATTGTACTCTTTTCACGGCTCTGATGCTGTGAAGTCCTCCTCGACGTGCTTCTCTAAAACCACCTGTCATCTACACAACAGAAAAATCACAATTTTGCACGCTGAGTTAACAAGCTTAGTGGTACATTTCTACTCTACTATAATTCATGAATATCATAAAAAACAAGTATGCATGATAAGATAGTCAAGAGTGCACAGAAAGAATTCTAAACTAAGGTTCATCTCTTATTCTATCTTAGCTAGAGTTCTCAATTTAATATTTTCAAGACATCAATATATAGAAAGATCACATGCCTTACCAGGCTTATCTACTCGGTCTCACACAGCCCATCGAGTTACTCGAGATCATATAGACCATCAAGTTATAGGTAGCTTACCCTACTCATACAGCTTTAGGGTAATAAGGTCATCAACAACTGATAACATAACATACACACATACATGCAACATCCATAACTATTGGTCAAGCGTATCCCTACTATACCCGTGCTCACATAGTCATCGGGTTTCCTCGTGATCACATAACCATCAGGTTGGACCATATTTGGATCATCGTAGTCACAAATATGTTTGGGACATACTTGGATCAACATAGTCACAAGTAGTCCAATCTTATGGTCACATAGCCCGTCAGGTTACTTGAGTTCATATTACCCTTCGAGTTGCTTGATGCTCACACATCTCATTAAGTCCTTGATGCTCACACAACCCTATCAAGTTATATTCCTTATCCGGATCATCGTAGCCATAGATAGGTTCAAACCGCATCTAGGTCACATAGCCCGTGAACACGTTAGGCATACTCGCTCACACAGCTCAAAGTACATGTCCCCTTTACTAAGTGCCCATGCATTGATTCTAGGATATCCAGATTTCCTTTACCAAGTCATACAAGTAACTCATGCTCCCCGAGCATCCACACATATCATCAATTTAGTTCAAGCATATAACTCAACTAATAACCAAGACATCTCTCATAATTAAGATTAGATATATAAAGCCACTAAATCATTTACAAGGTCCTCTTTAGATTATCTCATTAGTCAAATCCCCTTAAATATAATGGTGTCCCATCAACACACAACAAGGACCCTAACCACCATATGTTATTTTCTGATCCATCATGGATCCCTAAGGGAGCATAATACTAAGATATCTATTGGTTACTAAGCCATTGTTCATAATTTCACATATTGGAATAATAAACTCATTTTTATTAATCTTGTAATTCATTTCATGGTTTAATTAACCTATAAGAACTCATAGCATAAATATGGAAACCCTAAGCTCAACTCTTAAAAACTTGGATAGATTATCTAAGGGTATCGATATGCCTATAGGGAGGTATCGAAATGCCCCAGTATCTAAACGTTTCTCTTGCGCATCGATACGTTAAAGCAATGCCTAAGACCATGGGAAAACTACCCGTATCGATACACCTATATGGGATATCAAAATGTACACATTATCGATATGCCTCCTTTGCGTATCGATATGCTTAGCTAAACGGCTTAGCAAAATCCAAGGGAAAAAATATTCATATCGATACGTCTATATGGGGTATCAAAACACCCCCAAGAAGGTATCAAAACGATTTGCTACTAGAGTTTTTGGTTTCAAAACACCCTACCTTGTTTCGATATGCCTGCTATACTCGCCCTTATTTTCTCTCTGGGAAATCGATACGCGGTCACCCGATATCGATACGCCTACATGAAACTACAGGTCTGGGTTGAGAAATCTCCAAATTTCCCACCTCAACCTATATGGTTGATTCTTATTTCATTCCTAATACAAATTCTACCACTTTAGGGTTCCTAGCTACCTAAACACCCATCTCAAGTAATCTATAATCAATCAATCAATCAAGATAATCATTTCATTGTGCATATGAAGTATAAGAGTCAGAAATGTACTGACCTCAAGCAACAAACCCGAATTAAAGCCTCCATGATCTCTTTCTACCCTTTTTCCTTGCTTCAAGCTTCAGAACACACTTCTTATCAAAGCTATATAAACCTTGATTGATAGATCTCCTTGTGTTGAAAACTCTTCCTTGATGGCCAAAAAAAGATTTTCACTTTATACTAATAAGATTCCATCTCTAACTAGCTTAAGGAGAGGAAGAAAAAAGAAGATGAAGGATAGATGAATCCCCAAAAAATATCCCTTCTTTCTCCCCACTTTTTTAGGAGAAATAAAAGAGATATCAACCTTTTGTCTCTTCTAGGGGATAATTACTCAATTACTCTTCAGACCCAACAACACCAAAAAGCCCACCAAGATAGACTCAAGGCCCAACACGATCCCACAAGCTCAAACATGTGGCCCAATTTGACGATCCATAGCCCAAGTCAACGCCCGATGTTTACTAAGAAAAATCGGTTCATTACACCTACCTTGGCACAATTGTAGCATGCTCCTTTGAATTTTTCCTTAATGAAAATTTTACTACTAGGCCACAACTTTGATCCGGGTTAGTGTTGTTGGGTTTGTTTTTCATTATGACTTCATTAACATTTTCTTGGCCTCTTTGATGGTTTCTTCACTAAGCTTTTTGGTATTCTCCCTGTTGTCTTCTTTTATTCGAAGTCTGACAATCAATTCCTCCATTGATATCTCTTTTTTTTGTGCTTCAGGTGATTTTTGAAGTCACTCTATCTAAAAGGTATTTTTTCTGTGATTGTTGCTACCTAGAAAGATTTGCTTATGTCTATTCCATCAGCAAAGATTCCATGAGCGATCAATTGAAATTCCTCCACTTGACTTACTATTGATTTTGTGTCAACCATAGTAAAGTTCTCATTCATAACTCAATCATTTTGAGCATATGAGATACCATTATAAATATTTTATGGAATAGAATAGGACTCAATAAATTTCTTATTCGAATCTCTACCTTTACCCTCTCAAATTATAACTCAAAATTGTCTATTCCTTACTATTTTTTCAACACAAATAAACGTGTTTACCATGTCCTATGGGTAGAGTAAAAAAATAGAGTGCATTGTAAAAAATTCAAAAATTAATACATAATATTTTACAAAGGAAAGTCAATATTAGGTAATCTATGTCAATATTCTTTTGATCATATTTTAATATTATTTTTTATAAAAGTTATATATAAATTTAAAAAAAAAATGAGATATCATGTGACTTCCCTTCTATGTGATTCCACCATTAATCGTGTCTGTTTGTTCATGTCTATGCAGAAATTAGTCTCATCAAAAATCATGTATAACCAAAAGTACAATATAATACCGTTCTATCAAATATTTTCTTACTAAACAACAGAGAAGAAAACGCTATTTTTTTTCTTCCTTTTGCCTTCCTCTCAATAAATTATATTATGAATAAATTTTATTACGTTATTTATAAGATAACTATCGAATATCATCTATTTCATCATTTTTTATGTCATATATTTTCTTAGGTGAACCTTTATTTAAAAAATTATTTTTAAAATAAATTAATAGTAAATATGAGTGAAGATTCACTTGAAAAAATATATAACATGAAAAAAATAATAAGATGAATAATTTTTAGTGGTTAGCCCCATGGACATGTGATGGAACTTACTCATAATATAATTTTTCCTTTAGAGCAGTGTAAAAAAAGATTTTCAATTTAAATTATGATGAGACGTATTATTCAATTTTAAAACATATATTAAGAAATTTTAATATTATCGATTACTAGATAGTCTAATATAAAGAAATACTAGATCTTTAAATAAAATAAAAAAAATTAAATCCCTATCTTAAAAATTTATCTTCCTATCTTAAAAATTTATTGTTAATGATTAGGATTTGTCAGTATGCAAAGCCAACAAACATCTATTAATATTTTTTACTCTTTTGTTGTTAATGAATATGATTGGTTCGTATGCAAAGCTAACAAACATCTATTAATATTTTTTTTGTCTGAATAATTTACATTAACATCTATTAATAATTTGGTTTTATATGTTTATAATAAATTAGACAGTGAATAATTCCAACAAGAACAGGTCTTGGTATTTTATCATTATTATTTAAAAACCAACTCAATAACTTTGAATAATAATTTATTTAATAAACTAATAACGTTAAATTGTTAAGTAATGGGGTCAAAATATTCAAAATGAACGTCATTTAATATGATTCGATTATATATATCAACAGTGGTAAAAGTCTATTAATTTAATTTAATACAATTCAATTATATATAAAAAAAATATATCAACGTCGGTAAAATTAAGATTTAGAGATTTATCAAGTTTAAAATTTAGAAACAATATAAGATCAGAATTTATTATATAGGATTTGAAATAAAAAATACATAATTATTTTATTATTTCATTATTGTATCGATATTCGTAATCTCTTTAGGGCTTATTCATAATTAAAATATAGATGATAATATAATTCAAATCCGTTAACTTTATCCTATTATCATATCCCTGTTTTAAAATATGGAAAATTGTTGCATATCGAAAGGTAGAATTCATTAACAATGTTTCTCATTAATTAATTAATTAATTAGATTAGGTGAGGTTTCTGGAGTGTTTGACGTTAAATAGGATATGATGCTATATTTGAAATGATAATATAATTTGAATCTGAATTCGATTTGATCTAAAGAAAAATTCAATCTAAATCTAATTAAAAAATTTGAATCCAAATTCGAAAAAGGTCTGAGTCCCAATAAAAAATAGATCATGTATGGATGTTACCATGATCCGATTCAAATCTATATTCGATGAGTTTGATCCATATATAAATTCGAATGCAAATATTTAAAATTCTTAGATTTAAAAATATACTTATATATTGAAAAGTTAATCTAGTTTATATACGATTAATATTTTAGATGATTAATATCTTCTACAATTCTATATGTTTTTTCCTCTTATCTTATAGGTTTTTGTTAAACTTTAGTGAAACAATGAAAGCTTGATTATTAGAAATTTTTTCTCTATGTCAAATATTAATAATTGAATATTTTGATTATATTTTAATTTATTTCATTGAATTATAATATATATTAGACATTTTATAATTATGATTTAAAAAATAGTTATGTTAATAGACTAGTAAGACAATAGTTGTTTATATAATTAAAATTTATTTGTTGTTAAGATTTTCAATTACAGTTTGAATCATAATATATTGAGACTTATTTTTTCTATTAATTTAAATATATTTATTTGAAAAAATATTTTTATTTAATTATATATACTTGAATTGTTACTTTAAAAAATAATTGATTTGAAATTTCAGATTTAAATTTAAATTTTAGATATTTTATTATATTAAACTTAGGTTTATATAATTAGATTTGAAGTTGAATTTTATAAAATCCGATCCAAATCAGTTCCATTACCACCCCAAATTTATATATGGAATGTCAGAAAAGTCATCTCCCTCAACGTGCTTCACATTCCATTTTTTTTGACTATGAATTACAACAGCTGTTTCAATTCTCTTGCTGTCTCAACTCTCAAACCAAACCGGAATTGGCTGCCTTTCAAGAGAGTCCACTTTGAAGCAGAATTTTGCAAGAAAAAGCATTCCTTGTACTACCATAGGGGCATTACTTAGGCCTACAGTAACCATTCCTATTTCCTACGCAATGTTCAATAATTCTTTACACCAAATGCAAAGAACAAAGATGTCCAAAACCACTGAATGCAAAATTGCCTCTCATTATCCTAGACATCTTGAGCAAGAACAACAAAATCTACAAGAAAACTTTTATCGCATGTTACCTTCCCTCAAAACATCGATCATATTATATATCCGCTTGTCTGCCTTCGACTTAACCTGAAATTGAACAACTGTAATAAAATACTGATACAAATACAAAAACATTATACGTATTATCGAAAAAAGGGTAAGATAAATATTATCGGAAGACACAGGAAATGTCATCAAAGAATATTACATGTAACAATTTCTGTATCTTCGATAACGTTATACGTATCTTTGATAACAATTTAGGTAGCATATCCTTTTTTATGCCATCCATTAAGGTTTCTTTTTCTAGAGTTTCGCTTATATTCAGAATTGAAATCGGTTAATTACTACAAACTTACAAAATCTGACCTTTCATTCGGTTGAGCATGCAGCAGTAACAGTAAAAATATTCGGTAAAGCATTAGAATAGATTCAAACTGGCAAGGGAAATATAATAACTGCACCTTCTTAGCAAGGAAAAGTACAGCATCAACAGTCCCTTCGGCATATATCGATCTGCCACAAACATTATGCTGAAACTCAAAAGACACCCTGCACAAGAATTTGCATTTTGAGATCAAAGAAAATCACTTGATGTTTACAAGTTGACTAGGTTGTAGAATATAATTGAAAATGTTGAAGTCGTTACGTTTGATCAGGTGACGTCAGATGATATAAATGAAAAGCATGACCAGCCAAATGCTCTTCCGGAACTCCCACCATTTCAACTTGCTGCTTGGGATCCCGGATCATTTGAATCTAAAAAAAGGAAACAAACAACATTAAGAAGTACAAGATCTTGAAAGAACCATGTAATAAAAGGGAATTATAATGACAATTTAACCATTCGGTTGCAGTCGGAAGATTTATCATTATATGTCATTCCAAAGGTCAATATATCCAACCTTTGACCTACCTCCACTCCTCGGCCCTTAACCAATAAGAAAATAAATCGATCTCTTTCAGTTACAGTTACGAATATGTGAGAACCATGTACCTGATCCATGTCAAATGTAACCCCCAATTTCTGAAAGCAAGAAATTATAGCCTTAGCGGTGCCAGAGGTGTCCAATTTGCTTGCCTGGTGGGACTCCATCACCTAACCAAGATCAAAGAAGATGATCAAATATGAAGCCAACAGGACTAAATACTAAAGATGTTGGCCGAGGAAAACTTATTATAAATAATATTTAAGAAAAAGAACAGCATTCTAAAGAAAATTTATCAGAAGAAGACCAAAGGATTTGCTACAAACAAACACTTATGGATAAATTCAGCAAATGCAGGCTCCAAAGTTAACAGATATGTTTCCTTTGCTGCTCCAAGTAGTGCTATTTCTTCAAATGTACCAAAATTGCTTCAATTCAGTAATTTGCAGCCCCAATGGTTACAAGTTATTGCAGTATTGATTATACCTAACCAACCTTGTTCGAGATATTGATCTTTCAAGAACTTGCGGAACAATTAACCTGTTTTAAAAAAGTACCTGCAGAGAATATCCAGAGAAGGCTCCAGGAAATTGCTCAGCCATGATCTCCATGGCCGCAAGAAATGCAACCACCTATCAAAAACATCAGTCTTAAGCAACATAAAGAAATCTACATTTCAAACAGTTAAAAGAAGAATAAGGGTTAAATGACCTGTTTCCCCATTTGTGGCGATATCACTGCATAAACCTTTGACTCTTCAACAGTCTTATAGAGTCGATCCCTGTCTCCACCAGTGGTTCCCATTACAAAAGGTACTCCAACTTTGCAATATAGCTCAGCATTATCTATGTTTATCAAACACCCCATTCAACAAAATCAATTAAAAAGGTATGCATAGAGAGATGAAATCATTATATTAAACTTGAATATTCTGCATAAATTTATTTAACGAGGAGTCATATCTGCTTTAATGATATGCTGAAAAAAGTAATTCAGTCATAGAATATATAATATCACAAGAATGTGGCTGCAGATTTTATATAGACATTATTCCACAAGCTACCAAAATCATTTGCACTCAAATTCAGAGTTGATGGACATTATTCAATATGGAATCTGATATAGTTTCGGATGCATGTTCCTTGATAGGTTACCATTAACTGTAGCAGGCATGGTGTAGTCCACAACGATCAGGTTTGGATACTCCTGAAACACAGAAGAAAGGATGCTTTCTCTTTCAGAAGGACCATGCACGATAATCTCTTTCCCACAAAGTTCAACAGTTTGTCCGCACTCCTTCTCTGCACCAAAAGATACGGGAACAATGTGAAGGCCAGCAGAATCTGCTGCTTTGATAACAGACTTTCCCATTTTTCCGGTACAACCATTTACCTGTAGCAGACAAAGGAACACCAAAGCAATGTGATGAATGTTAAACCATGTTATCTTATAACCTATCTTCTTATTTAAAGGAACTTCGTAACCACTTAGCATGAGTAACAAGGTAAAATTCAGAAGAGCATCCAAGCTCAGAAAAACATAGAAACAAGAAATGACAATAGTCACAGAAAAAATCATTGATAACATTTTTCCGGTACAACCATTTACCTGTAGCAGACAAAGGAACACCAAAGCAATGGGATGAATGTTAAACCATGTTATCTGATAACCTATCTTCTTATTTAAAGGAACTTCGTAACCATTTAGCATGAGTAACAAGGTAAAATTCAGAAGAGAATCCAAGCTCAGAAAAACATAGAAACAAGAAATGACAATAGTCACAGAAAAAATCATTGATAACATATGTGAGATCAAACCGTAATACATATTTACAACTCAACAGTCATATGGCACCAATTAATATATCCAAGGATTGTTCGTTCGCATACTACTCTTAAGGAGACAATTTTTCCTCCTCCAAATGATCAGAAACCAAAGAATAGCTATCACAATAACTCGAAAAAAATGTAATAACCTTTGGTGATCCCCTTTCCCTTCCCCAGAGCAAATGCTCATGTAAAAATACCTAGGCAAAGTAGATAGTCTATGCTTTTCCATTCTAAAGTTGCTATCTATCTACATCTACCAATCTTAAGCACTACGAATTCATATGGTAGTGATTCTTAGATCCTCAAAATCGATATTCACAAATTATAAAAAACAAAGCATATCCATGTTGGTATAATGCACTAAAGATCAAATCCCTGTATAGAAAAAGACACTTCCTTTACCATTGATCAATTTAAAGCATTACTCACTTACAAGCAAACACATTGGAAACATACGCCACATAGAAATAAATCCAACACAAGCGTTAGGGTTTAACTTTTTTTCTTCTAACAGAGAAATGAAAACGGGTACCATGATTGGGATGGCGATGTCGGGTGAAATAGATTTTGGGTCATGTTGAACGGTTCCGGTTGACGCAGACAACGATGATGCGACAGTAACCAAACGGAAACTAACTCTCTTAGGAACAATACCTTGTCCTATCGTGCTTCTCGACAAGAATGGTACCTTCTCGAACCGAAATACGTTGGAGGAGGCTTTAAGGAGGGAACCCATTTTTGAACTGTGAAAATAAAATAAGAAGTGGAAAAATGAAGCTGGTTTTGTTAGATGATGTAAAATGCTGAAGGTTATTGAATAAACAGAAATTAGATGGAGAGGGAGAGTTTAGGGTTTAAGATGATAAATCGAATTAAAACTTTATATCGTTCGGGGTTACCTGGCGGCAGCGCTCAAATGGATTAAGTAACGCTTAAGAAGCGGTCGCGGCGGCAGTGATGGTTGCAATGGCGGCGGGGTAAGAGAACTCAACCCAGCTGGTTTAGAGTTTTTCTTCGACTAAATTACACTAGAGGTCATTTAGTTATAGGTTTAGTGATAATTGAGACTCCTTTTTTTTTCTAAAAAGTAATACTTCAGTCACCTTTTTTCTAAAAGTTTAAAAACAATTATGTTAATATCTAGTTATTCGATTATAGATTTAAGAACAAACGAATTGTACATTTTGAGTGTTATATAAATGTACAAACAAACACGTCTTAAGTAATAAAATGATGAATAAAAATTATTAGGATTGAGAGTATATTGGATAGATTGTTTTGGTAAGTTGAATGTCAGAGGCAAATAAAATATTTTGGTAGGTTAATTGTCGTGGTAAATAATTATCCTGACAAGTAATGTGTTGGAAGTAAAATTTTCCGTGACCAGTGAAATGTAATACCAAGTGCTTGAGTTAAAGTAGGATTTAGGGTGTATCAAGTCAATTATGTCTGTAATACTCAATAGAGTGTTCTTCAATAGCTTCACATTATTACTAACTTGAAGGGTTGATGTTTGTATGAATCTTTGTGATATGTTTATCACGTGTTACTTTACCAGGATTGAATACCATTATTTTTCAACTCTTGTTATTCGTTTAAAACGTGCTTCTTCTTCAAGCTTTCTTCTTTTTGTCATTTTCAGGAAATTTAGTTCAAGAGTAAATTGACCTCCTTCAGCTCTCTTAATATTAGTAATGTTGAATTTAATTAGGCTAGTTGATCTTCATCAATTATTTTAATGTTCGGAAATGAACTTGATTAGGGGACCTTAAATGGTTGCCACTACATTAAAGAGATTTCTTCTCACGAATCACGTACTGATCTCGTTCTTCCTTGTGCCATCACCAATTTAGGAATTTGAGTTTTAATAAATGATTCTCCCCTTAAGTATTTATCTCTAAATTATTCGATTTGCAGGAGTAAGAACTGAATTAACATTATGCATTCAATTTAAATCAAAATACATCTTTCATACAAAACCTCTCAAAACCTAATAACTCAAACCATTTAAGTTTAGTTCATGGTTTGGTGAAAAGAAAATATAAAAGATGAATTCCGCAACATAAAGAGTGATGTGTGATTATAAAAATGAAAGAATAGAGGAGATAAATGTTAAGTGCGTAAGTACTATATTTTTACCCTTTTTATTTCGAATTAGTGTTAAACTTAGATTCATTTTAGTTGCATTTGTAATCATTCATGCATGATTTCATGGTTTCCTTCGCCATAAGCTTGATATCATATTTGATTGTTTTTTTTGAAATTAATATCGTCAATATGCGCTTTATTGTGCATATGATTTAATTGTGCAAGCAACCATGAAATGCCAAAGCAGTTAGAGAAAAAAATGAAGAAGTAATAAGATTGATGACCGAATAAATTCACCTCATTCGAGATAAGCACGAGAAGCAAATGATTAACTCAAGGAGTTGGACTCTCACGCAAAGTTTAATTAGGAGTTAACTTCATGTTTGTGATGAATGTTAAAAGGACGGTGATAAAAGAGATTTAATAATTTTTATCTATTTTGAATCTAAATTAAACTCATTCTTCTAACACCCGAAAAATATCTATAATTTTAAAACTATAATTTTGAAATCCTTAATTATAAATCTTAATTTTGTGATTTTTAATTTTTAAAATCCCTAATTTTTAAAATTCTTAAATTTATTTTCTAAATTCAAGAAAAAATTGAGATAAGATTATAATGTTTTAAAAGTTCAAGCTATATAAGTTTAAATTAAAAAAAAATAATATTTTAAAAATTCTAAAGACATCAATGACTAAGTACATAATTTAATTTTTTAGTTTAATTTCCTTGTTGCTAACCGCAATATGTTTACCTTTTATTTATTTATTTATTTAAATAAATTTTATATAATTTATTATTATAATATATGTTTTAAAGTTCGACAAACACTTGGATAACCCAATTTATTTTTAAATTAAATTTTAATTCTCACTAGAATAAGTTATTTTTCTATATATATTATGATCTAAGAGAAGACTCTAGATTATTGTCTTTATCAAGATCCTTTAAAGCTTACGTTTTTATTTTTTAATTGTAAAACCACATTATTCAGTAAATTGAGTTGTTTTAACTAATTCTTTTACTAGTGTTATATGTGTATTTTTAGAAAAATATATTTTTATAACATGCTTAATAATTTTTTGTTTTGAAAAATATATATGCTTCGCTAGCATGTTTGTAATCCTGTTTTGAGACTTTGAATTGCGATCCTGCATCACAATGCATACATGACTTTATGATTTGAGAAAATATATAATTTTTAAAAATCGAGATCTTATACTTTAACATGTATTTTTTATTACTGTGATTTGGGAAATTTTGTGAATTTTAGAATTTTGTGAATTCATACTATAATATGATTGATTTCGGATTTTAAATCATGTTATATCATATTGTGTGCATGGGTGTGATTATGTACAGAGGAAGTCGTGGCAATCTTTCATTTATGAAATCTCTAAGACCATTCAGATTGGTAACGTTTTAGGTGAGGATTTTGTGGAACTCTTTCATTCGGATTAGTGACAATGTAGTTGAAATTTGTGTTTTGCGTATGACATTATTATACATCATTTTTTGTATTGTTTTCTAAAATATTATTTTAGAGAAATAATTTTATAAATTATATTTTGTTGTATTTATCTTCACCTTAGAGATACGCTAATTCTCTAGTTTACTCCCCTTAATTTTTTTCTTATAGATATATTTGGCTTTAGGCGAACCAGTACTCGAAAGATCTATCAATTTTATCAATTCAATTTTATCATCAGTGCAAAATATATTATTTTTTACACTTATTTGTTATTATTATTTGAGAAAGTTTGATATATTTGGGAATTGAGATTATTTTCAATATACATGCATAAATTTTATATTTCAAATATTTTATTTAAACTTTTAGACTATTTTATTATTGTTGAATTCTTAATAAGTTTTTAAGATGATTTATTTAGAAATTTTAACTATTTTAAGTTACTAATTTCTTCTTATCATTTTAATGTTTAGGTTTGATGAATTATTAAGTATTTAATTATTTTATAATTATTATGACACATTATAAATTAAATTGATTTTGAGGGTAATTTTTTTTATTGTAGCTTTCTAGATTCAATCTTTCCTTTTGGATGAATTTAAAAGATTATATTTAATAATATCGGAGCTAAATTCAAATTTTGGAATGTGAGACTCACGTACACACAAAAAAAACTTTCAATGTTTTTTTTCAAAAAAAATCACATGTATTTAAAAATAATTTGATTAAATGAGAAGTTTTCTAAGTAATATATTATTTAATTAATATTTTTAATTGTGTTTTAAAATTTGAGACTTTAGTGCCAATTTTGATATTTAGGTTAGTCTTTTGTAGATAATTGACTATGTCACCTCATAGAAGTTTCAGACTTGATTATATTTTATATTAATTTAGAATATAAAGAATGATATTCGTTAGTTAATGACTATCTCTCAAGACATAGAATTTTCCATAAGTTATTTCGCGACATAAAAAGTGATTTTTTCGAATCACGTGAATCTTTACGTTATGTTCTTTTGAGTAACCTTTATAGATCATAACTCAAAATTTGATCAAGGATCCAAACTTTAGTTAATCAAAGAAACGATAATGATCATACTTGTTGATATGAATTCAAAATCAAAGCCTTTATTAGAACTCTTGTTGTTTGGTAACATGATTTGAAATTCTCTTAAAAGTTTTCATATGTGTAATCACTAATTTTATCTGGGTTTACGCTCGAATTAAATCAATCCACATCCCTTTTTAATACCCAAATCACCTTAACTTACCCTAATTTTATCACTTGTTTTATAATTATTATTATCCTTACTATCTCTTAATTAAAACCAAAAATCCAAAAATATATAAATATATGATATAAATAAAAACCTTTTATTAGAGCCCACTTTTATAAGCCCAAACCATAAATAAATTTGACCTATTAAATATAATTTTATAATATAAAAAAATATAATAAAAATCCCTACTTGGTGCCCAAGGTCTTGTTTTTAATTGGTTATTATTTTTAAAGGGATAAACCTAAAATACCCTTCATCATATTATAGATACCCTTATATATTAAAACCTAAACCTATTTTATTCCCATATGTTACCCTTTACCCTAACTATATATATAACATTTACCCTAAAAATAAAGGACCCTTAAAACCATATTTTTTTCACAACAGCCGCATACCCCAACCATTTTTTCTCCTCTCACTGCCGAAACCAAATCTTCATTTCCATTTCATTTCCATTTCCATTTCCATTGGTAAGTTGGTAGCCTCCATTATTTATATTTTTACTCTCATTGAATCACTTCACCCATTTGGTTGATTATTTTTCAAGTTATGCCCTAATCTAATCATTACTTTTACCGTTTAGTTTAATTTGTGGATTGATTTTAATCGAGCATATTTAGATGTATATAGTTCTTTTTGAAATATTTATTGTGTATTCCATTCTTATGGTTCAATGAAAATATGAATATTTTTATTGGTATCTTTTATTGTTTTTTTTATTTGTTTATTATATGTTTTGTTTTGTTTATTTATATATGTTATTTGTTTGTTGGTCTATTTATTTTAATCTTTGTTATCATGTGTTGTATAATATTCTTAAGTGTTTATGTACCTTTTTATTCATGATATTTATTTATTTATTTTTGTTAATGTTGTTACATGCTTTGTATATATGTCATGCATTTTATGGTTTTTTATTCATGTAAATGTTTTTATATA
The DNA here is from genome assembly GCA_035048815.1 of Abelmoschus esculentus. Taxonomy (NCBI): domain Eukaryota; kingdom Viridiplantae; phylum Streptophyta; class Magnoliopsida; order Malvales; family Malvaceae; genus Abelmoschus; species Abelmoschus esculentus. Next base: position 10,715,567 of record JAUCBN010000026.1, on the reverse strand, counting down.
TATATATATTACTTTTTTTTAATTTTGTAAATTACATACACCACATTAAATTAATGAGTCTAATTAAACGTCTTTATTTGGTCGTAACGGGCCCATGTTCCAACGTAATGGTCGCGGTATATGCGTTGCCTCCGAATAAAGACACGGTAAAAATAAAATTGATTCAAATCTTTAAACAAAAATTAATTTAAATGCCACTTTAATCTAAAAAATCTAAAATTAATTAAGCGGTAATTTATAAAGGTGTCAATTTTGGGCGGTTTTAAACCCTAAACCCGTTTTTAACCGTAACCGACTCTCGAACCCAAATCATTTCGAATCTCTGGTTTTTACGGTGTCCGGCCTACCAAAGTTGTCGGTGGCAACTCCACCTTTTTTAAAATCCCTAATTTTAAAATTTCCCTTTTCAATCTATTTTTTTTAAATCTCAAATCCCTAATTTTAACTTTCCAATTCCTAATTTTTTTAAAAAAAAGAACCCTAGATTTCAAATTTCTTTTAACATTTTAAAATTCCCAATTTTTGTACACAATTTAAAAACCTAATTTTTAAATCCTAATTTTTTAATTTCCCCAAAATTTTATTTCAAACCCAAATCCCTAAATTCCACTTTTCAAACCTTAATTTCAATTCCACTAGTGACCCTTTCTCCCCTTTTTTACTACACACCCATTATTTTTAAGAATTTTATAAGGATCGCTACAATATGAATATACATGTTTTGCAGAGTATGACGTTAAGTTTTAAAACTTTGAGGTTGAAATCTTCTTTAAGGGTGAAAAAATTATAACACTAAAAAAATCTCTAATTTTAAAACTCAATTTTAAAATTTTAATTAAAAATTCTAGTTTTGAGATTCCTAAATTTTAGAAACCTTAATTTTCTAAAATTTTTAAATTGACTTTCCAAATTAAAGAAAAAATTGGGATATGATTATAAATTTTTAGAATTTCAAGGTGTGAGTTTAAAATTTTAAAGTAAAAATGATATTTTGAAAATCTTTTAGAGACCAATGACTAAATATTTAATTTATCATTTTTAATTTTATTTTCTTGTTGCTAACTACAACCTTGTTTACCTTTTATTTATTTATTTAAATAAATAAATCTTATATAATTTATTATTATAATATACATTTTGAACTTTGACAAACTCATGGATAATCTAATTTATTTTTAAATTGAATTCTAATTCTTACTAAAACTAGTTATTTTTCTATATAATATATTACGGTCTAAGAGAAAACTGTAGATTATTATCTCCATCAAGATCCTCTAAACCTTATGTTTTCATTCTTTAATTGTGATTAAGTTCAAAATCACACACTATTTAGTAAATTGAGTCACTTTGAATAAGGTGTGTTCTCCTAATGGTGTTATATGTATATTTTTGAAAAAAATATTTTTGTGATATAGTATAAATTAAATTGGTCTTAAGGGTAAAATTTTCAATAATGACTTCTTAGATTTGACCTTTTCCATTTTGGTTGGATTTATTGGTTACAATCCTCATCACTACAATCTCAATCAAGGCATGTCGTATAAATATAAGACCAAGTAGCAATACCAAGGGAATCAAATTTGAGAGAAAGAAATAAGGGTTGTTGAGTTTCTTTTTCTCCATTATCATTAGTTGGTTTATGCTAGGGATTTATTACTGTGTTTATTTTTCTCCTAACCATGAACTAAACTAAATTGGCTAGAGTTATTAGGTTTTATGGTTGTAAAATATTTTTGTTTGCAATTAAATTCAAATTTTTAGTTCTTATCTTTGATTTCGAGTGAATTAGGATAGGATCTTGGGAATTTATCAATTTATCTAATATTAAGAGAATTAGATTCAAGAAACAAATAAATATGATCTTTAATCAAACAATCGATGGTGAAGATTAATCCAACGTAGCAATAAAATTTAGATTTAAATGACTAAAAGAATCGTAAGATCAATTGTTGTCTTCCCAAAGTTAACACAGGTATGTATCACCAAGGCATGCACAATTGATCATTGTTTCAGTTAGGGATAACTAGAAGCCATTGAAGAATGTTTCACCGAGCTTTGAAGGAGGAAACCTAGTTGCCCATGCAATCACTTGTCTTATTTTTCCTAATAATTTCACTTGCCTAGACAATTGAATTGATTAACAATCAATTGTCATAATAGTTTAGTTGACCATCACACCACAACTTACAATAGCTCCGCCTACTCTCTTATTTGATCTCAATCTTCTTTTAATTACTTGCTTATTTATTTTACGCATAAAAACAAAACATCTATTATCACCGATTACTTTTTTTTTAGTGTAAGAAGTTGAAATTCAAGTTTTTCCAATCCTTGTGGAGACTATATCTTTACTATATTATGCTATAACTTGCGAAGTGTATACTTACACCAATTGTAAAACACTTAAAACACGCAATAAGTTTTTCACATCGTTACTAAGTGTCGACAATAAAGATTTTGTTTTCTATATTTCTCACACCTTTATTTTGTTTTATTTTACATTATTTTTCTTTCTTTATTTGGTTTCAAGGGATTACTAACTTCACTTTTGCATCTTTGTATGATCAGGGTAAGACCGATAACACATGACTACTCATTTGACCATGAGATTGAACAAGTTCTTCATAGGAGCAAAAAATAGCAACAAGTAGCAATGGCAGATATACTTGCAAATCTAGTTGACAATGGAAATACCAATGGAAACCATAACGACATAGCAAAAAGAGGAAAATCTATATCCAAACAACCTGATCGTATACGAAATAGAACCATCCGAGACTACTTAGAGGAAGATCTCAATGGTCTAAATCTAGAAATTATCACACCTGAAATCAAAGTTTTTCATTTTGAGTTCAAGCTAGTGATGTTTAATATGATCAACACAATTGGTCTATTTGGCGGATCTTTAATTAAGGATGCTAGATAATATCTCAAATCGTTCATAGAAATTTGCAAATCACTCAAGCAACAAGGAGTTCAGGAGAATGTTCTAAGGCTAAAACTACTTCCCTATTAATAGAGCATCCTTGTATTTTTCCTCCTTATCCATAAGCGAAGAGCACTATTGAAACCCATGTCTTGATGATACCTCCCGGCGTGAATAAAGGGTGAATAACATCTGATTATATGCTTCCTTTTAATCGCTGAAATCTTGGGCGGTTTATTTATAAACCTGATTATTCAATACCCTTAAATAAAGACCGTATTCTCTCGTTTCGTGAGCCCAACTCTCCCGATATTAGACAAATAGATTTTTTTCACATACTATCATCTCGAGCTCATATGCAAAGAAGAATAAACGCCAAGAGAGAATAAACTATGAAAATAGGTTTGCATTAATAAGTATCAAAGATAATACAACTTTCTTCCCCAACTACTCCACAAACAACCTAAACGTCGAGAGGGTTTTAGAACATGATGTAGTCGGTGGCTTAAGAGTTTATGCTATGAAAAATCTGACTTTCCTAACCTAAACCTAATGGGTGTCTTATATAGGTCAAGCCCTAGGTTAAAGTCTTCCACATAAGTTAGATTATACAAGGAAAATAATACAACTCATAATGAAACTAGGACAGTTTATTCTATTTCCTAAAATAACTCTTTATTCTCGCGTTAACCTTTGACTAAGGCTTGATGATGCGTGTTATATATGCGCAATTTAGTGCAAGTGAACACGTCACCAAGTAATAAAGTGATAAGTATCGAGTATCGTCTCCACAGAGATTGGTCTACTTAATATGCTTCCTTTAGTCTTCTTGATCTATAAAAGAAATAAAGTAAAAACACAAGTGATTGGGTTGTGATTGAACTAAATAATATAAACTAAATAAAGATAGAAAAATCCAATAAAGAAGGTGTCTAGGATCCAGTTGTGTTGTATAGTGATCAGCTCGTTTTTGTCCAATACAATTGTACAACACTGCCTCGGCAGTACTGCAGATTACTATTGCCTTGCCAGTGAAGTTACTCGTCCGCTGCGACAATCTCTTGCTCTTGGGAAGACTTTATCAAAGTTCGGCAAAGTATCCTTTAGTGCCTTTGCTTATCTCTAAGTCAAAGTATTGTTGGTGATTAGTCCTTGATGATACCTCTCGGCGTGAATCAATTATAATCACTAACCAATCCAACACTTCTTTTAGCCGCTGAAACTCTTAACCTATCTCTAGATTGAGTTAGTATTTCCTGATTAAAACACCGTACTTATTCCTTTTGTGAATCTAACTCTCTCGATATTAGATAAATTAATTACTTACAAACTTCTCTCTTGAGCTTGAATGCAAGAACAAGGAATGGCAAAGAATAAGCAAACTTCGATATTTTATTGTATTGGAAATAAGAAACAAAGTTTAACTTCCTTACACTAATACTTTACAACCTTCACCTAAGCCTAACAAATTTAGAAGATAATGTAAGAAGAAATCGGCTAAGCTCTCTACAAACTGAATTGTCTCTAAAGTCTAGCGCTCTTGCTCCTTTGTACGGCTAGGTCTTATATAGGCTTGGCGTAGGGCAAACCTTTCTTAAGTAGAATACAACTTGGAGTAGGGAACAAGTCATATACATAAATAAAACATTTCCAAGTTTATTCCATCTAGAAGACTTTCCCGCGTGGCCTTGTCTTGGGCTTTTCCTCGTGTGATATAGCTTCGATCCTTGGGCTTCTTGTCCAACAATGTTTTCCTTATTTTTCTCCTCACCTTGCCTACCACATCGCTACTTGTCCTCTGCTGCCTCAACATCAGGTCCTGCCTTGGCCACAGTTTGTGATAAGTACCTAAAAGGCTATTTTTACTATTCTTTTCCTAAACAATATGTACTCATTACCCACTAATTCGAGCTGATACATATACTTATTGCTCAATAACTGACATTATGCTGCCATAGCTTATAATGATGATATCTATAAGAAAAGAAGGCTTTATGACATGTTTTTGTATAGTTGCAGGAAATACCTGCCGAAGGCAGAATCATTACCGAGACAGCAGCAATGCCGAAGGCAGAAGCAATACCGCGGCAGCAGAGCCCCATTATTGATGTTGGGGGATTGAAAGAGAAAAATGAGCTGAGAATTTCTGGACATCAAGCATTTGGATCGAAGCAAATTAGCACGTGAAAAAACCAAGTCAAAGGCCACGCGGGAATAGTTTTCTAGATAGAATTAAACTTGGAAATATTATACTTTTATTACTTGTTCCCTACTCCAAGTTGTATTCTACTTAGGAAAGATTTACCCTAGGTTAAGACTATAAATACACTAGCCGGCGAACTTGTTAGAGAGCCAAATTGAAGAGAAAACCTTACCCTAAGAATTGTGTTATTCTTTTACAATATGTTCTAAGCTTTCTTAGGGTTAGATGAAGGTTGTTGAATATCAGTGCGAGAGGATTGTATTTTGTTTCTTCGTTTCAATACAATAAGAATATCAAAGTTTGCTTATCCTATTGTCATTCCTTGTTCTTGCATTCAAGCTCGAGAGAGAAGTTTGTAAGTAATGCATTTATCTAATATCGAGAGAGTTAGATTTACGAAAGGGATAAGTGTGGTGTTGTAGACACTAACTCGTCCTAGAGATAGGTTAAGAGTTTTAGCGGCTAAAAGAAGTGTGGGATTGGCTGTTGATTATCATTGAATCATGTCGAGAGGTATCATCAAAGAATGGTCATCAACATTACTTCGACTTAGAGATAAGCGGGGGCATCTAAGGAGACTTTACCGAGCTTTGGTCAAACTGCCCAAGAGCAAGAGATTGCCGCGGCAGGGAACACTAATGCTGCCGAGGCAGTATCTGTAGTGCTGCCGAGACAGTGTTGTGCAATTGTATTGAACAAGAACAGATCAATCAAATCCACTATATGACACAACTGGATCCTACCCATTCTCTCTATTCGTTCTCAACCTTTTATTTAAGCTTTTATTCTTTAGTTATTCAAACAAATCTTTTTACCTGTGTTCTTTATTTTACTAAACTTCAGGAGCAAAGAAACAGAAGGAGGCATATTAAGTACACCAGTCCCTGTGGAGACGATACACAATAAATACTTATCATTTATTACTTGCGACGTGTACACTATACAAATTGCGCTTTTATTGCACGCCTCAAGTTTTTGGTGCCATTGCTGGGGACTAACAACTAATTTTTTTTCTTTAATTTTCTTTCTTTTAAGTTATTATTATAATGAAAAAAAATAATTTATTTTATTTTTAGTGTATGACCAGGCTAACCCTAGCACTCCATTACGTGATATCGACCTAGAAATCGAAAGGACTTATCAGAGGCTGAGAAGACATATTCAAGGAGCCATGACAGTGAATCCAGGAAATCAAAACCTACTTGAAGGCATTGGAGGCCATCAACAACCACCACTGCCGCAATCACTGTCGCGACAGCTAACTGTCAGAGACTTTGTGGTGGAAGAATTAAATGAATTAAACCCTGAGGTTGTTACACCGGAGATTGAGACAACCCCCTTTGAACTTAAACTAGTAATATTCAATATGCTCAATATTATTGGACAATTCAGTGGGGCTGCAACAGAAGATGCTAGGCAACATCTCAAATCCTTCATGGAAGCATGCAACTCTTTCAAAATCCAAAGAGTACATGAAGATATTTTGAGGCTATAGCTTTTCCCCTATTCACTGAGGAATAGGGCTAAAACCTGGTTGAACAGCATTCCGGCAGGATCAATTGGATCTTAGAGTGAACTCTGCCGAGAATTCATTACGAGATTTAACCCTACAAATCTATATGATAGAATTCGTTATGAGATCATTTCATTTAGACAAACTGATGATGAACCTATGTACGAGGCTTGGGAACGCTACAGAGAGTTACTGAACAGATGTTCACTACATGGATTCCCATTATGGACTCAAGTAACCATGTTCTATAATGCCACCAATTCCCCGACTAGAATGATGTTGGATGCCTCAACAAATGGCACACTCCTTGACAAGGCCCCGGAAGAAGCTATAAATATTCTGAACAAACTTGCAAGGAACGATTTTCAATTTCCTACTTCTAGGTGAGGAGGATTAAGATGCCATGCCACGGTGAATGAGTTAAAAACCAACAATTCGGTGGTAGCATAGTTGGCATCTTTAACAAAAATGGTTCAGAACATGCAAGTACAACAGAATACTCAAGAAGTGAAGGCTATAAATTCTTCTGAGTATATGCAAGACGAGGAAACTGGGTTTTATGTGGGAAATTACAACCAAATAACAACATGATGTCAAATACATACGATCCGACTTGGAAAAGACACCCAAACTTTTCATGGAGCAATCCCAACAATGCCTTAAACCCCACCAACCAGACCTCCAATTACCATTCACTGTCGCCGCAGCAGATGCATCAGCAACAACAACCTATGAATTCACTAGAGAATACTCTCAAGGCCTTTATTATGAAAACTGAATCATATATGGCTGAGAATAGTAATTTCATGAAGAGAACTGATGACTTCATAAACAGAACAGAGATGAAGCTGCAAAACCAAGAAGCTGCTATTAAATCTTTAGAAACCCAAGTTGGTCAGTTTGCTTAAAGACAAAACATTAGACCACAGGGGGGACTACCTAACAATATTGAGGTTGCTAAGGTGATGAGCCATGAACAATGCAAAGCCTACAAGAAGTGGCCTACAATGAAAGGAACCATTAAACAGACCAGTAGAAATAGTCCTACCAGCAATACAAGAGGAAACAGACAAGGAGTACTTGGACGCGGATACTGTTCAAAGCACTGCCCGGTAGAGAAATCGGTAGTAACCGAACTTGCTCCCGAGGCAGTAAACAACCCAAGAATTCCAGGAATTAAATTCCAAACCAATGAGACCCTGGAAGAAATGAGACCACCACCACCTTTCCCACAAAGATTGAAAAAACAAAAACAGGACCATCAGTTTAAGAAATTTCTTGATATTCTGAAACAAGTCCACATTAACTTACCATTTATTGAGGCAATTGAACAAATACCCAACTATGCTAAATTCTTGAAGGACATTGTGTCTAAAAGAAAGAGGCTAGGTGAGTTTGAGATAGTGGCAACAACTGAAGGGTGCATGGCAATGTTGCATAATCGCATGCCACTCAAACTGAAGGACCCTTGTTGTTTCACCATACCTTGTGCGATTGAGAATAACTATGAAGAAAAGGCCCTAAGTGACCTTGGAGCAAGAATCAACCTAATGCCCAAATCAGTTTTTCAAAAGCTTTGAATAGGAAGGGCAAAGCCTACAACAGTGTTGCTCCAACTTGCGGATCGATCATACGTACACCCCGAAGGAAAAATTAAGGACATACTGGTAAGAGTCGATAAATTTATTTTTTTGGTCGACTTTCTTGTCCTTGATTATGAAGCAGATGAAAAAGCACCGATCATCCTAGGAAGACATTTCCTTGCTACTGGACGCACCTTAATTGATGTGGAAAATGCAGAGTTGACTATGAGGGTCAATGACCAAAAAGTCAAACTCAAAGCCTTCCACAATCTAAACAAATCTGATGATCCAAAAGAGTGTAAGGCCATCCATGCCACAGACACCAAAATATTCTGCCTTGGTAGCATGCTCGGCAGAATGTTTAGAAAAAGAATTAAATCCACAACAGAGGCCGCACACAAAGAAGAACCTGACAAGGATGGCCAACAATCACAGAAACATCATCTTGGCCATAAGGAGAGGGACAAATTGGGAGATGCATTTTCATGTACTCCCCCAGTAACTTAATTTCTCCCCTACTCTTTGTAGTATTATACTAGGATTAATTTAGGTTAACAATTTTAAATTTTTTTATTTATTTAAGTATATCAATAATTATCTTTAAAATATTTTTATTTATTTTTAGGATAATAAAGAAAAAATAACAGAGAAACAGTACACAGCAGGAAGCCTGCTGCCATAGTGTCAGAGCCGCAGCAATCCCAACGGGCAGAAACAGTGTAATGGCTATCTACCGAATTTTTTGCCACGATAGTGAATGCCAATAGGTATTTACTATTTGGAACGGAAGAAAAGCCTAACGACTAGAAATCAAACGGCTATATCTGCCGAGGCCTATATTAGCAGCTTCCTTGTTGAAACTATTCACTTTGCATTCTTTGTTAATCTTGCTAAATCTTGCTAAATCTTCCTCACATTTTTCAAGAGACGACTCATACCTACCTTTCACAACAACACAGTTGATAGAAGAAGATTGGTGCTCATCCAATCAATCATCAACAAGCGGACCATAGTTGTTGGAGAGGTCATTCTTTAAGAAATTTATGATTACGGTAAGAAAGAACAAGGTTCGTTATATTTTCCCTGTTTAATCTCTGCCTTTTGCATTGCTACAAGTGTCCCAATAGAAGAAACAAATGAATACACAAATCAACGATAAGGCTGGACTAGAGAATTCTGCCACAGAGTGATGCAGATAACGCAAGCAGATCCAGTGCAAGCAACACCTCAATAGTTCACTGCCGACTACACTACCGAAGGGTAGTACAAGACAGATGTACCTGGCACTGCCGAAGCCACTATTGCAGCAAATCCATACCAGGAGATTCTACAGAGGATGACAAACATGCACCTTCGATAGCAACGATACATAGAGTACCAGAGAGATTTCAACAACACTCTTGCACACATGATGACCCAAAATTTTCCCACTCAAGGAATGTTGTTTCCAAAATTCCCAACAAACATATTTGTCACTACCGCACCCTACACAAAAACTATCCCTACCCCAGGACTGAGACCATTCTTCACTGCAAGACCACAACAACAATTCCACGCTGCCGGACCATCCAGACCGGCAGACACTGCCGCAACATCATCCACCAACAAATGACCATCAAAAAGGAGAGTTGTTTGTAACTCTCCACCAAACTGCCCCATCCTAATGGGCAATTTCTCTAGGGACAGTCTCTCTAGGGAGATTGATGAGTATGTCCATCAAAACTCATCGCATGCTCAGCAAGGAGTCCCATATGCCGAGGTAGAAGGAGGAACACACATGATACAGATAGAAATAATTACTGACGAAGAAGAAGGCGATGAAGTTACTGCCCCAAGGCAGAAGTCAACACCCAAAAGAGTACCGCCGCCCCGATAGGCGAAAATACAACACTCACTAGGACAAGGGTCTAGATAAAAGCATCGACAGGAAAACCTAGAAGGGCATCTGTTTCCAGCAGCTCTTCGGAATCCGAATGGTTTACTGCCTTTTCTTTATTTATTATTTTAATTACTTTCTATGTGATTGGAGTATTGAGGACAATGCTCAGTTTGAGTTTGGGAGTATATGAGTGCACTGCCGAGGGCAGCCCATTACTGCAGCAATACCAGAAAAGGATGTAATTTGATGCCTTAATTGAAAATTTTTACAATATATACACCTGCCTTTACTTGAAATAATTGCCTTTACTTTTGCAATGTCTTACATCAGTTTTGCCTTAGTTTATTCTTTTAAGGCAATATAAATCTTTCTCCTTATCATGACTAGGTTCTGTTTTGAAGAAATAACCTTGAAATACTTAAGGAATAGAACTTAGAAGCTTACTATAAGTTTAGAATCAACAAAAACTTGTACGACTTGTTTGATTTAGGAGTTTTTTTAATAAACTTAGGTGATAAAGACTTAGATTCTAAGGAATGTGACTAGAGGTTCCTATCACTGGCTCTAGGAAATTACTCTTCTTCATGCTAGAGGTGACCGAAACCGACTCTAGTATGCCTAAAGAAAGAAAAAAGAATGGATCTTAAAAGGAAGCAAAACTCTTGAGGTGCCCAAAACAGGCTCAAGTGATTGATGTTTTTAGAAGAGAAATAACCATTCCAAGTCTACTTGTCTTGAACCTAGAGTTTATCTAAGAAAGCCTTTAATCAACCTTGTCCATAAAAATCCACACACTCACGTAATCTTATAGTTTGTTTCCAAGTAGAAATCCTTGAGTAAACTAAAGGCTAGGACTGAAAGATAGACATAGTTATGGTGGGGAAAATAGATGGAAAAGTAAGACCAAGAAAGAATAAGGTTCGGCAAATTGATGTTTTGCATTTCTTGAGGACAAGCAATAGTTCAAGTTTGGGGGTATTTGATAAGTACCTAAAAGGCTATTATTTACTATTCTTTTCCTAAACAATATGTACTCATTACCCACTAATTCGAGATGATACATATACTTATTGCTCAATAACTGACATTGTGCTGCCACACCTTATAATGATGATATCTATAAGAAAAGAAGGATTTATGGCATGTTTTTGTGTAGTTGCAGGAACTATTGTTGAGGCAGCAGTAGTGCCGAAGGCAGAAGCAATGTCGCGGTAGCAGAAGCCCCAGTACTGATGCTGGGCGATTGAAAGAGAAAAATGAGCTGAGAATTTCTGGACATCAAGCGTTTGGATCAAAGCAGATTAGCACATGAAAAAACCAAGTCAAAGGCCACGCGGGAATAGTTTTCTAGATAGAATTAAACTTAAAAATATTATACTTTTATTACTTGTTCCCTACTCCAAGTTGTATTCTATTTAGGAAAGATTTACCCTAGGTTAAGACTATAAATAAACTAGCCGGCTAACTTGTTAGAGAGTCGAATTGAAGAGAAAACCTTACCCTAAGAATTGTGTTATTCTTTATAATATGTTCTAAGCTTTCTTAGGGTTAGGTGAAGGTTGTTGAATAGCAGAGCGAGAGGATTGTATTTTGTTTCTTCGTTTCAATGCAATAAGAATATCAAAGTTTGCTTATCCTATTGTCATTCCTTGTTCTTGCATTCAAGCTCGAGAAAGAAGTTTGTAAATAATTCATTTATCTAATATCGAGAGATTTAGATTCACAAAAGGGATAAGTGCGGTGTTGTAGACACTAACTCGGCCTAGAGATAGGTTAAGAGTCTCAGCGGCTAAAAGAAGTGTGGGATTGGTTGTTGATTATCATTGATTCACGCTGAGAGGTATCATCAAAGATTGGTCATCAACAGTACTTTGACTTAGAGATAAGCGGGGGCATCTAAGGATACTTTGTCGAGATTTGATCAAACTACCCAAGAGCAAGAGATTACCGCGGCAGAGAACACTAACGCTGCTGAGACAATGTTGTACTATGTATTGAACAAGTACAGATCAATCGAATACACTATATGACACAACTAGATCGTACCCATTCTCTCTATTCGTTCTCAACCTTTTTTTTAAGCTTTTATTCTTTAGTTATTCAAACAAATCTTTTTACCTGTGTTCTTTATTTTACTAAAATTCAGGAGCAAGGAAACAAAAGGAGGCATATTAAGTACACCAGTCCTTGTGGAGACGATACACGATAAATACTTATCATTTATTACTTATGACGTGTACACTGCATAGATTACGCTTTTATTGCATGTATCAGTTTGCTACCGCGGCAATACTTCTTCCTACACAGATATAAAAATGCAATAAAGTATATATTTTCTGTAAATATTATCTTTAACAGTAAAATCCCTAAATATATCATATTAAGTATATGCTTTGGTTCAGGTAGGTGTAGAATTGGTGATTAATGCCCATGAAAAGTGTAGAAAGTGATAGTGAGTTGAGCACTTGTCACCCCCCAAACTTGAACTATTGCTTGTCTTCAAGCAATGAAAACCATCAATTTTTCAAACTTTATTCGCTCTTGGTCTTATGTTTCCATCTATTCTCCCCACCATAACTATGTCCATTCTTTAGACACAACTTTTCGGGTACCTAAGGGTTTACCTAGAAGACAAACTATAAGGGTTTTTTTTTGTGTGTGCATTTTTGTGGAAAAGTTTGATTAAAGGCCTTCTTAGATTAACTCTAAGTTCAAGACAAATAGACTTGGATTTACTGTACTCTTCTTTTCTAGACAACAAATTCTTGATCCAATTTCGGGCACCTTAAGGATTGTGTTTTTCTCTTTATTATTTCCTTATTTCTTTTCCTATTCTTTTATGTATACTAGAGCCAATTTTGGGCAGCTCTAGCATGAAGAAGAGTAATTCCTAGAGCCGCTGATAGGTACCTCTAGTCACCTTTCCAAAGATCTAAGTCTTTATCACCTAAGTTTATTGAAAGAATTCATATAGCCAAACAAGTCCCAAAAGTTTTTTTTGGATTAACCTTATAGCAAGATTCTAAGTTTTCTCCTTAAGTATCCTAGAATTAAGCCTTCAAAATAGAATCTAACTATGGTAAGGAAAAAAGATTTCTATTGCCTTAAAAGAATAAACTAAAACAATGCTGATGATGGGCAGTGCAAGAGTATGTGCAACAATTTCAAGTAAAGTGGTGGACATAAAAAATTATCACTTAAAAACTCCCTTTTCATGGCAAGGTCGCGGTAGTGGATTGCCTCGACACTGGCTCTATACCCCCAAACTCGAACCAAGCATTGTCCTCACTGCTTATAACAGGGGCACACAGTAGGCAACAAAATATAAAAGGAAACAATTAAGGAAAGCAACATATATAAAATTACAAGGACTCCGAAGAGCTACTTTCGACAATTAATGTTCTAGGCCTTGCTGCCGATTGCTGAATCCTTGGTGATGGCGATGGTTGTGATTTTTCTTGTCGTGGTGGCTGAACTCATGTAGGTGGTGTTCATTGCATGGTAGCGTTCACCTCTTCTCCTACTTCATCTTCGTCAACTTTCTCGGTCACCAATATATCCGTCTCTCCTTCATTTGCTGTGTCTGCCCAGGCATGGTGAATGTTTGGCCCGACAGTATCTGAACTTTGATGTACATAGGCATTTATTTCCTCTGATTGACTACCGATGATGATGGGGGATCTTGGAAGATTGCTAAAGACTACCCTTCTCTTTGAAGGTCTTCTGCTGGTAGACGATGCCACGGCAGAGTCTGCTGCCCTAGATGGGCCAACAACATAAAATTTTTGCTGAGGGACTGTGGAGAAGAATGGTCTCGGTCCTCCTAGAGCTGGTGTCGTCTTGGTATAGGGTGCAGCTGTCACGAACATGTTGGTGGGGAACTCTGGAAACTGCACCCCTTGGCCTGGAAAGTTGTGGAGCATCATTTGGGCAAGTGTGTTGTTGAAGTCTATTTGATACTCCATGTATCTTTGATGCCTAAGATCCATAGCTGTCATCCTTTTTAGTATCTCCTGGTATGGGTCTGCTACAGTAGTGGTGTGGGTAGAGTTAGGCATGTCTGCCGTGTATTAGGCTTCGGTAGCAGTGTCAGCAGTGAACTACTACGGAGTTGCCTGGACTGATTCTGCTTGCATGGTCTGCATGATCTTGTGGCAGAAGTCTCTGGTCCATCCTCTTCTATATGCTGTGAATTTATCTGTTTCGGTAGTGGGTACACCTGTAGCATTACAAATATCAGTAATTAAACAAGGGAAATATAAAGGGACTTTATCCTTCTTACTACATTCGTAAATTTATTATAAAATAATTCCTCTAACGTTGATCCTCCTTTTGTTGATGATTGATTGAATGAGTACCAATCTCCTTCGGTCAACCGTATTGTTATGGGAGGTTGGGATAAAGCGTCTCTTTACAAAGGTGTTACAAAGCTTGACCTCTAGTTTAAGGTTCTGCCTTGCCACAGATCCTTTATGGGCACCAGATTTCCAAAGGCCATTGTCGTAGCAAAGATAGTCCTTAATCAGCTCGTAATCTTCAGTGGTGATATCCTCCATGAATTTAGCATGGACATCATGTATAGGTACAAGGCCGTAAAAATTGTTGATTGTCTCAGCATCAAGCTTGACAGGCCTGTCTCGGCAGTTGACAAAAAGAGAGTTCTTGCTCGTCCCGTGCGTATAGAATTCCCGCACGATGGTAGAATTGGCTTGGATTGATTAGAGGCAAAAAATCTCCCAATCTTGATATTTTATCATATCGAACAAATAGTTTTTGATACCGAAATTTTCTTCATCAGAATGTTGGAACCCTTGTTCCTCCCATAATTGTCGAGCAATGAAGGACTTGTTGAATCGGTCTTCAACAGTGGCTGAGGCAAAACGTTTGTAGGTGGCCATGAGTAAGTAGTTTGAGAGTTGAGATTCTTGGAGATTTTCTTTGAAGAATTTTTGACAATTACAAGAAGGCTTCTGAGTAGGCAGAGAGTATTGTGAGAGCAAGATTAGTAAAGATCTAAAAAAAACAAGAATGCAAGAGTAAATAGTTCAAGAGGGGAAGATTGCTTATATAGGCCTCGGCAGTGTAGCCGTTTAAACCACTAGCCGTTTTATAGCCGTTTAACTTTTTACTATCGTTTGTATTTACTGTCGCAGCAGGAATCTCGGCAACTGTTACGCTGTTTCTTCCCGTGAGACTACTGTGGCTCTAACACTGTTTTTGTACCTTGGCAGAATTCCTGTTGTGAACTATTTCTCCCTTATTCTTGCTTATTATCTTAAAAATAATTAAACAAAAACAAGAAAAATAATTATAGAGAGTGAATCTAAACTAAACTATCCTAATATAATAGTAAAAAGAGAGAGAATATATTATGTCACTAGTGGAGTGCATGCAAATGCATCTCACAAGGTGATTATCTCTTGTTGTCCAGAATGATTCTTTAAGTGTTGGCCATTGGCTTTATGTTCATCCCTTTTTGTCCCGATCTTCACTGCACCCTGTTTGTCTGGACAATGTGATGTTCTGTTAGTTTCCTCCATATCTGTCTTAATTTTTTTGCCAAAAATTCTGCAATAACAAATGTCTAATTTTTTGCCGAGCTTACTGCTTAGGCAATGGCTGTTGAGATAGGATATCTCTTTGCTTGCATCTGTGGTGTGAAGGGCTTTGCATTCTTAAGTAACATCATACCTTTTCAAATTATGGAAGGCATTGAGTTTGACTTGTTGGTCATTTACCCTCATAGTCAACTCTCCTTGTTCCACATCAATTAGTGTTCGTCTAGTCGCAAGGAAAGGTCTACTAAGGATGATCAGCGGATTTTTATCTGCTTCATAATCAAGACAAGAAAATCAGAAAAAAAAAAATAAATTTGTCTACTCTTATCAGCATGTCCTCCAATTTTCCTTCGGGTTGCACATATGATCGATCTGCAAGTTGGAGCATCACAATATTGGTTTTTGCCCTTCCAATTCCAAGCTTTTGGAAGACAGATTTGGGCATTAGATTGATGCTTGCTCCAAGGTCGCATAGAGCCTTACCTTCATAGTGGTTACTGATAAGTTCTCAATTCACTATCACTTTTTACACTTTTCATGGGCATTAATCATCAATTCTACACCTACTAGAATCAATGTATATACTTAATGTGATATATTTAGGGATTATGCTATTAAAAATAATATTTATAAAAAATACAAGCTTCACTGCAATTTTGTATCTATGCAGGAAAAAGTATTGCAGCGATAGTAAACTGATGCCGAGGTAGGACCTGATGCCGAGGCAACAGAGGACAAGTAGCAATATGGTGGGCAAGCTAAGGAGAAAAATGAGGAGAATGTTGCTGGACAAGAAGCCCAAGGATCGGAGCTGGATAGCATAAGGAAAGCCCAAAGACAAGGCCACGCGGGAAAGCCTTCTAGAAAAATTAAACATGGAAATATTTGACCTATGTACATGATTTGTTCCTTACTCCAAGTTGTATTCTACTTAGGAAAGGTTTGCCCTAGGCCAAGCCTATATAAGACATAGCCGTCCAAGGGACTTAAGAGAGATTAGATTCGGCCAATTCATAGAGTTAGAGAGCTTAGTTTTAGTTTTTCTTTTCTTCTATATTATGTTCTAGTTTTATTTAGGCTTAGGTGAAGGTTGTAAAGTATTAGTGTGAGGAATTCAAACTTTGTTTTTTGTTTCCAATGTAATAAAATATCAAAATCTACTTATTCTTTATCATTCCTTGTTCTTACATTCAAGCTCAGGAGAGAAGTTTGTAAGTCATCTATTTATCTAATATTGGGAGAGTTAGATTCACGAAAGGAATAAGTATGGTGTTTCTTCCATGGAATACTAACTCGTCCTAGGGTTAGGTTTAGAGTTTCATCGGCTAATAAAAGTGTGGGATTGATTGGTGATTATAATTGATTCACGCTGAGAGGTATCATCAAGGAATGGTCATCAACAGTACTTTGACTTAGGGATAAACGGAGTCATCTAAGGACACTTTGCCGAAATTTGGTAAAGTCTGCCTAAGAGCAAGGGATTATCGCGGCAGACGAGTATCTTCACTATCGAGGCAGTAATCTGTAGTCCTGCCGAGGCAGTATTGTACAATTGCATTGGACAGAGACGAGTTGATCAAATCCACTATGCAGCACAACTAAATCCTGGCCATCTTCCTTATCTTATTTTACATTTATTTAGTTTTTATTATTTAGAAAAATCACAACCCTAGTTTACTTACGTCTTTATTTTCTTTACAGAGCAAGAAGATCAAAGAAAGCATTTTAAGTATACCAATCCCTGAGGAGATAATACTTGATACTTATCACTTTATTACTTGACGACGTGTTCACTTGCTCTAAAATTGTGCATATCTAACACGCATCAAGTTTTTAGCATCGTTGCCGGGGATTGACAACTAAGTTTTGTTTTCTTTATTTTCTTGCAATTTTTTTACTAATATATTTTCTTTTTCATTTAAGTGTGTTTCAAATTGAAAGATGCAAGGAGAAAAAAAGAAATCTATTCGGGAGTTGATGTTGGAAGATATGAATCGAACCAATTAAGAATTTCTTAGATTAAATGATGATTATCTATACCAACCAAGTGCAACCCTACAAGTTCATGCCTGGGCAAATTTTTGTTTTAATTGTGGAGATAATTATTTAGTTAGCAATTGCCCATACAGTACTGGAACATTTGGCCACAGAGAGGACCATAGATGGAACCAACAACAAAATCCTTCATGGTATGATCAAAACGCTTAAAATTTTTTTACCATGACAATTTTGTTGATACTACAGATATATCATGACAATATAATTCTTCTCAAGAGTATTCAAATTCATTTGAGGAAAAATTAAAAGAACCAATGGATAGAATTGAAGAATTAATGATAGAGCAATAAAGGTCCATTGATGCACATATAGCTAGATTGGATGCACCCTTGAAGGATTCGGAAAATTAATTGCAGAGATACGAGTATGCCATGGATAACATGACACAACAATCAATCCTTAAGGATACTGAAATCCCAACACTAGAGGATAAAGAGGAAATTTCGGAACCTGTGAGTTTAGAACATGTTGATGAGAAAGACTATCAAACATTGGATGAGTCTACATAAATAATTGCCACAACAATTGATAAGTGCTCAACTCACTATCACTTTCTACACTTTTCATGGACACTTATCATCAAATCTACACCTACTTCAACCAATGCATGTACTTAATGTGATATACTTAAGGAATATACCATTAAAGATAATATTTGTAGAAAAGGCATACTTTACTGCATTTTCATATTTGTGCAGGAACAAGTATTGCCGAGGCAGGACCTGATGCCAAGGCAGCAGAGGATAAAAAACAACATGGAAGGTAAACTGAGTAGAAAAATGAGAAGAACGTTGTTGAACAAAAAACCCAAGGATCAGAGCTCAACAACACATCAAAAGCCCAAGGACAAGGCCACGTAGGAAGAAACCTTCTAGAAGATTAAACTTGGAAATATTTACCCTAGGTACATAAATTGTTCTCTACTTCAAGTTGTACTCTAATTAGGAAAGGTTTTCCCTAGGCCAAGCCTATATAAGGCATAGCCGTCCAAGGGACTAAGAGAGCCGAATTTGAGAGAGTTTACCAAAGGAACAATTCTTCCCATCATATTCTAAGCTTTCTTAGGGTTTAGATGAAAGTTGTTAAGTATTAGTGAAAGGAGATTGTATTTTGTTTCTTGTTTCAATGCAATATAATATCAAGGTTTGCTTTCTCTTTGTCATTCTTTGTTCTTGCATCTAAGCCTGTGAGGAAAGTTTGTGAGTAATCTATTTGTCTAGACTCGGGAGAGTTAGACTCACGAAAGGAGTAAGTGCGGTATTCGACATGGTTGGAGGATACTAACTCGGCCTAGGAATAGGTTAGAGTTTCAGCGACTAAAAGAAGTGTGGGATTGGTTGTTGGTTATAATTGATTAACGTCGGGAAGTATCATCGAGGATTGACTATCAACAGTGTTTCGACTTAGAGATTAGCAGAGCCATTCAAGGAAACTTTGCCGAACTTTGGTAAATTTGTCCAAGAGCAAGGGATTGCCGCGGCAGAGAACACTGTCGCTGCCGAAGACAATAATCTATAGTACTACCGAGGCAGTGCAGTGCAATTGTATTGGACAGAAATAGATCAATCAAATCCACTATACAAAATAATTGGATCCTGCCCTCTTTCTAAAATTTGATCTCATCTTATTTAGTTTATTTTATTTAGTTTAAGTAACACCCAAACTTATTTGTGTTTTTACTTTTGTTTTATAGGACAAGAAGATCAAAGGAAGCATATTAAGTATATCAATCCCTGAGGAGACGATAACTCGATAATATTTATCACTTTATTACTTGACGTGTACACTTGTACTCCAATTGCCCATTTTGATGAGTGCCTAAAAGGCAGTTATTTACTACCCTTCTCATGGTACTTTATGCATCTATTATACACCAACTTGAACTAAAATATGGACTCATTGCATAATATTGGATATTCCGTTATTACTGATGCATGTAATATAAGCGCAATTTGAGTGCAAGTGTACACGTCGCCAAGTAATAAACTGATAAGTATATCGTGTATCGTCTCCACATGGATTGGTATACTTAATATGTTTCCTCTTGTTCCCTTGCTCTTGAAAAGAAAGTAAAAACAAAGATGAGTTAATTTGTTTAACTAACTAAATAATTAAATACTAAAACATAAAATAAAAGATTGAGAACGATTATAGAGAAAGTGGGTAGGATCCAGTTACGTCAATTAGTGGATTCAATTATCTTCTTCTTTGTCCAATGCAATCACACAACACTGCTTTGACAGTACTGTAGATACAACAAAGTGTATCTCTTGCTCTTGGACAAAGGCATCAAAGTTCAACAAAGTGTCCGTAAGTGACTTAGCTCATCTCTGAGTCAGAGTGCTGTTGATGACCATTCCTTGACGATACCTCTCGGCATAAATCAACGATAACCACCAACCAATCCAACACTTATTTTAGCTGCTGAAACTCTTAACCTATCTGTAGACCGAGTTAGTTTCTACAACACCGTACTCATCCCTTTCGTGAATCTACACCTCTCGGTGCTAGATAAATAGATTACTTGCAAACTTCCCTCTCGAGCTTGAATGCAAGAACAAAGAATGACAATAGGATAAGTAAACTTTGATATTATTATTGCATAAGAATAAAGATACAAGAATCAATCTTTTCTCACTAATATCGACAATCTTCACCTATCCCTAAGAAGTTTAGAACATATTGTCATTAAGTACAATTCTTAGGGAGAAGGATTTCTCTAAAAATCGGCTCTCTTAAACAATGTGGCCAGTTAGGGTATTTATAGTCTTAACCTAGGGCAAACCTTTCCTAAATAGACTTCAACTTGGAGTAGGGAACAAGTCTTCTTCAAGGAATCTGATATTTCCAAGTTTGCCGCCTTCTAAAAGGGTTTTCCCGCTTGGTCTCTTACTTGGGCTTTTAGCGCGCTAGCCTGGTCCAATTGATGCGCTGTATCTTCCAGAATGTTCTCTATATTTTTATCTTTCAACGCTTACTTAGCTTAGCATACAACTGGTTCTCTTTCAACGCTTGCAACACCAACCGCAAGTGCCGATCATGATCTTCCTCGGTACGTGAATACACGAGGATATCATCTATGAACACCACCACAAACTGATCCAAGTACTCATGAAACATCCGGTTCACCATATCCATAAAAGCAGCAGGGGAATTTGTCAACCCAAACGGCATCACAAAAAACTCATAATGACCATACCTTGTTCGAAAAGCCGTTTTCAACACATCATCCTCTTTCACTTTCAACTGGTAGTACCCCAATCTCAAATCAATCTTCGAGAACACACTTGCTCCTCGAAACTCATCAAACAAATCATCAATCCTCGGTAAAGGATACTTATTCTTCACGGTCAACTTATTCAGTTGTCGATAATCAATGCACATCCTCATTGTGCCATCTTTCTTCTTCACAAACAACACCGGTGCACCCCATGGTGACACACTCGGTCGTACAAAACCACGGTCAAGCAACTCTTGCAACTGCATCTTTAACTCCTTAGGTGCCATGCAATAAGGAGCAATGGACACCGGATTAGTACCAGCATAAGTCTCGATACTAAACTCCACATCACGATCAGGAGGTAATCTTGGCAACTCCTCAAGAAAAACTTCCAGAAAGTCACATACTATTTGAATGTCCTACACCCGAACCTCTCCTATCCCCGGATTCATCACATAAGCTAGATATGCCACACCACCATGTTGCATCAACCTTTCCGCTTGTAAGGCCGAAACTACATTGGACAAGAATCCGGTATACTAACTCTTAACCACAACCTTGCCACCATCTAACAACCTCAAGGTAACCCGTTTCTTTTCAAAATCCACCACAGCTCTATGCTCCGTCAACCAATCAACTCCCAAGATAAGGTCAAAACCATGAAACGGCAACTCCATCAAGTCAACCTCAAAGACATGCCCTTGCACCTCCAACGGACATCTCCTATATAACCTTTTTACGGTCACCGTCTCACCCAAAGAACTAGTAACCACAACTCCCACATCTAAAACATCAACAGGGGTATCCAACATGTATGCATACTCACTCAAAACATAAGAATGCGTAGATCCCGAATCTATCAAAGAAAACAACTGTACATTCCGTAAAGAAAAAGTACCTGCAACCACATCTGTAGCATTACGGGTCCCACGCTGAGCATAAACTCTACGGCCATCTCCCTGTCTATGGAAAGGACCTCTACCTCCACCTCGTCCTCTGCCAGGTACCACGACAACCTCAGCTCGGTTACCAGCCTCACCAGTAAAACTCGGACAATCCCTTCTCCTGTGATCCTTAGATCCACAACCCATACAGGCACCAGTGGCCCACCAACACTCTCCCGGGTGGCGTTTAGAACAGAAGTTACAAACTGCTGAATCACCACCACCCCTACCATACTGCTGAGCATGACCACCGTGTCCAAAATCACCCCCGCGTCGATCAGCTCTATATCGGTTGTCCCGAAACTTCTTACCCTTACCACCTTGGGTACTAGCATCAGCAGGCCTCTTTTCGACATCGGAAGACTTCCTAGCCTCCCTCAAAGACTCCTCAACATCCTTAGCCCAATTCACGAGCACATCAAACTCAGTGTACTCCGCAGCCAACAAGTACGTCTTGATCTCCGGATCCAAACCATATCGGAACCTATCACATCTCTTACGCTCCATTAGAACCAACTCAGGAGCATAGTAACTAAATCGGATAAACTGTATCTCATAGTCAGCCACACTCCTAGTGCCCTGCACCAGGGACATAAACTCCCTCTTCTTCGTATCCTCGTACTGCGGACCCAAAAACTTCCGCACAAAGGCGGTCTTGAACTACTCCCATGTCAGGTTAGCAACTGCTACACCCGCTCTCGTGGTAGTCCACCATCTATAAGCATCCCCCTGAAGCAGAGAGACCACACAACCCATCCTACGGGAATCCTGACAGTCCATCTAATCCAATATCCTCTCGGTGCTAGCCAGCCACTCCTCAGCTACACTCGGGTCAAATCCACGAAACTCAACACCTCCCAAGCTACGCAAACGCTCTATCGGTAACCTTGGGGTAACTATAATGGCAGGTGCAGGAGCCGGTACATGCACCCCAGCCATAGCTGCCTGAAACGCACCCGTCATAGCCTGTATGAATGGGGCAAAGTCTCCGAACTGGCCTCCCACTAGAACCGGAGGCACACCAGCGGGTGGCACGCCAACTGGTGGAGGAGTTGGAAGCGGTTCCTCCCTCACATTCGCCTCTCCCTCGGCCTGACCATCGATGATCAAGCTCGCGGTAGCACATGTCTCACGTCTCGGAGGCATATCCAAACACTTCAAACATGCAGTTTTAAAACACAACATCAAAACATAGTAAACTTACATTCGGGAAAGATCCAAGGGAAACCGAAGAACATCTAAAAACATGTTGGCATTGACAATGTGTAACTGACCACCTCTTTTACTCATAATCATTCTAGGTATACTCACAATGTATAGGTATGCACACAACAAAGCATGTCATGTTCAATCTAACATTCTAGCATACCAACACAAAACATGGCAAACCAATACATACTTTGACAAACCAACAACACACTTAACAGCCTAACAACGCATTTTTCAAACCTTACAACACACTTTTCAAACAAATAATACATTTTACAAACCTGGCTCTAATACCACCAAATGTAACCCCTTAGCCCGGCCTAGACGAAACCGGTACTAACGGGTTACACGGGGAATATCAAAACAAACCCGCAAAGGTTCGATTCAATAAACAACCCTAAAACCGTAATATATTTTTTTTTATCTTACCTAGATGCACAATCTTATTCCTACGTGATAAGGTCTCATACAAAGCAACACCGGTAACACATTAATTAAAAACCACCATACGATTAAACACTAACATGGATTAAGGACTAAAACGTAAAACTTTTAAATACAATTAGTAAAGTAGAAATTCTTTCCATCAATGTTCAATTAAACACCCAAGTATTCTTCACAGCAAATTTCAACTTAAACGGATCGTTCTAACATCATCAATTGCATGTTTCTCTATTTTAGGGTCTAAAATGTAAATATTCCAAAATACAAGGACTTCATACGAATTAGGTTAACCATCTTGAAATTAAATCAACTTTAGTCATTCATGCAAAATTTCAGCTCAAAATAACATCTGTAAGTACCTTAATCGAACAAAGGAAGATATCTAGGACTAAAATATAATTTCCAACAACTTTCAATTCTAGGTGATCAAAGGTTTCGAAACCTTCCCAGAGGTTCCGAAACTTTTTGTAAAAGGTTTCGAAACTTCCCTTTAAAGTTTCGAAACTTATCGCGTCCAGTAACTTCCCAGAATTGAAACAGCCTGCAAGGTTTCAAAACCTTATGAAGGTTTCAAAACTTTTTGACAAAGGTTTCGAAACCTTCAGTCAAAAGTTTCGAAACTTTGGGTCTAGAACCAAAAGTTTCATTACACTAAGTGCAAAACAAATACCCAATACTCAACCATTAACTAGAACCACTAAAT
The DNA here is from genome assembly GCA_035048815.1 of Abelmoschus esculentus. Classification (NCBI taxonomy): domain Eukaryota; kingdom Viridiplantae; phylum Streptophyta; class Magnoliopsida; order Malvales; family Malvaceae; genus Abelmoschus; species Abelmoschus esculentus. The sequence goes on along the minus strand of JAUCBN010000026.1, from coordinate 10,691,327 downwards.
GCATCAATCCTAATTAAAAATAGCAACATATGGCATGTAATCAACAACGTCACGGACATCAATCAAGCTATAGGCATGTTCCCTAGAAAATGATTAACAACATAACAATCATGCTAGTACATGCTTCAACCATTCAAGCAATCCATAGTTCAACAATTAACATCCAAACAATAATGGTCTTATTACAACATAAACCAAAGCCTAATTACACACTCTACACATAGGTTGGGTTACACATTGCCTTACTCATTTTATTTGCCAAAAACATACCAAATTCGAAGTGATCCTTCCCCTTGGTTCCCTTGCCTCGAACGAAGCCTCAATTGCCTTTATTTTTCTGCAAGGATAAAAAGAGAGCTTAAGCAAACATGCTTAGTGAGGAAGCTCTACACAAATCATCAATGCATCTATTTAAAACCATGTTGAAACCATAACTTGAAACACTTTATTAAATCATGCATGCTAACATCTCATGCTCATATTCTTAAAATCATATGCATCCTTGAATTCACATAACCTTTTCAAAACAATTTATAAATGATGTACAATCTTATTCTCAAATTCATGTATGTATATTGGCATTCTAGTGACCACTTAATGTGAACCTTGAGTTCACCGAATACACGGATCTTTTTTCTCAACATGCATCAGTCGGACACTTAGTCACCCTTGTATACATGTTATCCCCCACTACGCACGGTTGGACACAAAGTAACCCTTGTTTACGTATGGGTCAACTATATGCACGGTCGGACACAAAGTCACCCTTGTCTACGTGTAGGCGGCACTACCACGCACGGTTGGACACAAAGTCACCCTTGTTTACGTGTAGGCAATATCATTATTCTCTTTATTTTATAGTACACTCAATCCTAATGACATGTCATTCGTATTCGAATCTAAAGTTAGTGTCAGTAAGCCAATATCATAATCAAATGTGCATGATAACTTGTTGCTCATAATGCATGCATAATATGTTCAACAAATGAACCAAAGCCATGCCCAAAGGCACCATCATGTATAAGGCAATTAACCACATTGTATTCCAAATCATTTCTCATAATTTTCCATAATCATAGATGCTAAATAAGCTATGTATTTCAGCAAGTAATTCTTATGTATGCACCATTTCAAATCATGCTCATGCATTTACATAAATCTCATTGCATTATCAACATAATACCTTTATAAAATGTAGCCGAAACTCATATCGGTTTATCAAAAACAATTACTTTACTTACTCTTGAACTATGGAAGGTTTTCACACTCTTCCATAGTCCCCAAAAACAGAACCGTACCAAATGCGATTCGCTTTAAATCCGTAACCATTCACCAATAAGCGAAACGAGCTTTTGCCGCTATCCGATGATCGCACCAACGCACCAGCAATCAAGCACCTTCTTGTACCTCTTCTACAAAATTAAAAACAGAGCATTCTCACATCATAACATGCTCAAACCAACAGCCATATCCGATCACCATTAAACTACCGAAAACTTAGCCGAAAAGACCATAAACTAAGCCGAAACGTATCCGAACAACATCAGCCCAAAACCTAATGAATCTAATATCTAATCTACCTCAATTATGAACCAAAAACACATCCAAACCATCCTTATATCTCCAGCAACATTAAAGCATCTAAAACAGCTCCTAAAACAACCGAAAAACACCTTAAAACTACACCGATTGCATTATTCCGGGATTAGATTAATGTGCTATCAAATAAAGATTTAATTAATCATTTAATTAACATAAAAACACAATTGAATCCATCTAATTCCAGCATTACATGAGATCCAAAAAGATTTCACAAAAACTTCCACAAAAACACTAGATCTAACATTAAAAACATAGAATCAAGTTTTTATTCAAAGATTAGCAAGCTAATACTTGGGAATTTCAATAAAGAACCTTAGAAAAGAATAAAAATCTAGAAAATTACCTTCAAGATCTATTCACCAAAAATATGTAATTTCCCCTTCTTGATTCCTTGCAATTTGATGTAGATTTGATGAAATTGATGCTTCGGTTTTGTGAAGGATGGAAAGATGATGCAAATGATGTAATCTTTGTTGAAAAAGATGCAAAAATCAGCAAGGAATTGAAGAGAAAAGATGAAGAGAAAGTGGAGAGAAAATGAGAGAAAATAAGAGAAAAGTGGTTTTGAGAGAAAATGATTAAAAATCTAATTAAAGTAATTAAAAACACATTTTGGTGAATAAATCATTATTAAAAAATTAGAAATGAGTTTATGGACCTCTAAGGATTCTAAGTTTAGCTTGCTTTTCAATTTAGTCACTAAAACTTTGAATTTTCCGAAAATTACAAAATAGTCCTCCAATTTTCCAAAAATTACAAATCGGTCACTTATGTATAATTAAGCATAATTAAAAATCATTATAAAATCCAAATTATTTTCTTTTAATTTTTGAAACATATTTTTAATATTTCAAACTATATTCTAAGACTATTATTTTTCTTAATTAAAAATATCCTTATTTTATTTTTCCCGGAATTAATGAACCGGAGAACCCGATTCGACCCGAATCGAATTCCTCTAACTAAGCCTAAACTAATAACCCCAAAAACGGGATGTTACAACTCTCCCCCTCTTAAGAAAATTTCTTCCTCGAAATTTACCTGAAGTAAACAAGTGAGGAAACTTCTCCTCCATGTTTTTCCTTGTCTCCCAAGTTGCTTCTTCTACACCTCGGTGTTTCCAAAGCACTTTAACCAAATCTATGATCTTCCCTCGAATATCCTTTGTATCCACATCCAAAATCCTCACCGGTTCCTCCTCATAACTCATATCCTCTCTTAACTCAATCTCCTCAACCGGTACCACATGAGAAGGATCCGATCTATATCTACGAAGCATTGATACATGAAAAACATCATGCATCTTACTCAACTCCTCCGGTAACCTCAACCTATATGCAACAGGACCAACACGCTCCAACACCTCATATGGTCCAATAAAACGAGGACTCAGCTTACCCTTACGTCCAAATCTCATCACCTTCTTCCATGGAGAAACCTTAAGAAACACTTTGTCCCCAACATCATACTCTATCTCCCTACGCTTCAAATCGGCATAGGACTTCTGCCTATCCAAAGCTTCCTTAAGTTTAGTACATATCAACTTAACTTTCTCATCCGTATCCTTCAACACTTGAGGCAAAGATACATACTTCTATCCAACTTCCTTCCAACACAAAGGTTACGACACTTACTCCCATACAACGCCTCAAACGGTGCCATCTGTATACTCGTCTGAAAACTATTATTATAAGCAAACTTTACCAACGGCAATTGCTTCTCCCAAGAACCTTGAAACTCGATGACACAACACCTCAACATATCTTCCAAAGTCTGTATAACACGCTCATACTGTCCATCAGTCTGTGGATGATAAGCTGTACTAAAGCTAAGTCTCGTACCCAAAGCTGTTTGCAAACTCTTCCAAAACTTAGATGTAAATCGCGGATCTCTATCCGATATAATCGACTTAGGCACACCATGCAATCTCACCACCTCAGAAACATACAAATCCACCAACTTATCCATGGAATACGTCATATACACGGAAAGAAAATGTGCACACTTCGTAAACCTATCAACAATCACCCATATAGAATCCTTTTTGGATGGTGTTAAAGATAAACCCGTCACAAAATCCATGGTGATTCTCTCCCATTTCCATTCCGGAACTTGAACCAGTTGCAATAAACCTGCAGGAAACTGATGTTCAGCTTTCACCCGCTGACACACCATACAAAGAGAAACAAACTCCGTCACATCTCTCTTTAAACCAACCCAAAAGTATACACTTTTGATATCCCTATACATCTTCACACTACCCGGATGCATAGCAAACGGACTAGTATGAGCCTCCACCAAGATAGCTTGCCTCAACTCCTGATCATCCGGCACCACAATCCGACCTCTAAAACATAACACCTCATCATCATCAAAATGATACTCGGTCGGTCTACGCTCAGCAATATCCCCCACAAAAGGTATCAAAGCCTCATCCTCCAACTGTTTCACCTTGATCATCTCAACCAAAACAGGTTTTACTTGCAACTCCGCCACTAAACCACCTTCCTTAGAGATACTCAATCTAGCAAACATTGCTCTCAACTCAACCGCCGCCTTACGGCTCAAAGCATCGGCCACAACATTGGCTTTCCCCGGATGATACTCAATAGATAAATCATAGTCCTTAAGCAACTTCATCCATCTTCGTTGCCTAAGATTCAAATCCTTTTGTGACATGAGATACTTCAAACTCTTATGATCCGTATATATAGTACACTTCTCTCCATACAAATAATGTCTCCAAATCTTCAAAGCAAAAACCACCGCCACCAGCTCCAAATCATGAGTCGGATAGTTCTTTTCATGTACCCTCAACTGTCTAGAAGCATAAGCTACAACTTTCCCCTCTTGTATCAAAACATACCCGAGACCAACGTACGATGTATCACTATAAACCACGAAATCCTTACCGGATTCGGGTTGTACCAACACCGGTGCACTAGTCAACACTTCTTTCAACTTCTCAAAACTCTTTTGTTGACTTTCTTTCCACTCAAAAGGAACCTTCTTTTGCAACAACTTGGTCATAGGAGCAGCAATGCTCGAAAAACCCTCAACGAACCTACGATAATACCCAGCCAAACCTAGGAAACTCCGAACCTCCGACACCGATCTCGGTTGCTTCCAACCCATAACAGCCTCTATCTTCTTCGGATCAACACTAATACCCTTTTCCGACACCACATGACCAAGAAACACCACCTCTTTTAACCAAAACTCACACTTACTTAGCTTAGCATACAATTGGTTCTCTTTCAACGCTTGCAACACCAACCGCAAGTGCCGATCATGATCTTCCTCGGTACGTGAATACACGAGGATATCATCTATGAACACCACCACAAACTGATCCAAGTACTCATGAAACACCCGGTTCATCATATCCATAAAAGCAGTAGGGAAATTTGTCAACCCAAACGACATCACCAAAAACTCATAATGACCATACCTTGTTCGAAAAGCCGTTTTCAACACATCATCCTCTTTCACTTTCAACTGGTAGTACCCCGATCTCAAATCAATCTTCGAGAACACACTTGCTCCTCGAAACTTATCAAACAAATCATCAATCCTCGGTAAAGGATACTTATTCTTCACGGTCAACTTATTCAGTTGTCGATAATCAATGCACATCCTCATTGTGCCATCTTTCTTCTTCATAAACAACACCGGTGCACCCCATGGTGACACACTCGGTCGTACAAAACCACGGTCAAGCAACTCTTGCAACTGCATCTTTAACTCCTTAAGTGCCATGCGATAAGGAGCAATGGACACCGGATTAGTATCAGCATAAGTCTCGATACTAAACTCCACATCACGGTCAGGAAGTAATCCTGGCAACTCCTCAAGAAAAACTTCCGGAAAGTCACATACTATTTGAATGTCCTGCACCCGAACCTCTCCTATCCCCAGATTCATCATATAAGCTAGATATGCCACACCACCATGTTGCATCAACCTTTCCGCTTGTAAGGCTGAAACTACATTGGACAAGAATCCGGTATACTCACTCTTAACCACAACCTCGCCACCATCTAACAACCTCAAGGTAACCCGTTTCTTTTCAAAATCCACCACAGCTCTACGCTCCGTCAACCAATCAACTCCCAAGATAAGGTCAAAACCATGAAACGGCAACTCCATCAAGTCAACCTCAAAGACATGCCCTTGCACCTCCAACGGACATCTCCTATATAACCTTTTTACGGTCACCGTCTCACCCAAAGAACTAGTAACCACAACTCCCACATCTAAAACATCAATAGGGGTATCCAACATGTATGCATGCTCACTCAAAACATAAGAATGCGTAGATCCCGAATCTATCAAAGAAAACAACTGTACATTCCGTAAAAAAAAGTACCTGCAACCACATCTGTAGCATTACGGGTCCCACGCTGAGCATAAACTCTACGGCCATCTCCCTGTCTCTGGAAAGGACCTCTACCTCCACCGCGTCCTCTGCCAGGTACCACGGCAACCTCAACTCGGTTACCAGCCTCACCAGTAAAACTCGGACAATCCCTTCTCCTGTGATCCTTAGATCCACAACCCATATAGGCACCAGTGGCCCACCAACACTCTCCCGGATGGCGTTTAGAACACAAGTTACAAACTGCTGCATCACCACCACCCCTACCAAACTGCTGAGCATGACCACCATGTCCAAAATTACCCCGGCGTCGATCAGCTCTATATCGGTTGTCCCGAAACTTCTTACCCTTACCACCTTGGGTACTAGCATTAGTAGGCCTCTTTCCGACATCGTAAGACTTCCTAGCCTCCCTCAAAGACTCTTCAACATCCTTAGCCCGATTCACGAGCATATCAAACTCAGTGTACTCTGCAGCCAAAAAGTACGTCTTGATCTCCAGATCCAAACCATATCGAAACCTATCACATCTCTTACGCTCCGTTGGAACCAACTTAGGAGCATAGTGACTCAATCGGATAAAATGTATCTCATAGTCAGCCACACTCCTAGTGCCCTGCACCAGGGACATAAACTCCCTCTTCTTCGCATCCTCGTACTGCGGACCCAAAAACTTCCGCACAAAGGCGGTCCTGAAGTACTCCCAAGTCAGGTTAGCAACTGCTACACCCGCTCTCATGGTAGTCCACCATTTATAAGCATCCCCTAAAGCAGAGAGACCACACAACCCATCCTACGGGCATCCTGACAGTCCATCTGATCCAATATCCTCTTGGTGCTAGCCAGCCACTCCTCAGCTACACTCGGGTCAGATCCACGAAACTCAACACCTCCCAAGCTACGCAAACGCTCTAGCGGTAATCCTGGGGTAACTACAACGGCAGGTGCGGGAGCCGGTACATGCACCCCAGTCATAGCTACCTGAAACGCACTCGTCATAGCCTGTATGAACGGGGTAAAGTCTCCGAACTGGCCTCCCACTTGAACCGAAGGCACACCAGCGGATGGCACGCCAACTGGTAGAGGAGGTGGAAGCGGTTCCTCCCTCACATTCGCCTCTCCCTCGGCCTGACCATCGGTGATCAAGCTCGCAGTAGCACATGTCTCACGTCTCGTTGGCATATCCAAACACTTCAAACATGCAGTTTTAAAACACAACATCAAAACATAGTAAACTTACATTCGGGAAAGATCCAAGGGAAACCGAAGAACATCTAAAAACATGTTGGCATTGGTAATGTGTAACTGACCACCTCTTTTACTCATAATCATTCTAGGTATAGTCACAATGTATAGGTATGCACACAACAAAGCATGTCATGTTCAATCTAACATTCTAACATACCAACACAAAATATGGCAAACCAATACATACTTTGACAAACCAACAACACACTTTACAACCTAACAACGTATTTTTCAAACCTTACAACACACTTTTCAAACCAATAACATATTTTATAAACCTGGATCTGATACCACCAAATGTAACCCCCTTAGCCCGGCCTAGACGAAACCGGCACTAACAGGTTACACGGGGAATATCAAACCAAACCCGCAAAGGTTCGATTCGATAAACAACCCTAAAACCATAATATTTTTTTTTATTTTATCTTACCTAGATGCACAATCTTATTCCTACGTGACAAGGTCTCATACAAAGCAACACCGGTAACACATTAATTAAAAACAACCATCCGATTAAACACTAACATGGATTAAGGACTAAAACGTAAAACTTTTAAATACAATTAGTAAAGTAGAAATTCTTTCCATCAATGTTCAATTAAACACCCAAGTATTCTTCACAGCAAATTTCAACTCAAACGGATCGTTCTAACATCATCAATTGCATGTTTCTCTATTTTAGGGACCAAAATGTAAATATTCCAAAATACAAGGACTTCATCCGAATTAGGTTAACCATCTTGAAATTAAATCAACTTTAGTCATGCATGCAAAATTTCAGCTCAAAATAACATCTGTAAGTACCTTAATCGAACAAAGGAAGATATCTAGGACTAAAATATAATTTCCAGCAACTTTCAATTCTAGGTGATCAAAGGTTTCGAAACCTTCCCAGAGGTTCCGAAACTTTTTGTAAAAGGTTTCGAAACTTCCCTGGAAAGTTTCAAAACTTATCGCGTCCAGTAACTTCCCAGAATTGAAACAGCCCGCAAGGTTTCGAAACCTTATGAAGGTTTCGAAACTTTTTGACAAAGGTTTCAGAACCTTCAGTCAAAGATTTCGAAACTTTGGGTTTGGAACCAAAAGTTTCATTAAAATAAGTGTAAACCAAATACCCAATACTCAACCATTAACTAGAACCACTAAATGCTTCAATCCTAATTATAAATAGCAACATATGGCACGTAATCAACAACATCACGGACATCAATCAAGCTATAGACATGCTCCCTAGAAAATGATTAACAACATAACAATCATGCTAGTACATGCTTCAACCATTCAAGCAATCCATAGTTCAACAATTAACATCCAAACAATAATGGTCTTATTACAACATAAACCAAAGCCTAATTACACACTCTACACATAGGTAGGGTTACACATTGCCTTGCCCATTTTATTTGCCAAAAACATACCAAATTCGAAGTGATCCTTCCCCTTGGTTCCCTTTCCTCGAACGAAGCCTCAATTGCCTTTATTTTTCTGCAAGGATGAAAAGAGAGCTTAAGCAAACATGCTTAATGAGGAAGCTCTACACAAATCATCAATGCATCTATTTAAAACCATGTTGAAACCATAACTTGAAACACTTTATTAAATCATGCATGATAACATCTCATGCTCATATTCTTAAAATCATATGCATTCTTGAATTCACATAACCTTTTCAAAACAATTTATAAATGATGTACAATCTTATTCTCAAATTCATGTATGTATATTGGCATTCTAGTGACCACTTAATGTGAACCTTGAGTTCACCGAATACACGGATCCTTTTTCTCAACATGCATCGGTCGGACACTTAGTCACCCTTGTATACATGTTATCCCCCACTACGCACGGTTGGACACAAAGTCAGCCTTGTTTACGTATGGGTCAACTATATACACGGTCGGACACAAAGTCACCCTTATCTACATATAGGCAAGCTCTACACGCACGGTCGGACACAAAGTCACCCTTATCTATGTGTAGGCGGCACTACCACACACGGTTGGACACAAAGTCACCCTTGTTTACGTGTAGGAAATATCATTATTCTCTTTATTTTATAGTGCACTCAATCCTAATGACATATCATTCGTATTCGAATCTAAAGTTAGTGTCAGTAAGCCAATATCATAATCAAATGTGCATGATAACTTGCTGCTCATAATGCATGCATAATATGTTCAACAAATGAACCAAAGCCATGCCCAAAGGCACCATCATATATAAGGCAATTAACCACATTGTATTCCAAATCATTTCTCATAATTTTTCATAATCATGGATGCTAAATAAGCTATGCATTTCAGCAAGTAATTCTCATGTATGCACCATTTCAAATCATGCTCATGCATTTACATAAATCTCATTGCATTATCAACATAATGCCTTTATAAAATGTAGCCGAAACTCATATCGGTTTATCAAAAACAATTACTTTAGTTACTCTTGAACTATGGAAGGTTTTTCACACTCTTCCATAGTCCCCAAAAACAGAACCGTACCAAACACGATTCGCTTTAAATCTGTAACCACTCACCAACAAGCGAAACGAGCTTTTGCCGCTATCCGATGATCACACCAACGCACCAGTGGAGAGAAAATGAGAGAAAAAGATGAGAGAAAATAAGAGAAAAGTGGTTTTGAGAGAAAATGATTAAAAATCTAATTAAAGTAATTAAAAACACATTTTGGTGAATAAATCATTATTAAAAAATTAGAAATGGGTTTATGGACCTCTAAGGATTCTAAGTTTAGCTTGCTTTTCAATTTAGTCACTAAAACTTTGAATTTTCCGAAAATTACAAAATAGTCCTCCAATTTTCCAAAAATTACAAATCGGTCACTTATGCATAATTAAGCATAATTAAAAATCATTATAAAATCCAAATTATTTTCTTTAAATTTTTGAAACATATTTTTAATATTTCAAACCATATTCCAAGACTATTATTTTTCTTAATTAAAAATATCCTTATTTTATTTTTCCCGGAATTAATGAACTGGAGAATCCGATTCGACCCGAATCGTATTCCCCTAACTAAGCCTAAACTAATAACCCCAAAAACGGGATGTTACAAATACTCTTCTTCATGTTAGAGGTGCCCGAAATTGGCTCTAGTGTGCATAAAAGAATAGAAAAAGAAATAAGGAGATAAGAATGAGAAAAACAATACTTGAGGTGCCCGACATTGGCTCAAGGAATTGTTGTTGTAAGTAGAGTACACTAAAACCAAGTCTATTTGTTTTGAACTTAAAGTTTATCTAAGAAGGCCTTTAATCAAACTTATCCACAAAAACACACACACACACTAGCCTTATAGTTTGTCTTTTAAGTACACCCTTGGGTAAGCGAAAGCTTAAGTCTAAAGAATAGACATAGTTATGGTGGGGAGAATAGATGGAAACATAAGACCAAGAGGGAATATAGTTTGACAAATTGATGTTTTGCATTACTTGAGGACAAGCAATAGTTCGAGTTTAGGGGTGTGATAAATGCTCAACTCACTATCACTTTCTACACTTTTCATGGGCACTTATCTTCAAATCTACACCTACTTAAACCAATGCATGTACTTAATGTGATATATTTAGGGAATAAGCCATTAAAGATAATATTTATAGTAAAGGCATACTTTACTGCATTTTCATATTTGTGCTGAAACATGTATTGCCGAGGCAGCAGAATGAGGCCGAGGCAGGACCTGATGCCGAGGCAGTAGAGGATAAAAAGAAATATGGCAGGTAAATTGAGGAGAAAAATAAGAAGAACGTTGCTGAACAAAAATCCCAAGGATCGGAGCTAAACAACACATCAAATGCCCAAGGACAAGGTCACGCGGGAAGAAACCTTCTAGAAGATTATACTTGGAAATATTTTCCTTATGTACATAACTTGTTCCCTACTCCAAGTTGTACTCTAATTAGGAAAGGTTTGCCCTAGGCCAAGCCTATATAAGTCATAGCCTTCCAAGGGATTAAGAGAGCCGAATTTGAGAGAGTTTACCCTAGGAAAAATTCTTCCCATCATGTTCTAAGCTTTCTTAGGGTTTAGGTGAAAGTTGTTGAGTATTAGTGAGAGGAGATTGTATTTTATTTCTTGTTTCAATGCAATAAAATATCAAGGTTTTCTTACTCTTTACCATTCTTTGTTCTTGCATCCAAGCCCAAGAGGGAAGTTTGTGAGTAATCTATTTGTCTAGACTAGGGAGAGTTAGACTCACGAAAGGAGTAAGTGCGGTATTCGACTTGGTTGAAGGATACTAACTCGGCCTAGGAATAGGTTAGAGTTTCAGCGACTAAAAGAAGTGTGAGATTGGTTGTTGGTTATAATTGATTAACGTCGGGAGGTATCATCGAGGACTGACCATCAACAGTGTTTTGACTTAGGGATAAGTGGATCTATTCAAGGAAACTTTGCCGAACTTTGGTAAATTTGCCCAAGAGTAAGGGATTGTCGCGGCAGAGAATATTGTCGCTGCCAAAGACAGTAATCTGCAGTACTACCGAGGCAGTGCAGTGCATTTGTATTGGAAAGAAACAAATCAATCAAATCAACTATACAACACAATTGGATCCTTCCCTCTTTCTCAAATTTGATCTTATCTTATTTATTTATGGATGATTAACTTTTATGGATGATTAGCTTTGTAAGAGGTACGAGAGTGTCCATGGTTTAGATACAAGCTAGAGCACTCGAGAGAGGCGTACTATAGATCCTTATATCATCCGAGAGGAGCTAAGGGAGGATCTACATGAGAAATGGGTTCTATACTGCAAATAAGGCCTAGTTGGATCCTAGATCACTCGAGAGAGGCGTAGGTGAAGGCTTCAATGACTAAAAGGAGGGTACTTTATCGATAGGCTAGAGTGTCATTCGTGTGACAAGCGAAATTACCATGATATTTTAGTTTGTCAGGTTCCTATGACTCGAGAGAGCGTTAATACCTTAGAAACCTCTGTCGAGTAAGTATACACCTTAACAGTTCTATGCTAGTTAGGGGTAAGGGGTAGGAAAGCATAGAAGCCACCATCGGTCGTTCCCTAGAGATTTCATCAATAGAGGAGAAGTACAATATATTGTTTAACGTGTTTTTGCATCCTGTTTTTGCCCTCGCATTCACAATTTAATTTCTTTACTTTTCTTACTATCTTGCCATCATTCTGCTATTCACTCACATACCACCTTCATACATCCACCTTGCCATCATCATCCATTCTATTTTGCCTTGGCAAATTTTAGTTGCTTGCACTCTAGAATTGCTATAGCATTTCCATCTTACACCTTCATCGTACATATCCATTTTCTTGTGTTTTTATCTTTATCTTTATCTTTGTTTTCTTTTAGTGACAACCCTTTTTGCCTTGACAAATTTGACTGCACACTTTAATCTAGATCCTCGTGGGAACGATACTCACTCACCCTATTATTACTTGTATGACTGTGTATACTTGCACATATATGTGTGTTCACATACATCAATTATAGGCACTACACAGAACACACCATCTATCAATTGAGATAGATGTCTATGTACACCAAAGCTCAGACATTGTCGGGCTAACAATTCACTATGCCGAGGTAGATCTAGAAAATGATAAAGGGACTGATATCATGGAGACCGAAGATGAAGGACAAGAAGAGGTGAACGCTCCCATGGAACTAACAACCACCACAAGAGTTCAACCAACAAGATGAGCAAAGCCATCACCATCACCGACGAAGCAGCAATCAACAGCTAGATCTAGAAAAATAATTGTGAAGGATAGCTCTTCGGAGTCCTTATAATTATTTTGTTGCTTTTATAATTTCTTATTTCCTTTTTATATTTTGTTGCCTACTGCTTGCTCTTAAGTTAAGCATTGAGGATTGGCGTATTTAAGATGAGTCCTGCTTTTATGATAAAGCATTCGTCCATCCACCTTTTGCCAAATTATAGTATTTAAGATGTCAATCCCACGAAGATTGACGTTACTTATACAATTTAATATTCCTGCACAATGGAAACGTAAAGACACAAATAATTGGGTTTGAATTATAAAGCAATAAAGTTAAATGATCAAGAAATCTAGGATGGAAAAGTGGGGCAAGTTAGAGTGCTTTGTAGTGTGGAATCATAATGTAATTGTATCATTCTGATAATACAATAAGGTTGAACTACCGCTTCGGTGGATCGCACAAAGGGTCGTTGCAGCTGCCTCGGCGGAGTTTTGCCTGCCGCGACAATTCAACAATTCACAGTTCGACAGAGCATCCTTGTATGTCTTCTTCCTTATCCCTAAGTGAAGAGAACTGTTGAAACCCACATCTTGATGATACCTCCCAGTGTGAATCAAGGGCGGATAACAACCAAACACATGCGTCTTATTAGTCATTGAAATCCTGGGCGGTTGATCTTTCATCTGGATTAGTCAATACCCTCGAGCAAAGACCGTATTCTCTCATTTCATGAGCCTACATCTCCCGATGCTAGACAAATAGATTTCTTATAAACTTCTCTCCCAAAACTACTCCACAAACTAACCTAAACCCCAAGGGGGTGATGGAAGAGTTTAGGGTTTTTCTATGAGACTTAATTTCGAGATATCTTTCTCTCTATATAGGCTATATTTTATATAGGCTTGGCCTAGGGTAAACCTTTCCAAAATAGGAATACAACTTGGAGTAAAACACAAGTTAAGTACATAAATAAAAGATATTTATTTTATTTCCTAGTTTATTCCTATAAGGATTCTTTCCCGTGTGGCCTTTGTCCTTGACTTTTCGTGTGTTTCCCAGCTCCAATTTCTATGCCGCTTGTCTTAAAACGTCCACCTTATTTTTCTCTTCAGATCGTCTATAATATCAATAGTTGTTTTCTCAACGTTGTCGTGACCTCAGGTGTTACCGCGGTGTTAGGTGTTGCCGCGACCTTAGTTGTTGTCGCGGCGTCAGATGCTGTCGTGGCCTCAAAATGCTACTGAGGCGGGTGTTTTTTTGCATTTCAGCTTCCAGCTTCCAACATCAATCTTCTTGTTTGGCAATTCCTATGATGCAGTTTCCTTTCTAAGAAAGAAAACCATCAAATGCATTTGTTTTATGTCAAATAATAGATAAATTCATGAAATTCGTATTTGGATGCTGAAATATGGAAAATATGCAGCATTATCCATTATTGCCATTAAATCTATTATTTATCTGTAATAGTCAAGTGGGAAAATGATGTAAAAATAAGGACTTTGGGGTACTCATCACACCCCAAACTCAAACTATTGTTTGTCCTCAAGTAATGCAAAAGATAGATTTTTAAGTAAGGAATTTTAAAGTAATATACCGTCCTGCTTGCCATGGCAGAATTCGTTTCTTGACTCGGCCTTTTCTTGGTTCTGAGGAATTCCTCGGAACTGGACTATGAGTCTTGGTGAGTTTGTGCATAGCTATGTCAAAGATGATTTTCTATGTTCTAATCCTTTTTCTAGCTCAAGACTTCTGACTAAGATTTTTCTTTAATTCTTTTTCTTTTCTTCTCTCAACAGTGGTATATAAATCTATATTGCTATAACTCTATATTGTTTGAGCCAGTTTCGGGCACCTCAAGTGTTTTAGCTATTCTTCTAGAGCTAGTGATAGACACCTCTAGTAAGTGGGAGAAACCTAAGTCCTAGAGCCGGTCATGGGCACCTCTATGGACTAAACTAGAGCCAGTGATAGGCACCTCTAGTATAAAATCTAAGCCTAAGTCCTTATTGTTTTTCAAAGAAAATAACTTTTAAAATCAACTAAGACTAGTAATGTTTATGTGATTTCAGGCTCATAGTCTAATTCTAAGTACTAATCCTAAGAGACCTTTCCAAATTCAAGTCTAGTGAATGGTGCATACTGCTGCGATGGCATGAGAATATATTGTTGCCGAGGCAGTCTCAATAAAATTCAATAGACTTAAAAAAATAAAAATTTCATGCATAAAACTGTAATTATTGTAAAGACGAAAATTGAGGCAATAGTAGGATAATATGAATAATTTTCATGCATGATAGATATTTTTATAAAGCAGAAAATAGGATCAATACTCCCCCAAACTCGAGGGATGCATTGTCCTCAATGCATGTATCTGAACATAAGGCAACAATAAAAGACAAGATAAAAAAAATTAAGAGACAAAGAAAAGATAAACCAATATTTATATGTCGCGTCTTTGCCTCTTCTGTATCTTGAGGGTCATCAGTTTGTGTGGAGTTTGTTGAGAAAGAAACAAACCAAAAAAAATGTACTATAAAAAAATAATGAACAAGTATGAAATAAAACAGGGGAAATTAAGTTCCAGGGACATAAACCCGTTATTATATGTTCTTGGGTGGTCAGCCCTCCTTCACATTTTTTTCTCCAAGGCAACCTTCTGTCGTGGCAACTTGCTGCCGAGGCAACCTCCTTGGGCTGGACGACGAGTTCGATTTTAGGGTCGTTTTATTGCTTCATGGTTTCTCCTTTTTGAAATTTCTTCCTAAAAAATAAATCAAATATAATTAAACTTATTTCCTAATAAAAATAACTCAAAAATAATTAAACTAAGCTCTTAAGATAGTAGTGCAAGAAAAATAAAAAGGAAAGTTGGAACCGTCAATCCCCGACAACGGCGTCAAATTTGATGAAGGCTAAAGAGTCCTGCTTTATGGTGAAGCATTCGTCCATCCACCTTTTGCCAAATTATAGTATTTAAGATGTCGGTCCCACGAAGATTGGCGTTACTTACGCAATTTATTATTCATGCACGATGGAAATGTAAAGACACAAATAATTGAGTTTGAATTATAAAGCAATAAAGATAAATGATCAAGAAATCAAGGATGGAAAAGTGGGGCAGGTTAGAGTGATTTTTAGTGTGGAATCAGAATGTAATTGTATCATTCTTATAATGCAATAAGGTTGAACTACTGCCTCGGCGGATCGCACAAAGGGTCGTTGTAGCTACCTCGGCGAGGTTCTGTCTGTTGCGACAATTCAATATTTCACAGTTCGACAGAGTATCCCTATATGTCTTCTTCCTTATCCCTAAGCGAAGAGAACTGTTGAAACCCACATCTTGATGATACCTCTCGACGTGAATTAGGGACGGATAACAACCAAATACATGCATCTTATTAGTCGCTGAAATCCTGGGCGATTGATCTCTCAACTTAATTAGTCAATGCCCTTGAGCAAAGACTGTATTCTCTCATTTCGTGAGCCTACATCTCTCGATTCTATACAAATAGATTTCTCACAAAGTTCTCTCCCGCAACTACTCCACAAACTAACCTAAGCCCCAAGGGGGCGATGGAGGAGTTTAGGGTTTTTCTATGAGACTTAATTTCAAGATATCTTCCTCTCTACATAGGCTATGGTTTATATAGGCTTGGCCTAGGGAAAACTTTAACAAAGTAGGAATACAACTTGGAGTAAAACACAAGTTAAGTACATAAATAAAAGATATTTATTTTATTTCCTAGTTTATTTCTATAAGGATTCTTTTCCCGTGTGGCCTTTGACCTTGACTTTTCATGTGTTTCACAGATCTGATTTCTATGTCGTTCGTCTTAAAACGTCCACCTTATTTTTCTTTTTAGATCGCCTATAATATCAATATTTGTTTTCCTGGCACTGTCGCGGCGTTAGGTGCTACCACAGCCTCAAAATGCTGCAGAGGCGGGTGCTTTTCTGCATTTCAGCTTCAGCTTCCAACATCCATCTTCGTGTTTGGAAATTCCTATGATGCAGTTTCCTGTCTAAGAAAGAAAATCATCAAATGTATTTGTTTTATACCAAATAATAGATAAATTCATGAATCCATATTTGGATGTTGAAATATGGAAAATATGCAACATTATCTATTATTTTCATTAAATCTATTCTTCATTAGCAATAATCAAGTGGGAAAATGATGTAAAAATAAGGACTTTTGGGTACTCATCACCAAGCCTATATAAGGCATAGGCGTCCAAGAGACTTAAGAGAGATTAGATTCGGCCAATTCATAGAATTAGAGAGCTTAGTTTTAGTTTTTCTTTTCTTCTGCATTATGTTCTAGTTTTGTTTAGGCTTAGGTGAAGGTTGTAAAGTATTAGTGTGAGGAAGTCAAACTTTGTTTCTTGTTTCCAGTACAATAAAATATCAAAGTTTGCTTATTCTTTGTCATTCCTTGTTCTCACATTCAATCTCGGGAGAGAAGTTTGTAAGTCATCCATTTATTTAATATCGGGAGAGTTAGATTCACGAAAGGAATAAGTACGGTGTTTCTATCATGGAACACTAACTCGGCCTAGGGATAAGTTTAGAGTTTCAACGGCTAATAGATGTGTGGGATTGGTTGGTGATTATAATTGATTCACGCCAGGAGGTATCATCAAGGATTGATCTTCAACAGTACTTCGACTTAGGTATAAGCGGAGTCATCTAAGGATACTTTGCCGAACTTTGGTAAAGTCTTCCCAAGAGCAAGGGATTATCGCGGCAGATGAGTATCTTCACTGTCGAGGCAGTAATCTGTAGTCCTACCGAGGCAATGTTGTACAATTGACAAAGACGAGTTGATCAAATCCACTATACAACACAATTGGATCCTGGCCATCTTTCTTATCTTATTTTACTTTTATTTAGTTTTTATTATTTAGAAAAATCACAACCCCAATTTACTTGTGTCTTTATTTTCTTTACAGAGCAAGAAGATCAAAGGAAGCATATTAAGTATACCAATCCCTGAGGAGACGATACTTGATATTTATCACTTTATACTTGACGATGTGTTCACTTGAACTAAAATTGCGTATATCTAGCACGTATCAGTTGCCAATCGCATAAGGTATTGTAAAGCATCTAAGATCCTTTAATTTTGGTGGCATGCGGTTGTGTAGCATTACCATGCATCTTTCTGTAGCAGCCACTTTTTCAAACTCACCTAGTCTCTTTCTCTTAAACAAAATGTCTTTCAAGAACTTAGCATAATTAGGCATTTGTTCAATTGCCTCTACAAAGGGTAAGTAAATGTGGACTTGCTTTAAAATATTAAGAAATTTCTTAAATTGATGGTCCTGTTTTTGTTTTTTCAATCTTTGTGGGAAGGGTGGTGGTCTCATCTCATCTAGGGTTTCTTTAGTTTGGAATTTAATACCTGGAACCACAGTGTTTGTCGTTGTCTCGGCAGGTTGTTCAGATGCTGCTGAGCTCTCTACTGGGGCAGTGTTATCTGCTGGGACATTATCAGTTGATTCAGCATCCAAGTCCTTTTTGTTTGGTTCTGTTGGTGGGACTTTGTGTGTTGGGTTTTCTACCTTCTATTTCAGTTGTAGACCACTTTTGGTAGTGATTGCTTTGCACTATTCATGGCCCATTACCTTAGCAACCTCAGTATTGTTAGGTAATCCTCCTTGTGGTCTAGTGTTTATGTTATGGGCAAACTGCCCAACCTGGTTTTCAGTGCCTTTATTGTTGCCTCTTGGTTTTGTAACCTCATCTCAGTCCTATTCATAAATGCATCTGTTCTTTTGATGAAGTTATTGTTCTTTGCCATATATGATTCACTTTTCATCATGAATGCTTTCAGAGAATTTTCCAGAGAACTTATAGGCTGCTACTGATGCATCTGCTGCTGCGGCATAGGCTACTAGACCTGCTGCTACGGCAGATGTTGCATTTTATGCTAGAATCCTGAAGGTTGAGTAATTGGATTCAAGGCATTATTTGGATTGTTCCATAAAAAGTTTAAATGCCTCTTCCATGAGGGGTTATATGTGTTGGACATCATATTGTTTTTGTTATAGTTTCCAACATACATGCTAGACTCTTGATTCTGCATACACTCAAAAGAATTGTGGTTATCTCAATATAAATTGCAAAAAGAGTCAATAGCCTTAACCTCATGGGCGTTTTGCTGTAGCTGCATATTTTGCACCATTTTGGTAAGAGAGGCCAATTGTGTTGCCACTGAATTTGATGTTTCTAATTCATTTAATGTAGCTTGGCGTCTTACTCCTCCTCGCTTTGATGTAGGAAATTGAAAATCGTTCTTTGCGAGTTTGTTCAGGATCTCAATAGCTTCCTCGGGTGTTTTATCTAGGAGTGTTCCATTTATTGAGGCATCTAACATCATCCTTATCGGGGCGTTGGTGACATTGTAAAACATTATCACTTGTGTCCATAGTAAAAATCCATGCAATGGGCACTTGTGTAATAACTCTTTGTAGTGTTCCCATTCCTCGTACATAGGTTCATCATCAGCCTGTCCAAAAGAATTAATTTCATTACGAATTCTATCATATAAATTAGTAGGATTAAAGCGCGTAATAAAATCTCGGCATAATTCACTCCAAGGTCCTATTGATCCTGCTAGAATGCTATTTAGCCAGGTTTTTGCCCTATCCCTCAGTGAATAGGGGAACAACTTCAATCTTAAGACATCCTCATGGACTCCTTGGATTTTAAAGGAATTGAAAATTTTCATGAATGGCTTAAGATGTTGTCTGGCATCTTCTGTCATTGACCCACCAAACTGTCCAATAGTGTTTCGCATATTGAACATGACATGTTTTAGCTTAAAATGGGTCGCTTCTATTTCTGGCGTAACAACTCCAGGATTTAGCCCATTTAAATCTTCCTCCAGGAAGTCTCTAACAGTTAACTGTCGCAGCAGTGGTGGCGGCGGAAGGCCTCTATTGTCGACAGGTAAGTTCTGTTCTGCTTGGTTTCCTTGATGGCCTTCCATAGCTTCTTGGATTTGTCTCCTCAACCTTTGATGTGTCCTTTCAGTTTTTGGATTTAACTCGTACAAAGGATGGATAGGGTTGGAACTGATCATACACCAAAAATAAACCAAAGTAAAATAAAAATAAAAATAGAATAACTAAAAAACAAGCAAATAAAGAAAATAAAATTTAGTTGTCAATCCCCAGCAACGACGCCAAAAACATGATGCGTGTTATATATGTGCAATTTAGTGCAAGTGAACACGTCGTCAAGTAATAAAGTGATAAGTATCGAGTATCGTCTCCACAAGGATTGGTCTACTTAATATGCTTCCTTTAGTCTTCTAGCTCTATAAAGAAATCAAGTGAAAACACAAGTGATTGGGTTGTGATTGAACTAAATAATGAAAACTAAATAAAGATAGAAAAATCAAATAAAGAAGGTGGTCAGGATCCAGTTGTGCTGTATAATGGATTTGATCAACTCGTTTTTGTCTAATACAATTGTACAACACTACCTCGGTAGTACTGTAGATTACTACTGCCTTGCCAGTGAAGTTACTCGCCCGCCGCGGCAATCTCTTGCTCTTGGGAAGACTTTATCAAAATTCGGCAAAGTGTCCTTTAGTGCCTTCGCTTATCTCTAAGTCAAAGTACTGTTGGTGATTAGTCCTTGATGATACCTCTCGGAGTGAATCAATTATAATCACCAACCAATCCAACACTTCTTTTAGCCGCTAAAACTCTTAACCTATCTCTAGGTCAAGTTAGTGTTTCCCGATTAAAATATCGTACTTATTCCTTTCGTAAATCTAACTCTCTCGATATTAGATAAATGGATTACTTATAAACTTCTCTCTCGAGCTTGAATGCAAGAACAAGGAATGGCAAAGAATAAGTAAACTTCGATATTTTATTGCATTGGAAACAAGAAACAAATTTTAACTTCCTCACACTAATACTTTACAACCTTCACCTAAGCCTAACAAATTTAGAACATAATGTAAGAAGAAATCGACTAAGCTCTCTATAAACCGAATTGTCTCTAAATTCTAATGCTCTTGCTCCTTTGGACGACTAGGTCTTACATAGGCTTGGAATAGGGAAAACCTTTCCTAAGTAGAATACAACTTGGAGTATGGAACAAGTCATATACATAAATAAAATATTTCCAAGTTTATTCCATCTAGAAGGTTTTCCCGCGTGGCATTGTCTTGGGCTTTTCCTCATGCGATCCAGCTCCGATCCTTGGGCTTCTTGTCCAGCAATGTTTTCCTTATTTTTCTCCTCAGCTTGCCTACCAAATCACTACTTGTCCTCTGCTGCCTCGGCATCAGGTCCTGCCTCGGCCACAGTTTGCTGCCGTAGCAATACTTCTTCCTACACAGACATAAAAATACAGTAAAGTATGCATTTTCTATAAATATTATCTTTAACAGTAAAATCCCCAAATATATCACATTAAGTACATGCTTTGGTTCAAGTAGGTGTAGAATTGGTGATTAATGTCCATGAAAAGTGTAGAAAGTGATAGTGAGTTGAGCACTTATCACTTGACTCCTTTAATCAGCTTCGTCTTTCTCTCGCGTTATATCTGTTATGATCAGCATCTTTTTCTCTCTCTGTCGAGCACCAGTTGTTATCTTTATTCTGCTGTCGTAGCCTCCAAAATGTTGTCGTGGCAGGGGCTAATCTGCATTTTAACATCCATCCTCTTATTTGATCATTCTTATGATGTGTTTTCTGTCTAAGAAAGAAAACCATCAAATACATCTATTTTATTCCAAATAATAGATAAATTCATGAATTATATATCTGGATACTAAAATATAGAAAATAAGAAGAATTATCCAATATTGTCCTTAAATCTGTCCTTTATTAGCAATAAATGAGTGAGAAAATGATATGAAAAATAGGATTTTTATACACTTATCATCCATGACACCCATCGTCGTTCCACCTGACTTGAGGTACTAGTACCATAACAAGGTTTTACAATTGAGTTTATATTGACCCACTCTTTACAAAGATGGGTAAGAATTCTACAAGTAGTGTGATCATTGTCAATGAATAGGAAATACCTCAAAGGCATGAGATATCCTTAAATTAGAATTTATTCAATGTATGGAGTATCGATTTTATGGGGCCTTACCCATCCTTATTCGATAATATATACATCTTACTTATCGTAGATTATGTATATATGATGTGTGCTTTAAATTATTGTCATTTAGTTATTAATTACTCCTTTAATAGATGGTTGGTGGTACTTAATTGGATATTTTACCTTGTTTTCCATGTAGGACATTGAAGATAAGAAATTCAACTTAAAAGATGAAAAATCTATAGATTTTTCGATTTTATAGATTCACGGCTGGATTCGCGGGCATGATTTCAGGAATTGCCATAAAAGAAGTCACGCCAGAGGTCTCTAGTACCTTAGACTTGAGTAGTTCCTCGGAAGATATGGAGTCCCCCATGCAAGCAGTAAAGGACTATCTTGCCTCGACCCAAACCAGTAAGAAGATGAAAGCTTCAGCCTCTACAACAACAACCTCCACGATCAACACCGACACACAAGAGAAATTTAGCCACCAACCCACTTATATTCGAGTCCAACCACTACGCTCTATCAAGAAGCAAGTGGTAAGCCCGCTAAAAGCAGGAGCTCAACAGCCGCCTAAAATCCGCCGCAAGCTCCTTATCGATAATGATTCGGAGGACTCCTTCAGATCATCTACATTCTAAGGGCGGTAGTTGTTCTAAATTTTATCTTATTTTGTTTTTAATATTTCGGCTTTATCTAGGCTGTCTCTTATCTATTTTCTATACATGCATTGAAGATAATGCATCCCTCGGTAGTTGTTCCATACAGGATTTTACTGTCATGTATGGAAATTATTCGAATTGTCCTATTATTGCCTTAATCTCTATCTTTACAGTAATTTCAATATGACGAAAATTTTTTTAGTCTGCTGAATTTTATTGAGTCTACCTCGACAATAATATATTATCCAGTCGTCATCGCAATCTACACCATTCACCAGACTTAACATCAGAAAGATATCTTAGGAATAGTACTTAGGATTAGACTATGAGCATGAAATTATATAAACATTGTTGGTCTTAGTTGATTTTAAAAGTTCTTTTTCTTTGAAAAGCAATAAGGACTTAGGATTAAATTTTAATTAGTGGTGCCTATCACCGGCTCTAGTATTATCCATAGAGGTGTCTATCACTGGCTCTAGGACTTAGTCTTTTTCCCACTTGCTAGAGGTGCTCGAAATTGGCTCTAGTAGGAGTAGTTAAACCCTTGACGTTTCCGAAACCGGCTCAAGTAGTATAAGTATATAGCAATATATATTTATATACAAATTAGGGAGAAGGAAAAGAGAAGAATTGAAGAAAAATCTAAGTCGGAAGTCTTGAGCTAAAATAAGGATTAGAACTTAAAAAATCATCTTTGACACAGCTACGCACACACACACCAAGACTTATAGTCTAGTTTGGAGGAAATCCTAGAACCTAGAAGAGACCGAGTCAAGAAAGGAATTTTGCCGCGGTAGGCAGGACGGTATATTACTCTAAAATTCCTCACTTAAAAATTATCTTTTGCATTACTTGAGGACAAACAATAGTTCGAGTTTGGGGGTATTTGGTAAGTGCATAAAATTCCTAAATGTTATACCATTTCACACTTGATTATTGTTAATAAAGGACAGATTTAATGGTAATAATGGATAATTCTTCATATTTTATATTTTTCAGTATCCCGATACTTAATTCATGAATTTATCTATTATTTGGTATAAAATAGGTGTATTCAATGATTTTTTCTTAGACAGAAAACCACCATACAGATAACGCCAGATAGCATGATGGATGTTGGAAATTAAAGTTGGAATGCAGATAAAAACCTGCCACGACAACACTTTGGAGGCCGTGGCAGCAGATTAAAGATGATAACTGGTGCGCGATAGATAGAGAAAAATATGTCGATTTTGACAGACACAATGTGAGAAGAAGCAAAAGTAGAGAAATAGAGTCAAGCTAGGGTCAAAGTCAACGCGGGATTAAATGAGTTAACATAGGAAATAGAATAAAGTGTTATAATTTAATATAGATATGTATTCCTTTCCTTTTAGAACTATTCCCTTTATGGAAGACTTTAACCTAAGCTTGGCCTATATAAAGACAACCCTATGGCTAGGTATAACAAGTGGGGTTCTCATAGTAAAACCTAAAGTCACCGACAAGTTCATCATGTTCTAAATCTCTATCGAGGCTTAGGTTGTTTGTGGAGTAGTTGAGGAACAAAGTTATACTCTATTTGATATTTATTAATGCAAACCTTTTTTTCATAGTTTATTCTTTCTTGGCGTTTACTCTTCTTTGCATATGAGCTCGGTAAGATAGTATGTGAAGAAAAATATATTTGCCTAATATTGGAAGAGTTAGGCTCATGAAACGAGAGAATACGGTCTTTTTCCAAGGGTATCGACTAATCCGCAAGGGTTTCAGCGGCTAAAAGGACGCATACCATCGGTTGTTGTTCATCATTGATTCACATCGGGAGGTATTATCAAGGCATGGATTTCAATAGTTCTTCGAATTAGTGATAAAGAAGAGACATACAAGGATGCTCTGTCGAACTATGGAAAGTTGAGTTGCCGACAAGGCATAATCCCGTCTAGGCAGCCAAGGCGACCCTTAGTACGACCCACCATAGCGGCAAATAAACTCAATGCATTAATAAGTGAATAATAAGTGCAACTAGACTCCTCTCTACGAAGAAATCGACCTGGCCTTATCTTAATCATTAAGATTTTATTTATTTATTTATTTAGTTTGTTTACTTAGTTTAATTACGTTATCTTCAACACAAACCAATTACTTGTGTTTTTACTTTTCCACGTGCAAGATTAACGTGTAGCAAGGGTAATCTAGTCCCTGTGAGATCGACAATCTTAGGTATTACAGTTTGACAAAAGATGTGGAAGCTTTAAAAATAAGCATAGAACTCCAAAGCTCACGTCAATGGGTACCCTTTATATATATATATGATTAAAGTGTTACAACACCCGAAGACTTGTCGAACATAGTATCCCAATGCTTAGTGGACGCGAGCTTCATCCAAGAGTATGGGATCCCAATGCTTAGTGGACACGAGCTTCATCCAAGAGTATGGGATCCCAATGCTTAGTGGATGCGGGTCCTGTTAGTAGTATATGATCCCGATGCTTAGTGGTTGCGGTCCGCACTACTTATATATATGAATTACATATATGAGATATATGGACTTGAGATGTTGTGTGAATTTCTCTTGACATGCATATGCTATATGTCAATAATTATGCATGCACGATAACCTGCGTTTAGGCGGATATGGTAGCGCCATCGTACTCATGCCATGACATTATTCATGCTTCATATGCTTATTTATATTATGTGTCAAGTGAACTGGTTGGTAGAGTATCCACTGAGCTTTTGTAGCTCAACGTTTTGAAATGTATTTTCCTGCGTAGATTAGTAAGAGCTTGGATCAGAAGAGCATCATCGTGGTTGGCTTTAACATCGACTAGTTATTAGAGTACTTCTACTAGATATAATAGGCCATGTACTTAAAGACCTTATATGTGTAATTGTAACTCTTGTTTTATTTATTTCGAGTTGAATGCTTTTATAAATTATAATTTTTGGTGCTCCAATTATTTTTAAAATACTTGAATTTATATTTTAAACGGAATTTAGAAATTATGAACTCATGTTACAATAAACCACAAAAACCTAACATATTAGTCACTTTTTTTTTCAATTTACTTTATTCTTGTACATTAAATTTTACTGTAAAACATTAAAATAACAAAGGTATCCATTCAATTATTCATTGTGAGATGCGATAAGATACATATTTAAATACATAAATATTAATTTACTAAAACTGAAGGAAGGATGACAAGTTTTTTGTGTTTATGGCTTATTACATATATGGTCAACATCTTAACACCAACTTAATTAGCAACTTCATTAAAAACAAAATTCAAATTTATAATTGCCATCTTAAAGATTAAATCTTCACGAATCAGTACATAAACAAATTAACTCATTGATAAATATTTTTTTTTCTTATTATAAATAAATATAGTTAAAAAATGGAAAGGGTAACATTTAAAAAAAACAAAAATATATAAAAGTTTTATTCTAAATCATTAAATAATATTCGGTTTAAATAAATTTTCTCTAACATAAAATACAATTATATACTAAAGATTTTAAATATAAATCTTAGATTTCAAGTATTTCAAAAATAAACAAACTTAGGGTTTCAGTTGTTACCTTTATTTTGTTCAAAATGGAAAAAGAATAGGACGATTGCACATATTTTTAATCACAAACTTAAATTGTTTGAAATAAATTCAAGTTTTGATCATTTATACGGGTCAAATTTTTTTTACAAATGGAGAGAATTCTCCATATTTTCAGTGGAAAATAAGTTCTAACCCTAAAATATTATTAAATAAATAAATGTTTAATTCTCATTTTAGGGAGAGCTTTAATCACTATGAATACGAAAGCGACTAAGTTACGAGACCTAAAAAAATTAGAAATATAAATCGTTAAAATAAAAATATTATATTTATTTATTTTAGGTTGTGATATTTGACACTTCAACCTAATATGATATCTATTTTTTTTTTATGATTTTAAAGTCTAATTTTATCCATCCAAAATATTATACGACTAGATTCGGTACTGAGTTATATGTTCCAAAACTTACTATACAAACATGAATTATTAAGAGGATTAAACATTTTTAGTTTAGATATTTCTCTACAAGTTTTGGTACATTTATAAAAATTATAAAACTAGAAAATAAATATTAAATATTACGCATTAATCCTAAAATGTTACTTTCACAACTATACCCTATGTCAAATTCTGATACATCTTCTATAAATGTTTATTGACACTAACTTTACTAACAATTTAGGTTCACACATTTCTCTTTAGATTTCAGTATATGTTTCAATATTTACCGATAATAATCTCTTTTCGATTTAATAATTTTTAAAAATAATCTAAATCTAAGAGCCAAAAAAAAAACTCATTTAATAATTCTAGAGACCCGTCATTTATTATAATTGTATACTAATACATCTTTCTTTATACTCGTCCTTTCTAATCTTTTCTCCATTTTCCCTGTGATTAACTAACTTTGCCATCATTTGAAAACAACTGAACCAGGGAATAGTGACAATGCTAAATAATTGTGTTTCCTAAGAATGCGTTTTAATTATTACCTTCATCATGCTATTCTAGATTTATTTATAGTACCACTTCATACACACATTATTGTTCCATAAAAATGAAGTTTGAAAAAAAAAAAGAAAGATTTGATTATTATCTCTACCTAGGTACGGACATTTTATCCGGTTCGATTGGGTTTCAATTTAATCTGATCTGATTAGATTGAAATTTTTGATAAAAAAAAATCAAGTTCAGATCGGGTCGGGTGATTTTTAAAGTGATATCAAATCGGGTCGAATTTGAACTTAGACTATAAAATATTTGACCCGACCAGACCCATGATTAAATACATAATTTTTTATAATTTTTAGGGGTATTTATAATAATAGTCCTCTATCTATATATTTTTCTCATTAGGTTTTTAAAATTATTTTTTTATTTATAATTTAGTCTTTAAAATTATATTTTTTATAATTAAGTCCCATAAATTATTTTTTTATAATTTAGTCCCTAAAACTATTTTTTTATAAATCGGGGTCGGGTTGAAATAGCGTTTAGGGTATTTATTTTCGATTCAAATCAAGTAAATTTTTTAAAAAAATTATTCAAATCGAGTTAAAATCGGATTTAGAATATCTGTATTCAAATTGGATTCGGATGAACCGAAAATCTAACTCAATCCGTGCTCATCTCTATCTCTGCCATTGGATTAAAAATCATTTTATCTTGCTGGGGTGATAATGATTTTCCTGCCCTGGTTTGTTAACAACACAATCATGTCAAATTTCATTTATAATAATTTCATAAATGTTATATACTTTATTATTTGTTTTTTCTTCTTAATATGTTTTATGGGCATGTGTTATCTTTTAATTTTGTTTAATTTCATAAATCTAAGCCTTTCCCTTTATTACATTGATTTTTCCAATCATTCTCTGTCTCGTTTCTCTCTCTCTCGTGTATGAAGCGGTGTATATTTAAATAGAGTCACGTGTGAACTTGTTAACCTGGTTTTGTAGATCAATCGTTGCGCGCACACAGGCAACGAAAATAGTACAAAAGAGGAGTGACTCGTTTACATTAAATAAGCTTGGCTGCTTGGGTAAGGTCTCTTTTCAAACCCAAAAAGACTGCCAAGAACAACATATTCAAATTTCAAAGCCGTCTTTGCTGTGTGTTTTTGTCCCTCGTCTGCCAGAGAAAGGTTTAATGGAGCTGGCTTTGAGCTTGGGTGATCCTTCAAAGTCATTTTCGTTCCTTGACAAAACCCAAAAGATATCAAGCAAGGATCTAGGGTTGTGCATGGGGCTCGGCAATGATGGAGATAACAAATGGGTTTCTTCAGATCCTCCCCTTCAGCTTCAGCTTCTTCCATTCTCTCCAGTTCCTCGTCTCCACCTTTCTTCCCCGCTTCGGTTTCTTTGGATCACTCATAATGGTAAAAACAATATATGAAAGAGCGATTTGAGTTTCTTTGCTACAGAAAATTACTTGAAAGAGAAATTATTTGAAGAAAATAGTATTGACGTTGACCTTTTGCATTGTTACATTGCTGATAGAAACAGGAGCATCAGAAGGAGAGGGAAGAGGATTAGATGTGAAGGGATTGCCGTTGGTGGCGGATGAAGCTGAGAAACCGGTAGCACTCTTACCTTCTAATAGCGCGGCACCTTCATTTCAGTTGGATTTCGGGATTAGAAATGGAAGCAGTAGAGGGAAGAAACAGGCGGAAACTGAAACAGAAAGGGGTAGCTCAAGAGCCAGTGATGATGATGAAAACGGTTTCACTCGGAAGAAACTCAGGCTCTCTAAACAACAAGCAGCTTTTCTAGAAGAAAATTTCAAAGAGCACAACACTCTCAACCCTGTACAACTCAAAACAAAACCCTTTATTTTCTTAAAAATGAGTTCTCTCTTTGTTTAGTTTTAAATTTTAATTTAATTTAATTACTTGTTTTAAATTTTGTTTAGAACCAAAAACTTGCCTTGGCCAAGCAATTAAACCTTCAACCTCGCCAAGTAGAAGTCTGGTTTCAGAACAGAAGAGCAAGGTACCAGAATAATCTGTTTTGTTTTTAATAGTATGTAGTAAATTTTTCAATAATTTGATGTAATTAAAAAAAAACAGGACAAAACTGAAGCAAACAGAAGTAGATTGTGAGTATTTAAAGAGATGCTGCGAGACATTGACAGAAGAAAACAGACGATTACAAAAGGAACTGCAAGGATTAAGAGCTTTGAAAGCTTCTCAACCATTTTACATGCAGCTACCTGCCACTACACTCACCATGTGTCCTTCATGTGAGCGTGTCACCACCCTTTCCGCCACTGCCACCGACGGCAAAAGTGGAGTCCAACCATTTATTATCCCCACCCCCAAAGCCTACTCGGCTACTTAATGAAACCATTTGAAGACGTGTCAAAAGCAGCGACTACCTTTTTATTTTTGTTAATAATTTTTTTTGCTTGGAGGGTTTTTTTCTCTTCTATTTTTTCCTTGTAGTTTTCATATAATGGGATGGGAGGAAACCAAGAATTTTGCGCTTTTGATAGATTTAAACAAGTTTTGTTAGAAAGTTGACTGTTTTGCTGGAACCGGAAAACCATTAGCTATTCTACTGACGGCCTAATGGAATCTAATGGTTTGTTTATTAATATATGTAATCCAAATTATGAAAAAAAATCATCGCTCAAGGTTTTTTCACGAAGACGGACTGTTTACCCACTTTTTACCCGCTTTTATTGATGAAAATATGAGTTTTTATTTTATTTTAAAAAAAATCTGATTTTGTGGTTAAAATATATAGAGTCGTAACAGATTTTTATGTGAGGTTAGATCTTTTAAAATCTCGATATTTTTGGTATAAAGATAATATTAATTCTTAATGTTTATAATTTTTATCATTTTAACTCTTAAGATGATTTTTGGTATAAAGATAATATTAATTCTTAATGTTTATAATTTTTATCATTTTGACTCTTAAGATAATTTTTATATATATATGTATTTGATATGTTAGATGTCATGTCATTTAAAATATATTATCATATGCATATGATATGTCATCATCGTTAAATTTTTAACGGTCTAGTTATCATGATAGTTAAAAAATAAGCTATTTGTCAAAAAGATATAGATTGAGGGCTAAATATATCCTAAAAAAGAATAAGGACCAAAACAATAAAAATTATAAATGTTAAGGGTTAAAATTATTTTAATGTCATATTTTTTTAAAAAAATCTCGATCATTTTAATAAAATTTATTTTAAAATTAATTTATTAAAATATATTTTGGTCTGTGAAAAAAATTTAAAATTGACTCATAAGTCAATTATAGATAGAAATGATTAGCATAATTGATATCTAATCAATTAATTAATATTTTTGTGTTAGAAATTATTCGATTAAAATTTAAAAACAAGATTCTTAAATACATAATTATGTTGTAAATATTAATAAAAGTTTTATTATCTAAAATAATCAAAAAATTCATATCCATATACGCTCAAGAAATGATTTCTCTAATTTTAAATAAACAAATACCTTAAATATTTTACTTAAAACGCTAGTACACCATGTTCTCGTACTGATCCATATATTAAATTAATTTAAGAATTAAGGTTAACGTATCAATACACCGTATCAATCCATAATATATTAAAATATTATGTCAAAATACGGTTTGTCACATATCGATACGGGTAAATGTTACTAAAATCTTAAATTATCATTGATAGGCATAGTGTATCAATATATTCAAATAAGTATCGACACCCAAGTAAGTAAGTTAGTTAAAAATTGATAAAAAAATTTAAAAACCTTACAAATTGGTTACTGAAATTTTATAGAACCTAATTTAAAGATCAAATAGCTCCGTTTGAAATGAAAATTTGTTTACAAGATAACCATACATTGAATTTCTCTTGGGTAACATTAATTACTAATAAGGACCTACGGTTTATTAGATTTACATTTTAGTCTTCAAAGTTTAATAAGTTAATGAAATAGTCATTGATTAAAAAATAGTGGCTTTTGTAATCAATATTGACATGTATCATATCGTATTGATCTCATAAAATCATTGTCTATTGTATATGTTATTGAAGTTAATCGTTCGATCATCGTATTGTTAACCGGTAATGCTTTTTTAGACAGAATCCTACTAGACGAGGGGTGTTACAATAAACACGTGTTCTAATATATATTACCTAATATATAACATATATTTTTTAAAAAATAATAAGTTATACTATATAATAATGCATTATTAAATAAACATGAAATAAGGACTAAAATGCATAGCATAATATTTATATGGCAATAAATAACATATAAAGGTCTAAAGTGCAATTTAAACGCAAAATGCAGGGGCATAAGCATAAACTATATGGAACTGAAATGAGAGAAAGTACAAATGCATGGTAAAAATAAAAAAACAATAAATAAGGCTAAAATTTTAATAGATACGAAATAAGGACTAAAATGGAACATATATGATATATGAGGAAAGAAATATAAAGTAAAAGAAATAATGTGATAGAAATTAAACTCTGAACATGGTGACTAAATTAACATAAAACATAACTAAAAGAGATGAAAAGTAAAAAAGAAGAAATTAAATGAGCATTAAAAATATAAGGATCAAACATGCAGATTTCCCATTTTGATTAAAATATAATCCGAGTATAATTCAAATTCAATTCAGTCTTTTCTTAAAAAAATAACATTATTAATAATACTAAATATTTCATAGATGTTTCCATCGTTCTAAAATTTACGATCAGGGATAATAATATAATCCAAATTTAATTTGACGAAAAAAAATTGATAAAAAAAGTTTGAATATGGATCCAAAAGGTTTAAGTCTTAATAAGAGGTGAATCGAATATGGACATTATCATGATCCGATTCAAATTCATATTCGATCCGAATTTGATCCACGTATAATGATAATTGTATAAAAGTCCTATTTATTATATCATTTCTTCACTCAATTATTGCTAGTAATGAATAGATTTAATGGCAATATTGGATAATTCTGTTTATTTTTTACATTTCAGCAATCAAGCAGCTAATTTATATTTTTATATATTATTTGGTACGATTATAGTTTTCTTTCTTAGAATCAACTACTTCTGTTTTATTTATTTTCTTAATGTCACAACCTGGATTCGAAATCCAAGTGTCGGGTTAATCCGAGGAGTTAGGCTTCGGTTTTGGACCCCGGGTTTGTGTAATTTGGGCCTTGTTGGGCCTTAAGTTGTTGGTCTTGAGTTGGGTTTTAAGTTAGGCTTGGTTCAGAAGGGTATTTTGGTAATACCAAATAAGATGTGATAGGGAGAGGAGTTTAATGTTGCAGGCCATGATCTCATCTTTCTCATCTTTCTTTTCTTTCTCCTCACCTTTAAAGCAACAAAGAAGAGAAGTTAAAGGTGTAATCTTTAGAGTTTCTTGTGGTAATCTCGTTTTGGTGCAAGACAGGAAGTTGTAGGTCTATCAAGGATCTATATAACAGGATAAGGAAGTGTTAGTTTGGTGGAAGATGAAGGTTTAGGAGGGGTTTAAGCTTGAGATCGGGAATGGGTTTTTGTGGGTGCAAATCTTGGTTTTTCTAGTGTTTTAGACCCTAAGAATCATCTTCTTGGTGTCTAATTCACTGCTCATCTTTCTCTTTGTAGAGAAACAAGTAGAAGAGCCATCACCAAGCTTGAGGAAGAAGAAATCTTGAGGTTAAGCTAAGAGCTCAGATTTCTTGCTTTTGCTGCTAAGGTTGGTACCCTTCCAACCCTTAATCATCACGCGTATCACGTTTTAAATTTGTTGCATGTTTGATTGCTTGTTGTGTGTATGGTAGCTTGAATATCCTTTAACGGTGAAATCGATCATAGTTGATGAACCTTCATAAAAATGGTGTAAACATGTTCAAGATCACTCCCTTAGAGTCTAGGATATTCAACCTTTAATTCACTGCTCATCTTTCTCTTTGTAGAGAAACAAGTGGAAGAGCCATCACCAAGCTTGAGGAAGGAGAAATCTTGAGGTTAAGCTAAGAGCTCAGATTTCTTGCTTTTGCTGCTAAGGTTGGTACCCTTCAAACCCTTAATCATCACGCGTATCATGTTTTAAATTTGTTGCATGTTTGATTGCTTGTTGTGTGTATGGTAGCTTGAATATCCTTTAACAGTGAAATCGATCATAGTTGATGAACCTTCATAAAAATGGTGTAAACATGTTCAAAATCACTCCCTTAGAGTCTAGGGTCGATTTGGGATCAAAAGGATGATTTTTTGGGTAGAGTTCTAAGTGTTAGAAGTCTCAAAACTGCACTTATCGTGCATGGGGTATCGATACACTTGAGGAGTGATTCAATACCCCTGAGAGGAAACTTAGGCGAGAAAGGCAGGCGCATCGATACGCCTTGCACGTGTTTTGATACCGGGTTGTCTAGTGACCATCACGGTTCGATACCTATATCGATACGGGTAAGACCTCCTTAGTTGACCTTGAGGTTTGTCAAAGAGTTTTGATACCCCCTTTGGGAGGATATTTACCTGTCATTTCGATACCTCTTGGTGAGGGTATCAATACAGGATGTTTCGATACTCTAAGTAGGGGTATCGATACCCTTGGGCAATTTTGCTTATGGACTTAGAGATGAGTTGGGAGGCCTCATAATGTTACCGTAAGGGTTCTTAGAGGTTTTCTAAACTATAAAATAAACTTTAAACCGGGAAATAGGCTCCTAACCTTGTTAATGAGATAATTGAATAATAAATGGAGTCTAGTGGTATAAATCGGTATGTGGAACCATTAAGGGTTCGATGTGACATGTTTGAGTCATGTGGCTTACTAGGAACCTTGTTTAGTGCTGATGAGTTGCCTAGAGTATATTATATATGAGATATGATACCTAGTAACCTTGCTTAGTACTGATGGGTTACTAGTGATAAATATTATATTATGGTAAAATTGATAACCTTGCTTAGTGCTGATGGATTATCGGTATTATATTATGCGAAAAACCAGCTAGGACCTTCTTTAGTGTTGATGGGTTCCTTAGTGGATTATGTGGAGTGGCATGCCACGAACCTTGCTTAGTGTTGTTGGGTCTCTTACTTCTATACTACTATGAGGTGATATAGACATTGTTATGTATATATATATATATATATATATATATATATAAGTATATATATGAGATATAAATACGGGATAAGAACTTGAGATGTTGTGTGGTCTTCTTTTGTCATGCATATTCTATGAGCTTTAGTAGCTCAACGTTCAAAATGTGTTTTCGTGCGTAGGTTAAGGAAGCTTTCAGAGGAGCATCATCGTGGTGGGTTCAACATCGACATCTATTGTTAGAGTATTGTTATTAGGCATAGTGGGCTTTGTACTTAGGACCCTATATGTGTAATTTTTAACTCTGTTTTATTTTACTTGTCGAATGCTTTTAAAACGAGTTGTAATATTTTGGAGCTTCGCTACTTTAACTTACTTGGATTTTATGTTTTAAACGGATTGGATTTCTTATTATGATGAAAATGGATTTGGACTTAACTTTTGTTGGGCTTTTAAAAAGAAATTTTGAAACACAGGTTTTGGGCCGGAGGCTCGATGTGACACCGGATCGAGGGTGTTACACTTAGTGTAGGAATGATTTGTTGCGTCGGTATCCAGTCTTTGTGGGTTTGATAACCTTAAATATTTCAACTTGGCAAAAGGTCAATGTTTTCATCATAAATGTATAGACTCCAAAAATCTCACCACATAAATCCAAATAAGAATATTTAACACTTAGATTTTAATTAAGTCGAATTGAGATTACGTATATTAATATAAATATATATTAAAATTTTAATTAAGTTTATATAATTAATATTTTTTTTAATTTTATTTATATTTTCTCTTATTTTATAGTTTTTTCTTGAGTTTTAGTAAAATAATGAAAGATCGATGGTTAGAATTTTTTCCAATATCGAACGTTGATGATTGAATACTTTGATTATATTTTTAATTTTTCATTGGATTCTAATATTTATTAGATGTTTTATAATTGTGATTTGAAAAGTAATTATGTTAGTATATTAGAAAAACTATTAGTTTATGTCAAGATAACTTATTTATTGTTAAGTTTTTTTTGTTGTTGAAGTTTTAGTTGTTACTTTAATTTGTTTTATATTATAATATTTGTTGATAGTTTTTTGTGCTATTAGTTTCAATATATTTGTTTGATGAAAATTATTTTTTATTTAACAATATTTATTTGAGTTATTACCCAAAAAATAATTAAATTCAGATTTTTAGATTTTAGATATTTTATTAGATCATACTAGAATTTATATAATTGAAGATTTTTTAAAAGTTGATTATTAACAGGGACGGAGCCATGCTGATGGTGGTCCCTCCCAAAATGGTTTTAGTATAATTATATTTAAGGTTATTCTTAGTTTAAATAATAATAAAATATGTTTTTTTGGTTGTCTCAATTTTTAGATTTAAAAGCTTAATAGACCTTTACTCCTCCTAATGTTTCCTGACTCCGTCTCTTATTATTAATTTTAGCAGAGGAAAAATAGTACACTATACGTGTTAGATTTTATGTTGGTTATTAAACTTCTGAAGTGGTTGGAAAGCTTGAAGTTTTCCTAGAAATTAAAAAGCTAATGGAATGTTAAACAGATTAACAAAGTTAGTTGCTGTAGCGCCAAAAAAGAAGGCTGTTGTTAGCAGCAGTTTTTTCTTCTTATCTTTCTTATAAATAGAGTGTCTTGTGATCATTGTAACACAACTTCTTCAATAAAGAAATCCTTTATGTTTACTTCAATTATTTATCTAGTATTTCTAGCATGGTATTATTCGTCAGGTTAACATTCCTGTTCTAGCCTCTTTCGCTATTGCCGCCAACAGTTCTGAAGTTGCTTCTCTTTGGCTACTGATTCATGTCGTTTTCATGAAAAGCCTTCAACAGCCGTTAACCATCATCAATTGATTCCTTCGCCGACAATAAACTTTAGTCCACCGTTAATATTGTATCGTCGATCTTGATGCCATTTTTGCTTTTGTTCCATTCTTATCGTTCATCAAGAAACCAAGAAGCTTTTACTGCGACGAGGATTTCATTTGTCTTGCTGCCAAAGAAAAAGTTCAAAGAAAAGATCGAAGAAGATCCATAAAGGTTCCAAAAACTGTTCCATAATTGATAATATGCATTCTTGATGCTTTCTCTGTAACCTTCATACTATTCGACTTCATAATATCCGTCGATATCCTTTGAGTACTCTTCGTTCTTAGTTTAAGAGATGAAAGTAAACATGCTGCAGAAATTATCGTCTTTTTCACCCTTGTTATTGATAGGGTCTGTTGAAGTTGTTGCACTTTTGCCTTGGTATTGAAGCATGATATGAATTGCTTGAGTTGGAATCAAGGAAAAGTCAGATGAAAACAATTTTTGAGATGGATATTTATGGTTCTTGCTCAGAATACAATTCATAAATGCTTGAATAAACTTTGGTTCTATGGTCACTAGTGTTAATGGTTTGGATAGTTCTATTAAATATCAAATTTCTAAAGTTCTTTAATTTTCGAAAGAGTTTTGAACGGAAAAAAAGTTATAGTACAACAAGGTGAGTAAAGAAGAACGAAAGGATGAAGAACACATTCAATTCTTAGTAAACCACCAAAGAAGAAATACAAATTTTGTTTCTAAAAGAACTCCGGAGGAAATAATGATGATCGAAGAAAGAAAACATTTTTTACTGTCTTTATCAATTCATTGTGATTGTTCATTTGTTCAAGAACTTCAATTCATTGGCTATCGAACAAGAAGATCGAAAAAAATCAGAAAAATTAGAAAACGGAATGAATGTTAGATTTTATGCTGGTTATTAAACTTCTGAAGTGGTTGAAAAGCTTGAAGTTTTCCTAGAAATTAGAAAGCTAAGGGAATGTTAAACAAATTAACAAAGTTAGTTGTTGTAGCGCCAAAAAAGAAGGTTGTTGTTAGCAGCAGATTCTTCTTTTTATCTTTCTTATAAATAGAGTGTCTTGTGATCATTGTAACACAACTTCTTTAATAAAGAAATCCTTTATGTTTACTTCAATTATTTCTCTAGTATTTCTAGCAATACGGATAGGCATGTAAACGAACCAAACTAATACGAATTAAAGAGTGTTTATGTTTATTCATTTAATTTTAACCGAACAAATAAACAAACACGAACATAAACGAACACAAAATTTCTTGTTCATATTCGATCATTAAGGAAAGCCACTTGTTCGTATTCGTTCATGTTCGTTCAATAAAATGATAAACGAACACAAATGAGCATAAACAAAAACACTTAATCATTAGTTGAAACCTAAAATCATCTAATAGATTAATCAACATTGTTTTGGTTTAGTCGGTTAGTTTAGTTTAACTGAACAATGAATACCCCTATACATATGTGAGTAAATTGAAATGAACATAAACGAACGAACATAAATAAACAAGCAAACATAAATAAACCTAAACGAATGGATTGCTGAACATTCAGGCATTCATTTAATTAAACCAACAATTTTTTTATTTTTTATTCATTCGTTTAAAAATAAATAAATATAAATGAACTTTTCACCGAACGGTTCGCTACACGTTTGATTTATTTACGGTCCTACTTACGGATATACCAACTGCTACATCAAACATAACACCAAAGTTTAAAAAAAAATCACCCAATGATGGAATTATGAAGAATCTAACATATTTCAACCAACTGTGTTACCCTAAAGATATCATCCTAACTAATTATAGAAAGTATTAAATAAGCTAAGGCCTAAGGCTTTAATTCTAAAATTCCATATTAATTTAAAAGCATAAGATCAAGAATTAAAAGCAGGAATGAAAAATAAGAGTAAAAGGCATGATTAAATGAAGCATGGAAAAGGAAATAAAACAATTAATAACCAAAATAAATGCAAGCAGAATTAAATGTGCGAAATTGAAGGAAAGGGTTAACCATTTAACTCAAAAAACTAAAAAAATTTAAAGCTAAACTCAATTTGAAAACTTGCAAGCTCAAAATTATTTAACTCGAGCTCAAAATCAAAATTGAAACTCGAATTCAAACTCAAAAAGCTTAAACCCGAAAATCACAAAAAAACTCAAATATCATTAAAATTGATTCAAGCATTAAATTATTAAGTTCAATTAAATCTCAAACTCTAATCTCAATAAAAACTAATACGAAAATATATTTAAATTTATTTTCGACCAAAAAACAAACAAAAAAAAACATGTTTGTATGAGATAAAGCCCTACTTTATTTATAGTCAGATTTTTTCTCCTACCTTCGTATCTAAGCGATGATGAATTATTATCTTCGGATCAACTATGTTTGCCTTTATATCATGCAGAAAGAAAAAAATTACATACCCAACTCATCCTCATTTTGGATCAAAATCCTTTTTTAATACAAATAATGATATATTAGTATTGATTTCAAGACATTTGCGAACTTTTCAAATTGAGTATCAAGTAATTTTTTTCGACTCATTAAGAACTCGAACCAAATTCAATCGAATTAAATTTTAACTAAACTTTCATCGAGTCGAGATCGAATAACTCGTGATTTGTCTTGTTTCATTAACAGACCTCACTTACCTAGATCATCCCCATTTTAAATCAAAATCATTTTTTTCAACATGAACATCACATTGTTCTTCCTCAAAACCCTTCCTAGATTTTCACTAACACCTAATCACCTCCCCAAACATTTTTTTTTCATTCAAACACCCTTAGAACTCTATTAACACTCAAGAACAAAGCCTTTTATTTTCTAATCTGAAACCCAAGTCCAATCAAACTTTTCCCGTTACACCCGATTTTGTCTACCTTAACTCAAATCAACCTTCAGCTAAAAGGAAAACTATAAGAGAGTGAGTTATGAAACTCAGTGTGTTTCAAAAGTCCAATGTATCAGAATAAATGAATAAAAATAAATAAATATTTTTCTTGTACATAGTTTCTTGAGTATAAAATATCAAATATATACAAGTCAAGATGCGTGTAATGATGTCATGTGCAATGCACAAATCTCAACTACATTGTCAATAGTCCGAATGGAGAAGTTCACTAGAACCCTTACCTACATCGTCACTAAAATCCGAAAGTGGTTTTAGGGCTTTCGAATCGAAAGGCTGCCACGGCTTCCTCCGTACACAAATCCCACCCCATACACACATGATAATGCATCATGATTTGAAAATCCAAAAATAGTTCTGACACAATCCGATATCAAAATATCCAAAATTATAATATATCTGAATCACCATATTCACAAAAGTGTGAAATTCAAAATACAAAAATTATATATTTTTCTCAAATCACAATGTCATGTATGCATGATATAACACAAATACAAACAAACCCACAATATTTCTTAAAACACAATTTCTAGTTTGTCACACAATATATATAAAATTTCAAAAGAACACATATAACACCAATTAAGAGAACACACCTCTAAAGATCACAACTCTAACATTAACGGCGATATTTTACTCGATCTGAATTATTTGTAGCTCTAACAGGATTGGATCTTACGAATATTCCTAGAATTAATATCATAGTTCCAAATCTTAACCATAATAAAAATATAATCTAATAAAACTCACGTATGTCACTCAGAAGATTTTCTGGAGCGTTCCAAGCAGCCTATGAGGGTGATGGTGTGATCTCGTCTTCAATATGGACATCATATGTAATAAAAGTATTTGAATTAATACATAAATTCAAATACTTTTCTTTTTCGATTTTGCAAAAAAAAAAACATAATTAAATCGTAACTTTAAATTCGAATAGCATAATAACTCGATTAAAACATATTTGATTGGTTTCACAATAATCTAGTTCATATCAAAACATATTCCGTTTAATTATTCGGTCTGATATATTGATCAACAATCCAAGGTTAACACTCGGTGCAATTAGTTCGATATAGACACAACTATTCAAAACACAAGCTTGGTTTGGGTTCAATATACCGACACAAATTCAATTGAATATACTATCAAATTCAATTGAAACAATAGAATTAGACTCCAACAATGCAAAATTGTTGGCCCACCACACTTACACCATGCTAAAATAATCAAGAGTTTCTAGAACCAATCGGCGACAAGTATGGAGGACTAAAAGGTGGTGGTTCAAACAACGTAACGATACAAAAAAAGACCAATAGATATTTTGATCGAACAATAATTAAAATAAAGGATTAAATAACTAATATCCAAAAGCAAAGAAAGAAAAAAAAACGTGAATTTCTTACACCAAACTTGTGTGGTTGTAGAAAAAGAAATAAACCGAGCGATTCCATCAACGTTTCTGGGCAAGGATGATCGGTAATAGAGGAAATTGATTCCTTTGACCTAAACACGATGGGAGTCGAACAATGATGATAAAGGTCTTCATGGATGAGATAAAAACCTTGATCGAAACATAAGTGGAATTAAGAGGAGATATGGTTATTTGCTTGAGAAAATAGCCTATAAGAATGCTTAATTTCTTAGAGAGAAAACAAATGAGAATACGCGATTGTAGAAGAAAGAATGGTTTACCATTCGGCCGAATTGGGTAAATTCCAAGATTAACTTCGAATTAAATTAGGGTTTTTACAAACAAGTATATAAGTTTTTCCTAATTTAAAAATTGACCCATGAATTCTTAAATTCATTCTAGAGTTCATAACTAAATTTTTTAATTATTAGGGATTCAAATTAGG
Source organism: Abelmoschus esculentus (assembly GCA_035048815.1). Taxonomy (NCBI): domain Eukaryota; kingdom Viridiplantae; phylum Streptophyta; class Magnoliopsida; order Malvales; family Malvaceae; genus Abelmoschus; species Abelmoschus esculentus. The sequence continues at coordinate 10,650,400 of JAUCBN010000026.1, read as the reverse complement.
GATTTTAACTTAATTTGGGTTTTAAAAGGAGGAAAAATTAGGGTGTTACTTGCATTTCATGTTCGATTATTAAATAATATTGAGTGAATGAGAAGACAACTCAATGATTTAAGAACTTGCTCTATATGTCTAACATGAACCAGAATCTCTAGACAATGTTTAACGACAATGTTCTAGGGTGTATAAAACCTTTAAACATGTAATCACTCCTGATAAAATTCATGACTTTCTAATGATACGTTCTATAAATTGGTTGTGTTGTAATATTCAAGGTAAAGGGATATGATACAACGATATATTCACTAAAATACACAATTTGCTATTACATGTTGGTTTATTTGGAAACAAAGATGTAATCTTATATTTGATGTTGATTACATTCAAAAAGAGAATATTCATTATAATAGCATCTTGGGTGAATGTATTAGTTGTCTTGATTTAAGCACAAATAAAGACAAGTAATCCAGCTTTACAGGTTTGGAAAAGACCATCAGTAGGACGGGTTAAAGCAAACTGTGATGATGCAAGAAAGATGAGTGAAGACATGACATTGATTGGGGATGACCAAGGCCGATGGTTGATTGGGTTTGGATGTAGCATTGGCTGTTGCATAGTTTTGTGGACTGAATTGTGAGCAACGGTTGATAGTCTTTCTTAGCTTGAGTGTCGAAAAGTTATTCTTAACATGAATGATACGATGGTGATTTAGATTTTTATACACAAAATAAAAAAATTAACTGGTACCTCCATAATGAATGATACTCATGAGTTATTACTTCAACTTTGATTGGTGGAGATTAGAAAGATTGATTGCTGCACAAACAAGGTAACTGACTAGCTAACTACTTTATGTCGAGGGAGATTGTTAACACCGACTGTTTTTGAGAAATTATGGGAGAGTTTATTTGAATTTATGTAGCAGGAGGCTGCTCCTAATATCTAACTTTTGTTATGTTTTCTTTATATAAAAAAATATAAAATTAGAATTTTAAGTGTAAAATAATATATATTCATGTATAACACTTCATTTTTATCACAAATTTTATAATTAAATACTTTGATTTAATAATAAACATCCTTTTTATCTACTTTTTAATATACAAATTTTATTTAATCCAACAAATCTCTTTTATATCTATTTTAACAAACGAGGCTTAAATATTTTTCCACTATTCCCATTAATTTAGCCGTAAAGGACAGAATTGAGAGAAATTTCGGCATCCAAACAAGCCCAAAACTAAATGGGTCAGATCAGAAAATTAAAGTGAGAAATAAAATGCAGAACTGCTGAAGCTTAACCTTTTAGCCCACAGTTCTATTGTCGTCTGCTTCCGATTCGAATCTTTTGACTATGAACGGATCTCACATCTCAGAGACCTTTTATTGTTCAATTTTCTACCCGATAAACCAACTTTCCCTAGAAAACATTTCCCTTCTGAAAATGGCGACACCCCAGTTCCTATCGTCGTTCAAATACTCCGACAGTCTAACCGTCGTAGCAATCTCCTTTTGCACAGCCATTGTTTGCGAAGCCATATCATGGCTCTTGATCTACAGAACCAACTCTTACAAATCCCTCAAATCTTCAATCGACAAAGCAGCCAAGAAACTCGAAACCATGAAAACCGACCAAAACCCTAACAAGTTATCCACCAAAAAATCCAAAACTAAGAAGATCGACCGTGTCGAAAGCAGCCTCAAAGAATCCAGCCGTGACCTTTCCTTATTCAAGTTCAAATCTGGCGCTGTCGTGGCCCTCGTTTTGATCGTCGTTTTTGGGTTCTTGAATTCTCTCTTCGAAGGGAAAGTCGTCGCCAAATTGCCGTTTAAGCCGATTGGGATTGTGATGAAGATGAGTCACAGAGGGTTAAAAGGGGAGGATTCCACGGATTGTTCGATGGTTTTTCTCTACTTCCTGTGTTCGATTAGTATAAGGACTAATTTGCAGAAGTTTTTGGGGTTTTCGCCGCCTCGAGGAGCTGCTGGTGCTGGGTTGTTCCCGATGCCTGATCCGAAGACCAATTAATTCAGTTTAAGGTTGATCTACATGGGGATTGAGGAACTGGGTATGCATCTTTCCCCCTTTTTATTTGTAATTTAGGTACTGTTCGAGAATCATGAATTTAGCTGGTGGATATTTGGAAATTCGGATTTTTATGTGATAATTTGGCACAATTACTGATCTTACATTTAAATCTATGTTCTCTAATTTTGATTATTTTTTACTTTTATGAGTTCTGGTGTTCTAATTCGAGATTTGAAGAATCCTTGCTTGAGTGTCATCTTTATCTAATCCATCGAGTATTCAAAAGTTTGTAGTGCTTGTACCGCATCCAATTTCTTAATGTAACTTTCATAGATTGAATGTCTGGTACAATGGTAATATGGTATGAATAATCATTCCATATTTTGTGGAAAAAAAGATAAGCTCACTGTTGCAAGATAAGAAACAACACATCATCTGCTTGAAAGTGAGGTATGTGTTAAAATTAATTATGAATAAGGTTTAGTTTTTGCATGCAAAATCATGGAATGAGATGTTTAATTTTCATACTGTGGTGTGTTGAGTCTGGTCTTGTGTTGCATAATGTACTATTGTGGCCTGTTTCTTCTTCTCCATGCTCATTTTCTATTCTGGAATTGTCTGCGGAAAAAGAAGCTAGGATTGTTCAAGAAATTGATTGAAGATGATGAATGAGCGTATTTGGATTGTTTAGTTGAGAAAAATTGATACCCCATTTCTTATACAATTAAACTTATTATTCATTTTCTTTGTGGGGTAAATATGATTTCTCCACGGGTCGCATATGGAACTAATGTGCTCTTTGAAGTGAAACCTATCCAAGTTAACACCTTTGTTGCAGCATTGGGGATGGAACAGAAGAATATGAGAGAGGGTATGTTATGAGAACTTATTTTACATATATATATATATATATGAGAGATAGGATCTATTTACATCGCATATAAAACTCAGTTTTATACGTTGATGAGTGAAATGGATGACTAAGATTAACTTTTTTTTTCGAAAGTAATAATTTTTGTATAATCCATTGTTAATTTTAACTATTTATTTTAATCATTTAACGTTTAAAAAACGCGAAGAGCTAAAATCTTTTACAAGCAATTGGACCCTATCCCTGCATATATAATATAATCCATTTATAGAACCTAAAATAAAAGAGTTTTATTCATTTTGTTGATTGTTGTATTAACCGATTTTGATTTTAATAGTAGAGATCGAAATAAGTATAATTCAATTAATGTGGATGATAAAAAATGATAGTAGTCGAAATTTGATTAATCTATTATTTGGATATCAATTGGGTAGGGTTGACAAACAGTTAACTATGTCAAATATCATTAAATTATTATTTGGAGATACCAATTGGGTAGGGTTAGTTTTGTAAATTTGATATTTAAATATGAGTTAACTATGTCAAATACCATTAATTTTTTAAGTGTATATTATATAATTAAATTAAAAGTAGTTATTATTATATTCTATTATTGAATTTTAATTTTATTTATTAATATTGTTAAGCTGTTAAAATCTTTTATCTTATTGTAAATAGATTATTAAGATCATTTCATGTTATTGATTTTAAAGGTTTAATGATATAATTAACGTCTAAGTTAAAATTCAGTGTTAAAATAATATTATTTTTTTTAATAATATAATTATATAAAAATTAAAATTTAATGATATTCAATGTAATTTACTCATAAAATATTTGAGTTAGTTTCGGGTACGGTATTTGGATATTTTTTGTGTTGTTATTTTTGTATTTTTGATGGAGCTATTTCAGGTCCGAGATATCTTGAGGTATGATTATTATTTCAAGCACTATAATTTTTGTTTAATTACACATGAAAATTATTTTGAATACGATAATATCTTATTCAAATTTTAATTTTACTCATACTTTTATGTCTTGATTATCAAAGTTAGTAACGTCAAATTTCTTTAACTTTAAATAAAATTAGTTTTTATATCCATACGCATGAATTTTAATTTTATGTACTTTTTTATCTGAACATTATATTACTTTTTTTTTAAATAAAAAATATATGTTATGAATATCTTTATTTATGGTGGATATTTATATATTAAATAATACTTTAATGTATATTATTATTAGAGTTTAATTCTTATTAAAATTAGGACTTTCATCTTATACCTATAAATATAGACTTTTGAAGAAAGTATTGTATATCATACTTTGAGAATATAATACAAGTCTCTTTCTTTTTGTCTCTCATCTTTGTTCATCTATTTTGTTTTTATTCTTTACTTTATTCACAACACGTTATCAGCACAAAACTCTAATAAACGAAGGTGTTTGTGGTTCAAATCTTAGAAGAATTATTGAAAAAATTGTTACTAGAATGAATCAAAGATAAGTTCTTCATCCTCTATTATATTTCAATTATCGATTATTTTTTCTCTTGATCTTTAACTTGATTTTTAATTTTTTAAAAATCATTTTCTATTTGGTGTTTGTGTAGCGATAGAGTAGCTCAATCATGATGGTTCTTGTCGATAATCCCCGAAAAAGATTTTAACAAGATATTGGTGACTAAATCTACCATATATTCAACTTAGCTTTGAAAGTCCGATATGTTTTACATAATTATCTCAATATAGTGAATGATTAATTATTCTCAAATTAAGGGATGATTGTTCAAAGAGTAAAATTATCATGTATTTAAACTACTATGACATATACGAGTAGTGTAACACCCCAAAATTGGTCCTAGAAGCTAGTGGGCCGATTTAACCAGTTAAACCTAGTTCGTGATTAAATTCTTAAAAATTGATTTTTAAGTGAAATAAATTATAGAAAAATAGCCTAAAATCCTAATTAAATATATTTTTGACTTTGGTCAATTCAATTTCGAAAGTTGACCCTTGAAACCCTATGATTTTGAAATTAGTGACTATTTTGTAAAAATTGAAAATTCAAAGACATATTTTAAATCAAGCCAAAACTTTAAATCTTTAAGGGGCTTTAATCCAATTATTATCCTAGCTGGTCTAGGCTTTGCAATTTTTAATTAATTAAGTCCATAAATTATATTTTAACCCAAATTACTAATTAAAATTGATTTTTAACTCTTAATCCTATTTAAACATGATAAACCTAACCTATAATTATAATTTTCGTTTTCTCTCTTCCTAAGGCAGAGAACCATCATTTTTTAAAGGTAAACCTAAATCTTTTCATCAATTTTCGTTTGGATTAAATTATATAACTTTTTCTTCTTCAAAACTTCTCATTAGTGACTATTTTGTAAAAATTGAAAATTCGAAGACAAGTTTTAAATCGAGTCAAAACTTTGAATCTTTAAGGATCTTTTATCCAATTATCATCCTAGCTGGTCTAGGCTTTTAAATTTTTAATTAATTAAGTCCATAAATTATATTTAACCCAAATTACTAATTAAAATTGATTTTTAACTCTTAAATCTTATTTAAACATAATAAACCTAACCTATAATTACAATTTTTGTTTTTTCTCTTATCAAGGTAGATAATCATCATTTTTTCAAAGGTAAACCTCTATCTTTTCATCAATTTTCGTTTGGATTAAATTATATAACTTTTTCTTCTTCGAAACATCTCATTTTCTCATCGTCTTATCATTTTAAAACCCGAAAAACAATTAGATCAGTTTTGGAGTTGAGATTTCATCAACCTTATATAAATTTGAAGTTATTTATTGAAATTACCAAGTTCTTGACTTGGTAAAAATATTTTTAATCCTTTGTTTTTGAAAAATCAGTTTTTGGGTCAAAATATACAATTTTCGTTCAAGGATTTTTACTCACTGTTTTTGAATATTAAAAGGATGATTTTCAATGTGTTAAGATGTTTATAAAGTTTTTTTAAAATTTCTAATCCCGTACTAATGGTTTAAGAGAAGTTTGGTTGGTTCCGGAAAGTTTTCGGTTAAGATTTTGATAGGTTCTGATGCGTGTGGTATAAGCGCAATTTGAGTGCAAGTGTACACGTCGTCAAGTAATAAAATGATAAATATATCGTGTATCGTCTCCACAGGGATTGATATACTTAATATATCTTCCTTTGTTCCCTTGCTCTTGAAAATAAAGTAAAAACACAAATAAGTTGATTTGTTTAACTAACTAATTAAACAATAAAACATAAAATAAAGGTTGAGAACGATTATAGAGAAAGTGGGTAGGATCCAGTTGCGTCAATTAGTGGATTCAATTGATCTTCTTCTTGTCCAATGCAATCACACAACACTGCTTCGACAGTACTGCAGATACCGCCTCGGCAATATTGGTGTTCCTCTGCCGCGACAATCTCTTGCTCTTGGGCAGAAGCATCAAAGTTCAACAAAGTATCCGTAAGTGACTCAGCTCATCTCTGAGTCAGAGTGCTGTTGATGACCAGTCCTTGACGATACTTCTCAGCGTAAATCAACGATAACCATCAACTAATCCAACACTTCTTTTAGCTGCTGAAACTCTTAACCTATCTCTTGGGCTTCCAAAAGAGTCTAGGCCGAGTTAGTGTCTACAACACCGTACTTATCTCTTTTGTGAATCTACACCTCTCGATGCTAGATAAATAGATTACTTACAAACTTCCCTCTCGAGCTTGAATGTAAGAATAAAGAATGGCAATAGGATAAGCAAACTTTGATATTATTATTGCATAAGAACAAAGATACAAGAATCAATCTCCTCTCACTAATATCGACAACCTTCACATATCCCTAAGAAGTTTAGAATATATTATCGTTAAGTACAATTCTTAAGAAGGAAGGGTTTCTCTAAAAATCGTCTCTCTAAACAATGTGGTCGGCTAGGGTATTTATAGTCTTAACCTAGGGCAAACCTTTCCTAAATAGACTTGGATATTCCAGAATATTCTTTATATTTTTATCTTTCATTGTGCCTCATTGTTGATGCTGTTACATTAAATTCTGTCGCGGCCCTGTCTTCTGCCTCGGCCTCTACTCTGCTACACTGCCGCTTTGGCCTTGGATATTCCTGCATGTACAAAATATGTAATAATATCTGCATTCTCTATAAATATTGACTTTTTAAGTAATGATAACGGAATATCCAATATTTGTGCAAAGAGTCCATATTTTGGTTCAAGTTGGAGTATAATAGATGCATAAAGTACCATGGGAAGGGTAGTAAATAACTGTCTTTTAGGCACTCATCAAATACCCCCAAACTCGAACTATTGCTTGTTCTCAAGCAATGCAAAACATCAAATTGCCGAATCTTACTCCCCTTCGGTCTTACTCTTCCATCTATTCTCCCTACCATGGTCATGTCTATCTTTCCGTTTTAGCCACTAGTTTACCCAAGGACTTTTACTAAGAAACAAGCTATAAGGCTAGGTGAGTGTGTGCGTTTTATGGACAAGGCTGATTCAAGGCTTTCTTAGATAAACCTAAGTTCAAAAAGTGTTTATTTTTTTCTAACCCTAAAGCAAGCTTCTAAGTTTTATTCCACGAGTATTCTATGGTTATCCCTTCAAAACCGAACTTGGCCATGGTAAGGAGAAATTTTTTTATAGCCTTAAAGGAGTAAACTAAAGCAAAACTGACGTAGGGCAGTGCAAGATTACAAACATAAATTCAAGAAAAGAGAATATTAAAAAAAATCAGAAAAAATTTACTCCCTTTATGGTAATGTCACAGCAATGGATAGCCTCGATAGTGCTTCTGCACCTACAATATCCCCCAAACTCAAACCGAGCATTATCCTCAATGTTCAAAATATACAACATGCAAAAGAAAATAAGGATGATAAAACAGAAGGGATTAGAGAGATTCTGATTGTGATTCAGAAGAGCTGCTGGAAATTGCTCTCCTCCTAGGTATTCTTGCCGATGCTTTCTGTCTGGATCCTTGTCCTGGTGATTGTTGTGTTTTTGCCTACCGGGGCGGCTGTACTCTGGTGGGTGTTTGTTTCTGCAATAGGGCCGTGACTTCATCTCCGTCTTCTTTTTTGTCTGTATGCATCACCTCTCTTTTTCTTCTGCCTCGACAGTTGGTATTCTCTATTAGGTATACGATGAGCTCTCATGGACATATTCATCAATTTGTCGAGAAAGACTATCTCTAGAGAAACTGCCAATGGGGATGGGACTCGGTGGTGGAGAATTGAAGACGACTCTCCTTTTTATGGGCGCCTGCTGCTGGATGATGTGGCGGTCGTACCTGCAGGTCTGGATGGCCCGACAACGTGAAACTGTTGTTGTGGTCTAGCTATAAAGAATGGTCTAGGCCTTGTAACAGGTGTTGTCTCTGTGTACGGTGCGGTGGTGACAAAAACGTTGGAAGGGAATTCTGGAAATTGCATTCCATGGGTGGAAAAATTCTGGATCAGCATGTTGGCAAGAGTGTTGTTCAAATCTCTCTGATATTCCATGTATCGTTGCTGGCGTAGGTCCATGTCTGACATCCTCTGCAAAATCTCCTGATATGGGTCTGTTGCGGTAGAGGCTTGGGCATTGTCAGGTACTTCTATCGTATACTGCCCTCTGGCAGTAAAGTCAACAGTGAATTGTTGAGGTGTTTCCTGCACTAGGTCTACTTGGGTGATCTGCATCACTCTATGGCAGAATTCTTTTGTCCAACCTTGCCTTTGTGTTGTGTATTCATCGGTTGTTTCTATAGGGACACCTGCAGCAATGCATAGGATAGAGATTAAAGTAGGGAAATATAATGGACCTTATTCTTTCTTACCGCAATCATAGATTTCTTGAGGAATGATCTCTCCAACATTGATGGTCCTTTTGTTGATGATTGAATGAATGAGCAGCAATCTTTTTCTATCAACTGTGCTATTGTAGGAGGTGGGCATGAGGCGTCGCTTGATAAATGTATACCAAAACTTGGCTTCGGGTTTAAGGCTGAGCCTTGTTACACAACCCCTATGGGCATAGGTTTTCCATGGAGTGTTGTCGTAGCAATGTTCGTCCTTGATAGCCTCGTATTCCTCGATATTTGTTGCAAATTCACCATGTTCATCGCGTATGGGGATAATGTCGTAGTAATCATTGATTGCCTCAGCATCTAGCTTTACTAGCTTGTCCCGGCAGTAGACGAACAACGTGTCTTTGTTTGGGCAGTGCGCAAAGAATTCTCTTACAATTGTTGTGTTTTCTATGAGAGGTTGGAGGCAAAATTTTTCCCAATCCTGGTCTTCAATTCTGTCGAACAAGAATTGGTCGCTGCCATAGTTTTCTTTAATGGTGTGCTGGAATCCTTGTTCCTCCCATAACTGCCGTGCAACAAAAGATCTTTGGAAACGTTCTGCTACGTTGCTATTGGCAAATCGTCTGTATGCTGCCATGGATGATGTGAATGTTGATGAAATGTTCTTGAAAATAGGCTGTAAAGTGCAAGACTGCGGGTAAGAATGCAGAGAGTATTTATGAGATTTGAAAGATAGTGAGAGCAAGATTGTTTAAGAAAGTAAAAATAGCAAGAATGCAAAGTAAATAATGTACAACAATGAGTTTGCTTATATAGGCTATAAAAATATGACTGTTAAAAATACTAGCCGTTAGGCATTTACTGCCTTGTTGCACAGTTACTGTCGCGGTGAGTTTCTCGGCAGAGAGCCGTTACACTTTTTTTGCCCGTTAGGAATTCTACGGTTCTAACACAGTGCATTGCTGTAGCAGTAGACTTTCTGCTTTGGTATATTTTGTCCTGCATTCATATCTTTATAAAAAATACTGATAATAAAATATAAGAATATTGAAAAGAAAACATAGTAACATGAAATTCTGAAAATAACAAAATACTGAAAATAATAATATATAAACTAATCCTAATATAATAATTAAAATTGAAGGAATTAGGTTACCTGTGGAGTGCATGTGAATGCATATCTCACTTTCGTTATCTCTTTCTGGCCTGTATCTTTCTTCATGAGTTGGTCAGTCCCTTCAGTGCATTCGACTTCTCCTTTGGGTTTTATTCGTTTACCGAATAGTCTGCCGAGCGTGCTGCCCAGGCAGGATGTTTTAGTACCTTATTTGGTGTTTGGAGAGCCTTACATTCTGCTGGAGCGTCTGAATTTGGAAGATTATGGAAGGCGTTCAACTTGACTTGTTGATCATTTATTCTCATTATGAGCTCGTCATTTTCCACATCGATTATGGTGCGTCTAGTAGCAAGGAAAGTTCGACCCAATATGATCGGTGCATTGTTGTCGGTCTCACAGTCAAGGACAAGAAATTCGGCAGAAAATATAAACTTGTCAACCTTCACAAGAATGTCCTCAATTTTACCTTCAAGATGCACATAGGATCGATCCGCAAGTTGTAGCAGTACTGTTGTCGGTTTTGCCCATCCAATTCCAAGTTTCTGAAAAACTGATTTGGGTATTAAGTTGATGCTTGCTCTTAAGTCGCATAGGGCCTTTCCTTTATAACCATCTCCAATCGCACAAGGAATTGTGAAGCATCTAAGATCTTTTAGTTTGGGTGGCATACGACTATGCAGCATGGCATGCAACCTTTAGTGGCTGCCACTGTTTCAAATTCTCCTAGCCTTCGTCGTTTGGATACTATGTCCTTCAAGAATTTGGCATAGTTGGGCATTTGTTCAATAGCCTCAACTAGTGGCAAGTTGATATGGACCTTCTTCAAAATGTCTAGGAACTTCTGAAATTGGTGGTCCTGTTTCTACTTCTTTAGCCTCTGTGGAAAAGGAGGTGGTGGTTTGATATCCTCCAGGTTTCCTTGGATGATTAGTTTAATACCTGGGGTGAATTTATCTACAACTGCCTCGGCAGGTGGTTTTGATACTGCTGGTTCTCTTGCCGTGGCAGATCTTTCGGTAGGGTCCTGCTCAGCCTCTGAGTCCTCATGATGTTGATTTTCTGGTTGGACTCTATCGATTGAGGTCTCTTTTTTATCTTTCAGTTGTAGGCCACTACTGGTTGTGATTACCTTGCATTGCTCGTGGCCTAACACCTTATCAACTTCAGTATTGCTAGGTAACCCCCCTGGTGGTCGAGTGTTTTGACGTTGGACAAATTGACCAACTTGGGTTTCTAGAGATTTTATCGCGACCTCTTGGTTCTTCAGTCTTATCTCAGTTCGGTTCATGAAGTCATCAGTATGCTTCATGAATCGACTATTCTCCATCATGTAAGCATCAATCTTTGACATAAAAGCCGTGAGAGAATCTGCCAATGCATTCAGAGACTGTTGTTGTTGTACCTGCTATTGTGGCATGGGCTGCTGAGTGTTTTGCTGCGGCAGGTTCTGGTTTTGATGCTGGAACCCAGGGGCTTGATTAATTGGATTCAAGGTATTTTTAGGGTTACTCCATGAGAAGTTCGGATGCCTTTTCCAAGAGGGGTTGTAGTTGTTGGACATCATTGGATTATTTCTGTTATAGTTTCCAACATATAGGCTGGTCTCCTCATCTTGCATGTAATTCGATGAGTTAACTACCTTAACCTCATGTATATTTCTTTGGGCTTGCATATTCTGAACCATCTTGGTCAGAGAAGCCAATTGTGCTGCCACCGAACTTGATGTATCTATTTCATGGGCTGTGGCATGACGTCTCATTCCTCCTCGCCTTGATGTGGAAAATTGGAAATCGTTCTTGCGAGTTTGTTCAGAATTTCAATGGCTTCTGCAGGTGCTCTATCCAAAAGTGTCCCATTTGCGGAAGCATCTAGCATCATCCTTGTGGAGGCATTAGTAGCATTATAGAACATGGAGACTTGCGTCCACAAGGGAAAACCATGTAGTAGGCATTTGTTTAATAGTTCTCTGTAACGTTCCCATGCCTTATACATCGATTCATCTTCATCTTGCCGGAATGATGTGATTTCATTACGAATGCAATCATAGAGATTTATCGGATTAAACCCCTTAATGAATTCTCGGCAGAGTTCCTCCCAAGATCCTATGGATCCTGCTGGGATACCATTCAACCAAGTTTTCGCCATATCCCTCAGTGAATAGGGGAACAATTTTAATCGTAAAATATCTTCATGGACTCCTTGAATCTTGAAAGAGTTGCATACTTCCATGAAAGATTTGAGATGTTGTCTTACATCTTCAGTAGCAAACCCACTAAACTGTCCAATTATGTTCAACATGTTGAACATCACTGGTTTGAGCTCAAAATGAGTTGCTTCGATTTCTGGGGTGACTACGCCAGGGTTGAGTCCGTTTAGATCCTCCACCAGATAGTCTCTAACAGTGGGCTGCCTCGATAATGGTTGCGGCATTGGCTACTGCGGCATTGCTGGTGACAGTATATTATGATCAACAAGTGGAATTTGTCCTCTAGGTGGATTGTCCATGTCTTGGAATAGATTGCGTCTCAGATGACGTCTTGTGCGTTCAATCTCAGGGTCCAACTCGTACAATGGTCCACTCGGATTTGCCCTGGTCATAAACCAAATAAATAAAAGTTAAAATAAAATAAAATAAATAATTAAAGTTAATGTTGAATAAATAAATAATTAAGATTAAAGTTAGATAAACAATAGTTAAAGAGCAAGAAAATTAAAGAAAACAAAATTTAGTTGCCAATCCCCGGCAACGACGCCAAAAACTTGATGCGTATGGTATAAGAACAATTTGAGTGCAAGTTTACACGTCGTCAAGTAATAAAATGATAATTATATCGTGTATCGTCTCTACGGGGATTGGTATACTTAATATGTCTTCCTTTGTTCCCTTGCTCCTGAAAATAAAGTAAAAATACAAATAAGTTGAGTTGTTTAACTAACTAACTAACTAATTAAATAATAAAACATAAAATAAAGGTTGAGAACGATTATAGAGAAAGTGAGTAGGATCCAGTTGCGTCAATTAGTGGATTCAATTGATCTTCTTCTTGTCCAATACAATCACATAATACTGCTTTGACAGTACTGCAGATACCGCCTCGGTAACATTAGTGTTCCTCTACCGCGATAATCTCTTGCTCTTGGGCAGAAGCATCAAAGTTCAGCAAAGTGTCCGTAACTGACTCAGCTCATCTCTGAGTCAGAGTGCTGTTGATGACCAGTCCTTGACGATACCTCTCAGCGTAAATCAACGATAACCACCAACTAATCCAACACTTCTTTTAGCTGCTGAAACTCTGTCTCCTGGGCTTCCAAAAGATTCTAGGCCGAGTTAGTATCTACAACACTGTACTTATCCCTTTCGTGAATCTACACCTCTCGATGCTAGATAAATAGATTTCTTGCAAACTTCCCTCTCGAGCTTGAATGCAAGAACAAAGAATGACAATACAATAAGCAAACTTTGATCTTATTATTGCATAATAACAAAGATATAAGAATCAATCTCCTCTCACTAATATCGACAACCTTCACCTATCCCTAAGAAGTTTAGAATATATTATCGTTAAGTACAATTCTTAGGGAGGAAGGATTTCTCTAAAAATCGGCTCTCTAAACAATGTGACCGGCTAGGGTATTTATAGTCTTAACCTAGGGCAAACCTTTCCTAAATAGACTTCAACTTGGAGTAGGGAACAAATCTTCTTCAAGGAATCTGATATTTCCAAGTTTGCCGCCTTCTAGAAGGGTTCTCCCGCTTGGTCTCTTACTTGGGCTTTTAGCGCACTAGCCTGGTCCATTTTATGCGCTGCATCTTCCAGAATATTCTTTATATTTTTATCTTTCATTGTGCCTCATTGTTGATGCTGCTACACTAAATTCTGTCGCGGCCTTGTCTTCTGCCTCGGCCTCTACTCTGCTACACTGCCGCTTTGGCCTTGGATATTCCTACATATACAGAATATGTAATAATATCTGCATTCTCTATAAATATTGACTTTTTAAGTGATAATAACGGAATATCCAATATTTGTGCAAAGAGTCCATATTTCGGTTCAAGTTGGTATATAATAGATGTATAAAGTACCATGGGAAGGGTAGTAAATAACTGTCTTTTAGGCACTCATCAGGTTCAAGGGGCTGTCTGAATTGGGATTTATTGAGTGTGATTAGGAGCACTAAATCCATAGTATTCGATGCTTGAAACCGGGTAAGAAGTAGGTAATCTCATTTGTAGAAGTTTTTTGAACAAATCGGTGACTTAGTGAGCAAGAAATGGTTATCGGTGAGTGATTTTGAGAGGGGGCTACTTCGACAGTGTTTTAAATCTGTTTTACAGAGGATTGGGGCGTAGGGAAGGTGTGAAAAACCTCCATATACTCCGAAATTAGTTTTTAAGTTTTGTTCTCTTGAAAATCCCATATTACGCCATACTTTACTATGTGATTTTTTCATGTTAATGTTTTAATTATGCATATGGTTAGATGTTCATGTTACTGTTTTTTATAATATTTGATGCTCTCATGGTTTTGTTTTCAAAATTTGATAAAAGAGATTTTAACGGTTTATGCATTTGATGCACGTATTCATGGGAAGCATGAGTTGTGATTCACTGTTTTTGTCTACACACTTGAGCATCGTGTTTTGTTTTTAGTATTGGTATTCAAGATGATGAAACGTGGATAAGTTGATCGATCAATCGGATGTGAGTGCACTATAATTAAAATGCGTACATGTATTAAATGCCTTGATGATGCATTAGATTTAATACTTATATTGCGATATATGTGTTGTATTAAATGTAAGTGTTGCTTATCCCAGATACTAAAGTGAGATTTCATGATTGGATTTAATCCATCATGAGTGTGATTAGGCGATTATCCCTCACACGTGATATGAGTAGCGATTGGCTCTCATACGTGGCATGTCGGCGATTTGGCCTCATGCCTGGCATGTTAATCATGCTTGTTCCGTTTATCCTAACGTTTAATGCTAATCTAAATGGTTCACTAACACCAATACAATGTTATAAGCAAGTACTTTTTCTTAGTGGAATGATTTCCTTCAATGAAGCTTTGCTATATACATGTAAGACTTGAGTGATGCTTAAATGAGCATGTATTTTTCAAAAGTAATTGAAAAAGGTTTTGTGGCTTATGCCATGTATACTTGTTATTTTCAATGTTATTGACATTGATAGCCATGTGATTATTTCATGAGTTGAGCATGAGATATTTTTATAAAACTTTGGCTTTTATGGGTTGCATTGCAATTTGTTTTACTTATGTTTTTAATTGTCACTCACTAAGCTTTTGCTTAACCACTCTCCTTTACTTGCAATGCAGAGATATACGTGATTAGGTGCCAGCAAGAAGAAAGGAAGTCGAGTAAACTATTTTTACTTTCCAAGGCTCAAATATGTTTTAAGTAAATTTGAGAACCTTAAGTAGATAAGAGCAATGGAGCAATGAATTAATATGTTTTTCTGGATATTCTTGTTTTGCACTTCCTTTATGACAAATTATTATGCTATTGAAGTTCTTTGGTTTGATTCACATCTTTGATTGTGTTTAGGCATGTTGAATTTGAGTTTGATGAATATTGCTTTCAATTTATGTTAAGAGCATGGAATTAAGATGTTTGAAAAATGAATCTAGTACTCTTGTGTTCACGTTTAAAGCTTGAAATCTGGGTAAATAGCTATATCTGGGCAGGGGTTTCGATACCTGTTCATAGGGTATCGATACCTAAGCAAAAACTTAACGTTTTTTTAGAAATTAAGCCCTGGTACCGTAACCACATGAACAAGTTTCGAAATGATAGTATTAGTTCTTTAGGCGTATCGATATAGTTCTGTTTGGTTTCGATACCTACCTTCTCAGAAACATAATGGTATCAAAATGGTCCTTCGAGAGTATCAAAACGCGGGTTTGTTACACAGGCAATCCTTTGAGTTATCTTAGGTGTTCCGAAACCTTCAACACCCATTTTGATACTTCCTTGTCATTTTCATAGGTTTCGATATCGGGGAAGAATGTTTCGAAACCCCTGTTAGGTAATGTTGTTTAAGACTGAGAAAGAACTTTGAAAAGTTACACTTTAGTCACCAAAATTTAAAATAGCAATTAAGAGACTCTTAAACCTTGTTTTAAATTGAAATTTGATAAGAAAGCATGTATTGAACTTAATTAAGTATTGGTAGCCTTAACTTCAATTTTAGACCATAAAATTCTAGAAATTTACAATTAGGTCCCTAAATCTTGTTCGATCAAATTAGGACTCTCTTAATATCGAATTCCGCTGCAATTGATCTTGGTCCTTGCATGAACATGTAGGAACTAATTAATGCATTTAAAGATGATAAAAGAATTTTCTTAGGGTTGTTTATCGGGGCAAGTCTTCGGATTAGCCTCGATATTCCCTGTGTAGCTCGTTCGAGTCGGGTGACATCTAGAACGAGTCGAGAGGGTTACATTTTTTGGTATTAGAGCTTAGGTTTATGAATCTTTTTATAATAATTTGTTTTTCTTTGCTATGATATTATGTACGATGATTGTTTACCATATTTTGATGATATTACACGGTGATTTCTATATATGCTGATATGTTATATGCGCGGTGATTGATTAATTTACTAAGGCTAAAACATGTTTGACCTACATCTCCATTGCTTCACTACTTTAGGTTGGTTTTGTTAAAAACTTGAGCTAGTTAAATCCTTGATTTTAATAGACTCACTTAATTTTAAATTTTGTTTTGTTGCATAGTAATAGTAATATGAGACCCAGTAAAGAGCTTAGAATGAATAGTCGATTAATCAATAATGTAAGGGATGAACATGAGGAGCAAGAGTTGCACCCTTCTCCACTTCCACCTGTTATGTCGGCTGTCGATGACATGTCATAGTTGGTTCAAGCTATTGGGGAGCTTTTTTTAGGCTGTAGTTTCTGGAATGCAGGACACGATTGCTTCACTAGTAGCTAATGTTGGGTTAGATTTAGAGAGAATTCGTAGTTTAGGAGCGATTGAGTTTAAGAGTTTTATCACCGGAGGACTCAAAGGCTTGGTTAGAGAGTACAAAACGTATTTTGGACCAGATGAGTTATTCTGATTAAAGGAAACTTGGATGCACCATTGCTTTGCTCCAAAGGTGATGCTTATTAGTGGTGGACTACCATAATCTATGGTTTAGATGATGCTGAGGTGACTTGGGATTTCTTTGGTGAGGCCTTTAGTCGTAAGTATTTAGGTGTTAGGTATTTGGATGAGAAGAAAAGGGAGTTTATGACTTTAGTTCTGGGAAGTATGTCGATTTCCGAGTTTGGGATTTAGTTTGTCAGGCTGAGTCAGTATGCTCCTAAGCTGTTACCTAATGAGAAAACTCATTGTGAGAGGTTTCGCTATGGTTTGATTTGTGAGGTTAAGAATTATATGATGGCTATAGACTATACAGACTTTAATGTGTTGGTAGATCGAGACAAGGATATTGAGTAGAGTTTGGTCCTAAAGTCTTCAAGATCTTGTTCTGATAAGAGGCTAGTTGAAAATAGTAATAACAAGGATAAGTTTAAGAAACAAAAAGATAGTACGTATGGTATGAATCAATATAGAGAAGGAGGTTTTGGCCGTGGTTATCAGAAAGGTCATGTTCAAAATGTTGAGTGTAATAAGTGTGGAAGACGCCCTTTTGTTTGACGAATGCACCATCCGCTTTCATGGATATGATGAATAGGGTTTTCCATCAGTTTTTGGATCAATTTATGATAGTATTTATCGATGATATTCTCATGTATTCTCGTGTCGAGGAGGATCAAGATAGGCATTTAAGGGTTGTGTTGTAGACTTTGTTGGATAATCAATTGTATGGAAAGTTAAGTAAGTGTGAGTTTTGGATAAAGAAGGTTGTTTTTCTAGGGCATATAGTTTCGGAAGAAGGTATAAGGGTTGATCTGCAGAAGGTTGAGACTGTAATGAGTTTGAAACCACCTAGGTTTGTGACAGAGGTACGTAGTTTTCTGGGTTTAGCAGGATATTATCGAAGATTTATGGAAGGTTTTTCTAGGATCGTAGCACCTCTAACCAAGTTGTTGCAAAAAGATGTTAAGTTTGAGTGGACCGAAAAGAGACAAGAGGCTTTTGAAAATTTAAAGGAGGCTTTGACTCATGCTTTGATCTTGGTTCAACCCGAATCGAGAAAAGAGTTCACGATGTATAGTGATGCATCATATATTGGTCTTGGTTGTGTTTTGATGCAAGAGGGAAGAGCGGTAGCTTATGCATCTCGTCAGTTGAAGGTGCATAAGAAAAACTACCCCACACATGATGTTGAGTTAGTCGCAGTTGTGTTCGCTCTTAAGATATGAGGCATTATCTGTATGGTGAACATTGTGTGGTTTACACGGATCATAACAGTTTGAGGTATTTGATTTCATAGAAAGATCTTAATCTTGGGCAACGTCGTTGGCTCGAGCTACTTAAGGATTATGATTTGACTATTGAGTACCATCCGGGTAAGGCTAATGTTGTCGATGCTTTGAGTTGAAAGGTGGTTGTTAATTGCGTGCTATGTTTGCTAGGTTGAGCTTATCAAAAGATGGAGGTTTGATAGCCGAGTTGCAGGTTAAACCATCTTTGGTTGAAGTGATCAGAGAGAAATAGTTGAGGGATGAAACTTTGGTACCTTTTGTTCAGGATATAGCTGAGGGTGTATCGACAGAGTATAGTTTTCGAGGAGATAGGGTTTTGTGTTTCAGGGATCGGGTTGTTGTGCCAAATGATACTTAGTTGAGATGTACTATTCTTGCGGAAGTGCACAGTAGCCCTTTTTCTATACATCCAGGTAGTACTAAGATGTATCGAGATCTAAAAATGACTATTTTTTGGTTGGTCTAAAGAAGGATATAGTCGAGTTTGTGAGTAAGTGTTTAGTGTATCAGCGCGTTAAGGCTGAACACCAGGTTCCATCAGGTTTGTTACAATCGTTGAAGGTTCCTGAGTGGATGTGGGAAATGATTAATATGGACTTTTTCACGGGTTTGGCTTTGACACCATCTAGGAAGGACTCGATATGGGTAGTTGTAAACAGGTTTACGAAGTATGCACACTTTTATTCCAATGCATACTAAGTATTCATTGGATAAGTTGGATGAGCTTTATGTTTCTAGTGTTGTGAGACTACATGGAATGCCAAAATCCATAGTATCTGATAGGGATCCGAGGTTCATGTCAATATTTTGGAAATCATTAAAAAAATCTCTTGGTACAAAGTTGAGCTTTAGTACATCCTATCATCCGCAGAAGGATGGACAATCCTAGTGGGTTATCCAGGTTTTGGAGGATATGCTAAGGTGTTTTGTTATAGATTTTCAGGGCTCTTGGGAGAAGTACTTGCTGTTGGTGGAGTTTCCATATAAAAATAGTTATCAGACAAGTATTCAGATGACTCCGTTTAAGGCTCTATATGGTAGGAGATGTTAAACTCCGTTGTGTTGTGCCGAGTCTGGTGAGAAGTTTGTGACCTTACCTAGTGTTTTGGAGGATACTAATGAGAAGGTTAAACTCATTAGTGGTAGACTTAAGGCATCACTGGATCGTCAAAAGTCTTATGTTGATCTTAAGCGGAAAGAGATAGAGTATGCTGTGGGTGAGAAAGTTTTCCTGAAAGTATCTCCGTGGAAGAAGGTGATACGTTTTGGTAAGAAATGAAAGCTAAATCCGAGGTTTATTTGACCATTTGAGGTGGTAGGAAGAATCAGACCATTGGCTTATCGTCTAAGATTACTGTTCGAACTCGAGAAGATCCAAGATGTATTTCATGTATCGATGCTTCGAAGGTATAGATCGGATCCATTGTATGTTTTGCTGGTGGGAGAAGTAGAGCTTAATCCATATCTTTCCTATGACGAGGAGTCGATAGCAATTTAGCATCATATTCTAAAGTTCTGCGTGGTAAGACCATTGAGTTAGTCAAAGTTCTTTGGCGACATCGAGGTGTCGAAGAAGCCACATGGGAACGAAAATCGAACATGGATGAGCAGTTCCCTTATCTATTTCAATCAGGTAATTTCGAGAACGAAATTTCTTAAGTAGGGAGAGTTGTAACACCCCAAAATTGGGCCTAGAAGTTAGTGGGTCTTTTTAATTGATTAAGCCTAGTTCAAGATTAAATTCTTAAAAATTGATTTTTTAAGTGAAATAAATTATAGAAAAATATCCTAAAATCATATTTAAATATATTTTTGAATTCGGTCAACTCAATTTCTAAAATTCACTCTTGAAACCCTAAGATTTTGAAATTGAAAATTCGAAGACAATTTTTAAATCAAGCCAAAACTTTGAATCTTTAAGGGACTTTAATCCAATTATTGTCCTAGCTGGTCTAGGTTTTCAAATTTTTAATTAATTAAGTCCATAAATTATATTATAACCCAAATAACTAATTAAACTTGATTTTTAACTCTTAAATCCTATTTAAACATAATAAACCTAACTTATTATCATAATTTTCGTTTTCCCTCTTCCCAAGGCAGAGAACAATCAATTTTTAAAAGGTAAACCTATATCTTTTCATCAATTTTTATTTGGATTAAATTATATAACTTTTTCTTCTTCAAAACTTCTCGTTTTCTCATTGTCTTATCATTTTAAATCTCAGAAAGCAATTGGATCGGTTTTGGATATGATATTTCATCAAGCCTCTAGAAATTTGAAGTTATTTATTTAAATAATCAAGTTCTTGGCTAGGTAAAAACATTTTTAATCCTTTGTTTTAAAAAAACATTTTTTGGGTCAAAATATACAATTTTCGTTCAAGGGTTTTACTCACTGTTTTTGAATACTAAAAGGATGATTTTCAATGTGTTAAGATGTTTATTAAGTGTTTTAAAATCCCTTATCCCAGACTAAAGGTTTAAGAGAAGTTTGGTTGGTTTTGGAAAGTTTTTTCAGTTATGATTTTGATAGGTTTAAGGGGTCGTCTGACTTGGAATTTATTGAGTGCGATTAGGAGCACTAAATACATAGTATTTGATGCTTGAAATAGGGTGAGAAGTAGGTAATCTCATTTGAAGAAGTTTTGGAACAAACCGGTGACTTGACGAGCAAGAAACGATTATCGGTGAGTGATTTTGAGAGGGGGCTACTTCGGCAGTGTTTTAAATCTTTTTTATAGAGGTTTGGGGTGTAAGGTTGGTGTGAAAAATCTCCCTATACTCCAGAGTTAGTTTTTAAGTTTTGCTCTCTTGAAAATACCATATTACGCCTTGCTTTAATATGTGATTTTGTTATGTTCATGTTTTAATTGTGCATATGTAATTATGCATGTGATTCGATGCTCATTTATTGTTTTTACAATATTTGATACTCTCATGGTTTTGTTTTCAAAATTTAATAGAAGAGGTTTTAATGGTTTATGCACTTGATGCACATATTCATGGGAAGCATGAGTTGTGATTCACTGTTTTTGTCTACAAACTTGAGCATCGTGTTTTATATTTAGTATTTCTATTAAAGAAGATGAAACTTGGATGAGTTGATCGATCAATAGGATGTGAGTGCACTATAATTAAAATGCGTACGTGTATTAAATGCCTTGGTGATGTATTAGAGTTAATACATATATTGTGATATATGTGTTGTATTACATGTAAATGTTTCTTATCCTGGATACTAAGGTGAGATTTCATGATTGGAGTTAATCCATCATGCGTGTGATTAGGAGATTAGCCCTCACACGTGGTATGAGTAGCGATTAGCTCTCATACGTGACATGTCGACGATTTGGCCTCATGCCTGACATGTTAATTATGCGTGTTCCGTTTATCCTAACTTTTAGTGTTAATCTAAACAGTTCACTAATACTAGTACAATGTTATAAGCAAGTATATTTTATTGGTTGAATGATTTCCTTCAATGAAGCTTTGCTATAGACATGTAAGACGTGAGTAATGCTTAAATGAGCATTTATTTTTCAAAAGTAATTGAAAAAGATTTTGTGGATTATGCCATGTATACTTGTTATTTTTCATGTTATTGGCATTGATAGCCTACCGAGGTGGATGCAGCTCACAATCAGGCAATATTGGTTTTGGTCCCCTACCGAGGTGGATTTGACCAGGATGTAGTGGTCCCGGCTGGTTGTAATGGCTGTGGGGCCAGGCTGTATTGGCACCAGCTGGCACTCCTCTCAATATATCTTCTTGTCCTGTAGTGCAGCAGAAGAGTTCTTCATATTTGTCATGGCATTTTCCCATTGCTATCCTTCTGCGAATGCCATGACAAATCTCCTCAAATTCCCATTTGCTTTACCTGCACAACATCAACAAAAAGCACGATCTTTCACGTAAAATAACACCTATTCCGCACTATAGATTCCAAAACATAAACAACCACCAAATGCAATGTTATGATCTTAAATGCTCCTATATGTTCTTGAAGACAATAAATAACTTAAGTAAAAAGGCTTGAAATATAACCTTTTTGCGGAGTTATCAACATGTAGCAACTAATTAACGCAATTAGAAAAGATAAAAGAAATTTTTTTTAGGATTGTTTATCGGGGCGAGTCTCTGGATTAGCGTCGGTATTCCCCGTGTAACTCGTTCAAGTCGGGTGACATCTAGATCGGGTCAAGGGGGTTACTAGTAATGTTTTGCATCTATTTAATTTGAGACTTTTGTCTTTAGTTATGATAAATATTTGTTTATTTCGATGATGAAAGTTTATGTTTTTAATTATATTTTACGTATTACATGATATTAGAATAAATATTGAAACTTTAATTAATTAATATGTTCTCTGTTATGGTGGTTTAATCCGAGTATATTGGTTGGACATCCCGTTCTACGAGGCTCTCGTCTCAAAAGAGTTTCTTTTTAAAGGATCTTGTGCACTGGTTTAACAATGCCGTGTATGAGGATTAAATTTTTGTTCATTTTATGTATTATATATTGATTGATCAATTACTATTTAATTGTATGAATATTATAAATTCTATATTTGCTTGAAAGTAATATTTTTTTGTGTCAAAAAACTCAATTATAGACTTCTCCCAAGTTCAAGTTACGAAAATCATTTTGATCCAAGAATTTTTATTGGAGATATTCCCTGAAGAGAATGCATGCATGATGTTTATTCCATGCAAATATTTGATTTATGTTATTCCTTGAAGTGAATGCAAGCATGATGTTTATTCCATGCGATTATTGAATTTGTTTCATTCCTTAAAGTGAATGCAAACATGATAATTCAATATATGGTTAGTGAATAAAACTCAGTTATGTGCCAGAGTATCTCTGCTAAGGATATTTTAAAAAAATATACTCCACTTTTCATACATTAAATACATATTAGTCTCCACTCTATTCCTTGAAGTGAATATGATATTTTATAGCGGAAATAATAAATGCCACATTAATAATTATGGTTGCGATTGAGATCATAAAATAGACATAGATAAGATGATTCTTTTGACAATACTTATATCCACCAGAAGTGAGATTATAAGGAAGAAAAGAACGATTGAGATCATATCAAAATCTTTGTGTTAATGTGATTATACAAACCATTAGGCTCGTACTTGTCAAACGTCAAAGTATTATAAAATTTATACATAATCATGAATGATAAATGAAAGAAAATATAAACATATTTTTTTGTTGAGAAAATAGTTATGGCGTTGTTGGTCTCATTGAATTGGATATTATAAATTTTTTCATAACCCTTGAAGGGAATAGTTCGTCATTTATTTTATTTTCCATAAAATCTCTAACGGGAATAATTAATCTTTTATTTATTTTGTTTTATGTTAATTTATTTTTGTTTATATTAATTTAATTTATGTTAATTTATTTTACATATTATTTATTTACACTTTATGTTAAATTTTTCTTTTGAAGAATATGATTACTTCTAGAATAAAATATGTAATAAATCGTGACAATTTATGCTTAGCAGATAGTGCAAGTACTCATACTACACTTAAACATAAGAAATATTTTTCTATTTAAATGCAAGAGAAAATATGAGTACTATTCCTTAAAGTAGTAAAATATTAATTCTTCGGAAAAGCTCCTGAGAGTTTATCGTTGATAGATAACCGATTTGAAATGATATTCTATATTTAATATTTTTATTCCCAGAAGTAAATCGTATAAAGCACATATTTTTCATTCACCAAAGTGAATGAAATAAAGCCCATATTAAAACATGTATAATTATGCATATTTTTGTTTTTTAAGTACAAGGGAATAATGTGAGTACTATATCCGGAAGTATCAATATCATAAAAGGCTCTGACTGAGCAAATATGTTATTGTCAAATTGAACTTTATTCCATATTTTATAATGCATTATACTTGTCAAAGTCGCAAAGAGACTTATTGAGTTTTAAAGATATTTGTAAAAATATATTGAGAATATTAGTCGAGAGGATGTTGATTATCTCAATATTACGTGTATAAATCAAGGCAATAAGAAAATCTTGATATTACATCTACACGGACCACAAGAGCTTAAAGTATCTGCTTACTCAATAGGAGTTGAACTTGAGACAATGGTGTTGGATAGAGTTGCTAAAGGATTATGAGTGAATAATCGAGTATCACCGAAGGAAGACAAATATGGTGAAAGATGACTTAAGTAGGAAATCTATGGCAGACTTGAGAGCTATGTTTTCTTGTTTGAAGTTGATGGATGATGGTAGTCTTTTGGCCGAGCTTCGAATGGAACCTATGTTGGTACAAGAGATAAAAAGGACCCAAGTGTTGGATAAGGACTTGGTAGCTCAGATAGAGAAAGTTTAGATAGGTGAGCTTATGGGCTTTGAGGTACGAGACGATAAGTACTTGTACTTCAAAGAACATTTATGTGTCCCCGCTTTGGAGGATCTAAGGGATCATATCATGAGGTAGGCACTCTCTAACCCTTATACCGTACATCCAGGGAGCAATAAGATGTACCAAGATCTTAGACCATTCTATTGGTGGCCTTGTATAAAAAAAGATATCTTAGAGTTCATAACAAGGTGCTTGGCTTGTCAATAGGTGAAAGCGGAACATCAGGTTCCTTCGGGTTTGCTTCAACTTATCAAGATTCTATAATAGAAGTAGGATCGGATCACCATGGACTTTGTTAAGGGGTTGCCTTTGACTCAAATGAAGCATGATGCTATATGGGTTGTAGTTTACCGTTTGACCAAGTTTGTCCACTTTTTCTTGTGCGCATGGACTTTAGTTTAGAAAAGTTAGCTCAGTTCTACATCAAGGAGATGTGTGTTTGCATGAAGTACTATCCTCGACCATATCGTATAGAGATCCACGGTTCACAGTAAGGCTTTGGAAAAAGAATCACAGTGCTTTAGATAACAAGTTGTACTTCAGTATAGCTTTTCATCCATAAATTGATGGTCAATTTGAATGGGTCATTCAGATTCATGAGGACATGCTTCGGTGTTGTATTGTGGATTTTAAGGGTAGTTGGGAAGAACAACTACCATTGGTTGAGTTTGCTTACAACAACATTTATTAGTCTAGTATCAAGATGACATTGTTTGAATATGGATGCAAGTGTAGGAAACATTTGTGTTGGATCGAGCTCAATGAAAGACAGATTATGGGATCCGATCTAGTTAAGCAACCAAAAGAAAAGGTTTAAATAATCATAGAAAAGTTGCAAGCAGCGTTTGATCGCTAAAAGGCTTATATGGATAAAAGGAGAAAACATATCGAGTATGAGGTTGGGGAGAAAGTGTTCCTAAAGGTGTCACCGCGGAAAGGGATCATCTATTTCGGAATGAAGGGAGAGTTGAGCCCAAGGTTTATCTGGCCGTATGAGGTGCTTGAGAGAGTTGGGCCAATGGTGTACTAAATTAGCTTTTCCTTCAGACTTTGTACGCATCTAAAATGTGTTTCACGTGTCAATGTTGAGTTATTACCATTCAGACCCTTCGTATGTTTTATCTCCCGAAAAGGAACCGATAAGAGTGCTTGAAAGAGATGTCAAATAGCTTTGGAACAAGTGCATACCCCTAGTTAAGATGCTTTAGAGAAACTACGGAGTCGAAGAGGCTACGTGGGAGGTTGAAGTGGATATGAGAATGCTTTTATCTGCACTTGTTTCCCCCAGGTAAATTTTGAGGACAATTTTTTTTAAGGAGGAGAGAGTTTTCATGAATCGAGTTTCGAGACTCAGTGTCGGGTTAACTCGAGATATAGGCCTCGTGTTTGGGCCTTGAGAGTCTTGCTGGGCTTAAGGGGTTGTAGTTGAACAATGCTAATTTTATTTGAGGTCCTTGAAATTTAATAACATTAACACATTTTGTTCAACTCTTCCACCGAATATTATACAAAGATGTTAATATAAAATCCTTAACAATATCAACTAAAATATTTCATTTCTTTGTAGAACTTGCGAACAATGTGTATATGCGTTGCACAATTCTAAAAAAGTAACTTTTATACAAGAATATACCATATTTGATAGAGTAAGATTAAGATTATGACAAACACATGACATATTTAAAGTTTTCAAGTAACCTCTTTTGAACAACTTGATGTTTTTCTTTCATATTAGAACCATTGTCACAACCTTGACCATTAATATTATTAACATCTAAATCAAGTGACTTATATGGACTTAATAATTCATTAAAAGGTCCCAATGTAGATGTATCATTTATATTTAAGAATTAAAAAAAACAATCTATTTTTATTTCATGACTTGACACATTAATGGATCTTACTATCAAAGTCATTTATTTTTGATGTCTTACATTTGGGGTACAATCAAGGATAACAATAAAATATTTTGACTCTAATGATCTTTTGTCATAAAAGTTTTAACACCATGTTGCAAAAGAGAAATCAATTCATTTTAGATTTTAGAACCAAGAGAGTGGGTGAATTTCTTGACTTTGGATAATTCTAACATGATCTTATAATATTAAATCAAATTCAGCTATCATTTCAATTATACTTAAAAATTATCATTACTATCGTCATAAAAATTTTTACTAGATCCATGAAAGCTAAACTAATTTTAGCAAGAAATTTTATACATAATTTATTCTTATAAAAACTTGTGTTTTCAACGTTCTTTTTCTTTTGAATTCTATAAAACTAAAATTGATTTTTATATAACAAAGAAGTTAGAGGATTATTTTGAAATAAAATTTTAAATCCTTAAGTCAGAAAACAACTTCAAGTCAAACCAAGAACACAACAATAACTTTCTAAGTATTTTTGTTATAGGTGTTTCGATACCATCAAAAATGGTTTTGAAATCCAGCTTTATTTTCCATGAATGTTCTTGAATTTTTCCAGGAGTTTTAATACACCTAAAACTGATTTCGAAATAGCCTTCAAATTTTAACTAAAATTTTCAAGCTTTGTCAGACGTTTTGAAACGGTCCTAAAGGCGTTTCGACACGATTTGAATCTACCAAGTTGTATTTTGAAACTTTCATCAGAGGTATCGATACCATGCTTTAAAATTTCCCAACGGCTATCTCTATTTAAAGTTTTTGATTGTTGGTTGACAGTTAATGTTTTAAATGTTTGTTAACCCATTTCGAAACGACCCTAAGGGTGTTTCGATACGAGTCACTTTTTCAAAATGTTTTGATACAACCTTCAATCCATTTTGATACACCCTTTGTTTAAAGACTAACCATTTCGATCTTAGGACATATGGTTTCAAAACTCCTATAATAAATGCATAACGTCTCTTCCTATTTTTGTACCGTTTCAAAACAGGTACCCTGAGTTTTGATACCGGAGGTTACAGAATTGTATTTATTGTGGGAAGATGAAGTTCTAACGTCTATAATTACATTCTCAATAACCCCAACGGTTATAATTCAATGACAAGGTATAAAATCAAGCATTTCAAGCAACATCCACTATTACTGAACCTCAAGCAAACATCAAAACAATCCAATCCAGCTCCAAGCATTTATTGTCAAATTCCATACACCCAACTCTTGTACTTCACTTTCATTCTTTGTATTTGAGTTTGGGAGTGTTAAATTGTAATTAGGGCATATTCTTCTTGTGAGAGAAATTTTCTTTTCATATTTTCAATCATTGTAATCCTTGTGAGGCTTAAGTCAATCTTTGGGTAGAAAGATTGACTTGTTTTAAAGGTTATCCCTTGAACCTAGTAAAAGTTTGAATTCATTAGTAAATTGGTTAAAGCTTGTTTTAAAGTTTGAACCACTATAAATCTTGTGTCTTTATTTTTACATTTTTCACCAAAGCTTCCAAACAAAAATTCTATTTGTCAATTCACACCCTCTTAGCCAATCTAATTGTTTGATCAACTTAACAATTGATATCAGAGCTAGATATTTGAAGGGATTAACATCTACTAAAGAAGATTCAAGAAGTGTTTATAATCTTTACAAGTCAAGCTATGACCTCTACTTCCGGACAAGGCCTGTACAAGTCAGACTCCATCAAGAAGCCTCTATTCTTCAATGGTGACAACTATCCTTATTGGAAGAACAAGATGAGTTTTTTCATCAACTCCGATGATTATGTTCTATGGGACATAATCAAAGATGACCCTTCAATCTCGATAAAGCAAGGAGATAGGCAAGTGCCAAAGAAGTGAGATGATCGATAAAGAGAGGAAAAGAATGTCCACCAACGATAAAGCCTTGTACATCTTATTTTGTACTCTTGGTCCCGACATTTATTCCAAGATATCCTTTTGCAAAAGTGCCAAAGAAGTTTGATATTCATTGGAGACAACCTATGAAGGGACAAACGATGTCAAGGAGACAAAGATTGGTCTTCTAAATCTTAATTATGAGAACTTAAAGATGGATTCAGATGAAGACATCACCAAGATATTTGATCAATTCTCGATAATCGTTAACGGTCTTAAAGGTTTTGGTGAGATCATCCCAGAGGATAATCTCGTATAGAAGCTTATTTACTCTCTTCCCGAGTCTTGGGATAGCAAGAGGACGACAATCATTAAAGCCAAGAACCACAAGACTTTGAAGTTAGATGCTCTTGTGGGTTCACTTCTAACCCATGAGATCATGAAGAAAGGAAGATAATAAGAGAAGAAGGAAGAGTTATAGCTTGAAAAGAGAGATATAGAAAAGAAGAAGCAAGTTATAGCTCTCAAAGCTTCAATACCTCAAGAGGAGGTAAACACGAGTGAAGAGGAAGAGATTAAAGAATTGGCTATGATAACCAAAAGATTAATAAAACTTATGATGGAAAACCAGAATAAGAGTTTCCAAATGAAGAAAGAGTTTAAGGGAAAAAGAAATGAGGAAGAGAATGATCAAATAATTTGCTATGAATTCAAAAAATCGGGTCATATAAGGACCGATTGCCCATAATACAAGAATAAGGGTTTTGAGAGAAAGAAGAAACAAAAAGCTCATGTTGCCACTTGGAGTGGTGAGGAGTCTTCATCTGATGAAGACAATGAAGTGGCAAACCTTTGTCTCTTGGCTCTTGATGATCCCAAGGTAACCCTTGAACCATCTTTTAATGATCTTACTTATGATAAATTATATTATGCATATGATGAATTAAAAGATGTGTATGATGAGTTAGTTTTGAAATTCAAAGAATCAATTTTGAGAAACAAGAAAACTATTTCTGATTTGAAAGAGCAAAATGATTCTTTGACAAAAATAAATTTGGAGCTTGAAGAAAAGGTTATTGATTTAAAGGATGATTTGAAATTTTTTTAAAAAAAAATATCGATTTAAACAAACTTACTTTTAGTTTGAGTGATGATCTCCATAAAATGGTGAATGAGCTTAAAGAGAAAATCAAGTGGTCGGAAGTTCAAATTTGGAAAAAGGAATTACTTCAAAACCCAACCATGTGAAAAAGAATTTTTATAACCACAAATAAAGAAATTTTCAAGGGCATGCTAGACATAAGAGAATTATGAGTGTATGGGTTCCTAAGGAACTTGTTGTTTCTAATAATTTTCATGTCATTACATCTTGGATTCCTAAGGGAACTAAGCTTTTGGGAACTAACTCTCATGGACCCAAGATGATTTGGGTACCAAAAATCAAAAACTAAATCTTTGTTTTTTGGTTGACCATTGCTTCAAGGCCAAAACTTCAAGTCAAAACATGTTTGTACCTTGATAGTGGATGCTCAAGGCATATGACCGGAGACAATGGACGATTTAAGGAGTTAGAGCTTAAAACTGGTGGAGTAGTAATTTTTGGTAATAATTCCAAAAGCTAAATTGAGGGTATTGGCTCTATCAGTAATCACTCTTCTATTCTTATTGAAAATGTCTTACTTATTAAAGGTCTTAAGCATAATTTATTGAGTATTAGTCAATTATGTGATAAAGGTTTCTATGTATCTTTTAATAGATATGGTTGCAAAATAATAGACATAGAATCAAATAGAATAATGCTCATTGTTCATCGCATAGGAAATATCTATATGGTGCATCTAGATGACATAAATCTTTCTTATGCATGCTTAGTTGCTAGTGATAAAAAAGATGCATGGTTATGGCATAGAAAACTAGGACATGCTAACATAAGTGTTTTAGAGAAATTAGATTACCAAAATCTAATTGAGGTTTACTCAAGCTTAAATTTTTCTTAGATAAAATTTGTGATGCATGTGCTAAGGGAAAATAAAAGAGTTTCTTTTATGTCCATTAATAATGTTTCAACTAGTAGAGTTTTACAATTGATCCATATGGATCTTTTTTAGCTAATTAGAACTACTAGCTTGGATGAGAAATCATATACATTTGTTATTTTTGATGATTACGTTAGATACACTTGGGTTTTAATTTTAAGTACTAAAGATGAAGCCTTAGAAAAGTTTATCACATTTTCAAATATTTCTCAAAATGATCTTGAGCAAAGAATTTCTCATGTTAGAAGTGGTCATGGAACTTAATTTCAAGATCTAAGTTTTGGGAGTTTTTGTAATAAAAATGGGATTAGCCACAATTTTTTGGCTCCTTGCACTCCTCAACAAAATGAGGGTAGTTGAGAGAAAAAATACAGCTTTAGAGGAAATGGCTAGGACCATACTTTGTGAAAATAATTTACCTAAGTATTTTTAGGCGGAAGCCACAAACACCTCTTGTTACATTATTAATTGTTTAATAATTAGGCTAATTTTAAAGAAAATTCTTTATGAGATTTTAAAATCATAAAAACCTAACATTAGCTATTTTCACCCTTTGGGGTGCAAGTGTTTTTTTTAAATAATGAAAAAGACAATTTAGGTAAATTTCATGCAAAAAATGATGAAACAATTTTTCTTGAATATTCTCAAAATTCAAAGGCTTATAGAGTTTTTAACAAAAGATCATTAGTCGTAGAAGAGTCTATAAATGTGGTTTTCAATGATAATCTTCTTCCTAAGAAGATTTCTTGTGATGATGATGTAGGAATCATTGATACTGTTGATGATGGATAAACATCAAAGGTGGATGGGGTTCCAACCAATGAAGAAACACAAGATCCTCCAATATAAGCTTTAGGAGATGTAAAGCTTAAAGAAAGGGAAGTGAGCTATCCAAGAGAATTCAATTATGTCAAGAGTGGTGAAATCTTGGGTGATCCATCCAAGGGGTAACTACTTGTTCTTCTCTTAGAGTAAGGAATTATATTGCTTTTATCTATACATAGAACCTAAGAATATCAAGGAAGCTTTAAATGATAATTTTTTGATATTGGCTATGCAAGAGGAATTAAATCAATTTGAGAGAAGTAATGTATGGACATTTGTTGGTAGGCCTAGTAATAAGTCTACTATAGGAACTAAATGTGTTTTTAGAAATAAACTAGATGAGAATGGTAAAATAGTGAGAAACAAAGGTAGATTAGTTGCTCAAGATTACACTCATGAAGAGAAAATAGATTTCGATGAAACTTATGTACTCGTAGCTAGGATGGAAGCTATAAGGATGTTACTTGTATTTGCATGTTATCATGATTTCAAACTTTTACAAATGGATGTCAAAAGTTTTTTTTTTTCTAAATGGCTTTGTAAATGAAGAAATGTATGTTAAACAACCACCGAGTTTTGAAGATCCAAAATTTCCAAACCATGTTCTTAAATTAATTAAATCTTTATATGGTTTGAAACAAGTTCCTAGAGCTTGGCATGAAAGGCTTTCAAAGTTTTTAATTGAAAAAGGTTTTGAAAAAGGAAAAGTGGATATTACACTTTTTATAAACAAATTACAAATGACATCTTAGTAGTTCAAATTTTTGTTGATGATATTATTTTTGGATCTATTAACGAATATTATTGTAAAAAATTTTCTAAGATTATGCAAGGTGAATTTGAAATTAGTATGATGGGGGAGACCTTATTCTTCTTTATACTCCAAATCAAGAAAAAGAAAGATGACACCTTCATCAATCAATCAAAGTACATAAAAGGATATGCTCAAGAAGTTTGACTTGGAGAATGTGAAGCCTCAAGCCACACCTATGAGCTCATCAATTAAGCTTGACAAGAATGAAGGAGGTAAGTTTGTTGATTCTAAATTGTATTGATCCATGATAGGTTCTTTGCTTTACCTTACCGAAACTAGACCGGATATTATGTTTATGTTTAGTGTTTTATTGTGTGCTAGGTTTCAAGCTAGTCCTAGAAAATCACACTTAGTAGCCACTATGAGAATTTTTAGGTACCTTAGAGACACACCTTGTTTAGGTATTTGGTATCCTAAGGATTCTTCCTTTAACTTTCATACTTATTTGGATGCAGATTATGGGATTTGTAAGATACATAGGAAAAGTACATCTGGAACATGTCAATTCTTAGGTAGTATGCTCATATCTAGGTTCTCTAAAATACAAAATAGTGTAGTTTTATCTACCACCGAAGCGCAATACATATCCTTAGTGAGTTACTGTGCTCAAGTCCTTTAGATGAAGCAACAACTCTTAAATTATGGCATTAGAGTTAAAACTATACCTCTAAAATATGATAACACTAATGTTATATGTCTTACTAAAAATCCCATTCAACATTCTAGAACTAAACATATAGAAATTAGACATCACTTCATTAGATATCATGTATCTAAAAATGATGTTGTTCTAGAGTTTGTTGACACCTTGAATCAATTAGCAAATATCTTTACCAAGCCTTTAGACAAAGAGCATTTTTGGACCCTTAGGAGAGAGTTAGGTCTAACTAGCTTAACTTGACTCCTTGTGTTTTATTTTTGTGAAAAATATTCTTGAATCTTGATTGAAATCATGCCTATGTTAATTTGCATCTTGTTGTTTCTATGCACGTTGCTAGGGGAGTATGAACTTGTTCATACATTTTCATCATGTCATAACGTCATATGCATGCTTCTAGGGACTTTAGAGACTCATTTCTAGTACTTTAGAAGCCTAAAATATAAAGACTATCTAAGTAGTATCGAAAAAGGTGAGATCGGTTTCGATACCTGCTCTTAAAGACCATCCTTAAAACGTTTATGGGTAACTCGATATCGAAATGCCAAAAAAGCATTTCGATACAGTTGTGATTCCATTACGGGTGAGGTCTATATCAAACCAAACCCTATCGAAACTGGTTGGAATGGTTTCAGAATAAACCGTTTCGAAATGTGCAACCGCAGATTAGGTTTAAATCACCCTAATCCTAATTTCTTTCCAATTAAAACACTCAAACTATTGTCTCTCAAACCCTAGCCGAAACCCTATTTAATCAACCCCTCTTTTCATCAAATTTCACCACGAAATCACAAGATTTTCTTAAGGGTTTTCAATCCTTTCATCAAGGCTAAGGCTATATCGATTTTTGGTGCTTCACAAACCTCTCATTCTCTCCTAACCAATATTCAAGTTATTTTCGAAAAACCTTTATTTCATTTAATTTTAGGATTTTAAATTTTAGATTTTAAACATGTTTTGCTTGATTATTGCGCGGTTTTCAAAATTCTACAAAAACTTTTTCAAAATCAAAATTTTTTCATTAAAATATAAATTATTTTTATCGTATTTCTGTTTACTAGTTTTGCAATTTTTTTAATTTTTTCAAAATCCTTGAATTATTGATTAATAGGTTTGAATAAGGTTTATTATGCACATATATTTTTAAGTGCCTAAAACTAATCCTAAACGTTTTAATCCTTAGATGATGGCACCAAAGAAACGATAATGTACCGAGGAAGCTAGTTCATCTAATGTCGTTGCCCGTGCCACCCGAACCGATCTTTAATTTGTTTATGAACAATGATTTGAAGATCACTCCAAACTTGATAATTTTCAATAATTCTGGAACCATAAACTCAAGAAAGAACGGTGTGTGGATGTGAGCCTCATGGATTCAGTAAAACCAAATCCGCTATCTTTCCTGCATTCATGAGTGGAAGTTCTTTAGTTTCCTCACCTAAATTGACAAGTTCTTTCCAACCCTTGTCTTAATCTTCTATTCTAATACCATATGTATTCTCTCAAAGGACAAGTCAAAAGTGGTATCCATTGAGTCATACCTCATGGGGAAACGTTTTTTTGTCGACATCGAAACAATTTATGAGGTGTTTGGACTTAAAGATGAGGGCATCGATGATGAAAACTTTCTTGACACCTTTACCGGATCCATTATGAACCTTGACTTCCATGATATGTTTTTGCACTCAATCATCACATGTCGGATTCGTCCATCTAATGGAAAATACTCATGGATTCGTCAAGTTTATGGGTTTTGGATCAATTGCTTTCGTCAAGCTAGACAACCCAATCTTTCTCAAATCATCTTTGCCGATCTTGTTTGGCAAGTCAAAAATTGCCACACCCCTCAAGTTCGCTTCTTCTCTTATGCTTGTATTTTAAGTGTAATATTTGTGCATTTGAGGATTGATTGCTCTTACGACATCGTAGAGTCGGTCAATGAGCCTATTGGTAAAACTTCTCAAAGTCGTTCCTATTTTCAATTAATTGGAGGCGAATGGGTTCGTGGAGAGGCACCTCCTCCTCCACCTATTGATACAGAGTTGATCAACCAAATGGACCCTAATCCCGAGATGATGACCTTTCTCACTACTCAATTCGAATTGGTCACTCGCATGGATACGAGGTTTGATGCAATGAATGCTCATTTCAACACTCGCTTCGACACCATGGATACACGATTGATGAACTTTGAAAGTCAAAATATTTTCTTGAGGCATGCTTTTAAAGCTTTTCGTGATCAATGTCGTCTCAACAATGATCCTAGAAATAGAAATAATGAGGAAGATGGTGGTGAGGATGATGGTAATGAGGTTAATGGTGTTGGACCCATTGGTGGTGATGGACAAGAATGACTCTAGCTATCTCTAGCTTTTGCTATGGATTTTATTAGATCCAATTATGTTTTAGGTTTAAGTTGTATTTTTATTTCATATTTTATGTTTTAAGAACTTAAGCACATATATTATTTCATTTAAAGTACTATGTTATGACTTTTTTTAAGTTGGATTTAATATTTAATGCTATGCTTGGATTATATTTAAATTGCTTGCTTGTTATTTCTTTATAACTTATTGATTTTGATCAAACAAAAAGGGGGAGAAAAGTCTTTAAACCAAAATTTTAAACCTATGCAAAGCTTTTTAAACTTAAAAATTTATTTTGGTTTTGTTATATCAAAAATGGGGAGATTGTAAAACTAAAATTGATTTTGATATAACAAAGAAGTTAGAGGATTATTTTGAAATAAATTTTTAAGTCCCTAAGTAAAAAACACAACTTCAAGTCAAACCAAAAAAACAAAAATAATTTTCTAAGTGTTTTTATTACAGGTGTTTCGATACCATCAAAAATGGTTTCAAAACCCGGCTTTATTTTTGATAAATATTCTTGAGTTTTTCCACACTTTTCGATAAACCTAAAACTAGTTTACGGCGTTTTGAAATGGCCCTAAGGGGGTTTCGATACGATTTGAATCTATCAAGTTATGTTTCAAAATTTTCATCATAGGTATCGAAACCATGCTTTATTTCTTTAAAAATAATTTTAAAATGACAAGGCGTATTGAAATGCCTATTCAACATTTCGATACCATTGAAAATTTCTCAATGTCTGTCTTTGTTTAAATTTTTTGACCGTTGGTTGACAGTTAAAGTTTTAAATGTTTTGTTGACCCATTTCGAAACGGCCCTAAGGGCGTCTCGCTACTATGAGTCATAATTTTAAAACGATTCGATACGGCCTTCAAGCCTTTTTGATACATACCTTGTTTAAAGACTAACCGTTTCGATACCATGACATATGGTTTCGAAATCCCTGTAATAAACACACAACGTCTCTTTCTATTTTTGTATCATTTCGAAACAGGTACCCTGAGTTTTGATATCTTTGGTTGAAGAAGTACATTTATAGTGAGAAAATTAAGCTTTAAAGTCTATAATTACATTCTCAAAAGCCCCAACGGTCAAAACTCAATGAGAAGGTATAAAATCAAGCATTTCAAGCAACATTAACTACTATTGAACCTCAAGCAAACATCAAAGCAATCTAATCCAACTCCATGCACTTATTGTCAAATTCCATACATTCAACTCTTGTACTTCACTTTCATTCTTTGCAATTGAGTTTGGGGAGTGTTAAATTATAATTGAGGAATATTCTTCTTGTGAAAGAAATTTTCTTTGCTTATTTTCAATC
Source organism: Abelmoschus esculentus (assembly GCA_035048815.1). NCBI lineage: Eukaryota > Viridiplantae > Streptophyta > Magnoliopsida > Malvales > Malvaceae > Abelmoschus > Abelmoschus esculentus. Next base: position 10,613,940 of record JAUCBN010000026.1, on the reverse strand, counting down.
ATTGTAATCCTTGTGAGGCTTATGTCAATCTTTGGGTAGAAAGATTGACTTGTTGTAAGATTTTGACCTTGAACCTAGAAAAAGGTTAAATTTATTAGTGAATTGGTTAGAAAATCCTTAGTGAGAGCTAAGGTAGTGGATGTAAAGCGTGTTTTGAAGCTTGAACACTATACATCTCGTGTCTTTATTTTTTTCAAATTTTCACCAAATCTTGCAAACAAAAATTTTAATTTCCAATTCACCCTCTTCTTGGCCAATCTAATTATTTGATCAACACAACAAATTCCTTCTTACATATGTTTATCAATACCTTTATTCTTTTTTAATCTTATTTTATTTTGTTTCAAGTATTCATATTAGTCATATACTCAACAAAATTCTTTTCTCGTTTGAGTCTATCATTCAAATACTTCCAAACATTCATTTCATCATTTGTTAAGATGATTTTATTATTTTGAGAAGTGAACAATTTACAACGAAAGTAATATATTTTATTCACATGTCTAGAGTAAACTAACCATATCAAGAATATCTTCATTTCTATATTGTAGTGTTTATGAATTGTCCATGATTATGGAATAGTGACTATTAAGAGTATTAGCCAATTTATTGTATTGAATCATTAAATCATTTACATATAACTAAGGGTCAAATTGTTGTTATTATATCTTTAAAATCATTGTTATTGTTATTGAAATATATATTGACCTAAAAATTATCGAACCTTGGATTCACGTAAAAAATGGATACATTCGGTATATCATAGGATTCATGAGAAAATTAATATGGGTGGACTCTGGTAAGATGGAGTGTAACACCCCAAAAATTGGCCTAGAAATTAGTGGGTTGGTTTAGCCGATTAAGCCTATTTCGAGATTAAATTCTTAAAAATTGATTTTTGGTCAAAATAAAATATGGAAAATTTTCCTAAAATCATTATTTAATATATATTTGACTTTGGTCAATCCAATTTCAAAATGGACCCTTCAATCCCTAAGATTTGAAATTAATGACTATTTTATAAAAATTAAAATTTTAAGGACAATTTTAAAAACTAAGCCAAAACTTTAAATTTTTAAGAGTCTTTTGATCTAATTATAATTCTAGTTGATCTAATGTTCCAATGGACTATATAATTAACTCAAAAATAATTTTTAAATCATAAAACCCTAATTACTTATTTTATAATCGTAAAACCCTATTTTATAAGCAAAACCTAAACCATTTTTCATTATTTTCGTTTTTCCTCTTCTCAAGGCAGAGAATCATCAGCTTCTGAAGGTAAAATCTTAAACTTTTCAATTAAAATCATTTCTTTAATTATTCTCAAAGTTTCTTCATCAAAAAATTTTGATTTTCACTTGTTTTCTTCTTTAAAAGCCATGCAAGTATGTTGCAACAATTTTAGAGGTTAAGAATCATTCAAACCTCTGAATTTTATAGTTCTTTACTGAAATTCCCAAGTTCTTAGCTTGGTAAAAACGTTTTTAATCCTTTGCTTTTGAAAAATCGGTTTTGGGGTCAAAATTATACAATTTTCTTTTAAGATTTTTACCCACTATTTTTGGATCCTAAATGGATGGTTTTTAATGTGTTAGTTTGTTTATAAACTTTTTTTAAAATCCTTAATCCCTGACTAAAGGTTTAGGAGAATTTTGGTTGGTTTCGGAAAGTTTTCGGTTAAGGTTTTGATAAGTTTAAAGGGTTGTCCGACTTAGGATTTATTGAGTGTGGTTAGGAGCAATAAATCCATAGTTTTTAATGCTTGAAATAGGACAAGAAGTAGGTGATCTCGTTTAAAGTGATCGAGTGGAGTTTCGGTGACTTGTTGGACAAGTTTCGGTTATCGATGAGTGATTTATGAGAGTGGGAAGCTTCGACAGTGCTTTAAATCTATTTTAAAGAGGTTTGGTGGTGTAGGGAATGTGTGAAAAACCTTCTTATACTAGGACATAAGTGTTTTAGTTTTACTCTCTTGAAAATCCCATATTACGTTTTTCTTTACTGTGTGATTTTGTCATGTTCATGTTTTATTTGTGCATATGTGATTATGCATGTGATTTGATGCTCATGATACTGTTTTTATAATATTTTGATGCTCCCATGGTTTTGTTTTCAAAATTTGATGAAAATAAGTTTTTTTGTTTATGTAATTAATGCATGTAGTAATGGGAGACATGAGTAATTCATTGTTTTTAATCATGAAACTTGAGCATCTTGTTTTGTGTTAGTGTTGGTATTAAAGATGATGAAATGTGGATAAGTTGATCGATCAATAGGATGTGAGCTCACTATAACTAAAATTCGTATATGTGTAAATTTCTTAGTGATGCATTAAAGGTGATGCCTAGTGTTGTGTGGTATAACAGTTATCTTATCACATTCGGGTATGACGAACTATCCCAAATACTAAGGTGGACCGATATTGGTCGTCATGGATTGTGTTAGTCAATTACGAGCATGTTGGCGATATAAGCCACATGTGAGTTTATCCTAACGTTTAGTGGTAATCTAAATGGTTCACTAATACCAATACAATATTATAAGTAAGTAGTTTTTCTTAATTAAATGATATTTCTAATGAAGCTTTGCCATAGGCATGTAAGACTTGATTATGCTTATTGAGCATTTGTTTTCAAAAGTTATTTGAAAAAGGTTTTGTGGCTTATGCCATGGTATATTTGTTGTTTTTATGATGTTGGCATTGATAGCCATGTGTTTGTTTCATGAGTTGAGCATGGCATATTTTTTATATAACTTGGCTTTTATGGGTTGTATTGCAAGTCATTTTTACTTATGTTTTTATATATCATTCACTAAGCTTTTCCTTAACCCTCTCCTTTACTTGCAATGCAGAGAAATAGGTGATTAGGTTTCATCAAGAAGCAAGAGTGTCAAGTAATTTATTTTATATTTTCTTAGGCTCAAGTATGTTTTAACCTAAATTGAGAACCTTAAGTAGATGAGAGGAATGGAGCAATGAACTTATGTTTGTTTTGTGGATATTTTATTGTGAACTTCCTCTATGACATTTATGATGATATTGAAGTATTTATGAGATGCAATCCATGATGAATTTGAAGTTATGTTATGCTTTGTTAAATTTTGGTTTCAATTTGTGTTGAGAGCATGGAACAAAGATGACTGACATCTAGAAATCTTGTTAATTTACGTTATTTATGCTCATTAGATGAAAAAATTGCATCTAGTACACCTTTGACCACGTTTAAGACATGAAATTTGGGTATTTTACTGTTTATGGGCAGAGGGTTTCGATACATGTTCATATGGTACCAATACCTAGGCAAAAATACGATGGTTTTCTAGATAAATTAGCCTAGGTATCGAAACAACTTGAACTGGTTTTGAAACAATATGATGAAAATAGGCAGGTGTTTCGATACACTTGATATTGGTATCAATACCAACCTTTAAAATTTCAAATGGTATCGATACGGGGTCATAGAAGTATCGAAACACGGGCTTATCACACGATAATCGGGTGAGACATCGAGGGTTTATCAAAACACTTAAGTCTCGTTTTGATACCACCTTTTTCGTTACACAAGTATCGATACTGGAACAGGGAGTTTCGATACCCCTATCAGTTAAAGTCATTATAGGCTGAGTTAAACCTTAAAAACTTACATTTTAGTCACTAAACTTAAATAATGCAATTAAATGATTTGTAGATTTTATTTTAACCTGTAAATTTACGTGCACACATGAAATATACTTAATTAATGATTGATAACCTTAATTTCACTTTTAAAACATAATTATTTGGAAAATTACAATTAGGTCCCTAAAACTTATTCGGTTAAACTAGGACTCGTTTCTTAAAAGTTTCTACTGCAAATGAACTCAGACCTTGCATGAATATGTAGGATCTAACTAATGCATTTAGGAAAAAAAATAATATCGTTTATTGGGGTAAGTCTCTAGATTAGCCTCGATATTCCTCGTGTAGCTCGTTCGAGTCTAATGACGTCTAGATCGGATCGAGGAGGTTACATAGAGGAACATTGTGTATTGGTCATTTGGCAAAACGAAAGGAATATACCATTCATTAATTTAGAAAGGCATAAGAATTCTCATATTCATATCTTGATCGATATAAGAATTATTAATGAATTAAATGAATCATTGAAAAGGGTATTGATCATTGATATTGAGTATTGTACCATTGATATTGATATTGTTGCATTAAACATTGATTATTGATAGTATGTCATGATTTTGAATCCTAAGCGTACATTTAAATGTATATTGACCATTGTTGTTATTTACGACTACCTCAATAAACAAAGTATTCTCAATACATTCATCTTCATGTATTTTTTAAGTTAAGGCTTTGATTTGGGGATTGCACAACCTTGGAAGATTTTTGCAAGTTACTACAACTATTAAAATATTATAAGTTTTCCTTATACATTCCTAGGATGGTGCCATAATATTGTAATATATCACTTTTATGTTTTTGATTGTATACCTACTATGCTTGTTAAATGTTAGTTTAAAATGCACAAAATGACCCTTTAATGAAAAGCTTAAAATGTACTTAAATAGCATAAGTGGTTTAAAATATGAACAATATAATAAACAAAATCGGAATATCCTAAAATTTTTGTATACTATTAGAAATATTGATTTTTAACTAGGTTTGGACAAGATTAGATAGGTTAAAATGAATAAAAAAATAGAAGAAATCTGTCAATATAGGTCTTAATGTACCGGCATGGGTTAAAACATATTGGTATGGTCAGTTTAATTTTGGTTACTAAGATATGGCTTATCAATACAGGTTAAGGCATATCGAAACGAATACTTAAAATTTGGTTACTAAAGGATGTCTTATCGATATAACTCTAGGGAATATCGATGTGGTCAATCAAAAATGAATTTAGGAATTTTTTGATCATCGTATACCAAAACAGAGGATTGGTACGATGCTAACGATTTTAATGGTTTCTTAGGTGTACTGATACGGCTTAGACCATTTCGATACAGTAAGTCTTTCTAGAATCTATTAAATTTGATTAAGAACCAAGTTTACGATTCGGGTTAGTCGCATATCAATACAACCTCTTTGTCCCAACCAAAATAATTGCTTGTCAGCCTAGGCATAACGCTATGTGGTGATTGCGTATTGGTATGACAATTAGTTAAATCTATAAAAAGTTAAAAATGGTGAACTCTAATTTTTCGGTTTAGTCATTGAATAATCAAGGATAAAATTGAGGGAGCAAACAATGTTAAAATACGTTAAAATTTTATAGGTCTTGTAATAAGGCTTAATTTCATATTGGTAAAGAAAGATTTGAATAAAGACCTAGAACTTATAAAAATTATTGATTAATCTCTATAGTATTGAAAAGTTTTAACTTGATCCTAATTTTATAAGACCTTATTCTTTTGAGCCCTGTAAACTTACCATGACAATACATGACCATAGTAACACTAAACTCGAAACGTAGAATTATTGTATTGAGTATCGCAAAGTTCTTCGATAACAATTTCTGAATCAGTTGGGAAGGGGTGTTAAATGATTTCCCCTTCCATCAACTTTTTTTGGAAGACAACGAAATAAGATAACACATTAGGATTCATAGTCTTTTACAACTCAAATTTAGTGACTTGTATTCAATAAACACCATACTATGACCTTTATACCATCTCATGGTTTTTCAAGAACCAAATAAATCTAAACATTGATACCACTAAATATAACAATGTAATCTCAATTCGGATTCTAAGTATTATATTCGGGTTTCTCAAAAACCAATCTATCAAATTTTCCATTTATAAATATAACTTTAACATTACGATGAATATTTATTTTCATAAATCCATGTAAACAAATAGCATTTAAAATGAGTTACAAAATAAGAGATCCAATATAAAATACACAATTTAACCAAAATAATAATAATAATAATAATAATAATTCGAATAGAGTTATAGATTCGACGATTATAAGGTCTTATAAATACACTCAATCAAATTTAAAGTATCAAGTATTGTACTTTAAAATTGAATTAGTGTTGGGAAATCTTCCTCGACTTGCTCCTCCAAAAAACTTATCAAACTATGCACGAAAATAAACATAATTCCATACGCTGAGCTAACGGAGTCCAGTGGTGCATTTCTACTATATTGTAATTCTTGAAAATCATACACTTCTAGTATTCATACACCTCACGAAGGGGTAAGTGGCACCAAGCCAAACCATCAATAAATGCACTAAGGCATAACTCTAACCTTCATAGCTATTTCAAATCATCACTTATAAAACTATTACACGTTGTTTTCAACCATGAGGGTTAAACCTCGGTCTCTATGTTTTACTATCTTGTTTTAATCCTTAGAAGCCCATTGGGCCTTAGTTTCTGAATTAACAACCCTTTGAACCCAATTTCAATATTTACGTGTAAATTGTCCAGTGAGTACTAATACCTAATATCGACTACTGGTACACCTTTTTGGGTATCGATACCTATCCTATGCATACCGATATTTAACTCTTCATGATGGGATTGATCATCGATCACATATTAATATAAATACCATATGTATCGATACTCAACTTCCTATGTATAAAAAGTTTGACCCACCTCGTACCAATACATGAGGTTGTGTATCAATCCCATATTAATACCTACACGCTCCTAAACATACTGATACACATTTACGCTAGAGGAATTCCTATGAATTTTGGGTACCGATGTAATCCTAGCACGTACCGATGCTCCTTTAAATTTTACATTTGTTCTTCATTTAGAATATAAAATATTGATACGATCTCTTCATGTACTAATATTGAAGCCTAGAAATGGCTTCTAATGCTCGAAAAATTTCTTCCCAAACCCCCAAAATGCAACCTCTAACTCTCTAACTTAATCTTACATCCTATGGAGTTGATTAAAGGGATTTGCTATCCCTTTTACACCTTATTAACATTTAATTGAGAATTTATTATTAGTGGAGCTTTAAGCTACCATAAGCCAAAACTAGTAATCTCAATCACAAAATAAACGAATCCCTTATTTTATGATCTTCAAAAACCAAAGGAGTCTGCAATCTACTAACTTTAGCAACAATATTAACCATAATCTTTTTTTGTTTGTTTTTTTTAAACAGTCTTCGAACATGATGGTGGTATTCTCACCGTTGTTGTCGATCTTCACACTAACATCGTCGGCTATAAAGATAAAGTGCAAGAGAAACCCGATTTAACCCTCTTAATTAATTGTGAGTGTCGGGTGTTAATCATGCTCACTGCACCAATTATCGATGTCGAAAGTATTAGACATTAAATAAAGTGGTAGAGGCGGAGGTGGAGGAGGAGGAGGTTGGTGGTTATATTTTGTGGTGGTTTTCCCTTGTTGGGATGGCTGGAGAGCCAAAGACAATGATTGAAATGAGTTAGAAAGAATGAGTGAAGGATCAAGTGAGGGAAGTTAGTTTGCTTGTTATCTTTAGCTCGATGGACATTTATAACCGAGTGCTACTATTTGATGAACGAGGTCTAACCTAGTGATGGATATTAATGAGTTAACAGGGTTAGATTCAGATCTCAATCAATAGACTTTTTAGCTAAGTCATGTGGATTGACAGAGTTAAACAAAACCGTCGAATGATAGTTTCAGTTGGTGGATAAAAAAACCCTGATGGTTATCATGTCAAAAGTGACCCCAAAGCAAAGGTCATGGAGTTTAAAAGCCAGGTCTTTGAAAACCATGATATTTCGCATGTGAGGCATAACATATAGACTAAAAGTTCTGAAGACATAGGCATAGGTATAACAATTGTAAAATAGCTATAACCATCGTAATTAGGGTTATAAATGAGATGAGGTAGATCGTGAGTTATTCAGGTTCGATGTAGTCAAATCTCAATTAGAGTTTTTCGATTAGATTCAACTCAGGCTTGAACTCTGGTTGCGTTTTTAACGACTCGAGCCAAGCTACTTGATACCTGACTCTAAAAGCTTATGAGATAATCAAAAATATAATATATCATATATTTTTATAATTTTTATAATTTAAAATTTAAATTCCTAAACTTAAAACCATAAAATATAAAACTAAATATGTTCTCTTTTGTAAATTTCTCTCCGCTAGGGTTTGAGTGCCGCTCTCCATTTCTTTAATCTTGATCGCTTTTTTTATATATATATACCGGTGGCGGCATCAATTTAATACTGATCGCTGACCGTCGGGTTTTATCTTTTCGTTTATTTTATTCTCAATAATTTATTCTGCTCTTGTGGCAGGATATTATTCTACCTTTTGGTACGTTTTTTTTATTTTGTTTTTATTAGGGTTGGATCTGACGACGCCACGATTGATCAAGATGGTGCTCCTTTTGTTATGTTGTTGATCTCCCTATATCGGATCCTCGATCTAGTTTTGGATATGCGATTACATCTACTTTTTATCGCGATTGAGTGATGGTAATGTCCTTGTTAACAACATACCTTCATTGTAATATGCATTTTTATGTTGTTTGTTGATGGTTTTACCTATCATCGTCGATTTGGGTGATGTTTGTATCCTACTTTATTTCGAGTCTTTGGATTAGGTTATTATCTTTTTCTTATCTGGTCCTTTTATGATCTTACGTCGCTAGTTTTATTTACTAGATATAGATCTGGATTTAAATGTTTTGTTTACTATGATGTAAACTTTCATTGTAATTTTGGATCTATTCTTGTTTTAATAAAATTAGTAGATCTCTATTCAAAAAAAATCTAAATCTTAAATTCTAAACTTAACAACTTAAACATCTTAACTCTAAACTAACACTTGTACCATAAAATTAACAAGTTTGAGTTTACACAATTTGTGTATCAACATTTTTTCCCTGATAAGGCTTTAAATGAGACATGATAAATGACGAGTTACTTGAGTCCGATACGATCAAAGATCGATCAATACTTGACTTGATTGAGTACGAATTAAGCTCTAACTCGACTCGTACTCTTCACAAGGCGAGTTGAGATCAAATTTCTAAAGCTTGTTCAAAATTACTTAAGCTCGAACTCAACTTAAAATCTTAACAAGTCGAATAAAGTTCAACACTACTCAAACTCATTTACACCTTTAATCGTAAGTATAACAAGACCCATTTTTCTCTCCCTAAAAAGATCTCTCGTTTTCAAACTCTTAGTCAGCTCACTCATTTTCTAACTCTTAATTGTATCTATCTATTTCTCTAATTTAATAATAATACTAAATTAGTGTAAGTAGATTTTGTTCGATTGTAAACGAACCGAACATTCAGTGAACCGTTCGTCAACTGTTCAATGAGAAATTCATGTATCTTCATTTCTTTAATAAAAGAACAAACATAAACAAGATTTTTTGTTTTTTTAATTAAACGAAAGAACACAAATAAATGGTTCGTTCATTTGTTTATGTTCGTGAATGTTCGATAATCCATTTGTTTATGTTTGTTCATTCATGTTTGTTCGTTTAAATTTATTCACATATATCTAATGGTGAGTATTAGATCAAGTCAAGTCGAGTCAAAAAATTTGAGTTACTTGAGTTGAAAAATCTTATTTTATGACTCGTTAAAAATTTCCTTCTTATAAGTTAAGGGTGTTAGTTATTTTTTTAAACTAAACTAATTGATCGAACAAAAAAAATTGATTAATCAAATAAATTTTAAATTTTGTTTAATGATTAAGAGTTTTTTTTTTTAAATTTTCATTATCAATTAATTCAGTTTAAAATTAGTTAATTAGTTGAATTAATCAAATTAATCCAAAATATAAAATATTTAGTATGTCATATATATCGTTTATGTTCGTTCATGTTCAATTATTTACGTTCATTTATGTTCATTCGTTTATGTTCATTTATCATTTAAACAAACGAACATGAATAAAAAATTTTGTGTTCATTTATGTCCGTATTCCTTAATTTGTTCGATTAAAGTTAAACGAACAAACATAAACACACCCTCATTCTCGTCGTTCATGTTCATGTTGATTTAACTGAAGATAAAAAGGAACACACAAATCATTAAAGTTTTCCTTCTGGATAATGTAAGACATAAAAAGGGGAAAAGTAAATGACTCAAGTTGGTAAAAGTTCTAGTCTACAAGTACACAAGTAACATGACTAACACCAAACATTACAAATGCAGCACAGCCAAAATTAAGTTTTGCTTTTCATCAAAAATGACAGTCCCTTTCGCAGGAAAATCTGAGAAAAGAGCAATCAACGCTTGACCCATTGGAAGCTCTTCCTTGCTTTCGCCTTCCCTGGTTTTTTCCTTTCCACCACACGTGAATCCCTTGTCAAGAACCCAGCTGGTAGGACACATGAAATTTTTAGTTATAAGCGGATCGGGCAGTTTACGTGCAAAATAACCTTGCCAACTCTAAAGTAGAATAGTGAAATATAATTGTACTTAGTAGTTAGTATAAACAAAGCCACAAAGAAAAACAATTGTAAAAGACGTAATACCAGTTCTGAGGGGAGGACGTAGCTCTGGCTCAAAATTTTGCAAGCCCCTACTGATTCCCAATTGTATCGCTCCAACTTGACCTGTCACATCAGATAAAAACTTTACCTTAACCAGAAGAAAACAAGTTGGTACATCTCAGCTTCAACAAAAGGGGTTTCGAGTGTTCAACATATAAAATTAAGCTGAAGTAATTGCTAGATGAGTTTTCCTTAGACATGGCACAGAAAGCTCAGCGTCCTTGAACAGAGCTAAAGAGACTCCAGTTCTTTAAGATTTTGTAACCTTTCATAAGAACCATGAACATCAACGAACCATACCTTATCAGCTCAATGACAGGACAAAGTTTCATTGTACTTTATAGGACCGAGTATGGTATTATATGAATTTCAGTCCAAAGGAAACACATTTCTGGAGTGATCAAACATGTAAGAAGGTGGAGCTAGAGTTCTAGCAAAATAACAGAAGAAAAAATGGAAGATTGTTTATTGGCCAAACCTCACTAACCCGGTACACGCAAACAGTAATCAACTTGCCACAAAGCGTTTCAGCTCGTTAACACTTACCATGTTACATGTTATTGCTGTGGCAAAAGCTCTTGTCGCCATTTGACACATGATCATGTAGTGTCAACAAGACGGGACCTTTAAGTCATATAGGCATGCCAATTCAATGAGTTAACTATTCTTTCAGTATATCAACAGATTTTAGTTGTTTAATTAATAATCTGAATTTTCATATAGCAAGTGGAAACTAAGATATCAACCTCATTCACAAATTAATTTCCCATGGATGTAAAACATAGCTCATTCTTACAGAGTCGAATAACAAAATTGCTATCTCTATACAACATGAGAGTATAAAACACCTAAAGTTATTTGCTAATCAAATTCCCAGATGTCAGGTCCAACAAACTAAAAAGGTAGAACATATATCATTACAGAAGCCGCTAAGGTACATAGCAAATATGTTGATAAATAAATTCAATCACTTGCATTTATTTTGCGCAAAACAGACTGAACTTCTACCATAGGCATGTGCTTACTTTCTTTTTTTCTAAGTAGAAAGCTTTCATTATTAGTAGTATGAATTACTGAAGATATCAATATCCATGCACAACTGTTAATTAGATTCCACACATACAAATAAGAAAAGCTTCAGCAGGACCAGAACGGTTTATAATGAGTGGATGCCGAAGGGAAATTTAATTGACCATAACAACTTATTCTATTTGTATGCTCTGTTTGATATTTGCAAAAGTCACATCAGAAGCAAAATAGGAAGTGCAATTCCAAGGACACTTAAGCTTACCAGAAAGACCACCTCCTTTAACAGTGCATTTGATGTCCCAAAGGCCCAAAGTCTTGGTTTCGGAGAATGGCCGGAGAAGGGCAGCACGGTGATCAAGCATTGGGAAATAGACATCAAATTCTTTGTCATTGATAATGAATTTGCCATCACCTGGTTCAACCCAAACACGGGCTATACTACATTTTCTTCTCCCAGTCCCATAAGCCCTTCCTTTATCATCTACTTGTCTTACCCTTTCTTTGGCCATCTCTTCCAACTTCAGGCGTTCCATTTCAGCTCTTGTTGATTTCCTTGTATTCTTTTCATAACGCATGTCTTCTATAACACTTAAAGGCGGCAATCCGTCAACCCCTTCCAAATCCTTTAGAGCAATCAAACTGTCGAGCATAGCATCTGTGATACCAGATGCTGCAATGAGGTCACCAAATGCACGATTCGGACCTGCAAAATGGAATAATCTTCCTCTTAACCCACAAAGATAATTCAAGGCTCAAGCAAAAGAAAGATATTCATCTTCTCCATACACAAACCAGAACACCATTAAATTCTAAAATTGTTGCTCTTTCGCTTTTTCTCACTTCTAATCCTACTCTTCATTCTGGTAGACAAATACCCATTCAACACAGCCGGAATTTGCAGCAAATGCAATACTAAATAATAAAAAATTGGCCAAATACGACGATTTGCTCTTAATTTGCACAAAATTGCTACGTTTTCTCAATATTTTTTCACTGCAATGCTAAAATAACCCTGAATTTAATAGCTCCTTTCCTATAAAAAGCATTACCAATATATATATATATAAGAACAGAAGAAAAAGCTAGCCTTTGAGCACGGCAGTGAGTTGTTTCTCTTCTTCTTCAAGCTTCTTCCGCTCCTCAGCCCCATCAACGCCCAAGGAAATACTAGTTCCTTCAACGGTTTCACGAGCATCGCGTACACCGTCTTCTTTTAAATCGAACACGCCATCATCTTTCTCTTCTTCCCCAAAGCTCCAGGCTTTCTCTTCCTTTCCATGCAACCAGTCTCCTTCCCAACTCTTATTTCCGGTGTCTTCGGCGAAGAGATTACCGAATTTTCCGTGACTTTCTTGGGAAAATGTCCAGGGATCGGGAGATGAGTGATCTTTTCTATCGTCATTGTTGTGGTTGCCGTTGGTAGAAAGGAGACGGAGGAGGGAAAGGGGAGGGGGGTGAGAGGAGGAGGGGGATTTCGAGGAAAAGAGGGGTAGAAAACGGAAATGGGAGGGTTTGGGGAGGAGACGAGACAACATTGTTTACAATCCAGTGATTTGCGAGAGAAAGAGAGAAGGGGCAGGGACTTTCACTATTGATTGCGGCAAGGTTTTAGAAACAGGGACTTTCGACCCGACCCACTCTATTCAAATATTTTTGGCTAAAGATTTTTACCGACCTACTAAAACTGTCTTATGTTAATTTTTTATTTTTTTAATTTTAACTTTTTATTATTAAACATTTATTATTATATTTTTTAATAAAATTTAATCCAATAATTTTTAAATTTGGTTTACATAAAATATTTAAGAAGTTATACAATTTGAATGAAGATAATTGATAAAAAAATCGAACATATAGTATTTTAGTAAAACAGAAAATAATTATTTTCAAATAGTTTGTTAATTAAAAAAATATTCAATTTATCAACCATGCAGGCAGCAAATTGATTGGTGTTAGTGTTTTATTGTTGAGTCAACAATATTAGAAAGTCAATGAGTACATGTAGGTATTGATGTATTGTATCAATGAAAACTTTGTTTGATCAGAGATAGTTAAAAACCATTAGGAAGTTTATTAAAAATACGTTTTAGTTAACTGATTTTAGAACAATTTCTGTGACTATATAAATAAGTTGGTCCTTGAGAGAAGATATTACAACTTCATATCAATAAAATAAACGGGAGTAACGTTTCTTTTTTTCTTTAAAAAATTATACATGGTAACAATCGTCAATCTGAAAGAATAATTTGGTGTTATATTTCTAAAAATTTTAAGTTTTTTGATTCTTTGCATCAGATAGTGTTTCTTGTTTCTTCTCATTTTTTTAACAAGTTAATATTTATTACAATAGTATCTATTCTAGAATATAATCTCTACCATTTAATATTTGATCATTCAATAACTCTGCTGGTATCGCTAGTGCTTGAACCCGTGACCTTTAAGAACAACAACCGTTCTTTTAACCACTTAGACTAGAGAACTCGTACTATTCTCAAATTTCTTCTTTCTCTAAGGAGGTATCTCTGGTGCACATCAACTGTTTTTATTTTTATTCCTTAAAATTTTGCACTCTATTCAAATATTTATGGTTAAAGATTTCTATCGGACTACTAAAATTGTCTTCTGTTAATTTTTAATTTTTTTATTTTAACTTCTTATTATTAAACATTTATTATCATACCTTTTAATAAAAATTAATCTAATATTTTTAAATATATATTTTATAAATTTTATTTAAGTAAAATATTTATGAAGTTATATAATTTGAATGAAGAAAATTGACAAATTTTTGAACATATAATATTTTAATGAAACAGAAAATATTTATTTTTAAATAGTTTGTTAATTAAAAATAATATTCAATTTATCAACCATGCAAGCAACAACTAGATGGTGTCAGTGTTCCAGTATAAGTGTTGAGTCAATAATATTAGAAAGTTAATGAGTACATGTAGATATTAATGTACTCTATCATTGAAAATTTTGGTCGATCAGATATAGTTAAAAACGGTTAGGAAATCTATTAAAAATATTAAAAATATTGTTTAACCGACTCTAGATCAATTTTTATGATTGTATAAATAATTTGAATAAAGAAAACTGACAAAAAATTTTAACATATAATATTTTATTAAAATATAACACTTTCGACCCAGATATCACATTAGGCCTCAGACCCAAAATCCATAATACAAAATTTTGTTTTAAAAGATTATTCATAACATATTCAAATTCAATAAGAGCCCATCCATTTCTAAAAGATATAAAATCCAAAAATTTTAAGGGTAATGAGCACCAATTAAATACAATCGTTTAAAAGCATTTGACACAATTAAAATACCAAATAGAGTTATAAAATTACAAAACAAGGGTCTCATAAGTACTAGCTCATTATATCAAATAATTTTATACTTTGACACCAAGACAATGATGAAAATCCCACCCACGATGGTGTTCATCTGGTCCATGCTGTCACCTAGTCTGCAAACAAAAACACATCCCGAACGCTGAGCTACAAAAGCTCAGTGAATACACCGTCACTCGACCACATATCATGAATAAAGCAATATAGCACATGTGATATCAAGCATAGCATGATGGCACTACCATATTCACTTAAACACATGGCATCATGAATGTATAATATCGCACATAATATATACATAGCAATATCAAACATAACTTAATTAGTGTAATGCCCCCAAAATGGGCTTAGAAGTTAGTGAACCAGTTTTATCTGTTTAGCCTAGTTCGAGATTAAATACTTAAAAATTAATTTTAAATCAAAATAAATTATGGAAAAATATCCTAAAATCCTTATTTGATATATATTTGATTTTGTTCAACCCAATTTCTAAAATTGACCCTTTAATCCCTAAAATTTTGAATTTAGTGACTATTTTGTAAAAATGAAAATTAAAGGAAAATTTTATAAAACTAAGCCCAAACTTTGAATCTTTAATGGTCTTTGATCCAATCCTAATTCTAGTTGATCTAATCCTTCCATGGCCTATTTTAATAGCCCATAACCTATAATTTTAATTAATAACCCAAATAACTTAATATTAATCCTAAAAACCTATTTTTCATCAAAACAAAAACCTATTTTTTCAGAAATTTGACTTCTCCTCTTTTGTGCATCCACTCCATCATCTTTTAAAAGGTAAACACCAATATTTCCAGTAAAAATTTATTTGTTTAATTCTTTATATTTTTTTTCTTCAAAATCTCTTCATTTTTTCGTTTTTACATGTTTTTAAACTGTGAAAGGAGTTTGGGTCAATTTTAGAGGTGAAAATCATTCAAACCTCTGAAACCTAAAGTTCTTTAATGAAATTCCTATGTTCTCGACTTATTGCAAAAATCTTTAAAGTCTTGAATCAATAAAATCGGTTTTCTTGATAAAATTTCATTATTTTCTTTATTTTCGTTCAAGGGTTTTACATGGTTGTTTTTGATGCCTAAATACATGAATCTTGAAGTGTTTAAATGTATTTAAGATGAATTTTAAGTATCTAATCCCGGATTCAAGGTTTAGATGGTGTTTGGAGAGGTTTTCGGTGAGTTTCGGTTAGGTTTTATGGTGTTTTTAGGGGCTTTCATGTATTGGTCTGACTTGAGGATTGTTTTGGTGTGTTATAATGCATTAAACCCTATGTTTTTAATGCTTGAATCGGGTCACGAGGTAGAAGAACAAGTTTGAGGGAGATCAGAAAGCGGAATCGCGTTTTCGGGTGACTTATTCAGGAAGTTTTGTTAAATCGGTGAGTGGATTATGAGGGTTGTCTATACGATAGTGTTTTAAAAATATTTTCAAAGGTTTGGTGGTGTATGAAAGGTTTGAAAACCTCCCTATACTCGGAAGTAAGTTTTAAGTATTGCTTTCTTAAAGGTTCTCATATTATGCCTTGTTTTACTGTGTTTTAGTCATGCTCTTGTTGTGATTTGCATACTTGATTGTGCATGTATTTCAATGCTCATGAGATATTTTTACAAAGATTTTATATAAATATCATGCTCTTATGGTTTTGTTTTATTAAACATGAGAAAAGTGGGTTTTACGGGTTTATGCATTTGATGCATGAGATAATGCAATACATGTGTTTACATACTGTTTTAACTTGAAAACTTGAGCATTGATTTTGATTTGTTTTGTGTTGGATATTAAGAGGATGTTTATGGGATAATTTGATCGATCAATAGGATGTACAATGCACTATCAATACAAAATTCGTACGTGTTTTAAATTCCTTGAGTGATGCATTAGAGGTTAGCCTAGTGTTGTGTGTGTAACCCCCAAATTCAACCTAATTTATTAGATTGAATCTTAAGAGTTAAGTTACAAAACTTTCCCCTCAAGTAACATAGTTTAGGTTAAATAATTCAGAATTTAGGTCATTCTGACAATTAGGTAAAACATATTAAATCGTCATTAATATATTATATCACATAATCAATTAAAATATTCAAAAATCATTTTGTAAATCCATGCATCCAAATAGTCTTGAATCAAAGTTCTCAATGTCTAAATTATAAAATATTTTGTATTGAGTAAAATCATTAAGCTGAAGTAATTTAAAGAAGTCATACTAAAATAAATTCTCTGAGTAATATGAGAGATCCTCCAAGTACCAATTCGCCTAGAGATATCGGAGAATCTGAAAAGCAGACTTAAAGGGTGTAAGCTAAAAAACTTAGTGTGTCTTTAGAGTGCAAACAGTCACAAACAAAACGTGTTTTACATTTCTGAAAGTTTTCTGAATGCAAATAAAATCTGAAGCATGATGCTATGCTGACTGATACATGACAGAAAATCAGAAGGCCCGATATCATAAATCATACTGAGCGGAGGATTATCCTCGCCAGAGTGGAGGTTTCCCTCGTTAGAGTGGAGGTTTCCCTCACATTACTGATTTTAATCCAAAAATATTTTTCGATGCAGAATATGATATGATTTATAAAATCATAAATTAGAACTCTTACGAGTAACAATGTTTCAGAAAACCAGATGCTTGATTTGAAAACAGAATTGCATATGCCATGTATGATGATACCATGTATGAACAGATAACAGTCTTATATGACCAGCCAATCAATATACAGAAAACATTTCACAGATACACACATAATTTAGCATAAGCACAGAAATATGTAGCACAGAAAGAGACATACCTTAAGCAACTAAAGCTTTAACTCCGAGATGGACGCGTCTCGCGTTCCGGTATAACTCAAACAGGACCTACGAAGTAACATAATTGTATTAATATTCACTACTAATAATAAGCCACCAACTATAATAAAACTCTGAATCTAAAGCTTACTCACGTGATGATCTCAAAAAACGTGCCTGATCGGTACGAACAATAGAAGGTAACCCAAAGGCCTCAGAAACATTAACACCTGAATGGAAGAATATTTTGAATTAAATTCTTCAAAAACAACTTTTTAGACTATAAGAATAAATTAGATAAAAAAACTAAAATAGGCTTTCGGGTTCGAATTTGACAAAACAGATAGCGGATTCGGACTCAAAACATCGAAGAAGGTCAAGGAGAAGGTTGTTAGAAAAAATCAACTTTTGGTCAAAGTCAACTCTGGTCAAAATCAATGTCAATTGATCAAAGTCATCTTTGACTTGACTGGTCAAACTGGTTAAAGGTCAACTCCAAAAGTCAAAGTCAACTTTGACTTGACTAGTCAAAGGTCAAAAGTCAACGGGTCAAAGGTCAAAAGTTAACGGGTCAAAGATCCAAGGTCAAAGCTGGTCAAAATCTATGGTCAATTGGTTAAGGTTAAACTCGGCTAACGGTCAAACTCGATCAATAGTTAAACATAGATCGGGTTGGGTCAACTTGGTCAAATGGGTCAAAATCGGTTCAGTTTAAAATCCATTAAACAAATCTAGCCGGGTCACTCAACACAAACTAATTTATTTAAGAGTTTGGATTCACCCAAATAAATACCATAACAACTTAAGCCCAAACCACTAGCCTCACTCACAAGCCCACACTTACAACCCACCCAAAACTTACACTCAAGCCCAAGCCAACCACAAACATCCAAGCCCATATGTCAACTAACACCCACCACTCAACTAAGGTTTCTAGCAAACAACTAGACAACGATAACACCAAGAGAGCGACAACAAAAAATTCGGCGAAAACCTCCGACGACACGAGAAAGATGACAACGGTATGGAAAGTAAAGGAATTTAACAAAACCTGAAACAAAACCCCAAACTGATTTCAACAACAACAAAAATAAATTCAAACTAATTTGTGTATACCAAATAAACCAACCAAACATCTCTTTTAGATCTAGAACCCCAAAATAAATTATGAAAAAAACTTACCTAAAACACCACTCGGTAAGATCTGAAAGATACAATAAGGAAAGAAAAGGGTAGCGTTGAACAATGGAGAAACCCTCACTGTTAGCCTCAAACTGAAGCTCCCTTTGGTTGTTTCGATGGAGGCTCAAAGTAACAAAACCCAAAGGGTTCTCTTCTAACCTCACGAAAAACAGATTGGTAAGGAGGGGTAAGAACCAATCGATTAAAATAGAGAATATGGGAGGGTGTTGTGCGGCTGCATAAAAAGAAGAGTTTCCAAAATCCTTATCTATGAAATATGAATTTTTAAGCATAAGGAGAAGGAGAAAATTACAAGGAAGATCCTTATTCTTTTTAGGTTTCAGGAAAAAGACTCAAAATATTAAATTAAAACAATTTGGTCCCAAATAAAAAATTAGGGTTTCATAATAAAATTTCCCAATTTCTTAGAGTTTTAGAAATTAGGGATTTCAAAAATTGAATTCCTAAATTGGGGCAAAATTCGGGGTGTTACAGTGTGGTATGTTATGCATATTGCATTCGGGGTATAGCGAATTATCCCGGACACTAAGGTGTGGATCGTTAGATTGTGATAGTCAATCTGTGTGAATTGGTGTACTATGAAATTCACATGTTTCCGTTTATCCCAACGATTGGAGATAAGTCCATTCGTGTCACTTGACCAACATGTGAAAAACACAAGTATAAATGATTTACTATTTTTTGTGCAATTTGTGAATTGCATGTGTTTTATTAACGAGCTCTAATGTTTTTATGAGCCTTGCTATGAGTAGCATGTAAGACTTGATTATGCTTACAAAGCATGTGATTTCAAAATGGTATTTTTGAAAGGTTTTGTGGTTTGTGAGCCATGGTTATTTACACTTGCTGATTTTTAAATAGTGGCGTTGACGACCATGAACTTTATTTTTACTTAGAGCGTGACTTGTTTTAAAATTGATTTTGGTATATTATGGGCTGCATTGCAAGACATTTTTAAATATGTTTTTATTCACTCACTAAGCTTATGCTTAGCCTCTCATCTACCTTGCAATGTAGAGTATTTAATGTGGAGGCAGCAAAGAGAAGCAAAGATCTAGGTAACCGCCAAGTGAAATCTCAAGTATGTCTTTATAACATTAGTAGTAGTGAGAGAGCAATGGGGATAAGTTTATCATATAGTGAATATTGTCTATGCTATTGAGACTTAAAATAGTTGTATTTTTATACATATTGATGACATTCAATGTTAATGTTTCTTGAATTAAAGCATAATGTAGGAATATTTTGAAAGTAATGAACCTTAGGTTAAAATTAGGTTATGATACCTTTAGTCGGGATGATATGTTTTGATTAGTCAAGATAATGTTAGTCTCGTGACCTAGAATTGAATTTCCTATTGGTATACCTTTATTTATAATAAAGTTACATTAAAGTTTGATTCTTGTTATCCCTATGTGTGAATTTGAGTGTTGTTGATAATGAAGTATGACTATTTATGAGTTGAATCTATGATGTGATTATTTAGGTTAGAATGTGTAGCGACCCTTTAAAAATTAATAAAAATTTTAAGTGTGGTAAAAAGGGAAGGTAAGAGAGTTCACTAGTGGAAAATGAAAAATTAGGGATTGGGTTTTCAAAATTATGAAAATTGAGAAATTTGAGAAAATTAGAATCTAGGTTTAAGAATTTATTTGGGGATTTAAAATTTGAGGATTTAAAAATTAGGGATTAAAATATTTGGAAATAGATTTTAAAAAAGGTTTCAAAAAAGGGATGGAGTCGCCACCGGTCACTTTTGGTAGACCGAACACCGTAAAAAACAGAGATTCAGAAAGATTCAGGTTCGAGAGTCGGTTACAGTTTTAAAACGGGTTTAGCATTTAAAAACCGCCCAAAATTGACACTTTTATCAAAATAGCCGCTTAATTAATTTTGGAAAATTTTGTTTTAAAGTGGCATTAAATTGAGATTTGTTTAAAATTCAGATTTATTTTAATTTTACCGTGTCTTTATTCGAAGGCAACGTACACACCGCCGACAATGCGTTTGAGGGCGGGCCCGTTACGACCGAATAAAGACGTATTTAATGGGTTGATTAATTAAGTGTGATGTGGATAAGTTAAGCAAAAAAAAAGTATATGTTACATGATACAAAATATAAGATAATGAATAAAGATAATAAAAAAGCATACACAATAATAAAAGGATGCATGGAACAAATAAATACAAGTAAACATGCATGAACAAGGTAAATAACCAACATGAACAATGGCAATAACAAAATAGATATATACAAGACCAAGTATGCATGACATAAAAAAGATATGACAAAATGAATATGTAGCAAACCAAGAATAAATATAAAGATAAATGAAATAAAAATAAATAAATAAATAAATAAAACAATAATCCAAAGAAAAGACCACTGGAAAGAACTAAATTAAAAAGAGAAAAGAAATTTTAGGGTTAAATTCAAAACAAAATGGAAATTTATTATCTGTAGGGGACCAAATCAAAGGGATTGGAAAATATTCGGGCCCTTACCACACTATTTTGAAGCGAGGAAGGACCTGAAAGTAATCCTCCAGACACGGGGGACCGGAAATAGAATAAACCATTTTAAAGTTGATAGTTATAATCAGATGAGTGACGAAATTGTGAGGAGAAAACAAATTACGGGAACTTGAGGAATAAAAACAGAAACACAGAGAGTTTTATGAATGTAATAAAACCATTTTTAAAATGGGCCTCAGTATAAAAGATAAAAAGAAATTAAAATACCCCCTTTATTTGTTTGTTACCCGAAAACCAAAGGGAAAAGCCCTCTTTTCTCTGATTGTTCATCCAAGAGGGGGTGAACATTATGAATGTTCATCCTCCAACCAAGAAGCCGACGTCAAATGCCCAGAAAACACCTCCAATTCTATTTATAATTGTTCCAGAAGTCGAAAACGATTCATTTGTTCCTGAATAGCTTCTTTCAAAAGCGTTTCTGCTTCCTCAGTGAATGTCCTAGTAGAAGATATGATTTCTTGGAACTGAGGTTTATTCGTTTTTAAGTATGTACGTAACTCAACGAGAAATTTCCTTACTTGTCCAATTTCTAATGAATCAAGATAACCATCCTGAACATAGACGGTGGCCGGCGAACCAAAAACAAAACCAAAAGCCCCCTCTTTTAAAAGCTTTTGAACCACAAACTTCAAAAAACCTTTGTTTTATCAAAACTAGAGATTAACTCCTTCTTTTCGAAGAAAACAGAAATGAAAAGGCCCTCCTTTTCGAGTGAAAAAAACTTCGTCATGCAACCCTCTTCTCTAGATTGGCTCACCACCGAGGCTCAAGGCCGTTGTATTTCTTGCTAGTTTCGAAGAAACGAGAAGGGGATGAGAAGACGTGACAGACCCTCCAAAAAACGGTAAGAAACGGAACCCTCCCCTCTTATTTCTATGAAAAAATAATCTTCGTAGGATATACCTCAATGTCTGATTTGTATTCGATTCTCAAAACGGGGAGGGAACCCTCAATACATTGTTTGAATTCGGTTTTATAGCCGGTTACATTCGATTAGAAAAGGGGAAAAACGCTAAAATTTCTGATTTGGTCCTACTATTAATTTGGCTCTATTCGGATATGATATTCCTCTGAAATTTTGGTTGTGCATATGAGCCGAGATGTTTTTGAAGTTCACTGCCATTAGGTGTGTATTCTTCTGAAATCTTGTCGAATTGTCTCCCCAAATTTTTTGACTTTGATTTTTGCGTTTTTGGTCCCCTTAATATTGTACGAATCTGATTTTTTGTTTCTTTTACATGTACATGGCTAGAATCAACGAGGGGATCATCGGCGATGGCGGCAGCGAGGGGAGATAGAGAGTCGGATTGGCAGTCGAAGCGTCTCCCGTGTGCAGCACACACGTGTGTGAAGGCTCTCCAAAGGTCGCGCGTGTTAGCTTGGAGTATCCGGAACCTTCCTCTGATGTGATCTGGACCGTTGATCATCGCCTTGATCTGATGGCTATAGATCAACTGCGCATGGGAATAAGATGAGAATTAGGTTTTTTTTTATAACATTAGGTTTGGGCTGGGCTGGTTGGGCTTAACCCGAGTTAAGGCTAAAGATTGAGCCAGTTGTAATTAAAATCGGGCTTGTAATAAAATTCTTTTTGTTAATGGAATCTTATATTAATATAAAGACATGGGCTTATTTATTTATATTTGGGTTTAATTAAAACTAAATCTGATTTGTTTAAGTTATATTATAATAATAAATTAAATATAACTAAAAATAAATAAATAATATTAATAATAAAGGTAAACTAAAATAATAAATAATGTAAAAAATAATAATAAATGGACAAAGTATAAACACCAAGTAACCGAGAGTAAAGAAACTATATAATCTATAATATTTTTGATTTTTTTTTATGATAAAATAACTAAGTTTAAAAGATAATAGTAATATGATAATAGTAAAAGTATATATATATATATATATATACATATAATGTGTACTAATATTTTCGGGTTTTACAAAATTCACATACTTATAACATTTTTTGATTTCTGACTGTTTTTATTTTTAATTTTTTAATTTTTTTAATGATAAATATAGCCCATTATTAAAATTAAAATGAAAAATTAAAACTCGGGTTTAAAATCCCGAATAAAATTAGTGACTACAACGGCCCCTCTTTGCTTTTCGTTGTAAAACAATGATGAAGCAAAGAAAATAAGCACTAATTTTATCTGACTTCCCTGCTTGGAGAGTCTGATCTGAAAGCCCTTTCTCCGCAAATTCGATAACCCTTTTGTCTCTTGAAACCCTGATTAGCTTTTCCGCGAATGATATTTCGACTTGACGTCACCTGCATACATCAAAAGAAAATTTTCAGAAGCGAACTTTGATTTCCTACCTTAATATTTTGAGCCAATTAGAAGATTCTGAGCTGGGGGTCCCCCCTCTATGGAACTTTAAACTCCTAACTGTTTGAAATGTTGGTCCTTCTTAAATAAAACCAATATCTGAAAATCTTCGAGCTTTTCCTATATAAAGCTCTTCACAAAAGTCTTCGACTTGAGTCTCTCCTATATGGAACCATAAATCTAGAATGCTGAAGATGCTCTCATTTCTGATCATTACAGCATCTGATTGTCCATCACTTGGAACATATATCACGATGGGCGGCCTCTCTCTTCGAGTGTATGCCCTGATCTATGACCCCCTGTTGGGCTTGGAGGTGCTCGATGAATAACCGATTAAAACTTATCAAGTGATGGAGAACACTTAATTTGGGTGTTTGTTGTGGAAGCAAAATATGGACAATAAATACACAAGGATTTATAGTGGTTCGTCCCAAATTCACTAAGAATCTTTTCCTTTTGAGGACAAAGGGCTAACCTTACAAACCTTGATTCAAACCGAATCAAGCATCAAAAGTTCACCCCCTGAACTTTGGGAATCCTCTCAAACAATAGATAAGCTTAAGGAAACTTTGATAATCCTTCTAACAAGGTTACTTGTTTGCAAGTAAGCTCTCACCCAATCCTAAGACACTTGATCATACATAAACATTAAACTTAGAAGTGTTGTCTACCCAAAATGATAAAAATTATGCTCTAAGACAATTCTTGAATCATAATGTTGTTTAAAATGAAGCATTAGTGTTCTCTTGATGCTTGAGGTTTCCTTTTATCATCCCAAATGAGCTTCTAGCCGTTTATGACCGTTGGGGATGTTTTGGGGCCGTTTGGAGTTGATTTCAAGGCATATTTCTTTTTCTAGTGCAGAAGGTATCGATACCACTTGAACTGGTATCGAAACACCCTCTTTGGGAAATAGCCATTGACCTGCATTTGAGAACTGGTATTGATACCGGTAGCAATACTACTTCTAGCCGTTGGGGTTTTTCATAAAATCGTTTATGACCATTGGAGGTGTTTAGAAACCGGTATAGAAACTGGTATAGATACCGGTATAGAAACAGGTGGTATAGATACCGATATAGAAACAGGCGGTATTGATATCGATATAAAAACAGGTGGTATAGATACCGGTATAGAAATAGGTGGTAT
This sequence comes from Abelmoschus esculentus, assembly GCA_035048815.1. Taxonomy (NCBI): domain Eukaryota; kingdom Viridiplantae; phylum Streptophyta; class Magnoliopsida; order Malvales; family Malvaceae; genus Abelmoschus; species Abelmoschus esculentus. Next base: position 10,589,008 of record JAUCBN010000026.1, on the reverse strand, counting down.
AGATACCGGTATAGAAACCCAACATCACAGTAATGAATGGTTTCTTTAAATCATTTAAAACATATTTAAAATCTCTCAAAAATATCTTAAATATATTTTCAAGTAGTTTGGAAATAAAAACTATTTTTTAAATCTTTTCAAATTAGTCCAAAACTATTTTTCAATTATTATATCAAAGCATTAGTTCTACACCCCCTCTTCGGGTGTATGTCATAGTGAGCAGTGAAGTCTTGCCTAGAGGCTCTCCATAGAAACATTGGTTCTTTGAGGTTAAGGAACTCCGATATGGTATCCCGATTTCTAATCGTCTTTTTATACATTTCTTTTCTTTTTTTTCATTTCTTATTTTTCTCTCTTCTTTTTTTTATTTCTTTGTTCTTTCTTTTTCTTTTTCAAATATCCTTAAGGAAGGATCAAATTAAAAAGAAATTAATCTTGATAAAAACATCCTTAAGAAAGGTTTAAAGTAAGAATTTTGAGTTTTAAGACAACATCTTTAAGGAAGGATCAATTTAAGAAATTTTTTTTGATGAAGGATCAAATTAAGAAATTTGCTTTAAGAAAAGCATCATTGAGGAAGGATCAAATTAAGAAATTTACTTTAAGAAAAGCATCCTTGAAGAAGGATCAAATTAAGAAATTTGCTTTGAGAAAAGCATCCTTAAGGAAAGATTAAACTAAGAAGTTTATTTTGAGGAAAACATCCTTAAGAAATGATCAAATTGAGAAATTTGCTTTGAGAAAAGCATCCTTAAGGAAGGATTAAATTAAGAAATTTGAGTTTTAAGAAACACATCCTTAAGAAAGGATTAAACTGAGAAATTTTCTTTGAGAAAAGCATTCTTACGGAAGGATCAAACTGAGAAATTTGCTTTGAGAAAAGCATATTTAAGAAAGTATCAAATCGAGAAATTTGAGTTTTAAGAAAAACATCCTTAAGAAAGGATTAAGTTTGAAGTTCAAATATAAAGCGGTATCTTGCTTAAAGAACACCTGAATATCTCATGAAAAACAGTATCTCTCTTAGAGAATACCTAATTATCTCATCTGGATGTCTTGATATTTGATCGTCATGACACAAAAAAGCTCGTTCCTCCAAATAACCAAAGGTCAGAAGGCCTTCAAAAACCATGATCATGTAATTTGAATGACGTTGATTCTTTGCTAAGATCTGTCTCTCTTCTCGTGAAACTGTAGATCAAATCTTTGTTCGATCCTCAAAATTCTTGTTTAAAAATGAGCAAAATGTCATGATGACATAAATTAAAATGCTCGTGATGCATGGACATCTAGCCTAAATGATGCATGAATGTTATTTTATTTTCTTCTTCCTTTGTTTTTTCTTTTTCTTGGAGGATAGGATCCCGCTTTTTATTTTTTAAGCTCATCGAGCTTTCATCCTCGTTGGATCCTCATTCTTTTCCTTGTCTTGAAAGGGTATCGTCATCTTGTAACGGTCAGAACAAAACCTCTCACTTTATATAATATCATTGCCTTTACTTGGTTCAGGTTCGCGCTTACTTGGGAGCCTCCTTTTTTTCCTTTTCTTTTTTTTTCTTTTTTCTCTATTTTTTCAAGGATTAAGGTAGACATATGTCTCAAACCTTTTAGGGTTTAACCATGGACAAAAGATCGTCTTCATCTTTGCTGTCTTTTTCCTTTCATTCCATTCTTGAGAATTGAAACCAATTTGTATTGATTCGGTCCAAATTTTCCACCTTCAGCTAAGTTTCAGCCATAGTTCTTCTATGAGTTTTTGTGATAAGTCTTCTATTTCATTGTTAGATCGAATACGTTCCCCCAACTTTGCAAGTCTATTTCTTCAATTAAGACTTAGTCCATATTTCTAAAACCATACAAAGCACTATGGTAGAAAACTAGCTGGCAACTGAAATTTGGCGATTCACATTGACCTCTGAATACTCTTGTACTTGGTTCAATATAAAACCCCTAAACCATTGACCTCTAAATACTCTTCTTTTTAGCTTATGGTAGCAACTCTCAATCTCATATTCAAGCTTATATCATTTAAAGCCTATCTTCAACATGTTCATCACGGGTTATTTTTCTTGGCTTCTACTTGACTTCTATCTTCGGGCCATCTGATTGACTCTCTTTATGCCTCAACACAACCTTTGATCCAAAAGGCTTGATGTTTATTTTTGTTCACAACTGTGACCCTAATAAGTTCGAGTAATCTTTGTTTATGCTAACTTGAATTCTCAAAGAATACCATCTTACAAACGAAGCGGTATTTTCAGGATACATCTTGTAACATACATTGTCCCTTCTTAGGTCAAATCAAAGATGATCATTTACATCAACGACCTTGTATTTTGTAAATCTTTTGAAAAAATATCTTTTATTTCACAAACAATTTGCTAATTGTAAGTAAAACAATACATACATGTTTTTGAAAATCCAAAGAATTTAGAAAAGAAACAAAAGAAATGAGGGTTCCTTGGGTATCTAATACGAGAGTTCCTTGGACTCAACTTTCCACGTTCAGTTTTCAACCTTTGAAAATTGTGACGATATTTGAAGTTTTGGAATTCCCTTTAGATTACTCGGTTCATCCTCATGATTATCGTATTTGCCCGATCTATTCGCAAACTACACCTTCTAGTTCTCAATATCTTTTTCCTCTTATATATCCAAACTTTTCGTACTTGCCCCACTAGTATCTTCTTGAGAATTCGAAGTGTGCTTTAGACTGCATCTGGCTATAGGAGCGTTTTCTATCTCTTTCTATCTTTATTCTTTCCATATCTTAATCAAAATGAGTTGGATGGAGATGGGTGGGGTTTTATTTCTCCTGCAAAGATGATATCACCTCCTTCTCTTTTATTTTCCCGTTTCCCCATCTCTTTTGTAACAAGAAAATATGGTTTAAAGGTTGAATCTTTAAAGTCCTAAGCTGGAATCTCGTTTTAGTGTTAGTAGTGAAGTTGTAGAGTATCAAGAGATCTATCCAAATAAGTAAGAAGGTGTGTGTGTGAAATTCGGGTTTTGAGTTTGGGGAGTTATTTCTCAATTTTTAATCGAGTTTCAGCTTAAGAAACCTTCCCTGAGTTGGTTTTAATGGTTGGTTTAACTCATTTCTTGTAGAAAAGGGAGTGGGAGCATCATCTTAAGATTTGGGCAAAGGAAAGAGCTTGGAAGAGTGAGTTCGAGTTTTGGTTGTTGTGTGCTTAAGGTTGGTACTCTCAACTCTTCTAATCATTATGCATTTCATGTTAGGAAGCATTCATATAATTTTAGTGCATGTGTGCTTGGTTTGAGCTTGACATGCTTTAACGGTGAAATTTGTGTTAATGAGTTAAATGACTGGAAATGGTGTTAAAATACTCTAAACATCAGTAATAATGATGTGAATGCCTTAGGTTCGATTTGGTTAAGTTTAAAGGTTGATCCTTAGAAATTTTAGGTGAAACTTAGAGGTTCGTGTAAGGAGTATCGATACACGGCCATTGGTATCGATACCCCTGAGAGGAACTTAGGCTTGAGGAGCAAGGGTATTGAACCATGGTTCGATATCGAGCCCCCCAGTAACTTTTTGTATCGATACCTGTATCGAAATAGTCCTTCCCCTTCTGTTGACTTTAGAATTGGTCAAAGAGTATCGATACTGGCATCGATACCCTTGTTTCGATATCCTCTTTGGATGGGCATCGATGTTGGGTGTTTCGATACCCCATATAAGGGTATCGATACCCCTGTGTTTTTGGCTAAGTTTGAGTAGAGTTTTGGGGCTCGATGATGTCAATAAAGGGTTCCTTTAATCTAAAAATTGTAACCGAATTATTGAACTAAGATTGATAATTATAACTCCGAAAGGCTTAAGAATGATAAGACTTATATATCTTGTTATGGTAAGATCTTAGGTGGATCGCTTGTGTGGTTCGAGTCCTTGTGTGTTGGAAATCCGGATATCTATAAGTGTTGCAATACGTCTAAGGTCATCCGATATAACATTCTGGGTGATGATTTGATGACTATCCCGAATGTAGGGTCTCGATGCTGTTTGGATGCGAGCCTTATTCGAAGATACTCGATGTGACATTCCGAGTATGGGATTTGGAGGATCCTGATACTGTGTAGACGCGGGCCTCAATCCTAGATGTAGGATCCTGATGCTGTGTGGACGTAAGCCTCATCCTTGAGTATGGGATCCCGATGCTCTATAGATGCAGGCCCTACTCGTAGTGTAGGATCCCGATGCTGTGTGGACGCGGGCCTCACTACATTGTGTTGACTGATTGATTTGTATATGCTGTATGCGATAATATACATTTCATTATGTCATGTGATAGGCGAGCACACTAGACCATCATATCATGCACGAGATTTATATGTCATGCTTTACTGCTTCTGATATGCATGATGTTGGCCGAGTTCGGCGTATCCACTGAGCTTTTGTGGCTCAGCGTTCGAAATATGTTTTCGTGCGTAGGTTAGGTGAAGCCGGTTCTTGTGGAGCACCATCAAAGTTTGGAATTCAACATCGACTTTGTGTCAGGGTACAATGATAGATGTAGTGGGCTAGTACGTTGTCAAACCCTATATGTATTTTTGTAACTTTGTTATTTTAATTGGGTCAAATGTTTTCAATGGGTTTGTAGTAATTTGGAGCTCCGGTCACTTTCAACTATTTTGGGCTTTTATTTTAAATTAAATTGATTTTATGGATCATATTCAAACTTAAATTAACTTTATTATTGAACTTTCAAAGGAAATTTTGAAATACGGGTTTTGGGACGGAGGTCCAATGTAACATCCGGGTCGGGGTGTTACATTTAATGGTATCAGAGCTTAGGTTGAATCGGTTCTAGGAAGTTTCCGGGGAAGTCTAGTGTGTTATATAGGTGTCAGACAAGTATACGCCCACGAGTCAATATAGTACTTTTAAAGCTAAAATTTCGATAGTGTACTCTTGTTTGTTGTTGTTGTTGTCTATGCATGGTATGGATGAGTTTGAGGGAGGGGTTAGGCAAGGGGCAAATTATTTTGCCCATTTGCACCGTGTTTAGATCGGATTGTGAAGACTATTCTGAGGCGTGCACCTACCCCACGTGAAGCACCTATCGAGAGGGTTCGCAAGTAGGGTGCTATGAATTTCTTGGGTTCTGGATAAGATAATCCTGTGAGGGCGGATCAGTGGCTTCGTGATACTCGTTGGATCATGAGACAGATGAGGTTGAGATTGGAGGATGAGTTGTTATGTGTATTGTCGCCTCTAAAGGATAATGCGAGAGAGTGATGGGAAAACAATTGAGATGGAGTAGTATCCCGATCAGCTGACATGAGACGACTTTTTGGATGAGTTAGAGAAAAAAATATGTGGGCGAGATTCACATCGGTTGGTTGAGAGATCAATTCATTCTTCTTTTGCAAGGTAATCGTACAGTCTTTGAGTGAGCAGGAGTTCCTACAACTGAGTAGATATGCACCCGAGTTGATAGCTACTGAGAAGATGAAGTGTAAGAGGTTTCTGAAAGGTTTGAGGGAAGAGATCCGGACCTATCTAATAGCTAATCCACCAATAATGTTTTCTGAGTGAGCAAGCTAGGATGTTGGATATACCTTGTGAGACACTAGATATAGGTGTTAGTGTTACTAATTTTTCAGAGATACCGCAGTGGTTAGGAAGATGTATAGACGATGTCCATTGATGGATCAAAGGTATGTGTTCTCAGTTGATATGATGGAATTGTCATTCTACAGTTGTGATATGATTTTTGTTATGGACTGACTGACAAAGCATAGGGTTAGGATAGACTTTGAGACCAAGAGAATTTATTTGAGGCTAGCAGAAGACCATGAGATTGTAGTTGTGAGTGAGAATGTGAAGTTCTTATTGAATGTTGTTTCGACTCTAGAGGCTCAGAGGTTAGTTGAGTTGAGCTGTGAGGCATACCTAGCACATATGGTGAACCAGAACATGAATGAAGTCAACAAGATTGTAACATCCAAGGAACTCCAAAGAAGAGAAGTATATATTTTATAAAAAAAGATGTGTTCTTTCATTGAAATGACAAAAAAGCAAACATAACATAAACCTTTATGAAAGAAAAGGTATTTGTTACTTTCGGGTAAACACTGACAAAGTTAATTCGATGCATTACTTTAAAAGAAAAACGTAAAATGCAAGAAGGTAGGAAAAATGAACATCCAAGTTCTGAGATCAGAATCTCCCCAAAGATCATATCCTTTACTCTTTCTTAAAACTTCAGAACACCAGCCTCGATCAGTCTTTGAACCTTGTTCTTCAAAGCTCCACAATCCTCCGTTGTGTGGCCTGTGCTTCCCGTATAATAGTTACACGTGGCATTGACATTGTATCCTTCAGGCTAAGGAGGATCCTTTGGCTTAGACTGCACCAGAATCAAAAGCTTTTTCTCAACGAGTATTGGGAGCAGCTCGGTGTAGGTCATAGGAATCGAATGAAGCACCTTTTTAGGTTTTGTGTATCTTGAAGAATAAGTATGGGGACGACCCTGAGGTTGATTGGTTGAGTGAGAACTCATCACATATACATGAGAATCTTCCACTTTCTGAGAAATTATGATATAAGGGTCCTTCATCTTTCCCTTATTAATAGCATACTCGATGTGTTCTTCGGTCATAACCAACTCCACAAGACTACTGATAGGGTGGCTTATCAAGTGATCGTACAACACTCCTTTTAGTGTATCCACAAACATTTGAGAAAGTTTACCTTCATTGAGTGGAGGTTGTACTTGTGCTGCAGCATCGCGCCAACGTTGAGTGTACTCTCGAAGACTTTCGTTATGCCTTTGTACCATCCCTTGTAGCATGATTCGATTTGGAATCATATCGGTTATATGCCTATACTGGTCTGTGAAGGCTTTGGCCAGATCTTTCCATGACTTAATTTGAGCACGGGTCAACTGATTATACCACCTTGTGGCAGATCCCACCAGACTGTCAGGGAAAGAATGGATTAACAACTTCTTATTGTTGATAAAGCCCGCCATTTTTCGGAAAAACACAGATATATGTGCGATAGGGCAAGTCGTCCCGTTAAACTTCTCAAAATCTGGGGTCTTGAACTTATAAGGGATTTCTAAACCTGAAACAAGACTAAGCTCATTGGCATTCAACCCATACCATTCTTCCTCATCCTCTTTTATTTAAAGCTTTTCTTCAAACTCGTTCTTGGTTTCCTCTAATTTATCCGATCAAGTTCTTCGCCTTAGGGCGCACCCGTGTTGCTTGTGAAGAAGAAAGACGGTAGTATGAGGATGTGCATCGACTACAGATAGTTGAATCAGTTGAAAGTGAAGAACCAATATCCACTGCCGAGAATTGATGATATTTTTGATCAACTTAGAGGTGCTACCGTATTTTCCAAGATAGACTTGAGATCAGGGTATTATCAGTTGAAGGTAAAAGAAGTCGATGTGATGAAGACAACTTTCCGTACAAGGTATGGTTACTATGAGTTTCTAGAACCTTTCGGGTTGACTAATACACCAGCTGCTTCTCATGGACATGATGAACAAAATTTTCTGTGATCACTTGGATCAGTTTGTGGTTATGTTAATTGATGACATATTGGTGTACTCACGTACTAAGGAAGACCTTGACAGACACTTGAGGTTAGTATTGCAGACTTTGTTGGATCACCGGTTGTATGTCAAGTTGAACAAGTGTGAGTTCTGGATTAGAGAAGTTTTTTTTTCTTAGGACATGTATTGTCAGTTGAAGGGATTTAAGTAGATCCTGAGAAAATCGAAGCAATTGTCAGTTGGAAGCAACCAAAGTCCATCATAGAGATTCGTAGCTTCCTAGGCTTAACAGGTTACTATAAGAGGTTTGTGAATGGATTTTCAAAGATAGTTGTTCCTTTTACTAAATTGCTTCGGAAGAATGTTTAGTTCGATTAGTTAGATGCAAGACAGAAAGCCTTTGGAAAAAAAGGAGAGATGTTTTGACAGATGTGTCGATTTTTGATACAGCTAGTGTTAGGGAAAGAGTATGTGATATAAGTGATGCTTCGTATATAGGGCTAGGTTGTGTGCTTATGCAAGACGGAAGAGTTATAGTTTATGCTTTGAAACAGTTGAAGAATCATGAGCGCAATTATCCGACCCATGATATAGAGCTAGCCGCAGTTGCGTTTGCCTTGAAGATTTTGAGGCATTATTTGTATGGTGAGAGATGCACAGTGTACACAGATCACAAGAGTTTGAAGTATCTGATGACATAAAAAGAGTTGAATCCGAGGCAGCATAGATGGCTTGAGTTATTGAAGGACTATGACCTCAAGACTTAGTACCATCCGGGTAAAGTCAATGTAGTGGCAAATGCTTGAGTAAGAAAGTAGTCATTAAGTTGAGAGTTATGTTTGCTAGATTGAACTTATCTGATGATGGTGGTTTGGTAGCCGAGCTTCATGTTAGAACTACTTTGAGTCAGTTGGTTAGAGAGAAACAGTTGTCAAATAGATCTTTGGTACCTCACGTACAAGATATAATCGAAGGAAGATCTATACAATACAGTTTCAAAGATAATGATGTATTGTGTTTTAGAGACAGAGTGGTTATGCCGAATGACAGTGATTGGAGACGTATGATTCTGACCAAAATGCATAATAGTCTTTTTACTACACGTTTAGGTAGTATGAAGATATACCGTGGTATGCAGGATGAGTACTTATGACTTGGTCTGAAGAGAGATGTTACCGACTATGTGAGTAAGTGTATGGTTTGTCAGAGAGTTAAAGCAGAATATCAGTTTCCGTCTAGTTTATTATACCCGTTGAAGATTTCCGAATGGAAACGGGAAGTGGAAAAAATATCGCTATAGATTTTTTATCCGGTTTGTCGTTGACCCCTTCGAAGAAGAACTCAATTTGGGTTATAGTTGATCGTTCCATTACGACTTACTCGTGAGATAGGTTGGTATATTTGTACGTTAGTGAGATTGCGAGACTGCATAGTGTACAGAAATTGATTGTCTGACAGATAATTGAGATTCACAACCATATTTTGGGAGTGTTGCAAAGTTCTTTGGGGTAGCCGGTTGAATTTCAGTACTTCGTATCATCCTCAGTCAGATGGGCAGTCAGAGAGAGTGATTCAGATTCTTAAGAATATGCTACGATGTTGCATCATTGATTTTCAAGACACTTGAGAGAAACACCTACCGTTGGTTGAGTTTGCGTATAACAATAGTTATCACTCGAGTATTTAGATGGCTCCGTATGAGGCTTTGAATGGCAGAAAGTACATAACTCTGTTTTGTTGGGTTGAAGCATGTTAGAAATTGATATCGATGCCGGTTATGCTTAAGGGGACTAACGAGGAATTGAAGTTGATTTGTGATCGGTTAAAGGCATCTTCAGATAGGCAGAAATCGTATGCAGATCGAAACTGACAGAAATGGAGTATGAGGTGAGAGAAAAAGTGTTCTTGAAAGTATTGTCGTGGAAATGGATCATCCATTTTGAAAGGAAAGGTTTCTTCATCTTCTTTTATCTGAAGCTTCTCTTCAAACTCGTTCTTGGTGTCCTCTAATTGCTTCGAAAATTCAACCTTTAATTTTTCTAGCTCATCGAAGTCTGAAATGTCATCCCCAAGATCTTCTAAATTAGTGAAAGTCACACCTTGTGGGGATTGGGTAGAGGTACCAGCTTGAAGAGATGATGTTACTATTCCTTGTAGAGGTCTAGAAGTGTTAGCAACAAAAACGGGAGGGCACGAGGGGCCTTCAACAGAACTTTTTCTTTGTTGGTCTTCTATTTTCTTTAATCCCATCAAGTGTGCAATTTGTTTCATCATGTCTTGTTGAGACTTGATCATAGAATGTTCTAATTCTTTTTGAGTACGCTCTAATTTCCCCATAAGATTGGCTTCTAACTTGGCAAAGTCTTCTTCCATTAACCATTCTCGGTATTGGTAAAGTGCAAGCAAGGAACCTTCAATTACTGACACGAGATCCATAATTAACCCCCTTGTTTAATTAATTAATGCATGATATATGCTATGAAATGCATGAGATGTATGCATGAATGCAAGTAAAGGTGTTGATCCTGCTAGTGATCGCTCTTTGAGCAACTTTCACCGATTTAAGATCTTAATTCCCCTTTATTTCTTTCTACTTTTCTCTTTTCATCTTTTTTCTTTTCTCTTTTTTTCTTTTTCGTATTTTCTCTCTCTCTCTCTATTTTCTTTCTCGTTTCTTTCTTCTCTCGATTTTCTTTTTTCTATTTTTTCTTTTCCTTTTCCTATTTTCATGTCTTCATCTCTTTTTCTTATTTCCCTTTTCTCCTTTTTTTTCTATTTCCTCTTTCTCTTTTTAATTTTCTTTTTTCTCTCAACATTTTCTTTATCTTTGTTTTATTTTCTCATTATTTTCCTTTTCTTCTTCTTTTTTTATTTCTCTTATTTTTTTCTCTTTTTTTTTCTCTTTCTTTTTCTCGTTTTGACTCTATAACTATAGTGAAATCTTCTAGTTGGATAAACCACTTAGACCGACACCTTCATGAAATGTTGATGCCAAAATAACGAAGCATGCAAGCAAAAAGAGAGATAAGATAAAATAACCCTATTTATCTCATCTAATAGAACCTGGTTAACCGCTTGACTCTAATCGGGTAGGTTGACTAGTTCTCTAAATGCAGTTTTGGTTCAACGAGGTACTCAAATTGTCCTCGATGTCCTCTTCTAAGAGTAGCAAGGCCCCCGATCATCATCCATTATAGACTCATCTCGATCGAGTTCAATTTAGGGGGACCCTTTCGCTATGACCATACGGAGAAACAATATCCCTATGAAAGCATAGGGTAGTCGAGCCCCGAAGGTACTTTGCTAGGCCCATACGATGGAACAATATCCTTACGAAAGCACTAGCGTTTTCCCCCACTTAGAGAGATAGGTATGAATGTGTTGAAAAGTAACCTCGAACTAATAAAAAAAATATTAATTTAATTTTCACTTTAATTCATAACTTTCAAAATTAGTTAAACGGTATATTGAAACAAGGCTTGACTCTTTTGTTAAAAAAAATGTCTCTAGCGGAGTCGCCAACTGTAGCGACCCTTTCAAAATTAATAAAAACTTTAAATGTGGTAAAAAGAGGAAGGTAAAAGAGGTCACTAGTGGAAAATGAAAAATTAGGGATTATGTTTTCAAAATTGTGAGAATTGAGAAATTGAGGAAAAATTAAAATCTAGGTTTAAGAATTTATTTGGGGATTTAAAAACTAGGGATTTAAAATTTAGGGATTAAAATATTTTGAAAGGGATTTTAAAAATAGTTTTAAAAAAGGGATAGAGTTGTCACCGGTTACTTTTGATAGACCGAACACCGTAAAATCCAAAGATTCAGAAAGATTTGGGTTCGAGAGTCAGTTACGGTTTTAAAACGAGTTTAGCTTTTAAAAACCGCCCAAAATTGGTACCTTTATCAAAATAGCCGCTTAATTAATTTTGGAAATTTTTGTTTTAAAGTGGCATTAAATTGAGATTTGTTTAAAGTTCGGATTTATTTTAATTTTATCGTGTATTTATTCAAAGACAACGCATACACCGTCGATAATGCGTAAAAGGGCTGGCACGTTATGACCGAATAAAGATGTATTCAATGGGTTGATTAATTAAGTTTGATGTGGATGAGTTAAGCAAAAATAAAGTATATGTTACACAATACAAAATATAAGATAATGAATAAAGATAATAAAAAAAGCACGCACAATAATAAAAGGATGCATGGAACAAATAAATACAAGTAAACATGAATGAACAAGGTAAATAACCAATATGAACAATGGCAATAACAAAATAGATATATACAAGACCAAGTATGCATGACATAAAAAAGATATGACAAAATGAATATGTAGCAAACCAAGAATAAATATAAAGATAAATGACATAAAAATAAATAAATAAATAAGTAAAACAATAATCCAAAGTAAAAAGGCCACTGGAAAGGACTAAATTAAAAAGGGAAAAGAAATTTTAGGGTTAAATTCAAAACAAAATGGAAATTTATTATCTGTAAGGGACAAAATCGAAGGGATTGGAAAATATTCAGGCCCTTACCACGCTATTTTGTAGCGAGGAAGGACCTGAAAGTAATCCTCCAGAAATGGGGGACCGGAAAGTTGATGGTTATAATCAGATGAGTGACGAAATTGTAAGACGAAAACAAATTACGGGGACTTGGGGAATAAAAACAGAAACGCAGAGGGTTTTATGAATGTAATAAAATCATTTTTAAAAGGGGCCTCAATATAAAATATAAAAAGAAATTAAAATAACCTCTTTATTTGTTTGTTACCCGAAAACCAAAGGTAAAAATCCCTCTTTTCTCTGATTCTTCATCCAAGAGGGATGAACATTTTGAATGTTCATCCTCCAACCCAGAAGCCATCGTAAAATACGCAGAAAATGCCTCCAAATTCAGATTCCGACCACTGTAAATGGTGGTCGGCGAACCAAAAACAAAACCAAAAGCCCCCTGTTTTAAAAGCTTTTGAACCACAAACATCAAAAAACCTTTGTTTTATCAAAACCGGAGATTAACTCCTTTTTTCGAAGAAAACAAAAACGAAAAGTCCCTCCTTTTTTAGTGAAAAAAAACTTCGTCATATAACCCTCTTATCTAGATTGTCTCACCATCGAGGCTCAAGGTCGTTGTGTTTGTTGCCGATTTTGAAGAAACGAGAAGGGGGATGAGAAGACGTGACTGACCCTCCAAAAAACGGTAAGAAACGAAACCTTCCCCTCTTATTTCTATGAAAAAATAATCTTCGGAGGAGATACCTCAATGTCTGATTTGTATTCTATTCTCAAAATGGGGGGAACCCTCAATACATTGTTTGACTCCTGTTTTATAGTCGGTTACATTCGACTCGAAAAGGGGAAAAAACCTAAATTTTCTTTACTGGTCCTGCTATTAATTTGGCTCTATTCGTATCTGATATTCCTCTGGAATTTTGGTTATGCATATGAGACGAGATGCTTCTGAATTTCACTGCCATTTAGTGTGTATTCGTCTGAAATCTTGTCGAATTGTCTCCCAAATTTTGTTTGCCTTTGTTTTTTGCGTTTTTGGTCTCCTTAATGTTGTACGAATCTGATTTTTTGTTTCTTTTGCATGTACGTTGGAGAGGGAGAGGGGAGTTGGAGAGTCGGATTGGCAATCGAAGGGTCTCCCGCGTACAACGCACTGATGAGTGCCTAAAAGGCAGTTATTTACTACCCTTCTCATGATACTTTATGCATCTATTATACACCAACTTGAACTGAAATATGGACTCTTTGCGCAAATATTGGATATTCCGTTATCATTACTTACAAAGTCAATATTTATAGAGAATGCAGATATTATTACATATTATGTATATGCAGGAATATCTAGGGCCGAAGCAACAGTGAAGCAATATTGAGGCCGAGGTAGAAGACAAGGCCGCGACAGAATCCAAAGTGGCAGCACCAACATTGGAGGCGCAATGAAAAATAAAAATATAGAGAACATTCTGGAAGATGCAGCGCACTAATTGGACCAGGCTAGCGCACTAAAAGCCCAAGTCAAAGACCAAGAGGGAAAACCCTTCTAGAAGGCGGCAAACTTGGAAATATCAAATCCTTTGAAGAAAACTTGTTCCTTACTCCAAGTTGGAGTTTATTTAAGAAAGGTTTGCCCTAGGTTAAGACTATATATACCCTAGCCGTCCATATTGTTTGGAGAGCCGATTTTTAGAGAAACCCTTCTCCCTAAGAATTGTACCTAACGATATTATGTTCTAAATTTCTTAGGGATAGGTGAAGGTTGTAGATATTAGTGAGAGGAGATTGATTCTTGTTTCTTTGTTCTAATGCAATAATAATATCAAAGTTTGCTTATCTTATTGTCATTCTTTGTTCTTGCATTCAAGCTCGAGAGAGAAGTTTGTAAGTAATATATTTATCCAGCACCGAGAGGTGTAGATTCACGAAAGAGATAAGTACAGTATTGTAGACACTAACTCGACCTAGAGATAGATTAAGAGTTTCAGCAACTAAAAGAAGTGTTGGATTGGTTGGTGGTTATCGTTGATTTACACCGAGAGGTATCGTCAAAGATCAGTCATCAATAATACTCTGACTTAGAGATAAGCGGAGTCAACTACGGATACTTTGCTGAACTTTGATGTCTCTTCCCAAGAGCAAGAGATTGTCGCGGTAGAGAACACCAATGCTGTCGAGGCTGTATCTGCAGTACTATCGAAGTAGTACTGTGTAATTGCATTGGACAAGAAGAAGATCAATTGAATCCACTAATTGACGCAGCTGGATCCTACCCACTTTCTCTATATCATTCTCCACCTTTTATTTTATTTTTTGTTATTTAATTATTTAGTTAGTTAAACAAATCCACTTATCTGTGTTTTTACTTTATTTTTCAGGAGCAAGGGAACAAGGGGAGACATATTAAGTATATCAATCCCTGTGGAGATGATACACGATATACTTATCACTTTATTACTTGGCGACGTGTACACTTGCACTCAATTGCGCTTTTATTACACGCATCACGCACGCGCGCTTGAAGGCTCTCCAAAGGTCGCGTGTGGGAGTGTGAAGTATCCGAAACCTTCCTCGGATGTGATTTGGACCGTTGATCATCGCCTTGATCTGATGGCTATAGATCAACTATGCATGGGAATAAGATGAGAATTAGGGTTTTTGTTATAACATTAGGTTTGGGCTAGTCTGGTTGGGATTAAACTGGTTTAAAGCTAAAGATTGAGCTAGTTATAATTAAAATCGGGATTGTAATAAAATTCTTTTGGTTAATGGACTGTTATATTAATATAAAGACTTCGACTTATTTATTTATATCTAAGTTTAATTAAAACTAAATCTGATTTATTTATTTAAGTTATTTTATAATAATAAATAAAATAAAACTGAAAAGAAATAAATAACATTAATAATAAAGGTAAACGAAAATAATAAATAATATAAAATAATAATAAATGGACAAAGTATAAACACCAAGTAACCGAAAGTAAAGAAACTATATAATATATAATATTTTTGATTTTTTTATTTATGATAAAATAACTATGCTTAAAAAATAATAATAATATGATAATAATAAAAGTACATATATATAATGTGTAATAATATTTTCGGGTTTTACAAAATTCATATACTTATAACATTTTTTGATTTTTGAATGCTTTTATTTTTAATTTTTTATTTATTTTTTTATTTTTTTAATGAGAAATAAATCTCATTATTAAAATTAACACGAAAATTTAAAACTCGTATTTAAAACCCCGGATAAAATTAGTGATTACAGAATGCATATAGAAATCATGTTGAGTATATTGTTGTTGTTCTTAAATGAAATTGTTAAAGTTAAAGTATGCTCTTAGGAGTTTAAATATATTGTTACTAAATAGGTTGCAATGTATTTAGTAAGTTGTATATGATATGTGGATAGAGTATTTAGGACTGAAATTTGATATGCAAGCATGTAATGAACCTAATTAAAGATTGATAACACTATTTCATAATTATTCCTGAATTTTTGGAAAACTATATTTTGTTCCCTGAAGTATATCTATATGTTTTAGGACTCGTTCCTTATTTATTTCTACTGCAATTGAATATAATCTATGCATGAACATGTAAGATCAAAATAAAGCATCTAGATAAGATAAAAAAAATATTCGTTTAATTTTAAGGTTGTTTATCGGGATGAGTCTCCAAATTAGCCTCTATATTCTCCGTGTAGCTTGTTCGAGTAGGGTGGTGTCTAGACCAGGTCGAAGGGGTTACATTTGTTGGTATCAAAGCTTAGGTTTACGAAATTTTTTAGGATATTTTGTTTGATTGATATATTGTAATGTTGATTTATGCTTAATGTTGCCTATACATGGTTAATGTTTGAAAATGCTATATTATTGTGTGAGATGCACGATTTTTGCTATATGTGATTGATTTATGTGGTGACTTAGTAAGTTAGGGTCTTGTTTGACAAGCAAGTTGATTGCAAGCATGAATAAATTTTGATGTGCTTGGATGTTTTTTATATATGTGGATGTTGATGAAGCATGATTAAATTTTGATGTGCTTAGATGTTGTCATATGAATTGTTGTTTGTAAGCATGTTGGAATCTTGTTGCATCATTATGATATTAGTTATTTGGAGATGTTTTGACCATGTTTTAAAGTTGCTTTGCATATGAAATTTATAAAAGGAAATATGCTTAGATTTTAAATGTTGCATATAGTGTTGTCAGTTGATTTTAAAAATGATTTATAAGTTGAACATCTCATATGATTTATGGTTTCTGATATACCATGTAGCATAGGAAACTAGTTTAAATTTGCATTGGTTAATGCATGAGATTTTGGGATGGTTTTATATGATTCTTAATACATGTTATGGAAAATACACTTGTTGCATGGTTATATATTCTTGATGCTAATAATAGTTAATGATTGTGCTATGTGATGTTTGAGTATAAATTATTAGGGTTTATTTTGGGTATCCATTTCTCTAACTACTACTAGGAAATTATTTTATATTGTACTTAAGCTACTTGGAACTTATTTCGCGCTGACCTCACAAGTTTTGCAAAAAGATTTTGCATGTTAAAATTGTTTTTCTATTTTATTGTTTTTGATATGAGACCAAAAAGAAAACTAAAACTCGGTAATAAAGATGTTGTGGAGATCAAAAAGTGTAGATAGATTTGTGTTGTGGTGTTGTGATATCCGATCTTGAGTCGACTAGGTCCTCGATCATGTTTAAGTGTAAAGTGGTTGTGAATGAGTTTAGTCTAAAATTCTGTTGTGCTAGTGAGTAGTAGGTGACTACATCACTGGGAGTGCCTTTGGGAGTTTTAAAGTGCCTTTGGGACTTCCTAGAACTAACTAAACCTAAGCTCTCATACCACTAAATGTTACACCCTCGACTCGGATGTTAGATTGGGCTTATGGCCCAATACTCGTAATACAAAATTTCGCTTTGAAAGCTCAGTTAACATATTCAAATCCAATAAGAGATTATCCATTTCCAAAATATATAAAATCCAACAAAATTCAAAAGGCTAAGGAGATCCAATTAAATACGACCGTTTAAAAGAATTTGAAACATTAAAATACCAAATAGAGTCACAAATTTTCAATACAAGGCTCTCACAAGTACTAGCCCACTACATCAAATAATTTTATACTCTAATACCAAGTCAATGCTGAAAATCCCACCCACGATGGTGCTCCTCTAGTCTCTGTTGTCACCTAGCCTACGAACGAAAATACATCTCGAATACTGAGATACAAAAGCTTAGTAAACATACCGCTACTTTATTATATATTGCATATATCATGAATAAAGCAATGCAACACATGTGATATCATGCATGGTATGATAGCGCTACCATAATCGCGTAAACACATGACATCATGAATGTATACTATCACATACAACATATACATAGCAATATCAAACACAAAGTAGTAAGGCTCGAGTCTATACAACATCGAGATCCTACACTACGAGTGAGGCATGCGTCCACGCAGTATCAAAATCCTACACTCAAGGATTAAGGCCCATATCTATACGGTATCGGGATCCTCAAAATCCTATGCTCAAAATGTTATATCGATTATATTCTAATAAAGCTCGTGTCTACACAGCATCGAGATCCTTCATTCGGGATATCTTTATGGTGTTGCAACACTATGTCTTAGGTATTTGGGTTCCCATCAAATAAAGGTTTTCATAAGCTAAGCAATCAATCAACACACAACAAGGTTCTAGCTAACTCATAGAACCAAAATCCATAAAGGATTCCTATGGTTTCTATCATCAAATTAAATCACCCGAGGCTTACCGAGTCTTTATCCATATTTCTTATATTCGAGTTAAATTATCATTTTCTCAGTTTTGACATTATTTTGCAAATAAAAGACCCTTTGTAACGACCCAAATTTTGGATCCGAGTGTTGAGTTAACTTGAAGCATTAGGCTTTGACGTTTGGGCTTCGGGTTTGAGTGTTGAGCTGGTTTTAGGCCTTAGACTTAGGTCTGTGGGTTATCTTTGGATCAAAGTGGGTTTTTAGTGATTTTTTTGGTATTTACCTAAATGGATAAAAAAGAGAAAGGAGGTGGCAGAGAGTTCTGAAGAAAGTAAATGAAGTGAGGTCATCTTGTTCCCATCTTTTTTATCCATTCTCTCCATCTAATCTTGAGTTCAAGGTACCACCTTTGAGTTCTGAGTTGAAAATCACATTGTGAGTGTTGAGGGAAGTGTGTAAAGCTTGAGAGGATCTACAAGACAAGGTAAAAATGTTGAGGTTTAGTGGAGAGATGTTTTTGTAGGCTTGGAGAGTTAAGAACGGGAGAATTGTTTTAAAGGTCTTTCTTATTAGTTTCTTTGATATTTTTAAACATCTCTAACATAATCTAATAGCTAGTTTAAATCATTCTTATAGAGAAAGAAATTGGGGAATCCTCAAGAAGACTTGGCTTATCGAGTATCTCAGTATTCGGGATGTAAAAATTTATGAGTATACGTATTCTATACAATTATCGAATGTAGAAGTTATCATCACATTAAGTCAAAATATTTTTGATTAAATCCATTTCATTCATGCGAAGGATTATTAGAAAAATTAATGTTTTTGAATCTTTTAATGATAAATTAATCCGAACGTTGTTCAGAAAAATATGAAACCAATTGTTGGTTCGTAAATATACAGATGTGCGTGATGAAGATAACGCAAATATACAAATCGATTTGGTCTTTCTTGCGCCTGAAAATATTTCGAAGCAAATTTAAAATATTTTTTTTAAAATAAGAGTATATATTTATCAAATTCTATTTTGGAATTGAAAGAGTAAATATTAAAAATTACCATTAATTTATATAATAATTCAGGAAATTATTTTTTAAAAGTATAAATTGGTCTTCAACATTAAATGCTCTATTATTTCAAATCTCTAATAGTTTTCTATGTAAAAAACTTATAAATAGCATGTCATTTTTTAGGTTTCGACAAAACCAAAAACCACATTTTTATTGTTTTACTCTATATGTATTTATAATGTAGTTGTCGATGGTCGGCAAAGGTAAGAATTAATTTGTGATCTCCAAAATAATGCTATTGTGACTAATTTTTTATTGTTGTATTCTAGAAGAAAGACGACCAATAATCTCGAGTATCATATGAGTGATCGAAAATTTATCTTAAAAAATTATGTAGCTGTAGACCTCAACTCGATTAAATCAATTTAATTAACATATATTATATTGATTGATAAATAATAATTAATATTTATTTTATTTTTTTATTATTTTATTCTTGAATTAATGTTATTTTACTAACATAAAAGTTAAAGGATTGACATCTAAACGATTTTGAATTTGACACCGATGTAATTAGAATTTTGTCTAAACAGTCCCTCTTTTGCTGCTAATCTATCTGCCATTTCATTACCTGCTCTTGAAACGTGAATAAACTAGACCTTTCCCACTTCCTTTGCCAAACTATCCATCTCCGCGAATAGCCGTCACTAGGTGTGATAATGAGCCGAGTCGAATTTAGAATTTTATGCTCGTGTTCGTTTTAAAATAATATTATTAAAATTAGTTCGGGTTCAAAGCTTATCGGGCTCGGTTTGACTCGAAATCGACAATTTCTATATTATTGTATTTTATTATTTATTTATTTATTTATTATTTTTTATTTGTAGTTTTGTAAATTTATTTTAATCGATAATATTTAATTTAATTTATTTTATTTTTTTAATAGATATATTTTCAATTATTTTATTATTTTTCTTTGTTAAATAAATTATTTTTAATGTATATAAATATATATATATTTATGTTTATATATAATTATTGTGAGTCTATTCACAAGTTTTTTGTCGTTTTGATCTCGAGCCAAACCCGGACCTGAGTCAAATTCACTCAAATCAAACTTTAATCGAACTTTAACTGAGTCAAGCGCAAATAACTCACGAGCCACCTACTACATGGGCGAGTCATTAGATTTTTAAATTCAATTCAAGAAAACTTTGGAATTTGTTTCCAGCAGCAGGATCGCCTTGCCAGCCCACTCTGCCTCCACAAACACTTCTAGAGCCGGTTTTATTGCGAAAATTTTTACATAATACGTACCATACCCTGAGACAGGGCCTGAGATTAAAGCCTTCAAAATTCCCTTTTCTGTGCGGAGAACTCCACCATAACCTACTTGATCTTCCCTAGGAGCTTCATCCACATTAAATCTGCTGCACCAACCGTTGGAGGTAACCGTTAGAGGGTTTTATTGTCGGATATCTGATTTGATCAGTATCTGATCTTCTTTTTATATTCGATTTTTTTAATAATCGGATAATCGGATTGAATTTTCAGATATTCAATTATTCAAAAATATTTTTAATTTAAATATTATATTTATGAAAATTTTTAAATTTTATATATAACAATAAACAAATTATTGAATATAACAAAATTCGCTTCTATAAAAATTTTAATTGTTTTAATTTTTGGATATAACATGCATCAAATTATTAAAAATAAAAAAATATATATTAAAAAGTTAAACTTTCGGATTTTTGAATAATCTGGAACTTGAAATATTACGATCCATATCTGATCCAAAAAATTTAAAATCAAATCAGATATCTGGTCCAAAAATAAAAATTAAATCGAATATCTAAATTTTCAGATCAAATATATAAATTTTTAAATCAAATCAATTGGATCAAATATTTTTAGACACCCCTAATGACCCTAATATATGATTTGAGGACAAAAAGATATATTTTGTGGAAAAAAAATAATTTTATCATTGTCTTAATTTAAAAATTTTCAACATTTTATTGATATGACCCCACTAATCCCCTCATGCTTCTACCCTTTATATTTTTTTATTTAACTATCAATATTTGATTCATTAATCAATTAATTTAAATTTATTTTATAAATTTATTACAAAAATAAATCTCTTAATCTAATTTTTCATATTCACAACGTTAAAATTTGTACCCTCCATCCGTATACTGTCCATTTTGTAAACCACCAATACTCCTACCAAATAAATGTAAATAATGATATTAACTAAATTTATCTCACCAATAATTTTGATGGCAATGCTATGGTAGTCGCTAGCATTATTTTTAATCTCAATAAAACATCTTAAGGATCGTTCAAATGAACTTGAAACCAAAAGAAATATCAAAGAAATACATAGATAATAGGAGATTAGCGAGAAGCATGGAAGGACAGAATAGTGTTGGGGTTGGGGTGCGGTTACATCTTTAGAAGTTTCAAATTTTTATAGTTTATTTTTTTATAAATTTTAATTAATGATATAATTTTTTTTATCTGTTATATTTTTACTCAAATTTCAATTATTAATTAAGTTAAATATTTCTATAATTCCAGTGGTTAAAGATTACTTGGTAATTAAAATTTATGTAACGAGTAAATTGTTATATTATATAAAAGATTTTATTCAATAAGATCTAATCGGGCAAGTGTTTTTATGACCAAGTATTTAGAGAGAGATAAACACTTAAGATCTCTACCATTATAGTGGCTATATTATAAAAATAGGTATTATAGAGACGTTGAGAAAAGTATTTTGGTTATATCGGGTTTTAATATATATATATATTGAATAATGTTATTGCATACTTATACTCTTCATGTTTTCTCTCTCATCCATGAAGATACACAAAATTGAACCACATTAAATCTTGTATATTATATGTTTTTTATTTTATGTTATTATAGTTTCGATTATTAATCGCATACCAAATTTTTAACATCACACTTAAAATTTTTTTAATTTTATACTTTCTAAAATTTTATTATAACTTTTTTTAAAAAAATGTCACTCTGACCTTAAATAATGTGTCTGTCCTCTAGAGGAGGGCTTAGATGCCACATCAGATACTTTGTATCTTATCTGATAAGTGTTGCATTTGCATTCAGGTATTGAACCCCCAAACATCAAAATAAATAGCAAAACAACTTGAAAATGGTCCCTTTCCAAGTCTCAAACTCTACGACAATGACTTTAATGGCAAAGGAGTCTGCAAGAATGAAAGTTGGTTGCTGTGGTTGAAAAGTGTAAGAAATTAACTTTGAATCCCATCATCTGAACCAATTTTACTTATTTTCAAGTTAGATTTTTTCTATATAAAAAGGGTTTTTTGAATTTAGAGCATGTTGGGTGGGAGCAAAGGGGGTCCACACTCTACACTATGCATCTACATGATTCAATACATGGATTCGATTAGCGGTGATTATTATAATAATTTACACTAAATAACAACATTGATATTGTCCGAAACTATTATTATAAAAAAATAGCGCTATACAATGACTATAAAATCATCTATCATATTTACAATCAGAAAAATATCGTGACCGAAAATACAACCGTAATAGTAATTTAAATCTCTGGTTCAACCCATAGAGGAAGGGACTTGCATTAAATAAAAATGGGGTTCAACCAAGAAGAAAACAAAAGCTCTCAACTTGGTGACAAAACCCTAGAAATTATGAGAGAGAGAAGAGAGGGAGGAGAAATAACTAAAAAGGAAGAAGATAGTGACATGCATTGGGATATGGCAAAGAAAAGGTAGCATTATGAAGGCAGTTGAGAGGCTTTGAGCATAAATTTTAGAAAGAGTACACCAATAAAAGCAGTTCCTATTGTTCGCAGAAATCAGTCCAAATAACACAAATAATATCATTAAACTTACTATTTTCAAACGATATATGCATCTATCATGCAAAAGCTTACAGGTATTACTGAAGAAACACCCTCCTTTCAGCTCATTTCCAGATCCCACCTACAACGTAAATTATTACTATTATATATCCCTTTTTTCTATATATGGCAACAAATTTATTTAACTGATAGATTTCCTCACTTGTTCGTTTTCATTTTGGATGGAAACTTCAATATTATTTGCATTTACAAGTTAGTAAATCCACTGGTATGGTAAACCCTAATTTTTCTGTTTTGATCGACTTACGATGATAAACACGAAACAGTCGAAAACGCGTTTATATTGCAGATTAAATCTAAGAAGAAGAATAGAGTGTAGAGGGTGTGGATAGGAGGAGATGATTAGAAAAAGGGTTTTCCACTGGTGTAAATATGGTTAAAAGTTTTCTGGAGGACCACTTGGTTTTACTTGCAGACTGGTGCAGCATATTGGCATAAAACAAAGGTAACATCTATACAAAGAAGCAGGGCCAACTAATACACCCTCTC
Organism: Abelmoschus esculentus; assembly: GCA_035048815.1. NCBI lineage: Eukaryota > Viridiplantae > Streptophyta > Magnoliopsida > Malvales > Malvaceae > Abelmoschus > Abelmoschus esculentus. The sequence goes on along the minus strand of JAUCBN010000026.1, from coordinate 10,565,733 downwards.
GGCTGGTCCTGGAGAGAGATTTACGGAGCTCGGAGCCATTTCCTTGCCTAGTTGCTCCAGCTCTTTCTGTGTCTTTATTTTTCACAAGGTTGGCGAGTAGTAATGGTTTTGGACATGCCTAATGGGAACCACTACGGAGCCCTACTTTTCAAAAGTGATTGATAAGATATATTCTTTTATTTAGATGAAATCCATGTATTTAAAAAAATAATAATAATAAAGTTAACCAGTAACAATATAAATTAGCTTCACAAATAGTTAACAATAAAGTGAAAGACATTTGGCTCATTTCTCTTTTACAAAGTTGTAAATGTGGTGTTGACTGATGGAGGGATGGATCACATGTACAACATAGGGTTTGGGTGAAAAGACAGATTTTTTAATAATAATAATAAATATACGAAAAATATGGATGAAAAGCTTCGCTATCTCAACAAATAATAATAATAATAATAATAATAATAATAATAATAATAATCAAAAATTAGAGACTTATATTTATTAAAAAAAATACGTGATTAATCTAAGAAAATAAAATAAATATTATTATTTAATGAATAAAAAATTAAAAATATAAAATAAAATAAATAAAAATTTTAGATCAAATCGATTTTTGAAAACGAAAAATAGGAATCGTGTTGACCTGCACGAACACAGTTTTTTTAAGACAGATTTTTTGTCACTCTTAAGGTATTCGAGGGCACAAGATACAACAATAAAAGGATCTTTAACAATACTACACTTGTAGAGATCCCGAGCTTTTCTTGTCTTTCAAGTCACCAAAAGAAAACGAGAGTAGAAAATGATTTTTTGAGTGTGTTTTAAAACTGAGGTTTTTATTCTTATTTATAGGAAAAAATAAGTTAAAAGCAATAAAAGATCTAATCCGAATTGAATTCAAATTTACTATGAATAGTTAATTTTATCTTATCTAATATTCTTAAGTTGTATTTAAATAAATACAAACTATTTTTAAATATTAAAAAAATAAATAATATTCAGATTAAAACACAGATGAAAAGCTTCCCTATCTCAACAAATAATAATAATAATAATAATAATAATAATAATAATAATAGAGAATTAAAGGATTATCTTTTTGGTCATATCCACTGAAAATAACAGAACATGTGGCAATTATGACATGCTGTTCATTTTTGATATATTTCTCCCTCTTATTTATTTTATATATAAAGTTTTTAGAGGCTCCACTATCAACCAAAGTCCTATCTATTAATTTCTTGCTTCCTTTACATAAATTGTCGATTCAAACTTTTGTCAACGTGTAACACATTTTATGAGATTTTATTATTTAATGATAAAATAAATACAATTAATTTTTTATTTTAAAATTAATTAATTGATCAAATAATAATATATTTTTTTATCTTTTATCATAGAATTCAATAGGAATAAAGTCAAATCAATGGGAGAGACAATGCATGAACCAATCTGGGGAGATATATATTTCAAAACCTAAGCAATTAAATATGATGAACAGCAATAGCTAGTGTTTGATGTTTGCTTTTCCATATACAATAAATATCGAAGCTGAAGCTTTGCCTGTATCTTCAATAAGCTGTCAAATTTTAGAATTGATAACTGGCTCTCTTGTTAACATCATAATAAGTACAGAAAAGAAGTGAACATGTGTTTATTTATTTGAGATGGATGGATCATATATTTTCTCTTTTTCTCTAAAATATATCATATATGGTTTAATCAAGAAAAATATCATGAATTATTTATTGAAAAGTTTTTAAAGTATTATTTATAGAAATTATTAATGTTTAAACATTTAATATTGTAGAAAATTGAATTCTGTTTGTTTGATAGTTTTTAGAGATTATGGGATTAAAAACATTAATCTATTCTCATCTATTTAAGAATTAGAAGATATTATGGATAAACTATGGTAAAAAAATTAATATGTTTAATTAATTATTGTAACATACTAGACCTAGTATAGATGACTCGACCTGATTCAATAAATTATATTCGAATTATAAGAGTGATTTATAATTAAAAATCGAAGGAAAAATTACTTAACAATTTGGAAATACAAATAAAATCAATTTAAAAATATGTTTAATAAAAACATTTACGAAGATAAAATCAAAATTCTGAAATTTCATACTCGAATATAATTACGAGGCTTTGACACCTACATTTTTGCTAAACAAATAAATATAATTAAGGATGTAAAAAATATAATCAGATGAGTTTGTAAAATCTGATACTACTTTATTTGTTGCTTTTGTCCAACGGCCTTGCATAAATTTATTACTCTGGTATGACGTTTTTTCCCTTAAATTGTTAAGATAAAATTTTTAATATACTTTAGTGAAAAAGTATTTTTGGATATAAACAATATTATAAATAATTCAAAGTTTAAATTACTTTAAGTATATATTTGAAAGATTTTTGATTTTCTTTTGATTTGATCAAATGCTCTCAACATAGTCTAAATGAAAATAACTCTTATGTATGATTTTTCTGTTAGTAAAATAATATTTTTTATATTTAAAAAAATAAAAACGCATATAAAAAGTTGATAAATAGAATTAACTTTATTTTTATTTTTTTTTATTTTAAAATGTTTGATACCATAATTTAAATTTATTGTATTATTTTAAAAATTATGATATTAGAATTTAAATTTTCTAATTCTAACACCAATACGTATAGGATAAAATTTTTAAAATGCCAGAGGAGTAGCAAAGTTTCGTTAGAAACAAAAAAGAACAAAAAATGAATTGAGAGGAAGTAAAACGTCGAAGATAGAACATTTGACAAAGCCATTCTCATCTCATCTGAAGTCTGAGCACAAGTTTCACTCTCAGATCTTTGCCTCCTCTCCTTCCATTTCCCCTCTTTATAGGCCCCACCTCTCCCCCTCATCCCTACATTCTCTTCTTCATGGAGAACAATACAGAAAGGGAAACTCATGGATTCATGAACGTTCAAACCTTCTCTCAGCTTCCCTTCCTCCGTCCTGCTCCACTTAAAGAAAAGGCTATTCGTTTATTCGGAAAGGAATTCGTTGGCGGTGGCGACTCTGATTCAGACGCACCTCATAACAACAACAACGAAGATGCATCCAAGGACAACCAGAGCAATGGAGGAGATAATAACACCCGGAGATTTGAGTGTCACTATTGTTGCAGAAACTTCCCCACTTCCCAAGCTTTAGGCGGTCACCAAAACGCTCACAAAAGGGAACGCCAACATGCCAAACGAGCTCATCTTCAGTCCGCGATGATGCACGACGCTCATATTTATGGATACAGGCTAGGATCTGCTCCAACACTACCAGCTATGCCCACTTACCCTTCATGGAACAACATTAGTACTAATAGCAGTAGGTTTCACGGAAACCACCGCAGCTCTTTTCCCCAGCCACCTATCAACGGTAGCCCTTTGGGGTTATGGAGAATTCCAGCGACCATTCGAAGCGAGTCCGACCGTTCACCATCGGATCTATTGCCTTTGTTTGCCGGTGATCCACCGAGGCCTTCGCAGGTTAGCGGTGCTGGTGGTTCGAGTACTTTCCAGACCCGGTACGGTTATGAATCAAAGCCTAGCTTGCAAGACCATGTGAGTCTGGATCTACATCTGTAGCTATAATTTGGTTAATAACTCTAGATTTAAACCAGAAAAATAATAAAAGGAATCATTGCTCAGCTGTGCAGGACATTATGTAATTCCTAGCACACCAAATCTTAGCTTCGTCTTCTTCATCATCATCTTCTTCTGATTTAACAACCTAGATCTTACTATCTTTGCTATGATTTAATATGTAAATGAAATGTTTTACGATCACTTCATTGATCTTAACAAAGCCTCTGGTTTAACTTCAGAATTCAGATGTAAACGTGTGTCCAAACTAAATAAACAAAAGGTTACTTAAGCTCTCCATAATTAGGTTATTTTATGTTGTAAAATCCTTTCTGGTTTAGGTTTCAGAAAGGAAGGAAAACTAATTCCAAAATCAAAACAGAAACCAAATAAATTAAAGGGTCTTCCTTTTTATTATTTTTTCCCAGATTTTCGAAATTCCTTGTTCTTTTATTTCCAGTTATTCCTTAAAGCTGGAAGGTGATACTATGTTACAGTTGAAATCTATGTCTTACTTCCCTAAATTCTTGAAATCTTCACACGTGTGAGGAATATCGTTTATTCGAAGTGGCTATCAGTACAGACTGTACAGCGAGGCGCACATGAACATCTCTGTAGCTACTACACACGTGTAAATAAATCTTTATGTTTTTTTCTGCCTGAAGCAGGTTCCGAGGCTGATAGAACAGGAAGAAAAAACTGAAATAAAGGCTAAAGTTATTGTTAATCAATGAAAGCTATTTTTTCTGGATTCGAAAATAACAGCATTAAATTTATTAAAATACTATAAAATATCAGTATACATTATACATTTTAATAAATTTAAGAATTATTTTGCAAAAATTGAATAAGTTAGTTATCTTTTTATAACATTATAATAAAGTTCATTCTTTATTTTGTAATAATTTAATAGTTTTAATGTAATTTTTATAATTTTTAAAACTTAATTGAACAAAAAAAAATCAATTTTGCTTCCTTTAGGGATCATTTATATTCGTTATCCTTCAATATTTATTTTTTAAATATTCTATTTTTTATTTATAGTTAACTCTAAGAAATATCTATAGAACCATTAATGCTTTAAGATTAATTAAGTATTTATAGTAGTAAATGAAATTTTTGAACACTAAATATTAATTTTATTAAAATTAATCTTATTTTACGAATTCTATAAGTACAATGACTTAACTAATCTATTCAATAATAGATGTATTAAATTGATCATATGCAGATTATGCATGTGATTATGAATGTTACTAGATTTAAAATTATGGGCATAACGTCAAAAATGTCATCGAACATTTAACTAGTTTGTTATTTTAACTCATATTCTTTTAAATATTTTAATTTTTATCGTTTTATTTTATATCAAAATAAAATCATTAATATAAATTAAATTGATTAATCAATTAATGTTGACATCGTAGTGTTATATAAACAAAAATAATAATTTTATAAAATATATTTAAAATTAATGCAATCAAAGTTTTCAAAATATATTTTTAAGAAACATCATCAATGACAACTTTAAAAAGAATAAATCGCTTAAAGTTAGAAAAATAGAATTAATATTTTATAGTGAAAAAAATATAATTTTAGATGGGACGGTGCATAATTTTTTTACCGCCATAAACCATATTATATATTTTGATCAATCGTAAATATTTATTTATTATTTAATTGATTTAAATTGAGTATTATAAAACAACAACGAATCTAAAAAACTATGATCCGACTAGTAGAGAGTGAAAAAACTTTTAAGGGATAAAAATTTAACGTTATTTTAAAATCAAATTTCTATTGATAGAAGACGATTATCAAAAATTATCTTACGATAATCGATATCCTCTATAACGGTTGGGAGTCAACTCCTGATAACGGAAAAATATAGTTGGTGTTAGAAATAAGGTTGGGATGAATTGAAGAAGAGGAGTTGACGACGAAGGACAATCAGAGTTCCTGGTGTTGTGACCATTTTTGTGCTGGGGTAAAACTAACCTAATGATTAGTTTTTTAAAAAATAAGAGTTTTACTATTTATTCATTAAAATTTTAAAATCAGAGTTTTTTCGTATTAAATCGGATATTTATCTTTAATTAATCACTAAAATCAATTTAATTTTATTTCTTAATTATTAATTAAATTTATATTATAAACAAAAATATTTTTTCTATATAAAAAATATACCTTTGATCTGAATATAAAATAGAATCACCCGTATACAGGAAACCCCTATTTATATTTCAGAGGTATATTGTCTGTACAAAAGAATTATGCATGATTTGTTATGGTATGATTCATTTTAAGTCCTTAAATTAATAGATTATAATTAATAAATATTTATCATTCGAAAATAATTTAATTCAAAACCCATATATGAAAACGGCCCATTGCATTGGGGCACCATCCATTTTGGACCCTTATATAATATTCGGTTAACTAATTAAATTATACTAATGTTCTAATCTTAATTAAGATTCTAATTGATTGAATTATTTAAAACTCTGATTATTAAATTTATGGTGTTTATGTGATAACACTCAATTGTTTGGGCACTAACCATATTAATCCCTAAATTAAACAATATTTCTAATTTAATTAATGAATCTAATTGTTTAAATCCTAATCTAAATTTAAACTCTAATCCAATTAATTATACGTTAGGCTTGAATCTCCTCTTTCATTGCAGCCACCCATAAAGGATTTTCTTTAGCTTCAAGATATTTTTTAGGCTCAATAAGAGAAAAAATATTAAAAACAAATGATTGTGAGATAGTAAAATGATCATAAAAAATATTATGAGAAATAGGGTACTGACCTGAAGGATTCGATTGGCAAATTAAGACAAAATCCTTTAACCAATTAGGTGGTCTCGAGAATCTTATAGACCAGCGAGAAGAAATAGGTTGCACAAAAGATGGATGAGGAGGATTTAATGGTGGGTGGACATGCTAGTTAAAAGCAAAACTGAAAGCCTGCTGATCAGATGAAGGATAAACATGACTTGATGGAGAATTGTAAGAATGAGAGGACTGAGGATTTGAATTATCAGGAGAATGAAATGGTGTACCTGTTGAGACTGATGGGGTAGCAGGAGGAGAATCATACAAAAAAATCATGATCAAATAAAGAAGAATAAAAAAAATAGAGGAAGAAGTTTGAGGAAATATAAAAAGAAAGATATAATCGTAGAAAATAACATCTCGATTAACAAAAAAATTTAGAGTCTAAATTGAATAAAATATAACCTTTTTGAACAAAAGAATAATCCATGAAAACAAAAGGAATGGCTTTTGAAGAAAATTTGTCAGAGGATTTAGAAACCGTAGCATAACACAAACAACCAAAGACCTTAAGATGAGAATATTCGGGTTTTCTTTGATAAAGAACCTCAAAAAGGAGAAGAACAGTTAAGAACAGAAGAAGGTAGCCTGTTAATCAAGTAACAAAGCAGTCTTAACACATTAACTCCAAAATTTTAAAGATACTTTATATTCAAAATATAAGACCCTAACTACCTCAAGCAAATGTTTTTGTTTTCTTTTAGCTACACCATTTTGTTGAGGTGTAGAAACGCAACTACTTTGATGAATTATTCTTTGTGAAGTAAAAAGATTAGAACATGCAGAGTTAAAAAACTTTGTCCCATTATCACTATGAATCATTTTAACTTTGGCAGAAAATTGAGTGGATATAAGAGCAAGAAAGTCTTTGAGGTACAAAATAGTATCAGATTTCAATCTTAAGAGGTAAATCTATGTCATTCTAGTATGATTATCTATAATGGTTAAAAAAACCTATGACCCTCATGAGTAGACACATGATATGTCTCCCATAAATCTAAGTGAAATAAGTCAAAAAATAATAAAAACATAAAATTGCTTAAAGGAAAAGGCAACCTGAATTGCTTAGCTAATGGACAAATAGAACAATGTGGTATAGGATTAGTGTGTAAGAAATGTGTTAAAGAAAGTTTACTCATTTTTTAATAAACCATGTCCTAAATGAGCATGCCAAAGATCCATTTTATTACTTGAAGAAGACATACAAGAAGCATCAACATTACAAGAAAAAGGTAAAGAACTAGTAAAGGAGGATAGAGAAACAAATATGTAAAGGCTTGTCACCAATTTACCCATCCCCTTAATTCTTTCGTTCGAGAGATCCTGAAGAAAACAAAAATCATGATAAAAGAGAACAACACAATTAAGAGAAGTGGTAAGTTTAGAAATTAACAAAAGGTTATGTGCAAAGGAAGGAACAAAAAAGGACATTATGCACAATACACCCAGAAAATAAAGAAACAGAATCAGTATGTAACACCTTAAATAGGGTCTAGGAGGAACCATTGACCAATTCATAATCAAATTAATCAACAGGGAACTTAATTAAAACAAAAAAAATAAAGGAACTAAATTAAAGTGACCTAAATGAAATAAAAATAAAAGTCTAGGCTTGCATGCTAAACTCTTAAAATTTTATAAGTGAAAATCCATGTGGCAAGGGTGAACCAATGAGATTCATTTTAATGGGATATTAAAAAGAAGAAAAAATAAATTAACCCAACTTCTTCCTTTTGAAACCTTAGAGTAAAAAATTGCAAGATTGAGAGAGAGTGAGCTACTCATGAAATGAAGAGAGAAAATGTTAGATTATTCATAAGAAAATTTAAGTTGAGCTTGGGAAAGAGTAAGTCTATGAAATCTCTCTTGAATTTAAATTGATTCATAGGTTTACATGAGTAGTTTAGTAAGATCTTTAGTATGAAATTTTAATTGTATGCATGTATGGTGATTTAGATTGATTTGAGAAGTTGAATCTTATTGGAAAATAGGCCTAATATGATAGAGAATAGATAGAGTTTTCAGAAAATCTAGTAAGAAATATGTACATTGAAGTCATGTAAGTGAAATATTAGAAATATAAAATGTGACAATGCTTAATTGTTATGTAAACAAGTAAATATTTACTGGAAAATTAGAAATTATTGTTAACTTTATGTTTAAGATGCTGGAAAATTATAAGAAAAAGTTTGGATTAGGATTGAAACTCATAGAATGTAAGTTAGACAAAATCTTCCTAGAAAATACAATTATGGGTAGCCATTTTAGAAAAATTCCCTAGGACAAAATTGATGGTATTAGAGGCTGAAAATTTTCAATCTAATACCCCTATGAATATAGTTTATGTTAAAATTTACTTCACCTCGTTTGGAGTTGTGTAGAGAAAGTTATAAGCGAATTAGTAAGGGTGATTCAGGCAGTCCCGAACTGGACTGTTCTGACTTTAAATAAAATCTAGTGTTAAATGGTTGAAAATTAAAATGTGAGGTTAACATGGTTACTTAGAGGATCTTCTTAGCTTTTTAATGATATAAATTATGCTAAATTCGGATAAGAGAGCTAGGAGATATGCCAAATTTTCTAAGAGGTAACAAAGTTGTCCCTAGAGGAAATATTTGAATCTTTTATTTGTTATGTGATAAGTGCTCAATTCACATCACTTTTTACACCTTTCATGGACAATAATCACTTAATCTACACCTACTTGAACTAAAGCATGTGCTTAACGTGAGATATTTAGGTACTTTGCTCTTGTAACATATAAAGATGACATTTATAGAAAATGCAAGCTTTACTGTAACTTTATGCATTTGAAGGAAAATCTATTGTCGCGGCAGCAATTGAGGCCGAGGTAGGACCTGAGCCGAGGCATCAGCCGAAGGACAAGTATTGATATTATAGGCGAGATAAAGAGAAAAATGAGGTGGACGTTTCTGGACAAGCAGCACAAGAATCGGAGCTGAGAAGCATATGGAAAGCCCAAGTCAAAGGCCACATGGGAAAAGAATCCTAATGGGAATAAACTTGGAAATAAAACAAATATTTTATTTATGTACTTGACTTATGTCACACTCCAAGTTGTATTCCTACTTAGGAAAGGTTTGCCCTAGGCCAAGCCTATATAAACCATAGCCGCCCCAGACTTGAGGAGGGAGAGGAGATCGGAAACTAGAGAAACAGATTAACAATAGATTTAAAGTTTTCTTTATTTTCATTATGTGCTAATTTTCCTTAGGCTTAGGTGAAAGTTATAGAGTATTTGTGAGAAGAGATTGAACTTTGTTTTCTTGTTTCAATGTAATAAAATATCAAGGTTTTCTTATTCTTTGCCATTCTTTGTTCTTACATTCAAGCTCAAGAGAGAAGTTTGTAAGAGATCCATTTATCTAATATCAGTAGAGTTAGATTCACGAAAGGAATAAGTACGATATTTTTCTATTCAGAAAATACTAACTTGACCTAGGGATGGGTTAGAGTTTCAGAGACTAAAAGAAGTGTGGGATTGGTTGGTGATTATAATTGATTCACGCCAGGAGGTATCATCAAGGATTGGTCATCAATAGTACTTCGACATAGGAATAAGCGGAGTCATCAAAAGACACTTTACCGAACCTCGGTAAAGTCCACCCAAGAGCAAGGGATAGCCGCGACGGACATAACTCATCTCTGTCGAGGCAGTAAAAATGCAGTGCTACCGAGGCAGTGTTGTGTGATTGCATTGGACAGAAACAAGTCAATTGAATCCACTATACAACACAACTGGATCTTGATCACTTCTTTAATTTGATTATCTTTTTCTTATTTAGTTTTCAAAGTTATCTGTTTACTCAAACCCAAATTACCTGTGTTTTTATTTTATTTCTTTCACAGAGCAAGAAGACAAAAGATAGCATATTGAGTAGACCAATCTCTATGGAGACGTTACACGATAATATTTATCACTTTATTACTTACGACATGTACACTTGCTCTATTTACGCACTTTTTACACGCAACAAGTTTTTGGCGCCATTGCTGGGGATTGACAACTAAATTTTGTTTTCTTTATTTTCTTGCTTTTAGTTATTTTTATTTTTATTTTACGTTTTTTTTTTGTATATGACAAGGGCAAACCCAACCAACCCTTTGTACGAACTAGATCCAAAGATCGAACGTACGCATCAAAGGTTGAGGAGACAAATCCAAGCAGCTATGGCAGATAATCTAGCAGAGCAGAATTTACCCGTTGCCAATGGAGGCCTTCCGCCGCCACCATTGCCGCGAAAACTCACTGTCAGAGATTTCTTGGTTAAATAGCATTCCAGCAGGATCAATAGGATTTTGGAGTGAACTTTGCCAAGATTTTATTACACGTTTTAATCCTACTAATTTATATGATCGTATTCGTAATGAAATTACTTCTTTTCGACAGAAAGATGATGAACCTATGTATGAGGCATGGGAGCGCTATAGGGAATTACTGCACAAGTGTCCTTTGCATGGATTCCCATTGTGGACGCAAGTGACCATGTTTTACAATGTCACCAATGCCCTAACAAGAACGATGTTAGATGCCTCTGCCAATAGAACACTCCTTGACAAAGCTCCGGAGGAAGCTATCAAAATCTTGTACAAACTCGCAAAGAACAATTTTCAATTCCTTACATCTAGGCGAGGAGGAGTAAGACGCCAAGCTACAGTAAATGAGTTAGAAACATCCAATTTAGTGGCAACACAATTGGTCTCACTTGCTAAGATGATGCAAAACATGTAAATGCAGCACAATACCCATGAGGTTAAGGCAATAGATTCTTTCTGTAATTTATGTAGAGGTAACCATAGTTTTTCTGAATGTATGTAGAATAAGAAATATAACCTTTATGTTGGAAACTATAACCGAAACAATATGATGTCCAACACATACAACCCATCATGAAAAAGGTATCCCAATTTCTCATGGAGTAATCCCAATAATGCTTTGAATCCAACTACTCAATCCCCAGGTTTCTAACAACCGATGCAAATGCAACATCTGCCGCAGCAACTGGTGCAGCAACCATTTCCGCAGCAACTGGTCTAGCAACCATTTTCGTAGCAGCTGGTGCAGCAACCATTACCGCAGCAGCAAATGCATCAGCAGCAGCCTACAAATTCACTGGAAAATTCTTTTAAGTCCTTTATGATGAAAACAGAATCATACATGGCGGAGAATAGTAACTTCATCAAAAGAATTGATGTATTCATAAATAGAACTGAGATAAAGTTACAAAACCAAGAGGCAACTATCAAATCATTGGAAACTCAGGTTGGGCAGTTTGCTCAAAACTTGAACACTATACCACAAGGAGGATTACCCAGCAATACTGAAGTTGAAAAGGTAATGAGCCATGAACAATGCAAGGCAATTACTACTAGGAGTGACCTACAACTTAAAGGAAATGTTAGGAAGCTCAACAAACAAAGTCCCACCAGTAAAACAAGAAGAATCAGACAAAGAAGACTTAGAAGCAGCATTAAATGATCATGCCACAGATATTCCAGAAAAAAAAAACACTACCTCAGTAGAGAACTCGGTAATACCTCGACAAGCCGCCGAGATAGAAAAAGACCCAGTGGTGCCAGACATTAAATTCCAAACTAATGAGACATAGAGAAAATGAGACCATCACCACCTTTCCCACAAAGGTTAAAAAAAGCATAAATAGGACCACCAATTTTAAAAATTCTTAAATATCTTGAAGCAAGTCCACATCAACTTGCCATTTGTGGAAGCAATTGAACAAATGCCATACTATGCCAAATTCTTAAAAGACATTGTGTCTAAAAGAAGAAGGCTTGGTGAGTTTGAAACAGTGGCTACAACTGAAGGATGCATGACAATGCTTCATAATCGTATGCCTCTTAAATTGAAGGATCCTGGATGCTTTACTATACCTTGTGCGATAGAAAACCACTATGAAGGAAAGGCCCTATGTGACCTTGGAGCAAGAATAAACTTGATGCTTAAATCTATTTTCCAAAAGCTTGGAATAGGAAGGGTAAAACTTACAACCGTGATGCTCTAATTAACAGATAGATCCTATGTGCAACCTGAAGGAAAAATCGAGGACATATTGGTAAGAGTGGATAAATTTATTTTTCCCGCTTACTTTCTTGCTCTCAATTCTGAAGCAAATGATAATGCACCGATCATCTTGGGGAGACCTTTCTTTGCCACTGGACGCACTTTTATAGATGTGGAAAAAAGGGAGTTGACAATGAGGGTTAACGACCAACAAATCAAACTCAATGCTTTCCATAATTTGAAAAGACACGATGATCCAGAGGAGTGCAAAGTTATCCACAACATAGATGCAAGCAACAAAATATCCTATCTCAGCAACCACTGCCTAGCCAGTACTCTTGGTAGTAAAATTGATGCTTGTTCTAGAAGAATATTTGATAGAGTTGAAAAACCAGAGGTGGAGGAAGCCAATAGGATAACACGTTGTCCAGGCACATTCAGGTCCAAATGGTCAGAACCACATGGTGCAATAAAGATCAAATCAAGAAGGGATGGGCAGGAAGTCAAAGTAAATGGCCAACTAATGAACCATGATACTGGCTAACATGAAATGAGGACTATAGAGGCCTTCACTTTAGGAGATGCACTTACTTACACTCCTAGCGTAAACTAATCTCTTTAACTTACTTTTATTTTATTTTTAGGATTAATCTAGTTTAGATTTAATTTTTTATTATATTTTTATTTAATTATTTTTTCTTGTTGATATTTAATTTTTTAGGACAATAAGCAAGAATGAAGGTGAAGAAGTTCGTAGCAGGAAATCTGCTGTCGTGGCAGTGCACAGTGTTAGAGCCGCAGCAGTCCCAACGGGCAGAATAGTATAATGGCTAGTCTACCAAAATTCCTGCCGCGGCAGTAAAGGCTAACGACTAGAAAACGGCTAGTGGTTCAAAACGGCTACAAAGACAAGGCCTTTATAAGCACCCTCTCCTTCTTGAACTATTCACTTTTGCATTCTTGAATTTTTTAGAATTATTTACTCAATCTCTCTTGCACTATTCTTTTCAATATCAAAGCTCTCTTAACACTTTCAGAAAACCTCCAAGATCATCTCCAAGATTTTCTAAAACTCTTCATTGTTTATCTCTATATCTACCTACAACAGATTTGTCCCAACCGCTGTTGAAGAATGCTTCAAAAAATCCTTCATTGCTAGGCAATTGTGGGAAGAACAAGGATTCCAACACTTTGATGAAGAAAACTATAGAATCGAGCACTACTTGTTTGATAGAATCAAGTACCAAGAATGGTAAATCTTTTGCCTGTAACCTACCCAAGCCAATGCAACAATAGTGGGAGAATTCTACGCTCATGGGCCAAGCAAGGACTCTTTGTATGTCCACTATCGAGGCAGGCCAGTCCGACTTGATGCTGAGACAATGAATCTGCTCTATGGCCTAACCCCTGATCGTGATGACCATTCTGTATTCATGGAGGACATCACCAACAAAGATTATGAGTTGATCAAAGATGACCTTCGCTACAATAATACCAATTGGGAAACCGGTTTCCATAGAGGATCAATGTCAAGGCAGAACTTACGACCCAAGGCCAAGCTATAGAACACTTTTGTCAAAAGACGCCTTATTCCAACTTCCCACAATAGCATGGTCGATCAAAGAAGATTGGTTCTCATCCAATCTATCATCAACAAATGAAGCATCAACGTTGGAGAGATAATCTTAAAGGAAATATACGAGTGCGGTAAGAAGGACAAAAGACCTTTATATTTTTCTTGTTTAATTATGGGTATTTGGAATGCTACAGGTGTACCAATGGCGGGCACAGATGAATTCACTGCCCAAAGACGTGTGTGGACTAGGGAATTCTTCCACAAGGTTATGCAAATAACCCAGGCAGAACCAGTCTAGGCAACTCCACAGCAATACACTACTAACACAACTGTCGGGGCCCAGTACACGACAAATATACTTGATGCTGCCCACACCACTGTCGCGGCAAATCCCTACCAGGAGATACTTTAGAGGATGACAACCATGAACCTAAGACAGCAAAGATACATGGAATACTAGAGGGACTTCAACAACACACTTGCCTAGATGATGCTCCACAATTTTCTCAACCAAGGGGTGCAATTTCCAAAATTCCCCACCAACATGTTTGTCACAACTGCACCCTACACCGAGACGACTCCAGCCCCAGGAGGACCGAGGACATTCTACACTACTGGCCCTCAACAACAATTCCTTGTTGCTGGCCCATCTAGGGTAGCAGACTCTACCGCGGCATCATCTGCCAGCCGATGGCCATCAAAGAGGAGAGCAATCTTCAGCACTCTACCAGGATCCCCTACCATCATGGGCAGTCTCTCAGCAGAAATAGATACCTACGTACGACAGTCTTCAACTGTTGCCAGGCCAAGCACTCAATATGCCGAGGCAATAAATGTTGAAGATGATGGCAGGACAGATATCATGCCCACTGAAGAATTGCTGAAGAGGAAGAAGGAGAAAAAGTGGACGCTTCAATGCAACGGACGCCACCTACAAGAGTTCGGCCGCCCAGACAAGACAAAACTCAGCCATCACGATCACCAAATTGAAACAGTCAGCAATAAGGCCACGAAAACTAATTGTCGACAGTAGTTCTTCGGAGCCTCTTTAATCTTTACATATTTATGCTGCTTTTATATATCTTTACTTGTTCATTTTCATATTTTATTTCCTGTTGTGTGCCACTGATATAAGCATTGAGGACAATGCTTGGTTCGAGTTTGGGGTGTAGATCCACTGTCGAGGCAGTTCACTATTGCTGTGACCTTGCCATGAAAAGAAGTATTTAAGTTTTTTTTTTTCAATTTTTTTGTCCACCACCTTACTTGAAATATTGTCCATACTTTTGCACTACGTCTAAATCATTATTGTATTAGTTTATTCTTTTGAGGCTATAAAAATCTTTCTCCTTACCATGATTAGGTCATGTTTAGAAGGCTTAATTTAGGACACTTAAGGAAGAAAACTTAGAAGCTTGCTATAAGATTGATCCTAAAAACAATTTTGGGACATGTTGGATTATAGGAATTCTTTTAATAAACTTAGGTGATACAGAACTTACCTGCCGGCAATGGAGGCCTTCTGCCGCCACCACTGCCGTGACAGCTCAATGTTAGAAATTTCCTGAAAGAGGATTTGAATGGGTTAAATCCTGGAGTGATAACACCAGAAATAGAAGCAACCCACTTTGAACTGAAACCTGTCATGTTCAATAAGCTTAATACTATTGAACAATTTAGGGGGTCAATGACAGAAGATGCCAGACAACATCTTAAGTCATTCATGGAGATCTGTAATTCCTTCAAAATCTAAGAAGTCCATGAAGATGTCTTGAGATTGAAACTGTTTCCCTATTCACTGAGGGATAGGACAAAAACCTGATTAAATAGCATTCTAGCAGGATCTATAGGATCTTGAAGTGAACTTTTCCGTGATTTCATTACACATTTTAATCATACTAACTTATATGATCGTATACATAATGAAATTACCTCTTTTTGATAGGTAGATGATGAACCAATGTATGAGGCATGAGAGCGCTATAGGGAGTTACTACAAAAATGTCCTTTACATGGGTTTCCATTGTGGACACAAGTGACCATATTTTACAATGCTACCAATGCCCCAACAAGTATGATGTTAGATGCCTCAGCCAATGGAACACTCCTTGACAAAGCTCTTGAGGAAGATATTGAAATCTTAAGCAAACTCGCAAAGAATGATTTTCAATTCCCTACATCTAGGCGAGGAGGAGTAAGACTCCAAACCATATTAAATGAATTGGAAACATCCAATTTAGTGGCAACACAATTGGCCTCTCTTACTAAGATGGTGCAGAATATGCAAATGCAGCACAATACCCATGAGGTTAAGGCCATAGATTCTTTCTGCAATTTATGTGGAGGTAACTATAGTTCTTCTGAATTTATGCAGAATCAGTAATCTAGCCTTTATGTTGGAATCTACAACCAAAATAATATGATGTCCAACACATACAACCCATCATGGAAAAGGCATCCCAATTTTTCATGGAGTAATCCCAACAATGCCTTGAATCCAACTACTTTACCCCCATGTTTCCAGCAATCGATGCAAATGCTACATCTGCTGCAGCATACGGTCCAACAACCAATACCGCAACAGCAGATACATCAACTGTAGCCTGAAAGTTCACTGGAAAATTCTCTTAAGGCCTTTATGATGAAAACAGAATCATCCATGAGAGAGAATAGTAACTTCATCAAAAGAACAGATGCATTCATAAATAGAACTAAGATGAGGTTGTAGAACAAAGAGACAACTATCAAAGCATTGGAAACTCAGGTTGGGAAGTTTGCTCAGAATATAAATACTAGACCACAAGGAGGATTACCAAGCAATACTAAAGTTGCAAAGGTAATAGGCCATGAACAATGTAAGGAAATTACTACTAGGAGTGGTCTACAACTTAAGCAAATGTTAGGAAGCTCAGCAGAAAAAGTCCTACTAGTAGAACAAGAAGAATCAGACAAAGAGGACTTAGATGCTGTAGTAAACGATCATGCCACAAAAATCCTAGAAAAAAGCACTACCGATGCGTGTAATAAAAGCGCAATTGAGTGCAAGTGTACACGTCGCCAAGTAATAAAGTGATAAGTATATCGTGTATCGTCTCAACAGGGATTGGTATACTTAATATGTCTCCCCTTGTTCCCTTGCTTCTGAAAATAAAGTAAAAATACAGATAAATGGATTTGTTTAACTAACTAAATAACAAAACATAAAATAAAAGGTTGAGAATGATATAGAGAAAGTGGGTAGGATCCAGCTGCGTCAATTAGTGGATTCAATTGATCTTCTTCTTGTCCAATGCAATTACACAATACTGCTTCGATAGTACTATAGATACAACCTCGACAACATTGATGTTCTCTGCCGTGATAATCTTTTGCTCTTGGGTAGAGGCATCAAAGTTCAGCAAAATGTCCTTAGTTGACTCCGCTTATCTCTAAGTCAGAGTGCTGTTGATGACTGGTCCTTGACGATACCTCTCGGTGTAAATCAACGATAACCACCAACCAATCCAATACTTCTTTTAGCTGCTGAAATTCTTAACCTATCTCTAGGTCGAGTTAGAGTCTACAACACCGTAGTTATCCATTTCGTGAATCTACACCTCTCGATGCTAGATAAATATATTATTTACAAACTTCTCTCTCGAGCTTGAATGCAAGAACAATGAATGGCAATAGGATAAGCAAACTTTGATATTATTATTGCATTAGAACAAAGAAACAAGAATCAATCTCCTCTCACTAATATCTACAACCTTCACCTATCCCTAAGAAATTTAGAACATAATGTCGTTAGGTACAATTCTTAGGGAGAAGGGTTTCTCTAAAAATCGGTTCTCTAAACAATATGGCCGGCTAGGGTATATATATTCTTAACCTAGGGCAAACCTTTCTTAAATAGACTCCAACTTGGAGTAAGGAACAAGTCTTCTTCAAGGGATCTGATATTTTCAAGTTTGCCATCTTCTAGAAGGGTTTTCCCGCTTGGTCTTTGACTTGGGCTTTTAGTGTGCCAGCTTGGTCCAATTGGTACGCTGCATCTTCCAGAATGTTCTCTATATTTTTATCTTTCATTGCGCCTCCAATGTTGGTGCTGCCACTCTGGATTCTGCCGCGGCCTTGTCTTCTGCCTCGACCTCAACATTCCTTCACTGCCGCTTTGGCCCTAGATATTCCTGTATGTACAGAATATGTAATAATATCTGCATTCTCTATAAATATTGACTTTGTAAGTAATGATAACGGAATATCCAATATTTGCGCAAAGAGTCCATATTTCAGTTCAAGTTGGTGTATAATAGATGCATAAAATACCATGAGAAAGGGAGTAAATAACTGCCTTTTAGGCACTCATCAAATACCCCCAAACTCGAACTATTACTTGTCCTCAAGCAATGCAAGACATCAAATTGCCAAACCTTACTCCCCTTTGGTCTTACTTTTCCATCTATTCTCCCCACCATTTTCATGTCTATCTCTCCGTTTTAGCCATTAATTTACCCAATGACTTTTACTAAGAAACAAGCTATAAGGCTAGGTGAGTGTGTGCGCTTTATGGACAAGGTTAATTCAAGGCTTTCTTAGATAAACTCTAAGTTCAAGACAAATATAATTTGGACTAAAACTGTCTCCTTAAAACAATAAGTCTTGAGCCAATTTCGGGTACCTCAAGTATTACATTTTTCTATTTTCTTCTTTTTCTTATTTTTTTCTTATTAATCACCTATTTGGCATGCTAGAGCCAGTTTCTGGCACCTCTAGCATGGAGGAGAGCAAAACTAAAGCCAGTGATAGACACCTCTAGTTATTTTTCCAAAAGGTTCTAAGTCCTTATCACCTAAGTTTATTAAAAGAATTCCTAAATCAAGTAAGTCCAAAAAGTGTTTCTTTGTTTTCTAACCCTAAAGCAAGCTTCTAAGTTTTATTCCATGAGTATCCCATGGTTATCCCTTCAAAACAGAACTTGGTCATGGTAAAGAGAAAGATTTCTATAGCCTTAAAGGAGTAAACTAAAGCAAAGCTGATGTAGAGCAGTGCAAGATTACAAACAGTAATTCAAGAAAAAAGAATATTGCAAAAAATTTTAGAAAAAATTACTCCCTTTTTTCATGGTAATGCTGCGGCAGTGGATTGCCTCGGTAATGCTTCTACACCTACAATACCCCCAAACTTTAAACCGAGCATTATCCTCAATGCTCAAATCACACAACAGATAAAATTAATAAAACAAGTAAAGATAGTAAAGGGAGAGTTTCTTGGAAAGATTCTGAGAATAAGGGAGTTTTGAGGTTGTAACGAATATAACAAGAGAGAGATTGATTAAATAGTTCTAAAGAAACAAGAATGCAAGAATGAATAGTTCAAGAGAAAGAAGGTGCTTATATAGGTGTTGGCTATCTAGCCGTTTGGTCTTTACTGTCGTTTGAATATACTGCCGCGACAAGAATCTCGACAGTCTAGTTGTTACCCTATTCTGCTCGTTGGGACTACTGTGGCTCTGACACTATGCACTGCCACGGCAACAGACTTCCTGCTGTGAACTACTTCTCTGTTATTTCTGCTTTATTGTCCTAACCTAAAAATAAAAAATAAACATCAAGAAACATTCTAATAATGAGAAGATAATTATTCCGAAATACCATAATTAAGAAAATTCATGAAAATACCAAATAAAATAAAAGAGAAAATTAATATAAAATAAGAATATAAAGAAAACTTATGGAGAGTCGTTTCTGATATTTCTTATAGTCCATCTGCACCCTCCATCGAGTGACAATTCTACCCAAAAAGGATTGTGCCATAATGAATACGGATAGTCCCCTTTGTATTATCATGGTGGAGGTATCTTTCTTTCGTTTTCTCTTGTACTCCATGCATGTCCTCCATCTTGATATTGTTTCTGAAGGCAAAAAAAAAATTGTTAGAAAAAATTATATCAACATCCAACCATTTAATTACCTCATTGTCATTAACTTCCATCATAGTTGGATATAGCCTTCGTTGTTGTGGCAATTGTTGTGATAGCCAATTGCCGTAGCAATCTTTTGCCAAAATTCGGTGTAAGTCAAGTGAAGAACCATCTTTCTTGAAGTCTTCAAGAATCAACCCATATTGTTTCTTATGCTTCTCAGTAATCTCCATCAGTTGAGACTTTGGCTTGGAACTAATATTAGATGGAGTTACCATAGAAATATCATCTTCCAAACAATCATATCTTATTTGTGATGACTTCAGATCTTGTAACGTTGACTCCTCGAAATATACTTGCAATGGAAGAGATGTTTTTTAAAGAATTTAAAGGGTTCATTCAGTACCATCTCATTTTCCATTATCACGGTATTGCCATCTTGTTGATCGAACATGTCTTCGTATAACTTCCCCGATAGTTGTGAGTGAGAGTAATCCTCACCTTTCTTTTTCAGCATCATTACTTCTGTAACATCCTGGGAATCAGACTCCTCAAAATTTTCTAGAGCATTACTCTCATCGGCCTTGTTGAATGGTATCGTGACATTGCCCTGTTCAGGCTTCTTTACTGCCGCGGCAGGACTCTCATCAGACTCATTCACTGTTTGACAGTCTTTCTCATCAACATATTCTTGACTCAGAGGTTCCAGAATTTCCTCTTTGTCCTCTAGTGTTGGGATTTCAGTATCCCCAAAGATTGATTGTTGGGTTATGTTATCCAGGGCATATTCGGATCTCTGCAATTGATTTTCCGAATCCCTCAAGGGCGCATCCAATCTAGCTATATGTTCATCCAGGAACCTTGATTGTTCTATCATGAATTCATCAATTCTAGCCATTGATGCTTTCAATGTTTCCTCCAATGAATTTGGATACTCTTGAGAAAAATTATATTGCCATGGTATATCTGTAACACCAACAAAATTGTCATGATACAAAAAATTCTGAGCGTTTTGATCATACTATGAAGGATTTTCTTGTTGGTTCCATCTATGGTCTTCTTTGTGGCCATATGTTTTAGTATTGTATAGGCAATTGTTAACCAAATGATCTTCTCCACAATTAAAACAAAAATTTGCCCAGGCATAAACTTGTTGGGTTGCTCTTGATTGACATAGATAATCATCATTTAATCTAGGAAATTCTTGATTTTCTTGATTCATATCTTCCAACATCAACTCCCGAATAGATTTCTTTCTTTCTTCTTGCATCTTGAGCCTTCAACTTGAAACACACCTATAATTTTTATTTTTATTTTTTTAATTTTTTAAATTTTTTTAAGAAAAAGAAAATATGTTAGTAAAAATAATAAATAATGAAGGCAAGAAAATTAAAGAAAAAATTTAGTTGCCAATCCCCGGCAACGACACCAAAAACTTGATGTGTATATTAAAAGCGCAATTGAGTGCATGTGTACACGTCGCCAAGTAATAAAGTGATAAGTATATCGTGTATCGTCTCAACAGGGATTGATATACTTAATATGTCTCCCCTCGTTCCCTTGCTCCTGAAAATAAAGTAAGAACATAGATAAGTGGATTTGTTTTACTAACTAAATAATTAAATAGCAAAACATAAAGTACAAGGTTGAGAACGATATAGAGAAAGTGGGTAGGATCCAGCTGCGTCAATTAGTGAATTCAATTGATCTTCTTCTTGTCCAATGCAATTACACAACACTGCTTCGACAGTACTGCAGATACAGCCTCCGCAGCATTGGTGTTCTCTGCCGCAGCAATCTCTTGCTCTTGGGTAGAGGCATCAAAGTTCAACAAAGTGTCCTTAGTTGACTCCGCTTATCTCTAAGTCAGAGTGTTGTTGATGACTGGTCCTTGATGATACCTCTCAGCGTAAATCAACGACAACCACCAACCAATCCAACACTTCTTTTAGCTACTCAAACTCTTAACCTATCTCTAGACTGAGTTAGTGTCTACAACACCGTACTTATCCCTTTCGTGAATCTACACCTCTCGATGCTAGATAAATATATACTTACAAACTTCTCTCTCGAGCTTGAATGCAAGAACAATGAATGGCAATAGGATAAACAAACTTTGATATTGTTATTGCATTAGAACAAAGAAACAAGAATCAATCTCCTCTCACTAATATCTACAACCTTCACCTATCCCTAAGAAATTTAGAACATAATGTCGTTAAGTACAATTCTTAGGGAGAAGGGTTTCTCTAAAAATTGGCCCTCTAAACAATATGATCGGCTAGGGTATATATATTCTTAACCTAGGGCAAACCTTTCCTAAATAGACTCCAACTTGGAGTAAGGAACAAGTCTTCTTCAAGGGATCTGATATTTCCAAGTTTGCCGCCTTCTAGAAGGGTTTTCCCGCTTGGTCTTTAACTTGGGCTTTTAGTGCGCTAGCCTGGCCCAATTGGTGCGTTGCATCTTCCAGAATGTTCTCTATATTTTTATCTTTCATTGCGCCTCCATTGTTGGTGCTGCCACTCTGGATTCTGCCGCGGCCTTGTCTTCTGCCTCGGCCTCAATATTCCTTCATTGCCACTTCGGCCCTGGATATTCTTGCATGTATAGAATATGTAATAATATCTGCATTCTCTATAAATATTGACTTTGTAAGTAATGATAACGGAATATCCAATATTTGCGCAAAGAGTCCATATTTCAGTTCAAGTTGGTGTATAATAGATGCATGAAGTACCATGAGAAGGGTAGTAAATAATTGCCTTTTAGGCACTCTTCAACTACCTCAACAGAGAACTCGGCAATACCTTGACAAGCCGCCGAGATAGCAAAAGACCTAGTGGTGCCAGGTATTAAATTCTAAAATAATGAGACCCTGTAGGAAATGAGACCACCACCACCTTTCCCACAAAGGTTAAAAAGTAGAAACGGGACCACCAATTTAAAAAATTCTTAGATATTTTGAAGCAAGTCCACATAAACTTGTCATTTGTTGAAGCAATTGAACAAATGCCAAACTATGCCAAATTCTTAAAAGATATTGTGTCTAAAAGAAAAAGGCTTGGTGAGTTTGAAACAGTGGCTGTAACTGAAGGATGGATGGCAATGCTGCACAATCGTATGTCTCCTAAATTGAAGAATCCTAGATGCTTTACCATACCTTGTGCGATAGGAAACCACTATGAACGAAAGACCTTATGCGACCTTGGAGCAAGCATAAACTTGATGCCTAAATCTGTCTTCCAAAAGCTTGGTGCACTTTTTTGGATCATTGTGTCTTTTCAAATTATGAAAAGCATTGAGTTTGACTTGTTGGTCGTTAACCCTCATTGTCAACTCCCTTTTTTCTATATCTATGAGAGTGCGTCCAGTGGCAAGGAAAGGTCTCCCCAAGATGATCGGTGCATTATCATCTGCTTCACAATCGAGAATAAGAAAGTCAGTAGGAAAAATAAATTTATCCACTCTTACAAAAATATACTCGATTTTTCCTTCAGGTTACCCATACGATATATCCGCTAGTTAGAGCATCAAGTTTATGCTTTTGGATCCACAACACAGATGCAAGCAACAAAATATCCTGTCTAAGCAGCCACTGCCTAGGTAATATGCTCGGTAGTAAAATTGATGTTTGTTCTAGCAGAATATTTGATAGAGTTGAAACACCAGAGGTGGAGGAAGCCAATAGGACATCATATTGTCCAGGCACATTCAGTTCTAAATGGGTAGAACCACATGGTGCAATAAAGATCAAATCAATAAGGAATGGGTATGAATCAAAGGAGAATGACCAATATTTGAAGCATTATTCTGGCCAACAAGAGACAATCACATTAGGAGATGCACTAGCGTGCAATCCTCTCGTGACATAATTTCTTTCCCTTATTTTTACTTTTTTTTTATTTTTATAATTAGTTTAGAATTAGTCTTTATTATTATATTTTTACTTAATTATTTTTCTTGTTGATGTTTAATTTTTTTAGGACAATAATCAAGAATGAAGGTGAAGAAATTCATTGCAGGAGATTTGATGCCGTGGCAGAAAACAGTGTTAGGGTCGCAGTATTCCAAATGGGTAGAATAGTGTAACGGCTAGTCTGCCGAATTTTTTGCCGCGACAGTAAAAGCTAATGGTAGTAAATATTGACGGCTAGTTGATTCAAACAGTTACAAGGCCAAGGCATTAATAAGCATCCTCTCCCTCTTGAACTATTCACTCTTGCATTCTTAAATCTTTAGAATTATTTGCTATTCTCTCTCCTACAATATTCTCTACTTATCTCCAAGCTATCTTTACACTTTTAGAAACTCTCCAAGATTATCTCAAAGATCTTCAGAAAATCTCCATTGCTTCTCCATGGATATCTACAACAGATTTGCCCCTGCCACTGTTGAAGACTGCTTCAACAGATCTTTCATTGCTAGGCAATTGTGGGAAGAGCAAGGATCCTTATATTTTCCTTGTTTATTTACGGGTATTTGCAATGTTGCAAGTGTACCAATGGCGGACATGGACGAATTCACCACCCAAAGGCATGGGTGGACTAGAGAGTTTTGCCATAAAATCATGCAAATCACACAAGCAGAACCGGTCCGGGCAACTTCATAGAAATACACTACTAATACAGTTGTCGGGGCCTAGTTCACGGTAGACATACCTGTCGCTGCTCAGAGCACTACCACAACAGATCCCTATCAGGAAATACTTTAGAGGATGGCAGCCATGGATCTACGACAACAAAGATACATGGAGTACCAAAGGGACTTCAACAACACACTGGCCCAGATGATGCTCCATAATTTTCTCAGCCAAGGGGTGTAGTTTCCAGAGTTCCCTCAGAACATGTTTGTCACAGCTACACCCTACACCGAGATGACTCCATCCCTAGGAGGACCGAGGCCATTCTACACTACTGGTCCTCAGAAATAATTCCATGTTGCTGGCCCATCTAGGGCAGCAGACTCTGTCGTGGCATCTTCTACCAGCCGACAGACATCGAAGAGGAGAGTAATTTTCAACACTCCACCAGGATCCCCCATCATCATGGGTAGTCTCTCGGCATATATAGATGCCTACTTACATCAGTCTTCAACCGCTGCCAGGCCAAGCACTCAATATGCCGAGGCAATGAATATTGAAGATGAAGGCGAGACAAACATTATGCTCACTAAAGAAATTGTCGAAGGGGAAGAAGAAGAAGAAGTAGACTCTCCAATGCAACGGACACCACCTACAAGAGTTCAGCCACCTCAACAAGCTAAAATTCAGCCATCACCATCACAAAAAATGAAACAATCACCAGCAAGGCCACGAAAACCGATTGTCGACAACAGTTCTTCGTAGTCTATTTAATTTTCACATATTTATGTTACTTCAATCTTTAATTGTTCATTTTAATATTTTATTTCCTGCTGTGTTCCATTAACATAAGTATTAAGGATAATGTTTGGTTCGAGTTTGGGGGTATAGATCCACTGCCGAGGTAATTCACTATCGCGGCCTTGCCATGAAAGGAAGTATTTAAGTGGTTTTTTTAAAAAAAATTATGTCCACCACCTTACTTGAATTATTTTTCATACTTTTGCACTGTTTTTCATCAGTATTGTCTTAGTTTATTCTTTTAAGGCTATAGAAATCTTTCTCATTACCATGGTTAGGTCCTGTTTAGAAGGCTTAACTTTAGGATACTTAAGGAAGAAAACTTAGAATCTTTCTATAAGATTAAACCTAAAAACACTTTTGGGACTTGTTTGACTATAGGAATTCTTTTAATAAGCTTAGGTGATATAGACTTAGATTTTGGAAATGTGACTAGAGGTGCCTATTACCGGCTCTAGGAATCACTCTTCTTTATGTAGAGGTGCCCGAAATTGGCTCAAGAAATTATTATCTTAAGAAGAGTACACTAAATCCAAGTTCGCTTGTCTTGAACTTAGAGTTTGTCTAAGAAAACCTTTAATCAAACTTGTCCATAAAACGCACACACAAAAAAATCTTATAGCTTGATTCTAGGTAAATCCTTAGGTAACCAAAAGTTTAAGGCTTAAGAATAGGTATAGTTATGGTGGGGAGAATAGATGAAATCGTAAGACCAAGAGAGAGTAAGGTTCGGCAAATTGATGGTTTGCATTGCTTGAGGATAAACAATAGTTTGAGTTTGGGGGTGTGATAAGTGCTCAATTCACTATCACTTTTTACATCTTTCATGGACAATAATCACTCAATCTACACTTACTTGGACTAATGCATGTGCTTAATGTTAGATATTTAGATATTGTGTTGTTGTAACTTATAAAGATGATTTTTACAGAAAAGGCAAGCTTTACTACACTTTTGTGCATTTGCAGGAATATCTATTGCCGCGACAGTGATTGGTGATGAGGCAGAACCTGAGGTCGCAGTAGCACTTTAAGGACAAGTATTGATATTGTAGGTGAGCTGAAGAGAAAAATGAGGTGAACGTTTCTGGACAAGCAGCACAAGTATCGAAGCTGGGAAGCAAGTAGAAAACCCAAGTCAAAGGTCACGCGGGAAAAGAATCCTAGTGGGAATAAACTTGGAAATAAAACAAATATTATTATTTATGTACTTGACTTGTGTTTTACTCTAAGTTATATTCCTACTTAGAAAAGGTTTACCTTAGGCCAAGCCTATAAAAACCATAAGCCACCCAAGGAAGAGAGCACTTAGCACCATCAAAATTATAGACTAAAGAGTCGGATTCATCTTAGATTTAGAGTTTTCTTTTACTTTTTATTATGTTCTAATTTCTTTTAGGCTTAGGTGAAAGTCGTAGAGTATTAGTGAGAAGAGATTGAACTTTGTTTCTTGTTTCAATGCAATAAAATATCAAGTTTTGCTTATTCTTTGCCATTCTTTGTTCTTGCATTCAAGCTCGGAAAAGAAGTTTGTGAGTAATCCATTTATCTAATATTAGGAGCGTTAGATTCATGAATGAAATAAGTATGGTATTTTTTATTCAGAAAATACTAACTCGGCCTAGGATAGGTTAGGGTTTTAGAGGCTAAAAGAAGTATGAGATTGGTTGGTGATTATAATTGATTCACGCTGGGAGATATCATCAGGGACTGGTCATCAACAATACTTCAACTTAGGGATAAGCAGAGTCATCAAAGGATACTTTGCCGAACCTTGGTGAAGTCTGCCCAAGAGCAAGGGATTGCCGCGACAGACAAACTCATCGCTGTTGAGACAATAAAACTGTAGTGCTGCCGAGGCAGAGTTGTGTGATTGCATTGGACAGAAACAAGTCAATTGAATTCATTATATAACACAACTGGATCCTTATCACTTTCTTAATCCCCTTATTCTCTTATTATTTAGTTTAATCAAACCCAAATTACCTGTGTTTTTATTTTATTTCTTTTACAGAGCAAGAAGATAAAAGGAGGCATATTGAGTCTACCAATCCCTGTGGAGACAATACACGATAATACTTATCACTTTATTACTTGCGACGTGTTCACTTGCACAATTTACGCACTTTTAACACGCAACAACATGCGTCATATAGGATTGAACTATGCCACCTAGGAGTTTTATACCATACTTGCTCGTGTTCTTGCTTATTTGGACATTTTGTATTTACCTTTGTAGAATGGTTGATACAAGACTAGCTCTAGTTGATGAAAGTCCTGAGGGTTCGTCAATGAGTGTGACAGTGTGAGGATGGAACTGAATCCTCCACAAGAGCAAGAACAACCTCTGATAAAAGCTACCCCTAAGCAGGTAGCCCTTGTCATCCAGAATGTTCAAAGGGAATATCTCCTAAGTACGAAGGAGATGTTCGATCAGTTAGTGTCTAACCTTAGAAAAGATCGTCCTACTGCTCCTATTGTTGTTACTCCAAGTAGATATACTATTGAGAAACTTACCTGATATCAAGCTCATACTTTTGTGGGTATTAATGAGGAGAAAATTGAGGAACCTAAACAGTGCTTAGAGCGTACCACTCAAATTCTAACCAAGTAGTTACAGTGCACAGATGAGCACAAGCTTGAATGTGCAATCTCGCTTCTAGATGACGAAGCCTTGAGTTGGTGGGAGACTACGATCTTAATTGTACTTACCGACTCTATTACCTGGGAATTCTTTATAAAAGAGTTTAAGAAGAAGTACACAAGTAAGCAATATTTGGCTGAAAGATGAAGACAATTCTTGTATCTTATGCAGGCTAATAGGCCTATTGAGCAATATGTGGTTGATTTTTGCAAGTACTGCAAATATGGAGCAAAGTACATTATGACAAAGAAACAAAAGTTCCAAATGTTCATTGATGGGTTGAAAGATGAAATGAGCCTTATGTTCAAGGCTTTGGGAATCACTGATTTTCAAATTCTAGTCAACCGTTTTATTGCAATTGAAGTTAAAATGAAAGCTTCGAAAGAGAGAAAAGGTGAAAATAGAAATGACAAGAAGCGTAAGTGAGAGCATAAGTTTGTTTAGAATGTAAAGAAAGCCAAGAATAGGAAGAAAGTCTTGTCGATCTACCATCATGAAACCAAGAGTCATTATATACCAAAACCTCAATTAGTAAATAAACCTTCACTCTGGTTGCCTCTGTTCATAGCACAGGGATTTCTGGAAATGATCATGCTTGTCAATATTTTCAGAAGTTTCATGCTGGTCCTTGTAAACTTCAGATGAAGTTATGCTATGCATGTGGTGGAGCAGATCACTTAATTAAGGATTGTCTTTAGAATCTTAACAAAGGTACCAGTCAGCCTCATGCCAATCAGAGTTCTCCATTTTAGAATAGAAACAAGGGTCAAAGACAAGAACATTCAGGGAATTAGGGTAGAAGAAACGATTATCAATCAGTTCCTACTCGTTAGGAATCTCGAGCCCCTATTATAATGTATAATATTTGTGGTAGAGGAGAGGAAGAGTCTCCCGATGTTATTGTAGATACCGTTAAACTAAATTTAAGTCCTTCATATACTTTAATTGATTCAGGATCAACTCACTCCTTTGTATGCTCTGTTATGTTTATGAAAGTTAAATTGAAGCCTGAAAATGTTAGTTAGGGTCTTGTAGTATCAAACTTAGTATGAGGTATAATGATTATCAACCTTGTTTGTAAGGATTCTCCAATCACAATTCAAAATATTCCTTTTCGAATTGATCTATTTGTACTACCAGTATGCGATTTTGACCTAATATTGGGGTTAGATTGGTTGACCAAACATGAAGCTTGGATCGATTGTCAGAACAGAAGATTGTACCTACGAGTATTAGGAAAGGAGTCAATCCTCCTAATTGTTAAGAAGCCAACTTTAATTTTTGTTGCTATTGTTCTGCGAGTTAAATATGACTTTGGTTTGCCGAAAATCCCTTTAGTGTCTGAGTTTATTGATATTTTCCCTGAAGAACTTCATGGTCTTCCTCTAACCAGAGAAGTAAAGTTCAATATAGAAGTTCAACCTGAAACTAATCCGGTGTTAATCATTCCTTATAGAATGGGACCAGTTGAATTGAAAGAACTTAAGAAGCAACTCCAAGAGCTACAAGATAAAGGATTCATTCATACTATCTCTTCTCCTTGGGGTGCTCCTATCTTGTTCGTAAAGAACAAACATGGTACAATGAGGCTTTGTATCGAATATCGACAATTGAATCAGGTTACCATAAAAAACAAGTATCCTTTTCCAAGAATTGAAGATCTATTTGATCAATCAAGAATGTTTCAGTATTCTCCCGGATTGATCTTAGATCAGGATACTATCAAATGAGAGTAAAAGAAGAAGATGTCCCTAAGACTGCTTTTAGAACTCGTTATGTCCATTACAAATTCTTGTTGATGACATTTGGGTTAACCACTACCCCGACTACGTTCATGGATCTCATGAATTGGATATTCAAGTCTTATCTTGATAAGTTCGTATTCGTCTTTATTTATGACATCCTGGTTTACTCTCAGAACAAGGAGGAACACTCTGAACACCTTCGAATTGTCCTATAGACTCTTTGGGAACGTCAATTGTTTGCTAAGTTCTCCAAATGTGAATTTTGGTTATCAAAGGTGTCATTCCTTGGCCATGTCATCTCGGTCGAAGGAATCAAATTCGATGCTAAGAAAGTGCAAACTATTGTGGATTAGAGACCTCCGAGGAATGTTGGTGAGGTCAGAAGTTTCCTTGGTCTAGCTGGGTATTATAGGAAATTTATTAAGGTATTCTCTACTATGACTTTGCCCTTAACCATACTCCTAAGAAAAAATTAACTATTTGAATGGTCAGAGAACCAACAAAGAAGCTTTGATCAACTTAAACAAGCTTTGACCCATGATAAGTGCTCAACTCACTATCACTTTCTACACTTTTCATGGACATCAATCATCAATTCTACACCTACTTGGACCAATGTATATACTTAATGTTATATATTTAGGGATTATGTTATTAAAGATAATATTTATAGAAAAGACATACTTTACTGCATTTTTATGTCTGTGCAGGAAAAAGTATTATCGCGGTAGCAAACTGAGGCCGAGGCAGGACCTGATGCCAAGGTAGTAGAGGACAAGTAATGATATGACGGGCAAACTGAGGAGAAAAATGAGGAGAACATTATTTGACAAGAAGCTCAAGGATCGGAGCTGGATAATACAAGGAAAGCCCAAAGATAAGGCCATGCGGGAAAGCCTTCCAGAAGAAATAAACTTGAAAATATTTGACCTATGTACATGACTTATTCCCTACTCCAAGTTGTATTCTACTTAGGAAAGGTTTGCCCTAGGCCAAGCCTATATAAGGCTAGTCGTTGATGCGTGTTAGATATGCATAATTTAGTGCAAGTGAATACTGACACGTGTATAAAAAGCGTATTTAAGTGTAAGTGTACACATCAAATAATATAATGATAAGTATTTATCGAATATCGTTCTCCACAAGGACTGATGTACTTAATATGCCTCCTTCTCCTTCCTTGCTCCTGAAGTTAATAAAATAAAAACACAAGTAAAAAGATTTTTTGAATAACTAAGGAATAAAAGCGTAAATAAAAGGTTGAGAACGAATAAAGAGAATGGGTAGGATCTAGTTGTGTCATATAGTGGATTCGATTGATCTATTCTTGTTCAATACAATGGCACTGCACTACCTAGGCAGTACTGCAGATACTATCTCAGCAGCGACAATGTTCTCTGTCAAGACAATCTCTTGCTCTTGGGTAGAATTACCAAAGTTCGGCAAAGTGTCCTAGAATGATTCCGCTTATCTCTAAGTCGAAATACTGTTGATGACCAGTCCTTGATGATACCTCTCGGTATGAATCAATTATAATCACCAACCAATCCCACACTTCTTTTAGCCGTTGAAACTCTTAACCTATCTTTAGGTCGAGTTAGTGTCTACAACACCGCACTTACCCCTTTCGTGAATATAACTCTCTTGATATTAGATAAATGGATTACTTACAAGCTCCTCTCTCGAGTTTGAATACAAGAATAAAGAATGGAAATAGGATAAGCAAACTTTGATATTCTTATTGTATTGAAACGAAGAAACAAAATACAATCTTCTCACAATAATATTCAACAACCTTCACCTAACCCTAAGAAAGCTTAGAACATATTGTATTGAAGAACACAATTCTTAGGGTAAAGCTTTCTCTCTAATTCGTCTCTCCTTTATACATTGGACGACTTATGTATTTATAGTCTAGACCTAGGGTAATTTTTTCTAAGTAGATTATAACTTGGAGTAGGAACCAAGTAATAAAAATATAATATTTCCAAGTTTAATTCTATCTAGAAGACTATTCCCGCATGGCCTTTGACTTGGTCTTTTTATGTGCTACTCTGCTCCAACCTAAACGCTTCAAGTCCAGGCATTCTCAGCTTATTTTTCTCTTTCAATTTCCCAATATTAGTACTAGAACTTCTACTTCCGCGGCATTGCTTCTGCCTTTGGCAATGTTGTTGCCTCGGTATTGGTACTGCCCTCGAAACTGCTGCTTCCTCAGCAGGTAATTCTTGCAACTACACAAAAACAAGCTATAAAGCATTCTTTTCTCACAAATATCATCTTTATATGCTGTGGCAGCAAAATATCAATTATTGAACAATAAGTATATGTATCATTTCAAATTAGTGGGTAATGAGTACATATTGTTTAGGAAAAGAATAGTAAATAATAGCCTTTTTAAACACTCATCAAATACCCCCAAATTCAAACTATTGCTTATCCTCAAGCAATGCAAAACATCAAATTGTCGAACCTTGTTCTCCCTTGGTCTTATTTTTCCATCTATTCTCTCCACCATAAATATATCTATCTTTCAGTCCTAGCCTTTAGTTTACTCAAAGATTTATACTCGAAAACAAGCTATAAGATTACGTGAGTGTGTGGGTTTCTGTGGACAAGGTTGATTAAAGGCTTTCTTAGATAAACTCTAAGTTCAAGACAAGTAGATTTGGAATGGTTATTTCTCTTCTAAAAACATCAATCACTTGAGCCTGTTTTGGGCACCTCAAGAGTTGTGCTTCCTTCTATTTTTCTTTCTTTTCCTTAGGCATACTAGAGCCGGTCTTGGGCACCTCTAGCATGAAGAAGAGTAATTTCCTAGAGCCAGTGATAGGCACCTCTAGTCATATTCCTTAGAATCGAAGTCTTTATCACCTAATTTTATTAAAAGAACTCCTAAATCAAACAAGTCCCAAAAGTATTTATTGATTCTAACCTTATAGTAAGCTTCTAAGTTCTATTCCTTTAGTATTCCAAGGTTATTTCTTCAAAACAGAACTTAGGCATGGTAAAGAAAAAGATTTCTAAAGCCTTAAAAGAATAAACTAAGGCAAAGCTGATGTAAGGCAGTGCAAAAGTAAAGACAACTATTTCAAGTAAAGGCAGGTATAAAGAAAAAATTTTGAAATAAGGCATCAAATTACTTCCTTTTCTAGTATTGCCGCTTGGTAGTGGGCTGCCCTTGGCAGTGCAGTCACATACCCCCAAGCTCAAACTGAGAATTATCCTCAATGCTCAAATCTCACAGCAAGTAAAAAATATATATATAAATAAAAAAACAAGGCAATAATTTTATTCTGATTCTGAAGAGCTGCTGGAAACAACTACTCTTGTAGGTTTTCCTTTTGATGCTTTTATTTTGGACCCTTTTCCTGGTGAGTGTTGTATCTTTGCTTGTCTAGGCGGTTGCACTCTTTTGGGTGTTGGCTTCGGCCTTGGGGCAGTGACTTCTTCGCCTTCTTCTCTGTCACTGAGTACTTCTGTCTGCATCTTGTGCATTCCTCCTTCTGCCTCGACATATGGGACTCCTTGCTGATGGTGTGGTGAGTTGTGATGGACATACTCATCAATCTCCCTAGAGAGACTGTCCCAAGAGAGGCTGGCCGTTAGGATAGGGCGGTTTGGTGGAGAGTTGTAAACAACTCTCTTTTTTTATGGTCGCCTGCTGGTGGAAGATGCCGCGACAGTGTCTGCTGATCTGGATGGTCCGTCACCATGGAATTGTTGTTGTTGTCTTGTAGCGAAGAATGGTCTTGGACCTAGGGTAGGGGTAGTTTCTGTGTAGGGTGCGACAGTGACAAATATATTTGCTGAGAGTTCTGGAAATTGCATTCCTTGAGAGGGGAAATTTTGTGTCATCATCTGTGCGAGAGTGTTGTTGAAGTCTCTCTAATACTCTATGTATCGTTGCTGTCGGAGGTCCATGTTTATCATCCTCTGTAGAATCTCATGGTATGGATCTACTACGGTAGGGGCTTCGACAGTGCCTGGTACGTCTGTTGTGTACTGCCTTCCGACAGTGTAGTTGGCAGTAAACTGTTGGGCTGTTGCCTGCATTGGTTCTGCTTGCATTAGCCGCATCACTCTGTGGCAAAATTCTCTGGTCCAGCCTTGCTGTTGATTTGTGTATTCACCTGTTCCTTCTATCGGGACACCTGCAGTAATGCAAGAGATTAAACAAGGGAAATATAAAGGACCTCGTTCCTTTTTATCGCAATCATAAATTTCTTGAAGAATGATCTCTAACATCTATGGTTCTCTTGTTGGTGATTGATTGGATGAGCACCAATCTTCTTCTATCAACTGTGCTGTTGTGAGATGTAGGCATGAGGTGTCTCTTGACAAATGTACACCAAAGCTTAGCTTTGGGTTTGAGGCTGAGCCTTGTTACACAATCCTTTTGGGCACCGGTTTCCCATAGAGTGTTGTCGTAGCAAAGTTAGTTCTTAATTTCTTTATAATCCTCATTGGTTACTTCTTCATAGAATTCACCATGTTCATCGCGTATGGGGGCAAGGCCATAGTGCTGGTTGATTATCTCGGCATTAAGGGCGACTGACTTACCCCGACAGTGAACAAATAGGTTGCCTTCGCTCTGCATATGTGTGTAGAATTCACGCACAATTGTTCCATTTGCTGGGGGAGGCTGTAGGCATAAGATTTCACAATCTGGATATTTGATTTTATCCATCAAGAATGGATCAATGCCATAATTCCTCCCATAACTGTCGAGCAACAAATGATCGTTGAATCATTCAGCAATACTGGCAGGATAGAAGCGGTTGTAAGTAGCCATGGATAATTCTTAAATAATTGGGATATTGGTGAGACATTCTTTAAAACTTGATCTGAAAAGATGCAAGAATGCAGGTAAGATTGTAGAGAGTATTGTGAGAAAGATTTGGCAAGATTAAAAAAAGAATGCAAAGTGAATAGTTTCAACAAGGAAGTTGCTTATATAGGCCTCGACAGATATAGCCGTTTGAATTTTAGCCGTTTGGCTTTTCTACCATTTCAAATATTAACTGCTTGTTGGCATTAACTGTCGTGACAAATAATTCGGCAGATAACCGTTATACTATTTTTGCCCGTTGGAACTGCTGCGGCTCTGACACTGTGTTCTGCCGCGGTAGCGGACTGCTGTGCACTATTTCTATGTTATTCTTGCTTTATTATCCTAAAAATAAATAAGATAAAAATATTTCAAAATAATTACTGATATACTTAAATAAATAAATAAGACAAAATTTTAAAATCGTTAACCTAAATTAATCCTAATATAATAATAGAAAGAGTAGGGAAGAAATTAAGTTACTAGAGAGTGTATGAAAATACATCTCCCAATTTGGCCCTCTCTTTATGGCCAAGATGTTATTTCTGTGATTGTTGGCCATTCTTATCGGGTTCTTCTTTGTGTGCAGCCTCTGTTGTAGATTTAATTCTTTTTTCAAACATCCTGCCGAGCATGCTGCCAAGGCAGGATATTTTATTGTTTGTAGCATAGATGACCTTGCACTCTTCTGGATCCTTAGAATTTTTTAGATTATGGAAGGCTTTGAGTTTGACTTATTGGTCATTGACCCTCATAGTCAATTCTCCATTCTCCACATCAATTAAGGTGCGTCCAGTAGCAAGGAAAGGTCTTCCTAGGATGATCGGTGCTTTTTCATCTGCTTCACAATCAAGGACAAGAAAGTCAGATGGAAAAATAAATTTATCGACTCTTACCAGTATGTTCTCGATTTTTTCCTTCGGGGTGTATATATGATCGATTCGCAAGTTAGAGCAGCATTGTTGTTGGTTTTTCCCTTTCTATGTTGAGTTTTTAGAAAACTGATTTGGGCATTAGGTTGATGCTTGCTCCAAGGTCATATAGGGCCTTTCTTTCATAGTTATTCCTAATCGCACAAGGTATGGTGAAACAGCCAGGGTCCTTCAATTTGGGTGACATACGATTATGTAACATTGCCATGCACCCTTCAGTTGCTGCCACTGTCTAAAACTCACCTAGCCTCTTTCTTTTAGACAAAATGTCCTTCAAGAATTTAGCATAGTTGGTCATCTGTTCAATTGCCTCAACAAGTGGCAAGTTGATGTGGACTTGTTTCAGAATATCAAGAAATTTCTTGAATTGATGGTCCTGTTTTTGTTTGTTAAGACTTTGTGGCAAAAGTAGTGGTGGTCTCATCTCATCTAGGGTTTCATTAGATTGGAATTTAATACATGGGACCACTGTTTGTCTTACTGTCTCGGCAGGTAGTGCAGGTGCTGCCGAGCTTTCTACTGGGGCATTGTCTTTATGCTCAGTCTGTTCAGCATCCAAGTCCTCCTTATCTCTATCTTCTTGTATTGTTTGTGGATCTTTGGTTGCTGAATTGCCCATTGTTTCTTCCAGTTGTATGCCACTTCTTGTTGTGATTGCTTTGCACTGTTCATGGCCCATTCCCTTAGCAACTTCAGTATTGCTAGGTAATCCCCCTTGTGGTCTTGTATTTTGTCTTATAGCGAATTGACCAATTTGGGTTTTTAATGATTTTATTGTAGCATCTTGGTTTTGTAGCCTCATCTATGTTCTGTTCATGAAGTCATCAGTCTTCTTCATGAAGCTACTGTTCTCAACCATATATGATTCAATTTTCATAATAAAGGCCTTGAGAGTATTTTCCAGTGAATTCATAGGCTGATGCTGCTAATGCATCTGCTGCTGCGGTAGTGGCTGCTACATTTGCTGCTGCGGCTGCGGCAGTGGTTGATAGTTGGAGGTATAGTTGGTGGAGTTTAAGGCATTATTTGGGTTGCTCCATGAAAAGTTTGAGTCCCTTTTCCAAGCCGGATTATATGTATTTTACATCATGTTGTTGTTTCGGTTATAATTTTCTACATAAAATCTAGTTTCCTCGTCTTGCATATACTCAGAATAATTTATAGCCTTTATTTCTTGAGTATTCTATTGTACTTGCATGCTCTGAACCATTTTTATTAATGATGCCAACTGTGCTGCCACTGAATTGTTGTTTTCTAACTCGTTTACTGTGGCATGATGTCTTAATCCTCCTCTCCTAGAAGTAGGAAATTGGAAATCGTTCTTTGCGAGTTTGTTCAGAATTTCAATAGCTTCTTCCGGGGCCTTGTCAAGGAGTGTGTCGTTTGCTGAGGCATCCAACATCATTCTAGTCGGGGCATTGGTGGCATTATAGAACATGGTTACTTGCGTCCATAATGGGAATCCATGTAGTTGACATCTGTTCAGTAACTCTCTGTAGCGTTCCCAAGCCTCGTACATAGGTTCGTCATCAGTCTATCTAAATGAAATGATCTCATTAAGAATTCTATCATATAAATTTGTGGGGGTTAAATCTCATAATTTATTCTCGGTAGAGTTCACTCTAAGATCCAATTGATCCTGCCGGAATACTGTTTAACCAAGTTTTGGCCCTATCCCTCAGTGAATAGGGGAAGAGTTTCAGCCTCAAAATATCTTCATGTACTCCTTGGATTTTGAAAGAATTGCATACTTCCATGAAGGATTTGAGATGCTGCTTGACATCTTTTGTTGCAGCCCCACTGAATTATCCAATAGTATTGAGCATATTGAACATTACTGGTTTAAGTTCGAAGTGGGTTGCCTCAATCTCTGGTGTAACAACCCCAGGATTCAACCCATTTAAATCTTCTACCAGAAAGTCTCTGACAGTTAGCTGCCGCGACAGTGGTTGCGACAGAGGTTATTGTTGCTGGCATCCAATGCCTTCATGTAGGTTCTGATTTCCTGGATTCACTGCTCCTTGGATTTGTCTTCTCAGTCTTTGGTAAGTCCTTTCTATTTCTGGGTCGATATCACGTAAGGGAGTGCTAGGGTTAGCCCTGGTCATACACCAAAGATAAAGTAGATTAAATTTCTTTTTAAATAATTTTTTTATAACGACTTAAAAGTAAGAAAAATAAAGAAAAAAAATTTAGTTGCCAGTCCCCGACAACGGTGCCAAAAACTTGACGCGTGTATAAAAAGCGTATTTAAGTACAAATGTACACGTCAAGTAATATAATGATAAATGATGAGTGCCTAAAAGGTAGTTATTTACTACCCTTCTCATGGTACTTCATGCATCTATTATACACCAACTTGAACACTCTTTGCGCAAATATTGGATATTCCGTTATTATTACTTACAAAGTCAATATTTATAGAGAATGCAGATATTATTACATATTCTATACATGCAAGAATATCTAGGGCGAAGCGGCAGTGAAGGAATGTTGAGGCCGAGGCAGAAGACAAGACCGCGGCAGAATCCAAAGTGGCAGCACCAACAATGGAGGCGCAATGAAAGATAAAAATATAGAGAACATTTTGGAAGATGCAACGCACCAATTGGACCAGGCTAGCGCACTAAAAGCCCAAGTCAAAGACCAAGCGGAAAATCTCTTCTAGAAGGAGGCAAACTTGGAAATATCAGATCCCTTGAAAAAGACTTGTTCCTTACTCCAAGTTGGAGTCTATATAGGAAAGGTTTGCCCTAGGTTAAGAATATATATACCCTAGCCGATCATATTCTTTAGAGGGCCGATTTTTAGAGAAACCCTTCTCCCTAAGAATTGTACTTAACGATATTATGTTCTAAATTTCTTAGGGATAGGTGAAGGTTGTAGATATTAGTGAGAGGAGATTGATTCTTGTTTCTTTGTTCTAATGCAATAATAATATCAAAGTTTGCTTATCTTATTGCCATTCATTGTTCTTGCATTCAAGCTCGAGTGAGAAGTTTGCAAGTAATCTATTTATCTAGCATCGAGAGGTGTAGATTCACGAAAGGGATAAGTACGGTGTTGTAGACACTAACTCGGCCTAGAGATAGGTTAAGAGTTTCAGTAGCTAAAAGAAGTGTTGGATTAGTTGGTGGTTATCGTTGATTTACGCTGAGAGGTATCATCAAGGACCAGTCATCAACAACACTCTAACTTAGAGATAAGCGGAGTCAACTACAGACACTTTCTGAACTTTGATGCCTCTGCCCAAGAGCAAGAGATTGTCGCGGTAGAGAACACCAATACTGCCGAGGCCGTATCTACAGTACTGTCGAAGCAGTGTTGTGTGATTGCTTTGGACAAGAAGAAGATCAATTGAAATCACTAATTGACGTAACTAGATCCTACCCACTTTCTCTATAATCATTCTCAACCTTTTATTTTATATTTTGTTATTTAATTATTTATTTAGTTAAACAAATCAACTTATTTGTGTTTTTACTTTCTTTTCAGGAGCAAGGGAACTAGGGGAGACATATTAAGTATACCAATCCCTGTGGAGATGATACATGATATACTTATCACTTTATTACTTGACGACGTGTACATTTGCACTCAATTGCGCTTTTATTACACGCATTAATAAGTATTTATCGAATATCATTCTCCACAGGGACTGGTGTACTTAATATGCCTCCTTCTTCTTCCTTGCTCCTCAAGTTAATAAAATAAAAACACAAGTAAAATGATTTGTTGAATGACTAAAGAATAAAAGCTTAAATAAAAAGGTTGAGAACGAATAGAGAGAATGGGTAGGATCCAGTTGTGTCATATAGTGGATTCGATTGATCTGTTCTTGTTCAATACAATGGCACTATACTGCCTTGGCAGTACTGCAGATACTGTCTCGAAAGCGACAATGTTCTCTGTCGCGGTAATCTCTTGCTCTTGGGCAAAATTACCAAAGTTCGGCAAAATATCCTTGAATGATTCCGTTTATCTCTAAGTCGAAATACTGTTGATGACCAGTCCTTCATGATACCTCTCGGTGTGAATCAATTATAATCACCAACCAATCCCACACTTCTTTTAGCCGTTGAAACTCTTAACCTATCTTTAGGCTGAGTTAGTGTCTACAACAACGAACTTACCCCTTTTGTAAATCTAACTCTCTCGATATTAGATAAATGGATTACTTATAAGCTCCTCTCTCGAGTTTGAATGCAAGAACAAAGAATGACAATAGGATAAGCAAACTTTGATATTCTTATTGCATTGAAACAAAGAAACAAAATACAATTTTCTCACTCTAATATTCAACAGCCTTCACCTAACTGATGAGTGCCTAAAAGGCAGTAATTTACTACCCTTCTTATGATACTTTATGCACCTATTATACACCCACTTGAACCGAATCATATACTCTTTGCTCAAATATTGGATATTCTGTTTTCACCACATACAAAGTTAATATTTATAGAGAATGCATATATTATTACAATTTTTGTACATACAGGAATATCCATAGCCGAAATGACAGAAAAGCTATATTGAGGGCGAGGCGGAAGAATGGCCGCGACAGAATCTAGTGTGGCAGCACCAACAATTGAGGCGCATCAGAAGATAAAAATATGGAGAATATTCTGGAAGACACAGCGCATCAATTGGACCAGGCTAGCGTGCTCAAACTTCAATTCAAAGACCAAGCGGGAAACCCTTTCTAGAAGGCGGCAAACTTGGAAATATCAGAATCCTTGAAGAAGACTTGTTTCCTACTCCAAGTTGAAGTCTATTAAGGAAAGGTTTGCCCTAGGTTAAGACTATAAATATACTAGCTGGCCATAATGTCTAGGGAGAGCCGATTTGTAGAGAAAACCCTTCCTCCCTAAGAATTGTACTTCCATGATAACATGTTCTAAATTTCTTAGGGATAGGTAAAGGTTGTTGATATTAGTGAGAGGAGATTGATTCTTGTATTCTTGTTCTTATGCAATAAAATCAGAGTTTGCTTATCCTATTGCCATTCCTTGCTCTTGTAGCCCGAGAGGGAAGTTTGCAAGTAATCTATTTATCTAGCATCGAGAGATGTAGATTTACCAAAGGGGTAAGTACGGTATCAGCGACACTAACTCGGCCTCTACTCCGTGGAGGCATTCGGAGATGGGTTGAGAGTTTCAGCAGCTAAAAGAAGTGTTGGATTGGTTGGTGGTTAGCTTTGGTTTACGCTGAGAGGTATTGTCAAGGATCGAGCATTAACAGTACTTTAACTCAGAGATGAGCAGAGTCACTTACGGACACTTTGCTGAACTTTGATACTTCTGCCCACGAGCAAGAGATTGTCGTGGTAGAGGAGCACTAGCATTACCGAGGCAATATCTGTAGTACTATCGAAGCAGTGTTGTGCGATTGTATTAGACAAAAAGATCAACTGAATCCATTAATTGACACAACTGGATCCTACCCGCTTTCTCTATAATCATTCTCAACTCTTTATTTTATGTTTTGTTATTTACTTATTTAGTTAGATAAAAAAACAATCTTATTTGTGTTTTTATTTTATTCTCAGGAGCAAGGGAACGAAGGAAATATTAGTATACCAATCCCTGTGGAGACGATACACGATATACTTATCATTTTATTACTTGACGACTTGTACACTTGCACTCAAAATAGCGCTTATACCACGCCTATCAAGTTTTTGGCGCCGTTGCCGGGGATTGACAACTAAATTTTGTTTTCTTTAATTTTCTTGCTCTTTAATTATTAGTTATCTAACTTTAAATTTAGTTTTATTATATTTTTGTTTTTATTAATTTTTATTTATTTGGTTTATGACCAGGGCAAATTCGAGTGGACCATTGTACGAGTTGGATCTAGAGATTGAACGTACAAGACATAATTTAAGACGAAATCTGTTCCAAACTATGGACAATCCAGCTAGAGGACCTGTTGATCATAATGTCCTGCTGCCAGGAATGCAACAACAACCAATGCCGCATCCATTGCCGAGGCAGCCTACTGTAAGAGATTATCTGGTGGAGGATCTGAACGGACTTAACCCTGGCGTAGTTACCCCGGAGATCGAAGCAACTCACTTTGAGCTTAATCCAGTGATATTCAACATGTTGAACACAATTGAACAGTTTGGTGGGTCTGCTACTGAAGATGCAAGGCAGTATCTTAAATCTTTCATGAAAGTGTGCAACTCTTTTAACATTCAAGGAGTCCATGAGGATTTTTTGCGCTTAAAACTATTCCCCTATTCATTGAGGGATAGGACGAAGACTTGGTTGAATGGAATCCTAACAGGATCAATCGGATCTTGGGAGGAACTTTGCTGAGAATTCAATATGAGGTTCAATCCAACAAATCTTTATGACCGCATTCGTAATGAAATTATATCATTCCGGCAAATGAAGATGAACCGATGTACGAGGCATGAGAGCGTTACAGAGAACCATTAAACAAATGCCCCTTACATGGTTTTCCCTTGTGGACGCAAGTTTCCATGTTCTACAATGCTACTAATGCTTCCACAAGGATGATGCTAGACGCTTCCGCAAATGGGACACTTTTAGATAGAGCACCCGCGGAAAGATTTGAAATTCTGAACAAACTCGCAAGGAACGATTTCCAATTTCCCACATCGAGGCGAGGAGGAATGATACGTCATGCCACAGCTCATGAATTAGACACATCAAGTTCGGTGGCAGCACAATTGGCTTCTCTGACCAAGATGGTTCAGAATATGCAGAACCAAAGAAGCATACATGAGGTTAAGGCAGTTAACTCATCAGATTATATGCCAGATGAGGAGACAGGACTATATGTCAGAAATTATAACAGAAACAATCCAATGATGTCCAACAATTATACCCATCTTGGAAAAGGCACCCGAACTTCTCTTGAAGTAACCCTAACAATGCCTTGAATCCAACTACCCAAGCCCCTGGATTTCAGCATCAGAACCAGAACCTGCCGCAGCAGAACACTCAGCAGTACATGCCGTAGCAGCAGGTAAAACAACAATAGTCTCTGAATGCACTGGCCGATTCTCTCACAGCTTTCATGTCAAAGACTGATGCCTACATGATGGAGAGTAGCCGCTTCATGAAGCGTACTGATGACTTCATGAACAGAACGGAGATGAGACTGCAGAACCAGGAGGCTGCAATAAAATCCTTAGAAACCCAGGTTAGTCAATTTGCC
The DNA here is from genome assembly GCA_035048815.1 of Abelmoschus esculentus. Classification (NCBI taxonomy): domain Eukaryota; kingdom Viridiplantae; phylum Streptophyta; class Magnoliopsida; order Malvales; family Malvaceae; genus Abelmoschus; species Abelmoschus esculentus. Next base: position 10,523,026 of record JAUCBN010000026.1, on the reverse strand, counting down.
CAACGCCAAAATACAAGACCACCTGGAGGCTTACCTAGCAATACTGAAGTTGCTAAGGTATTAGGATACGAGCAATGTAAAGTAATCACCACCAGAAGTGACCTATAGCTGAAAAATAAAGAGGGGACCTCAACTGAAAGAGTCCAACCAGAACAGCAACCACATGAGGATATAAAACTCAATATCCAAGAAAACCTTGAGGACATCCGACCACCACCTCGTTTTCCATAGAGGTTAAAAAAGCAAAAATAGGACCACCAATTTCAGAAGTTCTTAGACATCTTGAAGCAGGTCCATATTAACTTGCCCCTAGTTGAGGCGATTGAACAAATGCCCAACTATGCCAAGTTTTTAAAGGACATAGTATCCAAACAACGAAGGCTAGGAGAATTTGAAACGGTGGCAGCTACTGAAGGCTGCATGGCAATGCTACATAATCGTATGCCACCCAAACTAAAAGATCCTGGCTACTTCACAATTCCCTGTGCAATTGGAGATGGGTATAAAGGAAAGGCCCTATGCAACTTGGGAGCAAGCATCAACTTAATGACCAAATCAGTTTTTCAGAAACTCAAAATTGGACGGGCGAAACCAACTACATTACTGCTCCAACTTACGGATCGGTCTTACGTGCATCTTGAAGGCAAAATCGAGGACATTCTGGTGAAAGTTGACAAATTCATCTTCCCTGCCGACTTTCTTGTCCTTGACTGTGAAGCTGACGACAATGCACCGATCATATTGGGTCGACCTTTCCTTGCTACCGGTCGTACTCTAATAGATGTTGAAAACGGAGAACTGACTATGAGGATAAATGATCAACAAATCAAGTTCAACGTTTTCCGAATGCTAAAAAATCCTAATAACCAGAGGAATGCCAAGAAACAGAAATCTGTGATGAAGACTTATTGCAACCATGTCTGGAAAACAACTGCCCCGGTAGATCCATCAGCAATCCGACACAACCCTGCCTCGGCATCTCAGAAGATGATTGCTACACACATGCCCTAAACAAAGAACATGAAAATGATAGCTTAGAGGCACAGGAAATAGAGGACGCAAACTGGACAACCCACTTTCCAGGTAAGTACTTTGAACCTTTGAATTATCTAAGAAAGGAACCCACTAATACGGAACCAGTAATCACAAAACTAAAACCATTACCTGCTAATTTAAAGTATGTTTATTTGGGAGCCAACCATACGATGCCCGTAATCATCTCTTCTAAGCTGCATCCAAAACAGGAACAAAGCTTAATAGAAGTGTTACGGCAGCATAAGACAATATTGGGATGGACAATTGATGACATAAAGGGAATAAGCTTAGTTGTTTGCATGCATAAAATCATACTAGATGAAGGTCAAAAACCCACTGTGGAGGCCTAAAGGAGACTTAATAACGCCATGAAGGAGGTAGTTCAAAAGGAGATAATCAAGTGGCTTGACGCCAAAATTATTTATCCTATCTCTGACAGTAAATGGGTAAGCCCAATACAATGTGTGCCAAAAAAGGGTGGTATGACCGTTATAACCAATGAGAACAACAAGTTAATCCCAACAAGAACTGTGAAAGGGTGGAGAGTTTGTATGGACTATCAAAAGTTAAACAAAGCAACAAAGAAAGACCACTTTCCTCTATCCTTTCTTGATGAGATGCTCGATAGATTGGCTGGAAAATCCTATTATTGTTTCCTTGATGGGTATTCTGGTTATAACCAAATTGCTATCGCTCTAGAAGATCAAACAAAAACCACATTCACCTGCCCGTATGGAACATATGCTTTTTGAAGAATGTCGTTCGGTCTTTGCAATGGCCCGACCACCTTTCAAAGATGCATGATGGCAATCTTTTCAGATATGATAGAAGATTTTACGGAAGTATTCATGAATGACTTTTCTGTTTTGGGGGACAACTTTGCTCACTGTCTCAGCAATTTGGAGAAGGTGCTACAAAGATGCGAGAAAACCAACCTAGTCCTCAATTGGGAAAAATGCCACTTTATGGTCAATGAAGGAATTGTGTTGGGCCATAAAATATCATCTGAAGGAATTGAGGTAGACAAAGCCAAGGTTGATGTAATAAAGAATCTACCACCAACCATATCTGTAAAAGGTATTCGAAGCTTCTTGGGACATACAGGTTTCTACAGAAGGTTCATCTCAAACTTTTCTACAATATCTAAACCTCTCTGTAACTTACTAGAGCAGGATAGAAAATTTGAATTCACTGACGAATGTACTGAAGCATTCAAGACATTAAAAGAAAAGTTAGTGACAGCACCAATAGTGGTTCTACCAGATTGGACCCTACCCTTCGAGATAATGTGTGATGCAAGTGACCACACTGTCGGGGCAGCGCTTGGGCAAAGGAAAAACAATATCTTCCTTGTGATCTACTATGCTAGCAAGACACTCAATGATGCCCAGATAAATTACACTACAACTGAGAAAGAATTTCTTGCAGTAGTGTTTGCCTTCGATAAGTTCCGTTCCTATCTCATTGGTACTAAAGTTACCGTTCATACAGACCACTTGGCACTCAAGTACCTTTTTGCCAAAAAGGATGCCAAACCAAGATTGATAAGATAGATCCTTCTGCTACAAGAATTCGATGTGGAGACAAAAGATAGGAAGGGTACTGAAAATCAAGTAGCTAAACATTTATCCAGACTAGAGACTAAAGGGTATCAATTGGAGGACATACAAGACACCTTCCGAGATGAACAAAAATTGGATGTCACAACAAAAGAAGTCCTTGCTGCCAAGGTAGACTCCACGGCAGTACCTGATCTCGAGGCCGAGGCACTGTTTGCATATATTTTGGAATCCATCAAGGAAGACATACAGGCAGTAACGATAACTCCCTGGTACGTAGATCTTGTTAATTTTCTAGTTAGTGGCATATTTCCATATAACTTGAACTATAACGAAAAAAAGAGGTTTCAAAATAATTCCAAGCATCATTTCTTGGACAAGCCTCTTTTGTTTCGACAATGTGAAGATCAAGTTATTCGACGGTGTGTCTTAGAGGAGGAGCAAAAAGCAATTCTTCAACAATGTCATGACCTATCATGTGGAGGACATTTTGGCAGAAACAAAACAACAATAAAAGTGCTTCAATTAGGATTTTATTGGCCAACACTCTTCAAAGATGCCCATCTCTATTGCAAGGCTTGTGACTGATGCCAAAGGACAAGCAATATATCTAGACGAAACGAGATGCCATAAAAGCCAATACTGGAAGTAGAATTATTTGATGTATGGGGAATAGACTTCATGGGAACATTCCCTTCATCTCAAGAAAATCTCTACATCCTAGTAGCAGTGGATTATGTGTCAAAATGGGTTGAAGTAATAGCCACACCTCACAATGATGCCAAGACAGTACACAAATTCCTTAAAAAGAACATATTCACAAGGTTTGGAGTACCGAGAGCCATCATTAGCAATGAAGGTAAACATTCTGACAATAGGCTCATTGCCTCGGTATTGAAGAAAATAGGTGTCACTCACAAAATGGCTACGGCATATCATCCACAAACAAATGGCCAAGCTGAACTTGCAAACAGGGAACTAAAATAAATCCTCAAAAAGGTTAGTACACACTTCTAGAAAGGATTGGTCTCATCGTCTTGACGATGCTTTATGGGCATACAGAACAACCTACAAAACGCCATTGGGGACATCGCCTTATAGATTAGTATTTGGCAAAGCTTGTCATTTACCTGTGGAGATTGAGCACAAAGCTTACTGGGTAGTAAAGAACCTAAACATGGAGTGGGAAAGAGCTGGACAAAAACGACTACTTGACCTAAATGAACTAGATGAATTCAGGATGGAAGCTTATGATAATGCCAAAATTTATAAGGAGAAAACCAAACGTTGGCATGACAGTAAGCTGCTGTCGCGGTAGTTCATACCTGGGCAACAGGTCCTGCTCTTTAATTCTAGACTCAAATTATTCCCTAGGAAACTCAAATCTAGATGGTCAGTCCCTTTCGAAGTTGTTAAGGTTTATCCTCACGGAGTAGTTGAAATCTCACAAAAAGGAGGTGTTGAATTCAAAGTGAACGGCCAACGGTTGAAGCATTACTCTGAACATCAAGAAACAAAAACGGTGGCAACCATCACTTTAGGCGATGCACCTATATGATATCCTTCTCTGGTTTAAATTTAAGCATTTATTTATTAGTTTATTTTAGCTTTTATTTTCATTTAACTTTTTCTTTTTGGTTGTGTTTTAGACAGGATAAAGAATCAAAGAAGAAATCTCCGAGTAGATTTGCAAAGGCTAACCTAACACCACATCTCTCCTTGCTTTCTTTTGCTGTTTATTTTATATATTTTGAGAATTGAGGACAATGCTTGGTTTGAGTTTGGTGGAGATTAAAGGTGCAGAAGCACTACCGAGGCTACCCAATGCCGCGAGAATACCATAAAAGGGAGTAAATTTTTATCGAATTTTTTTTATATTCTCTTTTCTTGAATTTAAGTTTGTAATCTTGTACTGCCTTATGTCAGCTTTGCTTTAGTTTACTCCTTTAAGGCTATAGAAATTTTTCTCCTTATCATGGTCAAAGTACTATTTTGAAGAGATAACCATAGGATACTCATGGAATAAAACTTAGAAGCTTGCTTTAGGGTTAGACAAGAAAATAAACACATTTTGGACTTGTTTGATTTAGGAGTTCTTTTAATAAACTTAGATGATAAAGACTTAGAATTTGTTGGAAACATAACTAGAGGTGCCTATCACCAGCTCTAGTTTTGCTCTCCTTCGTACTAGAGGTGCCCGAAATTGGCTCTAGTATACTAAATAGGTCCTACAAAAGAAAAAGAATAAATAAAACCAAGAAAGAAATAGAAAACACATATCTTGAGGTATCCGAAATTGGCTCAAGACTTGTTGTTTTAAGGAGATAGTTAATCCAAGATTCTATTTGTCTTGAACTTAGAGTTTTTCTAAGAAAGCCTTGAATCAGCCTTGTCCATTAAACGCACACACTCACCTAGCCCTAGAGTTTGTTTCTTAGTAGAAGTCCTTGGGTAAACTAGTGGCTAAAACGGAGAGATAGACATGACCATGGTGGGGAGAATAGATGGAAGAGTAAGACCAAAAGGGAGTAAGGTTTAGCAATTTGATGTTTGGCATTGCTTGAGGACAAGCAATAGTTCAAGTTTGGGGGTATTTGATGAGTGCCTAAAAGGCAATGATTTACGACCCTTCTTATGATACTTTATGCACCAATTATACATCCACTTGAACCGAATCATATACTCTTTGCTCAAATATTGAATATTCTATTTTCACCACATACAAAGTTAATATTTATAGAGAATGCAGATATTATTACAATTTCTGTACATGTAGGAATATCCAGAACCAAAGCGGCAGAAAAGCTATGTTAAGGCCGAGGCGAAAGATCGGCTGCGGTAGAATCCGGTGTGGCAGCACCAACAATGGAGGCGCATCAGAAGATAAAAATATGAAGAATATTCTGGAAGACACAACGCATCAATTGGACTAGGCTAGCGTGCTCAAAGTCCAATTCAAAGACCAAGCAAGAAACCCTTTCTAGAAGGCGGCAAACTTGGAAATATCAGAATCCTTAAAGAAGACTTGTTCCCTACTCCAAGTTGAATTTTATTTAGGAAATGTTTACCCTAGTTTAAGACTATAAATATACTAGCCGACCACAATGTCTAGGGAGAGCCGATTTGTAGAGAAAACCCTTTCTCTCTAAGAATTGTACTTCCACGATAACATGTTCTAAATTTCTTAGGGATAGGTGAAGGTTGTTGATATTAGTGAGAGGAGATTGAATCTTGTATTCTTATTCTTATGCATTAAAATCAGAGTTTGCTTATCCTATTGCCATTCCTTACTCTTGAAGCCCGAGAGGGAAGTTTGCAAGTAATCTATTTATCTAGCATCGAGAGGTGTAGATTCACTAAAGGGGTAAGTATGGTATCGACGACACTAACCCATCCTATACTCCGGTGGAGGCATTCGGAGATGGGTTAAGAGTTTCAGTAGCTAAAAGAGTGTTGGATTGGTTGGTGGTTAGCTTTGATTTACGCCGAAAGGTATCATCAAGGACCGAGCATCAACAATACTTTAACTCAGAGATGAGCGGAGTCACTTACGGACAATTTGCTGAACTTTGATACTTCTGCCCACGAGCAAGAGATTGTCGCGGCAGAGGAGCACTAACATTGCCGAGGCAGTATCTGCAGTACTATCGAAGCAGTGTTGTGCAATTGCATTAGACAAGAAGAAGATCAATTGAATTCACTAATTGACACAACTAGATCCTGCCCGCTTTCTCTATAATCGTTCTCAACTCTTTATTTTATGTTTTGTTATTTACTTATTTAGTTAGATAAAAACAACAATCTTATTTATGTTTTTATTTTATTCTCAAGAGCAAGGGAACGAAGGAAGACATATTAAGTATACCAATCCTTGTGGAGACGATACACGTTATACTTATCATTTTATTACTTGACGACTTGTATACTTACACTCAAAATAGCGCTTATACCATGCCTATCACTAACCCTAAGAAAGCTTAGAACATTTTGTATTGAAGAACACAATTCTTTGGGTAAAACTTTCTCTCTAATTCGACTCTCCTTTATACATTGGACGGCTTATGTATTTATAGTCTAGACTTAGGATAACTTCTCCTAAGTAGAATATAACTTGGAGTAGGAAACAAGTAATAAAAATATAATTTTTCCAAGTTTAATTCTATATAGAAGACTATTCCCGCGTAGCCTTTGACTTGGTCTTTTCGCGTGCTACTCTATTTCAATTCAAATGCTTCAAGTCTAGGCATTCTCAGTTTATTTTTCTCTTTCAATCGCCCAGCATCAGTACTGGAACTCTTGCTGCCGTGGCATTGCTTCTGCCTTCGGTAATGCTGCTCCCTCGACATTGGTTCTACCCTCGGCACTGCTGCTTCCTCGGAAGGTAATTCCTGCAACTACAAAAAAACAAGTTATAAAGCCTTCTTTTCTCACAAATATCATCTTTATATGCTGTGGTAGCAAAATATCAATTATTGAACAATAAGTATATGTATCAGTTCAAAATAGTGGGTAATGAGTACATATTATTTAGGAAAAGAATAGTAAATAATAGCCTTTTTAAACACTCATCAAACACGTCGCAAGTAATAAAGTGATGAGTATCATCGGATATCGTCTCCACATGGATTGGTATACTCAATGTGCTTCCTTTGTTCTTCTTGCTCTGTAAAACAAAAGTAAAAACACAAGTAAATTTGGGTGTTGATTTAACTAAATAAACTAAACTAAATAGATTAAGGTCAAATTTGAGAAAGAGGATATGATCCAGTTATGTTGTATTGTGGATTTGATTGATTTGTTTCTGTCCAATGTAATTGCACTGCACTGCCTCGATATTACTGTAGATACTGCCTTCGGCAGCGGTAGTATTCTCTGCCGTGACAATCCCTTGCTCTTGGGCAGATTTACCAAAGTTCGGCAAAGTATCCTTTGATGGCTCCGCTTATCCCTAAGTCGAAACACTATTGATGGTCAGTCCTTGATGATACCTCCCGATGTTAATCAATTATAACCGACAACCAATCCCACACTTCTTTTAGCCGCTGAAACTCTAACCTATCCCTAGGCCGAGTTAGTATCCTCCAATCAAGTTGAATACCGCACTTACTCCTTTCGTGAGTCTAACTCTCCCAAGTCTAGACAAATAGATTACTTACAAACTTCCCTCCCGGGCTTGGGTGCAAGAACAAAGAATGGCAAAGAGTAAACAAACTTTGATATTTTATTACATTGAAACAAGAAACAAATTACAATCTCCTCTCACTAGTACTCAACAACTTTCACCTAAACCCTAAGAAAGCTTAGAACATGATGGGAAAAATTGTTCATAGGGTAACCTCTCTCAAATTCGGCTCTCTCTAGTCCCTTGGACGGCTATGCCTTATATAGGCTTGGCCTAGGGAAAACCTTTCCTAAATAGAGTATAACTTGGAGTAGGGAACAAGTTATGTGCTTAGGTTACATATTTCCAAGTTTGGTTCTTCTAGAAGGTTTTTTTCCTGTGTGGCCTTGTCCTTGGTCTTTTGATATGTTTCCCAGCTTTCAATATCCATCTTCTTGTGTTGCAATTCCTAATTTCCTGTCTAAGAATGAAAACCATCAAATACATTCATTTTATGCCAATAATAGATAAATTTATAAAATTCGTATTCGGATGGTGAAATATAGAAAATACGCAGAATTATCCATTATCGCCTCTAATTTTGTCTTTATTAGTAATAATCGAGTGGGAAAATGATATAAAATATGAGGAATTTTGGGCCCTCATCTATCGTCCAAGGGAATAGAGACATTAGACTCATAACTTAGAATATAGAATTAAATTTAGTGTTTCTTTTCTACATTATGTTCTAGTTTTGTTTAGGCTTAGGTGAAGGTTGTTAACTATTAGTGTGAGGAAGTCAAACTTTGTTTCTTGTTTCTAATGCAATAAAATATCAAAGTTTTCTTATTCTTTGTCGTTCCATGTTCTTACATTCAAGCTCGAGAGAGAAGTTTATAAGTCAATCATTTATCTAATATCGGGAGAGGTAGATTCACGAAAGGAATAAGTATGGTGTTTCTGCCATGGAACACTAACTCGGCCTAGGGATAGGTTTAGAGTTTCAACGGCTAATAGAAATGTGAGATTGATTGGTGATTATAATTGATTCATGCCGGGAGGTATCATCAAGGACTGATCATCAACAATAATTCGAATTAGGGATAAGCGGAGTCATCAAAGGATACTTTGTCGAACCTTGATAAAGTATGCCCAAGAGCAAGGGATTGTCGCGATAGACAAACTCATCATTGTCGAGGCAGTTAAACTGTAGTGCTGCCGAGGCAGAGTTGTGTGATTGCATTGGATAGAAACAAGTCAATTAAATTCACTATACAACACAACTGGATCATGGTCATCTTCCTTATCTTATTTTACCTTTACTTAGTTTTTAATTATTTAGATAAATCACAACCTTAATTCACTTGGGTTTTTATTTTCTTTTTTACAGAGCAAGAAGATCAAAGGAAGCATATTAGGTATTTCAATCTCTAAGGAGACGACACTTGATACTTATCACTTTATTACTTGGCGACGTGTTCACTTGCACTAAAATTGCGCATATCTAGCACGCATCAAGTTTTTGATGTCGTTGCCAGGGATTGGTAACTAAATTTTGTTTTCTTTATTTTTTTGCTTTTTAGTTATTTTATTTTTAATTTTTATTTTACTTGGTTTATTTTAGTATATGACCAGGGCCAACCCTACCAATCCTTTGTACGCGTTAGATCCAAAAATGAAACGTACATTGTAACATCCCGATTGTAGGGTTAGTAGTTGTATTGGTTCAGGGGAATTCGATTCGGGTCGAATCGGGTTCTTCAGTTCGTTATTCTGAGGAAAATTAAAATAATAATATTTTAATCGGACAAGTAATAATTTTGTGAAATGATTTAGAAACATTAAAATGATGTTTTAAATTTAAAAGGAATGTTATTTGAACTGTAATTTGGTTTTTAATTGAGTCTAATTTTACACTAGTGACTACATTGTAAATTTTGGAAAGATTTATAAGATTTAATTTGTGATTTTCGAAAATGGACATTTTTAGTGACTAAATTGGAAGGAAAGTTATACGTAGAATCCTTAGAGGGCCATAAACCCAATTTATTTTTAATTAATAATTTATCAACCAGAATGGTTTTTAATTAGTTTTATTAAAAGATGATAATTTTATTTTCTCTCTTAACCATTTATTTTCTCATCTTTTCTCCAATATTTTCTCTCTATTTTCTTCTCCAAATTCCTTCAATTAGTTTCTGATTTCTTCATCATTTTCAACAAGATTTATTTCATTTTACTTATCTTTTCATTCTCTACAAAACCTATTCATCAATTTTGCAAAATCAACAACTATTTTCAAGGAAATCAAGGGAGGATATCTCATCTTTTAGTGGAGTAAATCTCAAAAGGTAATATGTTGATTTATCATCTTTTTCTAAGGTTCTTTATTGAAATTCCCAAGTATTGACTTGCTAATCAATAATTGAAACTTGATTTTATGTTTTTGATTCTAGATTTATAGATTTATGGATGTTTTTGTGAAATCTTTTTAGATCTCAATTAATGTTGTTATTAGGTTGAATTAATTATGATATTATATCAATTAAATGATTAATTGAGTCTTGGATTGATGTCATATTAATTTAATCCCAGAATAATATAATCGGTAGTGTGTTAGGGTGGTTTTCGGTTGTTTTAGGGTCTGTTTTAGGTGTTCTAATGTTGCTGGAGGTATAAGGATGGTTTAGATGTGATTTTGGTTCATAATTGAAGTGGATTAGATGTTAGAATCATTAGGTTCTGGGCTGATATTGTTCGGATGCGTTTCAGCTTAGTTTTTGGTCTTTTCTACTAAGTTTTTAGTAGTTTTGTGGTGATCGGATATGACTATTGTTTTGAGCATGTTATGATGTGAATATGCTCTCTTTTTAATGTTTTATAAGAGGTACAAAAAGGAGCTTAAGTGGCTGGTGCATTGGCGTTGTCATCGGAGTGTCGACAAAGGCTTATTTCGCTTGTCGGTGAGTGATTTCAGACTATAAGCAAATCGTATTTGTTCGGTTCTATTTTGGAGACTATGGATAGTGTGAAAACTTTCCATAGTTCAAGAGTAAGTGATTTTAATGGTGTTGATGCATTACTTCAAGTTTCGGTTATTGTGATAATGGCATACGTATGAACAATGTTGCAATGTGATTTTGAAAGAGCATATCTTGAATTTTGAAATGATACACGCATATGTTAATTGCTCAAAATGCATGGTATATAATGGCATTCATGGCTTATGTAAGCAGGAAAAAGAATTGGAATATGATGAGGTTATTTGCCCTATGTTGATAAAGTCGTTGAGCATGATTTATGGTTCACATAATGAACATGATATGAATGCATTATGAGTAGTAAGTTAATATGAATGATTGGAAATGATATTGGCTTAGTGACACTAACTTTAGATTCGAATACAAATGACATGTAATTAAGATAGAGTTCACTATAAAAATAAAGAGAATAATGACGATTTCTACACGTAAACAAGGGTGACTTTTTGCCCGACCGTATGTGTAGAGTTTGCCTATATGCAAACAAGGGTGAATTTGTGTCCGACCGTACATGTAGTTGACCCATAATGACGATTCCTACACGTAAACAAGGGTGACTTTGTGTCCGATCATGAGTGTAGAGTTTGCCTATATGTAAACAAGGGGGACTTTATGTCCGACCGTGCATATAGTTGACCTATACGTAAACAAGGGTGACTTTGTGTCTGACCGTACTTAGTGGGGGTAACATGTATACAAGGGTGACTATGTGTCTGATCGATGCATGTTGAGACCAAGAGTTTCCAATTATGAAAAAAAAGGATCCGTATATTCGGTGAACTAAAAGTTCACATTAAGTGATCACTAGAAAGCCAATATGCATACATGAAGTGAAATGGTATTCTTGTGCATGACACATGAAATGATTTGACAATGTTGATGAGCATGATTTGGTTTTACTCATTTCAATTAAGCATGAAGGATGCAAACATGATAGTTTAAATGATTTTGTTTTATGCATTGATGACCTTGTGTAGAGCTTCCTCACTAAGCATGTTTGCTTAAGCTCTCTCTTTTCATCTTTGCAGAAAAATAAAGGCACTCGGAACTATATTCAGAGCAAGGAAACCAAGGGGATAGGCTACCTCAAATTTTGGTATGTTTTTGGCAAATAAGTTGGGGCTTGGCAATGTGTAAACCCAACCTATGTGAGGAGTGTGAATTTTGACTTTGGTTTATGTTAAAATAAGACCTATGTTGCTTTGATTGTTAATTGATGGGCTATGGTATTGTTTGGATTGTTGAAGCGTGTACTTGCATGAACGTTATGATTTTAATTATGTCCTAGGTAGCATGCCTATAGGTTGTTTGGGGTCGTTGACATTAACAATTATGTGTTATATGTTGTTCATTATGCTTAGGATTTACGTATATAGTTGGTGGTGATTAACGGTTGTGTATTGAGTTGATAATATTCACTTAGTGTGATGGAATTCTTAGGTTCCAAACCCAAAGTTTTGAAACATTAGGGAAGGTTTCGAAACCTTGCGGACAATTTCGATTTTGGAAAGTTACTTGACGCGAAAAATTTTGAAACCTTCAGGGAAGTTTCGAAACCTTTTATATAAAGTTTTGAAACCGTTATGAAAGGTTTTGAAAACTTTGGCTGCCAGAAATTGATAGTTGCTGGAAATTGCATTTTAATCCCAAATATCTTTCTTTGTTCAATTAGGGTATCTACAGATGTTATTTTGAGCTGAAATTTCACATGGATGCATAAAGTTGATTTTATTTCAAGATGGATAACTTAATTTGGACGAATTCCTTTTAATTTGAAAATTTTACATTTTGGTCCCTAAATTGATGAAACATGCAATTGATGATGTTAGAATGCTCTATTTTTAAAATTTACCGTGAAGAATATTTGTATGTTTAATTGAACTCTGATGGAACGAGTTTCTACTTTGTCCTTAGAATTTAAAAGTTTTAAGTTTTAGTCCTTAATTTAGTTAAGTGTTTAATTGAATGCTTGCTAGTGATTCAGCTACTTCCGTTAATGCTTTGTATGAGACCAAGACATGTAGAAAAATAATTATGCATCTAGAATTGAAAAAAATATATCGGTTTTAGGGTTGTTTATCGAATCGGACCTTCACGGGTTTGGTTCGGTATTCTCGTGTAACCCATTAGTGCCAATTTCGTCTAGGTCGGACTAAGGGGATTACATTTGGTGATATCAGAGTCAGGTTAAATAAAGTGTGTGTAGGTTTTCTAAGTTGTGTTGTTAGTTTGCTAAAGTGTAAGATTGAACATGATATGTTGTTGATGTGTGAATACTTATACATTGTGATTATACTTTGAATGATGATGGTTAAAAGGGGTGGTCGTTACACATTGCCAATGCCAACATATTTTTAAATGCTCTTCGGTTTCCCTTGGATCTTACCCGAATGTAAGTTTATTATGCTTTAATATTATGTTTTAAATTGCAAGTTTGAAGTATTTGAATTATGCCTCCGAGATGAGAGACGCATGCTAGTGCAAACATAATCACCGAGGGTCAAGCAGAGGGTGAGGCGACTGTTAGAGATGAGCCGCTTCCTTCTTCTCCTCCATTCGTTGATGTTCCCCTGGTTCCTTTAGGAAGCCAATTCAAAGAGTTTACCCCGTTCATACAGGCTATGACAAGTACGTTTCAGGTTACTATGGATGGAGTGCATGTTTCGGCTCCCGCACCTGCTATTGTGGTTACCCTAGGACTATCGCTAGAGCGACTGCGTAGTTTGGGCGGTGCTGAGTTTTGTGGGTCTGACCCGAGTTCAGTTGAGGAGTGGTTGGCTAATACTGAGAGGATTCTGGACCAAATGGATTGCCAGGACACCCAGAGAGTGGGGTACATGGTCTCTTTGCTCTAGGGTGATGCTTATCAGTGGTGAACTACCACCAAAGCGGGTGTAGCTGCTGCTAACCTGACTTGGGAGTATTTCAAGACCGCTTTTGTATGGAAGTTTTTGGGTCCACAGTACGAGAATGCTCGAAAGAGGGAGTTTATGTCTCTGGGTAGGGCACCATGACTGTGGCTGAGTACGAGATACAGTTTATTGGGATGTGCCACTATGCTCCTAAGCTGGTCCCTACTGATCGTAAGAGGTATGATAGGTTCCGATATGGGTTAGATCCTGAGATCAAGACATTTGTTGGCTGCGGAGTACACCGAGTTTGATGTGCTTGTTAATAGGGTTAAGAATGTTGAGGAGTCCTTGAGGGAGGCTAGGAAGTCTTCTGATGTCGGTAAGAGGCTTGCTAATGCTAGTACCCAAGGTAATAAGGGTAATAGGTTTTGGGACAACCGATATAGAATAGATCGACGCCGAGGTGATTTTGAACGCGACGGTCGTGCTCAGTAGTATGGTAGAGGTGGTAGTGAGGCCCCAGTTTGTAACTTGTGTTCAAGGCGTCACCCGGGCGAGTGTTGGTGGGCTATTGGTGCATGCATGGGATGTGGATCGAGGGATCACCTGAGGAGTGATTGCCCAAGGTTTGCTGGTGAGACGGGTGATCATGTTGAGGCTGCTGTGGTGCCTGGTAGAGGACGTGGACGTGGTCGAGATCCTTTCTAGAGGCAGGGTGATGGGCGTAGAGTCTATGCTCAGCGTGGGGCCTATAATGCTACAAAAGTGATTGCAGGTACCTTTTCTTTGCGAAATGTACCGTTATTTTCTTTGGTAGATTCAGGATCTATGCATTCTTATGTTTTGAGTGAACATGCATATCTGTTGGATATCCCTGTTGAAGTTTTAGACGTGGGTGTTGTGGTTACCAGTTCTTTGGGTGAGAAGGTTACAATAAGAAAGTTGTATAAGAGGTTTCTGTTGGAGGTGCAAGGACATGTCTTTGAGGTGGATTTGATGGAGTTACCTTTCCATGGTTTTGATCTCATATTGGGTGTTGACTGGTTGACAGAGCATAGAGCAGTGGTGGATTTTGAAAAGAAGCGGGTTACCTTGATGTTGTTGGATGGTAGTGAGGTTGTGGTAAAGAGTGAGTATACTGGATTCTTGTCCAATGTAGTTTCGGCCTTACAAGTGGAGAAGTTAATATAACATGGTGGTATGGCATATCTAGCATATGTGATGAACCCGGGGATAGAGAGGTTCGAGTGTAGGACATTCGAACAGTACGTGATTTTCCGGAAGTATTCCCTGAGGAGTTTCGAGGATTACCTCCCGATCATGATGTGGAGTTTAGTATCGAGACTTATGTCGGTACTAATCCGGTGTCCATTGCTCCTTATCGCATGGAACCTAAGGAGTTAAAGGAGTTAAAGATGCAGTTGCAGGAGTTGCTTGACCGTGGTTTTATACGATCGAGTATATCACCTTAGGGTATGTCGGTATTGTTTATGAAGAAGAAAGATGGCACGATGAGGATGTGCATTGATTATCGACAACTGAATAAATTGACCATGAAGAATAAGTACCCTTTACTGAGGATTGACGATTTGTTCGATCAATTTCGAGGAGCAAGTGTGTTCTCGAAGATTGATTTGAGATCGGGGTACTACCAGTTGAAGGTGAAAGAAGAGGATATGTTGAAAACGACTTTTCGGACAAGGTATGGTCATTATGAGTTTTTGGTAATGTCGTTTGGGTTGACGAATACCCTTGTTGCTTATATGGATATGATAAACCGGGTGTTTCATGAGTATTTGGACCAGTTTATGGTAGTATTCATAGATGATATCCTCGTGTATTCACGTAATGAGGAAGATCATAATGGGCATTTGCGGATAGTATTGTAAGCGTTGAAAGAGAACCAGTTGTATGCTAAGCTGAGTAAGTGTGAGTTCTAGTTAAAGGAAGTGGTGTTTCTTGGTCATATGGTGTCGGAGAAAGGTATTAGTGTTGATCCGAAAAAGATTGAGGCTTTTATGGGCTGGAAGCAACCGAGGTTGGTGCTAGAGGTTTAGAGTTTTCTAGGCTTTGTTGGATATTATCGGAGGTTTGCTGCGTGGTTTTCGAGCATTGCTGCTCCTATGACTAAACTTTTGCAGAAGAAGGTTCCTTTTGAGTGGAAAAAAAGTCAATAAAGGAGTTTTGAGAAGTTAAAGGAGGTGTTGACTAGTTCTCTGTTGTTGGTAAAACCCGAGTCCGATAAGGATTTTATGGTTTATAGTGATGCATCATAAGTTGGTCTCGGGTGTGTTTTGATGCAAGAGGGGAAGGTTGTGGCTTATGCTTCTAGACAGTTAAGGGTGCATGAGAAGAACTATCCGATGCATGATTTGGAGCTTGCGGCGGTGGTGTTTGCTCTGAAGATTTGGAGAAATTATTTGTATGGTGAAAAGTGTACTATATACACGGATCATAAGAGTTTAAAGTATCTCATATCACAAAAGGATTTGAACCTTAGGCAACAAAGATGGATGGAGTTGCTTAAGGATTATGATTTGTCTATTGAGTATCATCCGGGAAAAGCCAATGTAGTGGCTGATGCTTTGAGCTGTAAGGTGGCGGTTGAGTTAAGAGCAATGTTTGCTAGATTGAGTATTTCCAGGGAAGGTGGTTTGGTGGCGGAGTTACAAGTGAAAGCTGTTTTGGTTGAGATGATAAAGGTGAAATAGTTAGAGGATGAGGCGTTGGTGCCTTTTGTTGAGGATATTGCTGAGGGTAGACCGACCGAGTATTATTTTGACGATAATGAGGTATTATGTTTTAGAGGTCGGATTGTGGTACCGAATGGTGTTGAGTTGAAGCGAGCTATCTTGGTGGAAGCTCATACTAGTCCGTTTTCTATGTAACCGGGTAGTGTGAAGATGTATAGAGATATCAAAGCCGTGTACTTTTGGGTTGGTTTAAAGAAAGATGTGACAGAGTTTGTGTCACGGTGTATGGTGTGTCAGCAGGTGAAAGCTGAACATCAGTTTCCTGCAGGTATGTTGCAACTGGTTCAGGTGCCAAAACAGAAATGGGAGAGAGTTACTATGGATTTTGTGACGGGGTTATCATTATCATCGTCCAAAAAGGATTCTATATGGGTGATTGTTGATAGGTTTACGAAGTGTGCATATTTTCTTGCCGTGCATACGACGTATTCTATGGATAGGTTGGCGGAGTTGTATGTTTTTGAGGTGGTAAGGTTGTATGGTGTACCTAAGTCGATCATATCGGATAGAGATCCGCAGTTTACCTTTAAGTTTTGGAAGAGTTTTCAGGCGACTTTGGGCGCGAGGCTTAGTTTTAGTACGTCTTATCATCCATAGACAGATGGTCAGTCTGAGCGTGTTATTCAGACTTTAGAGGATATGTTGAGATGTTGTATCATCGAGTTTCAAGGTTCTTAGGAGAAACAGTTGCCTCTGGTGGAGTTTTCTTATAACAATAGCTTTCAGGTTAGTATACAGATTGCACCGTTTGAGGCGTTATATGAGCGTAGCTGTCGTACACCTTTGTGTTGGAAGGAAGTTGGACAAAAATATGTTTCTTTGCCTCAAGTATTGAAAGATACGGATGGCAAAATTAAGCTTATTTGTGCTAAGCTTAAGGAAGTTTCGGATAGGCTGAAATCCTATGCCAATTTAAAGCGCAGAGAGATAGAGTATGCTGTTAGGGATAAAGTGTTTCTTAAGGTCTCGCCATGGAAGAAAGTTATGAGATTTGGACGTAAGGGTAAGTTGAGTCCTTGTTTTATTGGACCGTATGAGGTGTTGGAGCGTGTTGGTCCTGTTATTTATCGATTGATGTTGCTAGAGGAGTTGAGTAGGATGCATGACGTTTTTCATGTATCGATGCTTCGTAGATATAGATCAGATCCTTCCTATGTTGTTCTAGTTGAGGAGATTGAGTTAAGAGCGGATATGAGTTATGAGGAGGAGCCGATGAGTATCTTAGATGTGGACACAAAGGTTCTTCGAGAAAAGACGATAGATTTGGTTAAAGTGCTTTGGAGACACCAAGATGTTGAAGAGGCAACTTGGGAAATAAGGAAAAGTATGGAGGAGCAATTTCCTCACTTGTTTGCTTCAGGTAAGAATTTCAAGGATGAAATTTTCTTAAGAGGTGGAGAGTTGTAACATCACGGTTTTGAGGTTAGTAAATTTTCTTAATTGAGTCAAATTTTACACTAGTGACTACATTGTAAATTTTGGAAAGATTTATAAGATTTAATTTGAGTTTTGAAAATAGGCATTTTTAGTGACTAAATTGGAAAGCAAGCTACTCTTAAAATCCTTAGAGGGCCGTAAACCCAATTTATTTTTAATTAATGATTTATCCACCAAAATGGTTTTTAATTAGTTTTAAGCATAAATATAATTTTAAAAGATAATTTAGCCCTTAACCTATAACGTTTATAGTTTTTATCGTTTTGGCCCTTATTCTTTTTTTGGGATAAATTTAGCCCTTAACCTATATCTTTTTGACAAATATCTTATTTTTTTTAACTAGCTTGATGACTGGACCGTTAAAAATTTAACGATGATACATATATATGGAATATAATTTTAAGTGACATGGCATGTAAACTATCAAATGTATATATATATATATGTGAAATATAATTTTATTCCAATATAAAATATAAAACAATTAAAATTTAAATAAAAAATTAAAAATTAATTAATTCTAAAATATAAGATTATTAAACATCCTTAACCCTAACTATGATAAAATCAAAATCTTATTCGAATTGTGTTTATATTTTTTAAGATGAGATTTTGATTCTATCGTAGTTAGGGTTAAGAATGTTTCAAAATTTTTTATTTTAGAATTAATTAATTTTTAATATTTTGTTTGAATTTTAATTGTTTTATATTTTATATTGGAATAAAATTATATTCCATATATATATATGTATTTGATAGGTTACATTCTATGTCATTTAAAATTATAATCCATATATATATCATTGTTAAATTTTTAACGGTCTAGTCATCAAGCTAGTTAAAAAATAAGATATTTGTCAAAAAGATATAGCTTAAGGGTTAAATTTATTTCAAAAAAAGAATAAGGGAGAAAACGACAAAAACTCTAAACTTTATGGGTTAAAATTATCTTTATGCCTTAGTTTATTAAAAGATAATTTAATTTTTCTCTCTTAACCATTTATTTTCTCATCTTTTCTCCCATATTTTCTCTCTATTTTCTTCTCCAAATTCCTTCAATTACATGCTGATTTCTTCATCATTTTCAACAAGATTTATTTCATTTTAATCATCTTTTCATTCTCTACAAAACTTATTTATCAATTTTGCAAAATCAACAACTATTTTCAAGGAAATCAAGGGAGGATTTCTCATCTTTTGGTGGAGTAAATCTCAAAAGGTAATATGTTGATTTCTCATCTTTTTATAAGGTTTTTTATTGAAATTCCCAAGTATTGACTTGCTAATCAATAATTGAAACTTGATTTTATGCTTTTGATTCAAGATTTATAGATTTTATGGAGTATTTTTTAAAATCTTTTTAGATCTCAATTAATGATGTTATTAGGTTGAATTAATTATGATATTATATCAATTAAATGATTGACTGAGTCTTGGATTGATGGAACATTAATTTAATCCCAGAATAATATAATCGGTAGTGTTTTAGGGTGATTTTTGGTTGTTTTAGGGGCTATTTTAGGTGTTCTAATGTTGCTAGAGGTATAAAGATGGTTTAGATGTGATTTTGGTTCATAATTGAAGTTGATTAGATGTTATAATCATTAGGTTTTGGGCTGATGTTGATCGGATGCGTTTCGACTTAGTTTTCGGTTTTTTCTGCTAAGTTTACAGTAGTTTTGTGGTGATCGGATGTGGCTGCTGTTTTGAGCATGCTGTGATGTGAATATGCTTTTTTTTAATGTTGTAGAAGAGGTACAAGAAGGAGCTTAAGTGGCTAGTGCGTTGGCATTGTCATCGGAGTGTCGACAAAGGCTCGTTTAGCTTGTCGTTGAGTGATTTCGGACTATTAGTGAATCGCATTGGTTCGGTTATGTTTTGAGGACTATGGGATAGTATGAAAACTTTCCATAGTTCAAGATTAAGTGATTTTAATTGTGTTGATGCATTACTTCAAGTTTCGGCTATTGTAATACTGGCATACGTGTGAACAATGTTGCAATGTGATTTTGAAATAGCATATCTTGAATTTTGAAATGATGCATGCATATGTTAATTACTGAAAATGCATGGTATATAAAGGCATTCATGGCTTATGTAAGAATGAAAAAAAATTAGAATATGATGAGGTTATTTGCCTATGTTGATAAAGCCGGTGAGCATGATTTATGGTTCACATGATGAACATATATGAATGCATTATGAGCAGCACGTTAACATGCATGATTGGAAATGATATTGGCTTAGTGACACTAACATTAGATTCGAATACAAATGACATTTCAATAGGATAGAGTGCACCATAAAAATAAAGAGAATAATGACGATGCCTACACATAAACAAGGGTAGCTTTGTGTTCGACCGTGCATGTAGAGTTTGTCTATATGTAAACAAGGGTGACTTTGTGTCCGACCGTACATGTAGTTGACCCATACGTAAAAAAGGGTGACTTTGTGTCCGACCGTACGTACCGGGGGTAACATGTATACAAGGGTGACTATGTATCCTATCGATGCATATTGAGACCAAGAGTCTCCAATTATGAAAAAAGGATCCGTGTATTCGGTGAACTAAAAGTTCACATTAATTGATCACTAGAAAGTCAATATGCATACATGAAGTGAAATGATATTCTTGTGCATGACACATGAAATGATTTGACAATATGGACGAGCATGATTTGGTTTTACTCATTTCAATTAAGCATGAAGGATGCAAACATGACATTTTAAATGATTTTGTTTTATGCATTGATGACCTTGTGTAGAGCTTCCTCACTAAGCATGTTTGCTTAAGCTCTCTCTTTTCATCTTTGTATAAAAATAAAGGCACTCGGGACTACATCAGAAGCAAGGAAACCAAGGGGAAAAGCTACCTCAATTTTTGGTATGTTTTTGGCAAATAAGTTGGGGCTTGGCAATGTGTAAACCTAACATATGTGAGGAGTGTGAATTTTGGCTTTGGTTTATGTTGAAATAAGACCTATGTTGCTTTGATTGTTAATTGATGGACTATGGTATTGTTTGGATTGTTGAAGCGTGTACTTGCCTAGACGTTATGATTTTAATCATGTTCTAGGTAGCATGCCTATAGGTTGTTTGGGGTCGTTGACGTTAACAATTATGTGTTATATGTTGTTCATTATGCTTAGGATTTACGTATATAGTTGGTGGTGATTAATGGTTGTGTATTGAGTCGATAATGTTCACTTAGTGTGATGGAATTCTTAGGTTCCAAACCCAAAGTTTTGAAACATTAGGGAAGGTTTCGAAACCTTGCGGGTAATTTCGATTTTGGAAAGTTACTGAACGCGAAAAATTTTGAAACCTTCAGGAAAGTTTCAAAACCTTTCACATAAAGTTTCAAAACCGTTATGAAAGGTTTCGAAACCTTTGGCTGCCATAAATTGATAGTTGCTGGAAATTGCATTTTACTCCCGGATATCTTTCTTTTTCAATTAGGGTATCTACAGATGTTATTTTGAGCTGAAATTTCACATGGATGCATAAAGTTGATTTTATTTCAAGATAGATAACTTAATTTGGACGAATTCCTTGTAATTTGAAAGATTTACATTTTTGTCCCTAAATTGGTGAAACATGCAATTCACGATGTTAGAATGCTCCGTTTGATTTGAAATTTACCATGAGGAATATTTGTATGTGTAATTGAAATCTGATTGAACGAGTTTATGCTTTGTCCTTAAAATGTAAAAGTTTTACGTTATAGTCCTTAATTTAGTTAAGTGTTTAATCGAATGCTTGCTTATGATTGGGCTGCTTCCGTTAATGCTTTGTATGAGACTAAGACATGTAGAAATATAATTATACATCTAGAAGAGAAAAAAAATATATATCGGTTTTAAGGTTGTTTATCTAATCAGACCTTCGCGGGTTTGGTTCGGTATTCCCCGTGTAACCCATTAGTGCCAGTTTCGTTCAGGCTGGGCTAAGGGGGTTACATACCTATCAAGGGTTGAGGAGACAAATCCAAAGAGCCGTGGCAATAAATTAAGGAAATCAGAACTTACCTGTCGGCAATGGAGGCCTTCCACAACCACCTCTACCGCGATAGTTAACTGTCAGAGACTTCCCGGAAGAAGATTTAAATGGACTAAATCTTAGAGTCATTACACCAGAAATAGAAGCAACCCACTTTTAGATAAAACCAGTCATGTTCAATATGATAAACACTATTGGACAATTTGGTGGGTCAATGATAGAACATATCAGGCAACATCTTAAGTCATTTATGGAAGTTTGCAACTCATTCAAGACTCAAGGAGTCCATGAAGATGTCTTAAGATTGAAGTTGTTCCCCTATTCACTGAGGGATAGGTAAAAACCTGACTAAATAGCATTCCAGTAGGATCAATAGGATCTTGGAGTAAACAATGCCGAGATTTCATTACGCGTTTTAATCCTACAAATTTATATGATAGAATTCGTAATGAGATTACTTCTTTTCGATAGGATGATGATGAACCTATGTACGAGGCATGAGAGCGCTACAGAGAGTTACTGCACAAGTTCCCATTGCATGGATTTCCACTATGGACACAAGTGACCATGTTCTACAATGCCACCAATACCCCGACAAGGATGATGATAGATGCCTCGGCAAATGGAACACTCCTGGATAAAGCACCTGAGGAAGCTATTGAGATACTGAACAAACTCGCAAAGAACGATTATTAATTTCCTACATCTAGGCGAGGAGGTGTAAGACGCCAAGCCATAGTGAATGAATTAGAAACATCGAATTTAGTTGCAACACAATTGGCTTGTCTTACTAAATTGGTGTAGAACATGCAACTACAGTAGAACACCCATGAGGTCAAAGCCATTGGTTCTTACTATAATTTATGTGGATGTAACCAAAATTCTTCTGAGTGTATGAATCAAGAGGCCAACATGTATGTTGGAAATTACAATAGAAATAATATGATGTCCAACACATACAACCCCTCATGGAAGAGGCATCCAAACTTTTCATGGAGTAATCCAAATAATGCATTGAATCCAACTACTCAACCACCAGGATTCTCTGAAAGAATTCATGATAAAAACTGAATCCTAAATGGCAGAGAACAATAACTTCATAAAAAGAATAGAAGCATTCATAAATAGAAATAAGATGAAGTTACAAAACCAAGAGGTTGCTATCAAGTCATTGGAAACTCAGGTTGGACTGTTTTTCCAAAACATCAATACTAGACCACAAGGAGGATTACCTAGCAATACTGAAGTTGCTAAGATTATGGTCCATGAGCAGTGCAAAGCAATCACTACTATAAGTGGTCTACAACTAAAAGAAAAGGTAGAAAGCTCAACAACCAAGGTCCCACCAACCGAACCAGAAAAAGAGGACTTGGATGCTAAACAAACTGAAAACACAACCCCAGTAGAGAGCTCGGCAGTACCTGAACAAGCTGCCGAGTCAGCGACAGACACAGTGGTTCCAGGTATTAAATTCCAAACCAAAGAAACCCTGGAAGAAATGATACCACCAACACCTTTATCACAAAGGTTGAAAAAGTAAAAAAAGGACTATCAATTTGAAAAATTTCTTGATATCTTAAAGCAACTCCACATTAACTTACCCTTTGTAGAGGCAATTGAACAAATGCCCAATTATGCTAAGCTCTTGAAAGACATTATGTCTAAGAGAAAAAGGCTAGGAGAGTTTGAAACTGTGGCTGCTACAGAAGGATGTATGGCAATGCTACACAATCACATGCCTCCAAAATTAAAGGATCCTGGCTACTTTACAATACCTTGTGCAATTGGTAACCATTATAAAGGTAAGGCCCTATGCGACCTTGGAGCAAGCATCAATCTAATGCTCAAATCTGTCTTCCAAAAGCATGGAATTGGAAGGGTAAAACCCACAACTTTGATGCTCCAACTTGCGGATCGATCATACGTGCAACCCAAAGGAAAAATCGAGGACATACTGGTAATAGTAGATAAATTTATTTTTCCTGCTGATTTTCTTGTCCTTGATTGTGAAGTAGATGAGAATGCACCGATCATCCTTGGGAGACCTTTTCTTGCCACTGGAGAACGTTAATTGATGTGGAAAAAGGAGAGTTAACTATAAGGTTCAATGACCAATAAGTTATGTAACATCCCGTTTTAGGGGTTATTAGTTTAGGCTTAGTTAGGGGAATTCGATTCGGGACGAATCGGGTTCTCCGGTTCATTAATTTCGGGAAAAATAAAATAAGGATATTTTTAATTAAGAACAATAATAATTTGGAAGGTGGTTTGAAATATTAAAAATATGTTTCAAATTTAAAAGAAAATAATTTGGATTTATTTTTGATTTTTAATTATGCTTAATTATGCATAAATGACCAATTTGTAATTTTTGGAAAAATTGGGAGGACCGATTTGGTGATTTTCGAAAATATGATGTTTTTAGTGACTAAATTGAAAAGCAAGCTAAACTTAGAATCCTTAGAGGGCCATAAACCCATTTTTAATTTTTAATGATGATTTATTCACCAAAATATATTTTTAATTACTTTAATTGGATTTTTAATCATTTTCTCTCAAAACCACTTTTTCCTCATTTTTCTCTCATCTTT
This sequence comes from Abelmoschus esculentus, assembly GCA_035048815.1. Taxonomy (NCBI): domain Eukaryota; kingdom Viridiplantae; phylum Streptophyta; class Magnoliopsida; order Malvales; family Malvaceae; genus Abelmoschus; species Abelmoschus esculentus. Next base: position 10,498,655 of record JAUCBN010000026.1, on the reverse strand, counting down.
TTCTCTCATTTTCTCTCCATTTTCTCTTCATCTTTTCTCTTCAATTCCTTGCTGATTTTTGCATCTTTTTCAACAAAGATTACATCATTTGTATCATCTTTCCATTCTTTACAAAACCTAAGCATCAATTTCATCAAATCTACATCAAATTGCAAGGAATCAAGAAGGGGAAAATCTCATATTTTTGGTGAATAGATCTTGAAGGTAATTTTCTGGATTTTTATTCTTTTCTAAGGTTCTTTATTAAAATTCTCAAGTATTAGCTTGTTAATCTTTGAATAAAAACTTGATTCTATGTTTTAATGTTAGATCTAGTGATTTTGTGATGTTTTTGTGAAATCTTTTTGGATCTCATTTAATGCTGGAAATTAGATGAATTCAATTATGTTCTTATGTTGATTTAATGATTAATTGAGTCTTCTTTTGATAGCACATTAATTTAATCCCGAAATAATGTAATCGGTGTAGTTTTAAGGTGCTTTTCGGTTGTTTTATGGGCTGTTTTAGATGCTTAATTGTTGCTGGAGGTATAAGGATGGTTTGGATGTGTTTTTGGATCATATTTGAGGTGGATTAGATGTTAGATTCGTTAGGTTTTGGGCTGGTGTTGTTCGGATGCGTTTCAGCTTAGTTTTCGGTCTTTTCGGCTAAGTTTTTGGTAGTTTAGTGGTGATCGGATTTGGCTGTTGGTTTGAGCATGTTATGATGTGAGAATGCTCTGTTTTTAATGTTGTAGAAGAGGTACAAGAAGAAGCTTGATTGCTGGTGCGTTGGTGCGATTATCGGATAGCGGCGAAAGCTCGTTTCGCTTGTTGGTGAGTGATTTCGGATTTAAAGCGAATCGCGTTTGGTACGTTCTGTTTTTTGGGACTATGGAAGAGTGTGAAAACCTTCCATAGTTCAAGAGTAAGTAAAGTATTTATTTTGATAAACCGGTATGAGTTTCGGCTACATTTTACAAAGGTATTTTGTTGGTAATGCAATGAGATTTTTGGAAATGCATGAGCATGTTTTGAAATGGTGCATACATGAGAATTACTTGCTGAAATGCATAGCTTATTTAACATCCATGATTATGAAAAATTATGAGAAATGATTTGGGATACAATATGGTTATTTGCCTTATATATGATGGTGCCTTTGGGCATGGCTTTTGGTTCATTTGTTGAACATATTATGCATGCATTATGAGCAGCAAGTTATATGATTTAGAATACAATATAGTTATTTACCTTATATATAATGGTGTCTTTGGGCATGACTTTTGGTTCATTTGTTGAACATATTATGCATGCATTATGAGCAACAAGTTATCATGCACATTTGATTATGATATTGGCTTAGTGACACTAACTTTAGATTCGAATACGAATGACATGTCATTAGGATTGTCTTAAGTGCACTATAATCAAAACTGAAAATACAGAATATTGCCTACACGTAACAATGGTGACTTTGTGTCCAACCGTGCGTGGTAGAGCCGCCTACACGTAACAAGGGTGACTATGTGTCTGATCGTGCGTGGTAGTGCTAACGGTGACTTAGTGTCATGTCAATGGTGGCTTAGTGTCATGTCAATGGTGACTTCGTGTCATGTCAATGGTGACTTCGTGTCATGACGAGACAAATGTCTCATGGATCCGTGTATTCGGTGAACTCAAGGTTCACATTAAGTGTTCACTAGAAAGCCAATATACATACATGAATTTGAGAAGAAGATTGAGCATCATTTATAAATTGTTTTGATAAGGATATGTGAACTCAAGGATGCATTTGGTTAAAAGAACATGAGCATGAGATGTTAGCATGCATGATTTGACAAAGTATTGCAAATTATGGTTTTATCATGGTTTTAAATTGATGCATTGATGGTTTGTGTAGAGCTTCCTCACTAAGCATGTTTGCTTATGCTCTCTTTTCATCCATGCAGAGAAATAAAGGCACTTGGAGCTCCGTTCGAGGCAAGGAGACCAAGGGGAAAGATCACTTTGAATTTGGTATGTTTTTGGCCAATAAATTGGGCAAGACAATGTGTAACACAACCTATGAGAGGAGTGAGTTCTTAGGCTTTGAATCATGTTGTACTAAGACCATTAATGTTTGATTGCTATTGTTGAACTTTGGAAATTGTTAGAATTGTTGAAGCATGTACTATCATGATTGCTATGTTATTAATCTCTTCTTAGGGAGCATGCCTATAGCTTGAATGATGTTCATGACGTAGTTAATTATGTGCCATATGTTGTTAATCTTGTTTAGAATTAAAAGTTGTTGGAAATTATATTTTAGTCCCGGATATCTTCCTTTGTTCGATTAAGGTACTTACAGATGTTATATTGAGCTGAAATTTTGCATGCATGATTAAAGTTGATTTAATTTCAAGATGGTTAACCTATTTTGGATGAATTCCTTGTATTTTGGAATATTTACATTTTGGTCCCTAAAATAGAGAAACATGCAATTGGTGATGTTAGAATAATCCGTTTGATTTGAAACTTGCTGTGTAGTATACTTGGGTGTCTAATTGGACTTTGATGGAAAGAATTTTTACTTTGCTAATCGTATTTAAAAGTTTTACATTTTAGTCCTTAATCCATGTTAGTGTTTAATCGGATAGTTGTTTTTAATTAATGTGTTACCGATAATGTTTCGTATGAGACCATGACATGTAGGAGTAAGAATATGCATCTAGCTAAGATAAAATAAAAAAAATATAACGGTTTTAGGGTTGTTTATCAGATCGGACCCTCACGGGTTTGGTTCGATATTCCCCGTGTAACCCGTTAGTACCGATTTCGTCTAGGCCGGGCATTTGGTGGTATCAGAGCCAGGTTGAATAAAATGTGTAGTTGGTTTGAAAAGTGTGTTGTAAGGTTTGTAAAATGTGTTGTTGATTTGTGAAGTGTGTAGTTGGTTGGTTAAAGCATGCATAGAATTGCTAAGTTATGTGCTTAAATGTGCGATTGATCATGATATGTGTGATTGAACATGATATGTTATTGGAGTGTGAAAATCTATTCTTGATGATTGTACTTTGAGTAATGATGGTTAAAATGGGGTTATCGGTTACACATTGCCAATGCCAACATATTTTCAGATGCTCTCAGTTTTTCCTTGCATCTTGCCCGAATGTAAGTTTGTTTTATTTGAACATTATGTTTTAAACTGCATGTTTAAAGTTTTTTGAGTATGTTTCTGAGACGTAAGTCACTAGATACTATTGGTATGAACTTTGATGGTCAAGATTGAAGATGAAACGACTACTAGGGAAGAGTAAATTCTTCCTCCTCTGTAAGTGTGCCTTCGGTTAGGCCGGAAGGTTAGTTTGTGGTGTTGCACCGTTCTTTTGGGTGTGTTTTGGACTGCTGAAGCTGGTACAACAGTTGCTAATCTAACTAAGGAGTGGTTAACAAGTTGGTAGTTGAAGTTGTTGGAATTGAGGATATTATTTGTGAGTGTGAATAATAATCATGCATAGAATAAGAGCACATATATGTATATATCTATAGATAATATAGGACATGCATGCATTCTTGAGCATGACATTAGAAATTGCATTTACATGCACATGCATTTGCATAGGCATTTATGAGGGCATACATGAAATTATGCATACATTTGTTCACACTTGCGAGTAGCTCCTTAAGGGTGTAAGTGGAGTGTGGTTGGTTCTTTTAAGGTGAAGGTGTGGGAAAAAAAGAAAGAAAAGAGGTTGAAAGAACTTTCTTGTGGTGTTAAGCTGAATGTGTAGTGGGCAAGCTATCCTTTTGGTTAAGGAATGGTCATGGATGAACAATGAGTGGTTGGTCTCGGAGTTGTGAATGTTTGAAACCAAGGTAAGTACACTGTGTTATGGTTAGTTTGAGTTGTTCATTACTAAAGGAATGGATGAGATTTGCGGATTCTTTCTAGTTAAGATCTGGAGGTTGTAACAAGGTTGCAGCATGTTTTGTAGAGTAAGGCGGGTTGGTGTTTTTCTGATTGATGTGAAACTATTTTGTGGAAATTACATGGAATTCTTTGTAGTGTGGTTAGTGTGCAGCTAGATCGGAGGTTGTGACCAATCTGGTATGGTCAGGGTGGAAGTAAAATATGAGATACATATTGGTATGAGAGTTGTGAAATCGAGGGTTTGAATTATAGATTGTTGTGACCTTTAGAGGTTTGGTTGTACTATAAAGGAGGAAAGTGTACACGTTGTGTTTACAGGATGTTAAGTTGGATATACTTCGGGTAAAGTTAGTTTTTGATGATGTCTGAAGTGGTGTAATGTGGATCGCTGGACAATTTATGGTTTGTATCCATTGTTCAGTCTTATGGGTTTGCTTTTATCGAAAAGTGTTTTGAGGTTTTATGTTCGGTGAGTTCGTGTTTGTGGATGTTTCATCATTATGATTACCGCTTTGGCAAGGTTATAAAATAAGAGATGTTGGAGCTAGTGGAAGGAATAGTTTTATAAGTTCGGATTTTGTTGTGGTATAGTTAATGTAAGAGTTGGTTTGTCGATGAGTTGATAATGGGGAGGAGTTTTGGGTTATGTGTCAAGGCACTTAATGATGTGTAGATATTAACGTTTGAACCATGGTGTTGAGTTGGTTGTGGTGGTTAAACCTTAAGTTGGAGGTATTATCGTTGTGATAAGTACGATGTTGGGTTTGATACAAGGTTGGTAAGTTTCTTGTATGATATGTTTTGTAGAATGTTAGCAACCGAGGATGACTTGGCTTACATAAGGATACTTGCAGTAAGAGTTTGTTATGTGGGGTTATCCAGGGTTGTTGTGGAGTTACGAGGGAAGATGTTCGGTTAACCTATAGGGAGACTTAGTAAAATGGTGGATCTATGAGCGAAATTTAACCTTGTTAAAGTTGATCGGGGGCAAGTTGTGGCAAAGTGTTTGTTGAGGGTCTAGTGAAGGATATGTTCTTGGCAAGGTTTAGTTTTGTGTTGAGAATCTTTTTTGTGTTATGTTAATCGCATGGTTGTTTCGAAAAGTGTCGAGATGGAATGGTATCTTGAGCAGGGCTTATGGTAATCTTTTTCCATGGGTTTGGTGGTGAGTGTTGTGGTAGGAGTTGGGGAAAACATGTATATTTGACTAAGCTTGTTTGGATTATGTTGAATCGTATGTAAATGTTTGTCATGCTGATAAGGTAAGCTTGAGTGTCAGTTTTCTTTGGGTTATTATTAGTAGTAAAGGTACCAAGAATGAAGTCGGAAAGAATCATCATAAGTTTGGTAGTAAGTCCTATCGATGGTATGGAGTTTTCTTATGAGGGTTGTTGGATCAATCGTTTATTTGAGTACGGTTTTCTTGGGTTTCTAAGTCCCATTGGAAAGATGTGTGAGTGGTGTATCTATAATATGATAAGATTTGAGCGTTTTAAGACCGTCATAGGTTGCCGTTTGGATGTTGGGTTTTATCATTCATAGGTAAATGGATGATATGTTGTGATGTTGTGATGTGGTTAATATGACTCATAATGAAGTTGTTGGTGGTGGAGTTGCGTGAGACAGTGTTGACAGTTTTGTGCAAAGTTAGTTTGAAGTTTGTTGTGTGGAGTGGAGGTTGGTGAAAGGCTTAGTTGGTTACCTGGTATGTGGGAGGATGTTAGAATTAATGTTAGTTCGATGGTGATGGTATGGAAACCGTTGCGGTTATCAAGAGTTGGTTATCAACCTTATGGGGTTTTCTTTTGAGTTATGTTTTCTATAGAGGATGAGATGGTGTGGTGGTTTGTGCATTGTTGCTTAGGTGTGAGGAAGAAATTTGTTGGTTTTCCAAAGAGGGTAAGTGTGGGTTATCTGTTGCATACCATACGGGGAAAGCTAAGGTGATGGCTGAATCTTTGAGCCGTAAGACGGCGGTTAAGTTGAGAGCAATGTTTGCTAGATTGAGTATTTCTAAGGAAGGTGGTTGAGTGGGAAAGTTGTAAGTAAAACCTATCTTGGTTGAGACGATAAGGTGAAACAGTTAGAGGATGATACGTTGGTATCTTTTGTGGAGGATACGGCTAAGGGTAGACCGACCGAGTATTGTTTTGTTGAGGATGAGATATTGTGGTTTAGGGGTCAGATTGTGGTGCCGGATGATCCAGAATTGAGGCAAGCTGTCTTCGTGGAAGCTCATACTAGTCCGTTTGCTATGCATCCGGGTAGGGTGAAGGTGTATAGAGATCTCAAAAGTGTGTACTTTTGGGTTGGTTTAAAGAAGATGTGACGGAGTCCAAGAAGGATTCTATATGGGTGATTGTTGATAGGTTTACGAAGTGTGCACATTTTCTTGTCGTGCATACGACGTACTCTATGGATAAGTTGGTAGAGTTGTATGTTTCTGGGATGGTGAAGTCGCATAGTGTGCTTAAGTATATCATATCGGATAGAGATCCACGGTTTACATCTAAGTTCTGGGAGAGGTTGCAGGTTGCTTTGAGTACAAGTCTTAACTTTAGTATAGCTTATCATCCACGGACGGATGGACAGTCTGAGCGTGTTATGCAGACTTTAGAAGATATGTTGAGGTGTTGTATCATCGAGTTTCAATGTTCTTGGGAGAAGCAATTGCCGTTGGTAGAGTTTGCTTATAATAATAGTTTTCAGACAAGTATACGGATGGCACCGTTTGAGGCTTTATATGGGCATAGGTGTTGTACACCTTTGTGTTGGAAAGAAGTTGGGCAAAAGTATGTTTCTTTGCCTCAAGTGTTGAAGGATACGGATGAGAAAGTTAAGTTGATATGTGCTAAACTTAAGGAAGCTTCGGATAGGCAAAAGTCCTATGCCGATTTGAAGCGTAGGGAGATAGAGTATGATGTTGGGGACAAAGTGTTTCTTAGGGTTTCTCCGTGAAAGAAGGTGATGAGGTTTGGACGTAAGAGTAAGTTGGGTCATCATTTTATTGGGCCATATGAGATGTTAGAGCCAATTGGTTGTTATCGGTTGAGGTTGTTGGTGGAGTTGAGTAAGATGCATTATGTGTTTCCATGTATTGAGGCTTCGTAAGTATCGTTCAGATCCTTTTCATGTTGTTCTAGTTGAGGAATCTGAGTTAAGAGCGGATGCGAGTTATGAGGAAGAACCGGTGAGGATTTTGGATGTTGATACAAAAGTTCTTCGAGGAAGAACCATAGGTTTGGTTAAAGTGCTTTGGAAGCACCGAGGGGGCGAAGAGGTAACTTGGGAGACATGGAAAAGTATGGAGGAGCAGTTTCCTCACTTGTTTACTTGAGGTAAATTTCGAGGACAAAATTTTCTTAAGAGGGGGAGAGTTGTAACATCCCGTTTTGGGGGTTATTAGTTTAGGCTTAGTTAGGGGAATTCGATTCGGGACGAATCGGGTTCTCCGATTCATTAATTTCGGGAAAAATAAAATAAGGATATTTTTAATTAAGAAAAGTAATAATTAGGAAGGTGGTTTGAAATATTAAAAATATGTTTCAAATTTAAAAGAAAATAATTTGGATTTATTTTTGATTTTTAATTATGCTTAATTATGCATAAATGACCAATTTGTAATTTTTGGAAAAATTTGGAGGACCGATTTGGTGATTTTCGAAAATATGATGTTTTTAGTGACTAAATTGAAAAGCAAGCTAAACTTAGAATCCTTAGAGGGCCATAAACTCATTTTTAATTTTTAATAATGATTTATTCACCAAAATATATTTTTAATTACTTTAATTGGATTTTTAATCATTTTCTCTCAAAATCACTTTTTCCTCATTTTTCTCTCATCTTTTTCTCTCATTTTCTCTCCACTTTCTCTTCATCTTTTCTCTTCAATTCCTTGCTGATTTTTGCATCTTTTTCAACAAAGATTACATCATTTGCATCATCTTTCCATTCTTTACGAAACCTAAGCATCAATTTCATCAAATCTACATCAAATTGCAAGGAATCAAGAAGGAGAAAATCTCATATTTTTGGTGAATAGATTTTGAAGGTAATTTTCTGGATTTTTATTCTTTTCTAAGGTTCTTTATTGAAATTCCCAAGTATTAGCTTGCTAATCTTTTTATAAAAACTTGATTCTATGTTTTAATGTTAGATCTAGTGATTTTGTGATGTTTTTGTGAAATCTTTTTGGATCTCATTTAATGCTGGAAATTAGATGAATTCAATTATGTTTTTATGTTGATTTAATGATTAATTGAGTCTTCTTTTGATAGCACATTAATTTAATCCCGGAATAATGCAATCGGTATAGTTTTAAGGTGCTTTTCGGTTGTTTTATGGGCTGTTTTAGATGCTTAATTGTTGCTGGAGGTATAGGGATGGTTTGGATGTGTTTTTGGATCATATTTGAGGTGGATTAGATGTTAGATTCGTTAGGTTTTGGGCTGGTGTTGTTCGGATGCGTTTCGGCTTAGTTTTCGGTCTTTTCGGCTAAGTTTTTGGTAGTTTAGTGGTGATCGGATTTGGCTGTTGGTTTGAGCATGTTATGATGTGAGAATGCTCTGTTTTTAATGTTGTAGAAGAGGTACAAGAAGAAGCTTGATTGCTGGTGCGTTGGTGCGATCATCGGATAGCGGCGAAAGCTCGTTTCGCTTGTTGGTGAGTGATTTCGGATTTAAAGCGAATTACGTTTGGTACGTTCTGTTTTGGGGGACTATGGAAGAGTGTGAAAACCTTCCATAGTTCAAGAGTATGTAAAGTATTTATTTTGATAAACCGGTATGAGTTTCGGCTACATTTTACAAAGGTATTTTGTTGGTAATAAAATGAGATTTATGGAAATGCATGAGCATGTTTTGAAATGGTGCATACATGAGAATTACTTGCTGAAATGCATAGCTTATTTAACATCCATGATTATGAAAAATTATGAGAAATGATTTGGGATACAATATGGTTATTTGCCTTATATATGATGGTACCTTTGGGCATGGCTTTTGGTTCATTTATTGAACATATTATGCATGCATTATGAGCAACAAGTTATATGATTTGGAATACAATATAGTTATTTGCCTTATATATAATGGTGCCTTTGGGCATGGCTTTTGGTTCATTTGTTGAACATATTATGCATGCATTATGAGCAGCAAGTTATCATGCACATTTGATTATGATATTGGCTTAGTGACACTAACTTTAGATTCGAATATGAATGACATGTTATTAGGATTGTCTTAAGTGCACTATAATCAAAACTGAAAATACAAAATATTGCCTACACGTAACAATGGTGACTTTGTGTCCAACCATGCGTGGTAGAGCCACCTACACGTAACAAGGGTGACTATGTGTCCGATCGTGCGTGGTAGTGCTAATGGTGACTTAGTGTCATGTCAATGGTGACTTCGTGTCATGACGAGACAAATGTCTCATGGATCCGTGTATTCGGTGAACTCAAGGTTCACATTAAGTGTTCACTAGAAAGCCAATATACATACATGAATTTGAGAAGAAGATTGAGCATCATTTATAAATTGTTTTGATAAGGATATGTGAACTCAAGGATGCATTTGGTTAAAAGAACATGAGCATGAGATGTTAGCATGCATGATTTAACAAAGTATTGCAAATTATGGTTTTATCATGGTTTTAAATTGATGTATTGATGGTTTGTGTAGAGCTTCCTCACTAAGCATGTTTTCTTAAGCTCTCTTTTCATCCATGCAGAGAAATAAAGGCACTTGGAGCTTCGTTCGAGGCAAGGAGACCAAGGGGAAAGATCACTTTGAATTTGGTATGTTTTTGGCCAATAAATTGGGCAAGACAATGTGTAACACAACCTATGAGAGGAGTGAGTTCTTAGGCTTTGAATCATGTTGTAATAAGACCATTAATGTTTGATTGCTATTGTTGAACTTTGGAAATTGTTTGAATTGTTGAAGCATGTACTATCATGATTGCTATGTTATTAATCTCTTCTTAGGGAGCATGCCTATATCTTGAATGATGTCCATGACGTAGTTAATTATGTGTCATATGTTGTTAATCATGTTTAGAATTGAAAGTTGTTGGAAATTATATTTTAGTCTCGGATATCTTCCTTTGTTCGATTAAGGTACTTACAGATGTTATATTGAGCTGAAATTTTGCATGCATGATTAAAGTTGATTTAATTTCAAGATGGTTAACCTATTTCGGATGAAGTCCTTGTATTTTGGAATATTTACATTTTGGTCCCTAAAATAGAGAAACATGCAATTGGTGATGTTAGAATAATTCGTTTGATTTGAAACTTGCTGTGTAGTATAATTGGGTGTCTAATTGGACTTTGATGGAAAGAATTTCTACTTTGCTAATCGTATTTAAAAGTTTTACATTTTAGTCCTTAATCCATATTAGTGTTTAATCGTATGGTTGTTTTTAATTAATGTGTTACCGATAGTGTTTCGTATGAGACCATGACATGTAGGAGTAAGAATATGCATCTAGCTAAGATAAAATAAAAAAAATATAACGGTTTTAAGGTTGTTTATCAGATCGGACCCTCACGGGTTTGGTTCGATATTCCCCGTGTAACCCGTTAGTACCGATTTCGTCTGGGCCGGGTAAGGGGGTTACAAGTTAAACTCAATGCCTTCCACAATCTGAAAAGGTATGATGATATAGAAGAATACAAAGCCCTTCACACCATAGATGCAGACACAAAGGTATCCTACTCCAATAGTTACTGCCTGGGCAATATGCTGGACAAAAAATTAGATATTTCTATGGCAAAATTTTTGGCAGGAAAATTAAGGCATATGTGAAGAAACCCAACAACACAACATATTGTCTAGACAAACAAGGTGCAGTGAAGATCAGAATAATAAGGGATGAACTTAAAGCCAATGGTCAACACTTGAAGAAAAACTCTGGCCGACAAGAGATAATCAGATTGGGAGATGCATTCACATGCACTCCCCCAGTAACATAATCTCTTCCCTTCTACTTTTATTATTATATTAGGATTAGTTTAGTTTAGATTTACTTACTATAATTATATTTTTGTCTTTAATTAATTTTCTTGTTTTATTTATTTTTTTTAGGACAGTAAGCAAAAATAAAGGAGAAATAGTTCACAGGAGGAATGTTGTCGAGGCAGTAAACAGTGTTAGAAGTCGCAGCAGTCCCAATGAGCAGAAACAATGTAATGACTATTTGCTGAAATTCTCGTCGAGACAATAAAAGTTAAACGGCTACAAAATGGCTAGTGGATTAAACCGGTCACACTATCGAGGCCTATATAAGCAATTTCTCCCTCTTGAACTATTCACTCTTGCATTCTTGTTTTCTTTACTTCTTTGCTAATCTTGCTCTCACAATACTCTCTGCCTACTTACCTTCTTGCAATTTTCAATAACTCTTTAAGAAATTCTCCAAGAACATCAACTCTCACAACACTCACTCATGGTCACCTATAAACGCTTTGCCCCAGCAACTGTTGGAGACTGATTCAACAGACTGTTCATTGCTCGGAAATTATGGGAGGAACAAGGGTTTCAACATTCAGAAGAAGAAGATTTCGACATCGAACACTACTTGATCAACAAGATTAAATATCAAGAATGAGAAATTTTCTGCCTACAACCTCCCCAAGCCAATGCCACCATCGTGTGAGAATTCTATGCGCACGGGCCAAGTAAGGACTATCTTTTTGTCTATTGTTGAGGCAGGCCTGTCACGCTCGATGCCGATACAATCAACAACTTCTATGGCCTTGTTCCTATGCATGATGTCCATGCCGAATTTATGGAGGATATCATCACTCAAGACTACGAGATGATAAAGGATGACCTCTGCTATGGCAATACCCCATGGGAGACCGGTGCCCACTGATGAGTGCCTAAAAGGCAGTTATTTACTACCCTTCTCATGGTACTTTAAGCATCTATTATACACCAACTTGAACCGAAATATAGACTCTTTGCTCAAATATTGGATATTCCGTTATAATCACTTACAAAGTCAATATTTATAGAGAATGCAGATATTTTTACATATTCTGTACATGCAGGAATATCTAGAGCAGAAGCGGTAAAAAGCAGTATTGCGGCCGAGGCAGAAGACATGGCCGCGGCAGAATCCAGTGTGGCAGCACTAATAATGGAGGCGTAATAAAAGATAAAAATATAGAGAACATTCTGGAAGATACAGCGCATCAATTGGACCAGGCTAGCACACTAAAAGCCCAAGTAAGAGACCAAGCGGGAAAACTCTTCTAGAAGGCGACAAACTTGGAAATATCAGATTCCTTGAAGAAGACTTGTTCCCTACTCCAAGTTAAAGTCTATTTAGGAAAGGTTTACCCTAGGTTAAGCATATAAATACCCTAGCTGGCCACATTGTTTAAGGGAGCCGATTTTTAGAAAAACCCTTCCTCCCTAAGAATTGTACTTAACGATAATATGTTTTAAAATTTTTAGGGATAGGTGAAGGTTGTCGATATTAGTGAGAGAAAATTGATTCTTGTATCTTTGTTCTTATGTAATAATAAAGTCAAAGTTTGCTTATCCTATTGCCATTCTTTGTTCTTGTATTCAAGCCCGAGAGGGAAGTTTGCAAGTAATCTATTTATCTAGCATCGAGAGGTGTAGATTCACGAAAGGTATAAGTACGGTGTTGTAGACACTATCTCGGCCTAGACTCTTTTGGAAGCCTAGGAGATAGGTTAGGAGTTTCGACAGCTAAAAGAAGTGTTAGATTGGTTGGGGGTTATCGTTGATTTACGCCGAGAGGTATCGTCAAGGACTGGGCATCAACAGCACTGGATCTGTAGTGAGAGATTGCCGCGGCAGAAGAACACCAATATTGCCGAGGCGGTATCTGTAGTACTGTCGAAGTAGTGTTGTGTGATTGCATTGGACAAGAAGAAGATCAATTGAATCCACTAATTGACGTAACTGAATCCTACCCACTTTCTCTATATCGTCTTAAACCTTTTATTTTATGTTTCCTTATTTAATTATTTAGTTAGATAAAACAAATCAACTTATTTGTGTTTTTACTTTATTTTCAGAAGCATGGGAACAAAGGAAGACATATTAAGTATACCAATCTCTGTGGAGACGATACACGATATACTTATCATTTTATTACATGACGCCATGTACACTTGCACTCAAATTGCGCTTATACCACACGCATCAAGTTTTTGGCGCCGTTGCCGTGGATTGGCAACTAAATTGTATTTTCTTTATTTTCTTGCTTTTTAACTATACTTTACCTAACTTTAACTTTAATTTTAATTATTTATTTTATTTTTATTTTTATTTTTATTAACTTTTATTTATTTGGTTTAATGACCAGGGAAAATCCGAGTAGACCATTGTACGAGTTGGATCTTGAGATTGAACGCACAAGACATCATCTCAGACGCAATCTGTTCCAAGTCATGGAAAATCCACCTAGAGGGCAAATTTCACTTGTTGATCATAATATACTACCACCAGCAATGCCACAGCAGCCACTGTCGCACCCATTGCCAAGGCAACTCACTGTTAGAGATAATCTAGTGGAAGATCTAAACGAACTCAACCCTGGCATAGTCACCCCAGAAATCGAAGCAACTCACTTTGAGCTCAAACCAGTGATGTTCAACATGTTGAACACAATTGGACAGTTTAGTGGGTCTGCTACTGAAGATGTAGGACAACATCTCAAATCTTTTATAGAGGTGTGCAACTCTTTCAAGATTCAAGGAGTCCATGAAGATATTTTACGATTAAAATTGTTCCCCTATTCACTAAGGGATAGGACGAAAACTTGGTTGAATGGTATCCCAGCAGGATCCATATGATCTTGGGAGGAACTCTGCCGAGAATTCATTACGAGGTTTAACCCGACAAATCTCTATGACCACATTCGTAATGAAATCACATCATTCCGGCAAGATGAAGATGAACCGATGTATGAGGTATAGGAACGTTACAGAGAACTATTAAACAAATACCCACTACCTGGTTTTCCCTTGTGGACGCAAGTCTCCATGTTCTATAATGCTACTAATACCTCCACAAGGATGATGCTAGACGCTTCCGCAAATGGGACACTTTTGGATAGATCACCCGCAGAGGCTATTAAAATTCTAAACAAACTTGCAAGGAATGATTTCCAATTTCCCACATCAAGGCGAGGAGAAATGAGACATCATGACACAGCCCATGAATTAGATACATTAAGTTCAGTGGCAGCACAATTGGCTTCTCTGACCAAGATGGTTCAGAACATGTAAGCTCAGAGAAACGTACATGAGGTTAAGGTAATTAACTCATCGGATTACATGCAAGATGAGGAGACCAGCCTATATGTTGGAAACTATAACAGAAATAATCTAATGATGTCCAACAATTATAACTTATATTGGAAAAGGCATCCGAACTTTTCATGGAGTAACCCTAATATTGCCTTGAATCCAATTAATCAAGCCCGGAGCCCATAGGGGTTGTGTAACAAGGCTCAGCCTTAAACCCGAAGCCAAGCTTTGGTGTACATTTGTCAAGCGACGCCTCATGCCCACCTCCCACAACAGCATAGTTGATAGAAGAAGATTGTTGCTCATTCTTTCAATCATCAACAAAAGGACCATCAATGTTGGAGAGATCATTCTTCAAGAAATTTATGATTGTGGTAAGAAAGAACGAGGTCCATTATATTTCTCAAGTTTAATCTCTGCCCTCTGCATTGTTGCAGGTGTCCCTATAGAAGAAACCAATGAATACACAACCCAAAGGCAAGGCTGGACAAGAGAATTCTGCCACAAAATGATGCAGATCACCCAAGCAGACCCAATGCAGGCAACACCTCAACAATTCACTGCTGAAAAACAGTATACGGGGGACGCACATGACAATGCACAAGCCACTATCGCAACAAATCCATATCAGGAGATTTTGCAGAGGATGTCAGACATGGACCTGTGCCAGCAACGATACATGGAATATCAGAGAGATTTCAATAACACTCTTGCCAACATGCTGATCTAGAATTTTCCCACTCATGGGATTCAGTTTCCAGATTTTCCCCCTAACATTATCGTCACTATCGCACTTTATATAGAGACAACCCCTGCCCCAGGGCCTCGACCATTCTTTACCTCTAGGCCACAACAATAGTTTCACACTGCCGGCCCATCTAGACCTACAGGCATGACTGCCGCATCATCCAGAAGCAGGCGACCATAAAAAAGGAGAGCTTTCTTCAACTCTCCACCACCGAGTTCTATCCCCATAGGCAATTTCTCTAGAGATAGTCTTTCTAGACAAATTGATGAGTATGTCCATGAGAGTTCATCTCATGACCAAGAAGGAATATCAACTGCCGAGGCAATAGGAGAAACAGAGGTGATGCATATAGACGACGAAGAAGAAAGAGATGAAGTTACTTCCCCCTACAGAAACAAACACCCACCAGAGTGTAGCCGCCCCGGCATGCAAAAACACAGCAATCACCAGGACAAGGATCAAGACAGAAAGCTTCGGCAGAAAAACCTAGGAGGGCAGCTACTTCCAGCAGCTCATCTGAATCACAATCAGAATCTCTTTAATCCTTGCCGCTTTATTATGCTTTTGCATGCTATATATTTTGAGCATTGAGGACAATGCTCGGTTTGAGTTTTGGGGGAGATTGTAGGTGCAGAAGCACTGCCGCGACATTACCATGAAAAGGGAGTAAATTTTTTCTGAAATTTTTTTCTTATAATATTCTCTTTTCTTGAATTTCTGTTTGTAATCTTACACTGCCCTACATCAGCTTTGCTTTAGTTTACTCCTTTAAGGCTATATAATCTTTCTCCTTACCATGGCTAAGTTCTGTTTTGAAGGGATAACCATAGGATACTCATAGAATAAAACTTAGAAGCTTGCTTTAGGGTTAGAAAGAAAATAAACACTTTTTGGACTTGTTTGATTTAGGAATTCTTTTAATAAACTTAGGTGATAAAGACTTAGAACCTTTTGGAAAAATAACTAAAGGTGCCTATCATTGGCTCTAGTTTTTCTCTCCTTCGTGCTAGAGGTGCCCGAAACTGGCTCTAGTATGCTAAATAGGTGGTTAATAAAAAATAAGAAAAAGAAGAAAATAGAAAACTCATATCTTGAGGTACCTGAAATTGGCTCAAGACTTGTTGTTTTAAGGAGACAACTTTAGTCCAAAATTCTATTTGTCTTGAACTTAGAGTTTATCTAAGAAAGCCTTGAATCAGCTTTATCCATAAAACACACACACTCACCTAGCCTTATAGCTTGTTTCTTAGTAGAAGTCCTTGGGTAAACTAGTGGCTAAAATGGAAAGATAGACATAACCATGGTGGGGAGAATAGATGGAAAAGTAAGACCAAAGGGGAGTAAGGTTCGGTAATTTGATGTCTTGCATTGCTTGAGGACAAGAAATAGTTCGAGTTTGAGGGTATTTGATGAGTGCCTAAAAGGCAGATATTTACTACCCTTCTCATGGTACTTTATGCATCTATTATACACCAACTTGAATTGAATTATGAACTCTTTGCACAAATAATGGATATTCCGTTATCACTACTTACAAAGTCAATATTTATAGAGAATGCAGATATTATTACATATTTTGTACATGTAGGAATATCCAGGGCCGAAGCAGTAGTACAGTAGTGTTGAGGCCGAGGTAGAAGACAAAGCCGCAGCAGAATCCAGAATGGCAGCACCAACAATAGAGGCGCAATGAAAGATAAAAATATAGAGAACATTCTGGAAGATGCAGTGCACTAATTGGACCAAGCTAGTGCACTAAAAGACCAAGTCAAAGACCAAGCGGGAAAACTCTTCTAGAAGGCGGCAAACTTGGAAATATTAGATCCCTTGAAGAAGACTTGTTCCTTACTCAAAGTTGAAGTCTATTTAGGAAAGGTTTGCCCTAGGTTAAGACTATATATACACTAGCCGGCCACATTGTTTATAGAGCCGATTTTAGAGAAACCCTTCTTCCTAAGAATTGCACCTAAACGATATTATGTTCTAAATTTCTTAGGGATAGGTGAAGGTTGTAGATATTAGTGAGAGGAGATTGATTCTTGTTTCTTTGTTCTTATGCAATAATAATATCAAAGTTTTCTTATCCTATTGCCATTCCTTGTTCTTGCATTCAAGCTCGAGTGAGAAGTTTGCAAGTAATCTATTTATCTAGCATCGAGAGGTGTAGATTCACAAAAGGGATAAGGACGGTGTTATAGACACTAACTCGGCCTAGAGATAGGTTAAGAGTTTCAGCAGCTAAAAGAAGTGTTGGATTGGTTGATGGTTATCGTTGATTTACACCGAGAGGTATCGTCAAGGACCGGTCATCAACAGCACTCTGACTTAGAGATAAGTAGAGTCACTTACGGATACTTTGCTGAACTTTGATGCCTCTGCCCAAGAGCAAGAGATTGTCGCGGTAGAGGACACTAATACTGCCGAGGTTGTATCTACAGTACTGTCGAAGTAGTGTTATGTGATTACATTGGACAAGATGAAGATCAATTGAATCCACTAATTGACGTAGCTGGATCCTAGCCACTTTCTCTATATCGTTCTCAACCTTTTATTTTATGTTTTGTTATTTAATTATTTAGTTAGTAAAACAAATCAACTTATCTGTGTTCTTACTTTATTTTCAGGAGCAAAGGAACGAGGAGAGACATATTAAGTATATCAATCCCTATGGAGACGATACACAATATACTTATCACTTTATTACTTGGCGACGTGTACACTTGCACTCAATTGCGCTTTTATTACACGTATCATTGGCCTCGGGTTTCAAGTTTTGCCTTGCTACGGATCCTTTGTGGGAACTGGTCTCCCATGGAGTATTGTCGTATTAGAGATCCTCCTTTATTTTCTCATAGTCTTGAGTGGTGACATCCTCCATAAATTCAGCATGGACATCACGAATAGGGATAAGGCCATAGAAATCATTGATTATCTCGGCATCGATCCTAGCAGGCCTGCCTTGGCAATGGACAAAGAGAGAGTCCTTGTTTGGCCCGTGCGCATAGAATTCTCGCACGATGGTGGCATTGGCCTGGGGAGATTGTAGGCAGAAAATCTCCCACTCTTGATACTTAATCTTGTCGAAAAAGTAGTGTTCGATGCCGAAGTTTTCATCCACTAAATGTTGGGACCCTTGTTCCTCCTATAATTGTCAAGAGAAAAAGGACTTGTTGAAGCGTTCTTCAACGGCGGCAGGAGCAAATCTTTTGTAGATGGTCATAGATGAGCAGTGGAGACTTTTAGAGAGAATCTTTGAATGTTTCTGAGAAAAATAAGAGATCTTTAAGATTGCACAGAGTAGAGCAAGAAAGAGTAAGTAATTCTAAAGAAACAAGAATGTTATAGTAAATAGTTCAACAGGAGGAGAGTGCTTATATAGGCCTTGGCAGTGTGACCCTTTTAATCACTAGTCATTTTGTAGTCGTTTAACTTTTACTGCCCGTTAGCATTTACTGCCGCTGTGGGAATCTCGGTAGATAGTCGTTATGCTGTTTCTACCCGTTGGAACTACTGCAGCTCTGACATTGTTTACTACCTTTGCAGAATTCCTGCTGTGAACTATTTCTCCTTTTATTCTTGCTTTATTGTCCTAAAAAATGTAAATACCGAAAACTGAAATTAAGAGAAATAAAAATATAAGATAAAAACATAAATTCTAAACTAAAGTTAATCCTAATATAATTAAATAAAAAGATAAGGTAAGAGATTATGTTACTGGAGGAGTGCATGTAAATGCATCTCCCAATATGCTTATCTCTTGTTGGCCTGGATTATCCTTTAAGTGTAGGCCATTGGCTTTAAGTTAATCCCTTTTTATGCTGATCTTTATTGCACCCTGTTTGTCTGGACAATATGTTGTGCAGTTGGATTCCTTCACCTTTTCCTTATTTTTCCTATCAAAAATCCTGCCATAGCAGATATCTAATTTTCTGCCGAGCATGCTGCCAAGGTAGTGATTGTTGCAGCATGATATCTTTGTGTAGGCATTTATCGTGTGAAGGATTTTGCATTCTTGTACATCATCATACCTTTTCAGATTGTGGAAGGCATTGAGTTTAACTTGTTGGTCATTGACTTCCTAACACTAATACTTTACAAACTTCACTTAAGCCTAAACAAAATTAGAACATAATATAGAAAAGAAAAACTAAATCTAATTCTATACTCTAAGCTATGAGCCTAATGTCTCTCTCATACCCTTAGACGTCTATGCCTTATATAGGCTTGGACTAGGGCAAACCTTTCCTAAGTAGAATACAACTTGGAGTAGGAAACAAGTCATGTACACAGATCAAATATTTCCAAGTTTATTTCTTCTAGAAGATTTTCCCGTGTGACCTTGTCTTTAGGCTTTCCTTGTGCTCACCAACTCCGATCCTTGGGTTTCTTGTCTAGAAATGTTCTCCTCATTTTTCTTCTAAGCTTGCCCACCATATCGTTACTTACCCACTACTGCCTCGGCATCAGGTCCTGCCTCAGCCTTAGTTTGCTACCGTGGTAATACTTTTTCTTGCACAACATAAAAATATAGTAAAGTATGCCTTTTCTATAAATATGATCTTTAATAGTATCGTCCCTAAATATATCACATTAGGTATATGCATTGGTCCAAGTAGGTGTAGAATTGATGATTAATGACCATGAAAAGTGTAGAAAGTGATAGTGAGTTGAGCACTTATCACACCCCCAAACTCGAACTATTGCTTGTCCTCAAGAAATGCAAACCATCAATTTGTCAAACTTTATTCCCTCTTGTTCTTATACTTTCATCTATTCTCTCCACCATAACTATGTCTATTCTTTAGACTTTACCTTTCGGTTACATATGGGTGTACTTAAAAGACAAACTATAAGGTTTTGTGAGTTTGTGCGTTTTTATGGACAAGTTTGATTAAAGGTCTTCTTAGATAAACTCTAAGTTCAAGACAAATAGACTTGGATTTAGTGTACTCTTCTTAAAACAACAATTTCTTGAGACAATTTTGGGCACCTCAAGTATTGTGTTTTCTACTTCTTATTTCCTTATTTCTTTTTCTATTCTTTTAAGCATACTAGAGCCAATTTCGGGCACCTCTAGCATGAAGAAGAGTATTTTCTAGAGCCGGTTATCGGCACCTCTAGTCACTTTTCCAAAGATCTAAGTCTTTATCACCTAAGTTTATTAAAAGAATTCCTATAGCCAAACAAGTCCCAAAAGTGTTAAATTCAACCTTATAGTAAGCTTCTAAGTTTTTCTCCTTAAGTATCCTAGTATTAAGCCTTCAAAACAGAACCTAACTATGGTAAGGAGAAAGATTTCTATTGCCTTAAAGAATAAACTAAAACAATATTGATGATGGGCAGTGCAAGAGTATAGGCAACAATTTCAAGTAAAGTTGTGGACATAGGAAAAAAATTATCACTAAAAACTCTTTTTTCATGGTAAGGCCGTGGCAGTGAAGTGCCTCGGGAGTGACTCTACACCCCCGAAACACAAACCAAGCATTATCCTCAATGTTTAACTTAGGGGCAAGCAGTAGGCAACAAAATATAAAAAGGAAAACAGACAATTATAAGAGAAATAACATAAAATATCATAAGGACTCCGAGGAGCTACTGCTAACTATCTTCTTTCTAGGCCTCCTTGCCGACTCTTTTATTCTAGATCTTTGTGCTGGTGATTATTTTGTTTTTGCTTGTCGATGCGGTTGAACTCGACTGGGTGGTGTCCTTTACAAAGGAGCGTTGACTTCCTTCCCTTACTCGTCTTTGGCAACTTCTTCAATGAGCATTATATTTTTCTCTCCTGTTTCGGTATTTGTTGCTTCTACCGTGGCATGCTAAGTGGTATGCTCGGTAGTGGATGAACTTTGATGGACGTAGGCATCAATTTCTGCCAAGAGGCTGGCCATAGATCTCGGTAGGGAGCTGAAAACTGCTCTTCTCTTTGAAGTTCTTCGGCTGACAAATGATGCCGCGGCAGTGTCTACTACCTTAGATGGGCTGGTAGCATCGAACGGTCTCTATGGTCCAGCAGGGAAGAATGGTCTCGGCTGTCCTAGGGCTGGGGTTGTTTCGTTGTAAGGTGCTGCTGTGATGAATATGTTGGGAGGAAAGTCCGAAAACTACACTCTTTGGTTTGGAAAGTTATTGCTTATCATCTCGGCTAAGGCAGTGTTGAAGTCCCTCTGGTACTCCATGTATCGTTGCTGTCGAAGGTCCATGGCTGCTATTTTTTGGAGGATCTCCTGGTAGGGTTCTGCTATAGCAATAGTGCAGGCAGCACCAGGTGTGGTTGCCGTGTGTTGGGCCCTGGCAGAAGTCTCGATAGTGTAGGGTTGTGTTGTTTCTTGGACAGGTTCTGCCTGAGTGATTTGCATCACTTTGTGGCAAAAGTCTCTAGTCCATCCTTTCTTTTGAGTTGTGATTTCATCATTATCTTCTGTTGGTACACTTGCAGCAATACATAAACCTGTGATCAAATATGGAAAATTTGAGGGTCCTCTTTCTTTCTTACCGCACTCGTATATTTCTCGTAGAATTATTTCCCCCGCGTTGATGCTCCTTTTGTTGATGATGGATTGGATTAAAACCAATCTTCTTCGGTCTACCATGCTATTGTGTGATATAGGGATGAGACGTCTCTTGACAAATGTTGCCCACATCTTTGCCTCGGGCTTGAGGTTCTGTCGAGCCATCGATCCTTTATGGGCTCCGGTCTCCCAATTCGTGCCTTCGTAACAAAGGTCATCTTTGATCAATTCGTAATCTTGGCCCGTTACCTCCTCCATGAATTCTGAGTGGATATCTCATTTAGAAGTTAGGCTGTAGAACTGGTTGATTATCTCGGCATCAAGGCAGACTAACCTGCCTCGGCAGTGGACGTAGAGTGAGTCTTTGTTGGGCCAATGTACGTAAAATTCTCGTACAATCGTGGCATTGGCTTGTTTTGGTTGCAGGCAAAACAGTTGCCATTTTTTATACTTGATTCTGTCGAACAAGTAATGTTCAATGCCGAAATTTTCTTTATCACTGTGTTGGAACCCTTGTTTCTCCCACAATTGCCTAGAGATAAAGGATCTGTTGAAGTATTCTTGAACGGCGACATGGGCGAATCGGGTGTAAGTTGCCATAGATTAGCAGTGGAGATTTCCTTAAAGATTTTGTAGAGAATCTTGGAATGTTTCTGAGAAAAATAAGAGAGCTTTTGAGATTGCAAAGAATATAGCAAGAGAGGGTAATTAATTCTAAAGAAACAAGATTGCAAGAGTAAATAGTTCAAGAGGGAGAGATTGCTTATATAGGCCTTGGCAGTGTGATCGTTTTAATCCATTAGCCATTTTATAGCCGTTACACTGTTTCTGCCATTTGCATTTACTGCCACGACGAGAATCACAACAGCTAGCCATTCGCTGTTTCTACCCGTTGGGACTGCTGCGGCTTTTAACACTGTTTACTGCCTCGGCAGAGTGTCTCCTTTAATGAATTTCTTCACCTGCATTCTTGCTTATTTTTCTAAAAATTATAAATGCTAAAAAATCAAAAATAAAAAGATAAGATGATAAAAACATAAATTCTAAACTAAAGTTAATCCTAATATAAGAAATAAAAAGATAAGGGAAGAGATTATGTTACTGGTGGAGTGCATGTAAATGCATCTCCCAATATGCTTATCTCTTATTGGCCTAGATTATCCTTTAAGTGTAGGCCAATTTCTTTAAGTTCATCCTTTTTTATTCTGATCTTTATTACACCTTGTTTGTCTAGACAGTATGTTGTGTTATTGGTTTCCTTCACCTTTGCCTTACTTTTCCTGCCAAAAATCTTGCCATAGCAGATATCTAATTTTCTGTCGAGCATGCTGCCCAGGCAGTGACTGTTGCAGCAGGATTCCTTTGTGTCTACATCTATAGTGTGAAGGATTTTGCATTCTTCTACATCAACATACCTTTTCACATTATGGAAAACATTGAGTTTAATTTGTTGGTCATTGACCCTCATAGTTAACTCTCATTTTTCTACATCAATTAGTGTTCGTCCAGTGGCAAGGAAAGGTATCCCAAGGATGATCGGTGCATTCTCATCTGCTTCACAATCAAGGACAAGAAAATCAATAGGAAAAATAAATTTATCTACTCTTACCAATATGTCCTCGATTTTTCCTTCAGGTTGCACGTATGATCGATCCGCAAGTTGGAGCATCAAAAAAGTGATTTTTGCCCATCCAATTCCATGTCTTGGGCATTAAATTGATGCTTTCCCCATGGTCTCATAGGGCCTTACCTGCATAGTGGTTACCTATCGCACAAGGTATGGTAAAGCATCCAGGATCCTTCAACTTTGGTGGCATGCGGTTGTGTAGCATTGCCAAGAATCCTTTAGTTGCTGTCGCTGTTTCAAACTCACCAAGCCTCTTTCTTTTAGACACAATGTCTTTCAAGAATTTAACATAATTAGGCATTTGTTCAATTGCTTCAACAAAGGGTAAGTTAATATGAACTTTCTTTAAGGTGTCTAGAAACTTTTTAAATTGATGGTCCTGTTTTTGCTTTTTTAACCTTTGTGGGAAAGGTGGTGGTGGTCACATCTCTTCTAGGGTCTCATTGGTTTGGAATTTAATACCTGAAACCATTGTGTTTATTGATGCGTGCAATAAAAGCGCAATTTGAGTGTAAGTGTACACGTCGTCAAGCAATAAAGTGATAAGTATATCGTGTATCGTCTCCACAGGGATTGGTATACTTAATATGTCTTACCTTGTTCCCTTGCTCCTGAAAGATAAAGTAAAAACACAGATAAGTGGGTTTATTTAACTAACTAACTAAATAAATAACAAAACATAAAATAAAAGGTTGAGAATAATATAGAAAAAGTGGGTAAGATCCAGTTGCATCAATTAGTGGATTCGATTGATCTTCTTCTTGTCCAATACAATTACACAACACTACTTTGACAGTACTGCAGATACAGTCTCGGCAGCATTAATATTCTCTGTTGCGGCAATCTCTTGCTCTTGGGCAGATGCATCAAAGTTCAACAAAGTGTCCATAGTTGACTCCGCTTATCTCTAAGTCGGAGCGCTGTTGATGAATGGTCCTTGACGATACCTCTCGGCGTAAATCAACTATAATCACCAACCAATCCAACACTTCTTTTAGTTGCTGAAACTCTTAACCTATCTCTAGGCCAAGTTAGTGTCTACAACACCGTACCTATCCTTTTCGTGAATCTACACCTCTCGATGCTAGATAAATATATTATTTACAAGCTTCTCTCTCGAGCTTGAATGCAAGAACAAGGAATGACAATATGATAAGCAAACTTTGATATTATTGTTGCATTAGAACAAAGAAACAAGAAACAATTTCCTCTCACTAATATCTACAACCTTCACCTATCCCTAAGAAATTTAGAACATAATATCGTTAGGTACAATTCTTAGGGAGAAGGGTTTCTCTAAAAATCGGCTCTCTAAATAATGTGGCCGACTGGGCTATATATAGTCTTAACATAGGGCAAACCTTTCCTAAATAGACTTTAACTTGGAGTAAGGAACAATTCTTAGAAATGGATTACTCACAAACTTCTCTCTCGAGTTTGAATGTAAGAACAAGGAATGATAAAGAATAAGAAAACTTCAATTTTTTATTGCATTAGGAACAAGAAACAAAGTTTGGCTTCCTCACACTAATACTTTACAACCTTCACTTAAGCCTAAACAAAATTAGAACATAATATAGAAAAGAAAAACTAAATCTAATTCTATACTCTAAGCTATGAGTCTGATGTCTCTCCCATACCCTTGGAAGGCTATGCCTTATATAGGCTTGACTTAGGGTAAACCTTTCCTAAGTAGAATACAACTTGGAGTAGGGAATAAGTCATGTACATAGGTCAAATAATTCCAAGTTTATTTCTTCTATAAGGTTTTCCCGCGTGGCCTTGTCTTTGGGCTTTCCTTGTGCTCTCCAACTCCGATCCTTGGGCTTCTTGTCCAGCAACGTTCTCCTCATTTTTCTTCTCAGCCTACCCACCATATCACTACTTGCCCACTACTGCCTCGGCCTCAGTTTGCTATTGTGGCAATACTTTTTTCTGCACAACATAAAAATGCAGTAAAGTATGCCTTTTCTATAAATATAATCTTTAATAGCACCATCCCTAAATATATCATATTAGGTATATGCATTGGTCCAAGTAGGTGTAGAATTGATGATTAATGCCCATGAAAAGTGTAGAAAGTGATAGTGAGTTGAGCACTTATCATTATAGCCCAAAATAAAGGACTAAGGTGGCCAATCCCAAGCCAATGGGATAACCTTAAAACCCTAATTCTATACTAAAATTGCTTCTTAAGCATCTTCTCGCCTTTGCTCAAAACGTCTCGATTGCTTCTTGGAATAATATTACAATTATAGAAACTCGTTTTACATACGAGGGAGTAAGATGAGAAGAGAAGTACAATAGAGATAGAGAAATGCACGAGACGCAGGTCGTATTTTAAAATTTACAACTATTGTAAAAACAAGAGCTATAACCATGCATGTCAAACACTGTGCAAAGCAAACATATCATATATATGCTATCAGGAAATCATTAATATTACCAATATGGGCCTACAATCTATGCTATCTACGAAGGGGTCAAGGGGCCTAAAAATAGCGACTATTTTTCTATGGAAAAACTTTACGATTTGATAAGATTTATCAATAGAATTGTGTTTTTGGGATTTTTAAAATCACTTAGATTTTTCCGTATCGGAATAACAATTATTCTTTTTTCCTTGATGCAATCTGCTATCGCACTTTCACCGACCACTATGTCAATGATTGACATATGATTATCGTAAAACCCTTGTAGTAACATGGTGACCGTAATTAACAGATTAACATATTAATCGTATCCCTAGTCGACTCGCAATATCAATATATATAGTCGACACAGTAAAATAAAGCATGCATCTCATACATATTGTATCACCCAAGTATTTAAACCGATTATGGATCATACAAGTGGCTCTGATACCACTGTTGGGACCGTCAGCATACCCCATGGCGCAACGGAATAAAATTACAATGGTCTTTTTAGTGATCCATGTACGTTTAATCCGAAATCGGGAGGAAGAGATGCGGTGACTTACATTGGGTTCCTTGATAAGCATAGAAAAAACAATTGGATTTATGACAATCACGATCGTTCGACAATTCAAATCTTTAGCCTCCACGAATATCGTCTCGACCTCTACTTAATTCACCCGGTTGATAGAGCAAAATCTCAAAAAACTATTTTTCGTGATTTTAGGGTTTGAGAATTCAGAATTCTCTATTATGGCTGCTAGACCAAAGATTCTTTATATAGGTGTAACCCTAGGTATAAGAGTTTGATTCTGAATTTGTTTATAGGAAATAATTAATTATTTCCTTAAATTTTAGAATCTATATTTAATTCGAATTTAAAAGGGATATAAATACTTTAATTATATCCTTTATTTAAAATTAGGGATTAAATATAATCTACTTATACTTATATATTTTTTGCTCCATTTCAACCATTGGGTGTGACTCTGTAGGCTCATTGTAACGTTAGTAATAATATTAGAACAATTCTAATATTACAAACAATGAGTGACATCTAGCAATATATCATTGTCATCTAAGTTATAAGAGATCATGATTCGATGTATCATGTTCGTGACCAACTATCTTAATATCTTTATATCTTTAATAAGCATAAGTCTTGGAATAGTCACACTTGTATAGCATATTTTAATGTTTCTTGATGTCTAGAGTGGACCAGTTTTCATGAATAATTTGTGATATCTTATATCAACATATTAAAACATGGCCATGCATTTCTAGTCTCACTCAATCAAGTGGCCTTTGATAAATTTTCCTATTATGTAGGAAGGAAAAATTCTATCTTGATCATTCACATCTCGCTACATACATTGTAATATGTCCAATATCAGTTTTTATAGTGTAACTAATTACGAGACACATTTAACTGCATCAAAACATAAAATAACATATGTTAAGATAGTAATAATCTCAAGTCTAAGGATCATACATATAGTTGTCACTATGAGCAATATCGTGATCGTGTCAATCCAATATATTATTCTCTACTAATATATTCTTGTATTAATTCTGACATCTCTATGTCAATAACAACTCATTGTCATCAATTAATCACATGTTAGTCTTAAGCGTATTATTATTGTCTATACCTATAATAATACTTGACTAAGGATCTTTCAATAATAATACATATATTATTATATGAACCTTATTGTTTCTTAGTTTATGTTATATATTGACACATATATCTGAAAACAACAATGGCAATGCCTTTATTCAATAAAATTGGTAAATAAAAGTATCCTTACAATCATCATATGATTGGTCTTTAGGCATACTCTAATAGATATCTTACAAGAAGTACACCAAAGTCCGTTCTTGATTCATCCTAGTTTAGTTCTGTTAAAATGTATAAGGATTTGAAATTTTTTTATTGGTGGCTTGGCATGAAAGCAGCCATCATAAACTCTGTATCCCGGTGCTTAACTCTTCAGAGAGTTAAAGCTGAACACCGAGCTCTTACGAGATTGTTTTAGCCTATTGAATTGCCTAAATGGAAGTGAGATCGTATAACGATGGATTTTTTCACTACTTGCCTATCACATCGAGGAAAAATAATGCTATTTGGGTTTGTTGATAGAGTCACCAAATCTACACATTTTATCCCAATTCGAAAGAACATGAATTCGGAGACCTTGCCCGAGCTATACATCCGTGAGGTAATTTGATTATATGATGTGCCGCTAGCAATCATTTCTGATAGAGATCCAAACTTCACATCACGATTTTAGAAATCTTTGTAGAAAGCCCTTAGAACTAAAATGCATATTAGAATCGCTTTCCATTCGCAGTCCGATGGCCAATCTGAAAGAGTGATACAAGTATTGGAAGATATGTTGTGTGCTTGTTTCATAGATTTTATAAAGAATTAGGAGAAGTCGTTGCCCTTGTTAGAATTTGCATACAATAATAGCTATCAAGCATCTATTCAAATCGCTCCGTTTGAAGCTCTATATGGTAGAAAATGTAGAACTCCTTTGTGTTGGTTTGAATTGGGAGAGAATAAGGTTTTGGGACTTCTTATGATCCGAGAAGTTGAAGAACAAGTCTAAATTATCCATGATCGATTGTAACAAACCTTCGACAGACAAAAGGCTTATACAGACTTGAAACAAAGAAACATACAGTGCAATGTTAGAGACAAGGTCTTCTTAAAATTTACACATTGGAAGAAAGTCTTTAGATTTAGAAGAAGGGAAAGCTTAGCCTTCAGTTCATTGGACCTTTCGAGATTGTTGAAAGAATTGGTCATGTGGCTTATCGTCTTTTAATTCCTAGTGAGTTTGATAAGATCCACAATGTCTTTCATTTCTCAATGCTTAGAAAGTACAAATTTGATCCTTCACATGTTTTAGAACCGAAAGAATTAGAATTGAATCCCAGCTTATCTTATGAAGAAGAACCGATTCGGATCTTTGATCGAGAATTCAAAAGGCTTCGCAACAATAGTGTTCCCTTGGTAAAAATCCTTTAGAAAAATCATAAGGAAGGAAAGCTACTTGGGAACCCAAGGAAACAATGAAAGAACAATATCACCACTTGTTTCCTTCAGGTAAATTAGAGGATGAATTTCTTTAAACGATGGGAGAATTTTAACACCCTAAATAGGGCCTAAGAGGATCCATTGACCAATTGATATGTAACCCCCTTAGCCCGGCCTAGACGAAACCGACACTAACGGGTTATACGGGGAATATCAAACCAAACCCGCGAAGGTTCGATTCGATAAACAACCCTAAAACCGTTACCTTTTTTTATCTTACTAGATGCATAATCTTATTCCTAAGTGACAAGGTCTCATACAAAGCATTATCGATAACTCATTTAATTATAAACAACCATCCGAATAAACACTAACATGGATTAAGGACTAAAACGTAAAACTTCTAAATACAATTAGTAAAGTAGAAGTTCTTTCCATCAATGTTCAATTAAACACCCAAGTAATCTTCACAGCAAGTTTCAACTCAAACGGATTATTCTAACATCGTCAATTGCATGTTTCGCTAATTTAAGGACCAAAATGTAAATCTTCTAAATTACAAGAACTTCAACCAAATTAAATTAACCATCTTGAAATTAAATCAACTTTAAGCATGCATGCCAAATTTCAGCTCAAAATAACATCGGTAAGTACCTTAATCGAACAAAGGGAGATATCTGGGACTAAAATATAATTCCCAGCAACTTTCAATTCTAGGTGATCAAAGGTTTCGAAACCTTACCAGAGGTTCTGAAACTTTTTGAAAAAGGTTTCGAAACTTTCCTGGAAAGTTTCGAAACTTATCGCGTCCAGTAACTTCCCAGAACTGAATCTGCCCGCAAGG
The DNA here is from genome assembly GCA_035048815.1 of Abelmoschus esculentus. Classification (NCBI taxonomy): domain Eukaryota; kingdom Viridiplantae; phylum Streptophyta; class Magnoliopsida; order Malvales; family Malvaceae; genus Abelmoschus; species Abelmoschus esculentus. The sequence goes on along the minus strand of JAUCBN010000026.1, from coordinate 10,469,276 downwards.
TTTCGAAACTATTTGACAATGGTTTCGGAACCTTCACCCAAAGGTTTCGAAACTTTAGGTCTAGAGCCAAAAGTTTCATTACACTAAGTACAAACCAAGAGCTCAATACTCAACCATTAATTAGAACCACTAAATGCATCAATCCTAATCATGATTAACAACATATGGCACATAATCAACTACGTCATGGATATCATTCAAGCTATAGGCATGCTCCTGAAGAAGAGATTAACAACATAGCAATCATGATAGTACATGCTTCAACAATTCATACAATTCCCAAAGTTCAACAATTAACATCCAAACAATAATGGTCTTATTACAACATAAACCAAAGCCTGATTACACACACTACACATGGGTTGGTTTACACATTGCCTTGCCCAATTTATTTGCCAAAAACATACCAAATTCAAGTGAATCTTCCCCTTGGTTTCCTTACCTCGAACGAAGCTCTAAGTGCCTTTATTTCTCTGCATGGATGAAAAGAGAGCTTAAGCAAACTTGCTTAGTGAGGAAGCTCTACACAAATCACCAATGCATCTATTTAAAACCATGTTGAAACCTTAACTTGAAACACTTTATTAAATCATGCATGCTAATATCTCATGCTCATACACGAAGTCACCATGGACATGACACTAAGTCACCATTGACATGACACTAAGTCACCATTAGCACTACCACGTACGATCGGACACATAGTCACCCTTGTTACGTGTAGGCGGCTCTACCATGCACGGTTGGACACAAAGTCACCCTTGTTACGTGTAGGCAATATTCTTTATTCTCAGTTTTGATTATAGTGCACTTAAGACAATCCTAATGACATGTCATCGTATTCGAATCTAAAGTAGTGTCACTAAACCAATATCATAATCAAATGTGCATGATATCTTGCTGCTCACAATGCATGCATAATATGTTCAACAAATGAACCAAAAGCCATGCCCAAAGGCACCATCATGTATAAGGCAAATAACCATATTGTATTCCAAAACATTTCTCATAATTTTCCATAATCATAGATGCTAAATAAGCTATGCATTTCAGCAAGTATCTCTCATGTATGCACCATTTCAAAATATGCTCATGCATTTCCATAAATTCCATTGCATTACCAATAAAATACCTTTGTCGAAAATAGCCGAAACTCATATCGGTTCATTAAAACAAATACTTTACTTACTCTTGAACTATGGAAGGTTTTCACACTCTTCTATAGCCCCCAAAAACAGAACGTACCAAACGCGATTCGCTTTAAATCCGAAACCACTCACCAACAAGCGAAACGAGCTTTCGCCGCTATCCGATGATCGCACCAATGCACCAACAATCAAGCTTCTTCTTGTACCTCTTCTACAATATTAAAAACAGAGCATTCTCACATCATAACATGCTCAAACCAACAGCCATATCCGATCACCATTAAACTACCGAAAACTTAACCGAAAAGACCGTAAACTAAGCCGAAACATACAAATCCGCCAACTTATCCATAGAGTACGTCGTATGCACGGTAAGAAAATGTGCACACTTCGTAAACCTATCAACAATCACCCATATAAAATCCTTTTTGGACGGTGTTAAAGGCAACCCCGTCACAAAATCCATGGTGATTCTCTCCCATTTCCATTCCGGAACTTGAACCGGTTGCAATAAACCTACAGGAAACTGATGTTCAGCTTTCACCCGCTGACACACCATACAACGAGAAACAAACTCCGTCACATCTCTCTTTAAACCAACCCAAAAGTACACACTTTTGAGATCTCTATACATCTTCACACTACCCGGATGCATAATAAACGGACTAGTATGAGCCTCCACCAAGATAGCTTGCCTCAACTCCTGATCATCCGGCACCACAATCCGACCTCTAAAACATAACACCTCATCATCATCAAAATGATAATCGGTCGGTCTACCCTCAGCAATATCCTCCACAAAAGGTACCAAAGTCTCATCCTCCAACTGTTTCACTTTGATCATCTCAACCAAAACAGGTTTTACTTGCAACTCCGCCACTAAACCACCTTCCTTAGAAATACTCAACCTAGCAAACATCGCTCTCAACTCAACAGCCGCCTTACGGCTTAAAGCATCGGCCACTATATTGGCTTTCCCTGGATGATACTCAATAGATAAGTCATAGTCCTTAAGCAACTCCATCCATCTTCGTTGCCTAAGGTTCAAATCCTTTTGTGACATGAGATACTTCAGACTCTTATGATCCGTATATATAGTACACTTCTCTCCATACAAGTAATGTCTCCAAATCTTCAAGGCAAAAACCACCGCCGCCAACTCCAAATCATGTGTCGGATAGTTTTTTCATTTACCTTCAACTGTTTAGAAGCATAAGCCACAACTTTCCCCTCTTGCATCAAAACACACCCAAGACCAACGTATGATGCATCACTATAAACCACAAAATCCTTACCGGATTCGGGTTGTACCAACACCGGTGCACTAGTCAACACTTTCTTCAACTTCTCAAAGCTCTTTTGTTGACTTTCTTTTCATTCAAAAGGAACCTTATTTTGCAACAACTTAGTCATAGGAGCAGCAATGCTCGAAAAGTCCTCAACAAACCTACGATAATACCCAGCCAAACCTAGGAAACTCCGAACCTCCGACACCGATCTCGGTTGCTTCCAACCCATAACAGCCTCTATCTTCTTTGGATCAACACTAATACCCTTTTCCGACACCACATGACCAAGAAACACCACCTCTTTTAACCAAAACTCACACTTACTTAACTTAGCATACAACTGGTTCTCTCTCAACGTTTGCAACACCAACCGCAAATGCCGATCATGATCTTCCTCGGTACGTGAATACACAAGGATATCATCTATGAACACCACTACAAACTGATCCAAGTACTCATGAAACACCCGGTTCATCATATCTATAAAAGCAGCAGGGGCATTCGTCAAACCAAACGGCATCACCAAAAACTCACAATGACCATACCTTGTCCGAAATGCCGTTTTCAACACATCCTTCTCTTTCACTTTCAACTAGTAGTACCCCGATCTCAAGTCAATCTTCGAGAACACACTTGCTCCTCGAAACTGATCAAACAAATCATCAATCCTCGGCAAAGGATACTTATTCTTTACGGTCAACTTATTCAATTGTCGATAATCGATGCACATCCTCATTGTGCCATCTTTCTTCTTCACAAACAACACCGGTGCACCCCATGGTGACATACTTGGTCGTATAAAATCACGGTCAAGCAACTCCTGCAACTGCATCTTTAACTCCTTAGGTGTCATGCGATAAGGAGCAATGAACACCGGATTAGAACCAGTATAAGTCTCGATACTAAACTCCACATCACGACCGGGAGGTAATCCTGGTAACTCCTCAAGAAACACTTCCGGAAAGTCACATACCGTTCGAACGTCCTGTACCCTAACCTCTCCTATCCCCGGGTTCATCACATATGCTAGATATGCTACACCTCCACGTTGCATCAACTTTTCCGCTTGTAAAGCCGAAACCATATTAGACAAGAATCCCATATACTCACTCTTAACCACAACCTCACTACCATCCAACAACCTCAAAGTAATCCGTTTCTTTTCAAAATCCACCATGGCTCTATGCTCCGTCAACCAATCAACCCCCAAGATAAGATCAAAACCATGAAACAGTAACTCCATCAAGTCAACCTCAAAGACATGCCCTTGCACCTCCAACGAACACCTCCTATACAGCCTTTTTACGGTCACCGTCTCACTCAAAGAACTAGTAACCACAACTCCCACATCTAAAACATCAACAGGGGTATCCAACATATATGCATGCTCACTCAAAACATAAGAATGCGTAGATCACGAATCTATCAAAGAAAACAACGGTACATTCCGTAAAGAAAAAGTACCTGCAACCACATCTGTAGCATTACGGGTCCCATGCTGAGCATAAACTCTACGGCCATCTCCCTGTCTTTGAAAATAACCTCTACCACCACCGCATCCTCTTCCGGGTACCACGGTAACCTCAGCTCGGTTACCAACCTCACCAGCAAACCTTGGACAATCCCTCTTCCTGTGATCCTTAGATCCACAACCAATATAGGCACCAGTGGCCCACCAACACTCTCCCGGATGGCGTCTAGAACACAAGTTACAAACTGTTGCATCACCACCTCTACCATACTGCTGAGCACGACCGTCGTGTCCAAAATCACCCCGGCGTCGATCAGCTCTATATCGGTTGTCCCGAAACCTCTTACCCTTACCACCTTGGGTACTAGCCTCAACAGGCCTCTTTCCAACATTGGAAGACTTCCTAGCCTCCCTCAGGGACTCCTCGACATCCTTAGCCCGATTCACGAGCACATCAAACTCAGTGTACTCCACAGCCAACAAGTACGTCTTAATCTCCGGATCCAAACTATATCGGAGCCTATCACATCTCTTATGCTCCGTAGGAACCAACTTAGGAGCATAGTGACTCAATCGGATAAACTGTATCTCATAGTCAGCCACACTCCTAATGCCCTACACCAGGGACATAAACTCCCTCTTCCGCGCATCCTCATACTGCGGACCCAAGAACTTCCGCACAAAGGCAGTCCTGAAGTACTCCCAAGTCATGTTAGCAACTGCTACACCCGCTCTCGTGGTAGTCCACCATCTATAAGCATCCCTCTGAAGCAGAGAGACCATACAACCCAGCCTACGGGCATCCTGACAGTCCATCTGATCCAAAATCCTCTCTGTACTAGCCAGCCACTCCTCAGCTGCACTCGGCTCAGATCCACGAAACTCAACACCTCCCAAGCTACACAAACGCTCAAGCGGTAGCCCTGGGGTAACTACAACACAGGTGCGGGAGCCGGTACTTGCACTCCAGCCATAGCTGCCTGAAACGCACCCGTCATAGCCTGATGAACGGGGCAAAGTCTCCGAACTAGCCTCCCACTGGAACCGGAGGCACACCAGCGGGTGGCACACCAACTGGTGGAGGAGGTGGAAGCGGTTTCTCCCTCACATTCGCCTCTCCCTCGGCCTGACCATCGGTGATCAAGCTCGTGGTAGCTCGTGTCTCACGTCTCGGAGGCATATCCAAACACTTCAAACATGCAGTTTTAAAACATAATATCAAAACATAATAAACTTACATTCGGGCAAGATCCAAGGGAAACCGAAGAACATCTAAAAATATGTTGGCATTGGCAATGTGTAACCGACCATCTCTTTTACTCATATTTATTCTAGATGTACTCACAACGCGTAGGTATGCACACAAAAAAACATATCATACTCAATCTATCATTCTAACATACTAACACAAAACATGGCAAACAAATACATATTTGACAACCAACAACTCACTCAACAAACTAACAACGCATTTTATTAAATCTTACAACGCACTTTTCAAACCAACTACACATTTTATTCAACCTGGCTCTGATACCACCAAATGTAACCCCCTTAGCCCGGCCTAGACGAAACCGGCACTAACGGGTTAAACGGGGAATATCAAACCAAACCCATGAAGGTTCGATTCGATAAACAACCCTAAAACCGTTACCTTTTTTTATCTTACTAGATGCATAATCTTATTCCTACGTGACAAGGTCTCATACAAAACATTGTTGATAACTCATTTAATTATAAACAACCATCCGATTAAACACTAACATGGATTAAGGACTAAAACGTAAAACTTCTAAATACAATTAGTAAAGTAGAAGTTCTTTCCATCAATGTTTAATTAAACACCCAAGTAATCTTCACAACAAGTTTCAACTCAAACGGATTATTCTAACATCATCAATTGCATGTTTCGCTAATTTAAGGACCAAAATGTAAATCTTCTAAATTACAAGAACTTCAACCAAATTAAATTAACCATCTTGAAATTAAATCAACTTTAAGCATGCATGCCAAATTTCAGCTCAAAATAATATCTGTAAGTACCTTAATCGAACAAAGGGAGATATCCGGGACTAAAATATAATTCCCAGCAACTTTCAATTCTAGGTGATCAAAGGTTTCGAAACCTTCCCAGAGGTTCTGAAACTTTTTGAAAAAGGTTTCGAAACTTTCCTGGAAATTTTCGAAACTTATCGCGTCCAGTAACTTCCCAGAATTGAATCTGCCCGCAAGGTTTCGAAACCTTGAGAAGGTTTCAAAACTATTTGACAATGGTTTCGGAACCTTTACCCAAAGGTTTCGAAACTTTAGGTCTAGAGCCAAAAGTTTCATTACACTAAGTACAAACCAAGAGCTCAATACTCAACCATTAATTAGAACCACTAAATGCATCAATCCTAATCATGATTAACAACATATGGCACATAATCAACTACGTCATGGATATCATTCAAGCTATAGGCATGCTCCTTAAGAAGAGATTAAAAACATAACAATCATGATAGTACATGCTTCAACAATTCATACAATTCCCAAAGTTCAACAATTAACATCCAAACAATAATGGTTTTATTACAACATAAACCAAAGCCTAATTACACACACTACACATGGGTTGGGTTACACATTGCCTTGCCCAATTTATTTGCCAAAAACATACCAAATTCATGTGAATCTTCCCCTTGGTTTCCTTGCCTCGAACGAAGCTCCAAGTGCTTTTATTTCTCTGCATGGATGAAAAGAGAGCTTAAGCAAACTTGCTTAGTGAGGAAGCTCTACACAAATCATCAATGCATCTATTTAAAACCATGTTGAAACCTTAACTTGAAACACTTTATTAAATCATGCATGCTAACATCTCATGCTCATATTCTTAAAATCATATGCATCCTTGAATTCACATAATATTATCAAATCAATTTGTAAATGATGCTCAAACTTTTCCTCAAATCATGTATGTATATTGGCATTCTAGTGACCACCTTAATGTGAACCTTGAGCTCACCAAATACACGGATCCATGAGACCATTGTCTCTTCATGACACGAAGTCATTATTGACATGACACGAAGTCACCATTGACATGACACGAAGTCACTATTGACATGATACGAAGTCACCATTGACATGACACTAAGTCACCATTGACATGACACTAAGTCACCATTAGCACTACCACGCACGATCGGACACATAGTCACCCTTGTTACGTGTAGGCGGCTCTACCACGCACGGTTGGACACAAAGTCACCCTTGTTACGTGTAGACAATATTCTGTATTCTCAGTTTTGATTATAGTGCACTTAAGACAATCCTAATGACATGTCATCGTATTCGAATCTAAAGTAGTGTCACTAAGCCAATATCATAATCAAATGTGCATGATATCTTGCTGCTCACAATGCATGCATAATATGTTCAATAAATGAACCAAAAGTCATGCTCAAAGGCACCATCATGTATAAGGAAAATAACCATATTGTATTCCAAAACATTTCTCATAATTTTCCATAATCATAGATGCTAAATAAGCTATGCATTTCAGCAAGTATCTCTCATGTATGCACCATTTCAAAACATGCTCATGCATTTCCATAAATTCCATTGCATTACCAATAAAATACCTTTGTCGAAAATAGCCGAAACTCATATCGGTTCATTAAAACAAATACTTTACTTACTCTTGAACTATGGAAGGTTTTCACACTCTTCCATAGCCCCCAAAAACAGCCATATCCGATTACCATTAAACTACCGAAAATTTAGCCGAAAAGACCGTAAACTAAGCCGAAACGCATCCGAACAACAACAGCCCAAAACCTAACGAATCTAACATCTAATCCACCTCAATTATGATCCAAAAACACATCCAAACCATCCTTATATCTCCAGCAACATATAAGCATCTACAACAGCCCATAAAACAACCGAAAAGCACCTTAAAACTACACCGATTGCATTATTTCGGGATTAAGTTAATGTGATATCAAATCAAGACTCAATTAATCATTAAATCAACATAAAAACATGATTGAATTCATCTAATTTCCAGCATTAAATGATATCCAAAGATTAGCAAGCTAATACTTTGGAATTTCAATAAAGAACCTTAGAAAAGAATATAAATCCAGAAAATTACCTTTAAGATCTATTCACCAAAAATATGTAGTTTTCCCCTTCTTGATTCCTTGCAATTTGATGTAGATTTGATGAAATTGATGCATAGGTTTTGTAAAGGATGGAAAGATGATGCAAGTGATGTAATCTTTGTGGAAAAAGATGCAAAAATCAGCAAGGAATTGAAGAGAAAAGATGAAGAGAAAGTGGAGAGAAAATGAGAGAAAAGTGGTTTTGAGAGAAAATGATTAAAAATCCAATTAAAGTAATTAAAATATATTTTGGTGAATAAATCATCATTAAAAATTAGAAATGGGTTTATGGCCCTCTAAGGATTCTAAGTTTAGCTTGCTTTTCAATTTGGTCACTAAAACATGTAAATTGCCAAAAATTACAAAATAGTCCTCCAAATTTCCAAAAATTACAAATGGGTCATTAATGCATAATTAAGTATAATTAAAAATCATTATAAAATCCAAATTATTTTCTTTTAATTTTGAAACATATTTTAAATATTTTAAACCACCTTCTAAATTTTTATTTTTCTTAATTAAAAATATCCTTATTTTATTTTTCCCGGAATTAATGAACCGGAGAAACCGATTCGACCCGAATCGAATTCCCCTAACTAAGCCTAAACTAATAACCCCCAAAACGGGATGTTACATGATAGTCAAATTGATCATTAGGGAACTCAATTGAAATAAAGGAAAAATAAAAGAGCTAAATTAAAATGACCTAAATGAAATAAAAACAAAAGTCTAGGCTTGTATGCTAAACTCTTGAAAGTTGGTAAGTGGAGATCCATGTGGCAAGGGTGGACCAATGAGATTCATTTTAATGGGATATTATCCCATTAATTAAAAAAAATAGGAAAGGGGGAGGGGATTGGACAACATACCCATTGAGAAAGAGAAAGAAAGATCAACTCTTTTCTTCTTCCTCCTTGTTCCACCTCCATAGCCAAAACGAAGAGAAAAGAAATCAACTCACCTTCTTACTTTTGAAACCCTATAGCCAAAATTTGCAAGATTATTCACAAGAAAAATTTAAGTTGAGCTTGGTAAAGAGTAAGCCTCTGAAATATCTATTAAATTTAAATTGATTCATAGGTTTACATGAGTAGTTTAGTAAGATCTTTAGTATGAAATTTTAATAGCATGCATACATAGTGATTTAGAATGATTTGAGAAGTTGAAACTTATCGAAAAATAGGCCTAAGATGATAGAGAATAGATAGAGTTTTCGGAAAATCTAGTAAGATCAAACATGTGCATTGAAGTCGTGTAAGTGAAAACATTAGAAATATAAAATATGACAAGGCTTAATTGTTATGTAAACAAGTAAATAGCTACTAGAAAATTAGAAATTTATGTTAATATTGTGCTTAAGATGCTGGAAAATTATAAGAACAAGCTTGGATTATGATTGAAACTCATGGAATGTCAGTTAGACTAAATCTGCCTAAAAAATAAATTTTGTGTAGCCATTTTCGAAAAAGTCCCTTGGACAAAATTGAAGGAATTAGAGGTTGAAAATTTGCATTCTAATACCCCTACAAATCTAATTTAAGTGAAAATCTATGTCACCTCGTTTGGAGTTGTGTAGAGAAAGTTATAAGCCAATTAGTAAAGGTGGTTTAGGCAGTCCTAAAGCCAAACTATTCTGAATTTAAATAAAATCTGGTGCTAAATGGTTAGAAATTAAAATGTGAGGTTAACATGGTTACTTAGAGGATCTTCTTAGCTTTTTAATGATATAAATTATGCTAAATTCGGATAAGAGAGGTATGAGATATGTCAAACTTTCTAAGAGGTAGAAAAGTTGTCCCTAGAGGATAAATTTGAATCTTGCATTTTTTATGCATATTAACACTTGAAATAAGTGGTTTTAATGCATTCTAATGAATTGTTATGTGAATAGAACAAGAGGAGAGTGCTTGCAAGGAAAAATTTCAAGGGGATCACCATATACAACCCTTGATTGCTTGGAAATATTTGTGAGTGTGGTAAATTTTAGGGTCCTAGGTCCTAATCACCCTTTTATATTTAAATTGTCATGTAATTGGACTAAACTTATATTCGGAAAAACGAAAAGGAGGCTAATGTGTTTGATAACTTGTGTGATGCCATGACTTGATTGCTAGATTGTTAGAACTATCTTAGTTCATGTGCATAGCTTGGAAATGTCGAGGTAAGTTACGGTACGCAGCTACGGGATGCCAAGTATGCAAATCATGCCTGAGGCATGTATATGATGATATGAATGTTTTTTTCGGTGACATGATATGAATGATTTTGTTTGGTAACATGATAAAAATTATTCTTGTTGATAGCATGTTACGAACACTTGCTTTTGTGATAAGAAACTTTGTTATAGTATTATTGAATGAAATGCATGAATAATTGTATCAGTGGTGCATAAGCATTTGAACCATTGCTTTTGTTATACATGCTTAATTGATACATGATTGTTTGATATAGTATTACCGAATGAAATGCACAAATAATTGTTAAATGTTTGAAATAAGCATGTTGCTCTTTTCATATGATTTATGTCTAAATTGGTTAAACTTAGGGTTGTCTCACTAAGTACCTTAAAATTACTTACCACTAATTTGTTTCCCTTCTTCCTAAAACAACAGGTTATCAAGCTAAGGACCAAAACTAAAATGGTTCTAAGAAGCAAGCATAAAGCAAGCAAGAGAAGTATGATATTTTGTAAATTTTGTAACTCCTAGAATTTGGTGGCATAATAAATTTGTTAGCATTATGCATTTTGGGACTTTATCATTTAAATTGTATATAATGCCTTTTTGTGTATTTCATATACAAGCTAGTGAACCAAATATGTTGGCTTGTAAGCTTAGTGTCATGACCCGCCAACAACTATGAGGTTAATAAATCATCCTTGGGCATTCTTGAGGAATCCATGCACCAAGGAAGCTTCCGAAATGAACTAGAATGACCTACATCCATCTCAATGATTCAATCATGTTCTAGAATGTTCAAAGAGGTTCCACCAAGATCTAGACGCGTCTAGAAGGTCTTAGAATATTTTAGAAGACTCTAGATGATTCTCAAAGGTTCTAGAATATTCTAGAATGACAAAGAAGATGCTGGAAGCATCTAGAACATTCTAGAATGATCAAGAATGTTCTAGAAGACCTTGGAAGACCCTAGAAAGATCAAGTCTACTCTGGAAGTCTCTAGAGTTCTCCAGAATATTATAGATAGTTATAGACATGTGTAGGATAATGTAGAAATCTCTAGAATAGTATAGATCTTTGTAGATATTTATGAAGGCAAGTTAATAGTCGTCCGATCAAAATAATCTTAGTCGTCCATTGTGGGCTTGGGGGCCTATAAATAGGACCACTTACCTCATTTGTAACCATCAAGCTAAAGTGTAAGCATTAAGCCTTGTAAATCTCTTTTCAAGCTTAATACAAGTCCCTTTCTAAATCCTTCCTGCCTTCTCTAGTTTTTCAAGTATTTCTTTTAGTTTAGCCTTATCATTTGTGTGAATCAAGGCTTGTTAGCATAACTCGGGAGTGTTAACACCGCACGGATCAATTTAAGAGAATTAAGTCCGTGATAGTTGGTATCAAAGTATATTCGATTTTGTTCGGGACATGGCCAAGAATGGGAAGAATAAAGTTGTTGACTTAACTGAGATGGAGACCATGCAAGAGCAACGAGGGCGTGTGGAGGTAGTTGATCTTGTTTCAGCTAGGACACGAGCCAAGTCCAAGGATCGTCTCTCTAGCTTGGAGTCTTGCATAACTCATGTTGAAGAAAACGTGGGGGGCATAGGTGCCCAAGTGAACAACCTTCATCAGCGGGTGGAAGGCATTGAGGTAGAGGATGCCTAGATCCACACTATCATGAAGGCCATAATGATCAAGCTAGATAACGCCATGCTTGCGGAGATAGGTCAAGTTCACGACCTTCTCATGGGAGTGCTCTCGGAGGTACGTGCTTCCCTTGAACAAGAGTTAGACCATATTCGTACCCAAGTTGAGACACTACAAGGCGATGTTGCCTTGTGCAAACGTGCAATGGTCTTCGGGCCCAACACCATTTATGAGGCTAGAAGGGTCGAGGTACCCAAGCCAAAGACTTTCATTGGATCATGCAACCCTAAAGAAATAGACTTCTTATGGGGGCTAGAGGAATACCTAATAGCTGTCGGCATCTTGGATGAGGCATACAAGATTCAAACCGCAGCTCTATACCTCACTAACACTGCCATACTTGGGTGGAGGAGAAGGCGCTTAAACACTGAGAGAGGTACGTGCACCATTTCTATCTTTGATGACTTCAAAAAGGAGCTAAAACGATAGTTTTATCCCGAGAACACCGAAGATGATACCCGAGCTTGTTTATGAAGGCTTAAGCAATTAGGGAGCACCCATGATTATGTTAGAGACTTTACCAACTTGGTGCTCGATATCCCTAATCTCTCAGAAAAGGATTCACTCTTTAATTTTGTAAATGGGCTTCAACCATGGGCAAAGACTGAGCTTAAACGTCAGGGAATGCAAAATCCTGTTGATGTCATAGCCTTGGCGAAAAACTTGATTGATTATTCTAGACACAAAGAGTCCAACACCAAGCTAAAGGATAAGAAGAGTGGGGAAGCTTTAGGTTGGAGAGATGAGAGTCCTCGTAAGGATAACTACAATGAGGAACACTTGTACAATTCCAAGAACTCATCCTCATGGAAAGGCAAGGCCGAGCATAAGTATCAAGAAGTTTGAGGCAAAAGAAGATCACCATCCAATAAGTGTTCCATCTGCGACGGTGATCATTGGGTTCGGGAGTGCCCACAATGGCAAGTCCTTAGTTCGCTCCTAACCAAACATCAAAAAGATAATGATGCCGAACCTGGTGCACAAATGAGATCCATGCAACTTCTAAATATGATACAATCCACCCCGGAGATTGAAGCCAAAGGGTTGCTCTATGTGGAAATCACAATCAATGGGAAAGCATCAAGGGCAATTCTTGACACAAGTGTATCTAATAACTTTGTTTCTCTTGATGAAGCAAAGAGATTAGGTCTTAAAGCAACAGAAGGTCCTCCATCAAGGCAGTTAACTCCATTGCCCTACCCATCCAAGATAATGCAAACGGGGTCAATACCAATGTAGGGATATGGTCCGGTCACCTAGACTTCATAGTAGCCTCGATGGACGACTACAAGCTTGTACTGGGCATCGATTTCTTTGATAGGGTTAAAGTAGTCTCGATGCCATTTGCCAACAATATGACCATCATGGATGGTGAGAAAACTTGTGTGGTACAAACCATTAGGACCACCAAGCCTAATGCAAAAGCGATCTCATCACTTCAAATGGAGCAGCTTGAAGAATTCAAGAATATTAAAACATCAAAGTTGCGAAAGAGGCTACGACCAAGGGGAAAAATGGATCATAAGAACATGTCTAAAACGAAACGAATACAAGATTGGAGTCCAAGGAAGAACACCAACAATTTCATGAAGACGCGACGAGGGCGTCGCGAGCTTAGGTGAGGGAGAATGTCACAACCCGCCAACAACTATGAGGTTAATAAATCATCCTTGGCATTCTTGAGGAATCCATGAACCAATGAAGCTTCTGGAATGACCTAGAATGGCCTACATCCATCTCAATGATTCCATCACATTCTAGAATGTTCCAGGAGGTTCCACCAAGATCTAAACACGTCTAGAAGATCTTAGAAGATTCTAGAAGACTCTAGATGATTCCCGAAGGTTCTAGAACATTCTAGAAGGACAGAGAAGATACTAAAAGCATCTAGAACGTTCTAGAATGATCAAGAATGTTCTAGAAGACCATGGAAGACCCTAGACTACTCTGGAAGTCTCTAGAGTTCTCTAGAACATTATAGATAATTGTAGACATGTATAGTATAATGTAGAAATCTCTAGAAAAGTATAAATCTTTGTAGATATTTATGGAGGCAACATAATAGTTGTCCGATCAAAATAATCTTAGCCATCCATTGGGGACTTGGGGGCCTATAAATAGGACCACCCACCATATTTATAACTACCAAGCTAAAGTGTAAGCATTGAGCCTTGTAAAGTATTTTTTTTAGTCTAGCTAAAGTGTAAGCTTAATACAAGTCCCTTTCTAAATCCTTCGTGCCTTCTCTAGTTTTTCAAGTATTTCTTTTAGTCTAGCCTTAGCGTTTGTATGAATCAAGGCATGTTAGCATAACTCGGGAGTGCTAACGCTGTACGGATCGATTTAAGAAAATTAAGTCTGTGACATTAGGCTTGTATTAGTTTGCTATAGTAAAAGTTATTGGTATGAATGTTAGTCAATGATATTTTGGTTAAAGGTTATAGAATTGGTAGGTTTGCTATTTGTTGTCTAAACAAGCTAGAATTACCCATTAGAGTCTAGGAGTTATTGATGTTAGATAGATGAATTTTGGATAGAGGTTAAGTAATTGAAAAGCTTAGAACCTGCAAAATTGTGCAAGGGTATCGATACCACTTGCATGAGTATCGATACCTCATTGAAAAATGATCAAGGACGATAGGAAGACGCTTTGGAACGCCTATCCTCTTTTTTAGTACCCAAACCTCCAGTAAGCTTCTCGTTTCGATACCTTTTTGGGGGTGTATCGGAACAGGGACAGGTATCGATACATCACAAAGTTGTACCGATACAGGTAGGTTATCATGTTCTTAAGTCTTCGAGCTATTGTATCGAAACCTTGACGAAATGTTCTAATATCTGCAGTACCGATACAGTTTCATAGGCGTATCAATACGTAGGCCCTTTTTATCCAAACTTTTGAGGTTGAAATTTAGAGGTTCCACATTTTTGTTTAATAGTTCCTTATGTTGGTTTAAAGTTCAGAATGGGCCCCTAATATTTGATTAAGTTCAAGAATGATGAATAAGTAAACTATAATTGAAAAAAGGTTTTAAATTTACCTCAAATTAGATATGTTTCACAAAAGTCTGACTTGAAATGTCTTACAAATAAATATAAGATAGGTTTAGTTCAAGTTTATAGCTTTGAGTGCACTCTTGTCTCCTAACTCGGGGCGTGGGTGTCACACTATATAAGTAATTTGAGCTTGTTTACCATTGGGTAGATGAACAAAATGATTAGAAGACTCATAAGAAATTGGATTAATCAAGCAATAAAAATTAGAACATATATGATCTGTAGCACCTATTTCCAAAATCCAAGACATGCTAGAAGTATTCACTGAAGTAGGAGAAGTTATACCTGCTGAATGAGCAAAAACCTCAGATGATGCTGGAACCGGATCAAAAAAATTCTTGTTCAAAAGATCCAAGATTTGATAATATTGAGTTTGATTAAAAACATGTGCACAACATGTAAAGATGCCCCAGATGGAACCACAACATGAGATATAGAAACATTCGATGTTACAGGAATCAAATAAATATTCGATGCAACAGACGCAGAGGAATCCATATTCATGACAGCATGAACCTCCTTTTTCTTATAAAATTTGAAGTCAAGTGGAAAATCGACCAATCTATAACATTGATCTTTTTGTGACCTTTTTTTTTGCAAAAGTCACAAACACCATTAAACCGATGACGAGATGTCAAACCTCTAAAATCGTACATGACAACCGGATCAGAAACTGGAGAAACACCATTGAACTGTAATCTTTTAGATTTTTGCTGAAAAATCATCGAGTAGGCTTGATTGACCGAAAGAGGAGGTTTCATTAACAGAATCTAACTTCTAATAGTAGAGTAAGTTTCATTCAATCCTATTAGAAACTGAAATAAATTATGTTGGAGAATAAGTGTGAAATTATCCCGCGACACCTCACAATCATAAGTGGAAAAAGGAACAAGCACGACGTATTCATCCCAAAGCAATTTCAGACGATTTAAATATGAAGAAAAAGATAAATCACCATGAGTTGAAGTGACGATCTCCCGATGAAGAAAAAATATCTGAGCGCCATTGATTTTGTCAAATTTCTCCAGAAGATCCTTCTAAACAAGAGTCACGCTCGAATCAAATGCAATATCAGCTGATAATTCTTTGGAAACGGATTTAAGAATCCACGATAAGAGACCGGTGCATTACATGGATCCACTGCGATCGAAAAGGAGGATCTAAACTTTCAAGAGTGCAATTATCGTGATAAACCTTAATTTGTTTTTGGCTAAAAGGGCAAGGCACATGGATCGGCTCCAAACACTATAAGTGTCGATGCCGGTGTATAGGAGGGGTGAAGATACAAAACATGATGGAAGTCAACGATGGTATCCTCCGGTGGTATGGCGGTTAGAAGAGAAGGGGAAGAAAATAATTAAGAAAAACAATGCTTAATGGACTTAAGTAGAGAATGAAAGAAAGATAATAATGGGAGAGAAGGCTCAAAGGATCTAAGAGAGGCCCGAAAACTGACACTGTGTGGAAAAATACTCTCTTTCATTCAAATCATCAATAGGAATACAATTTCTCTTTATATACAAAGTAATTCATCTAGAAAACTTATTAACGGAAAGTATAACAGCTATAACAATCATCTAACCAACTATGTATATTAACCAAATTCTT
The DNA here is from genome assembly GCA_035048815.1 of Abelmoschus esculentus. Taxonomy (NCBI): domain Eukaryota; kingdom Viridiplantae; phylum Streptophyta; class Magnoliopsida; order Malvales; family Malvaceae; genus Abelmoschus; species Abelmoschus esculentus. Next base: position 10,452,671 of record JAUCBN010000026.1, on the reverse strand, counting down.
TTATAAGTTATCTTAAAAATCATTGTACCTTTGGATGTTACAAAATTACTCACATAAAGTTTCTCCATAAATTATTCAATTTGGGTTTTAACATCCTTCCTATAAAGAATAATATCCTTTTATCAGCTTTGGTTTTAAGTAAAACTAAATTATTATATCACGAAGGTAATAAAATTTCCTTCAAACAATTGTTTATCATATCAATTATTATGATAAAATTTTATCATAATATTGATCTCATTCGAAAGTATATAGTCCAAAAACTTATTCCATATCTCATAAAAATTGAAGCATTTCCTCGTGAAATTTAGCTTCTTCAGATACACCGTCTAATTTGCGGTTTGAAGTGTCATTTTTTGACTTTTAATATATATGCTCTAGCAATATATTTTTTAGTAATAATTTATTAGAAAAATTTAAAGACAGTAACAATATTTACCTCATCCTCTATAGTACTAGGAGGATATTCTTTTGACCAAGTTTATCATGATCAGATATATAACACTTTTGTTGTCACCTTTTAGAAATTCTTCCTCGTGAATTTTAAAGATTGTGTCACATAGTCACAATCAAAATATTATAAATTTGTTAAACATCAAAAATTTAGTTAAAGACTAAAAATCATAAACAAAAATATAATTTCCAACTTTTTTTAGACGGTAGGATTTTAGTAAACTAGAACCCTCAAACCAAAGATCACACAGTTTTAATAGAAAAAGCAATAATAAACAGTGCGCAAGGTAGGTAACTTATGATAAGAGAGGTGGTGCACTAGGCACGCTTAAGTATCAAGTCTTTTCAAAAACCAATCCTGGACATGTACTTTTAAATTTTCTTTCAATCATCTGTTTACGGAAGTTCTTGAAATCATTCAAGTATGAGTAATCAATTAAGTCACTAAGAATTTAGTAATTAAGAATTTCTTAGCAACAACATCTCCCATTTATGGTCCAACGACCCTCATAATTCTTAAGCTAATTTTAAACATTGTGTATTTCATAACAAACATCAGAATAGGCTTTAAGAATTTTAACAAAGAGAACAACTTTCTTCTATGCTTTGATTCGAGACCTTGGTCGAATAATCATTATAAAATTAGTAACCAATGTTACTTCCACTAACAAATCCTGTCAAAATAGATTTGGTCACTTTGTTTGAAAAAGAGATCAAATAAATCCATTATAAGGGTAGAAAATAAATGCCCGAAAAGTAATTTATTTACTATATCTCAAATTTCAAACTTCACATGAAATAATTTTACTGATTTATTTCCAAATTAGAATCATCCTTGATTCTCACTAAATATTAAATCCGATTTATTTTTATTTAAAATAAATTGAAACGATTTACTTCCAAACAATAAACCTTATTTATTTCCAAAATAAACTTAACAATTTATTGTTGTTTTTAAGAGAATAAACTCAATGATTTATTTTTTACAAGTAGAATAATAAAATAATTTTAAGAAAATAAATCTAATAATCTATTTTTATTTATAAAATAGAATTATATAAGATTTCTCAAAAATAAATTTTGTGATTTATTTTCCTTACAAAATTAGAATCAACGCAAAATTATATCAAAAAAATAAATTCAATGATTTATTTTTCTTATATCTTCGTTTAAACATTAGGATTGGTGGCACTATAATCCAAATAAAGATACCGAAGCAACTTAATTCTTCCAAAAAAATTAATTTTTGTTTTAAATTCCATTAATTATTGCTTGGAAGATTAAGTAAATTCATTAAAAAAATAGGAAATAATTCTTAAAATGAATTATTTACGAGATCTTAGTTTCCAAAATAATCAAGACTTTATTTGTGTTTACACTTTCCCAAAGAAAATTATTAGTTAAAATAATAATTTAAAGTGTTTTTAAAAACAAATAATAATTATCTCACATAAAAAGGATATTCCTTGTCATGCCTGATAAGTGTATGAAAGTCCTAATTTTTATATCATTTTCTCACTCGATTATCGCTAATAATGGATTAATTTAATGGTAATAATGGATAATTCTGCATATTTTCCATATTTAAGCATCACAATACTTAATTCTTGATTTTATCTATTATTTGGTATAAAACAAGTACGGTTAATGGTTTTCTCTCTTGAGACAAAAAAACAATCATACAGGTAATGCCAGATAGCATAATGGATGTTGGAAACTAAAGCTGAAATACAGATAAGTACCCACCACGACAGCACATTGGTAATCACAGCAGTAGATTAAAGATGATAACTGGTGCACGATAGATGGAGAATAAAATGTCGATTTTATTGGACATAATGAGAGAAGAAATAGAAGTGAAGAAATGAAGTTAAGCCGTTGTCAAAGTCAATGCAAAAATAAAGACGTCCAAAAGGAGTTAAATTAGGAAATAGAATAAAGAGTTGTAATTTAATATGGACATGTATTCTTTTCCTTTTAGAACTCTTACCTTTATGAAAGACTTTGACCTAGGCTTGGCCTATATAAAGCAAACCCCTAGTTCTAGGAATAACAAGTCAAGTTCTCATAGTTAAACCCTGAGTCACCGACAAGTTCACTATGTTCTAAACCACCATCGAGGCTTAGGTAGTTTATGGAGTAGTTGGGAAGAAAGTTGTATCTTATTTGAGATTTACTAATACAATCTTTATTTTTATAGTTTATTCTCTATTGGCTTTTATTGTTCTTTGCATATGAGGTCGAAAGATAAGTATGTGAGGAAAAATCTATTTTTCTAATATAGGGAGAGTTAGACTCACGAAACGAAAGAGTACGAGCTTTACTCAAAGGCATCAATTAATCCGCAAAGGTTTTAGTGACTAAAAGGAAGCATATCAACGGTTGTTGTTCATCATTGATTCACGCCGGGCGGTATTATCAAGATATGGATTGCAATAGTTCTCTGAATTAGGGATAAGGAGGAGATATACAAGGATGCTCTATTGAACTATAGAAAGTTGAATTTTCGATAAGGCATAACCCCACCGAGGGAGCCAATGCATTAATAAGTAGAAAATAAGTGTAATTGGATTCCCCTCTACAAAGCAATCAGCTTGGCCTTATTCCTATCATTGAGATTTCCTTTATTTATTTAGTTTACTTACTTTATCTTCATCACTATCCAAATTACTTGTGTTCTTTATTTTTCTTAAGTGCAGAATTAACGTGCAGACAAGATGATCCAACCCATATGGGATCGATATCTAAAGTATTATAATTTGAAAAAAGAGGTAGAAAGATCTGTAAATAAGTATAAGACTCCAAAGCTCACGTCAAATTTGGTGTCGTTGTCGGGGATTGAAGTTCAACCTAACTGCAATTTACTTCTGTACCTTTTTCTTTTTCTTTTTTTATTTGATATAATCGGGGTTGTTTTATGGTATGACCAGGTCGAATCTATCTGCAGACAATTATCCTTTTGATCCTGAAATCGAGAGAACCGCAAGGAACCTTCGACAAAGGTTATGCGAAAGGATGAATCCAACACCTGGCCAGTAGAGGAACAACGCTGGCATGAATGCAGCCGAGCCACTCAACCCGTCAGCATTCACTATTATCGATCCAGACAACCTCCCTTGACAAGAACGTATCTGTACTGTTCGAATCTTATTTTTACTATTCCAAAATATGTCTCAATTTGTTGATTATTTCTTACTACTTTTTCCAACAGTATCACTGACATGGTAAAGAACCTTTTTATCCAACTATTGGATTGGACAATCCACTCTACTAACATGCAACGCAACACAAGGCAAATTGGACCACTCAATAATTGTAATAGTATCATATCATTCGCATGGAGAAACAAAAACCAAAGGGTAACCCTTGAACCCCAACTACATTGGGACCCATAACTAAATGCATGCAAAAGATACACAATTTGTAATGATTCTTATTTTAACTCTATCTCTCCCTAAAATTTTCGAGAAAAAATATCATTAAAAAATGGCAAATACATTAAACAAACGGATGTATCACGTTATGTGGATTTTGACCATTTCTCGTGGGTCGTTTGGTGATGAAACATTTTTATTTTTAGGTATGATAAATGTTGTTCGGATGTATTGTTAAATGTATTTTTTCCACGTTTATTCCACATTGTAGTACACAAATTGACAAAGTTGTTGGATCGCTCTTTGCGTTATGGTCGATGTGGGTTGCTTGGAAAGACTTGAAGTTCAACAGCAAACGATACGCAATGGACGAGTTACTTTTTCTCACTCGGTTATGTTCTTTCTATTGGTTTAAGTTACCTCGAACACGAAGGATGTGTTAGAAGCAAATTGGTAGAACTACCCATAGGAATTTGAGGGTTTGTCGAACAAGGATAATGTTCGTCAATCAAGGGATCCAATGAGAAATGTCGCTTGCAAGTACTTTGAAGTTGAATGTAGTTGGCTAGGTGAAAAGAGATTATTGGCAAGTAGGGTGCGTCGTGTTATCGAAATCATTTTTAAACCTATGGTAAAAATAGCTTAGATGATTAATTTTTAAAATTATTTTTTAATTTAATTTTAAAAATATTTGGAATTCAAATTGTTTTTTGTAAACTGGACATCATTAAAATAACTAGTGATTCGTTTTGTAGACTAGATACCATAAAAATAACTAGTGATTCATTCGTTTAAAAATTTGAGCAAACGTTGATAGTCGGTTGGTCAGAGCAACTCAAGCGCTCTCATCCCTCTTCCTCAGGTCCCTGGTTAATGATCCAGCAGGAACATCTTTTTCCTTAAAGTCTCTCCTTTCTCCTCTAGATCGAAGTAGAAGTAGTCTTTGTAAAAAAACAAATAGGTTCATGAGTCGATTAAGTATAGAGAATGATTAACACCCTACAAATACCTAACATCGATACCTTTAATATTTTATAGAATTCTAACATTTTTGAATAACAATTTGAATTTAATTTTATCATTAATTATTAATTGAGTTTATATTTTGAATAAAAATATTATTCTTATAAAAAATAAATTTTTACCTCGAACATAAGATTAGAAGCACCTCTATACGTTTAGGTACCTTTATTTGTATTCCAAAAATTATCTCTCACATAAAAAGTTTTTATGCATGATTTAGTCTTGAACTAGTCCAACTAGAGTCATTCCACCCTATAATCTGGCTTAATAATCCAACTCGAATTCAACCTAACCTAATTTGACTTGAAACCTGACTTGACTTGACACGTCCGAGTCAACTCATCCAAGTCAACCCATTATGAGTCAACTCATTTGAGTTAACCTGTATAAGTCAACATATTTGAATCAACCCTTCTAAATCAGCTTGTTTAAGTCAACTCATATTTTGGGTTTTCCTACATCCCAAGTTTGTTCCGCAAAATTCTAACTCGAAAGTCTCAAAATCTAACCTAAAACCTGATCATTCATGTGTACTTTAATTATTCATTTTAAGAGTAAAATAATTGGATTAAGAATTTGACTTGGATTATTATTATTTATTTAAAGATACTCAAGACTCACCTAATCGTTCGTTTGGTCCACCTAGCTCTTTCCGATCTACACACCTGCGTGGGCCCATATGATCTTAGAAACTCAGTGAAATTATTTAGTTCGAATTTATTTCTCTTTTAGTATTTTTTTATTTGTTATGATTTAGGGTCTAACACCTCTGTAAAGCGTAGCGAGGCATGCTCATGGTAAACCCTTTCGACCAATTATTAAGGTGTGTTCTATATGTACTACATTATCGTTTTATATGATCCGTTGAAATGATTTCTCTGAATATTTTTTTAAATTCTCTTTGATTTGAACGACTATTTTTTTATTTTAAAAGTGTGCTTACTTTATCTACTTGAAAGTGTGACCTAGATCTAACTTGAAACTACGATATATGATTTTTATTTTACTGAATTAAATAAATATATGTCTCCGGATGTATGATCATATTATTTTGTGTTAAATAGTTTTATTGGGGGAATACCTTTGGGATGTTATTTGAAGTCTCTACAAATAGAGTGATGATCCAACTGGTTAGGATCCTATGCCCTATGGGCGTAGTGAAGTCCTTCAAGATTTAATAGATCTCCTTAGGTATGAGAAGTATATATCAATATTCGGTTAGAGTGTAATTAGCATTTAAATAAAAACTTTGGTTGTACTTATAACATGTTTACTAAAATGATTTACATCTATTTGAACTATTTAAATATTTTATCTATATTTATTAAAATATATTAAACTCCCTAGCTGATACCCTTATGTTTTACCACTTCTTAATATTTTTGGATAGATTTCCTGAACTGGGCACTTAGAGTTTTGACACATTTTTATAACTCTTTTGTTATAATGTTTTTATCTTCCCGGTTATATTTATTAAGGTGACGTGAGTTTATATATTTTACTATGTTATTCGACGGGATATTATATTAAAACTAGATTTATGATGTGGATTAAATTGATTATCTTAATTTATATATGTATAGGCTATATTTATTACTTGATTTGAACTATAAACTTTTAAATATTTTCATGTGTAATTTTTTTATATGAAATGCGACCTCCCGACATTAAATTTAACGCATAGCTCTTACGCTAACCGTGTCATCTGCTTAAAATCTTGTTCAAATCCCTCTTTATTATATGTTAGTATTATTATATTGGAAGTCGACTAGCAAGGGAAGGAATTAACCTACCTCAAATCAAGGAATTATCCCAAAACTTTCAATCAAGATACCTTTCCCTTGATTCCAATCTTCCCTATAAATTACTAACGCCCATTCTCATTCTTCCATATGTCTTTGATTTTGTTCAGACATCTCTTCAAAATGTTCAACCTCTCCTCCAAGTTTCTCTTTCTCTCTCTCATTTTCTCAGGTTTTTATTTCTTAACTCAAAATCCAATGTGAAAATTCTCTTGGTTTTTTATTAATAATAACAATAATTAATTTCCAATGTTGTTAAATTATTTTTCAGTTTTTTGTTTGTGTTTGCACCCTGTCCAAGGGCAAGAGATGTGCCATGGACAAATCCCTGGTAATGGTTCTTGCGATGCTGGAATTTGCAGCAGTGAATGTGGCCAATCCTTCCCAGGCAGCCTGGGCAGTTGCGTTCAGACTTACATCAACCGTTACTCATGTCAATGTTCCTGGACATGCAGTTATTGAGACAATGATAACCTACACCATCTCTATTGTTTATGTAATAAAATTAGACTTTGAAATAATATGTTTTAGTTTAATTCTATTATTCTCATTTTATTCACGTTCGATTCAATTTCATCCTATTATCAGGCTCGTATCTAGGTCCGAACAATAAGGGCGTCGGTCTAGGACCCCACTATTGCCTAGGCCCTACTTTTAAATAAAATAAAAATATATTATTAAAAATAATAAAAAATAAATTAAAAAATATAATAAAATATGGGCTCACAGTTTAGAATGGTGGCTGCAGTTTGCCGCAATCAATGAAATAACCATTTGAAATCTTTTTAAGTTTTAATTTGTGGGTCATAAATAATTATATAATGGTTTAAAACATTATTAAATTATTTTTTTATTTTATTAATCTAGGAATTAATAGGTTTTAGGCTTTTAGATTATCATTAAAATTTTAAAAATAATTTAATATTTTTGAAATTTTAATAAGATTAAAATTTTCAAATATACCTATAAATAATCTTTACAATATTTTTTTTCATCTCTATTTCTCTTCTCTTCTATTTTTTCTTTTTCTTATGTTATATTCTTATATTTTGAATTAAATTTTTTATTTATTATTTTGATTTGATACTCTAAGAGAACATGAACTCATATATTTAAAGAGATTGTAGTTTACATGATTTGAATTTTGATATATTTTAGATGATTTATCAATAATAATAAAAAATAATTTAAAAATAAATTAATTTATTTCAATATATTTTTAAAATTATTTATTTAATAAATATTTTGAAGGCCCAAAATTTTAATTTGCCCTAAGGCCACCAAAATCTAAAGAACGGTCCTGCCTATTATATTCGTGTTTTATGATATTTGTTACTTGGTTTGTAACCTTAAAACATTCTCACATACGAATAATATAAATTTGTCATATACATTCAACAAATAGAATTTACATTTACTAGAATAACTAGTAATCATAATGAAATGATAATGATATGATGCATCAGTAATTAGAGGTTTTTGTAGTTAGAAACATTCAATAAAGTTTAGTTTTTTTACGGTAATTATTACGTACATCGATGCCGGAAATAAAATATTCTTATAAACGTTTTTTTTAAGATTAAATATTTAAATTAAAGTTTAAGTATAGGGATATGGGTGTAAATGACTACAGAGATGGTTGAACCGTTTTTATAATATTTACTTTTATGTTCAATTAATAAATAAACAAACACAAACAGAAATTAAACTATTTAATACATGTGTTCGGTTCGTTTATAAGTTCGTTTATCTAATTCTCATTTATGTTTTATTTTATATATTTTAAATATTGTTGAATTTATTGACTAAATTAACATATGATGAATTTTGAAGTTCAAACTATAAAACCTGAGGAGTTTTAAAGACTAGTTTTGTATTGTCATCATTTTCACAAACATAAACAATTATGTTGCCAAAAATTTAAATGAACATGTTTGTGTACCCTAAATGAACATGTTTGTGAACACTAAATAATCAAACACAAACGCCCTCAAAAATAAATAAATGAACATCATGATATTCAAAACTTAAACGAACATGAACATCTTCAAAAATTAATAAATCAACACAAACAAAGCTTTCTTCGTCCAAGCTTGGTTTATTTAAAGCCTTGGGTTAAGAATTTAGGGATTATATTTTAAGTATTAAGGTTAAGATTTAAATGTTAAAATTTAAATTTTAACCATAAACTTTAAACATAAACTCTAAATTAAATTTATAAATACTTAACACAAATTAAAACTAAAATATACATTAATAGCCGCTCTATATAATTTATAACTTACGTAATATTATTAAAAAAACATAACATGATTACAACACTAGCTAGCTACCGCTAATTTTTCTCTTTGTTTTCTCTTACCTAACACATCACGGGACCGAGCGAGATGTTTCTGGTTGTGCTTAAAGCTTGGGAGCGGGATAGCATTAAGAGTGTAGTACGTGCCGAGTAGTCGTCCTATCTTCAGATGGGCGCGCTAATCGCGCACCACACTGGTCGAGAGTTGTCCCCGCTTCCCTGATGAGCCCATGGGAGGGCGAAACCAGTGAGCATCGGAGATCGTAAAGTCTGAACCTTGGGTATGCGAGAGACTTGAGGTGCCGCACGGGTAGAAGTCCTTGCGCCAAAACTCTGACCCCATGACAAGTGGTATCAGAGCGAGGTTGTGTGCTAGCTATGTGTTTACCAAGCGCCTCGTTGCTGCGGAGCGAGTCATGTGGACGAGGTGTTAGCTCGCACCCCAAGAGAAGAGAATGTTCGCAAGTGGGTCCTCTAATGAGACGAGGACGGGTAGACAGGAAGCCGTAGCGAAAGTTCTCCAAATGTGCGACCCCTATTAGTGGCGAGTTTGGGAGAATTGCACACTAGTTCCTGGCAAATCTAAAGAGAAGGTTAAGAGTTCCTCACCATGCACAAGGGCGTGCATGAATCAAGTGGGGAGTTTGTCACGATCCGTTCTTCGTGACATCGTGGGACCAAGCGAGATGCTTCTGGTTGTGCTTAAAGTTTGGGAGCGAGATAGCGTGTAGTACGTGCCGAGCAGTCGTCTTGTTTTCGGATGGGCGCGCTGATCGCGCACTACACTGGTCAGGAGTTGTCCCCGCTTCCCTGATGAGCCCATGGGAGGGCGAAACCAATGAGCATCGGAGATCGTAAAGGCTGAACCTTGGGTATGTGAGAGACCTGAAATGCCGCACGGGTAGAAGTCCCTGCGCCAAAACTCTGACCCCGTGACACTGTGCACACCCACCACACAAATTCAATCCTATTTATACTTGACATTAGGGGATTAATTGAATATTACATTAATTCCTAGACTTTTCTAAGATATATCATAAGCTTCTTAATTATCATACTTTGCTGTCACTCGGGGATAATATTTTGTTTGCTGCCATTTCCATTCCTTCAAAGCTAAGGATTTCTTAATCCTATAAATGCTGCCACCTCATCATTGGTTTTAATTTCTTGTTAGATAAATGAATTGCATGTTGGTTATTAAATTTTTTAAGTAGTTAAGAGTTTGTTGAAATTTTGTTAGGATCATTTTGAGACTATAAAATCAAGTAATTGTAAAGAGTTCATCAAGTTTTTGATTCATCTCAATTAGTAAATAATATCAGATTCTTTTTCTCATTGTTTCTCTATTCTCACGATTCTTTACATTTTTCGTCACATTTCTTTGTTTTTTTCATTGTTCATCAAGCTTCTGAATTCTCACATTTCTACCCAAATTATGAAGATTCTTTGTTTTGTCGTCATGCCTTTAAAGAATTATCTATATTGTTTTTTTCACTATTTTAATCAAGTTTAATTTCTAACAGTTTTCATCATCATTGTATTAAATATTTCCTTCTTAATTTTCTTATATAGATTTGCATACTTCTTGTAAAGGTCCTCGGATATAGTTTATAATTTTGAATCTTATAATTATTTATGTTATTAATGATTTCGATAATAATATTATTATTAAATAACAGTGGTTATAACCGGCGTGAACGTTTTTTAATCTCTATTTAGACTAAAAACGTGATCCCTGACCATTACCCTTAGTTCCCAAAATTTTCAAACTGGTATTTGTTATTTTGCCACGGCTGATTGACACGTCTTTTGCGACTTGGTGCTTATATTTATTATTTTTGATTATAGTATAATTTTGTATAGTTATTCAATTTGATCCCTTAATTATTTTTCCATTTATTTATTACATTGTATATTTATTATTAGTGTTATATTTTTATTTTATTATTATTAAATATAATTATTTTCTTGGTAACTAGTATACTTTATTATTATCATTTATTATTATTATTATCACCATTATATTTTATAATTTAAAAACTATTATTTTATTATATTTATTTAGATTATTTTTATTATTATTTTCAATAACAATATATGTTATTATTTTTTACAATTACCGTTATTTTATTATTTATTTGATTTACTCTTTTTTAAAATAAGTTAATTTTAATATTTTAAAAATTAAATAACCAATCCAAAAATTTAAAATTTCAATCCAAAAGATCATATATGTTGGTTTTGGACAGATTTGAATCAATATTGAGCACTAAATAGAAATTGTTTTGGCTATGTTGGAATTAAGAATTGTTTTGTATAGGTAAAACATGATAATTGAATGTGACATTAAGCATATAATAAGTTAGGACACTAATTAAGTGTATAGTGTGAAGTTTAGGTACATTTATAAGTAAAACGATTACTAATGAAATTGGTGAGGTGAGCTAATACAAGTTGTCCAAAACATTTTGTTCTAGAGCGGCCACTTTAAATTGATACCAAGACTAATATAGTTGGCAATTTGATCTGAAAATTGTCAAGATTAAACTTTCATGTGTCTAGAAGACTTGGAAAAAAACGAAACTCAATTTGAGTTTATAGAGAAAAATCTGGAAATGAATCAATTTGATTGGTCAAAATTGTCCGAAAATAAAATTAAGGTTGTCTTTAGTTAAAAAAAAACTTTATTAATTGACAAATTAATAAAATTCAATCTTATTACGATTAATTAGAATATTTTTTTAGCTTTCTAACGATATAAAGTAGGCTAAATTCTGACATACTAATTAAAAGATATAAAATTTTTAATATAAGTGTTTAAACTATCTGTTACGGGATAATTTTGATTTTGCATTTATAGTGCATATAAAAACTTGAATTGAATGATTGAATGCATTATAATGTATGTTTATGTATGTATGGATTGCCAGATGACCAAAATATTAAGGATCTTAATGAGAAAAGATTGGTAGAGCATTAAGGAAGAGGAACAGAGGGATTTTCATCCACACTCCTAAGTACCTAGAGTTTGGAGTTTTGTGAGTGTAGCTACTCTTAAGGTTGGAACCTGGGTCTTAATCAACCTTTGCTTAATTGATTGTTATGTAATTAGACCAACAACATATTTTTTAATAAGGGAAGAAGGCTAATTTGGTTGATAACTTGATTGATGCCATAAATTGATTGTTAGAGTACTAGGTATTGTTTAGTTTATGTGTATTGAGCGAAAATGCCGAGATAAGTTTATTGCACGTTGCTTGTTGGAGATCAGGTATGTAAAGCAAGTAAGTGACATGTGTGGTAATGTGAATAATTTTTGCTTGATAACATGGTTTGAATGTTAGGTAGAACAACATGCCTAGAGTCTAAACTCGTCTTGTTAGTATTTCGTGTACTTTTACTCAGTACTTCGATATTTTTGTTCAATACTTTGTGTACTTTTAGTTGGTGTTTTGTGCACCTTTATTAGATACCTTAAGTATCTTTTGTTAATACCTTTGAGGTACTTTTGTTAGGTACTTAGTGTATCTTTTGTCGACTTGATTACCTGATCTAACTAACATCCACTACAAACAAAATGACATATAGCGACGGATAGAAAACCGTCGGTAAAACACAAATATCCGTCGGTATATGGACCGAAAACCTTTATCGACGGAAACAAGAAAAATTCCGACACACAAAATACCGTTGGTACTATGCTAGTCGATATAGACCTATACCGACGGAATATACTGTCGGTATATATAATATTGAGCTATAGAGACGAATTGTCTGTCGGTATATGTATGAACTACCCCGACAAATTTATATACATATAGCAACGAATATTCTGTCGTTAAACTATTTATATTCAGTGACGATATAGCCGTCGGTATATGTATGGACTATACGGACAGTTATTTACACATATAGCGACGGACACACCGTCGCTATAAGATTTATATTTTTCAACGGTTTGTCCATTGGTATAGGTAATATATAGATGTATTTTATAATTATCATATACCGACGGTTTTGTCCGTTGCTAAAACATATATGTTTGAATAATTATTATTATTAATAATATTATTTTTAGTTTAATTATTAAATTTACTAATACTGATATAACAAAAATTATTTCTTCTATGTAAAGAGAAAAATATCTAATTTAAACTTCAAATATATTAAGTACCTAATACATAATCAATCAAACATATACGAGTCTGTTACAAATAATTAAAATAAGCAAGCAAATATTTGTGTTTCTTAAAAACTTAAATAATAAAAACTTCAAAAAGTCAAACATCTTTTATACCCTAAATCGGATCATTTCCATCAGTATTTTGTTGATTAGTTGAAGGCATGGATCGACTGGTACAATTAATTGCCGCTGAAGCACTACCAACATCAGGGGTTGCCTATTAAAAGTAGTAAAAATAATTACTTTAAATAAAAAATAAATGGAGAAATAAAAAATTAAAATGTTTTGTATACCTCTGTATCAACCATACGAAGCAAAGCATCCATATCAGGCACATGTAAATCTGGACGTTGTTGTTGAAAGTAGGGTAGAAAACAAGTTTCAAAAAGTTTCTCTAATTTGGCAACCTTAGATTTCAATCCTTCCACCTCTTCAGTATTTTGGACTGGTCGTGAAGGTTCAGATTCCTGAGAATGAGTGTGAATTGCCCCTACACAACGAACACGCCCTCTTCTTTCCGGTCCCTTAACTTGAGCAAACACATCATTTGACCATGAAGTTTGTGATATACTATCAGAAGAAGAACCTTCATTTCTCTTCTCTTGAATACTTTCCTAAAATATAAGAAAGTTACCTATATAATATTATAACTATATTGAAATTTTTAAAACACATATATAAGATTTTATAAAAATCAATTACCACAACAATCGCAGTGTTGTAATTAACGATACTCCCATCTTTACGTGTACAAGATCGAATATAGACATCTGCTCGTGTTGGTGGGATTCTATTAGATTCTGCAATCTGACATCAAAACAATGTAAGATATTAGAAACACTTGTTATTATTTGGTTTGACATCAAATCAATGATAATAATAAACAAAATTATACATACCAAGTCTTCAACAATACTTGGGAAAGATCTTGTTCTTGTACAATGTGGTTCTTCTAACTTTGACCTATTTGTTCTATTTTTAGCACTTTGTTCCTATTCACCATTATAAGTATAAAACAATTAATAAAAATGAAAACGTGGAGTCTTATAGAAATTATAAAGTTATAGCATTTTACCATCGCCTTTGAGGAAAACCAATATTCAACAAGTGTCTTCAGTTGATCCAAATTCACTCGTAGATCCAATTCACTCGTGGATCTTTTCAATTTTCAATGATTTGCTCAACAGTTCGGTTCTCATCAAATATTTGAGATTTCAATTCATTTTTTCATTGCCTCCATTTCGTGCTCATATCTGAGAGAACCCATTTCTTAACATGTTTTAATGTGGCTTCATCAACTCTTTCCTCGAAATCAAATAGTTGAAATTGAAATTTTAACTGCAATAACAAAATAAGACATAAGAACTCATTTACATGATTAAGAAGAATAGTTTAAAAAGAAGAGCTACATCATGTTTTGGAAGAAATAGATTTCAACTCTTATGTTTTGAAAGAGAACATACCTCGATCGTGGACCACATTTCTTCCTTCTTAGTGATCGGCATCTCATGCCAATTTAAATAACTTATCGGCGCAAACTCAGCCTTTTGAACCATCGTTCCAATGAATCGACATAAACAAGTTGATTCTGGACCCACAGGTTGATATAAACTGTTAACTTTGACATTAACACGTTGTCCATCAGGCAACTCCCAAATATCTGGCATAAGTGTTGAGCCTCGAACTTTCTTACGATTGACATTTTCTACGAATAATATGTATAATTACAAATGAAATTCAAATAAATAATTTTATTTCAATTTTGGATTTGAGATGAGGATATCGTACCTGATGAGGGTTGTGATTGTTCATCAAGGGATTGTTGCGCTTGAGTTTGTTCCTGATGTTGTTCCGTTGTTGAACGTTGTTCTTCACCTTGAGAACGAGATTCAGAGTTTCTATGCGATGAAACAATGTTAAGACGCTTTCGTTTTGTCATATTGTTTGAAGTCCTACAAAATTCAAACTCAAACATTAGTAAACCCATATTTGTAATGATAAATAACTACTGCAAATTCTAACAAGATGCAACTCGGATTGAAGTAAGTAATTGTCAAGTGATTGGAACATCTTGTAAAATTATAAGGGTTTCTAGCAATTAAATGAAAAATCTACAAAAGATAAAAGTCACAACCATAGATGCAAATACATTATCAACAACCATATCAATTGTAAATCTAAAATAAAAAGGAACGAAAGACAATGATTAAGATAAACAAAAGATAACATTCAAGTCATTACAATAGAACAAAAATAATAAATGACAAATAACTCTAACATATGTCTTCTCCATCTTTTTCATTAATCGGATCATCCTCTACATTTTCATTTTCCATATCTGGAGTGACATTCAATCCGTTACCACCAACATCATTTCTAATCCAATCATAAACACTAGTGTCGGTAGAATCATCCAAAACCAATTATCCAAGTTCCTCGTCATTGTCAAAACATGATGCCTCACCCATATCGACACATCTCTAAGCTTAGCATGTTTGACGATTTGCCAATCGGTTTGTGTTTCATTCTTAACAATGTAAACTTTCTTAACTTGTGATGCTAACAAAAATGGATCATCAATTAAACTTTCACCCCTATGCGTCAAATGCGAGAAATTCACAAGCGTGAATCCAAATTTATCTTTCTTGCAACCTCTATTTATATCGACCCAATCACATTTAAACAATACAACTCTAAATCGACCTGAATAATTCAATTCAACAATGTCTTTCAAAACCCCATAATAGTTAACTTCTCCTTCAACTGGTTGCTTGTCTCTTGAAGATGCATAACTCCATGTCTTACACGTAACAACAACTCCACTATTTTGAGTTTTCAAGTTTTTTTCTCTTCTTGTTGTATGAAATCTAAAACCGTTTATCATGTACCCACTGTATCGCTTAACAACTTCGCTTGGACCTCGAGCAAGCAACTTAACTACATCAACGACACTTGAATCTACTTGTCGATCCAAGAGTGCAACCTATATAATATTTGAAGTATCAATATTAGCTTTGAAAGTAACTTCATATAAGTACCCAATATTAATTTTCTATACTTACATGATCATGAAACCATGTATGAAAAGTTTCGGTTTGCAACTTATGTATCTCAAATGGTGAAAACTGATTCCTTCGATTACGTCTCTTAATCTCTTGTTCTTGTTTCCTAAAAGAAAAAATAGATGGATTATAATCCACGTGGAGTTAAATATATAAGTAAACCCACATTAATAAACTTACTTTATGTATGGAGATACTTCATCTGAATTAAATAACACATAGCGATGTGCTTGCGCTAATCCTTTCTCATCAAGAACAAGTCTTGAAATCCTTTTACGCTTCTTGATATGAAAAACAGATTGCTTTTTCCTTCCTAATGGTCTTGCAACAGTAGAAAAGATTGTGAATTCAGAACCAAGATAAGAATTTTCACCATCATAATTACGACCAATTCGATTGAATATAGTTTCAACCCCCTCCAAATATCGAGAGCAAAAGGTCAAACACTCATGCGATAAGTAACCTTCCGCAATAGATCCTTCTGGATAAGCTCTGTTGCGTACAAAAGACTTTAGTACTGACAGGTACCTATTCTATTGGACAAGAATAAGTATATATAAGTCACATTTCTTAGTAAATAATTTTATATTTCTACTTCTAGCAATAAATTCATAAATTATACCTTTCAACCGGATACATCCACTAATAAGTGACTGGACCAGCAATTTTAGCTTCAGTTGCTAGATGAATTAGTAAGTGCATCATGATTTTGAAAAATGATGGAGGAAAAATCTTTTCAAGATCACATAAAACTAATGCAATCTTTAACTGAAGTTTATCAAGTTCACTTTCTTCAAGTACCTTAGAGCAAAGATCTTTAAAAAAGTTGCACACTTTAATAAGAACTATGCAAACCTTTTCAGGTAAATTTCCCCGAATGACTATAGGAAGAAACTCATGCATTAGAAGATGACAATCATAACTTCTAAGCCCAAGTAGTTTTCGTTGTTTAAGGTTCACACAACGTGAGACATTGGAAGAATACTCATCAGGGGTTTTCATTTCCTTGAGAACCTTCACGAAAGAATTCTTCTCATTCAATGTCATTTGATAAGAAGCTTGAGGCAAATACAAATTGTTACGACCAATCTGAGTTTGTGGATGAAGAACACTCCTTATACCCATTTCGACAAGGTCTAGCCGTGATTTATAGGTATCTTTATTCTTCCCTTCTTGTTCAATTAATGTGCCAAGAATATTATCACAAATATTCTTCTCTATGTGCATCACATCAAGGTTGTGCCGCAAAAGTTGATGCTCCCAATATGGTAAAGAAAAGAAAATAGATTTTTTCTTCCAAGGTCCGTCTTCGCTCCCATTTAAAGATTCCAGTTGAATCAATACATCTCTACCTGTGGATGGTGAAGGAGCAGTTCTATGTTCTTCAGTGCCATGAAAAGAATGTTTTTCGATTCGATACTTGTGATTAGGATCTAACCACCTACGATGGCACATATAGAAAAACTTTCGACTATGTTTCAACCACTTAAAAGCAGTATTATACCCACAACAAGGACATGCATACTCTCCTCTAGTACTCCATCCAGATAAGTTGGCATATGCTGGAAAGTCATTTATAGTCCACATCAATGTTGCACGAAGTTGAAATGTTTGATTCATTGCAGCATCAAAAGTCTCAACGCCAACTTCCCATAGCTCATGTAATTCTGCAACTAAAGGTTGCATGTATATATCTATATTATTTTCTGGACCTTTCGGACCAGAAATGAGCAAAGAGAGTATAAAATTTTTCTGCTTCATACATATCCACGGTGGCAAATTATAAGGTATAATGATTACAGGCCAAGTACTATGAGTCACACTCAGAGTTCTAAATGGATTAAAACCATCAGATGCAAGGCCTATGCGAATGTTACGAGGATCTGAAGAAAATTCAGGATACCGAGAATCAAATGATTTCCAAGCCAAAGAATCTATCGGATGCCTCATAAATCCATCATTCTTACGGCCATCTTTATGCCAAGTCATCAAAGGAGCAATACTTGAAGACATAAATAATCTTTGCAATCTTGGAATGAGGGGAAACCAACGCAAAATCTTTGTAGCTTGTTTCTTTTTTTTGAAGATGTGTTAACATCCTCATCTTCAACACCAATGTTCATTTCTTTTCATCGGGAGGCTCCACATTTCAAACAAACATCTCCATTTTCATTTTCTTTCCAAAATAACATACAATCGTTTGGGCAAGCATGAATCTTTTCGTACCCTAAACCCAATTTACAGATGATCTTTTTCATTTCATGATAAGACCCTGGCAAAGTATTATCATCAGGCAATGCAAGCTTTAACACCTCCAGTAAAGAATTGAAAGACTTATTTGTTCACCCATTAAAACATTTAATGTGGAACAAATAAATGATAAATGACAACTTCGAAAATTTTTTACAATTGGGATAAAGTGGCATTTCTGCATCTTTTAGTACATCATAAAACTTGTCTCTTTGAAGTCTATGATTATGATCCCCAAGCCTTGTACTTGCATCTCCCGAATAATTGTTACGTTCATCATTATTTATAACTCGTTCTGTCATCATGTCATTCAAAAGGTTATGAATATCATATTCAAACTCTCTTTCTTCTATATTTGTTGGAATTGGTGGCATAGATCCATCACATCGCTCACCATGAAAAATCCAACGAACATAACCCTTAAGAAAACCATCACATATTAAGTGATCAAATGCATCTATCCTAGATACTCTATAAGTGTTTACACAATTCACACAAGGACACCAAATTTTTTCATCTTCAGTTCTTTCAAAAGCAAAGTTTAAAAAACTAGTAACCCCTCTAATGTATTCTTCACTTGCTCTTGATCTAAGATTGATCGAAGTTTTATCCATCAATGATACCTGTATTAGCACATGGCCATGATTTAGACTACTTAAAGGATATATGTAGTCTTGTCAATTTTAGACTACTTAGAGAGAGTTTAGCAGTATGCATATGATCAGTAAGAGAATCGAAAATTCAATTGACTTTGTAACTAATAATGTTTGATTTCCACTTCCCTACCATAATAAATATCTTTATATGCATAACCCTCTACTTCAAACATTTTTTACTGCTCAAATGCCTATAAGCTCATAAGGTTCTATTTCAACTCTAGCAAATAAGTTTGCTTAGAAATTTAAATCAGAACCCAAATTAATACCTTGTTCAACAAATATATCAACAGGGAAACTGCGTTAAAAAATCAAAACACGAGCCGGAACATTGTTGTATGCCTGCAAAAATATATAAAAAATTTACTTCTGAAAAATTTACCTTTGAAATGTTGAGTAATTTCCTTGAAGAATCGAAATATATCAAAAATTTACCTCCGAAACTTGTATTAGTAATAAACTAATAACATTCGAATTTAGTTTCTTTTGATTAATTTCAAACTATCTAGTGTCTATCTTGTGCGATCTTATACTAAATGACATAAATAGGATAAATCAAGGAAGAAATAAAACAAAATTTTACGATAATGATCCTTAGAGGCAAATTTATAGTGAAGAATTTCAAAAAAACAGAAGAAAAGCGAAAAAAAATCAAAAGTTCAATTTCATTGAGAAGCATAACCATCTTCAATTTCAGATTTACTTTAGAAACAAAGGTAGCTTTAACATGTGAAGTAGAGTAACACAAGTCTTAGGAAAAAAACTCTTTGGAAATTTGACCTAATACTGTTGTTTTGATCCAATGTTGTGAGCAGTGGTGTTCATGGTAAACTGTTGTAGTATGTTGATTAGCCATAATGAGATGACCAAAATAAGATGAGCACGTTATCTTTAGACATTATCATCTAATTGCACTAAGAACATAACCTGCAGGTTAACCATTGTAATATATACCCTAACCATGAATAGCCCTAAGATTTGTGAGATGAGAAGGCTTTGACTTGTTTTAAAATTAGTAATATATAGCAAGTTCATGAAATACAAAAATCTAGATGCTACATATAAACAGAATGGAGGAGCATTCGATATAGAGATTAGAAGATGTAATTATGATAGCAAATCTGAAAAAAAAATATTATGCAACATATACAATTGATAAGTTATAAGCTTTAAAAATAGAAAAGCGGAACGGAACTCATTACCTGCAGTGCAAAGCTTAAACCACCAGTCTCTTCTAGATCAAAATACAATAACTGCAATCAATGACAAATAGAGGGGAGGGAGAATAATTATTGATTCACCGAGAAAGGTTTACCCAAACCAGAAGCTACAAAACACCATTGAATTTGGTTGGATACTATAAATCTCATCATCAATTATCGGACAAGACACAAAGCCATCATATAATTACCCAATAATAAATGGTATCGAGCTCTAGAACTACCAGACACCCTACAAACCAATGTTGTATATACAACAAACACATACTGAAGGTTGCAGAAGGCTTCCCCCTAGAGATTGGATTAGAAAGGGTGAAAAGCACAAACAATTTAGAATCAATTACTATAAGCTGATGCTAAAAAGCTGTTATTGCAATTCAGATATCCTGTATGAAAATCCGAAGAATCAATATTCTTTCCAGACCCTTTTACCTTTAAGTCGTTCAATCATCTATCAATCTTCTTAGCAATACAAATATATTAATTAGCAATACATATATTCAAAAAGAACAAGGAGACCCAGTACCAAACTCATTTAGAGGACCTAAACCAACACAAAGAGACTGAATATTTAGAGGTCTGTTGCTTAGCTACAAAGGTTACGGTACTAAAAACTAGAAAGTAAAAAACAAGCATTTGTTTCATATTTTTAGAAAAGCATATATAAATGATCGATCAAGAAAAACATCTATAAAAACAACGATCTCGAAAACAAAATAAATGATCTCGGAGCATATAGAAACAACGATCGATCAGAACATCAGTTTCAGAACAAAAACAAAATAAAAATGAGGCTAAAACAAACAAAATAAAAACAAAATTGAAAACCAAAAATCAAACAAAATACCTGGCAACAATTTGATTCATATTTTTAGAACCTGGAGACAGAGCGGCTTCGTCCTTGTTTTAATCCAATTTAGGGATTTTAAATGTTTTTGTTTGAGATCGGGGGAGAGATTGGGTAAGGGTGGGAGAGGTTAAAACGCTGTGTTTTAATTTAAACAATATCTATACCGACGAACAAAGATAACCTTCGGTATATTTTAGACCTATACCGACAGAAACGAAAAAGCATCAGTATACCTTTATTCTATATCGATAGACAACTCAAACCATCAGTATACTTTTATTCTATACCGACACACGAAACAAACCGTCGGTATACACTATACCTTTACCAACGATATACTAATATCCGTCGGTATAACTATATTATACTCCGATGAATTATATATCCGTCGATACAAATACTACTCTTTTACCGACTATATTTCTTCCGTCGGTATATACGTCCTATACCGTCGGTTGGTGTCCGTCGGTATACTTGTGCGTTGGTATATGTACATTTTTTTTTAGTGATCAAAATAATAAATGGTAAATAATTGAGTATTAAAGGCTTAATGCATGAAAAAATATATGTATGTGCATTTGGCAATTGAATGTGTTTGAATTAGATATTAAATTATTAACAAAAGCATTGAAATTGAGAACTTGCTATGGTAGCACTTGTACATATAATTGCTAAAAGTAGCATTTGATTATCACTTTGCTTAATGAAAGCTTTGGTATATAGAATTTGAATAATGAATCTTATGCATATGATATATGTTAGTTAGTGCTTAAGTATATGAGTTGTTTCTCTTGAAATGTATGCTCGAAGTATGATAAACATGAAATTGGTGTTTGATAACATGATTATAAAAATTAGATATTTTAATTTTTAGATCAAATTGATTTAATATTAAAATATTAATGCGTCATGCCCCTAATATTTCTAGATGTGTGATGATTGTTCACCTTATCTCTTAATTATGAGGTTAAGAGTTTAATTTTTATTTATAAAAGTAGGATATATTTCATGAGCAATCATTTAACTCGTGAAAATACTAAAGGTAAAAAGATCAATCATTACTAGGAGTGTATTCTGTTCGGTTTCAATTTAATTCAGTAAGCTATTTTAGTAACCAACCATTTTCAGTTCGGTTAACCTTATTTTTTGATTTTTTTTGCATTGACATTAGTTTTTAAAATTTTATATTTTATTTTGAAAAAATAGTTTATTTTATAATATTTAAATATTAAAAAATAAAATTTTAAAATATTTTTTATAAATATTTATTAAAGAAATATTTTTATATAAAAAATAATAATTAAAATATATTTATAATATTTTAAATATAAAATACTTATTGTTATCTTATAAAAATATTTATAAATTAAATAAAAAATTTAATTTAATTCAATTAACTACGGTTTATAAATTTAAAAATCATAGATTTTTAAATTAGTTTTTGATTTTATAATTAATTATCTTTAACCTTAATTTTTATTATCGAGAGGATAGAATTATTTGGAAGATCCAACCAAAAATAGTGGTATTTGCTAGCAACAACATAATAGAGGCAGTCAATCAAGATAATTTGATCCGAAATTTGATTCAAATCCAATATAGCATCTATGGGTACATAAGAAATGTATTGGATCGATTCTTTTTAATGAATCGATTTGGTTTAAATCAAATAAATTTTACATTACTGAACTGAGAAACAAGGTTGCCACGAGTGTCTGTGGTTCTCCGGTAATCGCGGGCCTGAAAGCTGTGCGCGTGAAATCTAACTCTCATTTCGTAAAAGAAAAAAAAATTCCATATTAAATCCTACCCCCAAAGTTGAACCATTACTTGAAACTTCGCCGATCTCTCACTCAAAAAATCAATCCAGAAGAATAGGAACTACAGATTTTTTTATTAAATTTCCTTGTATAATATTTAATTGAATGGAGTTTTTAGATGAAAACTTGGAGCTTAAAGAGATTCAAAAGCTTTAGGGCCACACCGATAGGGTTTGGAGTATCGCTTGGAATCCCGCAACTTCCACGGACGATGTGCAATCGGTTTTCGCTTCTTGCAGCGTGGATAAGACCATTGGAATCTGGGAGCAGAGTCCCTCCACCCGCTCCTAGGACTGCAAAGTCCTCTCTTACCCTCTTTTATTGTTTTCTACTTATTATTGTTGTTGCTGCTGAAAATCTTCTAAGAGGAAGTGAGATTAATTCAAGATAGTTCTGGAACTTATAAATTTTAATTTCTTGCGCTTCCTTTACTTTTTATATCTAATTAACTAATATAGGGGATAATTAAAAAAACTTGCTGAAGTGGTTTGAAATTTGTAATTTAGCCTCATTTTTTTCTTTTAACATGAACTGAAATAGAGACCATATTTGCTTAATTAATCTTGAAGTATTACATAATGTGATGTTTGTTGGAATTCATGTCAATTTAGAGTGTGATCTTTTGCAGGCTGTTTTAGAAGAAACACATACTAAAACGGTAAGATCATGTGCTTGGTCACCGTCAGGGAAATTGTTGGCCACTGCCAGCTTTGATGCTACCCCGACCATATAGGAAAATTGGGAGTGACTTTGAATGCGTTTCCACTTTAGAGGTGTTACTCTTACTCTTCTTACTATCCAGTTTTGTTTGCTTTGTTCTGATACATACACCGTTTAAAGCACTTGGTTAAATAAAACGTAATTATACTGCGAAATTGTGGCTAAAGGAAAAATGGTTTATCATTTAGAAAGGGATTGAACGGTTTATAATATCAGGTAGAAATATTATTTGAAGATGGAAATTGTTGTGTATAAGGTCATGAAAATGAAGTGAAAAGTGTAACTTGGAATGCATCGGGTTCTCTTCTTGCGACATGTGGCCGAGATAAAATTGTTTGGATTTGGGAAGTCATGCCAGGGAATGAATTTGAGTGTATTCAAGTTTTTCAAGGTCATACTCAAGATGTTAAAATGGTTCGATGGCATCCAACCATGGATATTTTATTTTCCTGTATCTACGATAACACAACCAAGGTAATGTTTTGGCCAAATGGACCTCTCTTTAACATGACCATGGAAATCTTTGATGTTCTGTAAATTTCATTATATGCCAACAAGATTCAGAAATGTGATCAAATTGTAACAATTTCATTTTACCTTGTAGGTTTGGTGGTCAGAGGATGATGATGGCGATTGGAGTTTTATGCAGACTTTAGGTGAATCTAGCTGTCAAAAGGAGAGGTTTATTATCGAAAACTCTCTGTTATATATTTCAGAATAACAACTTACATCTCTTTATATACAACATTCTTAACTTCGGTAACTATTAAACTAGGAAATAAACTATTTTAAATAAAATAAAATCCCTTAAAGTTAGGGATTGTAATCACTAACAAGAATCTATAGAATCCTATCTAAATAAAGACAAAATCTCTAATTTATTTTCTGACACTCCCCCTCAAGCTGGAGAATGGATGTCTTCCATCTTCAGCTTGTTTGTTAGCTTCTGAAAATGCTTCCCATGTAGCCCCTTGGTAAGTATGTCTACAACTTGATCACTAGTAGATACATAGGGAGTACAAATAAGGCCACTGTCAAGTTTTTCTTTTATGAAGTGTCGATCCACTTCAACATGTTTTGTTCTGTCATGTTGAACTGTATTGTGAGCAATATTAATTGCTGATTTATTGTCACAGTATAGTTTCATTGGACTTTCCATTTAACTCTTAAATCCTCCAAGATAATCTTTAGCCACAATAATTCATAAATTCTAAGTGTCATGTCTCTAAACTCGGCTTCTACACTGGACCTGGCTATAACATTCTATTTTTTGCTTCTCCAGGTCACTAAATTTCCTCCTAAAAAAGTGCAGTAGCCTGATGTTGATCTTCTATCGACCAAGGACCCTGCATAATCTGCATCAGTATAGGCTTTTAATGTCAGATTTTCTCCTTTTTTGAATAAAACTCATCTTACTAGCGTGCCCTTCAAGTACTGTAGAATTTGGTTCACTACCCTTAGATGTGATTCTTTAGGATTGTGCATGAATTGGCTTACAACCCCAACTGTATAAGCAATGTCTGGTCTGGTGTGTGATAAGTAAATTAGTCTCCCCACAAGTCTCTGATAAGACCCTCTGTCCATAGCTACCTTCTCTGTTGCATCTCCAAGTCTGTGATTAACTTCTATTGGTATCTCGGCTGGTCTGCACCCTAATTTGCTAGTTTCTATTAACAAATCCAGAGTATATTTTTGTTGGGATATGAAGATTCCTTGTTGTGAATATGCAACCTCTATTCCAAGGAAGTATTTAAGTCTTCCAAGATCCTTGACTTCAAACTCTTTGATCAAACACCTCTTTAAGTTATCAATTTCTTTCAAATCATCTCCTGTGACTATGATGTCATCTACATAGACTATTAAAATAGCAACTCCTCTTGAAGAATGCTTTACAAACAAAGTGTGATCACCTTGACTTTGTTTGTAACTTAGCTTTAACATCACTTTAGTGAACCTTCCAAACCAGGCCCTTGGAGATTGTTTTAGTCCGTAGAGGGCCTTTTTCAATTTACAAAATGTCTCTCCATTATTTGGACTAAATCCATGTGGGATGTCCATGTAAACTTCCTCTTCAAGATTACCATGTAAAAATACATTCTTGATGTCATACTGTTGTAATATCCATCCTTGATTGGCAGCCAATGACAACAAATTCCTTACCGTATTCATTTTTGCAACTAGGGCAAAAGTTTCAAGGTAATCTATCCCATAGGTTTGAGAATACCCTTTAGCTACCAATCTTGCTTTGTATCTGTCCAAGGAGCCATCTAACTTGTACTTCACTGTGAATATCCATCTACATCCTATTGTTTTCTTTCCTTCTGGTAACTTCACCAAGTCACATGTTTTATTCTTTTCTAATGCTTCCATTTCAATTTTCATAGTATTCTTCCAATTCTCATTTTCTAAAGTCTCAGATACAGTTTTAGGAATGACAATGAAATTTAGGCTAGTAAGGAAGGTTTTATGGTTGGGAGATAAATTTCTGTAGGAAATGAACAGATAAAGAGGATTTTTGTAGTAAAAGTTCTTTTTCCTTTTCTAATTGCAATAGGAAATTCAAAATCCCTATGATTAGAATCAGAATTCTCAACATTATCTAAATTAAGGATAGGTTCAGTAATTACCTCGGTTTGTGGAGGAGGTAAGGATGATGATTGAGCATGCACTGGTCTCTTTTTCTTTAGGTGTGATAGGTTCAGATTGTTCGGGTCAAAAGAAGGCCGAGAATCAGCTTCATCAGATTGTAGAGGATCAAGCTGATGATTTTGGACAGGTTAGACAGATTGAGTAAGTTCTGGCTGATTTTGTGAAGACAAGGTGATAGGCTGAAGAAGGAAATAATCTCTATCCTTATCTTCCTTGAACAAAATCTCCCCCTGAAGATAAGAATGATTAAAGTAGCCTTCATTTTCAACAAAGGTGACATCAAAAGAAGTGAAATGTTTTCGTGTAGGTGGATGGTAGCATTTATACCCTTTCTGTGTAGATGAGTAACCTTCAAAGATACATTTCAATGCCCTTGGATCTAACTTATCCCTATTCTGAGAATGAATATGAACAAAGGCAACACAGCCAAATACTTCGGGCTCAAGATGAAAAGAGGGGATAAAGTTAGGGTAGAAATTGTTTAAGATTTGAATAGGACTTTGAGATCCAAGAACCTGTGTTGGTAATCGGTTGATAATATAGGTGGCAGTTAACACAGCTTCCCCTCAATAGTGTTCAGGAACATTTTTTTGAAACAACAAGGCTCTTGTTATTTGAAGAAGATGGCCATTCTTTCTCTCAGCTACATCATTCTTTTGAGGGGTGTTTACACAAGATGATTCGTGTATGATATTTTTTTCTTGGAAATAGGAAGATAGGACTTGGTTAAAGTAGTCTTTAGCATTGTCCGACCTAACCCTCTTTATATCAACCCCAAATTGATTCTTAACCATGGTAAAAAAGGTCTTAAAAATAGAACTGACATTAGACTTTTGTTTTAAAAGAAATATCCAGGACACACGAGTGCAGTCATCTATAAATGAAACAAACCACCTAGCCCCAGTTATATTTGGAATCTTGGATGGTCCCCAAACATCACTATAAATGAGAGAAAAGGTTATAGATGCATGTTTATTGCTTATGGGAAAAGGAACACGCTTGTGTTTGACAAGTTCACATATGTCGCAATGAAATTCTTCATTATTTAAGGATTTGAACAAGGAAGGAAACATAAACTTTAATACTTTAAATGAATGATGACCAAGGCGAAGGTGATAAAACCATATCTGATCTTTGATGGTCTTAGAGTCTAACACAAGGGAAAAAGAAGGCTCATTTGGAATACTGACTTGTTCACTGGAATTGTCAAGATAATACAGTCCATTTTCTTCTTTAGCACGCCCAATCATCCTCCTCGTTCCCTGTTCCTGAAAAACACATTGGGTAGGATAAAAGATAACACAACAATTAGTGTCTGTAATGATTTTTTTGATGGACAGGAGATTAGTGAATAATTTAGGCACATGAAGAACATTTTTAAGTGTCAAATTGTTACTTATAACAATATCTCCTTGACCAGCAACAATTATCCTACTTTCATCTGCAATTGTTATCTTTTTATTACTAAGACGGAATATAATTGATAAAATTTAGGGAGGACTTAGTCATATGGTCTGTTGCTCCTGAGTCAATCACCCAAGAGCTTTGGGTAGGAAAATCCGGGACTTTAAATTTTTGAGAAGAGGATATACCTGAAAATGCCAGACTACATGTACCTGAAGGTTTTTCCAGGGATCCCAATAAAATTTTTAGCTTCTCTATTTCTTCTTTGTTGAACTCAAAGGACTGTTCTTAGGCCTCCTCATTAATCTGCTTGAAGATATATACCTTTCCTGGTGCTCTTGATGATCTCTCTTTTTCAAACAAACACTTGTTTGTTGTCTGTAGTCTTCCATGAAGCTTCCAGCATTTCTCTTTTGTATGGTATGGTTTTTTGCAGTAGATGCACCATAAAAAATCTTTGTGCACCATCTTTGATCCTTCTGGCTTCTCTTTAAAAAACTGTTGTTCCAGGTTTGATCTCTTTTTAGTTGCACTTCTGGTGGCTAGAGCAAAACTATCCACTTGATTGTTCTCAATCATAACTCCTCTTCTTCCTTCCTCAGCCCGAATCATTGCAATGACTTCATTTAGAGAGGGTAATTCCTCTTTTCCAAGAATCTGGACTCTTACTGCATCAAACTCAATATTTAATCTAGCAAGAAAATATAAATTCTTTCTTTTTCAACAAACCTTTTTAGGAAAGCTGCATCTTCACTACACTTTATTTGGATACACTAATAGTGATCCATCTCTTGCCATAAATTCTAGAGCAAGTTAGAGTATTCTGTAATGGATCTGTCTCCTTGCTTGGTGGATGAGAATTTGGTTTTTATCTCATAAATTTGGGTAGTATTTTTAACCTTTGAATAAGTTTGTTTTACGGCTTCCCATATCTCTTAGGCTGTAGTGAAAAACATACAAGTATCACTAATCTCTGGTAACATGGAATTCCATAGCCATGACATGATTAGTGAATCTTGTTCATCCCAAGCCTCAAAATGAGGGTCTCCCTCCTTAGGCCCAGTTCCGAGGAGGTGACTGAACTTTCCTCTGCCCTTCAAAATAGTACGAACAAGTTGAGACCATTTAAGGTAGTTTTTCCCATTCAACCTATAAGCAGCCTGTATGCTTTGCAGATCACCTATCTGATTCGAATGACTTCCTTCACTCACCGAGATTCTTTGCATAGTATCGGTGTTGCTCACATCTCCTGTCTCGACCATACTTTTGTCGTACTAACAGTGAACCTTCACTGAACACTCAAGAAGGAATTTTAAAAGAAAAGAAAAATTTTAATGGAGATTGACAGGCTCAAAAAAAAAGAAGCTAAGTAGGCTCTGATACCATGTCAAAAGGAGAGGTTTATTATCAAAAACTCTCTGTTATATATTTCAGAATAACAACTTACATCTCTTTATATACAACATTCTTAACTTAGGTAACTATTAAATTAGGAAATAAACTATTCTAAATAAAATAAAATCCCTTAAAGTTAGGGATTGTAATCACTAACAAGAATCTATAGAATCCTATCTAAATAAAGACAAAATATCTAATTTATTTTCTGACATAGCCAGTATGATGCCTAGAACTCTTTCTGTTTGTTCTGTTTCAGCTCATTTTCTTGTTTGTTGTGTTGCTGGACATGTAGTTTTGCATCTACCTATTAAGTATTGTGGTGATGTCTTCTAAGTTTTTAGGTTAAATACAACTTTGGTCACTCAACTATACCCAATCAATCTATGTGGCCATTTAAGAATTTTTACTATCAAGTTGGCCACTAAACTTCCTTGTTGTCCCCCACATCACCCATTGCTATTATGGAATGATGATGTGGCATAAATTAACCAATAGATGTATAACATCTGTTACTTAAAAAATCTGATTTTTCAGTAGTGAACAGTAACTGAGTGAAGAATCTTTT
Organism: Abelmoschus esculentus; assembly: GCA_035048815.1. Taxonomy (NCBI): domain Eukaryota; kingdom Viridiplantae; phylum Streptophyta; class Magnoliopsida; order Malvales; family Malvaceae; genus Abelmoschus; species Abelmoschus esculentus. Next base: position 10,422,943 of record JAUCBN010000026.1, on the reverse strand, counting down.
GGGTCGTAGACCGATAAGGCTGTGGCAATATTAATGGATCAATTGTTAATGGTCAAAAGCTTAGACCGACATCGTAGGAGAGAAAGATGACCTCGGAAAGCCGTCACATATGCTTCCATGCTACGGCACATGAAGAAGGGGGGACTTGCCGGATGGTGCATCCATACAAGGTGTCTGTGAGGAAAAATGTATACCGAAGTAGGGACTTTGAAATAAATAAATAAATTGATAAGAGAATCTAAAAAAAATCAGATTTTTGATCAATTTGAACTAAAAGTGATGTGTCACACATCTATTGATCAATTTATGTTTGGCTAACATTCCATGATAGGAATGGGTGATGACAAGAAAGTTGAGTGGCCAAATTGATAACAAAAATTGTCAAAGGGCACATTGTTTGATAGGGTATAGTTGACTGGGCAAATTGATAGTTAAAAGTCTTAAATGGCCAGATTTTTTTATACCATATAGTTGAGTGGCTAAACAGGTATCTAACTTTAAATTTTAGTATACCTTTAAGATTTTTGTCCACTAGTTTATGAAACTTTTACACTACTGAAAACCTTTTATTTCAATATCTTATGGATGGTCAGTGGTCACTCTTCCACCGTTTGATCACTTGATTTTAATGCTGAGGGAGACAAATTGGTAACTTGTAGGTATGTGTAACAGTCTTTTCTTTCTAATCTGCAGAAAATGGAAATATAATATTTTCTGATGACGTCGGCATAAAAAATGAATTATATGATGTGTTAGAATAAGTTGAATTGATTTTGCAGTGATGATCTTACCCTGAAGATATGGAAAGCAGACATACCTAGGATGCAGTCAGGAGATGGTTATGCACCCTGGTGAGAGAAACTTGCCGCTTTTTTATTATTATTATTCTTTTTGAACTTTACACCTTTTCTAACTCTTGGTTATCATCATATCAGATCCATAGCCTAGGCTGGTTTGCAACTATCAAGACTTAGATGTTTGTTGATTTCCTTGGATCTTATTTTCCGTGGCTGTATGCAATAGATTGCTTTACACAAAGTACAATCACTGTCAATGATAAATTCAGAGCTTATAATTTTCATTTGAAAGCTATTAATACTCACATTTTGATGCTAAGGAACTCCTTGGTATATAGAACTTCGAAGCATCTAGTCTTAGCCCCAGTATTTCTAGCTTTCCTATGGAACGGTAAATGAAATTATTAAGTATTGCAATAGCATGTATCTTGAAGGGATAAAACCTAATTTATAACATTGATGTATGGCATTTCTTTTCTTTTATTCTTGTTTAAGATCGTGTATTGCATAATGATATCCTTCATTTTGATGGTTATCCAGGAATCATCTGTGCACTCTTTCAGGTTATCATGATCGAACAATCTTTTCAGTTCACTGATCAAAGTATTGACACCATTTTATTGTTTAGACTACATTTATGTTTATTTTTCAAACGAAAAGGATAATAACCCATATTTTATTCAATATTCAAGATTGAAGGTGACTTAGTTAATTCAATATAAAATGTCAATTTTATGAATCATATGATTTTAATTGATGAATAAAAATTTGTTTAAATAGCAATTTGAAGGTTCTAAACAATATTACTCATTGATATTTTATTTAGACCTTTCTATTTTTAATCTTTATTTATCATCTTAAATTTTAAACTGAAACTGATTGTACATAGCTGACTATTACAGAGGGGGAATTATTGCCAGTGGAGTAGCTGATGATGGTGTACGGTTGTTTGTACAGAATAAAGATGGTTCGGTGTGTAATTTTTTTAACCCTTTATTCATTGAGCATATTTCCACACGAGACTTGAAACATGATTTAGTATCAGTGATACGGTTATGTGAATACGGAATACCACCCAAACTAATTGTGCAATTCAGACTGTTAATCTATTCTTTTTGTTTTACTTCAGATGAATGGACCTTCATACCAATTGCGATTGAAGAAGGAGAAGGCCCATGATATGGACATAAATTCAGTACAATGGTGCCCTGGGGTAAGATTTTTCTTTTTTGAAAAATTAACTCAGACTTGAGAATTATTGCTCATGCTCGTGCATACAAAGGACGAATGAATATATATCACAAATATACGTAGTTTCTTTATGCATGGTGGAGTCTCTGGTTGTAACTCAGTTTTTTTCTCCCTCTTGAAATAATTGCGCAAATCAACACCTTTAAAATGATAGCAAAACCATGTTCAAAAATGGGTTTGTCTCGAGTCTTAACTTTAGCTAACATTTCCGCTTTTGTTATCCTTGAAAATAACAGGAAAAACGTCTTCTCGCTTCTCCTAGTGATGATGGGACAATAAAGGTATGAGAGCTGGCAACTTTGTCTTGATAAAAAAATTATCTAATATCAGTTTGGAGACTTTATTATTGATACTGTAATGTTTGTGGTTTTGAAAAATAATATTTTATTTGTTCAGGAAAGATTATAAATATCGGGATTCGAATTCCAAATTTATAGTTGTTGTTAGAATGAACTAAATTTAAATAACTTGTTCCGCATGCTTTACCCCTCGTAACTAAATGAAAATGGAGCTTGAAAATCTGCTTTCTACCATTAATTGTGGATGATGAAAATATGTCCTCTATTAATTGTGACGTATAGGCCAGTAGAAAACAATAGAAAGTAATTGTAAAAAAATCTTTAACATTGGGCCATTTCATGTCAAGGCAATAGGTGTCTCTTATCGGGCTAACATGTGGCCTACACAGTAAAGTTCATACATGAAGTACATTTCTTGCCAAGATTGAAGCCTACCTTTTCTGAGTGTTTAATTTATTAATTTACTGTTATAATATATGCTTGATTAGAATTATAGTTAGACGGTAGGACTATTCAAAGCAAGGTGATCATTATACAGATATACTGACGACGCTTTCTAAATCTGGACCTTAGAATGAACCAGTTTAAACAAGCATCAACTTACTTGGCTACTGATGGATGGATATATCACGGCTCCAAACATTATATTGACGGTTGGATCCAAAAGATCATAAATTACCTAAGCTGCAGCGTTAGGAACCCAGCGCCACCGCTGCATCACACTTGCACTAAGGGAGTTAGAGAGAGGCAGAGGGTTACCTCAAACGAGGTTAAATCACTTCCACCACTTATGTTTCAGACAACTCCGGTAGCCCTTTCTATACCAATATCTAACAAAGCATTGAGTGTAGTATCTCTTGTAACCCCTAAAATTAACCTAATTACTTAGATTACAAGTTAGGGTTTACAAACTGAAAACTTGTTTCGCAAGTTAGGGTTTTTACAAAAATTTAAATATAATATTCAAATAATTTATTAAATAATTAATAAATTAAAATAATAATAAAAATTAAACATTTACAGAATAAAGTTCAATCCATAATTTTATAAATAGTAAAAGTTGCAAAAAACGATAAACATTTAATATTCGAATTATAGAAATTATTATTCAAATTAAAAACAATCCAGAATCTAAAACTGTAAAACATACTACTAATATGTATCGGAATCAGGATCCTCCAAGTATCGTACCAAGCCTAGGACTGAGATCTGAAACAAAAATCTGAAAGGGTGTAAGCTAGGGAGCCGAGTGTGTCTCTAGAACAATTAAACCGAATAACAGAACAGAATATGCACTCATCTCCGAACACCACAGAAGAGTTGGTCCCCAGACCACTCTAACACCATCACACCAACAGAAGTAGTATCTTGACCCGAAGGTGGAGCCACTGAACAGAAGTGATAAATCACTAACTTCCCCGTACACAGATAATATCCCAGATGTCATGTTATATGTAGATACAAAATCAGAATGCATGCCTTATAATCTAACAGGAGGCAAGCATGACAGATAACAGAATCAGAAATAATAGGTCAGAATGATGCATGATCATACGGTTAACAAGAATCGAATATACAGAATAACAGATTTACAGGATGAACGGGAGAGAACACACCTGTATCAGAAGAATCAACGATGACCCTGACGTCTACTGGACTCGGCTCTACCACTAGGCAGAGCAGGTGTAGAGTCTACAATTAACAGAATTACGTTAGACATCCTACTATGCCACAATACCGAAAATAAACTGAACAGAAATAATTCATTACTCACGTGAAGGTCCCAAATGTGGATGTATCGGACCTCGTACAAGAGGAGGAGGAGGCAACTGCTCGGGGTCGGAATCCTCGTCACTTGAATCAAACAGAAATTTATTCAAAAACCATTATAGATAAATTTCTAGATAACTTATCAAACTTAAAACCGCAAAAAACGACACTTCGGGTTCGAATTTCGAAAAACGGACAGCGCTATTGGATTCAGGACGTCGAAAAACATAAAGTGGGCCCGGGTTGAAAAAGTCAACTGTTGACGACAACATTGGTCAACGCTGACATCAGCAGTGACGTCATCAGTCAACACTGACGTCAGCAGCTGACGTCAGTTGATGATGTCAGCAGTGATGTCAGTTGATGACGTCAGTAGTGACATCAATGATGACGCCAGCCGGGTCGGAGATCGAGTTGGGTTTGGGTCGAAGATCGGGTCGGGTTCGGGTCGGACGGGTCGGGTCTGGGGCGGTCGGTTTTGGGCTAGTTCTGGCCTGGACCGGACGGTCTGGGCCAGTTCGGGTCTGGGCCGGGTTTAAACCTGGGTTTTTCTGGGGTGTTCGTTTCCCAGGAAAATCTAGAAATTCCAGATTTTTTCGGTACACAAACAACCCCTAAAACTCGATTTAAGTCCCTTTTTTCATCCGATTCGACTCTGTAAACCCTCCAAAACACACCTTATTCAACTCTGAACCAATCCAACAAGCTAAATCGAATTAAAACCCATTTAAATTACTTATTTTTCCCCCCAAACCGATTCAATAAATCAAGAACACTTCCCCCTTCCATTTTGAACCGAACCAAAATTCCTATCTCCCTAACTCGAATATAACATTCCAACTAAGTAACAAAACTTCAACCAAAGCTCTCCCAACACGAACTAAACCGAAACTGAAACAAAAATTAAAGTTCAAGGCTTTGGATCTTACCACACCCGACCAAAGAAGGAGAAAGCTTCCAGGGAAAAAGTCAGCAGAAAACAGAGGCAAGGATAATGATTCGAATGTTGAATCCAAGATTTAACTGAAGATTGAATCGGTTAAAAGCTGAATTAAAAGAGTTTAATTCAATTCTCCTTTAAGGCTTCGGTTACTAGGAGGAAGAAAACGTTTCATAGTAAAAATGGTTTAATTACAGTTTTAGGGCTTGATCTTTTTGAATTCTTATAATTTGGCCCTAGAGTTTTAATAAATTTCAATTTAGTCCTCAATTTCAGAAATTTTTAAATCCCCAAAAATTAGGGTTCGTTTAGGGATTTTGACTTTATTTGGGGAATTTTGACTTTAGATTTTTTGGTTATTACATCTCTTGCCCTTGTTTTTCCTACAAACCAGACAATTTGACATATCAATGGAAAAGGTAATTTTAAAATCTGCATAATAAACTAAAGCATCATGAAGAGAAGAGATCAAAATCCACCCGTCAAGTGAAAATTAGTTCTTTTACCAGAAAACTGCCAAGGAAGTAGGAACGTCATGCATTCAAAATGAAAGCTGCTGCAGTGCATTCTCTTCAAGTCAAGCACAGGTGAGAAACATGTAACAAGATGGTTGCCATGCTCTTGCATCAAGTTATGAATCAGGAGGTAAAGCCCAAGAAACCTCTACTTTTTCATTTTATGCACGTTCTCTTCTCCCTGATCCTTATTCTTTGGCTTAGAAAAGTGCAGGAGCATAAGTGTGATACACCAAACAACCTCAAATCTTGAAGATAAATTACTAAGTATATCTCTGAATTATCAGTTGCAGTTTCTATACCCATCAGTGAAGAACCTGCATTTGCTATTATATTTCGTACATCATCAAAGTAAACATTGAATAAACCTGGAACCTGCAATCAGTAAACTCAATCAATTAGGGTGCAGAAGCATGGTCCAAAGCTAATAATACTTTCAAGTTTTTGCAGCCCAAAATTAATACATTTGAATGGTAGTCATGCAAGTATACTGATTTTTGCAGGCTCAAAGGTTTCATTCCAGAACCCTGGTATCAGCATTAGGCGTACGTAACAATGAGCATAGTTACTAGACTATATAACCTACAGAGACCTCACAACTTTCATCTGAAAACATATGAACAGAAAAATCAGGTTTCTTTATCATAACAACCATAATAACAGATCATAGATGTTATTTTTTGGACAAAAAGGTTCAAGCTATGTCCACAAAAAGTCTACCCATCAACTCTCAAGTACATATGGATAAAATACATGAAAGGACCACACTAGATTTAACCACCCATGGTCTATAACTATAAATTATAAACATCAGATTGAAAGGGGGAAATGAGAGAGAAAAGCATCACCAAACTATTAATCCATCCTTGCCATGAAATAAACAAGGAAAATTTAAGGTGCAAAAAGGTTCCTATCACTAGTTTTTTTGTAAATTGTAAAAATATCACAAAGAATTCCCATAAGAATAAGATCATGAATAAAATAAGGACAATATTAATTTTTGAGGACTATGAATAAAATATCACAAAGAATTCCCATAAGTTTGATCAAGATAATAATAGGGTTGTAAGTGAATTGGATGATGAGAATGTACACACCAATTATCAATGTACACCTCTAAGTAATCACTATTTTTATTCGAGTCTAATTTATTACTTTTAGAATAAAGGGTTTTAATTAATACGTAATGAGTATATATATAATACATGAAAAAGAAAAAGAAGAAGAAGAAATAATATATGTATATAATGACCTGTGTTAGTATTATTGGATGTTAGCATTATGTGTTTGTTAGTGTCATCATTTGAGTATATAAGTATATGGATATATGTGTCTGTGTCGCATGTTCTTTGTATATTAAACGTCTTGTATATGATACTTTTTTGCATAAGATTGCATGTATATTAATATGTTTGCTTGCATAAGTTGCATGTGCTTGTATAATTATATAAATTAATTAAATGCTACTTTAATATTTAATGTGTCTAAGTTGCATGTATTTATCAATTATATGCATGTGTCACATATTATTAATACTGCATGTTATGTATTATATTATTTGTATTTAAATAGGTTAAATGTTCGTCAAAATTAAAAACCCAAAAAATATATGCAAGTAACAAACATTATCAACCTAAATAAATAAATTAAAGTCTATTAAATAAAAATTAATCAGTCCATGTCCATTTGTATGTTTAAAACCCAGAAGTATTATTAGTCCATGTCTTAATTTACAATCCCATCATATACTAATAATAATAAAAGCTCATTAAATAAATAAAACACAACCCACTAATATGCCTAACCGACCACTCAATAAACCCTAAATCTAAAATATTTGGCTCCTTGTGCAGTCCACACCAAACTGTTGGATCAAGATCTGATCCAACGGTCCATATCAAGCCTGATCAAGACCCTTAAGCTCCTGAGGCACGCGTGCAGTCCACGCACCCGTCAGTTTCGGCTCCTCGTGCTGGTTCAGACCCTCATGTGCCCAACGTCGTCAATCATTAAGTTTAAGGATATGACCCCCAAAAATCCGTTACCACCGAATATCTCGCTGGTTTAGCACGACCGCCGTGTACAAAAGACAAAAGAAGAAAGGATTAGCATTAGTAGCAACTCTTAATCTACAAATATACTCAAATGAGACAAAAACCTAAGATCTATGATCGGATTTTTTGGATTTATAAAAGGATATAAAATCCCAGAACCTCTTTGTAATATGGGGAGAGGACCAACATCAATAGAAAAAAAAAGACCTTTGATTTTCAAAGGTAAGAAAAAACCAGTCTCTTATTTCTTTCTTGCATGCATTTTAGAGTAGAAAAGAAAAAAACGATATAGAAAAGAGGTAGGGGTGAGCAAAACTCAACTCGAGGCGAAAATACTTGACTCATTTTAACTCGACTCGAAAAATTTCAAATAAAATTCGAGTTGTAAAATGGAAACTCAAATAACTTGAAATTTTTAGTAATTAAAGGATTAATTTTTAAGTTTGAGATGGATTTATCAATTTTTTATGATATATAACATTGATATATAAAAATATAAAGAAATATTGCTACATATGAAAAATATATACATATATTATATGATTAGAGAAAGTCGTTTAAATTTAAAAATCAAATCGTACTATAACATGATAAATATTTACAATTACATATTTATAGGAACTCTGAAACTCGACTCGAATTTTTTAACCTCGACTCGAACCGAAAAAATTTCAAATAAAGTTTTAGTCGTAAAATATGACTCGTCAATTTGAATAACTTGAAATTTTTTGACTCGACTTGACTCGATCGAATACTCACCAGTTACCGCTAAAAAGAGGAAAAGGTTTTACTTTCAGATCTGGTTCCCATTTCGAATGCTGGTCGTGGTCGATATCTCCGATGAAAGACATCATTTGAGAATCTTCAGTTTTTCATCTCGTTCTTTGTTTCTGAATTTTCAAAATATAATTCCTACGAATTTTAGCCCCGCTAGAACATGAAGTTTTTTTTTTTTACTTGTAAAAAAATGGGCCAACAAGTTTTGATTTGGTTCGATACCTTGAACCGGTTCAGAAAATAAATGGTGTTGAAGCTTGATGGCAGGACATTGTTGTTTCTACTTTTTAGGGACTTGGTTTTAATTTCAGTTTTGCGATTTCAAAATAATTTTTTTAAATTTTTTATATGAATCAACCTTGGGAAGGGTGTGTCTAAAAAGAGCCCCTTAAAAGAGCCTAAAAAAATTCCACTAATAAGGGGCAATTGGTAACCGGTTCCAATAGTTATCCAATTCATTCCTAAATATTAGAATAAAAAATATAAGAATAAAAATATTCATATAATAAATATTAGAATAAAAATAATTATATAATAAATATTTAAACAAAATATTCATATAATAAATATTATAATAAAAATATTAGAATAAAAAAATATAAGAATAAAAATATTTATATAAAAAATATTATAATAAAAATATTCATATAAAAAATATTAGAATAAAATTTTTCATATAATAAATATTAGTATAAAAATATTCAAAAAATATATACGAATAAAAATATTTATGTAATAAAAATTCGAATAAAAATATTCATATAATAAATATTAGAATAAAAAATATACGAATAAAAATATTGTATAATAAATATTCGAATAAAAATATTCATATAAAAATATTCGAATAAAAAACATACGAATAAAATTATTCGTATAATAAATATTCGAATAAAAATACTAATAGAATAAATATTAGAATGAAAATAATAGAATAAAAAATATATGAATAAAAATATTCGTATAATAAATATTTGAATAAAAATATAAATATAATAAATATCGAATAAAAATATTCAAATAAAATATATACGAATAAAATATTCATATAATAAAAATTCGAATAAAAATATTCATACAATAAATATTAAAAAAAATATTTGAATAAAAAATATACAAATAAAAATATTCGTATAATAAATATTTAAATAAAAATATTCAAATAAAAATATTTGAATAAATTATATATGAATAAAAATATTCGTATAATAAATATTTGAATAAAAATATTCATATAATAAATATTTGAATAAAAATATTAGAATAAAATATATACGAATAAAAATATTCGTATGATAAATATTCGAATAAAAATATTTATATAAAGAATATTTGAATAACAAATATTCAAATAAAATATATACGAATAAAAATATTCGTATAATAAATATTTGAATAAAAATATTCGAATAAAATATATACGACTAAAAATATTCGTATAATAAATATTTGAATAAAAATATTATAATAAAAATATTTGAATAAAATATATACGAATAAAAATATTCGTATAATAAATATTGTAATAAAAATATTCAGATAATAAATATTTGAATAAAAATATTTGGATAAAATATATATTAATAAAAATAATTATATAATAAATATTTGAATAAAAATATTAATATAATAAAAATTGAATAAAAAATATACGAATAAAAATATTGTACATAAATCCTTATAAAATATACATAATGGCTTACGAAAACCGTAAGGAAAAAAATATGTACACAAATCCTTACAACTTCTCACCATGAGCTAAAGGAGTCTATCCAAGGGTAAGAATTTGTGTACATACACAATTTACTAGGAGAATATATAAATTGGTCTAAGAAATGTAAGGATTTATGTATGTACACAAATCCCTATAAAATATACACAAATGCTTACGAAAAATATAATGAAAAAGGTATGTACACAAATCCTTACCCTTGGATGACCCCCTTTAGCTCATGGTGAGAAGTTGTAAGGATTTGTGTATATACCTTTTTCCTTAAGTTTTTCATAAGCAATTGTGTATACTTTGTAAGGAATTGTGTACATACACAAATCCTTACTATTTTTGTGTCATATTATGTATACTCATAGCTAATTGTATGTACATAAATCTTTACCCATGGATGACCTCCTTTAGTCATGATTTCGAAGTCGTAAGGATTTGTGTACATACATTTTTCCTTACGTTTTTTGTAAGCCTTTGTGTATACTTTGTAAAGAATTGTGTACATACACAAATCCTTACCATTTTTGTGTCATATTATGTATACCCATAGTCAATTGTGTATGTACACAAATCCTTACTCTTGGATGACCTCCTTTAACTCATGATTTCAAAGTCATAAGGATTTGTGTATATACCTTTTTCCTTACGATTTTCGTAAGTCATTGTGTATACTTTGTAAGGAATTGTGTAATACACAAATCCTTACCATTTTTGTGCCATGTTATGTATACTCGTAGCCAATTGTGTATGTACATAAATCCTTACCTTGGATACTCATGGTTTCGAAGTCGTAAGAATTTGTGTACATACCTTTTCCCTTGCGGTTTTCGTAAGTCATTGTGTATACTTTGTAAGGAATTGTATACATACACAAATCCATACCCTTGGATGGCCTCTTTTAACTCATGGTTTCGAAGTCGTAAGGATTTGTGTACATGTTTTTTTCTTACGGTTTTCATAAGCAATTGTGTATACTTTGTAAGGAATTGTGTACATACACAAATCCTTACCATTTTTTTGCCATATTATGTATACTTGTAGCTAATTGTGTATGTACACAAATCTTTACCCTTGGATGACCTCCTTTAGATCATGGTTTCAAAGTCGTAAGAATTTGTTTACATACCTTTTTCCTTACGTTTTTCGTAAGTCATTGTGTATACTTTATAAGGAATTGTGTACATACACAAATTCTTACCATTTTTGTGCCAATTTATATATTCTCGTAGTGATTTATATTTGTGTATGTACACAAATCCTTACGTTTGTAGTAATTTATGTATGTATCGTTTTTCTTATAGTTTTTGTTAGGATTTATGTATGTACACAAATCCTTACATTTATAACAATCTATGTATATACCGTTTTTCTTACAGTTTTTGTAAGAAATTGTGTATATAGTTCGTAATTAATTATGTACACAAATGACCGGGTAAACCGGTCAAGGCTTTTTTTAGGTGTTTTAAGGGGCTTCTCCTAGAATCACCCCTTGGAAGGATGTATTTGAGAAAACTTTGACTTGTTTCATTAATTGTTGAAAAGTAGAAATGTTCTTTGGAAATAAACTGTACTTTGTTTTCAATTTTATTTCCATCCTTTTTACTTATTTATTATATTAAAAATAGTTATTGCCCTTTAATTCTTGGGTTTTCCCTTTGTAAAGACTCCACTCGTTTTTCCTTTTAATTTGGTGCTAATGTTTTTGTTATTCTATCTAATCCTTAAGTAAATTTGTTAAAATCGACAAAGGTGTTCTGTAATTTTATTAACAAATATATCAAGTATATCCTCATGTATATGTTATTTTATCATACATTATTAGTATTGAATTTAATTTTGTATAATGTGTAATGTTATGTGCGTATATCGTTTCTTTTTATTATTAGTTTTTATTATATTAAGATTACGTAGATTAATATTTGTTTTTCGTTTGTTTATCATTTTTTATAATGTTTATCCGTTGCATACATATGTTTCGTATGATATAATATTTCAGGTCATGTTATTGGTCATATAGGTTCCTTTTTACGATAAAGTACATACTATATTACATGGGTTCATGTTTTATTTATCATAAATGCTCACCATGTTTTTGTTAGTTATTTCGAATGTACCTTGCATGTATATGTTCATCGTGATAGTTATTCACTTGCATGTGTATCCCTTTTTGTTGCTAGTCATGTTCATCACATTTTGATATAGTTTGCACACCCAAAATGTCTGTATTTCTGTCTTTTATCCATTCATTTCATGGTTCCTTATGCTTTATTTAATTTCAATATTAATATTAGGTATTTGTTCCTACTCTTAATGAATATTTATTTTCGTTCGATTGTTGATATTAGTGTTGCTTTGATGTATATCTATATTGCTTATATTTATTTATCATACATTTGTCATTCATGTTGCTTGGTATTAAATTTAGGAATTGTTAGCTAACTAATTTAATCTCTAAAGTAAAAAAGAGATTTATTAAACCTTATATTCGAGCTATAATTGTTCGGATTTTCGGAGATTAACCGAATATTCAAATTAATTCTTACCGTTTCTTGGTAAATAAAATTTAAAATCAACTAGGTCATGACATAATTCTTTCATATTTGCGTCATGCATAATGGCAACATACGAGATCCGAACCCTAAACTAATGCGACGGTTAGTATTATTGACGTGAGCTTTGAAGTCCTATGCTTATATTCAAAGCCTTTCACCTTTTTTGTCAAATTGTAAAACTTTAGATTATCGATCTCACAGAGACCGGATCACCCTTGGCTGCATGTTAATTCTATACTTGAAAAAGTAAAGACACAAATAATTTGGATTATGGCGAAGATAAAGTAAATAAACTAAATAAACAAACTAAATAAATAGAGGGGATCTTAGTGATAGAGATAAGGTCAGGCTGATTGCTTTATAAAGGGGAATCAAGTTGTGTGTTAGAGTATGTCCAAAGACCAATCATATGATGATTGTAAGGATACTTTTATTTAGCAATTTTATTGAATAAAGGCATTACCATTGTTGTTTTTAGATATATGTGTCAATGTATAACATAAACTGAAAAACAATAAGGTCTATATAATAATATAAGTATTATTATTAAAAGATCCTTAGTCAAGTATTATTATGGGTGTGGACAATAATAATACGCTTAAGACTAACATGTTATTAATTGATGACAATGAGTTGTCATTGACATAGAGATGTCAGAATTAATACATGGATATATTAATAGAGAATAATATATTGAATAAAGTGTATTAATAGAGAATAATATATTGGATTGACCTGCTGTGAGTATATGTCTTGGATTATTATGTGACGGTCACGATATTGCTCATAGTGACAACCATATGTATAATCCTTAGACTTGAGATCATTACTATATCAACATATGTTGTTTTATATTTTGATGCAGTTAAATGTCTCTCGTAATTAGTTACACTATAAAAACTGACATTGAACATATTATAATGTATGTAGTGAGATGTGAATGATCGAGATAGGATTTGTCCTTCCTACATAATAGGAAAATATATCAAAGGTCACTTGATCGAGTGAGACTAAAAATTTATGACAATTCTTGAATAGGTTGATATGAGATATCACAAATTATTCATTAATAGTAGTCCACTCTAGATATCAAGAAACATTAAAATAGGCTATACAAGTGTGACTATTCCAAGACTTGTGCCTATTATAGATATAAAAGGACAAAAGGATACAATACATTAAGAGAGTTAGTCACGGACATGACACGTTGAATCATGATCTCTTGTAACTTAAATGACAATAATATATTGCTAGATGTCACTCATTGTTTGTAATATTAGAATTGTTCTAATATTATTACTAATGTTACAATGAGCCTACAGTGTCACACCCAAAGGTTGAAAAGAAGCAAAAAGATATATGTATAAGTAGATTATATTTAATCCCGAATTTTAAACAAAATATATAATTAAAGTAATTGTATCCCTTTTCAAATTTGAATTAAATATAGATCCCGAAATTTATGGAAACAATTAAAGTAATTATTTCCTATAACAAATTCGGAATAAAAACTCTTATACGTAAGGTTACGCATATATAAGGAACATTTGATCTAGTAGCCATATGAGAGAATCCCGAATTCCAAAATCCTAAAATCACGAAAAATAGTTTTTGAGATTTTCTCTCTCAACTGGGTGAACTGAGTAGAGGCCGAGACGATCTTCGTGGAGGCTAAAGATTCAGATCATTGAATGACCGTGACTATAGCTATAACACCCCAAAGTTTTCCCCAAATTAGATTCTTAATTCAAATCAAAATCCTTAATTTCTAACCCTAGAATTTGGGGATTTTGAGTGATCAAATTAAGAAATTCTAAATTGTAGGGTTCTTTTGTTAAGTTTTTTTGAGACCCTTATCCTATATTTTTACCCTTTTTAATATCAAAGCTTCAGTTTCCTTCTTTCCTGTTCAGCTTTAATTCGGGGGATTAATTTTTTTTCATTATTTCTTTCTATTTCTTCTGAATTGGAAACAATTTCTGAATACTTTTTGATTTGCTCTGTTCTTTCACTGGTTATCGTGTTCTGGTAAGTTTTCTCTTCATCTTTTCGTTTTTTGTTGAGTATGATTTTGGAGAAGATTGTTTTTGGTTCAGTTGGGTAACAGAGGAGTTTTAAGGTTGTTTCCAATCGTATGTTTGGGTGGATAGATTCAATCTTGAGTTTAAGGGGAGTGTTCAAAAATCAAGGGGGTTGCTCTATTGAGTTTTTAATTGGTTTAAGGAGTGGGTATGATTCATTTATTTTGGTTTTGTTGATTGTTGTTGAAGCGTTGACCAATGCTAACGTTAGCGTTGACTTTTCCGACCTAGTCTCACTTTATGTTTTTTGACATCTTGAGTCCGATGATGATGTCTTTTTTTCGAAATTCGAACTCGAAGTGTTGTTTTTAGGACTTTTTTGTTCGAATGCTTATCTGGAAGTTATCTGTATCGAATTCTGAATTAGTTACCGTTTGATTCAGGCGACTTGATTTTAGAGCCTGAGTATTTGCCTCCTCCTCCTCCTAGACGACCCTCTGTGCATCAGTCTTCAGAATACGCACGTGCGTTTTTTGATCACTTTTGTTTTGTGTATTCTTGGCATAGTGGCATAATAATGTATCTTACTTTGTTGTTATGCGTAGGTTCTACACCTGTTAGACCTAGTACTAATACTGAGCCTAGTAGACATCACTATCATCGTTAAGTGATCTACTTCAAGTGTGTCTCTTCCAACAATTTCTTGTTTACTTATGTGCAACTTTCTGTGTATCTGTTAATTCCGTGTAACATATTGATTGCATCATTTCTTTTATGTTCTAAAAATAATTGAATAATTAATATACTCTGAAACATTAACTGTATATCTGATTGTGAAACTATTATGCATGCCTCCTGTTATTATGTTAGGCGTGTATTTCGATTCTGTTATCTGTTCATACCATGTTATCTTTTCATGTCATGGCATCTGTTGGATATGTGTACGGTGAAGTTCAGTGTATCACCTAATTGTGAATATCACTTTTGATCAGTGGCTCCTCCTACGGGTCGAGTATCCACTTCTGTTCAGCGGCTCCACCTACGGGTCGAGTGACCACTTCTGTTCAGTGACTACACCTACGGGTCGAGTGACCACTTCTGTTCAGTGACTCCATCTTCGGGTCGAGCTTCACTTATGATGGTGTGTACGGAGATAGAGTGGTTCCGGGGAGCCTTCTCTTCTGATGGTGTTCGGTGTTTAGGTGCATATCATGTCATACATGCATTACATCGCATGTTCTGTCCTGTTTTGTGATATGATGTTATGTTATGAGATTATGCTATTCTGCCCTGTGTTATATTTTTTATATTGTAAATATATTTATCTACACATTAGAGACATACTTGGCTCCCAAGCTTACAACCCTACAGTTTCTTGTTTCAGATTTCAGACCTAGGCTTCGGTACTTGGAGGATCTTGATTTCAGATATTTTAAGTATGATTTTCAAACTTTAGTTAATTAACTTTTATTTCGGATATTTAATATTTCTGTATTGAATTATAGACTCTTGACTTTTAAAAGATTTTCAGAACTGTTATGTTTATTAAAATTTTGGGTTGAACCTTCCATTATTTTAATTATTAATTTTTAGTTTTTTCGATTTAATAAATAATCAAAAATTACAATATTATTTTATTAAAATCTAACTTAGAAAAGAAGTTTTTGTATCGTGAACTCTAATTTATAATCTAAGAAATTAGGTTAAATTTAGGAGTTATATTTAATGATATCAGAGCCAAGTTCAACCTTCGGACAGTGAGGTCCAAAACAAAATTTTGATCTGAAAATGATTTCGTAAATCTGTTTGAAAAATCTGGAATCTCGTTTTGACTCGTATTTGAAATTTTTAGAAATATTTTGACCAATACTCCAAATACCGGTTCTAATATAGGATTTGTCTGTCATTTTGTAGATACTCTACTATGTCACCCTGTAGGAGTAATCGTCTTAAGATTGGTCAAGATCGAGACCAAGGTCGTAACTCTATTTCTGCGAATGATGTTCCGCCACCTGTGGATCTTTCAAAGGATCAAAGTGTAGCATAAGATTTAGGAGGGGAGGAACAACCTGGTATTCAAATAGAGGCTCAGCAAGCCGATGTTAATTTGCCATCCCAAAGTGAGGGACCATATATTTTTGGAGATAATGAGTCTGTAAGCCTAGGTTCTGTCATTTTACAGAGAGAGTTGCTACGTTATCTCTGTCAAAATGAGGGTGTTAGGAAAACCATATCCACTGAGTTTTTGGCTGTTGGCATGACTATGCTCGATGGTCAGACCGATACTGACCCAGCTGATGCAAAGTACTGGTTGAAGAAGCTTCAGCATCTGTTTGTGGAGATGGACTACCCTTCTGATAGGAAACTGAGGGCGACCATATCTTTGCTTCAGGGTGAAGCCCTAAATTGGTGGGAGGCTGAAGAGAGAGTGACTGCTTCAGATAAGATTACTTGGGAGTTTTTCAGGCAGACTTTTGAGGACAGATATGTGGGACTTGAGTACATGGCTAAGTGACAAGAGGACTTCCTGAACCTTCAGCAGAACGATATGTCAGTGAATGATTATGAGATAGAGTTTCTGCGACTGCTCTAGTATGCTCCAAGTATTGTTTCTACTGAGAAATAGAAATATGACCATTTTCTGAAGGGACTCCGGGTTTCGTTGAAGATTGCAGTTGCCACTCACCATGATACGGAATATAAGATGATTACTCGGCGTGCTAGAACGGCCGAGTGTAACGAGATTTTGAGGGTTCAACTGGAGTCCCAGGGTCATGATAATCTAGACGATAGACTACGGCTTTTGTACAGCACAGACAGGGTTTTCAGTCTTGAAAAAGGGACTGAGATAAGTTTGAGCCCTAAAGTTCTGCACGGGCTAGACCAGCATCGTCAGTTGTTCCTACTGCTAGTGGAGCTGCATCCACTAATACGCGAGCCTTGTCTTAATGTACTTTCTGTAAGAAGTGACACTCAGGAGAGTGTCGTATGTGGAGTGGAGCCTGTTTCCATTATGGTTCATATAATCACCTACTTAGGGATTGTTCAGTATTACCTTAGTCAGTTTATGCTCCAAGATAGTCTTAGGCTTCGGTTCTGAATTTTGCTGGGGAATGGGGTCAAGGTAGATCTTCTGCTTTAGGTGTTGGGGATAGAGGTACATATTCTTTGATGAGTGCCTAAAAGGCAGTTATTTACTATCCTTCTCATGGTACTTTATGCATCTATTATACACCAACTTGAATTAAAATATGGACTCATTGCGTAATATTGAATATTCCATTATTACTACTTACAAAGCTTACATTTATAGAGAATGCAGATATTATTACATATTCTGTACATGCAGGGATATCCAGGGCTGAGGCAGTAGAGAAGCATCGTTGAGGCCGAGGCCGAGGCAGAGAGAAGGCCGCGACAGTATTCTGAGTGGCAACATCAACATGATAGGCGACTGAAAGACAAGAATATAGAGAACATTCTAGAATATGCAGCGCACCAATTGGACCAAGCTAGCGCACTAAAAGCCCAAGTCAAAGACCAAACGGGAAAAGCTTTCTAGAAGGTTGCAAACTTGGAAACATCAGATCTCATGTATAAGACTTGCTCCCTACTCTAAGTTAGAGTCTATTTAGGAAAAGTTTGCCCTAGGTTAAGATTATATATAGCCTAGCCATCCACATTGTTAGGGAGAGCCGATTTTAGAGAAACCCTTCCCCTAAGATTTGTACCTATCGACATTATGTTCTAAATCTCTTAGAGATAGATGAAGGTTGTAGATATTAGTAAGAGGAGGTTGTTTCTTTGTTCTAATACAATAATAATATCGAAGTTTTCTTATCCTATTGTTGTTCCTTGTTCTTACATTCAAGCTCGTGAGAGAAGTTTGTAAGTAATCTATTTATCTAGCATCGAGAGAGTTAGATTCACAAAAGGGATAAGTACGGTATTGACGATACTAACACGGTCTAGAGATAGGTTAAGAGTTTCAGAAGATAAAAGAAGTGTTGGATTGGTTGGTGATTATCGTTGATTCACGCCGAGAGATATCGTCAAAGACCAATCATCAACAGCGCTCTGACTTAGAGATAAGCGGAGTCAACTACGGACACTTTGCTGAACTTTGATGTATTTGCCCAAGAGTAAGAGATTGTTGTGGCAGAGAACACTAACGTTGTCGAGGTTGTATCTGCAGTACTGCCGAAGCAGTGTTGTGTAATTGCATTGGGCAAGAAGAAGATCAATCGAATCCACTAATTGACGCAGCTGGATCCTACCCTCTTTCTCTATATCGTTCTCAATCCTTTATTTTATGTTTTGTTATTTAGTTAGTTAAACAAATCCACTTATCTATGCTTTTAGTTTATCTTTCAGGAGCAAGGGAACAAGGGGAGACATATTAAGTATACCAATCCCTGTGGAGACGATACACGATATACTTATCATTTTATTACTTGCGACGTGTACACTACACAGTTGCGCTATTATTACACGCATCATTCTTAGTTCATTCTCTGGCATAATCTCTGGTTATTTGGAAAATTTCTGTAAGACATCCTAGTAGTTCAGTTTCAGTATATAGTTCTGTCGATAATCCTGTTGAGGCTACTTGGGAGCCCAAATTTGTTATCAAAGCTAAGTATCCACACTCTTTGACCAGGTCAAAATTTCGAGGATGAAATTTCTGTAAGAGGAGAGAGTTGTAACACCCCAAAGTTTCCCCAAATTAGATTCTTAATTCAAATCAAAATCCCTAATTTCTAACCCTAGAATTTGGGGATTTTGAGTGATCAAATTAAGAAATTCTGAAATTATAGGGTTCTTTTGTTAAGTTTTATTTATTTATTTTTTTGAGACCCTTATCCTGTATTTTTACCCTTTTTAATATCAAAGCTTCAGTTTCCTTCTTTCCTATTCAACTTTAATTCGGGGGATTAATTTTTTTTTTCATTATTTCTTTTTGTTTCTTTTGAATTGGAAACAATTTCTAAATACTTTACGATTTGCTCTGTTATTTCACTGGTTATTGTGTTCTGCTAAGTTTTTTCCTCATCTTTTCGTTTTCTATTGAGTACGTTTTTGGAGAAGATAGTTTTCGGTTCAGTTGGGTAACAGAGGAGTTTTAAGGTTGTTTCCAACCGTATGTTTGGGTGGATAGATTCAATGTTGAGTTTAAGGGGAGTGTTTGAAAACCAAAGGGGTTGTTCTATTGAGTTTTTAATTGGTTTAAGGAATGGTTATGATTCATTTATTTCGATTTTGTTGATTGTTGTTGAGGGGTTTGATTTTATCGAATTTTAGATTTGAATCGGATGGGTAGAGAAGCATCGTAATCTGTCGAAAGTGGTTTGGGAAGAATCTGGATTTTTCCAAATTTTCCTAGAAAATCTGGGGAAAAGCCAACTTTTCTTGGAAAAATCTGGAAAACCCAGATTTTCTCGGGAAAATCTAGAAATTTCAAATTTTCTTGGGAAAGCCTAACCCGTTGACCCGTCCTGTAACCCGATCCGTTGATCGACCTGCTTGACGTCACTACTGACGCCATCTATGCTGACATCATCTACTAACGTCAGCGTTGACTTTTTCCAACCCAATCCCACTTCATGTTTTTCGACGTTCTGAGTCCGATGGTGTTGTCCGTTTTTTGAAATTTGAACCTGAATTTTCGGTTTTAGGAGTTTTTTATTCAAATACTTATTTGGAAGTTATCTGTATCGGATTCTGAATTAGTTACCGTTTGATTCAGGTGACGTGATTTTAGAGCCTGAGTATCTTTCTCCTCTTCCTCCTGGACGACCCTTTGTGCATCAATCTTCGAAATACGCACGTGAGTTTTCTGATCACTTCTGTTTCGTGTATTCTTGGCATAGTGGCATAGTAGTGTATCTTACTTTGTTGTTATGCGTATGTTCTACACCTGTTAGACCTAGTACTAGGACTGAGCCTAGTAGACGTCAGTATCGACGTTAAGTGATCTTCTTCAGGTGTGTCTCTTCCGTTAATTTCCTGTTTACTTCTATGCAACTTTCCGTGTATCTGTTAATTCTGTGTAACATATTGATTGCATCATTTATGTTATTTTCTAAAAATAATTGAACAATTAATATACTTTGAAACATTAACTGTATATCTGATTCTGAAACTATTATGCATGCCTCCTGTTATTATCTTAGGCGTGTATTCGGATTTTGTTATCTGTTCATACCATGTTATCTGTTCACGTTATGGCATCGGTTGGATATGTGTACGGGGAAGTTTAGTGGTATCACCTAATTGTGAATATCATTTCTAATCAGTGGCTCCTCCTACGGGTCTAGTATCCATTTCTATTCAATGGCTCCACCTACAGGTCGAGTGACCACTTCTGTTCAGTGACTCCACCTTTGGGTCGAGCTTCACTTCTGATGGTGTGTACGGAGTTAGAGTGGTTCCGGGGAACCTTCTCCTCTGATGACGTTTGGTGTTTAAGTGCATATCATATCATACATGATTTACATCGCATGTTCTGTCCTGTTTTGTGATATGATGTTATATTATGTGATTATGCTATTTTGCCCTGTGTTATATTTTCTGTATTGTAAATATATTTATCTGCACCTTAGAGACACACTAGGCTCCCAAGCTTACACCCCCACAATTTCTTATTTCAGATTTCAGACCTAGGCTTCGGTACTTGGAGGATCCTGATTTCATATATTTTAAGTATGATTTTCAGACTTTAGTTAATTAACTTTTGTTTTGGATATTTATTATTTCTGTATTGAATTACGAACTCTGGACTTTTAAACGATTTTCAAAACTGTTATGTTTATTAAAATTTTGGGTTGAACATTCCGTTATTTTAATTATTAATTTTCAGTTTTTTTGTTTTAATAAATTATCAGAAATTATAATATTATTTTATTAAAACCTAACTTGGAAAAGAAGTTTTTTTTATCGTGAACCCTAACTTATAATCTAAGAAATTAGGTTAAATTTAGGGGTTACTGTGGTAGATCCCGTTGCTATTTTTGCTGTTTATCAAGGAACTCAATATAAGTCGTCGCATCTCTTCCTCCTGATTTCGGATTAAACGTACATGTATCACTAGATAGACCATTGTAATTTTGTTTCGCTGCACACATGGGATGTGTCAGCGGTCCTAACATTGTGCACTTATAATCCACTTATTGATGCATTGGGTTGTATTGCCGCCGCCACGGGTCATATTAAGGGTCTTCTTAGCTGCCTAGGCGGGTTATACCTTGTTGACAACTCAACTTTCCATAGTTTGACAGAGCATCCTTATATGTCTCCTCTTTATCCTTAATTCGGAGAACTATTGAAATCCATGTCTTGATAATATCTCCCAACATAAATCAAGATTAACAACAACAGATGATATGCGTACTTTAAGTCGCTAAAACCTTTACGGATTAGTCGATGTCTTTGAGCAAAGACCATCTTCTCTCGTTTTGTGAGTCTATCTCTCTCGATATTAAACAAATAGATTTTCTTTACATACTATCATCTTGAGCTCATATGCAAAAAAAAAAGTAAATGCCAAGAGAGAATAATCTATGAAAATATGATTGTATTAATAAATCTCACATAAAGTACAATTTTCTTCCTCAACTACTCCACAAATAACCTAAGCCTTGATGGGTTTTAGAACATGATGAACTTGTCGGCGGCTTAAGTTTTCACTATGAGAACCCGACTTGTTATTCTCAACCATAGGGGTTTGCTTTATATAGGCCAAGCCTAGGTTAAAGTCTTCTATAAAGGTAAGAGTTCTTAAAGAAAAAGAATAAACGTCCATATTAAATTATAACACTTTACTCTATTTCCTAATTTAACTCCTTTAATCCTGCGTTGACTTTGAGTATGGCTTGACTCTATTTCTCCACTTCTGTTTTTTTCTCGCATTGTGTCTGTTAGAATCGACATATTTTTCTCTATCTATCGCGCACCAGTTATCATCTTTCATCTACTGTCATGGCCTCTAAAGTGCTTCCATGGCGAGTGCTTATCTACATTCTAGCTTCAGTTTCCAACATCCATCATGCTATCTGGCATTACTTGTGTGGTAGTTTCCTATTTAAGAGAGAAAACCATTAACCGCTTCTATTTTATGCCAAATAATGGATAAATTCATGAATTAAGTGCCGGGATGCTGAAGTATGGAAAATAAGTAGAATTATTCATTATTGTCACTAAATATGTCTTTTATTAGCAATAATCGAGTGAGAAAATGATATAAAAATTAAGACTATTATGCACTTATCAAATACCCCAAAACTTGAATTATTATTTATCTTCAAGCAATGCAAAACATAATTTAAGTAGAGAATTTTAGAGTAATATATCGTCATGTCTGCCGTGGAAGAATTCCTTTCTTGGCTCGACCTCTTGTAGGTTCTAGGATTTCCTTGGAACTAGACTATGAGTCTTGGTGAGTGTGTGTGTAGCTGTGTCAAAGATGATATTTTTAGTTCTAATCCTTTTTCTAGCTCAAGACTGACGACTTAGATTTGTTTCCAATTTTTTCCCTTCATTTCTCTCTAATTTGTATATAAATATACATTGCTATATACTTATAATGCTTGAGCTGGTTTCGGGTACCTCAAGAGTTCAACTACTCTTACTAGAGCCAATTTCGGGAACCTCTAGTAAGTGAGAAAAAAGATTAAGTCCTAGAGTTAGTGATAGTCACCTCTATAGACTATACTAGAGTCGGTGATAGGCACCTTAAGTTAAAATCTAAGTCTAAGTCCTTATTGCTTTTTAAAGAAAAAAAAATTAAATCAACTAAGACTAGAAGTGTTTATGTAGTTTCAGGCTCATAGTCTAATCCTAAGTACTATTCCTAAGATACCTTTTCGATTTCAAGTCTGGTGAATGATGCAAACTGCTGCGGCGACTGGATAATATATTGTTGCCGAGGCAGATTCAATAAAATTCAAAGACTTAAAATTTTTTGGATCAAATTGTAATTGTTGTAAAGATAGAAATTAAGGAAATAGTAGCATAATCCGAATAATTTCTATACATGACAAATATTTACAAGTTACAAAATAGGACCAATACTCCCCCAAACTCGAGGGATGTATTAGCCTCAATGTATGTATAGGAAAATAGATAAAAGAACAAAATATAAAATCCCGAAATATTAAAAAAAAAAAGAAGAGAAAAATTTATAAAAAAACTATTTCCCTTCTAATGTAGAGGATCTGAAGGATTCCTCCGAATCGCTGTCGATTAGGAGTTTGCGGCGAGTTTTTGGCAGTTGTTGTGTTGCTGCCTTCAGTGGGCTTGCCTTCGGCGCTTTAGCAGATCTGAGTGGTTGGACTCAAATGAGAGTGTGTTGGTGGCTGACCTCATCTTTCGTGTCGATATTAATCGAGGAGGTTTCTGTGGCAGAGGCTGAAGCTTTCCTCTTTTTGCCGGTTTGTATCGAGGTGAGGTAGTCAATTATTGCTTGCATGAGGGATTCCATATCTTCCGAGGAACTGCTCCAATCTAAGGGACTGGAGACCTCAAGTGTGACTTCTTTTGTGGCAGTTCCCCCTCTTAGGATTTCTACTGCAGAGTCGACAGAAAATGATTCGGTGGTAGTAAGGGAGACTAGAATCGTGGCAGATGCAGTAACTTACTAAGTAGGCGTAGGTTCAGGCATGGAGGTGTCAACTATGAATTTTGGAAAAACAATCAAGCGGTCCGGGAATTTTTCTCGAATGGTTTTTATAATTGCATTATTGAATTCTTGGACATAGTGCATGAAGGCTAGCTACCTTCGCTCCATTCGTTGTATCACTTAGATGATGTCTTCTTCTACTGGTATAACGACCCAGATTCGAATCTGAGGGTCGGGTTAACCCGAGACGTTGGGCCTTGGTTTTGGGCTCGGGTTTTATGATTTTTGGCTTGTTGGGCCCTTGGCTTGTTGGGCTTGTGAGTTGTAGGTGAGGGCACTTTGGTAAATTGCTTTTTAGACGACAAAGAGGGGTGTAGGGGAGTTAATTCCTCCTGCAGAGTGAGCTCATCCCCTCCTTTTTCTTTATCTTTTCCATCTTTGTAGCAAGGCAAAAGAGAACAAAAAGGTGAGGTTTTTATCGGTTTGGTTAAGAATCTTGTTTTTGGCTGAGAAGGAAGGTTGTAGGGCTTCCAAGGATATATAAAACAAGTTAGGGATGAGCTAGTTTAAGGGAGAGAAGGGTTTTATGGGGGTTTTAGCTTGAGCTCGGGAATAAACTTTTAGGGGCTTAAATCTATACTCTTTTAGTGTTTTAAGCTTCTAAAATCTTCCCCAAAGTGTGCCTAATCCGTTCTTCATCTTTCTCTTGTAGAGAAAGAGGCTTGTGAACCATCATCTAGCTTTGGAAAGGGAAAAGCTTGAAGAGGTGTGGAGCTCGTATTGGTTGTTGTGTTTGCTTGAGGTTGGTACTCTCCACTCTTTCTTCATCATCCATTCATGGTAGAATGCATAGCATATAGAAAAATCATGTATATGTGTTGTCTTGCTTGGTTTGCTTAAAAATGAGTCATTAATGGTGAAATCCAAGTTTATGTGTTAAATGGTTGGAAGTTGATGTTAAAACATCCTAAATACACTTAGAAATGAGTAGGAAAACTTTGGAATCGTTTAGGTGAGGTTTGGGGACGAAACTCTAGAATTTCTAAGTATAGACCCATCCTTCGTACAGGGGGTATCGATACTCGGGCTACCGATATCGATACCCATAAGTGTGGTTAGGCTTGTCGATTAGGGGTATCGAACCAGAGTTCGATACCGAGAGATTCCAGAAACTTTTTGTATCGGTACCTGTACCGAAACAGTCCCTTCCCTTTTGTTGGCTTTTAAAATTGGTCAACAGTATCGATACTGGTATCAATACCTATGTGTTTCGATACCCTCTTTGGATGGGTATGGATACAGGGTGTTTCGATACCCTACCTAAGGGTATCGATACCCCTGTGTAATTTGGCCAAGATGGGTAGAGTTTTGGGCTCGGTGTTTCTTAGTAAATAATTACTTTAATCTAAAAGCTACGAAACGAATTATCAAACTAAGATTGACGTTATAACTCCAAAACACTAATTGAGATAATCTTAAACATCTTGTTGTGATAAGATTCTAGGTCGATCATTCGTGTGGTTTGAGTCCTTTATGTTGGAAATCTAGATATCCATATATATTGCAACACGTCGAAGGCCATCCAATGTAACATTTCGGATGATGATTTGACGACTATCCCGAGTGTAGGATCCCGATCCTGTGTGGACGCGAGCCTCATTCGAAGGTACTCGATGTGACATTTCGAGTATGGGATTTGGAGGATCCCGATGCTGTGTGGACACAGGCCTCAATCCCGGATGTAGGATCCTGATACTACGTGGATGCGGGCCTCATCCTTGAGTATGGGATCCCGATACTATGTGGACGCAGGCCCTACTCGTAGTGTAGGATCTCGATGCTGTGTGGACACAGGCCTCATTATCGTGTGTGATTTGTTTGATTTGTATATGCATGCAATACCATGCATGTGATTTATATGTCATGCTTTACTGCTTTGGTATGTATGATGTTGGCCGAGTTCGGCGTATCCACTGAGCTTGTGTGGCTCAGCGTTTGAAATCTGTTTTTGTGCATAGGTTAGGTGAAGCGGGTGCCGTGGAGCACCATCAAGGTTTGGACTTTCAGCATCGACCGAGTTGTCATAGTACATTTATTAAATATAGTGGACATAGTATTATGTTGGACCCTATATGTATTGTAACTCTATTATTTTAATTGGTTCGAATGTTTTTAAATGGTCTGTAATAATTTTGTAGCTCCGAATTACTTTAAATTATTTTGGGTTTGTTTTAATTTAAGTGGACTTTATGGAAATTGGTTTTGGACTCTATGTGATTTATTTATTGGACTTTTAAAGAAAATTTTGAAATACGGGTTTTGGTCCGGAGGTTAAATGTGACATCCGGGTTAGGTGTTACATTAAGTGGTATCAGAGCCCAGTTTGAGTCGGTTCTAGGAGTCCCCGGGGGAGTCTAGCGTGTTATATAGGTGTTAGACTAGTACTTGCCCACGAGTCGATATTATACTTCTTTTAAAGCTGAAATTTTGATGGCGTAATCTTGTTTGTGGTTGTTATTGTGCAGAAGCTGTTAAGCATGCCTAGACGCGTGAGAGATCAGGAGGAGAGCTGGGGTTCTCGAGAAGGAGACTCTGACTATGAGTATGAGCCTGATGAGGAGGTACTATCGGATGATGCAGTTGATCAAGGGGCCAACTACTTTGCTCAGTTGAACCGTACTTTGCGTAGGATAATGAGAGCTATACTGAGGCCATCTTTTATGCCTCGTGAGGCACCGATTGAGAGGGTGCGGAGACAGGTGTTGTTAACTTCTTTGGCATGGGACAGGATAATCCCGTACAGGTAGATCAGTGGTTGCACGACACAAGGTTGATCATGAGACAGATGAGGCTGAGGTCAGAGGATAAGCTATCGTGTGTGTTGTCTCTTCTCAAGGGCAACACGAGAGAGTGGTGGGAGACTGTTGAGCAGGGTTGGTATCCCTATCGTCCTAAGTGGGAGGACTTTCTTGAGGAGTTTAAGAGCATGTATGTAGGCGAGACTCACATCGACACCCTGAGGGAGCGGTTTATCCATCTGGTTTAGGGGAACCGTTCGATTTTCGCTTATGAGCAGGAGTTCCTCTAGATGAGGTGTAAGAGGTTTTTGAGAGGTCTGATGAAGGAGATCCAGACTTATCTTACTGCTAAACCACCCACAGTGTTTTTTGAGTTAGCTGCCAGTGCTAAATCGTTGGAGTAGGTTCAGGGTTTGACCTATGGGTCGTCTGTTGGCCAGGGAGTCTCTGATGGAGCCAGTCAGAGTCGTGCGGGCAACTCTCAGTCTCACTCTAGTAGGAGTAGGACCTGTTGGAACCAAAATAGAGGAGCATCGAATCAGAGTTCGAGGCTAGACCAGAGGTCAGAGTCGGTGGAACATAGGAGACAGTTTGTCTTCTTCTGTTGGGGGTCCAGAGAGTTTACAGAGGAGTGTCAGTGTTCAGGTTTGTAATCAGTATGGTCGGAATCATCATGGACCGTGTTGAGGCAATGCTAGAGTTTGCTTTCAATGTGGGTCTTCGGAGCACTTTGTGAGAGATTGCCCTGAGGTTGTGACGTCACCACCTGGTCAGGCTCGGAGGACTGTGTTTCAGGTTCAGAGGGGCCGCGGGTTTTCGCGTGGTGGAGCTAGCCATGCATCAAGAGGCACCTTTCAGTCCACTGCTAGAGCACCCGCGAGACAGTATATTGTAAGGGCATAGGAGGACTATGCTGCTACCGATGTGATAGCAGGAACGTTCAGTCTGTTTTCTATACCTATAGTTGCTCTTGTGGACTCGGGGTCCACCCACTCGTATATCCGTAGTGGGATATCTCAGCAGTGGGGGTTACCAGCGGAGGAGCTTGAGGTAGGGGTCCGGGTGACAAGCCCGTTGGGGTTGGATGTGTTGGTGGATAAGGTGTATCGGAGGTGTCCGATCGAGGTGCAAGGATCTATCTTCCCGACCGATCTTATGGTCTTGCCGCTTCAGGAGTTTGATACAATCCTAGGGATAGATTGGTTGTTCAAACATGGTGCAAGTTTGGGATGCAGAACTAAGAGTTTGAAGCTCAGAGTGGCAGATGGTTCTAAGCTTGTTGTGAGGGGTGAAAGAAACCCATGTTTATCGAATATGGTGTCAACGTTGGCAGCTCAGAGGTTGATCCAACAGGGTTGTGAGGCTTTCCTAGCTCGCATGGTGGATGTGAGCGTTGAGAGTCTGGTGTTGGAGAGCTTGAGGATAGTTTGTGAGTATCTTGATGTGTTTCTGGAGGAGTTGCCTGGTTTACCTCCCAATCGTGAGTTGGAGTTCCAGATAGAGATGTTGCGTAGAACGGCACCGGTGTCCATAGCACCGTACCGTATGGCACCAGCGGAGATGAGAGAGTTAAAGCAGAAGATCCAGGAGTTGCTTGAGAGAGGTTTTATCAGACCGAGTGTGTCACCATGAGGAGCACTAGTTTTGTTTGTTAAGAAGAAGGACGGATCGATGAGGATGTGTATTGACTACCGTCAGCTTAATAAGGTCACGATCAAGAATCGTTATCCTTTGCCTAGGATCGATGATCTCTTTGATCAGTTGAGGGGTGCCCGTGTGTTTTCTAAGATAGACCTAAGGTCAGGTTACTATCAGTTAAAGGTGATGGATGAGGATGTCTAGAAGACCGCTTTTAGAACGCGGTACGGACACTATGAGTTTCTAGTGATGCCGTTTGGGCTCACGAATGCATCCACAGCTTTTATGGACTTGATGAACCAGATCTTTCAGCCGTATCTAGATCAGTTTGTGGTTGTGTTCATCGATGACATCTTGGTGTATTCGCGCTGAGAGGAGGAGCATGACTACCACCTTAGGGTTGTTCTTCAAGTGTCGAGGGATAGGCGTCTATACGCTAAGTTCAGTAAGTGCGAGTTTTGATTGTTAGAGGTGGCATTCGTTGGCCACATAGTTACAGCGAATGGTATCCGAGTAGATCCCGAGAAGATACAAGTTATAGTGGAATAAAAACCATCGAGGAATGTATCGGAAGTCCGTAGCTTTCTTGGACTTGCCGGATACTATTGGAGGTTCGTTAAGGGTTTTTCGTTCATAGCGACACCTTTGACCAAGTTGCTTCAGAAGGGAGTTCCGTTTGTGTGGAACAAGAGAAGACAATAGAGTTTTGAGCAGTTGAAAGCTTATCTGACAGAGGCACCGGTCTTTACGCAACCAGAACCGGGGAAAGATTATGTGGTGTTTAGTGATGCTTCCTTGAATGGGTTGGGTTGTGTGCTCATGCAAGAGGGTAAGGTGGTTGCTTACACCTCGAGACAGTTGAAACCCCATGAGACGAATTATCCTACACGTGATCTTGAGCTTGCAGCAGTTATCTTCGCTTTGAAGATTTGGAGGCATTATCTCTATGGGGAGAAATGCTACACCTACACCGACCATAAGAGTTTGAAGTATCTGCTTACCCAGAAAGAGTTGAATCAGAGACAATGTCGGTGGATAGAGTTGTTAAAGGACTATGACTGTGTCATAGAGTATCATCCGGGCAAGGCGAACATGGTCGCCGATGCTTTGAGTAGGAAGTCCATGTCGGACTTGAGAGCTTTGTTTGCTCGATTGAGGATAACCGATGACGGAGGTCTTTTGGCTGAGTTGCGTGTGGAGCCCACGCTTGTTCAGGAGATAAAGAGAGCACAGGTGTTAGACGAGGAGTTGGTAGCTTAGTTAGAGGCTATTCAGAGAGGTGAGTCATCAGACTTTGAAGTGCGAGATGGTGGGTTCTTGTACTTTCGGGGTCGGATCTATGTTCCCTCCTTGGAGGATCTGAGGGATCGTATCTTGAGGGAAGCTCACTGTAGTCCGTTTTTTGTTCATCCGGGTAGTAACAAGATGTACCAGGATCTTCGCCCTTTCTTTTGGTGGTCGTGCATGAAGAGAGATGTGTCAGAGTTTGTGACAAGGTGTTTGGCATGTCGGCAAGTGAAAGCGGAACACCAGGTTCCTTCAGGTTTACTTTAGCCTATCCAGATTCCATAGTAGAAGTGGGATCGTGTGACCATGGACTTTTTCATTGGGTTACCGATGACGTTGAGGAAGCATGATGCTATATGGGTCATAGTTGACCAGTTGACCAAGTTGGCTCATTTCTTACCGGTGAGGATAGACTTCGGTTTGGAAAAGTTGGCTCAATTGTACATCAAGGAGATCGTGAGGTTACAGGGTGTACCTTTATCGATCATATCGGATAGGGATCTGAGGTTCACAACTAGGTTGTGGAGGTCTATCCACGAGGCTCTAGACACCAGGTTGCACTTTAGTACAGCTTTTCATCCTCAGACCGACGGACAGTCTGAGAGAGTTATCCAGATCTTGGAGGATATGCTTCGGTGTTGTACGATAGACTTTGCTCGTAGTTGGGAAGAACAATTATCGTTGGTAGAGTTTGCTTACAACAACAATTATCAGTCGAGCATCAGGATGGCTTCTTTTGAGGCCTTGTATGGGCACAGGTGTAGGACACCTTTATGTTGGACAGAGCTCAATGAGAGGAAGATAGTGGGTTCGGAAGTTGTTAAAGAAACTGAGGAGAAGGTTCAGATCATCAAGGAGAGGTTACAAGCAACTTTTGACAGACATAAGGCTTATGCGGATAAGAAGCGTAAGCACATCGAGTATGAGTTTGGCGAGAAAGTTTTTCTCAAGGTATCTCTCTGGAAAGGTATCATCCGGTTTGGTCGCAAGGGAAAGTTGAGCCCAAGGTATATCGGGTCGTATGAGGTGCTTTAGAGGATTGGACCGGTAGCTTATCGGCTAGCTTTGCCTCCAGAGTTGTCATGTATACACGATGTCTTCCACGTGTCTATGTTGAGACGTTACCATTCGGATCCCTTACATGTGATTCAGCTTGAGGAAATCGAAGTCAATACGGATTTGACTTACGAGGAAAGGCCTATCGGAATCGTGGATAGAGGAGTCAAAGAGCTTAGGAATAAGTGTATACCCTTAGTAAAGCTTTTCTGGAGGAATCATGGAATCGAAGAGGCCACGTGGGAGGCAGAGAAGGACATGAGAGCTCAGTATCCTCATCTCTTCCTCACAGGTAAATTTCGAGGATGAAATTTTCTATTAGGAGGGGAGAGTTGTAACGAACCGGATTTGAATCCGAGTGTCGGATTAACCTGAGACGTTGGGCCTTGGTTTTGGGCTTGTTGGGCCCTTGGCTTGTTGGGATTGTGAGTTGTAGGTGAGGGCACTTTGGTAAATGCCTTTTTAGATGACAAAGAGGGGTGTAGGGGAATTAATTCCTCCTGTAGAGTGAGCTCATCTCCTCCTTTTTCTTCATCTTCTCTATCTTTTTAGCAAGGGAAGGGAGAACAAAAAGATGAGGGTTTTATCGGTTTGGTTAAGAATCTCGTTTTTGGCTGGGAAGGAAGGTTGTAGGGCTTTGAAGGATCTATGAAACAAGTTAGGGATGAGATAGTTTAGGGGAGAGAAGGGTTTTATGGGGTTTTTAGCTTGAGCTAGGGAATAAACTTTTAGGGGCTTAAATCTATACTCTTTTAGTGTTTTAAGCTTCTAAAATCTTCCCCAAAGTGTGCCTAATCCGTTCTTCATCTTTCTCTTATAGAGAAAAAGGCTTGTGAACCATCATCTAGCTTTGGAAGGGGAAAAGCTTGAAGAGGTGTGGAGCTCATGTTGGTTGTTGTGTTTGCTTGAGGTTGATACTCTCCACTCTTTCTTCATCATCCATTCATGGTAGAGTGCATAGCATATAGAAAAATCATGTATGTGTATTGTCTTGTTTGGTTTGCTTGAAAATGAGTCATTAATGGTGAAATCCGAGTTTATGTGTTAAATGGTTGGAAGTTGATGTTAAAACATCCTAAATACACTTACAAATGAGTAGGAAAACTTTGGAATCGTTTAGGCGAGGTTTAGGGACGAAACTCTAAAATTTCTAAGTGTAGACCTGTCCTTCGTGTAGGGGGTATCGTTACTCGGGCTATCGATATCTATACCCATGAGTATGGTTAGGCTTGTCGATTAGGGGTATCGAACCAGGGTTCGATACTAAGGGATTCTAGAAACTTTTTGTATCGATACATGTATCGAAACAGTTCCTTCCCTTTTGTTGACTTTTGAAATTGGTCAACAGTATTGGTACTGGTATCAATACCTATGTGTTTCGATACCCTCTTTGGGTGGGTATGGATACAGGGTGTTTCGATACCCTACCTAAGGGTATCGATACCCCTGTGTAATTTGGCTAAGATAGGTAGAGTTTTGGGCTCGGTGTTTCTTAGTAAATAATTACTTTAATCTAAAAGCTACAAAACGAATTATCGAACTAAGATTGATGTTATAACTCCGAAAGACTAATTGAGATAATCTTAAACATCTTGTTGTGATAAGATCCTAGGTGGATCGTTCGTGTGGTTTGAGCCCTTTGTGTTGGAAATCCGGATATCCATAATTGTTATAACACGTCGAAGGCCATCCGACGTAGCATTTCGAATTATGATTTGATGATTATCCCGAGTGTAGGATCCCGATGCTATGTGGACGCGGGCCTCACTACCTTGTGTGATTTGATTGATTTGTATATGTTGTGTGCGATAATATACATCTCATTTATACCATGTGTTAGGCAAGCATGCTAGACCGTCATACCATGCATACGATTTATATGCCATGCTTTACTGCTTTGATATGCATGATGTTGGCTGAGTTCGGCGTATCCACTGATCTTGTGTGGCTCAGCGTTCAAAATCTGTTTTCGTGCGTAGGTTAGGTAAAGCGGGTCCTGTGGAGTACCATCAAGGTTTGGACTTTCAGCATCGACCGAGTTATCATAGTACATTTATTAGATTTAGTGGGCATAGTATTATGTTGGACCCTATATTTATTATAACTCTATTAGTTTAATTGGGTCGAATGTTTTTAAATAGTCTGTAATAATTTTGGAGCTCCGAATTACTTTAAATTATTTTGAGTTTGTTTTAATTTAAGTGGACTTTATGGAAATTGGTTTTGGACTCTTTGTGATTTATTTATTTGACTTTTAAAGGAAATTTTGAAATACGGGTTTTGGGTCGAGGCCCAATGTGACATCTAGGTTGGCTGTTACAACTGGAGTTGTTGATTCTGGTACAGCGGCCTCAGCAAATTCCGCCTCAATAGTTGGGGATATAAAGGCTTGGGGGACAGCATCTTAGATTTGTATCATTTTCATGTATATGTCCTTTATTCAGCCCTTCCTCTCCGATGTGAAAGTGTCGGAGGGCAGTTGTGGCACTCTTTCTAGATTCCCAAAGATGTAATTAAACAAGGAAAGTATAACATCTCTCTCTCTTTGGTTGTGCACTCGAATATTTATTCACTGATGATGCGGCCAACATAAATTCAACGATTATGTATTATGGAATGAATGAGTATGAGTCGCGGTCGATCAAAAATTTGGTTATGTGAGGTTGGTAGCAGGTTCCTTTTGATGAACGTGATCTAAAGCTTTGCCTTTAGTCGGAGGTCTCGGCGGCTAACAGAACCACGTTAATTCTATACTTGGAAAAGGAAAGACACAAATAATTTGGATTGTGGTGAAGATAAAGTAAATAATCTAAACAAATAAACAAAATAAATAAAGGAGATATTATTGATTGAGATAAGGCCAGGTCCATTTCTTTGTAGAGGGGAGGCTAGTTTCACTTATTATCCACTTATTAATGAATTGGGTTGAATTACCGCTGCGACGGGTCGCACTAAGGGTCATCTTGGCTGCCTAAGCTGGGTTATGCCTTGTCGACAACTCAACTTTCCATAGTTCGACAGAGCATCCTTGTATGTCTCCTCTGATGAGTATACAAAAGTTCTCATTTTTATATCATTTTCTCACTCGTTTATGGCTAATAAAGACAGATTTAAAAGTGATAATGAAAAAATCTAGTTATTTTTCATACTTCAGCATCCGAACATTGATTTTATAAATTTATCTATTATTTGGTATAAAACATATGAGTTTGATTGTTTTCTTTCTTAGATAGGAAATTACATCACATAGATGGCCAATTGAGAAGAGAGATGTTGAATTACAGATGAAGCACCCACCACGGCAGTACTTTGGTGGCCGCGACAATAGCACAAAGATAATAACCAGTGCTCGACAGAGAAAGAAAAAAATGTTGATCTTAACGGGCAGAGAATAAGAGAACGACGGAGCCCATTTAAGAGGTTACGCCCTTGTCAAAGTCAACCGCGGGAAAGAAGAGTTATTTTAGGAAATTAGAATATAATATTATAGTTAATTAATAATTATATTTCTTTCCGCTTTAGATCTCTTTCCTTGCGTGGAAACTTCAACTTAGGACTTGGCCTATATAAATCACTTATTAGGGTTATGTTTAAGAGAGTCGAGTCAGATTCTCTCTTTCACAAGCCGCCGACTACATCATGTTCTAAACCTTCAGAGTTTTAGGTTGTTCGTGAAGTACTAGGAGAATAAGGTTGTAATATTATTGATATTTATTAATACAAAAACTTATTTCATAGTTTATTCTCTCTTGGTATTTACTCTTCTTTGCATATGAGCTTGGGATGATAGTATGTGAAGAAAAATACATTTGCCTAGCATCGGAAGATATAAGTTCACGAAACGAGAGAATACGGTCTTTGCTCGTGGACATTGACTAATCTGGTTGAGAGACTAACCGCCCAGGATTTCAGCGACTAACAAGACGTATATGTTTGGTTGTCATTCATCCTTGATTCACGCTGGGAGGTATCATCAAGATGTGGGTTTCAATAGTTATCTTTGCTTAGGGATAAGGAAGAAGACATACAAGGATACTCTGTCGAACTATGAAAAGTTGAATTCTCGATAAAGCATAACCCCGCCTAGGCAGCTGCGATGACCCTTAGTTCGATTCGTCGAGGCAGCAGTTTAACCAATTACATTAATAAGTGGATAAATAATACAACTGGATCCTCCTCTATGAAGCATTCAACCTAACCTCACTTTTATTATATTTATCTTTCGTTATTTAGTTAATCGAGTAGTTAATCTTAGTATTCCAAATTCACAAAAATACTTGTGTTTTTATTTTTTCTTAGTGCAGTCTTAAGAAGTAGTGAAGTCGACACTGTCCCTGTGGGTTCGACAACCTTAAGTATTACAATCTGACAAGGGTGGAATTGACAGGTCTTCCGAGCCTTCATCAGATTTGGCGCCGTTACTGGGGACTATCGCTCAATTTTACTATCAATTATTTCTGCACCCCCTTTCTTTTCTTTTTATTTAATTAGTTCAGTATTTTTTATTTTAACTTACAATGGTTGTTTTGTGTATGACCAGGTCCAATCCGACCATTGATCAATATCCTTACGATTTAGAAATCGAAAAGACAATACGAGATTTGAAACGTAGGGCACGCTAAAGAATGAACACAGCACCTGGACAACAAAACAATGCTGGTATGAATGCCGTTGAGGCTGACAACCGCGACGCATTCGCAGTGGCTGATCCAGTAAATCTTCCAAGACAGGAACGTGCACGAACAGTTCGTGATTATTTAGAGGAAGACTTGGATGGATTAGCTCATGCCGTTTTGATGCCTAACATAGAGGCAGAACACTTCGAATTAAAATCGGTCATGTTCAACATGATCAACTCCCTAGGACAGTTTGGGGGTTTGGCTAATGAAGATGCTCAACAACATCTTAAGTCCTTTTTGGAAATTTGTAACTTGTTTAAGCTGCCGGGAGTCTCAGCCGACATCCTTAAACTAAAATTGTTTCCCTATTCACTGAGGGATAGGGCAAAATCTTCATTAAACAACCTCCAATCGGGATCGTTGAACTCATGGATAGAACTATGTCGAAGCTTCCTTGCCAGATTCAGTTACACCAATATGACTGATAAGTTGAGAAACGATATAACATCCTTTAGGCAGATGACGACGAATCAATGTATAAGGCCTGAGAAAGTGTAGCGACCCTTTTGAAAATCAAAAATAACTTAATGTGGAAAAAGATTACTATTATGAAAGAATAAAAAATGGGAATTTCGAAATTGTCCCAAAATTATGAAATTAGGTTTAAATTGAAAAATTAGGGATTTAGAATAAAAATTATGGATTTGAAAAAAAATAATTTTAATTAGGGTTTGAAAACACGTAATTGAAAAGAATTGGAAAATTTAGGGATTAAAAAAAGGGGGGAAATTGAAAATTAGGGTCGAAATTAAAAGAGAATTTTAAAATCAAGGTTAAGAAAGTTAGGGATTTGAAACAAATTTGGGAATTTAAAAGAAAGGTTAAAATGATTTAAAAATAGGGTGGAGTCGCCACCAGTCACTTTTGGTAGACCGAACACCGGTAAACCAGAGATTCGAAATGTTTGTGTTCAAGAGTCGGTTACGGTTTAAAAACGGGTTTAGTGTTTAAAAATCGCCCAAAAAATTGGCACCTTTAAAATAACCGCTTAAATAATTTTAGATTTTTCTAATTAGAGTGGCATTTAAATTATTTTTTGTTTAAAGATTCGAATCAATTTTATTTTTACCGTGTCTTTACTCGGAGGCAACGTACACACCGCGACCGATACGTCGGAACACGGGCCTGTTACGACCGAACAAAGACGTTTGAAATTAAGTTCATTAATTATTGTGGTGAAATATGAGTTGGGCAAAATAAATATAAGCAAAATATACAAGCGTATAAATACAAAATATTTACATGTCATACAACATCAAAATAAATATGAGCAAAATATATAAATGATAAGCTAAGATGCATAAATAAATATAAAGCAAACAAAATTAAAAAAGGACAAAACATGACACAATAAAAGACATAATAAAGTAAATATGCACAAATAGAAATGCAACATAAATAATTAGAAACATGAATATAAATAAATAAGCAAGATAAAATATAAATAATTAAAAAGTAAACATGCATGTAATAAGACAAAATTAAATAAAACTCATTGATCTAAACATTATCAAAACAAGAACAAGATTAAATATTTCATGAAAAATATGGTCAAAAATATTTACATGAATAAAATATACATGGCATATATAATACATAGTATTTTAAGTATAATACTTATCGTATATAATAAACATCTTAAATATAGCATATACTTTATTACATATAAAATGAAAAAATTATAATATATAATATAAAAATATAACAAGACATAAATATAATATATTATATAATTGTAACTTATAACGTATAAATATAGAAAATATAATATCTCATATTATATACCTAGATAATATACAAGGAATATGGAAAGGTAAAACATATTATTAAAAATAAGAGATATTTATGGTATAAAAAAATCATATTGAATGATCTAGACAAAATAGGAAGAAGAATAAAAATATAGCCAATAATATGGCATTTACGGTAAGGAAAAACAAATAAATTAAATGCTATTAAAACAAAATAAAAGGAATTAATGAAAAAGGAAATAAAATTATGATATTAATAAAAATTTATTGAAATAAAAAACAATATTAAAACGTGTAAAAGAAATGTAATAAGGAAAAAAGCATAAAAACAGTCAAAAGAAAATAAAAAGGAAATAAATTAATTATAATATCAATAAAAAACAACATATTTATTGGTATAATAAAAAAACATAAAAAAGAAAGAAATATAAAACAATCAGAAATTTTATGAGAAATTGAGGCATTGAATGTCATGTTTGAAAAAAATTAGAATGAAATTAATGTCATATCAATTTTCAAAACACAAAAAAAACTTTAAATTTAAAAGGAATTGAATGCCATTTTTGGTAATGATAAAAAAATATTAAATATTTAAATACAAAAAAGAAATAAAATCAGAGGCTAAAATTAAATGAGATAAAATATAAAATAAAAATAAAAAAATAAAAATAAAAAGGACGAAATTAAAAGACTTTGGAAAGTTTGAAGGACCACAAGGAGAAATATTTAGGGACGGAGGCATTTATGATCGTAAAAATCCCATTTTTAAATGGTCCCTAACTATAAAAGACAATGAAAATCAGAAAAGACACCTTTTAAACCATTTGTTATTTGAAAACAAGAGCAAAAAGAGAGATTTTCTCTCCATCTTCATCCACTCAAACTAGAAAGATAAGAACACCCAGAAACCGCCTCCTTTTTCCAAAATCCGGCCACCACCCACAGTGGCCGGCGACTTCGAATCGAACCAAAAAACGAAAAGAAGCTTCTTTTTTTAAACCCTTTTTGAACCCTGAGAAATCCTTTTTCGATTCCAACCTCATTTTTCTTTGAAAACCTCGAAAGAAAAACTTTTCAACTTGAAACGACAAGCAAAGGACATGGTCTCTCTTTCCCTTTAGCTCACCGGCGACACTACAAGAGTGCGAGGCTTATTGTCGACCGAAAGGGAAAATCCAGAGAGAAGGAGACTCCAAAATAAAAATGGTAAAAAAACTAACTCCATTCTTTATTAAATGCCAAACGAAAAAACTTTTCACCTCTGGAAATGCTTCTCTCTTTTATTGATTACAATCGGTGGGTGAAGACCCTTACACTGTTTCTCTTTTGGCTTAAATAGCCAATTCATTACATGGGAAAATCCGAATAAAAAAGGTCTCTAAAATTCTATTGGTTGTTGCTCATCTTTGGACACATTCATGTGTGTTGGTGCTCTGATTTTTCTGATTTTTGGTCGGATTGTCTTTGAATATCTCTGTTATTTGTTGTGGAGCCTCTGATTTCTCTGTCGATTTGGTTATAATGTTTGTACTAATCTGACTTTTCTTGTTTCTTTGTTCACGTGGTGGCCAGAGCGGTGCTGGGACCACCGGACGGCGGACGGACGGCGACCGGAAGTTGAGCGGGCCATTGAGGATTCGAACAGTCCAGTGTGTGAGATCTGAAGAGTCTTTCTCCTTCATCCGTGATCGTTGGATCTTATCTTGATCCAACGGTTGAGATTGAGCTGCGCTTGGAGATAAAGAGGCAATTGTTAGGGTTTCTCTTAGGGTTAAGGCAGATGGGTTTTCAAACTTGGGCTTGTAATTATATATTATTGTGGTCTGTGTAATTTTAATTCCGGGCTTGTATTTAAATTGTATGTGGACTGTTATAAATAAAAGTATGGGCTATTATTTATTTAATTTATTTATGGACATAATTTAATAAATATAATAATAAAATAATAATGAAAATAAATATATATATATATAAAAAGAAAGAAACCGAAAATAATAATAATAATAATAATAATAATAATAATAATAATAATAATAAAGAATAACAAACGAAAAAGAATAAAACTTTTAAATAAGAATAAAGTTACCGAAAACATCACGTAAATATATTATATATTATTATTTTTCTTGATTGATAAAAAAGGTAACAATTGAAATTAAACTAAAAGAAATAAACAAATAAAGGTATATAGTATTATAATCTTTTGGGATTTTCTCAAATAACAATATATTAATAAAAAAATATGATATAACAAATAGTAATATTTTTGGATTTTTTTTACTAAATGATATATCTACAAATATATATATTCACAAAATCAAGGAAAAAGATGTTAAGAAGAAAAGAAAACGCAAATGAAAAAGAAACATTATGTAACATTTTTTGGGATTTTTAGTTTGTAATAAAAATAATTTAAATGATAATAAAAGCTAAGATAAAAGTATGTGAAAAGTAATAATATTTACGTAATTTAAGGGAAATAATATGTATAGTATTTTTTGCATTTTTTAATCGATCATTACAAGCCCATTTCTCGAATTTAAATTGAAAATTAAAACCGGGTTTAACACCCTGGATAAAATTAGTGATTACAGAAAGATACAAAGAACTATACAGAAAATGCTCCATGTATGGTCTGCCTGAGTGGACTCAAGTATCAATCTTTTACAATGTAGAGAAAGGCTTGATGTATGTGAGTATGGTAATAAATGGGAAGACGACATGGGCGTTAGTGGATACAGGAGCTTCTAACACTTTTATCTCTCCTGCAGAAGCTAGGAGGTGTGGCTTGGAAATAATGAAGGATGTCGGACAGATGAAGGCAGTCAATTCAGCTGCCTCGTCCATTTGTGGGAGCTCAAAGAAAGTGGGGATCAGATTGGGTTAGTGGTAAGGGAGCGTGGATTTCATTGTCACACAGATGGATGATTTTGATGTGGTGTTGGGACTTGACTTTATGACCGCCGTCCAAGCGATTTCAGTCCCTGCAGCGGGCTGCTTGATGTTTTTGGGAGATTGTTCTTGTGTGGTTCCGGTGACTATTGTTCCACATGGGGGTAAGAGCATGTTGTCCGCCATCTAATTTAAGAAAGGGGTAAAGAAAGAGGAGCCTTCCTTCATTGTGTTGCCTATTTGTAAAGAGGATCTAAGCGCAGGTTTACTACCGAAGGAGATTATGCAAGTATTAGAAGAGTATGACGATGTCATGCCTGACCAGTTACCTAAGGGTCTACCTCCTCGAAGGTCGGTGGATCATGAGATTGAGCTCGTTCCAGGGACTAAACCTCCTGCTAGATGTCCCTATCGTATGTCTTCGCCGGAGCTAGCAGAGTTGAGGAAACAATTAGATGAATTGTTAGAGGCTGGTTTCATTCGGCCGTCCAAGGCACCATTTGGAGCACCCGTGTTATTTTAAAGAAATCATGATGGAAGTTTGTGATTGTGCATAGACTACCGGGCCCTAAATAAAGTTACTGTTTGGAACAAGTATCCGATCCCTCTGATTGCCGACTTGTTCGACCAATTGAGTAGCGCCAAGTATTTCACAAAGTTGGATCTCAGGTCTTGATATCACCAAGTGAGAGTAGCTGAGGGGGATGAGCCTAAGACTGCTTGTGTGACTCGGTATGGTGCATTTGAATTTCTAGTGATGCCGTTTGGGTTGACCAACGCATCGGTTATATTTTGCACTCTTATGAATCAGGTGTTCCGTGATTATTTGGATAAGTTTGTAGTCGTTTATTTGGATGACATTATGATATATAGCCCTTCCTTAAGAGAGCATGAGGAACATTTGCGACTAGTGCTGGAAAAACTTCGCGAAAATCAGCTCTTTGTTAAGAGGGAAAAATGTGAGTTCGCGCAGAAGCAAGTTCGATTTCTACGGCATGTCATTGAGCAAGGTCGTATTCGAATGGATACTGAAAAGATAAAGGTGATTCAGGATTGGCCTGTCCCGAAGAATGTTAGTGAGCTCAGATCCTTCCTTGGTCTTACTAACTACTATCGGAAATTTGTGGAAGGATATTCACAATAGGCGATAACGCTTACCAATTTACTAAAGAAGGGTGAAAAATGGTTTTGGTTGAATGAGTGCCAGAAGGCTTTTGAGAATCTGAAAGCTTCCATGCTGAGTGATATCGTGTTAGCGTTGCCAAACCTGGAGGGTCCGCTAGAAGTGGAAACTGATGCTTCCGACTTTGCGATAGGAGGGGTATTGATGCAGAATGACCATCCGGTAGCCTTCGAGAGTCGGAAGTTGATTAGGGCAGAAACGAGGTACACTACTCAGGAGAAAAAGCTATTGGCAGTAATTCATTGTTTGAGAACCTGGAGACACTATTTGTTGGGATCCCGATTTGTTGTGAAAACTGATAATATAGCCGTGAGCCATATTTTAACCCAGTCAAAGATAACGGTGAGGCAGGCAAGGTGGCAAGAGTTTTTAGCTGAATTCGATTTCGGGTTTGAGTATAAAGCTGGGAAAAAGAACCAAGTTGCAGATGCGTTAAGTCGTAGGGCTGATTTAGCTACTCTTAGGAGGGTTGCCCCGATGTCAGCAAGTAAAGTATCCAATGAAATTCAGGACCTTATAGCACAGAACTTGCAAAAGGACCCTCAGGCGGTGTCAATCATGACTTTCGTTAAGAAAGGGCAGGCTAAGACATTTTAGGTAGAGGATGGAGTCTTGTTGACTAAAGGACCACGTTTGTTCGTTCCCCGTGTTGGGAAAATAAGACAGAAGTTGTTGGCTGAGTGTCATGATACACCTTGGGCAGGACATCAAGGGTGGCGTCGTACTATGGCCCTATTGGAACAGGGGTATTATTGGCCCCATATGCGACAAGATATGATGGACTATGTCAAAACCTATTTGATCTGCCAACAAGATAAAGTTGATCGGCGAAGGACACTTGGTTTGCTGGAACCTTTACCGGTGCCGACCAGGCCTTGGGAGAGTATATTCCTAGATTTTATAACGAGCTTGCCACGAGTGGGAGACTTGAGAGCTATCTTGGTAGTGGTGGACCGTTTTTCCAAATATGACACATTTATTCCGGCTCCAAAGTTTTGTTCAGCAGAGGAGACTGCACGGTTGGTGTTCAAACATGTCGTGAAATTCTGGGGCGTTCCCCAAAGCATTGTCAGTGACAGGGATGGGCAGTTTACTGGAAACTTTTGGAAAGAATTATTTAAGTTGCTGGGTTCTCAACTGAATTTTTCATCGAGTTATCATCCGCAAAGAAATGGGCAGACAGAGCGTTTCAATGGCTTGTTAGAAGAGTACTTGCGGCACTTTGTTCAGGCCAATCAGCAAAATTGGCCTCCGTTGTTGGATGTTGCCCAACTTTGTTTTAATGCGCAGAGAAGTTCGGCTACAAATAAAAGTCCTTTTGAAGTTGTAACAGGTCAACAACCGTGACTTCCTCATACGTCTCTAGAGTCTTATTAGGGGAGGTGTCCCCGAGCTTTTGACTTTACACAAGAGTGGCGTCAAAACATTGAGATCGCACGAGCCTACTTGAAAAGGGCAGCTAAACACATGAAGAAGTGGGCTGATCGTAGTCAAAGGGACCAACAGTTTGAAGTGGGCGACTTAGTACTAGTCAAACTGATGGCGGAACAGATAAGGTTCCTACGTAATAGAGATCCCAGGTTGGTACATAAGTATGAGGGACCAATGTCGATAGTAGCGAAGGTGGGAGGTAACTCTTATAGAATAAAGCCTCCCGCATGGATGAAGGTGCACCCGG
This sequence comes from Abelmoschus esculentus, assembly GCA_035048815.1. Classification (NCBI taxonomy): domain Eukaryota; kingdom Viridiplantae; phylum Streptophyta; class Magnoliopsida; order Malvales; family Malvaceae; genus Abelmoschus; species Abelmoschus esculentus. The sequence continues at coordinate 10,379,666 of JAUCBN010000026.1, read as the reverse complement.
TGTTCCACGTGAGTAATTTGAAGCCTTTCTACGAAGACACTACGGGGACAAGTCAGGGACAAACTAGCAGAGAACCTATTTGTAAGGTGCTTCCGTCACAAAGAAAGGTGGGGGAGATTCTTTCCGATCGGTTCGTCACGATATCCAAGAAAAGGCCAGTGCGAGAGTACCTTGTCAGATGGGAAGGTCTGGGTCCAGAGGAGACAAGCTGGGAGAGAGAACATGACTTGAAGGCTTTTCAACAGAAGGTGGAGGAGTTCCAGGCAATGCAGTCGACGAGGACGACGACAAGTTAGGTGGGGGAGAGTGTTGTGGCCGTCCCCATGTCCTGAGCCTACAACAGCGCCACAACCGAGCATAGGTGTCCCAGCGTCAAGCATCTTAGTGTTTTAGGAAAAAGTGTTTTCTTTTTAAGTATTTTTCTAAGTTAGGGAGAAGTGTCCCCGGTTCGGACGTTTCAACGTCTACTCGGGGCATTTTCATAAAGTTTATTTCGCATATATGTAGGGGGTGGACAGTCGACAGAGTTTGGACTGATCCACTGGTAAAGGTGCGTATTCTTCCTACACACCATCGAGGCGGCCCCTACCACCCTAGTCGATGGTGTGGGTGAGTATCTTATGTAACCCGTTTTTATTTTTTTTTAATAAAATTTCTCTATTTTCCTTTTAACGAAACTAGGGGGTTGACCGTGTGCATCCGCTATGTCCCACGGTTTTCGTTTATTGCTTGAGACTCACTTGTTGCTTGTTGGCTGAACAGTGCTATCGAGGGAAAAAGGCTGACTTGATCAGGAGAAAATCCTCTTCAAGTGCCGCACGACTTAAGGACCCTGTGGTGCGAGGGCTAAGTTCGTGATAACAAACCTACGAGGAAGGTGCTTGATGTTTCTGCCAATGGCACCCTCTTAGACCGCCCAGCCCATGAAAGTTTAGAAATTTTGGATAGGTTGGCAAAGAATGACTATCAACACCTAACCACCCGAAGAGGCATAAATAGGTGAGGTATGACAAACTCTGATTCTGCAGATTCTATCTTAGCACAACTATCAGCCTTAAATAAACTGGTTAAAGATCTGCATAAACCAAGTTATGTTCGTGAAATAAAGGCAGTCACCGTTCTTTGCGAAACATGTGGTGACAACCATGACTCGAACACATGCCCGCACGATCCAGAATCTTCCTTCTTTGTTGGAAACTTTAACAGAAACAATATTTCCAACAATTACAACTCACCATGGAGGAAGCACTGGAACTTCTCATGGAGCAATCCCAATAATGCTTTTAACCCGCAACATCAACCAGTGCAATCTACTGGATTCCAACAAAATAACAGATTTGCTCAACAGCAAATGCTGCAGTAGGCTCCACTGTCGCAGCAGACAATAAATGTTCAGACTCTGGAAAACACACTACAAACCTTCATGGCTCAGACTGGTGCATACATTGCAAACACCAATAAGTTTATTCAAAGAGCCGACACCTTCATGGAAAGAACAGAAATGAGAATGCAGAACAATGAAGCTGCTCTCAAAACGTTGGAAACTGCGGTAGGAAAAATGACACAACAAATGAAAAGCAGACCCATAGGAGGTCTCCCTAGCGATACTGAAGTCGCTAGAACCAGTCCTCATGAACAATGCAAGACAATATCCACCAGGAGTGGCTTACAGCTAAAGGACCCTGAAATACCTGCTCAAACAGTAGGTAAGACCCTTGAAACAGTAACCCCAAAATAAGCTACTAATGAAACACCTAAGGCAAAAAAACCAGCAGACACTGCCAATGATGCTGCTACAGTAGATGATGTCGTTGTTGCATCGCAGATAAGATTTCAATGCAATGAGAAGATTGAAGATCTGCGCTTACCACCACCTTTTCCATAAAGGTTGAAACAACAAAAGCAAGAGTATTAGTTTAAGAAATTTCTAGACATACTTAAACAGGTACATATAAATATACCTTTGGTGGAGGAAATTAAACAAATGCCCAACTATGTCAAGTTCCTTAAGGATATTATATCCAAAAGGACAAAAATTGGGGAATTTAAAACAGTTGCAGCAACAGAAAGATGTGTGACAATGCTACACAACACGGCCACAACTAAAAGAAAGAATCCTAGTAGCTTCACAATACCATGCTCTGTCGGTGATCAGTACGTGGGCAAGGCGCTAGCATAAATCTCATGCCTAAGTCAGTATTTCAGAAGCTAGGCATCGGGCAAGAAAAACCAACAATAGTGATGCTGCAACTAGAAGACCGTTTTTACGTACAACCGGAAGGAAAAATTAAAGATATTCTAGTAAGGGTAGATAAATTTATTTTCCCTGTTGACTTCTTAATTCTTGATTGTGAATCAGATGAACATGCTACAATCATATTGAGAAGGCCATTCCTAGCCACAAGCAAAACATTGATCAATTGCGAGAAAGGCGAAATAGTCCACTCGATAAAAGAAAATTCCTTTTCGTTTCTCCATAAGCAAAACATGACAATCCCATGACCAACCTCTGCCGGAGCGACAACATTCAAGAGATTCTCAACCATAGACGTAGAGAGAGATTACAATTGTAATTTCAAAGCGCGATCAATCTGGGAAGAAAAGGCTTCCACTATGCCAACGAAGATGATTTAGGGTTAGAAGCCTTCATCTTGTCCAAGATAACTTTCTAGAGATGGCAGTAGTTCACTAGGTAGTCAGATCCAGCGAATATTGACTGGGTTTGAGAATTCTATGCTAACAGACCGCTGCAAAATAATCACTATATTTATGTCTACGGTAGAGCCATTCTAGTAGCAGATATCACCATCAATGCGATCTTCGGGTTGCATATTGAAAATGATGAACATGCCACCTTTGTCGCTACCCTAACCGCCGTTGATTTTGAATCAATAAAGACAAAGCTTTGCTTGCCCAGAATTGAATGGAATACGGGAAAATACCGTGGCTCTGTCAGCCGCCGAGATCTCAAACCAGAGGCAAAGCTCTAGAATACATTCGTTAAAAGAAACCTGATGCCGACATCTCACAACCAAACGGTAGACCGCCCAAGACTGGCTCTGATCCACTCGATAATTCATAATAGGTGGATCAACGTCGACCGAATCATCAGCGAGCAACTATTCGACTGTGCCGAGGAGGACAGAGGTATGCTCTATTTCCCTTGTCTTATTTCAAATCTTTGTCGCCTCGAACGAGTTCCTTTACTACTGTTTGACACATAGACGTCGACGAGGAAAGGCTGGACACGAGAAATTTATATGAGAAGAATGCAAGTGGAGAAAGCTACTCCACAATCATATATCCCTCCAATCACAGAACCAACACCCGCCGAGGCCTTTCAACAGGAAGACCCAATCGAGCACACAACAGCAGGACTCCTAAAAATCCTACAGAGGATGGAGAAATGGTAGCTGACCCTCATGACATACATCTGGGAGTTCAATAGCGCCATCATCGCCACCATACATGATGCACTCCCATCATGCTCGACTGTCTTCCCAAACTTCCCAGTTGAGCTCTCTACGCCTCAGCCTCCCCCTCCTACACATGCTCACTCAGCACCAGCTTAAGCAATAGTCCCTCTATCTCCCACCGCATCGACTGTCGCAGCAACAGCTACATAAGCCCTCTCAGCAACTTCGGTAGCCACTCTAAACCAATCTACCACTTTCACCTGGAGTGACTCTGAAGAGGACCTGACGAGCCAAGTAAAGGTCGTCGAGGAAATGCTAAAGGCGGCATAGGGAAGGCAGAAAATAAAGCAATATCCTTATCTCCGATCAATTTGGATACGAAGGAAGAACCAGCTAGAGACCCCATTCCCACTCGCATCCAGCCACACCGCTCAGCGAAAAAGCCACTGGTGAGCCCACCCAAGCTATCTACCCAACAGCCGCCCAAAACTCGACGCAACTGCTAAAGGTGGCACAGGGAAGGCAGAAAAGAAAAGTAACATCCTCATCTTAGATCAATCTTGATACAAAGGAAGAACCAGCCAGAGACCCCACTCCCACTCGCATCCAGCCACACCGCTTAGCAAAAAAGCCACTAGTGAGCCCACCCAAGCTAGCTAGCTGCACAACAGCCGCCCAAAACCCGACGCAAGCTTCTCATTGACAGTGATTCCGAAGATTCATTCAGATCCAATGAATTCTAAGAGCGATAGTATTTCTCTTTTATTTTTTTCTTTTCGGTTATCGTTTATTTTCTCTGTTTGTCCATGCATTGAGGATAATGCATCTCTTAAGTTTGGGGAAGCATTGGTCTGATTTATAATATGTAAATCTGCAATGTATAGAAGTAATCAATTATCTCATTATTTCCTTAATTTCTTTCTTAATGTTTAACAGATTACTACAAAAAACAATATAAGTCTGTCGAATTTTATTGAAATTGTCTCGGTAGTAATATATTCTTCAATCGCCGCCACAATTCACACCATTCACTAGACTTGAATTTCGAAAGGTTTGCTAGGATTAGTACTTAGGATTAAACTATGAGCCTGAAAACATCCTAAACACTGTTAGTCTTAGTTGAGTTTAAAAGTTCTTTTCTTTGAAAAGCAATAAGGACTCAGGCTTAGATTTTAAACTAAAGGTGTCTATCACCGGCTCTAGTTAGTCCATAGAGGTGCCCATGACTAGCTCTAGGACTTAGTTTTTCTCCCACTTGCTAGCGGTGCCTAAAATTGGCTCTAGTAAGAAATAACTAAACTCTTGAGGTTCTCAAAAACTAGCTCAAGCAGTATAAATATATAACAATATATATTTATATACCAATTAGGGAGAAAGAGAGAAAATGAATTAAGAAAAATCTTAGTCGAAAGTCTTGAGCTAGAAAAAGGATTAGAATTTAGAAAATCAGCTTTGATACAACTACGCACACACACACTAAGACTTATAGTCCAATTTCGAGGAACACCTAGAACCTAGAAGAGGCCAAGTCAAGAAGATATTTCTGCCGCGGCAGGCAAGACGATATATTACTTCAAAATTCTTGACTTAAAAACTATCTTTTGCATTACTTGAGGGCAAGCAATAGTTCGAGTTTGGGGGTGTGATGAGTACCCAAAATTCCTCATTTTTATATCATTTTCTCACTCGTTTATCGCTAATAAAGACAAATTTAAAAGCGAAATGGATAAATCTGGTTATTTTCCATACTTCAACATCCGAATATTGATTTTATGGATTTATCTATTATTTGGCATAAAACATATGCGTTTGATAGTTTTTTTCTTAGACAGGAAACTACATCATATAGATGGCCAATTGAGAAGATAGATACTGAATTACCGATGAAGAACCAGCCACGATAGTACTTTGGTGGCCGTGGCAGTAGTAAAAAGATAATAACCAGTGCTTGACAGAGAGAGAAAAAGATACTGATCTTAACGGACAGAGAGCGAGAGAAAAACGGAGCCCATTTAAGATGTCAAGCCCTTGTCAAAGTCAACGCGGGAAAGAAGAGTTATTTTAGGAAATAAGAATATAATATTATAGTTAATTAAGAGTTATATTTCTTTCCCCTTCAGAACTCTTTCCTTGCATAAAAAATTCAACTTAGATTAGGTTTAAGTGTAAGAGAGTCGAGTCGGATTCTCTCTTTCACAAACCTTTAGCCATCGACTACATCATGTTCTAAACCTTTTGGAGGTTTAGGTTGTTCGTGAAGTAGTAGGAGAATAAGGTTGTATTATTGTTGATATTTGTTAATGTAATAACTTATTTCATAGTTTATTCTCTCTTGATATTTACTCTTCTTTGTAGATGAGCTCGGGATGATAGTATGTGAAGAAAAATAAATTTACCTAGCATCGGGAGATGTAGGTTCAGGAACGAGAGAATATGGTCTTTGCTCATGGGCATTGACTAATCCATTTGAGAGATTAACCACCCAAGATTTCAGCGACTAACAAGACGCATGTGTTTGGTTGTCATTCACCCTTGATTCACGTCGGGAGGTATAATCAAGATGTGGGTTTCAAAAGTTCTCTTCGCTTAGGGATAAGGAAGAAGACATACAAGGATGCTCTATCGAACTATGAAAATTTGAACTTTCGATAAAGCATAACCCCGCCTAGGCAGCAACGACGACCCTTAGTGCGATCTGCCGAGGCGACAGTTCAACCAATTGCATTAATAAGTGGATAAATAATACAACTGAATCCTCCTCTATGAAGTATTCAACCTAACCTCACTTTCATTATATTTATCTTTCATTATTTAGTTAACCGAGTAGTTAATCTTAGTATTCTAACTTCACAAAATACTTGTGTTTCTATTTTTCCTTCGTGCGGTCTTAAGAAATAGTGAAGTCGACACAGTCCCTGTGGGTTCGACAACCTTAAGTATTACAATCTGATAAGGGTGGAATTGACAGGACTTCCGAGCCTCTATCATCCTCCTTATCCTTAATTCAGAGAACTATTAAAATCAATGTTTTGATAATACCTCTCGGCGTGAATCAAGGATGAACAACAACCGATGATGTGTCCTTTTAGTCGCTAAAACCCTTGCGGATTAGTCAATGCCCTTGAGCAAAGACCGTATTATCTCGTTTTGTGAGATTAACTCTCCCGATATTAGACATATATATTTTTCTTCACATACTATCATCTCGAGCTCATATACAAAGAAGAGTAAATGCCAAGAGAGAATAAACTATGAAAATAAGATTGTATTAATAAATCTCAGATAAAGTACAACTTTCTTCCCCAACTACTCCACAAATAACCTAAGCCTCGATGGGGTTTAGAACATGAAGAACTTTTCGGTGGCTTAGGGTTTAACTATGAGAACACAACTTGTTATTCTCAACCCTAGGGGTTTGCTTTATATAGGCCAAGCGTAGGTTAAAGTCTTCCATAAAGGTAAGAGTTCTTAAAGGAAAAGAATACATGTCCATATTAAATTATAACACTTTATTCTATTTCCTAATCTAACTTCTTTAATCCCGCGTTGACTTTGACCATGACTTGACTCTATTTCTTCATTTCTATTTCTTATCGCTTTGTGTTCGTCAGAATCAACATATTTTCTTTATCTACCGCGCACCAGTTATCATCCTTCACCTGTTGTCGCGGCCTTCAAAGTGTTACAGTGGTGGGTGCTTATCTGTATTTCAGCTTCAGTTTCCAGCATCCATCATGCTATCTGGCATTACCTATGTGATAGTTTCTTGTCTAAGAGAGAAAACCATTAACCGCACCTGTTTTATGCCAAATAATGGATAAATTTATGAATTAAGTGTCGAGATACTAAAGTATGGAAAATAAGCAGAATTTTCCATTATTTCCACTAAATCTGTCTTTTATTAGCAATAATTGAATAGGAAAATGATATAAAAATTAGGACTTTTACACACTTATCAATTATTTGGCGTTGATTTAGTCTTTGGTTAGGTGTGTCGCCAACCTTATTAATTAAATGTCTGATTAATTTGAATTCACTAATTAAGTTAAGCTCGTTTAATTAAGGTTATTTTTATATTTAGAAATCGATTTAAAATTAAGTTAAAGTTTAAAAATGATTTTTTAAAAAAATATATTTTTTGTACCGATATCCGGGCATGTTAGGGGTGTTAATCCTTCCCCACGCGTAACTCTTGAACCCTTTTTAAATAAATCTCTGTAATAACCCATTCAAATAAACTCATTTTATTAAATCTACAAGCCCAATATAAACATAAACCATTAGACCCAATACAAAGCCCAGATCCAAATTAAACTAACCCTAATATGAACAAAACCTTATCCCTAACCCTAGCCAGCCGCCGCTCATCATCATCTCTGCCCAGCTCCGGCGCGTGGTCGCCACGCGCGGCGAATCGAATACCGCGTGGCCACCACGCGCCCATCTGATTGGCCTCCACGAACGGCTACCGCCCAAATCACGTGGTTCCACCGTCTTTCACCTGCAAAGTAAAAGTCAGATCTGAAATCTCTGAAAAAAGAAGAAGATTAGATATGAAATAATATATTTTATGTAATATTTGTGGGTATTTAAACCCAAAAATCAGAATGTAAAAAGAGGAGATTTTTTAATGAAAAAACCAGATTCAAACCACTAAAAAATAGATCCACCATCAGATTCGAAATAAAAAGAAATCGGAAAGAAAAGTGAGAATCGAAGAAAAACCGAGAAGAAATAAGGTAAAAAAAAATAAGTACGGTTTACTTATCTTTAGATCTATTCCGATTTACACTTCGTTTCGAAAATCTGACACCATATTTGGATCCACCACGTTGAAAACTTCGGGAAAGATGTGAACTTTCCTCTTCCCGGCCACCGTGTGTGGCGGAGGCCGTCGCTGGCGAGCGGCGGACCACCACAAAAATTTTCCATCATCAACCACTATGGGCGATGAACACACAGAGAAAAATAAAAATGGGAGACGGGCAAATGAATCTGTTTGATTCATTAGATTATAACATAGAAAAAATGGGTTAATTACATACTAAATCCCTTGTTTATTTATCTCTTCATTTTTGTATACACCGCATGGTATAATCCCTACTTTGGTCCTTCTAAGTTCCTTTAATCTTTCAATTACACCCATATTTGATTATAATTTGGTCCGTTAATTATGAATTTAGTCTTGCAAATTAAGTAAAAAGGGCTAATTGCACACGTGGTCCCTACGCTTCCAGCTTGTTTACATTCTAGCCTTTTAGTTTGTTTTCTCTTCGATTTTGGTCACTGTTTTTTCAATTTAGTCCAATAATTTCGTATTTTATTCAATTTCAGTCCCTAATTTTAATATTTTAACCATGATAGCTCGTGTTTTTGCTGGTTTAGCCCTTGTAATTTTCCAAGATTATTATTATTATTATTATTATTATTATTATCATTATTATATATTTCTCTTTAACGTTTTTTAAGGATACATATATATATATATAAGGTTTTAATTTGTTTTATACATATATAATATTAATATTTAAGGTATAATTTTAGGATATAATATAACATGTATTTTCCTATTTTGTTAATATAAATAAGGTATAATTTTATATGTTGACTGATAATTGTCTTTGTATATATGTTAATTATTTCTATCTTAATGTATTAATATATGTATATTACTTTCATGAACGTCTATTATATTTATATAGTTCTATGTTATATTATTTTATATTATAATTATGACATATGAAGGTTTTGTTATATATACTATATTATGTTAATAGTTAATATTTATATTCATGTTTATATGACTATACAATATTAGACTTTATTATCCCGATATATTCTATTGGGAGTAGCATCCCGATCTCCGGATGTTATCTTCTTTGAATTATCGTGGATTTTAGTTCCTAAATATACATTTTAGAATTAAAAATTAAATTAATTCGGATTTTATATTTTCTTAAAAATTATGATGCGAACCTTTAGGTACCAATTTCTGGGCGTTGTGGGAGTGCTAATCCTTCCCCACACATAATCAACTCCCCAACCCAAAACGTTTTGAATCTCTAGTTAAAATTTTAATGGTGTCCGGTCTACCAAAGTGACCGGTGGTGACTCCACTCAACTAATTTTCAAATTTTAACGGTATTCCTATAGAAGTGACATCTTGTTCTTCAGGTGTCATCTTTCGGGACACCGAATTTTCAAAATCACCCGCAAAAAACGTTTTCAAAACCACATTTTTAAATTATTTTCAAAAAAGGTCGCTACAATCTCTAGCTTTCTTTTAAGGTGTCTGGTCTACCTAAGTGATCGGTGATAGCTCCAATTTTATCGTTTTGAAATGAATTAATATTTTTAAAAGACATTTTCAAAGGGGATATATTAGTAGCATCAAAGACCTTTTACCATACACACTTTGTAAGTTAATGTTTGTTTTCCATCTTTGGATACTTAAAAAAGTCGCTATAGATATTGATTCTGGTGAAGGTTTATCAATTTTTATTTTTAATTTATGATATCACCGAAAATGAATCTTTGTGTTGCAATGCTGAAAACTTGTTTGTATGCACAATTTTGAATTTTAAGCATAGGAAATTACTTGGTCGTTATGATAAATTTGAAAATTCAAGCTTTTATTATTATTGTGATATAGTTATAAACTGTGATATTCACTCTAAAATAAAGAACTATTAGAAGAAAATTCATGAAATTATTCCCTAGAGGCTAACTAATAGTAAGAAGGTAAAAAAGTCTTATTCAAAAGAGATAATGCAAGGTTGTTTGTTTATATGCATAAAGTTGTTAAAATGTTTGATTAACAAATTTCAACGAAAATTAAAAATATTGTAGTGACTATCAAGAACTTCACTAAATTCAGATCTACGTATAAGCAAATAATGAAACTGGTGAAATCAATATTGAAGGGTGTTATCAGATTAAATCTAAGAAGATTGTCCAAGTTCATAAACTTTGTTATTTTTCGGTCTCTAACTGAGCATTATAATCATTTGAGCAGTGAATTGCGCAAAAGTATACTATCTGATTTCTTAACTCAAAGTTTTGATAGTGGTTTGGATCAAAATTCACCAATAATTACACTTGATGAAAAGACATGGATATGTAAGTTTGCTCAATAAGATTCATTTTTCAGTTCTAAAAGTGTTAGTTATGAATTATCATCATCTGAAGGAATTTTGACTCTAAAATTTTAAATAATCTGTCAGCATCTACTTGAGTTCGAAGATAGATGTTGATAATAGTATATGGCATCACAAAGTTATTCGAGGTAGTAAATAAACTACCAACAATGACAGAACAAATCTAATTGATTGATAGAAAGAATATAGATGGTAAGTTTAAGATAAAAAAACAGAAGATATAAAAAAAATGAATGAGTGACTTGTCAAGTGTGAAGAAGAGCTAAGCAATTTCAACACAAATTTTTTGCTTGTGGAAGAAGAGACTGTAAGGTTGAATGTAGAGTTCAAAAAGAACAATTTTGTTCTTGTTCTTGATGAAAATATGGTTGTTCAATACAAATCATTGTAGAGAAATATAAAAATGAGAAAAGTTAACTTTAAGTTAGAAAAGGAAAAGATAATTGAGTTGCAAAAACATATGATTGAGATGGAAGTTAATGTTTCAGACTCTAACCCCGAAGCTTTAAGGTTGATGGGGAGGTTTGCTGGAAGTAGAGAAAAAATGAAGATATTAGAAGGGATTACAAAATTGAAGTTTGAGCTTGAGAAAAGAGTTTCTGATGATGTTCATGTTTTAGACCAACTTGAATATGTTGAAGAAGAGATAGTAACATCAAAAGTCCAATTAAACATAGAGAGTAGATGGGTTATGAACCAACAAAACTAGATTTTGAGATACATAAATGATCTAATTAATTATAGTCGAGAAGTTCAAGACTTAAAAAATGTATTATGTGACATCCAAAAAAACTTCTCTATACAGAAAACAAGTTTTCAGTCTGAAATCTTTGACTTAGTAACAAAAGAGAGACCCACTTAGAGGCAAGACTCAAGAAATAATAATGAATCTTGCATTTTATGAAAGAGTTTTAGAGATTGGTAGTCGATATAATGGTTGTAGTGTTGTTGAAGTGTTGTCTTTATCTCGACAGATAGCTTATCAATGTTGGAAATTTTTTAGAAAAGGTATCAAATTTTGGTGTTCATTTTTGTTCATTTTCTATCGAGAACATTGTACGTGTGATTTTGGTTCTACGCAGAATATGAAATGTTTCATTTTTTGAGTATTTTGCAAGAACTAGACTCCTTTACTACCAAGTCATGGAGAAATTCGTTTCATAAGGATAACAAGTTAAAAAGAAAAAATGACAAAATGATATCAATTGATATGATTTTATTTCTGAAATTGATCTTAAAGAACTTGAAACATAGTATCACCTTAGTTTTCATTATCTAAATTCTCAAAGAAGTGCAGTTGCTTGTGATTTCATCGAGGAAATACATAAATTACTCATAGAAAAATTAAAAAAAAAGCTCAACAGAGAATCGAATAATTTAAAGACATGAAATAAATTAGAAGGCAATTTAAAGGAGAAAATATACCTTAAGCTTCAGAAGTATAAGCAAATCTCCTTAGTAGTCAAGAAGAATCTGAAATTGACAACATCGTATTATGATCCTTATCGAATTATTTAGAAAATTATAACAGTAACCTATAAACTATAACTTTCAGAATATGCTTCGATACATTCAATTTTTCATGTAAGTTTACTTGAGAAAAAAATTGGAGGAGTGGTACCTTGTTAGATCCCTAGATGTGGACAATAAAAGTCAAATGAAGATTTATCTTGTTTAAGTGTTGGACAAATGAATGTTTAAAACACAAAATAAAGCAATGGCACAATTACTTATCCAATGGTTAAATCTTGGAGTGAAGAATGCTACCTGAAAAGATTACAGCGTATTAAACGCTTAATTTGTCGAATTTGATCCTTGGAACAAGAATCAATTATAAGGGATGGTATTGTCATGGCACTAAGTGAGGAACTAGGTCAATTAGGGATTTCAAAAGAGAAATCAAAAGAATTAGAGAAAAAATAAGAGAATCTGAAAAAGTGATAAAACTGAAAGAAAATGATAATGTTTTAATTAAAGAAAAGAATGACAACGTTTTTATTAAAATGATTTCAAAGGAAAATGATTTTTTAATGAAGCACTTGAGGTGAGTGTTAACCAAACACAAGAAACCTAGACCCGACTATAGACAATTCTTCTTCTATGTGATATGTTAAACCAGCTGACAAGAGAGATAAAATCTATTATTAGCCTTATAATATATATGATAAAAAATGTAACATCCCGGTTTTGGGGCTAGTAGTTTGAGTGTTGGTTAGGGAGGATTTGATTCGTATCGAATCGGATTGATATGAACCCGATAGTAGGGTTCGATTCATATATGATATTACCCGATCGTGATTCTAGTAAGAATAAATTTCACAAGAATTAGAACGTTAAATTTCATAAACATAAAGCGTAAGAATGAAATAAGAATACTAATAAGGAAATGATAGAATGAAAGATATGGAAGAGGTTTGAAGTGTGATTGTTCTAGTGGTTATATGAAATGAATGAATAAGGGTGAAAAGATGATGGAAGTGATGGTGAAAGTGATAAGGATTTTATAAGTTGTAAGGATGGTAGATTGTGACCCGCTAGCTATATCGAGATAGGAACCAACAATATAACTTTATGGATTAAAGTGAAGGAATATGGCACGTGACCCACTAGCTATAAAGAGCTAGGAACCAACACGATAATAAGATGGAATGGGTGAAGACTACAAGCCGAACTTGAAGTCGATGGAGTTCTCGCAAGAACAAAGCAAAAAGCAACCTTTCAAAAGAGTTTTATTATATCAAAGTTGTGTTCTAAAAATGAAGGAAATGTTCCTATTTATAATGTTCATAGGAATCATATGAAGAGTCTTACAAAAAGAGATGAATGCTTCATCTTTATGGTGATGAATGTTAATGAATGCTTTATTTTCTCCCTTATCTTTAAGTGGGTGAAAATGAACATTTGATGTATGTAGACACTTTGGTAGCAAAAGGGGAGTGTCTCTTCCAATTCCATGTTGGTCCTCAAGCTAATTAACCTTTTTGAATGTCATAATATTATGCATTAAGAGGGACTTTATTGCTTGTCTTCATGTAGAATACAAATAACCTCCAAAGATGATGAAGAAGTGACTTGAATGCCTTGATTATTTGTATAATGATGGCCTTTATTTGTATGAATAAAAATAAACTTTGAATTGACTTGAATATATGAATAAAGAAGTCCTTCAATGACTTGTCTCTTGGAGGAAGATGAAAGGACTCTTCCTTAGCTCAAAATCATCCAAATCATCCTTGCATAAAATTCCCGTAATAGAAATTTTAGCCTATACTGTCTTCGGTAAATTGATCATATATCAAGTTACCGATATCGGATTAAGGTGATTCAAAAGGCATTGGAAAACTAAGAGATATATCAATAAACTTGAAAGAGACTTCAAGATTCAAATCTTCGCAGATCTAGTTCAAAAATGGAGATCAATCTGACTTTCATTCTTGCATTTGGTGTGACTATTCATCTCCCTTCATTTACCTATCACAAAGGTAAAATTTATTTATAAAAAACATGCATAAAAAATTTAAGAGTTAGTTTGATTAATTAGCTCATTCAATGAATGAACTAGTTTGATCAATACACTAACTTTATTAATGAACTACATGTATTAATGAACTAATGATTCAATGCAATGCATACTTAAATGAACCAAACTAATAACATGCTTGAATGAAGTAGCATGCTTATTTCTTCATGTAATTTGATATCATGCAACTAATAAAATTCATGTAGATTCATGCACAAGTATAAATCATGCAAATGAATGATATGATATAATGCATAAATGAGCAAGTAGAGAATGAAATATGGTAGAACTCCCTTTGAATAATTCATAGAAAAAGTTCAAGGTATGACAAGTATATGTAAAATAATGAGTCTAGTTAGGATCATATCATGGATTCTTTGCTTCATTAATTCCAGGAAATTTAAAATGATAATAATTTAATCGGGTAAATAATAAATGTGTAAAAAGGTTTTAAAACTATTAAAAAGGTGTTTTAAAATTAAAAGAATGTTATTTAGGTTTTAATTTGATTTAATTAAGCCTAATTATTACATTGGTGACTAAATTGTAAATTTTGGAAAATTTAGGGGTTAAATTGCAATTTTCAAGAATTTAAAGATTTTTAGTGATTAAATTGGAAAGTAAGTCAAAACTTAGCATCCTTAGAGGGCCATTAACCCAATTTATTTTAATTAAAGATTATCCACCAAAATTTATTTTTGATCAAAAGTTATTTTCATTTTTTTTCTAACTTCCAATTTTCTTATCTTTTCTCCTAAACTTCCTCTCCATTTTCTCTCCTTAATTTCTTCAATTACTTGCTGAGTTTTTCTCCATTTTCATCAAGATTTATCTCATTTTACTCATCTTTCCATTCTCTACAAAACTTACTCATCAATTTTGCAAAATCAACATCCATTTTCAAGAAAAATTAAGAGAAGAATTCTCATCTTTTGGTGGATTTGATCTCAAAGGTAAATTATGATTTCTCTTCATTTATAAGGTTCTTTATTTGATATTCCCAAGAATTTGGCTTACAAATTAATAATCTAAACTTAATTTCATTTTTTAATTCAAGATTTTGATGTTTTTGGGGAATTTTCAAGAAACTAGGTTAGATCTAATTCAAGGTTGTAATTAGAATGATTTCCTATGAAATTAAACTTACTTTGATGATTAATTGATTATTTAATTGATGGCACATTAATTTAATCCCGGAATAATTGAATCGGTGTTGCTTAGAGGTGGTTTTCAATTGTTTTTTGGGCTGTTTTAGGTTCTCTACTTTTGCTGGAGGTATAAGGATGGTTTGGAAGTGTTTTTAGTTCATAATTTAGGAAGTTTAGAGGTTAGATTCCTTAGGTTAAGGGCTGGTGTTGTTTCGGATGCATTTCGGCTTAGTTTTTGGTCTTTTCGGCTTAGTTTTCGGTTGTTTTGTGGAAGATTAATGTGGCTGCTATTTTAAGCATGTTATGATGTGTATATGCTCTATTTTTAAGGTTGTAGAGGAAGTGAAATAATTCTCTTAAGTGGCTGGTGCGTTGGCGTTGACGTTAGAGCGTCAGCGAAGACTCGTTTCGCTTGTTGGTGAATGATTTTAGGTTAAAAGTGTTTCTCTATGGTTCGGTTCTGTTTTGGAGACTATGGGATAGTGTGAAAACTTTTCATGGTCCAAGAGCAAGTGATTTAAATTGTATCGAAGCATTTTCTTATGTTTCGGCTATTTTGGCAATGGCTTTAAAGGTAATGATTTCACTGAGATTTTGAAAATGCATATCTTGAATTTTGAAATAATGCATGCATGTGTTAATTGCTGTAAATACATGGTTTAAAAAGATATTCATGTCTTGTGAAAGCATGAAAAAGATTGAGAACAATATGTGGTTATTTGCCTTATATTTGATTAAGCCATTGAGCATGATTTTGGTTCACTTGATGAACATATTATGAGTGCATTATGAGCAGCAAGTTAGCATGCATGATTGAAAATGATATTGGCTTAGTAACACTAACAATAGTTACGAATACAAATGACATGTCATTAGAATTAAGTGCACTATAAAGATTATGAGAATATTGATTATGCCTACACGTAAACAAGGGTGACTTTGTGTCCGACCGTACGTGTAGATGACGCCTACATGTAAACAAGGGTGACTTTTTGTCCGACCGTGCGTGTAGAGCTTGGCTATATGTAGACAAGGGTGACTTTGTGTCCGACCGTGCATATAGATGACCCATACGTAGACAAGGGTGATTTTGTGTCCGACCGTGCGTAGTGGGGGTAACATGTATACAAGGGTGACTATGTGTCCGACCGATGTATGTTGAGACTAAGAGTCTCCAATTATGATAAGGAATCCGAGTATTCGTTGAGCTAAAGGTTCACAATGTGATGTCACTAGAATGCCAATATACATGAGACATGAAATGATTTGGTAATATACATGAGACATGAAATGTTTTGGTTATATAAATGAGACATGAAATGGTTTGATTATATAGATGAGCATTATTTGATCAAGCATATTTTGGTTTAGCGTGAAAAATGCAAGTGATGGTTTTAAATTGGTTTTAAATGTTGCATTGATGAACTTGTGTTTAGAGCTACCTCGTTAAGCATGTTTGCTTAAGCTCTCTTTTTCTCATCCATGCAGAGAAATAAAGGTTATCCGGACAACATTTGGGGCAAGAGGATTCAAGGGAAAGACTTCTTATATTTTGGTATGCTTTTGCAAATAAATAGTACTTGGCAATGTGTAAACCCTTTTCTTTTTGAGTATGTTCTAAGTTAGCAATGGAATTGTGTAAGCAACCTATAAACATGTTTTACTTGTGGATTTGGTTGGTTGATGCTATGTTGTATTTGTTTGATGCATGTTTGTTTGATTAGCCATTGGAATTGATGAATGTTAGGAAGCATGCCTCTAGTTGTTACATGATCTAAGATGGCTATACTCGATTGTACAATTTGTTCTTAATGTTTAGGAATTATGCATATAGTTGATGTTGAATAATGGTTGTGATGGAATTTTAGGTTCTGGGCACAAAAGTTTCGAAACTTTTGTCAAATAGTTCGAAACCTTCAAGAAGGTTCGAAACCTTGCGGACAATTTCGATTCTGGACCCTTACTGGACGCGAAAAGTTTTGAAACTTTCACGAAAGTTTCGAAACCTTTTACATAAAGTTTCGAAACCTTTATGGAAGGTTTCGAAACCTTTGGTTGCTATAAATTGACAGCTGCTGGAAATTATATTTTAGTCTTAGATATCTTTCTTTGTTCAATTAGGGTATCTACAGATGTTATTTTGAGCTAAAATTTTACATGGATGCATAAATTTGATTTAATTTTAAGATGAATAACTTAATTTGGACGAATTCCTTATAATTTGAAAGATTTACATTTTGGTCCTTAAATTAGTGAAACATGCAATTGATGATGTTAGAATGCTCCGTTTGATTTGAAATTTATCGTGAGAGATATTTGAATGTTTAATTGAAATTTGATGAAATGAATTTTTACCTTGTCAATAGAATTTAAAAGATTTATGTTTTAGTCCTTAATATTCTTATGTGTTTAAACGAGTGCTCGTTTGTGGTTGGATTACTTCCGTTCTTGCTTTATATGAAACTGACACATATAGGATTCTAATTGTACATCTAGAGAAGAAAGGAAAAAAATATATCAGTTTTCAGGGTTGTTTATCGAATCGGACCTTCGCGGGTTTGGTTCGATATTTCCCGTGTAACCCATTAGAGTCGGTTTCGTCTAAGCCAGGCTAAGGGGTTACAAAAATTATATCATGAATATATCTTTTAGAATGAAATTAGATAATCATTCTTTTTTCTACAATCTTATTCTTTTGTTCTTCTAAAATTTTTTCTTATTTCTTGAGTTAGTCATTACATATCATCAACCAGATTAAATACTTTTGTTAATGAAATAGACGGCGAAACTACAGTCAACAACATGTCATTTGAAATAACAATTAGTGTATCAATATTTTCCTTTAGAGTTGCAATTCATTCCTATGCTTGAACAACTCTCTTTCTTCCTTTAAAAGAAAAGAGGTTGTGATAATACCAGTAGTTAATATTAGGAGTGAGCAAAAAACTCAATTATCCGGTAAGATCCGATGGATTTTTATCTAATATTGGTTTTGGTGGATCCGAGACTGGATCTAAAATTTAGGGCCATAACCGGGACTGAGACTGAATCTTGATTTTTTGTATCCGGTACCAGATGGGTATCCAGTAGGACCGGGACCAATAGCAGATATCCGATATTGTTTTTTCTTATCAAACATTCTCTTTATGTACGAATATTATGAGTATGACTAGTTTCAAAACTTTAATTTTAAGTCTACAATGTTCTATTTTTATTATTTAATATTATTATTGGTGGTTGAATTATCTTTTCTTCAATTACTCAATTTTTTAAAGAATAAACTAATTGACCCGGTATTGAAACTAGTACCCACCAATAACGGGACCGGTTCTTAAAATTTAGGATTCAGTGTGATCGGGACAGGACTAGTTTCAATTTTCAGAAATCAGTGGTTACCACGACTGGGATCAATTCTATTCAAATTGATCAGACACCTGATCTTGTCCACCCCTAGTTAATATACCCCTTCTTCCACGAGAATAGAGAATTTGGACATTCTCTCATACTTAAATTGGATGGTGAAGGAGTTGTTAGGATGCCTCTTTAAATTGAAATTAGTTTTAAGGGATCTACGATACATAATACAATACTTTAAATTCAGATGTTATATGTGGGTCACAAACTCAACATGTTATATAACTTTTTTTCATTAACTAATAAATTTAAATTCATAAAATTATATTACGAGGTTTCACAAGCATTAAACTTCTTAGACAAAATTTTATCAGTTAAATAGTTTATCATTTAAAAAATTTTCACGTTAGTGTAAAAAATTAATTTTTAATTTAATCAATCACCTTTAGATAAAATATTGA
Source organism: Abelmoschus esculentus (assembly GCA_035048815.1). Lineage (NCBI taxonomy): Eukaryota > Viridiplantae > Streptophyta > Magnoliopsida > Malvales > Malvaceae > Abelmoschus > Abelmoschus esculentus. The sequence continues at coordinate 10,360,610 of JAUCBN010000026.1, read as the reverse complement.
TCGATATAATATTAAAATATGATCCTAACATTTGACTTCTTAATAATTATGGTTTTTATTATTATTTTTAATTAATTTAAATCTTAATGTTTTTTTAAGTCAAAATGGTCATTCTACGAATGAAAACTGTCAGTCAACTGATAATAAATAATTTAAAATAACGTGATAAACCTATATGACAGTTCATATTGCGATAATAGTGTCATATAAATAAATATGTTGAATTTACATAATGACACATTAGTAAAAATATTTTTATAAAATTGTATGCAATATAAATTATATTTTCTTTATGCATGTCATTCTATCAAAGTTATTTGAAGTTGTTTAACGCCAACCGACTAAAAATTTCTTCATACACAATATTAAGGTTAAATTAATTTAAAAAATATAAGCTAAAGTAATTATACAATCAAACGTTGGGGGTATTTTGTTGGCTTTATACCATTTTGATTTAACTCTAAAATTTAGATAAAATATAAATTTAATTTTTAGACTTCGTATTAACTTAAGTGATCGTAACTTAATTTTTAAATACAAAATTAACACTTACAAAATAAAAGTATAATTGCAATAGTTTTTCAAAATTAAATTTATTGTCAAACTCTCATTAGAGATGAACATGGGTTTGATTTTGGTCAACCCAAACTCAATAAAATAATATAAAGGTTCTATTAATCTAAACTCACATGTAATGACTTTTCACCCAATTTAATGTTAAGATTAAAACTTTCCCTACTTGAAACAAATAAAAATATATATTTTTTATTTTTATTAAATATAAGGGGGAGAAAAAAATATAAAGGGAAGTATTTATAGTAATTATTTTTATTTTTTATTCGATAAAATTAAGAATGTAATTTATAAACATATAAAAAATACATATCATAATAAGTAATTTTAAATTATCTCAGATCAGGTTATGTAATTTTTTACTTAAACCTAAACCCAATCGAGGTTACCCAAATTTATTCTTTCTTTAAATTCTTATTTTGTAAGATTGAATCGCATCGGATTAAAATAAGTCGAGTCTGAATCTCATGCCCTAAGAGAGTAAAAATTTAAGCCCTTGAAGAAATGTTTAATTATCTTTTGATCCTCTTGTTTAGACGTTTTTAATTTCACATCCCAAGTGGGCTTTCCATTTTCATTCTTTTAACGACTGCAGCACGAAAAGCCAAGGCCAGCTTCTTCCCTTTTTGAATGCGACGCCATCCGTTCACCTTCAAGCTTCTTCCTCCTTTCAGGCGGCGGGCAAGTTTCTTTGTTGGTCCCTTCCTATCTCTTTTCCACCCCGCCACGTTGTCTAGAGAGAAACTTATGGCTTCTCGATTTTTCGCAACAGTCGCCAAGAAAGTCGGTCCCGCGGCGACGAGGCGGCAAGCCCTGTCTTTGACCGAAGCAGCTGCCTCCAGAATACGCCACCTTCTTCAACAACGGAATATACCCTTCCTTAGATTGGGTGTTAAGGCTCGCGGCTGCAACGGCTTATCCTACACCCTCAACTACTCCGGTTCGTCTTATATTTTAATACTCTAGACTTATATATCTTTATATTTGTGAAATGATTTAATATTTTGGAATTTATTTTAATTATATGGAATCGACTGATAGATGATAAAGGAAAGTTCGATGAATTGGTTGAAGACAAGGGCGTGAAAGTCCTGATTGATCCTAAAGCTTTGATGCATGTAATTGGAACCAAGATGGATTTTGTGGATGATAAACTCAGGTAATTCATATTCTAATCCTGTAGGAGCTTTATTTTATGTGTTTATGCTTTGTGTTACAAGTACCGTTGCTTGCATTTTGATCGGTATTCAGCCTTTCAGGTCTGAGTTTGTTTTTATCAATCCTAACTCGAAAGGGCAATGTGGGTGCGGTGAATCTTTCATGACAACGGGTGGTGTTAGTGGTGGAGCGGCTAAACAGGGTGGTGGTAGTTAAAGGATTTTGAAAAAAACTAAGATTTGAAGTAACCTGCTTTGTTCCAGCAAGCTCTTAAAAATTCCCTTTAAAAACAAACTAAAAGGTAAGAATATCGAGTATTTCCGTATCACACATGGTAATTTTCCATCTGAAAATATTTGTGCGCATTCCATTCCATTGTTGTAAATGTTGCACTGCATAAAGCTGTTATATTCCAGCAAGAATTTGTAGCTAATACCCCTTGGAAATGCTGCTAGCCTACTTTTGATGTACATTTTATATCTACAAGTGTCTGTTGATCATGCTATATGTTTGTCCTTGCTTCAGTCACTAGCAATGCAATGGATGTTGGAGACAGGGTTTTGTGATTGAACTAGTATATGTAGCCAAATTTTAGAGAAAGAAATTGCCAGTTTCATATCTTCAAGGCTGTTTGAGTGAATGAAACTTTGAATTAACGCGAAATTCCCTTTTGATGCAGAGAGAGAATGTGTCTGATATGATATTATTCAGATAAGGGTTGCACCAAGTTATTAGAAGATTAAAGACTGTTGGGTGTCTAAAAGTTCTATAAGTAGATTTTTGTAAGAATTGGACTCCAGACCACATGTACTATCGTCCTGGTGTTATTTTCATTTATAAATCTTTCCAGCTGTTGGACTGCTTTACAATGGACAACTCGAGCTTCTTCTCATCTTTCTTAGTTTATCATTGGCTTTCCGAGCTTTCGCCTGTGTTTTTGATTTCCATTCCTCGAAGCACTGCAAGAAAAATACATTAAATTGGGACCAACAAAGCTGAAAAATGGATCATGTATAGAATTTATACATGCTACATGGGTAGATATCGTTTCCATTAGTGTTCAGATTTTCTATGCTTATAAAAAGAACACGAATACTTTACCACCTGTTGCTTTCTTTTCCTCTCCAGTTCTGCCTGCTATGGATACAAGAGTGAATTCTTTAGATAATAGAAAATAAAAGCTACCATGAAAACTCATCAAATTGGATGAAAATGAACTAAATAATGAAGTTTTGTTTACCAGAGCCTGCTTAAGGTGAGCATTTTCTTGTTTCAATTGGTTTAGTTCAGCTTCCAGCTCCACTGTATATGCCTACAAAAAACAAACCAACCTTGTAGGAGACAGGTACTTTCAGGGTACCATATTTTCCTTTATTCAATAATTTGCTACTTATATTCACATGTATAGTTCAACTTGAACGTGTAAATATGTGCATTCTCATCGTGTTGTGTTCAAAATTGTTGGGTCTTGTTATTGTAACAGTTAGGCCAGGGATCCAGTAAAATTGTGATTATGGGAAACCTATTTTCGTCACATGCTGTATTATCAATTTGATACATACCTGTTTTCTAGCTCTAGACCTTGCAGCTGACTCCCTGTTCTTAATCATCCTTCGTTGCCTTCTCTCAACTACCTTCTCTATTGGACCATCAACAATCCTTTGCCTTCCTCGTACGACACCAATCTCCATCCCGAATTGTGAGGCTGGATTATCAATTTGGTTGGCACAAATCCTTTCCGATGAGACTGGACTCATGGGTGCCACTACTCCAATTGCTGTCAATGGTGGTGCAGCTGGCTGGTAGCCACCAGCAGTCTTACCATCATTTAAACCTGGAGATATTGTCTGGTATGTAGTCCCACTAAAGCCAACAGGCCTGGAAACAAAACTCGAACCAACCGCAGGGTTATTACTTGTCTGATACAACCCATATTGCGGTGGCTGATGATGCTGTGGAGGCGGTACCGATGGTGGTGGCATGCATTGTTCTCTTACTACCCCTGCCTTGACCAAGAAATCCTCCAAGGTCATCTCACCAAAAGTTGGCTGCCGCTGAGTACCGGCATTCTCTTCGACATTATGCACATTGCTATTGTTACTCTGTCCTTGTGCTTGCTGCCCTCTTTGTATCTCGGACCAAACTTCTTCGACCGTCTTCCTACACAGCGGTGCAGGAAGCGTAAGCGAGGCTTGCCTTGGCAGACTAGGCTGCTTGGCTATATTTCTACTGCTTGGTATTTCGTTAAAAGGCGACTGAACATGTGTACCAACTTGTTTATTTCCCGAGTTGTTTTGATTGTTATTATTTGAGTTGATAGCTTGGTTTTCTTCAGCGTTCCAGATGCTGGTAAGGAACTCGTCCATGTTCATGGACCCAAAGTTCTTCCCTCCCTCAAACAGTGTATGCTGGAACTCGTCAAGTGTTAGTGAATAGATTGAAGATTGTCTTCCAAGTTCTGAGAAAGTGCGGTTCTTCGGCTGCTCATCCTCCGCCCGTAGAGCTGATTCAACCTCGCCAACCTCGGACTCAGACATCACCATTTTAACTACAAAAGACATGCATGGGATGGGCCTTAATGACATATTCAGCTTTAATTGTATAAGAATCGTAGAGCCATAAAAAAGACAAAGATCACATGTATGTGTAACATTACCTACCTGGTTCCAACGAGGAAGAAGATAATTTAGCTGGAGAAAAGGGCTTAATTTGTCAAGTCTTTACAAAACCAACATTGATTTACAGCAATGAATGAAGAGTTTGCAGATGTGAAAATGGGTTTTTTGGAAGATGAATGGTTTGTGTTTGGATGAAGGTATTAAAGTTCCAGGCAGAATGGAGTTGGGGTCCAATCGCAGAGCAGCTTAAGTCTATATAAAGGTCAGTTATAACTCAAGCCTAAAGCAAACAGGAAGTTGAGAATATAAAATGTAGGTGTGGGCGTTCCAACATCAGCCTTGGGGCGGCTAAGGCTTTATCTTGTCGACACGTTTGCCCAGGTGGCTGACTCACCCTTGCTTTGCTGCTCTTTGCTCAACGCGTGTGCTCTTTCATCCTCAGCAGCTCAAATTCCAAAATCACGAGCTAAGCCTTCACTCATAGAGCTTGGCTTGTCCTTACGCGTGGTAATGCATACTTAATAATATTGTGCCTGCCCTGCCCATTAGTCGGAATTAAGATTACTGGTGTTAGGGTAAATTCATAATTAATTATTTTAAAATATAAACTTAATAAGTGTTCTTAATAATAGGGTTATTTCTTAGTCAGGACAATAAAGATAATATTTTAGGGTCACCTCTAAATATGTTAGAATATGTTGACTAAGTTTAAAAGATTTTGAGGGGTTATCGTAATAAATTTATATATATCTATGAAACATGTATAATGTGTGAAGGCTTCAATGTTAAAAATTAAAATATATTTGATTGCATAGCCCACATTATCATTAATTTTTTGGACAAATCATTATTAATTTTTAATAATCATTTTTATATTTTTTAAAAAATAAAACTTGCTTAAAATTACAAGCAATCTAATTATCGAATAAAGTACTGTTAATTTGTAATTAGTATATCTTGTATGTGATTATTAAGCTTTTAATAATATTTTATTTTTAATAAGAATAAAAATTTTAATACACATGAATAATTATTATTTTATTTTTATTCTTCACATCCCCATATCTACATCTCTTTCTTATGTTATTTTCACAAAATTTATTTTAACTTTATATATATATATATATATATTTTATTCAATATTTTAAGAGGGCAAAAATCCATATTTAAGGAGATTGATATTTTTAAGATTTATTACTGATGTAATATAATTATTATATATATTTTACTTCATAATTTTATAATATTATGTTGAATAAAAAAAATGCTTTTAGTAGTGTAAAAAATAAAAGAAAACAAACCTAATAAAGACTCACAAAAGAATACTTTAAATAAAAATAATTAAAATAGATAGAAGAATTTTAAGATGATAATGAGTTGAACGTAGATAAAAATAATAATGATATTCATAAGATGATAATGAGTTGAACGTAGATAAAGATAATCTTATATATTTTAATGTAAATTTTAATGACAACGATATTTATTAATTTGAATAATAATGATATTCATAATTTAAATAAAGAGTATGATAATGCACTTATAGATCACATGTTGATGCTGACGTTATCGGTATATACAATTATACTTCTGATCCTAAAAATTAGAGTGGTTTTGATAATAAAACTAGTGTTATGAATATATTTATTTATGGTGGATATCCATATATTAAGTTAAAGTTTAATGGGTTTTATTATTAGGGTTTAATACCCATTGGAATTAGGGTTTCCATCTTATGCCTATAAATATAGACTTTTAGACAAAGCATTGTATACAATCCTACTTTGAGAATATAATAAAATCTCTCTTTGTCTCTCATCTTTGTTCTCCTATTTTATTCTTGTTCTTTACTTTATTCACAACATGTTATCAGCACGAGACTCTAACCAACGGAGGTGTTTGTCGTTCGAATCTTGAAGGAGTTATTGAAAAGAATCTGTTACTAGCATAAATCAAAGATAAGTTCTTCTCCCTCAATTATATTTTAATTATCGGTTATTTTTCTCTCTTGATCTTTGATTTGATTTTTAATTTATTAAAAATCTTTGGTTGTTTGGTATTTGTGTAGCGATAAAGTGGCTCAAATACTGTGGTTCTTATTGACAATTCCCGAAAAGATTTTAACAAAATATTGGTAACTAAATCTACCATATAGTGAAAAGTTCGGTATGTTTTATTTATTTAATTTGAGATTTTTGTCTTTATTATAACCAATATTTGTTTATTTTATTATTACGATAAAAATTTATGTTTTTAATCATGTTCAAAGTATTATATGATATTGGAACAAATATTAAACCTTTAATTAATTAATATGTTCTTTATTATGTTGGTCTAATCCGAGTATATTGGCTAGACATCCCGTTCTGCGAGGCTACTGGTCTCAAAGGAGGTCCTTTTTAAAGGACCTTGTGGACTTGTTTAACAATGTTGCGTATAAGGATTAAATTTTTATTCATTGTATGTATTGTATATATATTGGTTGATCAATTACTATTTAATAGTATAAATATTATAAAGTCTATATTTTCTTGAAAGTAATATTTTTTTGTGTGTGTCGAAAAACTCGGCTAAAACCTTCTCTCAAGTTCAAGTTACGAAAATCGTCTTGATCAAAGAATTTTTATGGGATACAATCCTTAAAGTGAATGCATGCTTGATGCTTATTCCATGCAATTATTGAATTTATGACATTCCTTAAAGTGAATGCAAGCAAGATGATTATTCCATGCGATTATTGAATTTGTCATTCCTTGAAGTGAATGCAAGCATGATGTTTATTCTATACGATTATGCAAGCATGATGTTTTATTCCTTGCAATTATACAAACATGATGTTTATTCCATGCGATTATTGAATTTGTTTCATTCTTTGAAGTGAATGCAAACGTGATAATTCACTATATGGTTAGTGAATAAAACTCAATTATATGCCAGAATCTCACTGATTAGGATATGTTAGAAAAATATACTCAATTTTTCACGCATTAATGTTGTCCTATAGACACAATATCGTGAAAATGTTTTAAATACCTATTAGTCTTCGTCCATTCCTTGAAGTGAATGTGATATTTTATAGCGGAATGAATAAAAGTCACATTAGTAATTATGGTTGCGATTTAGGTCATAAAATAAACATGGATAAGATGGTTCTTTTGAGAATACTTACATCCACTAGAAGTGGAATTATAAAGATGACAAGAATGATAGAGATAATATCAAAATCTTTATGTTATCAATGTGATGGAACAAACCATTGATCTCGTACTTGTCAAACGCCGAAGTATTATGGACTTCATCCATAATCATGAATGATAAATTAAAGAAAATATAAACAGATTTTCTTTGTGGCGAAAATAATGGTGTTATTGATCCAACTCAATTGGATATTAATAATTTTTCTCATAATCCTTGAAGAGAATAATTCGCCATTTATTTCTTTTATAAATTCTAAAAGGAATAATTGATCTTTATTTTATTTTATTTAAAGTTAAGTTATTTATTTATGTTAATTTACTTTTATTTATTATTTATTTATGTTAACTTACTTTATATATTATTTATTTATCTTTTATATTAATTTTTCCTTTAAAAGAATATGATTACTTCCGGAATAAAATATGCAATAATGTATGGCGATTTATGCTTAGAAGACAGTGCAAGTACTCATGCAATATTTAAGCATAAGAATTTTTTTTTATTTAAATACAAGGGAAATATAAGTATTATATCTCAAAGTACTAAAATATCAGTGCTTCGGAAGAGCTCTTGAGAACTTATCTTTGATCCGATTTGATATGATGTGCTATTTTTTAAATATTTTTCCATTCCCCAAAGTGAATGGTACAGATCACATATTTTTTATTTCCCGAAGTGAATGAAAGAAAACACGTATTAAAAGGTGCATAATTATGCATATTTTCCCATTTTAAATGAAAGGGAATAATATGAGTACTATATCCGGAAGTACTAATATCACAGAAAGCTCCGATTGAACAAATATGTTATTTGCCAAATGAGACTTTATCTCATATTTACTGTGCATTATGCTCGTTGAGCAAATATGTTATTGCTAAATGAAACTTTATTCTATATTTGCAGTGCATTGTACTCGTCAAAGTCGCAATGAGACACTGAGTTTTAAAGATATTTATAGAAATATATTGAGAATATCATTTAAAGGGATGATGACTATCTCAATATTACAAGTATAACTTAAGGTAATAATGAAATTTTTGCAAAATTACATGCACTGTCATCCATATTGTACTACATAAGAATTAGTACAAATTGATGCTCATGCTATTGTAAACTAGATGTTTACTGATAATTTTATTTGACATGACCGGTTAGACCATCCCGATTCAATTATGATGCGAAAATTTGATGACACTTTCATGTGGTCATTTATTGAAGAACTAAGATTTTCTTCAAGGTAATTTTTCTTGTGATACTTCTTATGAAAGCATTTTGATTATTCAATCATCAACATCTAAGATAGAGTGCTATTAATTTTCTGGAACGGATACAAGGTGATATATATGGGCCCATACATATTTCTTAAAGACCATCTAGATATTTTATAATTTTTATCGATGCATCGACTAGATGGTTATGTGTATCCTTGTTATTAACCCGTAACTTGGTGTTTGTGAGGCTACTTGCTCAATTGATAAAATTACGAGTACATATTCCAGATTATTTTCTAAAAACAATCAGTTTTGATAATGTTGATGACATGTAATTTTACATGTAGTATCACAAATTCGCATCAAGCCAACAAATGATCATAAGTTCTCCCCATTATAAATGGTTTTTGGTCAGGAACCAAATATTTCTCATCTCAATTTTTTTGGTGTGCGATATATATTCTAATTGCTCCACCACAACGCACAAAGATGAGTTTTGTTGGGAATATATATAAGAGCTTCTGATAGAGGATTTATTTACAATCCGGTTTATTGACTATCATTTTAATGAGTCAATTTACCTAACATTTGGGGGAGAAAATAAATAGCTGGGGAACGAAGTAAGTTGGAATGAATTATCATTTTCTCTTTTTGTTCCACGTGTTACACAATGTGAATTATGAGTTCAATGGATAATTCATTTAGCAAATCAATTGTTAGATGATTTTGTTGACCCTAAAAGAGTGACTAAGTCACGTATACTAACTATGAATGCTCCGATTAAATTTGATGTCATGGAAGGACAAACTCTAGTTGCTAATGAGTCTAACTTACGCTTAAAGCGTAATAGAAAAATAAGTTCCAAAGATAAGAGATCCTCGAAAAAGAAAAGGAGTTATATTTTATGATGGTCTGATCGAGGAATCAATGATTATGAAAATCTCTAGAAGAGATTAAATGGTCTCCAATAGAGACATTGACATGACTCAGGTACCTGATAATAAAGAGATCTCAATAGATTATGTCATGTCTGATAATAAGTGGAACTAAAATTAAATCGACATTGTTAATATATTTGCATGCAATATAGCACTAGAGATTTTATTTGATGATGTGGATCATGAATCATTGTCAATTGGGCAATGTAAACAAAGAAATGATTGGCCAACATGAAAGAGAAAATTGAGGCGAAACTAAAATCTCTTTTGAAAAGAGAAGTATTTGGGCCTATAGCTCGTACATTGAAATGTGTAAAGCTCGTGGATATAAACGAGACTTTGTGAGAAAGAGAAATCAAAAGGGGAAATAATGAGATATAAGCTCATTTGGTTGCTCAAGGATTCTCACAAAGACATGAAATTGATTATGAGGAAAATATATTCATCGGTGGTGGATGCAACTACTTTTAGATTTTTATCAGTCTGACAATAAATAAAATTACTCGGTTTCTGCCTAATGGATGTTGTTACATCATATTTGAATGGGTCTCTTGACAGTAATATTTACATGAAACTTCTAGAAAGATTTAGATTACTATAAGCAGTTCATTCAAGTTCTCGAGAATATTATTCAATCATATTGAATATATCTTTTTATGGATTAAAATAATTTAGGCGTATTTCGTATGATCGCCTTATTGAATACTTATTAGCATAATGCTATATGAATTATTTAATTTCCCTAAGCATTTTTATTAAGAGGTTTAACTCTGGATTTTTATTATTGTGTATGTTGATGATTTTAATATCGTTGAGACTCGTGGTGAGATCTCCTTAAATCTTTGTGCATCAATCGACATACAGAAAAATATGAAAGAGACTTTACATGAATAATGCATATCCATTGATCAACCTTATGGTTGCTAGGTGTCTTAATGTAAACAAAGATTCTTTCTGCCTTAAGAAAAGGGTAATGATATTCTTGGTCTAAAAGCACAATATATACATTATTTGATCTGAAAGCATCGTATCTTAGCTAGTCCAGAAATATTATTTAAGTGCTACGAGATCATTACCTTTAAATAATTGTTATGCATAAGGCAAAGCCGAAATATGTGTTTGGCTAAATATATCCTAAAGATATGTGAATGTTTTTTACAAGATAAGATGCAAGCAATCTTGTAAAGAGATAATACAAAATTTATATCTCAAGGTGGATATATCAAATATGATAAAACGAAACATATTTCTTCAAGTTTCATCCCTCATGATTTTTAGATGAATATTATTCAATGAATCATTTCAAGCAATGATTTAGAAGATTTATCCACTAGTACATAATCTACTTTAACATTTGAAGTTTGTATTCAATATTGAATTATGAAGATTCAAAGGTCTTATGTGATATTTTCATGAGGGGCAGTAAATACGCGTTGCACTCTTTTTCCCTTAACCGAGGTTTTGTCCCAATAGGTTTTCCTGGTAAGGTTTTTAATGAGGCAACATGTTATGCGTATCAAAGATGTGTGTACTCTTTTTCCTTCACTAAGAATTTTTTTCCCACAGGGTTTTTTATCTTAGTAGGGTTTTAACGAGGTACATTATCTTCATGGATATCCAAGGAGGAGTGTTATGAATATATTTATTCATGGTGGATATCCATATATTAAGTTAAAGTTTAATGGGTTTTATTATTAGGGTTTAATATCCATTGGAATTAGGGTTTCCATCTTATGCCTATAAATATAGACTTTTAGACAAAGCATTGTACACAACCTTACTTTGAGAATATAATAAAATCTATCCCTTTGTCTCTCATCTTTGTTCTCCTATTTTATTCTTGTTCTTTACTTTATTCACAACAACTAGATATATTTTGATTAAAAAAATAATCTATTAAATATTTGAATAATACATTTTTTAAAAATAATCTTTTTAGATATTTTTTATATTCCTATTTTTCTATAAAAAATGTGTAATATAAAAACTCCTTATTGGAAATAACCAGTTTACTCTAGGCATGTTATTAAACATTTTTTTTGTTGTATATTATTAGAACCCAAAACTTTAATTTGTTCATAAGCTACCAAAATATCATAAACAATTACTTTTAGTAGAAAAACGTACGATATTTATTTTAAAAATTTAAATTTAAATTATTTATTTATAAATTCATTATATTATCACAAAATTAAGAATATATAAATAAATATTATTTTATAATTACTTTTAGATTATTAAAAACTTATATATATATAAAATAAAGAAAAAAAATTTTGGAAGGCAATAGTCTTCCTCGGAACTCGCACGAGTTCATTCCTACCTGTCTGTACCTTTATCTTTAGAGTAATGGTTGAGGTTTTATAATCATAAATAAATAAATAAATGATAAGATTTTAAAATTTAGAGTGATTGAAAAGTTTTAGTTATATTAAACTCTTTATCGGTAATGTTCGAGAGTGTAAAAGCAATGTCATAATCCAATTTTATCTGGATATTGACCCATCAAATATTACAATCAAACATAAATAAATCTCGCAATACATTTTACGGACCCCATAACTTCATCAAATGCACTAAACAGATAAGACCCAATCCAAAAAACAATACTATGATAACCATAATCCTAAACAAACCCTAATAGTTCCCTTTTCCAACCATGCTCAACCGTTATTCTTTTCTATCCACCATCTTTTGCGCATGGCCGTTACGCGCGGTAGTTGACCTTCTCGCGTGACTGTCAAGCTCTCTTTTAGTGAACCAATCGAACAACCACCGCCTTTTCTGACTCCATCACCCAAACCGACCTATAAAACAAAAAAAAATCAATATGATTCGATTTGAGAAGTTAGGTCTAAAATCATTACCATGTATTTTATATTCAGGACACTATGGGTATAAAACCCGAATAAAAATCAAATGTAAGAAGATTTTTGGAAAAAATAACAATAAAAGGGGAGATTTCAAATAGAACTAAAACAAAGTGTCTTTTTTTTTTTATTTCAATGATACAAACAAAAAAATTAAACCAAGCATAACAGAGGGGAGATTAAAAAGAAAACGTGAAAATAAGAGATAAAAATACATGTAAAACATTTTGGTTTTCGTTAGATTCACTCACTTGGGGTTATTGTTTGTGCAAGCAGAGGTCGGATTCATAATTCTTTTGTCGAAGAGTATTAGAAAATCATCATCTTTGAGGTTTTCAACATTGACGACGGTGGTCGGTGCAGTGACCTTTGGCGGTAGCCGTCACGCTGGCAGAGAACAGAGAGCATAGAGGGCAGAGAGTATTTTACTATTTTGATTATTAGAATGAATTATATGGAATTTTTGGGACCATTTGGAAATATATGAGGCATTCAAAATGGCATCGTTTTGGTGCTTGCCCTATGAGGCCTAGAACGACGTCGTTTAGCGCATATTACCTAAGAATCGACCTAGGCTGACTTTGATCCGTGCAATACCCGAAGAAATGGGGAAAACACGACTGTGGCCCTTTCGCCTCTATATCCTTCATGTTTTGTCCTCCAGTTTCATTTTCTTTACATTTTGGTCATTAATTTCGTTTACTTTGGCCCTATAATTTTGTTTTTATTCAACTTAGCCACTATCTACTATATATACTATTATTATTATTATTATAAAAATTATTATTATCATTATTCTAATTTTTGTTTTATTATCATATTTATTTTATTATATCCTTTGTTATTATTTATTATAACTATTAGTTTTGTTTTATCATCATTATGATTATTATTTATTACTATCATTACTATTATATTACTTTAATTCTATTATTAATTACTATTAAAATTGTTTTATAAATTAAAATTTAAATAAATTTTAAAAAAGGGATCGCTTAAAATTAAATTCGAATTTGTAATTTCCGCATTTAATATATTTCATAATCGATTGATTCCAAGTTTTGGGCATTGTGGGGATGCTTTCCCTTTTTCACACGTAAATTTCCGAACCCATTTTTGGTTTCATAAACTGCAACTTGTTGTTTTAATAAAAAGAAAATAAATTTTATTAAAATATCCTATTTTAATGTTCCAATCATACTTCAAGAAAGGATTGGTGGCGACTCCCTTGTTTCTTCGGTGATTACAGCTGGCGACTCCGTTAGGGATTTTTTTCGAGAATTGATCCACAAATCGATTACCTTTTATTTAATGAGTAGAAAATATAAATTTGGTTTAATTTAATATTGGGATCCCTATTTTATTTTATTTCAAAATATTTTTTGAAATTATTTTTTAGCCCCTCATATCATGAGCTCTCGACTCGGGCTCCATCCTTTTAAATGGCAGCAAGAAACCACTCCTTCGTGAGGGAACCCTCCGTGTAGGATGGTGAAACGCTTCCGAGAATATTTCCCTTTATCTCTGTGAGACTCATGTCTCCTCATAAACTTAGAGAAACATAGCCCCCTAAACCGTACTTATTACCCTTAGCAAGATAGTGAGTATCGTTCGAGTATGTTTTTTTAACCCAATCTCCATGTAATGAACCATAGAAATCTACCCTAGAATCATGTTGAACCTCTGCCCTTTAGAGAGTCACCCTGTAGATACATAGATACATGATAGAGAGAGTGAGGGTTTATTTATTTATGTTTTTAAATTTAAATTATTTATTTATTCTAATTTATTTATTTATTTTTTGTAATCTATAAATATCATACCTATATTTATGTAAAATAAAGCATGCAGTAGATACCATAATAGGTAGGATGATATTTTTTAGGGTATAACAACATGCCCTAGGTTTATTTTAGTTATGTTTCACTTGGAATTATCTGTTTGGATACTAACACGTTTTCTTGTTTGTATTTTTTTATTTTTTCTTTATTCTTGCATTGTATTTTATTTTTGAATTAAAAGGTGTTGAGACAAGTTCAGTCGTTATAAAGGACCAACAATAGAGAATTGGTTTCTTGATAAGATGAAAAAAATCAAAATATAGAATGAACAACAAGATGAAGTGCAACTCGACCAGTCTCACGATCAAGTTTGGGATAGAGATCATATTAGGGATAGAGATCAGTCTAACGACCGGAACTCTTGCTCAAAATCCAAGAAGGGCAAGAAATTGGCGTCACTTTTCAAAAAAAAAATTAAGATTACAGAAATTTAGGCCGAACAGTCTACCTTATGTAAAAAAATTTGTTCTAGTGCGAACCTCCTTTTAAAAGTTGTACTGAAATTAAAACTTTTATTGTAATAATATGTATTTCTTACGTACATCGCATTCTCTTAGTTATATCATAACGTATCTTATTGCATCATTTCTGACATCAAAGGGACATTACTAGATAAGTTATTTTGCAAAATACTAAGACGCAACATCCTCATTTCACCGAAATCAAAGCTAAAGGCATGGAAAAAGGATTGGCAAAAATTGAAAAAGAACATGAAGAAATCAAGAGGGATATTTAGAGTAAGCTAAAAAAGACATAGCTAGATACTTACGCACATATCTCATAGTCGCAAGAGGACTTCTTAGAAAAGGTAGTCAAAATGTTGGTCGAAAGAGATCCCGAGAAGCAGAAGGGAGCGGTTATAAACCCAAATACAATGATAGAAGACTTGGAAAATCTTCTCAAGATCCATGTGTTGTTTGAAACTCCCGTAACGAAAATGTCAGGTGGGCAAGATGAATCCTCACTCTAAGGAGGATTGGTAGTTCATGATGACCCTCACGAGTATTCGATGCCCTATTTCAACTAAATTGATAAGCTTGAGCTATCTAAACAGCTCGTAGAACGATACAAGCAATGGAATGAAAAGTTAAAAGTTATAGGAAGCATATACCAACTTCCAATGATGGATGCAAGGGAGTTAAGACTGGTTCTTAATTTAGTGTTACCTATGAAATTCAAAATGTACGAATTTGGAAAATATAATGGAACTAGATGTCTCGAGGCTCATCTTACGTTGTTTATCAGGAGAATGATAGAGAACCTCGAAAACAACTCCTATTAATACATTACTTCCAAGACAACCCAACTAGATCTGTAGCACGATGGTATAACCAGTTGAATCGTACAAAAATCCATTTTTGGAAAGAATTAGCACAAACTTATGTTAGATAATATAGCCATGTCATCGACATAACTCTTGATAGAGTTACATTGTAATACATGGAAAAGTGACTTGTAAAAAGTTTCAAGAAATATGCGCAACGCTGGAAGGATGTTACTGTCCAAGTATAACCACCCTTATTGAAAAATGAGACAACGATACTCTTTGTGCTTAAGAAGCTTTTCCTAGGTCGAATCTTGAGAGGTACCACAAAATATTTCTCACACATAATAATGAATGACGAAATTATTGACAAAGCCATCTGAAGCGGAAAACTTAAGGATAAAGAAAACTCATGAATGTTAAATTACAAGAAAGAGGGCGATGTCGACAATAAAGGTACCTATATTATCGTATATTCAAAATTACTGACAATCAAACAGCTCTAAGCCATAAGCTATAATGCTCAGAATTTCTCAAAGCAAAGATCAAACTAGAATTAAGAGATAGAATTCATTACTATTCCTACCTCCTACGATAAGCTATACAAGAATTTGTGCAATGTATATTTGGTCTCCCCGTTTTATAAAAATATGATACAACTACCTTACCCTAAATAGTATGACCCTAAGGCTCAATGCGAATACCATGCTAGAGTTGTAGGGATTTCAATAGAGAATTGTATCAATTTCAAGAAACTCGTGAAAAAATTTTATAAAATTAGGGATTCTAAGATTCAATAACTAAATAGGATCTAGTACAACTTTGAACCATTGACTTTCCCTTTTTTGAAATCTTTTGTGTCTAAGGGATTCATTCACCCTGAAACTGCTCTAATAACCGAACTACTAAAGAGTTCCCTATAGTTGTTAGGAATCTTTTTTTAAAGGGACTAAGTTTGTTATCATTACGATATTGAAATGACACTTTTTGTGCTATATTTGGCAAACATTTTGTTTCCTTTTAACACACGAATATTAGACAAACTTGTTGAGTTGATCAAACAATGCAATTGGCTAAGAGGAGGGTGAATTGGCTATTTAAAAATTGATGGAAGATTTTTCGGTAAAAATGAAGAAAATTAAGACACAAGATTTATAGTGTTTCAAGCTTCAAAATAAGATCTACATCCACTACCTTAGCTCCCACTAAGGATTTTCGAACCAATTTACTAAAGAATTCGATCTTTTTCTCGGTTCAAGGGATAACCGTTACAATTTGAATCAATTCTTCTACCCAAGAATTGATTTAACCTCAAAAGATTAAAATTGAAGAAAAATAGGCAAAATGATTTTTCTCACAAGAAAGATATGCTCCAATTACAGATTCACTCTCCCCAAACTCAATTACAAAGAATTAAAATGAAATACAAGAGTTGGGAGTCAAAGATTTTCAATAAAGTGCTTTGGAGTTGGATTTGAATGCTTGGATGCTGCTTTAGGTTCAATAGTTGTTGCTACTGGTTAGAATATTTCATTTTATATCTTTTAATTGATTTCTAACCGTTGTGGTTGTTGAAAATGTAAATAAAGACGTTAGAGCTTCATCTC
This sequence comes from Abelmoschus esculentus, assembly GCA_035048815.1. Taxonomy (NCBI): domain Eukaryota; kingdom Viridiplantae; phylum Streptophyta; class Magnoliopsida; order Malvales; family Malvaceae; genus Abelmoschus; species Abelmoschus esculentus. The sequence goes on along the minus strand of JAUCBN010000026.1, from coordinate 10,343,332 downwards.
CCAACATAAATGCACCTCTGCAACCTATAGTATCGAAACACAGGATACCTATTTCGAAATAATCCAAAAATAGAAAGAGATGTTGTGTATTTAATAAGGATGTATCGAAATGGGTTTTGATACCAGAAGTAAACTATGAAGTTTGGTATCGAAACATGTATCGAAATGGGATAACCACCATTTAAAGCTTAACTGCGACCAACGATCACGACATTTAATGCTTAAAAGAGCCGTTGAGGATTTATTAGGGGTATCGATACTGGTATCGAAACGGTGTGTCATAATTTTGAAATACTTAAAATATTAAAGCTTGTTTTGATACTTAGTTCGAAACATTTATTGACAGTGTAGTTTTGGTATCGAAACGGGTATCGATACTTGTTCTAAGTCTCAAGAACATTCTTTGAAAATGAAGGGCGGTATCGATACCAGTTATACCAGTATCGGAATGCTCATATAAAAAACACTTAGAAAAATATTTTAAAGCTCTTGGTTTGACTTGAATCATAATTTTTGACTTAAAGACTTAAAAATTTATTTCAAAATAGTCCTCGAACATAGTTGTTATATCAAAATTAATTTTAGTTTTACAATCTCTCCCTTTTTGATATAACAAAACCTACATAAATTTTTAAGTTTTAAAACAAAATTTTAAGTTTTAAAAAAATAAGACTCCCCTTAATTTTTGCATAGCTTTTAAAAAATGGTCTTTTTTCCCTTTTTGTTTTATGTAACACATTGTCTTCTCCTTGTTTGTTAGGTGAAAATCAATTCAATATAAGGCATAATACCAAGCAAGCGATCATAGTTCAAACATACCATAGCATTAATAAAAGTTCAAATCCAACATAAAAAATTTAATGCATAGCAACTGGAATAATATAGGTGCATATTGTCCTAATATGAAATGAAAATGCATCTTAATACTTAAGAAAGACATAACTAATCCTAATAAGCCATAGCAAACCAAAGAGGAGCTAAGATCACTCTTCTCCATCATCATCACCATCCCCATCATCTTCCTCTTTGTCATCACTGTCATCATCATCATCATCATCATCATCATCATTAGTAGCATTGTGATGACTCCATTGACCCCTAAGAGCCTCTAAGGTGAGACGCATGGAAAGATTTTGATTCTCTAAACTCGTCAACCTCATATCAATAGCATCAAAACGAGAGTCGATGTGAGTGTTCAAATAGTCAAACCTAGCATCCAAGCTATCAAACCTCGATGTGAGAAAAGTCATCATCTTGGTGTTTGAAGCAACTTGTTGAATCAGCTCCGGATCAACGGGAGGATGAGGAGATGGATTACCTCGAACCCATTCACCATTAATATACTGAAAATGGGCACGATTGAGAGAATTTTCATCAATGGGTTCTTTAATGGACTCAACGATGTCACACGAGCAATCAATCCCTAAATGCACAAAGATAGTGCTAAGAAAACAAGCATAGGAGAAAGATTTAACAAGAGGAGTGGCACAATTCTTGACTTGCCAAACAATATCGACAAAGATGATTTGAGCCAGGTTTGAACGTTGAGCTTTACGGAAGCAATTGATCCAGAAACCATCAACCTGACGAATCCATGATTACTTACCATTTGATGGACAAATCCACCAATATATGATAAGGTGCAATAACCTATCATGGACGTCAAGGTTCATGACTGAACCGGTGAATGTGTCAATTGAGTTCTCATCCTCAAGGTCCTCATCCTCAAGGCCGAAGACATCCACAAAGGTATCAACATCTATGTGAAAGGTTTGTCCCATAAGGTAAGACTCAATGGCAATAACCTTTGTCTTGTCCTTTGAGAGAACACATGAAGCATTAGCGTAAAAGATAAGGACAAGTGTAGGATAATACTTGCCGGAATGAGTGAGAAAAGGCAAGAATTTCCAATCTAGAAGGAGGCGATAATAGCGGAATTGGAACTTGGTAGAGTTCATGAAGGCCATATCCATACATCTCTCATTCTTAAGATTGTGGAGTCGGCATTGTTCGAAATTATCAATTTTAGAGTGAGTATCCAAACTTTTTGTGTAACCCCCTAGACCGGCCTATGCGAAAAGCTCGACCTAAAGTAGTCACATTTTATTTCTCCAAACGAACATAAAACAAATACAAGTTTAACCAAAGTCAGAATATCCTGTAAAGATGACAGTTCCATCAAAATCATAAATTCGACCATAATCCATATGATCATAGTAAACTGTTAATCTCAAAGGTGATGTGCGTTCAAAACATTGCTCATAAAACAATCCGTATCGCAGTAATAAAACATGATAAGTTAAAACTATTCCGTAAAAATATAGGCATAACAGCAGCAAAATAAAGGCACATGTCACCATAACTAAAAACCCAGAGAATATAAGCATTACATCAAAAGATAATCTAGGAGGTGTAGATCCTCCGAGTGCCAAATCTGGGATGCCTATCTACGGATATATGAAAGGTGGAAGAAAACAAGTATGAGCTATGGAGCCCATTGTGTTCCAGCAGTGCATAAAAATCACAGGTAAAACAATATATAATGATATCAGAAAAACAATGCGTGAAATGCATGGCATGATATACTATCCCCAACCGATCTCTAGGATACGGTTTCCCAGAATATTATCTAGTACAAGCATTAACCTAAGCCCAATGGGACAAAGGTACCGGCCTAAGGAATCACCTTAGGTAACAGGCGAAATTACCCCGGCTGTAGCACGGAAACCGATATCAGGACGGAATTACCTTAACCGTAGCTAGGAACCGTAAACAGGACGGAATTACCAGTTGGATCAAGGCTGAACCGAATAACAGGTACTACTCATCATCCCCAAACCTAAAGTGACAGGCATGCAGTAATAACAGGTATAATGATGGCAGTGATAGTATCTATCTAGATATCATGTAACGCTAAATCAGGACATGTCATGTAAAATATATCAGGCATACAGCAAAACAGGATATGATCAAGTTCAACATATGTGTCTAGGTAAAATCCGGAAACAGTCATGTGTACATGCTTGGTTTGTAAAAACGGGAAAACAATAACATACACATATAGCATGTAAGGGAACATACCTCAAAAGAGTAGAAGCACACAGGTGGTCTACTAGACGGTTGAGCCTCGCTCTGCAGTAGTACTAGACCCTATAGGTACACGATAAGATTTTACATCAATACAGGAATCTAGATACTGGATTTATTCACTAGAGATGAGAATACATACGAGTCACGATCGGATCACGAGTTGGGTCAAACCGGGAGGAACCAACTGGGTCGGTACTCGATCGGGAGGACTATGAGATCCTACAAGTAAACAGGTATCGATATTAGACCCAGATTAAAACTCTGAACTTAACTTAACTTAGAAGAAAAGTTTGACTCAAGACTTTAAAGTCCAATTTGGAGGCTTTCGGGATTGAATTTTGAAAAACAGACTTCACGGATGGACTCAGGACGTCGAAAAACATAAAATAGGGGTTTTTGAAAATTTTGACTTTTTGGTCAAAGTCAACGTTGACGTCAACTGCCACGTTAGCAGCCACGTCAGCAGTCAATGCTGACGTCAGCTGCCACGTCAACAGCCACATCAGTTGCCACGTAAGCTGCCACATCAACAATCAACGCTGACGTTAGCAGCCACGTTAGCAGTCAACGCTGACGTCATTGGTCAACGGGTCGGGTCGGTCAACGGGTCTGGTCTGGTCAACGGGTCGGGTCGGGTTGGTCAACGGGTCAATTTAGGTTGGGCCAGTTCGGTTCGGTTTGACCAGTTCAAGGCCAGTTTGACTCGGGTCGACCGGTTCAGACCGGCTGGTTCCCGGTAGCCGTCCATGGTGGCCGAAAATCGCCTCTGACGGCGCGTGAAGGCCACGTGCGGCCCTAGGCGGCCGGAAAACACCCCATGGGCTCGGAAATGCATCAGAACAACCCAAAAACATGTTTCTTTACCAAAAATTAGTCTAAAAACAGTTTCAAACGGTAAAAACTCACCTATGTCCGAGGTTGTCGCGAAACTCCGGCGATGGCTCAAACAACGGTGAACGGAGGCGGTTGAGGTCGGGTTATGCTTGCCTTGACGCGGCGGTCATGGCAATGGTAACGACGTGCTGATGCAACGTCGGACGGAGGCCAAACGGACGGTAGATCGAAAGGGGTTTAACCCTATGTTCGACGAACCTTTAAGCCTCGATTCACGGCGGAGGCGGCGGTGGATGGGCGCGTCGATGGAGGGGTTTTGGTCGGGGGAAGGCGGAAAACACATCGGTGGTGGCGGTGCACGGCACGGCGCGGCGGTTGGTGATATCGACGGTGGCCGGAGATGGGGTAAGAGGGAGATAGGTTTCGAAAGGTCTAGGGGTTATTTTTGATCTCAAATGGTTCTAACATGGTTAAAACCAAGATATCAAATCTGATATTATTATTATTATTATTCGGATCTAGGATAGATTATAGGCAAGGGGTGAGAGATTAAAACACAAAAGCTACTTAGCTCAGCTGGTTAGGTCACGAGTTAAACATATGAGTGGTTGTGGGTTCGAAACACCACAACCTCACCTCTATCATTTATTATTTTTTTTAAGTGTTACAATTCTCCCCCTCTAAAAGAAATTTCGTCCTCGAAATTTACCTGAATTGAACAGATAGGGGAACTTATTCCTCGATCTCCCAGGTGGCATCAGAAGGGTTACGGTTTCTCCACTGTACTTTAACCATAGGGATACGTCTTCTTCTCAGAACTCTCTCATCAAACTCTAAGATCTGAACAGGTTCTTCCTCATAAGACAGGTCTGGTCGTAACTCAACATCCTGAACCCGGATGATGTGACTCAGATCTGGATGATATTGTCTCAACATGGATACATGAAATACATCATGAATACGGCTAAGCTGAGGAGGTAACTCTAGCTGATAAGCAACAGGCCCGATTCTTTTCAAAATACGGTATGGTCCAATATATCTCGGGCTCAACTTGCCCTTACGCCCAAATCTCAAAACTTTCTTCCATGGAGAGACTTTCAAGAAAACCTGATCACCAACCTCAAACTCGATGTCCTTCCTCCTCCGATCAGCATACGATTTCTGTCTATCAAAAGCTTCCTTCAAGCGATCTCGGATCAATCTGACAGTCTTCTCAGTTTCTTGGATCAACTCGGGACCCAGAGTCCTTCGATCATATAACTCTGTCCAACAGATGGGGGTACGACACTTACGACCATACAAAGCCTCGTAAGGTGCCATACGAATGCTAGCCTGATAACTGTTATTATAAGCAAACTCTGCCAGAGATAAGAAATCTTCCCAGCTGCCTCGGAAGTCTAAAACACAACCCCGTAACATATCCTCTAGGATCTGTATCACTCTCTCTGACTGACCATCCGTCTGAGGATGAAAAGACGTACTGAAATTCAGACGGGTACCCAGAGCAGACTGTAAAGCTGTCCAGAAATGGGAAGTAAACCTCAGATCTCGGTCTGAAATGATAGACAAAGGTACCCTATGCAATCTGAAAATCTCAGAAATATACAGTCTAGCTAGCTTTTCCAGAGAATAAGTGACCCGGACAGGAATAAAGTGAGCCGACTTTGTAAGTCTATCAACAACAACCTAGACAGAATCTTTCTTAGACGGGATCAGAGGCAAACCAGTAACAGTGTCCATCATGATTCGCTCCCATTTCCATTCTGGAATCTTGATAGGTTGCAAGAGACCAGAAGGATGCTGATGTTCTGCTTTCACTTGTTGACATGTCAAACATCTGGATACATAGTCTGAGATATCCTTTTTCATACCTACCCAACGGTATCTCTGTTTTAGGTTCTGATACATCTTATCCCCTCCGAGATGCATAGCATAAGGACTACTATGAGCCTCTCTGAGAATGGTCTGTCTCAACTCAGAATCGTTGGGTACACAGTATCGACCGTTAAAACAAAGGACTCTATCCTGATCAAAAGAATAAACAGAGGTGGATCCTTCCTCAACTTGCTGCATAAACAGGAAGTAAGGAGTCATCTAACCGCTGCTTGGCCTTGATCTGCTCGGCCAAGGTCGGTTTGACCTGTAACTCAGCCAGTAGGCTACCATCATCATATACACTCATCCTGGCAAACAGGGATCTCAGGTCTGATATGGTCTTACGACTCAAAGCATCAGCCACAACATTAGCTTTCCCCGGGTGATACTCAATCTCGCAGTCATAATCCTTAAGAAGCTCCAACCAACGACGCTGTCTCAGGTTAAGCTCCTTCTGAGTGAGGAGGTACTTCAAGCTCTTATGATCGGTAAAGATATAACACTTCTCTCCGTAAAGATAGTGTCTCCAGATTTTCAAAGCAAAAACTACTGCAGCAAGCTCAAGATCATGGGTGAGATAGTTACACTCATGTGGTCTCAACTGGCGTGATTCATAAGAGATCACCTTACCATCCTGCATCAAAACACATCCAAGTCCAGAGTGCGAGGCATCACTGTAAACTGTAAAGTCCTTTCCTGACTTAGGTTGTGCTAAAACTGGAGCTTGGGTCAAAGCTAATTTCAACTGGTCAAAACTAGATTGCTAGGCCTCAGACAACACAAAAGGAATATCTTTCCTCAGAAGCTTTGTCAAAGGGGCAGCGATGATGGAAAAACCCTCGACAAAGCGTCGGTAATACCCAGCTAAGCCCAGAACACTGCGGATCTCAGACACGTTCCTAGGAGGATTTAGGGTTTAGGGTTCAGACACTGCGGATCTCAGCTAAGCCCAGCTAAGCGTCGGTAATACCAACTGGTGATTGTATCAATTTTACTCGGATCCACCTGGATACCCTTAGCTGAAACAACATATCCCAGAAAAGCCACCTCACTAAGCCAGAACTCACATTTACTTAGCTTAGCATATAACCGATGCTCTCTAAGAGTCTGCAACACTACTCTCAGATGCCCAACATGCTCGTCCTTAGAGCGGGAGTAAACCAGGATATCATCAATGAACACTACAACAAACTGGTCCAGATAGGGTCGGAAAACACGGTTCATCAGGTCCATGAAGGCAGCGGGAGCATTAGTTAACCCGAAAGGCATCACTAAAAGCTCGTAATGCCCATACCTGGTGCGGATAACAGTCTTAGCAACATCCGAGCCCTTAACCTTCAACTGATAATACCCAGATCGAAGTTCAATCTTCGAGAAGACTGTAGCTCCCCGAAACTGGTCAAACAAGTCATCAATCCTGGGTAAAGGGTACTTATTTTTCACCGTTAGCTTATTCAGCTTCCGGTAGTCGATGCACAACCGAAGGGAACCATCCTTCTTTTTAACAAAGAGTACTGGAGCTCCCCAGGGTGAAGAGCTAGGTCGGATGAACCCTCGGTCAAGCAGTTCCTACAACTAAACTTTCAACTTCTTCAACTCTTTCGGAGCCATACGGTACGGGGCCATAGAAACTGGTGCTGATCTGGGATAAGTCTCAATATCGAACTCAACCTCCCTGTCTGGAGGGAGACCCGGTAGCCCCTCAGGAAAAAACTCAGGAAACTCGCTAACAGTGCGAATCCCTTCGATCTTAGATAGAGACCCCTTTGTGTTAAGGAAACAAGCAATAAAGGTCTCGTATCCCTTACAGATCATCCTGTCAGCAGTCAAAACTGATACAACGTTGGTTAGATAGCCTCGACGTTCACCCACCAAAACTACGGATCGTCCATCCTGAGTCCTTAACGTGGCCCTTTTGGCCTCGCAGTCCAGACTAACACGATGCTTAGATAACCAATCCATCCCCAGGATGAGATCGAACTCCTGTAAAGGAAGTTCCATAAGATCCGCAAGAAACACTTCCCCTTCCACAATGAGGGGACATCTCCGAAACACCTTATTCACAGATAAGGATTGTCCCACGAGGCTCATAATGGTCACAACACTCTCGGTGTCCTCAACAGAGATCGGAAGGTCACCAGATACTGACTTGGATACATAGGAGTGGGTGGAGCCATTGTCAAGCAAGGCAAAGTACAGGACAGAAAGGATGGTAAAAGTACCTGCGATAACATCTGGCTCATCTCGGTCATCACGATGTCTGGTAGCATAAACTAGTGCTGGCTGGCGAGCCTCAGAAATAGGTGGTCCACCACTCTGGTGGCCTCGGCCCTGGTATCGGATCTAGCAACTGACACAGAAGCTCTACCCTGAAAACGCCCCGTAGTAGGTGTCTGAACAGATGTATGAGATCGGGATGGAGTCTGAGTGTGCACAGGGGTATGGGTCGATGGTCGACCAACAGAAGGTGGATGTAGGCAGTCTCTCAGAAAGTGCTCGGAAGAACCACATCGGAAACACGCTCCAGTCTTCTTCCTACACTCGCCCTTATGCAGGTTGCCACAAAAGTCACATGCTGATATAGTCGGAAACCCAGAAGAACCACCTCGGTTGACGATAGAGTCCTGAGGTGCCGCAGGCCGATGGTAGGAACCACCTCTCTGACTCGGTGCAAATCGAGCCCTCTTATCAGGGCGACTATAGGACTCACCATGGCCGTGTCCCCCAGATCGGTTACGGTCCTTCCTGCGATCCCTATCTCTGCCCCTATCACGATCCTGATCCCTGATAATCTGACTATCAGAAAGCTTCTCCAAGTCCTCAGCTGTCTTTGCACGGTTCACAAGATCCTCAAATACTGTATCATGGTGCGTGGCTACTCTGTCTCTGATACCAATGCGGAGACCCTCAAGAAACTTGTCGCACCTATCCTTCTCTGTAGCCACTAACCCAGCACCATACCTTATCAGATCCAGGAACTGTAACTCATATTCGACCACTGTCATGGTACCCTGAATCAAGTCCTTGAAGGCCTGACGCCTCTCTCTCAGATAAGGCTCCCCTAGGAAACGGTTCCTGAACCGCTCCTTGAAGAAGTCCCAAGTCAACATATCAGGGGATACACTACTCACCACAGACTCCCACCAGACGTGGGCACTACCATCAAGCATAAACACAGCTCCCAAATATCTCTTAGCTGGCTCCAAACCCAGCTGGTCCATGCATCTCTCAATGTCATACAACCATGACTCAGCCTTAGAAGAAAAGTTTGACTCAAGACTTTAAAGTCCAATTTGGAGGATTTTGGGATTGAATTTCGAAAAACAGACTTCACGGATGGACTCAGGACATCGAAAAACATAAAATAGAGGTTTTCGAAAATTTTGATTTTTTGGTCAAAGTCAACGCTGACGTCAGCAAAGTCAATGCTGACGTTAGCTGCCATGTCAGCAGCCACGTCAGCAGTCAACGCTAACGTCAGCAGCCACGTCAGCTATCACGTAAGCTGCCACGTCAGCAGTCAACGCTAACGTCAACAGCCACATCAGCAGTCAACGCTGGCGTCATTGGTCAACGGGTCAGGTCGGTCAACGGGTTAGGTCTGGTCAACGGGTCGGGTCGGGTCAACGGGTCAGTCAGTCAAAAGGTCGGGTCAGTCAACGGGTTGGTTTGGGTTTGGCCGGTTTGGTTCAGTTCGGGTTGGGCCGGTTCGGTTTGACCAGTTCAAGGCTGGTTTGACTCAGGTCGACCGGTTCAGACCGGCTGGTTCCCGGTAGCCGTCCACGGTGGTCGGAAATCGCCTCTGACGGCGCGTGAAGTCCACGCGCGGCCCTAGGCGGCCGGAAAACACCCCCTGGGCTCGGAAATGCATCAGAACAACCCAAAAACACGTTTCTTTACCAAAAATTAGTCTAAAAACAGTTTCAAATGGTGAAAACTCACCTATGTCCGAGGTTGTCGCGAAACTCCGGCGACGGCTCAAACGATGGTGAATGGAGGCAGTTGAGGTCGGGTTATGCTCGCCTTGACGCGACGGTCACGAAAACGGCAACGATGCACCGATGCAATGTCGGACGGAGGCCAAACGGACGGTAGATCGAAAGGGGTTTAACCCTAGGTTCGACGAACCTTTAAGCCCCGATTCACGGCGGAGGCGGCGGTGGATGGGCGCGTCGATAGAGGGGTTTTGGTCGGGGGACGGCGGCGAACACACCGGTGGTGGAGGTGCACGGCACGGCGCGACGGTTGGTGATATCGATGGTGGCCGGAGATAGGGTAAGAGGGAGATAGGTTTCGAAAGGTCTGGGGGTTATTTTTGATCTCAAATGGTTCCAACATGGTTAAAACCAAGATATCGAATCTGATATTATTATTATTATTATCCGGAACTGAGATAGATTATAGGCAAGGGGTGAGAGATTAAAACACAATAGCTACTTAGCTCAATTGGTTAGGTCACGAGTTAAACATATGGGTGGTTGTGGGTTTGAAACACCACAACCTCACCTCCATCATTTATTATTTTTTTTAAGTGTTATATTTTGCATAGACAACTTGATTATCAACTCGGGAAGCACGTGCGAAGGAACGCGATGAACTACCTTCCTCACTTCGTTGACGCCTTTTTTGTGTCATGATCTATGGATAAAACAATTATGATTTAGTTTTTAGGAACTTAAAAAACGATATTTGCTCTATAAACCTTATTAAATCCTATTTAATCAATAATTCAAGGGTTTTGATAAAATTATAAATTTTAAAAACCATTAACAGAAATACGACTAAAATAATTTATATTCGAATGAAAAGATTTTTTATTTTGAAAATTTTTTGTAAGATTATGAAAACCCATACAACAATCATTCAAAACATATTCAAAATCTAAATTTTAACATTCAAAAATCAAACGAAAATTAGTTTTTTTGAAAAATCACCTTGAATTGGGATTAGGATGAATTTGTTGTTATTGAAGCACAAAACTTTGATATAGCCTTAGCCTTGATGATTAGATGAAAATCCCTCAAGAAAAACATTTGAATTTGCGGTATAAGTTGATGAATTTGAGGGTTTTATAGAAAGGGTTTCGGCTAGGGTTTGAAAGAGGGGTTGAGATGTGTTTTAATTAAAGTAAAATTAGGTTTTAGGAGTTTTAAGAGCAATTTGTCACCGCGTGTTTTGGTACGCCCTTATAGGTGTTTCGAAACACCCCGTTTTGAACCTATATTTATCCTGTATCGAAACCATCTGTATCGAAACAAGTTTCGATAACGGTCTTACCCAGAAACATGCTCAGATATGCATGAAGAATAGGTATCGAAACTAGTTTCGATACTGGTCTTACCCAAAAACGTGCTCAGATGAACATGAAGATCAGGTATCGAAACCAATTTTAGGCTTCTAAAGTACTAGAAATGAGTCTCTAAAGTCCCTAGAAGCATGCATATGATTTTATGACATGATTAAAGTGCATGAAAACGTTCATACTCCCCCTAACAATATGCATAGAAGCAACAAGATGTAAAACAACATAAGCATGATTTCAACCAAGATTCAAGTATATTTTGCATAAAAGATAACACCTAAGAGGTCAAGTGATGCTAGTAAGATCTAACTCTCTTCTAAGTTTCCAAAAACGCTCTTTATCTAAAGGTTTGATAAAAATGTTCGCTAATTGATTTAAGGTATCAACAAACTCTAAAACAATATCATTTTTAGACACATGATCTCTAATAAAGTGATGTCTAATTTCTTTGTGTTTGGTTCTAGAGTGTTGAATGTGTTTTTTAGTAAGACATATGACACTAGTATTATCAAATTTTAGAGGTACAATTTCAACTCTAATGCCATAATCTAAGAGTTGTTGCTTCATCCAAAGGACTTGAGCACAACAACTCCATAAGGATATATACTCCGCTTTGGTGGTAGATAAAGCTACACTATTTTGTTTCTTAAAGAACTAAGATATGAGCATAGTACCTAAGAATTGACAAGTTCCGGAAGTACTTTCCTATCTATCTTACATCCCATAATCCATATCCGAATAAGCATGAAGATGAAAGGAAGAGTCTTTAGGATACCTAAAAATTCTCTTAATGACAACTAAGTGTGATTCTCTAGGACTAGCTTAAAACCTAGCACATAAGCAAACACTAAACATAATATCCGGTCTACTTGCGGTAAGGTAAAGAAAAGAAACTATCATAGATCTATACAATTTAGAATCAACACACTTACCTCCATCCTTGTAAAGCTTAGTTGATGAGCTCATAGGAGTGGCTTGAGGTTTCACATTTTCCAAGACAAACTTCTTGAGCATATCCTTGATGTCCTTTGCTTGATTAATGAAGGTGTCATCCTTCCCTTGCTTAATTTGGAGTCTCAAAAAGAATGAGAGCTCCCCCATCATGCTCATCTCGAATTCACCTTGCATTAACTTAGAGAATTCTTGACAATAACATTCATTAGTAGAACCAAAAATAATATCATCAACATAAATTTGAACGACTAGGATGTCATTTTGAAACCTTTTTATAAAAACTATAGTATTCACCTTTCCCTTTTCAAAGCCTTTTTCAATCAAAAATTTAAAAGTCTTTCATACCAAGCTCTAGGAGCTTGTTTCAAACCATATAAAGCTTTTGTTAATTTAAAAACATGGTTCGGAAAGTTTGGATCTTTAAAACCCGGTGGTTTTCAACATACACTTCTTCATTTATAAAACCATTTAGAAAAGCACTTTTGACATCCATTTGAAAAGGCTTGAAATCATGATAACATGCAAATGCAAGTAACTATGACATCCTCGCCCCGGGTTAGGAGATGGGGGCGTCGATCGAACGTAAAACCTCGAACTTGTACTAAAATGTAAGATAATTCATTTATGTGTATAACATTACAAGTCAATTGCATGTGTATTCCTTTATCGAATGTTAGAATCAATTAAAACTTTTTCCAACCTCAAACATATATCAATTTCCAAAATTCACTTCCAATTCGTCTATCAATTAATATTGGACTCATTTTATTTCTCAATCTTAAACCATCTAACATTCGATCTCAATCGAACTCAGCTAAGACCTTTAAAAAATTTTATTTGTTTAGCAATCTTTAATATGTTCTTATTAACCATTCAATTTTAATGTCAAATTTGAACCAAAATGAATCGGGGTATTGATACCCCTTAATAAAGGTATCGAAACAGGGTGTATCGAAACTCAGTTCGATATAGGTTACCCATGTTGACTTGATTGACCAAGGCTAGGATAGCATGTATCAATACAGGCATCGAAACAATTTTACTACAAGAGGTTCCAGTATCGAAACCGACATCGAATCGGCCTGACTTGTTGACTCGTTGACTTAAGGCCATGATAGTCTGTTTTGATACAGGTATCGAGTCGGGGAGCTCCCTGAGCTCACTAGACAGTTTGGTATCGAACCAGGTATCAAACCAACTTGTTATTATCAAGGGGGTATCGATACACATTGGATTGGTATCGATACCCCTGCTCGAAATTGGTAGGTTTTTAGCTTTTAAAACACTTAGACATTGATAAGTGCTCAACTCACTATCACTTTCTACACTTTTCATGGGCATTAATCATCAATTCTATACTTACTTGGACCAAATTATAGACTTAATATGATATATTTAGGGATTATGCTATTAAAGATAATATTTACAGAAAAGACAAATTTTACTATATTTTTATATCTGTGCAGGAAGAAGTATTGTCGTGGCAACAAACTGTGACCGACGCAGGACCTGATGCCAAGGCAGCAAAGGACAAGTAGCAATGTGGTAGGCAAGCTGAGGAGAAAAACAAGGAAAACATTGCTAGACAAGAAGACCAAGGATCGGAGCTAGATAACACGAGAAAAGCCCAAGGACAAGGCCACGCGGAAAAGCCTTCTAGAAGAAATAAACTTGGAAATATTTGATTTATGTAAATGACTTGTTCCCTACTCCAAGTTATATTCTACTTAGGAAAGGTTTGCCCTAGGCCAAGCCTATATAAGACATAGCCGTCCAAGGGAAGAAGAGATATTAGATTCGGCCAATTCATAGAATTAGAGAGCTTAGATTTTAGTTTTTCTTTTCTTCTACATTATGTTCTAAATTGGTTTAGGCTTAGGTGAACGTTGTAAAGTATTAGTGTGAGGAAGTCAAACTTTGTTTTTTGTTTCTAATGCAATAAAATATCAAAGTTTCCTTATTCTTTGCCATTTCTTGTTCTTACATTCAAGCTCGGGAGAGAAGTTTGTAAGTCATCCATTTATCTAATATTGGGAGAGTTAGATTCACGAAAGGAATAAGTATGTTGTTTCTTTCACGGAACACTAACTCGTCCTAGGGATAGGTTTAGAGTTTCAACGGCTAATAGAAGCGTGAGATTGATTGGTGATTATAATTGATTCAAGCCGGGAGGTATCATCAAGGAATGGTCATCAATAGTTCTTCGACTTAGGGAGAAGTAGAGTCATCTAAGGACATTTTGCCGAACTTTGGTAAAGTCTGCCCAAGAGCAAGGGATTGCTGCGACAGACGAGTATCTTTATTGTCGAGGAAGTAATCTGTAGTCCTGCCGAGGCAATATTGTACAATTGCATTGAACAAGAACATATTGATCAATTCCACTATGCAGCACAACTGGATCCTGGCCACCTATTTATCTAAGTTTTCTATCTTTATTTAGTTTTTATTATTTAGTTCAATCACAACCCAAATAATTGTGTTTTTACTTTATTTCTTTTACAGAGCAAGAAGATCAAAGGAAGCATATTAAGTATACAAATCCCTGAGGAGACGATACTTGATACTCCTCACTTTATTACTTGGCGACGTGTTCACTTGCACTAAAATTACGCATATCTAACACACATTAAGTTTTTGGCGCCGTTGCCGAGAATTGGTAACTAAATTTTGTTTTCTTTATTTTCTTTCTTTTTAGTTATTTTATTTTTATTTTTTATTTTACTTTGGTTTATTTTTGGTGTATGACTAGGGCCAAACCTACTAATCCTTTGTACGCATTAGATCCAGAAATTGAACGTACCTATCAAGGGTTGAGGAGACAAATCCAAAGAGCCATGGCAGTAACTCAAGGAAATCTGAACTTACCTACCGGTAATGGAGGCCTTCTACAGCCACCATTGCCGTGACAGTTAACTGTCAAGGACTTCTAGTAAGAAGATTTAAATGGACTAAATCCTGGAGTAGTTACACCAGAAATAGAAGCGACCCACTTTGAACTTAAAACCAGTCATGTTCAATATGTTAAACACTATTGGACAGTTTGGTAGGTCAATGACAGAAGATGCCAGGCAACATCTTAAGTCATTCATGGAAGTTTGCAATTCTTTCAAAATCCAAGGAGTCCATGATGATGTCTTAAGATTGAAGCTATTCCCTTATTCACTAAGGGATAGGGCAAAAACCTGACTAAATAGCATTCCAATAGGATCAATAGGATCTTGGAGTGAATTATACCGAGACTTCATTACACGCTTTAATCCTACAAATTTATATGATAGAATTCGTAATGAAATTACTTCTTTTCGACAGGTTGATGACGAACCTATGTACGAGGCATGGGAATGCTATAGAGAATTATTGTACAAGTGCCCATTGCATGTATTTCCACTATGGACGCAAGTGATAATGTTTTACAATGCCACCAATGTCCCAACAAGGATGATGTTAGATGCCTCGGTAGATGGAACACTCCTTGACAAAGCACCTGAGGAAGCTATTGAGATACTGAACAAACTTGTAAAGAATGATTTTTAATTTCCTACATCTAGGCGTGGAGGAGTAAGATGCCAAGCCATAGTGAATGAATTAGAAACATCAAATTTAGTGGCAGCACAATTGGACTCTCTTACCAAGATGGTGCAAAACGTTCAGCTACAACATAATACCCATGAGATTAAAGCCATTGATTCCGATTGCAATTTATTGGAGGTAACCACAATTCTTCTAAGTGTATGCAGAATCAAGAGGCCAATATGTATGTTGGAAATTACAATAGAAACAATATGATATCCAACACATACAACACCTCATGGAAGAGGCATCCAAACTTTCCATGGAGCAATCCAAATAATGCTTTACATCCAACCACTCTACCCCCATGATTCCAGCCACAAATGCAACCTCTGCCGCAGCAGCAAGTTCAACAATCATTGCCGTAGCAACAGATGCATCAACAACAGCCTGTAAGTTCTCTAGAAACTTCTCTAAAACCATTCATGATGAAAACCGAATCATACATCGAACAGAACAATAACTTCATAAAAAGAACAGATGCATTAAGAGAACTTCGACTTAGAGATAGGTTAAGAGTTTCAACGGCTAAAAGAAGTGTGGGATTGGTTGGTGATTATAATTGATTCACGCTGAGAGGTATCATCAAGGACTGGTCATCAACAGTACTTCAACTTAGAGATAAGTGGAGGCATTAAAGGACACTTTACAGAACTTTGATAAAGTCTACCCAAGAGTAAGAGATTGCTACGGCGGACGAGCATCATTGCTGTCAAGGTAGTAATCTGCAGTACTGCCGAGGCAGTGTTGTGTGATTGCATTGAGCCAAAACAAGTCAATCGAATCTACTATATATCACAACTGGATCTTGGCCGCTTTTTTATCTATTTTTCTCTTATTATTTAGATTTCTTTATTTAGTTTAATCAAAACCCAAATCACTTATGTTCTTTATTTTATTTCTTTACAGAGCAAGAAGAAAAAAGAAGGCATATTTAGTAGACCAATCCCTATGGAGACGATACACGATTTACTCATCACTTTATTACTTGTGACGTATTCACTTGCACTAATTGCGCATATTTGACACGCATCACTTTTCATGGAGTAATCCAAATAATGCCTTTAATCCAACTACTCAACCCCTAGGATTTCAGCAACAAATGCAACATCTGCCGCAACAACAGGTATAATAGCATATGTCGTAGCAGTAGATGTATCAGCAGTAGCCTATAAGTTCCCTGGAGAATTCTCTAAAATCCTTTATGATGAAAACAGAATTATACATGACAGAGAACAGTAACTTCATCAAAAGAACAGATGTATTTATCAATAGAACTGAGATGAGTTTGCAGAACCAAGAGGCAACATTCAAAGCACTGAAAACTCAGGTTGGGTAGTTTGCCCAGAACATAAACACTATACCACAATGAGGATTACCTAGCAATACTGAAGTTGCTAAGGTAATGGGTCATGAACAGTGCAAAGCAATCACTATTAGGAGTGGTCTACAACTGAAGGAGAAAGTAGGAAACTCAGCAGAAAAAGTCCTACCAGTGGAACCAGTAGAAACAAACACAGAGGACTTGGATGCTGAACAAACTGATCATGTCACAGAAGAAAATACTACCCCAACAGAGAACTCGATAGTACCTCAACAAAATGCCGAGAAAGACCCAGTGGTGCCAGGTATTAAATTTCAAACTAATGAAACCCTAGAAGAGATGAGACCACCACCACCTTTCCCACTGTAACATCCCGTTTTTGGGGTTATTAGTTAGGCTTAGTTAGGGGGATTCGATTCGGGTCAAATCGGGTCTCCGGTTCATTAATTCCGGGAAAAATAAAATAAGGATATTTTTAATTAAGAAAAATAATAATTTGGAAGGTGGTTTAAAATATTAAAAATATGTTTCAAATTTAAAAGAAAATAATTTGGATTTTATAATGATTTTTAATTATGCTTAATTATGCATAAATGACCAATTTGTAATTTTTGGAAATTTAGAGGACTATTTTTGTAATTTTCGGCAATTAAGATGTTTTAGTGACTAAATTGAAAAGCAAGCTAAACTTAGAATCCTTAGAGGGCCATAAACCCATTTCTAATTTTTAATGATGATTTATTCACCAAAATATATTTTTAATTACTTTAATTTGGTTTTTAATCATTTTTAACAAAAACCACTTTTCTCATCTTTTTCTCTCATCTTTTTCTCTCATTTTCTCTCTACTTTCTCTTCATCTTTTCTCTTCAATTCCTTGCTGATTTTTGCATCTTTTTCCACAAAGATTACATCACTTGCATCATCCTTCCATCCTTTACAAAACCTAAGCATTGATTTCATCAAATCTACATCAAATTGTAAGGAATCAAGAAGGGAAAAATCTCATATTTTTTTGAATAGATCTTGAAGGTAATTTTCTGGATTTTTATTCTTTTCTAAGGTTCTTTATTGAAATTCCCAAGTATTAGCTTGCTAATCGTTGAATAAACACTTGATTCTATATTTTTAGTGTTAGATCTAATGTTTTTGTGAAATCTTTTTTGATCTCATTTGATGATGGAAATTAGATGAGTTCAATCATGTTTTTATGTTGATTTAATGATTAATTGAGTCTTGATTTGATATCACATTAATTTAATCCCGGAATAATGCAATCGGTGTAGTTTTAAGGTGCTTTTCGGTTGTTTTATGGGCTGTTTTAGATGCTTAAATGTTGCTGGAGATATAAGGATGGTTTGGATGTGTTTTTGGATCATAATTGAAGTGGATTAGATGTTAGATTCATTAGATTTTGGGCTGATGTTGTTCGGTTGCATTTCGGCTTAGTTTTCGGTCTTTTCGGCTAAGTTTTCGGTAGTTTAATGGTGATCAGATATGGCTGTTGGTTTGAGCATGTTATGATGTGAGAATACTCTATTTTTAATGTTGTAGAAGAGGTACAAGAAGAAGCTTGATTGCTGGTGCGTTGGTGCGATCGTCGGTTAGCGGCGAAAGCTTGTTTCGCTTGTTGGTGAGTGGTTACAGATTTAAAAGCGAATCACGTTTGGTACGTTCTGTTTTTAGGGGCTATGGAAGAGTGTGAAAACCTTCCATAGTTCAAGAGTAAGTAAAGTATTTGTTTTAATGAACCGATATGAGTTTCGGCTATTTTCGACAGAGGTATTTTAGTGGTAATGCAATGGAATTTATGGAAATGCATGAGCATGTTTTGAAATGGTGCATATATGAGAGATACTTGCTGAAATGCATAGCTTATTTAGCATCTATGATTATGGAAAATTATGAGAAATGTTTTGGAATACAATATGGTTATTTGCCTTATACATGATGGTGCCTTTGGGCATGACTTTTGGTTCATTTGTTGAACATATTATGCATGCATTGTGAGCAGCAAGATATCATGCACATTTGATTATGATATTGGCTTAGTGACACTACTTTAGATTCGAATACGATGACATGTTATTAGGATTGTCTTAAGTGCATTATAATCAAAACTGAGAATACAGAATATTGCCTACACGTAACAAGGGTGACTTTGTGTCCAACCGTGCGTGGTAGAGCCGCCAACACGTAACAAGGGTGACTATGTGTCCGATCGTGCGTGGTAGTGCTAATGGGTGACTTAGTGTCATGTTAATGGTGACTTTGTGTCATGTCAATGGTGACTCAGTATCATGTCAATGGTGACTTCGTGTCATGTCAATGGTCTCATGGATCCGTGTATTCGGTGAACTCAAGGTTCACATTAAGTGATCACTAGAAAGCCAATATACATACATGAAATTGAGAAAAGGTTTGAGCATGATTTATAAATTGATTTGATGAGGTTATGTGAACTCAATGATGCATATGATTTAATGAACTTGGGCATGTAGTATTGGCATGCATGATTTAACAAAGTGTTGCAAATTATTGTATTAATATGGTTTTAAATAGATGCATTGATGATCTTTTGTGGAGCTACCTCACTAGGCATGTTTGCTTAAGCTCTCTTTTCATCCTTGCAGAAAAGTAAAGGCACTTGGAGCTTCGTTCGAGGCAAGAAAACCAAGGGGAAGACCATATTGAATTTGGTATGTTTTTGGCAAATAAATTGGGCAAGGCAATGTGTAACACAATCTATAGGGGAAATCTGTACTTAGGCTTTGGTTTATGATGTAATAAAACCATTATTGATTGAATGTTAATTGTTGAACTTTGTTTTGTTTGAGTTGTGGAAGCATGTAATAGTATGATTGATATGTTGTTGCTATTCATACTTTAGGAAGCAAACCTATAGGTCTCCTTGTGATATTTTCTGATGTTTTAAGGTGTGTTTATGTTGAGGGTGATGCCTAGGAATGTTGCATATAGCATTGGGTTATTAATGTTTATGTTTGGATTGGTTTAGGTGAGCTTATACGTCTCACTCAGTCCGGAATACAGGGGGTATCGAAACACCCTATGGCAGTATCGATACCCCTATGCCTATTTGAGCATCTGTATCGAATCAAGGTTCAGTACCAAATGCTACTGGAATCGTCTGTTCTGAAACACTTTATGGCCTGTTTCGAAATAGGTGACGTGTTCCGAAACACTCCAAGGGCTGTTTCGAAACACCTGACTCAAAAAGGGCAATTCGAGAGTTTTGAATGCATGAAATGTAGGACTTATCTCACAAATGCTAGAACGTAAAATTGATTAATTAAGATACCTCGTATGATTTGAATTGTATGTTGAATGTGTTAAGCTTGTTTATTTGTTATCCGGTGGATTGATTATGAATATGGTGATGTAAGTTAGTTCCTTATGTTTTTGGTCCCTAATCATGTATGCATTTGATTGATTTACTTATAATGAATGAACTGTGACTGTCTCTGTCTTACTTGAGTTAATTACACATAGGAGGTTAATCGTGCATCTAGGTAAGATAAAATAAAAAGAAAAAAAATGTTACGGTTTTCAGTGTTGTTTATCGGATCGGACCCTCATGGGTTTGATTCGATATTCCCCGTGTGACCCATTAGTGTTGGTTCCGTCTAAGTCGGGCTAAGGGGGTTACACCCACAAAGGTTGAAAAAGCAAAAATAGGAACATCAATTCAAAAAATTCTTAGATATTTTAAAGCAAGTCCACATCAACTTGCCATTTGTTGAGGCAATTGAACAAATACCTAACTATGCTAAGTTCTTGAAAGACATTGTGTCTAAGCGAAAAGATTAGGTGAGTTTTAAACAGTGACTGCTACCGAAGGATGCATGGCAATGCTGCATAATCGCATGCCTCCTAAATTGATGAATCCTGGATGCTTTTCCATACCTTGTGCAATAGGTAACCACAACGAAGGAAAGGCCCTATGTGACCTTGGAGCGAGCATAAATTTAATGCCTAAATCTGTCTTCCCAAAGCTTAGAATAGGGAGGGCGAAACCCACAACCGTAATGCTCCAACTTACGGATAGATCATATGTTCAACCCGAAGGAAAAATTGAGGACATACTGGTAAGAGTGGATAAATTTATTTTCCCCGCTTACTTTCTTGTCCTTGATTGTGAAGTAGATGACAATGAACCAATCATATTGGGGAGACCTTTCCTTGCCACTAGACGCACTCTAATTGATGTGGAAAAAGGAGAGTTGACAATGAGAGTCAATGACCAACAAGTCAAACTCAATGTTTTCCACAATTTGAAAAGATATGATGATCCAGAAGAGTGCAAGGCTATACTAACCACAAAGGCAGGCACCAAGATATCCTGTTTCAGCAACCACTGCCTCGGCAGTAAGCTTAGTAGAAAAATTGATGTTTGCTATCGAAGTATACTGGCAGTAAGACTAAGCCAGAAATGGAGAAAACCAACAGGACAACACACTGTCCAGACACACGGTGTGTAGTGAAGATCAAAATAAAAAGGGATGGACATGAATCCAAGGAGAATGGCCAACATCTGAAGAATCATTCTGGCTAAAAAGAGACAATCACCTTAGGAGATGCATTTGCTTGCACTTTCCCAGTGACATAATCTCTTTCCTTTATTTTTATATTTTTAGGATTAGTTTAGTTTAAAGTTAATTTTTATAATTATATTTATCTTTAATTATTTTTTGTTTATGTTTAAATTTTTTAGTACAATAAACAAGAATAAAGAAGACATAGTTCACAGTAGGAAAAGTGCTGCCGAGGTAGAAAACAATGTCAGAGCCGCAACAGTCCCAACGGGCAGAACAGTGTAACGGCTAGTCTACCGAGATTCTCGCCGCGATAGTAAAAGAAAACGATAGTAAAGGCTAACGACTACAAAACGGCTAATGGTTCAAACGGCTACAAGGTCGAAGCCTATATAAGCAACCTCTTCCTCATGAACTATTCACTCTTACATTCTCGATTTTCTTTAGATTTGATTGCTATTCTCTCTCTCACAATACTCTCTGCCTATTCACAAGCTTTCTTACTATTTTCAGAACTTCTTCAAGAAAATCTCCAAGAACCTCACTTCTCCATTACTTATCTATGACCACCTACAACCGCTTTGCACCTACCAATGTTGAAGACCGCTTCAATAGGTCTTTAATTGTTGGAAACTATGGGAAGAACAAGGGTTTCAATACTCTAATGAAGAAAATTTCGGCATCGAACATTACTTGTCGACAAGATCAAGTATCAAGATTGATAGATCTTTTGCCTACAATCTACTCAGGTCGATGCCACCATCGTGACAGAATTCTATACGCACAGGACAAGCAAGGACTCTCTGTACGTCCACTATCGAGGTAGGCCTGTCAAACTCGATGTTGAGACAATTAATCTATTCTACGACCTTACATCTGAACATGATGATCATGTTTCATGGAGGATGTCACCACTAAAGATTATGAAATGATAAAAGATGACCTATGCTACGACAATACTTCTTGGGAAACCGGTACCCATAGAGGATTAGTAGCAAGGCAAAATCTTAAGCCCGAGGCTAAGCTATGGAATACCTTTGTCAAGAGATGCCTCATCCCAACCTCCCACAATAGCACGGTGGATAGAAGAAGATTGGTGATCATCCAATCTATCATAAACAAATGGAGCATCAATGTTGGAGAGATTATTTAAGGGAAATCTATTGATGCGTGCTGAATATGCACAATTGGAGTGCAAGTGTACACTTCAAGTAATAAGTGATAAGTATTATCGAGTTACCGTCTTCTCAGGGATTGATATACTTAATATGCTTCCTTTGATCTTCTTGCTCTGTAAAACAAAAGTAAAAATACAAATAAGTTTGGGTGTTGTCTAAACTAAATATAATATACTAAATAAAGTGAAGTCAAATTTGAGGAAGAGGGCAGGATCCAGTTGTGTTGTATAGTAGATTTAATTGATCTTTTTCTGTCCTATGCAATTGCACTGCACTGCCTCGGCAGTAATGCATATACTGTCTTCGGCAGCGATAATGTTCTTTGTCGCGACAATCCCTTACTCTTGGGCAGAGTTACCAAAGTTCGGCAAAGTGTCTTTTAATGGTTCTTCTTATCCCTAAGTCGAAACACTATTGAAGGTCAGTCCTTGTTGATACCTCCTGACGTTAATTAATTGTAACCAACAACTAATCCCACACTTCTTTTAGCCGCTGAAACTCTAACCTATCCATAGGACGAGTTAGTATCCTCCAATCAAGTTGAATACTACACTTACTCCTTTTGTGAGTTTAACTTTCTCGAGTCTAGACAAATAGATTACTTACAAACTTTCCTCTCAAGCTTGGATGCAAGAATAAAGAATGGCAAAGAGTAAGAAAACTTTGATATTTTATTGCATAGAAACAAGAAAGAATGTACAATCTCCTCTCACTAATACTCAACAACTTTCACCTAAACCCTAAGAAAGCTTAGAACATGATGGGAAGAATTGTTCCTAAGGTAAACTCTCTCAAATTCATCTCTCCAGGTCTCTTTTCAATCTCTAGGACGGCTATGCCTTATATAGGATTGGCCTAGGGTAAATCTTTTCTAATTAGAGTACAACTTGGAGTAAGGAACAAGTTATGTACATAGGGTAAATATTTCCAAGTTTAATCTTCTAGAAGGTTTCTTTCCCGCGTGGCCTTGTCATTGGGATTTTGATATGTTGTTCAGCTCTGATCCTTGGGATTCTTGTTCAACAACATTCTCCTTATTTTTCTCTTCAAAGTGTCGGTCATCTTGCTTTTTATCCTCTACTGTCTCGGCATCAGGTCCTGCCTCGGCCTCATTCTGCTGCCTCAACAGTACTTATTCCTACACAGATAAGAAAATGTAGTAAAGTATGCCTTTTGTAAAAATATCATCTTCAATGGCATAATCCCTAAATTTATCACATTAAGTACATGCATTGGTTCAAGTAGGTGTAGAATTGATGATAAGTGCCCATGAAAAGTGTAGAAAGTGACAGTGAGTTGAACACTTATCGCACCCCTAAACTTGAACTATTGCTTGTCCTCAAGCAATGCAAACCATCAATTTGTTAAACTCTATTCTCTCTTGGTCTTATGTTTTCATCTATTCTCCCACCATAACTATGTCTATTCTTTAGGCTTAACCTTTTAGTTACCTAAGGGTGTACCTAGAAGACAAACTATAAGGTTAGTGTGTATGTGCGTTTTTGTGGACAAGTTTGATTAAAGGCCTTCTTAGATAAAATCTAAGTTCAAAACAAATAGACTTGGATTTAGTGTACTCTTCTTAAAGCAACAATTCCTTGAGCCAATTTCATGCACCTCTAGAATGAAGAAGAGTATTTCCTAGAGCTGGTTATAGGCACCTGTAGTCAGCTTTCCAAAGATCTAAGTCTTTATCACCTAAGTTTATTAAAAGAATTCCTATAGCCAAACAAGTCCCAAAAGTGTTTTGAAGTTTGACCTTATAGTAAGCTTCTAAGTTTTTCTCCTTAAGTATCCTAGAATTAAACCTTCAAAACAGAACCTAACTATGGTAAGGAGAAATATTTTTATTGCCTTCAAGAATAAACTAAGACAATACTGATGATGAGTAGTGCAAGAGTATAACAACAATTTCATGTAAAGTGGTGGACATAAAGCAAAAAATTTTATCACTAAAAACTTCCTTTTCATGGCAAGGTCGCGGTAGTAGATTGCCTCGGCAGTGGCTCTACACCCCCAAACTAAAACCAAACATTATCCTTAATGCTTGAAGTCTCTCTGATATTCCATATATCTTTGCTGGCGAAGGTTCATAGCTATCATCCTCTGAAGAATTTCTTGGTAGGGGTCTGTTGCGGTAGGTACTTCAGTAGTTCTAGGCATCTCTATCGTATACTGGGTTCCGGTAGTGAAGTCAGCAGTAAACTACTGATGGGTTGCCTGGACAGGTTCTGCCTATGTGATCTGCATCACTCTATGGCAGAATTCCTTTGTCCATCCTTGCCAATTTGGTTTATATTCATCCGTGCCTTCCACTGGTACTCCTGCAACAATACACAAACCATAGATTAAACAAAGGAAATATAAAGGTCCATGTTCCTTCTTACCATAATAATGTATTTCTCTTAAAATGATCTCTCCAATATTTATGCTCCTCTTGTTGATGATGGATTGGATCAACACCAATCTCTTGCGGTCCACTGTGTTGTTGTGGGAGGTGGGGATGATGCGTCTCTTGAGAAAGGTACACCACAACTTGGCCTCGAGCTTGAGGCTTTGTCTTGTTACAAAACCATTATGGGCACCAGTTTCCCAAGGGTGTTGTTCTAATAAAGATCATCTTTGATCAATTCGTAGTCCTGGTGGTGATGTCGTCCATGAATTCGGCATGCATATCATGTTTTGGTGCTAGGCCATAGAATTCGTTGATTGCTTCGGCATCAAAGCCGACAGGCTTGCCTCGGTAGTGAACGTAAGGATTGTCCTTGCTCGGCCCATGTGCATAAAACTCGCGCACTATGGTGGCATTTGCCTGGTCAAGTTGTAGTCAGCAGAGTTGCCATTTTTGATGTTGAATCTTGTTGAAAAAATAATGTTCAATGTCGAAGTTTTCCTCCTCAATTTGTTGAAACCCTTGCTCCTCCCACAACTGCCGAGCGACAAACGATCTGTTAAATTGGTCTGCAACAGTGGCTGGGGCAAATCGATTGTATGATGCCATGGATGATTTGTAAAGATTGAGAGTTTGGGAAATATTCTAAAAAATTCAATACGACTTGTGAGTGCACAGAGAGTATTGTGAAAGCAAGATTTAGTAGAATTCTAAGGAAATCAAGAATGTAAGAGTGAATAGTTCAAGAGAAGAATACTGCTTATATAGGCCTCGGCAGTGTGACCGTTTTAACCACTAGCCGTTTTGTAGTCGCTTTGAATTTACTGCCCATTAACATTTACTGTCGTGGCAGAAAACTCAACAGATAGTCGTTCTGCCCATTGGGACTGCTGCGGCTTCTGACACTGTTTACTGTCTCGACAGGTCTCCTGCTGAGAACTATTTCTCCTTTACTCTTGCTTTTATTGTCCTAAAAAAATCTTAAAATAAAAATATCAATAAAAATTAAAAATTAAAAAGATAAAAACATAAATTCTAAACTAAAACTAATCCTAATATAATAAATAGAGTAGAAGGGAAGAGATTATGTTACTGGTGGAGTGTATGTAAATTCATCTCCTAATTTGCTCATCTCTTGTTGGCCTGTATTCTCCTTCAAGTGTTGGCCTTTCCCTTCTGTATTTTCTGCCTCCACCTTGGGCTTAATTTTCTTACCAAATAATCTACCGAGCGTGCTGCCTAGGTAGGATACTTTGGTGTCTACATTTGTTGCATGGACGACTTTGCACTCTTCTGGATCATCAAATTTCCTCAAATTGTGGAATGCATTGAGTTTGACTTGTTGGTCATTGACCCTCGTTGTCAACTCTCCATTTTCCACATCTATTAAGGTTCGTCCAGTAGCAAGGAAAGGCCTTCCCAGGATGATCGGTGCATTATCATCTACTTCACAGTCAAGGACAATGAAATCGACAGGAAAAATAAACTTGTCTACCCTTACCAATATGTCCTATATTTTTCCTTCAGGATACACATAGGATCTATCCGCAAGTTGGAGCAGCATTGTCGTAGGTTTTACCCTTCCTATTCCAAGCTTTTGAAAGACTGATTTGGGCATGAGATTGATGCTTGCTCCTAGGTCACATAATGCTTTTCTTTCATAATTATTACCAATCACACAAGGTATTGTAAAGCATCCAGAATTCTTTAGTTTGGGTGGCATACGATTATGCAACATTGCCATACATCCTTCAGTTGCTGCCACCATCTCAAACTCACCTAACTTCTTTCTTTTAGACACAATATCTTTCAAGAATTTAGCATAGTTGGGCATCTGTTCAATTACCTCAACAAATGGCAAGTTGATGTGGACTTGCTTTAAAATATCCAAGAACTTTTTAAACTGGTGGTCTTATTTTTGCTTTTTCAACCTTTGTGTGAAAGGTGGTGGTGGTCTCATCTCTTCTAGGGTCTCATTGGTTTGGAATTTAATACCTGGAATTATTGTGTTTCTTACTGTCCCGACAGGTAGTTCAAGTGCTATCGAGCTCTCTACTGGGGCAGTGTTCTCATGCTCAGTCTGTTCAGCATCCAAGTCCTCATTGTTTGTTTCCTTATGTGTTGCTGGTGGAACTTTGGTTGTTGACTTGCCCATTATCTCCTTAACTTGTAGGCCACTTCTTGTAGTGATAGCTTTACATTGTTCATGGCTCATTCCTTTAGCAACTTTAGTATTGCTAGGTAGTCCCCCCTATGGTCTAGTATTTTGTCTTTGAGCAAACTGACCAATTTGGGTTTCCAATGATTTAATAGCAACTTCCTGGTTTTGCGGCCTCATCTCTGTTTTATTCATGAAGTCATCAGTTCTCTTCATGAAATTGTTGTTCTCAGCCATATATGGTTCTGTTTTCATTATAAAGGCCTTGAGAGTATTCTCCAAAGAATTCATAGGCTGCTGCTGCGGCAGTGACTGTTGTATCTGCTGCTGCTGCAGTATATGCTGATATCCTGAGGCTTGGTTAGTGGGGTTCAAGGCATTATTAGGATTGCTCCATGAAAAGTTTGGGTGCCTTTTCCATGGTGGAGTGTATGTGTCTAACATCATATTGTTATTATTCCGACTGTAGTTTCCTACATAGAAACCAGATTCTTCATCTTGCCTATACTCAGAAGAATTGATCATTTTTACCTCGTAAGTATTTTGCTATACTTGCATGTTATGAACCATTTTGGTTAAAGATACCAACTGTGCTGCCACTGAATTGGTATATTCTAGTTCAATCACTGTGGCTTGGTGTCTTAATCCTCCTCGCCTAGAAGTAAGGAATTGAAAATCGTTTCTTGCGAGTTTATTCAGAATCTCTATAGCTTCTTCTGGAGCTTTGTTAAGGAGTATGCCATTTGCCGAGGCATCCAACATCATCCTCGTTGGGGTATTGGTAGCATTACAAAACATGGTTACTTGCGTCCAAAGTGGAAATCCATGTAGTGGACATTTGTTCAGTAACTCTCGGTAGCGTTCCCAAGCCTTGTACACAGGTTTGTCATCAGCCTGTCTAAAAGAAGTAATTTCATTATGGATTCGGTCATATAAATTGGTAGGGTTAAATCGCGTAATGAATTCTCGGCAGATTTCACTCCAAGATCCAATTGATCCTGCCGAATGCTATTCAACCAGGTTTTCGTATTGGTAGCATTATAGAACATGGTTACTTGCGTCTAAAGTGGAAATCCATGTAGTGAACATTTGTTCAGTAACTCTCGGTAGCATTCCCAAGCCTCGTACATAGGTTTGTCATCAGCCTATCTAAAAGAAGTAATTTCATTATGAATTCGGTCATATAAATTGGTAGGGTTAAATCGCGTAATAAATTCTCAGTAGAGTTCACTCCATGATCCAATTGATCCTGTCGGAATGCTATTCAACCAGGTTTTGGCCCTATATCTCAGTGAATAGGAGAAAAGTTTTAATCTCAAAATGTCTTCATGGACTCCTTGAATTTTGAATGAGTTGCATACTTCCATGAAGTATTTGAGATGTTGCCTGACATCACAGGTTTAAGTTCAAAGTGGGTTGCTTCGATCTCTGGTGTAACAACTCAAGGGTTCAATCCATTCAGATCTTCCAGCAGAAAATCTCTAACAATAAGCTGCCTCGGCAGAGGTTGCGACAGTGGTTGCTGTTAAAGGCCTCCATTGCCAGCAGGAAGGTTCTAGTTTCCTTGATTTATTGCCACGGCTCCTTTGATCTGTCTTTTTAATCCTTGGTGAGTTCTTTCGATTTCTGGGTCAATCTTGTACAGTAGATTGCTAGGGTTGGCCCTGGTCATACACCAAAAATAAATCAAATAAAAATAAAAATTAAAAATAAAATAATGAAAATAAAAGCAAGAAAATAAAGAAAACAAAAGTTAGTTACCAATCCTCGGCAACGACGCCAAAAACTTGATGCGTGCTGAATATGTGCAATTGAAGTGCAAGTGTACACGTCAAGTAATAAGTGATAAGTATTATCGAGTTATCGTCTCCTTAGGGATTGGTATACTTAGTATGCTTCCTTTGATCTTATTGCTCTATAAAACAAAAGTAAAAACACAAATAAGTTTGGCCTAGGGTAAACCTTTCCTAATTAGAGTACAACTTGGAGTAGGGAACAAGTTATATACATAGGGTAAATATTTCCAAGTTTAATCTTCTAGAAGGTTTCTTTCCCGCGTGGCCTTGTCCTTGGGCTTTTGATTTGTTGTTCAGCTCCGATCCTTGGGCTTCTTGTTCAGCAACATTCTTCTCATTTTTCTCTTCAAAGTGCCTGCCATATTGCTTTTTATCCTCTGCTGCCTTGGCATCAGGTCCCGCCTCAGCTTCATTCTACTGATTCGGTAGTACTTGTTCCTGCACAGATAAGAAAATGCAGTAAAGTATGCCTTTTATACAAATATCATCTTCAATGGCATAATACCTAAATTTATCACATTAAGTACATGCATTGGTTCAAGTAGGTGTAGAATTGATGATAAGTGCTCAAATCACCAATCACTTTTTACACTGTTCATGAGAAATAATCACCAAATCTACACCTACTTGGACCAATGCATATACTTAATGTGAGATATTTAGAGGTTATACTTATAAAGATGATATTTACAGAAATGGCAAGTTTTATTGCATTTTTGTATCTTTGCAGGAAAACCTATTGCCGTGGCCGTAACAGTGGCCGAGGCAGGACCTGATGTCGAGGCAGCAGATAAGGACAAGAAGCATTATTGTAGGCAAGCTGAGGAGAAAAATAAGGAGAACATTGTTAGACAAGAAGTCCAAGGATCGAAGCTGGACAGCATGTGGAAAGCCCAAGACAAAGACCACGCAGGAAAGCCTCCTAGTTGGAATAAACTCGGAAATAATTTATTTATGTACTTGACTTGTTCCCTAATCCAAGTTGTATTCCTACTTAGGAAAGGTTTTTACCCTAGGCCAAGCCTATATAAGTCATAGTCGTTGATGCGTGTAACCCCCTTAGCCCGGCCTAGACGAAACCGGCTCTAATGAGTTACACGGGGAATATCAAACCAAACCCGCAAGGGTCCGATTCGATAAACAACCCTAAAACCGTTATATTTTTTTATTTTATCTTCCTAGATGCACAATCTTATTCCTACGTGACAAGGTCTCATACAAAGCAATACTGGTAACACATTAATTAAAAACGACCATCCGATTAAACACTAACATGGATTAAGGACTAAAACGTAAAACTTATAAATACGATTAGCAAAGTAGAAATTCTTTCCATCAATGATCAATTAAACATCCAAGTATTCATCTCAGCAAATTTCAAGTCAAATGGATTATTCTAACATCATCAATTGCATGTTTCTCTATTTTAGGGACCAAAATGTAAATATTCCAAAATACAAGGACTTTACCCAAATTAAATTAACCATCTTGAAATTAAATCAACTTTAAACATGCATGCAAAATTTCAGCTCAAAATAACATCTACAAGTACCTTAATCGAGCAAAGGAAGATAACCGGGACTAAAATATAATTTCCAGCAACTTTCAATTCTAGGTGATCAAAGGTTTCGAAACCTTCCCAGAGGTTCCGAAACTTTTTGAAAAAGGTTTCGAAACTTTCCTTGAAAGTTTCGAAATTTATCGCGTCCAGTAGCTTCCCAGAATTGAAACTGCCCGAAAGGTTCCGAAATCTTATGAAGGTTTCGAAACTATTTGACAAAGGTTTCGGAACCTTCAATCAAAGGTTTCGAAACTTTGGGTCTGGAAGCAAATGTTTCATTAAACCAAGTGCACACTAAGTACTCAATACTCAATCATTAATTAGAACCACTAAATGCATCAATCCTAAACATGATTAACAACATATGGCACATAATCAACTACATCATGGACATCATTCAAGTTATAGGCATGCTCCCTAGTGAATCAACATAACAATCATGCTAATACATGCTTCAACCATTCAAGCAATCCAAAGTTCAACAATTAACATCCAAACAATAATGGTCTTATTACAACATAAACCAAAGCCTAATTACACACACTACACATGGGTTGGGTTACACATTGCCTTGCCCAATTTATTTGCCAAAACATACCAAATTCAAGTGAATCTTCCCCTTGGTTTCCTTGCCTTGAACAAAGCTCCAAGTGCCTTTATTTCTCTGCATGGATGAAAAGAGAGATTAAGCAAACATGCTTAGTGAGGAAGCTGTACACAAATCATCAATGCATCTATTTAAAACCATAATTTGCAATACTTTGTTAAATTATGCATGCTTGCATCTCATGCTCATATTCAATAAATCATATGCATTCTTGGGTTCACATAACCTTGTCAAAACAATTTATAAATGATGCTCAAACCTCTTCTCAATTTCATGTATGTATATTGGCTTTCTAGTGATCACTTAATGTGAACCTTGAGTTCACCGAATACACGGATCCATGAGACCATTGTCTCGTCATGACACGAAGTCACCATTGACATGACACTAAGTCACCATTGACATGACACTAAGTCACCATTAGCACTACCACGCACGATTGGACACATAGTCACCCTTGTTACGTGTAGGCGGCTCTACCACGCACGGTTGGACACAAAGTCACCCTTGTTACGTGTAGGCAATATTCTGTATTCTCAGTTTTTATTATAGTGAACTTAAGACAATCCTAATGAAATATCATCGTATTCGAATCTAAAGTAGTGTCACTAAGCCAATATCATAATCAAATGTGCATGATATCTTTTTGCTCACAATGCATGCATAATATGTTCAACAAATGAACCAAAAGCCATGCCCAAAGGCACCATCATGTATAAGGCAAATAACCATATTGTATTCCAAAACATTTCTCATAATTTTCCATAATCATAGATGCTAAATAAGCTATGCATTTCAGCAAGTATCTCTCATGTATGCACCATTTCAAAACATGCTCATGCATTTCCATAAATTCCATTGCATTACCACTAAAATACCTTTGTCGAAAATAGCCGAAACTCATATTAGTTCATTAAAAAAAATACTTTACTTACTCTTGAACTATGGAAGGTTTTCACACTCTTCCATAGCCCCCAAAAACAGAACGTACCAAACACGTTTCGCTTTAAATCCGAAATCACTCACCAACAAGCGAAACGAGCTTTCGCCGCTATCCGATGATCACACTAACGCACCAGCAATCAAGCACCTTCTTGTACCTCTTCTACAACATTAAAAACAGAGCATTCTCACATCATAACATGCTCAAACAAACAGCCATATCCGATCACCATTAAACTACCAAAAACTTAGCCGAAAAGACCGTAAACTAAATCGAAACGCATCCGAACAACATCAGCCCAAACCTAACGAATCTAACATCTAATCCACCTCAATTATGATCCAAAAACACATCCAAACCATCCTTATATCTCCAGCAACATCTAAGCATCTAAAACAGCCCATAAAACAACCGAAAAGTACCTTAAAACTACACCGATTGCATTATTCCGGGATTAAATTAATGTGATATCAAATCAAGACTCAATTAATCATTAAATCATCATAAAAACATGATTGAATTCATCTAATTTCTAGCATTAAATAAGATCCAAAAAAAATTTCATAAAAACATCATAAAAACATTAGATCTAACATTAAAAACATGGAATCAAGTGTTTATTCAAAGATTAGCAAGCTAATACTTGGGAATTTTAATAAAAAAACCTTAGAAAAGAATAAAAATCCAGAAAATTACCTTCAAGATCTATTCACCAAAAATATGAGATTTTCCCCTTCTTGATTCCTTGCAATTTGATGTAGATTTGATGAAATCAATGATTAGGTTTTGTAAAGGATGGAAAGATGATGCAAGTGATGTAATCTTTGTGGAAAAACATGCAAAAATCAGCAAGAAATTGAAGAGAAAAGATGAAGAGAAAGTGGAGAGAAAATGAGAGAAAAAGATGAGAAAAGTGGTTTTGAGAGAAAATGATTAAAAACCAAATTAAAGTAATTAAAAATATATTTTGGTGAATAAATCATCATTAAAAATTAGAAATGGGTTTATGGCCCTCTAAGGATTCTAAGCTTAGCTTGCTTTTCAATTTAGTCACTAAAACATGTAAATTGCCGAAAATTACAAAATAGTCCCCCCCAATTTTCCAAAAATTACAAATTGGTCATTTATGCATAATTAAGCATAATTAAAAATCATTATAAAACCCAAATTATTTTCTTTTAAATTTGAAACATATTTTTAATATTTCAAACCACCTTCCAAATTATTATTTTTCTTAATTAAAAATATCCTTATTTTATTTTTCTCGGAATTAATGAACCGGAAAACCCGATTCGCCCCGAATCGAATTCCCCTAACTAAGCCTAAACTAATAACCCCAAAAACGGGATGTTACAATGAGTGTCAAATATGCGCAATTAGTGCAAGTGAACATGTCGTAAGTAACAAGTGATAAGTATTATCGAGTTATCATCTCCTCAGGGATTGGTATACTTAATATGCTTCCTTTGATCTTTTTGCTCTATAAAACAAAAGTAAAAACACAAGTGAATTGGATGTTGATTAAACTAATTAAAGCAATTAAAAAAAATTAAATAAGATGAGGTCAAATTAAGAAAGAGGGTAGGATCTAGTTGTGTTGTATAGTGGATTCGATTGATCTATTTCTGTTCAATGTAATTGTACTACACTGCCTCGAGAGTACTACAGATTACTGTCTTTGATAGCGATAGTGTTCTCTGCAGTGGCAATCCCTTGCTCTTTGGCAAATTTATCAAATTTCAACAAAGTGTCCTTTGATGGCTCCGCTTATCCCTAAGTTGAAACACTATTGAAGGTCAGTCCTTGATGATACCTCCCGGCATTAATCAATTATAACCAACAACCAATGTCACACTTCTTTTAGCTGCTGAAACTCCAACCTATCCCTAGGCCGAGTTAGTATCCTCCAATAAGGTTGAATACCGCACTTACTCCTTTCGTGAGTCTAACTCTCCCGAGTCTAGACAAATAGATTACTTACAAACTTCTCTCCCGAGCTTGGTTGCAAGAACAAAGAATGACAAAGAGTAAGCAAACTTTGATATTTTATTGCATAGAAACAAGAAACAAGATACAATCTCTTCTCACTAATGGTCAACAACTTTCACCTAAACTTTAAGAAAGCTTAGAACATGATGAGAGGAATTATTCCTAGGGTGAACTCTCTCAAATTCGGCTCTCCTAATCCCTTGGACGGCTATGCCTTATATAGGCTTATCCTAGAGAAAATCTTTCCTAAACAGAGTACAACTTGGAGTAGGGAACAAATTATGTACATAGGTTAAATATTTCCAAGTTTAATTCTTCTAGAAGGCTTTTTCCCGCGTGGCCTTGTCCTTGGGCTTTTCTTGTGTTGTTCAGCTCTGATCCTTGGGCTTCTTGTCCAGCAATGTTCTCCTCATTTTCTCCTTAATTTGCCAGCCATATTGCCTTTCATCCTCAACTACCTCGGCATTAGGTCCTGCCTCGGTCTCAGTTTGCTGCCATGGCAATACTTATTCCTACACAGATATGAAAATGCAGTAAAATATGCCTTTTCTACAAATATTATCTTTAATAGCATAATCCCTAAATATATCATATTAAGTACATGCATTAGTTCAAGTAGGTGTAGAATTGATGATAAGTGCCCATGAAAAGTGTAGAAAGTGATAGTGAGTTGAGCACTTATCACACCCCCAAACTCGAACTATTGTTTATCCTCAAGCAATACAAACCATCAATTTGTCAAACTCTATTCTCTCTTGGTCTTATGTTTCCATCTATTCTCCCCACCATAACTATGGTAAGTGGATTGCCTCGGTAGTGGCTCTACACCCCCAAACTCAAACCAAGAATTATCCTCAATGCTTAATTTAGGGGTAGAAAGTAGGTAACAAACTATAAGCAGTAAAAAATTATATGAGCAAAAAGAAGAAAACAAATTATAATGATTCGATAGAGCTTTCTTCCACAATTTGCTTTCTCGATCTTGCTGCAGATTATTGTGCCCTTGGTAATGGTG
This sequence comes from Abelmoschus esculentus, assembly GCA_035048815.1. Taxonomy (NCBI): domain Eukaryota; kingdom Viridiplantae; phylum Streptophyta; class Magnoliopsida; order Malvales; family Malvaceae; genus Abelmoschus; species Abelmoschus esculentus. The sequence goes on along the minus strand of JAUCBN010000026.1, from coordinate 10,308,191 downwards.
GTGGCTTTGCTCGTCTTGGTGGCTGAACTCTCGTTGGTGTTGCTCGTTGCATGGGAGCATCCACCTCTTCTCCTCCTTCATCTTTAGTGTCCATTATTTTCATTTCTCCTTCATTCTCTAGATCTACCCCGACATTCTAAATGCTTGGCTCGGCAGTGTCTAAGCTCTGATTGATATAGGCATCTATCTCAGCTGATAGACTACCTATTGGGATTGGGGATCTTGGTGGGTTGCTAAAGACTGCCCTTTGCTTAGAGGGTCTTCTTCTCGCAGATGATGCCGCGACAGGATCTACTGCCCTAGATGAGCCAGCTGCGTTGAACTGCTATTTTGGTTTGGAGGGGAAGAATGGTCTCGGCCCTGGGGCTGGAGTAGTTTATGTGTAGGGTGTTGCTATGATGAATATGTTTGCAGGGAATTCTGGAAATTGCTCCCCTTGAGTAGGAAAGTTTTGAATCATCATTTGGGCCAGAATGCTATTGAAGTCTCTCTAATATGCCATATATCTTTGATGGCGAAGGTTCATGGCTTCCATCCTCTGAAGAATCTCTTGGTAGGGGTTTGCTACGGTAGTGTCTTGGGTAGTGCCAGGCATCTCTACCGTATACTGGGCTCCGACAGTAAAGTCAGCAGTGAACTGTTGAGGTGTTACCTGGACAGGTTCTACCTGTGTGATCTACATGACTCTATGGCATAATTCTTTGGTCCGTCCCTGCCTGGTTGGTGTGTATTCAACCGTATCTTCTACTGGTACTCCTGCAGCAATGCATAAACCAGAAATTAAACAAGGGAAATATAGAGGTTCACGTTCCTTCTTACCGCACTTGTGTATTTCTCATAGGATAATTTCTCCAATATTGATGCTTTTCTTGTTGATTATGGATTGGATGAGCACCAATCTTTTGCGGTCCACCGTGTTGTTGTGGGAGAAGGGGATGAGGCATCTTTTGACAAGCCTCGGGCTTGAGACTTTACCTTGTTATAGAATATTTATGGGCACCGGTTTTCCAAGGAGTGTTGTTGTAATAAAGGTCATCTTTGATCAATTCGTAGTCCTGAGTGGTGACTTCTTCGAATAATTTGGCATGAACATCTCGGATTGGGATGAGGCCATAGAAATCGTTGATTGCTTTGGTATCAAGGTGGACAGGATTGCCTCGGCAGTGGACGTAAAGATTGTCCTTGCTCGGCCCATGTGCATAAAATTCTCGCATTATGATGGTATTTGCCTGACCAGGTTGTAGGCAAAAGATTTTCCATTTTTGATATCGAATCTGTTCGAACAAGTAATGCTCGATGCCAAAGTTTTCCTCATCAGATTGTTTGAACTCTTTTTCCTCCCACAACTGCCGAGCGACAAAAGTCATGTTAAATCGGTCTGTAACAGCGGCGGGGGCAAATCGATTATATGCTGTCATGTATGAGTTGTAAAGACTTGAAATGTTGGGAGATTTTCTTGGAAAGATTATGAAAATTTCAGGAATACTTGTGAGTAGGGAGAGAGTATTGTGAGAGCAAGATTTAGTAGAATTCTAAAGAAATCAAAAATGCAAGAGTGAATAGTTCAAGAGAAGAATGCTGCTTATATAGGCCTTGACCTTGTAGCCGTTTAAACTATTAGCCGTTTTGTATCCATTTTGAATTTACTGCCTGTTAGCATTTACTGCCACGACAAAAAACTTGGTAGATAGCCGTTACACTGTTTCTGCCTGTTGGTACTGATGCGGATTTTGACACTGTTTATTGCCTCGGTAGTAGGATTCCTGCTGTGAATTATTTTTCCTTTATTCTTGCTTTATTGTCCTAACCTAAAAAGATAAACATAAAGAAAGAAACATTTAAGTAATGAGAAGATAATTATTCCTAAACACCATAATGAAGAGAATTCATAAAAATACCGACTAAAATAAAAGAGAAAATTAATATAAAATAATAATATAAAGAAAACTTATGGAGTGTCGTTTTCGATATTTCTTATAGTCTATCTGCACCCTCCATCGAGTGATAATTCTACTCAAAAGAATATGGGCTAAAGCGGGTACGAGTACTCCCATTTGTGCAATCAGGGTAAAGGTGTCTTCTGTTCGTGTTCTTTTGTAGTCCATGCCTATTCTCCAACTTGATATTATTCCTAAAGGCATGAATATCTCTTTAGAAAAAAATTATAGTAATATCCAACCATTTAATTACCTCATTCTTGTTGACTTCCATCATAGTTGGATATAGCCTTCGTTGTCGTAGCAATTGCTGTGATAGCCAATTGCCGTGATAATCTTTTGCCAAAATTCGGTGTAAGTTAAGTGAAGAATCATCTTTCTTGAAACCTTCAAGAATCAACCTACATTGTTCTTTATGCTTCTCATAAATCTCCATTAGTAGAGATTTTGGTTTAAAGCTACTATTAGATGGAATTATCACAGATAAAATATCATCATATCCTATTTGTGATGGCTTCAAATCTTATAACGTTGACTCCTCGAAAGATACCTGCAATGGAAGAGATGAGTTTTTAAAGAATTCAAAAGGTTTAATCATTACCTTCTCATATTCCATTATCACGGCGTCGCCATCTTGTTGATCGAGCATGTTGTCATGTAATTGCTCAGGCAACTATGAGTTAGAGTAATCCTAAGATTCCATGGTATCCATGGTATATATAGATCTATGCACTTGATCTTATGAATCCCGCAAGGGTGCATCCAATTTAGCTATATGTGCATCCATGAACCTTGATTGCTCTGTCATTAATTCTTCCATTCTAGTCATTGACGCTTTTAATGATTCCTCTAATGAATTTGGATACTCTTGAAAAGAATTATATTGCCATGATATATCTGTAACATCAACAAAATTTTTATGGTAAAATTTTTTTTTGAGTGTTCTGATCATACAATGAAGGATTTTGTTGTTGGTTCCATTTATGGTCCTCTCTGTGGCCAAATGTTCTAGTACTGTATTGACAATTGCTAACCAAATGATCATCTCCACAATTAAAAAAAAAATCTGCCCATGCATGAACTTATTGGGTTGCTCTTGGTTGACATAGATAATCATCATTTAATCTAGGAAATTCTTGATTGGTTCGATTCATATCTTCCAACATCAACTCCTGAATAGATTTATTTCTTTCTCCTTGCATCTTGAAAATCCTTCAACTTGAAACACACCTAATTTTTTTAAAGAGTACGAAAAAGAAAATATGTTAGTAAAAATAACTAAAAGCAAGAAATTAAAGAAAACAAAATTTAGTTGCCAATCCCGGCAACGGTGCCAAAAACTTGATGCGTGTCAAATATGCGCAATTAGTGCAAGTGAACACGTCGCAAGTAATAAGTGATAAGTATTATCGAGTTATCGTCTCCTCAAGGATTGATATACTTAATATGCTTCCTTTGATCTTCTTGCTCTATAAAATAAAAGTAAAAACACAAGTGAATTGGATATTGATTAAACTAATTAAAGCAATTAAAAAAACGAAATAAGATGAGATCAAATTGAGAAAGGGGTTAGGATCCAATTGTGTTGTATAGTGGATTTGATTGATCTGTTTCTGTTTAATACAATTACACTACACTGCCTCGACAGTACTGCAGATTATTATCTTCGGCAGCGATAGTGCTCTCTGCTGCGACAATCCCTTGCTCTTGGGCAGATTTACTAAAGTTCGACAAAGTATCCTTTGATGGCTCCGCTTATCCCTAAGTCGAAACACTGTTGAAGGTCAGTCCTTGATGATTCCTCCCGGCGTTAATCAATTATAATCAACAACCAATGTCACACTTCTTTTAGCCGTTGAAACTCCAACCTATCCCTAGGCCGAGTTAGTATCATTTAATCAAGTTGAATACCGCACTTACTCCTTTCGTGAGTCTAACTCTCTCGAGTATAGACAAATAGATTACTTACAAACTTCTCTACCGAGCTTGGATGCAAGAACAAAGAATGACAAAGAGTAAGCAAACTTTGATATTTTATTGCATAGAAACAAGAAACAAGATACAATCTCCTCTGACACAACTTTCACCTAAACCCTACGAAAGCTTAGAACATGATGAGAAGAATTATTCCTAGGGTGAACTCTCTCAAATTTGTCTCTTCTAATCCCTTGGATGGCTATGCTTTATATAGGCTTGGCCTAGGGCAAACCTTTCCTAAATAGAGTACAACTTGGAGTAGGGAACAAGTTATGTACATAGGTTAAATATTTCTAAGTTTAATTCTTCTAGAAGGTTTTTTCCCGCGTTGCCTTGTCCTTGGGCTTTTCTTGTGTTGTTCAGCTCCGATCTTTGGTCTTCTTGTCCAACAACGTTCTCCTCATTTTTCTCCTCAATTTGCTAGCCATATTGCCTTTCATCCTTTGCTGCCTCGGCATCAGGTCCTGCCTCAGCCTCAATTTGCTGTCGTGGCAATACTTGTTCCTGCACAGACATGAAAATACAGTAAAGTATGCTTTTTCTAAAAATATTATCTTTAATAGCATAATCCCTAAATCTATCACATTAAGTACATACATTGGTTCAAGTAGGTGTAGAATTGATGATAAGTGCCCATGAAAAGTGTAGAAAGTGATAGTGAGTTGAGCACTTATCAACCGTCCAAGGAGAAAGACTATTCGGAGATAAATAGCTTAGACCTAGCCGACTTCATCTTTTAGTTTTCTTTACATTATGTTCTAATTTTCTTTAGGCTTAGGTGAAAGTTGTAGAGTATTAGTGTGAAGAGATTGAACTTTGTTTCTTGTTTCAATGCAATAAAATATCAAGGTTTGCTTATTCTTTTTCGTTCATTGTTCGTACAATCAAGCTCGAGAGAGAAGTTTGTAAGTAATCCATTTATCTAATATTGGGAGAGTTAGATTCACGAAAGGAATAAGTACCGTGTTTCAATCGCAAAACACTAACTCGGCCTAGAGATAGGTTAAGAGTTTCAGCGGCTAAGAGAAATGTGGGATTGGTTGATGATTATAATTGATTCACGCTGGGAGGTATCATCAAGAACTGGTCATCAACAGTACTTCGATCAAACATTTTGGTGATGTCTTCATCTAGCTCCATCTTGAAGTTTTCGTAGTTGAGATTAAGGAGACCGATCTTAGTCTCTTTGACATCATTAATGCCTTCATAAGTTGTCTCCAATGAGTCTCATACTTCTTTGGCACTAGTATAAGATGACATCTTAGAATAGATGTTGGGACCAAGAGTAGAACAGAGGATGTGTAGGGCTTTATCGTTTGTAGACATCCTTCTTTTCTCTTTATCGGTCATCTCGTTCCTCTTCTTCAGAACTTGTATATCTCCTTCTAACTTCATTGAAATTGAGGGTCATCTTCAATTATATCCCAAAGAACATAATCTTTGGAGTTGATGAACAACCTCATTTTATTCTACCAATATGGGTAGTTGCCACCATTGAAGCAAGGAGGCTTGGTGATGGAGTGAGACTCGTTCCAAGTTCCGGAAGTTGAGGCTATTGGATTTGACTTGAAATATAGATCAATTATCTTTGGATCTTCTTTGGTGGATGTTAATCCCTTCAAAGATATAGCTCTGATACCAATTTTTGAGTTGATCAAACAATGTAATTGACCAAGAGGAGGGTGAATTGGCTATTTAAAAATTGATTGAAGATTTTTTGGTAAAAATAGATAAAATTAAGATATAAGATTTATAGTGGTTCAAGCTTCAAAACAAGTTCTACATCCACTACCTTAGCTCCCACTAACGATTTTTAAACCAATTCACTAAAGAATTTGACTTTTTTCTCGGTTCAGGGGATAACCATTACAATTTAAATCAATTCTTCAACCCAATAATTGATTTAACCTCAAAATATTATAATTGAAGAAAAATAGGCAAAAGGATTTCTCTTAAAAGAAAGATATGCCTCAATTACAGATTCGCTCTCCCTAAAATCAATTACAAATAATTAAATTGAAATACAAGAGTTGGGAGTCAAAGATTTTCAATAAAGTGCTTCGGAGTTGGATTTGAATGCCTGGATGTTGCTTTAGGTTCAATAGTTGTTGTTGCTGCTTGGAATGCTTCATTTTATATCTTCTCATTGATTTCTAACCGTTGTGGTTATTGGAAATGTAAATAAAGACGTTAGAGTTTTATCTTCCCACCATAAATGTACCTCTATAACCTATGGTATCGAAACGTGGGATACTTGTTTCAAAACAGTTGATGCGTGTAATAAAAGCGCAATAAAGTGCAAGTGAACACGTTGATGAGTGCCTAAAAGGCAGTAATTTACTACCCTTCTTATGGTACTTTATGCACCTATTATACACCCACTTGAACCGAATCATATATTCTTTGCTCAAATACTGGATATTCCGTTATCACCACATACAAAGTTAATATTTATAGAGAATACAGATATTATTACAATTTCTATACATGCAGGAATATCCAGAGCCGAAGCGGCAGAAAAGCTATGTTGAGGCCGAGGTAGAAGACTGGCCGCGGTAGAATCCAGTGTGGCAGCACCAACAATGGAGGCGCATTGAAAGATAAAAATATAGAGAATATTCTGGAAGATACGGTGCATCAATTGGACCAGGCTAGCGTGCTCAAACCCAATTCAAAGACCAACCGGGAAACCCTTTCTAGAAGACGGTAAACTTGGAAATATCAGAATCCTTGAAGAAGACTTGTTCCCTACTCCAAGTTGAAGTCTATTTAGGAAATATTTGCCCTAGGTTAAGACTATAAATATACTAGCCGACCATATTGTCTAGGAGAACCGATTTGTAGAGAAAACCCTTCCTCCCTAAGAATTGTACTTCCACGATAACATGTTCTAAATTTCTTAGGGATAGGTGAAGGTTGTTGATATTAGTGAGAGGAGATTGATTCTTTTATTCTTGTTCTTATGCAATAAAATCAGAGTTTGCTTATCATATTTCCATTCCTTGTTCTTGTATCCAAGCCCGAGAGGGAAGTTTGCAAGTAATCTATTTATCTAGCATCGAGAGCTATAGATTCACAAAAGGGATATGTACGGTTTCGGCGACACTAACTCGATCTATATCCTTGCGGAGGCACTAAGGGGTAGGTTAAGAGTTTCAGCAGCTAAAAAAAGTGTTAGATTGGTTGATGGTTATCTTTGGTTTACGCCGAGAGGTATCATCAAGGACTGAGCATCAACAACACTTTGACTCAGAGATGAGCGGAGTCACTTACGGACAATTTGCTGAACTTTGATACTTCTACCCACGAGCAAGAGATTACCGTGGCAGAGGAGCACCAGCATTGCCGAGGCAGTATCTGCAGTACTATCGAAGCAGTGTTGTACGATTGCATTGGACAAGAAGAAGATCAATTGATTCCACTAATTGATGCAACTGGATCCTACCCGCTTTCTCTATAATAGTTCTCAACTCTTTATTTTATGTTTTGTTCTTTAATTATTTAGTTAGATAAAACAAACCATCTTATTTGTGTTTTTATTTTATTCTCAGAAGCAAGGGAACGAAGGAAGACATATTAAGTATACCAAACCCAGTGGAGACGATACACGACATACTTATCATTTTATTACTTAACGACGTACACACTTGCACTCAAAATAGCGCTTATACCACGCCTATCACACGTCATCAAGTAATAAAATCATAAGCATTTATCGAGTATCGTCACCAAAGGGATTGGTATACTTAATATGCTACCTTTTCTCTTCTCACTCTGTAATAAAATAAAAGACAAATTATTGGGATTGAATTATAACTAAGAAAACTAATTAAAACAATAAAGATAAATGATCAAGAAATCAAGGATGAAAAGTAGGGCAGGATCCAGTTGTGTCGTATTGTGGATTCAATTGACTTGTTTCTGTCCAATGTAATTGCACTGCACTGCCTCGGTAGTACTGCAGATACTGCCTCAGTAGCGACAATGTTCTCTACCGCGACAATCTCTTGCTCTTGGGCAGATTTACTAAAGTTCAACAAAGTATCCTTGAATGGTTCCACTTATCTCTAAGTCGAAATACTGTTGATGACCAGTCCTTGATGATACCTCTCAGCATGAATCAATTATAATCACAAACCAATCCCACACTTCTTTTAGCCGTTGAAACTCTTAACCTATCTCTAGGTCGAGTTAGTGTCTACAACACCACACTTATCCCTTTCGTGAATCTAACTCTCTCGATATTAGATAAATGAATTACTTACAAACTTCTCTCTCGAGTTTGAATGCAAGAACATGGAATGACAATAGGATAAGCAAACTCTGATATTCTTATTGCATTGAAACAAGACACAAATTATAATATCCTCTCACAAATACTCGACAACCTTTACCAAAACCCTAAGGGACGATGGAGGAAATTAGGTTTTTCTATGAACACTTGATTTCAGCATATCCTCCTCTTTACATAGGCTATGGTTTATATAGTCTTGGCTTAGGGAAAACCTTTTCTAAGTAGGAATACTACTTGGAGTAGGAGTAGAATTATAATAATAAAATATTTCCAAGTTTATTCCTATAAGGATTCTTTTCCCGCTTGGCCTTTGACATTGTCTTTTCGTATGTTTCCCAGCTCCGATTTTAATGTCATTTGTCTTAAAATGTTCACCTTATTTTTCTCTTCAAATCGTCTACCATATTGACATTTACCTTTTTGGGTGTTGCCGCAGTATTAAAGTGCTGCCGCAGCATTAAAGTGTTGTCGAGGCATTACACTGCTGTCGAGGCATTACACTGCTGCCGAGGCATTAAAGTGTTGTTGGGGCATTAAAGTGCTGTCGAGGCAGGTGCTTATCTACATTTCAACTTCAACTTCCAGCATCCATCTTCTTGTTTGGCAATTCTTATGATGCAGTTTCCTGTCTTAAGAAAGAAAACCATCAAATGCATCAACTGATAAATTCCTAAATTATGTATTGGGATGCTGAAATATGGAAAATAGGCAGAATTATCCATTATTACCATTAAGTCTGTCCACTAATAGCAATAACCGAGTTGGAAAATGATATAAAAATAGGACTTTTAAGCACTCATCAAATATCCCCAAACTCGAACTATTGCTTGTCCTCAAGCAATGCAAAAGATAATAAGAAAAATTAATCGAGTGAGAAAATGATGTAAAAGATGAGGACTTTTAGGAACTCATCACACCCCAAACTCGAACTATTTCTTGTCCTCAAGCAATGCAAAAGATAAATTTAAGTAAGGAATTTTAAGGTAATATACCGTCCTGCCTGTCGCGGTGGAATTCCTTTCTTGACTCGGCCTCTTCTTAGTTCTTAGGAATTCCTCGGAACTGGACTATGAGTCTTGGTGAGTGTGTGCGTAGCTGTGTCAAAGATGATTTTCTAAGTTCTAATCTTTGTTCTAGCTCAAGACTTCCGACTAAGATTTTTCTTTAATTTTTTTTCTTTTATTTTCCCAACAGTGGTATATAAATCTATATTACTATAAATTTATATTGCTTAAGCCAGTTTCGGGCACCTCAAGTGTTTTAGCTTTTCTTACTAAAACCGGTGATAGGTACCTCTAGAAAGTGGGAGAAACCTAAGTCCTAGAGCCGGTCATGGGCACCTCTATGGACTAAACTAGAGCCAATGATAGGCACATCTAGTATAAAATCTAAGTCTAAGTCCTTATTGCTTTTCAAAGAAAAAAACTTTTAAAACCAACTAAGACTAGTAGTATTTATGTAATTTCAGGCTCATAGTCTAATCCTAAGTACTAATCCTAAGAGACATTTCCGAAGTCAAGTCTGGTTAATGGTGCATACTGCTGTCGAGGCAGGAGAATATATTACTACCGAGGCAGTCTCAATAAAATTCAACAGACTTAAAAGAAAAAAATTTGCTTAAGATTGAAATTACTTTTAAGACAGAAATTGAGGCAGTAGTAGGATAATCTGAATAACTTTCATACATGACAAATATTTCTAAGGCAGAAAATAGGATCAATCCTCCCCTAAACTCGAGGGATGCATTGTCCTCACTTCATGTATCTGAACATAAGACAACAATTAAAGACAAGATAAAAATTAAGAGACAAGGAAAAGATAAACCAATTTTTAGATATTGTGTTTGGCCTCTTCTATATCCTGAGGGTCATCAGTTGGTGTGGAGTTTGTGGAGAAAGAAACTAAAAACTGTACTGGAAAACAACAATGAAGAAGTATGAAATAAAACGGGGAAGATAAAATTCTAGAGACGCAAACCCGCCGTCACTTGCATTTGGGCGGCCAAACACCTTGGTCATTTCTTAGGTGGGACAGTGAGCTTGATTTCAGGGCCGTTTTATGTGCTCTATGACTTCTCCTGCTTGGGTTTCCTTTATAAATAAATACAAAGAATAATAATAAAAACTGTAAAAATAATAAAATTACTTAAAAAAATAAATTGCAAGAATTTTAAAATCTAATTCCTAAACTGAAAACTAAAAATTAATTCCTAAAACATAAAAATAAATAGGGACAATGAGATAGAAATTTAGGTTACTACAGGAGCGTAAATGATTCAACTCCAGCAGCAACCATCTTCCACTTTTTAAATGGAAGAGAAGTTGATATCCCAGTCGCTGTCTCCTCGTCAGGTGGTTTCTTTCTAATGTATTTCTGCTCAAAGGGAGTGCTGCCGCGGCAGAGGTTGCCTCGGTAGTTCAAGTTTAAACAATCCATCCAAGTCTTCCTCTAAATAATCATGAACTGTTCGTGTTCTTTCTTGTATTGGAAGATTTGTTGGATTAGCTACTGCGAATGTGCCGCGGTTGTCTGTCTCGGGAGCATTCATACCAGTGTTGTTCTATTGGCCAGGTCGAAACAACCCTGATTAGTTTTTTTTAACAAAGCAAGAAAATAAAGATAACAAAATTTAGTTGTCAATCCCCGGCAAAAGCGCCAAAAACTTGATACGTGGAATAAAAGCGCAATTAAGTTCAAGTGAACACGTCGTTAAGTAATAAAGTGATAAGCATTTATCGAGTATTGTCTCCACAGGGATTGACATACTTAATATGCTACCTTTTCTCTTCTCACTCTATAATAAAATAAAAGACACAAATTATTGGGATTGAATTATAACTAAGAAAACTAATTAAAATAATAAAGATAAATGATCAAGAAATCAAGGATGGAAAAGTGGGGCAGGATCTAGTTATGTCGTATTGTGGATTCAATTTTCTTGTTTTTGTCCAATGCAATTGCACTGCACTGCCTCGGCAGTACTGTAGATACTGTCTCGGCAGCGACAATGTTCTCTGTCGCGGTAATCTCTTGCTCTTGGACAGATTTATCAAAGTTCGACAAAGTGTCCTTGAATGATCTTGCTTATCTCTAAGTAAAAATACTGTTGATGAGCAGTCCTTGATGATACCTCTCGGCGTGAATCAATTATAATCACCAATTAATCTCACACTTCTTTTAGCCGCTAAAACTCTTAACTTATCTCTAGGCCGAGTTAGTGTCTATAATACCGTACTTATCCCTTTCATGAATCTAACTCTCTCGATATTAGATAAATGAATTACTTACAAAATTCTCTCTTGAGCTTGAATGCAAGAACAAGGAATGACAATAAGATAAGCAAACTCTGATATTCTTATTACATTGAAACCAGAAACAAAGTACAATATCCTCAAACAAATACTCGACAACCTTTACCTAAACCCTAGGGGACGATGGAGGAAATTAGGGTTTTCTATGAACACTTGATTTCAAGATATCCTCCTCTTTACATAGGTGATGAGTGTCTAAAAGACAGTTATTTACTATCCTTCTCATGGTACTTTATGTATCTATTATACACCAACTTGAACTGAAATATGGACTCTTTGCACAATATTGGATATTCCGTTATCACTACTTACAAAGACAAAATTTATAAAGAATGCATATATTATTACATATTCTGTACATGCAATAATTTCCAGAGCCGAAGTAGCGGTGAAGCAGTGTTGAGGCCGAGGCAAAAACAAGGCCGCGACAGCATCCGTAGTGGCAACATCAACATTGTAGGCGAATGAAAGACAAAAATATAGAGAACATTCTGGAAGATGTTGCCACCAATTGGACCAGGCTAGCGCACTAAAAGCCCAAGTCAAAGACCGAACGAGAAAAGCTTTCTAGAAGGTTGCAAACTTGGAAATATCACATCTCATGTAGAAGACTTGTTCCCTACTCCAAGTTAGAGTCTATTTAGGAAAGGTTTGCCCTAGGTTAAGACTATATATAGCATAGCCGACCACATTGTTAAGAAAGCCGATTTTAGAGAAACCCTTCTCCTAAGATTTGTACCTATCGACATTATGTTCTAAATATCTTAGGGATAGGTGAAGGTTATGGATATTAATGAGAGGAGATTGTTTCTTGTTTCTTTGTTCTAATACAATAATAATATCGAAGTTTGCTTATCCTATTTTCATTCCTTGTTCTTGCATTCAAGCTCGAGAGAAAAATTTGTAAGTAATCTATTTATCTAGTATCGAGAGGTGTAGATTTACGAAAGGGATAAGTACAATATCAACGACACTAACTCGGCCTAGAGATAGGTTAAGAGTTTTAGAAGCGAAAAGAAGTGTTGGATTGGTTGGTGATTATCGTTGATTCACGCCGAGAGGTATCGTCAAGGACTAGTCATCAACAGCGCTCTGACTTAGAGATAAGCGGAGTCAACTACGGACACTTTGCTGAACTTTGATCCATCTGCCCAAGGGCAAGAGATTGCCGCGGTAGAGAACACTAACGCTGCCGAGGTTGTGTCTACAGTACTGCCGAAGCAGTTTTGTGTAATTGAATTGGACAAGAAAATGATCAATTGAATCCACTAATTGGCACAGCTGGATCCTACCCACTTTCTCTATATCATTCTTAATCCTTTATTTTATGTTTTATTATTTAATTATTTAGTTAGTTAAACAAATCTACTTATCTTTGTTTTTACTTTATCTTTTAGGAGCAAGGGAACAAGGGGAGACATATTAAGTATACCAATCCCCGTGGATACGATACACGATATACTTATCACTTTATTACTTGCGACATGAACACTGCACAGTTGCGCTATTATTACACGCATCAAGTTTTTTGCGCCGTTGCCGAGGATTGACAACTAAATTTTGTCTTCTTTAATTTTCTTATTTTTGTTTTATTATTTTTACTAACATATTTTCTTTTTCTTAAAAAAAATAAATAAATAAAAATAAAATTTATAGGTGTGTTTCAAGTTGAAGGCTCAAGATGCAAAAGGAAAGAAAGAAATCTATTCGGGAGTTGATGTTGGAAGATATGAATCGAGCCAATCAAGAATTTCCTAGATTAAATGATGACTATCTATGCCAACCAAGAGCAACCCAACAAGTTTATGCCTGGGCAAGTTTTTGTTGTGGAGGTGATCATTTGGTTAACAATTGCCCATGCAATACTGAAATATATGGCCACAGAGAAGACCATAGATGGAACCAACAACAAAATCCTTCATTGTATGATCAAAACGCTCAAAATTTTTTGTATCATGACAATTTTGTTGGTGTTACAGATATGCCATGGCAATATATTTTTTCTCAAGAGTATCCAAATTCATTGGAGGAAACATTAAAAGCATCAATGGCTTGAATTGATGAATTCATGACAGAGCAATCAAGGTTCCTGGATGAACATATAGCTAGATTGGATGCGCTCTTGAGGGATTCGGAAAATCAATTTCAGAAATCCGAATATGCCTTGGATAACATGACCTAACAATCAAACCTTAGGGATACTAAAATTCCAACACTTGAGGACAAAGAGGAAATTCCGAAACCTCTAAGTCTAGAACATGTTGATGAGAAAGATTGTCAAATAGTGGATGAGTGCACTGCTGAGGCAATTGTCGCGCTAGTAGAGAAGCATGAATAGGGCAATGTCACGATACCACTCAACGAGGCAATGAGAGTAATGCTCTAGAAAATTCTGAGGAGTTTGATTCCCAGAATGTTATGACAACAATGATACAAAAAATGGAAACTGAGGATTACTCACACTCACAGCTGTCGGGGCAGTTACACGATGACATGCTCGATCAACAAGATGACAATGCCATGATAATAGAATATGAAATGGTAATGAATGAACCTTTTGAATTCTTTCAAAACTCATATCTTCCATTGTAGGTACATTTCAAGGAGTCAACGTTACAAGATTTGAAGCCATCAAAAATAGTATATGATTGTTTGGAAGATGATATTTCTGTGGTAATTCCATCTAATGATAGTTTCAAGCCAGAATCTCTACTGATGGAGATTATTGAGAAGCATAAAAAACAATGTGGGTTGACTCTTGAAGACTTCAAGAAAGATGATTCTTCACTTGACTTACACCGAATTTTGGCAAAAGATTGCCACGACAATTGGCTAGCACAACAATGGCTACGACAACGAAGGCTATATGCAACTATGATGGAAGTTAATGGTAAGAGGTAATTAAGTGGTTGAATGTTGATAAATTTTTTTTAACAATTTATTTTTGCCTTCAGAAACAATATCAAGATGGAGGACATGCATGGATTACAAGAGAACACGAAAGAAAGACACCTCCCCCAAGATAATACAAAGGGGATTATCTGTATTCATTATGGTCCAAACCTTTTTGGGCAGAATTGTAACTTGATGGAGGGTACAGATGGACTATAAGAAATATCAAAAATGAACCTCCATAAGTTTTCTTTATATTCTTATTTTATATTAATTTTCTCTTTTATTTTAATTGATATTTTTATGAATTCTCTTAATTATGGTATTTAAGAATAATTATCTTCTCATTATTTGAATGTTTCTTGATATTTATATTTTTAGGTTAGGACAATAAAGCAGGAATAACAGAGAAGTAGTTCACAGCAGGAAGTCTGTTGCCATGGCAGTGCATAGTGTCAGAGCCGCAGCAGTCCCAACAGGTAGAACAGGGTAACAGCTAGTCTGTCGAGATTCTTGCCGTGGCAGTAAAGGCAAACGGTAGTAAAGACCAAACGGCTACATAGCCAAGGCCTATATAAGCACCTTCTTTCTCTTGAACTATTCACTCTTGCATTCTTGTTTCTTTAGAATTGTTTACTCAATCTCTCTCTTGTTATATTCGTTACAATCTCAAAACTCTCTTATTTTTTTAGAATCTTTCTAAGAAACTCTCCCTTTACTATCTTTACTTGTTTTATTAATTTTATCTGCTGTGTGATTTGAGCATTGAGGACAATGCTCAGTTTGAGTTTGAGGGTATTATAGGTGCAGAAGCACTGCCGAGGTAATCCACTACTGCGACATTACCATGAAAAAGGGAGTAATTTTTTGAATTTTTTTTTGGCAATATTCTCTTTTCTTGAATTACTATTTTTAATCTTCCACTGCTCTACATCAGCTTTGCTTTAGTTTACTCCTTTAAAGCTATAGAAATCTTTCTCCTTACCATGGCCAAGTTCTGTTTTGAAGGGATAACCATAGGATACTCATGGAATAAAACTTAGAATCTTGCTTTAGGGTTAGAAAGAAAATAAACACTTTTTGGACTTGCTTGATTTAGGAGTTCTTTTAATAAACTTAGGTGATAAAGACTTGGAACCTTTTGAAAAAATAACTAGAGGTGCATATCACTGACTCTAGTTTTGCTCTCCTTCATGCTAGAGGTGCCTGAAACTGGCTCTAGTATTCTAAATAGGTATTAAAATGAAAAAAAGAAGAAAAAAGAAGAAAATAGAAAACACATATCTTGAGGTACCCAAAATTGACTCAAGATTTGTTGTTTTAAGGAGATAACTTTAATCCAAATTCTACTTGTCTTGAACTTAGAGTTTATCTGAGAAAGCCTTGAATGAACCTTGTCCATAAAACGCACACACTCACCTAGCCTTATAGTTTGTTTCTTAGTAAAAGTCCTTGGGTAAACTGGTGGCTAAAACGGAGAGATAGACATGACCATGGTGGGGAGAATAGATGGAAAAGTAAGACCAAAGGGGAGTAAGGTTCAACAATTTGATATTTTGCATTGCTTGAGGACAAGCAATAGTTCGAGTTTGGGGGTATTGGATGAGTGCCTAAAAGGCAGTTATTTACTACCCTTCTCATGGTACTTTATGCATCTATTATACACCAACTTGAACCGAAATATGGATTCTTTGCATAATATTGGATATTCTGTTATCACCACTTACTAAGATAAAATTTATAGAGAATACAGATATTATTACATATTCTGTACATGCAGAAATATCCAAGGTCGAAGCAGCGGCGAAGCAGTGTTGAGGCCGAGGCAGAGACAAGGCCGCGGCAACATCCGGAGTGGCAACATCAACATTGTAGGTGAATGAAAGACAAAAACATAGAGAACATTCTGGAAGATGCAGCACAACAATTGGACTAGGCTAGCGTACTAAAAGCCCAAGTCAAAGACCGAACAGGAAAAACTTTCTAGAAGGTTGCAAACTTGGAAATATCAGATCTCATGTAGAAGACTTGTTCTCTACTCCAAGTTTGAGTCTATTTAGGAAAGGTTTGTCGTAGGTTAAGACTATATATAGCCTAGTCGGCCACATTGTTAAGAGAGCAGATTTTAGAGAAACCCTTCCCCTAAGATTTTTACCTATCGATATTATGTTCTAAATATCTTAGGGATAGGTGAAGGTTGTGGATATTAGTGAGAGGAGATTGTTTCTTGTTTCTTTGTTCTAATGCAATAATAATATTGAAGTTTGCTTATCCTATTTCCATTCCTTGTTATTGCATTCAAGCTCGAGAGAGAAGTTTGTAAGTAATCTATTTATCTAGCATCGAGAGGTGTACGTTCATGAAAGGGATAAGTACGGTGTCATCGACACTAACTCGGCCTAGAGATAGGTTAAGAGTTTCAGAAGCTAAAAGAAGTGTTGGATTGGTTAGTGATTATCGTTGATTCACGCCGAGAGGTATCGTCAAGGACTAGTCATCAACAGCGCTCTGACTTAGAGATAAGCGGAGTCAACTACGGACACTTTGCTGAACTTTGATGCATCTGCCCAAGGGCAAGAGATTGCCGCGGTAGAGAACACTAACGCTACCGAGGTTGTGTCTGTAGTACTGCCGAAGCAGTATTGTGTAATTGCATTGGACAAGAAGAAGATCAATCGAATCTACTAATTGACACTGTTGGATCCTACCCACTTTCTCTATATCGTTCTCAATCCTTTATTTTATGTTTTGTTATTTAATTATTTAGTTAGTTAAACAAATCATCTTATCTGTGTTTTTACTTTATCTTTGAGGAGCAAGGGAACAAGGGGAGACATATTAAGTATACCAATCCTTGTGTAGACGATACACGATATACTTTTCACTTTATTACTTGAGACGTGTACACTGCTCAGTTGCGCTATTATTACACGCATCAATAGGCAATGGTTTATATAGGCTTGGCCTAGGGCAAACCTTTCCTAAGTAGGAATACTACTTGGAGTAGGAGTAGGATTATAATAAGTAAAATATTTCTAGGTTTATTCTTATATGGATTCTTTTCCCACGTGGCCTTTGAAATTGTCTTTTCGTGTGTTTCCCAGTTCCGATTTTTATGCTGCTTGTCTTAAAACATTCACCTTATTTTTCTCTTCAAATCGCCTACCATATTGACATTTGCCTTTTTCGGTGCTACCACAACATTAAAGTGCTACCGAGGCATTATACTGTTGTCGAGGCATTACACTACTGCCGAGGCATAAAAGTGTTGTCGAGGCATTAAAGCGTTGCCGGTGCATTAAAGTGCTGTCGAGGCGGGTGCTTATCTGTATTTCAGCTTCAGCTTCCAGCATCTATCTTCTTGTTTGGCAATTCTTATGATACATTTTCATGTCTTAAGAAAGAAAACCATCAAATGTATCCGTTTTATGCCAAATAATAGATAAATTCCTAAATTAATCATCCCAGCATGCTGAAATATGGAAAATAGGCAGAATTATTCATTATTACCACTAAGTCTGTCCACTATTAGCAATAATCGAGTGGAAAAATGATATAAAACATAGGACTTTTAAGCACTCATCAAATATTCCCAAACTCGAATTGTTGCTTGTCCTCAAGCAATGCAAAAGATAATAAAAAAAATTAATCGAGTGGACAAATGATGTAAAAGATGAGGACTTTTAGGAACTCATCACGCCCCAAACTCGAACTATTTCTTGTCCTCAAGCAATGCAAAAGATAAATTTAAGTAAGGAATTTTAAGGAAATATACCGTCCTGCCTGCCGCGATGGAATTCCTTTCTTGACTCGGCCTCTTCTTAGTTCTTAGGAATTTCTCAGAACTGGACTATGAGTCTTGGTGAGTGTGTGCGTAGCTGTGTCAAAGATGATTTTTTAAGTTCTAATCCTTTTTCTAGCTCAAGACTTCCGACTAAGATTTTTCTTTAATTCTTTTTCTTCTCTATTCCCAACAGTGGTATATAAATCTATATTGCTATAAATTTATATTGCTTGAGCCAGTTTCGGGCACCTCAAGTATTTTAGCTTTTCTTACTAGAGCCGGTGATAGGTACCTCTAGTAAGTGGGAGAAACCTAAGTCCTAGAGCCGGTCATGAGCACCTCTATGGACTAAACTAGAGCCAGTGATAGGCACCTCTAGTATAAAATCTAAGCCTAAGTCCTTATTGCTTTTCAAAGAAAAGAACTTTTAAAATCAACTAAGACTAGCAGTGTTTATGTAATTTCAGGCTCATAGTCTAATCCTAAGTACTCCTAAGAGACCTTTCCGAATTCAAGTCTAGTGAATGGTGCATACTGCTGCCGAGGCAAGAGAATATATTACTACCGAGGCAGTCTCAGTAAAATTCAACAGACTTAAAAGAAAAAAAACTTGCATAAGATTGAAATTACTATAAAGATAGAAATTGAGGCAATAGTAGGATAACTTGAATAACTTCCATACATGAAAAATATTTCTAAGGCAGAAAATAGTATCAATCCTCCCCCAAACTCGAAGGATTCATTATCCTCACTTCATGTATCTGAACATAAGACAACAATTAAAGACAAGATAAAAATTAAGAGACAAGGAAAAGATAAAGTAATTTTTAGATATTATGTTTGGCCTCTTCTGTATCCTGAGTGTCATCAGTTGGTGTGGAGTTTGTGGAGAAAGAAACTAAAAACTGTACTGGAAAACAATAATGAAGAAGTATGAAATAAAACGGGGAAGATAAAATTCTAGAGACGCAAACCCGCCGTCACTTGCATTTGGGCGGCCAAACACCTTGGTTATTTCTTAGGTGGGACAGTGAGCTTGATTTCAGGGCCGTTTTATGTGCTCTATGACTTCTCCTGCTTGGGTTTCCTTTATAAATAAATACAAAGAATAATAATAAAAACTGTGAAAATAATAAAATTACTTTAAAAAATAAATTGCAAGACACTAAAAATTGTACTGGAAAATAATATTGAAGAGGTATGAAATGAAACGGGGGAGATGAAATTCTAGAGACGTAAACTCGCCGTCACTTGCATTTGGGCGGCCAGACACCTTGGCCGTTTCTTAGGTGGGACAATGAGATTGATTTTAGGACCGTTTTATGTGCTCCATGATTTCTCCTTCTTGGGCTTCCTTCCTACATAACTACAAAGAGTAGTAGTAAAAACTGTGAAAATAATAAAATTACTTAAAAAACTAAATTGTAAGAATTTTAAAATCTAATTCCTAAACTGAAAACTAAAAATTAATTCCTAAAGCATAAAAATTAATAGGGACAATGAGATAGAAATTTAGGTTACTGCAGGAGTGTAAATGATGCAACTCCAACAGCAACCATCTTCCACTTTTTAAATAGAAGAGAAGCTGATGTCCCAGTCGCTGTCTCCTCGTCAGGTGGTTCATTCTAATATATTTCTGCTCAAGGGGAGTGCTACCGCGGCAGAGGTTGCCTCGGCAGGTCAAGTTTAGATAGTCCATCCAAGTCTTCCTCCAAATAATCATGAACTGTTCGTGCTCTTTCTTGTCTTGGAAGATTTGCTGGATCAGCTACTGCGAATGCGTCGCGGTTGTCTTCCTCGGCAGCATTCATACCAGTGTTGTTTTGTTGGCCAGGTCAAAACAAACCTGATTAGTTTTTTTAAAAGCGAGAAAATAAAGATAACAAAATTTAGTTGTCAATCTCCGAAAATGGCGCCAAAAACTTGATGCGTGTAATAAAAGCGCAATTAAGTGCAAGTGAACACGTCGTTATGTAATGAAGTGATAAGCATTTATCGAATGCATCTGTTTTATGATGCATTTTCCTAAATTAAGAAAGAAATTCTTATGATGCATTTTCCTATCTTAAGAAAGAAAACCATCAAATGCATCTGTTTTATGCCAAATAATAGATAAATTTCTAAATTAAGTATTGGGATGCTGAAATATAGAGAATAGGCAGAATTATCCATTATTACCATTAAGTCTGTCCACTATTAGCAATAATCGAGTGGGAAAATGATATAAAAAATAGGACTTTTAAGCATTCATCAAATATCCCAAAACTCGAACTGTTGCTTGTCCTTAAGCAATGCAAAAGATAATAAAAAAAATTAATCAAGTGGAAAAATGATGTAAAAGATGAGAACTCTTCGGAACTCATCACACTCCCAAACTCGAACTATTGCTTGTCCTCAAGCAATGCAAAAGATAAATTTAAGTAAGGAATTTTAAGGTAATATACCGTCCTTCCTGTAGCAGTAGAATTCCTTTCTTGACTCGGCCTTTTCTTGGTTCTTAGAAATTCCTCGGAACTGGACTATGAGTCTTGGTGAGTGTGTGCGTAGCTGTGTCAAAGATGATTTTTTATGTTCTAATCTTTTTTCTAGCTCAAGGCTTCCGACTAAGATTTTTCTTTAATTCTTTTTATTTTCTTTTCCCAACAGTGGTATATAAATCTATCTTGCTATAAATTTATATTGCTTGAGCCAGTTTCAGGCACCTCAAGTGTTTTAGCTTTTCTTACTAGAGCTGGTGATAAGTACCTCTAGAAAGTGGGAGAAACCTAAGTCCTAGAGCCGGTCATGGGCACCTCTATGGACTAAACTAGAGCCAGTGATAAGCACCTCTAGTATAAAATCTAAGCTTAAGTCCTTATTGCTTTTCAAAGAAAAAAACTTTTAAAATCAACTAAGACTAGTAGTGTTTATGTAATTTCAGGCTCATAGTCTACTCCTAAGAGACCTTTCCGAGTTTAAGGCTGGTGAATGGTACATACTACTACCGAGGCAGGAGAATATATTACTACCGAGGCAGTCTCAATAAAATTCAACAGTCTTAAAAGAAAAAAATTTGCATAAGATTGAAATTACTGTAAAAACAGAAATTGAGGCAATAGTAGGATAATTTGAATAACTTCCATACATGGCAAATATTTATAAGGCAGAAAATAGGATCAATCCTCCCCCAAAACTCGAGGGATGCATTGTCCTCACTTCATGTATCTGAACATAAGACAACAATTAAAGACAAGATAAAAATTAAGAGACAAGGAAAAGATAAACCAATTTTTAGATACTGTGTTTGGCCTCTTCTGTATCCTGAGGGTCATCAGTTGGTGTGGAGTTTGTGGAGGAAAAAACTAAAATCTGTACTGAAAATAATAATGAAGAAGTATGAAATAAAACGGGGGAGATGAAATTCTAGAGACATAAACCTGTCGTCACTTGCATTTGGGCGGCCAGACACCTTGGTCGTTTCTTAGGTGGGACAATGAGCTTGATTTTAGGACCGTTTTATGTGCTCCATGACTTCTCCTTCTTGGGTTTCCTTCCTACATAACTGCAAAGAATAGCAATAAAAACTGTGAAAATAATAAAATTACTTAAAAAACTAAATTGCAAGAATTTTAAAATCTAATTCCTAAACTGAAAACTAAAAATTAATTCCTAAAGCATAAAAATAAATAGGGACAATGAGATAGAAATTTAGGTTACTGCATGAGTGTAAATGATGCAACTCTAGCAACAACCATCTTCCACTTTTTAAATGGAAGAGAAGTTGATGTCCCAGTCGCTGTCTCCTCGTTAGGTGGTTTCTTTCTAATGTATTTCTGCTCAAGGGGAGTGCTGCCTCGGTAGAGGTTTCCTCGGCAGGTCAAGTTTAGACAGTCCATCCAAGTCTTCCTCCAAATAATCATGAACTGTTCGTGCTCTTTTTTATCTTGTAAGATTTGCTGGATCAGCTACTGCGAATGCGCCGCGGTTGTCTTCCTCGACAACATTCATACCAGTGTTGTTTTGTTGGCCAGGTCAAAACAACCCTGATTAGTTTTTTTTAACAAAGCAAGAAAATAAAGATAACAAAATTTAGTTGTCAATCCCCGGTAACGGCGCCAAAAACTTGATGCGTGTAATAAAAGAACAATTAAGAGCAAGTGAACACGTCGTTAAGTAATAAAGTGATAAGCATTTATCGAGTATTGTCTCCACAGGGATTGGTATACTTAATATGCTACCTTTTCTCTTCTCACTCTGTAATAAAATAAAAGACACAAATTATTGGGATTGAATTATAACTAGGAAAACTAATTAAAACAATAAAGATAAATAATCAAGAAATCAAGGATGGAAAAGTGGGGGAGGATCCAGTTGTGTCGTGTTATGGATTCAATTGACTTATTTTTGTCCAATGCAATTGCACTGCAATGCCTTGGCAGTACTGCAGATACTGTCTCGGCAACGACAATATTCTCTGTCGCGGCAATCTCTTGCTCTTGGGCAGATTTATCAAAGTTCGACAAAGTGTCATTGAATGATTCCGCTTATCTCTAAGTCGAAATACTGTTGATGACCAGTCCTTGATGATACCTCTCGACGTGAATCAATTATAATCACCAACCAATCCCACACTTCTTTTACCCGCTGAAACTCTTAACCTATCTCTAGGCCGAGTTAGTGTCTACAACACCGCACTTATCCCTTTCGTGAATCTAACTCTCTCGATATTAGATAATTGAATAACTTACAAACTTCACTCTCGAGCTTGAATGCAAGAACAAGGAATGACAATAGGATAAGCAAACTCTGATATTCTTATTGCATTGGAACAAGAAATAAAGTACAATATCCTCCCACAAATACTCGATAACCTTTACCTAAACCCTAGGGGACGATGGAGGAAATTAGGATTTTCTATGAACACTTGATTTCAAGATATCCTCCTCTTTACATAGGCTATAGTTTATATAGGCTTGGCCTAAGGAAAACCTTTCCTAAGTAGGAATACTACTTGGAGTAGGAGTAGGATTACAATAAATAAAATATTTCCAAGTTTATTCCTATATGGATTCTTTTCCCACGTGGCCTTTGACATTATCTTTTCGTGTGTTTCCCAGCTCCGATTTCTATGCCGCTTGTCTTAAAACGTTTACCTTATTTTTCTCTTCAAATCGCCTACCATATTGACATTTGCCTTTTCGGGTGCTGCCACGACATTAAAGTGTTACCGAGGCGTTACACTGCTGCCGAGGCATTACACTGTTATCGAGGTGTAAAAGTGTTGTCCTGGCATTAAAGTGTTGCCGTTGCATTAAAGTGCGGCCGGTGCATTAAAGTGCTGCCACGGCGGGTGCTTATCTGCATTTCAGCTTCAGCTTCCACCATCCATCTTCTTGTTTGGCAATTCCTATGATGTAGTTTCCTGTCTTAAGAAAGAAAACCATCAAATGCATCTGTTTTATGCCAAATAATAAATCAATTCCTAAATTAAGTATTAGGATGCTGAAATATAGAAAATAGGCACAATTATCCATTATTACCATTAAGTTTGTCCACTATTAGCAATAATCGATTGAGAAAATGATATAAAAATATGATTTTTAAGCACTCATCAACAGTCCACAAATAGAAAGTGACATTATGCATTTAATAAGGGTTTATCGAAATGGGTTTCGATTCCGGAAGTAAACTGTGAAGTTTGGTATCGAAACAGGATAACCACCATTTAAAGCTTAACCGCCACCAACGGTCAAGACATTTAATGCTTAAAAGAGCCGTTGGGGATTTATTAAGGGTATCGATACTGGTATCGAAACGGTGAGTCATAATTTTGAAATATTTAACATATTAAATCTTGTTTCGATACTTGGTTCGAAATATTTGTTGGTAGTGTAGTTTTGGTATCGAAAAGGGTATCAATACTTAATGAACTTAATGAACACTCCTATAGTACTTAATGAACTAAAGGCTAGCTAAATGGAAGCTAGCCACCATTTCGATATTGCCAGCATTTCGATACTCGATGTTAGCTTAGTCAGCTCAAAAAAAGCTAAATGGAAGGAAATGCTATAAACACAAGGAGCCAATTTCAGAATAGCTTAGAAATGCATAGAACACTTCTATATTACTTAATGAACTAAAGGCTCTCTCTATGTCACCTCACAAATCCCATATGAGCTCTAATAGAGCATAATTCAAAACGAGGCCTTAGGAGATTCGGATCAGCTCCAAAACAGTCCTCACACTAGAAGAGAGTATAAGGAAGCAAATGGAACAGCTCACTTTGCTAAAGGAAGCTCGGATTAGCTTATTTCATCTTTAAACTTTAGCTAAGTTTTTCAACTAGATAGCTCAGTTCAATCCAACTCACTCCCAACTCGATTAGCTCACCTCAGCTCCAGCTATCACTCCCAACTCAACACTCGAAGGTCAACAACCCTTCACCAAGCATCATGACCGACCATAATCCACATTGGGTGCCAAGATCATGAAGGGAAACCAAGTGGGCGCCAAAACAAAGAGATAGCACTCTTCATTGAGCAGATTCATGATGGTCCACTTGTTTTCCAATATCGAGCAGGATACAAGTCGAATTGGGTTTCGGTGTCTTCATAAAAGTTGTTCCTCTATCTCTTATCTTTCCAACTCATGTTTAATTGCATCAATCCGATATCGGTATCTCGAAATATGGCTTAATTACTGAATACTGTGCAGGCTAGACTAAAAAGTTACAACTCTTCTAATAATTTGGAGGGAGACACCATTCAAATGAATGTTTATCTGAATAGTTAAATGCCATTTCATCCAAACCCCTTAAAAAACAATAAATAGGACCTGGATTTCATTTTGTAAACACATCATTCAGATTATATAAAATTACTTGTGAGAATTTTCTCTCGTTTAGTTCTTCTTAGAACTTTTTTGACTTATCAAGCACTTTTGTACCTATGGCGTCAACCCTTTTCTATCCATCTTGATACTTTGGGTTCTTTTAGTTTAATATACTAAAAGGATCAAAGTCTGTTAATCACCATCCTTTAAATATCAATATAAGATTCGGGATTAGGTTTTCTATAACTTAGTTTCTTCCTTGAGTATCTTTAAGATACTATTTTCATTTCACAATATCACCATCCTTATATATCCTCCCATTCCATCATCATTCCCGACCCTTTTTCATCACCACAAAATATTCTAAACATCCATTCACCCTTGTGAACACCACACATCCATCCGCTTCCGATTTAGTCCTAAACTATTCCTTTCATCCCTTATCCTTAATTCTTCATTTTGCAGCCACTTCTTGTGAGAGGCTTCCTTCCTTCCTAGCTCCTACAATCAAAATTTTTCGTTTAGCATCATCAACAAGATCGACACATATCATATAGTAATCAGAGATTTGGTGGAAGAAGCAAAGTGCAACAAAAGCCCGTTCATGCAATTGTAAGTGACTAAACTTTGCCATTTTCAATTTTTGATCAAAAAAAGAAAAAAAAAAAGAAAAGTCAGTTAAAAAAAGAACGAAAAAAGTTAGTTTCAAAGAAAAAAAGAAAAGAAAAACCAGATTCAAAGTTGTATAAGATCAAGGGTGAGAAATTATAGAGCATCATCTTCAACATTAAGACGAGAAGCCATTTCATCATCAAGACTTTGATTTTTGGTGAAGGAAGGTTGTAAGTTTCTTGTCAAATAAGTAACTCCGTTTTTATTTTTTTCATTCTAAACATTTCTTTTGATCCTATTTCCTTTCTTTTTCTTTTAAACTAACAATTTCAGCGACACACAAGTACATTTTACTTGCCTAAGTCTTGAGTAAGTTCTTCTAAGAACTATACACGAGAGAAAACAGTGGAAAAAGGCAAGAGAGTTGTGAGATCAGAAGAGGACAATAAAAGCTATTAAGTCCTAGAGTGCAAACAATCCATGTGATTTGAGTAACAACTTCTTTTCCTTGGAGTGACTGTGAGGATATTTTTTAGTGTATTGTGAGGTTTATATTTTTTTTCTTTCTTTTATTTTCACTAACCATGTCCCTGAATTATTACAACAATCCATCATCCTTAGGAAAAAAGAGAAAATAAGTTCTAAGACAGGCTAGATGATAAACAACAAACAAACATCTTTTAGACACGATGCCATGTAAATGGTAAAGTATGCTCTATCATCATAGACAGTGGAAGTTGTTCGAACATTGCCAGCCCTTATTTGGTGGAGACATTAGGACTCAAGACGACCAAGCATTCAAAACCATATTATTTGAAATGGTTTAATGATTAAAAATTATTCTTGGTCACGAAACAAGTGAAGATTCCATTCTCAATCGGAAGATTCAAGGATGAAGTTGATGAGTGCCTAAAAGGCAGTTATTTACTACCCTTCTCATGGTACTTTATGCATCAGTACACACCAACTTGAACCAAAATATGGACTCTTTGTACAAATATTGGATATTCCGTTATCATTACTTACAAAGTCAATATTTATAGAGAATGCAGATATTATTACATATTTTGTACATGTAGGAATATCCAAGACCGAAGCGGTAGTGAATTAGTGTTGCGGCCGAGGCAGAAGACAAGGCCGCGGAAGAATTCAGTGTGGCAGCACTAACAATGGAGGCGCAATGAAAGATAAAAATATAGAGAACATTCTGGAAGATGCAGCGCATCAATTGGACCAGGCTAGCGCGCTAAAAGCCCAAGCCCAAGACCAAGCAGGAAAACCCTTCTAGAAGGCGGCAAAATTGGAAATATCAAATTCCATGAAGAAGACTTGTTTCCTACTCCAAGTTGAAGTCTATTTAGGAAAGGTTTGCCCTAATTTAAGACTATAAATACCCTAGCCGACCATATTGTTAGGAGAGACGATTTTTAAAGAAATCCTTCTCCCTAAGAATTGTACTTAACGACAATATGTTTTAAACTTCTTAGGGATAGGTGAAGGTTGTCGATATTAGTGAGAGCAGATTGATTCTTGTATCTCTGTTCTTATGTAATAATAATATCAAAGTTTGCTTATCCTATTGTCATTCTTTGTTCTTGCATTCAAGCTCGAGAGAGAAGTTTGTAAGTAATCTATTTATCTAGCATCGAGAGGTGTAGATTCACGAAAGGGATAAGTACAGTGTTGTAGACACTAACTCAGCCTAGAGATAGGTTAAGAGTTTCAGTAGCTAAAAGAAGTGTTGGATTGATTGGTGGTTATCGTTGATTTACGCCGAGAGGTATCGTCAAGGACTGGTCATCAACAACATTCTGACTCAGAGATGAGCGGAACCACTTACGGACACTTTGCTGAACATTGTTGCCTCTGCCCAAGAGCAAGAGATTGTCGCGGTAGAGAACACCAATACTGCCAAGGCTGTATCTACAGTACTATCGAAGTAGTGTTGTGTGATTGCATTGGAAAAGAAGAAGATCAATTGAATCCACTAATTGACGCAACTGGATCCTACCCACTTTCTCTATAATCGTTCTCAACTTTTTATTTTATATTTTGTTATTTAATTATTTAGTTAGTTAAACAAATCAACTCATCTGTGTTTTTACTTTCTTTTTAGGAGCAAGGGAACAAGAAGAAACATATTAAGTATACCAATCCCTTTGGAGACGATACACGATATACTTATCATTTTATTACTTGGTGACGTGTACACTTGCACTCAAATTGCGCTTATATTACACGCATCAGAAGTCTTATGTGACGTACTACCAATGCATGCCAACCATATTCTTCTTGGAAGACATTGGCAATATGACAAGAGAGCAACCCAAAGACGGATTTACCAACCAGTTCTCGTTTATGTTCGAAGGGAGAAAGATCATTTTAACACCTTTAAATTCAAGCCAAGTTCACCATGACTAAGAGCAATTGTCTAAAAGAATGGCTACATAGAGTGAAGCCATGAAAGAGAGTGAGAAAGTTAAGAAAATCAAAAGAAAAGAAACAATTGGGGTTGAAAATACAATGAATAAAACTGATGGAGTTGAAAATAAGATTATTGAAAAAAAAAAGTTGGATGAAAATGAAGAGAATGAAAAAACATGTATTTTTATCTAACCCTACATTTTCTCCCATTACTTCTTTTGTTTTGCAGGACAATCCATAGAACATAACTTCTCAAACACATGATTCAAGAATCATGCCTTTTGGAGAACTAAAGGACGTATCCTTTAAAGAACCAATAGCCGTGACTTTTGGAGATTCATCAGACAAGTGTTTTGATTTTCCAAAGGTTGTTCCAATATAAGTTCCAATAGTTACAACCGTTGACATTCCAAGTGTAATATCAATCTTGAAGAGAATCAACAACCAACGCTCTTAAAATACCCACCATGCAAAGGAATTATCATAACAATCTATGATAACAAATTCCTTTTTCATTTTGAGATAATTTGGTGCAATAGAATCAATCTCTTCAAGGAAATTAAGCGAGCAATATTCACCTAATCAAGGGACATCATTTGGAAAGGTACAGAGCTTAAAAGTGTTGAAAAGTATTTACATCTAGAAAAGGGAATGATGATTCACATCAAAGTGTTGTTCAATTCTTTACCAAAAGACACTTTGCAAATACCGATTCTAAGAAATGTGATAATTCGAGCAAAAGGAAATATCTATACACCAACAGTTGTGATGCTTCAGAACAACACATCCAAAAGACAAGTGTCTACACCAAGGGGTATGAAGATTCCAAGAGGTACAAAAGAATGATCCAAATGGAACATGTTGTAAATGACTATCTCAAAAAAGGATATTTGGAAGATCTTTTTGAAAATGACCCTTTTGGAGGCCTCTACTTCAAGCAAAAGTTTCATCAACTTGTTACATCATTGAAGCAATTGACCTCCCTGCATCAAAGAATTATTCATTGGAAAACCCTTTCGATTTGAGGAAAAATCTCCTAAAAGAAAGGGAAATGATACGTTCACATTTTTGCTCATTTATCTCATGCTTTCATGCTTCATTTCACGCATGGGATCAAAGGGGAGTTACCTTACTGATCTTAGTATTTATTACTTTTATATACTTTATAGTAAGCTACTTAAGTTATTTTAAGTATTCTCATTATTTCCATTATTATGTTTTCTTCATAGACTTATCTATAGCTCAAGGAGTAAATATTAGCTCGGTGTCAACTTAGTCAGCTCAAAAGAAGCTAAACGGAAGACAATGCTAGAAACATAAGGAGCCAAATTCAGAATAGCTTGGAAATGCATAGAACACTCCTACGGTACTTAAAGGACTAAAGGCTAGCTCCAAGTTAGCTTACAAATCTCATATGAGCTAAAATGGAGCATAATTCAAAATGAGGCCTTAGGAGATTCGGATCAGCTCCAAAACACTCCTCACACTAGAAGAGAGCATAAGGAAGCTAATGGACCAACTCACTTTGCTAAAGGCAGCTCATATTAGCTTATTTGGGCTTTAAACTTTAGCTAAATCTTTCAACTAGATAGCTCAGTTCAATCCAACTTACTCCCAGCTCGATTAGCTCACCTCAGCTCCAGCTATCACTCCCAACTCAACACCCGAAGGTCACCAACCCTTGACCAAGCATCATGACCGACCATAATCCACATTGGGTGCCAAGATCATGAAGGGAAAGCAAGTGAGCGCCAAAAAAAAGAGATAGCACTCTTCATTGGAAGATTCATGATAGTCTACTTGTTTGCAAATTTAGAGCAGGATACAAGTCGAATTGGGTTTTGGTGTATTCATTAAAGTTGATCCTATATCTCTTATATTTTCAATGCATGTTTAATCGTATCAATCCAATATTGGAATCTCGAGATATGGCCCAATTACTGAAGACTGTGCAGGCTAGACCAAAAAGTTACAACTCTTTTAATAGATTTGGAGGGAGACATCATTCAAATAAATGGTTATCCAAATAGTTAAATGCCATTTCGTCCAAACCCCTTAGAAAACTATAAATAGGACTTAGATTTTATTTTGTAAATACACCATTCAGATTATATAAAATTACTTGTGAGATTTTCTCTCGTTTAGTTCTTCTTAGAATTTTATCGACTTACCAAGTACTGTTGTTGTAATACCCTAAAACCGAGTTAGTAAAATTTTCGAATAAATCGTAAATTAAAATGAATCGCATGTTAATTGGATTAGAAAAGAGGGGTGAAATTGAATTAAATGAAAATGAAAAAGGTTGCATGGTAATTATGAGGATTCCCTAGACTACCCTTTGTAATAAACCGAGTATATTTATAACAACGAGGGTAAAATGGTCAATTATATCCCATTAATCGAGTAAACAAATCATCCCAATTTTCCTTCCCCTCCCTCATACTCACGATAGAAACAAAAAAGGGGAAAAAACTAAAAATCCTTTTTCTTCCTTCATTTCTACATCTCCATAGCCAAAAGAAAGAGGATTTTAAAGCTTTGCATGGTTAGGCAATTAGCTTAGGAAACCATATTTTATTAGCTTGATAAGTTCTCTCCATAACTGAAAATTTTGGGGATCTTGAGCTTTTGGATTTTAAGTGCTATAAGATGTTTTATGTTAGATTAGGGTGTTAGAAAGCCTAAGCTAAAGACAGTATTTGTTGGGTTATAGATCTTTAAAGCATGAACAATAAATTAGGGGATTTGGAATTGAGATTTTCGTGAATATTATATATGTGTTAATTAAATCAATAAGTTGCTGGTAAATGGGCTAATTGATGTTCACTCTTAATTCCAAAATGCTGGAAAACTATGAGCATGAGTTGGGATTAGGAATTAAGTCCATAGGATGAAAGTTAGCCAAAATTTCCTAGAAATGCAATTCTGGATAGCCAACTTTGAGAAGTTTCTTATAATAAATTTTAGGGAGTTAAGAGCTGAAATTTGAAGTGAAATACTCTCATGTACCTAGTTTATGTTAAAATTTATGAAACCTCAATCAGAATTTTGTAGAAAAAGTTATAAGCGTTTCTATAAGGATTGTTCGAGTAATCTCGAATCCAAACAGGTCTGATTCGAACGAAAACTAGTACTGTTTGGCTAAGAATTAAAATGTGAGGTTAAATTTTTCTTTTAGAGGATCTTCTTAGCTTTCTAACTATATGAAATAAGCTCAATTCGGGTATAGAAGCTAGGAGATATGATCGATTTACGAAAGGGTGGGAAAGTTGTCCCTAGTGAATAAATGAGAATATTTACAATTGTTAAGCATGTAATCACTCGGATTAAGTGATTTGGATGTATCCTAATGAATTGCTATGTATTTTGTTTTCTAGAGATTCCAAGAGAAGAGGACATTGAAGAAGAAGAAAGGCTCGAACTAGCAAGGAAGAGAGGTATAGGGATCACCATCTTCAACCCTTAATTGCTTAGAACCATTTTTTAGTGTGACAAACCTTAGGGTTAGGACCTAGGTCCTAACCAAATTTTATTTATTTGATTTTTCATATAAATGGACTAATCTTAGATTCGGTAAAAGGGAAGGAGGCTTAATGTTAAATGATTTGTGTGATAACATTTTTGGTTCCTACATTGATAGCATTAGCTTAATTCATATGCATAGCTCAAAAATGCCGAGGTAAGTTATGGCACGCGGCTACAGAGGCCAAGTATGTGAACCATGCATGAAGTATGTATATAATGATATGCGTATTGAATTAATGATATGATATGCATGTTTATATGTTTACATGATATTGATGATATGATAGTAGCATGATAAATGCTTTTATGTAGCATGTTATGAATTCTTGCTCTTGGTGACATGAACTTGGTTAATATGAATTTAATAATAATCAAATGAATATGAAAATGTTATTGAGCCTTGGTCGATAGTTGGTCATAGATAGTACGGCATGCCTAGGGTCTGAGCTCATTGTTTAGTGCTTTGACACTCTTGTTTAGTACTTCGGTACTCTTGTTCGATACTTTGGGTACCATTGATTGATGGTTAGTCACCATTTGTTAGATACCATGGGTGTCCCTTGTTAGTACCTTCATGGTACTCTTGTTAGTGCCTTCGTGGCACTCTTGTTGGCTCGTTTACCTTGTCTAACTATACCAAGGCATCACATGAAAATAAATTGGAAAACTAATGTTTAAATGAAACTATATGTACATGTATTTGCTTATGAAACATTGGAAGTTGATTACGATTTGCTATAGAGCATTGAAATGAAATTGTTGCTATGAGTAGCACTTGAATGTGAAATGGCTAATGAACATTGAAAATGAATATATGGCTATAAGTAGCCCTTGATATGAAATGATCTATGAAAGCTTGAGAAATAGAAAGTAATAAATGAGTTATATGCATTGATTTCATGCTAGCTAAGGTATGAGCATATAGATTATGAATTGAATTGTATGCTAGAATTATGACAAGAATGAGGAGAATGTTAAGTATGATATTTGACCATTGATACCCTTGTATATTGATTGAGCTATTGTCATGAATTGATTTATTGTTTAATTGAAGCTTGTCATTTTTATTTATTGATTTATGTCTTATATTGTAAGATTTAGGGCTGTCTCACTAAGTACCTAGCAAGTACTTACCACTTGTTTGTTTCCTCCTTCCCAAAACAACAGGTTATCGAGCAAAGGAACTAAATCAGGATTGATTGCAAGCAAGCAAAGTATGGTATCTTATAATGTTTTGTTAACTCCTAGATTATGGTGGCTTAGTGGTCATGCTAGACTAGCTTATGCATTTCTATAATCGGCTCATGGTTTGTATATATATATGATCATTCCAGCATTTGATATATAATTCGTAAGGCATGATGATCTCGTTAGGCTAGCATTATATGTTTGAGATTGGCTTATGATTCGTATATGTTGGCCTTATAATATGTATGTGGTATGCAAGTAATGATCTTGGCTTAAGAAATATGAAACTAAGTAGGATAACATGTGAATCCTTGGAACTACATCATGGGTATGCTAGTTGCCATTGTGAGAAATACATGGCATAGGGGTTAGCTTGATAGTAGAATGGTATGCATAATGGTATGAGTGATGAAACGGTTATAGTCAATAGAATTGGTAAATGGTCATTGATGCCTAAACATGTTGAAATTTGTCCCTTAAGGATTAGGGATGGTTTGAGACCATATAGATGGTCCTTTGTTAGTGTCTAACTGTTTAAAAATCTAGAAACCTACCAATTTAGAGCAGGGGTATCGATACCAATCCAATGCGTATCGATAACCCCTTTGATAATAACAAGCTGGTTCGATACCTGGTTCAATACCAAACTGTCCAGTGAGCTTAGTGAGCTCCCCGATTCGATACATGTATCGAAACAGGCTACCATGGCCTTAAATCAATGAGTCAATGAGTCAGGCCGATTCGATACTAGTTTCGATACTGGAACCTTTAATAGTGAAATTGGTTCAATACCTGTATCGATACAGTCTATCCTAGCCTTTAGTTTTGAAACTAAAGTGCATCTTAGCACTGCTTTCCATCCGCAGTCTGATGGTC
This sequence comes from Abelmoschus esculentus, assembly GCA_035048815.1. Lineage (NCBI taxonomy): Eukaryota > Viridiplantae > Streptophyta > Magnoliopsida > Malvales > Malvaceae > Abelmoschus > Abelmoschus esculentus. Next base: position 10,274,561 of record JAUCBN010000026.1, on the reverse strand, counting down.
AATCTAAAAGGGTGATACAAGTATTGGAAGATATGCTACGAGCTTGTGTCATAGATTTTGGAAAGAATTGGGAGGAGTCTTTACCCTTAGTGGAATTTGCTTACAACAACAACTATCAAGCATCTATTCAAATGGCTCCCTTTGAAGCTTTATACAAGAGAAAATGTAGAACTCCTTTATGTTGGTCTGAATTGGGAAAGAATAAGGTTTTGGGGACCTGAGATGATCCGGGAAACTGAGGAACAAGTCCGAATTATTCACGACCGATTGAAACAAGCCTTCGACAGACAAAAGGCTTATAAAGATTTGAAATGAAGAGATATTTAGTACAGTGTTGGAGACAAGGTCTTCCGAAAATTCTTTCCTTGGAAGAAAGTCTTCGGATTCGGGAAAAAGCGAAAGCTTAGCCCTCGTTTCATTAGACCTTATGAGGTTATTGAAAGGATTGTCCCGGTAGCCTATCGCCTTGCACTCCCTAGTGAATTTGATAAGATACACAATGTTTTTCATGTTTCCATATTGAGAAAGTACCGGTCCGACCCTTTTACTGTTTTGGAACTAGAAGAATTAGAATTGAATCCTGATTTTTCTTATGAAGAAGAACCAATTCAGGTTCTTGATCGAGAATTTAAAAGGCTTCGACACAAGAATGTTCCTTTAGTGAAAGTCCTTTGGAGAAATCATAAGAAGGAAGAAGCTACTTGAGAACCCAAGGATACAATAAGAGCTCAATATCAACAACTGTTCCCTTTACGTAAATTTGAGGACGAATTTCTTTTTAAGGAGAAGAGAATTGTAACACCCCAAAATCGTGTTAGTAAAATAATTCGAATAAATGGTGAATTAAATTGAGTCATGTGCTACTTGAATTTATAAGTGAGGGAATAAATTAAACTAAATGAGAAATATTGATTTTGCCTGATAAATACAAGTATTCCCTAAACTTCTCTTTGCAATAAGTCAAGCCTAGATATGTCACTAAAGGCAAGAAGGTCATTCCCCACCCATTTTTAATCAAACAAATTAGATTCTCCCCCATTTCTCACGTGAACTACAAAGAGAAGAGGAGAGAAGGCTTCATCCTTTTCATTGCTCCATCTCTATAATCAAGAGAAAGGAAATCTTGATGCCTTGCATGGTTAGGCTATTGGTTTAGGAAACCACATTTGATTAGCTTGGTAAGTTCCTTTTTCCCTAAACTGAAAATGTTAGGGTTTTGGAACTTTTGGGTTTTGATTTTTCTATAATGTTTTCAAGTTAATTAGGTTGATAGAAACCCAATTTAAAGATTATGTTTCTTGGGGTTTAGTTGTTGAAGCATAAACATCAAGTTAAAAAGCTTGAATTTAGGGTTTTTGGTAAATCCGTTATATGGATTAATTGATTTGATAATAGTGATGAAATTGGGTATTAGTGATGTTAATTTTACTCTTAAAGTGCTAGAAAAATACGTGAATGAGTTTGGGGTTATGAATCAAAATCCATGGGAAGGAAATTAGCCGATATTGCCTAGAAAATACGTTTTGGGTAGTCATCTTCAAAAAAATCCCTAGGTCGGGATTTAAGGATTTAGGAGCTTAAATTTTTGAATAAAAATACTTCCATATCTCTTGTTTAATTAAAAATTTACGGAACCTCGATCGGAGTTCATTAGAAAAATTTATAAGCCTTTTCGTAGGGGCTACCCGAGCAGTCCTAATTCTGGACCTGTCTGATTTGAGCAAAATCTGGTACTGATTGGCCATGAATTAAAAATTGAAGTTAATTTTTCCTTGTAGAGGGTCTTCTTAGATTTCTAACGAAATAAAATAAGCTCGATTCAAACATATGAGCTAGGAGATATAATCAAATTAGAAACGGTAGCAAAGCTGTCTCTAGAGAATAAATAAGGATATTTACATTTGTTAAGTATGTGATTGTTCGAATTAAGTAATTTGGATATATCAAAATGAATTGCTATATGATTATTGTTTGTTAGAGAATCAGAGAGAAGAAAACATCGAATAAGAGGAAAGGATCGAGCAAGCAAGAAAAAGAGGAAAGGAATCACGATCTAGAATCCTTAAATAGCTCGAAATCAATTGTGAGTGTGGTAAACCTTAGGGTTAGGACCTAGGGTCCTAACCACCTTTGTTATTTGATTTGATTTGTAATGTAACCGTGCTAATAAAATAATTGGTAATACGGGAAGGAGGATTAAATATTAATGATTTGTTTGATACTTTATTTGAGTGCTAGATGTTAGACTAGCTTAGAACATTTACATAGCTTGAAAATGCCGAGGTAAGTATTGACACGCGGCTAAGGATGCCAGGTATGTGAGACACGCATGAGACATAGTTACGATTAGCATAATATATGTTTTGGTTTGATAGCATGATAAATGTTTTTGGTTTAAAAGTATGATATATGTTTGGTATGAAGGCTTGAGAATAATACTCTGTTGATGATACGTATGCATATATGTTCACTTGTTATATATATATATATGTGTGTGTGTGTGTGTGTGTGTGTGTGTGTGTGTGTGTGTGTGTTTGATATTACCATATTGAATACTTTTGTTGATAGCATGTTAAAAACTCATGCTTTTGTAATATGTCAATTGGATAACATGAACTAAACATGAGTAAAGGAATAACGGAATCCTTATCGAGCCTTGGTCTATAGTTGGTCATAGGTAGTACGACATGCCTAGGGTTTGAGCTCATTTGTTAGTACTTTGGTACTTCTGTTGATACTATGGGTACCTTTGTTCGGTGGTTAGTCACCATTTGTAGATATTATGGGTATCTTTTGTTAGTGCCTTCGTGGGACTTCTGTCAATACCTTTGAGGTACTTCTGTTGACTCGCTTACCTAGTCTAACTATACCAAGGCATCATTTTAAATTAATCCAAAAGATTAAACATAAGATATGGAAAAACCCTTTGAATATGTATTTTCTTATGAAGCATCTGCATTTGATTATATGTTGCAATTGAGCATTTGATTATATGTTGTCATTGAGCATTTGATTATATGTTGCCATTTAGCATTTGAAAATGAGTTACTATTAAGTATTTGTATATGAATTTGTTATCGAGCATAAAGTATGTGAATTCGGTTTGTATGTTAGTGGCCTAATAACATGATTCCAAGACAAGAATGATGAGCATGGCCCTCTTTACACACACAATCGAAATGTTAATATGAATTGATTCACTACTTACTTGAAGCATGTAAATCTTGTTATGTGTTTATTGTCTAAATTGGTTAGACTTAGGGCTGCCTCATTAAGTACTTCGCAAGTACTTACCACCGTTTGTTTTCTCCTGCCCAAAACAACAGGTAATCGAGCTAAGGAGCTACATCGAGATCGAACGTGATCAAGGACACCAAGCAAGCAATGTATGGTATTTTGTATTTTTATCCAACTCCTAGTTTATGGTGGCATAGTGAGCATGTTTTGTCTAGTTATGTATTTTGAGAATTGATATATGTACAGCTTGTACTAATTATTATTTAAGCTTTTGGGTTTGTAAGCCATAAGGCATGGTGACTAAGATAGGCTAGTTAGTGCCTCTTGAGAATTTGGCCTATGGTTTGTATGTTGGCCTTGGATGCATGCATTTGGTAAGTGGGTCAATTACCTTGGTGTTCAGGACATGTGAACCTAGGATATTGTCATGATTGCTCAGTTGCCACAGTAAAGATATGACAAGAAGATTGTCCTAAGTGTGGAATAGCATGAATATTGGCTAAATAGTAAGTTGGTCTAATGGATTGAATTATAATGTGGATGCTTGTTGATTTAAACAAGCTATTAAGATCCCTTATAAGGTTTATATATGAATTAAGATCCTATGGATGGTTTATGGTTAGTGTCTAAAAGCATTAGAAACTTAGAAACATGTCAAATTGGACAGCGGTATCGATACCAATTACATGGGTATCGATACCACCCTCGATAGTAGCATAAAGGCATCGATGCTTGGTTCGGTACTGATAAGTGCTCAACTCACTATCACTTTCTATACTTTTCATGGGCACTTATCATCAATTTTACACCTACTAGAACCAATGCATGTACTTAATATGATAAATTTAGGGATTATGCAATTTAAGATGATATTTGTATAAAAGGCATATTTTATTGCATTTTCATATATATGCAGTAACAAGTACTGTCGAGCAGCAGAATGTGGCAGAGGCAGGACCTGATGCCGAGGCAGCAGAGGATAAAAAGCAATATGGCAGGAACTTTGAAGAGAAAAATAAGGAGAATGTTGCTGAATAAGAAGCCCAAGGATTGGAGCTGAAAAACATATCAAAAGCTTAAGGACAAGGCCACACGGGAAAGAAACCTTCTAGAAGATTAAACTTGGAAATATTTACCCTATGGACATAACTTGTTCCCTACTCCAAGTTGTACTCTAATTAGGAAAGGTTTACCTTAGGCTAAGCCTATATAAGTCATAGTCGTCCTAGGGATTAAAAGGAGACCTTGAGAGCCAAATTTGAGAGAGTTTAACTTAGGAACAATTCTTCAATCATGTTCTAAGCTTTCTTAGGGTTTAGGTGAAAGTTGTTAAGTATTATTGAGAGGAGATTGTATATTGTTTCTTGTTTCTATGCAATAAAATATCAAAGTTTGCTTACTTTTTTCCATTCTTTGTTCTTGCATCCAAGTCCGGGAGGGAAGTTTGTAAGTAATCTATTTGTCTAGACTCGGTAGAGTTAGACTCATGAAAGTAGTTAGTGCGGTATTCAACTTGATTGGAGGATACTAACTTGGACTATGGATAGGTTAGAGTTTCAGCGGCTAAGAGAAGTGTGAGATTGGTTGTTGGTTATAATTGATTAACGCAGGGAGGTATCATCAAGGACTGACCTTCAACAGTGTTTCGACTTAGGGATAAGCAGAACCATAAAAAGACACTTTGTCGAACTTTGGTAACTCTGCCCAAGAGCAAGGGATTGTTGCGGTAGAGTAAACTGTCGTTGCCGAAGACAGTATTTGCTGCACTACCAAGTCAGTGCAGTGCAATTGCATTGGACAGAAACAAATAAATCAAATCCACTATACAACACAATTAGATCTTGCCCTTTTTCTCAAATTTGATCTCACCTTATTTAGTTTATTTTATTTAGTTTAGTCAACACTCAAACTTATTTGTGTTTTTACTTTTGTTTTACAGAGCAAGAAGATCAATGGAAGCATATTAAGTATACCAATCCCTGAGGAGACGATAACTCAATAATACTTATCACTTATTATTTGACGTGTATACTTGCACTCCAATTGCGCATATTCAGCACGCATCAAGTTTTTGGCGCCGTTGTCGGGGATTGACAACTAAATTTTGTTTTCTTTATTTTCTTGCTTTTATTTTAGTTATTTTAATTTTTTTATTTTTATTTGATTTGATCTTAGTGTATGACCAGGGCCAAACCTAGCAATCCATTGTATGAGATTGAACCATAAATCGAGAGAACCTACCAAGGGTTGAGAAGACAGATCAAAGGAGCCATGGTAGTAAATTAAGGAAACCAGAACCTACTTGCAGACAATGGAGGCCATCCACAACAACCACTATCGCGGCAGTTAACTATCAGAAATTTTCTAGTAGAAGATCTGAATGGATTGTACCCTGGAGTTGTTACACCAGAGATAGAAGCAACCCACTTTGAACTTAAACCAGTGATGTTCAATATGCTTAATACTATTGGACAATTTAGTGGGTCTGCAACTGAAGATTCTAGGTAGCATCTCAAATCCTTCATGGAAGTATGCAACTCTTTCAAAATTCAAGGAGTCCATGAAGACATTTTGAAACCCCCGTAGCCCGGCCTAGATGGAACCGACACTAATGGGTTATACAGGGAATATCAAACCAAACCCGCGAAGGTTCGATTCGATAAACAACCCTAAAACCGTTATATTTTTTTTATTTTGTTTTTCTTAGATGCATAATCTTATTCCTACTTGTCAAGGTCTCATGCAAAGCGTTAACGAAAACAAACCAATCATAAACGATCATCCGATTAAACACTTAAGTAAACTAAGGACTAAAACGTAAAACTTTTAAATCTTATTAATAAAGTATAAATTCTTTTCATTAAAGTTCAATTAAACACTCAAGTGTTCTTCACATCAAATTTTAACTCAAACGGATCATTCTAACATCATCAATTGTATGTTTCTCTAATTTAGGGACTAAAATGTAAATCTCCCAAATTACAAGGACTTCATCCAAATTAGGTTAACCATATTGAAATTAAATCAACTTTATGCATGCATGTAAAATTTCAGCTCAAAATAACATCTGTAAGTACCTTAATCGAACAAAGAAAGATATCCGGGACTAAATTATAATTTCCAGCAACTTTCAATCCTTGGTAGTCAAAGGTTTCAAAACCTTCCATAGGTTTCGAAACTTTTTGTAAAAGGTTTCGAAACTTTTCGCGTCCAGTAGCTTTCCAGAATTACAATTGCACGAAAGGTTTCGAAACTTCCTGAAGGTTTCGAAACTATTTGACAATGATTTCGGAACCTTCTCAGAGGTTTCGAAACTGTGGGTCTGGAACCTAAAGTTCCGTCACACTAAGTGAAAACTAACAATTCAATACACAACCATTAATCACTTCCAACTATATGCATAATTCCTAAGCATAATTAACAACTTGTAACACATGATTTATAACGTCACGGACATCAATCAAACTATAAGCATGCTTCCTAGAAGATGATTAAAACATAACAATCATGCAAGTACATGCTTCAACAATCCAAACAATTCCATAGTTCAACAATTAACAATCAAGCAACAAAGGTCTTATTACAACATAAACCAAAGTCTAAGTACATACTCCTCACATACGTTGGGTTACACATTGCTATGCCCCACTTTATTTGCCAAAAATATACCAAATTTAAAGTGATCCTTCCTCTTGGTTTCCTTGCCACGAACGAAGCCCCAAGTGTCTTTATTTTTCTGCAAGGATGAAAAGAGAGCTTAAGCAAACATGCTTAGTGAGGAAGCTCTACAATAAATCATCAATGTATCTATTCAAAACCATGATGAGACCATAATTTGCAATACATTGTTAAATCATGCATGCTAACATCTCATGCTCATGTTCTTTAAACCATATGCATCCTTGAGTTTACATAACCTTATCAACACAATTTATAAATGATGCACGATGTTCCTCTCAAATTCATGTATGTATATTGGCATTCTAGTGACCACTTAATGTGAACCTTGAGTTCACCGAATACACGGATCCATTGTTAGAGACCATTGTCTCGTCATGACACGAAGTCACCATTGACATGACACCAAATCACCATTGACATGACACGAGGTCACCATTATAGCACTACCACGCACGATCGGACACATAGTCACCCTTGTTACGTGTAGGCGGCTCTACCACGCACGGTTGGACACAAAGTCACCCTTGTTAGGTGTAGGCAATTTTCTGTATTCTCAACTTTGTTTATAGTGCACTTAAGAAAATCCTAATGACATGTCATTCGTATTCGAATCTAAAGTTAGTGTCACTAAGCCAATATCATAAACAAATGTGCTTGATAATTTGCTGCTCATAATGCATGCATAATATGTGCAACAAATGAACCAAAAGCCATGCCCAAAGGCACCATCATATATAAGGCAATTAACCATATTGTATTCTAAATCATTTCTCATAATTTTCCATAATCATGGATGCTAAATGAGCTATGCATTTCAGCAAGTATTTCTCATGTATGCACCAATTCAAATCATGCTCATGCATTTCCAAGAATCTCATTGCATTACCAACATAATGCCTTTATCGAATGTAACCGAAACTTATGTTGATTTACAAAAAACATTTACTTTACTTACTCTTGAACTATGGAAAGTTTTCACACTCTTCCATAGTCTCCAAAAAAGAACCGTACCAATGCGATTCGATTTAAGTCTGAAAAAACACTCACCAACAAGCGAAACGAGCTTTCGCCGCTATCCGATGATCGCGCCAACGCACCAGCACTCAATTACCTTCTTGTACCTCTTCTAAAACATTAAAAACATAGAATTCTCTCATCATAACATGCTCAAACCAACAGCCATATCTGATCACCATAAAACTATCGAAAACTTAGCCCAAAAAACCGTAAACTAAGCCGAAACACATCCGAACAACACCAGCCCAAAAACTAATGAATCTAACATCTAATCCACTTCAATTATGAACCAAAAACACATCCAAACCATCCTTATATCTCCAGCAACATTAAAGAACCTAAAACAGCCCCTAAAACAACCGAAAAATACCTTAAAACAACACCGATTGCATTATTCCAGGATTAAATTAATGTACTATCAAATGAAGACTCAATTAATCATTTAATTAATATAAAAACATAATCGAATCCATCTAATTTCAGCATTGAATGAGATCCAAAAAGATTTCACAAAAAATATTCACAAAATCACTAGATCTAACATTGAAAATATAGAATTAAGTTTTAATTCAAAGATTAGCAAGCTAATACTTGGGAATTTCAATAAACAACCTTAGAAAAGAATTAAAAATCCACAAAATTACCTTTAAGATCTATTCACCAAAAAGATGCAATTTCCTCTTCTTGGTTCCTTGCAATTTGATGTTGATTTGATAAAATTGATGGTTAGGTTTTGTAAAGGATGGAAAGATGATTAAAATGATGTAATCTTTGTGGAAAAAGATGCAAAAATCAGCAAGGAATTGTAGAGAAAAGATGAAGGAAAATGGAGAGAAAATGAGAGAAAAAGATGAGAGAAAAAAGTAGTTTTGAGAGAAAATGATTTATCATCTTTAATTAAAGTAATTAAAAAGCATTTTGATGAATAAATCATTATAAAAAATTAAAAATGGGTTTATGGCCCTCTAAGGATTCTAAGTTTAGCTGACTTTTCAATTTAGTCACTAAAACATCAAATTTTTGAAAATTATAAAATAAGTCCTCCAATTTTTCCAAAAAATACAAATTGGTCATTTATGCATAATTAAGCATAATTAAAAATCAATATAAAATCCAAATTACCTTCTTTTAATCTTGAAACATATTTTCAATATTTTTAAACCATATTCTAAAATTATTATTTTTCCTAATTAAAAATATTCGTATTTTATTTTCCCCAGAATAATGAACCGGAGAACTCGATTCGACCCGAATTGAATTCTCCTAACTAAAGCCTAAACTAATAACCCCAAAAACGGGATGTTACAAACTCTTTCAAAATTCAAGGAGTCCATGAAGACATTTTGAGATTAAAACTTTTCCCTATTCACTGAGGGATAGGGCCAAGACCTGGTGAAATAGCATTCCGGCAAGATCTATTAGATCTTGGAGTAAACTCTACCGAGAATTCATTACGCGGTTTAACCCTATAAATTTATATGATCGAATTCGTAATAATATTACTTCTTTTAGACAGGCTGATGATGAACCTATGTATGAGGCTTGGGAACGCTACAGGGAGTTACTAAACAAATGTCTATTGCATGGATTTCCCCTATGGACACAAGTAACCATGTTCTATAATGTCACCAATGCCCCAACAAGGATGATGTTAGATGCCTCGGCAAATGGCACACTCCTTGACAAGGCTCCAGAAGAAGCTATTGAGATTCTGAACAAACTCGCAAGAAACGATTTTCAATTCCCTACTTCTAAGCGAGGTGGATTAAGACACCAAGCCACAGTGAATGAACTAGAATCTACCAATTCAGTGGCAACACAATTGGCATCTTTCACCAAGATGGTTCAAAACATGTAAGTATAGAAAAATACTCATGAGGTAAAAGCAATAAATTCTTCTGAGTATATGTAACTTCCCGTTTTTGGGGTTATTAGTTAGGCTTAGTTAGGTGAATTCGATTCGGGTTGAATCGGGTTCTCCAGTTCATTAATTCCGGGAAAAATAAAATAAGGATATTTTTAATTAAGAAAAATAATAATTTGAAAGGTGGTTTGAAATATTAAAAATATGTTTCAAATTAAAAGAAAATAATTTGGATTTTATAATGATTTTTAATTATGCTTAATTATGCATAAATGACCAATTTGTAATTTTTGGAAAAATTGGAGGACCAATTTGGTGATTTTCGGCAATTAATGTATTTTAGTGACTAAATTTAAAAACAAGCTAAACTTAGAATCCTTAGAGGGCCATAAACCCATTTCTAATTTTTAATGATGATTTATTCACCAAAAAGGTATTTTTAATTACTTTAATTTGGTTTTTAATCATTTTTCTCAAAAACCATTTTTCTCTCATTTTCTCTCCACTTTCTCTTCATCTTTTCTCTCCAATTCCTTGCTGATTTTTGCATCTTTTTCCACAAAGAATACATCACTTGCATCATCTTTCCATCCTTTACAAAACCTAAGCATTGATTTCATCAAATCTATATCAAATTGCAAGGAATCAAGAAGGGGAAAATCTCATATTTTTGGTGAATAGATCTTGAAGGTAATTTTATGGATATTTATTTTTTTCTAAGGTTCTTTATTAAAATTCCCAAGTATTAGCTTGCTAATCTTTGAATAAACACTTGATTCTATGTTTTTAATGTTAGATCTAATGTTTTTTGTGATGTTTTTGTAAAATCTCTTTGGATCTCATTTAATGCTGGAAATTAGATGGATTCAATCATGTTTTTATTTTGATTTAATGATTAATTGAGTCTTGATTTGATATCACATTAATCTAATCCCGGAATAATACAATCGATGTAGTTTTAAGGTGTTTTTCGGTTGTTTTATGAGCTGTTTTAGATGCTTAAATGTTGCTGGAGGTATAAGGATGGTTTGGATGTGTTTTTGGATCATGATTGAGGTGTATTAGATGTTAGATTCGTTAGGTTTTGGGCTGATGTTGTTCGGATGCGTTTCGGCTTAGTTTTTGGTCTTTTCGGCTAAGTTTTCGGTAGTTTAATGGTGATCGGATGTGGCTATTGGTTTGAGCATGTTATGACCTGAGAATACTCTGTTTTTAATGTTGTAGAAGAGGTACAAGAGGAAGCTTGATTGCTGGTGCGTTGGTGCGATCATCGGATAGCGGCGAAAGCTCGTTTCGCTTGTTGGTGAGTGATTTCGGATTTAAAGCGAATCGCATTTGGTACGTTCTGTTTTGGGGGGCTATGGAAGAGTGTGAAAACCTTCCATAGTTCAAGAGTAAGTAAAGTATTTGTTTTGATAAACCGGTATGAGTTTCGGCTACATTTTTTAAAGGCATTATGTTGGTAATGCAATGAGATTTATGCAAATGCATGAGCATGATTTGAAATGATGCATACATGAGAATTACTTGCTGAAATGCATAGCTTATTTAGCATCCATGATTATGGAAAATTATGAGAAATGATTTGGAATACAATGTGGTTAATTGCCTTATACATGATGGTGCCTTTGGGCATGACTTATGGTTCATTTGTTTTCCAATTTATGCATGCATTATGAGAAGCAAGTTATATGATTTGGAATACAATATGGTTATTTGCCTTATATATAATGGTGCCTTTGGGCATGGCTTTTGGTTCATTTGTTGAACAATTTATGCATGCATTATGAACAGCAAGTTATCATGCACATTTGATTATGATATTGGCTTAGTAACACTAACTTTAGATTCGAATACGAATGACATGTTATTAGGATTGTCTTAAGTGCACTATAATCAAAACTGAAAATACAGGATATTGCCTACACGTAACAAGGGTGACTTTGTGTCCAACCGTGCGTGGTAGAGCCGCCTACACTTAACAAGGGTGACTATGTGTCCGATCGTGCGTGGTAGTGCTAATGGTGACTTAGTGTCATGTCAATGGTGACTTAGTGTCATGTCAATGGTGACTTCGTGTCATGAAGAGACAAATGTCTCATGGATCCGTGTATTCGGTGAACTCAAGGTTCACATTAAGTGTTCACTAGAAAACCAATATACATACATGAAATTAAGAAAAGGTTTGAGCATCATTTATAAATTGTTTTGCCAAGGTTATGTGAACTCAAGGATGCATATGATTTAATGAATTTGGACATGTAATATTGGCATGCATGATTTGACAAAGTGTTGCAAATTATGGTTTCAACATGGTTTTAAATAGATGCATTGATGATCTTTTGTGGAGCTACCTCACTAAGCATGTTTTCTTAAGCTCTCTTTTCATCTTTGCAGAAAAATAAGGGCACTTGGAGCTTCGTTCGAGGCAAGGAAACCAAGGGGAAGATCACATCGAATTTGGTATGTTTTGGCAAATATATTGGGCAAGGCAGTGTGTAACACAATCTATAGGGGATATATGTACTTAGGCTTTGGTTTACGATGTAATAAAACCATTATTGATTGAATGTTAATTGTTAAACTTTGTTTTGTTTGAGTTGTGGAAGCATGTAATAGTATGATTGATATGTTGTTGCTATTCATACCTTAGGGAGCATGCCTATAGGTCTCTTTATGATCTTTCCAAATGTTTTAAACTGTGATTATGATGATGTGATGCCTAGGAATATTGCATATAATTTTGGGTTATTAAAGTTTATGTTTGGATTGGTTTAAATGAGCTTTTACGTCTCACCTCGTCCAGAATACAGGGGATATCGAAACACCCTGTGGCAGTATCGATACCCCTATGCCTATTTGAGCATCTGTATCGAACCAGGGTTCGGTACCAAATGCTACTGGACGTGGCTGTTCCAAAACACCCCTAAGATTGTTTCGAAATAGGTGACCATAGTTCGAACCATGGGTTCCCTGGGAACACGTGTTCCGAAACACCCTAAGGGTTGTTTCAAAACACCTCGCCTAGAATGGGCAATTTGAGAGTTTTGAATGCATGAAACATAGGATTTAATTTAGTAACAAATACAGTGAATTTATGTGTGATTTTAGGAGATGTTGTGACACCATGATTCATGCTTTAACCCGAACACACATCGAATGTTATAAGAAGGATAGAATACCTAGTATTACATATATTGCAATTAAGTCCATAAAAGCTAGAACATAAAATTGATTAATTAAGATACCTTGTATGATCTGAACTGTATGTTGAATGTGTTAAGCTTGTTTATTTGTTATCCGGTGGATTGATTATGAATATGGTGATGTAAATTAGTTCCTTACGTTTTTGGTCCCTAATCATGTATACGTTTAATTGATCGACTATAATGATTGAACTGCGTCTATCTCTGTCTTACTTGAGTTAATTACACATAGGAGATTAATCGAGCATCTAGGTAAGATAAAATAAAAAAAATGTTACGGTTTTCAGGGTTGTCTATCGGATCGAACCCTCACGGGTTTGGTTCGATATTCCCTGTGTGACCCATTAGTGTTGGTTCTGTCTAAGCCGAGCTAAGGGGGTTACATTTGGTGGTATCAGAGCCAGGTTGAATAAAATATGTGATTGGTTTGAATAAAATGTGTTGTTGGTTTGAAAGGTGTGTAGTTGGTTGGTTAAAGCATGTATACGATTGCTAAGTTGTGTGTTTAAATGTGCGATTGATCATGATGTGTGTGATTGAGCATGATATGTTGTTGGTATGTGAGAATCTATTTATGATGATTGCACTTTGAGTAATGATGATTAAACTGGGGATTATCGGTTACACATTGCCACTGTCAATATATTTTTAGATGCTCTCAGTTTTCCCTTGGATCTTGCCCGAATGTAAGTTTGTTTTATTTGAACATTATGTTTTAAACTACATGTTTAAAGTTTTTGAATATGATTCTAAGACGTAAGTCACTGGATATTGTTGGTATGAACTTTGATGGTCAAGATTGAAGATGAAATGACTGCTAGGGAAGAGTAAATTCTTCCTCCTTTGTGAGTGTGCCTTCGATTAGGCCGGAAGGTTAGTTGTGGTGTTGCACTATTCTTTCGATTATGTTTTAATCTGCTGAAGCTGGTACGGATGTTGTTAATCTGACTTGGGAGTTGTCAATAAGATGGTAGTTGAGGTTGTTGGAATTGAGGATGTTATTTGTGAGTGTGAACAATAATCATGTTTAGATTAAGAGCACATATATGTATATATTTATAGATAATGTAGGACATGCATGCATTCTTGAGCATAATATTAGAAATTGCATTTACATGCATATGCACTTGCATAGACATTTATGAGGGCATACAGGAAATCATGCATACATTTGTTCACACTTGCGAGTAGCTCCTTGAGGGTATAAATGGAGTGTGGTTGGTTCTTTTAAGGGGAAGGTGTGAAAAAAAAAAGGTTGAAAGAACTTTCTTGTGGTGTTAAGCTGAATGTGTAGTGGGCAAGCTACCCTTTTGGATAGGGAATAGTCTTGGATGAACAATGAGTGGTTGGTCTCAGAGTTGTGAATGTTTGAAACCGAGGTAAATACCCTGAGGTATGGTTAGTTTGAGTTGGTCATTACTAAAAGAAGGGTTGAGTTTTGCGGATTCTTTCTAGTTAAGATTTGAAGGTTGTAACAAGGTTGCAGCATATTTTATAGAGTAAGGCGGGTTGGAGTTTTTCTGAGTGTTATGAAATTATTTTATGGAAATTACATGGATTTCTTTGTAGTGTGGTTGGTGTGCAGTTAGATCGGAGGTTGTGACCAATCTGGTATGGTCAGGATGAAAGAAAAATATGAGATACATATTGGTATGGGAGTTGTGGACTCAGGGGTTTGAATCTTAGATTGTTGTGACCTTGAGAGGTTTTGTTATACTATAAATGAGGAAAGTATACACGTTGTGTTTACAGGATGTTAAGTTGGATATACTTTGGGTAAAGTTAGTCTTTGATGATGTCTGAAGTGGTGTAATATGGATCGCTGGACAATTTATGGTTTGTATCGATTGTTCAGTCTTGTGGGTTTGCTTTTATCGAAAAGTGTTTTGAGGTTTTGTGTTCGGTGAGTTCGTGTTTGTGGATGTTTCATCAATATGGTTACTGCTTTGACAAGGTTATAAAATAAGAGATGTTGTAGTAGTGGAGGAATAGTTCTACAAGCTTGGATTTTGTTGTGGTATAGTTAATGTAAGAGTTGGTTTGTCGATGAGTTGATAATGGAAAAAAAAAGTTTTGGGTTATGTGTCAAGACACTTAATGATGTGTAGATTCTAACGTTTGAACCATGGTGTTGAGTTGGTTGTGGTGGTTAAACCTTAAGTTGGAGGTATTATCGTTGTGATGAGTACGATGTTGGGTCTGATACAAAGTTGGTAAGTTTTTGTGTGATATATCTTGTAGAATGTTAGCAACCGGAGATGTCTTGGCTTACATAAGGATGCTTGCAATAGGAGTTTGTTACGTGGGATAAGCCTGGGTTATTGTGGAGTTACAAGGGAAGATGTTCGGTTAACCTATAGAGAGACCTAGTTATATGGTGGATCTATGAGTGAAATTCAACCTTGGTAAAGTTGATCGGGGACAAGTCGTAGCAAAGTGTTTGTTGAGGGTCTAGTGAAGGATATGTTCTTGGCAAGGTTTAGTTTTGTGTTAAGAATCTTTTTGTGTTATGTTAACCGCATGGTTGTTACGGGAAGTGTCGAGATAGAATGGTGTCTTGAGCAGGGCTTATGGTAATCTTTTTTCATGGGTTTGGTGGGAGTGTTATGGTAGGAGTTGGGGAAAACATGTATTTTTGACTAAGCTGGTTTGGATTATATTTGAATCATATGTAAATGTTTATCTTGCTGATAAGGTAAGAATGAGTATCAATTTTCTTTGGGTTATTGTTAGTAGTAAGGGTGCCCAGGGTTGAAGTCAGGAAGAATCATCATAAGTTTGGTAGTATGTTCTATCGATGGTATGGAGTTTTCTTATGAGGTTTGTTGGATCAATCGTTTGTTGGAGTACGTTTTTTTTTGGGGTTTCTAAGTCCCATTGGAAGGATGTGTGAGTGGTGTGTCTATAACATGATAAGATTTGAAAGTTTTGGGACCGACATAGGTTCTTGTTTGGATGTTGGGTGTTATCATTCATAGGTAAATGGATGATATGTTGTGACGTTGTGATATGGTTAATATGACTCATAACGAAGTTGTTGTTGGCGGTGGTGTTTGCTTAAGACAATGTTGACAGTTTTGTACAAGTTAGTCTAAAGTTTGTTGTATGGAGTGGAGGTTGGTGAAAGGCTTAGTTGGTTACCTAGTATGTGGTAGGATGTCAAAAGTAAGGTTAGTTCGATGGTGATGGTATGGAAACCGTTGCGGTTATCAAGAGTTGGTTATCAACTTTATGGGGTTTTCTTTTGAGTTATGTTTTCTATAGAGGTTGAGATGGTATGGTGGTTTGTGTATTGTTGCTTTGGTGTGGGGAAAGAATTTGTTGGTTGTCCAAAGAGGGTAAGTGTGGGCTGTCTGTTGAGTATCATCCGGGGAAAGCTAAGGTGATGGCTGAATCTTTGAGCCGTAAGACGATAGTTGAGTTGAGAGTGATGTTTGCTAAGTTGAGTATTTCAAAGGAAGGTGGTTGAGTGGTGGAGTTGTGAGTAAAGCCTATCTTGGTTGAGATGATAAGGTGAAACAGTTAAAGGATGAGACGTTGGTACCTTTTGTGGAGGATATGGCTAAGGGTAGACCGACCGATGATCAAACTCTTATTTTTCTTCTTTCATATATTTTTTTCTTAGTATCTATGGGTGAGTATTTTAGTAGGGATTTTTTTGCATACACGTCTCAAACCTAAAACTTAGGTAAAGCCAAACCGTTTATCATTTGGATTATCCCATTGATTAATATGCATATAAAAAGTAATTTGTTTATGAGAGTTTTCAAATAGGGATTTTCGACGTACACACCTCAAACTTAAGATCTGCTTATTCAGAATCAAACTGCTTATCATTTGAATTAATCTGTTACTAATATGATATAAAAGTAATTGTTTATGCATATATATATATATATGATTATAAAATTAAAATTTAAAATTGAGAATAAATTTAAGAGGACATATTTCATTTGTTGTAAGGTGAAACGGTTGATGTTCCTAGAGGTCACGGGTTCGAGCACCAGCAATATTAGCAGAGTGATTGAACGATCAATGTAAAATGATAAAGATTATATTTTAGAACAGATACTATTATAATCACTATCAACTTGTTAAAAAGAAAAAGTCATGTCTTGCATCAAAACTTTAAAACTTAGACACTAATCTTTTGGATTCATAATTATGTTCTTTAAATGTCAAAGTGGGTGCTTTTCTTTATCATTTAGCCTATGAATATGAACTGGGACATTTTTCTCAATTCACTCCATTAACTAATTAAATAAAATCTACTAACTTAAATTTGGTAAATTTGATCTAAGACTGATTCAAAATTAATTAAAACGTGAATAACTGAATATGATGATATAAATTTGTATAAAATTAAAATAAATTAAACTGAATTAAATTAACTCAAATTCTAATTGAATCAATATAAACCCAAAATAATTTTATAAAAACTAAAGTAATCCTACTAAAAGCAATCTAAATTTATTTTATCTAAATCCAATTAGACCAAACAAAAGTTTACTCATTTATATATATAAGAGAGAAATTATATCATGAATAAGTCCTATCACGTCATCTATGAGACCAACCACTAATAATCATTTATCTTATTATTTTTTTCATGTCATATATTTTCTAAGTGAAGATTCACTTAAGGAAAAATATGATATGGATAAATTAATGAGATGAGTGATTTTTAGTGGTTGGTCCCATGGACACGTGGTGGGACTTATCCATAATATAATTTCTCATATAAAAAAACATACCAATATACTAAGTTGTATATATTATGTAGGATAGACTTAAATTTTTTTAAAGTTCACACATTTATCTTTAATTTTTTAAAATTTTATGAGTTAGCTCTTAATTTTTTTTAATATTTATAATTGTGTATCATAAAATTTTAAAATTTCACTTATATTCATCCTCAAATATTTTTTGGATCTATCACTAAATATACTATATATACTTTGATTGAAATCATACTCAAAACAATCTGAATATCTAAAAAATTTGATCAGAATAAAAAACCAACCGATTACTTACTGAGTCGATATCAATCCGATCCAAAAATATTCAACCCTACATCAACTGATTCACTCATAACCCAATCTAATCTAAATTAGCATAGACTCAAATTAAAATTAAACTCAATAAATTTAATTTAAATCCAACTCAAATAAAGTCAGGGTCAAAATTATTCGATCCAAACGACATATTTTCCCTAACTGTATCTTCCAAAGATATCGTGGAAAGGGATGATCATGTTTCAGATTTGACGTCTATTTACATAAAAAAATATAATTAAAAATATATTGGTGGTAGGATTTTTCTCCCTTTTCTATTAAAAAAAATTCTAATCTATAAGAAATCAGATCATGAGTTATTATCGCTATATCATTTATAAGATCAACTAATTAAATGTATCTATTTAATTAATTTTTGATTAAATAAATCTTTACTTGATAAGAATTATTTTTAAACTTAATCTACTGTATATATTAGTGAAGATTCACTTGATAAAAAAGATAAGATAAAAGATTAATTAAATTGATATATTTAATTAGTTAGTCTCATAAATGATATAGTAAGATTGATCCATAATATAATTTCCCCTAATCTATCCTCATACGTACATAATTGTTATTTATATATTAATTAAAAGTATAAATTATTACAATGGTCACGTTTAGTCGGTATATACGTACGTTTTTATTACATTTTGATTTTGAGTTTTTGATATCTACATCTTTCGAGTGTAGGGAGAATTTTGTGTTAAATTCAACATCCAATAATTAATTATTTCGGTCATTGAACTAGGATGATATTCAAATCTAAGATAAAATTGATTGCATTTTAGGGATTGGGTATTTAATGTTGTTATTCGGATGAAAAAAATGAACTTTTAAAAATTTTATAGGCTAATTTATAAATAAACCTTTATTAATGTGTACGTAATCAAAATAACAAAAACTAACATTCGAGTGACTAAAACATTCAATTTTTAAAATCGATGATAAAAATGTACATCGACTAAACATAAGTAATTATTAAAAAAATATCTTAATCTGAGTGGGGACAATTTTTGTTATCATTGTGTTAAATAAAAATCATTAAAATATATTTCACTTCAATCTTTTACAGTATATAACAAGAATGGTGTGAAATGAATCTATGAGATACAATAGAAGAGTAAGCAAAAAAGGTATGAAGTTAGCAATTTTTTTAAGTAAATCAATTAGTCTGGGCTATGATCAATTGGTCCATCCCATGTTAGTTTTAACTTCTTATTGTTCAGCAGTTCTAAATAAATAATTGCAATTCTAAAGACTGAGCAATTGCTGGTGGCTACTGTTGGATTCTGTGGGGTTTCACAAAGCTTAAGGAATGAGCAAAGCACCAAATTAGTGAAAAAGAAGACCAGAAAGAGTCTGCAATTGTACAAGCCCCAATGGCACGAACCCAACCTTTTATCAGTGTCTGAGAAGAAGATTTTTGGCTGTGGTCCACTGCAATGTATGGTAACCCTCCAAGGGCAATGGCTAAAGCTCACGTGTAGGGCTGGATGTCGTTGCTAACCATGATAGTGTTCAAGTGTTCATCATTAGCCATGCAGGGGATTGAAATCATGAAGAATCATTAGCTATGACCTCACAAAAACTTGATTTTCTTTCATGACAACATACACACAAAAACAACAAAACCCTAAACTTTTAAGACTTATTCTACATCATATCCTATTAAGACTAGTACTAATAAAAAAATACCTTTTCTTGTTTAGTTGAGTAGTATTCTAATAATTAAAGAGGAAAAATCATAACAAGATGAAAGGGAAAAAAGAAAATCATGATGCAAGAATATGAAAAGAGAAACTAGGGCTTGAAAATTAGATTTTTTTTATAGCTTTCACGTGTGTTGGTAAACCATTTTAATACTGCCCCAATCATATTTTGTACAGTTCTAAAAATATACGGAAAATCAACTCTCACACCCTCTACAATCCATTCAGACTAAGTTTTATTAATCAATGTAAGTATTTCACCAATAATCTTATTTAGTTTTCTGACAAAAAATAAATTTAAGGTATAGAAAATCAATAAGCATCGTCAGATAAATGTTTAAATCTGTGAACTCCAAGTGTAGGAGCGTAAACAAGTCGAGTTGAACTCTAATGCACTAAGCTTGACTTGTCTTATTAAGATTTTGAGTCTAGTTTAAGCTTGAATACGAGACTGAAAAATCTGAGTTCGACTCGGCTCGTTAAGAACTCGAGTCGAATTTGAGTTTTATTTAAGCCAAATTGAGTCAAGTGTTGACTGATCTTTGATTATATTAAACTCGAGTGACTTTTATCTATCATTTCTCATTTAAAGCCTAATGAAAAAATTTTGGTACACAAGTTGTGTAAACTCGAGCTTGTTAATTTTAGGTTTTAATGTCTTAATTTAGGGTTTAAGACTTGAGTTTAGAATTTAGTGTATTAATTTAAATTTTAAAATATTTTCAAGTAGCTCATGAGCTTTTTCGAGTCGGGTACCATGTAGCTCAGCTTAGCTCGTCAAGAACTCGAGTCGAGTTCAAGCTCAAGCTCGAGCCGAGTCTAATCAAATTAAGTTTTGACCGAATCAAACTCAAATAACTCACAATCTATCTCGTTTCATTTGCGTTCTACCCGAAGGTTCGTTTTTTCATGAAGGGGGATGGCACTCCAATTACTGCAATTAAGGGTGGGAATTATTATGGTGTGTTTGCCATCATTGGGTGTTTCAGAAACAGACTTAAAAACTCTATCTCCATAGCTAAGTTTACTCATTGTCTTTGGGCAGACCTCTTATGTCCCCCCAGCTTCATGGTTGACTTCATCATATGCTTTGAACATCAGATTAGGCATTGAGCATACACAGCCACATATTGGCTTATAGACAAAACATAGAACCATTAAGTCCTAATATTATCAAATTAGTATAATTTTTTTAATTTTTTGGATTGATATCATTACAGTGAGTTCATCGTAGAAGCACAATGAATTTAAATAAATATTATTTTTTTAAAAAAAATAAACTTGCCGTAATAGTACATCGAGTTTAAAAATACTTTAATTTTATAACCTAAATTCTTACTATTTGAATAAAACTTTATGTATATTTTATCTTATAAATAAAATTTTATATAATATTCTAATCTACTTCATGGATATTAACTTTTTTAATAGACTTCATGGATATTAAATTTTGAACTTTTACTCGAATGATTTGTTTAGGTTAAAAGCTAATCGGTTAGGGATTACAATTCCTTTCCTCTAAAAAATAAAGTTGACAAAACAATAAGTTTAATATATATACTAATCTATTATTTTATCCGTTTAATAATTTATTTTAAGAGATCTGAATTTAAATTATTTTATTAAGGCATATATCATCAAAGAATTAATTTTTTTTTTAAACTCATCAAAGAATTAAAATATATACAAATAAATACTATTTTATAATCTACTTAAGACTATTAAAAATAATTTATGCATCAGAAAGGTTAAATAGAGCTATTAATTAACACATTTAATATATTATTTGCTACGCCGTACAAACAATGTTCAAATTCGGGACTAATGCAAAATTTTATATCAGGGGTGAAACTATATAGTTTTAAGAGAGAACTTATAAAATTTTTAGAGGACACAAATAGTTTTTCAATGAAAAATAGATAAAAAAAATTTTTAATCATATACAAATTTTAAAATTTTAGGTGAACGATCGTCCCCTTTAATCGTACTCGATCCATCCCTAATTTAAATGATATTAAATATTTTTAAGTATATTTAAAAATCTAAAAAGAAAGTTTTATAAATAAATATGACACTAGGCATAATTTTAATATTATTTATAGAATTATTTTTTTCGTTAAACATATCACAAATAATAATCTATAAGATAATTATTTTATTTTTAGATTTTTCATAAATTAAAAAAATGAGGGTAGCATACATCTTTCTAGTATATTCTTAAAAATAAAAAATAATATAAAAATCATTTTCTTTAATATAAAAAATCAATATGATGCCATTAAATTAAAAGAGATGTATTAAACATTTGATAAATGTCTATAGTGAATTTGAATTGGATTAATTGGTTTTTTTTATAGTCAATGTGATACACTTTGAAAGATTAATAGCAAACCATTGTCCACTTTTACTTCGTCCTTTCGATGAGAAATTATATCAAGGATAAGTTCTATCACGTCATACATGAAACCAACCACTAAAAATCATCAATCTCATCAAATTTTTTCATGTCATATTTTCTTAAGTGAATTGTCACTCATATTTACTGTTAATTCGTTTTAAAAATAATTTTTTCAAGTAAAGATTCACTTAGAAAAAATATATGACATGAAAAAATTGATGAGATGAGTGATTTTTAGTGGTTGATCTCATGGACACGTGGTGAGACTTACCCATAATATAATTTTTCCCTTTTGAGGTAGTTAATGAGGTACATGTTCATGGGTTACGATTCATTGCAGCGTAGTAGGATCATCCTTAGTTCCACGATTTTGTTACAAACAACTTGAAACGAAGATGTTTTGTAGTTGAGAATATAGAAAATTTTCGTATTGCAATGAAAACTTAAAATGCTGATGTGTTTGGCTATATAGGCCTTAAAAAGCGTAGGTTGAAAAAAACGTAGGGTGATGGCGAGGTTCAAGGGAATCGATAGAACTCTTGCGGTATAATATTTTATTTTTCTTTTTTAACTTGTTTCTAAGTTGCGAAAAAAACATAGTTTGATGCTTGAGAATGAGGGGTCTTTGGCGACGAAAGGCGTGTTCACAATGTTTTTATGCGGGGAGCGTAACACAAAGTTCTTTCATGCTTTAGTTCAGGCACGAAGACAAGCGAATTATGTGGTCGTGTATCAAAAGAGATGTTTCTGAGTTTGTGACAAGGTTTTTAGCATGTCAACAACTAAAAGCGGAATATAAAGTTCCTTCAGTTTTGCTTTAGCCTATCCAGATTCCACAATGAAAGTGGGATCAAGTGACCATGGACTTCATCATCGGGTTTCCAATGACGTTAAAAAAGCATGATGCTATATGGGTTATAGTTAACTACTTGACAAAGTCGAGTCACTTTTTACCCGTATGGATTTTAGTTTGGATAAGCTAGCACAGTTGTACATCAAGCAGATAGTGAGGTTGTATGGTGTACCATCATCGATCATATCAGATAAGGATCTGAGGTTCACGACAAGGTTGTGGAAGTCTATCCATAAGGCTTTGGATACCAAGTTGCACTTTAGTAGAACTTTTCACCCTTAGATCGATGGAAAGTCTGAGAGAGTTATCCATATCTTAGAGGATATGCTCGAGTGTTGTGTTGTAAACTTTACCCGTAGTTGGGATGAGTAGTTACCATTGATAGAGTTTGCTTACAACAACAGTTATCAGTGGTGCATCAAGATGGATCCTTTTAAGGCCTTTTACGGGAGCAGGATACCTTTGTGTTGGACCAAGCTTAATGAGAGAAAGATAGTGGGTTCAAAGTTTGTTAAGCAAACCAACAAGGTTTAGATCACCAAAGAAAGGTTGTAAGCAGCTTTTGACCGACAGAAAGCTTATACGGATCGAAATCGTAAGCACATTGAGTATGAGCTTGGAGAGAAGGTATTTCTCAAAGTATCTCCATGAAAAGGGAATATCTATTTTGGTCATAAAAGAAAGTTAAGTCCAAGGTACATCGGACCTTATAAATTTCTTTAGAGGGTTGAACCGATAGCTTATCGTATAGCTCTACCTCTAGAGTTAACATATATACATGATGTTTTCTATGTGTCTATATTGAGACATTACCATTCTGATACTTCGCGTGTTGTCCAACTTGAAAAGATTGAGTGAATACGGATTTAAATTACGAGGAAAGACCAATCAAAATCTTGTACAAGGGAGTGAAAGAGCTCAGGAACAAGAGTATACCTTTAGTCAAGATTTTGTGAATGAACCACGGAGTCGAAGAATTTTTTTAAAGAGGAAGAGCTGTAATGACCTAGATTTTAGATCCGAGTGTCGAGTTAACCCGGAACATTGGGCTTTGACATTTGGGCCTTATTTGGACCTCAGGTTTGTTTGTTAGGCTAGTTTTGGGCCTTGGGTTTTGGTTACCTTTAGCTCAATATGGTTTTTGAGGGGTTTTATGGTACTTTCACACTTGGATGAAAAAAACAAGGTGGGGGATGGAGATTTTCTAAAAAAAAGTTAAGGAGGCGAGGTCATTGGGGGTTTCATCATCTTCTTCCTATCTTCTACAAGAAGAAATTTTGGTTAAAGGTTCAATCTTTGCTGGAGTGTTGAAGAATCTCGTTTGATTTGCTGAGGGAAAGTTGTAGAGCATCAAGTGATCTACAAGACAAGGTAAAAATGGTGTGTTTTGGTGGAGGTTTATGGTGAAATGCTTGAAGAAAGCAAGAACGGATGAAGGGTGCTAAGGGGGTTCTTTTATTTGTTCTTTAATGTTTTTAGCTTCTAAAAGCATCCCTAACAATGTCTAATTGTTGGTTTAATTTCTTTCTTATAGAAAAATAAGTTGGGGAGCCTTCAATGAAGCTTGGCAAAAAAAAACCTTGAAGGAGTGGTTTCTGGGATTTTACAACTTGCTTGCTCGAGGTTGGTACCCCTCCAACTCCCCTTTGCATAAAACATCTCATAAGTAGGTTGTATTGCTTGTGGTATGAATGCATAATTGTTTGGTTGATAACTTAGAGACCTTTAATGGTGATTCTCGTAATTAGATGTTTGATGGCTTAAAACTTGTAGCAACACACTTTAAACTCTTTCAATAATGTGTAGGAATAATTTAGGATCGAATATGTTAAGTTTGGGTAGTGTTCTAAGCGTTTTGAGGTTCCAGACCTGCATTTTCATGCTAGCGTTTCGATACACCTTGGTGGGAGTTTTGATACCCTAAAGAGGATGGGAAGACTTAGTTTATAACACCATGATCCCAATCCGGATCCGAAGCGTTATATTAGGGTCACCCAAAACTCAACACATCAATTCATTTAAAAGCACGTGTTCTAAAGTCTCAAAATATCATGTTTCATAGATCCATGTAGATCAGAATAAAATAAAATAAAGTGTTCATAAAATAGGAGCTCATTTTTCAAATATATTATCTGACTCACATAAAATCCAAAATAAAGATTACAGATTCGATTTATGGCAAGGTCCTATGAATACATTAAGTCTAAACTAAAGATCAATTACTATACTTTTTAAACAGCTTTGATTCTTGTAATTACTCCTTGATGTGCTCCTCTAAAGCTACATGTCACCTACGCAACGGAAAAATCACAATTCTGCACGCCGAGATAACAAGCTCAATGGTACATTTTTACTCTACTATAATTCATGAATATAATACAATGAGCAAGCACGATAAGATAGTCAAGAGTGCACATAAAGACTTCTCAACTAAGGTTCATATCTTTTTCTCAAGATATTTACATATAGAAAGATCACATGCCTTTCTAGGCTTATCTACTCGGTCTCACACAGTCCATCGAGTTACATCGAGATCACACAACCCATTGAATTACATGTACCTTACCCCACTCACACAACTTTAAGGTATTAAGGTCATTAACCACTGATAACATAACATACACACATGCATGTAACATACATAACTATTGTCCAATCGTAGCCCTATTATACCCATGCTCACACAGTCGGTAGGTTTTCCTGTAATCACATAGTCGTCGGGTTAGACCATATATGGATCATCATAGCTACAAATACATCCGAGACATACTTGGATCAACATAGCCATAAGTAGTCCAATCCTGAGGTCACATAGTCTATCAAGTTACTCGAGTTCACGTAATCCATCGAGTTGCTTGATGCTCATACAACCCATCAAGTTATATTCCTTATTTGGATCAACATAGTCACGGATAGGTTTGAACCACATCCATATCATATAGCTCGTGGACACGTCGAACATACTTAGTCACACAGCACAAAGTACATGTCCCCTTAACTAAGTGCCCATGCATTGACTCTATGCTATCCAGATTTCCTTTAGCAAGTTATATAAATAACTCATGCTCCACGAGAATCCACACATATCATTAAGTTGAGACAAACATATAACTTAACTAATAAGAAAGATATTTCTCATAAATAAGATTAGATTCATAAAGCCACTAGGTCATTTACAAGATCCTCTCTAGGTTATTCCATTAGCTAAAACACCTCAATGTACTGGTTCCCCCTCAACATACACCAAGGACCCTAACTACCACACGTTATTTCCTAATACCCTATAGTTCCTTAGGAAACATAATAATATTAAGCCACACACCGTTTATTGAGCTATTAGTCATAATTTCACGTGTTGGGGTAGTAAACTCGATCCATTAGTTTTATAATTCATTTTACACCTTTTGAGACCCTTTAAAGCTTTTTTCATAAATTATAAAACCCTCGATTGAAATTCTTAATTTTTGGATAGATTGCAGAAAAGTATCGAT
Source organism: Abelmoschus esculentus (assembly GCA_035048815.1). Taxonomy (NCBI): domain Eukaryota; kingdom Viridiplantae; phylum Streptophyta; class Magnoliopsida; order Malvales; family Malvaceae; genus Abelmoschus; species Abelmoschus esculentus. The sequence goes on along the minus strand of JAUCBN010000026.1, from coordinate 10,248,045 downwards.
ATGTCTATATGGGGTATCGAAATGCCCTTGTATCGATAGGCTTTTAATGTGTATCGATACGACCCTATATCGATACGCTTCCCCTCGTGTATCGATACACCAAACTAAATAACCTTGTTTATCTCACGAGTTAACTACCCGTATCGATACACCTACTTGGGGTATCAATACACTACACGGTATTGATACACCTCCCAAGGGGTATCGATATCAAACCTTATTGAAATTTGACATATCGAAACACAAGATAGCTGTATCGATATGCCTACTATCTATATCCTTATTTTATATTCTGTGTATCGATACACTCCCTTATGTATCGATACGACTATACAAAATTGTAGGTCTAAGGCTGAAAATCACCAAAAATCCCCACCCAACCTACATTGTTGATTCTCAAATTGATTCTATAAGTTAAATGAAGCCTAAGAGGTGAGTTCCTAACAATTTTATATCAATTTAACCCATAATACGAATTCTACCATTTTAGGGTTCTAAATTACCCAAACACCCATCTCAAGCAATATATAACCAATAATCAAGTAAGACAAAGATTTCAAGATGCACATGAAGTGTAATAGTCAAAAATGTACTGACCTCAAGCAACAAACCCAAATTAAAGCCTCTGCAAGCCTTTAACATCCTTCTTCTTTGTTTAAGCTTCAAGACACACTTCCCACCCAAAGTTAAGGATATAAAACTTGATTGATATATCTTTTTAAGCTGAACAAAATTTCCTTGATGGCCGAAACATGATTTTCACTCTTATAGTAATAAGATTCCACCTTTAACTTGCTTGAGGAAAGGAATAAAGAAAAAGATGAAGCCCCCAAAGATATCCCCCTTTTCCTTTACCTTTTTAGAAGAAATAAAAGAGATATCAGCCCTTTGTCTCTTCTAAGGGATAATTACTCAATTACTCCTCCTCTTTCACCCTTATCCAAACAACTCATAAGCCAAGCCTAACAAGTAAGCCTACAACAAACCCAAAAGGCCCAACAAGAAAAAACCGAGGCCCATCACGATGCAATACAACCCTACAACCTCAAACATGTGCCCTAATTTAGCGGTCCATGGCTCAAGTCAATGCCTAAATTTGACCTGGAAAAGATGGGTCGTTACAACTCTTTCCTTCTTAAGGAAATTTTGCCCTCGGAATTTAAACGGAGTAAAGAGATGTAACCACAACAGTCTAGCTACAAGCAATTGTTCTAAGAATAACATAAACGGGGATTCTTCCTTCAACCATCCTATAACGAATCAAACACTAAATCGTATAAAATAGATTAGCTCTCAAAGAGATTCTAACAGTCTAACCACCATCACTTAGGTCCTTCACATGTGGTTCAGCTTGAGGAGATCAAAGTTAATATAGATTCAACTTACGAGGAGAGACCTATAAGAATCTTGGATAATATAGTGAAAGAGCTCAAAAACAAGAGTATTCCTTTGGTAAAGATTTTGTGAATTTACTATGGTGTTGAAGAAGGGACATGGGAAGTTGAGAAGGACATGAGAGCTCAGTGTCTGCATCTCTTCTTATTAGGTAAATTTTGATGATGAAATTTTCTTTAAGGAGAGGAAAGTTATCATGACCCGGATTCGGATATGAGTGTTGAGATAACCTAAAGAGTTGCGCTCTAATGTTTAGGCCCTGAGTTTGAGTTTTTAGGATAGTTTAGGGCCTTAAACTTTTTGACTTGTATTGTGGGATGAGGGTTTTTTGGTAATTAAACAAATAGGTTGAAAATGAAGGGTTTGGTGGTTATTGAGCTATAGAGAATGAGGTCAATATTCTGAAGTTTTTCTCCCCAACTTTTTCTTTTTTAATCATAAGAGAAAGTTGAGCCACGGTTTGATCTTTATTAATTATTTTAGAATTTCATTTTGGAGTTGAAAGGGAAGTTGTAAGATTGCTTATGATCAACAAAATAAGGTATTGTCTGATAAGTTTGGTGATGGAGGTGTTTTGAGAGGTTTTAAGAGTAGTATGGGATTTAGTGGTTGAGGAGCTTAAAATCTTGGGTTCATAGTATTTTTAAATTCTGGAAGTCTTCTCAATAAAGGTTTAATAGGATGCTTATCTTCTTCTTGTAGAGAAATAAGCATGGGAGTCTTCTAAACGCTTTGGGAAGCAAAAAGCTTGAAGAGAGGTGAAAAATGAGTTTGTTGTGTTTTTGCTTTAGGTTGGTATCCTCTAACTCTTCTTGTAACACCTCAAAATTAGGCCTAAAAATTTAGTGAACTGGTTTCGTTTGTTTAACCTAGTTCGGGATTAAAAACTTAAAAATTGTTTTTAATTAAAATAAATTATGGAAAAATATTATAAAATCCTTATTTAATATATATTTTATCTTGGTAAACTAAATTTCAAAAACTGATCCTTGAATCCTTAATATTTTGAAATTAGTGACTATTTTGTAAAAATTGAAAATTGGAGGATAATTTTATAAAATTAAGTCAAAACTTTGAATTTTTATGGGGCTTTGATCCAATCATAATCTTAGTTGATATAAGCCTTCAAAGGGACTATTTTAATAACCCATAACCCATAATTTCAATTAATAACCTAAATAACTTAATATTAATCCTAAAAACTTATTTTTCATCAAAATATAAATATATTTTCTTAGAATTTTGAATTCTCCTATTCCTTATAGAAAATCCATCATATTTTAAAATTTAAACATCAATTTTTTTCAATAAAAATTTATATGATTAATTTTTTATATTTTTCATCTTCAAAATCTCTTTGTTCTTCTTCGGTTTTACTTGTTTTAAAACCTTGGAAGGAGGTTGGATCAATTTTGGATGTGAGAATACTTCAAACCTTTAAAAACTAAAGTTATTTAATGAAATTCCTAAGTTCTTAGCTGATCGAATAAATATTTTAAGCCTTGAATCAATAAAATTGGTTTTCTTGATAAAAATTCTATTATTTTCTTGATTTTCGTTCAAGGACTTTACATGGCTTTTTTGATGATTAAATATATGAATCTTGAAGCTTTTATATGTAATTAATATGGATTTTAAGTATCTAATCTCGTAGATAAGGTTTAGGTGGTGTTCGGAGGGGTTCTCTGTGAGTTTCGATTAGGTGTTATGGTGTTTTTAGGGGCTGTCATATATTGGTCCGAATTGAGGGATGCTTGAGTATGTTATAATTCACTAAAACCTTAGTTTTTGATGTTTGAATTAGCTCAAGAGGTAGACGAATAAGTTTGAGGGAGATCGGAAAGCCGAATCACGTTTTCGTATGACTTGTTGAGCAAGATTTGGTAAATCGCGAAGTGGATTATGAGAGTGGGTTGTTTTGGCAGTGTTTTAAATGTGTTTTTAAAGGTTTGAGGTGTAGGGAAGGTGTGAAAAAAATCCCTATACTGGAAAGTAAGTTTTAAGCTTTCTTAAAGGTTTCTATGCCTTGATTTTTATTATGATTAGTCATGCACGTGTCGTACATTTACATATCTGAATATGCATGTGTTTTTAATTCTCATGAGATTGATTTTAAAAAGGGTTTTATATGCATATGATGCTCCCACGATTTTGTTTTGAAAATATGAGAAAAGTAGTTTTATCAGTTTATGCATTTAATGCATGGATTGGTGGGATGTATGATTTTATTTCATTATTTTTAACTCGAAACTTGAGCATTGGTTTTATTTTTTTATTGGTAATAAATATGATGGTAACATGGATAAGTTGATCGATCAATATGATGTGAGTGCATTAAAATTATAAAATGAGTACGTGTATTAAATGCCTTAGTGATGCATTAGAGTTGATGCTTAGAGTGTGGTATATGTGTTGTATTACATTTAAGCATTTTTGTCCCAAATGCTAATGTCTGCCTGCGTAATTCGTTTATCCTAACGATTAGTGAGTCCAATCGGATTCACTAATACCAAGTTTTAAAAGCAAGGTATGATACCATGCAACGAGGTTTGTATGTTTATTTAATATATGAATAAGTGGTTTTTTTAAGCTTTATCATGAGTAACATTTAAGTCTTGTGTTTTTCTTATTAAACATGTATTTTCAGAAAGGTATTTTGAAAAGTTTGTGGCTTGTGAATCATAATACAGTTGTTGATTTTCAAAAACGGCCTTGTTCGCCACGACTGATCATTTTTATAAATTATATGACTTGGTTTTTCAAATTGATTTTTACTTGGTTTTGACTTGGTTTTAAAGTGTTGAAATCAATTTAATATGGGCTGCATTGTTAGGAGTTTTTATACTTTTTTTATTCACTCACTAAGCTTATGTTTACCCACTCATTTACCTTGCAATACAGATTATTTAATGTGGAGGCAGTAAAGAGAAGCAAGGATCCAAGTAATCGTCAAGTGAAACTATAGTATGTCTTTTATATCATTAGTAGTAGTGAGAGAGCAATGGGGACGAAATATCTTATTGAGATTGTTATTTATGCTAATTATACTTTTAATGGCTAAAATGTTTATCTATGTTGATGTTAGCTTTATGACTTGAATTTAAATTATCTATTGATATTCCTTTAGTTATAATAAAAGTTATATGAAAGTTTGATTCTTGATGTGTGTGAATTTGAGTGTTGTTAATAATGAAGCATGACTATTTATGAGTTAAATCTATGATGTGATTATTTAGGTTGAAATGCATATAGAATTCATGATGAGTATATTATTGTTGTTCTTACATGTTTTTATGAGATTGTTGAAGTTGAATCATGCTTTTAGGAGTTTGAATATATTGTTGCTAACTAGGTTGCAATGTATCGAGTAAGTTATATATAATATGGGAATAACGTGTATTTTGGACTAAGGTTGCTCTTAAAAGTCATATATTCTTGAGCATGACATTAGATTGTATTTGCATGCACTTGTATAGGCATCTAAGGTGACATATAGGACTCATGCATACATTGTCCATATCTACAAATGATTCCCTCTTGAAAAAAGTTATGTTGTTGTCAGTCTTGTAGGGAGAAGTTATAGGTTTAAAGAGTTGTTTGAATGATGCCATTGTTGCATTGAGTCTATTGTGTAGTGGTCGAGTTATTGTTCTGATTGAGAAGTAATTCTTGATAAGTATTGGTTAGTTAGGCTTGAAATTGTGGATGGTTGAACCCAGGATGAGTGCCTTGAGTTTGATGACACAATTGGTATTGGTTGTAAGTAAAGTAGAAGGTTGAGTTTCGCAAGGTTTCTTTGGCGAAAGTTCAGTTTGTGTAGGAGGTGTGTTGTTATCATTGTGTTTGGTGAAAGTATCACTTGGTATTTTCTGTTTGGTATGGTTTAGAGTATGGTTAGGTCAGGAGTATAAATGATCTATTGTTTTGTTTAGGGAAGTACTAGTTTTTTCGGATAAGAAAGAAATATATCGAAAAAATAGTTAAGGTGTTCAAGGTTGTGGTCGTGTTGTTTGGCTTAGATTTTGCACGTTGTGTTCTTAAAGTTGTGTCGAGTTTTACTTGGGTATGTTCAGGTTGTTTTGGAGTAATCGGATGTTATCCTTGGTGACCTTTGTACTGAGAAGTTGTGCGAAGGGGATCACTGGTCAGTTGTAACCTTTAATGGGAAATAAATCTTTTGGGCTTGTTTTATCGTTATGAAGTGTTGCAAGGGTTTGTGATTGTTGAGTTTTCTGTTTATGGTTTGTTTCTCCTATGTTGTTTTTGATTAACATTAAGAAGGATATTGAGGTGAATGGATGGAGGAGTAATATTAAGCTTGTCTAGGTTAGAGAGACAATTTTGAGCCTAGAATAATATAAGGGAGATAAGAGTTGGTTGACTACAGTACCGTGTTGTTTAAAGTTCCAGTTAGTGAGTTGTTTGGAAAAAGTTATGTGTATAGTACATCCAGTTAGTTAACAGTTTGTTGTTGAGTTAGTTATGGTGATCTAGTCTTTAGATGAGACATTATTTTTTGGACGAGCATGATGTTTTGTACTGACAAAAAAGGATTATAAGTGTCTTATGTTGCATGATGGGTTAAATATGAGTTGCTTAGTGTGACTTATGTTGCTTAAGGATTATGTCTTGATAAGTGTCGGTTTAGTGGAGTAAGTTAAGAGTATTGTAAAGTCAAGAGTAGTGGTGGCTCAATTAATTTTATCGAAGGGTATGGTCTAATAATAGAGTAATAGGTGAGACTTTTAATGGTTAAGATGTTCTGAGGTAAGTTGTTATTGAATGTTTGGTGGAACTGCGTGTGTGGGGAATAATTGAGGTTGTGTTGATGGGTTTTAGTTGTGAAGTTGGTTATATTTCCTATCTATGAGGTACATAGTTGTTTTTTATGGTGTTGAGTTAGAATGGTATCTTGTCAAAGTTTATGATAGTCTTTTGCTATGCATGTGAAAGTAAGAAGTTGTGTTAAAAGTTTGAAAGCGATTGATGTTAAGTGAACTTGTTTTGGGTGTGGTTGTGTTAAAAATAAATGTTTGTTTTGTTGATAAGTTAAGCTTGAGAACCAATGTTCTTTGAGAATGTTGTTCTCATCAAAGGTACTGGAATAGAGGTGTGTGAACAAATCTCTGTAAGTTTTGTGATGTGTTTTTTCGGTAGTTAAAAGAGAGTGTTTCCTTTGAGAATGGTTGGAAACATTGAGCAGTATGCTTTAATGTGGTAAGGTTTTTGATACAGACATTGAATTTACAGTTGAGTTTTGGGTGTTCGCTCATCAATAGGTGCATAACCGGTATAAGTGGATTATCCGGTTAAGGAAAGGTGTGCTAAGGTACAATGACGTGAATTTTTTGGGTTCTTGGTAAAGATGTTACTGTTGGTTGGATTTGCTTATAGTCGTATTCATAGTTGGGTGTTCGAGTGGTACCGTTTAAGAGTTTTGTTGGTGGAAGTTGTTATGTGTTGTTGTGTTGAGCAAGACTTTGTTAGAAGTTTTGGTTTTGTCTTATGTATTAGAGTATGCTTGAGGAAGTTAAACTTGTTGTGGCAATTGAGAGTCGTTGCAGTTTGCCAAGAGTTGTTACCAACTTCAGGTAGGGAGAAGTTTAGTCTCCAGAAAAGAAAAGATTTTTTGGTTTTAGTTTGAAGTTATGGTGAGTGTTGAGACGAATCATGGTGTTTTGGTGTATCGTTGTTTGTATATCAATTCAAGTTTTGATGATGGGTGGTGTCAAGATGAGACTGAATCTTGTGTTTTATGAGATGTATGTTGATATCTTGCCTTTTGGTAGTAAAGGTCCTTGAGATAAGGTCATCATGTTGGTCAGAGTGATTTAGTGATATCACAGTGTTTGGAAAGTCACGTGAGTGTGAATGGAAGTTATAAATGAGTATTTTCCTTACATCTTTTCACGGTTAAAATTTCGATGACGAAATTTCTTAACTAATAGAGAGTTATAACGCCCCAAAATTGGACCTAGAAGTTTAGTAAACCGTTTTCGTCGATTTAGCCTAATTCAAGATTAAATACTTAAAAATGATTTTTAATAAAAATAAATTATGGAAAAATATTCTAAAATCCTTATTTAATATATATTTGACTTTGATAAACTCAATTTCGAAAATAGAGTCTTGAATCCCTAAGATTTTGAAATTAGTGATTATTTTATAAAAATTGAAAATTGGAGGACAATTTTATAAATCTATGCCAAAACTTTGAATCTTTAAGTTTTTTGATCGAATCTTAATCCTAGTTGATATAAGCCTTCCAAGTACCTCTTTTAATAACCCATAACCTATAATTTTAATTAATAACCTAAAAAACTATTTTTTATCAAAATATAAACTTATTTTCTTATAATTTCAAATTCTCATATTCTTTATAGTCACTCTATCATCTTTTCAAATTTAAACATCAATCTTTTCAATAAAAATTCGTTTGGTTAATTCTTTATATTTTTCTTCTTCAAAATCTCTTTGTTTTTCTTTAGTTTTACTTATTTTTAAACCTTGGAAGGAGGTTGGATTAATTTTGGAGGTGAGAATCATTCAAACATATAAAACCTAAATTACTTTAATGAAATTATTAAGTTCTTGTCTGATCATAAAAACCTTTAAAGTCTTGAATCATTAAAATCAGTTTTCTTGATAAAAAAATTATTGTTTTATTGATTTTCGTTCTAGGATTTTATATGGCTTTTTTAAATACCTATATACATGAATCTTGAAGCGTTTAGATGTAATTAATATGGCTTTTAAGTATCTAAGACTAGGCATAAGGTTTAGGTGGTGTTTGGAGGGGTTCTCAATGAGTTTCGGTTAGGTTTTATGGTGTTTTTAGGGGCTTCCATGTATTGATCCGAATTAAGAGATGTTTGGGTGTGTTATAATGCATAAAAACCTATGGTTTTGATGCTTGAATTAGTTCAAGAGGTAGAGGAACAAGTTTAAGGGGATTAGAAAACCGAGTCGCATTTTCGGGTGACTTGTTGAGCAAGTTTTGATAAATCGGTGAGTGGATTATGATAGTGGGTTGCTTCGGAAGTGTTTTAAATGTGTTTTTAAAGGTTTGGAGTGTAAGGAAGGTGTGAAAAAACTCTTTATACTCAGAAGTAAGTTTTAAGTATTACTTTCTTAAAGGTTCCTATATTATGCCTTGACTTTTACTATGATTAGTCATGCTCGTGTTATACTTGTGCATATGTGAATTTGCATGTTTTTTTAATGCTTATGAGATTGATTTTATAAAGGTTTTTATATGCATATGATGCTCCGACGATTTTGTTTTGTAAACATGAGAAACGTAGTTTTATCGGTTTATATATTTGATGCATGAATTGGTGGGATGCATTAGAGTTGATGCTTAGAGTGTGGTAGATCTATTGTATTACATTTAAACATTGCTTATCCCGGATGCTAAGGTTAAATTTTATGATTGAAGGTAATCAATCATGGGTATGAGTAGGCGGTTTAGTCTTCGTATATGGTATGAGTAACGATTTGACTCTCATACTGGCATGTTAGCGATTGGCCCCATACCTGACATGTCTTGACAAGAATGTCTGCATGCGTAGTCCGTTTATACTAACGATTAGTAATAGTCTAATTGGATTCACTAATACCAATACGTTTTAAAAGCAAGTGTACGATACCTTGCAACGAGGATTACATGTTTATTTATTATATGAATAAGTGATTTTTCTTTAAGCTTTGCCGTGAGTAGCATGTAAGTCTTCTGTTTTGCTTATTAAGTATGTTTCCAAAAAGGTATTTTGAAAAGGTTTTCTAGCTAGTGAGCCATGGTACACTTGTTGATTTTTAAAAGAGGCGTTATTTACCACGAATGACCATTCTTATAAAGAGCATGACTTGGTTTTCAAATTGATTTTTCCTTGGGTTTGACTTGGTTCTAAAGTGTTGAAATCAGTTTAATATGGGTTGCATTGCGAGGAGTTTTTATACTTGTTTTTATTCACTCACTAAGCTTATACTTACTCTCTCATTTACCTTGCGATGTAGATTATTTAATGTGGAGGCAGTAAAGAGAAGTAAGGATCTAGGTAATCGCCAAGTGAAAGCTCAAATATGTCTTTTATATCATTAGATGTAGTGAGAGAGCAATGGGGACAAAATATCTTATTGAGATTGTTATTTATGATAATTATACTTTCAACAGCTAGAATGTTTATCTATGTTGATGTTAGCTTTGTGACTTGAATTTAAATTGTCTATTGGTATTCCTTTAGTTATAATAAAAGTTATATGGAAGTTTGATTCTTGTAATCCCTATGTGCGGATTTGAGTGTTGTCGAAAATGAAACATGACTATTTATGAGTTGAATCTATGATGTGGTTATTTAGGTTGAAATGTATATAGAAATCATGTTGACTATATTGTTGTTCTTATATATTTTTATGAGATTATTGAAGTTGAAGCATGCTTTTAGGAGTTTGAATATATTGTTGCTAACTAGGTTGCAATGTATCTAATAAGTTGTATATGATATGTGGATAACGTGTATTTAGGACTGAAATTTGAGATGCAAGTATGTAATGAACTTAATTAGAGATTGATAACACTATTTTCATAACTAGTCCTTAATTTTTGAAAAAAATACACTTTAGTTCCTAAAGCATATTTGAACGTTTTAGGACTCGTTTCTTATGTGTTTCTACTGTAATTGAATATAATCTATGCATGGACATGTAGGATTAAAATAAAACATCTAGCTAAAAATATAGACATAAAAAAATTGTCGTTTGTTTTCTAGGGTTGTTTATCGGGGCGAGTTTCCTCTAAATGGCCACCATAAGACCGTTTCTGACCATCGTTTCGATGAATCAAGTCATGTCACACGAATAATTTGGGCGAGAAAAGAAAACACAAATGTGTTTGATTTGCTTGGTATACCCTAAAAGTAAGTGGTTTATATTTAAAAGCCGACAATCATGTTATATTCCTACTCCAGTCACCTTCCAACGTTCATTGACCATCGTACCTAAATTTTGATCTTCTTTCTCCTCCAAATGGCCACCCTAAGACTATTTTTGACCATTGTTTGGATGAATCAAGTCGTGTCATATCAATAATTTGGGCGAGAAAAAAAAATACAAATGTGTTTGATAGGCTTGGTATACTCTTAAAATATGTGTTTTATAATTAAAATCCGAAAATCATGTTATATTTGAGCTTTGTAATGAGTTTTTGGTATTTTTTAAAAGAAATTATATATTATTTGTAATATGAACATTATCTATTAGACATTACTTTTATTTTTGAATTACTTTATTTATTATATCTATTTATTGACTTTATTTAATAATATAAACTCTAACAAAATTTGAGCATTATTGAGTTAAAACATTAAAAAGAAACACTAATTTTACCCCTAAGAAGCCCTGCTTGTTATTATTATGGTTCATTTAATTTCGAGACGGCGTCGAAGATTTTCCATCATTGGAAGGATGGAAAACGAGGCGATAAGGGCAAAAGAGTAATTGATGCATCAATGAGCCAATTGAATGCAAACCCATAATTAGTACATTTGAAATGTACTAAGAAAAGCTCAGATTAACACTCTAGGCTGAACGAGGTCCATGAGGGGAGAGGATGGAATTGACAATTTTACCCACGCACCTATCCAAAATTATACAATCTGTCGACCATGATGTCTTACGTTAAGCTACTCATATAACACATGAAATGTTAAGGATGTATAATATTTTATATTCTTTTTAAATAAAAAAATACTCTCAATTACTATTTCAAAATTTATGCTTAAACTTCTCAAGTTATGATTATAATAACGTAAAATCGAAACATCATCAACGGTGTAAAACAAACCAAAGATATAAGGGCATGATCGTCATTTGATGGAAGTAAAAAGCCCATAATGAAAAGAACCTTATGGAACAAAAATATACTTAGAAAAGAAAATGTGAAAATATGAAGAAAAATAATCATTTAATTATAAATTTAGTAATAAATATATTATTTTCATTAAAAATAATAATTAAATCATTCAGTTATATATTTAAAAATAAATTTTATACCTTTTTAAATATAATAATTTTATCACTCAAATATATGTTTAAGAACAAACATGTTATTTAAAATTTTATTATGAACAAAGTCATTTTATCATTAAAATTAAAATAAATTTTGATATCATTATAATTTTAGTTTTTATATTCTATTAATTTGATAATAATTTTATGTAATCTAATAAAATTATCTTTATATTTAAAAATTTAAGACTATATCATCGTGATACACTCTTTAACCGCTTACCATACTACATATTATTACTTATTAGTGTAATAATCAACAATTATGATATATTAACAAAAATAATCACTTTCTTACTAAACAACTTACAAACTAATAAAATTGATTCAATATAATCATCACACTGTTTGTTAGTGAGTATAATCACTTTATTAATATAATTTTTAAATATGAATGATTAAATATTTTAAACTATTTAATTAAAATAAAATTAATATAATACATATATTCTAATAACTAAATTTATTATTATATTAATCTTTTATTTTAATTTTTAATAATAAAATAACTTATTTTTTATAAAAGACATATATTTATTTTTAAATTATAATCGAAAGACTTAACTATTATTTTAAAAATATCTACTTATTACTAACATATAATTAAATAACTCTAATTTATTTACTTAAATATCTACTATTTCTTTCCAAACTTATTTTGGGATGGATCAATAAAATTTAATGATAGGTATTGAGTGTTTTATATAGAGATTGTATTTCCAAATCTGCCCCTATGATATTTTAGGTAGGCATAATTTGTGATGTGACCCTATTTCGTAGATATAATAGTTTGACAACAGTGACATGGATGCTATGGAGAAGACAAAAATACCGCCATTTTTAAAATAAAGAAAGAAAAATGAAAGATTACGGCAAAATATGATTATTACCAACAGTTTTCAAACCCACAAGTCAGATTAGAGGGAGAGGGCTGAAGGGGGTTGGAAAACCAATCCATTAGCATGATTGCGAATCTTGTGACGACCCTTGCACACCATCATTGTAGAACCCAGCCATCTAGACGGACGGAACTCGACCCATAATTGCCCATCTTCCATCCCAGAAACAACCAAGTTCCACTGCCCCCATCATCATCACCCAACATTAAATCCTTCTAATGCTTACACAATCCATCATTGTTGTGTCGGACCATAACTCGTCTTTCTCTTTCTTCTACTTCTCCATGCCTATGCCTTTTAATTTCATCTATATATATATATCTTCACCCTTTCCTTCCAATTTGTCCCTGCACTGGGCTTCCTTTTCCTCTGTGTTCTCAACTGCTGTTACTTGCTGTTACCATACCCAGACTTGAGCTTCCTCGGCCAAACCAACCTCGCCTACAAAAGGTGATCTTTTTCGAAAAGGGTAAAGTGTGCTGAGGCCCCCACTTTTACTCTCTTGACCTCTTCTTTTCTTCTTTCACAAACAAAGGGTGGACGCTGTCCTAGCTAGTAGGGAACTAGTTAAACTTGTTTTTCCTCCGGTGCTTCAACTGTTTTGTTCTGTTCTATACCAGACATCTTACATGTGATGCTGTTCGGGTTCTGTTTATTTTGCTTGAGAACTAGAGATTGAATTCCCAATGTTGGAATTCTCTTCCAATATCACTTGTTTTTGCACAAGTTTATTTTCTTACGTACAAACCATTTTTGTCAGTTTAAATGCTCTGTTTCTTCTCTGTCGGAAGTTGTTACTGGTTTCTTAGGATAAGGGAAACTTGTGTTTAATATCATGCATACTATTAATGTCTGGTTTTTCTTCTTGTTTTTTCAAGGGCAGTTTCAAGAAGGGAACGAGGGTAGTACATTGTTTTCTGGTCATGGAAAGGCTGAACTCAAATCTGTACCTTCAGAACTGTTACATAATGAAAGAGAACGAGAGGTTAAGGAAGAAAGCACAGATTCTGAACCAGGAGAATCAAGCCCTTTTGTCTGAGCTCAAACAGAAACTCTCCAAGGGAAAGAATTCAGCAGCCAATCTACCTGATCTCAATCTCAGCTCCACTTCAGGCCCCAATGCTCCTAATTCTAGCAATCCCTGATCCGGCAGGATCAGACATCATGGCCCCACCTGTTTTTTTCTTTTTGTTTTTACCCTGTGTAAACCATAGCCGAATTGTAGCCTCGTTAACTAGTATCTTTTCGTTCGGGCTTATCTTTCCCAATATTTTACGACAGTGGGGATGTTAAAAGACATGGATTTGTGAATGGTGTATCAGGCTATCTGCTAGAGAAAGGAATATAATGTTATCATAGTTTTAGTTTTACTCTATTTTTTTCTAATTTGATGATCAATAGTATTATTTTCATATATTAATCTAAGAAACATATTAATATAACTATTAAACTATATAGACCAGACATTTTAGAACTAAATTATTGTTTTTCTCGTAAATAAGGAACTTAAATTTACGATTCACCTTATAAAAGTCTTAAAAATATTTGTAAAAGTGTAAATTACACAGGTAGCCACAATATTATGGGATCGGTATTAAAATATTTATAATATTTTAAAACGTGTCAAATACATTAATGAATTATTAAAATGATATCGAAATAGCCGTTGACTGTTAAAAAATTAACGGACGTATAATGTGATAATTAAAATAAAATAAAATAATTATACATTTACTTCTTATTTTTTTTAATTTAATCGTAATTTTATTATAATAAAATAATGAAATTATTTATTTAGGTGGTGAGCTAACCACTAGGTCAAACATACTCTACTAATATAAAATACTATTATTTATATATATTTATAGTTTCTTATATTTTTTTCTTTATATTTAATTATTTTTAATTTAATAAAAAATAATAATTAAATTATTATAGTAAAATTTTATTTATAAATGTTAAACCTTAAATCCTAAATTTTACACCTTAAACTCTAAACCCTAAATTCATTAAAATGAATTTTTAAATCCTAGACCCTAAATTCATTAAAATGAATTTTTAATCTTTAAATTCATTAAAATGAATTTTTAAACCCTAAACATTAAATCTTAAACCTAAAATCCAATACTAAATATTAAATTTTTAAATGAATTTAGGGTTTAAGATTTAACATTTAGAGTTTAGGGTTTATAATGTTGGACCCTAAATTTATTTAAAAATTTAAAATTTATTATATAACAATTTAATTATTATTTATTAAATTAAAAATAACTAAATATAGAAGAACAAATATGAGAAATAAATATATAAGTAATAGTGTTTTATATTGGTAGAGTCTACTTAGCCTAGTTGTTAGGCCACTTGAATTCCATGTTTTGAATCTAGATTCAACCCACCCCAGAAGCATGTTTTGTAATTTTTTTTTCTTTAATCTGATAGCATTTAATTAAATAATTTTATTATTTTATTATAATAAAATTAGGATTAAATTTAAAAAAAATATACAAATGACAAGGAGTAAATATATAATTATTTTATTTTATTTTAACTGTGACGTCATCTTTTCGTTAATTTTTTAACGGTCGGTGACTATTTCAATACCATTTTAATAGTTTATTTGTGTATTTGACGTCTTTTCAAGTATTATGGCTATTTGTGTAATTTAACCGATTCGCAATTAGTTTGAGTGCCCTCCAATATCCCTGCGTATTTTATTCTTGTTCGGATTGTGAGACTCATACAGGGCATAAATTAATGGGCAATATTTACGGGCTAGAAAAATAAGATAAATAATATTACGATTTGAATTTTTTGGACTTGTATATTTAAGTTGATGAAAATTTATTAAAATGTCATAATTCTTTAAGTTAATTACTCAATATATATGAATAAAGTTAATACAAAACATTGTATTCTCGTCGAAGGTTACAGTAACAATAATAAGTTTTCTACTAAGATGTTTAACTCCTAATTTTTTTTATAAACTTTGTAGCAAGTCAAATTGGGATACTTTTTTTTTCATTTAAATATTTATTTTTGTGCTCCAACAATAAAACATTAATTATAAACTTTAATCATAAATTTTAAATCTTAGATTTTAAAATTTATTCTCTAAAAACACATCCTATACCCGATATTTTAAACCTTAACTTCAAGTCATAAACTTAAGTACTAAATCATACACTTAATTTTTAATGATTATGCATAAATAGTTGAAAAAGGAGAAATGATTTCTACTCTTTAAATTGGCTTACTAAGACTCCATCCAATTAACATTATTTTTAAGGTTAAGATTCAAACTTCTAACTTTTATATATATATATATATATAATGTCTCATTTTTTAAAATCTACTGATTGTTAGTAATCCTCATAAAATATTCTAGACTAGTCGAGCCCTCGTAGGCTTGTGGATATTTTATTTGTTATGATTAAAATTTTCTCTTAAATAACTTATTTTTTTAATATTTAAAATTTAAAGGAGAATATATGATATCCTTAAATACTAATGTTAAAACAATAAAGCTGATTATTCATAGTAATATTCAAATTAATATAATATTATTTTCGAAATTAAAAAGAGAAAATATTTAATTTCGAATATTTCTCTCACTTGGTTTGACCTAATTTTCCTTATAAATTTGAATGCGATTTTTAATTTTCAAATCACTCAAAAACCTTTTGCTTCTCTTTTTTTCGTTCACGGTGATGAGGCTCATATAAGAGTTAAGTTTGAGATCTCTACGATTCGTGCTTCTGTCGAAGATCTTGTTGTTGTATCCTAGGAGACAAACGACCAAGTAAACTAAAGCACTGTGAAGTTGTCAAAATTTATCCGAAATTTATCTTAAGGAAACTGCATTCGCGGGCCTCAACAGAGTTCAAACTATGGTTCGGTTTGGTTTCTCTGGTTTTGTTATTTTTCGACTAATCTTTTTTATTTTTTTCTTCTTTTTTCGTCTCATATTGATTACTTTGTAACAATCTATAGACAAATATCCTGTTCTACCTTTATTCTAAATTCAAGGCGATTCAATTGAATCGCGAAAGAGATAACAAATATATTTGTTTTAAAATTTATCTTGTCATCTTAACAAATTTGCTAAAAATCTAAAAAATGGACAAATCTAATTTTAAAAATTATGGATAATAAACAAGAATTTTATTTATGGTTATTAACAATTATTATAATTTTTTTTTGTTTTTTTAATAGAAATAATGACAATTGAAGATTTTGTCGATTCAACTCCTAAGGTATTCGTATTTGGACATACTTTCAAGCAACAAATCCCAAATCTGAATGCAACGACATTGGTAATGAGTCACAATGAAAAGTCATCTAAATTTTGTGAATAAAATTTCAAGACATGACAATAAAAGATGTTCAATCTAACCATGCTGAACTTGATAAAATTTCTAAAAGATGATCCTCTAATTGTCTTTGTAGGGGAAGGAGAATAAGAGATGGATGATCTCACCGCCTTCTACATCACTAAGGCTTGGAACAATAAAGATTTTTTGTGCCAAAACTACATCCTCAATGAATTGCAAGACTCATTGTATCCGGTTTACAATATGTACATAATCACAAAACTATTGTGGGCAACTTTGGAAAACAAGTATAAAGTAGAGGATGTTAGGGCTAAAAAGATTTTAGTCGCGAAGTTTTTGAACTTTACTATAGTTGATTCAAAATCAATAGTAATTAAAATGGAAGAATTTCAAATAATCATGTAACACCTCAAAATGAGATTAGAAGTTAGTGAACCACTTTAGTTAGTATAACCTAGTTCAGGATTAAATACTTAAAAGTTAGTTTTAAATCGAAATAAATTAAGAAAAAATATCCTAAAATATTTATTTAACATATATTTGACTTTGGTCAAATCAATTTCGAAAATTGACCCCTGAATTCCTAAGATTTTAAAATTAGTAACCATTTTTGTAAAAATTGACAATTTGAGGAAAATTTTATAAAAAAACCAAAATTTTGAATATTTAAGGAGCTTTGATCCAATTATAAATCTAGATGGTCTAGGTTTTCCAAATTTATTTAATTAAGCCTAAAATTTATATATTTAACTGAAATAACTAAAATAAGACTAATTTTTATTCCTAAAACCCCTTTTCACATTATAAACAAAACCTAAAATCCTAATTTTCATTTTCCCTCATTCAATGCATACGTGCTATCATTTTTCAAAGGTAAATCCTAATCTTTTTGACAAAATTTTGTTTAGATTAATTATTATAACTTTTCTTCCTTGAAAATTCTAGTTTTCTCATTGTTTTCTAGTTTTAAAAACCGGAATGTGGTTGGATCAGTTTTGGAGGTGAGATTTCGTCAATCCTATAAAACTTTAAAGTTTTTTTTATTGAAATTCTCAAGTTATTGGTTTGAAATAATCATTTTTAATCCTTTGATTTCATAAAAATTGGTTTTTGACCAAAAAACTCAATTTTCGTTCAAGGGTTTTGATCCATTATTTTTGGATATTAAATTCATGTTTTTGAATGCATTATAATGATTATAACATGGTTAAAATATATCTAATTTCTTACTTTAGGCTTATGTGATGTTTGGTGTGTTTCAAAAAGTTTTTAGTTAAGGGTTTTGATAGGTTTTAAGGGTGGTTATGTAGGGATCCGACTTAAGGGTTTTATGTGTGCGTTTGGAGGTACTAAATCCTTTGATTTTGGTTCTTGAAACAGGACAAGAGTTAGGAGATCATGTTTGAAGGTGTTTCAGTTCATATCGGTGGCTTGACAATCATATAACGATTATCGGTGAGTAGTTTATGAAAGCGGATGCTTCAGCAGTGTTGTATACTGGTTTTACAAAGTTTTGAGAGTGTAGGGAAGGTGTGAAAACCTCTTATAGTCGGAAGTAAGTAAATACTTTAGGTTCCTATATTACTCTATGATTTTATTATGAGTTTTTTCATGTTTCTCTATTGTTTTGCATATATATATTTATGCATGATATTTGATGCTCATGATTACCGTTTTTATGAAGATTTAATATATGATTGATGCTCCCATCATTTTATTTCAAAAACGTGTTATATATGAGTTTACCAGTTTTGCATTGGATGCATGTGGTTTAATTTTGTTTTGGATTAAGTTTGAGCATTGATTTTTGATAAAATATTGGCTAGTTAAGTGATAAACTTATGAGATAAGTTGATCGGTCAATAAGGTCTAGAGTACACTATAAACATTCAAAATTCGTATGTGTGTAAATTCCTTATGTGTTGTATTTTGGATTTTAACATAATGTTGTATGATGGGAGTAGCACCGTCACATCCGGGCTGATAGGGGTAGTACTGTCACCAGACACCAAGGTGAGACTGATTATGTTGAGGTTAATATCAACATGCGCTTGCTCTAAGGGTAGTACTATCATGCGGTTACCCGTAATACAAATCAGACCACTAGCTCTAATATAAACTTACGTTTTCATTTTGTAATTGCAAGTGTTATGTTATATTAGGATTTGCTAGGTGAATAGCATGTAATATCTTTTAAAGAGTTTTACCGATGTTTTTATTTTGGCTTGTAGGCCATGTTTTGATAACACTTCATGGAAATTACTGTTGGCGTTATTAGCCATGTTTTAAAACGATTAAATGGATGCATGATCTTTTTTTTTTACTTTGACATGTTTGAGTTGTATAGGCTTTATTGCAAGAGACATTTTAAATATTTTATTTCCCTCACTAAGCTTCAAGCTTAACTTCTCTCTTTTTCCCTTGCAATGCAGAAAAATAAGTGTTGGAAGCAACCAAAAAGCAAAAGAGTTATGCGTGCCTATTTTAGCATTTTTCTTAGCTCAAGTATGTTGTTTTTTTAAATTATGGACCTTAGATAGTTGAGAGCAATAAAATAAAGAACCTATGTGTTTTGGAACGTTTTGCTATTGAACTCATCATTAATATTTCAGTAACCTTTTATGTGGTTGAGATATTTGAGATTTGATACGATAATTTGAAGTATGTTATGCCATGTTTATTTTTGTTGAAATATGCTTGTGAATTATGTGTTTTGCTTGTGGAATTAGGTGGCCATGCATCTAGAGAAAATGCTTGAAGTGTGAATTATGCTTTTAGGTACTTATATGCATCTAGAAAACCTTTGTCTTTCGTCTAAGGTTTAAATCTTGAGTAAACTGTAGTTATTGAACAAAGGATTTCGATACCTCTTCATAGGGTATCGATACCCAGGTAAAAACATGACGAATTTCTACAAAAATGACCTGGGTATCAAAATCACACGAACCGGTTTTGAAATGGAAGTATGAAAATAAGTAGGAGTATTGATACGCACTGATCTTGGTTTCGATACTGCTTTTTACAGATTCAAATGGTATCGAAATGGGTCATCAGTTGTATCGAAATGTGGGTTTTCACGTAGGTTATCGTTCAAGACCTCGAAGGCGTATCAAAACACTTAACACCTATTCTGATACCTATTTTAACATGGTACTCTGGTATCAAAACAGGGGCTAGGTGTTTCGAGACCTTTATTAGTTAAAGTTGTTATATGTTGAAATGAACTTAGAAACTTTACATTTTAGTTTTTAAACTACGAGTATGCAATTAGATGAGATATAGATGTTATTTTAAGTTAAAAATCGACAACCAAGCATGTAATGAGCTTAATTAAAGAATGATAACATAAGTTTCACGTTTAGTCCTTAAATTTTTAGAAATTACTATTAGGTCCTTAAAACATGTTCAATAAAACTAGAACTCGTTTCACATTGTTTCATATCACCAAGCTAAGCCAAAGCCGAGGCTTACTGGTGGAGTCTCTAAGAAGGAAAAATTTAAAGAATCATGTTTCAACTGTAGCAAGGTGGGACATAGGTCCTCTAAATGTAACATCCAAAAGCCAAGATGCCAATACTATGTAGGATGAAGATCTATACGCTATGATCTTTGAAGTCAACCTAGTTGACTCTAATCCAAGGAAGTAATGTCTAGACACCAGAGCCACACATTATATCTATTATGATGAGAACTCCTTCATTGAGTTGACACCTTGTGATAGTGGGGAGAAGCACTATATGGGGAATGTTGCGACTACAAGATCAAAAGGAAAAATCTATAGTCTTTAAGATGACTTCTGAAAAAGAATTCAAGCTATAAAATGTATTGTATGTGCATGACATATGAAAAAAATATTGTCTCCAGAACACTCTTAAGTGTTCACGGGTTTAGGATGATTTTTGAATCCCAAAAGTTAACTCTATTAAAGGAGAATGTTTGTGGGTAAGGGATATGTATTGAATGGAATGTGAAAACTCCATGTTATCTCTATACTAAAATAATGAATAAGAATATATCTTCTTCTTTCGTTTATGTGCTAGAATCATTTAATTTATGACATGGTAGACTAATAACCATAAATGTGAAATATGTGTTGAAGAAAAATTAATAAGGTCTTTATTTCAAACAATTAAAAGAAGTATAGAATCGTTTGATCTAATATATAGTGATGTTTACGGCTTAAAATTCGTACAAATAAGAGGACAATTTAATTTTTTATTACCTTCATGATGACAGCATAAAACAATATTATTTATATTTCCTTAAAAGCAAATATGAAGCTATAGAGAAATTTATACTCTATAAGCGAAAAGTCGAAAATCAACTTTATAAGAAGATTACGATAGTAAGAAGTGATCATTATTGTGAATATGTTAATCCATTTTGTGAGTACAACTCACAACATGGTATTATTCATGAAGTAACACCATATTACTCTCCTCAATCTAATAGAGTAACCATAAAAGAAATTATAAACGCCTTGTTAGAAAATTCTAGGTTACCATAGAACATGTGGGGGAAGCCATTCTTTCAGAAAATTACATTTTAAACAAGATTCTTCGACAGAAAAAATATAAGCACCATATGAGTTGTGAAAAGTTAGAAAACCTTTCTAGAAACACTTGAAAATATGAGGATGTCTTACAAAGATAATATCTCCATAGCCAAAACAAATGAAAATAGGTTCAAAATCTTGGATTATATTTTTATTGGCTATGTTGAACATAGTGATGCTTATGAATTTCTTGTGTATGAATCAAAGAATCTTGAGATTTAAAAAACACGATAGTGAAATAGAAAATATATATTTCTTTGAGAACATATTCCCCTATAATTCTAGAAAAGTTGATCAAATTTGGAAAAAACTATTTTAGATGATATGACTCCAAATGATCAACAAGAGGTCGAATCTGAAATAGAGCCAAGAAAGAGCAAAAGGGTAAAGGTAGAAAAATCCTTTGTATTTGACTTTCCAACGTTCATTTTGGAAGTAGATCTAATGTTTAGTGAAGCTATACACTCCTCTGAAAGCATTTTATGGAAAGAAGCTACAAAGAGTGAAATTGATTTTATCTTGCAAAATCATAGATTGGAATTAGTGGACCTTTCTCTTGAAATTAGACCACTAAATTTAAAATGGATTTTCAAACAAAAAATAAAGACAAATAGAATAATATATAAGTACAATTCACGATTGGTAATAAAGAGATACCGACAAAAGAAAGAACTTGATTATTTTTATATATTCTCTTCTCTATCAAGAATAACATCCATTAGGATAATACTCACGATTACTATATTAAGAAATCTTGAAGTACATCAAATAGATGTAAAACAATTTTTTCAAAGAACTTAACAAAGAAATATACATGGAACAATATGAAGATCATATAGTTTCAGATCAAGAACGGAAAGTATGTTGTGAAGTCTCTATATGGACTTAGTATATGAAATCGGTAAATAGATAAAATTATAAAATACTTAAAAAGCTTGATATTATTAATTTGGTCGGAGATTGTAAGTTATACGTTTATATTTGGTTTAGTAAAAAATGTTCGTATTAGGTTGTGTTAAAAATGCATGCAAAAGATTATTTAATTTTAAATTCAAATCTTAGTTTAAGGAGTAATATTCAATATAATTATGTGAAAAGTATCTTAAATGTGCATGAGTTACTTCAACGATTAACGTGACTTTTGATGTTAGATTTATGTCGATTAACTATAAAATATGATAATTTTGGGTTAAAATCTTTTTATGGATCAAATTATTATCGGCTATTGTTTCAATACGTATTATAAAATTTATCGATCTAACGTCAACAAGTCAAGTTATGTTCGTTTTAGAGAAATCAATGAAAAAAAAACTTATTAGAGAATTTTTATATAAAGTTAAATTTTCAATATTTTATTAATTAAGTTTAAATTAATTTAGTCTAAAACTCTCCTTTATCCGTTTTAAGTATTTAGAGTCAGATTTATTATATATTTTTTATAGATTTATTTTTATAAATTAATGCATTAAGTTACTTTTTCTCCAAGCAAAGAATTATTGTGTTCAAGCAAAAGACACTAGAAATTTATATTTTTAGGGGTATATTTTTATTAATTAGTGCATTTATTGTTTTAATGTGTTGCGTGTGATTTTACGTGTTTATTTTTATAATTCATTAATTTATTTTTTCATATAATTAATGTAAAGCAATATTACTCAAAATGTTTGAATATAATGTTACTAATATCATTTTTTTCTTCTTTGAATTATAAGTTCAAAACCCAACAACTTATTGAATTTTAATAAAAGTGTAACTCAAAACTAAATAGTAACATTGGTGAAAGGTGTAATTTTAAATATAATAAAATATTTTTCTCATATTCAATTTTTAACATTTAAAATAAAATATTATTTAAACGTTTATATTAGTAATATAATAAATAATAGAGGGTATTTTATAATGTTAAAGATGTAATATATAAATATTAAAAAATTTAATGATTTACATTTTTAAACAAACTCAATCAACTAGCATATTATATATCCAATTATTACAAACATGTTATTTTTCTTGTTAAAATTAAAACACGTGTTTAATATTTATAATATTAATAATAATTTTAGTTCTCAAAATTCATGCAATTTTTTTAAAAAAATAATTCAAAATAATTTAATAAATACATAATCTTACATATTTATAAATTCTATTGAATTAAAACAGTAGTTGGATAATTGAATTATGTCATAACAAATTAAGTTATTTTAAATTGTTTGTTATTAGAAAACATTTATGCGAAAAGAATAAGCCATTAAAAGAATATTAAAGGCTAAAATAACTTAAATTTTAATAAGATTAAATTTATTAAATTATTCTGAATTATATCTGCTCTTTTTGAAGATTAATGTTGTTATTATATCATGTCTTATTGTTAATCCCATCTAAATTTAACAATTTATGATATATTTGTAATATATTTTATCGATAGATTTGTTTATAATATTTTTTTAAAAAATAGCATACATTTATTTTAAAATTTATAATTAAGTGATTTCAAATATAATTTATACCAATATTTTACTCATCGATAACGGGATTAAAAAAGGCAAGAAAATAAAGATTTTTGTTGCAGGTAAGTTTAAGGTATGATATGTTTAGGGTACAATTAAATGACGGTAAGTTTTAAAATTTGTCTTTTAATTGAAAATGTAATTTTTTATAGTAATATTTTTTGAATTTTTTAAGAAATACTATACTTATTTTTTAAGTATTAATATTTAATTTTTAATAAAATTTTTAGTTTTATATAAATAATCGAAACTTACAAAATAAATATTAATACTTGAAAAAAAAAACTAAAAATTAACTAAAAAATTATTAAAAAATATAATATTTTTAATTAAAAATAAATTTAAAAAATTATAATAATTTAATCGTACTCTAAACATATCGCTAATTATACTTGTCTTTTTTTTGATAAAAAGAAAAGAAATAAGAGAAAATCCTAAGACAAGAAAGTGGATTCTTCATTGAGATTCTGTATGAAAAGAGCGATGGGAGATCTAATCAGAGTTTTCTATCAAAGCCAAAGTCTTAGGGTTGAAATGAAATCCTACCGGATCAACTCTTTGGGTGATGGCTGGTTGACCATCCACACAAAAACAACAAGACAACATGTCTTATCAGTCTACTCCTCTGCGGCCTACGATATCTATGGTGTTTGCCCACTTAGTCAGCCGAACCCTGTCCAACAACTCAGTTTAGTCAATTGGGGAACTCAAGGGTTGATGACTCGAATCTCAGAACAAGACACACTGGGGGATCGGCTGACGACACTCAACGCCACAATAACCCCCCAAGATCAACACTCAAAACATGTTTTGAATATAACAACTACTCTCCCTCTGCCCCTGACACTCTATGTTCCCATGGTCTTTTATTTTTAATGTCAAATATTCATATTTTTTATTAAATAAAGATATTATATTTTTATATAAATATTAAGAGTTAAATTTATATAGAATAGAATAATATAAATACTTTAGTAATCCAGTTAATTAGTAAATTTAAAAGGCTAATATATATTTATAGTTTAACTAGGCTTATTCTCTCAAGGTAGTATCTAATGAATTTTTATTTTTAAATCAATATTTAAATTTGATATATTCTCTTAAGACGGTACTCAAGTAATTCTTATTCTCAAGTTGATATTTGAACTAGATAAATTCTCTCAAAATGATACTAAAATTAATATATTCTATTAATTTTATATTAATTCAAAACAAATCAATAAATTTAACACTTTATATTTACGAATCTTATCAAAAATATTTTTTGTTATTCTCCTAAGTTATTTGTTCTTTTCTCAAGAATATTATATTATTTCTCTGGTATAATAAAAGTTTAACAATAACCTATTGTTTTATCGTAAAATATAATTGTTCAATTATTTTTTTAATCTTATATACTCACTTGATTTGATAATATCATATTTTTTCTACTAAACTGATATAATTTTAAAATATTAAGGGTTAGATTTTTATTAAATTATTTTAAATTGAGATCAAATTGATAGAATGTATAAGTTTTCAGAACTAAATTATTGATAAAAACATCAAAATCATAAATAAAGTTAAAATTCAGTTACAAATTTGAGAACAAAGATTCTTTAAATATATTTAAGAAAAACGTGTAATTCAAATACAACCTTGAGCGCAAAATTCGTTTATGCATCAATTTTAAAAAATATATCTAAATCAGATATTAAATATATATAATGTCAATTCAAAGAAATTTTCGATACATAAATACTATTACAAAGTTATTTTGTCTTTTATATTTTTTATTTAATATTAAAATAAAATAACTAAAAATTATTACTTGAGAATTAAATACGACTAACGACAAATCTTAACAAGGATATTTGAAGGGACTGCTTCAGTTCTTTAAATATTTTAGAGTTATATATATATAGTTTTAGCAGGAAAAATAATTAATTTTTTTGAAATATAATAAAAAAATTAAATAATGAAGGAGCAAATGAATTTTTAAATTTTTTTTAAATGAATAAATATTAATTTTTTAAAAATTTTGGCGGGTCTAGGTTAAATTTGATCATTCAATAACGGAGTCGTTATTGGTCTCTTTTGAAAATAGGTAGACCGAAAGCTTAAAAAAAATTGACCCAACTTTATAACCTGCCTAAAACTTACTTGAGTTAAAACTTGGTTTGACTCGAGAAAGCAATGACCCAAAATCAATATGTAACTGAGTGTGGTTAACCTTGAACACAAGTTAAACTTGTTATTTTAGTAACCAGACCCGACCTATATCCTATCGAGAATGACCTGAACCCGAATTGAATATGTTACTGTAGACCTAAAACCCGACCTACACCCAAGTGATACAAAATCTAAACTTGAGAGTAACCTAACATATAATTGATATTACCTAATTGAATTGACCCGAGATCCAATTTTATCCGACTTTTTTTGAATTCGATCTATTAATTGACCCAATTTATTTTGAACTCGACATGTTGTTGACCTAAAAAATGATATTGACATGACTTTTTATTTACTTGACATATGATTGAGGAAATCTATGATTTGGTTAGTTAATAAATCTATTATATTATAATATCAACTATTTTTCTCATCATTTAAATTATTAATTTTTATATTTAAAATATTTTTGTTAAATAATTTAATTATTGACTATTAAATTATAAATATAAATATATAGTTAATTTAAAGTGTGTTATGAATATTTTTATTTATGGTGAATATCCATATATTAAATAATACTTAAATATAATTTATTATTAGAGTTAAATTCTCATTAAAATTAGGACTTCCATCTTATGCCTATAAATATATACTTTTTGATAAGTATTGTACACAACCCTACTTTGAGAATATAATACAAATCTGTCTCTTTTTATCTCTCATCTTTGTTCATCTATTTCGTTTTTGTTATTGTTCTTTACTTTATTCACAACACGTTATCAGCATGAAACTTTAACCGTTGGAGGTGTTTGTCGTTCGAATCTTAAAGGAGTTATTGAAAAGAATTTGTTACTAGCATCAATCAAAGATAAATTCTTCTCCTTCTATTGTATTTTAATTATCGATTATTTCCCTCTCTTGACCTTTAATTTAATTTTTAATTTTTGAAAAATCATTGGTTATTTGGTGTTTGTGTAGCCATAGAGTTACTCAATTACCATATTTCTTGTCGACAATTTCCGAAAAAAGTTTAACAAGATATTGGTAACTAATTCTACCATATATTCAAATTAATGGATAGTTTGGTATATTTTACTTATTTAATTTAAGATTTTTTTATCTTTATTATAACCAATATTTGTTTATTTTATTTTGATTATGAAAGTTTATATTTTTAATTATGTTTTAAGTAATACATGATATTGAAACAAATATTCAACTTTAATTAATTTATATGTTCTATGTTATATTGGTTTAAACTGAGTATATTGGTTGAACATCCCGTTCTACGAGGTTATTGGTCTCAAAGGATGTTCTTTTTAAAGGACCTAGTGGACTGACTTAATAACGCCGCGTATGAGAATTAAATTTTTGTTCTTTATGTATATTATATATATTGGTTGATCAATTACTATTTAATAGTATGAATGTTATAAAATCTCTATTTGCTTGAAAGCAATATTTTTTTGTGTCGAAAAACTCGACTATAAACTTCAACCAAATTTAAGTTATGAAAATCGTCTTGATCCAAGAATTTTTATGGGAGGCATTTCCTGAAGTGAATGTAAGCATGATGTTTATTCCATGCGATTATTGAATTTGTTTTATTCCTTAAAGTGAATACAAACATGATAATTCACTATATGGATAGTGAATAAAACTCAGTTATGTGTTAGAGTATCACTGATAAGGATATGTTATAAAAAACATACTCCACTTTTCACACATTAATGTTGTCTTGTAGATACAATATCGTGAAAAAGTTTTAAATATCTATTAGTCTCCACTTCATTCCTTTAAGTGAATATGATACTTTATAGTGGAAAGAATAAATACCATATTAGTAATTATGGTTGCGATTGAGGTCATAAAATAGACATGGATGAGATGATCCTTTTGAGAATGTTTATATCAACCAGAAGTGGGATTATAAAGATTAAAAAAATCATAGAGATCATATCAAAATCTTTATGTTATCAATGCGATTGTGCAAACCATTGGACTCGTACTTGTCAAACGCTGAAGTATTATGGATTTTATCCATAATCATGAATGATAAATAAAAGAAAATATAAACAAATTTTCTTTGTGGCGAAAATAATTATAACATTGTTGATCCAACTCAATTGAATATTGTTAATTTTCTCATAATCCTTGAAGAGAATAATTCGCCATTTATTTATTTCCCTTATAATATCTAAAAGAGAATTATAAATCTTTTATTTATTTTGTTTTATGTTAATTTATTTTTAATTACTATTTATTTATGTTAATTTATTTTACATATTATTTATTTATGTTTTATGTTAATTTTTCCTTTGAATAATATGATTACTCTCGAAATAAAAAATACGCAATAAATCATGATGATTTATGCTTAGCAGCTAGTGCAAGTACTCATACTATATTTAAGTATAAAAATATTTTTCCCATTTAAATATAAGGGAAAATATGAGTACTATATCTCAAAGTACGGAAATATCAATGCTTTGGGAGAGCTCTAGAGAGTTTATCTTTGATAGATAATCAATTTGATATGATGTGCTATATTTAATATTTTTTTATTCTCTGAGGTAATTGGTACAAAACACATTTTTTATTTTCCGAAGTGAATGAAATAAAACACATATTAAAAGGTGTATAATTATGCATATTTTCTCAGTTTAAATGCAAGAAAACAATGAAACTACTATATCCGAAAGTATTAATATCATAGAAGACTCCGATTGAGCAAATATGTTATTGTCAAATGGAACTTTATTCTATACTTACAGTGCATTATACTCCTCAAAGTCACAAAGAGACTTATTGATTTTTAAAGATATTTGAATAAATATATTAAGAATATTAGTCAAAGGGATACTGACTATCTCAATATTACGAGTATAACTCAAGACAATAAAAAAGTTTTAACAAAACTATATGCATTGTCATCCATATTGTACTATAGAAGAATTAGTATAAATTGAAGCTCATGCTATTATAAACCAAATGTTTACTGATAATTTTATTTGGCATGACCGGTTAGGCCATCCCAGTTCAATTATGATGCGAAAATTTGTTGACAATTTCATGTGGTCATTTATTGAATAACTAAAATTTTCTTCAATGTAATTTTTTCATGTGATATTTGCTATTAAAACAATCTAATTATTCAATCATCATCAGCTAAGATAGAGTTTAAATCTATTAATTTCATGGAATGGATACAAGATGATATATGTGGGCCTGACACCTTTCTTACAATCCATCTAGATATTTTATGAATTTAATCGATGCATCAACTAGATGGTCATATGCATCCTTGTTATTAACCTGTAACTTGGTGTTTGTGAGGCTACTTGCTTAGTTGATAAAATTATGAGCACATTTTCCAGATTATCTTATAAAGACAATAGTTCTTGATACTATTGATGACATGTCATTTTACATGTAGTATCACTAATTGGTATCAAGCCAACAAATGATTATAAGTTTTCCCCGTTACAAATGTTTTTTGGTGAGGAACCAAATATTTCTCATCTTACAAGTGATATATGTTCTAATTACTCCACAACGCACAAAGATGAGTTCTGTGGGAATATATGTCAGATTTAAATTTTCATTGATAATTAAATATCTTTAGCTTCTTATTGGAATTTATTTGCACCTCGATTTACTAACTATCATTTTATTGAGTCAGTTTACCCAACATTAGGGAGAGAAAATAAAATAGATGGAAAAAGAAATAAGTTAGAATGAATTATGATTTTCTTAGTTTGATCCACATATTCAACAATGTGAAATATACGTTCAAAGGATAATTTATTTAGCAAATCAATTGCCACGTATACTAGCTATGAATGCTCCGATCAAATTTGATATCCTAAAAGGACAAAATATAACTGCTAACGAGTCCAACTTACGCCTTTAGCGTAGTAGACAATTAGGTTCTATATATTTTATGATGTTCTGATCGAGGAATCAATGAATTATGAAAATCTCAAGTAGAGATTAAAATGTCTCCAAAAGAGACATTAACATGACTCAAATACCTGATAATAATAAGATATCAATAGATTATGTTATTTCTGGTAATAAGTGGAACTAAAATTAAATCGACGTCGATAATATATTTGCATGCAATAGATCACTAGAGATTTTATTTGATGATGTGGATCATGAATCATTTTTAATTGGGTAATGTAAACAAAGAAATAATTAGCCAATATGGAAAGAGATAATTGAGGCGAAACTAAAATCTCTTTCGAAAAAAGAAGTATTTGAAATTATAGCACGTACATTGAAATGTGTAAAGCTTGTGGATATAAATGAGCCTTTGTGAGAAAGAGAAACCAAAAGGGGAAATCATGAGATATACACTCATTTGGTTGCATAAGGATTCTCACAAAGACATCGATTATAAGGAAAATATATTTCTCGGTGGTAGATGTAACAACTTTTAGATACTCTGCAATAAATAAAATAACTTAGTTTTGTTTAATGGATCTTTTTACATATTATTTGCGTGAGCCTTTTGATAACAATATTTATATGAAGTGAAGCTTCTAAATGGATTTAGACTGACATAAACAATTAATTCAAGTTTTCAAGAAAATTATTCAATCATATTGAATATATTTTTTATGGCTTAAAACAATTTAGGTGTATTTGGTATAATCTCCTCATTGATTACTTATTGATAAGTGCTCAACTCACTATCACTTTTTACACTGTTCATGAGCATTAATCATCAATTCTACACCTCCTTGGACAAATGCATATACTTTATATGATATATTTAGTGATTATGCTATTAAAGATAATATTTATAGAAAAAGACATACTTTACTGCATTTTTATGTCTGTGCAGGAAAAAGTATTGCCGCATCAGCAAACTGAGGCCGAGGTAGGACCTGATGCCGAGGCAACAGAGGACAAGTAGTAACATGGCAGGCAAACTGAGGAAAAAAATAAGGAGAACGTTGCTGGTCAAGAAGCCCAAGGATCGGAGCTGAATAGCACAAGGAAAGCCCAAAGACAAGGCCACGCGAGAAAGCTTTCTAGAAGAATTAAACTTGGAAATATTTGACCTATGTATATGAGTTGTTCCCTACTCCAAGTTGTATTCTACTTAGGAAATGTTTTCCCTAGGCCAAGCCTATATAAGGCATAGCCGTCCAAGGGAAGGAACTCGACTTGAAAATTTAGATTCATAGCTTAGAATGTAAAATTAGATTTAGATTTTCTTTTCTACATTATGTTCTAATTTTGTTTAGGTTTAGGTGAATGTTGTAAAGTATTAATGTGAGGAAGTCAAACTTTTTTTCTTGTTTTCAATGCAATAAAATATCAAAGTTTACTTATTCTTTGCCATTCCTTGTTCTTGCATTCAAGCTCGAGAGAGAAGTTTATGAGTAATCCATTTATCTAATATCGAGAGAGTTAGATTCACGAAGGAGATAAGTACGGTATTTCAATCGGTAAACATTAACTTGGCCTAGAGATAGGTTAAGAGTTTCAGCGGCTAAGAGAAGTGTGAGATTGGTTGGTGATTATAATTGATTCACGTTGAGAGGTATCATCAAGGAGTGATCATCAACAGTATTTCGACTTAGAGATAAGCAGAATCATTAAAGGACACTTTGCCGAACTTTGGTAAAGTCTGCCCAAGAGAAAGAGATTGCCGCGACAGACGAGTGACACCACTGTCGAGGCAGTAATCTGCAGTCCTGCCGTGGCAGTGTTGTACAATTGCATTGGACAAGAAAAAGTTGATCAATTCTACTATACAGCACAACTGGATCCTGTCCACCTTCTTTATCTTATTTTTCTATCTTTATTTAGTTATTATTATTTAGTTCAATCACCATCCAATTAATTGTGTCTTTACTTTATTTTTTTTATAGAGTAAGAAGACTAAAGGAAGCATATTACGTATATCAATCCCTGTGGAGACGATATACGATGATACTCATCACTTTATTACTTGACGACGTGTTCACTTGCACTAAAATTGCTCATATCTAGCACGCATCACTTATTATCAGAATGCTATATGAATTATGTAATTTTCCCGAGCATTTTTATTAAGAATTTTAGCTCTGAGCTTGTCTTTATTTTTGTTGTTGATAATTTGAATATCATTGAGACTTATGAAGAGATCTCAAATCCTTGCGCATCAATCAGCATACGCATAAAATGTTTAAAGAAATTTTATATACATAACATATATCTATTGATCACTCTTATGGTTTCTAGGTCTCTAAATATAAACAAAGATCTATTTTGCCTCAAGATAAGATTGATGATATTCTTGTCCTAAAAGCATAATATATACATCAATTGATCTGGAAGCATTGTATCTTAGCTGGTCCAGATATACTATTTAAGTGCTACGAGATCATTACCTTCAAACAATTACAGTGCTTGAGGCAAAGTCTAAATATATGTTTGGATAAACATATCCAGAAGATATGTAAATTGCTTTCACAAGATAAGATGGAAGATATCTTGTGTAGAGATAATACAAAATTTATATTTCAAGATGGATACATCAAATATGATAAAATGAAACATATTTCTTTAAAGTTTCGTCCCTCATGAACTTTAGAAGAATAGTATTCAATGAATCATTTCAAGTAATAATTTGGAAGATTTATCTATTAGTACATAATCTATTTCAACATTTGAAGATTGTATTCAATATTGAATTATGAAGATTCGATCTTATGTGATATTTTCATGAGGGAGAGTAAATACACGTTGCACTTTTTTTCTCTTCACCGAGGTTTTATCCCAATGGGTTTTCCTAGTAAGGTTTTTAATGAGGCAACATGTTATGCGTATCAAAGATGTGTGTGCTCTTTTTCCTTCGCCAAAGTTTTTTCCCACAAAATTTTTATCTTAGTAAGGTTTTAACGAGTCACATTATCTGTATGGATATCCAAAGGGGAGTGTTATGAATATCTTTATTTATGGTGGATATCCATATATTAAATAATATTTTAATGTACTTTAGTATTAGAGTTTAATTCCCATTGGAATTAGGACTTCCATCTTATGCCTATAAATATAGTCTTTTGGAGAAAACATTGTAAACAACCCTACTTTGAGAATATAATACAAATATCTCTCTTTTTGTCTCTCATCTTTGTTCATCTATTTTGTTATTGTTTTTTACTTTATTCACAATAAAGTGTAGATTAACATAAAATATTAATTTTTTAAATCAGTTTAAAACATTAAATAGTTATATATATATATAATCAATTAAATACAAAAAAAAGATAAATTTATACTTTTTATATATTTATCTCTTCTTTTATCTATAAGGCTTTATTTAGCATTGTTTTTCAAACGAGTTTTTTGCTATAAAAGTTAGTTTGAGATCAAAATCAATGTTAAACTATTAACTTTTGGAGAAAAAATAAATTGTGTTTAAAAAGTATTTTTCAACCTAAACATAAAAGCTAAAATTTTTAACTTTTACGATTGAAAAAATGGTTTCGGGAGTCAAATTACATTTTTAATCTTCATTTTTTATTGCGTGTATTTATAATTTATAAATTTATATTTTTAAGAAGATATAATTAAATAATTAATAAAATATTTTTTATTTTAAAATTATATATATTATATAAAATATTTTAAATTTATTTTATTTTTATAAAACCCGTACAACTTTTAAAAATATATATTCATTAATAAAAATATTTTTTATATTTTATAATAATTTAAGTCGATATATTTTATATATTATAACACTAAAGCATTTAAATATCATTTTTATACATTTAACTTATAATGATATACTGAAAACAACCTTACATGCTTTTAGGGACTATGTTAGATTAAAGGAAGTGTTTGATCTTTGTAATTTATCTTTTTTGCTTGAATCCTTAAAGGTAAACTCTTGCAAGGAATGATTAAAAACTTACAACTCAAAGATGGATCAAGATCAATTTATCTTCTTCTTAGTGTTACTCTGGAATTTATGGTATAGAAGGAACAAATTGGTCATGAATCAACTTTTTTGCCTACAAGAGCTATTGTGGACTATGCTCAGTTTCTCTCAACCGATTTCATAGTAGCTTATGATTCTTTTTCGAATATTATTTCTTGTAACAGGTCCTGGAATTAGAAATGTACTTCTAATGACTGTATTAGAGTCAATGTTGATGGTGCTTTATTTATAGAAAATGGAGCAACAACTATTGGGTGATAACCAGAAACTGACATGGGTTGATGATTGATGGTCGAACAAAGATTATCTAAGGAGTTTAGTCGGCTAAAATTGTGGAAGCATGGTCTTTTTGTAGAAGGTGTTAAGATGGCTGCGGAAAATAAATGGGAACATGTGGTGATTGAAGGCGTTTCAATGGTTATTGTTAATAGAATTACTAAGCAGGATATAGATTGCTATGTAGCTTCAGTTATTTTGGAGGAGACTATGAATTTATTTAAAGATCACCCTGCTTTTGTTGTGGAGCATGTAGCAAGGAATGTAAACTGTGTGGCTCACAATCTTGCCCATTGGTGTTTAGAGTCAAGAGAGAAATTTTCTTTTGTTTTTGATGCCACAGATTGTATTATTTCTGATATTGTAGAGGATTTTATTTTTAGTTAATGAACTTATTTTTTTCAAAAAATTTTTATAATATTATGTCTAAAATCATTTATCTTCTTAAAATATTTTTTTGATAGCTATAATAAACATTTAAATCTAAATCTAAAAGTCTAGAAATACTTTTGAAAATAACTTTTTAAGAGTATTTTTCACTATACTTTTTAAAAACAATGCTAAATTGGCCTTAAGTATATATATTCAATTGTTATTCTTATTAACTTGATCAAATTTTATTGCGAAATATTGAAAACTTTTTGTTGATATGATAAAATTCAAATTTAAAAAATTAACATTTTTATTGTTTTAAATTCATAGATGCTATTATACTATCATAATTTTTAATTATCGTAAAAAATTTAAAGCTAATGATAAATAATTTTATTGAAAGTGAAATAAACTTTAAAATAAATAAAACAAAGGTTTATTACAATTTAAAAACGTATTGCAACTTAATAAACTTATAAATGTACAAATTGAAATTATGAAATATGACATAAAAATTATATAACAAATGTACAAACTAAAATTGAGAAATAAGATAAAAATGAATTTATTATAATTTATTTTTAAATTAATCTTTTAAATCTTATACAAAAGTTTTACAAGATTATACGCTCAAATTTACTATAATTTTATTATTATAAAACTCTCAAAAAATCTGAATGCTATCATTATGGTTAAAGTATGAATAATTTTTTAGCTCTAAAAGTTAAAGTGAAATCAACATAATTTAATCAAGGATAACTATCAAGATAAAAAAAAACACCAATAATTTTCTAAGTGTAAAAGCACAACGGCCAACTAGCAGTAGCATACAACAATTGTTGGGAAGAAATCGAACAACCAAAACTAAGCGAAAGCACAATCGATGTTCTTTCTCTTCCTATAACTCAAGTCAATAATTATGGCTAGCACAAATCATAAATCTGTTCTCAAGCAACACTAATCAGCCATCAAACAATAATGCAACCATAACACAATAAATCGAGACTGTTGAGTTGATCAATCAAAGAAATTGGCCAAGAGGGGGGTGAATTGGCTATAAAAATTTTGTTGGGAAAATTTTGATAAAAGGATAGAAATTTAAGAACACACGATTTATAGTGGTTCAAGCTTCAAAACAAGCTCTATATCCACTACCTTAGCTCCCACTAAGGATTTTCAACCAATTCACTAATGAATTCGACCTTTTTCTCGATTAAAGGATTACCGTTAAAAATTGAATCAAGCCTTCTACTTAAAGGCTGATTCAAGCTCACAATGTTACAAAAGAAAGAAAGGCAAATAAGGTATCTCCCAAATAGATAAATATTGCGCAATTACAATAAAAACACTCCACAAATTCAAATAAAAGGTTTCAATGAAAGTTACAAGAGTTGGGTAGAAAAGACCTTCAATGAAGTGCTTTTGGAGTTGAATTGAATGCTTGGATGTTGCTTGATATTGCAAAAGTTGTTAATTCTGCTTGAAATGTTTCAATTTATACCATTTCTAACCAATGAGGTTGTTGAGAATATAAATAAAGACGTTGGAGCTTCATCTTTTCATCATAAATGCACTCTGCAATAGCTGGTAACGAAATATATGCTACCTGTTTCGAAACAGACCATAAAAAGGAAGAGATGTTTTGCATTTAATAGGAGGTATTGAAACGGGTTTCGATACTAAAAGCAACCTGTGCTTCTTGGTATCGAAACAGGTATCGAAACGGACCAACTATCATTTAAAGCTTAACTGACAACAACGATCGAAAATATTAAATGTTTAAAAGAGTTGTTGGGGATTATCTAGGGTATTGATACTAGTATCGAAACGCCTAGTCATAATTAAAAATATTTAAAAATAAAGTCTTGGTTTCGAAACAGGGTTCGAAACAATCCTTGGCAATTTAGTTTTGGTATCAAAACGTGTTTCGATACTGGTTAAAAATTCAAGAACATTTGCTTAAAAATAAGAACAGGTATCGATACCAGTCACCATGGTATCGAAACCACTGGTCTGAAAAACACTTAGAAAATAATTTTTATGTTCTTGGTTAGACTTGATATATAATCTTTGACTTAAAGACTTAAAAATTTAGTTCAAAGTAGTCCTTAAATATATTTTTTATATCAAAATCAATTTTAGTTTTACAATCTCCCCTTTTTGATATAACAAAATCACCATAAATTTTTAAGTTTGAAATTCAAAAGCTTGAAAAACAAACTCATCCTGAGTTGGTGCATGGCTTTAAAATTGGTCTTCTCTCTTAAAAATAATTTTTGTCTTGTCCCCCTTTAAAACATTTTAGAACTTAAAAACAACAATCTTCTTCCCCTTTTTGTTAGATCAAAATTAATGGAATATAAGTCATAATAGCAATTTAGTAAGAAATTTAAAGTTCAAACATACAATAGCATTAATAAACCAACAATCTAACATAAAAGTCAAAGCATAACATTGGTGCTTATATCTTTGTGACACCCTCGCCCCGGGTTAGGAGACGAGGGCGTCGACCGGATATTTAACCCATATTTAAATGGAACCTATATTCGATTATCAAACATTTATTCATTGTATAACTTTATGAACCAAGTTCTTGTAACACTTATTAATTTCGAGGCTAATTTAAAACTTTTTACAAATTTAATACACTCGTTATATAATCTTAATCTTATTCATTTTATTACTTAAAATTCACCTAATGCTTGATCTCATTATCAAATTATGACTTACTCTCAATTACGAGGCCCAACGTAGACTTTAATTTAACTTATAGAATCCCTTAAACAAGATAAGAGACTCCCACATTTTAATCTCAAGAATTTAACCAATGTGACTGAGGGTATCGATACCCTCTATAGAGTGGTATCAGAACAGGGGTATCGAACCCTAGTTCGATATTGGTCAACTGTGTTGACCTGTTGACCAAGGCTAGGTAGCCTGGTTCGATACTGGTATCGATGCAATTTCGTTACTGGAAGCTCCAGTATCGAACCAGGTATCGATACCGGTCTACCTTGATAACTCGTTAACTTAAGGCTAAGGTAGCCTAGTTTGATACTAGTATCGAACCAGGGAGCCTACATGAAGGCTTGGTATCGAACCGAGCATCGATACAATTTCCTTACTGTCAAGGATGGTATCGATACCCCTGCTCGAATTCAACAAGTTTCAAGCTCTTTAAACACTTAAACCCTAACCAAGGACCATCCATACTAACATATGACATTTAATAGTCTAGCTAACCTTGTGCCATGCTATCACTTGGTTTTAAGGATTCAACATGTTATCTTATCCTTTATATGTTCCATATACCTATTAAGACACTTACATACCATATGCATATTACCATTGCCTACATGTGCAAAATCAAGCCAATCGCAAAACATATATGGCTAACCTAACATGATCTACATGCCTTATGGCTTACAAACCAATAGTTCAATAGCATTATATACACAAAATATTAACCAAATTGTCAAAATGCATAGCTAAGCTTGCATGATCACTAAGCCACCATAATCTAGGAGTTAACAAAACATTACAAGATACCATACTTTGCTTGCTTGGTGTCCTTGCTCTCGATCAATCTCGATGTAGTTCCTTAGCTCGATAACCTGTTGTTTTGGGAAAGAGAAAACAATGAGTGTTAAGTACTATGAAGTACTTAGTGAGGCAACCCTAGTCTAACCATATTAGACATAATGTAATAACAAGGTAACATGCTTCAATTAAGCAAATAGATCAAATCTGTTGGGACCATCGGCATACCCCATGGCATAGCAGGACAAAATTACGACGGTCTTTCCAGTGATCTATGTACGTTTAATCCGAAATCGGGAGGAAGAGATGCGATGACTTACATTGGGTTCCTTGATAAGCAGCAAAAAAACAACAATTGGATTTACGTCAATCACGATCGTTCGATAATTCGAATATTTAGCCTCCATGAATATCGTCTCGGCCTCTACTCAGTTCACCCGGTTGATAAAGCAAAATCTCGAAAAATTATTTTTTGTGATTCTAGGGTTTGGGAATTCAGAATTCTCTATCTTGGCTGCTAGACCAAAAGATCCTTTATATAGGTGTAACCCTAGGTATAAGAATTTGATTCCGAATTTATTTAGGAAATAATTAATATTATTATTTCCTTAAATTTCGGAATCTATATTTAATTCGAATTTTAAAAGCGATATAATTACTTTAATTATATCCTTTATATTTAAAATTCGGGATTAAATATAATCTACTTATAAATATATATTTTTGCTCATTTTTAACCATTGGGTGTGACCCTATAGGCTCATTGTAACGTTAGTTATAATATTAGAACAATTCTAATATTACAAACAATGAGTGACATCTAGCAATATATCATTGTCATCTAAGTTACAAGAAATCATGATTCGATGTATCATGTCCGTGACCAACTCTTTTAATGTATTATATCCTTTTGTCCTTTTATATCTTTAATAGGCACAAGTCTTGGAATAGTCACACTTGTATAGCCTATTTTAATGTTTCTTGATATCTAGAGTGAACTACTTTTAATGAATAATTTGTGATATCTCATATCAACGTATTCAAGCATGGCCATGCATTTCTAGTCTCACTCAATGTAGTAGCCTTTGATATATTTTCCTATTATGTAGGAAGGACAAATCTTATCTTGATCATTCACATCCCACTACATACATTGTAATATGTCCAATGTCAGTTTTTATAGTGTAACTAATTACGAGACATGTTTAACTGCACCAAAACATAAAACAACATATATTGAGATAGTAATAATCTCAAGTCTAAGGATCATACATATAGTTGTCACTATGAGCAATATCATGACCGTCACATAATAATCCAAGATATATGCTCATAGTGGGTCAATCCAATATATTATTCTCTACTAATATATTCATGTATTAATTCTAACATCTCTATATCAATGACAACTCATTGTCATCAATTAATCACATGTTAGTCTTAAGCGTATTATTATTGTCCATACCCATAATAATACTTGAGTAAGGATATTTTAATAATAATACATATATTATTATAAAGACCTTATTATTTCTCAGTTTATGTTATGCATTGACACATATATCTAAAAACAACAAATGCAATGCCTTTATTCAATGAAATTGGTAAATAAAAGTATCCTTACAATCATCATATGATTGGTCTTTGGGCATACTCTAACAAAATTATGACAATGTGCTCAATCAATGTATATACAAGATTATCATTGTCAATTATAATGCCTATCATGCTTCTCACGATTAGTATGCTTTCAACATACAATTTCAACTTCATAACCTATATGCTCATGTCATAGCTAGTAAGTTCTCAAAGCTTACGAATCAATAGTCTAATTTCCATTTCTCAATGCTTCCATAGATCATTTCATGTCAAGGGCTACTCATAGCCATTTACCATGTTCATTTTCCATTTCATATACAAGTGCTCCTCATAGCAACATTTACATTTCAATAAATCCATAACATATCATGATCGTGCTCCAATATTTCATAGGCAAATACATGTACATATAGTTCACATTTAAACTTTAGTTTTCCATTTTAGTTTCGTGTATTGTCTTGGTATAATTAGACAAGGTAAGCGAGTCAACAAGAGTGTCACGAAGACACTAACAAGAGTACCACAAAGGTACTAACAAGAGTATCATAAAGATACTAACAAGAGATACCCAAGGTATCTAACAATGATGACTAACCACCAATCAATGGTACCCATTGTACCGAACAAGAGTACCGAAGTACTAAACAAGAGTGCCGAAGCACTAAACAATGAGCTTAGACTCTAGGCATGCCGTACTACCTTTGATCCACTATCGATCAAGGCTCAATACCATTTTCCATATTCATTTGATCATTGTTCAATTCACATTAATCAAGTTCATGTCACCAAGGGTAATTGTTTATAACATGCTAATCACAAAAGCATCAAATATGCTATCATCATATCATTCCTATCATGTAAATGTATAACATGCATATCATGTCATCAATTCAACATTTAAATCATTATATATATACTTCATACATGGTTCACTTACCTGGCATCCGTAGCCCCATGCCGTTAGTTACCTCGACATTTCCGATCTATGCAAATGCTAAGCTAGTACTAACAATCTAGCAAGCAACTCATATCGTCAAACAAGTTATTTAACATTAAGCCTCCTTCCCTTATTTACCGAATATAGATTAGTTCATTTATATGACATATCGATTTAAATAAACAAGGGATGGTTAGGATCCTAGGTCCTAACCCTAAGGTTTGCCACACTCACAAATTCTCCGAGCTATTAAGGGTTGTAACTGGTAATTCCTTTGCCTCTCTTCCTTGCTTGCTTGAGCCTTTCTTGTTCTTCAATATCCTTTTCTCTCGGATTATCTAGTAATTCATATACATATGGCATTCATTAGGATACATTCAATCCTTTAATCCAAGTGATCCTAGCTCCCATGTCCGATTTTAGCCCATTTTACCTCTTTGGAAAGATAGGAGAATCCTCTACAAGGAAAAATTAACCTTACATTTTAATTCCTATCCAATCAACACCAGATTTTGTTCAGATCAGACCTATCCAGATTTCAGGACTGCTCGGGCAGCCCTTACAGAAACGCTCATATCTTTTCCTACCGAACTCGGATTGAAGTTTCGTAAATTTTCACTTAAAATAGGTATATAGGAGTATCATAATTTAAAATTTTAGCCCCTAACTCTTTAAGTCCCGACCTAGGGAGTTTCTCAAAGATGGGTACACGGAATAGCATTTTCTAGGCGATTCTGGCTACTTCATTTCATGTCTTTAATCTATAATTCCAAACTTATTTTCATGATTTTCTAGAACCTTAGGAATGAAATTAACATCACTTAACTCCTTTTTCAACAGTTATTTTCATGTATATTCAACATTAATTCAATCCATACACATAACATTTCCAAAATCCTATACCCAAGCCTTCAAATCCACTTTTCCATGCTTCTAACACCATAACCAAGCCATAACTAACTTTAATTTAATTTCTAAAAACTTAACCCCAAATTTTCAGCAACTATAAACAATAAATCTCATATCAATTAACAATCTAAAGAGGATTTTGAAGGCTTACCCGATTCTTCTTAGCTTCTAGTTTCTATATCCACCAAATTTCTCATGAACCCAAGCTTATCTCTTTAAGCTCCAATGGAGTTTTCTCCTTCTTCCAATTTTGGTGTTCACATGGGAATGAGGGAGAAGGAAGCAATTTTTGGCTGATTTGTTTGTTTATTAATGAGGATAAAAAGAACATTTTACCCTTAATGACTTATCTAGACTTATTATATTACAAAGGGTAGTCTAGGGAACTCTAATATTTTCCATGCAATCTCTAGTTTCTCCTTTGATTTAATTTAGTCACTTCCTACTAATCCAATTAATCATTTAATTCGATTTAATTCACAATTTGTTCGAACCAATTTATTAACTTGGTTTTTGAGGTGTTACAGTCTTAAAGAAGAAAAAAATGAAATGCAATCTAAGACTTAAGATATCATAAGTAGTCCTAATAAGCCATAGCAAAACAAAGGAGAGCTAAGATCAATCTTCTCCATCATCGTCACTACCCTCACCTTCTTCCTCGTCATCATCACCATCATCATCGTCATCATCATCATTAGTTATATTGTGATGATTTCATTATCCCCTAAGAGCCTCGAGAGAGAGAGACACATGGAAAGGTTTTGATTCTTCAAACTTGTCAACCTCGTACCTATAGCATCAAAGCGGGAGTCGAAGTGAGTGTTCAAAGAGTCAAAACGAGCATCCAAGCCATCAAACCTTATCGTGAGAAAAGCCATTAACTCAACATTAGGAGAAACTATTTAAATTGGCTCGGGATCAACGGGAGGAGGATGAAGAGTACCTCGAACCCATTCACCATTAACGTACTGAAAATGGGAACGATTAAGAGAATTCTTGCCGATGGGTTCTTTAACGGATTCAACAGTTATATGAGCAATCAATCCCCAAATGCACAAAGATAGTGCTAAGAACACAAGCATAGGAGAACGATCGCATGAGAGGAGTGGCACGGTTCTTCACTTGCCAAACTATATCGATAAAGAGAATTTGAGGAAGATTTGGTTGTCTTGCTTGATGAAAACAATTTATCCAAAAACCATCCACTTGACGGATCCATGAGTGCTTACCATTTGATGGATGAATCCTTCAAGAGATAATAAGGTACAAAAACCTATCATGGATGTTGAGGTTCATGATTGAACCGGTGAAGGTGTCAACCGAATTCTC
This sequence comes from Abelmoschus esculentus, assembly GCA_035048815.1. Lineage (NCBI taxonomy): Eukaryota > Viridiplantae > Streptophyta > Magnoliopsida > Malvales > Malvaceae > Abelmoschus > Abelmoschus esculentus. Next base: position 10,205,229 of record JAUCBN010000026.1, on the reverse strand, counting down.
ATCCTCAATGCCTTCATCCTTAAGTCCGAAGACATCAACAAAGGTATCCACATCGATGCGGATGGTTTGACCCATGAGATAGGATTCGATGGCAATCACCTTGGTCTTATCCTTTGAAAGAATGTAAGTCGCATTAGCATAAAAGATAAGGACGAGAGTAGGATAAAACTTGTCGGAGGAAGAAAGGAGTTTCATGAATTTCTAATCTTGAAGAAGTCAAAAATATCGAAATTGGAACTTCATGGAGTTCATGAAACTCACATCCATACATCGCTTCTTCTTGAGCTTGTAAAGTCGGAATTGTTCGAAATTGTCGATTTTCGAGTGATCATCCAAACTCTTTGCATAGACCACTTGATTATTGACTCGAGGAGCACGAGAAGAGGAACGTGATGAAATACCTATCTTGGTATGTTGTTGCTTTTTAGGTGCCATGATCTAAGGATAAAAACGATTTAGGATTAGTTTTAGGCACTTAAAAACATATATGCTCAAAAAACCATATCCAATCCTATTAATCAATAATTCAATGATTTTGAACAATTAAAAAAAATTGAAAAACCAGTGACAGAAATAAGACAAGAATAATTTATATTCAAATGAAAAGATTTTTGATTTTGAAGAAGTTTTTGTAGGATTATGAAAACTCATACAATAATCATTCAAAATATGTTCAAAATTGAAATTTTAACACCCTAAAATCAAACGAAAATAAGGTTTTTTGAAAAGTTACCTTGAATTTAGATTTGGATGAATTTGTGGTTATTGAAGCACCAAAATTCGATATTGCCTTAACATTGTTGTTGTGATCAAAATCCCTCAAGAAAAACTTTTGATTTTGTGGCAAAAGATGACGAATTGAGGGTTTTATAAAGAGGGTTTTCATCTAGGGTTTTGAAGAGGAAGGTTTTTGATGTTTTAATTTGAATAAAATTAGGTTTAGAGTGTTTTAAGAGCAATCTGACGCTGCACGTTTCGATACACCCTTATAGGCATTTCGAAACACCCCGTTTCGAACCTGCTTTCATCCCGTATTGAAACCATCTGTATCGAAACTTGTTCCAGTACCAGGCTTACCCAAAAACGTGCTACGATGAGCATGAAGAACAATTATTGAAACCAGTTTTACCTATTTCGATAACTCTTAGCTAGGCTTTGAATTTTAGGCTTCTAAAGTACTAGAAATGAGTCTCTAAATCCCCTAGAAGCATGCATATGATGTTATGACATAATTAAAATGCATGAACAAGTTCATACTCCCCCCAGCAACATGCATAGAAGCAACAAGATGCAAAATAACATAGGCATGATTTCAATCAAGATTCAAACATATTTTGCACAAATATAACACACAAAGGATCAAGAAAGGCTAGTTATACCTAACTCTCTCCTAAGGGTCCAAAAATGCTCTTTGTCTAAAGGTTTGGTAAAGATGTCCGCTAGTTAATTTAAGGTGTCAACATATTCTAGAACAACATCATTTTTAGATATATGATCTCAAATAAAGTGATGTCTAATTTCTATATGTTTAGTTCTAGAATGTTGAATAGGATTCCTAATAAGACATATGGCTCTAGTATTATCAAATCTTAGAGGTATCGTTTCAACTCTAATGCCATAATCTAAGTGTTTTTGTTTCATCCAGAGGACTTGAGCACAACAACTTCCTAAGGATATGTACTCTATTTTGATGGTAGATAGGGCTATACTATTTTGTTTCTTAGAAAACTAAGGTATGAGTAGACTACCTAAGAATTGACATGTTTCGGAATTACTTTTCCTATCTATCTTACAACCCCCATAATCTGCATCCGAATAGGCATGAAGATTGAAGGAAGAGTCTTTAGGATACCAAAGACCCAAGTAAGGTGTATCTCTAAGGTACCTAAAAATTATTTTTAATAGCAACTAAGTGTGATTCTCTAGTACTAGCTTGAAACCTATCTCACAAGCAAACACTAAACATAATATCCGGTCTACTTGCGGTAAGGTAAAGCAAATAACATATCATAGATCTATATAATTTTGAATCAACACACTTACCTCCTTCATCTTTGTTAAGATTAGTTGATGAGCTCATAGGAGTGGCTTGAGGTTTCACATTCTCAAAGCCAAACTTTTTGAGCATGTCCTTGATGTACTTTGCTTGATTGATGAAAGTGACATCCTTCCTTTGCTTGATTTGGAGTCCCAAAAAGAATGAGAGGTCCCCCATCATGCTCATCTCGAATTCACCTTGCATGAACTTAAAGAATTCTTGATAATAACATTAATTAGTAGAACCAAAGATATGTCATCAACATAAATTTGAACTACTAAGATGTCATTTTTAAACCTTTTTATAAAAAGTGTAGTATCCACCTTTCCTTTTTTAAATTCTTTTTCAATCAAAAAGTTTGAAAGCCTTTCATATCAAGCTCTAGGAGCTTGTTTTAAACCATATAAAGCTTCGGTTAATTAGAAAACATGGTTTGAAAACTTTGGATCTTCAAATCCCGGTGGTTGTTCAATATACACTTCTTCATTTATAAAACCATTTAGAAAAGCACTTTTGACGTCCATTTGAAAAAGCTTGAAATCATGATAACATGCAAATGCAAGAAACGTCTTAATAGCTTTTATCCTAGCTACAAGTGCATAGGTTTCATCGAAATTTAATCCCTCTTCTTGAGTGTAACCTTGATCGACTAATCTAGATTTATTTCTCACAATGTTACCACTCTCATCTAGTTTGTTTCTAAAGACTCATTTAGTTCCAATAGTAGATTTATTTCTAGGTATATTAACTAGTGTTCATACATTACTTATCTCAAATTGATTTAACTCTTCTTGCATAGCCATTATACAAAAATCATCAATTAAAGCTTCATTGATATCTTTAGGCTCTATGTATGAGATAAATGCAATATAATTCATTAATCTAAGAGAAGAACGAGTAGTTACCCCCTTGGATGGATTATCCAAGATTTCACCACTCTTGACATAGTTGAACTCTCTTGGGTAGCTCACTTCCCTTTCTTCAAGATTTACATCTCCTAAAACTTCTATTGGAGGATCTTGTGTTTTCTTATTTGTTGGATCCCCATCCACCTTTGATGTTTGTCCCTCATCAATGGTTTCAATGATTAATACATCATCACCATCACAAGAATCCTTCCTAGGAAGGAGGTTATCATCGAAAATCACATGTATTGACTCTTCTACAACTAAGGTTCTTTTGTTGAAAACTCTATAAGCCTTTGAAAGTTGAGAATATCCAAGAAAAATAGTTTCATCACTTTTTGCATCAAATTTGCTTAAATTATCTTTTACATTGTTTAAAATAAAACACTTGCACCCAAAAAGGTGAAAATAGCTAATGTTAGTCTTTTTGGATTTTAAAATGTCATAAGAAGTTTTCTTTAAAATTGGCCTAATCATTACACGATTAAGAATATAACAAGAAGTGTTTGTGGCTTCCGCCCAAAAATACTTAGGCAAATTATTTTCACAAAGCATGGTCCTAGCCATTTATTCTAAAATTCTATTTTTCATCTCAACTACCCCATTTTGTTGAGGAGTGCGAGGAGCCGAAAAATTATGGCTAATCTCATTTTCATTATAAAAATTCTTAAAACCTAAATTTTGAAATTCGGTTCCATGATCACTTCTAATATGAGAAATTCTTTGATCAAGGTCATTTTGAGAAATATTTAAAAATGTGATGAATTTTTCTAAGGCTTCATCTTTAGTACTTAAAAATAGAACCCAAGTATATCTAGAGTAATCATCAACAATAACAAATGCATATGATTTTTCACCAAAGCTAGTAGTTCTAATAGGCCCCAAAAGATCCATATGAATCAATTGTAAAACTCTACTAGTTGAAACATCATTAATGGATTTAAAAGAAACACGTTTTTGCTTACCTTTATCACATGTATCACAAAATTTATCTAAGGAGAACTTGAGCTTAGGTGATAAGTGCTCAACTAACTATCACTTTCTTCACTTTTCATGGGCATTAATCATAAATTCTACACCTACTTGGACCAATGCATATACTTAATATGATATATTTAGGGATTATGTTATTAAAGATAATATTTACAGAAAAAATTACTTTACTGCATTTTTATGTCTATGCAGGAAAAAATATTGCCGCGGCAACAAACTGAGGCCGAGGCAGTAGAGGACAAAACGCAAAACGGAAGGCAAACTGAGGAGAAAAATGAGAACGTTGCTGGACAAGAAGCTCAAGGATCGAAGTTGAATAGCCTGAAGAAAGCCCAAAGACAAGGCCACGCGGGAAAGCCTTCTAGAAGAATTAAACTTGGAAATATTTGACCTAAGTACATGACTTGTTTCCTACTCCAACTTGAATTCTACTTAGGAAAGATTTGCCCTAGGCCAAGCCTATATAAGGTATAGCCGTCCAAGGGAATAAGAGAGCCGAATTGAGAGAGCTCACCCTAGGAATCATTGTTGTTTCTCTTTCCATTATGTTCTAAGCTTTCTTAGGGTTTAGGTGAAGGTTGTTGAGTATTAGTGAGAAGAGATTGTATCTTGTTTCTTGTTTTCAATATAATAAAACATCAAAGTTTTCCTACTCTTTTTCATTCTTTATTCTTGCATCCAATCTTGGGAGAGAAGTTTGTGAGTAATCTATTTATCTAGACTCGGGAGAGTTAGATTCACGAAAGAAGTAAGTACGATATTTGACTTGATTGAAAAATACTAATTTGGCCTAGGGTTAGGTTGGAGTTTTAGCGGCTAAAAGAAGTGTGGGATTGGTTGTTGGTCATAATTGATTAACACCGAGAGATATCATAAAGGACTAGTCATCAACATTGTTTCAACTTAGGGATAAGTGGAACCATCAAAAGACACTTTGCCAAACTTTGGTAAAATATGCCCAAGAGCAAGGGATTGTCGTGGCAGAAAACACTATTGCTGCTGAGACAGTAATCTATAGTACTGCCGAGACAGTATAGTGCAATTATATTGGACAAAAACAAATCAATCAAATTCACTATACAACACAACTGGATCCTACCCTCTTTCTCAATTTGATCTCCTTTTATTTAGCTTTCTTTAATTACTTTATTTAGTTTAATCAAAACTCAATTACTTGTATTTTATTTTATTTCCTTTATAGAGTAGGAAGACAAAAGAAGGCATATTAAGTATACCAATCTCTGTGGAGATGATATCTGATTTATTTATCACTTTATTACTTGACGACGTGTTTTCTTGCACTAAATTGCGCATATCTAGCACACATCAAGTTTTTGGCGTTGTTGGCGGAGATTGACAATTAAATTTTGTTTTTTTATTTTCTTGCATTTTAGTTATATTATTTTTAATTTTTATTTTACTTGGTTTATTTTTGGTGTATGACCAAGGTCAACCCTACCAATCCTTTGTACGCGTTAGATCTAGAAATCGATGCCGTGACAGTAAATCAAGGAAATCAGAACTTACCTACCGGCAATAAAGGCCTTCCATAGCCACCTCTGCCGTGACAGTTAACTGTTAGAGATTTCCTGGTAGAAGATCTGAATAGATTAAACCCTGGAGTTGTTACACTAAAAATAGAAGCAACCCACTTTGAACTGAAACCTGTGATGTTCAATATGCTTAATACTATTGGATAATTTAGTGGGTCTGCAACTGAAGATGCCAGGCAACATCTTAAGTCCTTCATGAAAGTTTGTAACTCATTCAAAATTCAAGGTGTTCATGAAGATATTCTAAGATTAAAACTTTTTCCCTATTCACTGAGGGATAGGGATAAGACCTGGTTGAATAGCATTCCGGTAGGATCTATAGGATCTTGGAGTAAACTCTGCCGAGAATTCATTAAGCGTTTTAATCCTATCAACTTATATGATTGAATCCGTAATGAAATTACCTCTTTTTGACAGGTTGATGACGAACCTATGTACGAGGCATGAGAGCGCTACAGAGAGTTACTGCACAAGTGCCCATTGCATGGATTTACACTATGGACACAAGTGACCATGTTTTACAATGCCACCAATGCCCCGACAAGGATGATGTTAGATGCCTTGGCAAATGGAACACTTCTTGACAAAGCTCCAGAAGCAGCTATTGAGATTCTGAACAAACTCGCAAGGAACAATTTTCAATTCCCTACTTCAAGGCGAGGAGGAGTGAGACGCCAAGCCACAGTGAATGAACTAGAAACTACCAACTCGGTGGCAGCACAATTGGCCTCTTTAACTAAGATGGTTCAGAACATGCAAAAGCAACATAACACACATGAGGTTAAGGCAATAGACTCTCCTGAATATATGCAAGATGAGGAATCTAGCCTATATGTTAGAAATTACAATAAAAATAATATGATGTCCAACACATATAACTCATCATGGAAAAAACATCCAAATTTTTCATGGAATAATCCTAATAATGCCTTGAATCCAATAACTCAATCCAAGGTTTCCAACAACCAATGCAACATCTGCCACAGCAGATACAATAGTCAATGCCGCAGCAGATACAACAGTCAATGCCGCAGCAACAGATGCATCAACAGTAACCCAAGAATTTATTGGAAAATTCTCTTAAGGCCTTCATGATGAAAACAGAATTATATATGGCTTAGAATAGCAGTTTCATGAAGAGAACTGATGACTTCATGAATAGAACTGAGATGAGGCTACAAAACCAAGAGGCAGCGATTAAATCACTGAAAACCCAAGTTGGTCAATTTTCTCAAAGACGGAATACTAGACCACAAGGAGGACTACCCAAAAATACTGAAGTTGCTAAGGGAATGGGCCATGAACAATGCAAAGCACTCACTACAAGAAGTGGCCTATAACTTAAAGAGACATTAGGCAGTTCAGCAAACAAAGCCCCACTAGCAATACAAGAGGAATCAGACAAAGAGGATTTGGAGGCTGATCATGTCATAGAAGAAAATATTGCCCCAACAGAGAGCTCGACAGCACTTGAACAACCTGCCGAGAAAATGACAGACACAATGGTTCCAGGTATTAAATTTTTCTAACCAAAGAAACCCTAGAAGAGATGAGACCACCACCACCTTTGTTGAAAAAGAAAAAACAGGATCACCAATTCAAAAAAATTTTAGACATCCTAAAGCAAATCCATATCAACTTGCCTTTTTTTGAGACAGTTGAACAAATGCCTAATTATGCTAAGTTCTTGAAAGACATTGTGTATAAAAGAAAAAGGCTAGGTGAGTTTGAAACAGTGGCTGCTACAGAAGGATGCATGGCAATGCTACAAAACCGCATGCCACCTAAATTCAAGGATCCTGGATGCTTTACCATACCTTGTGCGATAGGTAACCATTATGAAGGAAAGGCCCTATGTGACTTAGGAGAGAGCATTAACTTAATGCCCAAGTCTATCTTCCAAAAGCTTGGAATTGGAAGGGAAAAACCCATAACTGTAACGCTCCAACTTGCGGATCGATCATATGTGCATTTAGAAGGAAAAATAGAGGACATACTGGTTAGGGTAGACAAGTTTATTTTTCCTGTCGATTTTCTTGTTCTTGATTATGAAGAAGATGATAATGCACCGATTATCCTTGGGAGACCTTTCCTTGCCACTAGAAGAACGTTAATTGATGTGGAAAAAGGAGGGTTGACTATGAGGGTCAATGACCAACAAGTTAAACTCAAAGTCTTCCACAATCTGAAACGGTATGATAATGCAGAAGAGTACAAAGTCCTTCACACTAAAGATGTAGACACAAATGTATCCTGCTTCAACAGTCACTGCCTGGGCAGCATGCTCGATAGAAAATTAGATATCTATTATGGCAGAATTTTTGGCATGAAAAAGGTCAATGTGAAGAAACCCAACTGCACAACATACTATCCAGACAAACAGGGTGCAGTGAAGATCAGAATAAAAAGGGATGAATTTAAAGCCAATGGCCAACACTTAAAGGATAACTCTGGCCAACAAGAGATAATCAGATTGGGAGATGCATTTACATGCACTCCACCAGTAACATAATCTATTCCCTTATATTTTTATTATATTAGGAATAGCTTAGTTTAGATTTACTTTCTATAATTATTTTTTGTCTTTAATTAATTTTCTTGTTTTGTTTAAATTTTTTTTAGGACAATAAGTAAGATTAAAGGAGAAATAGTTCATAACAGGAATTCTGCCGAGGCAGTAAACAGTGTTAGAAGCCGCAGCAGTCCCAACGGGCAGAAATAAAGTAACGGCTATCTACCAATATTTCTATCGTGGCAGTAAATACAAACGACAATAAAAGTTAAACGGCTACAAAACGGATAGTGGATTAAAAAGGTCACAATGTCGAGGCCTATATAAGTAATCTCTCCCTCTTGAACTATTCACTCTTGCATTCTTGTTATCTTTACTTCTTTGCTAATCTTGCTCCCACAATACTTTGCCTACTTACCCTCTTGCAATTTACAGTACCTCTTCAAGAAATTCTCCAAGAACATCAAATCTCACAACACTCACTCATGGCCACTTACAAACGCTTTGCCCCAACAATTATTGAAGACTGATTCAATAGACTGTTCATTGCTCGGCAATTATGGGAGAAACAAGGGTTCCAACATTCAAAAGAAGAACACTTTGACATCGAACACTACTTGTTCGACAAGATAAAATATCAAGAATGAGAGATTTTCTACCTACAACCTCCCCAGGCCAATGCCACCATCGTGCGAGAATTCTATGCGCACGAGCCAAGCAAGGACTCTCTCTTTGTCCACTGTAGAGGCAGGCCTATCAGGCTCGATGACGAGATAATCAATAATTTCTATGGCCTTATCCCTATACGTGATATCCATGCTGAATTTTGGAGGATGTCACCATTCAAGACTACGAGCTGATAAAGGATGACCTCTGCTGCGATAATACCCCATGGGAGACCGGTGCCCACAAAGATCCGTAGCAAGGCAAAGTTTGAAACCCGAGGCCAAACTTTGGAACACCTTTGTAAAGAGACGCCTCATCCCAACCTCCCATAATAGCACGATGGACCAAAAGAGATTGGTGCTCATACAATCGATCATCAACAAAAGGAGCATCAACATTGGAGAACTCATTTTGCGAGAAATTTACCAATGCGGTAAGAAGGATAAAGGCCCTTTATATTTCGATTCTTTAATCACTAGTATTTGTAATGTTGCAGGTGTACCCACTGCCGAGACAGATGAATTCACACCCCAAAGAAAAGGATGAACCAAAGAATTCTTCCATAAGATCATGCAGATTACGCAGGCAGAACCAGTCTAGGCAACTCCACAGCATTCCACTGCCGATACTGCTACCGGGGTCCAGTACACAACAGACGTGCCTGACACTGCCATACCACTACCGCAATAGACCCATACCAGGAGATTCTACAAAGGATGGCAGTCATGGACCTTAGGCAACAGAAATACATGGAGTATCAAAGAGACTTCAATAACACACTTGCTCAAAGATGCTCCACAACTTTCTAGATCAAGGAGTGCAGTTTCCAGAATTTCCAACCAACATGTTCGTGATGGCTGTACCCTACACAGAGACAACATCAGCTCTAAGAGAACCGAGACCATTCTTCCCTCCAAGCCCTCAGCAACAATTTCACGTTGCTGGCCCATCTAGGGCAGCAGATTCTGTCGCGGCATCATCTGCCAACAGAAGGCCTTCCAAGAGGAGGGCAGTCTTCAGCACTCCCCCAAGATCCCCAATCATCATGGGCAGTCTATCAAAAGAGATAGATGCCTATGTACACCAAAGCTCAGACGCTACCGGGGCAACAATTCACCATGCTGAGGCAGATCTAGAGAACGATGGAGGGATTGATATAATGGAGACCGAAGATGAAAGAGAAGAAGAGGTGAATGCTCTTATGCAATGAGTGACACCAAGAGTTCAACCACCAAGACGAGCAAAGCCATCGCCATCACCAAGTACACAACAATCGGAAACAAGATCCAGAAAATTAATTGTGGAGGATAGCTCTTCTGAGTCCTTATAATTTTTTATGTTGCCTTTATAATTGTTTGATCCTTTTTTATATTTTGCATATTGTTTGCCCCTAATGAAGCATTGAGGACAATGCTTAGTTTGAGTTTGGGGGTGTAGAGCTACTGTCGAGGCAATCCACTACCGAGGTTTTGTCATGAAAAGGGAGTTGTTAGTGATAATTTTTTTTATATGTCCATCACTTTACTTTAAATTGTTGCCCATACTCTTACACTGCCCATCATCAGTATTGTTTTAGTTTATTCTTTTAAAGCAATAGAATTTTTTCCTTACCATAGTTAGGTTCTGTTTTGAAGGCTTAATTCTAGGATACTTAAGAAGAAAAACTTAGAAGCTTACTATAAGGTTGAACTTAAAAACACTTTTGGGACTTGTTTGGCTATAGGAATTCTTTTAATGAACTTAGGTGATAAAAACTTAGATGTTTAGAAAGGTGACTAGAGGTGCCTATCACCGGCTCTAGGAAACACTCTTATTCATGCTAGAGGTGCCCAAAATTAGCTCTAGTATGTTCAAAAGAATAGCAAAAAATGAATAGCAAAAATACTTTTGGGACTTGTTTGGCTATAGGAATTCTTTTAATGAACTTAGGTGATAAAAACTTAGATCTTTAGAAAGGTGACTAGAGGTGCCTATCACCGGCTCTAGGAAACACTCTTATTCATGCTAGAGGTGCCCAAAATTCACTTGCACTAAATTGCGCATATCTAGCACGTATCATTAGGTAAACCTGTAACTAGATTTTGGAAGGTTAGTTTCTCTAAAACACTTATGCTATCATGTTCTAGTTTTCTATGCCATAATCATGCATCATTTTCATCACCAGCAACTAAGTATGCATGAGAAAGTTTTATGTCATCTAGATGCACCATATATATGTTTCTTAGCAATGACCTATGAGCATTGTTTTATTAGATTCTATGTCAATTATTTTGCAACCATATTTATCAAAAAATACATAGAATTCTTTATCACAAAGTTGACTAATGCTCAATAAATTATGTTTAAGACCATTAATAAGAAGAATATTTTCTTTAAGTATAGAGGAATGATTACCAATATCGTCAATACCCTCAATTTGTCCTTTGGAGTTATCACCAAATATCACTACTCCACCACTTTTGAGCTCTAACTCCTTAAATCGTTCCTTGTCTCCGCTCATATGCCTAGAGCATCCACTATCAAGGTACCACATGTTTTGACTTGAACCTTTGGCCTTGAAGCAATGCTCAACCTACAAACAAAGATTTAGTTTTTGGTTTTTGGTACCCGAATCATTTTGGATCCATGAGATTTAGTTCCCAAAAGCTTGGTTCCCCTAGGAATCCAAGATGCAATGGCATGAACATTATTAAAAACAAAAAGTTCCTTAGGAACCCATACACTTCTAATCTTTCTATGCCTAGCGTGCCTTTGAAAATTTCTTTGTTTGTGGTTTTGAAAATTTCTTTGTTTGTGGTTTTGAAGATTCTTTTTAATATGGTTGGTTTTTGGAGTGCTTCCTTTTTCAAAATTTGAGCTATCAACCACTTTAATTTGTTCTTTGAGCTTATTCACCATTTTTTGGTGATTCTCACTCAAGCTAGAAATAAGGTTATTTAAATCAACATTTTCTTTTTGAGAAAATTTTAAATCGAAAATGGTTTTCTTTCTTTTCAAAATAGATTCTTTGAATTTTGAAAACAAATCATCATAAGCATCTTGTAATTCATCATATGTGAAATCATTACAAGATGGTTCAAGGGTTACCTTGGGCTCATCAAGAGCCATGAGACAAAGGTTTGTCACTTCGTTGTCCTCATCGGATGAAGACTCCTCATTGCTCTATGTGGCGACATGAGCCTTTTATTTCTTCTTTCTCTCAAAACTCTTCTTCTTGTATTGTGGACAATCAGTCCTTATATGACCGAGCTTTTTGCATTCATAGCAAATAATTTGATCTTTCTCATCTTTTTTTCTCTTTCCTTTGAATTCTTTATTTCTTTGGAATCTCCTATTCTGGTTTTCCCTCATGATCCTTGTGATTCTTTTGGCTACCATAGTCAATTCTTCAAGCTCTTTTTCTTCACTTGTGTCCACCTCCTCTTGAGATGTTGAAGTTTTTAAAGCAATGCCTTGCTTTTTCCTTTCTACCTCTCTCTTTTCTAGCTTCACATGTTCTTTCTTTTTCTCTTCATTTCTTCATGATCTCATGGGTGAGAAGAGATCCCACAAGAGCATCAAGCTTAAGAGTCTTGAGGTCTTTAGATTCAATAATAGTCGTTCTCTTGCTATCCCAAGACTCGGGAAGAGAATAGATGAGCTTCCTATGAGCTTCTCCTTCGGTATGACTTCAATAAAGCCCTTGAGTCTATTAATAATAACGGAAAACCGATCAAACATCTTAGTGATGTCTTCATTACATCTTGAAGTTCTCATAATTGAGATTAAGAAGACCGATCTTTGTTTTCTTGATGTCATTTGTGCCCTCATAAGTTGTATCCAACGAATCCCATACTTCTTCGGCACTTGTACATGATGACATCTTGGAGTAGATGTCGAGACCAAGAGCATAAAAGAGAATATGTAAAGCTTTGTCGTTTGTGGATATCCTTCTTCTCTCCTTATCGGTCATCTCGTTCCTCTTCTTTGGTACTTGTTTATCTCCTTATTTCATCGGGATTAAGGGGCCATCTTCTATTATGTCCCATAGAACATCATTTGAGTTGATGAACAACCTCATCCTATTCTTACAATAGGGATAGTTATCACCATTGAAGAAGGGAGGCTTGGTGATGGAGTGAGACTCGTTCCAACTTCCGAAAATAGAGGATTTTTTATTTATCTTAAAATGTTAATCAAAGATCTTTGGATCTTCTTTGGTGGATGTTAATCCCTTCAAAGATCTAGCTCTGATACCAATTGTTGAGTTGATCAATCAAAGAAATTGGCCAAGAGGGGGTGAATTGGCTATAAAAATTTTGTTGAGAAAATTTCGGTAAAGGATAGAAATTTAAGAACACACTAATTATAGTGGTTCAAGCTTTAAAACAAGCTTTGCATCTACTACCTTAGCTCCCACTAAGGATTTCAACTAATTTACTAATAAATTCAACCTTTTTCATAGTTTAAGGGATAACCGTTACAAATCGAATCAATCCTTCTACTCAAGGGTTGATTCAAGCTCACAATGTTACAAAAGAAAGAAAGGAAAATAAGGTATCTCTCAAATAGATAAATATTGCGCAATTACATTAAAAACACTCCCCAAACTCAAATAAAAGGTTTCAATGAAAGTTACAAGAGTTGGGTACAAAAGATCTTCAATGAAGTGTATTTGGAGTTGGATTGAATGCTTGGATGTTGCTTGATGTTGCAAAAGTTGTTAATGCTGCTTGAAATGCTTCAATTTATACTATCTCATTGATTTATAACCGTTGAGGTTATTGGGAACATAAATAAAGACGTTGGGGCTTCATCTTTTCATCATAAATGCACTCTACAATAGCTGATATCGAAACACGGGCTACCTGTTTCAAAACAGACCATAAAAAGAAAGAGACGTTGTGCATTTAATAGGTGGTATAAAAACGGGTTTCGATACTGAAAGCAAACTGTGCTTCTTGGTATCGAAACGGGTATCGAAACGGACCAACTACTATTTAAAGCTTAACTGACACCAACGGTCGAAAACATTAAATACTTAAAAGAGTCATTGAGGATTATCTAGGGTATCGATATTGGTATCTAAACGCCTAGTCATAATTAAAAATATTTAAAAATAAACTCTTGGTTTTGAAATAGGGTTCAAAACAATCCTTGGCAGTTTAGTTTTGGTATCCTAACGTGTTTCGATACTGGTCAAAAACTCAAGAATATTCACTTAAAAATAAGAGCATGTATCGAAACCAATCACCATGGTATCGAAATCACTAGTCTAAAAAACACTTAGAAAATAATTTTTATGTTCTTGGTTTGAATTGAAATATAATCTTTGACTTAAGAACTTAAAAATTTAGTTCAAAGTAGTCCTTAAACATATTTGTTATATCAAAATCAATTTTAGTTTTATAGAGACACTGATATTTTTACATAGAAAACCCCTTTAATCATGGGTAAAAACCAAAGGACTTTAGAGTTTGATCAAAAGATCCACCATCATCAAATGTTCAACTACAAGGTTATAATATCCAACCTACAACAAACATTTAACTCCAACAAAGCTAATAACAAGTAGTCTTTAACAAAAGAAAGAAAAATGAGAGAATCACCAAAAGCGCAGCTGTAGTAAAATGGGTATTTCCAACAATACATGACTTAGATGAAAAATTCTATTGTACAAAGTCAAGAACACCTTGTCATCTAGCTGTTGTCAAAAAATCAGCTCAATCGAACCCCGGATAGACCTCCTATGAAAGATTTGATCACTGCTTCATCAAACTTGAAAAAAAAACTGTTTTTCTCTTTTATTTTTCTCTCAAATATGGAACCCTTTCTTTCAAAATCAAATCTGATTTTTCTTTCATGTTGGTTGCCCACACACATAATAAAAAAAACAATGCCCTTTAAGACTAAAGTCAAAGTAGACTTTTAGGGTGTCAGAATTTTTTTTCAAACAAAAGTGTTACTCCTAATTTAAATGGGTTAACCAATGGGTTCCCCACATAGTGGGACCCATACCCAACAAATCTTTTCCTCCAACTATGTGGGGAATACTCCCATGCCAACGGTTAAGCAACATACTTCAAATTTCTCTCTTGGTAAGGCTTTTGTCAACATATCAGTACTATGAATCTTCTCAAGCTCTAACAATTTAGCTTCAAGAATATCTCATATCTAATGGTACCTCACATCAATATGCTTAGATCTAGCTTGAAATATTGAGTTTTTACCGATATGAATCGCGCTCTAGCTATTAGAATACAAGACATACCTCTCTTGAGTAAAACCAAGTTCATGTACAAATTTCTTCTTCCAAAGCATCTACTTGCACGCTTCAATCGCTGTAATGAAATCTGATTCCATGGTGGATAAGGAAACACACTTTTTCAATCTCGATTGCCATGCCACAATTCCCCCTACATAAGTGATCAAGTAACACGATGTAGACCTTCTCGAATAGATATCCCCGACCATGTCTAAATTCTTATATCCAACACTAACAAGTTTCTCATTATTGAAATAAAGTTTCAAGTTGGAACTGTCATAAAGATATCTCATGATCCACTTCACTGTATTCTAATGCTCGCTGTTTGGATTAGAAAGAAACTAACTAATTGTGCCAACAACAAAAGCCAAATCTGTTCTCATGCAAACCATTGCATACATCAAACTACTCACGACTGAAAAGTAAGGAACTTTTTGCATCTCATCTTTGTCCTATTCTTTGAAAGGATTATGCTTAACACTCAATTTGAAGTACGTAGCAAAGTGAGTATTCACCGGTTTAGCTTTGTCCAAACTAAATCTCTGAAGTACTTTTTTAGTATACCTCTCCTACGATAACCATAATTTATGGTCCTTTCTATCACGTGTCAACCTTATGCCAAAAATTTGCTTTGTTGATCCTAAATCCTTTATCGCAAAGGATTTATTAAACACATACTTTAACTTATCAATTCTGGAAGCATTATGACCAACAATAAGCATATCAACAACATAGAGAAAAAAGATAATAAAATCATCATAAGAGAATCTCTTATCAAAAACAAAATGATCAAACGTAGTCTTCTTGTAGTCTTGTTCCTTCATAATTGAATGAAATTTCTTGTACTATTGTCTAAGAGCTTGTTTCTAACAATACAAGCTCTTCTTCAACCTGCACACATAGTCCTCTTTTACTTGTGCAATAAATCCCTCTAGTTGATCCATATAAAACTCTTTCTCCAAATCACCATGAAAAAAAAATAGTTTTCACATCTATTTGTTCAACCTCTAAGTCATAACAAGTTGTCAAACTCAATATAGTTTTAATAGAGGACATCTTCACAATTGGAGAAAATATTTTTTCAAAATCAAAATGCCCCTTTTCAATGTATAACCCTTGATGACCAATCTAACTTTGTATCGTGGAGATAAAGACTTTTCTTCTTGCTTTAGCTTATAAACCCAACGATTCTTCAAAGCTCTCTTGCCCTTAGGCAGTTTCGCCAACTCAAAGGTAAGGTTATCATACAAGGATTGAATTTCATCGTTCATCGCTTCAACCCACTGATCTATACATTCATTCTCCATAGCCTCTTCATAATATTCAGATTCCCCCGTCAATAAGAAGAACATAATCATTAGAAGAATACCTGACAAAAGGTCGTCGATCTCTAGAAGACCTCCGAAGTGGAACTGCGGGTTGAGCTATAGGTGTTTGTTGTTGATCATTCACAACATTATCTATGGGAGAATCAAAGTCACCTATATCCTACTGATCATCATTAACACCATTGTGTACATCATCCTAAATAGGAATCGGTGAATGGTCTAAGGGAGCCAGAATCACATCAGTCAAGTCACCACTATCTTGTGGATCTTTTTTCTCTATCTTATCAATGTCATCAATGGTCTGATCCTCAATAAAGACAACATCTCGACTTCTAATGAGCTTCTTCTAAACTGGATCTTAGAGTCTATAAACAAACCAACATCTAGACACAACCAATAAAGATGCATTAACGAGTCTTTACATTCAACTTGGATCTTTCAGACTTTGCAACATGAACAAATGATTTACTACCGAACACACGTATGTGATCATATAACACGTCTTTACCAAACCAAACTCTATCTGGTACATCATATCGCAAAGGAACACTAGTAGACAATACTCATGAAATGGTCCAATATACTCACCACCATTATCAATACAAAT
Organism: Abelmoschus esculentus; assembly: GCA_035048815.1. Taxonomy (NCBI): domain Eukaryota; kingdom Viridiplantae; phylum Streptophyta; class Magnoliopsida; order Malvales; family Malvaceae; genus Abelmoschus; species Abelmoschus esculentus. Next base: position 10,188,383 of record JAUCBN010000026.1, on the reverse strand, counting down.
GTACTTCAACTTTTTCTTGTTTCTTTTTCAACTGATCCTTGAAACTGTTTAAATGCCTCAAAAAATTGGTTTTTTGACTTCAATGTATAGACCCACAACTTTATTGAACAATCATTAATCAGAGTCACAAAATAAAGTGCACCACCATGTGATCTTACCTTTATCGGACCACAAACATCTGAATTGACCAACTCGAATAATTTTGATCTTCTATGAGAAGGATGTCTTCTAAAAGAAACTCTTTTCTATTTCCCTGCTAGACAATGAGCATAATTCTTCAATGTGGCATTCTTCAAACCTACAAGTTGATTCTTCTTAGATAAACAATTAAATCCATTCTCACTCTTGTGACTAAGTCGTTTATACCACAACTCAATTGAATCATTTACTATCACATTCAAAGTGTCTCTAGAAGTTGAAGCTTGCATCATGTAAAAATTTGAGTTCTTCTTTCCTCGAGCCACAACCAAAGAGCATTAAAGTTAGCTTCTACTACCTCTCACTGAAGGTGTTACAAAATTCCTTCTCATCAAGCTTTCTTGTAGAAATCAAATTCAAACGAATATCCGGTGTATGTCTAACATCTTTGAGAGTTAACTTTGTTCCATTATTGCTCACCAAGCTAACATCTTCCATGCCAATAACTAAAATCAAACTGTCATTACCTATCTTCAATACTCCAAAATCACTAGGATTATAAGATATGAAGAAATCTCTCCTCGACGTGACATGAACTGAAGCACCAGTATCAATCACCCAACTAGTTTCGTTGCATTCTAGCTTGACCAAATTCTTATCACAAATGACCAATAAATCTTCACGAGTAAAAGTAGTAGCACGCTCGGATATTTCATCATCATTCCGATCATATTTATCATCACCACCTTTATTCTCTCTCTTCCACTTGAAGCAATATTTTTTGATATGATCTTTCTTACCACAATGATCACACTCAAGATTCTTATACCTCGATCTTGACTTGCTTCGAATTTTATCTATACTCTTGTTATCTTTATCTTTTTTCTCCCCTATTCTCTATAACTAACATCTCGGACTGTGATTTGGAACCCTAAGATCTTCTAACCTCTTTATTCAACATACCACTCTTAGCCATATCCGAAGTAATAATACCCTATGGAGCAGAATTAATGAGTTTGACCCAGAAAGTCTCCCAAAAGTTCGGTAGAGTAGCAAGCAACCAAAGCCCTAAAATCTCATCATCAAATTTGACACCCATACCAAGCAACTGATTCATCACACTTTGAAACTCACTAAAATGGTCAGATGTATACGTTCCTTCTATGTAATTCAATGTCATCATTTTCTTTAGCAAAAATAAATTATTATTGCCCGACCTCGAAGCATACAAGCATTCAAGCTTTTCCTAAATTGTGCGAGCATGTGTCTTCTAATCAATGTGGTTGTAAAAATTTTCTTCAACAAATTGCCGAATAAAGTTACACACTTGTTGATGCTCAAATTCTCATTTTTCATCACTTTTTGACTCAGGTTTTTGAGAATAAAAACCGGAAGTGCAAAGATTTCACAAACAATAAGTCTTTCATTTTATTCCGCCAAAGTTAATAATTCGTGCCATTCAACATAATCATCTTGCTAGTATTAATCTCTATAATTATTTGACATAAAAACCAAGCTCTAATACAACTTTATTGGGAAGAAATCGAACAACCAAAACCAAGCGAAAGCACAACCGATGTTCTTTCTCTTCCTATAAATCAAGTCAATAATTATGGCAAGAAAAAATCACAAATATGTTCTCAAGCAAAACTAATCAACCATCAAACAATAATGCAACCATAACATACTAAATCGAGACATTGATATTTTTACGTGAAAAACCCTCTAAATCAAGGGTAAAAACCACATGACTTTAGAGTTCGATAAAAAGCTCCACCATCATCAAATGTTCAACTACAAGACTAAAATATCCAACCTATAACAAGTATTTAAATCCAACAAAGCTAATAACATGTAGTATTTAACAAAAGAAAGAAAAATGAGAGTATCACCAAAAACACAGCTGCTGTAAAATGGGTATTTCAATCACTACATGACTCGGATGAAAAATTCAACCGTACAAAGTCAAGAGCACCTTATCACCTAGTTGTTGTCAAAAAATTCAACTCAATTGAACCACGGATGGACCTCCGATCAAAGATTTGAACAATGTTGTATCAAACTTGAAAAAATATCTATTTTTCTATTTTAGTTTCCTCTCAAATCTGGAACCCTCTCTTTCAAAATCAAATCTGATTTTTCTTCCATGTTGGATGTCCACACACATAATCCTAAGGAAAAAGGAATGACCTTTAAGGCTAAAGTCAAAGTAGACTTTTAGGGTGTTAGAAAACTTTTTTCAAACAAAAGGGTTACACCCAATTAAAATTGGTTAACCAATGAGTTCCCCACATGGTGGGACCTATACCCAATAACAAAAATAGTAACAGTAAGTCAATAACCTAAATTAACGAAAAGTTTAACCCTAAATATGAATAAAATAGTGATCGTTATTCATCCGGAACAAATAAGCAATGGTAAAGCCAAGAGGAACTTATAAAATAAGATTAAAAAAACTTATAACAAAAATATAATCAATAAACTTAAGCCAAAGTTAAGTAAAAGAATAAGACATGAATATAAAAATAAGAATTATCATACTTTTTTCATTCAGCTACAATGGTTATAGTAGTACATGTTCTAGGGTACACTTTCAACCATTGCACGTTAATAGTTCAACCACTGTGCTGACAGTATTGGTGCTCGAATCCTTGACCTCTAAAAACAATAATCGTTCTTTTAACCTATCATACTTAAATTCATAGAATAAAAAAATCATATATTTACATTATAACTTATCATAAGCATTAATGTACTTGTTGTAAAGATATCCTACAAAAATAGATTTTTTACTCTAAAAGTAAGTTAAATTTACATCAAAGTTCTAACATAAAAATATATAATTAATAAATTCAACTTTGAAATGTTTACATAACTGAAAATGACAAGATGAGTAGGGGTCGAGATGGATTTTTGATCCATCCAGCTTGATTCGAACATAAAAATCCTAAACTCGACTTTAATCTTATTTACTATTTAAAAAAATTGACTTGAAAATAAATACTCTAAACTCGATTCTGACCCGACCTAATCTATATAAAAATAATAATTTTAGGGACTTAATTGTAAAAGTTAATTTTAGTGGATTTAATTATAAAAATTTGTAATTTATTCAATTTTAAGGAATAAATTGTAAATAAAATATTCAATTTTAAGGACCTAATTATAAATAATATAGATAGAGGACTATTATTATAAATATCTATAAAAATTATGAAAATTTATATATTTAATCCCAAGTTAGATCATATTTTTTACTCCCTAAGCCTAATATTGACCTGAACAAAACTCGATATTTTTATCAAAAAATCCAACCTAATAAGACCGGATTGGGTCAGAACCCAACTGAATAAAATATCTATCTCTAAATAAAGGGTAAAAATACTCAAGAAAGAGATGGTTGCAAAATGATTTTACTTTCCTCCAAGGGTAAAACTACTCAAGAAAGAGATGGTTACAAAAGATCATTAGTGTGAAGTGGGTGTACAAGACAAAACTAAAAGAAAACGGTGAAGTTGATAAATACAAGGCGCACTTAGTGGCTAAAGGCTACAAGCAAGAGTTCGGCATTTACTATAAAGAAGTTTTTGCTCCCGTTGCTAGACTTGATACAGTCAAATTGGTAATAGCATTAGCTACACAAAATTCATGGCTTATTTTTCAAATGGATGTAAAGTCGGCTTTTCTGCATGAAGACTTGGAAGAACAGGTATTTGTTGAACAACCCCTAGGTTACATTAAATCTGGACATGACCATAAAGCATAAAGTATATAAGTTGATTAAAGCACTTTATGGACTAAAACAAGCTCCATGAGCTTGGTATAGCCGTATTGAAACTTATTTCTTGAAGAAAGGTTTACACAAATGTCCATATAAACATACTCTTTTTGTCAAAACTAACATCGTAGGAGAGTTGCTTATTATTAGCTTATAAGTGGATGATCTACTTTTTACTGAAAATGATAGTGTTATGCTCGAAAATTTTAAGCAATCCATGATAATTGAGCTTGATATGTCTGATCTTGGTTTGATGCACTATTTTCTTGGCATAGAAGTGATATAATCTACTGTTGGTATCTTTATTTCCCAAAAAAAATGTGTGCAAGACATTTTTAAACAGATTTCAAATGCAGAATTGCAATTCTGTTAGCACACCAGCTGAAGCAGGTTTTAAACTAATGAAAGATTCTGAAGGAAAAATGATCAACAACACTCTATACAAGTAGATTGTTGAAAGTTTGATGTGCTTGAAAGCTATAAGACCGGATATAATAAATGTTGTAAGCCATCTTAGCAAATATATGGAGTGTCCTAGAGAAATACATCTTATGGTTGCAAAAAGGATTTTTCGATACTTGTAAGAAACCATTGAATATGGGTTGTTCTACAAAAAAGGTGAAAAATCAGATTTTATTTGGTTTACAGATAGCGATTACGCAGGTGATATAGATGACAGAAAAAGCACATCAGGCTACATCTTTATGCTTGGTTCTGGGGTTATTTCGTGGTTATCCAAAAAGCAACCTATTGTTACTTTGTCCACCACTGAAGTTGAGTTAGTTGAAGTAACTTTATGTGTTTGTCAAGCTATTTGGTTAAAGAAATTTTTTGAAGAATTGTGTTTTAAAAAAGAAGAAGCTATTGCAATTTATTGCGACAATAATCCGGTCATTAAACTCTCGAAAAATCCTGTTCTACACGGAAAAAACAAGCACATAGACGTGAAATATCATTTCTTACAAGATCTTACAAAGAATGGAACAATAAATCTTTTCTACTAAAGAAGTGAACAACAAATTGTTGATATAATGACCAAGCCGTTGAAGTCAGCTATGTTCCAGAAATTTAGAAAGTTGATGGGAGTCTGTTCACCTAATTAACCTCACTAAACTTTATGTTTAAAACTTTTAGTTTAAGGGAGGGAATGTTAAGTAAAATAATAAAGTTTGTATTTTCATAGAAAATCTCCTAGTCTTTAGGAATTTGTTAGTCATGTTATTTATTTCTTAATTGTTAGCTAGCAGTTTGTTTTGCTTTGCTATTTTTAGCTTTCATTCATTCTATGTACCGCCTATATAAATGTTTTTTTATTGTTTATAATAACATCAGTTTTTGGCTTTTTTATCTCTTTCAACCTATCTAAAGTTTTGCTAGTCTTTACTGTAGCCAACAGTGGTATACGAGCCAGGTTAATGGCAACAGAAAATTTTGTTCAGCTTGCAATTCCTCATTTTGATGGTCACTATGACCATTGGAGCATGCTAATGGAGAAATTCTTGAGATATAAGGAGTATTGGCATGTTATTGAATCTAGAGTAGAAAAACCAGAAGGAGTTGTAATGACAGCTACACAAAAAGCAGAATTGGAAGCATTGAAATTGAAGGATCTCAAAGCCAAGAACTATCTCTTCCAAGCCATTGATCGAGCCACTTTGGAGATAATTCTTTGCAAAGAAACATCCAAATAAATATGGGACTCGATGAAGAGAAAACATCAAGGAAAAGCAAGAGCAAAGCGTGTGCAATTGCAAGATTTTCGAACTGAATTCGAAAACTTAAGAATGAAGTCCAATGAATAGGTTGATGATTTTTTATCAAGAACAATGGTGATCGCCAATAAGATGAGAATCCATGGAGAAAAAAAGCAGGATGTTTTAATCATTGAGAAAATCCTTAGATCGATGACAGTAAAATTTAATTTTGTTGTTTGTTCGATAGAAGAATCAAGAGATATTGGTTCCCTTACACTTGATGAATTGCAAAGCTCTTTATTGGTTCATGAAAAAAAATTATCCAGCAAAATAAAAAGGAACAAGCGTTAAAGGTAGCAGCCAATCCAAAAGTTTTTGGAAGTGCGAACTCAAGATGGAAGGACAAAAAGGAGCAACACAACTCTGAAGAGGATTCCAAATGAAAAAGCAAAGGTCATGACAATAATAATTCAAATGGTTACAAACAGAAGTTTATAAACAAGTCCAATATTGAATGTTATAGATGTCACAGGTATGGCCATTACAAATCAGAATGTAAAACAAATTTTAATAAAAATCATGGTATAAAATCGACTTTTGCAAAAACAGAAAAGGAAGAAGAAATTTCTCTATTGATAGCGTGTCATGTGAAAGAAGAAACCCAACAGAATATATGGTATTTAGACACGGGCTACAGCAACTATATGTATGGTGATAAGGCGTTGTTTTTTGAATTAAATGAAGCATTCCGAAGCACTGTTTCATTTGGAGACAATTCTAAAGTTTCTGTCTTGGGAAAAGGCAATGTGAAAACTCACACCAAGGAGAAAACTACGCAAGTTATTTATAATGTTTTCTTTGTTCCTGATTTAAAAACTAATCTACTTAGTGTTGGTCAGCTTCAAGAGAAAGGATATGAGATTTTTATCAAAGATGGAGTTTGTCGCATTCAAGATGAAAATTTGAGCTTAATTGCTCAAGTAAACATGACAATAAATTGGATGTTCCCACTATATCTCAATAACGCCACTCAATCATATTTTTCGGCAAGAATGAAAAATGAAGCATGGTTGTTGCATTTTCGATACGGACATCTAAATTTTGATGGTCTAAAATTGCTATAGAAGAAAAATATGGTAACCGCTCTTCTTAAAATTGAGAATCCGTCTCAAGTCTGTGAAGAATGTTTTGTTGGTAAACAATATCGAGATCACTTTCCCAAAGGAAAATCAACGAGAGCAAAGAAGATGCTGAAGTTGATTCATTCGGATATATGCGGGCCTATCAATCCAACATCAAATGGTGGTAAACGTTATTTTATAACATTTACTAATGATTATAACCGAAAAAATTGGGTTTATTTTTTACAGGATAAATCTGAAGCTTTTTTAGCTTTCAAAACTTTTAAGGCTCTCTTTCAAAAAGAAGCAGGAATGCCTATTAAAATTTTTCGTAGCGATCGTGTTGGAGAAATGCATGGAATTTATTATTTTTTGTGAGGAGCATGTAATTCAAAAGCAGCTAACAACAGCTTACACCCTGCAATAAAATGGTGTCTCAGAGAGAAAGAATTGTACAATATTAAATATGGTACGAACTATTTTAACAAGAAGTGGTATTCCAAGAAGTTTTTGGCCTGAAGCTGTCACTTGGAGTATTCATGTGTTGAACAGAATTCCTACAATAACAGTTCAAAATATGACGCCTGAAGAAGCATGGAGTGGAAAACGACCGAGTATTGAGCATTTTAAAATCTTTGGTTGCGTTGCATATGCGCACATTCCGGATCAAAAGAAGACCAAACTTGATGACAAGCTTGAGAAATACATTTTTCTTGGTGTTAGTGAACAGTTAAAAGCATTCAAATTGTACAATCCTATCACCAAAAAAATTGTTATTAGTCGTGATGTGGTTTTTGATGAAAAAATGTTTTGGTTTTAGGGTGAAAATAGTGCTCAAGAAAAAATACAAGCAGATTTTGATGGTGAAAATGGAGAACAAACACAACCTTTGAAGAATGCACAACCAACAGAAAATGAGGAAAAACCAGCAAGCAATCAACAAACCGAAAATGAACGACCTCAACGAGTTCAAAGACGACCTACATGGATGGAGGACTACGAATTACAAAGAATTGATCAAAATGAAGATCCATTCATTCATTTTTCCTTATTTTTAGATTACGATCCAACAATTTTTGAAGATACTATCAAGATTCAAAATGGCGAAAAGCAATGGATGATGAAATTGCTGCTATTGAAAAGAATAATACTTGGGTGTTGACAGAACTTCCAAAGGGACAAAAGATCATTGGTGTGAAGTGAGTGTACAAGACAAAGCTAAAAGAAAATGATGAAGTTGATAAGTACAAGGAGCACTTAGTTGCTAAAGGCTATAAGTAAGAGTTCGACATTTATTATAAAGAATTTTTTGCTCCCATTGCTAGACTTGATACAGTCAAATTGCTAATAGCATTAGCTGCACAAAATTCATGGCTTATTTTTTAAATGGATGTAAAGTCGTCTTTTCTGTATGGAGACTTGCAAGAACATGTATTTATTGAACAACCCCTAAGTTACATTAAATCTGGACATGAGCATAAAGCATAAAGTATATAAGTTGATTAAAGCACTTTATGGACTTAAAACAAGCTCTACGAGCTTGGTATAGTCATAATGAAACTTATTTCTTTAGAAAGGTTTTCATAAATGTCCATATGGACATACGTTTTTTTTCAAAATTGACGTTGGAGGAGAGTTGCTTATTATTAGCTTATACGTGGATGATCTACTTTTAAACAGGTTTCAAATGCAAAATTGCAATTCTGTTAGCACACCAACTGAAGCAGGTTTAAAACTAATGAAAGATTCTGAAGAAAAAATGATCAACAACACTCTGTATAAGCAGATAGGTGAAAGTTTGATGTGCTTGACAACCACAAGATCGGATATAATGCATGTTGTAAGCCATCTTAGCAGATATATGGAGTGTCCTAGAGAAATACATCTTATGGTTGCAAAAAGGATTTTTCGATACTTGCAAGAAACCATTGAATATGGGTTTTTCTAAAAAAAAGGTGAAAATCAGGTTTTATTGAGTTTACAAATAGCGATTACGCAGGTGATATAGATGACAGAAAAAGCACATCAGGTTACATCTTTATGTTTGGGTCTGGGATTATTTCGTGGTCATCCAAAGAGCAACCTATTGTTACTTTGTCCACCACTGAAGCTGAGTTCGTGGCAGTAAATTTATGTGTTTGTCAAGCCATTTAGTTAAAGAAAATTCTTGAAGAATTATGTTTTAAAAAGGAAGAAGCTATTGTAATTTATTGCGAAAATAATTCGACCATTAAACTCTCAAAAAATCCTATTCTACATGGAAGAAGCAAACACATAGACGTGAAATATCATTTCTTACGAGATCTTACAAAGAATGAAACAATAAAAAAATTTTACTACAGAAGTGAAGAACAAATTGTTGATATAATGACCAAGCCGTTGAAGTCAGCTATGTTCCAAAAATTTAGAAAGTTGATGGGAGTCTGCTCACTTAATGAACCTTATTAAACTGTATGTTTAAAACTTTTAGTTTAAGGGAGGGAATGTTAAGTAAAATAATAAAGTTTGTATTTTCATAGAAAATCTCCTAGTCTTTAGGAATTTATTAGTCATGTTATTTGTTTCCTAATTGTTAGTTAGCAGTTTGTTTTGCTTTGCTGTTTTGAGCTTTCATTCATTCTATGTACAACCTATATAAAAGTTTTTTTATTGTTTAGAATAACATCAGTTTTTGGTTTCCTTATCTCTTTCAACCTATCTAAAGTTTTGCTAGTCTTTATTGTAGTCAACACATAAATCAATGGTGAACTGTCGAAATTTAGAAGTAAAATTTTTTGAAATGCTAATTTTTTTTAAAATCTATTTCAACTGATTGCATTTTTAGTAAAATTAACTTAAGTTTTGAGTTAAAGAGAAAAAAAACGAATAAAAAATAATTATTTTTAAATTTTTCGATAACGATACTAGACCAACGATGGTGAGAGCGATCGAAAAATACAAAGAAATTAAACAAATTGTTTTTTATAGAAACATTAAACGAATAAAAAATTAATTCCTTTAATAAAATGCTAAACAATATTATTTTTAAAAATAAAATGGTACTGATAGAGGAAAAATTATATCATGGGTCAGTCCCACCACCTGTCTATGGGACCAACCAATAAGAACTGCCCACTTCATCAAGTTTTCCATGTCATAATTTTTTCCCAAGTGAATCTTCACTTGGAAAATTAAAAAATATTGAGGTGGACAGTTTTTATTGATTGGTCTCATGGATGATGTGGTGGGACTAACCCATGATATAATTTCTCCTGATAGAGGAGGGGAAATGACTGATCATTTGCAAGGGTAAATTAGTTTATTAGTCCTGTCTATTTAAGAGATTTATCTTTAGATCATGTTTTGTTTAGATTCTTTTTAATCAAGTCCTTTAATTGCTTGACTAATTAGGTAATTAGTTGATAGGTTTCACATTAGATTAATTTAACCCTTAAAACTTAGATATTAATTTAGGCCCTAATTCATCTTATTTCCTTTTCGATTTATTTTTCTTTTAAAAATGAGTGATTAATTATTTAATTAGTTTTAATGTTGAGTTTAATTATGGATTAATCTTAAAATTGTTTGAAGCATGTAATTCAACCTTAAAAATGTGCTCAAACCATAATTCCCTTAATTTAGAAATTGATTGTGATTTAACTTAAACGATGAGCCGCCTTGGGAGACGAAATTACTTAATAGTAGAAGAAAAAGGGAAATTAGAGAGGGAAATTAAAATTTGAGTTCGATTATTTGGCGTCATTGCCTTCTACTTTTTCCAACGTTTTGGATTTTAGAGTTGGAGGAGAATTTTTTTAATGAATCATTTTCTCTCACTTGGATTCAAGTAGGGATAACAATATAATCTGAATCTGATTTGATTTGAAGAAAAAATTCGCTCTAAATTCAACTAAAAAAGTTTGAATCTGAATCTAAGAAAAAGATTTGAATCATAATAGGAGGTGAATCGGATATGGATATTGACATGATCATATCCAAATTCAATCTAAATCCATATTCGATATGAGTCTAATCCATATATGAATCTGAATAAAAATAAGATAAAATACATAAATCATTACTAAATTTTATTCGGTCTTTTTTTAATTATCGAAGTTTTAAACAATTAATTTACTCACTGAATTTTGTATATTGATGTTTTTTCACCACTCCTCGTTAAAACTCTAATATCAACTTTTTTAATATTGTTATGACACGAATCATAACATGTGAAACTTCATTGATCAAAATAGGTCATAGAGCAAAGTTAAATGACAAAAATAGGATAAAAAGTAAAGTTTAGTGATGATTTACGTATTTTATATATCATTTTTATTATCTTTTATTCTATATCATAATAGTATTAAAGAATTAACGAATAAGTGATAAAAAAATTAATATATAAAATTCAGTAAGTAAATTTAACGTTTTAAAACTTTCATGAACGAAATAAATTAAAACATAATTCTTAATAATAATTTACGTGGTTTATTCTTAAAAGTATTTGTTTGATTTTTTTAGTTACTCTGGTAATTATTGTGATGTCTTAGATTCTATCTTAATTTATATATTTTACCTTAAATAAGTATGAAATGATTATGATTATGATTAGAGATGTTTATTTGGGGGGTGGTCGTGGATTCTCTCAGACACCCATTTTTGTAAATTATTTTTGTTCTTGTTTTAACCGAATATAAAATCTCAAAAGAAAATTTTACGACGGGCGTCGAACACCGTTAATAATGAACACTGTTGAATACTATTAAACTGATTTATAAAGATAAAAAAAATTTAAGAACTCAAAATATAATTATAAATTATTTAAATTAAATTTTTATTAAATTATTTTCTATATATATTTTATTTTATTAATTAATTAAAAAATTAAACACTAAAAATTAATTTAAAAAATAAAAAACTAAACTCTAAACCCTAAAATCAAAAATCTAAATCACTAAACATTAAATTACAAACCCTAAAATATTTTTGTTTTGCAACTTATAAGATTAAAATTATTTGTTTCATCAATTTGTGGGTCACAAACTCACCTAATATTTTTATATTCGTATATAATATATTTATACATATTAATTAAATAAATATAAATTATATTTTATGAAAAAATTATGAAATTTCTTTCGGATTTTACCACGGAGTATGAATTAAAATCGGATGAGAACTGAGAACTCCTGACTCTATAAATACAACTTATCTTAAAAAATAACTGTGAATATGAATGTTGTGTTATCAATTATATTCTTAAAATATTTATTTTTTAAATATATTTATTATGTATATTTATTTGACCCAAACTTTATTTAATCATGTTCCAACTTTTCCTAAAAATGGTATTTTTTATATTTGAATGACATTAATTATTTTTTCGAAAGATTTTTAATATTGAATTGACGGATGAACGGTGGTATTATAATTCATATTTTTTTTTACAAATGATACTAAATTTTTATTAGATCAATAAAAATTATAATTACATCGTCTCTAAGAAGTAAAAAAATAGATTAAACAATTCAAACATTTTACAACCAAAAAACAAAGAAATAAAATTCTTATGAAATTAAGTATATCAATAAAATTCAGAAGCTTCCTGAATCTTCTTGTCTCTTTCTAGACGAGACGCATAAAGATTGAAGAAGGATTTGTAGACGATCCAAACTGTTATCTAAAAAGTATCGCTACCCAGGACTGATTTCATCGGAAAACAACCATCAACCAAGTGGGGATATAACTTTTCAAAAGATCACCGACAAAAAATATAAATCAGATACTATCGCCGATTGAATCAAACTACAAGACCAAATAAATTAAAACTACTGACGAACAACAATTGATCGTTAGTATTAAAAAGCTAACAAGTTTTACCGAAAAGAATGAAACCTTATTCAATTCAACTTATTCTTTACACATACCCTAGCTCATATATATATATATATATAAATAAATGAGCATGCATGGCTACATGCATCTAGGCTACAACCCAAAACTCTTGAAGTTTTTTAAGCTAACTAACTTGAGAATCAACTAACAAGCTTCCAGAATTATAAGACAAACTAACAAGCTTCCGAAATTGTAAGCTTCCAGAAGCATCAACACTCAATATCCTTCCTATTTCTTCCATTTTCAACTTCAGTAAGTGAAAACACTCCTAACTTCTGTCGAAAGTCTTCAAAGTAAGTTCTGAAGAGTGGCTTAGTCATTCCATCAACAATCTGAAACTTTGAAGGCACATAGTTAACTTTAAGAGTATTTGCTGCAACTTTCTCTCTTACAAAATGAACATCCAACTCAACATGCTTTGATTTTGAATGATAGACTGGGTTGGCACTCATAACAATGTCACTTGAGTTGTCACTCCAGATTACAGGCACGTCCTTAAGTTGAACCTTCATTTCATCGAGTAGGATATTGAGCCAATTGACTTCAGAGGTTACTGATGGAGGCTCAGAAGTCTTTTTCGTTCCACCTTTGTCAGATTATAGTATTTAAGGTTTTCGAACCTACAGGGACTGTGTTGAATTTACTACTTTTTACGGCTGCACTATCGAAAATAAAGACACAAAAAAATTGGGTTTGAATTATAACTAAGAAAACTATTAAACATAAAACTAATTAACGAAGGAATAAAGATGATAGAAACGAGGCTAAATTGAGTGCTTTTTAGAGGAGACTCCAGTTGTATTAAGTATCCACTTATTAATGCAATGGGTTAAATTACCGCCTCGGCGGATCGCATAAGCCGCAACTGCCTAGGTGGGGTTATGCCTTGTCGACAATTTGATAAGTGCTCAAAAGACTATCACTTTTTACACCTTTCATGGACAATAATTACTTAATCTACACCTACTTGGGCTCATGCACGAACTTAATGTTTGATATTTGGATATTTTGCTTTTGTGACATATAAAGATGATATTTATAGAAAATATAAGCTTTAATGAACCTTTGTGCATTTGTAGGTAGACTTGGTCCGGGGTAGTAACTTTAGGGTCACAGCAGCATGATAAGGAAACCTGGAAAGCAGCAACAGACAATAAGTGAAAATAGGGCAATGAAAAAGACCCTGATCGAACCAGCCATAGATGGGAGCTTCAACTGATGGAAGTTGAGCAGACGCAGAGTTAGACTTCCGTCGGGGCAGCAGATTCAACCTGTTGAGGCGGGGAATTCCATAAATACCAAAAATTAAAGTGGTGGTCGATTTGAAAAGCTTAAAAAGCTGGATTTTTCTAGACACTTTGTGTGGCAATTGGAGTTCGAGAAGATGGTGTAAAGATGGAAATAATTAAATTAAAGAGATGCACCTTTTAAAGAAGGAAACGTCGAAAACAACTTTTCTTCTTCTCCAATACTGATGTTGCCCTAATTTTAGCCTATAAAAAGGAGGTGCCACCCAAGAGCATAAAACACATGAGAAAGAGAGAGTTCATCATAGATCTTAGAGTTTTCTTTGTTTTCATCATATTCTAAATTCTTCTAGGGTTTAGGTGAAAGTTTTCGAGTATTTGTGAGAGGAAATTGTACTTTGTTTTCTTGTTTCATGTAATAAAATATCAAGGTTTGCTTATTCTTTGCCATTCATTGTTCTTGCATTCTAGCTCGGGAGAGAAGAAGTTTGTGAGAGATTTATTTATTTAATATCGGGAGAGTTAGATTCACAAAAGGAATAAGTATGGTATTTTTCTAGTTGGAAAATACTAACTCGGTCTAGGGATAGGTTAGAGTTTTAGTGGCTAAAAGAAGTGTGAGATTGGTTGATGGTTATAGTTGATTCACGCCGGGAGGTATCATTAAGGACTAGTCATCCATAGTACTTTGACTTAGGGATAAGCGGAGTCATCAGAGAACGTTTTACCAAACCTTGAAGAAGTTCACCCACGAGCAAGGGATTGCCACGGCGGACGTAAATCTTCACTATCGAGGCAGTAAAATTGCAATTCTGCCAAGACATTGTTGTATAGTTGCATCAAACAAAAACAAGTCAATTGAATCCACAATACGATACAACTGGATCCCGACCTTTCTCTCAATCTAATTTTAATTTCATTCTTTGTTTTGTTTTTAGTTTAATTCAGAATAATTATATTAATCTGTGTTTTTATTTTATTTTATTTTGCAGAGCGAGAAGAGAAAAGGAAACAAATTAAGTACACCAATCCCTGTGGAGACGATACTCTATACCCATCACTTTATTACTTGCGAAGTGTACACTTGCACAAATTATGTACTCTTTTTACACGCAATAAGTTTTTAGCACTGTTGCTGGGGATTGGTAACTAAATTTTTTATCTTTATTTTTTCGCTTTTAGTTACTTTTATTAAACTTCAGTTTTTACTGGTGTATGACCAGGGCAAACCCAACCAATCCTTTGTACGAGCTAGATCCAGAGATTGAACGCACGCGTCAAAGGTTGAGAAGACAAATCCGAATAGTTATGATAACCAGTAGAACAAAACTTACTCGCTGGCAATGGAGGACTTGTGCCGCCACCACTACCGCTACAACTCACAGTTAGGGATTTCCTGGAAGAGGATTTGAACAAGTTAAATCTAGGAGTTGTTACACCAAAAATCGAAGCAGCCCACTTTGAACTAAAACCTGTCATGTTTAATATGCTCCATACTATTAGACAGTTTGGTGGGTCATTAACTGAAGATGCCAGGCAACATCTCAAATCATTCATGGAAATCTATAATTCATTCAAAATTCAAGGAGTCTATGAAGATGTTTTGAGATTGAAACTGTTTCCCTATTCACTAAGGGATAAGGCAAAAACCTGGTTAAATAGCATTCTAGCAGGATCTATAGGATCTTGGAGTGAACTATGTCGTGATTTCATTACACGTTTCAATCCTACTAATCTATATGATCGTATACGTAATGAAATTACTTCTTTTCGGCAGGTAGATGATGAACCGATATATGAGGCATGTGAGCGATATAGGGCTATTACACAAGTTTCCTTTACATGGATTTCCATTGTAGACACAAGTGACTATGTTTTACAATGCAACCAATGCCCCAACAAGGATGATGTTAGACGCCTCTGCCAATGGGACACTTCTTGATAAACCATTGGAGGAAGCGATAGAAATTTTGAACAAACTTGCAAAGAATGACTTTCAATTCCCTATATCTAGGCGAGGAGGGGTAAGACGCCAAGCCACAGTACAAGAGTTAGAAACATCCAACTCAGTGGCAGCACAATTGGCCTCTCTTACTAAGATGGTTCAGAATATGCAAATGCAGAATAATACCCATGAAATCAAGATAATAGATTCGTTTTGTAATTTATGTGGAGGTAACCATAGCTCTTCTGAATGTATACAGAATTAGGAATCTATTCTTTTGTGGGAAACTACAACCGGAATAACAACTTGATGTCCAATACATATAATTCAGCACGGAAAAGCATACAAATTTCTCATGGAGTAATCCTAACAATGCTCTGAATCCGACTACTCAACCCTCAGGTTTCCAGCAAACAATGTCAATGCAACATCTGTCGTAGCAGCAAGTACAACAACCACCGCCGCAGCAGTAGATGCTTCAACAGTAGCCTGCAAGTTCATTGGAAAATTCTCCTAAGGCCTTTATGATGAAAACAGAATCATAAATGGCTGAGAATTGTAACTTTATTAAGAGAACTGATGCCTTTATAAACAGAACTGAAATGAGGTTGCAAAACCAAGAGGCAGCCATTAAAATACTAGAAACTCAAGTTGGGCAGTTTGCTCAAAAAATGAACAATAGACCACAAGGAGGATTACCCAGCAATACTGAAGTTGCAAGGGGAATGGGCCATAAGCAATGTAAGGCAATTACTACCAGGAGTGGCCTACAACTTAAAGAGATATCAGGCAGTTTGGTAGACAAAGTCCCACTAGTGGAACAAGAAGAATCAGATAGAGAGGACTTAGATACTGAACTAAGTGATCAGGCCCCAACAATCCCAGCAGAACACTGCCTTGGTAGAGAAATCGGTAGTCCCACGACAAGCGGCCGAGACAGCAAGAGAACCAGTGGTACCAGGCATTAAATTCCAGACTAATGAGACAATAGAAGAAATACGACCCCCACCACCTTTTCCACATAGGTTGAAAAGGCAGAAGCAGGATTATCAATTTATAAGTTCCTAGACATCCTGAAGCAATTCCACATTAATTTGTCATTAGTTGAGGCAATAGAACAGATGCCAAATTATGTCAAATTCTTAAAAATATTGTGTCTAAAAGAAGAAGGCTTGGTGAGTTTGAAACTGTTGTCGCAACCGAAGGATGCATGGCAATGCTTCATAATCGTATGCCCTCCAAATTGAAGGATCCTGGATATTTTACTATACCATGTGCAATAGGAAACCATTATGAAGGAAAGACCCTATATGATCATGGAGCAAGCATAAACTTGATACCGAAATTCGTATTCCAAAAGTTTGGAATAGGAAGGACAAAACCCACAACAGTGATGCTCCAATTAGAAGATAGATCGTAAGTGTAACCTGAAGGAAAGATCGAGGACATATTGGTAAGGGTGGATAAATTTATTTTTCCAACTGACTTTTTTGTTCTTGATTGTGAAGCAGATGATAATGCATCAATCATCCTGGGGAGACCTTTTCTAGCTACAGGACGTACTCTTATCGATATGGAAAAAGAAGAATTAATAATGAGAGTTAATGATCAGTAAGTCAAACTCAATGTTTTCTAGATTGTGAAAAGATATGATGATCCAAAGGATTGTCAAGTTATTTACACCGCAGATGCAGGTAGCGCAATACCATGTCTCAACAACCACTGCCTCGGCAGAAATCTTGACAATATACCACAGATTTGCCTCGGCAGTAAGGTTGATGATTGTTACAGCAGAGTCTTGGACAATGTTGAAACACAAGAGGTTGAGGAAGACAATTGGACAACACACCTTCCAGGTAAGTACTTCGAACCACTAAATTACCTAGGTAAGGATGAAAAACCTTCATATGAATAACCCTTGGTTATTGAATTAAAACCTTTACCTGACAAATTAAAATATGATTATTTGGGAACCAACCACACAATGCCCGTAATTATTTCTCCTGAGCTGCAGCCAAAATAGGAACACAGCTTGATAGAGATATTGTGGCAACATAAGAAAGCAATTGGGTGGTCAATTGATGACCTGAAGGGAATAAGTCTAGCCGTTTGCATGCACAAAATCCTTTTAGAGGAAGATCATAAGCTCACTGTTGAGGCCAAAGGAGACTTAACCATGCCATAAAGGATTTAGTACGTAAGGAAATAATCAAATGGCTTGATGCAAGAATTATCTACCCTTTCTCTGACAGTGCATGGGTAAGCCCGGTACAATGTGTACCCAAGAAAGGTGGCATGACCGTAATAACCAATAAGAACAATGAGTTGATTCCAACTAGTACTGTGACCGGTTGGAGGGTTTGTATAGATTACCGCAAGTTAAATAAGGCAACAAAGAATGATCATTTTCCATTACCCTTTATTGATGAAATGCCTGATAGACTTGTTGGTAAACCTTTCTACTGTTTTCTTGATGGTTACTCAGGCTATAATTAGATTGTCGTAGACCTAGAAGACCAGGCAAAAACTACCTTCACCTGCACGTATGGGATTTATGCATTTAGAAGAATGTCGTTCAACCTCTACAATGCCCTGACAACTTTTCAAAGATGCATGATGACAATTTTTTCTGACATGGTAGAAGACTTCTTGGAGATATTCATGGAAGATTTTTCAATCTTTGGAGACAACTTCACTCATTGCCTCGACAATTTAGAAAAGGTGCTTTAAAGATGTGAGGAATCCAATTTAATTCTTAATTGGGAAAAAAGCCATTTTATGGTAAATGAAGGCATAGTTTTGGGCCACAAAATCTCATCACAGGGAATTGAAGTTGACAAAGCCAAGATAGATGTAATAAAGAAATTGCTTCCACCAATTTCAGTCACAAGAGTCCAAAGTTTCTTGGGTCATGCAGGTTTTACAGGAGGTTTATTTCTAATTTTTCAAAAATTTCTAAACCTCTGTGTAATTTGCTTGAACGGGAAAAGAAATTTGAATTTAGCAAGGAATGCACTAAAGCATTCGAAGTTCTCAAAGAGAAGCTGATCACCGCACAAATTGAAGTCCCACCAGATTGGGCCCTGCCAATTGAAATAATGTGTGATGCAAGTGATCATGCGGTCGGGGCAGCACTTGGGAAGAGAAAGAACAACCTATTCCATGTCATCTACTACGCTAGTAAAACCCTCAATGATTCTCAAATCAATTACATCACCACGGAGAAGGAATTACTAGCAGTGGTCTTTGCCTTTGACAAGTTTCAATCATACCTTATCGGAACAAAAGTGATTGTCCATACTGACCATTCGGCAATCAAGTACCTGTTCTCAAAGAAGAATGTCAAGCCCAGACTGATTAGATAGATCATTCTTTTGCAAGAATTTAACATATACATCAAGGACAAAAGAGGTACGGAAAACCAGGTAGCTGATCATCTTTCCAGATTAGAAACTGGGGAGAAAAATAACCCACAAGAAGAAATACAAGACACATTCCCAAACGAACACGTCCTACACATATCGGTAGTAGAAGAAGAATCTACCGAGGTAGAGACTATAGCAGTCTACGACGGTGCCGTTGCGGCAGTAACTAAGTACATTTCGGCAACATTGATAGAAGACCTTACCACAGTCACAGTCACTCCCTAGTATATTGATCTTGTCAATTACTTAGCTAGTGGTGTTCTGCCTTATAACCTTAACCAAAATGAAAAAAGAGGTTTTAGTATAATGCAAAGCATTATTTTTGGGATGACCCTCTTTTGTTCAAGCAATGTGTAGATCAATTTATAAGAAGATGTGTTCTAGAGGATGAGCAAAAAGTGCTCCAGTACTGTCACGATTCACCTTGTGGAACACATTTTGGAGGAACCAGAACAGCCGCCAAAGTGCTTCAATCAGGCCTTTATTTTCCCACACTCTTCAAAGATGTCCAACTTTACTACAAGCACTGTGATCGATGCCAACGAGCGGGCAATATCTCTAGATATAATGAGATGTCATTGTAACCCATATTGGAAGTAGAACTATTTGATGTTTGGGGCATAGACTTCATGGGATCATTCTCTCAAGGCAATCTCTACATCCTAGTAGCGGTGGATTATGTATCAAAATGGATCGAAGCAATTGCCACACCACACAATGATTCCAAGACTGTTCAGAAATTCCACAAGAAAAACATCTTCACCAGATTTGGAGTCCTTAGAGCGATATTTAGTGAAGAAGGTAAACACTTTGATAATAGACTCATTGTCGCGACCTTCAAGAAATTAGGCGTCACACACAAAATTGCTACAGCCTACCACCCACAAACAAATGGCAGGCTGAAATATCAAACAGGGAATTAAAGCAAATCATTGAAAAGGTGGTAAATTCATCTCGAAAGGATTGATCTCATCGTCTCGACGATACCTTGTGGGCATATAGGACAGCCTACAAGACCCCATTGGGAACATCTCCATACAGGCTTCTATTTGAAAAAGCATGTCATTTGCCCGTGGAAATTGAGCATAAAGCCTATTGGGCAGTAAAAAATTTGAACATGGAATGGGAAAAAGCTGGCCAGAAAAGACTGCTAAACCTCAATGAGATAGAAGAATTCCGAGCAACAGCTTATGAAAATGCCAAGATATACAAAGAAAAGATTAAACGATGGCATGACCGTAAGCTATTACCGATGTAATTTTTGTCAGGACAGCAAGTCCTCCTTTTTAATTCCAAGCTCAAACTGTTCCTAGGAAAACTCAGGTCCAGATTGTCAGGCCCATTTGAAATTTTCAGGCTTACCCATACGGTGCAGTAATAATCAAATAATAAAGGAATGGGTATAAATTCAAAGTGAATGGCCCGTTTGAAGCACTACTCTGACCTACATGATATGAGGACTATGGAGACCATCACTTTAGGAGATGCACTTGCATGCACTCCTATCGTGAATTAATCTCATTATCTTATCTTTATTTTATTGTACTTTTAGGATTAGTTTTAGTTTAGAATTAATTTTTATGTTTGTTTCTTTTTAATTTAATTTTTTTCTTGTTGGTGTTTATTTTTTTAGAAAAAGAATTAAGAATGAAGGTGAAATAATTCATGATAGCAAATCCGCTGCCACAGTAATGCACAATGTTAGGGCCGCAGCAATTACCAACGGTCAAAACAACATAACGGCTAGTCTAGTGCAATTCCAGACTCGGTAGTAAATGCTAACGGCTATAAACGGCTAGTTGGTTTAATGAGTTTAACACGGCAATACAAGGTCGAGGCCTTTATAAACACTTTCTCACCTTGCACTATTCACTCTTGCATTCTTGAATTTTTTTTAGAATTCTTTGCTTATCTCTCTTGCATTATTCTTTGCTTATCTCCATGATCTCTCAACAACTTTCACAAACTCTCCATGATCATCACTCCGCTTATCTATATGGCAGCTTACAACAGATTCACACTTGCCGCTGTTGAAGAACGTATCAACAGATCCTTTATTGCTAGGCAGTTATGGGAAGAGCAAGGTTTCCAGCATTCCGACGAGAAAACTATGGAATCGAGCATTATTTGTTCGATAAAATAGAGTATCAAGAATGACAAATCTTTTGCTTGTAACCCGCCCAGGCCACTGCAACTATGGTGCGAGAATTTTACGCCCATGGGCCGAGCAAAGACTCACTGTATGTCCACTACCGAGGCAGACCAGTTCAACTTGATACCGAAACCATCAACTTGTTCTATGGCCTCCACCTTACTCGTGATAATCATTCCGCGTTTATGGAGGACATCAGCAATGAGACTACGAACTGATCAAAGATGATCTCTACTATGATAACATCAATTGGGAACCGTGGCAAGATATAACCTAAGGCCCGAGGCCAAGTTGTGGAACACGCTCGTAAAACGATGCCTCATCCCAACATCCTATAATAGTACCGTCGACAAAAGGTGATTGGTTTTCATCTAATCCATCATCAATAAAAGAAGCATTAATGTGGGAGAACTGATCCTACGGGAAATTTACGAGTGCGGTAAGAAGGATAAGGGACCTTTATATTTTTTATGTTTAATCACGGGTCTTTACACTGCTGCAGGTGCACCAGTTGCGGGTACGAATGAATTTACTACCCAAAGGCGTGGTTGGACAAGGGATTTCTGCCACAAAGTCATACAAATAACCCAGGTAGAACCGATCCAAGCAATTCCACAACTATGCATTGCTGATACAATTATCGGTGCTCAATACACGGCAGATATATCTGCTGCATCCCACAGCACTACTGCGGAGGATCCCTACCAGGAAATAATCTAAAGGATGGCGGCCATGGATCTACGACAGCAACGGTACATGAAATACCAAAGCGATTTCAACAATACATTAGCCCAGATGATGATCAACAATTTTTTGAACCAAGGGGTGTAGTTTCTAGAATTTCTTCCAAATATGTTTGTCATAGCTGCACCATACTCCGAAACAATGTCGGCCCAAGGATGATCGCGACCATTCTATGCTACTGGACCACAGCAACCATTCCATGCTGTTGGCCCATCTCAGCCACCAAATCTCACCGCGTCATCTTTGGCTAGTCGAAGTCCATCCAAGCGGAGAGCAATCTTTAGCACTCCACCAGGCTCTCCTATCATCATGAGGAGTCTCTCAGCAGAGATAGACGCTTACATACAGCAAACTTCTCCTGCCGCCAGGCCAAGCACTCAGCATGCCTGGGCAGAAGCAATGGAAGTTGCAAATAAGAGCGGGACAAAAATAATGCCCACAGAAGAAATTGGTGATGAAGAAGAAGGAGAAGAAGTCAATTCCCCTTTGCAAAGGACACCACCTACCAGAGTTCAGCCGCCCAGACAAGCCAAAGCTCAGCAATCACTAGCACAAGAAACAAAACTAAACTCTCAGTAGCAAGGCCACGAAAATTAATCGTTACTAGCAGTTCTTCGAAGAGTATTTAATCTCTACACCTTTATGCTTCTTTTATCTCTTTACTTATTCATTTTCATGTTTTGTTTCCTGCTTTGTGCTATAGTTATAAGCATTGAGGGCAATACTCAGTCCGAGTTTGGGGGTGTAGATCCACTGTCGTGGCCCTTCCATGAAAGGAAGTAAATTAAGTTTATATTGAAAATTTTTTATTCTACTACCTTACTTGAAATATTATTCATACTTTTGCACTGCTCTACATTAGTATTGCCTTAGTTTATTCTTTTTAGGCAATAGAAATCTTTCTCCTTACCATGGCTAGGTCCTATTTAGAAGGCTTAACTTTAGGATACTTAAGGAAGAAAACTTAGAAGCTTGCTAAAAGATTGACTCTAAAAACACTTTTGGAACTTGTTTGATTATATGAATTCTTTTAATAAACTTAGGTGATAAAGGCTTAGATTTTAGGGAATGTTGACTAGAGGTGCCTATCACTAGCTCTAGGATTCACTCTTCTTCATGCTAGAGGTGTCCGAAATTGGCTCTAGTATACTAAATATATATATATATATATATTTTGATGAGAAAACACAATCCTTGAGAAGCCCGAAATTGGCTCAAGTAGTTATTGTTATAAAGAAGAGAACATTAATTCCAAGTCTACTTGTCTTGAACTTAGAGTTTGTCTAAGAAATCCTTTAATCAAACTTATCTACAAAAACTCACACACTCACAAGATCTTATAGCTTGATTCCAAGTAAGTCCTTGGGTAACCGAAAGGTTAAGGCTCAAGAATAAGCGTAGTCATGGTGGGGAGAATAGATGAAAACATAAGACCAACAGAGAATAAGGTATGGCAATTTGATGGTTTGCATTGCTTGAGGACAAGCAATAGTTCGAGTTTGGGGTGTGATAAGTGCTCAAAAGACTATCACTTTTTATACCTTTCATGGACAATAATTACTTAATCTACACCTACTTAGGCTCATGCATGAACTTAATGTGTGATATTTGGATATTTTGCTTTTGTGACATATAAAGATGATATTTATAGAAAATGTAAGCTTTAATGCACCTTTGTGAACTTGTAGGTAGACTTGGGTCGGGGCAGTAACTCTAGGGTCACGGCAGCATGATAAGGAAACCTGGAAAGCAGCAACAAACAATGAGTGAAAATAGGGCAATGAAGCAGACCCTGATCGAACCAGCCATAGATGGTAGCTTCTACGGATGGAAGCTGAGTAGACGCAGAGTTAGACTTCCGCCGGGGTAGCAGATTCAACCTGCCGAGGTGTGGAATTCCATAAATACCAAAAATCAAAGTGGTGATCGATTTGAAGAATATAAAAAGCTGGATTTTTCTAGACACTTTGCGTGGCAATTGGAGTTCGAAAAGACGGTGTAAAGATAGAAAGAATCAACTTAAAGAGATGCACCTTTTTAAAGAAACAAACGTACAAAACAACTTTTCTTCTTCTCCAAGACAGATGTTGCCCTAATTTTAGCCTATATAAAGGAGGTGCCGCCCAAGAGCACAAGACACACGAGAAAGAGAGAGTTCATCATAGATCTTAGAGTTTTCTTTGTTTTCATCATGTTCTAAATTTTTCTAGGGTTTAGGTGAAAGTTGTCGAGTATTTGTGAGAGGATATTGTACTTTGTTTTCTTGTTTCATGCAATAAAATATCAAGGTTTTCTTATTCTTTGCTATTCATTGTTCTTGCATTCAAACTCGGGAGAGAAGTTTGTGAGAGATTTATTTAACTAATATTGGGAGAGTTAGATTCACGAAAGGAATAAGTACGGTATTTTTCTAGTTGGAAAATATTAACTCGATCTAGGGATAGGTTAGAGTTTCAACGGATAAAAAAAGTGTGAGATTGGTTGATGGTTATAGTTGATTCACGCTGGGAGGTATCATCAAGGATTAGTCATCAACAGTAGTTCGACTTAGGGATAAGAGGATTCATCAGAGGACACCTTGCCGAACCTTAAAGAAGTTCACCCACGAGCAAGGGATTGTCGCGGCGGACGTAACTCTTCTCTGTTGAGGCAGTAAAATTGTAGTTCGGTCAAGACATTGTTGTTTAGTTGCATCAGACAGAAATAAGTCAATTGAATCCACAATACGACATAGCTAGATCCTGACCTTTCTCTCAATCTGATTTTAATTTCATTCTCTGTTTTCCTTTTAGTTTCATTCAAAATAATCACATTAATCTGTATTTTTATTTTATTTTATTTTGTAGGGCGAGAAAAGAAAAGGAAACAAATTAAGTACACCAATTCCTGTGGAGACGATACTCTATACTCATCACTTTATTACTTGCAAAGTGTATACTTGCACAAATTGCGCATTCTTTTTAAAAGCAACATAATTCAACATTCCATAGTTCGACAGAGCATCCTTGTATGTCCTCTTCCTTATACCTAAGCGAAGAGAACTGTTGAAACCCACATCTTGATGATATCTCCCGGAGTGAATCAAGGGCGAACAACAACCAAACACATGCGTCTTGTTAGTCACTGAAATCCTAGGCGGTTAATCTCTCAACCGGATTAGTCAATGCCCATGAGCAAAGACCTTATTCTCTCGTTTCGTGAACCTACATCTCTCGATGCTAGGCAAATAGGTTTTTCTTCATGTACTATCTTTCGAGATCATATGCGAGAAGAGTAAATACCAAGAGAGAATAAACTATGAAATAAGTTTTACATTAATAAGTATAAAAAATAACACAACCTTCTTCCCTTACTACTCCACAAACAACTTAAACCTCCGAAGAAGTTTAGAACATGATGTAGTTGGCGGCTAAGGGTATATGAAAGAGAGAATCTGACTCGACTCCACACCTAAACCTAATAAGTGCTTTATATAGGCCAAGGCTTAAGTTGAGTTTTTCATGCAAGGAAAAAGTTATAAAGGGAAAGAAATATAACTTCTAATTAAATTGTATTATTCTATTCTTATTTCCTTAAATATCTCTTCTTTTCTACGGTTGACTTTGTCAAGGGCTTGACCTCTTAAATGGGCTTCTTTTTTCTCTCGCTCTCTGTCCGTTAAGATCAACATCTTTTTCTCTCTCTGTCGATCACTAGTTGTTATCTTCACGCTTCTATCGTGGCGGGTGCTTCATCTGCAATTCAACATCTATCCTAATTGGCCATCTTTGTGATGTAGTTTTTTGTCTAAAAAAGAAAACTATCAAACGCATATATTTTATGCCAATTAATAGATAAATTCATAAAATTAGTGTTCGGATGCTAAAGTATGGAAAATAACCAGAAATATCCATTATCGCTTTTAAATTTGTCTTTATTAGCAATAAATAAGTGGAAATGATATAAAAAATGAGGAATTTTGAATACTCATCACACCCCCAAACTCGAACTATTGCTTGTCCTCAAGCAATGCAAAGGATAGTTTTTAAGTTAGAAATTTTAAAGTAATATACCATCTTGTCTGCCGCGGTAGAAATCCCTTCTTGACTTAGCCTCTTCTAGGTTTTAGGCATTCCTCGGAATTGGATTATAAGTCTTAGTGTATGTGCGTAGCTATGTCAAAGCTGATTTTCTAAGTTCTAATCTTTTTCTAGCTCAAGACTTTCGACTAAGATTTTTCTTGATTTTTTTCTTCTTTCTCCCTAAATTGATATATAAATATATATTGCTATATACTTATACTGTTTGAGCCAGTTTTTGGGTACCTCAAGTGTTTAGCTATTCCTTACTAGAGCCAATTTTGGGCACCTCTAGCAAGTGGGAGAAAAACTAAGTCCTAGAGCCAGTCATGAGCACCTCTTTGGACCAACTAGAGCCGATGATAGGCACCACTAGTTTAAAATCTAAGCCTAAGTCCTTATTGCTTTTCAAAGAAAAGAACTTTTAAAATCAACTAAGATTAGTAGACCTTTCTCGGCTCTAATTGACCTTTCTGAATTCAAGTATGTTTAAAAGATACTCTGATCATAGTCTAATCCTAAGTCTGCACCAGTCTGAATTCAAGTATGGTGAATGGTGCAGACTGTGGCAGAATTTAAGATACTTTGATCACTTCCATACATTTGGCAGACAATTACATATTACAAAATTAGACAAATACCCTCCCAAACTCAAGGGATGCATTGTCCTTAATGCATGTTAAGTAATAGAGAAATAAAAGATAATCGATAATAAAAAGAAAAAAGATAAAAAAAAAGACTATCGCCCTTAAAATTCTATGGACCCAAAAGAATCTTCAGAGTCACTATCGATGAGGAGTTTACAGCGTGTCCTCGGTGGTTGCTCGACGGTTAGCTTGGGTGGACTCACTAATGGCTTTTTGGCCTAGTGGTGTGGCTGAATGCGAGTGGGGGTTGGATCTCGCAGTGGCTGATCCTCCGTATCCAGATTGATCGAAGATGAGGAGGTTGTTTTCCTTTTATGCCCTCCATGTGCCGCATTTAGCAGTTCCTCGGCGACCTTTACTTGGCTCGCCAGGTCCTCTTTAGAGTCACTCCAGGTGAAAGTGGTAGATTGGTTTGGAGTGGCTACCAAAGTTGCCGAGAGGGCTTTTGTAGCTGCGGCGGCGGCAGTCGATGCGGCAGGAGATAGAGGGACTGTTACTGAACCTGGTGCTGAGTGAACATGTGTAGAAGGGGGAGGCTAAGGCGTGAAGAGCTTGACTGGAAAGTTAGGAAAGACAGTCGAGCATGCTGGAAGTGCATCATGTATGATGGCGATAATGGCGCTATTGAACTCCCAGATGTATGTCATGAAGGCCAGCTGCCTTCTCTCCATCCTCTGCAAGATCTTCAGGAGTCCTATTGTCGTGTGCTCGGTTGGGTCTGCCTGTTAAGTGGCATCGGCGGTTGCTGGTTTTGCGGTTTGAGGGATATATAACTGTGGAGTAGCTTCCTCCACTTGCATTCGTTTCATATAAATTTCTCGTGTCCAGTCTTTCCTCGTCGGCGTCCATGTATCGGACGATAGTGAAAGAACTCGTTCGAGGCGGCATAGGTTTGAAATAAGACAAAGGAAATAGAGCATACCTCTGTCCTTCTCGGCACAACTAAATATTTACTCACTGATGATTCGGCTGATGTTGATTCGCCTGTTGTGAATTATCAAGTGGATCAGAGCAAGTCTTGGGTGGTCTACCGTTTGGTTGTGAGATGTCAGCATCATGTTTCTTTTAACGAATGTATTCTAGAGCTTCGCCTCTGGTTTGAGATCTCGGTGGCTGATAGAGTTGCGGTGTTTTCCCGTATTCCATTCAGTTTCAGGAACTCAAAGCTCCGTTTTCATTGGTTCGAAGTCAACGGCGGTTAGGGTAGCGACGAAGGTTGTATGTTCATCATCTTCGATATGCAGCCGAAGATCGCATTGATGGTGATATCTGCTACTAGAATAGCTCTACCGCAGACATAAATGTTGGGATTATTTGGCAGCAGTCTGTGAGCATTGAATTCTCGAACCCAATCAATATTCGATGGATCTAGCTTCCTAGTGAATTGTTGTCATCTCTGGAAAGTTATCTTTGTCAAGATGAAGGCTTCTAACCCTAGATCATCTTCGTCGGTGTAGTGGAAACCTTTTTCTTCCCAGATTGGACGCGTTTTGAAATTATAGTTGTAATATTTCTCTACGTCTATGGTTACGAATCTCTTGAATATTGTCGCTCCGACAAAGGTTGGTTGTGGGGTTGTCGTGTTTTGCTTATGGAGATACGAAGAGGAATTTTGGTAGAGGAAAAGTAGTTGAGAAGAAGTGTGGAAAAGATGAACCTTACTTGTGTATTTATAGGCGAAGGCAGGGGACTGTTGGAAGCGGCAGCAATGACATCATTATCCTTGGCATGTATGCGACGCAAATTTAGCTAGCCTATACTAACGGCAGATATGATACAGATTCCTTGGGCGGCAAGTTTCCCGCCAAGATATTTTCTTCTTGGGTTGGGTCGCGTTTTGGGTTTGGTCATATTTTATTCTCCAATAATGGGACCTAAATGTAAATAAGATAATTAAAAAAATGTGGAAATAATAAAAATTCTGAAAACTTAAATTGCAAAAAATATTAAATGTAATTCTCAAAACTGAAAACTAAAAATCTAATTCTAAATCATAAAAATAAATAAAAGATATAGAGATAAAAATTAGGTTACTGGTGGAATGCAATAAATTGCATCTTCAGCAGTAACCATCTTCCCCTTCTTGAGTGTAGGAGAAGCAGATGTCCTTGTTGCTGTCTCCTTGTCAGGTGGTTTCTTTCGAATGTATTGCTGCTCAATGGGAGTGCTGCCTCGGCAGGGTTGGTTCAGTTTGTCTATTTCTGTATTCAAGTTAAACTCAATTTTAACCTCAATTCTTTGGCATTCATCTGGTTCGTCCGGATGCCTTAGAGTTTTAAACACATTGATCTTTACTTGTTGGTCATTGACCCTTATGAAAAATTCGCCTTTCTCGCGATCGATCAATATTTTGCCTATGGCTAGGAATAACTTTCCTAATATGGTTGGAGCATGTTCATCTGCTTCACAATCAAGAATTAAGAAGTCAACAAGAAAAATAAATTTATCCATCCTTACCATAATATCTTCAATTTTTCCTTCAGGTTGTACGTAAGAGCAGTCTGCCAGTTGCAGCATCACTATTATTGAGTTTTCTTTTCTGATGTCTAGCTTTTGAAATACTGACTTAGGCATGAGATTTATGTTAGCGCCTAAGTCACATAGTGCTTTGCCCACTTATTGATCACCGATAGAATATGGTATTGTGAAACTACCAGGATCTTTTCTTTTAGTTGTGGCTTTGTTATGTAACATTTCCACACATCCTTCTGTTGCGGCAACCGTTTCAAACTCCCCAATTTTTGTCCTTTTGGATTTAATATCCTTAAGGAACTTGGTATAGTTGAGCATTTGTTTGATTGTCTCCACTAAAGGTATATTGATATGAACTTGTTTAAGAATATTGAGAAATTTCTTGAAATGGTACTCTTGCTTTTGTTGTTTTAACCTTTGTGGAAAAGGTAGTGGTAACCGTAGATCTTCAATTTTTTTATTGCATTGAAATCTTACCTGCGGTACGGCTATGGCATCATCTATTATGGTAGCATCGTCGATAGTGTTTGCTGGTTCCTTTGCCTTATGTGTTTCATCAGTAGCTTCTTTGGGGGCTACTGTTTCAGGGGTCTTACCTACTGTTTGAGCAGGTATTTCAGGGTCCTTTAGTTGTAATCCACTCCCGGTGGATATCGCCTTGCATTATTCATGAGGATCGGTTCTAGCAACTTCAGTATCGCTAGGGAGACCTCCTATGGGTCTGTTTTTCATATGTTGTGCCATTTGTCCTACTACAGTTTCCAGCGTCTTGAGAGCAGCTTTGTTGTTCTACACTTTAATTTTTGTTCTGTCCACGAAGGTGTCGGCTCTTTGAATGAACTTATTGGTGTTTTCAATGTAGGCACCAGTCTGAGCCATAAAGGTTTGCAGTGTATTCTCCAGAGTTTGGACATATGTTGTCTACGATGACGGTGGGGCTGACTGTGGCACCTGCTATTGAGCAAATTTGTTGTTTTGTTGGAATCCAGTAGATTGCACTGATTGATGTTGCATGTTAAATGCATTGTTAGGATTGCTCCATGAAAAGTTAGGGTGCTTCCTCCATGATGGGTTGTAATTGTTGGGCATATTGTTTCTGTTAAATTTTCCAACATAGAAGGAAGATTCTGGATCGTGCGGGCATACGTTCGAGCCATGGTTGTCACCACATGTTTCACAAAGAACGGTGACTGCTTTTAGTTCACGAACGTGACTTGGTTTATGCAGATCTTTAACCATGTTGGTAAGGGTTGATAGTTGCACTAAGATAGAATCTGCAGAATCAGAGTTTGTCATACCTCGCCTATTTATGCCTCTTCGGGTGGTTGGGTGTTGATAGTCATTCTTTGCCAACCTATCCAAAATTTCTAAACTCTCATGGGGTGGGCGGTCTAAGAGGGTGCCATTGGCGGAAGCATCAAGCATCATCCTCGTAGGGGTGTTAACTGCATTGTAGAAGATGGATACTTGGGTCCACTCGGGCAGACCATGCATGGAGCATTTTCTGTATAGTTCTTTGTATCTTTCTCAGGCCTCATATATTGATTCGTCTACATCTTGCCTAAAGGATGTTATATCGTTTCTCAACTTATCAGTCATATTGGTATAATTGAATTTGGAAAGGAAGCTTTGACATAGTTTTGTCCATGAGTTCAAGGATCCCGGTTGGAGGTTGTTTAACCAAGATTTGGCCCTATCCCTCAATGAATAGGGGAACAGTTTCAGCTTAAGGATGTTGGCTGAGACTTCCGGCAGCTTAAACGAGTTACAAATTTCCAAAAATAACTTAAGATGATGCTGAGCATCTTCATTGGCCGAACCCACAAACTGGCCTAGGGTGTTGATCATGTTGAACATGACCGGTTTTAATTCAAAGTGCTCTGCCTCTATGTTAGGCATCACAACGGCAGGAGTTAATCCATCCAAGTCTTCCTCTAAATAATCACGAACTGTTCGTGCACGTTCTTTTCTTGGAAGATTTGTTGGATCAACTACTGTGAATGTGTCGCGGTTGTCTCCCTCGGCGACATTCATACCAGCATTGTTTTGTTCACTAGATGCTGCGTTCATTCTTTGACGTACCCTAGGGTATAGATCTTGTGTTGTTCTTTCGATTTCTGGATCATAAGGATATTGGTCAAGAGTCGGATTGGACCTGGTCATACACAAAACAACCCTTGTAAGTTAAAATAAAATAAAAAATATGAACTAAATAAATAAAAAGAAAAAGAAAAGGGTGTAGAAATAATAGGTAGGAAAATTGAGCGTCAATCCTCGGCAACGACACCAAATTTGATGGAGGCTTGGAAGTCCTTTTCGTTCCACCTTTGTCAAATTATAGTATTTAAGGTTGTCGAACCCACAGGGACTATGTCGACTTTACTACATCTTACGGATGCACTATAGAAAATAAAGACAAATAAATTGGGTTTGAATTATAACTAAGAAAACTATTAAACATAAAACTAATTAACGAAGGAATAAAGATGATAGAAGCGAGGCTAAATTGAGTGCTTTGTAGATAAGAATCCAGTTGTATTAAGTATCCACTTATTAATGCAATGGGTTAAATTGTTGCCTCGACGGGTCACACAAAAGGTTGTCGCAGCTGTCTAGGCGGGGTTATGCCTTGTCGACAATTCAACATCCTTGTATGTCTTCTTCATTATCCCTAAGCAAAGAGAACTGTTGAAACCTACATCTTGATGATACCTCCCGGCGTGAATCAAGGGCGGACAACAACCAAACACATACATCTTGTTAGTCGTTGAAATCTTGGGCGGTTAATCTCTCAACCGGATTAGTCAATACCCATGAGCAAAGACCTTATTCTCTCGTTTTGTGAACCTACATCTCTCGATGCTAGGCAAATAGGTTTTTCTTCAACATACTATCTTTCGAGCCCGTATACGAAAAGAGTAAATACCAAGAGAGAATAAACTATAAAATAAGTTTTGTATTAATAAGTATCAAAAATAACACAACCTTCTTCCCCAACTACTCCACAAACAACTTAAACCTCCGAAGAAGTTTAAAACATGACGTAGTCGGTGGCTAAGGGTATATGAAAGAGAGAATCCAACTCGACTCCACACCTAAATGTAAACCTAATAAGTGTTTTATATAGGTCAAGCCTTAAGTTGAGTTTTCCACGCAAGGAAAGAGTTCTAAAGGAAAAGAAATATAACTCTTAATTAAACTGTATTATTATATTCTTATTTCCTAAATTATATCTTCTTTCTTGCGGTTGACTTTGATAAGGGCTTGACCTCTTAAATGGGCTTCGTCTTTCTCTTGCTCTCTGTCCGTTAAGATTAGCATTTTTTTTTCTCTCTGTCGAGCACCAGTTGTTATCTTCACGCTTCTGCTTCGGCCTCCAAAGTACTGTCGTGGCGGGTGCTTCATTTGTTATTCAACATCTATCTCAATCGACCATCTGTGTGATGTAGTTTCCTGTCTAAAAAAGAAAACTATTAAACGCATATGTTTTATGCCAATTAATAGATAAATTCATAAAATCAGTGTTCGGATGCTGAAGTATGAAAAATAACCAGAAATATTCATTATCGCCTTTAAATCTGTCTTTATTAGTAATAAACGAGTAGGAAAATGATATAAAAATGAGGACTTTTGAGTACTCATTAGTTACATCTGCCAATCCTCTATATTCTGCTTCTGTTGTTGACCGAGACACAACTTTTTGCTTTCTTGAATTCCAAACAACTAGATTACCTCCTAGAAACACACAATTTCCTAAAATTGATCTCCTATCATCCAAGTTACCACCCTAATTTGTATTAGTGAAGGCAACAAGTTGACCGTGCGTATCTATGGGTGAAAACGATAGTCCAAAGTCCAGTGTACCACTGAGGTATCTTAGTACACGTTTCACAGCTGTTAGGTGTTGTTCACATGGTCTATGCATAAATTGAGCAAGCTTATCAACACTGTAAACAATATCGGGTCGAGTGTGACATGCATATAACAACCCTCCTATGATACTCCTATATTCTGTGGCATCTTTTAATAGACTTTCAGCTTCTTGTGTGAGTTTGAAAGAAGCTATCATAGGTGTAGGTGTTGAATTTGCTTTCTACATGTGTGCTTTCTCAAGTAACTCTAGAATATACTTCTTTTAACTCAGCATAATCGAGTGTCCTATCTTGATCACATTCATACTAAGGAAGTAACTCAATTCTCCAAAGTCCTTGAGAGAGAATTTGTCCCCTAACATTTGCACCACTTCTTCAATTTCTTGTGTTGACTCTCCTGTTACTATTATGTCATCGACATAAACGAGACATATAGGAATGCATCTAAGTTCCTCTTGATGAATAAGGAAGTATCAACATGAGAGTCTGGAAAACCAACTTCTAGCAAGAAATCCTTCAGCTTTGCATGCCAATTACGTGGAGCTTGCCTAAGTCTATACAAAGCATTCTGTAGCTTGTATACCAACCTGGATCTATCTTGTGTTGTCTGCTCAAATCCTTTTGGTTGTTCCATGTAGACTGACTCATGTAGCTCTCCATTCAAGAATGTATTGTTTACATCTATTTGTCTTAGAGGCTATTTTTGATGTACAGCCAAAGATAGGATAACATTGATAGTAGAGGCTTTAACCAAAGGACTAAAGGTATCCTGGAAGTTCTGACCAGGCACCTGTGAGTACCCCTTTCCCACCAACCTCGCTTTGTATCGCTGAACAGATCCATTAGCATTTTTTTTCACTCGAAACAGCCACTTACACCCAACTATGCTTCTACCCTCTAGTGTTGGGACTAAAGCCCATGTTCCATTCCTCATAAGAGCTTCATATTCATCAAGAATGACAGCTTTCCAGTGTGGC
This sequence comes from Abelmoschus esculentus, assembly GCA_035048815.1. Classification (NCBI taxonomy): domain Eukaryota; kingdom Viridiplantae; phylum Streptophyta; class Magnoliopsida; order Malvales; family Malvaceae; genus Abelmoschus; species Abelmoschus esculentus. The sequence continues at coordinate 10,154,239 of JAUCBN010000026.1, read as the reverse complement.
AGTTGAAATGCCTCCTTTATCAATTGAGGTTCTGAGAGCTCATCATTGATCATAGTCATGAAGATATTTGGTTTGTAGATTCCTCGATTGCTCCTTGTGATCATATAATGTACATTACTAGAAGGTTGTTGTGGAACACTTTGAATTGGTTGAGGTGAGTTGCTTTGTTGATTCGACTCATCATTACTCCTAGCAGCTTCTAGAGCATAAGCAGACTCGACCTGATGTTGGGAGACAAGAGAGACATCTTGATGCAAGGTATTAGACATTTTAGGTTCGACTGACTCAGGTCGATCATTAGTGAATTGGGTCTCATCACTTATCTGAGCAGTCAAATGATTAGGAGAGTTCGTGGTAGACTCTATATTTGGGTTTTCAGGACTAACAAGAGTTAGAAGAGAATCACCAACACCACTCGAGTTCATCCTTGCTAGTGAAGACTCAGAGGTCCTTGACCTACTAGATTGCAAGGTCTCAACTCCCATGCAAACCCTAGTTGCACCATCAACGACCGGGAATACTCCTGGTGAAGCAGCATGATGTATAGTTGTCCTTATGGTCAACTTGTCAGGCTTGGTTTCTGCAAAACGAAAAACACGTTCATCAAAAACAATATGCCTTGATATGTAAACTTTACCATCTGGAGCAAGACACTGGTAGTCCTTATAATTTGAGCTATAACCCAAAAATGTACAAGCTTACGATCGAAAGCTCAATTTGTGGGGCTGATAAGCTTGTAGATGTGGGAAGCAACGACAACCAAACACCTTGAGATCACTATATTGGAGTGGCTTGTGATGCAATTTTTCAAATAGAGAAACATATTGTAGGACCGTAGAAGGCAATCGATTGATCAAATGTACTGTAGTAGATACAGCATAAGACTAAAACTGGAATAGAAGGGAGGCTTGAGCAAGTAAACTCAATGTTGTTTCAATAACATGTCTATGCTTCCTCTCAATGATGTCATTTTGCTCATAGGTGTGGGGACACACAAGCCTATGTTTTATGTCCATGGTTTGCAAGATAGGGGAAATCACTCGATACTCACCTCCCCAATCTGTTTGCATCTCTTTATTGAAGTATTGAGCTGGTTTTAAACCATTTCATTTAACAATTAGAAGGAACAAGCAGCTTGATCTTTTGTTTTGAGAAGATACACCCAATAATACCTAGATTGTCCATCAACAAATGACATATAATACTTAAAATCATTTGATTTTAGATGCGAAGGTCCACATAAATCAGAAAACACAACTTGAAATGGTGAATCATACACTGTAAAAAAGGATTTAAATGGCAACTTATGACTTTTGCTTATTTGAAAAGTTGTGCAACCAGGTGTATCAATTGACATTTTATTAGCAACATTCAAATTTATTATCTTACGCACATGAACAAGTGGCCCACGTGCAGGATAGCCAAGTCTTTTATGCCACAATTCATATGCATCAGACGAAATACGAGCTAGATTAGCTTCAGCTTTATCAAGATCACTACTAGGCTAAGCATTACAAGTATCAAAATGATATAAACCTTGCTTTTCCTTTCCTCGTAGCAAAATATCTCCAGTCTTCTCATCTTTAACCAAGCATTCATTGGCATGAAATTTAAAATAAACTTGATTGTCCTGGCACACTTGGACACAAAAAGCAGATTCTTAGTAATTGAAAGAACATGAAATAAATTACTGATAACCAGATTATGAGATTCAGTGGTAAGAATGGTAGTAATAGTTTTAGAAATATTCAAACTATGACCATTATCCACAAGTAACTTACTTGGTCGTGTATAATCAGTGTTGTTTTCTACTTTGATGGCATCTGAAGTGACATGGTGAGTCGCTCCTGAGTCGACCACCCAGCTATTCGATGTAGTTTTCAGGTTTGCATGACCAGTACAACAAGTGAGACAGGATTGTTCATCACATAAAAAAGCCATATTCACATTAACCAGGTCCTTTGACATATGAGTATTGTTGGCCAAAACTTCAACAAAATCTTTGTTGAACCTTTTTCAACATCGATCTGTAGAATGACCATTTTTTCTACAAAGTTGGCAGTGTAATCAAAGTCGACCATGACCCCCTCCTCGATGTCCTGACCTTTCGCTTGTATTCTGATAAAATTGACCCTCTTAATTGATATTAGGGTTCTGCATCTGTGCTGTATTGGCTATCACAGGCACCATTCCTGAATTTTGATTAGTATAAGCACCATGACTGACAATAAAAGATTGTAGACTTATTGGCAAAGAAGTTTAACATAGTGTTCTAAACCATGGTTGTTGTTTCAGCACCAACAATTGAGGAAGCAAACTTGCACCTATTATGGACAGTAACCATGAGGTAAGTACACTATCTTGGGCAATAAAGATCTCGTAATCTTCATTGATCATACTTTCAACATTCTCATCCAATGAAGATTACGAGATCTTTATTATCCAAGATAATGCACTTACCTCGTGGTTATTGTCCACAATAAGTGCAAGTTTGCTTCTTCCAACACAATTTTTGGAGGTGGTTTGGCTGCACTAGTAAGTAACCTCTCCAATCGATGACTCCGAACAGTTAAGAGAATCTGTTGCTTCCACAACAGAAAGTTCAGCTCATCAAGAACAATATTGACTCGTTTGTTGGTGAACATCTTGGAATTCTTAGAAAATTCATTAGAACCTTGAGAAGAAAGAGAGTTGACAACAGACATATCTTTAGGGACAAGAACCACAAAGAAGAGAACACAACAACAGAAGAGTGACGAGAAGAAAAACAAATCAGACTCTAAGACTACCGATGAAAGATACCATATTAAAAAGCTAACAAGTTTTTCCAAAAAGAATGAAACCTTATTTAATTCAATTTGTTCTTTACACATACTCTAGCTCATATATATATATATATATATATATATGCATGGCTACATGCAGCTAGGCTATAACCAAAAACTGTTAAAGTTTGTTAAGCTAACTAACTTGAGAATCAACTAATAAGCTTCTAGAATTGTAAGCTTCCAGAAGCATCAACACTCAATAGCTAGGGTATGCTGAAACGTACTACAAGAGCAGATGAATCAAACCACAAAACGAAAATATATTACAAAGACAAAAAAAACGTGTCACAAGGACAAAGAAGCGTGTTACAAAAGTAGAGATTCTTATTAAAATTGAAAATAAAAATAATAGATTTATAGATCCGGTAGTCGATAACCAATACTAAGATTGATTATCGACCACCGATCAAAGGGATAAATTAAAGTAAAGAACGATTAAGAATGAAAGAATTTTGAAAAAAAGGAGAGAACGGCTACGAGAGAGCAGTTAGGGTTTTATTTAATTGTATTATAATTCATATTTGAACAAGAAATAAATTTATTTTACATATAATATAATTATTTATATTATAAAAAAATTGATTGGGTTTGCATCATGAATTGATTTAGTATTAATATAGTTAACATTGAATTTTTTTTATTTTAATTAATAATACATGTTATTATAAGGGTAATTTTATCTTTTCATATTTTTTATGATTTTTTAATACAAAATCAATAGACCGATTAAATTCTCATAATACTTCACTATTATTTAAAAAAAAATTATAAATATATTGTTTAACGTAAATTTTTTTTTTCAATGTATTGTGAATGTGATAAAATTTAATAATTATATTTTTATAAAAGAAAGAAAACATTAGTTGTTTATGAATTGAATCTAAAACAATTATAGTATTAAAATTAAAAGAAAAAAACGTATTGATTAATCTTGTGACAAATAAAAGTTTATCGCTCAATTACAGTTAAAATTTTGAATTATAAAACAAATAATACTATGTTTGGACACATGAATTTGTGTCGAGTACAAAAGTTAATAAAAATTAAAGGGTAAACTGTAATGGAGGTCACTTAATTCTGAGTAAGGTTATATTTGGGTCACTTAATTATTGAAAATTATATTTGGGTCACTCATTTATGGGTAATGTTACATTTGGGTCACTCAATTATTAAAGGTTATATTTAGATCATTCAATTATAGGCAAGGTTACATTTGGGTCACTTTTTATATTTAAAATTTTTTTATCAATTCGTGTATTAGATTAATTAATGATTTCAAATGAAGTACTCTAATGTTAACAATGGTATACAAGTGATTTAGAAGAAAAAACGATCAAATTGATGTACTTTTTCAAATGTGAAGGGTGACCCAAATGTAACCTTACTTATAATTGAGTGATCCAATATAACTTTTAATAATTGAGTGACCCAAGTATAACCTTACCCATAAATGAATGACTCAAATATAACTTTTAATAATTAGATGACCTAATATAACTATACCCATAATTAAGTGACCTTTGTTACAATTTACCCAAAATTCTAATAAAAATTCATTAATTGAAAGGGGTAAAAATACTCACTGTTATTTTGTTTTATATAAATTTAAATTCTAATTTTTATTTTTAAAACAAAATTATCTTTACTTAATAAAAAACTGATCTAATAAATATTTTTTTTGTAATATATAGAATTTATTCAGACTAATTAAACATCATATACTAAAAGATTACAATCATTATGCATTAAATGACAGATATCAACTTATAAATCTCTTTCAAATTAAGATTATTCTTTATCAACTTTTTAAAGGTTAAAAACAATTTAAAAATAATATTATTTATATTTCAAAATTAAAACTGTTAAACGCCTTTATTACTCAATAATTTTTATAATATGCTTAGATGGGTTAGTGATTCTAAAATTAGTAGTATAATATTATAATTTATTTTTTGGTAGAATATATATTATAAATTAGAGATTTATCATAAAAGAATAACATTCAATACAGAGATAGCTACCATAATTGACCGCTGCCAGCACAGTTACACACAAATAATTAAAAAAGAATCTACAATTAAGTTCAATTTTTTTAATTTCCACCCCGAAGAAATAAAAAGAGTAAAATGTTGGGGGGAAATCATGTTTTTACAGGAAAGGGTAAAAAGACTGAAAGGACACGTAAAGAGTTGGATAATTTCCAATTTTGCCATCGTCGGAAGCCAAGGGATTCGGTGGCTATTCCATTTTCTTTTTATATCTTCTCCAGCTTATCTGCTTTGACCACAGGATTAGCGCGTGCGATCTGCTCTCTTCCCATTGTTTTGAAATCGAACGTACACCCGTGATTCTCTGGATACCTGTGAGATCCGCAATACGTAGTCCCGCATTTGCATTTGAACCCGGTCAACCCGACCCGTTTCCTGCAAACCATGCACCGATTTGGTTGTTGTTGCTTCGACCGTTGCTTGGCGGATAGGGAAACCTCGACAGTCGGAACAGGAGATTCTCCGATGACTTTAGGGAGAGTGAATAGCGGTACATGGGAAACGGATTCGATAATCGTTGACGAAGACGAAGGGGAGGAAGAAAGAGATGATTTGATCGAAACAACTCCTTGTTCTTTTAGACGAAGACCTCTGTAACATTTAGAGCAAAGATTCATCGTCGCTGAACTTCCGAAAAAGCCGCAGTTGTTGACGCAAAGACGATGGCCTTCCTGCGTTTGGCATCTATGCTCCTCTTCCATCTTTTTAAAAAATATTCTCTCGAACTATTAAAATTTTGTGAAGCTTAATCTACTTGAGATCGGATCTGCAAAATCTAAAACAGAAATGATCAAACAAGAGACGATCAAATTTTGGAAATATGAGAAACCCAAAATTGAAATTTGAAGAAAGAGAAAGTACCTAGAAAGGAAAGGATTATCGGAAAGAAAGTGTGAAGAGGCAATAATATTAAAGGGCAAATTAACAAAAATATTGATGACAAAAAAAAATCCTAATATATTAATTTTTTTAAAATTTTATTTTGTTGTTATTTTTACTGATATTTTAAAATTGGATTTAAAAAATTCGAGAATAATAAATTTAAAAAAAATAAATGAATCATAATAAGTCGAATCCTTTTAAAGCCGTTGCCTGCACATGGACTGCTTGCCCTTGCACAGTGCACTGTTGGTAGAGGTGAATGTAGGCCTGAGCCTACTTAGGCTCTAGCCCGTCTTATGCCTATCAAATTTCTATTATATTTGAGATTTTTAAATTACTCTGTTCTAAAAATAGTGTTTTTTATTGACTTTTTTTTATAAATAGTTTAAACTTTGATTAATGATTATTTAAAATTTATTAATAAAAATATGAAAAATATGTTTTAGAAATCTAGTAGATTTTAAATATATATTTTATAAAATTTAATTATTTAAAAAATTTAATATAATTATAATCAAAATTTAGGAAATTTGACTTTCAAAAAGTCAATAAGGGACATTATTTGTGGGACGAGAAGTATATACTTTGAGTTTAGGATAAAATCTAAGGTACTAAAATTTATTTTAAATTTTAAGTAAATAAATAATAAAAATTAAATGAAAATAAAATTGTTTATAATTTTATTATATTTTATAAATATTATATAATTATTTTTATAAAATATATTTTAAGAATACATTTTACTATTAAATAATTAAATATATTTTTTAAAAAATAATTTTTTTAATATAATTAATGTTTCAGTAAATACTAATTAGAAAATATAAATAATAAAAAAATTAAAATTAAAAATATTTTTAATAAGTATATATCTGATCTCTCATATCTTTAAAGATAACTTTAAAAATAATATAAATACAACCTATTTTCTATTTTTTTAGTTGAACTTATAGGAGTAATTAATATTTAAATAAATAAATTTAAATTCTTGTTATTTTTTAAAGAAATGATTCAATTTTATTTAATAAAAATGTAGATAATGAAAACAAATTTAAAACTATTCAACAGCAAAAAATTTTAATTTCAAAACTATATACATGAGTTATGTCGGATAATTTTTTTGTCTTATTTAATTTTTTTGAGTCCATTTTTTTATTCAACAATAAAATTTTTTGTTTTAAAATATAGAAAATGAAAATTTCTAATTTAATATTTTGGATTTATTTAAGTCTAATAATTCGAGGTTTTATTAAATTTAATTGTAAATATTTATAGTGATATGGTAATATTTAGTTTCAATTTAAATAGTTTTTTATGATCTTATACACTGTATATCTTTATTTTTTATGTGTTATATACTTATATCATATAGAGTTGAAGGATTCAATTTGAATATAAAAATAGATTTAATAATTATTAAAAGTTTGAATTATTTAAGTCTTCATTTTTTATTCAATTTTTTTAAAATTAAATTTTATTTATATCTAATTCTATTTATAATGACCCATCAATACTATTTTCTTAAATTCGCCCTGACTGTTGAAATTTTTATTATTTAGTTTACTGTTTATATTCAGATCCTTTTGAATATATTTTATTTAAAGGGGCAAAAATGGAAGTCCCGGAAAGCCGCCTTTGGTTATCCTAATCGCCTGCAAATAAGAAATGGCCACGTAAATTCATGCACAAGGCACGGTAGAGAGAGGCATAATTAAAAGTACTCACGCGCGCAACTGTTCTTAACCGAAATCCTACCTAATCCGTTAACACGTGGCAGTTAATGTGTGATTATTTTTTAATTAGTTACGATGATTGCAGTAGTATCTGTTCTAAAATATATTCTTAATCATTGGACATTGATTATTTAATCATTATATTGTATTATTGGTACTCGAACTCATGACCTCTATGAACAATAATTATTTCTTTAATTATTAAAACTAGATGGCTCGTGCTAATACATGATTATTTTTATTTAACATATATTTCATACATCATAAAAAATAATTAATTAGAAATTTAAATAGTTTTTTTTAGATTTATTAGAATTTTAGTTATTTTATTTTGAATTCATTGAAATGAAACATTTCAAAATATTCATACAAAGATTATTAAAATTATAATTTAAATATTATTTAATGATGATATGTGAAAAATATGTTAAGTATAAATTTATTTTAATTTTTAGTAGATCTATTTAGCAATGTTAGTATTCGTGGCAGTTTATAAATAATTAAAGTACAATGGTATAATTTGATTAAATTGATAGTGACTGTTAAGTTTGATGATTTAGAATATAAATTATCCATAAAAAGCTTTTAATATTTTAATTTATGAATATTTTAAATTTTCAAACTTTCATAGATATATTTATTTATTTTTGTTAATTAATAAATTTAAATTTTTCACAAATTTCTAGATATTTTTTCAAACTTGGATTTTGTATTTTTTCACTTGATATTTTTTTGTATTGTATCATTTTAAATGGTTGAGACAACGATAGAGGCCCTAAGTGGTTACAAATATTATCGGAATGAAGTTAAAAATCCCTAAGTTTTACATAGTAGTTAATTTGGTTCTTATTTTTTTAGTATTTTAACCCTTAATATTTTATTTTGAGATTAAAATATTTTTTCGGATAAAAATTATTAGTTAAATGATGATAAATGACTTGATAAACCTATATGATAGTACATACAGACATAACAATATCACATAAATAAATATATTAACTTAAAAAAGTCACATCAATCAAAAGTAATTTTATAAAATTATATAAAATATTTTTGTTGACTTTTATTCAGTCAAATCATTTCAATATATTTATTATTAATTTTTAATATTTTTATCCGTAGAGGGTTATTTCGACCTAAAATAAAATATTAAAATTTAAATTATTTTAGAAAACTAAAGACTAAAATGATTATTTAATCAAACGTTGGTGTATTTTGACTTTATCCCTTAATTTTATTTGGTTAGACCAAAAATAGATTAGATATCTAACTAAAAAGACGTATGGTTCATGGTTGAAGAACAACTTGAAATTTTCATGGACTCATATGATCATTTTGTAATTTTTCATAGTTGAATGACACAAAAAGAAAATATCTAATAATGGAGGAGTATCTGAGTAGTTTACCCAAACATAAATAAAAGATATAATTGAACTTGCCAACCATAAGGAGTGAGTGACAGACGCGAAATCAGGGGCGCGTGAGGAAAGTAGGAGCCTAGGCGCGGTTCTGGTGCATGATTTGCGGCATGGTTCAGCGGCTAATGATTGAGGTTTGCTGTGTCAGAGCCGAGCTGTTAGGAACACTAAATTGGCATCATTTTAAATGGAGTATTAGAAAATAAGAGAGAGGAAATGACCATTTCTTGAGTAATAATTTAAACGATTTGGTAATTTTTGTCTTATTATCCACTATTATCGCGTTTTCAAGTGATTTTAAACATTGTTTTAAATTATTTTTAATATAAATAAATAAATAAATAAATATGTTTAAAAATTAATTTTCGTAAAATCTTTCTTGTATCAATACTCAATAGTTTGTATCAGTACGATCGTACGTGTACTGTTACGCCCTTTGTTTTCCTAAGGTTTTCTAATTTTTTAGAAATTAATCTCCTTACCGATATGGCCAAGTTCGTACCCGTATTCAATATCACATATTGATATATTCTGTATTAATTGGTTGTAATGATTCTTTTATCTTTAGTCAGGTACCGATAGCAAGACTCACATACCGATAATGAGATGTCAAAAAGTATAATTATTGCTAAAATCAAACTCTCCAACGCCTCTAATCAACCCCTAACTACTAGTAACGGTAATAAAATCGTTAGAGGGTTTGAAAGACCTCTTCAAGCATCTATGAAACAACAAGAAATAATTACCAATATTAAATGTTAGAAAAATTATTTTAATGCTCAATTTTGTTGTTTTTATTATAGAACACACTTGCGAGTTTAATTGTTATATTTACTTCAATTTTAGATTTTGGGGTGAGAGTTAAATTGTGCAAACACTTTATCTTTTGTAAGTTTTTCTTGTTTGTTAAATTTATATTCTTTGATAGAGAGTATCTCAAAGCTTTTAAGGTATAAGTTTTAGAGGTTTGCAAAGGTTATCGCCTCGAGTCACGAAAAAAAATTTAATGAATTCATAAAAAATCCTTAGTCAGGAATTAATATAGTGGAGTTATACTTAGTCGATAAGTTGAATCACTGTGCGATTTTTGTAGTTCTCATTGCTTCTACCATAAACAATTCACTCTCTCTTGTTATATACGATTCATCGATTTGACCCAACACATCCTTTCCCCTTAAAAAAGTTATTTACAAAAAGAAAAATAGGGTTAACAAATACAAGGATGATGCTTAGACATTTAAGTTGCTATGACGCATTGTTCTTACCTAAACAAAACCCCAATTCCTCTATAGCCCAAACCCATTAGTCAAATCCCCAATAATAAAAATATCATGAAATATTCCCTCAAATTAACTCTCATATTATCGACGAGGTGTTAACTTAAATGTCTGCAAAAGGATTCTAACAACTTTGAGAATTTAAGTTTAAATTTTATAATACGAGTTTAATATAAATTTATTTTAAAAAATAAAAATAATAATATAATTGTAAGTTGTAAAATTTAAATATGCAAATTTTTGGTGTTTATTCCAACCGTGTGATATGTGATTATGTGTATATAATTACATTAAAAAAAGAGTAACATATAAGATCATTTAACTTCCATGGTCTTGAAAAGAAATAATAAAAGAACAATGAAAAATAAGGTATAAAAATTGGGGGAAAAAACGTGTCAATATCATATGGTCACAGTGCAGCCTTGGGCGAAGATACTAAGAATGCTCGTTCAAGGTCTATCCCTCGAGGTCTATCCCTCGAGGAAGATTTATATTCCCTCTCTACAGAAAATAATATCTCTTATTGATTTTTTAAAAGTTAAAATTTTGTATTATGAGTATAATTATATTAAATATTTTAAATAATTAAATTTTATAAATTATATATCTCAAATCTACTCGATTAGAAGTTTTAAAATATATATTTTTCATATTTTTATCAATAATAAATTTTAAATAATCAAGAGTCAAAGTTGAAAAAGTTTGACCCCAAAAAATCAATAAAAAACAATATTTATGGGACAGAGAGATAGTATTTTTCTGAATTATTTTTTTATTAAGGATTTAAATTTTAATATTATTTTATATAAGCTTAATTTATTTTAATACTCATCAATATGGGTAAAATTTATAAAATATTATTTTTAATTTTTTTTATTTTAAAAACTAACGGTACTCGTCTTTTATTTCAAAAACTATCGTTGTTTGAACAATGAATTTTGAGGTCGGTTGAAATAAAATCCGGCCTCATGAAATTTAAAAATAAAAATAAAAATTGTAGAGGGTCGGTTGTGTACAACCCGACCTCATGGTGTAAATTTTTTTTTTTTTTCATCAGGTCGATTGGTGTACAATCCGACCTCATGCTCTTTAAAAAAATTAATTTCCTTGAGGGCGCGGGGAACACTACCCGACCTCATGGTCTTGCTTCCCTGCGCCCTCATATCGAATATATGAGGACACCTTGGAAACAACGCGACCTCAAAAAAAAATTCAGATAAAGCCTTATTTTTGGGGTAGAGTGCTGATTCAAAAAAAAATTGGGGTAGAGTTCTGATTTAGAAAAAATTTACGAGGACACCTTGATTCAACCTTTATTTAGGTTTTATTTTTGGGGTAGAGTGCTGATTCAAAAAAATTTCTCGAGCAGAGAACGTGTCATTGATTCAGGTTTTAATTTTATTTTGGGCAGTATATTTGACTGATAAAAAATAATAAGTTAAAAAAAATTAAATAATTGTGCATCGAGCAGAGATATATATTATTAGCAGGGGTATAAAGATGAAATTTTGTTTTTTTATTATCATGTTATAGGGGTAAAACTCGAAAAAAAATATTTTATTTTAAATAAGTAAGTTGTAGTTTAGTAATATGAAGAGAGTCTGAAAGAAAGAAAATTTGGTGAAAAATAGAAGAAGAATTCGAAGAGTAGCAAAAGGATGAGAAAAAATATCTGAAAAAGTTTCAAGTAAGTTGAAGTTTAGTAATATGATTTTTTTGAATGTACAAATACAATGAGTAACGTTTTTATGGTTGTTATTCATTATGATGGAGAAATTATAAAAACTGATATTGGTGTTGTATTTGAAACAGAAAATACAACGAAGATGAGGTTTTCAAAGGATATTTCTCTTAGAGAGCTTAAACGGAAGATACAAGAAAAAATTGGGTCTGAGATTGTTCGTTTATGGTATCGATGGAAGACCTGTGATGATCTTGTTCGATATTCTGCAATATCTCTTAAAGATGATAATGATGTTGGAATCATGATTGCAGAGCATGAATTATCATGTATCCGAAGTGTTACGATACATGTTGAGTTACGTGGGAGATATAATGCTTCGTTTGATACCGAAAATGTATATCGTAGTTCTTCTCAAATGGGTTACAGTAGTGGGTTTGAGGACATTTACACGACCACCAGTATATGGCCTCCAAAGAAACTGCAAAAATTATAAAAATTAATATTAAAATTTAAATAAATTTCATAATAAATAACATGTTAAATTTAGTAAATTGACTATTATACCTCGTCTTTACACTCAAAATCAATTTGAGCTCGAAATATTCTAACATTATTATGAACTAAATCGGTATCCCCCTTTCTAGCATTCCATCTGTATACATATACAAACAGAAATCAGTTACAACAATTACAAAACACTTAAAAAATATAGATTTAGAATATTTACCTGCTGACAAGAGGAAAATTTCTAGAATTTTTGATAAGTGGTGTAAAAAAGGGGAAGTTATTCCCATGCCCACGCTTGTAACAGTAACAAGCATCCACTAACCCCTTTTGCTTTAACATCATTATTATCCAGAAGAGTAATCTTACACAACTCACTGTATAAGAACGTTAAGATTGTTGAACCCAACTATAAGTAGCAGCTACCGAAGAGGACGATAAATATGGTAGATAACGTGTATGAACTAAATTATCAGATTTATCTGGCATTAATATACCGCTAATAAGCTGTAAAATATAAGCTCGATTTACGCATGAAATATCTTGCGTTGTATGACCAAGATTGAATTCTCGTTGTAACAACTCAATTTTATACGCGATCCTCTAACTTCGGTTCCTGTTAGAGACCTAGGTAATCATAGCATAGGTAATCATAGCATAGTTGGGTTGCTGATTCTTAGGGTTCCTTAACAAGAGGAAGCCCGTTCATCAGAACACCAATTAACATGACCACGTCTTCGAGTATTATTGTATATTCACCATAAGGCATGTAAAATGTATGAGTCTCCAGTTTCCAATGCTCGATCAATGCGGTTATTAGCCCCGTAATTAGTTTGTACCACGAATAAAGGTGACATAATAGAATCCAACAGCTTGCAACCATTGCATGAAATCAGGACGGGGTTCATTATTCGCTATGGTTAAGTGATGCCTGAAAGTATCCTTGGTTGCCTAAATTACATTAAAAATTGTTAATGATAACAAATAAAATAAAATAAAAATTCAAAATATTAGTAAAAAAATAAGGAACTTATACCATATCATCAACTGAAACACTAGAAATGTGTTGATTCTGTAATCTCAATATATCTTCAAATCGATAATTCTTGAAGGCTAGAGAAAATTGCTCCAGAATACTTCTTCTAAAATCTCTTCAAAAGCGTTTGGTAACAATACTGAAATTCTTACCCCTATTTAACAACTTTAAAACCTTCAATTATTTGATCCACCAACCATCTGACCAATCAATAAAAACCCTTACACACACTCTACCCAAAAATATAAAGACTGAATCAATGGCACATTCTTTGCCCGAGAAAATAATTTCTGAATCAATGACATACACTCTACCCAAAAAATTAAAGCCTGAATCAATGATAGACTCTCTGTCCGAAAAAATAATTTCTAAATCAATGACACATACACTCTACCCAAAAAAATAAATTCTGAATCAATGACACACTCTCTGCCCGAGAATTTTTTTCTGAATCTGCACTCTTCCCCGAAAATAAGGCTTTATCTAAATCAATGACGGGTAATAATTTTTTTCGAGGTCGGGTTGTTTCCAAGGTGTCCTCATATATTCGATATGAGGGCGCAGGGAAGCAAGACCATGAGGTCGGGTAGTGTTTCCCACGCCCTCAAGGAAATTATTTTTTTAAAGAGCATGAGGTCGGATTGTACACCAATAGACCTCATAAAAAAAATTTACACCATGAGGTCGGGATGTACACAACTGTCCCTCTACAATCTTTATTTTTTTTTTAAAATTTTATGAGATTAGGTTGTGTTTCAACCAACCTCCAAATTCACTATTCAAACAGCAACAACGATAATTTTTGAAATAAAAGACGAGTATCGATAATTTTTAAAATAAAAAATTAAATACAATATTTTATAAATTTTTCCAATATGATATGAGTTATTTTCTGTAAATTTATTATTAAAAATTTATTTTTAAATTTTATTTTTTTACTTTTATTTTTTAATTATTTCTAAGTAAACTCCAAAATAAATCAACGTTATCTTTTAAGACAAGAAGCAATTAAAATAATCGAATTTCAAAATAAATCAATATTTTTTGAAGACAAATATTTTTAACATTTATTGTTATAGTCTTAATTTTTTTTAATATTTATTATTATAAACATACTCTTAAAATTTAAGTAGGGATAAATATTTAAATAACGGTATATAACCGTAATGGGCATTTTATGATTGTATCAACATTATTTTAAATTGTGAGACATGCAACTGTTATATCCATAATTAGGGGTGTACACTTGAATGATTATAATCGAGTTAAGAAATTTTGAGTTAGTCAAGTTGACTTATCCTATTTTATAACTTAAACTTTTTTTAAAATTTTCGAGTCGAGTTGTTCGAGCTTATGTTCAAATTTAATTATAAACATTTATAATGTTATGATACTAGTTAGTTCCAATTTAAACGATTTTCTATAACCATATCAAATACACATAATGTTACGATACATATTTGAATAATTTAATTTTTTTTAGTTGAGTTTTGTCTACTTCTATCTACGATAAATAATATATACTATTAAAAAATTTACAACTACAAACTGAAATTAGACTCTAGAATAGTGTATACTATTAAAAGTTTACAACTACGAACTCGTAATAACTAAAATAAGACTCGTTATATTCATAATTATAATAATCGACTCTAATTTAGACCCAATTTATAAGTCACATGCATTATCAATTAATATTTAATAAAATTCAATAAATTAGTAGATGAAAGAATAGGATAGGTACGGGTCGGATCGGATCGGATTTTTGTCTATCCGAACGCGATCTGAATACAAACTTTCTAAACTCGACTTTGATCTGACTCAAAATTTTCTTTATAAAATTCGACCTGACCCGAAAATAAATATACTATACCTGATTCCATCCTGACTAATAGGAAAAAAAATTTAGGGACTATATTATAAAAAATAATTTTAAGGAACTTAATTATAAAAAATATAATTTTAAGGACTAAATTATAAATAAAAAATAATTTTAAGGATTTAATTATAAAAAATATATAGCTAGAGAATTATTATTATAAATATCCCTAAAAATTTATGAAAAAAATTATATATTAGTCCCTAGCCGGGTCATATCAGATATTTTTCACCTTAAACCCGATCCGACTTGACCCAAACTCAAACCTATTTTTTTATCAAAATATCCGATCCTATCAAACTGGATCGGGCCTGATAAAATACCCATCCCTATGAAAGAACCCGATTAAAAAGTTCAAAGAATAAACTAAAATCCTATAAAATTTACGGAGATCTTTCAAAATGAGACTGAGCGACATTATCAAATCCCATCTATAACGGGAGCGATATTATTAGGGGATTAGAAGGAATTTATAGTTTCTGTTTTAGGTTAGAATATAATTATTTCATGGAATTAATTTACAATTTCATAAGTTGGAAAAAGGATGAAGGGTAATTTTGTTATTATAGTAATTTTAAATTAATAATAATATATTTTAATTGTATTAATTTAATTTTTAAAATTTTGAATTATAATCGATATTTGTTTTTACATTAATCGTTATCGTTAACTATCTTGTTTTATCATAGATGAAAAATTAATTTGATAACGTGATAATATAAATAAAAAGTATTACAATTAATTATTTATTTTAAATAATAAAGAGGTTTTTCTCACTATAACGGAGGTTTCTTCATTTTTTTTCCGAACACGGTCTTACTCATGCATCCAACTATATGATTGAAAAATAATAACCTAAACATTTATGAGTGTCTCATTTATGAGTGTATCCTCTAAATACTGATTCACCTATATCTTTGAGTATATTTGAAAGATTAAGAGAGTATAAAATAAAAAGATTGTTGTATCTTTGAGATACAAATAATCTCAAATAAAATAATATTTTATTTTTTATGCTCTTTTAAAAAACATAAAATATGATAGATCTAACTCACAATAACATAATATCTAAAGTGTAATTTATACCCAATTGATATCATACATAGTAAAGATTTCTTTTGTCAAAGTGGAGGTTTTCTCAATTTTTTATAATACAAGAAGAAGAAAAAATATTCTACAAGTATATTTAATCTTATGATATCAGTCAGACCCAAAGTATATTTCTCGATCATAGATCTAAGGTATTTTATTTTTCTTCTTCTTTTAAAATAACATTTTTAAAAGGTCACAGCGTCGTTAACTCCTCGTAAATATGATTAACATTATTTGGAGAATTAATTAGCACCATTGAAAATAATTACAAAAATCTGAAATTAATATAAGAGTTATCATTTTATGTACCGATAGTTGAAAAAATATTCTACAAGTATATTTAATTTTATTTTAAAATATTAAAATTCTTAATAATAAACTTTAAACTATAGATTTAATTCATGAATTTTAAATTTAAAATCTTATAACATGAACTCTTTTATTTTAAACTTTAAACTAAACTTTTAAACCTTAAATTAGACATTTATTAAAAAAAATTAAATTTTAATTATTAGTATATGAAATATTTTTTTAATAAATAGCTAAAAAAATTAAAGATTTCATCTTTAGATTAAAACAATGTAAGTTATTATCTTTGACAAAGATAATTTCTTGTTCTTATCATTATGCGATATAGATTTAATTATATAATATATAAAAATCATGGTATTTCTCGTCTATGAAAGTACTATTTATTTAAGCATTATCTTCTTTGTTATATAGATTAAAATAAAATTCATATTTTGTATATGTTAAAAGTTTATCCTTATCTTTTGATAATAAAAAAAGTTATACCCATCTTTGTTCTTAACGTTGTAAAATTAAAAATTAATAAATATATAATGAAATGCATTAATCAATGAGATTATTATTTAATTCAAAATTTGTTTGATAAAATACTATTGATATAATATTTCACTTTTGATAAAAAAATTTTCTGAGAAAATTATTTTCGTATTTTTTATTGTTTGGTTGATATAAAATGGTTTGGTTAAATAATTAACCATAATATATTTTTTCTTATCTTATAAAGTTATCTTATAATGAGATTATTATTTAACTTAAAAATGAATTTAAATTATATTTCTATTTTAAGTTAGACATTTGGATTATTTTTTTCAAAGTAAATAGACTATAGTTCATAACCATTTTAAATTCCTAGCATTAACTAAGTCGTTTGAGGTTACGTGATACTAAAAATAAATAAACAAAAAGAATAATAAAATCTTAAAAATATAAAATATACTCCCTCCACTCCATCCCACATTTTTTGTCCATTATTAACTATATATCATTTTACTAAAAAATATTTAGGTCAATAAAATAGAAATATGAGAATAAATGACTACCAAATTGATAGTTTACCCTAAACATTAATATGGCGATAGACCTAAATTGAATGTGGATTATAGTTTAAATACCTAACTCCAAAAATAATATAAATATTTATTCAATAAAAATAGTTTAAATAACCAAGTAAAAAAATATAATATAAGAATTTATAATTAAATAAAAACTTAATAATTAAATAAGTAAACAAATTATATTTTATTAAATAGTTGTTTAAAGCATTTTTCGAACCTAAGTAATTGTTTAATGTTTTCACTGTTATCATTTTAGTTGTCTTATTTTTAACGTCCGTTTAAAAAATTCTATTCTCAAATAAAAGAATAAGATGTGACATATTTTATTTTATTTTTAAAATAAAATAAAATATTTAAAAAATATCCTAAAATTCTAATAAAATTTTCAAAATAGTCCTCAAATCCCCAAATTCTAAATCTTGATTATGGTCGTTGTCACTATCAATCACTGACAACATGCTCACCCCTTTCATCACCAGATCTTCACGATCATTTCCTCCAACCTCTCTTCGATAAAATTCGATGATCAACGTATCTAACGTCAAAATAAAATAGAATGATGAGAAAAATAAAAAAAATGATAAGTGACAAACGATGATAGATCATACGATGAATTGTACATGGGTCTTACAGTGAGAGAAGGAGGCTTCATTCGTGTCACCGCTAGCGTGATTAACGACAATTATAATGACTAAATTTGGAAACTATAGATTTTTTATTTATTTTGGCAAATTTAAGATTTATATTTTTAATTTTTATTAACAATCAAAATTTTAAAATATTAACAGTAAAAATACTACCTGAGTCAAAAAAATACTTTATATATTTATTAAAAATATAATTTAATTTTTTAGCTATTAAACCTCCAATTTATTTTTTTAATAAAATATAATAAATACAAAAAATTGATGATTAAAATAATTAAATAAAATAAATTTGCCTCGTCGTCGGCATGGTTAAGTAGACTCTCTAGTCTATATAAAAAGAGACAAAATTTTCCTTTTGCAACATCCTAACTATTCGTTCGTATATTCTAAAAAAACTAAAGAAAAACAAAAGGTTGTTTTCCTTGTAGGACGCGGTTCACAAAGAATCAAAGGGATGAGAATGGTACACCAGGTTGAAGGTATAATAAAAAATTAATAAATTTTAAATTCAGAATTTAAAACGTTTGATAAATTTTAATTTGATTTTTTATAATTTTTTTATAAGTATCGATACTTGATACATAAATCTAAAATATTATTAAAGAATATTATTTTTTAAAAAAATATAAAAATTAACCTAAAATATTATCAAAAATTTAATGTTTTAAATTTTTAAATAAATTTTAAAACTTATCGTTTCAATTGTATCTTAGACCTGCCGTACTTTAGACTTCTTGTATTATAATAAAAATATAATTTTATAAACTCAAACTCCACTTTTAACTCCAAATTATAAAATATTAGTATATTATTTGGGTAAATAACTGATAATAAATTATATTAATCGATAATAAATTATATTAAAATGAATATAGAATACGTGACACACATCTTTATATACCATTATCGTTACATATTATTATGTATTATTAATTATTTTAATAATTTTTAAATATATATTAAATTTTAATGATTTAATGTACAATTAATTTAAAATTAAAATACTTATATTTTTAATTCTCAATTTAGTCCTCCATCTTTTCCACAATTCCAAAGAGGCGAAAACTATGTTTACTTTTCCGACTGAATCGAACAATTTCCCTTATACTCACAATCCTCTCTAACAAAGTTTAAAATATTTTAGTTGAAAAAATATTTTGATTTTTTTACTAAAATAAGGGTTAAAAAGATTTTAGAACAGGCAAAAAATGTTAGAACACTTTTAATTTATGAAATTAAACCATAAATTTATTTTATTTTTCGAAGATTTTAGTAATTTAGTACCTGGAATTCTCCTATAAATATTATCTCCTTGCGGACTCTTTGGTTGGCAGCCAGCGGACTCTTTTTCTTCTAGCTACCGAATTTTGCGGTGAATATGGAGACAAATTCGCACGATGGGGTTGTTGTTAACGGCGGAAACGACGGCGTATGGGGGTTAAATGGAAAGAGGAACAAGCTCATTATCGACACCGATCCCGGGATTGGTCAGTTTCTATCCATTCTACCCTTTTATTATTTTATCATTTTCCTTTTCGCTGTTTGGAAATGAATTTGGAATGTTCAGTTGGTGAGTTGTTGTAAGATCGGAATATGAAAATTTGGGTTTTGATAGAGTTTTCAACCTAGCATTCTTATTAAGCTATTAAAGGAAACGAAATTGAGTTTGAAAAAGAATGTGAAGGGAAGTTGGAGTTGTAATGGTGTTGGTGAATGTTAGAGCATTTGTTTGTGTTATGTATAGAGTTAGATTTCGCTACCCTGTGTTTAATTGAAATGATTTATGAAGATCCTTCGTGTGATATGAATATGTTCTTACTTGATTCACAGATGACAGCATGGCAATCTTAATGGCATTTCAGAACCCTGAGGTGGAGATCTTAGGGTTGACGACTGTATTTGGTAATGTTTCAACCGAAGATTCCACTCGTAATGCCTTACTTCTTGTACGTGCTGCTTTTTCTATCCAAATTTCTTATTTGAGGTTTTGATTTGTTTTGGAATATATCCATGATCATTTCCTCTTTTTGAGGTGCAAAAGGATAGTGTGAGATTGCAGGGTGTCCAAGTGTTCCTGTAGCTGAAGGCAGCATTGAACCGCTTAAGGTAACTATTTTGCAGTGTATTGTATGGAAATTATGCCTTACTTCACTTAAGGAAGTTTGTTATATGTATATATCTGACAAATAAGAGTTGTAGTTCTTTGAGTGCCCTAGCGCCCTCGATGATATGCTGACCTTCGTAATGCTAGTGCCCTAGCATTCTGTATTTACTCAGCCTAACCCTTTTTTATCTGGAAAAAGGGTGGGAGGCCACGCGTTGCTGACTTTGTTCATGGCTCTGATGGGATGGGGAATATATTTCTGCCTCCTCCAAAAACAAAGAAATCAGATAAGAGTGCCTCTGAATTTTTAGTTGAAAAAGTGTCACAGTACCCTGGTGAAGTATCTGTGCTCGCACTTGGACCATTGACAAATGTAGCATTGGTAAGTATTTGCATCCGTTCTTAACAGTTTCTTCCTTTGTTGATATGAATAGTAGATTCTGTTCCACAACTATGTGCCTAAACATGGTTTAGGCAATCAAAAGAGACTCGTCCTTTGCCAGCAAGGTGAAAAATATAGTTGTACTTGGTGGCTCATTCTTTGCATTAGGAAATGTGAATCCTGCTGCTGAAGCAAATGTAAGTATCAATGCTCCTAAATTTATGTTTCTTAAGCTGTACATAAAACTATTCATATTTATTGGAAAAAAATTCCATTAAGTTACTGAAAGCTTCTAAAGTTGAGCGCTGGTTTCTTTACAAGTGTTCCTAGTTGAAATTTCTTGAGTGCTCACCTCTTTCGGGTTATTAATTATTGCTGCGAAGAACTTCCTTTCAGTCGAAAACTTGTTTAGTTATTTGGCTTTTGGTAGTTCCCTTTACATCATGACCAGCTATCACATTGTTCATTAGAAGAGTAAGTTGCAATTGACTGGACAGCGAAGAAAATTAGTTTAGTAGTTGAACATACATCAAGACACCATTCAGAATTCATATTTTGAACCACAGATTTATGGAGATCCCGAAGCAGCTGATGTTGTGTTTACTTCGGGAGCAAATATTGTTGTTGTTGGGATAAATATTACGACCCAAGTCCAAATGACAGGTAGGAACTAGTAATATAGTTTATCTTTCCTCTTCAGAGAGATGCTTCTTTTTGCATTTTTAGAGGGTAATTTCTTGACAATTATCTTCTGTTAGATGACGACCTCCGTAAACTGAAACAATCAAATGGGAAGTATGCCCAGCTCCTAAGTGACATGTGCAAATTCTACAGAGATTGGCATGTGAAGTCCGATGGTGTATACGGTAATCTTTTCAGATTCTAAATTTCATTGAACTGCATCAGTTTTTCTCATGAAAAATTATTCTAAGCCTTACTTTTAAGGGAATAAACAGTGAAAAATTTTGTATCAGGGATATTCCTCCATGACCCTGTCAGTTTTGTGGCTCTAGTTCGGCCGGATCTCTTTACATACAAGAAGGGGGTTGTGAGGGTTGAGACGCAGGGAATATGCGCGGGGCATACATTGTTGGATCAAGGATTAAAAAAGTATTTTCATTAAAGCAAACTTTTTATTGGTTCAAATACATCTGATGTTCTTGTAGTTAATGCTAATGCCATAATCCGGTGCAGATGGAATGGAAGCAACCCATGGACAGGCTATTCCGCGGTTTCCGTTGCGTGGACGGTCAATGTGGATGAAGTCCTTAGCTATGTTAAAACAATGTTGATGAAACCATAAAAGCTGGAAATACAAGATTGGCGTTTGTCTTTGGTTTCTGATAAAGGTCCCTTTGTGATTTACTCTTCTTAATTGTTACCAAGATTTGGTTTTAATAGGCTCATAATCGTTGTGATGTTAGTGGATGTTCCTCACGTGTTCAGTCAAAAACTTTCAATCCACAAAAAATGATGCTTTGAGTAAAAAAATGATTTTAATGACAGTTTTTTCTGTTAATTCTTAATGAATTGCAACACAATAATTCATTTCAGAGCTTAGAGGGCCAAACTGAATCAGAATACTCTTTTTTTTAACATGAGCATAAAAAAAATAAAGGGTAAACTATATAAATAGTTTGTAACGACCCGGATTCGGATCCGAGTATCGGGTTAACCCGTTGAGTCGGACTTAGGCGTTGGGCCGAGCTTGTGGGTTTTGTGTTGGGCTTGTTGGGTTAGAGATTGAAGAGGTTTTGGGGGTAGTTTGGTAAATGGCTAATTGGATGAGGGAAATGGGGGAAAGAAGTGATTAATTTCTGCATAATTGCAGAGGATGATATCACACCTCTTCAGCTTTTCTTCACCTATTTCACCCCCAAACATCATCATCAAAGGTTGGTTTTTGCTAGTTAAGCTTGTAGAATCTCGTTCTAGGGTAGAATAGGTTTTTGCTCAGCTTTTGGAGATCTATCTTTCAAGGTAAGTTTGGGTTTTGATGGTGTAGGTAAGGTTTAAGTGGGGGTTAAGGTGTCATCCGAGATTTGGGTTTTTAGGTGTGTTAATCTTAGTTTTTTTAGTGTTTTAGACTCTGGGAAGATGTCTAATTCACTCATTGTCTTTCCTTTTGTAGAGAAACAAGTGGGAGATCCTTCTTCAAGCTTTGGGAAGGAGAAAGTTTGAGGTGGAGCTTGAAGCTCGGGTTTGCTGTTTTGGTTGCTGTTTTGCAATAGGTTGGTACTCCCAACTCTTCCTAATATCATTCACGTCATGGTAGGTTGCATTACATGTAAATTGATGCATGTTATTTGGTTGAATGTGCTTGCTTGAGCTTTAATGGTGGAATTCGGGTTAATGTGCTAAATGGTTGGAAAATTATGTTAAAACATCCTAAACACTCTTAAAAATGAGTAGGAAGATTTTAGAATCGATTAGATCAAGTTTCGGTCTGGAACTCTAGAATTTCTAAGTGCAGACCTGCATTTCGTGCAAGGGTATCGATACTCGGGCTAACGATATCAATACCCATGAGTGTATTTTGGCTTGTCGTTCAGGGGTATCGAACTATGGTTCGATACCGAGGCTTTCAATAACTTTTTGTATCGATACTTGTATCGAAACAATCCCTTCCCCTTTTGTTGACTTTTGAGGTGGTCAAAAAGTATCGATACTGGTATCGATACCCTTGTGTTTCGATACCCTCTTTGGGTGGGTATCGTTGTTGGGTGTTTTGATACCCTACATAAGGGTATCGATACCCTTGTGTATTTTGGCCAAGTTGGGTAGAGTTTTGGGACTCGATGATGCTAATAAATAATTACTTAAATTTAAAAGGTACGGAACGAATTATCGAACTAAGAGTGATGTTATAATTTCGAAAGCTAATTGAGATAATCTTAAAATATCTTGTTGTGCTTTGATCCTAGGTGGATGGTTTGTGTGGTTTGAGTCTTTGCGTGTTGGAAATCCGGATATTCATAAGTGTTACAACACGTTGAAGGCAGATAACATGCCGGGTGATGATTGAAGACTTTTATTCCGAGTGTTGGGCGACCTCACTCGAAGATGTTTGATGTAACATTTCGAGCATGGGGTTGGTTGGGCGGCCTCCACCCCTTTCCGAACGTTGGGCGGCCTAGTTTGAAGATGTCCGATGTAACATTCCGGGCATAGGATTTAAGGGCGGCCTCAATCCTGAGTGTAGGATCCCGATGCTGTGTGGACGCGGGCCTCACTCTTGTGTGTTGACTTGTGTGATTGTATATGCTGTGTGCGATAATATACATTCATTTATGCCATGAGTAGGCGAGCATGCTAGACCATCATATCATGCACGAGATTTATATGCCATGCTTTACTGCTTTTGATATGCATGATATTGACCGAGTTTGGCGTATCCACTGAGCTTGTGTGGCTCAGCGTTCGAAATGTGTTTTCGTGCGTAGGTTAGGTGAAGCGGGTTCCGTGGAGCACCATCGAGGTTTGGATTTCAGCATCGACCGTGTTGTTCAGAGTACAGTTATTGGATGTAGTGGGCATAGTACTATGTTGAACCCTATATGTAATTGTAACTCTATTTATTAAATTTGGGTCGAATGTTTTAACGAGTCTGTAATAATTTTGGAGCTCCGAATTACTTTAAAACTATTTTGGGCCTATGTTTCAACTTGTTTTAAATTTTATGAATTAAGTTGGACTTGTAAAAGAAATTTTGAAATAGGGGTTTTGGGTTGGAGGCCCAATGTGACATCCGGATCGGGGTGTTACATAGTTTCCGATTATACTCCAATTATCTTTTATATTTTTCTATTGTTATATGTTATAAATTGATTTCACAATTTAAAAATTATAAAAAATTGATTCAATAAAGTTTATTAATGCCCCTATTATAAAATTCTTTATGGATGTTGAAATGGAGACATCTCCGAGCTACTTCACCCCCCGATATCAATTAGCATGGAAAAGTTTCGTCGTTATGAGTAATATTGAAGAATGTCATATCTACTTTTGTTTTTCCCTTTTACATTACCTTTTTAACTTTTGATTGTTGTTTGATTTTTCTGGGTGCTACTTTCAGAGCTTTTTTATTGAGAATTTTATTGATCGTTAAAAATTGATCCAAAGCTTATTCCATAAAACCTCTTTCATAAAATATTACATTTGTTTTAGGACTTTGTTAAATTTTATCTCTAGAATTTGAGTTTGTATTAGGGACGTAAAAAGTTGACCCGATTTGAAAACTCGATTGAAACTTGTTCGAGTCAGAACCTGAGTTGACTTGAGGATGTAATGATCCGAACCTGATTTGTTCTGACTGTTGTTAACATAAACCCGAGTTGGACATGTTACTATAGTAACCGAACTCGAACTGTATTCGACCGAGAATGATCTGAACCCGATTTTAACCTGTTACTGTGGACCCGAAACCCGACCTGCATCCGACTAAAACAAACTCGAACCCGAGTCTGACCTGGTAGATAACCGATATTACTCGACTGAATCGACTCAAGACCTGATTTTACCCGACCTAATTAATGGGCCCGACTTGTTTTGAACCCGACCTGTTATTAACCTGAAATAATATTTATCAAGACTTAATATTTACATGACATGTAATTAAGTATATCTATAATTTGATGAATTTAAAATATTGGTAAATATAATTAATCTTAAAAATAATATTTCATTAAAAATATAGTTTTAAATTAATATTTAATTAAGTTAAATTAACTTATTGAACTTAAAATATAAAAATATAAATTATAAACATAATTAAAAAATTATAAAATCAAATATAAATTTTTATTTAATTAATCTAAACTCAATTAAATTAAACTAAAATAATTGATAAAAGAAAAAGACAATTGATAACAAAAAGAGTGAAAAGATCAAATTTTAGAGGGAAATAAGCCACTTATTTTTTAAGTTTGAGCTTAATTTACTTTTAGTGTAAAAATTTTGGAGGGATATAAGTTACCCAAAATTTTAGAGGGAAATAGAAATAAATTTTGATTATTATATAAAAAGAGTGAATAAATAAAATTTTAGAGGGAAATAAGTCACTCATTTTTTAAGTTTGAGATTAATTTACTTTTAGTGTAAAAATTTTGAAGGGATATAAGTTATTCAAAAATTTGGAAGGAATTAAAAATAATTTTTGATTATTATATTAAAAAGAGGGTATATATAATATATAAGTACGTTTGTAAGTATATGTGTAATACTATTATTAATTTATAAATTTTATAATTTAATTCTTATAACTTTATTTTTATTTTAAATCGAATACTATCTATTAATGATATATATATTTTTTCCAATTTTCCTCCTATCATTTCCTTCTTCGATTTTCAGATTTTTCCTCCTCTCATTTCTCTCTTTGATTTCCCTCATCTCAAGACTCCATTATATTTATACATAGTATTTATCATTTTATATAATATATTATATGTTTTATAATATATAATACATATATACATATATTATACTATGATATATAAATAATATAATACATATATTGTAATATATAAATATATAAATACATAATACTATGATACATATACATCTATATATTATAATATATAATATGATACATATACATAATACATATACATTAAAAATTAATATAATATAAATTTATATGAAATATATTATAATATATACTATGAAGTATATTATAACTTATACTATAATATATATTATAAGTATATATACATATATAATATACATAATTATATATACATATATTAAATTATTAATATATTAATGTATATGATATAAATATAATATACATATATAATACATATAGATATATTAATATACTAATGTATATAATAATGTAGTCTACTATACTAAATTACTAATGTATATTATATACATATACATAACATAATGCATATATAAATGTAAACATCTAGTATATAATACATTATACATCTAGTTACATACATGATATATATAATTATTATGCATACATATATTAATGTATATATTAATATTCTATGTATACATATACTAGTATAGTATATATTAATGTACTATTATTACTATCTATGTATAATATATTAATGTACTACTACTAGTCTAGTCTACTATGTATACATTATTAGTCATTACATCTAATCACTATAATATATATGAATGTACTATGTATACATTATACATATATGATATATTAATGTATATATGATAATTGATACATCATATTTCTAATTTTGAAATGTATTAAACTATTAATAAATTATAAGATAATATTTTATTTTATTAATGTTTATCCTTTATTAATTTAAATTTTTATTTTTTGAATTTGTAGTCCGATATTTATTCCTTATTCCTTATTAATTTTTGTAATTTAACATAATTTTTATTTTTTAAGATATAAATTATTATTTATTATATGGTATTTTTATTAAGTCTACTGCGCAATATTTATTTTTAATAAAACTTTTGCTAGCAAAAGACGTTAAATATTAAACAATTAATTCAACCTTAATAATCAAACTTATTTACTTATTTTTATAAAATTAAACTTAATAATTTTAATTATTATGAATTTAAAACCAAAATAAATTCGACCTGAAATAAAATCGACTTGAAATGAACCCGACCTGAAATGCAACCGAACTGAAATAGACCAAACCTGAAATATACTCGAATTGAAATAAAATCGTCAATTATCTGATTTAGACCCGAACCGTTTGAACTCAATCTGAAATGGACCCGATCTGAAACGGAACTGACCTAAAATAGACCCGACCTGAGATGGACCCGACCTGAAATGGATTCGCACCCGACCCAAATCGAGTCAAAACATCAAATTAACCTGAAATGACTTGTATCCGATTTTACCCGACCTGAAACCCATCCGAGTAATTATTTTTATATCCCTACTGTGTATGATTGATGTAAAATGGGTTTTTAAGGTCAAAATTTGGATTGAATTTGATAGTGGAGTCTGCCAATTAATAATTTCTACAAGAGAAAATATTAAAACAAAAAATTGTTAGACATGAAAACTCGAGAGAATTGAGAAAATGAGATAGAATATATTTAGTACCACACTGTTTTAGATTGTTTTATGTTGTTAAATGTAAGCTAAGTTGTCTTATGGACAGATTATACAATAACTTAACTAATGCAGCACTTCTTGAAAACATCAAGCAGGAGCTTGTGAGTTTTGATACTGATAATTTTGAGGAAAAACCTGTAAGGATATGGTCGGCTTCTATGAGAAAACCATCAAATGATAGTCACAGAGGTTGATAATAGTGTTGATTCAATCTGCAGATTTGGGACTCATGCACTAAAAGCTTACAAAATCCAGAGGGGTGTAAGATTTGGGCGATCCTCGACTCTTGGTCATTGCAGAAGGATTAACACCCATGGCCTAAAAATTGTTTTGAAAAGGAAAATGGAATTTGATGGTGAAATGGGACTAAATTGTTAGATTATTAAAATTATGAGTTGTTTTTTAGAATTTAGGTTAAACTAAGATAATTGTAGTATTTGAGGGCTAATTATATAATTATATCAATTTATATTAACTACCAAGTTAGACTATTTCATGGTATGGATTTAGAATGTAATTGTCTCGTTCTTATAATGCAATAGTCAAGCTGCCACCTTGATGGGTCGTTGAAGGCTCGCATTGGATGCCTCGACGGGGTTATGCTTTGACGACAAGTTGATGATTCATAGTTCGATAGAACGTCTTTTGATGTCTCCTCTTTATCCCTAACTTGGAGTGCTATTGATGACAACGTTTTGTAATACCTTCTAGCGTGAATCAAGGATGAACACAAACTGATATTATGTTCTCTTTAGACGTTGAAATCCTAACTTATCCTTAAGTCGAAATTAACTTTACCGAAATAGGTAAAAACCGTGTTTACTTATTTCGTGAGTCTAACTCTCCCGATATTAGACAGATGTATTTTTTCCTCACAAACATCTCTCTTAAGATTGAATGTAAAAAAGAGTAATTTCCAAAAATAAACAAACAATGAATTCTAAACTTGCATTAAAAAAACTAAATAATTTACAATTCCTTTTTCACAACTACTCCACAAAATAATCTAAGCCCTATGGAAGGTTTAGAACATGGTGTTGAAGTTGGCGGCTAGGGAATTTGATTCAAGATCTCTCTATGTTTATTCCTATACCTAGGGTATGGAATTTATAAACTAAAACCTAGGTCAAATCATTCTAAAAGTAAGAATTCAACTTGAAATAAATTACAACTTAAGAATATAAATAAAAGATCTTTATTTTATTTCTTAGTTTATTCCTATTAGGATTCTTTTCTCGCATGGTTTTGGTCATGGTTTTCCTTGCTCTTCTTTTCTCTGTTCTTCTCATTACTTGTCTTAAAAAATTTCAGCTTTTTATGCTCTTTCTATCGCACTCCATTTATGATCGTCCAAGTATTGTCTCGACGGCAAAATCTTCTACCTCGGTGGGTGCTACTTTGTGTCTTATCCTGATCTGGTCAGATATGTATTTCTCTCAATTCAACATCTTTCAGCAATATCTAGTCATTTGGGTTGCTTATGTCTTCTTCTTCTATTGATGTTTGGGAGAAATCTTATCTATCAAAGAAGGAAAACTAAAACAATACCTTTTTCTACCAAATATTACATAAGTTCAATAAATCAATGCATGAATGCTAAATTGGAGAATACATACAAAAATCATCATAATTCTCATCTAATTCTATTAAATACAAGCAATAATTGAGGTAAAAGAGGTATAAATTATAAGACTATTGAGCACTTATCACACCCTCAAACTCGAAATATTGCTTGTCCTTAAGGAATGCAAAATAATTTAAGTTCAAGAATTTTATGGCAATATGCCCTCCGAACTACTGCGACGAGGTTCCTTTTTTTGCTCTACCTCTTTTGGCTTTTAGGATTTCTTTAGAATTAGATTATGAGTCTCGTGAGTGTGTAGCTATGATAAAACTGATTTTCTGAGTTCTAATTCTTTTTGTAGCTCAAGACTCCCGACTTGGATTATTCTTCTTTGGTTTTCACTCTTTCCCTTAAACTGTATATAAATATATAGAGTATATATTTATAATCCTTGAGCTAGTTTTGGGTACCTCAAGTATTATTTTTACTATTAGAGCCAATTTTGGAAACCTTTAATATAGAGAAAAACTAATAAGTCTTAGAGCTTGTGATGGACATCTCTAAAGACTAAACTAGAGTTAGTGATAAGTACCTCTAGCTACTATCTAAAATCTAAGTCTCTATTGTCTTAAAAAGAAAAGAACTCATAAAATAAATTAAACTCAGTTATATTTAAATTTTTTAGTCTCATAGTCTAATCCTAAGTTCTATTCCTTGGTAACCTTTTGATTCTAAGATTGGTGAAGGTTGCACTTTTCTGTGAAAGGTACATTAACATATTACTGCCGATGCAATGTTCTTCATAAAATTTCCAAATTTAAAAAAATGCATTAAAGACATAAGTGATGGAATTAAAGGCAATTTAAACAAGACTATTTAGTTTCATACTGATAAGTGCTCAACTCACTATCATTTTTTACACCTTTCATGGGCAATAATCACAAATTCTACACCTACTTGGACCAATGCATATACTTAATATGATATATTTAGAGGTTATGCTTATAAAGATGATATTTATAGAAAATGCAAGTTTTATTACATCTTTGTATCTTTGCAGGAAAACCTATTACCGACAGCAATTGAGGCCGATGTAGTACCTGATGCCGAGGCAGCAGAGGACGAGTGACGATATTGTAGGCGAGCTGAGGAGAAAAATGAGGAGATCATTGCTGGACAAGAAGCCCAAGGATCGGAGCTGAATAGCACGTGGAAAGCTCAAGATAAAGACCACGCGGGAAAGCCTCATAGTTGGAATAAACTTGGGAATATTTTATTTATTTACTTGACTTGTTCTATACTCCAAGTTGTATTCCTACTTAGGAAAGGTTTGCCCTAGACCAATCCTATATAAGACATAGTCATCCAAGGAGAAGAACATACTTGATAATTCAGAATAAGAGAGCTTAGACCTAGCCAACTTTATCTTTTAGTTTTTCTTTTCTTTTACATTATGTTCTAAGTTTGTTTAGGCTTAGGTGAAGGTTGTATAGTATTAGTGTGAAGAGAGTGAACATTGTTTCTTGTTTCAATGCAATAAAATATCGAAGTTTGCTTATTCTTTGCCATTCATTGTTCTTGCATTCAAGCTCGGGAGAGAAGTTTGTAAGTAATCTGGTTATCTAATATGGGGAGAGTTAGATTCATGAAAGGAATAAGTATGGTGTTTCAATCGGAAAACACTAACTCGGCCTAGGAATAGGTTAGAGTTTCAGCGGCTAAAAGAAGTGTGGAATTGGTTGATGATTATAATTGATTCACACCGGGAGGTATCATCAAGTGCTTTGACTTAGGGATAAGCGGAGTCATCTAAGGACATTTTGCCGAACTTTAGTAAAGTCCACCCAAGAGTAAGGGATTGTCGCGATGGGCGAGTATCTTCACTGTCGAGGCAGTAATCTACAGTTCTGCCGAGGTAGTGTTGTACGATTGCATTGGACAGAAACAAGTCGATCAAATCCACTATACAACACAACTGTATCCTAGATACTTTCTTTATTCAATTTTTCTATCTTTATTTAATTTTGTTTATTTAGTCAAAAACCCAATTCACTTGTGTTCTTCATTTTATAGAGTAAGAAGACTAAAGGAAGCATATTGAGTAGACCAATCCTTGTAGAGACGATTCACGATTTACTCATCACTTTATTACTTGGCGACGTGTTCACTTGCACTAAATTGTGCATATTTTACACGCATCACATACCATTGTATTTACAGAATTACAAAATATAGCTAATACTCTCTCAAACTCAAGGGATGCATTGTAACACCGAAAATCAAGTAGGGATAAATCTAATTTAATTAGGAAATTCCAATTCTAAAACTTAATTTTTAATTAGGGATTTGGAATTTTAAAATAAGGTATTCTCGTAAAATTGTGAAATGAAGGGGGTGTTTTGGAGATTTTGTGACCAAGACCTAAACCTAATGAGAGTATGTGTACTTTAATTTTTATCAACCACCCTTATCCATGTTTTCTTCTCTCCTTACCGATTTCTCCATCTACTTTGTTTTATTCTTCTTTACTTTTTTTCGCCGACAAATGCAAGGGTTACAATCCTTGCGCTGTCAAGCTTGTTCGCCGTCATTCTTTCTAGTTAGAGTGTGAGAGACAATCGTACGATGCTTCGTTTGAGCTGTGTGCCGATGCTTTCTTGGGTGTTCCTCACTATATTCAGGATTAGGTAAGCTAGTGGTTTTGATTGTTGATGGCTGTAAGTTAGGGTTTGGTGATCTTGGGTGAGGGTATGTATGTGTTTCTGCTAAGTCAGTATGAGGGTTTTTTCATGGTGTTGGTCGGGTATGGTGACCGTTCTGTAGGTGTTGGTGGTGGCATGTTGTTTAGTTGCCGTTGGCAGCGATGAATGTAACAATCCAAATTTAGCCCCAATTCAAAGTCAAAATCCCTAATCTGAGAACCCTAGAATTTGGGGAAATTTTAATTTAATTTCTGGACCAAATTGTAAATTCTGAAACTTTGAGGGTCTCGTTTTAAATTCTGAAAAATTCAGACCCTTGAAGGGAAATTTCACCATTTTCAAATGGTAAAACCTTCTTCTCCCCGTTTTCTGCTTCAGTTACAATGGGAGAATAAATTCTCCTTTAATGTCAGATTCATTTGGTTAAATCCTTTTAATTTCGTTTCCTTGCTTGTGAACCCTATTTCACATCCGAATCGTTAGTGCTCTCTCTCTCCTTGTGGGTTGTTTCAATGTTTTGATACGGTAAGCTTGTGAACCTTTCTCCTTGTTGTTTTTGATTCAAGTTTATATATTTAAGGGTGTTTATGATTCGATTTTAGTGTGGGGATGTGTTTAGAAGTGTTTAGAATCGAATCGAATCGTTTTGGTTCTTGAATCGAGCCTAAAAGAGGTTTTTTTTTGTTGGAAATACATTATTTGGCGGCCGAGAAAGTCTAGGAATTTTCCCAGATTTTCCTGGGAAAATCCTGGGAAAGCCCGATGCCCAACCGAACCCGAACCCGACCCGACCGAACTCGAACTCGACTCGTCCGAACCAGCCCATGACCCGGTTAATGTCATCGCTGACGTCACTACTGACGTCATCTGCTGACATCACTGCTGACGTCATCTGTTGACATCACTGTTGACGTCAGCGTTGACCACTGTTGACATCAGTAGTTAACTTTTTTGACCCAGGCCCACTTTATGTTTTTCGACGTCTTGAGTCCAATAGCGCTGTCTGTTTTTTGAAATTCGAACCCGAAGTATCATTTTTAAGGCTTTTAAATTCGATCAGTTATTTGGAAACTATTTGTAAAGATTTCTGAATCAGTTTCTGTTTACTTCAGGTGACGTAGATTCTGACCCCGAGCATTTGCTTCCTCCTCCTCCTGTATGCTGTCCCATACATCCGCATTCGGGACCTTCACGTGAGTAACGATTTAATTCTGTTTAGTATACTTTTCTGTATAGTGGCATAGTAAGATGTTTAACTTATTCCGTTATTTGTAGACTCTACTCCTGCTCAATCTAGTGGTAGAGCCGAGTCCAGTAGACGTCAGAGTCGATGTTGAGTCTTCTGCTTCAGGTGTGTTCTCTTCCGTTAATCATGTTAAATTCTGTTATTCAGTATACTCGATTTCTGTTAAGCCCGTATGATCATGCATCATTCTATCATGTCATTTCTGATCCTGATATCTGTCATGCTTGCCTCCTGTTAGACTATAAAGCATGCATTCTGATTCTGTATATGCATATAACATGATATTTGGTAGATTATATGTGTACGGGGAAGTTAGTGATTTATCACTTCTGTTCAGTGGCTCCACCTACAGGTCGAGATACCACTTCTGTTGGTGTGATGGTGTTAGAGTGGTTCTAGGGAACTACTCTTCTGTGGTGTTCGGAGATGGGTGCATATCATGCACACTTTACATCATCTGTATTTTACTGTTCTATAATTTTGTTTATCTGCTCTAGAGACACACTAGGCTCCCTAGCTTACATCCTTCTAGTTTCTGTTTCAGATACCCGGTCATAGATCTCGGTACTTAGAGGACTTTTGGATTTGAAATTTTGTTACCGTACGTTTTTATTATTTCAGACTTATAATTATTTCAGTTATTAATTATGTTCCGAACTTTGAATAATTTTTTAGTTTTGGACTATTTATTAATTTCGGTTGAACTCGTATTTAAAACTTTGGATATTACTTTTAGTATTTTAATTATTAATTTATTAATAATTTCTTCGAATAATATATTTATTTTGTAAAAACCCTAGCTTGCGAAACAAGTTTTCAATCTGTAAACCCTAACTTGTAATCTAAGAAATTAGGTTAATTTTAGGGGTTAAATTTAATGGTATCAGAGCTCGGTTCAACCCACGGACTGTGATGTCCAAAATGATTTTTGATCTAGAAAATGTTTTGTCAAAATTATTTGAAAATTAGTATTTCTGTTTTGACTCGTATTTTAAAAATTTCTGGAATATTTTAAATATTACTCCAAGTACCGATTCTAATATAAGATTCTGTCTATCTTTCTATAGATACTCTACTATGCCACCGTACCGAGGTACACGTTTAGCGACCGGTAAAGATCGTGGCCGAGGCCGTGGCTGAGGTCGATCTGCTGCTTCTACTAGTGATGTTCCGCCTCCTGTAGACCCACCACAAGATCAGAGTTTGACTCAGAATTTAGGAGAGGATGATCAGCCCAAGATACAGACCGAGGCTCAGCAAGCCGAGGTTGATCAGCCAATCCAGAGTGAAGGACCTTATGTGCCTGGTGACAGTGAGACTGTCGGTTTAGACTCCGTAACTGTACAGAGGGAGTTACTCAGATATCTACGACAGAATGAGGGTTTTGGGAAACTCATATCTACTGAGTTTTTAGCTGCTGGGATGACCATGTTAGACGGCAAGGCCGGTACTAATCCAGCCGATGTAGAATATTGGCTGAAGAAGCTTCAGCGACTGTTCATTGAGATGGAATACCCCTCTGATAGGAAATTGAGGGCTGCTGTATCTTTGCTTCAGGGAGAGGCCCTGAACTGGTGGGAGGCAAAAGAAAAGGTTACTGCTCCAGAGAAGATTAATTGGGAATTCTTCAGACAGAGTTTTGAGGATCGGTATGTAGGTCCTGAGTACTTGGCTAAATGCTGAGAAGATTTTCTGAACCTGCAGCAGAACGACATGTCTGTTAAGGATTATGAGATAGAGTTCCTGAGACTACTCTAGTATGCTCCTGGTTTTGTGTCGACTTAGAAGCAAAAGTGTGATCACTTTTTGAAAGGACTCCGGGTACCCTTAAAGATTGCAGTTGCCACACATCATGATATAGAGTACAAGATGATCACTCGGCATACCAGGATAGTCGAGCGTAATGAGATTTTGAGGGTTCAATTGGAATCCCAAGGTCAGGATAGAGGTAGACGATAGCCTGCCGCACCTGCTAAGCACAGTCAGGGTTTTCAGTCCCGGAAGAGGGGACGCGATGAGTTTGAGCCTCAGAGTTCTTCACGTTCTAGACCAACTGCCTCTGTTGTTCCTGCTGCTAGTGGAGCTGGATCCACTAGTACCCGAGCTTTACCCAAGTGTACTTTCTGTAAGAAATGGCACTCCGGAGAGTGTCGCATGCAGAGTGGAGCCTGCTTCCGATGTGGTTCTCTTGATCACTGTCTCAGAGACTGTCTAGTGGCACCATAGTCTGGTTATACTCCGGGGCAATCAAAGGCATCAGTTCAGGCCCCAGCTGGGGGAAGAGGACAGGGTAGACCCGCAGCATCAGGTACTGGTAGTAGGGGCAGACCCAGTCAGTTCAGAGGAGCTGCCAGATCAGGAGGATCTCAGCCTGGCATGGTATATGCTACGAGGAGACAGGAGGACCGGGATGAGCCAGACGTCATTGCTGGTACTTTTTCTATACATGCTATTCCTTTCTTCGCATTGTTAGATAATGGGTCAATATATTCATATGTCTCTAGTTTTGTATCGGGGTATCTGGAAATTCCAATAGAAGATACTGGTAGTTCTGTCTCAGTTTATAGCCCGGTAGGTTACCCTGTGGAGGTTACCAAAGTTTACAGGGATTGTCCTCTTGAGGTCCAAGGGGAAATCTTTCCTGCTAATCTGATGCAGTTGCCATTTGTGGACTTTGACTTGATTTTAGAGATAGATTGGTTATCTACTCACCGAGTTACTCTGGACTGCGAGCGTAAGAGGGCAACTTTGAGAACTTCTGATGGCCGAGAGGTAACTCTCATCGGTGAACATAAAGGTTATCTGTCTAATCTGATATCTGCCCTGAAAGCTGAAAAGATGATCAAGAAGGGGTTTATAGCCTATCTTGCCTGCATTCTTGACCCAAGGCAATCTAATTCTAGAATGGATAAGATCCGAGTGGTGTGTGAATTTCTAGATGTTTTTCTAGAAGAGCTATTGGGAGTACCCCCTAAGCGTGAGGAGGTGGAGTTCGGTATTGAGTTGTATCTGGGGACTACTCCAGTGTCTATGGCACCATATCGGATGGCTCCGAAGGAGCTTAAGGAGCTTAAGATTCAGCTACAGGAACTTTTGGATAAAGGTTTCATACGACACAGTATTTCTCCGTGGGGAGCCCCTGTTCTGTTTGTTAAAAAGAAAGATGGCTCTCTGTGCTTGTGTATTGACTACCGGAAGTTAAACAAGTTGACTATCAAGAACAAGTACCCCCTTCCCCGTATCGACGATCTGTTTGATTAGTTCCGTGTAGCTTCTATTTTCTCTAAGATAGACCTAAGATTTGGTTATTATCAACTCAAGGTTAAGGATTCTGATGTATTCAAAACAACTTTCCGTACTCGTTATGGTCACTATGAGTTTCTGGTAATGCCCTTTGGTCTTACGAATACCCCTGCAGCATTCATGGACATGATGAATAAGGTGTTTCGACCCTATCTGGATCAGTTTGTAGTGGTTTTCATAGATGATATTCTGGTCTACTCCAAGTCTGAGGATGAGCATGAGCAGCATCTTCGTATTGTTTTACAAACTCTGAGGGAAAAACAGTTATATGCAAAGTTCAGCAAATGTGAGTTCTGGCTTTCTGAGGTTGTTTTTCTGGGATACGTGGTTTCAGATAAGGGTATTCAGGTTGATTCGAAGAAAATTGAGGCTATTATGTATTGGAAACAACCCAAGAATATAGTAGAGATTCGCAGTTTTCTAGGATTAGCTGGTTATTATCAGAGGTTTATGGAGGGCTTTTCTTTCATAGTCGCTCCGTTAACTAAGCTTCTGAGGAAAGATGTTCCGTTTACCTGGTCTGAGGCTCAGCAGAAGAGTTTTGAGAAACTAAAATCTGTTCTTACACAAGCACCAGTTTTGATACAGCCAGAGTCGGGGAAACCCTATACCGTTTACAGTGATGCCTTATACACCGGTTTGGGATGTGTTCTGATGTAGGATGAGAAGGTAGTGGCTTATTCTTCTCGACAGTTGAAACCACATGAGTGTAATTATCCTACCCACAATCTGGAGTTAGCGACTGTGATCTTTGCTCTGAAAATCTGGAGACACTATCTCTATGGAGAGAAGTGTTACATCTTCACAGATCGTAAGAGCCTTAAGTACCTTCTCACTCAGAAAGAGCTCAAACTGAGACAACGTTGCTGGTTAGAGCTTCTGAAAGACTATGATTGTGAGATCGAACATCATCCTGGTAAAGCTAATGTCGTTGCGGATGCTTTGAGTCGCAACGCCATTTCTGATCTGAGAGCTCTGTTTGCTCGGATGAGTCTGTTTGAGGATGACAGTCTATTAGTAGAGCTTCGTGTGATTCCTACTCTGATAACTGATATTCAGGCTGAACTGCCTAATGATCCGTACTTGGCTCACCGTATTACGGAAGTTCAAGAGGGAACTTCTTAGGATTTTTCTCTGAATTAGGATGGTGTTTTGTGTTTCCGGGGTCGACTCTGTGTTCTGAAGAACTATAAATTGAAACAGGTTATTCTACGAGAAGCTCATGATAGTCCGTATTCTATGCATCATAGTGGTGATAAGATGTATAAGATTCTCTGAGAAAAGTACTGGTGGAAAGGTCTCAAACGCGATGTTGTCAGTTTTGTATCCAAGTGCTTGACTTACCAGAAAGTTAAAACAGAACAACAACGTTCATTTGGGCTTCTTCAGCATATTGAGATTCCTCAGTGGAAATGGGAGCGTGTGACCATGGATTTTGTTAGTGGTTTACCTTTGACGTTGTCAAAGAAGGATTCTGTTTGGGTTATCGTAGATCGATTGACCAAGTCTGTACACTTCATTCCTGTCAAGACCACTTACCCTCTGAGTAAGTTGGCCCGATTATACATCTCTGAGATTGTTCGGCTGCATGGTGTGCCTCTGTCCATTATATATGATCGGGATCCGAGATTTACATCGAAATTCTGGGGATCTCTACATTCTGCTCTAGTTACTCGGTTGAACTTCAGTACTGCTTATCACCCACAAACCGATGGTCAGTCTGAGCGTGTGATTCAGATCCTCGAGGATATGTTGAGAGGATATACTGAATTTCAGAGGTAGTTGGGAGGATTTCTTACCTTTGGTAGAGTTTGCGTACAACAACAGTTATCAGGCCAGTATTAAGATGGTACCTTATGAGGCTCTGTACGGGCGTAAGTGTCGTACCCTGATTGGATGGACTGAACTTAATGAGCACCGTTTATTGGGTCTAGATCTTGTGCATGAGGCTGAGGAGACTGTCAGATTGATTCGGGATCGGCTCAAAGCCGCTTTTGACAGACAGAAATCTTACGCGGATTTGAAGCGTAAGGATCTTGAGTTTGAGGTTGGAGACAAGATTTTTCTAAAAGTATCTCCGTGGAGGAAGGTACTACGTTTTGGCCGTAAGGGCAAGCTCAGTCCCAGATATATTGGACCCTACTGGATTATCAAACGTGTTGGACCTGTAGCTTATCAGCTTGAGTTACCACCTGAACTCAAGCGTATCCATGATGTGTTTTATGTTTCTGTACTGAGACGTTATCGAGCAGGTCCGTCTCTTGTTCTGTCTGTTGAGGATTTCGAGATCCGTCCAGATCTATGTTATGAGGAGGAGCCCGTTGAGATCATTGATCAAGATTAGAGAGTCCTTCGGAGGAAAACCATTAAGATGGTTAAGGTTCTTTGGTGTAATCGAGGTCCTAATGAGGTTACGTGGGAGTCCAAGTCTGTTATCAAAGCCCAGTATCCGCATCTTTTTGATCCAGTTAAATTTCAAGGACCAAATTTCATGTAAGCGGGGAGAGTTGTAAGAATCTAAATTTAGCCCCAATTCAAAGTCAAAATCCCTAATCTGAGAACCCTAGAATTTGGGGAAATTTTAATTTAATTTCTGGACCAAATTGTAAATTCTGAAACTTTGAGGGTCTCGTTTTAAATTCTAAAAAATTCAAACCCTTGAAGGGAAATTTCACCATTTTCAAATATTAAAACCTTCTTCTCCCCGTTTTCTGCTCCGGTTACAATGAGAGAATAAATTCTCCTTTAGTGTCAGATTCATTTGGTTAAATCCTTTTAATTTCGTTTCCTTGCTTGTGAACCCTATTTCACATCCGAATCCTTAGTGCTCTCTCTCTCCTTGTGGGTTGTTTCAATGTTTTGATACGGTAAGCTTGTGAACCTTTCTCCTTGTTGTTTTTGATTCAAGTTTATATATTTAAGGGTGTTTATGATTCGATTTTAGTGTGGGGATGTGTTTAGAAGTGTTTAGAATCGAATCGAATCGTTTTGGTGCTTGAATCGAGCCTAAAAGAGGTTTTTTTTTGCTGGAAATACACTGTTTGACAGCCGGGAAAGTCTGAGAATTTTCCCAGATTTTCCCGAGAAAATCCTAGGAATGCCCGATGCCCGACCGAACCCTAACCCGACCCGTCTGACCAGCCCATGACCCGGCTGACGTCATCGCTGACGTCATCTGCTGACGTCAACGTTGACCTGATGATGTCACTACTGACGTCAGCGTTGACCAATGCTGACGTCAGCAGTTGACTTTTTGGATCCGGGCCCACTTTATGTTTTTCGACGTCCTGAGTCCAATGACACTGTCTGCTTTTCGAAATTCGAACCTGAAGTGTCGTTTTTAAGGCTTTTAAGTTTGATCAGTTATTTGGAAACTATTTGTAAAGATTTCTGAATCAGTTTCTGTTTGCTTCAGGTGATGTGTATTCTGAACCCGAGCATTTGCTTCCTCCTGCCTCTGTACGCTGTCCCATACATCCGCATTCGGGACCTTCACGTGAGTAACGATTTAATTCTGTTTAGTATACTTTTCGGTATAGTGGTATAGTAGGATGTCTAACTTATTCCGTTATTTGTAGACTCTACTCCTGCTCAATCTAGTGGTAGAGCCGAGTCCAGTTGACGTCAGGGTCGACGTTGAGTCTTCTACTTCAGGTGTGTTCTCTTCCGTTAATCCTGTTAAACTCTGTTATTCAGTATACTCGATTTCTGTTAAGCCCGTATGATCATGTATCATTCTGTCATGTCATTTCTGATCCTGATATCTATCATGCTTGCCTCCTATTAGACTATAAGGCATGCATTCTAATTCTGTATATGCATATAACATGATATCTAGTAGATTATATGTGTACGGGGAAGTTAGTGATTTATCACTTTTGTTCAGTGGCTCCACCTACGGGTCGAGATACCACTTCTGTTGGTGTGATGGTGTTAGAGTGGTTCTGGGGAACCACTCTTCTGTGGTGTTCGGAGATGGGTGCATATCATGCATACTTTACATCATCTGCATTTTACTATTCTGTAATTATGTTTATCTGCTCTAGAGACACACTAGGCTCCCTAGCTTACATCCTTCCAGTTTCTGTTTCAGATACCCGGTCATAGATCTCGGTACTTTGAGGACTTTCGGATTTGAATTTCTGTTACCGTACATTTTTATTATTTCAGACTTGTAATTATTTCAGTTATTAATTATGTTCCGGACTTTGAATAATTATTTAGTTTTGGACTGTTTATTAATTTTGGTTGAACCTGTATTTAAAACTTTGAATATTACTTTCAGTATTTTAATTATTAATTTATTAATAATTTCTTTGAATAATATATTTATTTTGTAAAAACCCTAGCTTGCGAAACAAGTTTTCAATCTGTAAACCCTAACTTGTAATCTAAGAAATTAGGTTAATTTTAGGGGTTACAATGAATGTTGGGAATTCCGATGGGTGATGGCCTTTAGGGTTAGTTTTGAGTTGATTGGTTGTTGGTGTAACCCTTAAATTTAACCTAATTTCTTATATTAAAACTTAGGGTTCACGTTATTAAAATTTGTTTCGCAAGTTAGAGTTTTTATAAATTAAATATAATATTCGGATAAATTATTAAATAATTAATAATTTACAATACTAAAAAAAACTTAACATTTAAATATACTGAGTTCAACCCATAAATTTAATAAACATTAACTGTCCTGAAATCAAAAATAAAATCCAAAGTCCAAAGTTCAGTATATAATAATAAAATATCCGGAATTAAACATGATTATTCAAAATCGGAGTAACATACGTAGCGGTTCTGAAAATATTGCTCTAAGTACTGTAGCCTAGGTTTGAGGATCTGAAAGAAAAACTGAGAGAGCGTAAGCTAGGGAGCCTAGGGTGTTTCTATTATGAAGATAATAGAATAACAGAACAAAATTAAACAGATGATATAGTGTATGCATGATATGCACCCAACTCCAAACGCCATCAGAAGAGTAGGTTCCCCTGAACAACTCTAACTACGTCACATCAATAAAAGTGAAAACTCGACCCGAAGGTAGAGCCACTGAACAAAAGTAGAATCTCGACCCGAAGGTGGAGCCACTGAACAGAAGTGATAAAATAACTAAACTTTCTTTATTCAATTTTTTATCTTTATTTAATTTTCTTTATTTAGTCAAAAACCCACCAACTCACTTGTGTTATTTATTTTACAGAGTAAGAAGACTAAAGGAAGCATATTGAGTAGACCAATCCCTATGGAGACGATACACGATTTGCTCATCACTTTATTACTTGGCGACGTGCTCACTTGCACTAAATTGCGCATATTTGACACGCATCAAGTTTTTGGCACCGTTGCCGAGGATTGACAACTAAATTTTGTTTTCTTTACTTCCTTTCTTTTTAGTTATTTTATTTTTATTTTTATTTTACTTTGGTTTATTTTTAGTGTATGACCAGGGCTAACCCTACCAATCCTTTGTACGCGTTAGATCCAGAAATCGAACGTACACATCAAAGGTTGAGGAGACAAATTCAAGGAGCTATGACAGGTCATCAAGGAAACCAAGCAGATCAAAACTTACCTACCTGCAATGGAGGCCTTCCACCGCCACCAATATCGCGACAGTTCACTATCAGAGACTTCCTGGAGGAAGATCTAAATGTGTTAAATCCTAGAGTAATTACACCTGAAATAGAAGCAACCCAGTTTAAACTGAAATCTGACATGTTCAATATACTAAACACTATTGGACAGTTTTGTGGGTCAATGACAGAAGATGCCAGGCAACATCTTAAGTCATTCATGGAAATTTGCAATTCCTTCAAAATCTAAGAAGTCCATGAAGATGTCTTAAGATTGAAGTTATTCCCCTATTCACTGAGGGATAGGGCAAAAACCTGGCTAAATAGCATTCCAACAGGATCAATTGAATCTTGGAGTGAATTGTGCCGAGATTTCATTACACGCTTTAATCCTACCAATTTATATGATAGAATTCGCGATGAAATTACTTCTTTTCGACATGCTGATGATGAACCTATGTACGAGGCATGAGAGCGCTACAGAGAGTTATTGCACAAGTGCCCATTGCATGAATTTCCATTATGGACACAAGTGACCATGTTTTATAATGCCACCAATGCCCCGGCAAAGATGATGTTAGATGACTCGGCAAATGGAACACTCCTTGATAAAGCACATGAGGAAGCTATTGAGATCCTGAACAAACTCACCAAGAATGATTTTCAATTCCCTACATCTAGGCGAGGAGGAGTAAAACGCCAAGCCACAATGAATGAAGAAGAAACATCAAATTCAGTGGCAGCACAATTGGCCTCTCTTACTAAAATGATGCAAAGCATGCAGCTACAACAAATACCCATGAGGTTAAGGCCATTGATTCCTTTTGCAATTTATGTGGAGGTAACCACAAATCTTCTGAATTTATGTAGAATAAAGAGTGTAGCCTATATGTTGGAAACTACAATAGAAACAATATGATGTCCAACACATACAACCCTCATGGAAGAGACATCCAAACTTTTCATGGAGTAATCCGAAAAATGCCTTAAATCCAACTACTCATCCCCACAGGATTCCAGCAATAAATGCCATATCTGCCGCAGCAGCAGGTACAACATGCTATACCGCAACAATAGTGATGCGTGTAATAATAGCACAACTGTGCAGTGTACATGTCGCAAGTAATAAAGTGATAAGTATATCGTGTATCGTCTCCACAGGGATTGGTATACTTAATATGTCTCCCATTGTTCCTTTGCTCCTAAAAGATAAAGTAAAAACACAGATAACTGGATTTGTTTAACTAACTAAATAATTAAATAACAAAACATAAAATAAAGGATTGAGAACGATATAGAGAAAGTGGGTAGGATCCAGCTGTGCCAATTAGTGGATTCGATTGATCTTCTTCTTGTCCAATGCAATTACACAACACTGCTTCGACAGTACTGCAGATACAACCTCAGCAGCGTTAGTGTCTTCTGTCGCGACAATCTCTTGCTCTTGGGTAGATGCATCAAAGTTCAGCAAAGTGTTTGTAGTTGACTCTGCTTATCTCTAAGTCAGAGCGCTATTGATGACTGATCTTTGACGATACCTCTCGACGTGAATCAACGATAATCACCAACCAATCCAACACTTTTTTTAGCTTCTGAAACTCTTAAGCTATCTCTACGTCGAGTTAATATCGTCGACATCGTACTTATCCCTTTCGTGAATCTAACTCTCTCGATGCTAGATCAATAGAATACTTACAAA
Source organism: Abelmoschus esculentus (assembly GCA_035048815.1). Taxonomy (NCBI): domain Eukaryota; kingdom Viridiplantae; phylum Streptophyta; class Magnoliopsida; order Malvales; family Malvaceae; genus Abelmoschus; species Abelmoschus esculentus. Next base: position 10,110,211 of record JAUCBN010000026.1, on the reverse strand, counting down.
CTTCTCTCCCGAGCTTGAATGCAAGAATAATGAATGACAATAGGATAAGCAAACTTCGATATTATTGTTGCATTAGAACAAAGAAACAACAAACAATCTCCTCTCACTAATATCTACAACATTAACCTATCCCTAAGAGATTTAGAACAAAATGTCGATAGGTACAAATCTTAGGGGAAGGGTTTCTCTAAAATCGACTCTCTTAACAATGTGGCCGGCTAGGCTATATATAGTCTTAACCTAGGGTAAACCTTTCCTAAATAGATTCTAACTTGGAGTAAGGAGCAAGTCTTTTGATATTTCCAAGTTTGCAACCTTCTAGAAAGCTTTTCCTGTTCGATCTTTGAATTGGGCTTTTAGTGCGCTAGCCTGGTCCAATTGGTGTGCTGCATCTTCCAGAATGTTCTCTATATTTTTGTCTTTCAATCGCCTACAATGTTGATGTTAACACTCTGGATGCTGCCGCGGCCTCGTCTCTGCCTCGGCCTCAACACTGTTTCACCGCTGCTTCGGCCCTGGATATTCCTGCATGTACAAAATATGTAATAATATCTGCATTCTCTATAAATTTTGACTTTGTAAGTAGTGATAACGGAATATCTAATATTGTGCAAAGAGTCCATATTTCAGCTCAAGTTGGTGTATAATAGAAGCATAAAGTATCAAGACAAGGGTAGTAAATAACTGCCTTTTAGGCACTCATCAAATAGATGCATCAACAGCAACCTGTAAGTTCACTGGAAAACTCTCTGAAGGTCTTTATGATGGAAACTGAATCATACATGGCAGAGAACAATAACTTTATCAAAAGAACAAATGCATTTATAAATAGGACTGAGATGAGGTTACAAAACCAAGAGGCAACAATAAAAGCACTGGAAACTCAGGTTGGATAGTTTACCCAAAACATAAACACTAGACTATAAGGAGGCCTACTTAGCAATACTGAAGTTGCTAAGGTAATGGTCCATGAACAGTGCAAAGCAATCACTACTAGAAGTTATTTACAACTGAAAGAGAAACCAGGAAACTCAATAGAAAAAGTCCTACCAGTGGAACCAATAGAAACAAAAAAAGAGGACTTGGATGCTGAACAAACTGATCATGTCATAATAGAAAACACTGCCCTAGCAGAGAGCTCGGAAGTACCTCAACAAACTGCCGAGAGAACAACAAGCCCAATGGTCTCAGACATTAAATTCCAAACTAAAAAAACCCTGGAAGAGATGAGACCACCACCACCTTTCCCACAAAGTTTGAAAAAGCAAAAATAGGACCATCAATTTAAGAAATTTCTTGATATTTTAAAGCAAGTCCACATCAACTTATCATTTGTAGAGGCAATTGAAAAAATGCCTAATTATACTAAGTTCTTGAAAGATATTGTGTCTAAGAGAAAGAGGCTAGGTGAGTTCGAAATAGTAGTTTCTACCGAAGGATGCATGGCAATGCTGCACAATCGCATGCCACCAAAATTGAAGGATCCTGGATGCTTTACCATACCTTGTGCGATTTGTAACCACTAAGAAGGAAAGACCCTATGCGAACTTAGAGCAAGCATCAACCTAATTCCCAAATCCGTCTTCCAAAAGCTTGGAATAGGAAAGGCAAAACCCACAACAGTGATGCTCCAACTTGCGGATAGATCATATATACAACCTGAAGGAAAAATCAAAGACATACTGGTAAGAGTAGATAAATTCATTTTTCTCATTGATTTTCTTGTCCTTGATTGTGAAGCAGCTGATAATGCACCGATCATCCTCGGGAGACCTTTCCTTGTCATTGGATGAATACTAATTGATGTGGAAAAAGGAGAGTTGCCAATGAGGGTCAATGACTAACAAGTCAAACTCAATGCCTTCCACAATTTGAAAAGATATGATGAAACAAAAGAGTGCAAGTCTATACACATCACAGATGCAAGCACCAAGATATCCTGTTTCAGCAACCACTGCCACCATAGTAAACTCAGCAGAAAAATTTATGCTTCTACAATAGAATACTAGGCAATAAAATTAAGCCAGAAGTAGAGGAAACCAATAAAGCAACACATCTTCCAAACATGTACGGTGCAGTGAAGATCAAAACAAAAAGGGATGGACATGAAGTCAAAGAGAATGGCCAACATTTGAAGAATCATTCTAGCCAACAAGAGATAATCACCTTGGGAGATGCATTTTCATTCACTCCACCAGTGATATAATCTCTTAACTTTTTTTTATTATTATATTAGGATTAGTTTAGTTTAAAGTTAATTTTTATAATTATATTTATCTTTAATTATTTTTTCTTGTTTATGTTTAATTTTTTAGTACACTAAGCAAGAATAAAGGAGAAATAGTTCACAGTAGGAAAAGTGCTACCGGGGTAGAAAACAGTGTCAGAACCGCAGTAGTCCCAACGGGTAGAACAGTGTAATGTCTAGTCTGGCGAGATTCCTGCCGCGACAGTATAAGCAACGATAGTAAAAGTTAAACAACTATAAAATGGCTAGTGGTTTAAACGGCTACAAGTAATCTTGCTCTCAAAATACTCTCTGCCTACTCACAAGCTTCCTTACAATTTTCAGAACTTCTCAAGAAATTCTCCAAGATCATCAACTCTCCATTACTTAATCATGGCCACCTACAACCGCTTTGCCCCAACCATTGTTGAAGACCGTTTCAACAGGTCTTTCATTGCTCGGAAACTATGGGAGGAACAAGGGTTCCAACATTTTGATGAGGAAAACTTCGGCATCGAACACTATTTGTTTGAAAAAATCAAGTATCAAGATTGGGAGATCTTTTGCCTACAACCCACCCAGGCGAATGACACCATCGTGCGAGAATTCTATGCACATGGGCCGAGCAAGGATTCTCTTTATGTTCATTGTCGAGGTAGGCCTGTAAAGCTTGATGCCGAGACAATTAACCTATTCTACAGCCTCATACCTATACGTGATGTCCATGCTGAATTTATGGAGGACATCACCACTGAAGATTATGAGTTGATAAAGGACGACCTTTGCTACAACAACACCCCTTGGGAAATCGGTGCCCATAGAGCATCATTGGCAAGGTAGAACCTTAAACCCGAGGCCAAGCTATGGAACACCATTGTCAAGAGATGCCTCATTCCAACCTCCCACAATAGTACGGTATACCGAAAGAGATTGGTGCTCATTCAATCCATCATATTTATCTTATTTAATTACTGGAATTTGTACTGCTACAGGTGTACCTATGGCCGAAACAGATGAATTCACAGCCTATAGACGAGGGTGGACCAAAGACTTATGCCATAAAATCATGCAGACCACACAAGCAGAGCCAATCCAAGCAACTCTCAGCAGTTCACTACTGAAACTGCTGTCGGGGCCCATATACAGAAAAATGCCTGATACTGCCCACACCACTACCACAGCAGACCCGTACCAAGAGATACTACAGAGGATGACATCTATGGATTTTAGGCAGCAATGATACATGAAGTATCAGAGCGACTTCAACAGAACACTTGCTCAAATGATGCTCCATAACTTTCCAGTCTAATGGGTGCAGTTTACAGAGTTCCCCACTAACATGTTCATCACAACTGCACCCTACACAGAGACGAATCTAGCTCTAGGAGGACCGAGACCATTCTTACTCACAGTCCCTCAACAACAATTCCATGCTGCTGGCCCATCTAGGGCAGTAGACTCTGCCGCACTGTCATCTGCCAGCAAAAGACCATCCAAGAGGAGAGTAGTCTTCAACACTCCCCCATGATCCCCCATCATCATGGACAATCTATCAGCTGAGATAGATACCTATGTACACCAAATTTCAACCGCTGCCAGGCCGAGCATTCACCATGTCTGGGTAGACACAGAGAATGATGGAGGAAAAGATGTAATGGTCACCGAGGAAGTTGCCGATGACGAAGAAGGAGAAGTGGTGAACGCTCCCATATAACGGACACCACCAACAAGAGTCCAGCCACCAAGACAAGCAAAAACTCATCCATCGCCATAACCAAAGACGAAGCAATCAACAACAAGACCTATAAAATTAATTGTCGATAACAGCTCTTCGGAATCCTTTTAAAACTTTTATGCTACTTTATATATTCTTACTTGTTTTCTTTTTATATTTTGTTGCCTATTGTGTGCCCCTAATATTAGCATTGAGGACAATGCTTGGTTCGAGTTTGGAGGTATAGAGCCACTATCGAGGCAATCCACTACTACAGCCTTGCCATAAAAAGGGAGTATTTAAGAGATTTTTTAAAATTTTTATGTCCACCACCTTACTTGAATTTATTTCCCATACTTTTGCACTACTTTTCATCAGTATTGCCTTTGTTTATTCTTTTAAGGCTATTGCAATCTTTCTCCTTACCATGGTTAGGTCCTGTTTAGAAGACTTAACCCTAGAATACTTAAGGAGAAAACTTAGAAGCTTGCTATAAGGTTGATCTTATAAACACTTTTGGGACTTGTTTGACTATAGGAATTCTTTTAATGAACTTAAGTGATAAAGACTTAAATTTTTGGAATGTCACTAGAGGTTCCTATCATCGGCTCTAGGAATTACACTTCTTCATGCTAGAGGTGTCTGAAATTAGCTCTTGTATGATTAAAAGAATAGCAAAAGAAATAAGGAAAATTGATGAGAAAACACAATCCTTGAGGTGCCCGAATTTGGATCAAGAAATTGTTGTTTTTAAGAAGAGTACACTGAATCCAAGTCTATTTATCTTGAACTTAGAGTTTGTCTAAGAAGGCCTTTAATCAAACTTGTCCATAAAAACGCACACACTCACAAACCTTATAGTTTGTTTTTTAGGTAAATCTTTAGATAACCGAAAGGTTAAGTCTAAAGAAGAGGCATAGTTATGGTGGGGAGAATAGATGAAAATATAAGACCAAGAGAGAATAAAGCTCGGCAAATTAAGGGTTTTGCATTGCTTGAGGATAAGCAATAGTTCGAGTTTGGGGATGTGATAAGTGCTCAACTCACTATCACTTTTTACACCTTTCATGGGCAATAATCACAAATTCTACACCTTCTTGAACCAATGCATATACTTAATATGATATATTTAGAGGTTATGCTTATAAAGATGATATTTACAGAAAAGACAAGTTTTACTGCATTTTTGTATCTTTGCAGGAAAACCTATTGCTGCGGCATCAATTGAGGCTGAGGCAGGACCTGATGCCAAGGCAGTAGAGGACAAGTGACGATATTGTAGGCGAGCTGAGGAGAAAAATGAGAAGAACGTTGCTGGACAAGAAGACCAAGGATTAGAGCTGAATAGCATGTGGAAAGCCCAAGATAAAGGCCACACGAAAAGCCTCCTAGTTGTAATAAACATGGGAATATTTTATTTATGTACTTGACTTGTTTCCTACTCCAAGTTGTATTCCTACTTAGGAAAGGTTTGCCCTAGGCTAAGCCTATATAAGACATAGCCGTCCAAGGAGAAAAGCATACATGATAATTCGAAATTAGAGAGCTTAGACCTAGCCGACTTCATCTTTTAGTTTTTCTTTTCTTTTACATTATGTTCTAAGTTTGTTTAGGCTTAGGTGAAGGTTGTATAGTATTAGTGTGAAGAGATTGAATATTGTTTCTTGTTTCAATGCAATAAAATATTGAAGTTTGCTTATTCTTTGCCATTCATTATTCTTGTAGTCAAGCTCGGGAGACAAGTTTGTAAGTAACCCGTTTATGTAATATCAGGAGAGTTAGATTCACGAAAGGAATAAATACGGTATTTAATTATACTGAGTTCAACCCATAAATTTAATAAACATTAACTGTCCTAAAATCAGAAATAAAATCCAAAGTCCAAAGTTTAGTACACAATAATAAAATATCCAAAATTAAACATGATTATTCGAAATCTGAGTAACATACGTAGTGGTTCTGAAAATATTCCTCTAAGTACTATAGCCTAGGTCTGAAGATCTGAAACAGAAACTGAGAGGGCGTAAGCTAGGGAGCCTAGTGTGTCTCTAGTATACAGGTAATAGAATCACATAACAAAATTAAATAGATGATGTAGTTTATGCATGATATGCACCTAACTCCGAACGCCATCAGAAGAGTAGGTTCCCCTCTAACTCAGTCACACCAACAGAAGTAGAAACTCGACCCGAAGGTAGAGCCACTAAACAGAAGTAGAATCTCGAACCAAAGGTGGAGCCACTGAACAGAAGTGATAAAATCACTCCTCGTACAGTCAATCCAACCAATGCAATAATATGAACAGATATAGAATCAGAATGCGTGCCTTAAAATCTAACAAGAGGCATGCATGATAGTTTCAGGATCAAAAATGTAATTATAAAACTCAAAAATAACATGATGAATTATTTTAGAAAATCATAGGGATAATGCATGATCATATAAAATTTATTAGAATCTGAACACACAATAGAAACAGAGAGCTCAACATCGAGAATGACTTTTATTGGACTCATCTTTAACACTAGATCGAGTGGGCGTAGAACCTGCGAGTAACAAAAACGTTAGACACACTATTATACCACTATATCGGAAAGTATACGAAACATAAATAAACCGAATACTCATATGCGTATCCCAAAGAATGATGAACAAGAGATCGTCCAATAGGAGGAGGAAGATGCTCGGGGTCTGAACCACATCACCTAAATCAAATGGTAAACCAAATTCAGAATCTGATAAAGATAACCTTTAATAAAGTATTCAAACATAAAAGCCTTAAAATGATATTTTGGGTATGAATTTTGAAAAATGGAATGCTCCATTGAACTCAGCATGTCGAAAAATATAAAGTGGGACCGAGTTGTAAAAAGTCAACACTAATGTCAGCACTGGTCAATGCTAACGTTAGCAGGTCAACGCTGAAGTCAGTAGTGATGTCAACAGTTGACATCAATAGTGACGTCAACAAATGAAGTCAGCAGGTTGGGCAAGATTTCAGGTCTGGTCGGATCGATCTTTTTTTTCTTAACAGGTTTCCAAAATTTTCCTCGAAAATATGAAAAACCTAAAATTTTCCATAAACCCAGAAAAATACAGATTCAATCCTTTCTAGATTCAATTTTTTTCCCTTAAAGATTAAATTTGAAACTGATTTAAACACTACCAAACAACGAAAAACCGAATTAAACACCAAATTAACAATAAAATTCTAAACCTCATACCATCAAAACCAGAAGAAATTAAACTTCTAAGCCACACAACTGATCGAATAAAAATAAGAAAGGGAGAAAAACTTACTAGCAACATGAATCGAAATTGAACCAACAATATTCCCTCAGTTAGAAAAGAATCATATGAGAAGGAAACATTATTTTATGAGGAATAAATGGAAAATATTAAACTCATAATTGAAACCGAAGGGGGAGAAGGGGGTAGGAATTTATTACCAAAGAAAAATAGGCAAATTACAGGATAAAGGTCTAAACTTTTGAAAAATTTAAAATTGAATCCATAAACTTTTAGAAATTGCAAACTGGTCATTGAAATCCCCAAACTCTATGGTTTTCGATTTAGGGATTTTGATTTCGAATTAGGGATTAAATTGAAAAAAAATTAAGGTATTACAGTTGGGCTGGTGAGTGTGTTTGGAAAAAAACAAACCTGGTTTGGATGGTCTAAACTGATTTGGGTAATAGGCTTTAAAGAGTATGAACATGGTTTATTTTTAGTTTGGGCTAGGGTAGTAAGTGTTTTGTAGGTATTTCGGGCTAGGCCTAGTTTTGGATGGTAGAAATGGACCAAGTAGTTATCAGAAACATACTTGGAACCCGAACCTGGATCTAGAACCCGAATATTTTTTAAAACCTGACCCTTAATCTATGTGTGTGATGTAAGAAGTGACGACATCTATGACATCATCAAAAAATGTTAATAGTGATGTCACTTTGACATTTGACTTTGAATTTGACCTTGATCGATTAATCGTTAACCATTGACCATTAACTTGTTTGAAAGATCCTACCCTGACCTTTTCAATGTCCTAAATCCAATTTTGTAGTTCTTTTGTCAAATTCGAACCAGAACTCTGCTTTGATTGTTTTAAATTTTAGCTTCTGTAAGTGGATATTGAATTATAGGTCCAATGATAATTTTATTATCCTTTTTAGATGATGTCGACTTTGTGGAAGAAGTTTTACGTCCACCTTCTTTGCCTCTTGTTTAGTCGGCTCCTATGACTGCTACTCATGATACTCGTTTTGAATCAGCTAGACTAAGACTTAACTCAAATCGTGGAAAATGTTCGTGTCAACGTTAGTGCTTATTTGACGAGAGATGTGTTCTTTTCTTATGCTATATTTTTTATGTTCTATGGTTATTTATCTTCTCTGATGTTGTGACAAATAATGTGAAAGTGTGCTTTATATGTTGCACTATATGACTATGATGATCAGATTATCGAAACTATGTGCTACTTATATTGTACAAATACTTGTGATGAGACTTTTGAGATCTGTGACATTAATTGCATATCATGTGTATGAGATGCGACTGTACAAAGAAAGACATGGTTTTATCACACTATGTTCGTAGAATAAAGGTGAAGAGTTTTGGGAGCTACCTCAATTATGATCTGTTTAATCTGCCACCATTGTGTTTGGAGTTTGGAGTATGAGATATGTATTTTTTGTGACATTGCATTTATCACCCTTTATGTTCATTTATTGCAAAAATTATGATTTAACTATATTTGTGAACTATGGAATATTGTGATGTTTACTTGAACTCTAGAGAAATTTATTGAGTTTCGGATACATTTAATATTGTTATTCAATTTATTTTTATTTATAATACAAACAATAAGAATATTTATTTTTACTTATATTTAAGTACTTAATTTTTGGTTTACAAAGTCTAAATTCAATCACTTTATGAGTTTACGTGATGAAAAAGTTGCATACCAATATTTTAAACCTATCATACACCCCAAGTTATGTTTAGAGGGTTACATACATTTTCCTCAATGCATGAAACATATAAAAACATAAAGAGACTGAAAATTAAAACAAGCAAAATAAAGTAAAAATTGAAAAAAAGTAAATCAAACCACCAGTATAGATAAAAAGTGACTCAAAAGAGTCGACAAAGTCACTATTGATGATTAGCTTTTGGCGGCTTCTTGGTAGAGACTATACTTCTTTCGGTAGACTTCTTAGTGGACTGCAACGACTGTAATCAGATGAGGGTGGGTTGTGGCTGTTCGACTTCTTCATTGGAGTCGAAGGCGTTGGGTGTAGAGGTGGTTACCTTGCGTTTGGTTTAATTTCACAGATGTTGGATAAAGGCTACCGTATCTTTGAACGTAGACTCAATGTCCCCGGTGAGTTGTTTTAGTCGAGGGTGTCTTTTAAAGCTGATGTTGTTTTCCCTTAGTCTTGTGTGTCTGTCTTGAGGAATTCAATCACTGAATCCTCTGTGGCAGTAAATGGCTTGGTTTCTTTGGTAGCAGCGGTGGCAGGTGGTAGGTGCTTACAGAGGAACGATGGTTGACGCAGATGCTAAGGTTGTTGGGCTAGATACAGCTACTAGAGCGTGTGTTGCTGGTGGAGCTTGTGTGTCAGTGAGGCCAACTGTGAACTATGGGAACACAAAGGTGCAATATGGGAACCTGCCTTGGATTTTATCGATGGTAGCGGTGTAGAAGTCCTAAATGTATGCAATGAAGGCTAACTGCCTTACTTCCATTCGTTGCAGCAACTATGCAAGTTCTGTTGGGGTTGCCGCCTCTATAGTGTTAGGTCGTGGTGTCGCATTCACGGGTCCTTATTCAGAAGTGGATGCCGCAGCGAAAGCTTGCAGTGTGACATCGGCTATCTATATTATTTACATATATTCTACTCGCGTCAATCCCTTTCTAGCGGGCATTCTGATGTCTATAGGCAGCGAAGGGACTCGTTCTAGGTAGCATAACATCGTGATGAGGCAGTGAAAGTACAACATGCCCTTATCCTTACCAGCATAGTAAAATATTTTCTTGTTGATTATTTTGCCCATGTCAATTTATCGGTTGTGGATGATAGAGTGTATTAGTGATAACTGCGTCTTGTCAATGATCTGATTGTGTGAGGTTGGTAACAAGCACCTCTTGACAAATGTGTTCCATAACTGCCTCTAGGCGGGTTTCATGGTGGTTGATTACCCCGTTGTGTTTGCCTCTATTCCATTTAGCGCTAGGTACGCAAAACTTTGCCTTCATGCTATCATAGTCGGTTGCTGTCACGGCGGAAGTGAAAGTGACATGTTCACAATCCTTGATATGCAATCCATAGTAGGCGTTGATCGTTACTACAACGGAAGGAATTCGTCTACCCTTCACATATACAAATGGGGTTGTTTGAGTTTGGGTGGTAGGTGTAGAACTCACAGATCTAATCAAAATTTGTTGGCTCTGTCTGCTTTGCAAACTTATTCCACCTTTGGAAGCTGATCTTAGAGAGGAGGAAAGGTTTGATTCTAAGGTTTTTCGCGTCGGTGTAATGGAACTCTTTCTCCTACCAGAGCTATATGACTTTAAAATTGCTAAAATACTCATTCTCTACTCTTGTTGTACCAAACAGTGTAAATTGTAGAGAGGCTTCTGCGGTAGCGTCCACAGAACTCTGTTGTCTTCTTTGCAATTTAATTATGTAAAGAGTATTAGAAAAAGAGAAACCGATAGAAAACTCAAAAGAGATTATGACGCATGCCCGTTGGTGGAGATGGGTTATTTATAATTGTGAAATGGTTCAATTATTGTACGGATTGACGTTCTCAACATGTCTTTTCAACTATGGCACGCTGATCCTAGCGGGTTCAAAATTGGCGGAAAATTTTTCCACCGCATGAATTGTGGCATGAGTTATGACTTAGTTTATTTGGATGGATTCAATGCTCTATTAATTATTCTTCTTGGGTTTTTCTTTCTTAAAATAATAAAAATCAAATAAAAGAGCTTAAACTAAATTAAATAAATAATAAAATATAAAAAGACAAAAAAATAAATCTATGTCCTAGAGCATAAAATAAAAATATTGAAATTTATAGAAAATAGTTAGGTTACTGGAGGAGTCCAATCAACTGCATCTCCTAAAGTAACCATTCACCTTTGTTAAATATGATATTGGTAATTCAGTTTTTGGATCCACGTTTGGAGGTTTTTTTCGAGTTGTCCTATATGTATCATTATCCTCAAGATTAGGTTCTTGGATGTCAGGATTTCTACCGCCTGGGCGGGTGTTGCCTTGACGGGTTCTGTCTTTATCTAGAAAGTTGATCTCAATATAAAAATTGAATATAGTTTTTTTCTAGATCTTATAAAATACATCTAGTTCTTCTAGATGCTTGAGGATTTTGAACACATTGATCTTCACTTGTTGATCATTAAATCTAATGACCAATTCTCTTTTTTTTTTGTAATCAATCAAAGTTCATCCGGTTGCCAAGAATGGTCTCCTAGAATGATGGGAATATTTTCATTTACCTCATAATTCAAAATAAGAAAGGCAATAGGAAATATGATTTACTCACTCTTACCATGATGTCCTCAATTTTTCCTTCAATTGTATGTAAGAGCAGTTTGCCAGTTGTAGCATTATAGTAGTTAGCTTTGCTTATTCGATGCATAGCTTTTGAAATACAAAAATGGGAATCCGATTAATGTTTGCGCTTAAATTACATATCGCCTTACCATTATATTGATCCCTAATTGAATATGGTATCATAAAATTAAAAAGATCTTTTCTCTCTATTGTTGCACGGTTGTATAGCATTGCCAAGTATCCCTATGTTGCACCGACAGTCTCAAACTCCCATATACTCTTCTTCTTCGAAATTATATCCTTGAGGAACTTTGCATAGTTTGACATTTGTTTGAATGCCTTCACTAAAGGTATATTGATGTTTACCTATTTCATAATGTCCAAGAACTTCCTGAAATGATACCCAGGCATCTATTACTTCAACCTTTGTGGGAATGACGGTGGTAGCCTCATTTCCTCAATTTTTTTGTTTATTGAAATTTGACCTGAGGTGCTGTCTTAACATCTTCTGTTGCGGCATCAGTACCAACCTTGGCAAAGGAATCATCCTTTTTCATTAAGATGATATTTTATTGTTGCCTTAAAAGCAGTTATGGATTCTTCAATTTTATTGTGCTCCTAGTGGTGATAGATTTATAGTGCTCATGCGAACCTTTTCTAGTGACTTCAGTACCGCTTGGTAAACCTTCTATAAGTCGAGTGTTCAGAATTTGTGCAAACTACCCTACTTGGGTATCTAGGTATTTCAATGTTACTTCATTATTCTGTCCTCAACTCAGTTCTATTGATGAATGCATCAACTCTTTGTATAAAATTTATCCATATTGGATATATAGGCACCAGTTTGAGCCATGAACATGTTTAATTTATTTTCTAGAGTTTTGAGATTTGTAGGTTGTTGTTGCTGCGACATGTTCTATTGCGGCGACATCTGTTACTGAGGTTGTCAAATGTTGTTATGATGAAAACTTGTATTTTGCATATTTTGAATTGGCGGATTCAGTGCGTTGTTGGGGTTACTCCATGAAAAGTTTGGATGTTTTTTCCATGCTGAATTATTTGTATTAGACATATTATTCCTATTATAGTTTCCAACATAGAAGCTTAATTATGGATTTTGTAGATACTTAGGGAAATCATGGTTGTCACCGAGTAGTTCACAAAATGGGGTGATTGCCTTAACCTCTTGAATGCTACTTGGTGTATGCAGCTCCTTGACCATATTTATCAGAGCTGATAGCTAGGTCAAAATAGAATCTGAAGAATCCAAATTTGCCATTCCACGCCTGCTTATTTCTCTCCTTATTGTAGGGCATTGGTAATTATTCTTGGCAAGTCTATCCAAATCTCCAAGCTTTCATGCGGTGGTCTATCCATAAGTGTACCATTTGTTGAGGCATCAAGCATCATTCTGGTGGTGTATTCACCGAATTGTAGAAGATTATCACTTGTGTCTATTTAGGCAATCTATGCATTGGGCACTTATAGTAGAATTCCATGTATCTTTCCTTGGCCTCAAACATGGATCCATCATCTTCTTGCCTGATGGATGTAATATCATTCTTGAGCTTATTAGTCATGTTGGTATAACTGAAACAAGCAAGAAAAATACAACATAGTTCTGTCCAGGACTGGGGTGAACCTGGTTATGAGTTGGTCAACAATGATTTTACCCTATCCCTCTGTGAATAGTTAAACAACTTGAGCTTCAGAATGTCGACGGGTAATCTTAGTAGTTCAAAAGAGTTGCATATCTCCTGGAAAGATTTGAGATGTTGTTAAGCATTCTCATTGACTAATCCGCCAAATTGCCCAATTTGTTTATCATGTTTAACATTACTGATTTTAGTTTAAAGTGTTCTTCTTTTATATTTAGCATAATGATGTGCGTAGTATAAGCGTAATTTGAGTACAAGTGTACACGTCGTCAAGTAATAAAATGATAAGTATATCGTGTATCGTCTCCACAGGGATTGGTATACTTAATATATTTCTTCTTGTTCTCTTGCTCCTGAAAAGAAAGTAAAAACACAAATAAGTTGAATTGTTTTATCTAACTAAATAATTAAATAACAAAACATAAAATAAAAAGGTTGAAGACGATATAGAGAAAGTGGGTAGGATCCAGTTGTGTCAATTAGTGGATTCAATTGATCTTCTTCTTGTCCAATGCAATCACTCAACACTGCTTCGATAGTACTACAGATACCGCCTCGGTAATGTTGGCGCTCCTCTGCTGCGGTAATCTCTTGCTCTTGGGTAGAGGTATCAAAGTTCAGCAAAGTGTCCGTAAGTGACTCAGCTCATCTCTGAGTCAGAGTATTGTTGATGCCCAGTCTTTGACGATACCTCTCGGCGTAAATCAAGGATAACCACCAACCAATCTAACACTTCTTTTAGCTGCTGAAACTCTTGACCTATCTTTTAGTGCCTCCACAAGAGTATAGGCCGAGTCAGTGTCTACAACACTGTACTTATCCCTTTCGTGAATATACACCTCTTGATACTAGATAAATAGATTACTTGCAAACTTCCCTCTCGGGCTTGGATACAAGAACAAAGAATAGCAATAGGTGATGTGTGTACTTAAAGCGCAATGTGAGTGCAAGTGTACACGTTGTCAAGTAATAAAGTGATAAGCATTTATCGAGTATCGTCTCCACAGGGATTGATATACTTAATATGCTACCTTTTCTCTTCTCACTCTGCAATAAAATAAAAGACACAAATTATTGGGGTTGAATTATAACTAAGAAAACTAATTAAAACAATAAAGATAAATGATCAATAAATCAAGGATGGAAAAGTGGGTCAAGATCCAGTTGTGTCGTATTGTGGATTCAATTGACTTGTTCTTGTCCAATGCAATTACACAACACTACTTCGACAGTACTGCAGATACCGCCTCGGCAACATTGGTCCTCCTCTGCCGCGACAATCTCTTGCTCTTGGGCAGAGGTATCAAAGTTCAGCAAAGTGTCCGTAAGTGACTCCTCTCATCTCTGAGTCATCAAAGTGCTGTTGATGACCAGTCCTTGACGATACCTCTCGGTGTAAATCGAAGATAACCACCAACCAATCCAACACTTCTTTTAGCTGCTGAAACTCTTAACCTATCTCTTAGTACCTCCACAAGAGTATAGGCCAAGTTAGTGTCTACAACACCGCACTTATCCCTTTCGTGAATCTATATCTCTCGATGCTAGATAAATAGATTACTTGCAAACTTCCCTCTCGGGCTTGAGTACAAGAACAAAGAATGACAATAGGATAAGCAAACTTTGATATTATTATTGCATTGAAACAAGAAACAAAGTACAATATCCTCTCACAAATACTCGACAACCTTTTCCTAAACCCTAGGGGACGATGGAGGAGTTTAGGGTTTTCTATGAACACTTGATTTCAAGATATCTTCCTCTCTATATAGGCTATGGTTTATATAGGCTTGGCCTAGAACAATCCTATTCAAAGTAGGAATACAACTTGGAGTAAAACACAAGTACATAAATAAAAGATCTTTATTTTATTTCCTAGTTTATTCCTATTAGGATTCTTTTCCCTCGTGGCCTTTGACATTGTCTTTTCGTGTGTTTCCCAGTTCCGATTTCTATG
This sequence comes from Abelmoschus esculentus, assembly GCA_035048815.1. Lineage (NCBI taxonomy): Eukaryota > Viridiplantae > Streptophyta > Magnoliopsida > Malvales > Malvaceae > Abelmoschus > Abelmoschus esculentus. The sequence continues at coordinate 10,095,078 of JAUCBN010000026.1, read as the reverse complement.
CCGCTTATCTTAAAACGTTTATCTTATTTTTCTCTTCAAATCGCCTACCATATTGACATTTGCCTTTCAGGTGTTGCCGGGGCCTTAAAGTGCTACCGAGGCATTAAAGTGCTGACGAGGCGGGTGCTTATCTACATTTCAGTTTCAGCTTCCAGCATCCATCTTCTTGTTTGGAAATTCCTATTATGTAGTTTCCTGTCTAAGAAAGAAAATTATCAAATGCATTTGTTTTATGCTAAATAATAGATTAATTCGTAAATTGAGTATTGAGATGCTGAAATATGAAAATAAGCAGAATTATCCAATATTGCCATTAAATTTGTCCTTTACTAGTAATAATCGAGTGGGAGAATGGTATGAAAAATAGGACTTTTGATCACTTATCAAATACCCCTAAACTCGAACTATTGCTTGTCCTCAAACAATGGAAACGATAATAATAAAAAAATTAAAATAGTGGGAAAATGATGTAAAAGATGAGGACTTTTAGGAACTCATCACACCCCCAAACTCGAACTATTGCTTGTCCTCAAGCAATGCAAAAGATAAATTTAAGTAAATAATTTTAAAGTAATATACCATCCTGCCTGCCACGCCAGAATTCCTTTCTTGCCTCGTCCTCTTCTTGGTTCTTGGGAATTCCTTGGAACTGGACTATGAGTCTTGGTGAGTGTGTGCGTAGCTATGTCAAAGATGATTTTCTAAGTTCTAATCCTTTTTTTAGTCAAGATTTCCGACTAAGATATTTTTTTTAATTCTTTTTCTTTTCTTTTCCCAACATTGGTATATAAATCTATATCGCTATAAATTTATATTGCTTGAGCCAGTTTCGGGCACCTCAAGTGTTTAGCTTTTATTACTAGAGCCGGTGATAGACACCTCTAGTAAGTGGGAGAAACCTAAGTCCTAGAGCCGGTCATGGGCAACTCTATGGACTAAACTAGAGCCAGTGATAGACATCTCTAGTATAAAATCTAAGCCTAAGTCCTTATTGCTTTTCAAAGAAAAGAACTTTTGAAATCAACTAAGACTAGCAGTGTTTATGTGATTTCAGGCTCATAGTCTAATCCTAAGTACTAATCCTAAGAGACCTTTCGAATTCAAGTCTGGTGAATGGTGCATACTACTGCGACGACAGGAGAGTATGTTGCTGCCGAGGCAGTCTCAATAAAATTCAACAGACAAAAAAATTGCATCAGATTGAAATTGTTGTAAAGACAGAAATTAAGGCAGTAGTAGGATAATCTGAATAACTTCCATATATGGTAGATATTTATAAAGTAGAAAATATGATCAATACTCCCCCAAACTCAAGGGTTACATTGTCTTCACTTCATGTATCTGAACATAAGGCAATAATTAAAGACAAGATAAAAATTAAGAGACAAGGAAAAGATAAACCAATTTTTAGATTTTGCGTTTGGCCTCTTCTGTATCCTAAGGGTCATCAGTTGGTGTGGAGTTTGTGGAGAAAGAAACTAAAAACTGTACTAGAAAACAATAATAAAGAAGTATAAAATAAAATGGGGGAGATGAAGTTCTAGAGACGTAAACCCGTCGTCACTTGCATTTGGGCGGCCAACCTGTAATAACCCGAAAAATTAAGTCAAAATCCCCAATTAAAGTCAAAATCCCTAGACTAAAACCCTAAATTTTTAGGGATTAAAATTCTGAAAAAGAAGGATTAAATTGAAACTTTATAAAACTTTAAGGGTCAAATTGAAAGAATTCAAAATTGTGAACTCTTCCCAAATAATTAAACCATTTTTTTAAAGGAACGTTTTCTTCTTCCTAGTAACCGAAGCATTAATGGGAGAATTGAATTCCCCTTGATTGTTTTTGGATTAAAATCTGGGTTATAATTCGTTTTTCCTTATTTCGAATCATTTTCTCCCTTTGTCTTTGTTTTACCGTTGTTTTTGCTCAAGAGATTGTCTTCCTTTTTGGATCAGTTGTTGGTAAGTGAAGGTAAGGTTTTGATTCGATTTATTTAATCCTTTTCATTCTGTTTTCAGTTTAGTTTCGTATTATGTTCGGTTTAGGGAAGGTAGGAATAAATATTCGATTGAAGGGGAAGAATGCTCTGGGTTTGGGTTACTGTCTTTAGTCGAATGATAATTTGTGGCAAAGTTGTTTTTGATTCGATTCAAGTGATGTTTTATGCTAGATTCGGTAAGGGTTTGTTGAGGGTTGTTTTTGGATCGAATAGGGAGTTGAAATCGAGTGAAAAGGGGTTTAAAAATCAAAGAAAATGCGTGTTTGTTAATCGAGAAAATCTGGAAATTTTCCAGGGAAACAAACAGCCCTGGAGAACCGGCCTAGCAGACCCGAACCGATCGACCCAGATCGTCCAGCCCAGAACCGGTCCAAGCCTGAACCGGTCCAAGCCAAACCGTGACCCGTCCGACCCGAACCTAGACCCGACCTGATCGCCCGACCTGACCGACCGACCCGACCGTTCGACTCGACCTGAACCCGACCCGGATGACATCATCGCTAACGTCATCGTTGACGTCACTGCTTACGTTATCGCTAACGTCACTGCTGACGTCATCTGCTGACGCCAGCGTTGACTGATGACGTCACTACTGACGTCAGCGTTGACCAGTGTTGACGTCAGCGATGACCAGTGCTGACGTCAGTAGTTGATTTTTTTGACCCTGGCCCATTTTATGTTTTTCGACGTCCTGAATCCAATGGCGCTGTCTGTTTTTCGAAATTCGAACCCAAAGTGTCGTTTTTGGGGGTTTTATGTTCGATAAGTTATTTGGAAATTTATCTGTAAAGGTTTTTGAACAAGTTTCTGTTTACTTCAGATGACGAGGATTCCGATCCCGAGCAGTTGCCTCCTCCTCCTCCTGTACGAGGACCGATACATCCACATTCGGTACCTTTACGTGAGTAACGGTTAAACTCTGTTTAGATTATTTTTCGGTATAGTGGCATAGTAGGATGTCTAATATATTTCTGTTAATTGTAGACTCTACTCCTGCTCAGCCTAGTGGTAGAGCCGAGTCCAGTAGACGTCAAGGTCGTCGTTGAGTCTTATGATACATGTGTATTCTCTCCCGTTCATCCTATAAATTCTGTTGAACTGTTTATTCTATTTCTGTTATCCGTATGATCATGCATCATTCTGTTGTACCATTTCTGATTCTGTTATCTGTCATGCTTGCCTCCTATTAGATAATAAGGCATGCATTCTGATTCTGTATCTGCATGTATCATGGCATCGGGGATATTATTTGTGTAGGGGGAAGTTAGTGATTTATCACTTCTGTTCAGTGGCTCCACCTTCGGGTCGAGATATCACTTCTGTTGGTGTGATGGTGTTAGAGTGGTTTGGGGACCTACTCTTCTGTGGTGTTTGGAGATGGGTGCATATCATGCATACTCTGTATTTTCTGCATATTCTGTTCTGTTATTCCGTTTATCTGTTCTAGAGATACACTAGGCTCTCTAGCTTACACCCTCCCAGATTTGTGTTTCAGATCGCAGACCTAGGCTCGGTACAGTACTTGGAGGTTTCTAATCCATTTTCTGATTTATAGTATGTTTTACAGTTTTCGGATTCCGGACTATTTTATATTCGAATAATATTTTTGTATATTGAACATTCGGTCTTTTAATGACTTTGGGACTTTTACTATTTATAAATTTATGGGTTGAATTTCATTTTGTAAATGTTTAATTTTTATTATTATTTTAATTTATTAATTATACAATAATTTATCTGTATATTTTATTTTATTTTTGTAAAAACCCTAACTTGTGAAACAAGATTTCAGTTTGTAAACCCTAACTTGTAATCTAAGTAATTAGGTTAATTTTAGGGGTTACATTTAGTGGTATCAGAGCCCAGTTCAACCTACAGACTGTGAAGTCCGAAATGATTTTTGATTTGAAAATGTTTTGTTAAATTATTTGAAAATCCGGATTTCTGTTTTGACTCGTATTTTAAAAATTTCTGAAATATTTCGAATATTACTCCAAGTACCGACTCTAATAGGATTCTGTCTGTCTTCTGTAGATATTCTACTATGCCACCGCGTCGAAGTACCCATTTAGCTCGGTAGAGGTCGTGGCCGAGGCTGTGGCCGAGGTCGATCTATTGCCTCTTCTAGTGACGTTCCGCCTCCTGTGGACCCGCCACAGGCTCAGAGTCTGACACAGAACCTAGAAGGATAGGCTCAGCCCGAGATACAAACCGAGGCTCAGCAAGCCAAGGTTGATCAGCCGGTCCAGAGTGAGGGACCATATGTGCCTGATGACAGAGAGACTGTCGGTTTGGACTCAGTAACCGTACAGAGGGAGCTACTCAGATTTCTGCGACAGAATGAGGGTTCCAGGAAACCCATATCCACTGAGCTTCTAGCAGCTGGGATGACTATGTTTGACGGCAAGATCGGTACTGACCCAGCCGATGCAGAGTACTGGCTGAAGAAACTTCAGCGTCTGTTTGTCGAGATGGAATACCCCTCTGACAGGAAATTGAGGGTAGCTATATCATTGCTACAAGGAGAGGCCCTGAACTGGTGGGAGGCAGAAGAAAAGGTTACTGCTTCCGAAAGGATCAACTGGGAGTTCTTCAGACAGAGTTTTGAGGATCGGTATGTGGGCGCAGAGTATTTGGCTAAATGCTGAGAGGACTTTCTGAATCTGCAACAGAATGACATGTCTGTCAAGGACTATGAGATTAAGTTTCTAAGTCTACTACAGTATGCTCCTGGCATTGTGACGACCGAGAAGCAAAAGTGTGATCACTTTCTGAAAGAACTCCGGATTCCACTAAAGATTGTAGTTGCTACCCATCATGATACGGAGTACAAGATGATCACTCGGCGTGCCAGGACAACCGAGCGCAATGAGGTTTTGAGGGTTCAGATGGAATCCCAAGGTTAGGATAGAGGTAGACGACAACCTGCCTCATCTGCTCAGTATAGTCAGGGTTTTCAGTCCCGGAAGAGAGGCTGCGATGAGTATGAGCCGCAGAGTTCGACACTATCTAGACCTGCAGTATCAACTATCCCTGCTGCTAGTGGAGCTGGATCCACTAGTACCCGAGTTGTACCTTAGTGTACCTTCTGTAAGAAATGGTACCCCAGAGAGTGTCGCATGTGGAGTGGAGCCTGCTTCCGATATGGATCCCTTGATCATCGTCTCCGAGACTGTCTAGTGGCACCACAGTCTGGCTATGCTCCGGGGCAATCACAGGCTTCATTTCAGACCCCAGCAGGGGGTAGAGGACAGGGTAGACCCGCCGTATCTGGTACTAGAAGTAGAGGCAGACCCAGTCAGTTCAGAGGAGCTGCCAGATCAGGAGGATCTCAGTATGGTATGGTATATGCTACGAGGAGGCAAGAGGACCGAGATGAGTCAGACGTCATTGCTGGTACATTTTCTGTACATACTATTTCTTTCTTCGTACTGTTAAATAATGGGTCAACACATTCCTATGTCTCTAGTTCTGTAGCGGGGTATCTAAAAATTCCAGTGGAGAATATTGGTAGTTCCGTTTCAGTTTTTAGCCCTGTAGGCCACCAGATGGAGATCTCCAAAGTTTACAGAGATTGTCTCCTTGAGCTTCACGGGGAAATCTTTCCTGCTAATCTGATGCAGTTACCATTTGTGGACATCGACCTGATTTTGGGATGGACTGGTTATCCGCTCACTGAGTGACTCTGGACTACGAACGTAAGAGGGCAATTCTGAGGACTTCTGATGGACGAGAGGTAACTCTCATCGGTGAGCGAAGAGGTTATCTGTCCAATCTGATTTCAGCCATGAAAGCTGAAAAGATGATCAAGAAGGGGTGTATAGCCTATCTTGCTTACATCCTTGACCGGAGACAACCTAATTCTAGAATGGATAAGATCCGTGTGGTGTGTGAATTTCCAGATGTTTTTCCGGAAGAGCTACCGGGTGTACCCCCTAAGCGTAAGGAGGTGGAGTTCAGTATTGATTTGTACCCTGGGACTACTCCAGTATCTATGCCACCTTATCGGATGGCTCCGAAGGAGCTTAAGGAGCTTAAGATTCAGCTACAGGAACTTCTGGATAGAGGTTTCATACAACACAACGTTTCACCGTGGGGAGCCCCTGTCCTGTTTGTTAAAAAGAAAGATGTCTCTTTGCGCTTGTGTATTGATTACCGGAAGCTGAACAAGTTGACTATCAAGAACAAGTACCCCCTTCCCCGCATTGATGATCTGTTCGATCAATTCCGAGGAGCTTCGGTTTTCTCTAAGATAGACTTGAGATCTGGTTATTACCAACTCAAGGTTAAGGATTTTGATGTGTCCAAGACAGCTTTCAGAACTCGTTATGGTCACTACGAGTTTCTGGTAATGCCCTTCGTTCTTATGAATGCTCCTGCAGCATTCATGGACATGATGAATAGGGTGTTTCGACCCTATCTGGATCAGTTCGTAGTGGTTTTCATTGATGACATACTGGTCTACTCCAAGTTTGAGGATGAGCATGAGCAACATCTCTGAATTGTTCTTCAAACTCTGAGGGAGAAACAGTTGTATGCAAAATTCAGCAAATGTGAATTCTGGCTTTTGGAGGTTGTTTTTCTGGGACACGTGGTATTAGCTAAGGGTATTCAGGTTGATCCGAACAAAATTGAGGCTATTATGAGTTGGCAGCGACCTAAGAATGTAGCAGAGATCCGCAGTTTTTTGGGACTAGCGGGTTATTATCGGAGATTTGTTGAGGGCTTTTCTTCCATAGCCGCTCCATTAACTAAGCTTCTGAGGAAGGATATTCCATTTATCTGGTCTGAGTCTCAACAGCAGAGTTTTAAGAAACTGAAGTCCGTTCTGACCCAAGCACCAGTTCTGATACAGCCAGAGTCGGGGAAACCTTATACTTTTTACAGTGATGCCTCATACACTAGTTTGGGTTATGTTCTGATGTAGGATGTGAAAGTAGTGGCTTATGCATCCCGACAATTAAAACCGCATGAGTGTAACTACCCCACCCACGATCTGGAGTTAGCAGCCGTGATCTTTGCTCTGAAAATCTGGAGACACTATCTCTATGGAGAGAAGTGTTATATTTTCACTGATCATAAGAGTCTTAAGTACCTTCTCACCCAGAAGGAACTTAATCTGAGACAGCGCCGCTGGCTAGAGCTTCTGAAGGACTATGATTGTGAGATTGAACATCATCCTAGTAAGGCTAATGTCGTTGCGGATGCTCTGAGTCGCAACGCTATTTTTGACATGAGAGCTTTGTTTGCTCAGATGAGTATGTTAGAGGATGGCAGTTTACTGGCAGAGCTTCGGGTGGTTCCTACACTGATTTCTGAGATTCAGGCTGAACAGCCTAATGATCCGTATTTGGCTCACCGTTTTACGGAAGTTCAGGAGGGGACTTCTCAGGATTTTTCTCTGAACCAGGATGGAGTTCTGTACTTCCGAGGTCGACTCTGTGTTTCGAGGAACTCTGAATTGAAACATGTTATTCTGCGAGAGGCTCATGATAGTCCATACTCTATGCACCCTGGAGGTGACAAAATGTATAAGAATCTCCGAGAAAAGTACTGGTGGAAAGGTCTCAAGTGAGACGTGGTCAGTTTTGTGTCCAAGTGCTTGACTTGCCAGAAAGTCAAAGCAGAACATCAGCGACCATCTGGACTACTTCAGCATATCGAGATTCCTTAGTGAAAATGGGAGAGTGTGACCATGGATTTTGTCAGTGGTTTACCTTTGACTCCGTCAAAGAAGGATTCTGTCTGGGTCATTGTGGATCGATTGACCAAATCTGCTCACTTCATTCCTATCAAGACTACCTACCCTTTGAGTAGGCTGGCCCGATTATATATCTCCGAGATTGTCCGGCTACATGGAGTACCTCTGTCTATTATATCTGATCGGGATCCGAGATTCATGTCTAAGTTTTGGGGATCTCTCCATACTGCTCTGGGTACTCGATTGAACTTCAGCACTGCTTATCACCCTCAGACCGATGGTCAGTCTGAGCGAGTAATTCAGACCCTCGAGGACATGTTGAGAGGATGTATTCTGAAGTTCAGAGGTAGTTGGGAGGATTTCCTACCTTTGGCAGAGTTCGCGTACAACAACAGCTATCAGGCCAACATTAAGATGGAACCATATGAGGCTCTGTACGGGCGTAAGTGTCGCACCCCGATTGGTTAGACTGAGCTCACAGAGCACCGTTTACTAGGTCCAGATATTGTACATGAGGCTGAGGAGACTGTCAGATTGATTCGGGAATGGCTCAAAGCCGCTTTTGACAGACAAAAATCTTACGCTGATATGAGACGTAAAGATCTTGAGTTTGAGATCGGCGATGAGGTTTTTTTGAAAGTATCTCCCTAGAGGAAGGTACTACGATTTGGCCGTAAGGGCAAGCTCAGTCCCAGATATATTGGACCCTACCGGATTATCAGATGCATCGGACCTGTAGCTTATTAGCTTGAGTTACCACCTGAACTTAAGAGAATCCATGATGTGTTCCATATTTCTGTACTGAGACGTTATCGAGCAGATCCGTCTCATGTTCTGTCTGTAGAGGATTTTGAGATTTGGCCTGATCTGTGTTATGAGGAGGAACCCGTTGAGATCATTGCTCAGGACCAGAGAGTTCTTCGGAGGAAAACCATTAAGATGGTTAAGGTTCTCTGGCGTAACCGAGGTCTGGATGAGGCTACGTGGGAGCCCAAGTCTATCATCAAAGCCCAGTATCCGCATCTCTTTGATCCAGGTAAATTTCGAGGACGAAATTTTCTGTAAGGGGGGGAGAGTTATAATAACCCGAAAAATTAAGTCAAAATCCCCAATTAAAGTCAAAATCCCTAGACTAAAACCCTAAATTTTTGGGGATTAAAATTCTGAAAAAGAAGGATTAAATTGAAACTTTATAAAACTTTAAGGGTCAAATTGAAAGAATTCAAAAATTGTGAACCCTTCCCAAATAATTAAACCATTTTTTTTAAAGGAACGTTTTCTTCTTCCTAGTAACCGAAGCATTAATGGGAGAATTGAATTCCCCTTGATTGTTTTTGGATTAAAATCTGGGTTATAATTCGGTTTTCCTTATTTCGAATCATTTTCTCCCTTTGTCTCTATTTTATCGTTGTTTTTGCTCAAGAGATTGTCTTCCTTTGTGGATCGGTTATTGGTAAGTGAAGGTAAGGTTTTGATTCGATTTATTTAATCCTTTTCGTTCTGTTTTCAGTTTAGTTTCCTATTATGTTCGATTTAGGGAAGGTAGGAATAAATATTCGATTGAAGAGGAAGAATGCTCTGGGTTTGGGTTACTGTTTTTAGTCGAATGATAATCTGTGGGAAAGTTGTTTTTGATTCGATTCGAGTGATGTTTTATGCTAGATTCGGTAAGGGTTTGTTGAGGGTTGTTTTTGGATCGAATAGGGAGTTGAAATCGAGTGAAAAGGGGTTTAAAAATCAAAGAAAATGTGTGTTTGTTAACCGAGAAAATCTGAAAATTTTCCAGATTTTCCTAGGAAATAAACAACCCTAGAGAATCGGCCCAGCAGACCCGAACCGACCGGCCCAGACCGTCTAGCCCAGAACCGGTACAAGCCTGAACCAGCCCAAGCCAAACCGTGACCCGTCCGACCCGAACCCAGACCCGACCCGACCCGAACCCCCGACCCGACCCGACCGTCCGACCTAACCTGATCCCCGACCTGAACCCGACCCGGCTGACGTCATCGCTGACGTTACTGCTGACGTCAACTGCTGATGCCAGCGTTGACTTATGACGTCACTACTAACGTCAGTGTTGACCAGTGCTGACGTCAGCCGTTGATTCTTTTGACCCGTGCCCACTTTATGTTTTTCGACATCCTGAATCCAATGACGCTGTCCGTTTTTCGAAATTCGAACCTGAAGTGTCGTTTTCGTGGGTTTTATGTTCGATAAGTTATCTGGAAATTTATCTGTAAAGGTTTCTGAACAAGTTTCTGTTTACTTCAGGTAACGAGGATTCCGACCCCGAGCAGTTGCCTCCTCCTCCTCCTGTACGAGGACCGATACATCCACATTCGGGACCTTCACGTGAGTAACGGTTAAACTCTGTTTAGATTATTTTTCGGTATAGTGGCATAGTAGGATGTCTAATATATTTCTATTAATTGTAGACTCTACTTCTGCTCAGCCTAGTGGTAGAGCCGAGTCCAGTAGACGTCAGGGTCGTCGTTGAGTCTTCTGATACAGGTGTGTTCTCTCCCGTTCATCCTGTAAATTCTGTTGAATTGTTTATTCAATTTCTATTATCCGTATGATCATGCATCATTCTGTTGTACCATTTCTGATTCTGTTATCTATCATGCTTGCCTCCTATTAGATAATAAGGCATGCATTCTGATTCTGTATCTGCATGTATCATGGCATCGGGGATATTATTTGTGTACAGGGAAGTTAGTGATTTATCACTTTTGTTCAGTGGCTCCACCTTCGGGTCGAGATACCACTTCTGTTGGTGTGATGGTGTTAGAGTGGTCTGGGGACCTACTCTTCTATGGTGTTCGGAGATGGGTGCATATCATGCATACTCTGTATTTTCTGCATATTCTGTTCTGTTATTCCGTTTATCTGTTCTAGAGACACACTAGGCTCCCTAGCTTACACCCTCCCAGATTTGTGTTTCAGATCGCAGACCTAGGCTCGGTACGGTACTTGGAGGTTCCTGATCCATTTTCTGATTTATAGTATGTTTTACAGTTTTCGAATTCTGGACTATTTTATATTCGAATAATATTTCTGTATATTGAACATTCAGTCTTTTAATGACTTTGGGACTTTTACTATTTATAAATTTATGGGTTGAATTTCATTTTGTAAATGTTTAATTTTCATTATTATTTTAATTTATTAATTATACAATAATTTATCCGAATATTTTATTTTATTTTTGTGAAAACCTAACTTGTGAAACAAGATTTCAGTTTGTAAACCCTAACTTGTAATCTAAGTAATTAGGTTAATTTTAGGGGTTACACAACCACCTTGGTCGTTTCTTAGGTGGGACAGTGAGCCTGATTTTAGGTCCGTTTTATGTGCTTCATTACTTCTCCTTCTTGGGTCTCCTTCCTAAATACTGCAAAGAATATTATTAAAAATAGTAAAACTAAATTGCAAGAAGTTTAAAATCTAATTCCTAAACTGAAAACTAAAAAACTGATTCCTAAAGCATAAAAGTAAATAGGGACAGAGAGATAGAAATTTAGGTTACTACAGGGGTGGAAGAAAATGCATATCCAGCAGCAACCATCTTCCCCTTTTTGCATGGAGGAGAAGCTGATGTCCCTGTCGCTGTCTCCTTGTTAGGTGGTTTCTTTCTGATATATTGCTGCTCAAGGGGAGTGTTGCCACGGCAAAGGTTGCCTCGGCAGGTCTTGTTTAGGCAGTCCATCCAAGTCTTCCTCCAAATAATCACGAATTGTTAGTGCTCTTTCCTGTCTTGAAGAATTCTTGATCAGCTACTGTGAATACGCCGCGGTTGTCTGCCTCGGTGGTATTTATACCAGTGTTGTTCTGTTGGCCAGGTCAAAACAACCCTGATTAGTTTAGGATTTTTTTATTTATATATAAAACTAAATGCAAGAAAATAAAGGTAACAAAATTTAGTTGCCAATACCCAGCAACGACGCCAAAAACTTGATAGGCATGGTATAAGCGCTATTTGAATGCAAGTGTAAACATCGTCAAGTAATTAAATGATAAGTATATCGTGTATCGTCTCCACAGGGATTGGTATACTTGATATGTTTTCTCTTGTTCCCTTGCTCTTGAAAAGAAAGTAAAAACACAAATAAGTTGATTTGTTTTATCTAACTAAATAATTAAATAACAAAACATAAAATAAAGGGTTGAAAACGATATAGAGAAAACGAGTAGGATCCAGTTGCGTCAATTAGTGGATTCAATTGATCTTCTCCTTGTCCAATGCAATCACACAACACTGCTTCAACAGTACTGCAGATACTGCCTTGGCAACATTGGTGGTCCTCTGCCGCGACAATCTCTTGCTCTTGGGTAAAGGTATCAAAGTTCAGCAAGGTGTCCGTAAGTGACTCCGCTCATCTTTGAGTCAAAGTGCTATTGATGACCAATCCTTGATGATACCTCTCGGCGTAAATCAAAGATAACCACCAACCAATCCAACACTTCTTTTAACTGCTGAAATTCTTAACCTACCCCTTAGTGCCTCCACAAGAGTATAGTCCAAGTTAGTGTCTACAACACCGTACTTATCCCTTTCGTGAATCTACACCTCTCGTTACTAGATAAATAGATTACTTGCAAACTTCCCTCTCGGGCTTAAATACAAGAACAAAGAATGGCAATAGGATAAGCAAACTTTGATTTTATTATTACATAAGAACAAGAATACAAGAATCAATCTCCTCTCACTAATGTCGACAACCTTCACCTATCCTTAAGAAGTTTAGAACATATTGTAGTTAAGTATAATTCTTAGGGAGAAGGGTCGACTTAAAGGGTTTCTCTCTAAGTCGTTTCTCTCTAAGTTGGCTCTCTCTAAATCGGCTCTCTTAACATTGTGGCCGGCTAGGGTATTTATAGTCTTAACCTAGGGTAAACCTTTCCTAAATAGACTTTAACTTGGAGTAGGGAACAAGTCTTCTTCAAGGTATCTGATATTTCCAAGTGTACCGCCTTCTAGAAGGGTTTTCCCGCTTGGTCTTTGAATTGGGCTTTTAGCGCGCTAGCCTGGTCCAATTGGTGCGCTGCATCTTCCAGAATATTTTTTTATTTTTGTATCTTTCATTGCGCCTCCATTGTTGGTGCTGCTACACTGGATTCTGCCGCAGCCTTGCTTTTGCCTCAGCCGGAACACTACTTCTCTGCCTCTTCTGCTCTGGATATTCCTGCATGTACAAAATATGTAAAAATATCTACATTCTCTATAAATATTGACTTTGTAATTGATGACAATGAAATATCCAATATTTGTGCAAAGAGTCTATATTTCGATTCAAGTTGGTGTATAATAGATGCATAAAGTACCATGGGAAGGGTAGTAAATAACTGCCTTTTAGGCACTCATCACATAACGATTGCATAAGTGATTCCATCTAGATCCTCTTTCATATAGTCTCGTAATATTCTAAGTCTTTTAGGTTAGGAAGATCTACTGGATCCACAACCGCGAATGTTGCCACATTGCTTGTTGCTGTGGAATTCACGACGACATTGTTTCTGTGTTATCCAGGTTGTTGATTCATTGATGCTTTAATCCTTTGTTAAAGTCCAAGTGTGTACGTTCGATTTTTTGATCAAATAGATAGTCCTTAGCAAATAGGTTTACCATGGTTATACACCAAAACAAGCCGGATTAAAAAAAGGTAAAAATAAAAATACAAGAATAATAAATTGATAAGTTCAAAATGTCAATCTTCGACAACGACGACAAAAACTTATTGTGTGTAGGAAGTCCTACACCTTTATAGTACAAATATACACTCGTCAAGTAATATTATAAAAGGTTATCGAATCCTGCGAGGAACATATTTACATTCGCAAATTATCGTTCATGCACAAAGGAAAAATAAAAACCCAAATAGATTTAATTTGTTTGAACTAATAAAACAAAATAAACAATTAAAATTAACGATTGAGAAATCAAAATGAAAAATAGGCCAAGTTAGATTGCTTCGTAGTGTGGATTCAGAATGTAATTGTCTCGTTCTTATAATCAATAGTCAAGCTGCCGCCTTGGTGGTCACTGAAGGTTCGCCTTGGCTGCCTCGATGGGGTTATGCTTTGACAACAAGTTGACGATTCATAGTTCGACAGAACATCCTTTAATGCTCCTCTTTATTCATAATCCGAACTGCTATTGATGGCCACGTCTTGATGATACCTCCCAGCGTTAATCAAGGATGAACATCAATCGATATTACGTTCCTTTTAATCGCTGAAATCCATACTTATCCCTAAGCTGATTAGCTTTTACCAGCGTAGGTAAAAACAATTTATTACTCGTTTCATTATTCTAGCTCTCTCGATATTAGAAAAATATATTTTTTCCATAAAAACTTCTCTCCTAAGATTGAAAGTAAGAAAGAGTAATTGCCTAGAGAAACAAACTATGAATTTCAAACATTCATTATAAAGAACTAAACAAATTATAATTTTTTCACAATTACTCCACAAAATAACCTAGGCCTTACGGAAGGTTTAGAATATGGTGGTGAAGTCGACAGTTAGGTGTTTTGATTCAAGATCTCTGGATGTTTATTCCTATACCTAGGGTATGGTATTTATAAGCTAAACCTAGGTCAAATTTTTCTAAAAGTTGAAATTCAACTTGGAATAAAATACAACTTAAGAACATAAATAAAAAATTTGTATTTTATTTCCTAGTTTATTCCTATTAGGATTATTTTTCCGCGTGGCTTTGACTATAGTTTTTCTCGCTCTTCTTTAGTCTGTTCTTCTCATGACTTGTCTTTAAAAATTCAGCTCTTTATGCTTTTTCTATCTCGCTCCATTTGTGATCGTTCAAGTACTGACTCGACGACAAAATCTTCTATCTCGATAGGTGTTGCTTTGTGTCTTATGTCTGGTCAGATATTCATTTCCTTGAATTCAACATCTTTCGACAATATATGGTGATTTGAGTTGCTTATGCCTTCTTCTTCTATTGATGTCTGGATGAAATATTATCTATCAAAGAAAGAAAACTAAAGCAACACCTTTTCCTACCAAATATTACATAAATTCAATAAATCAATGCATGTATAGTAAATTGTAGAAAACGTGCAAAAATTCTCATAATTTTCATCTAATTCTATTAAATACAAGTAATAATTGAGGTAAAAGGGATATAAATTATAGGATGTAATCACTATTTTTAGCCGGGTTTGAGTAATTCCCTAAACTAAATCTCTTAAATCCTAAACCGAATCAATCCAAAATTCAAAAAAAAAAAACATAATAATAATAATACAATTCAATTTCAAAAAGTAATCAATTTTTATTACAACAATCCACAAATCAAATCTGCCAAACCGAAATCTAATTAACCTAAATTAAAATTACATCATCTAATCCTAGCCTATACATATCAAAACCCATCATCTTACAATCCAAACCTTATACCCTTAGCCCATACATATCAAAACCCATAATCTTACCCATTACCAAAACCTGAACTGGTAAATCAAGAACCAAAATATGATCCGGATGCAAATCAAAACCTTTCCCCCGACCTTTTGAACTCTAGAAAATTTTAGAAAAAACTTACATCTTCCCAAAATCCATTCATCTTCCCGGCCATCTCGGACCACGTCAGCACCACCTGGACGTCACACCAGCAACGTCAGCCATGTCACTAACCCCATCAATATCTCTCCCTTCTAAGAATCCAACAAGGACTGTTCTCTTCTCTCTCACTCGATCGTACAATACCAGCACTATACCAAAACAAAACAAAAGAACAAAATTAACATGAAATTATCAATGTTTATTCTTTTTTAACAGAAAAAAATCATATAATTCTGGTATAAATCCCAAATCAAGCAATGTAAACCTCTAGACATGATTTTATGAATCAATAGACAAGATATTACAACAAGAATTTATCTATTGTTTTATTTCGAATAGCAAAAAAGGAAAATAGAGTTAGGGTATAACTTTTAAATTAGAAGTTGATCGTCCGTCGCCGAAATTCTCTTCATCTTTTTATCCTTGATAACTTTGATTTCAAAAAAAAATCTTGAAATTCATATTAAAACAACTTTTTTGTTTTTCGAACTAAATCAAAAATAATTTCTATTTTTTTTAAAAAAATGAAAGGGGGTTTCAGATCTATTTTTTGAATAAAAAAATGGAGTTTTAGCTTCGCCGGCCACCGCTAGGCCAGATTCTTTAAAGTTGGCTAGGGTTCTTATTTTTTTTTTCCAGAGAACTTCTCCATGTTCTTCTGTTTAGAAAGAACAAATAAGGGGCTTGAAGGTTTGAATTCTATTTTGGAATGGTATTTTCTACATAACCAAACCTTAAAACTAAGTTCTTTTAACCTTATTTTGACCCACGCGGGGACCCAGATTCAAGGAAGGATTCGTGCATTTTGGGTTTTGGGTTAATCACAATTTAAGTCCCTCGTTTTTCTTGTCGTTTTTATTTTAAGCATGATTTAATATCCATTTTAGTCCCGCGAACAATCAATTTTGATGTTCCAATTCTGCCCTTTTAATTATGTTTTTATTTGGAATTAGCTTTTAAATTTCAATTCTTTCACATTTAGATCCTTAATTTTGTTTTATTTATTTTTCAGTTTTATGTATGTTGTAATATATTTATTATGTTTAAATACTATTATATGTATTATGTTTGTTTAAATACTTTTATTAAACCATGATTTTCTTAGAATTATTTCATTTTTAACCATATAACCTTATGATATTACACATGTTAATATTTTTATTTTAGGGGTCGTTACATAGGACTTTTGTCACTTATCACTATATATTATTTATACTAGAAATAAGTCTTATTCACAATTAATATGTGAAATTACTAATATTTTATATCTTCTTTTATAGTTTATACTAGAAGCAAGAGACAAGCCTATTCTTACCGTGATGAAAATCATAGGGACTAAGATCATACAAAGGATTGATAGAAAACAATCAACATTTAGAATATTTACCCTAATTTAGTTTGAGAATTTTATACGTACCTCGTTACTAAAGATTCTCTTTTTTATGATTAGAGTTAAATAGGTTCATTTTGACGATGGATTCATTAATTCTATGTTTGATTTATATCTTATAAAATACAAAAATGAAGCATTTTTATGAACTCTGACAATAAAGTAGAGAAAAAGAATTTTAGCCGTGTAATAACCCCTTGAATTTTGACCCAACCAAAATTAAACCCAATCATTTTATTATCAGATCCAAATCCAATTAAAAGTATAATCTATTATAACACAATAGGCCGAAAACAAATTAAACCCAACAATACATATACCCAATAACCAAACCCTAACTAAACCAGTAATAAGTTTCCCCTAACCAAGCTAGCCATCGTCCCTTCGTCTACCTCTAGTTGTCCGCGCGTGGTCTCCATATGCAGCGATTTAAATCCTGTGTGGTGGTTACGCTGTAACCCCCTTAGCCCGGCCTAGACGAAACCGGCACTAACGGGTTACACGGGGAATATCAAACCAAACCCGCGAAGGTTCAATTCGATAAACAACCCTAAAACCGTTACTTTTTTTATTTTATCTTGCCTAGATGCGCAAACTTATTCCTATGTGTCAAGGTCTCATACAAAGCTTTGTCGGTAATACATTAATTATAAACAACCATCCAATTAAACACTAACATAGATTAAGGACTAAAACATAAAACTTTTAAATCCTATTAACAAAATATAAATTCTCTTCATCAAAGTTCAATTAAACATACAAGAGTTCCTCATAACAAATTTCAACTCAAACGGATTATTCTAACATCATCAATTGTGTGTTTCTCTAATTTAGGGACCAAAATGTAAATCTTACAAAATACAAGGACTTTATAAAAATTAGATTAACCATCTTGAAATTAAGTCAACTTTATGCATGCATGCAAAATTCCAGCTCAAAATAACATCTATAAGTACCTTAATCGAACAAAGGAAGATATCCGGGACTAGAACATAATTTCTAGCAACTTTCAATTCTTGGTGATCAAAGGTTTCGAAACCTTCCCAGGGGTTCCGAAACTTTTTGAAAAAGGTTTCGAAACTTTCCTGGAAAGTTTCGAAACTTGTCGCGTCCAGTAACTTCCCAGAATTGAATCTGCCCGCAAGGTTTCGAAACCTTGTGAAGGTTTCAAAACTATTTAACAAAGGTTTCAGAACCTTCACCCAAAGGTTTCGAAACTTTAGGTTTGGAGCCAAAAGTTTCGTTACACTAAGTGCACACCAAAATACTCAATACTCAACCATTAATTAGAACCACTAAATGCATCAATCTTAAACATAATTAGCAACGTACGACACATGATTTACAATGTCACAGACATCAATCAAGCTATAGGCATGCTTCCTAGAGATTGATTAAAAATCATTACAAACATGCAAGTTCACACATCAACAATCCATACAATCCCAAAGCTCACAATTAATGATCAAACAATAAGTGTCTTATTACAACATTAACCATAGCCTAATTACACACTCCTCACATAGGTTGTGTTACACATTGCCTTGCCCAATTTATTTGCCAAAAACATACCAAATTCAAGTGATTCTTCCCCTTGGTTTCCTTGCCTCGAACGAAGCTCCAAGTTCCTTTATTTCTCTGCATGGATGAAAAGAGAGCTTAAGCAAACATGCTTAGTGAGGAAGCTCTACATAAATCATCAATGCATCTATTTAAAACCATGAAGAAAACATAATTTGCAATACATAGTTAAATCATGCATGCTAACATCTCATGTTCTTTAAACCAAATGCATCCTTGAGTTCACATAACCTTTTCAAAACAATTTATAAATGATGCTCAAACTTCTTCTCAAATTCATGTATGCATATTGACATTCTAGTGACCACTTTAATGTGAACCTTGAGCTTACCGAATACACGGATCCATGAGACCATAGTCTCTTCATGACACGAAGTCACCATTGACATGACACGGAGTCACCATTGACATGAAACAAAGTCACCATTGACATGACACGAAGTCACCATTGACATGACACTAAGTCACCATTAGCACTACCACGCACGATCGGACACATAGTCACCCTTGTTACGTGTAGGCGGCTCTACCACGCACGGTTGGACACAAAGTCACCCTTGTTACGTGTAGGCAATATTCTGTATTCTCAGTTTTGATTATAGTGCACTTAAGACAATCCTAATGACATGTCATTTGTATTCGAATCTAAAGTTAGTGTCACTAAGCCAATATCATAATTAAATGTGCATGATAACTTGCTTCTCATAATGCATGCATAATATGTTCAACAAATGAACCAAAGCCATGCCCAAAGGCACCATCATGTATAAGGCAATTAACCACATTGTATTCCAAATCATTTCTCATAATTTTCCATAATCATGGATGCTAAATAAGCTATGCATTTCAGCAAGTAATTCTCATGTATGCATCATTTCAAATCATGCTCATGCATTTACATAAATCTCATTGCATTACCAACATAATGCTTTTATAAAATGTAGCCGAAACTCATGTCGGTTTATCAAAAACAATTACTTCACTTACTCTTGAACCATGGAAGGTTTTCACACTCTTCCATAGTCCCCAAAACAGAACCATACCAAACGCGATTCGCTTAAAATCCGTAATCACTCACCAACAAGCGAAACGAGCTTTCGCCGCTATCCGATGATCGCACCAACGCACCAGCAATCAAGCACCTTCTTGTACCTCTTCTACAACATTAAAAACAGAGCATTCTCACATCATAACATGCTCAAACCAACAGCCATATCCGATCACCATTAAACTACCGAAAACTTAGCCGAAAAGACCGTAAACTAAGCCGAAACGTATCCGAACAACATCAGCCCCAAACCTAATAAATCTAACATCTAATCCACTTCAATTATGAACCAAAAACACATCCAAACCATCCTTATATCTCCAGCAACATTTAAGCATCTAAAACAGCCCCTAAAACAACCGAAAAGCACCTTAAAACTACACCGATTGTATCATTCCGGGATTAGATTAATGTGCTATCAAATGAAGATTCAATTAATCATTTAATTAACATAAAAACACAATTTAATTCATCTAATTCCAGCATTGAATGAGATCCAAATAGATTTCACAAGAACTTTCACAAAAACACTAGATCTAACATTAAAAACATAGAATCAAGTTTTTATTCAAAGATTAACAAGCTAATACTTGAGAATTTCAATAAAGAACCTTAAAAAAGAATAAAAATCCAGAAAATTACCTTCAAGATCTATTCACCAAAAAGATGTATTTTTCTCTTCTTGATTCCTTGCAATTTGATGTTGATTTGATGAAATTGATGCTTAGGTTTTGTAAAGGATGGAAAGATGATGCAAATGACGTAATCTTTGTTGAAAAGATGCAAAAATCAGCAAGGAATTGAAGAGAAAAGATGAAGAGAAAATGGAGAGAAAATGAGAGAAAAAGATGAGAGAAAATGAGGAAAAAGTGGTTTTGAGAGAAAATGATTAAAAATCTAATTAAAGTAGTTAAAAATACATTTTGGTGAATAAATCATCATTAAAAATTAGAAATGGGTTTATGGCCCTCTAAGGATTCTAAGTTTAGATTGCTTTTCAATTTAGTCACTAAAACATTGATTTTTCCGAAAATTACAAAATAGTTCTCCAAATTTCCAAAAATTACAAATTGGTCATTTATGTATAATTAAGCATAATTAAAAATCAAAAATAAATCCAAACTACTTTCTTTTAATTTTGAAACACATTTTCAATATTTCAAACCATATTCCAAAACTATTATTTTTCTTAATTAAAAATATCTTTATTTTATTTTTCCCGGAATTAATGAACCAGAGAACCCGATTTGATCCGAATCGAATTCCCCTAACTAAGCCTAAACTAATAACCCCAAAAACGGGATGTTACATACGCTCTCTCTTATTCGATTCTTTGGCCGATCACTGCCCTCAATCATGTGAATTAGTAGCTCCACTACCCATTTCATGTCAATCTGCAGAAAATAATGACACGACATCAAATAATAGTATTATTAGACCTACAAAACTTAGATCTTAAGATAAGAAAGAATATAATATGATTGTAATCTGAGTATATGCAATATATGCAATAACTAATTATGAATGCAACTATTATGAATCAATTAAAGGTAAACACCCCCAAACTCGAGATGAGCATTGTCCCCAATACATGTAAAAAATAAAAAAATGCAAATAAGTTTGAAACGTTTTCATCTTGAGTTAGTAATTTCCTGCTTGCCATGGATTTAGCTTCCAGTCCTTGTCGTGGTGGTTAGGCTGATGGATTAAGTTCTCCATTGATTCTTTTCCATTATCTTGAGCAACACTTGCCTAAGAAACAACGATTGCCTTGGCATGTGAAGTGGTAATCATAACATCACAATGTTGAGCAATCTTTCTCATCAACAAGCTCTTGACTCGTAGGTTTCTAAATTTCCTCTTCGTCCTCTAGTTTTGGGATTTCAGTATCCCTCAAAACTGATTATTGGGGCATGTTATCCATGACATATATGGATCCCCTTAATTGATCTTCCAAATCCCATATTGGTGCATCTAACTTGATTTTCCTCTCATCCAAGGACTTTATTTGATCTTGCAACTTCTCTGTTAACCATGAATAATTTTGTTGTTGGTTCCATCTTTGGTCCTTCTTGTGGCCATATGTTCCGGCATTGTACGAACAATTATTAAAAGAATAATTTTCTCCGTAATAAGAACAAAAAATTGTCGTGGCATGAGCTTGTTGGGTTGCTCTTGGTTGGCATAGGTAATCATAAAGAAATTCTTGATTGGATAGATTCATATCTTTCAACATCAACTCCCGAACAAATTTCTTTCTATCGTTCTACATCTCGAAGTTCCTTCAACTTGATGTACACCTATAATATTTTTTTTGATTTTTTAAAAAAGAAAAAAAGTTAGTAATAATAATAATAAAAAAAATGCAAGAAACTAAAAACAAAGTAGTTATTGTCATTCCCTGACAATGGTGCCAAAAACTTATTGCGTATTTTAAGTGTTCGCAATTGCGTGTATGTGTACACGTTTTCAAGTTATAGAATAGAAATATATCGTCTCCACAGGGACTGATGCTTCTTTCGGAATCTAATTTCTTGCACTGAAAAATAAAGAAACAAATAGTTTATCGAATTGATATTTAAATTAGAGTAATAAAAATTTTGATAAGCGTCATTTTTTAAGTCAAAATAAAATATTCCTCTTTAAATTAAATAAGTAAAAGATAGTATAATAAAGAGGTCGATCCACAGAGAATTTGGAACTTCTGATGTAATTCTGTATTGATTTCAGTCCAGGATGCTGCAAACAATTAATTAAAAGGGGGGTTTGATGATATTGTGATGAAAAATAAAGAAACTAAAATAACAAATAAAATGTATAAATAAAAATTGAGAGAAAGAAATAATAGTAGAAAATAAAAATGAAGAAATCGCCTCGAGCTAACTTTGTCTCAATTCTATTGATCATTGAAATGGATTTTTACTCCGGGATTCATGTCGGTTACAGTCTACAAGGACCAACCCATTGTAACTTGTCTTTCTCTCTTTTAACCAATCTTTACAAGCCTATCTTTGAAAGATGATTCTTGAGTGGATTAACCACAGCTATTATCATTAAAACAATCAGATTAAGTACTGGAAAAGCCTGACTCGAATTATGTTGTCTCGTCGAAAATCGAATCCGATCTCATTTTTCCTTAGCAGACCGCCGCTAAGTGTGTTCACAGGAAGTCAAAATTGCCACAGGCAAATCCTTCCTCCCACTGTATATTAAAACAACATCCAGACCAACGAGCTTTTTTTGGTTTAAAATTGTTTTAATTTTGTAAGTAAGGCCAATTGTCAAACTAATAAAACAGAAAAATAAGAATGTTTCTCGAAGAGAATTAAGTACTATTCAATTCTCACGTACTGAATTGATTCATTGCTAGCTCTTGGCTTAAGAGAAAATTAGTTAAGCATGATATCAATTATCATACTTAGCATATTTTTACAGAATATTAAAAAGACTTAAAAATAAAGAAAGAAAAGAAATTTTTATAGAATAAAAGCAACAAGACAAGAATTCAAAGATGGAATGATGGATGATCTAAAGCCTTACCCATAGAGGGTATTTATAGGCTACTAATAACCTAAAAATAATAAACTAATTCAAAAATAAAATAAAAGATAAAAAGATAATTCTTGAGTTTAAAATTTAAAAACAAAATATCTTATCCTAAAAATCTTCTCAAATCTTGTTGTTGAACCGTCTCCAAAATTCTCTCAAATTTCGCTGACTGGACTGCCTCTAGAATCTTCTAGAATCTTCTAGAAACTGCCACATCATTATTTATTCATGCTCGGCGTCGTGCCCATGTCTCCAGTCGTGAAAAAAATGCAAAAATTGTCTTTTTAATCATCAATTGTAGAACCAGGTCACTGCACATAAAACATACAAAATTCATTGAAATTAGCAGTGATAAATTCATGAAAATAAGATAATTAGCAATTAAAAAGTAACTATTTAAATCACCAATCAAATTCCCCCACACTTGTCTCATACTTTCCCTCAAGTATGCCTTAATCGTATCAATCAAATACTTAGTTGGCAATCCTCCAATCCATCTCATACTTAAGCAATTTATGAAAACCAAAGCTCATAATAACTAATTGAATCAAAACATCAATCAAGAGAATAAACATGAGTAAAAATAAATTAAACATCCTTGTAACTTCCTATCCTTCATCAATCAAAAATTCAACCTAACTCAATTCCTCACAAGGTATCACTCAATTCACTCAAATGTGTTTAGGATGCAAAATTTCGCTCAAAGTCGCAATCAAACATGGATTTCCATAAGCTTGTGACATAATCAATTCCCCACTACTTAGAAGAAATAAGATGCAAGATCAATGGGTCTTTCAAAAGGGTGTAACGGGGCTTAGGTAAAGGTAGGGAAAAAGGCTTAAAATGAGGCTTGTAATCAAGACAAAGAGTTCTTAAATAACATAACCAACATCCACGATCAAATAAGGTGCATGAAATAAACAAGAACATTTACATCAAAAAAATAAAACTAAAATCGAGCAAACTCTTTTTTCTTCTTTTTTTCTACTTCCTTTTTTCGTTTTCTTTTTTATTCTTCTTTTTTCTTTCTTTCTTTTTTTTTCTCTTTGTTTTTCTTTTTCGCATTTTCCTTTCTTCTTTTTCATTTTTTTTCTGCATTTTTTCCTTCTTCTTTCTTTCATTTTTTCGTGGAACAAGACGTTTATACACTTCAATTCTTTGTCCTGAAAAATGGTAAAAAAAAGAGAATGATAAAAAAAAGGCTTAAAGGCTAAAGTTGAGGTGAAACAAAAAAAGGATATAGGCTCAAAATTCGTTCACTTATGGAAAATTAAAAGGGTAGGTTTTTTTCTTGGGTAAAAATGGGGTAAATCCTGTGCCCAAATTATATCAAAACATCATATTTCATGTGTAGCCTCAAAATGTATTCATGCCACAAGTTCTAGATTTCCAATATTTAATTCGACACACTCAAACAAGGAAAACGAGCATAAAAATAGATGAAACACGCTTCAGGCTCAATACCTTACCAAAGTGTGTTACATTAATCAAGCTAGGCGAAAGTTCAATAGACAAAATCAAGACATGTTACAAAGAAGTCAACTTAAATTCCTACTCATGCAATCCAACTATCAAGAGTGTTCCAAATCTAAAATAACTAAAAGAGCTTAGATAATCATAGCATGCTTAAGATATTCGATGAAAAGGAAAGAAATTAACTAAGTATTCAACCAATTCAATCAAGGCATCCAATCAAGCAAATTATAAAACAAGTAAGATGGAATTTGATTCAATCTTTATCCCCTCACTTAATTGTATTATCCCAATACAAAATGGAAATTAAAGCATAAAAGAAGGGTAAAGAATACTCCCTAAGATAGGATCTCACTAATGTTTTCTTCAATAGAATGGAGCCGTTCGTTAACATCATGCATTTGTTCTTGTTCATTTTGCTGCGGACGAGGTGGAGAATATGGAGGGGCACGTCTGCGACTAAAAACTCGTTCAGTTCTCGGTGTTATCACCCCAAGTGGAACAAAGTGTGGTGCAACAGGTGTACCACCAAGTAAACCCATTGTATCCAAGCAACGCTCATCTAAGCCATCCATAGAAAATGCATAAGTGTAATCAACAACATCAAAATTAGCTATACGAGCGGCTAAATTAGTAATGTAAGGACCAAGGATTAAAGGACGATTAGATTGTATAACGATCTCAAACCGTCGTGCAAACCAAAAACCCAAGTTAACTTTCTTACCAGTGAACATGCACCGAAGGAAAAATAATTCAGTCTTACTCAAGGTGTCGGAAGAGTCATTTCGGCCAGAATAGTTGTAGGCCAAAAATCGATGTATGTAGCACAACGCCGGATCATGGATGTGAATCGTCTTAGTTGATCGAGGGTCAAAGGGTCAGTTGCTATGTCCAGTGAGCATGAAGAATATTGCATCCGCATCAAAATCCTAAGGAATCTCAATCAAAGCAGTTAAATATTCTAGACTCGTGACGTCTGTCACGAATCCCATGGCAAGATTAAATTACGAAATAGACATTTGAAAGTGTTGTCCGCATAATCTAAATGAAACAATATCAAGAGATTCGAAAGTGATAAACCGAGAATGCAAAAATGTGAAAGTGGAATAAAATTCAAAAACAATTTCATAGAAAGTGCCGTTCTTAATCTGAGAAAATTGTGTCTAACCAATTGTATCAAAATAAGCGTAAACAACATTTTCAATATGTAAATTCTCGATAGTACTTTGAGGAATAAACTTACAAACTTGGAATGGGCGATGACGGATATCCTGGAATCGTACAAGTTGTTCATTAACAAAGTGAAAAAAGCCTCTCAAGTTTTCTTCGTTTGGGACAGCATAAGAACGCCCACGTCGGTTACGTTCAGGATTCATAGGCGCAAAAGGTGGACTGCCGGGTGGTGTCGGAAAAGAATTCGAACCTGATGCATAAAACGAAGAAGATCGTTGTGGCGAACTATATTGAGGCGATGGTTCCCTCATTGGTTGTTCCGAAAAATAATTTGTTGTGAATTCCTCTGTAAAACCAAACGATGGATGGTACATTAGTAATGGCTGAACAGAAATATGGGAAGAACTTACCTCGGGGGTTCTGGTCTTCTTCGATAGATTGCATTGTAGAGGAAGAAGGTGCAGCGGCTTGCCTCGGCCGAAATGTGTGTAGATGGTACCAGGAAGAAGATGAAGACATCATGTAGGCATGGAATGGAAGGATGAAGAAGACGTTTGATAACGCCCGTGACTCGGTCTGGTAGCAAACTAGAACCGTGAATTTCAGTTGACAGGAGATGGAGATGGTTGCGATCTGACATCTTCATGTGGAGGCGACCTTACTGGACGTTGACGGCCACCATGTGAAGGAGGGGTTGGCGGGACTGGAAACACGTGTGCTGGTGGTCGGACTGGTTGACCAGGCGAAGGAGAGGGTGGTGGGACTGGTTTGGAATCGTCGGGAATTTCCACGAACCCTGCCGGAGTAGCAAAACGTCAGCGGCCATTAAGCACAATCGAAGGAACTAGTGGCCCTTGGTTTTGTTGATTACGCGTTCTAACCATGGTGAGATGTTCTTTTTATGGCAATAATGGTGTTGGCGGCTAAAGGTTTGGGCAAAGAAGAAGGAGAAATAAATAGAATATTGGTAGGGCTATTCATGTGAAAGTGATAAGGGTGGAGTTTGATTTTAAAAAGGATATGACCGACCAAACCATCTACCACGGTTTTTGCTGTCGTGCACCCTTGCTCATATTGGGTTTCGCTAACGTGCACCTTTTAATGTGCTGATTAGTGAAGTGGTTCTGTTTCTCAGATAGTCTTGAACACAATTGCGAATCTGAGAAGTTCAGAAGCAAATTAAACCGTGCAATTTATTAAAAATAAATAAATAAATAAAAGGGAAAAATTAAATAATGAAAATAAATAAATAATTAAATAATTAAATAGGTTGCCTCCTAAAAGCGCGTTTAACGTAGTTTAAGCTCGATGACCTTCCTCTATAATTTTGCTTCTTCCAAATTTAGTGTTTCAATTAAACCGATCAGAGCACTTTCATAGAAAGGTTTTAGTCTCTGGCCATTCACTTTGAAGCGAGCACCAGAATTATTTTCAACTTCTATGGCTCCATGAGGAGAAACGTTAGTAACCGTCAATGGTCCAAGCCACTTCGATTTAAGCTTTCCTGCAAAAATTTTTAATTTTGAATTAAATAATAATACTTTTTGCCCAATGGAAAAAACTTAAACGAAATTCTTTGATCATGAAACGCTTTGGTTCTTTCTTTAAAAATTTGTGCGTTATCATATGTATTTTTACGAATTTCCTCAAGCTCTTGGATGTTCAATTTTCTCGCTTCACCGACTGCATCCATCTCCATGTTACATTCTTTCATAGTCCAATATGCCTTGTGTTCCAACTCAACCGGTAAGTTGCATGGTTTGCCAAATACAAGTCGATATGGCGACATTCCTATAGGTCCTTTATATGCCGTGCGATATGCCCACAAAGCATCGAATAACTTCAAACTCCAATCCTTTCAATTTGGTTTAACTATTTTTTCAAGGATTGTTTTAATCTCTCGATTCAACAACTTCGCTTGCCCATTTGTTTGTGGATGGTAGGCGGTAGACATTCGTTGAGTCACACCTTATTTTTTCATTAATGCATCCATGACTCGATTGACAAAATGTGTTCCTCCATCACATATAATTGCTCTCGGAGTGCCAAACCTAGAAAAAATAGTATCACGGAGAAAATTAGTCGTTGTCTTAGCATCATTATTTCGGGTAGCTTTTGCCTTTACCCATTTAGAGACGTAATCGACTGCAAAGATAATATATAAATTCCTAAAAGAAGAAGTAAATGGCCCCATATAGTCTAATCCTCAAACGTCAAATATTTCACAAATATGAATTGGGTTGAGCGTCATTTCACTTTTCTGACTTAAATTGCCTACTCGTTGGCATCTGTTACATGCTTTACAAAAAATATAAGTGTCACGAAATAAATTAGGCCAAAAGAAACCACATTCAAGAATTTTATGAGCGGTTCGTTTAGGTCCGAAGTGACCTCCACATGAATATGAGTGACAAAAAGTAAGTATCGATTGTACCTCGCTTTCACTGACACAATGTCTAATAATTAAGTTCGAACAGTGATTCCACAAGTAAGGATCATCCCAAATATAATAGCGAGAGTCCCTTTTTATCTTCTTAATCGCGGATTTTGGCAAATCAACCGACAACTTACCTGTGACTAGGAAATTCGCTATATCTGCGAACCAAGGATGAGAGACTTGTGCTGCCATCAAGCTTTCGTCGGGAAATTGCTCACGAATAGGTGGTTCAATTGTAGTGATTGACAATCGACTGAAATGGTCAGCAACCAAGTTTTTGCTCCCCTTTTTGTCTTTAATTTCGAGATTAAATTCCTGGAGCAATAGGATCCAGCGGATCAACCTTGGTTTCGCTTCTTTCTTGTTCATCAAGTGCCTTAATGTTGCATGATCAGAAAAAACATAAATTTTAGTTCCAAGTAAATAAGAGCGAAATTTCTCTAATGCAAAAACAACAACAAAACAATTCTTTTTCTGTGGTGGAATAATTGTATTGAGCCAGGTCAAGTGTTTTTGATTCATAAGCGATGACATGCGGTTCTTTCCCGTTTCGTTGGCTGAGAACAGCTCCAACGCTCAAATCTTAAGCATCGCATATTATTTTGAAAGGAAGACTCTAATCCGGTGGTTGCACAATTGGTGCGGAAATTAGCTTTTTTTTTAATGTGTCGAAAGAATGTTTACAAGCTTGATCAAAATCAAAGGCAACATATTTTTGAAGGAGCCTACACAATGGTTGTGCTACTTTGGAAAAATCCTTTATAAATCGCCTGTAGAAACCTGCATGGCCAAGAAAAGATCGAATTTTCCTTACCGAAGTGGGGTATGGTAGTGAACGAATTACATCAGTTTTTGCCTTATCAACGGTAATTCCTTTAGATGAAACGATATGCCCAAGAACCAAACCTTTACTTACCATGAAATGGCACTTCTCATACTTAAGTACTAGTTTAAACTCAATGCATCGTTTAAGAACATAAGAAAGGTTGGAAAGACATTCATTAAAAGAGTTACCGTACATAGTGAAATCGTCCATAAACACTTCGATACCTTTTTCGATGTGATCAGAAAATATACTTATCATGCACCTTTGAAATGTTGTAGGAGCGTTTCACAATCTGAAGGGCATTCTACGATAAGCGAATGTTCCGAAAAGGCAAGTAAAAGTTGTTTTTTCCTAGTCCTCGGGTGCCACTAGAATCTGGAAAAATCCTGAAAATCCATCAAGGCAACAATAGTGAGACTTTTCAGCTAATCTTTCTATCATTTGATCAATAAAATAAAATGGAAAATGGTCTTTTCAAGTTAAGGAATTAAGCTTCCTGTAATCGATACAAGCTCTCTATCCATTCTGTACTCTTGTCGGTACCATTTCGCCTTTCGTATTCTGAACTACTGTTATTTCAGTCTTCTTTGGGACGACATGAACTGGACTTACCCAATTACTATCAGAGATTGGGTAAATAATGTCGGCGTCAAGGAGCTTTTGGATTTCTTCTTTTACAACCTCCATCATTGGCGGGTTCAATTGTCTTTGTCCTTCCCTAGTTGGTTTTGCGCCGTCCTCCGTCTTAATTTTGTCCATGCATGTGGATGATTTTAAACCTTTAATATCAGCAATGGTCCAATCGATTGCTTCCTTATACATGCGTAAAATAACAACCAACTCCTTTTCCTCCATCGTTGACATTTCGCTTGAGATTATGACCGACAAGGCATCTTTTTCTCCTAAAAAGGCATATTTAAGGTAAGACGGCAGTTGCTTTAGTTCGAGTCGAGGCGCCTGCAATATCGAAGAAATAATTTTAGTTTTCAAAGGTGTTAAACAAAAATTAGATGCAAAAAATTAAGGAAAAAAATCTCTTCAACCTCCTTATCATCATGTAACTCCTCTATTTCCACTTCTCTGCCAACATCAAGAATTAAATTAGATTCCAAAAATTCATTAGCCAAGGGATCAATAATGTCTATGAAATTTAGACTTGTTACACTATCTAGGTATTTCATAGCTTTGTATACATCGAATTTAACAACCTCCCCGTCAAATTCCATAGTCAAGATGCCACTTCGGACATCAATTTTCATTTGTGCCGTACTTAGGAAGGGTCGACCAAGAAGTATTTTGGATCCAGTATTATTGCGATCTTTTTCCATGTCAATCACATAAAATTCAGCAGGAAATATTAAGTTGTTTACCTTTACCAAAACATTTTCTAGAACTCTTTCAGGGTAGATAATTGATCGATCAGCGAGTTGAACTGTAACCCTTGTCTCTTTCAAGGTTTCATTGGAAATTTTGTTGTAGACGGAAAGGGGCATTACATTGATGGATGTGCCTAAGTCGCACATTGCACGCTTAATTCCAAGATTACCAATTTTGCATGGTATGACAAACATACCTTGATCTTTGTATTTGGGAGGTAGCTTCCTTTGAAAAATTGCCGAAATATTCTCGCCCAGGTTTACTTTTTTATGACCAGTCAATCGTCATCGGTTTGTGCACAGGTCTTTGAGAAACTTCTCATACTTTGGTATTTTTCGAATTGCATCGAGAAGAGGAATATTTATGTCCACCTTTTTGAAGACGTCAAGAATTTCATTCTCTTCTGCTTTCTTGTCATGCTTCACAAGCCTAGAAGGAAAAGGAGGCAAAGTGTCGTAAGTAGAAGGAAAAGACGAGGGAGAAACAACTTTACCAGAATTATTTGAAGGTGAAGATTCTTTTTCTGAGTCCTTTGGTGGTATATCCTCTTTTTGTTTGTCAGTCTCTTTCGCGGACTTGTTCGATTGATCAAGTGAGATGATGGTGCCACTTCGCAAAGTAATTGAACTCACTTTTCTCTCGGATTTGATTCATTTTGCGAAGGCAACCGACCCTGCGATTCTAGGCGGCCAACAGTCTAAGCTAATTGTGTTAATTGCTTTCTAAGTTCTTGAATTTCTCGTTGGGTTTGAGTTTGGAACTTCTCTTGGGATGTGGCTAACTTTTCAATAATTGACTCAAGGAAAGATTTCTTTGGGGCTTGAGCTGAGAAAGGAGGGGGCCTCGCTTGATAATTTTAATTGTTACCGTATCTCAGGTTTGGATGATCTCTCCATCCTGGATTAAAAGTATTACCATACGGGTTATACGCTCTTTGAGGAGGTCCTGAAAAATTTCCTACGGCATTAATATTTGCTTCGGCTATATCTTGTAACAATGGACAACAGTCTGTCGGATGATCTGTCATTGTGTAAACTTCACAAGCTTTCGTTATTCCAATTTTTCCTGAAACAAGCGAATTAACTATGTCAGTTAATTTGTCGAGTTTATCTTCATTTGAAACATCACTTACCTCGTGAAACCGTCGGCTAGATTCATTTGAGCCAAATTGTTATGAGTTTGCCACTGTGGTCATCATGTTAATGAGAGCACCGCCACTAGCGGCATTAACCATTTTCCTATCAACTGGAAGCATTCCTTCATAAAGGTATTGAAGGAGTGTTTGCTCAGAAAGACCATGTTGCGGACAACTGGCGCATAATTTTTTAAACCTCTCCCAGTAATCATAAAGAGTTTCGTATTCTTTTTGTTGAATTCCCAAAATACATCGCCTTAACTCACTTGCTTTTGCCACTGGGAAAAACCTGTCAAGGAAAACACGTGATAGTTCAGCCCAAGTAGTAATTGAATTAGGCGGTAAATAAAATAACCATTCTTTAGTTATTCCGGCTAAAGAAAAAGGAAATGCTCTCAGTTTGATTTGATACTCGGAAACTCCTTGAGGCTTCATGCTGCTGCATACCATATGAAATTCTGCGAGATACTTATGTAGGCTTTCACTAGGCAAGCCATTATAGGTAGGAAGGAGATGGATCAATCTCGTCTTAATTTGAAACGGGGTTTTGCCATTATGAAAGGTGATGCAAAGTGGTTGTTGTATCTCGGGGCTGCATTTAACTCTCTAATCGCTTGGTTGGTCATCTGTCTTGGTTCAAAATTTGCATTTGATGAGGTAGGATATATGTTCGGATTCGATTCTCCGTAGGATTGGGTATGAGATAATGGTTCAGAATTAGATTCCGAACTAGCTTGCTTGTCTTGATCTCTTTGTTGTTTCTTCTTGCGAAGCGTTTCGCCGTGAGTTCTATGAGCTCTTGCTTCGATTTCCGGGTCAAGTTCAACAAGGTTTCCCGGTTTTCTCCTGATCATAAAAACAAACAAAATTTAATCAGTAATTTGCCAAAAATTCCCCGGCAATGGCGCCAATTTTGACAAGAATCATTTTTCAAGTCAAAATAAAATATTCCTCTTTAAAATTAAATAAGTAAAAAATAGTATAGTAAAGAGGGTCGATCCACAGAGAATTTAGAACTTCTGATGTAATTCTGTATTGATTTCAGTCCAGGGTGCTACAAACAAATAATTAAAAGGGGGTTTGATGCGATTGTGATGAAAAATAAAGAAACTAAAATAACAAATAAAATATATAAATAAAAATTGAGAGAAAGAAATAATAGTAGAAAATAACAATGAAGATACCGCCTCGAGCTAACTTTGTCTCAATTCTATCGATCATTGAAATGGATTTTTACTCCAGGATTCATGCCGGTTACAGTCTACAAGGACCAACACATTGTAACTTGCCTTTCTCTCTTGTAACCAATCTTCCCAAGCCTATCTTTGAAAGATGATTCTTCAGTGGATTAACCACAGCTATTATCGTTAAAACAATCAGATTAAGTACTGGAAAAGCCTAACTCGGATTATGTTGTCTCGTCGAGAATCGAATCTGATCTCATTTTTCCTTAGCGGACCGCCGCTAAGTGTGTTCAAAGGAAGTCAAAATTGCCACAGGCAAATCCTTCCTCCCACTTTATATTAAAACAATATTCAGACCAATGAGCTCTTTTTGGTTTGAAATTATTTTAATTTTGTAAGTAAGACCGGTTGCCAAACTAATAAAACAGAAAAATAAGAATGTTTCCCGGAGGGAATTAAGTACTATTCAATTCTCACGCACTGAATTGATTCATTGCTAGCTCTTGGCTTGAAAGGAAATTAGCTAAGCATGATATCAATTATCATACTTAGCATATTTTTACAAAATATTAAAAAGACTTAAAAATAAAGAAAGAAAAGAAATTTTTATAGAATAAAAGCAACAAGACAAGAATTCAAAGATGAAATGATGGATGATCTAAAGTCTTACCCATAGAGGGTATTTATAGGTTACTAATAACCTAAAAATAATAAACTAATTCAAAAATAAAATAAAAGATAAAAAGATAATTCTTGAGTTTAAAATTTAAAAACAAAATATCTTATCCTAAAAATCTTCTCAAATCTTATTGCTGAACCGTCTCCATAATTCTCTTAAATTCGCTGACTGGACTGCCTCCAGAATCTTCTAGAATCTTCTAGAAACTACCACATCAGCATTTCTTCATGCTCGGCGTCGTGCCCATGTCTCCAGTCGCGAAAAAAATGCAAAAATTGTCTTTTTAATCACCAATTGTAGAACCAGGTCACTGTACATAAAACATACAAAATTCACTCAAATTAGCAGTGATAAATTCATGAAAATAAGATAATTAGCAATTAAAAAGTAACCATTTAAATCACCAATCAATAAAATAAACAAATAAAATAAAGTGGAGTAATCAATAATAGAGATTAGGTTAGGTTATCCTGAATTATGGAATGATGGACAAATGAATTCTTCCTTGCAAATGGGTGCTCGCACCGCTCAACTTGTTCCGGTAATTGGTCTCAGTCAAATATGGCCTATTCAATTCTTCGAATTGTCAGTTCTTGAATTCTTGGGCGATTGCGATGAGGAAATTGTCTGGGAATTTGAACGACTATTCTTAAGGTTCGGCAAAGCATTACTTCAGTTAGCTGTTGAAATCCTACACTTATCCCTAAGATGGATTAGTTCTTTTGCACTTGGATCGAACCATGCCTATTCGTTTCATGAATCTAATTCTCCCAAATCTGAATAAATGAGTCGTTTATCGAGGTCCTTTCTCAATTCTCCCGCAAACCAAATAAGCACCAAGAATAGACAAACCTTAATTAAGAACACTCAAAAGCTTAAATAGAATTCAACTAAATCAAACCACAAAACAAAATAACCCAAGCCAACTTTAAATTAGTTCATGTCTGGGCGAAATATCCAAAGAAATATTCCTCTCATCACTCGAATAAAACAAGAAAACAAGAAGGAAAATACAAAGGAAATTGACAGCCCTTTTCTTGCGTCAATCTCTCTCACTCGATCGGCTCACTTTGTTTGGACGACAAACACTCCTTTTTAATGGCTTTTCTTGGTCAACTTGGATGACAAGGTAATGTTGAATTGGAAATAATTATAAAGAATATTTCTATTCTTCACTTCATTCCCATCACCACTTTCCTTCTTTGTGTCGATCTCCAAATCTTTCCATATCTTTTCCCATTGATCTTTTTTTCACTGATATCTTTCCCATTCGGTACTTCTTCATCAAGGAAAGAATCCTGCAAACATGGAAATACACCAAAGTAGTATCCTTTTCCAAGAATATTAACCAAACCACGAAATTAATATGACAACCAAGAAAATTATGTAAATATATATGAATGACTAATAATATAATTAATAATATGCTTAATTCTAACAATAATACGAGTAAAAAGGGTAATAAAAATAGTAATTTTGGATACTCATCAGTATAAAACCCATAAAAAATTATACTCGGTTATGTTGAAATCGAATAGAAAAAGATTCGAGGAGAAAAAAAAGCAATCGAATATAGAGAAGTCGAAGCAAAAAAAATATTCAAAGCATAAAATTTAGCTCCAAAGAAAAAACATTACCATAGTAGAAACCAAAATAGAAAGACTAATAAACTGAGAGAAGAGTGATCGAAGAAGAATATTGGAGCAAAAGAAAGGTAATAAAATAAGAATGATTAGAATACTTATCTATAGATCTATTTTGATGTACGCCTTGGTTCGAGATCCACCTTCACATTCGAAATTCCCTTGTTGAGACGCTTCGGAAAGTAGTCTCTTTTTCCGATTTCGGTCACCGGTATGGTGACCGTGCAACAGCCAACAACGAAGAGTGGTGGTCCAATATTGGGGTCTCCAAACGTTGAGAGTTTTCTCTAAAGCTTTGTATTTAGTTTAGATGAAGAGGGGGATAAATGAATCGAAATGAAAAAGGAGTATATATCATATAAGCAAAATGAAACCGTTTTGTTGCATGGTTATGGGCCCAAAACGGTGCCGTTTTGACCCTTTGACCCGTGGATCTACCCGGTTACCATACCTGAACTCACATCTTACCCGAGAAACTGGTCAAATTATGCCTTTGATCTTTGTATTCCTAACTTTTTTCTACGTCGGCATCACAGTTTGCATCCCTTCTCGATTTAGTCACTGTTTTTGATAATTTAGCCTAATATTTGTATATTTGATTCAATTTCTCCCATATTTTCATTATTTCAACCGTAATAGTTTTAGTTTTTGCAGATTTGGCCCTTACTGTTTTCTAAAATTATTATTAACATGTTTATTATTATGTTTAATAAATATTTACTAATCGAATTTCTTTTGGATCATTGATTTGACTATCGAGTTTATATTTTCATCCATATAAAGTATCGTGTAACTGATAGGTGTTGATTTCGTTATTGTGGGGGTGCTCACCTTTCCCCATGCGTAATACTCCCAGATACAGATCTGATTCGTAGACTCCTATTTTGTTGTTCCAATCGCACCGTAAAAAAAATTGGTTACGACTCCCCATACAAATTCCGGTGATTATAGCTGGCGACTCCATTGGGGACAAGTTTCGAGAGTAGAGCCGCAAATCGGTTACATTTTATCTATTGATTTAAAATATAAATTCGGTTTATTTTAATTTTTTGATCCTTTATTTTATTTATTTTAAAATATTTACTAATATATTTTAAATGTTTTTTTTCAAGACTCTCATTTCATGAGGTCTCAACCCGGGCTCCGTCCGTTTAACTAGGAGAATGAAACCACTCCTTCGTGAGGTTCCGCCTCCGTGTAGAATGGTGAATTGCTTTTGGGATATTTTTCCCTTTATCTTCGTGAGACCTACGTCTCCGCATAGACTTAGAAAAGCGTATCCCCCTGAATCGTGATTATTATCCTTAGTAGGGTAATAAGTTTCATTCGAGGTACCTTTTAGATCCATACCGCATGTAGTGAGTCCTAGAAACCCACCCTTAGAGTCATCATACCGGACCTCTACCCGATTTGTGGGTTACCCTACAGGGTTTTTCTTTTTAGAGAGAGAGCAAGGAGTGTTGTTTATTTATGCCCTTATTTTTTTTATTTCTCGTTATTATTTATGCAATTTATTTATCATGTTTCCATTCATGCAACATACAACATGTTTTATTTCATTCATTATTTATCCAATCTGACACTAATAATATCTCTATTTGTGTTGTTTTTGTTTTTTTATTTGCATCTTATTTTAAAAATTAAAAAGGTGTTGATAACAAGATAAGTGTTAGAAAGGCTCAGCTATGGAGAACTATTTTCTAGATAAGGTGGAATCTAACCTCCAGATCCGCAGATAGTCAGAGGAATCTCAATACCAGAGTGGGGACAACATAATGTAAGGAAAAAAATCGACCTAGGAGATTTTACACGCATATCTTCAATGCAAAATCAACTACATGAGCTAAAGTATATCTAGGACCAATGGGATGAGGACACCAAAGGGTTGTTTTTCGCTAATTACGGAGACCTACCGTACTTGCTCGATATCAGTATTGATAAAGCTTTATTTCGAGATGTGGTCTAGTTCTAGAATCCAACTTATAGTTGTTTTACATTGGGAGATGTTGACATTTCACCGATAATGGAGGAATATACGACCTTAATCCGATGCTCGAAGTTCCAGCCAAATAGGGTATATTTTAAACCTTCTGATTCACCCGTATTTCAGAAAAGGGTGCTGAGACTTACCAGCAGGAACGAACAATGGGCAATGTCCCAAATTAAGGAAAAAAGGAAGGAAAAAATGTATTGCTTGGAGGGTATCCGAGACCTGATACATGTGGAGACCAAACGCGAAAGACATGTCAGGATGTTTTTTTTGGCCATCAAGGGTTAGTTATCTTCTCAAAATCACTCGGGTATATAGACGACATTATTATGGAATTATTTGATTACCTCGAGAAAGGTGTCACCCCTATTCCAGCAATTCTTATAGATACCTTTAGTTCTGTAACACCCTGAATTTTACCCCAATTCGAGATTTAAATATTAAAATCCCTAATTTCTAAAATCCTAAAATTTGGGAAATATTGTTTTGAAATCTTAAATGTTATTTGGAGACTACATTGTTTTAATCTAAAGTTTTAAGGCTAGTTCATGAAAATTTAAAGGTGCAAGGACTAATCTTGCAATTTACCCATTTTCTTAGGGTAAATTTAATTCTAATTCCAGATCTTGAAATTCTTTTTCTCTACTTCATTTCAAGGACGGCCGAAAGTTCTCTATCTCGCTTTTCTTCTAGTTACTCTTCCGTTTCATCTTCTGTTCCTTTTTGTTTGAAACTCCGACGATCTCACCCCCTTTTCTGTCTGAACTCAACTATCACGGTCATTGCTTTATATCTGAGGGACTACACTTGTGTCTCTGTTCACCTATTTCAGAATCACCCAATCTTCTCACCAACATTCATCAACCCTTGCTTAGCGCGATATTCTGATGTCTCACTTCTTTTGCGACTTGGTCGCCAGCGTTCTAGCCCGAGTCAGGTAAGTCTTTTTAGTAAAGTATTATGGGTTTTAGATGGTTACTGTGATTTCATATTATACAACTTCTTTTAGTAGAAATTAGTGTCTTCTGCTGTTATCTGAGATTGTTAAATCTTAAAGCTTGGTTCAATTTATTTTAAAAAGGACGATATCTTTCGTCATCTCTTTGGCTTTCATGTTATTCTTGTCGTCACTTTAGGATTCTGCAAATCCTAGTTTTAATTTGCAATTTTTGTGCATTAAAATGTGGGTTGCGCAATTCTGTTGTTGGTGAGAATTTTGGTTTTAAGCCAAATCAAATATGTTATAAGAATAGGTTTTATTTATTGTTTTGGGTGTCATGGTAGTGGCAATTTAAATCAGGATAAGTGAACCCAATTTTGGTGTTTGTGAGCCGATTGGTCAAGTTAGTTTTGACTTTGGAATTGAATTGAATTGAACTGTATTTTTTGACCTTTGTCAAGTCACTTGCATACCAAACCAGTTTTTTAGTCTTGAACAATTTTTTGGTTATGACCAGAATTTTGACCAGTTTGACCAGTCAAAGTTTGACTTTGACTTCTGAGTTGACTTTGACTTCTAAGTTGACTTTGACTTTTGACCAAAAGTTGAGTTTTTTGGACAATCCTCTCTTTGACCTTTTTTCGGTGTTTTGAATTCGAATCTGCTATCTGTTTTGTCAAATTCAAATTCGAAAGTCTCATTTTAAATGTTTTTCATCTGATTTGTTCTTAGAGTTTAGAAAGCATGTTTTGAGGAATCTAATTCAGAATCTTCTTACGTTCAGGTGTAAAAGTTTCTGAAGCTTCTAGTGTACTTCTGGTTGTTTGTACTGATCAGAAACATTTTTCGAGATCGTCACGTGAGTAATCTTCGGATATGAGTTTGTTTTTAGTTGATGGCTTAGAATATAAATAGTAATATAGTTCTGTTACCTCGTAGGTCCTTTTTTAGTTAGACCGGAACGTGAGACGCGATCATCTCAGAGTTAGAGCTTTAGTTGCTTAAGGTATGTCTCTTCTTGTTCTATATGTTCTTGTGCTTATATTATATTATAATATATTTTGTGTGTATTTCTGAAACATTATCTGTATACTGTTTGATTTGATCTTTGAGACTATTATCTGTTTATACATGATATCATCATGCATGATATGTGCATTCTTTCTTCAAATCAAGCATCTGATTTTCTGAAAAATTGCTACTCGTAAGAGTTCTGATTTATGATTTTATAAATCATATCATGTTCTGTCATCGAAAATATTTTCTGGATTTAAAATCAGTAATGTGAGGAAAACCTCCACTCTGGAGAGGGAAACCTC
This sequence comes from Abelmoschus esculentus, assembly GCA_035048815.1. Lineage (NCBI taxonomy): Eukaryota > Viridiplantae > Streptophyta > Magnoliopsida > Malvales > Malvaceae > Abelmoschus > Abelmoschus esculentus. Next base: position 10,056,050 of record JAUCBN010000026.1, on the reverse strand, counting down.
TTCTTGTTCTACATGTTTTGTTTGTGATTGTTTGCACTCTAGAGATACACTAAGCTCTTTAGCTTACACCCCTTTAGTCTGCTTTTGAGATTTTCAGACCAGTTTCGGCTAACAGGTACTTGGAGCATCACAAACGATAATCAGATAATTATTATTCCGTATGATCTTTTAATTATTTAAGTTTAATATTTTAATCTGTTATGAAACATGTATTTTCGGACTATGAGGTATTTTGACTTAGATTTATTAGATGCATGTTTTTATGAAATTATTCTAAATGTTTTTATAAAATATTCAGACTTTATTTTTAGCAATTGAATTTGTATGACTGAATCCCAGATTCGTTTTCCCAATTTGTCAAAGTAACCTTAATTTTGAAATTATTTGACCTAAATTACTTACTTGAGGGTAAAGTTTTCGTAACTTGATTCCTAAGTTTTGATCTAAGAGATTAGTTCGAAATCAGGGGTTACATTAAATGGTATCAGAGCCAGGTTCAATCCTCGGCCTATATGTCTCATCACAGCGATTTCAAATATTTTTGACTCATGCATGCATTTGAAATATTTCTGAAAAATTGAAAATTTCTGAAAGACATAATATGATTTCAGTTCTGTCACTAAAATATTTAAGTATTCTAAATACGAGACTCCAGTACCGATTCTAACTCTAGATTTTTATCTTCTATAGATAGTCAGTTATGCCACAGCATATGAGTTTTGGTTTTGAGAGTGGTCGTGATCATGGAAGAGGCCATGTCACCACTTCTTGTTCTGATCAACCACCTTCTATTGGGCAACCGAGAAATCTAAATGAGTTATCCGAGAATGAAGATGAATCTGAGAGAAGACATCCAACTCAGAATAATGATCCTCGTAGTGTTGAGGTTGATGAGACAGTTTAGTTGGATAGTGTTACGGTGAACTGTAAGTTGTTGTGTTATCTCTGTCAGTCAGAGAGTTCGAGGAAACTTGTATCTACAGAGTTTATATCAGCAGGAATGAAAATATTTAAGGGTAAAACTGGAACACACCCTACTGATGCTGAGTATTGGTTGAAAAAATTGCAAAGGTTATTTGTGAAGATGGATTATCCTATAGATCAGATGTTAAAAGATGATGTTTCTCTACTCGATCGTGAAGCTCAAAATTGGTGGAAATCTGTAGTAGATTCAGTACCTTCAAATTAGGTCACATGGGAGTTTTTCTGACAGACATTTCAGGATCGATATGTTGGAGATAAGTTTTTAGCAAAATGTCGAGATGATTTCATGAACCTGAAACAGAATGACATGTCAGTGAATGACTTCGAGATAGAGTTTCAGAGGTTAGCTAAGTATGTCCCTAGTTTGGTTGCGACTGAGAAAGACAGATGTGAGTGGTTTTTAAATGGATTTCGGTTATCGCTTTAGAGAGAGGTTGCCACACACTATGATCAGGTGTTCAATGAGCTTGTTAGACGAGCTAAGACTGTAGAGAGGATAGAGGCTCGTATGAGAGGAGCAAAACTTCAGTATGTTAGTCATATCGAAAAGGTTCTGGATAGATCAGTTAAACCAAGTTTTGTGAATTCTTCAGGGAAGAGGCCTAGAGAAGAGCATGTTTCTTAGAGTCATCAGGTTGCAAGACCTTCTGTTATGTTAGTTTCGACTCGCAGTGTGCGTAAAGCAAAGGCTCCACGACTTATTTCAGTGTGTTCTTTCTGTAATAAAATGTATAACAGAGAGTGTAGAATGATGAACATATCTTGTTTTAGATGTGGGTCTCATGGGCATTACTTGAAAGACTGTCCACGTTTACCTACAGTTTTATCTGTTCAAAGTCAGGATCAGACATCGGTTCAGGCTCATCACCTTGGTAATATAGCATATGCTTAGAGTGGTAGATCAGAGTTTAGACGACATGGACTGGTAGATGATATCGGGGAGCATGTTAATCATGAGATAACATCTGGTGATATAGCAGGTATCTTATGATGTTTCAGTTTATATTTCATTATCGGATTTTCTGTTCATGATGAGATCTATAACATGTTTCAGTTAAGTTTGAGTAACTTCTGTGTTATCTAAAAATTTCGAGGACGAAATTTCCTTAAGAGAGGGAGATTTGTAATACCCCGAATTTTACCCCAAATCGAGATTTAAATATTGAAATCCCTAATTTCTAAAACCCTAAATTTTGGGAAATTTTATTTTGAAATCTTAAATGTTATTTGGGGACTACATTGTTTTAATCTAAAGTTTTAAGGCTAGTTCATGAAAACTTAAAGGTGCAAAGACTAATCTTGCAATTTACCCATTTTCTTAGGGTAAATTTAATTCTAAATCCAAATTTTGAAATTTGTTTTCTCTACTTCAGTTCAAGGACAACCGCTAGTTCTCTCTCTCTCTTTTCTCCCAGTTACTCTTTCGTTTCATCTTATTTTCCTTTTTCTTTGAAACTCCGACGATCTCACCCCCTTTTCTGTCCGCACTCAACTATCACGATCATTGTTTTATATCTGAGCGACTACACTTGCGTCTCTTTTCGCCCATTTCAGATTCACCCAATCTTCTCACCAATATTCATCAACGCTTTCTTAGCGAGATATTATGATGTCTCACTTCTTTTGCGACTTAGTCTCCATCGTTCTATTTCGAGTCAGGTAAGTCTTTTTAGTAAAGTATTATGGGTTTTAGATGGTTACTGTGATTTCATATTATACGGCTTCTTTTAGTAGAAATCAGTGTCTTTTGATGTTATCGGAGATTGTTAAACCTTAAGGCTTATTTCAGTTTATTTTAAAAAGGATGAGATCTTTTGTCATCTCTTTGGTTTTCATGTTATTCCTGTCTTCATTTTAGAATTCTGTAAATCCTAGTTTTAATTTACAATTATTGTGCATTAAAAAGTGGGTTCACAATTCTATTGTTGGTGAGAATTTTGGTTTTAAGCCAAATCAAATAGGTTATAAGAATAGTATTTTATTTATTGTTTTGAGAGTCATGGCAGTGGCAATTTAAATCATAATAAGTGGTGAGTGCCTGAAAGGCAGTTATTTACTACCTTTCTTATGGTATTTTATGCACCTATTATGCACCAACTTGAACCGAATCATGAACTCTTTTCTCAAATATTGGATATTCCGTTATCATCACTTACAAAGTTAATATTTATAGAGAATGTAGATATTATTATAATTTCTATACATGCAGGAATATCCAAAGCTGAAGCGGCAGAGAAGCTGTGTTGAGGCCGAGGCAGAAGCGTGGCCGCGGCAGAATCTAGTTTGGCAGCACCAACAATAGAGGCGTATTGAAAGATAAAAATATAGAGAATATTCTGGAAGACACAGCGCATCAATTGGACCAGGCTAGCGTGCTCAAAGCCCAATTCAAAGACCCAGGAGGAAAACCTTTCTAGAAGGCGGCAAACTTGGAAATATAAGAATCCTTGAGAAAGACTTGTTCCCTACTCCAAGTTGAAGTCTATTTAGGAAAGGTTTGCCCTAGGTTAAGACTATAAATATACTAGCCGGCCACATTGTCTAGGAGAGCCAATTTGTAGAGAAAACCCTTCCTTCCTAAGAATTGAACTTCCACGATAACATGTTCTAAATTTCTTAGGGATAGGTGAAGGTTGTTGATATTAGTTAGAAGAGATTGATTCTTGTATTCTTGTTCTTATACAATAAAATTAGAGTTTGCTTATCCTATTGTCATTCCTTGTTCTTGTATCCAAGCCCGAGAGGGAAGTTTGCAAGTAATCTATTTATATAGCATCGAGAGGTGTAGATTCACGAAAGTGATAAGTACGGTGTCGGTGAAACTAACTCAACCTATACCCTTGTGGAGGCACTAAGGGGTAGGTTAAGAGTTTCAGCAGCTAAAAGAAGTGTTGGATTGGTTGGTGGTTATCTTTGGTTTACGCCGAAAGGTATCGTCAAGGACTGAGCATCAACAGCACTTTGACTCAGAGATGAGCGGAGTTACTTACGGACACTTTGTTGAACTTTGATACTTCTGCCCACGAGCAAGAGATTGCCGCGGCAGAAGAGCACCAGCATTGTCGAGGCAGTATCTGTAGTACTATCGAAGCAGTGTTGTGCGATTGCATTGGACAAGAAGAAGATCAATTGAATCCACTAATTGACGCAACTGGATCCTACCTATTTTCTCTATAATCGTTCTCAACCTTTTTATTTTATGTTTTGTTATTTAATTATTTAGTTAGATAAAACAAACCATCTTATTTGTATTTTTATTTTATCTCAGGAGCAAGGGAACGAAGGAAGACATATTAAGTATACCAATCCCTGTGGAGACGATACACGATATACTTATCATTTTATTACTTGACGACGTTTACACTTGCACTCAAAATAGCGCTTATACCACGCCTATCAAGATTTTGGCGCTGTTGTCGGGGATTGACAACTGAATTTTATTTTCTTTAATTTTCTTGCTCTTTAATTATTAGTTATCTAACTTTAACTTTAATTTTATTTTATTTTTGTTTTTATTAATTTTTATTTATTTGGTTTATGACCAGGGCAAATCCGAGTGGACCATTGTACGAGTTGGATCTTGAGATTGAACGTACAAGACATAATCTAAGACGAAATTTGTTCCAAACTATGGACAATCCACCTAGAGGACTTGTTGATCATAATGTACTGCCGCCAGCAATGCAGCAGCAGCAATGCAGCAGCCTACTATCAGTTATTATCTGATGGAGGATCTGAACGGACTTAACCCTGGCGTAGTTACCCCAGAGATTGAAGCAACTCACTTTAAGCTTAAACCAGTAATGTTCAACATGTTGAACACAATTGGACAGTTTGGTGGGTCTGCTACTGAAGATGCAAGGCCGCATCTTAAATCCTTCATGGAAGTGTGCAACTCTTTTAAGATTCAAGGAGTCCATGAAGATATTCTGCGCTTAAAATTGTTCCCTTATTCACTAAGGGATAGGGCGAAGACTTGGTTGAATGGAATCTCAGCAGGATCAATCGGATCTTGGGAGGAACTTTGCTGAGAATTCATTACGAGGTTCAATCCAACAAATCTCTATGACCATATTCATAATGAAATTACATCATTCTGGCAAGAAGATGAACCGATGTACGAGGCATGGGAACGTTACAGAGAACTATTAAACAAATGCCCCTTACATGGTTTTCCCTTGTGGACGCAAGTCTCCATGTTCTACAACGCTACTAATGCCTCCAAAAGGATGATGCTAGACGCTTTCACAAATGTGACACTTCTAGATAGAATACCCGCGAAAGCTATTGAAATTCTGAACAAACTCGCAAGGAATGATTTCCAATTTCCCACATCGAGGCGAGGAGGAATGAGACGTCATGCTACAGCTCATGAATTAGACACATCAAGTTCGGTGGCAGTACAATTGGCTTCTATGACCAAGATGGTTCAGAATATGCAAAACCAAAGAAGCATACATGAGGTTAAGTCAGTTAACTCATCAGATTATATGCCAAATGAGGAGACCGACCTATATGTTGGAAACTATAAAAGAAATAATCCAATGATGTCCAACAATTATATCCTATCTTGGAAAAGGCATCTGAACTTCTCTTGGAGTAACCCTAACAATACCTTGAATCCAACTACCCAAGCCCCTGGATTTAAGCATCAGAACCAGAACCTGCCATAGCAGAACACTCAGCAGCCCATGCCGCAGCAGCAGGTACAACAACAATAGTCTCTGAATGCATTGTTAGAGTCTCTCACAACTTTCATGACAAAGACTGATGCCTACATGATGGAGAATAGCCACTTCATGAAGCGTACTGATGACTTCATGAACAGAACAGAGATGAGACTGCAGAACCAGGAGGTTACAATAAAATCCCTAGAAACCCAGGTTGGTCAATTTGCCCAACGCCAAAACACTCGACCACCTGGAGGTTTACCTAGCAATACTGAAGTTGCTAAGGTATTAGGCCACGAGCAATATAAAGTAATCACCACCAGAAGTGGCCTACAGTTGAAAAATAAAGAAGGGACCTCAACTAAAAGAGTCCAACCAGAACAACAACCACATGAGGACTTAGAGGCTGAGCAGGACCCTGCCGAAAGCTCTACCACGACAACAAAACCAGCAGTATCAGAACCTTCTGGCGAGGCAGTAGCAGAAAAATTCACCCCAGGTATAAAACTCAATATCCAAGGAAACATGGAGGATATCAGACCACCACTTCCTTTTCCATAGAGGCTAAAGAAGCAAAAACAAGACCACCAATTTTAGAAGTTCCTAGACATCCTGAAGGAGGTCCATATTAACTTGCCCCTAGTTGAGGCGATTGAACAAATACCCAACTATGCCAAGTTTTTAAAGGACATAGTATCCAAACGACGAAGGCTAGGAGAATTTGAAACGGTGTCAGCTACTGAAGGTTGCATGGCAATGCTACATAATCGCATGCCACCCAAACTAAAAGATCATGGCTGTTTCACAATTCCCTGTGCAATTGGAGATGGTTACAAAGGAAAGCCCCTATGTGACTTAGAAGCAAGCATCAACTTAATGCCCAAATCAGTTTTTTAGAAACTCGGAATTGGATGGGCAAAACCAACAACAGTACTGCTCCAACTTGCGGATCGGTCTTACGTGCATCCCGAAGGCAAAATTGAGAACATTCTGGTGAAAGTTGATAAGTTCATCTTCCTTGCCGACTTTCTTGTCCTTGACTGTGAAGCTAACGACAAGGCACCGATCATATTGGGTCGACCTTTCCTTGCTACTGGACGCACCATCATTGATGTGGAAAATGGCGAGCTCACAATGCGAATAAATGATCAACAAATCAAGTTGAACGCCTTCCACAATCTTTCAAATTCAGACGCTCCAGCGGAATATAAGGCTCTCTATACACCGAATAAGGGTACTAAAATATCCTGCCTGGGCAGCACGCTCGACAGACTGTTCGGTAAAAGAATAAAACCCAAAGGAAAAGTCGAATGCACCGAAGGGACTTGCCAACTCATGCAGACAGATACGGGCCAGAAAGAGATAACAAAAATAGGAGATGCATTCACATGAACTCCACAAGTAACCTAATCTCTTCCCTTCAAATTATAAATATTATATTAGGATTAGCATATATAGTATTATTTTCAGCATTCTTTATTTTTAAGTATTTTATTATTTTCAATATTTTACTTTATGATCAGCATTCTTTATTATTTTAGATTTAGCGTTTTTTTTAATTTTTAATAAAGTTATGAATGTAGGAAAAATTTTGCCACAACAGGAAGTCTGCTGCCGCGGCAGCACTATGTTAGGAGCCACAAAATTGCTAACGGGTAGAAATAGTGTAACGGCTATCTGTCGAGAATTCCGCCGCAGCCGTAACTATGCATCAAGATAGTAAATGCCTAACGGCTAGTATTTTTAACAGTCATATTTTTACAGCCTATATAAACAGACTTAGCGCTGTGCATTATTTACTTTGCATTCTTGTTATCCTTACTTTCTTGAACAATCTTGCTCTCACTACATCTTGAACTTTTCAAAACTCTCTGCATTCCTACCCACATTATTACTATTTATCTTCAAGAAAATCTCATCAACATCCATGGAAGCATATAGACGATTTGCCAGCAGCAACGTAGCAGAACGCTTTCAAAGATCTTTTGTTGCACGACAATTATGGGAGGAACAAGGATTCTAGCAAACCACTAACAAAAACTAAGGCATCGATCAATTCTTGTTCGACAGAATCAAAGACCAGGATTGGGAGAAATTCTGCCTCCAACCGCTCATAGAGAATGCAACAATTGTGAGAGAACTCTATGCGCACTGCCCGAATAAGGATACGCTATTTGTCTATTGCCGGGGCAAGCCTGTGAAACTTGATGCCGTGGTAATCAATGATTACTACGGCGTGATCCTCATACGCGATGAGCATGGTGAGTTTGTTGCAAATATTGAGGAATACGAGGCTATCAAGGACAACCTCTACTACAACAACACTCCATGGGAAATCGGTGCCCATAGGGGTTGTGTAACAAGGCTCAGCATTAAACCCGAAGCAAAGCTGGGTGCACGTTTGTCAAACGATGCCTCATGCCCACTTCACATAATAGTACAGTGGACAGAAAAAGATTGTTGCTCATTCACTCAATCATCAACAAAAGAACTATCAATGTTCGAGAGATCATTCTTCAAGAGATCTATGACTGCGGTAAGAAAGGACGAGGTCCATTATATTTCTCTAGTTTAATCTTTGCTTTATGCATTGTTGCAGGTGTCCCGATAGAAGCAACCGACAAATACACATCATAAAGGCAAGACTGGACAAAAGAATTCTGCCACAGAGTGATGTAGATCACCCAAGCAGACCTAGTGCAGGAAACACCTCAATAATTCACTACTGACTTCCCTGTCGGAGGGCAGTATTCAGCAGAAGCACCTAACAATGCCCAAGCCCCTGCCGCAACAGACGCATACCAAGAGATTTTGCAGAGAATGTCAGCCATGGACCTCCAAAAACAACGGTACATGGAATATTAGAGAGATTTCAACAACACCCTCACCAATATACTGACTTAGAACTTTCCCACCCATGGGATGCAGTTTCTAGATTTCCCTCCCAATATTTTTGTCACTATCGCACCATACATAGAGACAACACCTGCTCCAAGGCCTAGACATTCTTTACTGCTAGGCCACAACCATATTTTCATGCTACCGGCCCATCCAGACCTACGGGCATGGCCACCACATCATCCAACAGCAGGCGACCATCAAAGAGGAGAGCTGTCTTCATCTTTCCACCACAGAATCCTATCCCCATCGATAGTTTTTCTGAAGATAGTCTCTCTGGACAAATCGATGAATATGTTCATGAGAGTTCATCGCATACCCAAGGGAGAATACCAACTGCCGAGTTTGGGGGAGAAACAGAGGTGATGCATACAGACGATGAAGAAGATGGAGATGAAGTTACAGCCCCACTGAAGAAACAAACGCCCAACAGAGTGCAGCCGCCCCGGCAGGCAAAAACACAGCAATCACCAGGACAAGGATCAAGAATGAAAACATCGACAGGAATACCTAGGAGGGCAACTATCTCCAGCAGCTCTTCTGAATCACAATCAGAATCTATTTAAATATTGTTGCTTTATTATTCTTGTTTTCTTTATATTTTGAGTATTGAGGACAATGCTCGGTTTGAGTTTGGGGGAGATTGAAGGTACAGAAGCACTATCGAGGTAACCTAATGCTGCGGCAATACCATAAAAGGGAGTAAATTTTTATTGAATTTTTTTAATATTCTCTTTTCTTGAATTTATGTTTGTAATCTTGTACTGCCTTATGTCAGCTTTGCTTTAGTTTACTCTTTTAAGGCTATAGAAATTTTTCTCCTTACCATGGCCAAATACTGTTTTGAAGGGATAACCATAGGATACTCATGAAATAAAACTTAGAAACTTGCTTTAGGGTTGGACAGAAAATAAAAACTTTTTGGACTTGTTTGATTTAGGAGTTCTTTTAATAAACTTAGGTGATAAAGACTTAGAACGTATTGAAAAAAATAACTAGAAGTGCCTATCACCGGCTCTAGTTTTGCTCTCCTTCATGCTAGAGGTGCCTGAAATTGGCTCTAGTATGCTAAATAGGTGTTAAGTAAAAGAATAAACAAGATAAAGAAGAAAATAGAAAACACATATCTTGAGGTGCCCGAAATTGGCTCAAGACTTGTTGTTTTAAGGAGATAGCTAATCCAAGATTCTACTTATCTTGAACTTAGAGTTTATCTAAGAAAGCCTTGTGATAGACGTGGTATAAGCGCTATTTTGAGTGCAAGTGTACACATCGTCAAGTAATAAAATGATAAGTATATCGTGTATCGTCTCCACAGGGATTGATATACTTAATATGTCTTCCTTCGTTCCCTTGCTCCTGAGAATAAAATAAAAACACAAATAAGATGGTTTGTTTTATCTAACTAAATAATGAAATAATAAAACATAAAATAAAGAGTTGAGAACGATTATAGAGAAAGAGGGTAGGATCCAGTTGCGTCAATTAGTAGATTCAATTGATCTTCTTCTTGTCCATTGTAATCGCACAACACTACTTTGATAGTACTACAGATACTGCCTCGGTAATGCTGGTGCTCCTCTACCGCGGCAGTCTCTTGCTCGTGGGCAGAAGTATCAAAGTTCAGCAAAGTGTCCGTAAGTGACTCCGCTCATCTCTGAGTCAAAGTGTTGTTGATGCTCAGTCCTTGACGATACCTCTTGGTGTAAACCAAAGATGAGCACCAACTAATCCAACACTTCTTTTAGCTGCTGAAACTTTTAACCCATCTCTTAGTGCCTCCACAAGAGTACAGGCCGAGTTAGTGTCGCCGAAACTATACTTATCCCTTTCGTGAATCTACACCTCTCGATGCTAGATAAATAGATTACTTGCAAACTTCCCTCTCGGGCTTGGATACAAGAACAAGGAATGGCAATAGGATAAGCAAACTCTGATTTTATTGCATAAGAACAAGAATACAAGAATCAATCTCCTCTCACTAATATCAACAACCTTCACCTATCCCTAAGAAATTTATAACATGTTATCATGGAAGTACAATTCTTAGGGAGGAAGGGTTTTCTCTACAAATCGGCTCTCCCTAGATAATGTGGTCGGCTAGTATATTTATAGTCTTAACCTAGGGAAAATCTTTCCTAAATAGACTTCAACTTGGAGTAGGGAACAAGTCTTCTTCATGGATTCTGATATTTCCAAGTTTGTCGCCTTCTAGAAAGGGTTTCCCGCTTGGTCTTTTAATTGAGCTTTGAGCATGCTAGCCTGGTCCAATTGATGCGCTGTGTCTTCCAAAATATTCTCTAGATTTTTATCTTTCAATGCTCCTCCATTGTTGATGCTGCCACACTAGATTCTGCCTCGGCGAGTCTTCTGCCTCGGCCTCAACATAGCTTTTCTTCCGCTTCGGCTCTGGATATTCCTGCATGTACAGAAATTGTAATAATATCTGCAATCTCTATAAATATTAACTTTACATGTGGTGATAACGGAATATCCAATATTTGAGAAAAGAGTATATGATTCAGCTTAAATGAGTGTATAATAGGTGCATAAACTACCATAAGAAAGGTAGTAAATAACTGCCTTTTAGGCACTTATCACCTTGAATCAGCCTTGTCCATTAAGTGCACACACTCACCTAGCCCTAGAGTTTGTTTCTTAGTAGAAGTCCATGTGTAAACTAGTGGCTAAAACGGAGAGATAGACATGACCATGGTAGGGAGAATAGATGGAAAAGTAAGACCAAAGGGGAGTAAGGTTTAGCAATTTGATGTTTGACATTGCTTGAGGACAAGCAATAGTTCGAGTTTAGGGGTATTTGAAGAGTGCCTAAAAGACAGTTATTTACTATCTTTCTTATGGTATTTTATGCACCTATTATGCACCAACTTGAACCAAATCATGAACTCTTTTCTCAAATATTGGATATTCCGTTATCATCACTTACAAAGTTAATATTTGTAGAGAATGAAGATATTATTACAATTTCTGTACATACAAGAATATCCAAAGCTGAAGCGGCAGAGAAGCTGTGTTGAGGTTGAGGCAGAAGCGTGGTCGCGGCAGAATCTAGTATGGCAGCACCAACAATGGAGGCGCATTGAAAGATAAAAATATAGAGAATATTCTGAAAGAGACAACGCATCAATCGGACCAGGCTAGCGTGCTCAAAGCCCAATTCAAAGACCAAGCGGAAAAACCTTTCTAGAAGGCGACAAACATGGAAATATTAGAATCCTTGAAGAAGACTTATTCCCTACTCCAAGTTGAAGTCTATTTAGGAAAGGTTTGCCCTAGGTTAAGACTATAAATATACTAGCCGGCCATATTGTCTAGGAGAGCCGATTTGTAGAGAAAACCCTTCCTCCCTAAGAATTGAACTTCCACGATAACATGTTCTAAACTTCTTAGGTATAGGTGAAGGTTGTTGATATTAGTGAGAGGAGATTGATTCTTGTATTCTTGTTCTTATGTAATAAAATCAGAGTTTGCTTATCCTATTGTCATTCCTTGTTCTTGTATCCAAGCCCGAGAGGGAAGTTTGCAAGTAATCTATTTATCTAGCATCGAGAGGTGTAGATTCACGAAAGGGATAAGTATAGTTTCGGCGACACTAACTCGGCCTGTACTCTTGTGGAGGCACTAAGAGATGGGTTAAAAGTTTCAGCAGCTAAAAGAAGTGTTGGATTAGTTGGTGCTCATCTTTGGTTTACACCGAGAGGTATTGTCAAGGACTGAGCATCAACAGCACTTTGACTCAGAGATGAGCGGAGTCACTTACGGACACTTTGCTGAACTTTGATACTTCTGCCCACGAGCAAGAGACTGCCGCGGCATAGGAGCACCAGCATTACCGAGGCAGTATCTGTAGTACTATCGAAGCAGTGTTGGGCGATTACAATGGACAAGAAGAAGATCAATTGAATCTACTAATTGACGTAACTGGATCCTACCCGCTTTCTCTATAATCGTTCTCAACTTTTTATTTTATGTTTTGTTATTTCATTATTTAGTTAGATAAAACAAACCATCTTATTTGTGTTTTTATTTTATTCTCAGGAGCAAGGGAACGAAGGAAAACATATTAAGTATACCAATCCCTGTGGAGACGATACACGATATACTTATTATTTTATTACTTGACGATGTGTACACTTGCACTCAAAATAGCGCTTATACCACACCTTTAAATAAGTGAACCCAATTTTGGTGTTTGTGAGCCGATTGGTCATGTTAGTTTTGGCTTTGGAATTGAATCGAACCGAATTTTTATGACCTTTGTCGAGTCACTTGCATACCAAACCAGTTTTTTTTAGTCTTGAACAATTGTTTGGTTATGACCAGAATTTTGACCAGTTTGACCAGTCAAAGTTTGACTTTGACTTCTGACCAAAAGTTGACTTTTTTAGACAATCCCCTCTTTGACCTTTTTCGGCGTTTTGAGTCCGAATTCGCTATCTGTTTTGTCAAATTCAAACCCGAAAGTCCCGTTTTAAGTGCTTTTCATATGATTTGTTCTTAGAGTCTAGAAAAGGTGTTTTGAGGAATCTAATTCATAATCTTCTTATGTTCAAGTGTTAACGTTTCTGAAGCTTCTGGTGTACCTCCGGTTGTTCGTACCAATCAGACACGTTCTTCGAGACCATCACGCGAGTAAGCTTCGGATATGAGTTTGTTTTTAGTTAGTGGCTTAGAATATAAATAGCAATATAGTTCTGTTACCTTGTAGGTCCTTTTCAATTAGACCAGAACACGAGACACAATTATCTCAAAGTTAGAGCTTCAGATGCTTAAGGTGTGTCTCTTCTTGTTTTATATGTTTTTGTGCTTATATTGTATAATAATATATTTTGTTTTATTTCTGAAATATTATATGTATACTGTTTGATTTGATCTTTGAGATTGTTATTTGTTTATACATTATATCATCATGCATGACATGTGCATTCTGTTTTCAAATCAAGCATTTGATTTTCTGAAAAATTGTTACTCGTAAGAGTTCTGATTTATGATTTTATAAATCATATCATGTTCTGTCATCGGAAATATTTTCTGGATGTAAATCAGTAATGTGAGGGGAACCTCCACTCTAGTGAGGGAAACCTCCACTCTGGCGAGCATAATCCTCCAATCTGTAGGATTTCTGATATCGGGACTATTTTCCTATCATGCATCAGTCATCATAGCATCATGCTTCAGATTTTCTTGAACTCAGAAATATTTTCAGAAACTTTTTAGATATGTAAAACATGTTTTGTTTGTGATTATTTGTACTCTAGAGACACACTAAACTCTTTAGCTTACACCCCTTTAGTCTGCTTTTGAGATTCTCAGACTAGTTTAGGCGAATCAGTACTTGGAGCATCTCACACGATAATCAGATAATTATTCCGTATGATCTTTTAATTATTTAAGTTTAATATTTTAATTTGTTATGAAATATCTATTTTCGGACTATGAGGTATTTTGACTTGAATTTATTAGATGCATGTTTTTATGAAATTATTCCAGATGTTTTTATAAAATATTTAGACGTTATTTTTATCAATTGAATTTGTATGACTGAATCCCAAATTCGTTTTCCCAATTTATCAAAGTAACCCTAATTTTGAAATTGTTTAACCTAAATTACTAACTTGAGGGGAAAGTTTTCATAACTTGATTCCTAAGTTTCTATCTAAGAGATTAGGTCGAAATTGGGGGTTACAAGATCACTTAGCGCTTGTAGAAGAAGTGGAGAAGGAAGGTTTATCAGTTGTGCTTAGCTTTTGCTTGTGTGATTCCACGACCACTTTTGGAAGTCGAAAAGAGTATCATATGGCATCTACTTCAATAATTATTCACCGTTAAGGGATGTGGCATACACTCAAAGGCCGGAGAATATCCCTTATCACTAGTGGAAAGTCATTTTATGGAATTTACGCAAAACTGATATCGTATGGAAAGTGATTTGGTTTCTTCCTCAGGAATTCACATACAGCTGTGAGGGTTACGACTGGGTCCCCTTGCTCAAAATATGGAGGGCAAGAGTGTATGCTCCACTTATGGTGTCACGACAGTACAGGTCAAGACAATTTATCCCAGTGACGAGAGGAGTCGCCACGTGCGAATCTCCTTATAAAGGGAGAGACTACAAGAGAAGTGTTTCCAAAGTTTCTAGAGCTTGGAAATATCCCTTAAAAATGGATTCGTTCTATGAAAAGCCAAGAGTTACATCGGAACACCGTCGATGGAGCGTCTAGAGAATTAATGATGACGTCCTGGTTCGAGACACAAAGATGAGTATGCTGTTAGAAGAGCAACTTCGTGTAAACCCTTTGGAAATAAGGATGGCTAAACAGGATTTTGAAGGAAGATATATTAGGATGGAGATGCGCTTGTCGAGGTTGGAAAACGAAAGAAATCAATTAGAATTTGGTATTCAGTCTCAGGAGCAGAAAATGCGAAGACTGAAAAAAGGAAAAAGTAAAGTCAAGGAAGATTTAAGCGATTTACAGGGAGATTACAAATAGCTTCGGGTGTCAGCAAAGTATGTTGATCTGAGAAAATTCTTTGCAGGTTGAAAATTGGAAATTTATGAAAAAATGAAGAACACCCATTATTGGGAGAATAAGTTCAATGAAACACAAAATCAGCAAGCTCTTGATCAGAAGGAGCAAGCTCGTGTCAAGTTTGAAAATGTTGGTTTAAGAGTTCGGGTTACTGACCTAGAAAAAATGTTACAGAATTATCACGATCAAAATTCGGCAACCCAGTTAAAAGCGAGTCGGGAGTAAAACAAAATTCTGAAAAGACAAGTTAGAGAATTGGAAGCCACTCTACAAACTTGTAGAGTATAAATAAATTATTTGGAAGAATTAGGCTGATTGGATGAGAAACAATGGAGGGTCTGATTTAATTAGACCCGAGAACAAGTCCATAATAGAGACCGTACAATGACCAAAGCCTTGGTACAGGTTCGGGAAGTGGTAGAATATCTACAAATGTTAGCCACTCTGGCTGAAGTCCTTAGCCTATAGTTTGAAGCAGAATCAAATAATGGTAGGATGATCACGTCGCTCCTCAAGGTAATAAAATCCACACCTTTTGTAAAACATTTTGTGATGTTAATATAATGTATTGATTTGCATGAACATTCCATCATCTTAGTTGCATTCATGCATTATCATACTACGCTATTTTTATTATAAAGCTAATGTTCCAAGGTACTAACAAGGAATTAATAATGGAACCCGCTCAAGTCCAACACCAACACTTTACAAGATTTAGAGCTAAGAGAATGGAAGAACGTCTAGCTAAGATCAAGCAAGCCTATGTGGATATGAAACACGGTATAGAAAACAAACTGGAGAAAGCGCAATTGGATATACGCACTCACATTTCACAATTCCAAGACGACCTACTCGGAAAGATTGCTAAGCTATTAGCGAACAAAGAGCCAGAGAGAAACAACAGAATTGCCATTGAACCAAGCACAACAGTTGATGACTCGGGGAATTCCCTCCAAACCCACGAGTCAGTTGAAATTCCCAAAAGACAAAGCAATCAAGTTGAAAACCATCTTCAAGGAGGATTAGTGATTCATAACCCTAATGATTATATGGTGCTCGACTTCAACAAAATAGAGAAATCCAGAGTCGAGTTACCAAAAGAACTCGAGGACAGGTGCAAGTAGCTTGAAGAAAAATTTAAAGCAATGGAAAACATCAATCAGTTCCCCAAGAAGGAAGCAAGGGAACAAAGTTTAGTGCTCGATCTTGTGTTGCCCCCCAAATTTAAAATGTCATATTTCGAGATATATAACGGGGAAACATGCTCAGAGGCTCATCTTACTATGTTTGTTAGGCGAATGACAAGGTATATGGACAATGACCCTTTGCTAGTATATTGTTTTCAAGAGAGCTTGACAGACTCGACCACAAGGTAGTATAAACAATAGAGTCACTCAAAGATTAACTCGTGGAAGGACCTGGCCCAAGCTTTTGTGTGAAAATGCAGTCATGTTATTGATATAACCCTTGACTAGGTTACTCTTCAGAATATGAAAAAAAGGTACGATGAAAGATTTAGGCAGTATGTGCAGCGCTAGAGAGACATAGCTGCTCAAGAAAAAACACCGCTATCAGAGAAAGAAATGATAATACTTTTCGTAGGGACTTTAAAGAATCCCTTCCTTGGTCGAATTTTAGGAGGCACAACAAAGGACTTCTCAGATATCTTAATGAATAGCAAAATGATAGAACAAGCTATTCAAAGTGGGAAGCTCAAAGATGAAGAGTCATCAAAAAAACCATACTATAAGAGGAAGAATAATGAGGGTGGTGATACCGGTGTCCACAATGTTGGTTATTCAAAGTCGCCAATAACATAGCAACCCAAAGCTACTTCATCAAACATGCAGAAACAAAAACAAAATTAAAATCAGAAGACATAAAGGGTCACACCCATTTCAATATCCTATGGTGAACTTTTCAAGAACAAGTATAATGCACACGTGGTATCGCCTTTTTATATAAAGCCGATACATCCACCATATCCAAAATAGTACAATCCGAATACCTAATATGGATACCATGCTATATATGTGGGGCATTCGATTGAATATTTTGTCAGCTTCAAAAAGCTCATGCAAATAGGATTTTTTTTGGTTCAATGATCCTACATGAACTAGTAAGGTAGAAAATCCGTTACCTAATCACACAGAGCCAGGGGTAAATGCAATCATCGACCAAAGCAATAGAGGGCCAAATACAGAGTGGAGGAGGTGAAATCCCCAGTAAAATGGGTGTGGAAAAAGATAGTTGAAGGAGGCTTGATACCACCAACGTTTGGAGGCATTGAAGCTATTCATCGATTTTGTCCTTATAAAGATACGATGGACCACCTGATATGCGATTGCACAGATTTTAAGGCTCTAGTGTAGGAATTGATCGAAAACAAAGAGATAGAATTTTTGAAAATAATGTTTTGAAGCAACAGAAGTTTATGCCTCAGAACCAAACAACTCCAAGAATGTTCCGTTCTTGGTAATTTTAGAGCCAAGAAAGTTTGAAGTAGGCAAATCTATGAGAGCCAAACTTCCTGTTCAAGCACAAAACCCTTTTTCATTTCATGACAAAAGGAAAGTTCCCTAGAAGTACGATTGTCAAACCACTCATCACAAAGACCCTCTGAAAGTCGTATCAGAGACGGTAAATAACGTGACCTTCCACACGAGATGTGGAATCCAACAGGGCTTTAAGGGAAATAAAGACACGAAAGGGAAGGTTTTGATAGTGGAGCCACAAAGAAATGTTTTTCAGGAATCTAAATCGCAAGTTAACAAGAGGTTGAAAGAAGAAAAAATGAAAGAATTCTTGAAAATTTTAAAGCATGGTGAATACAACATCGTCAAGCATCTCCGAAGGTTACATGCTTGTATATCCATACTAGCTTTATTGCTCAGTTCAGAAGCTCACGAAAATGTACTAATGAAGGTGCTAAATGATACTTTCGTCCCTAATGATATATCGGTGAACAAGCTCGATAGACTGATGAACAATTTGAACACCGAAAACTTTATTCACTTCAACGATGACGATATCCTTTCAGGAGGCATAGGATCTACTAAGGTCTTGCACATCACTACTCACTAAAAAGTGTATACCTTGCCAGGGGTGCTGATAGACAGCGGATCCACATTGAATGTAATGCCACTAAACACACGAAATAGGCTCTTGATGGATACTCAAAATTCCTTATTTTTATATCATTTCTCACTCGTTTATTGCTAATAAAGACCTATTTAAAGGCGATAATGGATATTTTTGGTTATTTTCCGTACTTCAGTATCCGAATACTGATTTTATGAATTTATCTATTATTTGGAATAAAACATATGCGTTTGATAGTTTTCTTTTTATACTAGAAACAACATCACAGAGATGGCCAATTGAGAAGATAAAATATTGAATTACAGATGAAGCACCCGCCACGATAGTACTTTAAAGGCCTCAGTAGTAGCATAAAGATAATAACCGGTGCTCGATAGAGAGAAAAAAAGATGTTGATCTTAACGGACAAAGAGCGAGAGAAAGACAGAGCCCATTTATGAGGTCAAGCCCTTTTCAAAGTCAACTGCGGGAAAGAGGAGTTATCTTAGGAAATAAGAATAGAATATTATAGATAATTAAATATTTCTTTCACCTTTAGAACTATTTCTTTGCATGGAAACTTCAAATTAGGGTTTGGCCTATATAAAGCACTTATTAGGTTTAGGTTTAAGGGAGTCGAATCAAATTTTCTATTTTCATATATCCTCAGCCGCCGACTACATAATGTTCTAAACCTTTCGGAGGTTTAGGTTGTTCTTAAAGTAGTAGGAGAAGAAGATTGTATTATTATTGATATTTATTAATGCAAGAACTTATTTCATAGTTTTTTCTCTCTTGGTATTTACTATTCTTTGCATATGAGCTCAGGATGATAGTACATGAAGAAAAATACATTTGCCTAGCATAGGGAGATATAGGTTCACGAAACGAGAGAATACGATCTTTTCTCGTGGGCATTGACTAATCCGGTTGAGAGATTAACCGCCCAGGATTTCAACGACTAACAAGACGCATGTGTTTGGTTGTTATTGACCATTGATTCACGCCGGGAGGTATCATCAAGACGCGGGTTTCAACAATTCTCTTCGCTTAAAGATAAGTAAGAATACATATAAGGATGCTCTATCGAACTATGAAAAGTTGAATTGTCGACAAGGCATAACCCCACCTAGGCAGTTGCGGCGACCCTTAGTGCGATCCGCCGAGGCGGTAGTTGAACCAATTGCATTAATAAGAAGATAAATAATACAACTGGATCATCCTCCATAAAGCATTCAACCGAACCTCACTTTCATTATATTTATCTTTCATTTTTTAGTTAATCAAGTAGTTAATCTTAGTATTCTAACTCCACAAAATACTTGTGTTCTTATTTTCCATAGTATAGTCGTAAGAAGTAGTGAAGTCAACACAACCCCTGTGGGTTCGACAACCTCAAATACTATAATTTGACAAAGGTGGAACTAACAGGACTTCCGAGCCTCCATTAGATTTGGTGCCGTTATCGGGGACTGGCGCTCAATTTTACTACCAATTATTTATGTACCTTTTTCTTTTTCTTTTATTTAAGTTTTATTTTTTATATTCTTTTAACTCACTAGAGTTGTTTTGTGTATGACCAGGTCAAATCCGACCATTAATCAATATCCTTATGATCTAGAAATCAAAAGAACAAAACGAGATCTGAAACGTAGGGTACGCCAAAGAATGAACGCAACACCTGGCCATCAAAACATCGCTGGTATGAATGACGCCGAGGCAGACAACCGCGATGCATTCGCAGTGGCTGATCCAGCAAATCTTTCAAGACAGGAACGTACACGAATAGTTCGTGATTATTTAGAGGAAGACTTGGACGGATTAACTCCTACCGTTGTGATGCGTAACATAGAGGCAGAACACTTCGAATTAAAACTGGTCATGTTCAACATGATCAACACCCTAAGTCAGTTTGGGGGTTCGGCTTCTGAAGATACTCAACAACATATTAAGTCCTTTTTGGAAATTTATAACTCGTCTAAGTTGTTGGGAGTTTCAGCCGACATCCTTAATATGAAATTGTTTCCTATTCACTGAGGAATAGGGAAAAATCTTGGTTAAACAATCTCCAGCTAGGATCGTTGAACTCATTGACAGAACTATGCCATAGCTTCCTTGCCAGATTCAGTTACACCAATATGACTGATAAGATAAGAAACGATATAACATCCTATAGGCAAGATGAAGACGAATCAATGTACGAGTCCTGAGAAAGATATAAAGAACTATACAGAAAATGCTCCATGCATGGTTTGCTCGAGTGAAATCTAGTATCAATCTTCTACAACGCAGTTAACACCCCTACGAGGATGATGCTTGATGCTTCTGCCAATGTCACCCTCTTAGACCGCCCACCCCATAAGAATTTAGAAATTTTGGCTAGGTTGGCAAAGAATGACTACCAACACCCAACCACCCGAAGAGGCATAAATAGGCGAGGCACGACAAACTCTGATTCTACAGATTCTTTCTTAGCGCAACTATCATCCCTAACCAACATACTTAAAGATCTGCATAAACTAAGTCACATTCGTGAAGTAAAAACAATCACCAAGCAAAACATGTGGTGACAACCATGACTAAACCCGCACCATCTAGAATCGTCCTTCTATGTTGGAAACTTTAACAGAAACAATATGTTCAACAATTACAATTCATCATGGAGGAAGCACCCGAACTTCTCATGGAACAATCCCAATAATGCTCTTAACCCGCAACATCAACCGGTGCAATCTACTTGATTTCAGCAAAACAACAGATTTGCTCACCAGTAGATGCCATTGCAGGCACAACCGCCGCAGAAGTCAACAGATGTCCAGACTCTGGAGAACACACTATAAAAATTCATGGTTCAGACTGGTGCCTATATTGAAAACACCAATAAGTTCATTCAAAGAGCCGACACCTTCATGGACAGAACAGAAATGAGAATGTAGAACATTGAAGCTGCTCTTAAAACGCTGTAAACTGAAGTAAGACAAATGGCACAACAGATGAAAAACAGACCCATAGGAGTTCTACCTATTGTTACTGAAGTCGTTAGAACCGGTCCTCATGAAAAATGCAAGGCGATATCCACTAGGAGTGAATTACAACTAAAGGACCCTGAAATACCTGCTCAAACAGTAGGTAATACCCCTGAAACAGTAGTCCCAAAAGAAGCTATTGATGAAACACCTAAGGCAAAGGAACCATAAGACACTACCTACAATGCTTCCTTAGCAGATGATGTCGCTGCCACACCGCAAATAAGATTTCAATGCAATGAGAATATTGAAGATTTGCGCTTACCACCACCTTTCCCACAAAGGTTGAAACAACAAAATCAAGAGTATCAGTTTAAGAAACTTCTAGACATACTTAAACATGTACATATAAATATACCTTTGGTGGAGGCAATTAAACAAATTCCCAACTATGCCAAGTTCCTTAAGGATATTACATCCAAAAGGATAAAAATTGGGGGATTTGAAATAGTTGTCGCAATAGAAGGGTGTGTGACAATGCTGCACAACAAGGCCACGACTAAAAGAAAAGATCCTGGTAGTTTGAAAATACCATATTCTATCGGTGATCAATACATGGGTAAGGCACTATGTGACTTAGACGCTTACATAAATCTCATGCCTAAGTCAGTATTTCAGAAGCTAGGCATCAGACAAGTGAAAAGAACAACAATGATGCTGCAACTGGCAGACCGCTCTTACGTGTAACCAGAATGAAAAATTGAAGATATTCTGGTAAGGATAGATAATTTTATTTTTCCCACTGACTTTTTAATTTTTGATTATGAAGTAGATGAACATGCTCCAATCATATTGAGGTTATTCCTATCCACTATAAGAATATTGATCGAATGCGAAAAAGGCGAATTGGTCATAAGGGTCAATGACCAACAAGTGAAGATCAATGTATTCAAAACTCTAAGATAGCAAGACGAACCAGATGAATGCCAAAGAATTGAGGTTAAAACTGAATTTAACTTCAAAATAGAAACGAATTGCCTAAACAACACTTGTCGAAGCAACCACTGTCGCGACAGCACTCCCCTAGAACAAAAATACATCAGAAAGAAACCACCTGACGAGGAGATAGCAACTGGGACATCAATTTCTCCTCCGATCAAAAAGGGGAAGATGGTTGTTGCTAGAAATGTATCATATTAAACTCCTGTAGTAACCTAAATTTCTCTCTTTGTCCCCTATTTACTTTTATGTTTTAGAAATTAGATTTTTAGTTTTTAGATTTAGGATTTAGATTTAAATTTCCATAATTTAGTCTTTAGAATAGTTTTATTTACACAGATTTTATTTGCAATTATTTAGGAGCAATAATAAAATAATGGAGATGACTAAGCCCAAACGCGGCCCACACCAAGAAGAAAATATCTTGGTGGGAAACTTATCCCCCAAGGCGGAATCTATATCAAATTTGTCGCCAGTATGGGCCAGCTGAACTTGCGTCACGTTCACACCAAGGATAGTGATGTCACCACTGCCACTTGCAACGGTCCACTGCCTTCGCCTATAAATAGATAAGCGTGATTCATCTCTTCCACACTTTTTTCTACTACGATTACTCTGCACAAATTTCTTCTCCCCTTCTCCACAAGCAAAATATGATAACCCCAAGACAAACCTCCACCGGAGTAGCAAAATTCAAACGATTTTCTACACCGATAGTCGAGCATGAATACGAGAGAAATTTCAAAACCGTCAGATTTGGGAGGAGCAAGGCTTTCATTACACCGATGATGACGATCTAGGCCTGGAAGCGTTTATACTGTCGAAAATCACTTTTTAGCGATGACAGAAATTCGCAAAGCAACCAGATCCGGTAAATATTGAATGGGTTCACAAATTTTATGCCCGTCACCTAGTGCCCAACAACCCATACACATACCTACGAGGATGAGAAATTCTAGTGACCGACATCACGATCAACGTTTACTTTGACCTACATATCGAAAACAACGAAGATGCAGAGTTCGTTGCTGCCCTAACATCCTGAGACTATGAGCAGATGAAAGCAAAATTATGCCTGCCACGAATAGAATGGAATATAGGTAAGCACCGTGGTTCCATCAGCTACCGTGATCTCCGACCAAAAGCAAAGCTTTGGAATATGTTCACAAAGAGGAATTTAATGCCAACTTCGAACAATCAAACAGTGGATAAACCATGCCTGACACTCATCCACTTGATCATACACAACAAACATATAAATATTGGCATCATCATTAGTGAATAGATATTCGAATGCGCCACCAAAGAAAAAGGTACCTCATTTTCCCTTGTCTAATTACTGCCTTAGGAAATTTAGAAAGAGTTCCAAATATGCCCTTGGATACCTACACACCAAGAAGAGTGGGCTGGACACGAGAGGTTTACATCAGAAGGATGCAAGTGGAGGAAGCAGTTCCATAGGCTTTCATTCCTCCCACCACCGAAGCAACACCAGTCGAGGCCTCTCAATAGGCAGACCCAGTTAAGCACACGAAAATAAGACTCTTGGAGATCCTGCAGAGGATGGAGAGAAGGCAAATGGTCTTTATGACATATGTTAGGGAGTTCAACAACGTCATCATCGCCACCATCCAAGAAGAACTCCCCTCATGCACAACTGTCTTCCCAGAATTCATAGTCGATCTCTTCTCGTCTCAGACATCACCTGCAACATCACCTGCCTCAGCCACAGTCATATTCTCTCCAGCCGCCACAATCGCTGCAGCTTCCACCGAACCACTCTTAGTAGACTCGGTAACCAAATTCCTCCGGATAGACTCCACCAACAGAGGAGCCTCATCGGAAAAGTCCACCACATTCACTTAGAGTGATTTAGAAGAAGATAACGAGCCAACTCTGAGTTGTTGATGACTTCCTAGCCACAGCATAAAGAGGGCAAAAGAGAAAAGCAACCTCGTCCTCTCCGATCAACCTTGACACGGAGGATGAGTGATAAGTGCTCAACTCACTATCACTTTCTACACTTTTCATGGACACTTATCATCAATTCTACATCTACTTGAACTAATGCATGTACTTAATGTGATAAATTTAGGGATTATGCCATTGAAGATGATATTTGTATAAAAGGCATACTTTACTACATTTTCTTATTTGTGCAGGAACAAGTATTGCCGAGACAGCAAAATAAGGCCAAGGCAGGACCTGATGCCAAGGCAGTGGAGGATAAATAGCAATATGGCTGGTAATTAGAGGAGAAAAATGAGGAGAAAGTTGCTGAACAAGAAGCCCAAGAATCAAAGCTGAACAACACAAGAAAATCCCAAGGACAAGGCCACACGGGAAAGAAACCTTCTAGAAGATTAAACTTGGAAATATTTACCCTATGTACATAACTTGTTCCATATTCCAAGTTGTACTCTAATTAGGAAAGGTTTGCCTTAGGCCAAGCTAATATAAGGCATAACCGTCCTAGGGATTGAGAGAGTCGACCTAGAGAGCCGAGTTTGAGAGAATTCACCCTAGGAACAATTCTTCCAATCATATTCTAAACTTTCTTAGGGTTTAGGTGAAAGTTGTTGAGTATTAGTGAGAGGAAATTGTGTTCTGTTTCTTCTTTCAATGCAATAAAATATCAAAGTTTGCTTACTTTCAGCCATTCTTTGTTCTTGTATCCAAGCCCGAGAAGGAAGTTTGTAAGTAATCTATTTGTCTCGACTCAGGAGAGTTAGATTCACAAAATGAGTAAGTACGGTATTTAACTTGATTGAAGGATACTAACTCGGTCTAAGGATAGGTTAGAGTTTCAGAGGCTAAAAGAAGTGTGGGATTGGTTGTTGGTTATAATTGATTAACACCGGGATATATCATCAAGGACTGACCATCAACAGTGTTTCGACTTAGGGATGAGCAGAGCCATTCAAGGACACTTTGCCGAACTTTGGTAAATCTGCCCAAGAGAAAGGGATTGCCGCGGCAGAGAACACTGTCGCTGCCGAAGACAGTATCTGCAGTACTATCGAGGCAGTGCAGTGCAATTGCATTGGACAGAAACAGATCAATCAAATCCACTATAAAACACAATTGGATCCTACCCTCTTTCTCAAATTTGATCTCATCTTATTTAGTTTAAGCAACACCCAAACTTATTTGTGTTTTTACTTTTGTTTTATAGGGCAAGAAGATCAAAGGAAGCATATTAAGTATATCAATCCCTGAGAAGACGATAACTCGATAATATTTATCACTTTATTACTTGACATGTACACTTACACTCTAATTGCGCATATTCAACACGCATCAAGTTTTTGGCACCGTTACCGGGGATTAGCAACTAAATTTTATTTTCTTTATTTTCTTACTTTTATTTTAGTTATTTTATTTTTTTTATTTTTCTTTTAATTTTATTCGATTTGATTTTGGTGTATGATCAGGGCCAACCTAGCAATCCACTTTACGAGATTGATCCAGAAATCGAAAGAACTTATCAAGGATTAAGAAGATAGATCCAAGGAGTCATGGCAGTAAATCAAGGAAACTAGAACCTACCTGCAGGCAATGGAGGCCATCCACAGCAACCACTGCCGCAACCTTTGCCGCGGTAGTTAACCGTTAGAGATTCTCTGGTGGAAGATCTGAATGGATTGAACTCTGTCGAGAATTCATTACGCGATTTAACTCTATAAATTTATATGATCGAATCTATAATGAAATTACTTCTTTTAGACAAGCTGATGACGAACCTATGTACGAGGCTTTGGAACGCTACAGAGAGTTACTAAATAAATGTCCACTGCATGGATTTCCACTATAGACACAAGTAACCATGTTCTATAATGCTACCAATGCCCCGACAAGGATGATGTTGGATGCCTCGGCAAATGGCACACTCCTTGACAAAGCTCCGGAAGAAGCTATAGAAATTCTGAACAAACTCGCAAGGAACGATTTTCAATTCCCTACTTCTAGGCGAGGAGGAATAAGACGTCAAGCCACAGTAAATGAACTAGAAACCAACAATTCAGTGGCAGCACAATTGGTATCTTTAACAAAGATGGTTAAGAACATGCAAGCACAGCAAAATACTCATGAGGTAAAAGCAGTAAATTCTTCTGAGTATATGCAAGATGAGGAATCTAGTTTCTATGTGGGAAATTACAATCGGAACAACTATATGATGTCAAACAAATACAATCTGACATGGAAAACACTCTTAGGATATCAGCAAACACTGTCATCTCAGCATGTACAGCAATCACTGCCGTAGCAGCAGATGAATCAGCAACAACCTATGAACTCATTAGAAAACACTCTTAAGGCCTTCATAATGAAAACATAATCATATATTGCTGAGAACAGTAGTTTCATGAAGAGAACTGATGACTTCATGAATAAAACTGAGATGAGGCTACAAAACCAAGAAGCTGCTATAAAATCATTGGAAACTCAAGTTGGTCAATTTAATCAAAGACAAAATATTAGACCACATGGGGGACTACCTAGCAATACTAAAGTTGCTAAGGGAATGGGGCATGAACAATGCAAAGCAATCACTACAAGAAGTAGCCTACAAGTTAAAGAAACAATGGGCAAGCCAGCAACCAAAGTTCCACAAGCAACACATGAGGAATCAGACAAGGAGGACTTAGATGCTGAACAAACTGAACATGAGAACACTACCCTAGCAGAGAGCTCGGTAGTACCTGAACTACCTGCCGAGATGGAAAGAAACACAATGGTTCCAGGTATTAAATTCCAAACCAATAAAACCCTAGAAGAGATCACCAGTTTATAAAGCAAAAGCAAAAGCAGGATCACCAGTTTATAAAGTTCCTAGATATTCTAAAGCAAGTCCATATCAACTTGCCATTATTAAGGCAATTAAACAGATGCCCAACTATGCTAAATTCTTGAAAGATATTGTGTCTAAAAGAAGGAAGCTAGGTGAGTTTGAGATAGTGACAGCAACTATAGGATGCATGACAATCCTGCATAATCGCATGCCACCTAAACTGAAGGATCCTGGATGCTTTACCATACCTTGTGCGATTGGTAACAATTATGAAGGAAAGGCATTATGTGACCTAGGAGCAAGCATCAATCTCATGCCCAAATCAGTCTTTCAAAAGCTTGGAATAGGAAGCGCAAAACCTACGACAATGCTGCTCCAACTTGCGGATAGATCCTATGTGCATCCTGAAGGAAAAATAGAGGACATATATTGGTAAGGGTAGACAAGTTTATTTTTCTTGCAGACTTCCTTATCCTTGACTGTGAAGAAAATGATAATGCACCGATCATCCTGAGAAGACCTTTCCTTGCTACTGGACGAACCTTAATTGATGTGGAGAATAGAGAGTTGATAATGAGGGTCAACGACCAACAAGTCAAACTCAATGCATTCCATAATTTGAAAAAGTTCGATGATCCAAAAGAGTGTAAAGCTCTCCACACAATAGATGCAAACACCAAGGTATCCTGCCTAGGCAGCACGCTCGGCAGATTATTTGGTAAGAAAATTAAGCCCAAGGTGGAGGCAGAAAACACAGAAGGGACTGGCTAGCACTTGAAGGAAAATACAGGCCAGCAAGAGATGAGCAATTTGGGAGATGCATTTACATGCACTCCACCAGTAACATAATCTCTTCCCTTCTACTTTATCTATTATATTAGGATTAGTTTTAGTTTAAGATTTATGTGTTTATTTTATTTTCATTATTTTTCTTTATTAATTTTTTAAAGTTTTTTAGGATAATAAAAGCAAGAATAAAGGAGAAATAGTTCATAAAAGAAATTCTAACGAGGCAGTAAACAGTGTCAAAAGTCGCAACAGTCCCAACGGGCAGAAACAGTATAACGTCTATCTGCCGAGTTTTACGCTACAACAATAAATGCTAACGGGCAGTAATTTCAAAATGGCTACTAAGTCGAGGCATATATTAGCAGCATCATTCTTTTGAACTATTCACTCTTGCATTCTTGATTTCTTTAGCATTCTATTATAATCTTCCTCTCACAATACTCTTTGTCAATCTTCTTAAAATTTTCAGAATCTTTCCAAAACCCTTAAACCTTACAACTCATCCATGGCAGCATATACTCGATTTGCCCCCGCCACTGTTGCACACCGATTCAACCGATCGTTCATCGCTCGGCAGTTGTGGGAAGAGCAAGGATTTCAATAATCATAGGAGGAAAACTTCGGCATTGAATATTACTTGTTCAACAAGATTCAATGTCAAGAATAGGATTTTCTGTCTACAACCTCCACAGGAAAATGCCACCATAGTGCGAGAGTTTTATGCACATGGGCCAACCAAGGATAATATCTTTGTCCACTACCGAGTCAAGCATGTCCGACTTGACGCCGAGGTAATTAATGATTTTTATGGCCTCATCCCCATCCGTGATGTTCATACCAAATTCATGGAAAATATCACCACCAGGACTACGAGTTGATCAAGGATGACCTTTGTTACAACAACAACACCCCTTGGGAAATCGGTGCACAGTGGTGTACATTTGTCAAGAGATGACTCATCCCCACCTCCCACAACAGCACAGTGGACCGTAAGAGATTGGTGCTGATCCAATCCATCATCAACAAGAGGAGCATAAATGATGGAGAGATCATTTAACGAGAAATTCACGTTTGTGGTAAGAAGGAATGTGGACCTTTATATTTCCCCTGTTTAATATCTGGTTTGTGTATTGTTGCAGGAGTACCAGTCAAAGACACGGATGAGTACACACCAAATAGGCAAGGATGGACAAGAGAATTCTATCACAGAGTTATGCAAATTACACAGGCAAAACCTATCCAGGCAACATCACAGCAGTTCATGGCCGACACTGCTGCTGGAGCCCAGTACACGACAAAGATGCCAGGCATTTCCCAAGCCACTGTCATAGCAAACCCTACCAAGAGATTCTTCAGAGGATGGCAGCTATGGACCTTCGCCAGCAGAGATATATGGAATATTAGAGAGACTTCAACAGCACCCTTGCTCATATCATGATGCAGAACTTTCTCAAACAAGGGGAACAATTTCCAGAATTCCCTTCAAACATATTCATCACAGCAGCACCCTACACAGAAACCACTCCAGCCTCAGGGCCAAGGCTATTCTTCCTCTCCAGACCACAACAACAGTTCAATGCAGCTGGCCTATCTAGGGCAGTAGACGCTGTCGCAGCATCATCCGCCAGCAGAAGACCTTCCAAGAGAAGGGCAGTCTTCAACACTCCCCAAAGATTCCTAATCCCTAAGGAGACAATAACTCGATAATATTTATGACTTTATTACTTGGCATGTACACTTGCACTCCAATTGCGCATATTCAACACGCATCAATGAGTCACTGCGAGATCCAACCCCCACTCGCATCTAGCCACACCGCTTTGCAAAAAAGCCACTGGTGACCCCACCCAAGCCATTCGCCCAACCGCCGCCAAAAACCTAACGTAAGCTTCTCATTGACAGTGATTCCGAAGATTCATTCGGATCCTCAAAATTCTGAGGGAGATAGTATTTCTCTTTTCTTTTGTTTCTTTTTTTCAGTTATCTTTTATTTTCTCTATTACTTATCCATGCATTAAGGATAAGGCATCTTTTGAGTTTTGGGAGCATTTTTCTAATTTTGTAAAATGTAAAAGCCAACAATGTATGGAAGTAATCAATTATATCTTCATTGCTTTAATTTCTGTCTTAATTCTCAATTATTGCAAAAAAAATTAGTCTATCGAATTTTATTGAAACTGGCTCGACAGTAATATATTCTTCAGTTGCCACCTCAGTTCACACCGTTCACCAAACTTGAATTTCGAAAGGTTTGCTAGGATTAGTAATTAGGATTAGACTATGAGCCTAAAAACATCCTAAACACCGCTAGTCTTAGTTAATTTTAAAAGTTCTTTTCTTTGAAAAGCAATAAGGACTTAAGCTTAGATTTTAAACTAGAGGTGTCTATCATCGGGTCTAGTTAGTCCGCAGAGGTGCCCATGACTGGATCTAGGACTTAGTTTTTCTCCCACTTACTAAAGGTGCCCAAAATTGGCTCTAGTAAGAAATAGCTAAACACTTGAGGTGCTCAAAAACTGGCTCAAGCAGTATAAGTATATAGCAACATATATTTATATACCAATTTAGGGAGAAAGAGAGAAAGAATCAAGAAAAATCTTAGTCGAAAGTCTTGAGCTAGAAAAAGGATTAGAACTTAAAAAATCAGCTTTGAAACAGCTACGCACACACACTAAGACTTATAGTCCAATTCTGAGGAACACCTAGAACCTAGAAGAGGATGATTCAAGAAGGGATTTCTGCCACAGCAGGTAGAACGGTATATTACTTCAAAATTCTTGACTTAATTTGAATTACTTCAGGACAAGCAATAGTTCGAGTTTAGGGGTGTGATGAGTACTCAATAGTCCTTATTGTTATCATTTTCCCACTCATTTATTACAAATAAAGACATATTTAAAGGCGATAATGGATATTTCTGGTTATTTTTCATACTTTAGCATCTGAACACTGATTTTATGAATTTATCTATTATTTGGCTATAAAACATATCCGTTTGATAGTTTTATTTATTAGACAGAAAACTACATCATAGAGATGGCTAATTGAGAAGATAGATGTTGAATTGTAGATGAAGCACCCGCTACGGCAATACTTTGGAGGCCGCGGCAGTAGCATAAAGATAATAACCATAGCTCGATAGAGAGAGAAAGATGTTGATCTTAACGGATAAAGACTGAGAGAAAGACAAAGCCCACTTAAATGGTCAAGCCCTTGTCAAAGTTAACCGCGAAAAAAGGAGTTATTTTAGAAAATAAGAATAGAAAATTATAGTTAATTAAGATTTATATTTTTTTCCCCTTTAGAACTCTTTCCTTGCATGGAAACTTCAAATTAAGGCTTGTACTATATAAAATACTTATTAGGTTTAGGTTTAAGGGAGTCGAGTAAAATTTTCTATTTTCATATATAGTTAGCCGCTGACTATATCAAATTCTAAAATTTTCGGAGGTTTAGGTTGTTCGTGAAGTAGTAAGAGAAGAAGGTTGTATTATTATTGCTATTTATTAATGCAAGAACTTATTTCATAGTTTATTCTCTCTTGGTATTTACTCTTTTTTACATATAAGCTTGGGATGATAGTATGTGAAAAAAATACATTTGCCTAGCATTGAGAGATGTAGGTTCACGAAACGAGAGAATACGGTCTTTGCTCGTGGGCATTGACTAATCCAGTTGAGAGATTAACCATCCAGGATTTCAACGACTAATAAGACGTATGTGTTTGGTTATCATTCACCCTTGATTCACGCCGGGAGGTATCATCAACACGTGAAATTCAACAGTTCTCTTCGCTTAGGGATAAGAAAGAAGACATACAAGGATGCTCTATCGAACTATAAAAAGTTGAATTGTAGACAAGGCATAACCCCGCCGAGGCAGCTATGATGACCCTTAGTGCGATCCGCCAAGGGGGAATATAACATCCCAATTTTGGGGTTATTAGTTTAGGCTTTAGTCAGGAGAAATCGATTCGGGTCGAATTAGGTTCTCCAGTTCATTATTCTGGGGAAATATAAAATAAGAATAATTTTAATTAAGAAAAATAATAATTTTGGAATATGGTTTAAAAAAATATTAAAAAATGTTTCAAAATTTGAACTTTATATTGATTTTTAATTATGCTTAATTATACATAAGTGACCAATTTGTAATTTTTGGAAACAATGGAGGACTTAATTTGTGATTTTTGAAAATTGTAGTTTTAGTGACTAAATTGAAAAGCAAGCTAAACTTAGAATCCTTAGAGGGCCATAAACCCAATTTAATTTTTTTAATAATGATTTTTTCACCAAAATGATTTTTAATTAGTTTAATTAAAGATGATAATCATTTTCTCACAAAACTACCTTTTTTCTCTCATCTTTTTCTCTCATTTTCTCTCCATTTTCCTTCATCTCTTTTCTTCAATCCCTTGCTGGTTTTTGCATATTTTTTAACAAAGATTACTTCATTTTAATCATCTTTCTATTCTTTACAAAATCTAACCAACAATTTTATCAAATCAACACCAATTTGCAAGGAATCAAGAAGGGGAAACTTCATCTTTTTGGTGAATAGATCTCAAAGGTAATTTGCTGGATTTTAAACTCTTTTCTAAGGTTTTTTATTGAAATTCCCAAGTATTAGCTTGCTAATCTTTGAATAAAACTTAATTCTATGTTTTCAATGTTAGATCTAATGATTTTGTGAATATTTTTGTGAAATCTTTTTATATCTCATTAAATTATGAAATTAGATGGATTCAATTATTTTATTATGTTAATTAAATGATTAATTAAGTCTTCAATTGATAACACATTAATTTCATCACGGAATAATGCAATCGGTGTTGTTTTAAGGTGTTTTTTGGTTGTTTTAGGGGCTGTTTTAGGTGTTTTAAAGTTGCTGGAGATATAAGGATGGTTTGGATGTGTTTTTAGTTAATAATTGAAGTGAATTAGATGTTACATTCATTAGGTTTTGGGTTGATGTTGTTCGGATGTGTTTCGGCTTAGTTTACAGTCTTTTCGGCTAAGTTTTCGGTGGTTTTATGGTGATCGGATATGGCTGCTGGTTTGAGCATGTAATGATGTGAAAATGCTCTATTTTTAATGTTGTAGAAGAGGTACAAGAAGGTGCTTGAGTGCTGGTGCGTTAGCGTGATCGTCGGGATATTGGCGAAAGCTCATTTCGCTTGTCGGTGAGTGTTTACGGACTTAAAGTGAATCGCGTTCGGTACGGTTCTGTTTTGGGGACTATGGAAGAGTGTGAAAACTTTCCATAGTTCAAGAATAAGGAAAATAAATATTTTTGATATATCAACATGAGTTTCGGCTACATTCAATAAAGGCATTATGTTGGTAATGCAATGAGATTCTTGGAAATTCATGAACATGATTTGAATTAGTGCATGCATGAGAAATACTTCCTGAAATGAATAGTTTATCAAGCATCCATGATTATGGAAAATTATGAGAAATGATTTGGAATACAATATGGTTAATTGCCTTATATATGATGGTGCCTTTGGGCATGGCTTTTGGTTCATTTGTTGAACATATTATGCATACATTATGAGCAACAAGTTATCATGCGCATTTGATTATGATATTGGCTTAGTGACAATAACTTTAAATTCGAATACGAATGACATGTCATTAGGATTGTCTTAAGCGCACTATAAACAATGTTGAGAATACAGAAAATTGCCTACACGTAACAAGGGTGACTTTGTGTCCAACCGTGCGTGGTAGAGCCCCCTACACGTAACAAGAGTGACTATGTGTCCGATCGTGTGTGGTAGTGCTATAATGGTGACTTCATGTCATGTCAATGGTGACTTCGTGTCATGTCCATGGTGACTTGGTGTCGTATCAATGGTGACTTCGTGTCATGACGAGACAATGGTCTCTAGCAATGGATCCGTATATTCGGTGAACTCAAGGTTCATATTAAGTGGTCGCTAGAATGCCAATATATATACATGAATCTAAGGACATTGTGCATCATTTATAAATTGTTTTGATAAGGTTATGTAAACTCAAGGAAGCATTTGGTTTAATGAACATGAACATGAGATGTTAGCATGCATGATTTAGTGATGCATTGCAAATTATGGTTTCACTATGGTTTTAAATAGATGCATTGATGATCTTGTGTAGAGCTTCCTCACTAAGCATGTTTGCTTAAGCTCTCTTTTTATCCTTGTAGAAAAATAAAGGCACTTAGGACTTCGTTCGGGGCAAGGAAACCAAGGGGAAGGATTAATTCAAATTTGGTATGTTTTAGGCAAATAAGTTGGGGCATGTCAATGTGTAGCCCAACCTAAGTGAGGAATGTAAACTTTGACTTCGGTTTATATTGAAATGAGACTTATGTTGCTTGATTGTTAATTATTGGACTATGGTGTTGTTGGATTGTTAAAGCATGTACTTGCATGATCGATATGTTTTTAATCATTTTTTAGGAAGCATGACTATAGTTTGATTGATGTTCGTGACGTTGTTAATCATGTACCTATAAGATGTTAACTATGCCTAGGACTTATGCATTTTTGTGGTAATGATTAATGGTTGAGTATTGAGTAATTAGTGTTCACTTAGTGTGACGTAACTATTGGGTTCTAGACCCAAAGTTTCAAAACCTTAGCGAAGCTTCCGAAACCTTTTCTAAATAGTTTCGAAACCTTCAGGAAGGTTTCGAAACCTTGCGGGTAATTTCAATTCTGGAAAGTTACTGGACGCGAAAAGTTTTGAAACTTTCAGGGAAGTTTCGAAACCTTTTACAAAAAGTTTTGAAACCTTCTGAAAGGTTTCGAAACCTTTGACTACCAGGAATTGATAGTTGTTGAAAATTATACTATAGTCTCGAATATCTTCATTTGTTCAATTAGGGTACCTACAGATGTTATTTTGAGCTGAAATTTAACATGAATGCATAAATTTGATTTAATTTCAAGTTGGTTAACTTAATTTGAATGAATTCCTTGTAATTTGGAAGATTTACATTTTGGTCCCTAAATTGGAGAAACATGCAATTGATGATGATAGAATGATCCGTTTGACTTGAAATTTACCATGATGGATACTTGCATGTTTAATTAAATATTGATGAAAAGAATTTGTACTTTATTAATAGAATTTAAAAGTTTTACGTTTTAGTCCTTAATTCACTCACATGCTTAATTAGATACTTGTTTGTGATCAGATTGCTTCCGTTAAAGCTTTGTATGTTGCCAAGACGTGTAGGAACAAAATTATGCATCTAGGAAAGATAAAGAAAAAAATATATATCGGTTTTCAGGGTTCTTTATCAAGTCGAACCCTTGCGGGTTTGGTTCGATATTCCCCGTGTAACCCATAATGTCGGTTCCATCGAGGCAGGCTAAAGGGGTTACATTTGGTGGTATCAGAGCCGGGTTTGTAAAGTGTGTAGTTGGTTTCTCAAAGTATGTGTAGGTTTGCTAAGTTTTGTGATTAGTATGTTAAAGTGTAAGATTGAACGTGATATGTTGTTGTGTACATACCTATATATTGTGAGTATACCTAGAATAATAATGGGTAAAAGGGGTGGTCAGTTACACATTGCCAATGCCAACCTATTTTTAGATGCTCTTCGGTTTCCCTTTGATCTTGCTCGAATGTAAGTTTATTATGTTTTAATATTATGTTTTAAAATTGCATGTTTGAAGTATTTGGATAATGCCTTCGAGACGAGAGACTCGTGCTAGTACGAGCTTGACCACCGATGGTCAAGCAGAGGGAGAGGCGATTGTTATGGAGGAACTGCTTTCACCTCCTCCACTAGGTGGTGTGCCACCCGCTGGTGTGCCTCCGGTTCTGGTAAGAGGCCAGTTCAGAGAGTTTTCCCCGTTCATACAATTATGATGGGTACGTTTTAGGCAGCTATGGCTGGAGTGCATGTATCGGCTCTCGCACCTACCGTTGTGGTTACCCTAGATCTACCGCTAGAGCGACTGCGTAGCTTTGGTGGTGTTGAGTTTAGAGGATCTGACCCGAGTTCAGCTGAGGAGTGGTTGGCTAGCACTGAGAGGATTTTAGACCAGATGAATTGTCAGGATACCCGGAGGTTGGGTTACGTGGTCTCTCTGCTTTAGGGAGATGCTTATAGGTGGTGGACTACCACGAAAGCGGGTGTAGCTGTTGCTAACCTGATATGGGAGTATTTCAAAACCGCCTTTGTGCAGAAGTTTTTGGGTCCATAGTACGAGGATGCACAGAAGAGAGAGTTTATGTCCCTGGTGCAGGGCATTATGTCTGTGGCTGAGTACGAGATACAGTTTACTAGTATGAGCCACTATACTCCTGAGTTGATCCCTATTGATCGTAAGAGGTGTGATAGGTTCCAATATGGGTTGGATCTTGAGATCAAGACATATTTGTTGGCTGCGGAGTACACCGAGTTCGATTAATAGAGCTAAGGATGTTGAGGAGTCTCTGAGGGAGTCTAGGAAGTCTTCCAATGTTGGGAAGAGGCTTGCTGAGGCTAACAGCCAAGGTAATAAGGGTAAGAGGTTTCCGGACAACCGATACAGAGTCGATCGACGCCGAGGTGATTTTGGACGCGGCGATCGTGCTCAGCAGTTTGGTAGGGGCGATGGTGAGACCCCAGTTTATAACTTGTGTTCTAGGCATCACCCGGGCGAGTGCTGGTGGGCCAGTGGTGCATGCATGGGATATGAATCGAGGGATCACATGAGGCATGATTGCCCAAGTTTTGCTGGTGAGATGGGTGATCGTACTGAGGCTGCAATGGTGCCTGGTAGAGGACGTGGACGTGGTCGAGGTCCTTTGCAGAGGCAGGGTGATGGGCGTAGAGTCTATGCTCAGTGTGGGGCTCGTAATGCCACAGATGTGGTTGCAGGTACTTGTTCTTTACAAGATGTACCGTTGTTTTCCTTGATAGATTTAGGATCTACACATTCTTATTTTTGAGTTAGCATACATATTTGTTGGATATCCTTCTTGAGGTTTTAGATGTGGAGGTTTTGGTTACTAGTTCTTTGGGTGAGACGGTGACCGTAAGGAGGTTATATAGGAGGTATCCGTTAGAGGTACAAGGGCATGTCTTTGAGGTGGATTTGATGGAGTTGTCGTTTCATGGTTTCGACCTTTTCTTTGGTGTTGATTGGTTGACGGAGCATAGAGTTGTGGTGGATTTTGAAAAGAAGTGGGTTACCTTGAGGTTGTTTGATGGTAGCGAGGTTGTGGTAAAGAGTAAGGATACCAGATTCTTATCCAATGTGGTTTCGGCCTTACAGGAGGGAAAGTTGATGCAACATGGTGGTATGGCATATCTAGCATATGTAATGAACCCGGGAATAGGAGAGGTTCGAGTGTAGGATATTCGAACAGTACGTGACTTTCTAGAAGTTTTCTCTGAGGATTTACCTGGATTACCTCCCGATCGTGATGTGGAGTTTAGTATCGAGACTTATGCTGGTACTAATCCGGTGTCTATTGCTCCTTATCGTATGGCACCTAAGGAGTTAAAGGAGTTAAAGATGCAATTGCAAGAGTTGCTTGACTGTGGTTTTATACAACCGAGTGTATCACCTTGGGATGCATCGGTGTTGTTTGTGAAGAAGAAAGATGGCACGATGAGGATGTGCATTGATTATCGGCAACTGAATAAGTTGACCGTGAAGAATAAGTATCCTTTGCTAAGGATTGACGATTTGTTTGATCAGTTTCGAGGAGCAAGTGTGTTCTCGAAGATTGATTTGAGATCGGGGTACTATCAGTTGAAGATGAAAGAAGAGGATGTGTTAAAAACGGCTTTTCGGACAAGGTATGGTTATTATGAGTTTTTGGTGATGTCGTTTGGATTGACTAATGCCCCTGCTGCTTTTATGGATATGATGAACCGGGTGTTTCACGAGTACTTGGACTAGTTTGTGGTAGTGTTCATAGATGATATCCTCGTGTATTCACGTACCGAGGAAGATTATGATCGGCATTTGCGGATAGTGTTGCAAGCGTTGAAAGAGAACCAGTTGTATGCTAAGCTAAGTAAGTGTGAGTTCTGATTGAAGGAAGTGGTGTTTCTTGGTCATGTGGTGTCGGAAAAGGGTATTAGTGTTGATCCAAAGAAGATTAAGGCTGTTATGGATTGGAAGCAACCGAGATCTATGTCAGAGGTTCGGAGTTTCCTAGGCTTGGCTGAGTATTATCGTAGGTTCATTGACGGTTTTTTGAGCATTGCTGCTCCTATGACCAAGCTGTTGCAAAAGAAGGTTCCTTTTTAGTGGAAAGAAAGTCAACAAAAGAGTGTTGAGAAGTTGAAGGAAGTGTTGACTAGTGCTCCGGTGTTGCTTCAACCCGAGTCCGGTAAGGATTTTGTGGTTTATAGTGATGCATCTTATGTAGGTCTTGGGTGTGTTTTGATGCAAGAGGGGAAAGTTGTAGCTTATGCTTCTAGACAGTTGAGGGTACATGAAAAAAATTATTCGACTCATGATTTGGAGCTGGTGGTGGTGGTTTTTGCTTTGAAGATTTGGAGACATTATTTGTATAGAGAGAAGTGTACTATATACACGGATCATAAGAGTTTGAAGTATCTCATGTCACAAAAAGATTTGAACCTTAGGGAACGAAGATGGATGGAGATGCTTGAGGATTATGATTTATCTATTGAGTATCATCCGGGAAAAGCCAATGTAGTGGCCGATGCTTTGAGACGTAAGGCGGAGGTTGAGTTGAGAGCAATGTTTGCTAGATTGAGTATTTCTAAGGAAGGTGGTTTGGTAGCGGAGCTGCAAGTAAAACCTATTTTGGTTGAGATGATCAAGGTGAAACGATTAGAGGATGAGGCTTTAGTACCTTTTGTGGAGGATATTGCTGAGGGTAGACCGACCGAGTATTATTTTGGTGATGATGGTGTGTTGTGTTTTAGAGGTCGGGTTGTGGTGCCGGATGATCAGAAGTTGAGGCAAGCTATCTTGGCGGAAGCTCATACTAGTCCGTTTGTTATGCATCCGGGTAGTGTGGAGATGTATAGAGATCTCAAAAGTGTGTACTTTTGGGTTGGTTTAAAGAAAGATGTGACGGAGTCTGTATCTCGTTGTATGGTGTGCCAGCGAGTGAAAGCTGAACACTAGTTCCCTGCAGGATTGTTGCAGCTGGTTCAAGTTCCGTAATGGAAATGGGAGAGAATTACTATGGATTTTGTGACGGGGTTGCCATTAACACCGTCCAAAAAGGATTTTATTTGGGTAGTTGATAGATTTACAAAGTGTGCACATTTTCTTACCATGCATACAACGTACTCCATGGATAAGTTGGCGGATTTGTATGTTTCTGAGGTAGTAAGGTTATATGGTGTGCCTAAATCGATCATATCGGATAGAGATCCACGGTTTACATCTAAGTTTTGGAGGAGTTTGCAGACAGCTTTGGGTACGAGGCTTAGCTTTAGTACAGCTTATCATCTACAGACGGATGGTCAGTCTGAGCGTGTTATTCAGACTTTAGAAGATATGTTGAGATGTTGTGTCATCGAGTTTCAAGGTTCTTGGGAGAAGCAATTGCCGTTGGTAGAGTTTGCTTATAATAATAGTTTCCAGACAAGTATAGAAATAGCACCGTTTGAGGCGTTATATGGACATAAGTGTCGTACACCTTTGTATTGGAAGGAAGTTGGATAGAAGTATGTTTATTTGCCCCAAGTGTTGAAGGATACGGATGAGAAAGTTAAGTTTATATGTTCTAAACTTAAGGAAGCTTCGGATAGGCAGAAGTCCTATGCCGATTTAAAGCGTAGAGAGATAGAGTATGATGTTGGAGACAAAGTGTTTCTTAAGGTTTCTCCGTGGAAGAAGGTGATGAGGTTTGGACGTAAGGGTAAGTTGAGTCCTCGTTTTATTAGGCCATATGAGGTGTTGGAGCGTGTTGGTCATGTTGCTTATAGATTGAGATTGCCAGAGGAGTTGAGTAGGATGCATGATGTTTTTCATGTATCAATGCTTCGTAGATATAGATCGGATCCTTCTCATGTTGTTTCGGTTGAGGAGATTGAGTTAAGGGCAGATATGAGTTATGAGGAAGAACCGGTGAGGATTTTGGATGTGGATACAAAGGTTCTTCGAGGAAAACCCATAGATTTAGTTAAAGTGCTTTGGAAACACTGAGGTGTTGAAGAAGCAACTTGGGGGACAAGGAAGAGCATGGAGGAGCAGTTTCCATACTTGTTTGCTTCAGGTAAAGTTTCGAGGACGAAATTTTCTTAAGAGGGGGAGAGTTGTAACATCCCGATTTTGGAGTTATTAGTTTAGGCTTTAGTCAGGAGAATTCGATTCGGGTTGAATCGGGTTCTCCGGTTCATTATTCTGGAGAAATATAAAATAAGAATATTTTTAATTAAGAAAAATAATAATTTTGGAATATGGTTTAAAAAAATATTTAAAAAAATGTTTCAAAATTAAAAGAAGGTAATTTGAACTTTATATTGATTTTTAATTATGCTTAATTATGCAGAGGTGACCAATTTGTAATTTTTGGAAACAATGGAGGACTTAATTTTTGATTTTCGAAAATTGTAGTTTTAGTGAATAAATTGAAAAGCAAGCTAAACTTAGAATCCTTAGAGGGCCATAAACCTAATTTAATTTTTTTTAATAATGATTTATTCACCAAAATACTTTTTAATTAGTTTAATTAAAGATGATAATCATTTTCTCACAAAACTACCTTATCTCTCTCATTTTTTCCTCTCATTTTCTCTCCATTTTCCTTCATCTCTTTTCTTCAATTCCTTGCTGATTTTTGTATCTTTTTCAACAAAGATCACTTCATTTTAATCATCTTTCCATTCTTTACAAAACCTAACCATCAATTTTATCAAATCAACACTAATTTGCAAGGAAT
This sequence comes from Abelmoschus esculentus, assembly GCA_035048815.1. Classification (NCBI taxonomy): domain Eukaryota; kingdom Viridiplantae; phylum Streptophyta; class Magnoliopsida; order Malvales; family Malvaceae; genus Abelmoschus; species Abelmoschus esculentus. The sequence goes on along the minus strand of JAUCBN010000026.1, from coordinate 10,015,454 downwards.
CAAGAAGAGAAAACTTCATCTTTTTAGTGAATAGATCTCAAAGGTAATTTGCTGGATTTTAAACTCTTTTCTAAGGTTCTTTATTGAAATTCCCAAGTATTAGCTTGTTAATCTTTGAATAAAACTTAATTCTATGTTTTCAATGTTAGATCTAATAATTTTGTGAATGTTTTTGTGAAATCTTTTTGGATCTCATTAAATGCTGAAATTAGATGGATTCAATTATGTTATTATGTTAATTAAATGATTAATTAAGTCTTCAATTGATGGCACATTAATTTAATCCCGGAATAATGCAACCGGTGTTGTTTTAAGGTGTTTTTCAGTTGTTTTAGGGGTTGTTTTAGGTGCTTTAAAGTTTCTGGAGATATAAGGATGGTTTGGATGTGTTTTTAGTTAATAATTGAAGTGAATTAGATGTTAGATTCATTAGGTTTTGGGCTGATGTTGTTCGGATACGTTTCGGCTTAATTTACGGTCTTTTCGGTTAAGTTTTCGGTGGTTTTATAGTGATCAGATATGGTTGCTGGTTTGAGCATGTAATGATGTGAAAATGCTTTGTTTTTAATGTTTTAGAAGAGGTACAAGAAGGTGCTTGAGTGATGGTGTGTTGGCGTGGTCGTCGGGATATCGGCAAAAGCTTGTTTCGCTTGTCAGTGAGTGTTTACGGACTTAAAGCGAATTGCGTTTGGTACGGTTCTATTTTGGGGACTATGGAAGAGTGTGAAAACTTTCCATAGTTCAATATTAAGTAAAATAAATGTTTTTTATATATCAACATGAGTTTTGGCTACATTCGATAAAGACATTATGTTGGTAATGCAATGAGATTCTTGGAAATGCATGAACATGATTTGAATTGGTGCATGCATGAGAAATACTTGCTGAAATGAATAGTTTATCAAGCATCCATGATTATGGAAAATTATGAGAAATGATTTGGAATACAATATGGTTAATTGCCTTATATATGATGGTGCCTTTGGGCATGGCTTTTGGTTAATTTGTTGAACATATTATGCATGCATTATGAGCAGCAAGTTATCATGCATATTTGATTATGATATTGGCTTAGTGACACTAACTTTAGATTTGAATACGAATGACATGTCATTAAGATTGTCTTAAGTGCACAATAAATAATGTTGAGAATACAGAAAATTGCCTACACGTAACAAGGGTGACTTTGTGTCCAACCGTGTGTGGTAGAGCCGCCTACACGTAACAAGAGCAACTATGTATCCGATCGTACGTGGTAGTGCTATAATGGTGACTTCATGTCATGTCAATGGTGACTTCGTGTCATGACGAGACAATGGTCTCTAACAATGGATCCGTGTATTCGATGAACTCAAGGTTCATATTAAGTGGTCACTAGAATGCCAATATACATACATGAATCTAAGAAGGACGTTGTGCATCATTTATAAATTGTTTTGATAAGGTTTTGCAAACTCAAGGAAGCATTTGGTTTAATGAACATGAACATGAGATGTTAGCATGTTAGCATGTATGGTTTTAAATAGATTCATTGATGATCTTGTGTAGAGCTTCCTCACTAAGCATGTTTGCTTAAGCTCTCTTTTTATCCTTGCAGAAAAATAAAGGCACTTGGGACTTCGTTCGGGGCAAGGAAACCAAGGGGAAGGATTAATTCAAATTTGGTATGTTTTTGGCAAATAAATTGGGGCATGTCAATGTGTAACCCAACCTAAGTGAGGAGTGTAAACTATGACTTCGGTTTATATTGAAATAAGACTTATGTTGCTTGATTGTTAATTGTTGGACTATGGTGTTGTTGGATTGTTAAAGCAAGTACTTGTATGATCGATATGTTTTTAATCATGTTTTAGGAAGCATGACTATAGTTTGATTGATGTTCGTGACGTTGTTAATCATGTATCTATAAGATGTTAACTATGCCTAGGACTTATGCATTTAGTGATAGTGATTAATGGTTGAGTCTTGAGTAATTAGTGTTCACTTAATGTGATGGAACTTTTGGGTTCCAGACCCAAAGTTTCGAAACCTTAGTGAAGGTTCCGAAACTTTTATCAAATACTTTTATCAAACTTTTATCAATTCTGGAAAGTTACTGGACGCGAAAAGTTTCGAAACTTTCAGGGAAGTTTCGAAACCTTTTACAAAAAGTTTCGAAACCTTCTGAAAGGTTTTAAAACCTTTGACTACCAGGAATTGATAGTTGCTGGAAATTATACTTCAGTCCTGAATATCTTCCTTTGTTTAATTAGGGTACCTACAAATGTTATTTTGAGCTGAAATTTCACATGAATGCAAAAATTTGATTTAATTTCAAGATGGTTAAATTAATTTGAATGAAGTCCTTGTAATTTGGAAGATTTACAGTTTGGTCCGTAAATTGGAGAAAAATGCAATTGATGATGATAGAATGATCTGTTTGACTTGAAATTTACCGTGATGGATACTTGCGTGTTTAATTAAACATTGATGAAAAGAATTTGTACTTTATTAATAGAATTTAAAAGTTTTACGTTTTAGTCCTTAATTCACTCACATGCTTAATTAGATACTTCCGTTAAAGCTTTGTATGTTGCCAAGACATGTAGGAACAAAATTATGCATCTAGGAAAGATAAAGAAAAAAAATATATATCGGTTTTCAGGGTTGTTTATCGAGTCGGACCCTCGTGGGTTTGGTTTGATATTCCCCGTGTAACCCATTAGTGTCGTTTCCGTTTAGGCCGGGCTAAGGGGGTTACACGGTAGTTCAACCAATTGCATTAATAAGTAGATAAATAATACAACTGGATCATCCTCTATGAAGCATTCAACCTAACCTCACTTTTATTATATTTATCATTCATTATTTAGTTAATCGAGTAGTTAATCTTAGTATTCTGACTCTACAAAATACTTGTGTTCTTATTTTCCATAGTCGTAAGAAGCAGTGAAGTCGACACAGTTCATGTGGGTTCGACAACCTCAAATACTATAATTTGATAAAGGTGGAACGAAAAGGACTTTCGAGCCTCCATCAGCTCCCCATAGACAACACTCATATGAAGTCCTGTAGCACCATCGTAAGAGCCTTCGATGAGACCAAAAAAATATAGTGAGAGGGAGGGATATACCACTACAGTAGGGCCTTAACACTTATGATATCGATTTCTTAATAATGGATATCAAAACCACTTACAATTGCCAAATGGGAAGGCCATGGTTCCATTCTGCAAGGGTCGTACCATCATTGTTGCACCAGAAGTTGAAATTCGTCTTTGATGGAAAGCTCGTTACAGTAAATGCTGAAGAGGACATTATAGACTTTGTCACAAGTGATGCACCATATGTGGAAGCTTAAGAGAAAGCTCTCGAATGTTCTTTTCGATCATTCGAGTTTGTCAGTCCCACCTTTATCGTTGAGGGCAATAAAATCCCTATATAGAAACTATCCCGAACAACGAGAATAGGAATTAAAGAGATCGTGGGGCGAGTTGCCCGATTCGGAAGAGGGTTGCGGCCTGTTTAAAATCACCTTTTAAGTTTCCGTTTATTTATATTTATCCTTTCTATTTTGTATTTCTTTTCATGTGCTTATTTATTTATTTATTTTGTTTATTATGTGATTTAATTATTTTGTGAATTAATTATACTATCGCATTTCCTTTTCCATGTTTATTTTGTTTCCTTTTTCTTTTCTTTTTGCATCCATTTCGCATATTATTTCATACATGGGTGATGATTCAAAAGTACATTCTGGAAGATGCTTAATTATGGATGAGAGGTTCTGTATCAACAAAAGTGCTAACGTTACAGTATGAGGGTGGTTTGAACGCATATAAATAGAGAAAAAGAACAGCTTATCAGAAGACCACGTGTCAGAAATTGCGGAGCCCATTTTGATCATTTCAAAGCATAATAAACTCGAAGAGAGATATGGTAGAATTGTGATTTAGATTTGAAGGAAACCTTACAACAAAATTTGGCGTTATGGAACTGTTACTGAATGTCCAGACCGACGAACACATGTTCAAAGCCTTGACGCAATATTGAAATCCAAGGTACTATTATTTCATAGCAAGCAAGAGCGGTAGCCCACCATATCAAGATTCTAGCGAGGAATGTCTACGAATTAAAGAAGTGTGTCAGCCTTGGGACAAAATCTCAAGCGTAAAGGTTAACCCCTATCTGTAATTAGCGTTATGACGACTTATTGTAATAGGACCTCTTTATCTTAATGAAAATCTTTTTTGATGCTACTTAAGAATCAACACCTCCATTGCATTCATTTCAACATGACATTGCATTAAATTATATAGTTTTTCTTTCACATATCACCTAGAATGAATCAAATTAATTAGTTGTGCATATGTCATGCCAGAATCCAAGTTGCATCATTGCGATACGTGTTTAAAGATCAAGATCATGGAAAATAGAGTGACCAACATAGAACGAGGCCAGAAGGATCTCGAATCCCGCATAGATCAGGCCGAACAAAATATCACCCAGAATATCAATCAGAATATCAGCCAGCAGATCTCTCCAGCTCAAACGACGATCCTAGGCCAAGTAACTGCAATATTGGGTAAAGGAAAAGCCATAAAAGACCTTACTGAAGAGCCAGAAGACACTATTGCAACATCTCACGTTAAGGTTCAAACCAAAACGTCAACACCTTAGAAAAATGTATACTTAAATATTGCAAGAGCATCCATTAGTCAACCAAGAGGAGCATTTATGAAGCAATCAGTTGACTTTGATGTATTACAAGATGAAAACATGAAAGATTCGGATGTGGTAGAAAAAATCAGACCTGAAATAGAAAGCAAAAGCGACAAAAAGTTTCATCTCTTCACAGAGCAACTTAAGGCGACATTGAGAATAAGTGAACAAGGGAATGAGGCTAATGATTTATGTCTCGTGTCAGACTTGGTCCTCCCTCCAAAATTCAAAATACCAGACTTTGATAAGTATCAAGGAACTACATGTCCTTCTGCACATTTGACCATGTACTACAGAAAAATGGCACCTTTTGTAAAAAATGAGAAGTTGTTGATATACTATTTCCAGGATAATTTGGCTGGGTCAGCAATTCGATGGTACACTCAATTAAATCGAGATAACATTAAATCATGGAGTGACCTCTCAAAAGCTTTCATGCATCATTATAAGCATGTAACAGATCTGATCTTGAATTGGTTCATACTACAAAGCCTAGAACAGAAACCAAATGAGAGTTTTCGTGAATATGCTCAACGATGAAGAAACATGGCAGCTTAAGTTCAGCCCCCAATTCAAGAAAGAGACATTACTCCCATGTTTTTGAATACTTTAAGAGGAGTCTTATATGATCGACTGATAAACCACGCTTCTGCCAGCTTTGCGGACGTAGTAAAGACTGGAGAATACATTGAAGATGCAATTAAGAAGTGGAAGATAAATGATTCTTATAATGTTACCCCTCATAAGGAAGAAGATACTCAAATTCATATGGTGGGTTCTCACACAACCAGTCAGTTTCAAAGCCAATCTTCACTTCCAGCAAAACCTACGAAGGTGCTTCATTCTATTCCTATGACTTACACTGAGTTGCTCCCTACACTAGTTGAGAAGAAGCTTTTAACTCCTTTTCAATCCAAACCGAAGGATCCTCCCTATCTTGAGGGCTATGATTTTAATGCAACATACAACTATCATATAAGGAGTACGGGGTATACAACAGAGAATTGTGGAACTTTGAGAAATAAAATTCAAGATCTGATTAAAGCTGGTATTTTGAAATTCGAATGACAAGTTTTTGGGGAGATGATCTTTATTTTGATGTTTATCTATTGATTCTTTTTATATTCTCTTGAAATAATACGTCGAATCAACTTTGTCAATTTTTGCCCTGAAATAGTAAAGATCGTTTTGTAAGAGTATATGATATGTATGAAAGTTTTCATCTTAATGAAAACTACATCTTTGTTCTTTTATGGCTATTTTTATGAATGATCAAGCAAGCATACACGATGAGAATCATATGAGATGATCGAGCATTTTGGGGGTATTATTACTAGGAATAAACAAAGATCTCATGTACATACAAGAGTTCAGATTCGAATAGACAAAAGAAGACAGAGAACTTGAAAGAATTCAATTCTTTTGGTAAAAAAAATGATACCAACCGAAGTCACTTGACTTGGAGCATTGAATAACAATGAGATAATATTTTTTGGGGTAATTTTATTTAGGTCACAAGAATGGTGAGTGATAGTACCAAAACGAAGCCTACCAACTAGAAAAGTGACGACATAAAAAAGGAAATATTTAACGAATTGCCTGCACCTATACATCCTCATTAATAGTAAGAATAGTGTTTTACATGACATATGCATCTTTGCATCATGATCATGCATCATCTTCAACATGAATATTTGTACAGGATTTTGAATAGACAATATCCAAGAAGATGACTTTGTAGAAAAATTTTGTGCACCTCTACTCCAATCAAGAAGACACAAGCTTGAGTGCCATATGCTTCGATCACTTTGAAAAATAAGGGAGAGATCATCCGATATAAAGTTATCACTAACAGCAGACTTTTTGATGTCAAGACGAACAGAACCGGGGCATCATTTTATAGAATATTTTATAAACAAATTTATAAATTCGGTCATTTCTTAAGGATACCATTTCGAAAACAAATTTCTCAATTCGATCATTTCTTAAGGATACTTTGTTGAAAACAATTTTCTTAATTCGGTCTTTTCTTAAGGATACTTTTCTAAACGAATTTCTTAATTCGGTCATTTCTTAAGGATACTTTTCTAAACGAATTTCTTAATTCGGTCATTTCTTAAGGATACATTTTCGAAAACGAATTTCTTAATTCGGTATTTTCTTAAGGATACATTTTTGAAAATGAATTTCTTAATTTGGTCCTTTCTTAAGGATACTTTTTCGAAAATGAATTTCTTAATTCGGTCATTTCTTAAGGATACTTTGTTGAAAACGAATTTCTTAATTCGGTCTTTTCTTAAGGATACTTTTCTAAACGAATTTCTTAATTCGGTCTTTTCTTAAGGATGCATTTTCTAAAATAAATTTCTTAATTCGGTCTTTTCTTAAGGATACTTTTTCAAAAATGAATTTCTTAATTTTGTCCTTTTTTAAGGATACTTTATTGAAAACGAATTTCTTAATTCGGTCATTTCTTAAGGATACTTTTCTAAACGAATTTTTTAATTTGGTCCTTTCTTAAGGGTACATTTTCGAAAATGAATTTCTTAATTCGGTCCTTTCTTAAGGATACATTTTCGAAAATGAATATCTTAATTCGGTCCTTTCTTAAGTTTTTCGAAAGCGAATTTCTTAATTCGGTCCTTTCTTATGGTACTTTTTCGAAAACGAATTTCTTAATTTGGTCTTTTCTTAAAGATACTTTGTTGAGTTCGAATTTCTTAATTCGATCCTTTCTTAAGGAAACTTTTTCGATCATTTCTTAAGGAAACCTTTTCAGTCGAATTTCTTAATTCGATCATTTCTCAATGACACTTTTGAAAACTCAAGTTTTTGATCCAAATCATTTCATAAGGATGTTTTTCTTAAAACCGAACTCGATCTTTTCAAAATGAGGTTTTTCTTAAAACCGAATTCGATAATTTCAAAGTGATGTTTTTCTTAAAACCAAATTTTAATTAAATCCTTCCATAAGGATACCAAATGATTTGAAAAAAGATGAGGATTATTCAAATGTCCACCAAATCCATTTTCACAAATGGTCAAAGGAAGATAAATCCTTCGAAAAAATCCAATCTCTTGATTGGTGCAAACTGATTGTACCTAGGGAAATGGTACAACTAGCCCGGAGCAAACGACTACCGGTAAAGGCAATCCAAATCCGCTGATCCCTGTGCATTTGAGAAAAATGCAAAGAAGATTAAATGATTGATCAAGATAAGGCCCATTCAAACGTTCATTGAAATCTATTTCACAAATGGTCGAAAAAAAATCTTTTGAAAAATCCAATCTCTTGATTGGTACAAACTGATTGTACCCAGGGAAATAGTACAACTAGCCCGCAGTAAACGTCTACCGGTAAAGGCATTTCAAATCTGTTAATCCCTGTGCATTTGGGAAAATGCAAAAATGATCCAGGAGTCGAACTGAAGAGAGATAATATTCAAGAATCATAAGAGAATTTGGATCTACGCAATAGATAAGAAAGAACTCACGACTGCAAGATGAAGATTGCATGAAGAACTAGAAAAGCTTAAGATTCAAGAGGAGAATCAACTGAAAAGTTCAATACATGAAAGTCTCTCGATTTGAGACGTGGAAGATTCTATGTAGGAAGAATTTACGGCGTTGACATTTGAAGGTGAAGAGTTCAACAACAGGAAGAACTTACGGCCTAAAGACTTTTCCGAAGACAAGCAAGACTCTGCAGAGGAAGCATCTACTCATCCGAGGAACCTGATAGAAGAGTAATCAAGGAAGAAGTTGTAGGCTCGAAGTCTCAATTTTGAAGAATTTTGTTCTGGAACAGCAAAGAAGATCAAGTGAAGACCAAGAAGAGGCGGTGGTCAAACGAAAGAACCCCAACCTTTCCAATAGTACCCTAACCTTACCCAAAAGAACCCTCACCATTCCAAAGATGAACCTTGAAAACATATGAGAAGAAATGAGTTATTCATTATCTTTTCTTTATTGTCGTTACACAACAATAAGCAAAGAGGGACAGTTGTAATAACCCATATTTTTACAAAATCCAAACAAGCTAAACCCATAGCCCAATAACCCATTACACTAACCCAATAACAGATTCAATAACAAGCCCACATTACACAAGCCAAACCCATCAGACCCAAAAACTAAACAAATTATGAAAACCTTAATTCTAACCCTCATCTGCGCTGCCGCCGCGTTGCCCTCACTATGCTGAACAGATCAAAGCGAGTGGCCGCCACGCGCAGCGGTTCGAATAGCCGTGGCTGTCGCGCGCTCACCTTATTCGTCCTTATAAACGGCCACCGCCCATTTGACGCACCGATCTGCATAAATGAAAGAAAAAGATCAGATCTGCAAAATGAAAAAGGGAAACAGAGATATTTTTCGTTTTTTTAATGTTGTAAAATCGGTATAAAACCCATTCGAATCCTTGTAAAAGAAGTACGAATTTGGAATAGAAAACAAGATATTCGAGAACAAAAAAACAAAAAATGACAGTCCACTATTCGAAAACAAAAACAAGAAAATATAGAGAAGGGATCGAATTAAATCGAGAAAAAGAAAAGGTAAAAAAAGATTCGGATAACTTATCTGTTTGTAGATCTACGCTTGTACACTTATTTTATTGAAGATCTGAGGCCAGATTCAAGACGAGGGCAACGAAACGCTTCAGAAAAGTGCTATCTTTTTTATTTTTGTCACCCGCAATGGCGGCCGACAACGACGACTGGAGATTGAGGACGGTGGTCCGGTGCCGGTTCTCCAGAAGTTGAGAGCCTCCTTAAGAATTATGTTTCTATTCTTTGAGGAAGAATGAAACAAATGAACCATTGTTAAAATAGGTGTATTTAACCGTTAGCCAAAACGACGTCGTTTTGGGCGTTATCCGTCGTTTTGGTGTTGTTGCATAACGCCCAAAACGACGTCGTTTCATGCCCCTAACCCGTCTACAAGATCTGTTCGTCCGACCCAGACCCGCAGTCAACCTGGAAAGAAGGGTTAATCACGCGCGCAGTCCTTGAAGTATTTGTATCTTTATGTTTTGGTCCTTCAGTGTTGATTATTCTCTGTTTTAGTCACTATTTTCATTTTATTTTTTCCATTAATTTATGTTTCCTTTTTATTTCGGCCATTGTTTATTATATATTTAATATTATAATTATATATGGAATAAAATATGTATATATTATTTTCCTTATGTATACATTACGTGAAATTATTTCCTTACTTATGATGTTATATATATATATATGTTACTATTCTTACCTATTTAACTTTATATATTTTCATCTAAAGTCTTAGATATTTTATTATATATATAAATCTGAAAATTTTAAAAATCTAAAATTACCTATTTTATCATCCTTTTGACTTGTAATATTTATATTATTATATTATTACCTTATTATCTTAATACTTACGTTCTATATATAAATATATTAGTATATATTAGCGATATGTATATTATAAATATTATATTAAGTTATATGTATATATTTTATTTAATATTTCACTGTTATATAATGTATTTAAATTTATGTATGGAATTTATGTACTTGTATTGGATATTAGGATATGTATTTTAAAATTAAAAATTAATTTAATTTGAATTTTATATTTTCTTAAAAATTATGATGCGAACCTTTAGTTACCAATTCTGGGCGTTATGGGGGTGTTATTCCTTCCCCAAACATAACGAACTCCCGAACTAAATTTTCTCTGGTTTTACTTTTGGTGTTCGACCCACCTTTTTGAACGGTCGATGGCAACTCCAACCGATTAACCGATTTTTAAATTGTAACGCTATTCCATTAGGAGTAATATTTTGTTCTTCAGGTGTTATATTCAGATACTGAATTTTTAAATCTCACCGAATTTTGGAACCTTTTAAACCGTTTTTAAATATTTTTTTTAAAAAAAGGTCTCTACATTAGGTTTGGAGATAAATCTATACACTCTAAATTTAATAAATTTGTGTAAATTTTACGGTAGATTATATTTATAATTCAAACTTGATTTTTAAAAAAATGAGTTGAGTTGTTCGATGTTATGTTAAAATATGATTATAAATATTTATAAAATTATGATACTAATTGATTCTAATTTAAATAATTTTTTTTATATTTGTATAATATATTTATATATATGCATTTCTTCATATTTTTATATACGAGATACATATATCATGTAAATTTGAGGATGTTGACACAAACTTGAAAATCATTTTATTAATTACTAAAATTTATAATTTTTTCTGAATCTCATTTTATATCTCAAATTTTACTTAAATTTTTAAAATTGAGTCAAGTTTTATTAACTCTAATATAAATATATTGTTAGACTAACATAAAGCATATAATTAAATATTTTAATTTTTAATTTAGGTACTTTGGTATTGCTTAATAAAAGCTTTTGCGGAAAAATTAATTTTCCATTCACACTCAAAAACTAAAAACTTTAACTTTCTATTGAAGAATCAATTTTTAGGGTGAAGTTATTTTTTACCCTTATTTTTCAAAACAATTTTAATTATTAATATATTGAATTAATATTTAGTTATATTCTACTAATAAATGTAAATACTATTTACATTTATTTATTTTTATTTAATGATATTTAATCTAAAATAATTATTTTTATCTTTTTAAATATATTTATTATTATAATTTTAAATACTAAAATTTTATGATTAATTTTTATAAAGCACTTTTAAATATTTTCTAATAATATTTTTAAAATTACATTTAAAAAAACAATATCAAACTAACCTTAGTAACAAAAAATATATCATTCACAAACATTAAAAAAATTAAAATCATTGTTTAATTTTTTTAAATGGTAAGGAAATTCAAACATTCCATATGTGATAAATTGACATATATAATACTGCAGCACTATATATATGTATATATGAAGTAATTAAATTTGTGGAAATATTAAGATCTTACAGGCATGGAGATGAGCAAAGGCAAGACGTGCGAGGCGACGATCGTGATTATGGGGCTGTTTTTGGTGCTTTTGTTAGCGTCAGCGCCGACAAATGCAGAGTTGGACAAGGAGTGCTATGATAGCTGCTTGGCCGGTTGTGATGTACCACCACAGGTGATGCCAGAGTGCATCCAAAAATGCACCACAATATGCACTCATGCTGCCGCGGAAACGGAGAGTCGGTCTGTAAAGGCGGAGGAACAACGACCGGGCGGACATTGATATTTCAAGAGGATTCATAGAATAAGATGATGATGATTGTAATAAAACATGTATTTAGGGTTCAAAATAATTTTAATTATATGATTGTTTTATATTCAATGAATAAGAAGGTGATTTTTCGCTCTTGTTCATGTTGATGATAAGAATCAAATTCCTACGTCAATTCAAAATCCAATCTGCCACAAGATATTCAACTTTCAAAATCATATAGTTTTGAATTTCATTTCAGATAATTGAAGTTTCGAATCCCACACAGCCCAGATTTGGACCAAAACATCAAGTCAGAACCCTTTTGTTCATCTCAAAAATGGGCAAGATTCTCGGTGTCTTATCCCCCACTTTTAGCCAATAGAGTTTAACCTGATCAAAACCGTATTGTTATGCAGCCTATTTAAAATCACCTTTTAAGTTTTCGTTTATTTATATTTATCCTTTCTATTTTGTATTTCTTTTTATGTGCCTACTAATTTATTTATTTTGATTATTATGTGATTTAATTATTTTGTGAATTAATTATACTATCGCATTTCTTTTTCCATGTTTATTTTGTTTCCTTTTTTCTTTTCTTTTTGTATCCATTTCGCATATTATTTCATACATGGGTGATGATTCAAAAATATATTCTAGAAGATGCTTAATTATGGATGAGAGGTTCTGTATCAACAAAAGTGCTAACGTTACAGTATGAGGATGGTTTGAACGCATACAAATGGAGAAAAGAACAACTTATCAGAAGACCACGTGTCAGAAATTGCAGAGCCCATTTTGATCATTTCAAAGCAGAATAAACTCGAAGAGAGATATGGTAGAATTATGATTTAGATTTGAAGGAAACCTTACAACAAAATTTGGCGTTATGGCACTGTTACTGAATGTCCAGACCGACGAACACATGTTCAAAGCCTTGACGCAATATTGAAATCCAAGGAACTATTATTTCATAGCAAGCAAGAGCGGTAGCCCACCATATCCAGATTCTAGCGAGGAAAGTCTACGAATTAAAGAAGTGTGTCATCCTTGGGACAAAATCTCAAGCGTAAAGGTTAACCTCTATCTGTAATTAGCGTTATGACGACTTATTGTAATTAGGACCTCTTTATCTTAATGAAAATCTTTTTTGATGCTACTTAAGAATCAACACCTCCATTGCATTCATTTTAACATGACATTGCATTAAATTATATAGTTTTTCTTTCACATATCACCTAGAATGAATCAAATTAATTAGTTGTGCATATGTCATGCCAGAATCCAAGTTACATCATTGCGATACGTGTTTAAAGATCAAGATCATGGAAAATAGAGTGACCAACTTAGAACGAGGCCAGAAGGATCTCGAATCCCGCATAGATCAGGCCGAACAAAATATCACCCAGAATATCAATCAGAATATCAGCCAGCAGATCTCTCTAGCTTAAACGACGATCCTAGCCCAAGTAACTGCAATATTGGGTAAAGGAAAAGCCATAAAAGACCTTACTGAAGAGCCAGAAGACACTACTGTAACATCTCACGTTAAGGTTCAAACCAAAACGTCAGCACCTCAGAAAAATGTATACGTTAATACTGTAGGAGCATCCGTTAGTCAACCAAGAGGAGCATTTATGAAGCAATCAGTTGACTTTGATGTATTGCAAGATGAAAATATGATAGATTCGGATGTGGTAGAAAAAATCAGAGCTGAAATAGAAAGCAAAACCGACGAAAAGTTTCATCTCTTCACAGAGTAACTCAAGGCTACATTGGGAATAAGTGAACAAGGGAATGAGGCTAATGATTTATGTCTTGTTTTAGACTTGGTCCTCCCTCCAAAATTCAAAATACCAGACTTTGATAAGTATCATGGAACTACATGTCCTTCTGCACATTTAACCATGTACTACAGAAAAATGGCACCTTTTGTAAAAAATGAGAAGTTGTTGATATACTATTTCCAGGATAGTTTGGCTAGGTCAGCAATTCGATAGTACACTCAACTAAATGGAGATAACATTAAATCATGGAGTGACCTCTCAAAAGCTTTCATGCATCAATATAAGCATGTAACAGATCTGATCCTAAATCGGTTCATACTACAAAGCCTATAACAGAAACCAAATGAGAGTTTTCGTGAATATGCTCAACGATGAAGAAACATGACAGCTCAAGTTCAGCCCCCAATTCAAGAAAGAGACATTACTCCTATGTTTTTGAATACTTTAAGAGGAGTCTTGTATGATCGACTGATAAACCACGCTTCTGCCAGCTTTGCGGACGTAGTAAAGACTGGAGAATACATTGAAGATGCAATTAAGAAGTGGAAGATAAATGATTCTTATAATGTTACCCCTCATAAGGAAGAAGATACTCAATTCATATGGTGGGTTCTCACACAACCAGTCAGTTTCAAAGCCAATCTTCACTTCCAGCAAAACCTACGAAGGTGCTTCATTCTATTCCTATGACTTACACTGAGTTGCTCCCTACACTAGTTGAGAAGAAGCTGTTAACTCCTGTTCAATCCAAACCGAAGGATCCTCCCTATCTTGAGGGGTATGATTTTAATGCAACATGCAACTATCATATAGGGAGTACGGGGCACACAATAGAGAATTGTGGAGCTTTGAGAAATAAAATTCAAGATCTGATTAAAGTTGGTCTTTTGAAATTCGAATGACAAGTTTTTGAGGAGATGATCTTTATTTTGATGTTTATCTATTGATTCTTTTTATATTCTCTTGAAATAATACGTCGAATCAACTTTGTCAATTTTTGCCCTGAAATAGTAAAGATCCTTTTGTAAGAGTATATGATATGTATGAAAGTTTTCATCTTGATGGAAACTACATCTTTGTTCTTTTATGGCTATTTTTATGAATGATCAAGCAAGCATACACGATGAGAATCATATGAGATGATCGATCATTTTGGGGGTATTATTACCAGGAATAAACAAAGATCTCATGTACATACAAGAGTTCAGATTCGAATAGACAAAAGAAGACAGAGAACTTGAAAGAATTCAATTCTTTTGGTAAAAAAAATGATACCAACCGAAGTCACTTGACTTGGAGCATTGAATAACGATGAGATAATATTTTTTAGGGCAATTTTATTTGGGGCACAAGAATGGTGAGTGATAGTACCAAAACGAAGCCTACCAACCAGAAAAGTGACAACATAAAAAAAGAAATATTTAACGAATTGCCTGCACCTATACATCCTCATTAATAGTAAGAATAGTGTTTTACATGACATATGCATCTTTGCATCATGATCATGCATCATCTTCAACATGAATATTTATACAGGATTTTGAATAGACAATATCCAAGAAGATGACTTTGTAGAAAAATTTTGTGCACCTCTACACCAATCAAGAAGACACAAGCTTAAGTGCCATATGCTTCGATCACTTTGAAAAATAAGGGAGAGATCATCCGATATAAAGTTATCACTAACAACAGACTTTTTGATGTCAAGACGAACAAAACCGGGGCATCATTTTATAGAATATTTTATAAACAAATTTATAAATTCGGTCATTTCTTAAGGATACCATTTCGAAAACAAATTTCTCAATTCGATCATTTCTTAAGGATACTTTTTTGAAAACAATTTTCTTAATTCGGTCTTTTCTTAAGGATACTTTTTTAAACGAATTTATTAATTCGGTCCTTTCTTAAGGATACTTTTCTAAACGAATTTCTTAATTCGGTCATTTCTTAAGGATACATTTTCGAAAACGAATTTCTTAATTCGGTATTTTCTTAAGGATACATTTTTGAAAATGAATTTCTTAATTCGGTCCTTTCTTAAGGATACTTTTTTGAAAATGAATTTCTTAATTCGGTCATTTCTTAAGGATACTTTGTTGAAAACGAATTTCTTAATTCAGTCTTTTCATAAGGATACTTTTCTAAACGAGTTTCTTAATTCGGTCTTTTTTTAAGGATATATTTTCTAAAATGAATTTCTTAATTCGGTCATTTTTTAAGGATACTTTTTCGAAAACGAATTTCTTAATTCTTTCCTTTTCAAGGATACTTTATTGAAAACGAATTTCTTAATTCGGTCATTTCTTAAGGATACTTTTCTAAACGAATTTCTTAATTCGATCCTTTCTTAAAGGTATATTTTCGAAAATGAATTTCTTAATTCGGTCCTTTCTTAAGGATACATTTTCGTAAATGAATATCTTAATTCGGTCCTTTCTTAAGTTTTTCGAAAATGAATTTCTTAATTCGGTCATTTATTATGGATACTTTTACAAAAACGAATTTCTTAATTTGGTCTTTTCTTAAAGATACTTTGTTGAGTTCAAATTTCTTAATTCGATCCTTTCTTAAGGAAACTTTTTCGACCCTTTCTTAAGGAAACCTTTTTAGTCGAATTTCTTAATTCGATCATTTCTCAATGAAACTTTTGAAAACTCGAATTTTTTATCCAAATCATTTCATAAGAATGTTTTTCTTGAAACCAAACTCGATCTTTTCAAAATGAGGTTTTTCTTAAAACCGAATTCGATAATTTCAAGGTGATGTTTTTCTTAAAACCAAATTTTAATTAAATCCTTCCATAAGGATAGCAAATGATTTGAAAAAAGATGAGGATGATTCAAATGTTCACCAAATCCATTTTCGCAAATGGTCAAAGAAAGATAAATCCTTTGGAAAAATTCAATCTCTTGATTGGTACAAACTGATTGTACCGAGGCAAATGGTATAACTAGCTCGAAACAAACGACTACCGGTAAAGGCAATCCAAATCCATTGATCCCTGTGTATTTTGGAAAATGCAAAGAAGATTAAATGATTGATCAAGATAAGGACCATTCAAACGTTCATTGAAATCTATTTCACAAATGGTCAGAAAAAAATCTTTTGAAAAATCCAATCTCTTGATTGGTACAAATTGATTGTACCTAGGGAAATAGTACAACTAGCCCGGAGAAACGGCTACCGGTAAAGGCATTTCAAACCTGTTAATCCCTGTGCATTTGGGGAAATGCAAAAAAGATTCAGGAGTCGAACTGAAGAGAAATGATATTCAAGAATCATAAGAGAATTTGGATCTACGCAATAGATAAGAAAGAACTCACGACTGCAAGATGAAGATTGCATGAAGAACTAGCAAAGCTTATGATTCAAGAGGAGAATCAACTGAAAAGTTCAATACATGAAAGTCTCTCGATTTGAGACGTGGAAGATTCTATGTAGGAAGAATTTACGGCGTTGACATTTGAAGGTGAAGAGTTCAACAACAGGAAGAACTTACGGCCTAAAGACTTTTCCGAAGACAAGCAAGACTCTGCAGAGGAAAAATCTACTCATCCGAGGCACCTGATAGAAGAGTAATCAAGGAAGAAGTTGTAGGCTCGAAGTCTCAATTTTGAAGAATTTTGTTCTGGAACAGCAAAGGAGATCAAGTGAAGACCAAGAAGAGGCGGTGGTCAAACGAAAGAACCCCAACCTTTCCAACAGTACCCTAACCTTACCCAAAAGAACCCTCACCATTCCAAAGATGAACCTTGAAATCATATCAGACGAAATGAGTTATTCCTTATCTTTTCTTTATTGTCGTTACATAACAATAAGCAAAGAGGGACAGTCGTAATAACCCATATTTTTACAAAATCCAAACAAACTAAACCCATAGCCCAATAACCCATTACACTAACCCAATAACAGATTCAATAACAAGCCCACATTACACAAGCCAAACCCATCAGACCCAAAAACTAAACAAATTATGAAAACCTTAATTCTAACCCTCATTTGAGCTGCCGCCGCGTTGCCCTCACTATGCTGAACAGATCAAAGCGAGTGGCCGCCACGCGCAGCGGTTCGAATAGCCGTGGCTGTCGCGCGCTCACCTTATTCGTCCTTATAAACGGCCACCGCCCATTTGACGCACCGATCTGCATAAATGAAAGAAAAAGATCAGATCTGCAAAATGAAAAAGGGAAACAGAGATATTTTTCGTTTTTTTAATGTTGTAAAATCGGTATAAAACCCATTCGAATCCTTGTAAAAAAAGTACGAATTTGGAACAGAAAACAAGATATTCGAGAACAAAAAAACAAAAAATGACAGTCCACTATTCGAAAACAAAAAGAAGAAAATATAGAGAAGGGATCGAATTAAATCGAGAAAAAGAAAAGGTAAAAAAAGATTCGGATAACTTATCTGTTTGTAGATCTACGCTTGTACACTTATTTTATTGAAGATCTGAGGCCAGATTCAAGACGAGGGCAACGAAACGCTTCAGAAAAGTGCTATCTTTTTTATTTTTGTCACCCGCAATGGCGGCCGACAACGACGACTGGAGATTGAGGACGGTGGTCCGGTGCCGGTTCTCCAGAAGTTGAGAGCCTCCTTAAGAATTATGTTTCTATTCTTTGAGGAAGAACGAAACAAATGAACCATTGTTAAAATAGGTGTATTTAACCGTTAGCCAAAACGACGTCGTTTTGGGCGTTATCCGTCGTTTTGGTGTTGTTGCATAACGCCCAAAACGACGTTGTTTCATGCCCCTAACCCGTCTACAAGATCTGTTCGTCCGACCCAGACCCGCAGTCAACCTGGAAAGAAGGGTTAATCACGCGCGCAGTCCTTGAAGTATTTGTATCTTTATGTTTTGGTCCTTCAGTGTTGATTATTCTCTATTTTAGTCACTATTTTCATTTTATTTTATTTTTTTCCTTTAATTTATGTTTCCTTTTTATTTCAGACATTGTTTATTATATATTTAATATTATAATTATATATGGAATAAAATATGTATATATTATTTTCCTTATGTATACATTACGTGAAATTATTTCCTTGCTTATGATGTTATATATATATGTTACTATTCTTACCTATTTAACTTTATATATTTTCATCTAAAGTCTTAGATATTTTATTATATATATGAATCTAAAAATTTAAAAAATCTAAAATTACCTATTTTATCATCCTTTTGACTTGTAATATTTATATTATTATATTATTACCTTATTATCTTAATACTTACGTTCTATATATAAATATATTAGTATATATTAGGAATATGTATATTATAAATATTATATTAAGTTATATGTATATATTTTATTTACTATTTCACTGTTATATAATGTATTTGAATTTATGTATGGAATTTATGTACTTGTATTGGATTGTCGTGTATATTAGGATATATATTTTAAAATTAAAAATTAATTTAATTTGAATTTTATATTTTCTTTAAAATTATGATGCGAACCTTTAGGTACCAATTCTGGGCGTTATGGGGTGCTAATCCTTCCCCAAACGTAACAAACTCCCTAACTCAATTTTCTCTGGTTTTACTTTTGGTGTTCGACCCACATTTTTGAACGGTCGATGGCAACTCCAACCGATTAACCGATTTTTAAATTGTAACGCTATTCCATTAGGAGAAATATTCTGTTCTTCAGGTGTTATATTCGGATACCGAATTTTTAAATCTCACCGAATTTTGGAACCTTTTAAACCGTTTTTAAATATTTTTTTAAAA
Source organism: Abelmoschus esculentus (assembly GCA_035048815.1). Classification (NCBI taxonomy): domain Eukaryota; kingdom Viridiplantae; phylum Streptophyta; class Magnoliopsida; order Malvales; family Malvaceae; genus Abelmoschus; species Abelmoschus esculentus. Next base: position 9,996,051 of record JAUCBN010000026.1, on the reverse strand, counting down.
AAAGGTCTCTACATTAGGTTTGAAGATAAATCTATACACTCTAAATTTAATAAATTTATGTAAATTTTACGGTAGATTATATTTATAATTCAAACTTGATTTTTAAAAAATTAAGTTGAGTTGTTCGATGTTATGTTAAAATATGATTATAAATATTTATAAAATTATGATACTAATGGATTCTAATTTAAATAATTTTTTATATTTGTATAATATATTTAAATATATACATTTTTTCATATTTTTATATACGAGATACATGTATCATGTAAATTTGAGGAAGTTGACACAAACTTGAAAATCATTTCATTAATTACTAAAATTTATAAATTTTTCTAAATCTCATTTTATAACTCAAATTTTATTTAAATTTTTAAAATTGAGTCAAGTGAAAATGCCTACAGGGTCGTGTCAAGGCACCAACCTTTATCAACAAACAAGACCAATTTGGCTTGGGATACAAGCCAACTACGAATCAGAAAAGTAAAGAAATTATGAAAAAACAGAAAAGGCAGAGAGCTCGTTCGCAAGGAATGAGGTCAGCTAGGAACCTATGACATTCCCTCCACAGTCCCAGAATTTTGTCTTTGGAGGAATTATGTATCCGGAAGAACAAGAAGCTGAATTGAGGAAATTGATAGGCCAATTAGACATCATTGTCATTTCTGAAGATAGAAGTGATGGAACAAACCCTAAGGGAATTGCACCATACGCACCAGGAACTACTCTAAATAACAGGAGTGTAGAAAAACTCTCTAGAGTTGTTAGGAAAATTTCAGAGTCCTTAGATATCGAACCATCGAACAATACTAAGATTGATCCAGAACTTATCTTCAAGAAAGAAGTGTGTCTAGGGGAGCTTTCAGAATCTGGGGATGATCAAGACTATGATCTACCACCTAACTTCCTAAGACTGATATAACAAGAAGAGAAATAGATCCATCCCCACAAGGAATCTGTAGAAACTGTGAGTCTGGGGAATGAAGAAGAAAACAAAGAAGTGAAACTCGGGACGTGTACTACGACCGAAACTAGACGTGATCTGATTGATGTGCGTGGTATAAGAGCAATTTAAGTGCAAGTGTACACGTCGTCAAGTAATAAAATGATAAGTATATCATGTATCGTCTCCACAGGGATTGATATACTTAATATGTTTCCTCTTGTTCCCTTGCTCCTGAAAAGAAAGTAAACACACAAATAAGTTAAATTGTTTTATCTAAATAAATAATTAAATAACAAAACATAAAATAAAAAGGTTGAAGACGATATAGAGAAAGTGGGTAGGATTCAGTTATGTCAATTAGTGGATTCAATTGATCTTCTTCTTGTCCAATACAATCACTCAACACTGCTTCGACAGTACTACAAATACCACCTCGGCAATGTTGGCGCTCCTCTACCGCGACAATCTCTTGCTCTTGGGCATAGGTATCAAAGTTCAGCAAAGTGTCCATAAGTGACTCAACTCATCTCTAAGTCAGAGTGTTGTTGATGCCCAGTCTTTGACGATACCTCTCGGTGTAAATCAAGGATAACCACCAACCAATCCAACACTTCTTTTAGCTGCTGAAACTCTTAACTTATCTCTTAGTGCCTTTACAAGAGTATAGGCCGAGTTAGTGTCTACAACACCGTACTTATCCCTTTCATGAATCTACACCTCTCGATGCTAGATAAATAAATTACTTGCAAACTTCCCTCTCGGGCTTGGATACAAGAACAAAGAATGGCAATAGGATAAGCAAACTTTGATTTTATTATTGCATAAGAACAAGAATACAAGAATCAATCTCCTCTCACTAATGTCGACAACCGTCACCTATCCCTAAGAAGTTTAGAACATATTGTTGTTAAGTACAATTCTTAGGGAGAAGGGTCGGCTTAAAGGGTTTCTCTCTAAGTCGTTTCTCTCTAAGTTGGCTCTTTCTAAATCGGCTCCCTTAATATTGTGGTCGGCTAAGGTATTTATAGTCTTAGCCTAGGTTAAACCTTTCCTAAATAGTCTTCAACTTGGAGTAGGGAACAAGTCTTCTTCAAGGTATCTGATATTTCCAAGTTTGCCTCCTTCTAGAAGGGTTTTCCCGCTTGGTCTTTGAATTGGGCTTTTAGCGCGCTAGCCTAGTCCAATTGGTGCACTGCATCTTCTAGAATATTCTTTATATTTTCATCTTTCGTTACGCCTCCATTGTTGTTGCTGCCACATTGGATTCTATCGCGGCCTTGCTTCTGCCTCGGCCATAACACTGCTTCTCTTCCACTTCTGCTCTGGATATATTCCTGTATGTACAGAATATGTAAAAATATCTACATTCTCTATAAATATGGACTTTGTAAGTGATGATAATGGAATATCCAATATTTGAGCAAAGAGTCTATATTTCAGTTCAAGTTGGTGTATAATAGATGCATAAAGTACCATGGGAAGGGTAGTAAATAACTGCCTTTTAGGCACTCATCAAATACCCCCAAACTCTAACTATTGCTTATCCTCAAGCAATGCCAAACATCAAATTGCCGAACCTTACTCCTCATTGGTCTTACTCTTCCATCTATTCTCCCCACCATGGTCATGTCTATTTCTCCGTTTTAGCCATTAGTTTACCCAAGGACTTTTACTAAGAAACAAGATATGGGGCTAAGTGAGTGTGTATGTTTAATGGACAAGGCTGATTCAAGGCTTTCTTAGATAAACTCTAAGTTCAAGACAAGTAGAATCTTGGACTAAAGTTGTCTTCTTAAAACAACAAGTCTTGAGCCAATTTCGGGCACCTCAAGATATGTGTTTTCTATTTTCTTCTTTTTCTTATTTATTCTTTTTCTTATTAACCACCTATTTAGCATACTAGAGCCAATTTTGGGCACCTCTAGCACGAAGGAGAGCAAAACTAGAGCCAGTGATAGGCACCTCTAGTTATTTTTCCAAAAGGTTCTAAATCTTTATCACCTAAGTTTATTAAAAGAACTTTTAAATCAAACAAGTCCAAAAAGTGTTTATTTTCTTTCTAACCCTAAAACAAGCTTCTAAGTTTTATTCTATGAGTATCCTATGGTTATCCCTTCAAAACAGAACTCAGCCATGGTAAGGAAAAAGATTTCTATAGCCTTAAAGGAGTAAACTAAAGCAAAGCTGACATAGGGCAGTGCAAGATTACCAACAAAAATTCAAGAAAAGAGATTATTAAAAAAAATTCAGAAAAATTTACTCCCTTTAATGGTAGTGTCGTGGTAGTGGATAGCCTCGACAGTATTTCAGCACTTACAATCTCCCCCAAACTCAAACCGAGCATTGTCCTCAATGCTCAAAATATACAGCACGCAAAAGAAAACAAGGATAGTAAAACAGCAGGGATTAAATGGATTCTGATTGTGATTCAGAAGAGCTGCTGGAAATAGCTGCCCTCCTAGGTATTTCTACTGATGCTGTCGTTCTTGATCCTTGTCCTGATGATTGTTGTGTTTTGGCTTGCCGGGGCGGCTGTACTTTGGTGTGTGTTTGTTTCTGCAGTGGGGCTGTGACTTCATCTCTGTCTTCTTCGTTGTTTGTATGCATCACCTCTGTTTCTCCCCCTACCTCGGTAGTTGGTATTCACTTTTTGGTATGCGATGAGCTCTCATGGACATACTCGTCAATTTGTCTAGAGAGACTATTTTTAGAAAAACTGCCTATAGGGATAGGATTCTGTGGTGGAGAGTTGAACACAGCTCGCCTCTTTGATGACCGCCTGCTGTTGGATGATGTGGCGGTCGTGCCTGTAGGTCTGGATAGGTTGGCCGCATGAAATTGTTGTTGTGGCCTAGCGGTAAAGAATGGTCTAGGCCCTGGAGCAGGTGTTGTTTCTGTGTACGGTGCGGAAGTGACAAAAACGTTGGGAGGGAATTCTTGAAATTGTATTCCATAGGTGGGAAAATTCTAGATCAGCATGTTAGCAAGAGTGTTATTGAAATCTCTCTGATATTCCATATATCGTTGCTGGCACAAGTCCATGTGTGTCATCCTCTGCAAAATCTCCTGATATGGATCTATTAAGGTAGTGGCTTGGTCCTGGTCAGGTGCTTCTACCGTATACTGCCCTCCGACAGTGTAGTCGGCAGTGAATTATTGAGGTGTTTCCTGTACTGGGTCTGCTTGGGTGATCTGTATCACTCTGTGGCAGAATTCTTTTGTCCAGCCTTGCCTTTGTGTTGTGTATTCATCGGTTGCTTCTATAAGGACACCTATAGCGATGCATAGGGTAGAGATTAAACTAGGGAAATATAATAGACCTCGTTCTTTCTTACCACAATCATAGATTTCTTGAAGAATGATTTCTCCAACATTGATGGTCCTTTTGTTGATGATTGAATGAATGAGCAGCAATCTTTTTCTATCAACTGTGTTATTGTGGGAGGTGTGCATGAGGCGTCGCTTAACAAATATGCACCAAAGCTTGGTTTCGGGTTTAAGGTTGAGCCTTGTTATACAACCCTTATGGGCACTAGTTTCCCATGGAGTGTTACCGTAGCAAAGTTCATCCTTGATAGTCTCGTATTCCTTGATATTGGATACAAATTCACTATGTTCATCGCGTATGGGGATAACACCGTAGTAATCATTGATTGCCTCGACATCAAGCTTTACTAGCTTGGCCCGGCAGTAGACGAGCAACATGTCCTTGTTCGTGTAGTGCGTATAGAATTCTCTTACGATTGTGGCATTTGCTATGGGAGGTTGGAGGTAGAATTTTTCTCAATCCTGGTCTTCGGTTCTGTCAAACAAGAATTGGTCGATGCCGAAGTTTTCTTCAATGGTGTGCTGGAATCCTTGTTCCTCCCATAACTGCCGTGCAACGAAAGATCTTTAGAAACGTTCTGCTACGTTGCTACTGGCAAATCATCTGTATGCTGCCATGGATGATTTGAATGTTGATGAGATATTCTTGAAAATAACTGTAAGAATGTGGGTAGGAATGCGGAGAGTTCTAAAAATTGCAAGACGTAGTGAGATCAAGATTATGAAAGTAAAAATAGTAAGAATGCAAAGTAAATAATGTTTAGCAATGAGTCTGCTTATATAGGCTGTAAAAAATATGACTGTTAAAAATTCTAGCCGTTAGGCATTTACTGCCTTATTGCACAGTTACTGCCGCGGCGGGTTTCTCGGTAAAGAGCCGTTACATTGTTGTTGTCCGTTAAGAATTATGCGGCTCTGACACAGTGTTGCCGCGGCAACAGACTATCTGCTGTGGTATAATTTTTCCTGCATTCACTGCTTTATTCATAAAACAAAAACATAAAAACATAAAATACTGAAATAAAGCATAAGAACATAAAATACTAAAAATAAGAATACTGAAAATAATATTATATAAACTAATCCTAATATAATAATTAAATTTGAGGGAAAATGTTACTTGTGGAGTGCATGTGAATGCATCTCCCATTCTCATTCTCTCTTTCCGGCTAGTATCTGTCTTCATGAGTTGGTCAGCTCCTTCAGTGTATTCGGCTTCTTCTTTGGGTTTTATTCATTTTTCGAACAGTCTGCCAAGTGTGCTGCCTAGGCAGGATGTTTTAGTACCCTTATTCAGTGTATGGAGAGCCTTACATTTTGCTGGAGCGTCTGAATTTAGAAGATTGTGGAAGGCGTTCAACTTGACTTGTTGATCGTTTATTCACATTGTGAGCTCGCCATTTTCCACATCAATGATGGTGCGTCTAGTAGCAAGGAAAGGTCGACCCAATATGATCGGTGCATTTTCTTCGGTCTCACAGTCAAGGACAAGAAAGTCGGCAGGAAATATAAACTTGTCAACTTTCACCAGAATATCCTCAATTTTGCCTTCAGGATGTACATAGGACCAATCCGCGAGTTGGAGCAGTACTGTTGTTGGTTTTGCCCGTCCTATTCCAAATTTCTGAAAAACTGGTTTGGGCATTAAGTTGATGCTTGCTCCCAAGTCAGATAGGGCCTTTCCTTTATAACCATCCCCAATCGCACAAGGAATTGTGAAGCATTCAGGATCTTTTAGTTTGGGTGGTATGCGATTATGCAGCATGGCCATGCAATCTTCAGTGGCTGCCACTGTTTCAAATTCTTCTAGCCTTCTTCGTTTGGATACTATGTCCTTTAAAAACTTGGCATAGTTGGGCATTTGTTCAATAGCCTCAACTAGTGGCAAGTTGATATGGACCTGCTTCAAGATGTCTAGGAACTTCTGAAATTGGTGGTCTTGTTTCTGCTTCTTTAGCCTTTGTGGAAAAGGAAGTGGTGGTCTGATATCCTCTAGGTTTCCTTGGATATTTAGTTTAATACCTGGGGTGAACTTATCTACAACTGCCTCGGCAGGTGGTTCTGGTTTTGCTGGTTCTGTTGCCTTGGTAGTATTGTCGACAGGGTCCCGTTCAGCTTCTGAGTCCTCATGGTGTTGCTTTTCTGGTTAGACTCTTTCGGTTGAGGTTCCTTCTTTATTTTTCAATTGTATGCCACTTCTGGTTGTGATTACCTTACATTGCTCATGGCCTAACACCTTAGCAACTTCAGTATTGCTAGGTAAACCCCCTAGTGGTCGAGTATTTTGGCGTTGGGCAAATTGACCAACCTAGGTTTCTAAGGATTTTATTGCGACCTCCTGGTTCTGTAGTCTCATCTTAGTTCAGTTCATGACGTCATCACTACGCTTCATGAAGCGGCTATTCTCCATCATGTAAGCATCAGTATTTGACATAAAAGCTGTGAGAGAATCTGTCAGTGCGTTTAGAGACTGTTGTTGTTGTGCCTATTGTTGTGGCATGGACTACTGAGTGTTCTGTTGCGGCAGATTCTGGTTCTGATGCTGGAATCCAGGGGCTTGATTGACTGGATTCAAGGCAATATTAGGGTTACTCCAAGAAAAATTCGGATGCCTTTTCCAAGATGGGTTATAATTGTTAGACATCATTTGATTGTTTCTGTTATAGTTTCCAACATATAGGTTGGTCTCCTCATCTGGCATGTAGTCTGATGAGTTAACTGCCTTAACCTCATGTACGCTTCTTTGGGTTTGCATATTCTGAACCATCTTGGTCAGAGAAGCCAATTGTGTTGCCACAAAACTTGATGTGTCTAATTCATGGGCTGTGGCATGACGTCTCATTCCTCCTCGCCTTGATGTGAGAAATTGGAAATCGTTCCTTGCAAGTTTGTTCAGAATTTCAATGGCCTCCGCGGGTGGTCTATCTAAAATTGTCCTATTTGCGGAAGCATTTAGCATCATCCTTGTGGAGGCATTAGTAGCATTGTAGAACATGGAGACTTGCGTCCACAAGGGAAAACCATGTAGTGGGCATTTGTTTAATAGTTCTCTGTAACGTTTCCATGCCTCATACATTGGTTCATCTTCGTCTTGCCGGAATGATTTGATTTCATTACGAATGCGTTCATAGAGATTTGTCGGATTGAACATCGTAATGAATTCTCGGCAAAGTTCTTCCCAAGATCCTATGGATCCTGCTGGGATACCATTCAGCCAGGTCTTCGCCCTTTCCCTCAATGAATAAGGGAAAAACTTTAATCGCAGAATATCTTCATGGAATCCTTGAATCTTGAAAGAGTTGCACACTTCCATGAAGGATTTGAGATGTTGCCTTGCATCTTCAGTAGCAGACCCACTAAATTTTCCAATTGTGTTCAACATGTTGAACATCACTGGTTTGAGCTCAAAGTGAGTTGCTTCGATTTCAGGTGTGACTACGTCTGGGTTGAGTCCGTTTAAATCTTCCACCAGATAGTCTCTAATAGTGGGATGCCTCGGCAATGGTTGCGGCAGTGGTTGTTGCGGCATTGCTGGCGGTAGTACATTATGATCAACAGGTGAGATTTGTCCTCTTGGTGGATTGTCCATAGCTTGGAACAGATTGCGTCTCAGATTATGTCTTGTTCATTCAATCTTAGGATCTAATTCGTACAATGGTCCACTCGGGTTTGCCCTGGTCAAAAACCAAATAAATAAAAGTTAATAAAAACAAAAATAAAATAATTAATTAAATTTAAATAAATAATTGAAGTTAGAGTTAAATAAAGACTAGTTAAAGAGCAACAAAATTAAAGAAAACAAAATTTAGTTGTCAATCCCCGGCAACGGCACTAAAAACTTGATGTGCATGGTATAAGCGCAATTTGAGTGCAAGTGTACACGTCGTCAAGTAATAAAATGACAAGTATATTGTGTATCGTTTCCACAGGAATTGGTATACTTAATATGCTTCCTCTTGTTCTCTTACTCCTGAAAAGAAAATAAAAATACAAATAAGTTGAATTGTTTTATCTAACTAAATAATTAAATAACAAAATATAAAATAAAAAGGTTGAAGACGATATAGAGAAAGTGGGTAGAATCCAGTTATGTCAATTAGTGGATTCAATTGATCTTCTTCTTGTCCAATGCAATCACTTAACACTACTTCGACAGTACTACAGATACCGCCTCGGCAATGTTGGCGCTCCTCTACCGCGGCAATCTTTTGGTCTTGGACATAGGTATCAAAGTTCAGTAAAGTGTCCGTAAGTGACTCAGCTCATCTCTGAGTCAGAGTGCTATTGATGCCCAGTCTTTGACGATACCTCTCGGTGTAAATCGATAACCACCAACCAATCCAATACTTCTTTTAGCTGTTGAAACTCTTAACGTATCTCTTAGTGTCTCCACAAGAGTATAGGCCGAGTTAGTGTCTACAACACCGTACTTATCCCTTTCGTGAATCTACACCTCTCGATGCTAGATAAATAGATTACTTGCAAACTTCCCTCTCGGGCTTGGATACAAGAACAAAGAATTGCAATAGGATAAGCAAACTTTGATTTTATTATTGCATAAGAACAAGAATACAAGAATCAATCTCCTCTCACTAATGTCGACAACCTTCACCTATCCCTAAGAATTTTAGAACATATTGTCGTTAAGTACAATTCTTAGGAAGAAGGGTCAGCTTAAAGGGTTTCTCTCTAAATCGGCTCCCTCTAAATCGGCTCCCTTAACATTGTGGCCGGCTAAGGTATTTATAATCTTAACCTAGGGTAAACCTTTCCTAAATAGACTTTAACTTGGAGTAGGGAACAAGTCTTCTTCAAGGTATCTGATATTTCCAAGTTTACCGCCTTCTAGAAGGGTTTTCCAGCTTAGTCTTTGAATTGGTCTTTTAGCGCACTAGCGTGGTCCAATTGGTGCGCTGCATCTTCCAGAATATTCTTTATATTTTTATCTTTCGTTGCGCCTCCATTATTGTTGCTACCACACTGGATTCTACTGCGGCCTTGCTTTTGCCTCGGCCGCAACACTGCTTCTCTGCCACTTCTGCTCTGGATATTCCTGCATGTACAGAATATGTAAAAATATCTGCATTCTCTATAAATATTGACTTTGTAAGTGATGATAATGGAATATCCAATATTTAAGTAAAGAGTCTATATTTCGGTTCAAGTTGGTGTATAATAGATGCATAAAGTATCATGGGAAGGGTAGTAAATAACTGCATTTTAGGCACTCATCACTGATCAATCCGCTTCTTGAGTTTAAGGATGTCTTTGCTTGGTCTTATCAGGACAAGACTGGGTTCAGAACAGATATCGTGGTGCATAAGCTTCACATAAAGGAGGACTGCAAACTAGTTCAACAAAAGTTGCGAAGAATGAGATCTAATGTGCTGCTGAAAATAAAGAAGTAAAAAAACAATACAATGCTAATTTTCTCCAAGAAGTCAAATACTTAAAATGGGTAGCCAATATAGTACCAGTGCCTAAGAAGGATAGTAAAGTTCGCATGTCCGTCGACTATAGAGACTTGAATAAAGCCAGTCTAAGGAATAATTTTCCTTTACCTCACATCGATACTCTAGTTGAGAATACAACAAATCATTCTTTATTCTCCTTCATGGATGAATTCTCAGGGTACAATCAAATAAAAAGTATCTTGATGATATGCACAAAACAACGTTTGTGACACAATGGAGGATCTTTTGTTACAAGGTGATGCCCTTTGAACTCAAGAATGTTAGGGAAACGTGCCAACGAGCGATGGTGGCCCTATTTCACGACATGATTCACAAGGAGATAGAAGTCTATGTCGATGATATGATCGCAAAATCTTTAACTGAAGACGAGCACATAAGAGTCTTAAGGAATTTGTTCTTGAGACTAAAAAAATTTCAATTGAAGCTAAATCCTACCAAATGCATGTTTGGAGTCACATCCAGTAAATTGTTGGGTTTCATAGTTAGTGAAAGGAGAATTGAAGTTGACCCTGACAAAGTTAAAGCTATACAAGAATTGCCACCTCCACACACTTAGAAAAAAGTGAGAGGTTTCCTAGGAAGAATAAATTACATTGGTTGGTTCATTTCACAGCTAACCGAAAAATGTGATCCTATCTTTTGACTGTTATAAAAGCATGATCCCGGTGAATGGGAGGATGAATGTCACGAAGCCTTTGACATGATTAAGTATTATTTGGCCATCCCTTTAGTTCTAGAGACACCAATTCCAAATAGACCGATAATTTTGTATTTAACGGTCTCCAAGAATTTCATGGGATACGTATTGGTTCAACATGAGGACATAGGCAAAAAAAGAAAGAACAATTTACTACTTTAGTAAGAAGTTCACAAATTGAGAAACAAGATACTTTCGAGTTGAAAAACTTCGTTGTGCTTTAGTCTGGACTACCAAAAGACTGAGGCAATACATGTTATATCATAGGACTTAGTTTATATCAAAAGTTGATCATCTTAAATACTTGATGGAGTCAACTGCACTGACCGACAGAATGACCAGTTGACAGATTCTATTGTCTAAATTTGATATTGTATATGTTAACCAAAAGACCATAAAATGGAGTACCATAGCCGACTTCTTAGCCAGTTGAGCTTTAAAGGATTACGAACCTCTAAATTTTGACTTCGCCAATGAAGACCTGATGTGTGTTGAGGAAGATGTCACAAATGATAAAAACTAGAAACTGAACTTTGATGAAGCTTGATAAGTGCTCAACTCACTATCATAAACTTAATGTGACATATATAGGGATTATGCGATTAAAGATAATATTTACAGAAAAGGCATACTTTACTACATTTTTATGTCTGTGTAGGAAGAAGTATTGTCACGGCAGCAAATTGAGGCCGAGCCAGGACCTGATGCCGAGGAAGTAGAGGACAAGTAGTAATATGGCAAGCAAGTTGAGGAGAACATTGCTGGACAAGAAGCCCAAGGATTGGAGCTGGATAACACAAGGAAAGCCCAAAGACAAGGCCACGCGGGAAAGCTTTCTAGAAGGAATAAACTTGGAAATATTTGACCTATGTACATGACTTGTTCCTTATTCCAAGTTGTATTCTACTTAGGAAACGTTTTTCCTAGGCCAAGCCTATATAAGGCATAGCTGTTCAAGGGAAGAGCATAGCTTAGAATATAGAATTAGATTTAGAACTTTTAGTTTTTCTTTTCTTCCACATTATGTTCTAATTTTGTTTAGGCTTAGGTGAAGGTTATAAAGTATTAGTATGAGGAAGTCAAACTTTGTTTCTTGTTTCTAATGCAATAAAATAACAAGGTTTGCTTATTCTTTGTCATTCCTTGTTCTTAAATTCAAGCTCGGGAGAGAAGTTTGTAAGTCTTCTATTTATCTAATATCGAGAGAGTTAGATTCACGAAAGGAATAAGTACGATATTTCTGCCATGGAGCACTAACTCGGCCTAGGGATAGGTTTAGAGTTTCAGCGGCTAATAGAAGTGTGAGAATAGTTGATGATTATAATTGATTCACGCCGGGAGGTATCATCAAGGAATGGTCATCAACACTATTTCGACTTAGGGATAAGCGGAGTCATCTAAGGATACTTTGTCGAACTTTGGTAAAGTCTGTCCAAGAGCAAGGGATTGCCACGGCAGACTAGTATCTTCACCATCGAAGCAATAATCTACAGTTCTGCGAAGGCATTATTGTACAATTGTATTGAACAAAAACAAGTTGATCAATTCCACTATACAGCACAATTGGATCCTAGCCACCTTCTTTATCTAATTTTCTATCTTTATTTAGTTTTTTTTATGTTATTTACAGAGCAAGAAGATCAAAGGAAGCATATTAAGTATATCAATCCCTGAGGAGATGATACTTGATACTCATCACTTTATTACTTGGCGACGTGTTCACTTGCACTAAAATTGCGCATATCTAACATGCATCAAGTTTTTGGCGTCGTTACCGGGGATTGGCAACTAAATTTTGTTTTCTTTATTTTCATGCTTTTTAGTTATTTTATTTTTATTTTTATTTTACTTTAGTTTATTTTTTGTGTATGACCAGGGTCAACCCTATCAATCCTTTGTACGCATTACATCAGAAATCGAACATACCTGTTAAGGGTTGAGGAGACAGATCCAAGGAGTCATGGCAGTAAATCAAAGAAATCATAACTTACTTGCCAACAACGGAGGCCTTCCACAACCATCACTGTCGCAGCAGCTAACTGTCCGAGACTTCCTAAAGGAAGATTTAAATGGATTAAACCCTAGAGTGGTTACACCAGAAATAGAAGAGGCCCACTTTAAGCTAAAACCAGTCATGTTCAATATTTTAAACACTATTGGACAATTTGGTGGGACAATGACAGAAGATGCCAGACAACATCTTAATTCATTCATGGAAGTTTGAAATTCTTTCAAGATTCAAGGAGTCCATGAGGATGTCTTAAGATTGAATTTGTCCCCTATTCAATGAGGAATGGGGCAAAAACCTGGATAAATAGCTGATGCGTGTAATAATAGCACAACTGTGCAGTGTACACGTCGCAAGTAATAAAGTGATAAGTATATCGTGTATCATCTCCACAGGGATTGGTATACTTAATATGTCTCCCCTTGTTCCCTTGCTTCTGAAAGATAAAGTAAAAACACAGATAAGTGGATTTGTTTAACTAAGTAACTAAATAACAAAACATAAAATAAAGGATTGAGAACGATATAGAGAAAGTGGGAAGGATCCAGCTGCGTCAATTAGTGGATTCGATTGATCTTCTTCTTGTCTAATGCAATTACACAACACTACTTCGGCAGTACTACAGATACAACCTCGGTAGCGTTAGTGTTCTTTGCCGCGATAATCTCTTGCTCTTAGGCAGATGCATCAAAGTTCAGCAAAGTGTCCGTAGTTGACACCGCTTATCTCTAAGTCAGAGCGCTATTGATGACTGGTCTTTGACGATACCTCTCGGTGTGAATCAACGATAATCACCAACCAATCCAATACTTCTTTTAGCTTCTGAAACTCTTAACCTATCTCTAGGCCGAGTTAGTGTCGTCAACACCGTACTTATCCCTTTCGTGAATCTAACTCTCTAGATGCTAAATAAATAGATTACTTACAAACTTCTCTCTCGAGCTTGAATGGAAGAACAAGGAATGGAAATAGGATAAGCAAACTTAAATATTATTATTGCATTAGAACAAAGGAACAAGAAACAATCTCCTCTCACTAATATCTACAACCTTCACCTATCCCTAAGAGATCTAGAATATAATATCGATAGGTACAAATCTTAGGGGAAAGGTTTCTCTAAAATCGTCTCTCTCTAACAATGTGGCCGGCTAGGCTATATATAGTCTTAACCTAGGGCAAAACTTTCCTAAATAGACTCTAACTTGGAGTAGGGAACAAGTTGATGAGTACCATTGAATTTATGTTTGTAATCAAGCACTGCCCTATGTCAGCTTTGCTTTAGTTTACTCCTTTAAGGCTATAGAAATCTTTTTCCTTACCATGGCCGAGTTCTGTTTCGAAGGGATAATGATAGGATACTCATGGAATAAAACTTAGAAGCTTGTTTTAGGGTTAGAAAGAAAATAAACATTTTTTGGACTTGTTTGATTTAGGAGTTCTTTTAATAAACTTAGGTGATAAAGACTTAGAACCTTTTAGAAAAATAACTAGAAGTGTCTATCACTGGCTCTAGTTTTGCTCTCCTTCGTGCTAGAGGTACCCGAAATTGGCTCTAGTATGCTAAATAGGTGGTTAATAAGAAATAGAATAAATAAGAAAAAGAAGAAAATAGAAAACACATATCTTGAGGTGCCCGAAATTGGCTCAAGACTTGTTGTTTTAAGGAGACAGCTTTAGTCCAAGATTCTACTTGTCTTGAACTTAGAGTTTATCTAAGAAATCCATGAATCAGCCTTGTCCATTAAATACACACGCTCACCTAGCCCTATAGCTTGTTTCTTAGTAAAAGTCCTTGGGTAAACTAATGGCTAAAACGGAGAAATAGACATGACCATGGTAGGGAGAATAGATGGAAGAGTAAGACCAAAGGGGAGTAAGGTTCGGCAATTCGATGTTTGGCATTGCCTAAGGACAAGCAATAGATCGAGTTTGGGGGTATTTGATGAGTGCCTAAAAGGAAGTTATTTACTACCCTTCCCATGGTACTTTATGCATCTATTATACACCAACTTGAACCGAAATATAAACTCTTTGCTCAAATATTGGATATTCCATTATTATCACTTACAAAGTCAATATTTATAGATAATGTAAATATTTTTACATATTTTGTACATGCAGGAATATCCAAAGCAGAAGCGGCAGAGAAGCAGTGTTGCGGCCGAGGAAGAAGCAAGGCTGCGGCATAATCCAGTGTGGCAGCAACAACAATGGAGGCGCAAAGAAAGACAAAAATATAAAGAATATTCTGGAAGATGCAGCGCACCAATTGGACCAGGCTAGCACGCTAAAAGCCCAATTCAAAGACCAAGCGGGAAAACCCTTCTAGAAGGCGGCAAACTTGGAAATATCAGATACCTTGAAGAAGACTTGTTCCCTACTCCAAGTTGAAGTCTATTTAGGAAAGGTTTACCCTAGGTTAAGACTATAAATACCCTAGTCGGCCACACTGTTAAGAGAGCCGATTTAGAGAGAGCCAACTTAGAGAGAAACGACTTAGAGAGAAACCCTTTAAGCCAACCCTTCTCCCTAAGAATTGTACTTAACGATAATATGTTCTAAACTTCTTAGGGATAGGTGAAGTTTGTCGACATTAGTGAGAGGAGATTGATTCTTGTATTCTTGTTCTTATGCAATAATAAAATCAACGTTTGCTTATCCTATTGTCATTATTTGTTCTTGTATCCAAGCCCGAGAGGGAACTTTGCAAGTAATCTATTTATCTAGCAACGAGAGGTGTAGATTCACGAAAGGGATAAGTACGATGTTGTAGACACTAACTCGGCCTATACTCTTGTGGAGGCACTAAGGGGTAGGTTAAGAGTTTCAGCAGTTAAAAGAAGTGTTAGATTGGTTGGTGGTTATATTTGATTTACGCCGAAAGGTATCGTCAAAGACTGATCATCAACAGCACTTTGACTCAAAGATGAGATGAATCACTTACGGACACTTTTCTGAACTTTGATACCTATGCCCAAGACCAAGAGATTGCCGCGGTAGAGGAGCGCCAACATTGTCGAGGCGGTATCTGCAGTACCGTCGAAGCAGTATTGAGTGATTGCATTAGACAAGAAGAAGATCAATTAAATCCACTAATTGACACAAATGAATCCTACCCACTTTCTCTATATCGTCTTCAACCTTTTTATTTTAAGTTTTGTTATTTAATTATTTAGTTAGATAAAACAATTCAACTTATTTGTGTTTTTACTTTCTTTTCAGGAGCAAGGGAACAAGAGGAAACATATTAAGTATACCAATCCCTATGGAGACGATACACAATATACTTATCATTTTATTACTTGATGACGTGTACACTTGCACTTAAATTGCGCTTATACCATGCACATCAAGTTTTTGGCGCCATTATCGGGGATTGGCAACTAAATTTTGTTTTCTTTAATTTTCTTGCTCTTTAACTAGTCTTTATTTAACTCTAACTTCAATTATTTATTTATTTAACTTTAATTATTTATTTTATTTTTGTTTTTATTAACTTTTATTTCTTTGGTTTATGATCAGGGCAAACCCGAGTAGACCATTGTACGAGTTGGATCCTGAGATTGAATGAACAAGACATAATCTGAGATGCAATCTGTTCCAAGCTATGGACAATCCACCAAGAGGACAAATCTCAATTGTTGATCATAATGTACTGCCGCAGCAACCACTGCCGCAACCATTACCGAGGCAGCCCACTAATAAAGACCATCTGGTGAAAGATTTAAATGGACTCAACCCAGGCGTAGTCACACCTGAAATCGAAGCAACTCACTTTGAGCTTAAACCAGTGATGTTCAACATGTTGAACACAATTGGACAGTTTAGTGGGTCTACTACTGAAGATGCAAGGCAGCATCTCAAATCTTTCATGGAAATGTGCAACTCTTTCAAGATTCAAGGATTCCATGAAGATATTCTGCGATTAAAGTTTTTCCCTTATTCATTGAGGGAAAGGGCGAAGACCTGGCTGAATGGTATCCCAGCAGGATCCATAGGATCTTGGGAAGAACTTTGCCGAGAATTCATTACGATGTTCAATCCGACAAATCTCTATGAACGCATTCGTAATGAAATCACATCATTCCGGCAAGACGAAGATGAACCAATGTATGAGGCATGAGAACGTTACAGAGAACTATTAAACAAATGCCCACTACATGGTTTTCCCTTGTGGATGCAAGTCTCTATGTTCTATAATGCTACTAATGCCTCCATAAGGATGATGCTAGATGCTTCCGCAAATGAGACACTTTTAGATAGAGCATCCGCGGAAGCCATTGAAATTCTGAATAAACTCGCAAGGAACGATTTCCAATTTCCCACATCAAGGCGAGGAGGAATGAGACGTCATGTCATAGCCCATGAATTAGATACAACAAGTTCGGTGGCAGCACAATTGGCTTCTCTGACCAAGATGGTTCAGAATATGCAAACCCAAAGAAGCGTACATGAGGTTAAGGCAGTTAACTCATCGGACTACATGCCAGATGAGGAGACCAGCCTATATGTTGGAAACTATAACAGAAACAATCAAATGATGTCTAACAATTATAACCCATCTTGGAAAAGGCATCCGAATTTTTCTTGGAGTAACCCTAATTATGTTGTTAGGCTTTATTTAAGTATTTTATGTTTTTATGTTTTTGTTTTATGAATAAAGCAGTGAATGCAGGAAAAATTATGCCACAGCAGATAGTCTGTTGCCGCGGCAACACTGTGTCAAAGCCGTAGAATTCTTAACGGGCAGAAACAGCGTAATGGCTCTCTGCCGAGAAACCCGCTGCGACAGTAACTGTGCAACAAGGCAGTAAATGCCTAACGGCTAGTATTTTTAACAGTCATATTTTAACAGCCTATATAAGCAAACTCATTGTTGTGCATTATTTACTTTTGCATTCTTGATATCTTTACTTTCTTGAATAATCTTACTTTCACTATATCTTGAACTTTTCAGAACTCTCCGCATTCCTACCCACATTCTTACAGCTATCTTCAAGAATATCTCATCAACATTCAAATCATCCATGACAACATACAGACGATTTGCCAGCAGCAACGTAGCAGAATGTTTCCAAAGATCTTTCGTTGCATGACAGTTATGAGAGGAACAAGGATTCCAGTACACCATTGAAGAAAACTTCGACATCGACCAATTCTTATTCGACAGAATCGAAGACCAAGATTGGGAAAAATTCTTCCTCCAACCTCCCATAGCAAATGCCACAATCGTAAGAGAATTCTATGCGCACTGCACGAACAAGAACATATTGTTCGTCTACTACCGGGACAAGCCAGTAAAGCTTAATGCCGAGGCAATCAATGATTACTACGGCGTTATCCCCATACACGATGAACATGGTGAATTTGCAACCAATATCGAGGAATACGAGACTATCAAGTATAAACTTTGCTACGACAACACTCTATGGGAAACCGGTGCCCATAGGGGTTGTGTAACAAGGCTTAGCCTTAAACCCGAAGCCAAGCTTTGGTGCATATTTGTCAAACGACGCCTCATGCCCACCTCTAACAATAGCACAGTTGATAGAAAAAGATTACTGCTCATTCATTCAATCATCAACAAAAGGACCATCAATGTTGGAGAAATCATTCTTCAAAAAATCTATGATTGCGGTAAGAAAGAACGAGGTCCATTATATTTCCCTAGTTTAATCTCTGCCCTATGCATCGTTGTAGGTGTCCCTATAGAAGCAACCGATGAATACACAACACAAAGGCAAGGCTGGACAAAAGAATTCTGCCACAGAGTGATGTAGATCACCCAAGCAGACCCAGTGCAGGAAACACCTCAATAATTCACTGTCGACTACACTACCGGAGGGCAGTATACAGCAGAAGCACCTGACCACGCCCAAGCCACTACCGCAGCAGATCCATATCAGGAGATTTTGCAGAAGATGACACACATGGACCTGTGCCAACAACGATATATGGAATATCAGAGAGATTTCAATAACACTCTTGCTAACATGTTGATCCAGAATTTTCCCACCCATGGAATGCAATTTCCAGAATTCCCTCCAAACGTGTTCGTCACTGCCGCCCCTTATACTGATACAAAACCTGCCCCAGGACCGCAACCATCTTTCCAGCCATGGTCGTACCAACAGTTTGATGCTGTCGGACCTTCCAGGCCAGCAAGATCTGCCAGGATATCATCTACCAGCCAAAAGCCATCCAAGAGGCGAGTTGTCTTTAACTCTCCCCAAAGAGAACCAATTCCTATGCCCAGTCTCAGCAGAGATACGTTGTCTCGCAGGATTAATGAATAACACAGTTCATCCCATAAATCAGTAACACCCACTGCCACGGTAGGAGGTGGAACGGAAATCATGGACAAGGATAATATGAACGAGAGGGAAGAAGGGGATGAGGTTACAACACCGACGCACCGCACACCACCCAGTAGAGTGCAGCAGCATCGACAGGCCAAACAACAGCAATCACCGGTAAAAGGATCCAGGGGAAAGGCACCAACAGCAAGGCCTAGGAGAATGATCCGTATAAGCAGCTCCTCGGAGTCATAAATAATTCCTTTACGGCCTTCATTTTTTTCAAATATTTTGTTGTTTGCCTTATATTTTGAGCATTGAGGACAATGCTTGGTTTGAGTTTGAGGGAGATTGTAGGTGCTGAAATACTATCGAGTCTACCCACTGCGGAGGCATTACCATAAACGAGAGTAAATTTTTCTGAATTTTTTTTAATATTCTCTTTTCTTGAATTTATGTTTGTAATCTTGCACTGCCCTATGTCAGCTTTGCTTAAGTTTACTCCTTTAAGGCTATAGAAATCTTTTTCCTTACCATGACCGAGTTCTGTTTTGAAGGGATAACCATAGGATACTCATAGAATAAAACTTAGAATCTTGTTTTAGGGTTAGAAAGAAAATAAATACTTTTTGGACTTGTTTGATTTAGGAGTTCTTTTAATAAACTTAGGTGATAAAGACTTAGAACCTTTTGGAAAAATAACTAGAGGTGTCTATCATTGGCTCTAGTTATGTTCTCCTTCGTACTAGAGGTGCCCGAAACTGGCTCTAGTATGCTAAATAGGTGGTTAATAAGAAAAAGAATAAATAAGAAAAAGAAGAAAATAGAAAACACATATCTTGAGGTGCACGAAATTGGCTCAAGACTTGTTGTTTTAAGGAGACAGCTTTAGTCCAAGATTCTATTTGTCTTGAACTTAGAGTTTATCTAAGAAAGCCTTGAATCAGCCTTGTCCATTAAACACACACACTCACCTAGACCTATAGCTTGTTTCTTAGTAAAAGTCCTTGGTAAACTAATGGCTAAAATGGAGAGATAAACATGACCATGATGTGGAGAATAGATGGAAGAGTAAGACCAAAGGGAAGTAAGGTTCGGCAATTTGATGTTTGG
The DNA here is from genome assembly GCA_035048815.1 of Abelmoschus esculentus. Classification (NCBI taxonomy): domain Eukaryota; kingdom Viridiplantae; phylum Streptophyta; class Magnoliopsida; order Malvales; family Malvaceae; genus Abelmoschus; species Abelmoschus esculentus. The sequence continues at coordinate 9,976,190 of JAUCBN010000026.1, read as the reverse complement.
CATTGCTTGAGGATAAGCAATAGTTCGAGTTTGGGGGTATTTGAAGAGTGCCTAAAAGGCAATTATTTACTACCATTCTCATGGTACTTTATGCATCTATTATACACCAACTTGAACCGAAATATAGACTTTTTGCTCAAATATTGGATATTTCATTATCATCACTTACAAAGTCAATATTTATAGAGAATGCAGATATTTTTACATATTCTGTACATGTAGGAATATCCAGAGCAGAAGCGGCAGAGAAGCAGTGTTGTGGTCGAGGCAGAAGCAAGGCCGCGACAGAATCCAGTGTGGCAGCACCAACAATAGAGGCGCAACGAAAGATAAAAATATAAAGAATATTCTAGAAGATGCAGCGCACCAATTGGACAAGGCTAGCACGCTAAAAGCCCAATTCAAATATCAAGCGGGAAAACCCTTCTAAAAGGCAGCAAACTTGGAAATATCAAATATCATGAAGAAGACTTGTTCCCTACTCCAAGTTGAAGTCTATTTAGGAAAGGTTTACCCTAGGTTAAGACTATAAATACCCTAGCCAGCCACAATGTTAAGGGAGTCGATTTAGAGAGAGTCAACTTAGAGAGAAACAACTCAGAGAGAAACCCTTTAAGCCGACCATTTTCCCTAAGAATTGTACTTAACGATAATATGTTCTAAACTTTTTCGGGATAGGTGAAGGTTGTCGATATTAGTGAGAGGAGATTGATTCTTGTATTTTTGTTCTTATGCAATAATAATATCAAAGTTTGCTTATCATATTACCATTCTCTATTCTTGTATCCAAACCCGAGAGTGAAGTTTGCAAGTAATCTATCTATCTAGCATCGAGAGGTGTAGATTCACGAAAAAGATAAGTACGGTGTTGTAGACACTAACTCGGCCTATACTCTTGTGGAGGCACTAAGAGATAGGTTAAGAGTTTCAGCAGCTAAAAGAAGTGTTGGATTGGTTGGTGGTTATCCTTGATTTACACTGAGAGGTATCGTCCAAGATTGGTCATCAACACCACTCTGACTCAGAGATGAGATGAGTCACTTACGGACACTTTGTTGAACTTTGATACCTTTGCCCAAGAGCAAGAGATTGTCGCGGCAGAGGAGCGCTAATGTTTCCGAGGCGGTATCTGCAGTACTGTAGAAGCAGTGTTTAGTGATTGCATTGGACAAGAATAAGATCAATTGAATCCACTAATTGACACAACTAGATTCTACCTACTTTCTCTATATCGTCTTCACCCTTTTTATTTTATGTTTTGTTATTTAATTATTTAGTTAGATAAAATAATTCAACTTATTTGTGTTTTTACTTTCATTTCAGGAGCAAGGAAACAAGAGGAAACATATTAAGTATACCAATCCCTGTGGAGACGATACACGATATACTTATCATTTTATTACTTGACGACGTGTACACTTGCACTCAAATTGCGCTTATACCACGCACATCAGTATCCTGTGCGTTCAATTTCAGGATCCAATTCGTATAATGGACCACTCGGGTTTGCCCTGGTCATACACCAGATAAGTCAAAGTTACTAAAAAAATAAATAATTAGAATTAAAGTTAAATAAAGAATGGTTAAAGAGCAAGAAAATAAAGAAAACAAAAATTTAGTTGTCAATCCCCAGCAACGGCGCCAAAAACATTATGCGTGTAATAATAATACAACTGTGCAGTGTACACGTCGCAAGTAATAAAGTGATAAGTATATCGTGTATCTTCTCCACAGGGATTGGTATACTTAATATGTCTCCCCTTATTCCCTTGCTCCTAAAAGAAAAAGTAAAAACACAGATAAGTGAATTTGTTTAACTAAGTAACTAAATAACAAAACATAAAATAAAGGATTGAGAATGATATGGAGAAAGTGGGTAGGATCCAGCTGCGTCAATTAGTGGATTCGATTGATCTTCTTGTCCAATGCAATTACACAACACTGCTTCGGCAGTACTGCAAATACAACCTCGGCAGCATTAGTGTTCTCTGCCGCGGCAATCTCTTGCTCTTGGGGAGATGCATCAAAGTTCAGCAAAGTGTTCATAGTTGACTCCGCTTATCTCTAAGTCAGAGCGTTGTTGATGAATGGTCTTTGACGATACCTCTCGGCGTGAATCAACGATAATCATCAACCAATCCAACACTTCTTTTAGCTTCTGAAACTCTTAACCTATCTCTAGGCCGAGTTAGTATCGTCAACACCGTACTTATCCCTTTTGTGAATCTAACTCTCTCGATGCTAGATAAATAGATTACTTACAAACTTCTCTCTCGAGCTTGAATGCAAGAACAAAGAATGGCAATAGGATAAGCAAACTTTGATATTATTATTGCATTAGAACAAAGGAACAATAAACAATCTCCTCTCACTAATATCTACAACCTTCATCTATCCCTAAGAGATTTAGAACATAATGTCGATAGGTACAAATCTTAAGGGAAGGGTTTCTCTAAAATCGTCTCTCTCTAACAATGTGCTCGGCTAGGCTATATATAGTCTTAACCTAGGGCAAACCTTTCCTATATAGACTCTAACTTGGAGTAGGGAGCAAGTCTTCTACATGAGATTTGATGTTTCCAAGTCTACAACCTTCTAGAAAGCTTTTCCCGTTCGGTCTTTGACTTAGGCTTTTAGTGCGCTAGCCTGGTCCAATTGCTGCGCTGCATCTTCTAGAATGTTCTCTATAATTTTATCTTTCATTCACCTACAATATTGATGTTGCCACTTTGTATGCTGCAGTGGCCTTGTCCCTACCTTGGCCTTAACACTGCTTCACCACTGTTTCGGCTCTAGATATTCCTGCATGTACAGAATATGTAATAATATTTGTATTCTCTATAAATTTTGACTTTATAAGTAGTGAACTATGCCAAGGTTTCATTAGGCGCTTTAATCCTATAAATTTATATAATAGAATTCATAATAGAATTCGTACGAGGCATGGGAGCACTACAGAGAGTTATTGCACAAGTGCCCCTTGCATGGATTTCCACTATGGACACAAGTGACAATGTTTTACAATGTCACTAATGCCCCAATAAGGATGATGTTAGATGTTTCGTCAAATGTAACACTTCTGGATAAAGCACCTGAGGAAGCTATTGAGATATTGAACAAACTCGCAAAGAACGATTTTCAATTTCCTACATCTAGGCGAGGAGGAGTAAGACGCCAAGCCACAGTAAACGAATTAGAAACATCAAATTCAGTGGTAGCACAATTGGCCACTCTTACATAGATGGTGCAAAATATGCAACTACAACAGAACACTCATGAGGTTAAAGCCATTGATTCTTATTGCAATTTATGTGAAGGTAACCACAATTCTTCTGAGTGTATGCAGAATCAAGAGGCCATCAAGTATGTTAGAAATTACAATAGAAACAATATGATGTCCAACACATACGACCCCTCATGGAAGAGGCATCCAAACTTTTCATGGAACAATCCAAACAATGCCTTAAATCCAACCATTCAACCACTAGGATTCTAGCAACAAATGTAACATATGTCGTAGTAGCAAGTACAGCAACCTCTGCCGCAGCAATAGATGCATCAGCAGCAGACTGTAAGTTCTCTAGAAAATTCTCTAAAAGCATTCATGATGAAAACTGAATCATACATGGCAGAGAACAGTAACTTCATAAAAAGAACAGATGCATTCATCAATAGGACTGAGATGAGGTTACAGAACCAAGAGGTTGCTATTAAGGCACTGGAAACCCAGGTTGGGTAGTTTGCCCAAAACATCAATACTAGACCACAAGAAGGATTACCTAGCAATACTGAAGTTGCTAAGGTAATGGGCCATAAACAGTGCAAAGCAATCACTACCAGAAGTGGTCTACAACTGAAGGAAAATGTAGAAAGCTCAGCAGCCAAAATCCCAATAAAAGAACCAGAAAAAGAGGACTTGGAGATTAAACAAACTGATCATGAGAACACTGCCCCAATAGAGAGCTCGGAAATACCTGAACAAGATGCCGAGACAGTGACAGACACAGTGGTTCCAAGTATTAAATTCAAAACCAAAAAAAACCTAGAAGAGATGAGACCACCACCACCTCTCCCACAAAGGTTGAAAAAGCAAAAACATGACCATCAATTTAAGAAGTTTCTAGATATTTTAAAGAAAGACCATATTAACTTACCCTTTGAAGAGGCAATTGAACAAATGCCTAATTAAGTTAAGTTCTTGAAAGACGTTGTGTCCAAGAGAAAGAGGCTAGGTGAGTTTGAAATAGTGGCTGCTACAGAAGGATGCATGGTAATGCTACATAAACATATGCTACCAAAATTGAAGGATCCTGGATGCTTTATAATACCTTATACAATTCGTAACCACTATGAAGGTAAGGCTCTATGCGACCTTGGAGCAAGCATCAATCTAATGCCCAAGTCTGTCTTCCAAAAGCTTAGAATTGGAAGGGCAAAAACCACTACTTTGATGCTCCAACTTGCGGATCGATCATACGTGTAACTCGCAGGAAAAATTAAGGACATACTGGTAAGAGTATACAAATTTATTTTTCCTGCTAACTTTTTTGTCCTTGATTGTAAAGCAAATGATAATGCACCGATCATCCTTGGGAGACCTTTCTTTGCCACTGGACGAACATTAATTGATGTGGAAAAGGGAGAGTTGATTGTGAGGGTCAATGACCAACAAGTTAAACTCAATGCCTTCCACAATCTAAAAAAAGTATGATGATGCAGAAGAGTGCAAAGTCCTTCACACTACAGATGCAGACACAAAGGTATCCTTCTTCAACAGTCACTGCTTGGGCAACAAGCTTGGCAGAAAATTAGATATTTTCTATGGCAGAATTTTTGGCAGAAAAATTAGAGATGTGAAGGAAACCAACAGAGCATCAAACTGTCCAGACAAACAGGGTTCAGTAAAGATTAGAACAAAAAGGGATGGACCTAAAGCCAATGGCCAACAAGAGACAATCACCTTGGGAGATGCATTTGCATGCACTCTGATGAGTGCCTAAAAGTCCTATTTTTATAACATTTTCCCACTCGATTATTGCTAATAATGGACAGACTTATTGGCAATAATGGATAATTCTTCCTATTTTCTATATTTCAGCATCTCAATACTTAATTTAGGAATTTATCTATTTTTGGCATAAAACATGTGCGGTTAATGGTTTTTTCTCCTAGATAGGAAACTACCACACAGGTAATGTCAGATAGCATGATGGATGCTGGAAACTGAAGTTGGAATGCAGTTAAGCACCCGCCGTGGCAACACTCTGATGTCGCGACAACATCTGAGGCTGCGGTAGCGCCCGAAGAACAAATGTTGATATGATAGGCGATCTGAAGAGAAAAATAAAGTGAAAGTTTTAAGCCAAGCGGCATAGAAATAGGAGCTGGGAAACACACGAAAAGTCAATATCAAAGGCCACGTGGGAAAAGAATCCTTATAGGAATAAACTTGGAAATATTTTATTTATGGAAATTATTGTAATCCTACTCCAAGTAGTATTCCTACTTAGAAAATGTTTTCCCTAGGTTAAGCCTATGTAAACCATAGCCTATGAAGAGAGGAGGATATCTTGAAATCAAGTGTTCATAGAAAACCTTAAACTCCTCTATCGTCCTCTAGGTTTTAGGTGAAGGTTGTCGAGTATTTGTGAGAGAAGATTGTACTTTGTTTCTTGTTTCAATGCAATAAAATATCAAGGTTTGCTTACTCTTTGCCATTCTTTGTTCTTGCATTCAATCCCGAGAGGAAAGTTTATGAGTAATCTATTTATCTAGACTCGGAAGAGTTAGATTCACGAAAGAAGTAAGTACGATATTTGACTTGATTGGAAAATATAGACTCGACCTAGGGATAGGTTGGAGTTTTAGCGGCTAAAAGAATTGTGGGATTGGTTGATAATTATAATTGATTTACACCGGGAGGTATCATCAAAGACTGGTTATCAACAGTGCTTCGACTTAGGGATAAGCGAAGTCATCAAAGGAAACTTTGCCGAACTTTGGTAAACTCCACCTAAGAGCAAGGGATTACCGCGGCGGACAAGTACTATAGTTGCCGAGGTAGTAATCTGCAGTACTGTTGAGGCAGTGATGTGCGATTACATTGGAAAAGAACAAGTCAATTGAATCCACAGTACGACACAACTGGATCTTGCCCCACTTTTCCATCCTTGATTTCTTGATCATTTATCTTTATTGTTTTAATTAATTTTCTTATTTATAATTCAAACCCAATAATTTGTGTTTTTATTTTATTCTAGTAGAACGAGAAGAGTAAATGTTGCATAATAAGTACATCAATCCCTATGGAGATGATACACGATAAATACTTATCACTTTATTACTTGCGACGTGTTCACTTGCACAAAATGCGCATATTTGACACGCATCACACTCCACCAGTGACATAATCTCTTCCCTTATCTTTCTATTTTTATATTAGGACTAGTTTAGTTTAGATTTACTTTATAAATATTTTTGTCTTTAATTAATTTTCTTGTTTTTGTTTAATTTTAGCTTTTTAGGACAATAAACAAGAATAAAGGAGAAATAGTTCACAGCAAAAATTCTGCCATGGCAGTAAACAGTTTCAAAGTCGCAGCAGTCTCAACGAGCAGAAACAGTATAACAGCTAGTCTGCCGAGATATCCGCTACAACAGTAAATGCAAATAGAAGTAAAAGTTAAACGACTATAAAACGGCTAGTGGTTAAAACGGCCACAAGGCCGAGACCTATATAAGCAATCTCTCCCGCTTGAACTATTCACTCTTGCATTCTTGTTATCTTTAATTCTTTGTTAATCTTGCTCTCACAATAATCTCTGCCCACTTACAAACCTTCTTGCAATTTTTAGAAACTCTTCAAGAAAATCTCCAAGAACTTCAAACACTCAAAAAACTTATTCATGACCACCTTCAAGCATTTTGCCCCAGCAGCTGTTGAAGACCGATTCAACAGGTTATTTATTTCTCGGTAATCATGGAAGGAACAAGGGTTCCAACATTCTGAAGAAGAAAATTTTAGCATCGAACACTACTTGTTCGACAAGATAAAATATTAAGAATGAGAGATCTTCTGCCTCCAGCCGATCCAGGCCAATGCCACCATCGTGCGGGAATTCTATACGCACGGCCCAAGCAAGGACTCTCTCTTTGTCCAATGCTGAGGCAGGCCTGTCAAGCTCGTTGCTGATATAATCAACGATATCTACGGCCTTGTCCCTATACGTGATATCCATGCCGAATTCATGGAGGATATCACAGTTGAAGATTATGTGTTGATCAAAGACAATCTTTGCTACGGCAATACCCCTTGGGAATCCGATGGCCATAAAGGATCCGTAGCAAGGCAAAGTCTAAAACCCGAGGCCAAGCTTTGGAACACCTTTGTAAAAAGACACCTCATCCCAACCTCTCATAATAGCACGGTGGAACGAAGGAGATTGGTGCTCATCCAATCGATCATCAACAAAAAGAGCATCAACGTTGGAGAAATAATTCTACAAGAAATTTACGAATGCGGTAAGAAGGATAAAGACCCTTTATATTTCCCTTCTTTAATCATTAGTATTTGTAATGCTGCAGGTGTACTCATTGATGAGACAGATGAATTCAAAGACAGTAGAAAAGGATGGACCAGAGACTTCTACGACAAGATCATGCAGATCACGCAAGCAGAACCAGTCTAGGCAACTCCGCAGCAATTAACTGTTGACACTGCTGTTGGGGCCTAGTACACGACAGACATACCTAACACTGTCCACACCACTGCCGCAGCAAACCCATACCAGGAGATTCTACAAAGGATGACAGTCATGGATCTTAGGTAGCAGAGATACATAGAGTATCCAAGAGACTTCAACAGCACACTTGCTCAAATGATGCTCCACAACTTTCCAAAACAAACAAAAGATGAAAATAAAAAAGGTAGAAAGTCTTACTGCAAAGACGAGCTTACAACGTCCCTATCACCGAATAAACAGATAAAGTACACTCCGGCGATTTTTGAGTACATTGAAGATGCAATTCAGAGTTCATACAAAGTTTTTAATAATACAAAGAAATAATACTAAATACATATATATATATAATAAATACATATAGATATGAAGAAAGAAAAAAGAAATAATAATAATAATTTCTTTCGAATCTGATTATATTTTTTTCATTGTTCGAATCTAATTTTTTATTAATTCGAATCTATTTTTTTAATCTATTTTTTGAAACTTTTTTTTTTGAATCTGTTTTATATTCAAATCTGTTTTTTTTTTACTTTTTTTATTCGAATCTATTTTTTTAACTATTTTTTATATTTGAATCTGATTTTTTTTGTAACTTGAATGTAATAAATTTATATAAATATATATATACAAAACTAAATTCGACGTACAAACTTACAAGACTCGACGTGAAGAAATTTACAATGAATCTAACAACCTATGCTCTGATTACCACATAATATAACGCGAAGTTCGTCAGAACGGACTTTCCTCTTTAGTTTCGGATTTAGAAATGTTGTAGGCACGTTCCTACAATAAAAACGATAAAGAAATAATTATACGACATAATTATATTAAATAGAAAAAAATTAAAGATGAATAAAATAACATAAAAAATATATAGATATATAGATAATAATTTTGGCATTTTGGAAAGGACTTCGATGACGATGACGATGACGGTGAAGACTTCAAAAATGGTCGGAGGTGGAAAATGCTAAACTCGAAAGAACTTGAACAATATGTTGAATGAACCCGAATCGAACCTGTTTAATATCGTAGGACTTAGACCCTCTAGATAGCAATCTAGGAACTCGAAGTATCAAGACAATTAATCGAGTTGAGTGTCGAATAGTTCTAAAAAGAACCAAATTGAGAAAAAAAACTCTCTAAGTAAATTTTATTCATTCAAATGTCTAACCTTTCTTACATTGTTTTAATTCATATATATAAGGAAATAGTAAAAATTGGCCGGTCGAATATGTGGCCAGAAATCAACAAATTCAAAAATTGAATTTGAATTCCATAACTTCCTAATTCAATAGGAAGAATTTTGTTTCATGGATTTCAAAATTGGCCGATTGAAATTCACATTTAACATGTGATGAAATTTGAGCCCAAAATTCAAAACAAATCCATGATGTGGACAATTGAAATTTCTGTTCCATGGAATTTGGTCGGTTGAGCAATTGAAATTGGAAACATGCTTCATGCAGCAACAGATCCATCACGTGGACAATTAGAAGTGGAAGCCTTCTCCATGCATTCGACAACAGGTCCATGCAAAACAAAATCGAAACATTATATTAGTGTAATATTAGTGTAATATATATATATTATAAACACACCTAATAAATAGTATAATCTAATATGTCACATATTAACATGTAACACATTAAACGTTCTCTCCTAAAGCACAAATATTATCGAATGATTTAATCATATTGGTACAAGTAAGGAAGAGTGTTTTCCTGAAATGTTTTGCCTTAGATTGAGTGATTGGTCCTGAAGGCAAGACCTCTGGATCAGCATCAAATGCTGATGAAGATGTGCTTACATCAAATATGTTTTGCTACTTGAAGTTCATGTATCAAAATGCGGGCTATGCATTCCGAAACGCTTACCTTTTCTTCTTAAGTTTTCTCTTTAGGGTATCGATACACCTACTAAGGGTATCGATACCCCTGTATAAAAGGTGTAGTTTTTGAATCCTTAAACACTCAAAATTTTACCCAACCGATTCCAAAGGCTCCCAAATTACTCCTACATACTAGGGGGATGATTCTAAGCATGTTCAAGCTCTAGAAACAAAGGTTCATCAACCAAATACTAATCCATCATTAGAGGATATTTAAGCATTCAAACACCAACTAAACCAGTACATGTGCAATCATAAGGCAAAAATTATGCATAAATGATATTTACAAATTGGAGGAGTACCAACCTTTGCAAAAACAATAGCAACACAAGCTCCAAAGTAAGATTAAACCTTATCCTTCCCAAAAGCTCTTTAGAGCTCTCTAACCTCTTTCTCTACAAGAGAAAGATAAAAAAAAACGATTAGAAACGACTTGGGATAATTTCTAGAGCTTAAAAACACTAAAAGAATGAGATTTAAGCTCCCCAAAAACCATTCCCGAACTTAACCTATAACCCCTTCTTAAACCTTCATTTTTACCGAACCAAAATATTTTCACCTTGATTTATAGATCCTTAAGAGTCCTAAAAATTCTTATCCAGCTCAAAAACGAGATTTCTAACTCAACTCTTAAAGATTTCTAACTCACCCTCTGCAAACATAAACCCCAATTCGTCTTTCTTTCATCTCATTTTGGTGATTAACAAAATATCCTCAGTCCAACAACCATACAAGCCCAAAATCCTAAGGCCCAACAAGGTTCAAAACACTCAAATACGAGGTTCAAAACTGAAGTTCAACTCTTTGGGTTAACCCAATACACATATCCGAATTCGGGTTGTAACATTATTTGTGTCAATATATTTCTTGTATTAGGGACCATAAATACCTTGGTTTTGGGAGTGTGCATTTTATTTAACCATTTTATTCTTCTCTTTCATGATAATGATATTTTTTCTTTATACTATGATCGACTCTTAGTAGAATACCATTGTGTATGCTACTAGTTTGATTTTGTTAGCTGGTTTGTGCGATGATGAGTTATATTGACATTATACCAATAGAAATTTGATGACAAGTACTTAGTGTTTGATCTCTAGTTTAGTGAACTTAAGTTACACTTACTTATGATATATAGCTAGGTTGCTAAATAAGCTTAGAACTTTTTTGCTTGAACTTGGATTAATAAATGAAGTTTATTACTAGGGTTTCTTTTTTTTAAAAAAAAAAAAAGATACAAAAATCAAGTAAGGTAATAATGTTTTGTTAAAATACTCCGCTACCTTAGCAAATTGAGGCTTCATGATTTGTTCTATCTTCATGCTCATGTTAGAAAAAAAGGTAAGAGGGTAATGAGTGAGATTGGTGATGGTATTTGGATTAATGTAGGGATTCGTAGGATGCTCTCTCTTATTTCTCACACCAAAAAATACCATGACTTGATTCTTATAAAAAAATAAGAGAGAAAAAAATTAATAGAAACCCCCTCGGAGACGCTTAAAATAAAATTAAAGTCTAATTTTTTGTAGTAAAATAACTAAGAGAGTTTAGTAAGCTTAATGTATATTACTCATACTTATGCACACATAATGACCATAGACTAGAAGCTATGTTGTAATTGTTTGAATTTATTGTACCGTTTGACATTACTTATGTTTTGAGGGTATTTGCTATACTTGGTTCTAGCTGTCAACATCACTTGGCATTACAACTGAGTTATAATCATGGTTGTTATTTTTTTCTATTTGATTTTTTTGTATTACTTGAGGACAATAATAAGCTGAATTTGGGAAGATATTATCTCCTTAAAAGTAGTGTTTTAGGCTCATTTTACTTAGCCTCTTGCTTGTCTTTTGTTGACATTTAGTGTAGAAATCATGTATTTGCATAAAGAATTATGATTTAGAACTCTTGTTCTATGAAAGCTTATTCTATGACTGTTTTAGTAAAATTTAAGAAATAAAATAGATAAAAGAAAGAGATTTAACAAAGAGGACGCGAAGATATTATTAGTACACAAGGAACAATATCCAAAGCATTTGTTGGTTGGAAGAAAAATTTCATGCCAAACGGATTCCACAAGTTTTATGATACTAGAAAGTTGTTGACACAGTTTGACTAGACAATTCTAGGATGGATCGTCAAGGGTATTGGTATGATGATGTCACCTCTCACAAGCTTATCCAAAGTTTGAATTCTAGATAAGCTTATCTCTAACCGATTTGAATTTTAAACCAGTTTAATACTAAGTTGGTTTATCTATTTAAGGAGTAAGGCTAGAGATTGGGGGCGTCCAATTTTCTTCTCTTCCTTGCTTTTGTTATTTTCCTTTTATTTTTCATTTATATGCTGTATTTGAGAGACATAATGATGGTTGAGAATCGATCCTTCACCATGAACTAATTTCTTAAATGGTGCGGGATGTGATAAACCTGTTAAGTTTTAAATTGATTCCATGCTTGGTTTATGTCTATAGATTTAGCTTATACTTATTGCTTTAAATATTTAGGAAAAAAATGGTCTAAGTTGAGTTATTGATCCCTAACATCATAACTAACTTAAGGACTAACGACCGAATAGTTAGATACTAAGGTGATAACCTTCGAAAGGTGTAGTTTAAATGGATAAACTCACTTTGGGAGTAAACTCTTCCCCCGAAGTAAAGGTTAGAACATTAATTGGATTAGTCATTATATAAACATACATTATATAAATATAGGGTTTTTTACACTTATCTATATTCAAGATATTGACCATCAAAAAGGCTATGTCATCACTGATTTTTAAAGTTTTATTAAGTTATTTTCTAAATTACACCTTTAATCTATCAATATTATTTGTCAACAAGTAACCAAAAATAATAAAACTCCTAAGCTCAATCTCTGTGGGATTGAAACTCAGCTCTTAGTTGTATAATTTAATTGACCGTGTATACTTGCACGTACTAGAGATTTATCTTGGTATTATATTTACCTTTTTTGTACACTTTGTTAATACATTCTGTAGCTAAAACAAATAAAAAGAACAAGAACAGATTTGGATTCCAAGAAGAAAGAACAAGAAAGGGTTCAAGAAGCCAAGAGAAAATCGCAGCCAAAACAATCGACACCCTTCCCAGCCTTCAGCTTGCGAACATAATACCCTAACTCCCTGGAACGACAGTGTATTGCCCTTAGGCTTACAAACATAAAAAACGCACCGTATCACTAATTGGTGCTAACAACTATAATTCAAATAAAACAACATAAAAATAAGAAATCCTCAATCAACACATTGACAAAGCTTCCCTCTTTTAAGAAATCCTTGACCTCAAGGATTGAAATTCAGAAATTGAGTCAGAATTTGCTGCAGCACTTCCCAAGTAGCATCCTCTGGAAACGAGTTTGCCCATTCGATCAACACCTCCGTAACAGTTCTGCCACCTCTCTTCCCAATTCTTCTGTCCAATATCTTCACAGGTTCCTTGCTTATTCCTCCATCAGGACCTATAACCGGGAGTTCCTACTGTGATGTGTCACTCTTAATGTGTTTCTTTATCTGTGAAACATGGAAAATAGGACGCACCTTGGAGTGAGCAGGTAATTTTAACTTGTAAGCTACCTCACCAACCTTGTCGATTATCTCGAAAGGGCCAAACCACTTGGCTGCAAGCTTCTGACAGCTCCTTAGCTTAATGGATTTTTACCTATAAGGTTGTAATTTCAAAAATATCCACTCTCTAATCTGAAATTGACATTCAGTTCTCTTCCTATCTGCTTGTTGTTTCATCCTATTCTGGGCCCTCCTCAAATAGAATTGAACCATCTTTGTTGTTGCTTCTCTAATCTGTAATGTTTCGTCCACAGATTCAACAAGAAAATCACCTGCAATATAAGGTAAGTGAACAGGGGGTGGTTGTCCATATAAGGCTTGATATGGAGTGGTTTGGATAGCTGAGTGATAGGAGGTATTATACCATCATTCAGCTAAATGTAACCATTCACTCCAATCCTTTGGTTTCTCTCCCTCATGCATCTTAAATAACTCTCCAAACACCTATTGAGCTTCTTCGTTTGCCCATCCGTTTGAGGGTGGTAGGCTGTTGAAGGAGTTACAGCAACTCCAAGTTTCTTAAAAAGCTTTCTCCAAAATATGCTCATAAAAATTGTATCCCTATCACAAATAATTGATCCGGACAAACCATGTAACTTGTAATTGTTTTCCATGAAGATCTGGGCTATATCTTTTGCTGGAAAAGGGTGAGAAAGTGCAATAAAGTGACCATACATGGTCAATCTATCCACAACCACCAATATGCAATCCTTCTTCCTTGAAATGGGTAACCCTTAAATAAAATCCATGCCTAAACTATACCAAGCAGAATCTAGAATTGCATTGGCTGTAGTAGGCCCTTAGGGTGCTGCACTTCATCTTTGTTCCTTTGACACACCACACCTTCCCTAACCCACTTCCTTGTTTCTCTTTTAAGCCCCTTCCAATAAAATACACTACCAATCTTCTTGCTAGTCACATGAGCCCCTGAATGCCCTCCTATTGAATTGTTGTGGAAATAGTTCAGAATCTCCCTTCTAAGCTCTTCATTATCTCTCACCACTAATTTTTCCTTCCTCCTCAATTTTCTTTCATCCCATGAGTATTTTTCACTTCCCCTGACTCCCTCTTCAATTTCTTTGATTATTTTTTTCAATCTTGCATCCTGTTGCCAAGTTTCAACCACTTTTGCCATTGTATCAGTCATGAAGCTACTAGCATTCAAATTGAAGCAACAAATCTAGTTTGGAATCCTTGATAAACAATCAGCCACCACATTATTTTCTCCCTTTTTATAACTCACCTCAAAATCATAAGCCATCATTTTTGCCACCCATTTCTGCTGAGCGGGTGTTATAGCTTGATTTTTAGTGAGAAATTTCAGACTTTGGTGGTATGTTCTCACTTTAAAATGCCTACCAGCCAAATAGGGAGACCACTTCTTCACAGCCACCAACACTGCTAGCATCTCCTTCTCATAAACTGATAACTTCTGATGCTTAATACCCAACACCTTGCTGAAAAATGCCACTGATTTTCCCTTCTGAATCAACACTGCACCCACTCCAAATTCTGATGCATCAGTCTCCATAGTGAAAATTTCCTAAAAATTGGGTAACACCAAAACAGGTGCAGAGCAAACAGCCTCTTTCAGCTTCTGGAATGCTTTAGTCTATTCCACTCCCCACTTCTAAGCTCCCACCTTAAGTTGATTTGTGAGAGGCTTTGCTATCACTCCATAATTTTTTATAAACCTTCTATAGTACCCTGATAGCCCCAAAAAAATCCTAAGCTCCTTAACAAAATTAGGAATAGGCCATTCCATTATACTATTAACTTTAGATTTGTTCATAGCTATCACTCCTCTCGAGATTACATAGCCCAGATAATCAATCTCCCATGCTCCAAAGGAACACTTACTTAATTTGGCAAATAATATGTTTTCTTCTAAAATTTTTAGGACCTATTTCAAATGCTTCAAATGGGAATTCCAGTCCTTGGAATAGACTAGAATGTCATCAAAAAAAAAACAAAATTGTCTTCCTTAGATGAGCTATAAAGACCTTGTTCATCAGACTTTGAAAAGTTGTCGAGATATTAGTGAGCCCAAAAGGCATTACTAGGAACTCATAATGCCCTTCATGAGTCTTAAAAGCCGTTTTAGGAATATCATCTTGTCACATTCTAATCTGATGATATCCTGACCTCAAATCCAATTTGAAAAATACTCTAGCTTCCCTCAATTCATCCAACAATTCCTCAATTATGGGCATTGAAAACTTATCTTTCATTGTAGCTTGATTAAGTTTCCTATAATCTACACACATCCTCTAAGAATTATCTTTCTTTTTCACCATCACTATTGGGGACGAGAAGTTGTTGTTACTATCCCTTATCACTCCAGCCTCGATCATTTCCTTTACCATCTTTTCAACAATTTTTTTTTGCCAAGCTGGATATTTGTATGGTTTCAGCCTAATGAAAGTTTTCTCATCCACCAGAGAAATCCTATGATCATGTCCTCTTTGGAGGTAGCCCTTTTGGTTCCTCAAATATCACCTTAAACTCCTTCAACAACACTTGAATGTCCTCAGGGACAGATTCAGTTCCTCCCTTGCATTCTAATTGTGCCTTAAGAACCTATATAGAAGCTGTATATGAGTTGTTGGTCCCCTTCATCACCTTAGAACATTCTTTAGATTCTATCCATTCCAATGGTTTAGATAGAATCCCTTTCAATTTCACCCTATTTCTCTCTGTTGAAACTCCATAACCATGGTAGCAAAGTTCCAATGAATGTCCCCTAAGGATGCCAGCCATTGAATACCTAAAACCATATCACTGCCTTTCAATGAAATTACTAACAAATCTGTCACAAGCCTATTCTGTTGGATCTGCCACTAAACACCTTTACAAACTCCCAAGGTCTCAAAAGAACTTCCATCAGCCACAGTCACTCTTAATTTCTTTCCCTTCTCCATGTTCATCCCAAGCAGTTTCACTGCACTAATACTTATGAAGTTATGAGTGTTGTTAGAATCCAATAAAGCTATCAGAATTTTTCCTTCTACTTCAATTTCCAGTTTTATAGTTTCACTACTTGTGGCTCCTTGCAAGGATATTGTTGCCCCATCATTTTTTCTCTCACATTAACTCCAAATTTACCATTGTCTTCACAATCTAGGAATTCTTCAAGTTCACCATCTTCCTCCATTCCTTCAACAAAAATTTGAAAAATCTGTGACTTGGCACATCTGTGCCCAGGTGCATATTTGGCTGCACACCAAAAGCACAATCCTTTTCTTCTTCTATCCTCTATTTCAGCAGCTGTCAAAGACTTCTCTCTCCCCTTAGCCTCCTGTATATTTCTAGTCCTCTGTGTAGTAGGACTAAACCTTCATGGAGAACTATTCCTGGAAGCATTTGGATGAACAGACACACTACCAGGACTAGAGCTACGAATTATACTATTACTGGTTCTTGAAGGCAAGCTCAAAGTAGTAGGAGCTAAAGACTTATAACTACTACCTAAACACTCTTTTGACTAGGAAAAAAACATCTATTCAACTCCCCTAGCCATATTAAAAGCATTAAATAATGACTTAGGCTGCAACAGTTCAAGATACTGACTAATTTCAAGTCTAAGATGCTTCTTAAACATACTTAAAACATATTCATCAGGGAGTTCTACCTGATTAAGTAGATTGATGAATCCCTCGTAGAAGTGTTCCACCGATTTTGTCTGCCTCAACGCCAACAATTCTGTGAATGGGTCCTGGAATCCTTCCGGTGTAAACCTCTCCCTCATCAGCTTCAAATAATTCATCCATCCCACCTGATTTAAATCACCATGCGACTTAGAGAGAAACCGGTGCCACTGCAGTGCTCGGGCCTCCAAATGTAGCATAACCACTCTAACCTTTGTCGACTCAGGTACACCTTTCGCTTCAAAATATTGTTCTAGCTTAGACGACCATCCTTTGAAATCTTCTCCATCAAATTTTGGGCATAATAGCTTATACGCAAAATTTGCGAGCTGGACTTGCCCCTTTTAGTTTGAATCCTCCTCCAACGAAATCACTGGAATCGGATTAGTCGTCACTGTAACTGGGTATGCTGTCTCCAGCTTATCCTTCCCCTTTTCGGTTTCTCCAGAAGATTGTGGTTGTTCTGGAGCTCTCTCAACTATTCCATCTTGTGGGCTTGGCATATCCTCAGTGATGATTTTCTTCCCCAGTGCAATCTCCAACAGTCTATGGATGTTCATCATCATCGAGAGATGAATCTCCTGAACTCTAGTGTCGATCCTATTTCCAGCCTGCTTTCTAATCGACTCAACTCCGATTGTTCAGATTGCTCTTGAGTCGCTGCCTGTTGTAATTCCACCGCCGCCTGAGCCGCCAATGCAGCCTGATGTCGCGTCATAACTCCGTCCACCATCCGAGGATGACCCAGCTCTGATGCCTTTGTAGCTAAAACAAATGAAAAGAACAAGAACAAATTGTGAGATTATATATATAGTATTGGTAGGAATTTGAGTTAGGATCTATTACTTAGAGATAATTTTAGTAGAATTAAAAGTCTTAAGTTAATAGGATTAAAAGCCTAAAGTAATTAGGACTTCTAATCCTATTCAAAGTCTTATTCTAAAGCCTATAAAAAGGCATTAGCTTGTGTAAACAAAATCATTCATTCAACGATAGAAAATCAATTATGTTTCTTCTTCCGTTTCACAAAAAGCTTAAATTTTCTTTTTTCTTTTTTCAACATTATTTTATTTTTCCACAAAGTTGGAAGTTGATTTTCTACATGGTATCAGTCTAATATCGATCCTAGTCTGAATTCTTAATGGGATTCCTTTCGACAACCTCTGAGATGTTACCCAGAACAAAACAAACGGTTGAATTGGAGTTTTTTCAAGCAATTCCAGGTTCAACAGTAACCTGTGAAACAAATTTAGTTCTCGTGGAGGATAAAGGCATACAAAATATTTGTTCTCCTACTGCACTCTTTTCTTCTAAAGGTACATCAACATGGATCATCGACTCTAGAGCATCTGATCACATGACTGGTAACAGAGAATTATTCCTTAATTTTTTAGATTCATCTTCTAGAAGTTTCATTAAAATAGTCGATGGCTCTTTTTCTCCTATCAAAGGAAGTGGCTTCGTCCTCATTAATGATAACTTGTTGCTTGAAGATGTTCTGTTTGTGCCTAATCTTGCCTGCAATCTTATCTCTGTTAGTAAACTCTCCAAGAATTTAAAGTGTTCATTACAGTTTACTGAATCTGGTTGTTTTTTAAAGGCAATGAATTCGAGGAAAATGCTTGGCAATGCTAGATTACAAAATGGTCTTTATGTCCTTCTCGGTAATCAACCAACTGCCATACCAAATACTTCTTGTTCCTTTACTTCTTCAGATTTATTTATTAATAATCCTTTGTCATTTGAACCTGATAACTCTTCCACTTCTACACCTACAACTTTTCATCCTTCACCTATTGTTACTACTCCTCAATTCTCACCTAAACCTCTCTCACAAACTCCTCAACCCTCTAAGCAATTGAAAGTTTACACCAGAAAACAAAAAACTATTCCAGAGACTGTTTTGCAATCTGACACTTGCCAAGAATTGGACTTGAGTTCAGTTGCCAATAAGAATGATGAAGATAATGTTCTAACTGAGATTCCTTCCTCGTTATCTGAGGTTGATGATTTACCAATTGCTAAAAAGAAAGGGATAAGAGAATGTACAAAGCATCCCATTCAGAGGTATGTTGCTTATGGTAATCTAATGCCATCTTTCAAGGCTTTTACAGCTTGCTTAGATAAAGAACAAATACCTGACACTATTGAGGAGGCTCTACATGATTCTAAGTGAAGAAGAGCTGTTGAAGAGGAGATTGAAGCACTTGAAAAGAATGATACTTGGACCATTACAGATCTTCCGCAGGGCAAGAAACCAGTTGGATGCAAGTGGGTGTTCTCCATAAAATACAACTTTGATGGTAGTATACAAAGGTATAAAGCAAGGTTGGTAGCCAAAGGTTTTACTCAAACCTATGGAATTGATTATAATGAGACTTTTGCTCCTGTAGCTAAGCTAAATACAATTAGAGTTCTCTTAAGTTTGGCAGTAAACAAAGACTGGATGCTGCATCAACTTGACATTAAGAATGCTTTTCTTAATGGAAAATTGGAAGAAAAAGTGTACATGAGAGTACCTTCGGGTTTGAAGTCGATAAAAGGTGATCAGAAAGTTTGTAGACTTAATAAATTCATCTATGGTTTGAAACAATCGCCTAGAGCCTGGTTTGACAGATTTACCAAGGTGATTCTTAAAGCTGGATATAAACAATCCTTAGTAGATCACACACTCTTCATTAAGATAACCTCTAACAATAAAAGGGTTATTTTAATAGTGTATGTGGATGACATAATTCTGACAGGTGATGATGAGGAAGAGATAAGTCACCTGAAAAGGTTATTAAATACAAAGTTTGAAACAAAAGACCTAGAAAAACTCAGATACTTTCTAGGCATGGAGGTTGCTAGGTCGAGCAAAGGTTTAGTAATAAATCAAAGAAAGTATGTTCTTGATTTACTTAATGAAACTGGGATGCTAGGATGCAAACCGGTTGATACTCTCATGGAAGCAGGATTAAAATTTAGTAAAGATGACTCAAGTCATAAAGTTGATAAGGGTAAATTTCAAAGGTTAGTGGGAAAGTTAATTTATTTATCATTAACCAGACCAGATATTGTCTTTCCAGTTAATGTTATCAGTCAACACATGATTGGATCCAAGGGAGGATCACATGGAAGCTGCAATTAGAATTTTGAGATACTTGAAAGGGACACCAGGGCATGGACTGTTATTTAAAAAGACTCAAGAAAGTTCTATTCAGATTTTTTCAAATTCAAGCTGGGCAGGTGAACTGACAGAAAGAAGATCAACTAGTGGTTATTGTTCCTTTGTTTGGGGAAATCTAGTGACTTGGAGAAGTAAGAAACAAACAGTTGTATCTAGAAGCAGCGCTGAAGCAGAATATAGGGCTTTAGCATTGGGAATGTGTGAAGGAATTTGGTTATTAAAGCTACTGAAAGAGCTAGATGTGAACCAAGAGGAAAAATTCGAGATTTTTTGTGATAATCAGTCTGCCATACAAATTGCTCGAAATCCAGTTCATCATGATAGGACGAAACATGTAGAGATTGATAGACATTTTATCTCAGAAAAGATTACTAATGGGACAGCTTCTTTATCCTATGTTCCTACAGAAGAACAAGTGGCAGACGTGTTTACAAAAGCATTGCCAAAAGCTTCATTCGACAAGTTTCTATTCAAGTTGGGAATATATAATATATATTCTCCAACTTGAGGGGGAGTGTGAGATTATATATATAGTATTGGTAGGAATTTGAGTTAGGATCTATTACTTAGAGATAATTTTAGTAGAATTAAAAGTCTTAAATTAATAGGATTAAAAGCCTAAAGTAATTAGGACTTCTAATCCTATTCAAAGTCTTATTCTAAAGCCTATAAAAAGGCATTAGCTTGTGTAAACAAAATCATTCATTCAACGACAGAAAAATCAATTATGTTTCTTCTTCCGTTTCACAAAAAGCTTAAATTTTCTTTTTTCTTTTTTCAACATTATTTTATTTTTCCACAAAGTTGGAAGTTGATTTTCTACACAAATTTGGATTCCAAGAAGAAAGAACAAGAAAGGGTTCAAGAAGCCAAGAGAAAATCGCAGCCAAAACAATCGACACCCTTCCCAGCCCTCAGCCTGAGAACATAATACCCTAACTCCTTGGAACGACAGCGTATTGCCCTTAGGCTTACAAACATAAAAAAACGCACCGTAACACTAATTGGTGCTAACGGCTATAATTCAAATAAAACAGTATAAAAATAAGAAATCCTCAGTCAACACATTGACACATTCTACCAAGTACTCTCACAAGTCGCCATCACCTATATTCATGATCCAAGAATCATGATGATCAAGAAATGATAGACAAACATGATTACCTGTAGAAGCAAAATTTACCATTGGTTTAAAAGAAGGTAGCTTCTAGAGAAGTTCAAGAATCTGAGATAATATTGGTGTAGCAGGTGTAGGTGTTAAAGAATTAAGAATGAACGAAGTTAGAACCATCAGCGACAACTTTAAAGGCAACACGATTATTCTTTTGTAAGGTAAACGTGAAGTCGAGAGAAAAATCATTTAACCGATGATATTTTTCACGTTTATGATTGCAAACCTTGTAAGAGAGTCAACACCATTAAAATGATATTTCTTCGAACCGGTAACAATAACATCACCACTGGAATAAAATACAGATGACTCTAAAATATGAGAGAAATTAAAGGTATGTAAGCGTTGAGATTCCTCCTGAACCATCACGGAATACGCCTGATTGCCATTGGGTAATAGAGAATTGAAAAAAATCTGACTACAAACTATGACATAAGTGCCATTTAAGCCCATCAATCACATGAAAGAAAGGAACAAGAACGGCATAATCATCCCATAAAAGATGCAACCGTTTGCAATAAACAAAAATTGAAGAATTTCCTTAAACTAACGAGAAAATTTCACGATGCAGGAAAAAGATATGCAAACCATCAACCTTGTTAAAGCATTCTTTCAAGTCTTTCCAAACCGGGGCTGCAGTCGTAGCAAAGACATGTTGACAGATAAATCACGACTAACAATGTTTAAAATCCAAGATAACACCAAAGCGTTGCAACGATCCCTTTGCGCATGAACATCTATTTTGAAGACTGTAATTTTCGATGCCGTAGAACTGATAAAAAATCAATAAAATTCCTGGATTATTAAAGGGATGAAGATAAATAAGGTGATTAATATCCGAGACTTCCATTGATGAAAGAATCTTGGTGGAAGAAAAAACTAGAAAGAAATGAATTTGGAGAAAGGCTCAAAGTAGACTATATTGAATATGGGTGGAAATTATTTCTCCCTTTTTTATATATTATTTTATGTCTCCTCTTTAAATTAAAAAGTTTAAGGTTAGGGTTTAGGGAATTAAGAATAGGGTTTCAAGGTTAGAGGTTAAGGTTAGGGTTTAGGAAATTAAGAATAAGATGTATTTTTAAGGGGTAGGGTTTAGGGTTTAAGTTATAGAAAATAAGAGTTAGGGTTGAAAAATCAATATTTTAAAAAATTTATAAAAAACATGAAATGATACATGATAAAGAGATAGAAAATTTTTACTCATTGAATATAGCCATGATATAATAATATTTCTCTTTATCCATTTAAATGAATATTACATCTATATTTATACAGATCAATGTATAAAAAAAGAACTATCTAACAACTCAGATAACAAACAAACTACTTAACTATTTACAAACTGTATCTACTTTTTACGGTAACAGAAATGCTTATTTGATAAAAATAGAGTAATTTAAGAAATATAGAAGGGGGTTTTACAACCTAATTGGTTGGCCAAAGGGAAAATCTGTTCGATCTTGCCATCCAATCTGCGACACTGTTACATTCTCCAAGAACAAAAGAAAATTTATACAAATCAAATATATTAATCAGTCTAATGACACCTTTAGATAACTGTCAAACTCAAAAGAAGTGCATTTTAAGTCTAAGTCTTTAATGATTTTAGCTTTATGCGACTCCAAAATGATGATAAGAAAAAGGATTTCGAGTCTAATAGATTCAGATTCACATTTAGATTTAGATTTGTCGACGAAAAAAGAGTCGATCATTTTTTATTCACCCCTAACGATACACCCATAATAATTAAGAATGATTGATGTTTGTTTAGTAATCTCACGAGAGATGAGCAGAAATCTCATATCTTTTAATAATGTTTTTTCATTTATTTTGTTAAAAAATCTTAAAAAATTAAATTCTAAATTCTAATCTTAATTTTTATATCTTAAATCTTACGC
The DNA here is from genome assembly GCA_035048815.1 of Abelmoschus esculentus. Taxonomy (NCBI): domain Eukaryota; kingdom Viridiplantae; phylum Streptophyta; class Magnoliopsida; order Malvales; family Malvaceae; genus Abelmoschus; species Abelmoschus esculentus. The sequence continues at coordinate 9,953,075 of JAUCBN010000026.1, read as the reverse complement.
TTTAAAAAATATATCTTACCTCTAATATAAACCCTAACCACAATCCCCAAACTCTGCACTCATTAATTTAAAGTGCATGCACCAACAAAGGCACAATTAGGAGATAGATAATTTAAACCCCACGAGACACATCAGAGTTTGACGGTTTCAAAACTAGGAAGTTATCATCTATCCGTAATTAGAAGATGCGGTGTGATAATTGTTCAATTTATTTTTTAATCATGAAATTAAAAGTAATTCTTACTGATAAATATAAAATATATTTTATAATTAATTATTTATCATTTAACGAAAATATCTATAATAAGAAAATTAATTATTATTCTTGACGATAAATACCGTAATTTTAAAAGAATTTTTTTTTCATTTAAATATCAGTATAGTCAACAAAATCTAATGAAGCTGTATTCTATATAATATTTTAATTAAACAATCCAATCAACTAGACATATCAACTAATTGGCCATGGAAATCTTCCAGATTATTACCCGAATCATATTCTTTAATTCATTGAATATGTTACTAAAAGCCAACTTATATTTGGAAAGGAAAAAGATCCCCAATATAGCTTGAAATATTAAAAGTTTTCATTTCACAGTTTTGGTTAAATAGACCGTAAAATAGGACGTTAATATTGATAGGAAAAAATAAAGGAATGAACTGATAGAAAGTTCGACCGTGTCGTGGTATGGAACTCACTGCCTTAGAAACAAATCGCCCCGATGTGTGTACTCGCTATTTTAGGCGATTGTCCTCCGAAGGTTAGCACGGTCCTCCAAACAATGTACACCCAAAGTTTAGAGTGGACTGTAGAGGAAATGATCGTCGGAACCGGAGTCGAATAAAATGATGCTCTCTAATTCTCTCTCAAGTAAGACAGATGAACTCTGAATGGAATGATTAAAAATGAGAGAAAAACATCTTATTTATAGGTTGAAAGCAGGGGCAAATCTGTCCGAGAATCAAATAAAATCTGATTTAAATTTAATATCAGATAATATTTATCCAAAAATAGTAGATTTGATAACCGAAAATATCCATTTAAATCTCAGATAAAATCTATTCAAAGTTAGATTTATTAACAGATAAAATCTAATTAAATCTCAGATAATCTGTTAATATCTATCTAAAAATAGTAGATTTTATAACCGAAAATATTTATTTAAATCTCGGATATTTTGTTATTAAATCTATTCGGTTAAGTATTTAAAATTCAGAGAGAATTTTAAATCAACTGAATTACTCTCATACAACCTATAAAAACAGAGTGTGAGATTCAAGCATTACATATTTCCAACACACAATATTTTATTTTTTGTAATTGTGTTCGATAAGTACATTAATTTGACTTTAGTTGGTTTTTAAAAATAATAATATATCCAAATTAAATTATTCTCGTTTCTTCGTATGAAGTTAAAATATTCAATTTTAATTTAGAACCGTTAAATATACATAATTCTATTAATAAAGTTAAAATCGTAAAATAGTATATTGTACAAAAATTTCATCAAAAAACAGAGTTATATTTGGTATTCAATTTATACTAATATAACAAATAATTTTATAATGAAAATTTAACATTTATAAAATTCACTATTAAGAAAATTATTATTTAAATTTTTAATATTTACTTTTAAGTTTATTCTTAAGTTTATGCAAGGTGTGTACTACTCTATCCTGTTAAAGAACTAAAAAAATATATAAACAGGTATCATTACCTGATCACACGCTAATATATTAAAAAAGACAAGTATATATAATTGATTATAGAAAAGATAACTACATATTTAATATCCTACATTTACTTGTTTTTATGTTTATTATCTTTTTTAAAAATATATATATATATATCGTTACATTATATTTATATTTTAATAGTCATGATTAAAAAGTCAACAACATACTGAATAGGAGAGAAAAAAGCATAAATGATATGCTGATTAAGAGACAAAAAATCACATGTAATAAACTGTTATATCATTTTTTTAGTTAATGTATCATGTATGTATATTTATAATTTTAATCAACATAACATAATGACTAAAAAATAAAAATAATATTAATAATTTATCACGTGTGATTTTTTCTTTCATTCAATATGTTATTGATATTTTAGTGACGAAATATTAAAATAAACCATAATGTTAGATATCATTTTATTAAAAATAAATAAATAAAAATAAAATATCAAATATATAATTATAACTAAAAAATCTATATTTTCATTTTTTTAATAAAGTATACAAATAAATGTTATCTCACTGACTTCACTTCTAAAATCAAACTTGTGTTATCAAATCAAATTTTTTGCATAATCAAGATTACAATATGTTAACCCTTCTAGGATTGTGACAAATTGACGAGATTAGGATCAAGAAAAGTGATATTGACAACGAAAATAAAATGGTGGGGTTGACATTTTGGTAATGATGAGTAGGAGTGTTCAAAAATACCCGACCCGGATGACCTGACCCGTTGACCCGCCTAAAAAAATCCGGGTATATTTTAAGAAAATAAAAAAATTTCGGGTCGGGTACGTGGCCCGACATTTCCTGGGTCGGGCCCGGGTAATAAATTTTAAAAAAGTCGGGTACCCGAATATTTTGGGTACCCGGATATTTTATAATTATTTATTTATTTATATATTAAAATATATTAAATTAATTAAAAGAATTAAAACATTTGCTTTACTCAATACTCATTTTCTTATCACTATCGAGTACCCAACGACCGACATCCTTCTAAATCCCTAATCTTCAATCCTTCAAAAACTTGTGCTCCTCTCAACGATAAAGATTGACGTCCGGCAACGTCCTGTGCTCTTCTCGGCTTCAATCCTCCGGCGGTCAACAACCAAGCACAAACACCCCATCAACACAACAGACAATCGGGTAAATAAAAATCCCTAACCTGTTTTATTTCAAATATTTTTCTCTTGATATTTTTCTGGAAATTTTACACTAGAATTTTAATAGAAAAAATGAGTGTCAAATTCTTTAGTGTCACCGAAAAGGTAAAGAATTTTTGTTAGGGTCGGCATGGTGGGGGACGGGACAGAACGAGAAACACATATTAATAAAGGGTAGAAAATTCCGAATATTTGGTTTAGCTGGAGTCTGTATGTGATATAAACCCGAGACAAGTGGTGATAGGACAAAGAGGACGTAAATTCCCAGTGCGGTTCCCATTTTCAATTCCTTTCCTCTCCTTTTTGGTAGAATTGACACTTCGATTTTTGTTGGTTTGGTTGTCTTTGTTGTTGAGTTATCCGTCTTAAAAACAAATGCCATTATCATTACTCTCAATGGTGATTGATGTTGAGTATTAAAAAAACACCTGTAGGAATTATTTCTTGTATTTAGGTGCCATTTGCCCATCCATTTTTCCATGGATTCTTTTATAGCAGGGAGTTGCCTCAACCATTAATATGTTTTCTTTCAATTTTTTAACGAGGTCATAGTTTAAGAACAAGGCGTTTCGGATGCTCGGAATAGCAGTAGTGGTCATATATTTTAGATTAGTGGTTTTTTTCTTACATTAAAATTAATGGTTGATTTTTTGTTTCAGGTTATGTCGATGACAGGAGAAAATACCAATGACATTGAGCTATCTTCCTCAACTGAGTCGTCTAAGGACCCGCAAAAGACTAAAGCGGTTGAAATAGAGGCTACAATTAATGCAAGAAACAAAAGGAAGGGAAAAAAGATTGTTGATACTTCAACAACTAAAGGAGGCAAAAAGAAAAAAGTTTCTTCTGCTTGGGATCACTTTAAAGCAATCGAGGGTGATAAAGAACATGCTGAATGCATTTATTGTGCACGAAAAATAACTTGTGCATCTGCCAATGGAACTAATGCAATGAAGCGTCATACTGAACGGTGCAAGAAAGCCCCCTTTAACTTGGAAAAAACACAAACAATCTTAGATTTCGAGTCCAAGACGAAGTGCAACGCTGATGGGACCATAGAAACTGTTAGCATTCCTAAATTATGGCGTTTTGATCAAGAGAAGATTAGAGAAGCACTCGCTAAAATGGTGATAATTGATGAGTTACCATTTAGTTTTGTTGAGCGTGAAGGATTCTGTATGTTTTGCAAGATCGTCATTCCTGATTTTATTCCTCCTTCACGTGCTACTATAACAAGAGATTGCTATTCTTTGTTTATCGAAAAAAGGAAGACGTTGAAAGAATTTTTCAAGAATTTATCCTCGAGGGTATGCCTTACCACAGATACATGGACATCTGCTCAGAATTTATCGTATATGTGTCTTACTGCTCATTTCATAGATGATTCTTGGAAATTACATAAGATGATTATCAATTTTTGTCCGATTGCCGGTCATTCTGGGGAACTTATTGGTAGGGCAATTGAAAAGTGTTTATTAGAATGGGGCCTTAAGAGAATCTTGACGGTAACGGTTGATAATGCTAGTTCGAATGATTTGGCGATCAAGTATTTGAAGCAAATTGTCAACTTGTGGGATGGAAGTGTGTTGCATGCTCAATTTTTGCATATGAGATGTGCTGCACATATTCTGAATTTGGTTGTTAAAGATGGGCTGAAAGATGTTGATGATTCTATTATGAAAGTTCGTACTGCTGTGAAATATGTGAGGTCTTCCCCTGCAAGACTACAAAAGTTCCGATCTTGTGTTGAAGAAGAAAATATAAATAGCAAATCACTTGTTTGTTTGGACATTGAAACAAGATGGAATTCTACCTATTCTATGCTCAAAAGTGCTTTGGTGTTTAGAAAGGCATTTAAAAATATGAAGACGAAGTGCATTCCTTACACAAAAGAGCTTAGGAAGGTTGGTGGTCCTCCTGATGATGAAGATTGGGACAAAGTCACTGTTTTCTTGCCTTTTCTTGAGATCTTTTATGAGGCTACATTGAGCTTCTTTGGATCAAGGTACGTGACTGGTAATAATTTTGTTGAAGAAATATTTGATATTGGGTATACGATTAACCGTTACCTTAATGACTCAAACGTTGGGATTAGAAGCATGGCAAGCCAAATGAAGGTTAAATTTGATAAGTATTGGGGGAATGCTAACAATGTGAATGTCTTGATGTTCATTGCTTTAGTTCTTGATCCTAGGCATAAGTTAAGATATGTTGAGTGGATCGTTCGCCGTTCTTTTGATCCTACCAACTCTTTTATTTTGTGTCAAAGAATTAAAGACACTTTGACATCGTTGTTTGATTTTTATGCTTCTTCGCAACCTTCGGCCTCACAAATTAAATCTTGCTCTATGAATGTTGTTGATCATGATGATGGAGGAATAAGAAAGTTAAAAGGAACAAACTTGAGAAAAGATTTTGTAACTGAGATAGAATTATATGATACTTCCGAAACAACTGAGCTAGACAAGTATTTGGGGGATAAATGTGTTCGTGAGAATGAGACTAATGATTTTGATATCTTGTCTTGGTGGTCTATGCAAACAATGAACTACCCTATTCTTATGAGAATGGCACGTGATGTACTTGCAATTCCGGTTTCTACTGTTGCTTCGGAGTCCGCTTTTAGTACAGGAGGGCGTGTGCTTGATTCCTTTCGCACCTCTTTGACTCCTAGATTGGTGGAGGCTCTTATTTGTTCTCAAGATTGGGTTCGTACTTCTCATAGTGCTATAATGATTGAGGAAAGCTTGCAAACATTGGAGAAGATGGAAGAAGGTTAGTTTTTAATTTCACTTTTAGATATTAAAATATTTATATTTTAAAATTTATGTAATACATTTTAATGATTTCTTGCTTGAAATATTTGATGTAGAAATGCAAGATTTAACTTTGGAACAACCGACTATTATCATTGATGAGACAAGTGATGTTCAGGACGTCACATATGAAGATTGAAAAGTGATGCCCATAGTCCATAGACAGTAAGTATTAAATTTTAATAGGAAATTAGATTTTAGTTATATTTTTGTTAATTAAAGTTATACTTAATATTTTTTGATGAATGTTTAGTTATGTTTTCGTTTTGTATCTTGGTATTTGGTAAGACATTAGTTGTTGTAAGTTGTAATCTCGTTTACTTACATCTAATAAAAAGAATGTTTGCAGGATAAGGAGAATAACAAATGAAGAAGAATGACCATGGACCATGATTCATGAGTGTAGGATGTTTATGCTTTTTTGTTGGTTGAAACTAAAAAGTTGATTATATCTACCTTGTTATGAACTTTTATGTTTTATTTGTAATTTTACATTGTGGATTTTGTACTTTTAAATTTAACTCACTTGGATTATGTAATTTGGACCTAACTTTATGTTTGGATTATGTAACTAAGATTTTTAAATTTTATGTTTGGATGTTGAATTATGTAATTCGAACACTTAAATTTATGTTGAATTATGTTGAATTATGGTTCGGGTACCCGGGTATTCGGGTACCCGAAGTACCGGGTACCCGGAAAGTCCGGGTCGGGAAATGGGCCGAAAAAATAATTACCCGACTTTCCGGGTACCCGGATTTGAACACCCCTAATGATGAGGGTTAATGGATTTGCGCAACAATAATTACAAAATCTAAGTCATATTGTTTTCACTAGTTCCTATAATTCTTATTAAAGTTTTAAAAAAATTCACATGATTAAGATATTTATTACCTTAAGTAATTTAAACTAAAATATATTTAACGTAAATTAAAAGGGGGAATTATTTAAATTATTTTTTAGCATAAAGATAATTTTAACCCTTAACGTTTATAATTTTTATCGTTTTGACACTCATTCATTTTAAGATAAATTTAACCTTTAACGTATGTCTTTTTGATAAATAACTTATTTTTTAACTAACATAATGATTAGACCGTTAAAAATTTTACGATATTGATATGTCATATATATGTGATAATATATTTTACATAACATGACATTTATTCTCATTCTATATATTTATATATATATATATATATATATAACATGTCGTCATCGTTAAATTTTTTATGATAATGACAAATATATACATATAAAATATAATTTTATTCTAACATAAAATATAAAATAATTAAAATTCAAATAAAATATTAAAAATAAGATATTTTTAAAGATTAAATTTATCTAAAAAAAGGATAATGGTCAAAATAATAAAAATCATAAACGTTAAGGGTTAAAATTATCTTTATGCCATAAGAATATAATACTTTAAAAAATTTAATCAAACATTTTTTAATATTTATTTTTATAAATCTTAATTACTAAAAATATTTAAATAATATTTATTAGGTGTCTTGATTGATCAGAGACAAAGAGATCTAAAAAAGATTTTGGATTCTAATAATATACTTATCTATAAAAAAGTATTCATTTGTTACTGAGATGCATTATAATCGTATTTCTTTGTTTTAATAAAGAATAGTAGTTATTATAAAAAATAATAAATAAAATATATTTTTTTCACAATTTTGACTGGCTTGTAAATTTTAAAGTTAAGTAAAATAATAAATTTTAAAACTTATATAAAAATTTTATTCGGTAATTGGAAGTTCAAAAAGAGAGTTTTCGGTTGGTTAGTTTTCAAAATTTTAAAAATTTGTTAAATCAAATTAATTTATCAAACTAATCAAATTGATCAAATTATATCGATCAATCAAATTGAAACAACTTAAAGATATTGATTTAATAGATTTTAAATTTTTATTAAATTATAATAAAAATGATAGCTAATAAAATAAATCATTTTTAATTAATAATACACTTTCAACAATAGAATGTACAATTATATTTTAAAGATAGAGAAAAAATTATAAATTTAAAATATAAATAATAAAATAAAGGATAAATTACTCTAATGACCACCCAACTAATTGAGATCTATATTGATCACCAAATCGAACTCGTCAATTAAACCATTTAACTTATTAAATTGAACTATTTTGGTTACTATCGTTAAAATTTAAACGGAATGATGACAGAATGATGACGTGTCCGTTAATAAAAATCTGTCACGTCAATCCGTATTATCATCATATACATGTGTAATTTTTCAGATTTTTATTAATAGTCATGTCATCATGTCATCACCCTTTCATTTAAATTTTAAAAGTAGTGAACAAAATAGGTCAATTTAATAAGTTGAGTAATTTGATTGACAAATTTGATAATTCGATAACCAAATAAGTATCTCCAGAATAGTTATCGAAATAGTTCACTCTAAAATAAACACATATACTATAAAACTAAATTAAAGTAAGTCGACTTTCACTATATTAATGTTGGATCCTAAAAGTAATGAAAAATGTCAACTCTCGTGCACACCAACTTAATTAAATGGGAATCAAAAGTGATACGACACAGTGCCAATTAACAAAGTGATGGGAAAAAGCAATGATCGAGAGAAGGAAGGTGGGCAACCCGCACGCACCAAATCTTTAGTTGGAGAAACTAAACTATTTGACTTTGACTTGTAGGATTAATAAAGAAACAACAAAGTCGTTGAAAAAGTAAAGAACAGATTACTCCAATCCTACCCTTCTTTCTAGGCTTGGAACCAGGACGTTTTGTTTTCTTGTTTCCCTTATATAAACCAAGTAGTTTCATTACTCACGGCTCATTTCAAGTAGGGATTCAGATTCAGGGTTAAATCGTCATAATGAGTCGAATGGCCATAGAAGCCCTCAAGATACAGCACAAGAATCTTGTTCAAACTATGTTTGATGAGGTACCATATTCTTCTTTTACTTTTATAAAGTAGTATTTCATTTCTTGATAGGGTCTTGGATTTTGTTGATTTTAGTGTATTTCATAATAGACTATGGATTTTTGATGATTCTAGTGTTGTTTATCCAGGGAATTCTTGACAATCAGTTCAATCAGCTTCAAGATTTGCAAGATTCGAGTAATCCCAACTTTGTGAATGAAGTGGTCACTTTGTTTTGCAACGATGCAGAAAAGATCATAGATGAATTGACCAGAAATTTGTAATCTCATCATTTTAACTTGTGTTAGAAAGTTGATTCTTTGGAAATCCTAACACTAATCCAAACAACCACAGGTTTTATCAGAATGTTGATTTTGGCATGCTGGATTCTTGTGTTCATCAACTTAAAGGAAGCAGCTCAAGGTAATATAACTGTTTGTCGATTTGCTTCATAGACATGATATCTCAGTTCTTTCGATAAACCTTCTGTAATTTGTCTGATTATTGAAAAACTTACTTATTTTGTCTGTAATTTGTCTGGTATTACGCTTGTATCATGTATGTATACCATGATTAGCGTTCTGTTTTATGCTATGTTCAAGGTTTATCTTAGTTCCTTAAATCCTAAGAGGATGATATCCTCAAAACTTGTCTTTTTTTAATAAATTTTCTGTTTTTGATCTCCCAGCATTGGTGCAAATCGCTTGAAACTTGCTTGTGTTAGCCTCCGTCGAGCTTCGAATGGCCGGAATATGGAAGAGTGTGGTCAAGCTTTACTTTCGATCAGACAAGAATACCTTCATTTGCGGTCCAAATTTGAATTGATGATGCAGGTAATAGTCCGGGTGCTATGGTGTTTATTTGTGTTGAAACTGTGTTTTGTCAATGAAATATTCCTGTGTTGTGGTGCTGCAGATACAGAGCCGCATTGTTTCCCTTGAGAACAACCAACAATGAAGGAACAGAGGACATTTACAATACACCATTAAGAAATCAGTCGGTGCTTTGTATTGTAAAGTATGAGCACTTACAGCTCCAAGTATGGATTAGAATGTTTGCTTGAAGATAGAGAATGAAAATATGCTCTTTTTACTCATTGGATTACTTGTTTCTTCTTATTTTTAAGTACAGGCTTTAACCTGAAATAAAAATATATTTTTTAATAATTTATAGATGATTATAATATAATATATTTATCGATATTGGTAACATTTTGACGATTTACTCACTTTGAAAATGAAATTGACCGGAAAAAAAAAAAGAAAATGAATCTTTTCATGAGTCATTTGATGTCGGCTAAGGAGTTAGACATAGTGGGTAGTCACTAGTCAGCAACGCACCCAATCCTGGGCATATGCATAGCCACCCTTTTTGAAAAACACACACTATATGGGAATTTTATGAATTGAGTACCCGGTATTTGATTATTTAAATACTCAATAATAAATATTAAATTAAAATGAGTTAAAACACGAATTTTTTTTAATAATAATAATAATAAATAATAAATATCCCTAAATTTACATGTTTAGTTTAATTTAAATCATTACATTTATTCAATGAGTCCTAAAGATGATATAAATATTATTTTTCTAACTACGGAATTAGGGATGGATAGAGAAAATCGATAAAGCGGTACTGACGATTTAAAATTTGTATATAATTTTAAAATTATATATATATTTTTTATAATTATACTCTTAAAAATTTCAAAAACTGGATGCTATGTTTTTTTTCAGTAGCATTTTTAGCTAAAAAACAATTTTGAAAAGTGCTGGAGAATGAGACCAAGTAAATGTGGAGAGAAGATGACAAGGACTCCCTTGGAAAATGGGAACCAGCTTCAATTTGATGGCTTGGAAGCAAACCCTGGGTTTTAGACTCGAAGAAGAAAATAAGGCACAAATTTAAAATTTCAAGAGAAACTTGTTGGATGTTCCTTGAAAATTTTAGAAAAGTTGAAAATTTAAAGAAATAAGATGAATAACAAGAATAAAGTAAAAAAAAAATTGAAAAATATAAAATAAAGAAAGATAAAAATGAATCTGAAAATTTTTAATTTTGTTTAAGAAAGATGACGACAATAGCGAAGAAGAAGATGATATGTGAGGATTGTTTTTTCGAAGAATTCTCATACCCACAATTAAATAGACAATTTATGTAATATGGTTTTAATCGACCCTTATAATCATAATTGATTAAGCAATTTTAAGTGTAAAGATTCTTTCTCGAGGCTTGTAAACACATACTCTAATAATATTTTTATTAAATCTCAAATCACTAATATGTTTTACAATAAAAAAAAATAGCATAAAGATAATTTTAACCCTTAACGTTTACAGTTTTTGTCGTTTTGGCCCTTGTTTTTTTTTTTTAATAAATTTAGCCTTAACCTATATCTTTTTGATAAATATCTAATTTTTTAACTAGCTTGATGACTGGACCGTTAAAAATTTAACGATGATATATATGAAATATAATTTTAAATGACATGGAATATAATCTATCAAATATATATATATATGGAATATAATTTTATTCTAATATAAAATATAAAAAAATTAAAATTCAAATAAAATATTAAAAATTAATTGATTATAAAATAAAAAAATTATTAAACATTCTTAACCCTAACTACGATAGAATCAAAATCTCATCTTAAAAATATAAACAAAATTAGAATAAGATTTTGATTTTATCGTAGTTATGGTTAAGAATGTTTAATAATCTTATATTTTAGAATTAATTAATTTTTAATATTTTATTTGAATTTTAATTATTTTATATTTTATATTAGAATAAAATTATATTCCATATATATATATATATATATATGTATTTGATATGTTACATTCAATGTCATTTAAAATTATATTCTATATATATATATATATATGTATCATCGTTAAATTTTTAACGGTCCAGTCATCAAGCTAGTTAAAAAATAAGATATTTGTTAAAAACTATATAGGTTAAGGGCTGAATTTATTCCAAAAAAGAATAAGAGCTAAAACAACAAAAACTATAAACGTTAAGGGTTAAAATTATCTTTATGCCTAAAAAATCCCATCCTTTTATATGAGAATGATGACTAAAGTAGTAAGAATTCCTAAATAGAATCAAACTTTATTCCTAATTAATAACATTAATAATAATATAATATGAAAAGTAACATAATAATGAAATGACATAAAGATAATTTTACCCATAAAATTTATAATTTTTATAATTTTGGCCTTATATTTTTTTTTGATAAATTTAACCATTGATCTATGTCTTTTTAACAAATATTTCATTTCTTAATTAGTATGATGATTGGACCATTGAAATTTTAACGTTAATAACATGTCATATACATGTGAAAATATATTTTAAAAGACATAGAATCTAACCTATTAAATAAATAAATATATATAAAATATAAATTTATTTCAATATAAAATATAAAACAATTAAAATTCAAATAAAATATTAAAAATTAAAAATTAATTAAATTCAAAAGAAAGATTACTAAATATTCTCAACATTAACTAAACTAAAAAATCTTTATAAAAAACCTTAAACCTCCAATTTAGATTAAACACTAAAATATCTAAATTTTAAACTAAAATAATAAAAACTCAATTGATTAGTATCAAAATCTTTTATCTTTGATTCACCGGTAGCAAACTCTACAAAACCCTTCCTTTTTAGATTATGTTTATACTTTTTTAGATAAAATTTTGATTATACCATAGTTAGGTTTGAGAATGTTTAATAGCCTTTTCTTTTAGATTTAATTAATTTTTAATATTTCATTTGACTTAATTATTTTATATTTTATATTATAATAAAAATATATTATGTGTGTATGTATTTGATATACTAGATGTTAAGTCATTTAAAATATATTACCACATATATATGACATGTCATTATTATTAAATTTTTAATGGTTCAGTTATCACGGTAGTTAAAAAATAAGATATTTGTCAAAAAGACATAGATTTAGGGGTAAATTTATCCTAAAAGAAGAATAAGTGACTAAAATGATAAAAATTATAAACGTTAAGGGTGAAAAATATCTTTATGCCTAATGAAATAAATGTGCTTTTCATACTGAAGTGAAAATCTTTTTTTCTTTAGACTTCTCTTATGAATAAAGCTGACTATAACACCCCGAAAACTGCTTTAGTCGAAATTGTGTTTGGTGACCGAACTTTTGTATCGAAAAATATTAAATGTAATATCAGAACCCTTTTATACTCAATGGCTATGTAATGGAACTTTAATTGGGATAATTTTGAATTAAGGACTTGTTTGGAAAGAATAAAAGTTGTTTGGTGACTAAATTGTAAAAATTGAAAGTTTGAGGGTAAAATTGTAAACTTTGAAAAGTTGAGAGACTATCCTCGTAATTAACCCCTTTTGATGTGCTTGTCACCTCCTTGGCTGACTTCACGTGAAATGGGATGGTTTTGTCATACAATTATGAGATGTTTTCATTAAAATAAAGAAAAAGAAGATTGGATAAGGATGTGAAATTTTTAAATTAAAAATATAATTTTCCCCATGAAAAAGGAAAGCATGTGCTTACTAACAATGGTGGTATACCATTATGAATACCCACATGGTTAAAAAAGGAAGATTTAAAAATAGAGAAATGTTGTTTTGATGAGGGGATTGCCGAAAGAAAGTTATAAGAAAATCTCATCATCTTTTCTATGAATTTCCTAAGCAAGAAACAAGCACCATTATTGTTTTGTTCAACCTTGGAGCAAACAAGCGCCTCAAATTTATCTTTGGTATTTGGTTGGTTTCAAGGCACCGAATTAAAGCTAAGTAGTTGATGAGTAAAACCCCTTTATTTATTGTTGAATTCTATGAAGGATTTATGTTTAATTTCATGATGAATTATGTAGAGGTTGAGGTTAAGACCCATAGATTTTAAGGTTACACCATGAAACTTATATTGATTATAAGCTTATGTAAGCTTAAGAATGCATCTTTCATTGTTAGAATGATTAGTAACAATTTTCATGATTTTGTCTAGTTAAAGTCGTAAAGGATGTTACATTTAGTTACCTGTATAGATAAATAGTTCAAACATTCAGTTACCTATATAGGTAAACAATTCAAATATTCAGTTCATCTATTACGTGTAGTTATTTGTATAGGTAAACAGTTTAGGTATTCAGTTACCTATAGAGGTAAAGAATTCAAATATTCAGTTCATCTTTTACGTGTAGTTACCTATATAGGCAAACAGTTCAGATATTTAGTTACCTATATAGGTAAACAGTTCAAGTAATTCAGCTATCTGTATAGGTTACCTAAAGCTTATACATGTAAGCTTATAAGAGTGTAAATAATTACTTTTGGTATATTATACGAATAAAAAACTTGTTTTCTTTCAGTTTACAATAAGGATTCATCATCAATTCCTATTCAATATAAGGGCAAAAATTTGTCATTCAAGAACCGTGAAGACTCTTTGTGTCGAGGTGGGTGTAGTAGAGTCATGGGACAAAGCTAGGTGCTTTTCCCATTTCATTTAATTATTTATTATTGACATGTAGTATAATATTGACATGGAAAGGTCATGAGACCATAAAAAGGCTATGGTAAGCTTTGGTAAGCTTTCTTTGTTGCATTGTTATTGAAAAATTATTGATTCATTGAGACATTGATCATTGAACCTATTGAAATGGACCCAAGGGTCAAAATCATTGATATTAATTCATTAGAACTATTGAAATCATCATTGATATTGTGTAAATCTAAATACTATTGGACCTTGGATTTGAGTGAAATTTGGATACAAATGACATACCATAGGATTCATAAGCTCATTGATACGGGTGGACTATGGTCCTTGGGCTACGGCCTATATTTGGCAAGGCGGAGGGATGATTTGTGTATTGGTCATTTTGACGAGGCGGAGGGATTAGACCATTTATTGACTTGGCGAGGGGTAAGAGTCCGTGTATCCACTATCTTGATAGATCCAAGGGTTTATAACGACTTATTGACTTCATTGTTATGACATATACATCATTGTTATTGAATATTGACATAAGAGCATATTATTGCATGCATTCTATACATTGATATTATTATTGACTATCTCACTAGGCAATGTATGCCTAATGCATTCATTTTCATGAACTTTCAGGTTATAGTCGTTGGAGAAGAGATGAATCATTTCTACAAGACCTTAGTAAGTCACATATAGTGGTAAAATAAGCTTTGTATGAATATACTCCTAGAATGGTGGCAAAGTATCTTGTTGAGTCCTATTTATTTATTTTGGTATGTTGATAATATGTTTGTTATGCCTAGACGCTAATGAGAAAAAATGACCATAAGGTAAATATCATAAATGGCTAAATATGCATACTTGAGTATAAATAGGGATGGGCACGGAGCCTGAACCCGACGAGTTTTGACCCGACCCAATCCGATTGAGTCAGATTTTTTGGTAAAAAGTTCAGGTTTAGGTCGGGTCGGGTTGAGTTTTTACAACGGTGATTTTGGATCAGGTCGGGTTTGGGTTTAGGATGGAAAAATTTTGCCCTGGGACTAATAGTGTAATTTTCACATATATATTTTAGGGATATTTGAAATAATAATCATTCTTTATATATATTTTATATAATTAGGTCACTAAAATTATTTTTTTTACAATTCACTAAAAATTTATTTTTTTACAATTAGATCCTTAAATTTTATTTTTTTACAATTAAATCCCTAAAATTATTTTTTTAATGATTCGGGTCGGGTCGGGTCAGATTTTAAAGCTTAAAAGTTGGATCAGTTTGGGTCAGATTTTTTCACCTTAAACCCAGGTTGGGTCGGGTGGTGTGTATAATTTTTGGGTCGGGTGTGGGTGGACCGAAAATCCAACTTGACCCGTGCCCATCTCTAAGTATAAAAGGTAAAAACCTAGTAAATGGATTTGAAATAACTTGAAACTTGGTATACTGTTAAATTATACTTAAGATAGTTTGTTGGTAAAATTTTGTGAGAATTGGATCTCATCTACTAGGTTAAAAGGATTAAAAACTATATAGAATTTGACAATATAGTCCAGACGTATCGAAATGGATTCATAGCATTTTGATACTACCTGTTTGATCTTTGGGAAAATCTAGGAAAATTAGCTTGGTATCGAAACCATGGGAAGGTGTTTCGATACGATTTGGTTCTAGAAATTTTCATTTCGATACTATTTCATGGAGTATCGATACCATAGGTCAAGTAAAATTCCTAATATCTTTGGTCGGTCTTTATGTACCAAACCGTTAACGAATGTATCAAAATAGATCTAATGATATTACCTGTCATGAACATAGGTATCAAAACGACCCTCATGCGTTTCGATCTATTGGTCAAACCTAGTTACCTCCAAAGGTAATCACTTTTCTGTTAGGACCACTAGTTATTTCTATAGGTAATTATTGTTCCCTTAATAACTCTTTTTATCTCGGTAAGTAATTACGTTTCTCTTAGTAAACAGAGGAGATTCTTCACATTAATAATTAAAATTAAACCAAATAAAATTATCGAAAAATGTTACTGAATCACCAAAACCTCCAACCGTAACATTCTCTGACTTGGTTCTCTACCAGGCCGGGAAAGGGGTGTTATACTAACTTAGACAACAAGAATAAGAGTATATGAGTTGGTGTAATATCGAATAAAATGAAAAATAACTTAAAATAATAAGTAGGGTAACTCATAAATTAGACACAAACTTTATAACATAGTGAGGGTGGCGGCGACGATAATTTTAATCGGGGAGACGACTTACTTTTCCTAGATTTAAGTGTCGGTTTATATAGACCAAGCATAAGTTAAGACTTCCCATAAGTGATATGAATTCTAATCTGAATAAAATACAAATTTATATTAAATACAAACTCTTTATTTGATTTTCTAATTTTTCTACCTTTGGACTCTTGAATTCTCGTATCTTTGACCATGGCTTGGTATGCTTTCCTTAGTTCTGTTTCTTCTCTAATTGGGTTCACTAGATTCAGTTCTTTGTTCTCTATCTATCGCACACCATATGCCTTCTTTACTCTGCTGTTGCGGCAACTAAAATGCTTCCCTGGCGGATGTTTCTCTGCGATTGATCTTTATCTGTATTCTTCTGCCTCCAGCATCTGTCGATGGTATCTGGTATCATTAGAAGGTTCATTTTCTATCTATGAAAGAAATCCATCACCGTACCCATTTTTTTATCAAATAATATATAAAAATAGAATTTAAGCACTTGGATATTGAAATATAAAAAATATGCAGAATTATCCAGTGTTGCCATTAAATTCTATTAATTACAAGCAATAATTGAATGAAAAGTGATATAAAATATAATACTTTTGCGTACTTATCACCTACACATACAAAATCACACACGGTATCCTTTTCCATAAAATCAACTAAATTAAGAAATTAAGCCTAATGAGAAAAGAAATTATGAAAACATGCATGAGTGACTAATAATACAGATAAAATGTGCCTAAGTCCAACATTAATATGAGTAAAAAGGGTAATAAAAATAGTATTTTTGAATACCCATCATGCATCACACATTTATACTTAGCATTTAACAATTGTACTCATAACATATCTTGATGAGTCATAATTTAAAAAGTTAACTTCATCAAACAAGCTTATTTTGGGTAGCAAGTTTTCAAAATCCTAGACTACCATAGGAGCAAACAAGTTTTCTTACTTAAAACCCATACCACTTTTATCTTTCTTTATACCCGAATATATATTTGTAGCATACACTCAAACTCCAAACAAACAACTTTAACGAGAACTACAATTTGCATCGTATAAGTAGTAATCACCTTAAGAACCAACTTAGCCATGGTAACTCTGTCAGCTAGTAAAAAAGATTTTGACTTCTAGTCAATCAATTTTCTCCTATCCATTTGAATCATATAATCATAAGATGCCAAAATAACTATATTATGAAGAATGAACACCTCTAAATATTTATCCAAATCTTCTACCTCGATAAAACCAAGCTCGAAACATATATGTGCACATAACATTCCAACACATTTTTAGAAAAAGATTATTATAGTTTTTGGGATACTTACTTTATGTTCAGATGCTATACATTTTATACAACACCCCTTTAAAGACGTGTAATTAATCGATTGAGGCCTTCATGATTAGTAATATATCGTCTGCAAAAAAAAAAAGATCGTTAGACTATTCTTTAAGGTATAAAATGGTTTTCAGGTCCCTCTGTTTACTTTCATCCGAATCGCTTGTGCCAAGCATTCTATAAGAAACATAAATAAGTAAGGCTAGAAGGGATCCTCTTGATGAATCCCCCAAGAAGTGCAAAACATTTTAAAAAAATAGTTCTATTCCAAAGAATTTGTATAAAAATGAAGAAACATAATGCATAATAAGCAGACGAAAAAATTTTAATAGGTCAATATCACGCAAGATATCATCTATAAACCCCTATTTCAAATGATCATAGGACTCCTCAATGTCAATGTTAAGACTTATCCAACCCTTCATACCAAACTTCTTTCACATAGAATGAATTTCCTCCTCGATAATATTATATTATTATTGATGGATCTATCTGAAACAAAGTTCGTCTGATTGTCAAAACCCAATTAGGAAGAAACGGGTTTAAATTGGTGATTATTATTTTTTATAATCTTAAAACTAATATGCATAAGTTTATTGATCAAAATTGAGACAATCACTCCGAAATACCACGTTGGTAATTAGAAACAATAGAGTATGATGAAATTTTTAGGGACTAATCATTCTTTAAAGACCTTACAAACACATGCACAAAAATCTTTTTAGATAATATCCTAATGTAACCCCCTTAGCCCGGCCTGGACAAAACTGGCACTAATGGGTTACATGGGGAATATCGAACCAAACCCGCGAAGGTCCGATTCAATAAATAATCCTAAAACCAATATATATTTTTTTCTTCTAGATGCATAATTATATTTCTACATGTCAAGGTCTCATACAAAGCATTAATGGAAGCATTCGATTAAACACTTAACTAAATTAAGGACTAAAACATAAAACTTTTAAATTCTAAGGACAAAGTAGAAACTCGTTCCATTAAAGTTCAATTAAATATACAAAAATCCCTCACGATCAATTTCAAGTCAAGTAGAGCATTCTAACATCATCAATTGCATGTTCCAACAATTTAGGGACCAAAATGTAAATCTTTCAAATTATAAATACTTCATTCAAATTAAGTTAACCATTTTGAAATTAAATTAACTTTATGCATCCATGTGAAATTTCAACTCAAAATAACATCTGTAGATACCCTAATTGAACAAAGAAAGATATCCGAGACTAAAATACAATTTCCAGCAATTATCAATTTTTAGCAGCCAAAGGTTTCGAAACCTTCCATAAAGGTTTCTAAACTTTGTGTAAAAGGTTTCGAAACTTTTTGCGTCCATTAAGTTTCTAGAATCGAAATTGCCCACAAGATTTCGAAACCTTCCTGAAGGTTTCGAAACTGTTTGACAAAGGTTTCGAAACCTTCGCTAAGGTTTTGAAACTTTGGGTTTGGAACCTAAAAATTTCGTCACGCTAAGTGATAATTATGGACTCAATACAAAACCTTTAATCACCACCAACTATATGCATAAATCCTAAGCATAAAGAACAACATATAACACATGATTATCAACGTCAAGGACCCCAAACAATCTATAGGCATGCTACCTATAACATGATTAAAATCATAACGTTCATGCAAATACATGCTTCAACAATCCAAACAATACCATAGTCAATCAATTAACAATCAAAGTATCAAAGGTCTTATTTCAACATAAACCAAAGCCAAAAATTCACACTCCTCACATAGATTGGGTGTACACATTGCCAAGCCCCAACTTATTTGCCAAAACATACCAAATTTTGAGATAACCTTTCCCCTTGGTTTTCTTACTCCGAATGTAGTCCCGAGTGCCTTTATTTTTCTGCAAAGATGGAAAGAGAGCTAAATCAAACATGCTTAGTCAGGAAGCTCTGCACAAGATCATCAATGCATAAAACAAAATCATTTTTAAATATCATGTTTGCATCCTTCATACTTATTTGAAATGAGTAAAACCAAATCATGCTTATCAACTTTGTCCAAAAATTTAATGTGTCATGCACAAGAATACCATTTCACTTCATGTATGTATATTGGCTTTCTAGTGATCACTTAATGAGAACTTTTAGTTCACCGAATACATGGATCCCCTTTTCCATAATTGGAGATTTTTGGTCTCAAAATGCATCGATCGGACACATAGTCACCCTTGTATACATGTTACCCCCACTACGTACGGTCGGACATAAAGTCACCCTTGTTTACGTATGGGTTAACTATATGCACGGTCGGACACAAAGTCACCCTTGTTTACATATAGGCAAGCTCTACACACACGATCGGACACAAAGTCACCCTTGTTTACATGTAGGCATCGTCATTATTTTCTTTATTTTTATAGTGCACTCAATCCTAATGACATATCATTTGTATTCAAATATAAAGTTAGTTTCACTAAGCCAATATTATTTCCAATCATGCATGTTAACTTGCAGCTCATAATGTATTCATATCATGTTCATCATGTGAACCATAAATCATGATCAATGGCTTTATCAACATAGGGCAAATAACCTCATCATATTCCAATTCTTTTTCATGCTTATATAAGCCATGAATGCCTTTATATACCATGGATTTTCATCAATTAACTTATGCATGCATCATTTCAAAATTCAAGATATGTTATTTCAAAGTCATATTGCAACATTGTTTACACGTATGCCATTACCAAAATAGCCAAAACTTGAAGTAATGCATCAACACCATTAAATCACTTACTCTTGAACTATGGAAAGTTTTCACACTATCCCATAGTCCCCAAAACAGAACCGAACTAATGCGATTCGCTTATAGTCCGAAATCACTCACCGACAAGTGAAACGAGCCTCGCCGATACTCCGATGACAACGCCAACACACCAGCCACTTAAGCTCCTTCTTGTACCTCTTATACAATATTAAAAATAGAGCATATTTACATCACAACATGCTCAAAACAAAAACCACATCTGATCACCACAAAACTACCGAAAACTTAGCCGAAAAGACTGAAAACTAAGCAGAAACGCAACCAAAAATCATCAGCCCCAAACCTAATGATTCTAACATCTAATCCACTTTAATTATGAACCAAAAACACATCTAAACCATCCTTATACTTCCAGTAACATTAGAACACTTAAAACAACCCCTAAAACCATCGAAAAACACCTTAAAACACTATCGATTAAATTATTCCGGGATTAAATTAATGTGCCATCAATTCAAGACTCAATTAATCATTTAATTGATATAATATCACAATTAATTCAACCTAATAACAACACTAATTGAGATCTAAAGAGATTTCACAAAAAACCTCCATTAAATCCATATATCTAGAATCAAGTTTCAATTATTGATTAGCAAGCCAATACTTGAGAATTTCAATAAATAACCTTGAAAAAGATGAGAAATCAGTATATTACCTTTTGAGATTTAATCCACCAAAAGATGAAAAATCCTCCCTTGATTTCCTTGAAAATAGTTGTTGATTTTGCAAAATTGATGAGTAGGTTTTATAGAGAATGAAAAGATGAGTAAAATAAAATAAATCTTCTTGAAAATGATGAAAAAATTAGCAAGTAATTTAAGAAATTTGAAGAAGAAGAAGATGGAGAGAAAATATGGGAGAAAAGATGAGAAAATAAGTGGTTAAGAGAGAAAATGAAATTATCATCTTTTAATAAAACTATTTAAAAACCATTTTGGTGGATAAATTATTAATTAAAATAAATTAGGTTTATGGACCTCTAAGGATTCTAAGTATAGCTTGCTTTCCAATTTAGTCACTAAAAATGTCTGTTTTCGAAAATCACAAATTAAATCCTATAAATCTTTCCAAAATTTATAATGTAGTCACTAGTGTAAAATCAGGCTCAATTAAAAATCAAATTAAAGTTCAAATAATATTCGTTTAATTCTAAAACATCATTTTAATATTTCTAAATCATTTCACAAAATTATTATTTGTCCGATTAAAATATTATTATTTTAATTTTCCCCGGAATAACGAACCTTAGGAATTCGATTTGACGCGAATCGAACTTCTCCAACTAACACTGAAACTACTAACCCTAAAACCGGGATGTTACAACTCTCTCCCTTTTAAGAAAATTTCGTCCTCGAAATTTTTACTTGAAGCAAACAAGTGAGGAAACTGCTCCTCCATACTTTTCCTTGTTTCCCAAGTTGCCTCTTCAACATCTTGGTGTCTCCAAAGAACTTTAACCAAATCTATGGTCTTTTCTCGAAGAAATTTTGTATCCACATCCTAGATACTCATCGATTCCTCCTCATAACTCATATCCGCTCTTAACTCAATCTCCTCAATTGGAAAAACATGAGAAGGATCTGATCTATACCTACGAAGCATCGACACATGAAAAACATCATGCATCCTACTTAACTCCCTGGATAACCTCAACCGATAAGCAACATGACCAACACGCTTCAGCACTTCTTACGGTCCAATGAAACAAGGACTCAATTTACCCTTACGTCCAAACCTCATGACTTTCTTCGATGATGACACCTTTAGAAACACCTTATCTCCGATAGCATACTCCACCTCTCTACGCTTCAAGTTGGCATAGGACTTATGCCTATCCGAAGCTTCCTTAAGCTTAGCACAAATAAGCTTAACCTTTTCATTCGTATCCTTCAACACTTGAGGCAAAGAAACATACTTTTGTCCAACTTCCTTCCAACACAAGGGTGTACGACACTTACGCCCATATAATACCTCAAACGATGCCATCTGTATACTAGCCTGAAAGCTATTGTTATAAGAAAACTCCATCAAAGGCAACTGTTTCTCCCAAGAACCTTGAAACTCAATGATACAACATCTCAATATATCCTCTAAAGTCTGAATAACACACTCAGACTGACCATCTGTCTGTGGATGATAAGTTTTACTTAAACTAAGCCTCGTGCCCAAATTCACCTGCAAACACTTCTAAAACTTAGAGGTAAACCGTGGATCTCTATTCGATATGATCAACTTAGGCACACCATGCAACCTTACCACCTTAGAAACATACAACTCCGCCAACCTATCCATGGAATACGTCGTATGTACGGCAAGAAAATGTGCACACTTCGTAAACCTATTAACAACCACCTATATAGAATCCTTTTTGGACAACGTTAATGGCAACCCCGTCACAAAATCCATAGTAACTCTCTCTCATTTCTATTCCGGCACCTGAACCAGTTGCAACAAACCTGCAGGAAACTGATATTAAGCTTTCACCCGCTGACACACCATACTCCGTGACACAAACTCCGTCACATCTTTCTTTAAACCAACCCAAAAGTACACACTTTTGAGATCTCTATACATCTTCACACTACCCAGATGCATAGTAGACAGACTAGTATGAGCTTCCACCAAGATAGCTCGCTTCAACTCAACATCATCTGGTACCACAATCCGACCTTTAAAACACAACACCTCATCATCATCAAAATGATATTCGGTCGGTCTACCCTCAGCAATATCCTCTACAAAAGGCACCAACGCCTCATCCTCTAACTGTTTCACCTTTATCATCTCAACCAAAATAGGTTTCACTTGCAACTCCACCACCAAACCACCTTCCCTAGAAATACTCAATCTAGCAAACATTGCTCTCAACTCAACCGCCGCCTTACGGCTCAAAGCATCGGTCACTACATTGGCTTTATCCGGATACTCAATAGATAAATCATAATCCTTAAGCAACTCTATCTATCTTCGTTACCTAAGGTTCAAATCCCTTTTGTGACATTAGATACTTTAAACTCTTATGATCCGTGTATATAGTACACTTTTCACCATACAAATAATGTCTTCAAATCTTCAAAGCAAACACCACCGCTGCAAGCTCCAAATCATCCGTCGGATAGTTCTTCTCATGCACCCTTAACTGCCTAGAAGCATAAGCCACAACCTTCCCCTCTTGCATCAAAACACACCCGAGACCAACATATGATGCATCACTATAAACCACAAAATCCTTACCAAACTCAGGCTACACCAACACTGGAGCACTAGTCAACACCTCCTTTAACTTCTCAAAACTCCTTTGTTGACTTTTTTCTACTCGAAAGGAACCTTCTTTTGCAAAAGTTTGGTCATAGCAGCAGCAATGCTCGAAAACCCCTTAATAAATCTTCGATATTATCCAGCCAAGCCTAGAAAACTCTGAACCTCTGACACCGTCCTCGGTTGCTTCCAGCTCATAACAGCCTCTATCTTTTTTGGACCAACACTAATACCCTTCTCCGACACCATATGCCCAAGAAACACCACTTCCTTTAACCAAAACTCACACTTACTCAGCTTAGCATACAACTGATTCTCTTTCAACGCTTGCAACACTATCCGCAAATGCTGATCATGATCTTTCTCGATACATAAATGCACGAGGATATCATCTATGAATACTACCACAAATTGGTCCAAGTACTCATGAAACACCCGGTTAATCATATCCATAAAAGCATCAGGGGTATTCGTCAACCCAAACGGTATCACCAAAAACTCATAATGACCATACCTTGTTCGAAAAGCCGTTTTCAACACATCCTCTTCTTTCACTTTCAACTGGTAGTACTCCGATCTCAAATCAATCTTCGAGAACACACTTGCTCCTCAAAACTGATCAAACAAATCGTTAATCCTTAACAAAGGATACTTATTCTTTACGGTCAACTTATTCAGTTGCCGATAATCAATGCAATCCTCATCATGCTATCTTTCTTCTTCACAAACAACACCGGTGTGTCCCAAGGTGATACACTCGATCGAATAAAACCTCGGTCAGGCAACTCCTGCAACTGCATCTTCAACTCCTTTAACTCCTTAGGTGTCATACGATAAGGAGCAATAGACATCGGATTTGTACCAACATAAGTCTCGATACTAAACTCTACATCGCGATCGGGAGATAATCCTGGTAATTCCTCAGGAAATACTTCTGGAAAATCGCATACTGTTCGAATATCCTGCACTCGAACCTCTCCTATCCTTGAGTTCATCACATAAGCTAGATATGTCATACCACCATGTTGCATCAACTTCTCCGCTTGTAAGGCTGAAACCACATT
This sequence comes from Abelmoschus esculentus, assembly GCA_035048815.1. Lineage (NCBI taxonomy): Eukaryota > Viridiplantae > Streptophyta > Magnoliopsida > Malvales > Malvaceae > Abelmoschus > Abelmoschus esculentus. The sequence goes on along the minus strand of JAUCBN010000026.1, from coordinate 9,928,183 downwards.
GGACAAGAATCCGGTATACTCACTCTTTGCCACAACCTCACTACCATCCAATAACCTCAAGGTAACCCGCTTCTTTTCAAAATCCACCACTGCTCTATGCTCTATCAACCAATCAACACCCAATATAAGATCAAAACCATGGAAAGGTAACTTCATCAAGTCCACCTCAAAGACATGCCCTTGCATCTCCAACTGACACCTCTTATACAACTTTCTTATTGTAACCTTCTCACCCAAAGAACTAGTAACCATAACACCCACGTCTAAAACTTCAACAGGGACATCCAACATATATGCATGCTCACTCAAAACATAAAAATGCGTAGATCCCGAATCTACCAAAGAAAACAACGGTACATTTTGCAAATAAAAGGTACCTACAACCACATCTGTATCATTACGAGCCCCACGCTGAGCATAGACTCTACGCCCATCACCTTGCCTCTGGAAAGGACCTCGACCACGTCCACGTCCTCTACCAGGCACCACAACAGACTCAGCACGGTCACCTATCTTACCAGCAAACCTTGGGCAATCACGCCTCATGTGATCCTTCAATCCACATCCAATGCATGTACCACTAGCCCACCAGCACTCGCCCGGGTGGCGTCTAGAACACAAGTTACAAACTGAGGCCTCACCGTCACCTCTACCATACTGCTAAGCACGACCATCACATCCAAAATCACCTCAGTGTCGATCTACTCTATATCGATTGTACCGAAACCTCTTACCCTTATTACCTTGAGTACTACCCTGAGCAGGCTTCTTACCGATATCGGAAGACTTCCTAGTCTCCCTCAAGGACTCCTCAACATCCTTAGCCCTATTAACAAGCACATCAAACTCGGTGTATTCCGCAGCTAGCAAATATATCTTGATCCCAAGATCTAACCCATATCGGAACCTATCACACCTCTTACGATTAGTAGGGACCAATTCAGGAGCATAGTGGCTTATCCTAATAAACTGTATCTCGTACTCAGCCATAGTCATGGTGCCCTGTACCAGAGACATAAACTCCCTTTTCCGAGCATCCTTATATTGCGGACCCAAAAACTTCCTTACAAAAGCAGTCCTAAAATATTCCCAAGTCAGGTTAGCAGCAGTTACACCCGCTTTGGTGGTAGTCCACCAGTGATAAGCATCACCCTAAAGCAAAGAGACATTACATCCCATCCTCTAGGTGTCCTGGCAATCTATCTGGTCTAGAATCCTCTCAGTACTGGCCAACCACTCCTCAGCTGAACTCGGGTAAGACCCACAGAACTCAACATCGCCCAAACTATGCAGTCCCTACAACGGTAGCCTTGGGGTAACCATAACGGTAGGTGCGGGAGCCGAAACCTGCACTCCAACCATAACAGCCTGAAACACACACGTCATAGCCTATATGAACGGGGCAAACTCTCTGAACTGGCCTCCTAAAGGAACTGAGGGTACATCAACGGGTGGAGAAGGAGGAAGCGACTTATCTCTAACAGTCGCCTCACCCTCTGCCTGACCCTCGGTGATTATATTCGAAGTAACACGCGTCTCTCGTCTCGGAGGCATAATCTAAATACTTCAAACATGCAATTTAAAACATAATAAACTTACATTCGGGCAAGATCCAAGGGAAAAAGATGAGCATCTGAAAATATGTTGGCATTGGCAATGTGTAACTGACAATTCTTTTTAACCACCATCATTCAAGGTACAATCACAATGTATAGGTATTCACACATCAACAACATATCACGTTCAATCTTACACTTTAGCAAACTAACCACACAACTTAGCAAACTTACACACACTTTAACTAACTTGGCTCTGATACCACCAAATGTAACCCCCTTAGCCTGGCCTAGACGAAACTAACACTAATGGGTTACACGGGGAATATCGAACCAAACTCGCGAAGGTCCAATTTGATAAACAACCCTAAAATCGATATTATTTTTTTCTTCTAAATGTATAATTATATTTCTACATGTCAAGATCTCATACAAAGCATTAATATAAGCAGTCCAATCACAAGCAAGCATTCGATTAAACACTTAATTAAATTAAGGACTAAAACGTAAAACTTTTAAATTCTAAGGATAAAGTAGAAACTTGTTCCATCAAAGTTCAATCAAACATACAAATATCCCTCACGATAAATTTCAAGTCAAACAGAGCTTTCTAACATCATCAATTGCATGTTCCACAAATTTAGGGACCAAAATGTAAATCTTTTAAATTATAAGGACTTCGTCCAAATTAAGTTAAACATTTTGAAATTAAATCAACTTTATGCATCCATGTGAAATTTGAACTCAAAATAACATCTGTAGATACCCTAATTTAACAAAGAAAGATATCCGGGACTAAAATATAATTTCCAGCAACTATCAATTTTTAGCAGCCAAAGGTTTCGAAACCTTCCATAAAGGTTTCGAAACTTTGTGTAAAAGGTTTCAAAAATTTTCGGATCCATTAAGTTTCCAGAATCGAAATTGCCCACAAGGTTTCGAAACCTTCCTGAAGGTTTCGAAACTGTTTGACAAAGGTTTCGAAACCTTCCCTAAGGTTTCAAAACTTTAGGACTGGAACCTAAAAATTCCATCACACTAAGTGAATATTATCGACTCAATACACAACCGTTAATCACCACTAACTATATGCATAAATCCTAAGCATAAAGAACAACATATAACACATGATTATCAACGTCAAGAACCCCAAACAACCTATAGGCATGCTACCTATAACATGATTGAAATCATAACGTTCATGCAAGTACATGCTTCAACAATCCAAACAATACCATAGTCAATCAATTAACAATCAAAGCATCAAAGGTTTTATTTCAACATAAACCAAAGCCAAAAATTCACACTCCTCACATAGATTGGGTGTACACATTGCCAAGCGCCAACTTATTTGCCAAAACATACCAAATTTTGAGATAACCTTTCCCCTTGGTTTCCTTGCTTCGAATGTAGTCCCGAGTGCCTTTATTTTTCTGTAAAGATGAAAAGAGAGCTTAAGCAAACATGCTTAGTGAGGAAGCTCTGCACAAGATCATCAATGCATAAAACAAAATCATTTTTAAATGTCATGTTTGCATCCTTCATGCTTATTTGAAATGAGTAAAACCAAATCATGCTTATCAACTTTGTCCAAACATTTCATGTATCATGCACAAGAATACCATTTCACTTCATGTAGTCATATTGGCTTTCTAGTGATCACTTAATGTGAACTTTTAATTCACTGAATACATGGATCCCTTTTTCCATAATTGGAGACTCTTGGTCTCAAAATGCATCGATCGCACATATAGTCACCCTTGTATACATGTTACCCTCACTACGTACGGTCGGACGCAAAGTCACCATTATTTACGTATAGGTCAACTATATGCACGGTCAGACATAAAATCACCCTTATTTACATATAGGCAAACTCTACACGCACGATCGAACACAAAGTCACCCTTGTTTACGTGTAGGCATCGTCATTATTCTTTTTATTTTTATAGTATACTCAATCCTAATGATATATCATTTGTATTCGAATCTAAAGTTAGTGTCACTAAGCCAATATCATTTCCAATCATGCATGTTAACTTGCTGCTCATAATGCATTCATATCATGTTCATCATGTGAACCATAAATCATACTCAACGACTTTATCAACATAGGACAAATAACCTCATCATATTCCAATTCTTTTTCATGCTTACATAAGCCATGAATGTCTTTATATACCATGCATTTTCAACAATTAACATATGCATGCATCATTTCAAGAATCAAGATATGCTATTTCAAAATTATATTGCAACATTGTTCACACGTATGCCATTACCAAAATAGCCGAAACTTGAAATAATGCATCAACACCATTAAATCACTTACTCTTGAACTATGGAAAGTTTTCACACTATCACATAGTCCCCAAAACAGAACCGAATCAATGTGATTCGCTTATAGTCCGAAATCACTCATCGACAAGCGAAACGAGCCTTCACCGACAATCTGATGACAACGCCAATGCACCATCCACTTAAGCTCCTTCTTGTACCTCTTGTACAATATTAAAAAACAGAGCATATTCACATCACAACATGCTAAAAACAACAACCAAATCCAATCACCACAAAACTACCGAAAACTTAGCTAAAAAGACCAAAAACTACGCCGAAACGCAATCGAACATCATCAGCCCAAAACCTAGTGATTCTAACATCTAATCCACTTCAATTATAAACCAAAACCACATCTAAACCATCCTTATACCTCCAGCAACATTAGAACACCTAAAACAACCCCTAAAACCACCGAAAACACCTTAAAACACTATCGATTATATTATTCCAAGATTAAATTAATGTGCCATCAATTCAAGACTCAATTAATCATTTAATTTATATAATATCACAATTAATTCAACCTAATAACAACATTAATTGAGATCTAAAAAGATTTCACAAAAAACCTCCATTAAATCTATAGATCTAGAATCAAAAACATAAAATCAAGTTTCAATTATTGATTAGCAAGCCAATACTTGAGAATTTCAATAAAGAACCTTAGAAAAAAGATGAGAAATCGGCATATTACCTTTCGAGATTTACTCCACCAAAAAATGAGAAATCCTCCCTTGATTTCCTTGAAAATAGTTGTTGATTTTGCAAAATTGATGAATAGATTTTGTAAAGAATGAAAGATGAGTAAAATAAAATAAATCTTGTTAAAAATGATGAAGAAATAAATAAGTAATTGAAGAAATTTGAAGAAAAAGATGAAGAGAAAAGATGAGAAAATAAGTGGTTAAGAGAGAAAATGAAATTATCATCTTTTAATAAAACTATTTAAAAACCATTTTGGTGGATAAATCATTAATTAAAATAAATTGAGTTTATGGCCCTCTAAGGATTCTAAGTATAGCTTGCTTTCCAATTTAGTCACTAAAAATGTCCATTTTCGAAAATCACAAATTAAATCCTATAAATCTTTCCAAAATTTACAATGTAGTCACTAGTGTAAAATTAGGCTCAATTAAAAATCAAATTAAAGTTCAAATAATATTCTTTTAATTTTAAATCATCATTTTAATATTTCTAAATTATTTCACAAAATTATTACTTGTCCGATTAAAATATTATTATTTTAATTTTCCTCGGAATAGCGAACCTTAGGAATCTAATTCGATCTGAATCAAACTTTTCCAACTAACACTCAAACTACTAACCCTAAAACCGAAATGTTACACCTAATTAGATAGGAAAAAACTATGATAATACCATCAATACCAGAAGTTTTAGAAGTGTTCATATCAAACAAGACATGCCTCACTCATCCACAATCGGTCAAGCAAGTTTGGATAAAAAATCACCATGAATAATTAAAAATATATTCGGACCTCATACCCTTTAGCACTAGGAACATCACTTTGAAACAAGTTCTCATAAAAATCACAAACAACACTCTTTAATTCCTCTTGATCACAACACCAAACATCACCCACCACCTTAAGTGAACTAATATAGTTTGCGCGTCTTTAAGTTATGGTTGAGGCATGATAATACTTCGTATTTCAATCACCATTTATAATTCATTGATTAAAAGTTGTGTTAAAATATCTCATCTTATTCCTAAATATACTCAAGTTTCTTACTCAAACGATTCATTAAATGAACAAGAGATGTAGAATATCGAACACGCAAAGAATTATCAATCTCACGATATGAACAAGAAGACGTTTGCACCAATATAACCAAAACCATGTTTGTTTTAATGTGTCACCTTCAAAGTAAAAGAAACCAAATTAAGAATCATATCATGTGACTCCCTTGTGAATTTAAGAATTGCTTAAAATCAAGATGTTGTTTCCACACTGAAATAAATCTAGGACACTAGAAATCATCTCACGAGGTTTACCTAACTGAAAGATCAAAGGCTTATGATCTAAACCTGTATGATCAAGTAAATCACATGGGAGTACAAATATTAAGAAAGCCATGCATAATTAACAATAAATTGATCTAAACGATGATGGAGATTACCTTTAGTCCTAGTAAAATAACCTTGAAAACCCAAATCTGATAGATCATTTTGAAACAAAAATTCACTTAAAGGATGACTCCCATTACAATTGCAGTGCGTAGGATAACCTACATCTTTATGGTGCAAGCGTATATCTTGCCAAGTTATAGTATTTAATATATCAATCTCATCGGAACGAAATACCTACACAATTTATTGCTTTTACACTAAGAAAAAATAAAAGCACAAGTAAGTGATTTGAATTATAATTAACTAAAGTAACTAAAGTAAATAAGTAAATTAAATTCAAGATATGGTAAAAAAGTTAGGTTAGATTAATTCATAGTGTGAAATCCAATTATAAATCATTCTCCTCTTATTAATGCAAAAGGTTGAATTGTTGCTTCGGCGGATCGTTGAAGGGTTGTCTTAGCTACCTCGGAGGGTTATGCTTCAGCGGCAGGTCAAAAACTCATAGTTCGGCAAAGCATCCTTTTATTGACTCCTCTTTATCTTCGGAGTGCTATTGATGGTCACGTCTTGATAATATCTTCCGGTGTGAATCAAGGATGAACAACAACCGATGATATGCTCATTTTAGTCGCTGAAACCCAAACTTATCCCTAAAACGTATTTGCCAGTACCCAAGAGTAAAGACCATATTCACTCGTTTTATGATCTTAACTATCCCTAGTCTAGACAAATATGTTTTTCCTCGCAAACTTATCTTCTGAGCTCGTATGCAAAAAAGAGTAAGAACCAAGAGTAAATAAACTATGAATTATAGAACTTGCATTAATAAGATTCAAATAACAATATAATCTTCTTCCACAACTACTCCATAAAATAACCTAAGCCTACGAAAGATTTATAACTTGATGTATGAAGATGACGGGTAGGGTAAGGGAAAACGCCTCTTGAATTCTAATTGGTGCTTTCTTTTGTGCCTAGGTTTGGTATATAAGCTAATCCTAGGTCAAAACCTCCGAAAAGTATGAGTACTACTTGAAATAAAATACAACTTTAATATTAAATACAATACCTTTATTTTATTTTCTAGTTTTACTCTTATTGAACTCTTCAATCTCGTAGCTTTGACCATGACTTGTCTTGCTTTCCTTTTCTTTGTTTCTTCTCTCGCTTGTCTCAATTGTTTCAACTTTTTATTCTCTTTTTATCGCACATCATATGTCTTCGTTATAATTCTGTCACGGCAGCCAAGTTGCTAACCTGGCGGGTGCTGCTCTACATCTCATCCGATCTATATCTTTCTTCATTCAACACCTCTTGGTAATATCCAATGTCTTTAGGCGATCTTTTTTCTGTCTAAGAAATAAAACGATACGTACTTATTTTCTGGCAAATATTGTATAAAAATAGTAATTAAATTCTTAGATGTTGAAATATAAAAAATATGCAGAATTATCTATTGTTATCATCCAATTCTATCAATTACAAGCAATAAATAAATTAAATATAGTATAAAATATAAGACTATTATACACTTATCAATAGTGTTCAACCGACCCCTATCCACACACACGATCAGAAGCCGACAAGATAACATTGAAATGCCAACATCCAAGGGATATCATTCTCAGGTTCTAGACTCTCTAGTTGCAGGGACGAATCTGGGTCCAGGCTTGCATAGGCCTTGGCCCACCCCATGCCCAAATAAATGCTGTTAATTTTACGTTCTATTATTAAAGTAAATTAGGTTTTGAATATATAAGAATAAAAGAAATAACTCAGTATAAAAGTTTAATTTATCTTTGTCTTGAAGTAATTTAAAAAATAAAATTTAATTAAAATAAAAGATAAAAAAATAATGAGATTATTTATATTTTCGTTAAATTTTATAAACATTATATAATTATTTTAAAAAATGATTTAAATATATTTTGGTTACTAATTGATTAAATATATTTAAAAAATTGATTTTTTTTCAAGCATTGTTAAGGTTTTAATCTAGTATATAATGATTATAAAATACAAACAATAAAACATAATTAAAATTATGATCAAAATTAAATTTAAAATATATATTTTTAGTAAAAGACTATAATTCATATATAATATTTTAAAAAATAAGTTAAAAAAATAAAAATATAATATATTTTCTATTACTTTCATTGAAATTAATTAATTTTAAATAAGTATATTTAAATTCATATTTTTATGAATTATAATTTTGAAAAATAATTAAATTATACATAAAAATTTATTTTTAAAGAAATACTTTAATTTTATTTAAATAAATATATAGATAATAAAAGATTTTTGTGAATACAATAATAAAAAAATTAAGATTATGGAACAACAAAAGTTTAAAATTTTAAAATCATATATAAGTTATATTAATTTTTTTTATTACTAATTAAACCGGCCCAACTGATGATAGTTTTCCAGATTCGTCCCTATCTAGTTAATCCCAAACCATTTAATGATTTCATTCCTATGATTTTAGATTATTATTATTATTATCAATATATTTATTTTTATTTAATTTTGAAGAGATTTTTAATAATACATCGATGTAATTTTGTACTTAATTATGATTTTTTTTTTCAATTACAAAAACTGATAGATTTTTTTACGTAACATAAATGATTAGAAATACCCCCAAACTATTCTTCCATTGCCCAAATTATCTCAAACAGTAACATTGGTTTAGAAAATTATTTACAGTAATGATCTTAAAAGTAAATTATGACAGGATTCAAATCGGTAGTATGAGCAGAGGTATTCAAACAATCAGTTTGATTAATAATCGAATTAAATTATTTAAAATAAATTAATTTAACTCTTAAAATTTATAATGTTTAACCGAATCTAAAATTTTCAAAAATAATTAATTGAACCAATCTAAGTTCGATTAAGTCAGTCGACTTTAGAATTAATCAAAAAATTTAATAATTTTTAGTTTTATTCGAAATATCAATCTAAGTAGAAATAAATTTTAAAATATTGTTTTGTTAGATTTTTTTATTGTAAGACTATTATTCTCTCTTTTGGGCTTGACATAAATTGGGATTAAAATAAAAACATTGTTATTTAAATATTATGAATTATTGTAGAAATTAGAGCTTAAAATTTGAATATATTAATTATATATTAACTGATAATTGAACTTTGAAAATAAATTTGATCGTTAACGGGCCGATTAACCTAACTAAAATTTAGTTTAATTAACAAATTCAATATAACTAAATGAAATTTTAATTTAATCGATTGATTCAAGTTAACGAACCATTTCAATGGAGGAATTAACTAATATTGTTTTGGGATTTTTTTTATTTTAAAAATATTGTTTTAATTAAATTATTTCCCTTGATATTGCATATTACTGTTGAGTTCAGAAGACTGGATGCTTTCAACATGTCTTTGAACAATATATGAATAAAATAATTAAATTTGTCTAAAGACGAGGTGAAAGGAGCCCGTCTTTGAACAATGCTACACCATTGAATAGTGATAGAAAGTGAATTTTCACTGTTTAAAGACGAGCTTATTTCACCTCGTTTTTGAACAAATTTGATTATTTTATTCATACACTATTCAAAGACGGGTTGGAAGCAAAGACGGGTTGGAAGCACCAGTCTTCTAAACTCAACAATATTATGCAATGTAAAAGGAATAATTTGATTGAAACAATATTTTTGAAATTAAAAAATTCCAAAACAATATTAGTGTAAAAAATCCCATTTCAACACTCAAATGCGAGAGAAAGTGACGAGTAGCAAGTTAGTGGTTTAGGGGTGACTGATAATAAACTCGTGGGAAAAAAGAGAGAACTGAGCATCTTCGATTTTTTTTCTATCAAAACCTAACATGTACAAGGCTCAAGGTTTGTCACTCATGGCCAGCAATGAGGAAAGGATATCTTATGAAAATCCAGAAATTTGAGGGAACAATTATAAAAGGATAAAACATATCAGCAATTTTAACAACCATTAAAATAATTTTTTAAAATTTTGGGGAGCCATTATACATAAAAGGAAACTTTTTAAGGGTCATAAAACAAATTTTTCCGAATTTTTGGAGCCAAGACTCCCCTGGCTACATTATACATTCTGCCCGTGGAAACCAATCTCTTAAAATACACGTGTTCTGTCAGAACAGCTCAAACTCAAGGTGGTCTCCCGTAGCTTTACATTCCAAATAAGTGTTCCCTGCTTCCGGGGACATTATGCTTGGAATCCCGAATTCATACAACTCCGGTAGTTCTGGCGGAACAGCACATCGAATTAAAGCCCAATTCAAGCCTTGAAAGAAAGGATGTTGCTTGATCTCAGCAGCCCCTTTTTCTGTTCCCAGTCGATTCTCTGGCTCCTTTACCAGCAGCCCTCTGATGAGATCCCTGGCCTGGAAACTCACAAGGGGATGGTTGGGGAACTTAAGGCTATCTAGCACAACATTAGCTAATGTGTCTTCGTTCCCTGCACCTTTGAAAGGCGTCCTGCCGTAGAGAAGCTCGTAAAGAAAGATACCAAAGGTCCACCAATCAACAGCGGCTCCGTGACCCTCTCCTTTAATGATCTCAGGAGCCAAGTACTCGTGGGTCCCAACAAAGGAGTTGGATCTTGCATCAGTAGGCTCAGCCACTAGCTGTGGCAGTGATCTGACTTGGGCAGCAAAGTCAGCTTTTAGCTTCGGCTTTGATTTTGCAGCAGCAGGCAAGAGCCTTGGACTGAAGCATGGGACTTGACAAGGTGGTTCGATGCAAAAGGGTTGGGCGCAGCTAGATGCTTGGCATTGACCAGATATCCTAGCAGGGTCAATACTTGATGAAGGTTTGAGGAGAGTTGGACTAACTGTGCATCTAAGTGAAAGGTCAAAATCTGATAGCATTATGTGGCCATCTTCTCGAACCAGAATGTTTGTGGTTTCAAATCACGGTATACAACTCCAAGCATGTGCAAGTACTCTAAAGCAAGCAGGACTTCAGCTACATAGAATCTGCACATAGAATAACACATATAACCAGTTCAGAGATATTCTGATATCAGTTTTAATGGAACAAAAAAGACTTAAGCATGGAACACTCCCATTCAGTTTAACGCAACAAAGACTTCAGCTGCATAAACCACTAAAATCCAATGTTCAGAAAGTCAATTTGAGACAAACAACCACTTCATTGTTGACTAGGATTTCAGGGGAGTTTTAAGCTGAATTTGGAGGAAGCACCTATGACCTAGCATAGCTACTCTGAACCATTTCATAACTTTAACCAGAAATCAACAAATACAACGCTAAACTTATTACAGTTGGATGTTCAAACTGAATGAATGACCAATAAGATGCAAGATCAAAAGTTCTGCCTGTCAATATCACATATTCAGTCATGTCTTATGAACTTAAGCTCTCTTACTTTATAATCCTGTCAATTTGGACAAAGTATCATATACCTCGTCATGCTACTATTGCCTGGATGGCGGTGTTGGGGCGTTTGCCTACCAGAGATAGACTATCTCGATGAGGTGTAACAGATGACAAAGTGTGTGTTATGTGCTGGAATGAGGAGGAGTCGAGGGACCACTTATTTTTTGAATGTCCTGGAACTAAATCAATTTGGAAGAGGATCCTTCAGTTATGTGATATTCAACGAGAAGTGGGGGGCTGGCAATGTGAGTTCTCTTGGGCAGTGAACTATCTCAAAGGCAAATCATTGTTAGTTACTATTCTTAAACTTGCTTGGGCTGTGTTCATTTACTTTACTTGGTGCAATCGTAATATTAGGATGTTTATTGATCCTGATGTTTCTACTGTAAGTATTTCTCAATCCATAGTTAGCATAGTTCAACTCAGATTAAGTGGTAAGTTGATAAATAGGGTGGATCCAGTCAATATAAGACTGTGTAGGAATTGGGGCATATTGTAAAGGGGTACACTGTAAAGGGGATTAAGGGTATTTTGTTGGTTATACTATATGTAATGTTTCTTTGGGTAATGGAATTTCAATTATCCAAAAAAAAAAAAAACTTAAACTATCTTAGTTTTTTCCTTCTCCCTTATCTTATTTTTCATTCACAATTCTGAAAATAGAGGTAAACCTTTGAAATGATTGTTCATCATATAAGCATCTTACCTAGCGGCTGGCTCAGGAAAACATCTCCCAGGTTGCTTTTGCCGAAGAACGTGCAGATCCCCACCTGGGCAGTACTCCATAACTAAACATGATAAGTTATCTGATGTAAATTGGGTGTATAAAGTAGGGAGAAAAGGGTGATCAAGCATCCTAAGAATTTCCTTCTCTGTTTGGGCCCTTGGCATTTTCTTCCTTCTTGCCAAAAATTCATTGTCCATGACTTTTATAGCATACAAGCAGTGTGTACCAATAAGCTCAGCAAGATACACTGTTCCAATATCTCCACAACCAAGCTTCTTTAAGAGATTGAAATGACGCAATCCCAAGACCCCATCCTGCATCTTAACGTGGCGGATGGCTGCCCACCTCACATCCTTTGACATGTGCGGTCTGTTGCTACAGCTAGGCCTACTTAAATTGCTTTCATCACTGATGCTTGTGCTGGTACTATCACCAAGGCTACTTGAACTTTGGGAGAAGTGTTCCTTTTCTCTTGATTTTGGGCTCTTTTTAGCCCTGGAAACAGGAGCTCGGCTTTTGTTGAAGTCATTTTCAACCAACGGATGTTTGCGCACATCAGAATTCAAATGACTTGAGCTCACTTCAGCACTAATCCCAGATGACTGTGATCTGGTAGATTCTTGATTAGTTTCATTACTTGAACTCTTCATAGAGCAGTGGCATCTCTGACAAACTAATTCACTTGCTGTGGAATCCAAACTGCTATTCACTTCACTGAAAGTATTAGCAGCGGCAGAGGCAGTATAAGCATCCTGCTTTATTTTCTTCTTGCCAGTGCTTTTGCTCCTAACAACTACTTTGGCCACCCGCGGTGCGTTTCTTGACATCCTGCTTACTCTGTTACCATAAACTGAGGTAGACGAAGCAACAGAACGCAACCTGCCTTTTCGTCCCGACTTTGGCAATGATGCTCTTTCCGGTAACTTGTTTAAAGCAGGCACAGGATTTTCAGGCACTGGCATATTATCATCAGCATCAGAATAAGATGGAGAAGAAGCAAAAGTATGCTTCTCCTTCCGTTGCAGCTCTGCCTTTGGAGCTTGAGTTCCAACTTTTCTTGATGCAGACGCATAAGTCTGAGTTGATTTAGAAGTGCCAGGGCTAATTTCTGTTCTTGCACAAGCAAATCGAGGCGAAGAATTAGCACTTTGACTCCATTACTTATTCTGGGGAGCTTTAGGTGGAACAGAGATCATCCTACAAGACGTCAACTTCCTTTCTTCTGGCACCAGAGATACTTCAACCACGCTCCCCTTGTTTTCATCTCTGTGAAGACCAGATCCACCGACAGGTTCAAGTACAACTGAATTGAACAAGCTTTTTATCCTTCCAGCTTCAGAAACAGGAGAACTAGTTGACATCGATAACCGTTTCATGGCAGCCATTTCTGATGCCTTAGAAATGCAAAGATCCCTTAATGCCTGCTTCAGAGACAACGACTCTGAACCAACAATTCTAGGGGAGTGGGGCATCCCCATTGCAATTGGCTTCTTCACAGCATTTTTCTTTGAAGAGCTTGAGCTTGCGCCATGGTACGAAACACTTAATCCTTTTGGACCTTTAAGATTGATAGCTTCAAAAAGCTCATTAATATCTTCTCCTAGAGAATCCTTATATCCCATTTTCAGCAAACTATGCTTTCCATCTTTGTCCCCGGCACCCAATCCAGAATGCAGCCTGTATAGCCTTTTAGAATGTTCTACCGGCTTCGACTCTTCGCATTCTTCAACTATTTCACAAGTACCAGAATATGAACCCATCTAACTGTTATGCAGAATAAATTATTCACAGAAAAGGTACGGATATCACCCTTGAAGTTTATACTAATTCATGTTTCTGTATCAACCAACTTCAAAGATCCAGATTCATAGCTACCTGTCACCTTTTCTTCATCAACTCAATTTTAAAGCCCATATAGCCAAGAACCTAAATACAGTAACCCAATTAGAATACAATTAAAACTAGAAGTATATATGAAGGCAGCAAAAATAACAATACAGCAGTCACACACACATACATACATATACATATACATATACATACATACATACATATATATATACATACATACATATATATATATATATCACAAAATTGATATAAAAACATAAGCAAAACACATTAGAATCTCATGGTATTTATTTTAAAATTTCAAAGTGAACAAAATCAAATTAGGTAGAATAATTTAAAATGCTAAGACATTGTCTTTGTCTCACTTTTAATGCATCAAGATTAATTACTGGATCACATGCTAATATATTTAAACGAACAATATCTCATTTGCAAAAAGAGATTCAAACTACATAACCAAGCACAAATTTTAACTCTATTTTTATATTTCATAATATATTTTCTTACACACACATAAAAACGAAGCCGAAGCCGAAGCCAAATTTGAAACTACACATTTCTCCATTTCCAGCTTAAAGAGAAAAAAAAATCACAGAGCCAACAAACATACCAAGAACAAAAACACCCTTAACTCCCAACCAGAGCCCAACCACCCCAACCCACCGGAAAATTTTAAAAAAGAAACCCACACAGTAAAAGCTCCAGTTTATCACATTCAAACCTTAAACTTGGATGAAGAGACAGAAGCATTACCTCCAGAAACAAGAATAGGAGTGAAATGGGAACGTAACGTTAACAAATGGGTATTTAGGGATTCAAAACCCTAACACCAAAGACGATTTTATGAGGAAAAAAAGAGAGGGAGAGAGGAAAGGGGAGAGAACATAAAGAACTGTTGGTTTTTCTTTTTAGTTTTTCTCTCTTTCGGTTCTGAATTTCTGATTATGTATTGAAAGTTGTGAGATTGGGCCCACCATATATTGATGTGGGTCCCACTAGTCAGATTAGATGCTGACACTGCATTTAACAACGGAATATTATATTATTATTATATATTAAATGTTGTCTACTGTAAATAAATAGTTTGTGACAGAGATAGTTACTGTGTTTCTTTTAAATTTTCTGACTTCAATTATTACTTTAGTAAATTAAATGAATTTTTATATTAAAAAATAAATCATATACGATTTTTATTTTTTTTCATCTTTAATTACTATTAATTTCCCAAGTTATATATCAAGTGATCATCCATCTTTTCCGACATGAAATCTCTAATGATTGGTTTATAGTTTCTTAATCCAAGATTTGACATGCACAGAAAAATAAGTATGCTGGTTTGGTTTTTGTCTAGGATCTTAAGTTAATTTTGTTGATTTAGGTTACGAGCAAGATAAGAGTTTGTTGGGGTATAATCATTTTTTATTAAAATTAGAAAATATAATTATAAATAAATATATTTATAATTTTAAATTATAAATTTTATAACATAAAAACTTAAACTAAACCCTTGAACCTTAAGATTTTTATATTATGTCAAAATAACTTTTAAAAAAATTTAAAAAATAATAACTATACGCATGTAAAGAATGGATTGGACTAATATCCATTAACTAACTTATTAATTAAAAATATTTATATTTTTTATCTTATACGATTTAAATTTTAATATAAAATTTAATGTCTTTATTTAAATTATATTTAAACCACAAAATTTAAGGCTTGATTCCACTCGATTTGCCCTATTTACAATATTATAGTATATGATCAATTTCTTTATCTACGTATGTTAATTTTATTTTACTTATACATATTATGTAATTATTAATACATAAAATTAAATTTATAATAAATACTTAATATTATATTTTAACAAACATTTAATATTATATCTAAATATTTAAAAAAATACAGTGATTTATGCATGCAAGTTTTACTTTCAATAACGGGATTCAGGAAGAACATACTATAAAATTTTAGATATTATTTTTTTTTCAAATATAATAATAATAGGTCTAAACAGAATAAAAATATAATTCTTGTAATTAGCGTATAGCTGATAATTTATAGTTGATTATATTAATTAATTTAAACAACATATTGTATTAGTTGATCATATAATAGTGTTTGATAAAATTAATTAATAACTAATAGATATTTAAACAAATAAAATGAAATGTAAATATGTGGTTATATTTGATATTTGTTTGAATAATTTATTAGTTATCAATATTTTGTATATTAATTAGATTATAAAAAATAATTTATTTAATATAACATTGCTAATCATATTTGAAGATCTTATATTAATTTATTATAGAATTAATTTTAATATAATTTAATTAATTATTAATTTAAATTAAAAGATGAGAATAAAAAATAGTTTACAAATATCACAATATAAATACTTGAGAATGAAAATTAAAATAAAAATGTTAAATTTAAGTTACAGATTTTTTTTATAATTATTAAGAATAAAATAATTTTTATAACTCTTATGTCAAATCTTCTAATTTCAAAAATATATATTATCATTTTTTTAATTAGATGTTTCATTTATATCTATTTTTTTAATCCGTTATTTATCAAATATTTAAATTAATAAATTTTATCGATCGAATTTTTAATATTAACTTAAATCTTTATTTTTTTTTCTCAAACTGTTATTACGAAACAAGACAACATTTACAAATATGTCTTGACTTGGAAAAATTTCTGACAAATTTTCAAGTTAAACTGCGTTTGAGGAAAATAAATTATATTAATATTATATATAAATAAACAAAATCATCTTTTTATTTTTTTTGATTTTTTTTACTCTACATTAAAAAATTAAATTCTAAACTTCAAATCTATAATTTAAATCTCAAATTATAAAAATAAAGTATACCATCAGTCTTTTAAACCTAATCATAAGCTTAATCTTAAACCTTAATCATAAATTTTAAATTTATTTTTAAAAAAATATAAAAATATAAATAAAAACACACAAAAAAAAATAAAATTTATATTATATATAAACTAGACCTGAATATATCGTAAGAAATTGCAAGCAATTGTTTCAAACTTTTAGGGGATTACAATTTTTACAAATAATAATTTAGCTCCTTAATGGGGTTTTTTTTACTAAAAGGTATCATAAGGACTTGGATTTTTGGAAAAAACCAATTAAGTTTTAATATTTTTTCATTCAAGTAAATTATTATTCTTCAAAATTGCATTAATTTATCATTTTTATTAATATTTACTATTCAATCTAAAAGCTTTTTAAACCAATTGGTTTAACTTTACGTATTATAATATTTTTACTAAGCTTTCCCAAAAAAAATATTTTATTTAAAAAATCTTCAATTTTTTTTTAAAATCTAATAATTTTATAGAGTCATAAAAATATTCTTATAAAAAATATAAGAATGTCACACGACACAACTATAATATGTTGTATGTTAGTAATATCTTAAAAAAAAATTATTAAAAATTAATGATCAAAGGACTTAACTGAATAAATTTATTAATTCAAAAAGTTAAGTATAAAAAATATTAAGAACACCTTAAACTTATTTTTTTAAGAAAAAAAATAATCCACCAACTAAGTAAACAAGTCATAAACAAGATCAATTAAATAATCCATTGAGCAGTGGTAAATTAAAAGAGGAATCATTGTCAGATCCATTAAAACATGCAATAAATTTCTTTGAAGAGAAGACCAGATTGGCCATTGTTTAATGTTCTGCAGCTAAACCCCTTAAAAATCTGCATTTTTTTTAATAAATACGGTCATTCATGGTAGGAAATGTACCAAAAGATAACAATCAGTGTGACAATATTTGTATCTACAAAACTCAAATAAGGTATAAGATTAAAGAGATAAGTTTAAAAAAATATTTTTAATATTTGATTGAATAATTATTTTATTTTTATTTTTAATTAATTTAGTTTAAAAAATGAATTTTGAGTCAAAATGTCATTCTACATATAAAAACTATTAATTAATTAATGTTAAAAAGTGTGAAATGACATGAAAAAACTATGTAAATTGTGCTCATATAATAATGTCTATCGATAAAGATGCTGCAACATCTCAAAAATTGTTCTAATCGGAATTAGGTTTCGGAAATAGGAAATTTTGTATCAAAACGGTCCAATCGATGTAATGCATTCTTTATTGTACTCGATTGTAATGAAATGAACTTTAATTGAGTTTAATTATTGGATTTAAAACTTTTTACGAAAAATAAAAAGTTATTTAATGATTAAATTGATAAAATTAAAAATTTTAAAATAAATAAATAAATTTTAGAAAGTTGAGGAATCATCCTCAAAATTATACTATTTTAATTTCTTATTAAAATTCACTTGAAAATGATGTATATGTTTTGTCATAAAATTATGACTAATGATAAAATATGAAATAGATTGAAAAAGGCTTGGTTTTTTTAGTCATTAAATAGAAACCTCCTAAGCTAGGAAAGTTTCCTATTGGTTGTTTGGAGACAACCCTTTAATGAATCAATCTATATTAGGTATAGCTACTAAAAGAAATTGAAGATGAGGCAATAGTTAAGTTCTTTCTTTTAAAACTTTCCAAAGGTATAACCAAGCATTTCTATTGTTGTCTTTTTTTTCTCAAGCTTCATCAAGCACCTCAATTCAATTTTTGGCATTTTTTTAATTTTCAATTGACGAGTTAAATCCCTAAAACAATTATTGAATTCTATGGTATTTGAGGATTAATTTTAAATTTAGGTCTCTAAAGACACGGTTAAAGCCCATGTATTTTAGGACTAAATCTATGGAATAGATGATATCTAGAAGCTTTATTAGGCTTGAACATTGATTTTGAATCATTAATTTTATTTGTAATAAATTCTTTAAATTTTGTTTGACTCGAGTTTTAGATTAACCATCATCTCTTTTAAAGCTTAAGAGTAAAGAAATGATCATCAAGGAACCTTGAAAGCTTCTAAAGTCGAGGTGAGTGTAGTTGGAATATTGAGATTAAGCCATATTTTTTTTCTATTCCATTAACATTGATTTGTTATCGAAAGCATGTAGCTTAAGTAGTTGCATTGAACCATTTGCAGTGTGTTTTTGGTAAGTTTTGTAAACTTCTATTATTGTATTATTGTATATTGAATCATTGAAAATATAGTTGAAATTATTGGCGCATTAGTCTATTAAATATTGAACATTAAGTATTAAGTATTGAATATTGAACCATATCATTGATTTATTGAGCATTGATTTATTGAACTAATATTGTTATTGAATTATTTAAGATATTTTTATTTGTCAAACATAGTTATTAGAATCATTGAACTATTAATTTGCACTTAAGGATCACCTTATTGCCTTTGAGCTATTGGATTCACTAATCTTGTCATTGATATTGAATATTGGCTTAATTTTATATGACCTTAGACTCAATTAGAAATTGAATTCAGTTGGCATGTCATAGGATTTATGATCTTATTAGTATGAGTGGACTACGGTCTTTGGACTATGACCTTTATATTGGCGAAACCGAGGAATGTATTGGTTAAATAGTGAGACGAGGGATTAGACCATTATTGATTTGGCAAGTTGTATAAACTCGTGTATCCATTATCTTGATAAACTCAGCGGTTAATATTAAATTAATGAATTATTGATATTGATGCATTAATCATTGATTATAAATATTGAACCATTGTTATTGAACTCGATGAATTAACTTAAATATTGATGATATGTCATTGTTAAATTGTCTAATCATGTATTTGAATGCATATTAAGTATTGTTATAAAGTGTGACTATCTCCTTAGATAAAGTATGCCTAAAATATTTATCTTCATGTATCTTTAGGTTAAAGTGTTGTAAGGTTGGATCAATTTTTGGGGAAATTTTGACAAGTTGCTACAAGTTTAAAGTAATGTATGCTACACCTTATACACTCCCAGAATGATGAAATTATGTTTTATTAAGCCACTTTATACCTTGTGATGTTTGTGTATTATTGTTGAGATATTGGTTTTAATATAATAATTGAAAAATAGTTTTAGAATAATTTAAAAAGAATTCAGAAATATTTTTATGTCTAAACAACTTGAAATTAAGTTTAATAAATTTGAAACCTAAATTTGATTTTGATATAACAAATAAGTTTAAGGATTATTTTGTAAATAAATTTTAAGGCCAAAACAATTTGAAAGTCGACAAAGGTTTATAAGTCAAAACAATAACCCAAAATGTATTTTTCCTTAAGATTTTTCAAGTCAAAACATTCAAATTTGTACAGGTATTTCGATACCACTTCAACTGGTATCGATATCGTGCTTAAAATTAGTCTTAGAGTATCACAAGATAACCCCTGAATTAAATGATGCTTATAAGGAATTACAAGATGAATATAATTAATTAGTCTTAGAGTATAAAGAATCCATTAAAAAGAATAAATTATTCTTTTAGAATTAAGAAATGAAAATGATTCTTTGACTACGACTAATCTAGAATTAGGGAGTAAATTAGGAGAAATGCATGAGAAATTTGAAGAGTTAGAAAAGAAAAATATTGGTATGTATAATTTAGTTTCTAAGGTAAAGGAAGACCACCTAAAAAAATAGGTGAGTTAAAAGGTGCTTTAGGCAAAATTAGTTATACAAATATACATAAAGGTGAACTATATAGAACTAATTATGTTAAGAATACTTTTTATAACTATAGACATCGAAAGTTTCCTAGGCAATATAGGGGTAAAAAGATTAGGGGCATATGAATACCTAAAGATGTTATTGCTTCTAATGATGTTGTTACTATTGACACTTGGCTCCCAAGGGAACCAAGCTTATGGAAACTACAAACATGGACCCAAAAAAGTTTGGGCACCAAAAGCAAAAATGTTATTCCATGTTTATAGGTGAGCATTACTACAAAGTCAAAGCTTCAAGTCAAATTATGTCAAATCTTGATAGTAGATGTTCAAAGAGAATGGCCGAAGATAAAATAAGATTAAAGGATCTAGAACTAATCATGATAGAGTGATGACAACTCAAAAAGCAAACTTTAAAAATCTAAGCTCATTTGGTATTTATGCCCTTTACTTCTATTTTTTATTTCTTTTTGTCAATGGTCTTATGTATGTTTTTGGTTGAGCATGAATCTTTCCATAATGAATGATTCCATGCCTCACTTGTTTATTGTGCTTATATGATACTTTTGACATTGAATCTAATATTTGATGCTCTTTGTTCATTATTTTTGTAAAATATGCTTATAATGCTCTTAATCATGACATTTGATCATTAACATGCATTTAGGGGTATTAAGATCTCTTTCCAAGACTTTTAGAATTCTTGCATATAAAGCTTAACATAGTGGTATCGAAACAAAGAGGATCGATTTCGATACCCTATCATGGAACACTTGTTTAGGATGTTTTTGGACAAGTCGGTATCAAAACGTCTAAAACGCATTTCGATATGTCTCTGTTCCGATACGAGTAAAAGATCATACTGATATAACACCGTCTCGAAATGAAACCTCTATTATTTTGATACCTGTGTATCGATACCAATTGGTGGGGATATATACTCGCAATGCTTATTGTGTTTAAAATACCCTAAACCTAATTCTAATCTAATTAAAACACAACCCTTTCCCCTAAAAAAACCTTAGGCCGACTTTCCCTTCACATTCATCCCTCTCTACATCAAATTTCTTCACAAATTTCTTGAGGGTTTCTACTCAAAACATCAAACCTATGGTTTTATCAAGGTTTCATGCTCAAAATCATCTAATTTCATTCTCAATCTCAACTGTAACACCCTTAAAAGGGCCTAGGAGGTAACATGATCAATTGATAATTAAGTTGACTAATTGAAAGTCAAATATGATAATTGAGGGACTTAATTGAAATAAAATGAAAGTAATAAGGACTAAATAAATGTGACTAAATTGGATTAAATAAGAAAGATGAGAGTTGTATGGTAAATTCATGGATTCCATAAACTACCCCTAGTGACAAATCAAGTCTAGATATATCATTAAGGGCAAAATGATCATTTCACACCCCATAAAATAAACAAAAAAAGAAGAAGAGAGCCAAACCCATCCCATCTTCCTCATTCACGGTAACAAAGAAAAATAGAAGATAGGAGGTCTTGAGAGAAAGTTTAGAGAAGCCATTGAAGGAAAGCTTGGAAGTTTTGCATGATTAGGAAATTGGGTTAGATAATCAAGTCTAACTATATCGGCAAGCTTTTCCTTCCATAATAGAAATTCATGGGTGTTTAAGCTTTTAGATTTTTGACAAATTCTATGATATCTTCATGATAGATTAGGTTGTAGGAAGCCTAATCTAAAGTTAGTATTCATTTTGGTTTAGTTATTGAAGCATGGATAAATTGGTTAGAATCTTGGAACTTAGATTTTTATAAATGTCATATATGTATTGAATGGTTCGAATAATGGATTAAAAGTGGGATTAAGAGATGTTGATTTCATGATTTAAGTGCTGGAAATTTTTAAGAGTAAGATTGAAGTATGAATTAAAGCCATGAAATAAAAACTAGTCAAATTGCCTAGAAAATGCCATTTAGGGTAGCCTTCTTTGAGAAATTCCCTAGAACTAATTTGAAGAAGTTAGGAGCTGAAATTTTGAATTAGAGTACTTATATATATCTAGTTTAATTTAAAATTTACGAAACCTCAATCGGAGTTTCGTAGAAAAAGTTATAGGCATTTCCGTAAGGGCTACCCGAACAACCCCGAATCTGGACAGGTCTGATTCGAACAAAAACTGGTACTGATCGGGAAAGAATTAAAATGTGAGGTTAAATATTTCTTGTAGAGTATATTCTTAGCTTTCTAACAATAAAATAAGCTCAATTCGAATATGTGAGCTAGGAGATATAATCGATTCTTTATAGGGTAGCAAAATTGTCCCTAGTGAACAAATGAGATTATTTACGTTTGCTAAGTCTAAGATCATTTGAATTAGATGATTGAATATGTCCTAATGAATGTTATATATGTATGGATTACTATAGAATCCAAGAGAATAGGACATCAAGGAATAAGAAAGGCTCGAACTGGCAAGGAAAAGAGGCAAAGGGATCGCGATCTACAACCCCTAATTGCTTGGAACCATTGTGAGTGTGGCAAACCTTAGGGTTAGGACCTAGGGTCCTAACCACCTTTTGTTTATTTGGTTTGATATGTCATGTAAATGGACTAATCTATATTTGGTAAAAAAGGAAAGAGGCTTAATGCTAAATGACTTGTTTGACGATATGAATTGCTTGTTGGATTGTTAGAACTAACTTAGTACATTTACATAACTCGGAAATGCCGAGGCAAGTAACGGCACGCGATTGCGGATACCAGGTATGCAAACCATGCATGAAGCATGAATTTAATGATATGAGTATTGAATGGATAACATGATATGCATGTTTATATGTACACATGATATGAATGATAAGATAGTAGCATGATAGATGCTTTTGTGTTAACATGTGATGAATACTTGTTTTGGTGACATGAACTTGATCAATGTGAATTCAGTAATGATCAAACGAATATTAAAAATGTTATTGAGCCTTGGTCAATAGTTGGTCATAGGTAGTACGATATGCCTAGGGTCTGAGCTCATTGATTAGTGCTTCGGCACTCTTGTTTGGTACTATGGGTACCTTGATTGGTGGTTAGTCACCATTTGTTAGATACCATGGGTATTTCTTGTTAGTACCTTTATGGTACTATTGTTAGTGTCGTCGTGACACTCTTGTTGACTCGCTTACCTTGTCTAACTATACTAAGGCATCACATGAATAAAATTGAAAGATTGAAGTTAAATATGAAATTATATGTGCATATATTAGCTAATGAAGCATAGAAAAATTGATTATGATTTACTATTGATCACCGAAATGAAACTATTGCTATCTGTAGCACTTGAATTGTGAAATGGCTAATGAATGTTGAAAATGACCATATGGCTATAAGTAGCCCTTGTTATGAATGCTCTATGAAAACTTGAGAAATGGAAAACGACTAATGAGTTATATGCATTGATTTTATGCTAGCTTGAGCATATAGATCATGAAATTGAGTTGTATGATAGAAATGATAAACATGAGAAGCATGTTAACCATGATATTTGGCTATTGATGAATTTGAATATTGATTGAACTATTTCCATATTAAACTATTGTCATGAATTAGATTGGTTTGCTTACTTGAAGCATGTTATATTTGTTATTATGTTAAGTCTAATATGGTTAGACTAAGGCTGTCTCACTAAGTACCTAGCAAGTACTTACCACTCGTTTGTTTCCTCCTTCCCAAAACAACAGGTTATCGAGCCAAGAAGCTAAATCGGGATTGATTTCAAGCAAGGACACCAAGCAAGCAAAGTATGATAATTTATAATTTTGTTAACTCCTAGTTTATGGTGGCCTAGTGAACATATTTTGATGAATCTATGCATTTGAGACTTGATTAATGTTTTGTATATATAATGCTATTGAGCTCCCACTTTGTAAGCCATAAGGCATGTAGATCATGTTAGGCTAGCCATATATGTCTTGGGATTGGCTTGTGTTTTGTATATGTGAGCAATTATAATATGCATATGGTATGTAAGTGACTATATGGACATAAGGAATATGGAACTAATTAGGATAGCATGTGAATCATGAGGTATCGTTATGGTTGTGTTGAATGCCATGGTGAAAGATTCATGGCTAAGGTAGCTTGTATGTTGAATGGTTAAATGGTTAAGGACATTAAAGTTTATAAAGTGTTGCTTGCTACCTAAGCAAGTTAGAAAGAGCCACTTAAGGTTTAGGTAGGATTGAGATCATATAGATGGATTATGGTTAGTGACTAAATGCATTAGAAACTTCCAATTTGAACAGGGGTATCGATACCAATTACATGGGTATCGATACCAACCTTGACAGTAGCGAAATGGGATCGATGCTTGGCTCGATGCCAAGCCTCCTAATGAGCTCCCTGATTCGATACAGTATCGAACCAGGCTACCATAGCCTTAAGTCATTGAGTCATCGAGGTATACCCGATTCGATACTGGAACTCCCAATAGCGAAATTGCATCGAAGCTTGGTTCAATACTGAGCCTTCTTGTGAGCTCCCCGGTTCGATACCACTATCGAACCATGATGCACTAGCCTTAAGTCAACAAGTCAACGATCAACATAGTTCACCAGGCATCGAACTGGGGTTTCGATACCCCTGTTTTGATATCTCTTACAGGGAGGTAGCAATACCCCAACCCTTATTTGGTTTAACCTTTAAGACTAAATATAAGGGAGTCTCACATCTTGTTTTAGAGATTCCATTAGTTAATCAAGGTTTATACTGGAACCTAGTTTGAGAATAAGTTAAGATTGAATGTATAAAATCGAATTGGAACGATAAGTAACTATCAAAATTGATGAACGAATTCATAATTTAAAAAGTTTTAAATGGACCTCAAAATTGATAAGTGTTACACATAATTGTCTTGAATTAACTTACAAATAATCGAAACGCTCTAGAATTAGATACAAGATTGGCCTAATTTACAAGTCACATGTTCGGTCGACACTCCCGTCTCCTAACCAGGGAGAGGGTGCTACATCAACTCAAGGTATTTTTCGTAATTTCTTATTTTCGTTTGAATCTATGTTGTTAAAATTAGGTTTTTGCATAAAATAAACTTGTTTTATGTATGGGATTTTCAAAATCCCACAAAATTTTTCATTCAAATATAAAATATTTTGTTCGTATTTTCTTTTTCACTTTTTTTTTCAAATTTCTTTTCAATTTTTTTTATCAATTGTGTTTTTAAATTTTATTTTAAAACCTTGAGTTATTGATTTATAGGATTAAATTTGGTTATCTTTATTTTTACTTTTTCTTGAGCCTAATAATCCTTATTGTTTATCTAGATCAACGACTCTTAAGAAACGTCAACGTAACGAGGTGGAAAGTTCTTCGGCCACCGAGGAGGGAGGCACTCGACCTAATCTTTCATATATCTATCAAATATGATTTCTCGATCTTAGATCCGACCAAAGCTTTCATCAATATCGTAATCACAAGCTCAAAAAGGAGCATTGTGTCGATATAAACTTCATGTACTCAGAAAAATTTTAATTCTGATATCTTCACCTCTTATAATCTTGGAAGTTAATGAAGTTTCTTTCCTTGCCTGGTACCTTATTTTCCTCTCCTGTCGTTATTTTCTATGCTAATGCCACTTTTGTTCTTTCTAAGGATAAATCTCAAGTCGTATCCATAGAATCCTTCCTTATGGGACGTCAATTTCATATTTATGTAAAGCTTCTTTGTGAAATTTTTGGATTCGAAAACATAGAAATTGAAGATGAAAATTCTCTTAGCCATAATCTTTCTAGATCCATCATCAACTTAGATGTATATGATCGGTTTCTACACTTGATTATATCTTGGTGGATCTGTCCCTCTAACGGTAAATATTCTTGGATCTGATATGTTGATCGTTTTGGATCTCAAGCTTTCGCCAAAAGAAGCGTCTAAATCTAGAAAAGATCATGTTTGTCAGCCTTGTATGGCAAGTTCAAAATCGACATACCAAGAATTGTCTTTCTTTCTCCTATGCTTGTATTTGAGTTCTCTATTCTTGTACTTGGGGATTGATTTTTATTATGATCTTTCGGAGATGGTGAAGGAATCAATAGGTGAGATCTCTCTTAATCGCTCTCACTTTCAATATATAGTTCATCAATCGGTTCGTCAAGAGGCTCGTTGTAACCCCCTCGACCCGGTCTAGACGCCACCTGACTCGAACGAGCTATATGGGGAATACTGAGGCTAATTCGGAGACTCGCCCCGATAAACAACCCTAAAAGAATTAAAATTTTCCTTTTATCTTTTCTAAATGCTTTAATTACATCCTATATGTTCATGTAAGGATTGAGTTCAATTGCAGCGGAATTAAAGAGAAATGAGTCCTACTTTAATTGAATAAGTTTTAGGGACCTAATCGTAATTTCTAGAATTTTATGTTCTATTTGTGAAATTAAGGTTATCAATATTTAATTAAGTATATTTCATACTTGCATATAAATTTTCAGCTTAAAATAATATCTACAAGTCATTTTATTGCATGCTCAAAGTTTATGGACTATTTCCAGCCTCTAAAAGTTTAAAACATTCTCTATATTCAAATTTACCTAAAAATATTTTAGGCACATATCATGACATATTAACTAGATGCAATTCAACCTAGTTCGCAATAATATATTCAACTTCTACGAGTATGCTTCAACATAACCAATCTTATAAACACACGAAAGAACCACCTTAATATAATCAACATGGTTTCTAAATGCATTCCAACCTAAATAATAACATCATCGATTCGACTCATAAATAGTCATGCTTCATTATCAACAACACTCAAATTCACACATAGGGATATCAAGAATCATACTTCAAAATAACTATATTATAACTAAAGGAATATCAATGGACAATTCAAGTCAAAGTCATAAAGCTAATATAAACATAGATAATCATCAAACATGTATAAGCATACTAATACTACAAGTCCCATCAATATAATAATATTCTTAACATGGTATCCCATCTCCATTGTTCTTTCACTACTACTAATGTTATAAAGACATACTTGAACTTTCACTTGGTGGTACATGGATCCTTGCTTCTTTTCGCTGCCTTTATAATAAATAATCTGCATTGCAAGGTAAATGAGAGGGTAAGCATAAGCTTAGTGAGTGAATAAAAATAAGTATAAAAATACCTTGTAATGCATCCCATATTAAACCAATTTCATCAATTTAAAAATTAAGTCATGCTCTATTAAAATAATCACTCGTGGCTAACATTGCCACCAATAGTAAAAATCAGCAAGTGTTTCATCATGTGGTGCTAAGCCACAAAACTCAAGGCTTACATGCTTCATTTAGCAAGGCTTATAAAACGTTTGAATTCAATGTCAAACACTCGCAAACTCTGTTTGCAATAAAATCAATAAAAATATTACACTTGCATTTTCTCGTGTTGGTATCAGTGATCCGATTAGTCTTACCTCTAATCGTTGGGATAAACGAAAATTCGCATGAAGGCATAAATGCCAAACCATGCCATGTATGGGACTAAACCATCACCATACCACGTATGAGGGCTCTATCAACTACTCATACCACGCACGAGTCTATCTCATGCACAAGAATGTATTAAATCCAAACATGTTTCCCACCTTAGCTTCCAGGATAAACTACACTTAAATGTAATACAATACATATATCACAATTCAAGCAATAACTCTAATGCATGACTAAGGAATTTACTCACGTATACGAATTTTCATAAATAATAAACAAGGAACTAACATCATATCGATCGATTGACTTATCCCTATAACATCATCTCAATATCCAACACAAAACAGAATCAATGCTTAAGTTTTAAGTCAAAAACAATAAGTCATCCACATGCAACCCACTAAAACATGCATCAAATGCATAAACCGATAAAAACTATTTTTCTCTTGTTTTCAAAATAAAACCGTGGGAGCATCGTATGCATATAATTTTTTTTAAAACTATCTCATGAGCATTAAACACATGCATATTAACATATGCACAACACGAGCATGACTAAATATAGTAAAAATAAGGCATAATATGAGAACCTTTAAGAAAGCAATACTTAAAATTTACTTCCGCGTATAGGGAGGTTTTTCAAACCATACCTACACCCAAAACCTTTGAAAACACATTTAAAAACATTCTAATTTGTCAGCCCTCATAATCCACTCACCGATTTACCAAAACTTGCTCGACAAGTCACCCGAAAACGCGATTCAGCTTTTCAAACTCCATCAAACTTGTTCCTCTATCTCTTCACCTAATTCAAACATCAAAACCAGAGGTTTTAGTGCATTAAAACACACCCAAACATCCCTTAAGTCAGACCAATACATAGCAGCCCCTAAAAACACCATGAAACTTAACCAAAACTCACCGAAAACCTCTTCAAACACCCCATAAACCTTAGGTCTGGGATTAGATACTTAAAATTCATATTAATTAAATCTAAAAACTTCAAGATTCATGTATTTAGGCATCAAAAACAGCCATATAAAATCTTTGAACGAAAATCAAGAAAATAATGAAATTTTTATCAAGAAAGTCAATTTTATTGATTCAAGACTTTAAAGATTGTTTTAATAAGCCTAGAACTTATGAAATTCATTAAAGAACTTTAGGTTTCAGAGGTTTTAATGATTATCAACTCCAAAATTAATCTCACCCATTCAAAGGTTTAAATACTAAAACCCCGTAGAAATACGACGAGATTTTGATGAAGAAAAAATATAAAAAAATCATCAAATGATTTTTTATTAAAAAATTAGTGTTTAAAATTGAAAAGATGATGGAGAATATTTTGGGAAGGAAGAAACCAAAATCTTAGAGAAGGGTTTAAAGCTTGATGCAAAAATAAAGTTTTTCAAGTAAAACCGAAGGAAAATGAAGAGAATTTGAAGAAGAAATATATAGGTAAATAAATCAACAAAATTTTATTAAAAATAATGTATATTTACCTTGAAAATATGATGAATAGGCTGCCTTGATCAAGAAGAAAACAAAATTTAAAGAAGGAATATTTAAAAAGTGAATTTTGGGGGGTTTGATCAAAATTAGAGAATTTTGATTACTTAGGTTAAAACAAGAGATTAAAGGTTGTTTATATAGGCTGTTGGAAAGATTAAATCAACTAAGATTAAGATTATATTAAATTTGTTTTAGTTTATAAAATTATCCTCAAGTTCTAGATTTTTACAAAATAATCACTAATTTCAAAATCTTAGGGATTCAAGGGTCAACTTTTGAAATTGTGTTTACCTAATTCAAATATAAGTCAATTAAGAATTTTAGAATATTTTTCCGTAATTTCTTTTGATTTAAAACTAATTTTTAAGTATTTAATCCTGAACTAGGCTAAATCGACAAAACCGATCCACTAGACCTCTAAACCAGCCACAAAACTTCTAGGCCTAATTTTGGGGTGTTACACTCGTCCTCCTCCTCAACTATTGATCTGGATCCTATCAACCAAGTTGCTCCAAAAGTCGATCTCATGGCATTCCTCACCGATCAGTTTGTCGGACTTAACCTACGCATCGAAACTCGTTTTGAAAACCTTAAAGGTCAACTCGGTGCTTTGAATACTCGTGTGTCGAAGCTTGAAGCTTCCCATATTTCTGTGAGTATGTTCATTGGTTCCTTTCATGATGAATAAAGCAAGTCTTGCGCTTCTCAAGATGATGAGGATGAGGATGAGGATGGCGGTGGAGAGGAGTAGCTTTTAGGCTAGTTTGCTCTTAGGACTAGTTTTGCATTTTACATTCACGTCGTGTTATGTTTTAAGAATTATGCACCCTTTTCTTATGTTTAAGTACTATGCTTTGAATTATGTTTAAGTTGGATTGTTTATGAAATTTCAATGCTATGGATTATGAATTTAATGGTTATATCTTGTTGCTTATTGTTAATTTTTTATCCTTTATACATCTTTGATTTTGATCTAACAAAAAGGGGAAGAAGTCTTTAAAAACAAATTCCTAACATATACACATTAAGGGAGAGTTTTATTAAAGGGAAGTTTGTTTTACTTAAAATTTTATTTTGATTTTGTTATATCAAAAAGAGGGAGCTTGTAAAACCTAAATTTGATTTTGATATAACAAATAAGTTAAAGAAATATTTTGCAAATAAATTTTTAAGGCCAAAACAATCAGAAAGTCAACAAAGGTTTTCAAGTCAAAACAATAACCAAAAAATTATTTTTCTTAAGATTTTTGAATCCAAAATATTGAAATTTGTACAAGCGTTTCGTTACAACTTCCATCAGTATCGATACCGTGCTTAAAATTTCAAAGAATGTTCTTGTATTTTTTTAAGGGGTATCAATACGGTGCAAGAACCATTTTGATAACATTTGAAACAATAATTTTCCGTTTCGAAACCATTATCAAGTTGT
The DNA here is from genome assembly GCA_035048815.1 of Abelmoschus esculentus. Classification (NCBI taxonomy): domain Eukaryota; kingdom Viridiplantae; phylum Streptophyta; class Magnoliopsida; order Malvales; family Malvaceae; genus Abelmoschus; species Abelmoschus esculentus. The sequence continues at coordinate 9,897,173 of JAUCBN010000026.1, read as the reverse complement.
ATCGAACTCACTCTTAGAACTTAAAACAAAATTAAATATTTTACCCCGTTTCGATACCACAGCTCAACGTTTTGATATCTAAGTTATTTTTCTAAGAATTTTAAATAATAAATGTTTTGACTATTGTATGTTAGTTAATTTTTTAAAAGTTTGTTGACCAGTTAGTTAATTTTTCAAAAGTTTATTGACCAGTATCGATATGTCCTATAGGTGTTTCGATACTTGTTTTGGTAGATTCAAAACGTTTCGATACGGTCTGAAGACCGTTTCGAAACCCCTTGTTTTTAAAGGCAACCCGTTTCGATATCATGACCAATAATATCGATACCCTTTTGTAAAATGCACTTAACGACTCTTTTTACTTTGGTATTGTTTCGATACAGGTACCCCGAGTATCGATAACGGTAATTGTAGTAGTGCATTTATGATGGAAAGATAAAGTCCTAACGTCTATATTTATGTTCTCAACCACTTCAACAGTTAGAAATTAAAGAGAAGGTATAAAATCAAGACTCCAAAGCAGCAGCAACAACTAAAGATTCAAAAGAAATCATCCTAGCATCAAATCCAACCTCAAGGTCTTAATTGCAAAATCCTTGAACCCAACTCTTACAATTTTTCATTGTAATCTTTTGATTGAGTTTATAGAGTGTTTTGATTGTAATTGGGAAAAAAATTATTTGTTTGAGAGAAACCAAATTTGCATTTCTTCTATTTGTAACCTTGTGAGGTTTAAGTTAATCTTTGGGTAGAAAGATTGACTTGTTATAGCGGTTATCCCTTGAATCGAGAGAAAGATTGAATTCAATAGTGAACTGGGTTAAAAATCCTTAGTGAGAGCTAAAGTAGTGGATGTAGGTGCTTGTTCTTAACCCTAACCATTATAAATTCTTGTGTTCTTCATTTTCCACATCTTTACCAATTCTTCCATACAAAATTTTAAATAGCCAATTCACCCCCCTCTTGGCCATTCTATCTATTGATCAAGTCAAAAAAAAAATTTCAAAATCTTTTCGATATGTTAAAACCTTTTTAATTTAGCCAAACTTAAGTTTCTTGCAGAAATGTACTGGTTCAGTAATCCATGTATCTATACGAGTTAGGGTTTCAGCTATAGTGTTCTTCTAGAATCAAAACTATGTACAGGTACAAGACTCAACATACCGATATAGAGTCAAGCTTACTGATAAGTATTTATGCGTGTGAATACCCTAGGCTTTTAAACCCCAATGACTAATTCCATATATGTGTATCGTACTGATACGGAGCACCATCGTATCGATACTGGATAATGCATATGATACATAGAAGTTGAATAATGACTAGTTTTCAAAGTAGAAGTGTACCAATACACTCCCCCATGTACTGATACTAACAATATTAGAAGAGGAAAAATTATATGAAAACTTATCCCTAACGCTTTAATCTAACCTCCAAAGGTCCCCAATGATTATGAATTCAATTGAGACTATAAAATAGGCCTTTAGTTTTCAACAATAACTAATGATCATCAAGATAACATGTTAATGATTGAAAAAAAGTCTTAGAGCTTAATCGTTGAATTTTTTTATAGACATCACTTGTAAGCTTCATTGTTATTATATGCTCAAGTTTTCTAAGGATTTAGGTGAGTGCTTAAAGTTCAAACAAATACCTTATAGAAAATACATCTCCATCACTTGACGATCGAAACGATTAAAACATCAATCAAAGCGAGGATCAATCAAATACATCTTCTTGACAAAATTCGATAAACTCAATCATCATATTTTTGCCCGGTGATCTATGGTGAAACTAATTGACAAGTCACCATTCTTAAACAGGGAGCATTATGCCTATTGAAAGAATATGATTATGTACTTCATCAAAACCATTAAATACCATCTTTAGGACATTGCTAAAGAAAGTTTGTTCTTGCCAATACAAAGAAAGTAATATTGAAATGCTTAAGATAAGAAAAAGATGAAGCTCAATTGCAAAGCCTTGCACATTCTATTTTGTACATTATACATCGACAACTATGCAAAAGTCTCTTCTTGTAAAGAAGCCAAGGAGGTATGGGACGAACTTGAAGTCATCCATGAATGTACAATGAGGTGAGAGAGATAAAGCTTGGCCTAATCAACCTCAATTATGAAAAACATCAAAATAAACCTAATTGAAGATATTTAGATCATGTTTGACCAATTCTCTATAATTGTTAATCAATTAAAAGGTTTTTGAAAAAAAAATCTAGAAGAAAAACTAATTCAAAAGTTAATTTATTCACTTTCTAAACCATGAGATTCAAGTAAGAAGACAATCATTGAAGCTAAGAACTTGAAGAAGCTCAAATTTTATGATCTTATTAGATCACTTATAAACAATGAGAGGATATCTCAACCCTTAAAAAGGGACAAGGAGAATGAAATCAAAGAGCAGAAATTTGACCTCAACATAATTTCTCTTCAATCCTCCACAAGCCACCAAGAAGAATCTAGTGAGAAGGATAATGATGAAGATGATATAGCCCATATCTTCGTGAAATTTAATCAATTCATGAAGAACGACATGAAGAACGTCATGAAGAATTCTTCAAAGCATGAACCAAAGAAGAAGATGGTGGATTTCTTCAAGTGTTCAAGTTGCAAAAAATTGAGGCACGCCAAATACGATTGTCCTCGATACAACAAAATAGGACTATCATCAAAGAAAGAATTTGTGATAACATTGAGTGATAAAGACTCTACCGAAGACGAAGAAGTAACTCACTTATTCTTTATAACCCTTAAAGAGGAGGAGATAACTCCCAACACTTAAACTAAAAACGATGAAATTAAAAAAATAAATTTTTAAGGGACAAAATTATGTGCTACTGATGCTTATGGATCAAAAGAAATTTAGATATCAAAATATGTTTTATTATCTTATTATAGGTGTGATGGAACCGTGATCAACAAAGTGATGAATTAAGGGAAACTCTACACACACAAGAAATAGTAATTGAAGAAGAAATGTTTCACATTCTTTTCTTAAATGTAGTAAAAATCTAGTTGAATTTTAATCTCTTTTGCTTTATTTTTTTAATTCAAATAATTTATCATATATTTGTTGGATTGGTATTTATTTAATGCTATAAGTAAGGAGGAATCATTTTTAAACAAAATTATTTTTTGTCAAATTTGATTTTAAAACTCCTCATAGTTATGGACTTAAAAGTATTCAAAATTTAGTTTAAACTATTTTTGATATAACAAAAAGGGAGAAATATTTTAAAAAATTGATTTTTCAAATAAATAAGGTGAAACTTTAATAACTTTGAAACTTTTCTATTATTCAAATTTTATTTTAAAAAGGAGAAATATCAAAAATAAATTTTCAAGTTGGTTTTATTATACAAAAAAGGGAGATTATTGAGATATTGATTTTGATATAATAATTGAAAATTAATTTTGGATTCATTTGAAAAGAATTCAAAAATATTTTTAAGTCCAAACAACTTGAAATTAAGTTTGATATTTTTCAAAATGTTTTGAATGCAAAAATGTTTTAATGTAGCAAAACTTAATTCTTTTGACCAAGCGTACCAATATGGTAATCCATGAATTGGTATAGGCTAGGGTTTCAACTACAGGATTTTTCCAGAAAAGAAAACCTATATTGGTATAGACCTAGCATATCGATATAGAGGTAGGCGTACCAATACGTATTTACATAAACCAATACCCTAGGCTTTTAAACCTAATGACTAGTTCTATGTAGGTGTAACGTATCGATACGAAACATCACCTTTCCGATATAGGATGATGCATACCGATACACAATGGTTGAAATACGTATAATGACTACTTTTCAAACTAGCAATGTATTGATACATATACCTCGCTTACCGATATTTATAGAATCAAAAGAGTAAAAATTATATAGAAACTTGTCCTCAACGATAATAATTTAATTCCAACAGTCTCCAACGGCTATGAACTTAACTAAGACTATAAAATAGACCTTCAAGCATAAACAACTAATGATCATCAAGTCAACATGTCTATGATTGGAAAAGATTCTTAGAGCATAATTATTTAATTTTTGTATAGATAACACTTTTGAACTTCATCGTTATTATATGCTTAAGTGTCTTAAGATTTGGGTGAGTCCTTAAAGTGCAAACGCATACCTTATAGAGAGAATTTCTTTTTTCTTTTTATTTCTCTTTTGTAAAAGAGTTTTTACTTGGCCTTGAGGCATATGTCAAGTGTTTATAACGATTATTGACGTGATCTTTGGAGTCTTATGCGTATATACAAAGTTTCCCACCTCTTTTATCAAATTATAATACTTTCGATATCGATCCCACAAGGACTAGATCACCCTAGTTGCATGTTAATCTTGCACAATAGAAAAGTAAATAACACAAATAATTTGATTGGGGAATAATGAAAGTAAAGAAAATAAACTAAGTAAATAAACAAAATCTCAATGGTAGGAATAAGGCTAGGCCGATTGCTTTGTAGAGGGGAATCCAGTTGCACTTATTATCCACTTATTAATGCATTGAGTTGACTTGTTGTGGCAGCTGGTCGCACGAAAGGTCGCCTTGGCTGCCTCGACGGGGTTATGCCTTGTCGACAACTCAACTTTCCATAGTTCGACAGAGCATCCTTGTATGTCTCCTCCTTATCCCTAATTTGGAGAACTTTTGAAATCCATGTCTTGATAATATCTCCCGGCGTGAATTAAGAATAAACAACAATCGATTATATGCGTCCTTTTAGTCGCTAAAACCCTTGTGGATTAGTCTATGCCCTTGAGCAAAGACCGTACTCTCTCGTTTCGTGAGTCTAACCCCTCCGATATTAAACAAATAGATTTTTCCTCACATACTTATCTCTTGAGCTCATATGCAAAGAAGAGTAAATGTCAAGAGAGAATAAACTATCAAAATAAAGATTTTATTAATAAATCTAAAAAAAGATACAACTTTCTTCCCCAACTACTCCACAAACAACCTAAGCCTCGATGAGAGTTTAGAAAATGATGAACTTGTCAGCGACTTAGGGTTTAATTAGGAGAATCCGACTTGTTATTCCTAGCTCTAGGGGTTTGCATTATACAGGGCAAGCCTAGGTTAAAGTTTTCCATAAAGATAAGACTTCTAAAGGAAAAGAATACATTTCCATATTAAATTATAACACTTTATTTTATTTCCTAATTTAACTCCTTTGACTTTCTTTAATTTCGCGTTGACTTTGACCACGGCTTGACTCTATTTCTCCACTTTTGTTTCTTCTCGCTTTATGTCCATCAGAATTGATATATTTTTCTCTATCTATCACGCACCAGTTATCATCTTCCGTCTACTGCCACGACCACCAAAGTGCTATCGTAGCGGGTGCTTATATGTCTTCCAGCTTTAGTTTCAAGCATTTATCATGCTATCTGGTATTACCTGTATGGTTGTTTCCCATCTAAGAGAGAAAACCATTAATCGTACCTGTTTTATACCAAATAATGGATAAAATCATGAATTAAGTGTTGGGGTGCTAAAATATGGAAAATATACAAAATTATCCATTATTGCCATTAAATATGTCCTTTATTAATAATAATCGAGTGGGAAAATGATATAAAAATTAGACTTTTATAAACTTATCAATTATCCCTCGAACTGATAGAAAGATAGAAATTCTTAGTAAATTTGAAAAATTCTTAGTGGAGAAGCTAAATAGTGGATATAGAGTTTGATTAGAAGCTCGAAACACTCTAAATTATCTTGCTCATTGTCTTATCTTTTTTTTTTCTTCTAGCACAATCACAAAAGAAAACACTTTTCCACCATTGAAAATTGAAACAGTTGAAGCATCAAACCTAACAATTATGTTTGGTTTATTTTGGCTTAAAATGCATAAAATGACTTATTAGTGAAAAGCTTAAAATGTGTTTAAGTGGTGTAAGTGACAAAAAGGAAAAACTTAGTAAATGAATTTGGATGATCCTGAAATTTTAAATGCTATTAAAATATGATAATAAAGATTTTTTTTTTGTAAATTTTCATGATATTTGAACATGATTTGTGAGCTGAAAATGAGTAAAAACTAGATAAAATGTGTCTTATAAGCCCCTTCTATATCAATACACGTGATGACGTATTGATACAAGTATGCATTAAAATACTTAGGTTAAAGGTCATACCAATCCTGTACAGTGCGTATTGGTACATAAAATGGTCATTAGTATGGGTGCATAATGAGCTGACCAACTTGTGAATAGCTCGAACTCGACTCGGTCAAAACTCGATAAATGCTTGATTCATATTGACTTGACTCAGACTCGAACTCGACTCGAGATCTTAATGAGTTGAATCAAACAAAGTCTAACTCAAATTGATATGTTCGCGAATAGCTTGCTAATTCTTTAAAAAAATAATTATTTTAAAATTATTTTATTCAAAAAATAAATCTAAATAATAATTATTAATTTATGGATTGTTATTTAAATTTTAACATGTTAGTTTGGTTATTTTTGTATTGTCAGTTTAAATTTTAGATTTTGAAAGTACTTTATATACTCTTTTATAGCGACCCTTTTACTAAATTTAAAAATTTTAAGTGTAATAAAGGAAATGGGTCATTAGTGGAAAAATTTGGGGAAATTGAAATTTTAAAAGAGGAATTAGGGTTTCAAATAGAAAATTGATTTGAAAATTTTGGAATTTTAAAAAAGGGAAATTGAAAATTAGGTTTAAATTGGAAATTAGGGTTTAGAATTGAGAATTCAAAAATCTAGGGTTTGAAATTAAAATTGGGAATTGAGATAAAATTGGGGATTTTAAAATTGAAAAGGGAATCCTGAAAATTAGGGTTTGGAAAGGATTTTGATTAAAATTTAGGGATTTGAAAAAGCTAAAAAAATTGAAAAATATTTTTAAAAAAGTTGGAGTCGCCATCGGCTACTTTGTTAGGCCGGACACTGTAAAATCAGAGATTCTTTAAAATTAAGTTCGAGAGTCGGTTACGGTTTAAAAACGGGTTTAGGGTTTAAAACCGCCCAAAAATTGACACTTTTATCAAAATAACCGCTTAAATAAATTTGGAATTTTTTTTTAAAGTGGCACTAAATTGGGATTTGTTTAAGGATTCGAATTAAATTTTATTTTACTGTTTCTTTATTCGAAGGCAACGCATACACCGCCGACACTGCGTATGAGGGCGGGCTCGTTACGATCGAATAAAGACGTAATTATTAGGTTCATTAATTAAAGTGGTTTGAGGTGGCTTTGAGCAAAAATAAAATACACACAACATTAGCAAAATACATATACATGAATGTAAAAAACATACATAATTAAAAGCTTGACATAAATATAAATACAATGTAACAAAATATAAATAATGGACAAATATATCACAAATAAATAAACATGCACATTGATGACAAATATAACTAAACATGCATATATATATATATATATATATATAACATTAAATAAAAAAAAACATGATTAACAATGCATGGTTGCAAATAAATAAATAAGTAAAATGCATGAATAGACAAAACGCACAATAAAACAAATATATACAAAATAAAAATGCAACATGAATGAATAAAATAAAATATACAAAATGCATGACACATACAATAAAGGAAAATAAATTTAATATATACTTAATATGTAACTGTTAGATATAAAAAAGGAAAAGAAACAGAATATATATAATTCCCCTTTTTTACGACAAATGGAAAAAAAGTTAAAAATTAAAACTAATAAATGTTGTTTAAAAAAGTAAAAAAAAATCGATAAAGAAAAAGATTTTTATTAAGTTGAATTTTTTTAAAAGGAATAAACTAGAAATGGTAGCTTTTGAATCCCCAAATCAAAGTTATTTCTTTTAAAATAAAATAAGAAACAAAACATATAAATGGTCAAAATTGAAAGAATAACAGAGAGTCTTCGAACAATGACCAAAATAAAAGAATTTAAAAACTTCAAAGCCCTCAAAACGCTATTTTGAAGTGAGGAAGGGATGAAGAAGTGATTATAAGACACGGAGGGATCGAAAAAGAAATTAAACCTTTATTAAAAACGATTATGGTCTGAAATCAGGACCAAAATGAAAGGATTCGAAAACCTAAAAGGACTTCGGAGCGAAATATTTAGGGACGGAGGGTTTTATGTTTCGAAAAGCCCATTTTTAAAATAAAAGGTGAGTATAAAACTTAAAAAAAATTTAATCTTTCCCTCTTTTCCCTCATTTGTTATCCGAAAACTAAGAGAGAAGAAAGATATTCTCTCTGCTTTCCTTCATCTCAAACCAAAAATGAATATGTTCTTCATCACTTGAAGAACACCTCCGCATTTTCTAGATTCCGGCCGCTGCTACCGGCGGCCCAAAAATATTTCGAAAACCCACTTTTTAAAACCCTTTGATACCACAAATACTTAAAACACCAAATCTTTTCGAACATTTTCGAAAAAAAAAAAGAAAATCCCCCCTTTTTTAGATTTGAAAACGAAGGAAAAGGAAGAAAAACTTCTCCTTCCTCCTCATGTGGCTCAGCCTCAGACGCCCGGAGGCCGTGGGATATCACCGATTCGAAGAAGAAACAAAAAAGGAAGACTCACTCGGTGAAGGTAAAACCCTAAAAACTTCCCCTTTATTTTTTGCTTCGATACAAGAAAGAAAAAACGAGGTTTTTACCTTTGGAACTTGTTCTTTTCGTATTGATGAAAGTGTGTGGGAAAAGAATCCCTTACAATGGTGTTGCTTCGGTTTATATAACCGATCGTTACAAAAAATAAAAAAAAAATTCTAAATGTTATTGGTTGTATCTCTGCCTTGTACGATTCGTCCAAAATTTGGTGTATATTGGTTCTGATTTCTGATATTGTTGTCGTTTGGTCTCTGACTAATCCTTGCATTATAGCTTCTGAAATTCGACTATGTTGCTCTGTTGAATCGTACAAATCCGATGCATAATAATAATTTTTTGTTGTTTTATTGTGCATGTGTCGATCCTGCGAGAGGGGTAACCATCAGAGCATTTGAGGGGACTAGTTGAGCATAATTTTAACGGTACTAGTTAAAAATAAGATAAATTTATTAGTTAACTTAACGAGCAACGAGTCGAGTTTAGCATTAAAATATTTTAACGGTACTAGTTGAGCATAATTTTAGTTAGTTTAACGAGTAACGAGTCGAGTCAAGCAACAAATTTTTTTATTAGGCACAAGTCGATCACTGTCCAACTCATAATTGACTCGCTCGATAAGCACACAAAGTCATTAGAATTTAGTTTTAAGCATCGTATCGGGATAGACCCAAGGCATACCGGTACGGTATGTCAAGCTTCTTGTATCGATATCGGGATCAGTACGAGACCAACCATTTTAACGATCATAGTAGGCATACTAATACTAATTAGCTCATAATAATAAATTTATCGATACATGCTTTAGGCGTATCGGTACACACCTTCTAATAATAATGAATTTACCAAACCTGACACAGTAGTACTAACATGGCCTATAGGCATAACAGTAGGAGTGTCAGTTAATTCTGTTAATTTCTAGGAAAAAAAATGTTCCTTATTTTGTATTTTAGTCGATGTGAATTATTCAAAAATAAAAGTATAGGGTTAAATGATGTCTAAATGACTTTAAATTTTATAGGAAAATGTTTGTAAGGTTTAATTCCAAATTAATAAACAAATAAGGATCAATAATTTTTTAATATTTATATTTTGGTCTCTAAAAAATTTAAAATTTTTAAATTGATCATAAATTTATATAACTATTAGTATATGATCCTAATAAACCAATATGACACTACCATAACATATTGTTATTGAACCTTTATCAAACCATAGGATTATTTTACCAATCCCTGAAATATCTTTTGAGACCATCATTCGACCGATTTCTTACCAGACCAACAAGAGAGTGTTATACTTAGTGATATCAAAGCTAGAATTTAATTGATTCTTGGACTAAACTATTGGTTGTTGTATTGTTAATTGTTGTTATTGTATTGCTTGTATTATGTGACTTGCTATTAATCTGATTTTTTCTCTTATAGATATCTTACACTAATGAGGCTCGTATTGATGAACATGTTTAGTGTGGGAGACCATAGACAGATACCGACTATTGTTGCTTTTGAGTTGCATTGAGTGGTGTTTAGCATGGAATCTCTAAAGTTTCCGAGTTGTGATGGTTTTTCTGTGTGTTTTTTTCAGAAAAGTTGGGTAACAGTGAAAGAATCGATCTTTATATTGAAAAATTATTTTATTGACCGGTTTTATCACGTCATTCATGACCCTTGATCACTAAAAATTAACTAATTAATTTTATATTTTTCATATCATTTTTCAAGAGTGAATCTTTAATTTTTTATTTTTGGCTTTGATTAATACCAAAAGATAGTGATTAAAAACTTATTATTTTATTTCGTTTGAATTTAAATTTTAATATTTATCATTTAAAACTTTTTATTAACAAAAAAATATTTAAATTAAAAAACTAATAATATTGAAGTATATATAATTATTGGACCACAATTAAATACAAGTCATTAACAAAATATTGAATTTGGAAGCAAAAGGAAGGGCATAATATTAAACTAAGTAGTAAAACCATCGTTCTCACATGTTATGCCCACTTCCCTAGAAAAGGATTGCTTAGGTGTTTGTCTTTGTCTCAAAGCAAGATAGGCACAATACTAATAAAATATTAAAAACATGACCCTTAAAAATTACACTGGTTAAAGATAAAATAACACCATTACATCTTAATATTATTAAATTAATACCTAAAATTTTATATTTTGAATAAATATGACTGCAGTAAACTCTCCGCATGTGCACACGTGTTTTAAAATACTTTTATTTTTTATTGAGTACAACAAATTTTGAATTTCTCTAAATTTTTGTTTAAATCTTAATTCGGATAATTAATCTAATTCTAATGGCTTAATGTCATTTTAGGATTCAACATGCAACATTTACAACGAGTTTTGTAACGACGCGAATTTTTGGATTAATGTGTCGGGTTAACCCGTTGTGTTGGGCCTCGGGTTTAGGCTCGGGTTTATTTGGTTTGGGCCATAGGCTTGTTGGGCTTGGGTTGTGAAGGGGGGATTTTTGTAAATACCTAAAAGTGAAGACAATGAGGAATGGAGTTTTAATTCTCTGCAGAGAATGACTTCATCTTTCTCTCTTTTCTTCATCCTCCACTACCTTTGAAGCAAGAAAAGGGGAGAGTAAAGGTAAGATCTTTCAAGTTTAGTGGTGTAATCTCGTTTTGGTGTTAGAGGAAGTCTTGTGGGGCTGTCAAGGATCTTTAAAACAAGGTAAGAATTGATAGCTTTGGTGGAGGTAAGGTTTTAATGAGGGTTTAAGGTTCAATCCGAGTTTTGGGTTTCGAGGAGTTCTTTCTTCGTTTTTGAGCAAGTTTTCAGCTTTAGAACCTTCCTAAGCTTAGTCTAATGTATGGTTTTCACTCTTCTTGTAGAGAAGGAGGTTGGAGCTTCTTCCCATAGGAGTGACAAGGAAAAAGCTTGAAGAGTGGTTAGAGGACGTTTTGCTGCTGTTTTGCTAAGAGGTTGGTACTCCCAACTCCTTCTTCATCATTCATTCATGGTAGAGTGCATGACATGTAGAGAAAATCATGTATGTGTGTTGTCTTGCTTGATTGCTTGTAAATGGGTCATTAATGGTGAAATCCGTATTAATATGATTAAGGGTTGGAAATTGGTGTTAAAATACTCTAAACATCATTAATATTGAGTAAGAACACTTTAGGATCGATTAGATTAAGTTTGGGGTTGAAAATCTAGAATTTCTAAGTGTAAAACCGTCTTTAGTGCAGGGGGTATCGATACTCGGGCTACCGGTATCGATACTCATGAGTATATTTTGGCTTGTTACCCAGGGGTATCGAATCATGCTTCAATATCGAGGGTTTCAGAAAATTTTTGGTATCGAACCATGTTTCGATACGGGTCCCCCCTTTCTGTTGACTTTTGAAGTTGGTCAATGGTATCGAACCATGTTTCGATACAGAGGATTCTAGAAACTTTTTGGTATCGATACCTGTATCGAAACAGTCCTTCCTTCTTCTGTTGACTTTGACTTTGGGCAACTGGTATCGATACTGGCATCGATACCCCTGTGTGTTTTGGCTAAGTTGGGTAGAATTTAAGGCTTCGGTGGTCTTAATAAATAAATACTTAAATCTAAAAGCTATGAAATGAATTGTAGAACTAAGGTTGAGGTTATAACTCCGAAAGACTAATATTGAGATAAAACTTTAATATATCTTGTTGTGAAGAGATCCTAGGTGGATCGTTTGTGTGGTCGAGTTCTTGTGTGTTGGAATCCGGATATCCATAAGTGTTGCAACACGTTGAAGGCCATCAGATGTAACATGCCGGGTGATGATTGAAGACTTTTATTCCGAGTGTTGGGCGGCCTCACTCGAAGATGTTCGATGTAACATTCCGAGCATAGGGTTGGTTGGGCGGCCTCCACCCTTTTTTCGAATGTTGGGCGGCCTCGTTCGAAATGTCCAATGTAACATTCCGGGCATAGGATTTGAGGGCGGCCTCAATCGTGAGTGTAGGATTCCGATGCTGTGTGGACGCGGGCCTCGCTCTTGTGTGTTGACTTATATGACTGTATATGCTGTGTGCGATAGTATACACTCATTTATGCCATGTGATAGGCAAGCATGCTTGACCATCATACCATGCTTGTGATTTATATGCCATGTTTTACTGCTTTGATATGCATGATGTTGGTCGAGTTTGGCGTATCCACTGAGCTTGTGTGGCTCAGCGTTCGAAATTTGTTTTCGTGCGTAGGTTAGGTGGAGCGGGATTTGCGGAGCACCGTCAAGGTTTGAACTTTCAGCATCGACCGTGTTGTCAGAGTACAGTTATTAGATGTAGTGGGCTTAGTACTATGTCGAACCCTATATGTATTGTAACTCTGTTATTTTATTTGGGTCAAATGTTTTTAAAATAGTCTGTAATATATTTTGGAGCTCCGATTTACTTTGAATTATTTTGGGCTTGTTTTAATTTAAGTGGACTATTTAAGTGGTTTTGGACTTTACGTGATTTCTATTATTGGACTTTTAAAAGAAATTCTGAAATATGAGTTTTGGGCCGGAGGCCCATTGTGACATCCGGGTCGGGTGTTACAAGTTTGATTTAGGATTAATCTAATTTTTTAAAAAGTTTTATAAAGCTTAGATTATAAATTGTGTTAGTAACATTTAATTTTTTAAAAATCATATAGGTTTCTAAGAGTATTATTAAAAAATAAATTTATATAATTTATAAAGTATCTAATATTGTAAGTTAAATTTATATAATTTAATGCACAAATAGTTTAAGAAGTGTATTATATAATATTTTAAATAAAATGTAAAAGTTAAATTTAATGGATCAATCTGTCCTACAATTTTAAATAATTAAATTTTAAAAATTTAGTTATTTAACTTGAATACTTAATTTTAATATTATGACCCATTACGTAAATTATGCATCGGTGAAAAGTACAGGTGCAAACGGGGATTCGGTTCGGGTTCATTTTAGCTAGATTTAATTTTAATTCAGTTTTATAATGATTTTGATTCAGGTATTGGGTGAAGACTTCAGGTTGGTTGATTTTCTGTTCGATTGATTTTGGTTCCTTATTTTAGGGCCGATTCAATATAGGGTTAATAGTAGGGGTGATCGTTCGAGCAAGCCAAATCAAATAAAAATTTTTGAGTTATTTGAGTTGAGTTAACATATTTTATAATTTAATTTTTTTTGAAATTTTTTAGATTTAATTTGATTTTAGTGAGTTCGAGTCGATTCGATTTTTGAAGTTTATGTATAAATTTTAATTTTATTATTTATAATACTATAATATATTTTGATTTTAATTTAAAAAATTTTCTATTTATATCTAAATACATATTTTCATATTATTTTTTTATATATGTAAATAACATTTTAAATTATTATTTATTATTATCATTATCATCATCGTCAAATTTCTTAGGTAATGAATATGTCATTTTATTAAATTATAGATCTCTTTAAAAAATCTTATTTAAATAAAGTTAATGAGAGATAAAAAAAATAATGATAAAATAAATCCATAAATTAAAAATATACAAAATATAGAATATGACCATGTTATAAAGAAAAGAAAATTAAAAGACAAAAATTTTAAAAAAAAAAGTGGCTGAAATAAAATTATATGGATTAAATGTGCAATTAGACCCAATTTTTTTTAGTTATTCGAAAAATCAAATATCTAAAATTTAAATATTTGAACTCGATTCAAAATTAAATTCTTTTTAAGTTATTTAATTTGACTCGAATAACTTAACTAAATAACTTAAAATTAAAAATTAAATTAATTTTTTAAATCAAATCAAATTTTACTCACCTCTAATTAATAGGGTGTTGTCGTAGGGTCTCTATTCCCTACCTTTACTCTCTCAAGAGGCGCTACCACCACTCGAAGTGGAAGTCGGGAAACCTTCTTCCATATGACCAAAAGAGAGTCTCTAATCCTATGTGAGGGGTATATTTTAAAATCTAACAGTTTGTCCTTGATAAGAAGACTGGGTAATATTAAATGAGGCTCCAAAATTTTCCTCCCAAAAAAGAGAGCATAACTGATTGCTCGACTTCATGCATTGGAATTTACTAATAAGAAAAAAATGATCGGTTTTAATCAAGTTTTTAAGTCGAGTTAAATTTTTATCTATATATTTGATTTTTTGGTGAGTTGTAAGATAATTTACATATTATTTTTATTTATTTATTTTAATATATTTTTATTATTTCGGGTTGCCTTTAATTTGAGTTGCTTTCGATTTAGGTGAAATCAATTTGAGTTCATTTGATTCGTTTGAAAATCGATTCGAGTTTATTGTAGGTTCAACTAAAATTTAATCCGCTTTTAGTTCAGTTCGGTTTATTTCGGGTTTTTGATCAAATTTGATCATTATATTTGAATCAATTTCGAATCTAAATTCAAATAAATTGGTTCAGTTCTCGGACATCGAATCAAGTTTTCACGTCTAATGAAAAGTTATAGTGAAGTGATGTTTCATACTAATATTTATTTTAGAAATGCATGTGTACTTGTTAAAATAAAACAAGTTTTCTCGGAAGTAAATTCCCCCATCGATCATTAGATAATTATATCATAGATGGATATTTTGATATTCTGCGACTCCATAGTCTACAATTTTCACAGGGTATAGATTTTTCGGAAGGCTCTCGTTGATGCATGTTATCCATAACATTGTGAATCTTTGTACTTTTTGGACGTTTTGCTTTTTTCTTCGCAAGCTTTGGTTGATAAATTCTAAGTTATATTTGATCGATTGCAAAGCTCAACACAATTTATTACATGAAAAAATAAAAAATATAACTGATTTAATAAAATAAATTCAAATACTATTATATCATAAATTTATTTATTATGTTCGAATTTATTAGAAGACAAAATATCTAAACTTAAAAAACAAAATTATTAAGTACAAAACTGTTGAATATATTGATAGTTAGTTAGGAAGTTACTGATTGTTATCCTTTCTGTTTAGGTGAATTCTTGTATAACATAAGTGTATATAAAGGGTTGCTTGTAAACCATATTAAAAAATATACATGAATAAAGTGATATTTTTCACATGATATCAGTTGTACAGGTCGTTCTTTGATCCATTGGGTCTTTTTTTTCTTTTTTTCCTTTTCTCACTAATTCTCGTTTCTGTTTTCTTTGGTAATCGTCTCTCTTCGTTCTCTTCCATGCCACCGACGGACCTTGATCCTATTGATTTTCATCATGTTCTTTATCTTCATCCTTCTGATACGCCGGGAACTATTTTGGTTTTGCATCAACTCACCGGAATCGACACTTACAAAGTTTGGAGTCGATCTATGCGGCTGGCTATTTTGGCAAAGAACAAACTAGGGTTTGTTGATGGCAACTTCACTAGGGATAGCTTCAACGCCTCTCTGTGTTCACAATGGGATCTCTACAATGTACTTGTGTTATCCTGGATCATTAATTCTGTTTTAAAAGAATTGTCAGCTGGGATTGTTTACGCTTCCAGTGTTGTTCTCGTCTGGAAAGACCTTTGTGAACGGTTTGACAAAGTGGATGGTGCTCGAATCTTCTTCCTCCATCGATAATTTGCCACTACCAATCAAGGTGACTTGTCTGTTTCTTCCTATTTTAATCGGTTAAAATTACTTTGGGACGAATACAATGTGCTTGTGTCGTTTTCTACTTGTGAGTGTGAAGTTTCTCGCGATAACATGTCTCTACTTTTGCAACAAAAGTTATTCCAATTTCTCATGGGTTTGAATAAAACCTATTCTACGATTCGAAGTCAAATTTTGTTGTGAAGCCCTTGCCCTCGGTTAATCAGGCGTACTCGATGATTAACCAAAAAGAATCACAACGCCTTTAACTCAGTGGGGTTTCTCCAGTTCTGATTCAGTTGTCATGTATGCTTCTGGTAGTTTGACAACTAGGCATCGTTTTAATGGGATTTGTGATCACTACAAGATTAAAGGTCACAAAAAGGATCAATGCTACAGACTAATAGGATTTTCATCGAATTTCAAGTTTTCCAAGAAGAAGGAAGCTCATGCTGTTATGAGTTTGGATTCTTCTGTCTCTACTCCTCCAGCTCCTATTGTGTCCAATGTATCGATTTCTCTATCCATGGCTACTTCATCAGTAACACCTCCTACTTTTACTCCAGCACAATACCAGTAACTCCTGGACCTCCTTCATAGGACTTCTGTTGAGCCTGCGACCACGTCCTCTAATGTTTCTCTAGCTCCAGCAAGTACATCATTTTCTCATGATTCGTCACTTATCTAATGTTTCTTGGATTCTAGATATAGGTGTCACCGATCATATATGTTCTAATTTCCATTGCTTGATTAATCTTATTTCTTGTGAATACTCTAATCGATTTGTTCATCTTCCTAATGGTAAGAGTGTCCAAATCACCCATGTTGGTTCAATTTCTTTATTCCCTGGTTGTTTTGTTCATAATGTTCTTTTTGTACCTACCTTTACACATAATCTCGTGTCTATTTCCAAATTGACTAAATCTCTTAATTGTGTTGTTCTATTTTTAAATTTTCGTTTTTTTCAGGACCTCTCCAATGGAAGGATTCAGGGGATTGATAAATTGGTGGCAAATCATTACCAGTGTGTTTCTCCTTTTTTTTGTTGGTGTAATCTCAGGTTCTTTTCCTTTTTCTTGTAATACTGAGGTTTCTTGTATGTCTTCTTCCATTAATAAAATTGATCTATGGCATGCTCGTTTGGGGCATATTGCTTATTCCAAAATATCTTGACTCTCTTTACCTGTTTCTTTGCACATTAATCATATGCCACATTATTATGTTTGTCCATTAGCAAAACAAACCAGATTGCCTTTTTCCTTTAAGTAGTTCTCGAGCTTCATTACCTTTTGAATTGCTTCATTTGGATTTATGGGGACCATATAGGGTGTCTACTCATCTTGGTTATAGTTTTTTCTTGACTATTATTAATGATCACACTAGAATGACTTAGATTTACCTGTTGAGATTGAAATTCGATATTATTCTTTGCCTTAAGGAATTTTTTGCTCTCATAGACACCCAATTTTTTGCCAAAGTTAATACCATTCGTATTGATAACGGAACTGAGTTTTTTAACTCTAATTGTTCTAGTTTTTTTACTACTCATGGAATTATTCATCAAAGTAGTTTTATTTTTACTCCTCAGCAAAATGACATAACTGAAAGAAAACAAAAACAGTTGCTTGAAGTAGCTCGTGTATTTTCCATTCTAAAGTTCCTTTGAAATTTTGAGAGGAATGTGTTAAAACTGCATGTTATTTGATAAATCGATTACCATCTTTTGTTCTTCATTGGTCTTCGCCTTTTGAACTCCTATATAAGAAGAAACATACTTATTCTCATCTTAAAATTTTGGGGTACTTGTTCTATGCTACTACCCCTAAATCCATTAACAAATTTTCCCCGAAAATTGTCCCTTTTGTTTTTATGGGATATTTTTCTATTCAAAAAGGCTATGTGTTATTTAATCTACAGTCCAAAACCTTTTTTGTTAACTGAGATGTTGTCTTCCATGAGTCCATTTTTCCTTTTAAATTTCCTCAAGATGCTTCTTCGAGTTTTTCCCTTCTTCCCCTACTTTTGATAATGATTTTTTGCATATTCCTTCCTCTGCTCCAGCTTCAGTCTCAACAGGTTCCCTGATCATTTTATTTCTCCTGAATAGTCTAGTCCTTTGATTGATACTCCTGCTTCTTCTGAATAGTTGCATGATTTTTTGATTCTCATGCTCATTCGGATACTCCGGAGCAATCCAGTCCTTCCAATCATTCTCTTTCGGTCTCTCCTAATAACCAACATAATTCTGATCAGCATGCTACTAGTCAAAATAGTCAGCAAGGTTCATTTTCTCCTACTGATCAAAATATTTTTGCTCCAAATCAGCCTAATCATCATGTTTTTCCTAATCATCATGTTTTATCTAGGCGTTCTACTCGTTTGTCTCAACCACCAAATTGGTTAAAAGATTTTGTCTCCAATTACCACTCTAATTCTTCACATCAGTATCCAATATTTAATACTATTTCATATACCCATTTACCACTTACTACATCATCTTTTATATTTTTTACCTCTTCCCTTGTGGAACCTAAAACCTATGACGAAGCCAAACAAAATACTTTATGGGTAAGGGCAATGAAAAAGGAAATTCAAGCCTTAGAAAGTAATCACACTTGGTTTGTGATTCCTTTACCTCCAAGCAAGACTCTCATTGGTTGCAAATGGGTTTTTAAGATTAAATATCAAGCTTTTGGTGTTGTTGAATGATATAAGGCATGCTTGGTTGCTAAAGGATATAATCAAAAGGGGGTATTGACTATGTGGAGACTTTTTTTCATGTGGCTAAACTTGTCACTATTCGTACACGTTTGGCTATTACTGTTGGTTTTTAATGGCCTCTTTATCAGATGGATGTGTACAATGCCTTTCTTCAAGGTGATTTGTTGGAAGAAATTTATATGGAGTTGTCACCCGATTTTTACAGTCGGGGAGAAACTCATGTGTGTAAACTGCAAAAATCAATTTATGGCTTAAAACAAGCATCGAGAAAGTGAAACTTGAAGCTAACTAAAGCTTTACTGGATTGTGGTTATCAGCAAAGTAAGTTAGATTATTCTATGTTTACAAAAAAGCACGAAGATCAGATTGTAATAATGCTGATTTATGTGGATGATTTATTTATTACTGGTAATAATAGTAGCCTAGTTGCAGAATTGAAAAGCATATTGAATCATAATTTCAAAATGAAAGATTTAGGAGATTTGAAATTCTTTCTTGGTTTTGAGGTCCTAAGATCCGGTGAAGGAATATTGTTGAAATCAAAGAAAATATGCTATGAAATTGATTGAAGACTCAGGGCTAGGAGGAGCAAAACCAGTTTCGACTCCTCTATAATAAAATTTAAAGTTGACATCAGTAAAACATGATGAAGAACAACAGATGACTATGGTTGATCTGAAACTAGAAGATGCAATAGTATATCAAAGAATAATAGGCAGGTTGATATACTTGACACATACAAGACCCGATATTGTATATGTTGTACAACATCTTAGTCAATTTATGCAACATCCTAAAACATCACACCTAACGGCTGCTATAAAAGTTATCTGATATGTAAAAAAGGACCCAGGTCAAGGATTATTGTTCACAGCCACATCCACATCAAATAAGCAACTCACAGCTTAGTGTGATTCAGATTGAACATTTTGTCCCATGTCTAGAAAATCTGTTACTGGTTATTGTATCAAGCTTGCAGATTTTTTGATTTCTTGGAAATCAAAGAAATAAAACATTATTGCAAGATCATCTGCAGAAGCAGAATACAGAAGTATGGTTGTGATAACAACAGAAATAGTATGGTTGACTGGTTTGTTGCGAGAAATGGGAATGCCGAGTATGGAACCAGTAATGTTGTTTTGTGACAATAAGGCAGCATTGCAGATTGCTGCGAATTCAGTGTTTCATGAGAGGACTAAACATATAGAGATGATTGTCATTTTGTGCGGAAGAAAATACAAAATAGCTTGATCAAGACTGAACATGTTTCTTCACATGAACAACTTGCAGACATTTTTACTAAAGCTTTGGGTATTCAACAACATCAACATTTGTTAAGCAAGTTAAGGATTAAAAACATTTTTCAATCCTCAACTTGAGGGGGAGTGTTGAATATATTGAAAGTTAGTTAGGAAGTTACTGATTGTTATCCTTTCTGTTTAGGTGAATTTTGTATAGCAGAAGTGCATATAAATGGTTGCTTGTAAACCATCTTAAAAAATATACATGAAAAGTGATATTTTCTAAAAAAACATAAAAAAAAAATCTATCATATTTTTCTTCAAGCCATTGTCGCCATCTTTTATAAACAAAGCTAAAAATTTTAAATTTATTTTATTTATCTTTATTTTTATTTTTTAAGTATTTTAGTTTCATTCTTATTATTCATCATTTAATTTATCAACATTAATTGGTTTGTTTAATTTTTTATTTTCAAAATTTTCAAGAAACGCCAAACAAATTTCTCTTGAAATTAAAAAAAAAATCCATACTTTATCTGATCGAATCACTCCATATCAAGCAAGGTCAAAATTTTGACTCCTCGATCTACAAATATAAAAAATTAAAATTAAATTAGTATTTATCATTACAAACAATAAATTAAAAGAATTAGAATTCACCAAAAAATATTGAATTTTGGATGTTAATTTAATAATATTAGGATGTAATAATAGTGCTATTTTTGTTTTAAAGCAAAATTACACCTTAGAATCCTCTTATTTTCCCATGGAGTTATACCTTTGTTTTCTTGTCTGCCTTCAGACAAATTTTCCCAACCAGCATTAAATGATTTACACCACGTTTTGTTTGCTCCGAAAAGTTTGTCCGAAAAAACATCAGATATAATTGTCGAAATTAGATTTGTAAATTGGAAAATGATAATTCAGAAACTAACATTAAAAAAGAATTTTGCTGAACAATTTATAAGGATGATTTTATATATCAATTAAATTCAATTGTAACTTTTTTTATTAATAAACTTTGTGAATAAGTTCTATAAGTTTAATATGTAGGACTTGAATTTTTTGTTGGATAGGGTTTTGGAAAGCAAATGGAGATAATTAAAAAAATATTTCAGATTTTGAAAGTAAAGTTTTTTAAATACAAATAAATTATTTTATTCAAAATAAACACTTATTTGTTTCTAATTATATAAATAAAAAGTTTTACAGGATAAATTGAATAAAAATATTATTATATTAAAAATATCAGACTAAATTATAAAATAAAAGATGGAGATAAATTTTGAATTAAATAAAAATCTTAAGGATAAAAAAGTAATAACAATTAAATTTGGCATATTTAATATGCCATTTATCCCTTTTTTAAAACAAGTGATTTTTTTAAAAGTGACCTATGGGTGCTCTTATTGCTGAAAAAAAAAACGTAGTCCTTTTTTTCTTAATAATAAAAAATTAAATTTAAATTCTAATCATAAATTTTAAATCATAAAATTTAAGTCTACTCCCAAATATTCTAAATTTTAACTCTATTTTTTTAAAATAATGAGACACACATAGTAATACTGAAAAATATACGATTTCTACTCTGTAATCGGTCTAAAAAAGTTTAAACAAAGAAATAATATGATGGCAACAGAGGTAACGCTCGAAAGTTAAAAGGGACAAAACATCTCTAAAAAATTTTAGGGGACAGCTTGATAAAAAATGGTATAGTTTAGGGGGGCAATAAAGATTTTTTAATTCTTGTTAATAGGGGTAAACTATATAAATAATACCCCGATCATGACCTAATTCTTTGTTGAGTCCACTGATTATGAGTAATTATAAATAGGTCCTTCGACTAATTGTGACTAATAAATTGGTCTAATTTCGTTAAAAATATTATAACATTTTTTAGAAGAGAAGATGAAGTTTAGGATTTAAGAGACTAAAATGTTGTAATATTTAAATATAGAGAGATGAAAATTTTAAATTTAGTACCAAATTAAAATAAAATATAAAACTTAAGGGTTAAACATGTTATTATACAAATTTTATTAATTACCACATCAACCTTTTATTTTTAACAAAATTGGACCAATTTGTTAGTCATGATTAGTTGAAGGACCTATTTATAACTTCTCATAGTCAAGAGACTCAACAGAAAATTGGGTTATTGCCGGGACCATTGGTGTAGTTTACCCTATTATTAGTTTAACATTTTGCTAAGAATTCTAACGCCACTTTTCCTTGCAGATGACATTGAGACATGGATAATCAGGCTTGCTATGTTTCTCCTATGATGTATGAACGAATTCCTCCACAAAAGATGGAATGCAGCAACATCTTCATGTTATTTCAGTCTCTGTAAGCCATAATCAAAAGCTTACACATAATGATAAATGCAAATCCAAGAGCAATACTGTCTTCGAATTTGGGTTGTACTGTTCTTTGGGTTTTTCTCTTTCCTTCAATATCTTGTTTATTGGAGCAGTGACATTGAGAATATTTTAAGGAAAATATCTCTTCTTGATAAGCATCTCATTTCATTGTTGTTCGAATTGCTTCTAAACTTATTTCTAAGGAAACCCCTCGAGGCAAGAGAAAGTAGTAACGTCTGGTAATACAGAAAGTGCAAGCAACTTGAATGGGAATGTGTTCGGACTAATTCAAGTACTGATGTTAATGGGTGATGTATTAGATGTCGACGACGACTGTAGAGCCTCTGCGAGAGGTCCTCCCATGGAAGCAACATGATTCGATGCTGCCCACCCATCCATGGACCAGTTAAATGGTGGCTGCAACTGATGATCCCTTCCACCAGTCGAGGGACCTAGTTGGTCACCATTTCCCGTAGACAGCTTCAATGACACATCCGAGGACGAATTCCCCGGCATTGAGATCGACAGGCTTGTGGGGGATGCATTTGCTCCACTATTGTCAGGGTCCTGTACTCTTCTCGGCCAATCATTAAAAAAATGTCTCAAAATGTGATCATTAGATCCGTTATGGACTTCGCTTTGGGCTTCAAAAAGACCCTTGTGTTCATTTGTGGGCTCCGAGGAACTGTCAGGCATAAAGAATGTTACAGGACAGAAACCAACCATATAAAGAACGAGCAAAATAAAAAAAAAAATAGTTCAAAGCAGGCAGGAAAGAGCTACCAAGGGGTGGGAGGTGCAATCTACCCCACCTTGAATTTTTTTTATTTTTATTTTTTTATTTAAATTTTTCAAAAATTATTTTTTTATAAATTTTTCCCTACATCTAAACATTTATGTTTTCACTTTCAATACTAAATTCTAACTTCGTCCTGGAAGCAGGAATTTAAATAACGTCTACAATTACAATAATAGCTGCTAATAACTGTAACATTGTAAAAGAAATGATATTTATAATTGTTATGTTTGTAATATAATTTATTATAAAAAGTTTACTGATGCAATACTCTAGGAGATAGCAATAGTATTCATTATATCCTCGACCAGAATAAATCGTAATCACAATTTAAACCATGCGATTAAAAGATCCATATAAAGGCAGCAAGGTTTACCTATGTCTAAGCCCAAGAAGATCAATGGGAGGAGGCCTTGAAAACCCGAAATTGCCGGGACCACATTGAACAGCCCCGGAAACGCCACCGCTGAAACGAGCAGTGGCATTACTATTAACGGTTGTAGCCGTGTTGTTGGACATGAGCATTTCCACAGGCTTTCTTGAACGGTTACGGCCACGGTGCACGTGGCGCTCGCAATACTTCTGACCGGTCACCACATCCCTTGAGCACCTCCACTTTTTACCGTCAGTTCTCCGGCATCGGCCAGGCTCCGGATCCATTGCTGCTCTTCCCCAGTACCCTGAATGAAACACTGATCACACATGTCCAAACCATTCACTATATTCGCTTAGGTACAGACAAAAACATAAATTATTTAAAGACCAGTTTCCCTTAAGCTTATAGTACTTTTCTCAAGTCTCAACGCCATGAAATGCCAAGTACAGATTTCTTAAATATAAAGCAAGAACAAACTAGAAACATGAGAAATCAGCTCTTAATAAAAAATGTTACTCTTGAGAACTTAAGGGGAAACAAACCCTAAGGGGAAATTCCAACGTAGTCATTTATTTGGAAGGTGGACAAAATCTAAACATTAACTATAAGAATCCATGGAGTAATGTGTATTTAAAGAAAGTTCAAGTAAATAAATGGTGTTACGATTAAACAGTATAAATAAGGATGAAATCATGAAAGTGACTTACAAGCTGCTGGCTGGTAATGGGAATAGGGGTGGTGCAGGAAATACGTAGAAGAGTAAAGAAGGCTTTTCTTGATTGGTTGAATGAGTTCCGCAGGAACAGCAGCACCAGCCAACATGTATCTGTAGATCAAAGCTTGCAACTCCAGTTCCTGCCACTGAGCCAAGCTGAAATAGCTCCCCATTCCTAGCAAAAACCAAAGGGTGGAGATACGAAAAAAGAAATGATCAAAGGAGAAATCTTCTATCAAGAAAAGGGTTGCAAAAAGAGGAAAAGGTCCTACTGGTGTTGGAGTCTGGAAGAGATGCTGACAGGTTGCCGCTGATTTTGCAGTTGGATTCAGATACAAACAAGGGGAGAGCAGATAGCTCAGATGATGCGTGTTGCTGTTGCTGATGGGGGTGAAGGTCAAGCAGAAGCTTTGGTATCTTTGCAGAAGGTTGTTGCTCTGACTCATGCTGGTTTCTCCATTGCTTCCGATGCAAGTCCATGGAGAGAGAGACTTGTATTTCAGTTGCTTTCTGCTTTTGTTTGGATCTTTAATAGAGAACTTTGTTGGGCATATGTGAAGAGAAAGCTTGGTTTAAGCTTTTTGCAGGTATAACTTGCGCAAATAGAGAAAGAGAAGCTACATTCTGACATGAAACCTGCATAGCTTGCCTAACACCAGTGGAGAATCAATGGGGCACTCGAAAACATAAATACTGTCAGACAAGACAGATGAGAACCCAAAAGAGAAAAAAGTAAGAAACCCGACATCAATAATTTAAAAAAGTAGGTAATAAACTAATAACAACTATAACAATCAAATAAATGTTGGGAGAGAAGGGAAAGAAGATTATTAACGTACAGTGTTTCTGTCGGGATTTTTAAATTAATATATTCTTTTATTTAACTAAAAAATATTCACATTTAACATTATTGGAAAATTCCGGAGATTATTGTATAATTATTTTTTTCAAATATAATGAATTTCTAAGATTGCTTTCTAAAGTATTGTGAAATTTAGTATTTTTAAATTAATTTTTTAATTTATATTTTTTTTTATTTTAATTATTTATTTTATTTTAAAAAAATAATTAATTTAGGATACTGAAGAAAATTTTAAACATCATAGAAGCATGATAATCAATCCTTTAGACCATTGAGTTAAAATTCTTACATTACCATTTAATGTTTTTCGTGGTTACAAATTAGTACTCGGATTGATTAACACTCTAATCAAGTATTGGAGATCAAAGACAAATACATTCTATTTGTTCGTGGTGAATGTATGATCAAACTATAAGATATAGTTTATTTTATTGGCATCCCTATAAATGGAAAGCCATTGATAGAGTGTACTCGTGGTTTTACTGCTTTCATTTGTGAACAGTACCTTGAAAAAGTTCCATAAAAAATAATGTTAGAGGGTCGCTTGTGAAATTAAGTTGATTGGAGCATGAATTTCAACTGAATGAGTACATTATCAATAAAGAGGTTTATCAAATAAGTTGGACATATATTCTTCAAATGATTTATGTGATTTTAATATTGGATAAATCTGGTAATCTGGTTAGTGTTTGATATCTTAAGTTTATGAGTACTCTTTTGATAGATGATTTTAAGTAGGCTTGTTTATTACTGGGTATCCGATTTTTGGGTTACAGTTCATTCAGCTACACGGTTCATCCAGGTGCCTCAAACATCGACCAATACCCCGACCCATTAATTTTGGGTATTTCTTTTGGGGTACCCGTGAAACCTGAGAACTTAAATTTTTAGGTACCGAGTATCCGCTAATTTTTTTATCATAATATTATATATATATGGCATATTCAAATTACATAATCAATAATACTAAATTACTAATATTGAAGTTTAAGATTCAAATTATAAAAAACAACTTTCAAATTATAATTTTCATAATCCTAAGAATTAAACGTGAAATTTAAAAACACAAATCCAACTTCAAGGTCTAAACATTTTTTTAACATAAATCCTACTTAAAGTTTAAAAACACAAATGACAAGCTATCAAAATTTCCACTTACAAAGATAGCATAACAACAACATTTTTTTTAAATTCTTCGATATACCTGAAAAACTATATTAAATTACACTAAACAACATATAACTTACAACACATAAAATTAATTTATGCATTAAATTAATTTTTGTATATACTTTTCTGTATATATTTTTTTGTATAAAACTATTCCTACATATACTCTACATAAAACTTTTCTTGCATATATTTTTCTGCATTAAACTAGTAAACTATAAATATTTTTACTATTTTTGTATTAAATCATACTAAGTATTAAACAACATATAAATATTTTTGCCTTAACATATAAAAGATATTTCTTACCAAAGTCTAGAACATTTCTTTTATGTTGTCTAAAATTTCATTTATATCATCAATGATAATTGTTGGTTGTTTCGATGTCAAGTCTTGCATCTCTACATAAAGTATTTCATATCATGTGTGCTTTAAAACATAAATATTTAAATATCTCAAACTTGAAATAAAAACAAACCTTATTTCACGTGCTCCAATGATAGTATCGATTGGCGAGATTGGAGACCTGAGAGAATGATTTTTTTATTTTTTTTAATTAGGGATTTCAATTCAAATGAGATCCGGGAATAAAAATATAAAATATTAAGAGAAAACTAGAAAGTGAAAACATTTAGCTCTAGTTTAGGTATTTTTTATTTTTTAATTAAAAATATATATTTAATTATAAAATTAATCGGGAAGTCGATTACCCGACAAAATCATATTTTGCAGCCCAAGCTCGACCCATGTATCTAGTAAAATTAACGGTTCGATTACCCGACCTAATAAAAATTAAAAATAAAAAAAAATACCCATTTATTTTATATCAGGTCATCGGGTATTTGGGTTGGGTCAATTGGGTCAGGTAATTGATAAGTGCTCAAAAGTTCTATTTTTCATACCATTCTCTCACTTGATTGTTGCTAATAAAGGACATATTTAATGACAATATTGGATAATTCTGCTTATTTTCATATTTCAGCATCTCAATATTCAATTTATGAATTAATCTATTATTTGGCATAAAACAAATGCATTTGAAAGTTTTCTTTCTTAGATAGGAAACTGCATTATAGGAATTGCCAAACAAGAAGATGAATGCTGGAAGCTGAAGCTGAAATACAGATAAGCACCCGCCTCGGCAGCACTTTGATGCCCCGACAGCGGTTTACTGCCTCTACAACACTTTGATGCCTCGACAGCACCTGAGGCCGCGACAGCACCCGAAAAGGAAAATGTCAATATGATAGGCGATTTGAAGAGAAAAATAAGGTGAACGCTTTAAGAAAAGAGGCATAGAAATCGAAACAGGGAAACACATGAAAAGTCAATGTCAAAGGCCACGTGGGAAAAGAATCCTTATAAGAATAAACTTGGAAATATTTTATTTATGAAAATTATTGTAATCCTACTCCAAGTAGTATTCCTACTTAAGAAAGGTTTGCCCTAGGTCAAGCCTATATAACCCATAACCTATGTAGAGAGGAGGATATCTTGAAATCAAGTGTTCATAGAAAACCTAAACTCCTCCATCGTCCCCTAGGGTTTAGGTAAAGGTTGTCGAGTATTTGTGAGAAGATATTGTACTTTGTTTCTTGTTTCAATGCAATAAGAATATCAAAGTTTTCTTATCCTATTGTCATTCCTTGTTCTTGCATTCAAGCTCGAGAGAGAAGTTTGTAAGTAATTCATTTATCTAATATCGAGAGAGTTAAATTCACGAAAGAGATAAATGCGGTGTTGTAGACACTAACTTGGCCTAGAGATAGGTTAAGAGTTTCAACGGCTAAAAGAAGTGTGAGATTGGTTGATGATTATAATTGATTCACGCCGAGAGGTATCATCAAGGACTAGTCATCAATAGTATTTCGACTTAGAGATAAGCGAAATTATTCAAGGATACTTTGCCGAACTTTGGTAAATCTGCCCAAGAGCAAGAGATTGTCGCGATAGAGAATATTGTCGCTGTCGAGACAGTATCTACAGTACTGCCGAGGCAGTGCAGTGCAATTACATTGGACAAAAACAAGTCAATTGAATCCACAATACGACACAACTGGATCCTGCCTCATTTTTCCATCCTTG
Source organism: Abelmoschus esculentus (assembly GCA_035048815.1). NCBI lineage: Eukaryota > Viridiplantae > Streptophyta > Magnoliopsida > Malvales > Malvaceae > Abelmoschus > Abelmoschus esculentus. Next base: position 9,868,651 of record JAUCBN010000026.1, on the reverse strand, counting down.
ATTTCTTGATCATTTATCTTTATTATTTTAATTAGTTTTCTTAGTTATAATTCAACCCAAATAATTTGTGTCTTTTATTTTATTATAGTGTAAGAAGAGAAAAGGTAGCATATTAAGTATATCAATCCCTGTGGAGACGATACTCGATAAATGGTTATCACTTTATTACTCGACGACGTGTTCACTTGCACTTAATTGCATACTTTTTACACACATCAAGTTTTTGGCGCCATTGCCAGGGATTGAAAACTAAATTTTATTGCCTTTATTTTCTCGCATTTAGTTTTATAAAAAAAAGAAAAAAATAAAAAAATCCTAAACTAATCAGGGTTGTTTTGACCTGGCCAATAGAACAATACTGATATAAATGTCGCCAAGGCAGACAACTGCAGTGTATTCGCAGTAGCTGATCCGACAAATCTTCTAAGACAAGAAAGAGCATGAACAGTTCGTGATTATTTGAAGGAAGACTTGGATGGAATACCTAAACAAGACCTGCCGGGGTAACCTTTGCCGCGGCAGCACTCCCCTTGAGCAGAAATACATTAGAAAGAAACCACATGATGAGGAGACAACGATTGGGCATCAGCTTCTCTTCCATTCAAAAAGGGGAAGATGGTTGCTGTTGGAGTTGTATCATCTATACTCCTGCAGTAACCTAAATTTCTATCTCATTGTCCCTATTTACTTTTATGCTTTAGGAATTAGTTTTTAGTTTTTAGTTTAAGAATTAGATTTTAAACTTCTTGCAATTTAGTTTTACTGTTTTTATTAATATTCTTTACAGTTATTTAGGAAGGAAACCCAAGAAGGAGAAGTCATGGAGAACATAAAATGACCCTGAAATCAAACTCACTGTCCCACCTAAGAAACGACCAAGGTGGTTGGCCGCTCAAATGCAAGTGACGGCGGGTTTGCGTCTCTAGAACTTCATCTCCCCCATTTTATTTCATACTTCTTCATTATTGTTTTTCAGTACAGTTTTTAGTTTCTTTCTCCACAAACTGCACACCAACTGATAACCCTTAGGATACAGAAAAGAGGCCAAACGCAATATCTAAAAATTAGTTTATCTTTTCCTTATCTCTTAATTTTTATCTTATCTTTAATTGTTGCCTTATGTTCAGATACATGAAGTAAGGGCAATGCATCCCTCAAGTTTGGGAGAGTATTGCTCCTATTTTCTGCCTTATAAATATCTACCATGTATGGAAGTTATTCAAATTATCCAACTACTGCCTTAATTTTTGTCTTTACAGCAATTTTAATCTGATGTAAATTTTTTTTAAGTCTGTTGAATTTTATTAAGACTTCCTTAGCATCAATATATTCTCCTACCATTACAGCAGTATGCACCATTCACCAAACTTGAATTCGGAAAGGTCTCTTAAGATTAGTACTTAGGATTAGTCTATGAGCCTGAAATCACATAAACATTGCTAGTCTTAGTTGATTTTAAAAGTTCTTTTCTTTAAAAAGTAATAAAGACTTAGACTTAGATTTTATACTAGAGGTGCCTATCACTGGCTCTAGTTTAGTCCATAGTTGATTTTAAAAGTTCTTTTCTTTAAAAAGTAATAAAGACTTAGACTTAGATTTTATACTAGAGGTGCCTATCACTGGCTCTAGTTTAGTCCATAGAGGTGCCCATGATCGGCTCTAGGACTTAGGTTTCTCCCACTTACTAGAGGTGCGTATCACCGGTTCTAGTAAGAATAGTTAAAACACTTGATGTGCCCGAAACTGGCTCAAGCAATATAAATTTATAGCAATATAGATTTATATACCACTGTTGAGAGAAGAAAAGAAAAAAAATTAAAAGAAAAATCTTAGTCGGAAGTCTTGAGCTAAAAGAATGATTAAAACTTAGAAAATCATCTTTGACACAGCTACGCACACACTCACCAAGACTCATAGCCCAATTCCGAGGACTTCCTAAGAACCAAGAAGAGGCTGAGTCAAGAAAAGAATTCTACCGCGGCAGGCAGGACGGTATATTACTTTAAAATTCCTTACTTAAAAATTTATATTTTGCATTGCTTGAGGACAAGTGATAGTTCAAGTTTGGGGGTGTGATGAGTGCCTAAAAGTCCTTATCTTTTACATCATTTTCCAACTCGATTATTTTTTATTATTATCTTTTTCATTGCTTGAGAACAAGCAATAGTTCGAGTTTGGGGTGTGATAGTACTCAAAAGTCCTATTTTTCATACCATTCTCCCACTCGGCTGTTGCTAATGAAGGACAGATTTAATGACAATATTGGATAATTCTGCTTATTTCCATATTTCAGCATCTCAATACTCAATTTATGAATTAATCTTTTATTTGGCATAAAACAAATGCATTTGATAGTTTTCTTTCTAAGACAGGAAACTGCATTATAGGAATTGCCAAACAAGAAGATGGATGTTGGAAGCTGAAGCTAAAATGCAGATAAGCACCCGCCTCGGTAGCACTTTGATGCCCCGATAACGGTTTACTACCTCAGTAACACTTTGATGCCTCGATAGCACCTTAGGCCGCGACAGCACCCGAAAAGGCGAATGTTAATATGGTAGGTGATTTGAAGAGAAAAAAATAAGGTAAACGCTTTAAGACAAGAGGCATAGAAATCGGAGTAGGGAAACACACGAAAAGTCAATATCAAAGTCCATGTGGGAAAAGAATCCTTATAGGAATAAACTAGGAAATATTTTATTTATGGAAATTATTGTAATCCTACTTCAAGTAGTATTCCTACTTAGGAAAGGTTTGCTCTAGGCCAAGCCTATATAACCTATAGCCTATGTAGAGAGGAGGATATCTTGAAATCAAGTGTTCATAGAAAACCCTAAACTCCTCCATCGTCCCCTAAGGTTTAGGTAAAGGTTGTAGAGTATTTGTGAGAAGATATTGTATTGTGTTTCTTGTTTCAATGCACTAAGAATATCAAAGTTTGCTTATCCCATTGTCATTCCTTGTTATTGCATTCAAGCTCGAGAAAGAAGTTTGTAAGTAATTTATTTATCTAATATCGAGAGAATTGGATTCACGAAAGGGATAAGTGCGGTGTTGTAGACACTAACTCGGCCTTGATATAGGTTAAGAGTTTCAGCGGCTAAAAGAAGTGTGGGACTGGTTGATGATTATAATTGATTCACGCCGAGAGGTATCATCAAGGATTGGTCATCAACAGTATTTCGACTTAGAGATAAGCGAAATCATTCAAGGACACTTTGTCGAACTTTGGTAAATCTGTCCAAGAGCAAGAGATTGTCGCGACAGAGAATATTATTGCTGCATATTGGACCAACCACACCAAATGTCTGGCTCATTTGGTCAAAACTATGAATCTTCAACGGTGATGCATTTGTCACATTATCTTGCATTTTCTTTACAAGTTCGGATGCCCAAAATTTTCCCTTATTGGTTAATATCTTGATTTTCTTTCCTTTAATTGTCTAAAACTTTAGCCAAACTGTAGTACATCTCTTTCATTAGGCTGACTATTAGAAGATTATATGAGCCTTTTAGCATAATATTATGCATTCTACAAGGTTAATTATCATCTGCCCATATCTTCTACCACTTTCTTCATAAGATTGAGCTCATCTTTCTGGTTCAATATTATTTGCCTAACTCCAAATGTGCTCAGAAATATTATAAACTATTTAAAAATATTTGACTTGATAAAAATTAAAATAAAAATTACAAATACATATATGGTCCTACAAGTACATGACCCATTACATCAAGTAAATATATACCCTTACACAAAGTCAATGCTAAAATCAACCATGATGGTACTCCTCCGATTTGTGTTGCCACTTAGACACTTATGTACGGAAAAATATTCTGAACGTTGAGCTACAAAAGCTCGATGGGTACTCTGTCATTCGGCCAACATCGTACATATCATAAATAAAGCAATGCTATATGAATGACGTCATGACATGATAATAATGACGCTACCATATTCTTCTAAACATATGATAACATGTATGTATATTTTAACATACAACATATACATATCAAGAGAAGTTCACAAAACATATCATATCTCATAATAATATATAGGTAGTGAGACTCGTGTCCACTAAACATCAGGATCATAAACTACGAGCAGGGACCACGTCAACTAAGCATCATGATCCCATAATCTAAGGATAAGGCTTGCATCCACTAAGCATCGAGATCTTACACACATGATTGGAATGGTTCATCAAGCATATTCGAACGAGACCAACATCCACTAAGTATCGACATCATATATTCGTTACGTTCTTTGAGGGTTGAAACACTTATACAATATATATATGGTATTCGGATCCCACCACATAATATCCATACAATAGCCAACCCATCAACACATAACAAAGTTCCTACAATACCAAATAACACGTATAAAGTTCACCAATTCCCTATGGTTTACTATCACCATTTAACTACTCACCATTTACTGATTAATTAGAAAATTATCCCATAGACGAGGTTAAAATATCAGTTTCTCAGTTTTAGTATTCATTTTCCACCCTAAGAGACCCTTAGGACCTTTTACCCCGAATTATAGGACCATTCAACTCTAATATTTGAAAAGATTGCCCAGAGAGTAATGATACGCCTATATGTGGTATCACTGCGTCCCGTGTATCGATACGCCTCCAAGCGGTACCGATACGTTAAGCTAAAAATCCTCAAACAATTTAAAAATATCTACCTGTATCGGTACAGTTAGCCCCCATACCGATACTAAATCAAACTCGTATCGATACACCTATTTGGTATAACAATACGCCCTTATATCATAAACCCAATATAATAGTGGTATCGTTACACAAGAGCGTACCAATACTGAAAAACATCTCTAGAAAGTGGAAATATGTAAGAGGTATTGGTACACGATCTCCAATACCGATACGCCCCTTACATTTTGCCTCTAAGATTACTCTAGCATATCGATACGGATTTACCCTGTATCGGTAACCCAGCACGAAAATGTAGTTCTAGATTGGGAAATTACCAAATTTCCAAGCTCAATCTAAGTGGTTGATACCCACTTTATTCCTACAAGTTGTTGGCATGATTTTTAGTGAGTTTCTAACCATTTTACAACAATTCAACAATCATTCACCAAATCACCATTCAAGCGGTCCCTTATGCTATCAAAACAATCAACCAATCAAACATATGTGCAACAAGCTTAATTTTATGAGATGTATGATTCTAAGGAGTTAGTAGAGTACCAACCTGTAGCTACAACAACAAGGAACATGATTCCAAGCAAGCTTAGACCTTCTCCTTCCCAAGAGCTCTACAAGTATCTCAAACTTCTTTCTCTACAAGTCAGAGTCAAACCAATAATTAGACACTATTGGGAAGACTCTTAGAACTTAGAGACACTAGCAAACTAAGAATGAAACACATTATCCTTTATTTTTTTCTTTTCTCAACTTAAACTCTAAATCTTTTTTTCTCATCAAATCAAAATAACAACTCTAAAACCTTCCCTCAAACCCCAAAACAAGATCACAACAGAAGCTCTAAAGTTTGCTCTTTGATCTTTTTGTTTTAATGGAGAATGAGTGATGAGAAGAAGGAGAAATTAAGGACATAGTGAGATTACCCTTGTTTGTATGCAGAGGAGAAAATTAAATCAACATCCTCTTTTTCCCCTAAGGTAGAAATTACTAAAAAACCCTCACTCAAGCCTGTTGTCCCAATAGCCACCAATTAATCATAAGCCCAAAGCCCAACAAGTTGAAAGCACAACCATCTCAGGTTAACCCAATGCTTACATCTAAAATTTGGCTCGTTACAATTCTCCATTCTTTAAAGAAAATTTTATCCTCGAAATTTACCTGATAGGAAGATATACGGGTATTGGGCTCTCATATCCTTCTCGAATTCCCACATTGTTTATTTGATTCCATGATTTCTCCATAACACCTTTACCAAACTTATGCTCTTATTCCGATGATCTTTTACCCTTTTGTCGAGAACTTCGATAGGCCTTTCTTCGTAAGTCAAATCCTTATTGACTTTGATTTCCTCAAGCTGGACAACATGTAGAGGATCTGAACGATAACGTCTAAACATAGACATATGAAACATATCGTGGATACGTGCTAACTCCGGAGGTAAAGCTAATCAATAAGCCATTAGTCTCTAGGGATGTTCATATTTATCCGACTCGATTGACTCGATCTAAATACCCTATTACCCGGTTTAAAATAGGCTGGTATTTTTTAGATTTTTATTTTTATTGGGCTGGGTACCCGACCCGATAAATTTCTTAGGTACATGGGTCGGGCTTGGGCCGTAAAAATAATTTATGTCGGGTAACTGGTGACCTGGTTAAATATATAATATTTTATTTTATAATAATTAAATATATATTTAATATTTATCAATTAAAAATAAAAAATTAAACCCTACGACCAGCTTTACCTGTTTAGTGTTTAACATATTTTAGACTTTCAAACTTCAGCTTTTCACTAAAATAAACTCTCTGGTCACTCTCTTACCGACACCAATCGACGACGCCACTCTCCAATCATCGATTTCTACCTTGTCATCGTCGATTCTGTTTCTTTGCAATAAGTCACCAAGCTTCGTGGATTCTGGGTAAGCTTATAATTTGGTAGATTTCATGTTTTAGTTTTCGATTTATAATTTGGGTAAGTTTATAAGCGGGAACAAATTTAGCTTTCAGTTTATAATTTTGTAGATTTGACTAAGTAATACTTAGTAAGTATCTAACATTGAATTTTGTGGAGGTAGAAGCCACTGTGGAAGTCTGGAAGATAACTTTTGAACTCTGAAGCACCTGCTTGAGAAGTTTATAATTTCGTTTCTGGGATCGTTTCAAGTTCATAATTGGGTAAGTTCAAAATTTCTTCTATATTTTAAATATTTTAGTTTCCAGGATCGTGAAAGATAATTTCCTTTCCGAGATATGTTTTATATATTTTAGTTTCCGGTGGAACCAATTCATAATTTAGTTTATAATTGGTAAGTTTATAATTGTTCATAATTTAGTTTCCAGTTGGATCAGTTCTAGACTTCTAGTATTATGTTTTAAATTGTTCATAATTGTTCATAAAGTTTATAATTGGTAAGTTTACAATTGTTCATAATTGTTCATATTTTAGTTCTAGTATTATGTTTTAAACTGGCAAGTTCAAGTTCATAATTGGTTTGATCTGCACTTGAAAGAAGCTAACATCTAGAAACATTAAGCTTATCAGATAATTTCGAGTTTATAATTTTAGTTTTATACTTATTTAGAATGATTAATTAATTTTAATGAGGATAATTAAATAATGCACCTAGAAACATTACTTATGCCGAGACAACCTCCTAATAGAATTACATTCCCAATGAATTTTAAATATTGTATCTACTTATGTATTAGCGGGTACCCAGTTTTTTGGGTACCCGAAAAGAAATACCCAAAATTAATGGGTCAGGACATGGGCCGGTGATTGAGGTACTCGAAGGAACCGAGTACCTGGAATTTTGGGTACCTGAAAACCGGGTACCCAGTAATGAACACTCCTATTAGTCTCACTCTCAAGAACCTTATACGGTCCGATTTACCTTGGATTCAACTTTCCTTTGCTTCTAAAATGGATAATTTCCTTGCGTCCGAATTTATACTCGATGTGCTTACGCTTCCGATCCGCATAAGCTTTTTTTCGATCAAAGACTGCTTACAACCTCTTCTTGGTGATTTGTATTTTATCTTTGGTTTGCTTAACAAACTCTAAACCTATTATCCGTTTCTCATTGAGCTTAGTCCAAAATAAAGGTATCTTACGCCTACGATCGTACAAGGCCATAAATGAGCTATCGTAATGTTAGACTGGTAACTGTTGTTGTATGTAAACTCCACTAGCGGTAACTGATCCTCCCAACTCTAAGCAACGTCTACAACACCAAAGCATATCCTCTAAGATTTGGATGACACACTCAGATTGTCCATTAGTCTCAATATGAAAAATTATACTAAAGTACAACTTGGTATCTAAAGCCTTATGGATCGATTTCTACAACCGTGCCATAAACCATATATCCTTATCCGATATGATCGATTATGGTACATCGTGTAACCTCACGATCTCCTTGATATACAACTGTGCCAACTTTTGCAAACTAAAGTCTATTCATACTGGTATGAAGTGAGCTTACTTAGTTAACCAGTTAACTATAACCCATATTGCTTCATGTTTTCTTAACGTCATCGGTAACCCAGTGAAAAAGTCTATGATCACTCGATTCCACTTCCACTATGGAATCTGGATAGGCTAAAGCAAACCTAAAGGAACCTGATGTTTCGCCTTAACTTTTTGAGATACCAAACACCTTGTCACAAACTTAGAGATATCCTTTTTCATACACAACCACCAAAAGAAAGGATGAAGATCCTGATACATCTTATTATTGCTCGGATGAACAAAGAATGGACTATGATGAGCTTCCCTCAAGATATGATCTCTTAGATCCTCTAACAAAAGAACACAAAAATAACTCATAAGAATCCACCATCCCATTTCTCAAAGTCTAATGCCTCACCTTTCTGAACCGTCTCCATTTGAGCTACCAACCCCTCAACAAGTACTTATGTCTTTTTTATTTCATGAACAAGTGTGGTCTCTACACGCAACTCCATAAAAAAACACTTTCCTCGATCATCCTCAACTAAGCGAACATAGCTCTCAAGTCTGACATAGACTTTCAACTCAAGGCATTGACGACCACATTCGCCCTGCTAGGGTGATACTCTATGATTCAGTCATAGTCTTCAAAAATAATATTCATCGTCGTTGTCTTAGATTCAAATCTTTTGGGGTAAGTAGATTTTTAAACTCTTATGGTCAATATAGATATAACACTTCTTACCATACAATAATGCCTCCAAATCTTCAACGCGAACATAACTGCAACAAGCTCAAAATCATGCATGGGATAATTCATTTCATGGGGTTTCCACTATCTCGAGGCGTAAGCAACCACCTTACCCTCTTGCATGAGCATACAGTTTAATACACTCAAGGAAGCATCACTAAAAACCATATAATCTTTACTCGGCTCAGGTTAGAATAAGACCAGAGCCTCCGTAAGGTACACTTTAAGTTGTTCAAAACTTTGTTGTCTCATCTCGTTCCATATAAATGAAACCCTTTTCTATAACAACTTAGTCAACAGAGTTGGTATGATCGAAAAAAATTTGACAAATCTTATGTAGTATCCGGCAAGTGAAAGAAAGATATGAACCTTTAAAACATTTCTTGTTGGTTTTTATTCTATCACAGTATGGATTTTTTGAGAGTCTACACAGATTCTATTCGCTGCAACTATGTGACCAAGAAATGTCACCTTTGACAACCAAAACTCACACTTACTAACCTTGGCATAGAGACTATTGCGTTTATAAATAGCATAATTCTGTGCAAGAGTACACATCAAGTAATAAGTGATAATTATTTATCGAGTATCATGTCCTCGAGGATTGGTGTACTTAATATGTCTTCTTTTGTCTTCTTGCTCCGTAAAGGAAATAAAATAAAGACACAAGTAGTTGAGTTTTGATTAAACTAAATAAAGCAATTAAAGAGAGCTAAATAGAATGAGATCAAACTGAGAAAGAGGGCAGGATCCAGTTGTGTTATATAGTGGATTTGATTGATCTGTTTCTGTCCAATACAATTGCACTACACTGTCTCGGCAGTACTACAGATTAATGTCTCGACAGCGATAGTATTTTCTATCGCGACAATCCCTTGCTCTTGGGCAGATTTTACCAAAGTTCGGCTAAGTGTCCTTTGATGGTTTCGCTTATCCCTAAGTCGAAACACTATTGATGACTAGTCCTTGATGATACCTCCCGACGTTAATCAATTATAACCAACAACCAATCTCACACTTCTTTTAGCCGCTGAAACTCCAACCTATCCCGAGGCCGAGTTAGTATTTTCCAATCAAGTCAAATACCATACTTACTCCTCTCGTGAATCTAACTCTCCCAAGTCTAGATAAATAGATTACTCACAAACTTCTCTCCCGAGCTTGGATGCAACAACAAATAATGGCAAAGAGTAAACAAACTTTGATATTTTATTGCATTGAAAACAAGAAACAAGATACAATCTCTTCTCACTAATACTCAACAACCTTCACCTAAACCTTAAGAAAGCTTAGAACATGATGGAAAAAAGAACAATAATGATTCCTAGGGTGAACTCTCTCAATTCTACTCTCATCTTCCCTTGGACGGCTATGCCTTATATAGGCTTGGCCTAGGGCAAACCTTTCCTAAGTAGAATACAACTTGGAGTAGGTAACAAGTCATATAAATAGGTCAAATATTTCCAAGTATATTTCTTCTAGAAGGTTTTCCCGTGTGGCCTTGTGTTTAGGCTTTCCTCGTGTTATCCAGCTTTGATCCTTGCGCTTCTTGACCAACAACGTTCTCCTCATTTTTTACTTCAACTTGCCTTTCATATTGCTACTTATCTTCCGCTGCCTCGGTATCAAGTCCTCCCTCGACCTCAGTTTGCTGTCGCGACAATACTTTTTCCTGCACAAATATAAAAATACAGTAAAGTATACATTTTCTATAAAAATCCATAAATAATGTCCCTTATAAACTTTTTGAAAGTTAAAATTTTTAAACTTTGACTATAATTATATTAAATATTTTAAACAATTAAATTTTATAAAATATATATTTGAAATATACTCAATTAGAAGTTTCTAAAATATTTTTTTTTATATTTTATCAGTAATAAATTTTAAATAATCATTAGTGAGTTGAGCACTTATCACACCCCCAAACTCGAACTATTGCTTGTCCTCAAGCAATGCAAACCATCAATTTGTCAAACTTTATTCTTTCTTGGTCTTATGTTTCAATCTATTCTCCCCACCATAACTATGTCTATTCTTTAGACTTAACCTTTCGGTTACCTAAGGGTTTACCTAGTAGACAAACTGTAAGGTTTAGTGCGTGTGTGCGTTTTTGTGGACAAGTTTGATTAAGGGCCTTCTTAGATAAACTCTAAGTTCAAGACAAATAGACTTGGATTTAGTGTACTCCTCTTAAAACAACAATTTCTTGAGCCAATTTTAGGCACCTCAAGGATTGTGTTTTCTCCTTCTTATTTCTTATTTCTTTTTCTATTCTTTTAAGCATACTAGAAACAATTTCGGGCACCTCTAGCATGAAGAAGACTATTTCCTAGAGCCGTTTATAGGCACCTCTAGTCACCTTTCCAAAGATCTAAGTCTTTATCACATAAGTTTATTAAAAAAATTTCTATAGCTAAACAAGTCTCAAAAGTGTAGTAAGCTTCTAAGTTTTTCTCCTTAAGTATCCTAAAATTAAGCCTTCAAAACAGAACCTAACTATGATAAGGAGAAAGATTTATATTGACTTAAAAGAATAAACTAAAACAATACTGATGATGGGCAGTGCAAGAGTATGGACAATAATTTCAAGTAAAGTAGTGGACATAAAAAATACCACTAAAAACTCCCTTTTCATGGTAAGGCCGCGGCAGTGGATTACCTCGGTAGTGGCTCTACACCCCCAAACCCAAACCAAACATTGTCCTCAATGTTTAAATTAGGGGCAAGCAGTAGGCAACAAAATATAAAAAAGGAAACAAACAATTATAAAAGAAACAAAAATAATTATAAGGACTCGGAAGAGCTATCCTCCATAATTAATTTTCTGGATCTTGCTACCGATTGCTGCGTCCTTGGTGATGGCGATGGCTGAGTCTTTGCTTGTCTCAGTGGTTGAACTCTTGTTGGTGTCACTCGTTGTATAGGAGCATTCACCTCTTCTTCTCCTTCATCTTCGGTCTCTATTATATCAGTCTCTCTATAGTTCTCTGGATCTGCCTCGGCATGGTAAATTGTTGGCCTAACAGCGTCTGAGCTGTGGTGTATATAAGCATAACCAGAAAGCATCTCGCTCGGTTCTGCGTAGTCACGACCAACGGTCTGTGACATTCTCCTCCACCTAATTCATGCATGCCCTCGTGCATAGGAAAGAACTTTTTCCCTTGATTGGTGATTTAAATTGTTACTTTTTAATTGCTAATTATCTTATTTTCATGAATTTATCACTGTTAATTTGAGCGAATTTTGTATGTTTTTTGTGCAGTGACCTGTTTCTATAATTGGTGATTAAAAAAGACAATTTTTGCATTTTCTAGAAGATTCTAGAGATAGTCCAGTCAGCGAGATTTGAATTCTGGAGATGGTTCAGCAACAAGATTTGAGAAGACTTTTAGGATAAGATATTTTGTTTTTAAATTTTAAACTCAAGAATTATCTTTTTATCTTTTATTTTATTTTTGAATTAGTTTATTATTTTTAGGTTATTAGTAGCCTATAAATATCCTCTATGGGTAAGGCTTTAGAGGATCCATCACTTTGTCTTTGAATTCTTGTCTTTCTTCTTTATTCTATAAAATTTCTTTCGATTTCTTTATTTTTAGTCTTTTTTATATTTTGAAAAAATATGCTAAGTATGATAATTGATATCATGCTTAGCTAATTTCTTTTAAGCCGAGAGCTAACAATGAATCAATTCAAAGCGTGAGAATTGAATAGTACTTAATTCCCTTCGGGAAACATTCTTATTTTTCTGTTTTATTAGTTTGGCAATCGGCCTTACTTACAAAATTAAAACATTTTTCAAACCAAAAAGAGCTCGTTGGTCTGGATGTTGTTTTAATATACAGTGGGAGGAAGGATTTGCCTGTGGCAATTTTGACTTCCTGTGAACACACTTAGCAGCGGTCCGCTAAGGAAAAATGAGATCGGATTCGATTCTCAACGAGACAACATAATCCGAGTCGGGCCTTTCCAGTATTTAATCTGATTGTTTTAACGGCAATAGCTGTGGTTAAACCACTCAAGAATCATCTTTCAAAGATAGGCTTGGGAAGATTGGTTACAAGAGAGAAAGGCAAGTTACAATGGGTTGGTCCTTGTAGACTGTAACCGACATGAATCCCGAAGTAAAAATCATTTTCAATGATCGACATAATTGAAACAAAGTTAGCTCGAGGCGATTTCTTCATTGTCATTTTCAACTATTATTTCTTCCTCTCAATTTTTATTTTTATATTTTATTTGTTATTTTGTTTTATTTATTTTTTTATCGCAATCTCATCAAACCCCCCCTTTTTTTTAATTAATTATTTGCAGCATCCTAGACTGAAATCAATATAGAATTACATCAAAAGTTCCAAATTCTCTGTGGATCGACCCTCTTTACTATACTATCTTTTATTTATTTAATTTAAAGAGGAATATTTTATTTTGACTTGAAAAACGATGCTTGTCATCCCTTCTCTTCAAACTTGTCAGGAACTAGTTTGCAATTCTCCCAAACTCGCCCACCAACTGGGGTCGACCTCCTTGGGAAAAGGTCTCCCTACAACCACCTCATGGCCACTCACCACTTTAACAAGGTGTCTTATTGCAGATCAACCATCTGGAGAACTTTCGCTGCGGCTTCCTGCCTACCCGTCCTTATCTCAATCTTTTTCTAGATGACCCACTTGCGAACACCCCCTTCTCATTAGGGTGCGAGCTAACACGCTCGTCCACTCGACTCACTACGTAGCACATGGGACGCTTGGCAAACCCAACAGCTAGCACACAACCTCGCTCTGATACCACTTGTCACGGGGCCAGAGTGTTGACGTAGGGACTTCTACCCATGCGACACCTCAGTTCTCTCGCATACCTGAGGTTCAGCCTCTATCTCTTCTGATAGACTGCCTATGATGATTGGGGATCTTGGGGGAGTATTGAAGACTGCCCTACTCTTGGAAGGTTTTTTGCTGGCAGATGATGTCGCGACAAAATCTACTGCCCTAGATGGGCCAGCAGCATAAAACTGTTGCTGAAGGCGGGGAAGAATGGTCTCAGTCCGCCTGGAGCTGGTGTTGTCTCTATGTAGGGTGCAGTTGCCACGAAAGTAGAATCTCTTTGGTTGAGAATTCTGGAAACTGTACCCCTTGATCTGGAAAGTTGTGGAGCATTATTTGGGCAAGTGTGTTGTTGAAGTCTCTTTGATACTCCATGTATCTCTACTGTCTGATATCCATGGTTGCCATCCTTTGTAGAATCTCCTGGTATGGTTCTGCTACGGCAGTGGTATGGGCAGTGTCAGGCATGTTTTCCGTATACTGGGCCCCGACAGTAGTGTTGGCAATAAACTACTGCGGAGTTGCCTGAACTGGTTCTGCCTGAGTAATCTACATGATCTTGTGGCAAAATTCTCTAGTCCATTCTTTTCTTTGGGGTGTGAATTCATCTGTCTCGGCAGTGGGTACACCTGGAACATTACAAATACCAGTGATTAAATAAGGGAAATATAAAAGGCCTTTATCCTTCTTACCACATTTGTAAATTTCTCGCAAAATGATTTCTCCAATGTTGATGCTCCTTTTGTTGATGATCGATTGTATGAGCACCAATCTCTTTCGGTCCACCGTGCTATTATGGAAGGTTGGGATGAGGCATCTCTTTACAAAAGTGTTCCAAAGTTTGGCCTCGGGTTTCAAACTTTGCCTTGCTACGGATCCTTTATGGGAACCAGTCTCCTATGGGGTATTACCGTAACAGAGGTCGTCCTTTATCAACTCGTTGTCTTGAGTGGTGATATCCTCTATAAATTCGGCATGGATATCACGTATAGGGACAAGGCCGTAGAACTAGTTGATTGTATCGACATCAAGGTGGATTGTCCTGCCTCGACAGTGGACATAGAGGGAGTCTTTGCTTGGCCAACGTGTGTAGAATTCTCGCACAATCGTGGCGTTGGCTTGTTCGGGTTACAGGCAAAAGAGTTACAATTTTTGATACTTGATTCTGTCGAACAAGTAATGTTCAATGCCGAAATTTTCCTCATCACTGTGTTGGAACCCTTGTTCCTCCCATAATTTTCTAGAGTTGAAGGACCTATTGAAGCGTTCTTCAATGGCAGTAAGGGCGAATCGGGTATAAGTAGCTATAGATGAGTAGTGGAGACTTTCTTGAAGATTTTGGAGAGAATCTTGGAATGTTTCTGAGAAAAATAAGAGAGCTTTGAAATTGAAAAGAATATAGCAAGAGAGAGTAATCAATTTTAAAGAAACAAGATTATAAGAATGAATAGTTCAAAAGGAAGAGAGTGCTTATATAGGCCTCGGTAGTGTGACTGTTTTAACCACTAGCCGCTTTGTAGCCGTTTAACTTTTTTTGCCGTTTGCATTTACTGTCGCAGCGGGAGTCTCGATAGATAGCCGTTACATTATTTCTACTTGTTGGGACTACTACAGCTCTGACACTGTTTACTGTCTCGGCAGAGTTCCTGCTGTGAACTATTTCTCTTTTATTCTTGCTTATTATCCTAAAAAAATTAAACAAAAACAAGAAAATTAATTAAAGACAAAAATATTTGTAAAAAGTAAATCTAAACTAAACTATTCCTAATATAATAATAAAAATAAAAGGAAAGAGATTATGTTACTGGTGGAGTGCATGTGAATGCATCTCCCAGTCTGATTATCTCTTGTTGGCCAGAGTTATCCTTTAAGTGTTGGCCATTGACTTTAAGTTCACCCCTTAGTATTCTGATCTTCACTCCACTCTGTTTGTTTGGACAGTATATTGTGTTGTTGGTTTCCTTCACATCTGTTTTAATTTTCCTGCCAAAAATTTTGCCATATCAAATATCTAATTTTTTGCTGAGTATGCTGCCCAGATGTGAAGGATACCTTTGTGTCTGCATCTGGGTGTGAAGGGCTTTGCACTCTTCTGCATCATCATACCTTTTCAGATTGCGAAAGGCATTGAGTTTAACTTGTTGGTCATTGACCCTCATAATCAACTCTCCTTTTTCCATATCTATGAGCGTACGTCCAGTGGCAAGAAAAGGTCTACCAAGAATGATCGGTGCATTATCATCTACTTCACAATCAAGGACCAGAAAATCGATAGGAAAAATAAACTTGTATACCCTTACCAATATGTCCTCGATTTTTCCTTCTGGATGCACGTATGATCGATCCGCAAGTTGGAGCATAACAGTAGTAGGTTTTCCCCTTCATATTCCAAGCTTTTGGAAAACAGACTTAGGCATTAAGTTGATGCTCGCTCCAAGTTCGTATAGGGCCTTACCTTCATAGTGGTTACCAATTGCACAAGGTATGGTAAAGCATCCAGGATCCTTCAATTTAGGTGGCATGCGATTGTGTAGCATTGTCATACATCCTTCAGTTGCTGCCACTGTTTCAAGCTCACCAATCCTTTTTCTTTTAGATACAATGTCTTTTAAGAATTTAGAAAAATCAGTATTTGTTCAATTGCTTCAACAAAAGGTAAGTTGATGTGGACTTCCTTTAAGCTGTCTAGAAACTTTTTGAATTGGTGGTCTTGTTTTTGCTTTTTCAACCTTTGTAGGAAAGGTGGTGGTGATCTCATTTCTTCCAGGGTCTCATTGGTTTGGAATTTCATACCTAGAACCACTGGGTTTATCGTTGTCTCGGCAGCTTACTTGGGTGTTGTCGGGGCTTCTGCTGGGGAAATATTTTCTTCTATGACATGATCAGCCTCCAAGTCCTCCTTGTCTGATTCCTCTTGTATTGCTAGTGAAACTTTGTTTGCTGAACTGCCTAATATTTCTTTAAGTTGTAGGCCACTTCTTGTAGTGATTTCTTTGCATTGTTCATGGACCATTCCCTTAGCAACTTCAGTATTGCTAGGTAGTCCTCCTTGTGGTCTAGTATTCTGTCTTTGAGCAAACTGACTAACTTGGGTTTCCAGTGATTTAATCGTTGCCTTTTGGTTTTGCAGCCTCATCTCAGTTCTATTCATGAAATCATCAGTTCTCTTCATGAAACTGATGTTCTCAACCATATATGATTCTGTTTTCATCATGAAGGCCTTGAGAAAATTTTTCCAGTGAATTCATGGTTTGCTATTGATGTATCTGCTACTGCGGCATTGACTGCTGAACCTGCAGCTGCGGCAAATGTTGCATTGGTTGTTGGAAACCTAGGGATTGAGTTATTGGATTTAAGTCATTATTAGGATTGCTCCATGAAAAATTTGAATGCCTTTTCCATGATAGGTTGTACGTGTTGGACATCATATTATTTCTATTGTAATTTCCTATATATAGGCTAGATTCCTCATCTTGCGTATATTCAGAAGAATCTATTGCCTTAACCACATGTGTGTTCTGTTGCTTTTGCATGTTCTGAACCATCTTGGTTAAAGAGGCCAATTGTGCTGCCACCGAGTTAGTAGTTTCTAGTTCATTCACTGTGGCTTGGTGTCTCACTCCTCCTCGACTAGAAGTAGGAAATTGAAAATCGTTCATTGCGAGTTTGTTTAAAATCTCAATAGCTTCTTTCGGAGCTTTACCAAGAAGTGTTCCATTAGTAACATCATTCTTGTTAGAGCATTAGTGGCATTGTAGAACATTGTCACTTGTGTCCATAGGGGGAATCCATGTAAAGGGAATTTGTGCAATAACTCTCTATAGCACTCTCATGCCTCGTACATTGATTCATCATCTGCCTGTCGAAAAGAGGTAATTTCATTACAGATTCGATCATATAAGTTGGTAGGATTAAAACGCGTAATGAATTCTCGGCATAGTTCACTCCAAGATCCTATAGATCCTGCCGGAATGCTATTTAACAAGGTCTTAGCCCTATCCCTCAGTAAATAGGGAAAAAGTTTTAATCTCAAACTATCTTCATAGACTCCTTGAATTTTGAATGAATTACAAGCTTCCGTGAAGGACTTGAGATGTTGCCTGGAATCTTCAGTTCCAGACCCACTAAATTGTCCAATAGTATTAAGGATATTGAACATCACAGGTTTTAGTTCAAAGTGGGTTGCTTCTATTTCTGGTGTAACAACTTCAGGGTTCAATCCATTCAGATTTTCCACCAAGAAATCTCTAACAGTGAGCTGTTGCATTAGTAGTGGTTGTGAAAGGCCTCCGTTACTGGCAGGTAAGTTCTGATTTTCTTGATTTACTGTCATGGATCATTGGATCTGTCTCCTCAACCCTTGATAAGTATATTCAATTTTTGTATCTAACGCATACAAAGGATTAGTAGGGTTGGCCCTGGTCATACACCAAAAATAAACCAAGTAAAAATAAAAAATAAAAATAAAATAACTAAAAACAAGAAAATAAAGAAAACAAAATTTAGTTGTCAATCCCCAATAACAACACCAAAAACTTGTTGTGTGTATAAATAGCGCAATTCTGTGCAAGTGTACACATCAAGTAATAAGTGATAAGTATTTATCGAGTATCGTTTCCTTGAAGATTGGTGTACTTAATATGTCTTCTTTTGTCTTCTTGCTCTGTAAAGGAAATAAAAAAAAGACACAAGTAGTTGGGTTTGATTAAACTAAATAAATCAATTAAAGAAAGCTAAATAGAATGAGATCAAATTGAGAAAGAGGGCAGGATCCAGTTGTGTTGTATAGTGGATTTGATTGATTTGTTTTTGTCCAATACAATTGCACTACACTGTCTCGGCAGTACTACAGATTAGTGTCTCGACAGCGAAAGTGTTTTCTGCCGCGGCAATCCCTTGCTCTTGGGTAGATTTTATCAAAGTTCGGTAAAGTGTCCTTTGATGGTTTCGCTTATCCCTAAGTCGAAACACTATTGATGATTAGTCCTTGATGATACCTCTCGAGTCTAGATAAATAGATTACTCACAAACTTCTCTCCCGAGCTTGGATGCAAGAACAAATAATGGCAAAGAGTAAGCAAACTTTGATATTTTATTGCATTGAAAACAATAAACAAGATACAATCTCTTCTCACTAATACTCAACAACCTTCATCTAAACCTTAAGAAAGCTTAGAACATGATGGAGAAAAGAAAAACAATGATTCCTATGGTGAACTCTCTCAATTTGGCTCTCCTATTCCCTTGGACGGCTATGCCTTATATAGGCTTGGCCTAGGGCAAATCTTTCCTAAGTAGAATACAACTTGGAGTAGGGAACAAGTCATGTACATAGGTCAAATATTTCCAAGTTTATTTCTTTTAAAAGGTTTTTCCGTGTGGCCTTGTTTTTGGGCTTTCCTCGTGTTATCCAGCTTCGATCCTTGGGCTTCTTGACCATCAACGTTCTCCTTATTTTTTACTTCAGCTTGCCTTCCATATTGCTACTTGTCTTCTGCTGCCTCGGCATCAGGTCTTGCCTCGGCTTCAGTTTGCGTCGCGATAATACTTTTTCCTGTACAGACATAAAAATGCAGTAAAGTATACCTTTTCTATAAATATTATCTTTAATAGCATAATTACTAAATATATCACATTAAGTATATGCATTGGTCCAAGTAGGTGTAGAATTGATTATTAATGCTCCTGAAAAGTGTAGAAAGTGATAGTGAGTTGAGCACTTATCAGAGACGTCTCCCTCAACACTTGAAGAACCACTCGTAGGTGATAATTATGTTCCTCCTCCGAGCGTGAGTACACCATGAGTTTTTGTCTTACCCCGATAAAATTATTTTAATAAATTAAATATATTGGGAAATTTAAAAGAGTACGGAATTTGATGAATGGGAAATAATTTGAAACAGGAAAAGAAATGGAGTCGCTACCGACCACTTTTTTAGGACATACACCATAAAGTAACCAGAGATTCAAAAGGGTTGTGTTCGAAAGTCGGTTACGCATGAGGAAGGATTAACACCCCTAATACGCCCAAAAATTGGTACCAAGTCGATCACTATTTTTATTAATATCAAAATCTATAAATTTAAGTTCCATTTAAATTACGATTCATTTATTTATACATGTTTATTTAAAAGCTCTAGTGTTCAAGGAATAAATGAAAACTGCCAATTACTCCTTACACTGGTAACAAAGTTTATCGCCGAAAAAGGGAACACCACATTAATAATTAATATATTCGAATATACATGGAAAAATATGAAATAAGAATAAATATTAAAACACATTATTTAAAGAAGATAAATTCATACGAGATAAAAATAAATATTATAACATACACATATTTACATAATATAATAAAAATATTTTAAATGAAAAATATACATATATACGTAACCTGACATCTATATAATAATAACACATCATACAAAATATATATTATATACATATGACACAAATATATATGACAAAATATGACATGAGGTACGTGTAAAAACTTAACTCAAATGTTTAAACCTAATCCTAAAACATAAATAAGTACAAATATATGACCTAAATAAAAAATACATAAAATACCAAAATATATATGTATATACGTATATATGTATGTGACATTTACAATATTAAAAAACAAATAATATAAAAAAATGATATGTAAATAAAAACAAAATTAACGTATATTACATTGAAATAACAAAAGATGAATGATCCAACATGTACATACAAAGGATAAAGATATATAATATAATTTATTTAATGAGATTAATATATACATTAAAAAATTTATATAAGAATGTGTGTGTATATATATGATAAAAGCATGTCATGCTTATAACATATAGATGTGAAAATTTTATAGTACAAAAGGATAATAATATATAATATGTATATGAAAAATATGATATTCATATCCATACGTGTGTAAAAAATGAAAGAAAATAATACATACATATATCTGTATATAATATGTGACATAAAAGTATAATATATAATACAATATATAATATCTAGTGATATAAATAAATAATAAAGAGAAGAAGAAACGGCATGAATTAATTAAAGGAAAATAAAGGAAGAAATTTAATACAAATAAATTAATAAAAAAAATAATAAAATAATTAAAAAAATATATTAAAACATACAAGATTTTGATTTTATTGAGAAAAAACATAATTTTTTTAAACGAAATCCTTTTGATTTTGATTTCGAATTTAAAGAAAAACATACATAAACAAAGAAAAATTGTAACATGATTTTCGTTATGAAATTCTCTTTTTATTTTTTTCAAAAACTTCTACCCTTTACCTATAGTGAATTACATCTATTTATATTTAATTTTTTCTTGGTGTGTAAGATATAAATAGTCTTTAACACTATTATGATTTTTAATTTTTTTGTGTGATCAAGAATGAATAAAAGCTTTTCTTTATTTTTTGTATAGTTCCTTGTTATGGTGGTCGATTTGAGAATAATTAATCATCCACTATATCAAGATAAATAAGTAAAATAAACCGGACTTTTCAAGCTAAAATATGATAGATTTAATCACTAATATCTTGTTCAAATTTTTTTCAAGAATTATCATAGTCAAATTAAAATATAATAGAGGGAGAAGAATTATCATTGATTCATGCTAGTAACAATTTTTTCAATAACTCTTTAAGATTCAAACGACAAACACCTCTGTTGGTCAGAGTCTCATGTTGATAATGTGTTGTGAATAAAGTAAAGAATAAGAACAAAATAGATGAACAAAGATGAAAGACAAAAACAGAGAGGCTTGTATTATATTCTCAAAGTAGGGTTGTATACAATGTTTTCTCCAAATTCTATATTTATATGCATAAGATAGAACCCTAATAATAATAGATATTAAACCCTAATAATAAAGTACATTAAAATCTTATTTAATATATGAATATCCATCATAAATAAAGATATTCATAACACATGTTACATTGTTATTTTTTAGTAAAAGATAGTAAGATATACCAATATAAAAGAAAGATAAGCGTTCGAAAATAAATAAATTATCTTTTACCAGATTACCTAAATGAAATTAACATTTGCGTTAAAGTAAAATACGAAGGGATGAGTCTACAACGAGCGTCGAACACCGTTGAACATCACTAACGTTAAACACCGTTAAATATTAATAAATTAATTAATAAATATTAAAAATCTTAAGACTCAACGTACACTATTAATTGTATGTCGAGTCTATCACTCTTTTATTAATTGTATATTAAATTCTTTATATTTTTAATTTTTATTAATTATTTTAATAATGTTTAATAATACCCATCATTAGTATTGTTCAATAATGATCGACATCTGTTATATAATTTTCTAATATAAAATATTAGCGATTGATTTAGTTGAATATTTTCTATAATAAAATGTAAAACTAATTTACATATTTGTAATTTATTTATAAAAAAAACATCTCGGATCAACTGCACTCGCTGTGTACGGATCTCGAACAGAATCCTGCAAACTACGACCAAAATCCACGTCACCTATTTCGTCTTTACTTGAGCCACTTAAAATTAATTAATTAATTAATTAAAACAGTAAGATATTATTTAATCAAATAAATTATTTAGGAAAATAATGAGTATTAAAGTATTACAAGAACAGGATAGGTCACATGTCTGAAGCAGAATAGCATGTCACTGACACAAAATGTCAGAAGAAAAACACAGCTGCTCATGTGGGCCCTACCCTATTTTCAACTTTTTCTGTAGAGCAAAAGAAAGACATGCCGGTAGTTACCATCTATTTCTCACGTGACTTCCCTTTTCTTAATATTTTTTAGGTAAATTACACGGATAGCTACAATACTATAGATTAATATTGAAATAATCACAATACTTTAAAAAGAATTAAATATATTGATAAATTATTAATTTGGTATTAAAATAAGCGCGAACCATTAAAAATTAAACGAATTGATGACGTGGCCGTTAAAATTAAAATAGAATAATTACATATTTACTCATGATATTCATTTTTGTAATTCAATCCTAATTTAATAATAATGATATTAAAATAATACTAAAATAATAAAAACCGGGTTAAAAATGAGTGATTACAGTTAAATTTAATGAAGCGTTAATTAAATAAAGTACCGATTTTTGGGCGGTGTGGGGGTGTTAGTCTTTCCTCATCCGTAACTGACTCTCGAACCCAAATTTTATCGAATCTCTAGTTTTATGGTGCCCAGTCTACCAAAACGGACGATGGCGACTCCAGTTTTCTAAAAATCATTTTTAACCAAAATTCCCACGTGGAAGACATTAATTTCAAAATGACACATCGAGAAATGTTTTTCAACTGAGAAAATAATTTTTAGCGATGACACTTAATAGAGATTTCTTAAGATTGCTACAGATGACGACTCAACTAGGGAAAAATTTTGTTTTTCTTAAAAACAAGAAGTGAGTCAAGCTTTTGAAATTAATTACCGCTTCATTAATATTAAAGGTTTCGGGCTAAAGTGATGATCAAATTAATTTTTAATTGAATTTGTGTTTTTATTTTTCCGCATTTAAAATTGATATCTAACCCCGTCATTTTAAGTGAGGGGGAAATGGCTAATACTTTTGTAGAGATACCATTCTCCCGTATGGGCCCTAGTCGAAGTACCTTTGAGGCTCCAATACCTTATGCTTTCGTGAGGATATCATTCCTTCGTATGGGCATAAGCGAACGGATCCCCCTGAATTGAACCCGATCAAGATGAGCCTATAATGGGTGATGATCGGGGGACCTTGCTACTCTTAGTAGAGGACAACTTGGACGATTCAGGTTCCCCTTTAACACCAAAACTGCATGTAGAGAACTAAATTACCCGCCCCATTAGAGCCATGCAGATATCCTAGGCGAACTAGACAAGATATCTAGGACTGTCTTCTCTGTTTATTTTACGCAAATTTAAGTTTCAGAATTTTATTTTTGCATTTATTATTTTACTCAGTACTAACATGTTTTCTTCATGTTTTTATCTCATTTTTTTTGTATGCATCATCACATTTTGCATTGTATTATGAGGTATTGATTCAAGTGGTTCATCCTATATAGGAAACTCTCACCATGGAAGAGAGGTATCTGAAAACCTTAACCCTAGTGTTAGAAATCGATCAGAGATACCAATTAAGGGATGAAATTTGACAAGGTCACCATTCATTAGACCTTTTTATCAAACATCAGTTAGAGGACAACCAAAGAGGCCCAGACAGTAGTATACCAAACGACTAGGTAACGATCATGCTTTTATCTAGGTCTATATCAGAATGTTAGTCCGAGATTTCAAGAGAGCAATCCAATAGGGTTAACAGAAAACTAAAGTTTCATCAATGGGTTATTAGAGACACATAACCGATATCATTTCACCATCTAAAGGTAGATATAAAACACTAAGAGCAGATAACAATAATTCATCTCATACGAGTCTATAGTAGAATGATCATTAGATGGTTCAAATTGATGTAAAGATGTAACAAAAACTTTCAAAGGGCTTAACGAAAAAAATGGTTTGTCAAAGATGCAAAACTGATAATCATCTTACTATCTAGAAGACCAGCTAGAGTCAGACTACAAGAAGAAGAACAAAAGGTGAGTATTTTATTAACCTATTTTCACGAGGATTGAGGCCACTATTCAGAATTACCGAGAACAATCCAGTTTTGGAAGTAGCGTTAACAGTAAGAAACCACTGTTAGCAACACCAACATGGTAGGGTCATACAGATAATACTTGACCAACAATATTGCAGAAAACCTCAATGACCGAAGTTTAAATGGATAGTCAGAAACGAGATTGGGTCAGCCACAGAGATCGAAGCTTTTCAACCGAAACCCACTATGTAACAGAGATTCCCCGATCGATTACATTGCTTAGGACCATAGATACAATAGGATCTAAGGCTAGTACTCGTGTATATGACTAGTTTCTCCTAATGTTGTAATAGACCCTCTATTTTCCGTGAAAGCAATCCAGTAGGGTGGTTACCAACAGAGATCAATACCTTCATCTGCATAAATTTTGCATCATTTGCATCAGCATTCACATCATACATGCTTTACCCATTTAGAAATTATTTTGATAATTTGCATATCATGATCGTTTGGTAAGTCACCATACTGCCAACATCCCAGACATGATTGAAGAACGCATAGCGTAACCCCTCAAAACGAAGTGGCTCATGTTCAACAAGAAGACAATCGTCCATGGTTATCCTCACGACCATCCTCAACGATGCTTTCAACCTACAAAGTGTCTCTCTATCTAGATGATTATGACATTAATGCCGTGTGGAAAGCACAAATCACACGATCAAGAATTATAGAGCCTTAAAGAACAAGATCCAAAGCCAAATCGAAGTCGGTAGTCCGAGTTTCAAAGATTGATGGCAAAGATGTGTTTGGGGAGGTTCTGACTTCTAAGTTGAACATCAAACCGAAGTTTTAATGCATATTTGTTCAATTCTTTGAATATCTCATTCATTTTAAGGGACAACTCTTGTTTTTCTATGTGTATATAACAAACATTTTTAAACATGTACATATCTTTACACACTTGGTCCTTGAAAGTTCAACTGCGATAGCATATTTGCTTCGAACTCAAAGACCGACTATAAGGTTTTGTATATTCAGAAGAGACTGAATATTGCGGGGATATTACAAATGAAAGTTTTTGCTAGTCTATTAAGGACAATAGAGGAACAATATGAGTGAATAGAAAATGGGCAGCTCCATTTTAGGAAAATGACCTTCTCAGGCACTTGTTGATCAAGATCTTTGAGGCGAGAGTTGACCTTAAATTTCTATCCCCTGAAGACCTTCTCAGGACTTTACCGAATGGGATGACGAATGACATTTTTACCTCTCCTGAAGGGCGAGGTAGGATTAGATAAATTAGATACTAAAATCAGAAGGATATCGAAAGAAAGCAATCCAACGTGAGCCCAAATCGAGTAAAAGAGGGTTTTTGATAGATTTCAACACCAGTAAATTACAAGAAAGGTGATTAAATCCAAGTAATACCAGAAAGTTGCAAAAAGATGATCAAATCCAAACAAAGGATAACAAAAAAGTACCCCAATTTGGTGGTATACCTGTAAATTTTGAAAGAGGAAAGGAAAAGTAAAAAAGAAACAATGTTGTACGAGCTGCATTTTCAGATCAAACAATCTAGAAGCAAAAGCTCAATCAAATGAAATGAGACAAGGATAAGCAAAGAATCCTTATTCTATGTACCTCGAGATCTCACAGATTTATACAAAAGAGAGCATCGAATCTCATCCAAGATAAGTCAACATAAATATTTCAAATTTTGGAAAAATAGAATGAACTCTAGGGTGAAAACCTAAAAAAGGCAGTCTAGAGTGACTTAAAAAATAGAAGTACACACATCATAAATACAAATACATTTACTGTACACACTTTATAGTCAAACCAAACAATTCAGAAAGAGAAATTCAATCAGAAGAAACGAGGCAAAGATAAACAAAGAAATCTTCATTTTGAACATTGATGTGTGCTATATACGCATAATTGGAGTGCAAGTGTACACATCAAATAATAAAGTGATAAGTATTATCGTGTATCATCTCCACAGGGATTGGTGTACTTAATATGCCATCTTTAATCTTATTGCTCTGTAGAAAAATAAAAACACAAGTGAATTAGAGTTTGATTAAACTAAATAAGGCAATTAAAGAAAACTAAACAAGATGAAATCAAATTAGAGAAAGAGGGCAGAATCTAGCTGTGTTCGTACAGTGGATTTGATTGATATGTTTCTATCCAATGCATTTGTATTACACTGCCTCGATAGTACTGCAGATTACTGTCTTCGGCAATGATAGTGTTTTCTGTCGTGGCAATCCCTTGCTCTTGGGGTAGATTTACCATAGTTCGGTAAAGTGTCCTTTGATGGCTCCGCTTATCACTAAATCGAAACACTGTTGTTGATCAGTCCTTGATGATACCTCCCGACGTTAATCAATTATAACCAACAACTAATCCCAAACTTCTTTTAGCTGTTGAAACTCCAACCTATCACTAGGCCGAAATAGTATCCTCCAATCAAGTTAAATACCGTACTTACTCTTTTCGTAAGTCTAACTCTCCCGATTCTAGACAAATAGATTACTTACAAACTTCTCTCCCGAGCTTGGATGCAAGAACAAAGAATGACAAATAGTAAGCAAACTTTGATATTTTATTGCATTGAAATAAGAAACAAGATACAATCTCTTCTCACTAATACTCAACAACTTTCACCTATACCCTAAGAAAGCTTAGAACATGGTAGGAAGAATTATTCCTAGGGTAAACTCTTTCAAATTCGGCTCTCCTAGTCCCTTGGACGGCTATGCTTTATATAGGCTTGGCCTAGGGCAAACCTTTCCTAAATAGAATACAACTTGGAGTAGGAAACAAGTTATATACATAGGTTAAATATTTCCAAGTTTAATTTCTTCTAGAAGGTTTTTTCTCGCGTGGCCTTGTCCTCGGGCTTTCCTCGTATTTTCCAGCTCTGATCCTTGGGCTTCTTGTCCAGCAACATTCTCCTCATTTTTCTCCTCAAGCAATGCAAACCATCAATTTGTAAAACTTTATTCTTCCTTGGTCTTATGCTTCAATCTATTCTCCCCCACTATAACTATGTCTATTCTTTAGACTTAACCTTTTGTTTATCTAAGAGTGTACCTAAAAGACAGACTATAAGGTTAGTGTGCGTGTGTTTTTATGGACAAGTTTGATTAAAGGCCTTCTTAGATAAACTCTAAGTTTAAGACAAATAAACTTGGATTTAGTGTACTCTTCTTAAAACAACAATTTCTTGAGCCAATTTCGGGTACCTCAAGTATTGTGTTTTCTATTTCTTATTTCCTTATTTCTTTTGCTATTCTTTTAAGAATACTAGAGCCAATTTCGGGAACCTATAGTATGAAAAAAAGTATTTCCTAGAGTCGGTTATAGACACCTCTAGTCACCTTTTCAAAGATCCAAGTCTTTATCACCTAAGTTTATTAAAAGAACTCTTATAGCCAAACAAGTCCCAAAAGTGTTTTGAAGTTCAACCTTATAGTAAGCTTCTAAATTTTTCTACTTAAGTATTCTAGAATTAAGCCTTCAAAACAGAACCTAACTATGGTAAGGAGAAAGATTTATATTGCCTTGAAGAATAAACTAAAACAATACTGATGATGGGCAGTGCAAGAGTATTGATAACAATTTCAAGTAAAGTTGTGGATATAAAACAAAAATTTTTATCACTAAAA
The DNA here is from genome assembly GCA_035048815.1 of Abelmoschus esculentus. Lineage (NCBI taxonomy): Eukaryota > Viridiplantae > Streptophyta > Magnoliopsida > Malvales > Malvaceae > Abelmoschus > Abelmoschus esculentus. Next base: position 9,840,646 of record JAUCBN010000026.1, on the reverse strand, counting down.
ACTTCCTTTTTATGACAAGGTCGTGGTAGTGGATTGTCTCGATAGTGGCTCTACACCCCCAAACTCAAACCAAGCATTGTCCTCAATTCTTAATTTAGGGGTAAGTAGTAGGAAACAATGTAAAAGTAGTAAGAAAAAAATTATATGATCAATAAAAGAAAGATGAGAAATTATAATGATTCGGAAGAGCTTTCTTCCACAATTTGTTTTCTCGATCTTGCTGCTGATTGCTGCGCTCTTGGTGATGAATATGGCTTTGCTCGTGTTGGTGGATGAACTCTCGTTGGTGTTGTTTATTGCATGGGGGCATTAACCTCTTCTCCTCCTTCATCTTCAGTATTCATTATCTTCGTTCCTCCTTCATTTTTGGATTTGCCCCGACATTATGAATGCTTAGCTTGGCATCTTATGAGCCGTGGTAGATGTATTCATCGATTTCCCTTGAAAGATTTCTCATGGGAATGAGAACTCTGGTTCGAGTGCTAAAAACTGCCCTTCGCTTGGAAGGTCTTCTGCTGGCAGATGATGCCGCGACAGGATCTATTGTCCTAGATGGGCCAGCTACGTTGAACTTTTGTTGTGGTCTGGAGGAGAAGACTGGCCTCGGCCCTGAGGCTAAAGTAGTTTCTGTGTAGGGCGTTGCTATAACGAATATGTTTGTAGGAAATTTTGGAAATTGCGCCTCTTGATTTGGAAAATTCTAAATCATCATTTGGGAAAGAGTGATGTTGAAGTCTCTCTGATATTTCATGTACCTCTGCTGGCGAAGGTCCATAGTTGTCATCCTCTGAAGAATCTCTTGGTAGGGATCTGCTGCGGTAGTGGCTTGGGCAGTGTCAGGCCTTTCTACCGTGTATTGGGTTTCGGCAGTGAAGTCAACAGTGAACTGCTGAGGGGTTGCTTGGACAGGTTCTGCCCGTGTGATTTGCATAACTCTGTGGTAGAAGTCTTTGGTCCATTATTGCCTGTTTGGTGTTTATTCATCCGTATCTTCTACTAGTACTCATGCAGCAATGCACAAACCATAGATTGGATGAGCACCAATCTCTTACGGTCCACCGTGCTGTTATGGGAGGTGGGATGAGGCATCTTTTGATAAAGGTACACCACAAATTAGCCTCGGGCTTGAGGCTTTGCCTTGTTACAAAACCCTTTTGGGTACCGGTTTCCCAAGGGGTATAATTTTAACAAAGGTCATCTTTGATTAGCTCGTAGTCTTGAGTGGTGACATCTTCCATGAATTCGGAGTGAATATCACGTTCTAGTGTTAGGCCGTAGAACTCGTTGATTGCTTGGCATCAAGACGGACAGTCTTGCCTCGACAGTGGACGTAGAGATTGTCCTTGCTCGGCCCATATGCATAAAATTCCCGCACTATGGTGGCATTTTCCTGGTCAGGTTGTAGGCAAAAGATTTTTCATTTTTGATATCGAATCCTTTCGAACAGGTAATGTTCGATGCCAAAGTTTTCCTCATCAGATTGTTGGAACCCTTGTTCGTCCCACAACTGTCGAGTGATAAAAGTTCTGTTGAATCGGTCTGCAACAGCGACAGGGGCAAATCGATTGTATGCTTCCATCTATAAAGATTGAGAGTCTTGGATAATTTCTTGAATAAATTCTAAAAATTTCAAGAAAGCTTGTGAGTAGGAAGAAAGTATTGTGAGAGCAAGATTTAGTAGAATTCTAAAGAAATCTAGAATGCAAGAGTGAATAGTTCAAAATAATGAGGCTGATTATATAGGCCTCGGCCTTGTAGCCGTTTAAACTGCTAGCCGTTTTGACTTTACTACATGTTAGCATTCATTATCATGGCATAAAACTCGGCAGATAGTCGTTACACTATTTTTACCCGTTGGGACTACTGCAGCTTCTGACACTGTTTACTACCTCGACAGACTTCCAGCTGTGAACTATTTCCCATTTATTCTTGCTTTTATTATCTTAAAAAACTTAAAATAAAAACATCAATAACAAAAATATAAATTCTAAACTAAAACTAATCCTAATATAATAAATAGAGTAGAAGGGAAGAGATTATGTTACTAGTGGAGTGCATTGAGTTTGACTTGTTGGTCATTGACCCTCATTGTCAGCTCTCCATTTTCCATATTAATTAAGGTTCGTCCAGTATCAAGGAAATGTCTTCCCAGAATGATCGGTGCATTCTCATCTACTTCACACTCAAGGACAAGAAAGTCGGTAGGAAAAATAAATTTATCTACCCTTACCAATATGTCCTCAATTTTTCCTTCAGGATGCACATAGGATCTATCTACAAGTTGGAGCAGCACTTTCGTAGGCTTTGCCCTTCCTATTCCAAGTTTTTGAAAGACTGATTTGGGCATGAGATTGATGCCTGCTCCTAGGTCATATAAGGCCTTTCCTTCATAATTGTTACCAACCGCACAAGGTATTGTAAAGCATCCAGGATCCTTCAATTTATGTGGCATACGATTGTGCAGCATTGTCATGCATTCTTCAGTTGTTGCCACAGTCTCAAACTCACCTAGCTTCTTTCTTTTAGACACGATGTCTTTCAAGAATTTAGCATAGTTGGGCATTTATCAACTGCCTCAATAAATGACAAGTTGATGTGGACTTGCTTTAAAATATCTAGGAACTTTTTGAACTAGTGGTCCTATTTTTGCTTTTTTAACCTTTGTAGGAAAGGTGGTGGTGGTCTCATCTCTTCTAGGGTCTCATTGATTTGGAATTTATTACCTGAGACCACTATTTTTCTCACTTTCTCGGTAGCTTGTTCAGGTGTTGCCGAGCTCTCTAGTGGGGTAGTGTTCTCATGATCAGTTTGTTCAGCATCCAAGTCCTCTTTGTCTGATTCCTCATGTGTTACTGGTGGAAATTTGGTTGCTGGCTTGCCCATTGTATCTTTAAGTTGTAGGCCACTTCTTGTAGTGATTGCTTTGCATTGTTCATGGCCCATTCCCTTAGCAACTTCAGTATTGCTAGGTAGTCCCCCTTGTGGTCTAGTATTTCTGTCTTTGAGCAAATTGACCAACTTAGGTTTCTAGTGATTTAATAGCAGCTTTCTGGTTTTGCAGCCTCATCTCTGTTCTATTCATGAAGTCATCAGTTCTCTTCATGAAACTACTGTTCTCAGCCATGTATGATTATGTTTTCATTATGAAGGCCTTGAGAGTATTCTCCAATGAATTCATAGGTTGCAGCTGATGCATCTGCTGTTGCAACAGTGACTGTTGAACATGCTGCTTTGACAGTGAATTCTGATAACCTGAGGCTTGGTTAGTGGGGTTCAAGGCATTATTAGGATTGCTTTATGAAAAATTTGGGTGCCTTTTCCATATCGGATTGTATGTATTGGACATCATATTGTTGTTCCAGTTGTAGTTTCCCACATAGAAACCAAATTCCTCATCTTGCATATTGTCACGGACCGTGAGTCGTGACTACGCGGGACCGAGCGAGATGCTTTCTAGTGGTGCGTAAAGCTTGGGAGCGGGATAGCATTAAGAGTGTAGTACGTGCCGAGCAGCCGTCCCATCTGGGATGGGCGCGCTGATCGTGCACCACACTGGTCGGGAGCTGTCCCCGCTTCCCTAATGAGCCCATGGGAGGGCGAAACTAGTAAGCATCGGAGATCGTTCAAGCTGATCCTCGGGCATGCGAGTGTCCCGAGGTGCCGCACGAGTAGATGTCCCTGCGCGAGAACTCTGACCCCGTGACAAGTGGTATCAGAGCTAGGCTGTGTGTTAGCTGTTGGGCTTGCCGAGCGTCCCTTGTGCTGCGAGAGCAAGTCAGAGGACGAGCGTGTTAGCTCACACCCCAAAGAGAAAGAGGGTGTTCGCGAGTGGGTCCTCAAGAGACGAGGACGGGTAGGCAGGAAGCCGCAGCGAAAGTTCTCCGGTTAGGTGAACTGCAATGGGATACCTCGGTAAAGTGGCAGGTGGCCATGAGGTGATTGCAGGGAGACCTGGGCCCGACATAGGAGGGCTGCCCCAGTTAGTGGGCGTGTTTGGGAGAATTGCACACTAGTTCCTGGCACGTTTCAAGAGAAGGTCAAGAGTTTCCTCCCATGCACGAGGGCGTGCATGAATTGGGTGGAGAAGAATGTCACGGACCGTGAGTCGTGACTACGCGGGACCGAGCGAGATGCTTTCTGGTGGTGCGTAAAGCTTGGGAGCGGGATAGCATTAAGAGTGTAGTACGTGCCGAGCAGCCGTCCCATCTGGGATGGGTGCACTGATCGTGCACCACACTGGTCGGGAGCTGTCCCCGCTTCCCTGATGAGCCCATGGGAGGGCGAAACCAGTAAGCATCGGAGATCGTTCAGGCTGATCCTCGGGCATGCGAGTGTCCCGAGGTGCCGCACGGGTAGATGTCCCTGCGCGAGAACTCTGACCCCGTGACAATATACTCAGAAGAATTAATCGCTTTTACCTCATGAGTATTTTACTGTACTTGCATGTTCTGAACCATTTTGGTTAAAGATGTCAATTTTGCTACCATTGACTTGGTAGTTTCTAGTTCATTCACTGTGGCTTGGCGTCTTACTACTCCTCGCCTAGAAGTAGTGAATTGAAAATCATTCCTTGCGAGTTTGTTCAGAATTTCAATAGCTTCTTCCGGAGCTTTGTCAAGAAGTGTTCCATTTGCCGAGGCATCTAACATCATCCATGTCGGGGTATTGGTAGCATTGTAGAACATGGTTACTTGTTTCCATAGGGAAAATCCATGTAGTAGACATTTGTTCAGTAACTCTCTGTAGCGTTCCCAAGCCTCGTACATAGGTTCATCATCAGCCTGTCTAAAAGAAGTAATTTCATTACGGATTCGATCATATAAGTTGGTAGGATTAAATCGCGTAATGAATTCTCGATAGAGTTCACTCCAAGATCCTATAGATCATGCCGGAATGCTATTTAACTAGGTCTTGGCCCTATCCCTCAGTGAATAGGGGAAAAGTTTTAATCTCAGGATATCTTCATGGACTCCTAGAATTTTGAATGAGTTGCAGACTTCCATGAAGGATTTGAGATGTTGCCTGGCATCTTCAGTTGCAGACTCACTAAATTGTCCAATAGAATTAAGCATATTGAACATCACTGGTTTGAGTTCAAAGTGGGTTTCTTCTATCTCTGGTGTAACAACTCTAAGGTTCAATCTATTCAGATCTTCCATCAGAAAATCTCTAACAGTTAGCTGCCGCGGCAGTGGTTGCGGTAGTGGTTGCTGTGGAAGGCCTCCATTGCCGGCAGGTAAATTCTGGTTTCCTTGATTTACTTCCATGGCTCCTTGGATCTGTCTTCTCAAACCTTGGTAGGTTCATTCGATTTCTGGATCAATCTTGTATAGTGGATTGCTTGGGTTGGCCCTAGTTATACACCAAAAATAAATCAAATAAAAAATAAAAAATAAAATAACTAAAATAAAGAAAACAAAATTTAGTTGCCAATCCCCGACAACGACGCCAAAAGCTTGATGCATGCTATATATGCTCAATTGGAGTGCAAGTGTACACGTTAAATAATAAAGTGATAAGTATTATCGTGTATCATCTCCACAGGGATTGGTGTACTTAATATGTCTTCTTTAATCTTCTTGCTCTGTAGAAAAATAAAAACACAAGTGAATTGGAGTTTGATTAAACTAAATAAGGAAATTAAAGAAAACTAAATAGGATGAGATCAAATTTGAGAAAGAAGGCAAAATCCAGCTGTGTTCATATAGTGGATTTCATTGATCTGTTTCTATCCATTGCAATTACATTATACTGCCTCGGCAGTAATGCAGATTATTGTCTTCGACAGCGATAGTGTTTTCTACTGCGGCAATCCCTTGCTTTGGGGCAGATTTACCAAAGTTCGGCAAAGTGTCCCTTGATGGCTCCGCTTACCCCTAAGTTGAAACACTGTTGTTGATCAGTCCTTGATGATACCTCCCGACGTTAATCAATTATAACCAACAATAAATCCCACACTTCTTTTAGCCGCCGAAACTCCAACCTATCTCTAGGCCGAGTTAGTATCCTCCAATCAAGTTGAATATCGTACTTACTCATTTCGTGAGTCTAACAATCCCCAGTCTAGACAAATAGATTACTTACAAACTTCTCTCCCAAGCTTGGATGCAAGAACAAAGAATGGAAAAGAGTAAGCAAACTTTGATATTTTATTGCATTGAAATATGAAACAAGATACAATCTCTTCTCACTAATACTCAACAACTTTCACCTAAACCCTAAGAAAGCTTAGAACATGGTTGGAAGAATTATTCCTAGGGTAAATTCTCTCAAATTCGGCTCTCCTAGTCCCTTGGACGACTATGCCTTATATAGGCTTGGCCTAGGGCAAACCTTTCCTAAATAGAGTAAAACTTGGAGTAGGGAACAAGTTATGTACATAGGTTAAATGTTTCCAAGTTTAATTTCTTCTAGAAGCCTTTTTCCTGAGTGGTCTTATCCTTGGGCTTTCCTCGTGTTGTCCAGCTCCGATCCTTGGGCTTCTTGTCCAGCAACATTCTCCTCAGTTTGCCTATCATATTGCTATTTATCCTTTGTTGCCTCGGCACCAGGTCCTGCCTCGGCCTCAGTTTGCTGCTGCGACAATACTTGTTCCTATATAAACATGAAAATACAGTAAAGTATGTCTTTTCTACAAATGTTATCTTCAATAGCATCATCCCTAAATATATTACATTAAGCATATGTATCGGTCCAAGTATGTGTAGAATTGATGATAAGTGCCCATGAAAAGTGTAGAAAATGATAGTGAGTTGAGAACTTATCAAACACCTCAAGATCTCACAGATTTGCACAGAAGTGAACATCGAAGTCCAACCGAGACAAATCGGCCCGAAGATTACTAATTTCGAAAAAGAGAATAAACTCTAGGGTAAAAACCTAAAATAAGCAGTCTAAAGCGACTCAAAAAGATAGACCACAAATATAGAAACATCTTATACCGATCATGTATCCAGACCTTACAAGGCTTAAAGTACAATTCTGATCACTTAGGGACGTCCAAACTGAATGAATAGTCTTCAGATCACATCCCGCCTAAAGGTTAACCTTTCTTCAAAGAACGTTGAACTTCAAAGTGCCTGATCGACACCTAAATGAGAAAATATTGGAGAAGATTGAGAAGGTGAGATAAAGAGAGCCACCAAAAAAAGGGTAGATGAGGATTGTTCCTTTTGAAAGCCTGAGAGTCTAGAAGAGACTACTCATTTGCCTATATCCCTATAGTAGTCGAGGATCCTCTAAATATACTCTTCATTAGAATTGAGCTTTACTAGATTAGGGCAAATATATCATTGCATTTGAAATTTATAGGAGCAAACTTTTTTCTTAATTTTTTTTTGCAACATGCTCTGAAATCACATACATTTTAAAATTTTTCTTGCATCAGAAATACATGCAAATAAAATTATCTCTTAAGAATTAAAAACAAATGAGGTTCAACCTTCATTGAGGTACCTCGACAAGCACATAAATAAAATTAAGACATAAAGACATCCGATCAACCATCGCCAATCCAGATTAGAATACAAAGAATATGAGCAGGGCATCACTGTCCTCGAAATGAAAGAATAAGAGCTCAAACTAGAATTAACCAGAGATTTCATTAAGACTGATAGAGTTTGGTTAAAAAATTTTACCAAGTCAATCGAATGAGGACCAGAGCCTCAATTTTTTTGAAATAAAGTTAACAGAAGCTCATGAATCATTGCATACCTCTAGATAGGTTACATCTATACATTCTAGTATACTTCATGAACACATGCATAGTGAAAATGCTTATGCATTATTCTTTTTTTGACAAACGATCTTACAGAAATGATAGAAATTGGTCAAAAGATGACCTCAACAGAGACTTAGTATGCTCGAATACCATCTTCTAACAAAAAGAATGAAGCATAGACCAAAGATGTTGATTTTACACATTTACAAACCTCAATCTTTGATGAGACACTTTTGATGGTTAGATGGACAGAAGTGACTCATCATCAAAGGTCAAAAAAAGAAGAAAAAAAGAAAGAAAAGGAAGAAAAAAGAAGAAGATTGGCAGAAAGTGAGTATGTCGCCAAAATAAAAGACAAATCAAGCACAAAAATCCAGACACTAGGGTAATCTAGAAACCTAGATATTTTTAGAAGAGATTGACGGCCTTTGAAGACGTGAGTCTCGATTCAAAAAGAAGATTGACAGACACACTGACGTGAGTCCTGATTTTGAAAGAAGATTGGCAGCCACTTGGCGTGAGTCCCGAAAGACTCGAAGATGAAGGTTCCAAACAGAAGGTAACAACATGTTCGAAGTCCCACAAAAAGAGAATTTACATCAGTTCTATACAGAAAAAACTCACAACATCAAACACAAAAAACCTCGAAGCTCTATAAAGTAAGAGCTATCAATGAATAAGTTCATCCATGACGCGACGGTTTTATATAAGATAAACCGACAACATCGAAGAAGAGGAGTTTTACATAGGAGGGACCCTATCTTTATTTTCGTTTCTGAGATCGACGCATCATATAAGAGAGACACACATCTCGAGACTTCAGAGTGAAATGTTTCATATTGGAGAGGCCTTAGCTCCAGATCCAGAAGTAAGAGTTCTATATAAAAGGAACCTTATTTTGCAAGATTTGCAGAAGGTTTTATATAGGAGAAACCAATAGCGTGGAAGGCCTGAAGTTTCATATAGGAGGAACCCCTATCTTCGTCGTAGTCTGAGTGAAAAGCTCCATACAAGAGGGGCGCAAAACTCGAGGCTTCAGAGTGAAGGTTTTATAAGAAGAAACCTCAGCTCGGGATCTAGAGATGAAAGTTCTATATATGAAGAGCTTTTGTTTTGCAAGATCTGCTCAAGGAGAATGATCATATATAAGAGTGACCTACAGCTTCAAAACCAGAAGGCAAGCAAGTTCGATATAGAAGGAACTTACGAGCTTGAAGAGTCGGTCAAGGAAGGTGGAGAGTTTCAGAAAAACACATCATTTCAAGATCACTGACAGAGAAGTTGGTTAAAAATGAGTGTTTTTTTATCTTTGCTTTGTTCTCGTTTCACAAGAACAAGCAAAGAGGGACAATTATAATTACTCATTTTTAATTGTTTTTTATTATTTTAGTATTATTTTAATATTATTATTATTAATGAAATTGTAAAAAATAAAATAAAATACGTGGACCCCACGTTGCTCCACTCCCCTCACCCATGCCTATATAAAGGGTGGGGAGTTGCCCTTCATTTCACAAGCAAGAGACGTGAGAGGTCACCCAAAAAAAGAGCTTCAGCTCTCGGGTGGTGGCCAAGGACCGCGGTGAAAACCCTCGATCTTATCTGGTTCGGTCGAGTCCTATTTTTAGGATTCAATCTAGTTAAAAAATTTTGGAGTGGTAATGGTAGATCTCGGTGGAGAGTTTATCGGGGTTAGCCGTTCGTATTTTTAGGTATAATTTCTATTTCTTTTTATCTTTGTATTTTAAATATTTTTAATGAAATATAGTTATTTATTATTTTATTTGGTATTTAATTTTTTATATTTAGATTAATATTAATTTATGTATGTTTCAATTTATGTTTATTTTTTATATTTATGTTTTTATGTATTTTTTTATGTGACATGTTTAATTTATTTACTATGTTTTAGTTGCATAATGACTTTAATTATTGTTAATGTGGGCCCCTAAATTCGTTCGTAAGCGAGGCCAACTTCAGTGTAGTGGTGGTGGTTCGAACGCTTACCTTCGGGTTTAGGTGCTTTAAAATAGATGCGCACATTTAAATAAAAATTAATTCGATCGTCAAATTAGCCCAGAAAATTTAACATTAATAAAGCAGTAACCAAACAAAGTACCAATTTTTGGGCGATGTGGGAGTGTTAATCCTTCCCCATCCGTAACCGACTCCTAAACCCTAATTTTCTAAATCTCTGGTTTTACAGTATCCAGTCTACCAAAGCGGCCGGTGACGACTCTAATTTTAAAAAAATCAATTTTAAATCGAACCCCCCATGTGAAAGACATTATTTTTAAAATGACACATCGAAAATGTTTTTCATGTCGAAAATAATATTTTTAGTGATGCATTTATTCATGAATTTTTCACATCGCTACAGGTTGTGACACGTGTCACCATTTGATTAGAGGAGTAGTTTGTCACCATCTGATTGGAGGAGGAAAATAAATTATCAGGTGGTGACACGTGTCACCATCCGATTGGAGGAGGAAAATAAATTAATTTAAAATATATTTTCCTCCTCCAATAAGGTGGTGACACGTGTCACCAATTTTATTATTTTATTATAATAAAATTAAGACTAAATTATAAAAATGTATAAATATCAGGGAGTAAATGTGTAATTATTTCATTTTAATTTTAACGGCCACATCATTAGTCCGTTTAGTTTTTAATGGCCTATGGCTATTTTAATACCAAATTAATAGTTTACCGATGTATTTGATTCTTTTTAAAGCATTGTGGCCATTTCCATACCAACCCCATAGTATTGTGTTTATCCGTGTAATTTACCCATATTTTTTTTGAATTTCTTTTTCATTAATAAATTAGTTAAATATATAATTTACATAAAAATAATGGTGAACTATGTTAACTAAGGAAACTATTGATTAAAATTTTGAAAATGTGATTATAAATTATCAAATTTATTTTTAATTAAATCACTAACTATTAATTTTACTAAAATTATGTGTTATTTTAATGTATTTATATTATTGTGGATTTCAATATAATAGATATGGAATAAGATAAATAAAGATAAAAATTAAGATAGTTATAAAGATTTTAAAAATTTATCTTGATTAATTTAAAAAAATTCGTAGATAGTAGGGTTGTCGGAAAAGTAAGGAGTTGATCCATTACTTATATATTTTATTAAATTAATTTTAATTTAATTAAAAAATAATAAATTTAATTACAACATAAATTTTATGTATAAATCACACAAATATAATTCATTGAGCTTGCAAAATTTTAGTAAAAAGATTTTAAAATTTTAGTTTCTTGAAGCCATGATTCTTTACGTTTGGTATACTTTGGTACCTACGTACTCTGACAATTTCGGAGAGAGCTTTCAATACCTTCGCATTAGGCAACTTGGGGAAGTGATCATCTTTTATAGAAGGTGATCAATCTTTTACTATATCAAAGAACTTTTTTATCATATTATCCATGATTTACTAAAATTCAATCATATATATTTTTTATGCCATTAATTTATTTTTTTAACCAGCCACTCCCTATTTATATTATATATAAAATGAAGATTCACACTTAAAAAATGACATGAAAAAAATTAGGTGATTGAATTTTAGTGGACGAGATCTGGATAACTTGATAAAATGAATTCATAATATAATTTTTCTATCTCAACATAGACAATCTCATTTGAAGCATAAAAATCAATGAAAGCATTCAATGAATTGATCATCTCAGATAATGTTCAATAAATTCATTAAATTTGACTCACAAAGATCACCCAAATCTTGAGCTATGAATTATCAAGAGTCATAAACTCAATCTAAGTCGGTCAATTTATCAAGTCTATCTTTCTAGGACCATCTAAATCATGGGGCATGGATTTATTAAAAGTACGAAGCTCAACCTTAATTGTACACAATATGTTATAAGGATAAAAAATAGTGTACTAGTACACTATACGAGTCTTTCCATGGTTATGTTGACCACATGAAACTTAGAAGATTAGGTTGAGTTTCCGCAATGAATCCTTCAATCATTGGACTTAAGACCCATTTGACCATCCCCTTGACGTATCAAGAACCATTTTTCTACACAACCCTTCAATGAATCCTTCAATCATTGGACTTAATACCCATTTGACCACTCCCTTTAATTAGTGTACCATTTTTCTACACAACCCTTTAATTAGTGTATCAAGAACCATCTAAGGTGAGTATGTCATTCCTTTTTAAGTGTCTTACACATTCATGTATTATTCTTATAAGTCTTTTCTTTTTATTATATGTTTGGTTTAGAGAAAAAAAATGTTTCTTGTGAAACATAGTAAGGATACAAGAGACATAGGCCTCCTCTAAAATGGAATCTCTACAAGTAAATTTCTATGTCACACAGTCTCTTGTCCAGTTAAATCAAGAGGTAAAATCTGATTCCAAATCGGAGTGAGCAACATGTATGTTTCGCAGACTAACCTTGTCATAGTTAGTTACTCAATTGACATCGCAATATCCCTCGAGGACTATCGGTTATACAATAGATTACAAACCTTATTTTATATTATCCTTAAGATACTTAAGTAAATGTTTAAGAGTATTCCAATATTCGTTACTTGGGTTATGAGTAGAAGTCACAAATGTTGGATTAAAATTCAATAATAGTGAGCACATATGTATAATGTATATTGCTATTATAAAATTTAACACGTAATTAAGTGATCAATTATGTTACATGTGTTATAGGTATTAAATTATCATGGAATTAAAAGTGTAGATACCATAAGGTGTATTTATAATTTGACGAGGGGTAGAGTTATAAATACTTTAGAGTTGGTTATTAAATCAATTATATAAAGGGGTTATGGTCCCCAAGAATTAGGTCAACTTGCATATCTCTTTTCCCCGTCTGAGAGTTGTGCCGCAAGAGAAAACCTAACTTCTTGGAAGATCAAACCCTTTGGAAAATCTTCATCAATGGATTCAGGTACGCTTTCGCATTCAATTTATTTATTTTATTGTTCTTGATGATTTGACATATAGATCTTGGGTTTATATTCGTATTGAATATATTTTACTTCTAACAAGTGGCATCAGTGCCAGAATTATATCGAATCATTAAGATCATAAGTTTTTGGTTTTAATTTATTGTTATGATCTAAAATTATACATAATTTTATGGATTATTTACTTCGATATGGTTTATAATTAATCGTATGAAATTAAATTATATATTTGTCTTATTTTAAGAATAAATCAATTTAATTTGTTTTCTATGATTTTATTTTGGGTTTTCGCCAATCTGGTTGTTTTTCCTTTTCCAATGGATTAACATTCATTGTTTTACGACAAATATATATTTCCGTGGATTCAGTTTGGTTTTATGTTGGGTTTGAATCGATTAAATAAGAAATCATAGAAATCAATCTAGATTTATATGAAGATTAGGTTTTGTCTGCATGAAAATTTATTTAATTTTTTTGGGGTTGCTATTAATTGGAAATTAAATTTTAAGTTTGGATTCCAATTACTTCGATAGTAACATCTTTACTTTATTTTTATGAAATATATATTTTTAAATATATTTTATTTAAATTATATATTTAATTTGGTTGGATCAGAATTTTAGTTTTGATCATTGGATATTAAGTTAAATTCGGTTAGATCAAAATTTTAGTTTTGATCATTGGTATTAAGCTAAATTCGGCTAGATCAAAATTTTAGTTTTGATCATTCGTATTAAGTTAAATTCGGTTAGATCAAAATTTTAGTTTGATCATTTATATTAAGTTAAATTCGGTTAGATCAAAATTTTAGTTTTGGTCGTTAATAATAAAGAAAAATATAATTAATTTTGACTTTGTCATGATAAATTTATTCAAAAAAAATTATATTCAGGTTAGCTATTAAAGCTTTATTTCGGTTTATGTCTATTAAGTTATTATTGAATGATCTTTTGACTTGTTACTTTTAAAGTATATTGTTACTTTATGTAATTTACTTGGTTAATATATTCGGTATTTAGTTTTGATCATATGTTATTTTGGATTATAGAATATATATTTGGTATTGATATATTCAATTCGGTTTGATCAAAAATTTATTTTTGATTATTATATTATTATGATTATATTAAAGTTTCAAGTAATTATTATATGAATTACTCACTTGTATGATATTTTTGTATTTTTTTTAGTTAAAGATTAAATGTTTTGATCGAATTTAATTTTCGTAAAAGCATATTTAAGGAATTTTTGAAGAACAGTCAAAGATTTCGGTTATTTGGATTCTAATAGCCCCATCAAGACAATCTTAATTTGGTGTATTTTGAAAACTCAAGTGTTATCATAAATTTCAACTTTGACTATTATAAATGTTAAGTTTGAATATTGGTATATTTATGTTATATATTTTAAGATAAATTAATTGAAGCATTAAGTCACCAAAGTGATCTTTATTGTGAAAATTATTTTATTTTAAAATATAGAAGGTTTTGTGCATGTAATTCAGTTTATGCTAATATTAATCGTCCCAAAGGAAGATTAATAATTAGTAATGTTACATGTGCATCTGTGGTAATAAACATGTGATAATTATTCAGTTTTATATGTGAACAATAAATCGGCCCAAATGAAGATTTTTGTTTAACATATTCTTATTATTAATGTTTGATTACTACATCAAGATATCACTTACAAATTAATATTTTTTTAAATATTATTGGAGTGTTCGATATCTTGTGATGATGTTACCTTTATTCAAATTTATTATTATTTTGGTTATCTTTTATCTTGAGTAAAAGATAAAATTAAGAAAAATATTTTTAAACAATTAAATTCATATTTTGGCTTCGAATATCTAATATTTTAATAGATTAATTGAAACATAATGTCACCAAAGTGACCGCTTTTGTGTAAATTAGTTTATTTGAAATATTAAGATAATTATAGGTCTTTGTAATTCATGCGTTTATTAATTGACCAAAAGGAAATATTAATATTTGGCGGAATTACAACGACAACTGTGGCGGTAAATGTGTGACAATTATATGGTATTTTATGTGAACAATACATTAATCCAAAGATTAATCTATTGTTTGACATAGTTTATTGTCAATGTTTGATTGCTACAACAAGAGTACCGCTTACAGTTAATATTACTGTCCAAAGACTTGATATTAATGTTGTGCTTGATATCTTGAGGGGAACTAGCCATTATTTTGAATTTATTATTTACTTATAGATATTTATGTGAGCTTGTTTATTTACTTATTTTTGTTCTATCTTTAGATGATTTATTTTTACTATCATAATATCTGTTGAATACATTCTATACTTATGTTTAGTGAAATTAATTTCAAGAAATAGAAAAGACACTTATATATAGTATTTGGTTGTATGAACATAGAACTTTCACTAAGTGAAGAACAACTTGCACCTCTCACAGCGGTAAGCATCCATAAATAGGATTTTGAGAGGCGAGTTCGTTCAAGTATAATGATCATAATGTATAAATATTTTATAAATTTTTAGGAGCACAAATCTAAAAAAAATTATTCATACTAAGGGTTTCCTTGATAAAAAAAATTAATATTTTTTTAAGGTTAACATGACATCACTTTTGGTTCACTTGATGTCTATTAAGTACAAGGATCAAAGAAATGTGAGGGAGTATATTATATTGCTTCAAAAATTAAGGCACATAAGATCAAACTTTATAATAATTGTTTATTCTTATAATTTTAGTATAGCTTCCTATATAGTTTAACTAATGCAAAATTAGTTATAATTATTAAAGGAGAAATAAACTTCAAATGAGATTATTTCTCATTGTGTTAAAGAGGAAGAAAAGTTGAAGCATTATAATTATAAAAATACTCAATCAGTTAGTGCTCTTTGGTTAGTGTCTCTAAGAATAAGGGCAATAAAAATATATATTAGAATAAAGTTGCTAAGGGTCCTGCTCCAAAGGAATAAAAATAAGATATAAAGTATTGATTCTTTTGTATAAGCTAGGATACATGTAAAGAAACTAAACTTAAAAAGTAAGCAATTACTTAGGCTATTTTGAGTGATCCATGAGTTGTAAATTTTATGATCCCACAATTAAGATTATTTTAATGAAAGATTTATAACATTTTTAGGATGTTGAGTTTGGAGGAAGAATAATGCTAGATACATTGTTGTTAAGGAGGAATTGAATATTAATTTAATTCCTACTATCACTTTTCACGATGTTTAGGTTTTCACACCTATCATTAATAAAAAGTAAATCAAGTACATCAACAAAACAATGTTGAACAACTCTTATTCAAGATAAGATAATTATTTTTTAGAAGAACAAACTCAACAACCTAAAAACAACCTAAAAAAATGTGTCTTTAAAGATATCCATGAGAGGAAAGAGAAATACTATTGAGGATTATTACTTAGTATTTCATCAAGAAAATAAAGATAATAATGGAATGATAAAAGACAACTTGATCAGTTTCTTTTATCAAACCATAAATGTTTTAACTATCAAAAGTGGATTGATGTTATTTAAAAGAGTATAATTTTATACAAGACAATGAAGTTTAAGAACTTGTCGCATTACCTTAAGGTACAAACCAATTGGTTGTAAATTAATATTTAAAATCAAGAGGGATGTAAATGATAATGTGGACAAGTATAAGGCATGTCTTGTATCTAAAGGATATACTCTAAAAAAATACATTGATTTTGTGAAGACTCTCTCTCAAGTTATACTGAAAGACTCTTTCAAAATAATTTGACACTTATTGCTTTTAATCTTGAGCTACATAAGATGGATGTTAAGCTTGTGCTTTTCAATGACAACATTGAATAAATTAATTATATGGTACAATAATTGATTTGTGTCTAATGATATAAAATGATATGTAAATTAAAGATATCCATATATGAGCTTAAGTTTAACTCTCATTAATTAAATTATAAATTTTATATTGATTATCTCATTCGATTTTGAGATAAATTTGGTTGAAAATTGTATGTATTACAAGTTTAGTGGGAGTAAATCAAGTGACACTCATATTACTAAAGAAGATATTTTTTTCAGTGCCCTACAAGTAACCTTGAAATTTATAAAATACAAAAGATTCCATAATTTATTGAGAATCTAATTTATGCTTAAGTATGTATGCATTTGGATATTGCGTACATTATTAGAATGTTAGACAAATATTTAAATAAATCTAATCTGAATTGTTGGATAGTAGCAAATAGAGTTATGAAATGATTTTAGAGAACAAAATTTATATGCTCACATATCGAAGTTCTGGTAAGTTAGAGATCATCAAGTTTACAGGCTTCGATTCTACTAGAATATTGATGTAAAAGACTCTGTCACATGAGCTGCTAATTATAGATTGAATAGAAAGACCACTTCAGTTATTTTATGACAATAAATATGCATCATTTATTCTATAAAAAATAGGAACACTTTAAAATTTTAGTTTCTAGTTGTTAAAGAAAATTCAGAGTGTTTGTGTGTCTATAGAGCATGTTGGTACAAACTCCATAATTGCGCGCTTATTGAGAAACCATCACCCTAGGTCTTTCATGAGCACACTACTCATATGGGTGTAATATTATTTAAGTATATTCAGTTTTAGTGGGAGTTTGTAATTTTGATAAATGCTCATTCGTTTTAGACACAATTTCGGTTACTTTAGTTTAAGGTTCATTTCTGCAGAAATAAAGTTATTTTGGCTTATGCACACTCTGAATTCAATAAAGTTTGATCTCACAAAGTTTAGGAGGACCAGTTGGAAATAGGTATGTTCGGTTCATATTTATATGTAATTTCCATGCTACGCATCCATGATTGATCTATGTCATTTGATTATGTTTTTATACGTGACCATTGATGGGTCTAGTCATGATTGATATGATGAAGACCACTTTGATCCTATATGAATATAATTGATGGGCGAGATTGTTTTAGAATACCTATTATATGATAGCAAATTTTGAGCTCATAAGGTTATACATTTGTCAAGAAACATATGTTGCCCA
Source organism: Abelmoschus esculentus (assembly GCA_035048815.1). NCBI lineage: Eukaryota > Viridiplantae > Streptophyta > Magnoliopsida > Malvales > Malvaceae > Abelmoschus > Abelmoschus esculentus. The sequence goes on along the minus strand of JAUCBN010000026.1, from coordinate 9,822,917 downwards.
AGTGGGAGATTGTTGGATTAAAATTCAATAATAGTGGACACATATGTATAATGTATATTGCTATTATAAAATTTAACACGTAATTAAGTGATCAATTATGTTTTACGTGTTATAGGTATTAAATTATCATGGAATTAAAAGTGTAGATACCATAAGGTGTATTTATAATTTGATGAGAGGTAGAGTTATAAATACTTCAGAGTTGGTTATTAAATCAACTATATAAAGGGGTTATGGTCCCCAAGAATTAGGTCAACTTGCATATCTCTTTTCCCCGTCTGAGAGTTGTGTCACAAGAGAAAACCTAACTTCTTGAAAGATCAAACCCTCTGGAAAATCTTCATCAATGGATTCAGGTACGCTTTCGCATTCAATTTATTTATTTTATTGTTCTTGATGATTTGACATATAGATCTTGGGTTTATATTCGTATTGAATATATTTTAATTCTAGCAACAAACAGATCATTCAATTCGATTTAGGCGTGGGTAATTTCGATTTAAGTTATTCTAGGTTTGGTTCGGTTTTAGTTTGACTCTATGGTGATTTGAGTTTTATCACGTTGGTTAATTTTTAGGTTACTTGTTGAGTAATTTAGAGCCCTTTGTAATTGATGCAAGTATACACGTAGGAAGCGATAGTTGAATGAAACATCTTGGTAATTGATTACTAGTGTCGCTCAATTATTCCTTCAATTTGCTTTAGTTGATCTTGTCTGGGCAATTAGGTGTTTGCTTGGACAATTGAGTATGGAGCTATTTCGCAGGTAATTTAGCGATAATTTTCAAAGTTCGGCGAAGCGCTCTTTAATGGTTTCTTGTTATTCCAATTGTGAAACACTTTTAATCATGTATACCTTAATAATATATCCATGCGTAAATCAAGGGAGAACAATAACTGATCTTATGCTCCTCTTAGTCGTTAAAATTCATAACTTATCCCTAAATTGAATTAGTCTTCACCGTCAATGAAAATTATATATATTGTTTTTCTTGAATCTAATTCTCTCGATATTTGATAAATGAATGAATTCACGAGATCCTTTCCTAATTAACTCATAATAAAAAAAATAAGAACCACGAATGAACAAACTTTAAATTAAAATTGCAAACTCAATTACCTAAACAAATTCAATCGTTTTCACAATCAACAAAACACAATAACTCAAGTCAGATAAATTTAATTTATGGATGAGCACACAATAATAAAAAGAATAAAATTCCTAAACATGGATCTAACGAAGCAAAAGATGATGAAAAATCGACAACCCCTTAAAATTCTCTCTCTCCGAATCGCATACCTCTCTAGGGTTGATGGCTAGAGTTATTTATATAGTTGATGACTAGGTTGAATTACTTATTATTATTATATTTTTATTTATCTAAAAACTCTTGAAATTTAATTTTTTAATATTTTTTTTGGAACTCCAACTCTTAGATGTATCTTTAATTTTCAATATTATCTTGAAATAAATTGGATTTATCCAATCATCAATTCAGCTGTCATACCATCTTATCATCAAATGCTTCGACAATTTCCCTATTTACTTGGCAACTCGATCATACACATAAAAATCTACATCCACAATATTTTTTCTACAAAATTATCCAAATTATAAAATTACGCATGACGACAAAGAAAATCATAAAATTATGTATGAATGCTGATAATGTAACTAAAACGTGCCTAAATCTAAAAATAATATGAGTAAAAAGAAAAAAAATACTTTTATACACTTATCACACCCTTAAACTTAAACAATTGTTTATCCTTAAGTAATATAAAATAATAACAATTACCTGTTAAAAATCTAATTATCAAAGACATGCTTTAAACTTGAATTCAAATCTCAGAATCATGGTACAAAGCATAATCACCTTTAAATTTATTGAAAAACACAAAAATTGATCTATGGATGTTCCCTGATAGTTCAACCATTGAGTCAAAGCTTTTCAACTATGTTTAATAATCCGAAAAAGATTGGTGGATGGGTGTGACTACTCGGGTTGTCATATTGACACTATAAAATGCATGTTATTGTCATGACTATTTTAAAATTAAATATAAAAATAGTTTGTCAATTGAATTTTGAAAAATTAGATTTTTATCACTTTTAATTTTTAATCTTAAAAATTAGTTTTTTTAATTAAAACGAGTCTCATTTTAATTAATTTTAAAAATTAGTATTTGATTTTAAAATTTAAATTAATTATTTGAGAAAATTTCAATTTTATCCTTTTATTTAGATAGAAAACAATTTAGAGTCGCCATCGACCATTTTAACAGGTCGGACAGCGTAAAACAAACCAGAGATTTATTTTTTTAAAATTTGGGTTCGGGAGTCTGTTATGCAAAAAGAAGACCTTTACGAGCGCCCAACATTGTTTCCTTATTAATTACATGTGATATTTTGGCATTTTAAATAATAAATTTAATTTAGTTTGTAATTTTCAAATAAATTTCATTCGAATGAGAATATCGTTTTGGTAAAAAAATATATTTCTTATAAATACAAGCTTGATTAAAACATCCAATTACCTTAGGAAATTTTAACTTCTTATTTTGAAGAAATATAATTATGCCCAAAAAAATTAAATGCATGATAAATTATTATCCAATTAATTTTAAATTCTTTCGAATTTGGATCAATTAATTCGATAGTTAAGACCTTAAAATATCATTAATTTTAGAAAGGGTACGTGGTAAAACCCAAACAATTGGGCCCTACCCATATAAATCCCCCCAAATTAATAATTTTATAATATATTATTTGTTATGAATATATTTATTCATGGTGGATATCCATATATTAAGTTAAAGTTTAATGAGCTTTATTATTAGGGTTTAATACCCATTGGAATTAGGATTTTCATATTATGCCTATAAATATAGACTTTTAGACAAAGCATTGTACACAACCCTACTTTGAGAATATAATACAAATCTCTCTCTTTTGTCTCTCATCTTTGTTCTCCTATTTTATTTTTGTTCTTTACTTTATTCACAACACGTTATCAGCACGAGAGTCTAACCAACAGAGGTGTTTGTCGTTCGAATCTTGAAGGATTTATTGAAAATAATTTTTTATTAGCATAAATCAAAGATAAGTTTTTCTCTCTCAATTATATTTTAATTATCGGTTATTTTTCTCTCTTAATCTTTGATTTGATTTTTAATTTATTAAAATCTTTGGTTGTTTGATTTTTTGTAGCGATAAAGTGGCTCAAAAACCGTGGTTCTTGTCGACAAATCTCGAAAAAGATTTTAAGAAGATATTGATAATTAAATCTATCTTATATTCAAATTAGTGAAAAGTTCGGTATGTTTTATTTATTTAATTTGAGATTTTTTTATCTTTATTTATAACCAATATTTGTTTATTTTATTATGATGATAAAAGTTTATGTTTTTAATCATGTTCAAAGTATTACATGATATTTGAAAAAAATATTAAACCTTTAATTAATTAATATATTCTTTATTATGTTGGTTTAATCCGAGTATATTGGATGGACATCCCGTTCTGCGAGGCTACTAGTCTCAAAGGAGGTTCATTTTAAAAGACCTTGTGGACTGGTTTAACAATACCGCGTATAAGGATTAAATTTTTTTTGTTCCTTCTATATATTGTAAATATATTGGTTGATAAATTATTATTTAATAGTATGGATATTATAAAGTTTATATTTGCTTGAAAGCAATTTTTTTGGGATCGAAAAACTCGACTATATACTTCTCCCAAGTTCAAGTTACGAAAATCGTCTTGATCAAATAATTTTTATGGGAGACATTCCCTGAAGTGAATGCATGCATGATGCTTATTCCATGCAATTATTGAATTTATGACATTCCTTAAAGTGAATGCAAGCATGATGATTATTCCATGCGATTATTGGATTTATGACATTCCTTGAAGTGAATGCAAGCATGATGATTATTCCATGCGATTATTGGATTTATGTTATTCCTTGAAATGAATCAAGCATGATGTTTATTCCATACAATTATACAAGCATGATGTTTATTCCATGCGATTATTAAATTTGTTTCATTCGTTGAAGTGAATGCAAACGTGATAATTCACTATATGGTTAGTGAATAAAACTCAATTATGTGACAGATTATCATTGATAAGGATATGTTAGAAAAACATACTCCATTTTTTACACATTAATGTTTTCTTACAGACACAATATCATACAAGGGTTTTAAATACCTATCAGTCTCCGCTCCATTCCCTGAAGTGAATGTGATATTTTATAACGGAAAGAATAAATGTCACATTAGTAATTGTGATCATGATTGAGATCATAAAATAGACATGGATAAGATGATTATTTTGAGAATACTTATATCCACAAGAAGTAGAATTATAAAGATGACAAGAATGATAGAGATCATATTAAAATCTTTATGTTATCAATGCGATGGTACAAACCATTGATCTCGTATTTGTCAAACGCCGAAGTATTATGGACTTTATCCACAATCATGAATGATAAATTAAAGAAAATATAAATAAATTTTTTTTGTGGCGAAAATAATAGCGTTATTGATCCAACTCAATTGGATATTGATAATTTTCTCATAATCCTTCAAGAGAATAATTCGTCATTCATTTTATTTTCTTTAGATCTTTTATTTATTTATTTTTATTATTTATTTATGTTAACTTAATTTATATATTATTTATTTATTTATTATGCTAATTTTTTTCCTTAAAAGAATATGATTACTTCCGGAATAAAATATGCAATAATTTATGGCGATTTATGCTTAGCAGAAAGTGCAAGTACTCATACAATACTTAAGCATAAGAAATATTTTCCCATTTAAATACAAGGGAAATATGAGTACTATATCTCAAAGTAGTAAAATATCAATGCTTCGGAAGAGCTCTTGAGAGCTTATTTTTGATCCGATTTGATATGATGTGCTATTTTTTAATATTTTTCCATTCCCCGAAGTGAATGGTACAGAGCATATATTTTTCATTTCCCGAAGTGAATGAAATAAAGCACATATTAAAAGGTGCATAATAATGCATATTTCCCATTTTAAATACAAGAGAATAATAAGAGTACTATATCCGGAAGTACTAATATCACAGAAAGCTACGACTGAACAAATATGTTATTTGCCAAATGAGACTTTATCTCATATTTACAGTACATTATGCTCGTTGAGCAAATATGTTATTGCCAAATGGAACTTTATTCCATATTTACAGTGTATTATACTCGTCAAAATGGCAAAGAGATATTGAGTTTTAAAGATATTTATAGTAATATATTAAGAATATCAGTTAAAAGGATGATGACAATCTCAATATTACGAGTATAACTCAAGGCAATAATGAAATTTTGACAAAATTACATGCACTGTCATCCATATTGTACTACGTAAGAATTAGTATAAATTGAATCTCATGCTATTGTAAACTAGATGTTTACTGATTATTTTATTTGGTATGACCGGTTAGACCATCCCGGTTCAATTATGATGCAAAAAATTATTGACACTTTCATGTGGTCATTTATTGAAGAACTAGGAGTTTCTTCAAGGTAATTTTCTTGTGATACTTGCTATGAAAACATTTTGATTATTCAATCATCAACAACTATGATAGAGTGCAAATCAATTAATTTTCTGGAACGGATACAAGGTGATATATATGGGCACATACACCTTTCATACAGTCCATCTAGATATTTTATGATTTTTATCGATGCATCGACTAGATTGGTATATGTATTCTTGTTATTAACCCGCAACTTGGTGTTTGTGAGGCTACTTGCTCAATTGATAAAATTATGAGTATATTTTTCAGATTATCTTATAAAGACAATGGTCTTGATAATGTTGATGACATATCATTTTATATGTAGTATCACTAATTCGCATTAAGCCAATAATTGATTATAAGTTATCCTCATTATAAATGGTTTTTGGTCAGGAACCAAATATTTCTCATCTCAATTTTTTGGGTGTGCGATATATATTCTAATTGCTTCACCACAATGCACAAAGATGAGTTTTGTGGGGAATATATATAAGAGCTTCTGATAGAGCATTTATTGACTATCATTTTAATGAGTCAATTTATCCAACATTAGGGGGAGAAAATAAATAGCTGGGGAAAGAAATAAGTTGAAATGAATTATCATTTTTTCTTTTTGATCCACGTAATACACAATGTGAACTATAAGTTCAATGGATAATTCATTTAGCAAATCAATTGCCAGATGGTTTTGCTGACCCTAAAAGAGTGACTAAGTCACGTATACCAGCTATGTATGCTCCGATTAAATTTGATATCATGAAAGGACAAACTCTAGTTGTTAATGAGTCTAACTTACGCTTAAAGCATAGTAGACAAGTAAGTTCCAAATATAAGAGATCCTCGAAAAGGAAAAAGGAGCTATATTTTATGATGACCTGATCGAGGAATCAATGATTATGAAAATCTCTAGAAGAGATTAAATGGTCTCCAACAGAGACATTGACATGACTTAGGTACCTGACAATAAAGAGATCTCAATAGATTATGTCATGTCTGACAATAAATAAAACTGAAATTAAATCGACGTCATTAATATATTTGCATGCAATATAACACTAGAGATTTTATTTGATGACGTGGATCATGAATCATTGTCAATTGGGCAATGTAAACAAAGAAATGATTGGCCAACATGAAAGAGGCAATTGAGGCGAAACTAAATCTCTTTTGAAAAGAGAAGTATTTGAGCCTATAGCTCGTACATTGAAATGTGTAAAACTCGTGGATATAAATGAGCCTTTGTGAGAAAGAGAAATCAAAAGGGGAAATCATGAGATATAAGCTCATTTGGTTGCACAAGGATTCTCACAAAGACATGAGATTGAATGAGGAAAATATATTCCTCGGTGATGTATGCTTTTACTTTTAGGTATTCTAGCAATAAATAAAATAGTTTCGTCTAATGGATGTTGTTATATCTTATTTGTGTGAGCCTCTTGATAAAAACATTTACATGAAGCTTCTAAAAGTATTTAGACTGCCAGAAGCAGTTAATTCAAGTTCTCGAGAATATTATTCAACCATATTAAATATATCCTTTATGGATTGGAAGATTTAGGCGTATTTGATATAATCGCCTCATTGAATACTTATTAGCATAATGCTATATGAATTGTTTAATTTCCCCGAGTATTTTAATTAAGTGGATTAGTTCTATTATTTTCGATGATTTGAATATAGTTGAGACTTGTAAAGAGATCTCCTCAAATCCTTATGCATCAATCGACATACAGAAAAATGTTGAAAGAGACTTTATATGAATAATGCATATTCATTGATCACCCTTATGGCTGTTAGGTCTCTTAGTGTAAACAAAGATTCTTTCTGCCTCAAGAAAAGGGTAATGATATTCTTGGTCTAAAAGCACAATATATAAATTATTTGATCTAGAAGCATCGTATCTTAGCTGGTCCAGAAATATTATTTAAGTACTACGAGATCATTACCTTTAAATAATTGTTATGCATGAGGCAAAGCCGAAATATGTGTTTGGCTAAACATATCCTAAAGATATGTGAATGTTTTTCACAAGATAAGATGCAAGCTATCTTGTAAAGAGATAATACAAATTTTATATCTCAAGATGGATATATCAAATATGATAAAACGAAACATATTTCTTCAAGTTTCGTCCCTCATGATTTTTAGATGAATATTATTCAATGGATCATTTCAAGCAATGATTTGGAAGATTTATCCACTAGTGCATGATCTACTTTAACATTTGAAGTTTGTATTAAATATTGAATTATGAAGATTCAAAGGTCTTATGTGATATTTTCATGAGGGGGAGTAAATACGCGTTGCACTCTTTTTCCCTTAATCGAGGTTTTGTCCCAATGGGTTTTCCTGGTAAGGTTTTTAATGAGGCAACATGTTATGCGTATCAAAGATGTGTGTACTCTTTTTCCTTTACTAAGAAAATTTTTTCCCACAGGGTTTTTATCTTAGTAAGGTTTTAACGAGGCACATTATCTTCATGGATATCCAAGGGGGAGTGTTATGAATATATTTATTCATGGTGGATATCCATATATTAAGTTAAAGTTTAATGGGGTTGTTTATTAGGGTTTAATACCCATTGGAATTAGGGTTTCCATATTATGCCTATAAATATAGACTTTTAGTCAAAGCATTGTACACAACCCTAGTTTGAGAATATAATACAAATCTCTCTCTTTTGTCTCTCATCTTTGTTCTCCTATTTTATTCTTATTCTTTACTTTATTCACAATATTATTCTATTAATTAATTGCCAAATTAATTTTAATTTTAAACTAGCCTTATATTATATATTATTTTCTAAGTGAAAATAGATATTAGCTAACGTCTTATTGTAACGAGAAACTAATCAATTTAGTATATTAAGGTATTTATTTAATACTTATTTATTTTCTACAATTCTCTACCGATCAAAGTAATTTAATTAATTAAAGTAATTAGTCTTAAAAGGCTTCAATCCTATTTTACTAAGTGAATTATATCTTCCTAAAAAATATACTATATGACCTTGAATAAATTAATTTAATTAAATCATACAAATAAATAAATTAAATAACTGAAACAAAAAACAATGCAAGAAAGGACTAAATTGAATTTTAATTTGAATTAAGAGTTCAATTACAAGTGCTAAGTGAATAAAATATATTAAATTAAAAATTTTAATGCTTAATTAAAAAAATAAACAAATATAATAAAAAAGAGGAAGTGATGGACTTACTAAAGCTTGACATTGTAGAGCCAAGCATGCCCTTTGATTTGTTTCAAGGCTTTTATCATTTTTTTTATTTTTTTTAAGTAGACATCCCTTTATTTCCTTTTGAGAAATTATATTATGGGACATTCTCACTACGTCATCTATGAGATTACCAATAAAAAGTCTCCATTTAATTACTTTTCTACCTCATCATTTTTACCAAGTGAATCTTCACTTGATAAAAAAATGTTTTAAACTTGATTTACAATGAATGTTAGTGAAGATTTACTTTGTAAAAATGATTAGATAGAAAAAATAATTAAATGGAAGCTTTTTATTAGTTGATCCCATGGATGACGTGTTGAGAATGTCCCATAATATAATTTCTCCTCCCTTTTATTGTAATTTGGGGAGTGAAAAGTGAGGTTTTCTATTAATGTGAAATTTATTTTCTATACTAAAATGAGTGATTATATATAATAGACATTCCCATGAATGTGAGATTTATTTTCTACACTAAAATGATTGCTTATATGTAATAGACATGCTCACCAATGTGAGATTTGTTTCCTACACTAATTATTATTATCAATTTTTTATTATGACCTTATTATATTTATTAATACTCCGACAAAATACGGGTACCACAATTATGGTATATTATTTGTGTTGGGAGAAGATTGTTCTTATCTATTATAATACCTCTAAAGGTAAGAGAGATTGTTTCGCTAGACTTGCTCTTGTGGTTGATCCGAATAAATCGCTTGCCTCTAGTTTTATCATTGATGGTTTTAAACAACGTATTGAATATGGACTCCTAAGGTCATTGAATCGGAAGAAAAATTTGGTCCTTTGATGCAGGTTACCAACAAGAAATCACTTCACAATGCTTGTGGATAAGAAGGGGAATGTAAAGTCTCTGAGGGACATCCCTCTCGTGGTGCAATTTCTGGCTTAGTCTTAAAATCTAATGTGGCAAATTACGGGGTATCTAGTCTTGTTGAAATGGAAAAACCATGGTGAGCAGTGTGAGAGAAACTACTTCTACTAGGAAGCCAGGAGGCCAACATGCTAATGCTAGAGCACTGAATGTGGGGCACGACGTCAGGAGCTCTACTTTTTGTTGTTGTTGTAGGGAATTAGAGGGTTATGGCATGGGAAAAGAAATCATTAAAGAAAGGATTTGGGTTTGGTTTGAAAGTGGGTTAGGTGGCTGGAGTAGTTATCTCAAATAAAGAGCAAGAGGTTATTTCTATCGTTAAACGGAACGAGTCAGAAAAGTTAGCAATAAAGTAGCCTCTGAAGATGTCACAGTTAAAGTTCTGTCGATCCTTCATTAAAGAAATCATTCTATTGTGAAAGTCATGTCTAAGAGTTCTGAATTGACAGAGGTACCGATGCGAAAGTTGGGAGTTATACTTATAGGCACAATGAGTACCCTTTCAGGTTCGATGACAGGAGAATCAAAACCCCAACAAGGTAGACTTGGGGAATGTATTAGAGAGACTTCGCAGGACTTGGTGATCACAGGGTAGATAATCTTGTGGACTCCTTTACTCTAAGAGCTGGGAATATTGACAGTGGATCTTGAGTCTAATGGCATAACAACACGGAGTTTGATGGTGATGAGATGAACCAATGATTGGCATTTGTTTGATTTTGCTCCATTTATAATGTTTAAAGTTTTTTGGAATGTACTATAGGGTGCTTTAAACCCTGAATTTGACCGGCATTTGTGACTTGTTGTGAGGTCGCAAGACCCTGATATTGTTGCTCTTATGGTGACGAAAGTGAGCGAGAAGAGAACTGATACAATCATTTCCGTGCATGGCTTTCCTTTGTTTTATTTGGTAGAAACTAATTGATTCTCCGGTGATATTTAGATTCTTTGGAAACATTGTGTTTCTCTGGACGTTCTAATGGTTTCAAACCAGTTTGTATATTCTATTAGCGCGGATCGTAATTCTTAGTTCGTCTTGAAGGACTAGTTGTTCTGCTGAAAGATGGGATGGTGTTTGCTCAAGTTCGACGCATTTATGGAGGAGGCTGAACTGAATGATTTCGTTCATCAGGGGCTGTTAGTTACTTGGAAGAGGGACACCCTCCACCAACGATTAGATCAATGTGTGGGAAATGAAACTTGGTGCGACTTTTTTCCTGAGTCGAGTGTTCTGCATCTTGCCCGGTTGGGGTATGATCATCACCTGGTGTTAAAACTGGATGAGTTGTCTGTAAGGAATATTGGTTGAATGAATGAAAAAATTCTAAGTCTCTCTCATTCTTTTCTATTCTTCCCTAATATTTTGTCTTCTTCCTCTCTTAATTCTTCTTTTTAGTTTTAGAATATGACAAAGGTATCTAGAGACAGGTCGAACCTCGGAGAAGATAGTGGAGTCTCAGGCAACAGCAGCGGCGATGATAGAACCAATGGGAGTTCCAGACTGGAAGTTAGAAACGATAAAATTGCAGTCAAAGATTGATATGTTGGAAAGCACACTTGATGACAAATTTAACAATTTTCAAGTCAGAATGATGATAAAGGCCAAGCAACTTCTTGAAAGAGCCTTAGAAAAATCTATTAATCTTACGGTTGAACAATCACTGGAGCTCTTCGGGTCAGTACCAACTGAAAATTTAGATTTGATTGTAGAAAACCAACCAAATGAAATCACGTTGAAAAAATTAGAGAACCAAAAGAAATTCTTGTGGTTACGCGAGTGGCAGATGATGTATCTAAAGATAAGGTATTTGATGAAATACCTCTGGATAATACTGTGGTTAAAGATCACCATAATATGGATATACAACTTAGAGACTCAAATATATAATTCATGGTTGATTTTGAGGTAATGCCAAATGAATTATATAAGATTATGTTGAAGCCATTATCGACAATGGGTGTCACTGTTAGTTTTTTAGTTTGCTCAGAAAGGTATATCCCCACAACAATTACAAAAGCGGAAGATACAAAGATCTCAAATTTCTTCCTTTAGACCAACGAAAAAGGACTGTGAAATTGTAAGATAGGTTATAAATTATTTTGTTAAAGATAAATATTATGTGTTGGTTCATGGAAATCAATTCTGGAAGTCATTCTTGGAGAAAAATTTGGATGGTAATCATCATGGCATAGAGGATACATTTAGACAAGTTGAGAATAAATCAATTTCTATTGTTACAGAAACCAAGGCTACGACCCAAATCCACAACCATGACTCCTTTAACTTGGACTTGACTTTCGTCGATTTTGTTCTCGTTGAATCTGCCATCAAACATGTTTAGATACATTTACCTTTAGATGCAAAGAAAGCAATGACTCTTCTATCTCTACTGCAATTTGTTGAAGCTTTGCAGCTTAGTTTAAAGAGTGCTTTAATTAGTGCTACTGCTTCGGATAACAAAAGCTTTCGTGTCTTTTCTATTGGTGTTTTAGAAGGTCTCTGATTCATGTGCTGTTTTCGATTCAAATTATGGTAGATGACTCAGGGAATGGGAACATGTGGTAAAGATGCCCCTTTGGAGACTCAATTCATGCCGGTAGAGAGCAAGAAAGAAGATGATCCTAATACTCCAACAATCTACACTGTTTTCCTCCCACTCCTTGAAGGCTAGTTCCATGCTGTTCTTCAAGGCAATCACAAGAATGAGCTCGAGATATGCCTTGAGAGTGGTGATAACACATTTGAAACAAACCTAGTCCTTTACCTTGTCTACATGCATGCTGGGACCAATCCATTTGAAGTTATCAACCAGGCTATAAAGACTATAGAGAAACACTTGCAAACTTTCCATCATCGAGAAAAGAAGAAGTTGCCTTCATTTCATGATTGGTTTGGCTGGTGCACATGGGATGCTTTCTGTACAGATGTCAATGCAGAGGGTGTTACAGAAGGCCTTAAAAGTCTATCAAAGGGAGGGGCTCCACCTAGATTTTTTATCATAGATGATGGTTGGAAGCAGATTGAAAGTAAGACCAATGAGAGTGATTTTTTTTGAAAAATGGATTGTATTACTTAGTCATAAATGACATCATCAATTACATAGCTTTGAATACCATCTGGAACCTCATAAGAAAAAGCAAAAGCATCATTACAAGAGATGACCCATCGGGCAAGTGTGTGCGCAACTCTGTTTGCATCGCGGCAAATATGATTAACTTTGAAGCCAACATTCTCGCTAAGGATAGAGAAGGTTTCTAAAAGGTGCAAGGCAGCGACAGATCAATCAAGTTCCTTGGCGTTCACTTTGTTAATGATGGCCATCGAGTCTCCTTCCACAATCATATTGGTCCAACTTCCAGCAGCAGCCATTTGAAGGCCTAAAGTGAAGACACATGCTTCGGCAGTCTCAGCACTGTGCGAACCAACAAGCTTATGAGCTTTCGCATCAATGACCAGGCCATGGGAGTTTCGTGCGACTGTTGCTATAGAAGCATCCCCTAATCAGAAAAGAAGGCAACATCAACATTAATCTTTATGGTATCATTCGCTGGACAATTCCATCTCTTGGCACAGTTGCAAGGGATTTACGTGCTAGTGTGATCATGGGCAACGACAACAAAATCAGAGGCAAGAAGTTGGGCATAATCAACAATAGCTCTTACCGGGAGGAGCTTGTTCTCATGGTGAAGCTTGTTTCTCCTATTCCAAAGGTTCCAAAGGAGGAAAATGAGCATATTAAATTGATCTTTGTCAAGCACTTTTAAGCACTCTTCTAGCCAAGCCTTACAAGTCGAAAAAGGACCACGGGGAAAAATATGCAACAAAGCACAAAGGTCGAAAGCTTCTTTCAGTGATGGGTAGTCTCGAAAAGCATGAAGACATGTCTCAAGGTCATTTTGGCGTACCTTATAAGTGCCCAAAGAAAGGCCAGCATAGGCAAGCTTTTGGCCGGTAGGAAAAGCGTCATTACAAAGTCTCCAGCCAAAGATGCGGATTTTTGGGAGGGTAGGAAGCTTTGCCATGGCCTTCCAAATCGAAGAATTGTCACGAAAAGGACTCTTTTGAAGGAAAAGCCAATTATAACCCGACCTTGTGGAGTAGACACCCAAAGAGTGGTTGCTCCAAATCAGAATATCTTTAGTGACAGGTGCAATGGGGCAACAACAAATGAGGGAGGCATTAATATCCGAGAATACCTGATTAAGCTTGACAATGTTCCATGCAGCAACATTAGGAACCATGAATTCACCACATCTTATAGGGCATATAGCATTTTTATGATGGGATTCCTCAAGAGCAATGGGTTTATCACCTCCACACCTATCATGGAAGATGCGGACATTACTGTTAATTATGAGCCGCCAATGAAAGTCGTCTTTACTCGCTTCTTTAGCTTTGAAAATGTCACTCCAAATGAAGGAAGTTTTGTCACCTTGCTTGGCATCAAGGATATTACCATTAGGGAAATACTTGGCTGAGAGGACTTTGAAGCAAAGAGTGTCCTTAATGCAAATGAGTCTCCAAACTTGCTTGGCAAGCAATGCAAGGTTGAAGAGCTTCAAATCTCTAAAGCCAAGTCCGCCTACACCTTTCGGTTGATATAGATTCTTCCAAGCAACATGGGGCCAGCTACGGTCTTTGACTTTTCCAGACCATCAAAAGCTTCGAGTGGTGGAAATCATAGGGTCCAAGATATAATCGGGAAGGAGGAAGCATTGCATTGCATACCCTGGGATTGCTTGGGTAACTGATTTGATGAGAACTTCTCTTACCCCATAAGAAAGAAGATTCTTGGTCCAGTTACAAACCCGCTTATCAACTTTAGCATCCAAGTAACCAAGGGCCTCGGTTTTGTTTTTGCCCACAATCAAAGGAAGACCTAGATAATGGCCAAGGGTCAATTCCTCCCTCATGCCAAGGATCTCTACAATGGCAGATTTACTTTGCTGGCTCATCCCATTACTAATGTAGATGAAGGACTTATCAACAGTAACTTTTTGTCCCGATGAAGCTTCATAGATTGAGAGAACTTGCTTCAACCGCTCAGCCTCTTCGACCGAATTTCGAATGAACAGAATGCAATCATCGGCATAAAGGAGGTGGTTCACCCTTGGGCCATGGATTCTTGCCCTTACCCCTCTAATAAGACCCTCTTTTTGGTCTTTTAGAAGCAAGCCGGCAGTCCTTACGTGCAAAAAAGGAACAAGTATAGGGACAGGGGGTCTCGTTGTCTTAAGCCTCTCGTGGGGCGAAAAAGATCTGAAATAGCATTGTTAATTTTGAGGCAAAAAGAGACAGAGGAAACACATGACATAATAAGATCAACGCACTTGGCAAAAAACCCATTTTAAGCATAACATCAGATAAAAGGTTCCATTCAACTCTATCAAAAGCTTTCTCCATATCAAGTTTGATTGCAGCACCTTTGTTAGGCCCATTCTTAGAGCCTTTTAGGTAATGGAGCAGTTCATGGGCAACAACAACATATCAAAAATAATTCTTCCAGAAACAAATGCAATGCACTCTGATTTTCAGCAATACACAAAGGCATCAAGGGCTTAAGGCGATTAACAAGCATTTTCGAGCATGTTTTGTAAATAACATTGCAAAGACTGATTGGTCTAAAGTTCTTCATAAGGGTCGAGTTATCAATTTTCGGAATGAGAACAATGACCGTTTGATTAACATCACTCATGCTTATTTTACCAGTAAGCAAATCAAGGCAAAGCATGCAAAATTCAGTAAAAAGAATATACCAGAATTTCCGATAAAACGATGCTGGAAGGCTATCGATACCTGGGGCTTTGTTGGGATGGATTTGGAAGAAAGCTTTCTTCAGATCCTCCACTGTGAAACCAGCACAAAGCTTGTCACTGATTTCTGGTGTGATGCAAGGCGCAATGGCATCCAAAATCAAGCTGGAGGTGGTGGCATTATCAGATTGATAAAGATTGGAGAAGAACTCAGTAGCTACCATCAAGATATTTTCGGTTCCCTCCTGTAATCACTAATTTTATCTGGGGTTCAAACCCGAGCTTTAATTTTTATTTCAATATTGGGCTTATAATTATTAATCTAAAAATGTCAAAAATATTACTATACTATATATTTTTATTTATTTTGCTCTTATCATTCAAATTTTATTACCTTCGTTATAAACAAAAAAAATCAAAAAATTATATGCTACTTTCCTTTTTTCCTTCATTCAATATATAGTTATTACGTTATTATCATAATTATATATTTAAGTGAAGAATCAAAAATAAAAAAATGTTATATAATACTTTTTTGTTTTTAATTCGGTTACTTTGTTATTATTTAAAGTTTTATTCTTTTTTTCCTTTTTCTATTTATTATATTATTATATTATTATTATTATAAATATTATTATTATTATTATAACTATAAAATAAATAAAACCCAATCCGAATAAAATAAAGCCTAATTTATTATTATTATACAGTCCAAATACATATTAATAACCCAAATAAAATTTAAATACAAGCCCAAGACATTATATTACAACCAGCCTGGTCTATTAGCCCACGTACCCAAGACATTATATTACAACCGGCCTGGTCTGTTAGCCCAAGCTACTCAAGAACTGTTCACTTGCCTACGTCCGATCGATGTCTGATTATTCTCCGACGATTGTTCACATGCAAACAAAAACAAAACGATGTCAGATTTTCATACAAAGATAACCACACCGAATTTCAGAATTCCACAGAGCCAACACACAACAAATTGCAGAGGATTTCGGCCTAATTTCAGATATCAGAGGCCAATAATTTTTAGTACTATGGACAGAGCCAAATTGCCCACAGACATCAGAGATTCTAGAGGAGCCAAATCAAAAATCCTAGAAGAACCAATAAAACATTTAATTTTTTTTCTCATTCGAATATTCATATAATTCGGCTATTTAAGCCAAGAACAAACACCATGTAAGGGATTCTTTTCCCATCTTTTGAAATCAATACAAAACCAAAAACGATTTCAGAGGTAACCAGAAACCTCTTTCTCAATTTTTGCATAGATAAAAAATAGATTAGGGTTCATATCTTACCTTCGAGTCGAATTTTCTTCTCCTCGGATTTTCATTGATTTCACCGACAATAAACCCCATGACCTTCGGCTCTCTATTGGTGAACCAACGGTAAAGGAGAGAGTCTTCTTTTTCTTCGTTTTAACGGGACAAAAAAATCTCTCTAAGGTTTTCGAATCATTTGGTTTTTCAAAAGCTCTTCGCTTTTACTGATTTTGGGTTTAAATGAATCTAAAGGGGTAAGTTTTGCAGTGGTCTTTGGTTTCGAAAAGCAAAAAGAGGGGTGTTTTAATTTCTCCGGCCACCGCTGGCGACGTTTTTCTGGGTTCATGATGAACACGATGAATGTTCATCGTGTTCTTCATGGTTGGGTATGAACATTACAAAGAGCTTATTTTTTTTATTTTTTTTCTCAGTTTTAAAAAATGATAAAGGAGGATCTTTTTTTATTTTAAGTTAGACTTATATACTAAGTCCTCATCTTAAAAAAGGTTTTATCGTATTTTAAATGCCTCCGTATATTGTAAACCACTCACCAGGTCTCTCGCTTTTCCTTTTGTTTTGCAATTTCGTCCTTATTTTAGTTTTAATAGTCGGTTTTGAATGGGTTAATTCATTTTAAGTCCATCCGTGTCTTGTTAATCATCCTCGCGGCCTTTCCTCGCTCCGAAATAGCGATTGGAGGGCTTCAGCGTTTTGAAAGCTTTTTATTTTGGTCACTGTTCGAAGTGATTTCTTTTAATTTTGACTCCAAGTTTCTTTTTTTATTTACTTTAGTCCTTTATAGTTTTTTATTTTTTTTAGCTTTTTATTTATTTATTTATTTGCAATTTAGTTTCTTATTAGTTGCTCATTTATTCATGTCTATATTTATCATTTATGTTACATTGTTCATGTTGTACATATTTAGTCTATAGTGTTTTTTTACTTATTTTGTGACATGCTTTTTTTATTCATGTATTTTATTTCATTATGCTTTTAATTTATTTATGACTTGTTGTACATGTTTATTTTATCATGTTTTTAGTTTAATATGTCATCCTTTTTTTGTTTATTTGCATATTTATTTATATTCTTGTCATGCATTTATTATTTATGCACATATCTTTTATTTTGTTCATACATATTTATTTTGCCATATTTATATTTCTTATTCCATGCATTTTTTTATGTCTTTATCTTTGTACAAGTATTTATTTATGTTATCTTGTAATGTATGCTTCATTTTGCTTCAACATTCGACACACTCCATTAATTAACAAACCTAACGATTACGTCTTTATTCGGTCGTAACGAGCCCTTGTTCCAACGTAGTAGTCGCGGTGTATGTGTTGTCTTCGAATAAAGATAAGGTAAAAATAAAACTTAATTCGAATATTTAAACAAACATTAATTTAAACATCACTTTAATCCAAATTTCCAAAATTAATTAAGCAGTTATTTTAAAGGTGCCATTTTCGGACGGTTTTTAAATCCTAAACCCGTTTTTAAACCGTAACTGACTCTTGGACCCGTCTTTTTCGAATCTCTGGTTTCTACGGTGTCCGGCTTACGAAAGTGGCCGGTGACGACTTCCAACGTTTTTAAGTCATTTTCCAATATTTTTTAAACCTTTTTAAAATCTTTTTCCAAATATTTTAATCCCTAAATCCATTTTTAACCCTAATTTTTAATTCCCCTTTTTAATTCAATTTTCAATTTTGGTTTTCAAAACCTAATTCCCCAATTTCAATCCTAATTTTTCAATCCCTAATTTTTTGGCCTAAATTCCTAATTTTAATTTCAAACCCTAGATTTTTTGAATTCCTAATTCTAAACCCTAATTTCCAATTTAAACCTAATTTCCTAAATTTTTGAGACATTTCAATTTCAACTTTCCCAATTTTCACTTTTTCAAATAGTGACCATTTTATCTAAACTCGATTTTCAAAAGGTCGCTACAATTGGCGACTCCGCTGGGGATGTTTTTTTTCAAAAACTAACGAGTCAAACCTTGTTTTTAAATTACCGCTAATTAATTTTTGAAGCTTTGAATTAAAGTGGCAATTAAATTATCATTTGTTTATTAATTCGAAGTTATGTCATTTCAAACCCGTCTTTTTAAGTGGGAGGGAAAACGCTAATGCTTTCGTGAGGATATTGTTCCTTCGTATGGGCCTAGCAAAGTACCTTCGGGGCTCGACTACCTTATGCTTTTGTGAGGATATTGTTCTTTCGTATGGGCATACCGAAAGGGTCCCCTAAATTAAACTCGATCTAGATGAGCCTATAATGGGTGACGGTCGGGGGCCTTGCTAATCTTAGAAGAGGACATCGAGGATAATTTGGGTACCTCGTTAGAACCAAAACTGCATTTAGAGAACTAGAAAATCTACCCGATTAGAGCCATGTGGTTAACCTAGGTTCTTTAGATGAGATAAATAAGGTTGTTTTGTCTTGTCTCCTTTTTGCTTGCATTTCATGCTTCATTACTTTTTGCATCAGCATTTCATGAAGGTGTCAGTCTAAGTGGTTTGTCCAAATAGAGGCTTTCACCACAGTTAGAGAGTTAAAACAAAATAAAAAGAAAAGAAAAGAGAGAGAAAAAAAGAAGAGGAGACAAAAACAATGGAGAAAATGAAAAATAGATGAAAAATAAATCGATGAAAGTTGCTTAAAAGACAATCACTAGCATGATCAACACCTTCGCTTGCATTCATTTTTGCATTTCATACATTTTCATAGCATGCATGCATTCATCAATAAAACAAGAAGTTTGACCTTGGATACCTCGGGGCAGTTTTTCAAACCGCACCATTCCACACTCTTACAACACTCGTTCACAGTCAAGGATCATGGACGATAGACTAGCCAATGTTGATAAGTAACAAAAGGAGATCGAGGACCGTTTGATTAATATTGAGACAAGGATCGAGAAGTCTCAGAATGATATCATCACCAAGCTCATCGAATTGTTCGAAAAGCCTGATCATGGAAAATCTAAGGTCTTTGATGAGTAGTCCAACATGGAAGATCTAGGTGGCAACACTTCGCATATCAAAGCTCAACCCGAAGTATTAGTTCTGAAGGGTATTCACATTACCGAGGCATCTGCTAGCCACCCAATCGATGTGGGTCATGGTTTTGAGAATGATGTCAATATCGAGGTCCCAGATCTAGACTTAATGCATGAAGTAGAGTCTAGGTTGAGAAAAGAGTTTGGGAAAAAATTTGAGGAGCAACGCCTTCAAGTGGAAGAGAAGGTCAATCTCTTACAAGCGACCGAGGATTTTGGGATTGACGCCTACGAGCTAAGCTTGGTGTCAGATTTAGTCATCCCACCTAAGTTTAAGGGACCAGACTTTAAGAAATATGACGGGACCACTTGCCCCTTAGCTCACCTAACGATGTAATGCTGATGGCGGCACACTTAAGGAACAAAAAACTTCTTATCCACTACTTTCAGGATAGCCTGACCGAGAAAGCTGCTCGTTGGTATGTCCAGCTCAGTCGGGCAAATGTGAAATCTTGGAAAGACTTATCCAAAACCTTTACCGAGCAGTACAAACATGTGAAGGACATGGTCCCAAACAGAACCATGCTTCAAAGCTTGTCTCAAGGACAAGATGAGACCATCCGACAATATGCCCCAAGGTGGAGAGACATTGCTGCTCAGGTTCAGCCGCCCATCTTAGAAAATGAGATCACTCGCTTGTTTGTGGACTCGCTTCATAGTCCAATGTATGAGAAGATGATAAGCAATATATCTTTAGGATTTTCCTAGTTCATGAGTACATCCGAATCCATCGAAGCTGCCTTTAAGAGTGGCAAGTTGAAATCCGGGGAAAGCACACAAAAGTACCCAAAGAAGAGGGACAACGAGGTGAGATATGTGAGCACCCCTAAGTCCAACAATGTTTTCATTACCCCTAAGTCTGCACCTAAGGGTGCACAAGTATCCGGGAAAAGAGAGCCAAGAAAGGAAGAAGTCTTCACCCTTATACCGGTGACTTATAGTGAGCTATACCCAAAGCTTCTAGAGGCGGATCTAGTTCGTCCCTACCACATCACTATGCAACCTCCTTATCCAGCATGGTACAACCCTAATGCCAAATGTGAATACCATGCCGGAGTCGCTGGACATCACACTAATGATTGCAAGGCCTTCAAGAGGATGGTTCAGAACTTGATAAAGACCGGGGTCATTCAATTCGATAATCCGAATGTGAAAACCAATCCGTTGCTAACCCACGACGAAGCTTAAAGGGGAGGGGTCTCACGAGTCACTAAAAGTCTAGTACATCTCACTCTAGTTTGCTTTTCATAGATGTCTTTTTGCATTTGTTTCCTTGCATTTCAGTTTTTCTCTTTTATGCCTTAATCAATCTCGCTACTTTGGCCCGAAAGTAGCGATGATCTTTTGTAAAGGGCTTTCATCATGTTTCTTATCCTTTTAATTCAATGAAGAGATGCATTTTTCTAGAATGTCTTTCCTTACCTTTTTAGAAGATTTTTGGATATTTAATTCTTATCGTGTCTCCAATTCATACATATAAAAAGAAAAATTAATTAATTAAATATTGTGATCACGATGAAGTAAAATTTTGTCTTCAATACGCTTCGTTCGGAAAGCTCGAGATTCAAGACTACTACTCCTTCGATAATGTTCAATGATAAGAAGGTCCCATAGAAAGAGAATCTACTCGAGTTCTAGAATTCTAAGAGGTTAAAAGCATAAAAAACACACAAAAAAAAGAAAAAAAGGTGAAATTTAAAAAAAAACTCAAATGAACGAGAAATCCAATAAGTCTCGGAGTATCTTGATGGAGCTTTGGAGGAAGAACGAATCTAATAAGGAGCCAGTACTCCACCAGTTCGATACTCTAGCGTTAGTGATGACTCTTTGAAGACACCGACACCTTAATACATTAATGTTTAATTACAAACAAAACACATGATTACAATTGGAATTCCCGAACCGAGTTACAAGAGAAAACAAATTTGAGAACTAGAAGGAGTAGTTTTCAAGTGGATCAAGCTAGTACGGTAATCATGAGGATGGACCGAACAGTTTGAACAGAATTTTGACACTTCAAATATCGCTACAACATTTCAAGGCAAAACATTTACTATCGAGTGTCAAGTCTGAGACACTTTTGCATTCGATATCCAAGAATCTTGTTCCTTTCGTTTCCTTTTTAAACTATGAGTTTTCAATCATCGTTCATCTATTCAAAAAGGCATTGTACTTTAAAACGCCCTTTTTCGAAGTTTTCCTTATATTCAAAAACATTCTTTAAATCCATTTTTATCAAAATGCAAGGTTATTGATGCATTTAAACATCTTTGATTAAGTCCAAGAGTGGCGACATTACACAATGTGAGGGTTCCCGTGAAAAAGGATCATTTCCTTCTTCAAGAAAATTACTTGAGCTTATTAGTGAAGATGTCCAACTTTTAGGGGCAAAATTTTGTTGGGGCAAAAAGGCAACCTTTTCAACCTAGTGATAAGAGTTTCCTCGGAGACAGAGCTTGACCAAGTCAGTCCATGACCAAAATTTTAAAGAAAGGCTTCGATTAAGCCCAAACCCAATGCGAGAAGATAGAACCTACCAGCGTTTGGGGTACAATCAATTGACAAAATTTCGCACTTAATGCGACCTTTTAGATGTTTATATTTTCAGGCAAGTGTTCACCCTAGCTTCAAGAGCTCTCATCATTGACAACTCTTAACCCTGGTCCTGAATCTAGTGGACCTCCTTTGACCAATGCAATCCAACGGTCTCCTATCAAGAAGAAGATTCAGTGAAAATGAAAGCCCAAGTATCCAAGGGTGATCAAATTTTGAGGGCTCAATCCTCAGGCTTAAAAAAGAAAAAAAACATTCAGTTTAAGATTTCCTAGAATTAAGGGCACATCCATTCATGCATAAATTATTTAGACAGACATCTCTAGGCTAGGGGCATACTAACCACACATCAAATCATTTTAATCTCTTTTGACAGGAAATTCACCCTTTTTGGGACATCAATAAGACGATCAGTGCGTGATGAACCAAGCCATAAGTAAGACGATCAGTGCATGATGGAATTC
Organism: Abelmoschus esculentus; assembly: GCA_035048815.1. Taxonomy (NCBI): domain Eukaryota; kingdom Viridiplantae; phylum Streptophyta; class Magnoliopsida; order Malvales; family Malvaceae; genus Abelmoschus; species Abelmoschus esculentus. The sequence goes on along the minus strand of JAUCBN010000026.1, from coordinate 9,800,097 downwards.
TCTTTCCAGAATATTAGTAAGACGATCAGTGCGTGATAGACCGGAACTCTAATCTAGCTATCAGTAAGACGATCAGTGCATGATGAACCAAGCATCCAGTAAGACAATCAGTGCATAGTGGTTTTTTTCTCTTCGGGACATCAGTAAGGCGATCAATGCGTGATGAACTGGATTTCCAGTAAGACAATCAGTGCATGGAAAGCAATTTGTTTTTGGGACATCAGTAAGACGATCGGTGCATGATGAACCAAGCCATTAGTAAGACGATCAGTGCATGGTGGATTATTTTTTCGAGACATCAGTAAGACGATTAATGCGTGATGAACCGGACCTTCAATCTAGTTGTCAGTAAGGTGATCAGTTCATGCAAGCCAGATTCTTCAGTATTCAGTTTTTGGGACATTAGTAAGGCGATCAGTGCATGATGAACCAATCCATCAGTAAGACGATCAATGCACGGTGGATTATTCTCTTCGAGACATCAGTAAGACAATCGGTGCATAATGAACCGGATCTTTAATCTAGTTTCCAGTAAGGCGATCAGTGCATGGCAAGCTAGATCATCTAGTATTCAACCTCTTTGCTTCGGGACACCAGTAAGACGATCGGTTCATGGTGGAACGGATCAACATCAAATTCTGCAGTCAACTAGTCCTTTGGCGCGTGGAATGTCGACTCAAACAGGGAAGTCGGATAAAATTAGTGCTTATTTTCTTGGCTTTATCATTGTTTTTCAACGATAAGCAAAGAGGGGCAACTGTAATCACTAATTTTATCTAGGGTTCAAACCCGAGCTTTAATTTTTATTTCAATATTGGGCTTATAATTATTAATCTAAAAATGTCAAAAATATTACTATACTATATATTTTTATTTATTTTGCTCTTATCATTCAAATTTTATTACCTTCATTATAAAGAAAAGAAATCAAAAAATTATAGGTTACTTTCCTTTTTTCCTTCATTTAATATATAGTTATTACGTTATTATCATAATTATATATTTAAGTGAAGAATCAAAAATAAAAAAATGTTATGTAATACTTTTTTGTTTTTAATTCGGTTACTTTGTTATTATTTAAAGTTTTATTCTTTTTTTCTTTTTTGTTTTGTTATTATTATGTCTTTATTCGATCGTAACGGGTCCGTGTTCCAACGTAGTTGTTGCGGTGTATGCGTTGCCTTCAAATAAAGACACGGTAAAAATAAAATTTAGTTCAAATATTTAAACAAACATTAATTTAAATGTCACTTTAATCCAAATTTCCAAAATTAATTAAGCGGTTATTTTAAAGGTGCGAATTTCAGGCAGTTTTTAAACCCTAAACCCGTTTTTAAATCGTAACCGACTCTCGGACCCGTCTTTTTCGAATCTCTAGTTTCTACGGTATCCGGCCTACCAAAGTGGCCAGTGGCGACTCCCAATATTTTTATGTCATTTTCCAACATTTTTTTAACCTTTTTAAAATCCCTTTCCAAATATTTTAATCCCTAAATCCATTTTTAACCCTAATTTTTAATTCCCCTTTTTAATTCAATTTTCAATTTTGGTTTTCAAAACCTAATTTACCAATTTTATCCCCAATTTCAATCCTAGTTTTCAATCCCTAATTTTTCAAATCCGAAATCCCTAAATTCCTAATTTTAATTTCAAACCCTAGATTTTTTGAATTCCTAATTCTAAACCCTAATTTACAATTTAAACCTAATTTCCTAAATTTTTGAGACATTTCAATTTCAACTTTCCCAATTTTTACTTTTTCAAATAGTGACCGTTTTATCTAAACTCGATTTTAAAAGGATCGCTACACCTACGTCCAAGTCCCCTCATTGTACTCAATGCCTTTGATCATGTTCTTTTTCCTCCGAGAATTGGCTCTAGCATAAAAGAAACCAGTGTTACGGTCACCTTCCTTAAGCCATTGGACCCTTGATCTTTGCCTCCAATAAATTTCTTCTTTATCCAACAAGGCTTTCAACTCAATTTTGGAATTTTTCAACTCCTCAAGATTCGAATCAGTGATAGCTTGGTCAAGAAGGAATTTAATCCTTTTTTGGAGTTGTCCCTTGCGTCTAACAGAGGCCTTTCTTCTTTCCGATTGCCATTTAGACAGGTTGGCCCCGACAAGCTTAATTTTTTCCAACATGCCCCCATTAGTAGTTGACCAAGACTGGTTGACAATGTTAAGACATTCCTCCTCATTAGACCAGTACATATCAAATCTGAAGAAGTATGCATGTTGGCCCCCTTGGCTAGGGTCACCTTCCTTATCAAGAAGAAGGAAGCAATGGACAAAGTCTTTGGTAAACTCGGTGGTGACTTTACATTGACCAAAGACACTCAACTATGGGATAGTGTCCACAAAGCGATCAATCAGTTCCTTTATATGAGAGAAAACAGTATCACCAGAGTGCCAAGTGAACCATCCTCGGCTTGGTTTAATGTCCCATAGTCTATTACGTTCAAAGGCACATCGAAAGGCATTCATGTCCACTTTCGGCTTTCTTCTGCCACCAACTTTCTCATTCGAGTCCAAGATAGCATTAAGATTCCCTCTAAGAAGCCAAGGCAGGTCCGATGCATCTCTTAATTTATCAAGAAGGTCCTAATCAAGAGATTTCTTTGAACGAACACAAGTGCCATACATGCAAGTAAAGCGAAAATTCAAAGGGCCATTGGAGACAATAACATCAATGTGCGAGTTGGAATAAGAGAGGAGATCAAAATGTAATCCCTCCTTCCACAGCAAAAGCAAGCCAACACAAGAATCACTTTTCCCAACATCAATGCAGCCAAACATTTTCAATCTTCTATGAACACTATCAACTTTATTCTTAAACAGATGCGATTCACTAATGAAAATCAGACAGAGATCATGCAAGGCAATATACCTTGACAAAGCTTGAACTGTACCGAAGTTTCCTAGTCCCTGGAAGTTCCAACATAGGGTCTTCATTGCTCCCGGCGGGACTAGCAACCAACCTCCACCGATATAGGTGTCCTAAGAGGTGACACTGCCTCTGGATCAGTTTCAACATCAATGGAAAGGGCTAGGGTGTGCGATTTTTCCTTCTTTGTATGTTTCAAACAATCACCATCACTCTTCCCCTTAAAAGATCACTTCCCACTTTTATTTTTAGTAATCGAGGAAATAAGGACTTTTCTTTGCCCCGCAGCAACAACTAGGATATTCACATTCCCTTCTTTTGCTTCATTTGCATGCTCACATTCATTTTTATTCGACTTTGACCCGTCACTCACCTTAGTGAACACAATGCCCGGTTTTAATTTCTTGTTCGTAGCACCAGGGGGTGTTTATTGCTCAACTCGAAGCCATTCCCCAAATTGGAAGGCTATGCAGTCACCCTTAGGCAGCTTGGGACAGGATCGAAATTCATGGCCAATAATCCCACATAGGAAACAAAATTTTGGGAGTCGCTCATATTTAGCCATATAGATTCGAGCTTGTCTTGGTTTCTTGCTATCTCCCAAATTGATGCATCATTTGAGTGGCTTGCTGCAATCAATCTCCACTCTAAGGCTGAGATATTCGCCCATAGACTCATTACCATCCCTCAAATCAGTAATAATACTTCTTTCGAAACATTTGCCCATAGCTTCACCAGCTTTGCTTGACATAAAATCCAATGGAACATCATAAATCCGAATCCATATCGGAAGGGGGCAGAAATCATAATCCTTCGGGCTAAAAGATCGATCAAATGGCTTGATAGTTAAAAGATCACCATTGAATGTCCAAGGACACCGACCCAAGACAAATTCTTTGTCCTTCACCTTCTTAATTTGAAGAGAAACATTTTCGGGCCAAGGTAACTCGCATCTTCGAGTGGGTGATCCTTCCAGACTGAGAAAAAAACCCGAGTGAGAGCCAAGCTATCCATGATTGTAGGGGAAAACAGTTTCCCCACGATCCATTTTTCTTCTCCTTCGATTAGTTCTTCTTCCAATTCTTTTAGCTCCTCAAGGTCGAGGAGCTCATATTCAGTGAAATTAAGGCCTTCCATTTGTTTAAAAAGGTTGAGGGACATGATGTTGAGGAGTAGGGACGACCAAGGGGAGGCCAAAACAGATGTGCTGGTAATATGTTGAAGGGGTAATAATTTTGATAGCCAAAATTCAAAAAATTTGGCTTCCCATTGAAGGGGGCGCTTATTAATTTTTTCCATCCTTTAGAGGCGCAAAGGATAATATTTTGCCCCGATTCAGTCTTTCCAACCTGTACCCATGTTGTAGATCTAGGGTTGGCAGGTTGAATTTCCCAAAATACACCCGACTGCCCCAAGTACAGGCCCTGGCCGTACGACAATTTTTGAAAGAAGCGAGAAAGAGGTAATAATCCATGTCTTGGGCTTGTCGAGCCTACTGCACTTTTCTATCCGGTTGCAAGTCGATTTACTCGAATTATACAAACAATAGGCATCTGAAGCAAGGCCTGGTGCTATAGCAGTCATCTGAAAGGAGAAAACTCTGATAATTCCTCGCCCCAAAGTCTTGTAAAGGATGAATTTATTGATAATCGGGGTCAACAACACTACCCAAGGGTGGGAAAAAATAAGCCAAAGGTAACAAGCCCGCCATGTGATCATTTTCTACCTTGGGACACCGGAACAAATATTTCGATCGTCGGAAAAATTTAAGCCATCGAATAACAAGCTAAAAAATCGATATTTTGGACGACGGCCCACCCATGAGGCCTCAAACTTCGATCAAATCCCTCCAATATGCGGGAAAATCCAACAAAAACATAAAAAATCCATCATGTAAATTTTTTCGGCCGTCGCCGTTGTACCGTCGGTCATGCCAAACACCACTGTTAGGACAAAGGACCACACCGCTGGCACTCGCTGGCCTCCCTAAGGCCTCATGGGCGTTGAAGACCAAGCCCCCCTCGGGGTCGGCTGGGGTCGCGGATCACTACACCTTGATGAGTATTCAAAAGTCCTCATTTTTATATCATTCTTCCACTCGATTATTGCTAATAATAGACAGATTTAACGGTAATATTGGATAAATCTGCTTATTTTTCATTTTCCAGCATCTCAATATGGATTTCATGAATTTACCTATATTTGGCATAAAACAGATGTATTTAATAGTTTTCTTTCTTAGACGGGAAACTACATCACAGGAGTTTCCAAACAAGAGGATTGGTGCTGGAAACCAAAGCTGGAATGTAAATAAGCACCCACCACAGCAACCGATGCCGCGGCCGCACCTGAAGAATAAATGTCGATATGATAGGCGATCTGAAGAGATAAATAAGGTGGATGTTTTAAGACATGTGACATAGAAATCAGAGCTAGGAAACACAAAAAAAATCAAGGTCAAAGGCCACGCGGGAAAAGAATCCTTATAGGAATAAACTAGGAAATAAAATAAAGATCTTTTATTTATGTACTTAACTTGTGTTTTACTCCAAGTTATATTCCTACTTTGGAAAGGTTTGCCCTAGGCCAAGCCTATATAAACCATAGCCTATATAGAGAGCATATATCTCGAAATCAAGTGTTCATACAAAAACCCTAAACTCCTTCATCGTCCCCTAGGGTTTAGGTTAGTTCATGGAGTAGTTGTGGAAAAAGTTTGTAATTTATTTAGTTCTTATTAATGGAATTTCAGAATTCATAGTTTATTCTCTCTTGGTATTTACTCTTCTCGCATATGAGCTCGAAAGATAAATATGTGAGAAAAACTCATTTTCCTAGCATTGGGAGATATAGGTTCACGAAACGAGAGAATACGGTCTTTGCTCATGGGCATTGACTAAGCCGTCAAGGATTTCAGCGACTAACAAGATGCATGTGTTTGGTTGTTGTGCGCCCTTGATTCACGCTAGGAGGAATCATAAAGACGTGGATTTCAACAGTTTTCTTTGCTTAGAGATAAGGAAGAAGACATAGAAGGATGCTCTGTCGAGCTATAAGTTGTTGAATTATCGACAAGGCATAACCCCACCTAGGTAGTTACGACAACCCTTAGTGCGACCCGCCGAGGCGGCAGTTCAACCCTATTGCATTATAAGATCGAGATAATTATATTCTGATTCCACACTACGGAGCACTCTAACCTGCCCCACTTTTCCATCCTTGATTTCTTGATCACTTATCTTTATTGCTTTAATTAGTTTTATTAGTTATAATTCAATTTATTTGTTTCTTTAGTTTTTATAGTGCAGTCATAAGAAGTAGTGAAGTCGACACAGTCTCTGTGGGATCGATATCTTAAATATTACAATCTGACAAAGGTAGAATTAACAGGACTCCATAGCCTCCATCACCCTCTAAAGAGCTAAAAAAACTTTGCCGAAATGTCCCCAATAGACATTGAGATGTCTGAAATGGGACACTTTTGTTCTGCGCCACCATGGTGCTCGAGCGATGGCCTGAGCAGCACCCCATGTGTGCGATACATACCGGCCACTCGTCGGGAAAGAAAAGAAACGATGCTGCACTACCAAAGACCCTCGGCCGTTACGAACAACCACCACATCGGGCTTTCTAGCCCCATAATCATACCTCTCATCCAAGAACTCAGCCCCGATGGGCACCCAACCAATCAGAACAGAACCACCATAGGCTCTTCTTCCAAACTTTTCTCGACCATCCAAGGCCCTCACTTAGAAAAGATACGTTGAAGAGGTGGAAAAAGGAGAAATTTACATACATCGAAGACAACCTTCATGACCATGAACCTCAACCCAAGCTCACCGATGAAGGTGGACAAGAAGGTACCGACCCCCACAAGGTGGTCACTGTTCCAGACCCCCTAAAGAGCTAAGAAAACAGCCTAGAAATGCTACTAGAAGACATTGTCGTACTTGAAACAGGGACATTTTTCCTAGAGAGAAGTTAGAGAATTTTCTAACACTAGAATTTCCCCCCTCCCTCAGTAGACATTCAAGGAGAGTGACTGCCTTATACAAAAAGGGAAGCAATTTACTAGCAGGTTGATTGGTATTTAAGAGAATACAAAGTTCCAAAAGAATAACCCAAACATTGAACAGATCTCTGGCCTAAAACATGTTGTAGATGAAGCCAAGTAACATCATAACGTTAAGAATGTCTATGTGTGGCATGCTTTGGCTGGCTATTGGGGTGGGATCAACCCATCTGCTTCTGGTATGGAACATTATGATACAACATTGGCTTATCCTGTTCAATCCCCTAGTGTGATGGGCAACCAGCCGGACATAGTTATAGACAACCATCTTGCTGTTCATGGCTTGGGTTTGGTGTATCCGAAGAAGGTTTTCAAATTTTCATTCCTATCTGTCTTCATGTGGAGTTGATGGAGTGAAGATTGATGTGCAAAACATCATTGAGACCCTTGGTGTTGAACATGGTGGAAGAGTATCTATTACCCACAGTTGTGTACAGGCTCTTGAAGCCTTAATCGCAGGAAGCTTCCATGACAAGGGATGCATAGCTTGCATGTTTCATAATACCGATGGAATCTACAACTGTGACATCATTCTACACATCTAAGACAAGCCTGCACTATTTAGATCTTTCTACAAATGATTGAAGCTAGGAGACAAAGTTCTTATTAGTGATTACTGCAAAAGTGGTGGAGCTTCATCGCTAGAATTTGCAGCATATATCAAGCAGAGAGGCTATGATCTCCATGATGTAAAAGCTTATGACCAAATACTTACTATGTTGGTTTTATTGAGGTTGTTGTAGAAGATTGAATTGATCAATTCATACAAGTTCTGCAGCATGAATTAGACAAAGTTGAGAAGGATAAGGATGCATTCGTCTCTGATTTTTCTCAAGCGGACTACGATGATATTGTCGGGGATGGAAGGCAAAGTTGATATGGATCAAAGCTAAAATAGTATATGGGTACATTTGGTCTAATCATAAAAAAAGGTCTTATTTTAATCCTTGAGGTTAAGGATATTTTCCATGGTGGGAGTATTGTAACGGGAAGAAACTGAAATATCCTTTGGAGGTTTTATGTTGAATTGCAGTTAGCCATTAATAGTGTTTAAATCTTATTTTATTGTCTTAATGAAACGCTGCATTGCAGATGATCTATGTTGAGTCAATACGCTACGTTTTACTCTTTCTAGGTTAAAAGCTGGATGAGTTATCTGTAAGGAATATCGGTTGAATGAATAAAAAAAATCTAAGTCTTCCTCGTTCATTTCTATTCTTCCCTAATATTTTGCCTTCTTCCTCTCTTAATTCTTCTTTTTAGTTTTGGAGTGTGACAGGGAAACGCAAGGCAAGGCTTTTGGCGCGTATACGAGGGATTGAAAAAGCCACGAAATTTTCAAGCAATGATCATCTTCATAATCTTGAAATAGAATTCAAAGCTAAGTTAAATATGGTTCTTGTTTTGGAGGAGAGCTCATGATTCCAACAATCTCGTACTCAGTGGATTATGGATAGGACCGAAATGCTAAATTCTACCATTATGTGACAAGGTTCGACAACACCATAATAAACTTTCTATGATGAAGTTTAGTGATGTGCAGTGGTGAAATAATCTTGTTTTGATCTGTGAGGGTATTTGAATTATTTTCTCTATATTTAAAGCTTACCATGGCAGCTTTGCGAGTTTCACCATTGCCTATTAAGGACAGTTTTGGAGCATTATCTAGTGTTGAGTGTGATTTATTATGCATGACTCTGACTGATGATGAAATTCCCAAGGCGGTTTTCGACACGATTACTTTAAAGGTTCCTGGAGTGGATGGTCTTTGTACGTTATTTTATAAAAAAAATGAAATTTAGTTGAAAAGATCATGGTTGATGTGGTAGAGGTTGTTTCAGTGGTAACCTGGTACCTAAGGAACTTAATCGTACTGTAACAATGTTGATTTCTAAAGTATCATTGCTAGAGTCTTTTTTTCAGTTTAGGTCGATTAAACTTTTCCTGGTTATCTACAAGACTCTAACGAAGGTTACTATAAATTGTTTGAAATCGTTATTACCTATATGTATTTTTCAATCTTAAACTAGTTTTGCTCTGGGTCGATACGTTATGCATAATGTCATTTTGCCTTAAGAGGTTATCTACTTGATGAGAAAGAAACGGGGCGTACAAGATGAATGACAATTATGATTGATCTTGAAAAGGTATATAATCGTCTTGAATAGAGTTTATAAAATACATTAGATGATTTAGGTCTATCGTATGATTTTATTAATCTAATCATAAAGTATATTTTTTCTGTTTTTACTAAGTACTATAGAAAGATGAGCTAAAAGAGAGTTTTATATCAGTGTGCGATATTTAACAAGGCTATCTTATATCATCATATTTTTTCTTTGTATGGGGCATCTCTATCAAGAGATTGATATTGATATTGAGGAAGAAACTTAGCCTAAAATTTATTTTGCCCTAAAATTTCACACTTATTTTTCGCAGATAGTATTGTCTCCTTTGCCTCTATTACATCATTGTGTGATTATGGTTATTTATAGTTAGTTGTTAGATAGGTTTTTGTATTTTATAATATCACGACTTAAACGATCTCTATTATTTATAAGATATGTTACTTTGATTAATCAGTATTGTGAGTCATCCTGAGCTACACCATGCAATCGACATGACTACTCAAGAGTGTGTGTTTAGAAATAGAGAAGTGATACGTGTCAAATATACACAATTTGTGCAAGTGAACACGTCGCAAGTAATAAAATGATTAGTATAATCGTGTATCGTCTCCACACGGATTGATATACTTAATATGCCTTCTTTTGTCTTCTTGCTCTCTAAAAGAAATAAAGTAAAAACAAATATAATTTTGGGTGTGATTAAACTAAATAAAGAAAATTAAATAATAACAGAAAGATCAAATAAAGAAAGTAAGTGGTCAGGATCCAATTGTGTTGTATAGTGAATCCAATTGACTTGTTTCTGTCCAATGCAATCACACAACACTGCCGTGGCAGAACTGCAGATTATTGCCTTGACAGTGATGGTACTCGCCCGTCGCGGCAATCTCTTGCTCTTGGGTAGACTTTATCAAAGTTCGGCAAAGTGTCCTTTAATAACTCCTCTTATCTCTAAGTCAAAGCACTGTTGATGATCAGTCCCTGATGATACCTCTCGGCGTGAATCAATTACAATCATCAACCAATCTCATACTTCTTTTAGCCTCTAAAACTCTGAACCTATCTCTAGGCCGAGTTAGTGTTTTCCGATTAAAACACCGTACTTATTCCTTTCATGAACCTAACTCTCTCGATATTAGATAAATGGATTACTCACAAACTTCTCTCTCAAGCTTGAATACAAGAATAATGAATGGCAAAGAATAAGCAAACATTGATATTTTATTGCATTGAAATAAGAAACAAAGTTCAATCTCTTCACACTAATACTCTACAACCTTCACCTAAGCCTAAAGAAAATTAGAACATAATATAAAGGAAAGAAAACTCTAAATCTAAGTATCAGTCTAGGTCTAAGCTCTCTATGATGCGAATTTGTCCTTCTCCTTGGGCGACTATGGCTTATATAGGCTTGACCTAGGGCAAACCTTTCCTAAGTAGGAATACAACTTAGAGTGGGACACAAGTCAAGTACATAAATAAAATATTTCCAAGTTTATTCCAACTAGGAGGCTTTCTCGCGTGGACTTTTTCTTGGGCTTTCCACGTGCTATCCAGCTCTGATCCTTGGGCTGCTTTTCCAGCAACGTTCTCCTTATTTTTCTCCTCAGCTCGCCTACAATATCGTTACTTGTCCTTAGTTGCTGCCTCGGCATTAGGACCGGCCTCAGAGTCAGTTGCTGCCGCGACAATACTTTTTCCTGCAAAGATACAAAAATGTAGTAAAGTTTGTATTTTCTATAAATATTATCCTTATAAGCATAACCTCTAAGTATCTCACATTAAGTATATGCATTGGTCCAAGTAGGTGTAGATTAGGTGATTATTGCCCATGAAAGGTGTAAAAAGTGATAGTGAGTTGAGCAGTTATCACGCCCCCAAACTCGAACTATTGCTTGTCCTCAAGCAATACAAACTATCAATTTGCCAAACCTTATTCTCTCTTGGTCTTATGTTTTCATCTATTCTCCCCACCATAACTATAACTATTCTTTAGACTTAACCTTTCAGTTACCCAAGGGTTTACCTAGAAGACAAGCTATAAGATTTTATGAATGTGTGCGTTTTTGTGGACAAGTTTGATTAAATGCCTTCTTAGATAAACTCTAAGTTCAAGACAAATAAACTTGGATTTAGTGTTCTCTTCTTAAAACAACAATTTCTTAAGCCAATTTCGGGCACCTCAAGGATTGTGTTTTCTTCTTAATATTTTCTTCTCTCTTTTGCTATTCTTTTAACCATACTAGAGCCAATTTTGGTCACCTCTAGCATGAAAAAGAGTAATTCCTAAAGTTGGTGATAGGCACCTCTAGTTACTTTTCCAAAAATCTAAGTCTTTATCACCTAAGTTCATTAAAAGAATTTTTATAGTCAAACAAGTCCCAAAAGTGTTTTTAAGATCAACCTTATAGCAAGCTTCTAAGTTTTCTCCCTTAAGTATCCTAGAGTTAAGCCTTCTGAACAAGACCTAATCATGGTAAGGAGAAAGATTTCTATAGCCTTAAAAAGAATAAACTAAGGCAATACTGATGAAAAACAGTGCAAAAGTATGGTAAACAATTCAAGTAACTTGGTGGACATAGAAAATTTTTGAAAAAACACTTAAATACTTCCTGTTATAGAAAGGCCGCAGCAAAGGATTGCCTCGGCAGTGGCTCTACACTCCCAAAATCAAACCAAGTATTGTCCTCAATGATTATATTAGGGGCACACAGTAGACAACAAAATATGAAAAGGAAACAAGTAAGGATATATAAAAACAACATAAAAAAATAATTTAAAGAGACTCCGAAGAGCTACTGCTAACAATTAATTTTGTAGGTCGTGCTGCTGATTGCTTTATCTTTGGTGATGGCGATGGCTGAGTTTTTGCTTGTCTTGGTGGCTGGACTCTTGTTGGTGGTGTCCGCTGCATTTGAGCATCCACTTCTTCTCCTTCCTCTTCTTCGACAACTTCCTCGGTGGCTATTATATTTGTTCCTCCATCATCTTCAACATTCATTGTATCTGTCCAGGCATGATCGATGCTTGGCCCGATAGTGTTTGAACTTTGGTGTACATAGGCATCTATTTCTGCTGAGAGACTACCCATGATGATGGGGGATCTTGGTAGAGTGCTGAAGACTGCCCTCCTCTTGGATGGTCGTCTGCTGGTAGAGGATGTCGTGGCAGAGTCTGCTGCCCTATATGAGCCAGGAACATGAAATTGTTGTTGAGGATCAGTGGGAAAGAATGGTCATGGTCCTCTTAGGGCTGGAGTTGTCTAAGTGTAGGGTTCAGTCGTGACAAACATGGTGGGGAATTCTGGAAACTGTACCCTTTGGCTGGGAAAATTCTGGAGCATCATCTGGGCCAGTGTGTTGTTGAAGTCCCTCTGATACTCCATGTATCTTTATTGTCGAAGATCCATAGCTGTCATCCTCTGAAGTATCTCCTAGTATGAGTTTGTTGCGGCAGTGGGTTGGGTAGTGTCAGGTATGTCTGTCGTGTATTGTACCCCTTTGTCAGCAGTGTAGGGCTGTGTTGTTGCCTAAACTGGTTCTGTCTAAGTGATCTGCATAACTTTTTGGTAGAAGTCCTTGGTCTATCCTCTCTTGGGGGCTGTAATTTCATCAGTGTTCTCTACTGGAACATTTGCGGCAGTACACAAACTAGTGATTAAACAAGGAAAATTTAAGGGTCATTTTTCCTTCTTACCATATTTGTAAATTTCTTTTAAGATCAACTCTCCCACGTTGATGCTTCTTTTATTTGAGGGTCATTTTTGATATTTCTTATAATTCATCCGCATACTCCATCAAATTACAATTCTACCTAAAAAGAATTGGGCCAAAATGAGTATGGATAGTCCCCTTTGTATTATCATGGTAGAAGTGTCTTTCTTTCGTGTTCTCCTATAATCCATGCATGTCCTCCACCTTAATATTGTTTTTGAAGGCAAAAATAAAATATTAGAAAAAATTATATCAACATCCAACCACTTAATTACCTCATTATCGTTAAATTCCATCATAGTTGGATATAGCCTTTGTTGTCGTGGCAGTTGCTGTGATAGCCAATTGTCGTGGCAATCTTTTGCCAAAATTCGGTGTAAGTCAAGTGAAGAACCATCTTTCTTAAAGTCTTCAAGAATCAACCCACGTTGTTTTTTATGCTTCTCAAAAATATCCATCAGTAAAGACTTTGGTTTGAAACTAATATTAGATGAAATTACCACAAAAATATCATCTTCCAAACAATCATATCCTATTTGTGATGGCTTCAAATCTTGTAACGTTGACTCCTTGCAAGATACCTACAATGGAAGAGATGATTTTTTAAAGAATTCAAAAGGTTCAATCATTACCATCTCAAACTCAATTATCACGGTATCGCCATCTTGTTTATCGAGCATGTCGTCATGTAATTGCCCAGACAACTGTGAGTGAGAGTAATCCTCAAATTCCTTCTTCAGCATCATTGCTGATATAACATCCTGGGAATCAGACTCCTCAGAATTTTTTATAGCATTACTCTCATCGGCCTTGTTGAGTGGTATCATGACATTGCCCTTTTTAGGCTTCTCCATTATTGTGGTAATTATTTCTGTAGACTCATCCAATATTTGACAGTCTTTCTCATCAATATGTTCTAGACTCAGAGGTTCCGAATTTCCTCTTTGTCCTCTATTTTTGGGATTTAAGTATCCCTAAAGGTTGATTGTTGGGTCATGTTATCCATGGTATATCCGGTTCTCTGCAATTGATTTTTCGAATCCTTTAAGGGTGCATCAAATCTAGCTATATGTGCATCCATGGACCTAGATTGCTCTGTCATTAATTATTCAATTCTAGCAATTGATGCTTTCAATGTTTCCTCAAATGAATTTAGATACTATTGAGAAGAATTATATTGTCATGACATATCTGTAGCACCAACAAAATTGTCATGGTAAAAAACTTTTTGAGCATTTTAATCATACCATGAAGGATTTTGTTGATGGTTCTATCTCTGATCCTCTTTGTGGCCAAATGTTCTAGTACTGTATGGGCAATTGCTAACCAAATGATCATCTCCAGAATTAAAACAAAAATTTACCCAGGCATGAACTTGTTGGGTTGCTCTTGGTTGACATAGATAATCATCATTTAATCTAGGAAATTCTTGATTGGTTCGATTTATATTTTCCAACATCAACTCTCGAATAGATTTTTTTTCTTTCTCCTTGCATCTTGAACCTTCAATTTGAAACACACCTATTTTTTTTTAAGAAAAAAAAAAAGAAAATATATTAGTAAAAATAATAAAAAATGTGAGAAAATAAAGAAAACAAAATTTAGTTGTCAATCCCCGGCAACGACGCCAAAAACTTGATGCGTGTCAAAAGTATGCAATTTGTGCAAGTAAACATGTCGCAAGTAATAAAGTGATCAGTATAATCGTGTATCGTCTCCACAGGGATTGGTATACTTAATATGTCTTCTTTTGTCTTCTTGCTCTCTAAAAGAAATAAAGAAAAAACACAGGTAATTTTGGGTGTGATTAAACTAAATAAAGAAAATTAAATAATAATAGAAAGATCAAATAAAGAAAGTAAGTGGTCAGGATCTAGTTGTGTTGTGTAGTGGATTCATTTGACTTGTTTCTGTCCAATACAATCGTACAACACTGCCTCGGCAGTACTGCAGATTACTGCCTCGACAGCGATGATGCTCGTCCGTCGCGGCAATCCCTTGCTCTTGGGTAGACTTTATCAAAGTTCGGCAAAGTATCCTTTAATGACTCCGCTTATCTCTAAGTCGAAGTACTATTGATGATCAATCCTTGATGATACCTCTCGGCGTGAATCAATTATAATCATCAACCAACCTCATACTTCTTTTAGCCGCTGAAACTCTTAACCTATCTCTAGGCTAAGTTAGTTTTTCCCGATTGAAACACTGTACTTATTCCTTTCATGAACCTAACTCTCTCGATATTAGATAAATGGATTACTCACAAACTTCTCTCTCAAGCTTGAATACAAGAACAATGAATGACAAAGAATAAGCAAACATTGATATTTTATTGCATTGAAACAAGAAACAAAGTTCAATCTCTTCACACTAATACTCTACAACCTTCACCTAAGCCTAAAGAAAATTAGAACATAATATAAAGAAAAGAAAACTTTAAATCTAAGTATCGGTCTAGGTCTAAGCTCTCTATGATGCGAATTTGCCCTTCTCCTTGGACGGCTATGGCTTATATAGGCTTGACCTAGGGCAAACCTTTCCTAAGTAGGAAAACAACTTGGAGTAGGACACAAGTCAAGTACATAAATAAAATATTTCCAAGTTTATTCCAACTAGGAGGTTTTCCCGCGTGGCCTTTGTCTTGGTCTTTCCACGTGTTATCCAGCTCCGATTCTTGGGCTACTTGTCCAACAATTTCTCCTCATTTTTCTCCTCAGCTCGCCTAAAATATCGCTACTTGTCCTTATCTACTGCCTCGGCCTGAGTTGCTGCCGCGGCAATACTTTTTCCTGCAAAGATACAAAAATGTAGTAAAGCTTGCCTTTTCTGTAAATATCATCCTTATAAGCATAACCTCTAAATATCTCACATTAAGTATATACATTAGTCTAAGTAGGTGTAGATTGAGTGATTATTTCCCATGAAAGGTGTAAAAAATGAGAGTGAGTTGAGCACTTATCAAGAAGCTTATTCGTGTATTTGTAGGAGGATGTTTTGTAGATCATAAGGGTATTATCTAGGTTTGGTGGATGATATGCAAACTCTGATAGATACTGGTGGACTTGATTTTCATGATTTAGAAGGATATAATATACACTTTCTTATGAACCGAGGAGAAAATTTTATGGGATCGAAATCTACGAGTAAAGTACAAGTGCAATGGTTATCTTGTTCGTTTTAACAATCAATGAAAATAGTCAAAAGAAATGTATTGGTAAATAAAAATTTAATAAAATTAATTACAACAAGAAATAAAAATGAGACAAAAGAATTATACTAATTCATTTTTTTAACAAAATTGACATCCATTTTCTTAAGGTATAAAGATAATTTTCACCCTTAACGTTTATAATTTTTATCATTTTAACCCTCATTCTTTTTTTGAGATAAATTTAGCCCTTAACCTATGTCTTTTTGACAAATATCTCATTTGTTAACTACCATGATAATTGAACCGTTAAAAAATTAATAATTATGACATGTCAAATATATGTGATAATATATTTTAAATGACTTAACATCTAGTATATCAAATACATACATGCGAAATATAATTTTATTCTAATATAAAAATATAAAATAATTAAAATTCAAATAAAATATTAAAAATTATTTTTTATTCATTAAAAATTAATTAAATCTAAAACAATAGTCTAGTAAACATTCTCAGCCCAATTATAGTAAAATCAAAATTTTATTTAAAAAAGTATGAACATAATCTAAAAGGAAGAGCTTTGTAAAGTTTGTTACCGGTAAATCAAAGATAAAGGATTTTGATAGTAATTTTTAATGAATAAAAAAATAATTTTTAATAAAAAAGTATGAATTTTAATCTAAACTGAAGGTTTAAGGTTTTTATAAAGATCTTTTAGTTTAGCAATAGGCAATATGCAATATTCCTTACTCTATCTAGTTAGTCCTGTAGTATTATCTACCATATTTCCAATAAGTTTCTACCAGTTTTTCCAATACCAATAGTAATAGAGAGTTAGGGTTAAAAATATTTAGTAAATTTTTGTTTTGAAATTAATTAATTTTTAATATTTTATTTAAATTTTAATTGTTTTATATTTTATATTAGAATTAAATTTATATTCTATATATATGTATATATTTAATAAGTTAAATTCTATGTCATTTAAAATATATTATCATGTATATGATATGTCATCATTATTAAATTTTTAACGGTTTAATTATCAAGGTTGTTAAAAAATAAGATATTTGTTAAAAAGAAATAGGTTAAGGGCTAAATTTATTCTAAAAAATAAGGACCAAAATGATAAAAATTATGAACGTTAAGAGTATCTTTATGCCTTATCTTAATTATGCATGCTACGTGTTATCTAAATTTATTATTATTTTTAATTAAAGAAAGATAACCTCATTACCTAACTTATATATTAAAATTTACTCATCCTTTTTTCCTAAATAAGTAAACTCAAAAAAATCACTAAACTATTTTTTGGCACAGAGAAAGTTCACTAAAAAGATTATAAAGAACTCTCAAGTGGGTTTATAAAATTTTGAGAAATTTAGCATAAGGACGTTGGATATGTGCTTGAATGTCTTTGAATTATTGATTTGTTGTAAAAGAGTGAAGACTTGTTTTTATATCCCTTAGTTTCTGACTATTTTGGTGGTTAAAATATTCAATAGAATTGTTGGGCTATATATTTTCTCACAATAAACATTGTCTGATAAGTATCAATACATAAAAAATTATATCGATACTTATAAAAAAGAGAATTATTGCATCAATGGAGCAATAATACATGGGCAATCCTATCAGTACAGAGTGATGAATTAAAAAAGGGTACGAGTACAAGTTGTACCGTATCAATACTCATGTTCTCATTGAAATCTTTGGAGCATTTGATAAAAGTATTGTATCAATATGAATCTAATTGCACATATACGTATAATTAATCTTTTTAGAATATGTTTCAAGAAGCTCATAAAGCAACAAACAAAATAATAAATAAAAATATTTTAAATTTTTTAAACATGTATTAGTACAACGTTAAAATTTTATTTCTTTCACACTTTAGTCTGTTATCAAAATTAAATATACATTTAATAATTTCTTTTTTATATAACAAAACCTAAATAAAAAGTATAAAGATATACAATAACATAATCATATTAATATATTAAAAAAGACAATCAAAAAAAATGTTACGTACAAAAATAAGATATATTATACTCATAAAAAAAACCATGTCCAAAATTTAAAAATAATATTATTAAAACATACAACAACGATCCTCCTTCTAAATTTATAAAAATAAAAATATATTATAAAAAGATAAAAAGAAATACTAAATAACATAAAAGATATTCATATTGTTAGGTTTTGAGTATATACTCAGCAACCAGAAAACAATCATAGGAAAAGAGAGGCAGCACTCTCGTTATTGTTTTATTGATGAAAACCATAAAATTTTCTGTAACACCCCGATTCTGATCTGGATCTGAAGTGTCACATTCGGGTCACCCAAAACCTGATCCATCAAAATTCTTTTAAAAGCACATGTTCAAATACTTAAAATATCATATGTCATAAACCCACGTAGATCAAGATAAAATATAATAAAGTGCTTATAAAACATGAGTTCTTTTTCAAAATACATAATCCGACTCAAACTAAAATCCAAAATAAAAGTACAGACTCGATATGTGGTAAGATCCTATGAATACATTAAGTCCTACTAAAGATCAAGTATTATACTCTTTAAAAACAGCTCTGGCACTGGGAAATCCTCCTCGATGTGCTCCACCAAAGCTACCTGTCACCTACGCACGGAAAAACCACAATTCTGCACGCTGAGCTAACAAGCTCAATGGTACATAACAACTCTAACAATTCATAGGTATCATAAAATGGACAAGCAAGATAGCATGGTTAAGAGTGTACAGAAAGGCTTCTAAACTAAGGTTCATCTCTTAATCTACCTTAGCTAGAGTTCTCAATTTAGTATTCCCAAAGTATCAACATATATATGAAGATCACATGCCATACCAGGCTTAACTACCCGGTCTCACACAGCCCATCGAGTTATACCAAGATCACACAGCCTAAAGGATTTCTCGACATCACACAGCTCTATCGGGTTATATCTATCTTACCCTACTCACACAGCTTTAGGGTATCAAGGTCATTGACCACAGATATCATGACATACACACATGCATGCAACATCCATAACTATTGGCCAAGCGTAGCCCTACTATATTCGTGCTCACATAACCGTCGGGTTAGACCATATCTGGATCAACATAGCCACAGATACGTCCGGGACATACTTGGATCAATGTAGCCACAAGTAGTCCAATCCTGAGGTCACACAACCTATCAGGTTACTCGAGCTCACACAGCCCATCAAGTTATATTCCTTATCCGGATCAACATAGCCATGGATAGGTTCGAACCGCATCTAGATCACATAGCCCGTGGACACGTTAAATGTACTTGCTCACACAACCCAAAGCACATGTCCTCTTAACTAAGTGCTCATACACTGACTCTAGGATATCCGTATTCCTTTACCAAGTCATACAAGTATAACATGCTCCTCGAGCACCCACATGCAAACACATCATATATCGGACACTAAACGACCCATGTACAAGGATCCAAAGCTTGCTTCTAATATTCCAGGCCATCTCTCATATTTAAGATTAGTACACAAACCACTAAGTCATTTACAAGAGCATCTTTAGTTTATTTTATTAACCAAAGCCCCTTGGTGTCCTATCAGCACACAAGAGGAACCTTAACCATCACGTGTTATATTCTGATCTACCCAAGATTCTTAACGAAACATTATAATGATTAAGTCATTTGTCTATTATTGAGTTAATCATTCTATGATCTCGTGTCGGGACATCAAATTCATTCCATGTATTTCATAGTTCATTTTATAGCTTAAACGAACCATAGGACTCATAGGGTAACATTATGAGGCTTTCCAACATTACCCTTAAAAACTTGCACAAAAACACTCAGTGGTATCGATACTCCTTCAAGGGGTACCGAGACATACTGTATCGATACCTTCTCCAAAGTGGTATCGAAATACCCTGTTTCGATATGGATATCGATACTCATTAACCAATTTTAAGGTCAACCGAAGAAGTATTATCCGATTCGATACGGGTATCGAATCAGGAATGCCAATGGAAGGGTCGATATCGAACCACGGTTTGATACCCCTGCTCACAAGCTTAAGTTTTACCTATAAGGTATCGATACATCCTCCCCGTGTATCGATACCCCTGCACGAATTTACAGGTCTAAGCCTGAAACTCATCAAGAACTCTCACACAACATAAAAGATTGAATCTTAAATTGTTTCTACAAGTTTAAGAAAGCTTAAGAGATGATTTTCTAACAATTTTACATCGATTAAACACCTAATACCAATTCTACCATTTATAGGGTTTTAAACTATCCCAACACCCATTTCAAGCATTCAATAGCCAACAAATCAAGCAAGACACAAATTTATGAAGCACATGAAGTATAAGAGTCAGAAATATACTGACCTCAAGCTACAAACCCGGATTTAAGCTTCCCTCAAGCTTCTCCAACCTGCAAACATTGTCTTTGCACTTCAAACCTCTTCCTCAACCAACCCAAAGGATATACACCTTGAACCAAAGATCACAAGCTGCTGAACAACTCTTCCTTAAGGTCCAAAACGAGATTCTTACTCCATGCTAATAAGATTCCACCTTTAACTTGGTTTGGGGAAAGAAAAGAGAAGATGATGAGAGTGATGGTGAAAAGATGTTACCCCTTTTTCTCTAGGGCCGGTCATAAGTGAATGGGCAAGGAAATTACTCATTTGCCCTTCACTAACATCTCTTCATCAATCCCAACCCAAAGGCTAGGCCCAACAAGCAAGCTCACAACAAAACCGAAAGGCCCAATAAGATAAAACCGAGGCCCACCAAGCTCCAACACGAAACTCGACTTGATGATCCAAGGCCCGAATCAACGCCTGATATTGACCTGAAAAACCAGGTCGTTACATTTTCAATAGAGAACCGGTTGTTTTATACAAGAGAAGAACTATGAAGAAAGGTCAAGTAACTACACTAAAAGAAATCTTATCAGTTACCTTACCAGACTTTCCAGTTGTCAATGAATGGGGTAGCACACATGGGATAAGCTACACTCATTCTAACTAACAAACAACAAATATAAAACAGTAATTTAAAATATAAGCCTAAGCTTTACTTACCCGAGAACCTTAACACATATATTTTTTTTCTTCTTTCTCATTGTTTCTTTGGGTAAAAAACAGATATTAAAGTCTAAACAAAATTAATTTTGTGAATTATCTGAACTACAAAAACTACCACAAAAAGGAAAGACAACCAGAATAAGCTGGTTTGGGATCAAAAGGTACAGGTAGACATGGTCATAACTGTCTGTAACCCCACTTAACAAGATACTCAAGACTAAGATTAATCTAAGACATTGACATGCCAAAGCATAAACAAATGTAAGATTTTTTTGTTAGGTATAAAATTTTGTAAAAAATTGAATGTATAATATTTAAACTTATTATTAGAATTTTAAGTTTTTTTAATATTTATTATTAATTAAAATTTAGTTATTTTTGATATTTATTATTATGGGTCAATTTTTTTTTAATATTTATTAGTAAGAGACTAATTTTCATGATACTTGTTTCCGATTTGTTATTAGGAACATACCTTTTAAATTTATTTTTTCAATATTGGTTATTGTAGATTTTTTTTAATATTTGTTATTTAGAGTTAATTTTTTTTAGTATTTGTTATTAAAGATTCAATTCTTCTTAAAGATTTTATTATAGTATACTCTTAAAATTCAATTTTGTCTTAATATTTTTTATTAAAAATCTATTATTTTATAGGATGAGTCTATCACATACGTCGAACATTGTTGAACATCACTAACGATGAACACCGCTGAACACTATTAAAATAATTAATAAAAATTAAAAATTTTAAGGACTAAACATATAATTTTAAATTATTTAAAATAAAATTTAAAACAAATTATATATATTATATTTTATTTTTTAAAATAAATTATTTTAATTATTTTAATTTAAAAATAAAAATATTAAATCCAAAACCTAAAACCCTAAACTCAAGCTAGAATACTAAACATTAAATACAAAAATCCAAAACACTAAATCATAAACTCTAAACTCTAAAACAATAAAATCATAAGCCCTAAAATCTAAAAATATAACCATAACCTAAACCCTAAAATAAAAAATTTGAAACTCTAAAAAGTATAAACCCTAAACTTGAAACCTTAAATTAGTTTAAGATTTAGATATACTTAATTCAAAAAAAAAATTGATATAGGGGTTTTGGTTATTTTAGGGTTTAGGATTTTAGGGTTTAGATTTAGTGTTTATGGTTTAGGATTTTTAGGATTTTTTATTTTAGGTTTTAGATTTTGGTTTTAGGGTTTAGATTTTAGGATTTTTTATTTTTTAAAATTAATTTAAATTAGTATTTTATTCAATTATTTAAAAAGTAAAATAATATATAAAAAGTAATTTAATAAAAATAATTAAATAATTTATAATTATTGTTGGGTCCTTAAATTTTTTAACTTTACTGATTAGTTTAATAATGTTCAGCGGTGTTCATCATTAACGATATTCAGCGGTGTTCGACGTCTGTCGTAAAATTTTACTATTTTATATTACTTGTTATTATTATTATGAGGCTAAATTTTTTTCTAAAATTTATTATTTGGGACATGATCTTGAAATCTTATTTCTTTTCTAACACTTATTATTAGATACATAACTTTTTTAAAAAATTTACTAAAATTTAATGAACATGCTTTCTTTAATTGATCGAATAATTCAAAAACATTTATTTTACCGATTCTTGTATAAGTTTAAATCAAAATATTTATATCTTTATTTAATAAAAATTTAAAATATAAAATTAAATGATTAAGGAAAATAATTAACTTATATAAAAAATTATACTTCTAAAGGATACAGCCGTCTATGTCGATGTATCTGTTTTATCCACCTCGTGTCAAAGTTTTAGCCATAAAGCTTTCATTTTAACAAAAATAAATAAATAAATAAATAGCCTTTTTTTTTTCCTTATTTTTAATAAAAACTTGTTAACACGGAAAAATACAAAATTTTATTAATGCTAGCGTTGGCATTAGGTATAAATGGATACCTGCCAATACTAATAATATATTAAAATTATTTTTTTTAATATGCTCATTTCTCTGTATTAATATTAAAAGAATATTAAAAATATTAAAATTTAAGTTGTTACTATTTTATTCTAATCTTTAAATTTGTTTTGCTTGCATTTTGTATTTTTAAATTTTTAAAAATATTTATATTAATTCATCAATATAAAATTAAAAGAGAACAATAATAATTTATAAGATAAACTACGCAATATAATCGTCATTAAACAAGAGTGGGAATTTTGAAGTTGTATGAATATATTTTAAATCGATATGAAAAATAGAACATAAATTGTGAATCCATAGGATGAGTTATTGTAACTACACAGTGCAAACTGTATAGATTATTTTGATATAAAGATAATTTTAACTCTTAACGTTTATATTTTTTATCATTTTAGTCTTTATTTTTTTTAGATAAATTTAGCCTTTAATGTATATCTTTTTGACAAATATCTTATTTTTAACTAATATGATGATTTGATCGTTAAATATTTAACGATAATAATATGTCATACATATGTAGAATGAGGTTTGAGATTTGAGAATATTCAGTATCCTTTTATTTTAGATTTTATTAATTTTTAAAATTTTATTTAAATATTAATTGTTTTATATTCTATGTTAGAATAAAATTATATTTTACATGTATATATTTTTCATTATCCTAAAAAATTTAACGATGATGACATGTCATGTATATGTAGAATGAGGTTAGATGCTATGTTATTTAAAATATATTATCACATGTATTTGACATGTCATTATCGTTAAATATTTAACGGTTTAGTCATCCTATTAGTTAAGAAATGAGATATTTATCAAAAAGATATAAATTAAGGACTGGATTTATTCAAAAAAACAAGTTAAAATAATAAAAATTATAAACGTTAAAAGTTAAAATTATCTATACCTTTATTATTTTGTGCGAGTTTAAACAATTTATTTCTATGATATATGTGTATTAAAAGTGTTCATATTTAAATATCCAGATATTTGGTACCTTAAGTTTTAGGTATCTAAAACTCAGCCTATAAAAATAAATAGGCATAAATATAATTTTAACTCTTAACGTTTATAATTTTTATCATTTTGATCATCATTCTTTTTTTAGATAAATTTAACCCTTAAACTATATCTTTTTGACAAATAACTTAATTTTTAACTACAATAATGATTAGACCGTTAAAAATTTAACGATATTGACATGTTATATATATGTGATAATATATTTTAAATAACATGATATCTAGCCTCATTCTACATATATATAATATACCATTATAGTTAATTTTTTTATGATAATGAAAAATATATACATATGAAATATAATTTTATTCTAACATAAAATATAAAATAATTAAAATTTAAATAAAATATTAAAATTAATTAAATCTAAAATAAAAAGCTACTAAGCATTCTCAAATTTTAAATATCATTTTACATATATATACATATTATATTCGTTAATTTTTTAACTATCTAACAATTACACTAGTTAAAAATGGGATATTTGTTAAAAAAATATAGGTTAAGGACTAAATTTATCCTAAAAAAATGATGAGAAACAAAACGATAAAAATCATAAACGTTAAGGGTTAAAATTATCTTTATGCCAATAGTAAAATAAAGTTTTTTTTCTTAAAATCCCTTGATAAGTTGTATTTTTCTATTAAAATCACTTGATAGCTTCGATTTTAATCGTTATTTATCGTATTATTTGCTTAAGTTTAACTTTATCAATTCATAAAATGGTCCGCACCCAATTAGTACATAAAATATACAAATTTTAATAATATATTTATTTGAATATAGATTTTGGAAAAAGTCGAAAATTAAAAAAAAAAAAAAAGTTTAGAAAGTGTGGTTGGTTGCTTTGAAGGCCAGAGTAGAAAGTCGGTCATATTTGTCAAAAGCTAAGCTTAGCTGCCACCAATGCTCTCGACATTGTTCTTGCCTTGGCCCTGAAGCTTCTATTTTATTTGTTAATTTATAATTTTAGACCTGTGATACAATAATAACACAAATTTAAATGAATGTGTTATTTTTTAAAATAAAATATTTTCAGATATAATTTTGTTGATGCCATAATATATAATAATTTTTTATTGTTCGTTGTCAATTTACCCTTTTTCTTTTTCTTTTTTTCTTTTATTTACATAATAATAAGTCGTCAATCATGATAATATGAAATCGTATGAAAAAGGTATTTTGAGAGTATACGATAAGTGTTCTGATGTCGAGGAGGGAAGAGGAAGAATCTCACTTGAGTTTTTCTTTTAAAAAAAAAATAAATCCAAATGCCACGTAGAAAAATCTGGGAAAACCAAGACCTCGAAGGCAAGGTACATTTTCATGTTCCATGTTAAATTTAATTCATAAAAACCATGTTAAATTTGGGTCCGATGACTAGTGATTTACTCCTACTAGTTTCAGTCAAGGTGCATGTTTCATGTTTCATGTTCCATGTTGCATGTTACAACACACATGAACAACTTTGTTGCAAGCAGGCTACGAATGGTATGTAGAATAGCTGTTAGAGTTTGAAAGCATTTTTTTACTTGTTTTGTATTAATTGACAGAAAAAAAAAAAGGATTTATTTATAAAATGTAAAAGTAAATATTCTTATATAAAAGATTAAAAGATTGATTTAAGATTAATCTCTGTTAAAAGATTTATCCACCAAAACTAAGTATGTGATATGAATAAGTCTGGATTAATTAAGACGAGACCCTAAAAATCGAAAGAATAATAAAAAAAATTAACTTAAACATGAATAAATGAAATCATCAGATAATTGAACTTTGGGAAATCATTGAGTTAGTTTACGAACTGTGTTCTTAAATTTAAATGTTATAAATAATATCTATGGAATCTAGGTGAGATAATACTCAATACAAAAAATAGTTACCACAACACTAAAAGATTAAACTGTTCACCCTAGATTATAATCTTAAATATTAATTTTAACACTAAATCTTAACTATAAACCCTGGATTTATTTTTAGTGTTAGAACATACATAAGGACATCAAAATGTAGGAATTAGCAAAACTTGAATCAACTAAAAATTGAATTTTTTGACTCAATTTGAGATAAAAAAAATGACTTGATTTGAAAAAATTTCAAATAAAGTTTAAATTATAAAATGAAAATTCAAATAACTCACAATTTGTAATAACTAGCTAGTGGTTTAATTTTTAAGTTTAAGTCGGTCCTTCAATTTTTCTTAATATATATACCGATATAAAAATATGAAGAAATGTATATGACATACATACATACATACATACATACATACATACATATCTTATATGATTAGAGAAAATCATTTAAATTGAAAAAAAAATCTTACTATAACACGATAAATAATCATAAATAAATTTATATAGAAACTCAAAAACTCGTTTCGTATTCTACTTAAATTTCATAAACTTGACTCGAATAAAAAAATAAAATCTAAGTTATAAAATATGATGTGTCAAGTTAAATAACTCATTTTTTTGACTCAATTCGATCGAACATTCACCTATATCGAAAAGGGGAATAAGATTTATTTTTGATGATATTGATTAAAATCGAGAGTTTGATATTCACATCTCTCTAAAACTTGTGGTGAACAATCTATCTCTACATAGACCAACTAAATAGAAATATTAGCACGAGCCCTCTAGCCCAAGTGGTTAAAGGAACGATTGGTGTTCTTAGAGGTCATGGGTTTGAGCACCAGCGATGCCAGCAGAGTGATTGAGTGATCAATATCAAATGGTAGAGATTATATTTTAGAACAGATATTACTTGTAATCACTATTAGCTTGTTCAAAAAAATTAGGCATAAAGATAATTTTAACCCTTAACGTTTACAGATTTTGTTGTTTTGGCCCTTATTCTTTTTTTGGGATAAATTTAGCCCTTAACCTATATCTTTTTGACAAATATCTTATTTTTTTAACTAGATTGATGACTAGACCGCTAAAAATTTAACGATGATACATATATATATGGAATTTAATTTTAAGTGACATGGAATGCAACCTATCAAATGCATATATATAGAATATAATTTTATTAAAATATAAAATATAAAACAATTAAAATTCAAATAAAATATTAAAAAATAATTAATTCTAAAATATTAGATTATTAAACATTCTTAACCCTAACTACGATAAAATCAAAATCTTATTCAAATTGTGTTTATATTTTTTAAGATGAGATTTTGATTCTATCGTAGTTAGGGTTTGACAAGCGTCGTTTTTCAAGTCAAAATAAAATATTCCTCTTTAAATTAAATAAATAAAAGATAGTATAGTAAAGAGGGTCGATCCACAGAGAATTTGGAACTTCTGATGTAATTTTGTATTGATTTCAGTCCATGATGCTGTAAACAATTAATTAAAAAGGGGGGGTTGATGAGATTGCGATGAAAAATAAAGAAACTAAAATAACAAATAAAATGTAAAAATAAAATTGAAAGAAATAATAGTTGAAAATGACAATGAAGAAATCGCCTTGAGCTGACTTTGTTTCAATTTTATCGATCATTGAAAATGATTTTTACTTCGGGATTCATGCCGGTTACATTCTACAAGGACCAACCCATTGTAACTTGTCTTTCTCTCTTGTAACCAATCTTCCCAAGCCTATCTTTGAAAGATGATTCTTGAGTGGATTAACCACAGCTATTGCCGTTAAAACAATCAGATTAAGTACTGGAAAAGCCCGACTCGGATTATGTTGTCTCGTCAAGAATTGAATCCGATCTCATTTTTTCTTAGCGGACCGCCGCTAAGTGTGTTCACAGGAAGTCGAAAATTGCCACAGGCAAATCCTTCCTCCCACTGTATATTAAAACAACATCCAGACCAACGAGCTCTTTTTGGTTTGAAAATGTTTTAATTTTGTAAGTAAGGCCGATTGTCAAATTAATAAAACAGAAAAATAAGAATGTTTCCCGAAGGGAATTAAGTACTATTCAATTCTCACGCTTTGAATTGATTCATTGTTAGCTCTCGGCTTAAAAGAAATTAGCTAAGCGTGATATCAATTATCATACTTAGCATATTTTTGTAAAATATTAAAACGACTAAAAATAAAGAAATGAAAAGAAATTTTATAGAATAAGAAACAAGACAAGAATTCAAAGACAAAGTGATGGATCCTTTAAAGCCTTACCCATAGAGGGTATTTATAGGCTACTAATAACCTAAAAATAATAAACTAATTCAAAAATAAAATAAAAGATAAAAAGATAATTCTTGAGTTTAAAATTTAAAAACAAAATATCTTATCCTAAAAATCTTCTCAAATCTTGTTGTTGAACCGTCTCCAGAATTCTCTCAAATCTCGCTAACTAGACTGTCTCTAGAATCTTCTAAAAACTGCCACATCAGCATTTCTTCATGCCCGGCGTCGTGCCCATGTCTCCAATCGCGAAAAAATGCAGAAATTGTCTTTTTTAATCACCAATTATAGAAATAGGTCACTGCACATAAAACATACAAAATTCGCTCAAATTAGTAGTGACAAATTCATGAAAATAAGATAATTAGCAATTAAAAAGTAACTATTTAAATCACCAATCAAATTCCCCCACACTTGTCTCATACTTGCCCTCAAGTATGCCTTAATCAAATCAATCAAACACCTAGTTTGCAATCCTCCAATTCATCTCATACTTAAACAATTTATGAAAATCAATGCTCTCAATAACTAAATGAACGAAAACCTCGATCAAGGAGAATAAACATAAGTAAAAATAAATCAAACATCCTTGTAACTTCCTATCCTTCATCAATAAAAAATTCAACCTAGCTCAATTCCTCACAAGGTTTCACTCAAATCGCTCAAATGTGTTTCGAGTGAAAAGTTTCGCTCAAAGTCGCAATCAAACAAGGATTTCCATAAGCTTGTGACATAATCAATTCTCCACTACTTAGAAGAAATAAGATGCAAGATCAATGGGTCTTTCAAAAGGGTATAACGGGGCTTAGGTAAAGGTAGGGAAAAAGGCTTAAAATAAGGCTTGTAATCAAGATAAAGAATTCATAACTAACATCCACGATCAAATAAGGTGCATGAAATAAATTAGAAAAAAAAATAAAAATAAAATTGATCAAACTCTTTTTTTCTACTTCCTTTTTTCATTTTCTTTTTGATTCTTTTTTTTTCTTACTTTCCTTTTTTTTCTCTTAGTTTTTCTTTTTCGCATTTTCCTCCTTTTTTCATTTTTCTTTTTTTTCTTTTATTTTTTCGTGGAACAAGATGTTACTACGCTTCAATTCTTTGTCCTGAAAAAGGTTAAGAAAAGAGAATGATAAAAAAAAGGCTTAAAGGCTAAAGTTGAGGTGAAACAAAAAAAAAGGATATAGGCTCAAAATTGGTTCACTAATGGAAAATTAAAAGGGTAGGGGTTTTTTCTTGGGTAAAATAGGGTAATCCTATGCCCAAATCATATCAAAGCATCATATTTCATGTGTAGCCTCAAAATGTATTCATGCCACAAGTTCTAGATTTCCAAAATTTAATTCGACACACTCAAACAAGGAAAACGAGCATAAAAATAGATGAAACATGCTCAAGGCTCAATACCTTACCAAAGTGTGTTCCATTAGTCAAGCTAAGCGAAAGTTCAATAGAAAAAATTAAGGCATGTTACAAAGAAGTTGAATTAAACTCCTACTCATGCAATTCAACTATCAAGAGTGTTCTAAATCCAAAATAATTAAAAGAGCTTAGATAATCATAGCATGCATAAGGTATTTGATGAAAAGGAAAGAAATTAACTAAGCATTCAACCAATTCAATCAAGGCATCCAATCAAGCAAATGATAAAACAAGTAAGATGGAATTTGATTCAACCTTTATTCCCCCTCACTTAAATCATATTGTCTCAATATGAAAATTAAAGTACAAGAGAAGGAATAGAGATACTCCCCGTGTCTAAGGTGAGTTTTGTTGTCGGTTTATAGGGAGAATGACGTCTTTTGAGGCTTTAAGGAGTATACAATTCTTCATTTTCATTTTTCAAGTTTCGTGCACAACCAAGCCATTTGAATCTGAGAAAAAAAATATGTGCAAATTTATTTGAAAATAAATTAGATAAAAATAAAAAATGAATGAAAATAAATAAATAAATAAAAACAAAGAAAATGGGTTGTCTCTCATTTAGCGCTTTGTTTAACGTCATTAGCTTGACGACCTGATTCAGACTACAGGTTCTGTGAGAAGTTTTTTTTCCAATTCGCGTGCTTTGTCCAACTGAGAATTTCTCTATGAGAAATTTTTCGACCATAACGTTCCTTCAACTTTTTCAACAAAATGTCTTCTTCAATACGCAACTTATCTGGTTGTAGCTTTATCTTCATCTTTGATGCCTGCAAGATTGATGGAAAAGATTTAATTTTTGTAGGCACTAAATGAAAATTAGAAGTAGAAAAAATTGTAGAAAAAATTTCTTCAAACTTAATATCTTTAAATTTCTCTTTTTCTAATTCCCTACAAAAATCAAATATCAAATTAGTCTCCAAAAATTCATTAGCAAATGGATCAACAATATCAACAAAATTCAAGCTTGCCATATTATCTGGATATTTCATGGCTTTATATACATCAAACTTGACGACTTCTCCATCAAATTCCATAGTTAAAATGCCACTACGAACATCAATATTCGCGTGTGTTGTGCTCAAGAATGGTCGCCCAAAAAGTATTTCAGATCCAATATTACTGTGATCATTTTCCATGTCAATCATATAAAAATCAGCAGGAAATATTAAATCATTTACCTTCACTAAAACATTTTCTAGAACTCCTTCGGGGTAGATGATCGATCGATCGGCGAGTTGTACTGTCACCCTCGTCTCTTTAATGGTTCATTGGTAATTTTGTTATAGACGGAAAATGACATCACATTGATAGATGCGCCTAAATCACACATTACGCACTTGATTCTAACATTACCAATTTTGCACGGTATGGTAAACATATCTTGATCTTTGTATTTTGGTGAAAGCCTTTTCTAAAAAATAGCTGAAATATTTTCGCCAAGGTTCACCTTTTCATTATTATTCAATCGCCTTCGGTTTGTGCAAAGATCCTTCAAGAATTTTGCATACTTGGGTATTTTTCGGATTGCATCAAGAAAAGGGATGTTAATTTCTACCTTCCTAAAGATGTCGAGGATTTCTTTCTCTTCCGTTTTCTTGTCGCGTTTCATAAGCCTAGAAGGAAAAGGAGGCAAAGTTTCGTAAGGAGAAGAAAAAGAAGAAGTGGAAGAAAATTTACCAAAAATGTTTGATGGCGAAGGATCTTTTTCTTGTTTCTTTGACGATTCATCTTCTTTTTGTATATCAGACTTGTTTGAAGCTTCAGGTGAGATGATGGTGTCACTTCGGAGAGTGATCAAACTTACATTTTCCCTAGAATTTATTTCAGTTTGTGATGATAATCGATCTTGAGATTCTAGGTGACCAATTTTTTGTGTTAATTGGCTGATTTGTTTGTCAATTTCTTGAAGATGAGCATGTGTTTGAGTTTGGAACTTCTCTTGTGATATAGCCAATTTCTCAACAATTGTTTCAAAGGAGGATATCTGTGGCGTTTGGGTTGGAAAAGGAGGAGCCCTTGATTGATAATTCTGGTTGTTTTCGTAACTCAGGTTTGGATGATCCTTCCATCCTTGATTGAAAGTATTACTATATGGATTGTATTCTCTTTGAGGGGGTCCCAGAAAATTTCCTACGACATTAACCTGTGCTTTTGATACATCTCGTAGTAATAGACAACAGTCTGTCGGATGATCTGTCATTGTGCAAACTCCACAAGCTTTCGTTATTCCAATTTTTCCTGAAACAAACGAATGAACAATATTAGTTAATTTATCTAATTTATTTTCAATCAAAACAACACTTACCTCGTGAACCCGTCGGCTAAGTTCACTTAAGCCAAATTGTTGTGAGTTTGCCGCCATAGTGGAAATTGACGTTCTTGCCACCGTGGTTGTCATGTTAATGAGAGCGCCGCCACTAGCGGCATCAACCATTTTTCTATCAACTAGAAGCATTCCTTCATAAAGGTATTGAAGGAGTGTTTGCTTAGAAAGACCATGCTGCGGACAACTGGCG
The DNA here is from genome assembly GCA_035048815.1 of Abelmoschus esculentus. NCBI lineage: Eukaryota > Viridiplantae > Streptophyta > Magnoliopsida > Malvales > Malvaceae > Abelmoschus > Abelmoschus esculentus. Next base: position 9,767,933 of record JAUCBN010000026.1, on the reverse strand, counting down.
CACAATTTTTTAAACCTTTCCCAGTAATCATAAAGAGTTTCGTATTCTTTTTGTTGAATTCCCAAAATACATCGCCTTAACTCACTTGCTTTTTGCCACTGGGAAAAACCTATCAAGGAAAACACGTGATAGTTCAGCCCAAGTAGTAATTGAATTAGGCGGTAAATAAAATAGCCACTCCTTAGCCATTCCGGCTAAAGAAAAAGGAAATGCTCTCAGTTTGATTTGATCCTCAGAAACTCCTTGAGGCTTCATACTGTTGCACACTATATGAAATTCTGCAAGATGCTTATGTGGGCTTTCACTAGGTAGGCCATTATAGGTAGGAAGGACATGGATCAATCCTGTCTTAAGTTGAAACGGGGTTTTGCCATTAGGAAAGGTGATGCAAAGTGGTTGTTGTATCTCGGGGGTTGTATTTAACTCTCTAATCGTTTGGTTGGCCATCTGTCTTGGTTCAAATTTTGCGTTTGATGAGGTAGGATATATGTTCGGATTCGACACTCCGTAGGATTGGGTATGAGATAATGGTTCAGAATTAGATTCCGAACTAGCTTGCTTGTCTTGATCTCTTTGTTGTTTCTTCTTACGAAGCGTTTCGCCGTGAGTTCTACGAGCTCTTGCTTCGATCTCCGGATCAAGTTTAACAAGATTTCCCGTTTTGCTCCTGGTCATAAAAACAAAACAAAATTTAATCAGTAATTTGCTGAAAACTCCCCGGCAACGGCGCCAATTTTGACAAGCGTCGTTTTTCAAATCAAAATAAAATATTCCTCTTTAAATTAAATAAATAAAAGATAGTATAGTAAAGAGGGTCGATCCAAAGAGAATTTGAAACTTCTGATGTAATTTTGTATTGATTTCAGTCTAGGATGCTGCAAACAATTAATTAAAAAGGGGGGGTTTGATGAGATTGCGATGAAAAATAAAGAAACTAAAATAACAAATAAAATGTAAAAATAAAATTGAAAGAAATAATAGTTGAAAATGATAATGAAGAAATCGCCTCGAGCTAACTTTGTTTCAATTTTATCGATCATTGAAAATGATTTTTACTTCGGGATTCATGTCAGTTACAATCTACAAGGACCAACCCATTGTAACTTGCCTTTCTCTCTTGTAACCAATCTTCCCAAGCCTATCTTTGAAAGATGATTCTTGAGTGGATTAACCACAGCTACTGCCATTAAAACAATCAGATTAAGTACTGGAAAAGCTCGACTCGGATTATGTTGTCTCATCGAGAATCGAATCCGATCTTATTTTTCCTTAGCGGACCGCTGCTAAGTGTGTTCACAGGAAGTCGAAAATTGCCACAGGCAAATCCTTCCTCCCACTGTATATTAAAACAACATCCAGACCAACGAGCTCTTTTTGGTTTGAAAATGTTTTAATTTTGTAAGTAAGGCCGATTGTCAAACTAATAAAACAGAAAAATAAGAATGTTTCCCGAAGAGAATTAAGTACTATTCAATTCTCACGCTTTGAATTGATTCATTGTTAGCTCTCGGCTTAAAAGAAATTAGCTAAGCATGATATCAATTATCATACTTAGCATATTTTTGCAAAATATTAAAACGACTAAAAATAAAGAAATGAAAAGAAATTTTATAGAATAAGAAACAAGACAAGAATTCAAAGACAAAGTGATGATCCTCTAAAGCCTTACCCATAAAGGGTATTTATAGGCTACTTATAACCTAAAAATAATAAACTAATTCAAAAATAAAATAAAAGATAAAAAGATAATTCTTGAGTTTAAAATTTAAAAACAAAATATCTTATCCTAAAAATCTTCTCAAATCTTGTTGTTGAACCGTCTCCAAAATTCTCTTAAATCTCGCTGACTGGACTGTCTCTAGAATTTTCTAGAAACTGCCACATCAGCATTTCTTCATGCCCGGCGTCGTGCCCATGTCTTCAGTCGCGAAAAAAATGCAGAAATTGTCTTTTTTAATCACCAATTGTAGAAACAGGTCACTACACATAAAACATACAAAATTCGCTCAAATTAGTAGTGGCAAATTCATGAAAATAAGATAATTAACAATTAAAAAGTAACTATTTAAATCACCAATCAGGGTTAAGAATGTTTAATAATTTTTTTATTTTAGAATTAATTAATTTTTAATATTTTATTTAAATTTAATTGTTTTATATTTTATATTGGAATAAAATTATATTCCATATATATATGTATTTGATAGGTTACATTCTATATCATTTAAAATATATTCCATATATATCATCGTTAAATTTTTAAAGGTTCAGTCATCAAGCTAATAAAAAAATAAGATATTTGTCAAAAAGATATAAGTTAAGGGCTAAATTTACCCAAAAGAAGAATAAGGGCCAAAACGATAAAAACTGTAAACGTTAATGGTTAAAATTATCTTTATGCCAAAAAATTATTATTTTAATTTATTTTAATAGTTTCACACAATTACAAAAGAAAACACATACATCAATATCATGATCAGAAAGACATTCTATTCAACTGTCCTAACGGAAAGATTAGGGAACAAATCCATCTCGTTAAACACACCAGTAAATGTAAACATCAAAGTGAATGAAACAAATGTAATTATTTTATAGTTATAAAAATATAATAAAATAAAGTCAAAACTTATGCAAGAATTTAGAAAAAAATGGTTGGTAGTTGAAAGTCTTACCCTGCCATTGAACTAGTCTAGCACCCTCGAATAAGTTCGATATGAGTCTATACTGTTTATTTATTAAATATTTTGGAAGTATAAATAATATTATTTATTTATTTTAGTTATTGATACTGGTGAATAAATGCTGAGAAAATATTTATGTACTAATAATGGTAAAGAAAATTGGTAGCAAAATTATTAGGAATACGTGTACGTTTCCTAGTAAAAGTGAATGGTAGAAAAATTAAACAAACTTTAATCGATTAATTATGCCTTCAAATATAAATAAGATTTTTAATTAAATAGTAAGATATTATATTTTTATTACTTAGATCAATTTCTGTTAATTCATAAATAAGTTATTTTTAAAAGCACACTTTAATTATTTAATTAAAATATTATAAAAAAAATATCAGACCGTTAAAAAATAAAATACGAGTGGATTATAAAAAAATATTCTTACCATCAATAAACGAAATATTCTTTCACATATAAATAAGATAATTTTATTAGGGCCAAATCCATTTGAAAAAAAATCAAGACTTGACACATTTTAGTTTGATTCAATTTTTTTTTAAATAAAATTTAAATTATAAAATAAAATTCAAATAAATAAATTTTTTAATGATAATTTTTTTAGATCTGAATAAAATTTTTTAATTATATTTAATATATATCCTATAAAAAAATAATATATATATATATAAATTTGTTTAAATTGAATTTAAAGTTAATATTTATTATAATATTATAAATATTATAATTAATTTTTTAAAATAAAAAATTTAATTTAACTAGATTTAATTTAAATTTTATAAATTCAACTCTAATTATTTTTTCATATATATAATTTATATTATAAAATAAGAGTTACAAACTTAACTAAATTAAATTTTTTAATTCGATTAACAATTACCCTATATTTTACCGGAAAAAATTTGAGAAATATGTAGACGTTATTCATGTAGGGTTTGGTTTGATCATTTCATTTGGGTTTGAAATTTTCAAAGGACAACTCTTTCATTAATTCAGTCAAAGTTGATATCTTCCCCTCTTTTATCAGTGGTGGGCAGTTGGGTCATTTCGGCTTAAACTTTCTTTTATTTTCCCGGATTTTGCTTTAGAAAAATTTCACCTTATCTTTAGGGGGTTAAGTTAACCAGCACGCCATCATTGTTTATAACAGGAGAAAAGAGAAACAGAAGCTATCATTTCAAAACAAAAGCAAAAGCGAGAAAAGAAACAAGATAATAAAGACAGGAATTCAAGGTTGAAGCTGGGTTTTTTGGCGTACTTTTTAATCTGTGTGAAGAAACTGGAACGAGGCAAGATGATGCAAACGGAACAGCAGAACAACAACCAGTTAACGGTTCAAAACTCTGGGAGTCTTAGCTTCAGCAGTCATTTGTCCAAGGAAGATGAGGAGATCTCAAAATCTGCTTTGTCCACTTTCAGAGCCAAAGAAGAAGAGATTGAGAGGAAGAAGATGGAGGTTAGAGAGAAGGTTCAGCTGCAATTAGGCCGTGTTGAAGAAGAAACCAAACGTTTAGCCATGATTCGTGAGGTAATTTGGAACAATATCTTACCTTTACTGTTTAACAAGGGCACTTCAGGTTGTTTTCTAGAGTTAATTTCTCCAAAATTCATGAGAAAAAGGGTGTTTTAGGTGTAGCTTACATGTGTTTTCCTCATGAAATTTTGTTACTGTTGGTCCAAGAGTTGGTCTTAATTCTCATATCATAAAAATTAATAATATTACTGTTGTTTATCCATTTCAGGAGCTTGAAGCACTGGCAGATCCCATGAGAAAGGAAGTTGCTCTGGTCAGGAAGAAGATTGATACCGTCAACAAAGAATTGAAGCCATTAGGGAATACTTGCCAGAAAAAGGTACAAATTCACCACACTTTGAGACCATTCAACTTTTTCTATTAATCTTGTCTGTGTATATGTAGGCATGTATATATGTACATATAGTATCAAATATTTGAGAGCTATGGTATTGAAATATGTTACAGGAAAGGGAATACAAGGAAGCCCTTGAGGCGTTTAACGACAAGAACAAGGAAAAAGTACAGCTGATCACGAAATTAATGGAGGTTAGTTTCTATATTGTAATGTCAAAAACGAACTCAAATCGAGTAAATATTCGTGTTTCCGATGACTGACGAATGATCTCACCTTGTTGTTATATGTTTTAACTGATTGAACAGCTGGTGAGTGAAAGTGAAAAGTTGAGGATGAAGAAGCTGGAAGAGCTCAGCAAGAACATAGATTCAATACATTAATCTAGTCCCCTCAGTTCTGTTTTAACCAAGTAGGTTTGTGTGATGTAGTTAAGGTTACTTCGATATTTATATACGGTTGTTTTTTCGGGTTTGACGTATTGTACGGTGTATCTTTCATTAGCATTTGATGAACCCTAGCTGATTTAGAAAGGGAAATACTTTATAAACAGGTTTGTAATTAATTAGTTCATCTTTGTGACTGCATTTTCTTCTAAGATTTATTATTATTATCATGCTCAATCTTTTGTACCTTCAGTTATTTATTGTAATTCAAAGCTCGAAGGCATTGCAGACATCGGAATTCAAATCTCTGTGTTCGAATGTCATCTCGTAACATCGGTTACATAAACTGAAAAAATTCGACGCTAGTCCGTCTTGTTGGATTCTGTTTGAAGGATATTGAAACCGTCAAATAACGGAATATGATCGAAAATTTGATTTCTGCAACAGACAAAAGCTGTCACGACACTTCTCTGTGGTGGGAATTGTTTGTTTAGAAAGTTGTCTTCTTAAGATTCAAGGCATTGATGTTCTAAACACAGTTTATTATAGTCCGGCAGTGGTTGGAAACGACCCTGTTTCGCTTTTTGCTCCTTTAATACGCAATTATCAAACGTTAGGTGTGGAATTAACTTTCCAAATTAACCGTACATGTAACGTATCGAAACTAAAGATAAGAATTATTAGGAGATTAGCAAAATCAAACAATATAAGCCTAGATATAATCCTAGGCTGTAACACCCTTGACCCGGTGTCACATTAGGCTCTGACCCAAAACTTGTATTTCAAATTTTTTTTTCAAAAACCAATAATAAAATAAGTCCAAGTCCAAATGTATTTCATAAAATCCATACGAGTTAAAACATAAGCCCAAAATAGTTTAAAGTAATCGGAGATCAAAAATATTATAGACCATTTAAAACATTCGACCCAAATTAGAATAAACAGAGTTACAAAACATATAGGGTTCAACATAGTACTAGCCACTAAATCTACTAATTGTACTCTGACAACACGGTCGATGCTGAAATCTAAACCTCGATGGTGCTCCACAAGAATCGGCTTCACCTAACCTATGCACGAAAACACATTTCGAACGCTGAGCTACAAAAGCTCAGTGGATACGCGGAACTTGACCAACATCATACATATCATAACCAGTAAAACAGAACATATAAATGTTGTGCATGACATGATGGTCTAGCATGCTTGTCTATCTCATGGCATAGATGAATGTATACTGATGCACACAACATATACATATCAAACAGACACACTAGGTAGTGAGGCTCGCGTCCACACAATATCAGGATCCTACACTACGAGTAGGGCCCGCGTCCACACAGTATCGAGATCCCATACTCAAGGATTAGGCCAACATCCACACAGTATCGGGATCTTACATCCGGGATTTGAGACTCGCGTCCACACATCATCGAGATCCTCCAAATCCCATACTTGAAATGTCACATCGAGTATCTTCAAATGAGGCCCGCGTCCATACAGCATCGGGATCTTACATTCGTGATGGTCATCAAATCATCACCCGAAATGTTACATCGGATAGCCTTCAACATGTTGCAACACTTTTGGGTATCCAAATTTCTATCACACAAGGACTCAAACAACACAAACGATCCACCTAGGATTTTAGCATAACAAGACGTATTAAGATTATCTAAATGTAGTCTTTCAGGGTTATAATTATTGATTTTGGTTTAACAATCCATTTCATACTTTTAAGATTAATGAGAATATTTATTACAATCGCCGAACTCAATTCTCTACTCGAACTTGGCAAGATTATATTGGAGTATCGAAACAGGCTACATCGATACCTACCCAAAGAGGGTATCGAAACACTGGTATCGATACTAGTACTAATATTCTTTGACCAACTTCAAGGTCAACGAAAGGGGGATTATCCGATTCGATACTGGTATCGAACTACGGGTATTTTTCGATGTCACTGGAGGATTTGGTATCGAATCATGGTTCGAAACGTCTTCTCAACAGGCCAATATTTCTCACAGAGGTATCAAAACTACAAGTTTCACATAGAAAATTCCAAGGGTCGTTCCCAAATTTAATCTAATTGATCTCTAAGTTTTCCTACTCAATTTTAAGGAAGTTTAGGGTATTTTGACATCAATTCTATGCCACCAAACAAATTAATACGAATTTCACCATTAATGATCTCTTGCAAGCAAACCAAGCATACATACATGAAATCTACATGTTATGTATTCTACCATGAAATATATGATGAAAGGAAGAGTTGGGAGTACCAACCTTAGCAAGCAACAACAACAAAACCGAGTTCCCAACCTCTTCAAGCTCTCTCCTTACCCAAGCTCTTAGAAGACTCTCCCACTTGTTTCTTTATAAAGGGGAAGATGAGAAGTGGATTAGATACCAAGATGATAATTCTTAGAGTCTAAAACACTGGAAAAACTAAGATTTATACCCTTTAAAACCTATTCCCGTACTCAACTTAAACCTTCACTTAACCTCTTCCTCCACCAAACTTGGTAAACAAAACCTTATTTTGTAGATCCACCTCAGCTCTATAACTTCCTCTCTATCAAGAAAACGAGATTCTAAAGCAAACTCAGCAAGATCTTACTTTTACTCATCCTTAGGCTTTAGATGAAGAAGAGAGAAAAAGAAAAGTCCTCTTCTCCTATGACCTCACTCTCTGCAGAAAACAATACCCTAAGCCCCTCTATTCCACATATTTAGACAATTACCAAATTTTCCTCTACTTAAAACTCCCAAGGCCCACAACCACTCAAGCCCAACAAGTCTAAGCCCAAAACCACTCAACTCAAACCCCCAAACCAAAGCCCAAACTCTCGAGTTAACCCGACACACTAAACCGAGAATTCGTGTCATTACATAGGTTGTCAAAATCATAAAGTACACGTTACCCTCTCCTAACACACCGTTTCATTAAACTTGTTTAAGGGGTCTCTTAATTGAATTAAAAATAAAATAACATAAGTTAAAATTTAAACATCTTCAACGCCTAACATATAAAACACGTGCTATAAGTTTTCTTCTTCGGACAATCTTTAACCTCAGAAATTAAAGTTTAAAAATTATTCTTGAAATTGATATAGAACCGCCCATATGGCATCTTTAAAAAGAGAATTAGTCCACTCCACCAATACTTCAGTCACTGCCCTACTTCCTTTCTTACGAATATTCCTCTTCAATATTGTAGTAATTTTTTTTAGTAATTTCATCTGGTCCTTCGCTGATAATTCCTGTTAGAAATTAGTTTTACCAATATATTTTTTTAATTGTGACACATAAAAGACAAAATATACCTTAGGTTTCACGGGCGATTCTATTTTATGTGCTATTTTCCAATTCTTCATACAATCTGAAATGGGTTAAACCATTTGTTAGCTAATTTTTGAAAGTTTCTAACTTGAATTGATTTTTGTCATTATGGTTGAACCTTTAAATACACCAAATTTTCATCTGAAACTTATATTATGTTTTTCTTTTGTTCGTTTGTTGGTTTATTCTATCTTGAGTACTCTTCAAATAAAACATAAGCATTTTATGGCAATTTTCCTCTTTTACAAGCTTTTGTCAACTAAGTCTACCATTGAATCTCCAAAAACATATAGTAAATGAACATGGGTGATTTCCCATCTGAAGCCTCAAAAGATATGATTTGAGTTATTGAATGAAAGGTTGTATTGTATCATCATTCTATTAAATCTAGTCATTCTTCTTATTTTTAGGTCTTTCTTTAATCATGCATCTCAAATGAGTTTTTATGTATTTATTGAACCTTTTATATTGTTCATGTGTTTGTGGATAATAAATTATGGATGATGTCACAGTAATCTTCAACTTCTTTAATATCACCTTCAAAAATCATTCACAAAAGATCTTATCCTTATCATAAATAATAATACTATAGATAAATCATATAACTTAAATATAATTTCAAGAAATATTTAAGCAAGGATGTAAATGGCGAGCCAAGCCTATAAAATAATAATACTCAGTGAGTTTATCAATCTTCACTAGAATAATATCTTTCTTGTTAGAATCTGACAACCCATCTATGAATTCTATCCCACTGAGGACCAAACATACTCAAAAATTGGTAAAGACTGAAATGCGCCTATGGGATGTTGCAAATCATCTTTATTTTTTTTGGTAAGTCTCACATATTTTAATTCATTTTTTTTATTCTTTTTTGGTAAGTCTCACATATTTTAACTCTTATGAAAAAATCAATTAGTTTCTTTCTCAAATTTAAATTTTTTTCAACCATTAACTTCGTCTTTTTTAATTATCTTTTATCTCAAGAATATTTATCATGCCTCTTGCATCCCTCTGATTCTTTGATAATATATTTTTTAATTTATCATGCATCTTGTTTTTATGCTACTTGAATTTTTGTCAAAGTATCAATTTAAACATTACTAATTCTCATTTTACAACAAGTTATTTTCTAAGAAGTACATCAGTGATAATATAGTTAATTCCTTTTTTATAACTGACTTTAAAATTCAATCTCATCACCTTAATAACCCAATTTTATTGTGCTGGTATAGTAACTTGGTTTTTAGACAAAATTTTTGGTGAGGGCTAGGAAGTCCTATTCTTTTATAATGAAGCATCCATCCACCTTATGCTAAGTTGTATTTAAGATATCGATCCCATGAGGATTGGTGTTATTTACGCAATTTATTATTCCTGCTCAATAGAAAATTAAATGTACAGATAATTGAGTTGAATTATAACTAAACTAAGAAAACTAATTAAAGCGATAAAGATAAGTGATCAAGAAATCAAGGATGGAGAAGTGGGTCAGGTTAGATTGCTTTGTAGTGTGGAATCAGAATGTAATTGTCTCGTTCATATTAATGCAAAAGGTTGAAGTGCTTCCTCGGCTGGTCACTTGAACGGTCGTCTTAGCTTTCTCGACGAGGTTATGCCTTATCGATAATTCAACAACTCATAGTTTGATAGAGCATCCTTTATTGCCTCCTCTTTATCCCTAATTCAGAGTACCGTTGAAGGTCACGTCTTGATAATATCTCCCGGCGTGAATCAAGGATGAACAACAACCCATAATATGCTTCCTTTTAGTCGCTGAAACCCTATCAGATTTGTCGATGCCCATGGGCAAAGACCGTATTCTCCCGTTTTGTGAGTCTAACTCTCCCAATATTAGACAAATATATTTTTCTCACAAATTTATCTTTCGAGCTCGTATGTAAGAAAGAGTATGAACCAAGAGAAAATAAACTATGAATTATGAATTGCATTAACAAGAACTAATCAAATTACAAACTTTTTTCCACAACTACTCCACAAAGTAACCTAAAATCCAAGGGGAGATGAAGGAAATTTAGGGTTTTCTATGAATACTTTATTTCGAGATGCCTTCCTCTCTAAATAGGCTACGATATTTATAAGCTTGGTCTAGGGCAAACATTTTCAAAGTAGGAATTCAACTTAGAGTAAAACACAAGTTAAGTACATAAATAAAAAATCGTTATTTTATTTCCTTGTTTATTTTTATAATGATTTTTTCCCATATAGCTTTGATCTTGACTTTCCATGCGTTTTCCATCTTCGATTTCTATGTCACTTGTCTTAAAACGTACACCTTATTTTTCTCTTCAGATCGCCTATTATATCACCATTTATTTTCCAGATGCCTCAACATCGGTTACCGCGGTGGCTTGCAGTCATTACGGTTAAACTTTTTCTTGACTTGGAACTGCGTTAGTATAGTTCTCTTGGTCTGGTTCAATCTGCTCATTCCTAAGTGTAACATATCTATGCTATGTCCGATGACAAATCTTTACTGCAGTTGTCATCCTGCCGCCGAGGCAACCTCCGTCGGGCATTTTACCTAGCAGAGCATAGAAACAGTAGAAGTACCTTTTCTCCCAAATATTGCATAAATTTTGTATTTAAGTGTATTAATGTTGAACTATAGAAAATATGAATAAATAATCAATATTGCCACTCAAGTAACCCCTAAACTAACAATAGTTAGAGAAATAAGGATCTATAAAATAAGAGTCTTGAACACTTATCAATTTTTAATTTTTATGATATTTTAATTTTGAAATGTCTGCATATTAATTATTGTAGCCACTTTTTTACTACCCTTAAAATAGTTAGTATTTTTTCATACACAAAGAATTACTGATGTTTACTTTTCATAGCTTTATTGAAAAAGCGAATGATTTACTCATTTAAACTAAAATTATTCTCTTTTTATTGTTGAATGCAAATGTTTTCACTATAAATTCATTTTTTAAAGTCTGATAATGTGAATATAAGTACAAAATTTATTTTAGTTTTGAATTTATAATTTTTTTTTAAGTTGAGACCATTTTACCTCTCTTTCTTAGGAAATTAATTAGGGATATGAATATCACTTCATACCCTTGAATGAACCTCTTATAATATCAAAAGAGGTTTTAAAAACTTTTATTCTTTCATTATTTTTGAAATTGATCATTTTAATATGTTATTCACTTTTGATCTATTTATAAAAATAACCTCATCACGTATTCTAAATAATCAATCTCATATGCCTAAAAATAATATTTAGTTCTTTTAGTAAATAATTTATGATCTTTAAAATTATCAAAACTTCTCTAAGGTGCCTGAAATGTGCTTCTCAAGGATGAAATAAATCAATATATCCTTGAAAACACCAACATTGTATTCTTTAATTATTCTTTAAAAACTTTATTAATCAAGCTTTAGAAGGTGAGTGAAGCAATAGTAAGATCAAATGATATCACTAATAACTCATAGAATCGTTCACGTCTTCTTAAAATTGTTTTGTATATGTTCCCTTCACACATTCTTATTAGATGATATCCAAATATCAAATCTGATTTTAAGAACACTTTGGACTCTTTCAATTCAGCCAATAATTCTTTAAATACAAGCATGAGAAATTTATTTTTTATAGTCACTCGATTCAATTTTATGTAGTCAACAAACATTCTCCAAGAATTATCCTTCTTTTTAATCACCACTAAAGAAAAAAAGAGTTATTGTAATCCTTTATAACTCACACTTTTAATATTTTCTTGACCAGTTTCTTAATTTCTTCTTTTATCAAGAAAAGTATTTATAAAACTTCACCTTTAAACTTCTTCATTCAATAAAAGAATTCTATGATCTTTTTCTCTCACAGGCGATTATCCCTTCATTTAGGAAAACACATCTTGAAATTCATGTAATATGAACTGTATTTCAGGTGGGAATTGACCGGACCTTATTTTAAATTCTAACCGATCTTTTAAAATTAACTGATCATTGTTTATAATTTCATCCTTTTAATTTAATCAATTTATTTCCCATAAAAAATTTCATCTCTAAGGTAGCAAAGTATCACTTGATTAATTTTAAAGTTATCACTCTTTTTTGATGGTAACACAAAAAAATTAGAATCAAAATGTTGATCTTGCCTTTTTCAGTTGACTCTTTTACATTCTTCTATAGTTTTTAAAGCATTTTCATCAACCACTGTTACCCTCAATCTTATTTTTGTTTCAACTTTAATTCCTAGCGTTTTGATTGCACTCTAACTTATGAAATTGTGTGTACTCCTAGAATCCAATAATACAATCAAGTTTCTTTATTCTAATTTAATTTCTAATTTTTTTGTGTTTCTACAAGACACTATTCATATCGCTTGTAACGAAATTGTCGGTCCCTCATTCTTGTTGTCTTTCAGATTGCTAAGTTTAACTTTCTTTTATAGTCTAGAAAATTTTTAATTTTTTGTTCATCCTCTAATCCTTTAACCCAATTTGATATAATTGAAATCTTGCACACTTGTGGCCTATGGTGTACTTAATTGTACACCAAAAATACAATCTCAATCTCATTTTCTTGCGTTTTTTAATTTTTCTTTGATTTAGTATCTTTTACAATCATTTTTGTATCTTAAGTCCCTCAATTTTTTGAGTTGTATGACTCAAAAATTTTGGAGTAGAGAATTTAAAAGATGAAGTCCTTGAATTGTAAATATTAGTATAAGTTTTTTTAAATAGACGCCCACTTCAATTAAAAGGGACATACATAAACAATAAGGAATTGTTAACATATTAGACTTTTTGAAAATTAGAAAAACATTGACTCAATAAGTTCTGTAAGATGGTAAACCACAATAAGAATTTTTTATTATAATTTTGTCACAAACTAACTAACCTCTAAGTGCAAGTAATTTTAAATATACTCATCCGAAAGATGTACCTAATTTAATAGGGTCGTTAAATACCCCTAGGTAAAATAGTCTTTCATCTATTTTATATATTTCGTCTAACTTATTTTGTGAAAATTTGACTAAAAATGGCCAAATATTGATTTTACTATAATGTCTTCCCCTTTATATAATATGGCGATCCTAACATTTATAGAAACAAGACCACCGCTCTTTTAAAGTGTTGTTCAACATTCAACAATCATCCCTTAAAATATAGGCTACTAAATTTTGGATAAAATAGTTTATAAACAAAATTAAATATGGTATTTTGGATATTTTCCCGACCCACTCGGTCAATATCATTCACCACCACCGTCACTAGTGTCATGTGACTCACAAGTGATAGGCTGATCAATAGAATAATATTCCTCAATGACGAAATTGTTATCGTAGTTTGTTAACCCATAATACTTACTGATGGTTTAGTAAGTTCTTTAATATTAAGTCTCCAACAACTTCTATAGATTAAACATCATCATTGTTTATATCTTCTTGAACTTATCGTCAACAAATATCTCTAACTACTGAAAATCTAAATAAAGTTGATTTTTTTCTTGTTTTTTCTTTGTCAACGCATAAAAAGTATTGATAGCAACGGTTGCTTTAGATTTTACAATCATTGAAGCCGATTATTTTCGAGTTTCAACCATCATCAAAAAAACACAATACCTCTATTACCTTTTGTAGTGATTCAGATTTTAAGGTTTTAGAGTTAGGTTAACCCAGAGCATTTAGGCTTCGTCGTATGATCTTGAGAGTCCTATTGAGCTTGTTATTGTGCCTTAGACTTGTATGGTTGGGTTGTTAGTCGTTTATATGAATAGTTGTTGAGGGGCTTTTGTATAATTTGGAAATTGATAACAAAGATGGTGGGAGGGATTCATTTTTTCTATATGAAAAGTTAGATGGTGAAGTCATCCTCTTGTTTAAGAGGAGATCATGTATTAGTGATTAAAGTTTAAGACTTAATCTTTTTTGTTGAAGAGGAAATCACGTATTAGTGATTGAGAAAATGTTGTGAAACACCAAATGATATACATAATGCGGTAAGAAAAGTTCAATTTAGTTTTGAAAAGATATTTTGTGAAAAGGCTAAGGGAAGAACAAGAATGAAGATTTGGGAATTCATTCTTAGCCTTGTAGATGCTTTTAGTTGATAAATACTCTCTAGTAATGTTTAATTGTTGGTTATTGATGAGTCCTTAAAAGTCCTCAATTTTCACATCATTTCTCCACTCATTTATTGCTAATAAAGAAAGAATTAAATGCAATAATAGATATTTTTGATTATTTTCCACATCTCAACATCCGAATACTATTTTTATGAATTTATCCATTAATTGGTATAAAACAGATATGTTTGATAGCAATCTTTCTTAGACATGAAACTAGATCACAAAAAGAGCCAAAGAAGAAAATAGATGCTGAATTGCAGATGAAGCATCCGCCACGACAGCGTTCTGAAGACTGTCGCGATAGCATAAAAGACGATAAGTGATGCTCAACTGGAAAAAGGAAAGATACCGAAAGACAAAGAGTAAAAGAAAAAAGATAACTCAGTTAGGAAGTCGAGCACAAACTAAACCGCGGGACGAGACATTTTAGAAAATAAGATTTATTTAATATAATTTAATTAGGAATTAGATTTCTTTTCTGTGTAGAACTCTTTCCTTGCATGTAAAGATCAACTTAGGACTTAGCCTATATAAGGCATTTATTAGGCTTAGGTTTAAGGGAGAAGAGAAGTTGGTTTTACACACATAACATATCCTTAGCCGCCGACCATATTATGTTCTAAACTTTCTTCTCTTAGGGATAAGGAAGAAACATATATGGCTACTCTGTCGAACTATGAAAAGTTGAATTATCGACAAGGCATAACCCCACCTAAGCAGCTGCGGTGATCCTTTGCGCGATCTGTCGAGGCGACAGTTCAACCTATTGCATTAATAAATGGATTAGCAATATAACTAGATTCTCCTATACAAAGCATTCAATCTAACCTCGTTCTTCTCATTATTATCTTTCTATAATTTAGTATAGTTTAGTTGATGCAATCAAACTAATCCAATTATTTGTGTTTTTAATTTCTTAAGTGCAATTATAAGAAGTAGTATCTATTTAGTCTTTGTGGAATCGATATCTTAAATATTACAATCTGAAAAATATGGAATTTAAATAAGGACTCCATAACCTCCATTAGATTTGGCGCCGTTGTCGAGAACTGGTGCTAATTTTACTACCAATTATTTCTGTACCTTTTTGCTATATTAGTTTATTTATTTAGTTTTAGTTTTAGTTTAATTTTGTGGGTTATTTTGTGCATGACCAGGTCCAACTCTACTATTGATCAATACCCTTACGACCCATAAATCGAAAAAAAAACACGAGATTAGAAATGAAAGGCACGCCTAAGAATGAACGTAGACCCTAGCCAACAAAACAACACGGGTATGAACATCACAGCGGCAGACAACTGTGGTGCCTTGGCAGTAGTTGATCCAGTGAATATTTCAAATAGGAACGCGCTCGAACTGTTCGAGACTATTTAGAGGAAGATTTAGATGGGTTAATTCCTGTTGTTGTAATGCCTAATATAGAGGTAGAGCACTTTGAACTAAAATCGGTCATGTTCAATATGATCAACACCCTAGGCTAGTTTGGGGGTTCGGCCAATGAAGATGCTCGGTAGCATCTTAAGTTCTTTTTGGAAATTTATAATTCGTTTAAGTTGTTGGGAGTCTCAGCCGACATCCTTAAGCTGAAATTATTTCCCTATTCACTTAGGGATAGGGCAAAAGCATGGTTAAACAACCTTCAATCGGGATCGTTGAATTCATGGACAAAACTATGTCGAAGCTTCCTTGCCAGATTCAGTTACACCAATATGACTGACAAGCTCACAAACAACATAACATCCTTTATGCAAGATAAAGACGAATCAATGTATGAGGCTTGAGAAAGATACAAAGAATTATACAAAAAATGTCCTATGCACGGTCTGCCTGAATGGACAAATGGCATAACAGATGAAAAACAGACCCATAGGAGGTCTCCCGAGTGATACTGAAGTTTGTAGAATTGGTTCTCATGATTAATGTAAAGTCATGTCGACCAGAAGTGGATTACAAATGAAGGACCCTAAAATACCTGCTCAAACAATAGGTAAGACCCCTAAAACAGTAGTCCCTGAAGAAACTACTAACGAAATATCTAAGGTAAAGGAACCAGCAGATACTGCCAGAAACACTGCCGTAGCAGATGATGCCATAGCCGCACCACAAATCAGATTTCAATGCGATGAAAAGATCGAAGATCTGCGTCCACCACTACCACCTTTTCCTCAAAGGTTAAAACAGCCAAAGCAGGAGTACCAATTTAAAAAATTCCTGGATATACTTAAACAGGTGCACATAAATATACCTTTAGTGGAGGTAATTAAGCAAATACCCAACTACGCCAAATTCCTTAAGGATATCATATCCAAAGGACAAAATTTTGAGAATTTGAAACAGTTGCCGCAACAGAAGGATGTGTGGCAATGCTGCATAACAAGGCCACTACCAAAAGAAAAGATCCTGGTAGCTTCACCATACCATGTGCTATCGGTGATCAATACGTAGGCAACGCACTATGTGAATTAGGCGGCAGTATAAATCTCATGCCTAAGTCAACATTTCAAAAGCTAGGCATCGGACAAGCAAAACCAACAACAGTTATGTTGTAGCTGACAGACCGGTCTTACGTACAACCAGAAGGAAAATTTGAAGATATTCTAGTAAGGATGGATAAATTTATTTTTCCTACTAACTTCTTAATTCTTGATTGTGAAGCAGATGAACATGATCCGATCATATTAGGAAGGCCATTCCTAGCCACATGAAGAACATTGATCGACTGTGAGAAAGGAAAATTGATCATAAGGGTCAATGATCAACAAGTAAAGATCAATGTATTTAAAAATCTAAGGCATCAGGATGAACTAGATGAATACAAAAGAATTGAAGTTAAAAATGAGTTCAAATTCAATCTAGAAGCAGACTGCCTAAACAGTATCTGCTAAGGCAACCTTTGTCGAA
Source organism: Abelmoschus esculentus (assembly GCA_035048815.1). Lineage (NCBI taxonomy): Eukaryota > Viridiplantae > Streptophyta > Magnoliopsida > Malvales > Malvaceae > Abelmoschus > Abelmoschus esculentus. The sequence goes on along the minus strand of JAUCBN010000026.1, from coordinate 9,750,635 downwards.
GCAGCACGTCTCTTGAACAATAATACATTCGAAAGAAACCACCAGAGGAGGAGACAACAATTGGAACATCAGCTTCTCCTCCAGAAAAAAGGGGAAGATGAGTGTTGTTGAAGATGCAATTTATTGTACTTTTGCAGTAATCTAATTTTTCAATTTATTAGTGTCTAATTTAGTTTTAGAAATTAGAAAATTAATTTTAGTTTTAGGATTTAGATTTTAACTCTCACAATTTAGTTTTAAATTTTAATTTCTCACATCTTTTATTATTCAGTTTTTTAGGTCTAGTAAAGTAATAAAGATAAACAAGCCCCAAATCACGGCCCAATTTAGGAAAAAATATCTCAGTGGGAAACTTGCCACCCAAGTCGAAGCCGTATCATTTCTTCCGCCAGTGTGGGCTAGCTGGAATGGCGTAGCGTGCACGCCAAAAATAATGATGACGCTGTTGCCGTTTCCAATGGTTGGCCGCCTTCGCCTATAAATAAGAGAAGAAAGCCTCATCATTTCCATACATCCTCTCTATTACAATCACTTTACCAAAATTCTTCTTCATTCTCCCCAAAATATGACAACTTCACCACAAAATCCTGTCGGAGCAACAAAGTTCAAAAGGTTCTCTACATCGGCAGTGGAGCATGAATATGAGCGAAACTTCAAGAATAAACAGATTTGGGAGGAGCAAGGCTATCATTATACAGAAGAAGATAGGGTTTATGCATTAGAACATAGGGTTTATAATGTATTCGATAATATTTATTCGATCTAAGATAAAATATTTTAGGGAATAAACGGAGGGTTTATAATGCATTAGAATATAGGGTTTATGCATTAGAAAATAGGCTTTCAAGAATAAACGGAGGCTTTCATTACTCGATCTAAGGTAAAATATTTTAGGGAAGTACTTTTCCTTACTTTTTCTTCAATTCCGAATATATTCGATAATATTTATGCATTAGAACATAGGGTTTATAATGTATTGTATGCTGATATGTGACATATTATTTTATATATATTTAAATATATATATCTTATTTGTTATATTCGAGTGAGATATTAGATTATACTATTTCTTAGGTGTGTTTATAATATATATATATATATATTACAATAATATTATGTTTCTATTTTTGTTTTGCATGGATTTGTTGCCGAATGCATGGAGAAAGTTTTCAATTCTAATTGTTCACGTGATGGAGCTGTTGTCGCATGAAGAATGCTTCCAATTTCAATCGCACGTGATGGACAGTTCCATCTTTTGAATTTTGGCTCAAATTTCAAAATTTCATCATATGTTAAATATGATTTTCAACCGGCCATTTTTTTGAATACATGGAGCAGAATTATTTCTACTGAAATAGGAAGTTATGGGTTCAAATTCAAGTTTGAATTTGTTTGTTTTCTAGCCACAAATTTGACCAACCAATTCTTTTATTATTTACTTATATATATGAATTAAAAGAATGTAAGAAGGGTTACACAATTTGAATGAATAAAAATTTTATTTGAGAGTTCTTTCTCTTTTCGGTTATTTTTAAAACTATTCGACACTCAATTCGTTGATTGTCTTTTGATACTTCGGGTTTTTAAATTGATATTTAGCGGGTCCAAGTCCTACGGTGTTAAACAAATTTGATTCGAGTTCGTTCAATATATTGTTCGAGCTCTTTCGAGTTTAGCGTTTCCACCACCGGCTATTTTTGAAGTCTTCACCGTCGGCGTCGTTGAAGTCATTTTCGAAACGCCAAAATTATTATATATATATTTTTTACGCCAGTTTTGTTCCTATTTAATTTTTTTCTACTTAATATAAATATGTCGTATAATTATTTCTTTAACGCTTTTATTGTAGGAATGTGCCTACAACATTCCTAGATCCGAAATTAACGAGGAAAGTCCATTCTGACGAACTCCGCGTTATATCACAATATATGGAAGTAATCGAAATATCTCATTAATGCTTTAAATATTGTCGTAGTTACTTAAGTATTATTGCAAAAAAAAATTAAGTCTGTTGAATTTTATTGAAACTGATCAGCAGTTATACATTCTCCAGCCACCGCCACAATCTGCACCATTCACCAAACTTGAATTCCGAAGGGTTTGCTAGGATTAGTACTTAGATTTAGACTATGAGCCTAAAAACATCTTAAAACATTGCTAGTCTTAGTTGATTTTAGAAGTTCTTTTCTTTGAAAAGCAATAAGGACTTAGGCTTAGATTTTAGACTAGAGATGCCTATCACAGACTCTAGTTAGTCCATAGAGGTGCCCATGACTGGCTCTAGGACTTAGAATTCTCCCACTTACTAGAGGTGCATATCACTGGCTCTAGTGAGAATATGTTAAAATACTTGAGGTACCCATAACTGGCTCAAGCAAGTATAACTATATAGCAATATATAATTATACATGAAATTCAGGGAGAAAGAAAGAAAAAGAATTAAGAAATCTTAGTCGAAAGTCTTGAGCTAGAAAAGAGATTACAACTTAAAAAATCAGCTTTGACACAGCTACGCACACACACACTAAGACTCATAATCCAATTCCGAAGAATTCCTAGAACCAAGAAGAGGCCGAGTCAAGAAAGGAATACTGTCGCGGCAGGCATGACGGTATATCGCTTTAAAATTCCCTACTTAAACGTATCTTTTGCATTGCTTGAGGACAAGCAATATTTTGAGTTTGGGGGGTGTGATGAGTGCCTAAAAGTCCTCAATTTTCACATCATTTCTCCACTCATTTATTACTAATAAAGACAGAATTAAATGCAATAATAGATATTTCTGATTATTTTCCATATCTCAGCATCCGAATACTATTTTTATGAATTTATCCATTAATTGACGTAAAACATATATGTTTGATAGTTTTCTTTCTTAGACATGAAACTAGATCATAGAAAGAGCCAAAAAAAAATAGATGCTGAATTGCAGATCAAGCATCTGCCACGACAGCATTCTGAAGACTGTCGCGGTAGCATAAAAGACGACAAGTGATGCTCAACAAGAAGAGAGAAAGGTACCGAAAGATAAAGAGTAAAAGAAAGAAGACAACTCAGTTAGGAAGTCGAGCCCAAGCCAAACCCGGGACAAGAAATTTTAGGAAATAAGATTTATTTAATATAATTTAATTAAGAATTAGATTTCTTTTCTGTTTAGAACTCTTTCCTTGCATGGAAAGATCAACTTAGGACTTAGCCTATATAAGGCATTTATTAGGTTTAGGTTTAAGGGAGAAGAGAAGTCGGTTTTACACACATAACACATCCTTAGCCGCCAACCATAATATGTTCTAAACTCTCTTAGAGGTTTAGATTGTTGTGGAGTAGATGGAGAGGAAGGTTACATTGTTATTGATATTTATTAATGCAAAGCTTATTTCATAGTTTATTCTTTCTGGGTACTTAACTTTCTTTGTATATGAGCTCGAGATGATTAGTATGTGAAAAAATATCCATTTGTCTAATATCGGGAGAGTTAGGCTCATGAAATGAGAGAATACGGTCTTTGTTCACGGGCATTGACTAATCCAGGTCGGATTTCAGCGACTAACAAGACGCATGTGAGGTTGTGATCTACCCTTGATTAACTCTGGGAGGTATCATCAAGACACGGGGATTTCAACAGTTTTCTTCTCTTAGGGATAAGGAAGAAACATATAAGGATGCTCTGTCGAACTATGAAAAGTTGAATTATCGACAAGGCATAACCCCGCCTAAGCAGCTGCGGTGATCCTTTGTGTGATCCTTCGAGGCGGCAGTTCAACTCATTGCATTAATAAATAGATTAACAATATAACTAGATTCTCCTCTACAAAACATTCAATCTAACCTCGTTCTTCTCATTATTATCTTTCTATAATTTAGTATAGTTTAGTTAATGAAATCAAACCAATCCAATTATATGTGTTTTTAATTTCTTAAGTGCAGTTATAAGAAGTAGTAGAATCGACTCAGTCTTTGTGGGATCGATATCTTAAATATTACAATCTAAAAAAGATGGAATTTAAATAAGGACTCCATAGCCTCCATCAGTGATGACTCTTTCATGTAATGAAAGAGGTGGGAGAACCATCAAAATCTATTGTGAAGGAGAAAGCTTAAAGATTGGTGGGAAATCTTCATTCCAACTTGTTAGCTCAAGGTTAGTACACTACTACCTCTAATGGTAACTAATGAATTTGGCGTTGAAATACCATCAAATTAGCAGCATCACACCTAATACCTTTATAATAACTTGTAGGATTGATTTGGGGTAACCATATAGGTGAAGAATGGATTTATGATGAAATCCGGACTTAAAATTGTATTTTTAGGTATGTATATCGATACGATACAAGACATACCGGTATGCTAGATTTGATTTTAAAGGGCTACATGTGAGAGACGTATCAGTACGTAGGGAAACATATTTGTACCCCTTACTTATTTTGATTTCCAATAATGCCTTCGTGTACCGGTACATAGGGGGTATATATCTATACTACTATTACATTACTTGATAAGCTTTATTCGTATTGGTACATCATGTAAAGGTATCAGTATGGGTGCGTATCAGGACGGGTTGTCTTGGTACTAATGAGGAGTACCGATACGATGGTTGAGCATATCATTATAGGTAGATGATTTAAATTGTTCGAACCTAGTTAATATATCGATACATGGGGAGGTATAATGATATGAATATGGGGTGTATCGATATCCATCTAGGTGTATCAGTACTCTCTAAGCAACTTGCCCAAAAAATTAGTTTTTGAGTTTGTAGGCTCTATAATTTGAGATAAAGGTTCTTGGGGATCTCTTAAGATATAAAATGAATGTTAAAACCGAGACACTGAGAATTAAAAACCAAATATGAAATAAATGTTTGATGGCTTGGTAAATAATTGAGTGACTTATGTGTGATAGAAAATCAAAGAGATCATTGATGGATCATTTTTATTGTGTGGTAGCTATGAACCTTGCTTTGTGCTACATACCTAAAGGTAAGTGTTGCAACACATTTAAGATTCCCGAATGGAGGATCTTAATATCGTATGGACTCATGTCTCATTCAAGGGTGCTTGATACGATATCCCAAGCATGGATTGAGAATCTCGATATTGTATGGATGTGCCCTCAATCCCATGAGTACCGAATCTCGATACTATGTGAACGTGAGTCTCACTCGTAGTGTAGGATCTTGATATTGTGTGAACGTGAGTCTTAAAACCTTATATTTGTATTTTCTATATATATGTTGTGTGCGTGTTATACATTCATGATGCCATGTGTGTATGTGATTCTGGTAGCCCATTTAGACTTGCTTGAGTGGTAGTGTATCCATTGAGCTTTGTTAGTTTAACGCTCGGAATCGTTATTTTTGTTTGCAGGTTCTTAGGTTGCAGTATGGCCCGGAGGAACATTATCGATGCTTGGATTTTAATATCGACTTAGTGTTAGAGTACAATTACTAGATGTATTAGACTATGTACTCCTTATGATCTGATATGTGTAAATTATAACTCTTATTTTGTATCTGGTTTAAAATCGAATGTTTTAAGGATTTAACATGATCGGACCTCTATTTATACTATTTAAAAATACTTGAATTTTTCTTTCTCTTTTTGAGGGAATGTCTTACGTTTATATATGGGATCATGTTTTGGCTTAGGAAACAAAATTTTATGGTACCCAAGTATGATATTCGGGTTTAAGGTGTTACACCTTTGTAACAAATCAAAACTAATTAAAAAATATTAAGAGATGGGGAAAATTAGAATAGTGCAGGAAGACCAAGAATTAGAGTTTTGAGAGTCAGGAGAAAAGTGATTTTGTATTTCGATAACCTTGAACCAAAAGAGAAACTCAGACAATATAACCCTAGGTTGTCAAACGAGAACGTACAAGCTATCCTCTTCAAAACATACCGTTTTGTTAAACTTGCTTAACGGGTTCTTAATTGAATTAAAAAAATTAACAGATAATAAATTCAAACAACTTCGACAACTAACACATAAAACGACCTATTACAATGAAAATGGCTTGCCATAGTTACTAGGAAGGGAGCAGCCCACAGGCCGACGACTCGAGAACGACAAATCAAAACGTGAAACAAAACAGTGTGAAACAATTGTCAACTTTGGAGGAATGACTTTGTCATACCAGATCATCTAATGCAGCAGCGGTGAGCCTGCGGGTTTATTAATGACTAATGAGCCACACATTATGTTTCAGGTTGGTCTGATCTGGTCTGGTCTGCATGGTCCAAATTGTTAAGCATAGAAAGGTAAAGTATTAGCCGAAAGAAAAGAAAGCGAGAATCAATTTTTGTTTTTACAATAAGATAATACAAGTTGAGAGGCATTAGCTTTTGTTGGAGTCAAAAGGGAGCAATTGGAATTAAAAAAAAAAAGCATGCAATGCCTGTACCAGCAAAGTTAGAATTCATGGTTCAAGTGGTCCGCTTCAACAGTTTCGATTCTTTTGATTCAGGATGACACAAAGTTACGATTCAATTGTAATATTATAGAGAAACTTTCAACTTTGATAAATTTAGAATATGATCCTTAATTTGAAAGAAGGGTATTACACGTGATTATAACTGAAACCAAGTCTTGAAAAGGCAAATGACATAGTTAAATTGTACATAATATGAAAGTTTTGATTGTTTCTTTCGGTTTATCTAGAAAATACATAAGTGCTTCTTCCCAAAACTAATGCCAACAATGATAATAATAATGAGATTCATAACACAAGAAATAAATTCACAACGTATCCTTTTAAAAGAGCAAAAAATCCTTTGTTTGGAATGAATTTGAGGATCCTTAATGCGTCCGAACCTTTAAAGTTGAAAAGTTTCTTGTTTATATTGTAAGACTCTACTAATTCTTCGTAAAACTAGTACTACAAGTTATTTAAAGCGCTTTTCGGATAAATACTTACAAAAAGATAAACATATAGTAATGAAATTAATCAAATTTTTTATATCATTTAATTCAACTACGGGTTCTCCAAATTTTAAATTTATTTTAGTATTTTGTTTGATGATAAGTTTGATCTATTAAAAATGAAGGAAAAATTTGTACAAGGGATTGTTATGCATAACGGTGTTTTTTTTTTATTATTGAAGAAGAAGTCTAATATGAATATATGACGTTGAAAAAGAAAATGTTATAATAAAAAAATATTATGTCATACTACAAGAAATAATTCTTTTAAAGTTTATGAGATTGAAAAGATTAAGTTAAAGAATATTAACAATTTTTTTTATCACTGAATTATAGAATTTTAAACCTCAAAAGACTGAATATATAGTTCTTATAGTTTATTTTATTGATCATGACTGAAAATTATAAAAACGAGTGTTAAATGTTAAGTTTAAAGCTTAAATATAAGATTTCGATTTAAGGTGTTACACTTTATATTATATATAAAAATGATTTTTTAAGAGATGAAAACAAAAAAAGTTTGAACCCGTTTTTTTTTGTTTATATATTTATATGCTTAATTGTTTATAATTTTTTTGAATGGTTTTCTAAAAATTTGAATCCGAACAGGAGAAAGAAAAAAATAATTTTATTTAAAAATAAAAATTATATCATTGATATTTTTGTCACATCATTAATGTGATCAATCAATTAAATATATCTATTTTATTATTTTTATATTATTTTTTATTAAGTGAATCTTTATTAATATTTGATACTTAATTACGTTGATGAACAATAATAGTTGAAATATATTTTTTTATATGAAACTGGTTATATTTTTGACAATTTTAAATATATATTTTATAATTTTTACATTTTCAAAAGATATAGTAATGTTTAAATTATATTTTTTATAATCAAATAAATGTGTAAAAAAGAGAGAGATATCACACTTTTATAATTTTCTCATGACCTAAAAAATATCATGGCTGACCATGCCTTAGCCGTCCAACGCACTTTAAACTTTACACCCCGCATGAAAAAAAATTATCAGGTCACCACGTGATTTATAGACTTAAACAATCAAAATTGTCCGTCTTATTTTTTTAAGATGAATTATTATTTTTTATATATAATTAATGAGTAAATATTTATTAAATAATTATTTAAAGATAAACGATTTTAATTGTTTAAACAACGAATAATATAAAAAATATAATTCACCTAATAATCTTTCCAAATGATATGATTTTTACTTTCAAAATGGATTTAGCGGATTATTTTTTACGTATGGAAGTGTAAATGAAGTCCACTTTGGTATTTTCTGGAAAAAAAAAAGAAATTAGTTTGTGACATGAGACATAAATTAAGGTTGTTTTTTATTGGATGAGGACAAAAAAGAAATGATTGACAATGAATGAGAAAAATATGTAACCAGTAAAGAATAAGATGCTCATGGGTTTATCAATAATCTAATACAACGCCAGATAGAATCAGCGCTGACACGACATCCCTTGAAATTTCTTCAACCATAAAAGTAACCATATAGCTGCATCCAATTATGTTTACCATCCCACCCAACAACTCACCAACTATATATAAATATCATGTATTTTTGAACCGATTTTAAGAATTATTTTGGTCAACAGGAACAGATGAATTATAGAAGACCGAGCACTAGTGTTTTCTAGTCTTGACCTAAATTCAAAGAATGAGTGTTTTTTATAAGACGAAGAAAAGGACATGTTACGTGGTACCTACAAGAGTTTTTTTTTCTTGGGAAGCGAAGCTTAGTGCTTTAATGGGTGATTCTAGCGAACGACACTTAAAAGCCGGCTAAATAAAGGCTAATCGATATATTAAGCTATTTTTTTTACATAAATTATTACGAACCATGTAAATAATTTCTGTAGCGACCCTTTTTAAAATCGTTAAAAATTAATTAAGTGTGATAAAAAATTTAATAAAAGAAGTGTAGGTGATAAAAAGAGGCACTAGTGGAAATGACTACTAGGAAATTAGGTTAAAATTGAAAAAGTTGAAATCTAGGTTTAAAAATTTAGAAATTAGGGTTCCAAAATGAAAATTGATTTAAAAAATTGGGAATTTTGAAAATTAAGGTTTGAAATTAAAAAAGAAGTTGGAGTCGCCACCGGTCACTTTGGTAGGCCGGACACTGTAAAAACCAGAGATTCAGAAAGATTTGGGTTCGAGAGTCGGTTACGGTTTAAAAACGGGTTTAGTGTTTAAAAACCACCCAAAATATCGGCACCTTTAAAATAACTGCTTAATTAATTTTGGAAATTTTGTTTTAAAGTGGCATTAAATTAAGATTTATTTAAAGTTTGAGTTTATTTTAATTTTACCTTGTCTTTATTCGAAGGCAACGCATACACCGCCGACATTGCATCTGAGGGCGGGCCCGTTACGACAGAATAAAAACGTAATTAATTAAGGTTCATTAATTAATTGAGTGTGTTGAAGAAAAAATAAGATAAATAAATATATACAAAATAAGTAATCATACAAAGTGAATGAATAAATAAAGGCATGCACATGAATGGTAGAATAAAGGGCATGATAGAATAATCATATGCGACATGAACTAGAAATTAAAATGCTTAAATAAAAAATGCACGACAAAAGTAAATAATTAAAAACATGAATGATATAAATATGTTCAAAGTATATACAAAATGTAGCTAAAATGCCTAAATAAGGATAAAGCATGAAATATGTAAACATGACATATTAAATTAAAAACATGGTAAATATGCATAACATAAAAAAAAAAGAATAATAATAATAAATATAAGTATGAACATAAACAAAGGAATAAATAAAAGACAACATACATATACAATATTAGAGTAAACATGATGAAGTACAATATAAACATGTACAAGTATACAAAATAACTTAAAACATGATAAGTGTATTCTATTGATCGCCGAGGACAAGGAGTCGCCAGCGTTGCTCGAAACAAAAGGTAAAATCGAAACCCTTGATCTATTTTTGACTCGATGACAGAAAAGACATAGAAAATATCACCAAAATTCTTGTATTCTATTGATTTCATGGTGGGAGAGATCCCTTACATGATTCTTGTTTCGGTTTATATATAACCTATTTACATAAGGGGAAAGGGGAAGAGAAAACCCTAATTTATAATACTGGTTTCCTTTGATCTTTGCGTATGGAACTCCAACAGGCTTCTTCTCCTTGCTTCGGGACCGTTAGATCAAAATCTGATCTAACGGCCCATAGAGGACTGCACACAAGGGTTAAGAAAGGGGATTAGGGTTTGTAATGGTTAGAGAAGATTAGAAATTGGATCTGGGCTCAACGTTGGGCTTTGTAATTAAAATGTGGGTTTTGTTTTATTATTATTATTTGGTTATGTAAATAATATTTGGACTGTTATAATTATTTAATAACATGGGCTAATTTATTATTTTTTTTAAAATTGTTTTTGGATTTTTAATTAGATCTGATTTTATTTATTTATTTAACATATAATAATATACTAATATATTATAATAATATTTAATATTAATAAATAATAATAATAAATATAAAACGATATAAAAAAGGAAAGAAAATTATGTGTATATACATAGAAAAATAATATATTTTTATGATATTTTGGATATATATTTCTTTAATTTAATTAAATAACATAATATATATTCACAGAGTCAAGAAAAAGATAAAAAAGAAAAGGAACCTCAAATTAAAAAAGAGAAATAAATATATTACGATATATATTTTTTTATAAAATAATAGACATGGTTGTAAAATAGCATTATATATATATATATTTACAAAATTAAAGGAAAATAATACATATAGTATTTTTCATTTTTTGATTAATAAATACAAGCCCAATATTCGAGTGAAAAAAAAACCCTGGTTTAACACCCGGATAAAATTAGTGATTACAGTTGTCCATCTTTGCTTATCATTGTAAAACAATTATAAAGCAAAAACCATAAGCACAAATTTTATCCGACTTCCCTGTTTGGAAAGTGATCTGAGAGCCTTTTCTCCGCAAATCTGATAGCCTTTTCGTTCCTTGACCCCCTTATTAGCTGGCCACGACCGGTATCAAGACCACTTGTACACATTAGATTCCCTTATTTAGATATTTTGAGCAAATTAGAAGATTCTAAGCTGTGGGTTCCCTTCTATGAAACTTTAAGCTCTGAATTGTTTGAAATATTGGTCCTTCCTATATAGAACCAATCTCTAAAAATCTTTGAGACTTTCCTATATAAAACTTTTCGCAGAAGTCTTCGACTTGAGTCTCTCCTATATGAAACCCTAAATCTAAAATGTTGAAGATGCTCTGATTTCTGATCATTGCAACATCTGACAGTCCCTCGCTTTGAGCATATACCATTATGGGCGACCCCTCTCTTCGAACGTATGTCGCAAAGCATGACCCCCATCTTCAGGTGTATGTCATAGCGAACGGTCCCTCTCTTCGAGCGTATACCGTGGTAGGCGACCCCTCTCTTCGAGCGTATGTCGCAAGGTATGACCCACTCTTCGGCAGTATGTCATAGTAAACGATCTCTCTCTTCGAGCGTATACCATGGTGGGTGACCCCTCTCTTCGAGTGTATATCGCAAAGCATGACCCCCCCTCTTCAGGCGTATGTCATAGTGAACAGTCCTTCTCTTCGAGTGTATACCGTGATGGGCGAACCCTCTCTTCGCGCGTATGTCGCAAAGCACGACCCCCCTCTTCGGGCATATGTCATAGTGAACGGACCCTATGAGATTGAGGAACCCCAATATGATATCATGGTTTCTAATTCAAATTAATCTCGTTTTGAGGTTGCTAGTTGCATTAATTTTTGGTCCTCTTATCATAGAAGAAATCTTTGTTGGTCTTCGTATATTCTCGATTAGTCGATCCCGACTGTCTCTTGACTTTTTTCTTCTTTTCTTCATCATCTTCATCTTCTTCTTCTTCTTCTTCTTTTTCTTTGTTTTCTTTCTTTTTCTTTTCTCCAATATCTGAATACCATAAAAGGTATCGCTTTTTGGTAGTCTTCTCTCATATTTTTTCTCTTTTTATTTTTCTCTCTCTTCTCTTTTTTCTTTTTCTTTTTTTTTTCTCTTCTTTTTTCTTTTTCCTTTCATTTCTTTGTTCTTTCTTTTTTGTCTTTTTCTTTTTCAAATATCTTTAAGGAAGGATCGAATTAAAAGCATTCTTAAAAAAGGATTTAATTGAGAAATTTGTTTTGAGAAAAGCATCCTTAAGAAAGGATTTGATTGAGAAATCTTGTTTTGAGAAAATATCCTTAAGTAAGGATCACACTAAGAAGTTTGTTTTGAGGAAAACATCCTTAAAAAATAATTAAACTGATAAATTTGCTTTGAGAAAAGCATCCTTAAGGAAGGATCAAACTAAGAAGTTTGTTTTGAAGAAAACATCTTTAAGAATGGATTGAACTGATAAATTTGCTTTGAGAAAAGCATCCTTAAGGAAGGATCAAACTAAGAAGTTTGTTTTAAAGAAAACATTCTTAAGAAAGGATCAAATTGGGAAATTTGCTTTGAGAAAAGCATCATTAAGGAAGGATCAAACTAAGAAATTTGTTTTCAGAAAAACATCCTTAAGAAAGGATCAAATTAAAAAATTTAAGTTTTAAGAAAAACATCCTGAAGAAAGGATCAAATTGAAGTACAAAAAGAAAAGCATCCTTAAGAAAGGATCAAATTGAAGTTCAAATATAAAGTGATATCTTGCTTAAATAATATCTGAATATCTCATGAAAAGCGGTATCTTGCTTAGAGAATACCTAATATCTCATGAAAAGTAGTATCTCGCTTAGAGAATACCTAATATCTCATCTGGATGTCTTGATATTTGATCATCTTGACATAAAAAAACTTGTTGCCCATAAATAACCAAGGGTCGAAAGGCCTTCAAAAACCATGATCATATAATTCGAATGACTTTGATTCTTTGTTGAGGACTATCTCTCTTCTTGTGGAACTGTAGATCAAATCTTTGACCAATCTTCAAAATTCATGTTTTAAAATAAGCAAAATGCAATGATGGCATGAGGATGCTGATGATGCATGTAGATCTAAACTAAATAATGGATGAATATTTCCTGAATGATGCATGAATATTTATCTCAAATGATGCATAAATGTTATTTTTTTTGAGGATAGGCTCTCGCTTCCTATTTTATTAAGCTCATCGAGCTTTTATCCTTGCTGGATCCTCATCCTTCACCTTGTCTTGAAATGAGATCATAATCTTGTGCCGATCAGAACCAAATCTCTCGTGTAACACCCCGATCCAGATGTCATATTGGACCTCCGATCTAAAACATGTATTTCAAAATTTCCTTTCAAGGTCCAACAAGTAAATAAATTCAAGTCCAACTTAATTCATAAAATTCCAAACGAGTTAAAACACAAGCCCAAAATAGTTTAAGATATTGAAGCTCCAAAATATTAAAGACCATTTAAAAATATTTGACCCAAATTAAAATAACATAATTACAATTTACAAATAGGATTCAACATAGTACTATGCCCACTACATCTAATAAATGTACTCTGATAATATGGTCGATGCAGAAATCCAAACCTCGATGGTGCTCCATGGGACCCGCTTCACCTAACCTACGCACGAAAACACATTTCGAACACACAGGCTCAGTGGATACGCCGAACTCGGTCAATATCATGTATATCAAAAGAAGTAAAGCATGTCATATAAATCTCGTGCATGATATGATGGTTTAGCATGCTTGCCTATCTCATGGCATAAATGAATGTATATTATCGCACACATCATATACAATCACACAAGTCAACACAAAAGAGTGAGGCCCGCGTCCACACAGCATCGGGATCCAACACTCAGGAATGAGGTCGCCCTCAAATCCTAATTCCCAGAATATTACATCAGACATCTTCGAACGAGGCCGCCCAACGTTTAGAGAGGGGTGAAGGCCGCCCAACCAACCCCATGCTCAGAATGTTACATCGAACATCTTGAATTAAGGTCTCCCAACACTCGGAATAAAAGTCTTCAATCATCACCCGGCATGTTACATCGGATGGCCTTCAACGTGTTATAACACTTATGTATATCCGAATTTCCAACTCACAAAGACTTAGACCACACAATGATCCACCTAGGATCTTATCACAACAAGATATATTAAACTTTATCATACTTAATCCTTTCGAGGTTATAATTATCAATCTTAGTTTAGTAGTTTATTTCATAGCTTATAGATTAATGGAATTATTTATTAGGATCAGCGGGCCCCAAATCTCTACCCAAACTTGGCCGAAATATACATAGGTATCGATACCCTTACGTAGGGTATCAAAACACCAAACATCGATGCCCACCCAAAGAGGGTATCGAAACAAGGGTATCGATGCCAGTATCAATACCGTTTGACCAATTGAAAAGTCAACAAAAGGGAAGAGACCGTTTCGATATAGGTATCAATGTAAAAAGTTACTAGAGGGCTCGGTATTGAACCATGGTTCGATACCCTTACTCCTCAAGCCTAAAATACACTCATGGGTATCGATATCGGTAGCACGTGTATCGATATCCCCTATACGAATTGTAGGTCTGCAGTTAGAAGTTCTAGAGTTTCCTCCCCAAACCTCATCGAATTGACTCTAAAGTCTTCCTACTCATTTCTAAGAGTATTTAGGATATTTTAACATAAATTTCCAATCATTTAACACATTAATATTGATTCCACCATTAAAGCACCCAAAGCTTAAAATCAAGCAATCGTGCACAAAACTTACATGTATGCTAACTACCATGAAATGCATGAAGATTAGAAGAGTTGGGAGTACCAACCTCAGCAAAGCAAGCAACAAAATGCCCTCTTAACCATTCTTCAAGCTTTCTTTTTGCAACCCCTTTGGGAAGAAGCTCCAACCTCTTTCTCTACAAGAAGAGTTAAAACCATCCATTAGACTAACCTTAGGAAGGTTCTAAAGCTGAAAACTTGCTTAAAAACGGAGAAAGAACTCCTCAAAACCCAAAACCCGGTTTTACTTCCACAACATCAACAAAAACCTCCCTCCACAAAAGTCACTCATTTTTACCTTTAAGGATAAATCTCTACAAGCCTTACTCACTTCCATTAACTCCTAAAATGAGATCTCCTAACAAACAAGTAAAGATTGGACTTTTAACAAACTTCTTGAGGCTTGGGTGAAGAACATAAGAAGAACAAAAAGCTATCTGCAAATGATCTCACACCTTGCAGAACAAGAACCCCCCAAAACCCCTCTCTTTTTGTCCTCCTAAGGGAAAGACTATAAAGCCCTTATCTCAACCTTCTGGGCTCAAAGTAACCCAACAACTTAAGAACCCAACAAGAATAAGGCCCAAACCATACTAACTCGGGCCTAAAAACCAAAGCCCAAAACCTCAGGTTAACCCGATACTCAGATCCGAATCTGGGTCGTTACCACTCTCCCCTCCTTAAAGAAAATTTCCTGCCAGGAAGAGATGAGGATAATGAGCTCTTATGTCCTTCTCCGTATCCCATGTGACCTCTTCGATCCCATGGTACCTCCATAAAACCTTTACCAAAGGTATACTCTTATTCCTAAGCTCTTTGACTCCTCTATCCACGATTCCGATGGGCCTTTCCTTGTAAGTCAAATCCATATTGACTTCGATTTCCTCAAGTTGAACCACATGTGAGGGATCGGAATGATAATGTCTCGACATAGAAACATGGAACACATCGTGTATACGTGCCAACTCTAGAGGCAAAGCTAGCCGATAAGCTACCAGTCCAACCCTCTAAGAACCTCATAAGGCCCGATATACCTTGGACTCAACTTCCCTTTACGATCAAACCGGATGATCCCCTTCTACGGAGATACCTTGAGGAACACTTTCTCACCAAGCTCATACTCGATGTGTTTACGCTTCTTATCCACATAAGCTTTTTGTCGGTCAAAAGCTGCTTGTAACCTCTCCTTGATGATCTGAACTTTTTCTTCGATTTCCTTAACCATCTCTGAACCAACAATATTCCTCTCATTGAGCTTCATCCAACATAAAGGTGTCCTACACCTACGCCCGTACAAGGCCTCAAAAGGAGTCATCTTGATGCTCGACTAATAACTGTTGTTGTAAGCAAACTCTACTAACGGCAACTCCTCCTCCCAACTACGAGCAAAGTCTACCGTACAACACCGAAGCATATCCTCTAAGACCTGGATAACTCTCTCAGACTGTCCATCGGACTATCCATAATTCTCTTCGATGGTGTACTTGAATCCTTGCTCCTCACATAACTATCGTGCAACGAAAGACCTTTGGAATCGTTCTGCTACACTGGTATTAACAAAGCATTTGTATGTTGCCATGGAGGATTTGAATGTTGATGAGATTTTCTTGAAAATAAGCTGTAAAGTGCAAGAATGCGGGTAAGAATGCAGAGAGTATTGTGAGGAAGATTTGACAAGATTAACAAAGACTGTAAAGTGAATAGTTTAAATAAGGAGGCTGCTTATATAGGACTCGACAGTGTGACCATTTAAACCACTAGTCGTTTTGTAGCCGTTTGTAATTTTCCGCCTGTTGGCATTTAATTGCCTCGACAAGAAACTCGGCAAATAGCCATTACACTGCTTCTGCCCGTTAAGACTACTGCAGCTCTGATACAATGCACTACTACAACAGCAGAATTCTTTGCTGTGAACTACTTCTCTGTTATTCCTGCTTTATTGTCCTAACCTAAAAAAAATAAACATTAAGAAGATAATTATTCTTAAATACCATAATTAAGAGAATTCATGAAAATACCGAATAAAATAAAAGAGAAAATTAATATAAAATAAGAATATAAAGAAAACTTATGGAGGGTTGTTTCCGATATTTCTTATAGTCCATCTGCACCCTTCATCGAGTTACAATTCTGCCCAAAAAGGTTTGGACCAATGAATATGGATAGTCCCCTTTGTATTATCTTGTTGGAGGTGTCTTTCTTTCATGTTCTCTTGTAATCCATGCATGTCCTCCATCTTGATATTGTTTCTGAAGGCAAAAATAATTTGTTAGAAAAAATTATATTCACATCCAACCACTTAATTACCTCATTGCCATTAACTTCCATCATAGTTGGATATAGCCTTCGCTGTCGTGGCCATTGTTGTGATAGCCAATTGCCGTAGCAATCTTTTGTCAAAATTCAGTGTAAGTCAAGTGAAGAATCATCTTTCTTGAAGTCTTCAAGAATCAACCCATATTGTTTTTTATGCTTTTCAGTAATCTCCATCAGTAGAGATTTTGGCTTGAAATTAACATTAGATGGAATTACCACAGAAATATTATCTTCCAAATAATCATATCCTATTTGTGATGACTTCAAATCTTGCAATGTTGACTCCTCGAAATATACCTACAATGGAAAGGATAAGTTTTTAAAGAATTCAAAAGGTTCATTCAGTACCATCTCATTTTCCACTATCACGGCATTGCCATCTTGTTGATCGAACATGTCTTCGTGTAACTGCCCCGGCAGCTGTGAGTGTAAGTAATCCTCAGCTTCCTTTTTCAGCACCATTGCTGCCATAACATCCTGGAATCAGACTCCTCAAAATTTTCTAGAGCATTACTCTCATTGGCCTCGTTGAATGGCATCGTGACGTTGCCTTGTTCAGGCTTCTCTACTGCCGCGGCATGACTCTCGGTAGACTCATCCATTGTATGACAGTTTTTCTCATCAGCATGTTCTGGACACAGAGGTTCCAGAATTTCCTCTTTGTCCTATAGTGTTGGGATTTCAGTATCCCCAAGGATTGATTTTTGGGTTATGTTATCCCTGGCATGCAATTGATTTTCCGAATCCCTCAAAGGTGCATCCAATCTAGCTATATGTGCATCCAGGAACCTTGATTGTTCTGTTATGAATTCATCAATTCTAGCCATTGATGTTTTCCATGTTTCCTCCAATGAATTTAGATTCTCTTGAGAAAAATTATATTGTCATGGCATATCTGTAACACCAACAAAATTGTCATGGTATAAAAAATTTTGAGCATTTTGATCATACCATGAAGGATTTTGTTGTTGGTTCCAACTATGGTCCTCTTTGTGGTCATAGGTTCCAGTACTGTATGGGAAATTGTTAACCAAATGATCATCTGCACAATTAAAAGAAAAATTTGCCCAGGCATAAACTTGTTGGGTTGTTCTTGGTTGGCATAGATAATCATCATCTAATCTAGGAAATTCTTGATTGGCTCGGTTCATATCTTCCAACATCAACTCCCGAATAGATTTCTTTCTTTCTTCTTGCATCTTGAGCCTTCAACTTGAAAAACACCTATGAATTTTTTTTATTTTTTAAATTTTTATTTTTTTAAGAAAAAGAAAATATGTTTGTAAAAATAATAAAACAAAAATAAGAAAATTAAAGAAGACAAAATTTAGTTGTCAATCCCCGACAACGGAGCCAAAAACTTGATACTTGCAATAAAACCGCGGTTGAGTGCAAGTGTACACGTCGTCAAGTAATAAAGTGATAAGTATATCGTGTATCCTCTCCAAAGGGATTGGTATACTTAATATTGCCTTCCCTTGTTCTCTTGCTCCTAAAAGATAGAGTAAAAACACAGATAAGTGGGTTTGTTTAACTAACTAAATAATTAAATAACAAAACATAAAATAAAAGATTGAGAACGATATAGAGAAAGTGGGTAGGATCCAGCTGCGTCAATTAATGGATTCGATTGATCTTCTTCTTGTCCAATGCAATTACACAACACTGCTTCGACAGTACTGCAGATATAGTCTCGGCAACATTAGTGTTCTCTACCGCGACAATCTCTTACTCTTGGGAAGATGCATCAAAGTTCATCAAAGTATCCGTAGTTGACTCCGCTTATCTCTAAGTCAGAGCGTTGTTGATGATTGGTCCTTGATGATACCTCTCGGCGTAAATCAACAATAATCACCAACCAATTCAACACTTCTTTTAGCTGCTGAAACTCTAAACTTATCTCTAGGCCGAGTTAGTATCTACAACACCGTACTTATCCCTTTCGTGAATCTACACCTCTCGATGCTAGATAAATATATTACTTACAAACTTCTCTCTCGAGCTTGAATGCAAGAACAAGGAATGGCAATAGGATAAGCAAAATTTGATATTATTATTGCATTAGAACAAAGAAACAAGAAACAATCTCCTCTCACTAATATCTACAACCTTCACCTATCCCTAAGAATTTTAGAACATAATGTCGATAGGTACAATTCTTAGAGAGAAGGGTTTCTCTAAACTTGGCTCTCCAAACAATGTGTCCGACTAGGCTATATATAGTCTTAACCTAGGGCAAACCTTTCTTAAATAGACTTTAACTTGGAGTAAGGAACAAGTCTTCTTCATGAGATCTGATATTTTCAAGTTTGCCGCCTTCTAGAAGGATTTTCCCGCTTGGTCTATGACTTGGGCTTTTAGTGCGCTAGCCTGGTCCAATTAGTGCGATGCATCCTCCAAAATGTTCTCTATATTTTTATCTTTCATTGCGCCTCCAATTTGGTGTTGCCACTCTGGATGCTGTCGCGACTTTGTTCCCTGCCTCGGCCTCAATACTGCTTCACTACTGCTTCGGCCCTGGATATTCCTGCATATAAAGAATATGTAATAATATTTGCACTCTCTATAAATATTGACTTTGTAAGTAGTGATAACGGAATATCTAATATTGCGTAAAGAGTCCATATTTCAGTTCAAGTTGGTATATAATAGATGTATAAAGTACCATGAGAAGGGTAGTAAATAACTACCTTTTAGGCACTCATCAGTAGGATAATTTCTCTCACGGGGTTTCAACTACCTCGAGGCGTAAGCAACCACCTTACCCTCTTGCATAAGCACACAACCTAAACCATTCAAGGAAGCATCGTTAAACACCACATAATCCTTTCCCGATTCCGGTTGCGTCAAGACTAGAGCCTCCGTAAGGTAAGCCTTAAGTTGCTCAAAATTCTGTTGTCTCCTCTCGTTCCATACAAATGGAACTCCCTTATGAAGCAACTTGGTCAAAGGTGTCGCTATGATCGAAAAACCCTTAACGAACCTCCTATAGTATCCGACAAGTCCAAAAAAGCTACGCACTTCTGATACATTCCTTAGTGGTTTCCATTCCATCAAAGCCTGGATCTTTTAGGGATCTACTCAGATTCCATCCGCTATAACTATGTGGCTAAGAAACGCCACCTCAGACAACCAAAACTCACACTTACTGAACTTAGCGTACAGACGTCTATCCCTCAACACCTAAAGAACCACTCTTAGGTGATAATCATGCTCCTCCTCCAAGAGTGAATACACCAAGATATCATCGATGAACACAACCACAAACTGATCTAGATACGGCCTAAATATCCGATTCATCAAGTCCATAAAAGCTGCAGGTGCATTCGTGAGCCCAAACGGCATCACTAGAAACTCATAAGGTCCGTACCGCATCCTAAAAGTAGTCTTTTGGGCATCCTCATCCACCACCTTTAACTGATAGTACCCTGACCTCAGATCTATCTTAGAAAACACATGGGAACCCCTCAACTAATCAAACAGATCATCGATCCTAGGCAGAGGAGAATGATTCTTGATCATGACCTTATTGAGTTGATGGTAGTCGATGTACATCCTCATCGATCTGTCCTTATTCTTAACAAACAAAACCGATGCTCCCCACGGTGACATACTCGGTCTGATAAAACCTCTCTCAAGCAACTCCTGGATCTATTGTTTTAACTCTCTCATCTCTGTCGGTGCCATATGATAAGGTGCTATGGACACCAGTGTCGTACCAGGCAATACCTCTATCCGAAACTCCAACTCACGATCGGGACAAACTATCCTTAAATTGTCCAACACTGGACTTCCAACTCTCACATCCACCACGTGAGCTAAGAAAGCCTCACAACCCTGCTGGATCAACCTTTGAGCTGTCAACGCTGGCACTACATTAGGGTAAACACGGGTTTCTCTCACCCTTCACCACAAGCTTAGAACCATCAGCCACTCGCATCTTCAAACTCTTAGATCTAGATGCCAAACTTGCATCATTTTCGAAAAACCAATCTATCCCTAGGATTGCGTCGAACTCCTGAAACGATAAAACTATAAGATCGACCTAGAAGATAGATCCTTACACCTCGATCGGACACCTCCGATAGACATTATCCACTAACACATCCAACCCCAATGGGCTTGTTACACGGACCCCTATCTTAAGATCCTTCGCTGGTACCCCCCACTGTTGAGATATCCTACTACGGATATATGAGTATGTAGACCCCGCGTCCACAAGAGCAACTATGGGTACAGAAAACAAACTGAACGTATCTGAGATAAAATCTGTAGTTGCACAGTCCTCCTGTGCCCTCACTGCATACTGCCTCGCTGGTGCTCTAGTAGTGGACTGAAAAGTACCTCCTGAAGCATGGCTAGCTCCGCCACGAGAGAACCCACGACCCCTCTGAGCCTGAAACACAGTCCTTTGAGCCTGACCGAGAGGAGATGTCACAACCTCAGGACAGTCCCTCACAAGGTGATCCGGGGACCCACACTGAAAACAAACTTTGGCATTGCCCCAACACTCTCCTCGGTGGCTCCGGCCACAACACCTACAAGTCTGAATGATGACATTGACACTCTTCTGTAAACTCTCTGGACATCCAGCAAAAGAAGACACAGACTACCTCCTACGTCCCGTAGACTCTAACCTCTGATCTAACCTCGAACTCTGATTCGATGCCCCTCTATTCTGGTTCTAATGGTTCCTACTCCTACCAGAGTGGGACTAAGAGTTACCCGCATGACTCTAACTAGCTCCACCTGAGCCTCCCTGGCCCACAGACGGCCCATAGGTCAAACCCTGAACCTACTTTAACGACTTAGCACCGACAACTAACTCTAAAAACACCGTAGGTGGTCTAGCAATGAGATAAGTCTGGATCTCCTTCCTCAGACCTCTCAAGAATCTCTTACACCTCATCTTCTCGGTAGCAACAAGTTCTGGGGCATACCGGCTGAACTAATGGAACTTTTGCTTATAAGCGAAGACCGAACGGTTCCCTTAAACCAGATGGGTAAATCACTCCCTCACAGTGTCGATGTGAGTCTCGCCCACATACTTGCTCTCAAACTCCTCAAGAAAGTCCTCCCACTTAGGACGATGGGGATACCAACCCTGCTCAACAGTCTCCCACCACTCTATCGCGTTGCCCTTTAGTAGCAAAAACACACATGACAACTTGTTCTCGAATCTCAGCCTCATTTGTCTCATGATCCACCTTGTGTCGTACAATCGTTGATCCGTCTATACGAATTATCTTGTCCCGTACCAAAGAATTCAATAGCACCCTATCTTCGCACCCTCTCAACCGATGCCTCACATGGCGTAGAAGACGACCTCGGTATAGCTCTCACTATCCGGCACAGAGTACGATTCAACAGAGCGAAGTAGTTAGCCCCTTGGCCAATTGCATCATCCGATGGTACCTTCTCATCGGGATCATACTCATGGTCGGAGTCTCCTTCTCGAGAACCCCGACTCTCTTCCTGATCTCTCACGTATCTAGGCATGCTTAACATCTTTTGCAAAACAACAACCACAAACAAGATTACACTATCGAAATTTCAGCTTTAAAAGAAGTAATATATCAACTCGTGAGTAAGTACTAGTCTGACGCCTATATAACACACTAGAATCCCCCGGGGACTCCTAGAACCGACTCAACCTGGGCTCTGATACCACTAAATGTAACACCCCGATCCGGATGTCACATTGGGCCTCCGGCCTAAAACCCGTATTTCAAAATTTTCTTTCAAGGTCCAACAAGTAAACAAATCCAAGTCCAACTTAATTCATAAAATTCAAATGAGTTAAAACACAAGCCCAAAATAGTTTAAGAAATCAGAGCTCCAAAATATTACAGACCATTTAAAAATATTCGAACCAAATTAAAATAACAAAGTTACAATTTAAAAATAGGGTTCAACATAGTACTATGCCCACTACATCTAATAAATGTACTCTGACAATACGGTCGATGCTGAAATCAAACCTCGATGGTACTCCACGGGACCTGCTTCACCTAACCTACGTACGAAAACATATTTCAAACGCTGAGCCACACAGGCTCAGTGGATACGCCGAACTCGGCCAACATCATGCATATCAAAAGAAGTAAAGCATGGCATATAAATCTCGTGCATGATATGATGGTCTAGCATGCTTGCCTATCTCATGGCATAAATGAATGTATATTATCGCACACAATATATACAATCACACAAGTCGACACACAAGAGTGAGGCCCACGTCCACATAGTATCGGGATCCTACACTCAGGATTGAGGCCGCCCTCAAATCCTATGCCTGAAATATTACATCGGACATCTTCGAACGAGGCCGCCCAACGTTTGGAAAAGGGTGGAGGCCGCCCAACCAACCCCATACTCAGAATGTTACATCGAACATCTTCGAGTGAGGTTGCCCAACACTCAGAATAAAAGTCTTCAATCATCACCCGACATGATACATTGGATGACCTTCAACGTGTTGTAATACTTATGGATATCCGGATTTCTAACACACAAGGACTCAGACCACACAACGATCCACCTAGAATCTTATCACAGCAAGACATATTAAACCTTATCATACTTAAGCCTTTCGAGGTTATAATTATCAACCTTAGTTTAATAATTCATTTCATAGCTTATAGATTAATGGAATTATTTATTAGGATCACCAGGCCCTAAATCTCTACGCAAACTTGACCGAAATACACAGGAGTATCGATAACCTTAGATAGGGTATCGAAACACCCAACATCGCTGCCCACCCAAAGAGGGTATCAAAACAAGGGTATCGATGACAATATCAATACCGTTTGACCAATTCAAAAGTCAATAAAAGGGAAGGGACCATTTCCATACAGGTATCGATGCAAAAAGTTACTAGAGGGCTCGGTATCGAACCATGGTTCTATAACCTTGCTCTTCAAGCCTAAAATACACTCATGGGTATCAATATTGGTAGCCCGTGTATCGATACCCCCTGCACGAATTGTAGGTCTGCACTTAGAAATTCTAGATTTTCTCCTCAAACCTCATTGAATCGATTCTAAAGTCTCCCTACTCATTTCTAAGAGTTTTTAGGATGTTTTAACATAAATTTCCAGTCATTTAACACATTAATATTGATTCCACCATTAAAGCACCCAAAGCTTAAAACCAAGGAATCATGTATAAAACTTACATGTATGCTAACTACCATGAAATGCATGAAGATTAGAAGAGTTGATAGTTCCAAACTCAGTAAAGCAAGCAACAAAACGCCCTCTTAACCATTCTTTAAGCTTTCTTCTTGCCACCCCTTTGGGAAGAAGCTCCAACCTCTTTCTCTACAAGAAGAGTTAAAACCATCCATTAGACTAAGCTTAGGAAGGTTCTAAAGCTGAAAACTTGCTTAAAAACGGAGAAAGGACTCCTCAAAACCCAAAACCCGGTTTTACTTCTACAATATCGACAAAAACCTCCTTCCACAAGAGTCACTCATTTTTACCTTGAAGGATGGATCTCCACAAGCCTTACTCATTTCCCTTAACACCTAAAACAAGATTTCCTAGCAACCAAGTAAAGATTGGACGTTTAGCAAACTTCTTGAGGCTTGGGTGAAGAACATGAGAAGATCAAAAAGCTCTTTGCAAGTGATCTCACACCTTATAGAACAAGAACCCCCCAAAACCCCTCTCTTTTTGTCCTCCTAAGGGAAAAGACTATAAAGCCCTCAACTCAACCTTTTGGGCTCAATGTAACCCAACAACTTAAGAACCCAACAAGCCTAAGTCCCAAACCACACTAACCCAGGCCCAAAAACCAAAGCCCAAACCCTCGGGTTAACCCGACACTCAAATTCGAATCTGGGTCGTTACATCTCACCTTCTATAATTCTATAGCTTTCACTTGGTTGATTATGACATACTCAAATCATTTATCTTTGAATACACTTATTCTCATATTATGATAGCAACTCTCAATCTCATATTCAAGCTTAAGTCATTTAAAGCCTATGTTTAATATCTGCTCGATAGATATCTCATATTGTACATTGCTTCTTCTTCTTGGGCCATCAAAGATGATCATTTACATCAACGACCTTGCATTATTGTAAGTTTTAAAAAACTTTTATTTCAAAAATCATTTGCTAATTGTAAGTAAAACAATATATACATGTTTTGAAAAATCTAAAAATTAGAAAAGAAAATAAGAAAAGAAACATGGGTTCCTTGGATATCAAATGTGAGAGTGTCTTAGACTCAACTCTCCGTGTTCGGTTTTCAACCTTTGAAAGTTGTAGCGATATTTGAAGTTTTGGAATTCCCTTCAGATTGCTCGGTTCATCCTCATGATTATCGTATTTGCTCGATCTATTCGAAGACTACTCCTTCTAGTTCTTAATATCTTTCTCCTCTTATATACTCAAACTTCCCGTACTTGTCCCACTAGTTTAATAAAAGAGTATCTCTTTGAGAATTCGAAGTGTGCTCTAGATTGCATCTAGTTATATGAGCGTTTTTCTTTTTCTTTCTATCCCTTTTTTTTCATTTCTCCATCTTTTTTCTTCTTTTTTTTCTTTCTTTTTCTTTTTTTCCCTTTCTCTTTTCCTTTTTATCTCACATCTGTTACTGTTATTTTTCTTCATTTCGGGGAAATCAACTCATCACAGTCCTTTTTCTTGAAGGTAATGATGGAGCATACAACAAAACTCCGAGTTACTCGGCATAGTCATGAATTTGAAAATATTACCATCATTCATGAAGCGAAGACTTTAGATGTTACCTTGCTACCTTATTAGTCCTATCACTTCAGCGAAGTGCCCCAAATATTTCCATACTCTTGTTCAAATATACCTTATTAGAACAATCCCCGAAAACAACGCCAAAAACTTATTACGTGTCAAAAATGCACAAATTATGCAAGTGAATACGTCGCAAGTAATAAAGTGATGAGTATTATCATATATCATCTCCACAGGGATTGGTCTACTTAACTCTTTTGTCTTCTTGCTCTATAAAAGGAATAAAATAAAGAACACAGATAATTTGGGTTTGAGTGAACTAAATAAAGAAAAGTAAATAAGAAAATTAGATAAAGAAAATGGCCAGAATCCAGTTGTGTTGTATAATGGATTAGATTGACTTATTTCTGTCCACTGCAATCTCACAAAATTGCCTCAGCAATATTGCAGATTACTGCCTCAACAGCGATGATGCTCGTCCGCCGCGGCAATCCCTTGCTCTTGGGCAAACTTTACCAAAGTTTGGCAAATTATCCTTTGATGACTCCGCTTATCCCTAATTAGAAGTACTATTAATGACCAGTACTTGATGATACCACCCGGCGTGAATCAATTATAATCATCAATCAATCCCACACTTCTTTTAGCTGCTGAAACTCTTAACCTATCTCTAGGCTGAGTTAGTATTTCCCGATTGAAATACCGTACTTATTCCTTTTGTGAATCTAACTCTCCCGATATTAGATAAATGGATTACGCACAAACTTCTCTCTCGAGCTTGAATGCAAGAACAAAGAATGGCAAAGAATAAACAAACCTTGATATTTTATTGCATTGAAACAAGAAACAAAGTTCAATCTCTTCTCACTAATACTCTACAACTAATGAAAAGAAAATTAGAACAAACCTAAAGAAAAACTCTAAACTAGTCTATATCTTCTATGATGCTAAGTGCTCTCTTCTCCTTAGACGGCTATGGCTTATATAGGCTTGGCCTAGGACAAACCTTTCCTAAGTAGGAATACAACTTGGAGTAGGACACAAGTCAAGTACATAAATAAAATATTTCCAAGTTTATTCCAACTATGATGCTTTTCCCGCGTGGCCTTTGACTTGGGCTTTCCATGTGCTACCCAGCTCTTATCCTTGTATTGCTTGTCCAGAAACGTCTAGCTTATTTTTCTCTTTAGCTCGCCTATAATATCAATACTTGCCCTACAGGTGTTGCCTCGACATCAGGTCCTGCCTCGGCCTCAATTACTACCGCGACAATAGTTTTTCCTACAAAGATACAAAAGTGCAATAAAGCTTGCATTTTCTGTAGATATCACCTTTATAAGTTACAAAATCATAATATCTAAATATATTACATTAAGTACATGCATTAGTTCAAGTAGGTGTAGTTTAAGTGATTATTGTCCATGAAAAGTATAAAAAATGATAGTGAATTGAGCACTTATCAGTAAAGCCCATCATTTTTAGGCAAAACATAGTTATATGTGCGATAGGACAAGTTGTCCCATCAAACTTCTCAAAATCTGGGGTCTTGAACATATAAGGGATCTCTAAACCTGAAACCAGACTAAGCTCACTGGCATTCAACCCATACCATTCTTCTTCATCATCTTTTATCTGAAGCTTCTCTTCAAACTCGTTCTTGGTTTCCTCTAATTACTTCGAAATTCAACCTTTAATTTTTCTAGCTCATTGAAGTCTGGAATGTCGTCCCCAAAATCATCTATGTTAGTGAAAGTCACACCTGGTGGGGCTTGGTTAGAGGCACCGACTTGAAGAGATGATGTTACTACTCCTTGTAGAGGTCTATAAGTGTTAGCAATGAAAACAAGAGAACATGAGGGGTCTTCGACAGAACCTTTTCTTTGTTGGTCTTCTACTTTTTTAAGTCCCATCAAGTGAGCAATTTGTTTCGTCATGACTTGTTGAGACTTGATCATAGAATCTTCTAATTCTTTTTGAGTACACTCTAATTGCCCCATAAGATTGGCTTCTAACTTCACAAAGTCTTCTTTCATTATCCCTTGTCAGTATCAGTAAAGTGCAAACGAGGAATCTTCAATTATGGATATGAGATCCCATAATTAACCTCCTTGTTTAATTAATTAATGTATGATATATGCGATGAGATGCATGAGATATATGCATGAATGCAAGTAAAGGTGTTGATCCCGCTAGTGATCGCCCTTTGAGCAACTTTCGCCGATTGAGATCTTAATACCCTTTATTTTTTTATTCTTTTTCATTTTCCTTTCTTTTTCTTTTCCTTCTTGTTTTTCCTTCCTTCTCTCTATTTTCTTTTTTCTTTCTCTATTCTCTCAATTTTCTTTTCCTTTTTCTTCTTTGTTTTCTTCACTCTTTTTTTCTTCTCTTTTTTTTCATTTTTCTTTCTTTATCTTTTTCCTTATATTTTAATTTTCCCTTTCTTCTTTTTTTATTTTATCTTTTCAATTTTTCTTTCCTCTCACCTTTTTCTTTTTTCTTAGTTTTCTTTTTCTTTTTTTTCTTTTTTTCTTCTTTTTTTATTTCTCTTATTTTTTTCTTTCTTTCTTTTTCTCGTTTTGACTCTCTAACTATAGTGAAAGCCTCTAATTGGACAAACCACTTAGACCGACACCTTCATGAAATGTCGATGCCAAAATAATGAAGCATATATAAATGTGTAAGAAAAACAGGACAGAACAATCTTATTTATTCCATCTAAAAGAACCTAGGTTAACCGTATTGCTCTAATCGGGTAGGTTGACTAGTTTTCTAAATACAATTTTGGTTTTACGAGGTAACCAAATTGTCCTCGCTGTCCTCTTCTAAGAGTAACAAGTCCCCCGATCGTCACCCATTATAGGCTCATCTCGATCGAGTTTAACTTAGGGGACCCTTTCGCTATGCCCCTACAGAGGAAAAATATCCCCACGAAAGCATAAGGTAGTCGAGCCCCGAAGGTACTTTGCTAGGCCCATACGAAGGAACAATATCTTTACGTAAGCACTAGCGTTTTCTCCCCACTTAGAGAGACGGGTTGAAATGATATAGCCTCGAATTAATAAACAAATAATAATTTAATTGTCAATTTACTTCATGATTTCCAAAATTAGTTAAGCGGTATTTTTGAAAACAAGGCTTGACTCACTTTAAAAATTAACCCCCAACGGAGTCGCCAATTGTAGCGACCCTTTTTAAAATTGTTAAAAATTAATCAAGTGTGATAAAAGATTTAATAAAAGAAGTTTAGGTGATAAAAAAGGGGCACTAGTGAAAATGACAACTAGGAAATTAGGTTGAAATTGGAAAAGTTGAAATCTAGGTTTAAAAATTTAGGAATTAGGGTTCCAAATTAAAAATTAATTTAAAAAAATTGGAAATTTTGAAAATTAAGGTTTGAAATTAAAAAAAAAAAGTTGGAGTCGTCACCGACCATTTTGGTAGACCGAACATCGTAAAAAACAGAGATTCGAAAAGATTTAGGTTCAAGAGTCGGTTACGGTTTAAAAACAGGTTTAATATTTAAAAACCGCCCAAAAAATCTACACCTTTAAAATAATAGCTTAATTAATTTTAGAAATTTTGTTTTAAAGTGGCATTAAATTAAGATTTATTTAAAGTTTGAGTTTATTTTAATTTTACCTTGTATTTATTCGAAAGCAACGCATACACCGCCGACATTCCGTTTGAGGGTGGTCCCATTACGACCGAATAAAGACGTAATTAATTAAGGTTCATTAATTAATTGTGTCAAAGAAAAAATAATACAAACAAATATATATACAAAATAAATAATCATACAAAGTGAATGAATAAATAAAGGCATGTACATGAATGGTAGAATAAAGGGGATGATAGAATAATCATATGCGACATGAACTAGAAATCAAAAAAACGCTATAATAAAAAATGTATGACAAAAGTAAATAATTAAAAACATGAATGATGCAAATATGTTCAAAGTATATACAAAATGCATCTAAAATGCCTAAATAAGGATAAAGCATGAAATATGTAGACAACGCATGACATATTAAATTATAAATATGGTAAATATGCATAACATGAGAAGAAAGGAATAATAATAAACATATGTATGGACATAAACAAATGAATAAATAAAAGACAACATACATGTACAATATTAGAGTAAACATGATGAAGTACAATATAAACATGTACAAGTATACAAAATAACTTAAAACATGATAAAATAAATAAACATTGAAATAAAGGAATATATTAGGTTCTGGAAAGGGACTAAAATGAAATAAAATAAAAACCTAAAACAAAATTGAAAGAAATGAAAAAAATAAATCAGTGACAAAATCAAAAACATTTCAAAACATCTAGGCCCCAAAAATGTTATTTTGGAAAGGGGACGGGTTTCAAAAATAAGAGTACAAACGCGGAGGGACCCAGTTGTAAATAACCTATTTTAAAATGACGATTAGAGTACAAATTAGGACGAAATTGAAAGGAGAAATAAAGTTTTAGGGACTACGGGCATGGATATTATGGGGCGGAGGGATTTAAATATGTAATAAACCCCTTCAAAACATGGTGGCCTGAGTATATATATCAACCAAAAATAAAAGATACCACTTTCTTCTATTTATTCAAACCGAAAGTAAAAACAAAGAAGAGGAAACCTCTCTGTTATTCTGGAGAATGATGAACACATTCAAGGAGGAAACAAAAAAAGGCCTCTTTCCTGGAACAAGAACCCGGTTGACCCTTTTTTCCTTATATCGGCTCAGCACAAACGACCTCCAAAAGAAGGACGATAGGCTTGTCGCCGAGGATAAGGAGTCGTCGGCGTTGCTCGGAAAAAAGGTAAAACCGAAACCCTTAATCTATTTTTGACTCGATGAAAGAAAAGATAGAGAAAATACCACTAAAATTCTTGTATTCTATTGATTTCGTGGTGGGAGATCCCTTACATGGTTCTTGTTTTGGTTTATATAAAACTGATTTACATCAGGGGAAAAGGGAAGAGAAAACCCTAATTTCTAATACTGATTTGCTGTGATATTTTGGTTGTATTCGACTGATCTTTGCGTTTCGCCTCTGATATTGTTGTGATGCCTCTATAATTTCTGAAAAATTCGGCTTTGAATTTTGGTGTATTTGGTGTTGTTGATTCTGAAATATTGGTGTATATGCCTCTGTAGAATCGTATGATTATGACAACTCCTTTGTCTTGTTTGCATGTGAACGTGGCGGTCGAAATCGTACGAGGGGACCAACGGAGAGACGTCGGACGGCCGTCGAAGAAGTCGAAAGGAAGACTGGGCAGTGAAGAGGCACACGTAGAGCACTGAAAAGTCGGCGTGTGGCGCGTGTGGAACTCCAACAAGCTTCTTCTCCTTGCTTCGGGACTGTTAGATCAAAATATGTTCTAACGGCCCATAAGGGTTGCGTACAAGGGTTAAGAAAGGGGATTAGGGTTTGTAATGGTTAGGGAAGATTAGAAATTAGATCTGGGCTCAACGTTGGGCTTTGTAATTAAAATGTGGGCTTTGTTTTATTATTATTTGTTTATGTAAATAATATTTGGATTGTTATAATTATTCAATAACATGTGCTGATCTATCATTTTTTTAAATTGTTTTTGGATTTTTAATTAGATCTGATTTTGCTTATTTATTTAACATATAATAATATAATAATATATAATAATAATAATATTTAATAATAAAATAAATATAAAACGGCAAGAAAAAGGAAAGAAAATTATGTGTATATATAAAGTGAAAATAATATATTTTTATGATATTTTGGATATATATTTCTTTAATTTAATTAAATAACATAATATATATTCACAGCGTGAAGAAAAAGATAAAAAAGAAAAGGAACCTCAAGTTAAAAAAGAGAAATAAAAATATTATGATATATTTTTTTATAAAATAATAGACATGGTTGTAAAATAGCATTATATATATATATACAAAATTAAAGGAAAATAATATATATAGTATTTTTTTCATTTTTGATTAATAAATACAAGCCCAATATTCGAGTGAAAAACAAAACCCTGGTTTAACACCCGGATAAAATTAGTGATTATAATTTCTTATAAAAATTATACGGAAAAAGGTATATAGATAAAATGTTACAAACGTAAGGATTTGTTTATATACATAAATCCTTACAGAAATTGTAGGAAAACAATATACACATAAAATTTTACAACGTAATGATTTGTACACGTACATAATTGTCTATGCAAAAACATAATTTGTTACAAGAGCTATAAGCATTTGTGTATGTACACAAATCACTACAAAGTATACAAAAATCCTTACAAAAATTGTAAGAAAAAAGGATTTGTGTATATACGTAATTTAGTATGAGAAAACATAATATGGTAAAAGAAATGTAAAGTTTTGTGTATGTACACAAATCACTATAAAGTATACACAAATCCTTACAAAATTGTAAGAAAAAATGTATACACCGAATTTCTTTCACCTACTCAACATGAGCTAAATGAGGTTAACTTAGTGTAAGGATTTGTGTACATACGTAATTTACTATGAGAAAACATAATATGGTACAAGAAATGTAAGGTTTTGCTTATATATACAAATTACTACAAAGTATACATAAAATCTTACAAAAAATGTAAGAAATTTGAATTTCTTACACCTACTCAACATGTGCAAAATGAGGTCAACTTAGTATAAGGATTTGTGTACATACATAATTTACTAGGAGAAAGTGTAATATGGTACAAGAATTATAAGCATTTTTGTATATACATAAATTACTACAAAGTATACATAAATCCTTAAAGAAATTGTAAGAAGAAAAGCTATATACTGAATTTCTTACACCTACTCACCATGAGTTAAATGATTCCAACTTAGTTTAAGAATTTGTTTATTGTTAACGCTCTAAAAAGCGTATATTTTATACCATTTTACTTAAGATTTTGTTTGATTTTAAGTTCATTTGCATTGCATTTAGTTACATTTTATTTGCATTTGTATTAGATTAGTTTTTTATTTTTATTTTTAGAAGATGTTGCTTATGAAAGGCATTTTTCTAGTGGTGTATTACAGATTTGCTGAGGCAAAGTGGAAGAAAGAAAGAGATGTTGTAGCATAGTAAGTGATGGATCAGACTCAAAGATACTATAGTATTTTGGGTGCACTGAAAAGATTTGCAAAAGAGACAAATTTGTAGCCCCAGTCCCTGCTCGTGAATTTCACGTCAACTGTTATTCCCTGCAAATCTCTGCAAAAGTCAGAGAATATTCTCTTGCATCTTTAGAACACAAAACTCTAGAAGCATCTTATAAATACCAAACATGATCTTCAAAGAAGGAGATCAAAGTAGATCGGAGAGAGACAAAGAAAATGAGCAAAAAATGAGGATATAAAAAACAAAGTCGAGCACTTTAATCATATTCTACATCCAGTCGAGCCACCATTGTTGGGAGCTTCAAGCAAGGGATATTTGAAATACTTCAAGAGAAGCAGAAAGCTAGAAGACATCAAGGCATAGTGTTTGAGACTTCCTTCCTCTTTGCTTTGTTTTACCACTTTTCATTTTAATGGGAAAGTATTTCAAAGATAAAAATGTGAATGGTCTTTCTAACAAAGCCATGAACTGATTTTAGTATGGCTTAGGCTTGTTTATAGATGCTTTGTTGTTTTGAATGAATGACTTCACTATTTCTGGTTTTCATATGTGTTTTGTTCATGAAAATTTACATTTTTATCTTCAATCTTAGTTTGTAAGAGCTCTCGGGAGATTCCCATTGCTAAGGGGTTTGGGTAGCTTAGACGTAGGGATAGGCAAAGTTAGACCACCATGAACTATGAGGTTACTGTGGGAACAGAATCCTAACTCACCTTAGGGATAAGGTAGGGTTTCAACGACTAAAAAGGGAAGAACTTTATCAACATTAGAAGTATTAAGATTGAGACCAAAAGGTAATGCATTAGCATTTTCGAGTGTTAGGCCTTCGGCTAGAGATGGTGGATGCATCTTTAGCAAAATCTATCAAACATGTATTTAAACTAATGAAATTAATTTAGTGACATTTATAGAATTCTTTAGCATATGTCCATACAAAAGATGTTATTATCTTTTATGTATGTTAACTACTTTTGAACTTTCCTACCAATCCTCGTGGGAACAATCTCACTCACTCACTTTATTACTTGTTCGATGTGTATACTTGCACGAGAATGATTAATTTATAGTCACATCATCAAACTCAACAAGTTTTTAGCGTCGTTGCTGAAGATTAAGGCAATAGGCGAATTCAATCGTAGTTTTCATACCATTTTATTTTTTTTATTTTGTTCCATTAAATTTTCTTTATAGGTTTTGTTTAGTGGATATCCAGAGTTTATCCTTAAGAATCCCTTGAACCATTTATCCCAGAGATCGAAAGGTATTTTTGACAAAGGAGGCGAGAGCAAAGAAAAAGAAGAGTCATGTATAACCCTCACAATCCACATATTCAAAATGCTGTAGCAAATCCTAGAGTTGTAGTAAGACCAAGGTTAATTCGAGATCACTTGACACCGATCTTGGATGGCTTCAATTCTGGGATAGTTACACTTGAGATCCAAGCAGCTTATTTTGAGCTCAAGCCTGTTATGTTCATTATGCTTAATTCGATCAGGCAATTTAGAGGATTTCATCACGAGGATGCTCGACAGTATATTTTTCTTTCTTGGAGGTTTATGTTTTATTCCTCCAACAAGGAGTACAAGAAGATGTGCTGAAACTCAAAATATTTCCATACTGTTTGAGAGACCTAGCCAGAAAATAATTGAATGGTATTCTAGCCGGTTCTATGGAGTCATGGACAGCTTTGTACAAGAGTTTCTTGGTAAGATATAACCCACCAACATGAACACTCAGTTGCGAAATAAGATAGCATCCTTCAGAAAAGGAGATGATAATTCAATGAATGAGGGTTGAGATCGGTATTAAAGCCTGTTGAGAAGATGTATCAATCATGGTTTTCAAGATTGGAATCAAATCATGATGTTCTATAATAGAGTCAATACACCTACAAGGATGAATTTAGATTCTTTAGGAAATAAAAGACTGAAGGAAAAATCACCTGAAGAAGCATTTGATATCTTAGATAAGATAGACAATAATGATTATTAGTTTCCCACTACAAGACTTAGAACATGAAGAAAAAATCGAGGAAAGCTAGAACTGAATGAGAATGATTCTGTTTTAGCATAACTTTTTGCTATCACAAATATGTTGAAGAAACTTCAACAGCCTAGTGAGGTGCAGAAGCTAAGGCATTAAGCTTTGTTCATTGTAGTGGAAACCACTTCGATAAAGACTGTCCAACTCTTCACGAATCTGCTCATTATGTTGGAAACTCCTACAAAATTTCCAACAACCATAATTCTAACACTTACAACATAGGATGGAGGCAACATCCTAATTTTTCAAGGGGTAATTAAGGATCAAATCAAGCAAGCAACTCGAATAGAAAACAAACTATGGCATCATAACAAGGTTTTCAAGCAAATATGCCATGGCAAAATGAAAATAAGGGAGTAGTTCAACAAAATCAAAACAATTTTTTGGAAGTATCGCTGCAAGAATTCATGGCTTCTACCAAGGAGTTTATGTAATCAACAAAAACATTATTACAGTAGCATTCCACAACAATTTCGAATCAAGGTAATCTGTTGCAAACCCAAGGAGCATTGCTTGAGAGTCATAACTCTTCGCTTAGATCGTCGAAAACTCAAGTGGGTCAAATTGCTCAAGCATTACCAGATAGACCTAGAGGCATCTTTCCTATTGATATTAAAGTCACTAAAAATTATTCCAAAGTGCAATACAACACATTCACCTTGAGGAGTGGAAATCAAATAACTAAGGGGGAGTAATTTAAAGGAAATGAGAAAGAAGAAACCCCATTTGGGAGCAAAAAGAATTTGAATAACAAGAAAAAAAATCTGCACAAGAAAAAATTGGTAAAAATTTAAATACTGAGGTATTTGGTGAGACACGTGCGAATGGTGCAGCAAAAG
The DNA here is from genome assembly GCA_035048815.1 of Abelmoschus esculentus. NCBI lineage: Eukaryota > Viridiplantae > Streptophyta > Magnoliopsida > Malvales > Malvaceae > Abelmoschus > Abelmoschus esculentus. The sequence goes on along the minus strand of JAUCBN010000026.1, from coordinate 9,714,842 downwards.
CAGTACCAGTACCACCTATGGAAGACGTAAGACCCCTATCACCATTCCCTTGATGATTGAAACAACACAAAAAAGATCTTCAATTTAAAAAATCTGGATGTATTATGGACCAATTTCATATCAATATTTCATTTTTAGATTCTATTGATCAAATGCCCTTTTATGTAAAGTTTTTGAAAGATATTGTTACAAAGAAAAGAAAAATGGAGAACTATGAAACAATTGCTATAGCATCTGAGTTATATTTTGGGAAGACTGATTTACCCAAGAAGAGACAAAATCCTAATAGTTTCATTATTCCATGCTTTATAGGAGATAATTTCATAGGCAAGGCAATATATGATATCGGTTCGAGTGTAAATATGATGCCCAAAGCAATATTCAAGAAGCTTGGTATAGGGAGTACGTGTCCAACCACTGTCATCTTACAATTGGCGAACCATTCTCATGTCTAGAGCGAAGGAAAAGTGGAAGGTATGACAGTGAAGGTAGGCAAATTGGTGTTCCTAGTGGAATTTCTAATTCTAGATTGTGAAGTGGACTACAAGGCACCTATATCTTGGGGTGACCATTCCTTATTATCGGTCTAATTCTTATCGACTTTGAAAAAGGAGACTACACCATGCGCATAGTAGATCAGTCCATGACTATCAATGTCTTCAACACTCTCAAGTAAATGGATGATAATGAAGAATATCATAGTATAGCTGGAATAAATGCTACAACAACAGAAGCTGAAAGTGCAGACTTTTTCTGCGACAATTTTTCACAAATGAAAGACTTTGTGAAACTGTTGGAGGAGCATGATTAGGAAGAAGAATCTCATCTGGAGCTATAACAAATTGGCTATTTCCAAGACTAGGTACGAAATTTGAATCAAATTATTTCTCTGAATTTATTCCTCCTAAACCATGACTTTTACATGTATCATCTCTAGAATTGAAACCACTACGACCACATTTGAAATATGTTTATTTGGGATCTCATAATACTTTGTCAGTGATTATTTATTCTAGATTAGATCCTAAACAAGAGCTTAGTCTTATGAATTTATTATCTCAATATAAGAAAGCTCTAGGATAAACTATGGCCGATTTGAAGGGTATCAGTCCAACAATCTGCATGTACAAGATTCTGCTTGAAGAAGTTCACAACAATTTTATTGAGCCCTAAAGAAGACTGAACCCAACGATGGAGAAGGAAGTGATGACAAAGATTATAAAATGGTTGGATGCAGGAATTATATACCCAATTTTTTATAGTTCATGGGTTAGTCCTTTACATTGTATACCTAAGAAGGGAGGCACAACAAAAATCACCAATGAGGATAATTAGTTTCTCCCGAATAGGACAATTACAAGTTGGCGCATTTACGTGAACTACAGGAAGCTGAACACGGCAATCAAGAAAAACCATTCCCCCCTTTTTTTTATCGATCAAATGTTGAATCGATTCGTGGGAAAAACTTATTATTGCTTCCTCGATTGCTATTCTAGGTATAACCAAATTGTTATAGCACTATAGGAACAAGAGAAAATAACCTTCACTTTTCCTTATGGAACTTACGCTTTTTGAAGAATGTCATTTGGGTTATGTAATGCTCTAGTAAGTTTTAATGTTGCATGTTAGCAATATTTTCAGATTGATTGAAGAATTCTTGTAGGTATTTATGGACAACTTTTTGTATTCGGAGAAACTTTTGAAAAATGCTTAGGCAACTTGGCCAAAGTACTCAAATGCTGTGAAAAACCCGACCTTATACTTAATTGGGAAAAATATGATTTTATGGTTACTGAAAATACAGTTTTGGGCAACAAAATTTCAATTAAAGAGATTAAAGTTGACAAAGAAAAAATAGATTTGATTGAGAAGCTACCACCTCCAAAAATAGTGAAAGGAATTCTTAAAGATTTCTAAGTCGCTCAATAATTTGCTAAAACAAAATTAACCTTTTGTCTTTGATGATTAATGCCACAATGCTTTTATTTAACTGAAGAAGAAGCTTATCTCAACTCTAATTGTTATACCACTAGACTAGACTACACCATTTGAGCTAATGTGTAACGCAAGTGACTACGCAGTGGGTACAGCCCTAGGTCAAGGGAAAGGTAAACTCTTCCATTTTATTTATTATGCAAGTAGAACTCTTAATGATGCTCAAATTAATTATATCACTACTGAGAAAGAGTTAATTGTTGTAGTATTTGCCTTTGATAAGTTTAGGGCATATCTGATAGGAACTAGGGTTATAGTGCACATCGATCATTCCGACATCAAATACCTAATGACTAAGAAAGATGTTAAGCATAAACTTATTAGGTGGATACTTTTGTTACAAGAATTTGATATAGAAAATAAAGGATAGAAAAGGAACTAAGAATCAAGTAGCAAACCATTTGTCTAGGCTAGAAATCTAGATAGTCAAGGAGAGGATTATAAGATTAAAGAAAATTCCCTTGATGGGAAAATTTTATATGCTACAACATTGCCTTGGTATGCAGATATAGTTAATCTTCTTATCAGTGGTATTTTGCCTCTTGATTTATCTAGCCAAGTTCGAAAGAAATTCAAATATAATGCAAAATTTTTCTATTGGGATAATCCATATTTGTTCGAGCAATAGCTGACCAATTGCTTCAACGATGTATGCCAGAATAAGAACAAAAAGAGATTTTATTCCATTACCATTCAACATCGTGTGGAGAGCATTTTGTTGGATCAAGGATTACTGCAATGTTTCTTCAATCTAGATTCTACTGGTCCTCACTCTTCAAGGATGCTCAAGCATTTTATGAAGCATGTGATAGATGTCAGAGGACCAAGAACATGTCAAGGAGGAATGAAATGATATTGAAAAATATTTTGGAGATTGAGCTTTTCGATGTATGGGGAATTGATTTTATGGGACACTTTCTATCATCCTACGGTTATCTATATATCTTTTCGATTTTTCACCTACAGTTTGAAAATAAAAACATTTTGTTTCTTAGTGGTGATGTGGATGGGGGCACAATCTAAAACATACCTTAACCTATTTTGAGTATTGTTCGGGTTTGAAAATTAATTATACTAAGTCGTATTTTTATGTCATGGAAATTGATGAGGGAATTGCAATGAACATAAACTCTATAATGGGATTTGAGATAGGGAATTTTCCATTTGTATATCTTGGTATGAAGGTAGGGACAAGGACTCGCTACCGAGATTCCTTATTTAAGTATGAAGAATAAAATTTTATTGGTATTTTAATATGGTTAGAAAACGCAAGATGTTCGTTGTTTGGTAACAAATCATTGATGTGTAAGATGATTAGCATGTTGTGAGATATATGGGCACAAATTCTTTTTGTTGAAAAATTGAAGAATGCTTGATAATTCTCTTTTGGCATAATTTTTGGTGCTCTTTAGAACCATTGTGCTTATTATTTTCACACTTGTACCTATTTTGTGGGACAAGTGGGCGTTGGTGGCTTCATATATACGATGAGTGTCATTTGCGTATGATGAGTTATGTCTGTTGGAGAGATTATATCATGGACTCTTTCCATCACGTTATTCATGGTCAATGTAATCAATTTCGTTTATCTTTAAGTAACTACCCGATAACTACTCACTCACCTAATACAAGTAGGAAAGAGGTGATGATTTACCTTAAAAAATATATGAGATGGATGAATTTAATTGATTGGGATCATGAATAACATGGTGGAAAGGATTCATAATATAATTTTTTTGTGTTTTGGCTTTGGGGCATGAAGATCCGTTGATATGGTGTCCGAAGGCAATGAAGTTTTCAATTAAGGAACTCATACTATCGATGACACCAGTGGGATTGAAAATTTAGGTTTTATGATATGGAGAATGGTTACCCCTACCGAGATACAATGTTCTTGTTGTTTGTGTGGTAACGATGGTTGCCTATTTGAGAATGTTATTGTAATGAATTTTTCTAAAATTAAAAAAATGAAATTCACTACAAAATGTAGTTTTTGCTTTTTTTCAATGTTTTTATTTTAGTAAGTCGGATATCATAAAATTAAACATTTGATTAAAAATCAGTTTGGGAGTCGTTTATAAATGAGAAAGATTTTAACACCCGACAACACCAAAAAATTAGCACCTAAAAAATAACCTATTGTTTGCCCGTAATAGTAAGAACTATTTTATTTCCTTATGATTGTTGTTGAATGTTTGAAAATATTGCATTTTAATTCTCGTATGATATGTATGCAAATATATGAGATAAGATGATCACTTATGTTGAGAAACGTCGAAGAGGCTGAAACACGACGAGTTGAAGGTTGATAACCTTAAAATGGTATAACTCCCTATATTTTATAAAATTTATGATTTGTTTCTTTTATAAGTTAGTACATTTGAACCTTACTTTTGAATATGATAGCTTTCAATATCTTTGTTGTTGCATGTTCACCATAAGATAATAAAAATTGCACTTAGAGAAGATATAAAAAAGAAAAATAGATATATTTCGGGTTAACCTTTTGGCTTAACTCAGACATAAGTGCCTAAACTATATAATTTTTTTCTAAAATAGGTGTCCAATGTTTTTTTCGGCTAAAATAAGTGCCTGAATTATATATTTTTTCTGATATAGGTGGCTAATGTTTGTTTTAGCTTAAATAGGTTCCTAAAGTTTCATTCCGTTATTGTTTTAAGGTAACATTATCAATTTTTTTATTAAAAAGATATGTTTAAATAATATATTTTTTTCTTATTAAAATTATCACACGTTAATATTTGTTTTTAAAAAAATTTCAATTTTAATATCTTATTATTTAAAACAAATTAAAAAGATTTGAAAAAATATATAATATATTAAGTTTGATGATTTAATTAAATTTATTTTTTTTGACAAAAGATTGTCTTCGATTAATAATGAAATAGAGATCTACACATGATAATAAAGCAGTCCTAACTAGTTGTTCTATCAACGTTGAATTTCACTTGTTTCTCGTTCAAATAAAATAAATCTAATCTGAATGAGTGAACAATTCAAAACTAAAAAAAAAAAATATCATTTTTACAAAACTACTCATATGGACCAAGCAAAAGTGGTAAAATAAAAAAGAATTTGATTTCAAATGTGTCTATTTGGTTCAACATATTACATTTTTTTTATAAATTAAGAGAAACAAAAGATAATTTCGAATGTATAGAGGAATACATACTAACAAACTGCTTATACGATAATATAAAAGAATAGGTTAGATCGATGATAATTTTAAAATCTATTTGCTTTATTTTAAATAATAAGATATTAAAATTAAAAATTAAAAAAATATATATTAATATGTTATAATTTTAATAAGACAAAAAAATATTATTTAAACATATCTTTTCAATAGAAATTAAGAAAACAAAATTTTTAACGGTGTTACCTTAAAACACTAACGGAATGAAACTTTAGGCACCTATTTCAGCTAAAAAAACATTAGGCACTTATTTCAGAAAAAATACATAGTTCCGACACTTATTTTAGCCGAAAAAAATATTAGACACCTATTTCAGAAAAAAAATGTATAGTTTAGGCACTTATTTCTAAGTTAAGCTTAACCTTTTTAGTTCATTCTAGTGAACCTAATGTAACCTTTTTGTAAAAGAATTTTTTTGCTATAGTATTTCGATACACCCCTTAGTCATTTAGATATACGAGGTTAAAATTTTAAAATTTGAGCATTTAATGATGTTACTGTTGCCTTGTTAGGTTTTAGGTAATTAAAATTTAAAAATTAGTTATAGCATTTCGATAGTGTTTTGATACAATTTTTGATAATTTTAAAACATTTTGATACAATCATTTTAGCTTTCGATACACACTCATTTTTAAGATTTTATGTTTCGATACACTTTACACGTATATCGATACGCTCCTCTTTATTGTATACATTGACTTTTTCTTTTTCAACATTTACACACTCATTTTATCTTTATATCGTTTCGATACAATGGTTTAGTGTATCAATACGGGCAATTTACAAAAGTGCATTTATGGTGTGAAGATAGTAACTCAATGGCTATATTAATGATCTCAACCATTCAAATGAATAGAAATCAATGAAAGAGTATAAATACAAGCTTCCAAAGCATCAACAACTATTGAACCTTGGAGCAATATCAAAACAATCAACTTAAACTTTTGTTCTTTATTGTCATATTCTTGTACCTAATTCTTTTAATTCTTTATTGTAAATCTTTATTCTGATTTTAGGGAGTATTTGTATTTGGGCAATATTAATCTTTTGGGAGAGTTTCAATTTTCAAATTCATTCTTTATAACAAGATAATTTTATTGGTCAATCTTTAAGTAAAAATATTAACTATTTGTAAAGGTTACCTTCTTAGCTTAGACAAGGAGAAAATCTTTTAGTAAAGTTGATTGAAAATACTTGGTGAGAGCTAAGGTAGTAGATATAGAGCTTGTTAGAAACTTGAACCATTATGCATTGTTGTGTTCATCATTTTTATTCTTTTCTTGTTCTCTAAATATTTTAAATAGTTAATTCATCTCTTTTTGGTCAAATCTATCTTTCGATCCACTCAATACTTATTAATCAAATCACGCTTTGTAAAATGTGAGGTTTATTGAAAAATGCGACTTTTTAGTTTGAATCAGAAAAGATCTTGATTTCTACAGAATGTCAGTTCCTAGTATTTTCATTTTTTTTATTTTATCATATTTTTAGTTTGATTCTACGTTCATTCTTTGGCGTGCCCTATATTTCAGATCTCGTGATATTTTTTCGATTTCTAGATCGTAAGGGTATTGATCAATAGTCGGATTGGACCTGGTCATACACAAAGTAACCCTTGGAAGTTAAACTTAAAACTAAAACTAAATGAAATAAACTAAAATAATTAAAAGGTGTAGAAATAATTGGTAGTAAAATTGAGCGTCAGTCCCCGGAAACGGCGCCAAATCTGATGAAGGCTATGGAGTCCTATTAATTCCACCTTTGTCAAATTGTAATATTTAAGATGTCGGTCCCATTAGGACTGAGTCAACCTTGCTACTTCTTATAACTGTACTAAGAAAACTAAAAACACAAGTAAATGAATTGGTTGAATTATGACTAAGATAATTATAAAAGTATAAAATTAATTAACGAAATAATAAGATAAAGGCAAGCTAGATTAAGTGTTTTGTAGAGGAGAATTCAGTTATATTAAGTATCCACTTATTAATGCAAGGGGTTGAACTGCAGCTTCGGCAGACCGCACAAAGGGTCGCCGCAGTTGCCTAGGAGGGGTTATGCCTTGTCGACAATTCAACATCCGTAGTTCGACAGAGCATCCTTGTATGTCTTCTTCCTTATCCCTAAACAGAAAGAACTATTAAAACTCACGTCTTGATAATACCTCTCAAAGTGAATCAAGGGCGGGCAACAACCAAACATATGTATCTTGTTAGTCGTTGAAATCCTTGACGGATTAGTCAATGCCCATGAGCAAAGACAATATTCTCTCATTTCGTGAACCTATATCTCCCAATGCTAGGCAAATTGGTTTTTCTCACATACTTATCTTTCGAGCTTATATGCAAGAAGAGTAACTACCAAGAGAGAATAAATTATGAAATATGTTTTGCAATAATAAATATCAAACATAATATAACCTTCGTCTCCGACTACTCCACAAACAATCTAAACCTCCGAAAGACTTAGAACATGATGGAGGTGGCGGCTAAAGGTATAATAATGTGAGGATCCGTATCGACTTTCCTCTAAACCTAAACTTAATAAGTGCCTTATATAGGCCAAGCCCTAAGTTGATCTTTCCATGCAAGGAAAGATATGCAACCAATGAATGTTATAAGATATTTCCAACATGAGGCATGCATGATAAATCACTAAACTTTCCCGTACAAAAAATCCAACCAATGAATGTTATGAAAAGATACAAAATCAGAATACGTGCCTTATATTCTAATAGGAGGCATGTATGATAAAGTCAGAATCAGATATGCAATTTGTTTAACTCAAAGCATAGCATTATAAGATATTTTAGTAACATACAGGGGTGATGCAAACTAGATGATCATATGGGAAAATAGAATCTGCACACACAGAAGTAAACGGAATTGACAGAAGAGAACACACCTAAAATAGAGACCTCAATGTCTATAAGGACGTCTATTGGACTCGGCTCTACTACTAGATCGAGCAGGTGTAGAACCTATGAATAACAAAATATTAGGCACACTACTATGTCACTATACCGGAAAGTAAACAAAACGAAAATAAACTGAAAACTCACATATTTGTCCCAAATGATGATGAACAGGAGGTCATCTAGGAGGACGAAGATGCTCGGGGTCTGAATTCACGTCACCTAAACCAACAGAAACTATTTCAGAAACCACTAAAGATAACTTCCAGAAAAGGTATTCGAACTTAAAAGCCTTAAAAACAAAACTTTGGGTTCAAATTTTGAAAAACGGAATGCGTCATCGAACTCAAGACGTCAAAAAAGATGAAGTGGGATTGGATCTAAAAAAGTCAACACTGACGTCAGCAGGGTCATCGCTGACGTTAATAGATGACGTCAACAGTAACATCAGCAAGGTCAACACTGACGTTAGTAGGGTCAATGCTGATGTCAGTACATGACATCAGTAGATGACATCAATAATGATGTCAACAGTGATGTCGGCACAGGTCAGGTCGGATGGTCGGGTCGGGTCACAGACAGGTTCCTAGGATTTTCCGAGAAAATCTAGGTTTCTAGATTTTCCTGGAAAAGTCTATAAAAATTCCAGATTACCCAGGCCAGGCTTGAACTTATTCCAGATTCGATTCTATCATCCCCTTGCTCGATTCAAACTCAATTTAACAACTTTAAACACAAAAACTCGCAAAAAATGGATCAAAGGCACTCCTAAACCACTTCAAAACTCAACAAAACACCCCCTTCATTCGAACACTAATCCAAAACCCACGTGTGAAATGGTCCGCCAAGATAATCAGATAAAAACACACTTAGACTCGAAATTAAACCCTTAACAACACTCAAACTCCCTTATTTACATATTAAAATAGAACAAACGAAATAGAAACTTGAAAATAAAGACTTACCAGAGATTCAAATCGAAGAGAAAGGAAAAAGGAAAGGGAGGAAAGGTTTCATGTTTTTCAGATGATTACTGAAAAAGGGAGATGATGAGGAATTAAACAAGTAATTAAAAACGGAAATTAAATGAGAAAAAACTCCCCAAATAAATTGAAACGGGAAAGAGGGTGAAGAAAACCATTTCAATTAAATAAAAGGTAAAATTACCCTTTAAGGGTCTAGACTTTTTAGAACTTAAAAGTAGATTCTCAGATTTTCAGAATTAACAATTTAGTCACTGAAATTCAGAATTGGAAATCTTTAAATTGCTAGGTTTTGGATTAGGGATTTAAGATTTAATTTAGGGAAAAATTAATAATTTAGCCACTTTCTCCCTTTACAGAAATTTCGTCCTAAAAATTTTACCTAGATCAAAGAGATGCGAATACTGAGCTTTGATAACAGATTTGGGCTCCCACGTAGCCTCATCATATCCTCGATTACGCTAGAGAACCTTAACCATTTTAATTATTTTCCTCCGTAGGACTTTCTGGTCTTGAGTAATGATCTCAACGAGTTCCTTCTCATAACACAGATCTGAAACGATCTCAAAATCCTCAACTGAAAGAACAAGAGACGGATCATCTTGCTAGCGTCTCAGTACAGAAACATGGAATTCATCATGAAGACGCTTAATCTCTGGTGGTAACTCAAGCTGATAATCTATTGGTCCAACTCGTTTGAGAATACAATCCAAACAATAGAAAAGTCCTAAGATGTTCCCTCCTTGACCTCCGCAATACGGTGAGCCAAGAAAGGATCATTGGATTGTTCATCCTGAATATCAGATATCAGAGAGAAACCACTCAAAGCTCTGCTAACAAGCTGCCATCCTCAAACAAATTCATCTGTGCAAACAGAGCTCTCAAATCTGAAATGGCATTACGACTCAAAGCATCTGCAACGATATTAGCCTTACCAGGGTGGTAATCAATCTCACAATCATAATCTTTCAGAAGCTCTAACCAATATCGTTGTCTCAGATTAAGCTACTCTGAGTGAAAAGATACTTCAAACTCTTATGGTCTATGAAGATGTAACACTTCTCTCCATAGAGATAGTGTTTCCTTATTTTCAGAGCAAAGATCATTAGCGCCAACTCCAGATCGTGGGTAGGGTAGTTATACTCAAGCGGTTTCAACTATCGAGAAGCATATGCCATCATCATACCATCTTATATCAGAACACATCCCAAACCAGTGTACAAGGTATCACTGTAAACTTATATGGTTTCCCCGACTCTGGCTATATTAGAACTGGTGCCTCCGTCAGAATAGATTTAAGTTTCTCAAAACTCTTTTGTTGAGCCTCAGACCAAGAAAACAGAACATATTTCTTTAGAAATTTAGTTAACGGAGCAACAACAGAGGAAAAACCCTCTACAAACCTCCGATAGTAATCTATCAATCCTAGAAAACTACGGATCTCTACCATATTTTTAGGTTGTTTCCATTCCATAATATCCTTAATTTTCTTCGGATCTACTTGAATACCCTTAGCTGAAACAACATGACCCAGAAACACAACCTCAGATAACAAGAACTCCATTTACTGAATTTCACACAGAGTTGTTTCTCTCAGAGTCTGTAACACAATACAGAGATATTGTTCATGCTCCTCCTCAGATTTAGAATAGACCAGGATATCATCGATAAAAACCACCACAAACTAATCCAGATACGATCAAAACACCCTATTCATCATGTCCATGAAAGTCGTAGGGGCATTAGTAAGACCGAAATGCATCATTAGAAACTCGTAGTGACCGTATCTAGTCCAGAAGGCTATTTTGAAAACATCAGAATCCTTAACCTTGAGTTGATAATAACCAGATCTCAGGTCTATCTTAGAAAACACAGAAGCTCTTCGGAACTAATTAAACAAATCTTCGATACGGGGAAGAAGGTATTTATTTTTTATTGTCAATTTGTTCAGCTTCCGGTAATCAATACACAGACGAAGTGAACCATATTTCTTTTTAACGAACAGAAAGGGGGCTCCCCACGGAGAAACACTAGGTCGTATAAAACCTCTATCCAAAAGTTCCTGTAATTGAAATTTAAGCTCCTTAAGCTCTTTCAGAGCCATCCGATACGGTGCCATTGACACGGGAGTCATCCCCAGATACAACTCAATATCGAACTCCAGTTCCTCCTGCTTAAGGGGTACTCCCATTAACTCTTCTGGAAAAACATCTGAAAATTCGCACACAACTCGGATCTTATCCATCCTAGAATCAGATTATCTCGGGTCAAGAATATAGGCAAGATAGGCCACAGATCTTTTATAATCATCTTTTCAGCTTTCAGAGCAGATATAAGATTAGACAGATAACCTCTACGCTCATCGATAAGAGTTACCTCACGGTCATCAGAAATCCTCAGAGTTGTCCTCTTACGCTTATAATCTAGAGTAACACAGTTATCTGACAGTCAATCCATCCTCGGAATCATATCAAACTCCCCAAATGGTAACGCCATCAGATTAGTCAGAAAGATTTCCCCTTAGACCTCAAAAAGACAATCTTTATATACTTTGGTAACCTCCACAGGGTTATCTACAGGACTATAAATAGAAAACAAAGCTATCAGTATCCTCTACAGGAATTTCTAAATAACCCGATACAGAATTAGAGACATATGAATGTGTTGACCCATTATCTAACAGTGCAAAAAAGGAAATAGCATGAACAGGAAAAGTACCGATAATGACATTGGGCTCATCCCGGTCCTTATGCCTCCTCGTAGTATAAACCAACCCGGGCTGAGATCCTCCTGATTTGATAGATCCTCTAAATTGACTAGGTGCAACTCTACTAGCGGTACCAGATACAGTAGGTCTACCCTGACCTCTTCCCCCAGACGGGGTCTGAACTGATATCTAAGATTACCCTGGAGTATAACCAGACTGTGGTGACATTAGACAGTCCCTGAGATGGTGGTTATAAGAACAGCAATAGAAACATGCTCCATTCTGCATATGACACTCTCTTGAGTGTCACTTTTTTTATAACAAACACTGAGGCAAGGCTCGCGTACTAGTGGATCCAGCTCCACTAGCAACAGGAACAACAGAAATTATTGGTCTAGCCTATGTAGAACTCTAGAGCTCAAACTCATCACAACCCCTCTTTCGGGACTGGAAACCCTGATTGTGTTATACAGATGTCGCAGGCTGTCGTCTAGATTGATCATGACCCTAAGATTCCAGTTGAACCCTCAAACTCTCATTACGCTCAACCGTCCTAGCACGCCGAGTGATCATCTTATACTCTGTATCATGTTGGATGGGTACAACAATCTTTAACAGCATCCGGAATCCTTTCAAAAAATGGTCACACTTATGTTTCTCGATCAAAACAATTTTTGGAGTATACTGAAATAGGCGGAGAAACTCAATCTCGTAGTCGTTCACTAACATGTCGTTCTGCTGAAGGTTCAGGAAGTCATCTCGGCACTTAGCCAAATACTCAAGACTCACACATCGATCCTTAAAAGCCTGCCTAAAACACTCTCAACTGATCTTATCTAAAGCAGTCACTGTCTCCTCAATATCCCACCAGTTCAGGGCTTCACCCTGAAGCAACGATATAACTGCCATCAATTTCCTATTAGAGGGATACTTTATCTCCACAAACAGACGTTGAAGCTTCTTCAGCCAATACTCTGCATTAGCTGGGTCTATACCGGTCTTACCATCGAACTTAGTCATACTAGCAGCCAGAAATTCAATAGAAATAGGTTTCCTAGCACCCTTAATCTGACAGTCTCACTATCTCAAAAAATATATGATCCCTCACTTTGGACCGGCTGATCAACCTCGGCTTACTGAGCCTCGGTCTGAACCTCAGGTAGATTCTCCCCTCCTATATCTTGGGCTAAACTCTAATCATGTGGCGGGTCCACAAGAGGCGGGACATCACTAGCAGATCCAACAAAACGACCTCTCTCAGTCGTTAAACGTGTACTCCTACGTGGTGGCATAGTAATATTCTACAAAAGGATAAACAAATTCTATATTAGAACCGATACTTAGAGTATTATTCAAAATATTTCAGAAAATTTCAAATACAAATCAAAACGAGAATCCAGATTTTCATATAAGTTTGACAAAATCATTTTTAGATCAAAAATCATTTCAGACCACACAGTCCAAAGGTTGAACCAAGCTCTGATACCATTAAAAGTAAACCATAAAATAACCTAATTTCTTAGATTACAAATTAGGGTTTACGTTATAAAAACTTATTTCGTAAGCTAGGATTTTTATAAGTTAAAAATAATAATCAAATAAATTATTAAATAATTAACAATTTAAAATACTGCAAAACTAACATTTATTTAAATATAGTGCAATCCATGAATTTGATAAACATTAACTGTTCAGAAATCTAAAATAAATCCAAAGTCCAAAGTTTATTATATAAAAATAAAATATCCAGAATAAATATGATTATTTTGAAAACTGTAAAACATACACAGAAAGTCTGAAATCAGGAACCTTCAAGTGTCATAGTATAAAACCGGATATCTGAAAAACTACAAAATATCCAGAATAAATATGATCATTTTGAAAATTGTAAAACTTCCCCGTATAGAAAATCCAACCAATGAATGTTATGAACAACTACAAAATCAGAATATGTGTCTTATATTCTAACAGGAGGCATGCATAATAAAGTCATAATTAGATATGCAATTTGTTTAACTCAGAGCATAGCATTATAAGATATTTCAATAACATACAAGGGTGATGCAAACTACATGATTGTACGGGAAAATAAAATCTGTACACACAGAAGTAAACGAAATTAATAGAAGAGAACACACCTAAAACAGAGAGCTCAATGTCTATAAGGACGTCTACTGGACTCGACTCTACCACTAGATTGAGCAGGTGTAGAACCTATGAATAACAAAATATTAGACACACTATTACGCCATTATACCGAGAAGTACACAAAACGAAAATAAACTGAAAACTCACGTACGTGTCCCGAATGCCGATAAATAAGAGGTCGTCCATGAGGATAAGGAGGAAGATGTTCAGGGTCTGAATCTACGTCACCTGAACCAACAAAAACTATTTTAGAAACCACTAAAGATAACTTCCAAAAAAGGCATTCGAACTTAAAAACTTTAAAAATGATACTTTGAGTTTGAATTTCAAAAAACGGACTACTTCATCAAACTCAGGATGCCGAAAAAGATAAAGTAGGTCCGAGTCTGAAAAAGTCAATACTAACGTCAACAGATGACGTCAACAAGGTCAATGCTGACATCAGTAGGGTCAACGCTAAAATCAACAAATAATGTCAGTAAATGACATCAACAATGACTTCATCATGGGTCGGGTTAGGTGGTCGGGTCGGGTCATAGATGGGTTCTCAGGATTTTTCCAAGAAAATCTGGATTCTTGAGAAAATCTGGAATTTCTAGATTTTCCAGGAAAAGTCTAGAAAAATTACAGATTACCCAGGCCAGGCTCAAACTTATTCCAGATTTGATTATAACATCCCCTTGCTCGATTCAAACTCAATTTAACAACTTTAAACATAAAAACTCGCAAAAACGAATCAAAGGCACTCCTAAACCACTTCAAAATTCAAAAAAACACCCCTCCTTCATTTGAACACTACTCCAAAACCCCGTGTGAAATGGTCCACAAAGATAATCAGACACTCAAACTCCGTTATTTTCATATTAAAACAGAACAAATGAAATAGAAACTTAAAAACAGAGACTTACTAGAGATTCGAATCGAAGAGAAAGGAAAAAGGAAAGGGAGGAAAGGTTTCAAGTTTTTTGGATGATTACTGAAAAAGAGGGATGATGAGGAATTAAACGAGTAATTAAAAACGGAAATTAAATGAGAAATAACTCCCCAAATAAATTGAAACGGGAAGGAGGATGAAGAAAAACGTTCTAATTAAATAAAGGTAAAATTACCCTTTAAGGGTCTAGACTTTTCAGAATTTAAAAGTAGATTCTCAGATTTTCAAAATTAACAATTTAGTCACTGAAATTCAGAATTGAAAATCCCCAAATTACTAGGGTTTCGGATTAGGGATTTAAGATTTAATTTAAGGGGAAAAATTGAGTGTTACAGAGCTCACAGTGGGTGTACCTGAGAAAGAAAAACAACCTTCATAAAAAATAACATGTCTGGAAATGTAAACCTTTCCATCAGGACCAAGGCATTGACATCCTCGATGAGTTGAGCTATAACCCAAGAAGGTGCATGGTTGAGATCTGTAACTAAGCTTGTGAGTTTGATAAGGTCTTAGATGAGGAAAACAACGAAACCCGAACACCTTCATTGAAACCTATCGTGCCATCGCTGCCACGAATTCTTTCTGGTGGTGGTCGAAGATCACCAATCAAGAGCCTCTCCAGTCAATGACTTAGAACCGTGAGTAACACTTGTTGTTTCCATAAGAGGAAATTCATTTCATCCAACGTAATATTGATCGTCTTGTTGGTGAAGACTTTCCCAATTTTAAAAATGCTTCCAAGCTCAGGATTCGTGGTGACCATAGCAGACAATAAAAAAACAACTAAAAAATCTAAGCAAGAAAGCAAGATTACATCAATAAGAACCTAACCCCATGGTCATAAAACCTAGAAAAACGAAATCACAGTAGGTCTCCAAGAAATTTGGCGATTGATACTATGTTGAATATCACTTTCACTTAAAAGTATAATGAAAGATGAACAAAGAACTTGTATTATTCAGAGAAAATACTTGCTTATTTACATTGGCATGCACACATTATTTAAACACAACACACTAACCCTAAAGCTTCAGCTAACTTCCTTAACAATCTAGGAAGTTAGCTACAACCGAGTAACCAATGATTCATCTAAAAGCAGTTCAGGAAAACTCTAACTACTTCCAGCACTGAGCTGGTACTTAGCTACATTCAATAGACTTGTTTTAAAATTTTAATTTTAAAACCTACGATATTCTAATTTTATTATTTAATATTATTATTGATGATTGAATTTTTTTCTCTTATTGCTCATATTTGTTTAATAATAAATCAATTCACCGGGTACTAGATATTTGTACTGATTCTCATTAATAATGGGACCAATTCCGAGAATTTAGGATCCGATGTAATCGAGACCGGACTAATTCAAGTTAAATTGGTCGGGTATCAGGTCTTGCCCACCCTTAATTATTACATCAAATAATTAGATCAAATAAATTAGATCTAAAAATTAGAATATAATAATTAGGATTTTTAAATAATTAGATCAAATAATTAGATTAAATTAGATATTCAAATAAAGAGGATCTATCAAACTACATGTTCAAAATTATGTCAAATAAATTAGATTTTTATTAAATAGTATTTAAGGGTATTGGTATCTTTTATTTATTAACTATCGATACTCAAACAATCAAGCAAAACTTTTGTCTAGGACACGAATTCCATATAATAAATCTAGCGATAAATTAATATACCTTTTTAATTTCTTATGAATCTCGTTAAGTTCGTGAGTTTCTTTCTTCTAATTTTAAATTAAGTTATTTAAAAAATCTTTTCACGTAAAATAAAATTCACATCTTATAAAAGATAAGATTAAAACTCGTTTATCAGAAAACATGAGACAAACTTACATGAACGATTTAAGATTATTTTTCTAAATGAAACTCAGAAAGAAACTTTATTATAAACAACTATTAAAAATGATTTCTTTTTTATTTAAAATTGCCTCTAATATTAATGATGGTGGTGGGAGAGGAGTAGGTCAATCTGGCAGTGGGGCAAGGTGGCGCAGCAGCCCCACCATTGGCTGACAAACATTCATTCTTTTTCCTAAACTAACATCTCATTCAATTCACGTTATATCTTTTAATTGGGATAAATAAAATTTGATTTGATATAAAATAATTAAATCACTCTGAATTTGAATTATAATTTTATAAATTAAACTTAAGAATAGATAAAATTTAAGATATAGAGTAAAATAAAATTTTAAATTATTTAAAATTTTAATAATTATTTATTTAATTTTAAATTCAAATCAAATCTTTTAAATATTTTATTTATAAATATAAATATATATCATATATGATTATAGAAAATCAGTTAAATCAAAATCAAATAATATTATAATATTATATATATTTATGAATAAAAATTAAATAAAAATTCAAATAGTTTAACTTAAAATTTATATATTCAACTAAAAAATTAAATAAAATTCTAAGTATAATAAAAACTCATCAATTCGATTATTTTAAAATTTTATTAACTTGACTTATTAGATCTAACACTCACCTAACTTTTGAACCAAAATTACTTCACATTCCATCTGCACATTATTAAAAAGTTACCGCATTTCCGAAATACCTGCTTTTATCAAATTTGGTGTGTCACGCGCGTCCTTTTTTTACCCGTGGTAATATTTTTAGTACGAATGCCACGTCTACTTTATATATTAAACAGTAAAAATAACTTAAAGCACGAGTTTTCTATCTCAAGCGGTTAACAAAACTATTATTGTTTTTAAAATTTATGGGTTCGGACACCAGCGGTCTTAACAAAGTGATTGAATGAGTCCTCTGATTTTTATTCTTTATGTGATATGATAGATTAACTCACGATATTTTTGATATTATCAATGCTTCTTGCTCCTAATTAATTATTTTTTAAAATATAAATTATTAAATAGATCAAATTTATAATATTATTTTTAATCCTAATCAATAAAAAAATTTAATATTGTGGAGTTTTTAAGGTATTTTAAGTCATTTCAGTATGATTGGGTTGCCTTTTCTTTTTCACCCTTTTTAGTGGAATATTAGTTGGAAAAAAGTAGTTGGACGATTTTTTTGTGTGTAATTATAAACAATATCTAATCATTACCTTTAGCTTTTCTTAATAATATTTGTTCAAATAGAAAACGATTTTATTCGGTAAATAACAAAAATTCGAGCTTGAATATTTTTAGAGATTTGATTAGTTAAATTTATTAATTTAAGTGTTTGATTAATAAAAGATTATAAGAGCGAGACAAAATTTTTTGAATTGAAAAGATTTTTAAGAGTTTTGAGTTAGAGAACTTAATATAAGAGTTATAAATAATTCATTGTCCTTGTAAATGTGTAGTTGCAAAGAGATTTTTCAAATAACTTAAATTTAAATAACTAATAAATTTTATAAATAAAAGTTAATATATAAATACTAATTTAATCTTTAATATATATTGAAATTTATTAATTATTAATAATACATTAGAAAAGATTATTTTATAAATAAAAATTAATATATATATACATCGTCCTGACTAATTTAAACCGACCCAGGTTGTACATCTAATTTTAATAGGTGAGTCTCCTAGTAAAAATTTTTTATATACATAACACCTCTACCCAAAGCCTTATTTGGTGGATTAGTCTCTCAATATAAATTATTTTATAAATAAAAAATTAATATATATATTTATTTATAATACATATACAGATATAAACAAACAACTATAGATTATTAACTAATTTTATCAAGTATTTTAATTAAATCAATTAATATAATAAATAATCAACTAATATAATCTCATCAGCTAATTGTTAAACAAAATTATATATCGGCGAGAAAAAAATGTTCCCTTTATAAATACAATTTTTACTTTATTTTTTTGAAATTAAATATTTTAAATAACTAAAATATAAATACAATATTTACTTTGATTTTTTTTTGAAATAAGTTAAAATATATATTTAGTACCTGAATTAGATATATTGTCTTAATTTGGTATATAAAAAATTTATATTTTTAAAATAATATTTAAATTAGACATTTTTCTTAAATTGATACATAAAGAATCTTTATTTTTAAATTGATACTTCAAACTTTAATTTCATTCCTGCTTTTTGTATTGATATTAATAGTTTAATCCTAAAAATTATATATTCTATCAAATAGATCCCAATTAAAAAATAATTTAATAAATTTAACCCTTAATGTTTTAAAATTCCATTAATTCATTAAAAATATGAAATTATCAAATTATGCGAGTATATAAAATTAAAAAATCAATTGGGCAACTACATTCTACTATAAATAACAAATTATTATTAAACTTTTATCATACCAAAGAAGGAAAGTAACAATCATGAAAGAAAAACAAACAATTTAATAGAATAAAACATTTCATAGAATTTTATAAATATAAAATTTTTAATTTATTTATTTATTTTAAATTAAGACTAAATTAATAGAATATATAAATTTTAGTATTAATTTAAAAGATTTTATCTAATTCAAATACTAACTTGAAAATAAATAAAAAACTTTAAATATCAGCTTAAAATTATACATAGTTTAGATATTTTTAAAAAAAAAAAATCATTAAATACTAATTTAAAAATAATCTTAATTAAAGTATCAAATATATATTTTATCCTTTGAATAATATTTTCTCTCTATTTAAGCATGTCGACAATGGAGAAAGATTACACCTGATCGTCTCCTATATTACCTAAAGTAACCAGTACTGCCATGGAAACATCTGCCATTTTCAGCCACTTGTTTTTCAACTGTGCAAATATTAAAACTCTTATTATTTTACAATAATTTTCATTTAAAAACCTCTTGCCTCGATATTGTAAACCCTCCAGATTTGAATCAGGAACTCTCCGCATTCCTTCTCCTCTCTCTCTCTAGGTTCTGTTTATTACTGTATTATTTTCTTCCTCGTGCTAGTGATATTTGTAAGCCAGCTTGCTTTCCTTCAAATTCTCAACTTTCTGAATTTAATGTTACATTTTTTTATGGTTTAAACTTGGAAGTTGAAACTTCTTCAACTCTTTCTTGTTATACTGCTGAAATTCAAGCTTGTTGAATTTTTATTTTCTTTCGATGATGGCTCACAAGCATTTGCACGAGTTGCTTGAGGAAGATCAGGAGCCATTTCTTCTGAACAAGTACATTGATGATAGGCGTTGCCAAATGAAGAAATCAACGCCACAGATTCATCTCCAGCTCAAGAAACCAAAACCCATTTCTCAAAACTCGATCTTCCCTTCAAATTTCTGCAAAAACGCTTGCTTTTTCTCCTTCCACGGCTCACCGGACCCTAGGAAGTCTACGTTGTTCGAGTTGGCATCGACGGCTAAAACCCCTTGCAGAAGTCCCAACGCCATTTTTCTTCACATCCCGGCTAGAACGGCAGCTCTCCTTCTCGAAGCCGCTCTGAGGATTCAGAAACAATCGTCATCGAAAGCCCGACGCCACAACAAAAACAATGGCGGTGCTGGTTTTGGGTTCTTCGGTTCCATTCTGAAGAGGCTAACCCACCGCAACAGGAATCGAAAGCGTGAAATAGGTAATGAAGGAGTAGAAGTTTCAGTCAAGGACATCTTAAAATGGGATCCAACTGTGGCCAAAAACAATCCTAGTCGAAGGAAAATGTCTTCATCGACATCGGTATCGGAAGACAAAAGTGGTAATGAAATGGGGTTTTCATGTTCTTACAGTGGTAGGCCAAGCAGCTCTGTTTGGTCTGAAGGCAATGAAGAAATATCCTTGGATACTTCGTGTAGCCAATCCGAGGATTTCGAAGAGATTTTAATGTCCAATGATGTTTCAGGAAATAATTCAGCGTTTTCTTCTTGTGAGAGCCCTTTTCACTTTGTACTTCAAAGAAACCCTTCCTTTGGTCACCGGACACCCCTCTTTTCTTCCCCGCCGGCATCCCCCGGTCGCCACCAAAAACAGGTTAGCACATTTAGAGAAACATTAGGAATACTTTGATTAATTAAAATTGCAAATCTGGTCTGTTTGAGAAAACTCGTGACTCAGGTGACTGAGTTGTCTGACATGCATGAACTGTCGGCAAATATGATCAATTTTACTGCAAAATATTTTGCCGGAATTGGATCTGAACTGACAAATATACCATGTCACTCTTGGAGTCTTTCTGTTGGAAGGTTTCAGTTGGTTTGACTGGTTTTGAGGGTTATACATGTCATTTAGTTTTCTATAATGAACAATTTGTCTGTTTACTAAGATTACTTTTTATCATGTTTCTGTCATGCTTTTTTAACTTAAGTGTCTGTTCAGTAAGTAATTTACCAAAAAGGACAAGTTTTTTGCTTTTCCTGCTGGATCCCATCACCATAATCAGACAATTGTTTCTAAATTACCATATTCAGCAACCTTTCCTTTTTATAAGAAAAGTCAACAAGCAAACCAATCATCAATCAATTATATGTATTAACTACTCTAATTCCAGTTCTTTCACCATTAAGCCTATGGAATTATTGAAGAATGTTGTCTGAAACAATAATACATTATTCAAAGGTTTGTTGGAATGGATTGCAACAGGACAAGGAAAACTCTGAAGTAGATAGCTTGAGGAAACTGCAAGTACAAGAGGATGAGGAGGAGAAAGAACAATGCAGCCCTGTATCTGTGCTGGACCCTCCGTTCGAGGATGACGACGATAGACATGTAGTCGATGATGATGAGAACGACGGTTTCGATCTTGAATGCAGCTACGCAGCCGTACAAAGTATGTTTTCTGAATCACTTGTACCCTTTTGCTTTGTGTGGTCTTTATCTGTCACCTTCTATGTTATTCCATATTCAAAGCATAGTTTAATTTAATTGATAAAGATGAACATCTTAAATATGAGGATGATTGGTTTTACTTTGTAAGTTTAACCAGACACCGGTGTCTGTTTGTAATAACTTCTTGTGTGACCCACATTTTCAAAGTTAGATGTACCTTAATTGCTCTTGTACTTTTTCACTCTTAGGTTTGTTGGATTTTTTATTGTTTATTTTGAAATTGGATGCTTTTGATGATTCAAGGCATTAATCAGACTTGTCTGGCAATTGAGTACATGACATAAAAAACCGAGGCAAAAGACATTTAAATTTATAAGACATGGGGCAGGTTCAGATGCAAATATGGACATAAAACCAGAAAAGTTTGGTTACTTGTCACTGTCATAACTTTGCCTGTTCCCTTCTCTTTAATGGTGGATTGCTTAGCATAGTTTTCAGAGTTGAGTTTACAAAATATAGATACTGATGTGCTGTTTGGTTTTTGTTGTTTCATCACCAGGAGCAAAGCAGCAGCTACTGCACAAACTTTGTAGATTCGAGAAGCTGGCCGGATTTGATCCGATTGAACTTGAGAAAAGAATGTTAGAGCAAGATAGTGATGACGATGACGACGGAGGAATTTGTGACATAGAAGAAGAGGAATTCGAGAATGAGTCTGTTTCATCCGAGGATAAACTGAATGTTGATGTCTTTCTCCGAGAAGTTCTTAAATCAAGCTTCCACAATCTAAGACATGTCCCTGGAGGCATGAAAAGTCTAGTAATGGACCTCATTGCTGAGGAAGAGACGGAACAAATCGATAGAGAAGCAATAACTAAAAGGGTCTGCAAGAGGCTGGAGTCATGGAAGGATGTGGAATCAAACACCATTGACATGATGGTGGAACAAGATTTGAGAACAGAGGTTGATTGTTGGAAAAGACATGAAGTGGAAATGAGAGACACAACATTAGAAGTCGAATATGCTATCTTCTGGTTACTGATGGAAGAAGTATCGGAAGAATTAGCGTCTCCAAAGCCATATATTAATTAGAGTACAGTCTGACGTTGCTCTTAAGTACTACTAATAGCAGTAACTAAGAATCTGTAGTGCTGAAACCAGGGTAGTCTGTATCTGCGGTGATCTCTTTAGAGGTTTTCCTGGTGTGTGAATCCTGGAATGACTGAGGTGTAAACTTATCATTTCATATTATGTGAGAAAGCACACATGATGATCAAGGATGATAATGAACAAAGGTGGAGAAGAAAGTGAGGATAATGAATTTACGAGAACAAGAGAAAATCTGAAAATTTCATTGATCAAATAATTCTGTGTACATTTATTACAATAGTAGGTATTTATAACCCAAACTAGTACCAACTTACTAGGCTAACAACTCCGACTAACAATGAACTCTTAACAAACTAACTACTAACTCAATTATTAACCATTCAACATTCATCCTGTTCCTTTAAGCTTCTGAATTTTCTCGAAATTGAGATGGCATCAAGACAAATATAGTTGCATTGACTAAAACTGCAAAACAGAGTCGTTGTACTCAAAACCAGCTGCCCAATTTGCCCATGATGAGTTGAGATGAATTATGACACAAAATATTTTCTTTCTTTGTTCCTCTGCTCGAAAGTTGTATTTCTTACTTGGTGGATTATCAAGAATCAAAAGAGTTTATTTTTTCTTCTTTCGTTCTTCTTTACTCACCAATAACTTTTTTTTATCCAAAAAATTCCTTTCATTTTCTTCTCATCTTCACTAGCTTTCTTCTCACTTATTCGAACCTTTTTTTTGTTGAAAGCAAGGCTGTTAAGCATCTAACTTTTGAGTGTAATTCGAAGCCCTCTTTCGAGCAAGAAAACACACTATTTTATCTGGTTAACAAAATGCAAGGCTGTCAAACTCTATACACTTCCAGAGATTTTCTTTCATGGACACTTGGTTGAACCATCAAGTTCCAACTTGTCTTGTTGAAGAATCAAAAGACAATGAAGAAGTGAAAAAAAATCAGTTCTTGAACAACCACAAACCCAAACCATGACCAACTCAACGAAAGAAGTATCAAACGACAACTGAATTTGAGTTAGAAGCCAAAAACGAGACTGAGAATCAAACAGAAATCATCAAACCAATTCACCCATACCTTGACTAACAAGTCTAACTAACAATGGTACCGCATCAATCGAAAAAAACGATCAAAAACGAAACTGAAGCACACATAATTGAAGAGATTAATCATCAACAGTTGAAGCGATGCCAGTGTCAACAGAAGAACGAAACCAGAAAAGGGGCAGTGAACTAATCGATTGCATAGATTCTTCTTCGTCAATGGTAGAAGCGTTACTCTATGCATTTCCGTTGATCTCTATTTTCTGTAGTACCGACAACTGTGAAACAGAATCGCAGAGCAAAAATGATCGAAAAACTAATATCTTCGAGCTGAGAAAACCAGTCTCAGTGAGTATCTTTCAGAACCCTAATCGCAAAGCAAAGTTCACATTTTTCTGATTTCGTGTAATCAGAAATCCAGAAAGATCGGCTGCAAATTGATCAAGTTTCTCAACCCTGTTATGTGCAAAATCCATGTCGAAAAGAAAAAAAAATCGACCACCGTTGAAGAAGATTATGTGTTTTACACTCCCAGACCATCAACAGAATTGCAGAGAGACGACAATGACAGTAGCTCTTACAGCCATAAGCAGAACAAGAATACTGTAGGAGGTTTGGGGCAAAACGTCAGCAATGATGATTTCTTCCAACTCCATCTCCATCTCCAAGCTAAAAGATGATTTTATCGAGAAACAACAGCGAAACTATTGGCGACAGCAGCGGAAAAGGACAGTGCAGAAACATTAATGGCGAATGATACCATGTGAGAAAGCACACATAATGATCAAGGATGATAATGAACAAAGGTGGAGAAGAAAGTGAGGATAATGAATTTACGAGAACAAGAGAAAATCTGAAAACTTCATTAATCAAACAATTATGTGTACATTTATTAATAACAATAGTAGGTATTTATAACCCAAACTAGTATCAACTTACTAGGCTAACAACTCCAACTAACTAACAATGAACTCTTAATAAACTAACTACTAACTTAATTATTAACCATTCAACATATTACACGTTCAATCGTTGGTCATCAATGGAAACACAACTTTTTCATAATATTGGCAAAGATTCATGTCATCTTGTCTGAGCAACATTTGTAAACATATACAAGTAATACAAACAGACAAGGGAAATGAAGAAACCCTCAGTTCAGTTTTTGTCCAAGAAACTCTCTAACTAATTATGACCCTATAATACATTAATACCTATATTAATTAGATAACAACTTTATAATTAAATATGAACACTAATTTTTAATGATATTTTTTAAAAATTTATTTAATAATATAGTAATTAAAAAAATATAATTAAAATTACAAAATAATTAAAGTGAAGAGACTCACTTTAATTTTAAATTTCTTAAAAACCATAGTTAAACTTTTATTTTATTTATAATGAAATGACCACTCCCTTGTGCCTCGTTAAAAAACCTCCATAATCCTAAGTGGAGGAAAAAGAGTACATGTGAAAGTGGTACGAATAGAACAAGAAAAACAATTACATCAATGAAACAAACACAAGCCAGACAAAAGTTACCCTACACCATCCAAATGTTGCAAATCTTCAAGTAAAGAAGCTTGACACTCAATCGGTGGATAAACGTAAAGAATCTCCATCGGCTTCCTACCTTGTAAAATAATTGCAAGTTTATCCGTAACAGAATTGATCGTCCGATTAATATGACGCACTAGAACCTCCCAATGTCCTTGTAGCATATTGTGGATCGTCAAAATTAACGTATGATCAGTTTTAGATGAATCAAAATCCAAAATACTCTCAATCACCTCTCGACAATCTGACTCAATAATAACACGAGCAAAATTCATCATCCTCGTATGTTATAGTCCATCAATAACAGCCCAACGTTCAGCATTAAACATAGAACAAATACCCAAACTCCGAGAAAACTCAAAAAGCCACTCACCTTGATCGCCTCTAATCATACCCCCCACCGCAGCTTTCTTACTGTCGATATCCACAGCACCATGTACATTAACCTTGACCCACCCGTTGTCCGGCAACCTCCATAAAGACGACAAAATATTTGGGCTAATCAAAACGACACTATGAAAATGAAAACCATTATTAGCTTTAAGTGTCCAATCCAAAAAGTGAAAACATGCCCCAACAAAATCCTTATTCTCAATAAATTTTGGATCAAAAATTATTAAATTTCGCCTATTCCAAAGTTTCCAGCACACAATAGAAAATAAAATATTCCAATCAACTCCTCTAATAGCTAAATCCGAATCATTACGGAGATTAGAGAAAATCTATTCATTCAAAGGTAAAGAGAAAAACTTACTAGTTTCTCCACCTTAATCAATAAGCGCTAAACCTGAGTTGCTTTTGGGCAATCAAGCAAAACATGTAAAATATCCTCACTCAATCTCTTACAAATGATGTAACGATCATCATTAGTTATGTGTCTTCTAACTCCTTCTACATTTGTAAGCAATTTACCCTTGACTACAAGCCACAAAAAAGTTCGGACACATTGAAACGAAACTTAGAATCCCCTTTCCAACCAACTTGATCAGGTCCCAAAATTGGTGAAGGCGGAAACACAGTTAGAATCCGATGCACACACTCCTCTGGCAAAGAAAGCTTCAAGCGATCAACATCCCAATCCCCACTAGTAGTCACATAGGAAGCAACCGAATAAAACCCTAACGACGGTCCACTGAGGCAATAGTTAACAAGAGGGCTAATATTCTCTAACCACTCATCATGTCAAAAATCCACAGAGTAACTATCTCTGATAATCCAACGAATCACATTTTTAATCTCATCCCAAATATGGGTTAAACCATTCCAAAGGCGTGAAGCATTAGATCTTTTAATATTCACAGGAATTATTCATTCTCATTTATATTTGGACCATAGAATTTGCACCCATAATTTTTCTTTACCCTAAAGCACTTGATATCCTATTTTCATAAGAAAAACATAATTAAATTTCTCAAGATCTCTAAAACCCATACCACCACAATCAATCATAGTTAAACTTTAACAACTCATTAACAATAATTTTTTAATTTTAATAATTACAAATATTTTAATTTTAATAATTAGTGGACCCCCATACCTTTGAGGCCCTAGATCGTTGCCCTTGTTGTCCGGCCTCTAAAAATGGCTTTACTTGGGTACAATTCCCCGATTGATTGTACTCTATGAATCACAAGATTTCATCTATAACTAATATATTTTTAATCGTAAGCTCAAATTTCAATAACTCATAATATTTAAAATCGAATATTTCTATTTTGATTTTAATTTTAATTTCAATCTAAAAGTACGAATCATCTAATTTCAGTGGTTAAAGAAACGATTGTTGTTTTTAGAGATTAATGTCTAATGGTTGAAAGTATACTCTAGAACAAATACTTTTATAATCACCGAAGCTGATTAAAAAAACTTCAACCTAAAAAATATTTATGTAAACAATATTTTTTTACACGTAAGACCAAAGATGAATCAAGCCATTCAGAAACTCTACCTACAAAGTGCAAACTCATAATATAAAGAAAATTAAATGTTAATAAAAAATTAATATAATTTAAAATTATTAAAAACATATATTATTGTAAATTGAAAGTAAATAAAAATTTATAATAATAAAAAATTAATATCATTCCTCGTGTTGCGCCCTTCTTTTAAAAATTTATAAAAAAAAATAACTAAAAAGATTGATACATGGATATGAAAAATAAAAATTAATAAAGTCGTTTATAATAATGAATGTACAAATTAATAGCAAACAAAAACAATAATATACGAGAATTTAAAAGCAAGAGTTAATTGTATCATATATCTCAAATTATTATCTTTATTTTAATTTGGTTTTGTATTTTTAAATATTTTAATTTCATCTTTAGACTATAATTTTCATTATAAATTGATTCCTAAACTCTTGAATATTCCAATTTCATCCATAATCTTCGACCTCTTATTTTAAATTGATCCTCAAACTTTTAGAATGTTCCAATTTTATGCTAAATTTATTGTTTAGATAGCATCATATTATTGCCTATAACATAATGTTGTTTCATGAAAATCAATAATTTTTCTAATAATTTTATTAACATAAGACATGATTATCATATACTAATAATTTAAGGATGAAATTAGAATATTCAAAAAAGATTATGGGTCAATTTAGAATGAGAGTTGCGAACTCTAGTTCAAAAAAGTTTGTGGGCCAATTTTATTAACATCAAGACCTTTATTTTGGTCGATGAGTATATGAATTTTGATATGCTAGTTGAGGATGTTGAGCAGAATTTGGGGTTGACATCTCGTGTTGGAGGGTCTGGTTCTGATAAGAGAACTGTTGATTTTAGTTCTAGCAATGGCTGGTTTAAGAGGCATCGTGGTAGAGGATATCAACCTGAGTTCGGACTTAGTAAGGGTCGTGTTGGGAAAAAAAATTTGGAATAAATTTATGGGTAGAGTGAGAGCTCAATTGAGTTGAGTAATTTTTTTATTTATTAGAGTTGGTAAGTCTAATTTTATTATTCAAACTTTTATTCAAAACATTTCGTGTCGAATAGAGTTTCGAGTTCTTATAAAATTTTATTGTAATTATTTATTATGTTATAGTACGATTTGATTGTAATTTAAACAACTTTCACTAATTATATACGCTATGTATACATATATATTTCTTCACGTGTAACAATATTTCTTCATATTTTTATATATCAATATATATTATAAAAATTTGAGAGACTCGCCTCGAACTTAAAAATAAATCTTCTAATTACTAAAAAATTTCAAGTTATTCAAATTTTTGTTTTACAACTCAAACTTTATTTGAAATTTTTTCGAGTTATTTGAGTTTATGAATTTTGAGTCGAGTCAAAACGAGTTGAATATTTTCGCCTCAAGTCGAGTTGAGTTATTCGAGTTTTTTTCGAGTCGAGTTTTTTTCACCACTATTTATTGGGTTGTGGTACTCGCATATGCTTAATATGTGAAGCGATATTCCAGGGTTTATTAGAGGTCAAAAAGAGTTTATTAAGGTTATGTATCCATAGATTATTGTTAAGTGTTTAAAAGTGCTATTTTTATTACCATTTTTACACTTTATTTTTGATTTAGGCACATTATTAGTTGTATCATTAGTTATTTATGTATTTTTACATAATTTCTTTGGTTGTCGCATTTAATTCATGTTTTAGTTAATATTCATGAAAAAAGATATTGCTTTGGTGTATTTCCTTATTTGTAGGAATCATTCACTTGGTGATAGGCTACCAATTTGGAAGAAATCTCAAGGAGATAAAGTCAATTTCAAAAGAAATAAAAGAATTTTAGAAGATTGAAGTAAAGATGACAAGATATGATTCTAATTAAGTTTAAAAGGAAATTTTCTTTCATGATTATTTCTAAATCAAACTTTATTTTATCACTTAAGTTGACCAAGCCAAGCCATTAAAAATAGGAGAGCATATCGTCAATTAGAAAGGAGGTGAAATTATGAGAGTGAATCAAGGGTTGTCGATTTCTTCTTTAATTTTCCCTTGTTTTTATTCGACTGATGTTGAGAGGATTTTATTGTTTGATATTTTGCCTAGCCATGAACTAAATTAAGTTGGCTTGGGTTATTTTATTTTGTGGTTGTGTTTATGCTTGAATTCTAAGTATTTGAGTTGTTCCTAATCAAGGTTTCTTATTTCTTGATACTTAATTGGTTTGTGAAAGAATTGGAAAATTATCTCGTAAAACGATTTATTTATCTAATATCGAGAGAGTTAGATTCATACAACGAATAAGAATGGTTCAAATCAAGTGCGTGAGAAATAATTTGGCTTAGGGATAAGTTAAGGATTTCAATAGCTAATAGGAGTACAAGATTGGATATTTTTCATCATTGATTAAAGCAGGAATATATAATCAAAGAATGCACAATTAATAGAGTTTCACATTAGGGATAACAAAAACCATTAAAGAACGCTTCATCGAACCTTAAGGGTAGTCCCCTAAATTTTTCGAGCAATTCCCTTAGTTGCAATTGCCCAAACATTCGAAGAATTGACTAAGCAATTTGATTAAGCCCAATTGTTGAAACGATTGAGCGACACGCTCACTCACTTACAAAGAAGAATTCATTCTTCCATCACTCCATAATTCATGATAACCTAACCTTATCTCTCTTATTGATCATTTCAATTTACTTATTTACTTGTTCTATTATTTTACTTCATTAAATCTTAATTCTATAAATAATTTATTTTTTTATTTTCAGTGCGAGAAATTAGATTCTAAAATGAGTATTAATCCCTGTGGAGACAATATCTATTTTATACTATAACTTGCGACACATACACTTATACTTATTGTGAAAAACTTTAAACACGCAACAATCACGTTAGAGGTGTTTGCTCACAGGTAATGTGGATTGGTCTAGCTCTTGCACCTATTGGTGCTTCTACTTGTTAGAATTGTAGGTTTAAAGGATCATGTGTGTTAGGACTATTCATTGTTAGCTACAGGTGCGCAGGCTCTTGTACCTACTTTTGTAGTGTAAAGAGGTTGTAGATATGATCGATGATCATTTTAGCCTAGAGATGATGAATATAGGATCATGGTTTGCATTGTTTTTATCCAACTGAAGGGTGGTTGTCCTGCAGTGTTGTATGCACACTAGAAAAATCGTAATGACACTAATACGATTGTAGGTATTTTCACACTAGAGTATTTATCATTATATCTTTGGTTGATTTTGGTTTTACGTATTTATATATCCCAAGTTAACATGCACGATTATTTAATATTCCTATTAAGATTTTTAATGTGAGTGTTTGTGTTACTAGTTCTCTAGGTGAGACAATCATAGTTAAGAAATTGTATCATAGATGTCATTTGATGGTTCATGACCATGTTTTTGCCATGAATTTGATAAAGTTGTCACTTCATGGTCTTGATATTATTTTGAGTATAGATTGGTTAACGAAGCATAAAACCGTTATGAATTTTAAGACCAAATATATATCTTTGAGGCTCATGTATGATTACAAGGTGTTGCTTATGGGCGCGAATGTCAAATTCTTATCCAATGTTATTTCATCTCTAGAAGCAAGTCATATGAAAGAGTTGGGTCGTCATACATTTTTGGACTATGTTATAAATCTAGGATCAAAATAAGTGTATGTAGAGGACATCCGTACAGTTTGTGACTCTCAAGTTGTTTTTCATAGAGTTGTCAGATTTTCCATTGGATAGAGATGTAAAGTTTTGCATTGACACATATATAGATACAACTTCAGTGTCAATTATTCCTTTTTACATGATATTGAAGAAGTTTAAGACATAACTTTAGGAGTTCCTTGATCGTAGGTTCATTAGACCTAGTATTTCACTATGGGGTGCACTTGTATTGTTTGGAAAAAAGAAAGATGACATTATATGGATGTGCATTAATCATTAGTAACAATACAAGTTGACAATTAAGAACAAGTATCATTTACCATAAATTAATGATTTGCTTGATCAATTTAAAAATGTTTTTTTTTGTTTTCTAAGATTGATATGAGATACGAGTATTACCAATTAAAGATAAATTATGTTGATATATCGAAGATTTCTTTTTGCACTAGATATAAGCAATGTGAGTTTTTGGTGATTCCATTCATGGATATGATTAGCTGAGTGTTTCATGAGTTTTTAGATTAGTTTATGGTAGTCTTCATTGATGACATCCTTATATACCCTCGTACCAAGGAGAATCATGATAGATATTTGTGAATTTTGCTTTAGACACTATTGGATAATCAGTTGTATGCTAAGTTAAGTAAGTGTGCATTTTGATTGAAGGAAATGATTTTTCTTTGTTATGTTGTGTCGACCAAGGAAATTTGTGTGGATCCTTATAAGATTAAGGCGATGATGAATTAAAAGCCACCTAAGTCAATGATTTACATAATTTCCTTAAGTTAGTTGGATATTATCATTATTTTATTTATATTTTTTTAGTATTGTTGTATCTTTAATCAAGTTATTTCAAAAGAATGTTCGTTTTGAGTGGTTGAAGGATCGTCAATAAGCTTTTAAGGTATTGAAGGAAACTTTGACGCAAACTCCAATCTTGATTCAAATAGAGTCAAATAAGGACTTTGTTGTGTATAATGAAGCATCGTATGTTGGTTTGAGTTGTGTATTGATACAAGAGAAAAAAGTTATGGCTTGTACTTCTAGATATTTGAAGGTGCACGACCACAACTATCATACGCATGATCTTGAACTTTTTACGGTTGTGTTCGTGTTGAGTTGATCGAATGATAAGATTGGCCAACAGAGGGCGAATACTCAATTTAAATTTTAAGTGGAAGATTTTGGTGAAAATATGGAAATTTGAGGAAACAAGATTTATAGTGGTTCAAGCTTCAAAACAAGCTCTACATCCACTACCTAGCTCCAACTAAGGATTTTTAACCAATTCACTAAGAATTCAACCTTTTTTTAGGTTCAAGGGGTAACCTTTACAATCAAGTTAATCTTTCTACCCAAAGATTAACTTTCACCTCATAATGTTTATAGGAAATATAAAGGCAATAAAATATTTCTCTCAAACAAATATTTGTCCTAATTACAAGTAAATCACTCTCCAAACTCAAATACAAAAGATTGAAATAAAGTACAAGAGTTGAGTGACAAGAATTTGACGATATGTGTTAGGAGTTGAATTGGATTGCTTGGTTGTTTGCTTGAGGTTCAATAGTTGTTATTGCTGCTTAAAATGCTTGTTTTTATACCTTCTCATTGACGTTAGAGCATAATTATAGACGTTAGAGCATCTTTTTTCCACCATAAATGCACCTCTACAACAATTGGTATCGAAACGTAGGCTACCTATTTTGAAACAGTACCAAAATAAAAAGAGACGTGCATTTATTAAAGGGGTTTCGAAACCATATGTCATGGTATCGAAACGGTTAGTTTTTAAAATAAGGGTGTATCGAAACAACCTAAGGGTTGCATTGAAATGTTTTGAAACTGTAAAAATCAGTATCGAAATACCCCTAAGACCATTGTGAAATGATTTAACCAATATTTAAAGTTTACTAGTCAAACAACGGTTAAAATATTTAAATCTGAAATACATGTTGAGAAAAAAATGACTGGTATCGAAACAATGACAAGGCATATCGAAACGCCTTGAAATTTTAATTGATTTTCATTAAATACAAGATGAAATCGAAACAACCAATGACTATATAGAAACGTTTGTTTCGATACCAACTTCAAGTACTTCAAAACCAAATTTAGCAGATTAAAAATGTATCGAAACGGTCATAAACCGTATCAAAACGTCTGGCAAAATTGAAGAACTTAGTTTAAAATTGTGAAGGTCGTTTCGAAAGCAATTTTAGATGTATGGAAACACCTGTAATAAAAATACAAAATTGCATTTGAAAAACATTTAGAAAAAAATTGTTTTGTATTTTGGTTTGACTCGAAGTTGTGTGTTTGACTTAGTGACTTAAAAATTTATTTCAAAATAGTCCTTTAACTTTTTTATATCAAAATCATTTTTTAGTTTTACAGTTCGCATTAAAGATTTGGAGACATTTTTTATGGTGAGAATTGCATTGTATACATGGATTATAAAAATTTGAAATACTCAATATCATAAAAGAATTTGAATCTTAGGTCACATCGATGGATAAAGTTGCTTAAGAATTATGTTTTGATTGTCGAGTAATATTCAGACAAAATGAATATTGTG
This sequence comes from Abelmoschus esculentus, assembly GCA_035048815.1. NCBI lineage: Eukaryota > Viridiplantae > Streptophyta > Magnoliopsida > Malvales > Malvaceae > Abelmoschus > Abelmoschus esculentus. The sequence continues at coordinate 9,681,295 of JAUCBN010000026.1, read as the reverse complement.
ACCAGTATTTGAGTAGAAAAATTATTGAGTTGAGACTCATGTTTGTGAGTTTGAGTGTGATTGATGATGGTGGTTTATTAGCCTAGTTACAATTGAATTCATCTTTATCTTAGTTAATTGAGAGTGTTTGCATCGAGCTGTGAGTATTCGTTTATATTTTAGTACCTCATATAATTTTAAGATAGAATGATCAATCTGAGTGTGTTATTCAAATCTTGAAGGATATATTGAGATATTACATCATTAAATTTTAAAAAACTTGCGAGAAACAATTGTCTTTAGTGAAATTCATATATAATAATAATTATCATATGAGTATACATATGACAATGTATGAGAACTTGTATAGAGTTCAATTATATTTTTGTCACTTTAAATATATAAAATGGTTAATAAGAGGAAATATATGAATTTGCCTTGAACTAGTATTTGTTTTAAAATAATAATTAATTATAAATTTGATTAAAGGAATAAGGTTTAAAGCTATGCGTATCTATTGAATCATATATATGATCTATGATATGAATGTCAAACATGATTCTAATGTATTCCAATAACATCTTAAAGTAGATTTTTTATCATACCGAGTAAGGGTGTTATAATCAACCTCGGCAGTGACGAATCTAGAAAAATATTATTGACTAGGCCATAAATAAAAATTTATTTAAACTTACATACATAACTTTAAATTTTTAAAATTTTATTCTCTGTAATTAAAAATATATTATCTATATCTTAACTTAAATAGAACCGAAATATTTCTTAAAAAATAATTTTTTATCTATAATTTCATTAATTTGTAAAAATTATATCATAAAAATATGAATTTAAATTTATATAAGTTAGAAAAAAGTGAATTTAAATTTATTTTTAATATTAATTTATATATATATTTCAATCTAACTAACCGAAAAATATATTATATTTTTATCTACTTTTAAGGTTTTTTTTTTCTATTTATATTGAAATGATTTATATTCATTTCAGTTAAAAATATTTTTTTAAAAATTTTGATCTTAATTTTTATTTTATTTTGTTTTGTTGTTTATATTATATATCAGAGTAAAACCGTAGTTCTGTTGGGAGAATTCAATTACTTTTTAAAAATATTTAATTATTTAATATAAAATATATTTAAATTATATTTATTAAAAATAATTATATAATTTATAAAATGTAATGAATGATACTAATTTTAATTTATAAAATATAATAACCGATAGTATTTATTTTATTTTATTTTAATATAATTTTTAAGATATAAAAACTAAATTAAATTTTTATAATGGGTCATTTCTTATTATTTTTACTTACCTAAAACACTCTTTATACATAAAAAAGGATTTTTTAAAACATGAACTGGGCCATGATGATAGAATATAGATTGGACGAGAGAAAATGAAACAGAAAGTGTATTTGTTATTCAACTCAAGATAAATTCAGTAGTACAATAACCTTGAATATATAGGCCTAAGAGTAATAATTCTTGAATCTTGACAGCTGTAGTGTTAACAGACTAACAACCTTATAGCGGCTATAGAATAACAACTCCTAACATTCATCTTATTCTTTTTTTTTCTTAGACTTTTATTGAAAAAGAAGAAAAACACAGATCTTTAGAAGGCTTGTAAGAGCATCAACAATCTTCAGGTGAGAAAACTTTGAGTTGTTGTCGTAGGTGAAGAAAGAAGGCTGAAGAGATAGGCTTTGTAAGGACATCGACAATCTGTTCTGTAGCTGGAACATAGTTGATTTGAAAGTCACCATTCGAAACTTTTTCTCTGACAAAACTAAGATCAAGCTCGACATGCTTCAATTTAGCATGATGAACTGGATTGGAAGAATGGGCAATAGCACTGGTGTTATCACACCAAAGTGTAGGAGCAGACACAAGTTGAATTTTAAGCTCTGTCAATAGTGATTTAATCCAAATACCTTCACACATTGCATCAACCAAACTCCTAAATTCAGCTTCTGTAGACGATCTCGAGACTACCCCTTGTTTTTTAGAAGTCCAAGAAACGAGATTTCCTCCTAGAAAAAAACAATAACCTCCAGTGGACCTCTTATCATCTGAACTGGTTCCCCAATCTGAGTCTACATATCCAACTAAGGTTGTTGGCGAAAACACCTTACTAAAGAACAATCCATGGTTCAATGTTCCTTTGAGATATCTAATAATCCTTTTTACTGCTTTCCAGTGCTTGTCCAGTGGGGCTTGCATGTATTGACTAACTTTATTAACAGAATACTGAATGTCTGGCCTCGTAGAGCATATGTGTTGTAAAGTGCCTACTACTCGTCTATATAAAGTAACATCAGAGAAAGGAACACCATCAGTAAGAGAAAGTCTGGGAGAAGTTACCATAGGCGTAGGCGTAACAGTAGCATCTACCATTTCAGTTTTTTCCAACAGTTCGAGTATGTGTTTTTTCTGACTCAAAATAACACCACTCTTGACATCGCATATGTTCATGCCAAGAAAAAAATTTAATTGACCAAGATCTTTGAGAGAAAACATCTGATTAATATTTCTGATCACCATATCAACCTCTTTCGCATCATTACCAGTTGCAACAATATCATCCATGTACACCATAATATACACTTTTACACCTTGACTGTCTCTGAAAAATAAAGAGGAGTCAGCTAAGGAGGCAGCAAAACCAAGAGAACCGACCAAATAGTTTCGAAATTTGTCAAACCAAGCTCGTAGAGCCTGTTTGAGCCCGTACAAAGACTTCCTTAACCTGCAGACAAGCTGTTGACCAGAGGAATCTACTTTTTCAAAACCAGGAGGTTGTACCATATAGACCTCTTCAGTTAGATCTCCATTTAAAAAAATGTTATCAACATCAATTTGTCTTAATATCCAACCAGAACTAAGAGCTATACTGAGAAGAACTCTGACTGTGACAGGTTTAACCACCGGGCTAAACGTTTCTGAATAATCAAATCCTGCTTGTTGAGAAAACCCTTTCGCCACAAGTCTGGCTTTGTAACGTTCTATACTTCCATCTGAGTTCTTTTTAATTTTGAAAAGTCATTTGCACCCAATAGGAATCCTATTCTCAGGTAAAATAGCAAGTTCCCATGTACTTTTTTGTAGTAAAGCATCCATTTCTTTAAGAACAGCTTCTCTCCATTTTTCTGAAAGCATAGCTTGATGAACATCTGCAGGTAAACTAGAGTCTAAAGTAGTAACTGAAAATACTCTAGGCTTGAAAATGTCGGCTTTAGACCTCGTAACCATAGAATGACCTTTTCTTGGTTGAGATTCGATTTCTGTAGAACTTGAAGAAGATGTGGACGATTCAGCTCTCGAAAAACTAGCTAACGGATTAGCAGAAACTGCAGCAGCAACACCGGATCCTTAAAGTTGGTCTTGTTGACTAAAAGTAGCAGCATCAGATCGCCTAGCAGAACTCGATTCAGGAGAAATAGAATTTTCTGGCAAAGGAATGGCAGACTGATCAACAACAGCAAAGGGTTGCTGAAGTGGGGCAGCAACCATAGGTGGCTTAGCAACCTCTCTGGGAGCAGATTGCCTTGAAACAAGAGGAACTGATACGCCATTTTCTGGAACACCAAGTGGCCTTGAACTATCAAAAACAATAGGAACCTCTCTAGATTGCCTACTACTGGCAACATCGGTCCTAGAAATCGAAGTAGTACAACCAGTAGAAGGTACTAAAACATTTTGAGCAGGTAAAGAGCTATTAACCAAAGGTGGAGATGAGTATTTAAAAACCTGAAAAACAGAAGATTTATCACGACTTGTAGCAGAATCAACTTTTGGAAGAAAAGGAAAATAATTTTCATTGAACTGAACATGTCTAGAAATATATACTTTACCATCAGAACTAAGACATTTATACCCATGTTGTGATGCACTATAACCAAGAAAGATACATGGTTTTGATCTAAAGTCAAGTTTATGACTATTATAAGGTCTTGTAAGAGGAAAACATTGACTACCAAACACCTTTAAAAAATTATAATCTGGCTTGCTGTTGAACAATTTCTCATAAGGTGAAGCACCTGCTAGTACTTTGGAAGGTAGCCTATTAATCAAATAAACTGATGTATAAAAAGCATCAGACCAATATTTAAAGGGAACACCACTTTGAGCAAGCAAAGTTAGTCCTAGTTCAACCACATGTCTATGTTTTCTTTCAACTAAGCCGTTTTGTTCTGAAGTATAGGGACAAGTCTTCTGAAATTGAATTCCATGTTGAGAAAAATAAGACTGCAAAGGACTAAATTCAGTACCACAATCTGACTGAACTATTCTAAGCTTGTAATTAAGAAGTCTTTCTATCATTGTATGAAAGTGAACTACAACTTTATATACATCAGATTTTCTAGATAAAAAATAAATTCAGGTATATTTGGTACTGGTATCAACAAAACTGATGTAGTAACAGGAATTGTTAGACAAAAGAGGTGCAGGACCCCAAAGATCCATTTGAACAAGATATAATGGTTCATTATAAACAACAATAGATCTTTGAAAAAGTAGCTTATGACTTTTATCGAGCTTACACGCTTGACAAAAAGACATTTTATTAATTCCAGAAATTTTACAAAGCTCAGCCAATTTTACAAGAGTTTCACTAGAAGGATGGCCAAGCCTCCTATGCCAAAGTTGAGCATTATCAGAAAAACAATCAATTGAATTATTAGAAGAAGAACATTCAGCAGAAAAAGAAGAAATAGCAGAAGAAACACTAGATGAACCAGAACGATGTAAGTCACCAACAAACTTGTAGAGACCATCACTTTGAACTCCTCGAAGGATCGTTTGATGAGATGTCAAGTCCTTCACAAGACAAAAGTTAGGAAAAAACTCTACAGAAACACAATTATCTTTAGTAAACTTAGAAACCGATAACAAATTCTTTTTTATCGAAGGCACATGTAATAAATCATTAAGAACAAGAGACCGATATGTAGTTTCTAACCTAGTTGAACCTACTCTAGTTATCGAAACAGTAATGCCATTAGCAACAGCAACCTTACCAGACCCTGAATAAGGAACCGAGTCTTGAACATTACCTGCATCCGGCGTTAGATGAGATGTAGCGCCTGAGTCCGGGTACCAAGCGGCATCACCATAACTGAAATCCTCAGCTACAGTAGCAATAGACGCCACAACCGATTCAGCAGCAATAGATTGACCACCATTAAACGTTCCTTGCTTTTCGGAAAAATCTTGAGTGAAGGAACACTGGTTTGCCGAATTTCCAAACCCATCATAGGCCTGATCGTAACGAAAAAAGCAACGATTTGCAAGATGCCAAATCTTGCAACAAATTTGGCATTGAGGTCGTGAACGACCAGAAAAGCTCCGACCTCCACGTCTTCTAAAAAAAGAACGACCACGAACCCCTTGATTCTGTGATCCTCTCTGAGAGCCAAAGGAACCAGACCCATTATACTGGGCTAAATTGACCAAATACGGGCTTTGTTGGCCAAACCCATCTTCTGAAGGTCCAAAAGAATGAACCATATTCACTGAGTTTTGACTCAAAAATTCAAGTTGCCGAGACTCTGTGTCAAGAAGAACACTAGCAACTCCATCTAATTTGTATGGCACCTGACTAGACGTGATAACAGCCACCACTGGTTCATATTCAGGAGGAAGACCAGACAAAATAGCAGAAATATGCATTGTCTCGGTTAAAGGATTCCCACACGCAGCAAGGCTATCGCACACACTCTGAATTTGTGCGAGATATTCACGCATAGATTGATCTCTCTTTCGTATATTCTTTAAAGAACAATGGAGATGCATTATGCGTGTTGTTGAGGTTACGGAAAAATTATGACTAACCTTCTCCCAGATCTCAAGGGAAGTCTTGCAGTTAACCAACGAAGGTAGAATAGAAGAACTAATGGAAGATAGTAGCCAAGAACAGAGAGCGCTATCTTGTTGTTTGTACCTCACATATTCAGGATTGGAGACTCGAACTCCTCCTTCTCCAGTCATATATCTGACCGAAACCACTAAAGAACCGTCAATGTAAGAAGCAAGAGCCAAGCTTTCTACAGCGAACATGACTTGTTGTTTCCAAAGAAGGAAATTGGAGTCATCCAAACGAATCGAAATCGATTTGTTTGTAAAGGGTTTGGTAGACGAGTTTTCTGCCATGGAAACCTTTGATACCATGATAGAATATAGATTGGACGAGAGAAAATGAAACATAAAGTGTATTTGTTATTCAACTCAAGATAAATTCAGTAGTACATTAACCTTGAATATATAGGCCTAAGAGTAATAATTCTTGAATCTTGACAGCTGTAGTGTTAACAGACTAACAACCTTATAGCGGCTATAGAATAACAACTCCTAACACATGATCTAGGTAAGCCTAGGCCCAGATTCGCCCCTGAACCTCGGCATAGCCATTAGCCAAAGCATCATAATTTTAATCACACCAATTGTTGTCAACCATCATTCTGTCATCAACTTAATATTGTTAATAACTCCCGACTTTAAGACTTTAAGTCAACCATGACGAATTGTGTAATTTAATAAACAACCATGATTCTTTCTAGTTCTAGACTCTTCCTATGATAAGTGAATCATCGATCATCGTATTTATATTTTTGTATTATGGCTCTATCTCTTTATTTAGTTTTGTCTAAAATTAATATAAAAATACTCGCAATGTTAGCTGATATCTCCATCCGGGTTACTTTAGATATATAAATATTTTAATTATATAAATATTACTTTTTCAAATGTTGCGTCAATATTTAATCATCCTAATAAAAGAACCGAAAATGTTGAATGAGATTTCTCATTCAAAAGGGTATTGCATGTGGAAGTAAATGTCACAGATAAGCTAGTAAAGTTAAAATGGGAAATTCAGTAAAGAAATTAAATGCAGTCCCCCTAAACAGTTGGAAAAGTGTTCAGTCTCGTGTAATTAATGTAAAACAATAGGTTATCATAAAACGAGGGGGACGGGCAATATGTAATATGATAAAAATTGTTTGTTTCTCACGCATCCGTTTTAATTAAATGATTTAAGGGTTATAATTTAGAGTTTAAGATTAAAGATCATAATTAAAGTTTAAAGAAATAAAAGTATAATATATTTTTTAAAACATAAAGATTATAATTTAAAATATAAAAGATAAAGATTAAAATTTAAAATTTAATTTTTTAAAATTTTTCAATAAAAAATATAGAAGACATGATAAAAAAGTAAAAAAAAATTTAAATGATGTAATAGATGCATAAGATTTTTACTCGAGCATGACAGGCGCGGCGCCAAATCTTGCTCTTTCAACCGACTCCAACCCTACAAGTAGGTTTTCTCACTGTATTGATGTACAGTCGATCCAGTCCAGTGGGCGACATCAACCGACGACCCATGATGCTCAGTCTTATTAGAGACTACGTTTAGGCAGTTGAAGTAATTTAAAAAAAGAAAAAAGGAGAAATTAATCTATATACCGAAGCCACTTCGGTGCCAAATGGAGGTTTTAAACTCATGAAAACAGAAAATACTGTTTTGAACATAAACAGAAAACATAAAAACATTAGATCACAAATGATCCCAAAGACTTATTTTGTCCGATTTCATCCCCAAGAAAAAGACCTAAAAGACAGATATCAATTCCATCAACAGACAATACGTTAGATCAAAAGGCCTAAACGCTTAGTATTTGTAGTTTGAGACGTGGAGGCTCTCTGCAGCACCCTCCCCAAGCTTTGCATCACCCTTGTAGGTACCTAGAGTGGCCTCAGAATTGGCCTTGCACCTAACGAGTAAAGCATCTTGGGCCTTCTTCAAATTTTCTTCCTTCCCAGCCCAGGCCTTAAGAGTGCTCTGCTGAAGGGCACGTCCGAATGAGAATGAGAGTGACCATGGCTTCTTAGTTTGAAGCTTGTTCATGGCATTAAGGTTGAGGGTAGCCTCCTCCTCACTTTGTCCACCAGACAAGAACACAATAGCTGGGACTGCAGCAGGTACAGTTCGTTGCAAGGCACGGACAGTGTACTCGGCAATAACCTCTGGGGCAACCTTTGGGGACTCAGAACCAGGGGTAACCATGTTAGGCTTCAACAAGGTACCCTCAAGCATAACATGGTGATCATTCAGAGACTTGTAGCAGGCAGCAAGGACTCTCTCAGTCACCTCAGCGCAATTTTCAATGTCATGAGATCCGTCAACAAGGATTTCAGGTTCAACAATGGGGACAAGGCCACACTGTTGGCAGATGGCAGCATACATGGCTAGTCCATTGGCATTCTCTTGGATAGCAAGTTCAGATGGTTCGTTAGCACTAATCTTAAGAACAGCACGCCATTTGGCAAAGCGAGCACCAGCATCATAATACTTCTGGCATCGCTGGGCAAGGCCATCAAGACCCTGTGTGAAAGTCTCACCATTTGTTCCATTAAGTTCAACAGTACCCTTGTCGACCTTGATGCCGGGGAGGACACCACCTTCCTTCAAGACATCAACAAAGGGTATACCTGCATACCAAACATCAATATCAGAAATCAACAACCCATTCATTCTTTAAAAAGAAAGATAACGAGCAGGTGAATCGTAATAATACCAGCAGCAGTTTTTTGGTAGAGGGTTTCCTCAAAGAGAATAACACCGCTGAGGTACTGGAGAGCACCGGGAGCAGTGAAGAGGAGCTCACGGAGAGCACGTCTGTTTTCTTCAATGTTCTCCACGTTAATGCTTGAAAGACGCTTGCCGATTGTGCCAGTGGATTCATCAGCAGCAAGTATACCCTTTCCAGGGGTGCCAATGTAGGCAGCGTTTTTAACTAGTTCATCTGCAAGGATTTTATGATATAAAAGTAATAAGCCACCAATTCACGGGTAAAGGATTAAGAAACATAGATCCAAATACAAAAGAAACTTAGCCTGTGGTAAATCGATAAGCTCTGTAATCTCAGATCTAAGATTTAATTTCCAAGCAGATAACTTACCACCTTGAATCAATCAAAATTTTTAACTAGAATTGGATCGACATTATGGCAATTCAAAAGCACGTATCAAGAACAGGAAACTGAATTTCAACTTAAGAATAAATACGTTAAACACTGAAAGATTAGATGCATTCAAAAAACAAAAACATAGTACATGCAAGAGGCTAAGCAGATCTAGAATTTCGGGTACCATAAAAAATAAAAGCAAAGCAAAAACAAGTTGAATTGATTTTAGTTAAGTTTTATTGAATAAACAGTTACCAACTGAAGATATGACAACGAGAAAGAAAGGATTGGATCTAATAAGATCCGAAGAAATCTTTACATCAAAAAGTAGCGTTTCGTTCCAGTGTAAAACCAGCAAACACGATCAGATCCATCACTCAAATTAAAAGTTGAAAAATAAAACAGTTAAATCACATAAAACTTCAAACAGATCAGAAGGGAAAAGGAAAGAAAAAAAAACTAACACATATCAAAGAAGTTGAAATTCTAGGCTAAGAAATAACATCCAGAAAGAAAAGAAAACATCGTAAATAGAGAAGAGTGAGAATTACCGGCGTATTTGCTAATAAAGCAAGACATGATCGAAGTCGAACGGAAAGGGAAGAGAGTGTTTGGAATGAAGGAAAGTTGAGAGAGAAATGAAGAGCAAGTGCAAGATCGAATGGAAGGGGTTAGGGTTTATAAAAGGAGTGAGCGAAAATATGATGTGGGGACGGCAGGGGAGAGTTCGAGATCCTCCGCTTTTTCCTCCGTTGTTTTGCGCATCTCCAAAGTAATAAACGGTGTCCTGTCCGTCTCTGGTTTTTCGTTTCTTTATTTTACTCTTTTACCCCCAACTAATTTTAAAATTGACAGCCACCTACCCATTCTTCATGCTTCTTGGATTTTCTTTTAACTTCACAAAAATGTCACTAAAATATTTTAAAATCATCGTTTCGATCCGTAATTTTGATTATTAAATTTAAAATTATAATAATTAATCATTATTAATTTTAAAATTAATGATTGTTTGATTTAAAATTATGTTAAAAAATTATTTTAAAATTCTAAATTTAAATTCGACAGTGTTATATAAAAATAGCCTCATTCGTAAATTTTAAAATATTTTTTAAAAAAATATTAAATTTAAAATCACCGAGACGAAATAGTGATGAAATTTAAGATATGATGATAATTATCTATTGTCATCGTTGATGACCTTTAATCAAGGTAAACCGTGGATTGGGTTTAATTTTTTTATTTTAAGTTATTTTTTATAAAATAATAATATAAAAATATTAATAAAATAATTAAATATAAATTATTCATGAATTCAATTATTAAATTAAATATTTTAAAAAATTAAATAACTAAAATAAAAATAAAAATAAAATTTTTTAAATAAATGAATGACAAAATAATTGACTGAAAAACAATACATTTTACTGTAAGCTAATTTAATAGGATAAAAATTTAAAACTTCTAAATAAAATTAAAAAAAATTAAATTTTACTTAAATTAATTTTATACTAAAATATTATAATTAAGCGATCAAAAATCACTGAATAACAGACGTACAAAATAGGGAAAGCTTCTGAAAACAACCGTCTCTAAAATAGGTGGGCAAGGCAAAAAGAACCTAAACCAACCAACCAAACTCACGTGTGGCAGAAGCTTTTAGAGGAACAACGGCTATACGAAACCGGAGTCTCACATGACAAAACCGGCGGCCTAACACTACAACTTTCCTACTTTAACAAAAACATTAATTAGGCTTAAGTGGACTGTTAAGTGCTATAATTTACTGTTTTTAGTTTCTTTTACTTATGGTTATTGCTTTATTTAAACATTTAATTAGTTATAATTTCATATTTTCATGCATATTCATTAATTGTCATCTTATATCCTTGTTTGGTTATTTTTGGTTAATTTCGGTAGAAAAGATGCTGTTGTGGTTTATTTCCTTATTTGCATAAGAAAATCTTTGATGAAAAGCTATCTATGGAAAGAAGATATGGAAGATGAAGTCAATTGGACAAACAAAAAAACATGAGATTTGAATAATATTTAATTTAGAGATATTTTGTCATAATTATTTTCAAGTTTATATTATTTTATCATCAAGATTTAATATCATCTTCATATAAAGAGTTGGCCGACAACCATAGAGAGGGAGCTGGATCGAGAGATTGAAGATAGAAGCAAGTGACAGTTGTTTTCATCTTTGTCTCTTTTATTTTGAGTGATGAGAGGAATGAAAATTATTGCCCAACCATGAACTAATTTTAGTTGGCTTGGGTTATTTTTATATTATGAATACTTAGTTTGATTTTTATTAAGTGTTTGGTGTGTTCTAAATTAAGGTTTACCTACTCTTGGCAATTAAATTTGTTTGCGAGAGAATCGGGAGAGGACTCGATAAACGATTTATTTATCCAGATCTGGGAGGATTGGATTCACGAAACGAGTAGGTATGGTTCGATCCAAGTGCGAAAGAACTAATCCGACTTAGGGATAAGTGCAGAATTTCAACGGCTAAGAAAAGCTACGCTTTGTCGAACCTCAAGGATAGTTGCCCAACATTTCCCAGGCAATTCCCTCGTCGTCATTGCCCAAACAATCTACGATCTGAAAACTCGAAAAAATGCCATAAGCAATCAATTGAGCCCAATTGTCGCGACAAGTAGGGTGGTGAGAGCACCCATTCGCGAAGAAGGAATCATTCAACAATCATTCATAATTCGAAATAACCCAGCCTCATTTCTCAATCATTATCTCAACTATTTTATTTGCTCATTTATTATTTCAGTCTATTTCAATACAACCTTCTAAATAAATTGTGTTTTTATTATTACAGTGCAAGAGATTAAATTCCAAAAGGCGCACCAATCCCTGTGGATTCGATACATTTATACTATAACTTGAACGTGTATACTTGCACGCAATCGCAGAGTACTTTTACATGCCAACATGGACCCCTCCGGTCGCTCCATATAACATACTCCCTTCGTCCCATAAATATTTTCTCTTATTGACTTTTTTTGGGGTCAAACTTTTTCAACTTTGACTCTTGATTATTTAAAATTTATTATTGATAAAAATATAAAAAAATATATTTTAAAAACTTCTAATCGAGTAGATTTTAGATATATAATTTATAATATTTAATTATTTAAAATATTTAATATAATTATAGTCAAAGTTTAAAAAAATTGACTTTTAAAAAGTCAATAAGGGACATTATTTTTGGGACGGAGGGAGTATCACATATCTATAAGCATTTATATTCAGTAAAACTTTATTCTTTTATAAATATTTTAATTTTAAGGTGTATGAATTAAAAGTTTAGATATATAAATTTAAAATTTTGGTATAACAAAAAAATTTAGTTATAATAACTAGAATTAAAGTTAAAATCAAAACCTAGTTTGTCCTGAAGATGTAATGACTCGAATTCGATCTAAATTTGATTATTGTTGATTCAAACTCGATTTAGACTTATTATTGTTGTAACCGAACACGATATGCATCATACTGAAAATGACCCGAATTTGATTTAAACCTGCTACTGTGGACCCGAAACTCGATCTGCATCCGACTGAAATGAACCCAAACCCGATTCTGACCTGACAAATAACTGATATTACCCTACTAAATCGACCAGAGATATGATTTTACCCGAACTGTTTTGAACTCAACCTGATAATTGATTCGATTTGTTTTGAACTCGATCTGTTATTGACATGAACTAATATTTACAAGACTTGATATTTACATGATATATAATTAATGAAATCTATAATTTGATGAATTTAAAATATTGATAAATATAATGTGACTTAAAAAATTAAAATTAAGCATGAATTTAGAGAATTAATTTAAAGAATAATATTTAAATTTAGTATAACATATTTAATTTAATTTATTTATTATTTTATTTAATTTTAGTGTACTTAATTTTAATTATAATTTTAAATTAATATTTCATTAAAAATTATAAATTATAAATTCAAATTAATATTTAATTTAATTTTTATTAAACTAATCTAAATTATAACTGAATCGAATTAAATCAACACAAACTTCCATTTTGGAATCTTCAAAGGTTGTAACAAACTTGATAGAATCTGATGTTCAGCCTTAACCCGCTGACACGCTAAACATTTACTCAAAAACTCAGTCACATCCTTTTTCAAACCAACCCTAAAATAGTCACTTTTTAGATCCCAATACATCTTAGTGCTACCTGGATGCATAGCAAAAGAGCTACTATGTGCCTCCGCAAGAATAGTATGTCTCAACTCAAATTGATAAAAAAAAACAATTAATAAAAAAAGGGAAAGGATAAAATTTTAAAGAGAAATAAGTCACTTATTTTTTTAAGTTTTAGATTAAGGTAAAATTTTTGAAGAGATCTAAGTTATCTAAAATTTTAAAGAAAATTATAATATATAATAAATTTTAGAGGATTATTATTGTTATTATTATTTAAGTATAGATTAACTATACATTAAAGTATATATTATTACTATATACTAAATTATATATTGAAAGAAATTTAATATATTAAATATAAATTATATTTAAGTATATATTTTTACTATATACATATATATTAAAGTATATATTATGTAAGTATAATATATGCATATACTTTTAATACATATATTAAAGTATATACGTTAAAATATACGTATTAAATTCAATAGATTATTTGTACCAAATTCAAACTTAATAATTAATATGAATTCAAAATCCAAATTAACCTTACTTGAAATAAAATCAACTTGAAATGAATCCGACCTGAAATTTACTTGACCAGAAATGAACTTGTCAATTATCTGATTTTTGACACGAACAGTTCTAACACAACCTGAAATGGACCCGAATTGAAATAAACTCGAACTGAAATTGATCGAACTTGAAACTGACCCACACCTGACCCGAATTGAGTGAAAATATTAAATCAACCTGAAATGACATGTATTTAATTTTATCCGACCTGATAATACCTAACCTGAAACTCATCTGATTAACTATTTTTACATCCCTATACACTTCGTTCCAAATTTAAGCAACACAAAACTATGCAAAAATATGGCATAAGATAAGAGTATTACAGAGTAGAGAAAAAATGTGTCATAGAGTAAAATAGACTTAAAGATGGTAAATTAGTTATTTAGGTTAGGTTCGGTTTAGATAATATATATTAAAGTATATATTATTACTATATACAAAAGTATATGTTGGAAGAATTTTAATATATTAAAATATACATTATGTTTAAGTATATATTTTTACTATATACATATATATTGAAGTATATATTATGGACATATAATATATACATATACTTTTAATATATATTAAAGTATATACATTAAAATATACATATTAAATTCAATAGATTATGTTGGGCTTGAAGGTGCTCGATGAATAACCGATTAAAACTTGCCAAGTGATGGAGAACTCTTAATTTGGGTGTTTGTTATGGAAGCAAAATATGGACAATAAAGATATAAGGATTTATAGTGGTTCGGCCACGCCTACATCCACTACCTTAGCTTCCCACTAAGGATTTCCCAAATTCACTAAGAATTCAATATTTTGAGGCTAAAAGGCTAACCTTACAAACCTTGATTCAAAACCGAATCAAGCATCCAAAGTTCATAACACGAATTTTGGGAGAATACTCAAACAAGAGAAATCTTAAGCAAACTTGTTTAATCTTTCTAACAAGGCTAATATTTGTAATCTAAGCTCTCACCCAATCCTAATACACTTGAGCATACATAAACATTAAGCTCACAAGTGTTGTCTACCTAAAAATATGCGAATTAAGCTCTAAGATAATTCTTGAATCATAATGTTGTTTAAAATGAAGCATTAGTCTTCTTTTGATGCTTGAGGCTTCCTTTTATCATCCCAAATGAGCTTCTAGCTGTTTATGACCGTTGGGGATGTTTTGGGGCCGTTTGGAGCTAATTTCAAGGCATATTTCTTCTTCTGGTGTGGGAGGTATCGATACCCCTTGAACTGGTATTGAAACACCCTTTTTGGGAAATAGCCGTTGATATGTATTTAAGAAATGCTATCGATACTAGTATCAGTACCTCTCCTAGCCGTTGGTGTAACGACCCAGATTTAGATCCAAGGGTCGGGTTAACCTAAAGCGTTGGGCTTTGGTTTTGGTCCTCGAGTTTATGTTGTTGGACCGGTTGTTGGACACTTGACTTATTTGGACTTGAGTGTTGTTGGGTTAGAGAGGTTTTAGTAAGGGGTTTTTGGTCTTTTCCTTTATGGAAGATAAGGGAAGAGGGGAATGATGTGTGTGTGCTACAGAGAGTGTAAGAGAGTGAGGTCATAGGGGAAGCTTTTCTCTTTATCTTATTCATCTTACCCTAGGAGAAGAGTAAAAAGGTTTGATCTTTGTGTGATAATTTGAGAATCACGTTTTGGTGCAAGAGAGGGTGTTGTAGAGGTATTTGAGATCTATCCAAAGAGGTAAGAATATGTTGTTTTGGTAAGGATGAAGGTTTTGGTGGGAGTTTTGGTTTGATCTCGGGTTGAGTTTTAAGAGCTTAGAATATGAGTTTTCTAAGTTTTTTTAGGCTCAAGAATCATCCCAAGACCTTGTTAACTCGTTCTATATCTTTTTCTTGTAGAGAAAGAGGCTTGTGAGCCATCATCAAGCTTAGGAGGGAGAAAAGCTTGAAGAGGTGTGGAGCTTGCTTGGGTTGCTGTTGCTTGATAAGGTTGGTACTCCCAACTCTTTCTTTCGTCATGTATTTCATGGTAGAATGTTGATAAGTGATTAAAAGTTCTATTTTTTATACCATTCTCTCACTCGATTATTGCTAGTAAAGGACAAAATGAATGACAATATTGAATAATTCTGCTTATTTCCATATTTCAGCATCTCAATACTCAATTTATGAATTAATCTATTATTTGGCATAAAATAGATGCATTTGATGGTCTTCTTTCTTAAGACAAGAAACTGTATCATAGGGATTGCCAAGCAAAGAAGATGGATGCTAGAAACTAAAGCTGAAATGCAGATAAGCACCCGCCTCAACAGCACTTTGATGCCTCGGTAGCATATTTACGCCTCGGCAACACCCGAAAAGGCAAATGTCAATATGGGAGCCGATTTGTAGAGAAAACCCTCTCCCTAAGAATTGTACTAACACGATAATATGTTCTAAATTTCTTAGGGATAGGTGAAGGTTGTCGATATTAGTGAGAGGAGATTGATTCTTGTATCTTTGTCTTATGCAATAAAATCAAAGTTTGCTTATTCTATTGTCATTCTTTGTTCTTGTATCCAAGCCCGAGAGGGAAGTTTGCAAGTAATCTATTTATCTAACATCGAGGGGTGTAGATTCACGAAAAGGATAAGTACGGTATTGTTAACACTAACTCGGCCTATACTCTTGTGGAGGAACTAAGGGGTAGGTTAAGAGTTTCAGCAACTAAAAGAAGTATTGGATTGGTTGGTGGTTATCTTTGATTTACGCCGAGAGGTATCGTCAAGGACTGAGCATCAACAACACTTTGACTCAGAGATGAGTGGAGTCACTTAGGGACACTTTGTTGAACTTTGATACCTCTGCCCACGAGCAAGAGATTGTCGCGGCAGAGGAGCACCAGTGTTGCCGAGGCAGTATCTGTAGTACTATCGAAGTAGTGTTGTGCAATTGCATTGGACAAGGAGAAGATCAATTGAATCCTCTAATTGACACAACTGGATCCTACCCACTTTCTCTATAATCGTTCTCAACCCTTTTTATTGTATGTTTTGTTATTTAAATATTTAGTTCGATAAAACAAATCATCTTATTTGTATTTTTACTTTATTTTCAGGAGCAAGAGAACGAAAGAAGACATATTAAGTATTCCAATCCCTGTGGAGACGATACACGATATACTTATCATTTTATTACTTGACAACGTATACACTTGCACTCAAAAAGCGCTTATGCCATGCCCATCAAGTTTTTGGCGCTGTTACCGGGGATTGACAACTAAATTTTGTTACCTTTATTTTTTCATATTTAGTTTTATAAAATATATATATTAAAAAATATCTAAACTAATCAGGGTTGTTTTGGTCTGGCCAACAGAACAATACTGGTATGAATATCGCCGAGGCAGACAACCGCGGTGCATTCGCAGCAGCTGATCCAGCAAATCTTCCAAGACAAGAAAGAGCACAGACAATTCATGATTATTTTGAGGAAGACTTGGATTGACTGCCTAAACAAGACCTGCCAAGGCAACCTCTGCCGCGGCAACACTCCCCTTGAGCAGAAATATATCAGAAAGAAACCACCTGACGAGGAGACGGCGACTGGGACATCAACTTCTCTTCTATTCAAAAAGGGGAAGATGGTTGTTGTTGGAGATGTATCATTTACACTCCTAAAGTAACCTAAATTTCTATCTCATTGTCCCTATTTACTTTTATGCTTTAGGAATTGATTTTTAGTTTTCAGTTTAGGAATTAGATTTTAAAATTTTTGCAATTTAGTTTTAAAGTAATTTTATTATTTTCACAGTTTTTAGTAATATTCTTTGCAGTTATTTAGGAAGGAAACCTAAGAAGGAGAAGTAGTGGAGAACATAAAACGATCCTGAAATCAGGCTCACTATCCCACCTAAGAAACAACCAAGGTGGCTGGCCGCCCAAATACAAGTGACGGCGGGTTTGCGTCTAAAGAACTTCGTCTCCCCTGTTTTATTTCATACTTCTTCATTATTGTTTTCCAGTACAGTTTTTAGTTTCTTTCTCCACAAACTCCACACCAACTGATGATCCTCAGGATACAAAAGAGGCCAGACGCAAAATCTAAAAATTGGTTTATCTTTTCCTT
Source organism: Abelmoschus esculentus (assembly GCA_035048815.1). Lineage (NCBI taxonomy): Eukaryota > Viridiplantae > Streptophyta > Magnoliopsida > Malvales > Malvaceae > Abelmoschus > Abelmoschus esculentus. The sequence continues at coordinate 9,663,470 of JAUCBN010000026.1, read as the reverse complement.
GTCTCTTAATTTTTATCCTGTCTTTAACTGTTGCCTTATATTCCGATACATGAAGTAAGGACAATACATCCCTCGAGTTTGGGGGAATATTGATCATATTTTCTACCTTATAAATATCTACCATATATGGAAGTTATTAAGATTATCCCACTACTGCCTTAATTTCTGTCTTTACAACAATTTTAATCTGATGCAATTTTTTTTAATCTGTTGAATTTTATTGAGACTGCCTCGGCAGCAACATACTCTCCTATCGTCGCAACAGTATGCACCATTCACTAGACTTGAATTCGGAAAGGTCTCTTAGGATTAGTACTTAGGAATAGACTATGAGCCTGAAATCACATAAACACTGCTAGTCTTAGTTGATTTTAAAAGTTCTTTTCTTTGAAAAGCAATAAGGACTTAGGCTTAGATTTTATACTAGAGGTGCCTATCACTGGCTCTAGTTTAGTCCATAGAGGTGACCATGACCGGCTCTAGGACTTAGGTTTCTCCCACTTACTAGAGGTGCCTATCACCGGCTCTAGTAAGAAAAGCTAAAACACTTGAGGTTCCCGAAACTGGCTCAAGCAATATAAATTTATAGCAATATAGATTTATATACTACTGTTGGGAAAATAAAAGAAAAAGTTTGCTTAAAAAAAATCTTAGTCGAAAGTCTTGAGCTAAAAAAAAGGATTAGAACTTAGAAAATCATCTTTGACACAACTACGCACACACTCACCAAGACTCATAGTCTAGTTCCGAGGAATTCCCAAGAACCAAGAAGAGGCCAAGTCAAGAAAGGAATTCTGTCGCGACAGGCAGGACGATATATTACTTTAAAATTCTTTACTTAAATTTATCTTTTGCATTGCTTGAGGAAAAGCAATAGTTCGAGTTTGAGGATGTGATGAGTTCCTAAAAGTCCTCATCTTTTACATCATTTACCCACTCGATTAATTTTTTTATTATCTTTTCTATTGCTTGAGGACAAGTAATAGTTCGAGTTTGAGGGTATTTGATAAGTGATCAAAAGTCCTATTTTTCATACCATTCTCCCACTCGATTATTGCTAGTAAAGGATAGAATTAATGGCAATATTGAATAGTTCTGCTTATTTCCATATTTCAACATCTTAATACTCAATTTATGAATTAATCTATTATCTGGCATAAAACAGATGCATTTGATGGTCTTCTTTCTTAAGACAGGAAACTGTATCATAGGGATTGCCAAGCAAAGAAGATGGATGCTGGAAATTGAAGCTGAAATGCAGATAAGCACCTGCCTCGGCAGCACTTTGATGCCTCGGCAACACTTTAATGCCTTGGCAACACATTTACGCCTCGGCAGCACCCGAAAAGGCAAATGTCAATATGGGAGCCGATTTGTAGAGATAACCCTTCCTCTCTAAGAATTGTACTTACATGATAATATGTTCTAAATTTCTTAGGGATAGGTGAAGGTTGTCGATATTAGTGAGAGAAGATTAATTCTTGTATCTTTGTTCTTATGCAATAAAATCAAATTTCGTTTATCCTATTGCCATTCTTTGTTCTTATATCTAAGCCCGAGAGGGAAGTTTGCAAGTAATCTATTTATCTAGCATCGAGAGATATAGATTCACGAAAGGGATAAGTACGATGTTGTTAACACTAACTCGCCCTATACTTTTGTGGAGGCAATAAGGGGTAGGTTAAGAGTTTCAGCTGCTAAAAGAAGTGTTGGATTGGTTGGTGGTTATCTTTGATTTACACCGAGAGGTATCGTCAAGGATTGAGCATCAACAACACTTTGACTCAGAGATGAGCGGAGTCACTTACGGACACTTTGCTGAACTTTGATACCTCTACCCACGAGCAAGAAATTGCCACGGCAAAGGAGCACCAGCGTTGCCGAGGCTGTATCTGCAGTACTATCGACACAATGTTGTACGATTGCATTTGACAAGGAGAAGATCAATTGAATCGCTAATTGACGCAACTGGATTCTACCCACTTTCTCTATAATCGTTCTCAACCCTTTTTATTTTATGTTTTGTTATTTAAATATTTAGTTAGATAAAACAAATCATCTTATTTGTGTTTTTACTTTATTTTCAGGAGCATGGGAACGAAGGAAGACATATTAAGTATACCAATCCCTATGAAGACGATACACGATATACTTATCATTTTATTACTTGACGACGTGTACACTTACACTCGAAAAGCGCTTATACCACGCCCATTAAATGCATAGCATGTAGAATTTGTGTTTGTATGTTGAGTTGAAGCTTGAGAACCAATAATTGTGGAATTTATGTTCAGGTGATTAATGGACGAAAATTGTTGTTAAAACTCTCTAAACATTATTATTGAGTAGGAACACTTTGGAATTGTTTTAGATGAGTTTGGGGGGTTGAATCTTAAGAAGTTCTAAGTATAGAATTTGAATCGTGTAGGGGGTATCGATACTGGTGACCCGTGTATTGATACCCCTGAGATGAATTTAGACTTGAGGAGTAAGGTTATCGAACTACGGTTTGATACCTGTATCAATACGGTCTTTCCCTTTCGTTGACTTTTGAAATTGGTCAAAAGGTACCGATACTAACATCGATACCCTTGTTTCAATACCCTCTTTGGGTGGGCATCGATACTGGGTGTTTCGATACCTCATATAAGGGTATCGATACCTTAGTGTATTTTGGTCAAGTTTGAGTAGATTTGTAGCCCGATGATCATAATAAATAATTCCATTAATATATAAGCTATGAAATGAACTATTAAACTAAGATTGATAATTATAACCCCGAAAGGCTTAAGAATGATAAGACTTAATATATCTTGTTGTGGTAAGATCCTAGGTAAATCGCTTGTATGGTTCGAGTCCTTGTGTGTTGGAAATCCGGATACCCATAAGTATTACAACACGATGAAGGCCATCCGATGCAATATTCTGGGTGATGATTTAACGACTATCCCGAATGTAGAATCCCGATACTGTGTGGATGTGGACCTTATTCAAAGATACTCGATGCAATATTCCAAGTACAGAATTTGGAGGATCCCGATGCTGTGTGGACGTGGGCCTCAATCCCGAATGTGGACGCGGGCCTCATCCTTGAGTATGGAATCCCGATGCTGTGTGGACGCGAGCCCTACTCCTAGTGTAGGATTCTGATGCTGTATGGACGTGGGCCTCTCATTTATGCCATGTGTTAGCAAACATGCTAGACCATCATACCATGCATGAGATTTATATTCCATGCTTTACTACTTATGTTATGCATGATGTTGACCGAGTTTGATGTATCCACTAAGCTTGTGTGGCTCAGCGTTTAAAATGTATTTTCGTGCGTAGATTAGGTGAAGCGGGTCCCGTGAAGCACCATCAAGGTTTGGATTTCAGCATCGATCGTGTTGTCAGAGTACACTTATTAAATGTAGTGGACATAGTACTATGTTGAACCCTATATATACTTGTAACTCTGTTTATTTTAATTTAGATCGAATATTTAAATGGTTTTGTAATAGTTCGAGCTCTGAATTTCTTTAAACTATTTTGGGCATGTTTAAATTAAATGGATTTTATGGATCGATTTTAGATTCAATATGATTTTATTATTTGACTTTTAAAGAAAATTTTGAAATATAGGTTTTGGGCCAAAGGCCCAATGTGACATCCAGGTCGGGGTGTTACATTTAGTGGTATTAGAGCCTAGGTTTAGTCGGTTCTAAGAAGTCCCCGGGGGAGTCTAGTATGTTATATAGGTGTTGAACTAGTACTTGCCCACGAGTCGATATCGTACTTCTTTTAAAGCTGAAAATTCGATGGTGTAATCCTGTTTGTGGTTGTTCTACAGAACTGTTAAGCATGCCCATGCGTGTGAGAGACCGGGAGAAGAGCCGAGGTTCTCGAGGAGGAGACTCCGACTATAAGCCCGATGAAGAGGTGTCATCGGATGATGCAGTTGGTCAAGAGGCCAACTACTTTACGCAACTGAATCGGACCTTGCACCGAATAGTGAGAGCTATACCGAGGCTGTCTTCTACGCCTCGTGAGGCACCGGTTAAGAGGGTGCGGAGGCAGGGTGCTATTGACTTCTTTGGTACGGGACAAGATAATCTTGTACAAGCGGATCAGTGGTTGCACGACACAAGGTGGATCATGAGACAAATGAGGCTGAGATCTGAGGACAAGTTATCATGTGTGTTATCGCTACTAAAGGGCAACCCGAGAGAGTGGTGGAAGACAGTTGAGTAGGGTTGGTATCCTCGTCATCCCACGTGGGAGGACATCCTTGAGGAGTTTGAGAGTAAGTATGTGAGCGAGACTCACATCGATACCTTGAGAGAGCGGTTTACCCAACTTGTTCAAGGTAATCATTCGGTTTTTTCTTATGAGCAAGAGTTCCTTCAGTTGAGCCGTTATACCCCGGAGTTTTTTGCTACAGAGAAGATGAGATGCAAGAGGTTCTTGAGAGGTCTGAGGAAGGAGATCCAGACTTATCTCACTGCTAGACCATCTACGGTGTTTTCAGAGTTAGCTGCCAGTGCTAAGTCGTTGGAACAAGTTCAGAATTTGACCTATGGGCTGTCTGTTGGCCAGGGAGTTTCTGGTGGGACCAGTCAGAGTTATACGGGCAACTCTCAGTCTTACTTTGGTAGGAGAAGGAACCGTTGGAGCCAGAATAGAGGAGCATCACACCAGAGTTCGAGTTCAAACCAGAGGTCAGAGTCGGTGGGACGTAGGAGGTAGTCTGTGTCTTCTTCTACTGGGGGTCTTAAGAGTTTACAGAGGAGTGTCAGTGTTCAGGTTTGTAATCAGTGTGGCCGGAATCATCGAGGACCATGTTGGGGCAATGCTAGAGTTTGCTTTTAGTGTGGGTCTTCGGATCACTTTGTGAGAGATTGCCCTGAGGTTGCGATGTCACCACCGGGTTAGGCTCAGAGGACTGTGTTTCAAGCTCAGAGGTGCCGAGGGTTTTCGCGTGGCAGAGCTAGCCATGCATTAGGAGGCACCTTTCAGTCCACCGCTAGAGCACCGGCGAGATAGTATGTTGTAAGGGCATAAGAGAACTATGCTGCTACCGATGTGATCCCAGGTACATTTAGTTTGTTTTTTGTACCCATAGTTGCCCTTGTAGACTCAGGATCTACCCACTCGTATATCCGTAGTGGGATATCTTAATAGTGGGGGTTACCAGCAGAGAATATTGAGGTAGAGGTCTGTGTGACTACCCGTTGGGGTTGGATGTGTTAATGGATAAGGTATACCGGAGGTGCCTGATAGAAGTGCAAGGGTCTATCTTTCTGGCTGATCTTATGGTCTTGCCATTTCAGGAGTTCGACGCAATCTTAGGGATGAATTGGTTGTTCAAACATGATGTAAGTTTGGGATGTAGATCTAAGAATTTGAAGTTGTGAGTGGCCGATGGTTTTAAGCTTGTGGTGAGGGGTGAGAGAAACTCGTGTTTACCAAATATGGTGTCAGCGTTGATAGATCAGAGGTTGATCCAACAGGGCTGTGTGCTTTCTTAGCTCATGTGGTGGATGTGAGCATTGAGAGTATGGTGTTAGAGAGCTTGAGGAGTGTTTGTGAGTATCCTTATGTGTTTCCGAAGGAGTTGCCTGGTTTACCTCCCGATCGTGAGTTGGAGTTCTGGATAAAGATGTTACCGGGAACTACACCAATGTCTATAGCACCGTATCATATGGCACCGACGGAGATGAGAAAGTTAAAATAGTAGATCCAAGAGTTGCTTGAGAAAGGTTGCATCAGACCGAGTGTGTCACTGTGGGGAGCACCGGTTCTGTTTTCTAAGAAGAAAGATGGATCGATGAGGATGTGCATCAAGTACCGTCAGCTCAATAAGGTTACGATAAAGAATCGTTATTCTTTGCCTAGGATCGATAATCTGTTTGATCAATTGAGGGGTGCCCGTGTGTTTTCTAAGATAGATCTAAGGTCTGGGTACTATCAGTTAAAGGTGGTGGATGAGGATATCCAGAGAACCGCTTTTAGGACACGATACAGATACTATGAGTTTCTGGTGATGACGTTTGGGCTCACGAATGCACCTGCAACTTTTATGGATTTGATGAACCGGATCTTTCATCCGTATCTAGATCAGTTTATGGTTGTGTTCATCGATGACATCTTGGTGTATTCACGCTTGGAGGAGGAGCATGACTACCACCTAAGGGTTGTTCTTCAGGTTTTGAGGGATAGGCGTCTATACGTCAAGTTCAGTAAGTGCGAGTTTTGGTTGTTTGAGGTGACATTTCTTGGCCACATAGTTACTGCAGATGGTATCCGAGTAGATCCCCAAAAGATCCAAGCTGTTGTGGAATGGAAACCACCGAGGAAAGTGTCGGAAGTTCGTAGCTTTCTTGGACTTGCCGGATACTATAGGAGGTTCGTTAAGGTTTTTTCGATCTTAGAGGCACCTTTGACCAAGTTGCTTCAAAAATATGTTCCTTTTGTGTGCAGCGAGAGAAGATAATAGAGTTTTGAGCAGTTGAAAGCTTATTTGATAGAGGTACTGGTCTTAACGCAACCGGAACCGGGGAAAGATTATGTGCAACAGTTATACTATGTGCAGTTGAAACCCCGTGAGAGAAATTATCCTACACATGATCTCGAGCTAGCAACAATTATATTTGCTTTGAATATATGGAGGCATTATCTCTATGAGGATAAATGCTACATCTACACCGACCATAAGAGTTTGAAGTATCTGCTTACCCAGAAAGAGTTGAATCTGAGACAACGTCGGTGGATAAAGTTGTTAAAGGACTATGACTGCGTCATAGAGTATCACCCCGGTAAGGCGAATATGGTCGCTGATGCCTTGAGTAGGAAATCCATGTCGGACTTAAGAGCTTTGTTTACTCGGTTGAGGATGACCGATGATGGTGGTTTGTTGGCTGAGTTACGTATGGAGCCCACGCTTGTTCAGGAGATAAAGAGAGCACAAGTGTTAGACGAGGAGTTGGTAGCTCAGTTAGAGGCTGTTCAGAGAGGTGAGTCGTCAGGCTTTGAAGTACGAGATGGTGGTTTCTTGTACTTTCAGGGTCAATTGTGTGTTCCCGCCTTGGAGGATCTCAGGGATCATATCTTGAGGGAAGCTCACCGTAGTCTATTCTCTATTCATCCGGGTAGTAACAAGATGTACCAGGATCTCTGTCCTTTCTTTTGATGACCGTGCATGAAAAGAGATGTGTCAGAGTTTGTGACAAGGTGTTTGGCATGTCAGCAAGTGAAAGCGGAACATCAGGTTCCTTCAGGTTTGCTTCAGCCTATCCAGATTCCACAGTGGAAGTGGGATCGTGTGACCATGGACTTTGTTACCGGGTTACTAATGACGTTGAGGAAGCATGATGCTATATGGGTCATAGTTGATCGGTTGACCAAGTCAGCTCACTTCTTACCGGTAGGTATGGACTTCAGTTTGGAAAAGTTGGCTAAGTTGTACATCAAGGAGATCGTGAGGTTGCATGGTGTACCTTTATCGATCATATCGGATAGGGATCTGAGGTTCACAGCGAGATTGTGGAGGTTTATCCATGAGGCTCTAGACACGAAGTTGCACTTCAGTACAGCTTTTCATCCTCAGACCGATGGACAGTCTGAGAGTTATCCCGGTCTTGGAGGATATGCTCTGGTGTTGTGCGGTAGACTTCGCTCATAGTTGGGAGGAGCAGTTACCGTTAGTAGAGTTTACTTATAGCAATAGATATCAGTCGAGTATCAAGATGGCTCCTTTTGAGGCTTTGTATGGGCGTAGGTGTATGACACCCTTGTCTTGGACAGAGCTCAATGAGAGAAAGATAGTGGGTTCGAAACTTTTTAAGAAAACTGAGGAGAAAGTTCATATCATCAAGGAAAGGTTACAAACAGCTTTTGACAGACAAAAAACTTATGCGGATAAGAAGCGTAAGCACATCGAGTTTGAGCTTGGTGAGAAGGTGTTTCTCAAAGTATCTCCATGGAAAGGTATCATCCGGTTTGGTCACAAGGGAAAGTTGAGTCCAAGGTATATTGGGCCTTACGAGGTGCTTCAGAGGGTTGGACCGGTAGCTTATCGGCTAGCGTTGCCTCCGTAGTTGGCACGTATTCACGATGTGTTCCACGTGTCTATGTTGAGATGTTACCGTTCCGATCCCTCACATGTGGTTCAACTTGAGGAAATCGAAGTCAATATAGATTTGACTTACGAGGAAAGGCCTATCGGAATCGTGGATAGATGAGTTAAGGAGCTTCGGAACAAGTGCATCCCTTTGGTAAAGGTTTTGTGGAGGAACCATGGGATCAAAGAGGCAACGTTGGAATCGGAGAAGGACATGAGAGCTCAGTATCCTCATCTCTTCCTGACAGGTAAATTTCGAGGACGAAATTTTCTTTAAGGAGAGGAGAGTTGTAACGACCCAGATTTCTCATATCCAAGTGTCAGGTTAACCCGGAGTGTTGGACCTTGGTTTTGGGTTCGGGTTTGTGTAACTTGGGCCTTGTTGAGCGATAGGCTTATTGGGTTGAGAGTTGGGTTTTGATTAGAAGGGTACTTTGGTAAAAGCGTAATTATATGATAAAGAGGGTTTTGGGGGAGTTAATTCTCCTGCAGAGTGAGCTTATCTTTTTCTTTTCTTTTCTTCATCTTCTTCATCCTTGTAGCAAGGTAAAGGTGAACAAATGTGAGGTTTTTATCGGTTTTGGTTAAGAATCTCGTTTTTGGCTGGGAAGGAAGATTGTGGGGCTTTCAAGGATCTATAAAACAAGTTAAGGAAGAACTAGTTTAGTGGAGAGAAGGATTTTATGGGGGGTTTAACTTGAGCTTAGGAATGGAATTTTAGGGGATTAAATCTATGCTCTTTTAGTGTTTTAAGCTTCTAAAATCTTCCCCAAAGTGTGCCTAATCCGTTCTTCATCTTTCTCTTGTAGAGAAAGAGGCTTGTGAGCCATTATCTAGCTTTGGAAGGGGAAAAGCTTGAAGAGGTGTGGAGCTCGTTTTGGTTGTTGTGTTGCTAAGGTTGGTACTCTCAACTCTCTTCTTCATTATCCATTCATGGTAGGACGCATAGCATATAGAGATATCATGTATGTGTGTTGGCTTGCTTGGTTTGCTTGAAAAGGGGTCATTAATGGTGAAATCCGAGTTATTGTGTTAAATGAATGAGAATTTTTGTTAAAACATCCTAAATACTCTTAGAAATGGTTAGGAAGACTTTAGAATTGTTTAGGTGAGGTTTGGGGATGAAACTCTAGAAATTTTAAGTGTAAGCCTGCATTTCGTGTAGGGGGTATCGATACTCGGGCTAACGGTATCGATACCCATGAGTGTATTTTGGCTTGTCGTTTTGGGGTATCCAACCGTAGTTCGATACCGAGGTTTCCAAAAACTTTTTGTATCGATACCTGTATCAAAACGGTCCTTTCCCTTTTGTTGACTTTTGAGTTGGTCAAACGGTATCGATACCAGTATCGATACCCTTGTTTTGATACCCTTTTTGGGTGGGCATCGATGTTGGATGTTTCGATACCCTACCTAAGGGTATCGATACCCCTGTGTATTTTGGCCAAGTTTGAGTAGAGTTTTGGGGCTCGGTGATCTTAATAAATAATTACTTTAATCTAAAAACTACGAAACGAATTATCGAACTAAGATTGATGTTATAATCCCGAAAGACTTAAGTATGATAAGCTTTAATATATCTTGTTTCGATAAGATCCTAAGTGGATCGTTTGTGTGGTTTGAGTCCTTGTGTGTTGGAAATTCGGATATCTATAGGTGTTGCAACACGTTAAAGGCCATCCGATGTAACATACCGGGTGATGATTGAAGACTTTTATTCCGAGCGTTGGACGACCTCACTCGAAGATGTTCGATGTAACATTCCGAGCATGGGGTTGGTTGGGCAGCCTTCACCCCTTTTTGAACGTTAGGCGGCCTCGTTCGAAGATGTCCGATGTAACATTCTGAGCATAGGATTTGAGGGCGACCTCAATCCTGAGGGTAGGATCTCGATGCTGTGTGGACGCGGGCCTCACTCTTGTGTGTTGTTTTAATATGATTTGTATATGCTGTGTACGATAGTATACATTCATTTATTCCATGAGTTAGGCAAGCAAGCTAGACCATCATATCATGTACGAGATTTATATGTCATGCTTTACTGCTTTTGATATGCATGATGTTGGCCGAGTTCGGCGTATCCACTAAGCTTGTGTGGCTCAACGTTCGAAATGTGTTTTCGTGCGTAGGTTAGGTGAAGCCGGTCTCGTGTAGCACCATCAAGGTTCGGATTTCAGCATCGACCGTGTTGTCAGAGTACACTTATTAGATGTAGTGGGCATAGTACTATGTTGAACCCTATATGTATTTGTAACTCTGTTTATTTTAATTTGGGTCGAATATTTAAATGGTTTTGTAATAGTTGGAGCTCCGAATTTTTTTAAACTATTTTGGGCCTGTTTTAAATTAAATGAATTTTATGGATCGATTTTGGACTCAATATGATTTTATTATTGGACTTTTAAAGGAAATTTTGAAATACGAGTTTGGTCCGGAGGCCCAATAATACATACGGGTCGGGGTGTTACAGTTGGGAGTTTTCATAAAATCATTTATGATCATTGGGGGTGTTTAGAAACCGGTATTGAAACATGTGGTATAGATATCGATATAGAAACAAATGGTATAGATACCGGTATAGAAAAAGGTGTTATAGATATCAGTATAGAAACAGGTGGTATAGATACGGTATAGAAACTGGTATTGAAACTAAACATCACAATGGTAAAAGGGTATCGATACTGGTATCAATACCACTGTGATTTTGCCTATGACATGGCGGTATCCAAACTGGTATAGATACCGGTATGGAAACTGGTATCTAAACGCCTGAGTTAAAATCACTTCTTTAACTTCTTTAAATCATTTAAAACACATTTAAAAACTCTCAAAAATTTCTTAAATATATTTTTAAGTTGCTTGGACATAAGAAAAAATTTCAAGTTTTTTCAAATTAGTCCAAAACTATTTTTCAATTATTATATCAAAATATTAGTTCCACAAATTATTTGTACCAAATTCAAACTTAATAATTAATATGAATTCAAAATCTGAATTAACCTTACTTGAAATAAAATCGACTTGAAATGAACCCGACCTGAAATAAACTTGTCAATTATCTGATTTTTTACACGAATCGTTTGAACACGACCTGAAATGGACCTGAATTGAAATAAACTAGAACTGAAATAGAACGAACTTAAAATTGACCTGCATCTGACCCGATTTGAGTCAAAATATTAAATCAACCTGAAATGACCTGTATCTAATTTTATCCAACCTGACCTAAAACTCATATGATTAACTGTTTTTACATCCCTATACACTTCGTTCCAAATTTAACAACACAGAACTATGCAAAAATGTGGTATAAGATAAGAGTATTACAGAGTAGAGAAAAATTGTATCATAGAGGAAAATAGACTTAAATATGGTAAATGAGTTATTTAGGTTATGTCCGGTTTAGATCATTCTCAATTTTGATCATATATTGTAACACCCTGATCCGGATATCATATTGGACCTCTGGCTCAAAACCCGTATTTCAAAATTTCTTTCAACGTCCAACAAGTAAATTCAATTTCAAGTCCGAGTACGATCCATAAAATTCATTTAAATTAAAATAGAAGCCCAAAATAGTTTAAAGTAATCGGAGTTCCAAATATTACAGACCTATTTAAAACATTCGACCCAAATTAAAATAAACATAGTTACGAAATACATATAGGGTCCAACATAGTACTAGCCCACTATCTAATAAATGTACTCTGACACCGAACTCGGCCAACATCATGCATATCATAAGTAGTAAAGCATGACATATAAATCTCGTGCATGATATGATGGTCTAGCATGCTTGCCTAACACACGGCATAAATGAATGTATATTATCGCACATATCATATACAAATCATATCAAGTCAACACACAAGAGTGAGACCCGCGTCCACACAGCATCGAGATCCTACACTTAGGATTGAGGTCGTCCTCAAATCCTATATCTGGAATATTACATCAGACATCTTCGAATGAGGCCTCCCAACGTTTGAAAAGGGATGAAGGCCGCCCAACCAACCCCATGCTTGGAATGTTACATCCAACATCTTCGAGTGAGGCCGCTCAATACTCGAAATAAAAGTCTTCAAAACATCACCCAACATATTAAATCGGATGGCCTTCAACGTGTTACAATACTTATAGATATCCGGATTTCCAACACACAAGGACTCAAACCACACAAACGATCCACCTAGGATCTTAGCACAACAAGATATATTAAGATTATCTTAATTTAGTCTTTCGAGGTTATAACATTAATATTAGTTTAATGATTCGTTTCAAAACTTTTAGATTAATGAAAGTATTTATTAAAATCACCAAGCCCCAAATCTCTACTCAAACTTGGCTAAATTCATCAGTTTCTGCCATTGGTACACTTGCAGCAGTACAAATACCAGTAATTAAACAAGGAAAATATAAAGTTCCTCTATCTTTCTTACCACATTCGTAAGTTTCCCTCAAAATAATCTCTCCAACATTGATACTCCGTTTGTTGATGATAGATTGGATGAGCACCAATCTTCTACTGTGCACCACGCTAGTGTGGGAGGTTGGGATGAGGCGTCTCTTGACAAAGGTGTTCCAAAGCTTGGCCTCAGGCTTAAGATTTTTCCTTGCTACTGATCCTCTATGGGCACCGGTTTCCCAATGAGTATTCTCGTAGCATAGGTCGTCTTTTATCAACTCATAATCTTTAGTGGTGACATCCTCCATGAATTCAACATGTACATCACGTAGAGGTGTAAGGATGTAGAATAGGTTGATTGTCTCGGCATCAAGCTTGACAGGCCTGCCTCGACAGTGGACATAAAGAGAATCCTTGCTTGCCCCGTGCACATAGAATTCTCGCATGATGGTGGCATTGGCTTGAGTGGGTTGTAGGCAAAAGATCTCTCAATCTTGAAATTTGATCTTGTCGAACAAGTAGTACTCGATGCCGAAGTTATCCTCATCGAAGTGTTGGAACACTTGTTCCTCCCACAGCTGCCGAACAATGAAAGACCTATTGAAACGGTCTTCAACAATGGTTGGGGCAAAATGTTTGTAGGTAGCCGTGGATAGTTGAGGATCTTAGAGAGTTTCTTGAAGAAGTTCTGAAAATTGCAAGAAAACTTGTGAATAGGTAGAGAGTATTGTGAGAGAGAGTTTAGTAGATAAGTCTAAAGAAAACAAGAATACAAGAGTGAATAGTTTAAGAGGAAAAAGTTGCCCATATAGGCCTCAACCTTGTAGCCGTTTAAACCATTAGCCGTTTTGTAGCCGTTTAACTTTTACTATCGTTGCTTTTACTACTGCGACAGGAATCTCGGCAGACTAGCAGTTACACTGTTCTGTCAATTGGGACTATTGCAGCTCTAACACTGTTTCTGCCCCGGCGGCACTTTTCGTAATATGAACTATTTCTCCTTTATTTTTGCTTATTGTCCTAAAAAAATTAAACATAAAAAAGAAAAAATAATTAAAAAAAACAATTAAATTAACTCTAAACTAGACTAATCCTAATATAACAAGAAGAAGAAGAAAAGGAAGAGATTATGTCTGATGAGTGCCTAAAAGGCAGTAATTTATTACCCTTCTTATGGTACTTTATGCACCTAATATACACCCACTTGAATCGAATTATATACTTTTTGCTCAAATATGGGATATTCCGTTATCACCACATACAAAGTTAATATTTATAGAAAATGCAGATATTATTACAATTTCTGTACATGCAGGAATATCCAAAGTCGAAGCGACAGAAAAGCTATGTTGAGGTCGAGGCAGAAGACTGGCCGCGACAGAATCCAGTGTGACAGCACCAACAATGGAGGCGCATTGAAAGATAAAAATCTAGAGAATATTCTAGAAGACACAGTGCATCAATTGGATCAGGCTAGCGTGCTCAAAGCCCAATTCAAAGACCAAGCGAGAAACCCTTTCGTGAAGAAGACTTGTTCCCTACTCCAAGTTGAAGTCTATTTAGGAAAGGTTTTCCCTAGGTTAAGAATATAAATATACTAGCCGGCCACATTGTCTAGGAGAGCCGATTTGTCGAGAAAACCCTTATTCCCTAAGAATTGTACTTCCACGATAACATGTTATAAATTTCTTAGGGATAGGTGAAGGTTGTTGATATTAGTGAGAAAAGATTGATTCTTGTATTCTTGATCTTATGCAATAAATCAGAGTTTGCTTATCCTATTCCCATTCCATGTTCTTGTATCCAAGACCGAGAGGGAAGTTTGCAAGTAATCTATTTATCTCGCATCGAGAGGTGTACATTCACGAAAGGGATAAGTACGGTGTCGGCTACACTAACTTGGCCTATACCCTTGTGGAGGCACTAAGGGGTAGGTTAAGAGTTTCAACAGCTAAAAGAAGTGTTGGATTGGTTGGTGGTTATCTTTGGTTTACGCCGAGAGGTATCGTCAAGGACAGAGCATCAACAGTACTTTGACTCAGAGATGAGCGGAGTCACTTACGAAAACTTCTCTGAACTTTGATACTTCTGCCCACGAGCAAGAGATTGTCGCGACAAAGGAGCATCAGCATTGCCGAGGCAGTATCTACAGTACTATCGAAGCTATGTTGTGCGATTGCATTGGACAAGAAGAAGATCAATTGAATCCACTAATTGACACAACTAGATCCTACCCACTTTCTCTATAATCGTTCTCAACACTTTATTTTATATTTTGTTATTTAATTATTTAGTTAGATAAAACAAATCATCTTATTTGTGTTTTTAATTTATTCTCAGGAGCAAGGGAACGAAGAAAGACATATTAAGTATACCAATCCCTGTGGAGATGATACACGATATACTTATCATTTTATTACTTGAAGACGTGTAAACTTGCACTCAAAATAGCGCTTATACCACGCATATTAAGTTTTTGGCGCCGTTGTCGGGGATTGACAACTGAATTTTGTTTTCTTGAATTTTCTTGCTCTTTAATTATTAGTTATCTAACTTTAACTTTAGTTTTATTTTATTTTTATTTTTACTAATTTTTTTATTTGGTTTATGACCAGGGCAAATCCGAGTGGACCATTATACGAGTTGGATCCTGAGATTGAACGTACAAGACGTAATCTAAGACGAAATCTGTTCCAAACTATGGACAATCCACCTAGAGGACCTGTTGATCATAATGTACTACCGCCAGCAATGCAACAGCAACCAATGCCGCATCCATTGCCGAGGCAGCCTACTATCAGAGACCATCTGATGGAGGATCTGAACGGACTTAACCCTGACGTAGTTACCCTAGAGATTGAAGTAACTCACTTTGAGCTTAAACTAGTAATGTTAAACATGTTGAACACAATTGGAGAATTTGGTGGGTCTGTTACTGAAGATGCAAGGCAGCATCTTAAATCTTTCATGGAAATGTGCAACTCTTTTATGATTCAAGAAGTCCATGAAGATATTTTGCGCTTAAAATTGTTCCCTTATTCACTGAGGGATAGGAATAAGACTTGGTTGAATAGAATCCCAGCAGGATCAATCGGATCTTAGAAAGAATTTTGCCGAGAATTCATTACGAGGTTCAATCCAACAAATCTCTATGACCACATTCGTAATGAAATTATATCATTCCAGCAAGATGAAGATGAACCGATGTACGAGGCATGGGAACGTTACAGAGAACTATTAAACAAATGCCTCTTACATGGTTTTCCCTTGTGGACGCAAGTTTTCATGTTTTATAATGCTACCAATGCTTCCACAAGGATGATGCTAGACGTTTCCGTAAATGGGACACTTTTGGATAGAGCATCCGCGGAAGCCATTGAAATTCTGAACAAACTCGCAAGGAACAATTTCCATTTCCCACATCGAGGCGAGGAGGAATGAGACATCATGCCACAGCTCATGAATTAGACACATCAAGTTTGGTGGCAGCACAATTGGCTTCTCTGATCAAGATGATTTAGAATATGCAAAACCAAAGAAGCATACATGAGGTTAAGACAATCAACTCATCAGATTATATGCCAGATGAAGAGACTAGCCTATATGTTGGAAATTATAACAGAACCAATCCAATGATGTTCAACAATTATAACCCATCTTGGAAAAGGCATCCGAATTTCTCTTGGAGTAACCCTAACAATGCCTTGAATCCAACTACCCAAGCCCCTGGATTTCAGCACCAGAACCAGAACCTACCGCAGCAGAACACTCAGCAGCCCATGTCGCAGCAGCAGGTACAACAACAACAGTCTCTAAATGCACTGGTCGATTCCCTCACAGCTTTCATGTTAAAGACTGATGCCTACATGATGGAGAATAACCGCTTCATGAAGCGTACTGATGACTTCATGATTAGAACGAAGATGAGACTGCAGAACCAGAAGGCTGCAATAAAATCCCTAGAAACCCAGGTTGGTCAATTTGCCCAACGTCAAAATACTCGACCAACTGGAGGTTTACCTAGCAATACTGAAGTTGCTAAGGTATTAGGCCACGAGCAATGTAAAGTAATTACCACCAGCAGTGGCCTACAGCTAAAAAATAAAGAGGGGACCTCACTTGAAAAAGTCCAACCAGAACAGCAACTACATGAGGACTCAAAGGCTGAGTAAGACCTTGCCGAAAGCTCTGCCACGGCAATAGAACCAGCAGTATTAGAACCTTCTACCGAGGCAACTGTAGAAAAATTCACCCCAGGTATAAAACTCAATATCCAAGGAAACCTGGAAGACATTAGACCACCATCTTCTTTTCCACAGAGGCTAAAGAAGCAAAAACAGGACCACCAATTTCAGAAGTTCCTAGACATCCTGAAGCAGGTCCATATTAACTTGCCCCTAGTTGAGGCGATTGAACAAATGCCCAACTATGCCAAGTTTTTAAAGGACATAGTATCCAAACGACGAAGGCTATGAGAATTGAAATGGTGGCAGCCCCTAAAGGTTGCATGGCAATGCTACATAATCGCATGCCACCTAAACTAAAAGATCCTGACTGCTTCACAATTCTTTGTGTAATTGGAGATGATTATAAAGGAAAGGCCCTATGCGACTTGGGAGTAAGCATCAACTTAATGCCCAAATTAGTTTTTCAGAAACTCAGAATTGGACGGGCGAAACCAATAACAGTACTGCTCCAACATGCGGATCGGTCTTACGTGTATCCTAAAGGCAAAATCGAGGACATTCTGGTAAAAGTTGACAAATTCATCTTCCCTTCCGACTTTCTTGTCCTTGACTGTGAAGCTGACAACAATGTACCGATCATATTGGGTCGACCTTTCCTTGCTACTGGACTTACTATCATTGATGTGGAAAATGACGAGCTCACAATGCGAATAAATAATTAACAAATCAAGTTGAACGCTTTCTATAACCTGCAAATTCAGACGCTCCAGCAGAATGTAAGGCTCTCCACACACTAAATAAGGGTACTAAAACATCCTATCTGGACAGCACGCTCGGTAGACTATTCGGTAAAAGAATAAAACCAAAAGGAGAAGCCGAATGCACCGAAGAGACTAGCCAACTCATGTAGACAAACACGGGCCAGAAAGAGATAACGAAAATGGGAGATACTATTTTACTTTATGATATTAGGATTAGTATATATAATATTATTTTCAGCATTCTTTATTTTTAAGTATTTTTTTATTTTCAGTATTTTGTTATTTTACTTTATGATCAACAATTTTTTATTTTTAGTATTTTAGATTCATTGTTTTTAATAAAGTGATGAGTGCAGGAAAAATTTTGCCACAACAGGAAGTCTACTTCTGCGGCAGCACTATGTCAGAACCGCAGAATTACCAACGGGCATAAACAGTATAACGACTACCTGCCGAGAAATCCGCCGCGGCAGTAACTGTGTATCTAGGCAGTAAATGTCTAACGACTAGTATTTTTAACATTCATATTTTTACAGCCTATATAAGCAGATTACTGTTGTGCATTATTTACTTTGTATTCTTGTTATCCTTACTTTTACAATCTCGCTCTCACTACATCTTGAATTTTTCAGAACTCTTTAAATTCCTACCAACATTCTTCATGTTTATCTTCAAGAATATCTCATCAACATTCATAGCAGCATACAGACGATTTGCCAACGACAATGTAGCAAAACGCTTTCAAAGATCTTTTGTTGCACGACAATTATGGGAGGAACAAGGATTCCAGCAAACCAATAACGAAAACTACAGTATCGACCAATTCTTGTTCGACAGAATCGAAGACCAGGATTGGGAGAAATTCTGCCTACAACCTCACATAGCGAATTCAACAATTGTGAGAGAATTCTATGCGCATTGCCCGCACAAAGATACGCTATTCGTCTACTGCCTGGGCAAGCCTGTGAAACTTGATGCCAAGGCAATTAACGATCACTACGGCGTGATCCCCATACGTGATGAGCATGATGAATTTACGATAAATATCGAGGAATATGAGGCTATCAAGGATGACCGCTTCTACGACAACACTCCATGGGAAACCGTTGCCCATAGGGGTTGTGTAACAAGGCTCAGCCTTAAACCCGAAGGAAAGCTGTGGTGCACGTTTTTCAAACGACGCCTCATGCCAACTTCTCATAATAGCAGGGTTAACAGAAAAAGATTGTTGCTCATTCATTCCATGATCAACAAAAGGACGATCAATGTTGGAGAGATAATTCTTTAATAAATCTATGATTGCGGTAAGAAAGAACGAGGTCCATTATATTTCCCTAGTTTAATCTTTGCTTTATGTATTGTTGCAGGTGTCTCGATAGAAGCAACTGACGAATACACATCATAAAGGCAAGGCTGGGTAAAAGAATTTTGCCATAGAGTGATGCAGATCATCCAAGTAGACCCAGTGCAGGAAACACCTCAACAATTCACTACTGACTTCCCTGCCGGAGGGCAGTATTCAGCAGAATCACTTAACAATGCCCAAGCCCCTACCGCAGCAGACACATACCAGGAGATTTTGCAAAGAATGTCAGCCATGGACCTCAGACAACAACGCTATATAGAATATCAAAGAGATTTCAACAACACCATTGCCAATATGCTGACTCAGAACTTCCCCACCCATGGGATGCAGTTTCCAGATTTCCCTCCCAATATTTTCGTCACTATCGCACCATACACAGAGACAACACCTGACCCAAGGCCTAGACCATCCTTTACTACTAGGCCACAACAATAGTTTCACGCTGTCGGGCTATCCAGACCTGCAGGCACAACCGACACATCATCCAGCAGCAGGCGACCATCAAAGAGGAGAGCTGTCTTCAACTCTCCGCAACAAAATCCTATCCCTATCTGCAGTTTTTTCTGAAGATAGTCTCTCTAGACAAATCGATGAGTATGTCCATGAGAGCTCATCACATACCCAAGAGAGGATACCAACTGCCGAGTTTGTGGAAAAAACAGAGGTAATGCGTACAGATGATGAAGAAGATGGAGATGAACTTACAGCCCCACTGTAAAAACAAACGCCCTACAAAGTAAAGCCGTCCCAACAGGCAAAAACACAAAAATCACCAGGACAGGGATCAAGAAGGAAAACATCGACAGGAATACCTAGGAGAGCAGCTATCTCCAGTAGCTCTTCTGAATAACAATCGAAATCTATTTAAATCATGTTGCTTTATTATTCTTGTTTTCTTTTGCTCTTTGTTGTATATTTTGAGCATTACGGATAATGTTCGGTTTGAGTTTGGGGGAGATTGAAGGTGCAGAAGCACTGCTGAGGCTACCTAATACCACGGTAATACCATAAAAGGGAGTAAATTTTTTACCGAAAATATTTTTTTATATTTTCTTTTCTTGAACGTATGTTTGTAATCTTGTACTGCCTTATGTCAGCTTTGCTTTAGTTTACTCCTTTAAGGCTATAAAAAGTTTTCTCCTTACCATGGCCAAGTACTGTTTTGAAGGGATAACCATATGATACTCATGGAATAAAACTTAGAAGCTTGCTTTAAGGTTAAACAGAAAATAAACACTTTTTGGACTTGTTTGATTTAGGAGTTCTTTTAATAAACTTAGGTGATAAAGACTTTTAACTTGTTGGAAAAATAACTAGAGGTGCCTATCACCGGCTCTACTTTTGCTTTCGTTCATACTAGAGGTGCCCGAAATTGGCACTAGTATGCTAAATAGGTGCTACAAAAGAAAAAGAATAAATAAGAAAAACAAGGAAAGAAATAGAAAAAACATATCTTGAGGTGCCCGAAATTGGCTCAAGACTTGCTATTTTAAGGAGATAGATAATCCAAGATTCTACTTGTCTTAAACTTAGAGTTTATCTAAGAAAGCCTTGAATCAGCCTTGTCTATTGAACGCAAACACTCACCTAGCTCTAGAGTTTGTTTCTTAGTAGAAGTCCTTGGGTAAACTAGCGGTTAAAACGGGAAGATAGACATGAACATGGTGGGGAGAATAGATGGAAGAGTAAGACCAAAGGGGAGTAAGGTTTAGCAGTTTGATGTTTGGCATTGCTTGAGGACAAGCAATAGTTCGAGTTTGAGGGTATTTCATGAGTGCCTAAAAGGCAGTAATTTACTACCCTTCTTATGGTACTTTATGCACCTAATATACACTCACTTGCACCGAATTATATACTCTTTGCTCAAATATGGGATATTCCGTTATCATCATATACAAAGTTAATATTTATAGAGAATGCAAATATTATTATAATTTCTGTACATGCAAGAATATCCAGAGTCGAAGCGGCAGGAAAACTATGTTGAGGCCAAGGCAAAAGACTGGCCGTGATAGAATCCAGTGTGGCAGCACCAACAATGGAGGCGTATTGAAAGATAAAAATCTAGAGAATATTCTGGAATATACAGCGCATCAATTGGACCAGGCTAGCGTGCTCAAAGCCCAATTCAAAGACCAAGCGGGAAACCCTTTTTAGAAGGCGGCAAACTTGGAAATATCAGAATCCTTGAAGAAGACTTGTTCCCTACTCCAAGTTGAAGTCTATTTAGGAAAGGTTTGCCCTAGGTTAAGACTATAAATATACTAGCCGACCACATTGTCTAGGAGATCCGATTTGTAGAGAAAACCCTTCTACACTAAGAATTGTACTTCCATGATAACATGTTATAAATTTCTTAGGGATAGGTGAAGGTTGTTGATATTAGTGAGAGGTGATTGATTCTTGTATTCTTGATCTTATGCAATAAAATCAGAGTTTTCTTATCCTATTGTCATTCCTTGTTCTTGTATCCAAGTCCGAGAGGGAAGTTTGCAAGTAATCTATTTATCTAGCATCGAGAGGTGTAGATTCACGAAAGGGATAAGTACGGTGTCGGCGACACTAACTCGACCTATACCCTTGTGGAGGCACTAAGGGGTAGGTTAAGAGTTCCAACAGCTAAAAGAAGTGTCAGATTGGTTGGTGGTTATCTTTGGTTTACGCTGAGAGGTGTCGTCAAAGAGTGAGCATCAACAGTACTTTGACTCAGAGATAAGCGGAGTCACTTACGGACACTTTGCTGAACTTTGATACTTCTGCCCACGAGCAAGAGATTGTCGCGGTAGAGGAGCACCAGCATTGCCGAGGTAGTATCTTCAGTACTATCGAAGCAGTGTTGTGCGATTGCATTAGACAAGAAGAAGATCAATTGAATCCACTAATTGACGCAACTAGATCCTACCCACTTTCTCTATAATCGTTCTCAACTCTTTATTTTATGTTTAGTTATTTAATTATTTAGTTAGATAAAACAAACCATCTTATTTGTGTTTTTAATTTATTCTCAAGAGCAAGGGAACGAAGAAAGACATATTAAGTATACCAATCCCTGTGGAGACGATACACGATATACTTATCATTTTATTACTTGATGACGTGTACACTTGCACTCAAAATAGCACTTATACCACGCCTATCAATGTCATTGGTGGAGTGCATGCAAATGTATCTCCCAAGGTTATTATCTCTTGTTGGCCAGAATGATTCTTCAAATATTGGCCATTCTCTTTGATTTCATGTTCGTCCCTTTTCAATTTAATCTTCACTTCACCCTATATGTCTAGAGAGTGTGTTGTCCTGTTGGTTTCCTCCACTTCTGGCTTAATCTTCCTATCAAGTATTCTGTCGAGCATGCGGTCAAGGTAGTGACAGCTAAAACAAGATATCTTGGTGCTTGTATCTATGGTGTGGAGGATTTTGCACTCTTCTGGATCATCATATCTTTTCAAATTATGGAAGGTATTGAGTTTGACTTGCTGGTCATTGACCCTCATTGTCAATTCTCCTTTTTCCATATCAATTAGTGTTCTTCCAGTGGCAAGGAAAGATCTCCCAAGGATGATCGGTGCATTATCATCTGCTTCACAATCAAGAACAAGCAAGTCAACGGAAAAAATAAATTTATCCACTCTTATCAGTATGTCCTTGATTTTTCCTTCGGGTTGCACATATGATCTATCCGCAAGTTGGAGCATCACGATTGTAGGTTTCTCCCTTCCTATTCCAAGCTTTTAGAAGACGGATTTTCGCATCAAGTTGATGCTTGCTCCAAGGTCGCATAGGGCCTTACTTTATATCGGTTACCTATTGCACAAGGTATGGTAAAGCATCTAGGATCCTTCAATTTTGGTGGCATGGATTATGTAGTATTACCATTCATCCTTCGGTAACAGCCACTGTTTCAAACTCACTTAGTCTCTTTCTCTTAGACATAATGTCTTTCAAGAATTTAGCATAATCATGCATTTGTTCAATTGCCTCTACAAATGAAAAGTTGATGTGGACTTGCTTTAAAATATCTAAGAATTTTTTGAATTGATGGTCCTATTTTTTCTTTTTTAACCTTTGTGGGAAAGGTGGTGGTGGTCTCATCTCTTTCAGGGTTTCTTTAGTTTGGAATTTAAAACCTAGGACCACTGTGTCTATCACTATCTCGGCAGTATGTTGAGATACTGTCGAGTTCTCTGTTAGGGCAGTGTTTTCTGTTGGGACATGATCAGTTTGTTCAGCATCCATGTCCTTTTTTCTGGTTTTATTGGTGGGAATTTTTCTGCTGAGTTTCCTACTTTTTTCTTCAGTTGTAGACCACTTCTAGTAGTGATTGCTTTGCACTATTCATGGCCCATTACCTTAGCAACTTCAATATTGCTAGGTAATCCTCCTTGTGGTCTAGTGTTTATATTTTGGGTAAACTGCCCAACCTGAGATTCCAGTGCCTTAATTGCTGCCTCTTGGTTCTGCAATCTCATCTCAGTTCTATTTATAAATGCATATATTCTTTTGATGAAATTGTTATTCTCTGCCATGTATGATTCAGTTTTCATTATAAAGGCCTTCAGAGAGTTTTCTAGTGAACTTACAGGCTGTTATTGATGCATCTGCTGTTACAGTATAGACTGTTGGACCTGCTGCGGCAACAAATGTTGTATTTGTTGCTGGAATCCTGGGGTTTGAGTAGTTGGATTCAAGGCATTAGTAGGATTACTCCATGAAAAGTTTGGAGGCCTCTTCTATGAGGGGTTGTATGTGTTGGACATCATATTGTTTCGATTGTATTTTCCAACATATAGGCTAGAATCTTGATTCTGCATACACTCAGAAGAATTGTGGTTACCTCCACATAAATTGCAAAAGGAATAAATGACCTTAACCTCATGGGTATGTTGTTGTAGCTTCATGTTTTGCACCATCTTGGTAAGAGAGGCCAGTGCTGCCATTGAATTTGATATTTCTAATTCACTCACTATGGCTTGGCGTCTTACTCCTCCTCGCCTAGATGTAGGGAATTGAAAATCGTTCTTTGCGAGTTTGTTCAGAATCTCAATAGCTTTCTCAGGTGCTTTATCAAGGAGTATTCCATTGGACGAGGCATCTAACATCATCCTTGTCA
The DNA here is from genome assembly GCA_035048815.1 of Abelmoschus esculentus. NCBI lineage: Eukaryota > Viridiplantae > Streptophyta > Magnoliopsida > Malvales > Malvaceae > Abelmoschus > Abelmoschus esculentus. The sequence goes on along the minus strand of JAUCBN010000026.1, from coordinate 9,639,540 downwards.
GGGCATTGGTGGCATTATAAAACATGATAACTTGTGTCCACAATGGAAATCCATGCAAATGACACTTGTGCAATAATTCTCTATAGCGCTTCCATACCTCGTACATAGGTTCATCATCAGCCTATCTAAAAGAAGTAATTTCATTACGAATTCTATCATGTAAATTTTTAGGATTAAAACGCATAATGAAACCTCGACATAATTCACTCTAAGATTCTATTGATCCTGCTGGAATGCTATTTAGCCAGGTTTTTGCCCTAACCCTCAGTGAATAGGGGAATAGCTTCAATCTTAAGACATCTTCATGGACTTATTGAATTTTGAAAGAGTTACATATTTCCATGAATGACTTAAGATGTTGCCTGGCATCTTCTGTCATAGACCCACTAAACTGTCCAATAGTATTTAACATATTGAACATGACAAGTTTCATTTCAAAGTGGGTTGCTTCTATTTCAAGTGTAACCACTCTAGGATTTAACCCATTTAAATCTTCCTCCAAGAAGTCTTTGACAGTGAGTTGCCGCGGTAGTGGTGGCGATGGAAGGCCTCAATTGTCGGCAGGTAAGTTATGATCTACTTGATTTCCTTGATGGCTTGCCATAACTCCTTAGATTTTTCTCATCAACCTTTGCGTGTATGTTCGATTTCTGGATCTAACGCGTACAAAGGATTGGTAGGGTTGACCCAGGTCATACACCAAAAATAAACCAAAGTAAAATAAAAATAAAATAACTAAAAAGCAAGAAAATAAAGAAAATAAAACTTAGTTACCAATCCCCGGCAACGGTGCCAAAAACTTGATGCATGTCAAATATGCGCAATTAGTGCAAGTGAACACGTCGCAAGTAATAAAGTGATGAGTAAATCGTGTATCGTCTTTACAAGGATTGGTCTACTCAATTTGTCTCCTTTAGTCTTCTTGATCTGTAAAGAAATAAAATAAAGAACACAAGTGATTTGGGTTTTGATTAAAGTAAATAAAGAAGTCTAAATAAAAAGAGAAAAATCAAATAGAAAAAGTGGCTAGGATCCAGTTGTGTTGAATAGAGGATTCAGTTGACTTGTTTCTGTCCAATGCAATCGCCAACACTGCCTCCTTAGAACTACAAATTACTGTCTCGACAGTGATGATACTCGTCCGCCGCGACAATCCCTTGCTCATAGGTGGACTTTACCATAGTTTGACAAAATGTCCTTTGATGACTCCGCTTATCCCTAAGTCGAAGTACTATTGATGACCAGTCCTTGATGATACCTCCTAGCGTGAATCAATTATAATCATCAACCAATCCCACACTTCTCTTAGCCGCTGAAACTCTTAACCTATCTCTAAGCCGAGTTAGTGTTTCCCAATTGAAACACCATACTTATTCCTTTTGTGAATCTAACTCTCCCGATATTAGATAAATAGATTACTTACAAACTTCTCTCCCGAGCTTGAATGCAAGAATAAAGAATGACAAAGAATAAGCAAACTTCAATATTTTATTGCATTAGAAACAAGAAATAAAGTTCAACTTCTTCACACTAATACTTTACAACCTTCACCTAAGCCAAAAGAAAATTAGAACATAATGTAAAAGAAAGAAAACTAAAAGATGAAGTCGGTTAGGTCTAAGCTCTCTAATTCCGAATTGTCAAGTGTTCTTTCTCCTTGGACAGTTATGTCTTATATAGGCTTGCCCTAGGGCAAACCTTTCCTAAGTAAGAATACAAATTAGAGTAGGGAACAAGTCAAGTACATAAATAAAATATTTCCAAGTTTATTCCAACTAGGAGGCTTTCCCGCGTGGCCTTTATCTTGGGCTTTCCACGTGTTATTCAGCTCTGATCCTTAGGCTTCTTTTCCAGCAACGTTCTCCTCATTTTTCTCCTCAGCTTGCCTAAAATATCGTTACTTGTCCCTTGCTACTGTCTCGGCATCAGGTCTTGCCTCGGTCTCAGTTGCTGTAGCGGCAATAGTTTTTCCTATAGAGATAAAAATGCAGTAAAACTTGTCTTTTCTATAAATATCAATTTTATAAGCATAACCTCTAAATATCTCACATTAGTACATGCATTGGTCCAAGTAGGTGTAGATTTGGTGATTATTGACCATGAAAGTTATAAAAAGTGATAGTGAGTTGAGCACTTATCAATGAACCAACTCATCTAGTAACTCTTTTATGATTCATATGGAAAATTTATCTTTCATAGTTGATAAGTGCATAAAAATTCTATATTTTATATTATTTCTCCACTCAATTATTGTTGGTAATTAGTAGATTTAATGGCAATACTGGATAATTCTGCATATTTTCTACATTTCAGTATCCAAGTATTTAATTGTTATTTTTATACATTATTTGATAGAAAATATGTACAGTTATAGTTTTCTTTCGTATATAGGAAATAAACCTACTAATGATACCAAATATCATCGATATATGTTGGATGTATAAAAATAGAGATAAGGATCATTCATAGAGAAATACTCACGGTAATAGAGTAAAGATAACATATGATGTACGATTGATGAAGAATAGAGAACCGAATCCAATAAGCCCAATCAGAGAAGAAATAGAGGCAAGGAAAGAAAGTCAAGCAAAGATCAATGTCTTAGAAACTCAAGAGTCCAAAAAGAGAAAAATTAGGAAATAAAATAAAGGATTTGTATTTTAAATATGAAATTTTATTCTATTCCTTTTAGAACTCCTATTACAAATAGGAGACTTTAACCTAGGTTTTTCCTATATAAGTCATCCCTTAGACCTAAGAAAAACAAGTCGGTTTCCCTAAATAACCTCTGACCGTCGTTAACCCCAATATGTTCTAAACCCTTCCTAAAGCGTAAATTAATTGCGGAGAAGTTATGAAAGAAAGCTATAACTTTATTCAAATCTTATTAATGCAAATTCAAGATTCATAGTTTATTCTCTTGGTTTATACTCTTTCTTGCATACGAGCTCGGAAGATAAGTTTTCGAAGAAAAAACTATTTGTCTAAACTAGGGATAGTTAGACTCACGGAACGAGAGAATACGGTTTTTGGTCATGAGCATTGGCTAATCCGGCTTAGAGATAAGTCAATCAGGATTTCAGCGACTAAAAAGAAGCATACCATCGAGTTTTTCACCCTTGATTCACGTTGGGGGTATCATTAAGATGTGACCTTCAATAGTAATCTAAATTAGGGATAAAGAGGAGGCAATTAAAGATGTTGTGTCGAACTATGAACTGTTGATTTGTTGACAAGGCATAACCTGCCGAGGCAACTATGGCGATCCTTCAGCGACACGTCGAGGTGATACTTTAACCTTTTGCATTGATAAGAGGAGAACATTGCGCAACTAGATTCTACACTAAAAATTACTCAACCTAGCCTTTTCATTCTCGCCGTAATTTTAATCAAATTACTTATTTTTTTTATTATTTTAATTAATAATATTTTGAATCAAATCACTTTTTTTATTTCATTTTAGTGTAGCAAAGATACGCTACATCACTATTTAATCCTTGTGGGTTCGACATTAAAATACTACAACTTGAAAAAATGTGTACACTTGTATTAAGGCGTAGGATTTCTCAAGCATCACCAATGGTTTACTAATTCAGTTTCTTATAGTCTACATACATCCTTCATGAATCATATTTCTTTTTCAACGTCGTAATAGAAAAAGAGAAAGTATTGTTGTTATCTTTGATGTCAATATTTCATGAATCATTCTCTCAATATTATCTTTTTGGATAAAAGATATTTATAGGGTTTAACTTTTATTTTAATTTTTTTTATCTATTAAAGTGATTGTGTGGTCAAATTCCCTCTCTAGAGGTAACCCCTAAGTTCTTCAAAGATTATTTTATATTATTGTAACAACTTTTAAAATACCCTGAAAACATATTCATTCTCAACCTTCATCACTAATTGAACATTCAAAAATAGTTGAGAAGTATAAAAATAACTTTTTTAGTGTTTTTTTTACACAAATCAGGTTCAACATACGTCGCTACTTTAAGCTTGCAACCTTTCAAACTGATATGCTCATTGGCCAAGTTAAATTTCATCTCTAAAGCAAAAAATCCAAATGTGAAATTCTCAAATTGGATAACCATTATATTTCTTAAACCATGTCATAATTCTTTAAATCTAACGCTAAAAACAATTACAAACGTTTGATCTTACACTTCATTAAATACTCATTACATTCTCTCAAAGTATCTATTGCATTACCATATGCCATTGTTACTTTTAGTTTACTTATCTTCCTTATTCTCGGCATCACTCTTTTAAATAAGGCAAAATTTATGAAATTATGGGTATTTCCTAAGTCTAATAGCATAATACATTGGTTATCCTACACCATAATTTTGAGTTTTATTGTTTTTTATGAAGCAACTTCCTATATTACTCGTAAAGAGAAGATTAAATTCTCATTTTTTTAATTTTTTGTACATCTTATGTCTTCTTATAATTAAAAAAAAATCGAATTCTTCATTTTTTTTTGTCTTTCTACCATAATTTAAAATATTTGACTATTAGGACATTTTATGTTTTTATCTGTATTTAGCAACACACCAAAAACATAATTTTTTTCCTTAAATTTGTTGATCGAGATTATTTTCAAAAATCCTTTAGTTTCACTAGTATTATCCGTCTTGTCATAAGTGGTACTAAGAGTACTTGTTGTTGTGAATATATTTATTCATGGTGGATATCCATATATTAAGTTAAAGTTTAATGGGCTTTATTATTAGGTTTGAATACCCATTGTAATTAGGGTTTTCATATTATGCCTATAAATATAGACTTTTGGACAAAGTATTGTACACAATCCTACTTTGAAAATACAACACAAATCTCTCTCTTTGTCTCTCATCTTTGTTCTCCTATTTTATTCTTGTTCTTTATTTTATTTATAACACGTTATCAGCACGAGACTCTAACCAACAGAGGTGTCTGTCGTTCGAATCTTGAAGGAATTATTGAAAAGAATTTATTACTAGCATAAATCAAAGATAAGTTCTTCTCCCTCAATTATATTTTAATTATCGGTTATTTTTCTCTCTTGATCCTTGATTTGATTTTTAATTTATTAAAAATATTTGGTTGTTTGGTGTTTGTGTAGCGATAAAGTGGCTTAAATATCGTGGTTCTTATTGACAATTCCTGAAAAATATTTTAAAAAGATATTGGTAACTAAATCTACCATATAATGAAAAATTCGATATGTTTTACTTATTTAATTTGAGATTTTTGTCTTTATTATAACCAATATTTATTTATTTTATTATTACGATGAAAGTTTATGTTTTTAATCATATTCAAAGTGTTACATGATATTGGAACAAATATTAAACCTTTAATTATTTAATGTGTTCTTTATTATATTAATTTAATCCGAGTATATTGGCTAGGCATCCCATTCTGTGAGGCTACTGGTCTCAAAGGAGGTTCTTTTTAAAGGACCTTATGGACTGGTTTAACAATGACGCGTATAAGGATTAAATTTTTGTTTATTGTATGTATTGTATATATATTGGTTGATCAATTATTATTTAATAGTATGAATATTATAAAGTTTATTTTTGCTTGAAAGCAATATTAATTTCATGTCGAAAAAACTCGACTATAAACTTCTCCTAAGTTCAAGTTACGAAAATCGTCTTGAACAAAGAATTTTTATGGGAGACATTCCTTGAAGTGAATGCATGCATGATGCTTATTCCATGCAATTATTAAATTTATGACATTCCTTAAAGTGAATGCAAGCATAATGATTATTCCATGAGATTATTGGATTTATGTCATTCCTTGAAATGAATGCAAGCATGATGATTATTCCATGCGATTATTGGATTTATATCATTCCTTGAAGTGAATGCAAGCATGATATTTATTTCATGCGATTATGCAAGCATGATGTTTATTCCATGCAATTATACAAGCATGATGTTTATTCTATGCGATTATTGAATTTGTTTCATTCCTTGAAGTGAATGCAGACGTGATAATTCACTATATGATTAGTGAATAAAACTCTTTATGTGACAAAGTATCACTGATAAGGATATGTTAGAAAACCATACTCAATTTTTCTCACATTAATGTTGTCTTATAGACACAATATCGTGAAAAGGTTTTAAATACCTATTAGTCTCCGCTCTATTCCCTGAAGTGAATATGATATTTTATAGCGGAAAGAATAAATATCACATTAGTAATTGTGTTCATGATTGAGATCATAAAATAGATATGGATAAGGTTATTATTTTGAGAATGCTTATATCCACAAGAAGTGGAATTATAAAGATGACAAGAATGATAGAGATCATATCAAAAACTTTATGTTATCAATGTGATGCTACAAACCATTGATCTCGTACTTGTCAAACGCCGAAGTATTATGGACTTTATCCATAATCATGAATGATAAATTAAAAAAAATATAAACAGATTTTCTTTGTGGCGAAAATAATAGCGTTATTGATCCAATTCAATTGGATATTAATAATTTTCTCATAATCCTTCAAGAGAATAATCCGCCATTTATTTTATTTTCTTTAGATCTTTTATTTATTTTATTTTATGTTAATTTATTTTTATTTATTATTTATTTATGTTAACTTACTTTATATATTATTTATTTACCTTTTATGTTAATTTTTTTCTTAAAAGAATATGATTACTTACGGAATAAAATATGCAATAATTTATGGCGATTTATGCTTAGCAGAAAGTGCAAGTACTCATACAATACTTAAGCATAAGAAATATTTTCACATTTAAATACAAGGGAAATATGAGTATTATATCTCAAAGTACTAAAATATCAGTGCTTCAGAAGAGCTCTTGAGAGCTTATCTTTGAACCGATTTGATATGATGTGCTATTTTTTAAAATATTTTTCCATTCTCCGAAGTGAATGGTACATAGCACATATTTTTTATTTTCCGAAGTGAATGAAATAAAGCATGTATTAAAAGGTGCATAATTATGCATATTTTCTCATTTTAAATACAAGGGAATAATATGAGTACTATATCCGGAAGTACTAATATCACAAAAAGCTCCGACTAAGCAAATATGTTATTTGCCAAATGAGACTTTATCTCATATTTACTGTGCATTATGATCGTTGAGTAAATATGTTATTGTCAAATAGAACTTTATTCCATATTTACAGTGCATTATACTCGTCAAAGTCACAAAGAGACATTGATTTTTAAAGATATTTATAGAAATACATTGAGAATATCAGTTAAAGCGATGATTATTATCTCAATATTACGAGTATAACTGAAGGCAATAATAAAATTTTGGCAAAATTATATGTACTGTCATCCATATTGTACTACATAAGAATTAGTACAAATTGAAGCTCATGCTATTGTAAACTAGATGTTTACTGATAATTTCATTTAGTATGACCGGTTAGACCATCCCGGTTCAATTATGATGCGAAAATTTGATGACACTTTCATATGGTCATTTATTGAAGAACTAAGATTTTTTTCATGGTAATATTTCACGTGATACTTGCTATGAGAGCAATTTGATTATTCAATCATCAACATCTAAGATAGAGTGTTATTAATTAACTGGAACAGATACAAGGTGATATATATGGGCCCATACACCTTTCTTAAAGACCATCTATATATGTTACGATTTTTATCGATGCATCGACTAGATGGTTATGTGTATCCTTGTTATTAACCCGCAACTTGGTGTTTGCGAGGCTACTTGCTCAGTTGATAAAATTACAAGCACATATTCCAGATTATTTTCTAAAGACAATCAGTCTTGATAATGTTGATGACATGTAATTTTATATGTAGTATCACAAATTCGCATCAAGCCAACAAATGATCATAAGTTCTCCCTATTATAAATGGTCTTTGGTTAGAAACCAAATATTTCTCATCTCAATTTTTTGGGTGTGCGATATATATTCTAATTGCTCCACCACAATGCACAAAGATGAGTTTTGTTGGGAATATATATAAGAGCTTCTAATAGACGATTTATTTATAATCCGGTTTATTGACTATCATTTTAATGAGTCAATTTACCTAATATTAGGGGGAGAAAATAAATAGTTGGGGAAATAAATAAGTTGAAATGAATTATCATTTTCTCTTTTTGATCCACGTAATACACAATGTAAACTATAAGTTCAATGGATAGTTCATTTAGCAAATTAATTGCCAGATGATTTTGCTGACCCTAAAAGAGTGACTAAGTCACATATACCAGCTATGAATGCTCCGATTAAATTTGATGTCATGGAAGGAAAAACTCTAGTTGCTAATGAGTCTAACTTACGCTTAAAGTGTAGTAGACAAGTAAGTTCCAAAGATAAGAGATCCTCGAAAAAGAAAATGAGCTATATTTTATGATGGTCTGATCGAGGAATCAATGATTATGAAAATCTCTAAAATAGATTAAATGGTCTCCAACAGAGACATTTACATGACTCAGGTACCTGATAATAAAAAGATCTCAATAGATTATGTCATGTCTGGTAATAAGTGAAACTGAAATTAAATCGACGTTGTTAATATATTTGCATGCAATATAGCACTAGAGATTTTATTTGATGATGTGGATCACGAATCATTGTCAGTTGGGCAATGTAAACAAAAAAATGATTGGCCAACCCAAAAGAGGTAATTTAGGCGAAACTAAAATCTCTTTTGAAAAGAGAAATATTTGGGCCTATAGCCTATACATTGAAATGTGTAAAGCTCGTGGATATAAATGAGCATTTGTGAGAAAGAGAAATCAAAAGGAGAAATCATAAGATATAAGCTCATTCGGTTGCACAAGGATTCTCACAAAGACATGAAATCGATTATGAGGAAAATATATTCCTTGGTGGTGGATACAACTACTTTTAGATTTTAATCAGTCTGGCAATAAATAAAATTATTCGGTTTCTACCTAATGGATGTTGTTACATCATATTTGAATGAGCCTCTTAACAGTAATATTTACATGAAACTTCTAGAAAGATTTAGATTGTCATAAGCAGTTCATTAAAGTTCTCGAGAACATTATTCAATAATATTGAATATATCATTTTATGGCTTGAAACAATTTAGGCGTATTTGGTATGATCGCCTCATTGAATATTTATTAGCATAATGTTATATGAATTATTTCCCCGAGCATTTTTATTAAGAGGTTTGGATCTGAATTTTTATTATTGTGTATGTCGATAATTTGAATATCGTTGAGACTCGTGAAGAGATCTCCTCAGATCCTTTTACATCTATCGACATATAGAAAAATGTTGAAAGAGACTTTACATACATAAAGCATATCTATTGATCACCCTTATGGTTGTTGCTAGGTCTCTTATTGTAGACAAAGATTTTTTCGCCTCACGAAAAGGGTAATGATATTCTTGGTCTAAAGTACAATATACACATTATTTCATCTAGAAGCATCATATCTGGTCTAGAAATATTATTTAAGTGTTACGAGATCATTGCCTTTAAATAATTGTTATACATGAGGCAAAGCCGAAATATGTGTTTGACTAAACATATCCTGAAGATATGTGAATGTTTTTCACAAGATAAGATGCAAGCTATCTTGTAAAGAGATAATACAAAATTTATATCTTAAGGTGGATATATAAAATATGATAAAACGAAACATATTTCTTCAAGTTTCGTCCCTCATGATTTTTAGATGAATATTATTCAAGCAATGATTTGGAAGACTTATCCACTAGTGCGTGATCTACTTCAACATTTGAAGATTGTATTCAATATTGAATTATGAAGATTCAAAGATCTTATGTGATATTTTCATGAGGGGAAGTAAATACGCATTGCACTCTTTTTTCCTTAACCGAGGTTTTGTCCCAATAGGTTTTCCTGGTAAGGTTTTTAATGAGGCAACATGTTATGCGTATCAAAGATGTGTGTACTCTTTTTTCCTTCATTAAGAATTTTTTCCCACAAGGTTTTTATTTTAGTAAGGTTTTAACGAGGCACATTATCTTCATGGATATCCAAGGGGGAGTGTTGTGAATATATTTATTTATGGTGGATATCCATATATTAAGTTAAAGTTTAATAGGCTTTATTATTAGGGTTTAATACTTATTGGAATTAGGGTTTTCATATTATGCCTATAAATATAGATTTTTGGATAAAGCATTGTACACAACCCTACTTTGAGAATATAATACAAATCTCTCTCTTTGTCTCTCATCTTTGTTCTCCTATTTTATTCTTGTTCTTTACTTTATTTATAACACTTGTGATACTTTTTTACTACAACTATTGCAAACATATTTTCAGTATTAAAATTACTCTTAATAAAGTTAATAAGGGCTTTAACTAGAATTAATAGTATTAAAGGTGTTACAACCGATACTGAGATCATCCCATTTTTGAAGTAAATGAAAATAAAATAAATCTAACATGTCTTTTAACTCAAAAGCACATATCAATGTTTTAGGCTGCACCAATTTCACATATGCTATAATTTTCAAATACAAATGATTCTAGAACAATGATAGTACATAATCATCAGGAATTTATAAATGGTTGATAAGATGAATAAACTCTTCATAATACTTCTTTAAATAGTTCCTAAATAGTTCCTAAAACCCTCCCAGCATGAAATATTCCTGTAACACCCTCAACTCGGATGTCGTAATGGGCCTTCGATCCAAAACCTAAGTTATAAAATTTCGTTTATAAAAGCTCAATATCCAAGTTTAAAACATAAATCCATTTATTAAAAATAACATAAAGCTCAATTAATTCAAAATAATAAACGATGCTCCATTAATACGATCATTTAAAAGTATTTGACACAAGCCCTATATCGAAAAGAGTTATAAAATTCTTATACATGGTTCTACAAGTACATAGCTAATTACACCAAATAATTTATTCTCTAACTCCAAGTCAATGCTGAAAATACTACCACGACGATGCTCCTTTGATCTAGGTCACCACCTAAAGACATGCAAATGAAAACACATTCCGAACGCTCAGCCACGAAAGCTCAATGGGTATACTATCACTCGACCATGCAAATAAAAACTCATTTCGAATGTTTAGCTACGAAAGCTCAATGGATATACTATCAATCGACCATGTATCACACATATCATTAATAAAGCAATGCAACATATGTGATATCTTGCAAGGAAAAATGAGGCTACCATAATTGCCTAAAAGTATGATATCTTGAATGTGTACTATCGCACAAAGAATATACATAGACAAGACAAGCATAAAATAGTGAGGCTCGCATCTACACAACACCGAGATCCTACACTACAAGTGAGGCCCATGTCAATATAGCATTAGGATCCTAAACTTATGGGATTAAGGCCGCTTCCATATAGTATAAGAATCCTTCAATCGATGTTCGAAATATCATGTCAAGCATCTTTGAATGAGGCCTACATCCAAAAAACATTAGGATCCTCCATTCGGGAGTTTTTAAGGTGTTGTAACATTATTTCTTAGGTATCCATATTCCCACCAATCATGAATTCAATAAGTTACACAACCTATCAGTAGACAACAAGGCCCTAGCTAGAACACCAAAGAACCAACAAGAATCCCTAGGGGATTTTATTTCAACTTTAAGTCACAAGGTTTACTAAACCCTTAGTCAAATATTTCACATTTAAGATTAAAATATTAGTTTCTCAGTTTTAGCATTTATTTTGCACTTTAAGAGACCCTTAGAACCTTTTACCACAAATTATAGAGTCTCCAAACTCAAACACTAATTTTTGGACAGATTGACTAGGGAGTACTAATACGCCTACAAAGAGTATTGATATGCTACTCCGTATCGATATGCCCCCAAGTCATACTGATATACTATTTAGGTTTAAACGACCAAATATGCCTACTTGTACCGATACGCTCAACCCCTATATCGGTATCGATCCAAGCTAGTACCGATACACTTATATGGTGTATCGGTACACCAAAGTACTATCACCCAATACAACAGTAGTACCAATAAGCTCCCCGGTACTAGTACACGAAAATGTTACTAGAATTTAAAATAAGTGAGAGGTATTAATACGCTCCCTTGCATACCAATACGCCTCTCTTAACAAGGCACCCTTATTTCCTCTATTGTTTCTCTTATATTGCTTTACATCATGGTATGTACTTGTTTTATTATACATGTTTGATTCTGTTTTTAGATTCTAACTGAACCTTTCAATGAAGTGCAAAACACTTTTTCCTCGACCTAGAATCTTATATTATGAAATCGACTTCACTTTAATCTTTCATGTATCTAACATTTTTTTTATCTAATCTAGTCTTTTCTCCATATTACAAATTTAAGATGGTTTGAACTATTCACTTGCAAAATCAATCTTTGGAGTTTGACAATATTGTTGGCATTTTTGATATAGTTTTTGTTCAATTTCCTCGGTTACTGTAGAAAATTTAAGAACTTTCTAGTTAGAAACCACATGTTTATATGATCGTTCTTAATATTTTTTGATATGTAAAATTATAATTATTAAAAGATAATATAAGTGAGAACAAAATTTGAGCAGCTCCTTCCATATGCCTAATATATTTCTAATGCGATTCTATTTGCCATCAAATTTATGAATTGACTATTTTTTGAAACAATATTTGGTAGAATGAGAAGCGATAATTGTGTATTCTAATTACCAACACTCAATTGTATCTCATTTTTCTATTCTTCTTGCTTTATTTTATGTATTGTTGTTTTCACCGTCATGTTTGTTATGGATCTAATACATTGCGCAAGATATTCATGTATCATTTGTGCTTCTACTTTTCTTTTTCTGAAAAAAAAAAAACTTTATATTTTTAATGATAGATTATTTTTATCTTGTTAAGGAGTTATTCAAGTTTTCCAGATCTGGTGTAAGACATACTAATGTTTTACTACGAATGACAACTTTCTGAATTTTCACCATCAATTTTTTAAGGGTAATATTTATTTCGATTACAAACAAGCACATACAATCTTTCCTATTATTGATTGCCACGTGTTTAGTTTCTTCTTATGATTGTAAAACATACTTTGTTGCATGGTTAAGCATGCAAGTTTTCAATAGATACGGATTATGCATGTTTAATTGTTGATAGATTCGAAATTTTATTCGAGCTTTATTTCCTGACAGAGAATGCTTTACCCTTGTGAGGCCTTTAAACAATAAAAATAATTTTCAAAGGCTTGATCAAATTTCAGTTAATACCCAATTGGTTTCATATATGTTATACCTTCTCTGGTTTTCAATCGTTTGTTTTACCTTCTCTCTCCTTCCCTCTCCTACTATTAATTTTCTTTTTTGTTTAACATGTAAAATTTGTTTACTAAGGCCTTAGATTTTATATCAATCAAGTGCTTCGATTTCGAGGAGATTTTTATCTCGCATTCACAAAGTGGTTATGCATTTTGAAGAGATTGAACTATTTGTGAAGGGAATTAATTATAGGGGATCTATGTACTAAACTTAATGTTGCATTGTAGGGAGTTTATGTACTGATTATGTTATGTGAATTTGTTTTCTTTTTCGTGTCATTTTGTTAGAGTTTTATTCCTTATAATTTAGTTTAAAGCAAAGATTTTTTGTGTTTTTTTTGAATTTGAGATATATATTGGTTGGTGGTTTATTCATGTATGCATTGGTTCTCTGGTTACATTGTAGATATTCTTGTGTTTGTGGTTTAATCATGTATGCATTGATCTATTATATATGATTTTCTTAAATAATGATGTTACTAACTGTAAGGCTCAAAAATGATCCTAGAAGTTTAGAGGTCGGTTTAGAAGTCTAGTGAATCAGTTTAGTCGGTTAAGCCTAGTTCAGGATTAAATTCTTAGAAATAAACTTTTGATGAAAATAAATATTGGAAAATATTCTAAAAATCTTATTTGACATATATTTGACTTTGGTAAAATCAATTTTGAAAATTGACCCTTGAATCCTTGAGATTTTGAAATGACTATTTTGTAAAAATTGAAAATTTAGTGACTAAATTATAATTGGGCCAAAACTTTAAATCTTTAAGGGGATTTGATCTAAACATAATCCTATTTGATCTAAACCTTCCAAGAGACTATATAAAAAACCTTTAATCCGTTGTTTTAACCTAAGTAGTCAAAATTCTTTAATTTTAATCAAAAACCCAAAAATCCACTTTTTTAAAAAATAATCCTTCTTTAAATTTAGGTTTCTTCTTAACAAGGAAGCCTCTTCATCATATTTTCAAGGTAAATATCTATTCTTTTTAATAAAAATTTGTTGGTTTAATTTACTATAATTTTTTTCTTCAAAATCTCTTCGTTTTTCTACGGGTTTTTTTGTTTTTAAACCTTGGAAGGAGGTTGGATCAATTTTGGAGGTGAAAACCATTAAAATCTTTGAAACTTAAAGTTATTTAATGAAATTACTAAGTTCTTGGCTGATTGCAACAAACTTTAAAGTTTTAAATCAATAAAATCGGTTTTCTTAATAAAAATTCTATTATTTTCTTGATTTTCGTTTAAGGGTTTTACATGACTATTTTTTTATGCCTAAATACATAAATCTTGAAGTGTTTAGATGTAATTAATATGTCTTTTTAGTATCTAATCTTGGATATAAGGTTTGGGGGTGTTTGGAGAGGTTTTCGGTGAGTTTCGGTTAAGTTTTATGGTGTTTTTAGGGGATGTTTGGTATTGGTCCGACTTGAAAGACATTTGGGTGTGTTTTAATAAATTAAACCTTCTAGTTTTGATGCTTGAATCAGTTCAAGAGGTAGAGTAATAAGTTTGAGGGAGATCAAAAAGTCGAATCATGTTTTCAGGTGACTTGTCGAGCAAGTTTTGATAAATTGGTGAGTGGATTATGAGGGTTGTCAATTCGTCATGGTTTTAAATATGTTTTTAAAGGTTTAGGGGTGTGAGAAAAGTGTGAAAAATCTTTCTATACTCGAAAGTAAGTTTTAAAGTATTGTTTTCTTAAAGGTTCTCATATTATGCCTTGTTTTTACTATGTTTAGTCATACTCGTATTATAGTTGTGCATATGTGAATATGCATATGTTTAATTCTCATGAGATTGTTTTTACAATGGTTTCTATATATATATGATGCTTCTATGACTTTGTTTTGAAAACATGAGAAAAGTGGTTTTACCATTTTTTGAAATTGATGCGTGAAATAGTGGGATGCATGTGGTTAAAATATTGTTTTTAATTTAAAACTTGAGCATTGGTTTTGTTTGTATTGGATTATTATGTGATGGTTAAGAGGGATAAGTTGATCGATCAATAAGATAGTAGCGCACTAAATATATAAAATGCGTACGTGTGAAATTCCTTAGTGATTCATTAAGAGGAGCTAATGCTGTGCGGTATAAGGGACTTTATCGCACTCAGATTTGCTAACTAACCCGAGCACTAAGGTGAGTTTTGGCATGGTGAAACTAGACCTCCATGTAACCTCGTTCAAGGGACCGAACGGGAGTCTGTTTATCCCAACGGTTAGCAGTAGACTAATCGGATCATAAATATCAATATGGTTGAAAAGTAAGTGTTTTATCTATTACTTTGCAGCTTGAGTTGCATGAGTTTTCGAATTGTGCAAAAAGGTTTTATGTAAGCTTTGTTCGGAGTAGCCTGTAAAGCTTGGTTTGTGCTTAATAAACATGGTTTTCAAAAAGGTTTTTAAAAAAGTTTTGTGGCTTATGAGTCATGGTACACTTGTTGGTTTTCTAAGGATGACATTGAAAGCTATGAATGTTTTTCTTATTTAGAGCAAGACTTGGTTTTAAAATTAATTTTGGTATATTATAGTCTAGATTGCAATGTATTTTAAAATATATTTTTCTTCACTCACTAAGCTTATGCTTACCCTATCTTTTAACTTACAATGCAGAGAAAATAATATTGAGGTAGCAAAGAGAAGCAAGGATCAAGGTAACTGTCAAGTGAAAGCTATTTGGTCTCTGAAGCATGCCGGTATATTTTAGGACTCGTTCCTTATCTGTTTTAGCTGTATTTTAATATAATCTATGCATGGATATGTAGGATCAAAATAAAGTATCCAAATAAGATAAAAAATAAATAAAAAAATTATGGTCGTTTATCGGAGTGAGTCTCCGGATTAGCCTCGGTATTCTCCGTGTAGCTCATTCGAGTCTGGTTTTATCTAGACCGAATCGAGGGGGTTACACTAGCAGTGTTTGTCAAGATAAACGCCACTAAAGAAAAAAGGTTATTTGCGGAGTTTGTATATTCAAACACCACTTAAGAATAGTTCTGCAGCGGCGTTTGTGTTCTCAAATACCACTATAGAGTATTTCTTTAGCCGCATTTGAGAACACAAACGCCACTATAATGTAGTTCTCTAGTGGCGTTTGAAAACACAAACGTCGTTACATAACAGTTTATTGTGGCGTTCTTTAGTTCTTTAGATCTTGGCCTTTTGCGGCCTTTGTTACCCAAAAACGCCGCAAACTATTTTGGCATTGGTTTCATCTGCACTTCTTGTGGCGTTTTTAGAAGCATTGAGAATTTTTTTTAGTGGCGTTAAAAAACGCTGCTATAGAACTAAAAAACATCGCTAATGATCTATTTTGGTGTAGTGATTCGATACCTCAAGCCAAAAATAATTTCAGAATATATTAAAACCCCTAACATAAGTATCATTTACATAGTACTCATCAGCCATGTGTATACTAAATCAATTTGATTTAACTACCAAAGTACCAATCGGATGTAATATTTGATCTAAAAGTAAATTATTTATTTACAATAAAATAATTGTAGTGAAAGTGGACTTATACGAAAAAATGAAGGTATTTTTATTATCATGCCAACGATCAGATGCGGTTGCCATGCAGCTATTCTGATGCCATCTTAGATTCTTGCAGTTGGAGTAAAAAACACTTGGTATTGTGGATCCAACGCGTATTTAGATCTACACTTACATAAAAGTCGTTGGTATTCTGATGTTTGGTCACGACAGGACCTTCCAACTTCATAAACTCGTCAAGTAAGGTTTAAAATAAGAGTACTACGTGCTGTGTCTGCTGGAACAGGTACATGGGCATCTGCTATGATCATGATAAGTGCTGTCAAATATAGAATAAGCAGCGTGCTGGATGCTCCATGTGATGACATATGCTCTAGTACGAGTACAAATCATCTATCTTCTAATTGTATCTCTATTATTGTCTTTACTTTAAGCTAATGGTTTAAGATTTAGGATTTAAGATTCAAGGTTAAGGATTGTGGTTAGGGTTTAAAAAATTAAAGGTAGAATGTATTTTTTAAGGTATAAGATTTAAGGTTTAGGATCTATAAAATCGGGGTTATGATTTAAAATTTATTTTTTAAAATTTTTCAACAAAAGTATGAAAAAAATATATAATTAAGATTAAAAAAATACCCATCTATTACATATTTACTCCAATAATATTTCCCCCTTTTATCTATACTATATGTAAGACATTATTAATTAAGAGGATGCTATAAGTTAATTTAAAATATTTTTATTTTAAAAATAATTACTATTAAGGCGTATTATATGGATGGTATTGAACTTTTAGCGTGATTTTAATGTGGTTACTAAAATAAAAATATATTAAAATTTATTATCCTTAAAACTTTTATTTCAATCATTGGATTATTAAACGATTAATGGTAGCTGACAAAACACAATCAAATATCAAATGAATTAATTTAAATTGGGTAAATCACAAATCAAACCACGTAACTTTTAGGATTTTCAAAAGTGACATCAAACTTTTAAAAATTTGCACTTCTTAACGGTTCAACCACCAGACTTCCAGATTTTTAAGTACATATAATTTAATCCTTTAATTTTGATTTTTTAATTAAATTCCTAAATTCCACTTTAAGCCTAATAAGCTTTGGGTTAAGTATGCAAGGGATTGAACTTGAGACCTTAGGGGAGGATATGTAACACCCACCCACTAGGCTAGATACAAATTTTCATATAATTTGATAAAAATAAGTACTTTTGGCATATAAAATAATTCATTTGTATTATTAAATTATATTAACCATAGCATCTGCGCACACACATATAATAAATATTATAATATATTTAAATTTTAAAATATTGTAAGAATATATTAATAAAATAAATTATATCATTTGATAATTTTAATATATAATATAATATTTAAATTAAATTATGAAATTAATTTTATTTATTTTATGACAAAATAAAATATAAATTTATAATAATATATTTGTAAAATAAATTATAAATTTTATAATTTATAAAAATATTAATATTTTTGCTTGATATAATATAAACAAAAAATATTTAAATTAAATTATGACATATAAATTAATTTTATTTATTTTACTAAAATATATATTCTAAATAATTTTTATAAAATTAATATATTTTAATTTATTTTATAATTGGTTTTAAAAACATTCATATATTATTCTATATATATTATGATATAACAAAATTTTATAAGATAAACAAATTTAATTTACCAGAAAAAGTTTAAATTAAATATTATTATCGAACATAACAAAATATTTTCTCATGATTAGATAATACATAAAAGGTTTTTAAAATTATCCGAAATAAAATATTGGACTCAACAATGTCGTATTTAAATATTAAGGTATTTTTTTAAAAAAAATAAACAATATAGATAGTCACTATATTATGAGATTGATATTAAAATGGCTATAGTATTTTAAAAAACGTCAAATACACAAGTCAACTATTAAAATGATATCAATATAGTCATCGATCGTTAAAAGTTAACGGACTGATGATGTAGTAGTTAAAAATAACATGAAATAATTACACATTAACTCTATGTTATTTATATATTTTTTAATTTAATCTTAATTTTATTATAAGAAAATAATATAGGTGATGACACATGTCACCATCTTATTGGAGGATTTTTTATATATATTTAATTTATTTTCTTTTTTCAATTAGGTGGTGACACATGCCACTACCAGATCAAAAGAGGAAAGCAAAATTCTTCGACATAAACTATTGGGAGGAATTAAACTTGTGACCTAAATGATACTTAGACAACGGCCAAAAGACTGAATCAAGTTATTTTTTGTGATATAAACCCCTTCAACATATATATATGATATATAATTTTTTATATTTATTCACACAAAATCATAAATTTAATTTTTAATTTAATTAAAATATTAATTAAATTATTTTATATATAATAAATTAAAATATTTAAATTATAATAAAGATTTATTTAACAAATCATAAAACTAAACCATAAATCATAGAGCTAAAGTCATTTAAAATTTTAAATTATATTTAAAATTTTACTTAAGAAAACTAAACCCTAAACTTATACCATAAATTTAATTTAAAATTTTAGCGTTTAAGATTTATTCACATAAAATCAAAAATTTAATTTAAAAATTTTAGGGTTTATAGTTTTTGATTTATCGCTTAAGGTTTAAGGTTTAGGGTTTAGTATTTTTAAATAAAATTTTAAATATAATTTAAAATTTTAAATAACTTTAAGGTTTAAGATTTATGGTTTATGGCTTGGGTTTAGGGTTTATTAAATAAATTTTTATTATAATTTATATATTTTAATTTATTATATATAAAATAATTTAATTGATATTTTAATTAAATTAAAAATTAAATTTATGATTTTGTGTGAATAAATATAGAAAACTATATACCATATATATATCGAAAGAATTTATGTTATAAAAAATAACTTGGTTTAGTGGTTTAGATGTTAACCAAGTATCCTTAATGTTACAGGTTTAATTCATTTCATCAACATTTTAAAGAATTTTGCTTTCCTCCTTTAATCCCGTGGTGACCACCTATATTATAATAAATAGGATTAAATTACAAAAGTGTATGAATAACAGGGGGTAAATGTATAATTTTTCTAAGTTATTTTAACTATTACGTTATCAGTTCGTTAATTTTTAATGATCGTGACTATATTGATACCATTTTAATAGTTTTTTTTTGACGGAATACCATTTTAATTGTTTTTTTTTTGAAATCACCATTTTAATAGTTGATTAGCGTATTTGATGCTTTTTAAAGTATTGCGGTCATTTTGATATCAACCCCGTAGTATGATGACTATTTATGTAATTTATCCTTACAAAATTGCATTATCAACGAATTCGAACTCAGTGGTAAAACATAAGGGTAGTTTAGGGTTTAGTTTTAAAGCGCGCTAGACGTTTCGAGACGGAAAGAGACCTTAAAACTGAAACGCTAGATGAAGGCGCTTGCCTTTCGTAGGTAAAACGCTTTTCATATTAAAATATTATAATTATAATTGATATTAAATATAAAATAAGTAAATTATTACTAATTTTTATATTATTAATAATTATATATATTATTTAACGATTAGATATAAATTTTAATTTATTATATTAATTTATATTAAAAATAATATTAAATTATTTTTAATATAAATTAAGTAAAAATATATGTATACTCGACAACAACAATTATAATAATACTTTAAACAATCAACTTTAAACATTGTTTTATGTGTGAATGTCAGTAGTCAAACGCAGAAGCAATATTAAACATTTAGCTTTGGTAAAAGAAATTACGTTTGAAAAGTGATTTTCAACCCAAACGCAAAAGCTAAAATTTTTAGCTTTTGCGTTTGAAAAGTGCTTTTAGGAGTCATATTACAATTTTAACCTTCATTTATTATATTTTATTATAATCTGATTTTTACAAATACATAATTATATTTAATATAATTATTTTTTTAATTTAAAAATTATATATTTTCTCAAAAGCACTTCTAAAAAATACTTTTTAAAAATAATTTATTTATTTATTAATATTTTTATATTTTATCATAATTTAAGTTAATATTATAATATAAAATAATTTTATTATCATTTAAATATATATTTTTAACTTATAACATTATGTCTAAAATAGTCATTTATTTTTTCAAAAGCACTTTTTGACAGCAATACTAAACATATTTTTCAAACTAAAAATTCCAAAAAAACTTTTTCACTACACTTTTTCACCATATTTTTCAAAAACAATGCTAAAATAGTCCTTAGTCATTGTCATCGTATGGTTCGTTTTAAATGAAATGTAAATCATATGTTGTATCTGAACTGTAATTTGATTATGTATAATGTTTTGTGAGTTAATCCCTTAGGTACCCGTCATTCAGGCATTTATTTGAAACACCAACATAAATAGTAAGTTACTAATTAATCTTTTGAAGTTAAAATCTTTGGTTCTCGCCTTGTAAAAATCTACAGGCTTTAATTTAAAAATATATGTATAAAAATAATAAAGACAACATTAGGCTCCACAAAACTATAATATTAAATAAAAAAGATAATTCTTCAAACTAAGTATTGTCTTCTGCTTCCATCTCTGCACTTCATCTTCTTCTTTAAAAAGTTTTATTTTTTTCTTTCATTTCTTCTTTCAAGCATCAGATTTCTTAAATACATACGTGAAGCGTTAAAAGTGCGGCACCTAGCGCCTTGATTGAAGTGCACTTTTCAGTGTTTAGCGATGTCTATTGTTCGCTGTTTCGCCTTTGTCTGTCACAGCGTTTTTCAGGCCGCCTCTCTAGGCATGTTTTTTTTTTTTAAAATTATTGTTTTTATATATTAAATAAAGATATTTTTTAAAATATATTTTTTAAATTAATAGCTTTTGATGTCCTTCAATCATGAAAAAAATTAAAATATATATTTTGGAGTAGAAATCATCTATCCTTAATCATACCGCTTTCATGTCATCTAAACCCTAACTCTTATTTTTGTGTCTTAAACTCTAAAAAATACACCCTACACTTCTTTTCCTAAATCATAACTACAACCCCTAACCTTAAACTTTAATCTCGAAATCATAAACCTACTAATTTAAAGTGGGGCACCAATAAAAGTACGATTAAAAGACAGACAATTTATATCATATATTTTGATCCCTTTATAATAAATTCCTAGTTGCGTTCCTGCTCGAACTTCTTGGATACTTGAAATCTTGGTTAATTTTTTAAATATATTTTTAATTTAAGTTTTTATAATTTTTTTAATAAAAAAACTTATTTTACATTTCCAGTTTCCCTCTATTATTTTTCTCTAAACATCAAATAATTTTTTTCTTTCTCATCGCCTCAATTTATCACTGATCCCTAATCATCCATGATCATCATCTCGTCCGACGTTAAAGACTAGGAAAGAATTTGCAATGTTGATGGGACCATAATATTCTCAGATTATTGCAGTTTGATCAAGTTGAGATTAAGAAAGAATTTGATGATTTATCGTTTAGTTTTCTTAAACATGAATATTTTTGTTTATTTTGCAAGTTCCTATTTTTTTATTTTATTCCTCTGTTACAATTACAAGAGATATAAAAAATATAAAAAGGCTTAATTTTCGATGATGCTTGAAAATTGTAAGCAATGATTATCAACTTTTATCTAATAATAGATCATTTTGAGAAGCTTATCGGTGAGAATATAAGAAAGCTTAGGGTGTGTTTAGTATTGCCTTCTAAATTAGTTTTTTGCTTCAAAAGTTGATTTGAGATAAAAACAATACTAAACGGATAACTATCGAGAAAAAATAACCGAATTTGAAAAGTGTTTTTCAACTCAAATGCAAAAATTAAAATTTTTAGCTTTTACGTTTGGAAAAGTACTTTAAGAGTCAAATTACAAATTTAACCTTCATTTATAGTTTATAAATTTTATGAAGATATAATTAATAAAAAATTTATTTAATAATTAAGTATATTAATTAAAATATTTTAAATTTATTATATTTTCATAGAATACATGCAATTATTAGAAATATATATTTATTTTTTATATTTTTTGTAATAATTTAAGTTCTTATGAATATATTTATTCATGGTAGATATTCATATATTAAGTTAAAGTTTAATGGGCTTTATTATTAGGGTTTAATACCCATTGGAATTAAGGTTTCCATCTTATGCCTATAAATATAGACTTTTGGAGAAAACATTGTACACAACCCTACTTTGAGAATATAATACAAATCTCTCTCTTTTTTCTCTCATCTTTATTCTCATATTTTATTCTTGTTCTTTACTTTATTCACAACACGTTATCATCACGAGACTCTAACCAATGAAGGTGTTTGTCGTTCGAATCTTGAAGGAGTTATTGAAAAGAATTTGTTACTAGCATAAATCAAAGATAAGTTCTTCTCCCTCAATTATATTTTAATTATCAG
Source organism: Abelmoschus esculentus (assembly GCA_035048815.1). Taxonomy (NCBI): domain Eukaryota; kingdom Viridiplantae; phylum Streptophyta; class Magnoliopsida; order Malvales; family Malvaceae; genus Abelmoschus; species Abelmoschus esculentus. Next base: position 9,616,310 of record JAUCBN010000026.1, on the reverse strand, counting down.
TTATTTTTATCTTTTGATCTTTGATTTGATTTTTAATTTATTAAAAATCTTTTGTTATTTGATGTTTTTGTAGCGATAAAATGACTCAATTACCGTAGTTCTTGTCGACAATTACCGGAAAAGATTTTAAAACAATATTGGTAACTAAATCTACCATATATTCAAGTTAATGGAAAGTCCGGTATATTTTATTTATTTAATTTGAGATTTTTGTCTTTATTATAACCAATATTTGTTTATTTTATTATTACGATGAAAGTTTATGTTTTTAATCATATTCAAAGTATTACATAATATTGAAACAAATATTAAACCTTTAATTAATTAATATGTTCTTTGTTATGTTGGTTTAACCCGAGTATATTGGCTGGATATTCCCTTCTACGAGGCTACTTGTCTCAAAGGAGGTTCTTTTTAAAGGACCTTGTGGACTGGTTTAACAACGCCGCGTATGAGGATTAAATTTTTGTTCACCGTATGTATTGTATATATATTGATTGATCAATTACTATTTAATAACATGAATATTATAAAGTTTATATTTGCTTGAAAGCAATACTAATTTTATGTCAAAAAAAAAAACTCGACTATAAACTTCTCCCAAGTTCAAGTTACGAAAATCGTCTTGATCAAAGAATTTTTATGGGAAGCATTCCCTGAAAGTGAAGCATGCATGATGTTTATTCCATGCAATTATTGAATTTATGACATTCCTTAAAGTGAATGCAAGCATGATGATTATTCCATGTGATTATTGGACTTATGACATTCATTGAAGTGAATGCAAGCATGATTAGTATTCCATGCGATTATTGAATTTATGTCATTCCTTGAAGTGAATGCAAGCATGATGTTTATTCCATGCGATTATGCAAGCATGATGTTTATTCCATGCAATTATACAAGCATGATGTTTATTCCATACGATTATTGAATTTGTTTCATTCCTTAAAGTAAATACAAACGTGATAATTCATTATATGATTAGTGAATAAAACTCAATTATGTGCCAGAGTATCACTGATGAGGATATGTTAGAAAAACATACTCCACTTTTCACACATTAATGTTATCTTACATACACAATATCATACAAGGGTTTTAAATACCTATCAGTCTTCTCTCCATTTCCTGAAGTGAATGTGATATTTTATAGCGGAAAGAATAAATGTCACATTAGTAATTGTGATCATGATTGAGATCATAAAATAGACATGGATAAGGTGATTATTTTGAGAATACTTATATCCACAAGAAGTGGAATTATATAGATGACAAGAATGATAGAGATCATATCAAAATCTTTATGTTATCAATGCGATAGTACAAACCATTGATCTCGTACTTGTCAAACGTCGAAGTATTATAGACTTTATCCATAATCATGAATGATAAATTAAATAAAATATAAACAGATTTTCTTTGTGGCGAAAATAATGGCGTTATTGATCCAACTCAATTAGATATTAATAATTTTCTCATAATCCTTCAAGAGAATAATCCGCCAATTATTTTATTTTCTTTAGATCTTTTATTTATTTTATTTTATGTTATGTTATTTTATTTTTATTTATTATTTATTTATGTTAACTTACTTTATATATTATTTATTTATCTTTTATGTTAATTTTTTTCCTTAAAAGAATATGATTACTTCCGGAATAAAATATGCAATAATTTATGACGATTTATGCTTAGTAGAAAGTACAAGTATTCATATAATACGTAAGCATAAAAAATATTTTTCCATTTAAATACAAGGGAAATATGAGTATTATATCTCAAAGTACTAAAATATTAATGCTTCGGAAGAGCTCTTGAGAGCTTATCTTTGATCCGATTTGATATAATGTGCTATTTTTTTAATATTTTTTCATTCCCCGAAGTGAATGGTACAAAGCACATATTTTTCATTTCTCGAAGTGAATGAAATAAAGCACGTACTAAAAGGTGCATAATTATGTATATTTTTCCATTTTAAATACAAGAGAATAATATGAGTATTATATCCGGAAGTACTATATCCGAAAGTACTAATATCTCAGAAAGTTCCGACTGAGCAAATATATTATTTGCCAAATGAGACTTTATCTCATATTTACAGTGCATTATGCTCGTTGAGCAAATATGTTATTGCTAAATGGAACTTTATTCCATATTTACAGTGCATTATACTCGTCAAAATCGAAAAGAGATATTGGGCTTTAAAGATATTTATAGAAATATATTGAGAATATTAGTCAAGGGGATATTGACTATCTCAATATTACGAGTATAACTCAAGGCAATAATGAAATATTGGCAAAATTATATACACTGTCATCCATATTGTACTACATAAGAATTTGTACAAATTGAAGCTCATGCTATTGTAAACTAGATGTTTACTGATTATTTTATTGGGCATGACCGATTAGACCATCCCGAATTAATTATGATGCGAAAAATTGCTAACACTTTCATGTGGTCATTTATTGAAGAACTAGAAGTTTCTTCAAGGTAATTTTTCTTATGATACTTGCTATGAAAGCATTTTGATTATTCAATCATCAACATCTAAGATAGAGTGCTATTAATTTTTTAGAACGGATACAAGGTGATATATATGGGCCCATACACCTTTCTTAAAGACCATCTAGATATTTTACAGTTTTTATCGATGCATCAACTAGATGGTTATGTGTATCGTTGTTATTAACCTACAATTTGGTGTTTACGAGGCTATTTGCTCAGTTGATAAAATTATGAGCACATATTCCAGATTATTTTCTAAAGACAATCAGTCTTGATAATGTTGATGACATGTAATTTTACATGTAGTATCACAAATTCGCATCAAGCCAACAAATGATCATAAGTTCTCCCCATTATAAATGGTTTTTGGTCAAGAACCAAATATTTCTCATCTCAATTTTTTTGGGTGTGCGATATATATTCTAATTGCTCCACCACAACGCAGAAAGATGAGTTTTGTTGGGAATATATATAAGAGCTTCTGATAGGGATTTAGAATAAAAGGATTTAGACTGCCAGAAGCAGTTAATTGAAGTTTCCGAGAATATTATTCAACTATATTAAATATATCTTTTATGGATTGAAAGATTTAAGCGTATTTGGTATAATCGCCTCATTGAATACTTTTTAGCATAATGCTATATGAATTGCTTAATTTCCCCGAGCATTTTGATTAAGTGGATTAGTTCTGAATTTTTATTATTGTCGATGATTTGAATATATTTGAGACTCTTGAAGATATCTCCTCAAATCCTTGTGCAACAATCGATATACAGAAAAATGTTGAAAGAGAGTTTACATGAATAATGCATATTCATTGATCACCCTTATGGTTGTTAGGTCTCTTAGTGTAAACAAAGATTATTTCTGCCTCAAGAAAAGGGTAATGATATTCTTGGTATAAAAGCAAAATATATACATTATTTGATCTGGAAGCATCGTATCTTAGCTGGTCCAGAAATATTATTTAAGTGCTACGAGATCATTACCTTTAAATAATTGTTATGCATGAGGCAAAGCCGAAATATGTGTTTGGCTAAACGTATCCTGAAGATATGTGAATGTTTTTCACAAGATAAGATGCAAGCTATCTTGTAAAGAGATAATACAAATTTTATATCTCAAGGTGGATATATCAAATATGATAAAACGAAACATATTTCTTCAAGTTTCGTCCCTCATGATTTTTAGATGAATATTATTCAATGAATCATTTCAAGCAATGATTTGGAAGATTTATCCATTAGTACATGATCTACTTTAATATTTGAAGTTTGTATTCAATATTGAATTATGAAGATTCAAAAGTCTTATGTGATTGATGCGTGTAATAAAAGCACAATTGTGTGCAAGTGTACACGTCGCCAAGTAATAAAGTGATAAGTATATCGTGTATCGTCTCCACAGGGATTGGTATACTTAATATGTCTTCCCTTGTTCCCTTACTCCTAAAAAGAAAGTAAAAACACAGATGAGTTGATTTGTTTAACTAACTAAATAATTAAATAACAAAACATAAAATAAAAGGTTAAGAACGATATAGAGAAAGCAAGTAGGATTCAGTTGCGTCAATTAGTGGATTCAATTGATCTTCTTCTTGTCCAATGCAATTATATAACACTGCTTCGATAGTACTGCAGATACAACCTCGGTAGTATTGGTTTTCTCTACCGCGACAATCTCTTGCTCTTGGGCAGAGGCATCAAAGTTCAGCAAAGTGTCCGTAGTTGACTCAGCTTATCTCTAAGTCAGAGTGCTGTTGATGATTGGTCCTTGACGATACCTCTCGGTGTAAATCAACGATAACCACCAATCAATCCATTACTTCTTTTAGCTGTTGAAACTCTTAACCTATCTCTAGGCCGAGTTAGTGTCTACAACACCGTACTTATCCCTTTCGTGAATCTATATCTCTCGATGCTAGATAAATAGATTACTTCCAAACTTCTCTCTCGAGCTTGAATGCAAGAACAAAGAATGGCAATAGGATGAAAAAACTTAGATATTATTATTGCATAAGAACAAAGAAACAAGAATCAATCTCCTCTTACTAATTTATACAACCTTCACCTATCCCTAAGAAATTTAGAACATATTGTCGTTTAGGTATAATTCTTAGGGAGAATGGTTTCTCTAAAAATCGGCTTTGTAAACAATGTGGCCGGCTAGGGTATATATAGTCTTAACCTAGGGAAAACCTTTCCTAAATAGACTTCAACTTGAAGTAAGGAACAAGTCTTCTTCAAGGGATATGATATTTCCAAGTTTGCCGCCTTCTAGAAGGGTTTTCCCACTTGTTCTTTGACTTGGGCTTTTAGCGCACTAGCCTGATCCAATTGGTGCGCTACATCTTCCAGAATGTTCTCTATATTTTTATCTTTCATTACGCCTCCAATGTTGGTACTGCCACTCTGGATTCTACCACAGCCTTATCTTCTGTCTCGGCCTCAACATTGCTTCACTGTCGCTTCTGCCCTGGATATTCCTACATGTACAGAATATGTAATAATATCTGCATTCTCTATAAATATTGACTTTGTAAGTAATGATAACAGAATATCCAATATTTGCGCAAAGAGTCCATATTTTCAGTTCAAGTTGGTGTATAATAGATGCATAAAGTATCATGAGAAGGGTAGTAAATAACTGCCTTTTAGGCACTCATCAGTGATATTTTCATGAGGGGAGTAAATACGTGTTGCACTTTTTTTCCCTTAACCGAGGTTTTGTCCCAATGGGTTTTCCTGGTAAGGTTTTTAATGAGGCAACATATTATGCATATCAATGATGTGCGTACTCTTTTTCCTTCACTAAGAATTTTTTTCCCACAGGGTTTTTATCTTAGTAAGGTTTTAACGAGGCATATTATCTTCATGGATATCCAAGGGGGAATGTTATAAATATATTTATTCATGGTGGATATCCATATATTAAGTTAGAGTTTAATAGGCTTTATTATTAGGGTTTAATACCCATTGGAATTAGGGTTTCTATCTTATGCCTATAAATATAGACTTTTGGAGAAAGCATTGTACACCACCCTACTTTAAGAATATAATACAAATCTCTCTCTTTTGTCTCTCATCTTTATTCTCCTATTTTATTTTTGTTCTTTACTTTATTCATAACAAGTTCATATATTTTACATATTATAACATTAAAAAATTAGGTATCATTTATATATATAACTTACAATATCATGTCTAAAATTATTATTTATCTTATTAAAAGCACCTTTTAACAGAAATACTAAATACTTAAATCTCAAACCCAAAAGTACTTCTGTAAATAACTTTTTAAAATTACTTTTTTACCATATTTTTCAAAATAAATGCTAAATTAGTCCCAAGGGTCTTAATTTATACTCGTTTTTAGTTTATTGTCTAACGTTTTTTGGTCTACTTTGGTGTCTAATATTTTTAACGTTACTTAAATAAGTGTCTCGCAGTTAATATCTGTTAATTTTCATTGTTAACGGACATATGTTAGTTTCTTAAAATTCAAAAATTATATTTAAAATAAATAAAAACAATCTTAATTTTCACAAACTAGTCCCAAATTTTTAAATCTCTAACATCCAAACCTCAAATCCTAATCTGGGATAATTTCGTCGACGATTGTCAAACTCACCCATCACATCCGCAATTAGACCATCACGATCATTTACGCTATCACTTTTCATCGAAAATTGATTGACGTTGTGTGAAACATCAAAATTATCGAACGAATCATTTGAATAATTCACGATGAAAAACATCATATCAGACAATGAATGACACGCAAAATCGTTCGGTGAGAGGATGATGCTTCATTATGTTACCGAAAACGCGACCAATGTCGATCGTAATGACTCAGATTTTAGAATCCAATGGTGATTTTATTCAAAGCGTGAGTTCTCTGTTAGGCCAAGATGTTGGGCCTTTAAGAACTTTTTAAGCAATTGTGTGTTGTTGGGCTTGAACATGTTAGTTGGGGTTTGAGTTAGGAAAAGTTTAATGGACCAAATTAATAGATTAGCTTCATGATTAAATAATGGTTAATGTTTTTGAAAGAGATAAAAATATAAGAAAATTTTCAAAAATCATTATTTATTATTTAAATAATTTTATTAGAATCAATTCTAAAATTAGAAAATGCAACATTTAGAGTTAGCGGCCAAAATAATATTATTACAAGGATAATCTTTTTTTACTATTATATAATTATTATATAAAATTTTAAAATAAAAGACCACAAATACACCTTGAAGCCAATAGATTCATATAAAATTTCATTACCACGTCATCAAATAATCATTTATTAGAATAAATTTTATAAATATTTTTTCACATAAACTCTTCGTTCATCCACACAAAGTATTAATAACTTTGATTTGAATTTGAGCTAATTTAAAATTTTTATTTTCATCATTGATTTTCTAAAAAATTTTTTATCAAATCAAATTATAATATTTTAATTTTTTTACAAATACTACTAAATTTTTATTAAATTCATAAAAATTATAAAATTAAGAAATAAAATAATTAGATTGAAAAACTCAAAAATTCTTACAACCCAAAAACAAAGAAAAAAAATTCCTATGGAAATAAAGATACCGATAAAATTTAGCAGCTTCTTGAATCTCCTTGTCTCTGTCCAAACATGACACATAGTGAAGGAAGGAGGAGTTGTAGGCGATTCAAACTATCGTGCAAAAATTACCGCTACGTCCTGATTTTATCGGCAAACAACCATCAACCAAGTGGGGATAAGTCTTTCCAAGTGACCACCGACAAAACAATAAATAAGAAAACTAGCATCGATTGAATCTCTTTGCGAACAACAACCGATCGTTAGAGTATGATGCAACCTGCCATAAAGATAGACGAATCAAACCTCAAAACAAAAATAAAACATGTCACAAGGACAGAGAAAAGCGTGTCACAAAGATAGAAAAAAGAGATCTTTATTAAAATAAAACAAGAAAAATAAATAGATCCGGTGATCGACAACTAACACTAAAATTGATTGTCGACCACCGATCAAAGGGAATGATTAAAACGAAAAACTAAAAAAGATAAAATTTAAGAAAAGAGCCACGGCTAGAGGGTTTGAGAGAGAATTAGGTTTGAGTGTTCACAATATTTACATATTTAAAATAATTATTTATATGCATACATATACTCTTTAAAATGTCAAACGTGATAATATATCAAGTTTTTTAAGGTGATACTTGAAATATTGTTTTGTGTATTATTAGGTCATTTATGGTAGTGTTTGTATTATTTATATGTATATATGTATTTTTTGAAAAAATAATTCATATTTTTTTTCTTATATAAAAAAATCATGTTTATGTTGCTATGTATTTTAATTTTTTGAAAAAAATTGTTTTTAGAAATATTTTTGGAATCAAAAGTATTTTTTAAAGTTAGAAGTAATATTAAACAAATAATTGTTGGGGAAAATTCTTTTTAAAATATTTTTAACCAAATACAAAATCTAAAAATTTCAGGTTTAAATTTAAATATTATTTTTTAGTAAAAATTATGTTTCTTAACCTTTAATTTGTTATCCTAAAATATATTTATTTTATAATTTATAAACTTATAATTTTTATTAATAATCAATTGTATAAATAATAAATTATTATTGTTTAAAAGTTTTTATATATTTATGTCAATTTTTTAGATAAAAATTATTTTAAAACTTATATATTTTCATGGGAACATAGATTATACAATTTTTATTTGTTTTTTAATAGAATATATATATATTAATTTAAATTAATATATTTAATATATTATAATATTAAAGAATTTAAATATAATCTAAAATGTATAATTTTAACTTATAATATTATATTTTAGGTAATCATTTATTTTCTCAAAATTATTTTTTACAATAATATTAAATATTTAAATTTTAAAATAAAAAATTTTAAAATAAATATAAAAAATAATTATTTATCGTAATTTTTAAAAGTAATGTTAAACTAATAAGTAAGTCATTGCACTATTTTTTCAAAAAATATTTTCCCAATTTTTGAAAAATAAACTGATGTGAGATTTCTCAATTTTTGAAACAACCCAAAAATCTTATCCACAACTTTAAATTTCTCAAAAATTAAATCCCAAAAAATATTAAATCATGAACCTTCATTGTAATTTTAAAAATCCATTGCACCAATATATGCGAAATTTTCAAGTTTGGTTCATCGTCTTCCTTAAAGATTAGTTATTTTATTTGGTTTGGATTTATAAGTTGACATTTTATAAAATTTATTTTAGGTAAAATAAAAAACTTTTGGTTAAATAAAAATTGGTTTGATCGATTCTACTACTAAAGTAAAACTTAAAACTAAGTAAATCGTTAAAAAAAATATTAATTAAAAAATAAGTATTGAAAATTTATCAAATGGAATTTTTAAAAATTTCAGTGTTATTGGATAAAAATCTTTTGTTTTTTTTATGTCCTTATTATGTCTCAACACTAAAAATATTAAATTTTAAATCTTAACTCTAAGTTTTAAAATTTAAAACTTACACTCTAAAAATATATCATACCTTAAGTTAACTAAAATCAAACTATAAACCTTAAACCTAAATCTTAAATCTAATTTTTTTAAATATTAAAACATAAATAAAAACACTAGAAATATAAAAATAATATTTTAGTTTCAATTCGGAATGATTAATGAGATTATAAGGCATTATATTATACAAATATCACAGTAATCTTAAAAAAATTAACTAAAACGATAATATTGCAAATTCATTAATCATTTATCCAAATTAATTAATTGGGTCATTTTATATTTTGCGGCACTTCCTACTGGGCTAGAGAGTTGGGCCGTGCGTGACCTTCCGCGATCGCATGAAGGATCAGCATTGAAATATTAAAATAGAAATTTTTGTCCCTATTCTTATATTTTTTTTCATGTCTTTTATTAAAAAAAATAAAAATTAAATTTTTATTTTTTAATTTTTTTATATATTAAACCCTATAAGGCTACAACTTAAAAAATACATTATACTCCTAATTTCGTAAACTTTAATTACAACCCCTAACTTTAAACTCTAAACCCATACATTTAAAATGGGACACCAAAGAAAGGATAATGAAAGATAAGACTATTACCAAAATATGGGTAAGGACAATAAAGATAAGACGATTTGCACCCAAAATATGAATAAGAACAATAAAAGATAAAACGATTTGCACCCAAAATATGAGTGTAGCTTTCATACCTTTTTTCTTCATTGATTCTTATGTAATATCTATTGTAAAACGAGGAAGACCATGTTGTCGAAAGAAATAATATATATATGTTTTTTTTGTTGTCCTTTTAGTTTTTAAGGCTTTATCTTGATTAATTTGAATTGATCCATATCGTATATATGATTTTGGTAGGTAGGTTTCTTAACGAGAACTTTTTACATACACAACCAGTGAGGTTCTAGACAGAAGCAACGAGAGCAACCTCATATGCCCCAAAAGAGAGGACCTAAAAATAAAAATTAAATTAAATATTTATTTAAAAATATAAATATATATATATACATGTATATATAAAACTTATCTAAAACATAAAACATGTTAAAAGAATGTTATCTTTTAGGTAAAAATGAAAAATATTTAATTTTTAGATATTTAATATTTAATTTTTTATAGATAAAGAAGATAATCTAATAACATTTTTCTATTAATTTATTTTTTAAATTATATATCTTACTAATTATAAATTAAATACCTCATTTTAATAAATTTTGTTGGGCTTGATATGTGTTAATGTTGAAATCCGTATTAATGTGATTAAGGGTTGAAAATTGGTGTTAAAATACTCTAAACATCATTAATATTGAGTAGGAACACTTTAGGATCGATTAAATTAAGTTTGGGGTTGAAAATCTAGAATTTCTAAGTGTAAAACCGTCCTTAGTGCAGGGGGTATCGATACTCGGGCTACCGGTATCGATACCCATGAGTATATTTTGGCTTGTTGCCCAGGGGTATCGGACCATGCTTCGATACCGAGGGTTCTAGAAACTTTTTGGTATTGAACCATGTTCCGATACGAGTCCCCCCTTTCTGTTGACTTTTGAAGTTGGTCAACGATATCGAACCCTATTTCGATACAGAGGATTCCAGAAACTTTTTCGTATCGATACCTATATCGAAACAATCCTTCTTTCTTCTGTTGACTTTGACTTTGGGCAAGTGGTATCGATACTGGCATCAATACCCCTGTGTGTTTTGGCTAAGTTGGGTAGAATTTAAGACTTCAGTGACCTTAATAAATAAATACTCTAATCTAAAAGCTATAGAATGAATCATCGAACTAAGATTGATAATCATAACCCCGAAAGACTTAAGTATGATAAAGATTAATATGTCTTGTTGTGATAGATCCTAGGTGGATCGTTTATGTGGTTTGAGTCCTTTGTGTTGGAAATCCGGATATCCATAAGTGTTGCAACACGTTGAAGGCCATCCGATGTAACATGCCGGGTGATGATTGAAGACTTTTATTCCGAGTGTTGAGCGGCCTCACTCGAAGATGTTCGATGTAACATTCTGAGCATAGGGTTGTTGGGCGGCCTACACCCTTTTTCGAACGTTGGGCGGCCTCGTTCGAAGATGTCCGATGTAACATTCCGGGTATAGGATTTGAGGGCAGCCTTAATCCTGAGTGTAGGATCCCGATGCTGTGTGAACGCGGGCCTCGCTCTTGTGTGGACTTATATGACTGTATATGCTGTATGCGATAGTATACACTCATTTATGACATGTGTTAGGCAAGCATGCTAGATCTTCATACCATACATGTGATTTATATGTCATGCTTTACTGCTTTGATATGCATGATGTTGGCCGAGTTTGGCGTATCCACTGAGCTTGTGTGGCTCAACGTTCAAAATCTATTTTCGTGTGTAGGTTAGGTGGAGCGGGATTCACGGAGAACCACCAAGGTTTGGACTTTCAGCATCGACCATATTGTCAGAGTACAGTTATTAGATGTAGTGGGCTTAGTACTATATCGAACCCTATATGTATTGTAACTCTATTATTTTATTTGGGTCGAATGCTTTTAAAATAGTCTGTAATATATTTTGGAGCTCCGGTTTACTTTGAATTATTTTGGGCTTGTTTTAATTTAAGTGGACTATCTAAGTGGTTTTGGACTTTATGTGATTTTTATTATTGGTATTTTAAAAGAAATTTTGAAATATGGATTTTGGGCCGGAGGCCCATTGTGACATCCAGGTCGGGTGTTACATTTAGTGGTATCAGAGCCCAGGTTGAGTCAGTTCTAGGAGTCCCCGGAGGAGTCTAGTGTGTTATATAGGTGTTAGACTAGTACTTGCCCACGCGTCGATATAGTACTTCTTTTAAAGCTGAAATTTCGATGGTGTAATCCCGTTTGTGGTTATTGTGCAGCATGCCTAAGCGCGTCAGAGATCAGGAGGAGAGTCGGGGTTCTCAAGGAGGAGACTCCGACTATGAGTATGAGCCCGATGAGGAGGTGCCATCGGATAATGTAGTTGGTCAAGGGGTCAACTACTTTGCTCAATTGAACCGTACTCTGCGCAGGATAGTGAGAGCTATACTGAGGTCGTCTTCTACACCTCGTGAGGCATCGGTTGAGAGAGTGCGGAGGCAGGATGTTGTTGACTTCTTTGGCACGGGATAGGATAATCTCGTACAGGCAGATCAGTGGTTGCACGACACAAGGTGGATCACGAGATAGATGCGACTGAGGTCACAGGATAAGCTATCGTGTGTGTTATCTCTTCTCAAGGGCAACGCAAGAGAATGGTGGGAGACTGTTGAGCAGGGTTGGTATCCCCATCGTCCTAAGTGGGAGGACTTTCTTGAGGAGTTTAAGAGCAAGTATGTGGGTGAGACTCACATAGATACCCTGAGGAAGCGGTTTACCCATCTGGTTCAGTGAAACCGTTCGATCTTCGCTTATGAGCAGGAGTTCCTCCAATTGAGTCGTTATGCCCCAAAGCTTGTTGCTACCGAGAAGATGAGATGTAAGAGGTTCTTGAGAGGTCTGAGGAAGGAGATCCAGACTTATCTTACTGTTAGACCACCTACAGTGTTTTCTGAGTTAGCTGTCAGTGCTAAATCGTTGGAGCAGGTTCAGGGTTTGACCTATGGGCCATCTGTTGGCCAGGGAATCTCCGGTGGAGCCAGTCAGAGTCGTACGGGTAACTCTCAGTCCCACCCTGGTAGGAATAGGAACCGTTGGAACCAGAATAGAGGAGCGTCAAATCAGAGTTCGAGGTCAGATCAGAGGTTAGAGTCTGCGGGATGTAGGAGGCAGTCTGTGTCTTCTTCTGCTGGGGGTCTAGAGAGTTTGCAGAGGAGTGCCAATGTTAGTGTTTAGGCTTGCAGGCGTTATGGTCGGAGCCACCGAGGAGAGTGTTGGGGCAATGCTAGAGCTTTTTTCCAGTGTGGGTCCCCGGATCACCTTGTTAGGGATTGTCCTGAGGTTGTGACGTCTCTTCCCGGTCAAGCTCAGAGGACTGTGTTCCAGGCTTAGAGAGGTCGTGGGTTCTCTCGTGGCGGAGCTAGCCATGCTTCAGGGGGTACCTTTCAGTCCACCACCAGAGCACCGGCGAGACAGTATACAGTAAGGGCACAAGAGGATTGTGCTGCTACCGGTGTGATCGCAGGTACGTTCAGTTTGTTTTCTGTACCTATAGTTGCTCTTGTGGACTCGGGGTCTACTTACTCGTATATCCGTAGTGGGATATCTCAACAGTGGGGGTTACTAGCGGAGGATCTTGAGATAGGGGTTCGTGTGACAAGCCTTTTGGGGTTGGATGTGTTGGTGGATAAGGTGTATCGAAGGTGTCTGATCGAGGTACAAGGATCTATCTTCCCGGCCGATCTTATGGTCTTGCCGTTTTAGGAGTTCGACGCAATCCTAGGGATGGATTGGTTGTTTGAACACGATGCAAGTTTGGATTGCAGATCCAAGAGTTTAAAGCTTAGAGTGATAGATAGTTCTAAGCTTGTTGTGAGGGGTGGAAGAAACTCGTGTTTACCGAATATGGTGTCAGCGTTGACAGCTCAGAGGTTGATCCAGCAAGGTTGTGAGGCTTTCTTAGTTCACGTGGTGGATGTGAGTGTTGGTAGACCAGCTTTAGAGAACTTGAAGACAGTCTGCGAGTATCCCGATATTTTCCAAGAGGAGTTACCTAGTTTACCTCTCGATCGTGAGTTGGAGTTCCGGATAGAGGTGTTGCCTGGTACGGCATCGGTGTCCATAACACCTTACCGTATGGCACCGAAAAAGATGAGAGAGTTAAAACAGCAGATCCAGGAGTTGCTTGAGAGAGGTTTTATCAGACCGAGTGTGTCACCGTGAGGAGCACCGATTTTGTTTGTTAAGAAGAAGGATGGATCGATGAGGATGTGCATCGACTACCGTCAACTCAATAAGGTCACGATCAAGAATCGTTATCCCATGCCTAGGATCGATGATCTCTTTGATCAGTTGAGGGGTGCCCGTGTGTTTTCTAAGATAGACTTGAGATCGGGGTACTATCAGTTAAAGGTGGTGGACGAGGATGTCCAGAAGACCGTTTTTAGGATGCGATACGGACACTATGAGTTTTTCGTGATGCCGTTTGGGCTCACGAATGCACCCGCAGCTTTTATGGACTTGATGAACTAGATCTTTCAGCTGTATCTAGATCAGTTTATGGTTGTGTTCATCGATGACATCTTGGTGTATTCACGCTCGTAGGAGGAGCATGAATACCACCTTAGAGTTGTTCTTCAGGTGTTGAGGGATAGGCGTCTGTACGCCAAGTTCAGTAAGTGCGAGTTTTGGTTGTCTGAGGTGGCGTTTCTTGGCCACATAGTTGCAGCGGATGGTATCCGAGTAGATCCTCAGAAGATACAAGCTGTGGTGGAATGGAAACCACCAAGGAATGTATCGGAAGTCCGTAGCTTCCTTGGACTTGCCGGATACTATAGGAGGTTCGTTAAGGGTTTTTCGATCATAGCGGCGCCTTTGACCAAGTTGCTTCAGAAAGGAGTCCCGTTCGCGTGGAACGAGAGAAGACAATAGAGTTTTGAGCAGTTGAAAGCTTATCTGACAGAGGCACCGGTCTTGACGTAATCGGAACCGGGAAAGGATTATGTGGTGTTCAGCGATGCTTCCTTGAATGGGTTGGGTTGTATGCTCATGCAAGAGGGTAAGGTGGTTGCTTACGCCTCGAGAAAGTTGAAACCCCGTGAGAGGAACTATCCTACACATGATCTTGAGCTTGCAGCAGTTATCTTCACTTTGAAGATATGGAGGCATTATCTCTATGGGGAGAAATGCTACATCTACACCGACCACAAGAGTTTGAAGTATCTGCTTACCCAGAGAAAGTTGAATCTGAGACAGCGTCGGTGGATAGAGTTGCTAAAGGACTATGACTGTGTCATAGAGTATCATCCGGGTAAGGCGAATATGGTCGTTGATGCTTTGAGTAGGAAGTCCATGTCGGACTTGAGAGCTTTGTTTGCTCGGTTAAGGATGACCAATGATAGAGGTCTTTTAGCTGAGTTGTGTGTGGAGCCCACGCTAGTTCAGGAGATAAAGAGAGCACAAGTGTTAGACGAGGAGTTGGTAGCTCAGTTAGAAGCTGTTCAGAGGGCTGAGTCGTCAGACTTTGAGGTACGAGATGGTGGTTTCTTGTACTTTCAAGGTCGGTTGTGTGTTCCCGCCTTGGAGGATCTGAGGGATCATATCTTGAGGGAAGCTCACCGTAGTCCATTTTCTGTTCATCCGGGTAGTAACAAGATGTATCAGGATCTTCGTCCTTTCTTTTGGTGTCCGTGCATGAAGAGAGATGTATCAGAGTTTGTGACAAGGTGTTTGGCATGTCAGCAAGTGAAAGCAGAACATCAGGTTCCTTCAGGTTTGCTTCATCCTATCCAGATTCCACAGTGGAAGTGGGATCGTGTGACTATGGACTTTGTCACCGGGTTATCGGTGACGTTGAGGAAACATGATGCTATATGGGTCATAGTTGATCGGTTAACCAAGTCAGCTCACTTCTTACCCGTGAGGATGGACTTCAGCTTGGAAAAGTTGGCTCAGTTGTACATCAAGGAGATCGTGAGGTTGCATGGTGTACCTTCATCGATCATATCGGATAGGGATCCGAGGTTCACAGCGAGGTTATGGAGGTCTATCCACGAGGCTCTAGACACCAAGTTGTACTTCAATACAACTTTTCATCCTCAGACCGACGGACAGTCTGAGAGAGTTATCCAGATCTTGGAGGATATACTTCGGTGTTGTGTGGTAGACTTTGCTCGTAGTTGGGAGGAGCAGTTACCTTTGGTAGAGTTTGCTTACAACAACAGTTATCAATCGAGCATCAGGATGGCTCCTTTTGAGGCCTTATACGGGCACAGGTGTAGGACACCCTTGTGTTGGACAGAGCTCAATGAGAGGAAGATAGTGGGTTCAGAACTTGTTAAGGAAACAGAAGAGAAAGTCCAGATCATCAAGGAGAGGTTACAAGCAGCTTTCGACAGACAGAAGGCTTATGCGGATAAGAAGCGAAAGCACATCGAATATGAGCTTGGTGAGAAAGTGTTTCTCAAGGTATCTCCATGGAAGGGTATCATCCGGTTTGGTCGGAAAGGAAAGTTGAGCCCAAGGTATATCGGGCCGTATGAGGTGCTATAGAGGGTTGGACCGGTAGCTTATCGGCTAGCTTTGCCTCCGGAGTTGGCACGTATACATGATGTGTTCCACGTGTCTATGTTGAGACGTTACCGTTCTGATCCCTCACACGTGGTTCAGCTTGAGGAAATCGAAGTCAATATGGGTTTGACTTACGAGGAAAGGCTCATCAGGATCGTGGATAGAGGAGTCAAAGAGCTTAAGAATAAGAGTATACCTTTGGTAAAAGTTTTGTGGAGGAACCATGGTATCGAAGAGGCCACGTGGGAGGCGGAGAAGGACATGAGAGCTCAGTATCCTCATCTCTTCCTGATAGGTAAATTTCGAGGACGAAATTTTCTTTAAGGAGGGGAGAGTTGTAACGACCCAAACTCTCGATTTAGTGTGTCGGGTTAACCCGTTGTGTTGGGCCTCGGGTTTAGGCTCGGGTTTGTGTAGTTTGGTCCTTGTTGGGCCATAGGCTTGTTGGGCTTGAGTGGTTTGGGCCTTAAGAGTTTTAAGATAGGGGCATTTCGGTAAATGCCTAATAGGGATGAAAGTGGGGAGAAGGGAGTTTTATTGTTCTGCAGAGGATGATTTCACCTTTCTTTCTCTCCTACTCCCTTCACCATCTTCTTTGAGCTAGGAAAAAGGAAGAGGAAAAGGTGCAATCTTTGTTGGATTGCTGTGGTTTCTCGTTTTGTGCTAGAAGGATAAGTTGTAGAGGGGTTTGAGATCTTTAAAAAGAGGTAAGAAAGTGTTGTTTTGGTGGAGGTAAGGTTTTGATGAGGGTTTAAGGTTTAATCCGGGTTTTGAGTTTGGGGGTTGTTCTATGATCTTCCTTGATGTTTTTATGAGTTAAAAACATCCCTTGTAGAGTCTAAACGATGGTTTAACCTTCCCTTTGTAGAGAAGCAAGTAGAAGACCCATCCTCAAGCTTAGGAGGGAGAAGAGCTTGAAGTGGGAAGAGCTTGCTTGAGTTGTTGTAGCTTGCAGAGGTTGGTACTCCCAACTCTTCTAATTTTTATGCATGTCATGGTAGGAAGAATTCATATAGTTTGGTGTATGTGTGTGCTTGGTTTGAGCTTGATATGTGTTAATGTTGAAATCCGTATTAATGTGATTAAGGGTTAGAAATTGGTGTTAAAATACTCTAAACATCATTAATATTGAGTAGAAACATTTTAGGATCGATTAGATTAAGATTGAGATTGAAAATCTAGAATTTCTAAGTGTAAAACCGTCCTTAGTGTAGGGGGTATCGATACTCAGGCTACCGGTATCGATACCCATGAGTATATTTTGGCTTGTTGCCCAGGGGTATCAGATCATGCTTCGATACCGAGGGTTCCAGAAACTTTTTGGTATCGAACCATGTTTCGATACGGGTCCCCCTTTCTGTTGACTTTTGAAGTTGGTCAACGGTATCGAACCCTGTTTTGATACAGAAGATTCTAGAAACTTTTTGATATCGATACCTGTATCGAAACAGTCCTTCCTTCTTCTGTTGACTTTGACTTTGGGCAAGTGGTATCGATACTGGCATCGATACCCCTGTGTGTTTTGGCTAAGTTGGGTAGAATTTAAGGCTTTGGTGACCTTAATAAATAAATACTCTAATCTAAAAGCTATAGAATGAATCATCGAACTAAGATTGATAATCATAACCCCGAAAGACTTAAGTATGATAAAGATTAATATGTCTTATTGTGATAGATCCTAGATGGATCGTTTGTGTGGTTTGAGTCCTTTGTGTTGGAAATTCGGATATCCATAAGTGTTGCAACACGTTGAAGGCCATCCGATGTAACATGCCGGGTGATGATTGAAGACTTTTATTCCGAGTGTTGGGCGGCCTCACTCGAAGATGTTCGATGTAACATTCCGAGCATAGGGTTGGTTGGGCGCCTCCACCCTTTTTCGAACGTTGGGCGGCCTCGTTCGAAGATGCCTGATGTAACATTCCGGGCATAGGATTTGAGGGCGGCCTCAATCCTGAGTGTAGGATCCCGATGCTGTGTGAACGCGGGCCTCGCTCTTGTTTGGACTTATATGACTGTATATGCTGTGTGCGATAGTATACACTCATTTATGCCATGTGTTAGGCAAGCATGCTAGATTTTCATACCATACATGTGATTTATATGCCATGCTTTACTACTTTGATATGCATGATGTTGGCCGAGTTTGGCGTATCCACTGAGCTTGTGTGGCTCAGCGTTTGAAATCTGTTTTCGTGCGTAGGTTAGGTGGAGCAGGATTCGCGGAGCACCATCAAGGTTTGGACTTTCAGCATCGACCGTATTGTCAGAGTACAGTTATTATATGTAGTGGGCTTAGTACTATATCGAACCCTATATGTATTGTAACTCTGTTATTTTATTTGGGTCGAATGATTTTAAAATAGTCTGTAATATATTTTGGAGCTTCGGTTTACTTTGAATTATTTTAGGCTTGTTTTAATTTAAGTGGACTATCTAAGTGGTTTTGGACTTTACGTGATTTTTATTATTGGTCTTTTAAAAGAAATTTTGAAATATGGGTTTTGGGCCAGAGGCCCATTGTGACATCCGTGTCAGGTGTTACAGTAATCCTAAACTTATTTTTAAAATTCCGACTTTTGGTCTTCTTGGCATCCATTCCATCATATTTTCAAAGGTAAACATCAATTTTTTTCAATAAAAGTCATTTTGGTTAATTCTTTATAATTTTCTTCTTGAGTTTTACTTGAAAAACTCTATTTTTGCATCAAGCTTTAAACCTTTCTCAACGACTTCGGTTTCTTCCTTAACAAGACATATTATTCATCATATTTTCAAGTTAAATATCCCTTCTTTTTAATAAAATTTCGTTGATTTATTTTCCTATATTTTTCTTCTTCAAAATCTCTATGTTTTTCTTCGGTCTTACATGTTTTTAAATATTGGAAGGCGGTTGGATCAATTTTGGAGGTGAGAATCATTCAAACCTCTGAAACCTAAAGTTATTTAATGAAATTATTAGGTTCTTGGCTTATTGCAACAACCTTTAAATTCTTGAATCAATAAAACCAGTTTTCTTGATAAAAATCCATTGTTTTCTTGATTTCTGTTCAAGGGTTTTACATGGATGTTTTTTATGAATAAATATATGAATTTTGAATTTTTAGATTTAATTAAGATTACTTTTAAGTATCTAATCTCGAACCGAAGGTTTAGGTTGTGTTTATAGATGTTTTCGGCGAGTTCTGGTTAAGATATATGGTGTTTTAGGGGCTGCCATGTATTGATCCGACTTGAGGGATGTTTGGGTATGTTATAATTCACTAAACCCTTTGGTTTTGTTGCTTGAATTAGTTTAAGAGGTAGAGGAACAAGTTTGAGGGAGATTAGAAAGTCGAATCACGTTTTGGGGTGACTTGTCGAGCAAGTTTTGATAAATTGGTGAGTAGATTAAGAGGGTTGTCAATTTGGTATGATTTTAAATGTGTTTTCAAAGGTTTGGGGTGTAGGGAAGGTAATAAAAACCTCCCTATACTCGGAAGTATCTAATCTCGAACCTAAGGTTTAGGTGGTATTTGGAGATGTTTTCGGTGAGTTCCGGTTAAGATTTAGGGTGTTTTAGGGGCTGCCATGTATTGGTCCAACTTGAGGATGTTTGGGTGTTTTATAATTCACTAAACCCTTTGGTTTTGATGTTTGAATTAGGTTACGAGATAGAGGAACAAGTTTGAGGGAGATTAGAAAGCCGAATCACGTTTTCGGGTGACTTGTCGAGTAAGTTTCGGTAAATGTGCTTTCTTAAAGGTTCTCATATTATGCCTTATTTTTACTATGTGTTTTAGTCATGCTCATATTGTGTTGTGCATATGTTAATATGAATATCTTTTTAAAACCATGAGAGATTTTGTCAAAGGTTTTTATATTCGTATGATAATCTCACGGTTTTATTTTGAAAACATGAGAAAAATAGTTTTTATCGGTTTTTGCACTTGATGCATGAATTAGTGGGATGCATATGAATTACATACTGATTTTGATTTAAAACTTGAGCATTGGATTTGTTGTGTTGGATATTAAGATGATGGGCATGGTGTAAGTTGATCGATCAATAGGATGTGAGTGCATTATAAATACAAATTCATACGTGTTTTAAATTCCTTGAGTGACACAGTAGAGGTTAGCCTAGTGTTATGTAATATAATAATTACCTTATCACATTCAGGTATGACGATCTATCCCAGAAACCAATGTGGGATCTTTAGATTGTGATATTCAATCTATGTGGATTGGTGTACGATGTCATTCACATGTTTCCGTTTATCCTAACGACTAGAGGTAAATCCATTCGTGTCACTTAACCAACATATGAAAAACGCAAGTGTAAACTATTTATTGTTTAGGTGAAATTCAAGGATTGCATGAGTTTTCTTACTGATCTAAAATGATTTATAAGTCTTGCTATGAGTAGCATGTAAGACTTGGTTATGCTTACAAAGCATGTGATTTTGAAAAGATATTTTTGAAAGGTTTTATGGCTTGTGAGCCATGGTTATTGACACTTGTTAATCTTTTTCAAATAGTGGCATTGTCGGACATGGACATTATTTTTACTTAGAGCATGACTTGATTTTTTAAATTAATTTTGGTATATTATGGGTTGTACTGTAAGATGTTTTTAAATATGTTTTTATTCATTCACTAAGCTTATGCATACTCTTAGGAGTCGAACATATTGTTGCTAACTAGGTTGAATTGAATCCAGCAAATACGTATTGGTATGTGCTTAAAGTGTTTTTAGGTGACTTTGCATATAGAGAATGTCATGAAACCTTTGGAAGTTGGAAATAGTCTCTAAACTTTGAGCATGTAATTAAATGACTTATAGATATTATTTTAAACTGAAATTTGAGATACAAGCTGTAATGAACTTAATTAAACTTTGG
The DNA here is from genome assembly GCA_035048815.1 of Abelmoschus esculentus. NCBI lineage: Eukaryota > Viridiplantae > Streptophyta > Magnoliopsida > Malvales > Malvaceae > Abelmoschus > Abelmoschus esculentus. Next base: position 9,595,205 of record JAUCBN010000026.1, on the reverse strand, counting down.
TAACTTTAATTACATAATTGGTCAATAATTTCTAGAAAATTATAATTAGGTCATTATAACTTGTTCGGTTAAATTATGACTTGTTTCTTACTGGTTTCTGCTGCAACTGAACTCAGTCCTTGCATAAACATGTAGGATCTAATTGAGGCATCTAGATCAGATAAAAAATAGTCATTTAATTTTTAAGGTTATTTATCAGGGTGAGTCTGCGGATTAGCCTTGGTATTCTCCGTATAACTCGTTCGAGTCGGGTGTTGTCTAGACCTAGGGGTGAGCAAAACTCGGCTCGACTCGAAAAAACGAATAACTCGACTCAACTCGAGGCGAAAAATACTCGAATCGTTTTGACTTGACTCAAAATTTCATAGACTCGACTCGAAAAAATTTCAAATAAAGTTCGAGTTATAAAATGGAAACTCGAATAACTTGAATAACTCGAATGTTTTAGTAATTAAATGATTAATTTTAAGTTTGAGATAAATCTCTCAAATTTTTATGATATATATACATTGATATATAAAAATATAAAAATATATCGTTACATAAGTAAAATATATATATATATGCATATCTTATATGATAAGATAAAGTCGTTTAAATTGGAATCAAATAATACTATAACATGATAAGTAATTACAATTAAATATAAACTCGAAAACTCGACTCGATTCGACTCAATTCAAATTTCTTAAACTCGACTCGAACCGAAAAATTTTCAAATAAAGTTTGAGTTATAAAATATGACTCATCAACTCGAATAACTTGAAATTTTTTGACTCGACTCAACTCGATCGAATACTCACCCTTATCTAGACTGGGTCGAGGGGGTTACAATTAAGCGATTATTATTTCTTGATCAAAGTAGTAGCGGAGTCCTTTTAATTGACATCGTATGGTATTTCTTTTATTTTTATTTCATCCTTAAGATGGAATGTCATCATTAAAGCTTCCAAGAATGAATGTCATCAATTACCTCAGAGATCGAACATTATCATTTAACCTTCCAAGAATGAATACCATCAAGTGCCTTCGAGATGTAGCATCATCATTAAAGTTTTCAAGAAGGAATGTCACTAATTACCTCCGAGATGGAGTTTCATCATTAAGCTTTCAAGAAGGAATGCCATCAACTACCTCCTAGATAAAGTGTTATCATTAAAGCTTTAAAGAAGGAATGTCATCATTTACCTCACCACCTACCTCTGAAATAAAGTATCATAACTACTAGATTGTTTTTCATTGAAAAAAATTATTGCTTCTAGTCTTTGCTCACTTCCTTCATTCAAGTAATAAGTAAGAGGGGCAGTTGTATGTAAAAAAATTTATTCAAGTTTAAATATTGAGATCAAACCTAATATAATAAATTTGGCTAAAAAATAAAAAATCAAATAAATTTAGAAATATAAAAAAAATAAAAAAATAAATCTAGAAAGATCCAAATAAATATCCAAAAAAATCCAAAAAATATTTAAAAATAAAAAATCCTAGAGTCGTCTACTACTAAGAGGACTTTAAGTTCCTTTCAAACTCTTGCTCACCGAGAAAAAATACTCCAACAAATTCAAAATTTTTCAGAGCATAAACACTCAAAAAAACGTAATCCCATGCTATAAATACCCCCAGACCTTATAGAAAAATACAGAAAAAAATTCTACGAAAATTATACCAAGAAAGAACAAGATCTAGTGAGGAAACTCGAGCAGAAGCAAGTAGAAAATCAAGTGATTAAATTGTGATTACATCAATGATGACAACTTTAAAAGAGGTAAAAATTTGAATCTTCCTTTATTTCTCTTTACTTATGTTCGTTTGATTTTTGTCAAGACTAATATTTTTTTTCAAATTTAGAAGAAAAATTAATTAATAAAAGAGTATCAAATTTTACCGTAATTGATTTTTAGACCACCATCAAAATGTTAAGAACCATAGAAGAATGATGGAGATAATCATTTAAAATTAAATATTTAAATTAAATTATTTAATATATTATATATTTTTTATTTTTTGTTTTTGTAAAGACGAAGAAAAAAAATTTCTCTCCTATTTATTACTACGACGAAGAATCAAATTATCACTATATTTATTCTTTTTTCTGCTTCTTCTTCCAAGTGCAGGATAATCCTAAAGGGTTGCCAATATTTAGATCCGGTTCTAGAGGAATAGTAATAAGAAAGCGTTTTGAGAACTAAATGACACCAAATAATCTTTCTTTTAATTAATTCTGACTGATAATGAAAAAATTATAACTTTGAGAATTAGGTTATGAAAGGGGTAAACTGTGTGTTAGTACCCTTAAAATTCAATTTCAATTCAACTTGAGAGCGTTGTTGTAGTTTGGCATAAGGATTATGAAAATTTACCTTACAGGGCCCTTCAAGATTTAGGTGCTTAAGTTTAAATCTTTAAGTTTGAGTTTTGTTTCCTTTTAGTTTCCTTTTAGGTTTACATTCATTTTAATTATATCCTTATTCATGAATTCATTTAATAATTAAACCAAAAAACTTGCTATAGATTTAATTTGATAATTAATTGGTTTTATTAATTTAATTAATTTATAAAATAGATTTTAATTATATTTTATTAGAGTAGTGAAGTGGAAAATTAGATTTTGTATATAATTTATTTTTAATTTATTTATTATTATTATTATTGTGTGTGTATATTTTGTTTTAATTTTTTTTCATGTTTGAATTATTTTTGGCAAGTGTTTATATTGTGTTCTTCAATTTTATTTTTAATCTAGCTAATTTTTATAATAATACTATTAACCCACCTTTGAAGTTTTGTAGATAATACAAACCATTTTAGGTAAAAATTTTGGGCGTCATTGGGGCTTTATAACCTTTCTCGCACGTAATCGACTCCTGAATTTAATTATGACTTTGATTCAGATGCAGATTAGTTTTATAGGTTTCCAGTCGTACCTATTCAAAACGACTGATGATGACTCCAATCTATGAAGAGAATTTGAAGTTCCATCCAATTTTAACCCATATTGAAAACGGTGTCGACAACCACCTTAACATGTGTTTGTCTGGTTGTTGTGTCATCGCATCTCAAGATCAGTGGTCTCGTTCTTGGCATTTTCTTCAATAATAACTATGTCACATGCACAAACAAATGAAAATCAAGATTGGACAGAAAATTATACGAATGCAAATAATCCTTTTCTCTTTTAATAGGAGGGATAATTATTTATTTATGCATCCCTTAACCCTCATTCATTGAACAACCCAAAGCCTTAAGCCCTACAACAAAAAGAAAACATGTTATGGAGTCCTTGAGCCTCCAACATGTGGGGCTCTTGATTCAGGTGAACTCGAATCTCATATTTTAAAATCTGAATTGTTACAAGACATATAATCTTTAATTTTCTTTAATATTTTTATATTTTTTAAATAATCATAAGGTGATTATAGATAATATTCTTTAATATTTTTATTAAACATTTTATGATATACACACTTTGTAAAAAAAGTTACTCAAATCTAAATATTTTTGAATAAACATTATCTTTATTTTAATTGAAATTACTTATTAGATTCAATATTTTTTATTTTATTTTTGCTTTGTCTTAGACGAATGCACTTGTATAATGTTTTTTTTCTTGTTATATTTGTAAATAAAATTGTTTGATGGTTTTTTATGTCACAACTCATATTTGGATATGAGTGTTGGATTAACTCGAAGTATTGGGCCTCGGGTTTGTGTTTAGGTTGATTTTGGGCCTTGGTTATAGGTGTCTTGAGTTTTTATTGGGCTTAAGGTTTATAAGTTAAGGGTATTTTGGTAAATGCCTAAAGAAGATGGAATGGGGAGTTTAGGTTTTATGTTCATGTAGAGTGATATCACACTTTATTTCCTCTTTTTCTCCCCTTTTCCTTCTTTCTTAGCAAGAGAAAAGAGTTTACTAAAGGTTGAATCTTTGTTCTATGACTTGAGAATCTCGTTTCTAAGATGAAGAAAAAGTTTTAGAGCTATTAGAGATCTATCAAGCAAGGGAAAGAGATGTTGGTTTGGTGAGAAAAGTGGTTTTATGAGTGTGGTTTGAGGGAAGAACAAGATGGAAGTTTTAGAAGCTTAAATTTTAGTTTTCTAGTGTCTTTAAGTTCTGAGAATCTTATCCAATAGTGTCTAATGGTTGGTTTGTCATCTCTTTGTAGATAAAGGAAGTTGGAGAGTCCTCAAGAAGCTTAGAAAAAAAGAAAACTTGAAGAGAGTGGGAAGATGTGCTTGTTGTTGCTTTTGCTTAAGGTTGGTACTCTTCCAACTCCTTAGCATCATGCATTTCATAGATATAATTCATGGTTGCTTGTTTCATACATGCTTGAATGCTTGGTAGCTTAAAAATACCCTTTAATGGTGAATTGGTGCTTTAATGCTAAATTATTGTAAATTGACCTTAATCATGCTTAGAATCATTCCCATAACGTGTAGAAATAAAGAGGAAATCAATCATGTAGGTTGAGTGGAGAATTTTGGATAATTCTCACTCAAACTTATATTTTTTAGTAAGGGTAACGATACGGGAAGTTCTCATATCGGTACGCTAGAGTGTCTAAGTGAGAGAAATATAAGGGTGTATCGGTACGTCAGTCTGTGTACCGATACACCCTGCTTGATTTAAATTCTAGAAATGTTTTTCGGTACCGGTATGTAAGGGCGTATTGAAACCACTATTATATTGGGTTTTAACATAGAGAGGCGTACTGATAAACCAAATAGATGTATAGATACCAGCTTGGTCAAGTATTGGTACGGTTATGAACCGTATCGGTATAGGTGGGTTTGACTTTATTCTATTCGAAGTTGTTTAACTTGGCATATCGATACGCAAAGGAGGCGTATCGATACTAGTGAGAGAAATATAAGGGTTTATCGGTATGCCAGTCCGTGTACCAATACACCCTACTTGATTTAAATTCTAGAAATGTTTTTCGATACCAGTACGTAAGGGCATATTGAAATCACTATTACATTGGGTTTTAACATAGAGAGGAGTACCGATAAACCAAATAGATTTATAGATACCATTTTGGTCAAGTATTGGTACGGGTATGGACCGTATCAGTATAGGTGGGTTTGACTTTAGTCTATTCGAAGTTATTTAGCTTGGCATATCGATACGCAAAGGAGGCGTATCGATGTGGGAAATATGTAATGCTTGAATCCCACACTCTGATTTTATAGGTTGTTTGAGAGCAGTTCAGTTGATTTAAAATTCTCTTTGAATTTTAAATACTTAATCGAATAGATTTAATAACAAAATATCCGAGATTTAAATGAATATTTTCGGTTATAAAATCTACTATTTTTAGATAGATATTAACAAATTATCTGAGATTTAATTAGATTTTATCTGTTAATAAATATAATTTTGAATAGATTTTATTCGAGATTTAAATGGATATTTTCGGTTGTCAAATCTACTATTTTTTATAGATATTATCTGATATTAAATTTAAAGTTTAAATTTAAATCAAATTTTATTTGATTCTCGGACAGATTTGCCTCTGCTTTCAACCTATAAATAAGATGCTTTTCTCTCATTTTTAATCATCCCATTTAGAGTTTATCTGTCTAAATGAAGAGAGAATTAGAAAGCATTATTCTGTTCGACTCCGGTTTCGACGATCATTTTCTCTACAGTCCACTCCAAACTTTGGGTGTATACTATTTGGAGGACCGTACTAACCTTCGGGGGACAACTGCATAAAGTAGCGAGTACACACATCGGGACGATTTTTTCTAAGGTAGTGGCCTTCATACCATAACACGGTCAAACTTTCTATCAGTTCGTTCCTTTAATTTTTTCTGTCAGTGCTAACGTCTTGTTTTGCAGTCTATATAACCAACAATTTAGAAACAAATTCGACTATAAAAATGATATTATTGTCAAGCTGATTTTGGTTTTGTTCAAACTTGACGCACTTGACGGGTCACTAATCGAAGATGGTGAAGTTGAAGATAAGAACCAAAATCCTAAAGATTCAAAATATATGTGAAATATCTGTCACGATATTTTGGGATCATGATACAAGGATTGAAGCCACAGGCATGATCAAAATAGACAAGGTCTATGTGAAATATGTTTCTACTTATAAGGTCAGATTATTTAATTCATGATTTATATTACATGAATTTATATTAAAGCCTTTACCTAGTCTATAAGCTTAGTGAGTATATTTTAGATTAGGTTGTAAAAGAAGGTTAGATGACCTTTTCTAGAGAAAACTTATCTTGAGTATGCTTAATAATTTTTTTTGTGGGGGAATATATATATATTAAGCATAACTTTTAAAAGACCTAAATGAGGAGAGAAATATTCATAAGAGTTTAATTGGAAAGTAGTGAGATAGTTTAAAAATACATATCTAGGATTGGTTTTTTGAAAGATTTGGTATTTAAGTGTGCTTTATGCGCCACCTCTCTTTCTAAACCTACCTGGTGCATTACTATGCTCATTATTCCAATTTATAAAATACTATGACTAAATAAATATTCTATACTTAATGCAGAAGTTAGAATAATAATCTTAATAATTTTTAAGATATCTTTCTTTTAATCATAGTAGATGAATATTTCTAGTGGTCTTTTAAGGTAAGAACCTTATCTAAAATAAAGAGAAAATGATAGACATTAATGCTACTAAAAGATGTTTGTAGCTATTAAATCTCTTTGAGCTCTTTTCTTTAGATAATTAAGAAGGAAGAAAATATTTATCTATCTTAAGAGTGTGCAAAAATCTCCATAAAAATTCTCTTTGTGAAAAAAATAAAAAGAGTTAGGTCCGATAGAGGTGATGAGTTTGGATCTAAATTTCTCAGAGGTATATGAGACGAATGACATAGTTTATGAAACTTTTTCCCCGTATTTTCCTAAAAAAAGCGGTATAGTCGAAAGGAAGAACAAAACTTTAAAAGAGATGATAAATTCATTGTTGATAAGTTCTGAGTTAGCTGATAACATATTGGGGGAAGTCATTCTATCGGTAAATCTTAAACCGAGTACCTCATAGAGAAATTAGATTTAACCCCATACGAACTATGAAAATGTTATGCACCTAACTTGCAATTTCTAAAAGTGTGGGGGTGTCTGGCTAAAGTATGTTTGCCGACTTTAAGAAGTCCACCATCGGTCCCTAAACCGCTGATGTAATATTTATTGAGTATGCTACCAACACTGTCGTATGATATGCTCTAGAGTTTGAGTTAGAGCCTAAACAAAGATAAAAATAACTTTTGGACCAGACTTTGTTACTTCCTTTATTTCCAAGATAAATGATTTAGACAACTTATCAAATCCTAAAACTTATGAAGAAGCTATGATATCTATTGACACTTAATGATAAACTAGAGTCAATAATGTCTAAATCATACTTAGGAATTGGTAGACTTGCCTAAAGGATTTAAACCTATCAGGAACAAATGAGTTTTTAAGAAGAAACTCATACCAGATGGGTCAATTCAGAGTAAGGCAAGGCTAGTAGTTATAGGGTTCACTCAAAAATATTAAAGAATTTGACAGTTGAGATATCATTTATACTCGAACCCTTTTAACTTTAGCACTCATCTCCTTAAAAATAAAGGAAGCTGCGTTTCCCAGGTTGAATATGCTAAAATTATTGAAAGCCTAATGTTCTTAGTGAACTATACTCGGCCCAATATTGCCTATGAAATGAGTAGATTAAGTAGATATACCCATAATCCAAGTGATGAACATTGAACGACTCTTAGACACTTACTAAAATATCTTAAGGATATTATAGATTGGAAACTCAAATTTGTTGGCTATCATATTTTTTGAAAGGATATTGCGACGCCAACTAGGTTTCTGATAGTGATGAGGTAAGCTCTACGAGTAGATATATTTTCACTTTAGGTGAAGTTGCAATCTCGTAAAAGTCTATCAAGTAGACTTATATTGCACGCTCCATCATAGAGTCAGAGTTTATAACTTTAGACTTAACTAGGCAAGAAACCGAGTGGCTAAGGAATCTTTTAGCAGAGATACCTTTGTGGGGAAAACCGACTCCTCCAATATCTTTATTGTATGATTCGTAATTTGCGATACATGTGGCCCTAAATCAAGCTTACAATGGTAAGAAGAGATACATTCGCATAAGGTACGAATATGTGAGGCACCTAATAAAGAATGGAGTACTTACCTTAGAGTATGTTAAGTCGGAGATGAATTTGGCTGATCCTACTACCAAAGGATTGAGTAGGAAACAAATTTTGGATTCGTCGAGGGGGATGGGTCTTAAGCCCATTTGTTGAGAGATTCATGGTGGATACCCAACTTAGTTCTCTAAGTTCAATATGGTTAAACGAAACCATGAAAAAGACTCATAGTGTACATGTCCCTTTACCTAATCCCTATGACGTTTCATGTACATGCCTAGGTTGAGCTTAAATGCTTTTAATAAATTCATAGCCCAAGTTTGGGTGGTCTTAGTGAGAAAAACTTGATGAATTTACCGATTTTGGTTGAATAACTACTCTTAATAAGTTCTTAGACCTATTGTGAAAGACTAATCGAACTTACCACTCGGAAAGATGAGTTTATTTTTAAACTCTTAATAAATTCTATCCAAAGAGGTTGGATTATTCTATTGAGAAGAACATTATTGAATTTACCGAACAAAGAGGTTGAGTTTTTATTCTTAATGATTTCTTAGCCCAGAGTTTGAGTGGTTCATTTAATATGAACTTGAAGAAAATCACCTTATTTTCTTGTGAGGTTGAGCTTTATACAAAGCTCTTAATTATTTCATAGCCCAATTTTGGGTGATTTATGTTGAGATAAACTTGACGAAATAACCTATGTAAGTGAGAAGAGTTAGCCGCCTTCTATGAAAAACGATGGGCCATTTTTCTAGTATACTTACTAAAATCCCGAGGTAAGATGACTAAATATATATACTTTATGTATATACACATCTTCACATCGCGGACTGTGGTGGATGAAGGAATTAGCTATGTGTTATGAGTTCACCCCGATCTTAGAATGTTCAAGACTAATTTCATTTATCTAAGAGGAAGATTACTCATCATCACTACGTACTAGTTCAAGATTCATTCACTATGTACTTAAGTAACTAATCTCGCAAGTGCTCGTCTAGTGATAGTCGAACTTTGTGACATAATGAGGATTCTTTCGCATTAGTGGGAGATTATGGGAAATATGTAATGCTTGAATCCCACACTCTGATTTTATAGATTGTATGAGAGCAGTTCAGTTGATTTAAAATTCTCTTTGAATTTTAAATACTTAACCGAATAGATTTAATAATAAAATATCCAAGATTTAAATAAATATTTTTGGTTATAAAATCTACTATTTTTAGATAGATATTAACAGATTATCTGAGATTTAATTAGATTTTATCTATTAATAAATATAATTTTGAATAGATTTTATCCGAGATTTAAATGGATATTTTCGGTTATCAAATCTATTATTTTTTGATAGATATTATCTGATATTAAATTTAAAGTTTAAATTTAAATCAAATTTTATTTGATTCTCGAACAGATTTTCCCCTGCTTTCAACCTATAAATAAGATGATTTTCTCTCATTTTTAATCATCCCATTCAGAGTTCATCTGTCTAAATGAAGAGAGAATTAGAAAGCATCATTCTGTTCGACTCCGGTTTCGACGATCATTTCCTCTACAGTCCACTCCAAACTTTGGGTATACACTGTTTGGAGGACCGTGCTAACCTTCGGGAGACAACTGCCTAAAGTAGCGAGTACACATATCGGGACGATTTGTTTCTAAGGTAATGGCCTCCATACCACAACACGGTCAAACTTTCTATCAGTTCGTTCCTTTAATTTTTCCTGTCAGTGTTAACGCCCTATTTTGCAGTCTATATAACCAACAATCGATGCCAGGGAGAGTACAGATACGCGAGTGTACCGATACCTCATATAGGCGTATCGGTACTTGCTTGTCAATCTGTCCAAAAATTAATATTTTCGTTTGGGGGCTCTATAGTCGAGGTACAGGGTCTTAGGGGTCTCTTAAGATGTAAAATGAATACTAAAACTGAAAAATTGACACTTTAACCCCGTTTAGGAGATAATTGGCTAATCACTTGGTAATCGATATGTAATTGAATTGTGATGGAAACCAAATGAGTATTTGTGATATATTATGTGGTATAGTAAGCTAAGGGTCTTGCTTAGTGTTGATGGATCGCCTAGTGTTATAATATTATGTGGTAGGTTCGGACACCTTATAATATTAGTGTTGATAGGAAACCAAAATGAGTATTTGTGATATAATATGGGCAACACTCGAAGACTTTTTGAATGTATGATCTCGATGCTTAGTGGACACGGGCCAATTCAAAGATTCTTGTTGAACTATTTTAAGCATGGATGTAGGATCCCGATGCTTAATAGATGCGGGCCTCATCCTAGAGTATGGCATCCCAATGCTTAGTGGATGCAGGCTGCACTACTTGTATGTATGGATGGATGGATGGATGAATGGATGGATGGATGGATGGATGGATGGATGACTTCTCTTGATATGCAAATGTTATATGTCGATAATATGCATGCATGATATTCTGTTTTTGGCGGATATGGTAGCGTCATTGTACTCATGTCATGTCAACATTCATATTTATATGCTTATTTATGATATGTACGATGTGCACCGGTTGGTAGAGTACCTATTGAGCTTCTGTAGCTTAGCGTTTCGAAGTGTATTTTCGTACGTATGTTAAGAAAATCCTTGGATCGGATGAGCACCATCGTAGTTGGATTCAGCATCGACTAGTTGTTAGAGTATTTTTACTAGATGTAATGGACCATTTACTTGTAATACCCTATATGTGTAATTTTTACTCTTGTTTTAATTTGTTTTGAGTTTAATGCTTTTAAAGGTTGTAAGTTTGGAGCTCCTTACTTTTAAATTTATGAACTTATTTATGGTTCGAAATACCATAGATTATTCATGGATTTTGAAATTGAACTTTTCTATTGGGTTTTTAAAATAAAATTTTTGAAATACAAATTTTAAATCAGGGCTTAATGTAACACCAGTCGAATGTGTTACATTTTATCTTTTGGGGATTACACATTTATACAGTAGGAGAAGAGTTTATCATTATCACACAGAAACACAATCATATATGTTAATTTAACTCAAATCATTATTGGCGTTGAGATAACCAAATTGACCAAACGTTGAACTTTAAAAATTATTTAATATTTATCGATCAAGTTGCATCAGCTTGATGTTTGACTAGGGAGGAAGCATAATATTATATAAATAATGGTCGATCAATAGGTACAAATCAAAAAGTGGCCCACATGATCGCACGTGAAGAAACCACTATCTACATTAGAACAAAAAAACACTACGCCTACGCAGGTTGAGTGTAGGGCTCAACATTATTATTTGAATCAAAATATTTGGATGATTTATAATTTATAAAATATAATTAAATTAAATTAAATGTATAATTATTTTTATTTTTATAAAATAAAAATAAGTAATTTATACTTAAAATACTATAAAAGCATTTTTAATTATTATTTTTTACTTTAAAAATAAATTTTTAATAAATATTTATGAAAAAATATTTTAAAATTTTACCTTTTTAATATTTAAAAATCATAAAATAAAACTATTTTATTAAAATAAAATATAAAATTTTTAAAACAAGCATTAATATAAAAAATCAAAATTAATTAAACCTCAAATCAATAACTACTAAAATAATTTATCGAATTAAATTAAAAATGAACCAATTGGACAGGCAGTAAGTTTGTTTATTAATATTTTTCTTTGGATGAGTCTACCACGAGCGTTGAACACCGTTGAACATCATTAATGTTGAACATCATTGAATACTATTAAATTGATTAGTAAAAATTAAAAATTTTAAAGACTTAACGCGTAATTATAAGTTATTTAAAATTAAATTTTAATTAAATTATATTTTATATATTATATTTTTAAAATTTTTTATATAATTGAATCAAATATGACCAATAATAAATCCCTAAATTAAAAAAAAAAACTAAATCTTTTTTCTCAATCATGATTTCATATATTGTCAAAATCTTTTTCTGGTACATGAATTTATCTTTTGTATTAAACTTTTCATGATCAATTTTAGTTAGTCAAATGTTTCTGATTCAGAATAGAAATACTTATTGTGGACAACACAAGATGGAAGTAATTCATCAGCCGCATAAACTGGAGAAGTCGAGAACTACCTTCGGCTTTAGAAAAACTATTGAATAAAAAATCATAATTAGAGAAAAAAAAATTAGGGTTCTAATTTGGAGAAAAAATATTTTTTTAATTTAGGGATTGATTATGGTTGGTATTTAATTTAATTATTTGAAAAAATTAAATATATAATATATAAAATAATTTAATTAAACTTTTATTTAGAATAATTTATAATTATGTATTAAGTTTTTGATAATTTTAATTTTTGTTATTTAAATTAATAGTGTTCAGCGATGTTTAATATTAATAGCGTTCAGTGGTATTCGATAAAATTTTTCTTTTCCTTTAAAAAACTAAAAGTGAAACCCACACCCACTACCACCGGGACAAGAAATTATATCATGGGTAAGTCTCACAACGTCATTCGATCAACCACTAAAAATCATTCATCTCATCATTTTTTTCATATCATATTTTCCTAATTAAATCTTTACTCATACTTATTGTTAATTCATTTTAAAAATAACTTTTTCAATTAAAAATTTACTTGAAAGAAAATATGACATAAAAAAACTAATAAGATATGTAGATTTTAGTAATTGATCCACAGATACGTAATCAAACTTATCCATAACATAATTTCTCCATAAAACAAATAAAGTTAATGTCTTAGTGACACCCTCTTGAATCTTGTAAGTCAAACCCACTCATACATCACTACTGACGTCATCCCCACCTTTTAAATTATTTATTATACTTTTCAATAAACTCATTTTCTAAAAAAAAGTATTGGAATATATTATTACATGTTCCTTATAAAAAACAAAAACAAGCGGTTGGATCAAATATCCGGTATTACCGATGACTGGCACTGCACATCTCGATCGACTTAAAACTAGCCGACCCGAGATCCTTATACGGGCCGGACATTGCCCCACCCGTTTCCTCTTCCAACATCCGGTTCACTCTCTTATTCATCCAAATCTTGTAGCTTCCAAACCCGATTGCACCTACCAAACATAATAAAGCCGCTGCTAACAGACCGATCCCAACCCCTAAACCCGGATCCATTCTTGTCTTCCGTGTTTCGCCATTGATTTTGAAGTACCCCACTTTACTATCATCGGCCGTTCCCAACAGCGTTTGGATCGGGTAATCAAAGATGTAGCAAAACCCGGATCCATTATTATAAACCGACCCGTAACAACTGCAATTCTTTTCGCACGTGTTCTCACACTCTTCTAGAGACGGCATCGTTTCGTATCTCATCAGCTCCTTAAACGGCACGTCCACTCCCACTCTCCTTAGAACTTCAGTGTCGTTTTGGGTTTTCGTGTCGGTACACAGGTCGTTCGAATACGAGGTTGAACCAGGGCACTCACCGGATGAAAACTCCGTGCTGTTATCCAAACAAGAGCAACCCAACCCAGGAGTGCATAAACCGTATGAACCGCATGGGTTCGGTAAGTCGCAAGTGTCACTAATAGCTTGATAATCCAAAACCCAACTTGACCCGTACCAATAATAGGCTTTAAGGTTTCCGTCCGGTTCTAACCGGACCATAAGGAGTCCGGTAAGGGTTCGTTGAAAGCTGTTAAAAGATTCAACGTCTACAGGGGCTGTTTCGTTTTGGTACATTCCCAGCCACCCGTCTGGGTTAACTCGGAGGTGAATCGGTCCACCACCTTCAACAATCTGTGCTTTGGCTTGTAAAGCTTTGTGCTTCCAGTAAATCTGGTCAGAATTGGAATCAAATTTAGCGTACAATCCAATGAAATCTCTGCCCAGACGCATTGAATACAGGCCATTTGAAGAAACGAGGGTCATGGTAGAAGTGAAGTTTTGAGTTTGGACGAGGGTATTTGTGGGATGATCGAAACTTTGCCATAAAACAGTTGGGATGTTGACGTTGTTGTTGCTGTTGTCGTGGTCGCTTTGTATCTGGAGATTGGAGTTATTGAGGAGGACAAGTTTATCACCTTGTGTTTGAGTTGACCAAAACGTCCTCGTCCTAGGATCTGAAATCACAAGACTGCCATTGAAGAAGACTTTTGTACCGTCGGACCACCGAGATAAGGTGGTAGAGTTGGCCATCCACAGGAGTTCATTGGAAGGTACATGTAGGACAGCCAGAGCGAGTCGGGTTGAGTTGACTCGGAGTAAACCGAAGGAGAACTTGCCTGAGGAATCGTTGAGGAGAGGTTGGAAGGAGGAGATGGAAGGATTTGGGGTGGCTTCAAAGCCTTTGTGAAGCTCTTGGGCAGCGGTGCATGGCCATGTCAACGTGCAGAGAAATGGAATGATGAGAAGGAAAGGGAGCTGTGTGGAACGTGGATGAGTCACCGAGTTGAATGATCTTTCCATTTTGAACGATGATGGAAAAGAGGGAGGGAAAACATACATGGAAGGGCGCTATATAGTCGGTATACGAAATAATGTAATCGTTAGATCACCTCAGATATGATCTAATTAATTAAATTAAAAAATCTAATACTTTTTTTATATCATATTTACACATAATCAATATTTAAATCATCAACTTTAATACCTTTGATTTAAAAAATAAAAAAAATATTACTAAAGATTTTTTTTATGTTGTCTTCCTCTTTATTGTTTAATTTTTTAATTATTTTTTTAACCCCTAACCTTAAACCCCAAACCCTAACCTAAACTTAACCTTAAACTCTAACCCTAACCCCAACTCTAAACCTAAACAATAACCCCTAAACCAACTCTAACCCTAAACCATAAGCCATAAACTTAAACCCTAAACCATAAAGTATATAAATCATAAACCCTAAATCCTGAACTCTAAACTTTAAACCTCAAATCTATATAAAAATTAATTAGGAAAATTTTAAAGAACAAAGAGAAAGATGACACAAGAAATCTTTGGTAATATTTTTTTTTTTAAATCAAAGATATTAAATTGGATAATTTGGACAATGCTTATGTGTAAATATGATATAAAAAAATATTATGTGTCTTAATTTAATTGGTTGGATACCATACCCTAAATGATGAAATGAGTTTATGTAATAATTTCTCGTCAGTAGACAAATTTAACGGTCATTAATATGAGCTAAAAATATTATTATAGTACAGAGATATTTAAAGATTTTTAGGTTTAAGTTTAAATTTAATATTTAAAATTTAAAATTAAATTTAAAATTTATTTTTATTATGAAAACAAAGAAATAAACATTAAACTATATTTTTCCAAATAATGCTCTTCACAATTACAAAATAAGCAAGAAATATGAAGTAAATTATTATGTTCTAAACTATTACATCAATTTAAAATGCAAATGTAATTTCATGTATCCTATTTTTTTATAAAAATGTGTATGATATTAATAGGGGTGTATTTGGTTCGGGTTCAGTTTAATTCGGTAAGCTAATTTAGTAACCACTGGTTTTTGGTTCGGTTAACCTCGGTTTTCGATTTTTTCATATTAACGTTAATTTTTAAAAATTTATATTTTATCTTGAAAAAATAGTTTTATTTTATAACTTTTAAACATTAAAAGATAAATATTTTAAGATATTTTTCATAAATATTTATTTAAATTTATTTTTAAGTAAAAAATAATAAATAAAAATATTTTAAGTATAAAATATATGTTTTTACCTTATAAAAATAATTAAATATTAATAAAAAAAAATCAAATTTGGCTTAATTCGGTTAACCGCCATGCTTCGTAAATTTATGAACCACAATACCTCGGTTCGATTCGGTTTTGCGGTTAACCATGCTCAGCCCATTGATATATAATATCTAAAATAATTAAAACTCTCTGTTGTTATCTTCTTTTTTTAAGTCATGGGTTAAGATCGTGTTCAAAAAATATTATTATCTTACATTTGGATTGGATTTTAAAATTCATTTTTGTACATTCATGTTTTATTTCTTTCATTATTCTTATGCTATTACAAGACATGATGAACTTGAAAAAAAAATATACAAATATTGTAGTTTTAATATTATAAAATATTCACAATGTCAGTTCTAGACCGTTAGAAACATTAAGAATAAAAAAATTAATGGTTATTTTCTAGCCATTAGATTAAGAAAAAAATATGGTTATATAAATTGGGAAGTTACAACACTTGGTTATCATTATAATATCCACACCGCAAGAGAGTGAGCGCGATAGGCCTCCGTTGCTACTTCATTCGCCTCAGTCCATTTTCTTGCTCAACGGCGTCAGGAGTCTAAGGACGGGATCAAGCTTTAATGTACGAGCGTAGGCTTCATAGTGAATGCAGATCCCCCTGCTGATAGATATGAGATCAACGACTTAAAAGACGGATGCGATGAACACTTTTAGACTTCTTTATTGTGAATTAATACTCATTGTGATTTCTCAGATTTTGAATTAGGGAGTAAATAGTGGTGGATTTAAAAATTTATTTGAGGATGAGTATATATAAAATTCTAAAATTTCAGAATGGACATAAATCTTAAATATTTTAAAATTTTGAATATTAATTCATAAAAATTATGAAAATTAAAGCTAAATCCGTGAACTTTGAAAAGTTCAGGGTAGGCCTGTGCCCACTCTACATCCTTAGTGGATCCACCATTGGGAGTAAACTTGCTCGAATAATCTGAGTTTTACTTGGTTCGTTAAGAACTCGAACCGAATTTGATCTGAGTCGAGTTTAATCAAGTCGAGTGTTAACTGAACTTTGATCGAATTGAACTTGAGTAGTTCGTGATCTGTCTCATCTTATTTAAAGCCTATTAGAAAAAAAACTTTGATACACAAGTTGTTTAAACTAGATTTTATACAAGATTGTTAGTTATAGAGTTTAGAGTTTTAGTTTAGGGTTTAGAGGTTTAGGTTGATGGGATTAGAATTTAATATTTAAATTTTTAGGGTTTATATTTTAGGGTTTTAGGAAAATAAATTTTAAATTTAAAAATTAAAAAATATATGTAGAACTAATGTTTTGATATAATAATTGAAAAATAGTTTTGGACTAATTTGAAAAAATTTCAAAAATAGTTCTTTTATCCAAACAACTTGAAAATATATTTAAGAAGTTTTTAAGAGATTTTAAAAGTGTTTTAAATGATTTAAAGAAACCAAAGAAACATTTTTAATCCAGGTGTTTTGATACCATTCATAATGGTATCGATACCGCCTTGTTTTAAAAGGAGAAATCACAGTAGTATCGATACTCTTTCACCACTATGATGTTTGGTTTCGATACCGATTTCTATACACCCTCAATGGTCATAAACGATTTTATGAAAAACCCAACGGCTAGGAGCGGTATCGATACCTGTTCATAAATGCAGGTCAACGGCTATTTCCCAAAATAGATGTTTCAATACCAATTTTAGGGGTATCGATACCTCCTGCACCAGAACAAAAATATACCTTGAAATCAGCTCCAAACGACTCAAAAATATCCCCAATGGTCATGAACGACTAGAAGCTCATTTGGGATGATAAAAGGAAGCCTCAAGCATCAAGAGAAGGTTAATGTTTCAATTGTAACAACAATATGATCAAAGATTTGTCTTAGAGCTTAATTTCTCATCTTTTGGGTAGACAAACACTTGTAAGCTAAATTGTCAATGTATGCTCAAGTGTATTAGGATTGGCTGAGTGCTTTAGATTGCAAACATTAGCCTTGTTAGAAGAATTAAACAAGTTGGCTAAGTTTTTCTATTGTTTGAGTGAATTCCTAAAGTTAGTTTGTGAACTTTGGATGCTAGATTCGGGTTGTGAATCTAGGATTGTAAGGTTATCACTTTTGCCCCAAAAGGTTGAAATTCTTAGTGAATTTGCGAAATCTTTAGTGGGAAGCTAAGGTAGTGGAAGTAGGCGTGGTCGGACCACTATAAATCCTTGTGTCCTTTGTTTATTTTTTACTTCCACCACAAACACCCCAATTATCGATTCTCCATCACTTGACAAGCTTAAATCGGTTGTGAATCGAGCACCTCCAAGCCCAACAATATATAATATATTATATTTTTAAGTAGCTCACGAACTTTTTGAGAAGGTATCGAGTAGCTTGACTTGGTTCATTTTTAACTATCCGAGTTCAAACTCTAATCGAGTACAATTAAGTTAAATATTAACCGAGCTTTAACCAAGTCGAACTCGAATAATTTATGATTTGTTTGGTCTCATTTATAGCCTTATTTTGAATGATAATATTTTATTTATAGAAACAAAGTATTTTTATGTGAAATAAATATTCGTAAAATTTTGTTTTTTTTTTCTTAAATTTTTTAAAAAACACTTTATCGTCACATGTCAAGCATTGATTGGTTAATGAATTTCTAATGATAGTTAATTATCATACATTTAAATTTATATCAGTATAAACTTTAAACATCTATTTAAAAAAAAAATACTTTAAAACACCTAAAATTTAAAATATATATTTTAAACGCTTGTTTTTATTTATTTAAGCTTACTTATGAATATTATTTTACAAAAATATGTTTGGAAAACTATTCAAACCAATATTTTTTTTCATCTTTCAAACAAAAAATGGATGTATTAAATTTTCTTATCTTTCTTTCGTTTATTAATTTTAGCTATAAAATAGATAAATGAATATAACATTTTCTTTCTTTAACTTCTCTTTTTCTCATTCCATTCTCTTTTTTCATAAATAATTTTTAATTTTTTAATATGATTTTATGATAATATATATATTTTTAGTTTAAAAAAATCTCACACCTTACGGACTCGAACCCATTTCTCTCTCACACCTAAAGAAGCATACAACCTATATAACTAGAGTCACTCATTCTCTTTAAAAATATAACTAAAATATAACATTTTTTAATTCTTTTTTAGGTGTTTAAATTATCAAAATATGTACCTAAATAATTATTTTATTTGTTAAAATACGTGCCTCAATTTGACTTTAAAAAAGATAGTTTGAGCATTAAAAAGATTAAAAACAAATAGACAATGAAAATATAAAAAAAAACATAATAATTTAAGTATTTATTTTAATATTAAACCTAAAATTAATGCATAGACTTATATATTAACAATATATTAAATATTATCCCTAAATTATTACAAAACTTTTGTCTAAATTACGGGTGATAATGAGCCTGACGGCTCGCGAGTTACTCGGGTTCGGTTCGATCAAAACTCGATTCGAGTGAGTTCGAATCGGGCTTAGGTTCGGCTCAGGATTTAAACGAGCCGAACAGAACTTACCCAAACTCGGCTCGAAAAGCTCGTGAACAGGCTTGAAATAATTATATATAAACATATATATATACATTAAAAATAATTTGTTTAGCAAAGAAAAATAATAAAATAATTGAGAGTAAATCCAGTAAAAATAAATTAAATATTATTAACTAAAACAAATTTACAAAACTATAAATAATAAATAAAAAATAAACTACAAGTAAATAAATAAATAAATAATAAAACACAATAATATAGAAAATTGTCCATTTCGAGCCAAACCGAGCTGAGTCGAGCTTTGAGCCCGAGCCGAGCCCATTAATATTATTTTTGAGCCGAGTTCGAGCTTAAAATTCCGAGCTCGGCGAGCTTCGAGTTGAACCGAACCTAAATATACATGTTTCCGAGCCGAGCCCAACCAGGCCTGGCTCGGGCTCAGCTCGTTATCACCCCTAATCTAAATATTTCGTGTATTCTTTTTTTTTTGACTAATGCAACTGAATTTTTATTAAATCCATAGAAAAATTATAATCACATCGCAATCAAGAAGCAAAATAATTAGATTAAACAATCCAAAAATTTTTACAACCCAAAACAAAGAAAAAAATTCTATGAAAATAAACATACCAATAAAATTCAGCCTCCTGAATCCTATCCAAACGAGACGCATAACGAAGAAAGAAAGGAGTTGTAGACGATCCAAACTATCGTGAAAAAAGTATCGCTACCCAAGACTGATTTCATCGGCAAATGACCATCAACCGAGTGGGGATAAATCTTTTCAAGTGACCACCGACAAAAAACATAAATCAGAAAACTAGCATCGATTGAATCTCTGAGTGAACAACAATCGATTGCTAGGGTATGCTGAAACCTGCCACAAGGACAGATGAATCAAATCACAAGACAAAAACATGTCATAAAGATAGAAGAAAAACGTGTCACAAGGACAGAAACAACGTGATATAAAAGCAGAGATTCTTATTAAAATAAAAAAAACAAAAAAATAATAGATTTGATGGTCGACAATACTAAAATTGATTGTCGACCACCGATCAAAAAGATTGATCAAAGTGAAGAACGGCTAAGAAAAATATTTAGATATTTCGTGTATATTTAGAAAAATATTGATCAAAATATTTCGTTTATTCTTTATGTTTGATGTTATGTAATGTATATTTAGATATTAGTGTACTCACAGTTGAAATTTTTCCACGAATCATGTCGTCATTTATTTTTATTTATAAATTTTAAAGATAAATTAATTGACCACTTAATACAATTTTTACACTATTTATGGACTTTTTCATTATCAGCAAATTTGTTAATAGTTATATATATATTTTAATATGGTATACAAAATAATATCAATCGGATCCTGAATTTCTACTTCTGAGTTTTGATTTTTGAGTTATCTATAGAGTTGTTTACCAATAAATTGATCGGTTCAAATACATAATCAAATAATTATTTATTTTAGATAAATATTTTATTTAATTATTTATTTTACAGAAATAAAGTATAAACGATAAATAATTATTTAATAATGACTAATAATTTAAGAATTATATAAACGGTACGATTAATTAGAAAATGTAAAAGGTAAAGATTGAGATTAACGATAAAAATTGTAAAGATTATCACATAAAAAAAAGAGATAATGAAATAACGTTAGATATTTATTATTCTAATCTAATAGTCCAAAAGATATGTAAAAGTAATTAAGTTTTATAATGTGTAAGTGGATCCTAACTCATTCATATAAGGTTAGGATCCACTTATATTGTGTAAAACACAATTATTTTTACATCTTTTTTGAAATGTTAGATGATAGTAATAAATGAATAAGATTATTTTCTTATTTTTTTCGAGTGATAATCTTCGTATTTTCTACTATTATTCTCGTACATCCATTTATCTTCATCTAACGGTACCAAAAAAGAGCAAAACCTTTTTGAAATGTTAGATGATAGTAATAATTGACTAAGATTATTTTTTTATTTTTCGAGTGACAATCTTCGTAACGGTCCTAAAAAAGAAAGCAGAACTTTTATGTTTTATATAGTTTAGGAGGGTTCTCTATATATTATGGGATAGGAGCTAATTACCCAATATAAAATATTTTAACTTTTATATAATTTAGATCGATGATTGAGTAAAATGAATGATAAGATTAATAGTAGCTTACATGAAGATTATCACTTATGTAAGCTAGAGTTTATATAACCTTGTATATCGAATATTTATACATACATTGTTGTATATAAAACAAGCAATATGCATTAACTTTGTTGAAAATTCATAAAATGAAGCGAAGGCAAAACCAAAACGGAGCGAGGTCAAAATAATCAGATAAATTACGTAAATCATTATTAAATTATTTTTTTATTTTTATTTTTTTTCTTTAACTTTAAAAATATTTTAATTAGTAACTTTAAAATATTTTAATTTAATAATTAAATTTCATAAATTATTTTTTTTATCACTCTGTTAATTTACTAACCGTGTGATGACATTGCATTTTACATTATATTTCCCCACCCACTTGTTAGACTTTTCAACTTCTAATTTTCTCCTAATTTTTTCAATTTATTTTCTTCTTCAAAGGACAGCCTTATCATTGTTGAGAGCAATTTTATACTCAAACTCATCTTCTGCAATACACCATCTTAATCTCATAAAGTAAGCTTGGTATTAGCAATTCTAGTTGTTCTGCACTTGAAATTTTCTCATTATAATAGGAGTGTTCGTTACAGTCGGCATAGAGAGGTAAGGGTTGAGAAAATTGATCTCAACAATGTGATGGTGTCCTTTAAAAAGGAGATGAAAATAAATTTAAAAATAGGTAAAAATTTTAAAAGTTGAAAAGTCAAATAAATGGGGTGAAGAAATCAGATGTAAAATGCCATGTCTTCACTCTGTTAGCAAATTAATGGAGGAGTGATGAAAAAAATCAATATACATTTCAGTTATTAAATTAAAAAAATCAAAATTAAATAACTAAAATCAAAATTAAAATATAATTCAGTGATAATTTGTATAATTTACCCAAAGAATAAGCTCATTCAATTTCCTTGACCAATGTCCCCGAGGGTTTGAAATAGGTGCTCATTTCATTTTCTTCTATTATTTCTGCACTTCCATTTCAACTTTTTTTTCGGCCAAGTCATCCAGTAAACATCAATGCATCTGAAGGTTATTTACTGAGTTATAATATCAGAAGAGGATTGAAGATAAAATATAAATATTTTAAAAAAATTATAAATAAATTAATATTAAAAATATAAGTAAAAATGTATGATCAGAGGACAGTTATCTCTCATCATCTCATTTAGTTCCATACTTGATAAAATCAAATAAATTTTGTGACTGAGAGTGACAAAAGGTTAACGGTGAGAGTCTTTAAGTGATGCATATCGGTGCGTGATGCATATTATGATTTTTTTTATTAAATCTTTATATTATGTACGAAATAAGTTTAGTTGAGATGATATCTTATAAAATATTTATATTGTTTATTTTGAATTAATTGACTAATAAATTAAATGTTAATAATTAAAAATATTTTTTTGTTATTTTCTTATCAGGATTTAGAAGAAAATTGAAAGGGAAAGCGCTAGGAAGTGGGGCACGTAAGGGTAAAACATATTTAGGGTGTGATTAAAAGAGGACAAATTTTGAATGTTGTTTAATAAATCAAAGTATTAAATATTTTAATAACATTTAGCTTGAATTTTTTGTGTTTTTAAATAAATATCGATACTTATAAAATAAGCAGGGACGAAGTCATATTGCCCTTCTTCATCCTTGAAGAATTTTTTTTTCACTTTTGTTTTTTATTTAATTTTTTTAAAAAATATTTTTCTATAAATTTATCCACTACTTTTAAACATTTATGTTTTGCCCCCTCAACCACAAATCCTAACTCTGTCCCTGAAAATAAGTATCTATATTTAATTTATTATAATATTTTAAGTTTTCAAATAAATATTAATATTTATCTAAAAATATAAAATAACCAACTTAAAATATTATAAAAAGTAAATATTTTAAATTTTAATACAAATATCAAAATTTAATATTTACTTTAAACTTATTGTAAGTGAGACTCGTTGGACAGAGTCCATCTTCCCACTTGCAAGCAATAACTCCTGCTGAGAAGCGTGAGTTTTGTGTTTAGACTTTTGAGTGGCAAATGAATGCAGAGATGTGAACTGAATTGACTGAACGTAGACAAGTAAGAGGAAGCGTTTGACAAAATGGTGGAGGTAGTTGACAAAATAACTAGACGTTTTGTTCATGGTAGGTTAATTATATCGTTTAAT
The DNA here is from genome assembly GCA_035048815.1 of Abelmoschus esculentus. Lineage (NCBI taxonomy): Eukaryota > Viridiplantae > Streptophyta > Magnoliopsida > Malvales > Malvaceae > Abelmoschus > Abelmoschus esculentus. Next base: position 9,571,496 of record JAUCBN010000026.1, on the reverse strand, counting down.
TTAAATGATCGGTTAATCACTATAATGGTTATTAAATTTTATTAATCGTAATTTAACCATTAAAAAATGGTTGATCGCTATGGTTAACTATTAAGATACAGTTAATCAACGGTTTGATTATAGGTTAACCTATAATATATTATAATTTTTATCACATGTTTATTATTTTTTAGAAAAATAATATGATTCACGTGTGATAAATAATCTATTAAAAAATGATAAAAATATTTAAATAAAGATATTTTACAAAGTTTTAATACAAGACAAGACATACAAGTTTCATAATATTTTAAAGTTTAAAAAGTTTGCAACATATAATATTGTATTGCTACAATATTAAAGTTTAAAACATAAAAGTCATCTAAAGTTTTAAAGATAATGTTTAACTGGCATATTATAATTAAAGTTTAAGACATAAAAATCACCATCAAAATTTAAAAAGTTATCTTATATTTTAAATTTATATAAATAATTTAATAATAGTTAACCTATAAGTTAACCCTTGATCAATATTCGTAACCGTAACCATAATCATTAACCATCATTTTTAACGGTTTGGTTAAACGTAACCTTTTTAATTTTAACAATTCGATTAATTAACTTGTAAAATGTGACGATTATACCGATTAACGGTTAAGGATAATAATTACGATTAATTTTGAACACCTCTATTAAACACGATCAATGTCAACTTAACTTGAGTTTAAACCTAATAATATGTGAGTTTTACTAATTCATCGAATCAATAAGAATATTTATATTATCTTATTTAAAATTATTTTGAATTAAAATAATATATGTATATTCCTTTGACATAAATCTTGAAATGAGTTTGACCATTAATGTTTAATCCTAGTTTCTCTCCTCTCCTCTTCATTCCTCATGGAATTAAGGGTTCCAAGGAGAATATGAATGTATCATGCATGGTGGATTTCATATAGAGTTACGATTATAAAAAAAATTGTAGGTGTAAATAAATTGAATAGATGATTTAGTACAAATAAAGGTCGGAGTTCTTTATTTATAGTTGAGTTCTCATTCAACTAATGGTCAAGATTGATATACATTAATGAACATGATTAACTCGAATTAAATACAAAATCATCTATCTTAGAAGACTCTATCCTATCTTATATAATTACATCATTTAATAAGAAGCTTTTTTTAGATGTTAATCTCTCCCGATATGGTAAGATTTTCTCTTATCCTTATCTAAATAGTTCTCTCTTATCATATCCGGAATGAACTCTCTAGAATTTTCTAAATATTAGGCTAAATCTGTTGATCTTGATAAGTCTGATTGGTTCTTTGTATTGGACAATTATACGACTGTCACGGACCCAATATACTAGACATAACGTATATATACGTGGTTGTGTTTTTAGTAGGCTCTAGACGACATTTTGGCATTGCATGAAATTGATAAAAGATGGCATTACAGTCCTAAAAAGGTAAAAATATGGTAAATGAATTCATATTAATTTGGCATGTTATATGACTTAAATAAATTATCTTGTAAAATTTTATTAAATTTGAACACGGTTTAATTAGTTGAATTGGATAAAAATCTGAACAAATCTATCATCATAAAATAAGGTATATCAGTACGTGTGCATTATTGACATAAGACGCTAAGGTGTACCGATACTAATCAGGGTGTATCGATAGCCAATTGATCACTAGAATTTATGTTTTAAATGGGGTATCAGTAAGGATTATCATCGTATTGATCCCACTTTGTATAAGAAACTAAATATTAATATAGTTGGGTTTGTATCGGTAAGCCAAAACGTTACTGAAATCTATTATAATTTGGTTTATGCATAGCCTACCGATACGACTTAGACTCGTAACGGTACAAGTCCACTAACCATAACAATATTAACGATAATTATATAGGTATACCGATACAGCCTCTCAAATATTGGTACCAATACAGGCAAATCGGTTAAAACTACTGGTTTAAATCTAAAAATTTATAAATAGGTCATTGAATTTAGTATTAACTAATTGAATGGTTAAATGATCTCTAAATTTGATGAAAATAGGCATGCACGATATTTATGCCATGAATTTCACTTTGGTTAGCTTAATTACTATTAAGAATCCCTGATTTCTAAAAATTACAAATTAATTCCTATAATCTTTAAAAATTTAAATTGGTCATAAAAATAATATCATGGTATCGTATCAATCTATCATTGATGTTGCATCGATTTATAGGCTAAACTATATAAATAGTCATCGAATTTTTAGGTTAGATTTATTTTGGTCATTGTACTTTTAAAATATTCGATAAGGTCATCCAATTTTTAGGCTAGATTCATTATAGTCATTGTACTTTTAAAATATTCAATAAGGTCACTCAATTTTTAGTTCGCATTTGATAAGGTCATTCAATTTTTAGTTCGCATTCGATGAGGCCATCCAACATTTAGTTTACATTCAATATGGTCTCTACCGTTATAATCCGTTAAAATTTATCGTTAAATTCTATTTTTGTTAATAAACAATGTACAAATTATAACAATCATCACTCATTTTTTCACTCTTAAATCTTTTTTCTCAACCACTAAAATTAGTCTAGTAATTTTAATATCCTTTTGATTTTCTTTTAAAGTTTTGACTACGAGTACGATTAATAATCGGGAAATTTCAAATTTTGATTTTTCAACTGTTTTACATTTTATTGCAACCGAAAAATTATTAGATTTACCATATTATTATATTTGATATTTTAATAAAAAAAGTAAAAAGAAAATATTTTTAGAATTAAATATTTTGATTAATAGATTATCTAGACTATAAAATATTATAATACATAAAATTTAGAAATATTATATTTACAAAATAATATCATTTAATCAATTTCTCTTAAAATTATAAACCATAACCGAATCAAAATAATTTATTTTAAATTTTATACTAAAATTAGGTTCGATTAATCTTTAAAAATTATTTTTGGTTAAATATTAATTTTAGATTATTCATTTCTCGATCTTATAGTATACCAATTAAATAAGATAATTAGAATATTTTTATTCTAATAATATTTTTTATTTTGTCTATTAAAATATAAAATATGATAATATGATTAATTTAATAAGAAAAATAAAAAAAAATATTTCTTTGTTTTTTAGGATTAATTAAACTTTAATTTATATAACCATGTCATTCGAGAGTTGCCAAAATATGATCATTTCAAAAGTTAAGTTATTAAATTAAAAAAATTAATAACTAAAAGGCATAAAGATAGTTTTCACCCTTAACATTTATAATTTTTGTCATTTTGGCCCTTATTCTTTTTTTGGGATAAATTTAACCCTTAACCTATGTCTTTTTAACAAATAATTTATTTTTTAACTATCATGATAACTGAAACGTTAAAAATTTAATAATGATAACTTGTCATATATATGTGATACTAATATATGTTAAATGACATAGAATCTAAACTATTAAACATATACATATATATATAATATATAATTTTATTTCAGTATAAAATATAAAATAATTAAAATTTAAATAAAATGTTAAAAATTAATTAAATCCAAAAAAAATTTAATAAATATTCTCAACCCTAACTAGACTAAAATATCTTTATAAAACCCTAAAAATCCGATTTAGATTAAAACTAAAATACTTAAATTCTAAACTAAAATAATAATAATCCAATTGATTATTATCAAAATCATTTATGTTTGATTCATCGGCAACAAACTATACAAAACCCTTTCTTTTCAGATTATGTTCATACTTTTTTAAATAAAATTTTGATTACTATAGTTAAGGTTGAAAATATTTAGTAGCCTTTTATTTTAGATTTAATTAATTTTTAATGAATAAAAAATTAATTTTTAATATTTCATTTGAATTTGAATTATTTTATATTTTTAGATTAGAATAAAATTATATTTTATATATATGTATATGTTTAATAGGTTATATTCTATGTTATTTAAAATATATTATCACATATATATGATAAGTTAGCATTATTAAATTTTTTAACGGTTCAGTTTTAATGGTAGTTAAAAAATGAGTTATTTGTTAAAAAGACATAGGTTAAGGGCTAAATTTATCTCAAAAAAAGAATAAGGGCCAAAATGACAAAAATTATAAACGTTAAGGGTGAAAATTATCTTTATGCCTAACTAAAATAGGAGTGAGAAGAAAGTTGAGTGATGATTATTGTAGTTTATGTATTTTTATTAAGAAAAAAAATAGAGTTTAATGGTAAATTTTAACTGATTGTAACGGTAGGGACCTTATTGAATGTGAACTAAAAGTTGGGTGACCTTATCGAATGTGAATTAGAAGTTGAGTGACCTTATCGAATGTGGACTAAAAATTGAGTGACCTTATCGAATGAGAACTAAAAATTAGGTGACCTTATCAAATATTTTAAAAGTACGATGACTAAAATGAATCAACCTTAAAAATTTAATAATCATTTATATAATTTACTTTTAATATTATTAAATCATTGAAAGAGATCGAACTACTGAATTATTAATATATAATAGGAAAATTCTACAACGGGAGTCGAACTATCGCTGAACACCGATAAACACAATTAAATTAATTAATAAAAAATAAAAATTTGAAGGACTCAACATATAATTATTAATTATTTTAAAATAATCAATTAAATTAAATTTATTTTCATATATATTAAAATTTAATTTTTTTAAATAAGGGTAAACTATACATTTAGTATATCACCTATTTTTGTATTTCTATTTTGGTACTCAAATTAATTGTTTTTAATAAAATGGTACCTAACGTTACACATTATTTCTATTTTGGTACCTTAACTATTAAAAATAAATGAAAACAAAGATGTTGCTTGAACAAATAACAATTTTAGTCCCTAAAATTTATACAATCTATCACTTTATTCGATTTAAACATTATTTTTAATTTTTGGTTGAAGTAAGCCTTCATCTTCTGAGCCTTGACAAAGACCTACAATCACCAAAGAGCATCTTTTTGTTTTCAGCACATTATCGAAGAACTTGTAACCAAAAGCTTTCAACTTTAGAACAAAATGAAATAATGTAAAACCAGAAAAGAAAAAAAAACAATTAGTATTAAAAAATTCAAAGATATCGCAAACCAAAATAAGTTTAACCGATTAAAAAATAAAATTAAACAATAAATTTTGGTTGGTTAAAAAAATCCAGAGTGAAACAATGATCAAATATATAGAAATATCATTTGTTTAAAAAACTTTTAGGAAAAAAAGTTATTTTCGTTTAAAACTCTTAACGCAAAGAATATTTTTTAATTAAAAAACGAAGATTAATTTAATTTAATTTTAATTTTAAAAAAATCCAACATCATTGTGTAATCGACTGTTATTTTTTAATTTCGTTTAGTTGTATTTTACTTTTTTATATTTTACTTTTTATTATTATTAAAGTCAATATTATTTTTGGACAAATTAAAAAATAGATGAAATTTAAAAAAAAATCATATTGACAACAAAGAAGATGTTCGATATCTAATATTCTATACTTTGAATAAAAGAAGAAGAGAGAATTTATATTTTTAATCTAAAAATTAAAAATAATATTTAAATTGACCGCATTGTAGAATGAATTGATACATTGTATAAGTTGTAGGGTCTAAAATTGTTATTTGACCAAGCAATATTATGTTTCTTTTTAATTTTAATAATTTGGGTATCAAAATAAAAATAATATGTACCGTTAGGTATTATTCTATTAAAAAATAAATTTGAGTACCAAAATAAAAATACAAAAATAACTGAGATACTAAGTATATAATTTATTCTTATTTAAAAATTTTAAATTTTAACATATATGGAAATAAATTTAATTTAATTGATTTTTTAAAAATAAATTATTAATTGTATATTAAGTCCTTCAAATTTTTAATTTTTATTAACTAATTTAATATTATTTAACGATGTTCGTCGTACGTGATAGACTCATCCTATATAATATTATATTGTTTATTGTATCGAACATCGATAACATTCTCTAATCCAATTTTTTACCGGACCGACAAAAATATTACATCTGGTGAGAGTCCACGTAAGCCAAAATTAAATTTATCTTCAACTCTTCTTCCCTCGTCAGCTTTTACGAGATGTGTGTCATCCTTCCTGCTTCGGTATTCCTCCAGCTCTAATAGATCCTATAGATACACCTTGAAAACGCTACATTTTCCATTAAAAGCACCAAAATATATAACAATTAACTACAATATTGTAACTTCTTACCTATATTCAAACTACTATAAACACAACTAAATAAGTTTTAAATGTTGTAAATAAAGTAAAGAACAAGAATAAAATAAGAGATTAAAAATGAGAGATAAAAGAGAGAGATTTGTATTATATTTTCAAAGTAGGGTTGTATACAAAGTTTTGGCCAAAAGTCTATATTTATAGGTATAAGATGGAAACCCTAATTCCAATGGGTATTAAACCCTAATAATAAAGCCTATTAAACTTTAACTTAATATATGGATATCCACCATGAATAAATATATTCATAACACTCCCCCTTGGATATTCATGAAGATAATATGCCTCGTTAAAACCTTGCTAAGATAAAAACCATGTGGGAAAAAAATTCTTAGTGAAGCAAAAAGAGTACACACATCTTTGATACGCATAACATGTTGCCTCATTAAAAACTTTACTAGGAAAACCCATTGGGATAAAACCTCGGTTAAGGAAAAAAGAGTGTAACGCGTATTTACTCCCCTCATGAAAATATCACATAAGACCTTTAAATCTTCATAATTCAATATTGAATACAAACTTCAAATGTTGAATTAGATAATGCACTAGTGGATAAATCTTCCAAATTATTACTTGAAATGATTCATTGAATAATATTCATCTAAAAATCATGAGGGACGAAACATGAAGAAATATGTTTCGTTTTATCATATTTGATATATCCACCTTGAAATATAAATTTTGTATTATCTCTTTACAAGATAGCTTGCATCTTATCTTATGAAAAACATTCACATATCTTCAGGATATGTTTAGCCAAACACATATTTCGGCTTTATCTCATGCATAACAATTATTTAAAGGTAATGATCTCGTAGCACTTAAATAATATTTCTGGACCAGCTAAGATACGATGCTTCCAAATCAAATAATGTATATTTGTGCTTTTAGACCAAGAATATCATTACCCTTTTCTTGAGGCAGAAAGGATCTTTGTTTTTACATTAAGAGACCTAGCAACCATAAGGTTGATCAATGAATATGCATTATTCATGTAAAGTCTCTTTTACATTTTTCTGTATGTCGATTGATGCACAAGGATTTGAAGAGATCTTTTCACAAGTCTCAATGATATTCAAATCATCGCCATACACAACAATAAAAATTCAGAGCTAAACCTCATAATAAAAATGCTCAGGGAAATAATTCATATAGTATTATGCTAATAAGTATTCAGTGAGGCGATCATACTAAATACGCCTAAATTGTTTCAAGCCATAAAAAGATATATTCAATATGATTGAATAATGTTCTCGAGAACTTGAATGAACTGCTTATGGCAATCTAAATCTTTCTGAAAATTTTATGTAAATATTACTGTCAAGAGACCCATTCAAATATAATGTAACAACATCTATTAGGCAGAAACCGAGTAATTTTATTTATTGTCAGACTGATCAAAATCTAAAAGTAGTTGCATCCACCACCGAGGAATATATTTTCCTCATAATCAATTTCATGTCTTTGTGAGAATCCTTGTGCAACCAAATGAGCTTATATCTCATGATTTCCCCTTTTTGATTTCTCTTTCTCACAAAGGCTCGTTTATATCCACGAGCTTTACACATTTCAATGTACGGGCTATAGGCCCCAATATTTCACTTTTCAAAAAATATTTTAGTTTCGCCTCAATTGCCTCTTTCATGTTGGCCAATCATTTTTTGTTTATATTGTCCAATTAACAATGATTCATGATCTACATCATCAAATAAAATCTCTAGTGCTATATTGCATGCAAATATATTAACGACGTCGATTTAATTTCAGTTCCACTTCTTATCAGACATGACATAATCTATTGAGATCTCTTTTATCAGGTACCTGAGTCATGTCAATGTCTCTGTTGGAGACCATTTAATCTTTTCTAAAGATTTTCATAATCATTGATTCCTCGATCAAACCATCATAAAATATAGCTCCTTTTCTTTTTCGAGGATCTCTTATCTTTGGAACTTACTTGTCTACTACGCTTTAAGTGTAAGTTAGACTCATTAGCAACAAGAGTTTGCCATTCCATTATATCAAATTTAATCGGAGCATTCATAGCTGGTATACGTGACTTAGTCACTATTTTAGGGTTTTAATACCCAATTTTCGTCTAGGGCCTAAGATAATAATTAAAATTTAAAATTCAAAAAAGATAAAAGTAAATAATAATGGATAAAAAATAAAAAGATGAGGAAATAAAGGAGGTTGGTTACCAAAGTGAGTGAGGGGCTTGATAAGTTGGTGGCAGTTCTATTTTCTAGGGGGATCAAAACCGAATAGAAAAAGATGGAGAATGTTCGGTTATTCGGGAGATTAAAAGGGGATCTTCTTCAATTCCCAGGGCTCACGGGCACCATGAGAGTTGGAACCAAACACCAATAACATCAAAAGAAGGCTTCTCCAGCAAAGGTTGACCTAGTGTCAAGAATCATTCGAACCCTTATCAAAAGGGAAACGTGAAAATACAACGACAAAGATACAACAACATCAATCTCCCGCCCCTCAAACACTCCAACAACCGCCAGAAAGCAATGACTATTTCTTTTTCAGATTCTTTCTAACCTTTTTTTTTTGGTAAATTTATCCACTTCAAGTCTTTGTTTCTGTATCATTGGAAAGAATATGGGTGTCGTGCCTCTGTGGAGGTATTGATGATGTTGTCTTAATGAAAGAACTTTTGATATCTGGGTGAAAGCTTGGTCGTAATAAGAGAGAATATTTTATTGAAGAGCATGGCCGTTGGATTGCTATCGTTTTGGTTGTCATTACAGTAGCCAAAACATGTTGAATTGCCATTAAAAACTTGCTGTAAAGAAAAATAGATCTCGCCATGCATCTTGGGGTTACCTGAAGAGCCAAGAAATTTTCTCTTGCCTGACATACACTCGAAAGGAATGTTGAAATTTACACAGCTTGTCGTTTGTCTTGTCATGACAGCTTAGGTAATTTCCTTTGCACCATTCTTTAAAGTTTTAGAGATTTTCTCTTGCAATGTTATCTCTCATTTCAATTTTAAGATTTCATTTTTGATAATAATGTAAATCTTAAAACGTGACTCAAATTAGGCTTTAAAGTTTGTGTAGCGTTTAATGTTTATGCAGATTATGACTTTTGGGTTGTGTTATGGTTTGTACTTTATGGATATAAAATGGTTTAAGGAATCAAGTACTAGTAGTAAGCATGGCAGTAGAGTAGGAGTTGATTCCTATGGCCATATTATTTCCAAGAAATTAAACTTGATATCTTTGCCTTTTAACTAATGTTTTATTAAATTATTAATTTATTTTATTTACATAGTTTTTAAATTCATGTATAATATTTATTTAGGATAACATTTAATTTATACTAGTCAATTTAATTAGTGTTTTTTTAGGTTAGTCACTCTAATTAAATAATTAATTAGGAAAAAAATTGTAGTAACGATGGCATGTTAATCATATATCTCGGATACACTAAGCGGTCGGTGTTTTGACGTACCATGACGTTGACCAAAAGAGTGTACCTTGGTATCGTGTTGACGTGCTATCGAAATTTAGAAATTGATAAATAATTTTAGGGTTAGAATTAAATAAATTAATTAGGTAAATAATTAGTGACATTAATAGTATTATTAATTTTGTTAGGTGTCGAGATGGTAGTGTCTGAGCACTCGGATGTTATCATAATACACTTAGTGAAATTAATAATTTAATAGGATTTAAATATTTAATTAATGAAGCCTTTTTAGGTTAGAACTTAAAATGAACCAGATAATAACCGGTCATGCATTTAAAACCTTTTGGGGTAGAACTCATACTTCTTTAAATATGACTTAAGGTTTTCTATCTAGAGGGCGTCTTATTCAAGCCCGAGTTAAAAGAGATATACTCTCTTAATCAAAAGGATATCCTCAATTCAAGCAATGTTTGGTTAACAATGAAAAATAAATTAATATCTATATTCAAAATACCAAAATGCCACGTGTAATTAATAAGGTATCGATTTTGGGCGTTTGTAAGGGTCGTCTTTACACGTAATCGACTCCCGAACCCAAATATTTTTAACGAATCTCTCATTTGCTTTATAATGTCTAGCCTACCAAAGTGGCCAGTGACGACTCCAAAACAATTATTAAAATTACATAATATATGTTTTTCTAAAATTTGGGTTTTTCAGGATTAAAAGTGATAAAATTTGGATTTTTCAAAACCAATTCGCTAGGCTATTTTTCACACGTTTTTCGGTTTTAAAACGATCCATTCATCTTTGGTCGGTACGCCACAGAGTTGTGATGAATTATTTTGAACTGCTCACAGGTTTCTGCTATCAGTTTGTTGTTGAAATTGATAGCATTATCTGTGATGATTCGTTATGGTAGACCATGCCGACAAATAATCTCTTTCTTCAAGAATTTACAAACTGTTGTTCTCGTGATGTTAGCATAAGAGGTGGCTTCTATCCACTTGGTGAAATAATCGATAGCCACTAGGATAAAATGATTCCCATTTGAAGCCTTAGGGTGAATCTGCTCGATTACATCGAATCCTCAAACAACAAAAGGCCAGGGTGAATTCATTGTATGTAACGGTACTGGCGGAGAGTTGATTTTATCTGCATAGGTCTGGCATTTGTGACACTTTTTGACATATTCTATGCAATCCCCTTTCATAGTAGACCAGTAGTATCCGTATCTCATTATTTTCCGTGCCATCGAGAAACCTTTGGCGTGCGTACCACAGATTCCATCATGCACTTCTTCAAGAATACTTTTAGCCTCACGGGCATTGACACATCTTAGCAGCACCTGATCTCTGCTCTTTCTGTATAAGGCGTCACCATCTAACACATACGCGACAGCCATTCTTCTGATTGTTCTTTTTTCAATGTCATTAGCTCTAAATGGATACGCTTGGAACTTGATGTATTGTAGAATATCAAAATACCAAGGGTTACCATCCTCTTATTCCAAGTTGCAGCAATGAGCGTATGTTTCATATCTCTGCATTCAGATTAGCATCATATCCTCTGGTCTATTTGCTTGGAATACCGAGGCCAGTGTAGCTAAGGCATCCGCCATTTGGTTGTCTTCTCTAGAAAGATATGCAAATGTTATCCCTTCAAATTCTTCAATTAGCTCTAATATCAACTTCTGATATTCTATCAACTTCGTGTCTTTGGTCTCCCATTCTCCACGTAGCTGATAAATAACTAAGGCTGAATCTCCGTATACCTTCAAGGCCGAAAAGACTAAAAAATAAGCCGAAACGCATTCGAACAACATCAGCCCAAAACCTAATGAATCTAACATCTAATCCACTTCAATTATGAACCAAAAACACATCTAAACCATCCTTATACCTCCAGCAACATTAGAACACCTAAAACAATCCCTAAAACAACTGAAAATCACCTCAAAACAACACTGATTGTATTATTTCGGGATTAAATTAATGTGCCATCAATTGAAGACTCAATTAATCATTTAATTGACATAGTAACATAATTAAATCCATATAATTACAGTATTGAATTAGATCTAAAAAGATTTCATAAAACCATTCACAAAATCATTAGATCTAGCATTGAAAACATAAAATCAAGTTCCATTAAAAGATTAGCAAGCTAATACTTGGGAATTTCAATAAAGAACCTTAGAAAAGAGTTAAAATCCAGCAAATTACATTTGAGATCTATCCACCAAAAAGATAAGAATTTCTCTTCTTGATTCCTTGCAAATTGTTGTTGATTTAGTAAAATTGATGATTAGGTTTTGTAAAGAATGGAGAGATGATTAAAATGAAGTAATTCTTGTTGAAAAAGGTGGAAAATCAGCAAGGAATTGAAGAAAATAGATGAAAGAAAATGGAGAGAAAATGAGAGAGAAAATGAGAGAAAAAAATGAGAGAAAATAGGTAGTTAAGTGAGAAAATGATTATCATCTTTTAATAAACTAATTAAAAATCATTTTGGTGAATAAATCATTATTTAAAAATTAAATTTGGGTTTATGGCACTCTAAAGATTCTAAGTGTAGCTTGCTTTCCAATTTAGTCACTAAAAATAACAATTTCCAAAAATTACAAATTAAATCCTCCATTATTTTTCAAAAATTACAAATTGGTCACTAATGCATAATTAGGCACAATTAAGAATCAATTTAAAGTTCAAATTACATTCTTTTAATTTTGAAACATTTTTTAATATTTTTAAACCATATTCCAAAATCGTTACCTTTCTAATTAAAATATTTTTATTTTATATTTCCCCGGAATAATGAACCGGAGAATCCGATTCGACCCGAATCGTATTCTCCTAACTAAAGCCCAAACTACTAACCCCAAAATCGGGATGTTACAACTCTACCCCTCTTAAGAAAATTTCATCCTCGAAATTCTCACCTAAAGCAAACAAGTGAGGAACTACTCCTCCATACTTTTTCCTTATCTCCCAAGTTGCCTCTTCGACACCTCGGTGTTTTCAAAGCACTTTAACCAAATCTATGGTCCTTCCTCGAAGAACTTCTGTATCCACATCCAAAATCCTCACTGGTTCCTTCTCATAACTCATATCCTCTCTTAACTCAATCTCCTCTACTAGAACAACATGAGAAGGATCTGAACTATACTTACAAAGCATCAATACATGAAAAACATAATGCATCCAACTCAACTCCACCAGCAACCTTAACCGATAAACAATAGTATCAATTCGCTCTAACACCTCATTCAGCCTAATAAAACGAGGGCTCAACTTACCCCTACGTCCAAACCTCATCACCTTCTTCCACGGAGAACCTTAAGAAACACTTTATCTCCAACAACATACTCTATCTCTTTACGCTTTAAATCGGCATAGAACTTCTATCTATCCGAAGCTTCCTTAAGTTTAGCACAAATAAACTTAACCTTCACATCTGCACCTTTTAAAACTTGAGGCAAAGAAACATATTTTTGCCCAACTTCTTTCCAACACAAAGGTGTACGACACTTACGCCCATATAACGCCTCAAACAGTGTCATCTGTATTCTTGTCTGAAAACTATTATTATAAGAAAACTCTACCAACGAAAATTGTTTCTCCCAAGAACCTTGAAACTCGATAACACAACATCTCAACATATCTTTCAAAGTCTGAATAACACGTTCAGACTAGCGATCTGTCTGTGGATGATAAGCTGTACTAAAGCTAAGCCTTGTACCCAAAGCAGCCTGCAAACTCCTCCAGAACTTAGTTGTAAACCGCGAATCTCTATCTGATATGATCAACTTAGGCACACTATACAACTTCACCACCTCAGAAAACATACAACTCTACCAACTTATCCATAGAACACGTCATATGCACGGCAAGAAAATGTGTACACTTTGAAAACCTATCAACAATAACCCATATAAAATCCTTCTTGGACTCCGTCACATCTTTCTTTAAACCAATCCAAAAGTACACACTTTTAAGATCCCTATACATCTTCACTCTACCCGGATGCATAGCAAACGGACTAGTATGTGCTTCTACCAAAATAGTTTACCTCAACTCAACATCATCCGACACCACAATCTGACCCCTAAGCCACAACTTCTCATCATCATCAAAAAGATACTCGATTGATCTACCCTCAACAATATCCTCCACAAAAGGTACCAACGTCTCATCCTCTAACTGTTTCACCTGATCATCTCAACCAAGATAGGTTTTACTTACAACTCCACCACTCAACCACCTTCCTTTGAAATACTCAACTTAGCAAACATCATCCTTAACTCAACTATCGTCTTACGGCTCAAAGATTCAACCATCACATTAGCTTTCCCCGGATGGTATGCAACAAACAACCCACACTTACCCTCTTCGGACAACCAACAGATTCTTTCCTCACACCAAAGCAACCATGCACAACCTACAACACCATCTCAACCTTTATAGAAAACATAACTCAAAAGGAAACCCCCTAAGATTGATAACCAACTCTTGATAACCGCAACGGTTTCTATACCACCACCATCGAACTAACCTGATTTTTTTACATCCTCCCACATACCAGGTAACCAACTAAGCCTTTCACCAACCTCTACCCACCTCCACCCACACAATGACGCTCCACCAACAAGCTTCAAACTAACTTTGCACAAAACTGTCAACACTGTCTCACGCAACTCCACCATCAACAACAACTTCATTATGAGTCACATTAACCATATCACAACATCATAGCATATCATTCATTTACCTATGAATGATAAAACCCAACATCCAAACGGCAACCTATGTCGGTCTTAAAAACTCTCAAATCTTATCATATTATAGATACACCACTCATACACCTTTCTAATGGGACTTAGAAACCCAAGAAAACCGTACTAAAAAAAACGATTGATCCAACAACCCTCATAAGAAAACTCCATACCATCCATAAAACTTATTACCAAACTTATGATGATTCTTTCCGACTTCATCTTTGGCACCTTTACTACTAATAATAACCCAAAGAAAATTGATACTCACTCTTACCTTATCAGTAAGATAAACATTTACATATGATTCAAACATAATCCAAATAAGCTCAAACGAAAACACATGTTTTCCCCAACTTCTACCACCACACTTACCACCAATCACACGGAAAAGATTACCATAAGCCCTGATCAAGATACAATTCCATCTCGACACTTTTCAAAACAACCTGTAATCACCTATTTTTTAACCGAAAAATTAAAATACTTAAATTTTTGCTTTTGTTTAAACAAGGGCCTATTTTGTTTGCATGTATATTATTATGTGTATGTCTTTTTTTAGGTATGTTATATGTGGTTTTATTATGTAGGTCATTGCATTCACATCTGTCGTATATATGTGTTTTAATGTGTCATGGGTGTATCATATTATTATGGTATTATCGTATGTGATGTGTATTACCGAATGTTATTTTGTTATATTAGATGTGCTTAATGTCATGTGTACTAATATTATTTGTGCATAGTATTTTGTTTGTGTTTATGTTCGTAATATGTACGTATTTGTTTTTGTACCGTTTGTGTGCATTTTTATCACCATATTATTGTTACTATTATAATTATTTGTAATTTGGCCCATAAATTAAAATATGAAAATCCATAAAAATAAATCACTAAATATTATCAGCCCATTAAGTAAAATTCACGGGTTCATTAATTATAAATCCAACTTTACTAATATCAATCTACTTGCTGGCCCAAATATTCTAAAAGAACCATAACTCCTTTTATATCTAATGCAGCTGCCGTCTTTCACCCCGGCCATTGGATCAAAATGGCTCATCAACGGTCTGGATTCAGTCGAACGTTTCATGTGGATCATCAATGGCGCGTACAATGCACACGCGACCTCTCCACTTCCGCTGACTTTTCACCTACGACTTGTCATTTCTAGATCCGAATTTTTCGCTGCCGATGCTGCTGCCCCTCGTCTGACCACCATTCGGACCGTTGGACTTCCTGCAAAAAGGAGCAATCGTTACATCAGATTTCCATAAGAAGTATCTGAAAAAAGAGGCGTGATGAACAAGGAAAGGATTATTCTTCCTTTTGGATTCAAAGGTTAAATCTGAAGAAGACGGATATAGAAAGGAGGATGCGATGTTTTCGGAAGGCAAGAAAGGACAAAAATCATAGAGAAATATAAAAGCATCAGGTAACGGAGAGAAAGGGGGAGATATTTTTTTTAGGAGCCAAGAAAATACCATCGATTGTAACCATTATCATCAATCAAACAAAAGAGATTTCCAAAAAGCTTTCCTGGGTAAAAAATTCTTCTCTTCATTCATTTTCTTGTATCTGCATCTAGAAATACCAAAAGAATAGTGAAAAAGAAACAAAAAATAGGAGTTGAGACTTCCCTCCGGTTCCATAAGACTCGTCGTCGGCGATAAGCTTGTTAGCGAGTGAGCCTTGCGTAAACGAGCATAATCGGAGGCCTCTCTTCTGAGTTTTTTAAAACGTGAGTAAGCTCTTCTAGGCTTCAAAGCTGGAACCCTTTTATCTCCCAAATTTCTCTACTCGATCAGCCAATGATGGCAGAAGCGGCTTAAGGCCAAACCTTCGCCGAGGCTAAGCGTTTCGGGGTAGAGACAATAAAGAAGGAGGACCGATTCATGACCTTCAAAGATCGGTTAGTTTTTCTAAAAATAATATTTAATTTTCTGGGTTTTGTTTTTAAGAAACTGTTCATTGTTGGGTTTGAGATCTAGTGAAAGAGCGTTGTTTCGTAGAAAATATGAGAGCTTGGGAAAGGAATTTTTATATTGCAATTGTTTTAAATGCCAAAGGCAGATTTTCAATCAAATCATGTATTTTGTTTTAGGTTATTATTTTTTACCCTTCCGCTCCTTTAGTTCCTTATAGTGTTATATCGACTTTTTAAATCAAACCACCAAATCCTTTTTAGCCTTTTCCGTTATAATAATTTCTTGTTTTATTTTTATGACTATATTTTATTTTACACGTCCAGGTATACAAACTGTTTACCTACCGTATTTCGTCTGAAACTAATTCACGTACTGTTTTCGTTCATGTTTTAATTTAGGCAGAACATAATGATGAACCCATGCCATTTGTATGTTCATTAATGCTGCCACCTTGTTGGTATAAAATAATTAATTATAACGTGGCAAAAAGTCACGCATTTTGCTTATATTCTCTCCACTACAAACATGATGCAGTAGTCGGTCACTTTCTTTAATTCGGCCACATTACCTAGTTCATGATCCACGGTGCTTTTTAATTACAGAGTGACATGAGTGTCGTTCCATAATATTGGCTTTTGTATCATTATTTATTTTACTTCATTGTTAATTACCATGTTGTGTGAAGCTTATTTAACTCTGTTAAGGATTGCATAACAACACACTTTAAATTTATTAATGCGGGCCCCTAAATTCGGTCGTAAGCGAGGCCAACTCCAGTGTAGTGGTGGTGGTTCGGACGCTTACCTTCGGGTTTAGGTGCTTTAAAATAAATGCGCACGTTTAATTAAAAATTGATTCGATCGTCAAATTCGCCCGGAAAATTTAATATTAGTAAAGCGGTAATCAAACAAAGTACCAATTTTTGGGCGGTGTGGGGGTGCTAATCCTTCCCCATCCGTAACCGACTCCCGAAACCCAACTTTTAAAGTCTCTGGTTTTATGGTGTCCGGTCTACCTAAACGGCCGGTGGCGACTCCAATTTTTCTAAAATCATATTTTAGCCGAAAACCCCATGTGGAAGACATTAATTTCAAAATGACACATCGAAATATGTTTTTCACAATCAAAAAAAGAATTTTTTAGCGAGTTTAATTAATCGTGGATTTTTTAGATCGCTACACAACCATGCGGCTCACCTAACACAAAAAGATTCTCAACACAAAACTAAACCTTGCCAAGAACATATCCTTTACTAGACCCTCAACAAACACCTTGCCACGACCTGTCCCTGATCAACTTTACCAAGGTAGAGTCCCGCTCATAGCTCCACCATTTTACTAGGTCTCTGTATAGGTTAACCGAACATCTTCCCTCGTAACTCCACAACAACCCTAGATTACCCCACATCACAAACTCCCATTGTAAGCATCCTTATGTAAGCCAAGTCATCCCTGATTGCTAACATTCTACAAAATATACCATACAAGAAACTTACCAACTTTGTGTCAAACCCAACATTGTACTCATCTCAACGATAATACCTCTAACTTAAGGTTTAGCCACCATAACCAACTCAACACCATGGTTCAAACTTTAAAATCTATACATCATTAAATGCCTTGACACTTAACCCAAAAATTCTTCCCATTATCAAATCATCAATAAACCAACTCTTACCTCAACTATACCACAACAAAAATCCAAGCTTGTAGAACTATTCCTTCCACTAGCTCCAGCATCTCATATTTTATAACCATGCCAAAGCAGTAACCATATTGATGAAACATCCACAAACACGAACCCACCGAACACAAACCCTCACAACATTTTTCAATAAAAGCAAACCCACAAGACTGAACAACCGATACAAACCATAAATTACCCAACGGTCCTCGATACACCACTTCAAACACCATCAAAAACTATCGTTACCCGAGGTATATCCAACTTAACATCCTGTAAACCCAACATGTACACTTTCCTCCTTTATAGTACAACCAAACCTCTCAAGGTCAGAACAATCTATGATTCAAACCCCCGATTTCACAACTCTCATACCAATATATATCTCATATTTTACTTCCATCCTGACCATATCAAATCGGTCACAACCCCCAATCTAACTACACACTAACCACACTATAAAGAATTCTATGTAATTTCCATAAAGTAATTTCACATCACTCAGAAAAACACTAACCCGCCTTACTCTATAAAACATGTTGCAACCTTGTTACAACCTCCAAATCTTAACTAGAAAGAATCCACAAAACTCAGCCTTACCTTTAGTAATGACCAACTCAAACTAACCATAACTCAGGTTATTTACTTCGGTTTCAAACATTCACAACTCTGAGATCAACCACTCATTCTTCATCCAAGACTATTCCCTAACCAAAAGAGTAGCTTACCCACTACACATTCAGCTCAACACCACAAGAAAGTCCTTCCAACCTTTTTTTCTACACCTTCACCTTAAAAGAACCAACCACACTCCACTTACACCCTCAAGGAGCTACTCGCAAGTGTGAACAAACGTATGCATGATTTCTTGTATGCCCTCATAGATGCCTACGCAAGTGCATATGCATGTAAATGTAATTTCTAATGTCATGCTCAAGAATGCATACATTTCCTACATTATCTATAGATATATACATATATATGCTCTTACTCTAAGCATGATTATTGTTCACACTCACAAATAACATCCTCAATTCCAACAACTTCAACTACCATCCTATTGACAACTCCCAAGTCAGATTAGCAACAGCCATACCAGCTTTAGTAGACTAAAACACACTCGAAAGAACGGTGCAACACCCTAAATTGACCTCCCTACATAACCGGAGGTACACTCACCGAGGAGGAAGAAATTACTCTTCCCTAGCAGTCATTTCATCCTCAATCTTGACCATCAATGATCATACCAACACTATCTCGTGACTTACGTCTCATAAGCATATTCTAAAAACTTTAAACATGCAGTTTAAAACATAATATTAAAATAAAATAAACTTATATTCGGGCAAGATCCAAGGGAAAACTGAGATCATCTGAAAATATGTTGGCATTAACAATGTGTAACCGATAACCCAGTTTAACCATCATTACTCAAAGTACAATCATCATGAATAGATTTTCACACATCAACAACATATCATGCTCAATCACACATATCATGATCAATCGTACATTTAAACACATAACTTAGCAATCCTACACAAGCTTTAACCAACCAACTACACATTTTACAAATCTGGCTTTGATACCACCAAATGTAACCCCCTTAGCCTGGCCTAGACGGAACCGACACTAATGGGTTACACGGGGAATATCAAACTAAACCCGCGAAGGTCCGATTTGATAAACAATCCTAAAACCCTTATACTTTTTTCTAGATGTATAATTGTATTCCTACATGTCAAGGTCTCGTACAAGTCATTAACGGAAACAATCCGATCATAAACAAACATCCGATTAAACACTTAAGTAAATTAAGGACTAAAACATAAAACTTTTAAATTCTAATAACAAAGTACAAATTCTTTTCATCAAATTTTAATTAAACATACAAGTATCCCTCATGGAAAATTTCAAGTCAAGTGGAGCATTCTAACTTCATCAATTGCATGTTTCACTAATTTAGGGACCAAAATGTTAATCTTTCAGATTATAAGGACTTCTTCCAAATTGAGTTATCCATCTTGAAATTAAATCAACTTTATGCATCCATGTGAAATTTCAGCTCAAAATAACATCTGTAGATACCTTAATTGAACAAAGAAAGTTATTCGGGATTAAAATACAATTTTTAGCAACTATCAATTTCTAGCAGCCATGAAAGGTTTCGAAACCTTTCACAAAGGTTTCGAAACTTTACGTAAAAGGTTTCGAAACTTCCCTGAAGGTTTCGAAACTCTTCGTATCCAATAACTTTTCAAAATCGAAATTGCCCGCAAGGTTTGGAAACCTTCTTGAAGGTTTCGAAACTGTTTGGCAAAGGTTTCGAAACCTTTCCTAAGATTTCGAAACTTTAGGTCTGGAACCTAAAACTTCCATCACACTAAGTGAACATAATTGGCTCAAACACAACCGTCAATCACTATTAACTATATGCATTAATCCTAAGCATAAATAGCAACATATAACACATGATTATCAACGTCAAGAACATCAAGCAAACTATAGGCATGCTACCTAGAACATGATTAAAAACATAACGACCATGCAAGTACATGCTTCAAAAATCCAAACATCACCATAGTTCATCAATTAACAATCAAGCAACATAGGTCTTATTCCAATATAAACCAAAGTCAAGTTCACACTCCTCACATAGGTTGGGTTTACACATTGCCAAGCCCTAACTTATTTGTCAAAACATACCGAATTTGAAGTAACTTTTCCCCTTGGTTTCCTTGCTCCGAATGTAGTCCCGAGTGCCTTTATTTTTCTATAAGGATGAAAAGAAAGCTTAAGCAAACATGCTTAGTGAGGAAACTCTACACAAGATCATCAATGCATCTATTTAAAACCATAATGAAACTATAGCTTGCAATGCATCATTAAAAACATGCATGCTTAACATTCTATGTTCATGTCTATAATATCAAATCACTTTCTTGAGTATGTTCAACATTATCAATACATTTCATCAATGATGCACAATGTTTTCTTTTAATCCATGTATGTATATTGGCTTCTAGTGATCACTTATTGTGAACCTTAATTTCACCGAATACACGATCTATTGTTAGAGACCATTAGTCTCGTCATGACACCAAGTCACCATTGACATGACACGAAGTCACCATTGACATGACACGAAGTCACCATTATAGCACTACCATGTACGATTGGACACATAGTCACCCTTGTTATGTGTAGGCAGCTCTACCACGTACGATTGGACACAAAGTCACCCTTGTTACGTGTAGGCAATATTCTTTATTCTCAATAATGTTTATAGTGCACTTAAGACAATCCTCGTGACATGTCATTCGTATTTGAATCTAAAGCTAGTGTCACTAAGCCAATATCATAATCAAATGTGTATGATAATTTGCTGCTCATAATGCATGCATAATATGTTCACAAATGAACAAATTGTCATGCCTAATGGCACCATCAATTTCAAGGCAAATAACCACATAATATTCCAATTCATTTTCAACTCATAATGCATCCATAGTGTGATCAACAAATAAACCGAAAGTCATGTCCATTGGCACCTTTAATTTGAAGGCAAATAACCACATATGTTCCAAATCCATTTTTTATGTTTTCCTTAACAATGTATGTCTTTTTAAACCCATACATTTTCAGCAATTATCTCATGCATACACAAATTCAAAATTATATTTATGCATTTCCAAAAATCTCATTGCATTACCAACATCAATATCTTTACCGAATGTAGTCGAAGCTCATGTTAATATATCAAAAACATTTACTTCACTTACTCTTGAACTATGTAAAGTTTTCACACTCTTCCATAGTCCCCAAAATAGAATCGTATCAATGCGATTCGCTTTAAGTCCGAAAAACACTCACCGACAAGCAAAACGATCCTTCGCCGATGCTCCGATGGCAACGCCAATGCACCAGCCACTTATGCACCTTCTTGCGCTACCTCTACATCATTAAAAACAGAGCATATTCACATCATAACATGCTCAAACCAACAGCCACATCAAACCTCCATAAAACTGCCGAAAACTTAGCCAAAAAGACCGAAAACTAAGCCAAAACGCATCCGAACAACATCAACCCAAAACCTAATGAATCTAACATCTAATCCACTTCCATTATGAAGCAAAAACACATCTAAACCATCATTATACCTCCAACAATATTAGAACACCTAAAACATCCCCTAAAACAACCGAAAATCACCTCAAAACAACACCGATTACATTATTTCGGGATTAAATTAATGTGCCATCGATTGAAGACTCAATTAATTATTTAATTGACATAATAACATAATTAAATTCATCTAAAAAGATTTCACAAAAATATTCACAAAATCATTAGATCTAGCATTGAAAACATAAAATCAAGTTCCATTCAAAGATTAGCAAGCTAATACTTGGGAATTTAAATAAAGAACCTTAAAAAAGAGTTAAAATCTAGCAAATTATCTTTGAGATCTATCCACCAAAAAGATAAGAATTTCTCTTCCTGATTCCTTGCAAATTATTGTTGATTTAGTAAAATTGATGATTAGGTTTTGTAAAGAATGGAGAGATGATTAAAATGAAGTAATTCTTGTTGAAAAAGGTGGAAAAATCAGCAAGTAATTGAAGAAAATAGATGAAGGAAAATGGAGAGAAAATGAGAGAAAAAGATGAGAGAAAATAGGTAGTTAAGTGAGAAAATGATTATCATCTTTTAATAAACTAATTAAAAATCATTTTGGTGAATAAATCATTATTTAAAAATTAAATTTGGGTTTATGGACCTCTAAGGATTCTAAGTATAGCTTACTTTCCAATTTAGTCAGTAAAAATAACAATTTCTGAAAATTACAAATTAAATCCTCCATTATTTTCCAAAAATTACAAATTGGTCACTAATGCATAATTAGGCATAATTAAGAATCAATTTAAAGTTCAATTTACATTCTTTTAATTTTGAAATATTTTTTTAATATTTTTAAAACATATTCCAAAATCGTTACCTTTCTAATTAAAATATTTTTATTTTATATTTCCCCGGAATAACGAACCGGAGAAACTGATTCGACCCGAATCGAATTCTCCTAACTAAAGCCCAAACTACTAACCCCAGATTTGGGATGTTACAGATGTTGTCACTCCGGATGCTGCCGCGGCTTGTCTCTGCCTCGGCTTCAACACTGCTTCGGCCCTGGATATTCCTGCATGTACAGAATATGTAATAATATCTACATTCTCTATAAATTTCGTCTCTGTAAGTAGTGATAACAGAATATCCAATATTGTGTAAAGAGTCCATATTTCAGTTCAAGTTGGTGTATAATAGATGCATAAAGTACGATGAGAAGGGTAGTAAATAACTGCCTTTTAGGCACTCATCAAATACCCCCAAACTCGAACTATTGTTTGTCCTCAAGCAATGCAAGACATTAAATTGTCGAACCTTACTCCTCTTTGGTCTTACTTTTCCATCTATTCTCCCCACCATGGTCATTTCTATCTTTCCGTTTTAGCCACTAGTTTACCCAAGGACTTTTACTAAGAAGCAAGCTATAAGGCTAGGTGAGTGTGTGCGTTTTATGGACAAGGTTGATTCAAGACTTTCTTAGATAAACTCTAAGTTCAAGACAAGTAGAATTTGGATTAAAGTTATCTCCTTAAAACAACAAGTCTTGAGCCAATTTCGGGCACCTCAAGATATGCGTTTTCTATTTTCTTCTTTTTCTTCTTTTTTTCTTTTTAACACCTATTTAGCATACTAGAGCCAGTTTCGGGCACCTCTAGCATGAAGGAGAGCAAAACTAGAGCCAGTGATAGGCACCTCTAGTTATTTTTCCAAAAGGTTCTAAGTTTCTATCATCTAATTTTATTAAAAGAACTCCTAAATCAAGCAAGTCCAAAAAGTGTTTATTTGTTTTCTAGCCCTAAAGCAAGCTTCTAAGTTTTATTCCATGAGTATCCTATGGTTATCCCTTCAAAACAGAACTTGGCCATGGTAAGGAGAAAGATTTCTATAGCCTTAAAGGAGTAAACTAAAGCAAAGTTGATGTAGAGCAGTGCAAGATTAAAAACAGTAATTCAAGAAAAGAGAATATTGCCAAAAATTTCAAAAAAATACTCCCTTTTTTCATGTTAACGACGCGGCAGTGGGTTGCCTCGGTAGTGCTTCTGCACTTACAATTCCCCCAAACTCAAATCGAGCATTGTCCTCAATGCTCAATACATATAAGGTAAACAACAATTGCAATAAGGAAATAGACAGAAGCATAAAAATTATTTATAACGATTCCGAGGAGCTGCTTGTATAGAGTAGTCTCCTAGGCCGTGCTGATGACGCCTTTTGTCTAGATCCTTGTGCTGGTGATTGTTGTTGTTTGGCTTGTCGGTGCGACTGAACTCGACTGGGCGGTGTGCGGTGCGTTGGTGCAGTAACTTCATCCCCTTCTTCCACTTCGTCAATATTTTCTGTTTGCATGATTTTTGTCCCGCCCCTTGTCGTGGCAGTGGGTATTGTTTGTTCATGTGACGAACTGTGGTATTCGTCAATTTCGTGAGATAGAGTGTCTCTGTTGAGACTGGGCATAGGAATTGGTTCCCGTTGGGGAGAGTTAAAAATAGCTCGCCTCTTGGATGGTCGTTGGCTGGTAGAGGATACTCCGGCCTGGAAGGTCCGACAGTATGAAAATGTTGAGGCGGCCATGGTTGGAAAAATGGTTGCGGCCCTGGGGCAGGTGTTGTCTCGGTATAAGGAGTGATAGTGACAAAGATGTTGGCAGGGAATTTTGGGAATTGCACCCCTTGATTTGGGAAGCATATCATCATCATGTTGGCGAGCAATGTGTTAAAGTTGCACTGGTACTCCATGTAGCGTTGCTGGCGTAGGTCCATGGCTGCCATCCTCTGCAGAATTTCTTGGTAAGGGTCTGTTGCGGCATGGCCCTGGGCAGATGTGGGTACTTCTGCCGAGTACTACCCTCCGACAGTAAAGTCTGCAGTGAACTGCTGCGGTGTTGCTTGGATAGGATCTGCCTGGGTTATCTGTATGACTCAGTGACAGAAATATTTAGACAATCCTGGCCGATTCGGTGTGTACTCGTCTGTAGCCTCGACTGATACACCTGAAGCAATACACAAGGTAGAGATCAAATAAGGGAAACATAAAGGGCCTTTGTCTTTCTTACCGCAATCATAAATTTCTTGGAGAATAATTTCTCCAACGGTGATGGTCCTCTTGTTGATTATGGATTGGATGAGCACCAAACGTCTCCTATCGATTGTGATGTTATGCGATGTGGGCATTAGACGTCTTTTTACAAAGGTGCACCACATCTTAGCCTCGGGTTTTAGGCTCAATCTTGTTACAGATCCTCTATGGTTACCGGTCTCCCAAAGGGTATCATTGTAACAAAGATCATCTTTGATAAGCTTGAAGTCGACATCGGTGACCTCCGCCTCAAAATCACTATGTGCATTTGACAACGGAGTGAGTCCATAGCGTTGGTTAATTGCTTCGGCATTAAGGGTGACTGGCTTCTCTCGGCAGTGGACATATAAATTTCCTTCGCTTGTCATGTGGGCATAAAATTCTCGGACGATTGTGGCATTCGCTGGGGGAGGTTGGAGACAGAAGATTTCCCAATCTTGGTATTTGATTTTGTCGAACAAGAACTGTTCGATGCCGTAATTATCTTCATCCAAGTGCTGAAATCCTTGCTCCTCTCATAGCTGTCGAGCAACAAAAGAATGGTTGAATCATTCTTTAATGGTGCCAGGGTAAAAGCGGTTGTAAGCGGCCATGATTGTAGTTATTGAATGCCTTGAGCGAAATCTGGAGTACTTGAAAAGATTGCTAAAAATTTCAAGAAGTAAGTGAGAGCTAAAGTAATTGAGAACAAGATTGTAAAAAAAAAGGAGATTAGAAAGAATGCAAGAGTGGGTAATTCTAAGCAGGAAAGTTATTTATATAAGCTGTAAAAAATATGACTGTTAAAAATTAGCCGTTAGGCATTTACTGCCTTGCTGAATAGTTACTGCCGCAGTGAATTTCTCAGCAAAGAGACGTTGCACTTTTTCTGCCCGTTAGGATTTTTGTGGCTTTGACACAGTGTACTGCCGCGGCAGCAGACTTCTTGCTGTGAAATACTTTTTCTATATTCGTTGCTTTATTTAAAAAAACTTAAAACATAAAATACTAAAAATAAAACATAACAACCTATGAAACTAATCCTAATATAATAAATAAAATGGAAGGGAAGAGATTATGTTACTTGTGGAGTGCATGTGAATGCATCTCCCAATTTGATTATCTCTTTCTGGCTCGTATTTTCCTTTGCATGTTGGCCAGTCCCTTCAGTGCATTTGACTTCTCCTTTGGGCTTTATTCGCTTACCGAATAGTCTGCCGAGCGTGCTACCCAGGCAGGACGTTTTAGTACCCTGGTTTGGTGTATAGAGAGCCTTACATTCTGTTGGAGCGTCAAAATTTATTAGAATGTGGAAGGCGTTCAACTTGACTTGTTGATCGTTTATCCGTACCGTGAGCTCGCCATTTTCCACATCGATGATGGTGCGTCCAATAACAAGGAAAGGTCAACCCAAGATGATCGGTTCATTATCGTCAGCCTCACAATTAAGGACGAGAAAGTTGGAAGGAAATATAAACTTGTCAACCTTAACCAGAATATCCTCAATTTTGCCTTCAGGATGCACATAGGACCGATCTGCAAGTTGGAGCAGCACTGTTGTTGGTTTTGCCTGCCCTATTCCAAGTTTTTGAAAAACTGATTTGGGCATTAGATTGATGCTTTCTCCCAAGTCGCATAGGGCCTTTCCTTCGTAACCATCCCCAATCGCACAGGGAATTGTAAAGCATACAAGATCCTTTAGCTTAGGCGACATACGATTATGTAGCATGGCCATGCATGCAACCTTCAGTGGCTGCCACTGTTTCAAATTCCCCTAGCTTTCGTTGTTTGGATACTATGTCCTTTAAGAACTTGGCATAGTTGGGCATTTGTTCAATAGCCTCAACTAATGGCAAGTTGATATGGACTTGTTTTAAGATGTCTAGGAATTTCTGAAATTGGTGATCCTGTTTGTGCTTTTTTAACCTCTGCGGGAAAGGAGATGGTGGTCTTATGTACTCCAGGTTTCCTTGGATATTGAGTTTAATACCTGGAGTGAACTTATCTGTAGTTGCCTCGACAGGATTTTCAGGTACTGCTAGTTCTACTGTCGGGGTTGTGCTTTCGGCGGGGTCTTGCTCAGCTTCTGAGTCCTTGTGATGTTGCTTTTCTAGTTGGACTCTATCGGTTGAGGGTCGTTCTTTATCTTTTAATTGTAGGCCACTTCTTGTCGTAATTACCTTGCATTGCTCGTGGCCTAACACCTTAGCAACCTCAGTATTGCTAGGTAAACCCACTGGTGGTCGAGTATTTTGTTGTTGGGCAAATTGACCAACTTGGGTTTCTAAAGACTTGATTGCAGCCTCCTAGTTCTGTAGTCTCATCTTACTTCGATTCGTGAAGTCATCAGTACGCTTCATGAAGCAGCTATTCTCGGCCATGTATGAATCAGTCTTTGACATGGAGGCCGTGAGAGACTCTGCCAGTGCGTTTAGAGACTGCTATTGTTGTATCTGCTGCTGCGGCATGGACTATTGAGTGTGCTGCTGCGGCATGTTTTGACTTTGATGCTAGAACCCAGGGGCTTGGTTGATTGGTTTTAAGGCATTGTTGGGGTTACTCCATGAAAAGTTTGGATGCCTTTTCCAAGATGGGTTGTAATTGTTGAACATCATTTGATTGTTCCTGTTATAATTTCCAACATACAAGCTGGTTTCCTCATCTTGCATGTAATTAGATGAGTTGACTGCCTTAACCTCATGTATATTTCTCTGGACTTGCATATCCTGAACCATCTTGGTCAGAGAAGTCAATTGTGCTGCCACCGAACTGGTTGTGTCTAATTCATGGGTCGTGGCATGGCGTCTCATTCCTCCTCGCCTTGATGTAGGAAACTGGAAGTTGTTTCGTGCAAGTTTGTTCAGAATCTCAATGGCCTTCGTGGGTGCTCTATCCAAAAGTGTCCCATTTGCGGAAGCATCTAGCATCATCCTTGTGGAGGCATTAGTAGCATTATAAAACACGGAGACTTACGTCCACAAGGGAAAACCATGTAGTGGGCATTTATTTAATAATTCTCTATAGCATTCCCATGCCTCATACATCGGTTCATCATCATCCTGCCGAAAGGATGTGATTTTATTATGGATGCGATCATAGAGATTTGTTAGGTTGAAAGAATTGTGTTCAATTGTGTTCTTGAAAGAATTGCACACTTCCATGAAAGATTTAAGATGTTGCCTTGCATCTTCAGTAGTAGACCCACTAAACTGTCCAATTGTGTTCAACATGTTGAACATCACTAGTTTGAGCTCAAAGTGAGTTGCTTTAATTTCCTGGGTGACTACGCCAGGGTTTAGTCCGTTTAGGTCTTCCACCAGAAAGTCTCTAACAGTGAGCTATCTCGGTAATGGTCGCGGCGGTGGCTACTGCGGCATCGCTGGTGGTAGTACATTATGATCAACAGGAGGAATTTGTCCTCTTGGTGGATCATCCATGACTTGAAACAGGTTGTACCTTAGATGGTGTCCTGTGCGTTCGATTTCAAGATCCAATTCATACAATGGACCATTCGGGTTTGCCCTGGTCATATACCAGATAAGTCAAAGTTAAAAAAAATAGTTAGAATTAAAGTTAAATAAAGAATGGTTAAAGAGTAAGAAATAAAGAAAACAAAAATTTAGTTGCCAATCCCCGGCAACGGCGCCAAAAACTTGTTGCGTGTAATAATAGCGCAACTATGCAGTGTACACGTCGCAAGTAATAAAGTGATAAGTATATCGTGTATCATCTCCACAGGGATTGGTATACTTAATGTCTCCCTTTGTTTCCTTGCTCCTGAAAGATAAAGTAAAAATACAGATAAGTGGATTTGTTTATCTAACTAACTAAATAACAAAACATAAAATAAAGGATTGAGAACGATATAGAGAAAGTGGGTAGGATCCAGCTGCGTCAATTAGTGGATTCGATTGATCTTCTTCTTGTCTAATGCAATTACACAATACTGCTTCGGTAGTACTGCAGATACAACCTCGGCAGCGTTAGTGTTCTCTGCCGCGACAATCTCTTACTCTTGGGCAGATGCATCAAAGTTCAGCAAAGTGTCCGTAGTTGACTCTGCTTATCTCTAAGTCAGAGAGTTGTTGATGACTAATCCTTGACGATACCTCTCGGCGTGAATCAACGATAATCACCAACCAATCCAACACTTCTTTTAACTTCTGAAACTCTTAACTTATCTCTAGGCCGAGTTAGTGTCGTCAACATCGTACTTATCCTTTTTTTGAATCTAGACCTCTCGATGCTAGATAAATATATTACTTACAAACTTCTCTCTCGAGCTTGAATGCAAGAACAAGTAATGGCAATAGGATAAGCAAACTTCGATATTATTATTGCATTAGAACAAAGAAACAAGAAACAATCTCCTCTCACTAATATCCACAACCTTCACCTATCCCTAAGATAATGTCGATAGGTACAAATCATAGGGGAAGGGTTTCTCTCAAATCGGCTCTCTTAACAATGTGGTCGGCTAGGCTATATATAGTCTTAACCTAGGGCAAACATTTCCTAAATAGACTCTAACTTGGAGTAGGGAACAAGTCTTCTTCATGAGATCTGATATTTCCAAGTTTTCCGCCTTCTAGAAGAATTTTCCCGTTTGGTCTTTGACTTGGGCTTTTAGTGCGCTATCCTGGTCCAATTGGTGCATCGTATCTTCCAAAATATTCTCTATATTTTTGTCTTTCATTCACCTACAATGTTGAAGTTGCCACTCCGGATGTTGTCGCGGCCTTGTCTCTGCCTCGGCCTCAATACTGCTTCACCACTGCTTCGGCCCTGGATATTCCTGCATGTACAGAATATGTAATAATATCTACATTCTCTATAAATTCCGTCTTTGTAAGTAGTGATAACGGAATATCCAATATTATGCAAAGAGTCCATATTTCAGTTCAAGTTGGTGTATAATATATGCATAAAGTATCATGAGAAGGGTAGTAAATAACTGTATTTTAAGTACTCATCACAAAGCTTCTCGCAGATTGTTGCTACCGGAGAGCTGGTGGAAGTAGCCATCAAGAGCGGGAGAATTGAAGGGTTTGAAAGTTCCGAAAAGAGCTTTAAAAAGAAAGATAATGAAGTGAATAACGCTGTTGTGTATGAGGCGTCAAGAAATATGACGATTTCTAAACCGGGGACTGGAACTGGTAGCTCGCAGGGTTCGAATAAGAAGGATTTAAAATAGGAAAGGCCGAATTTCATGCCTATCCCGGTGACATATGCTGAGTTGTACACTCAGCTACATGATGCGAATATGATACGTCCGTATTTTATCATACCACTCAAACCTCCATATCCACATTGGTATGACCCGAAGGCTCAGTGCGAATACCATGCTAAGGTCCACGGGCACAACATTGAGAACTGCACTTCTTTTAAGAGGATTGTTCAAAACATGAGTAATACCAGGATTTTGAAATTCGACGAACCCAATGTATCTACGAACCAATTGCCAAACCATGGCGGTCGAGGTGTAAATGCGATTGAAGAGGATCAAATGAGGCAAATCAAAATGAGTGTATCGGAGATCCGATCATCGTTGAAGTGGGTTTTTAAACAGTTGTTCGATAATGGGCTTATATGCCAAGGATTGAAGATGAAGAAGACTGCTGAGATAGGCGTGTACTGCGAGTTCCACCAGGAACAGGGACATATGATTCAACATTGTGATGGGTTCAGAAGTTTACTACAAGGAATGATGAACAACAAGGAAGTAGAATTTTTTGCGAAAAAGAGGGGCCAAAGAATGATGGACGTATGTACGTCTGAGAGAACCGGGCCAAAGTATAGTGCAGATAGGTCGTTGGTCATTTCAGCTCGAACAAAGGGTAATAGTTCAGAAGCGAAACCAGCAGTTGCTCCTCGCATAGTAATTACTCCTCCAACATTCTTCTCGTTCAAGGATACACAAATGGTTCCATGGAATTATACTGCGAGTGTGGCTGGGCCAAGTAATTTAAAGCCCGCCAAGGAGATACAACCAGAAAAAACCGAAGCCAACGGTAAAGTCGAAACAGAGGAGCTAGTGAATGAGGTAGGACATTTCACGAGAAGTGGGAGATGTTACTCACCAGCTTAAGATAAAGAAGAAGATAGGGCCAAGCATACTGACAAAAAGAAAATTTTTGCAAATCCGGTTCCGAAGGTGAATGAGCCTGTCACCGAGGAACAAGCTCATGAATTTTTGATATTGTTGAAGCACAGTGAGTATAATGTTGTTGAGCAGTTGAAAAAGCAACCAGCTAGAATCTCCATTCTCGATCTGTTATTGAGCTCCGAAGGACACCGTGATGCTTTATTAAAAGTGTTAAAGCAGACCTTCGTTTCAAAGGATATATCAGTGAACAAGTTGGATCAGATTGTCAATCATATCACGGCGGATAATTATATAACATTCACTGATGATGAGATCCCAAACGGTGGAATATGGTCTATCAAAGCTTTAAACATCACGACTCACTGCAAGGGTCATGTTGTGCCGAGAGTACTAATTGATAATGGTTCAACTTTGAACGTGTTACCTATGGCGACTTTGCATAGGTTACCTATAGATGTCGCTCACATGAAAAGTTAGCAAAATGTGGTTAGAGTATTCGATGGGACTACAAGGGATGTGTTAGGCAGAATAGAAGTGTCGTTGCTAATTGGGTCGTCCGTGTACAATGTAGATTTTATTGTAATGGATATCAAGCCCACCTATAATTGTCTGCTTGGAAGACCTCGGATTTATTCTGTCGGGGCGGTGTCGTTATCTTTGCACCAAAAGTTGAAGTTTGTAGTAGATGGAAAGCTCGTGTACGTTGGGGAAGAAGAGGACATTATTGCATCCATCTCCACTGATACGCCATACGTTCAAGCGAATGAGGAGGCATTGGAATGTTCTTTCAGGGCTTTGGAGTTCATCAACGCTGCATTTGTTGTTGAAGGTACTAAGTTCCTATGCCCGAGGTTGTCGAACTGCACAGAGATGACTGTCAAAAAGACTCTTTGTAAAGGAGTCAGAGCTATAAGAGGACTGGAAAGAAGGTTACAAGGAAGTTATGCCCAAGACCCGTGGTTATGAAGAAGGGTCGAGCTGGGTTAGGTTTTTCAATCGAGGCGTATTAGAATAAATACGGAAAAGCTACAGTTAAGAAGCCAATCTCACTGAGTTTGAAGATCGAATTCATCTCTCATGGATTTGTGAATGTCACTGAACAAGTAGAGAAGAATCGTTTAGAGGCTATTAGGCTGCAGGAGGAAGAAATATTCAGGGATGCTTTCGATGGTTTGATGGTGGGAGGAATTTCTGAAGGACCAAGGATGAATTTTCTAGAGAGAATCCGTCCGTGCCTCCCTGGAGAGACTCTGAAAAATTAGACCGTAGATGATTTACCTGTAGTTTTCAAAACAGAGTAATGTCATAAACCATCTTGTACCTTTTTGCCCGCAAGTATAGGGGATTTTCTGTAAAGGGCTTTTCATATTTTTCGCTAGCAAATAAAGATGTTTTTTTTTTCTTTCTTCAATGACAAACACTTCCTTTTCTTTCATTCGCTTCATCCATTTCTTTCTTTATTCATTTATTATTCCCATCCAAGTATACTAGTTTTCTTTGCAGGTTCCCAATCAATGATTGCATGAATGATTCTGTGCATAAGCCCGAAATAGATTTGAAAAGGATCTCTTATCTAACAGAAATCAATGAGTGTGAAGATAATGTGGACTATGAGGTTCCCGAA
Organism: Abelmoschus esculentus; assembly: GCA_035048815.1. Classification (NCBI taxonomy): domain Eukaryota; kingdom Viridiplantae; phylum Streptophyta; class Magnoliopsida; order Malvales; family Malvaceae; genus Abelmoschus; species Abelmoschus esculentus. Next base: position 9,538,496 of record JAUCBN010000026.1, on the reverse strand, counting down.
GAATTACTAAGGTTGATAGAGAAAGAAGGTAAAGAAATCATTCCCCATAAAGAAGAGATAGAGATTCTGAATCTGGGTACCGAAGAAAAGAAAAAGGAAGTCATGATCGGAGCAGCGTTTTCGCCGGGGCAAAGCAAAATTTGATAGATTTATTGTGAGAATTCAAGATGTCTTTGCATGGTCTTATCAAGATATGTCAGGTTTGAATACTGATATTGTGGTTCACAAGATGCCCATTAGACCAGATTGCAAGCCCATACAACAGAAGCTCAAAAGGTTAAGACCGGAAATGTTGTTGAATATCAAAGAAGAGGTACAGAAGCAAATTGATGCAGGTTTCCTACAGGTGGTAGCATACCCAGAATGGGTGGCAAACATAGTCCCAGTACCGAAGGAAGATGGAAAAGTACGGATGTGCGTGGATTATAGGGATCTGAACAAGGCAAGCCCGAAAGATAATTTCCCTTTACCATATATAAATGTTCTGGTAGATAATACTTTAGGGAATTCGTGGTTCTCTTTCACAGATGGATTCTCAGGTTACAATCAGATTAAATTGAATCCAGAAGATATGGAGAAAACAACTTTTATCATACTTTGGGGCACGTTTTGCTACAAAGTCATGCCTTTCGGGTTGAACAATGCCGGGGCCACGTATCAGAGAGCTATGGTGACACTGTTTTATGATATGATGCACAAAGAAATCAAAGTTTACGTGGACAATATGATAGCCAAGTCCTGAATAGAGGATGGACATGTGCAGGATTTGAAAAAGTTGTTCCAAAGGCTACGAAAGTATCAGTTGAAGCTTAACCCTAATAAATGTACATTTGGGGTTACATTCGGCAAGCTACTTGGTTTCGTAGTCAGTCGAAGGGGCATCGAAATCGACCCTGATAAAGTCAAGGCGATTCAAAGTTTGCCACCTCCAAAAACACAGAAAGAGGTTCGGGGATTCCTCGGAAAATTGAACTACGTCTCTCGGTTTATTTCTTAGTTAATCGATAGATGTGATCCAATCTTTAAACTACTACGGAAGAACAATCCAAGTGAGTGGAATGATGAATTCCAGGAAACATTGGACAAGATCAAACAATACTTGTCAAACGCACCGGTCTTAGTGGCACCTATTCCTGAGAGACCATTAATCCTCTACTTAGTGGTTTTTGAGAATTCCATGGGGTGTGTGCTGGGGCAACATGATGACACTAGAAGGAAGGAAAGAGCAATTTATTACCTGAGTAAGAAATTTACCGAGTGTGAAGCACGGTACCCGTTTATCCAAAAGATGTGTTGTGCGCTTGTTTGGGTTACTCGTCGACTCAGGCAATATATGTTATACCATACCACGTGGTTTATATCGAAGCTTGATCCATTAAAATTTCTGATGGAAGCACCCGCATTGACTGGGAGATTAGTATGTTGGCAAATGTTGTTATCGGAATTCGATATCTTGTACGTTAGCCTGAAGGCAGTTAAAGGGAGTGTCATAGCTAACCTTCTTGCAAGTAGATCTTCAGAAGATTATGAGCCTCTGAATTTTAACTTTCCTGATGAGGATGTAATGACCATTTTTGTGAAAGAGAATGAAGAAATGGAAAAATGGAAATTATATTTTGATGGGGCAATCAATGTCCTGGGACATGGAATTGGAGCTGTATTGATATCTCCAGATGGTATATATTATCCTCTCACGAGCAAGTTGGAGTTTTTGTGCATCAATAATATGGTTGAATACGAAGCATGCGTTATGGGATTAAAGGCTGCAATAGAAAGAAAGATAAAAAGTTTTCGGTAGTTTTGTGGAGGTTTCATGTGGCTGTTGGTTTGAGCATGTTATGATGTGAATATGCTCTTTTTTTAACGATGTAGAGGTAGCGAAAGAAGGTGCATAAGTGGCTGGTGCATTGGCGTTGCCATCGGAGCATCGGCGAAGGATCGTTTTGCTTGTCGGTGAGTATTTTTCGGACTTAAAACGAATCACATTGGTACAGTTATGTTTTGGGGACTATGGGAGGGTGTGAAAACTTTCCATAGTTCAAGAGTAAGTGAAGCAAATGTTTTTGATATATTAACATGAGCTTCGGTTACATTCGGTAAAGACATTGACATTTGTAATGTAATGAGATTTTTAGAAATACATAAACATGATTTTGAATTTGTGCATACATGAGATAATTGCTGAAAATGTATGGTTTAAAAAGACATACATTGTTAAGTAAAACATGGAAAATGGATTTGGAACATGTATGGTTATTTGCCTTCAAATTAAAGGTGCCAAAGGGCATGACTTTCGGTTCATTTGTTGAGCACACTATGAATGCATTATGAGCTAAAAATGAATTGGAATATTATTTGGTTATTTGCCTTGAAATTGATGGTGCCATTGGGCATGACATTTGGTTCATTTGTGAACATATTAAGCATACATTATGAGCAGCAAATTATCATACACATTTGATTATGATATTGGCTTAGTGACACTAACTTTAGATTCAATACGAATAACATGTCATTAGGATTGTCTTAAGTGTACTATAAATATTATTGAGAAGAAAGAATATTGCCTAGACGTAACAAGGGTGACTTTGTGTCCAATCGTGCGTGGTAGAGCTGCCTACACGTAACAAGGGTGACTATGTATCCAATCGTACGTGGTAGTGATATAATGGTGACTTCGTGTCATGTCAATGGTGACTTGGTGTCATGTCAATGGTGACTTGGTGTCATGACGAGACTAATGGTCTCTAACAATAGATCCGTGTATTCGGTGAACTTAAGGTTCACAATAAGTGATCACTAGAAGCCAATATACATACATGGATTAAAAGAAAACATTGTGCATCATTCATGAAATGTATTGATAATGTTGAACAGACTCAAGAAAGTGATTTGATATTATAGACATGAACGTGGAATGTTAAGCATGCATGTTTTTAATGATGCATTGCGAGCTATGGTTTCATTATGGTTTTAAATAGATGCATTGATGATCTTGTGTAGAGCTTCCTCGCTAAGCATGTTTGCTTAAGCTCTTTTTCATCCTTGTAGAAAAATAAAGGCACTCGGGACTACATTCGGAGCAAGGAAACCAAGAGGAAAGGTTACTTTAAATTCGGTATGTTTTGACAAATAAGTTGGGGCTTGTCAATGTGTAAACCCAACCTATGTGAGGAGTGTGAACTTGACTTTGGTTTATATTGAAATAAGACCTATGTTGCTTGATTGTTAATTGATGAACTATGGTGATGTTTGGAATGTTGAAGCATGTACTTGCATGGTCGTTATGTTTTTAATCATGCTCTAGGTAGCATGCCTATAGTTTGCTTGATGTTCTTGACGTTGATAATCATGTGTTATATGTTGCTATTTATGCTTAGGATTAATGCATATAGTTAATAGTGATTGACGGTTGTGTTTGAGCCTATGATATTCACTTAGTGTGATGGAATTTTTAGATTCTGGACCTAAAGTTTCGAAACCCTAAACCATCGGATAGCAGAACCCGTAAGGCTATCTTGTAAGCAATGGATCAGCAGCTTCTTATCCTTGCTAAATGCGACCATCTTCCGGCAATATATTGTCATATGGGCACTGGGACACGACGTTCCATCATATTTCTCAAAATCAGGCATCTTAAACTTTGATGGTAAGACCAGATCAGAAACCAACCCTAAATCAAATGCATCAGTGCTCTTATCATTTATCCCTTGTATTTCTTGTATCTTCGCCTCGAGTGCCTTGAAATGATCAGCATATTTTTTTTCTATGTCTTGGCGCATCTTGTCCACCTTACTCATAAAATTAAGATTCGGGACCTCCTCGACATTTGGAGTAAAATCATCAACTTTCACGGGGTGACTTGTGGATGCCCCTGCCAAATTGAATTGCACTCTGCCCGGTACTGAATGCACTTCAGGTTACCCCCTCATGTGAGATATAGTGTCTTCTTGTCCTTCAGTCTCATCCGTCCCTCCCATTGGCGCTTTGTCTTTCTCACCTTGCCTTGGTCCCAACAAAGCGGTCAATGGACTAATAATATCTGCCTGAGCCTTGGCAATACTATCTTTCATGTTGTTTTCCATTCCATCAGTCGATTTTGGAATTCAACACGATCCTCCTTTAAGTTCTTTAGCCTTTCTTCCATTGCTAACTTTCTTGTGCGCGAGCGTATTGAGTATGTATATAATATCTTTGCAATTTTTAGAGTTCACTGCCATAAAACCTTTTATTATTAAACTTTATTTTAATTAATAATGCATATGGTGTATGAATGCATGAATGCATGTATGCAAGAGGGTATTGAATCCGAAAAATAGTGTCTTAAAAATATCCGTTTATCCAAAAAGGGTTCACTACAAATTAAAGATAGCTAACTACAGAAAACTGCTAGCCCTGATCCCCAAATTGGTCAACTCATGCAGCAGGCGTACGATGACTTCCCCGTGCTCTTGCTCGATGTTCGACTGCTTAAGAAGGGTTGTAGCTTCCTTCAACAATATTTGTACATAAGATGCGATACTTCTGACTTGTCCTTTGAAGTTGACCAGCTCATTATTCAGACTCTGAATGGTGCGTTGTGCTGCTTTGTACTTTGTCTTCCACGCTCCTCCGACATCCTGACACAAAGCCCCTTCGAAGTTGACTAACTTCTCTCGCAACTCCTGTACTTGGTTCTCAAGCGAGTCAATCTTCTATTGTAGACCCTATTTTTCCTCTTCCATATGAATCTTGTCCTCATTGTGATACCTAGTAACCAACTCCTCTAACTGCGCTACCTGGGTTGTCAGCTCAAGATTCTTTAGCTGCTCTTTCTCTAACATCTTCTTTGCCTTGTAGTTCGCTTCTCTTGCTTCGCGGCACTTCCGCTCGTAGAGCTTTTGGTAGTCTTCCCTCTCTCTCATCATCCTGTCTAAGCGGTCAGATAAATCCCTAATGATCTTGCTTTCACTTTCTTTCGGGTATTTCCTCTTATTCCCCTCAAACATTTCTCGTGTCTCTCTCAGATCACGACTTAACTTTTCATTCTGAAGTGTCAACTCTTTCTCTTTCCTCTCCTGTGTCATCACCTGATACTTCGTGAAGTTCAACTCTTGCGTAAGGTCATAGATCTTCCTCTCATGTCTTTGCAAATCTAGATCTCGATCATGCTTTAGTTTTTCTAGTGCTGATGGCGCCTCTTGGGCTGCTTTGTTCGACGATGATCCATTATCCATCGGTACTTCTTGGAAAGCTCCATCATTCACCTGTCTCACCCTCCACTCATCCTATCGGGCCATAACCTTGGACTCTCGTAAGGTTGAACTCTTCTGGGCGAATCCTATGCCTTCGCAATCTGAGCTATCCTAGATTTGTAACCTTCGGTTTGGTGCGTATACTTGAAACTTGCCATCCCCACTGTAGCCGGTATGAACTGTCTAGACTCGAACTTCCTTGAAACTAGTAATAGGCAATAAGTTGTTCCACCCCATATGCCCGCTAGAGGAATCCAATCCCTATCTCCACACCGATATCGAAAAACAGTTACCCTATTCAACCAACAAGCCTTCCAAACAACGTCTGAATCTGTCATGTCCCAGAAGAGATCTCTCCATTGGGTTTCAGTCTTTTTCTCCAAAACACAACTCTTCAGATGTTCTTCAATGGGTGAGTAAGTGGTCCTAAACCTTAAGGCGCTATACGAACGATGACCTCTGAACCATACCTCTAATAGTTGTGCGCAACCCAAAAACCTTCCTTCGCCGGCCTTCTTGCATGCGGTCAATAATCTATAAGTCTCGGCTAAAATGGCAAGAACCAGATTCACACCTTTGAACAGTCTCTCGAACAAACCAACAGTGGATGGGTCTATATGTACGAGAGTTCTCGGAAACAACACCAACCCATAAATACAAAGAGCGTAAATCCTTCTTGCCTTGGTGGGCTCTTCACTACTAGCGGCTATTAAATACCTTAAAACCTTCCAGTTCACTCTTTACTTTTCCTTACTCATGTCGTTGGCTTCATGACCCGTTATCTTCTGGTCCCCAAATTCCTTTTCCTTCTTGGTAATCTGCATCAGCTTCATCTTGAAACCCGAAGTACTGTTGGACTTAACGTATATCCTATCACTCTTAATTGTTGGATAATTAATCAGAACTTCATACTCCTCTAATGTAGGCGTCATGTCGATCTTCCCGAAAATGAAACAATTATACGCTGGATTCCAAAACTGTGTCATTGCTCTCATTAAGTGTTTGTCGATGGGAACTTTCACTAACAATGCAATATCTCCAAATTCCTTCTTGAATTGCTCCTTCATGTCACTAGTCCACTGTTCCCATATTTCTTGAACTTCGGAGAGACACGGGCTCTGATTCGTGTTGATCCTGACATACCCTTTCAACGCTGAAACGCTTCCAGGAAGTAAGCTATCCCCTTTCTCATGCTGAACTGCTTCCGACCACGTCCAGACTTCTGTATTATCTTCTCCTATAATGATCCCTTCTAACATTTTGGACACTTCTAACTTTATTATTTCCCGAATCAATACCAATGTAAATAATATGCCAAATAAATAATAACAAAAGTGCATAAAATGACCAAAACGAAACAGAAAGAATTATGTTAGTAGGATGAATACAAAAATAAAATAAGATAATAAGAAATGTGCCTGAAAATAACCAGAGAGCAATTTATAATGCAAAGAAAATTAACCAGAGAACAGGTTAAATTACATATAAATAACCGAGTTATGATGAATTATTTTGAACTTCTACTGGGGTAACGCCATATTCCCTGGTATACGGTACTGAAGCAGTGTTACCACTAGAAGTTGAAATCCCATCTCTTCGAGTATTGTCAGAAGTGAAACTAGATGATGTAGAGTGGGTACAGATTCGTTTGGATCAGTTAAATCTAATCGAAGAAAAGCGGTTGAAAGCTATCTGCCATAGCCAAATGTATCAAAAACGGATGATTTGAGCCTATGATAAGAAAGTTTAACCGCGAGAATTTCGGGAGGGTGATCTAGTGCTTAAAAAGATCTTGCCTATACATCGTGATTTCCGAGGGAAATGGATGCCGAATTGGGAAGGGTAATATGTTGTCAAAAAGGCATTTTCCGGAGGCGCAATGATCTTGACTGAAATGGACAGACAAGAATTACACAAGCCAGTGAATTTCGATTCAGTTAAGAAATATTATGCCTGAAGAATAAAAAGAAAAAGAAAAAGAAAAAAAGAAAAGGATAAAAGAGAAAAGGAAAAAAGAAAAAGAAAATAAAGAGAAAACCCGAAAGGGCGCTTCATAAAAAATGATTAAAAGAAAGAAAGGAGGGGTCGAGATAAAAACTCGTAAAGGGCGTCTCGATACCAACGGAGGATTTAGGTTGAAAACCAGGAATGACGACTCAAATGCACGATAATAGGCATCTGGTAATTCATACTGATGAGTGCCTAAAAGGCATTTATTTACTTCCCTTCTCATGGTACTTTATGCACCTATTATACACCAACTTAAACCGAATTACGAACTCTTTGCGCAAATATTAGATATTCCGTTATCATTACTTACAAAGTTAATATTTATAGAGAATACATCTATTATTACATATTTTGTACATGTAGGAATATCCAGAGCAGAAGCGACAGAAAAGCAAAGTGGAGGTCGAGGCAGAAGACAAGGCCGCGGCAGAATCCAGTATGGTAGCATCAACAATGAGGCGCAATGAAAGATAAAAATATAAAGAATATTTTGGAAGATACAACGCATCAATTGGACCAAGCTAGCGCGTTAAAAGCCCAAGTAAGAGACCAAGCGGGAAAACCCTTCTAGAAGGTGGCAAACTTGGGAATATCAGATTCCTTGAAGAAGACTTGTTCTCTACTCCAAGTTGAAGTCTATTTAGGAAATGTTTGCCCTAGGTTAAGACTATAAATACCCTAGCCGGCCACATTGTTAAGCAGAGCGGATTTTTAAAGAAACCCTTCCTCCCTAAGAATTCTACTCAACGATAATATGTTTTAAACTTCTTAGGGATAGGTGAAGGTTGTTGATATTAGTGAGAGGAGATTGATTCTTGTATCTTTGTTCTTATGCAATAATAATATCAAAGTTTTCTTATTCTATTGTCATTCTTTGTTCTTGTATTCAAGCCCGACAGGGAAGTTTACGAGTAATCTATTTATCTAGCATCTAGAGGTGTAGATTCACGAAAGGGATAAGTAAGGTGTTGTAGACACTAACTCGGCCTATACTCTTTTGGAGACACTAGGAGATAGGTTAAGAGTTTCAGCAGCTAAAAGAAGTGTTGGATTGGTTGGTGGGGTTATCTTTGATTTACGCCGAGAGGTATCGTCAGGGACTGGGCATCAACAGTACTCTGACTCAGAGATGAGCTGAGTCACTTACGGACACTTTGCTGAACTTTTATGCTTCTGCCCAAGAGCAAGAGATTGTCGCGGCAGAGGAACACCAATATTGCCGAGGCAGTATCTGCAGTACTGTTGAAGCAGTGTTGTGTGATTGCATTGGACAAGAAGAAAATCAATTGAATCCACTAATTGACGTAATTGGATCCTACCCACTTTCTCTATAATCATTCTCAACCTTTTTATTTTATGTTTTGTTATTTAATTATTTAGTTAGATAAAACAAATCAACTTATTTGTGTTTTTACTTTATTTTCAGGAGCAAGGAAACGAAAGAAAACATATTAAATATACCAATCTCTGTGGAGACGATACACGATATAGTTATCATTTTATTACTTGAAGACGTGTACACTTACACTCAAATTGCGCTTATACCACACGCATCAAGTTTTTTGCGTCGTTGTCAGGGATTGGCAACTAAATTTTGTTTTCTTTATTTTCATGCTCTTTAACTATTCTTTATCTAACTTTAACTTTAATTATTTATTTATTTAGTTTTTATTAACTTTTATTTATTCAGTTTATGACCAGGGCAAATCCGAGTGGACCATTTTACGAGTTGGATCCTGAGATTGAACGCACAAGACACCATTTGAGGCGAAATTTGTTCCAAGTCATGGACAATCGACCAAGAGGACAAATTCCACCTATTGATCATAATGTACTGCCCCCAGCAATGCAGCAGCAGCCAATGCCGCAACCATTGCCAAGGCAGCCCACTGTTAGAGACTATCTGGTGGAAGATCTAAACGGACTCAACCCTGGCGTAGTCACCCAAGAAATCGAAGTAACTCACTTTGAGCTCAAACCATTGATGTTCGACATGTTGAACACAATCGGACAGTTTAGTGGGTCTGTTACTGAAATTGCAAGACAGCATCTCAAATATTTCATGGAAGTATACAACTTTTTCAAGATTCAAGGAGTCCATGAAGATATATTACGATTAAAATTATTCCCCTATTCACTGAGGGATAGGGCGAAGACTTGGTTGAATGGTATCCCAGCAGGATCCATAGGATCTTGGGAGGAACCCTGCTGAGAATTCATTAAGAGGTTCAACCCGACAAATCTCTGCGACCGCATTCGTAATGAAATCATATCATTCCGGCAAGATGAAGATGAACCAATGTACGAGGTATGGGAACGTTACAGAGAACTATTAAAAAAATGCCCACTACATGGTTTTCCCTTGTAAACGCAAGTCTCCATGTTTTATAATGCTACTAATGCCTCCACAAGGATGATGCTAGACGTTTTCGCAAATGGGACACTTTTAGATAGAGCACCCGCGGAGGCCATTGAAATTCTGAAAAAAACTCGCAAGGAACGATTTCCAATTTCCCACATCAAGGCGAGGAGGAATGAGACGTCATGCCACAGCCCATGAATTAGATACATCAAGTTCGGTGGCAGTACAATTGGCTTCTTTGACCAAGATGGTTCAGAATATGCAAAACCAAAGAAACGTACATGAGATTAAGGCAGTTAACTCATCGGATTACATGGCAGATGAGGAGACCAGCCTATATGTTGGAAACTATAACAGAAACAATCCAATGATGTCCAACAACTACAACCTGTCTTGGAAAAGGCATCCGAACTTCTCATGGAGTAACACTAAAAATGTCTTGAATCTAATTACTCAAGCCCCTGGATTCCAGCATCAGAGCCAGAACCTGTCGTAGCAGAACACGCAGCAGCCCCTGCCACAGCAGCAGGTACAATAGTAATAGTCTCTAAATGCATTGGCAGATTCTCTCACGGCTTTCATGTCAAAGACTGATGCATACATGATGAAGAATAGCCGCTTCATGAAGCATACTGATGACTTCATGAACAGAACTAAGATGAGACTGCAGAACCAGGAGGCCACAATAAAATCTCTAGAAACCCAGGTTGGTTAATTTGCCCAACGACAAAATACTCGACCACCAGGGGGTTTACCTAGCAATACTAAAGTTGCTAAGGTGTTAGGCCACGAGCAATGCAAGGTAATCACAACCAGAAGTGGCCTACAATTAAAAATAAAGAAGGGACCTAAACCGATAGACTCCAACCAGATAAGCAACATCATGAGGACTCAGAGGATGAGCAGGACCCTACCGAAAACTCTGCCACGGCAACAGAACCAGCAGTATCAGAACCACCAACCGAGGCAGTTGTATATAAATTCACCCCAGGTATTAAACTAAATATCCAAGGAAACCTGGAGGATATCAGACCACCACCTCCTTTTCCACAGAGGCTGAAGAAGCAAAAATAGGACCACCAATTTCAGAAATTCCTAGACATATTAAAGCAGGTCCATATCAACTTGCCACTAGTTGAGGCTATTGAACAAATGCCCAACTATGTCAAGTTTTTAAAGGACATAGTATCCAAACGACGAAGGCTAGGGGAATTTGAAACGGTGGCAGCCACTAAAGGTTGCATGGCCATGCTACATAATCGCATGCCACCCAAGCTAAAAGATCCTGGCTGCTTCACAATTCCTTGTGCGATTGGGGATGGTTATAAAGGAAAGGCATTATGCGACTTGGGAGCAAGAATCAACTTAATGCCCAAATCAGTTTTTTAGAAACCTAGAATTGGACAGGTAAAACCAACAACAGTACTACTCCAACTTGCGGATCGGTCTTATGTGCATCCTAAAGGCAAAATCGAAGACATTCTAGTGAAGGTTGACAAGTTTATATTTCCTGCCAACTTTCTTGTCCTTGATTGTGAGGCCGACGACAATGCACCGATCATATTGGGTCGACCTTTCCTTGCTACTGGACGCACCATCATCGATGTGGAAAATGGTGAACTTATAATACGGATAAATGATCAACAAGTTAAGTTGAACGCCTTCCACAATCTTCCAAATTCAGACGCTCCAGCAGAATGTAAGGCTCTCCATACACCGAATAAGGGCACTAAAACATCCTGCCTGGGCAGCACGCTCAACAGACTGTTCGGTAAACGAATAAAACCCAAAGAAGAAGCCGAATGCACTGAAGGGACTGGCCAACTCATGAAGACAGATACGGGCCAGCAAGAGAGAATGAAAGTGGGAGATGCATTTACATGCACTCCACAAGTAACATAATCTCTTCCCTTCAAATTTAAATATTATATTAGGATTAGTTTATATAATATTATTTTCAGAATTCTTTATTTTTAGTATTATAAGTTATTATGTTTTATTTTTAATATTTTTAATTTTATACAGGAAAATTTATGCCACAGCAGGAAGTCTGCTACCGCGGCATTACACTGTGTCAGAACCGCAGAATTTCTAACGGGTAGAAATAGTGTAACGGCTATTTGCCGAGAAACCCGCCGCGGAAGTAGTTGTACATCAAGGCAGTAAATGCCTAACGACTAGTATTTTTAACAATCATATTTTTACAGCCTATATAAGCAGACTCATTGCTGTGCATTATTTACTTTGCATTCTTACTACTTTTGCTCTCACAATCTTGCTCTCACTATATCTCGAAATTCTCAGAACAATCTCTGTTTACTCTAGAATTTCTCAAATCATTCTCCATGAACAAATCAATGGCTTCTTACACAAGATTCGCCCCGGCCACTATTGCTAACAAATTCAACCGCTCGTTCGTGGCTCAGCAACTATGGGAAGAGTAGGGATTTCAACAGAACAATGAGTTATAGTTTGGCATTGAATCATACTTGTTCAACAAGATTCAGCATCAGGATTGGGAGGCTTTCTGCCTAAAGCCTCTATCGGCAAATGCTACAATCGTGAGGGAATTTTACGCACATGGGTCGAACAAGGACACCCTCTTTATCCACTACCGAGGCAAACTGTGCAACTTGATGCCAAAGTCATCAACAAATTTTATGGTCTCACACCCTCAAGGGATGATCATGCCAAATTCGTAGACAACATCACCACTCAAGACTATGAAGAGATTAAAGATGAGCTTTGTTACAGCAACATTTTATGAGAAACCGGTGCCCATAAGGGTTCAGTAACACAACAGAGTCTAATACCCGAGGCCAAGATGTGGTGTACGTTTGTCAAAAGACGACTTATCCCAACCTTCCATAACAGCACAATGGATCGCAAAAGATTGACACTGATCCAGTCCATTATCAAGAAGAGAAGCATCAACATTGGAGATATCATTCTCCACGAAATTCATGAATGTGGTAAGAAAGAGCGTGGACCGCTCTACTTACCATGTTTAATCTTTGCCTTGTGTATTAATGCAGGAGTTCCAGTCGAAGACACGGATGAATACACGCCAACTTAGAAGGGATGGACAAGAGATTTCTGCCATCGAGTTATGTAGATCATACATGCAGAACCTGTTCAGGCAACACTAGAGCAGTTTCCTATCGACTTCACCGTCGGAGGGCAGTATTCAACAGAGGCACCAGCCTCTACCGAGCCAACTGCCGCAGTAGACCCATACCAAGAAATTCTGCAAAGGATGGCAGCCATGGACCTTCGCCAACAACGCTACATGGAGTACCAGAGAGACTTCAACACGTCTCTCGCCAATATGATGATGCAGAGCTTCCCAAATTAAGGGGCACAATTTTCCTGAATTCCCAGCCGATATGTTCGTTACTGCAGCCCCTTACACCGATACAACACCTGCCCCAGGGCCGTAACCATTCTACCAGCCACAGTCGCACCAACAGTTTTATGCCGCCAGACCTTCCAGGCCAGCAAGGTCTGCCGGAGTATCATCTACCAGCCAAAGGCCATCTAAGAGGCGAGCTGCCTTTAACTCTCCCCAAAGAGAACCAATTCCTATGCCCAGTCTCAGTAGAGATACATTGTCCCGTGAGATTGATGAATACCACAGTTCGTCCCATGAATCAGCAATACCCACTACCACGGTAGGGGGTGGAACAGAAATCATGGACACAAACAATATGGACGAGATGGAAGAAGGGGATGAGGTTACAGCACCAATGCACCGCACACCACCCAATAGAGTGCAGCCGCATCAGCAGGCCAAACAACAACAATCACCGGCACAAGGATCTAGGAGAAAGGCACCAGCAGCAAGGCCTAGGAGAATGCTCCGTACAAGCAGCTCCTCGGAGTCATTATAAATATTTCCTTTACTGCCTTCATCTTTTTCAATATTCTAATTGTTGTTTGCCTTATATTTTGAGCATTGAGGATAATGCTCGGTTTGAGTTTGGGGGAGATGATAGGTGCAGAAGTACTGCCGAGGCTATCCATTACTGCGGCATTACCATAAAGGGAGTAAATTTTTTTCTGAATTTTTTTTAATATTCTTTTTTCTTGAATTTATGTTTGTAATCTTGCACTGCCCTACATCAGCTTTGCTTTAGTTTACTCCTTTAAGGCTATAGAAATCTTTCTCCTTACCATGGACAAGTTCTATTTTGAAGGGATAACCATAGGATACTCATGGAATAAAACTTAGAAGCTTGCTTTAGGGTTAGAAAGAAAATAAACACTTTGTGGACTTGTTTGATTTATGAGTTCTTTTAATAAACTTAGGTGATAAAGACTTAGAACATATTGGAAAAATAACTAGAGGTGCCTATCACCGGCTCTAGTTTTGCTCTCCTTCATGTTAGAGGTGCCCGAAACTGGCTCTAGTATGCTAAAATAGGTGGTTACTAAGAAAAAGAAACAAATAAGAAAAAGAAGAAAATAGAAAACGCATATCTTGAGGTACCCGAAATTGGCTCAAGACTTTTTGTTTTAAGAAGATAGCTTTAGTCCAAGATTCTACTTGTCTTGAACTTATAGTTTATCTAAGAAAGCCTTGAATCAGCCTTGTCCATAAAACGTACACACTCACCTAGCCTTATAGCTTGTTTCTTAGTAAAAGTTCTTGGGTAAACTAGTGGCTAAAACGGAGAGATAGACATGACCATGGTGGGGAGAATAGATGAAAGAGTAAGACCAAAAGGGAGTAAAGTTCGGCAATTTGATGTTTGGCATTGCTTGAGGACAAGCAATAGTTCGAGTTTGGGGGTATTTGATGAGTGCCTAAAAGGCAGTTATTTACTATCATTCTCATGATACTTTATGCACCTATTATACACCAACTTGAACCGAATTACAAACTATTTGCGCAAATATTGGATATTCCGTTATCATTACTTACAAAGTTAATATTTATAGAGAATGCAGATATTATTACATATTCTATACATGCAGGAATATCCAGAGCAGAAGCGGCAAAAGAGCAAAGTGGAGGTCGAGGCAGAAGACAAGGTCGCGGCAGAATCCAGTGTGGCAGCATCAAAAATAGAGACGCAATGAAAGATAAAAATATAAAGAATATTCTGGAAGATGCAGCGCATTAATTAGACCAGGCTAGCGCGTTAAAAGCCCAAGTAAGAGACCAAGTGGGAAAACCCTTCTAGAAGGCGGCAAACTTGGAAATATCAGATTCCTTAAAGAAGACTTGTTCCCTACTCCAAGTTGAAGTCTATTTAGGAAAGGTTTACCCTAGGTTAAGACTATAAATACCCTAGCCGGACACATTGTTAAGGAGAGAGGATTTTTAGAGAAACCCTTTCTCCCTAAGAATTGTACTCAACGATAATATGTTTTAAACTTCTTAGGGATAGGTGAAGGTTGTCGATATTAGTGAGAGGAGATTGATTGTTGTATCTTTGTTCTTATGCAATAATAATATCAAAGTTTTCTTATCCTATTACCATTCTTAGTTCTTGTATTCAAGCCTGAGAGGGAAGTTTGCGAGTAATCTATTTATCTAGCATCGAGAGGTGTAGATTCAGGAAAGGGATAAGTACGATGTTGTAGACACTAACTCGGCCTATACTCTTTTGGAGGCACCGGGAGATAGGTTAAGAGTTTCAGCAGCTAAAAGAAGTGTTGGATTGATTGGTGGTTATCTTTGACTTACGCTGAGAGGTATCGTCAGGGACTGGGCATCAACAGCACTCTGACTCAGAGATGAGCTGAGTCACTTACGGACACTTTGCTGAACTTTGATGCTTCAGCCCAAGAGCAAGAGATTGTCGCGGCAGAGGAACACCAATATTGCCGAGGTAGTATCTGCAGTACTGTCGAAGCAGTGTTGTGTGATTGCATTGGACATGAAGAAGATCAATTGAATCCACTAATTGACGCAACTGGATCTTACCCACTTTCTCTATAATCGTTGTCAACCTTTTTATTTTATGTTTTGTTATTTAATTATTTAGTTAGATAAAACAAATCAACTTATTTGTGTTTTTACTTTATTTTTAGGAGCAAGGAAACAAAGGAAGACATATTAAGTACATCAATCCCTGTGGAGACGATAGATGATATACTTATCATTTTATTACTTGACGATGTGTACACTTGCACTCAAATAGCGCTTATACCACACGCATCATATACCTCTCGGTTATCAAGCAATTCGGAAGGTTCTTCGCGTCTGCAAAGTTGGATCCTTATTTGAAGAATTGCTAGACAAGTAGATCATTTTTAAATCTATATCTTGGGAAAAGGCCCAGATGAACGCATATGATCAGCGCTTGGGAACTTGCATTTGTTCCTTACTTTTTTTCTTCTAATTAGTTTGTGATGGCTGTTTTCACATACTTGTCATAAACTTACAAAAGATTCCAATAAAGATATTCATTTTTTTTCCTCTGAGCCTTCAATACTATCCAAAACACCATGTTAGTGAACTAATTTGAATTAATGAATACAGAGAATCTTTCGTCATCACTATGTTTTAAAAGTTACAGGTAAGATTCATTTTTTGGATCAGAATAACGGAATAAAAACGAATATGTTCCAACATTTAGACGAAATCTAACTCGAAAGAACGCTTTAAGACAGCTTTGCGAGGAAGACAATCATCAAAGATTGCCCTTTATATGTGAGACGAAGACCACGAAGGTGGAAAAGAGAGAGAAGAGCCGGTCGGACTCTTCAAAGTGACAAATTGACTGATAATACATGCCTTCCAAGGCAGTACTCATGCATTATAATAGAAACATTTGCATTAGGAGCATACTAATAATGCATAATATTTTTGTTAAACAGGATTCAAGAACTACTAAGAAATGATTCAAGGAAAACAACAATAGCAGATATTATTGGCAGCCTTCTCGGTGTGAGTCCCGATTCAAACGTTATTAACGGCCTTCTCGGTGTGAGTCCCGATTCAAATATTATTGGCAGCCTTCTCGGCGTGATTCCCAAAAGATATGGTGTAACATGAGGAATTTCGTAATAAGAAGAACAGCCTCAAGTTCCATCACTTTTATTTGGAGAATTTCGTAATAAGAAGAACAACTCTAGATCTCCCAGAGACGAGGAATTTCGTAATAAGAAGAACAGTCTCGAGCTCCATCACTTGATGAGTTTGGAGAATTTCGTAATAAGAAGAACAACTCCAAATTCCATGAGATACGAGGAATTTCGTAATAAGAAGAACAATCTCGGATTTGGCCACTTTTATCTGGAGAATTTCGTAATAAGAAGAACAGTTCCAGATCTCCAGGAGATGAGGAATTTCGTAATAAGAAGAACAACCTCGAGCTCCATCACTTGACAAGTTTGAAGAATTTCATCTGAAGAATTTCGTAATAAGAAGAACAACTTTAAACCCTAGAGAATTTCGTAATAAGAAGAACAACTCTAGATTTCTCGAAGACGAGAAATTTTGTAATAAGAAGAACAACCTCGAGTTCCGTCACAGGTTTTGCTTGAAGAAATTCGTATTAAGAGGAACAACTTCAACATTTGGCCAAAAGGCTTAAACAAAATTCGTGCTTTTCAATCTTTGCCATCTCCTGCTCTACAGCATTGAGCAAAGAGGGGCAGCTGTTATCATGAATTTTAATATAAAATAAGAATAAAATAAGATAAATAACTGAAAAATCAAATAAAAAATAAAAAATAATAAAAATAACAAAAAATAATAAAACAAAAAATAAGAGGAGTTGGGAGAGTTTTCGGATTAGTGGGGATTATGTTGAGAGATTTTAGAAGTGGTTTGAGGGATTTGGTAGAGTTTGAATTGGTTTAGGATGATGGGTTTGAATCCTTTAAAAGGGGATTCAATCTAAACTTGAGAGGGGGTTTTTGAACGGAAAAATTTCAATCGAAGGAGGACTGGACGTGGATCATCGGTAGAAGAAATCTTAGGTAAGGTTTATGATTTAATTTTCCTTACATTTATATGATTGTTTCGATGATAAGGAGGGTGATCCGTGTAGATTTAGGTGTTCTTAGAAGCTTCTCCAGATGGTTTTGAGTATCTAAGGGGGGTTTAGGTGCGTTTTAGTGCTAGGTTTGTTAAAATCCAGGTCTTTAAGGAGATTTCGAGAGGTTTTTAGGGTTTTTCGGCCTCCGGCAAGCTTTTGACGCTGAATATGGTCATCGGAGAAGGAGGAGGGTGATAGGAGCTTCATATCACGGCGACCAAAAAACACGTCTGTATGACGTTGGCGGCGACGACTTGGATCTGGTGGCAGAGAAAGCGACGGTTTGTGGCCGTGTTCTTCGTGTTCATCCATTTTTTGGATAAACACGTATGAATACCATGTGTTCTTAGGGCTTTTGATCCATTTTGCTGTGGGATTCCTGGGTTTTTGTGTTTAGTTCGGAGGATTTTGAATCCACCGAGTTCAACCGCGCGAACCCGTTCAAATAGGGAAATCACCCTTTTGGTCCTCCAGATTTTAGGTTGTAATTTATTTTGGTCCCCTGACCATGAATTAACCCCTAAAACTCTAAAATTCATTCAATTTAGTCCCTAATTGAACCTAGATTGAACCCTAAACTCAAAATTAGTTAATTTAGATATTAATTAGGTTTAAATTTAATTTTTAAGGCTTTGGAATATTTTAATTAGGTTTTGAATTGAATTGAATTGAATTTCTAAGATAAAACTTAAAATTAATTTTAATCTAATTAGATCTAATTTAGCCCTAATTGAACTTTTAAATTCTATCAAATTAGACTTTAATTAGGAGTGATTAAAATTTAGAGCTTAGGAAAATTTGATTAAATTATTAATTTAATTAAAGATTCTAAGCTTTAAAATTAATTAAACTTAATTAAATCTAATTCATCCCCTAATATCGAACTCTTTTCAATTTAACTCTTGTCTCTTTTTATACCATGTAAGTCCCTTTGTGCTCAATTTAGTTACCATTGTTGTAATTTGAACTCCCATAATTCTAATAAAAGTAATTTAGTTCCTTTTTTTCGTTTGCTTATTTTATTGTTTTATTTAATCATTATGTTCGCATTCTTAAAGCATGTAGTATGTTATTTAGGGTGACATTTAATCATTATTTTTTTATTTAAGATTAGTCGCTTTAATTAATTAATTGAATAGGGAGATAATTTAGTAATGTTAGCATTTAAATCTTATACCTCGGATACACTAAAAGGCCGGTGTTTTGACGTACCATGATGTTGGCCTAAAGAGTGTACCTTGGTATCAAATTGATGTGCTATCAAAACCTAGAAAATTGACTCATTGATTTAGGTTTAGAATTAAATAAAATTGATTAGGCTATAACTAGTGACATTAATAGTATTATTGATTTTTGTTAAGTGACAAGATGGTAGTGTCCGAGCATTCGGATGTTATCATACACTTAGCGAAATTAATAATTTAAATAGGATTCTAATATTTAATTAATGAAGCCTTTCTAGGTTAGAGCTTAAAATGAACAAGATAATAAATGGTCATGCATTTAAACCTTTTGAGGCGAAATTTATATTTCTTTAAACTTGGGTAAGGTTTCCTATCTAGAGGACGTCTTATTCAAGACCGAGTTTAAAGAGATATACTCTCTTAATCAAAAGGATATTCTTAATTCAAGCAATGTTTGGTTAATAATGAAAAATTAAATAAATATCTATATTCAAAATGCCAAAATGCCATGTGTAATTAATAAGGTACCGATTTTGGGCGTTTGTAAGGGTCATCCTTACACGTAGCCGACTCCCGAACCCAAATATATTTAACGAATCTCTGGTTTGCTTTATGGTTTCTAGCCTACCAAAGTGGCCGGTGGCGACTCCAAAACAATTTTTAAAATTACATAATATATGTTTTTTAAAATTTGGGTTTTTCAGGATTAAAAGTGATAAAATTCGGATTTTTCAAAACCAATTTGCCAGGCTATTTTTCATACATTTTCGGTTTTAAAACGGTCGCGACAGCTTGGCGACTCCGTTGGGGACTAAAAATTCTTTTTTGTGAGTCATGCCTAACTTTTTTTAAAAAATTACACGTGGCATTTCGGTATTTTGAATATATATATTAACTTAATTCATTATTGTTAAATAAATATCTTCTGAATGAGGGTAGCATTTTCATTTTTGTGATATATCTGTCATTCATGCATAAACTCTTGACCCGAGCTTTCACTCTTAAGTGGGAGTTAGATATTATCCGACGTGATGCTCTCCAGCTCCGAGTTTTGGATTTTTATCTGCTTTCGGTATATTAATCTTACGCATCGTGAGGCCTTCACCTGCGTTGTAAGGGACCTATACTACCGAATCGATGTCTTATCATCGCAGTAGACGATAATGACAGTTCGGGAACCCAATGTCTAGACCAAAAACCACATGTATAAAGTAGAAACCTATCCCTTTTTAGAGCTAGACAGGGAGCATAAGATAAGGCGGTATGTTGCCAAAATGCCGTCGAAATTAGTATTTCTCTGTTTAACTGCTCTTTGGTTATTTTTATGCAACATAATATGCTCTTTGGCTATTTTTACGCGACATAAATTGTTATCTTATTCTTGGTCAAATTATTATTTCACCATACTAACACTTTTGGTGGTGTGTGAGTGTGTTCATATAGCATGCATTAGAGATATCGATTAAAGAACTAGTTGTATAGACAATGGTCATAAACTAAAAGGTTTGATATACAAGTGGAAGACAATATGCAGGGTGGATCATATTCGAGAAGACTCGGTACACAATCGGATTTGGTGTTTGAGAAGACTCAGTGCAATATTAGAGTTAATGTTCGGGGAGGCCGAGTACCAGTAATACAAGGATGCTTCAGAAGACTTCAAGCACGGAGCATGACTGCCAAAATTAAGGGTAATTTGAAAATTCTTGGATGATAACACGAAGGGTCATTCGATAAGGTTTTTTAGTTGTGTTCAAGAGAATGGTTACAACACCAACAACTACGAGGTTTTGCTAAACCGATCTAGTAAATGAAAAGAATTAGATTTATATTGGGCTCAACAATTGTTCAAGCTTCAAGTCGGGTTCAACAATTATTTAAGCTTCAGGTTGGGTTCAGGTGGCTAAGAGGCGAAGATAGTCAGAAAGCGCATATTTGACAGTTTAACCAGGGGCATACCAAGGAACTATCGAAGGATGAAGATGAGAAATAGAAGAGAAATTCAGAAAGTACAACACGATATGCGAAAAACCAGTTCGCAAATTTTGAACCAGCGTTTCAAGTGAAGAACAACACGTCAAAAGTCAAACCGAGACAGTTACCCGAATGATGCAAAAGATTGAGCCGATGATCAACTTCAGAATCAAGTACAAGAAATATCAAATGTATGTAAATTTTGCTCGATAAAGCAGAAGACCCATCAACAGATTTTTAGCAACATATCAGAATGATTGTCGAACCAGAATGAACGAGGTGATCGAGTCAGCTATCTTCTACCAACAAATTGGCTTCCCCTTGTATTCGATCTTTTAGTTAGATGAATGTTGTGTAATGAATAGCTTTTGAAATCGATATCTCTTGCATTCATGCATTGCATCATTTGAATATTGCATTTTTTAGGAGAATATAAAGCGGTAAAAAATATTGCATTTTGTTTTAAGTACTACTTTTAAAGAAGCATTGCATTTTGACAAGCATAAATTAAAACATGTTAAGATTAAGAAATTTCAGAAAGTTATTGAGGATCACTTGGGTAATATGAAAGATCAGACGGTCTCAGAATCAGACACCAATTTTTACATTGCTTGGAGTCTAGGAGATCGAGAAAGAAAGACATCCAAATGAAATGCAGATACGAGAGATTGGTATGAAAATTCATCTCATACAATTTAAAAGATTCTTGCAAGAAAATGAAAAAAGAAAAAAGATGAAAAAATGCAAAAAGAAG
This sequence comes from Abelmoschus esculentus, assembly GCA_035048815.1. NCBI lineage: Eukaryota > Viridiplantae > Streptophyta > Magnoliopsida > Malvales > Malvaceae > Abelmoschus > Abelmoschus esculentus. The sequence goes on along the minus strand of JAUCBN010000026.1, from coordinate 9,516,984 downwards.
TCGAAAAGAAAAATAACGGTTGAATTTAATAGCTGGGGCATTTGTTGAAAATCCAAAAGATTAAAGTTTGAGATATGAAAGTAATAATAAGGTGTTCGATCATGATGTCGATAAATTGAGAAGACTTTAGGCATTTTATTCATCCCAAACGATGTAAGTGGGGCAAATTATGTTGAGTCATGAATTTACTTGCGTCATTTTAAAGATGAAAACCAAGAAAATCAGACCAAAAATGGAGCAACCAAAGGAGAAGTTACATTGATGCTTCAAAAATCGAGAATTCAACATTGAAACAGAAGCAAGGAAGAACAAAGTTGATAGTAGAAGTGGGGTAGCTGAAGCTCACATTGATTTTTCTTAGTAAATGGTATATAATCAAATCACGAGGGTTTGTCTGCATTTTTGGACCATTACGGAGTAATACCCTGAATTATCCCAATTTCTTTTACCCGCGAGCATTGGAGGTCCTTTGTAAGTAAGGCTATTTCAATTTATTCGTCTATGATGCTTGTTTCATATATGTTTTTCTCAAGTGGCAAGCATGTCATATTCTTTGATTCTTTGATTCTTTAAATTTTTAAATTCTTTTATTCTTTATTATGGGTTAAGTTTTGATCACCCATATATATATATATATATATATATATATGTATATATCATTATTGATATCTTTCTTTCTAGGTCTTGAATACTAATTGTAGGATTGACCTTAAACCGAATTCGAAGATCAACTTCAATAATGTGACTCGTTACCACTTCACTTAGTCCAAAAGGATGACACTAATGAGTGTTCAGGAATTATGGAAAATCCTAAATCCTAAATTTTGAGTGAATTTTCTCTCAAGTATTGTTGGCTAAGTTCTTTGAATGAAGTGATAACCCAAAACATCGTCCAACTAAAATCTGCTTTTCTTTAAAGATATCCGAGTATGGGATGATATTTGGCATTCCTTGATCTCCCTTCTCAAAGAAAGAAAATAAGAAAAAATTCGTTTGTTATCCCTTTTGAGCCTAACATTATTTTTCTTTCGATTCAACCCAAACCAAGGATCACCCCTACATTGGGGGCAAAAGAGGATGAAAATATGTTCGAAAGTGAAATATGCTTGGTTGTGATGCCTTGTGAATCAGTGGCAGAAATTAAAAGTGAAATACAAAACCAAGAAAAACAAGTCAAGTTCAAATTGTTGACACAAAAGTTGAAGCATCGAAAAAAGAAAAACGAACATAAAGATTAGTGAAATATTTTGATGAGATGAACCACTAGAAAAAGAAGTGGTGAAAAGAAAATGACCTCTAGGGTGAAAACCCAAAAAAGGTCAGTCTATAGTGATCTGCAAAGAAAAAGAGAAAAGTATTTCATCAGAGCATGTTTAGATCAGTGCGACAATGATCCTTGATTTTATCACCTTTGAATTATTTGAGCCTATATATCCTTTCTTGGGTAGCCATAAACCATAGCCCACATTGCAAGCCACAAAAGACCATTTTGACCATATACGAGTATTAGAAAAATAAGAGTTAGTCTTCAGAACATATCCCGCTTACTAGGGTTAACCTTTCTTCAAGAATTTTTAGTCTTCTAATGCTTGATCGAGATCAGAAAAGAGAGAAAATTGGGTATAGTGAGCTAGTGAGAAAAAGAGTGATACCTAAACAGGGTAGAATTAGAAAAATAGGAATGTTTCTCCTAAAAGTCTAACAAATTGGAAAATGGTCACATCAGGGTTGATCTTTGAAAATTCGTTCGAAGGCTTTGTTACACTTGGAATTAAGAGGCCTGATTTTTGTTTTTTTTGTTTTCCATGACAATCAAAATTTTTCAATATTTTCAAAATACTATTTTGAGCATTTTTGCTTATCGTTTAACAAGCATTTTGCAGATAAATTGATTAGATACAAGAAAAGCAAAGGATTTCATGTGTATTACTATGATGTACTAACCCTTTAAGTGCAGACAGAGCAGAAGGTGACCTTAGTACTCGATTATTGATGAAAATATAACGAGGAACAGTTAGAGCTCCAAATGTCAAAATATTTGAGCAAGAGCAACAAAAGTGACATAAGTAAACTTGGGACAAAGAGAGAGCAATGACCATTATTTGGGGCAAAATATAGCCGGATCAATTCATCAACATGTGGAAATTGTTACAATTTCGACATCACAAGACAAAGAATCTCTACGGGTGAATATTAGAATAAGAAAAAAGGATAATTATGCTCAAGTTCGAGTGGGGGCAATGCTACAGAAGTGTGTCAGAAGAACATACTATCATGAGAAATTCAAAAACCGAATAGAAATGGTGAATTCCTTCAAAACAGAGAACAACTTTCCCTATAATAGATCTTCCCTGGTGTTCAAAGGTTGAAAATACAAAGAAAGGAATATGTTGAATTTATGAAAGATAAGAACAAGTGTCACTGAGATCGTGACAAACTTCATTTGTTGCAAAAAAAAGAGAAAAAGAAAAGAAAATGTGGAAAAAGACAAAAAAGAAAGGAAAGAAAGAAAAAATCTAAAGTGAAAGCCTGAAAAGGCGCTAGAGCAAAAAGCAAAGATCTTAAAAGTTGAACCTGAGTTTGAGATGAATTCCTATATCAGTTAAAGAAAATATATCGGGAGATAAAGCAAGAAGTTATGAGCTTTCATTGCAGCTGAAAGTTTACCCAAGTGGTCTTCAATTAACATTCATGCATCATATGGTTAGGCATCCACATGGTAAAACATGCTAACTCATGCATTCAAGATATTTTTGTTGTTAATATTAACAGGAATTTACAAGATCAACAAAGCAATCCAGATTAGGACAAACAAAGATTTCAGAGGAAGGAAATTCAAGAAAAAACATTTCAGAAGGTCAACAAAGACCAATTGTTTACCAAACCTGCTTATCTATTCGAGCACTTGGAGAATAGAACCTGCATATCCATTCGTGCACACGGAGAATGGACCCCTTTTTTTTTGAACCTGCATATCCATTCGTACATACGGAGAATAGAATCCTTTTTGAACTTGCTTATCTATTCGAGCACTGGGAGAATAGAACCTGCATATTCATTCGTACACAAGGAAAATTGAACCTTTTTTTTGTTTATCTACTCGATCAAGAAAAGAATAGAACCTACATGTCTATTCGTGCATAAGGAGAATGGAGCATGAGTTCCATGATAGAGAAATAAAACCTTGAGCAACATCAGTCGAGTACAATGAATTCAGACGAGAAAATGTTTAATCTTGAACAGGGAAGCGATGACGATATCAAATACAAAGATAAAGTCTTTCAATTTAATTCATGTTGAATTTGTATTAATTGATGGCTTCTCTTTTTGTAGAGAAATGATTCAAGAATCAATGAAAAAGAAATCAAGCAACAACAAACAGAAATTGGCAGCCTTTTCAGCGTGAGTTCTGATTCAAACACTATTGGCAGCCTTCTTGGCGTGAGTCTCGATTCAAATATTATTGGAAGCCTTCTCGACGTGAGTCCCGAAAGATGTGGTATAATATGAGGAATTTCATAATAAGAAGAACAACCTCAAATTCCATTATTTTGATCTGGAAAATTTCGTAATAAGAAGAACAGCTCCAGATCTTTTGGAGACAAGGAATTTCGTAATAAGAAGAACAGCCTCGATTTCCTTCACATGATGAGTTTGGAGAATTTCATAATAAGAAGAAGAACTCCAAATTCCATGAGATACGAGGAATTTTGTAATAAGAAGAACAGCCTCGAATTTCATCACTTTCATCTAGAGAATTTCGTAATAAGAAGAAAAGCTCCAAATCTCTCGGAGATGAGGAATTTCGTAATAAGAAGAACAACCTCGAGCTCCATCACTTGATAAGTTTGAAGAATTTCACCTGAAGAATTTCGTAATAAGAAGAACAGCTTTAGACCTTGGAGATTTCCGCAATGAGAAGAATAGCTCCAGGTTTAATGGGATGCGAGGATTTTCGTAATGAGAAGAACAATCTCGGGTTCCATGACAGGTATTTTGCTTGAAGAAATTCATAATGAGAAGAACAACTTCAAGCTTTGTTAGCGTAACAGAGGCCAAATAGTTTAGACGAAATTTGTGTCTTTTCAGTCTTTGTTCGTCTCCTATTCCATAGCATTGAGCAAAGAGGGGCAACTGTAATACCCGATTTTCGTCTAGGGCCTAAGATAATAATTAAAATTTAAAATTCAAAAAAAATAAAAGTAAATAATAATGGATAAAAAATAGAAAGGGGAGTAAATAAAGGAGGTTGGTTACCAAAGTGAGTGGGGGGCTTGATAAGTCGGTGGCAGTTCTATTTTTTAGGGGGATCAAAACCGAATAGAAAAAGATGGAGAAGGTTCGGTTATTCGGGAGATAAAAAGGGGATCTTCTTCAATTCCCAGGGCTTTATGGGCACCATGGGAGTTGGAACCAAACACCAATAACATCAAAAGAAGGCTTCTCCAAAAAAGGTTAACCCAGCGTCAAGAATCATTCGAACCCTTATTAAAGGAAACGTGGAAATACAACAGCAGAGATACAGCAACATCAACCTCCCGTCCCTCAAACATTCCAACAACCGCCAGAAAGCAATGATTAGTTCTTTTTTAGATTCTTTATAACCTTTGTTTTTTTGTTTCGGTAAATTTATCCACTTCAAGTCTTTGTTTTTGTATCATTGAAAAGAATATGGGTGTCGTGCTTCTGTGGAGGTATTGATGATGTTGTCTTAATGAAAGACCTTTTGATATCTAGGTGGAATCTTGGTCGTAATGCGAGAGAATATTTTATTGAAGAGCATGCCCGCTGGATTGCTATCGTTTTGGTTGTCATTGCAGTAGGCAAAGCATGTTGAATTGCCATTGAAAACTTGATGTAAAGAAAAATGGATCTCGCCATGCATCTTGGGGTTACATGAAGAGCCAAGCAATTTGCTCTTGCCTGACATACACTCGAAAGGAATGTTGAAATTTACACAGCTTGTCGCTTGTCTTGTCATGACAGCTTAGGTAATTTCCTTTGCACCATTCTTTAAAGTTTTAGAGATTTCCTCTTGCAATGTTATCTCTCATTTCAATTTTAAGATTTCATTTTTGATAATAATGTAAATCTTAAAACGTGACTCAAATTAGGCTTTAAAGTTTGTGTACCGTTTAATGTTTATGCAGATTATGACTTTTGGGTTATGTTATGGTTTGTACTTTATGGATATAAAATGGTTTAGGAAATCAAGTACTAGTAGTAAGCATGGCAGTAGATTAGAAGTTGATTCCTATGACCATATTATTTTCAAGAAATTAAACTTGATATCTTTGCCTTTTAACGAATGTTTATTAAATTATTAATTTATTTTATTTACATAATTTTTAAATTCATGTAGAATATTTATTTAGGATAACATTTAATTTATACTAGTCAATTTAATTAGTGCTTTTTAGGTTAGTCACTCTAATTAAATAATTAATTAGGAAAAAATTATAGTAACGATGGCATGTTAACCATATATCTCGGATACACTAAGCAGTCGGTGTTTTGACGTACCATGACGTTAACCAAATGAGTGTACCTTGGTATCGTATTGACGTGCTATCGAAATTTAGAAATTGATAAATAATTTTAGGGTTAGAATTAAATAAATTAATTAGGTAAATAATTAGTGACATTAATAGTATTATTAATTTTGTTAGGTGTCGAGATGGTAGTGTCCGAGCACTCGGATGTTATCATAATACACTTGGTGAAATTAATAATTTAATAGGGTTTAAATATTTAATTAATGAAGCTTTTTTATGTTAGAACTTAAAATGAACCAGATAATAACCGGTCATGCATTTAAAACCTTTTGGGGCAGAACTCATACTTCTTTAAATACGAGTTAAGCTTTCCTATCTAGAGGGCGTCTTATTCAAATTCGTATTTAAAAGAAATATATTTTCTTATCCAAAAGGATATTCTTATTCGAACGATATTTATTTATCAATGATGAATTAAATTAATATTGTTATTTGAAATGTCAAAATGCCACGTGTAGTTAATAAGGTACCGATCTCGGGAGCTCGTAAAGATTGTCCTTACACGTAACTGACTCCCGAACCCAAATATTTTTAAATAAATCTCTGTTTTATTTTATGGTGTTTGGCCTACCAAAGCGGTCGGTGACGACTCCAAGTCATTTTTAAAAAATTAAATAATATACGTTTTAATAAAATTTAGGTTTTTCGAGATTAAAAGCGATAAAATTCAGATTTTTCAAATCAATGCTCCAGGCTATTTTCACACTTACTGGTTTTAAAACGGTCGCGAAAAGGGTCAGTAAAATCATCTGGCAATTGATTTGTTAAATGAATTATCCATTGAACTTATAGTTCACATTGTTTAACACGTGGATCAAAAAGAGAAAATGATAATTCATTCTAACTTATTTCTTTCCCCAGCTATTTATTTTCTCTCCTAATATTGGGTAAATTAACTGATTAAAATGATAATCAATAAATCGGGTTGTAAATAAATTCTCTATCAGAAGCTCAAGATATTTAAATCTAATATATATTCCCAACAAAACTCATCTTTGTGCGTTGTGGTAGAGCAATTAGAACATATATCGCACACAAAAAATCTAAGATGAGAAATATTTGGTTCCTGACCAAAAACTATTTGTAATAGGGAGAACTTATGATTATTTGTTGGCTTGATTCGAATTTGTGATACTACATGTAAAATTACATGTCATCAACATTATCAAGACTGATTGTTTTTAGAAAATAATCTAGAAAATGTGCTCATAATTTTATCAACTGAGCAAGTAGCCTCGCAAGCACCAAGTTGCGGGTTAATAACAATGATACACATAACCATCTAGTCGATACATCAATAAAAATCATAAAATATCTAGATGGTCTTTAAGAAAATTAATAGCATTATATCTTAGATGTTGATGATTGAATAATCAAATTGCTTTCGTAGCAAGTATCACGTAAAATATTACCATGAAGAAAATCTTAGTTCTTCAATAAATGACCACATGAAAGTGTCAACAAATTTTCACATCACAATTGAATCGGGATGGTCTAACCGGTCATGCCAAATAAAATTATCAGTAAACATTTAGTTTACAATAGCATGAGCTTCAATTTGTACTAATTCTTATGTAGTACAATATGGCTGACAGTGCATGTAATTTTGCCAAAATTTCATTATTGCCTTGAGTTATACTCGTAATATTGAGATAGTTATCATCCCTTTAACTGATATTCTTAATGTATTTCTATAAATATCTTTAAAATTCAATAAGTTTCTTTGCAATTTTGACGAGCATAATGCACTGTAAATATGAGATGAAGTCTCATTTGGCAATAACATATTTGCTCAACGAGCATAATGCACTGTAAATATGAGATAAAGTCTCATTTGGCAAATAACATATTTGCACAGTCGGAGCTTTCTGTGATATTAATACTTCCAAATATAGTACTCATAATATTCCCTTCCATTTAAAATGGGAAAATATGCATAATTATTAACCTTTTAATACGTGCTTTATTTCATTCACTTCAGGAAATGAAAAATATGTGTTTTGTACCATTCACTTCGGGGAATGGAAAATATTAAAAAAAAATAGCACATCATATTAAATCAGATCAAAGATAAGCTCTCAAGAGCTCTTCCGAAGTACTGATATTTTAGTACTTTGAGATATAATACTCATATTTCCCTTGTATTTAAATGGAAAAATATTTCTTATGCTTAAGTATTGTATGAGTACTTACAATGTCTGTTAAGCATAAATCGTCATAAATTATTGCAACTTTATTCCGGAAGTAATAATATTCTTTTAAAGGAAAAATTAACATAAAAGATAAATAAATAATATATAAAGTAAGTTAACATAAATAAATAATAAATAAAAATAAATTAACATAAAATAAAATAAATAAAAGATCTAAAGAAAATAAAATAAATGGCGGATTATTCTCTTGAAGGATTATGAGAAAATTATCAATATCCAATTGAGTTGGATCAATAATGACATTATTTTCACCACAAAGAAAATCTGTTTATATTTTCTTTAATTTATCATTAATGATTATGGATAAAGTTCATAATACTTCGGCATTTGACAAATACGAGATCAATGGTTTGTACCATTGCATTGATAACATAAAGATTTTAATATGATTTCTATCATTCTTGTCATCTTTATAATTTTACTTCTTGTGGATATAAGTATTCTTAAAATAATCACCTTATCCATGTCTATTTTATGATCTCAATCATGATCACAATTACTAATGTGACATTTATTCTTTCCTCTATAAAATATCATATTCACTTCAGGGAATGGAGCGGAGACTGATAGGTATTTAAAACCCTTGTATGGTATTTTGTCTGTAAGACAACATTAATGTGTGAAAAGTGGAGTATGTTTTTCTAACATATCCTCATCAGTGATACTCTAGTACATAATTGAGTTTTATTCACTAACCATATAATGAATTATCACGTTTGCATTTACTTCAAGGAATGAAACAAATTCAATAATCGCATGGAATAAACATCATGCTTGTATAATTGCATGGAATGAACATCATGCTTGCATAATCGCATGAAATAAACATCATGCTTGCATTCACTTCAAGGAATGACATAAATTCGATAATCGCATGGAATAATCATCATACTTGTATTCAATTCAAGGAATGTCATAAATCCAATAATCGCATGGAATAATCATCATGCTTGCATTCAATTCAAGGAATGTCATAAATTCAATAATTGCATGGAATAAGCATCATGTATGCATTCACTTTAGGGAATGTCTCCCATAAAAATTCTTTGATCAAGACGATTTTCGTAACTTAAACTTGGGAGAAGTTTATAGTCGAGTTTTTTCGACACAAAAATAGTATTGCTTTTAAGCAAATATAAACTTTATAATATTCATACTATTAAATAGTAATTGATCAATCAATATATATATATAATACATACAATGAACAAAAATTTAATCTTTATACGCGGCATTGTTAAACCAGTCCACAAGGTCCTTTAAAAAGAACCTCCTTTGAGACCAGTAGCCTCGCAGAACGGGATATCCAGCCAATATACTCGGATTAAACCAACATAATAAAGAACATATTAATTAATTAAAGGTTTAATATTTATTTCAATATCATGTAATACTTAGAACATGATTAAAATATAAACTTTTATCATAATAATAAAATAAAAAAATATTGGTTATAAATAAAGATAAAAAAATCTCAAATTAAATAAATAAAACATACCGGACTTCCACTAACTTGAATATATGGTAGATTTAGTTACCAATATTGTGTTAAAATCTTTTCCAGTAATTATCGACAAGAATCATGGTAATTAAGTCACTTTATCGCTACACAAACACCAAATAACAAAAGATTTTTAATAAATTAAAAATCAAACCAAAGATCAAGAGAGAAAAATAACCGATAATTAAAATATAGTTGAGGGAGAAAACTTATCTTTGATTTATACTAGTAACAAATTCTTTTCAATAACCCCTTCAAGATTCGAACGACAAACACCTCCGTCGGTTAGAGTCTCGTGTTGATAACGTGTTGTAAATAAAGTAAAGAACAAGAATAAAATAGGAGAATAAAGATGAGAGACAAAAGAGAGATTTGTATTATATTCTCAAAGTAGGGTTGTATACAAAGCTTTGGCCAAAAGTCTATATTTATAGGCATAAGATGGAAACCCTAATTCTAATGGGTATTAAATCCTAATAATAAAGCCCATTAAACTTTAACTTAATATATAAATATCCACCATGAATAAATATATTCATAACATTAAACACATGCAAAAAGCCAAGTAAAAAAACATTTAAAATAGATTATTTGTACAATCATTAGTAATTTTTGTAATTATTTTATCTCATGCCATTAATTTATTTTTGTTTTAGGCCTTTTATTTGTTTCTCATGTATTGTTATATTATTGTATCCTAGATATAAACCGTTAATGTTGTGCTCTCTTATTAACGGTAAATTTAGCTAGTAATTAAGATGTATATAGTAGTTTTGTTTATTCCTCGAATATTGTAGCTTTTTAAAACGAAATCATATGTATAACTAAATTTTAATTTAATTGTCACTACAACTTGCAAAAATCCCATATTAATAAAAATAGTAATAGATTTGGTATCACATTTGGGCGTGGTAAGAGTATGAAAATCACACACATAATCGATTCTCGAATCCAAAAAAATAGAATATTTGATTATTTTTTGATGTTTGATCTATCTGAATTAATGGTGATTTCTAATTTTATTTTAAAACCATTTTTAAAAAAATTCTCCAAATTATTTAAAAAAAAAAATAAGGAACTTCAAAAGGAACTTTTCTAGTTATCAGAAAAAACATTTTGGTACCAATAATGTCACCCGCGGCGAGCAACAACAATTGAACGTAGTGGTTAATATATTAGGTTACTTTCATAAATAAAAGTGCCCAAAATGCAACGTTTTGGTAGTGACGTTACACACCTCTTGGCTGGGTGACCAAAAACAAATCTGAAAGATGACAAAATTGAATTTTTTAAAATTAAATGGATCATAACAAAAACACTATAAAAGTTAAGTGACTAAATTCCTAGTTGACCCTAAATATATTTGTAAGAAAGCTTATAAATCCGTTCGAACAATGGCACCACTTTTATTAGCCCACATTTCAAAAGAAAGTATTTCTTCAACATAGTATTGGGCTACAAGTGTGACCGAAAAGTATTTTTACTCTAAAAATTCAATTCCAGTTCACAGGAATTGAAGTACTTAGCTTCACATCTGGAATACAATTTAAGCTGATCAGTTATACAAATGGGAATATCAGATATGAAATCTGCAATTTAATATATGCAGATGCACACTCCAGTCTTCAGTGATCAGATTTATTATGATTTTTCGATCTCGTCCCATTCGATCGATCTGTCTTCAAACTCCCACTCTAATTGTTGAAGCCTGTTATGTTGAGTTAGCCTACTCATTGCAGCAAGACCTGAAATAACAACCAATTACTCATGATGAACAATGATATCATAATAGAATCAAACAAAGCTGCATTCCGGTAGGTACAAGGATTTGGTCGTAGTCGTACCGACATTCATACATATTCATATTCCTACTATTGCTTTTCTCTGGATCAATTTTAAAAGAGCTGTGTGCACTAACAATCAGAAGGCAAATTATTTAGGAGAACTAGATCATTGTTTCACATTTTTGTAGTTGAGTCATTTTTTCACAGGAGAATTTACTAGGATCAGTAGGGTTCATTTTACCACCACTGCTAATATCTGCTATGCTTTGGGTGTTGCTTGCTTCTTCATGTTATGAAAAAGGCATGCAGCACCATGATATTGAAGCTTATGATGACTTGCAATATATATATATATATATATATATATATTTGGTGTAGTTTACATGTATGAGAGAATATTATATCTGTACCTTCAATTATTCTGTGAAGAGCAGACCACCATCTATCTCTGGGAACTTGGTGCTGCTGAAGCATGTCATCTATAACTGCATCATGTTTTCCCTCCAAAACACCCTGCAGGGTTATAACTGCATCTTCCGTTCTCTTGAGGATATTGCTCGTATCTCCAACGTCAAGCCTTTGAAGATCATTCTGGGATGAAGAGAGGCTAAGAGCTATGGCAAATTGTGCAGCAGCAGCCCAGCGAGATGATGCCTGCCATCTCATCCGACCATCTACCCGCATGGCATGTTCTCCACCCAACTTATTCTCCCCAACTCCAAAAACTAAGCTTCGTAAATATTCAGCATTTGCAGGACCTGTACTTTGAACCATTTTAGAGAATGCACTTTCTTCATTAGCTAGCAGTTCCTCTGGCCTATTGTGCTCTAGAACCTGAAAGAACAGAATCAGAAGTTATCTAGTCACCACTAATGTGTATCTTATTTTTTCCCAATCAGAAGATGCCTTAATCATAGCTTAGAAAGAGTAGATCTTGCTTAAGGATATATTACAGCTACAAAATGTCTGCTAATTGGGATAGAAATCTCAGAAAGAAAAAGAATCAGAATTATTCCATAATAATAATGAGTGAGAAAGCACACCTGACCAGCATCAAGCACAAGAATCTGGTCACAATCTATGATGGTGTTTAGTCTGTGAGCAATGATCAACATTGTGCAAGTTTTGAATTCTTCACGAATGGTTTTCTGGATAAAAGCATCCGTCTTAACATCGACGGCAGCAGTTGCTTCATCAAGAACAAGAATCTTTGACCTTCGCAGCAAAGCTCGAGCAAGGCACAATAATTGTCTCTGCCCAACACTGAAATTTTCCCCACTCTCCAAAACCTTGACAAGGATGAAGCAGAATTATTTCATAAACATTTCACTCTCTCTTGTTTCAAACAAGATAAAATTTTACTTTAATTCCCATGACAACTAAACCAACATGAACTTAAGGGACTGTTTGCAGAAACACTTGATTTTACTTTATTTCCCATCTTTACTACCATCAATAGTATGCATGCAATTGATGTATCTGTTGCTGAACCTACTTGCTATTTTAAGCAACAACTTAAATTCATTCAGATTAATCTCACCAAAGAATTCTGTAAGTATTTTAATTTTTGTTTTGATATTATGTTTCATTTTAATACCTCAGCATCAAGACCAAAAGCGTTCCTTCTGATTACATCCTTCAGATGTGCCCTTTCTAAAGCCTCCCAAAGGTCAGCATCATTGTGTTCGTTAAATGGGTCGAGGTTTAATCGAACAGTTCCTAAATAAATTAAAGATGGCCATAAAAAAAAGACTGAAATTAGATAATCAAAGGTATATAAAAGGTCATAGATAATTAGATAATCAAAAACAGAGATTATCAAGGTTACAAGGAGCAGAGTGAAAAGATATCTAATTCATAGTTTGATTCGTATATGTGAGAATATGACTTGAAAGCTGCAATAGAGTGAACCCTTTCCTACAAAATTAAGGCATTAACCATCCCTTGTTTCTGAATTGTGAATTAAGGACTTTATCTAGGAATAAGATTCGAACGGTTCAATACCCTTCATTAACTCTAGTTCAAGGCATAGCAGAAATAAATGCATTAATCAAGCCTAAAGTTAATACTGTTATTGTGATCTTATTCTGCAGTAGCTTATAGTGATGTATCCTCATCCTGAAAGACAGAAAATTGAATTAACTACAGTTTCAAGGTGTAAGAATATTAACAAATATACTACGGGTAGTTTACTCTTTCTATAGATCTACATCTTAGTAAAACACTGCAAGATCAGAAAGTATATACTCGACCTTCTTTCAGAAACAGGAATGCTTGGATGCAAGCCTGCAGAAACACCTATGGAATCCAATCTAAAATTCAGGACTGTGACCAAGGAATTCCCACAAACAAAGAGCAATATCAGAAAGTAGTGGGTAAACTTATAGTCACTAGACTTGATATTGTATTTTCAATCAGTGTTGTCAGCCAATTTATGAATGATCCTAGAGAAGACATCTAGATGCAGTAATGAGAATCTGAAAATATTTGAAGATGACTCCAGGACATGAGATGTTCTTCGCTAAAAATGAAAGTAGAATAGCGGAGTTTTTTTACAGATGCTAACTGGGCATGGGAGCTGACATCTAGAAGATTGACTAGTGGCTATTGTGCTAGAGTTTGGGGGAATCTGGTGACTTGGAAAAGCAAGAAACAAAATAGTAGTTTCCAGAAGCAGTCCAGAAGCAGAATTTAGAGCTTTGGCAAATGGAATTTGTGAAGGAATTTGGGTTCAAAGGCTCTTATCTGAATTAAAATTAAATTATAGTAAAGACTTTATTCTTTATTGAGATGATCAGTCCACAATCACCATTATGAAGAACCCATTGCACCACCATAGAATCAAGCATGTGGAACTAGATAGACACTTCATTTCAGATAAAATTAGAAGTGGGATGGTTAAGCTAAACTTTGTACCAACTCAAGAATGGTTAGCTGATGTACTTATCAAGGCACTTCCAAGAACTGCATTCGACAAGCTTACATGTAAGCTGGACTATACAATGTCTACTCCTCAGCTTGAGGGGGAGTGTAGATTGTAATCATCATGTACTTTAGAGTTCTAGTTAGATTTGAAGTTTGTAATATAGTAGAAAACTAATTCCTAAAAGCTAGAGATAAAGTTAGAGTTTAACTTAGGACATTGTAATTAGTTCTTTAAAAGAACTAATCTTTCTGTAATTATTCTCTTGATCAATTCAAATACAGAGAAACTACTTTTCTCTTAAAACTTTTAGATTCTGACAGAAACAGATTATAATGATTCCAAGACACAAAAGTGGCAATGCATTTATCACATGTTGACTGAATATTTCAGAAAGTGGTAAAAGGAATTGTAGAGTTGAACAAGGATTTTAAAGATTAAGCCAAGCATTTCACCAAGTATAATTAAAAGATAAACCAAGTACCTGAAAAAAGAACTGGTGATTGTGGTATAATACTAAGAGCCTTTCGCAAATCTGTTAGTCCTAATTTGGAAACATCACAACCATCAATCAAGATTCTTCCTTTCTCTAGTTCTACAATCCGAAATAGTGCATTCAGCATGCTGGATTTCCCCGCACCAGTTCTTCCAACTATCCCTATCTTTTCACTTGGAGCAGTAGTAAAGGACAATCCACGCAAGACTGGTGGAAGTTCAAGCCTATAGCGTAAGACAACATCCTCGAACTGAATTGACCCTGATGAAGGCCAACCAGGTGGAGGACGGTAGTCATCAACCACTTCTGGAGCCTCTGAAGGCAAATTGATGTATGTGCCCACACGTTCCACGGCATTTAAGCTATTCTCAGCCCGGCTTGCTTGTCTTAGAACACCACTCAATAAACTAGTAATATTTAATGTATAGCTGAGAAGTAACCCCATGGTGGATGCATATGCTGCCTGGTTTTCTGCTCTGCCATTCTGTAGAACTGCAAAGGTTGCTGTCAACCAAATCATAAGGCCTCCTAATGTTTCTAACCTTATTGTGAGCCAACGATTTGAACTTGTATTTGCAAGGGTGAATCTGATATTATTATCCATGGACTTCCCATTAATATTCGCAACCCGATCATAAGCTTTGTATGCACGAATGGATGACAGACCATTTAATGCTTCTCCAAATTGTGCATAAATAGGTGACCTGGTAATCGAATCTAAGCGTTTCACTTCACGAGATGTGCTCTGTCATTGAAAATGATCATTGAGACTTGTACAAAGCAAAGATTCATTAAATAAAAGGTAAGAACCACCAAAGAATATTTTTGGTGCATGCAACTGAGGTAGAATACTTGCTTATTCTAGACTCAGTTTGGAAAATAAATTATCCACCAAGTGAATGCACCTTATGATGGTGGAAAAGAAATTTCAATATCATCAAAAAGAAAAGTGTAAAAGTTTCTCTTTTATTAAATTCCATGTGCTGTATGTACCCTACTCAGTAAGTACCATTCTCAAAGCTTTCAAAACATGAAAATTCAAGTCCTAAAACAGATGAGAAACTGATATTCTTATTGGACATACCTGGTAATATAGATAGGCAGCATAAAACACGATGAGAAGTGGCATTATGGCCCACAATGAAAATATGCTCACGATGCCTATCAGCGCAAATGTCGAGAGAAGCTGCCACAACTGATTCATAAACATATTCATAAAATTAGCAACATTACGATCTATATCACCTAGATCTCTTGAAAACCTATTGATTACACGCCCAGTTGGATTGGTCTGGAAAAACAACATTGGAGCTCTTAGGATGGAATTTAGCATCATATCATGTAACCTTCTGGCTGCACGAAGACTTGAAGTGATCAACCAGAAAGAGTTTGTAAGCGTTACAGTTACCTGAATTCATTAAAATGGTAAATAAATCGTTATAATATTTATTAAGATAGAAGATAAAAGAGGGTATCATTATAATATGTCGGAGTGTAAATGAATACCAATGTAAACCATATACTAGCTGCAGATGAAGACATACACACCTGGCTAAAGCCTAGGAGAGCATATATGACAATGTAGTATCCAGGACTATAACTCATTGAAGTACTTTGGTCAGTCCAATAGCGTAACCAAGTGCTGCTCGATATTCTAAGAACTTCAGTTGAAAAGTAGAATGTAAAGAGTACTATAACCACCAATAGGCCGCCTAGAGCATCCTTATACCTGCAAAACGAAAATCAGTTCTACGCCCACCTCAAGTTGAATTAATAAAATTGCAATTTCTTTAGGGATTACATATGAATTATTAAGTTAGTTGTTCGTTTTACCAGTGAATTTAATGTAGAAGATTTAAAGCTCAAGAAGAATTTAATGAGCATTGCCATAAAGTCCAATGGGCAAATCTTTGGGTGAATGATCAGTGAAAAGTAGGTATCAATATCATTTGTAGGAAGCAAGACACTCTGTTGTACTTTTTTTTGGGTAACCATTTCTCAACTGTTTATGAATATAAATGACCTTCAACTTTTATATACAATTTCTTCCAGCACTAAACTGTTTAAATCTTCCAAAATTCTTGTTCAATTTTTTATTGCTGTAAAGAGACGGGTATCATAACCAAACGAAGCTGACCAAGGAAGCTTTTCAACAGCCGAGTTTATGTCATAGAAAAATGAAACAAGAACTAAAAGTAAAGTTATTGAAAAGGTAGAGAATGAAAAATTTAGTTGTAGTTTTGATATCAAATATCAATCTCACATTACCTCATCAAAACATTCCAGCTGACCACACCTGTTTCCCTTTCTTCTTGCTTTACAAGTACAGCTTTCCTTCCTTTCATTCTTTTTGCAGGATTTTCCTTTTTTAGCAGCTCATTCATCTCATTGATCTCATTTGACTTTGGTTTCAAGTCTTCAAGGTCAAAGTTTTCCCCATCATCCTTCTCTTCTTGTTTCTCCATTTTCCCAGCATTTTCCATCAGTTTTTGAAATAGCATTCCATTTTTGGAGATCTCCTCGAAGGTACCCTCTTCCTTAATTACACCATCAGCGACAAGGACAATGTGATCTACATGTGGAAGAAAATGTAGCTGGTTTGTGACAAGTATTCTGGTTTTCCCTTGCAACTCTTCCTTGATACATCTGTTAAAAACCTGGAAATGACTTTAGACTAAATCTCTATGGCATAACCTCAAGCACACACATGGAATAAAAAAAAGTGAATGATCACCCCTTAAAAGTTGAAAATACATCTAGATAGAAACCGGAAGAAGCTTTTATTATTGTTTGTGACCAAAATTTCGCATTGCTCTGGCCCAAAAAGTTCGTGGTGCTATCTGTTTTGTAAAAAGTAAAATTGGGAGACCTTGCCGCAACTCCAGTCTGTATACTACTATACTTATTCTGCTAGACTTCGATTAAAAGTAGAAAACAAAGATTGAGTAGATTTCTTGCTACACAAGTTTTCTTTGTATTCTCTCGTATTATTTCGACATTATAGTGAATTTCTCCTCCTCTGCTCATGGTTTCTCGTCAAGGTTTTCCATGTAAAATGTTGATGTCTTTTTAACCGTGTCCATGTAAATTGTTAGTGTCTTTTTTATTGTGCTATACTTTGTGTTTATCCTATAACAGATTTTATCTTAAAAAGAAGAGATAGCTCATTTCATTTCCAAATAAGATATTGCCTAGAAAAAGGAAAAAGAAAATACTTATAGGACACTGGTCATGAATCATGATGCGGATGACAGAGTTTTGAAGAGAAGTACAGATTAGATCCCGAGAACAATTCTGATCATTGCCTTTTTTCTAATGTGTTTGATGTTTAGAACGTGAAATGAGTAATGGTCAGTGTAGAATGTGACAGGAAATTGCAATGGTTGATTAGAGCAAGCAAACTACCTGCTGTGCAACATGTGCATCAAGGGCACTTAAAGGGTCATCAAATATATACACATCCGAATTGGAGTAGACAGCTCTAGCCATGGAAACTCTCTGCTTCTGCCCACCACTGATATTCACCCCTCTTTCGCCAATCTCGGTAAAATCGTGATCCTAAAGGTCAATGTGAGACGATTAATTAGTTACAAAGACATTTCACAAGCAAAAGAAATTACATGTAGATGTATTAAAATTACTTAACAGGAAGTATGTTGAGATCATGCCGTAGGGCTGTAACATCAATTGTCTTCCAATATCGTTCAGGTTGAAAGCTACTCCCAAACAATATGTTGTTACGAACCTGTGAAATAAAATTAGAAGGTCAGAAACATGTATGATAGTAGAAAGAGAACTTTCATTTCCAAAGAATACTTCAAAATTTGAAATGGAAGCAGATATCAATGAAGAACATCAGCAATCTGCAACTTACGCTAGCATTAAAAATCCATGAAACTTGGGGAACATAAGCGACAGTCCCTCTTATAACAACACTTGAATTTGCATCTGCAGGTAGCTCCCCAAGCATTGCTGATATAAGTGATGTTTTTCCTTCTCCAGTTCCACCAACAATAGCAACTAAGCTACCAACTGGCACCTCTAAATTGATATTTGATAAGGTAGGTTTATCAGCCTGAAAAAGAAAATCTAAAAAGTGTTTTCATCTACCATAGAAGCACATTGCAATATCAAGGATGTTGATGATGATATGGATGTCAGAATTTCCACACTATAAAGCTGGGAAAGCACGACCTACAGGTACTAGGCTTCTTAGACAACTAAATTTTAAGAACCAAATGAAAAACAAGATGACTTATGATTTGAGAAGTATAAAATCAAGATAAACACTTTGGAATTACCTTTGAATTCCATGAAAAGTTTCCATCCTTAATTGAGATGGCTGGAAGCTCTGGCTGAAGAGGTGGATTTGGAGCTAGAATTCTCTCTTCAGCTAAGAAAAGCTCCTGAAGACGTTGCAACGACACATTTGCATTTACAACCTGGAAACAAAGTTTTAGACCATCAAATAGACAATTGAAGCTATTTGGTTCTTTTAGCAAACGTACTGAACTTAATTATGAGAAAAACTGGAAATTTGTCAACACTACATTACATTACAAATAAATGAATAATAATCAACAAAAGAATTACATAGATTCTTAAATTCTTTAGGATTATTTTCCTTTCCTTCCATAAATACTTAAATTTTATCAAATAGCACTTAAGTTATTGAGTGGCTAAACAACTTTCTAGTCTAGCCAATATATCAAAAGCGAGAGGTAATGTGTAAACCTGACTTAACAAATTAGGAAGTGTGTTCAGAGGAAATCGTAGCAATGCAAACAGAGAAAGTGATGTGAATGCCCTTGCTGGTGTTAGATCCCCGCCAAGCAAAGTGAATGCTCCAAATGAAACTACAGTCACAACAACTGGTATGCTGTTCAGCATGAAACTGTTAAACTGCAAGAGATACAAGTTGTTAAAAGGTGGGGTGGGGGGGAACAAACTCAAATTGTATGGTAAAACACATCAATACTTTATGTAGCTTAATCACTAGCAGTGTGAACTGACAGTGGAACATGCATAAATCAACAAGATAGATAAATGAGTATTTGTCCATGTTGATTATGAAAGAAACTTGTATAACAAGCCCAGACACTCTAATAGTGAGAGATCATGGGTGTGTCACAACTTGTCATAAATCAAAATCAAGGTAGCAAAAATGTAAGCCATATTTCTCATACACTGGATTAGAATGAAGGATCTGAGGTTATGAATGGTGACAACCATAATCTCATTTTTCCCTTAAATCAAATTCTGAGAACATACTATGTTAAGAATTATGGTTGGTGTAACACTTTTTGGTGCAAAATCAAGTACACCCATTAATTTTTCATGGAAACTAGCAATTTCATATAGTAGATACACACGCAAAGAAAGAAATGAAGGACTAGAATTTCAAATATCATACAGCAGATAGTAGCTGAGCTCTCCGAAGCCATGACAGCTCATCATTTCGTACAGTGTGAACTCTTTCCTGAAAGCTCTTCTCCCATGCATAAAATCTGAAAATTTTCCAAGCATGAATCCAGTAAGCAATGTCGAATGGTAAGAAAATATATCCAAGTCCAAGGGAAGTGCTTTCTAAATTAAACCATACTTCACAGTGTCCATAGCAGCTAAAATTTCATTCATAAGGCTGACTCTTCTGTCAGTCCACTGTAGCCCTTCCTTAGTCATTTTTCGCATTTTGCTAATCACAATGGTCTGTCCCCACATAAATAAAGATAATGTTAAGGCGGGATCAGTCATCAGAAAGATGGTTTAAAGATTTCAAACTTGCAGGTATTAGAAAATGGAAGACAATTGATATCAGTAGACCGTTGACATGAAATAATTTCCCAACTTAAAAGTATAACAGTAGCTTGCATTGACTGGCAGACTTCTTTTTGAGACAAGATTTAATCCAATGATTTGGCTTTTTTCTACCAATGTCACTACTAATGTTTTTTTTCTTTATTTTTCTCTCTGATTGAAAATTAGTCTGAATGAATTATGGAGATAATTTCTCTGTTAACTCTAGAGGAAAGGCCTTAAATGCAGAAAATGGTTATGAATTCATCAAATGCCATCACGTAAATCCTCATTATCCGGTGTTACAATTTGAAGAGAAGTCTAAGTTAACGAGGAGTGTTAGAGTTTTTATTTAATGTGTAATTAGAGCTAATTCCTATTAGTAGTTTAGATTTATTAGAAGTCTTATTTAAATTAGAATAAATATTATTTAAATTAGAGATAAAGTATAGTTTTAGTTATATTAAAACTTTATATTAGCCTATTTAAAGGCTTACCCAGTCAACATTTGAGAGTGAAGAATAACAGAGAGAATACAGAGAAACACATTGTTCTTTATTGAAAATACTTTTTTTTCTTTATGTTAAATTCTAGCTTTTCATATTTTATTGTTCATTGTTCATCGGCGTTCGTGTTGTTCGGCCACAATGACCCCTTACTCACTTGGTTTCAGAGCCAAGTTCCGATCCTGGGACCCGTGGGTTATGGGCCAACCACACTTCCTCTACGCCACTATGATTTCTTCAAAGTAACAGCGCCAGAGGAACGACCCGGCTAATTAAGGCTAGGAGTGCATTGCCAACAGTAGGGACAAGCAAACAGGTGCCCACCGTCAGGCGGACCGACCGACCCACCCCTAGGTCCAACTACGAGATTTTATTATTCACATGGTATCATGAGCCAACAACGATCTTGATGATTTCACCCCTGCTGCCATCTTTAATCTGAAATAGATCAACGGTCTGACTTTTCAGATACATATTATTTTTTTTCTGTTGTTGTTATTAGACCGCACTCGTTATCTAGCTTCTTCCTCTTGGGAATCTTAAATCTCTAGTGAAATTTTACTCGTTTAAATTTTTTTGGTTTTTTATTTAATGGTTTTATCTTAGACAATCAAAAAGATAGATGAAAAGGTTATAATTTAGCCTTTGAAAACTATTGGGTTCTATCTTAGCCATCTGTTCCAAAAGATTAGAGAAAAGATTGGAGAAAAGTTTATAGTTTAGCCTTAAAATTATTTGATTCTATATTCGTCACTCATCCAAAAAGATAGATGAAAATGTTATAATTTAGCCTTAAAAATTAGATAATATTCTTTAAGGAATCTATATCAAAGATCCAAGCTAGAACTCTTGATTGTGTAACTATCAACTTAAGGGGAGTGTAGATTCCTTTGATCACTTCGTACATCATTCACATTAGATCTTTTAATCAAGAACCACATGCTGGAGCAACATCAATCAAAGACTCCTAACCCAAGAACATGGCGCATTTTTCTCGAAGAAACAACAGAAGAAAAAATGAGTAGGCCATCACACAAAGATCCAAGCTGATGTTCTTCTACGTTTGCTCACCAGCTTGAGGGGAGTGTAAGTTATATGGTGTTACAACTTAAAGAGAAATCTAAGTTAACGAGGAGTATTAGAATTTTTATTTATTGTGTAATTAGAGTTTATTCCTAATTTATAGTTTAGATTTTGTTGAAATTGAAGAAATCAGAGTAATTCTCTGTATTTTCTTATTATTAATTATATCAAATGATTAAAGAATAAACCTTTAAATAGGCTAAAATAGAGTTTTAATATTACTAAAATTATACTTTATCTCTAATTTAAATAATATTTATTCTTAATTTAAATAAGACTTCCAATAAATCTAAATTACTAATTAAGAATAAACTTTAATTATATATTAAATAAAAAACTCTAACACTCCTCGTTAATTTAGACTTCTTCTCAAGCTCTAACACTTCTTCGATAATTAACACTCCCACTCAAGCTGGTGAACAAACATAATAGAACACCAGCTTGAATCTTGGATGTGATGCCCTATTCTTTTTTCTTCTGTTGTTTCTTCGAGAAAAATGCTCTTTGTTTTCGAGTCAGGAGTCGTTGATTGAGATGCTCCAACATGTGATTCTTGATTAAAAGATCTAATGTGAATGATGTATGAAGTGATCAAAGGAATCTACACTACCCCTCAAGTTGATAGCTACACAGACTAGAATTCCAACTTGAACCTTTGATGTAGAATCCTTTATAAAATATTATTTAGTTTTTAAGGCTAAACTATAACTTTTTCACCTATATTTTGGGATGGATGGCTAAGATAGAACCAAATAGTTTTTAAGGCTAAACTATAATCTTTTCACCTATCTTTTTGGTTGGTTGGTTAAGATAGAACCAAATAGTTTTTAAGGCTAAACAATAATATTTTCTCCTATCTTTTGAAACGGATGGCTAAGATAGAACCAAATAGTTTTTAAGGCTAAACTATAATCTTTTCACCTATCTTTTTGGTTGGTTAAGATAGAACCAAATAGTTTTTAAGGCTAAACAATAATATTTTCTCCTATCTTTTGAAACGGATGACTAAGATAGAATCAAATAGTTTTTAAGGCTAAAAAATAACATTTTCTCTATCTTTTGGAACAGATGGTTAAGATAGAACCAAATAGTTTTTCAGGCTAAACTATAACCTTTTCATCTATCTTTTTAATTGGTTAAGATAGAACCATTAAATAAAGAGCCAACAAAATTAAACGAGTAGAAATTTCACCAGAGATGTAAGATTTTTATGAGGGAGAAGTCAATGAACGAGTGTGGTCCAATGATACAACGAAAAAAATGATCTATATCTAAAAAATCAAATCATCGATTTGTTTTTGATTACAGATGACAGCACTGGTGACAACATTAAGACCATTATTGGCTCTGATACCATGTGAAATTGAAGAAATCAAAGAAATTCTCTGTATTTTCTTATTGTTCACTATATCAAATGATTACAGAATAAGCCTTTAAATATGCTAAAATAGAGTTTTAATATTATTAAAATTATACTTTATCTCTAATTTAAATAATATTTATTCTTAATTCAAATAAGACTTCTAATAAATCTAAATTACTAATTAAGAATAAACTCTAATTATATATTAAATAAAAAACTCTAACACTCCTCGTTAATTTAGACTTCTCCTCAAGCTCTAACACTTCTTGGATAATTAACACTCCTACTCAAGCTGGTGATCAAACATAATAGAACACCAGCTTGAATCTTGGATGTGATGCCCTATTCTTTTTTCTTTTATTGTTTCTTCGAGAAAAATGCTCTTTGTTCTCGAGTCAGGAGTCGTTGATTGAGATGCTCCAACATGTGGTTCTTGATTAAAAGATCTAATGTGAATGATGTATGAAGTGATCAAAGGAATCTACACTACCCCTCAAGTTGATAGCTACACAGACTAGAATTCCAACTTGAACCTTTGATGTAGAATCCTTTATAAAATATTATTTAGTTTTTAAGGCTAAACTATAACTTTTTCACCTATATTTTGGGATGGATGGCTAAGATAGAACCAAATAGTTTTTAAGGCTAAACTATAACTTTTTCACCTATCTTTTTGGTTGGTTGGTTAAGATAGAACCAAATAGTTTTTAAGGCTAAACAATAATATTTTCTCCTATCTTTTGAAACGGATGGCTAAGATAGAACCAAATAGTTTTTAAGGCTAAAAAATAACATTTTCTCTGTCTTTTGGAACAGATGGTTAAGATAGAACCAAATAGTTTTTCAGGCTAAACTATAACCTTTTCATCTATCTTTTTAATTGGTTAAGATAGAACCATTAAATAAAGAGCCAACAAAATTAAACGAGTAGAAATTTCACCAGAGATGTAAGATTTTTATGAGGGAGAAGCCAATGAACGACTGTGGTCCAATGATAGTAACGAAAAAAAAATGATTTATATCTAAAAAATCAAATCATCGATTTGTTTCTGATTACAGATGGTAGCATTGGTGATAACATTAAGACCGTTATTGGCTCTGATACCATGTGAAATTGAAGAAATTAGAGTAATTTTCTGTATTTTCTTATTATTCACTATATCTAATGATTACAGAATAAGCTTTTAAATAGGCTAAAATAGAGTTTTAATATTACTAAAATTATATTTTATCTCTAATTTAAATAATGTTTATTCTTAATTTAAATAAGACTTATAATAAATCTAAATTACTAATTAGGAATAAACTCTAATTATATATTAAATAAAAAACTCTAATGCTCCTTGTTAATTTAGACTTCTCCTCAAGCTCTAACATTTCTTGGATAACTAACAGATTTATTAGAAAGTCTTATTTAAATTAAAATAAATATTATTTAAATTAAGGATAAAGTATAATTTTAGTTATATTAAAACTCTATATTAGCCTATTTAAAGGCTTACTCTGTAAGCATTTAAGAGTGCCCTAACCGCCGATCACACACAAACTAGCATCTCCGGCCACCATGACCCCTTTCTCACACTTACTTTGCTAAGAAAATGAAACACCAATGCTTAAAAAAAGTAAAACTAGAAGGATACAATTAATAAAGAAGAGTTTAGATAAAGAAAAAAAAAGGAAGGTGATAAGTATTTTTACCTGCAGTGGGACCATGAGAACTAGAATTAGTGATCCAAGAAGTGAAGCAACACCAAGTTGCTGATAAAGAAGAACCATGGAAATAATGATACGAAATGGAGCTGACCACAGTACATGAAGTTGTTGGCATATTTGCTGAACCAAGTAAAGTAGTATCAACTATATTTTAAATTAACTCTCTAAACTACATGGAAAGAATAAACAAAATGAAGAGAAAAAATGAAAGAACACAAGATTAATCCCAACTTGCAAATGTTAAGCATGTTTTGTTCCAGAACCAGAATAGTATGGATCCCCCCCCCCTCCCAATGATGTGTTCTTTTAAGTCAACAAGTTGTGAAAGGAGAACCTACCAGATATTAACATGCATATTGTTTTTAACACTATCCAAAGAAAAGGCTAACATAAGAAATCCAAACGAGAATTTTATTTTTCTATTTTTGGAGCCAAATGCCTTATATGTTTAGTTAATGTTTCAAAATCGCAAAATTCAGTTGACAGCTATATCAGTGGTAACATTGCACCATGAACATTGGTTCAAGTGTACATTCATCTTAATGACTGTCAATGGTTCATCATATTTCTTAAAAGTACCAACACAAGGCGATGTTTGAAATGTAACAGGTTATACATAAAAAAATGACTAGATGCATTGTATTTTATGATTCTAAATGCATAATATACATTTTAGACATCTATTAACATTTGCATTTTCACGGCAATCAGACAAGGACCATACCTGAAGTGCAGTAGCATCTGTTGTAATCATATTTGTTATCTTTCCAGAAGGGAAATTCTTGCGAGCCTCATGAGTCAACCTCAGAGATTTGTGAAATATAGCTGCCACCTATGACAGAAACAGTAAAATGCAATTAAACTACAAAATTGAAATGAATAACTCAGCTCCAACTAAAGCAACTGCGCTCTACTTGAAAAGCAAAGGAGCATAGTTCAACACATTGAAAATAGAAACAAGTTCTTGTTTGTCTATATATTTTACCAGAGTAGACCGTAGACGAAAACCAACACGCCAAACATTCTGCATATACTGAGCCTCAAGCAGTACAACACATAACTGAAATGAGTTGAAATAAGCCACATTAATAGAACCCTTCAGATTTTGTTGCAAAAGAGATACACCATGTTATGCTACAAAAATTTTGGTAAAAAGAAAAGTATAAACCAGGAGAATCCAGGTTTATGTTAAAAAGGAAATACTGTTATGGACACACAATAGGGATCATACCACTGAGAGAAACATCAAGAAGGCGTAGATATAACCAACCCATGCTGGGTCACCTTGTTGCATAGACTGCATAAATTTAACACAAAGCACAGAATGCACAAAGTAAGATCATGACTAAAATAAAGAATTAAATAAATACCGTCCGCAGAAAATTTCTTTGGCTAGTGATAATTGTGTAATTTGTTATAACTTTAAATTTATATAATTTCCTAAAGTACATACATCATCAGTATAACTATAGGCTACTGAAACTGAAGAAAAAAATTATCAAATCAAGATCAATTATAATGTTTCTCTTCTATAGAAGAATAAACAAAGAGACACAAGAGGTCATTTGCTTTATTAGGCCTTCACCAGGAAATAAGGAAGAAAAACACAAACCTGTAAGAGATGGTTTAACAACATGGGCCCCGCAAATTGACAAAGGTCATTTCCAATCTGTGATGTTCAAATAAGAGTCTATAAGTCAGCAGTCAAAAATTGTTTTCACTTTACACAACTTAGTCATATTTTCATGAAATGTTAAATCTTTGTATGACTTTCTAGTGGGAAAACTTAACTCTTTATCCACGGAAATGTGCATGGCCAGAAATGACTAAGACTTATGCAGGATAATATGTGTGTGTGTGTGTGTGTGTAAATTGTATTTAAGTACAGGAATCAAAAAGTTCTCGACAAAACAAGACGATGAGCATTATAGATTGAGAGTAGCAAAAGCAAGACATGTGCTCATTAAGCTATAACAAGTCATATAGTAAAGGATGCAACAAATAAACAGAGAAAAACAACTACCATAAGTAAAATAAATTCAAGTTACTAACAATTCCAAGCTCGCCAAGCACAAAACATGGATTACCTAAAGATGATCTTGTTCTCTTAATTCAAAGAACTTAATAATTTAAAATCAAATTAACTTCCAAGAGAAATATGAGTGGAATGCTCGTTACCTTGAAAATACCTCCCAACCAAAACCTGTGTATTTCATTTATAAAAAAGAGTTAGTAATAAGTAAGACAATATGACACATCTAGACTTAACAGATGAATTCTTTAGGGTGCACAAATATTCATTGCCACTAATTATAAAGGGAGGGGGAAATGAATCTCACAGCTAACTAACCTTCCTCCCAAGCTACTATTCAATGCTCGCAAAAGCCATGGCTTAGATCTTTTAGCTTCTTTGACCCAACATCTATGGAATCTGTAATGGTAGAAATTGCCATTTTTGAGTAACTGTCTGCGTTATCATGTGCAAGCAAAATGCAAGGAAAGTAACAGAATGCTAACTTATGAATCAGTATATCAGACTGATCCCATGTATCCAACTTCCAAACATCCCCCTCAGTGATAGGTCTTCTGTACCCTTGCTGCATGAGTGGAGTAATCCATCCGAAAAAAATTCCTGTCACAGCATATTGCAGCAAAGTTTAAACTAGAAGCTCACAAGTCCATAGAAAACATCACTTACATATGATTAGTCCAAAATAGATATTTGCAAAGTAATGAAAAACATAAACTCAGTACAACAGCCAAACTGTCTTTATAGAGAGAGACTATGTTGCTAGGGCTATTTACTTTTCCTCGACAACTTACAGTAGACACGGGTATGGGGACTCAGGTACTCAACCCTCGAAATGTTAGAAAAATTCGAATGTAACTGGTGAACACATAACCATGTTCGACACTTCTTCTTGAGTCCAAGCAACATGGACAAAGGATACCTGACTTGTTATACAGAGTTTATATATTCACAAGAACATACAAGACTTGTACATATAGTATCTTATCTCGGACTAGCCAAGTCCGCACTTAATTGTAGTTCCATCATAATGGTACTTTTCTTTAAAAAAACAACCATTTAAACTTTTTGAACTAATGGTATCATGACCAAACAATCAGAGGACATACTCTGATAAAGAAAATGCATACATTCATAATATACATATAGGTTCTGTTCAAAAAGTAGAACATCTCAATCCCATTACTTGCACATATTGATATAATATCAGTCCTTACAGTCAAGCCAAGCAATTACCTGGTTTTAGTTCCATCAAAATTATGCTTTTCTAAAAATAATTAGTAATGCTGCAGCATTTGAACTTTTCAAACTTGTGGTATCAGACCTCTCAATCAGAATACTTACTTGAAATAATGCTGGCATGCCTCTCGGGGCATATGTGCTCTCCTCCAGAAAGTGGTTCATATTTTTCATCATCAAGAGACTCACTTTCAATTGAAACATACCCAGGATAGGGATGGAGATTAGGAAAATAAACAAGTAGAAGAATCCCAAATAAAACCTACAGAAGAAAATAAGCACAATAAACCGGACTGCCATAAAAAGACTTGAAGACAAAAGCATTAAAACTCCTATAGGGATACTACAGAAGATGCATATAACAAAAGGAAAAAATATGCAACAAACCTGACAGAATACCATGCCGATGGCCGAATACAATGCATAGCTGCATGGGGAAATAAACATATCAATGCATGTGTCCTGTTTATGCAGTTAAATGGACCATATTCTATCTAGTCAGGCAAAAGAATAAACAAAAAAGAAAATGCTTGACAAAAACATTTCCTTTGAATTATGACTGAATCTCCAACTAGTCAACTGTTCCCAAAAGTATGAAAGTTTTTATATAACCCAAAAATATTTTCCTGTGGACTGTGGTTAAAGTTCTTTAGTTAAAAGAGTCACTACTACTGATGGTGGGTCTTCTAGAAGTATTAGTATGTGAGAATGAAAGGAAAAGAAAAGATCTTTGACAGGGAGAATGAGAATGAACTGAGGAATGGGAGGAATCTAACCTGCTGTACAGATCCTTGACTGGGAGAATGAGATTGAGAAGCACAGCATCCGCAACCAGAACATAAACAACACCAAAATGCACATACCACCGAAACTCGCGGATGTAAATTTTTGTTTCCAGTCCTATCATAACAAGCACGGAGCACCAAGCTGCACCCTCAATGATCAAAGAGGTTGCCTGCAATTATAAAGCAAATCCAACTTTAAGCAAGCAGCTAAGCTGCAATATCATATAACATGGATGACAGGAACTTACCTCATAGGGAGCAAGACCAGTCGTTCCATCCAAATTAAAGATTGAATGGCCCATCAGCAACCTTAGTAACGGCTCGATAGTACAATAACCAGCCAAAAAAGCTAGTATGTAGCAATAGTATTTAGTACTCAAACAAAACCTTTGGACTTTGGAATTCTTCGTAATTAGCCATATACGATAACAGCAGAGGCCCATAAGAACTAGGTGAGAAATGGACAACACAACAGAATCAATAGCACAAGGTGTGTATGCACCGAAAGCACCATCAACCAGCTTTGCCCAAGCTGCATTCTTCGTTGGCTGACAATACCAAACCAATGGTTCAAACGCCATTGCTGACCACCACTCTGAAAGACACAGAATGGATCAGATGTTTACTAAACTCAACTTCTGCCTCATGTGATAGAAATGTAACAGGAAATCTTATGCCTGGTTAATGACTTACTAAAACACTGCACAATCTTTGCTCTTCAACACAATGTCCTCTCTGCAAAAACGCACTCATAGTTCAACATTAAAAGATTTGAAGCAAATGATAATTGTAAACATCTGAACACAAATACTAGAAGAAATTAATTAAATTTCCAACCAAGATTCAAACATAATAAAACCAGAAAAGGTTAATTTGCAACCGAAACCACTTTTAGAGTAAAGGAACACAAAACCATCTCCATTTGTGGTATTACACAACCAATTTTGTAGCTTATAAAAATGATAATTGGACTAAAGATTCAAGATTTTAAGTTCAAAAACCGTCCCCATTGGGTACTTTAAGCGATTAAACTTGTTTCACTTCTAAGCAATATGAAATCCCAAAGCTCAGAACTGTCTTTCAAGTTCTCTCTCCCCGAAACCAACCATAACAATTAGGAGAGCAATACCTGTTGGACAGGACAGTGTTGTCGCAGTTGAAAGGCTTTAAGTAGTAAACCTATGAGAGATTCAAGGAACCCAAGATTCTGGGGCACACTAAAATTAGGATGCATGATTAGTAATGTATATATAGTTTGAACACAAGTCAGAGAGGAAGTAAGAGGTTTGCAATTGCATAAAGTATTAGACAAAAAGAGGAATAGAGGAGGAACAAAAGAAGGGAAAGGGACAAACTTTAGATGTAGCCTAGCATGCGTCATGGCTGACGCTGGCACACTTGTAGCATTATAGCCATATCAGATATTCAAAAATAAATAATGCTCCAATCATATCATATATAATGTCACATGTATGGTTGAGTTTTACACATCATTGCTGACTAATAATTTTTCAGAAATATTAGGCGATATATATAGATAGAAACCTGAAGTCTTCGTCATATCATCTACGAGCTAAATCTTAATCTATGGACCTTAAATTTTAATCTTAAAACTTAAACTTTAATCATTATCCTTAAGTTTTAAACTCATAATTATGAATTCTAAACTAAATTCATAAACCATACGATTAAAGTGCTTATAGAAACCACAAATTTAATTCATAAGAGTGGCACGGTTTTGCAACAGGAGAAAAATAATTAATTAAAATGACTTGAAAAATTATTCTTATATGACATTATATGTAGAAATTATATCATATATTATTCATGACACATTATTCATGTCAACAATCAATAAAATACATCCATTTAATTATTTTTTATCTTATTTTTTTATCAAGTGAATCTTCACTAAAATTTATTGTAAATTAAGATTAAAAACATTTTTTACCAAATGAAAATTCACTTAATAAAAAAGATGAAGTAAAAAATTAATTATATAGATACATTTGATTGATTGATCACATGAACCATGATATAATTTCTCAATTATATGTTTGTTTGGAATTATTGTTTGTATTGTGTCCATAAGACATTTATAAGATAGATTTAATTTGATTCGAGTGCATTCGCTCTCTTTTAAAAGTTAGGAGTTAAAAGTAATTTAAATATTATATTTGTATTAAAAATTAGAAAATTTTAAAACGAACGACACACACCGCTAAACACCACTAACACAATATATCACTAAATATTATTAATTTTTAATGATTTTTAAATGATTAGTAAATTATTATTAAAAATATTAATGACTTTTAAATTATGATCTTGTTCATTTAAGTAACAATCTAAAAAGGCTAATTAAATTGACGCATTATTTAATATATAAATATTATTAACCTCTGAAGCTTACATGAGATAACAATCATTTACCTTAGAGCATCATCCATATTAAACTCTATGCATCTATTAATTAATTGTTTTAATAATTTAAAGTTGTAATCTTATTTAAGCCTCTAATTAATCAGTGAATATTCTACTTAAGAGCACATGTCAAAAAAACATCCAATTGTCTTAAGACACCATTCAAATTAGGACTCCAAAATTTATTATTCAATATCCATTAATTTTCTATAATTAACTACATAATTTTAATTACTAAAGTCTAATTAAAACTCTTACAAATTAGGGTTCTAAAATACTAATTAAATTAAGTGTTTAATTATTTAATAATTATACTACATATTCTAATTAAAAACATGCATCAATCAATAATAATTAAAGCAATTAAATTTGAAAAATGGATTAAATTGAACAAATTAAAAATTAAAAATCAATTTTTATTCATTTTAGACAACGAATAAGAAGAATTACAAAAAAGCCCAAGAATATAAAGCATAGATCAGATATCCAATACAAATAGGATTCGTGAGACCTTTTGACCCGATACTAAAATAATATCGTTTCAGTTTGACTTTATAAAGCCTATTTTTCGGGGAAAAAAAACCTTTTTCTTTATTTTTCATAACCCGCTCTTTGTAATCTTAACTCTTTGTGTTTTTTCTTAACCAAATTCCTCATTTTTAGATTTTTCTAAAAAACTTATTTCTCTTTATTGCTCGTACTCACTTGCATGCTTAAGTTTATGATTAGCATGAAGTATAGTAGAATAGATGTGTACCATTGAGCTTTGTAAGCTCAACACTCGAAATTGTTATTTCCGTGCGTAGGTTGGACGACGGTTCATGGGATCATGAAATACTATTAGATCTAGATTCTAGCATATGTTGACCTTCAAAGTACGATATTTGGGTTAATATGCTACGTGTTTATAGGACCTTACATGGTAGAGTTTGTAATAATCATTTTGAAAATTGTATTATTTTGAAATGTATATTCAAATGTTTTAAATTGGAGTTGCTTTGCAACCTTTTATTTAATTTGTATATGTGAACTTAATAGTTGGTTTTTTAAGTTCTACAATTTACTTGTTAGGTTATTTTAGTTTGAAAAAAAATTATGATTTTAGATTAGATTTAAGGCCCAAATATAACATACAGATTATGGGTGTTACATCAGAACTATGACGTCTCTTAATATTTTGACGATTCAATTTTCAAAAAGGCAAAGCTTTCTCTCTCTTCTTTTGTATTTATTATTATTATTAATTGTTTGTAATTATTATTGGTTTATCAGTAATGAATCTAACACATTGTCCTAGTATTTATAGAGGAACAAACTAGAGATGATAATGAGTTTTATCGGGCTGTGAGCTACTCGAGCTTGGCTCGATTAAAACCTTAATCAAATAAGCTTGACTCGGGCTTAATCCGAGATCTTAACAAGTCGAGCCGAGACAATCCAAGCTCAGCTCAAAAAATTCGTGAACAGACTCAAAAAATTGTATATATGTACTCAAAGTATTTTCTTTAGTAAAAGTAAAACAATAAAATACATTAGGGGAAATCCACTAAAAATAAATTAATTAAAATAAATTATTGGGCATTATGTGTTTGTATTGTAAGAAAATTTCTTGATTATTTAGATTAATTTACTCTTTGGATAATCTTTTTCTCTTTTCTAACATTGAATTTTGTTTTGTTTTTGTTATAAAAGTGTTTTTTAATGAGGCTCTATCTTTTATAAAAAAAACAAATTGTAGTAAAATTATTTATTTTGAGCCAAACCGAGCTCAAGAACTTGAGTCGAGACTGAGTCAAGTCCTATAGTATTATTTTTATTCATGCTAAAACTAAAATTTTCGGCTAATCGAGTCTAGTTTTGATGGGGGAGTCTCCCAGCAAAGATTTTTTGGGTATACAACGTCTCGAACCTAAGACTGACTTAAACGGAACTAAACTGCTTACCACTTGAACCAACACCTGTTAGTAATCAAAGGTAATTTTAAACACATATAATAAGTATGATTGAATATGATAAAAAAACAAAATAATTTCTTTAATAATAATATATATATTTAAAAAAGTAGTATGATATATTTGTAATAATTTTCTAACTATAATAAATTGATATTAAAAGTGTTGTAGATGAATTTGTTTTAAAATATACAAGTCATTTTTTTTAACTTAAGAGAGTAATTTATTTTTTTGTATTAAAAAATTATATTTTTTTAAATATACCTCCTTTATATTATAAATTAGGGAGTTATACTTTAATAAATTATAAAGGACCCCTTAAATCTTTATCGTTGTCCTTATTATTAGTATTTTTTTTATCATCTTTTATTTATTATTACATGTATTTTTTCTGAATGAATTTGAAATTTCTTTTAAAAAATACATAAAAATATCTCTTCGTTATGATTTTTAAAATAAAATCATAATTTTGATAAAAATATTAAAAAACTTAACTTTTACAAAATTTCCCTGTGCTTATTTTCTTGTATATTTATTTCTCAAAATAGGTTTAGAGATTTTTTGCCTGGACTCTAGAGCTAAGGATGTAAAAAGCTGACCCGACCTGAAAACCCGACTAAAACCTGTTTGAATCAGAACTTGGTTTGACTCGGGGATGTAATGATTCGAACCTGATCTGTACCGACTGTTGTTGACCCGAACCCGAGTTGAACCTGTTACGGTAGTAACCGAACCCGAACTGTATCCGACCGAGAATGACCTGAACCCGATTTTAACATGTTACTGTGGACTCGAAACTCGACCTGTATCCGACTGAAATGAACCCAAACCCGAGTCTGACCTGACAGATAACCGATATTACCCGACTGAATCGACCCGAGATCTGATTTAACCTGATCAGTTTTGAACCCGACTTGTTATTGACCTGAACTAATATTAACAAGACTTAATATTTACATGACATATAATTAAGTATATCTATAATTTAATAAATTTAAAATATTGATAAATAAAATTAGACTTAAAAAATAGAATTAGACATGAGAATTAATTTAAGGATTAATATTTAAATTTATTATTACATATTTAATTAAATTAATTTATTTACTATTTTATTTAGTTTTAATGTATTTAATTTTAATTATAATTTTAAATTAATATTTAATTAAGTTAAATTAACTTATTGAAATTAGGATTAATTAAGCTAAATTAAAATATAAAAACATAAATTATAAACATAATTAAAAGAATTCTAAAATCGGATGTAGATTTTTATTAAATTAATCTAAATTGCGACTCAATTAAATCAAACTAAAACAATTTATATATAAAAAAAGAAAAACACAGTTGATAAAAAAAGTTAGGGTAAATTACACGGATAACCACAATACTATGAGGTTAGTATCGATTTGACCATAATGCTTTAAAAAGAATCAAATATACCGGTGTATTTACCGATATATTGATATAATAGTTTACTGGTGTATTTGATTCTTTTTAAAGTATTGTGGTCAGATCGATACTAATCCCATAGTATTGTGACTATCCGTGTAATTTACCCAAAAAGTTAAAATGTCAAAATTTTGGAGGGAAATAGAATTTTTTTTATTATTATATAAAAAAAGGAAAAAACAAAATTTTGGAGGGAATTAATATATATAGTAAATTTTGGTGGATTATCATTACAAATATAATCAAATAATAAACTTTGATTAAATATAATCAATTAAAAATATATTAATGTATACATCTAATTATCAATATATATTATATACATACTTATATTAAATTATTAATGTATTATATATATAATATTATATTTATATATTCTATATTTTCATACTTAGTATGAATTTAATTTTTATATATAGTATTATTCTATTTTCAAAAATATTATTATTTCATATAAAATATAATTCATATATAGTATTATATCGTTTCAAAAAAATAGTATTAGTCCATATATAATATTATTTTATACATAGTATTTTTTTATACATAGTATAAATTTCTTATATGATATAAATTTTATATATACTATTATTCTATTTATAATATAAATTCTATATATAGTCTAAATTTTATATTTTCATTTTTGAAATGTATTAATAAAATAATAGTTTATGTAAATTACTTAAAATTTTGGAGGGAAATAGAATTTTTTTTTGATTATTATATAAAAAAAGGGAAAAACAAAATTTTGGAGGGAATTAATATCTATAGTAAATTTTGGTGGATCATCATTACAAATATAATCAAATAATAAACTTTGATTAAATATAATCAATTAAAAATATATTAATGTATACATCTAATTATCAATATATATTATATACATACTTATATTAAATTATTAATGTATTATATATAATATTATATTTATATATTCTATATTTTCATACTTAGTATAAATTTATTTTTTATATATAGTATTATTCTATTTCCAAAAATAGTATTATTTTATATAAAATATAATTCATATATAGTATTATTCCATTTCAAAAAATATTATTAGTCCATATATAATATTATTTTATACATAGTATATTTTTATACATAGTATAAATTTCTTATACGATATAAATTTTATATATATTATTATTCTATTTATAATATAAATTCTATATATAGTCTAAATTTTATATTTTCATTTTTGAAATGCATTCATAAAATAACATTTTATTTTATTAATGTTTATCCTTTTTTAATTTAAAATTTTATTCTTTGACTTTGTAGTTTAATATTTATTCTTTATTAATTTTTTAATTTTTGTAATTTAGCATAATTTTTATTTTTTAAAATATGAATTATTATTTATTATATGATATTTTTGTTAAATCTACTGCGTAATATTTATTTTTAATGAGATTCATGCTAGTAAAAGACGTTAGATATTAAATAATTAATTTGAAATAAATGATCAACTATTCAACCAAAAATCTATCGCTTAATTACTTACTTTTACAAAATCAAACTTAATAATTTTAATTATTATGAATTTAAAACCAAAATTAATTCGACCTGAAGCAAAACCGACTTAAAATGAACCCGACCTAAAATGCAAACGAACTGAAATAGACCCGATTTGAAATCTACCCGACATGAAATGAAACTGTCAATTATCTGATTTGGACCCGAACTGTTTGAACCCGACATGAAATGGACCCGAACTGTTTGAACCCGACATGAAATGGACCCGACCTGAAACAGACCCGACCTGAAATGGATCAGACCTGAAATAGACCTGCACCCGACTCGAATCGAGTCAAAACATCTAATCAACTTAAACTGACCTGTATCCGATTTTACCCGACCTGACAGTACCCGACCTGAAACTCATCCGAATAACTGTTTTTATATCCCTATCTAGAGCGATGAAAAACTATAAAATATGAAAAATGCCTAGATTCGGCTTAAATATGAACTTCCTACATTTGGCCCATATATTATCCAATTATAAAAATTGGGATCCAACTTCTAAAATATTTATCCTCCGATGGTTGAACCTTAAAGACTATCAATAAATAATTTAATAATTTACTCCTCAAAACGTATAAGTTGTTTTATTTTTTTTAATTTGAAATAATTTAATAATTTTAATATTTTATAATTAAAAATTTTATTAATGAGATAATTGTGTCCATTAGTGTATAATATTAAGGTCATAATTAATAATTTTAATCTGTTTATTATCTAATAATGAAGTGATGGTATCGGTTGGTTATCAAATTTAGAAACAACAATATAGAATATCACAAGTTGTTAAAAGACATGACAAGAGGGTGTAATGTCAATTTTTTAAATATGAAAGATTAAATTTAATAAATTATTTTTAAATTAAGACAAATTGATAGAGTATATATATTTTGAGACTAAAATTATAATTATATTAGATCATGTTTTAATTTTAACAGCATAATATTATGGTTGTCACAAAATTTTATTTAACTAAACCTTTTAAAAAATTGCATGTTTATTATTAAATTTATAATTAAATGATATGTAGTTTATAAGTAAGGATGATAAAAATATTTGATTCTGACCCGATTTAGTACGTCCGGACAAGTTTGTAATATTAAAAATATTCTAATATGTACTAGCAATGTTACAAAAACCTACAAAATCACACCCACGTATTTATTAAATAAATTATATATGTACAAATTTGTTGTAAACAAATTTAACTAAATTAATATATAACTTAAGTATTGAATAAATATTAAAAAATAATTATAATAATTATGATTATTTAATATATAAATAATATATTTTAATTTAAATTTATATAATATATTAAAATCCTAATTAAGTTGTATTAAGATTATATATATTTAAATCATAATATGAGTTGGATTATAATTATAGACTCTATACAGAGACATGAAAGATCTAGTAGTCAATGTATTTTGAAAAAAAAAACTCTAAATAATTTAGAGAGGGAAAGATTTAAAGTTTTTTTAGATCTTATTATGATGTTGTTATATTAACTGTAATCTAAATCCGATAGATTTTGAGCTTATTCTTGAATCTTAGATTCAGTATCAAGTTTTGATGATTTTTTTTTATTTTTGTTCGAAAGATAATAATTTACTTATTTTAAAATTAATATGGAATATAAAGATATTTACAATATATTCTGTTAGAGAATAATAAAGTTGGGTCATTGCATTATAATAGTTAGAGAATAATAAAGTTGGGTCATTTTAAAATTAATTGATGTTGTTTTTATTGTTGTAAAAGCTATCAAGTCTTTTATATTTGGGCCATATAAGCCTAATCAATGTATTGGGTTGATACCTTAATCAATTCTTTTTAGATAAGATAAGTCTCGTAATAACCCATTTCATTTAAAACAACCCAATATTATAGATTCAAGTACAATCCAATCAAAATCCACATCCAATAAACACAAGCCCAACAGCCCACTACACCAAACCCATAACAAATCAAACCCAATCAAATAATAAACCCTAACATGATCAAAACCTAATCTTTTCAGCCAACTCTAGTTGCCGTTGTTCCTTCTTCTGTTTACCATCATACTGCACGTGGCCGCCATGCGCGGCTTTTCGAATCGCGCGTGGCCGCCACGCTCTCGCTCATTAGTCTTCTAGATCGGTCACTGCCCATGTCAAACTCCACCACCACACCGCCCTCGTCACATCGACCTGCAAAATAAAAAAGGTGTTATTAGATCTATATTTTCAGATCTGAAAGCAAAGATCTTTTGTATTAAAAAAAATTAGAAAATCTGGTATAAATCCCGAATTAAATACTCATGTACTCGGTTACGAAAGGAATGAAAAGAACAATAGATTCGAAGCAAGATAAATAAAAATAATTGCCTACTATTCGAAACCAAAAAAAGAGTGATTACGGAAGAAAATCAGAAGCAAAAAGTAAAAAAAAGTTAAAGAAAAAGGGATATTCGACTTATCTTTTATCCTAGATCTAGGTTTATACGAGTCGAATCTTGTAAATTCAACCTTAGATTCATGCTTAGCACGTCGAGAAGAATCGAAAATATCATTTCTTTTCAGTTTTCGATCACCGGTAAGGCGGTTGGTGGCCGTGCGTGGTGGCCGAAAGTGACCGAAACAGAGGCACATGGGAGAGCATTCTAAGCCCCTGAAATTTGTTTGACATTGAAACTTATACCCATTTCATTTAAATCAACCCAATATTATAGATCCAATTACAACCCAATCAAAACCCACATCTAATAAACACCAACCCACTAATCCACAAGCCCAGTAGCCTACTACACAAAACCCACAATAAATCAAACCCAATCAGATAATAAACCCTAATAGGATCAAACCCTAATCTTCCTAGCCAACCCTAGCCGTTGTCGTTTCTTCTTCTGTCTACCATCATACCGCCCATGGCCACCACGCATTGTTGATCAAATCGCACGTGGCCGCCACACGCTCGCTCATTGGTCTTCTAGATCGGCCACTGCCCATGTCAAACTCCACCGCCTTCGTCACGTTGACCTACAAAATAAAAGATAATGTGTTATTAGATCCATGTTTTCAGATCTGAAAAGCAAAGATCTTTTGTATTAAAAAATATAAAAAATTCAGTATAAATCCTGGATTAAATACTCATGTACTCGGTTACGAAAGGAATTTAAAGAACAAGAGATTCAAAGCAAGATAAATAAAAAGAATTGCCTATTATTCAAAACCAAAAAAAAAAGAGTGATTAGAGAAGAAAATTACAAACAAAAAGTAAAGAAAAAGGTAAAGAAAAGAGAATATTCGACTTACCTTTTATCCAAGATCTAGGTTTGTACGAGTCGAATCTTGCAAATCCGACCTTGGATTCGTTCTTACCACGCCGAGAAGAATTAAAAAGATCCTTTCTTTTCAGGTTTTGACCATCGACACGACGGTCGATGGCCGATAGCCGTGTGTGATGGCTGGTGGTGACCAAAACAGAGGCACAGGTGAGAGCATTCTAAGCCCTTGGATTTTGTTTGACATTGGAATGAGAAAGATGAAAATTTTGATAAAAATAAGGCTTTTATACCGAACCCCAAACGATACTGTTTTGGTGTCGGTTCTCAAGGCCCAAAACGGTATCATTTTAACACCTATACCCGTGGATCAACCCAAAAATTGGACCGGACCCACACAATAACCCGCAAAAACGGATAAATTTCACCCGCAGTCCCTAGTTTTCCAGCACATTTGCATTTCAGTCTTTCGGTTTGCATTTCCTTCGATTTTGGCCACTATTTTTCATCATTTTAGCTATATTTTTTTATATTATTTAATTTTGGTCATTAATTTATGTTATTTTGACCCTTTAATTTTGGTTTTTTTTGCAGAACAGTCTCTATATTTATTATTATTATTTTTTACTGTGTTTTATTTAATCTATATTCTTTATTTTGCAGATAAAAATATTCTGGGGATCACAATGTTAATTTTAACACCGAATTTATAATTTTGATCATATAAAATATCGTGTAATCGATAGGTGCCAATTTTGGGCATTGTGGGAGTGCTCGCCTTCCCCACGCATAACAGACTTCCGGATCCAACTCTGGTTCACAGACTCTATTTTTGGTGTTCCAATCGCACCGTAAAATAAGGATTGGTGACGACTCCCCGGATCAATTCCGATGATTACAAGTCTATTACGTGCGCCACCGTTGAATATTATAAATGCTAAATATCGTTGAATACTATTAAATTTATTAATAAAAATTATAAATATCATACACTCATTGTATAATTAATTTAATTAAGCTTATTTTAAATAATTTATAATTATACATTGAGTCATTAGGACTTTTAATCTTTATTAATTAATTTAATAATATTCAACCATATTCATTGCTAGTAGTATTTAGTGTTTAGCAGTATTGGAGCCTTCAGTAAAATTTTCTTATTTCCATATCATTTGTTTATATACCTTCTTGTCCCCTCTCGTGGTTCTCTAAATCAAAGTTTCCGTTACTATTCTTTGTGAAACATCACCGCCGTTCACTTAAATTCAAGATTTGTCTTTTAGATGAAACGAAATTTGCTTACCTGCCATTTTCTTGATCAAAGAAAGCCTGATTAAGTTGAAAAAGCTCATTTTACTTCATATTTTGTTGTAGTGAACACTGAAAATAGTAGTTTGATTAGGAAAAAAATCACAATTGCAAACCAGAAACTTCAAAATCATCCATTTGCTCCATTTTGTGTCAAAACCATGAAACTGACTCCACTTGCTCCTTACTATCTCTGTATGAAGCATTGACATAACAACATACAATTTTTCTCTGATATTCACAAAAGATCAAACATGTTTCTAGTTGCAACAATAACCTTTTGTTCCTGTCTTTCTATAGATTGCAAGAGAATTCTCCTCCACTATTCAGTTGCTGAAGTAGAGAAACCACCTGCTGAGGGCTTTCCCCGGCAGCCAAAAAAGAATGACACCAACACCAATGGCAACCTTTCGAGTTGCTTTTACGTGTTGGGTAGGATTTAAATTACTATTGCAATTGCTTTTTTGATAATATTGTTATTGTTATTGTAGTAACGGACTGTTATTTGAATCTCCGGTACTAGGGATAATGGTGCCGACGTACCCGATTCCCACGATGAAGAAAGCAAACGATTGCAACAACAGAAAAATGAAATAGTGGCATTTCCCGGACGCATAATCATAGCAGCCACAGCAGAAGAGGAAAGCTCCAATAATAAGCTCTGAAAAATGGACTCTGCCAACGGAA
Source organism: Abelmoschus esculentus (assembly GCA_035048815.1). NCBI lineage: Eukaryota > Viridiplantae > Streptophyta > Magnoliopsida > Malvales > Malvaceae > Abelmoschus > Abelmoschus esculentus. The sequence continues at coordinate 9,475,386 of JAUCBN010000026.1, read as the reverse complement.
GTGAGAGTTGTAAATTAGATTCTAATAAGGTAAAAGTTTAGAAGTGTTGAAAATATACTTTATTTTAATTATGTGCTTAGCATTTTATTCTCTTATTTATATAAAAAATTATGACAGCTGTTTGAAGTATTTTGTTATCTAATCAGAGTATGATATATGAACTATTTCTGTTATTTTTTAATTTTTATTCTAAAAAGTTTTAAAATTTTTTAATTTTATAAAATATCAAAATCTTTATTTTTTCTAAAACCCTTAAAATCTAATCCTAAATCCCTAATTTAATCCAATCTGACAAACATTTTTTTGTCGATCCCACAATCATCATCTTATCGTTGAAAATTAAAGAATAAATCACTGATTTTACCGTCGAAAAACTTTCAACAATAAAAAAACTCAATTAAGTTTTTGACTGATGACTAAAGAGTACATAAAGGTTTGATTGAAAGAATTTAAAACTTTAAGATTTAAAATAATAAAACTTTAAAAAAAATTCATAAATTAAAAAATTGATCATGGATATAATTTATTTATGTCGTTGATTAAAAAATTTATTTAAATAATAAAATAAAATGTTAGATATTTATTTAACCTAAAAAAATAATTTCCACATCCAGTTTGAGAAAGGTATAAGATATGAGTCCAAATCATCTGTCCCCTTCTCATGCCTTCATTTGTGCCCCACTTCAAATTAGAGGGTTTAGGGTATAGGTTTAGGGTTTTAGGTTAAGGGTTTAGGTTAGGGTATAGAAAAATAGAGGTAGGGTGTATTTTTTAGGGTTAGGGTTTAGGATATAAAAAATATGAATTAGGGTTTAAAATTTAATTTTTTAATAAAATAACAAAAAAGACACAAATAAGGGTATAGGAAAGGAGATGAAGATTTTTGCTCATAAGATATTTGCTAATTTGAACAGGAATTTAAAGGGTCTTTTTTCTTACCTTTCCCCAAACCTGAAACGAGATTTCCTTGGTGCTTTAGTGCCTGGTTTACCCTTTCGAACACCTCCGAGTTTCTCGGTGACAATCCATTCATTTACTCGACCGCCTTCTAATAGTCCGGTGAAGGTGGCCTTAGACCGATGCATCGACATCACATTTTCAAACAGGATCCAAAAAATCAATAAGTGGAATGACCTGAAAACAGAAACATATGGAAGCTAAATAAATGCTGCATTGCTTAACATAGGCTGGAGAAGAACTGAAAAAAAATATTACCAGACCTTGGAGTTCCAGCTGCATTCAGAATGGTAATAATAGAAGGAATATAAACAACTCCCCATTTGGGAATCTCAACTTCAGGGACAAGAACAGTTAGAGGTAAAACAACGCAGAAAAATGTGAAACTAACAATGTGGCCAACAATCTTTCTCACCAAGAAGAAACTGTAGATTAAATATACTTTCTTCCATAAGGAAACTTTCTGCAGGAAATGTAACCAGTAAAAGGGTTAAATTCCAGTAGACCAGCAAATTTCTGAACACTTCTTAAGTCCTTAAGAGTAGCTAACCTTGTTTGTAATAATCTCCACTAGCATTTTCCTGAACAGGTTAGCAGGACCACATGACCATCGACGCTGTTGGTGGCGGAAGGCCTTCAAGGTACTAGGCAATTCACTTTTCACCTATAGTCATAGAAGTAAAACTTTTGAACATTGTGTCTTTTATCGATTAAGAACATGAATTGGGAAGTTTAGATGTGAAAGTGTCATATTCGACCTCGATCTCCACCCGATTTTAGAATACCTTTAGGTCTCCGAGGTAAAGGAATTTGCAGCCTTTTAGACCAGCTCGAACTGCCAAATCCATGTCTTCCACTGTAGTTCTATCTTTCCATCCTCCTGCTTCATTAATAGCTGCAATTCTCCACACTCCAGCAGTTCCTATACAAGTTCAATCAAGACAGGATCCGAATTAAATTCCATAGAACGAGTTCCATTTTTTTAACATTGTTCATTTTTTTCATTACCATTGAATCCAAAAAAAGAATACGTTGAAGATCCCACTTCTTGTTCGACAGTGAAATGGTAGTCCAGTGACATTTCTTGCAATCTTGTCAGCAGGCACTCATCAGCATTCACTGCAATTCATAATGGAAAATCTCAGTTTGCACTTCCCTAGCATAGAATCATGCGTCTGTCCCTGCAAACAATCCCTTTCCCAGGGCCTTTTTGCAAACAGATTTCGGTCCATCAATAGATCAACTAAGCATCGGTAATCTTTGTCAATGCTAATATTAGTAGAGGATTTACCGAATATCCAACGAGCTTGAATCAATGCTAGTTGCGGGTTATGAACAAGGAAAGGAATGGTGCGCATAAGGAAATCAGGTTCTGGTTGGAAATCGGCATCGAAAATGACAACATAATCGCAATCTTTAGCGTAGCTGCGAGTCAGGCCTTCTTTTAGAGCCCCTGCTTTGTACCCAGTTCTGTTGTTTCGTATTTCATACTTGATGTTGATGCCTTCCCTTGCCCATCTTTGGCATTCTAACTCCACCATATCCTTCATTAGTTTTAGTTCTAATGTTACTTCCCATGGAAGAAAACACAATAACGCGGAAGGACAAAACTCGAATTCATTCACCTTAATTCCTTGGTCTGTTGAATCATCAAGGACTTGAACATAGATCCGATCCGAAGGCCATGAGAGATTACATACAGCTTCAATGGAGAGCTTATAAACCTGCATTGCTACATGTAAATGGAACAAGAACATATGTTGTAATAATAATGTTCTTGAGTTCAGAAACAAGTGAATGGAAACTGACCTCTCCTTCATTGAACATTGGGATTTGAACCAGAACCATGGGAAAAGCTGAGTTTCCCAACTCGGCATCTTCTTTTAATGGTTCCCATTTGTACCTTGTCTCTGGTTTTCGACCGATGATCTTGACGAACGTTATGACGATTCCCATGTATACCCGTTCGACGAAAAGCATCAATGACATGATCAAACAAATGACGACAGCAATTCTCAGCAACGGCACGATCAATGGCGCTTTAATTTGTTCCCAAATCAATGCAATTTGTATGGAGATATCATCCACCGTTCCCTGGATGAATGCATCAGGAAGAATCGTCGCCCACGTAAACCGATCCATTGTCATGGTTTGGAGAAAAAACAGAGCCAAAACAGGAAGCTAAAAACAACAGGAGTGAAATTGTGGTTGTAAACAGGAAATGGGAACAAAAAGGGTAGATCTGGTTAGGCGCTAAAGGACATTGTTTGAAAACAATGGAGCTAATAAATGATCATTAACAAATAGGAAAAAACACTTTAAAAGGAAAAAGACAATGTTTCGTTTTCCTGCTTCTGTTATCTTGGAAAATGAACAGAAGCAGAATACTTGAAACGAGCTCGAAGAATGAGAGCACAAGTGGAAATGATTAGAGAGATAAGAGGGTGTTTTATAATCTGTTTGGTCGTATTGTTGTCGTTTATTTCTTGTTATTTTTATTTCTATTTTCATAACATTTCAAAATGTGCGGCTGTAATGGTTAGGAAGCATGGTCGGTGGAGGTTGTGTGGCTATGGCTCTGACTTCTGAGAGTGAAACCGTGAGTCACGCTGGATCGTGTACATGCAAAGGAAACCTTGCATTTGAGTGGTCTGAATCGCATGGTGACAGATAGATGGAATGGAACTCAGACATGGTGGTAGAGGCTGCTGTTTTGACTCTTTGAGTCTCATCATTTTGTCTTTCTTGTTGTCGTAGGAAAATATGGAAACTTTGGACAGGCAAAAGTACGCATTCAACGCGGTAGCCTCCCCCCTCGGATGCTGGGCTGGCATCCACCACCAGTTGGGACCGGAAAGGTTAATGTGGGTGGATGAAGTCTGCATCCGTCAAACAAGTGCATAGAGTAAAAATTTTGTCTTTTTATCATATTTTTTGTATCTTTTATTAAAAATATTATAAAAAAATTGAATTTTAAATTATAACTATTGTTTTTATATCCTAAATTCTATCTTTAAAAAATATATTATAACCCTAATTTGTTAAACTCTAACCACAATCTCTAACCTTTAACACTAAACTCTAAACCCATTAATTTAAAACAGAAACACTAATAGAGACACAATTTACGCCTCGGGTCTGTGTTTGCTGGTGGACATATTTAATTTTAAAACTTTTGGTTTAGGGTTTTAGGCCGAGATTTAATATTCTAGTGCGTAAGAAATAAAATATAAGTTTATGATTATAATTTATAAGTTAGGATTTAAGATTTAAGCTTTAGAGTATTAAACTTTGTGATTTAAATTTTAAATTTTAGAAAATATATATATTTATATAATTTATGTTTTAAAATATTTTTTAATATTATTTAAATGAATATTAAAATTATCTAAATCTTAAAAAATAATTAATCATGTTCAAATTAAAGGATTGGTGAATTATTTTTTATTTTTCTAATATTAATAAACTATTAATTAATATAATATTATTTAAACCTTATTTTAAACCCTAAATATCTCAAACCTAAGTTTATCTAGGAATTTCCCAAGTTCTGTCTAAAAAATATGGATTTCCAATGGTTTATAATAAAAAGAAAAAATATATGGATGCATCTGTTACCGACAGAAATTGATGAATAAATTTAACCCTAATAAAAAATTATATAAATGATAGATCTGAGATCTAGTGTTTATATAATATAATAATTTTAAATTAATGAATAGTTTTGAATATATTAAACTGACAATAAGAAAAATAATTAAGTATTTAATTAAAATGAAATTAATTATTATTAACCCCTAATTTATTAATTACGTGTTAGTTCTAAAAATATTTAACTGATTAATTAAAATTTTTATTTTTATTTTTTTATATATCGTACGTCATGAGTTCTAATGTTAATAGGAACAATTTTTTAAAGTCTTTTATTCTTTTTTTTTCTTTAAATAAGATTAAATTACATTTAAAATTTATTAAAAAATATTTTTATATACAAATTTATATAAATTTTAATTTAAATAAATCTTTTAATTTTGAAGCTTGATGGTTTAAATTAGAATTTAAAATTTAAAATTTGATGTTTAAAAAGTAAAATTTATGACTAAAATTTTAAGTTTATAATTTGAGATTTAAGGGGTTATTTTAAATTTTAAATTTTATAAAATAAATATAAATAATTATATAATTTTTATATTAAAATATAACTCAGAAATATTTTTTTCTTATTTTAGAGTTAATTTCATAAAAAAATATTGATAATGGATATTTATTTTAAATGATTATTAAATGATGAGTTTGTTCAAAAATTGAATTTGAATTAAGGATTTTAATTATAGTGAATAGAGGTTGTTCGGTGGGATAGAGAGAGTGCAGTGGTGACTGGTGAAACAAAATTGTTTCTGGGTAATCCCCCACGTGTTTTGGCGTTGGCAGTAGAAAATTGGATTGATTTCTCCATGACAGTGGAAAATTGGATTAATTTCTCCAAAGCAAAATCAATAATGGCGTGAGTGGTGGTTGGGGGTGTGATCCTCTTGCGGTCACTTTTGGGTACACCCTTCCTTTTGATTTATTTTATTTGGGTATTAATAGGTGATATCATAATTTTTGATTTGAATCAAATTAAATAGTTTTATTTAAATTTATCCCCGTAGCAAGTGATTTTAATCTTTATAATTATTTTTATTGTTTAATTATATATTTTACATATTCGAAGTAAATATTTAAATTAAAATTTTAATTTCAATATTTATTTTTTCAGACGAAATTGATATGAAAGACGAGATCGTACCACCTCCTCTATCTCTTGTTTAATCAGTTCCTGCGATTACTGCTCGTGATACGTGTATGTGTTCTTTTTAATTTATTTAGGTGGCATAGTACTGTTTTAAAATGACACTGATTATTAGAACTTCGTCTGTAAGTTCTGACTCAGCTAGACTAGGACCTAACTCAGATCGTAGAAAATGTCTATGTCAACGTTAGTGTTTGATTGACGAGAGTTTTTCTCTTCACATGCTAGATTTTTCTGTGTTGCATGATTATTTATTATCATGCAATAATTTTGATTATGTGACATTGAGATATATGATGTGATGATCAGATTATCGAAATTGTATGTTTCGTATTTTGTACGAATATTTATAAAGAAACTTTTGAGATTTGTGACATTGATTGTATATCATATGCATGAGGTGAGATTGTATGGAAGAATGTAGTTCCACCACACCGTGTTTGGTGAAATAAGGGTGAGGCGTTCTAGAAAACCATCTCTACTGTAATCGTTTGACTTTGCCATCACTATGTTGAAGTTCGGGGTATGAGATATGCATTCTCTATGATATTGCATTCATCACTCTCTGTGTTTACTTACCGCGATAATTATGATATGACTGATATTGTGACATGTGTGATATTCTGATATTTACTTACATTTAGAGACACACTTGGTTTTATAACTTATTCTTTTAGTTTATTTTTTCAGATCCTTAACCCTTGGAATTGGTACACAAAGATCTCTACCGAATAATTTTCTACTTATATTTTAATACGTTTATTTATAGACTCTTTTATTATAATATTTTAAGAATTATTAGGGATTTGAGATATTTTAATTTCATGCATAAAACTTTGAGTTTTGGATAAATACATTATTGTTATTCAACTTATCCTTTATTTATAACGCGAGCAATAAAAACACTTTTTTTTTATATTTTATTTGTGCTTAATCTTTGGGTTTTAAAATTTAGATTGTCACCGTTTGAGTTTACGTGATGTTAAAGATGTAAAAGCATCATTTTAAAGTTATCGTACACTATAAGTCAAATTTAGGAGGTTGCAAATTGAGATTAAATTACATAGATGTCGAATTAGATTTATTTTGGAAGCAAAAACATGAAGATAAAACCTTTAATGATGATGTTTTTCATAAATAATTTAATTATTATTTATTGACATTCTCATAAGTGTATGGCTAATTTAAGTAGATTTGATAGACCAAGAACTTGTAAAAAAAACCTTGAGCGGAGTGGATTGTGTAAGCATAAAATGAGCAAAGCGCAAAGGAAAAGATCGAAATAAATACCTCCAGCCATTGTCAAAACATTACGCTAAATTAAGATGTGGTTGCTCCACCGTTCAGCATCTTGAACCACCGTGGTAACACCTTGGACCACCATGAAAATATAGAACTCGGCTACAAAAAGGACTAAAACCGTCAAGATCTTCTAAGTACTCAAAAACTCATTAGATGGAATATATGATTCTTTATTTGATGCTTAGGGACCTTAGGCTAGGTTGGTATTTATAGGATTCATCCATCAAGAATCAACACCTATTACCGGTTACCATAACCCATGTCTACCAAATGTAAAATAAAGAATATGGCATCATGAAGCATGAACTGCCAACTTCATTAGTTGGTTATCCATAATACGTTGAACGTGGGAATAACCACAAACCGTATCTTAAAGTGGTTTACTAACATTCTCTCACTTGGTTCGTGTCAATTGTGAGTACTTAAAGTCAAAACATAATGTATGAATCATGACGATATTTCCTCTTATTATTGAGTTGTATCTTCTATGTATCATAATACATCAAGTCTCGACGCTTTAGCCCATATACTTATTGAATAAAACCAATGTTTATTCTAGGTCTAAACTTTAGTGATATTTCTTGAAATAATTAACTTAATGTATACACAACAAAATGATAAATATCAAATTTTATTAAAGTTTCAAAAAAATTGTTCTTACAATGAAAATTACAAAGTAGGAACTAGTCCCATAGTGACAACATGATCCTTATATTTATGTAGAGGCATGCCTTTAGTCAAATGATCAACTAACATCTGCTCAGTGTTAATGTACTCAATGACCACTTTCTTTTCTTTAATACGTTCCCTTATGGCTAGATACTTAATATCGATGTGTTTACTTCGAATTCGACTTCTGTTGTTCTTAGCCATAAAGACAACTAAATTGTCATAATATATCTTTACTGGCCTAGAGATTCAATCAATAAGTCTAAGCCCCAAAATGAAACTCTTTAACCATATTCCATGTGAGGTAGCCTCAAAACATGAAACGAATTCGGCCTCCATAGTAGAAGTAGAAGTTAAGGTCTGCTTAATGCTTCTGCAAGATATAGCTCCGCCGGCAAACATAAATATGTAACATGATATTGATTTACATGAATAAAAACAACCAACAAAGTCTGAATCGGACTAGTTAATCACCTCTAAATGGTTGGATCGTCTATATGTAAGCATGTATTCTTTTATCCCTTTGAGATATCACAAAACCTTCTTTGCAGCTTTCTATTGGTCTATACCCGGATTACTCTGATATCTTCCCAATATTCCAACGACAAATGCAATGTCAGATCTTGAATAGTGAGCATACATTAGACTTCCAACAGTAGAAGCATATGAAATGTTTTTCAATTACTCCTTCAGAAATTCGTTCTTCGTCATTGGTTCAGATTGAACTTATCATCCTTTACTATAGGAGCAACAGTAGGTGAACAATCTTTCATCCGAAATCTTTTTAAAACTTTGTTGATATAGGTTTCTTAAGAGAGACCCGATATACCTTTATGTCTATCACGATGAATCTTAATTTCAATGACATAAGATTCATCGTCCATATATTTCTTATCAAAGTTTTTCGAAAGAAATTGTTTCATCTCATGTAGCATATACCCTATCATTTGTTGCAAGTAAAATGTCATCCACATATAGAATAAGGAAACAAATTTTACTCACCCTGACCTTCTGCTATATACATTGATCTATGATATTCTCAACAAAACCAAATAAAGAGATAACTTCATGGAATTTTAAATACCACTGTTGGAAGGCTTGTTTCAATCCATATATAGATTTCTTTAACTTGTAAACTAAGTATTCACCATCACTAGAGGAAAATCCTTCAGGTTGTTTCATGTATAACTCTTCCTATAGATCACCGTTAAGAAAGGCAGTTTTCACATCTATCTGTTGTAACTCAAGGTCAAATTAAGCCACTAATACTAACACAATGCGTAAGGAATCTTTCTCAAATACTGGACTAAAAGTCTCAGTGTAATCGATTCCTTCTCGCTAAGTGAATTCTTTAACGACGAGTCTTGCTTTATATATTTCTATGTTGCTTTTTGAGTCTCTTTTTGTTTTGAAGACCCATTTACATCCAATGACTTTTACACTATCAGGCAACGATACAAGATCTCAAACTTCGTTGCTCTTCATATAATTCATGTCATCTTTCATAGCATCATACCATAATTTTGATTCATTGCAGCTCATGGCACTTGAAAATGACTTAGGGTCATTTTCAGCTCCAACATTATAGTTAGATTCTTGTAAATACACAAAATAATCAACATAAATTGTTGATTTTCTTCATCTAATAGTTCTTCTTAATGTTGAATCAACATTCTCTTGTGATTCATGTTGTTCAACTGGTTGTTTAAGAATTTCTGGATTTTCTTGAACAACTTGATCTACTTGAGTGTTTTCAGCAGCTTGTGGATCTTCATTGATTGGTCGTTCAACATCAGATTGAGCTTGAAGGGTGTTATATATGATAACCAATCCCTCACATGAAGTGGAATATTGATCTACGGGTATTTAATCCCGAGACAGATCACTCCCACTGATCGAGTCATTCTTAAGAAATTTTACATTTCTTGATTCCACAATTCTACTATTATTAGACGGACAATAGAATATGTAACCTTTGGACTTTTCCGCATATTCATTGAAATTCCCACTAATAGTCCTTGAGTCCAGTTTCTTTTCTTGTGGGTTATAAATTCTCACTTCAGACGGACTTCCCCATACACGTATATGTCGCAGACTAGGTTTTCAACCTTTGAATAACTCAAAAGGTGTCTTTGAGACAACCTTGGTTGGGAATTGGTTTAATATATTCACGACCTTCTTGAGAGCTTTAACCCATAAAGACTTAGGTAGCTTAGAGCTACTAAGCATACTTCGCACCATGTCTATTAAAGTTTGATTTCTTCTTTTCGCAAAACCATTCTGTTCAGGCGAGTCTGACATAGTGATATGCTCCAACTCTCCAAAGAATCTTGTAGAGAGAAGCTTCGATTGCCCGACCTTAGAATGCAAGCAAACCTTGTATCACACTTGTTTTCTGAACAAAAGAATGTTAAAGGATGTTGGGAATAAGATAATGATGATTTAAGAAGAGGTTATGGTGTGGGGTATTGTTTAGACGAAAAGGAAGTTGTCTTGGTGAAGGGAATGTGTTGATTGATGAATACTCAAAAGTCCTCATTTTCATATCATTTTCCCACTCGTTTATTGCCAATAAAGACAAAATTAAAGGCGATAATAGGATATTCCTGGTTATTTTTCACATCTCAACATCCGAACACTAATTATATGAAATTATCTATTTTCTGGCATAAAACATATACGTTTGATAATTTTCTTTCTTAGACAGGAAACTATATCAAAGAGAGGGCCAAAGAAAAAAATAGATGCTGAATTGCAGAAGAAGTAACCGCTACGACAACATTCTGAAGGCCATCGCAGCAGCGTAAAAGATAACAATTGGTGCTCAACAGAAAGAGGAAAAGATATCGAACTCAACGGACAAAGAGAAAAAGAAAGAAGAAAACTCAGTTAGGAGGTCAAGACCATGTCAAAGACAACTGCAGGAAAAAAGAGATATTTTAGGAAATAGGATTAAAGTGATATATTAATTAAGAATTAGATTTCTTTCCCGTTTAGAACTCTTTCCTTACATAGAAAGATCAACTTAGGGCTCCACCTATATAATACACTTATTAGGTTTAGGTTTAATGTGGAGTCGAGACGGATTCTCACATTATTATACCTTTAGCCTCCGACTCCATCATGTTTTAAGTCTTTCGGAGGTTTAGATTATTTGTGGAGTAGTCGAAGATGAAGGTTATGTTATGCTTGATATTTATTTTATAGTTTATTCTTTCTTGGTAGTTACTCTTCTTGCATATGAGCTCGAAAGATAAGTATGAGAGAAAAACTTATTTGCTTAACATCGGGAGATGTAGGTTCACGAAACGAGAGAATACGGTCTTTGCTTATGGGAATTAACTAATGCGTCAAGGATTTTAGCGACTAATAGGATGCATGTGTTTTGTTGTTGTTCGCCCTTGATTCACACCGGGAGGTATCATCAAGACTTGGGGTTTCAACAGTTCTCTTCGCTTAGGGATAAGAAAGAAGACATACAAGGATGCTCTGTCGAACTATGGAATGTTAAATTATCGACAAGGCATAACCCCGCCTAGGCAGCTGCGGGGACCTTTTGTGTGATCCGCCGAGGCGACATTTTAACCTATTGCATTAATAAGTGGATACTTAACATAACTGGATTTTCCTCTACAAAGCACTCAATCTAGCCTCGCCTTTATCTTATTATTTTGTTAATTAATTTTGTGTTTTTATAATTATCTTAGTCAAAATTCAACCAATTCATTTACTTGTGTTTTTAGTTTCCTTAGTGCAGTCATAAGAAGTAGCAAGGTTGTCTCAGTCCTCGTGGGACCGGCATCTTAAATACTACAATCTGACAAAGGTGGAATTAATAGGACTGCATAGCCTCCATCATATTTGACGCCGTTGCTAGGGATTGACGCTCAATTTTATTACCAATTATTTTTGCACCTTTTTAATTATTTAAGTTTATTTTATTTAGTTTTAGTTTTAATTTAACTTCCAAGGGTTGTTTTGTGTATGACCAGGTCCAATCCTACCATTGATCAGTACCCTTACGTTCCAGAAATCAAAAAAACTGCACGAGATCTGAAATATAGGGCACGTCAAAGAATGAACATAGAACCTGGCCAACAAAACAACACGGGTATGAATGCCACCGCGGTAGACAACCGCGATGCTTTTGCAGTTGTTGATCTAGTGAATATTCCAAGACAGGAACGCGCTCGAGTTGTTCGAGATTATTTAGAGGAAAATTTAGATGGATTAACTCTTGTTGTTGTGATGCCTAACATAGAGGTAGAGCATTTCGAATTAAAACCGGTCATGTTCAACATGATCAACACCCTAAGCCAGTTTGAGGGTTCGGCCAATAAAGATGCTCGGAAGCATCTTAAATCCTTTTTAGAAATTTGTAACTTGTTCAAACTTCTGAGAGTCTCAGCCGGCATTCTTAAGCTGAAATTATTCCCCTATTCACTAAGGGATAGGGCAAAATCTTGGTTAAACAACCTCCAGCCAGGATCGTTGAACTCATGGACAAAACTATGCCGAAGCTTTCTTGCCAGATTCAATTACACCAATATGATTGATAAACTCAGAAACGATATAACATCCTTTAGGCAAGACGAATTCGAATCAATATATGAGGCTTGAGAAAGATACAGAGAACTATACAGAAAATGCCCCATGCATGAATTGCCTGAGTGGACCCAAGTATCCATCTTCTACAATATAGTTAACACCCCTACGCGGATGATGCTTGATGCTTCCGCCAATGGCACCCTCTTAAACCGCCCACCACATGAGAGTTTAGAAATTTTGGATAGATTGACAAAGAATGACTATCAACACCCAACCACCCGAAGAGGCATAAATAGGCGAGGTATGACAACTTCTGATTCTGCAGAATCTATCCTAGCAAAACTATCAGCCTTAACCAACATGGTCAAAGATTTGTATAAACCAAGCCACGTTCGGGAAGTAAAAGCAGTCACCGTTCTTTGCGAAACATGTGGTGACAACCATGACTCGAATATATGCCCACACAATCCAGAATCTTCCTTCTATATTGGAAACTTTAATAGAAACAATATGTCCAACAATAACAACCCATCATGGAGGAAGCACCCTAATTTCTCATGGAGCAATCCTAATAATGCACTTAATACGCAACATCAACCAGTGCAATCTACGAGATTCTAGTAAAATAATAGATTTGCTCAGCAGCAAATACCGTGCCGTAGTAGACAACAAACGTCCAAACTCTGAAGAACACACTACAAATATTTATGGCCCAGACTGGTGCATACATTGCAAGCACCAACAAGTTCATCTAAAGAGATGAAACTTTAATGTAAAGAACAAAAATGAGAATGCAGAATAACGAAGCTGCTCTCAAATCGCTGGAAACCACAATAGGACAAATAGCACAACAGATGAAAAACAGACCCATAAGAGGTCTCCTTAGTGATACTAAAATCACTAGAATTGGTCCTCATGAACAATGTAAAGCCATATCGACCAGAAGTGGATTACAACTGAAGGATCCCGAAATACCTCCTCAAACAGCAGGTAAGACCCCTGAAACAGTATCCTCTGAAGAAGCTACTGATAAAACATCTAAAGCAAAGAAACCAGAAAACACTATCGACGACACTCTCACAGCAGATGATGCCATAGCATCACCACAGATAAGATTCTAGTGCGATGAAAAGATCAAAGATCTAGGTCTAGCACCACCTTTTCCATAAAGGTTGAAACAATAAAAACAAGAGTACCAGTTTAAGAAATTCCTGGATATACATAAATAGGTACATATAAACATACTTTGGTAGAGGCAATAAAGCAAATACCCAATGATAAGTGCTCAAAAGACTATTATTTTTCATATTTTTCATGAGCAATAATTATTTAATCTACACCTGCTTGGACTAATGCATGAGCTTAATGTGTGATATTTGGATGTTTTGCCTTCGTGACATATAAGGATGATATTTATGGAAAATATAACCTTTAATGCATCTTTGTGCATTTACAGGTAGATGTGAGCCGGGGCATTAACTGGAATCTAAGGTCGCAGCAACATGATAAGAAAGCCTGGAAAGCAGCGAAGGACAATGAGCGAAAATAGGGCATTGAACTATGAAGTAGACCCTGATCGAACCAGCTGATGCTTGTAATAATAGCGCAACTGTGTAGTGTACACGTCGCAAGTAATAAAGTGATAAGTATATCGTGTATCGTCTCCACAGGGATTGGTACACTTAATATGTCTTCCCTTGTTCCCTTGCTCCTGAAAGATAAAGTAAAAACACAGATAATTGGATTTGTTTAACTAAGTAACTAAATAACAAAACATAAAATAAAGGATCGAGAACGATATAGAGAAAGTGGGTAGGATCCAGCTGCGTCAATTAGTAGATTCGATTGATCTTCTTCTTGTCCAATGCAATTACACAACACTACTTCAACAGTACTGCAGATACAACCTTGGCAGCGTTAGTGTTCTCTTCCGCGACAATCTCTTGCTCTTGGGCAGATGTATCAAAGTTCAGAAAAGTGTCCGTAGTTGACTCTGCTTATCTCTAAGTCAGAGCGTTGTTGATGACTGGTCTTTGACGATATCTCTAGGCGTGAATCAACGATAATCACCAATCAATCCAACACTTCTTTTAGATTCTGAAACTCTTAACCTATCTCTAGGCCGAGTTAGTGTCATCAACATCGTACTTACCCCTTTCGTGAATCTAACTCTCTCGAGCTTGAATGCAAGAACAAGAAATGGCAATAGGATAAGGAAACTTTGATATTATTATTGCATTAGAACAAAGAAACAAGAAACAATATCCTCTCACTAATATCTATAACCTTCACCTATCCCTAAGAGATTTAGAACATAATATCGATAGGTACAAATCTTAGGGGAAGGGTTTCTTTAAAATCGGCTCTCTTTAACAATGTGGCCAGCTAGGCTATATATAGTCTTAACCTAGGGCAAACCTTTTCTAAATAGACTCTAACTTGGAGTAGGGAGCAAGTCTTCTATATGAGATCTGATGTTTCCAAGTTTGCAACCTTCTAGAAAGTTTTTCCCGTTCGGTTTTTGACTTGGGCTTTTAGTGAGCTAACCTGGTTTAATTGGTGCATTGCATCTTCTAGAATGTTCTCTATACTTTTGTCTTTCAGTCGCCTATCATGTTGATGTTGTCATTCAGGATGCTACCGCGGCCTTGTCTCTGCCTCGGCTTCAACGATGCTTCTATGCTGCCTCAGCCCTGGATATCCCTTCATGTACAGAATATGTAATAATATCCGCATTCTCTATAAATGTAAGCTTTATAAGTAGTAATAACGAAATATCCAATATTGTGCAATGAGTCCATATTTTAGTTCAAGTTGGTGTATAATAGATGCATAAAGTACCATGAGAAGGGTAGTAAATAGCTGCCTTTTAGGCACTCATCACTTCTGTAGCTCAGCGTTTCGAAATGTGTTTTCGTGCGTAGGTTAAGAAAATTTTTGGATCAAAGGAGTATCATCCTGGTTGGTTTCAGCATCAACTTGTAGTTCGAGTACTTGTAGGACCCTATATATGTATTTATAACTTTTATTTATTTTGGATCAAGTCAAATGTTTTAATGATTTGTGTTGGATTTGAAATGATTGGACTTTTATTGGATTTAAATTTGTCGATAGGCTTTGTAAGCAAATTTTTTGAAATACGAGTTTTAGGCCAGAAGCCCAATGTGATACTTGGTCGAGGGTGTTACAATAATTCATGAGCTTATTGGTACAAGAGAGGACTACAATTGTTGGGCAAGGACCCTTTGGAGATGTTGGAAGAATTTACTTTGATTTGTTTTTTATTGATATTGATGAGTTTGACTACTTCTCGTTTTGACAATATTGGTTGAAAATTCATGTATCTAATATCTTATATTGATCTAAGGGTGGAGAACGATATAGAGAAAGTGGGTAGGATCCAGCTGCGTCAATTAGTGGATTCGATTGATCTTCTTCTTGTCCAATGCAATTACACAATAATGCTTCGGCAGTACTACAGATACAACCTCGGCAGCGTTAGTGTTCTTTGTCGCGGCAATCTCTTGCTCTTGGGCAGATACATCAAAGTTCAGCAAAGTATCCATAGTTGACTTCGCTTATCTCTAAGTCAGAATGCTGTTGATGACTGGTCTTTGACGATACCTCACAGCGTGAATCAATGATAATCACCAACCAATCCAATACTTCTTTTAGCATCTGAAACTCTTAACCTATCAATAGGCCGAGTTAGTGTCATCAACACCGTACTTATCCCTTTCGTGAATCTAACTCTCTCGATGCTAGATAAAAAGATTACTTACAAACTTCTCTCTCGAGCTTGAATGCAAGAACAAGGAATGAAAATAGGATAAGCAAACTTTGATATTATTATTGCATTAGAACAAAGAAACAAGAAACAATCTCCTCTCATAATATCTATAACCTTCATCTATCCCTAAGAGATTTAGAACATAATGTCGATAAGTACAAATCTTAGGGGAAGGATTTCTCTAAAATCAGCTCTCTCTAACAATATGGCCGGCTAGGCTATATATAGTCTTAACCTAGGGCAAACCTTTCCTAAATAGACTCTAACTTGGAGTAGAGAGCAAGTCTTCTACATGAGATCTGATGTTTCCAAGTTTGCAACCTTCTAGAAAGATTTTCTCGTTTGGTCTTTGACTTGGACTTTCAGTGTGCTAGCCTGGTCCAATTAGTGCGTTGTATCTTCCAGAATGTTCTCTATATTTTTGTCTTTCATTCGCCTACAATGTTGATTTTGCCACTCTGGATGCTGCTGCAGCCTTGTCCCTGCCTTGGCCTTAATACTGCTTCACCGCTGCTTCGGCTTTAGATATTCCTTCATGTACAAAATATGTAATAATATCCGCATTCTCTATAAATTTCGACTTTGTAAGTAGTGATAACGAAATATCCAATATTGTGCAAAGAGTCCATATTTCAGCTCAAGTTGGAGTATAGTAGATGCATAAAGTGCCATGAGAAGCGTAGTAAATTTCGGGCACCTCTAGCATGAAGGAGAGCAAAACTAGAGCCAATGATAGACACCTCTAGTTATTTTTCCAAAAGGTTCTAAGTCTTTATCACCTAAGTTTATTAAAAGAACTCCTAATTCAGACAAGTTCAAAAAGTGTTTATTTTCTTTCTAACCCTAAAGCAAGCTTCTAAGTTTTATTCCATGAGTATCCTATGGTTATCCCTTCAAAATAGAACTTGGCCATGGTAAGGAGAAAGATTTCTATAGCCTTAAAGGAGTAAACTAAAGCAAAGTTGATGTAGAGCAGTACAAGATTAAAAACAGTAATTCAAGAAAAGAGAATATTGCCAAAAAAAATTCAAAAAAAAATACTCCCCTTTTCATGGTAATACCGTGGCAGTGGGTTGCCTCGGCAGTGCTTCTGTACCTACAATACCCCCAAACTCAAACCGAGCATCGTCCTCAATGCTCAACATATAAGTCAAACAAAAAGTAAATGAGAGATACGGTGTCGGATCAATCTTCGAAGATCTACTTGGAGATGTCTTCTGTGATTCTTGATTCTGTCTAAAACAACAAAAAAAAGTAAGAACGAAAATAAAAATAAAACTAATAATTAAATGTTCAAAATTAAATCAAAGGATGATTTCATGTAGATGCATCGCCTAAAGTGATGGTTGCCATCGTTTTCGTCTCTTGATGTTTAGAGTAATGCTTCAACCGTTGGCCATTCACTTTGAATTCAACACCTTCTTTTTGTGACTAAATTGTGACTGCTCCATGGGGATAAACCTTAACAATTTCGAAAGGACCTGACCATATGGATTTGAGTTTCCCAGGGAATAACTTGAGTTTGGAGTTAAAGAGGAGGACTTGTTGCCCCAGTAGGAACTGTCGCGGCAATAGTTTGCTGTCATGCCAACGTTTCTTCTTCTCCTTATAGATCTTGGCGTTATCATAAGCGTTCATCCTGAATTCTTCTAATTTATTAAGGTCCAGTAGTCGTTTTTGTCCAACTTTTTTCCATTCCATATTCAGATTCTTTACTGCCCAGTAAGCTTTGTGCTCAATTTCCACGGGCAAATGACAAGCTTTTCCAAATACTAGTCTATAGGGTGATGTCCCCAAGGGCATTTTGTAAGCTGTTCTATATGCCCACAAAGCATCGTCAAGCCGATGAGACCAATCCTTTCTAGAAGTGTGTACTACCTTTTCGAGGATTTATTTCAATTCCCTATTTACAAGTTCAGCTTGGCCATTTGTTTTTGGATGATATGCCGTGACCATTTTATGAGTGACACCTATTTTCTTTAGTGCCACGACAATGAGCCTATTGTCAAAGTGCTTACCTTCATCGCTAATGATGGCTCTTGGTACTCCAAATCTTGTGAATATGTTTTTCTTGAGAAATTTTTGTACTGTCTTAGCGTCATTGTGGGGAGTGGCGATTGCTTCAACCCATTTGGACACATAATCCACTGCTACTAGGATGTAGAGATTTCCTTGAGATGAAGGGAATGGTCCCATAAAATCTATTCCCCATACATCGAATAATTCTACTTCCAGTATTGGCTTTTGTGGCATCTCGTTTCGTCTAGATATATTGCCCATCCTTTAGCATCGATCACAAGCCTTGCAATAGAGGTAGGCATCTTTGAAGAGCGTCGACCAATAAAATCCTGATTGAAGCACTTTTACTGCTGTTTTATTTCTGCCAAAATGTCCTCCACACGGTAGATCGTGACATTGTTGAAGAATTGCTTGTTGTTCTTCTTCTGGGACACATCGTCGTATAACCTGATCTGCACATTGTCGAAACAAGAGAGGTTCGTCCCCAAAATAATACTTGGCATTATGCTGAAACCTCTTTTTTTCGTTATAGCTTAAGTTATAAGAAACTATGTCACTAACTAAAAAGTTAACAAGATCAGCATACCAGAGAGTTGTCGTTACTACCTGTATGTCTTCTTTTATAGATTCTGAAATATATTCAAGCAGTGCCTGAGCCTCGCAATCATGTACTGCTATAGGTACTGCCTCGACAGTATCGTCATCATTTTTGGCGATATGCAATATTTGTTCTTCTCGGAAGGTGTCTTGTATGTCTTCCAGTTTGTTGTTATAGCCTTCATTTTCCAGTATGGATAAATGATCAACTACTTGGTTCTCAGTATCTTTTCTATCTTTTATCTCCACATCGAACTCTTGTAGCAGAAGAATCCATCTTATCAATCTTGGTTTGGCCTCCTTTTTGGAGAAAAGGTATTTAAGCGCCGAATGGTCCGTATGGACGGTAACTTTAGTGCCAATGAGATAGGAACAAAACTTATCGAAGGCAAACACTACTGCTAGTAATTCTTTCTAGGTTGTAGTGTAATTTACCTGAGCATCATTAAGTGTCTTGCTAGCATAGTAAATAACATGGAAGATATTGTTTTTCCTTTGTCCAAGTGCTGCCCCGACAGCATGATCACTTGCATCAAACATTAACTCGAAGGTTAGGGTCCAATCTGGTGGAACCACTATCGGTGTTGTAACTAGCTTTTCCTTCAGGGTCTCGAATGCTTCAGTATATTCGTCGGTAAATTCAAGTTTTCTATCCTGCTCAAGTAGGTTACAAAGAGGTTTAGAAATTGTAGAAAAGTTAGAGATAAACCTTTTATAAAAACCTGCATGACCCAAGAAGCTTCGAATTCCTTTCATAGAGATGGGTGAAGGTAAATTCTTTATCACATCAATCTTGGCTTTATCAACCTCAATTCCTTCTGATGATATTTTATGGCCCAGTACTATGTCCTCGTTTACCATAAAATGACATTTTTCCCAGTTGAGGACTAAATTGGTTTCCTCACATCTTTGTAGTACTTTCTCCAAATTGCTGAGGCAGTGAGAAAAGTTTTCCCTAAAGACTGAAAAATCATCCATGAATACTTCCATGAAATTGTCTATCATATCTGAAAAAATTATCATCATGCATCTTTGGAAGGTGGTCGGGGCATTGCAAAGGCCGAACGACATTCTTCTAAAAGCATATATTCTATACGGGCATGTGAATTTGGTTTTTTCTTGGTCTTCTAGAGCAATAGAAATTTGGTTATATCCTGAATAACCATCAAGAAAACAATAATAGGATTTACCAGCCAGTCTGTCAAGCATCTCATCAATAAAGGGTATAGGAAAATGGTCTTTCTTTATTGCTTTGTTCAACTTTCAGTAGTCCATACAAACTCTCCACCCTGTCACAGTTCTTGTTAGGATTAAATCATTATTCTCATTGGTTGTGACAGTCATGCCACTTTTTTTGGGCGCACATTTTATTGGGCTTACCCATTCACTGTCAGAGATATGATAAATGATTCCAGCATCAAGCCACTTGATTATTTCCTTACGAACTACCTCCTTCATGGCATGGTTAAGTCTCCTTTAGGCCTCCACGGTGGGTTTTTGACATTCATCTGATATGATTTTATGCATACAAACGGCTGGGCTTATTCCCTTTATGTCATTAACTGTCCACCCTAATGTTGTCTTATGCTGCCGCAACATTTCTATTAAGCTCTGTTCTTGTTCCAGATGCAGCTTAGAAGAAATGATTACGGGCATTGTATGGTTGGGTCCCAAATAAACATACTTTAAATTGGCAGGCAAGGGTTATAATTCAGTGATTACTGGCTCCGTACTAATGGGCTCATTATCCTTTCTTGGATAATTCAAAGGTGCAATATGCTTACCTGGAGAGTGGGTTTTCCAGCTTGTTTTCTCAATTTCTTGTGCCTCAAGGCTCTCAATTTCTTGTACTTTGTTGAGAGCATGGGTATAACAACCATCCTCTGAACTACCGAGGCATTGATGCTTAGAATTACTGATGACTCTGCCGATGCAGTTATTTTCCAAACATGGTTGTATCAAGTCATCATCTAGGGTCTCTAATACTTGGCATTCTTTTGGATTATCATGATTTTTAAGCATATGAAAACATTGAACTTGACTTGTTGATCATTTATTCGCATTGTGAGCTCGTCATTTTCCATATCGATGATGGTGTGTTGAGTAGCAAGGAAAGGTTGACCTAGGATGATTGGTGCATTGTCGTCAGCCTCACAGTCAAGGACAAGAAAGTCGGTAGGAAATATAACTTGTCGACCTTAACCAGAATATCCTCAATTTTGCCTTCAGGATGCACATAGGACCGATCCGCAAGTTGGAGCAGTACTGTTATTGGTTTTGCCCGCCCTATTCCAAGTTTTTGAAAAACTAATTTGGGCATTAGATTGATGCTTGCTCCCAAGTCGCATAGGGCCTTTCCTTCGTAACCATCCCCAATCGCACAAGGGATTGTAAAGCATCCAGGATCCTTTAGCTTAGGCGGCATGCGATTATGTAGCATGGCCATGCAACCTTCACTGGCTGCTACCGTTTCAAATTCCCCTAGCCTTCTTCGTTTGGATACTATGTCCTTTAAGAACTTGACATAGTTGAGCATTTGTTCAATAGCCTTAACTAATGGCAAGTTGATGTGGACTTGCTTTAAGATGTCTAGGAATTTCCGAAGTTAGTGATCCTGTTTGTGCTTTTTTAACCTCTGCGGGAAAAGAGGTGGTGGTCTTATATCCTCTAGGTTTCCTTGGATATTGAGTTTAATACCTGGGGTGAACTTATCTACAACTGCCTCGGTAGGATTTTCAGGTACTACTGGTTCTGCTACCGGGGCAGTGTTTTCAGTAGGGTCCTGCTCAGCTTCTGAGTCTTCGTGATGTTGCTTTTCTGGTTGGACTCTATCGGTTGAAGGCCCTTCTTTATCTTTTAATTGTAGGCCACTTCTTGTCGTAATTACCTTGCATTGCTCGTGGCTTAACACCTTAGCAACCTCAATATTACTAGGTAACCCCCCTGGTGGTCGAGTGTTTTGTCGTTGAGAAAATTGACAAACTTGGGTTTCTAAAGACTTGATGAAAGCCTCCTGGTTCTGCAGTCTCATCTCAGTTCGGTTCATGAAGTCATCAATACACTTCATGAAGCGGCTATTCTCGGCCATGTATGAATCAGTCTTTGACATGAATGTTGTAAGAGAATTTGCCAGTGCGTTCAGAGACTGCTGTTGTTCGACCTGCTGCTGCGGCATGGACTGCTGAGTGTGCTGCTGCGGCAGGTTCTGACTTTGGTGTTGGTATCCAGGGGCTTGGTTGACTGGATTTAAGTCATTGTTGGGGTTACTCCATGAAAATTTTGGATGCCTTTTCCAAGATGGGTTGTAATTGTTGGACAACATATGATTGTTCCTGTTATAATTTCCAACATATAGGCTGGTTTCCTCAGATGAGTTGACTGCTTTAACCTCATGTATATTTTACTGGGCGTGCATATTCTGAACCATCTTGGTTAGAGAAGCCAATTGTGCTACCACCGAACTAGTTGTGTCTAATTCATGGGCCGTGGCATGGCGTCTCATTCCTCCTCTCCTTGATGTAGGAAACTGGAAGTCGTTCCTTGCGAGTTTGTTTAGAATCTCAATGGCCTCCGCGGGTGCTCTATCCAAAAGTGTCCCATTTGCCGAAGCATCTAGCATCATCCTTGTGGAGGCATTGGTGGCATTATAGAACATGGAAACTTGCGTCCACAAGGGAAAACCATGTAGTGGTCATTTGTTTAACAATTCTTTGTAGCGTTCCCACGCCTCATACATTGGTTCATCATCATCTTGCCGAAATGATGTGATTTCATTACGGATGCGATCATAGAGATTTATTGGGTTGAACCTCGTAATGAATTCTCGGTAGAGTTCATCCTAAGCTCCTATGGTTCCTGCTGGGATGCCATTTAACCAAGTTTTCGCCCTATCCCTCAGTGAATAGGGGAACAACTTTAATCTTAAAATATCTTCATGGACTCCTTGGATTTTGAAAGAATTGCACACTTCCATGAAAGATTTAAGATGCTGCCTTGCATCTTCAGTAGCAGACTCACTAAACTGTCCAATTGTGCTCAACATGTTGAACATCACTGGTTTGAGCTCAAAGTGAGTTGCTTCAATCTTTGGGTGACTACACCAGGGTTTAGTCCGTTTAGGTCTTCCACTAGAAAGTCTCTAACAGTGAGCTGTCTTGGCAATGGTCGCGGCAGTTGCTGTTGCGGCATTGCTGGTGGCATTATATTATGATCAACAGGTGGAATTTTTCCTCTTGGTGGATCATCCATGACTTGAAACAGGTTGCGCCTTAGATGGTGTCCTGTGCGTTCAATTTCAGGATCAAATTCGTACAATGGACCACTCGGGTTTGCCCTGGTCATACACCAGATAAGTCAAAGTTAATAAAAAAAATAATTAGAATTAAAGTTAAATAAAGAATGGTTAAAGAGCAAGAAAATAAAGAAAACAAAAATTTAGTTGTCAATCTCCGGCAAAGACACCAAAAACTTGATACGTGTAATAATAACGCAACTGCGCAGTGTACACATCGCAAGTAATAAAGTGATAAGTATATCGTGTATCGTCTCCACAGGGATTGATATACTTAATGTCTCCCCTTGTTCCCTTGCTCTTGAAAAATAAAGTAAAAACACAGATAAGTGGAATTGTCTAACTAAGTAACTAAATAACAAAACATAAAATAAAGGATGAAGAAAGATATAGAGAAAGTGGGTAGGATCCAACTACATCAATTAGTGGATTCGATTGATCTTCTTCTTGTCCAATGCAATTACACGACACTGCTTCAGAAGTACTGCAGATACAACCTCGGCAGCGTTAGTGTTCTCTGCCGCAGCAATCTCTTGCTCTTGGGCAGGTGCATCAAAGTTCAGCAAAGTGTCCGTAGTTGACTCCGCTTATCTCTAAGTCAGAGCGCTGTTGATGACTGGTCTTTGACGATACCTCTCGGCGTGAATCAACGATAACCACCAACCAATCCAACACTTCTTTTAGCTCCTGAAACTCTTAACCTATCTCTAGGCCGAGTTAGTGTCGTCAACACCGTACTTATCCCTTTCGTGAATCTAACTCTCTCGATGCTAGATAAATAGATTACTTACAAACTTCTCTCTCGAGCTTGAATGCAAGAACAAGGAATGACAATAGGATAAGCAAACTTCGATATTATTATTGCATTAGAATAAAGAAACAAGAAACACTCTCCTCTCACTAATATCTACAACCTTCACCTATCCCTAAGAGATTTAGAACATAATATCGATAAGTACAAATCTTAGGGGAAGGGTTTCTCTAAAATCGACTCTCTCTAACAATGTGGCCGGCTAGGCTATATATAGTCTTAACCTAGGGCAAACCTTTCCTAAATAGACTCTAACTTGGAGTTAGGATCAAGTCTTATACATGAGATCTGATGTTTCCAAGTTTACAGCCTTCTAAAAAGATTTTCCCATTTGGTCTTTGACTTGGACTTTCAGTGTGCTAGCCTAGTCCAATTAGTGCGCTGCATCTTCCAGAATGTTCTCTATATTTTTGTCTTTCATTCGCCTACAATGTTGATACTGCCACTCTGGATGTTGCCGCAACCTTGTCCCTTCCTTGGCCTCAACACTACTTCACCACTGCTTCGGCCCTGAATATTCTTGTATGTACAGAATATGTAATAATATCCGTATTCTCTATAAATTTCGAATTTGTAAGTAGTAATAACGGAATATCCAATATTGTACAAAGAGTCTATATTTCAGCTCAAGTTGGAGTATAGTAGATGCATAAAGTGCCATGAGAAGGGTAGTAAGTAACTGCCTTTTGGGCACTCATCACCAGCCACAGATGGGCACTTCTACTGATGGAAACTGAGCAAACTCAAAGTTATATCTCCGCCAGGGCAATAGATGCAACCCGCCGAGGTGGGAAATTCTATAATACAAAAACTCAAAGTGGTGATCGAATTTAAGAGCATAAAAAGCTAGATTTTTCTAGACACTCTGCGTGGCAGTTAGAGTTCGAGAAGACAGCGAAAAGTTGGAAAGAAGTTAAAGTTTATGTTTGATCAAAAGTCATTAATTACATTAAATTAAAGAGATTCACCTCTTTAAGGAAAACAACGTTCAAACCAACTTTACTTCTTCTCCAAGGCTGATGTCGCCCAAATTTTAGCCTATATAAAGGATGTGTCTTTCAAGAAGAAGAAAAAGGAAAGGATATTTCACGATAGATCTTAGAGATTTCTTTGTTTTCATTATGTTCTAAATTCTTCTAGGTTTAGGTGAAAGTTGTAGAGTATTTGTGGGAGAAAATTGTACTTTGCTTTCTTATTTCATGCAATAAATATCGAGGTTTTCTTATTCTTTGTAATTTATTGTTCTTGCATTCAAGCTCGGGAGACAAGTTTGTGAGAGATTTATTTATCTAATATCGGGAGAGTTAGATTCACGAAAGGAATAAGTATGATATTTTTCTAGATGGAAAAGACTAACTCGGCCTAGGGATAGGTTAGAGTTTCAGCGGCTAAAAGAAGTGTGATATTGGTTGGTGGTTATAGTTGATTTACGTCGGGAGGTATCATCAAGGATTAGTCATCAATAGTACTTCGACTTAGGGATAAGCGGAGTCATCAAAGGACACTTTGCCGAACCTTGGAGAAGTCTACCCAAGAGCAAAGGATTGCCGCAGTGGACGTAACCCTTCACTGTCATGGTAGTAAAACTACAGTTCTGCCGGGGTAGTGTTGTACAATTGTATTAGACAGAAACAAGTCAATTGAACCCACAATATAACTCAACTGGATCCTACCCATTCTCTCAATCTAATTTTTTTTTTTCATTCTTTGGCTTTTTATTATTTTTCATTGTTTTAGTTTAATTCAGAATAATCAAATTGATCTATGTTTTTATTTTATTTCTTTTGCAGAGCGAGAAGAGAAAAGGAAACATATTAAGTACACCAATTCCTATCGAGACGATACTCTATATTCATCACTTTATTAATTGCGAAGTGTACACTTGTACAAATTGCGCAACTCTTTCTACACGCAACACCCAACTACGCCAAATTCCTTAAGGATATTATATCAAAGAGGACAAAAATTGGGGAATTTGAAACAGTTGTCGTAACAGAAGGATGTGTGGCAATGCTGCACAATAAATCCACGACCAAAAGAAAAGATCTTGGTAGTTTCACAATACCATGTGCTATCGATGATCAATACGTGGGCAAAGCACTATGCGACTTAGGCTGGTAGACCGCTCTTACGTGTAATCAAAAGGAAAAAATTGAAGATATTATGGTAGGAGTGGATAAATTTATTTTTCTTGCTGACTTCTTAATTCTTGATTGTGAAGTAGATGAACATGCACCAATCATATTAGAAAGGTCATTCCTAGCCATAGGAAGAACATTGATCGATTGCGAGAAATGAGAATTGATCATAAGGTTCAATGATCAACAACTAAAGATCAATGTGTTTAAAACTCTAAAAAATCAGGACGAACCACATGAATACCAAAGAATTGAAGCTGAAACTGAATTTAACTTCAATCCTGAAATAGATTGCCTGAGCAAAACCTACCCAGGCAACCTCTGTCGAGGCAGTACGCCTCTTGAACAACATTACAATCGAAAGAAACCACCTGATGAGGAGATAACAACTAGGACATCAGTTTTTCCTCCATCCAAAAGGGGAAGATGGTTGCTACAGAAGATGTAATTTATTGCACCTCTATAGTAACCTAAAATTTCTATCTCTTAGTTCCTAATTTATTGTCATGTTTTAGGAATTAAAGTATTATTTTCAGTTTTAGGATTTAGATTTTAATTTTCGCAAATTAGTTTTAAATTTACTCATAACTTTAATTTTAATTTCAGCCTTTAGGTCCAATAAACAAAATAAAATAAAAAGATGAACATGCCCAAAACTGCGGCCCAACTTAAATATATATATCAACGGGAAACTTATCGTCTAAGTCGAAGCCGTATCATTTCTTCCGACCAGTGTAGGCCAGTTGGATTTGCGTAGTGTGTACGCCAAGAATAATCATGACAATTTTGCCGCTTCCGACGGTTGACCACCTTCGCCTATAAATAAATAAGCAAGCCTCATCCTTTCCATACTTCTTCTACACAATTCTACTCTACAAAAATTCCTCTTCAACTGAAACATGGAAAACACAAGAGAAACCTCTGCCGTAGTGGTGAAATTAAGACGCTTCTCTACAACTATAGTAGAATATGTATATGAAAGAAATTTCAAAAACCGGCAGATCTAGAAAGAGCAGGGATTTTAGTAAACCAATGAGGAAGATCTGAGTCTAGAAGCATTCGTACTGGCAAAAATAACTTTCCAGTAATGGCAACAATTTGCAAGGCAACCAGATCCAATGAACATTGAATGGATACGGGAATTCTATGCCCATAGTCCAGTGACGAAAAACCTATATGCCTACCTCCAAGGAAAAGCAATCTAGATTGCAGACGTCATCATCAATGCCTACTTCGGCCTCCACATTGAAAATAACGAACATGCAGAGTTCGTAAATGCCCTAAACAGAATGGAATACGTGCAAATGAAGGTATAATTATGTCTACCAGGAATAGAATGAAATACGAGCAAGCATCGCGGATCTGTTAGCCGTCCAGACCTCCGATCAGAGGCAAAACACTGGAACATGTTCATAAAAAGGAATCTGCTACCAACTTCTCATAACTAAATAGTAGATAGACCACGCTTGGCGCTCATCCACTCCATCATCCACAACCAGAGAATGAATGTTGGCAGCAGCATCAACGAATAAATATTCGAATAGGCCACCAAGGAGAATGGTATCCTAACTTTCCCTTGTCTAATTACTACTTTGGGGAATTTAGAAAGGGTTCCAAACATGCCCTTGGAAACTTACACACCACGACGAGTGGGCTAGACTAGGGAAATTTACGTGAAAAGGATGCAAGTGGAAGAAGCAATTCTATAAGCCTTCATTCCTCCTACCGCCGAAGCAATGCCCGCCGAGGTGGGTCAACAGGAAGACCCAGTGGAACAACCAACAACAGGACTCCTAAAGTTCCTGCAGAGGATAGAGAGAAGGCAGCTGACCTTCATGAACTATATTAAGGAGTTCAACAACGCCATCATCACCACTATCCGAGAAGAACTCCCTTCATGCACGACTATATTCCCTGACTTCCCAGTCGAACTCTCCATGCCTCAACCTCCCCCTGCTACACCCATTACTTTAGCTACTATCTCAGTTTCACCCACTGTCACAACTACCGTAGCCGCCATCGAACCAATTTCAGCAGACTCAGTAGCCGAATTCCTCAGAATGGACTCCCCCCAAAAAAGAGCTACACCAGAAAATTCAACAACATTTATATACAGCGACTCGGAAGAAGATTTGACGAGCCAACTCCGAGTTGCTGATGACTTTAATGCTGCAGCACAACGTGGGAAGAAAAGAAAGGCAACATTTTCCTCTCCAATTATCCTTGACACGGAGGAAGAGCAGTAAGACCACACTCTTGTTCGCATCCAACCATACCGCTCGAAAAAGAAACCAATGGTGAGCCCGCCAAAACCAACCGTCGAGCATCCGCCAAAACCCGTCATAAGCTCCTCATCGATAGTGACTCCGAAGATTCCTTCGGGTCTACAGAATTTTAAGGGCGGTAGATTTTCTTATTTTTTTCTTTTTTCTTTTCTTTTATCTTCTTATTTCCAATTATTTTTTCTCTTTTTCTCTGTTACATGGCCATGCATTAAGGACAATGCATCCCTCGAGTCTAGGGGAGTAATTGTCTAATTTTGTAATATATAATGATCTGCCAATAGTATGGAAGCAATCAGAGTATCTTGTTATTTCCTTATAAATTCTGCTTAATATTGTACCTTATACAATTGCAATTAAAATTTTTAGTTTTAGAATGTTGAATTTTATTGAATCTGCCTCGACAGTAATATATTCTCCAGTCACTGCTGCAGTTCGCACCATTCACTAGACTTGAATTCAGAAAGGTCTACTAGGTTTAGTACTTAGGATTAGACTATGAGCCTAAATTCATATAAACACTGCTAATATTAGTTGATTTTAAAAGTTATCTTTTTTGAAAAGCAATAAGGATTTAGGCTTAGATTTTAAACTAGAGGTGTCTATCACCGGCTCTAATTAGTCCATAGAGGTGCCCATGAATGGCTCTAGGACTTAGTTTTTCTCTCACTTACTAGAGGTGCCCGAAATTGGCTCTAGTAAAAAAAACTAAATACTTGAGGTGCCCAAAAATTAGCTCAAACAGTATAAGTATATAACAATATATAGTTATACATCAATTTTAAGGAGAAAGAAGAAAATAGAATCACTAAAAATCTTAATCGAAAGTCTTGAGCTAAAAAAATGATTAGAACTTAGAAAATCAGCCTTGATATAGCTACGCACACACAAAAACTAAGACTTATAGTCCAATTCCAAGGAACTCCTAGAACCTAGAAGAAGTCGAGTCAAGAAAGAAACTCTACCGCGGCAGGCAAGACGGTATTTACATTAAAATTCCAGACCTGAAAAATTATCTTTTGCATTGCTTGAGGACAAGCAATAGTTCGAGTTTGAGGGTGTGATGAGCACTCAAATGTCCTCATTTTCATATCATTTCCCCACTCGTTTATTACCAATAAAGATAGAATTAAAGTCGATAATAGGATATTCCTGGTTATTTTCCATATCTAGCATCCGAACACTAACTATATGAAATTATCTACTTCCTGGCATAAAACATATATGTTTGGTAATTTTATTTCCTAGACAGGAAACTATATCACAAAGAGAGCCAAAGAAGAAAATAGATGCTTAATTGCAGATGAAGCACCCACCACGGTAGCATTCTGAAGTCCGCTACCGTAACGTAAAAATTAATAATTGGTGCTTAACAGTAAGAGAAAAAGATACCGAACTCAACGGACAAAGAGCAAGAAAAAGAAGAAAACTCAGTTAGGAGTTCAAGCCCATGTCAAAGCCAACCGCAGGAAAGAAAAGATATTTTAGTACTTAAGATTAAATTAATATAGTTAATTAAGAATTAGATTTTTTTCCCGTTTAGAACGCTTTCCTTACATGGAAAGATCAACTTAGGGCTCGACCTATATAAGACACTTATTAGGTTTAGGTTTAGTGTGGAGTCGAGCTGGATTCTCACATTATTGTACCTTTCGCCACTACCTCCATCATGTTCTAAGTCTTTCGGAGGTTTATATTGTAAGTGGAGTAGTCGGAGATGAAGGTTATGTTATGTTTAATATTTATTAATGCAAAACCTATTTCATAGTTTATTCTCTCTTGGTAGTTACTTTTCTTGCATATGAGCTCGAAAGCTAACTATGAGAGAAAAACCCATTTGCCTAGCATCGGGAGATGTAGGTTCACGAAATGAGAGAATACGGTCTTTGCTCATTGGCATTGACTAATCCGTCAAGGATTTCAGCGACTAATAGGACGCATGTGTGTAGCGACCATTTTTTCTTAAAAATTTTGTAAAAAAGTTTAAAAGTTCGGAAGTTCAGTGGGATTTAAAAATTCAGTATCCGAAGATGACACCTGAAGAATAGGATGTCACTCTTAATGGAATACCATTAAACTGGAAAATTAATTAATTAGTTGGAGTCGCCATCGATCGTTCAAAAGGGTGGATCGAACACCGAGAAAAGCAAAACTTGAGAGAAATGGGTTCGGAAGTTGGTTACGTTTGCGGAAGGATTAACACCCCATAACGCCCAAAATTGATACCTAAAGGTTCGCATCATAATTTTTAAGAAAATATAAAATTCGAATTAAATAAATATTTAATTTAAAATGCATACCCTAATATCCACAACAACTCAAAAAAGATAACACCCGAAGACCGGGATGCTACTCCTAATAGAATATATTGGGATAATAATTTCTAATAAAATAAAATCATTACATAAACAAAAATGTATTATTAAAACAATGTCACAAAAAATATATAAACAATTCTTAAAACAATATAATACATATGCATAAATTATATATACAATTTCCATTACGTAACAGTGAAATAATAAATAAAGTATATGCATATAACTTACCATAATAATAACATAAAAATATATTACTAATATATACTGATATATTTATATATATAAATCTTAAATATTGTAATAATAAGATAATAATGTAGTAATATATATATTATAGGTCAAAAGAAAGATAAAGTAGTTAATTTTAAATTTTTAAATTTTTAGAACCTATATATAATAAAATATCTAAAACTTTAGATGGAAACATATCCAGTTAAATAGATAAGAATAATAAAATTTTTGATATCATAAGAAGGAAAATATTTTTAAACGTCATATATACATAAGGAAAAATAATATATGCACATTCTATACCATATATAATTATAACATTAAACATATAATAAATAGTGACATAAATAAAAGAAAACAGAAAATTAAGGAGTAAAAATACAAAAAAAGGAATGAAATATAAAGAAATAAAAACTGAAAGGAAATATGCAAGGATACGAAGAAACAGAGGGTTGTGCGTGTAATTATCCTTTTTTTCCAGGTTAAGCGCGGGGACGGGTCGGATAACCGGATTGGTTGTGGATATCCAATGACCAAAACGACGTCGTTTTGGGTCTTAAGAGTAGACACCAAAATGACTTAGTTTGGAGTTAAGCTTATATACCCATTTTTAATCCCATAACATCACCATTTTATTATTTTCATTAAAAAAAACTGATTCATCTACCTTCCTCTCAACTCTTCGATTTCCAATCGTCGGTGGGGGAGTACACGGAGGTTCGCCACTGCCGGAGGTCATCAAAAACAAGAAAGGTCGGACTTTTCCGAAGCGTCTTCATATATAGATTACGGATCTAGCGTTAGATTTTCGAAATGGGATTTGTACAAGCCTATATATGATAAAGAAGATAAGTGACTCAAATATATTTTTTACCTTTTTCGAATATATTTCCGATGATGGGATTTACTCAAAATGGGATTTGTACAAGCCTAGACCCAATTAACAAGAAATTACCCAATTAACAAGAAATTAAACTAAACCCTAAAATGATAACCCTAACCAACCCCAACAACTCTACCGCCGCCGGACTTTTCATCTGCCAACCCAATGCGCGTGG
This sequence comes from Abelmoschus esculentus, assembly GCA_035048815.1. Lineage (NCBI taxonomy): Eukaryota > Viridiplantae > Streptophyta > Magnoliopsida > Malvales > Malvaceae > Abelmoschus > Abelmoschus esculentus. The sequence goes on along the minus strand of JAUCBN010000026.1, from coordinate 9,443,580 downwards.
ACGTAATCTATATGCGAAGACGCTTCAGAAAAATCTGATCTTTCCTATTTTTGACGACCTCCGACGGCGGCGGACCGCCGTGTACTTCCCCCTATCGATAACTGAAACTCGAAGAGTTGAGAGGAAGGAAGATGACTCAAATTTTTTGTTATGAAAATAACAAAATGGTGATGTTATGGGATTAAAAATGGGTATATAAGCTTAACTCCAAACTACATCGTTTTGGTGTCTACTCTTAAGACCCAAAACGACGTTGTTTTGGTCATTGGATATCCATAACCAATCTGGTTACCCGACCCATATCCGCGCTTAACCCAGAAAAGAAGGATAATTACACGCACAACCCTCTGTTTCTTCGTATCCTTACAATATTTCCTTTCAGTTTTTATTTCTATACATTTCAATCCTTTTTTTGTATTTTTGCTCCTTAATTTTCTGTTTTCTTTTATTTATGTCATTATTTATATATGTTTAATGTTATAATTATATATGATATAGAATGTGCATATATTATTTTTTCTTATGTATATATGACGTTTAAAAATATTTTCCTTCTTATCATATCATAAATTTTATTATTCTTACCTATTTAACTTGATATGTTTCCATCTAAAGTTTTAGATATTTTATTATATATAGGTATTGAAAATTTAAAAATTTAAAATTACCTACTTTATCTTTCTTTTGACCTATAATATATATATTACTACATTATTATCTTATTATCATAATATTTAAGATTTACTTATATAAATATATCAGAATATATTAATAATATATTTTTATGTTATCATTATGGTAAGTTATATGCATATACTTTATTTATTATTTCACTGTTACGTAATGGAAATTATATATGTAATTTATGCACTTGTATTATATTGTTTTAAGAATTGTTTATATATTTATGGTGACTTTGTTTTATTAATACATTTTTGTTTATGTAATGATTTTATTTTATTAGAAATTATTATCCCTATATATTCTATTGGGAGTAGTATCCCGGTCTTCAGGTGTTATTTTTTTTGAGTTGTCTTAGAAATTAGGGTATGCATTTTAAATTAAAAATTTATTTAATTCGAATTTTATATTTTCTTAAAAATTACGATACGAACCTTTAGGTACCAATTTTGGGCGTTATGGGGTGCTAATCCTTCCCCAAACATAACCAACTCCCGAAACCAATTCTCTCAGGTTTTGTTTCTCTCAGTGTTCGATCCACCCTTTTGAACGATCGATGGCGACTCTAACTAATTAATTAATATTCAAGTTTAACGGTATTCCATTAGGAGTGACATCCTTTTCTTCAGGTGTCTTCTTCAGATACCGAATTTTTAAATCCCATCGAACTTCCGAACTTCTAAACTTTTTTATAAAATTTTCAAGAAAAAAGGGTCGCTACACACATGCGTCCTATTAGTTGCTGAAATCCTTGACGGATTAGTCAATATCCATGAGAAAAGACCGTATTCTCTCGTTTCATGACCTACATCTCCAGAATGTTATGTCGTTTTTGAGTTTATCAGTGAGTTTATTAGTCGCTGAAATCCTTAACGAATTAGTCAATACCCATGAACAATGTCTTGCGGCGGCTAGGGTTGTTGGGGCTGGTTAGGGTTATCATTTTAGGGTTTAGTTTAATTTCTTGTTAATTGGGTCTAATAATTGGGTATTGGGTCAATTTGGTTTAATTGATCCCCCGAGTAATGAGTTTTGCTGGGTCAAACGGATAGTGGGCTCAGGTCTTGTATATTGGGTTTGATAATAATAAAATTTGGTTATTGGATTTGTTTGATCGGATGGAATGGGTTATTACAGTTGCCCCTCTTTGCTCATTATTGTGTAACGGCAATAGAGCAAAGATAAAGAATAACCCAATTCATCTAGCATGGTTTAGGGATTTTATTTTTGTAAGGTAAGGGTTTTTCGGTAAGGTTGGGATTCTTTCTAGTAAGGTTGAGGGTCTGTTGATAAGATAAGGTTAGGTTTCTTTTTCCTAACCACCGTGTCTTCTCAGTCTTCGCTTGATCTTCTCTGCTACAATGGAACAAAATTCTTCAAAACTGGATTTCGAGCCCGCAACTTCTTCCTTATTTGCTCTTCTATCAGGTGCCTTAGATGAGCAGATTCTTCCTATTATAGATTCATGCTTGTCTTCGGTAAGGTCTTTAGGCTATAGGTTCTTCCTGTTGTTGAACTCTTCACCTTCAAATATCGACGCAGGAAATTCTTCCTATATAGAATCTTCTACGTCTTGAGTCGAGAGACTTTCTTGTATTGAATTTCTCAGTTGATTCTCCTCTTGAATCTTGAGCTTTGCTGGTTCTTCATGCAATCTTTATCTTGCAGTCGTGAGTTCTTTCTTCTCTAGGTATTAACGGATTTGAAATACCTTTATCGGTAGTCGTTTGCTTCGGGTTAGTTGTACCATTTCCCTAGGTACAATCAGTTTGTACCAATCAAGAGATTGAATTTTTCAAAAAATTTATTTTCTTTCGACCATTTATGAAAATAGATTTCAATGAACGTTTGAATGGTCCTTATCTTGATCAATCATTTGATCTTATTTGTATTTCCCCCAAATGCACAAGGATTAACAGATTTGAATTGTCTTTACTGGTAACCGTTTACTTCGGGCTAGTTGTACCATTTCCCTGGATACAATCAGTATGCACCAATCAAGAGATTAGATTTTTCTGAAGGATTTATCTTCCTTCGACCATTTGCGAAAATGGATTTGGTGAACATTTGAATGGTCCTCATCTTTTTTCAAATCATTTGGTATCCTTATCGAAGGATTTAATTAAAACCTGATTTTAAGAAAAAACTCATTTTGAAATTATCGAACTCAGTTTTAAGAAAAACCTCCTTTTGAAAAGATTGAGTTTGGTTTAAAAAACTCCTTTCAAAAAGATCATGTTCGGTTTTAAAAAAAAACATCCTTATGAAAGGATTTGGATCAAAAATTCGAATTTTTAAAAGTGTCATTGAGAAAAGATCGAATTAAGAAATTCGGCTGAAAAGATTTCCTTAAGAAAGGATCGAATAAAGAAATTCGAATTAAGCAAAATATCTTTAAAAAAATGATCAAATTAAGAAATTTGTTTTCAATAAAGTATCCTTAAAAAATGATCGTATTGAGAAATTTTGTTTTCGAAAATGTCCTGTAAAATGACACCCGATTCTGTCCGTCTTGACATCAAAAGGTATCCTTAAGAAAAGACCGAATTAAGAAATTTGTTTTCGAAAAAGTATCCTTAAGAAAAGATTGAATTAAGAAATTTATTTAGAAAATATCCTATAAAATGATACCCCGGTTCTGTCCGTCTTGACATCAAAAGATATCCTTAAGAAATGACCGAATTAAGAAATTTATTTTCGGAAAGGTATCCTTAAGAAATGACTGAATTAAGGAATTCATTTAAGATATTCTGTAAAATGATATCTCGGTTCTGTTCGTATTGACATCAAAAGGTATCCTTAAGAAAAACCGAGTTAAGAAATTCGTTTTCAAAAAGGTATCTTTAAGAAAGGACCGAATTAAGAAATTTGTTTAGAAAATATCCTATAAAATGATGCCTTGGTTCTGTCCGTCTTGACATCATAAGGTATCCTTAAGAAAGTACCGAATTAAGAAATTCATTTTTGAAAAAGTATCCTTAAGAAATGACCGAATTAAGAAATTCATTTTTGAAAAAGTATCCTTAAGAAATGACCGAATTAAGAATTTCGTTTAAAAAATATTCTGTAAAATGATGCCCCAGTTCTGTCCGTTTTGACATCAAAAGGTTTATTATTGGTGATAACTCGATATCGGATGATCTATCTCTTCATTTTTCGAAGTGATCGAAGAAAATGACAACCAAGCTTGTGTCTTCTTGATTGATGCAGAGATGCACAAAATTCTTCTACAAAGTCATCTTCTTGGATATTGTCTATTCAAAATCCTGTATAAATATTCATGTTGAAGATGACGCATATGTCATGTAAAACACTATTCTTACTATTAATGAGAATGCATAGATACATGCAATTCGCTGAATCTTTTCCTTTTCATGTCATCACTTTTCTGGTTGGATAGACTTCGTCTTGGTACTATCACCTGCCATTCTTGCACCCCAAATAAAATTTGCCCCCAAAAAATATTGTCTAACCATTGTTCAATCTTCTAAGTCAAGTGACTTCAGTTGGTATCATTTCTTTACCAAAAGAATTGAATTCTTTCAAGTTCTCTATCTTCTCTTGTCTATTCGAATTTGATGCCCTAGTTATTGGTGTAACCTTTGTTTCTTCTTGGGTAATGATGCCCCAGTTATTAGTGTAGACTCTTCTTTCAAAATTTTGTATCTCTGTATGCATTGTAGTATTCTCTTGTTCTTCAATGGGTCCAACCGAAAACCTTCTTTGTCATCCCTTTTTTTAAGCATAAAAGTTATCTTGCTCTAAATTGACACAATGTCATCCCTCGCCTTAATTCACAAGCAGAATGATTGCAGTCTGGAATTAATCCTCTGACATGAAATTACCCCAATTAATTCATACTTGTAATGATTAATTCATGATAAATGTATAAAAATGGGAAAATGAATGCAAGAATGTTGATTCTTAAGTATCATTAGAAAGACTTTCATTCAGATAAAGAGGGTCCTGATTACAATAAGTAGTCATAATGCTAAATACAGATAGAGGTTAGCCTCACGCCTGAGACCTCTATTTCTTGTAGTAATCTCTGAACATAGGAACCTAGTAGTGTTCCGGAACTGACACGCGCCCTTAGTTCATGAGCTTCCATCGCTAGTTCTGGATGTGGGCAACCCTTCATGCCTGTTGCATAAAATCCATCATTATTCTTTGTTGGTCTTGAATAAACTATCCAACTTATTGTAATTCATATACTATTCGAATGTTATCATCTTGTAGAGCTCCTTCAAAAGAAATTAGTCTCCCACGGCAATCCTTAAGGGCATTCTCAAGTTTAATGACCCTATCTTTCAACAACTCGTTTTCATTTTACGCAAGGCTTAAGGCAACAACTAGGTCCTGATTGTAATAACCCTGCAAAAACTCATCCATTCGCATAACCTAAACTTCATAGTCTTCATTCTGCGATATCAAATATTGATTTTGGACTTAGCTGACTCGTTTCATACTTTCGGGCATAATAATCATATCGACCTTTCCAAAAAGTGAAACAACAATACCCGAGATTCTAAACTACATCAAAGCTCCGAACATGTGTTCGTCGGTCTGGACATTCAATAACCGTGCTATATCGCCAAATTCTTGTTGAAAGGCTTATTTCCCATCTAGATCAAAATTCTGCCATATCTCTTTTAACTCATCGAGCTTAATCAAGGTGGGCTCCACGATCTCTGAGACGTGGTCTTCCGATAAGCTATTTCCCTTTTCCATTTGTATGCGTTCAGACCACCTCCATACTGTAGCGTTAGTACTTTTGTTGATACAGAACCTCTCACTCATAATTGAGCGTCTTCTTGAATGTACATTTGAACCAACACCTTTGTATGAGATGATATGCGAAATGGATGCGAAAAGAAAAGAAACACAAAACAAAATAAACAAAGAAAAAAGAAATGCGTTAGTAGTTCTTCCAAAAATAATATTCAAAATAAATAACATAACAGAATAACAAAAAAACAATGCAAAGCATATAATATTCAACAAGGAGTAATAACACATATAAAAGACAATTTAAAGGGTATTTCTGAACGGGCAGAATAACGACGTAGTTTCGAAAAGGTATGTTTCTAAGGTTCACTATATGCGTTTTGGTTCTAAAGTAAATAGTACCCGAACTGTCTCTAAGGACATCAATTCGGGGGAATATGATCCTTATTTATACGGAGGTGAGAACCCCACGAAATATAAGGACCAAAATTTCATAAATGAATTACAACACTATACGGAGGTGAAGACCCCACGAAGCGAAGTAATCATTTCCACTTAAGGGTTCTTAATCTAATGCAAATGGAAATCAAAAATTAATTTAATTTCAATTTTATATTTTCTTAAAAATTATGATGCGAACCGGACTAAGGCTTAACTCCTTTTTTAAAACAAAATTTGTCCCTAGTGGAGTCGTTATCTGTAGCGATCCTTTTTTTCTTGAAAATTTTATAAAATAGTTTAAAAGTTTAGAAGTTCGGTGGGATTTTATAATTCGGTATCCGAAGATGACACCTGAAGAACAAGATGTCACTCCTAATGGAATACCGTTAAACTGGAAAATTAATTAATTAGTTGGAGTCGCCATCGATCGTTCAAAAGGGTGGATCGAACACCGAGAAAAACAAAACCATAGAGAAATGAGTTTGGGAGTTGGTTACGTTTGCGGAGATTAGCACCCCCATAACGTCCAAAATTGGTACCTAAAGGTCCGCATCGTAATTTTTAAGAAAATATAAATTTTGAATTAAATAAATTTTTAATTTAAAATGCATACCCTAATATCCACGACAACTCAAAAAAGATAACACCCGGAGACTGGGATACTACTCCAAATAGAATATATCGGGATAATAATTCTAATAAAATAAAATCATTACATAAACAAAAATGTATTAATAAAACAAAGTCACAATAAATATATAAACAATTCTTAAAACAATATAATAAAAGTGTATAAATTACATATATAATTTCCATTACGTGACAGTGAAATAATAAATAATGTATATGCATATAACTTACCATAATAATAACATAAAAATATATTACTAATATATACTCATATATTTATATATGTAAATCTTAAATATTATGATAATAGATAATAATGTGGTAATATATATTACAGGTCAAAAGAAAGATAAAGTATGTAATTTTAAATTTTTAAATTTTCAAAACCTACATATAAAAAAATATCTAAAACTTTAGATGGAAACATATCGAGTTAAATAGGTAAGAATAATAAAATTTATGATATCATAAGAAGGAAAATATTTTTAAACGTCATATATACATAAGGAAAAATAATATATGCACATTCTATATCATATATAATTGTAACATTAAACATATAATAAATAGTGAGATAAATAAAAGAAAATAGAAAATTAAGGAGCAAAAATACAAAAAAAATGATTGAAATGTAAAGAAATAAAAACTAAAAGGAAATATTGCAAGGATACGAAAAAACAGAGGGTTGTGCGTGTAATTATCCTTCTTTTCCGGATTAAGCGCGGGGACAGGTCGGGTAACCGGATTGGTTGTGGATATCCAATGACCAAAACGACGTTGTTTTGGGTCTTAAGAGTAGACACCAAAACGACGTAGTTTGGAGTTAAGCTTATATACCCATTTTTAATCCCATAACATCACCATTTCATTATTTTCATAACAAAAAAACTGAGTCATCTTTCTTCCTCTCAACTCTTCGAGTTCTAGTCATCGATGGGGGGAGTACATGGCGGTCCGCCGCTCTTCAGCGACGGCCGCCGACGCCGGAGGTCGTCAAAAAAAGGAAAGGTCAGACTTTTCCGAAACGTCTTCGCATGTATAGATTACGAATCTAGCGTTGGATTTTCGAAATGTGATTTGTACAAGCCTGTGTCTGATAAAGAAGATAAGTGACTTGAATATATTTTTTTTACCTTTTTCGAATGTATTTCTGATTTTTCTCTTTTTTGTTTATTGGTTTCGGGTCTGACGTTGTGGTTATTTTTGGCTCAAAAATTACTTCCTTTCCTTTATTTTTTTCATTCGAAACTCCCCCTTTTTACATTATAGATCTTGGTTTTTATAACCCATTCGAAAAAATATAAAATATTACATTCCATCATTCTATCTCGATTTAATACTCTCTTTTCTTCTATTTTTGCAGGGTGGCGAGCGGTGGAGCAGTTCTTGGGCGGTGGCCGATCTGGAGAAGCAATGAGAGAGCGTGTGGTGGCTACGCCCATTGGGTTGGTAGATGGAAAGCCTTGCAGCGGCTAGGGTTGTTGGGTTGGTTAAGGTTATCATTTTAGGGTTTAGCTTAATTTCTTGTTAATTGGGTCTAATAATTGGGTATTAGGTCAATTTGGCTTAATTGGGCCACCGAGTAATGAGTTTTGATGGGTCAAATGAGTAGTGAGCTCAGGTCTTGTATATTGGGTCTGATAATAATAAAATTTGGTTATTGGATTTGTTAGATCGAATGGAATGGGTTATTACAATGTGTTTGGTTGTTGTCCGCCCTTGATTCATGTCGAGAGGTATCATCAAGACGTGGGTTTCAACAGTTCTCTTCGCTTAGGGATAAGGAAGAAGACATACAAGGATACTCTATCGAACTATGGAATGTTGAATTGTTGATAAGGCATAACTCCGCCAAGGCAGCTACGGCGACCCTTTGTGCGATCCGCTGAGACGGTAGTTCAACCCATTGCATTAATAAGTGGATACTTAACATAACTGGATTCTCCTCTACAAAGCATTCAATCTAACCTCGCCTTTATCTTATTATTTCGTTAATTAATTTTATGCTTTTATAATTATCTTAGTCATAATTCAACCAATTCATTTACTTGTGTTTTTAGTTTCCTTAGTGCAGTCATAAGAAGTAGTAAGGTTGACTCAGTCCTCGTGGAACCCACATCTTAAATACTACAATCTTACAAAGGTGTAATTAATAGGACTCCATAGCCCCCATCATTGAGTTGATTAAGTGATGGAATTGGCCAAGAGGGGGGGTGAATTGGTAATTAAAAATTTGTGGAAGATTTTGGTAAGAATAAAGGAAATTTGGCACAAACGATTTATAGTGGTTTGTCCTTCGAACAAGCACCTACATCCACTACCTTAGCTCCCACTAAGGATTTTCAACCCAAATCATTATTGAATTCGACCTTTTTCTCGATTCAAGGGATAATCGTTATACAACGATTGTTTCAACCTCACAAGGTTACAAGAAAAGGAATGGAAAAGTTAAACTCTCTCTAATAGAAGATTTTACCCCAATACAATCAAAATCACTCCCCAAACTCTAAAACAATTTTACAAAGAAAATTCCCAAGAGTTGGGTGTACAAGATTTTCAATGAAGTGCCTTGAAGTTAGATTTTTGTGCTTGGATATGCTTGAGGTTCAATAATAGTTAATGCTACTTCAAAAACTTCAATTTATATCTTCTCATTGATTTCTAACCGTTGTGGTTGTTGAAACTTGAAATAAATACGTTACACCTTCATCTTACCACAATAAATGTACTTCTGCAGACACTGGTATTGATGCTCGGGGTACCTCCAATAGTCGATTTATTTAAAGCTGAAATAGCCGTTGGTTGGGATTTTTTAGGGTATCGATGCTGGTATCGAAACAATCTTTTATAATTTAAAAATATTTAAAAATTAAGTCTTGGTTCGAAACAGATGTTGATAGTAACGTTTTGGTGGAAAAAGGTATCGATGTTGGTATCGATACTCGTTCTTTGACTCAAGAACATTTTCTGAAAAACAAGAGGTGGTACCGATACCTGTTCTAGGGGTATCGATACTCTCGTGTAAAAACACTTAAAAATTTATTTTTAAAGTTCTTGGTTTGACTTAAAAACAAAAGTTTGACTCATGGACTTAAAAATTTATTACAAATAGTCCTTTATCATAGTTGTTATATCAAAATCAATTTTAGTTTTACAATCTCCCCTTTTTTGATATAACAAAACCATTGTAAATTTTTAAGTTTAAAATCAAAATTTTGGTTTCAAATAGTTTGAAATAATTTTGAAGAACTTTGAAAGACTCCCCCTTAATAGATGCATAGCTTTAAAATTTTGGAAATTATGAATTAACATATTTCTCCCCCCTTTTGTTAGATCAAAATCAATATAAGACATAAATAATTTAAAAGCAAGTATTATATCAAATAAGCAAATATTATTAAGCAAAATATCCAAATCCAACATAAAGGTTCAAAGCATAAAAAGAAATAACATAGGTGCATATGGTTCTGAATATGAAATGAAAATGCAACAAAATTTAAGAAAAACATAACTAATCCTAAAAAGCCATGGCAAAGCTAAAGATAAAAGCTAAGGTCTACTCATCACCCACGTCATCACCATCTCCATCTCCACCATCATCTCCATCACTTTCCTCATCCCCATCTTCATCATCTTCCTCGTCATCTTGAGCATCTTGAGTGGAAGTGGTGTGAAGATGTCGGAGAGCCTCAAGGGATAGTCGCATAGAAAGATTTTGGTTCTCTAAACCCGTCAACCTCGTATTCGTGGCGTCAAAACGAGTGTTGATGTGAGTGGTTAGAGAATAAAACCTTCCATCCATACTATCGAAGCGAGCATCCAAGCGATTAATGTGTGAGGTGAGAAAGGCCATCAAATCCATGTTTGGAGCAACTTGTTGAAGCGGCTAGGGATCATAGGAGGAGGAGGAGCACCATGAATCCATTCACTATTAGAATAGATGAAGTACGAACGGTTGAGAGAAGTCTCACCGATGGTTTCTTTGACAGAGTCCACCTTGTCAAATATGCAATCAATCCCCAAACGCTCAAAGATTGTGCTTAGAATACAAGCATAGGGAAAAGATTTGATAAGTGGAGTGGAACGGTTCTTGACGTGCTAATCATTATCGGAGAAGATAATTTGTGCAAGTTTTGGACGTCTACCTTCACGGAAACACTTGAGCCAAAAGTTATCCACTTGACGGATTTGAGAAAACTTATCATTTGATGGATGAATCCACCAAGAGATGATAAGGTGCAAAAAACGGTCATGGACGTCAAGGGACATGATTGAACTGGTGAAGGTGCCAAGTGAATCCTCATCATCAAGTCCCTCATCCTAAAGGCCGAAAGTATCCTCGAAAGTGCTGACATCGATCCAAAAGGTGGTTCCCATAAGATAGGACTCGATGGCAACTACTTTGCTCTTATCTTTTGAAAGAATGCATGAGGCATTAGCATAAAATATGAGGATAAGAGTGAGATAGAACTTGCCGGACTGGGTGAGGAAAGCTAAGAATTTCCAATCGCGAAGGAGTCGATAGTAATGGAATTAGAAACGAGGTGAGTTGGTGAACCTCACATCAACACACCGCTCCCTCTTGAGCGGATATTGGCGATAAAGTTGGAAATTGTCAATCCTTTCATGGTTGTCCAAGCTGCATTCGAAAATAATTTAGATGTCGACTTTGGATGGACGAGAGGATGACGAACTACCCCCTCGGTACGTGATCGTTTTTTTGGTGCCATGATCTAAGGATTAAAAACAATTTAAGATTATGCACATTAAAAACATGTATGATCTATCAACCTAATTCAATCTCATTAATCAATAATTCAAGGTATTTGATAATTTTGAAAATTACTTAAAAAGAGTGAAAAACCAATACCATAAAAATAATTTATATTCGAATGAAAAAAATTGATTTTGAAATTTTTTGTAGGATTATAAAAACTCATACAATAAGCATCAATAATACATTCAAAATCTAATTTTTAACATTTTAAAATCAACGAAAATAAGGTTTTTCAAAAATTACCTTGATTATGGATTAGGATAAATTTGTCGTTATTGAAGCATCAATCTTTGATATAGTCTTGGATTTGATTTGATGATTGAAAATCCTCAAGGAAATCGTTCGAATTTGTGGTTAAAAGTGAAGGATTTGAGAGGATTTTATAAGTATTTTCGGCTAAGGTTTTGGAAAGAAAATTTGGGTGTGTTTTAAAGTGATGAAAATTAGGTTTAGGGTGTTTTAAAGCATTATGTCACCGTGTATATTGAAACCGGTATCGGATCAGTCAGTTCGATACTGGTATCGATACCAAGTTTCCCAGAAACTTCCCAGATGAACAAGTATCGAAACGGGTTCTTCCTATTTCGATACCACTTAGCTGAGCTTTGCATTTTAGGCTTCTAATGTACTAGAAATGAGTTTCTAAAGTCCCTAGAAGCATGCATATGATGTTATGACATGATTAAGAGCACCTAAAGTAAATTTCAACTATGCAACGAACAATGAGAACCATCAAAAGATTAAAAGTCATAGATGTCATGTAAGCTCACAAATCATGCAAGACAAAGAATCAATTTGAACTTATAAGATTTCATGCTCATAAGACATGAATAATAAGACTATTGACAAAATAAGAGATATAAGATGAAATTAAAGGTATAAATACCGGTTGAGCTAGTATTTTAATTTCTTCTTTTGGAGTTGTCACCACTTCACTAAGCTCAAGCTCATGTACCTTTACTTCTTCTTTTGCCTTTGGTCACTCTTCTTGAGCATCTACCGTCAAGGTTCAATATTGTTTTACTTGAAGCTTTGACCTTATAGTAATGCTCACCTACAAACATGGAATTAAGTTTTTGTTTTTGGTACCCAAACTTGTTTGGGTTCATGTTGGTTAGTTCCCATAAGCTTGGTTCATTTAGGGATCCAAGTAGCAATAACAATAATATCATTAAAAGCAACAACATCTTTAGGAACTCATATGCTTCTAATCTTTTTATCTTTATATTGCCTATGGAACTTTCCATGTCTATAGTTGTAAAAGGTCTTCCTAGCATAAATAGTTCTAGATGATTCACCTTTAAACACATTGTTAGAACTAACTTTACCTAAAGTACCTTTTAGATCACTAATTTCCTTTAAGTGATCTTCTTTTACCATAGAGAGTAAATCATGCATGCTAAGATTTTTAGATTCAAGATCCTTAAATTTTTCATGCATGTCATGTAATTTACTTTCTAGTTCTAAATTAGTTTTAACTAAGGAATCATTCTTATTTTTCAAGTCTAAAATAATTTTATTATTTTTCTTAAGAGATTTCTTATATTCTAAAACTAATTCATCATATCCATCTGACAACTCATCATAAGCATCATATAGTTCGATATAGGTAAGATCATTGCAAGAGGATTCAAGAGATACCTTTGGCTCAAATAGAGACATGAGACACCAGTTTGCTACCTCATCATCACCGGATGATGAATCCTCATCGCTCCAAGTAGCAACATGAGCATTGTGCTTCTTTTTCTTGTCAAACCCTTTGTTTTTTTAATGAGGGCATTCAGTTCTAATGTGACCCAGTTTCTTGCACTCATAACATATAATTTGGTCACTTTCATCTTCTTGGCTTCTTCTTTTGAAGTTGTTCTTTTTTAGAAATCTTTGATTCCGTCTTAACCTCATGAGCCTTGTGAACCGTTTGGCTACCAAAGCCAATTCTTCTAATTCCTCTTCTTCACTTGAGTTGCCCACCTCTAGGGGTAGAGAGGCTTTGAGGGCAATCCCTTGTTTCTTAGTTTCCACCTCTTTCTTCTCCATATTCTTCTCATCTCTTTTCTTTTCTTCTTCCCTCTCTTTCTTCATAATCTCATGGGTGAGAAGTGAGCCCATGAGAGCATCAAGCTTTAATGTCTTCAAGTCTTTGGCTTCAATGATAGCGGTCCTCTTACTATCCTAAGACTCGGGAAGAGAATAGATGAGCTTCCGAACTAATTTCTCCTCCAGAATGATTTCACCAAATCCTTTGAGCCCATTGACGATTATAGAGAATCTATCAAACATCTTAGTGATGTCCTCATCCGGTTCTATTTTGAAGTTTTCATAGTTGAGATTGAGAAGGTCAATCTTGGTTTCTTTGACATCGTTGGTTCCTTCATATGTTGTCTCTAAAGAATCCCACACTTCCTTAGCACTTTTGCAAGATGAAATTTTTGAATAAATGTCGGGACCAATAGCACAAAATAATATGTGGAGTAACTTGTCGTTGGTTGACATTCTTTTTCTTTCTCCCACCGTCATCTCAGTTCTTGTCTTTGGAACTTGTCGGGCACCTTCTTGCTTCATCAGAATTGAAGGTTCATCCTCTATTATATCTCAAAGGACATAATCATGGGAGTTGATGAAGAGCCTCATTCTATTCTTCCAATACAGATAATATATCTCCGTTGAAGAATGATGGCTTTGTGATAGAGTGTGACTCGTTCTAACTTTGTCCGGAAGTGGATGTCATTTGCTTTGACTAGTAGATATGATCAACAACATTTGAATCTTATTTGGTGGAGGTGAATCCCTTTAAAGATCTAGCTCTTATACCAATTGTTAGGGGTGTTCAAAATTACTCGACCTGGTTGACCCGACCTAACGACCCGATGACCCGAAACAAAATTAGCGGGTAATTCCTAGAGAAAATAACCCAACCGGGCCGGGTACCCGACCCGAGAATTAGTGGGCCGGGCTTGGGCCAAAATTTTTTAATTTTCGGGTACCCGACCCGAATAATTTTATTTTATATTTTTATTTTAGATTTCTTTAATATTTATACATAAAATTAAATTTAAATCTCTAAATTAGTTTTATGTTTGTGTTATATATTTTTAAGTTTTAAAATTTCTAAATATATTTTTATTAATTTACTAATACCGAAAGAAAAACGAGATTAATACTTTTAACGTTATTTTAGTAATAAAATTTAATAAATATAGATATTTATATACATCCAAATATTCTAAAATTAACTTTAAATCACTTATTATTATATTTAGTTATGTATTCTAAAATTTTAAAATTTATATTTTTAATATATAATTTTTTTAATATTAAAATAAAAAAATAAAATTTGTGAACCGGGTACCCGTTACCTGATTAGCCGGGTACCCAGATTTTATAGGTACCCGATAACAAATACCCGATTTAAATGGGTCGGGACACGGGTTGAATTTTTATGACCCGAAGGAACTGGGTACCCGGTTTTTTGGTACCCGAAAACCAGGTACCCGGTAATGAACACCCCTACCAATTGTTGAGTTGATCAAGTGATGGAATTGGCCAAGAGGGGGTGAATTGACAATTAAAAATTTGTGGAAGATTTTGGTAACAATAAAAGAAATCTAGCACAAACGATTTATTGTGGTTCGACCTTCGAACAAGCACCTACATTCACTACCTTAGCTCCCACTAAGGATTTTCAATCCAATTCACTATTGAATTCGATATTTTTCTCGGTTCAAGGGATAACCGTTACACAGCGAATCAATCTTTTTACCCAAAGATTGATTCAACCTCACAATGTTACAAGAAAAAGAATGGTAAAGTTAAACTCTCTAATAGAAGATTTTGCCGCAATACAATCAAAATCATTCCCCAAATCTGAAACAATATTACAAAGAAAATTCTCAAGAGTTGGGTGTACAAGATTTTCAATAAAGTGCCTTGAAGTTGGATTTTTGTGCTTGGATGATGCTTAAGGTTCAATAATAGTTAATGCTGCTTCAAAAGCTTCAATCTATACCTTCTCATTGATTTATAACCGGTGTGATTGTTGGAACTTGAAATAAATACGTTAGACCTTTATCTTATCACAATAAATGCACTTTTGCAGACACTAGTATCGATGCTTGGGGTACCTGTTTTGAAACAGGCCACAAAGAGAAAGAGTCGTTATGCATTTAATAGGGGTGTATACGTTACCAATTACAATCTGTGAAGGTTGGTATCGATACTTGTTCCGAAATATGTTAACCACCATTTAAAGCTTCAACTACCTCCAACGGTCGATTTATTTAAAGCTGAAATAGACATTGGGATTTTGGGGTATCGATGTTGATATCGAAACAACCCTTTATAATTTTAAAATATTTAAAAATTAAGCATGGTTCAATACCTGGTTCGAAACAGATATTGACAGTAATGTTTTGGTGGAAAAAGGTATCGATGCTGGTATCTATACTCGTTCTTTGACTCAAGAACATTTTCTGAAAAACAAGAAGCGGTATCGAGACCTATTCTAGGGTATCGATACTCTCGTGTAAAAACATTTAGAAAATGATTTTTAAAGTTCTTGGTTTGACTTAGGGACTTAAAATTTTATTACAAAATAGTCTTTTATCATAGTTGTTATATCAAAATCAATTTTAGTTTTACAGAATGTGTGGGGGGTGTTGATGGTTGATTAGGGACGGAAATGAAGGTGTTTAAGTGAAGTAAATTATATGGAAGGATATGTTAAGGGCTGATGAAGAATGATGGACGAAAATGAAACGTGGATGGTGATTATGTGATGTTAAAATGATAGTATTCAAAGGGTCAAAGGTTGAACTTATGTTATAGGAACATAAACCCAATCTAGTTGAAACTCTAAGGGTGGTAGATGCACTTAGACCTCTTGGAAATGTAATTACAGAAATCTAAAGTATAAAGGATGAAGGGTGATGCCATAAATCAAAGAGATGATTTGATAAGTCGATAAAATTCTTAAAAAGAATAAGTTTGAGAGTAAACTCACAAAGGAATTTTTATATTGATCAAAGATGGTTCTTACAAAAGAATTTAAGTCCTATTTATAGTTTCCTAAGAGGTTTGGCCGAAATGGTCTTTAACTATTCGGATAACCATTCATTTGAATGGTGTCTCCCTCCAAATCTATTAGAAAAGATGTAACTTCTCGGTCCAGCCTGCACGTTCTTCAGTAATTTCTCCATATCTTGAGATCTCGATACCAGATTGATGTGATTCAAAGTGAGTTGGAAAGATAATAGATAGGGGAACAACTTTCATGAAGAAACCGGAATCCATTTCTACTTGTATCCTGCTCGAAAATGGCAAATAAGTGGACCATCATGAATTTGTCCAATGAAAAGTGCTATCACTTTGTTTTGGCGCCCACTTCCTTTCCCTCCATGATCTTGGCACCCAATGTGGATTATGGTCGGTCATAATGCTTGGTGAAGGGTAGGTGACCTTCGAGTGTTGAGCTAAGAGTGATAGTTGGAGCTGAGGTGAGCTAATCGAGTTGGGAGTGAGCTGGATTGAACTGAGTTATCTATCTAAAAGACTTAGCTAAAGTTTGAAGCTGAAATAAGCTAATCCGAGCTTTCTTTAGCAAAGTGAGTTGGTCCATTGTCTTCCTTATACTCTCTTCTAGTTTGTGGAGTGTTTTGGAGCTTATCCGAATCTCGTAAGTCATCATTTTAAATTATGCCTCATTTGAGCTCATATGGAATTTGTGAGCTGACACGGAGATATCCTTTAGTCCCTTAAGTATTGTAGAAGTATTCCATGCATTTCCAAGCTATTCTGAAGTTGGCTCCTTGTGTTTCTAACATTGTCTTCCGTTTAGCTTCTTCTAAGCTGACAACGAGCTAATACTTACTCCTTGAGTTGTAAGAGAGTCCTATGAAGAAAATATAATAATGGAAATAATAAGAATACTTAAAATAACTTAATATAAATTTAGATCTAAGCTGAAACTTAATAAAGCGGTTATAATGACTAATCATGTTTATAGCCTAATTAATATAACTCTTAAGTATCTTACTATAAAGTATATAAAAGTAATAAATACTAAGATCAGTAAGATAACTCTCCTTTGATCTCATGCGTGAAATGAAGCATGAAAGCATGAGATAAATGAGCAGAAATGTGAACACATCACATAGTGTATTGGGCAACTATACCGTTGTCTTGAAGAAACTTCACAAATGGACCATGTGTTTGTCCATCTGTTGTGTATCTACCATAATACTCACCACCTTTATCTGTTCTCACAATCTTTATTTGCTTACCGTATTGCTTCTCTACTTTAGCCTTGAAAACCTTAAAGGCTTATAACGCTTCACTTTTATGATGAAGCATATGGAGATACATGTAACGTGAGTAATCATCTATGAAAGTGATAAAGTATTTTTGACTTTGTACATCTATATCTGGGCAACAGATATCAGAATGGATGACTTCCAATATGGTCGAATTCCTCTTGGTACATTTCTTCGACTTGTTAGTCTGCTTACTCTTAAACACAAGTATCAAAATTAGAAAAATCTAAGGTATTGAGTACTCATCATTTACTAATCTTTAATCCTTTCAATAGAGATATGACCTAATCTTCGATGCCATAAAGTAGAGGAATATTCATTTATAACACAACGCTTAGTACCAGTTTGAATGTGCATAACATTATGAGTACGGGTGCATTTGGTTCGGGTTCGATTTGTTAAACTATTTTAGTAACCACTAGTTTTCGATTCAGTTAATCTCGGTTTTCAGTTTTTCCATATTAACGTTAATTTTTAAAATTTTGTATTTTATCTTGACAAAATAGATTTATTTTATGACTTTTAAACATTAAAAGGTAAAAATTTTGAGATTTTTTCATAAATATTTATTAAAAACTTGTTTTTAAGTAAAAAATGAAAAATAAAAATACATTTATGATATTTTAAGTATAAAATATATATTTTACCTTATAAAAATAATTAAAAATCAAATAAAATATCAAATTCGATTAACTGCGGTTAATCGCGGTTCATAAATTTATGAACCATAATGCCTCAGTTCGATTTGGATTTTAGTTTTGCGGTTTAGCATGCTCAGCCCTAATTATGAGTGACATTATTTTGTAAATCAATAGAGTAAAGATCATCACATAAAATTTCATTTTCAACAATTTCAGATTTATAAAATAAATTGAAACCAACATTTCAAAAGTTAAAATAATACCCTAAAGGTACAAGTCTTGAAACAGAAATTAAATTACTAGAAAAACTAGGAATATAAAAGGTCTTTTCTAAAATTAAAACAAAGTCACTACTAAGAAATAATTCACAGGTCTCAATAGCTTCCACATACGATTGCATTTTGTTTCCGAAATAGATGTATCGCTCAGTTCTCACTGGTTCCCTCAGGTTTTTTAATCCCTAGAAGAAATTTGAGACATGGATTATGGAACCAGAATTAATCCACCATGTGTTATAATTAACATCAACCATATTTGACTCAAAATAAACAAGTGAGATTGATTTACCTTTCTTTTCAAGTCAACCCTTATACTTGACACAGTCCTCCTTCATGTGTCTCTTCCTTTTACAAAAGAAATACGTGGATTCTTTCTTGATGTCAGCTTGGGGTTGCATTTTAGTTTTCCCCTTTTGCTTGCACTCTCTCTCATCTCTAGTACGAGCCTACCCTCTTCTTGATCACACATGGTCAAAAGTTCATCAATAGACCATTTATCTTTATGTGTGTTGTAAGAGATCTTAAATGGCCCATATTGAGAAGGAAGAATGTCAATATATAGTTCACCAGGAAAGATTCAGACATTTCAACCTCAAGTGCCTTAAGTCGAGTTGCCAAATCTCGCATCTTATTGATATGATCGCGCACACCTTTTATCATAGTGAGCTTTAGAAATATGAACTTCATAATTAAGGTGTTGGCTAATGACTTTTGAGAAGTCTGAAATTGTTTCTCTATAACCTTTAACAGCTCTTGGACATTCTCATAATGCTCAATTGAGCCACGAATATCAGCAGGAACCTTGCTCTTAATGAACAAAATACTTAAGCGATTGGATCGCTCCCACTTTTCATATAGAGCAAGATCAGTTTGATTGTTGGTGTCACTGATATATGGCTCATATTTCCTTATAGCATAGTCAACATCCATACACCCTAATTGAAGAAGAATATCTTCCTTCCAGAACTTAAAATCTCACTAGTTAATTCAGGGATATCTACTCTATTATCAGACATATTCACATGTAATAATGCTACAAAATAAATTGACATATATGCTTAATATAAATTTGAGGCAAACATAAGCTATAATTTACCAATGCAAATTACAGAAATAATGAATCTAGTGACATAAAAATTGTTTGTGAGTTAAATTTTTAATTCAATTAGATTCATTTGATAAAATATTTTCTATCCTTTATATAAAAATTATTAAATTTATTTTTATAATTACTGTGGGTAATTATAAAAATTCATCTAATATTTTTTACTTTAATGTTAAGGAATTTAATATCTAAGCTTTCTGTATGTTATTAGTAACCTTAGTAATTTTATTTAACCAAAGATGTTGTGGCTAATCTTTAAATAAATAAAATTATTAAAATCACTTAGCTAGATATTAACCCTAAACTTTATTTAATATTGTTGCTTTGTTCCTTATGCAACATTTTATGTCTAGTACTTATGAGATCCTTATTATAATTATATTTAATTAAAGTTGTTGTGGCTAATTCTTTAATTAAATAAATTATTTGGATCCCTAGACATATTCTATAGTTTTATTGGTAAAGCTTTATGCAATAAGTCTTAAGGTTTATGTACCTAATTTCATGTATATAACGAATTACTGAATAAGTTATAACACATCCTAATTTAGCCACGTACTATATATTAATTTTTAAAATTTATTTAAATAAAATAAATTAATAAATTTTAAAAAACAATCTTATGGTTTTAAAACAAAGGTTATGCAACATAATTTTTCACAAAATTTTTAGATTTAAAGATCAAAATGATAATTTAATTTCGAAAAAAAATAACATGACAAGGTAGAGATTTAACATGGCTCGCATACCAAATGTAAGCATAAAATGAGCACCTCAAAATAAATACCTCCAACCATTTTCAAAATCTTACGCCAAATTGAGATGTAGTTGCTCCACCGTTTAGCACCTCGAACCATCATGGTAACACCTTGGACCACCGTAAAAATATAAAACTCAGGTACAAAAAAGACTAAAACCGTCAAAATCTTTTAAGCACTCAAAAACTCACTAGATGAAATATGCGATTCTATATTTGATGTTTAAGGACCTTAGGCTAGGTTAGTATTTATCAGATTCATCCATCAAAAACCAACGCTAATTACCGATTACCATAACCCACTCCAACAAATGTAAAGAGAAGAATATGTCATCATGAAGCATGAACTGCCAACTTCATTAGTTGATTATCCACAATACGCTAAACGTGGGAATAGCCACGAACCATATCTTAAAACGGTTTACTAACGGATCGTACTAGTCTCAACACTAAAGTTCTTGACCCGTGACAAGTAAGTTTTGAATTAAATAAAATTATTGTAAAATCTAATTACATGTATCATTAAAATTATTGTTCGTAAAAATTCAAACATCAACGATGACAATAGAGTGATTGAACGATCAATATCAAATAATAAAAAATATATTTTATAACAGATATTACTGTAATCACTATTAACATGTTAAAAATTACATTAAATTATATGATATTTTTTTATTGTAATGTTTTATTATAACTAAAGATAATAACAACTGTATCACAATAATGACATATTGCTCTTTACTACGGTGTCACTTGCTATATTAAATCCTTGGCTATCACAGAAGAAAAAGTGGAAAATGGAGAGGTTTAACTTCCTTATTACAATAGCACCTTAGTTATTACAATAGCACCTTTTGCATCATATCAAAGTAGTTTAAACCTCGAGGCGAGGATCCAACTCAACTCTAGACACACCTTTTCGACCCTCTGCAGCCTTGGCAACCTCAACTTTTCCGACCAACAGCTCATCCACGTCGCCGTTGTTGTCACTCGCCATCTTCTCTTCTTCCTCCTCCTCCACGTAGTTTGGATCCTTGTCGTCAATAGCTGGTGGCACCGCCGTCAGCTCGTTCTCCGCCACCCCATCTGGTCCTTCCCACGTGTACTTCCCTCCATGACCCGACTTCGGAGGTGGGCGACCGATTCCAATCCCGTCAGCCGGGTGTCTTTCCATCCTTTGTACCCCTTTATCCTCCAACTTCCTCTCTAAGTACTTGATGGTGTCTATGTTCCCAGACGGCACTTCCTTCCTTTCAACTTTCTTTCTACCCTCTTCGTCCTGGCTAACTGCTCTGAGGACGGCGGGAGCTTTCTTGTCTTCCTTTTTGCTCTCTACAGGCTTCATTCTTCACTCTTTGTCGCTTCCTTTTTCTTGTCTGAATTCTCTTCGTTTTCTCTTATGTTTTCCTGCGATATAGAAGATTGTATTGAAGTTGATTATTTATATGCAGAAAGCGAACGTACTAGAAAGTTGATCTTGTTCGAGTACAGACATTAGAAAGCGAAGGTACTTGAACGAAGCCTCGAGAGATTGTCTCCATGGTGCTGGAAGGTTCTGTGGTGTCCGCAACGTTTGTTATTCTTGATTTTTGCACGTGGCGTTGCAAAGTTTGAAGCGTTCATCAATCTTTGGCATCTTACAGACCTTCCAAGTTTTTGACTTACTGCATGAAGTGGAATTCTTTAAACCCCCTTATCTTGTCTTTGAACAATTTTTACATAATAAAAAGGAAAATTTTATAAGTGGAACTTGAATTCATAATATAAAAATAAACAAATAAGTTTTGTACTTAAATATTAAAAAAATATTAATCGAAAACTTTAATCTATATGTTTTAAAAATTGACTTAAATACATTTATACTTTAGTATAAGACAAAAAGATAATTTTAACCTTTAACGTTTAGAATTTTTATATTTTAAAACGTAATCGTAGAAAACTTTACTTCTTGCTTGGATTTAATTGTTCAAAGGGTAAACTATTCCGTTGATAGTTTAATTACGTGATCGTTTCTATTCTAATTATTAAATTAAAAAATTATCAATTAAATTATTAAACTATTAAAATATCTTATTTCAATTATAAATTGTTAAAATTTGAAGAAAAAATAATGTGAGAATTAATAAAAATTTATATAATTAAACTTTTAGTCTCTATTATTTATTATCCAATCTAATGATCACACATGTCAATATTTTATTAAAAAATTTTAAATTAATTTTTAATTCAATAGATTTGTTTCTTATCAATCAATTGATGACGTGTGTCTTCACCTGATTGTTGAGAAATAAACTTATTCAACTAAAAAAGAGATTAAGCTAGGTGAGATTTGAAGCTACATCAATTTTTTTTGAACAAGCTAGAGTAATTACAATAGTATTTATTCTAGAATATAATTTTTATTATTTAACATTGATCGCTCAATCACTTTGTTTAGATCACTGGTGCTCGAAACCATGACCTCTATAAACAACAATTGTTTTTTTAACCACTTAAACCAGAGGGCTTGTACTAAAGCTACATCAATCGATTGTATAACAATGGTTCCGTCCCAGAAAGCTTGACACGTTGTTATGAAAATATTTTTCTTTTATTACTTTAATAAGTTACACACCATAAAATATTAGAGATCTAAAATGGTTTGAGTTTAAAAATTAATTACGTATATTGAGTGATTAGTACCCACCATACCCAAAATTGGTATTAAACTATTATATTATATCTTAACAATGAAAATAAAAATTCAAATATAATTAAAAATGTGATCCCTCAAAGTATATTTTAAAAATATATATAACATGTGTGTCAAACACTGTTAAACATTACTAATATTGAACATTGTTAACATTATTAAATTAATTAAAAATTAAAATTTTTAAAAACTCAATATATAATTATAAATTATTTATATATATTTATTATTTTAACAATTAAATTAAATATCAACTTTAATGAATTCAAAATTTAAAAATTTTAAAACATAAATATTAAACCCTAAACTCAACCGGAATTTTTTTTTCTCAATGTTAACTTGTGAAAAAAAAAAGGCTATTTTCTTCTTCTTCTTGGACTATTTATTTGAAAGTGTTTTTGTCATACAAAATATTTTTAAAAATAATTGATATTTGTGTTTAGTAAGGTGTATCGATATAATTTACCTTTATATAAATGTGAATGGTATAATGCAATAGAATTAACTATCGTGATACAGAAATATTAGTACGAACTTTTAGAATATAAATACTATACAAGTGAATTGGTTAAAATTATTGGATTAAGTTTAAAAATTTAAAAATTAATCATCGTTTAATAGAGAGATTAACTGACTAAGAGTCAGTTTAGCATTGCTTTAAAAAGTGCGGTGGAAAAGTATAGTGAAAAAGCTCTTTTGAAATTTTTAGTTTGAAATATGTGTTTAGTATTGCTGTCAAATAGTGCTTTTGAGAAATTAAATGACTATTTTAGATATGACTTTATAAGTTAAAATATATATATTTAAATAATAATTAATTATTTCATATTATAATATTAATTTAAATATGATAAAATATAAAAATATTAATAAATAAATACATAAATTATTTTAGAAGTGCTTTTAAAAAAATATATATTTTTTATATAAATATATAATTTTAAAATTAAAAAAATAATTTATGTTAAATATAATTATATATTTTTAGAAATTAAATTATAATAAAACATATTAAATGAAGGTTAAAATTGTAATCTAACTCTTAAAAGTATTTTTCCAACAGCAAAAGCTAAAAGTTTTAGCTTTTGCTGTTTGGGTTAAAAATCACTTTTCGAACACATTTTTTTTTACAAAAGTTAATTATTTAGCATTGTTTCCGCCCCTAAAACGAAATTGATTGTATGTTCCATAATTTCTACCATCATTGTATTGCAATATTGTTATAGCAGCGGTGATTCATAATTAGGATGATTAAAAATATTGTATCAATCATTTAATTTTTTCATTGATAGAATTATCGATCCAGATTTTTATCGGATCGGGAAAGAATGTTACAGTATATTTATCTATAATAATATTTTAATATTATTTTAAAAAGTATTTTATGATTTTTATATTTAATGTTATTTGAATATTTTATTTTTCAATATTTTCTTAAATTAGTATTACTTTCCTAAAAGTTAATTTGTCTTCATATCCAATCATAAAATCAATTTTCCCCCTAAACTCGATCGAAAAATCAATTTTACTCCTCTACAATATAATCTTCGCATGTAGACGGTCATATATAATTGAGTGTCACGTTGTATCATTGATCTTCACGTTAGCATCGTAACAATTAACATTGGCTTTTATCAAATAAAAAGCAAACATCGATATAATTCGATTACTTCAAAGGCTAAATAAATATTTAAAAAAAAAACTTAAAATTAAAACCAATAAATCAAAATTACAAGTACAAAAGTAGCTTGAAACCCTTTTTTACTTAAAAATCGTTAAGGTGGCTTCTAGGGACAGAACTAAAGAGGGGTGAGGTGGGGCAATCGCTCCCCACGTTAAATTTTTTATTTTTATTTTTTTATTTAATTTTTTTTTAAAATTATATTTTTAATAAACTAATTCCTTACTTTTAAACATTTATATTTTATCCTTCAACCTCAAATCCTGACATCATTTCAGTGGCTTCATCTGTTAATGGCATTGGCCATTTGGAAAATTGTCTCTTAAAGGCCTTAGGGCATGGCACCTTTTATTCAATAGGCCCATAGGTAGCCTTGTCCATGCCAATGTGAAAAAACATATCATCCATTTTAACCCAATAGGTCCAGAGGACAAAAATATAATGATTTGAGAGTGTTTGTGAACACTCAAATAATAACGCTACATAACAATCAATTAGTCATATAATTATATGAGTATTCAAATGAACATATACGGTCCATAAGCTCGTACGAGTCGTAAAATATTCTCAAACACATCATACATCTTACAATTATTCGTCTCTATGTTTTAGTTTTAACGTATGCTTATTGTTATTTACGTATTTTGTGAACACTAACGAGTAAGATAATTATACTTAGGCTTAACTGAGAAATAGGTGCCCAAACTATACATATTTTCTGAAATAGGTACCTAAATTATTTTTTGGCTGAAATAGATGCCTAATATTTAAATCTGTAACCAGTTTAAGGTTTAAACATTAACGGTGTTAAATTTTTTTATTACCCAATTATATTTTGACATGTTGCATCTTTTTTTAATTATGTGAAAAATAAAAATAATAATATTTAATATTTAATATTTTCAAAAAATAAAAATCATCTATCGTCATTCCTTTCTTTTATTCCTCTCCTCCCTCTCTATACGATTTTTTTTATAAATTTACAGAAATTTTCAGAAAAACTTTCTATTTACCATACAGAGAAAAGTTTGGATTTACCAGGTGTATTTCTCGACTGTCTCAGAATCAACTTCACACATGAAGCTAACTTTTTTCTAGCCGAATCAACCATTAACCTCAAAACATCACCTTGCGTCAAAGGGGGAAGAAAGGACGATAAATGAAAGGTTACAGATATGCAACATGTGGAGGTCACTGGAAAATACTACTATAAGATTATTATTTTTTTCACATAATTGAAAAAAAATATACAACATGTCAAAATATAATGGGTAATAAAAAAAATTAACATAGTTTAATGTTTAAACCTTAAATTGGTTACAGATTTAAACATTAGGCATCTATTTCAGCCAAAAAATAGTTCAGGCACCTATTTCAGAAAAGATGTATAGTTTGGATACTTATTTCTGAGTTAAGCCTTATACTTATGATGTTCATAAAATATTTTAGAGTTCGATATGTATTGACCCAAGAACTAGCAAAAAATCATCATATAAGCTTTCTAGTTACTCCACTTTATCCGATATATAATTTCAAATAAAACTCAAACAATATTTAATACTATATATCAATTAGTCACATATTTTACTTATTTTACAAGGTCCAATACGTAAAAATAGTTTATTGGGTTCAAAATTTAGTAAAACATTATACACCAACGCACTAAGAACATTCAAAAAACTGTCTCTTTTTAAGAAACTCAAAATTTAATCTCAACCCAAAGAACAATAATAATGACTTGACGATCATCAACCGACTCATCTCGATGATTTTTTCCAACAATATTGACGGTGTCGCTAACAACAGGTTAAACAACAATAGATCATAGTTTAAAACTCTCCCTACTATATCATTTTCTTTTCTCTTCTCTTTCCAATAATATCCTCATTTTATAAAACCTCTACCTACCCAAAATTCTTATCTCAACATTTTGAATAAATGCACGAACCATCTAGCTTCATTGGTTGAAGGAACTGTTGTTATTCTTGGTAGTTACGGGTTCGAACACCAACACTGTCAACACAATAATTGAACGATCAATATCTAATGGTTAAGAGTATATACTCTAGAACAAATGTTACTGTAATCATTGTAGTTAAATAAAAAATATATTTTGAATAAATAAATTAATAAACACAAATTTTTCTTTTTGCCACTAAAGGCCCAAATTAAATATTCTTAACATGAACTTTCAGAATAAAGGTTCATACCCAAATTTAAGACTCGATTCGCTAACTTAGAATTGGATAGTTATACTCATTCTTGAATAAAAAAATTTATATAAAAAATTGTTGGTTATATGTTCAAATCTAAATATTATTTTTAATTGTTTTATTTAAAGATTTGCATAAGTGTAAAATGACAATAATAACCTTATAATAGTATTTATTTGATATTATAAATTATAAATAAAGTTACTTAAATCGTTTTCTAATTGAACTGATTTGTAACGTTACTCGATCATTAAGATTTAAGTTAATACATATAAATTTATACATATAAATTATAAATAATTTTTTAATAAACTGAGACAAATTATTTGATATTCGACTTGAAAAACTCTACTTAAAAATATAATACGTTATATCAATTGATTATGATTTAATTTTTAGTTTAGGGTTAAATTACAATTGGAGGTTGATTTAAAAATTAGTGTTAGGATAAGTTAATAATGGCTTTTAGGTTTTTGAAAATTAGAGTAAGCAAAATAGAATTTACTTCAAGTTTTATTTTTTAATCACAAATTTGATTTGAGCTTGATAACTTTGAGTTGGTAAAATTTGAAGACTGAATTTTAAATGATTGAATTCAAATTGGAACACAACTTAGCAATAAACATTTCCTAAAGCATTGATAAAAATTTTGAACACAAAAGTTAATATTTTTAAAAAATATGTAATATTGTTATATTCATTGATAGAATGTCAATGTGAAGCTGTAATAACAATAATTTATAAAAATATCCAATTGGTTGTCACCCCTTCGGTTACCCAAACACATTGACCGCCTCTTATCAATATCAAGCTTGACTCTTTAAACGAGCATTTGTGTATCGTTTTCTGTCGAGCTCATTCGACTTCAGACGATTCAACGTTAAATAAAACCCAGTTTTTAGGCAACAAAAGAGAAGCAACCACACCAATGCTTGTGATCTAGTAGAATGGACGAACTTTAATCATAAACAAACATCAGTCTAAGTCGGAGTATGCAGGTTGAAAAACAAACTCAAAATCCATAAAATCACCAAATGCGAAGGGAGCTCAATGTATGAGAAACTAGTAAAAGCAAAAAGGATATTGGCCAACGAATGCCCTCTAAAATGAACATCCTACCTATTTAGCTGGCTAGGCAAGAACAGTGGACAACCTCACAAGCTCATCGCTTTCCACCGCCACCACCGAGCTTGGGACCTTTCGGTGCTCCACCCTTAGGAATGTTACCCTTGCCTTGGGTTTTCTGTTGCTTTGCTGCCACTTCGGCTTTCTTTGCCTTCTTTTCATCCTTTGTTTTCTTGATTCTTTCCTTGATTTCTCTGAAAGCATACATGAAACAGAAAAAAGATATCCATCAATACATGTCAAAATCAGCAACAACAAACTTAAATGTGAAATGAAAAAGGAACACACCGGAGAGCAGCTTCCCTGGCAGCATCACGAACTTCGGGTTTCTCAGTCCTCTTCTTCTGGATAACCTCTAAGGTGGCACCAACAATGGATCTAGAGTAAGGCTTCTTCGTGGCATGTCTCCTCTTCTTCACAGCCTCTTGGGCAATGTCCTAAATACATACAAATTCAGTAACAAACAAATATGAGAATGGACATGAAAAGTACAAAAATATAGAAAATAATTATTTCAGACCCATCATGTTAACCACCTGATCTAGAAAAACTTTCATGAGACAAAACGATCAAATATTCAATAATTGAAGCCAATTTCCAAATAACATGATTTTGCTGACAGGCAAGTTCTTATGTTGGATTTCCAAATAGAACAAGATAGTGTTAAACAATATGAACACTCACCTTCTTGTGTTGCTTCCTATACATGGCTGTCCATGTAAGTTTGGAAGGCTTCAGACGGTTGTGGAAGTACCTTTTGCATTTCGAATTGGAAAATAGGAAGACCTAAAAATTGATGAAAAATACAGTTAATTCCAGTAGAACAACATACTATCAACCACTTCAATTAAGAAATCAGATATCAAAATTGGACGGAATTAACCTGAGAATCAGAACGGACAAATCTGATGCCTTTCCCTGGGTAAATCTTGGCACCACTAAACCGGCAGAGCTCCGTCCTAGCACACCAACATAACACAGTAAAGTGGAAGGTCTAGAGATTCTACTACTTTCAGCGCAACATAAGAAACCCAAAAGATTATATTTGGGAAATTCAAACTGAAAGACTCTGATAGATGACCATGCATCAACCTAATCATTTGAATCACATAATTCTTTATGCAATTCGCAGCAACACTAGGAAATGAGCAAATTAAAATGTATGCCACAAATTAAACAGATCATATTTGCAAAATTTCAACCGATAAATTTCATCCAAAAATAGGTGATTTTAACGGGGGGAAAAAGAGGGAGGAAGGGATGAAGAACGTACTTGAGAACCATGGTTGCGGCTGCTGCTGATTGATCTCAGGCTCAGCTGCGGAATACCTTGAAACCCTAGCTGAGTTGCTATTATATATATCAAGGGATTCTGGAAAACGGCCCTTGTATTGCGTTAAATTTACAAAATTACCAGCTCTGAGTGGGCCGTGGCCGAGTGAGCAATAACCAAACCTAAATCTATTAATTTTTTAGTAATTTTTTTAGTAAAATAAGAATGTCAATAATTTAATCATTGAAATAATTTTTTTAGCATAGATTATGGATGTAAATAAGATGTGACAGATCATAAGTTATTTAAGTTTGATTTAATCAAAATTCGACTGTATTCGACTTGAACTCGAACTCGGTTCGAGTTTTTAACAAGTCAAGCTTATTTATTTGATACTTGAATCGAGAAGGTCGTGAGTTATTCGAAAATATAATATATATTTTTTAATTTTATAATTTAAAATCTAAATTCTAAAACTTAAAAACCTAAAATATAATCCCTAAACACGAGTTAAAACCCTAAAATCTAAATCTTAAACTCTAAACCTAACAACCTAAACTTCTAAACCATGAATTAACACACTATACCTTAAAATTAATAAGCTTGAGTTTATACAACTTGTATATCAATATATTTTTTCTGATAAGGTTTTAAAATAGACATGATAGATGAAGAGTTACTTGAATTCAACACGATTAAAGATTAGTCATACTTGATTCGATTGAATTGGAATCTGTTAACGTCCATTTAAATCTGTTCTTACTCTTGTAATTACTATATTTTCTTTTGCATTTTCCTTTCAATCAATCATTTACTTCATGTATTACATTGTACGTTACCATCCTTCTTTCGTTTATTTCGACATGGTTATGTTCTTGTTTATGTATTTGGTCATCATGTTTCTTGTTAAATATTTTGTTTATATTTTTAGGGTAAACTACACAGAAAGTCATCATATTATGGGATCGATCTGATCACAATGATTTAAAAAAAAATTAAATACACCAATAAATTATTAATTTAGTATTAAAATAGCCATTTGCTATAAGGACAAAATAAACCTTATATTTACCCAAGAGGAATTGAACCAACAACCATAGGTATGAAACTAAACCACTAGACCATTATGGTTTTCAAGATATAAATCCCTTCAATATTTATATAATACATACACTTTTCTATATTTATTCACATAAAACAATAAATTTATTTTTTAATTTAATTAAATATTAATTAAATTATTTTATATATAAATTAAAATATTTAAACTATAATAAAATTTTATTTAACAAACCCTAAATCCTAAAACTTATTTAAATCCTAATATTATTTTTTATATTTATTTCTTTTAATTTAATTCAAAATAACAATTAAATTATTATATAATAAATTAAAATTTTTAAATTAATAAAATTTTATTTATAAACTCTAAAAGTTAAACCCTAAATTCTACCCTCTAAACTTTAAATAAAATTCATTTAGGGTTTATGGTTTAAATGAGTTTTATGGTTCAACTTTTAGAGTTTAGTTTTTAAAAATAAAATCTTATTTATAAACCTAAAAACATAAACCCTAAACATAAAACCTAAAAGTTGAACTCTAAACCCTAAAAAGTTAAAACATAAAACTCATTTAGAGTTTAGGGTTTAAATGAATTTTAGGGTTTGTTAAATAAAATTTTATTATAGTTTAAATATTTAATTTATTATATATAAAATAATTTAATTAATATTTAATTAAGCTAAAAAATAAATTTATTGTTTTATGTGAATAAATAGAGAAAACTATATTATGTATTATATAAATATTGGAGGGACTTTTATCACAAAATCTATCATGGTCCATTTGTTTTGTTCCATACCCATGGTTATGGGTTCGATTCCTCTTACGTGCATTTAAAGTTTATTTTGTTTTCTTCCTTTAATTTGATGGTAACACGTGTCACCATCTTATTGGATGAAGAAAATAAATTTAATAAATTAAATATATAAAAATAACATCCTCCAATGTCACCACCTAATTAAATAATTATATTATTTTATTATAATAAAATAAGGACTAAATTATAAAAATGTATGAATAACAGGGACTAAATGTATAATTATTCTATTTTAATTTAACTGCCACGTCATCAGTCCGTTACATCCTTAACAGCAGATGGCTATTTTAATACCAAATCAATAGTTTATCGGTGTATTTGTTTCTTTTTAAAACATTGTAGTCAGATCGATACTAAACCCATAGTATGGTGATTGTCTGTGTAGTTTACCCATATTTAGATTACCTTTTCATAGTTTTTTATCATTTTATTTCGTGAGTTATTTGATACATGTACAAACGTATTTATGTTATTAGACTTACATGCGTTCACATTTCTTAAACATGATTAGGAGCTTAGGACGTTAAAACTCGGTTTGTTTTGTGGCTATGATAGTAGGGACATGTTTCCATGCAATCTGTTTTTTTTTTCATTGTTTGTAGTATACATATGTTTGCATCACAATTCACATTATCCTTGCCTTTGTTTCTTCATTTAATTATTGTCTTTTTTATATATAGAAAGATATATAGATATTTTTGTTTATCATGCATCCTTATTCATTTAATTTATCATTTTATCCATTTAATTAATTAATTTCAAATTAAAAAGAGAGGTAATTATTAATTTCGATATTCGTACCACAATCGTCTAGATCATCAGAGATTAATTGAATAATTGAATTAATTTTTATTGTTTCTAGGTGAATCAAAAATAAAATCGACAAGATCATTACATCATTACTTTAAAATGCTTGTATCATTCATAGAGGTGATGTATGAGATTTGAGCCCTAAACTAACGCGTCGGTCAGTATTATTTGACGTTAATTTAGTCTATGATCCGGTGTATCGTCAACCTTATTAATTAAATGTCTTATTAATTCGAATTCACCAAATAAATTAAGTTTGTTTAATTAAGGTCAATTTTAAATTTAGAAACCGATTTAAAGTTAAATTAAAGTTCAAAAACAGATTTTAAAGAAAACATTTTTTGGTACCGATTTTCGGGCATGATGGGGTGCTAATTCTTCCCCACGCTAACCAACTCCCGAACCCTTTTTCCAAATGAACCTCTGATTTTTCTTTTAAGGTGTCCGGTCTACCTAAGTGATCGGTGGCGACTCTAATTTTATCATTTTAAAAAAATAAATATTTTTTAAGTCACATTTCAAAAGGGGATTAATTAGTAGCATCAAGACCTTGTACCCCGCCAAACTTTCAAAAATTAATTTATGCTTTTCATCTTCGGACCCTAAAAAGGTCGATACAGAATCAAGCTCAAACTCGACTCGAGTTCTTAATGAGATGAGTCGAGCTCAAATTTCTCAACCAAATCGAGTTGAGTTCAGCACTACTCGAGCCCGACTCAACACGTTTACACCCCTAGTAAAGATATTTTATCATTAAAATAAAAATATAATTTGGTATTGATAAGTGCATAAAAGTTCTAATTTTTATATCATTTTCCCACTCGATTATTGCTAATGGATAATTCTGCATATTTTTTATATTTCAACATCAATACACTTAAATATAGAATTTATACAATATTTGGTAGAAAAGGTACTGTTTTTGTTTTTATTCTATGATAGAAAAATATGTTGTCAGATGTTACCAAATATTTGGTAGAAGATAATGGCAGTCCAAAGTCACCAAATGTTAACAAGATGCAAAGTTGAGAAATAAGCAGATGGAACCTGACTAAGGAAACTGTACTGATGCAGTTCAAGTCAAGACAAAAGAAAAGTCTGTCGAGGCGGTTCATTTATCTGTCGAGGCGACACCCAGAAAGAATATTGATATGATAGGTGATCTGAAGAGAAAAAATAAGGTAGACATTTTAATATAAGCAACATAAAAATCGGAGCTGAGAAACACATGGAAAGCCAAAGTCAAAGCCACGTGGGAAAAGAATCCTTATAGGAATAAACTAGAAAATAAAATAAAGATATTTTATTTATGTACTTAACTTGTGTTTTACTCCAAGTTGAATTCCTACTTTGAAAAGGTTTGTCCTATGCTAAGCCTATATAAACCGTAGCCTATGTAGAGAAGAGAGTATCTCGAAATCAAGTCTCATAGAAAAACCCTAAACTTCCCTCATCTCCAACTTGGGTTTTAGGTTAGTTTGTAGAGTAGTTGTGAAAGAAAGTTTATAATTTGTTTAGTTCTTATTAATGTAATTCCAGAATTTATAGTTTATTCTGTAACCCCTTAATTTTAATATTTAAACGCACGATAGGTTAAGAAGTCATATTTATAACTTGTTCGATAAGTAAAGCAAAAGAATCACTTTTCAAAAGAAATAAATACCCAATGCAACGGTAATGTATATGAAATAATAAAGACGTTGAAAAGTATTATTATATTTGAATATCCAATAACAAAAACATTAATAAATCAAATATCTCATTTATTGCATGTAACTAAAAACATCTCAAGCCTTAATAATCCCAAAACATTAAAGTATTATCCTAAATAACCAACGTATTGAAAATAATAATTGAAAATAACTTCTGATTGAGATCTCCGGGTACCAACTCCTAAAGCCGAGTATGTAAAACATTAAATAAACGGAATGAGCTATAAGCCCAGTGTGTCTCTACAGTGCTGTCTCAAGTCACAAAAGCATTCAGTTCATTTAAATATAACGAGGAAATAACCATAAAAATGTCTCAATGAACAATGAATGCAATGTCACAGAGAATGCAGTCCCATACTCCGAACGCCTAACACAGTGGTGGCAAAGCCATCCGATCACAGTGGATGTAGTTCCCCAGA
Organism: Abelmoschus esculentus; assembly: GCA_035048815.1. Taxonomy (NCBI): domain Eukaryota; kingdom Viridiplantae; phylum Streptophyta; class Magnoliopsida; order Malvales; family Malvaceae; genus Abelmoschus; species Abelmoschus esculentus. The sequence continues at coordinate 9,409,427 of JAUCBN010000026.1, read as the reverse complement.
ACTCCTCACCCCTTATTTCTCCGAAACACAGTGTGGTAAAAACCACCTTCCTCCGTACAATCCACCATATGCATATGTTATGCAATGAATGCAAAAAAAAATCCAATGTCTCAACTCAACTAATGATATAAAATGTGAAGCACACCATCCATATGATCTGATCTCAATATCACTAAATATCACAAGAGTTCAGTTTCACAGTAAATAATCAATCACAGTAAACAATCTAGCACAAAAAGAGAACACACCTCTCTACAGCACAAGTACTATTGCTAGTACGGATGTTTACCACGGTCCGAGCTAGGTCATGCTCGAGCTGAGTCAGAGTCTACAATAAAATTTTATTAATTAAACTTATTCCAAAACATTACTATGCCCCCTAAAAAGACTAAGAAAGGTCACATACGCGAATCACGAGCGGCGTTCGCAGGAGTCGGTCGAACACGAGGCGGAGGCGGTAACACGTTCTCTTCAGAATCTACGTCGTCTGAAAAGACCATAAAAAGAATTCTAATTAAATTCTCATTCAAGTCCACTAACCCAAGTAATACATAAAAAGGTCAACACAGGGTTTTCGGGCTCGATTCTAAAATTACTAATCTCACACTTCAGCACCATTGCCAAAGCAAAGTTGGTTTCTGGAAAGTGGAATAATTAATTTCCCATCATCATGAATTCACGTGGAACAAGACTGGAAACAAATTGAATTTGTTTCTTCCACCATGAATTCACGTGTAACATGAATGGAAACAAATGGAATTTGTTCCTTAATTGTTTCTAACATACTGCCCCAAACTAATACACGTGGGTTAACACCCACAATTCCAATTCCAAACTTTCATCCCCGACTCTTTCAGCACCCACAAAAGACCGACACTGCATATCCAACCCCCTCTTCCCTAAACCAAGACACTCCAATCACCGACCATCACATATAATTGTCGAAACAATCAAGCAAAAATTCAACTAAACTCTCCACCAACCAATATTGCCGACAAAGGAGAAAAGCAAGTTTTGATTTATAATACTCACTGAACTTCAACCCCCAATACCAAAAGAATCGGAACAAAGATTCACTAAACCTACAAAACAAAGCGCAACCTCTAAAGGTACTTACCGATCACTGGAACAAAGAAAACTCACAAGAGAATTTCACCGGTCGGAAAACAATGGAAACGAGTTAGAGAGGGGAAAAAAAGAAATAACGACAGAGAGAGAGTGTTCTGATATAGCCAAAAATAATTTTAATCACATTAGGTTTAGGATTCAAACAAAATTCCGAAAATACCCTCACAAGGAATCCTAAATTAAATGGAATTAGGGATTTTAGATTTGGGGAAAAAGTGAAATTAGGGCTTGACATAAATTGGGGATTTTTCCCTAATTAAGAAATTTTGATTATTACAAATCTCCCCCCCATGAAAGAAATTCCGTCCTCGAAATTTATCTGATGGAAAAGATGCGGATATTGAGCCTTGACAACAGACTTAGGCTTTCACGTGGCCTCATCGTACCCATGATGTCGCCATAAAACCTTAACCATATCAATAGTCTTTTTCCTCAACACTCTCTTGTCCTCCTCAAGAATCTTAATTGGTTCTTCTTCAAAACTTACATCAGGTCTAACCTCAATATCATCGACAGAAATGATGTGGGATGGATCGGATCTATAACGTCTCAATATAGAAACGTGAAACACATTGTGTAAACGCTACAACTCAGGAGGTAACTCAAGCTGGTAGGCTACTGGCCCCACTTTTCGCAAAATTTGATAAGGTCCAATAAAACGGGGACTCAGCTTACCCTTCTTTCCAAAACGAAGTACCTTCCGCCAAGGAGATACTTTCAGGAAGACTCTATCACCCACATCATACTCAATATCCCGACGTTTTAGATCCACATAAGATTTTTTTCTGTCAAAAGCAACCTTAAGTCTATCCTTGATCATTCTAACAGTCTCCTCAGCTTCCCGAGTAATATCTGGGCCCAAAATCCTATGCTCAGTTAACTCAGTCCAACCAATGGGTGTACGACACCTACGTCCATACAAAGCTTCGTACGGTGCCATCTGAATACTAGCCTGATAACTGTTATTATACGCAAACTCTGCCAAGGGTAGAAAATTCTCCCAATTGCCCGGATAATCAACAACGCATCCCCTCAACATATCTTCAAGAATTTGAATAACCCTCTCAGACTGACCATCAGTTTGTGGATGGTACGCAGTACTGAAATTGAGTCGAGTGCCCAGTGCAGTATGAAAAGATTTCCAAAACTTGGCTGTAAATCTCAGATCACGATTAGAAATTATAGAAACTGGCACACCATGCAGTCGCACTATCTCAGATATATATAACCGAGCTAACTTACTGAGGCAAAAGTCAACTCGAACCGGAATAAAATGTGCGGACTTAGTGAGACGATCCACAATAACCCAAATAGAGTCTTTCTTCGACGGAGTCAAAGGAAAACCACTAACAAAGTCCATAGTCACACGTTCCCACTTCCACTGAGGAATCTCAAGATGTTGCAACAACCCAGATGGTCTTTGGTGTTCAGCCTTCACTTTCTGACAAGTTAAGCATTTAGAGACATAGTCCACAATATCTCTCTTAAGTCCCCTCCATCAATATCGCTCCCGGAGATTCTTATACATCTTGTCCCCACCAGGATGCATAGAGTAGGGACTATCGTGGGTTTCGCGGAGAATAGTTTGTTTTAGCTCAGAATTCTTCGGAACACAATATCGTCCCCGATAACAAAGGATACCATCTTGGTTTATGGTGAAGTCCCTAGAAGTACCTTCCTCAACCTCTTTACTACGATGCATCAAGAACACATCATTCGGTTGTTCCGAACGAATCTCAAAAATTAAAGTAGGAATAACCCGAAGTTCCGCTAAGATACTCCCATCCTCATACAAATTCAGATGAGTAAAAAGAGCTCTCAGATCTGCAATTACACGACGGCTCAAAGCATCTGCCACTACATTAGCTTTCCCAGGGTGATACTCAATCTTACAGTCATAATCCTTCAGAAGTTCTAACCAACGATGTTGTCTCAAGTTAAGCTCTTTCTGAGTGAGAAAATATTTCAAACTCTTATGATCGGTAAAGATATAATACTTCTCTCCGTAGAGGTAGTGTCTCCAAATTTTAAGAGCAAAGACCACAGCAGCTAACTCAAGATCATGGGTGGGATAGTTACCTTCATGTGGTTTTAACTGACGGGAGGCATAAGCAACTACCCTACCATCCTGCATAAGTACGCAACCCAAACCAGTATGAGAAGCATCACTGTAAACGGTATATGGTTTCCCAAACTCAGGTTGGATCAAAACTGGGGCTTGGGTTAGCACCAATTTTAATTTCTCAAAGCTGGATTGTTGGGCCTCAGTCCAAACATAAGGGGTATTCTTCCTCAAGAGTTTGGTTAAAGGTACTGCAATGATCGAAAACCCTTCCACAAACCTCCGATAATAACCAGTTAAACCCAAGAAATTACGGATCTCAGAAATATTTTTGGGTTGCTTCCAACCCATAATAGCCTCAATCTTTTTCGGATCCACTTTAACACCTTCAGCAGAAACTATGTGTCCCAAAAACATTACTTCACACAACCAAAATTCACACTTGCTAAACTTAGCATATAATTGTTTCTCTCTCAGAGTTTGTAAAACAATATGAAGATGTTTCTCATGTTCATCCTTAGACTTAGAAAAAACCAAAATGTCATCGATAAAAACAACCACAAACTGATCAAGGTAGGGCTAAAATACTCTGTTCATTAAATCCATGAATGCTGCAGGAGCATTTGTCAACCCGAAAGGCATTACGAGAAATTCATAATGGCCGTAACGTGTTCGGAAAACTGTATTAAAAATATCAGAATCCTTAACTCTGAGTTGGTAGTACCCAGATCTCAAATCTATCTTCGAGAAAACCTTAGCACCCCGAAACTGATCGAAAAGATCATCGATACGAGGGAGGGGATATTTATTCTTTATCGTCAACTTGTTCAATTTACGATAGTCAATACACAGACGAAGCGTCTCATCCTTCTTCTTGACAAAGAGAACTGAAGCTCCCCAAGGTGAAATACTTGGTCTAATAAACTCTCTATCCAAAAGCTCTTGCAACTGGATTTTTAATTTCTTAAGTTCCTTAGGTGCCATCCGATATGGTGCCATCTATACAGGTGTTGTACCCGGATAAACCTCAATACCAAACTCAATCTCATCACGCTTAGGTGGCACTCCTGGTAATTCCTCAAGGAACACATCTGGAAAATCTTTCACAACCCGAATCTCCCAGAATCCGATTGTCTAGAATCCAGGATGTACGCTAGATAGACTACAGAACCTTTCCTAATCAACTTATCAGCTTTAAGAGCTGATATCATATTAGATAAGAAACCTCTTCGTTCCCCCATTAACATTATTACTCGATTATCAGGTGTTTTCAGAAAAGCTCTCTTTTTCTCATAATCCAGATTAACTCGATGTTTGGATAACCAATCCATACCAAGAATAAGATCAAACTCATAAAAAAGGAGTTCCATAAGATTTGCAGGGAACATCTCCCCCTGAACCTCAAGGGGACAATTACGGTAAATGTTATTGACATCAACGGAATTACCCACGGGGCTTTGGACAGTTACAGAAAAATCTGTTTTACATACCGGAATTTCAAGACCACCAGCTACCGCACTCGCCACATAAGAGTGCGTAGACCCATTATCAAGCAAAGCAAAATAAGGCAAGGAATGGATAGAAAAGGTACCCACTATAACGTCTGGTTGGTCACGATCATCCTGAGCCCTGGTAGCATAGATCAGGCCGGGTTTCTTGACACCCGAAGTAGCTGCACTCTGAACTGATCCTCTCTTACCCCTATACCAGAGGTGACTGACTTTCCTTGGCCTCTACCCACACCAGATGTCTGAACTGGATCCTGTGACTGTTTCCTCAAGAAAGAAGCTGTAGGCGGTTCAGGACAAGCACTAAAGAAATGATCCAAAGATCCACACCTAAAACAAGTGCCGACCTTCCTTCTGCATTCCCCTCCATGTTTCTTGTGACAGAAAGAACAGATTGGTCGGGAAGCTAACGACCCACCTTCACTGGCAGTAGATACCATCGGTTTTGTCCTCTGATTGCTCTGCTGGACTGATTCCTCTCTAGCTCTCTTACCAGCATAACTCGGGGTACCCTGCTGGTAACCCGACCCATAATATCTCTTACCTCGATCCTTCTCATATTTCGACTGACTCCTAGAGATGGTTTCCATTCTCTCCACTGTCTTGGCACGATCAACCAAAGCACTAAAAGACTTATCCTGAAAAGGAGCTACCTTCTCACGGATCGAAAAGCGAAGACCTTTCAGAAATTCTAGGCACTTATCCTTCTCAGTGTCTACTAAACCAGGTGCATACCGGGACAATTCCACAAAACTGATCTCATACCTGGATACTGTCATATTCTCCTATTTTAGATCAATGAAAGCCTGACACCGATCAGCTAGATACTGCTCTCCCACATAACGGTTCTGAAAGGCCTGACGGAAGGTATCTCAGGTTATTTGATCAGCCAACATAAGCCTCTGTTCCGATCTCCACCAACGTTGTGCCTCGCCTTGCAGTAGTGAAACAACAACTTTTAATTTCTTACTAGTGGGGTATTCCATTTCCTCAAAAAGTCTCTCAAAATCCTCCATCCATAGCTCAGCATCCGATGGGTGCTCATCCAAAACCCCCGCAAAAACCCTCATTCCGGCACTAAGGAAAATAGCTGACACCGATTTCCTAGCACTTTTTGACTGTTCACAGAAGTATTTCAGTAACTTCCGGTTAACCGCAGCACTATCAAGTTCCACTGTCTCAATTGTTGCCCGAATCTATCAGCTCTTCCTCATGAGGTGGTTGTTCATGTGCTTCCCTATCCCCAGACTAACGGCTCATGGTTTGTTGCACCTCAGGTTGAGGGTCAACCTCCTGATCTTGTATCTCAGCTTGATCATTAACAGTATGATCAACAGCAGGTGGCGGTTCACTAACAGCCGCAGCAGTACGACCACGGCCTCAGCCCCTGGTAACAGCAAGTCTAACACTCATACGAGGTGGCATAGTGTCTATCTACAAGGATAAAGCTTATATTAGATTTGGTACCGGAGTCTCAATTTCAAAACACGAATAAAATACTTTATTTTCAGAAATTCCCATATCCCAAAATATTTAATGCATGCATGACTTTCAAATACAAGTAAAACATTGGTTACGGGCCTCACAGTCCGAGGGTTGAACTCGGCTCTGATACCAAAAATGTAACCCCTTAATTTTAATCTTTAAACGCACGGTAGGTTAAGAAGTCATATTTATAACTTGTTCGATAAGTAAAGCAAAAGAATCACTTTTCAAAAGAAATAAATACCCAATGCAACGGTAATGTATATGAAATAATAAAGACGTTAAAAAGTATTATTATATTTAAATATCCAATAACAAAAACATTAATAAATCAAATATCTCATTTATTGCATGTAACTAAAAACATCTCAAGCCTTAATAATCCCAAAACATTAAAGTATTATCCTAAATAACCAACGTACTAAAAATAATAATTGAAAATAACTTCTGATTGAGATCTCCGGGTACCAACTCCTAAAGCCGAGTATCTAAAACATTAAATAAACGGAATGAGCTATAAGCCTAGTGTGTCTCTACAGTGCTGTCTCAAGTCACAAAAGCATTCAGTTCATTTAAATATAACGAGGAAGTAACCACAAAAATGTCTCAATGAACAATGAATGCAATGTCACAGAGAATGCAGTCCCATACTCCGAACGCCTAACACAGTGGTGGCAAATTCATCCGATCACAGTGGATGTAGTTCCCCAGAACTCCTCACCCCTTATTTCTCTGAAACACAGTGTGGTAAAAACTACCTTCCTCCGTACAATCCACCCCATGCATATGTTATGCAATGAATGCAAAAAAAAATATCCAATGTCTCAACTCAACTAATGATATAAAATGTGAAGCACACCATCCACATGATCTGATCTCAATATCACTAAATATCACAAGAGTTCAGTTTCACAGTAAATAATCAATCACAGTAAACAATCTAGCACAAGAAGAGAACACACCTCTCTACAGCACAAGTACTACTGCTGGTACGAACGTTTACCACGGTCCGAGCTAGGTCCTGCTCGAGCTGAGTCAGAGTCTACAATAAAATTTTATTAATTAAACTTATTCCAAAACATTACTATGCCCCCTAAAAAGACTAAGAAAGGTCACATACGCGAATCACGAGCGGCGCTCGCAAGAGTCGGTCGAACACGAGGCGGAGGCGGTAACACGTTCTCTTCAGAATCTACGTCGTCTGAAAAGACCATAAAAAGAATTCTAATTAAATTCTCATTCAAGTCCACTAACCCAAGTAATACATAAAAAGGTCAACACAGGGTTTTCGGGTTCGATTCTAAAATTACTAATCTCACACTTCAGCACTATTGCCAAAGCAAAGTTGGTTTCTGGAAAGTGGAATAATTAATTTCCCATCATCATGAATTCATGTGGAACAAGACTGGAAACAATTGAATTTGTTTCTTCCACCATGAATTCACGTGTAACATGAATGGAAACAAATGGAATTTGTTCCTTAATTGTTTCTAACATACTGCCCCAAACTAATACACGTGGGTTAACACCCACAATTCCAATTCCAAACTTTCATCCTCGACTCTTTCAGCACCCACAAAAGACCGACACTGCATATCCAACCCCCCTTCCCTAAACCAAGACACTCCAATCACCGACCATCACATATAATTGTCGAAACAATCAAGCAAAAATTCAACTAAACTCTCCACCAACCAATATTGCCGACAAAGGAGAAAAGCAAGTTTTGATTTATAATACTCACTGAACTTCAACCCCCAATACCAAAAGAATCGGAACAAAGATTCACTAAACCTACAAAACAAAGCGCAACCTCTAAAGGTACTTACCGATCTCTGGAACAAAGAAAACTCACAAGAGAATTTCACCGGTCGGAAAACAATGGAAACGAGTTAGAGAGGGGAAGAAAAGAAATAACGACAGAGAGAGAGTGTTCTGATATAGCCAAAAATAATTTTAATCACATTAGGTTTAGGATTCAAACAAAATTCTGAAAATACCCTCATAAGGAATCCTAAATTAAATGGAATTAGAGATTTCAGATTTGGGGAAAAAGTGAAATTAGGGCTTGACATAAATTGGGGATTTTTCCCTAATTAAGAAATTTTGATTATTACAAATTCTCTCTTGGCATTTACTCTTCTTTGCATATGAGCTTGGTAAGATAGTATGTGAAGACAAATCTATTTGTCTAATATCAGGAGAGTTAGACTCACGAAACGAGAGAATACAATCTTTGCACATGGGCATTAACTAATCCGCAAGGGTTTCAGCGACTAAAAGGATGCATGTAATCGGTTGTTATTCATCCTTGTTTCATGTCGGAAAGTATCATCAAGACATGGATTTCAATAGTTCTCAAATCTTAGGGATAAGGAGGAGACATACAAGGATGCTCTGTCGAACTATGAGTTATTGAATTGTCGACAAGGCATAACCTCGCCAAGGCGACCCTTAGTGCGACCCGCTGCGGCGGCAAGTCAACCTATTGCATTAATATGAACGAGACAATTACATTCTAATTCTACACTACGAAGCAATCTAATTTGACCCATTTTTTCATCTTGATTTCTTGATCACTTATCTTTATCGCTTTAATTAGTTTTCTTAGTTATAGTTCAAACTCGATTATTTGTGTTTTTAATTTTTCATTGTGTAGGAATAATAAATTGTGAAAGTAATGTTAATCCTCGTGAGATCGACATCTTAAATACTACAATTTGGTAAAAGGTGGATGGACGAATGCTTCATTGTAAAAACATAGAACTTTCTAGCCGTCATCAGGTATAAAAAATTCTTCCTTAAAATTTATATATTTTAAAAATTTAGTTCTAATTAAAAAATAATTTAATAAATTTAACTATTTATATTTAAAAATTTTAACATTCTATGATCACATGTTGCACAATCTTTTCATATGGATGTAATAATTCGACAGATATATTCATTTCATTATTGAACAATTGGCAGGTTAATAAAATAAACTCATTATGAATTTAACACACACTTGCCGCACGCGCGAGTAAAAGATAAATCAATTATCTTAACATTCATCTGGATCGTTAAATCTATATCGGATCTAACAATCAAAAAATAGTTGCCCATAATACAAAGATGACTAGTTTTTTCTGTTCTAGGGTTAGGGTTTATTTATTTTGGGCCTAAAATGGGTTACTATAAAATTATAATTTTTGGGGTTTTGAACTATTATAAACGGACGCTTAATCTAATGAATTTGAGTTTTATTATTTAATTATCTATTAATTTTTATTTCGATTTAGTAATAAATAATCATATATATAATAATAATAATAATATAACCGATTAATAATACTTATAATCAATAATAAAAAATATAATAGTTTGAAAGGATAACAATGCGATAATCATAATAATAATAGTTAAATACAAAATAATAGTAATATTTTGGATTTTTAACAATTATATAAATAATAATAGTTCTAATAATATTACATTTTTATTTTTACCGAATATTAATATAGAATATATTATAATAATACTTGCAATACTATCATAATTACCATCTACTAATATTTTGATTTTGATTTTTTATTAATAAATAATAATAAAATAATATAGAAAAATTACATAATAATAGTAATATATATTTTTTAATTTTCTCATTAATATGCTAATAAGAAAATTGTATAAAGCAAGTTAACCGTAATCAAAGTTTATATACAATTAAAGCTTAGAGGTCAAAAAAGTTATTAATTTTAAAAAAATATCAATTAAATTCTTAAATTTCTTTTTTCACTTAATTAAGTGAAAACATGACACGTTTTTCACTTAATTAAGTGAAAACATGACACTTAATTAAGTGAAAACATGACACGTTGGACTATAACGGTGAATTAAAAATTTATCTAAATTTAATAGTCAAAATTAACTAGAAAACTTAATCGATTTAATTTTTTAGTTCAAAGGTTTAATTGATTTAATTTCTTAATTTAAGAATTTAATTAATTAATTTTTAAGTTCAAGAGCTTAATTAAATATAAAATAAGTTTAAAATTTTATTTTTTTCAAAAATTTAAGAGTTTTTTATATCTTTAAACCTAAAACTAAATAAAATTTAAAAATTGATTAATAGTCTAAATAAAATTCATGATTATATCGTAATACTCCAAATAACTATCGGCATAAAAGTTCTCTTTTTTTCAGCAATAGCATATACCAGTATTTTTTATAATATAAAATATAAACATTTTTCTTTTAAAATAATCTGGTTCATTATATTATTTATTATTTTCTCATTTTTCTTTTACACCAATTTCAACCAGTATCTTTTTAATTTTTTACCTTTCTATTTTTTAAAATTCAGAAAAATTCTATAATAAAAGCTAGATATTATGTCATGTTTATATATTTTTAGAACAATCACATCAAAGTACTTCCATTGAAAAAGAAAAAGAAAAGATACGGCAAGTACTTCCATTACGTAAAGATGAACAAACAGACTTCAAAACAAAGGAAACATAACTATTCCACCCTATACGAAGGGTATATGTGCATATCACATCTTGGTTTTGCTAGACCGATCACGTATAACACCTTCCTCATCAACACGACCAACATCATTGAAACTGCCATCAGATGATCTCAACGTAGCATCAACAGCTCCTGAGGGGGATTCTTCGACTTTAACCACTATAGTCTCTGTAAACCCTTCACCGACTCGAGGTTTTGCAGCGTCAAGGTGGCCATGGGTCTTCCTTCCACCTTCATCACCTCCCAGATTCATATCTTTCATAGCTTCAAGGGGATTCTTCTCTGCAGTCTCTGATGTCTTCTGTTTCGTTTCTTCGTTTTTCCCAGTGAGGAAATCCATAGCTCTCTTAGCAGCATCAGCAGCAGAATCTTTCAACTCACCAAGCTTACTAATAGTAACATCCTTACCTTCCTTTGCTTTCTCGGCAGTATAATCTTTTCCTTCTCTAGCCTTCTCCGCTGCATATTCCGTCCCTTGTTTCGTCTTTTCAGCCGTTACGTCCTTAGCTTCCTTGGCTTTCTCCGCAGCATAGTCCTTGTATTCAGTCGCTTTCTCCAGTGTAGCATCCTTTGCATCCTTAGCTTTCCGTGCTGCGTAATCTGTATATTCGGAAGCCTTTTGCGCGGTCGTATCTTTTGCTCCCTTGGCTGTCTCCATTGTAGCATCTTTTGCATCCTTAGCTTTCTGTGCTGCATAGTCCGCGTACTCGGAAGCCTTTTGCCCTGTGGTGTCTCTCGCCTGCTTAGCTTTCTCAGCTGTGTAATCTTTATATTCAGTCGCTTTTCCCATTGTAGCATCCTTTGCATCCTTGGCTTTTTGGGCTGCGTAGTTGGAATACTCAGATGCCCTCTGCGCTGTGGCGTCTCTTGCTTCCTTCGACTTCTGGGCAGCATAATCTGTATATTCAGAAGCTTTACCTGTCACCGAATCTTTGGTTTCTTTCGTCTTTTGTGCTGTAGCATCTCTCGCTTCCCCTGCCTTCCGAGACGCATAATCTGTATACTCGGAAGCTTTACCTGCTGCAGTGTCTCTCATTTCTTTCGTCCTCTGGGCTGCCGAGTCTCCCGTCTCCTTTGCTTTCCGAGTGGCGTAGTCTGTATATTCGGCAGCCTTTTCTTTGGTAGTATCCTTCGCCTGTTTCGCCTTATCGGCACCCTCATTTGCTTTCTCAGCTACATAGTCTCTGTACTCGCCAGCAGTCTCCTTTGCGCGATCACCATATTCCTTTGCTTTCCGGGATGCCTCCGTCGCGCCTTTATCGGTAGTTTCCTTGGCTCTCACAGTGGTATAATCTTCTTCTGTGGTACCCCATTTGTCCCCTTCCCTAGAGGAATCTGCCGCCTCGTGGCTCTTACCAACCACAGCTTCTTTGGCATGCTCGTATGTTCCTTGCACCGCCCTCAACACCGTCCCGATAACTCCGGGCCTCTGTTGCTGTTGCTGCGGTGTTGCTTCCCATTCCTCCTTATACACAACACTTTCTTCTGGCCTCCTTTGTTGTTGCTGCTGCTTCGATTGATCCCATTCTTCCTTGTAAACAGCTCTCCCTCCATATTCTCTTCCTCGGTTAATATCCCTAAGATCATCTGCCGCTTGTCTGGCCGCTGCCTCTGCTCTTCGCTCCTTCTTTTGCCTAGTCGACATGGCTAGATTTTCAAATCTCAAACACGAACTCACTGGAACAATTTTCTGTTTAGTGATTATATGCCCCTTCGCTTGATGCTTATATATTTTTCTTAAGCAGGTGAAGGTGGAAGGCATGGATCGATCTAAAATATAGAATCTGATACGGTTCTGGGAGCATGACACGTAGAAGGGAGAATACCCACATTGCTCAGCTGCCACGTGTTAATCATGAGATGGTTTATTGAAAAGTGGCACAAGCAGGCTAATGGAAGGATGACGTGTTAATGTCATCAGGCGGTGAAATTGATTACCATATCTTTACACCTGTCCGATAATTTGCCATGTGTCTGTTTAGAGTAAAATGGTAAAGTCTTTTATGTTATAATAACTAAACCATATTTCAAAGATCAATTTAGATAATAAATAATTTAACATCACTTAAAGATATTTTAAATTTAAGATTTTATTTATATATAACTCTATGTACAGAACATTGACAGATGTAAAAAAAAAAAAATTAAACACACATACATTAATAATACAATATTTTGAAGATAAAAATATTAATAATTATAATAAAAACTCATAAAAAAATATACTAACCAAAGACAAATTTTATAACTGTTCCCTTCTAAATTTTATTTTTGATATCACTGTATAATCTTTTATTATATACATTATGAAGTATATCTTTGTCAATAAAAGTAACTAAAAAATCAATCAACAATTCATTTACTATATAATTGTAAGATCGATTTTTTATAAAGTACATTATAAAGAATATTTCTTCCACCATTGCGATTGTAATCTATAAATTTATAATCAATTTTAAAAATAAATACACAAATAAGTATATAATATGTTTTATTGTCTCAATCACTTTTCAATAAGTAAAAAAAATAAATCATAATTCTTTTTTAATATATTTGTAGCGATCTTTTCGTTAATTAAAAATTAATAAATATTAGGTATGATAAAAAAGAGTGTAATAAAAAAAATCACTAGTGGAATAAATATGAAATTAGGTCTTGAAAATTGAGGTTAAAAATTAGATTTAAAATTAGGTATTTGAACCTAAAAATTTGAAAAAAGGATTAAAATGTTAATCCTAAAATAGAAATCTAGGGTTAGGGATTAAATTTTAGAATTTGAGAATTATCAAAAGGGAAAAGTTTGAAAATTGAGGAAAAGGGAATTTTTAAAAAATTAGGGTTTACAAAATGATTTTAAGAATTGGAAAGAATGGTTGGAAAAAGATTTTTTTAAAAAAAGGGTGGAGTCGTTACCAGTTACTTTTGGTAGACCGACCATCGGGAAACTAGAGATTCTTTAAAAATTAGGTTCGAGGGTCGGTTATGGTTTTAAAACGATATTAGCATTAAAAAATCGCCCTAAAATTGACACCTTTAAAATAACCGCTTAATTAATTTTGGATTTTATGATTTAAAGTTGCATTTAAATTAATTGTTGTTTAATGATTTAGATTTATTTTATTTTTACCGTATCTTTACTCGAAGATAAACGCATACACCGTCACCGATACATCGGGTGACGAGCCCGTTACGATCGAATAAAGAAGCAATTATTAAGTTTATTAATTAAGAGTGAGATATCAATTAAGCAAAATTAAGTATGTAGCAAAATAAATATGAAACATGTACAAAATATACATGAACAATGGGAATAAAGTACAAAATACATATACAAACATAATGAACTAATATGTACAAATAAACAAAAGCACACATGACAAAAATAAACTAAAGGTATAACAATATAAAATGACAAATATATATAATAAAGTAAAATGCATGAATGAAAGACAATATAGACAATAAAATGTATAATTAATAATAGATAACTAAATGGAGAAATAAATGAGTAAATAAGCATAAATAAAAGGAACAAAATAAATAAATATGTACATAAACATGTGAACAAAGTGAAGCCGATAAATAAATATGCACAAATAAAAAAATAATATAAATAATAAATATCAACAATATAAATAAAAAGATCAAATTGTAAATAAATAAATAAATTAGAGACCAAAATGAAAAAACTTAGACACCGAAAATGACTAAATTAAAAAATAGTGACATTTTAAGGGTAAAGTTGAGTAAAAAAGAGGTTTGATTATAATTCGGTGACCGTATTAAAATTATTTGAAAACTCACAGGGATTGCGGTCATGATTTTGAAAAGCGGAATGGTTTAAAAGCAAACCATAAAGCGCGGAGGGACTCTAAAAAAAGTAACCCATTATTAAAATAATGATTATAATAAAATCGGGACCTGATTGAAAAGCCAAATAGAAGGGAAAGGACCACAAGCGTAAATACCCTTACACAGAGGGTTTTAATGAAGAGGTTAATCCATTTTCAAAATAAAAGATAAACAAAAAAAAAGCCTCCTTATTTTATTTTACCCAAAATTGAAAACAAAGAGGAACTTAAATCCTCTGTCTTGTTCTTCAAAAACCCAGGAAACAAGGAGGTGTTCTTCCTTGTTTGAAGAACACCATCGTGAAAACCCAGAATCCGACGGGGCTCCGTCGTGAAACCCAGAATTCGACCACCGTAGACGGTGGTCGGCGACCTTAAAACACTAAAAAAACCCTTTCCTTTTCAACACCAAAACCCGATCTAAGCCCCTATTCCTCAAAATCGAACCCAAAAACGTTTGAAAGCCTTTATTTTCTCAAAAACAAAGATCAAAACACCCTTTATTTCAATAAAAAGAATCGAAAAGCCTTCCTTTTTTTTTATGAAAACCGAAATAAAAAGGCTTTTTTTCTGAAAAAAAAGAACTCGTCAACCCCTTTATCCTTATATCAGCTCACCACAGTCGACCTCCAAAGGAAGGACGACAAGCTTGTTGCCGAGGAGGAGGAGCCACCGGAGTTGCTTGAAAACAAAAGGTAAAGATCAGAACCCTAAACCCCCTTTATTTTGTTATCGCATGCAAAGAAAAAAAAGAGGATTTACCTCTGAACTCTCTGTTTTCTATTGATCGAAAAAGGTAGAGAACCCTTGATACAATATTTTCGGCTTTCTTTTATAGTCGGTTGAAATTATATGAAAAATATGCTTCTATTGTTGTTGGAAATTTCTCTGATTGTTGGCGTCTTTTGTACTCTAAAAATGTTTATACGCGTCTGATATCTCTAATGAAATTTGTTGTAATGCTCTGTAACTCTCTGAATTTGTTGGCTAACCGGTTGTAATTCTCTACATTTCTGGTGTTTTGGCTTTGTTATTTGTCGATTTGGCTCATGTTTGTACGATTCTGACATGAATTTTGGTTGTCTTGTTGTGCGAGATGACGGTGGGAATTGTGGGAGAACAATCACCGACAAACGAACGGTCGTCGATCGGAAAAACTGAAGAGTTCAATCTGAATTCGAACGGTCCTTTGGGGATTCAAATTGTCCGCGCGTGATTTCCACGCGCGCGTTTGAAGGCGAAGGGCCAACGCGTAGGCGCGTCAGGAAACCAAAAGTTTATTCTCCCTTGCATTTGGACCGTCAGATCTAATCCAGATCTAACGATTGTGGTGCGGCTGTGCAAAGGGAAATGAATAGCATTAGGGTTTCCTGTTAATTAATCCGGTTCGGGCCTAATAATGGGCTGATGTAATTATTAATTACGGGCTTGTAATTAAAGTTTACGTGGGTTGGGTAATTATTGTATTGGATTGAACTTTATATATGACTGATAATTAAATGAGTTTTTATTTAATATCTGTTTTGGTTTATTTGATTTGAGCTCTTATTATATATAAATATGATAATAATAAAAACTTATAATAATAAAAATAATAAATAATAGCAACGGAATTAATAATAATAGTAAAAAGAAAGAAGATAAATCAAAAACTTAACTAATATTAACCAGAGAAATAGTAAATAATAGATAATAAGACTAATAATACCTTAGCAGAAAGAAACAATAAGTTACGTCTATTAACATATTAACGTAAGTGTATTTTTGATTTTTTTGGGAGGAAAGTAAAATAATAGTATATATATATTTTTTAATTTTTTTAAAGTATAGTATATATATATATAATTTTTTATAATTTTTGAAATATGATAATAAATATATGATAAGAACAAACAACACAAATAAAAAAATATTTATAGTATTTTTAGATTAAAATTTAAGCCCGTTATTCGATAAAAATAAAACCAGATTTAAACTTCGGATAAAATTAGTGATTATAACGTTTATAAAAAAATAATAATAAAGCTATTAAGTAATAACGATTTTATAATGTAAACACTTAATGAATATTTTTAGTTTTTTTATGATAATTTTCTGATTTAATCTGAAGATTATTAATTTTTTAGTATTCATATATATATATATAATATTAAAAATAAAATTATTCAGTATGTATAATTTAAGATTTAAGATTTATAACTTAAAAACTAAAATTATAGTATACGATTTATTTTAACTGATATATCCTTTAATAAAACTTATAAAGCTCCGATCGCTTATTCTTAATCTATGGCTACCGAAGACTTCACCACTTAGATATTAAAATTTAATCTCGCAATAATTTCAATTCCAAACCGAGTGAAGGATCATGTGAAACACATCGAATCGCTTTGGCGGAGAGATGAACTCGAAATGCTTTCTCACTTGCAACACTCTCCTATGCAGTCTGATATATACTGCCCCATCGATTTCGTTAATAGTTCCTTCAGTTTTGGGATCTCCTCCACCGAAACCACCACGAAAAATGATTTCCCTCGCAAAATATCGCTAAATCTAGGAAGGTATTTATGTACATTAGTGTCTTCATCTTTTCCTTCCCAATGCTCTAGTAGGACGGGTCTTACCGGACCATGAACAGCTCCTGTGAAGAATGCCAAGATACTACACCGAGAAGCCGGTGGTCCACTGTTCAAACTGGCTAATTTATCGGTTAGGAGATTGATTTCTGGAATCGAAATATCCTTTGCCGGAGAAATTATTATATAAACCCTTTTCACCACTTAAGATATGATCCCAAACAATTAAAATAAGACACATAATATATTTTTTTATATCATATCTACACATAAGTAGTATCCAAATCATCCACTTTAATGCATTTGATTTAAAAATAGAAAAAATATTATCAAAGATTTTTTTATGTTGTCTTCCTCTTTATTGTTTAATTTTTTTAATTAATTTTTTTAATCCCTAACCTTAAACCCTAAATCATAACCATAAACCCTAACCCTAAACCCTAAACCATAACCCTAAACCCTAACCCTAACCTAAACAATAACACATAACCCCTAAACCCTAACTCTAACCCTAAACCTTAAACCTAAATCACATAAACCCTAAACCCTAAACCTAAACCACATAAACCATAAACCACTAATCTCTAACCATAAACCCTAAACTCTAAATCCTAAACCCCAAATCTTATATAAAAAATTAATTAAGAAAACTTTAAAAAACAAAGAGAAAATGACACAAGAAATTTCTAATAATATTTTTTCCCTTTTTAAATCAAAGACATTAAATTAGATGATTTGGTTAATGTTTATGTGTAAATTTGATATGAGAAAAATATATTATGTGTTAATTTAATTGGTTGAGACTATATCTTAGATGGTGAAAAGGGTTCGTGTATCAATTTTTCCCTTTGCCGGGTTGAATCTTTCGGTGGTGTTTGCATTGTATAGAGCTCGAATGGAGTTCCTTTCCGGTCCCTGCATATAAAACCATATGAATCGCAAGCTCAAATCAAAATAAACCATGACCATGATGCTGAACTGATGAAAACTAACCCAATCATGGCAGGCGACCATGAAATGGTCTGCACCGTGGCTTCGGTTCCAGTAAGGGTATTTCTGCGCTGTAATCGATGACGGTCCTTCGTATGGTGCCGAAATCACAGGTATCGCGGGAATAATCGAATCGTACCATCTTTGCTACACTGAATGGTAGGTAGAGAACATGATCTTTCTGTGGATCATGTGTTTGGAATTTTGTATTAACATCCATCTGATAAATTAAATTTCCTTCCAGTGAATATATGCTCTTGCAAGGACCATCATGAAACACTGGAGGCTCCTCTTCCTTGTAAACAAAGACCTTAATTGGTTCTACATTTTCAGGTAGTCAGTAGTGGATGCACTTGAAGTATAGGCCTCGTGAACAAAGTCCGAGTCTATCTTAAAACTTTTTAAATTTTATATTTTTATCGTCAGTTTTTTTTTTTAATTTTATGAATTAATTCTTAATTTTTTTTAAATATTTATGAGTTGTGTTCACCCTAAAATTTTAAAGTTTTATATATGTCCACTCTCAAATATTAATTTGCTCGTGGTTCAAACGAATATATTAATTTTAAAGTTTTTAACTAACTAAAATTCTTCCTTTTATTTTTTTCTTTTGATTTATGGATTAAGATTTTAGATTTTATTTTTATTTTAATAATTTTATTCATAATATATAAGAATTAATTTATGATACCTGAGGAAAAAGCTGATGATTTGTAAATTTTAATTTATAAAAAAATTATGTGAAAAAAATGAAGATTATATAATTTTGTTTAATTGAATAATACTACGAATAAGATGATTAAAATAATTTATAAAATATTTTCTTTTAATTTTATTTTTAAAATATAATAAATTACATATTTAATCTTTAAAAATTTTAATAATTATTCTAAAATCATTAAAAAATTAATAATGTTAAACGAGGTATTAAGAATTTTATCTCTGCTCTTTTACAAGAGTAAAATATAAAATTTATTAAAAAAAAATATTACGTGAATTCACCCGTAAAATAACGACATAAGAAAAGAGTTACGTAAATAGTTTTAATGGTTAAAATTGACATAATAAGGAAGGTTTATAAAGTAAAATATTTAATAAAAAATCAGTGAATGCTTTAATAACATAAGAAATCCTTTAAAAAGTTAAATCATTTTATTATATTTTTGAATTTGAATACTTAATTTAATTCCCAAATATTCAATCCTAAATATTCCCGACCTCACTTGTAATTCGATCAATAATTAATTAAATTAAAAGTTTTTATAAATATTTTAATATTAAAGTTTATAAATTTAATTTAAGGTTTAAGGATTTAAAATTTTAAGGTTTAGTTTTTATAGAATATAATAATAATTTAGGTTGTGCCGTATAAATTATGAATTTTAACTATTATCCCTAAATTTAAAACTTATATACATAAACTTTTAAATCATACACCTTAAACTAAGTTTATAAACCCTGAAACTAAGGTTTGTGAAAATTTTTAGTTTCCATTACCAACGTAGTAAATAATTATCTGTCTAGAATTACAAGTGAAGTAGAAAAAATTAAGGTCAAGAATGGAACCAAAATCAAATATTAAGAAAGATAAATATTTATTTAATCTTTAAATTTAAAATTTGAGAGAGACAAAATCTTTATTTTAGTACCATTTAAATTAAAAAGATCTTAAATATAATTATACTAAAAAATTTTGGAAGGAATAAAAACTTTTCACAGACGATATAACTCGGTCCCTGATACACGAATACCCCACAGTCCTATGAACCTACCCTTCTATATGAATATATGTACATCTATGTACTTATTTAATCTTAATTATTGCTACAGAATATCCAATTATTCTAGTGATTAAATTAAATGATAAATGATATTACGTGTGTCGAATATTGTTAAATATTATTATTGTTAAAAATAATTAAATATTATTAAATTAATTAATAAAAATTAAATTATAAACTTAATATATAATTATGAATTATTTAAAATAAAATTTAAATTAAATTATTTTTATATATTAATATTTATTTTAAAATATAATAAAATCTTTAAACCTAGTTACGGACCGTTTATGGTTCAGGAGCATAAATGGACCGTTTGTCAACTAATGAGTTCAATCAAGAGAATGATAAAAATTAAGACTTAAATTAAAGTGATTATTTAGTAATACGAATTTCATACATATAAAAGTTAAATGGTACATGGCAAGAAAAATTAGTCATCTACTATGATAACACTTACCAAAACCATAACCACTCTTATTGGAACAAGTACAAAAATGGATGTGTGGCCATAGGCTTGGGAATCGAGACTGGAACTAAAACTCATCACTGCATCAAAAGTTGGAAATTCTGGTCATTGTTTACCAGCACGTAATCATATCCGAGGCCACCGGCAAGCTGGACAAATTCCTCCTCTTCGCTCTTGCAGACTTGAATTCCAACCAAAACGTTCGCTCCTGTTTCGCCCTGTCGAATCAAATAAATCAGGATTGGTATTTGCTTATATCCAAAACAATTAGAGAAGAGTCTTTAGATGCTAACCTGACCACGATAATGGAACAAACTGATGTTCCAGCGTGGACTAAAAGTGTCTAAGAACTTCATCAAAGCACCAGGCCTCTCCGGGAAAACAAACCGGCATAGGACCTCATGTTCAACATTCGATCTGCCTCCCATCTGTAAGAGAGGAATAAAGAGAATTAACAAAGGTTGCACCTGCCCGTACACGACCGACAAAACGCAGGTAAACAGAATAGGGACAATAATGATATGTACCAAATACCGCAAGTGATCTTTAACCAAATCACTTGATGTAAGATTGTATGTTCTAAGATGAGAAGATTCCATCCTCTGCTTCATTGCTTCAAGTTCAGAAACCGTGTGAACACCAACACTGCAAAACAACATTGATGGATAATGAAGTGATCTCAGTTCACAGATTTCTGAATACCAAATCATCACCAAAATATGTATGAGATAGACCTGTACAATACTACGGCTTCTTTATCGGAACTACATCTATATTTGAACTCAGTGATATTCATAGGCCCCACCTGTCAATCCCAATGATAAATAGTTACTTTTACACTTGATTTAGCAGTAGAAATGAATGAAACTGATAATTTGTAGGAAGGTTATACCAGTTTACAAAACTGTTTGAAGCTTCCTGGCTCCTCCGGCATAACAGTTGCAAGCACTGCCTCCTGTTGTCTACCCACATTAGCCAGTTCAGTAACCACTCTTAGCTTATCAAAATTCATGTTTGCACCACTAGTTATTGCTACAACATGCTTCCCCTTAAGGCTGTAATATTTGCAATAGGCTTCAGCTCCCGCAAGGGCTAGAGCACCTGCTGGTTCAAGAATGCTCCTCTTCTCTTCAAACATATCCTTAAACATAAACAACTCAGTTGTAAATCCTTAAGCATCCAGAACTAGAACCGGTTTACCTCTTCATATGAACCTAAGACAGACCAATTCCTAAAATACTACATGCAGAATCCAAGCCATACAATTTTTACAATATATTTGAAATAGAAACTAGAGAATTTGTTTCAGATTAAGAATTTATGTAACTTCATGTCATCATTTATGATGTTTGCTTAGTTCAAAACTGTATCATTCGAGGACAGAACCACTATAACTACAGCCAAAGTAAAGTTTGATTAACAATTGAGAGGATAAAAAGAATCAGCCAAAGTGAATCCGTGAAAATTTTGAAAGTTGAAACATCCGAGATCATACCTTTATAGAGGCACAAATAGCATCACGGCTAACAAGAACAACACCGTCCACCAATTCCCTACATATGCGGAATGTTTCTTCACCAACCTCCTTAACTGCTACTCCATCTGCAAAGCCTCCAACCTGGTCCAGCATCACTCTTTCACCATGATGCAGAGACAATGCCATTGCATTTGCATCAAAAGGCTCCACTCCGATTATTTTTACCTGTAAAGTAAATACAACAGAGAGCTGTGAATGAGATGATGAAGTACCTCATGTAGCAAGTAACAAGCTCAGACAATGTAATTTCAGACAAAAGTTAACAGAAGAAAAGAAATCAATGATCATGACATGGCATGCACTTGTCATCTACTAAGAAGTAAGAATTATGCCAAGCTCAAGCATAATGAAATAGCAAATGTTTATAAGAAGAAACAGCCCACCTCCGGGGAAACTCTCTTTACATAAGCAGCAATGCCGGCTATAAGCCCACCACCACCAACGGGTACAAATATTGCATGCAACGGGTTTTGTATTTGGCGCACAATCTCCATCCCAACAGTGCCTTGTCCGATAATAACGTCTGGATGGTCAAACGGGGGTATAAATGTACGAACTTCCTCTTTAGCCCTTTTCTTAGCATATGCTTGTGCCTCATCATAAGAATCTCCGACAAGAACAACGGTTGCACCCAACCCCTCTACAGATTTCCACTGCAAATAAGAATCCACCACTCAAATTTAGAAATCTTATAACCGAGGAAATCAATGTAAGCAAATCGCAAAAAAGCACCTTAATTTCTGGCGTGGTAACAGGCATAACAATAACAGCATTGCAACCAAGTTTCTTGGCAGACAATGCAACCCCTTGGGCATGATTTCCAGCAGATGAGCAAATAACCCCTCGTTCTAATTGTTCCTTGGGAAGCTTTGCCATCATATTATAAGCTCCACGAAGCTTAAAAGAGAAAACCTGAACATTTGAAAAGTACTTACTTAATGAACATGAAAATCAGAACACCAAAATTACATGTCAGAGTTCCTCTTTGAGGTTTATTCTCAGCTAAAACAGCAACGTAACTCAAGTGTACATAAATCAAAAACAAAAGAGCTAAATTTAAGCTGAAAAAACAATCTATCAAGCTGTAAATCTTGTAAAAAATGAAGAGTTTTTTTCTAACGGGCTGTAAATCTTCTCTCTTGAGCCAAACTTGATTGCCCAATCGTTCAGACAGCTTTGTCGCCAACTGTAACGGTGACTCTATGGCCACATCGTAAACCTTGGACGACAATATATTTGTTAAATACTCCATTGCATTTATCACGTCCTCATTTCCTTCATCCTCCGAACGTTCCAGTGACGCACCTAGGTACCCTGACGGATACTGCAGGGAATTACTAGCCACCTTCTTTCGCGACACGGAAGGAGCGGTGGCAAAACTCGACGTGTAAGACGAAATGGCTGCCTTCTCGAGAGATGTAACGGCCGGAAAAGATATCTCAGCCGTCGGTTTTGACACGGAGGCTCTGATCCAAGGCAGGTTCAGGTTACCTTTGTTTGAAATGTGAGGATCAACAAAGGATATTCGTGGCTCCATCGTCTTTCGCTTTCTTTTTGAAAAATTAAAATGAAAGGCAACGAATGATACCAGAATCAATGGAACTATAAAGAACAACAACTTGATTTTTGATGAAGAAGACAATGGCGATGTTGGTGTTGTCGAAAAACAACATGCAAACCAACTTGTGCCCATCTTCTGAGTTTCTCGAAAGGAATTTCTGGATCTCTTCACAGTTTTGTATGTAAATTCAAAAATCTGTAGTTTGCTATTAAAACCCTCATCACAGTCTATAAAAATCCCATTGTTTCGACTTCGTTAAACATGGTTTTGTTGTTTCCTGACCTGTTACTGTTAGTGAAAATTTTGAGTCTGTCTAAGTGAAGAAACAGGTGGACATGAAAGTACTGAAACATGCTTCGCAGCTCATGCCAATTGCCAAGCGTCCTTATTATTCCAGGTATCTTCATGCATTTTTTGTTCTTCCGATTCTACCCCTCCCCTGTTAGAGTAATACGAGTATAACTGTGTGTTATGTTTGTTGAGAGTCCATAAACTGTTTTACTTAGTTGAGCCGGAATATCGTGTCACGGCGGAGAAATTAAGGTTGAGTCAAATGTTCAATATATTAGAAAGTATAAACTGAGCTAACCTAAAATCAAAGATCACGTAACTGAGAGAAGAAAGAATAACATAAGAAAAGAGAAAAAGGAATCAGAATTGTATTTCATTTCAAGCTATTGAAATTACACTGTCTTTAGCTACATCCTCCTACCTTGTTTATATAGCACAAGGTTAGGCTTTAACTGACCTTAACTGACTTTCTGTTATAACAGAAAAGTATTTGACTCATCATTTATATACTCTAACATTCTCCTAGTTTTTCATTTCTTGAATTTCTAACAGAGAGACTACTCCCAGTTGTTGACGCATCTTGTCAAACACTGATGGAGGCAAGGGCTTGGTGAGGATATCAACAGATTGTTCCGAGCTTGGTACATAGTTCACCACAAGCTGCCCTTCAAGAATTTTTTCCCGAACAAAATGTAAGTCAATCTCAACATGCTTCACTTTAGCATGATGTGTAGGATTGGATGCTAGAGAGACTACTGAAGTGTTATCACACCAGATTACCGGTTTAACACTTAATTGAACTTCAATCTCAGTCAGAAGCTGTTGAACCCAAATTAGATCAGACACAGAGTTGACAAGACTTCGATACTCAGCTTCACAAGAAGATCTTGCCACTACACTTTGCTTTTTAGAGCACCATGCCACAGGGTTTCCTCCAAGATAAATACAATATCCTGTAGTGGACCTGCGATCCTCAACAGATGCAGCCCAGTCTGCATCAGCAAAACATACAAGAGCAAAGTCTTTACCAGCTTTGAAGTGTAACCCATAGTCAATTGTTCCTCGAAGATAACGAAGGATACGTTTAACAGCTCGCCAATGATTCTCACATGGACTATTCATGAATTGACTGACTTTGTTCATAACATAACAAATATCAGGACGTGTGAGAGTCACATACTGCAGGCCACCAACAATACTTCGATAAAGATGAATGTCTTCAAAGGCTTGTCCTGAGTTAGAGACCAGCTTGGGAGATACCACCATAGGAGTGCTTAAGGGTGAAGCATTGCTCATGTCAGTTCTTTGCAATAACTCCAAGATATATTTTCGTTGAGATAAAAATAATCCAGCATGATCTTGATGAATTTCCATGCCTAAGAAAAAACTCAAATTACCCAAATCTTTGAGTGCAAATTCAGCATGTAGTTGCTGCACAACTTCATTGATCTCATCAGATGCATTTCCAGTGACGATGATGTCGTCAACATACACCATTAACACTATAGTGGAGGATCGGCTGTTTCGAATAAAAAGAGACACATCAACTTTAGAAAAAGTAAACCGAAGTTTGTCTACCAGATACGAACGTAAGGTATCAAACCAGGCTCTTGGAGCTTGTCTTAACCCATACAATGCTTTCTTAAGTTTGCATACCAGCTTTTGTCCATCAGGTCCTTCATATTCATATCCTGGAGGTTTCTGCATATATATTTCTTCCGTTAGCTGTTCATTCAGAAAGGTATTATTAATGTCAATCTACCTAACTATCCATCGCCTCATAACTGCAGCTGCTAGGACTGATCTAATTGTAGTAGATCGAACCACTGGGCTGAATGTTTCTTTAAAATCACAGCTTATTACCTGAGAATAGCCCTTCGCAACCAGTCGAGCTTTGAACCTTTCTACTGAGCCATCCGGGTTACGCTTAACTTTGAACAGCCATTTGCACCCAATGGCTTTCCTGCTGGAAGGAAGAGGTTGGAGTTCCCAAGTCTGATTCTTGAGTAATGCATCATACTCACTCTGTACTGCAACCCGCCACCTAGTATCTTGTAGAGCTTGCTGAATAGTAGTAGGCTCCTGATGATCTTGGACAACAAGAAGAACTTTGGGCTTGAATATACCAGCTTTTGATCGAGTAACCATGGGATGATGATTGATGTTCCTGGAGAAACCAGGAGGTGAAGATGAAACAACGGGCGATGAAGATGGAGTGTGAGGAAGTGGAGATGGAGATGAAATCGTATGATGTAATGAAGGTGGAGTAGTAGTGTAAGATGGTGGTACTGTTTCTAGATTAGTATTTTGAACCCCAGATGTAGTGTGAAAATCAGGTATAGTATTTTGAAACTCATTTTCATTGTGGAAATAAAAATTATTTTGAGGACTAGCATCGTGGAAATCATTTAAAACTTCATTGTGTGAATTAGAAGTTGAAGAACCATTCAACGACTCAGTTGAGAAGCCATTATTATTTTAAAAACCAGATTCTAAAGAAGCAATGGAAGGTTCAGCTTGTGTCTCGAGAATATTTTGCATATCTTGATTAAAAATAGGAGATCTTGAAGATACAACTGCATCATGATGTGTATTTTGAAAACTTGAAATCCTTGGAGATACAACTGCATTAGGAGACTTAGTTTGAGAACAAGAAAATCTTGGAGACACAATTGTATTTCTATTATTTGAAGTAATATGAGAGGTAGATGATATACCTTTAGAGGAACACATAGGATGAATGAGAGGTATACTGGCAAGCTTGTGTTTGGGCTTAGCATGCTGACTGCTTGGAATACCTGGAATGTTAGACTGACTTAAAGCATAGGAAAATATTCCCTCAACAAATTTAACATGCCGAGAGATATAAATCCTTCCAGTATAATCCATGCACTTGTAACCTTTATGAGAGACGGAATAACCCAAAAAGATACATTTAACGGATCTAAATTGAAGCTTGTTTTTATTATAAGGACCTAAGAAAGGGTAGCACAGACAACCAAACGTCCTCATAAAATTGTAATCAGGAGACTTACCAAACAACTTTTGATATGGTGAGATATCACATAAAACTTTAGTAGGCAATTTGTTAATTAAAAAGATGGCACTAGAGAAAGCATCATTCCAAAATGATAGAGGCATAGATGCTTGAGCTAACAAAGTTAATCCTAACTCAGCTATATGCCTATGTTTCCTTTCAACAAGACCATTTTGTTCAGATATATAAGGACAAGAAAAACGATGAACAATACCTTGATTTTTGAAAATAGAACCGAGAGCTACAAACTCACCTCCTCCATCTGATTGCAAGATCTTTAATTTGCAACCAAGTTGTCTTTCAACCTGTCTAAGAAACTGAGGAAACACAATGGAAACATCGGACTTTTGTTTTAAGAAATATATCCAAGTAAATCGAGAATAAGCATCAGTGAAAGCTACATAATATCGAAAACCATTCGAAAATAAGGGAGTTGAACCCCAAACATCAGCAACAACCAATTCCAACGGAGTAGTGTATTGAGTTTGTGAGTCTTTAAAGGGAAGTTTATGAAATTTTCCATATTGACATGCAGAACAAATTGACGAATCTTTATTCATAGTGTATGACATATTACATTGTTTTAAAGCTAACATCAAGACATTATGAGCAGGATGCCCAAGCCTATTGTGTCATACATCTAAAGAAACATTAAAAACAGAAGCAGAAGCAATATTGCATGTAGCATGACATGTAGGTTTTGACAGAACTCTCAGATCACCACTAGATGGTAACTCCAATTTGTATAAACCTTCACATTCATATCCTGTGAGCAGAATCTCTTTGGTGTATAGGTCCCTAACATAACAATGTTTGGGATAGAACTCAAGAAACACTTTGTTGTCCTGAGTAAATTTGGACACAAATAAGAGATTTTTAGTTATATCAGGAGTATACAATAAATTCTTAAGCTTTAAAGATCGAGAAGAACCAAAAAAATCAGTTTGACCAATACAATGAACAGACAAAGTATGTCCATTACCCACTTTAATATTACCTGAACCTGGATGAATCGGACCAAGAGTAAGATTGTTGATATCATTTGTCAAATGATTAGTAGCGCCAAAATCTGGATACCATGCTGTATCATGAATAGTTTCTGGTGTTGCAATCAAAGCCTGAGGATAAAATTGTTGGGCCATCGAGGTCATGTTGGGAGATGAGTGCGAGACAGTTGTGAAAGATGAGGTGGGAGCAGGAACACTTGGAGATGCTACCAAATTGAACGCCATGTTAGGAATAGAATGTTGAACAACGTGTTGAACAGGTGAAGAGACAACATTGTGCCCAAGGTTTTGCGGTGGGAAATGGGACCCATGTTGAGGAAGAAAGGCTGTAAGAACATATACAGGAGGTGAAGCATAGTATACAGAACTATTAATTGGAGTATTAAAAGTTGCAAACCCAGGAGTAGCTGAATTATGTCCTCTACCATTATTAGTTTGACCAGACCTAGAGGACTCATTCTTGAAACTCATGTCAAACCGAAAGTAGCACCTTTCCACTAAGTGACCAAACCTACCACACAACTGATATTGTGGTCTATTCGAGTTATTGAATCGACCACGACCTCAACCTCTAAAATAACCAGAGTTTCCCTGAGAATTGTTAAACCCCATCTGAGGAGTTTTAGCATATGCTTGCTGAATCATATTCACTGAGCTGGTGTCATCTGAGTGTTGTTGAGCCAAGTGAGCAGATACAGAAACTTGATTTAAGACATCAGCTTATCTAGCTTCAGCATCTAATAACATGGTTCTAACATTCTGAATATTTGGAGCATTACTAGCAGTGATAACAGTAATAACCGATTCAAACTCAGGCGATAAACCATTTAGAACAGCAGTTATTTGTTCTTGGGAAGAAATCACCTCTCCACAGCTTGCTAAACTATCACAGATACTCTTGATTTTGATAAGAAAGTCTTTCATGCTTTGGTCACCTTTTTTCTGAGAGTGAAGTAACCTCCTAAGAGACATAAGCCTAGAGGTCGTCTTTTCACTATACAAATTATGCAAAATGTTCCAAATCTCAGCAGAAGTGTTATAGCCTATCAAGTGTGGTAAAACTTCTGCACTTATAGTGGACAGAAGCCAGGATGCCAAGGCACCATCTTGTTCCTCATAAACTTCATACTCAGGATTTAGACTAACCACCCCATCTTTCCTAATGTATTTTGTAGGCCTAGTGATATTAGTATCAAGAAATTTTTGTAATCGATGTGTTTTGGCAGTTAAAAGAACTTGTTGCTGCCACAACAGGTAATTGTTATCATCCAAAACAATGTTAATCTTTTTGGTAGAAAATAACCTATTCTCAGTAGCATCAACAACAGGATTAACACGTAACATGGTTTGTGCAGGAGATTGTTGATTAGGATTAACATTGTTACCAAGTGTACCAAGTTCTTCTTCTTGCGACAAGGTAACCTCAGCCATTAACACACAAAAAAAACCAAACACAAGACAGGTACGTAGAGTCAAAAGAAATTGAGAAGATCGAGCGAGAAAACGAACCAAAAGAAACTGAGAAGATCAAGCGAGAAAACAACAATGATACCTGCTTTCTTCGAGACAGAAAGGCTCGGTTGAAACCACATACCAGTGCAACGCAGCTAGGAGGCGCAAAGAGCAATCAGGATCTCGAAAGGACCTTTGATACCATATTAGAAAGCATAAACTGAGCTAACCTAAAACCAAAGATCACGTAACTGAGAGAAGAAAGAGTAACAGAAGAGAAGAGAAAAAGGAATCAGAATTGTATTTCATTTCAAGCTATTGAATTACACTGCCTTTAGCTACATCCTCCTACCTTGTTTATATAGCACAAGGTTAGGCTTTAACTGACCTTAACTGACTTTCTGTTATAACAGAAAAGTATTTGACTCATCATTTATATACTCTAACACAATAAACTGCTTAGGAGATTTTCAAGGAGATATGGGAATTGAAGGAAAAATTATTAGGTAAATCTTGTTTACCACGTCATTCATGGTCCCAATTAATTAGGATCGTTGATCTTAATTTTTTTTCAAGTGAATCATCACCTCTTTCCTACATGGACTTAGTGAGTGGGTAGTTATTAGGTGATTATTTAAAGATCAACGGTCCTAATTGCTTGGACCATGGATGATGTGGTGAACAAGGTTCACCTAATAATCTCTCGAATAGAAGAGACTATTAGATTTAGATCTATAAAATATTATAAAAAGTTTAATCATCCACACGACGCGAACACACTATATGAATATATAAGACTCTTTCACGCAAAGATTAGAATATAGAAAAGTGTAAACAATGATAAAGATTATTTAATTATAGGTCATATTTGAGTTATCTAATCATTTAAAGTTATATTTGGATTATTCAATTATGGAAAATATTATATCTGAATTAGCCAATTATTAAAAATTACATATATGTCACTTAATTATAGGTAAATTTATATTTGGGTTACCTTTCATATTTAAAAAAACATCAGCTTAGCCATTTTTTTCTTCTAAATCACTTGTATACATTTATTAACATTACAATACTTCATTTGAAATCATAATTAATCTCATACACAAATATATATATATTTTACATATGAAGGACGACCCAAATGTAATATTACTTATAATTGAGTGACTTAAGTGTAAGCTTTAATAATTGGTTGAAACTAATATAACTGATAAGTACATAAAATTCCTATTGATTATATCATTTCTCCACTCAATTATTATTAGTAATGAACATATTTAATGACAATACTGATTAATTCTGCTTATTTTTTACATTTTAGTATCCAAGTACTTAATTTATATTTTTATATATTATTTGGTATAAAACAAGTACGGTTATAGTTTTCTTTCTTAGACAGGAAATAAACCTACTAGTGATACCAAATACAATCGATAGATGTTGGAAGCAGAAATTATAGACAAAGATCAGTCGCAGATAAACACCCGCCAAGGTAGCAAAATGATTGTCGCGACAGTAGAATAAAGATAAAATATGGTACACGATAGATGGAGAATAAAGAACCGAACCCAATAAGCCTAATAAGAGAAGAAACAGAAGCAAGAAAAGAAAGTCAAACCATGATCAAAGTCAACAGAAATTCAAGAGTCCAAAGGGAGTAAAATTAGAAAATAAAATAAAGAATTGTATTTTAATATAAAATTTTATTTTATTCCTTTTAGAAATCCTAGTACCAATAGGAGACTATGACCTAGGCTTGGCTTATATAAAGCCATCCCTTAAACCTAGGAAAGTAAGTAAGCTTCCACCGAATAAACTTTTAGCCGTCGATAACATATTATATTCTAATTCTTCCTCAAGGGCATAGGTTAATTGTGGATTAGTTGTGAAAGATGGTTGTAATTTTATTTGATTCTTACTAATGCAAGTTCAAGTTTCATAGTTTATTCTCTCTTGATTCTCTCTCTTTCTTGCATGCGAGCTCAAAAGATAAGTTTGTGAGGAAAAATTCATTTATCTAGACTAGAGATAGTTAGGCTCATGAAACGAGAGAATACGATCTTTGCTCTTGGTTATTGGCTAATTCAACCAGGATTTCATCGGCTAAAAGGAAGCATATCATCGGTTGTTGTTTGCCCTTGATTCACGCCGAGAGGTATTATCAAGACGTGGTCATCAATAGTACTCCAAATTAGGGATAAGGAGGAGCTAATTAAGGATGCTTTGTCGAACTATGAGCTGTTGAATTGTCGACAAGGCATAACCTATCGTGGCAGCTAAGGCGACACTTCAACGACCCGTCGAGGCGATACTTCAACCTCATGCATTAATAAGATGAGAATATCTTTCAAGTGGACTCCACACTACAAAGCAATAAACCTAGCCTTATCTTTCTCATCTAAATTTTACTTATTTACTTGGTTTATTTTTATTATTTCATCAATCATTCTTCGAATCAGCTACTTGTGTTCTATTTATTTTCTCATTATAGGAATAATTTGTTGCGTCGGTATCCAATCCTTGTGGGTTCGAAAGCTTAAATATTACAACTTGGAAAAAAGGTAGATGCTTTCATCATAACATATAAGACTCCAAAAGCCTCACCAATAACTTTTAATAATTGAGTGAATCAAATATACTTTATCCATAATTGAGTGACCTCCGTTGTAGTTTATCCTATAAAAAATATGTTGATTTTGTATTGATTATGGTCGGTTGATTTTTATTTTAGACATTGATATAAATAAATAGGAACCGTTGAATGTATGAGTACTCAACTATAAACAGAGACCATCTCCTATATCATTCATCTTTTAAGTAATTCAGTCATTTACTCTAAATACTCTTTTTGTTAATAAGTATGTTTCTTTTGTTCTCTATTGTCTCTCTTTAATTAAATTGTGTTTATAACACTTGTTTTTAGTGCATAAAAAGAGTTTGATCTTTTAAAGGGAATAATCCAACAAAATTAAGTGTTTGAATCGAGAAAATCATCTATGTTACACATAAGATAAATTTTAAAATTCTAAATATATATTAAAAAATTCATAAATGACTCATGCAATAAATTAAAACTGATGAGTACTCAAAAGTCCTCATTTTTATATCATTTTTCTACTCGTTTATTACTAATAAAGACAAATTTAAATGTGATAATGGATATTTCTGGTTATTTTCCATACTTTAGCATCCGAACACTGATTTTATGAATTTATCTATTATTTGGCATAAAACATATGCGTTTGATAATTTTCTTTCTTAGACAGGAAACTACATCATAGAGATGGCCAATTGAGAAGATAGATGCTGAATTACAAATGAAGCACCCGCCACGACAGTACTTTGGAGGCCGCGGCAGCAACATAAAGATAACAACTGGTGCTCAACAGAGAAAGAAAAAGATGCTGATCTTAACGGATAGAGAGCGAGAGAAAGACGAAGCCCATTTAAGAGGTCAAGCCCTTGTCAAAATTAAACCGCGGGAAAGAAGAGTTATTTTAGGAAATAAGAATAGAATATTACAGTTTAATTAAGAGTTATATTTCTTTCCCTTTAGAACTCTTTCCTTTCACGGAAAACTCAACTTAAGGCTTGGCCTATATAAGACACATACTAGGTTTAGGTTTAGGGGAGTCGAGTCGGATTTTACCTATCATATACCCTTAGTCGCCGACTACATCATCTTATAAACTTCTTCGGAGGTTTAAGTTGTTTGTTGAGTAGTTGGGGAAGAAGGTTGTGTTATTTTTTATACTTATTAATGCAAAACCTATTTCATAGTTTATTCTTTCTTGGTATTTACTCTTCTCGCATATGAGCTCGAAAGATAGTATATGAAGAAAAACCTATTTGCCTAGTATCGGGAGATGTAGGTTCACGAAACGAGAGAATACTGTCTTTACTCATGGGCATTGACTAATCCAGTTGAGAGATTAACCGCCCATGATTTCAGTGACTAACAAGTCGCATGTGTTTGGTTGTTGTCCACCCTTGATTCACGTCGAGAGGTATCATCAAGTTGTGATTTTCAATAGTTCTCTTCGTTTAGGGATAAGGAAGAAGACATACAAGGATGCTTTGTCGAACTATGGAATGTTGAATTGTTGACAAGGCATAACCCCGCGTAGGCAACTGCGACGACCCTTTGTGTGACCTGCCGAGACGGTAATTCAACCCATTGCATTAATAAGTGGATACTTAATACAACTGGATTCTTCTCTAAAAAGCATTCAATTTAGCCTCGTTTCTATCATTTTTATTTTTTTGTTAATTAGTTTTATGTTTAATAGTTTTCTTAGTTATATTTCAACTCCTCAAATTACTTGTGTTCTTATTTTCCATAGTGCAGTCGTAAGAAGTAGTGAAGTCGACACAGTCCCTGTGGGTTCGAAAACCTTAAATACTATAATCTGACAAAGTTGGAACGAAAAGGACTTCCGAGCCTCCATCAAAAACAATATTAAATAACAGAGAAAAAATATTTTTAGTATTTTTCGAGATTAACTTTATGTCCAAATCTAGATCATAAAACAAGAGTTATATAATCTCTAAATATTAACATCTTTAGTAGAATAAATTTAACTAAATCAACATTCTATATCTTGGTTTTCTCATTCTTATATTAACTATTTTTTAATAAAAGAATATTATAATTTATTTAAATTAAATTTTCGACATTACTTAATTTAACTTGTTTCTTCTAAGTGAGTGGATGATAGAATAAATAATTTAATTCATTAAAAAAACAATAAAATATATTGTTCAAGTATTTTAAAAACTAAAAATTGAATCAATAAAGTTTCAGAGTCAAAGTTAGCACGAAATTAAATCTTTAAAAGCCACTCTTAAATGAAAAAAAGTATATTATCCAAAATTTTATTATAATCATCATCATTTGAAAATAATTTATAAAATCATTTTATTCTTTCTCAAAAGTTTTTACTATCTTTATAAGAAGTAACTCTAATAGGAACCTAATTAGCAATCATAACTATAAAACCTTTAATATAGTAAAAACTTACATATTATTCAAAAAAACTAAAAATTTCAAAATATAAAATCAAAATTAATAAAATTATACCCCTTAGATTTAGTAAGTGGTAAAGAAAATGAAGAAGAATATAACTCTTTGTCAAATAAATTATAAGAATCTCATAAAAAATGATAAAAAAACTAAAATTAGGCAAAAAACGAATTTCTTTTTTTTTTTTTTTTGCAAATTTCACATTTTACTTTATTTATCATAAAATTAAAATCTCACATTTCATATGTTAAACAAAGAAATAATTTATTAATATCAAATACTCTAAACATAACATAAATATATAATGTAAAATAAATAATGTAAGTTACTTGACTCCACTAATCATCACTCATAATTTTTTTTTTCATAAAATTTGTCTTTTTCGTGTCATTCTGTCTATAAGAATCTCAATTATTAACTATAAACATTGCTTGAAGTTTTTTTAATGATATTAAATATCTTAAATATAACAATGATCGAAATAAAACAATTCTCTACAACTAAAAATACCTTAAGATAACCATGTATAATACCTACTTCCTAGTCTAATAGAGAATTAGATCGAAATGTTACCAATAAACTATACGACTATCAATTCAATATTTTATTCAATATTCAATGTGAAAATAATAAAATAACGGTACAATAAACTCAATAATACAATATAATGAAATAGTTTCCATTATAGGATCAATTTAAACTTTTTAATAATTATAGGGCCTATTTTCTAAAAACTAGAGGTCATTTACCCAAATTAAACTTACCATTTTGAAATTCATCGTGTAAACAATAAACATACAAGTTTTATCCCAATCAGAGATCATTTCTCTAGCCAATTATGTCATTTATTAACTAGTGATTATTTTATAAATTATAAAATTTATTTTAATAGCTTTTAATTGATTTACCTGTATCGGTATCGATATTCACTGAGGCCATACTGACACGAATTTTTCATAATTGTTAATACTGTTGAAATTGGTATAATAATACCAATATAAGATAATACATTACTAATATGTCTATATCATGACTGTTAAAATGGTCAAGGGTGATGAATACGTACTAATATATGTTAGTTTGTAGCGGTACATAAGTTTGTCTATTCAAGGGGAAGGATTGGTACGCATTCTACCCATATCGATATTCAACTATAATAAAATTTTAGTGAGAAAAAGTATACCGATACCATTATAGCATTATCGATACACCTTATAATCTATAATCAATTTTACAAACTTGTACAGAGACACCATGATTTGTAATATCATTTTTAGTATGAATTTTTATGAAATTTGACCTATCAAACATTATTCAATTACAATGATATTTTACTAGTAATTTTTAACCGATTTTTAATAACATGTAAAATTTTATGACTAAATGAATCTATTTTTTAGGTTATTAACTATTTAGGCCAGATATACATATTTTTCCATTTTAGGAAATTTCAAAAGTTTATTTTAAGCCTTTACAACATACTAAACCATATATAACATATACATTAGAAAATATCAAAATTAACTAGTTTAACTAATATACCACCATACTAAGAGTTTAAAAGGTAAAACACATTACTTCAAAATGGTGGTGACTTGACAAAACCTTTGTTAATTTCGATTTCAATCCAAAACCTTCTTTGTCATGAAATACATAAGATGAAATATATTAGGCATACTTTGTCTAGTGAAGTAGCCATAAACAATACCAATGAAAATAACATGCAAACCAAAACATGTTTTAACAATGAGAATGATATGAATTATGTTCAATGGAAACAATAACATAAATAAAAAATATTTTTTTGGATTGAATCAAGATAATGGATAAGATAATTCTAATCCCTTGCCAAATCAATGAATGATCTAGTCTCTCTGTCTCAACAATTGACCAATAACACAAGCATTTCTTCGTCTTGCCACAATAAAGGTCATAGTCCACTCGTATCAATGAGATCAAAAATTCTAATTGTTTCCAATGTCCTTTAGAATCTATGGTTCAATGGTAATATCATTAACAATATCAATGTAATGTTCTTGACCAAGTGTCATATTTGAGCCTTAAGTCTAAATCAAAACCTTAAAATTTCTAGTAGGATTTAACTTAATGAAGTATTTTCAAAATATTTAAAGCTAAAAATTTAAATTATATGTAAATAAATAAAACATTACAAAGGGGCTTCATTTAAAATAAGAATACGAATATTAAATTTGATTAATAAAAATTACAAAATAATAATTACAGACTCTATTATGTAAGTCATATTAATACATAGTCCATTAAACAAAGGTACCATTCTCTAAAACCTCCATGCTGGAATCTCATATTGATAGTGTTCCTTAATCTTATGATCGAAAGATCAATCTATAATAAACTAAAAGTTGAGTTTCGATATTGGACCTTGGACCAAAATAATGAGTCGTTTTGTTGGAAGTCCCAAAACAAAAATGGATGGTTTGAACCTTATTATAAAAGGGTAAGGGATAATTGAGTTTAAATTAAATAATTGAATTTAAGAATAAAAGAAAAAAAGAAAAAAAGAAATAAAAAAAATATAATGTGAATGGGTGTGACAATTGATGGGAAAGAGAAAAGAGAAAAATATGGAATACTAGGGGAGTGAGGGGAGCAAAAGGGGGAGAAATTTTTAGAGTGAAAACTTTAAACTCTGATCTAGGGAGATTCGACTGTTCATTTTTTATACTTTTGACACTATTGGAAAGATCTAGAAGATACAAGTCCGTTGTACCAAATAGAGAAATAGAGACCATTATCGAGCTTAAAAGTGTTGAGATATTTAGGATGAGATGTTTCCGTCACTGATCGACCATCAAAACAATCACCACGTGTCTCCTTCTTAAATGCGCTTTGTTTGAGGGTAGGTCAGCGAGTCAAACTAAGTCAACTCGATCGGATCAGGCTAGCTGTCTTAGGTTAGACTAGACCCAGACTATCCGAGTCGAGTCGAGTTTCTAATCGCCACCTCTGCATCATAAGTTACCTTACCATCACACTATCAATCAACGTTGTCGCCACCGTCATCGTGTCGTTGGCTGCTGCCATTTATTGCACCATCAATCATTCTGTCTCCGTTAACCATCATTGTCAGCCTTCGTTGATTGTTGAATGATGTTGACTTTTCTAGGATACCCAATCTTAGGGTTTTTCTTTAACACTCCCGAAATCAAATTAGGAAAGCCTAATTTTATTTTCCCCCAAATTCTAAAACCCTAGATTAATTTAATTTGGGTTTTTTAAGGATATTTTGGGAAGATTGAGTTTTTACTTTAAACCAAATAGGAGTAAAACTACTAATGAACTATTATAACAACTGTTTTAGTCTTTCTCTCTCTTCCTATCGCATCTTGCCCTCTTTGTTTACCCTCAAGCTTAGCTGCAACACCCTAAAATTTGGCCTAGAACTTTTGTGGCCAGTTTAAAGGTTCAATGGATCGATTTTTTCTGTTTAGCCTAGTTCGGGATTAAGTACTTAAAAATTAGTTTTAAATCAAAATAAATTTTGGAAAAATATTCTAAAATTCTTAATTGAATTATATTTGACTTAGTTAAACTTAATTTTGAAAAATTGTCCCTTGAATCTCTAATATTTTGAAATTAGTGGCTATTTTGTAAAAATTGTAAACTTGAAGATAATTTTATAAACTAAGCAAAAACTTTGAATCTTCAAGGTAATTTTCTATAATCCCAATCCTATTTGATATAAGCCTTCCAAGAGTCTATATAAATAACTTTTAATCACTTGTTTTAACCTAAGTAATCAAAATTCTCTAATTTTGATCTAAAACCCAAAAATTCAGTTTTCAAAAATATTCTTTCTCTAAATTTCAGTTTATTCTTCTTCAAGGCAGACTCTTCATCATCTTTTAAAGTTAAATATCAATTATTTTTAATAAAATTTTGTTGGTTTATTTTTCTATATTTTTCTTCTTCAAATTCTCTTCGTTTTTCTTCTATTTTAGTTGAAAAACTCAATTTTTGCGTAAAGCTTTAAACCCTTATCCACGATTTCGGTTTCTTCATTACAAAACATATTCTCAATCATCTTTTCAAAGTTAAACACCAATATTTTCAATAAAAATTTGTTTGATGAATTCTTTATATTTTTTTCATCAAATCTCTTCGTTTTTCTATAGGTTTTCTAATTTTTAAACTTTGGAAGAGGTGGTATCGAATTTGTAAGTGATAATCATTCAAACCTCTAAAACCTTAATTTATTTAATGAAATTCCTAAAGTTCTTGGCAGATTTAAACAATCATTAAAGTCTTGAATCAATAAAATCGATTTTTTTGATAAAAATTCCATTATATTCTTGATTTTCGTACAAAGATTTTTCATGGTTGTTTTTGATACCTAAATACATGAATCTTGAAGTTTTTAAATTTAATTAAGTTTTCTTTTAAGTATCTAAACCCGTACCTAAGGTTTAGGGGTGTTTAGAGAGGTTTTCGGTGAGTTTCGGTTAGGTTAGGTTTTATGGTGTTTTTAGGGGCTGCCATATATTGGTCAGACTCGAGGGATGTTTGGGTGTGTTTTAATTCACTAAACCCTCTGGTTTTGATGCTTGAATTAGTTCAAGAGGTAGAGGAACAATTTTGAAGGAGTTTAGAAGTTCGAATCGCGTTTTCGGGTGATTTGTCGATCAAGTTTCGATAAATCAATGATTGGATTATGAGGGCTGCCAATTTGGCATGGTTTTAAATGTGCTTTCAAATTTTTGGGGGTGTAGGAAAGGTATAAAAAAACTTCCTATACTCGAAAGTAAGTTTTCAGTATTGCTTTCTTAAAGGTTCCCATATTATGCCTTATTTTTGCAACGTTATTTGTCATGCTCTTATTGTGTTGTGCATATGTGATTATGTATGTGTTTTAATGCTAATGAGACTATTTTTATAAAAAAATTTATATGTATATGATGCTCACACGGTTTTGTTTTGAAAACATGAGAAAAATAGTTTTTTATCGGTTTATGTATTTAATGTATGTATTGGTGGGATACATGAGTTTATTTCATTGTTTTTAACTTGAAACTTGAATATTAGTTTTTGATAATATATTAGATAGTTCAATGATGTATCTATTGGGATATGTTGATCGTTCAATAGGGTCTAGAGTGCACTATAAATATTCAAAAGTCGTACATGTTTAAATTCCTTGTGTGTTGCATTTTGGCTTTTAGTCTAATGTTATGTGATGGGAGTGGTACTATCACATCCGGGTTGATAGGAGTGGTACTATCATCGGACATCAAGGTGAGATAATTCATGTTGAGAGTGATATCAACAAACGTATGCTCTGGGAGTGATACTAACATGTGGTTGCCTGTTTATCCTAATGATTTGAAGTGGTACAAATCGGATCACTAACACCAATATATGGTTTTTACTTTTCAAAGGTAAGAGTCATGGTTTTTACTTGATTGCATATGATATTATGCAAGCAAGGTTTTGTGCATTGGTATGCATGTGATTTGAGCATTGCTATGTTGTTAGCATGTGAGACTTGAGCTTTGTGCATTGAGATGCATGTGTAAGCATTGCTATGTGAGTAACATGTAAGACTTGTGTTTTAGATTTCAAAGCATGTGATTTCAAAATGGATTTTACTAAAATTTAATGATGACATTGTTAGCCATGGTTTGATGACACTTACTGAGTTTTAAAAGTGGCGTTGTTAACCATGTTTGTTTTGTTTTATAAAGAATATGACATATTTTTAAATTGATGAAATTGGTTTAATATGGGCTGTATTGCAAGGTGTTTTTGTACTTGTTTTTATTCACTCACTAAGCTTATGCTTACCCTCTCATTTACCTTGCAATACAAAATAAATAAA
This sequence comes from Abelmoschus esculentus, assembly GCA_035048815.1. NCBI lineage: Eukaryota > Viridiplantae > Streptophyta > Magnoliopsida > Malvales > Malvaceae > Abelmoschus > Abelmoschus esculentus. The sequence continues at coordinate 9,369,300 of JAUCBN010000026.1, read as the reverse complement.
GTTGAGGCAACAAAGGCAAACAAGGGTCCAGATAATCGCCAAGTGAAAGCTCAAGTATGTCTTTATATTAGTAGCAGTGAGAGAGCAATGAGGATGAATTTATCATATTGAGAATATTTTTATATTGACGAGGCTTGTAATAATCGTATGCTTATACATGTTTAATTTTTTCTATGTTGATATTAGCTTTATAACTTTGACTTGAATTGTCGATTGATATTCCTTTAGTTGTAATATAGTTACTTTTAAGTTTGATTCGTGATATCCCTATGTGTGAATTTGAGTGTTGTTGATAATGAAGCATGAGTATTTATGAGTTGAATCTATAATGTTATTATTTAGGTTGGAATGCATTTAGAAATCATGTTGAGTATATTGAGGTGGTTCTTCCGTGTGTTTATAAGATTGGTTACGTTGAAGCATACTCTTAGGAGTTGAATATATTGTTGCTAACTAGGTTGAATTGCATCTAGCTAATATGACATGATATGTGCTTAAAGAGTTTTTTAGGTGAATTTACATATAGAGAATATCATGAAACCTTTGGAGGCTGGAAATAGTCCCTAACCTTTGAGCATGCAATTAAATGACTTGTATATATTATTTTAAGCTGAAAATTTACGTACAAGCATGAAATATACTTAAATAAATATTGATAACCTTAATTTCACAATTAGGGCATGAAATTATAGAAATTAGTATTAGGCCCCTATAACTTGTTCGGTTAAATTTGAACTCGTTTCTCTTTAGTTTCCGATGCAATTGAACTCGATCCTTACATGAACATGTAGGATCTAATTAAAGAATTAAGAAAAGATAAAATAAAAATTTTTAGGGTTGTTTATCGGGGTGAGTCTCCGGATTAGCCTCGGTATTCCCCGTGTAGCTCGTTCGAGTCGAGTAGCGTCTAGACCGGGTCGAGGGGGTTACATTAGTAGACCCTAAATCCTTGGGTTTCATCGGAAGTTAGGGGAGGGATGTCGGAGATTGCAACGTGGCCTCAGTTGGGACTCCTTTCTTCACCTTTCGAGAACTCCATTAAGTTCTTCTCACCCAGATCAAGTCGCAAGGTAACTTTTCAGTTCCTTGTGCTACTGCTGCCTCCTCCACATTGAACCAATTCTTCTTCGCGTTGGGTAAGTGATTCTCTGTCTGTTGTGGTGTCATTATCGTTGGTAGTGGTAAGGGTTGTGTGGGGTAAGTAAGTGGGTTGTTGTTGGTGTTGTCTGTAGTAAGTTAGGTGGTCAGAGTGGTAAGTTTGGGTATCGACTGAGTTGGGTGGTCAAAAGGGGTCTATTGTGGCTTTAGTCTCGCCATTGATATGCTGCCGTCGGTGGTATTTTTTTAGGAGGGGAAACTCTAACCAGTTGTGGGTACGATTTGTGTTGGTTTATAAAAAAATAGGTTGAGAAGGACCTTGATTGGGTTCAGAGTGAGTGTATTCTAGTCTAAGTGTATGTAATGTGTGGGTTGAGATTAATGGGCTAGATAAAACGTATTCGAACCGTAACCTGACCCACAACCCAAACCGTTTGAACCACAGCTTGCTGATGTCATTTCGATGTAAGCGACGATGTCACTAGTGATATCATCGATGACATCATCAATGATATCAACTTGGACTTTGACCTTTGACTTTTGATTGTTGATTTTGATTGTTGACTTTGACTGTTGACATTTTTCTCAATAGAGCTTATCTTGAATTTTTTCGACGTCCTAAGCTCGTTTTTGTAGTTTGTTTAGCCAAATTCAAACCTGAAAGCCTTGTTTTAAATATTTTAAGTTTTAGCTTGAGTAAGTGAACTTGAATAAGATTTTAATTAAAATTTTTTGGTCTTTTCAAACGATGTCGATTTTGAGGAGGACGTTTTACCACCATCGCACCCACCTCTTATTCAAATGAATCTGAAGAGGACATTTAAGAGGGTGGGTTAGATCCAATTGAGGTTAAATGCCTAAGTAATTGTACTTAAGAGGATACAAAAACCATCATAACACTGTCAAACCATCTTTATCTTAAGTGCACTTAAGATGGTGATAAAGCTTAGGATTTCAAAAAACCAACTAAACCCTATATATACACATCACGCCATTATTCCACCAACTAAACCGCCGCTGCCAATATCATATAATCTCTATTCCGCTGCCATAACCTATCACCATTGTTCATAGTGATCTAAGGCTGCCTCTCCCAAGGTCTAAGTTAATCTAACACCCTCGCTACGACAATCTCGTGAGAGATCTTACAAAATAAGGATGAAGAAAAAGATTTAAGCTTTCATGAACAAAACACAATATAAACCAGAAAAACAGTAAAACATTCATTCAAAATAATAAAGAATCTATAACAAGCCTAAGCCATACTAAAATCAGTTTATGGCTAGGTTAAAGAAACCATTCACAAATCCTTCTTTGAGATATATTTTCATAGATGAAAAGAGGTAAGACAAAGCTAAAAATGAAAGAAATACCAAAAGCCTATACCGTGATGTCTTCTAGCTTACCGCCTCTCCCTAAGTCACACAAAAATCCTTTCTTGAAGCTCCAACTATGGTGGCTCAGTTAGAGAAAAAATATGAGAAAGTGACCATCTTTCTTCTCTTGTTTCACTCACTTTTTCTCTTTTTGGGCTCTAATTTTAGGGTTTGCTCCTCTCTCCTTTAATGTGGGAAATGCCCTTTGTATACATAGGGAGCTTTTAGAGTTTTGCACCATAAATATGCAAGAAAAATTCTTCTAACATTTCAGGGAATAGTAATTGGCTAGACAGTCACGTGAAGGGGCTGAGGGTTGTACTTTTGTCTTTTCTCCAATTTTTTCTTGTGCGCCCAAAATGCTATAGTATTTGTTATTTCTGATTAATCACAGAATATGCTGTAGCATTTCTTTAAAAATAAAAATAAAAATATCTTTATCAAGTAGCATCTTTAAAAATAAAAATAAAAATATGCAAACCTAATCTAATTGTATTAAGAAAACTTGTATTCAAACTTTTATTCAAATATTTTAAATTGGAGATCATTTGTAACCTTTTGTTAAATTAGTATATATAAACTTTAATAGTTTATTTTAAATCTTGTTTTGTGAAGTTGAGATGTCATTTTTCTTAGAATCTTTATAATGGCAAACAACCTTTCATTAAGGATATGTTTCTAGATTTAGAGATTTCTTTATAGGGTACTGCAAAAAGTGTTATTTTGTTATAGATACGACACTTGTGTAATATGATGTTTATTTTTTATAGAAGAATTGAATAAAGAAGATGACCAGGATCCAGTTGTGCTGTATAGTGGATTCGATCAACTCGTTTCTGTCCAATGCAATTTTACAACACTGCCTCGGTAGAATTGTAGATTACTGCCTCGACAGTGGTGTCACTCGTCTACCGCGACAATCCCTTGCTCTTGGGCAGACTTTATCATAGTTCGACAAAGTGTCCTTAGATGACTCCGCTTATCCCTAATTCGAAGTACTGTTGATGACCAGTCCTTGATGATACCTCCCGACGTGAATCAATTATAATCACTAACCAATCCCATACTTATATTAGCCGCTAAAACTCTAAACTTATCCCTAGGCCGAGTTAGTGTTCCATGGTAGAAACATCGTTCTTATTCCTTTCGTGAATCTAACTTTCTCGATATTAGATAAATGGATGACTTACAAACTTCTCTCCCGAGCTTGATGTAACAACAAAGAATGGCAAAAAATAAGCAAACTTTAATATTTTATTGCATTGGGAACAAGAAACAAAGTTTGACTTCCTCACACTAATACTTTACAACCTTCGCCTAAGCCTAAACAAAACTAGAACATAATATAGAAAAGAAAAACTAAATCTAAATCTATATTCTAAGCTATGAATCTAATGTGTGTCTTCTTCCCTTGGACGGCTATGCCTTATATAGGCTTGGCCTAGGGAAAACCTTTCCTAAGTAGAATACAACTTGGAGTAGAGAACAAGTCATGTACATAGGTCAAATATTTCCAAGTTTATTTCTTCTAGAATGCTTTCCCGCGTGGCCTTGTCTTTGGGCTTTGTTTAGGATATTCAGCTTTGATCCTGGGGTTTCTTGTCCTGTAACGTTCTCCTCATTTTTTTCCTCAGCTTGCCCACCATATTGCTACTTGTCCTCTGCTGCCTCGGTATCAGGTCCTGCCTCGACCATAGTTTTCTACCGCGATAGTACTTTTTCCTGCACAGATACAAAAATGCAGTAAAGCTTGCCTTTTTTGTAAATATTATCTTTAATAGTATAATTCCCAAATATATCATATTAAGTATATGCATTGGTCCAAGTAGGTGTAGAATTGATGATTAATGCCCATGAAAAGTGTAGAAAATGATAGTGAGTTGAGCACTTATCATGTTGTATAGTGGATTAAATTGACTTGTTTCTGTCCAATGCAATCGCACAACACTGCCTCGGTAGTACTGCAGATTACTACCTCGATAGCGACGATGCTCGTCTGCCGCGACAATCTCTTGCTCTTGGGTGAACTTTTGTTGGGACCGCCGACACACCCCATGGTGCAACGGAACAAAATTACGACGATCTTTCCAGTGATCCATGTACGTTTAATCCGGAATCAAGAGGAAGAGTTACGATAACTTACATTGGGTTTCTTGATAAACAACAAAAATAGCAACTGGATTTGCGGTAATCATGATCGTTCGACAATACAAATCTTTAGCCTCCACGAATATTGTCTCGGCCTCTACTCAGTTCACCCAGTTAAGAGAGCAAATCTCGAAAAATTGTTTTTCGTAATTCTAGGATTTGAAATTCGGAATTCTCTATGCTGGCTGCTAGACCAAAAGATCCTTTATATAGGTGTAACCCTAGGTATAAGAGTTTGATTCCGAGTTTGTTTAGGAAATAATTAATATTATTATTTCCTTAAATTTCAGAATATATATTTAATTTGAATTTGAAAAGGGATATAATTACTTTAATTATATCATTTATATTTAAAATTCAGGATTAAATATAATCTACTTATACATATATATTTTTGCTCATTTTCAACCATTGAGTGTGACCCTGTAGGCTCATTCTAACGTTAGTTATAATATTAGAACAATTCTAATATTACAAACAATGAGTGACATCTAGTAATATATCATTTTCATCTAAGTTACAAGAGATCATGATTCGATGTATCATGTCCGTGACCAACTCCTTTAATGTATTATATCCTTTTGTCCTTTTATATATCTTTAATAGGCACAAGTCTTGGAATAGTCACACTTGTATAGCCTATTTTAATGTTTCTTGATATCTAGTGTGAACTACTTTTAATGAATAATTTGTGATATCATATATCAACGTATTCAAGCATGACCGTGCATTTCTGGTCTCACTCAATCAAGTGGCCTCTGATATATTTTCCTATTATGCAGGAAGGACAAATCCTATCTTGATCATTCACATCTCACTACATACATTGTAATATGTCCAATATCAGTTTTTATAGTGTAACTAATTACGAGACACGTTTAACTGCATAAAAACATAAAACAACAAATATTGAGATAGTAATAATCTCAAGTCTAAGGATCATACATATAGTTGTCACTATGAGCAATATCGTGACCGTTACATAATAATCCAAGATATATGCTCATAGTGGGTCAATCTAATATATTATTCTCTACTAATATATTCATGTATTAATTCTGACATCTCTATGTCAATGACAACTTATTATCATCAATTAATGACATGTTAGTCTTAAGCGTATTATTATTGTCCATATCCATAATAATACTTGACTAAGGATATTTTAATAATAATATATATATTATTATATGGACCTTATTGTTTCTCAGTTTATGTTATGCATTGACACATATATCCGAAAACAACAATGGCAATGCCTTTGTTCAATAAAATTGGTAAATAAAAGTATCCTTACAATCATCATACGACTGGTCTTTGGGCATACTCTAACACTTTACCAAAGTTTGACAAAGTGTCCTTTGATGACTCCACTTATCTCTAAGTCGAAGTACTGTTGATGACCAGTCCTTGATGATACCTCTTGGCGTAAATCAATTATAATCACCAACCAATCTTACACTTCTTTTAGCCGCTGAAACTCTTAACCTATCTCTAGGACGAGTTATTGTTTCTCGATTGAAACACCATACTTATTCCTTTCGTGAATCTAACTCTCTCGATATTAGATAAATGGATTAATCACAAACTTCTCTCTCGAGCTTGAATGCAAGAACAGTGAATGGCAAAGAATAAGCAAAACTTGATATTTTATTGCATTGAAATAAGAAAAAAGTTCAATCTCTTCTCACTAATATTCTACAACTTTCACCTAAACCTAAAGAAAATTAGAACATAAAGAAAAGTAAAGAAAACTTCTAAGATGAAGTCGACTCTCTATGATGCTAGGTCTAAGTCTATTTTTCTCTCCTTGGACGCTTATGGCTTATATAGGTTTGGCCTAGAACAAAACTTTCCTAAGTAGGAATATAACTTGGAGTAGGACACAAGTCAAGTACATAAATAAAATATTTCCAAGTTTATTCCCACTAGGAGGCTTTTCCCGCGTGGTCTTTTTCTTGGGCTTTGCACGTGCTTGTCTAGAAACGTTAAGCTCATTTTTCTCTTCAGCTCGCCTACAATATCGCTACTTGTCCTTCAGCTGCTGCTGATAAGTGCTCAACTCACTATCACTTTCTACACTTTTCATGGGCACTTATCATCAATTCTATACCTACTTGAACCAATGCATGTACTTAATATGATAAATTTAGGATTATACCATTGAAGATGATATTTTTATAAAAGACATACTTTACTGCATTTTCATATTTGTGTAGGAACAAGTACTGCCGAGGCAGCAGAATAAGGCCGAGGCAGGACCTGATGCCGAGGCAGCAGAGAATAAAAAGAAATATGGCAGGAAATTTGAAGAGAAAAATAAGGAGAATGTTGCTAAACAAGAAGCACAAGGATCGAAGCTGAACAACATACCAAAAGCCCTAGGACAAGGCCACGCGGGAAAAAACCTTCTAGAAGATTAAACTTGGAAATATTTACCCTATGTACATAACTTGTTCCCTACTCCAAGTTGTACTCTAATTAGGAAAGATTTGCCCTAGGCCAAGCCTATATAAGGCATAGCTATCCTAGGGATTAAAAAATAAACCCTAGAGAGCCGAATTTGAGAGAGTTTACCCTAGAAATAATTCTTCCCATCATGTTTTAAGCTTTCTTTTAGGTGAAAGTTGTTGAGTATTAGTGAGAGGAGATTGTACTTTGTTTTTTGTTTCAATGCAATAAAATATCAAAGTTTACTTACTCTTTGCCATTCTTTGTTCTTGCATTCAAGCCCTGGAGGGAAGTTTGTAAGTAATCTATTTGTCGGAACTCGGGAGAGTTAGACTCACGAAAGGAGTAAGTGCCGTATTCAACTTGATTGGAGGATACTAACTCGGCCTAGGGATAGGTTAGAGCTTCAGAGGCTAAAAGAAGTCTGGGATTGGTTGTTGGTTATAATTGATTAACGCCGAGAGGTATCATCAAGGACTGACCTTCAACAGTGTTTCAACTTAGGGATAAGCGAAGTCATCAAAGGAAACTTTGCCAAACTTTGGTAACTCTAACCAAGAGCAAGGGATTGCCGCGACAGAGAACATTGTCGCTGCCGAAGACAGTAACTGCAGTACTGCCGAGGCAGTGCAGTGCAATTGCATTGGACAGAAAAAGATCAATCAAATCCACTATACAACACAACTAGATTCGACCCTCTTTCTCAAATTTAATCTCACCTTAATTAGTTTATTTTATTTAGTTTAGTCAACACTCAACTTATTTGTGTTTTTACTTTTGTTTTACAGAGCAAAAAGATCAAAGGAAACATATTAAGTACACCAATCCATGAGGAAACGATAACTCGATAATACTTATCACTTATTACTTGACGTGTACACTCGCACTCCAATTGCGCATATTCAGCACACATCAAGTTTTTAGCACTGTTGTCGGGGATTGGCAACTAAATTTTATTTTCTTTATTTTTTTGCTATTATTTTAGTTATTTAATTTTATATTTTTATTTGATTTATTTTTGGTGTATAACCAGGGCAAACCCTAGCAATCCACTGTACGAGATTGATCTAGAAATCGAGAGAACCTACTAAGGGTTGAGAAGACATATCCAAGGAGCCATGACAGTAAATCAAGGAAATCAGAACCTACCTGCTGGCAATGGAGGCCTTCAACAGCAACCATTGCCACAACCTCTGCCACGACAGCTAACTGTCAGAGATTTTCTGGTGGAAGATCTGAATGGATTGAACCCTGAAGTTGTTACACCAGATATTGAGGCAACCCGCTTTGAACTTAAACCAGTAATGTTCAATATGCTTATTACTATTGGACAATTTAGTGGGTCTACAACTGAAGATGCTAGGCAATATCTAAAATCCTTCATGGAAGTATGCAACTCTTTCAAAATCCAAGGAGTCCATGAAGACATTTTGAGATTAAAACTTTTCCCCTATTCACTGAAGGATAGGTCGAAGACCTGGTTGAATAACATTCTGACAAGATCAATTGGATCTTGGAATGAACTCTGCCGAGAATTCATTATGCGATTTAACCCCACCAATTTATATCACTGAATCCGTATGAGATTACTTCTTTTAGACAAGCTGATGACGAACCCATGTAAGAGGCTTGGGAATGCTACCGAGAGTTACTGAACAAATGTCCACTACATAGATTTCTACTTTGGACGTAAGTAACCATATTCTATAATGCTACCAATGCCCCGACAAGGATGAAGTTGGATGCCTCGGCAAATGGAACACTCCTTGACAAGACTCCGGAAGAAGCTATAAACATTCTGAACAAACTCGCAAGGAACGATTTTCAATTCCCTACTTCCAGGCGAGGAGGATTAAGATGCCAAACCACAGTGAATGAACTAGAATCTACCAATTCAGTGGCAACACATTTGGCATCTCTAACTAAGATGGTTCAGAACATGCAAGTACAACAAAATACTCACGAGGTAAAAACGATAAATTCTTCTGAGTATATGCAAGATGAGGAATCTGGTTTCTATGTGGGAAACTACAACCAGAACATCAATATGATGTCAAACACATACAATCTGGCATGGAATAGGCACCCAAATTTTTCATGGAGCAATCCTAATAATGCCTTGAACCCCACTAATCAAGCCTCAAGATATCAGCATACATTGCCGCAACAGCAGATCCAACAGTCACTGCTGTAGCAACAACAGCTTATGAATTCTTTGAAGAATACTCTCAAGGCCTTTATAATGAAAACAAAATCATATATGGCCGAGAACAACAGTTTCATAAACAGAACTGATGACTTCATGAATAGAACAAAGATGAGGCTGCAAAACCAAGAAGCTGCTATAAAATCATTGGAAACCTAAGTTGGTCAATTTGCTCAAAGACAAAATACTAGACCACAGGGGGGACTACCTAGTAATATTGAAGTTGCTAAGGGAATGAACCATGAACAATGCAAAGCAATCACTACAAGAAGTGACCTACAACTTAAGGAGGCAATGGGCAAGTCAGCAACCAAAGTTCCACCATCAACACATGAGGAATCAGACATGGAGGACTTGGTTGCTGAACAGACTGAACACGAGGACACTGCCCCAGTAGAGAGCTCGACAACATACAAAATACCGACCGAGACAACGAGACACACAACAATCCAGGTATTAAATTCCAAACCAATGAGACCGTGGAAGAGATGAGACCACCACCACCTTTCCCACAAAGGTTAAAAAAAAAGCAGGACCACCAGTTTAAGAAATTCCTGGATATTCTAAAACAAGTCCACATCAACTTTCCATTTGTTGAGGTAATTGAACAGATACCTAACTAAGCTAAATTCTTGAAAGACATTGTTTCTAAAAGAAAGAAGCTAGGTGAGTTTGAGACTGTGGCAGCAACTGAAGGATGCTTGGCAATGCTTCATAATAGCATGCCATCCAAACTGAAGGATCCTGGATGCTTTACCATACCTTGTGCAGTTGGTAATAATTATTAAGGAAAGGCTTTATGTGAACTAGGAGAAAGCATCAATCTCATGCCCAAATCAGTCTTTCAAAAGCTTGTAATAGGAAGGGCAAAGCCTACGACAGTGCTGCTCCAACTTGCGGATAGATCCTATACGCATCCTGAAGGAAAAATAGAGGATATGTTGGTAAGGGTAGACAAGTTTATTTTCTCTGCCTACTTCTTTATCCTTAATGTGAATCAGACGATAATGCACCGATCATCTTGGGAAGACCTTTCCTTGCTACTGGACGAACCTTGATCAATGTGGAGAATGGAGATTTGACAATAAGGGTCAATGACCAACAAGTCAAACTCAATGCATTTTATAATCTGAAAAAATTTGATGATCCAGAAGAATGCAAAGTCCTCCACACAATAGATGCAAACACCAAGGTATCCTGCCTAGGCAACATGCTCGACAGATTATTTGGTAAGAAAATTAAGCCCAAGGTGGGGGCAGAAAGACTGAAGGGAAAAGACCAACACTTGAAGAAAAATCCAGACTAGCAAGAGATGAGGAAACTGGGAGATGCATTTTCATGCACTCCACCAGTAACATAATCTCTTCCCTTTTACTTTATCTATTATATTAGGATTAGTTTTAATTTAGGATTTATGTTTTTGTCTTTTTAATTTTTATATTGATGTTTTTATTTTAAGCTTCATTTATTTTTTAGGAAAATAAAAGCAAGAATAAAGGAGAAATAGTTCACAGCATGAGACCTACCAAGGCAGTAAACAGTGTCAGAAGTCGCAACAGTCCCAAAGGGCAAAAATAGTGTAACGGCTATCTGTCGAGTTTTCCGCCACAACAGAAAATACTAACGGGCAGTAGTTTCAAAACGGCTACAAAATGGATAGTAGTTAAACGGCTACAAGGGAGAGGCCTATATAAGCAACGTTATTCTCTTGAACTATTCACTCTTTCATTCTTGATTTTCTTTAGTATTCTACTACATTCTTGCTTTCACAATACTCTCTGGACACTCACAAGTCTTCTTGAATATTTTCAGAATCTTTCCCAAACTCTCAATCTTTACAAATCTTCTATGGAAGCATACAATCGATTTTCCCCAGCCACTGTTGCAGACCGATTCAACAGATCGTTCGTTGCTCAGCAGTTGTGGGAGGAGCAAGGGTTTCAACAATCTAAGGAGGAAAACTTCGGCATTCAATATTACTTGTTCAACAAGATTCAACATCAAAAATGGAAACTCTTATGCCTACAACCTGACCAGGCAAATGCCACCATAGTGCACGAGTTTTATGCACATGGGCTGAGAAAGGACAATCCCTACGCCCACTACTGAGGCAAGCTTGTCCGCCTTGATACCGAAGCAATCAACGAGTTCTACGGCCTAGCACCAAAATGTTATATGCATGTCGAGTTCATGGACGACATCACCACCCAGGACTACAAATTGATTAAAAATAATCTTTGTTACAACAACACCCGTTGGGAAACCGGTGCCCATAAGGGTTCTGTAAGAAAACAAAGCCTCAAGCCCGAGGCCAAGTTGTGGTGTACCTTTGTCAAGAGACGCCTCATCCCTACCTCCCACAACAGCACAGTGGACCACAAGAGATTGGTGCTGATCCAATCCATCATCAACAAGAGGAGCATAAATGTTGGAGATATCATTTTACGAGAAATACACGATTATGGTAAGAAAGAATATGAACCCTTATATTTCCCCTATTTAATATCTGGTATATGTATTGTTGCAGGTGTACCAGTCGAAGACACAGATGAATACACACCAAATAGGCAAGGATGGACAAAAGAATTCTACCATAGAGTTATGCAGATGACACAGGCAGAACCTATCCAGGTAACCCCTCAGCAGTTTACTACTGACTTCACTACCGGTGCCCAATACACGGAAGAGATGCCTGGAACTACCGAAACTCCTGCTGCAACAGACCCCTACAAATAGATTCTTTAGAGGATGATAGCTATGGACCTTCGCTAGCAAAGATATATAGAATATCAGAGAGACTTCAACAACATCCTTACCCAGATGATGATGCAGAACTTTCCCAACCAAGGGGCACAATTACCAGAATTTCCTGTGAATATATTCATCACATCAGCGCCCTACACAGAAACTACTCCATCCCCAGGGTCGATGCCATCCTTCCTCTCCAGACCGCAACAGTAGTTCAACACAACTGGTCCATCTAGGGCAGCAGACGCTACCGCGTCATCATTCGCCAGCAGAATACCTTTCAAGCGAAGGGCAGTCTTCAGCACTCCTCAAAGATCCTCAATACCAATAGGCAGTCTTTCAAGGGAAATAAATGAATACATCTTCCACGGTTCATCCGATGCCGAGCCAAGCATCCAGAATACCGGGGAAGACCTAGAAAATGAAGGAGGCACAAAGATAATAGATACTGAAGATGAAGGAGGAGAAGAGGTCAATGCTCTAATGCAACGGGCAACACCAATGAGAGTTCAGCCACCAAGAAGAGCAAAGCCATCGCCATCACCAAGGGCATAACAATCAACAGCGAGATCGAGGAGACAAATTATGGAAGAAAGCTCTTCCAAATCTTTATAATTTCTCTTCTTTCTTTTTATTATTGCTCATATAATTTTTTTATTGTTTATTTTTTACCTACTGCCTGCCCCTAAATTAAACATTGAGGACAATATTTGGTTTGAGTTTGGGGGTGTAGAGCCATTGCCGAGGCAATCTACTACCGCGGCCTTGTCATGAAAAGGAAGTTTTTAGTGATAAAATTTTTTGCTTTATGTCCACCACTTTACTTGAAACTGTTGCTATACTCTTGCACTGCCCATCATCACTATTGTCTTAGTTTATTCTTGAAGGCAATAGAAACTTTCTCCTTCCCATAGTTAGGCTCTGTTTTGAAGGTCTAATTCTAGGATATTTAAGGAGGAAAACTTAGAAGCTTAATATAAGGTCAAACTTTAAAAATACTTTTGAGACTTGTTTGGCTATAGAAATTCTTTTAATAAATTTAAGTGATAAATATTTAGATCTTTGGAAAGGTGACTAGAGGTGCCTATAACCGGCTCTAGAAAATACTCTTTTTCATGCTAGAGGTGCCCAAAATTGGTTCTAGTATGCATAAAAGAATAGAAAAAGAAATAAGGAGATAAGAAGAAGAAGACACAATACTTGAGGTGCCCGAAATTGGCTCAAGGAATTGTTGCTTTAAGAAGAGTACACTAAATCCAAGTCTATTTGTCTTGAACTTAGAGTTTATCTAAGAAGGCCTTTAATCAAACTTGTCCACAAAAACGCACACACACACTAACCTTATAGTCTGTCTTCTAGGTACACCCTAGGTAAGCGAAAGGTTAAGCCTAAAGAATATACATAGTTATGGTGGGGAGAATAGATGAAAGCATAAGACCAAGAGAGAATAGAGTTCAACAAATTAATGGTTTACATTGCTTGAGGACAAGTAATAGTTTGAGTTTGGGGGTGTGATAAGTGCTCAACTCACTATCACTTTCTACACTTTTCTTGGGCACTTATCATCAATTCTATACCTACTTGAACCAATGCATGTACTTAATGTGATAAATTTAGGGATTATACCATTGAATATGATATTTGTATAAAAGACATATTTTACTACATTTTCAAATCTGTGCAAGAACAAGTACTGTCGAGGTAGTAGAATAAGGCCGGGGCAGGACCTGATGCCGAGGAAATAGAGGATAAAAAGCAATATGGCAGACAATTTGAAGAGAAAAATGAGGAGAATGTTTCTGAACAAGAAGCCCATGGATCAGATCTGAACAACATATCAAAAGCTTAAGGATAAGGCCACGCAGGAAAGAAACCTTCTAGAAGATTAAAATTGGAAATATTTATCCTATGTACATAACTTGTTTCCTACTTCAAGTTGTACTCTAATTAGGAAAGGTTGCCCTAGGCCAAGCCTATATAAGGCATAGCGATCCTAAGGATTAAAAAAAACTGGAGAGTCGAATTTGAGAGAGTTTACCCTAGAAACAATTCTTTCCATCATGTTCTAAGCTTTCTTAGGGTTTAAGTGAAAGTTGTTGAGTATTAGTGAGAGGAGATTATACTTTTTTCTTGTTTCAATGCAATAAAATATCAAAGTTTGCTTACTCTTTGCCATTTTTTGTTCTTGCATCCAAGCTCGGGAGGGAAGTTTGTAAGTAATCTATTTATCTAGACTCGGGAGAGTTAGACTCACGAAAAGAGTAAGTGCCGTATTCAACTTGATTGGAGGATACTAACTCGGCCTAGGAATAGGTTAGAGTTTTAGCTGCTAAAAGAAGTGTGGGATTGGTTGTTGGTTATAATTGATTAATGCCGGGAGGTATCATCAAGGACAGACCTTCAATATTGTTTCGACTTAGGGATAAGAGAAGCCATCAAAGGAAACTTTGCCGAACTTTGGTAACTCTGAACAAGAGTAAGGGATTGCCGCGGCAGAGAAAATTGTCGATGCCGAAGATAGTATCTGCAGTACTGTCGAGACAGTGTAGCGCAATTGCATTGGACAAAAACAGATCAATCAAATCCAATATACAACATAACTGGATCCTATCCTCTTTATCAAATTTGATCTCACCTTAATTAGTTTATTTTATTTAGTTTAGTCAACACTCAATTTATTTGTGTTTTTACTTTTGTTTTACAGAGCAAGAAGCTCAAAGGAAGCATATTAAGTACAACAATCCCTGAGGAGACGATAACTCGATAATACTTATCACTTATTACTTGACGTGTACACTCGCACTCCAATTGCGCATATTCAACATGTATCAGCTGCCTCGGCTTCAGGACCTGCCTCGACCTCAGTCACTGTCGCGGCAATTGTTTTTCCTACAAAAAACACAAAAGTGTAGTAAAACTTGTCTTTTCTATAAATATCATCTTTAAAAGTAGAATATCTGAATATCTCACATTAAGCACATGCATTAGTCCAAGTAGGTGTAGATTTAGTGATTATTGTCGATGAAAGGTGTAAAAAGTGATAGTAAGTTGAGCACTTATCACACCCACAAACTCGAAGTATTGCTTGTCCTCAAGCAATGCAAACCATCAATTTGCCAAACCTTACTCTTTCGTGGTCTTACATTTTCATCTATTCTCCCCACCATAACTATGTCTATTCTTAAGCCTTAACCTTTTGATTACCCAAGGGTTTACCTAGAAACAAGCTATAAGATTTTATGAGTTTGTGCGTTTTTATGAACAAGTTTGATTAAAGGCTTTATTAGAAAAATTCTAAGTTCAAGACAAATAGACTTGGATTTAGTTTACTCTTCTTAAAACAACAATTTCTTGAGCCAATTTCGGGCACCTCAAGGATTGTGTTCTCTCATCAATATTTCCTTCTTTCTTTTGCTATTCTTTTAAACATACTAGAGCTAATTTCGGGCATCTCTAGCATGAAGAAGAGTGATTTCTAGAGCCGGTGATAGGCACCTCAAGTCACATTTCCAAAATTCTAAGTTTTATCACCTAAGTTCATTAAAAGAATTACTATTGTCAAACAAGTCCCAAAAGTGTTTTTAAGATCAACCTTATAACAAGCTTCTAAGTTTTCTTCCTTAAGTATCCTAAAGTTAAGCCTTCTAAATAGGTTCTAATCATGGTAATGAGAAAGATTTCTATAGCCTTAAAAGAATAAACTAAGGCAATACTGATGAAGAGTAGTGCAAAAGTATGGACAATAATTCAAGTAAGGTGGTGGATATAAATTTTTTTTTAAAAAAATCACTTAAATACTTCCTTTCATGGCAGGGCCTCGGCAATGAATTGCCTCGGCAGTGGATCTACACCCCTAAACTCGAACCAAGCATTATCCTCAATTATTACATTAGTGGCACATAGCAGGATATAAAATAAGAAAAGGAAACAAGTAAAGATATATAAAAGCAACATGAATATGAAACTTTAAAGAGACTCTAAAGAGCTGTTGGTGACAATTAATTTTCGAGGCCTTGCTGCCGATTATTTCATCTTTGGTGAAGGTGAGGGTTGATTTTTGTCTTGTCGTGGTGGTTGGACTCTTGTTGGTGGTGTCCATTGCATTAGAGCATCTACTTTTTCTCCTCCTTCTTCTTCGGTAATTTCCTCGGTGACCATGATATCTGTCACGCCTTCATTTGTTGTGTCTGCTCAGGCATTGTGAGTGCTTGTCCCGACAGCGGTTGAACTTTGATGTACATAGACATCTATCTCCGCTGAGAGACTGCCCATGATGATGGGGGATCCTGGTGGTATGCTAAAGACTGCCCTCCTCTTGGATGGTCGTCTGCTGGCAGATGATGCCGCGACAGAGTCTGTTGCCCTAGATGGGCCAGCAGCATGAAATTGTTGCTGAGGGAAAGTAATAAGGAATGGATGTGGTTGATGAGTGCCTAAAAGGCAGTTATTTACTACCATTCTTATGGTACTTTATGCACCTATTATACACCAACTTAAACCGAATCATGAACTCTTTGCTCAAATATTGGATATTCCGTTATCATCACATAAAAAATTAATATTTATAGAGAATGCAGATATTATTACAATTTCTGTACATGTAGGAATATCCAGTGCTAAAGCAGCAGGAAAGCTATGTTGAGGCCGAGGCAGAATCATGGCCGCGGCAGAATCCATTGTGACAACACCAACAATGGAGGCGCACTGAAAGATAACAATATAAAGAATATTCTGGAAGACACAATGCATCAATTGGACCAGGCTAGCATGCTAAAAGCCCAATTCAAAGACCAAACGGGAAAACCATTCTAGAAGGGAATGAAATAAGACATATTAAGTATATCAATCCCTGTGGAGACGATACACGATATACTTATCATTTTATTACTTGACGACGTGTACTGGACGCACCATCGTTGATGTGGAGAATGGCGAGCTCATAATGCGGATAAATGATCAATAAATCAAGCTGAACGCCTTCCACAATCTACCAAATTCAGACGCTTCAGCTGATTGTAAGGCTCTCCATACACCAAATAAGGGTACTAAAACATCCTGCCTAGGCAGCACGCTCGACAGATTGTTTGGTAAAAGAATAAAACCCAAAGGAGATGCCAAATGCACCGAAGGGACTGGCCAACTCATGAAGACAGATACGGTCCAAAAAGAGATAACGAAAGTGGGAGATGCATTCACATGCACTCCACAAGTAACCTAATCTCATCCCATCAATTTTAATTATTATATTAGGATTAGTATATATAGTATTATTTTCAGTATTCTTTATTTTTAAGTATTTTGATATTTTCAGTATTTTGTTATTTTGCTTTATGATCAACATTCTTTATTTTTAGTATTTTAGATGTAGTGTTTTTAATTTTTAATAAAGTTATGAATGCAGGAAAATTTTGCCACAACAAGAAGTCTGCTGCCACGACAGCTCTGTGTTAGAATAACAAAATTGCCAACGGGCAGAAACAATGTAACGTCTATCTGCCGAGAAATCCACCACGACAGTAACTGTGCATTAAGGCAGTAATTGTCTATCGGCTAGTATTTTTAACAGTCATATTTTTTTACAGCCTATATAAGCAGATTCACTACTGAGCATTATTTGCTTTGCATTCTTGCTATATTTACTTTCCTGAACAATCTTGCTCTCACTACATCTTGAACTTTTCAGAACTCTCTGCATTCCTACTCACATTCTTAATGTTTATCTTCAAGAATATTTCATCAACACCCATGGCAGCATACAGACGATTTGCCAGCAGCAACGTAGCAAACCACCGAAGAAAACTACGACATCGACCAATTCTTGTTCGATAGAATCAAAGACCAGAATTGGGAAAAATTCTACCTCTAACCTCCTATAGCGAATGCCACAATTGTTAGAGAATTCTATATGCACTACCCAACACAAGGACATGATGTTCGTCTACTGCCGGGGCAAGCCTGTGAAACTTGATGCCGAGGCAATCAACGATTACTATGGCGTGATCCCAATATGTGATGAGCATGGCGAATTTACAGCCAATATCGAGGAATACGAGGCTATCAAGGACGACCTTTGTTACGACAACACTCCATGGGAAACCGGTGCCCATAGGGGTTGTGTAACAAGGCTCAGCCTTAAACCCAAAGCAA
Organism: Abelmoschus esculentus; assembly: GCA_035048815.1. Classification (NCBI taxonomy): domain Eukaryota; kingdom Viridiplantae; phylum Streptophyta; class Magnoliopsida; order Malvales; family Malvaceae; genus Abelmoschus; species Abelmoschus esculentus. The sequence continues at coordinate 9,351,126 of JAUCBN010000026.1, read as the reverse complement.
AGCTTTTGTGAACGTTTGTCAAGCGACGCTTTATGCCCACCTCTCACAATAGCACAGTTGACAGAAAAAGATTGTTGCTCATTCACTCAATCATCCACAAAAGAACTATCAATGTTGGAGAGATAATTCTTCAAGAGATGTATGATTGCGACAAGAAAGAATGAGGTCCATTATATTTCCCTAGTTTAATCTCTGCTCTATGTATTGCTGCAGGTGTCCCGATAGAAGTAACCGACGAACACACATCACAAAGGCAAGGCTGGACAAAAGAATTCTACCACAGAGTGATGCAGATCACCCAAGCCGATCCAGTGTAGGAAACACCTCAATAATTCACTACTGACTTCCATGCGGGAGGGCAATATTCAGCAGAAGCACCTGACAATGCCCAATCCCCTGCCACCGCAGACGCACACCAGGAGATTTTGCAGAGAATGTCAGCCATGGACCTTCGACAACAACGCTACATGGAATATCAGAGAGATTTCAACAACACCCTTGCAAATATGCTAACTCAGAATTTTCCCACCTATGGGATACAGTTTCTAGATTTCCCTCCCAACATTTTCGTCACTGCCGTACCATACACAGAGACAACACCTGCTCCAGGGCCTAGACCATTCTTTACTTCTAGGCCACAACAACAGTTTCATGCTATCGGCCCATCCAGACCTGCGGGCACAACTTCCACATCATCTAGCAGCAGGCGACCATCAAAGAGGAAAGCTGTCTTCAACTCTCCACAACAAAATCCTATCCCCATCGATATTTTTTCTAAAGATAGTCTCTCTAGACAGATCGATGAGTATGTCCATGAGAGCTCATCACATACCCAAGAGAGGATACCAATTGTTGAGTTTGGAGGAGAAACAGAGGTGATGCATACTGACGACGAAGAGGATGGAGATGAAGTTACAGCCCCACTGCAGAAACAAACGCCCACCAGAGTGTAGCCGCCCCGGCAGGCAAAAACACAACAATCACCTGGACAAGGATCAAGAATGAAAGCATCAGTAGGAATACCCAGGAGGGTAGCTATTTCCAGTAGCTCTTCTGAATCACAATCAAAATCTATTTAAATCCTATTGCTTTACTATTCTTGTTTTGTTTTGCTGTTTATGTTTTGAGCATTGAGGAAAATGCTCGGTTTGAGTTTGGGGGAGATTGAAGGTGTAGAAGCACTACCGAGGCTATCCAATGCCGTGACATTACCATAAAAGGGAGTAAATTTACTGATTTTTTTTAATTCTCTCTTTTCTTGAATTTATGTTTTAAATCTTGTACTCCCTTATGTCAACTTTTCTTTAGTTTACTCCTTTAAGGCTATAGAAAATTTTCTCCTTACCATGGCCAAGTACTATTTTGAAGGGATACCCATATGATACTCATGGAATAAAACTTAGAAGCTTGCTTTAGGGTTAGACAAAAAATAAAGATTTTTTGGACTTGTTTGATTTAGGAGTTCTTTTAATAAACTTAGGTGATAAAGACTTAGAACTTGTTGGAAAAATAACTAGAGGTGCCGATCACCGGCTCTAGTTTTGCTCTCCTTCATGCTAGAGGTGCTCGAAATTGGCTCTAGTATTCTAAATAAGTGTTAAGAAAAAGAATAAACAAGATAAAGAAGAAAATAGAAAACACATATCTTGAGGTGCCCGAAATTGGCTCAAGACTTGTTGTTTAAGGAGATATCTAATCTAAGATTCTACTTGTCTTGAACTTAGAGTTTATCTAAGAAAACCTTGAATCAGCCTTGTCCATTAAACGTACACACTCACCTAGCCCTATAGTTTGTTTCTTAGTAGAAGTCCTTAGGTAAACTAGTGGCTAAAATGGAGAGATAAACATGACCATGGTGGGGAGAATAGATGGAAGAGTAAGACCAAAATGGAGTAAGGTTTAGCAATTTGATATTTGGCATTGCTTGAGGTCAAGCAATAGTTCGAGTTTGGGGGTACTTGATGAGTGCCTAAAAGGAAGTTATTTACTATCCTTCTTATGGTACTTTATGCACCTATTATACACCAACTTAAACCGAATCATGAACTCTTTGCTCAAATATTGGATATTCCGTTATCATCACATAAAAAATTAATATTTATAGAGAATGCAGATATTATTACAATTTCTGTACATGCAGGAATATCCAGTGCTGAAGTGGCAGAAAAGCTGTGTTGAGGCCGAGGCAGAATCATGGTCGCGGTAGAATCCATTGTGGCAGAACCAACAATGGAGGCGCACTGAAAGATAACAATATAGAGAATATTCTGGAAGACACAGCGCATCAATTGGACCAGGCTAGCATGCTAAAAGCCCAATTCAAAGACCAAGCAGAAAAACCTTTCTAAAAGGCGGCAAACTTGGAAATATCAGAATCCTTGAAGAAGACTTGTTCCCTACTCCAAGTTGAAGTCTATTTAGGAAAAGTTTATCCTAGGTTAAGACTATAAATACCCTAGCCGTCCATATTATTTAATAGAGTCGATTTGTAGAGAAAATCCTTCCTCCCTAAAAATTGTACTTCCACGATAACATGTTCTAAACTTCTTAGGGATAGGTGAAGGTTGTCGATATTAGTGAGAGGAGATTGATTCTTGTATTCTTGTTCTTATGCAATAAAATCAAAGTTTGTTTATCCTAATGCCATTCTTTGTTCTTGTATCCAAGCATGAGAGGGAAGTTTGCAAGTAATCTATTTATCTAGCATCGAGAGGTGTAGATTCACAAAAGGGATAAGTACAGTGTCAGCGACACTAACTCAGCCTATACCCTTGTGAAGGCACTAAGGGGTAGGTTAAGAGTTTCAGTAGCTAAAAGAAGTATTGGATTGGTTGGTGGTTATCTTTGGTTTACCCTGAGAGGTATCGTCAAGGACTGAGCATCAACAACACTTTGACTCAGAGATGAGCGGAGTCACTTACGGACACTTTGCTGAATTTTGATACTTCTACCCACGAGCAAGAGATTGTCGCAGCAGAAGAGCACCAGCATTGCCGAGGCAGTATCTGCAGTACTATCGAAGCATTATTGTGCGATTGCATTGGACAAGAAAAAGATCAATTAAATCCACTAATTGACGCAACTGGATCCTACCCACTTTCTCTATAATCATTCTCAATCCTTTTTATTTTATGTTTTGTTATTTAATTATTTAGTTAGATAAAAAAACCCATCTTATTTGTGTTTTTATTTTATTCTCAGGAGCAAGGGAACGAAAGAAGACATATTAAGTATACCAATCCCTGTGGAGACGATACAAGATATACTTATCATTTTATTACTTGACGACGTGTATAATTACACTCAAAATAGCGCTTATACCACACCTATCAGTGGTCCTGAGGCTGGAGTCGTCTAGGTGTAGGCTATAATTGTGACAAACATATTGTTAGGAAATTTTGGAAACTACACCCGCTTGGCTAGGAAATTCTGGAGCATCATCTGGGCAAGTGTATTATTGAAGTCCCTCTTGTACCCCATGTACCGTTACTGTTGAAGATCCATATCTGTCATCTTTTGAAGTATCTCCTGGTAGGGGTCTGCTGCGGCAGTGATTTGGGCAACATCGGGTATGTATACCGTGTACTGGGCCCCGATAGTGGTGTTAGCAGTGTATTGCTGAGGAGTTTCCTGGACTGGCTTTGCCTATGTGATTTGCATGATCTTATGACAGAATTCCCTAGTCCACCCTCGCCTTTGGGTGGTGAATTCATCCGTGTCTGCCATTGGTACACCTGCAGCATTGCAAGTACCCGTAATTAAACAAGGAAAATATAAAGTTCCTCTATCCTTCTTACCGCACTCGTATATTTCCCTTAAAATTATCTCTCCAATATTGATGCTTTGTTTGTTAATGATTGATTGAATGGGCACCAATCTTTTTCGGTCCACCGTGCTGTTGTGGGAAGTTAGGATGAGTCATCTTTTGACGAAAGTATTCCAAAGCTTGGCCTTGGGTCTAAGATTATGCCTTGCTACCGATCCTCTATGGGCACCGGTTTCCCAATGAGTATTGTCGTAGCAAAGGTCATCTTTGATCAGCTCATAATCTTTATCGGTGATTCCTCCATAAATAGAACATGGTAATCATGAATAGTGGTTAGGCCGTAGAACAAATTTATTGTTTCGGCATCAAGTCTGACTGGCTTACCTCGGCGTGGACATACAAAGAGTCCTTGCTTGGCCCATGATTGTAGAATTCCCGTACAACTATGGCATTGGCCCGGGTAGGTTGTAGGTAAAAGATCTGCCAATCTTGATATTTGATCTTGTCGAACAAGTAATGTTCAATGTCGTAATTTTCTACGTCAGTGTTGGAATTCTTGCTCTTGCCATAGCTGCTGAGCAATGAAAGATCTGTTAAAGCGTTCTTCAATAGCGTCGGGGGCAAATCTGTTGTATGCAGCCATGTATGAGTAATGAAGATTTTCTGAATATCTTGGAGAGTTTCTTGGAAAGTTTCATTTTGTAGCCGTTTAGCCTTAAATGCCGTTTGCTTTTACTACCACGGCAGGAATTTCGGTAGACTAGCCGTTACATTATTCTACCCGTTGGGACTGCTGTGGCATTGACAATGTTTTCTGCCCTGGCAGCAAGTTTCCTACTGTGAACTACTTCTCCTTTATTCTTGCTTATTGTCCAAAAAAACAACAATAAAAATAATTAAATAAATAACAAACATAATAATAAAATTTATCTCTTTAATAAAGATAAGGGGAAAGAGATTATGTCATTGGGGGAGTGCATGCAAATGCATCTCCTAAGGTGCTTGTCTCTTGTTGGCCAGAATAATGCTTCAAATGTTGGCCATTCTCCTTGAACTCATGTCTATCCCTTTTTCGATTTGATCTTTACTGCACCATGTGGTTCTAACCATTTGGACATTAATGTGCCTGAACAATATGTTTTCCTATTTGTTACCTCCACTTCTGGCTTAAATTTATCGCCAAATATTCTTCCACAATAAGCATCAATTTTTGTGCTGAGCTTACTACCGAGGCAGTGGTTGCTGAAATAGGATATCTTGGTGCCTACATCTGTGGTGTAGATAACCTTACATTCCTATGGATCGTCATGTCTTTTCAAATTATAGAAAGCATTGAGTTTGACTTGTTGGTCATTAACCCTCATTGTCAACTCTACTTTTTCCACATTTATGAGAGTACGTCTAATGGCTAGGAAAGGTCTCCCAGAATGATCAGTGCATTGTCATCTGCTTCACAATCAAAAACAATGAAGTTAGCGGGAAAAATAAATTTATCCACTCTTACCAATTTGTCCTCTATCTTTCCTTCAGGTTGCACATACCATCTATTTGCTAGTTGGAGCATCACGGTTGTAGGTTTTTTCCTTCCTATTCTAAGCTTTTGGAAAACAGATTTAGGCATCAAGTTTATGCTTGTTCCGAGGTTGCATAAGGCTTTTCCTTCATAGTGGTTACCTATCGCATAAGGTATGGTAAAGTATCCAGGATCCTTCAATTTAAGAGGCATGCGATTATGTAATATTGCCATGCATCCTTCAGTAGCAACCACTGTTTTAAACTCACCAAGTCTCTTTATTTTAGACACAATGTCTTTTAAGAATTTGACATAGTTTGACATTTGTTCGATTGCTTCAACAAATGGCAAGTTGATGTGGACTTGCTTTAAAATATCCAGGAACTTTTTAAATTGGTGATCCTGTTTCTGCTTTTTCAATCTTTGTGGAAAAGGTGGTGGTGGTCGCATTTCTTCCAGGGTTTCATTAGTTTAGAATTTAATATCTGGCCTTACTGGGTCTGTCGCTGTCACGGCAGCTTGTTGAGGTACTACCGAATGCTCTGCTATGGCAGTGCTTTCTGCTAGGATTTCTGTGACATGATCTTTTGGTTCAATATCTAAGTCCTCTTTGTCTGGTTCTTCTTGTTCTACTGGTGGGACTTTATCTGCTGGGTTTCCTACTTTCTCCTTAAGTTGTAGACCACTCCTAGTAGTAATTGTTTTGTACTGTTCATGGCCCATTACCTTAGCAACTTCAGTATTAATAGTTAGTCCTCCTTTTGGTCTAGTGTTTATATTCTGCGCAAACTGCCCAACCTGGGTTTCCAGTGCTTTAATTGTTGCTTCTTGGTTCTGCAATCTCATCTCATTTCTATTTATGAATGCACCAGTTCTTTTGATGAAGTTGATATTCTTTACCATGTATGATTCTGTTTTCATCATAAAGGCCTTAAGAGAATTTTCCAGTGAAGTTACATGCTGTTGCTGATGTATCTACTGTTGCGGCAATGGTTGTTGTACCTGTTGCTGTAGCAGATGTTACACTTGTATCGGTTGCTAGAAACCTGGGGGTTGAGTAGTTGGATTCAAGGAATTGTTGGGATTACTCCATGAAAAGTTTGGATGTCTCTTCCATGATGGGTTGTATGTGTTGGACATCATATTGTTCCTATTGTAATTTTCAACATAAAGGCTAGACTCTTGATTCTGCATACATTCAGAAGAATTATGACTACCTCCACATAAATTGCAGAAAGAATCTATGGCCTTAACCTCATGGGTATTGTGTTATAATTGTATATTTTGCATCATCTTGGTAAGAGAGGTCAATTGTTCTTCCACTGAATTTGATGTTTCCAATTCATTCACTATAGCTTGGCTTCTTACTCCTCCTCGCCTAGATATAGAGAATTGAAAATCGTTCTTTGCGAGTTTGTTCAAGATTTCAATAGCTTCCTCAGGTACTTTATCAAGGAGTGTTCCATTGGCAGAAGCGTCTAACATCATCCTTGTTAGGGCATTGGTAGCATTATAAAACCTTTAAAAATGTAAGTTCTGTTATTGAGATATCCCTGACATTGAGCTATCGCGGCATTGGTGGCGGCAGAAGGACTCTATTGCCGGCAGGTAAGTTTTGTTCTCCTGGATTGACGACCATAGCTTATTAGATTTGTCTCCTCAACCTTTACCTTGTACATTCAATTTCTGAATCTAACTCGTACAAAGGGTTGGTTGGGTTGGCCCTGTTCATACACCAAAAACAAACCAAAGTAGAATAAAAATAAAAATACTAAAAGCAAGAAAATAAAGAAAACAAAATTTAGTTGTCAATCCCCGGCAACGGCGCTAAAAACTTGTTGCATGTCAAAAGTGCGTAAATTATGCAAGAGAATACATCACAAGTAATAAAGTGATAATTATATTAGATATCGTCTCCACAGGGATTGGACTACTCAATATGTCTTCTCTTGTCTTCTTGCTCTGAAAAAGAAATAAAGTAAAGGCACGGGTAAATTTGGGGTTTGATAACTTGAATAAGGAAAACTAAATAAAAAGAGAACAAACAAATTAAAAAAGTGGTCAGGATCCAGTTGTATTGTATAGTGGATTCAATTGACTTGTTTTTGTCCAATGCAACCGCACAACACTGCCTCGGTAGTACTGCAGATTACTGCCTCGACAGCGATGATGCTCGTCTGCCGCGACAATCTCTTGCTCTTGAGTAGACTTTACCAAAATTCGGTAAAGTATCCTTTGATGACTCCTCTTATCTCTAATTCGAAGTACTGTTGATGACTAGTCCTTGATGATACCTCTCGAAGTGAATCAATTATAATCACCAACCAATCTCACACTTCTTTTAGCCGCTGAAACTCTTAACCTATCTCTAGGTTGAGTTACTGTTTCCCGATTGAAACATCATACTTATTCATTTCGTGAATCTCTCTCGATATTTGATAAATGGATTACTCACAAACTTCTCTCTCGAGCTTGTATGCAAGAACAATGAATGACAAAGAATAAGCAAACCTTGATATTTTATTGCATTGAAACAAGAAACAAATTTCAATCTCTTCTCACTAATACTCTACAACTTTCACCTAAGCCTAAAGAAAATTAGAACATAAAGAAAAGTAAAGAAAACTCCTAAGATGAAGTCGGCTCTCTATGATGCTAGGTCTAAGTCTATCTTTCTCTCCTTGGACGATTATGGCTTATATAGGCTTGCCCTAGGGCAAAACTTTCTTAAGTAGGAATACAACTTGGAGTAGGACACAAGTAAAGTACATAAATAAAATATTTCCAAGTTTATTCCCACTAGGAGGCTTTTCCCGCGTGGCCATTATCTTAGGCTTTCCATGTGCTACCCAACTCCGATCTTTGCGTTGCTTATCCACAAACATCCAGCTTATTTTTCTCTTTAGCTCGCCTACAATATCGCTACTTGTCCTTCAGTTGCTGCCTCGGCATCAAGACTTGCCTCGGCCTCAGTCGCTGCCGTGGCAATAGTTTTTCCTGCAAAAAATATAAAAGTGTAGTAAAACTTACCTTTTCTATAAATATTCTCTTTAAAAGCAGAATATCTGAAAATCTCACATTAAGTACATGCTTTAGTCCAAGTAGGTACCGATTTAGTGATTATTGTCCATGAAAGGTGTAAAAGGTGATAGTGAGTTGAGCACTTATCAAAGACCATCATTCAACTCAAGAGGGTTAAGATAATTGGGTTAAGGCTTTGCCGTTGTAGGACGACTACCAAAGCAACCAGTATGTGCCACAACCTTGAGTGGGTTTCGCTTAGAGGCTGGTTAGTGTGTTAGACTGAATAAAATCAGTCCGAATAGGTCGAGTCAGGATGAGCTGAATAAGACCACACTAGGACTAACCCAGCAAAGTCAAGTTGATTCAAACCACCAACTGCCATCGTTAGGCCACCAACCATCATAGCATTGATTTTCCCTTGTAATCACTCATTTATAACTGGATTTTTAGTATTTTAGTGTTTCCAATAATATTAGTATTAATATAAAAAAAGTAAAAAAAGAAAAGAAAAAAAAAAGAAAAAAAGAAACGAAATTAAAATTGTGTGGACATCCAAGGTCCATGTCACCATCCCCTCCCCCCAATTGCCTATAAATTCAAGGCATGAGGGCTCCCATTTCTCAAAGGAAGAGCCAGTGAAGGCTGCCCATATGAGAGAACCCTTTGGTTCTCGGGTGGCCAAAGAATAGGGGGAAAACCCTCGGTCCTACCCGGTTCGATCGAGGTCCTATTTTATGATTCGATTTAGTTAAAAATTTTCGAGAGGTCGTAGTAGATCTCGATAGGGAGTTTATTGGGGTTAACCGTTCGTATTTTTAGGTATAATTTCTATTTCTTTTTATCTTTGTATTTTAAATATTTTTAATGGAAAATGGTTGTTTATTATTTATTTGACATTTAGATTTTATTTATGTTTTAGATTTTTATTAATTTATGTATGTTTTTAATTTATGTTTAGATTAATATTTTATTTGTTAGATTAATATTTATGTTTTTATGTATTTACTTTTATGTGATGTATTTAATTTATTTACTATGTTTAAATTGCGAGAAATGATATTATTATTAATGCGAGCCCCTAAATTCGGTCGTAAGCGAGGCCAACTCCAGTGTAGTGGTGGTGGTTTGGACGCTTACCTTCGGTTTCAGGTAATTTAAAATAAATGCGCAAATCTAATTAAAAATTAATTCGATCATCAAAATAGGCCAGAAAATTTAATATTATTAAATCAGTAATTAAACAAAGTACCAATTTTTGGGCGGTGTGGAGATGCTAATCCTTCCCCATCCGTAACAGACTCCCGAACCCCAATTTTGAAAATCTCTGGTTTTACGGTGTCCTGTCTACCTAAACGGCCGATGAAGACTCCAATTTTACAAAAATCATTTTTAAACTGAAAATCCCATGTGTAAGACATTAATTCCAAAACGACACATCGAGAAATGTTTTCAAACCCAAAAAGAATATTTTTAGCGATACACTTAATCGTGTACTTCTCACATCGCTACAACATGAATTTGATCATCTTTCTTGTAATTTCCTAGTGTTGTAATCTGTAAAACCCTCTTTTACTCGATTTGGGCTCGCTTAGGACTGCTTCCTTCCGATATTCTTTTGATTTCAGTATCTAATTTGTTTGATCCTGCATTATTCTTTAGGTGAGATAAAAATATTATTCGTCATCCCATTCTAGGAAGTCCTAAGAAAGTCTTCAGGGGGTATAGATTTAAGGTTGAGTCTCGCCTCAAGGATCTTGATCAACAAGTACCTAAGAAGGTCATTTTCCTAAAAAATGGGAGTTGTCCATTGTCCATTCGCTCATGTTGTTCCTCTATTAGACTTTGTAAACTAGCAGAGACGCCCATTTGTAATATCCCTGCAATATTTGGTCTCTTTTGAATATGCAAGACTTTCAAGTTGGTCTTCGAGTTTGGAGCAAAGATACTATCGCACTTAAAACTTTTAGGATCTGTTGTATAATGATATGTACATGTGTATATTCAAAAATGTTTGTTATGTGTACATAGGAGACAAGGGGAAACTCTTAAAAATGAATGAATGTTCAAAGGATTAAAGAGTGTAAATTCGTTTAATGTGTGAAAGAAATATCACTTTAAAGCAAGTGCCTTTTACAAAATATCTTTACTACTTACTGGGCTTAAATTAGTAAATTGGACTTCGCTTTTTGAAAACAAATTTGCATGAGACTTTCGGTTTTATGTTCAACTGAGAAGTCAATACCTTCCCAGACTCATCTATGTCATTAGTCTTGGAAACTCAGACTACCGACTTTGATCAAACTTTGGACCTTGTTCTTCAAGGCTCCATAATTCTTGTTTGTGTGACTTGAGCTTCTCACATGACATTGAAATCATAATCGAGTGTATAAGGGTCTTTTTCGATTTAGATTAGACAAGTGTTGACATATCTTTATGAGAATCGGAAACAAGTCTGTGTACGTCAAAGGAATCTGAATGTTGATTTTCTGTGCGACATCTTCGAGGCGATCTTTCAACTATTTTTGCCCCTTCTTTAGGTTGCTATACAGTCTTCCATTTGCTTCCTCTAACATCGAGTGAGATAGGAAAGCATGTGTGATGCATATGCATATGCAAATGATGCAAAATGTATGTATATAAAGCTATTGATCCCTACTGGTAATCACCCTACTAGATTACTTTCACGGGAAATAGAGGGTCCATTACAAAATTGGGGAAACTATTACTATACATAAGTTCTATTCCTAATTCCTATTTTATATGACCTTAAGTTGTTGCTTAATTTGGAAATTTCTGTTACATTATAAGCTTTAGATGAAAAGCTTCGATCTCCGGAATTGACTTGATCTTCTGAACTTCGGTTTTCGAGACCATCTAGACTTGGTCTTGGTCAAATATTACTTGAGTAACACTACATTGTTAGTGTTTCTAACAGTGGTTTCTTCCCACTGATTTCGCTTCCAAAATTGGATTATTCTCGGTAATCCTAAATAGTGGTCTCAATCCTCGTGAAAGTGGGTCGGTAAGGTATTGACCTCTTATTCTTCTTGTTGTAGTCTCTTAAAAAAAATCTCTTCATTGATGTGTCTGTGAAATTGGTCAATTACTTTTCCTGATTGGCGATCTGTATCTGACTCTGACTCTGATTCGTCCTCTGGATGGCGAGATAGTACTAATTCGGTAAACCCTTCTGTTGTTAGACTCTTAGGGGTTTTCTGTTACATCTTTGTATCAGTTGGGTATTCTCGGTAGGCATCTCCTCGTTGACAAAAGTAAAATAAAACACTACTACATGCTCTCGGTGTATGATATCTGATTCTAACTCTATCTTTAGACGTTGAGACGACATCGATTTTGTCTCTAATAACCATTTGACTAGACTTCGGTTTTCTATTACATCATGTTTGCTTGAAAACCCAGACTAACATTCCGATGTAGACCCAGATAAATGCATGGTTATTACCTAGTTATTTGTTGGACGAATATTTGGGTCTCTTCGATTTTCCTTTAACCAGTATCTGATAAAAGAGATCTGATAAATGATGAACTTGTCGAATCTCGTCCCTTAATTGGTATCTCTGATCGGTTTCTAACAATAGGGTTGAGGTTTTCAAATACATCTTTTCCATGGTGAACGTTTCCTTTATAGGATGAACCACTCGAATCAATACCTCTTAATACAATGCAAAAATATGATGATTCATGCAAAAGGAAAACTAAAATATGAAGAAAACAAGTTAGTACCAGATAGAAGCAATAAACGCAAAAATAAGTTTTAGAAAATTAAATTTACGTGAAAGTAAACAGAGAAGAGCAGTCCTAGATATCCCGTCTAGTTCACCTAGGGTATCAGCATGGCTCTAACGGGGTGGGTAATCTAGTTCTCTATATGTAGTGTTGGTGCTAAAGGGGACACGAATTGTCCGAGCTATCCTCTACTAAGTGTAGCAAGGCCCCCGATCATAACCCATTATAGGCTCATTTTGATCAGGTTCAATTCAGGAGGACCTGTTCTCTTATGCCTACACGAAAGAACAATATCTTTACGAAAGCATACAGTAGTTGAGCCCCGAAGGTACTTCGGCTTGGGCCTACACGGGAGAACGATATCTCCATGAAAGCATTAGCCTTTTCCCCCTCACTTAGAAGTACGAGATTATATGTAAATTTTAAATACGGAAAATAAAAACGCAAATTCAATTAAACATTAATTTGATCGTCATTTTAGCCTGAAATCTTTAATATTCGTAAAATGATAATCATTTTAAAAGCTTGACTCAATTCTTTTTGCTTATAAAAAATAAAAAATTTTGTCCCCAGCGGAGTCACCATCTGTAGCGAAGTGAAAAATCCAAGATTAAGTGTATAGCTAAAAATATTTTTTTTGGGGTTTGAAAACATTTTTTAATGTGTCGTTTTAGAATTAATGTCTTACACGTGGGGTTTTCGATTTAAAAATGATTTTTGTAAAATTGGAATCGCCAACGACCGTTTAGGTAGACCGGACACCGTAAAACCATAGATTTTCAAAATTGGGGTTCGAGAATCGGTTACGGATGGGAAAGGATTAGCACCCCCCACTGCCTAAAAATTAGAACTTTGTTTAATTATCGCTTTAATAATATTAAATTTTTTGGCCTATTTTGACGACCGAATTAATTTTTAATTGGATTTGCGCATTTATTTTAAAACACCTAAAACCGAAGGTGAGCGTCCGAACCACCACCACTACACTGGAGTTGGCCTCTCTTACGACCGAATTTAGGGTCCCGCATTAAAAATAATATCATTTATGCAATTTAAATATAGTAAATAAATTAAATACATCACATAAAAGTAAATACATAAAAATATAAATATTAATCTAACAAATAAAATACTAATCTAAACATAAATTAAAAATAAATAAATTAATAAAAATTTAAAACATAAATAAAATGTAAATGCCAAATAAAATAATAAACAATCATTTTCTATTAAAATAAAAAGATAAAAAGAAATATAAATTATACCTAAAAAATACGAACGACTAGCCCCGATGAACTCCCTACCGAGATCTACCACGATCCCTCTAAATTTTTAACAAGATCGAATCCTAAAATAGGACCTCGATCAAACCGGGTAGGACCGAGTGTTTTCTCCCCGATCCTTAGCCACCCGAGTACCAAAGGGTTCTCTCATATGGGCAGTCTTCACCGACTTTTCCTTGGTGAAATGGGAGCCCCCATGATTTGAATTTATAGGCAATTGGGGGATGGGATGGTGAAGTGGACCTCGGATGTCCACACAATTTTCATTTCATTTTTTTTATTTTTTCTTTTTTTTTAAATTTTTTATTTTAATAATAATATTAAAAAAACACTAAAATACTAAAAATCTGGTTAAAAATGAGTGATTACATCCCCAACCACAAATCGTTGTTAGTTGTATGCCTTCATTGATCGTTGTCAAGTCAAGTTTATCGTTGACCACTTTCTTCACTACTATTAACCGTTGACTGTTACCATTGACCATTTATCGACATTGAATTTTTTGAGATACCCTAAATTGTGGTTTTTCGACTTTTTAGATTAAACGACGCAGTCTATTTTGCCAAATTCGAAGTATATAAGCTATTTTTACGGGTTTAACTTTGTGTTTGGTATATGAAGTGCATGAAATTTATGTTTTCTTGTATCTTTTTAGTTTATGAGGATCGCTAAGGTTGACATATAAGATCTTTTGGTTTGTTCAAGACTTTACATGAGGATTTTAATGAGATGGGCTTTAAGGTTAGTACATTTCAAACTCCAAAACACTTTATGAGCATCATAAGTGTAATTACTTCGCATGTTAATGGTTGCAAACTAAGAGATTGAGGATAAGAGTATGTTGTTATCAGACATGCATACTTGTTGGATATAAATCATATGATGAGACTGTGAATATTCAAATATTTTAAGAGCTTTAGAGACTATGTATGATTATTCAAATACTTGTGTAACTTTTTTATGATTAACTGGTTGATATATGATTATGCTTTGTATGCCAACTAGAATAAAAGAGTATATTAGAATAAAATGATAGATAGGAGATAATAAAGATAAATAATTGATTTAATGGATAAAAACCAACAATTAAAATAAATTAATTAAATAGGTTAGTCACATATTTAAATTGACTCTCATAAGTTTTAGGTATCAATTTAAAGAATAATTTATATCTTGATTTGAGAAATTATAGGAAACTATAAATAAAGTATCGATATGAGCTTTAACTATACTAGTATATTTTAGGTACCATATTGATACTTTTGAGTTGAGTATAGGTCCTTATTGAATGAAATAATTTTTAAATACAATAATAATATAAATTATTGTAATTGCTAATAATTTAATTAAACTTGACTAAATGGAATAATATGGATAAATTAATATAATAAATAAAGAAATTTAATAGTTCTTTATAATATGCTAGCAACTTCGTAATGTTTGGGTGATTGCTTGTATTAATTTGATAAGATTATTTGTATTAATGAGTTTAGGGATTATCGATGGATTATAGGTAATAGTTCCATGTATGGGCTCTTGGTTGGTCATGATTCTTTGTTTAGTAGGATCTAGATACCCAGTGAGTTAGTGTCTCAACACATGAAGGTCATTCGATATGAGATTCTAGCTGATGTATTGAATGCTATCCAGTATAGATTATGGGTGATGTTTTGCTCAATGCGAGATTCTGAGTCAAGACTTGATATTAGATTCTAATTATGTTTGCTCAATGCAAAATTTTGAGTGAAGACTCGATGTTTGATTCTGAGTATATTCACTTAATGCGAGATTCCAAGCATGAGTGAGTTTCCTAGTATCGTGTGACATTGGGCCTCACTCCTGGCTTGTTATATTCGCTTGATGTGAGATTTTGAGAACGAATGTTATTCCAGTGTTGTTGGATATTCTTCCTCATCCTTGGTCGTTTTATTGATATGATTGAAATGTATACAC
This sequence comes from Abelmoschus esculentus, assembly GCA_035048815.1. Taxonomy (NCBI): domain Eukaryota; kingdom Viridiplantae; phylum Streptophyta; class Magnoliopsida; order Malvales; family Malvaceae; genus Abelmoschus; species Abelmoschus esculentus. The sequence continues at coordinate 9,335,840 of JAUCBN010000026.1, read as the reverse complement.
TATTACATTTTATGTTTGTCATGTGTTTAGGTGATTATGGTAGCATCATACTTTTATTTATCTCTCTTTTTTGCTCATACTAACTTGTATGCTTATATTTATGTTTAGCATAAAGTATAGTAGTGTAGATGTATATCACTAAGATCTGTAAACTTAGCGCTCATAATCTTTATTTTCGTGCGTAGGTTGGATGATTTTTCGTGAGATTATGGAACATTATCAAATCCAGATTTTAATAAATGATGAGCTTTAGATTATAATATTTGGGTTAGTGGGCTATGTATTTATAGAAACTTATATTTTGATGTTTGTATTCATTATTTTGATAAATATATTAACCAAAACGTGTATTCAAATGTTTTATTTTAGAGCTCCTTTGTAATCTTTTATTAAATTAGTATATGTGAACTTTAATAGTTGATTTTATATGTTTTACAATTTTTCATTGGGTATCTAGATTCCAATAATCAAATGTCTACATGGCATATAAGCAACGTGAACCAAAGAATCCCATATTATTGTTAATCTTCAACAAATTATTCATTTTAAATTATTGAGTTGTTAATATATTATGAAAAATTATATTTGTTTCATTCATTGTCTCCATTATCCAAATTATCACATTTATCAAGACATAATTTGATTATTAATATTCAAATTAATTTTTGTCCTTAATTTGTATTTATAATTTATTTACTTTAAAGGGAATTGATACTTGAACACGAGTATTGATACGGTAGACTAATCATATGTTAGTAAAACTAAATATCATACGAACAACCTATTCACAAGTTCATATAATTCATCGAACCATGATATTTACTATTCTTTAATCGATTCTTAAAGCTTATGATAGTCATTTAAGTATGTTGCTAGGATATTTGATTAATTATTATCACTTACTTTCTTTTTACCCACTTAATCAAATATAATTTTGAGACTCATGAATATTTAACCGAGTATTACTAGTATTACCCACTTAATCGAATTTAACTTCTCATCAATTTATGTCAATCTATACGAACAAGTTTCTTGCGTATATAATGCTACTCCTTTGTAGTAAAAGTTACACTTGTCATGTTATAGTATAAACGATGTCGATCCCTCTAGGATTAATATTACTTACGCAACTTATCATTCTAGAACAAGGAAAATTAAATGCACGAGTAAAGTTGTGTTGTTTTGGAATTAAATTAATGAAAATAACTAAAGCAATTAAAGTAAACGATCAAGGAATCGAGATTGAGAAGCAGGTCAGGTTAGATTGCTTCGTAGTGGGCAATCAGAATGTAGTTGTCTCATCCTTATAACTCTCGATATTAGATAAATGTATTTTTCTCCACAGACTTCTCTCCCGAGCTTGAAATTAAGAAATAGTATGAACTAAGAGTAAACAAACTATGAATTTAAACTTGCATTAATAAGAACTAAATAAATAATGAATTTTCTTCGGCAACTACTCCACAAAATAACTTAAGTCTTATGGAAGAATTAGAACATGATAATGGTGGATGTCGGCTAGGGTTTAATGGCTCTTGATCCAAGATCTCTTGACACCTTGCTATTTATCTAGGGCATGGTATTAAGCCTAGGTTAATAACTTATAAAGGTAGGAATTCAACTTGAAATAAAATATAACTTTATTAGATAAATAAATTAAAGATCTTTATTTTATTTTCTAGTTTATTCCTATTGGACTTTTATTCATGTGACTTTGATCATGGCTTTCCTTACTCTTTCTTGTTCTTTTCTTCTCCTAGCTTGTCTTAGAAAATCTAACTTTATTAGATACGGTAGACTAATCATATGTTAGTAAAACTTGAAATAAAACATAACACCACGCCCGTCGACACGAACGTATGAATACTACTTCGACGATAATAACTTTCGTCTCGACGGGCGTGGTGTTATGTTTTGTTTAGGGTCTGGTTTGATTTCCTTATTCATCAACTCAGCATCTCTCAACAATATTTGATAATCTGAAACTGCTAGTCTTCTTCCTCTATTGTGGTGAAATCTTCCAAGGTGACATGTTACTTATCAAAGAAAGAAAACGACATCAATACCTTTTTCTATCAAACATTACATAAAATCAATAAATAAATGCATGGATGTTGAATTATGCAAAATATGTAAAAATGTCCAAAATTGCCACTTAATTATCCCAAATACAAGCAATAATTAAAATAAAAGAGGCATATAATATTTATACAGTCTTTAAAGCTTTCACTAGTCTCAACATATTCACAACATCATCATGTATCTTATAAATAGCATGTCTCATATTGTTGATTCCTACACAAACTTATTCATTGTCTAACTAATTTACCGATACTAATACGGAAGGCAATCATATTTATGTTGCTCATGAAGTAATAAGAGTTAGAAGTGTACTAATCTTAAGCCGATATTACTAAAATCCTCATCCAAACTTCCTAAATAATTTACATGAATTGATATCTAAACCTAAACAACCTCATAAATAAAAAACTTGTTCTTTTCTTTTCTTTTATTTAATTATAAACATTTAATAAAACACTTTACCCATTTATAGTTATCATAAAGACCACCCAAAACACTTTGGTTCGGCTTTCAATCGTTTTTCCATAACTCAGGTCTAAAACTCGATTTGTTATCTTGAAAACCAGATCATTACAATCAATAACAATAAATTTATAATAATGATGTAAATAGTGTTGACGGTGACAATTACAAACGACAACTCTCATATTTTTAAGTTTTATACTTTTTACTCCTAAACTTTTAATTTTATGATATAATCATCAAATGATTTTCAATAGATAGTAAGTATCCAAAACAATAAATTGACTTAGTTAGAGTTCGATATCAATATAATTGAACAAATGGTCAAAGTTTTTAAAAGATTATCATTCTTATATTTACGATAGTCGAAACTCAATTTCAATTAGATCGATTGTCAGGATGTTACAATAAATTTTTGAAAAATTATCAATCTCATGATTTGGTTCACGATAAAAGAATTATTTGAACAAAATCTCTATGAATTTTAGTAATTCAATGCACATGTCATATGTTTTTTTTTATTTCCCCAATGTTTTTTGTTAAACAAATATTCTTCAAGTCAAGATTAAGAGTAACATTTAACTATTTTTTTGTAAGATTATAATATTTTTTAAAGAGAAATGATTTGTACTGAGTTTATGAGTAAGAGTGTTCAAAACTTTAGTTAACCAAATTAACTGAATAAAATAATTCTTTTGGTTAATCGGTCAATTAATTTTAAGTTTGATTGGTTAACAATTAATAATTTTTTCAAGCTTAGGTATCGGTTAATTTGGTTCAAAATCGGTTTATTAACCGAATTATCAAAAAATTATATATTATATATTTATATTTTTTATATATTTATTTTTGGTCACCAAACATTTAGAAATTATAAAATGTCATTGAACTTTATAAATTTGCAGAAAATGATTATTAAATTTATTAAATTATTAAAAATAATCTTTAAAAGTTTCAAAATTTATCAATAATTTATAATTTTATAACCTCCGATGAATCAATGATCGTTTTGTAATAATTCGATAAATTTAATGGTTGTTTTATAATTTTTGAAAGTTTAGTGTGTAAAAAGATGATTTTAATATAATCTATTTACCATTTGTTGAATAACCCAAAATTTTATAAAAGATCGGTTTGAAAGAAAATGGTACTCTTAATTTACCCAAAAAATTTATAATTCTGTAATCAAACTTGAAAGGAAATGCTTTGGCAGACATTTGGTTTGTGATGAAATGGAAGAGGAACATTTAGTGCAAGCAAGGACATCGTGTTCAAGTCTGTAAGAAATATCTGTTCTAAAAATAGTCTTATTGATAAATTACCTCCTAAAATTATAATTTTGTTTTTAATTTAATATCTAAATTTTTTAAATCAAGTACAATAATTATAATAATATCTGTTCTAAAATATATTTTTATTCATTAGCTATTAATCGTTTAATCACTGTGCTGATATTATTAAATTCTAACACATAATTTCTAAAATAACAATCGTTCTTTTAACTCGTAACCTAAAACTTTTAGGAGTCTATTGTTATAAATGGTCCTCAAATCCCATTGACTAAAATTTGATTATATTTCCAGGTTTAACCTAAGGACCAATAAAAAAGCCTTGGTTACCGACAAATTTTGGCTACCAATGTGTGCAGCTTATAATATATTATGTAATTATATTTCTAAACTATTTATTTATTTGTTTAATTCCTTTCATTGTCTTAAATTAAATCTTAAATATGTTCAAGTAGTGCATCAATTTTGGGCATGACCCAACCTAAGAGCCTATTGATGTAACCATTCGAACCACCCAAAGGTGTTATTATTATTATTATTATTATCTAATTTCAAACAATGATTTTTTAATTTTAGTATTTAATTCTTTAATTGATTAGTTCATGTCAGATTTTATAAAATTTTAATACAACGACGGCTATCCTAATCAAATTTTCTTAATTGAAAATCATTTAAAGTTTCATTAATAGAATATATTAGGGGTGAACCGTTTTAATTATTAAAAATTTTCATTCATGTATCATTTAAAGAAAATTATTGAAAATAATTTTATTTTAGAAAATAATTTTCCGTTTCAATATTTTAAAAATTAGAAAATATGTTTGGTTAATAGGGAAAATTTTAATTTTAAAAATAAAAATAATAAAAATGTATTATGTATCTTATAACGACTCAGCTTTTGCGTTATGGAATTGTTTCTTAAACCGGGTTATGGGACACAATGGAATTGAGAGTTCAACCAAAAGTAATTGAATTTGGACCTTGTGATAAATAGATAGAGTTTATGTGGGTTTTTTAAATGATTAGATTAAAATAAAAATAATAAAGTAGGCTGATGGGAAAGAAGAATCAGAAAGTAGGGAAAAAAAAGAGAACCAGAAAATTTAGGGTGAATTTCTAAATTCTGATCTACGATGATTTAGTCATGTAATCACTACACCACCATCTTCATTGTATTTATTTCGTTATGATAATTTTGTCAATATCAGTGACATAACCGCCGAACTCGTTAGAGTGAGTAAAAAAAGAAAATTTTGACTTATCAAGTTGAAGAATCTTGTCTGATCAAATAAAAGACGAAGAAAACAATAACGTTCTAAAAAATCAAGAGAGTGAAGATAGTTATTCATCATTGTTGACCGATCATTAAAATCCGTTGCACGCGCCTTATACATCGTCCTTCGCAAGTGGACGACATACTATAACCTAGGCTTTTATAACAAGCGATCTGGTTGTTCGGCCAATCAACTTGTTGGGCTGAACTGAGCGGACTTTCTAGACAGTCAAGATGAGTTATCGTTGCTAACCGTTATTGTTGTCGTCGCGTTACGTTGATCGTTGAATCCTTTTGAGGAATTCTACTAGAGTATTTTCAATGTTTTGAGTCCGTTGATGCAATCCATTTTACCAAATTGAAACCAATAATTTGTTTTTATACATTTTACCACATAGATTAGTGAATGAATTTAAGTGTTAATTTTAGTATTCGTAAAATTATGAGGAATGTTTAAGCTTAGATATCAAATCAAGTGGAGCAATTGGGTAACTCGAGTAAGGATGAATCTATAATTGATTAAGGTTAGTATAACTCTATCTTCTATTATTTCTTGAGTATAATAAATGTGATTGTTTGATGTGTTAGTATCTAAAAGTAGATAGATGATAAATATGTATGTTTGGGGATTGAAAGTACAAGACTTGACATTTGTGTGTGATATAATGTTGTTGTAATTATAATGAGACTTAACGAAAACTTTAATGATCGTGTGAAATTATTCGAGATGCTAATATAATTATTTGATGATTGTTGGATTGACTAATATTTATTTTATTTTGAATGCTTGTTCCATTAACTTAGGGTATTCGATGTGAATTGTACGTAAAAGATAATTCATGGTAATATTTAAATAAATGATCATGAGCTCAATAATTGGTATTAATTGGTTATATGAGTTAGTAAACCAACTCTAATAACTTTCATAAGCTTTAGGGATTAAGTAAAATATGATAAAGTCGATGTTTAAGGAGATAGTATAAGCTCATGAGTAGGTTACCGATAGGAGCTTTGGTCGTACCAATATACATTTAGGGGCGTTTTTGTTAGAGCTCGACTATATCGATACTTGTGAAAGTCATGGATTTTCTGTTAAGGTATCATATTGGTACTCATGTTCGAGTATCGATGCCCATTGAATATAATAATTTAATATGCTAATAAAAATATAAAATTTAACAAGGATAAATAATGAGATAATTAATATGGAATATTGATGAATTTATTTATAACTTCATAAATGAAAAAATAAAGATTAATAAGAAAATTGATAAAAATGATTAAAACATACTTCTATAATGTATTAATAACTTGATAAAGCTTGAGCGATTAATTGTATTACTAAATCATAGATCATTGGGGAATCAAATCCTTCTGATGTGCTAAAATAGGTACCTAGATAATTGATACACCTAGATTTATGAATAACACGTTCCAATGGGACATTAACGAATATATTTAGTGAATAATGAAAAACTTATATTAATTGATTTTGATATAGTAAATAGTTTTTATTAGTTTTTTTTCTTATCTAAATCAATTGTTTGATTTTATTTTAAAATGTATTTAATGAAGTTTCTCCACGTAAAACTTATCAAAAATTTCATAACGTACCAATACGATATAATGAGTATTGTTATGCTCTTTATAAATTATTACATCAAATATAAAAGAGTATACTATAACAACAATATCGATACTTAAATTTGAATTCTTTGGCGTGCCCTACGTTTCAGATCTCGTGTTCTTTTTTTCGATTTTTGGATCGTAAAGGTATTGATCAATAGTCGGATTGGACCTGGTCGTAAACAAAATAAACCTTATAAGTTAAGATAAAACTAAAACTAATTAAAATAAAAGAAAGTAAAATAATTAAAAAGGTGCAGAAATAATTAGTAGTAAAATTGAGCGTCAATCTCCGGCAACGGCGCCAAATATGATGGAGGTTATGGAGTCCTATTAATTCCACGTTTTTCAGATTGTAATACTTTAGGTTGTCGAACCCACAAGGACTGAGTCGACTTCACTACTTCTTATGACTGCACTAAGAAAACTAAAGACACAAGTAAGTTGAAGAGTTTGAATTATAACTAACAAAACTATAAAATATAAAATTAAATAGAGTAATAATAATATAATAGAAACGAGGCTAAATTGAATGCTTTGTAGAGGAGAATCCAATTATGTTAAGTATCCACTTATTAATGCAATGTGTTGAATTATCGCCTCGGCAGATCGCACAAAGGGACGTCGTAGATGCCTAGGCGGGGTTATGCCTTATCGATAATTCAACATTCTATAGTTCAATAGAGCATCATTGTATGTCTTTTTTCTTATCCATAAGCGAAGAGAACTATTGAAACCCACATCTTGATAATACCTCCCGGCGTGAATCAATGGTGGACAACAATCAAACACATGCGTCTTATTAGTCGCTGAAATCCTGGGCGGTTAATCTCTCAATCGGATTAGTTAATGCCCATGAGCAAAGATCGTATTCTCTCATTTTATGAACCTACATCTTCTGATGCTAGGCAAATGGGTTTTTCTCACATACTTATCTTTCGAGCTCATATGCAAGAAGAGTAATTACCAAGAAAGAATAAACTATGAAATAAGTTTTGCATTAATAAATATTAAACATAACATAACCTTTTTTCCCAACTACTCCACAAACAATTTAAACCTCTGAATGATTTAAAACATGATGTAGTCGGCGGCTAAAGGTATATAAAAGTGAGAATTCGTCTCGACTCCATACTAAAACTAAACCTAATAAGTGTTTTATATAGGTCATGCCATAAGTTAAGCTTTCCATGCAAGGAAAGAGTTCTAAAAGGGAAAGAAATATAATTCCTAAATAAAATGTATTAATTTATTATTAATTCCTAAAATATCTCTTCTTTCCCGCGGTTGACTTTGATATGGGCTTAACCTCCTAACTGGCTTCATCTTTCTCTTGCTTTTTTTCTGTTAAGATCGGTATCTTTTTCTCTCTCTGTTGAGCACCAGTTGTTTATCTTTTACGCTGCTGTTGCGGCCTCCAAAGTACTACCGTGGTGGATGCTTTAGCTGCAATTCAGCAACTATTTTCTTCTTTGGCCATCTCTGCAATATAGTTTCCTGTCTAAGAAGGAAAACTATCAAACGCATATGTTTTATGCCAAATAATAGATAAATTCATAAAATTAGTTTTTGGGTGCTGAAATATGGAAAATAACCAGAAATATCTATTATTGTCTTTAAATATGTCTTTATTAGAAATAAATGAGTGGGAAAATGATATAAAAAATAAGGACTTTTGAGTACTAATCAGTTATTATGTACTGTGATCATGTTTTATCTGCACATTAGAGACACACTAAGCTCCCTATCTTACACCCTTACACTTTTTGTTTCAGATATTCAAACTTAGGCTCGATACTTGGAGGGCTATTGATTATGAATTACTGTTGATCCATATGTTTTAATGTTTCAGACTTAATTTGGTTTCGACTAATAATTTATGTATTGTACTTTGAATATTTATCCGATTTTCTAAACTATTAATGTTTATTTTAATCTTGGGTTGAACCTTCAGATATTTTAAATGTTAAGTATTTTAGTGTTATTATTTTTATGGTTTTTAATAATTTATCAGAAATTTTATATTTATTTCATTTAAACACTAACTTGTGAAATAAGTTTACTTAGCGTGATTCCTAAGTTTTAACCTAAGAAATTGTTTTAAATTTATTGGTATCAGAGCTAGGTTCAACACTCAGACTATGAGGTCCAAAATCATTTTTGATTCGAAAATAATTTTGTAATTTTATTTGATAATCCAGATTCTCATTTTGACTCGTATCTAAAATTTCTTGAAATATTTGAATAGTACTCCAATTACTAGTTCTAATATAAGATTTTTTTATCCTTTTTAGGTATACTACTATGTCACCCCGTAGGAGTACACGTCTTGCGACCAGGAGAGGTCGTGATCGAGGATGTACTACTATTTATGAACAGATGTCACGCCTCTTGTGGATTCACCACAAGATCAGTGTTTAGCTCAAGAATTAGGAAGGGATGAACAACCTGAAGTACAGACCGAGGCACAACAGGCCAAAGTTAATCAACCCGCTCAGAGTGAGGGACCATATGTTTTTTGAGATAGTGAGATTATGGGCTTAGATTTTATCACTATCCAGAGAGAGCTGCTCTAGTATCTTCGTCAGTCTGAGGGTGTTAAGAAACCCATATCCACCGAGTTTTATACTGCTGCATGACGATGTTTGATGGTAAGACTAGAATTGATCCAGCAAAGGTAGAGTACTGGTTAAAGAAACATTAGAGACTGTTTGTTGAATGGAGTATCCTTTGGATAAGAAACTGAGGGTAGTAATTGATAAGTGCTCAACTCACTCTCACTTTCTACTCTTTTTATGGGCACTTATCATCAATTATACACCTACTTGAACCAATGCATGTACTTAATATGATATATTTAGGGATTATGCCATTGAAGATAATATTTGTAGAAAAGACATATTTTATTGCATTTTCATATCTGTGTAGGAACAAGTATTCCCGAGGCAGCAGAATGATGCCGAGGCAGCAGAGGATAAAAAGCAATATGATAGGCAAACTGAGAAGAAAAATATAGAGAACGTTGCTGAACACGAAGCCCAAGGATCGGAACTGAACAACACATCAAAAGCCCAAGGACAAGGCCACACGGGAAAGAAACCTTCTAGAAGAACCAAACTTGAAAATATGTAACCTAAGCACATAACTTATTCCCTACTCCAAGTTGTACTCTATTTAGGAAAGGTTTTTCCTAAGCCAAGCCTTTATAAGGCATAGCCGTCCAAGGGATTAGAGAGAGCCGAATTTTGAGAGAGTTCACCCTAGGAACAATTCTTCCTATTATGTTCTAAGCTTTCTTAGGGTTTAGGTGAAAGTTGTTGAGTATTAGTGAGAGGAGATTGTATTTTGTTTCTTGTTTCAATGCAATAAAATATCAAAGTTTGCTTACTCTTTGCCATTCTTTGTTCTTGCATCCAAGCCCAGGAGGGAAGTTTGTGAGTATCTATTTGTCTAGACTCGGGAGAGTTAGACTCACGAAAGGAGTAAGAGAGGTATTTGACTTGGTTAGAGGATACTATTCCGACCTAGGAATAGGTTAGAGTTTCAGCGGCTAAAAGAAGTGTGGGATTGGTTGTTGGTTATAATTGATTAACGACGGGAGGTATCATCGAGGACTGACCATCAATAGTGTTTTGACTTAGGGATAAGCGGAGCCATTCAAGGACACTTTGCCGAACTTTGGTAAATCTACCCAAGAGCAAGGGATTGATGCGGGAGAGAACACTGTCACTGCCGAAGACAATAATCTGCACTACTGTTGGGGCAGTGCAGTGCAATTGCATTAGACAGAAACAGATCAATCAAATCCACTATACAACACAACTGGATCCTGCCCTCTTTCTCAAATTTGATCTCATCTTATTTAGTTTATTTTATTTAGTTTAAGCAACACCCAAACTTATTTGTGTTTTTACTTTTGTTTTATAGGGCAAGAAGATCAAAGGAAACATATTAAGTATATCAATCCCTGAGGAGACGATAACTCGATAATATTTAACACTTTATTACTTGACGTGTACACTTACACTCCAATTACGCATATTCAACACGCATCAAGTTTTAGGCGTCGTTATCGGGGATTGACAACTAAATTTTGTTTTCTTTATTTTCTTACTTTTATTTTAGTTATTTTAATTTTAATTATTTTATTTTTATTTGATTTGATCTTGGTGTATGAACAAGGCTAACCCTAGTAATCTACTGTATGAGATTGATCCAGAAATCGAGAGAACCTACCAAGGGTTGAGAAAACAGATCCAAGGAGCCATGGCTGTAAATAAAGGAAAGTAGAACCTACCTGCAGGCAATGGAGGCCATCCACAGCAACCACTTCCACGACAGTTAACTATTAGAGATTTTCTGGTGGAAAATCTGAATGGATTGAACCCTGAAGTTGTTACACCAGAGATAGAAGCAACCCACTTTGAACTTAAACCAATAATGTTCAATATGCTTAATACTATTGGACAATTTAGTGGGTCTGCAACTGAAGATGTCAGGCAACATCTCAAATTCTTCATGGAAGTATGCAACTGTTTCAAAATTCAAGGAGTCCATGAAGACATTTTGAGATTAAAACTTTTCCCCTATTCATTGAGGGATAAGGCCAAGACCTGTTTAAATAGCATTCCAGCAGCATCTATTGGATCTTGGAGTGAACTTTGTCGAGAATTCTTTACGCGATTTAACCCTACAAATTTATATGATCAAATTCGTAATGAGATTACTTCTTTTAGACAGGCTGATGATGAACATATATACGAGGCTTGGGAACGCTATAGAGAGTTACTAAACAAATGTCCATTGCATGGATTTCCACTATGGACACAAGTAACCATGTTCTATAATGTCACCAATGCCCCAAAAAGGATTATGTTGGATGCCTCGGCAAATGGAACACTCCTCGACAAGGCTCCAGAAGAAGCTATTGAGATTCTGAACAAACTCGCAAGGAACGATTTTCAATTCTCTACTTCTAGGCGAGGAGGATTAAGACGCCAAGCCAAAGTGAATGAACTAGAATTTACTAATTCCGTGATAGCACAATTGGCATCTTTAACCAAGATGGTTCAGAATATGCAAGCATAGCAAAATACTCATAAGGTAAAAGCAGTAAATTTTTCTGAGTATATGCAAGATGAGGAATCTGGTTTCTATGTGGGTAACTACAACCGAAACAACAATATGATGTCAAATATATACAATCCAGCATGGAAAAGGCACCCAAACGTTTCATGGAGCAATCCTAATAATGCTTTGAACCCCACTAACCAAGCCTCAGGATATCGGCAAACACTATCGTCGCAGCATGTACAGCAGTCACTGACGCAATAGCAGATGCATCAGCAACAACCCCTTAATTCTTTAGAAAACACTCTCAAGGTCTTTATAATAAAAACATAATCATATATGGATGAGAACAATAGTTTCATGAAGAGAACTGATGACTTCATGAATATAACAGAGATAAGGCTGCAAAACCAGGAAGTTGGTATTAAATCACTGGAAACCCAAGTTGGTCAATTTGCTTAAAGACAGAATACTAGACCATAGGGGGGACTACCTTGTAATACTAAAGTTGCTAAATGAATGGGCCATAAACAATATAAAGCAATCACTACAAGAAGTGGCCTACAAATTAAAGAAACAATGGGCAAGCCAGTAAGCAAAGTTCCATCAGCAACACATGAGGAATCAGACAAGGAGGACTTGGATGCTGGAGAAACTGAACATGAGAACACTTTCCCAGTAGAGAACTTGGCAGCACTTGAACTACCTACTGAGACAGTAAGAAACACAGTGGTTCCAAGTATTAAATTCCAAACCCATGAAACCTTGGAAGAGATGAAACCACCACCACCTTTCCCACAAAGTTTGAAAAAGCAAAAGCAGGATCACCAGTTTAAAAAGTTCCTGGATATTTTAAAGCAAGTCCACATCAACTTGCCATTTGTTGAGGCAATTGAACAGATGCCCAACTATGCTAAATTCTTAAAAGACAATGTCGCTAAAAGAAAGAAGCTAGGTGAGTTTGAGATAGTGGCAGCAACTGAAGGATGTATGGCAATGCTGAACAATCGTATGTCACCCAAACTGAAGTATCTTGGATGCTTTACCATACCTTGTGCGATTGGTAATAACTATGAAGGAAAGGCATTATGTCACTTAAGAGCAAACATCAATCTCATGCCTAAATCGGTCTTTCAAAAGCTTGGAATAGGAAGGGCAAAGCCTACGACAATGCTGTTTCAACTTGCGGATAGGTCTTACGTGCATCCTGAAGGAAAAATAAAGGTCATATTGGTAAGGGTAGACAAGTTTATTTTTCCTGCCGACTTCCTTTTCCTTGACTATGAAGCAGATGATAATGCACCGATCATCTTGGGAAGACATTTCCTTGCTACTGGACGAACCTTAATTGATGTGGAGAATGGAGAATTGACAATGAGGGTCAATGACCAACAATTCAAACTCAATGCATTCCATAATTTGAAAAAATTTGATGATCCAGAAGAATGCAAAGCACTCCACACAACAGATGTAGACACCAAGGTATCCTACCTAGGCAACAAGCTCGATAGATTATTTGGTAAGAAAATTAAGCCCAAAGTGGAGACAGAAAATACTGAAGGGAAAGGCCAACACTTGAAGAAAAATCCAGGCCAATAAGAGATGAGCAAATTGGGAGATGTATTTACATGCACTCCACCAGTAACATAATCTCTTCCCTTTTATTCTATCTATTATATTAGGATTAATTTTAATTTAGGATTTATTTGTTTATTTTAATGTTTTTATTTTATTTTAAGTTATTTTAGGATAATAAAGCAATAATAAGGGAGTAATAGTTCATAAAAGGAATTTTATCGAGGTAGTAAACAGTTTCAGAAGCCGCAACAGTCCCAACAGGAAAAAACAGTGTAACAGCTATCTATCGAGTTTTACGTCGCGGCAGTAAATGCTAACGGGCAGTAATTTCAAGACGGCTACAAAATGGCTACAAGGCCGAGGCCTATATAAGCAACATCATTCTTTTGAACTATTCACTCTTGCATTCTTGATTTCTTTAAAATTCTACTAAATCTTGCTCTCACAATATTCTCTACTTACTCACAATTCTTCTTGAAATTTTCAGAATTCTTTCAAAACTCTTAATCTTTACAACGCATCCATGGAAACATATACTCGATTTTCCCTCGCCACTGTTGTAGACCGATTTAACATATCGTTCATCGCTCGGTAGTTAGTAAGAGCAAGGATTTCAACAATCAGAGGAGGAAAACTTCGGTATTGAACATTACTTGTTTAACAAGATCCAATATCAAGAATATGAGATTTTCTGCCTACAACCTCAATAGGCAAATGCCACCATAGTGCGGGAATTTTATACACATGGGCCGAGCAAGGACAACCTCTACGTCCACTACTGAGGTAAGCCTGTATGCCTTGATACTGAGGCAATTAACGAATTCTATGGCCTCATCCCCATCCGTGATGTTCATGCCGAATTCATGGAAGATATCACAACCCAGGACTACAAGTTGATCAAAGATGACCTTTGTTACAACAATACTCCTTGGGAAACCAGTGCCCATAGAGGTTCTGTGACAAGGCAAAGTCTAAAGCCCGAGGAAAAGTTGTGGTGTACCTTTGTTAAGAGATGCCTAATCCCCACCTCCCACAACAGCACAGTGGACCGCAAGAGATTGGTGTTGATCCAATCCATCATAAACAAGAGGAGCATAAATGTTGGAAAGATTATTTTATGTGAAATTCACGATTATGGTAAGAAGGAACGTGGACCTTTATATTTACCTTGTTTAATATCTGGATTGTGTATTGCTGCAAGAGTACCAATCGAAGACACGGATAAATACACACCAAATAGGCAAGGATGGACAAAAGAATTCTGCCACAGAGTTATGCAGATCACACAAGCAGAACCTGTCTAGGCAACACCACAGTAGTTCACGGCCGACACTGTCGCTGGAGCCCAGTACACAGCAGAGATGTCAGGCACTGCTCAAGCCACTATCGCAGCAGACCTTTACCAAGAGATTCTTCAGAGGATGGCAGTTATGGACCTTTGTTAGCAAAGATATATGAAATATCAAAGAGACTTCAATAACACCCTTGCTCAAATGATGATGCAGAACTTCCCTAACCAAGTGGCGCAATTCCTAGAATTCCCTACAAACATATTCGTCACGACAACGCCCTACACAAAAACTACTTCAGCCCCAAGGCCGAGACCATTCTTCCCCTCCAGAACGCAGTAATAGTTCAACGAAGCTGGCCTATCTAGGGCATCAGACCCTATCGCGGCATCATCCTCAAGTAGAAGATCTTCCAAACGAAGGACAGTCTTCAACACTGCCCCAAGATCCCTAATTCCAATGGGCAGTCTTTCAAGGGAAATCGATGAATACGTCTACCATGGTTCATTCGATGCCGAGCCAAGCATCCAGTATGTCGGGGCAGATCTAGAGAACGAATGAGGCACAAAGATAATGGACACTGAAGATGAAGGAGGAGAAGAGGTTAATTCCCCAATGCAACGGGCAACACCAATGAGAGTTCAGCCACCACGACGAGCAAAGCCATCACCATCACCAAGGGCACAACAATTAGCAGCTAGACAGAGGAAACAAATTATGGAAGAAAGCTCTTCCGAATCTTTATAAATTCTTTTCTTTCTTTTCATTATTGTTCATATAACTGTTTTTTTACTGCTTATATTTTTTTACCTACTGCCTACTCCTAAATTAAGTGTTGAGGACAATGCTTGGTTTGAGTTTGAGGGTGTATAGCCACTGTCGAGGCAATCTACTACCGTGGCCTTTCCATGAAAAGGATATTTTTAGTGATAAATTTTTTTGTTTTATGTCCACCACTTTACTTGAAATTGTTGTCATACTCTTGCACTGCCCTTCATCAGTATTGTCTTAGTTTATTCTTGAAGGCAATAGAAATCTTTCTCCTTAACATAGTTAGGTCCTGTTTTAAAGTCTTAATTCTAGGATACTTAAGGAGAAAAAGTTAGAAGCTTACTATAAGGTTGAACTTTAGAACACTTTTGGGACTTGTTTGGCTATAGGAATTCTTTTAATAAACTTAGGTGGTAAAGACTTAGATCTTTGGAAATGTGACTAGAGGTGTCTATGACCGGCTCTAGGAAATACTCTTCTTCATGCTAGAGGTGCCCGAAATTGGCTCTAGTATGCATAAAATAATAGCAAAAGAAATAAAGAGATAAGAATGAGAAAAAACAAAACTTGAGATACCCAACATTGGCTCAAGGAATTATTGTTGTAAGAAGAGTACACTAAAACCAAGTTTATTTGTCTTCAACTTAGAGTTTATCTAAGAAGGCCTTTAATCGAACTTGTCCACAAAAATGTAAACACACACTAGCTTGAGGACATAGTTATGGTGAGGCGAATAGATAGAAACATAAGACCAAGAGAAAATAGAGTTTGAAAAATTGATTGTTTGCATTGCTTGAGGACAAAAAATAGTTCGAGTTTGGGGTATGATAAGTGCTCAACTCAGTATCACTTTGTACTCTTTTCATGGGCACTTATCATCAATTCTACACCTACTTGAACCAATGCATATACTTAATATGATATATTTAGGGATTATGCCATTGAAGATAATATTTGTAGAAAAGGTATACTTTACTGCATTTTCATATCTATGCAGGAACAAGTATTGCCGAGGCAGCAGAATGAGGTTGAGGTAGGACCTGATACCGAGGTAGCAGAGGATAAAAAGCAATATGACAAGCAAATTGAGGAGAAAAATAGAGAACATTGCTGAACACGAAGCCCAAGGATCAGAGCTGAACAACAAATCAAAAGCCCAAGGAAAAGGCCACGCGGGGAAGAAACCTTCTAGAAGAACCAAACTTGGAAATATGTAACCTAAGCACATAACTTGTTCCCTACTCCAAGTTATACTCTATTTAAGAAAGATTTGCCTAAGCCAAGCCTATATAAGGCATAACCGTCCAAGGGATTATACAAATCCGAATTTTGAGAGAGTTCACCCTAGGAATAATTCTTCCCATCATGTTCTATGCTTTCTTAGGGTTAGATGAAAGTTGTTGAGTATTAGTGACAGGAGATTGTATTTTGTTTCTTGTTTCAATATGATGCGTGTGGTATAAGCGCAATTTGAGTGCATGTGTACACGTCGTCAAGTAATAAAATGATAAGTATATCATGTATCGTCTCCACAAGGACTGGTATACTTAATATGTTTCCTCTTGTTCCCTTACTTCTAAAAATAAAATAAAAACACAAATAAGTTGATTTGTTTAACTAACTAAATAATTAAATAACAAAACATAAAATAAAAAGGTTGAGAACGATTATAGAGAAAGTGGGTAGGATCCAGTTGCGTCAATTAGTGGATTTAATTGATCTTCTTCTTTTCCAATGCAATCACACAACACTGCTTCGATAGTACTACAAATTCTGCCTCGGCAACATTGGTGCTCCTTTGCCGCGACAATCTCTTGCTCTTGGGCAGAGGTATCAAAGTTCAGCAAAGTGTCCGTAAGTGACTCCGCTCATCTCTGAGTCAAAGTGCTGTTGATGACCAGTCCTTGAAGATACCTCATGGCGTAAATCAACGATAACCACCAACCAATCCAACCCTTCTTTTAGCTGCTGAAACTCTTAACCTATATCCTTGGCTTCTAAAAGAGTCTAGGCTAAGTTAGTGTCTATAACACCGTACTTATCCCTTTCGTGAATCTACACCTCTCGATACTAGATAAATAGATTACTTGCAAACTTCCCTCTCGGGCTTGAATATAAGAACAAAGAATGGAAATAGGATAAGCAAACTTTGATATTATTATTGCATAAGAACAAAGATACAAGAATCAATCTCCTCTCACTAATAGCGACAACATTCACCTATCCCTAAGAAATTTAGAACATATTATCGTTAAGTACAATTCTTAGGGAGGAAGGGTTTCTCTAAAAATCGGCTCTCTTAGACAATATGGTCGACTAGGGTATTTATAGTCTTAACCTAGGGCAAATCTTTCCTAAATAGAATTCTACTTGGAGTAAGGAACAAGTATTCTTCAAGGAATCTGATATTTCCAAGTTTACCGCCTTCTAGAAGGGTTTTCCCACTTGGTCTTTTACTTGGGCTTTTAGCGCGCTAGCCTGGTCCAATTTATGCGCTGCATCTTCAAGAATATTCTCTATATTTTTATCTTTCCATGCGCCTTCATTGTTGATGCTGCCACACTAGATTCTTCCACGGTCTTGTCTTCTGCCTCGGTCGCAACACTGCTTCACTGCCGCTTCGGCTTTGGATATTCCTGCATATACAGAATATGTAATAATATCTACATTCTCTATAAATATTGACTTTGTAAGTGATGATAACGGAATATCCAATATTCGAGCAAAGAGTCTATATTTCAATTTAAGTTGGTGTATAATAGATGCTTAAAGTACCATGATAAAGGTAGTAAATAACTGCCTTTTAGGCACTCATCAAATACCCTCAAACTCGAACTATTGCTTGTCCTTAGGCAATGCCAAACATCAAATTGACGAACCTTACTCCCATTTGGTCTTATTTTTCCATCTATTCTCCCCACCATGGTCATGTCTATCTCTCTGTTTTAGCCATTAGTTTACCCAAGGACTTTTACTAAGAAACAAGCTATAGGGCTAGGTGAGTGTGTGCGTTTTATGGACAAGGCTGATTCAAGGCTTTCTTAGATAAACTCTAAGTTCAAGACAAATAGAATCTTAGACTAAAGCTGTCTCCTTAAAACAACAAGTCTTGAGCCAATTTCGGGTACCTCAAGATATACGTTTTCTATTTTCTTCTTTTTCTTATTAACCATCTATTTAGCATAATAGAGCCAGTTTCGGGCATCTCTAGCACGAAGGAGAACAAAATTAGAGCCAATGATAGACACCTCTAGTTATTTTTCCAACAAGTTCTAAGTCTTTATCATCTAAGTTTATTAAAAGAACTTCTAAATCAAACAAGTCCAAAATGTGTTTATTTTCTTTCTAACCCTAAAGGAAGCTTCTAAGTTTTATTTCATGAATATCCTATGGTTATCCCTTCAAAACAGAACTTGGCCATGGTAAGGAGAAAATTTTCTATAGCCTTAAAGGAGTAAACTAAAGCAAAGCTGACGTAGGGCAATGCAAGATTACAAACATAAATTCAAGAAGAGAGAATATTAAAAAAAATTAGAAAAAATTTACTCCCTTTTATGGTAATGCCGCGACAATGGGTAGCCTCGACAGTGCTTCTGCACCTATAATCTCCCCCGAACTCAAACCGAGCATTGTCCTCAATGCTCAAATCACACAGCAGATAAAATTAATAAAACAAGTAAAGATAGTAAAGGGAGAGTTTCTTGGAAAGATTCTGAGAAAAATAAGAGAGTTTTGAGATTGTAACTAATATAACAAGAGAGAGATTGAGTAAACAATTCTAAAGAAACAAGAATGCAAGAGTGAATAGTTCAAGAGAAAGAAGGTGCTTATATAGGCCTTGGTTATGTAGCCGTTTGAACTGTTAGCCGTTTAGTCTTTACTGACGTTTGCAATTACTGTCGTGGCAAGAATCTCGGTAGACTAGTTGTTACCCTGTTCTACCCGTTGGGACTGCTGCGACTCTAACACTATGCACTGCCACGGCAGCGGACTTCCTGCTGTGAACTACTTCTCTATTATTCTTGCTTTATTGTCCTAACCTAAAAATATAAACATCAATAAATATTCAAATAATGAGAAGATAATTATTCCTAAATACCATGATTAAGAGAATTCATGAAAATACCAAATAAAATAAAAGAGAAAATTAATATAAAATAAGAAAGAAAACTTATGGAGAGTCATTTCCGATATTTCTTATAGTCCATTTGCACCCTCCATCGAGTGACAATTCTGCCCAAAAAGGATTGGGACATAATAAATACGGATAGTCCCCTTTGTATTATCATGGTGGAGGTATCTTTCTTTCATTTTCTCTTGTAATCCATGCATGTCCTCCATCTTGATATTGTTTCTGAAGGCAAAAATAAATTTTTAGAAAAAATTATATCAACATCCAACCACTTAATTACCTCATTGTCATTAACTTCTATCATAGTTGGATATAGCCTTCGTTGTTGTGGCATTGCTGTGATAGCCAATTGTCGTGGCAATCTTTTGCCAAAATTCGGTGTAAGTCAAGTGAAGAACTATCTTTCTTGAAGTCTCCAAGAATCAACCCACATTGTCTCTTAGCTTCTCAGTTATCTCCATTAGTAGAGACTTTGGCTTGGAACTAGTATTAGATGGAGTTACCATAGAAATATCATCTTCCAAACAATCATATCTTATTTGTAATGGCTTCAAATCTTGTAACATTGACTCCTCGAAATATACCTGCAATGGAAGAGATGAGTTTTTAAAGAATTCAAAAGGTTCATTCAGTACCATCTCATTTTCCATTATCACGGCATTGTCATCTTGTTGATCGAACATGTCTTCGTGTAACTGCTTTGGCAGTTGTGAGTGAGAGTAATCCTCAGTTTTCTTTTTCAGCATCATTGTTGTCGTAACATCCTGAGAATTAGACTCCTCAAAATTTTCTAGAGCATTATTCTCATCGTCCTTGTTGAATGTTATCGTGACATTGCCTTGTTCAGGCTTCTCTACTGCCGCGGTAGGACTCTCGGCAGACTCATCCACTGTTTGACAGTCTTTCTTATCAACATGTTTTGGACTTAGAGATTACGGAATTTTCTCTTTGTCCTCTAGTGTTGGGATTTCAGTATCCTCAAGGATTGATTGTTGGGTCATGTTATCCAGGGCATATTCGGATCTCTGCAATTGATTTTTCGAATCTCTCAAGGGCGCATCCAATCTAGCTATATGTGCATCCAGGAACCTTGATTGCTCTGTCATGAATTCATCAATTCTAGCCATTGATGCTTTCAATGTTTCCTCCAATGAATTTGGATACTCTTGAGAAGAATTATATTTCCATGACACATCTGTAATATCAACAAAATTGTCATGATAAAAAAAATTGAACGTTTTGATCATACCATGAAGGATTTTGTTGTTGGTTCCATTTATGGTCCTCTCTGTGGTCATAGGTTTCAGTACTATATGGGAAATTGCTAACTAAATGATCATCTCCGCAATTGAAACAAAAATTTGCCCAGGCATAAACTTGTTAGGTTGCTCTTGGTTGGCATAGATAATCATCATTTAATATAGGAAATTCTTGATTAGTTTGATTCATATCTTCCAACATCAACTCCCGAATAGATTTCTTTTTTTCTTCTTGCATCTTGAGCCTTCAACTTGAAACACACCTATAATTATTTTTATCGTTTTTTTTAAAATATGTTAGTAAAAATAATAAATAAAGAAGGCAAGAAAATTAAAGAAGAAAAATTTTAGTTGCCAATCCCTGGCAACGGAGCCAAAAACTTGATGCGTGTGGTATAAGCTCAATTTGAGTGCAAGTGTACAGGTCGTCAAGTAGTAAAATGATAAATATATCGTGTATCGTCTCCACAGGGATTGGTATACTTAATAAGTTTCCTTTTTTTCCCTTGCTCCTGAAAATAAAATAAAAACACAAATAAGTTGATTTGTTTAACTAACTAAATAATTAAATAACAAAACATAAAATAAAAAGGATGAGAAGGATTATAGAGAAAGTGGGTAGGATCCAGTTACGTCAATTAGTGGATTCAATTGATCTTCTTCTTGTCC
The DNA here is from genome assembly GCA_035048815.1 of Abelmoschus esculentus. NCBI lineage: Eukaryota > Viridiplantae > Streptophyta > Magnoliopsida > Malvales > Malvaceae > Abelmoschus > Abelmoschus esculentus. The sequence continues at coordinate 9,314,340 of JAUCBN010000026.1, read as the reverse complement.
AATGCAATCACACAACACTGCTTCGACAGTACTGCAGATACTGCCTCGGCAACACTGGTGCTCCTCTGCCGCAACAATCTCTTGCTCTTGGAAAGAGGTATCAAAGTTCAGCAAAGTATCCGTAAGTGACTCCGCTCATCTCTGAGTCAAAGTGCTGTTGATGACCAGTCCTTGATGATACCTCTCGGCGTAAATCAACGATAACCATCAACCAATCCAACACTTCTTTTAGCTACTGAAACTCTTAACCTATATCCTGGGCTTCCAAAAGAGTCTAGGCCGAGTTATTGTCTATAACACCGTACATATCCCTTTCGTGAATCTACACCTCTCGATTCTAGATAAATAGATTACTTTCAAACTTCCCTCTCGAACTTGAATGCAAGAACAAATAATGACAATAGGATAAGCAGACTTTGATATTATTATTGCATAAGAACAAAGATACAAGAATCAATCTCCTCTCACTAATAGCGACAACATTCACCTATTCCTAAGAAATTTAGAACATATTGTCGTTAAGTACAATTCCTAAAAATCGGCTCTCTTAGACAATATGGTCGACTAGGGTATTTATAGTCTTAACCTAGGGCAAATCTTTCCTAAATAGAATTCTACTTGGAGTAAGGAACAAGTATTCTTCAAGGAATCTGATACTTCCAAGTTTGTCGCCTTCTAGAAGAGTTTTCGTGCTTGGTCTTTGATTTGGGCTTTTAGCGAGCTAGCCTGTTCCAATTTGTGCGCTGAATCTTCAAGAATGTTCTCTATATTTTTATCTTTTATTTTGCATCCATTGTTAGTGCTGCCAAACTAGATTCTGCTGCAGCCATGTCTTCTGCCTCCGCCTCAATATTGTTTCACTGTCGCTTCTGCCTTGGATATTCCTGCATGTATAGAATATGTAATAATATTTGCGTTCTCTATAAATATTGACTTTGTAAGTAATGAAAACAGAATATCCAATATTTGCGCAAAGAGTTCATATTTCAGTTCAAATTGGTGTATAATAGATGCATAAAGTACCATAAGAAGGGTAGTAAATAACTATCTTTTAGGTACTCATCATCGATATTAGTGAGAGGAGATTGATTCTTGTATCTTTGATCTTATGCAATAATAATATCAAAGTTTGCTTATCCTATTGTCATTCTTTGTTCTTACATTCAAGCTCGAGAGAGAAGTTTATAAGTAATCTATTTATCTAGCATCGAGAGGTGTAGATTCAAAAAAGGGATAAGTACGGTATTGTAGACACTAACTCGGCCTAGAGATAGGTTAAGAGTTTCAACAGCTAAAAGAAGTGTTGAATTGGTTGGTGGTTATCGTTGATTTACGCCGAGAGGTATCGTCAAGGACTGGTCGTCAACAGCATTCTGACTTAGAGATGAGCGGAGTCACTTACGGACACTTTGCTGAACTTTGATGCATCTACCCAAGAGCAAGAGATTGTCGCGACAGCGAACACCAATACTGCTGAGGCTGTATCTGCAGTACTGTCGAAGCAATGTTGTGTGATTGCATTGGACAAGAAAAAGATTAATTGAATTCACTAATTGACGCAACTGGATCCTACCCACTTTCTCTATAATCGTTCTCAACCTTTTATTTTATGTTTTGTTATTTAATTATTTAGTTAGTTAAACAAATCAACTCATCTGTGTTTTTACTTTCTTTTCAGGAGCAAGGGAACAAGAGGAAACATATTAAGTATACCAATCCCTGTGGAGATGATACACGATATACTTATCATTTTACTACTTGGCGACGTGTACACTTGCACTCAAATTGCGCTTATATTACACGCATCAAATTTTTGGTGCCGTTGCCAGGGATTGACAACTAAATTTTGTTTTTCTTTATTTTCTTGCTCTTTAACTATTTTTTATCTAACTTTAATTCTAATTACTTTCTTATTTTATTCTTTATTAACTTTGATTTATTTGGTTTATGACCAGGGAAACCCGAGTGGACCATTGTACGAGTTGGATCCTAAGATTGAACGCACAAGACATCATCTAAGACGCAATCTATTCCAAGTCATGGATAATCCACCAATAGGACAAATTCCATCTGTTGATCATAATATATTGCCACCAGTAATGCCACAGCAGCCACTGCCGCAACCATTGCCGAGGTAGCCCACTATTAGAGATTATCTGGTGGAAGATCTTAATGGACTCAACCCTGACGTAGTCATCCCAGAAATCGAAGCAACTCACTTTGAGCTAAAACCAGTGATGTTCAACATGTTGAACACAATTGGACAGTTTAGTGGGTCTGCTACTGAAGATGCATAACAGTATTTTAAATCTTTCATGGAAGTGTGCAACTCTTTCAAGATTCAAGAAGTCCATGAAGATATTTTACGATTAAAATTGTTCTCCTATTCACTGAGGGATAGGGTAAAAACCTGGTTAAATGGTATCCCAACAGAATCAATAGGATCTTGGGAGGAACTCTGCCGAGAATTCATTACGAGGTTTAACTCGATAAATCTCTATGATCGCATTCGTAATGAAATCACATCATTTCGGCAAGATGAAGATGAACCGATGTATGAGGCATGGGAACGTTACAGAGAACTATTAAACAGATGCCCACTACATGGTTTTCCCTTGTGGATGCAAGTCTCCATGTTTTATAATGCTACCAATGCCTCCACAAGAATGATGCTAGACGCTTCCGCAAATGGGACACTTTTAGATAGAGCATCCGCGGAGGCCATTGAGATTCTGAATAAACTCGCAAGGAACGATTTCCAATTTCCCACATCAAGGCGAGGAGGAATAAGACGTCATACCACAGCCCATGAATTAGATACATCCAGTTCGGTGGCAGCACAATTGGCTTCTCTGACCAAGATGGTTCAGAATATGCAAGCCCAAAGAAACATGCATGAGGTTAAGGCAGTTAACTCATCAGATTACATGCAAGATAAGGAGACCCGCCTATATGTTGGAAATTATAACAGAAACAATCGAATGATATCCAACAATTACAACCCATCCTGGAAAAGGCATCCAAACTTTTCATGGAGTAACCCTAACAATGCCTTAAATCCAATTAATCAAGCCCCTGGATTCCAGCATCAAAATTAGAACCTGCCGCAGCAGAACACTCAGCAGCCCATGCCACAACAGCAGATACAATAGTAACAGTCTATGAATGCATTGGCAGATTCTCTCACGGCTTTCATGACAAAGACTGATGCTTACATGATAGAGAATAGCCACTTCATGAAGCGTACTGATGACTTCATGAACTGAAGTGAGATGAGACTGTAGAACCAAGAGGCCGCGATAAAATCTCTAGAAACCCAAGTTGGTCAATTTGCCCAACGATAAAGCACTCGACCACCAAGGGGTTTACCTAGCAATATTGAAGTTGCTAAGGTGTTAGGCCACGAGCAATGCAAGGTAATTATAACAAGAAGTGACCTACAATTGAAAGATAAAGAAGGGATCTCAACTGATAGAGTCCAACCAGAAAAGCAACATCATGAGGACTCAAAAGCTGAGCAGGACCCTGCCGAAAGCATTGCCACGACAACAAAACCAGTAGTATTAGAACCACCTGCCGAGGCAGTTGCAGATAAGTTCACCCCAGGTATTAAACTCAATATCCAAGGAAACCTGGAGGATATAAGATCACCACCTCCTTTCCCACAGAGGCTAAAGAAGCACAAATAAGACCACCAAATTCAGAAGTTCTTAGACATCTTGAAGTAGGTCTATCTCAACTTGCCACTAGTTGAGGCTATTGAACAAATGCCCAACTATGTCAAGTTCTTAAAGGACATAGTATCCAAACGACGAAGGCTAGGGGAATTTGAAATGGTGACAACCACTGAAGGTTGCATGGCCATGCTGCATAATCGCATGCCACCAATGCTAAAAGATCTTGTATGCTTCACAATCCCTTGTGCGATTGGGGATGGTTATAAAGGAAAGGCCCTATGCGACTTGGGAGCAAGCATCAACCTTATGCCCAAATCAGTTTTTCAAAAACTTGGAATAGGATGGGAAAAAACAACAACAGTACTGCTCCAACTTGCGGATCGGTCTTATATGCATCCTGAAGGCAAAATTGAGGGCATTCTGGTAAAAATTGACAAGTTTATATTTCTTGCCGACTTTCTTGTCCTTGACTGTAAGGCCGACGATAATGTACCGATCATATTGGGACGACCTTTCCTTGCTACTGGACGCATCATCTTCGATGTGGAAAACGGCGAGCTCAAAATGCGGATAAATGATCAACAAGTCAAGCTGAACGCCATAATCTTACAAATTCAGACGCTCCAACATAATGTAAGGCTCTCCATACACCGAATCAGGGTACTAAAATATCCTACCTGGGCAACACACTCGGCAGACTGTTCGGTAAATGAATAAAACCCAAAGGAGAAGCTGAATACACTAAAGAGATTGGCCAATTCATGAAGAAACATACGGGCCAAAAAGAGATAATGAAAGTGGGAGATGAATTCACATGCATTCCACAAGTAACATAATCTCTTCCCTTCAATTTTAATTATTATATTAGGATTAGTTTATATTTTCAGTATTTCATGTTAATATGTTTTCTTTTCAATATTTTTATGTTTTTTAGAATAAATAAAGCTATGAATGCAGGAAAAATTATACCATAGCAGGAAGTCTTGTAACATCCCGATTTTGGGTTAGTAGTTTGGGCTTTAGTTAGGAGAATTCAATTCGGGTCAAATCGGATTCTCCGGTTCGTTATTCCGGGGAAATATAAAATAAAAATATTTTTAATTAGAAAAGTAATAATTTTGGAATATGGTTTAAAAATATTAAAAACAAGTTTCAAAATTAAAAGAATGTAATTTGAACTTTAAAATGATTTTTAATTGTGCCTAATTAGGCATTGGTGATCAAATTGTAATTTTTGGAAAACAATGGAGGTTTTAATTTGTAATTTTCGGAAATTTTTATTTTTAGTGACTAAATTGGAAAGCAAGTTATACTTAGAATCCTTAGAGGACCATAAACCCAATTTAATTTTTAAATAATGATTTATTCGCCAAAATGTTTTTTAATTAGTTTATTAAAAGATGATAATCATTTTCTCACTTAACAACCTATTTTCTCTCATCTTTTTCTCTCATTTTCTCTCCATTCTCTTTCATCTATTTTCTTCAATTCCTTGCTGATTTTTCTACCTTTTTCAACAAGAATTACTTTATTTTAATCATCTCTTCATTCTTTACAAAACCTAATCATCAATTTTACTAAATCAACAACAATTTGCAAGGAATCAAGAAGAGAAATTTTAATCTTTTTAGTGGATAGATCTCAAAGGTAATTTGCTAGATTTTAACTCTTTTTCTAAGGTTCTTTATTGAAATTCCCAAGTATTAGCTTGTTAATCTTTAAATGAAACTTGATTTTATGTTTTTAATGCTAGATTTAATGATTTTATGAATGTTTTTGTGAAATCTTTTTAGATCTCATTCAATTCTGTAATTAGATGGATTTAATTGTGTTATTATGTCAATTAAATGATTAATTGAGTCTTCAATTGATGGCACATTAATTTAATCCTGGAATAATGCAATCGGTGTTGTTTTAAGGTGATTTTTGGTTGTTTTAGGGGCTGTTTTAGAAGTTTTAATGTTGCTGGAGGTATAAGGATGGTTTAGATGTGTTTTTGGTTCATAATTGAAGTAGATTAGATGTTAGAATCACTAGGTTTTGGTCTGATGTTGTTCGGATGCGTTTCGACTTAGTTTTCGATCTTTTCGGCTAAGTTTTTTATAGTTTTGTAGAGGTTTGTTGTGGCTGCTGGTTTGAGCATGTTATGATGTGAATATGCTTTGTTTTTAATGATGTAGAGGTAGTGAAAGAAGGTGCATAAGTGCCTGGTGCATTGGCGTTGCCATCGGAGCATCGGCGAAGGCTCGTTTCGCTTGTCGGTGAGTGTTTTCGGGCTTAAAGCAAATCGTATTGGTTCGGTTCTGTTTGGGGGACTATGGAATAGTGTGAAAACTTTCCATGGTTCAAGAGTAAGTTTTTTGAATAATGTTGATGCATTACCTCAAGTTTCGGCTATTTTGGTAATGGCATATATGTGAACAATGTTTCAATAAGATTTTGAAATAGCATATCTTTGATTTTGAAATGATGCATGCATATGTTAATTGCTGGAAATGCAAGGTTATAAAAAATCCATGGATTATGGAAGCATGAAAATGAATTGGAATAATATATAGTTATTTGCCCTACAATTAATGGTGCCATTGGACATGACTTTTGGTTCATTTGTTGAACACATCATGGTTGCATTATGAGCTGAAAATGAATTGGAATAATATGTGGTTATTTCCTTATATTTGAAATGTCGTTGAGCATGATTTATAGTTCACATGATGAACATTATATGAATGCATTATAAGCAGTAAGTTAACATGCATGACTGATATTGATATTGGCTTAGTGACACTAACTTTAGATTCGAATACAAATGACATGTCATTAGGATTGAGTGCACTATAAAATAAAGAGAATAATGATGATGCCTACACGTAAACAAGGGTGACTTCGTGTCCGACCGTGCGGGTAGAGCTTGCCTACACGTAAACAAGGGTGACTTTGTGTCCGACCGTACGTGTAGAGCTTGCCTATATGTAAACAAGGGTGACTTTGTGTCCGACCGTGCATATAGTTGACCCATACGTAAACAAGGGTGACTTTGTTTCCAACCGTGCGTAGTGGGGGTAACATGTATACAAGGGTGACTATGTGTCCGACCGATACATGTTGAGACCAAGAGTCTCTAGTTATGAAAAAAAAGATCCGTGTATTCGGTGAACTAAAAGTTCACATTAAGTGATCACTAGAAAGTCAATATACATACATGAAGTGAAATGGTATTCTTGTGCATGACACATGAAATGATTTGACAATATTGATGAGCATGATTTGGTTTTACTTATTCCAATTAAGCATAAAGGATGCAAACATGACATTAAAAATGATTTTGTTTTATGCATTGATGACCTTATGTAGAGCTTCCTCACTAAGCATGTTTGCTTAAGCTCTCTTTTCATCCTTGCAGAAAAATAAAGGCACTCGAGACTACATTCGGAGCAAGGAAACCAAGGGGAAAGATTACTTCAAATTTGGTATGTTTTGACAAATAAGTTGGGGGCTTGACAATGTGTAAAACCAACCTATGTGAGGAGTGTGAACTTGACTTTGGTTTATATTGAAATAAGACCTATGTTACTTGATTGTTAATTGATAAACTATGGTGATGTTTGGATTAATGAAGCATGTACTTGCATGATCGTTATGTTTTTAATCATGTTCTAAGTAGCATGCCTATAGTTTGCTTGATGTTCTTGACGTTGATAATCATGTGTTATATGTTGTTAATTATGCTTAGGACTTGTGCATATAGTGGTATGGATTAATGGTTGTGTAATGAGTTATTAGTGTTCACTTAGTGTGACGGAACTTTTGGGTTCTAGACCCAAAGTTTTGAAACCTTAGTGAATGTTCCGAAACCTTTGTCAAATAGTTTTGAAACCTTCAGGAAGGTTTTGAAACCTTGCGGACAATTTCAATTCTGGAAAGTTACTGGACGCGAAAAGTTTCAAAACCATCAGGGAAGTTTCAAAACCTTTTACAAAAAGTTTCGAAACCTTTATGAAAGGTTTTGAAACCTTTGACTACCAGGAATTGATAGTTGTTGGAAATTATACTTTAGTCCCGGATACCTTCCTTTATTCAATTAGGGTACCTACAGATGTTATTTTGAGCTGAAATTTCACATGGATGCATAAAGTTGATTTAATTTCATGATGGATAACTTAATTTGGACGAAGTCCTTGTAATTTGAAAGATTTACGTTTTAGTCCCTAAATTAGAGAAACATGCAATTGATGATGTTAGAATGATCCGTTTGACTTGAAATTTACCGTGAAGGATACTTGTGTGTTTAATTGAACTTGGATGAAAAGCATTTCTACTTTTTTACTTGAATTTAAAAGTTTTACGTTTTAGTCCTTAATTTACTTAAGTGTTTAATCAGATGTTTGTTTATGACCGGATTATTTCCGTTAATGCCTTGTATGAGACCTTGACATGTAGGAATACAATTATGCATTTAGAAGAAAACAAAATATAACAGTTTTAGGGTTGTTTATTGAATCAGACCTTCGCGGGTTTGGATTGATATTCCCCGTGTAACCCATTAGTGTCGGTTCCATCTAGGCCGAGCTAAGGGGGTTACAAGTCTGCTGCCGCAGCATTGCACTATGTCAGAACCGCATAACTCCTAACGGGCAGAAACAGTATAAAGGCTCTCTACCGAGAAATCCGCCGCTGCAGTAACTGCACATCAAGGCAGTAAATGCCTAACTGTTATTTTTTTAACAGTCATATTTTTACAGCCTATATAAGCAAACTCATTATTGTGCATTATTTACTCTTACATTCTTACTATTTTTGCTTTCTTGAACAATCTTGCTCTCACTATCTTTCCAATCTCACAATACTCTCTGTATTTTTACCCGCATTCTTGCACTCTACAGCAATTTCAGGAACATCTCATCAACATTCGAATCCTCCATGGCAGCATACAAACGCTTTGCTAATAGCATCATAGCAGAACGATTCCAAAGGTCTTTCGTTGCACGGTAGTTATGGGAGGAACAAGGATTCCAACACACCATCAAAGAAAACTATGGCATCGACCAATTCTTGTTCGGCAAGATCGAAGACCAAGATTGGGAAAAATTTTGCCTCCAACCTCCCATAGCAAATGGCATAATTGTAAGAGAATTCTATGCGCATTGCCCGAATAAGGACATGTTGTTCGTCTACTGTCGGGACAAGCCAGTAAAACTTGATGTTGAGGCAATCAACGATTACTATGGCCTTATCCTCATACGCGATGAACATGGTGAATTTGCAGCCAATATCGAGGAATACGAGGCTATCACGGACGAACTTTGCTACGACAACACTCCATGGGAAACCGGTGCCCATATGATTTGTGTAACAAGGCTCAGCCTTAAACCTGAAGCCAAGCTTTGGTGCATATTTGTCAAGCGATGCCTCATACCCACCTCTCAAAATAGCACACTTGATAGAAAAAGATTGTTGCTCATTCATTCAATCATCAAAAAAAGGACCATCAATATTGGAGAGATCATTCTTCAAGAAATCTATGATTGCGGTAAGAAAGAACGAGGTCCATTATATTTCCCTAGTTTAATCTCTGCCCTATGCATTGCTACAGGTGTCCCTATAGAAGCAACCGATGAATACACAACACAAAGGCAAGGCTGGACAAAAGAATTCTGCCACAGAGTGATGCAGATCACCCAAATAGACCCAGTGCAGGAAACACCTCAACAATTCACTATCGACTTTACTGCTGGAGGGCAGTATATGGCAGAAGCACCTAACAATGCCCAAGCCACTACCGCAACAGATCCATATTAGAAGATTTTGCAGAGGATGTCAGACATGGACCTGCGCCAGCAAAGATACATGGAATATTAGAGAGATTTCAACAACACTCTTGCCAACATGCTTTACAGCCAGGCTACAACAACAGTTTCACACGGCCGGCCCATCCAGACCTGCAGGCATGGCCGCCACATCATCCAGCAGCAGGCGGCCATCAAAAAGGAGAGCCGTATTCAACTCTCCATCATAGAATCCTATCCCCATAGGCAGTTTTTCTGAAGATAGTCTCTCTAGACAGATTGATGAGTATGTCTATGAGAGCTCATCGCATACCCAAGAGAGAATACCAACTGTCGAGGCAGAGGGAGAAACAAAGGTGATGCATATAGAAGAAGAAGAAGACAGAGATGAAGTTACGACCCCACTGTAGAAACAAACACCCACCAGAGTACAGCCATCCTAGAAGGCAAAAAAATAGCAATCACCAGGACAAGGATCAAAGACAGAAAGCATCGGCAGGAATACCTAAGAGGTCAACTATTTCCAACAGCTCTTCTGAATCACAATTAGAATCTCTTTAATCCATGTTGCTTTACTATCCTTGTTTTCATTTGCATGTTGTATATTTTAAGCATTGAGGACAATGCTCTGTTTGAGTTTGGGGGAGATTATAGGTGCAGAAGCATTATCGAGGCTACCCACTACCGCGGCATTACCATGAAAAGGGAGTAAATTTTTTCTGAAATATTTTTTTACAATATTCTCTTTTCTTGAATTTCTATTTGTAATCTTGCACTGTCCTACATCAGCTTTGCTTTAGTTTACTCCCTTAAGGCTATAGAAATCTTTCTCCTAACCATGGCCAAGTTCTGTTTTGAAGGGATAATCATAGGATACTCATGGAATAAAACTTAGAAGCTTGCTTTAAGGTTAGAAAGAAGATAAACACTTTTTGGACTTGTTTGATTTAGGAATTCTTTTAATAAACTTAGGTGATAAAGACTTAGAACCTTTTGGAAAAATAACTAGAGGTGTCTACCATTAGCTCTAGTTTTGCTCTTCTTCATGCTAAAGGTGACCAAAACTGGCTCTAGTATGCTAAATAGGTGGTAAATAAGAAAAAAAAATAAAAAAAGAAGGAAATAGAAAACGCATATCTTGAGGTGCCCGAAATTGGCTCAAGACTTGTTGTTTTAGGGAGACAACTTTAGTCCAAGATTCTATTTGTCTTGAACTTAGAGTTTATCTAAGAAAGCCTCGAATTAGTCTTGTCCATAAAACGCACAAACGCATCTAGCCTTATAGCTTGTTTCTTAGTAAAAATCCTTGGGTAAACTAATGGCTAAAATGGAGAGATAGACATGACCATGGTGGGGAGAATAGATGGAAGAGTAAGACCAAAGGGGAGTAAGGTTCGGCAATTTGATGTTTTGCATTGCTTGAGGACAAGCAATAGTTCGAGTTCGGGGGTATTTGATGAGTGCCTAAAAGGCAGTTATTTACTACCCTTCTTATGGTACTTTATGCATCTATTAAACACCAACTTGAACTGAAATATAGACTCTTTGCGCAAATATTAGATATTCTGTTATCATTACTTACAAAGTCAATATTTATAGAGAATGTAGGTATTATTCCATATTTTGTACATGCAGGAATATACAAGGCAGAAGCAACAGTGAAGCAATGTTAAGGCCGCAGCAGAAGACAGGGCCGTGGCAGAATCCAGTGTGGCAGCACCAACAATGGAGGTGCAATGAAAAATAAAAATATAGAGAATATTCTGGAAGATGCAGCGCACCAATTAGACCAGGCTAGCGCGCTAAAAGTCCAAGTCAAAGACCAAGCGGGAAAACCCTTCTAGAAGGCGACAAACTTGTAAATATCAGATTCCTTGAAGAAGACTTGTTCCTTACTCTAAGTTGAAGTCTATTTAGGAAAGGTTTGCCCAAGGTTAAGGTTATATATACCCTAGCCGACCATATTATTTAGGAGAACCAATTTTTAGAAAAATCCTTCTCCCTAAGAATTGTATTTAACGATAATATGTTCTAAACTTCTTAGGGATAGGTGAAGGTTGTCGATATTAGTGAGAGGAGATTGATTCTTGTATCTTTGTTCTTATGCAATAATAATATCAAAGTTTGCTTATCCTATTGTCATTCTTTTTTCTTATATTCAAGCTCGAGAGAGAAGTTTGTAAGTAATCTATTTATCTAGCATCGAGAGGTGTAGAACACGAAAGGGATAAGTACGGTGTTGTAGGCACTAACTCGGCCTAGAGATAGGTTAAGAGTTTCAGCAGCTAAAAGAAGTATTGGATTGGTTAGTGGTTATCGTTGATTTATGTCGAGAGGTATCGTCAAGGACTGGTCATCAACAGCATTTTGACTCAGAGATGAGCGGAGTCACTTACGGACACTTTGCTAAACTTTGATGCCTCTATCCAAGAGCAAGAGATTGCCTAGGCAGAGAACACCAATATTGCCGAGGTTGTATCTGCAGTACTGTCGAAGCAGTGTTGTGTGATTGCATTGGACAAGAAGAAGATCAATTGAATTCACTAATTGACGCAACTGGATCCTACCCACTTTCTCTATAAGCGTTCTCAACCTTTTATTTTATGTTTTGTTATTTAATTATTTAGTTAGTTAAACAAATCAACTCATCTGTGTTTTTACTTTCTTTTCAGGAGCAAGAGAACAAGAGGGAACGTATTAAGTATATCAATCCCTATAGAGACGATACACGATATACTTATCATTTTATTACTTGGCGACGTGTACACTTGCACTTAAATTGCGCTTATATTACACGCATCAACAATAATCTATATTACTGTCGGGGCAGTGCAGTACAATTGCATTGGAAAGAAACAGATCAATCAAATCCACTATACAACACAATTGGATCCTACCCTCTTTCTTAAATTTGATCTCATCTTATTTAGTTTATTTTATTTAGTTTAAGCAACACCCAAACTTATTTGTGTTTTTACTTTTGTTTTATAGGGCAAGAAGATCAAAGGAAGCATATTAAGTATATCAATCCCTGAGGAGATGATAACTCGATAATATTTATCACTTTATTACTTAACGTGTACACTTTTACTCCAATTGCACATATTTAGCATGCATCAGTAATATCATTACTTCAGGGGGAAGCCCTAAAGTGGTAGGAGGCTAAGGAAAAATTTACTAATGTCGATCGAATTATTTGGGAGTTTTTACGACAAGCTTTCGATGATCGTTATATGAGGTCTGAGTATCTTTTTAAGTGTCGTGATGATTTTCTAAATTTATAACAAAATGATATAACAGTTAGTGATGATAAGATCGAGTTTCTGCGATTACTTCAGTATGCTCCGGGTCTTGTTACAATTGAGAAACAAAAATGTGAATATTTTCTAAAAGGACTTTGGATGCCTATTAAGATTGGAGTAGCTCTACATCATGATACAAAATAAAAGATGATCACTCGAAGAACTAGAACAATCGAGTTCAATGGGAATTTGAGGATCAGTAAGAATCCCAGGGTCATGACCGAGGTAGATGATAACCTACGACATCAATATAGTACAGTCAGGGAAACCAGTCAAGGAAAAGGGGTAAAGATGAGTTTGAGCATCAGGGTTTTTCACGGGCTAGATCAATAGTTTTTATTATTTCGACTGCTAGTGGTGTTGGTTCCACTAGTAATCATGCATTTCCACAGTATTTTTTCTAAAAGAAGTGGTATTCCGGAGATTGTAGTATGAATAGTGCAGTTTATTTCTACTATGGGTCTTATGAGTATAGTCTTAGGGATTGTCTGGTTTCACCATAGTTTGCCTATGTTTCGGGACAGTCTCAAGCTTCAATACAAACCCCTGCTAGGGGAAGAGGTCAGGGTAGACCTCTTACATCGGGTGTCATTGGTAGAGGTAGATCTTCTCAGTTTAGAGGATCAGTCAGACCAGGGGCATCACAATCTGAGTTGGTATATGCTACTATGAGGCATGAAGATCGGGATGAGCCAAATGTTATCGCTGGTACATTTTCTATTCATTTCAGTTAAAACCTAATTAAAACTTAATCTCAGTTAAAATCCCAAATTCAAAATCCTAAAATCTAAGGATTTTTAGTGTCTAAATTGCAATTTCAGAGAGTTTAAAGGTCATATTGAAAAGTTTTAAAACTTCATACCCTTGTTAGGTAGTTTCTTCATTTTTATTTAGAAACATTTCTCCTTCCTTCTTTTACCGATTCAAATCGGAAGGTGGATTTATTTGGGGGCTTTGATTCCCGTTTAATTTTTTGTTTTAAACCTTCACTCCTTTAGCTTTGTATTCATACCCTGAATCACCCTTTCCCATCCATATCTTCTTTCGATTCTATTCGGTTGTTGTGGGTAAGATTTCAGATCTCTTTATTTAGTGTTTCATTCATTATGTTTCTATGTTAAGGAGAGGTTTTGTTCAAGATTTATTTGTGTATTTCATTCGATCTGCGTGTGTTCTGTTGGATCGAATAGTTTTACTAAAGAGATGAAAAATGGGTTATGTTTTGGTTTGGATCAATTGGAAGGAAAAAAGGATGTTTTTTTAAAGGTTTATATTCATGTTTTAAGTGTTTTAAAGGTTAGAAATCGGTTTTGAATCGAATTGAAAATTTTAAGTCTGGTGTTTTTAAGCTTGGGAAGGATCTAAAAATTTTATATATTTTCCTAGAAAGTCTGGAAATCTCAATTTTCTCGGGAAAACCCGTTAAGCCTTATCCTACCCAATATCTTACCCGAGAATCGACCCGACCTGTTGACATCACTGTCGACGTCATCTGCTGATGTCACTACTAATATCATTTGCTAATGTCAGCGTTGACTTTTTCCAATCCGATCATATTTTATGTTTTTTGACATCCGGAGTTCAATGGTATTATCCATTTTTAGAAATTCGAACCCAAAGTATTGTTATTGAGTCATTTTAATTCGAATGTTTAATCAAAAGTTGTCTTTATCAGAATTTGAAATTAATTTGTTATCTAGTTCAGGTGAGGTAAATCCAGTCACCGAGTATCTTCCCCCTCCTCCTCCTAGATGACCTTCTGCTCCTCATACATCGGGAAAAACACGCGAGTTATCTAGTTTATTTATGTTTTATGTATTTTTCATGTATACTGGCATAATAGTGTGTCTTATGTTTTTATTACTAGTAGGTTCTACACTCGCTCGACCTAGTGCTAGGGCTGAGTTCAATAGACGTCATTTTCGATGTTAAATTATCTAATTAAGGTGTATCTCTCCCGATAATTTTCAATTTATTACTTTTTGTAGATCCTGTTAATTCTGTGTATCCATGTTGACTGCATCACTTATGTGATTTCTAAAATAATTATATAATGCCATACTTTGTGTTATCTATATGCATATCTGATTCGAAAATTATCATGCATGTCTCTTGTTAGTTTTAAGGCAAGCATTCAGACTCTGATATTTGTTCATGTCATTACATTGGTTGGATGTTATGTGCGAGAAAGTTCAGTGATATCACCTTTTAGTGAGTATCAATTTTGTTCAGTGGCACCACTTTTGGGTCGAGTTTTCACTTCTGACTAGTGGTTCCACCTTCAGGTCGGGTTTCCACTTCTAACTAGCACCTTCGGATTGAGTTTCCACTTCAGATGGTGTGATGGATGATGAGTGCCTAAAATTCCTATTTTTTATATCATTTTTTCACTCGATTATTGCTAATAAAGGACAAATTTAACGGTAATATTGGATAAATCTGCTTATTTTTCATTTTAAAGCATCTCAATACGGATTTCATGAATTTATCTATTATTTGGCATAAAACAGATGCATTTGATGGTTTTCTTTCTTAGACAAAAAACTACATCATAGGAATTGCCAAACAAGAAGATGGATGTTGGAAGCTGAAGCTGGAATGCAGATAAGCACCCGCCTCGGCACCACTTTGGAGGTTGCGGCAGCACCTGAAGAATAAATGTCGATATGATAAGCGATCTAAAAAGAAAATTAAGGTGGAAGTTTTAAGAGAAGCGACATACAAATTGGAGCTGGAAAATACATGAAAAGTCAAGGTCAAAGGCCACGCAGGAAAAGAATCCTTATAGGAATAAACTAGAAAATAAAATAAAGATCTTTTATTTATGTACTTAACTTGTGTTTTACTCTAAGTTAATTCCTACTTTGGAAAGGTTTGCCCTAGGCCAAGCCTATATAAACCATAGCCTATGTAAAGAGGAGAGTATCTCAAAATCTTGTTCCAAAGAAAAACCCTAATTTCCTCCATCTCGCCCTTGGGTTTAGGTTAGTTTATGGAGTAGTTGTAGAAGATAGTTTGTAATTTTTTTAGTTCTTATTAATGCACTTTCAGAATTCATAGTTTATTCTCTCTTGGTATTTACTCTTCTTTGTATATGAGCTCGAGATGATAATATATGAAGAAAACTCTATTTGTCTAATATCGAGAGAGTTAGGCTCACGAAACGAGATAATACGGTATTTGCTCAAGGGCATCGACTAATCTGGTTTAGAGTAAACCGCCTAGGATTTTAGCAACTAATAGGACACATGTTTTTTGTTATTGTTAATCCTTGATTCACACTGGGAGGTATCATCAAGACATGGATTTCAACAATTCTCTTTGCTTAGGGATAAGAAGGAGACATACAAGGATGCTCTATCGAACTATGGGTTGTTAAATTGTCGATAAGGCATAACCCCATCGAGGAAGCTACGACGACCCTTATGTGACCAGTCGAGGCGGCAGTTCAACCCTATTGCATTATAAGAATGAGAAAATACATTATGATTTCACACTACGAAGCACTCTAACCTGCCCCACTTTTCCATCCTTTACTTTTCCATTGTGCATGAATAATAAATTGCGTAAGTAACGTCAATCCTCGTGGGATTGATATCTTAAATACTAAAATTTGGCAAAAGGTGGATGATTGAATGCTTCATCATAAAAGCAGGACTTCCGAGCCTTCACCAATGGAGTTAGAGTGGTTCAGGCGAACCTACTCTTTTGATGGTGTTAGGTGTTGGGTGTATGTTATTCATACATTACATCATATGTTATGTTCTGTGATATGTTATTTTGTACTGTGATTATGCTTTATCTACATATTGGATACACACTAAGATCCCTAGCTTATACCCTTATAATTTTTGTTTCAGATATTCAGACTTAGGCTCGGTACTTTGAGGGCTATTGATTCTGAACTACCGTTGATCCGTATGTTTTAATGTTTTAAACTTAATTTGGTTTTGTTTAATAATTTTTGTATTAGACTTTGAACATTTATCCGGTTTTCTAAAGTGTTAATGTTTATTTTAATCATGAGTTGAACCTTCGGATATTTTAAATGTTAAGTATTTTAGTATTATTATTGTTACTTTAGGGGTTACAATTATGTTATGTAAGATGTAAACCGGTTGGTAGAGTACCCATTGAGCTTCTGTAGCTCAGCGTTTCGAAATGTGTTTCCGTGCGTAGGTTAAGGAAAGCTTTGGATTAAAGTAGCATCATCGTGGTTGGTTTCAGCATCAACTTGTAGTTCGAGTACTTTTACTAGATTTAATGGGTCATGTACTTATAGGACCCTATGTATGTATTTATAACTTTTATTTATTTTGGATCGAGTCAAATATTTTAATGATTTGTGTTAGATTTGAAATGATTGGACTTTTATTGGATTTAAATTTGTCGATAGGCTTTGTAAGAAAAAATTTTAAAATACGAGTTTTGAGTCGGAGGACTAAATTGTTGGGCAAGGGCCCTTTGGAGATGTTGGCAGAATTTACTTTGATTTGTTTTTTTATTGATATTGATGAGTTTGACTACTTATCATTTTGACAATATTAGTTGAAAATTCATGCATCTAATATTTTATATTGATCTAAGGGTTAAATTATTTGATTACATTGATATAACATGTTTATTGAGAGATTTATTTTTAGCAAGAATATTAAGACCGTAAAATTGATGTCATTGAAATATATTATATTGTTTATTGTATTATTATTAACTATCTCGTTAGGTTATATAAGCCTATTATATCTCATTTTCATGCATTATAGGTTAAAACCCTCAAGAGTTAAAGATAAAAAAAAATCTAGTTGTTGCAAGTCACTACTCAAGCTATTATAATGTTTTTTTTCTCTAAAATCCTAAAATAGTGATATAGCGTCGAGCATGTTTTAAAAGAACTTTTTGATGTGTTAATTGTCTAATATGATCATGTTGATAAGTAGAGCCTAATGTGACTATCTTACGGTACGTAAATATTATTTTAGTGGTATTTTGAGTACCTAATATGCACAAATATAGTAAATGAATACAAAATAATGTAAATTTTTTGACCTATATCAAGATATAAATAATAGTAACTTTTTATAAAATTTTAGGATTATTAAACATCGTTTAGGTGACTAAAATAAATATAAACCATACAAAAATTATCATTATAGTGTAAGACTTACCGATATGGGTGGTAGTGTACCGGTACAGTAAGTAATTATAGGTCATTGTTGTGTATAGATACTAAATGAAAATATGGATACCATTACAAAATTACTCATTAAAATTTTGATTTATCAAGGGATATCGGAATGGGTAGGGTTGTATTGATACCCAAATCAAATTCAAATTTAAAAATTAAGTTACGTCTATCGGTACGATAAGAGAAACGTACCAATACTTATGGATCTAAAACAAGTATCAGTATGTAAAAATTCGCATAGATCCTAAAATTAACTTTGATAAAAATGATTAAGTAGGGGTGTCAATACTACCTTACTATTTCTGATATCAATTCAAGTAAGCTAGTTAATCAGACTTAAAACAAATTTAAAACATTGTAATTAGGTCATTAAAATTATTTAGATCAACTTAGACATTAAATAAACTCTAATTTGACACATAATTTCATATTTGTATTGTTAATTACAGATAAGGTCCTAGAAATCATAAAATTTATAGTTTAGTCCCCCAAAGTTTGTATCATTACATATTGATCCCTAAAGAGTAAAATTGTATTATATCGTCTTGCTCTGCCCTCATTGCATTGATCAATGACATCTCTGACATCCTATTATATTAAATCATCATTAAATTATCATTATTAGTATACGAATCGTCATTATTGTTTATCAATGACATCTCTGTCCCGATCTTCTACCAGACCGATGAGTATTACAACAATAATACGGTTAGTTTTTTTATTAAGATATATATCAAGGATATATAGATAAATAAATATATTTTTAAAATTTTTATAAATATTAAAGATTTTTACGGATATTTTTTATAATCTCTATGATTATTTATATGGTTACGATTGGGATGTTGTCAAATAGTTGACGTATGGAGTTGAGGGCTAAACTATAAAATGAAAAAGGCCATTCTCCTTTCGACAACGGAGTCTTGAATGAATCGCACGTGTATACTTATTAGTTCATATTGATTCCAATAGAAAGCTGCTGTACTTGATTCCAATGGTGGCATGCTTCCAGTAGAAAAGAACCAAACCATTGAAATCTAAAAGGAAACGTAGCATTGCCTGCCATCGGATCATCTGGTCAGCTAATATCGGTACTTTTAGGAACTCAAATCAAAACACAGGGAATTTCCTTCTTTTTACCTTCTGACAAAAATTTAAATTAATACTAAAACCCTTTAAAAGAAAAATTAACACATCTTAAAAAAAGATTATTATCCATTATTTGTTCACATTTATTTAAAAAATAAAAAAAATAAAATTATGACACTGAAACTAAATTTTTAACTCTGTCCCGATCTAAATCAAAGTCACTTTCTTAGCGGTTGGAAGGTCGTCGTCTCATATACATTTTTGACAATAACCTTTATCTATTTACGTTTCGATTTTGAGTTTGAATTGAATTTAATCAAAACATTTCAACAAACATTAAAATGATAGTGCCATGTGGGTTCATATGATATGTTGGTTTCTTTTTCTTTTTAAATCTAACTCTACATTCTGAAGGTCACATGGAAGATTTTGATGATTGGATGATCATCATTAAGAACATGCAAATTAAAATGATGGTTGGTATCAATTAATTAATCATGATTTTACAACTAAAAAGAGCTTGCAGACAGCCTTGATTACTACACAAAGGGAACAAATCATATACAAAGAAAAGGTACAAGAAAATAAAAGACCAGAAGAAAATGTACAAAGAATTCATGATTAATTAACTTATTATTTGATAAAGATTAATTCTACTTATATCCGAAAGAAAAAAAAAAGTTATAAGGTAAAAGATGTTTTTGTTGGGTTATAAACCGGAGACTTAAATAAAGTGATGAAAGTAGGTGAGTAACTATGATCGACCAGTCATCAAAGTTTACTCAATTAACTTTTTTATTTGCATTTAGTGCTATCGGTTATTCAATTTCGCTATAATTTTATTATACTTAAGCGTGATTACTCTTCTTTTAATTAATATCAGAGGGGTTTTAACAAAGTTTATAATAGATTAAGGCATTTATAATTTTATTTTTTTAATAAAATTATATTTATCAAAAAAATAAAGAGATAAAAAAAAATAAAGGACATCCATAATTATTCATCACATAAATCTCTTTTTACATTAGATCATGTCATTCTCTAATTGTTCATATGCTTTAATTCTTTTATCTATATAATTAATCGCATAATATGTATATAGTGCTGGAACCCACTCACAACTGTGTTGCCGGCCAATCCTACAACTATATGCACACAAACACGAGTAATATTAAACAACTGGATAAATCATTTAATTTATTGTACTAAATACGATAAGTACTAGAAAGAATATAGTAAATATTTATTATTTCGAGGGTTCATTTGATTTTGGGTAGAAAATATTACATTATTTATATTAATATTTATTTTAATATAATAATTAAAAATAATTTTAGATTTTAATTTTATAAGCACAAAATTAAATCAATGGGACCCCCTAATTTAGAACAGCCATCTTGATTGAGCCACGTGGAATGCTGCCCATGTGGCACAAAGTTAGGTGATGATCAAGTGTGAACAGCTATATTGAATTGTGCGTAGCCAAAGGCGGTAGATGTGCCGAGCCTCTACGTAAAGACGCAAAAGAAAGAACCAAAAGTAGCGTAAGAGCCAAAGCCATCCTTGTCCATTCATCCAACGGCTGCCGAGAAACTTCAGCCGCCAACACTGATCCCCGCCGTCAAAATACATCCCCGCATTTGTTTATGAGCCTTGTCCCGTAGTTCAGGCGTCTGCTTTGTTGGTTGAAGTCTAAGTTGCAAATTCATTTTATCTCCCTCTCTCTTCTTTCTTTCTCTGTCATTGCTTTTCGATCTTAAATTTTTCTCTTCCATTATCATCAAAGAACAAACCCCATTGCTTTGCTTTGATAATTAACAATGGTAATGCCATTGCCATAATATTACTTCTTTCTTGCTCTTGGTTTCTTGGTCTCATTATTCTTTCGTTTTTCCCTTGGTTTTCTGGAGATAGACAACAATGCCGGTGCCGCCATGGCTGGAGTCATTGCTAAGTACAGCCTTTTTCACAGTTTGCAGAACACATGGAGATGCAGGTAGGGGTGAATGCAACATGTATTGTTTAGACTGTAAAGGAGATGCATTTTGCTTCTATTGCCGATCTTTTAAACACAAAGATCATCAAGTCATTCAGGTAAACTCAATCTCAATGCATGGAAACGAACACTTCTTCTGGTATGTATGTATATATTGTAATTACAAACTTGTTCCTGGTTTGGGTTTTTTTCAGATAAGGAGATCTTCATATCATGATGTCGTGAGAGTCACAGAGATTCAAAAGGTATTGGATATAAGTGGGGTTCAAACGTATGTGATAAACAGTGCCAGGGTTCTATTTCTGAACGAGAGGCCTCAACCAAAATCTGGGAAAGGCGTTGTTGCTCATATCTGTGAAATCTGTGGAAGAAGCCTCTTAGACCCATTTCGGTTTTGTTCTTTGGGATGCAAGGTAAACCATGTTTACCATCTCCATTTACTTCACATTTATCATCATCTTTACAAATTACAATTGCCTTTACAATATCATTACCGCTATATAACGATCGGTATTTTAATACCAGACCGCCATTTAAATCCATGATCACGACTACCACCACATTGATCAATCATTACCATACCATATGCATAAGATTGGCCTACTAAGTACTAACATTGAGTTATGTTTTAATCCCATTTTTAATATGAACTTAGCTTGTAGGAGTAAGGAGGAATGGGAATGCCAGTTTTAGCCTAGAGGCAAAGAATGAGGGGCAACTAGATAAAAGTATAAGAGAAGGCATGTCAAAGGAGGAAGAAGAATTGCGTGAAGGCTCACAACACGGCATTTCTCCGCCCACGCCTCCCCCACCTCCTTCAAATGCAAGGAGAAGAAAAGGAATCCCTCACCGTGCACCTTTCGGGTCCTAAAAACAACACCAACTACACTATTATATTCAAAATTTCACCCATTTCTTCATTTATTATTTCCCGCAAAGAATAAAAAGAAAGGGTACCATTGATTGGTGGGGGGGTCTTTAAATTTGTCCATTTGTCCTAACTATAGTGGGGGGGGGGGGGGGGGGTAAGTCCAAATAATCAAAAGGGGAGCAAGTAAAGTAGGTTTGGGCTTTTGAATTGGGCCCCTTTTTACAACTAATTCCTCTCTCTCTGTTGTGGAAGAAAGGTGAATAATGAAGGAATTAAAAATTGTTACTTATTGCATAGTTGTCTGGTGTACATTGTAATTAAGGAGTTGTATCCCAAGAGAAAGCAAAGTGTTTGGGTGTATTTTTTGTTTTATAGTTTTCATGGGGTCCATCCGTCACATGGGTAGTTTCCATAAAGAAACAAAACTCCTTTCAGTTCAATTTAGTTGTGGAATGGATGGAGACATCTTCTTTTGTTCATTACTTTATCTTGTTTTAACTTCAACTACTTTTTGTTAAATATAGGAAGAATTTTGCTAAAATCAATTTAGAATATGTTGGGATTGTGGTGTTTCCTTTTAAATGTTTTGTAATTTAAAGTTCATAATAATTTATCTAACAGAAAAGATAAATAAACGTAAATTAATTTATGATGATTAAAATGATAAAAAATAAGAGAAAGAGTCTTCTTTTGAAATAATATGGATGCTTGTGTTTATTTTTGATTAAAACAGTGACTCTGTCATTGTCATCCACCGTTATCGTCCATCACATCTTTATGGATATATACTATTAATTTAGACTTAATTTAATATTATTTTTAAAATATATATAGTAATTATTTTAGAAGTATTTTTGAATTAATCGGTAATTATATAGAAAATACTTTAAAGTAGATAAAATTTTATTTTTCAATATTATTTTTAAAGATATAAAAAATTGACGATGTAAATAATGATAAATATGTAAATTTACTCAAAAGTTTAAGTTAAAAGTTAAAAATTTTAATATTTAATTTATTTTTATATAATACATGCAATGCACATAAATCTTAAACTTCGATTTCTAGATATTATCTCACGTTTTTGGTGAATATCGAATAAATCCTAAATATGCATTAAGGGCTTTTAAGTTTAAAAGTGTTTTAAATAATCCATAATAATTTAATCCAAATTTTTTTTGAAGGTATCAAATAAAAAAGAATGTTTATAAATATATATTTTCAATCCTTCAAATTTTTGGTTTCAACTTTCCACATGTTACTCTTAATTTTTTATTGACAAAACTATGAATAAGATGTGGTTAATTAGTGTCCTTTGTTGGACAAGTCTGTGATTCTTTCATATGGTTATTGGTTTATTGCTAAGGATGACTAGCCCTAGGGTTGAAAATACGATTGAAAAAATTCAAATTCAATCCTTTTTTAATATCTTCTACCAATTTAAAAACAGTGTTAATATAATTTAATAAGCGGTTTCAAGAAAAAAAAGATAATATTCGATTTAAAAACAGTGTAAATATAATTCAAGTTTGAACACATGTTTGTGCAAGGCAGTGGTATTCATTTTTGGATATTCAATTTAGGGTATTTGGTTCTTTAGGTTAATATATATGTCTATTTGTATCTCGTTTTAGAAAATCGTGCAATAGATATCTAATTTATATTTTTATTGTTTTTTTTAATTTAAAAGTTTTTAAAAATCATGTAGTAAACACATAAATTAAAAGTTTATAATATATAATCTAAGTACAAAAATCAGTGATATGAAGTTAGTTTTAAGATAAATATTTGGATAATCTTATTTTTTTTCTTTTGAATCTTGTATTAACAAATTAATACAAATATGTTTAAAATTTTTAAAATTTAAAAGAAAATAAAAACATAGAAATAATTTAGAGATTTAGATTTAGTTTTAAGTAAAAAAATTAAAGAATCTAAAATAAAAAAGAAATTTAAAACTAAAAAAATAAATATATTAAAAAGTATCAAGTCAGTTTGTTTAATAAAATACCCAATATTTTTTTTTCGGATAGCCGGATAAAATTAATTAAGACAAAAAATTTTAAACATCCCTAATACAAGATATGTGAATTATAAAAAAAATTAAAAATAATATAAAACATATACTATCTAGAAAAACAATATAACTAAAGTTCTAAGTAAAAACCGACCATTTTAAACTTGGTCCGATATTTTAACTCTTGAACAAAGTTTTCAGCTGAATGTAGTAAGTACTAATAGTGTTCGAAGAAATTAATCATAAATTAATTTTTTTTTAAACGATGAGTAGAGAAATGCTACCATTAGCAATTAAATATAAAGAGATTCTTGAACTTTATTCATCCACTTTTAACTTGTTCTGACTCTGGATTAAGCACAACTCAGATTATCCCAGGCTTGTAGCTGCATGCTACGATTTCTCAATGGCTTCCATGTGAGATACTGAGCAAGATCCATAGTCTCTGAAACAATACAAAAACTGCATCAACTTCAATATTCTCGTCCCATGGTTTGTCTGTGCTCTATGGAATTGACCGATAAAACCTAATTGCGTAATTTTTATTCATTTATTTCACGTCACTCACCATGTTTGTCATATCTTCTAACGCAGATGCATATCCACGGTGCCACTAAGTTTATTATACGCACTCGCACTAAACACTACCCCAAATCCGAGATTCTCCTTCTCCATCCCCACCTTTCCCTTCGCTCTTAAGTACCCCAAAACTCCAGATTTCAGCTGCCAAAACTACTAAATCAAGACCCCTCAATTTCATGGCATCCTTTTCAGGGAAATACAATGGTGTAACAAAGTTTGATGAGTTTGAACCCGACCCAACTCTCACCAATGATGATCTCAAAGTCTTTGGATCGGTCTTGTTGTTGGTGTCCCATCATATTACATGGCCAGTAGTCTTGTTGATCTTGGGATGGCTTGGTGGAAAGGAGTTGCCACTGTTGTTTGTTACTGCCAAAATGATCTTGTTAGTTCCATTGGTCCTCATGGGTCACCCGGACACCAAATATGGCATCTCTTTCCCTGTCCTGGCAAGATCATCTTTAGGTATCCGTGGTCCTCATGTTCCTACTTTGCTTAGAGCTTTGGTTGGTTGTGGTTGGTATGGGATTGAGAGTTGGATTGAGGTGAGGTTTTTCCTAGCTGTAATATCTACTCAAGTGATTTTTATATTATAGTTAAATTATTTTTTCACATTAAGTCTGTATTATATTTTAATATATTATCATTTTTTATATTTTTTTTATGATTAAATTTTAAATTTTTTGCGATCTCATATCTCAATTCATTACTTATTTTTCATTATCTTTACGATGATCTAATCCAAAAAATATTATTAATTTGTGGTGCTTTTAGATTTTGAACTTTTGTTAATTAAAATATTATATATCTATATCATTTATTAATAATTCTTTTATATAGATCTTAATATATTTATGAATTTGTATCACTTTATATTTTTTGCTCTTATATATATATATATTAAAAATATTTATATTATGAATTTGGTTTTATTATTTGATTAAAAATTGAATGGTTATATATTACTTCTACCAATATAGGTAATATTATTTTTGTCTTGGCTTGAGGTTATCTATCGTAAGCCTTTTTGAAAAAAAAAATAATATATTGAAGATATTTTTTTATTTAATTAAGTTCTTATACTTAATTTAAAATTTCATCAATTCATCAATTTGACCAATATTGATGGTTAAATGTAATAAGTTTTTATACCAATTGATACAATCTTTTGTGTTCTAATATTTTAACTTGAATTTTTAAAAGTAATTTATTTAAAAAATAATCAAAAGTTTTAAAAATTCTAAGAAAATTTATTAAAATTTTAAAAAATATTTTAAAAAAATATATAAATATCACATGATAGGAATGTAACTTATCATGTGACACTAATATCTCAAAAAAAATAATGGTCAAAATTAATTAAAGGAATACCATATCTACCTAAACACATACCATGCTACTAAGAGTAAGAAGAATATATAAATAAACATGTGGTGCTATCATATCTGCATAAACGCATATCAAGCATAAAACATCTCAAATATCATAAGCATATCAATAAAATAAACCAAGACTAAGATTCAATATCATCTAACATTAGAAATTCACCCATACTCATAATTTTACACCGAGTTACTTGAAATATCACATCAAGAGAATATACTCAGAATCTCACATTGAGTGGGGCTCAAAGTCTCGTATCAACTAAATATCATCACTCATTACATCAAATTATCTTCATTTTATTACTCAGAATCTCACATTTAATGACCTTCATTATAACATTCACACATTAGATATTTGAATATCATCAAATCAAATACGCATAACTAAACAAGTGCCCACAAATGACACAACCGCACATGATCCACCAAGGATCCTCAAGGGTTGCCAACACGAGCAATTTTCTTTTGTACAAGCAATCACTCAACCTTTACCAAGTTGTTAACACATTATGAATAAATGTATAATTTATCTTATTTATTGTCTCTAGTAGTCTATAATACTTTATTTATCAAGTAATATTTTAAATATTTATATATTCATTAATTTTCATCCTTAATTTCTATTTTAAATAATTTAAATCATTGGAAATCAATATTCAAATATGAGTATAAATATAGTACCCCAATCATATACTAGTATAATTAAAGATCGTACTAATACCCTATTTAAGAGTTCATATGATTCATCGAATCACGATGTTTACCATTGTTTAACCAACCCCTAAATCATATAAAATTCATTTAAATATGTACTTAATATATTAAATTTATTTATTTTAATTACCAATTTTTCATCTGTTAAATCAATTATTTATTAGTTTTATCTCTTAATCGTTATTTAAGTCAAACATATCATTTTATTCAAGATAACATACAAGACTTCATCATTTATCAATCAAATAATCAATCATCAAATAATCACACGAGTGTTCAAATAATCTTACACAACCTCTAAACCTCACAATAAATTCAAATATTCGCAAGTTAATTAAACAATTCAATAATTACCAAATCTTGTATTATTGGTATTAACATACGCTTATTAAGTATCTCGTAGTTTGTAAACCACTAACATGCAAAACAATTACATTCATGATGCTTATAAAGTATTTCAAAGTTCGAGGTGTATTAACCTTAAATTGATAAAAACATGCGCTTATTAAGCATTTCTTAGTTTCCAAACCACTAACATGCAAACAATTACACTTAGGTTGCTTATAAAGCATTTCAGAATTCGCGGTGTATTAACCTTGAATTGATAAAACATACGCTTATTAAACATCTCTTAGTTTGCAAACCACTAACATGCAAAACAATTACACTTAGATTGCTTATAAAGCATTTCAGAGTTCGAGGTATATTAATATTATGTTGATCTCAATAGAATCCTCATCCAAACTTCTAGAATTATAGATCATGGAGTTTAAATTTAATTTTAACTCTTATCTTTTAGTTTGAATTTAATTTTATTTTTTATCTCTTTATTTATCTTTTATCTTATCTCTTAGGTTAAATTTAATTTTAATTAGAGTAGTATGTTTTTAGTGTAACTCTTTGTAATTAACCAATAAAAAGGCATTGTACCTATGTTATTGAAAATCTAAAAAAACAATGAACCTAGTTGATCACTTCCTAAATTACTCTTCTTTATTTTCTACATGGTATAGGAATATTTGATAAGTGCTCAATTCACTATCACTTTTACACCTTTCATGGACAATATTCACTTAATCTACACCTACTTGGACTAATGCATGTACTTAATGTGAGATATTTAGGTACTTTGCTTTTGTAACATATAAAGATGATATTTATTGAAAAGGAAAGTTTTACTGTACTTTTATACATTTATAGGAATATCTATTGTCGCGGTAGCACCTGAGGCCGTGGCAAAAGCTGAAGGACAAGTACCGATATTGTAGGCGGGATGAAGAGAAAAATGAGGTGGACGTTTCTGGACAAACATCATAAGGATTGGAGCTGGTAAGCGAGTAGAAAGACCAAATCAAAGGCCACTCGGGAAAAGAATCATAGTCGGAATAAACTTGGAAATAAAACAAATATTTTTATTTATGTACTTGACTTGTGTTTTACTCCAAGTTGTATTCCCACTTAGAAAAGGTTTATCCTAGGCCAAGCCTATATAAACCATAGCCGCCCAAGGAAGAAGAGACAAACATCATATCAGAGACTAGAGAGTCGAATTAGAGAATTCACCTTAGGTTTTAGAGTTGTAATTTCTTTTAGGCTTAGGTGAAAGTTGTAGAGTATTTGTGAGAAGAGATTGAACTTTATTTTCTTGTTTCAATGCAATAAAATATCAATATTTTCTTATTCTTTGCCATTCATTGTTCTTGCATTCAAGCTTGGGAGAGAAGTTTGTGAGAGACATATTTATCTAGTATCGGGAGAGTTAGATTCACGAAAGGAATAAGTACGATATTTTTCTACTCAGAAAATACTAACTCGACCTAGGGATAGGTTAGAGTTTCAGTGGCTAAAAGAAGTATGGGATTGGTTAGTGATTATAATTGATTCACGCCGGGAGGTATCATCAAGGATTAGTCATCAACAGTACTTTGACTTAGAGATAAACAGAGTCATCAAAGGATACTTTGCTAAATCTTGGTAAAGTCCATCCAAGAACAAGGGATTGTCGCGGCGGACGACACTCGTCGCTGTCTAGGTAGAAAACTACAGTTATGCCGAGGCAGTATTATGTGATTGCATTGGACAAAAACAAGTCAATTGAATCCATAATACAACACAACTGGATCCTAACCACTTTCCTAATCTTATTATTTTCTCATTATTTAGTTTACTTTATTATTCAAGTTATTTAGTTTAATCCAATCCTAATCATTTGTGTTTTTATTTTATTTCTTTTACAGAGCAAGAAGAAGAAGAAGGCATATTGAGTTGACCAATCCATGTGGAGACGATACACGATAATACATAACGACGTGTACACTTGAACTATTTGCACACTTTTTACACGCAACAATATTCATCCTATCTTCGAATCTCAATGATTGGTGAATGCTGAAAATTCCATGATAAGACATATGCGAAAAACATTTATGATCGATTCAGCACGGGGTAACTTGAAGAATTGCCCCACCTAAGTGCGAAAATGACCACATCCTTTGATTCTCAGGCTACATTCTTGTACATGACGATGGTATTTTCTTTGTTAATGTAGTTAATAAAAAATATTTTACAACTTAGATTATGGATTCTAGGGTATCTAATCATATGAAAGGGGATATGAGTTTATTCTCAAAGTTTACCAGAATTATAACCAGATCTAATGCCAAGAAAACAAATGGTTCTTTGGCAGCCATTGAAGGGAGTGAGACTATTCCAGTTATTCAGGACATTGAATTAAATTTGGTTCTTTATGTTCCACACCTTGCATGCAACTTGTTGTATGTTAGTAAATTATCTCTTGATTTGGGATGTTGTGTTAAGTTTGATGTAATAGTAGTGTTTTTCAGGTAATGAATTCAGGGAAAATGATTGGCAAAACTAGTTTGTATGGTGAAATTTGCATACTTCAAGGTTCTTTACCTCCATAACAAGCTTACTCCAATTGCATCTCACAATATCTTTTCATACCAGGCCACGATAAAATTATATTATTTTATTTTCGGTTGGATCATCCAATTTTTTTATCTTGTAAAATTATATCCTATTTTATTTTTTCACAAAAATGTAAAAAACTTTCAATGTGCATTTGTTAGTTTGCTAAACATCACAAAACATCTTTTCTTTTATCCACCTACAAACCGTCGAAACCATTTTTTTTCATCCATAGTGACATATGGAGACCTTCTAAAATTAGAAATGTTAGTGGATCTCGTTGATTTGTTACTTTTATATATGACCAAACTAGAGTAACTTGGACCTTCTCATGAAAGATAAATCTAAAGTTAATGGGTTCTTTAAAAACTTTTTTAGTATGGTAAAATCAATTTCAAAGTCGTATTCAAATCCCCGATAATGATAGTGATTTTTTTCTAAAAATTTAGAGTCATTATTTAAAAAAATTGATAATTCACATTAGCTCTTGTGTTGATAGTCCCCAATAAAATGGGATTATCAAACATAAAATATACATATTTTGGAAGTAGCTAGATCTCTTTTGTTCTCTTCAAATGTTCCTAAATATTTTTTTAGGAAAGTTATCCTTACTGCAACATATCTTATTAACAAAATATCCAGTCAAACCTTTAAATTTCAGTCACCTAGAGATGTTTTTCTTGTTGAGTTTTCTTCTTTCAAACCTATGTCTTGTAACCTCTCATTAAAATTATTTTAGTATTCATCTTTTGTTTATATTCATGAGCAATATCGATCGAAATTGGATCCTAAGTCCCTAAAATGTGTTTCTCTAGGATATTCACCCACTAAGAAGGACTATAAATGTTATTCCCCAGTCACTAAAAGGACTTATGTCTCTATGGATGTCACATTTCTTGAAGATAGATTATTTTTTCTCTAAAACTAAAATTCAGGAGGAGATCCAGATTGAATTTCGGTCTCCATTCTTTGGAAGCCTTCAGAATTCGGCTAGTTTACCCTTATCCCCACAACTTATATCAAATCCACAAGTATTATTACCTTTACAACCATCACTTTCTTCACCTTTACCATTCACTTCTCCTTCACCAAATTATTATCCATCTATAACTCCACAAAAAGATCATATTTTACCTTCTGAAACTCCACAAACCGAAAAAAAAACTAAGTGTTTATAGAAGAAGAGAAAATTCTACCAAAGAACCTAGATGTTGCCAAGAGTTGGAACTAAATTCAATTATCATGTATAGTTTGGAAGGTATGAAATCTCCTAACAATGAAAATCTTGTTCCTACTATTTATACTTATGATTTACCAATTGCTCATAGAAAAGGTGTAAAGAGGTTTACATCTCATCCTATTTAAAAATATGTGGCATATAGCAGATTGATATCGTCATTCAGGGCTTTTACGACAAAAGTTGACAGAGTAAAAATTCTTAAAACAGTGGAAGAGGCTCTAAAAGATCTTAAGTGGAGAAAAGAAGTTGAAGAAGAAATCAGGAACCTCGAGAAAAATAAGAATTATACCTTGATCGATCTACCACAAAGGAAGATACCAGTAACTGTAAATGAATTTTTATTGTGAAATATAACTCTGATGGCAATATTGAAAGATTCAAAGCAAGGTTAGTAACAAAGGAGTTCACATAGTATTATAGTATAAATTACTAAGAGACCTTTGCTCTAGTTTCCAAACTGAACACGGTAAGAGTCTTATTGTAACACCCCAAAAATGGACTTCGAAGTTAAAGGGTCGGTTTATTTGGTTTAGCCTAGTTCAAGATTTAATACTTAAAAATTTGTTTTAAATCGAAATAAATTATGAAAAAGTATCCTAAAATATTTATTTAATGTAAAGTTGACTTTGGTCAACTCAATTTTGAAAAACTAACCCTGAATCCGTAGGATTTTGAAATTAGTGACCATTTTGTAAAAATTAAAAACTTGAGAACAATTTTATAAACTAAACCAAACCTTTGAATCTTTAAGGGGATTTGATTCAATCTTAATTCTAATTGATTTAAACCTCCATAGGCTTATTTGATTAATAATTCAATAACTTTAATTATATCTTATAAACTTTTTTTATATCAAAACCTAAATCCCTTTTCTAATTTATGTTTTTCGTCTTCCCAAGACATAGAGCAACCATCTTTTCAAAGTTAAACCATAATCTTTTCATGAATTTTTTTTCTAATAAATATTTATAACTTTTCTTCTTCAAAAAGTTTGGAGTATTACTCGTTTTCCTTCTCGAAAACTGATAAGTCTTAACTCACTATCACTTTCTACACTTTTTATGGGCACTTATCATCAATTCTACACCTACTTGAACAATGTATGTACTTAATATGATATATTTAGGGATTATGCCATTAAAGATAATATTTGAAGAAAAAACATACTTTACTGCATTTTCATGTCTTTGCAGGAAAAGTACTGCCGCACGGCAACAAACTGAGACCGAGGTAAGACCTGATGCCGAGGCAGCAGAGGATAAAAAGCAAGATGGCAGGCAAACTGAGGAGAAAAATAAGGAGAATGTTGCTGGAAAAGAAGCCCAAGGATCGGACCTTAACAATACAACAAAACGCCAAGGACAAGGTCATGCGGGAAAAAGCCTTCTAGAAGAATTAAACTTAGAAATATGTAACTTATGCACATAATTTGTTCTCTACTCCAAGTTATACTCTATTTAGGAAAGGTTTGCCCTAGGTAAAGCCTATATAAGGCATAGTCATCTAAGGGACTAGAGATAGCCGAATTTGAGAGAGTTTACCCTAGGAACAATTCTTCCCATCATGTTCTAAGCTTTCTTAGGGTTTAGGTGAAAATTGTTGAGTATTAGTGAGAAGATATCGTATCTTGATTCTTATTTCAATGCAATAAAATATCAAAGTTTGCTTACGCTTTGTTATTCTTTGTTCTTGCGTCCAAGCCCGGGAGGGAAGTTTGTAAGTAATCTATTTGTCTAGACTCGGAAGAGTTAGACTCACGAAAGGTGTAAGTGCGGTATTCAACTTGATTGGATGATACTAACTCAGCCTAGGGATAGGTTGGAGTTTTAGCGGCTAAAAGAAGTGTGGGATTGGTTGTTGGTTATAATTGACTAACGCTAGGAGGTATCATCAAGGACTGATCATCAATAATGTTTTGACTTAGGGATAAGCGGAACCATCAAATGATACTTTGCCGAACTTTGGTAAATCTTCCCAAAAGCAAGGGATTGTCGTGGCAAAAAACACTATCGCCGCCGAAGACAGTAATCTGTAGTACTAC
The DNA here is from genome assembly GCA_035048815.1 of Abelmoschus esculentus. Taxonomy (NCBI): domain Eukaryota; kingdom Viridiplantae; phylum Streptophyta; class Magnoliopsida; order Malvales; family Malvaceae; genus Abelmoschus; species Abelmoschus esculentus. Next base: position 9,281,527 of record JAUCBN010000026.1, on the reverse strand, counting down.
CGAGGCAGTGTAGTGCAATTGCATTGGCAGAAACAAATCAATCAAATCCACCATACAACACAACTGGATCTTACCCTCTTTCTCGAATTTGATCTCATCCTATTTAATTTCTTTTATTTAGTTTAATCAATATCCAACTTACTCGTGTCTTTACTTTTGTTTTATAGAGCAAGAAGATCAAAGGAAGCATATTAAGTATATCAATCCCTGAGGAGACGATAACTTGATAATACTTATCACTTTATTATTTGACGTGTACTCTTGCACTCCAATTGTGCATATTTAGCATGCATCAAAAACTATGGAAGTTGGTTGGTTCAAAATTAGAGGTATAAGATATTCAATCCTCTGATTTCTAAAGGTTCTTTATTGAAATTCTTAAGTTATTAACTTGGTGAAATCGTTTTAATCCTTTATTTTTGGAAAAATATTTTTTGATAAAAAATATACAATTTTCGTTCAAGGGTTTCTACTCACTATTTTTGGATCCTAAATGGATGATTTTTAATATATTGGGATGTTTAAAAAGTGTTTTTAAAATCCTTAATCCCGGACTAAAGGTTTAAGTGAAGTTTGATGAGTTTCAGAAAGTTTTTTATTAAGGTTTTGATAGGTTTTAAAGGTTGTTGTGTAGGGGTCCGACTTAGGGATTTGTTGTGTGAGATTAGGAGTAATAAATCATTAGTTTTTGATCCTTGAAATAGGTTAAGAATTAGATGATCAAGTTTGAAGTAATCGAGTGAAGTTTCGGTGACTTATCAGGCAAGAAACGGTTATTAGTGAGTGGATTTGAAACTGTGCTGCTACGATAGTGTTTTAACTTTGTTTTACAAAGGTTTGGGTATAGTTAAGGGGTGAAAAACCTCTATATACTCCGAAGTAAGTTTTATATAGGTCTCGAAAAAAGGTTTCCTATATTTTTGTTTTACTATGTTAATTATCATGCTCGTACGATATTTTGTATAATTGTCTATGCATGTATTTTAAATGCTCAAGTGACTATTTTTACATTGGTTTAATGCTCCCAAGGTTTATTTTTTAAAAACATGATATATGTTGATTTATCGGTTTATGAAATTAAAGCATGAGTTAATGAGATGTGAGTAAATTGCTTGTTGTTTTTAAATGAGAAACTTGAATATTGATATTGTTTTGTGTTGGCTATTAAGTGATGGTTAATAGGGATAAGATGATCGATCATTAGGATGTGAGTGAACTGTAATTACAAAAATGTATATGTGTATTAAATGCCTCAGTGATGCATTAGAGTTAGTACTTAGAGTATGGTATATTTGTTGTATTGTGTTCAAGTATTGCTTATCCCGGATGCTAAGGTGAGTTTGCATGATTGGAATTAATCCATCATGGGTGTGAATAGGTGGTTTAACCTTCACACGTGGTATGGATGGCGATTGACCCTTATACGTGGCATGTTAGTGATTTGGCCTCATGCCTGACATGTTGTACATGCGAGTTCCGTTTATCCCAACAATTAGAGGTAAGACTAGTCGGTTCACAAATACCAACACAAGAAAATGCAAATGTTACATTTATACGGATTTTAATTGCAAATAGAGTTTGCGAGAGTTTGACCTAATTTTCAAACATTTTATAAAGCCTTGCTAGGTGAAGCATGTAAGACTTAAGTTTTGTGAATTTGTTCCACGTGATAAACACTAGTTGAATTTTCACCTTTGGTGGCATTAGTAGTCACATAAAATTGTTTTAAGAGATGAACTATTTTTCTCTTATAACGTTTTTAGTATATTATGGGTTGCATTACAAGTAGTTTAAATTATTTTTTATACATCCATCGCTAAGCAATTGCTTAATCATTATCTTTTCCTTGCAATATAAAGAAATAAGTGAGATACTCATCTGAACAAGTAAGAGGTGTCTTATCTTACGCTTTTGATATATTTTAGCTTGAAGTATGTTATTTTCAATTGAACTATAGGTAGTAGAGAACAATGGATATCGGTACCTAGACAAAATTATAGGTGTCTATAGGTGTCTTATCTTACGCTTTTGATATATTTTAACAGTAAAGAGGTGTCTTATCTTACGCATCTAGACCTTTATGGGAATGTTCTTATGCTTAAATCTGTAAAAGCTGCACATTTGGGGCAGAGGGTTCCGATACCTGTTCATAGGGTATCGGTACCTAGACAAAATTACAGTGGATTTCTAAAAAAATTAGCCTAGGTATCAAAATCACATGAACTGATTTCGAAACGGTATGATTAACACAAGCAACTGTTTTGATAAACTTGACTTTGGTATAGATACAGAGTTTTACAGTTTCAAAACATATCGATACAGGGTCATAGATGTATCGAAATGTTGGCTTACCGTATGGGGTATCGATCGAGTTATCAAAGGAGTATTGATACGCTAGACTGAAGTTTCGATACCATTCTTTACTGTAAACACAATTATCGAAATAAGACACAGGAGTATCGATGCCCCTGTCTGTTAAAGTTGTTATAGGTTGAAGTATAATTTGAAATATTTATGTTTTAGTCACTATACATTTAGTAAGCAAATAGTTTGAGTATCGATACCCTTGTCTTTTAAGTTGAAAATTTACAAACAAGAATATAATGAACTTAATTAAATATTGGTAACTTCAATTTCACGTATTGTCCTTAAAAATCTAGAAAGTTACAATTAGGTTCCTAAAACTTGTTCGGTTAAATTAGGACTCTTTATTTATCGAATTCCGCTATAATTAAACTCAATCCTTGCATCTAGATAAGATAAATAAAAAATAGCAGAAAAATTTAAGGTCGTTTATCGTGGCGAGTCTCTGGATTAGCCTTGATATTATTCGTGTAGCTCGTTTGAGTCGGGAGACGTCTAGACTAGGTCGAGGGGATTACACTAATTCTCCTTGGTTATAAATAAAGATTGACCACTATTTTAATTAGATATAAAAAATGTCTTATTGAATGGCAACCTAACTGAGGAAGTGTACATAGAGATCCCATTGGATATGATGAAAGCTTTGATAATTCACAAAGTGTGCAAATTGCACAAATGTTTATATGGCTTAAAGTAGTCTCTATGTTCTTGGATTGATATATTTTCCAAGGTTATTATTGGAAGCGAGTACAAATAATATCAGACTAACCATACTTTGTTCAATAAGGTAAATCAAAATGGTGAATTAATAATTTTAATTGTGTACATGGATGATATAATTATTACCGGAGATGATTTTGTCGAAATCAAAATTCTTAAAACTTTTACTAGCCAAGGAATTTTAAACCAAGGATCTCGGTCATCTTAAGTATTTTCTTGAAATGGAAGTGGCAAGATCCAAAACAATTATTATTATTAGTCAACGAATGCATATTCTTGATCTTTTAACTGAAGATAGTATGACAGGTTGTAAACCGGTTGAAACACCAATGGTGGTGAACTTGAAGTTCAAGAAAGAAGGAGAAGGAATTCTAGTTTGCAAAGAAAAATACCAAAAAATTAGTTGTTAAACTTATTGCTAAGTGGATCGAACAAGCGAAAATGACTAAGAGGTGGGTGAATTGACACTTTTAAAAAATCGTGGAAGGTTTAGAAAATTGTAAAATCAAGAACATAATGATTTATAGTGGTTTAGGCTTCGAAAAAGCTCTACATCCACTAATCTCACTAAGGATTTTCTAACCAATTCACTATTGAATTCGAAATTTTTCTTGGTTCAAGAGATAACTGTTACAAACAAATCAATATTTCTATCCAAATATTCGCAAGGTTTACAAGAATTAAAAAGATAGAAAATATTTGTTTTTCTCATAGAAGATTTTTCCCGAATAAAATCAAAATCACTCCATAAACTCAGAAAATAAAATTACAATGAAGCAACTAAGAGGTTGGTGTAAAAATATTTTAAATGAGGCATTTTGAGTTGGATTGAATGCTTGTATATTTGCTTGAAGATTAATAGTTGTTGTTGTTGCTTTGAATGCTTATTTTTATACCCTCTCATTGAATTCTAATTTTTTGGGGGATTGGGATAATCAATATAGCCGTTAATATACCTTATTTCCATCATGAATGAACTTCTACAACAAGCGGTATCGATACTCGAGGAACCTGTATCAAAACACTAGTGAAATAAAAAGAGTCGTTATGTACATTTAATAAGGGGTATCGATACGCTAGGTCATGGTATCGATACGAGTATGTCTTTAAAACAAGGTGCATTGAAATAGATACAGGGTTGTATCTAAACGTTTTGAATCTGCCAAAACAGGTATCGAAATGCCTATAGGACTTATCGATATCGGCCAACTAATTTTTAAAGATGAACTGACAAGTAACTGTTAAAAAGTTTATTACTTTAAAAATCCTTGAAACATAACTCATGTATCAAAACGCCTATGAGTAGTATCGATGAAGTAAATATTTTATTTAATTTTTAAATACAGGGTAATATCGATACTAATTTGAAACCAAATTTCACAATTTCAAATGACATCAAAATTTTCCAAGACCGTATCGATACGCCTGAAAAAACTTAAGAATATTCATCAATATTAAGAATACTGTATCGATACTAATGAGGATGGTATCAAAACGCCTGTGAAAATATGAATGTTTTACCTTTAAAATAAGAACAAGGTATCAAAACTAAAAGGAATGGTATCGAAACGCCAAAAGATTTTGAATGAATTGATTTTGAAAAGGCTTATGAAAAAAGGTTTGGGGTTATGTTTTGACTTAAAAAATTTCTTTGATTTGTCATTTGTTGTGGCCTTAAAAATTTATTTACAAAATAATTCTTTAAATTTTTTTATATAAAAATCAAATTTAGTTATACACTTATTTATCTCTCTCTCACACGACCTGATATAGCCTTTTCAATTAGTGTGGTTAGTCAGCATATGAAAGAGAGGAGCATCTTGATGCAGTAAATAAAATCTTGATATACCTAAAATGATTGTAGGACATAGTTTAATATTCAAGAAAATGAAAATAGATCAATAAAAGTTTTCACAGATTCTAGTTTTGCTGGAGAATTAATAGATAAAAGATCAATCAATGGATATTATTCTTTTGTTTGAGGAAACTTAGTTGCTTAGAGAACCAAAAAACAAATTGTAATTTCATGGAGCAGTGTAGAGGCCAAGTATCGATCTCTTGCCTTAGAAATTTGTGAAGGCATGTGGTTACAAAAAATGATGACTGAATTAGGACTAGGTGACCACAAACAGTTTGAAATGAAGACTGATAATTAATCTGTAATAAGTATTGATATTTTTGAAAAGGTCAATACTAGAGTTATAAAACTTGACTATGTTTCTACAAAAGACCAACTAGTTGATATTCTCACCAAAGCATTATCAGAAACCGTACTTGAATTTTCATCCAGGCTGAAAATCTACAACATATTGATGAGTGCCCAAAATTCCTCATATTTTATTTTATTTTCCCACTCGATTATTGCTAATAAAGATAGAATTAGAGGCGATAATGTATATTTCTGTGTATTTTCTATATTTCACCATCCGAATACGAATTTCATGAATTTATCTATTATTAGTATAAAACAGATGCATTTGATGGTTTTCTTTCTTAGACAAGAAATTGCATCATAGGAATTACCAAACAAGAAGATGGATGCTAGAAGCTGAATATGAAATGCAGAAAAGAACCCGTCTCAGCAACATTTTGAGGCCGCTGCAAGACCTGTTGCTACGACAGCATTGGAAAAGCAAATATTGATATGATAGGCGATTTGAAGAGAAAAATAAGGTGGACATTTTAAGACAAGCGGTACAGAAATTGGAGGTAGAAAATACACGAAAAGTCAAGGTCAAAGGCCACGCGGGAAAAGAATCCTAACAAGAATAAACTTGGAAATAAAACAAATATTTTTATTTATGTACTTAACTTTTGTTTTACTCCAAGTTATATTCTTACTTAGGAAATGTTTGTCTTAGACCAAGCCTATATAAACCATAGTCGCCCAAGGAAGAGAGATCATCAATTTCAGAGACTAAAGAGTTCATCTTAGGATTTAGAGTTTTCTTTGTTTTTGCTTCTTTAGGCTTAGATGAAGGTTGTCAAGTATTAGTGTGAGGAAGTCAAACTTTTTTTCTTGTTTCCAATACAATAAAATATCAAAGTTTGCATATTCTTTGTCATTTCTTGTTCTTACATTCAAGCTCGGGAGAGAAGTTTGTAATTCATTCATTTATCTAATATTGGGAGCGTTAGACTGACGAAAGGAATAAGTACGGTGTTTCTGTCACGGAACACTAACTCGGCCTAGGGATAGGTTTAGAGTTTCAGCGGCTAATAGAAGTTTGGAATTGATCGGTGATTATAATTGATTCACGCCGGGAGGTATCATCAAGGACTAACCATCAACAGTAATTCGACTTAGGGATAAGAGGAGTCATCTAAGGACACTTTTCCGAACTTTGATAAAGTCTGCCCAAGAGCAAGAGATTGCCGCAGCAGACGAGTATCTTCACTGTCGAGGCAGTAATCTGCAGTTCTACCGAGGCAGTGTTGTACAATTGTATTGAACAGAGACGAGTTTATCAAATCCACTATACAGCACAACTGGATCCTGACCATCTTCTTTATCTTATTTTTCTATCTTTATTTAGTTTTTATTATTTAGTTCAATCACCACCCAATCATTTGTGTTTTTATTTTATTCTTTTATAGAGCAAGAAGATCAAAGGAAGCATATTAAGTAGATCAATCCCTGTGGAGATGATACTTGATACTTATCACTTTATTACTTGCGATGTGTTCACTTGCACTAAATTGCGCATATCTAACACGCATCACATATACTCCTCCAACTTGAGAGGAGTGTAAGTTATAGAGTTTAAATTTAATTTTACCTCTTTATTTATCTTTTATCTTATCTTTTAGTTTGAATTTAATTTTATTTTTTTATCTATGTATTTATCTTTTATCTTATCTCTATAATCATCATTTTTGGTCCGAGGAGTCGCCACCAGTCATTTTCCGGGTGCGATTCGAACACCAAAATCAAGGTCTGCACACCAGAGCCGAGTCCGGGAGTCTGTTACGTGTAGGGAAGGATGAGCACCCCTACAACGCCCAAAATTGACACATGTCGGTTACAAAATATTTTATATAATCGAAAATTCGGTATTTAATTTAACATTTATGATCACATTTTTAATATTTTAAAGTTAGAATAATAAATAAATAAATAAATAAATATATGCTAATAAATAATATGATATGATAGATAAAAATATAACTAATGTAATAAAATATTATCATTGCTAATAATATAGTAACAGTCAAACGTGTATATTATGGTAATATATTAACATGCATATAACAAAGATAAAAAATGAAAATATATATATATAACAAAATTCAACGACAAAATATGGTAATAATATACAAAGATATATAAAAAGGTCAAAGACAGAATATGGTAATAATGTATACATTAAAAATTGATTTAGATTAGATTTTGAATTCCATATATATATATTACATTAATATATAATTACAATATTTAATAATAATATAAACATCTATGTGAAAATTAAAAAAAAAGATAGGATTATAATAAAACAAAAAAGATTAGTAAAACATAATGAAAATAATAATAACCATAACAAGGACTATCCTGCAAAAGAAACAAAATTATTAGACCAAAAATAAATGAAATAGGGACGAAAATTGAAGGAAATTTAAATTATAAGGCCAAAATTATCAAGACAATGACCAAAATTAAAAGTGAATCAAACCAACAGTTATATGTGTGAACAATCTGAAAGAAAAGGGACTACAAATGCAATTTCTTCTTTTTGCGGGTTAACACGCGGGTACGGGTGTTGGATCGAGTTTGGAGCCGGGTCCGAAGCTTGAAACTACATCGTTTTAAGGGTGAAGAGCCAAACCCAAAACGACATCGTTTTGAATGACTCTCAAATACCCCATTTATAACAAAAAATTTTCATTTTTCTTCATACCCTCAACAAAAAGAACAGAGTAAATAAGAATCCTTTGGCCCCTTGGTGCTTTCTGGCGCCGGACCGCCTTCAACCGTCATCGGCCGTCGCGTCGGCCGTCATCGCCAGTGGCAGAAATCAAGAAGCTTACACTTTTTTGAAGCGTTTCGATGCCCTCATCCCGAATCCGGCCTTAGATTTTCAAGAAACCAAGCGTACAAGAGTAGATCTAAGAACAAAGATAAGTTGAATCTATATTTTCTCTTTTTTATTTGCTTCCGATCTTAAGCCTCTATTTTGTTTCTTTTCGGTTTTGATGTGGTGGATATTGGATGTATTTTTCCGTTCGAATATTTCTCTTTTTCATTTCATTTTTTGTCCTTGTTTACAAGCATAGATTTAGGGTATTTATAACCCCGATTTATATATAAAATATAAAAATATCTCTGCTTTTCATCCTCCTTCTCAGATCTGATGATGTTTTCCGTTTAATATCTCAACAGGTTTGAAATGACTTGAGCGGTGGATTCAGTCGGTGGGCGGTGACCGGCCGTGGAAACCAATGAGAAAGGCGCGTATAATTCACGCTCAAAGATGAATGGCCAGTCAAGGTGGCGGCAGCTGCTGCAAAGAGGCTGATTAGGGTTTGGTTAGGATGTTAGGGTTAGGTTATTGGATTGGGTTTAGTTTAGTATTTGGGTTATGGGTGTTGGGCTTAATGGGTTAAGTGGAAAATAGGTTATTACAGTTGCCCCTCTTTGCTTATTATTGTGTAACGACAATAGAGCAAAGATAAAGAATAACCCATTTCATCTGACATGGTTTAGGAGTTCTTTCTTCGGTATGGTTGAGTTTATTCTTTTAGGTAATGTTAGGGTATTTCTAGTAAGGTTGGGGCTTTTCTTGTAAGTTTGAGGTTTTTTGGTAAGGTTGGGAGTTCTTTTGGTAAGGTTGGGGTTCTTCTGGCCACCGCTTCTTCTATTGGAGCTTTGACTTCATCTACTTCACTGTTCTTGTCAGCAAAATCTTCAAAATGATGAGATCCTTTGAAGAGAACAAAAGTTATGGCTGAACCGTTGGAGGAGACAAAATAAGCTTGGCTTGCTACAAAACTGATGATGTTGTTATTTATGAAAAAAACTTGATCTAGCTGCAACATTGACAAAAAGACAAGGGCTACCAAGCTGGATGCAGCTGCATCCGATGAAGAAGCATGATCTGACATATATTTTTTCTTCTTCCTTCTTTTTTCTTCCTTTTTTTTAGATGTAATATCCGTAAATACAAAATTTGGTCTATTTATATCATCAACGGTACACCGAGACCGGTCAAAATGTGATATGATTATGCCATCAACAGCAGAATGAGAACTTGTTAGATCTGGTCGAAGAGGCAAGACTTGAAGTAAAAGGTTGGATCTTATTCACTCCATCAACGGAGGGGTGAGATAAAATTTTAGCAACTTGGATCCTACTCCGCCATTAATGGAGAAGCATGATTGAACTTCAGTAATTCAGATCTGGTCACACCATCAACGAGGATAAGATCAAATTTCAGCAATTTGAACCCTATTACGACATCAACGGAGAAACAGGACCGAGTAAGATCTATCCACTCCATCAACGAAGTGGTAAGATCAAGTCTGGATCATACTACGCCATCAACGGAGAAGCATGATTGAATGAGATCTAGCCACACTATCAACGGGGACAAGATCAATTCTGTGATTTGGATCCTACTGAGCCATCAACGGAGAAGCAGGACTGAGTTGAGATCTATCCACTCCATCAACGGAGATGTGAGATCAAGTCTGGATCGTACTGCGCCATCAACGGCGATGCATGATTGAATGAGATCTGGTCGCACCATCAACGAAGACAAGATCAAGTCTGTGATTTGAATCCTATTGCGCCATCAACGGAGAAGCAGGACTGAGTTGGGATCTATCCACTCCATCAAAGGAGAGGTGAGATCAAGTTTGGATCGTACTGCGTTATCAACGGTGATACATGATTGAATGGGATCTGGCCGCACCATAAACGGGACGAGATCAAGTCTGTGATTTAGATCCTACTACGTCATCAACGGAGAATCAGGACTGAGTTGGATCTATCTACTCCATCAATAGAGAGGGTAAGATCAAGTCTAGATCATACTGCGCCATCAACGGCGAAGCATGATGAAATGGGATCTGGCCACACCATCAACGGGGACGAGATCAAGTCTGTAATTTGAATCCTATTATACCATCAATGGAGAAACAGGACCAGGTCGAATCTATCCACTCCATCAATGGAGGGGTAAGATAAAGTTTGGATCATACTGCTCCATCAACGGAGAAGCATGATTAAATTGGATCTGGCCACACCATCAACGGGGACGAAATCAAGTCTGTAATTTGAATCCTATTACGCCATCAACGGAGAAATAGGACCGGGTTGAGATCTATCCACTCCATCAACGGAGAGGTAAGATCAAGTCTGGATCATACTACTCCATCAACGGAGAAGCATGATTAAATTGGATCTAGCCACACCATTAACGGGGATGAGATCAAGTCTGTAATTTGAATCCTATTACGCCATCAATGGAGAAACAGGACCGGGTTGGGATCTATCCACTCCATTAGCGGAGAGGTAAGATCAAGTTTGGATCATACTATGCCATCAACGGAGAAGCATGATTGAATGAGATCTGGCCACACCATCAATGGGGACGAGACCATGTCTGTGATTTAAATCCTACTGCGCCATCAACGGAGAAGTAGGACTGAGTTGGATCCACCCACTCCATCAACGGAGGGGTAAGATCAGGTCTGGAAGATCTAAATATCTGATTCAATTGATGTCATGTATCTTCTTTGCATTTTTCCCAAATGCACAGGGATTAACAGATTTGATATGCCTTTACCGATAGCCGTTTGCTCCGGGCTAGTTGTACCATTACTCTGGGTACAATCATTTGGAACCAAGGATTTAATTCCTTGACCATTTATAATAATGGATTTCAATAGACTCTTGAATGGTCTTTATCAATGTATTTTTCCCAAATGCGCAAGGATTAACGGATTTGTTTTGCCTTTATCGGTAGCCGTTTACTCCGGGCTAGTTGTACCTTTATCCTGGGTACAAGCAGTTTGCACCAATCACAAGATTGGATTTTTCCAAAGGAATGGATTTTCTTCGACTATTCGTAAAAATGGATTTTTGAAGGACATTTGAATTGTCCATTATCTTGTTTTTGCACGTCTTTTCAATTTTTCATTTCATTTTTTCCATTTTTCATTTTTTCATCATCATTTTTATTCATTTTTCATTTTTCATTTTTTTCAAAAAAAATTTGACTCACACGTATTGTTAATACAAATATGGAAACATGAGATATGCATGAAGATCTAATCCTCAACGTGGCCATCGAAAGGGCAAAGTTCTGACAAAATTGACCTACCACTATTGATGGAGGCGATATTGGGAAAAAGTGGTTTCTGGTGCTCCATGATGGGTAGTTAGGACCTGAAAGCAAAATAAAACCTTTGTTAGTTATTGTTCAAAATTTTAGAGTCATTAACTGAAAAATCTGTGTTATTTTAGTCTTCTCGGGGCCAACGGTTGGTCATCGTGTTGTTACCCCCATGATTGAGGTTGTTCGGTCTCTTCTTTAGACCTGTTTATATGTACAAGCAAAAATATGTACATCATGAATGCTCAATGTATGTCAAGTCTGAATGCATGATGTCCAAATGCAAAATATCTAAATGCATGAAAGATATGATTTTTCTGTTTTCAAATTATATCTCTAATTTATGCTCGATGCATGTTTAATCTAAATGCATGGTTTGTAAATACTTGAACACATAAATGTCATGATTTTTCTTTTTAAAGGGCCCCTAACTCTAATGGTCATAATGGGTTCTAGATCTTTTATGTGCAATGATGTCCGAACTTCTTTAATTTGACTATCTTTATTATAATCTCTTTCCTGAATGGATGCATGATGTAAGCCTAATGTAAAGGCATGATGTTTTTAATGTATACATGAACCTAGATGCAAAATGATTTCAATGTATGCATGTATGTGACATGATTTTTGTTGTCTCAAAAAGGATGCCCGAAACTATGTTGGTCTAAGGAATTCTCGTTCTAGTGATGTCCAAATCTTCACTTGGGTTTGATTATTTTTGATTCCATATTTTAGGAAGTATGCTTTAACGTCTTCATCTGAGACTGCTTCTGGTAGATCTGAATTTAGCCTTAGATGTATGTCTTTCCTCATAGAGCTTTTTCTATCCTCATGGATGTGTTATATTCTCCCTCAGTTAGGTTCGCATGTTGGTGCAGTCTCTTGGGATATATAAGTCTGGCTCAGCAGCAAAATCTTAACGTTTAAAATTCATTGAAAAATGCCCCTAGTCGTAGAATCTTGTTAAGCGTGATGTAGACGTAAAGGTCATTTTCAAAAATGCCCCTGAACTGAGATTTTGTATATGTTCATTATGGAGTTAGACCGATCAATCCTTGCTTCTTCTGATGTTGTTGGTACGGGACGTCCTCAGGATCGACTTCAAAATCTGAAATGTATGTTTATAAATGCAAGATGCATATCCTAAATGTGAAGATACTGATTCAAAAAATGGTTTTTGTGTCCATTTTTTTTAACTCACGGGATTTGTTCACAACTTTGAATGTTGTATTAATATCTAGGATGCTAGATTTTCTCCCGATATATTTTAATTTCAGAACCATTCTTGAATCAACACTTCATGCCCGTAAAATGCAAAATTTTAAAACATGTTCATGGTGTGTTACAATTAATGCAAAATACATGATTATGATATGTCATGATGCAATCATAAGGAAAGAAAAAGGTTAGTTCGAATTAAAATAATCAAATAAATTAAAATAGATAAAAAAACTATACATAAGTAGCAGATAAAGGCACTTAAACCTAAAAGGGTTATCGCTAAACGGGCAGAGTTTCGCATGGCTCTAAGTGTAGGCTTCTAGGTCTCACTACATGTGGTTCGGTTCTAGAAGGTACCCGAACAATACTTATTACCCTACTAAGGATAATAAGCATGATTCAGGGGGATACGTTTCTCTAAGTCTATGCGGAGACGTAGGTCTCACGAAAACAGAGGAAAAAATATCCCGAAAACAATTCCTCATCCTACACGGAGGCAAAACCCCACGAAGGAGTGGTTTCATGCTCCCACTTAAATGGATGGAGCCCGGGTTGAGAACTCATAAAATGGATAACCCTGAAAAAAACATTTAAACACGTTAGTAAATATTTTAAAATAAATAAAATAAAGGATCACAAAATTAAAATAAACCGAATTTAAATTTTCGATCATTAAATAAAATGTAATCGATTTTAGGCTCGACTCTCGAAAATGTCCCCAACAGAGTCGCCAGCTGTAATCACCGTTTTTGGTCTGGGGAGTCGCCACCAATCATTTTTCGGGTGCGATTGCAACATCAAAATCAAGGTCTGCGTACTAGAGTCGAGTCCGGGAGTCTATTACGTGTAGGGAAGGATGAGCACCCCTATAATGCCCAAAATTGGCACCTATCGGTTCTAAAATATTTTATATAATCGAAAATTCGGTATTTAATTTAACATTTGTGATCACATTTTTAATATTTTAAAGTTAGAATAATAAATAAATAAATAAAAACATATATGCTAATAAATAACATGATATGATAGATAAAAATATAACTAATGTAATAAAATATTATCATTACTAATAATATAGTAACAGTCAAACGTGTATATTATGGTAATATATTAATATCCATATAACAAAGATAAAAAATGAATATATATATATAACAAAAGTCAACGACAAAATATTGTAATAATGTATATATTAAAAATCGATTTAGACTAGATTTTGTATTCCATATATATATATATATTAAATTAATATATAATTATAATAATTAATAATAATATAAACATCAATGTGGAAATTAAAAAAAAGATAGGATTATAATAAAACAAAAAAATTAGTAAAATATAATGAAAATAATAATAACCATAACAGGGACTATCCTGCAAAAGAAACAAAATTATTAGACCAAAAATAAATCAAATAGGGACGGAAATTGAAGAAAATTTAAATTATAAGGCCAAAATTATCAAGACAATGACCAAAATTAAAAGTGAATCAAACCAACAGACATATGTGCGGACAATCTGAAAGAAAAGGGACTGCAGATGCAATTTTCCCCTTTTTGCGGGTTAACACGTGAGTACGGGTGCTGGATCGGGTCTGGAGCCGGGTCCGGAGCTTGAAACTACGTCGTTTTAAGGGTGAAGAGCCAAACCCAAAACGATATCGTTTTGAATGACTCTTAAATACCCCATTTATAACAAAAAAATTTCATTTTTCTTTATACCCTCAACAAAAAGAACAGAGTAAATAAGAATCCTCTGGCCCCTTGGTCTTTTCTGGCGCCGGACCGCCTTCAACCGTCATCGGCCGTTGTGCCGGCCGTCGTTGCCGGTGGAGGAAATCAAAAAGCTTACACTTTTCTGAAGCGTTTTAATGTCCTCGTCCCGAATCTGGCCTTAGATTTTCAAGAAAACATGCGTACAAGAGTAGATCTAAGAACAAAGATAAGTTGAATCTATATTTTCTCTTTTTTATTTGCTTCCGATCTTAAGCCTCTATTTTGTTTCTTTTTGGTTTTGATGTGGTGGATATTGGATGTATTTTTCCGTTCGAATCTTTCTCTTTTTCATTCCATTTTTCGTCCTTGTTTACAAGCATAGATTTAGGGTATTTATAACCCCGATTTACATATAAAATATAAAAATATCTCTGCTTTTCATCCTTCTTTTCAGATATGATGATGTTTTTCGTTTAATATCTCAGCAGGTTCAAAATGACTTGGGCGGTGGATTCAGTCGGTGGGCGGTGACCAGCCGTGGAAACCAATGAGAAAGGCACGTGTAATGCACGCTCAAAGATGAATGGCCAGTCAAGGCGGCGGCGACTGCTGCAAAGAGGCTGATTAGGGTTTGCTTAGGATGTTAAGGTTAGGTTATTGGATTGGGTTTAGTTTAGTATTTGGGTTATGGGTGTTGGGCTTAATGGGTTAAGTGGAAAATGGGTTATTACAATCTCTTAGATTGAATTTAATTTTAATTAGAGTAGTACATTTGTAACATAACTCTTTGTAATTAGCCTATAAAAAGGCATTGTACTTATGTTATTGAAAATCAAGAATAACAGTGAATCTAATTGATCACTTCCCAAAATTCTACAAGATCTTATGTCAAAACTCGAACAATTATCGTATATCAACAAATACGAAAAAAACATAATTTTTTCATATTTTTATTTAAACCAATCGCAAGGCAAACAAATAAAAATAGTTTACCAAGTTCAAATCTAGTGGAATATAAAGCATCATTGGATTTGAGACATTGGTCAATAACGGTATAACGACGGTTGAAACTATGGTGAGACATTTGGATTCAAAATCCGGATCGTAACAATTAGCTTAAAATAGCTAGACTTGTGTAATATAATCTATTTCACTAAAGTTTCATCGAGTTAAATTAGTTAGTTAATGTCACGGACCGTGAGTCGTGACTACGCGGGACCGAGCGAGATGCTTTCTGGTGGTGCATAAAGCTTGGGAGCGGGATAGCATTAAGAGTGTAGTACGTGCCGAGCAGTCGTCCCATCTGGGATGGGCGCGCTGATCGTGCACCACACTGGTCGGGAGCTGTCCCCGCTTCCCTGATGAGCCCATGGGAGGGCGAAACCAGTGAGCATCGGAGATCGTTCAGGCTGATCCTCGGGTATGCGAGAGACCCGAGGTGCCGCACGGGTAGAAGTCCCTGCGCCAAAACTCTGACCCCGTGACAAGATGGTATCAGAGCGAGGCTGTGTGCTAGCTGTTGGGTTTGCCGAGCGCCCCTTGTGCTACGAGAGCGAGTCGTGGACGAGCGTGTTAGCTCGCACCCCAAAGAGAAGAGGGTGTTCGCAAGTGGGTCCTCTAGAAAGAGATTGAGACGAGGACGGGTAGGCAGGAAGCCGCAGCGAAAGTTCTCTGGTTAGGTGAACTGCAATGGGACACCTCGGTAAAGTGGCAGGTGGCCACGAGGTGATTGCAGGGAGACCTGAGCCCGACATAGGAGGGCTGCCCCAGTCAGTGGGCGTGTTTGGGAGAATTGCACACTAGTTCCTGGCACGTTTCAAGAGAAGGTCAAGAGTTTCCTCCCGTGCACGAGGGCGTGCATGAATTGGGTGGAGGAGAATGTCACGGACCGTGAGTCGTGACTACGCGGGACCGAGCGAGATGCTTTCTGGTGGTGCATAAAGCTTGGGAGCGGGATAGCATTAAGAGTGTAGTACGTGCCGAGCAGTCGTCCCATCTGGGATGGGCGCGCTGATCGTGCACCACACTGGTCGGGAGCTGTCCCCGCTTCCCTGATGAGCCCATGGGAGGACGAAACCAGTGAGCATCGGAGATCGTTCAGGCTGATCCTCGGGTATGCGAGAGACCCGAGGTGCCGCACGGGTAGAATATATCATTAAAAGACGTTAATGACACGTCCTATTTATTTAAGAAGGCTAACGAACAACTAATGAGCTTATCTGGATTGGGCTTTAACTACTTTGATCTCTCTCATTGTTGGACCAAGTTGTCGTGAACCAAATATAAGCTTCTATTTTTACAGTGAAGAAAAATACAATAGAAGAAAAATAAAATATTATTACGGTGAGTTTATTACGTACATTAAGTATAGTTGAATATTACTAACCTTAAACATCATTAAACATCGTTAAACTGATTAATAAATGTTAAGAGTTTTAAGGACTCAATTTATAAATAATTTAATTAAAATTAATTTAAAATGATTTATAATTATATGTTGAGTCCTTAAGATTTTTAACCTTTATAATTAATTTAATAGTGTTTAACAGTATTCAACGTTAATAATATTCAGTGATATTCGACGCACGTCATAAAGTTTTTCTATTATTAATCAACTATATATAGAAATGACTGAGAATTTAAATTCCTACCTTGGGCATTCGATAGTTTTTTCTTAATCAATATGTATGAATTTATTAAAATTTTAAAAGTTATATAAATGAAAATTAAAAAAATACATTTTGTGTTTAAACTGAGCAAGAAAATATATTAATATTGAGGTGAAAGGGACAATGACCTTTAAAAATTTAAAATTCATATATAATTTTAAAAAAAATTATTAAAAACTCTATTTTCACCTCTTTTAGCCTAAAATCCTGGGTACGTTTCTTTATCATTATTATTAGTGTTCTTTTATAATACCTAGAGTTGCAGCGGTACATACAATAACAAACGTAGTATTGGTAGTAACTCCTTCCTTTGTTCTTATGTTGTTAATCATGATTAGACAGTTGAATCTTATGTGTAATCAACCAACAAAACTTCTTGTGGTACTTCGGAGGCAGAGATGTCCTGTCTGTTTGTGATGCCTGCCTAGTGGAACATCTTCAACTACAACCAATTATTTTCAGCCACCTCAATAGTCTTCCAACAAAGTTGACTTTTATAAACACGTGTCAGACGTTGAGAGGGTAAGGGTATGAAATTCAGTACACCAGAGTGTTCCTCTGCATGGGAGTGACAATAAAGTTAACAAGTATGGTTCAGAACAATGACTGGCAAGATAACCATCTCCCTTTAGTTTGGTAATTAAATTGTTTGTAAATTTTAATGTTTTGGCAACGTTGGCTCTGAAAATTTTCCAGATTAACTCGGAAAAAAACTTGCAGATTTAGATAAAAAGAAGTGCTAAAACAATGTTTAGGTTCCATAGAACAAGGCCGGCACCTCCAAGTAATAATACATCAGGGGAGAAGATAGATTTTAGCTTCTCCAACTTCAAAATGGTTCAGGTTAACGTTCATGCCGTCTTCGTTGTCGTCGTCATACTCGGATTCTTCTTCTATGTTTCATTTTTAAAAACATTGTGTTTTGTTTTATAGGTACCAAAAGGATGGGACAGGTTGTTCATGTCGATCATCTCAATGGAGAATGGGAAAACCATGGCAAAGACAAGCAAAGCAGTGGTTCGAAATGGGAGTTGTCATTGGACAGAAACTTTTTCGGAATCGATTTGGGTATCGGAAACCGAGACGGAAGATCGTCTCTTCAAGCTTGTGGTTGCAACGGTAACTGTGTTTTCTGAAATATTGTTGGATCTTAGTTTTCATATATGAACAAAAGTACTTGTTCCCTCTGTTTGTACTGTTCTTGGACACTTGATCCGTTTGATTCAGTTAAGGTGACAAATTAGATGATGGAAACATAAAAATGAATGTCGACATGTAGGGATCAACGAGATCTAGCATCCTTGGGGAGGCGACAGTGAATATGACAGGCTATATGAACTCAACTTCCATTGTTCCGGTTTCATTGCCTTTGAAAAAATGCAACCATGGGACAGTTCTGCAGGTGATCAATCGTATTTTTTCTCAATTATCATTCGTATTCGATCGGTTCAGTATTCGGGGTCCAGTGCATAAACCTGGGTAAATGGCATTCATTGGGTTGGTTTTAGTCCTTTTTATCATTAACACGTTATAACTTGGACATTATGGTTTACAGTTGCATTGAAAACATATACTGGCATTTACATTGATTATTTTGATGCAAATATTTTCACATAAACTGATTAGTATGCTGGCTACCGAAACAATTTTGATCGATATAAACCAATTCGAGTAAATTTGATTCGAATGAAACGGAAGCACTTTTGATAATCTGAATGAGACTTGATTTTTGATCTGCAGGGGAAAATTCAGTGTTTGACACCAAGACCAAAACTCATGTTTGTATCATTCACTTTTGGCCTTGTCATCTTTTGTTGTCCTAGAACTGTTGTATTGCATCATAACGGCTTGCATTGTTTTAGGGACAATGAATCAAAGCAGACAAATTCCCAGGAAGATGGTAATAACACCGAACACCCTCCGGATTCGAGCCTTAGTTCGGTTGGTATCGAGAGTTTAACAGCAAAGACTGCAGAATCATCCCCTACACCAGATTTGGTCTCTGTCCCACTCCAGGAAGAACTTGCCAGTAGGGTACGTTATCGATCTGAAACGACTATTTACGACCCTAACAGGACACTGCATTGTTGAAATAATAGCATTTATTCCGCAGGAAGTAAGTTTCTCAGCTTCAGATTCACACCAGAGCTATGATTCAGCAGAGAGTTCTTTAGGGAGGGAAAGTTCATATTCTTTAAGCATTTCAAATGGCAAACAAGATGTACCAACTTATCATAATGGTTTAAGCAATGGGAATTCTCAAATTGACGATCTTTCTCATTCAGATCATTCATCTTTTGTTTCACAAAGCAGTTCTTCGCAGTTTTCTGAATCTAATCCGATAGCGAAAGATTCCTCTAAGAACCTCCTTGAAGCAGCAGAGAAAACAATTGAAGAGCTTCATGCAGAAGCAAAGTTTTGGAAGAGGAATGCCGAGAAGTCGATGCTTGATTTGGACATTTTGAGGAAACAATATTCTAACCAGTCTAAAACTCAGGCAGACTTGACAACAGAACTATCCGCTGCGAATGCGGAACGAGATGGATTACGAAAAGAAATCGAGCATCTAAACACTTTGTTGGAGAAATCAATGGTGAAACAAGCAACCTTGGGAGATTCAACGTTTCAGGATGATGGAATAGTCCTTTTACAAAAGGAATTAGAAAGTGAAATTAAGTTCCTAAAGGAGTCTAATGGCAGCCTCGCTTTGCAGTTGAAGAGGAGCCAAGAAGCAAACGTTGAGCTGGTTTCGGTTCTTCAGGAGCTGGAGAACTCTGTGCAGCAAAATTCAGAGGAAAACAAGAACTTGATGATCCAGCTTCAACAATCAAGAGAATCAGAGACGAATTTGCAGGCCGAGGTGCAACGTCTCGAACAAGACTTGAAAGACAAGGAAGATATTGATGTCCTTGAAGAAGAATATAAGAATAAGTTAGCAGCTAAAGAAAGAGAAATCATTGGACTAAAAGTACAGTTATCCGACTCTCAAAAGGAAAGACATTTCTCGAGTCCCGAGTTTCGGAACGGTTCCGATGTGCATCTGATCAGAGAAATCGAAGTGTTGAAAGCAAAACTAGAGGAGCTAGAAACCGATTGCAATGAGCTGACTGATGAAAATCTTGAATTACTACTCAAGATGAAGGAAATAAATGGAGGAGTGGCACTGAGTGAACAAAAGTCTGACATGCTTTTCCTGGAAGAGAAACTGAAGAAGAAAATTCTCAGGGAGATTCAAAGTGATTACAACAGTTACATTCTGGAACTTGAAAGCCGAATAATTGAACTGAATGCTAAAGTAACTGATGTAGTAAAGGAGTTGTCTCAGAAAAGGACAGACATACAAACAATGGAGACTACTATGAAATCAAAGGAAGAGGAGATTATGGAACTTAAATTGAATCAAAGTAAACTTGAGGGTATCCATGATCAGTGGTTGGTTTCTGAAGATAAGTGTGAATATCTGAGAAGGGAAATTACAGAGTTACAAGCAACAAATGAGACACTAATGGAAGAATGCAATTCGGCTAAGAAGTCGGTCGAGGACTTGAGGAAGGATAAGTCGGAATTGGAAGAACATTGTGCTCAGTTGGAGGACAGATTAAGGGAGTGCAGCAAAAAGATTGAAGTGTTTGATGGAAATCTAACTTTGTTGATGAAAGATTTCGCATCGAGAGAGGAGAGGCTAACATTGGAGTTGGATGAAATTCATGATAAAAGCAAGAAACTTGAGGCAGAACTGAGGCTTGAAGAATGCTCTCGTAATCGAATGTATTCGGAGAGGACCGATGAAGTTGAGAATCTTCGACAAGAGGTTGAAAGCCTTGCTAAGCAACTCTATGCAGCACATCATGAAAAGGAGAAAACAGCTCATGATGCTCTATCTGAAATTTCATGTTTACAAGAAGATAAAGCTAAACTAGAGGCAGCTCTTGAAGAAGCCAAATCTAAACTGAGGCTTACAGAGAGTGAATTCGAGAAAATGGAAAGTGAAGCTAAATCAGAAGTGGAAGACCTGTTAGTAGAACTTGCAGCCTTGAGAGAAAACCGGGAAACATCGATGGCAGAACATGATAAGGTTTTGAAGTTGTTGGAGAGTTACAAGTCCAGTGAAGTGAAACTTAAAACCATTGTGAATGACCTCGAATTGAAGCTGACTGTTTCCGAATATGAATGGCAGAAAGCATCAGAACAATCCAACAATAAGAAGGTTCAGCAGCTGAAGATAGAAAATCTTGAGGATACCATTTTGGCTCTAAGAGATGAATGCAGCTTCATTAAAGCTGGCAAAGAGGAACTCCAAGCATCAATTCATTTATTATCCAGAGAATGTAATGATCTGAAGGCAGAGAGAAATTACTTTATGCAGCAGATTTCTACATTGCAAAAGATTGTTTCAGAGTTGGATGTGTGCAAACATGAAAAAGTAGCCTTGGAAGAAAAACTTGTGCAGATGGAAGGTGATCTCATGGCGAAAGAGGCATTACTAGAGCAGGCTGTACAGATTAAAAATGAGCTTAATGAGATCAAGCAGACAAACAGGCAACTCCAGCAGCAAATAAAACAGCTTCAAGAGGAGAAAGATGAGCTTCTGAAAAAAGCTGAAACCTTTGAAGAAAAATTGAAACTTAAAGTGGAAGAAAAACAGAAGCAGCGGCATTCCAGTTATCATAGAAACAGAAAAGAGGTAAGGAACTTAAATCTTGGTGATTCCTATATGAACATTATGAACTGGTATAACTTTATATATTTCTCCATTTATCTTACAATCCAGGATAGCCATGTCGATTCCAATGATGGAAGCCATGAAAGTGAGTTTACCAAGGCCACAGAAGCCAATAACAAGTATAAAGTTCGTGTAACTAGGTGAGACTAGGAACATGTTACATCATTAAATCCCATAATTTCTCTTCCATGATGAAGTTCAACTCCATGAATCATGTTCCAGGTTATCAGAGGGTCGGAGAAGTCAATCAAATACTACAAGAAAATCATCTGTTGAAGGTGAAGTTGTGGCCAAAGAGAAATATGAACGGACAAAATCAACTCTAGAGGCAGAGCTAAGTGACATACGCGAGCGTTATCTCCAAATGAGCCTTAAATATGCAGAAGTTGAAGCTCAGCGTGAAGAACTGGTGATGAAGCTTAGAGGAGTCAAGGGGATTAGAAGGTGGTTCTCAAACCCTCCAAACTAAGCATTTTTCTCGTGTAATTGAAGCAATTCTTTTCATTTTTTCCGCCTTCAGAGTTCAGAAACCATGAAAACTGGGACCATGATACCCTTGATGTTTTAAATCTACAAGAAAATGTGTCTAGCTACTGTAACTAAATAGACGGTGTATCTTGTGTTGCCCAGATAAACCTTTCTCGGGCCTAGCATACCTGCTACAGTATTATTTCCAAGTCTTTTTTGTTCGATTCTTTCTTGACTAGCGGCAGAAAATGAAGGACAAAAATATTATGTTATTTTTCGGTGACATTTTCTATAAAAATATGATTTTAGATATGGGTGTTTAAAATCATTTGATACTCGATGATCTTATGATCTAAAAGAAAAAATCGATATTTTTTTAAAAAATTATTTGGTGACAGGGTATCTATTTTGACCGGGTCTGAGTTGATTTTTTTTTTGTGACGGATATTCAATATGATCCGATAAATTTTAATATCTATTTTTCTAGTTTTATATTATATTTTTATTTTAATTTTTTATTAAGTATACTTAAAATATAAATTCAAATATCTGAATTATTTTTATGTTTGTATTATATACTTTTAAGTTTTAAAACTTTCAAATATTATTTTATTAATTTATTAATATCAAAAAATAAAATTAATATTTTTAATTTAAATATATTCTAAAACTAAATTTAATTTTTTTTTTGTTTGGATCATGTATTATGAATTTTTAAATTTTATGTATTATTATATATTTTTTAAAACATTTAAATTTAAAAAATAAAAATATGAACTAAATACTTGTTATTGTTGTGATAAAGTAAAGAATAAGCACAAAATAGATGAAAAAAAGATGAGAGGCAAAAGAGAGAAACTTGTATTATATTTTCAAAATAGGAATGTGTACAATCAATAGAATAGGAAATTTTTGAAAAATAGCGACTATTTTTCTATGGAAAAACTTCACGATTTGATAAGATTTATCAACAGAATCGTATTTTCAGGATTTTTAAAATCCCTTAGATTTTTTCGTATCGGAATAACAATTATTTCTTTTCCCTTGATGCGATCTGTTATCACACTTTCACCGATCACTATGTCAATGATTGATATATGATTATCGTAAAACCCTTGTAGCAACATTGCGACTGTAATTAATAGATTAACATATTAATCGTATCCCTAATCGACTAGCAATATCAATATATATCGTCGATACAGTAAAATAAAACATGCATCTCATACATATCGTGTCACCTAAGTATTTAACTCGATTATGGATCGTACAAGCGGAACAAAATTACGATGGTCTTTCCAGTGATCCACGTACGTTTAATCCAAAATCGGGAGGGAGAGACGCGATGACTTACATTGGGTTCCTTGATAAGTAGCAAAAGAACAACAATTGGATTTGCGACAATCACGATCGTTCAGCAATTCGAATCTTTAGCCTCTATGAATATCGTCTCGGCCTCTACTCAGTTCCCCCGGTTGATAAAGCAAAATCTCGAAAAACTATTTTTCGTGATTCTAGGGTTTGGGAATTCAGAATTCTCTATTGTGGCTGCTAGACCAAAAGATCCTTTACATAGGTATAACCTTAGGTATAAGAGTTTGATTCTGAGTTTGTTTAGGAAATAATTAATATTATTATTTCTTTAAATTTCAGAATCTATATTTAATTCGAATTTGAAAAGGGATATAATTACTTTAATTATATCCTTTATATTTAAAATTTGGGATTAAATATAATCTACTTATATATATATTTGCTTATTTTCAACCATTGAGTGTGACCCTGTAGGCTCATTGTAACGTTAGTTATAATATTATAATAATTCTAATATTACAAACAATGAGTGACATCTAGAAATATATCATTGTCATCTAAGTTACAAGAGATCATGATTTGATGTATCATGTCCGTGATCAACTCTTTTAATGTATTATATCCTTTTGTCCTTTTATATCTTTAATAGGCACAAGTCTTGGAATAATCACACTTATATAATTTGTGATATCTCATATCAACGTATTCAAGCATAGCCATGCATTTCTAGTCTCACTCAATCAAGTGGCCTTTGATATATTTTCCTATTATGTAGGAGGGACAAATCCTATCTTGATCATTCACATCTCACTACATACATTGTAATATGTCCAATGTTAGTTTTTATAGTGTAACTAATTACGAGACACGTTTAACTGCACCAAAACATAAAACAACATATATTGAGATAGTAATAATCTCAAGTCTAAGGATCATACATATAGTTGTCACTATGAGCAATATCGTGACCGTCACATAATAATCCAAGATATATGCTCATAGTGGGTCAATTCAATATATTATTCTCTACTAATATATTCATGTATCAATTCTGACATCTCTATGTCAATGACAACTCATTGTCATCAATTAATCACATGTTAGTCTTAAGCGTATTAATATTGTTCATACCCATAATAATACTTGACTAAGGATATTTTAATAATAATACATATATTATTATATGGACCTTATTGTTTCTCAGTTTATGTTATGCATTGACACATATATCTGAAAACAACAATGGCAATGCCTTTATTCAATAAAATTGGTAAATAAAAGTATCCTTACAATCATTATATGATTGGTCTTTGGGCATACTCTAACACGGACACCATTAAAAACTAACCAAAGATTCAAAAAGTTTGGGTTCGGGAGTTGGTCACGTTTGGGGAAGGATTAACACCCCCAGAACGTCTAGAAATTGGTACCTAAAGGTTCGCATCATAGTTTTTAAGAATATATAAAATCTAAATTAATTTAATTTTTAATTTTTAAAGGCATTTTTTAAAATCTATATCCATAATAATTCAAATAAGATAACACCTAGAGACCGAGATGCTACTCCTAGCAGAATATATCGGGATAATAAGGTCGAACAAAAGACATACAATAATTATAATAAAAATAATAATAAAACAAAACGTAGTAATATAAACAAAATTAGGAAAAAAAGAATAATAATAATAATATAATAGTGGTAGCAGGGAGCAATCTGCAAAAAAAAATCATTAGTACCAAAAATACAGAAAACAATGACTAAAATTGAAGAAAATAAAGATTTTGTAACCAAAATATAAAAACAGTGACCGAATTGAACCGAAATGCGGACTGGAAGGCTGAATTGCAAGCACGCTAAAAATAGAGGGGTTGAGCACGTAATTTACCATTTTTGGAGGGTTTTGGCCGGGTTCTGGGTCAATTTATGGGTCTGAAGTTTCAAAACGACGTCGATTTGATCCCTAAAGCTAGGCACCAAAACGATGTTGTTTTAGTTTAGGTTTAAAAGCCCTATTTGCTTCATAATTTCCATCTTTTTTCTTCCTCTAAACAAAACAAAATATTCAGAGCTTAAAAGCTCTCTAAAGTCCGATGGAGAGTTGACGTCTATCGATATCGCTCCGGCCACCGCTCATGGCCGCCGACCACTGTGCCGGTGATCAGAATTTGAAAAGTTTGCACTTTTTCAAAGCAATTCGAGGTGCTAAACACGAATCTGAGATCGGATTTTCGAGAAAACAAGCGAACAAGAGCAGATCTGAAGAGATATGTTTCGAACTTCTCTTTTTTCTTTTTACCTTATTTTCTCTCCGATTTCACTCAGATCTCTTGTTTTTTATTATTTTTTGGGGTTTTTGTTCTCTGTTTGGTTGGTGTTTTTTTCGAATATTTTCTCTTTTTCGATTGATTTCATCTCCTTCCAGATTATATTGGTGTTCATGGGGTTTTTATAACCTATATTTTTACAATATAAAAAGCAAAAAAACTCTGATAGTAACCCATTTTTTCAGATCTGATGATGCACTGCTTTTACTTTGATGTTTTGCAGGTGGATTTAGGCAGTGGAGATAGAACTAGGGCGGTGGCCGGCCATGAGATCCAATAGGAGGGCGCTTGACCACCATGCGATATTCAGATCGACGCGCGTGGCGGCCACGTGCCAGATCTGTCAACACAAGGGCGGCGGCTGAGGCTGTTAGGGTTTGGCTAGGTCATAGAATTAGGGTTAGGGTTTGTATCCGGGTTTGGGTTTATTTGTTGAGTTAATGGATTTCTGATGGGCTTTGTTTAATGAGCTTGATGAGTATTTGGGTTAATAAAATGGGTTATTACAACATTATATTCTTCCTAACTTTCATATTTTATATGTTAACACTACAGTAGAGTTGGCATATAGCGGTGATAGTAGCGGTGTTTGTAGAGGAAATGCCATAAATAACTGGTACATAGCGATATTTGTAGAGAAAATGCCACAAATAACTGGTACATACTGGCGTTTGTAAAGGAAATGCCACAAATCTGTAATATTAGTGGCGTTTTTATATAAACATAGCAAGAGGACTGTTTATTAGTAGCGTTTTTTTCGTAAACGCCGCCAATCACCAACTTTTAGTGGCATTTTCTCTAGTAAATGTTGAAAAGTACTAGTAAATTGTGGCGTTTTTTGAAAATGCTGCAATTGCCTGTATATTAACGACGTTTTTAGATACAAACGTCGCAAAGTTTATTCCAAAATGCGTGATTACTTACCGTTTTGACCCTTGCTAATTAAAATTACCCCATTCCCCGAATCATACAAATAACTGATACATATTGGCGTTTGTAAAGAAAACGCCACAAATAGATAATATTAGTGGCGTTTTATATATAAATGCCGCAATGGGTCTGCAGATTAATGGCATTTTCTCCAGTAAACACTCCAAATTGCTAGTATATTGTGACATTTTTAGATACAAATGCCGTCAATTTTATTCCAAAACGCGTGATTGCTTACCATTTTGACCCTGGTTAATTAAAATTACCCTCATCCGCAAATTGACCCCATACTCCAAATCCCTAATTCCCAGACCCATCCACAGGCTCACTGACGTCAGCCTCGTCACCGGTCGCCGCCGCTTATTTCCGGTCGTCGTCGCTCGTCGCCTTTCCAACGAACACATTGTCGAACAAAAAATTAATGATAATCATGTTTTTTAATTTTTTTCATTCTATTTTGATTTACTATTATTTTATAATTTATTTTTTGATTTTATGTTGATTCTATGTTGTTTTCCTGTATTACTATATAAACGTCTATTTAAATCCAAACAATGAGATTTTCTTTTTCACTATGACCCAACTAAGAACCTAAGTTATTTAATTATGTAAACTTGATTTTCTTGATTGAGATTTAGATATACTCTAGTTGATTTGATGAATCGAATTCATTTTGGATCGAAGTAACAAAGATTATATTAATTTCTTTCTCAAAATATTTTGTATGTTTTCATTTTTGCAAAGGTAGGATGTAGCTTTAGCTCCTTTATTGAGGGAAACTATGGTTTTTTATTCTTTAAAAGATACTGAAATTTAAAGTTAATATAACAATAAAATTATATTTTATAGAATTTAATAAACAATTTCAATAAAAAAAATGATATTTTCATTTATAAAAAATGAATTTGAGAAATTGTGTGTATAATATATGTGTTTTACGAAAAGATTAAGAAAAAATGAATATATTATATATTATCATATAATTAAGGATGATAACGAACCAGCTCGAATCTACATAGACTTGGCTCGGCCGGAAATAAAATTACATGACTATATATAATTATTTTGAGTTTGTTTCCAAGCTTTTTTTAACTGGTTTTGAATTGGCTTGACTTGTTAAAGTTTCAATTCTATCACCTAGTAGATTTAACTGTTGGCCTTGTCCTTACTGTGAGTATGCTTCATTTATTGTATTTATTTTCTTCTTTTTAGTAGGAAGGATTTTAAAATCATATTCGGTATGTATTTAGTGTTTATGTGTTAGGATTAGGTTTATGATTTAATATTTGAATGTATATTACATAAATACGAAATGAATATGAGTTGGATGGATATGTCAAGGGTAAGCGTTGGCTACCGAAATAGAGTAGAAACTTTTCTAAATATAGCTTTTACGAATGCAAGCCAAGAAATATGATTATTTGCCTTTGTAAGAAGTGTGTTAATATTAATTGGCATAGTCGTGAAGTTGTCCATGAGTATTTAATTTATGGATTTGTTTCGGGCTATAGAAAATGGGTATTTCATAGAGAGCTGACACCCCGTAGTTCTTCTTTGAGGAGTAATATGTCTTTTCCTTCTAATTTTGATTGTCGATTTTTTAGAGAAGGTGACATGGAGGTTTTGTTGCGATATGCATTTAATATGCATGATTATCAACAGTCTGTTAGAGAAGATTATGATATTGGTGTTGACCATTTTACTGAGATGAGAAGAAACGAATATGATCAAGAGCCCAATAGAGACGCCGCAAAGTTATACAGTTTACTTGATGAAATGAATGAACCGCTTTATAAGGAATCGAAACATTCAAAACTATCCTTCTACATTCGTCTTTTCCACTTAAAATGCTTAGGAGGATGGACCAATAAATCTTTTACACAGTTATTAAAGTTTTTAAGAGAAATGTTTCCTTCTGCAAAAATTCCTCAATCTGGCAAAGAAATGAAAAAAATGATTAAAGATTTTGCTCTTGGTTATGAGAAAATTCACAGTTGCTCGAACGATTGCATGTTGTATTGGGTGATAAAATAAGCCAAGAGTCATGTCATGTATGCGCTAGATCTCAGTGGATGAATATGGATACAAAAAATATGAGTGAAGAATAAGTGGCAGCACGATCAAGAAAAAAACAGTCAAGATTCTACGATATTTTCCTCTAATACCTAGTCTGCAAAAGTTATTTATGTCTTCAAAGACTATTGAGTCTATGAGGTGGAATTATGATGGGCGAACCGATGATGGATTATTAAGGCATCCTGTAGATTGTTTAGCTTGGAATTTACTCAACCAAAAATTTACAAGTTTAACAGGAGATCCTCGAAATGTTAGGCTCGGTCTTGCATTTGATTGGTTGAATCCTTTTAAAATCATGAGCACTTCTTATAGTATTTGGCTTGTTTTGCTTATTCCTTATAACTTGCCACCGTATATTTGCATGAAACAATTATGTTTTATCTTATCTATGATAATCACTAGTGAGAAAGGCCCAGGAAATGATATTGACATCTATATGCAACCTCTAATTGAAGAGTTGAAACAATTATGGTGGATATCGAAACATATGATATGTTGAAGAAGGAGAACTTTAATTTGCGTGCAACTTTGTTATGGACTATTAATGATTTTCATGCATATGCAAATTTAACTAGGTGGAGCATGAAAGGTCGTTATGTTTGTCCTTGTTGTACTGCTCAAACATGTTCAAAGTGGTTGTATAATGGAAAAAGTTTGCTTATATGGGGCTTCGACGATGGTTAGATGAAAATCATAGATTCAAATATCAAAAGAATATGGTTGATGGTACTGAAGTGTTTAGAAATGCTTATGAACAAATAATCTTGTTTGATATCTTGTCAATGTTGAAAGATACGAAGTTCACTTACGGAAAGATGAATCAACCACCTAACCAATGATCAAAGAAGAAGGTAAAAGAGCTGTACGGAGGTGATGTTGAGCTGTTTAGTGATAATGAATCTGATGAAGAGTATGATCCAAATGAGATAGATTTATGGAAAAAAAGAATTATTTTCTTTGAATTGCCTTATTGGAAGTATAACATTTTGGGACATAATCTTGATTCCATGCACATTGAGAAAAATGTTTGTGAGAATATTGTTGGAACCATTATAAATGTTGATAGAAAATCTAAACACAATTTAAAGAGTCGACTTGACTTATTTGACCTCATAATTCGACATGATCTTTATCCTCAGATATTTTTGAATGGAAAATCATCATTATCGTTTTCTATTTTTGTGATATCGAATAGGAAAAAAGAAATGTTTTGTAAGGTGTTGAAAGATATAAATGTGTCATATGGTTATGCATCAAATATATCTCAATGTGTCATTATGAAAGATCAAAGACTTTATTCTCTAGATTCACATGATTATCATATACTGATGCAAGATCTTATGGTAGTTGTCTTTCGTGGTTGTATGTCGAATGATTTCATATCTTGTATAATCAAACTTTCCAATATAATGAAAGCTCTTTGTGGCAAAATTTTGGTGGTTGAAGAACTTGAGAAACTCCAAGATCGAGTAGCCTTGACTTTATTCAACTTGGAGAAGATATTTTCACCTTCATTTTTTACAATTATGGTGCATTTATAGGTTCATCTCCCTCACTAAGCTAAAGTTGGTGGATCGGTTTTCTATCGGTGGATGTATCCTATAGAGAGGTATAAGTTTTTTGTAGTTTTTTTAGTATTTTTTATTTCAACTAGTTATATAATGTTGTATTTATTGCATGTCTAGGTTCTTGTGCAAGTTGAAGTCTTGTTGTCGTAATAAGCTTATCTAGAAGGATCAATTGTTGAAGGGTATTTAGTAGAGGAATGTATGAATTTTTGCTTTAGATATTTGGAAGATGTCAAAATGAGATTTAGTAGACCAAATAGAAATGAAGTATACAGTACTAATAACTTAGTTGAGACTTATTTGTTTGGAAGCTATGGTGAAACACTCGGCAAAGTTGAGATCGTACAATTAGATGATAAGTTTTGGGTACAAGAACATCGATATATTCTTTTTCATCATGACTCAATAGAGCCCTTACGCATGTAATTTTCTACAATTCATAATATAATTCTTTAAGTTTTTATATTTCATATTCTTTAACCACGTAACATATTTTATAGTGAGTATAAAGAAGAGTTACAATCTTGTGTACACACAAAAAGATTAAATCAACGAGAGATTCATAAGTTGTTTGTAGAAACTTTTCATGAATGGTTAAGGAAGACAATAAGTAACATAATATATAACTTTTCTTGTCTTAATATATCAATATGAATGTTAACCAAATTTTTATTTCACGTGTAGTAGGTTTGAGACGGGAGAGAAGTTAGTAAAGAAGTTAAATGGCTTTGTCAAGGCTCGAATATAATTGTTAAGAGATATAATGTCTTTCTTATTAACGGGTATAGGTTCCATACAAAATCTCGAGAAAGACTAAGGAGGACGTAAAATTGTAGGGTTGTTGTTACTTCTTCAACTACAAGTTATGCTAGTGCTAGGGATAATCATCCTGTGGAGGGAGATATTGAATATTATGGAATTATTAACAACATTATTTTGTTGGATTATTATGGCAAACGGAAGATTGTGTTGTTTTGTTGTGATTGGTTTGATGTCAATATTTCTTGAGGAATTAAAAAATATCAATTTGATTTTACAATGGTAAACTTTTCTCGATTAATTTATATTGGCCAACAAATGATGGACGAACCATATGTATTCCCTTCTTAAGCCAACCAAGTTTTTTATTCTCATGATCCAACAAAAGATGATTGATATGTTATACTTCGTAACACCCCTAGAAACTTGATTGATATCTGGATGAAAGTAGAGATGAAATTGAAACAAGATGAGAAGCTTTGCCTTTTACAGCACAAAACTTAGATGGAACATGTTCTACTTCTAATTCACAGTTTCAATGGGATCGAGACAATATGGACGAAGATTTTAATGACAATCAACTGCTTATTGTAGCAAGATTTCTATTGGGCCTTATTAATTTTTTAATACTACTATTGTCACTACTTACTTTTTTCCCGTTTATTACAAGTATTATGCCGAGGAGGAAATTAAATAGCTTAAATATTGTTCAAGTGTCTCAAATAGAGGAAGAAGCAAATCAAGATGATTTGTCTAATCTTGGATCTTCACAAGTTCCTAAAACGGTTGAAAATATAGAAATAGAATATATTTTTTAAAAAAATATTTGAATTATATATGTTTGTTATTATTAAAATCATTTTAATAAGTTTTGACTTTGATATATTCGATATATAGGTGGAAATGGTCGAAGGTGCAAGATTAGAGGGTAGACGACCTTGACAGAATTATACGATCTCCCAATTGGAAAACGTGTAAAAGTTTCAAGAAACAATGTCGACCAACCTACAAGGGCAGAAGTAAGTGTTTTGGTAAGTTATTTAGGCATTGTTGCACGCAATGCTTCAATTTTTCCAATCAATTATGAGTCATGGTATCAGATGCCAAATAGTAATAAAAATCAAGATCGGGATCTTGTTAAGGTAATTATATCATTATAATAGTTAATTCATTACATTTAAATAGTAATATTTGTATTTGTTCTGATTGTGTAATTTTTATGATAAATTTTTTTTAGAGGTCTCAAACGATTATGTAAAGCATGCCTTGGGAAAGAAATGGAGAGACCATAAGATCTTCTTGAAGAAAGCGTATTTCAAGAATGATCTTAGCCTTCAAGAGAAATTTCAAAATGTTCCCCAGGAATACTACGGTATCAGTGGGAAGATACTGTCAGGTTTTAGAGTTCAACAAAAGGAGAGTAACATCTAAAATTTGTAAAAATAACATTATATCATTTTAATTTGAATTTTAAATGTAATAAAAATTGAAAATTAAACAGGATCGAGAGCGCATCAGAATTGCTAGTAGACAAAAATAAAAACTTACTCACACAATAGGGACGAAAAGCTTTACTCGCATAGCTAATGAAGAGGTATTATTTTTTTTCTTAAATATTATTTTTACTTGTATTATATTAAAGTATTCATGTTTATTATATTTTGTAGCTTGTGACGGCTGGTATTGGATGGGTAAAGCTATTCATTATTACTCAAACAAAAAAGGATGGATCTCTAATAATCCTGAAGCTGAAGAAATTATGGTAAATTCCTTGCCCTTAAAATTGTATTATGTTTTAAATAATATTTTTATTTATTATTTTTCATAAATGATTATTAGATGAAAATGAAGGAAAAAAGGACAAAGTATGAAGCTACAGCTTTAACTGATGGTTCTGCTAATATTTCTAATATCGAAAATCAATTTTTTGTTGATATTTTTGGTCCTAAAAGATATGGTCGAGTGCGCTGTCAAGGATAATTCGTAACACCAACTAAATATTTTGGATCGAACTCGTCTTAGTACACGCCATCACAAATCCAGTCTTCTTAAGCAGAAGTTAATTTTTTAAAAAACAATTAACTCAATTTCAAGAAGATATGGAAGCTAGAGAAGCTAAGAGATAAAGGAGAGAAGCTGAAAGGGAAGCCGAAGAGCAGCAAGAGAAGCAGAGAGAGAAACAGCATATTAGAATCTTTAGAAACAATTCCAAGATATGATGACGATATTAAAGCAGAACCAACCAAGGAATCCGTCTCCTTAGTTGTTTTTAGGTTCATTTATTTTGTACTTGTTACTCAATTGTTAATTCACTTAAATACTGAATTATATTTCACTTTAGTTGATTTTAGACTTCATTTTTTTGTGGTTAAGTATTTTTTATTTAGTAGAAATATTAATATTCAATTTCATTATTGTTGGAATATATTATAGGGAAGCTTTTGGTAGTAATAATAGTTTAATATTTATTTTTTTGACAATTTAGTACTTATAGCGTTGTTTGGGAGAAAACGCCACTAAAACCCGATTAAAAACAATGTTGTTTGACCAAAAACGTCATAAAAGTACAGGACATTTGTGGCGTTTGTGAAACAAAACGATGCTATTAAACAAGCAAACTACGACATTTGTAGATACAAACGCCACTATTGTGCACTATCTATAGCGGCGTTTGGTGTCTATAAACGCCACTATAGATTGTAAATTAACGGCTTTTTACTTATCAAAGGCCACTAAAGATCAAGTAATATAGAGTTGTTTTTCGAAGATAAACATCTTTGTTAAGTGTTATAATTTACTATTTTTAGTTCCCCTTTTACTCATGTTTATTGCTTTATTTAAGCATTTAATTAGTTACAATTTCATATTATCATACATTTTCATTAGTTGTCACCTTAGATCCTTGTTTTGTTATTTTTGGTTAATTTCGGTAGAAAAGATGTTGTTGTTGGGTTTATTTCTTTGTTTTGCAGAAAGAGATCCTTGATGGAGAGCTATCCATGGAAAGAAATTATGAAAGATGGAGTCAATGGAGAAAAATATGGAAAGCTTGGATGATTGGATAAAGAAGGAAATAAAGGATTTGAATAATATATAATTTGGATTTATTATTTCATAATTATTTCCAATTATATATTATTCTATCATCGGAGAGTATTCATCATCTCCATATAAGGAGTTGGCCGATCACCATACAAGATGAGCCGATCGTGGGAGAGAAGTACACAAAAGGGTTGCCGAATTCTCCTTTTTATTTTCTTGTTTACTCGAGTGATGAGAGATTATTTTAGGATATTTTGTCCAACCATGAACTAATCTTAAGTTGGCTTATGTTATTCTGATATTATGAATAATTAGTTTGATTTTTATCAAGTGTTTCGTGTGTTCTAAATTAAGGTTTACCTATTCTTGATAATTAAATTTGTTTGCGAGAGAATCGGGAGAGGACTCGACAAACGATTTATTTATCCAGATTTGGAAGGATTGGATTCATAAAGTGAGTAGGTATGGTTCGATCTAAATGCGAAAGAACTAATCCAGCTTAGGGATAAGTGCAGGATTTCAACGGCTAAGAAAAACTATGCTTTGCCGAACCTCAAGAATAGTTGCTCAAATTGCCCAGGAAATTCCCTCGTTGCTATTGCCCAAACAATCTACGAACTGACAACTCAAAGAAATGTCATAAGCAATCGATTGAGCCCAATTGTTGGAGCAAGTTGGATGGTGCGAGCACCCATTCACGAAGAAGAAATCATTCGACAGTCATTCATAATTCAGAATAACCTAGCCACGCCTCTTTCATCGATTGAGCCCAATTGCTGGAGCAAGTTGGGTGGTGCGAGCACCCATTCACGAAGAAGAAATCATTCGACAGTCATTCATAATTCGGAATAACCTAGCCACGCCTCTTTCATCGATTGATTCAATCTATTTTACTTGTTTGTTTTGTTATTTAATTTTAATATCAATTCTATCAAACAATTGTGTCTTTATTTTTCAGTACAAGAAATTAAAGTTCGAAAGAAGCACCAATCTCTACGGATACGATACTTTTTATATTATAACTTGAACGTGTACACTTGCACGCAATTGCGAAGTACTTTTACACGCAACAAGTTTTTGGTGCCGTTGTCGGGAATTGGCAATAGCATCTTTGTTTTTAGTTTCTTGCGTTTTTTTATTATTATTAATTTTACTAACTTATTTTTTTCAAAAACAAAATATAGGTGTGCATCAAGTTGAAGGAACTTCAAGATGAAGAACGAAAGAAAGAAATCTATTAGGGAGTTGATGTTGGAAGATATGAATCGAACCAATCAAGAATTTCTTGGATTAAATGATGATTATCTATGTCAACCAAGAGAAACCCAACAAGTTCATGCCACGACAATGTTTTTGTTTTTATTGTGGAGAAAATCATTGGTTTAGAAATTGCTCGTACAATACTGAAACATATGGCCACATGGTTGACCATAGATGGAACCAACAACAAAATCATTCATGGTATGATCAA
Organism: Abelmoschus esculentus; assembly: GCA_035048815.1. NCBI lineage: Eukaryota > Viridiplantae > Streptophyta > Magnoliopsida > Malvales > Malvaceae > Abelmoschus > Abelmoschus esculentus. The sequence goes on along the minus strand of JAUCBN010000026.1, from coordinate 9,245,826 downwards.
AATACTCAAAAAAAATTTAGCATGACAATTTTGTTGATGCCACAGATATGCCATGGCATTATAGTCCTTTCCAAGAGAATCCAAATTCTTTAGAGGAAGTATTTCAAAAAGTAATGGCTACCATGGACAGATTAATAGAGAAGAACAATGATCAAATAAAGTCCATGGAAGCGAGGAAAATCGAGTTGGATACACCCTTGGAGGATTCGGAAGATCAATTGAGAAGATCTATATATGTCATGGATAACATTCCCGAACAATCAATTCTTTGGGATACTAATGGCCCAACACTAGAGGACAAAGAGGAAATTCCAGAACCTCCGAGTCCAGAACATGTTGATAAGAAAGACTGTCATACGCTGGATGAGTCCACAGAAATAATTGCCACGGAAATGGAGAAGCCTGCACATGGAAATGTCACGATACCATTCAATGAGGCATAGGAAAGTAATGCTACAAAAAATTCTAAGGAGTCTGATTCCCAAAATGTTACATCAGCACTGATGCTGAAGAAGGAATCTGAGGATTACTCTCACTCACAGTTGTTTGGGCAATTACATGCCGGCATGCTCGATCAACAAGATGGCGATACTTTGTTAATGGAATATGAGAAGGTAATAGATGAACCTGTTGAATTCTTTCAAAACTCACCTCTTCCATTGCATGTATCTTTTAAGGAAATAACATTACAAGATTTGAAGTCATTAAGGGTAAAATATGATTGTTTGGAAGAAGATAATCTATCTTTGGTAATTCCATCTCATATTAGTTCAATGCCAAATTCTCTACTAGTGGAGATGTTTGAGAGTCATACAGAATAAGGTGGGTTGATTCTTAAAGACTTCGAGAAAAAAGATGGACCTTCACTTTATTTACGCAGAATTTTGGCAAAAGATTGCCACGACAATTGGCTATCACAGCAATTGGCACGGCAAAGAAGGCTATATCCAACTATGATGAAATTTAACGAAAATGAGGTAATTAAGTCGTTGGTTGTCGATATAATTTTTTCTAATAATTTATTTTTACCTTCATGAACAATATCATTGTGGAGGATATGAGTAGATTACAAGAGAACACGAAAGAAAGAAACCTCCACTATGATCATGCAAAGGGAAATATTCGTACTCATTTTGGCCCAACCCTTTTTGGGCAGAATTGTCACTCGATGGAGGGTGCGGATGGACTATAAGAAATATCGAAAACGACCTTCCATAAGTTTTCTTTATATTTTTATTTGCAATTGTTTTTATCTTTTATTCTGATTTTTTATGAATTTTCTTTATTATGGTATCTATGAATAATTATCCTCTCATGATTTGAATAATTCTTGCTCTTTTGACTTTTATTTTTTTGGGAAAGGAAATCAAGATCAATGGATATTTGATTGCAGATTTGGATAAATGTTAATATTGGTCAAACTTTAAATAGTTTAATTCCATAATTAACTCTAGAAGTTACCTTAGTTTTTGATCTATTAATTTCCTTTTTATCCTAATTGAATTTCTTTCCTTGCACTATCGATATCTGCAGTATACTTTCATCAATATTTTTTTTCTTGACAGGAAAGTGGAGAAGGATTTATATTAAACATTTCAGATCAAATTTATTGTGTTGCTATGCTTGTTACAACAAAACTCCAATGCCCAGGCAATTGTTGCGGCTAGACAATTGTTGTTCAAGTTATGAGACAAGCAATGATGGAAGATCTAATCCACTATTAGCACAAAAACCACGAGGAAAGAAAGCCAAATTGATTGCAACGAGGAAATTATTTGCTAACGGTGACAACTAACTCTTTTGCATTTTTTTTCTTTTTATTTTTGCATGCATTGGGGACAATGCTCGTCTCGATTTGGGGGGTATTTACCTTTAAATTAGTTGTATTCATCCTTCATATTGCATATAGTTTGCATATATTAGTTTCCAGGAATCTCAATTTGATCTACTTGGTTTAAATTTGATGGATAACTAATGATGAGATTTTTACCATTGCACTTAATTGAAATTACCTTTAATTTTAGGATTGCATTGAAAGAATCTAAATTTTTACTATGCTGCTACATTTTTGTTACACAGTTGTGACTTGTTAATTGATAGAGACCTTGTGAATTTAGGTTGTTAGAATTTTGGGCGATTAAATAATATCTGAAAAAAGGAAAAGTGGACAAGCAATATCATTCTAGAGGTGCCCGAAACCGGCTCTAGTTTGTGTGCAATGATGATGAATCAATAGAGGTGCCCGAAAATTGGCTCTAGTTGATAAAATTAAAGAAATTACTTGATTGCTAGAGGTGATCAAAATTGGCTATAGTGGAATTTGATTGATGCCCAGGCAATTATTGATTTAAACCGAATGTTCACTTGGAATCTTGAAAATTAACTTGTACATATCTACACACATCTTGTCACGGGCATTATAGTTTGATTCTGGAAAATTTCTTTGTTTTTCGAAAAATTTTAAGGTAATCATACTTTGTGCCTCGGTTCTGAGGTTGGAAGTTAAACTTTGAAGCATGTATTTGAAGATTGAATGCCCTGGCAATTAATTGTAGGTTTGCATTTGCTTGACGACAAACAACAACTCAAGTTTGGGGGTTTGTTAAGTGTTATAATTTACTGTTTTTAATTTTCCTTTTACTCATGTTTATTGCTTTACTTAAGCATTTAATTAGTTATAATTCCATATTTTCATACATTTTCATTAGTTGTCACCTTAGATCTCTGTTTTGTTATTTTTGGTTAATTTCGGTAAAAAAGATGTTGTTTTTGGGTTTATTTCTTTATTTTGCAGAAAGAGATCCTTGATGAGCTATCCATGGAAAGAAATTATGAAAGATGGATTCAATGGAAAAAAATATGGAAAGCTTGGATGATTGGATAAAGAAGGAAATAAAAGATTTGAATAATATATAATTTGGATTTATTATTTTATAATTATTTCCAATTATATATTATTCTATCATCAAAGAGCATTTATCATCTCCATATAAAGAGTTGGTCGATCACCATAGAAGATGAGTCGATCGAGGGAGAAAAGTACACAAAGGGGCTACCGAATTCTTCTTTTTATTTTCTTGTTTACTCAAGTGATAAGAGATTATTTTAGGATATTTTGCCCATCCATGAACTAATCTTAAGTTGGCTTGGGTTATTCTGATGTTATGAATACTTAGTTTGATTTTTATCAAGTGTTTGGTGTATTCTAAATTGAGGTTTACCTATTCTTGGCGATTAAATTTGTTTACGAGAGAATCGGGAGAAGACTCGACAAACAATTTATTTATCCAGATTCGGGAGGATTATATTTACGAAACGAGTAGGTATGGTTCGATCCAAGTGCGAAAGAATTAATCCGGCTTAGAGATAAGTGCAGGATTTCAACGGCTAAGAAAAGTTATGCTTTGCTAAACCTCAAGGATAGTCGCTCAAATTGTCCAAGCAATTCCCTCGTCGTCATTGCCCAAACAATCTATGAACTGACAACTCGGAGAAATATCATAAGCAATCGATTGAGCCCAATTGCCGGAGCAAGTTGGGTGGTGCGAGCACCCATTTACGGAGAATAAATCATTCGAAAGTCATTCATAATTCGGAATAACCTAGCCACGCCTCTTTCATCTATTGCTCCAATCTATTTTACTTGTTTGTTTTGTTATTTAATTTTAATATCAATTCTATCAAACAATTGTGTCTTTATTTTTCAGTGCAAGAAATTAAAGTTCGGAAAAAAAACCAATCTCTGTGGATACGATACTTTTTATATTATAACTTGAACGTGTACACTTGCACGCAATTGTGAACACTTTTACACGCATCAGTCGCTACTTTTTACGGTGCAGGTTTTAGCATCGTTTCTTTAGGCGCTTTTTGTAATGTCATTAATGTTTTTAGCGGTGCTAATAAAAGCCACTTTATATCTAAAAACACTGATATAAACTTGTTTTGCTGTAGTGTAAAATAATCATTTTATTTACACCATTTATATACATACATGTCATTAATGCATTTAATATTTCATATCATATTATGTTATCATAACATATTTTTATTTATTATTTATTACGATTTACATATTATATGATAGTCGTGCATTTAACTTATAATTCACATGTTTATGTTTATGTATGATTAGTTTGTATCTTAACTTGTATCATTTATAGTTCACATGATTATGTTTATGTATGATTAGTCTGAATGTCTATGTTTATAGCATTTTCTTGAAGAGTTCTGTCAAAAGATACATTTTCTGCAACGTATCTCTTGTTGCGTTTAACATTGCGTTCTAAGCCTGATTTTGGGCCAAAAGTTGGTTTAGAACGTAGAAGCAATGTTAAACATTTAACTTTTAGAGAAAAAATCGCGTTTGAAAAGTATTTTTCAATTTAAACGTAAAAGTTAAAATTTTTAACTTTTGCGGTTAGAAAAATGATTTTGAGAGTCAAATTACAATTTTAACCTTTATTTACTATGTTTTATTATAATTTAATTTTTAAAAATATATAATTATATTTAACATAAATTATTTTTAGTTTAAAAATTATATATATTCATGTCAAATTTCTAAAAAACACTTTTGAAAAACACTTTTCTCGAAAGTACTTTTCAAAAATAATTTATGTATTCATTTATTAATATTTTTTATTTTATCATAATTTAAGTTAATATTATTATATGAAAGAATTTGATTATCGTTTAAATATATATTTTTTTAACTTATAACATCATGTCTAAAATAGTTATTTATTTTCTCAATAGCACTTTTTGAAAGCAATACTAAACACATATATCTCAAACCAAATATTTCAAAAAGAACTTTTTTACCATACTTTTCCACCGCAATTTTCAAAAGCAATGCTAAACTGGCTAGTAAAAGATTGCCAACATCGAACATCATGACTGGGGATGACAATGGATTCTGGCCCCGGCCCGAATCCGTAAATCCAAATCCGTTTTATAAGGTCTAGATCTTAAAATTTTAGACCTGACGAATTTGGATCGGATTTGGATCTTCTTATTAAAGTACGGATCTAAATCTGGATCTGACAATAAGATCCAAATCTAGACTCAGACTAGTTTACCTATTTATTAAAGACACGCTTTAGTTTTAAAATATATAAATATGTAATAGTAGGTTCTATATTTCACATTATTCGTTAATGTAATTTTTTTTATTTATGACAAAGAGACTTTTTGAAGGAATAAATGCTTATTCCACTATTAATATAATGATGATGTGAAAATGGTGAATATCATTGACATTTTATATAAGAAAGATATTATATTACATAACCTTAATATTAATATTTAAATTTCACAAATATTATTTTTATAAAAAAATTCTCTTTGGTTGATCGTTTCTTCTTTGGTTTAGGTTATTTATGATTTAAGTAGTGATGAACAATAGTAATCTAAGAGGTAGAAGTACAGTACCCAGTTTGTGAAAATAAAATATTTCATGAACTATATTTCTTAATGTTTGTGTTATTTAAAAGATATTTATGTAATTGTTGAATTTTTTTAAGATTTTTGTAACACCCTAACTTTCCCAATTTAAAACCCTAAATTCCTAATTAGAAAAACCTAAAATTTTGGGATTTCAGTGACCATTTTGCAATTTCTGAAAGCTTGTGGGTTCGGGTGTAAAGATTCAAAACTTAAGGCCCCTGTTGGGTAATTTTACCCTTATCCGTTTTCAGATTTTAGTTTCCATCTTTATTATTTTGGTTATGTTTTGGAGATTAATTCTCCTTTATCTATCTGTTTATTTTCTCCCTTCCACTTATGTTTTGGAATCAAACCGAGTAAGATTTTATTTTAGTTTTCCTTCCATCTTTCAGTGCCCTCCAACTTTCTCTTTTCTTCGATCGAACCATCATTTTTGTGGCCTCTTCGATTCGTCCAGATTGGTGAGTTTTGGGTTAGTTTTCAATCATTATTCTTGTTCATTTCAGTTTCGGTTCAGTAAAGTTACCAGTAGAGATTTTTTGTTTTGGTTCTAATCGTATGAATGTGGGTGTTGGGTTGTTAAGATTAAATTTGAGGTTATTTGTTTAAGTTTTGGTTTTAATCGGTGTTGGAATCGATTCAAAGGGTTTTAGAGTTAAAGATGTGATAGAGAATCAAATCAGAAATGGGGTGTAATTCAGGTTCTGGGAATTTCTGGGATTTTTAGATTTTCCCGAGAAAATTTTAGGAAACTTGTAACCGCACTTGACCTGTAACCCAACTGGACCGACCCGTGACCCTACTAACATCATTACTGACGTCAGTGTTGACTAGTGATAACGTCAACATTGACCAATGCTGATATTAGCGTTGACTTTTTTCGATTCGGTCCCACTTTATGTTTTTCGACGTCCTGTATTCAATGGCTCTATCCGTTTTTCGAAATTCAAACATGAAATATCGTTTATAAGGCTTTTTAGTTCAATCGTTTATTTGGAAGTTATCTTTATTGGATTCTGAAATAGTTACTGTTTGGTTCAGGTGACGTGGATTTAGATCTTAAGTTTCTGTCTCCTCCTCCTCCTCTTGGAATACCTGTTGCTCATCTGTCTTTGGGACACGCACGTGAGTATTCGATTTACTTTTGTTTCGTGTACTTATCAGTATAGTGGTATAGTAGTGTGTCTGATGTTTTGGTTACTCATAGGTTCTACACCCACTCGATCTAGTGCTAGAGCCGAGTCTGGTTGACGTCATTCTCGATGTTAAGCGGTTTGCTTCAAGTGTGTCTCTCTCGATGATTCTTTTTATATTGTGTGTGCAGATTCTGTATTCCCGTATAATCATGTTCATTGCATCTTTCCATGATTTTTCTGAGTTAATTCATATGCCATGCTCTGAGTTTTATAATTGCATATATGTTTTCGAAAATATCATACATGCCTCCTGTTAGAATTTAAGGCATAGATCCCAACTTTGTATTTGTTCATAACATTGCATTGATTGGTTTATTTGTACGGGGAAGTTCAGTGATTTTATCACTTATATTCAGTGGCTCCACCTTCGGGTCGAGTTTCCACTTCTGTTGGTGTGACGGAGTTAGAGTGGTTCAGGGGAACCTACTCTTTTGATGGCGTTCGGTGTTGGATGCATATCATGCATACATTACATTATCTGCTTTGCTTTGTTCTGTGATCTTGTTTATCTGCACACTAGGCTCCCTAGCTTACACCCTCTCAGTTTTTATTTCAGATTCTCAGACCTAGGCTACGGTACTTAGAGAATCCTGATTTTCAGAACTTCTACGTATGTTTTCAGATTTTCAGAATAATAATTTATATTTCGGTGATGTAATTGATTCTGTATTAAACTTTGGACTTGGGACATTTACTCGGTTTTCAAAATAGTTTATGTTAATAAATTTATGGGTTGAACTCAGTTTAATTAAATGTTAATTAAGGACCTTGTTGCACCATTTGTCGATTGTCTATGCATATTAGACTCGAGGGATCAATGTATTGTTCCGGTCAATCGAGAAGCTGGAGTTGGAGCGAAGATGATCTCAGCCATCCAATTCAGTAAGAAGGTGCACAAGGAGGTACTAACTTATGTTGCAACATTGGTGACCAAAGAACCAACCATGTCGGAGAATGTTCCAGCAGAAGTGGAACAAGTTTTGGCAGAAGTTTGTGATGTGATACCTGTTGAGTTGCCAAAAATTCTCCCACCGAAGAGGGAGATTATTCATAAGATTGATCTTGTACCGAACGCGGAGCCACCCGTTGAAGCCCCTTACCGAAAGGCTCCACCCGAGCTAGAGGAGTTACGCAGAAAATTATAGGAACTCCTCGATGTTGGTTATATCCGACCGTCAAAGGCACCCTATGGTGCATCGGTGCTCTTCCAAAAGAAACACTATGGGTCACTTCGGATGTGCATCGATTATTGGTCTTTGAATAAGCTCACAATGAAGAAAAAGTACATGATCCCGCTTATTGTTGACTTGTTCGATCAGCTTGGTGGTGCAAAGTGGTTCACCAAGTTGTATTTATGGTCGGGATATTGGCAAGCGAGGATTGTAGAAGGAGACGAACCGAAGACTGCTTGTGTTACGTGCTACGGTTCGTATGAATTTTTAGTGATGCCTTTCGGCCTCACAAGCGCTACCTCCACCTTCTGTATGTTGATGAATGATGAGTGCCTAAAAGGCAGTTATTTACTATCCTTCTCATGGTACTTTATGCATCTATTATACACCAACTTGAACTGAAATATGGGCTCTTTGCGCAAATATTGGATATTCCATTATCATTACTTACAAAGTCAATATTTATAGAGAATGCAGTTATTATTACATATTCTGTACATGAAGGAATATCCAGGGCAGAAGTGGTAGTGAAGTAATGTTGAGGCCGAGGCAGAAGACAAGGCCGCGGCAGAATCTAGTATGGCAGCACCAACAATGGAGGCGCAATGAAAGATAAAAATATAGAGAACATTCTGGAAGACGCTGCGCACCAATTGGACCAGGCTAGCGCGCTAAAAGCCCAAGTCAAAGACCAAGCGGGAAAAACCTTCTAGAAGGCGACAAACTTGGAATATCAAATCCCTTGAAGAAGACTTGTTCCCTACTCCAAGTTAAAGTCTATTTAGGAAAGGTTTGCCCTATGTTAAGACTATATATACCCTAGCCGACCACATTGTTTAGAGAGCCGATTTTTAGAGAAAACCTTTCTCCCTAAGAATTGTACCTAAACGACAATATGTTCTAAATTTCTTAGGGAAAGGTGAAGGTTGTCGATATTAGTGAGAGAAAATTGATTCTTGTTTCTTTGTTCTTACGCAATAATAATATCAAAGTTTGCTTATCCTATTCCCATTCTTTGTTCTTGCATTCAAGCTCGAGAGAGAAGTTTGTAAGTAATCTATTTATCTAGCATCAAGAGGTGTAGATTCACGAAATGGATAAGTACGGTGTTGTAGACACTAACTCGGCCTAGAGATAGGTTAAGAGTTTCAGCATCTAAAAGAAGTGTTGGATTGGTTGGTGGTCATTGTTGATTTACACCGAGAGGTCTCATCAAGGACTGGTCATCAACAACACTTTGACTTAGAGATAAGCGGAGTCAACTACGGACACTTTGCTGAACTTTGATGCCTCTGCCCAAGAGCAAGAGATTGCCGCGGTAGAGAACACCAATACTATCAAGGCTGTATATGCAGTACTGTCGAAGCATTATTGTGTAATTGCATTGGACAAGAAGAAGATCAATTGAATCCACTAATTGACGCAGCTGGATCCTACCCATTTTCTCTATATCGTCTTCACCCTTTTATTTTATGTTTTGTTATTTAATTAGTTAGTTAAACAAATCAACTTATTTGTGTTTTTACTTTCTTTTTCAGGAGCAAGGGAACTAAGGGAGACATATTAAGTATACCAATCCCTGTGGAGACGATACACGATATACTTATCATTTTATTACTTGGCGACGTGTACATTTGCACTCAATTGCGCTTTTATTACATGCATCAAGTTTTTGGCGCCGTTGTCGGGGATTGACAACTAAATTTTGTTTTTCTTTATTTTCTTGCTCTTTAACTATTCTTTATCTAACTTTAATTCTAATTATTTATTTATTTATATCTAACTTTAATTCTAATTATTTATTTATTTTATTCTTTATTAACTTTAATTTATTTGGTTTATGACCAGGTCAAACTCGAGTGGACCATTGTACGAATTGGATCCTGAGATCGAACGCACAAGATATCATCTGAGACGCAATCTGTTCCAAGTCATAGATAATCCACCAAGAGGAAAAATTTCACCTGTTGATCATAATGTACTGCCACCAACAATGCCGCAGTAGCCACTGCTGCAACCATTGCCGAGGCAGTCCACTGTTAGAGATTATCTGGTGGAAGATCTAAACAGACTCAACCCTAGCGTAGTCACTCCAGAAATCGAAGCAACTCGCTTTGAGCTCAAACCAGTGATGTTCAACATGTTGAACACAATTGGACAGATTGTTGGGCCTGCTACTGAAGATGCAAGGTAGCATCTTAAATCTTTCATGGAAGTGTGCATCTCTTTCAAGATTCAAGGAGTCCATGAAGATATTTTGCGATTAAAATTGTTCCCCTATTCACTGAGGGATAGGGCGAAAACCTGGTTAAATGGTATCCCAACAGGATCAATAGGATCTTGGGAGGAACTTTACTGAGAATTCATTACAAGATTTAACCCGATAAATCTCTATGATCGCATCCGTAATGAAATCACATCATTCAAGGAGTTTTCCCTTATGGACGCAAGTCTCCATATTTTACAATGCTACCAACGCCATCACAAGAATAATGCTAGACGCTTCCAAAAATGGGACACTTTTGGATAGAGCACCCACGGAGGCCATTGAGATTCTGAACAAACTCGCAAGGAACGATTTCCAATTTCTCACATCAAGGCGATGAGGAATGAGACGTCATGCCCAGCCCATGAATTAGATACATCCAGTTCGATGGCAGCACAATTAGCTTCTCTGACCAAGATGGTTCAGAATATGCAAGCCCAGAGAAACATGCATGAGGTTAAGGTAGTTAACTCATCGGATTACATGCAAGATGAGGAGACCAGCCTATATGTTGGAAACTATAACAGAAACAATCAAATGATGTCCAACAATTAAAACCCATCCTGGAAAAGGCATCCAAACTTTTCATGGAGTAACCTTAACAATGCCTTAAATCCAATTAATCAAGCCCCTGGATTTCAGCATCAAAACCAGCACCTGCCGCAGCAGAACACTCAGCAGCCCATGCCACAGCAACAGGTACAACAACAACAGTCTCTGAATGCATTGGCAGATTCTCTCACGGCTTTTATGAAAAAGACTAGTGCTTACATGACCGAGAATAGCCGCTTCATGAAGCATACTGATGACTTCATGAACTAAACCGAGATGAGACTGCAGAACCAGGAGGCCACGATAAAATCTCTAGAAACCCAAGTTGGTTAATTTGCCCAAAAACAAAACACTCGACCACCAGGGGGTTTACCTAGCAATACTGAAGTTGCTAAGATGTTAGGCCACGAGAAATGCAAGGTAATCACAACAAGAAGTGGCCTACAACTAAAAGATAAAAAATGGACATCAACCGATAGAGTCCAACCAGAAAAGCAACATCATGAGGACTCAGAAGCTAAGCAGGACCCTACCGAAAGCGCTACCATGATAGCAGAACCAAAAGTATCAGAACTACCTGCCGAGGCAGCTGTATAAAAGTTCACCCCAGGTATTAAACTCAATATCCAAGGAAACCTGGAGGATATAAGACCACCACCTCCTTTCCCACAGAGGCTAAAGAAGCACAAACAGGACCACCGATTTCAGAAATTCCTAGACATATTGAAGCAGGTCCATATCAACTTGCCACTAGTTGAGGCTATTGAACAACTACCCAACTATGCCAAGTTCTTAAAGGATATAATATCCAAACGATGAAGGCTAGGGGAATTTGAAATGGTGGCAGACACTGAAGGTTGCATAGCCATGTTGCATAATCGCATATCGCCCAAGCTAAAAGATCTTGGTTGCTTCACAATCCCCTGTGCGATTGGGGATGGTTATAAAGGAAAGTCCCTATGCGACTTGGGAGCAAGCATCAATATAATGCCCAAATCTGTTTTTCAAAAACTTGGAATAGGACGGGCAAAACCAACAACAGTACTGCTCCAACTTGCGGATCGGTCCTATGTGTATCCTGAAGGCAAAATTGAGGACATTCTAGTGAAGGTCGACAAGTTTATATTTCCTGCCGACTTTCTTGTCCTTGATTGTGAAGCCGACGACAATGCAACGATCATATTGGGTCGACCTTTCCTTGCTACTGGATGCACCATCATTGATGTGGAAAATGGCGAGCTCACAATGCGGACAAATGAGCAACAAGTCAAGTTGAACGCCTTTCACAATCTTCCAAATTGAAACGCTCTAGTAGAATGTAAGGCTCTTCATACACCAAATCAGGGTACTAAAATATCCTGCCTGGAAGCACGCTCGGCAGAATGTTTAGTAAACGAATAAAACCCAAAGGAGAAGCCGAATGCAGTGAAGGGACTGGCCAACTCATAAAGAAAAATACGGTCCAGAAAGAGATAATGAAAGTGGGAGATGCATTAAATACACTCCACAAGTAACATAATCTTTTCTCTTCCAATTTAATTATTATATTAGGATTAGTTTATATATTATTATTTTCAGTATTTTATGTTGTTATGCTTTATTTTCAGTATTTTATGTTTTTATGTTTCCTTTAATTAACAAAGCAACGAATGCAGAAAAATTATGCCACAACAGGAAGTCTACTGTCGCGGTAATGCACTGTGTCAGAACCATAAAATTCCTAACGGACAGAAATAGTATAATGGCTCTCTACCGAGATATCCGCCGCGGCAGTAACTGTGCAACAAGGTAGTAAATGCCTAATGGCTATATTTTTAATAGTCATATTTTTATAGCCTATATAAGCAGATTTACTGCTGTGCATTATTTACTCTTGCATTCTTGCTAATTTTGCTTCTTTGAACAATCTTGCTCTTACTATCTTTTAAATCCCTTGAAATTTTCAGAAATCTCTCTATTACTCCAGAATTTCTAAAACCATTCTCCACGAACAATCAATGGCTTCTTACATAAGATTCGCTCCGACCACTGTTGCTAACAGATTCAACCGCTCGTTTGTTGCTCGACAATTATGGGAAGAGCAGGGATTTCAACAAAACAATGAAATATACTACGTCATTGAATCATACTTGTTTAACAAGATTCAGCATCAGGATTGAGAGGCTTTCTGCCTACAACCTCCACCGGTGAATGCCACAATTGTGAGGGAATTTTACGCACATGAGCCGAGCAAGGACAATCTCTTTATCCACTGCCGAGGCAAGCCTGTGCAACTTGATGCAAAAGTCATCAACGAATTTTATGGTCTCACACCCACACGGGATGATCATGCTGAATTCGTAGACAGCATCACCACTTAAGACTATGAAGAGATTAAAGATGAGCTTTGTTACAATAACACCTCATGGGAAACTAGTGCCCATAAGGGTTCAGTAACAAGTTAGAGTCTAATACCCGAGGCCAAGATGTGGGTTACGTTTATCAAAAGAAGACTTATCCCAACCTTCCATAACAGCACAGTGGATCGCAAAAGACTGGTGTTGATCCAGTCTATCATCAAGAAAAGAAGCAATAAAATTGGAGCGATCATTCTTTACAAAATTCATGAATATGGTAAGAAGGAACGTGACCACTTTACTTCCCATGTTTAATCTCTACCTTGTACATTAATGCAGGAGTTTCGGTCGAAGACACGGATGAATACACGCCAACTCGGCAGGGATGCACAGAGATTTTTGCCACCGAGTAATAAAAATCATGCATGTAGAACCTGTCCAGGCACCGCTACAGTAGTTTACTATCGACTTCACCACCGGAGGGCAGTATTTGACAGAAGCATCAGCCTCTACCGAGCCAACTACCGCAGCAGATCCACACCAAGAAATTCTGCAAAGAATGGCAGCCATGGACCTTCGCCAACAATGCTATATGTAGTACCAGCGCGACTTCAACACATCTCTAGCCACCATGATGATGCAATGCTTCCCACATCAAGGGGCGCAATTTCCTGAGTTCCCAGCCAACATGTTTGTCACTATCGCCCCTTACACTGAGACAACACCTGCCCCAGGACCGTAACCATATTTCTAGACATGGCCGCACCAACAGTTTTATGTTGCTGGACCTTCCAAGCCAGCAAGGTCTGTCGGAGTTTCATCTATCAGCCAAAGGTCATCCAAGAGGTGAGTTGTCTTTAACTCTCCTCAAAGGAAACCAATCCCTATGCCCAGTCTCAGCAGAGATATGCTGTCTCACGAGATTGATGAATACCACAGTTCGTCCTATGAATCAACAATACCCACTATCACGGCAGGGGGCGAAACAGAAATCATGGACACAGATAATACGGACGAGGTAGAAGAAGGGGATAAAGTTACGGCACTAACACACTGCACACAGCTCAGTAGAGTTCAGCCGCATCGGCAGGCCAAACAACAACAATCACCAGAACAAGAATCCAGACGAAAGGCATCAGCAGCAAGGCCAAGGAGAATGTTCCGTACGAGTAGCTTCTCGGAGTCATTATAAATATTTCCTTTACTGCTTTTGTCTAGTTCCATATTTAGTTGTTGTTTGCCTTATATTTTGAGCATTGAGGACAATGTTCGGTTTGAGTTTGGGGGAGATTGTAGGTGTAGAAGCACTACCGAGGCTACCCACTACCACGACATTACCATGAAAAGGAAGTAAATTTTTTCTGAAATTTCTTTTTACAATATTCTCTTTTCTTGAATTTCTGTTTGTAATCTTCCACTGCCCTACATTAGCTTTGCTTTAGTTTACTCATTTAAGGCTATAGAAATCTTTCTCCTTACCATGGCCAAGTTCTGTTTTGAAGGGATAACCATAGGATATTTATGGAATAAAATTTAGAATCTTGCTTTAGGGTTAGAAAGAAATTAAACACTTTTTGGACTTGTTTGATTTAGGAATTCTTTTAATAAACTTAGGTGATAAAGACTTAGAACCTTTTGGAAAAATAACTAGAGGTGCCTATCACTGGCTCTAGTTTTGCTCTCCTTCGTGTAGAGGTGCCCGAAACTGGCTCTAGTATGCTAAATAGATGGTTAATAAGAAAAAAATAAACAAAAGAAGAAAATAGAAAACGCATATCTTAAGGTGCCCGAAATTGGCTCAAGACTAGTTGTTTTAAGAAAACAGCTTTAGTCCAAGATTCTATTTGTCTTGAACATAGAGTTTATCTAAGAAAGCCTCGAATCAGCCTTGTCCATAAAACGCACACACGCACCTAGCCTTATAGCTTGTCTCTTAGTAAAAGTCCTTGGGTAAACTAATGGCTAAAACAAAGAGATAGACATGACCATGGTGGGGAGAATAGATGGAAGAGTAAGACTAAAGGGGAGTAAGGTTCGGCAATTTGATGTTTTGCATTGCTTGAGGAAAAGCAATAGTTCGAGTTTGGGGGTATTTGATGAGTGCCTAAAAGGCAGTTATTTAATATCTTTCTCATGGTACTTTATGCATCTATTATACACCAACTTGAATTGAAATATGGACTCTTTGCGCAAATATTAGATATTCCGTTATCATTACTTACAAAGTCAATATTTATAGAGAATGTAGATATTATTACATATTCTGTACATACAGGAATATCCAGGGCAGAAGCGGCAGTGAAGCAATGTTGAGGCAGAGGCAGAAGACAAGGTCGCGGCAGAATCTAGTGTGACAGCACCAACAATGGAGGCGCAATGAAAGATAAAAATATAGAGAACATTCTGTAAGACGTTGCGCACCAATTGGACCATGCTAGCACGCTAAAAACCCAAGTCAAAGACCAAGCGGGAAAAACCTTCTAGAAGGCGGTAAACTTGGAATATCAGATCCCTTGAAGAAGACTTGTTCCCTACTCCAAGTTGGAGTCTATTTAGGAAAGGTTTGCCCTAGGTTAAGACTATATATACCCTAGCCGGCCACATTGTTTATAGAGCCATTTTTTAGAGAAAGCCTTTCTCCCTAAGAATTATACCTAAACGACAATATATTCTAAATTGCTTAGGGATAGGTGAAGGTTGTCGATATTACTGAGAGAAGATTGATTCTTGTTTCTTTGTTCTTATGCAATAAAAATATTAAAGTTTGCTTATCCTATTGTCATTCTTTGTTCTTGCATTCAAGCTCGAGAGAGAAGTTTGTAAGTAATCTATTTATCTAGCATCGAGAGGAGTAGATTCACGAAAGGGATAAGTACGGTATTGTAGACACTAACTCGGCCTAGAGATAGGTTAAGAGTTTCAGCAGCTAAAAGAAGTGTTGGATTGGTTGGTAGTCATCATTGATTTACGCTGAGAGGTATCTTCAAGGACTGGTCATCAACAGCACTCTGACTTAGAGATAAGCAGAGTCAACTACGGACACTTTGCTGAACTTTTATGCCTCTGCCCAAGAGCAAGAGATTGTCGTGGCAGAGAACACAGATACTATTGAGGCTGTATCTGCAGTACTGTTGAAGCTGTATTGTGTAATTGCATTGGATAAGAAGAAGATCAATTGAATCCACTAATTGACGAAGCTGGATCCTACCCATTTTCTCTATATCGTCTTCACCCTTTTATTTTATGTTTTGTTATTTAATTATTTAGTTAGTTAAACAAATCAACTTATTTGTGTTTTACTTTCTCTTCAGGAGAAAGGGAACTAGGGGAGACATATTAAGTATACCAATCCCTGTGGAGACGATACACGATATACTTATCATTTTATTACTTGGCGACGTGTACACTTGCACTCAATTGCGATTTTATTACACGCATCAATGAATAGATACTACAACCCTTCCTTGATCATTTCGTTGTAGTTTACTTGGATGATATTGTCATCTATAGCAAGAGCCTTGGGTAGCACGTGGAATATTTTAGTCAAGTGTTTAAGGCCATGCGTGAAAATAAGCTCTACATCAAAGAGGAGAAGTGCTCATTTGCCCAAATAGAGGTCCCTTTTCTAGGCCACGTAGTTGGAGGTGGCAGAATCCGGATGGATAGGGCCAAGGTACGGGCTATCGAAGATTGAGAACTACCAACCAAGGTAACCGTGTTACATTCTTTCTTGGGGCTTGCCAACTTCTACCGAAAATTTGTCAAAGGCTACTCCAA
The DNA here is from genome assembly GCA_035048815.1 of Abelmoschus esculentus. NCBI lineage: Eukaryota > Viridiplantae > Streptophyta > Magnoliopsida > Malvales > Malvaceae > Abelmoschus > Abelmoschus esculentus. Next base: position 9,229,079 of record JAUCBN010000026.1, on the reverse strand, counting down.
TATTGTCACACCCTTGACCGAGCTTTTGAAGAAAGACAAGGCGTGGGATTGGAGCAATGATTGTCAGACAGCCTTTGAAGGATTGAAGAAGGCCATGGCGAGTGAGCCAGTTTTGGTATTGCCAGATTACACCAAACCTTTTGAGATATACACCGATACGTCCGATGTTGCCATTGGTGGGGTCCTTATGCAAGAAGGACATCCAGTTACATATGAGAGCCGAAAGCTCAATGTTACCAAAAGGAGATACACGGTCCAAGAGAAGAAAATGACAGCGGTAGTGAATTGTTTGCGCACTTGGCGACATCACATTCTTATGTCCAGGTTTATGGTTTATACTGATAATGTTGCCAACAATTATTTTCTCACCCAGAACAAATTATCTTCGAAGCAGGCTCGTTGAAAATAATTTCTTGTAGAATTTGACTTTTTCTTTGAAGTACAAGCCATGGAAAGTGAACACCGTTGCAGATGCCTTAAGTAGAAGGTACAAAATCGAGTTTGTAAGCGTGCTGAAGGGACATTTGTTCAAGCGCATCAAAGAGAGGTTGTCACATAACCCAATAGCCAAAATGTTAATCAACTATGCCAAAGAAGGAAAAACCAAGAGACGTTGGCTCGAGTGAGACATGCTTTAAACCCGAGGAAACCGCATCTATGTGCCTCAGTTTGGAGAATTGTGCAAGGAGATTATGAAGAAATGCCATGATTCCAAATGGTTTGGTCATAAGGGGGATGAATCAAATGATGGTGTTGATTTCCGAGCACTACTACTGGTCGCGCATGGGAGAAGATTTCGAAGCCTATGTGAGGACTTATCTTGTGTGCCAGCAAAACAAGATTGAGATGAAGAAACCCACGGGATTGTTGCAACCTTTGCCCATTCCGAAGAGATCATGGGAAAGTGTTTCCATAGATTTTATTATCGGTTTGCCCAATACTAATGGACTGTCAAACATTATGATTATTCTTGACAGGTTTTCTAAGTATGCGGTATTTGTTCCAGCACCAAAGTTTTGTCCAGCAAAGGAGGCTACTCGTCTTTTCCTCATATATATTGTGAAGTATTTTGGGGTGCCAAAGACGATTATTAGTGATCAGGACACGCGGTTCACTAGGAAGTTTTGGATAGAGTTGTTCAAACTCTTGGGATCGAGTTTGAACTTTTCAACGAGTGTCCATCCAAAGACCGATGGGTAAACCGAGCGAGTGAATACACTTTTTGAGATCTACCTGAGGCACTATGTGAGTGCCATGCAACACAACTGGCCAAAGCTGTTAGACGTAGCCCAGTTTTCTTACAACTTGCAGCAGAGCGAGGCAACAAACCAGAGTCCGTTCGAGATTGTTAATGTACAACAACCGTTTACACCTAGCACGGTTGCCATCAAGTATGAGGGGCCTAATCCGACAGCTCACGAATTTGCCAAGGAGTGGCAAGACCATCAGGACTTAGCCCGAGCTTGTTTACACAAGGTAGATAAACGAACCAAGAAGTTAGTCGACACGAAGCAGAAGGACGTGAATTTCCAAGTTAGGGGTCTAGTCCTTGCCAAGTTGACCAGGATCCTACGCAACCCAATAGTTCACAAAGGGCTTGTGCGGAGATATGAGGGTCCTTTCAAAGTTCTGAAGTGGGTAGGCACCATGGCCTACAAGATCCAGTTGCCATCGACCATTCGAGCTCATCCAGTGTTCCATGTCAGTTTTCTCAAGCCATACCACCAAGATGAGATAAATCCGGATCGAGGCAAGTCATGTCGAGCGTCAGTCGGAGTAAAGGTCTTCTATGATAATGAGGTATGAGATATCCAAGCAGGAAGAGTCATTCGTAAGCCAGGGCACCAACCAAGATATGAGTATCTCATCCTTTGGAAGGGACTCTTTGACAACGAAGGTAGTTGGGAGCTTGCCAAGGATCTTTGGTAGTTCAAAGACCAGATGGAAAAGTATCATTCCAGTCAAGTGACGAGGGTGTCACTAGTTTCTGTAGGGGACAATGTGATGGACCTCACCACAGGGCTAGAGACAAGCGCACAACAGGATGCTACAATGGCCATCAAGAACATGTTGGGCAACTCAACACCCACTTCAGCACCCTAGGGGACCAAATCTATGTTTGGCCCAACACTTGGGGATGAAGAGACTTTTCTATCAGATTTGACAAGTTTATCACCTTAAGCCTTATCCTTATCTCTTATCCTTGTGAATATGGAATGTAGCTTGGAATAGGGGATTTTGTGATAAGGTTGAATCTCAGCCATTGATGTACTCTTTTCTTAGCCATTGGATGTAGGGGGTTCTAACTATAAATTGAGGCTTTCCCTCACCTCATTTGTCACACTTATTCTTTGAGGAATAAACAACATTCACTCAATCTCTCTTGTCTTCTTTGTCTTTCTGTTGTTCTTTTTTTTTTTTTGCAAAAATCTTAGCATTCTAGCTTTGACCTTTAGGCTTACTTAGGCGTTGCATCGAGCAAGAGCGTCTAAGGCCGCACGTTCTTAAGTAGAAGAGTTCTGCGGATGTAACAATATGCTAAAACGATAAATATAAATAAAATATTACCGACTCTAACATATGGAAACAAAATATAACTAAGAAACATTACATGTGCATTAAAACATTATACATATCCCAAAGTGGTATCACATAATATATAACACGGAAAACAAAATAGTAAACAAAAATGAACATATGCACGCAAAGTATGAAAAGTTGTACAAGGAAATACACAATTTTTTTAACAAAATGCTACTGAATTTTTATTAATTCCATAGAAAACTATAATTACAACGTAATCAAGAAGTAAAATAATTGGATTAAAAAATCCAAAAATTGTTACAACCCAAAAACAAAGAAAAATAAAATTTCTATAGAAATAAGCATACCAATAAAATTCAAGCATGGCCATGAATTTCTAGTCCCACTCAATCAAGTGGTCTTTGATCTATTTTCCTATTATGTAGGAAGGACAAATCCTATCTTAATCATTCACATCTCACTACATACATTATAATATGTCCAATGTCAGTTTTTATAGTATAACTATTTACGAGATACGTTTAACTGTATCAAAACATAAAACAACATATGTTGAGATAGTAATAATCTCAAGTCTAAGGATCATATATATAGTTGTCACTATAAGCAATATCGTAGCCATCACATAATAATCCAAGATATATGCTCATAGCGGGTCAATCTAATATATTATTCTCTACTAATATATTCATGTATTAATTCTGACATCTCTATGTCAATGACAACTAACTCATTATCATCAATTAAACACATGTTAGTCTTAAGCGTATTATTATTGTACATAATCATAATAATACTTGACTAAGGATCTTTTAATAATAATACATATATTATTATATGGACCTTATTTTTTCTCAGTTTATGTTATACATTGACAATATCTGAAAACAACAATGGCAATATCTTTATTCAATAAAATTGGTAAATAAAAGTATCTTTACAATCATCATATGATTGGTCTTTGAGCATACTCTAACAATCTCCCACTAGCACTAAGACCAATCACTCATATATCTGATACCGAGTGACTCAGTGTGACGATCATGCTTCTATTGAGTTAGAGGCTTCGTCAAGGGATCAACAATGTTATCATCTGTGTGTACTCTACATATTTCCACATCTCCTCGATCTATGATCTCTCGAATGAGATGAAAGCGTTTAAGAATATGTTTGGATCATTGATGAGATCTGGGTTCCTTTGCTTGTGCAATGGCTCCATTGTTGTCACAACGGAGTTCTATAGTATTTGATATGCTTCGAACAACCCCTAGTTCGGATATGAACTTTTTGATCCAAACAGCTTCCTTTGTTGCTTCACTGGCTACAATATACTCAACCTCTATCGTAGAATCAACTACTGTATCTTGCTTAGAACTTTTTCAGCTTACAACACCTCTATTAAGGCAAAACACAAATCTAGATTGCGATCTTTAGTCATCCTTGTCTATTTGGAAACTAGCATCAATATAACCTTTTATACTATGCTCTTTTTTGCCTCCATAGACAAGAAATGTATCCTTAGTTATTCTTAAGTACTTAAGGATATTTTTGACTACTACCTAGTGACTTTCACCAGGGTTTACCTGATATCGACTTGTCATGCTTAAGGCATACGGTACATCTGGTCGAGTACATATCATGACATACATGATAGAACCAATAGCCGAAGCATATGAGATCTTACTCATTCGTTCTCTTTCTTGTGGAGTTGAAGGAAACATTTCCTTCAAAAGAGATATACCATGTCTCATAGGTAAGAATCTTTTCTTGGATTCTTCCATACTGAATCTTTTCAGAACTTTGTCTATATATGTATTGTGACTCAGACCTAGAAGTCGTCTAGATCTATCTCTATAGATCTTAACCCCTAAGATATATGTTGCCTCACCCAAATCTTTCATAGAGAAACAACTACTTAACCAAGTCTTAATTGACTATAAGGTAGGTATGTCATTTCCTTTAATAAGTATGTCATCTACATACAAGATTAGGAAAGAAACAATGCTCCCACTTGTCTTCTTGTAAACACAAGGCTCATCTTCATTCTTGATAAAACCAAACTCTTTGATCGTGTCATTGAAACGAAGATTCCAGCTTCGAGAAGCTTGTTTTAGTTTATAAATGGACCTTTGTAGCTTACAAACCTTTCCAGCATTTTCTGGAGCGACAAACCCTATATTTGTGTCATATGCACATCCTCTTCAAGTTTTCCATTAAGGAAAGCGGTTTTGACGTCCATTTACCAGATTTCATAATCATGGAATGTAGCTATAGCAAGCAAAATCCGGATAGATTTAAACATAGCTACAAGGGAGAAAGTTTCATCATAGTCAATACCATGAACCTGTCAAAAACCTTTAGCGACTAGTCACCCCTTGTATGTTTGTACATTTCGATCCATGTGGGTTTTCTTTTTGAAAACCCATTTACACCCTATAGGTTTTACCCCCTTTAGGTGATTCAACCAAAGTCCACACTTGGTTGACTAACATGGATTCCATCTCAGATTTCATGGCCTCAAGCCATTTCTCAAAGTCTGGGCTTGATACTGCCTCTTGATAAGTTCTTGGCTCATCTTGATCCATAATAAGAATATCTCCATGCGTGATTTTGAGAAATCCATATCTCTTAGGTGCATGGCGTTCTCTTGTAGACCTACGCAGTGATTGTGTTTCTAAATCTGTTGACTGTTGCTCAACAATTTGTAGAACATGTTCAATCTCAGGCTCAGTGAATTGTTGTTCTTGAATTTCTCCAAGTTCAATATCTCTACCATTTCCTTTCTTATTGAGAAATTCTCTTTCGAGAAAAACTCCTATTCGAGCAACAAATACTTTGTTCTCTTTAGGGTTAAAGAAATAATATCCCTTAGTTTCTTTGAGATATCCAACAAAATTACACTTATGAGATCTAGGTTCGAGCTTTGTAGACATCTAATGTTTGACATATGCTTCGCAACCCCAAATCTTCATAAAAGACATATTAGGACGTTTTCCAATCCATATCTCATATGGTGTCTTTTGAACAGATTTAGATGGAACACGATTTAAAGTGAAAACAGTTGTTTCTATTGCATGTCCCCAAAAAGAAGTCGAAAGATCACTATGACTCATCATTGATCGAACCATGTCTAATAAGGTTCGATTTCTCCTCTCAGAAACTCCATTCCACTATGGTATACCTGGTGGACTAAGCTGTGAGACAATCCCACATTCTTTAAGGAGTTCATCAAATTTTATGCTTAAGTATTCTCCATCTCGATCTGATCATAGTGCTTTAATACTCTTGCCTAATTGATTTTGTACTTCAATCTTGAATACTTTAAACTTTTCGATAGCCTCAGATTTATGGCGCATAAAGTAAATGTAACCATATCGACTGAAGTCATCAGTGAAAGTGATGAAGTACTGAAATCCACCTCTAGCTTGTGTGTTCATTGGTCCACATACATCACTATGTATTAATCCCATAAATCACTTGCTCCCTCACTTTTACCATTAAAAGGAGCCTTAGTCATTTTTCCTAGTAAGCAAGATTCTCACACATATAGTTGCTCGTAAACAAATGAATCTAAAAATCCATTTTTATGGAGTTTTGATATGCGTTTCTCACTTATATGGCCTAAACGAAAATGCTAGAGATAAGTTTGATTTGAGTCATTTTTTTTTGATCTTTTGGTATTTATGTTATATATGGCATTTTCTAGATTTAAAATATATAAGTCATTAACCAATTGTATTGAACCATAAAAAACATTATCGAGATAAAAAGAACAACAATTATTCTTAATTATAATCTCAAAGTCAATCTTATCTAAACAAGAAATAGAAATAATGTTTTTAGTCAAACTAGGCACAAAATAACAATATTCTAAATGTAAATCAAGTCCACTAGGTAAAGATAAAACGTATTTTCCTATAGTTAATGCAACAACTCTTACTCCATTTCCTACTCGTAGGTGTACGTCTTCCTTAGCTAGATTCCTTCTCTTTTGTAGTCCCTGTACAGAAGTACAAATGTGAGAACTACAACTGGTATCTAATACCCAAGAAGAATATATGGACAGATTCACATCAATAACATAAATATCTGAAGTAGATGCACCATCTACTTTTGTCTTCTTAACCTCTTTAAGGTAAATGGGGCAATTTCTTTTTTAGTGTCCAGTCTTATTGCAATTGAAACATTTTCCTTCCTTGCTAACTCCCCTTTTGGGTTTTAGTGCATCATGTCCTTTGGTCATAGGCTTACCTTTACCCTTGTACTTTGTCACTGTTTTTCCCTTTCCTTTGTCCTTGCGGACCATCAGAATTGGCTTAGATCCACCCTTAGACATGTTTTTCTCAGTAATTCATAACATGCCAAGTAACTGTGGCAAAGTTTTTTTAATTTCATTCATGTTGAAATTAAGGACAAATTGGTTGAAGTTATTCAGCAACAATTGCGGAATAAAATCAGTAGCCAATTCATCTTTGAGAGGAAATCCTAGCTTTTCCAACATTTGGATATAGCCTATCATCTTAATGGAATGAGCTCCTATAGGAGATCCCTCTACAATTTTTCATTAAAATAGAGCTTTAGAGGTCTCATTCCTCTCTTGACGTGCTTGGTCCTCATATATTTCTTTGAGGTTTTGAATCATATCATATGCAACCATGTCCTCATGTTGCTTTTGAAGATCAGGAGTCATGGTAGCATGCATAAGACATCCGACATCTAACATGTCATCCATATGTTTCTTAAACTTGTCTTTGTCAGCTCTAGAAGCATTAGTTGCCGGTTCATCTGGAACAGGTTCTTCAATGACATCTTTCTTTCTTTCTTGTTTGAGAATAATTCTCAAATTGCAGAACCAATCAAGAAAGTTTATGCCATTGAATTTCTCCTTCTCAAGGAGTGATCACAGTGATATAGTGTTGTTTGCCATTTAGATCTACACCAATGGAAATATATAAAGTAAATTTACTAATTTGAAATATTATAAATAGGTTTTTGTTTATAAAATACTCTCACTATTTTGTTCAAAATTAAAAAACCCTCTCGTTTTTAATTTCCGAAAAATTCGACGAAAATTTTTCTAGTAAGCGAGGATCCATAATTCACCAATTTCCCAACTCAGCTTTGGCTTTTCTTTTAGGATAAAGGTTATTTAGGTAAGTAACCCTTTACTAATTACATCTCATGTAACTCATCCATTTGGTGAACAACTCTTGTTCAATCATCTCATGACTTAACCAAATACTTAGCCTTTAGGTTTCTAATCCTATTAGAACAACCTAAATAAGTTATTAACAATATTTCGACTGACGAATATCACTTGCTTATTCTTTGCGTTTAACCAAGATGGACTTATGTGTCAATGTTTTGGCAAAACCCACATTAGATCGATCAAGGCCTTAACAAGGGCAAATATTGAACGGCTAATTTTAACTTAGATTAATTTGAGGAAAAACATTAAATATCTCATCATTATTTCTTTTAATTTGGCCCTTATTGATCTTATCAATATATACGAGTAGAAGATATATATCATACATTACATCACATACATGATAGATATAAAATAAAAAATTGCAATGGTTATAGCCTAAAATAAAGAGCTAAGGTGACCCATCTCAAGCCAATGGGAGAACCTTAAAACCCTAATTCTTACTAAAACTACTTCTCAAGCATCTTCTCGCCTTTGCTTCAGATGTCTCGATTGCTTCTTGGAATAATATTATAATTATAGAAACTCGTTTTACATACGAGGGAGTAAGATGAGAAGAGAAGTACAATAGAGATAGAGAAAGGCATGACACGCAGACAGTATTTTAAATTTTATATCTATTGTAAAAACAAGGGCTATAACCATGCATGTCAAACACCATGCAAAGAAAACATATCATATATATGTTATCACGAAACCGTTTATGTTACCAATATGGGCCTACAGTCTATGTTGCCTATGAAGGGGTCAAGGGGCGAAACCCCTTGAGGCCATTTGTCGTTCCGGTACGACTGGCAGGAAATTCTGAAAAATAACGACTATTTTTCTATGAAAAACTTCACGATTTGATAAGATTTATCAACAAAAATCGTGTTTTTGGGATTTTAAAATCCCTTAGATTTTCCGTATCAGAATAAAAATTATACCTTTTTCCTTGATGCGATCTGCTATCGCACTTTCACCGATCATTATGTCAATGATTTACATATAATTATCGTAAAATCCTTGTAGCAACATGGCAACTGTAATTAACATAGTAACATATTAAGCGTATCTTTAATCGACTAGCAATATCAATATATATCGTCAACATAGTAAAATAAAGCATGCATCTCATACATATCGCATCATCGAAGTATTTAACCTGATTATTGATCGTACAAGTGGCTCTGATACCACTGTTGGGATCACCGACACACCCAATGATGTAGCGGAACAAAATTACGACAGTCTTTCTAGTGATTCAATGACTTATATTGGGTTCCTTGATAAGCAGCAAAAACAACAATTAGATTTGCGACAATCACGATCGTTCAAGAATTTGAATATTTAGCCTCTAAGAATATGGTCTCGGCCTCTACTCAATTCACCTGGTTGATAGAGCAAAATCTCGAAAAACTATTTTTCGTGATTCTAGGGTTTGGGAATTCGGAATTCTCTATAGTGGCTGCTAGACCAAAGATCCTTTATATAGGTGTAACCCTAGGTATAAGAGTTTGATTTAGAATCTATTTATAGGAAATAATTACTTTTAATTATTTCCATAAATTTTGGAATCTATATTTAATTTGAATTTAAAAGGGATATAATTACTTTAATTATATGCTTTATTTAAAATTTGGGATTAAATATAATCTACTTATACTTATATATATTTTGTTCCTTTTCAACCATTGGGTGTGACCCTGTAGGCTCATTGTAACATTAGTAATAATATTAGAATAATTCTAATATTACAAACAATGAATGAAATCTAGCAATATATCATTGTCATCTAAGTTACAAGAGATCATGATTCGATGTATCATGTTCGTGACCAACTATATTACTGTATTATATCCTTTTGTCCTTTTATATCTTTAATAGGCACAAGTCTTGGAATAATCACACTTGTATAGCCTATTTTAATGTTTCTTGATATCTAAAGTGGACTACTTTTAATGAATAATTTGTGATATCTCATGTCAACATATTCAAGCATGACCATGCATTTCTAGTCTCAGTCAATCAAGTGGCCTTTGATATATTTTCCTATTATGTAGGAAGGACAAATCCTATCTTGATCATTCACATCTCACTACATACATTGTAATATGTTCAATGTCAGTTTTTATAGTGTAACTATTTACGAGACACGTTTAACTGCATCAAAACATAAAACAACATATGTTGAGATAACAATAATCTCGAGTCTAAGGATCATACATATAGTTGTCACTATGAGCAATATCGTGACCGTCACATAATAATCCAAGACATATATATGCTCATAGTGGGTCAATCCAATATATTATTCTCTACTAATATATCCATGTATTAATTCTGACATCTCTATGTCAATGACAACTCATTGTCATCAATTAATCACATGTTAGTCTTAAGCTTATTATTATTGTCCATACCTATAATAATACTTGACTAAGGATCTTTTAATAATACATATATTATTTTATGGACCTTATTGTTTCTCATTTTATGTTATACATTGACATATATATCTGAAAACAACAATAACAATTCCTTTATTCAATAAAAGTGGTAAATAAAAGTATCTTTACAATTATTATATGATTGGTCTTTGGGCATACTCTAATAGGTTCATGGGGTCATGGATTTACAGTAAGGAAACATAAAGATTTAGAAACCTTTCTCATAAAACCGAAAGAAACACAAGATTTTTTTCACCTCTCAATTGAGGATTTTCTAAAATTTCATTTCTGAAATAGTTCTTGTTACAAAACTTTCTCCTGGGTTCCTTCAAGATTTGTCATTACAAACCGAGCCCCCTATTTTATACACTGGATTCCGTATTTTTCCATATGTTTAGTACAATAGAATGATGGTAAATCCTTTTTTCCGATTTAATATTTCAATATGATTTCTGTCTTGTTCTTTTGGATTTTCTGGATTTTGATCTGAATTTATTCTTTTGTTTATTGCATATCTGATGATTGAGGAGTTGATGGTTGGTGAATGTACGGTGGCCGGGAATCACGGAGATGGTGCCAGGTTGACCAAAAACTCGAACGGACGATAGATGAGGGATTCGTCTAGTTGATCGTGGCCGTTCAATTTGGATGATCCAAGGGTCCTTGTTCCCTGGCGGCTGCAGCAAGCAAAGGGAAATTAGGATTTCCATGTATTATAAAAGAAAGGGCTTTGATCGGTTGGGCCATTTAATTAGGGCTTCAATGTTTATTTAGTCTATTTATTATGTAATATGAACATGAACTTTATAATATTGTATCTGGACTTTAATATTATTATAAATGGGCTTTCATAATATTACTAATAACTTGGAACATTAATGCAAGATACTTATAGTGCATGCAATGCAATATGACAACACACTTAATGCAACATACACGTACGAATGCTCAATACATCTCGATATTTACATGGAACATCGAATATGCACACAAATAATAATGCACATATTACTTAGTAAACAATGCATGCATAATAAATTAACATGACATCATAATATTTTTAATGCACCATATTTCTAGTATATAAACATTATTATTAATTCATGTAAGCTATATAATTAATCTGCATTCATGATATAATTCTACACACATACTTAATTATACATGCAAACATATTATATCTACGTGACATGCATGTAAATGTACATGAACAAACACATACATATTAGCATATTCATGCACGTAAACAAGCAATCATATATTACACATATATTGTATTAATTAAATCCCACATGCTATTGAATATATTAATAAAGCCCTACAAAATGCTTGGCCCATTTTACTGAAAAATAAGATAAAAAAGTTGATCCGGACAAAATTTAGTGATTACATAACTCATTTAAGATTCGAACGATAAACACTTCTATTGGTTAAAGTCTCGTGCTAATAACGTGTTGTGAATAAAGTAAAAAACAAAAACAAAATAGATAAACAAAGATGAGTGACAAAAAGAGAAACTTGTATTATATTCCTAAATAAGGGTATACAATGTTTTCTCCAAAAGTGTATATTTATAAGTCTTAATTTTAATGAAAATTAAACTCTTATATTAAAGTAAAATAAAATATTATTTAATATATGAATATCCACCATAAATAAAGACAATCAATGAATTAAAGTTTAAAGAATTTTTACTTTAAAAGGATATTTCTTAATAAAATTTGTATTTTAGTCATTCTTGTGTTAGGTCTGAAGTTGATAGACCTCATGATTTTGCAGATCATGAGTTGTGTTTAATTAAGATTTTTTCTTTATTTTAAGAGTTATATTCCTTTTATTTCCTATATAACAGGCTGTTGAAATTATGACTAATATCTTATATCTATCCATTTTTCTTTTCATTACACTGTCATTCATTTAGTGAGTAGTGACAATGAACACCGAAAGTGAAAATCATAATCAACATTACTCTGTTTACAGAGTAGTGACAATGAACACCGAAAGTGAAAACCATAAGCAACTTGATCCTCTGTATCTGTTATGATACGACTGATCTAATCTTGATTGACTTTGTCGCCAGGGCCAGGGGTGGGGCTAGAATTGAATTCATACCTTTAATAGAACAAAAGGCGGACAAATCTCACTGTCCATGTCGTTTTCCGGTAAAAAAAGATGGTGTGAGTTCAATGTTTGGGGAATGACGCAGTCAATGATCTCATGAACTCAGCAACTGTTGGATTTAACGCACATTCAACACTGCAGAGCTGGGTTTAAGAACTTTCTCTATCGAACTTGAAGAATTTTGAGAAAAAATAAATAAATTTAATAAAAATTTAGAGAGTTAAATAATTTTTTTAAATTATATTTTAACTAAATTTTTTAATAATTTTAAGAATGATAATAAAATTTTTTAAAAATTAAAAATATTAAAAATATTCAAACTTTTAAAATTTAATATAAATTTTAAAATTTTTGAAAAATCAAATTATATTTTAAAAATTCAGTGGTCATGACCCCTTTAATCCCACATAGGTTTTGTCCCTGTCTATGGATCGAGAGATTATTAGGTGAACCTTGTTCACTACGTCATCCATGGTTCAAGCAATCAGGACCGTTAATCTTTAAAAATCATCTAATAATTACTCACCTATTAAATTCATGTAGGAAAGAGGTGATGATTCACTTGAAAAAAATTAATATCAATAGTCCTGATTAATTGAGACCATGAATGACATAGTGAAAAGGGTTCACCTAATATTTTTCCTATGGATCATAATTCCATTTATAAAAGCAGAGGTGGAAAAATGTCCAGAGGAAGTTGTAATGAAAAAAAGTTTCCCCATCATCTTTAAATGCCCGTGCCAAAATTCTAAATCCTCATCTTCAAAAACTTTATGTATTAAATGAAACCTTATTTAGTACCAATTTTTTAGTCTTCTGTTATGTATACAGATAAATTTTATTGTATTTTATATTTTTTTCAATTTTATTTATATTTATAATTTATCGTTTCACTTTTAATAGTGTATAATTTTAACCGAATATATTTAGTTGGTTATTAAGTCATTTATTTTTATTTTCTTATATTTTCTGGTTTATAAATTCTAAAATTATTAAAAATACTCCTTATCCTTCCTTTAAAGTCTTTCTTCTCTTTCCCTCTAAGTAAGATTAGGATTAAAATTAAAATTTATTAAAAAATTATATATTTCACAAAATATATTTTTATAGGATTAGGGATTGAAACAAAATTTGATGTTCGAAGTTAAAACAAAAATATTTGAAAGCAGTGGATAAATTCAAAAATAAACTAATTTTAAAATAAAAATTAAATGATAAAACAAAAGTGACAAGATTTTTTTTGAAGGGGTGATTGTCCGACCCCACCCTTATTCGGTTTCATCACTGCTAATACAACGATGGTTGAAATTTTAGTTTCTATAAGCAAGTAGGTTTAGGGATTTATGTTTTTAGTTAGGGTATATAAATTAGAGATTTAAGTTGTAAAGTATATAATTTATAGTTTAATATTTAGGTTTATTTTTAAAATTTTGAATTCAAATTTTTGTGTTTATAGTTAGATCTTAGTGTCTATAAATAGATTTTGTTGCTTATTGTGTAAAGGTCTCAAATTTTTTAGCTTAATATTTCAAATTCAAATTTTTATGTTTTAAAATAGATGTGTCAAATTTAAAAAGTCGTGTTAGAAAATGTGAGAAAATTATAATTTTGAGTCATATTCCGAATGAGTAAAGATAGATATTCAAATAATGATTTTATAGGATTTTATTCTACTCCATAAGACCTTTACAATGATATCTAATATACTAAAAACCGTTAAGAGATAAATGAAAAATTGATGTTCAAAATAGGATAGTTGTGAATTAAATAATGAAGTAAAAACCATATCCCACATTAATAAGGTAAATAAAGTGTGAAGTGTTTATATAGATTTAAGTTGTTGCACAATTTGAGTAGACATTATGTGTTGTATATTTGCATGATGTAAATGACATGAATGATTCAATCTTTTGTGGACTTGGGGATAGTTTCTCATTTTGAATTATTTTTTCTTATTATTGGCGTATCTCTTTAAATATTATGAATTTAAAAGAATAATTTATAGTTTCCTTAAATTTGAATATGGCTTTTACAAAACTCAAAAAAATCAAAATTCTTTGAAATTTTCATATTATTTTTGGTGCGGCGGAAACACAAGACTACATTCGTGATATCTCTTGTTGTACAATTATCGAAGATCATTCGTTGTTGTATCATGTGAGACAGACGGTCAACGAACTCAAGCATTATAGGAGTGGCCAAAAATATATCTTAAGAGAACTTTGTTCATGCCAACCTCAACATGTCACTTTTGGTTTAATTTAATTTATTAAACTTAGTTTTGTTATAATGAAATTATAATTTCTTTATTTAAATAATATTTATATTTATATTTTGGACTAATATTTTTAAAAAATCCTAAGAATTAGATTTTTTTATCAATCCAAGATGATAAAAAAGTAGGAGACTCAAAATCATCATTCAAAATATATAATAAAAATAATTATTTCAGGAATTATTTTCTACCGTTTAAACAGATTTACTAAAATCTCAAAAGTGGGATAAATCTGTTTTATAAAAATTGTAATGACAAATAACTCAAGTCAAGGATTTTTATGAAATATAAAAAATAAAAATAAATAAAATTTAAATTTTAATTTATTAGAATTATATTAATTTCGGTTTGGTTTCTTTTATTGAAGAGAGACAATGAACATAGCAAACCTACAAATCCGTTTAAAACATTTAACTCGAGACAATTTAAATAAGAGTTACAAATATATATATAGTCCTACAAATACATGGACCATTACATCTGGTAAAAGTATTCGGACTACAAGTCGATGTGGAAACCAACCACGATGATGTTGCTCCAATCCAAAGCTTTCCTTAACCTGCGCTTGAAAACACATTTCGAAATGCTTAGCTACAGAAGCTTAGTGGGTACTTTACCAACCGGCTCACACCTTACATAACATAGTCAAGCATGAGACATGAAATGGTGACATGGCCTGAGTACAATGGCGCAACCATATCCTTATAAACAAAGGATATCGTGTATGCATAAATACCAACATATAGCATATGCATGGCAAGTGAAGTCTACATAGCATCTCAAGTCCTTTTTATCTCATATATATACTTTATATATAGGGTGCCCTATCACCTCATAATAACATAGTAGTAGGGGACAATCAACACTAAGCAAGATCTGTGACATACCACTCCACATAGTATCCGCTAAGGAGCCCATCACCACTAAGCAAGGCCCTAGCTTGTCTTCCACATAATATAACACCGGTAACTCATCAATACTAAGCAAGGTTACCAGCATACTTTTCATATAGTACTTTATTCTAGCAACCCATCAGCACAAAGCAAGATTACTAGACTATCGTATTTCATAATAATAATATACTCTAGGCAATTCATCAGCACTAAGCAAGGTCACTGGTAAACCATAAAATCATTTGTGTCAAATGAACCCTTAATGTTTCAAAAAATCGACATATACCACTAGATTCGAAAACATTATCCGATTATCTCGTAAATAAGGTTAAAAGCCAATTTCTCAGTTTTAATATTCTTTTAATAGCTTAGTTAACTCATAGGAACCCATAAAATAAATTATGGACCCCTATGCTCAACCGTTAAAAGCTTGGATAGAATACCCAAGAGTATCGATACGCCTATGGGGAAGTATCAAAATGACCAGTATCTAAACGTTTTCCTTGCGTTTTGATACACTAAGGCGATGGCTTAAGACAAAGAGAACATACCCATATTAATACACTTATATGGAGTATCAAAACACACGATATCGATATGCCTCCTTCATGTATCAATACGCTATGCCAAACAACTTAGCAAAACCCAAGGGAAAACTCCTCCGTATTGATATGCAAACATGGAGTATCGATACGCCAACTTGTTTCAATATTCCCCCAATGAGGTATCAAAACAAATTGTCATTGGAAGATTTGGTATCAAAACACAGGTTGTATGTTCCGAGATGTCTACTATACTCATCCTTATTTACTCTCTAAGGTATCGATACGCCTTCCAAGGGTATCGATACCCCTATATGAAAATACAGGTTTAGAATTTCAAAATGCTTAAAACTCTACCAAAACCTTTGTCATTAATCCTCAAATCATTTCAACACTCTAAAGGGATGACTCTAAGCATGTTTACATCCTAAAAATGAAGGTTCATCAACAATTCATGAATATATCATTAGAGGGGGATCTTAAGTATTCAACTACTCAAACATTCATTAAGCATGCAACACATAGCAACGTCATGAAATGAAAAATGCTAGAAAGTTGGTGAAGTACCAACCTTAAGCAAAATAACAACAACCATGTTTTTCCATCATCTTCAAGCTTTTTTTTTCCCAAGGGTCCTAGAGGGCTCTCCAACTCTTTTTCTATAAGGAAAGGTTAAACAAAGAATTAGATAAGCTTGGGAAGGATTCTCATAACCTAAAAACACTATAAAGTTGAAAATGAAACTCCCAAAACCTCTTTCACGTTCAAGATTCAACTCCCACACCTAAACTTCATTTTCTATCACCCCATACACTTTTACCTTACTAGATTAGATCTCTCAAAGCAGTGAAACTTCACCTTCAGCACTAAAACAAGATTCTCATATTACCACTACAAAGATTAAATCTTTTTCTCACTTTTATTACAAAGATGGAGGATGAAGGTTAGAGAAAGAGATGATCTTATCTCTTCCACTTTTTTGCAGAGAAAAATAATTCTCTTCCCCCTCTTTTTCCTCAATTATAAGATTACCATCTTGCCCTTACTAAACAAGAACCAACTCAACCATTAAAGCCCAAGTCCCAAAACCGGCCCAAAACTCCAAATTGTGGGCCAAACACCAAAGTCCAACTTTTCATGTTAACCTAATATTCGAATTAGATTCATGACAATTCTCCCCTCCTTAAAGAAAAGTGTATCCTCAAAATTTACCTGTCAGAAAGAGATGAGGATACTGAGCTCTCATGTTCTTTTCAACTTCTTATGTTGCTTCCTTGATACCATGATTCATCCATAACACTTTCTCCAGAGGTATTCTCTTGTTCTGAAACTCTTTCATTTCTTAATTTAGGATCCCAATTGGCCTATCCTCTTAAGTCAAATCCGTATTAACTTTTATTTTCTCAAACTGAACAACGTGCGAAGAATTTGAACGGTAACGCCTCAACATGGACATGTGGAACACATTGTGGACACATACTAACTCTGGGGTAAAGTGAGCCGGTAAGTCACTAATCTCACTATCTCGAGAACTTTATATGGTCCAATGTAACCTAGAATCAACTTTCTCTTCCGTTCAAAATGGATGATCCCTTTTCAAGGAGATACCTTTAGACACATTTTTTTCTCCCAACTCATACTCAATGTGCTTACGCTTATGATCAAACGATGCTTGCAACCTTTACTTGAAGACCTAAACTTTTTTTTCGATTTCATTAACAAGCTCAGAACCTACTATACTTCTATCGTTAAGCTTGATCCAACACAAAGGTATCATACACCTACGCCCGTACAAGGCCTCAAAAGGAGCAATCTTGATACTTGACTGATAATTGTTGTTGTAAGCAAACTCTATGAGCGGTATAGATAGACTTCCACAACCTTATAGATAGACTTTCATAACCTTACCGTGAACCTCGGATCCCTATCCGATATGATCAATAAAAGTGTCCTGTCCAACCTTATGATCTCCTTTATATATAATTGAGCTAACTTTTTTCCAAACAGAAGTTCATCCTTACCGATAAGAAGTGAGCCAAGTTAGTCAATCGGTCAACAATGACCCACACAACATCATGCTTCCTGAACGTCATTGGTAACCCATTGACAAAGTCCATGGTCACTCGATCCTACTTCCATTGTGAAATCTGGATAGGCTAAAGCAAACCTAAAGGAACTTGATATTCCCCTTTCACAAGCTGATATGACAAACACCTCGTCACAAACTCAAAAACGTCTCTTTTCATGCAAGGCCACTAAAAGAAATGATGAATATCTTGGTACATCTTATTTCTGCCAGGATAAACAGAAAATGAACTACGATGAGCTTGTCTTAAGATACGGTCTCTTAGATCAGTGAAGCAGTGTTGAGGCCAAGGTAGGGACAAGGCCGTGACAACATCAAGAATGACAACATCAACATTGTAGACGAATGAAAGATAAAAATATAGAGAACATTCTGGAAGATGCAGTGCACTAATTAGACCAGGCTAGCACACTGAAAGTCCAAGTCAAAGATCAAACGGGAAAATCTTTCTAGAAGGATGTAAACTTGGAAACATCAGATCTCATGTAGAAGACTTACTCCAACTCCAAGTTAGAGTCTATCTAGGAAAAGTTTACCTTAGGTTAAGACTATATATATCCTAGTCGGCCACATTGGTGGAGAGAACCGATTTTAGAGAAACCCTTTCCCTAAGATTTGTACTTATCGACATCTCTTAGGGATAGGTGAAGGTTATAGATCTTAGTGAGAGGAGATTATTTCTTGTTTCTTTGTTCTAATGCAATAATAATATCGAAGTTTGCTTATCCTACTGTCATTCCTTGTTCTTGCATTCAAGCTCGAGAGAGAAGTTTGTAAGTAATCTATTTATCTAGCATCGAAAGTGTTAGATTCACGAAAGGGATAAGTACGGTGTTGACAACACTAACTCGGTCTAGAGATAGGTTAAAAGTTTCAGAAGCTAAAAGAATTGTTGGATTGGTTGATGATTATCGTTGATTCACGCCGAGAGGTATCGTCAAAGACCAGTCATCAATAATACTCTGAATTAGAGATAAGCGGAGTCAACTACAGACACTTTACTGAACTTTGATGCATCTTCCCAAGAGCAAGAGATTGTCGCGGCAGAAAACATTAACGTTGTCGAGGTTGTATCTACATTACTGCCGAAGCAGTGTTATGTAATTGCATTGGACAAGAAGAAGATCAATCGAATCCACTAATTGACGCAGTTGGATCCTATCCACTTTCTATATATCGTTCTCCATCCTTTATTTCATGTTTTGTTATTTAGTTACTTAGACAATTCCACTTATCTGTGTTTTTACTTTATTTTCAGGAGCAAGGGAACAAGGGGAGACATATTAAGTATACCAATCCCTGTGGAGACGATACACGATATACTTATCACTTTATTACTTGCGATGTGTACACTGCACAGTTGAGCTATTATTACACGCATCAAATTTTTGGCGCCGTTGTCGGGGATTGACAACTAAATTTTTGTTTTCTTTATTTTCTTGCTCTTTAACCATTCTTTATTTAACTTTAATTCAAATTATTTATTTATTTTTTATTAACTTTGACTTATCTGGTGTATGAACAGGGCAAACCCGATTGGTCCATTGTATGAATTGGATCCTGAAATTGAACGCACAGGACACCATCTGAGGTGCAACCTGTTTCAAGTCATGGATGATCCACCAAGAGGATAAATTCCACCTGTTGATCATAATGTACTGCAACTAGCAATTCCGCAACAGCAACTGCTGCGACCATTGCCAAGGCAGCTCAATGTTAGAGACTTTCTGGTGGAAGACCTAAACGGATTAAACCCTGGCGTAGTCACCCTAGAGATTGAAGATACAAGGCAGCATCTTAAATCTTTCATGGAAGTGTACAATTCTTTCAAAATCCAAGGAGTTCATGAAGATATTTTAAGATTAAAGTTGTTCCCTTATTTACTGAGGGATAGGACGAAAACTTTGTTAAATGGCATCCTAACAGGATCCATAGGATCTTGGGATGAACTCTGTCGAGAATTCATTACGAGGTTCAACTCGATAAATCTCTATGATCGCATCCGTAATGAAATCACATCATTTTGGCAGGATGATGATGAACCAATGTATGAGGCGTGGGAACGCTACAGGGAATTATTAAACAAATACCCACTACATGGTTTTCCCTTGTGGACGCAAGTCTCTGTGTTCTATAATGCCACCAATGCCTCCACAAGGATGATGCTAGATGCTTCTGCAAATAGGAAACTTTTGGATAGAGCACCCGCGGAGGCCATTGAAATTCTGAATAAACTCGCAAGGAACGACTTCCAGTTTCCTATATCAAGGCGAGGAGGAATAAGACACCATGCCACGGCCCATGAATTAGACACAACCAGTTCGGTGGCAGCACTATTGACTTCTCTAAGCAAGATGGTTCAGAATATGCAAGCCCAACAAAATATACATGAGGTTAAGGCAGTCAACTCATCTGATTACATGCAAGATGAGGAAACCAGCCTATATGTTGGAAATTATAACGGGAACAATCATATGATGTCCAACAATTACAACCCATCCTGGAAAAGGCATCCAAACTTTTCATGGAGTAACCCCAACAATGCCTTAAATCCAGTCAACCAAGCCTCTAGATACTAGCACCAAAGTCAGAACCTGGCGCAGCAGCACACTCAGCAGTCCATGCCAAAGAAGCAGTCTCTGAACGCATTAACAGTTTCTCTTACGACATTCATGTTAAAGACTGATTCATACATGACCAAGAATAGCCGCTTCATGAAGTGTACTGATGACTTCATGAACCGAACTGAGATGACTCTGCAGAACCAGGAGGCTGCCATCAAGTCTTTAGAAACCCAAGTTGGTCAATTTGCCCAACGTCAAAACACTCGACCACCAGGGGGTTTACCTAGTAATACTGAGGTTGCTAAGGTGTTAGGCCATGAGTAATGCAAAGTAATAACAACAAGAAGTGGCCTACAATTAAAAGATAAAGAAGGGCCTTCAACCGATAGAGTCCAACCAGAAAAGAAACATCACGAGGACTCAGAAACTGAGCAGAACCTTGCCGAAAGCACTACCCCGGTAGCAGAACCAGCAGTACCTGAAAATCCTACCGAGGCAGCTGCAGATAAGTTCACCCTAGGTATTAAACTCAATATCCAAGGAAACCTGGAGGATATAAGAACACCACCTCCTTTCCCGCAGAGGTTAAAAAAGCACAAACAAGATCACCAATTTTAGAAATTCCTAGACATCTTAAAGCAAGTCCATATCAACTTGCCATTAGTTGAGGCTATTGAACAAATGTCCAACTATGCCAAGTTCTTAAAGGACATAGTATCCAAACGATGAAGGCTATAGGAATTTGAAACGGTGGTAGTCACTGAAGGTTGCATGGCCATGCTACATAATCGCATGCCGCCTAAGGTAAAGGATCCTGGATGCTTTACAATCCCTTGTGCGATTGAGGATGGTTACAAAGGAAAGGCCCTATGCGACTTGAGAGCAAGCACCAATCTAATGCCCAAATCAGTTTTTTAAAAACATGGAATAAGACAGGATAATCCAACAACAGTACTGCTCCAACTTACAGATCGGTCCTATGTGCATCTTAAAGGCAAAATTGAGGACATTCTAGTTAAGGTCGACAAGTTTATATTTCCTGACGACTTTCTTGTCCTTGACTATGAAGCCGACGATAATGCACCGATCATCTTGGGTCGACCTTTCCTTGCTTCTGGATGCACCATCATCGATATGGAAAATAGCGAGCTCACAATGCGGATAAACAATCAACAAGTCAAGTTGAACGCCTTCCACAATCTCACAAATTCAGACGCTCCATCTAAATGTAAATCTCTCCATGCACCAGACCAGGATACTAAAACATCCTGCCTGGGCAACACGCTCGGTAGACTATTCGGTAAGCGAATAAAGCCCAAAGGAGAAGTCGAATGCACTGAAGGGACTGGCCAACACGCGAAGGAAGATACGAGCCAGAAAGAGATAACTAAATTGGGAGATGCATTCACAAGCACTCCACAAGTAACATAATCTCTTCTCTTCTCTTCCATTTTATTTATTATATTAGGACTATTTTTATATGTTGTTATATTTTATTTTTAGTATTTTATATTTTTAAGTTTTGTTTTTTTTAAATAAAGTAACAAATGCAAAAAAATTATTTCACAGCAGGAAGTCTGCTGCCGCGGCAGTACATTGTGTCAAAGCCGCAGAAATCCTAACGGGCATAAACAATGCAACGAATCTCTGCCGATAAATCCGCCACGACAGTAACTGTTCAGCAAGGCAGTAAATGCCTAACGACTAATTTTTAACAGTCATATTTTTTACAGCCTATATAAACAGCTCCCTTGCTTAGAATTACCAACTTTTGCATTCTTGCTAATCTTCTTTCTTTCAGAATCTTGCTCTTCATTACTTTAGCTCTCATCTACTTCTTGAAATTTTCAGCAATATTTTCAAGTACTCCAGATTTCGTTCAAGGCATCCAATAACTACAATCATGGCCGCTTATAATCGTTTTTATCCTGTCGCCATTAAAGAGCGATTCAACCGTTCTTTTGTGGCCCGGTAGCTATGGGAGGAGCAAGGATTTTAGCACTTGGATGAAGATAAATACGGTATCGAACAGTTCTTTTTCGACAAAATCAAATACTAAGATTGGTAAATCTTCTGTCTCCAACCTCCCCCAGCGAATGCCACGATCGTCCGAGAGTTTTATGCCCACATGCCGAGCGAAGGAATTTTATATGTCCACTGCCGAGGGAAGCCAGTCGCCCTTAATGCCGAAGCAATCAACCAATGCTATGGCCTCACTCCGTTGTCCAATGCACATAGTGATTTTGAGGCGGAGGTCACCGATGTCGACTTCGAGCTAATCAAAGATGATCTTTGTTACGGTGATACCCCTTGGGAGACCGGTAACCATAGAGGATCCGTAACAAGATTGAGCCTAAAACCTGAGGCTAAGATGTGGTGCACCTTTGTCAAAAGACGTCTAATGCCCACGTCGCACAATAACACAATCGACAAGAGACGTTTGGTGATCATCCAGTCCATAATCCATGAGAGGACCATCAACGTTGGAGAAATTATTCTCTATGAAATTTATGATTACGGTAAGAAAGACAAAGGCCCTTTATGTTTTCATTCTTTAATCTTTGCTTGGTGTATTGCTGCAGGTGTACCAGTCGAGGCTACAGACGAGTACACACTGAATCGCCCGGGATGGTCTAAAGATTTCTGTTGCCGAGTCATGTAGATAACTCAAGAAGATCCATTCCAAGCAACACCTCAGCAATTCACTACAGACTTTATTGCCGAAGGGAAGTACTCGGCAGAAACACCCACACGTGCTCAGGGCCATGCTGCAGTAGACCCTTAACAAGAAATTCTGTAGAGGATGACAGCCATGAACCTTCGCCAGCAACGCTACATGGATTACCAACGCGACTTCAACACATCTCTCGCCCACATGATGATGACAAGCTTCCCAAATCTAGGGGAGCAATTTCCAGAATTCCCAGCCAACATCATTGTCACTGTCGCCCCTTATACCGAGACAACACCTACCCCAGGTCCCCAACCCTTTTTCCTACCAAGGCTGCTCCAACAATTTCATGTTGCCGGACCTTCCAGGCCAAAAGGTAGTTATTTACTACCCCTTTCGTGGCACTTTATGCATCTACTATACTCCAACTTGAGCGGAAATATTTACTCTTTGTACAATATTGAATATTCCTTTATCACTACTTACAAAGTCAAAATTATAGAGAATACGAATATTATTACATATTCTGTACATGTAGGAATATCCAGGGCTGAAGCAGCGGTGAAGCAGTGTTGAGGCCAAGGTAGGGACAAGGCCGCAGCAGCATCAAGAGTGGCATCATCAACATTGTAGGCGAATGAAAGACAAAAATATAGAGAACATTCTGGAAGATGCAGCGCACTAATTGGACCAGGCAAGCACACTGAAAGTCCAAGTCAAAGACCAAACGGGAAAATCTTTCTAGAAGGCTACAAACTTGGAAACATCAGATCTCATGTAGAAGACTTGCTCCCTTCTCCAAGTTAGAGTCTATTTAGGAAAGGTTTGCTCTAGGTTAAGACTATATATAGCCTAGCCGGCCACATTGTTGGAGAGAGACGATTTTAGAGAAACCCTTCCCCTGAGATTTGTACTTATCAACATCTCTTAGGGATAAGTGAAGGTTGTAGATATTAATGAGAGGAGATTGTTTCTTGTTTCTTTATTCTAATACAATAATAATATCGAAGTTTGCTTATCCTAATGCCATTCTTTGTTCTTGCATTCAAGCTCGAGAGAGAAGTTTGTAAGTAATCTATTTATCTAGCATCGAGAGAGTTATATCCATGAAAGGGATAAGTACAGTATTGACGACACTAACTCAGCCTAGAGATAGGTTAAGAGTTTCAGAAGCTAAAAGAACTGTTGGATTGTTTGGTGATTATCGTTGATTCACGCCGAGAGGTATTGTCAAAGACCAGTCATCAACAGTGCTCTGACTTAGAGATAAGCGGAGTCAACTACGGACACTTTGTTGAACTTTGATGCATCTGCCCAAGAGCAAGAGATTACCGTAGCAGAAAACACTAACGTTGCCGAGGTTGTATCTGTAGTACTACTGAAGCAGTATTGTGTAATTGCATTAGACAAGAAGAAGATCAATCGAATCTACTAATTGACGTAGCTGGATCCTACCCACTTTCTCTATATTGTTTTCCATATTTTATTTTATGTTTTGTTATTTAGTTACTTATTTAGACAATTCCACTTATTTGTGTTTTTACTTTATTTTTCAGGATTAAGGGAACAAAGGGAGACATATTAAGTATATCAATCCCTATGGAGACGATACACGATATACTTATCACTCTATTACTTACGACGTATACATTGCACAGTTGCACTATTCTTACACACATCAATCTACACGGATTCCATCTTGTACAACTATGTGTCTCAAAAATGCCACTTCTGACAACCAAACACTTATTGAACTTGGCATATAAACGCTTATCCCTCAAAACATAAAGAATCATTCTTAGGTGATAGTCCTGCTCCTTCTCTGAGCGTGAGTACACAACGATTTCATCGATGTACAAAACCATAAATTGATCCAAGTAGGCTGAAAGATCCGAATTGATCAAATTAATCAAACAATTCATCGATCCTTCACAAAGGATAATGGTTCTTGATCATGACTTTGTTGAGCAGACGATAGTTGATGCACATCTGCATTGACCCATCATTCTTTTAACAAACAAAATCGGTACTCCCCAAGGTGAAACACTTGACCGGATAAAACCCCTCTCAAGAAACTCTTGGATCTGTTGTTCACCTCCTTTATATCTGTAGGTGTCATATGATAAGGTGCCATAAACACTGGTGTCATACCTGACATCACCTCTATATAGAGCTCTAACTCTTGATCAGGAGGCAAACCGGGCAACTCTTATGGAATCACATCGGTAAACTCCCAAACTATCCTCAAACCTTTTAGCGCTAGGCTCTCAAACCTCACATTTACCATGTGAGATAAGAAAGCCTCAAAACCCGAGTGGATTAACCGTTGAGCTAACAAAGCTAGCACAACATTCGGTAAATGGAGGTTTCGCAATCCCCTCACAACAAGCTTAGACTCGTCTGTATCATAGAGCCTCAAACTCTTTAACCTACACTCAAGACTCTAATCGTGTTTGAATAATCAATCCATCTTTAGGATTGTATCAAACTCTTAGAAAGGCAAGACCATAAGATCCTTTAGGAAGATCGAGCCTCG
Source organism: Abelmoschus esculentus (assembly GCA_035048815.1). NCBI lineage: Eukaryota > Viridiplantae > Streptophyta > Magnoliopsida > Malvales > Malvaceae > Abelmoschus > Abelmoschus esculentus. Next base: position 9,203,209 of record JAUCBN010000026.1, on the reverse strand, counting down.
TACCTCGATCGGATACCTCTGATACACTTTACCCACCAACACATCAAAAACCAACGGGCTTGTCACTCGAACTCTTATCTCTAGATCCTCAATTGCCAGCCCCCATTGCTAAGATATCCCACTAAGAATATAGGAGTAGGTAGGCCCCGAGTCCACAAGAGTAACTATGGCAATTGAAAACATGGTAAATATACCTAAGATGACATCGATAGCGGCACAGTCCTCATGTGCCCTCACAATATAGTTCCTAGTTGAAGCTCTCGCCGTGGACTAAAAGGTAACACCTAAAACATGACTCGCCACTTCACGATTAAAGCCTCAGCCCCTCTGACTCGGATAGTCAATCTTCTAGATTTTCTCTATCGGCGCTCTCGCCTTCTCGGGATAGTCCTTCAAAAGGTGCTCTATCGACCTACAATAGTAACAAGCTCTAACCATATTCCATCACTCTGTATTATGGTTCCGCACACACTAAGGGCAAGCTGGAACTCCTGAAGTCCTCTAAGAACTCTCTAGGCTCATTATTGAGGAAGATGTAGACTACCTCCACCTACCAGCCGGCTCAGACCTACGGTTCAACCTCGAACCCTGATTAGAAGGCCCTATATTCTAATTCTAGTTTTAATGGTTTTTACTCATTTTTAACTAGGACAGAAAGTTACTGGAGTAATTTTGATTACCTCAACTTGCACCTCCTTGGTCGGAAGACAAATCATAAATGCCACTTCTGACAACCAAACACTTATTGAACTTGGCATATAGACGCTTATCCCTCAAAACCTAAAGAATCATTCTTAGGTGATAGTTCTGCTCCTTCTCTAAGCGTGAGTACACAACGATTTCATTGATGTACAAAACCATAAATTGATCCAAGTAGGCTCAAAGATCCGAATTGATCAAATTAATCAAATAATTCATCTATCCTTCGCAAAGGATAACGGTTCTTGATCATGACTGTTGAGAAACGATAGTTGATGCAAATCCGCATTGACCTATCATTCTTTTAACAAACAAAATCGGTGCTCCCCAAGGTGACACACTTGACCGGATAAAACCCCTCTCAAGAAACACTTGGATCTGTTGTTCAACTCCTTCATCTCTGCAGGTGTCATACGATAAGGTGCCATAAACACTGGTGTCATACCTAGCATCACCTTTATATAGAGCTCTAACTCTTGATCAGGAGGCAAACCGGGCAACTCCTATGGAATCACATCGATAAACTCACAAACTATCCTCAAACCTTTTAACGCTAGGCTCTGAAACCTCACATTTACCACGTGAGATAAGAAAGCCTCACAACCCGAGTGAATTAACCGTTGAGCTGACAAAGTTGGCACAACATTCGGTAAATGGAGGTTTCGCAATCCCCTCACAACAAGCTTAGACTCGTCTGCAACATAGAGACTCAAACTCTTTAACCTACACTCAAGACTCGAATCAAGTTTGAATAATCAATCCATCTTTAGGATTGTATCAAACTCTTGGAAAGGAAGACCATAAGATCCTTCAGGAAGATCGAGCCTCGTACCTCGATGGGACACCTTCGATACACTTTACCCACCAACACATCAAAACCCAACGGGCTTGTCACTCGAACTCTTATCTCTAGATCCTCAATTGCCAGCCCTATTGCTGAGATATCCCACTACGGATATAGGAGTAGGTAGACCCCGAGTCCACAAGAGCAACTATGGCAATTGAAAACAAGGTAAACATACCTAAGATGACATCGATAGCGGCACAGTCCTCATGTGCCCTCACAACATACTTCCTAGTTGAAGCTCTCGCCGTGGACTAAAAGGTAACACCTAAAACATGACTCGCCTCTTCACGGTTAAAGCCTCAGCCCCTTTGACTCGGATAGTCAATCTTCTAGATTTGCTCTATCGGCGTTCTCGCCTTCTCGGGATAGTCCTTCAAAAGGTGCTCTATCGACCTATAAAAGTAACAAGCTCTAACCATATTCCATCACTCTGTATTATGGTTCCGCACACACTGAGGGCAAGCTGGAAGTCCTGAAGTCCTCTAAGAACTCTCTAGGCTCATCATTGAGGAAGATGTAGACTACCTCCACCTACCAGCCCACTCAGACCCACTGTTCAACCCCGAACCCTGATTAGAAGAACCTATATTCTAATTCTAATTCTAATGTTTTTTTCTCATTTTTTACTCGGACAAAAAGTTATTGGAGTAATTTTGATTAGCTCAACTTGCACCTCCTTGGTCGGAAGATAAATCGTAGGTCAGCGCTTGTATTTGCTCTAAGGACTTGGCACTAGTGGTCAACTCGGAAAATACTTTGGGAGGGGTAGTAGTGAGGTATGTCTAGATCTCCATCCTTAGGCCCTTCAAGAACCTCTTGTATCTCATTTTCCTATGGTCAATAACTATGGGGCATACCTACTCATCTGTAGCAACTCTTGCTCTTAAGAAAACACTAAATGGTTCCCTTACACAAGATGGGTGAATCGCTCTCTCAAGGTATCGATGTGGGCCTCACCCATATACTTCTTCTCGAACTCATCGAGGAAGTCAATACAAGTTAGTCGGTCAGGTTCTCATCCAAGCTCTATCGTCTTCAACCACTCTCATGAATTGCCTTTCATGAGTGAAAAAACACAAAAAAACTTATCCTATGATCTCAGACTCATTTGCCTCATTATCCAATAAGTTTCATACAACCATTGGTTAGCTTGCACGATATTGTCTTGTCCCGTCCCGTGGAAGTCAACCGCTTCTTGACTTTGCACCCTCTCCATTAGTGCTTCTCGAGGTATAGCAGACGACCTCGGTATAGCTATTACGATCTGGTGCAATTCCCAGTTCAGATACGATAAGTAGCTGGCCTTTTGACCAACCGCATCATCCAACGGTGCTTCCACAATGGGTACACATACTCATCATCAGAGTCCTTTCCCCAAGAACCACAACTTTCCTCTAGATTTCGATATCTTCTTAGCATTTTCCTTACTGCACAACAAACAAACGATGTTACATCATCGAATTTTCAGTATTAAAGCATGTACGACTTTAACTCATGGTCATGTACTTATGTTACACCTATATACCATACTAGACTTATCAGGGGACTTTCTAGAGCTGACTAAACCTAAATTATGATACCACTAAATGTAATACCCTCGACACAGTGTCATATTGGGCCACTGACTTAAAACTCGTATTTCAAAATTTATCAAATCAAAAGCCCAAAGACAATAATTTCAAGTCTCAAAGCATAAGTCTAATAAATTTAAATCGGGTCATAGGTAACAAATCAAAACTTAAAAGAGCTTCATAATACAAATTCATTTAAAATATTAAACTCGAGACAATTTAAAGAAGTGTTACAGTTACATATAAGATCCTACAAGTACATGGCTCATTACATCTAGTAAAAGTATTCAGACTATAAGTCGATGCTGAAACCAACCACGATGATGCCCCTCTGATCCAAAGTTTTCCTTAACCTATATACGAAAACACATTTCAAAACGCTGAGCTACAGAAGCTTAGTGGGTACTCTACCAACCTGCTCACATCTTACATAACATAGTTAAACATGAGGCATGGAATAATGACATGGCATACGTACAATGGCGCTACCGTATAAGCCTAAACACAGGATATCATGCAAGTACTGGCACATAGTATATACTTGTCAAGAGAAGTTTACATAGTATCTCAAGTCCTTTTTATCTCATATATATATAATATATATAGGGTGTCCATATCACCTTGTAATAATATAGTAGTAAGGGACCCTTCAGCACTAAGCAAGATCTGTGGTATGCCACTCCACATAATATCCGCTAAGGACCCATCAACAATAAGCAAGTTCCTAGCTTAACTTTCTCATAATATAACATCGGTAACCCATTAACATTAAGCAAGGTTATCATCTTACTTTTCTCATAGTATTTTACTCTAGTAATCCATCAACAGGAAGCAAGGTTACTAGGCATCGTATTTCATAATAATAATAATATACTTTATTTTAAAGTATGCCCAAAGACCAATGATATGATGATTATAAGGATATTTTTATTTACCAAATTTATTAAATAAAGGTATTGTCATTATTGTTTTCAGATATATGTATCAATGTTAACATAAATTGTCAAATAATAAGGTCTATATAATAATATAAGTATTATTATTAAAAGATCTTTAGTCATGTATTATTATGGGCATGAACAATAATGATGCACTTAAGATTAGCATGATATTGATTGATGACAATGAATTGTCATTGGCATAAAGATGTTAGAATTAACACATGAATATATTATTAGAGAATAATATATTGGTACCTGCTATGTGTATATGTCTTGGATTATTATGTGATGGTCACAATATTGCTCATAGTGACAACTATATGTATGATCCTTTGACAAGAGATTATTACTATCTCAACATATGTTGTTTTATATTTTGGTGCAGTTAAATATGTATTGTAATTGGTTACACTATAAAAACTGACATTAGAAATATTATAATTTATGTAGTAAGATATGAATAATCAAGATAGGATTTGTCCTTCCTATATAATAGGATATATATCACAGGCCACTTTATTGAGTAAGACTAGAAATGTATGACCATGCTTGAATAAGTTGATATGAGATGTCACAAATTATTCATCAGCAATAGTCTACTCTAGATATCAAGAAACATTAAATAGGCTATACAAGTGTGAGTATTCCAAGACTTGTGCCTATTATAGATATAAAAAGAAAAAAGGATACAATATATTAAGAGAGTTGGTCACGAACATGGTACACCAAATCATGATCTCTTCTAACTTAGATAATAATGATATATTGCTAGATGTCACTCATTGTTTGTAATATTAGAATTTTTCTAATATTATTACTGATACGTGTAATAATAGCGTAATTGTGCAGTGTACGCGTCGCAAGTAATAAAGTGATATGTATATCGTGTATCGTCTCCACAGGGATTGGTATACTTAATATGTCTCCTCTTATTCCCTTGCTCCTGAAAGATAAAGTAAAATAACAAATAAGTGGATTTGTTTAACTAACTAAATAATTAAATAACAAAACATAAAATAAAGGATTGAGAACGATATAGAGAGAGTGGGTAAGATCCAGTTATGCCAATTAGTGGATTCGATTGATCTTCTTATTGTCCAATGCAATTACACAATACTGCTTTGGCAGTACTGCAGATACAACCTCAGCAGCGTTAGTGTTCTCTGCCGCGACAATCTCTTGCTCTTGGGCAGATGCATCAAAGTTCAGCAAAGTGTTCATAGTTGACTCCACTTATCTCTAAGTCAGAGCGCTGTTGATGACTGGTCCTTGACGATACCTCTCGGTGTAAATAAATGATAACCACCAACCAATCCAACACTTCTTTTAGCTTTTGAAACTCTTAACCTATCTCTAGACCGAGTTAGTGTCGTCAACACCATACTTATCCCTTTCATGAATCTAACTCTCTCGATGCTAAATAAATAGATTACTTACAAACTTCTCTCTCGAGCTTGAATGCAAGAACAAGGAATAGTAATAGGATAAGCAAACTTTGATATTATTATTGCATTAGAACAAAGAAACAAGAAACAATCTCCTCTCACTAATATCTACAACCTTCACCTATCCCTAAGAGATTTAGAACAAATCTTAAGGGAAGGGTTTCTCTAAAATTGGCTCTCTTAACAATGTGGCCGGCTAGGCTATATATAGTCTTAACCTAGGGTAAACCTTTCCTAAATAGATTCTAACTTGGAGTAAGATGCAAGTCTTCTGATATTTCCAAGTTTGCAACCTTCTAGAAAGCTTTTCCCGTTCGGTCTTTGTCGTGGGCTTTTAGTGCGCTAGCCTAGTCCAATTGGTGCGCTGCATCTTCAAGAATGTTCTCTATATTTTTGTCTTTCATTCGACTACAATGTTGATGTTGACACTCTAGATGTTGTCGCGGCCTCGTCTCTGCCTTGGCCTCAACACTGCTTTACCGTTGCTTCGACCCTGGATATTCCTACATGTACAGAATATGTAATAATATCTGCATTCTCTATAAATTTTGACTTTGTAAGTAGTGATAATGGAATATCCAATATTGTACAAAGATTCCATATTTCAGCTCAAGTTGGTGTATAATAGATGCATAAAGTACCATGAGAATGGTAGTAAATAACTGCCTTTTAGGCACTCATCAAATACCCTCAAACTTGAACTATTGCTTGTCCTTAAGCAATGCAAGACATCAAAATGACGAACCTTACTCCCCTTTGGTCTTACTTTTCCATCTATTCTCCCCACCATGGTCATGTCTATCTCTCCGTTTTAGCCACCAGTTTACCCAAGGACTTTTACTAAGAAACAAGCTATAAGGCTAGGTGAGTGTGTGTGTTTTATGGACAAGGTTGATTCAAGGCTTTCTTAGATAAACTCTAAGTTCAAGAAAAGTAGAATTTGTATTAAAGCTATCTCCTTAAAACAACAAGTCTTGAGCCAGTTTCGGGCACCTCAAGATATACGTTTCCTATTTTCTTCTTTTCTTATTATTTTTTCTTTTTAACCACCTATTTAGCATTACTAGAGCCAATTTCGGGCACCTCTAGGATGAAGAATAGCAAAACTAGAGCCAGTGATAGGCACCTCTAGTTATTTTTCCAAAAGGTTCTAAGTCTTTATCACCTAAGTTTTTTAAAGAACTCCTAAATGAAGCAAGTCCAAAAAGTTTTTATTTTTTTTCTAACCCTAAAGCAAGCTTCTAAGTTTAATTCCATTAGTTTCCTATGGTTATCCCTTAAAAACAGAACTTGGCCATGGTAAGGAGAAAGATTTCTATAGCCTTAAAGGAGTAAACTAAAGCAAAGCTGATGCAGAACAGTGCAAGATTAAAAACAGTAATTCAAGAAAGAGAATATTGCAAAAAATTTCAAAAAAATACTCCATTTTTTCATGGTAATGCCACGGCAATGGATTGCCTCGGCAGTGCTTCTGCACCTACAATACCCCCAAACTCAAACTCAACATTGTCCTCAATGATCAATATATGCAGAAAACAACAATTTAAATACGAAAATAGATAAAAACATTAAAAGAAATCATTTATAACAACTCCGAGGAGCTGCTTGTAAAAAGAATTCTCCTAGGCCGTGCCACTGATGCCTTTCGTCTAGATCCTTGTGCTGGTAATTGTTTTTGTTTGGCTTGCCGATATGGCTAAAATCGACTGGGCGGTGTGCATTGCAGAGGTGAAGTAACTTCATCTCCTTCTTCCATATCGTCAATATTTTTTGTGTGCATGATTTTTGTCCCACCCCCTGCCGTAGCATTGGGTATTGCTGGTTCATGTGACGAATTGTGGTATTCGTCAATCTCGCGAGACAGAGTGTCTCTGCTGATATTGGCATAGGGATTGGATTCTGTTGGGGAGAGTTAAAAACAACTCACCTCTCGGACGGCCTTTGGCTAGTAGATGATACTTTGGTAGACCTGGTCGGCCTGAAAGGTTCGGCAGCATGAAACTCTTGAGGCGGACGTGGTTGGAAAAATGGTTGCGACCCTAGGGCAGGTATTGTCTCGGTATAAGGGGCAACAGTGACAAAGATATTAGTTGGGAATTCTAGGAATTACACCCCTTGATTTGGGAAGCTTGTCATCATCATGTGGGCGAGAGATGTGTTGAAATCGTGCTAGTACTCCATGTAGTATTGCTGGAGAAGGTCCATGGTTGCCATCCTCTGCAGAATTTCTTGGTAAGAGTTTGCTACGGAAGGGCCCTGGGCAGATGTGGGTACTTTTGCCGAGTACTGCCCTCCGATAGTAAAGTCTGCAGTGAACTGCTGCAGTGTTGCTTAGACAGGACCTTCCTAGGTTATCTGCATGACTCGACGACAAAAATCTTTAGACCATCCCGGCCGATTCAGTGTGTACTCGTCTGTAACCTCGACTGGTACACCTGCAGCAATACACAAAGCAGAGATTAAAGAATGGAAACATAAAGGGCCTTTGTCTTTCTTACCGCAATCATAAATTTCGTGGAGAATAATTTCTCCAAAGTTGATGACCCTCTTGTTGATTATGGACCGGATGAGCACCAAACGTCTTTTGACAAAGGTGCACCACATCTTAGTCTCGGGTTTGAGGCTCAATCTTTTTACGGATCCTCTATAGTTACTGGTCTCCCAAGGGGTATCGTTGTAACAAAGATCCTCTTTGATTAGCTCAAAGTCGACATCGGTGACTTCCTCTTCAAGATCACTATGTGCATTGGACAACAGAGTGAGGTCATAGCGTTGGTTGATTGCTTCGGCATTAAGGGCGACTTGCTTCCCTTGGCAGCGAACATATAAATTTCCTTCGCTCGGCATGTGGTCATAAAACTCTCGGACGATCGTGGCATTCGATGGGGGAGGTTGGAGATAGAAGATTTTCCAATCTTGGTATTTGATTTTGCTGAACAAGAACTGTTCGATGCCGTAATTATCTTCATCCAAGTGCTGAAATCTTTGCTCCTCTCATAGATGCCGGAGCAACAAAAGAACGGTTGAATCGCTCTTCAATGGAGGCAGGGTAAAAGCGGTTTTAAGCGGTCATGATTATAGTTATTGATTGCCTTGTGCGAAGTCTGGAGTACTTGAAAAGATTGCTGAAAATTTCAAGAAGTAGATGAGAGCTAAAGTAATTGAGAGCAAGATTGTGAAAGAAAGAAGATTAGCAAGAATGCAAGAGTGGGTAATTCTAAGCAAGGGAGTTATTTATATAGGCTGCAAAAAATATGACTGTTAAAAATTAGCCGTTAGGCATTTACTACCTTGTTGAACAGTTACTGCCACGACGGATTTCTCGGCAGAGAGCCGTTGTACAGTTTCTGCCCGTTAGGATTTCTGCAGCTCTGACACAGTGCAATACCGGGGCAGTAGACTTCCTGCTATGAAATACTTTTTCTGCATTCGTTGCTTTATTTATCCTAAAAACTTAAAAACATAAAATACTAAAAATGAAACATAACAACATATAAAATTAGTCCTAATATAATAAATAAAATGGAAGGGAAGAGATTATGTTACTTGTGGAGTGCATGTGAATGCATGTCCCAATTTGATTATCTCTTTCTGGCTCGTATCTTCCTTCACGTGTTGGCCAGTCCCTTCAGTGCATTCGACTTCTCCTTTGTGCTTTATTTGCTTACCGAATAGTCTGCCAAGCGTGCTGCCCATGCAGGATGTTTTAGTACCCTGGTCTGGTGTATGGAGAGCCTTATATTCTGTTGGAGCGTCTGAATTTGTTAGATTGTGGAAGGCGTTCAACTTGACTTATTGGTCGTTTATCCGCATCGTGAGCTCGCTATTTTCCATATCGATGATGGTGCATCCAGTAGCAAGGAAAGGTCGACCCAAGATGATCGATGTATTATCGTCGGTCTCACAATCAAGGACGAGAAAGTCGGCAAGAAATATAGAATTGTCGACCTTAACCAGAATGTCCTCAATTTTGCCTTCAGGATGCACACAGGACCGATCCGCAAGTTGGAGCAGCACTATTGTTGGTTTGCCCGCCCTATTCCAAGTTTTTGAAAAACTGATTTGGGCATTAGATTGATCTTGCTCCCAAGTCGCATAGGGACTTTTCTTCATAACCATCCCCAATCGCGCAAAGGATTGTAAAGCATCCAGGATCCTTTAGCTTAGGCGGCATGCGATTATAGCATGGCCATGCAACCTTCAGTGGCTGCCACCGTTTCAAATTCCTCTAGCCTTCGTCGTTTGGATACTATGTCCTTTAAGAACTTAACATAGTTGGGCATTTATTCAATAGCCTTAACTAGTGGCAAGTTGATATGGACTTGCTTTAAGATGTCTAGGAATTTCCGAAATTGGTGATCTTTTTTGTGCTTTTTTAACCTCTGCGGGAAAGAAGGTGGTGGTCTTATGTCCTTCAAGTTTCCTTGGATATTGAGTTTAATACCTGGGATGAACTTATCTGCAGCTGCCTTGGCAAGATTTTCAGGTACTGCTGGTTCTGCTGCCGTGGCAATGCTTTCGGCAGGGTCCTGCTCAACTTCTGAGTCCTCGTGATGTTGCTTTTCTGGTTGGACTATATCAGTTGAGTTCCCTTCTTTATCTTTTAATTGTAGGTCACTTCTTGTCGCAATTACATTGCATTGCTCGTGGCCTAATACCTTAGCAACCTTAGTATTGCTAGGTAAACCCCCTGGTGGTCGAGTGTTTTGTCGTTGGGTAAATTGACCAACTTGGTTTTCTAAAGACTTGATTGCAACCTCCTGGTTCTGCAGTCTCATCTCAGTTTGATTCATGAAGTCATCAGTACGCTTCATTGAGCGACTATTCTCGGCCATGTATGAATCAGTCTTTGACATGAAGGCCGTGAGAGAATCTACCAGTGCGTTCAAAGACTACTGCCGTTGTACCTGCTGCTATGGCATGGACTGTTGTGCGTCCTGCTGCGGCAGGTTCTATCTTTGGTGCTGGAATCCAGGGACTTGGTTGATTGGATTTAAGGCATTGTTGGGGTTACTCCATGAAAAGTTTGGATGCCTTTTCCAGGATAGGTTGTAATTGTTTGACATCATATGATTGTTCCTGTTATAATTTCCAACATATAGGCTGGTTTCCTCATCTTGTATGTAATTAGATGAGTTGACTGCCTTATCTTCATGTATATTTCGTTGGGCTTGCATATTCTGAACCATCTTGGTTAGAGAAGTCAATTATGCTGCCACCGAACTGGTTGTGTCTAATTTATGGGCCATGGCATGGCGTCTCATTCCTTCTCACCTTGATGTAGGAAACTGGAAGTCGTTCCTTGCGAGTTTGTTCAGAATCTCAATGGCCTCCTCGGGTGCTCTATCCAAAAGTGTCCTATTTGCGGAAGCATCTAGTATCATCCTTGTGGAGGCATTGGTAGCATTATAGAACATGGAGACTTGCATCCACAAGGGAAAACCATGTAATGGGCATTTATTTAACAATTCTCTGTAGCGTTCCCACGCCTCATACATTGGTTCATTATCATCCTACCGAAATGATATGATTTTATTACGAATGCGATCATAGAGATTTGTCGGGTTGAACCTTGTAATGAATTCTCGACAGTGTTCTTCCCATGATCCTATAGATCCTGCTGGGATGCCATTTAACCAAGTTTTCGCCCTATCCCTCAGTGAATAAGGGAACAACTTTAATCGTAAAACATCTTCATGGACTCCTTGGATCTTGAAAGAATTGCACACTTCCATGAAAGATTTAAGATATTGCCTTGCATCTTCAGTAGCAGACCTACTAAATTGTCCATTGTGTTCAGCATGTTGAACATCACTGGTTTGAGCTCAAAGTGAGTTGCTTCAATTTCCGGGGTGACTACGCTAGGGTTTATTCCGTTCTTCCACCAGAAAGTCTCTAACAGTGAGCTGCGTCGGCAATGGTCGCGGCGGTGGCTACTGCGGTATTGCTGGTGGCAGTATATTATGATCAACAAGTGGAATTTGTCCTCTTGGTAGATTATCCATGACTTGAAATAGGTTGCGCCTTAGATTGGGTCCTGTCCGTTCGATTTTAGGATCCAATTCGTATAATAGACCACTCGGGTTTACCCTGGTCATATACCAGATAAGTCAAAGTTAATAAAAAAATAAATAATTAGAATTAAAATTAAATAAAGAATGGTTAAAGAGCAAGAAAATAAAGAAAACAAAAATTTAGTTGCCAATCCCCGACAATGGCACCAAAAACTTAATGCGTGTAATAATAGCGTAACTGTGCAGTGTACACGTCACAAGTAATAAAGTGATAAGTATTTCGTGTATCGTCTCCATAGGGATTGGTATACTTAATATGTCTCCCCTTGTTCCCTTGCTCCTGAAAGATAAAGTAAAAACACTGATAAGTGGATTTCTTTAACTAACTAAATAATTAAATAATAAAACATAAAATAAAGGATTGAGAACGATATAAAGAAAGTGGGTAGGATCCAGCTGTGCCAATTAGTTGATTCGATTGATCTTCTTCTTGTCCAATGCAATTACACAACATTGCTTTGGCAGTACTGCAGATATAACCTCGGTAGCGTTAGTGTTCTCTGCCGCGACAATCTTTTGCTCTTGAGCAGATGCATCAAAGTTCAGCAAAGTGTCCGTAGTTGACTCCGCTTATCTCTAAGTCAGAGCGTTGTTGATGATTGGTCTTTGACGATACATCTCGGCGTGAATCAACGATAATCACCAACCAATCCAACACTTCTTTTAGTTTCTGAATCTAACTCTCTCGATGCTAACTCTCTCGATGCTAGATAAATATATTACTTACAAACTTCTCTCTCGATCTTGAATGCAAGAACAAGGAATGACAATAGAATAAGCAAACTTTGATATTATTATTGCATTAGAATAAAGAAACAAGAAACAATCTCCTCTCACTAATATCTACAACCTTCACCTATCCCTAAGTGATTTAGAACAAATCTTATGAGAAGGGTTTCTCTATAATCGACTCTCTTAACAATGTGGCCGACTAGGCTATATATAGTCTTAGCCTAGGGCAAATCTTTCCTAAATAGATTCTAACTTGGAGTAAGGAGCAAGTCATTTAATATTTCCAAGTTTGCAACCTTCTAGAAAGCTTTTCCCGTTCGTTCTTTATCGTGGGCTTTTAGTGCGCTAGCCTAGTCCAATTGGTTCGCTGTATCTTCCAGAATGTTCTCTATATTTTTGTCTTTCATTCGACTATAATGTTGATGTTGACACTCTGGACGCTACCGCGGCCTCGTCTTTGCCTCGGCCTCAATACTGCTTCACCGATGCTTCGGCCCTGGATATTCCTGCATGTATAGAATATATAATAATATCTGCATTTTCTATAAATTTTGACTTTGTAAGTAGTGATAACGGAATATCCAATATTGTGCAAAGAATCCATATTTCAGCTTAAGTTGGTGTATAATAGATGCATAAAGTACCATGAGAAGGGTAGTAAATAACTGCCTTTTAGGCACTCATCAATTACTAACGTTACAATGAGCCTGTAGGGTCACACCCAATGGTTGAAAAGGACAAATAAATATATATAATCCTAAATTTAATCAAAGGGTATAGGTAAATTAATTGTATCCCTTTTTGAATTTGGATTAAATATAGATCCCAAATTTTATAATTATTTTCTTTTTAAAAATTCGGAATAAAACCTTAATTTCTTGGATGACAAATATATTAGGGATGGGTTAAATGAATAAATGAAACTAATAGTATGATATGTGGAACTTTTTACTTAAAAAAGATGTAACACCCCAAATTAGTGCCTATAAGTTTGTCGAGTGAATAGTCTCTCAATCGAACCGATTTAAACGAACTAGACTAGTTTCTGGAATTAATTGATAATAAATATTTTGGGGAAAGATGAAATTATGGGAAAATACTTTAAAATCTTTATTTGACTTATATTGACTTTAATAAAATCATTTTTATGAAATAAAACTCGGAAGACTGATATTTTGAAAACTAATAACTTTTTTTTATAAAAATTAAAAATTATTTCTATTTTAGTGACTAAAGTGTAAAAGAGTCATAACTTTGAATCTTTAAAGATCAATTAATTCAACTTTTTCTAGAAGATCATGCCTTTCAATAATTATCTTTTTATTAGATTTTAAGTGGTTAATTAACCATAATTGTTAGGATGATCATAATCTTCAAATTCTCTCAATTTTTTGTAAAATCTTTTTCTCCTTGTCTCTCAACTTATATGTGTAGAGTTCTTTCAATTTTCTCTTATTTCTACTCAATTTTAGCAAGGTAACTTGAATTTCTTTACCTCCTTTTGATTTCCTAATGTTTTATCATTGATTTCAACCTTATCTTATCAAAATCCTTTGTTTTTTATGTTTAAAGCAATAATTAAAGATGGAATTTGAAATTAGAGGTAAAGATCAATTCTTCTACTCAAATTACATGTTCATTATTAAAATTCCTAATTTAATGACTCTTTAACCTTGATTTCTAATGTGTTTTAATGATTGAGTCGATAAACAATTAGTTTTAAGATGGATCTTGATGATTTCTTATGGATTTACATTTTGATCTAAATTTAGGGATTATAACAATGTAATAGATGTTTTTAATCAATTGAAATGTTAATTGATGGTATGAATCAATATAATCCCAAAACTAGGTTACTAGCTTAGGATTTGAGGTGAAATCTTGAGACTTATAGTGTTTATTGGGTTGTGTTAATGTTGATACAATAAGCTATGTTTTAGAAGATTTTTGGATGAATCTTTATTTTATTTAGGTGTTAATTTCCTACGAATTGGGTAGGAAGTTGTGTTGATATTTTAAATCGATGTTTAGGTGTTACATCAATGTTGAAATGGGGTTGTTGAATGCCTTGATGTTGTGAGGTATTATAGAGAAGTCTAATGTGCAAATAGTGGACTAATGCCTCTATTTTGTTGGCTAAAAACATGGGATAACCTTGAAGCTAATCAATCGGTAACCGATATTGATGATAAAAGCTTTAACAAAAGGGCGAAGCAAAATCAATAAATTGATTATGGTTTGATGCACTATATTGCTTTAAGATAGAAGTTTGAGAGTGTAGGTTTGTTGTAAAAAGTCAACTTATGCTTAGAAGTAAGTTATCTGTTTATTCTCTCTTTTATGGATTGTAAACTTTCATGGATTACAATTATCATGATCAAGTTTTAGAATGTTATATATTGATTTCAAATTGCTTTGATTTGATAAAATGTATTTGTGACATCACATAAAAACATTGTTTATGAAATGCCATTGTAACATAGAGAATGCTTTAGAGAACTTGTATGGTTTATGCATGAGTCTTTAGGATGAGACTTGGTTTGGTTTATTTCTTTTTAGACAATAATTATAAAGATTTTAGAATTGTATTTCGAATAAGTGATGAGACTATAAATGTCAAAGATATTGATCGATCGATAAGGCCTAGTACTATAAATATTATAAAATGCGTACGTGATATAAATTCCTCGAGATATAATAGGGATAATGCTATTACTATGTTGTAGAGGTAGTTCTATCATATCCAGGCAATGAAGATAGGTTTATTGATGTTGAGCTAGCTGCTAATGTTGAGAATATTAGAGGCTCTGCTATTAGTGTTGAGCTAAATGTTGCAACTAAGGTCATTGGTGAGAAGTTGACCAATATATAACTAGTTGCTTCATTTCAGGTCACTTATGACATTGGCTCTAATGTTGAACTAGCGTTTGTAGTTGAGGACATTGGAAGGTGTGTAATTGAAAAGGTTTTCTCTAATGCTGAGAGGTCAAGACCATTAGACAAGCTAAATACTAGTGGGACAAAGTCTTACTCTGTAACACTCCAGAAATTTAATTAGGAAAAAACTAATTTGGTTTCAATCCCTAATTTATAAACCCTAAAAATTAGGAATTTCTATTGAGTTAAATTTGAAAGGAGTAGGGTATTTAATTTTTTCGGATAAGTCCTAACCCTAGTAGGAATTGGGTTGTTTTGAGTATATTAGAAAGTCTACCTTGTTTTGTTTCCCTTCTCTCTCTCTTCAGGACATCTCCCTTTTCTCTTCAATTTTCTTTCCTCCGTCAACCGTCCATCTAACTCGCGGGGGTATCATTAGGGGGTTGTTATGGATGAAGGTTAGCACAAGGGAAGAAAATGTAGGAATGATGGTCAAGGCTCTTGGTTGGATTTTTGATCGAGCATGTTGGGGACGGTCTCTATGGTCGTCGATGGTTAGTTGTCGTCGACAGCAAGAAGGTGTGTTTGTCGTTTTATAGCCGTTTAACTTTTACTACCGTTTGCATTTACTATCACATCAGAAATTTCGGCAGACTAGCCGTTACACTATTTTTTCCGTTAGGACTGCTGCGGCTCTGACACTGTTTATTGCCTCGGCAGAATTCCTGGTTTGAACTATTTTCCCTTTATTCTTGCTTACTTTCTTAAAAAAATATTAAACAAAAATAACAAAATTAATTAAAGACAAAAATAATTATAGTAAGTAAATCTAAACTAAAACTAATCCTAATATAATAGATAAAGTAGAAGGGAAGAGATTATGTCATTGGTGGAGTACATGTAAATGCATCTCCAAATCTGATTATCTCTTGTTGGCCAGAGTTATCTTCAAGTGTTGGCCATTGGCTTTAGGTCCATCCCTTTTTGTTCTGATCTTCACTGTACCCTGTTTGTCTGGACAGTTTGATGTTCTGTTGGTTTTCTTCACATCTGCTTTAATTTTTCTGCCAAAAGTTCTATCATAGCAAATATCTAATTTTATGTCGAGCATGTTGCCCAGGCAGTGACTGTTGAAGCAGGATACCGTTGTGTCTGCATCTTTAGTGTGAAGGATTTTGCATTCTTCTAAATCATTATATCTTTTCAGATTGTGGAAGACATTGAGTTTAACTTGTTGGTCATTGACCCTCATAGTCAACTCTTCTTTTTTCACATCAATTAACGTTCGTCCAGTGGCAAGGAAAGGTCTCCCAAGGATGATCGGTGCATTATCATCTTCTTCACAATCAAGGACAAGAAAATCAGCAGGAAAAATAAATTTGTCTACTCTTACCAGTATGTCCTCGATTTTTTCTTCGGGTTGCACATATGATCGATCCGTAAGTTGGAGCATCACAGTAGTGGGTTTTGCCCTTCCAATTCCAAGCTTTTGGAAGACAGACTTGGGCATTAGATTAATGCTTACTCCAAGGTCGCATAGAGCCTTACCTTCATAGTGGTTACCAATTGCACAAGGTATTGTAAAACATCCAAGATCCTTCAATTTTGGTGGCATGCGGTTATGTAGCATTGCCATACATCCTTCTACAATAGCCATTGTTTTAAACTCACCTAGCCTCTTTCTATTAGACACAAAGTCTTTTAAGAACTTAGTATAATTAGGCATTTGTTCAATTGCCTCTACAAAGGGTAAGTTAATGTGGACTTGCTTTAAAATATCTAGAAACTTCTTAAATTGATGGTCCTATTTTTTGCTTTATCAACCTTTGTGGGAAAGGTGGTGGTGGTCTCATCTCTTCCAAGGTTTCTTTAAATTGAAATTTAATACCTGGAACCACTGTGTTTGTCACTGTCTCGGCAGTTTGTTTAGGTATTGTCGAGCTCTCTACTAGGGCAGTATTCTCATGATTAGTTTGTTCAGCCTCCAAGTCCTCTTTCTCTGGTTCTTTTGGTGGGACTTTGGATGCTGAGCTTTCTACCCTTTCTTTCATCTGTAGACCACTTCTGGTAGTGATTGCTTTGCACTGTTCATGGCCCAACCTGGGTTTCTATTGCCTTGATAGTAGCCTCTTGGTTCTATAACCTCATCTCAATCCTATTGATGAATGCATCTGTTCTTTTTATGAAGTTACTGTTCTATGCCATTTATGATTCAATTTTCATCATGAATGCTTTTAGAGAAATTTCTAGAGAACTCATAGGTTATTGTTGATGCATCTACTGTTGTGGTAGAGGTTGTTGTACTTGCGGCGGCGGCAGATGTTGCATTTTTTGCTAGAATCTTGGTGGTTGAATGGTTGGATTTAAGGTATTGTTTGGATTACTCTATGAAAAGTTTGGATGCCTCTTCCATGAGGGGTTATATGTGTTGGACATCATATTGTTTCTATTGTAATTTCCAATATACATGATGGCCTCTTGATTCTGCATACACTCAGAAGAATTGTGGTTACCTCCACATAAATTGCAATAAGAATCAATGGATTTAACCTCATGGGTGTTCTGCTGTAGTTGCATATTTTGCACCATGTTGGTAAGAGAGGTCAATTGTGCTACCACTGAATTTGATGTTTCAAATTCGTTTACTGTGGCTTGGCGTCTTACTCCTCCTCGCCTAGATGTAGGAAATTGAAAATCGTTATTTGCGAGTTTGTTTAGTATCTCAATAGCTTCTTCAGGTGCTTTATCCTTGAGTGTTTCGTTTGCCGAGGCATCTAACATCATCCTTGTCAGGGCATTGGTGGCATTATAAAATATTATCACTTGTGTCCATAGTGGAAATCCAAATAATGGGAATTTGTGCAATAACTCTCTGTAGCACTCCCATGCCTCGTACATTGGTTCGTCATCAGCCTATCAAAAATAAGTAACCTCATTACAAATTCTATCATATAAATTTGTAGGATTAAAGCACGTAATGAAATCTCGGCATAGTTCACTCCAAGGTCCTATTGATCCTGCTGGAATGCTATTTAGCCAGGTTTTTGCCGTATCCCTCAGTGAATAGGGGAACAACTTCAATCTTAAGACATTCACATGGATTCCTTGAATTTTGAAAGAATTGCAAACTTCCATGAATGACTTAAGATGTTGCCTGCATATTCTATCATTGACCTACCAAATTGTCCAATAGTGTTTAACATATTGAAACATGACTGGTTTAAGTTCAAAGTGGGCCGCTTCTATTTCTGGTGTAACCACTCCAGGGTTTAATCCATTTAAATCTTCCTCCAGGAAGTCTCTAACAGTTAGCTGTCACGGCAGTGGTGGTTGTAGAAGGCATCCATTGTCGACAAGTAAGTTCTGATTTTCATGATTTACTGCCATGGTTCCTTGGATCTGTCTCCTCAACGCTAGATATGTACGTTTAATTTCTGGCTCTAATACGTACAAAGGATTGGTAGGGTTAACCCTGTTCATACACCAAAAATAAACCAAAGTAAAATAAAAATAAAAAATAAAATAACTAAAACGCAAGAAAATAAAGAAAACAAAATTTAGTTGCCAATCCCCGGTAACGGCGCCAAAAACTTGATGCATGTTAGATATGCGCAATTTCAGTACAAGTGAACACGTCGCCAAGTAAGAAAGTGATGAGTATCAAGTATCGTCTTCTCAAGGATTGGTGTACTTAATATGCTTCCTTTGATCTTCTTGCTCTATAAAGAAAACAAAATAAAAACACAAGTGGTTGGGTTGTGAATAATCTAAATAATAAAAACTAAATAAAGATAGAAAATTAGATAAAGAAGGTGACTAGGATCTAGTTGTGTTGTATAGTGGATTTGATCAACTCGTTCTTGTTCAATGCAATTATACAACACTACCTCGGCAGAACTGCAGACTACTGCCTCGATAATGAAGATATTGGTCTGTCGCGGTAATCCCTTACTCTTGGGCAGACTTTATCAAAGTTCGGCAAAGTATCCTTAGATGACTCTGCTTATCCCTAAGTCGGAGTACTGTTGATGACCAGTCCTTGATGATACCTCCCGGCGTGAATCAATTATAATCACCAACCAATCTCACACTTCTATTAGCCGCTGAAACTCTAAACCTATCGCTAGGACGAGTTAGTGCTCCATGGTAAAAATACCGTGTTTATTTCTTTCGTAAATCTAACTCACCCGATATTAGATAAATAGATGACTTACAAACTTCTCTCCTGAGCTTGAATGTTAGAACAAGGAATGACAAAGAATAAGCAAACTTTGATATTTTATTGTATTAGAAACAAGAAACAATGTTTGACTTCCTCACACTAATACTTTACAACCATCACCTAAGCCTGAACAAAATTAGAACATACTGTAGAAAAGAAAAACTAAAAGTCCTAAATCTAATTCTATATTCTAAGATATGCTCTTCCCTTGGACGACTATGCCTTATATAGACTTGGCCTAGGGCAAACCTTTCCTAAGTAGAATACAACTTGGAGTATGGAACAAGTCATGTACATAGGTCAAATATTTCCAACTTTATTCCTTATAGAAAGCTTTCCCGCGTGGCCTTCTCTTTGGGCTTTCATCGTGTTATCCAGCTCCGATCCTTGGGCTTCTTGTCCAGCAATGTTCTCCTCATTTTTCTCCTCAATTTGTCTACCATATTGCTACTTGTCCTTTGCTGCCTCGGCCTCAGTTTGCTGCCACGGCAATACTTCTTCCTGCACAAACATAAAAATACAGTAAAGTGTGTCTTTTCTGTAAATATTTTCTTTAATAAAAAAATCCCTAAATATATCATATTAAGTATATGCATTGGTCTAAGTAGGTGTAGAATTGATGATTAATGCCCATAAAAAGTGTAGAATGTGATAATGAGTTGAGCACTTATCAAAACACATCCTCAATTTGTGTTCTCTACTAGTGGGTTACAATCTAATATCCACAAACAAACAATCCTCATAGTGCTTCTGTTTTGAACATGTGGGCTGGATCATTCAAACCAGAAATTCAAAATTTTGCTGACCTGGTTGAGTTGGAAAAATTGAAAAAATCTCAACCCAAATCTTCTAAGATAAATGATGATAAGTTCATATTCTTAGAAGAAAGAATCAAATCTATGGAAGGTATTGATGCCTTCAGTGGAACTGACATTATGGAGCTAAGCTTAATCCCTGATCTAATTTTGCCTCCAAAATTTAAAGTACCAGAATTTGATAAATTTGATGGCACAAGTTGTCCCAATGCCTACCTTACCATGTTTTTCCGCAAAATGACTGAGTATGGAAATGATGATAAGTTGTTAATTCATTGTTTTCAGGATAGTTTAGCTGGGTCTGCCATACAATGGTACAATCAGCTGAATAGAGCCCAAATAAGCACATGGAGAGACCTAGCAAGGTATTTCAAAGAACAATACAAGCATGTCGTAGATATGATTCCTTATCGTCCAACACTCTAAAATATGAAAAAAAGGCATAATGAAACTTTTCATCAATTCCTTGGAATCTATATGCTATGAGAAGCTTGTTGGTAGAACCACTAGAGGCTTCGCTGATCTAGTGACAACAGGTGAAGCAATTGAGCGTGCCTTTAAAAGCGGGAAACTTAACAGTCTCGAGGCTTCTAAAAAGCCATATGCCAAAAAGAAAGAGAATAAAGTTAATGTTGCGGGAAATGACGGATATTCATATCCCAAATATCAATCTCCACCACAATTCGTGTATCCAATAGGATATTCAAAATTTAATACAAACTCTTCAGGCCAAGAAAAACAACCACAAGTTGGACCCAGATCATCGAGGGCTAACACAGAAAGACAGTCTTTCACTCCTATTCCAATTTCCTACAAGGAGTTGTATGCAAAATTGTTAGAAGAGAGGTTGGTATCTACCGTTTTCCTCACACCCCTACAACCACCCTACCCAAAATGGTATGACCCTTCTACACATTGCGAATTCCAAGCTGGAATCCCTAGACATACAATAGAAAATTGTACAGCTCTCAAAAGAAGGGTTCAAAGTTTGATTAATCAGAACATTCTTCAATTCAACATGTTAGAGGGACCCAATATTTCTAACAATCCTTTGTCAACACATAAAGAACCAAGGATTAATGTTGTGATGAATAATGATGCGTTTAAATTTAAAACAAGCTTATCTGAAGTGAAATCATCACTAAAATGGGTATCGAAGAAAATGGTGGAAAGGGGAATGTTGAATCATAACTATGGTGCTACTATATGCAATAGAAGGAAATTTTATGAATTTCATGGGGAAGTTGGCCATGAAATACAATATTGTGATGAGTTTAGAAATGTTGTCCAAGATCTGATGGATAACAAAGAAATTGAGTTCTTTGAGCGTACTCAAGAAGTTAATGAAGTTTTTACAATAGATAAACAGTTGTCCAAAAAGGGTTGTGAAGGTAGTCGACCTTTTCTGATTAACTAACCACGAATGTATGATGAAGGATTAAAAAAGCCTCCACCATGATTGGTAATCGAGGCTCCTACTCCTTTCCCATACAAGAGTAACCGACAAGTATCATGGATTTATGGTTGTAACATGGTCGTTGCAGGGAAGGATGATTCTGAAACTATATCCGCAGAGATTAGTGAAGTTGGGAACTTTACTCGAAATAGGAGGTGTTATCCCCCCGATATCTTAAAACCAATGGAAACAGTAGGCATTGAGCCAAAAGATAAGTTTTTGTTAAGTGGAGAAAAATCAAAAATTAACGAACCTATAAACGAGGAAACACGAGAATTCTTAAAGTTTATCAAACACAGCGAGTATAGTGTGGTTGAGTAACTACACAAACAACCAGCTCGTATTTCCATATTATCTTTGTTATTAAGTTCGGAGACTCATAGGAATGCCTTACTGAAAGTGTTAAATCAAACATTTGTCCCAAATGATGTTTCAGTAAACAAGCTGGATAAATTGGTGAACAACTTACATACTGATAATTTTATCTCTTTTAGTGAAGATTAAATTCCTCCTGATGGTATGGGATCCGTCAAAGCATTGTATATAACTACTACCCACAGTAATTGGTATATATTACCCTATGTTTTAGTTGAAAATGGATCTGCCTTGAATGTCATGCCCATGAGAACACTAAATAGACTTCCAGTAGATAAGACTCGCATGAAGACTTGTCATACAACTGTAAGGGCATTTGATGGAACTAGAAGAGATGTTGTAGGAAAAAATGATGTCCCGCTTTTGATTGGTCCATCTACGTATAACATAGAATTTATTGTTATGAACATTACACCGACTTATAATTGTTTATTGGGATGCCCCTGGATTTATGCTCCTAGGGCAATACCATCAACGCTTCATCAAAAGGTTAAATTTGTGATTGATGTATGCCTTATAAGTGTTGGCGTTGAAGATGATATTATTGCATCTGCGTCAACTGATGCTCCGTACATAGACGTAGATGGAAATACAATTGAATATACATTTGGATCACTTGAGTTTGTGAATGCAACTTTTGATGCTGAAGGAAAAAGGGTCCAAGACCTAAGCTCTCAAAAAATACTATGATGGGAATAAGGCTCACTGCTGGAAAGGGACCTAAATCAGGAAAATGACTTGGAAAGTTCTTACAAGGAATGCACATGAAGATATGACCATTCTTGAAATCTGATCGAGGTGGTGTGAGATTCAAGCCTAACCTATAAAGAAAGATAAAACACGTGTTGAGAACACAAAAAGGAGTTGGACTGTCCAATATAAGTAATGAGAGAAAAGTGACGGTACTTCCTCGTATTACTGAAACCTTTGTGTCTAAGGGGCATATTCATTCTGGAAAAGAAAGAGAGATTTTATTATCACCACTAAAGAAATTTAAAGAGTTGGGCATAAATGCAACAGAGGAAGAAGGTCAAATTGAAAAGAATCGATCAAAGATCGGCCCATGTATTCCAGGCTGTGTCTTGAATAATTGGACCGCTATTGAACTCCCAATTGTTTTTAAATCTTTATCAGAGTAATGTTCGAAACTTAACTTATTACTTGAGCCCTAAAGTAGTTTGAATTTATTGTAAGGGCCCTCACTTAGGCATTCAGTTTATTAATTCAATAAATGAGCATATTTCCCGATCTCATTCGGTCTCATTTTCTCTTTTTATCATTTCTTTCATCGAGCCTTGTATATATATGTCTTCTTGTTTATTTGTAGGCCTTTAAATATCAGTTACATGAATGACGTTGCTTCGAGCTCAAAAGTTGATTTTGAGCAGACTGTATGCTTAGGAGAACATGAGTCTAATGAAAGCTATGAAGAATGTGAATTATCATAGAACATGAGAATAAGAAAATTCTCCCTCACCAAGAACTAATAGATATAGTGAATCTGAGAAATGAAGATGATAAAAAAGTACATATTGGTACTTTCATATCTTCGAAGACAAGAGACAAACTCATCTCTCTACTTCAAGAGTTTAAGGATATGTTTGCTTGGACTTATCAAGATATGCCTGAACTGAACACAGACATTGTAATGTATGAACTTCTGCTAAAGCCAGAATGTAAGCCTGTACAACAGAAACTTAGAAGAATGAGGCCAGAAATTTTACTTCAGATACGAGAAGAAGTAAAAAAGCAATACGATGGTGGCTTTTTACAAGTGGCCAAGTATCCTGAATGGGTGGCAAATGTTGTTCTGGTACCCAAGAAAAATGGAAAAGTGTGAATGTGTATTGACTATCATGACCTTAATCGTGCTAGTCCTAAAGATAACTTCCTTTTACCATATATAGATACGTTAGTGGATAACACAGCTAAGCATTACTTATTCTCATTCATGGATGATTTCTCAGGCTACAATCAAATCAAAATGTATCCAAAAGATATGGAAAAAACCACTTTTGTAACAATGTGGGGTACATTTTGTTATAAAGTGATGTCATTCGATTTAAAAAATACTGGGCAACATACCAAAGTGCCAGGGTAACTTTGTCCAATGACATGATGGATAAGAAAATAGAGGTTTATGTAGATGACATGATTGCTAAGTCTTGGTTAGAGGAGGAACATATCACTAATCTTAGAAAACTTTTTGAATGTTTAAAAAAATTTCAATTGAAGCTTAATCCAGCAAAATGCACTTTTGAAGTTTCTTCAGGAAAATTATTAGGGTTTGTTGTCAGGAAACGAAGAATTAAGGTGGATCTTGATAAAATTAAAGCTATTCAAGAACTCCATCCTCCTTGTACTCAAAAAGAGGTTCGAGGTTTCTTAGGAAGATTAAACTATATTTCTCGGTTTATTTCTCAACTAACTGACAAATGTAATCCCATTTTTTGCCTCCTAAGAAAGAATAATATGGGCAATTGGGATTTATCATACCAAGAAGCTTTTGATAAAATTAAACAATATTTATCAAATCCTCTTGTATTAGTGTCGTCTGTGCCAGGAAAACCTTTGATCTTGTATCTAGTGGTATTTAAAAATTCCATGGGAAGTGTATTAGGTCAACAAGACGCAACTGGAAGAAAGGAACACGTTATTTATTATCTTAGTAAAAAGTTTACTGATTGTGAATTAAGGTATTCTTCTATTGAAAAGTTGTGTTGCGCCTTGATCTGGACCGTCCGTAGGATTCTTCAATACATGTTATATCATACAACATGGTTAATTGAAAAGCTAGATCCAATAAAATACATGATGGAATCACTAGGTTTATCAGGAAGAATGGCTCGTTGGCAAGTTCTGCTTTCTGAGTATGATATCGATCATGTAAACCGAAAAGCCATTAAAGGTAGCACCACCACAGACCTTTTAGCAAGTTGTGCTTTACCCAAATATGAACCTTTGAGTCTTGACTTTCATGATGAGGACCTTATGTGCTTAAATAGCAGTGAAGATAAATCAACTAGAGAAACAAATTGGAAGATGAATTTTGATGGGGCTTCTAATGCACTTGGGTGTGGAATCGGAGCAATTTTAATATCCCCCAAAGGAAATTATTATCCTTTTACCGAATGACTAAATTTTGAATGTACCAATAATATGGCAGAATATGAAGCATGTATAATGGGATTTCGTGCTACAATTCAACGGAAAATCGAATACCTTAAAGTATATGATGATTCGTCATTGGTGATTTTTCAACTCTGTGGAGAGTGGGAAATAAAATATGCTAAATTGATCAAATATCGTAAGCTCATTTTTGAATTAATAAAAAAGTTTGAGAAGATATCTTTCTATCATCTTCTACGAGAAGAAAATCACTTGGCTGATCCATTGGCAACTTTGGCTTCCATGTTTAAAGCAAATAGAGAAACCGAAATAATAACCATACAAATGAGAATCTTCAAATCACCTGCCAGTTGCTATGTCATCAAAGAAGAGGTAGATGATCACCCCTAGTATTATGATATTTTACAATATCTTAAGTATCAAAATTATCCTGAGGGAGCAACTGATGTCAATAAAAGAATTATTCGAAGAATGGCTACAGGATATGTTCTCGACGGAGAAATCTTATGCAAAAGAGAATGTGATCAAATGTTACTTAGATGCATAAAAAGTCATGAGGCAAAAAAGATAATTGAGGAGGTTCATGAAGGGATTTGTGGAATTCATGCGAATGGTCTCAATATGGCAAGGCAAATTATGAGGTTGGGTTATTTTTGGACATCTATGATAGAAGATTGTATCAATTTTGCTCAAAGTTGTCATAAATATTAGATTTATGGAGATAAAAACATACAACCTCATCACCCCTTCATGTTATAACAGCTTCGTGGCCGTTTGCAACATGGGGCATGAATGTAATTGGACGAATTACACCAAAGGCATTAAATAGACATCACTTTATCTTTGTAATGATTGATTATTTTACCAAATGTGTAGAAGCTGCTTCGTATACAAATGTAACTACATCGACAGTATGCAAATTTCTAAAAAGATAAATAATTTGTCGATATGGTCTACCATAAAGGATTATTTCTGATAATGCTTTAAATCTGAATAACCGAATGGTGACAAAAATTTGTAAATAATTTAAGATAATACATCACAAGTCAACACCCTATCGCCCAAAAATGAATGGGGGCGTCGAAGCAGCTAATAAAAGTATCAAGAAGATTATTGAGAAGATGATGATAACATATAAAGATTGGCATGAGAAACTACCTTTTGCATTATTGGTATATCGTACATCTGTACAAACATCGACAGGAGCAACTCCTTATTCTTTAGTATATGGAACGAAAGCTGTATTACCAATTGAAATTGAGATTCCATCACTCTATGTCTTGATGGAACTTAAATTAGATGAAGCTGAGTGGGCTCGAGTTAGATATGATTAATTGAATTTAATAGAAGAAAAGATATTGAAAGTGATTTGTCATGGGCAGATGTACCAAAAACGAGTGATCCAGGCTCACGATAAGAAAGTTTGACCAAGATCTTTTCGTGAAGGAGATTTAGTTTTGAAAAAGATTCTGCCTATACAAAAGGATTTTTGAGGAAAATGAATGTCAAATTGGGAAGGACCATTTATTGTGAAAACATCCTTCTCGGGTGGAGCATTAATCTTAACCGAGATGGACGGAAACGAGTTATCAAAATTCGGTAAACTCGGATTCTGTTAAAAAATATTATACTTGAATACATGACAACGCCAATAGGTAAAAACTCAAAAGGGCCCTATTGGTAAGAAAAAGGAAAAAAGAAACATTAGTAGGTAAAAATACGAAAGGGACCTACTGAAAAAATGATAGAGAGAGAAAAGAAAATGAACCATCAGTATGTGAAAACTCGAAGGGCCCTACTAGTAAAAAAGGAAAAAAGAAAGAAAATTCAAAGTAAAAACTCGCAAAGGGCGCCTTGAAATCATGGGGAGATTCAAGTTATGGTTTTGAAAATGGTCCATGAAGAAAGTTCATATGTCTTCAGATGTTGGTTGATGACTTAAGCTCTACTAAGTAGAAGTCACATATGCAAAAGAGGTTCTTGAGCGAGATAGCAACGGAGTCCTTATAAATGATATCTTAGGGTTTTATTATTTTTATTATTATTATTTTCTTTCTTCCTCTTTCTTTTTGTTATATATTGTATCAAACATTCAATTACCACCTTTCAAAACCCAAACCATTTTTATTCAATAAGAAAATTTAATAATCTCGTTACCTTGTGCTTCTTTATCATTTGAACATCTGTGCATTTCTTCGATGAATTTTTTGCTTTACTAAAAGAGGGTTTACAATGTGTTTTTATATACGACGCATTACTTGAATAAATGGTTTAAAACAAAATGACGTTCAATGGAAAGTTTTTTTAAGAGGCACGACATGGAGTGAAGAAGATGAAGTACATTGACCGTGGTCTAAATAAAGATAATCAAATTCAAAATAAAATCTAATATTCATGCATTTAAAGCTTTTGAACATCTTGCATATAAGACAAGTGTATTAGAAACATGTGCATTTTTTTAACAAGATTGGCCTCTAAAAGGAGGTGCCTTCAGGATGAAGTATCGTTATTTATTTTCAAGAATAAACATCGTCAAAGACCTCCGAGATGGAGTGTTATCACTAAGCTTTCAAGAAGGAATTTCATCAATTACCTCCGAGATGGAGTGTCATCATTAAGCTTTCATGCATGAATAACATCAACTACCTCCGAGATGGAGTGTCATCACTAAAAGCTTCCAAGAAGGAATGCCATCAATCACCTCCGAGATGGAGTGTCATCATTAAGCTTCTATGAAGGAATGTCATCAATCACCTCTGAGATGGAGTGCCAACATTAAGCTTCCATGAAGGAATACCTTCAATCACCTCCGAGATGGAGTATCATCATTAAGCTTCCATGAAGGAATGCAATCAATCACCTTCAAGATGGAGTGTCAACATTAAACTTCCATGAAGGAATATCATCAACTACCTCCGAGATGGAGTGTCATCATTGAGCTTCCAAAGGGGAATACCATCAACTACCTTCGAGATGGAGTGTCATCATTAAAGATTATGAAGAGGAATATCATCATTTACCTTATCACCTACCTCTAAAATAAAGTATCATCACTATTAGGTTGTTTCTTGTTGAAAAAAATTTATTGCTTCTAGTCTTTGCTCACTTCCTCCGTTTGAGTAATGAGCAGAGAGGGGCAGCTGTATGCAAAAAAAATTAAAATTAAATCTAAAAAATCTAAAAAACATAAATTTTTAAAAATTTAAAAAATTCTAAAATATAAAAAATTCAAAAAAATAAATCTAGAATAATCTTAAAAAAATCTAAAAATAAATATTTAAAATAAAAAAAATTAAAAAAATCAAATAAGTCTAAAATGGATAATCTTACCAAAAAAATTTGAAAAAAAATAAATTTTAATAAACTAGAATTCTGAAATTTTAAAAAAATAAAAACAAATCTAAAATAATCTTTAAAAAATTTGAAAATAATTT
This sequence comes from Abelmoschus esculentus, assembly GCA_035048815.1. Lineage (NCBI taxonomy): Eukaryota > Viridiplantae > Streptophyta > Magnoliopsida > Malvales > Malvaceae > Abelmoschus > Abelmoschus esculentus. Next base: position 9,174,592 of record JAUCBN010000026.1, on the reverse strand, counting down.
TAAAAAATAAAAAAAATTCAAATATATTCTTCCTCTCTAAGTAAAATCCTAACTAACTCCTATTTTTAGAGTTTGAACCCTCCTAAAACCCTAGTTTCTATGCTATAAATATCCCCAATCCCTTTAGGAAAATCACAAGAAAAACAAAGCTAAAGACAAGCAAACCAAAGCAGTGGCAAGCAATTACAAAAGTTAAAGGGAAAATTACTTTATAGGTCCCCTTGAAATTAAGTTCTTAAATTCATGCTCTTAAGTTTTAGTTTTATTTTATATTAATCATTTTTATTATGTTTTATCTTAATTAAGTTTTTATTTATGAAATTATTTAATTATTGAACCAATAAATTTGTTTAGATTTAATTTAATTATTAGTTGGTTTTATTAAATTAATTAATTTGTGAATAGAATTTTAATTAGATATTTATTGGAATAATAAAGTAAAAAATTAGATTTTTTTATGCAGTTTAATTTCTTTTTTTTAATTTAATTTTATGTCTTAATTATGTTTGATATTGTAGGAAGAACAATAGGAAATGAATATAACTTTCATATATCTTTGAACTGAATACAAGCACTACTTATATAGCATCGGGTAACCCTTGGATAGAGTTTATAACGACTACTTAACAAACCTAATTGACTAATAAATTCTTAAATTATACAAGCACAGCACACTGTGAAATACAGCTAGCATACTTCTCGTCTCCTCCCCTTCTTCTTTTTGTCTCGTACTGTCAAACTAATCCTCGTAAACGATAAGGCAAGCCTCTTGAAGCCTCAACTTATCTTTTGAAAAAACTTTTAATTGCTCATGCAGTCGAACAAAGAATGCCGTTTGTAAGGTTTTCGTGAGTGCGTCCGCTATTTGATGTGTAGCTGGTACATGATTTACCTGAAAAGAACCTTCTACGACCTTTTCTCGTACAAAGCTTAAGTCCAATTCTACATGCTTAAGCTTTGCATGGTGAACCGGATTAGCCGAGTGGGCAATAGCTGATGTATTATCGCACCAAATGATAGGCACTGCATCTAGATTGACTCCAAGTTCAACAAGAAAGGACTTAATCCGTATTGCTTCGCACATGGTATTAGCAAGACTTCTAAACTCTGCTTCAGTTGAAGACCTAGCGACCACGTTTTGTTTTTTCGAGCACCACACAACAAGATTGTTCCCTAAATACAAGCAGTGACCAGCAGTTGACCTCCTATCAACAGATTTTGCTCCCCAATCTGAATCCGAATAGCCAACAAGAGTAGTAGCAGCAGGTGTCATGTCAAAAAAACAATCCGTGATCAACAGTCCTTTTGAGATACCAAAGCAACCTTCTCACAGCAGCCCAATGAACTTCAGAAGGTGACTGCATGAACTGTGAGACCTTGCTTACAGCAAAATGTATATCAGGTCGGGTTGTGCATATATGTTGAAGAGTACCAACAACCCTCCTATATAGAGTAGGATCATTGAAAAGAGTTTCTCCCTGAGAAGAAACTAAAGGAGGAGAAGTGACCATAGGCGTAGAAGCAGGAACAACATCAAGCATGGAAGTCTCCTGCAACAATTCAAGTATGTGTTTCTTCTGACTGAGAATTACCCCTTTATGTACATGCTGAACCGACATTCCTAGAAAGAAATTAAGTTGTCCGAGATCTTTCAAGGAAAAAATAGTGTTGATAGCTCTAACTATATCATCAGTAACTTGAGGACTTTCTCCTGTGATGACAATGTCATCGACATAGACCATTACATAAGTCTTGCTTCCATCCTTATCTTGAAGATAAAGAGAAGAATCGGCTAAGGAAGGAGTAAACTGTAGATCAAAAACCAAGTAGGACTTGAACTTGTCAAACCACGCCCTCGGTGCTTGTTTAAGACCATATAAAGACTTCTTAAGCCTGCAAACCAACATATTACCATTGGAGTCTAATTGTTGAAAACCAGGAGGTTGTTTCATAAACACCTCTTCCTATAGATCACCATTCAAAAAGGCATTATCCATATCTATTTGCCTTAAAGTCCAACCTTTGCTTAGAGCCAAACTGAGCAACACACGAACTGTAATAGGTTTAATAACTGGACTATAAGTCTCATTGTAATCGAAACCGGCTTGTTGCGAGTATCCCTTGGCATCCAATCTTGCCTTGTAACGAGCAACACTCCTATCTGGATTTCTCTTGACTTTAAACAACCATTTACACCCCTCTGGTACTCTATTTTCAGGAAACAAGACTAACTCCCAAGTCCATTTATTAACAAGAGCCTCTATTTCATTTTGTACAGCAGCTTTCCATTCATTAGATTGCATGGCCTGATGTACGTCCTTAGGCTCAGGCGCAGCAGAACATGTGTCAATAGAGTAGACTTTCGGTTTAAAAATCCCAGCCTTAGACCTGGTAACCATTTGATGACCACCAAGCCCTTGTTTCGGTTTAGAAGAGCCGCGACTAGGAAGACTACTGGAGACTTACGGCAAACCAATATTTAAACCACCAGTGGAGTCCACAAGTGGACCATTAGTAGGAGTAGTAGACTGAACTTCATCTCCAGCCACAAGATCACTAGCCACAGGTAAAGACGCACTAGACTACATCTTGGAAGAGGAGTTAGACCCATCGAGACCAATAGAAGAACTTGTAGGAAAGTCATTTGCATTCACTCGAGAAGAGTTTGTAACGCTTTCACTAGAACTATCAGCAGAATGACCTGCAGACCTCTTCACTTGCCTAGGTGGAATAAACTTTACCTGTCCATGCATTTCTATAGTACTATTCGAAGCATTCTTAAAAGGAAAACAGTTTTCATTAAACTTGACATGCCTAGAGACATAAAGTCTACCATCCTCACTTAAACATTTGTAGCCATGATGTTGAGAGATATATCCTAGGAAAATACATGGCTTAGACCTATATTGCAATTTATGTTGATTGTAGGGTCTAACAAGAGGATAGCATTGCACACCAAAGACGCGCAAGAAATTGTAATTAGGCTTTCTATTAAACAACCTTTCATGTGGTGACAAACCTTGCAACACCTTAGTAGGAAGTCTATTGATGAGATAAACTGAAGTATAAAAAGCATCAGACTAATATTTAAATGGTACAGACGCTTGATCCATTAAAGTAAGACCGAGTTCAACAACATGTCTATGTTTACGCTCAACCATTCTATTTTGTTCAGAGGTGTATGGGCAAGTGTGTTGAAATAGAATTCCATGTTGCTTAAAATAGGCATGTAAGGGTTGAAATTCAGACCCACAATCGGATTGCATGACTTTAAGCTTACAATTAAATTGTCTTTCTACCATAGCATGAAAAGCAACTACAACTTTGTAAGTATCGAACTTCCTAGACAAAAAATAAATCCAAGTATATTTCGAAAAAGCATCAACAAAACTTATATAATAACTAAAATTATTAGATACTAAAGGAGTCGGTCCCCATAAATCCATTTGAACAAGTTGCAAAGGACTATCAAACACAATATCAAATTTTTGAAACGAGAGTTTATGACTTTTGTCACGCTGACAAGCATCACAAAACGGTATTTTATTGTCACTTAAGAAAGGTACATTACAAGATTTAAGCACTTTGCCAAGAATATCACTAGATGGATGACCTAACCTCCTATGCCAAAGTTCAAGCATATCTTTAGAATCCATCGAAGTATTGAAAATAGCAGGATTACACATATTCGAACTATCTAAAGAAACATCACTAGAAGACAAAACACCAGAACCAAATTTGTAGAGCCCATCACTTTTCAATCCTTGCAAAATCACCTCCTGGGTTTTCAAATCCTTCGCAGTACAAAAGTTAGGAAAAAATTTTAACAAAACATTATTATCTTTGGTAAACTTTGAAATTGAAAGAAGATTTTTCCTAATAGCAGGAACATGTAACAAGTTATTCAATAACAATGGCCTAGAAGCTGATAGTAAAGAGGCATTCCCAACACTAGCAATATCAGTAGCCATGCCATTTGCCACATAAACCTTTCCAAAAAACAGAATAAATTCTAGAACTATGAATCATACCTGCATCAGGTGTAATATGTGTAGTTGCGCCTGAATTAGGATACCAGGCAGCTTCAAATCCAGAGATGCTAACTTCATCGGCTAAACCAACATTGTTTACCACGACTTGCTCTTCACCAGGCTGAACAACTTGTTCTTCTGAGAGTTCTTCTTCGTACGAATACATATTGGCAACGTTACCATAAGCTTGATCATACCTGAAGTAACACCGATTCGCCAGATGGCCAATCTTTCCATATATCTTACACTGAGGTCGAGAACGACCCCTATAACTCCTTCCCCCTCGAGCACCTCTAGGAGCCAAAGTATTGTTCGAGTACGTTGGCGTATTGACCTGAAAACCTTGTCCACCATTGGGCCGAAAACCAGAATTATTACCAAGATTTCGCGGAACACCATAGAAACCAGAACCACCTCGATTCTGTTGAGAAAAACCACCACCGTGATGAAAAAATCCACTTTGACGTATCTAACTAGAACCTTGAATCTGACCAGGGCCTTGAGTCATATTAACAGAAAAATACTGAGCCACAAACTCATGTTGCCTCGCTTCTATGTCCAAGAGAACGCTACACACACCATCAAGCTTATATGGTTGCTGGCTAGACGTGATTACCGTAACTACAGATTCATATTCTGGTGGAAGACTAGAAAGAATCACGGAAATATGCATTGTCTCAGTCAACGGATTGCCACACGCCGCAAGATTATCACAGATCATTTGGATCTGAGCCAAATACTCCCTCATATATTGATCGCGTTTTCGAAGATTCTTCAAAGAACAGTGTAGGTGCATGATCTTTGTAGTAGAAGAAACAGAAAATAATTGGTTCACCTTGTCCCAGATCTCTACTACCGTTTTGCAGCTCACCAACGAGGGAAGAATCGAAGCACTGATAGAAGAGAGTAACCAAGAACACAAGGTAGTATCTTGTTGTCGATAAGCAACAAATTCTGGATTGGCAACCTTTGTATTCCTATCGTCAAGAATCTGTCGAGGAGGTATTGTGACAGTCCCATCGATATGATCAAGCAACGATAGGCTCTCGATCGCAAAAAGAAGTTGTTTCTAGAGCATATAGTTGGTGTCATCGAGCCGAAGGGATATAGTCTTGTTGGTGAAAGGCTTAGAACTAGTTTCAGCCATTTCGCTACAGAGAAAGACACGAGAGTTCTTTTAAACAAGAACCTCTGATACCATGTAGAAAGAACGATAGGAAATGAATATAACTTTCATATATCTTTGAAATGAATACAAGCACTACTTATATAGCATCGGGTAACCCTTGGATAGAGTTTATAACGACTACTTAACAAACCTAACTGACTAACAAATTCTTGAATTATACAAGCATAGCACACTGTGAAATACAGCTAACAGATATGTCTTTATATTATGTTCTTAAATTTTATTTTTTATATATAGTTAATTTTTATATAATAGTGCTATTAACCACCTTTCAAGTTTGGTAGACAATACAACCCCTTTTAGGTACCAATTTTGGCCGTTGTGAGGGTGCTATAACCTTCCCCATACGTAACCGACCACCGAACCCGATTACAACTCTAATTCAAATGCAGATCAGTTTTATAGGTTTTCAATCGTACCTATTCAAAATGATTGATGGCGACTCCAATTTTTGATAAAACTTTAAAGGTCCAACTAATTTCGACCTGGACCAAAAACGATATCGACAGTCATATATATATAATTTATTATTAATCATAAACTATCAAATTAAAATTTTTAAATCCACCTCTGTGTATCGGTACAACATAACCCCACGGAAATATGGCTTTCGAGAAAGTTCTCTATCTCAAGAACAAAGGCATTCAAATTTTTAACTTTTGGATCCTACATGTTGATTTTGAGCGAGTAGTAGAGGAATCCTTCTTAGAATTTATTAGTGGGACCCTATGAAAATTCCTTTTTGTAAATTAAAATGATTCAAAAAGCTTAAGAGTTTTAATAAAATCATTGTGCAAATATTTCTCGATGCGTACTTGATAAAAGAGAACAACATTGTGGACAATAATCTATAGGGTAGAAGCATTCTAGACAATAATCTATTAGCACAAGAAATTGTTAGGGGTTATGGTAGGAAATCTATGTGAAATGCTCGATGTGCAAGTTTAAATTGATCATTGATAATTTTCAAAAAATATATTTTTGATATTTGGTTCAATTTGTTGAAATCGAAAGATTAAGATAAAGAACAAAATAATTTTAGAGCGGTTCAGTCATGTTTATATTCACTATCTTATCACATCACTAATGATTTCAATCAATTCACTATGAATTCGTTCTTTTTTAGGCTAAGGAGAAAACCATTACAACGCTATCTTTTGGACTTGACTAAGATAGAACCAACTCTAGTTTTCATCAAAAGGTAGACTAGAACCTCTCATTTTATAAGGGAAATTGTTCAGTAAACTAACTACCTCAAAAAGGTGGGTGTTTACATAATTTAGCTCATAAGAGAGTATGAAAATTTATAATGGAACTCTCTAAAACACTATGTACAAGAAAAATAGGAAAATGTGAGTTATAATCTATTTTTTTTTATCATTTTGCTTTGATGTGTTCGCTAACCATCTTCAAGTGTCCTTGGGGTGTTTATATAGTGTGGAATAAGTTTTTAACCATTTATGGCTGTTAGGAATGAGTCATAGTCGTTAGGGATGCAAAATAGTTGTTATCTACAAAAGTTTCAACATTTATAACTAAAGTGATCAATCCATTTTCTCAGGAGATCTATCTTTTTCAAATATATGATCCTTGAACATATAAGGGATCAATCCCTTTTTTAGGGGATCAATCTTTTTATAATAAGGGTATGTCTGGTTCGAGGAATATAAGATTACCTTTAAGAATAAGATTCTCGGAATGTAGCATTACTTGACATATTACTAAGAATATTAATTAACTTTATTTAGTTTATTTGTTAGGAATATAAGATGACACTATTTGGTTGATGAAATACAAGATTACTTTAAAGTAAATTTACCAAATTATCCTTATGAATATTCTATTTTTAATTTTAAACTTCTAATACTAAAATTAAAAATATTTACATTAAAAATCATATAATTTTTTCCAAAAACTAAATTTTATAAAAAATGTTATATTTAATATATTATAAAAACAATTAATATCTATGAGAAATTTAGTTGATTTTTTATTTAAAAAATTATATTAATCATTAAAAATAGTTTACAATTAGAAACTCGCCCTAAGATTATGTATTTTTTTATTAAACAAACATTATTCTATTAATAATGATCGAGTTTTCTAACAAGTGCTTATAATCAATTTTTGTCAACCAGGAATAAGTTAATTTTATAATTTTGAGTTTTACCTCATTCATTGTCAAACCAAATTCAAATAAACTTGTATGAATTATACTAGTTTCATTTTCATAAACTTAAAATTCGAAATCTCGCATTAGAATATGAAGCCTAAATATGAATTAATTTTTTCATCAATGAGAAATATCTTTATATAAAATATTAAAATATCTTTTAAATATATATAAAACTATTTAAATATTTTATAGAATATTTTCATAGTTATAATTTTTATTTTATTTAAATATTAAAATATCTTTTAAATATATATTAAACTATTTAAATATTAAACTAATAAAAAGTAAAATTATTTAATAAATTAATAATATTTAAATATTCTAAAAATGATCCAAATTAAAAAAACTCACTACTTCAAGGACAATTTAGTCCAATATGATGGAAATTGACAAATACCTAGAAGAAAGATGAGAATCATATTCTCGAAATATTGACAAAAAATGCTACTTTTGGTAATAATTTTTTTTTGGTTGGTGGGAATAAGGACAAACCAAACATAAGAATAAGATTTCGAAAAAGATTATTACCCCTAATAATAATCTTTTCCATGAATCAAACACCACCTGAATGGATAGAGCTAAAAAAACAAGTGTTTATTGTCAAAGGGGTCAATCTTTTGCATAGGTGATCGATGCTTTTTGCCTTAAACCTTAAAAATTATTATTTTTTAAAAGGAAAAATATCATATTGATTTTGTAAACGTTCAACTAAGTTGAAAAATATTAAAAACAAAATTTTCAAGTTTATTTGGATTTTGAATTGTTTTTGAATGTTTTTAAATTAGTACAACAATTATTTTTTAATTATTATTTTAAAATAAATATCCTAATAATCTTTCCTTTTCGTTATAGTAAAATTAACTTGAAAATTTATTTTTTAGATCGCTTTATTTTTATATAATAAGAGATTAAAGCTTTGAAGTCATTAAAATTCTTTCTTATTCAATTGAAAATTTAATTTTTCAAAATATTCTTTTCCTTTTTGTTATATGAAAAATGGTTCAAATAAAATTTGAAAGCTTTAAATTTTATAACAACGGAGGGTATAAAAATTTTTAACAAAATAAGTTTTGTTTCAAAATGGTCTCCCTTACTTATTTGCATCAAAATTAAGCATAACAAAATAACCCTTAAAAAATAAATTTTAATGTTAGATTAATCAAAATAATAAGCTCAAAATTCAATTATCCTAGACATATTTAAATTTAGATAAACAAAGATAAACAAATAAAAATAAGCTCAAAGGTTACCCAATTCTGAATGTGTATGACTTAAACATTCTTGAATCCTCGCTATGCATGTCATTATTTCATACACCTACAAAATATACTTTAAGGATCCCTAAAATAAAAATATTATTATAGGTTTAATATAAGGTTATAAGTTTAAGGTTTAGAAATAATAAAAAAATTGAATGGTTGAAAATATGGTAGGGTCGTTAAAAAATTTTATTTATTGTTGGAATTAGGGATTATTTGAAAAAATCGAGAATGGGAGATAGGTTTAAAAATTAGGGTTTAAATTTGATGAATTGAGGATTTTAAATTAAGTTTAAATTAGAAAATTTCATGTACTATTTTAAAAGAATGAGAAATGTTTAAAGAATCGAGAATTTAGAAAAGTTTGATGAGTTTGAAGATTTATTAGAAATTAGGGTTTAATTAATAAAGACTCAAATTTAGTTTAAAATGGAAAATTGAGAATTTTAAGAAAAATGAGTACTTTATTTAAAATTTAGGGTTTTAAAAGATTTAAAAAAGATTTGAAAATAAAATAATTTGGGTTTATTTTGAAATAAAAATAAGAATTTATTTTGAAAAAAACGGGAGTAACCACCACTACTTTAGTGGGACAGATACCGTTAAAACCAAAGATTCTAAATAATGGGTTCAAGAGTCAGTTATGGATAGGATATAGTTAAACCTTACACCGCAGAAAAATTGGTACCTAATCGAATATATTACCCGAATTAAAAATTTATAAGTTCGCCTTTTTATTAATTTATTATCTGTTTAAAAATACGAAAAAATTTTAAAGACCTCAATATTTTAAGGTAAATACCCAAACCGCCACGATTATGATTGATACCTACCCTACTTACGATCGAATATTGAGATACTACATTTAAATTAGATTACTGTGTTAAATTGCATTGAACAAATAAATGTGTACAAACTTACAAACAATAATAAATAAATAAATACAATAACTAAAGATGTCAAATCAAATCGCAAGAAATTAAAAGTTGTAAATTAAAGTGCGAGAATAAAAATATTACACTAAATAGGTGGTAAATAAAATAGATCATCCTTATTACGAGTAACCGTAAGACCGAATTAAAAAAATAAATAAATAAATAGAAGACAAGAACAGTATATAACAAAATAAATAAAATACATACATGATATATAATATATAATATATAGTATGTATAACATAAAGTTTAACATAATATAGAATATTTAAGCATAAAGTATACATTACAATATGAATTAGGGATTGAAAATAAATAAAACAAAATTCTGATTCGAAAATTAAAAACAAAAATTAAAATGAGATTAATGGACGGAATTGAAAGGAAAACAAAGTTCGAAGGTAAAATTGAATGAATCAAAAGAAAATCAAGCAAAAAGGACGAAATTGTGATTGGAAACAGATCTGAGGGACTGAGGGAGACATTTCTCCAGAGTCGAAGTCGAAAAGACTATAAAACGGAAGGACCAAATTCACAATTAGCCCACATCATCAAACGCACGTATCCTTCTTCAGGTCGGGTCACACACGAGTTAAGCTGCTCAAAACGGCAGCGTTTTCAAGGTAAATAAATATATAAAAAATTAAGATCGAATGGCCTGAAATCCATCTCTTTTCATTTGTCTAGAAACCCAGAGAAGAAAGAGAGATATACTCTCCGGAGAATTCAAGAACCCTAGCCTTCATTTACCTAGAAAACGGTTATCTCCAAAATTTTTCAACATTTATAATTAAAGAGATCGATCCCCTTTTTTAAGGGATCGAACCTTTTATATATATTTAAAACAAAATTTTAATTTTATTTGGATTTTAAATTATTTTTTAATTTTTTGAAATAGTCCAATAACTATTTTTCAATTATTATATCAAAATATATATCCTAACACTATATCTCTTATATATGTCCTTATGGTCAACCTGCAAAAGGCATTTGACTCTTTAAGTTGAAAATCTATCCTTAAGGTGCTTGAGGCTTTAGAACTCCCTTATATTTCTAGAGACTTGATACAAGGCTACTTTATTGAATCCAGATTCTCAATTTCTTTAAGTGGAAGCTTGGTGAGATACTTCAATGGTAAAAGAGGTGTAAGCTTGGTGAAATATTTTGTATTCTTGATATGAATCTTGTGAGAGTAGTGTTTCAATATCATTCAAAGTGTAAAAAAAATGTGTTTAATTCATTTATGGTTTGTTGATGATCTTCTTATCTTTGAGTTGTGTTCTTCGTTTGTTTTATAACATCTTAGGTATGAAATTCAACAAACTATTGGGTTTATGATTGTGACTTTACAAGTCTGGGGACACCTCTAGTTACAAGGAAGCTTAATGTTAAGGATTGTGCACGCCTCTTGGAGAAAATTAAAGGCAAGCTTGAGCAATGGTCCCATAAGCACATGAGTTATGTTGGTCGATTACAACTTATAAGAGTTGAGTTGTTTAGCCTAGTGAACTATAGGTGTAGGCAAGTGATCTTGTCTACTTTGATTAATATAGAGATACAACTTGTTTCATTCACCTAATATAAAATTTATTTAATAACAGTGATTCATTCTAGATTGCATGGATGAAGGAATATGTCATTTGTAGAAATGACTTCTAACGTATGGATTGCAAGCCTTTATTTAGTTGGACAATCAGAAAGATGCTAAAGTTAAATGCCAAGGCATGTCCTCTAATCTCAGCCCAAAATTGTTTGATTGTGTAACATATCTAGAATGACATTCGATTATGTGCTCCAAGGGTTGCCTGACATAAAGTAGTATAGTTCCCTTTACAAATTCCTAAATATGCCATGATAGTTGGGATGGTAAGTCTAAATATACTCCCAACTAAAGAATAAAGATAGATGGAGACATATAAGATTGAAGGTGGATGACTTTTGTGTAAACTATGGAAGGGGACTAAAACACATGGATAATCTTTTCTCAACTTTTTCACTTCATGCGAACCATATGAAGTAATTTGTTTTTCAAGATCTCGTTTAGGGTTATCCTAAAATTGGTTTGGCATGCTCTTATTTATGGGTAAAAATCTTCTACCTTTCTATCATGCCTTCAATCATGTCTCCTGTTGAAAATTTTTAAAAATTTGAATTTTAAACTCTAACCCTTATTTTTAATACCTTAAATCCTATACCCTAAAAATAAACTCTACCCCTAATTCCCTAAATCCTAATCACAACTCCTAACCTTAAACCCTACACCTTACCTTAAACCTTTAATTTGAAACGGAGACACGAATATAACCATGGAAAAGAGGTAGATGATTTGCACCCCTTATTTACCTTTTTTGGAAGGAGAAAAATGCTCGATTGTTTAAGCGAGCCCATAGATTCATTGATATCCTTTTTAATAGAGTCAAGAAGATTGTTTATATTAGAATTAGGAATGACAATATATCGGATTAGAATCGAATTTTATAAAATTTAAGTTCAATCCAATTAATTATCGGACTTTTAAAAAATCCAAGTTTGGTTACATAAATTCAAGTCTGACCTAATAAAATATCTAAAATTTGATTCAAATCCGAAAATCCAAATTCAATTATTTTTTTTAAAGTAACAACTCAAACAAATATCATTAAATAAAAAATATTTTTCATCAAAAAATATATTTAAATTAATAGCATAAACAAATCTCAATAAATATGATAATTCAATATAAAATAAACTAAAATAACAACTCAAACTTCAATTAAAAAAACTCAACAACAAATAAATTATGCTTACATAAACTACTATTGTTTTACTAGTCTACTAATGTAACACCCCGACCCGGATGTCACATTGGGCCTCTGGTTCAAAACCTGTATTTTAAAATTTCTTTCCAAGTCCAATAGGTAAATCAAATTTCAAGTCCGAATACGATCCATAAAATTTATTTAATTTAAAATAAAAGCCCAAAATAGTTTAAAGTAAACGGAGCTTCAAAATATTACAGACCATTTAAAAACATTCGACCCAAATTAAAATAAATAGAGTTATAAAAACATATAGGGTTCAACATAGTACTATGCCCACTACATCTAATAAGTGTACTCTGACAACACGGTCGATGTTGAGATCTGAACCTCGAGGTGCTCCCCAGAACCCGCTTCACCTAACCTACGCACGAAAACACATTTCGAATGCTGAGCCACACAAGCTCAGAGGATACGCCGAACTCGGCCAACATCATGCATATCAAAAGTAGTAAAGCATGGCATATAAATCTCGTACATGGTACAATGGTCTAGCATGCTTGCCTAACACATGGCATAAATAAGATGTATATTATCGCACACAACATATACAAATCAACAATCACACAAGGTAGTGAGGCTCGCATCCACACAGCATCGGGATCCCATACTCAAGGATGAGGCCTGCGTCCACACAACATCGATATCCTACATCTGGAATTAAGGCCCGCGTCTACACAGTATCGGGATCCTCCAATCCCATACTTGGAATATCACATCGAGTATCTTCGAATGAGGCCCGCGTCCACACAACATCGGGATCCTACATTCAAGATAGTCATCAAATCATCACCCGGAATGTTACATCGGATGGCCTTCAACGTGTTGCAACACTTGGATATCCGGATTCCATAACACAAGGACCCAAACCACACAAGCGATCCACCTAGAATCTTATCATAACAAGATATATTAAGGCTTACCATACTTATGTTTTTCGGGATTATATTTGTAAACTTTAGTTCGATAATTTGTTTTACAACTTTTAGATTAATAGAAGTATTTATTAAAATCACAGAGCCCAAAACTCTACTCCAACTTGGCCCCAAAGCACAGGGTATCGATACTCTTAAGTAGGGTATCGAAACACCCTGCATCGATACTCACCCAAAGAGGATCGAAATATGGTTATCGATGCTAGTATCGATACCCTTTGGCCAGCTCAAAAGTCAACAAAAAGGGAAAGAACCGCTTCGATACTGGTATCGATGCAATTATGCCACTAGAGGGTTCGTTATAGAACCATGGTTTGATACCCCTGCACAACAAGCCAAAATTTACTCAGGGGTATCGATATCGATAGCCTGTGTACCGATACCCCCTACACGAAATACAGGTCTGCACTTAGAAATTTTAGAGATTCATCCTAAAACTTAACCTAGTCGATTCCAAAGTCTTTATACTCGTTTTTAAGAGTGATTAGGATGTTTTAACATCAATTTCAAGTCATTTAACACATTAGCTCGGATTTTACCATTAACAACCTCTATCAAGTAAACCAACATACATACATGATTTCTCTATATGCTATGCATTCTACCATGAATGGATGATAAAAGAGAGAGTTGGGAGTACCAAACTTAGCAAGCAACAACAACTAAGCAAGCTCCACACCTCTTCAAGCTTTTCTCCCTCCTAAGCTTGATGATGTCTCACAAGCCTCTTTCTCTACAAGAGAAAGATAAAAAATGGATTAGCAAAGTCTTGAGATAATTCTTGAGCCTAAAACACTTAGAAAACCCTGATTTTTGCTCTTGGAACTCAACCCGAGCTCAAACCAAATTCCCCACCAAAACCTTCATCCTTACCAAAGCAACACTTTCTTACCTCTTTTTAAAGATCATAAACCCCTCTACAACTTACCCTTCTAGCACAAAACGAGATTCCATCATTAAACCTCCCAAAACCTTACATTTGATGATTGCTGCCAAAACAAGGGATGAAGAAAATGAGATTGTAGGGGGGTGATATCATGCTCTATGCAATAACAGAAAAATGATGCCCCTAAACCCCTTTTTCTTCCTTTAACCAAATACCAAAAAGTCTTCAACTAAAAACTCATAAGCCCAACAATCATCAAGCCCAAAAAGCCTAAGACCCAACTAGACAACCCGAGGCCCAAAAACCAAAGCCCAACACCACGGGTTAACCCAACACTCTGATACGGAAAATCCGGATCGTTACAACTAACATAACTACTTTACAAATCATAATTATAAAATATATTATAATATTACAATCCGATGAAACAAATTAAAAATATAATCAAAATGTTAAACCATGAACATTTGACTTAGAGAAAAGTTTCTAACCATAAAGCTTTTATTGTTTCACTAAATCTCAATAAAAGTCTATAAAATAAGAGAAAAACATAAATAGAATTGTCATCTAAAATATTAATTGTATATAAACTTAATTAGGATTTCAATATATATATATTTAAATCTAAGAATTTTAAATATTTTTATTCGGATTTATATAGATCGGACTCATATCAGAAATGAATTCGGAGTAAATTCAAACCGGATCATACAATATCTATATCCGATCCACCTTTTATTAGATCTTGGACTTTTTTTAGATTCAAATTTAAAATTTTTAATCAAATTTGAATTTTTTTTTGAATCAAAATTATATTATATTATCATCCATATCTAAAATACAATACACTTAAAAGATATATATTATAAATAATTCTCTTTTTGTGGCTCGAAGAATCCTCTAAGGAGATAGCTACCAAGGGCAAACTATAAGTATTTGTAAATGATCTTTGCTTGATCTTGGGTAATAATATCCACTTTTCCAAAATAAAATAAAGTGATTTTCTTGGTCAAGTCTAGATAATAAAATTATTACTAAAATAGACAGAACATTTAAGATCAAATCTAGATCAATATTTTGATCAAAGATTGGGAAAGAAAAGGTCAAAGAATTTACTAAAATATTTATTACTTTCAAGCTTAATAATAAAATTATTTTATTTATTTATAATTTTTTAAAGGAAGATATTATAACAAATTTTATATTCACAATATGATGTAGTAATTTAAAAAAAAATCTTTAAAATAAGGTTATAAATGAGATAAAGCAGATCATTACTTATTCGAATTTAACTTTGATAAAATTCATACTTAAACTTAAATTAAATATAAGTTTTTAATAGATTTAACAGAATTTAATATTTTTTTTAAAAAAAAAATTGACTTAGTTCGACTATGAAAATTAAAACAATATTGATCCTTAAATTGAAAGAAAGAATGAAATATAATTATTTTTAATACTTTTTACATAGAAAAGAGGAAGGGTAGAAAAAAATATTTTTAATAAATTTTAAATCTATAGCATGAGAAAAGAGTATAACGAATGAAATACAATTCTAATTCTCTCGTATTTCTCCATGAGACATGGAAATTGCGTATACAAATTAAATACATTATTCAATGAAAATCTCGTGTTTTATACGTGTAACATTTTGTTGTTGTACACGTGGTTCTTTTTGTATTTAATATGAATTAGTAAGTGTATCAAAATATATGAATTTGTATGATGTATTTCCTTTTTCTAAAAAAATATACATCCAACAATTATTTACATCTTTATCAAGTTTTACCAATTTATAATTTATATAATTACACATATAAAAGCTATAAGTATAATAATATTAAATTTTAAAAAACTATTTAATTAAAAATCTATTAAAAGTATTCCATTGAAAATAATATTTTTTATGATATTATTTTTTTATATATTTTTATGTAACTTCAAAATAAAACAATAATAAATATTCATTTAAAGATCAGTGTTCACTTTGATTAAAAAAAATCAAACAGTACCTATTCAATATAATTTATATGTGACGCCCTAATAGTAAAAAAAATCACAAATATAATTAATTTTATTTTAATTTAAAATTATAATTTAAAACTTTAAATTCTAATATACATCTATAAAATTTAAATTTTAGTTATAAATTTTAAATTCAAACTTTACTGTTTAGTTTCTTAAATTATATATCTGTTGTGAATAAAGTAAATAACGAGAATAAAATGGGAGAACAAAGATGAGAGACAAAAGAGAGAGATTTTATTATATTCTCAAAGTAAGGTTGTATACAATACTTTATCCAAAAGTTTATATTTATAGGCATAAGATGGAAAACCTAATTTCAATGGGTATTAAACCCTAATAATAAAGCCCACTAAAATTTAACTTAATATATGAATATCCACCGTAAATAAATATATTCATAACACTCCTCCTTGGATATCAATGAAGATAATGTGCCTCATTAAAACCTTAATAATATTAAAAAATGTGGAAAAAAATTCTTAGTGAAGGAAAAAGAGTACACACATCTTTGATACGCATAATATGTTCCCTCATTAAAAACCTTACTAGGAAAATTCATTGGGACAAAACCTTGGTTAAGGGAAAAAGAGTGCAACGCATATTTACTCCCCTCATGAAAATATCATATAAGATCTTTGAATATTCATAATTAATATTGAATACAATCTTCAAATGTTTAAGTAGATTATGCACTAGTGGATAAATCTTCCAAACTATTACTTGAAATGAATCGAGATACTATTCTTATGAAGATCATGAGGGACGAAACTTGACAGAAATATGTTTCGTTTTATCACATTTGATATATCCACCTTGAAATATAAATTTTGCATTATCTCTACACAAGATAGCTTGCATCTTATCTTGTGAAAGTAATTCACATATATTCAGGAAATGTTTATCAAAACACATATTTTGGCTTTGCCTCATGCATAACAATTATTTAAAGGTAATGATCTCGTAGCACTTAAATAATATTTCTGGACAACTAAGATATGATGCTTCTAGATTAAATAATGTATATATTGTGCTTTTAGACAAAAAATATCAATACCCTTTTCTTGAGGCAAAAAAAATCTTTGTTTACATTAAGAGACCTAACAACCATAAGGTTGATCAATGAATATGCGTTATGCATATAAAGTCTCTTTTAACATTTTTTGTATGTCAATTGATGCACAAAGATTTGAGGAGATCTCTTCACGAGTCTCAATAATATTCAAATAATCGACATATACAATAATAAAAATTTAGAGCTAAACCTCTGAATAAAAATGCTCGGGGAAATTAAACAATTCATATAGTATTATGCTAATAAGTATTCAATGAGGCGATTATATCAAATACGCCTAAATTGTTTCAATCCATAAAAGATATATTCAATATATTTGAATAATATTCTCAAGAACTTGAATTAATTGCTTATGGCAATCTAAATATTTCTGGAATTTTTATGTAAATATTACTATCAAGAGGCTCATTCAAATAGGATGTAACATCCATTAGGCAGAAATTGAATAATTTTATTTATTGTCAGACTGATAAAAATCTAAAAGTAGTTGCATCCACCACCGAGGAATATATTTTCCTCATAATCAATTTTGTGTCTTTGTGAGAATCCTTATACAAACAAATGACCTTATATCTCATAATTTTCCCTTTTAATTTCTCTTTCTCACAAATGCTCATTTATATCTACAAGCCTTAACATTTCAATGTACGAGCTATATACCCAAATATTTCTCTTTTCAAAAGAGATTTTAGTTTTACCTCAATTGTCTCTTTCATATTGTCAATCATTTTTTTGTTTACATTGCCCAATTGACACTGATTCATGATACACATCATCAAATAAAATCTCTAGTATTATATTGCATGCAAATATATTACTGACGTCGATTTAATTTCAGTTCCCCTTATTACCAAACATGACATAATCTATTGAGATCTTTTTAATATCAGGTATCTGAGTCTTGTCAATGTCTCTATTGGAAACCTTTTAATCTTTTCTTGAGATTTTATAATTTAATGATTCCTCGATCATACCATCATAAAATATAGCTTCTTTTTTTATCGAGGATTTTTTATCTTTAGAACTTACTTGTCTACCACGCTAAAGGCGTAAGTTAGACTCATTAGCAGCTAGAGTTTGTCATTCCAGGATATAAAATTTAATTAGAGCATTCATTGCCGGTATACGTGATTTAGTCACACTTTTAGGGTCAACAAAATCATCTGGAAATTGATTTGCTAAATGAATTATCCTTTGAACTTATAGTTCACATTGTTGAATTTGTGGATCAAACAAAAAAATGATAATTCATTCCAACTTATTTCCTTTTACAGCTATTTTATTGTCCCCTAATATCGGGTAAACTGACTTATTAAAATGATAATCAATAAATCGAGCTGTAAATAAATTCTCTTATCAGAAGCTCAAGATATTTAAATCTGATATATATTCCAACAAAACGCATCTTTGTGCGTTGTTGTGGAGCAATTAAAACATATATCGCACACTCAAAAATTCTAAGATGAAAAATATTTGGTTCTTGACCAAAAACCATTTGTAATAGAGAGAACTTATAATCATTTGTTGGCTTGATGCGAATTGGTGATACTACATGTAAAATGACATATCATCAACATTATCAAGATCGTTTGTCTTTATAAGATAATCTAGAAAATGTGCTCGTAATTTTATCAACTGAGCAAGTAGCCTCGCAAACACCAAGTTGCGGGTTAAAAGCAAGGTGTATGGGCCCATATATCACCTTGTATTCGTTCCAGAAAATTAATAGATTTACACTCAATATCAACTATTGATGATTGAATAATCAAGTTGCTTTCATAGGAAGTATCACGTGAAAATTACCTTGAAGAAAATCTTAGTTCTTCAATAAGTGACCACATAAAAGTGTCAATAAATTTTCGCATCATAATTGAATCGGGAAGACCTAACCGGTCATGTCAAATAAAATTATCAGTAAACATCTGATTTACAATAGCATGAGCTTCAATTTGTACTAATTCTTTTGTAGTACAACATGGATGACATTACATGTAATTTTGCAAAGATTTTCTTATTGCCATGGGTTATACTCGTAATATTTAGATAGTCAGTATCTTTTGACTAATATTCTCAATATATTTTTATAAATATCTTTAAAACTCAATAAGTCTCTTTGCAACTTTGACGAGTATAATGCACTATAAATATGGAATATAGTTCCATTTAGCAATAAAATATTTGTTCAGTCAGAGCCTTATGTGATATTAGTACTTCCGGATATAGTACTCACATTATTCTCTTGAATTTAAAATGGGAAAATATGCGTAATTATGCATCTTTTAATATATGTTTTATTTTATTCACTTCGGGAATTAAAAAATATGTGTTTTGTACCATTCACTTCGGAAAATGAAAAATATTAAATATAGCATATTATATCAAATCGGTTATCTATCAAAGATAAACCCTCAAAAGCTCTTCCGAAGCATGGATATTTCAGTACTTTGAGATATAGTACTCACATTTTCTCTTATATTTAAATGGGAAAATATTTCTTGTGCTTAAGTATAGTATGAGTACTTACACTGTCTGCTTGGCATAAATAGCTACAATTCATTATAGATTTTATTTTGAAAGTGCTAATATTATTCAAAGAATAAATTAACATAAAATGTAAATAATATGTAAAATAACTTAACGATAAATTAACATAAAACGTAAATAAATAACTTAACAATAAATTAAATAATAAATAAAAATAAATTAACATAAAACAAAATAAATAAAAGATCAAATTATTCCTTTTAGATGTTATAAAAGAAATAAAATAAATGGTGAATTATTCTCTTGAAAGATTATTTTGCTAATAATATAAAGAGTTTTATTCACTAGTCATATAGTGAATTATCACGTTTACATTCATTTCAAAGAATGAAACAAATTTAATAATCGCATGGAAAAAACATCATGCTTGTATAATCGCATGAAATAAACATCATGCTTTTATAATCGCATGGAATAAACATCAAGCTTGCATAATTGTATGGAATAAACATCATGTTTGCATAATCGCATGGAATAAACACCATGTTTGCATTCACTTCAAGGAATGATATAAATTCAATAATTGAATGGAATAAACATCATGCATGCATTCACATCAGGGAATATCTCCCATAAAAATTCTTAGATCAAGACGGTTTTCGTAACTTGAACTTAGGAGAAGTTTATAGTCGAGTTTTTCGACATAAAAATAGTATTGCTTTCAAGCAAATATAAACTTTATAATATTCATATTATTAAATAATAATTGATCAACCAATATATATACAATACATACAATGAACAAAAATTTAATCCTTGTACGCGGCGTTATTAAACCAGTCCACAAGGTCTTTTAAAACGAACCTCCTTTGAGACCAGTAGCCTCGCAGAACGGGATGTTCAACCAGTATACTCGGATTAAACCAACATAATAAAAAACATATTCATTAATTAAAGATTTAATATTTGTTCTAATATCATGTAATACTTAAAACATGATTAAAACATAAACTTTCATAATAATAATAATAAAATAAACAAATTCCATAGATAAAGATAAAAAAATCTCAAATTAAATAAATAAAATATAACGGACTTTCCACTGGCTTGAATATATGGTAGATTTAGTTACCAATATTGTGTTAAAATCTTTTTCGGAAATTGTCGATAAGAACCACGGTAATTGAGTCACTTTATCGCTACACAAACACCAAATAACAAAAGATTTTTAATAAAATAAAAATCAAATAAAGATCAAGAGAGAAAAATAACTGATAATTAAAATATCATTGAGGGAGAAGAACTTATTTTTGATTTATGCTAGTAACAAATTCTTCTCAATAATTCCTTCAAGATTCAAACGAAAAAAACCTTCGTTGGTTAGAGTCTCGTGCTGATAACGTGTTGTGAATAAAGTAAATAACAAGAATAAAATAGGAGAACAAAGACGAGAGATAAAAGAGATATATTTTATTATATTCTCAAAGTAGGGTTGTATACAATGTTTTGTCCAAAAGTCTATGTTTATAGGCATAAGAAGAAAACCCTAATTTCAATGGGTATTAAACCCTAATAATAAAGCCCACTAAAGTTTAACTTAATATATGAATATCCACCATAAATAAATATATTCATAATAATATTAAATTGTTTTCATATCATATTTACACATAAGCATCTTTCAAATCATCTACTTTAATGTTTTTTATTTTTAAAATTATATTATAAAATATTTTTATGTTTTCTTTTTATTTATTCTTAAAATTTATTCTGAATTATTTTTTAAACCCTAACCCTAAACCCCTAACCTTAAACCCTAAACCATAAACAAAATTAAACCTTAAACCTTAACTCTAAACCCTAAGCCCTAAGCCTTAAGCCCTAACCCTAAAACTTAAACCCTAAATATAAACCTTAAACCCTAACCCTAAATCTAAACTCTAAACCTCAAACCCCAAATCTATAAAAAATCAATTAAGGATAATTTTTTAAAATAAATAGGAAGACAACATAAAAAATCTTTGGTAACATTTTTTTTCTTTTTAAATAAAAAATATTTAAGTAAATGATTTGAAAGATGCTTATATATAAATATGATATAAAAAAATATATGATATATTAATTTAATTAGTTGGGAACTATATCCTAAATGGTGGAACGTGTTCATATAAAAATTTCTCATTTTCTTATGTACAATTTTGTTACTAATAATCCTATTGTCAATGTTAGATATTTAAAAAAACATTTCTTAAACAATTTCTGTTTTCTTTCTCATAAGATTCAAACCCTAAACTATTAAAATTAGTCATAAAATTAATTTTAACCCTTAACGTTTATAGTTTTTATTGTTTTGGCCCTTATTATTTTTTTGGGATAAATTTAGCCCTTAACCTATATCTTCTTGACAAATATCTTATTTTTTTAACTAGCTTGATGACTGGACCATTAAAAATTTAACGATGATATATATATGAAATATAATTTTAAATGACATGGTATGTAACCTATAAATGCATATATATATATGGAATATAATTTTATTCCAATATAAAATATAAAACAATTAAAGTTTAAATAAAATATTAAAAATTAATTAATTTTAAAATAAAAGATTATTAAACATTCTTAACCTTAACTACTATAAAATCAAAATCCTATTCGAATTGTGTTTATATTTTTTAAGATAGGATTTTGATTCTATCGTAGTTAGGGTTAAGAATGCTTAATAAAATTTTATTTTAAAATTAATTAATTTTTAATATTTTATTTGAATTTTAATTGTTTTATATTTTATATCAGAATAAAATTATATTTCATATATATATATGTATTTGATAGGTTACATGCTATTTCATTTAAAATTATATTCCATATGTATATCATCGTTAAATTTTTAACGGTTCAGTCATCAAGCTAGATAAAAAATAAGATATTTGTCAAAAAGATATAGGTTAAGGGCTAAATTTATTCTAAAAAAAAAATAAGAACTAAAACGATAAAAATTATAAATGTTAAAAGTTAAAATTATCTTTATGCCTTATAATTATATGTACAACATTTATATTTTAAATATAATATTGATCCCATTTTCCGTTACCGTTTATCTTATTTAATTTCTATCGCTGTGAATCTCACCAATGCGAGAGCAGAGAAAGAGATGAGGATTTAAAAATCCTTGGATATGCATAAAAATATGTGTAGCCTGTCGTTTTCCGATTCAATTAATTGCAGCTCACCATTTCTTCTTCTTAGAGTATATTTCTAGTGAATTCTGAATTTTAGTTTATTCAAAACCTCCATGAACTCGTTATATGAGCTATAAAGTATAAACTACCTGTTTTCCTAATCTCCTTTCACTTGTTCCTACTTTGAGAAAAGATGGTGGCAGAGCATTTCAGTGGTGGTGGTTGTGGGTGGCGAGCTATGAAGAACTTCGGGCTGAAACTGATTCTGGGACGGTGGTTTATGGTGTTTGCTTCACTGCTCATCATGTCCGTCTCCGGTGCCACATATATTTTCGGTCTGTATTCCAATGTTATCAAAACATCTTTGGGATATGATCAAACAACTCTCAATCTTTTAAGCTTTTCCAAGGATTTGGGAGGCAACGTCGGGATCATATCAGGGCTCATCAATGAGGTGACGCCGCCGTGGGTGATTCTCTTGACCGGCTCCGTCATGAATTTCTTCGGCTATTTCATGATATGGCTCGCCGTCACAGGCCGCACCGCCAAGCCTCACGTGTGGCAGATGTGTGTTTACATTTGTTTGGGTGCCAATTCCCAGGCTTTTGCCAATACCGGAGCACTTGTCACTTGTGTCAAGAACTTCCCAGAAAGCAGGGGAAGTGTTTTAGGCCTTTTGAAATCTTATGTCGGTTTAAGTGGTGCAATAATTACTCAGTTGTACCATGCTTTCTACGGAGACAACGACTCCTCGGCTCTTATCTTGCTAATCGCTTGGCTTCCGGCTGCCGTTTCCTTTGTGTTCCTTCGGACGATTCGAATCATAAAGATTCTCCGGCGGCAAACGGACGAGCTAAGAGTTTTCTACAACGTTTTCTTCATTTCTCTTGGCCTTGCTGGTTTCCTTATGGTTTTGATTATCTTACAAAACAAGTTAAGTTTGAATAGGATTGAATATATCGGAAGTGCTTCCATTGTTACCGTACTGCTGTTTTTCCCACTTGCTGTGGTTATCAGAGAGGATTTCAAGATTTGGAAAACAAGCAAACAATCTTCCGCTGATGCTTCTCAGGTGAAAGTAGTAGTGACGGAAACTCCACAGGCGCAAGGCGTTGAATTGCCGAAAACCGCGGAGAAACACGTCGGCTGTTTCGAAAACATTTTCAAGCCACCAGACAGGGGTGAAGACTACACGATACTACAAGCGCTTTTCAGCATCGACATGTTGATTATCTTCACGGCCACCACATGTGGTGTCGGCGGAACATTGACGGCGATCGACAACCTGGGTCAGATCGGCAACTCGTTAGGCTACCCGAGTCGTAGTATAACCACCTTCGTTTCGCTGGTGAGCATATGGAATTACCTCGGACGGGCAGTCGCAGGCTTCGCTTCCGAGTACTTGTTGACGAAATACAAGATGCCGAGGCCATTGCTGTTCACCTCCGTCATCCTCTTCTCTTGCGTCGGACATGTTTTAATTGCCTTTGCGGTCCCCAACTCTCTTTACTTCGCTTCTATCATCATCGGATTCTGCTTCGGAGCACAGTGGCCATTAATGTACGCCATAATCTCTGAAATCTTTGGCCTTAAATACTATTCCACATTGTACAATTTTGGTTCTGTGGCGAGTCCGGTGGGTTCTTACATTCTGAACGTCAGAGTTGCCGGACATTTATACGATGTAGAAGCTACGAAACAAATGAATGCTTTGGGTCGTAGGAGGCAACCGGGGGAGGACCTGAGTTGCAACGGAGTGCATTGCTACAGAAAGGCTTTCCTTATAATCATAGCCACAACAATGTTTGGATTCCTTGCTTCTTGTGTTTTGGTTGTTCGGACCAGAAAGTTTTACAAAAGTGATATTTACAAGAAATTCAGGGAGGAAGACAAGGTTGCTGAAACAGAGATAGGGTCATGTTCCACTTCAAATCATGTTGAACCCATGGCTACTACGGTAGCTCCAACCATGGCCACAAGTACCTCAGCCAACTAACTAAAACTTATGTCGGCTTGTATTATTGTTTTTTTTCTTCTTTCCTACGACCTTATTATCAAAATAATTTAGATACTTGTCTTAATATAAAACTTTTTTATATTATTAAATACTTTCTTGGGAAGCATAACCCTACGAGATCCTAGGATTAAGTTTGAACTTGTAAGAACTCGCAAAGAGTAATTGACTTTGGCCCCATTAATGGTTTATAAATATGATATTTAGATTTGACTCTATTTATTATATAATTTTTTTAAAAAAATATTTCGAAAGCATGTACCAACAGATGATGAGCTGTAAAACAAAACAAAGAGTACAAAATACAAGTGTAATATTAATTGTGGGAGAAATTATATCATGGGTATGTTTTACTATGTGTTTATGGGATTAACTACTAAAAATTATATATCTTATTAATTTTTCATGTTATATTTTTTTCAAATGACTAATCACTTAAAAAAATTATTTTTGAAATGAACTAACAGTAAATATGAGCGAAAATTCACTTAAAAAATATGACATAGAAAAAATATGAGATGAATATTTTTTAGTGGTTAGTCCCATGAATGACGTGATAAGACTTACCCATAATATAATTTCTTCATTGTCGGGTTAGAATTTTGATAAAGATGGCTTGAGTTTTAATTGGAATCGAAACTTAATGACCAAATTTGAAAAGATGGTCTAGATTTTTGCTCGGTAATATATACAAAAGTTTAGTGTAAAAAAAGAGAATAAATTTTATTATTAGTAGTAATAGACAATAATAATAAGCGGTGGATCCATATGCAAATGAATTTGTGTTTATCCTGAAATTTTAAAAGTTTGCATATTTGATTTTGATTTTGATGTTTTATGAATTAATCCTTATATTTTTTTAAATTTTATGGTCTAGATCTGTCACTGATAATAATAATATAAAATTTCGTATAAATATATAGTTTGTGATTTCTTTGAATGAATAAAATATTATTTATTCAAAATTAATAATATTAAATTAATAATTGGTTATACATAAATGATTATTGAATAATGAGTAATTTTTTACGCTACTAAAATTATAAAATAATCATTATATTATCGTATGGTTCATTGAAGTATAAATTTCTTTTCTACAATCAAAGTTTTTTATCACTGCTAAAATTTTATAAAAGGTTTACGTGATAGGTTTCGACGGCAGAACTAGTACTGTTTATTCATATTAGATCATGTTTGAAATTTTTGACCGAAAATAAAAAAATATATTTAAAAAGAATCTTAAGCTTGGAATCTTTGAGTTCAAAGAAGAAACATGAAATCAAAAAGAATGATGACCAAGAAAAATAAAAGAAACAGACAATAATGAGTCAGAAGTAACAGAACGGATCCGCATACGAGCAGAGTGTATTCAATTAATTTGATTAATGATTGAATCAAATTAGTTATAATTAAATTTTAATTTAATCGTTAATTAAATTGATTAATCATAATTAAATAATTAATTAAACTGAAATTATATCGATAAAATCGGTTAATTTTTTAATTAATTGAATTTTATTATAAAATTTTAAATAAATTTTATAATAAATCACTAAATTATATTAAAATAATCTTTTTAATAATTAAATTTTATTTTATGTTAATTTGATAAAAGTTTAATAATCATTTTATAATTGATTAAAAATTAGTGATGATTTTATAAATTTCAAAAATGTTTAATAAGTAAAAATATATTATATAATATGTAATATCTGATAATTTTAGTTAATTAATTATTTTAAATTAAATTAAATGATAAATAAATTATTAAAAATAAAGATTAATAGGACTTACGTAAAATTAATCAAACGAACTAATAAAAACTAATTTATTCAATTAATTTAATTAAAATCAAATAATACACACTTTTACGTACAAGCTTAAAAATTTACATCGATATCGTTGGTTGAAATAATCTTCAAGCCAACTCATCCCACACAAACAGGTCTAATAAAGTCTAAGAAATCTCAGTAAGGCTTAACAACGAAATAAACAAATTATGTCTCTCTTTAATAATAGACACTTAAAGTATTTTTTAATTTAATTAAATACTTAAAATTTTATTTTTAATTAAAGAAGGTGTTCAAAATATTTTTTAACTGGCGTAGATGTTTAAAATTTCATTTTGGTGGAGTAACTGTCAAAATAGATGCTTTAATTAATTTTAAAATAAGTCAAAATAAAATTTTAAACATATATTTTATCGTGATTCGAATTTTAGAATTCAGAGTCGAGTTAACCTAAGATTGTGGGCCTCGTATTTGGGCCTTCGGTATCTAATTTGGCTTTAGAGATAATAGTTGAGTTTGACTTTGGATGATAACCCAAGGGTGTTTTGATAGTTGAATAATAGATAAGAAAAGGGGATGAGTTAGGTCATCCAAGGTCTCCTTTCTCATTCTTCTCACACTATTTTTCTTTCTCAAACTTCATCCTTAAAGGTGGTATCTTGAGAGTAGGGATGTAAAAAGCTGACCCGTCTTAAAAACCTGACAGAAACCTGTTTGAGTCAGAACTTGGTTTGACTTGAGAATGTAATGATCCGAACCTGATCTGTATCTGACTATTGTTGACCTGAACCCGAATTTAACTTGTTATTGTAGTAACCGAACTCGAACTGTATCCGACCGAGAATGACCCGAACCCGATTTCAACCTGTTACTATGGACCCTAAACTCGACCTGCATCCAACTAAAACGAACCCGAAAACGAGTCTGACCTAGCAGATAAGCGATATTACCCGGCTTAATCGATCCGAGACCTGTTTTGAAATCGACCTGATAAATGACTCGACTTGTTTTAAACCCGACCTGTTATTTACCTGAACTAATATTAACAACATTTAATATTTATATGATATATAATTAAGTATATCTATATTTTGATAAATTTAAAATATTGGTAAACATAATTAAGCTTTAAAATAGAATTAGATATGATAATTAATTTAGGATAATATTTAAATTTAATATTACATATTTAATTAAATTAATTTATTCACTATTTTATTTAATTTTAATGTATTTAATTTTAATTATAATTTTAAATTAATATTTAATTAAGTTAAATTAACTTATTAAATTTAGGATTAGTTAAGCTAAATTAAAATATAAAAACATAATTAAAAGAATTCTAAAATCAAATTTAGTTTTTATTAAATTAATCTAAATTATGAATCAATTAAATCAAATAAAAGTAATTGATAAAAAAAAAACAATTGATAAAACAAAGTGGAAAGATAAAATTTTGGAGGGAAATAAGTTACTCATTTTTTAAGTTTGAGATTAATTTACTTTTAATGTAAAATTTTGGAGGGATATAAGTTACGCAATATTTGGGAGGGAATTATAAATAAATTTTGATTATTATATAAAAAAGAGGTAAAATATAAAATTTAGTGGGAATTAATGTATATAATAAATTTTCGATTATTATTATTATTACAACATATAATCAAATAATAAACTTTGATTAAATATAATCAATTTAAAATATATAAAAGGGAGATTAAATTTATATATTCATTTGACACTACTTTAGGTCGGGTAAAAAATAGCGCATATATTTTATAGGTCGCACCTAAAAGATTGAATCTCGCGCCGTTTTATATTTTATTTTACAATTATTTCAATTTGGTTATGATCACTTGAAAAATAAATTTTAAATTTTATTTTTTATTCGATTTGGTCCTCATTTAATTCAAACCATATTATATATTTTAAATTTTTTTAATTTGATAATAGAGAATTGGTTTAGTGATTAGAAAATTGGTCTTAGAGAATTAGTTTAGTAATTTGGTCTTAGGAGATTAGTGTTGGGCTTAAAGAATGAGTAATATACATACATTAATTAAATACATATACATACATTAATTCATAAATAAATTAAAAACATTTATTAATATACATTTAATTACATATATTAAATATATTATATATATTAAACTATATTATACACTACATATAATACATAAAGTATAATATATATAAATTATATACATATATATACATACATACATATTATATAGAATATATTTCATATATAGTATAAATTTTATATTTTCATTTTTAAAATTTATTAAACTATATTGTATATGTATAAATTATAATGTATTAAAATACATTAAAATTAAAATTTTCTCCAAATTTAATTATTATTAATTTCTTATATTTGTAATTTAATCCTTATAATTTTATTTTTATTTCAAATTGAATACTATTTATTTTTCTAATTTAGTTTAGTGTTTTAATAAGATAAGATAATATTTTATTTTATTAATGTTTATCTTTTTTAATTTAAAAATTTATTCTTTCTAGTCCAATGTTTATTTCTTATTAATTTTTAATTTTTATAATTTAGCCCAATTTTTTAAGATATGAATCATTTGATGATATTTTTGTTTAGTCTAGTGCGTAATATTTATTCTTAACGAGATTCATGATAGTTAAAGGCGTTAGATATTAAATAATTAATTCAAAATGAATGATCATCCATTTAACCCAAAGTCTATCGGTTGTTTATTTAATTACTTATTTGTACAAAACTCAAAGTTAATAATTTTAATTAATATTATTTTAAAACCCGAATTAATTCGACCAAAAATAAAACTGACTTAAAATGAACCCGACCTGAAATCTACCCGAACTAAAATGAACCTGTCAATTATCTAATTTGGACCCGAATCGTTTAAACCCGAACTAAAATAAAACCGACCAAAAAAGGACCTGACCTGAAATGGACTCGCACCCGACCCAAATCGAGTCAAAACATCTAATCAACCTGAAATGGCCTCTATTTGATTTTACTCGACATGAAACCCATCCGAGTAACTGTTTTTACATCCATACTTGAGAGTTTAAGTGTTGAATCACGTTTGGAGGCTAGAGGGAAGCTTGTCCAGCTTGGGAGATTTATCTTTCAAGGTAAGTATGGTTTAAGGTGGTTAAGGTAGGGTTTTTAGTGGGTTTTTATGGAAGAACGAGATTGAGTTTTGAGAGAGTTTTAAATGGTTATGAGCTCGTTTTTATCTTCCAAGAGATCTGGGATCAGTGGACCAACTATATGAAGGAACAATTTATAAAAGAGTTTGAGGATATAGCGTTATTACTGAAGGTTCCTGTAGACCTACAGTTGTTTAGAGCAACAAAATGATTTTGAAACTCGATATATAATTGTTTTACCTTCGGACGAGTAGATATGACGCTCACACTCGAGAAATATGAAGTTCTGATCAACTGTCCAATAATTAAGAGTGACAAAGTATACACTAAACAAAATAACACTTTGGGTTTTAAGAAAAAGTTACATAAAACACGGAGAAGACGAAAGAGTTTTGGGATCAAAAAATAGCCACCCACGACAGTACGGACTTGAGTGAAGAAAAACAGAGGGTAAGTTAGAAAGTTTTAAAAGAGTTGATAGCTACCAGAAGAGAAGGGCCAACGAAAGTGAGAAAGATATATGCCTTATGCATTTACGGGTTAATAATATTCTTAAGGACTCCGGAGCACATAGACCTAACCATTGTTGGGTTATTTGAGAGATTATCCAAAGGTGTAAATCCAACCCCTAAAATCCTGGCCAAAACTTATAGATCATGGACCACATGCAAGAAGACTAGTGAGGGAAGATTTAGAGGCGGGGGTAGTTGCTAGAAGTATGGTTCAGAGGCCACTGATGGAATACACCGTTCAAAGGGACAAGGTATTTGACCACTTATTCACCCATTGATGAGCATTTAAGCAAGTGTTTTATAGAAAAGAAAGATGATATCCAGTGGGAAGAATGCTTTTGAAACATGACAGATACAAATGTTGTGTAGAAATCTTGCTGGTTGAACAGAGGTACCACATTTTTGTACAAATACAGTGATAGAGATGATAAGTGCCCAAAAGGTAGTTATTTATTACCTTTCTCATGCCACTTTATGCATACTATACTCCAACTTGAGCTAAAATATGGACTCTTTACACAATATTGGATATTCCGTTATCACTACCTATAAAGTCGAAATTTATAGAGAATGTGAATATTATTACATATTCTGTACATGCAGGAATATCCAGGGCCGAAGCAGCGGTGAAGCAGTGTTGAGGCCAAGGCAGGGACAAGGCTGCGACAGCATCCACACTGACAACATCAACATTGTAGGCGAATGAAAGACAAAAATATAGAGAATATTCTAGAAGATGCAGTGTACTAATTGGACCAGGCTAGCACACTGAAAGTCCAAGTTAAAGACCAAACGGGAAAATCTTTCTAGAAGGCTGCAAACTTGGAAACATCAGATCTCATGTAGAAGACTTGCTCCCTACTCCAAGTTAGAGTCTATTTAGGAAAGGTTTGCCCTAGGTTAAGACTATATATAGCCAAGCCGGCCACATTATTAGGGGAGCCGATTTTAGAGAAACCCTTCCCCTAAGATTTGTACTTATTGACATTTTGTTCTAAATCTCTTAGGGATAGGTGAAGGTTGTAGATATTAGTAAGAGGAGATTGTTTCTTGTTTCTTTGTTCTAATGAAATAATAATATCGAAGTTTGCTTATCCTATTGCCATTCCTTATTCTTGCAGTCAAGCTCGAGAGAAAAGTTTGTAAGTAATCTATTTATCTAGCATCGAGAGAGTTAGATTCACGAAAAGGATAAGTACGGTGTTGACGACACTAACTCGGCCTAGAGATACGTTAAGAGTTTCAGAAGCTAAAAGAAGTGTTGGATTGGTTGGTGATTATCGTTGATTCACGCCGAGAGGTATCGTCAAAGACTAGTCATCAACAACGCTCTGACTTAGAGATAAGCGGAGTCAACTACAGACACTTTGCTGAACTTTGATGTATCTGTCCAAGAGCAAGAGATCACCGCGGCAGAGAACACTAACGCTGCCAAAGTTGTATCTGCAGTACTACCAAAGTAGTGTTGTTTAATTGTATTGGACAAGAAGAAGATCAATCGAATCCACTAATTGACGCAGCTGGATCCTACCCACTTTCTCTATATCGTTCTCCATCCTTTATTTTATGTTTTGTTATTTAGTTACTTAGTTGGACAATTCTACTTATCTGTATTTTTACTTTATTTTTCAAGAGCAAGGGAACAAGGGGAAACATATTAAGTATACCAATCCCTATGGAGACGATACACGATATACTTATCACTTTATTACTTGTGACGTGTACACTGCACAGTTGCGCTATTATTACACGCATCAAGTTTTTGCTACCGTTGCTGGGGATTGACAACTAAATTTTTGTTTTCTTTATTTTCTTGCTCTTTAACCATTTTTTATTTAACTTTAATTCTAATTATTTTTTTATTAACTTTGACTTATCTGGTGTATGACTAGGGCAAACCCGAGTGGTCCATTGTACAAATTGGATTATGAAATTGAACGCACAAGACACCATCTATGGCGCAACCTGTTTCAAGTCATGGATGATCCACCAAGAGGACAAATACCACATGTTGATCATAATGTACTGCCACCAGCAATGTCGCAGCAGCAACTGTCGCGACCATTGCCAAGGTAGCTCACTGTTAGAGACTTTCTGGTAGAAGACCTAAACGGACTAAACCCTATAGTAGTCACCCCAAAGATTGAAGCAACTCACTTTGAGCTCAAACCAGTGATGTTCAACATGTTGAACACAATTGGACAGTTTAGTGGGTCTGCTACTGAAGATGCAAGACAACATCTTAAATCTTTCATGGAAGTGTGCAATTCTTTCAAAATCCAAGGAGTCCATGAAGATATTTTAAGATTAAAGTTGTTCCCCTATTCACTGAGGGATAGGGCGAAAACTTGGTTAAATGGCATCACAGTAGGATCCATAGGATCTTGGGATGAACTCTGCCGAGAATTCATTACGAGGTTCAACCCGACAAATCTCTATGATCGTATTCTTAATGAAATCATATCATTTCGGCAAGATGATGATGAACCAATGTATGAGGCGTGGGAACGTTATAGAGAATTGTTAAACAAATTCCCACTACATGGTTTCCCCTTGTGGACGCAAGTCTCCATGTTCTATAATGCCACCAATGCCTCTACAAGGATGATGCTAGATGCTTCCGCAAATGGGACACTTTTGGATAGAGCACCCGCGGAGGCCATTGAGATTCTGAACAAACTCGCAAGGAACAACTTCCAGTTTCCAACATCAAGGCAAGGAGGAATGAGACGCCATGCCACGGCCCATGAATTAGACATAACCAGTTCGGTGGTAGCACAATTGGCTTCTATGAGCAAGATGGTTCAGAATATGCAAGCCCAGCAAAATATACATGAAGTTAAGGCAGTCAACTCATCTGAGGAAACCAACCTATATGTTGGAAATTATAATAGGAAAAATCATATGATGTCCAACAATTACAACCCATACTGGAAAAGGCATCCAAACTTTTCATGGAGTAACCCCAACAATGCCTTAAATCAAGTTAACCAAGCCCTTGGATACCAGCACTAAAGTCAGAACCTGCCGCAGCAGCATACTCAGTAGTCCATGCCGCAGCAGCACACTCAGCAGTCCATGCCGCAGCAGCAAGTCAAACAGTAGCAGTCTCTGAATGCACTGTAGATTCTCTTACGATATTTATGTCAAAGACTGATTCATACATGACCGAAAATAGTCGCTTCATGAAGCGTACTGATGACTTTATGAATCGAACTGAGAGGAGACTGCAGAACCAGGAGGCTGCAATCAAGTCTTTAGAAACCCAAGTTGGTCAATTTGCCCAACGGCAAGACACTCGACCACTAGGGGGTTTACCTAGCAATACTGAGGTTGCTAAGATGTTAGGCAACGAGCAATGCAAGGTAATTACGACAAGAAGTGGCCTACAATTAAAAGATAAAGAAGGCCCTCAAACGATAGAGTCCAACCAGAAAAGCAACATCACGAGGACTCAAAAGTTGAGCAGGACCCTGCCGAAAGCACTACGCCGATAGTGGAACCAACAGTACCTGAAAGTCCTACAGAGGCAACTGCAGATAAGTTCACCCCAGGTATTAAACTCAATATCCAAGGAAACCTGGAGGATTTAAGACCACCACCTCCTTTCCCGCAGAGGTTAAAAAAGCACAAATAGGATCACCAATTTCGGAAATTCCTAGACATCTTAAAACAAGTCTATATCAACTTGCCATTAGTTGAGGCTATTGAATAAATACCCAACTATACCAAGTTCTTAAAGGATATAGTATCCAAACGATGAAGGCTAGGGGAATTTGAAACAGTGGCAGCCACTGAAGTTGGCATGGCCATGCTACATAATCGCATGCCGCCTAAGCTAAAAGATTTTGGATGCTTTACAATCCCCTATGCGATTGGGGATGGTTACGAAGGAAAGGCCCTATGCGACTTGGGAGCAAGCATCAATCTAATGCCCAAATCATTTTTTCAAAAACTTGGAATAGGGCGGGCAAAACCAACAACAGTACTGCTCCAACTTGCGGATCGGTCCTATGTGTATCCTGAAGGCAAAATTGAGGATATTCTAGTTAAGGTCGACAAGTTTATATTTCCTGTCGACTTTCTTGTCTTTGATTGTGAGACTGACGATAATGCACCGATCACCTAGGTCGACCTTTCCTTGCTATTGGACACACCATCATCGATATGGAAAATGACGAGCTCACAATACGGATAAACGATCAACAAGTCAAGTTGAACGCCTTTCACAATCTCACAAATTCAGACGCTCCAGCAGAATGTAAGGTTCTCCATACACCAGACCTGGATACTAAAACATCCTACCTGGGCAGCACGCTCGGCAGACTATTCGGTAAGTGAATAAACCCTAAAGGAGAAGTCGAATGCACTGAAGGGACTGGCCAACACGCGAAGGAAGATATGAGCTAGAAAGAGATAACCAAATTGCGAGATGCATTCACATGCACTCCACAAGTAACATAATCTATTCCCTTCTATTTTATTTATTATATGAGGACTAGTTTTATATGTTGTTATGTTTTATTTTCAGTATTTTATGTTTTTAAGTTTTTTTAGGATAAATAAAGCAACGAATGCAGAAAAATTATTTCACAGCAGGAAGTCTGTTGCTGCGTTAGTACACTAGGTCAGAGCCGCAGAAATCCTAACGGGCAGAAACAATGCAACGGCTCTCTGCCGAGAAAATTACCGCAGCAATAACTGTTCAGCAAGGCAGTAAATGCTTAACGGCTAATTTTTAACAGTCATATTTTTTAAAGCCTATATAAACAGCTCCCTTGCTTAGAATTACCCACTCTTGCATTCTTGTTAATCTTCTTTCTTTCACAATCTTGTTCTTCATTACTTTAGTTCTCATTTACTTCTTGAAATTTTAAGTAATCCTTTCAAGTACTCCAGATTTCGTTCAAGGCATCCAATAACTATAATCATGGGCGCTTACAACCGTTTTTATCCTACCGCCATTAAAGAGCGATTCAACCGTTCTTTTGTGGCCCGACAGCTATGGAAGGAGCAAGGATTTCAGCACTTGGATGAAGATAATTACGGCATCGGACAATTCTTGTTCGACAAAATCAATTACCAAGATTAGGAAATCTTCTGTTTCCAACCTCCCCTAGCGAATGCCACGATCATCCGAGAGTTTTATGCCCACACGCTGAGCGAAGGAAATTTATATGTCCACTGCCGAGGGAAGCCAGTCACCGTAAATGCCGAAGCAATCAACCAACGCTATGGCCTCACTCCGTTGTCCAATGCACATAGTGATTTTGAGGAAGAGGTCACCGATGTCGACTTCGAATTGATCAAAGATGATCTTTGTTACGGTGATACCCCTTGGGAGACCGGTAACCATAGAGGATCCGTAACAAGATTGAGCCTAAAACCCGAGGCTAAGGTGTGGTGCTCCTTTGTTAAAAGATGTCTAATACCCACATCGCAAAACAACATAGTCGACAGGAGACGTTTGGTACTCATCCAATCCATAATCAACAAGAGGACCATCAACGTTGGAGAAAATATTCTCCAAGAAATTTATGATCGCAAAACAACAAAGACCTTTTATGTTTCCCTTCTTTAATCTCTGCTTTGTGTATTGCTGCGGGAGTACGAGTCGCGGCTATAGATGAGTACACACCGAATCGACCGGGATAGTCTAAAGATTTCTGTCGCTGAGTCATGCAGATAACCCAGGCAGAACCTGTCCAAGCAACACCGCAGCAGTTCACTGTAGACTTTACCTTCGGAGGGCAGTACTCGGCAGAAGTACCCATATCTGCCCAGGGCCCTACCGCAGCAGACCCTTACCAAGAAATTCTACAGAAGATGACAGCCATGGACCTCCGCCAGCAACACTACATGGATTACCAGCGCGACTTCAACACATCTCTCGCCCACGTGATGATGACAAACTTCCCAAATCAAGGGGCGCAATTCCTAGAATTCTCAGCCAACATCTTTGTCACTTTCGGTCCTTATACCGAGACAACAACTGCCCCAGGGACCCAACCCTTTTTCCTACCAAGGCCGCCCCAACAGTTTCATGCTGCCGGACCTTCCAGACCGGCCAGGTCTGCCAGAGTATCCTCTAACAGCCAATGGCCTTCCAAGAGGCGAGCTGTTTTTAACTCTCCCCAACGGGAACCAATCCCTATGGACACTCTGTCTCGCGAGATTGAGGAATACCATAGTTCGTCACATGAACCAGCAATACCCACTGCCACAGTAGGGGGCGGGACAGAAATCATGCATACAGAAAATATTGACAAAATAGAAGAAGGGAATGAAGTTACTGCACGACCGCAACGCATACCGCCAGTCGAGTTCAGTCGCATCGGCAAGACAAACAACAACAATCACCAGCACAAGGATCTAGACGAAAGGAGTCAGCAGCACGGCCTAGGAGACTGCTACGTACAAGCAGCTCTACGGAGTCGTTATAAATAACTTATTTTAATGCTTTTGTCTATTTCCTTATTGAAATTGTTGTTTGCCGCATATATTGAGCATTGAGAACAATACTCGATTTGAGTTTGGGGGAATTATAGGTGCAGAAGCACTACCGAAGCAACCCACTGTCGCGATATTACCATGAAAAAAGGAGTATTTTTTTGAATTTTTTTTGGCAATATTCTTTTTTCTTGAATTACTGTTTGTAATCTTGCACTGCTCTACATCAGCTTTGCTTTAGTTTACTCTTTTAAGGCTATAGAAATCTTTCTCCTTACCATGGCCAAGTTCTGTTTTGAAGGGATAACCATAGGATACTCATAGAATAAAACTTAGAAGCTTGCTTTAGGGTTAGAAAGAAAATAAACACTTTTTGGACTTGCTTGATTTAGGAGTTCTTTTAATAAACTTAGGTGATAAAGACTTAGAACCTTTTGGAAAAATAACTAGAGGTGCCTATCACTGGCTCTAGTTTTGCTCTTCTTCATGCTAGAGGTGCCCGAAATTGGCTCTAGTATGCTAAATAGGTGGTTAAAAAGAAAAAAAATAAAAAATAGAAGAAATAGAAAACACATATCTTGAGGTACCTAGAATTGGCTCAAGACTTGTTGTTTTAAGGAGACAGTTTTATTTCAAATTCTATTTGTCTTGAACTTAGAGTTTATCTAAGAAAGCCCTGAATTAACCTTGTCCATAAAACGCAGACACTCACCTAGCCTTATAGCTTGTTTCTTAGTAAAAGTCCTTGGGTAAACTAGTGGCTAAAACGGAGAAATAGTCATGAACATGGTAGGGAGAATAGATGGAAAAGTAAGACAAAAGGGGAGTAAGGTTCGACAATTTGATGTCCTGTATTACTTGAGGACAAGCAATAGTTCGAGTTTGGGGGTATTTGATGAGTGCCCAAAAGGCAGTTATTTACTAACCTTCTCATGGCACTTTATGCATCTACTATACTCCAACTTAAGCTGAAATATGGACTCTTTGCATAATATTGGATATTCTGTTATCACTACTTACAAAGTTGAAATTTATAGTGAATGCGGATATTATTACATATTCTGTACATGCAGGAATATCCAGGGCCGAAGCAGCGGTGAAGCAGTGTTAAGACCAAGGTAGGGACAAGGCCGCGACAGCATCCAGAGTGGCAACATCAACATTGTAGGCGAATGAAAGTCCAAAATATTGAGAACATTCTGGAAGATGCAGCGCACTAATTGGACCAGGCTACTACATGGAAAGTCCAAGTCAAAGACCAAACAGGAAAATCTTTCTAGAAGGCTGCAAACTTGGAAACATCAAATCTCATGTAGATGACTTGCTCGCTACTCCAAGTTAGAGTCTATTTAGGAAAGGTTTGCCCTAGGTTAAGACTATATATAGCCTATCCGGCCACATTGTTTTGGGGAGCCGATTTTAGAGAAACTCTTTCCCTAAGATTTGTACTTATCAATATTATGTTCTAAATCTCTTAGGGAGAGGTGAAGGTTGTAGATATTAGTGAGAGAAGATTGTTTCTTGTTTCTTTGTTCTAATGCAATAATAATATCGAAGTTTGCTTATCCTATTGTCATTCCTTGTTCTTGCATTCAAGCTCGAGAGAGAAGTTTGTAAGTAATCTATTTATCTAGCATTGAGAGAGTTAGATTCACGAAAGGGATAAGTACGGTGTTGACGATACTAACTCAACCTAGAGATAGGTTAAGAGTTTTAAAAGCTAAAAGAAGTGTTGGATTGGTTGGTGATTATCGTTGATTCACACCGAGAGGTATCGTCAAAGACCAATCATCAACAACACTCGGACTTAGAGATAAGCGGAGTCAACTACAGACACTTTGCTGAACTTTGATGCATCTGCCCAAGAGTAAGAGATTGCCGCAGTAGAGAACACTAACATTGCCGAGGTTGTATCTGTAGTACTGTCGAAGTAGTGTTGTGTAATTGCGCTGGACAAGAAGAAGATCAATCGAATCCACTAATTGACGCAGCTGGATTCTACCCACTTTCTCTATATCGTTCTTCATCCTTTATTTTAAGTTCTGTTATTTAGTTACTTAGTTAGACAATTTCACTTATCTGTGTTTTTACTTTATTTTCAGGAGCAAGGGAACAAGGGGAGACATATTAAGTATACCAATCCCTGTGGAGACGATACACGATATACTTATCACTTTATTACTTGATACGTGTACACTGCACAGTTGCGCTATTATTACATGCATCAAGTTTTTGGAATCGTTGTCGGGGACTAAAAACTAAATTTTTGTTTTCTTTATTTTCTTGCTCTTTAACCATTCTTTATTTAACTTTAATTCTAATTATTTATTATTAACTTTGACTTATCTGGTGTATGACCAGGACAAACCTGAGTGATTCATTGTACGAATTGGATCCTGAAATTGACCGCACAGGACACCATCTAAGGCACAACCTGTTTCAAGTCATGGATGATCCACCAAGAGGACAAATTCCACCTGTTGATCATAATGTAATGCCACCAGTAATGCCGCAGCAGCAACTGCAACGACAATTGCCAAGGCAGCTCACTGTTAGAGACTTTTTGGTGGAAGACCTAAACAGACTAAACCCTGGCGTAGTCACCCCAGAGATTGAAGCAACTCACTTTGAGCTCAAACCAGTAATGTTCAACATGTTGAACACTGATGAGTGCCTAAATGGACTAAACCCTTCTCATGGTACTTTAAGCATCTAATATACACTCACTTAAACTGAATTATGAACTCTTTGCACAAATATTAGATATTTCGTTATCATCACTTACAAAGTCAATATTTATAGAGAATGCAGATATTATTACATATTTTGTATATACAGGAATATCTAGAGCCGAAGTGGCAGAGAAGCAATATTGCGGCCGAGGAAGAAGACAAGGCCGCGGCAGAATCCAGTGTGGCAACACCAACAATGGAGGCGCGATGAAAGATAAAAATATAAAGAATATTCTGGAAGATGTAGCGCACTAATTGGACCAGGCTAGCTCGTTAAAAGCCCAATTCAAAGACCAAGAGAGAAAACCCTTCTAGAAGGCGGCAAACC
Source organism: Abelmoschus esculentus (assembly GCA_035048815.1). Taxonomy (NCBI): domain Eukaryota; kingdom Viridiplantae; phylum Streptophyta; class Magnoliopsida; order Malvales; family Malvaceae; genus Abelmoschus; species Abelmoschus esculentus. Next base: position 9,134,638 of record JAUCBN010000026.1, on the reverse strand, counting down.
TAGAAATATCAGATTCATTGAAGAAGACTTGTTCCCTACTCCAAGTTGAAGTCTATTTAGGAAAGGTTTGCCCTAAGTTAAGACTATAAATACCCTAGCCGACCATATTGTCTAAGAAAGCCGATTTTTAGAGAAAGCCTTTCTCCCTACCAATTGTACTTAAACGATAATATGTTCTAAATTTCTTAGGATCCTACCTGTTTTCTCTATAATCGTTCTCAACCTTTTATTTTATGTTTTGTTATTTAATTATTTAGTTAGATAAACCAAATCAACTTATTTGTGTTTTTACTTTATTTTCAGGAGCAAGGGAACAAAGAAGACATATTAAGTATACCAATCCCTGTGGAGACGATACACGATATACTTATCATTTTATTACTTGACGACGTGTACACTTGTACTCAAATTATGCTTATACCACACGCATCAAACACAATTGGACAGTTTAGTGGATCTGCTACTGAAGATGCAAGGCAACATCTTAAATCTTTCATGGAAGTGTACAATTCTTTCAAAATCCAAGGAGTCCATGAAGATATTTTAAGATTAAAGTTGTTCCCTTATTCACTGAGGGATAGGGCGAAAACTTGGTTAAATGGCATCCCAACAGGATCCATAAGATCTTGATATGAACTCTACTGAAAATTCATTACGAGGTTCAACCTGACAAATCTCTATGATCGCATTCGTAATGAAATCACATCATTTCGGCAGGATGATGATGAACCAATGTATGAGGCGCGGGAACGCTACAGAGAATTGTTAAACAAATGTCCACTACATGGTTTTCCCTTATGGACGCAAGTCTCCATGTTCTATAATGCCATCAATGCCTCCACAAGGATGATGCTAGATGCTTCCACAAATGAGACACTTTTGGATAGAGCACCCGCGGAGGCCATTGAGATTCTGAATAAACTCGCAAGGAACGACTTCCAGTTTCCTACATCAAGGCGATGAGGAATGAGACTTCATGCCACGGCCTATGAATTAGACATAACCAGTTCGGTGGTAGCATAATTGGCTTCTCTGACCAAGATGGTTCAGAATATGCAAGCCCATCAAAATATACATGAGGTTAAGGCAGTCAACTCATCTGAGGAAACCAACCTATATGTTGGAAATTATAATAGGAACAATCATGTGATGTCCAATAATTACAACCCATCCTGAAAAAGGCATCTAAACTTTTCATGGAGTAACCCCAACAATGCCTTAAATCTAGTCAACCAAGCCCTTGGATACCAGCACTAAAGTCAGAACCTGCCGCAGCAGCACACTCAGCAATCCATGCCGCAGTAGGTCGAACAGCAACAATGTCTAAACGCACTAGCAGATTCTCTTACGATATTCATGCCAAAGACTGATTCATACATGGCCGAGAATAACCGCTTCATGAAGCGTACTGATGACTTTATGAACCAAACTGAGAGGAAACTGCAGAACCAAGAGGCTGTAATCAAGTCTTTAGAAACCCAAGTTGGTCAATTTGCCCAACGAGAAAACACTTGACTACCAGGGGGTTTACCTAGCAATACTGAGGTTGCTAAGGTGTTAGACCACGAGCAATGTAAGGTAATTACGACAACAAGTGGCCTACAATTAAAAGATAAAGAAGGGCCCTAAACCGATAGAGTCCAACCAGAAAAGCAACATCACGAGGACTCAGAAGTTGAGCAGGACCCTGCCGAAAGCACTACGCCGATAGTGGAACCAGCAGTATCTGAAAGTCCTACAGAGGCAACTGCAGATAAGTTCACCCCAGGTATTAAACTCAATATCCAAGGAAACCTGGAGGAATTAAGACCACCACCTCCTTTCCCGCAGAGGTTAAAAAAGCACAAACAGGATCACCAATTTCGGAAATTCCTAGACATCTTAAAGCAAGTCCATATCAACTTGCCATTAGTTGAGGCTATTGAACACATGCCCAACTATGCCAAGTTCTTAAAGGACATAGTATCCAAATGAAGAAGGCTAGGGGAATTTGAAACGGTGGCAGCCACTGAAGGTTGCATGACCATGCTATATAATCGCATGCCGCCTAAGCTAAAGAATCCCGGATCCTTTACAATCCCTTGTGCGATTGAGGATGGTAATGAAGGAAAGGCCCTATGTGACTTATGAGCAAGCATTAATCTAATGCCCAAATCAGTTTTTCAAAAACTTGGAATAGGGTGGGAAAAACCAATAATAGTACTGCTCCAACTTGCGGATCGGTTCTATGTGCGTCCCGAAGGCAAAATTGAGGACATTCTGGTTAAGGTCAACAAGTTTATATTTCCTACCGACTTTCTTGTCCTTGACTGTGAGGCCAGCGATAATGCACCGATCATCCTGGGTCGACCTTTCCTTGATACTGGACGCACCATCATTGATGTGGAAAATTGCGAGCTCACAATGCGTATAAACGATCAATAAGTCAAGTTGAACGCCTTCCACAATCTCACAAATTCAGACGCTCCAGCAGAACGTAAGGCTCTCCATACACCAGACCAAGGTACTAAAACATCCTGCCTGGGCAGCACGCTTGGCAGACTATTCGGTAAGCGGATAAAGCCCAAAGGAGAAGTCGAATGCACTGAAGGGACTGGCCAACACGCGAAGAAAGATACGAGCTAGAAAGAGATAACCAAATTGGGAGATGCATTCACATGCATTCCACAAGTAACATAATCTCTTTCCTTCTATTTTATTTATTATATTAGGACTATTTTTATATGTTGTTATGTTTTCTTTTCAGTATTGTATGTTTTTAAGTTTTGTTTTTTTTAGGATAAATAAAGCAATGAATGCAGAAAAATTATTTCACAGCAAGAAGTCTGCTACCACGGCAGTATACTGTGTCAGAGCCGCAAAAACAGTGCAACGGCTCTCTGCCGAGAAATTCGCCGCGGTAGTAACTGTTCAGCAAGGCAGTAAATGCCTAACGGTTAATTTTGAATAGTCTTATTTTTTTACAGCCAATATAAACAGCTCCCTTGCTTAGAATTACCCACTCTTGCATTCTTGCTAATCTTCTTTCTTTCACAATCTTGCTCTCAATTACTTTAGGTCTCACCTATTTCTTGAAATTTTCAACAATCTTTTCAAGTACTCTAGATTTCGTTCAAGGCATCCAATAACTACAATCATGGCCGCTTACAACTGTTTTTATCCTATCGCGATTAAAGAGCGATTCAACCATTCTTTTGTGGCCTGACAGCTATGGGAGGAGCAAGGATTTCAACACTTGGATGAAGATAATTACGGCCTCGAATAGTTCTTGTTCGATAAAATCAAATACTAAGATTAGGAAATCTTCTGTCTCCAACCTCCCCAAGCGAATGCCACGATCGTCCGAGAATTTTATGCCCACATGCCGAGTGAAGGAAATTTATATGTTCACTATCGAGGGAAGCCAATCGCCCTTAATGCCGAAGCAATCAACCAACACTATGGCCTCACTCCGTTGTCCAATGCACATAGTGATTTTGAGGAGGAGGTCACCGATGTCGACTTCGAATTGATCAAGGATGATCTTTGTTACGGTGATACCCCTTGGGAGACCGGTAACCATAGAGGATCCGTAACAAGATTGAGCCTAAAACCCGAGGCTAAGATGTGGTGCACCTTTGTCAAAAGATGTCTAATGTCCATTTTGTACAACAGCACAATCGACAGGAGATGTTTGGTGCTCATTCAGTCCAGAATCAACAAGAGGACCATCAACGTTGGATAAATTATTCTCCAAGAAATTTATGATTGTGGTGTACCAATCGATTCTACAGACGAGTATACACCTAATCGGCCGGGATGGTCTAAAGATTTTTGTCGCTGAGTCATGCAGATAACCCAGACAGAACCTGTCCAAGCAACACCGCAGTAGTTTACTGCAGACTTTACTGTCGGAGGGTAGTACTCGGCAAAAGTACCCACATCTGCCCAGGGTCCTACCGCAGCACACCCTTACCAAGAAATTCTGCAAAGGATGGTAGCCATGAACCTTCTCCAGCAGCACTACATGGAGTACCAAGGCGACTTCAACACATCTCTCGCCCACATGATGATGACAAGCATCCCAAATTAAGGGGCGCAATTCCCAGAATTCTCAGCCAACATCTTTGTCACTACTTCCCCTTATACCGAGACAACACCTGCCCCAAGGCCCCAACCCTTTTCCCACCAAGGCCACCCTAACAGTTTCATGTTGTCGGACCTTCCAAGCCAGCCAGGTCTACCGAAGTATCCTCTACCAGCCAACGGCCGTCCAAGAGGTGAGTTGTTTTTAACTCTCCCCAACGGGAACCAATCCTTATGCCCAGTCTCAGCAGAGACACTCTATCTCGTAAGATTGACAAATACCACAGTTCGTCACATGAACTAGCAATACCCACAGCCATGGTAGGGGGCATGACAGAAATCATGCACACACAAAATATTGACGAAGTGGAAGAAGGGGATGAAGTTACTGCACCACCGCAACGCACACCACCCAGTCGAGTTCAGCCGTATCGGCAAGCCAAACAATAGTAATTACCAGCACAAGAATCTAGACGGAAAGAGTCAGCAGCACGGCCTAGGAGACTGCTCTGTATAAGTAGCTCCTCGGAGTCGTTATAAATGATTTATTTTAATGCTTTTGTCTATTTCCTTATTGAAATTGTTGTTTGCCGCATATATTGAGCGTTGAGGATAATGCTCGGTTTGAGTTTAGGGGTATTGTAGGTGTAGAAGCACTACCGAGGCAACCCACTGCCGTGGCAATTCATGAAAAAAGGAGTATTTTTTTTTGAATTTTTTTTGGCAATATTCTCTTTTCTTGAGTTACTATTTTTAATCTTGCACTGCTCTACATCAGCTTTGCTTTAGTTTTCTCCTTTAAGGCTATAGAAATCTTTCTCCTTACCATGGACAAGTTCTGTTTTGAAGGGATAACCATAGGATACTCATGGAATAAAACTTCGAAGCTTGCTTTAGGGTTACAAAGAAAATAAAAACTTTTTGGACTTGCTTGGTTTAAAAGTTCTTTTAATAAACTTAGGTGATAAAGACTTAGAACCTTTTGGACTTGCTTGGTTTAAAAGTTCTTTTACTAACCTTCTCATGGCACTTTATGTGTCTACTATACTCCAACTTAAGCTGAAATATGGACTCTTTGTATAATATTGGATATTCTGTTATCACTACTTACAAAGTTGAAATTTATAGTGAATGCGGATATTATTACATATTATGTACATACAGGAATATCTAGGGCCGAAGTAGCGGTGAAGTAGTGTTGAGGACAAGGCCGCGACAAGGCCGCGACAACATCCAGAGTGACAACATCAAATTGTAGGGGAATGAAAGACAAAAATATAGAGAATATTATGGAAGATGCAGCGCACTAATTAGACCAGGCTAGCACACTAAAAGTCCAACTAAAAGACCAAACGAGAAAATCTTTCTAGGAGGCTGCAAACTTGGAAACATCAGATCTCATGTAGAAGACTTGCTCCCTACTCCAAGTTAGAGTCTATTTAGGAAAGGCTTTCCCTAAGTTAAGACTATATATAGCCTAGCTGGTCATATTGTTAGGGGAGCCGATTTTAGAGAAATCCTTCCCCTAAGATTTGTACTTATCGACATTATATTCTAAATCTCTTAGGGATAGGTAAAGGTTGTAGATATTAGTGAGAGAAGATTGTTTCTTGTTTCTTTGTTCTAATGAAATAATAATATCGAAGTTTGTTTATCCTATTGTCATTCCTTGTTCTTGCATTCAAGCTCGAGAGAGAAGTTTGTAAGTAATATATTTATCTAGTATCGAGAGAGTTAGATTCACGAAAAGGATAAGTACAATGTTGACGACACTAACTCAGCCTAGAGATAGTTTAAGAGTTTCAGAAGCTAAAAGAAGTGTTAGATTGGTTGGTGATTATCGTTGATTCACGCCGAGAGGTATCGTCAAAGACCAGTAATCAACAGCGCTCCGACTTAGAGATAAGCGGAGTCAACTACGGACACTTTGCTGAACTTTGATGCATCTGCCCAAGAGCAAGAGATTGCCGCAGCAGAGAATACTAACGCTGGCGAGGTTGTATCTGCAGTACTACCGAAGCAGTTTTGTGTAATTGCATTGGACAAGAAGAAGATCAATCGAATCCACTAATTGACGCAATTGGATCCTACCCACTTTCTCTATATCATTCTTCATCCTTTATTTTATGTTTTGTTATTTAGTTACTTAGTTAGGCAATTCCACTTATCTGTGTTTTTACTTTATTTTCAGAAGCAAGGGAACAAGGGGAGACATATTAAGTATACTAATCCCTGTGGAGACGATACACGATATACTTATCACTTTATTACTTGCGACGTGTACACTGCATAGTTGCGCTATTATTACATGCATCAAGAGACTAGGTTCCGTTGCCAGGAATATGAGGTAGAACAACTTACTTTCCGCTTCTGGTTCCTAGGTAGTTCATAACGGCCATGACAGAAATGATAGGTTTTGAATACACGTACAAAACTGATGACTATAATTCGAGGGTAGTACATACTGCTAAAGCATCGGACACGCCTAGGAAAGTTCATTCGTACCAAGACTTGGAAGTTATGGCTAAACACGATGAGTGGAGGACACAAAGGATCAATGACAAGACCTTCTAAGAGATACCAAGGAGTGTTGGATCATCAAGCGGGATAGTTCGAGAAGCACTATCAGTGTTGTAAAAACTGAAGCGGGATCTGTGACCTTACATAAGAGTTGAATTTAGCTAAATTCTATGTAATTTCCCATGACAGAAAAGAGAAGGAGTTAATAGCCCAGAAAAAAGAAATTGAAATGATATTTGAAGGAGTTTGTGAGAACTCCATGATGGACATAAGAAGTTAAAAGAAAGCGGGAGCAAAATGGTTCAAGATTTATCGACTCGTTTAGAAAATATGGCAAGGAAAGAGGAAGACTATAACAAGCTTTATAAAAAAAAATTATGCGAGGGAAGGAAAGCGAGAACTAAAGTTAAGAAGAGGCGATAAGAAGAACAAGCAAGGAATTTTGATTTGAATAACCAAATGTTGTAATTAGAGGAGTTGGTGACCAAGTATCACAATAAGGATAGGTTTTAGATGAAAAAAAAGACTTCCAGAAGAATATTGTTTTGCTTGAGAATGAGGTGCAAATGCTGAGGGAAAAGATGACGAGTTACGAGAGAGCCTTATACCAAGACAATGGAGCTTGGAAAGCAAAGTATGAAGCAACACAACACACTATTCAGAGTCAGAATAGTGAGCTCATTAACTTCAAGAACAAGCCAGAAGCGTAACCTCCTATGTGAAGATACTATTAAGGAAGCCAAGAATTTGTTTAAGCAGCCGAATATCGAGTTGAAACATGTAGAGGTCATTGCACGTTTTTTGTATGAGTTGACCAACTAAGGGATTAGGATAGAATTTTTTGTAGTATATAATTATCTTTACCTTGTATATGAACCTTTTTAACAAACGAATGTTTCTAAGATACTATTTTTCAAATTCAATATCTCTTTGTATTCATGCATTCATATATCATGTGCATTATTAATTAAAAAGATAAATTTTAATGAAAAGGTTCTATGGTAAAACATGTTTAAGTTGCAACCATACTGCATTCATATTCAACCCGGTCATGCGTTAGAGAACTGGCATTGGATGAAAGACTTAATAATTTGGAGAACGACTGTACGGAGTTTCAGAACATGGATCGAATAGAAAAAAAAACATGAGGACGGTATTGCCCAGGCACAAGCGGATATTATCCGTCAAACTAACTACTTTGTTGGGACCCAAAGAAACTGGGAATGATAAAGTGTAGATATCAGGGTTGAATGAGACAGAAGGTCACGCTGACACTACATCTCACGTAAGGGTGCAACCTGAGGTGGAACCTGCATCTGGTAAAGTTTGCTACACCTAATTCAAATGAAGTCTCGGACTTGAATTTCATGAACGAAGTAGATAAGGTGCGCCTAGAGATGGAAGGGAAGTATGCTGAGCATTTCAAAGCACTAGAGGCAAAGATACTAGAGACAGAAGAAATTATTGATCAAGGCACCAATGCAGCAGATTTGTGGTTGGTATATGATTTGGTATTGCCACCAAAGTTTAGAATGCCTGATTTTAAGAAATTAGAAAGAACTATATGTCCGATTGCATATATGATAATGTACTGCCAGAAGATGACTACTTTCGACAAGGAGGAGAAATTATCGATTTACTATTTTCAGGACAGACTGATAGGTCATGCAGTTCAATGGATACACAATTGAGCAATGAGAACATAAAGGCATAAAAAGACTTACACCAAGCCTTTTTAGAGAACTACAAACATATCTCTAAAATAGGGCCCACTAGAGTGATATTACAGTAGATAGTTAATGAATCGTTATGATAATATGCTCACAGGTGAAGAATCTTGGCTTCGCTAGTGCAACCTCCATTGGTCAAGAATGAGATGGCATAAATGTTTTTGTATATGTTGAAGGGCCTATTGTTTTACCGTTTACTTACCAGTTCAATGCAGATTTTTCCTCAGACTCTTATGAAAGGTGAACTGGTTCAAGCAACCTTTAAAAGTGGGAGATTAGAGGGATCCAAAAATTTTAAGAAGAATTACAGAAAGAAAGATAATGGGGTAAATAACATTGATGTATAAGAGGCGTCAAGGAATGTAAAAATACCAAAACTAGAAGCTGGTGCAATTGGCTCACAGAATTCAAACAAGAAGGATTCTTAGTCGGGAAAACTGAGCTTTGTGCTTATTCCATTGTGAATATCATGCCAAGATTTAGAGGCATAGTATTGAAAATTGCACAGTTTTCAAAAAGGTTGTTCAAAATTTGATTTATCTGGGATGCTAAAAATTGACGAGCCCAATATATCAACGAACACATTGTCGAATCACGATGGACAGGGTGAGAATATGATCAAGGAAGATGGGCAAATGAAGAGAGTAAATATGAATGTATCATAGATCGTATCACCGCTGAAGTGGGTGTTTAAATAGTTTTATGACAATAGGCTTATAAGCCATGGAATGATGATGGAAGAGCAAGTCGAGTCAGAGATATATTATAGTATCATCAAGAGAAGGATCTGAGATCCAACATTCCTTTGAGTTTAAGAGTTTACTACAAGGGATGATGGACCATAAAGAGGTTGAATTCTTTGCCAAGGTGGGGGAGCGAAGAACGATGGATGTGTGCACCTCCGAAAGAGCTATGCCCAGATATTGTATGAACAAATCGTTAGTTATCTCAACTCAACCGAAGAATGAGAGATCATCAGGGTAAGTGAGGCCAGTGATCACCCATCGTATGGTGATTACTCCCCTAGCACCTTTCCCATATAAAGATACGTGAATGATTCCATGGAATTATATAGCAAGTGTAATAGCATCGAATGCGAAAATGCATGCTGAAGAGAAACAACCAAAGAAGTCTCAGATAGAGAACAATGTCAAAGCTGAGGAACCAGTGAATGAAGTGGGGTATTTTACAAGGATTAGAAGATGTTATTCATCTACATAAGATAAGAAGGAGGAAAAGACGAAGAATGTTGAAAAGAAGAAGATTTTTGAGGGTCCAATGGCAAAAATAAATGATCCAGTTGCAGAGGAATAAACACATAAATTTCTAAGATTTTTGAAGCATAGTGAGTATAATATTGTTGAACAGTTGAAAAGGCAACAAGCCAAGATTTCCATTCTTGAGTTGTTGTTGAGTTTTGAGGGGCACCGTAATGCTTTGCTAAAGATGCTAAACTAAACATTTAATCCGAATGACATATCAGTGAATAAATTAAACCGAATTTTTTATCATATTACCGCATACAAGTACATAACCATTAATGATGATGAGATCTAGGATGAAGGAATGGGATCTATCAAGGCGCTAAACATTACAACTTATTGTAAAGGTCATGGTCTGCTAAGAGTGTTGATCGATAACGGTTTGGCATTAAATGTCTTACCCTTAGTAACTCTATAAAGGCTGTCTATTGACAATGCTCATATGAAAAGCTATCAGAATGTCATCAAAGCATTTGATGAAACCATGAGAGATGTGTTTGCCATGATAGAAGTGTCATTGCTGATTGGTCCATATGTGTACACCATAGATTTTATTGTCATGGACATCAAGCCCATTTATAATTGTCTGCTTGGAGACCCTGAATTCAGTCATCTAGGGAATTATCGTTATCTCTACATCAGAACTTAAAGTTTATGATTGATGGAAAATTTGTAAGTGTTGGGGAGAAATAGGAAATCATTGCTTCAATTTCTACCGATGCGCCCTATATTCAGAGGAATGAGAATGCCTTAGAACATTCCTTCAAGGCATTGGAATTTATTAATATCGTGATCATAGTTGAAGGTGTAAGGTTTTCATGCCCTAGATTGTCAAACTGCACCAAGATGATTGCTCAGGAGACTCTTGGAAAAGAAGTTAAGACTTGAAAAAGTTTGGGGAGGAATTTACAAGAAAGTTTGCACCGAGACCCGTGATCATGAAAAAGGGTCGATTTGGGCTTGGATTTTCAATGGGGGCAATTTGGAAATGGAATAAATTTGTGGCTACGAGACCGATATCATTAAGATCCAAGATTGTCTTCAAGTCCCGAGGATTTGAGAATGTGACTACGCAGATTGAAGAGAATCATCAAGAAACAATTAAGCTGCAAGAAGAGGAAATATTTAGGGACACGGTTGATGGTCTATTTGTGGAAGGAATCTTCTAGGGATAGAAACTAAACTTTCTGGAAGGATTCTGTCCATGCCTCCCTGAAGAGACTCTGAAGAACTGGATTGTAAAAGATTATTTTTATTTTTTGTTCTCAAATGAAAAATATTAATTTTATTTTTTGTTTATTTCCATCCAAATATATCACCGACATTGTGGTGCACAAATTGCCTATAAGGCCAGAATGTAAAATGGTACAACAAAAGCTCAAAAGGTTGTGGAAAGAAATGCTCTTGAAAATCAAAGAGGATGTGTAGAAACAAATTGATACGGGATTCCTACAAATGGTTGCATATCTAGAATAGGTAGCAAACATTTTCCCGGTGCCAAAGAAAGATGAAAAGGTACGAATGTGTGTGGAATACATAGACCTAAATAGAGGGAAACAAAAAGACAATTTTCCTTTTCCCCATATAGGCGTTTTGATTGACAACACTTTGGGACATTCGTGGTTTTCTTTCATAGATGATTTCTCGCGGTACAGTTAAATTAAAATGAATCCAGAAGATATGGAGAATACGACTTTTACCATGTTGTAGGGTACGTTCTACTACAAAGTCATGCCATTCGGATTGAAGAATGCTGGGGTAACGTACCAGAGAGCTATGGTGATACTATTCTATGATATGATGTATACAGAAATTGAAGTCTATGTAGATGACATGATAGCCAAATCCCAAACAGAAGGTGAGCATGTTCAAAATCTGAAAACGTTGTTTTAAAGGCTGTGAAAGTACTAGTTGAAGCTTAAACCTAACAAATGTACCTTTGGAGATACATCCGGAAAGCTGCTCAGTTTTATAGTCAACAGAACGGGCATTGAAATTGATCCATATAAAGTCAAAGGGTTTTAGAATTTGTCTCCTCTAGAAATGCAAAATGAAGTTCGAGGTTGCCTTGAAAGGCTAAATTATGTCTCGTTCTTTTCCAGTTAACTAATAGATGTGATTCAATCTTTAAACTACTTCGAAAAATAATCCATGCAAGTGAGATGATGAATGCTAAGAAACATTGGTCAAGATCAAACAATATTTGTTAAATGTGCCGATATTAGTAGCACATATTCGAGATAGACTGTTGATCCTCTACTTGACGGTATTCGAGAATTTTATGGGGGGGTGCTGGGATAACATGATGATACTAGAAAGAAAGAAAGAAAGAAAAAGAAAGAAAGAAAGAAAGAAAGAGCGATTTACTATATGAGTAAGAAGTTTACTGAATACGAGGTACGATATCCGTTTATCTAGAAGTTGTGTTGTTCACTTGTTTGGGGTACTCGTTGGCTCTGGCAGTACATGTTGTACCCTGCCACATGGTTGATACCAAAGCTAGATTCGTTGAAATTTTTGATGAAAGTATCAGCATTGACTAGTAGATTAGCACGCTGACAAATGTTGTTATCAGAATCTGACATACTGTACGTGAGCAAGAAAGCAATTAAAGGAAGTGCTATAACTAATTTTCTCGTAAGAAGAGCCTCAAAAGACTATGAGCCTCAAAATTTTGATTTTCTAGATGAAGATGTGAAGACTATCTTTGTAGAAGAAAATGATGCTTTAGAGACGAAAGTGTGTAAGTTTTATTTTGATAGAGTAGTCAATGCCTTAGGACGTAGAATTAGAGCTATGTTGATTTCTCCGGATGGCATGTGTAATGGGATTGAGAGCTGCTATACAAAGAAAAATAAAATCCCTAAAGATGTACGGAGATTCAGTCTTGGTCATTTATCAGTTGCGTGGAGAATGGGAAACCAAGGACGCAAAACTGATAGAATATCATAAGTTAGTCCTAAAACTGATCGAAGAGTTTGAGAAGATATTTATACCTTCTAGAGAAGATAATCAAATGGCGTATGCCTTAACTGGCTTTGGTATTCCAAGCAAATAAACCGGAAGACGTGATGTTAATCCGAATACAAAGTTATGAAACGTATGTTCATTGTTGCTACATGGAAGAACAATTAGTAGACTGATTATCGGATATTTGTTTGATGGTGATATCCTGTACAAGAAGTGTAACGCCCTAAAAATGGGCTTAAAAGTTTAAAGGTCGGTTTAGAAGTCTAGTTGGTTAAGCGTAGTTTAGGATTAAATTCTAAAAAATCAGTTTTTGATAAAAATAAATCTTGAAAAAATATTCTAAAATTCTTATTTGACATATATTTGACATTTTTCAAATCAATTTTGAAAATTGACCATTGAGTCCTAAAGATTTTGAAATTAGTGACTATTTTGTAAAAATTGAAAATTTAGTGACTAAATAGAAAATGGGCCAAAACTTTGAATCATTAAGGGGCATTGATCCAAACCTAATCATAGTTGATCTAAACCTTCTAAGATGCTATCTAAACAATCTTTAATCCCTTGTTTTAACCTAAGGAATCAAAATTCTCTAATTTTGATCCAAAACCCAAAAATTCACTTTTTAAATATAACATTTTTAAATTTCATTTTCTTCTCCTCCAAGGCAACCTTTTAATCATATTTTCAAGTTAAATATCCATTTTTTAATAAAAATTCATTGATTTAATTTACTATAATTTTATTCTTCAAAATCTATTCGGTTTTCTACGATTTTTCTTGTTTTTAAACATTGGTAGGAGGTTGGATCAATTTTAGAGGTGATCATTTAAACCTCTGAAACTTAAAGTTCTTTAATAAAATTACTAAATTCTTGGCAAATTTAAACAATCTTTAAAATCTTGAATCAATAAAATTGGTTTTCTTGATAAAAATTCCATTATTTTCTTGATTTTTGTTTAAGGATTTTACATGACTGTTTTTAATGACTAAATACATGAATCTTGAAGTATTTACATGTAATTAATATGACTTTTAAGTATTTAATTCCGGAAATAAGGTTTAGATGAAGTTTGGAGAGGTTTTCAATTAGGTTTTATAGTATTTTTAGGGTCTGCCATGTATTGGCCCGAGTTTGGGTCAAATTAGGGTCCACATATTTTAAGAATAAGGGTTATTCACACTTTAGGTAACTAAGGCTTTGTGTTGTAGTTCAATTAGGCCCTAAATCCCATAATACAGGCCCAAAACTTTAGAAATCTTTCATTTTAGCACCAATTCGAACTCAATTAAAGCTCTAGGGTTTAAGATTCTTTTAATGTAGTCCTAATTCATCCCAATTGAACCTAGTAATTCCTATTTCTTTCCATATGTTTTAATTGGGCCTTATCCTATAATAAATTTCAATGCAATCCTTTATATCTTATTTAACGTTTTTATTCAATTGCTTGCATGACTTTAAATACATGTAGTATAATTGTTTAGCAAATACTTAATTTACACTTAGCTAAATAATTAGATCCTTTTATAATTACTTAAATAATATTAAATAGTGAGATAATTATAGTAAAGGTAGTATATTTAATTATATACATCAGATACACAAAGTGCTTAGTATTTTGATGTACCAAGATGATAACCAAGAGTCAACTTTGGTATCACATCCGATGTGTTATCTTAAATTAGAAAATGAAATATAATATTAGGTTAGATTAAAAATAAAGTTAACTAGGTAAATAATTAGAATCACAAATAGCATTATTAATTTTTCTAAGTGTTTAGATGATAGTGTCCAATTGTTTGAATGCTATCATAATACACTGAGAAAATTAATAATTTAATAGGATCCTTAATTATTAAATTGATGGAACCTAATAGGATAGAACTTAAAATTAACAAGATAATAACCGATCATGAAATCAAACCTTCTGGAGTAGAGTTTATATTTCTTCAAAATACGAGTTAAGGTTTCCTATTATAAGACATCTTATTAAAGCTCGTATTTAAAAGAAATGTACTTTCTTATCTAAAAGGATATCCTTATTCGGACTATATTTATCTGACAATGATGAACTAAATTAATATTATTATTCGAAATGATAAAATGCCACATGTAATTAATAAGGTACCAATTTCGAGTGCTTGTAAGGGTCGTCCTTACGTGTAACCGACTCTTGAACCCAAATATTTTTAAAAGAATCTCCGGTTTGTTTTATGCTTTCCGATCTACCTAAGTGTCTAGTGACGTCTCTAAGTCATTTTAAAATTTAAATAATACACATTTTAAACACAAACTAAAAACATGATTGAAACATGTTCGAGTCAGAATTTGGTTTGACCCGAGGAAGTAATAACCAGAACTTGATCTGTATCTGACTGTTGTTGGCACAAGTTCGATTTGGACTTGTTACTGGTGTAACCGAACCCGACCTGTATCCGACTGAGAATGACTCAAATCCAATTTGAACCTGTTACTGTAGACCCAAACCCGACCTGCATCTGAATGAAACGAATCCGAACCTGAATCTGACCTAGCACATAATCGATATTACCCGACTGAATCGACCTGATGCCTTAATTTACCCAACCTATTTTGAAGCCGACCTGTTTTAAACCTGATTTGATAATTTACCCAACTTATTTTGATCCTGACTTGTTATTTATTGATATGAACTAATATTTACAAGACTTGATATTTACATGACATGTAATTAAGGATATCTATAATTTGATGAATTTAAAATATTGATAAATATAATTTGAGTTAAAAAATTAAAATTGAGCATGAACTTAGAGAATTAATTTAGGGATTCATATTTAAATTTAGTATTACATATTTAATTTAATTTATTTATTTACTATTTTATTTAGTTTTAATGTTCTTAATTTTAATTATAATTTTAAATTAATATTTCATTAAAAATATAATCTTAAATTTAAATTAATATTTAAATTATTATAATTATAATAAAAATGATATCTAATTATAATATACTTTATTAAAATATTAATGCCATAATGTACACAATTACATATTCACATTCATGTCAAAATTTTGTGTATAATTATATTTTATTATATATTATAATATTCAAATTGAATTAACTTATTAAACTTTGAATTTAATTAAGCTAAATTAATATCTAAAAAGCATAAACTACGAACATAATTAAAAGAATTCAAAAATCAAATGTAGATTTTTATTAAATTAATCTAAATTATAACTCAATTGAATTAAACCAACATAATTGATAAAAAAAAAGACAATTAATGAAGAAAAAGGGAAAAGATAAAATTTTGAAGGGAAATAAACCAATCATTTTTTAAGTTTTGGATTAAGTTACTTTTTAATGTAAAAGGTTTGGAGGATATATAAGTTATCCAAAATTTTTGAGAGAATTAGAAGTAAACTTTGATTATTATATTAAAAATAGGAAAAAAGATAAAATTTTGGAGGGAATTATAATATATAATAAATTATGGAAGAAAATTTTGGAGGGAATTATAATATATATAAATTTTGGAGGGAATTATAAATATATACTTTATTGTATACTTAAATGATAATAATAATAATAATATCAAGTAAATATACTCTAATATTTAGTATCCTTTTATTTTAGAATTAATTAATTTTTCATATTTTTTTGAGTTTTAATTATTTTATATTTTATAATGGAATAAAATTATATTTCATATATATATATATATGTATGTATTTGATAAGTTAAATATATTATCATATGCATATGACATGTCATCATCGTCAAATTTGTAACCGTCCAATTATCACGGTAGTTACAAAATAAGCCACTTGTAAAAAAGATATAGTTTAAGGGCTAAATTTATCCAAAAAAGGAATAAGGGCCAAAATGATAAAAATTATAAACATTAAGAGTTAAAATTATCTTTATGCCTATATTTTATATATTGTATACATTTTATATATAGTAAAAATTCTGTTGGAAAATAGTGAGCAAATGACCATCTTTGAAGCATTTTTTAAAAGTGTAAAGATGAGGATTCGAATAAGGAATTATTGATTCATATTCTACTCCGTGAGATCTTTACAGTGGTAGCTCATATGCTCAAAATTGTTGAGTGGTGAATGAGAAATTGATGCTCAAAGAAAGAAGGTTGAAATAAAGTAAGGAATGAGAAACCTCATTATCCCATATTGGTGGGATAAATAAAGTGGTAAGTGTTTATATACACCTACCCACATAGTTGTCATTGAATGATTTAACTTTTGGGTTGGGGTGCACGACGAGGGCGATGCAAATGTTTGAACCAATTAGGCCTTTTTTGGGCTTGCGGATATTTTACCCGTTTTGGATAATTTTCCTTAATTTATTTTATTTTTAAATATCCTAAAAGAGTTTGTTATCAGTTATAATTGATCAAGATATTTTTAGATAATGAAAGATATAATAGCTATTTTTAGTTTAAATTTGAATTTAATTCAATTTTAAACTCTAGATAATTGGTATTATCTTTTAAGATTTGAATTTTAATTCATTTCAAATTACTCATTGTTGCCCTAATTTCCACTATAAATATGAGGTTGACTTATCATTTTTAAACACATCAAAAACATCTCACATCTCTCAAAATGTTTTCTCTCCTGTTTTTTCTTCCGATGACTGACGAAGGCAAGAACGGTTCAGAAACTCAGCAAATGTGCTATTGTTGGAGTTTCTCTTGTTATTGTATCTTGGGAGACAGATTACCAACAAACTCAGCACCACCGGAGTGGTAGAAAATCTGTCTTAAGGAAACTGCGAATAGGCAGGCCTCAACACGATTCCGGTTTATCGTTTTCAAAATATGGTCTAAAATTTTATCTATTTTATTTCATATCATTTGGGTTTTATTTTGTTCGCTTAAATAATAATAATTTAAATTATTTTATTTTATTATTATTTTCTTAGATTAACCACTTATTGTACAACAAATTCTATATGTAATATATATTCTATATATAGTATGCCTTATATATATAGTATATATGCATATTAAATTATATTATATATTAAAGTATATTATATATATATATTAAAGTATATTATAGAAAATTATATTGTTAATTATAGTCCCTAATGCTCTTTTTTTCTTTTAAATTGACCCTTCTTCATTTTTTGCAATTTAGTCTACTGTTTTTAATGTCATTATATTTTTATTTATCTTCAAAATTTTAATTTATTAATATTTGATTTTTGTAATTTAGTTCAATTTTTAAGATATGAATCATTTGATAATATTTTTTTGTTAATGCGTAATATTTATTTTTAATATGATTCATGTTAGTAAAAGATGATATGTTAAATAATTAATTCAAAATGAATGATCAACAAATCAACTTGAAATGACTTATATCCGATTTTACCCGACCTGACAGTATTCGACTTAAAACCCATTGGATTAACTGTTTTTATATCCTAAACATGAGGAGTTGATGGTTTTTTGGTAAAAAAACAAAAAGACAACAACCATACGATTACGAAGTTAATAATTTAATAGTCTAGTGATAGAAAAACAATTAAACAAGTTTAGTGGTAAATTGAATTTTTATAATTTAGTAATTTAAACGAGACGTTTAAAATTTAATAATTAAAATAATTGAAGTTAAAAAATATCAATGATGAATTGATATATTTGATATCAATTTCAAGTCTCAATGATAACTTTTTTTTACTTAAAAATCTCAATGATAGTTTACTTGATACACTTCGCAACTATCATGTTACCTTTAACAAGAGACACAAAATAAACCTCAAACCTTCCATCCTCTTTCACTACCGTCACTCAATCAATACCTATCTGAAAAGTGACACCATTTACTTTTAGACCTCACCCCCTTTACACCATCACTCAAACCCTAACCCCACCCGGCCACTACCCAGCGTCTTAATTCTCTTTCATTGTGCTAAGGTTGGGTTTGATTCACAAATGGGCATTTGGACGCGAGTTTGTCAAATCTAAATACGCACGCCATAAAAGTATATACCAATTTTCAGTAAGGTCCCTATCATCTACCGACAAAGTTATCATACTTAACAACAAATTTCAAGAACATCATTCTTTCTTGTTCGAGTACTACAACTTTAGGTCAGATTTCAGACCCACAAAAGAAAATTGTTGCTCATGGTTTGTACTGGCGATTCCAAAGATATGGTTAAGACGGGATCAAATATTTGTGGTCTGGTTAGATTTAAAAAACATAAAATAATTGAAGTTTTGTTTCCATTGACATTTTTGTAGAGGCCTTCTTACGTCTGAAGATGAAAAACGAAAATTAATTTTTAAAGCGTGGGGTAAAAGATCTTTAATGCTAAGATTTGATATCCCCTTTAAAAATATCTCTTAAAAATATTATTTTAAAAAAAAAACGATAAAATTAGGGTCGCCGTCGATCACTTAAGTAGATCGGATACCACGAAAAGAAAATCAGAGATTCGTTTTGAAAAGGGTTCAGGAGTTGGTTAAGCGTGAGGAAGGATTAGCACCCCAACACGTTCGAAAATCGGTACCAAAAATATTTTCCTTTAAAACTCATTTTTAAACTTTAACTTAATTCTAAATCGGTTTCTAAATTCAAAATTGTACTTTAATCGGTGAATTTAAATTAATAATATATTTAATTAATAAGATCAACGATACATCGAACCAAAGATTAAACCGACATCTAATAATATTGATCGCCGTGTTAGTTTAGGGTTCAGATCCCGTACGTTACCTTTTATGAAAAATGCAAGCATTTAAATGAATGATGTCATGATCTTGTCAACTTTAATTTTTAATTTGTCTTGAGACGATAAGAATTAATTCAAATATTCGATTAACATCCGATAATTTAAACTGTTAGATTTCAAATATAAAATTAATAAATACCTCTCTTTTTGATTTACAACTTCAGAAACAAATTAATTAAAAGTCACGAACTTAATGACATGTTATATGGACACCAATATATCAATGCAAGGTATATGAACAAATAAATATTAAAAGAGATGGAACAAGAAGTGATCTAAACCCCAAAGAAAAAGAAAAAGAAAATAAATAATAATAAAAAGAATAATTAAAGAAAACGCAAGACAAGACCTAAATCGGAAGTGCAATGTAACAAAAATACATATGAAAATAACGCTTATGTCATGGAACCCACGTTACTAAGCACGAATATATAATTAATGATGTACGACTACATATTCACATATATCTTATAATCTAAAAAATCTGACTTAAATAACTATATTAGAATAAATAACAAACATTTAATATAAAATATTAGTCACATAGAAAGAAATTAATATCTGCAGGAGATAAAATGCAAGTAGTACACCACAACATATCATCATCCACTATTTGAATTCAAAGAAAATCCATGCCACTGTGAAATAAAAGAAAAGGAAATAAAATTGATGAATGAATTTAAATAAGTTCTAAATAAATATAAAAAGGTAATAATTATTTTTAATATAATAAATAAAAAAAGTTCATTTCATTACCAAGAAACTTTTCCCTTTCAAACATTCAATGGAACAGCTGTGAAATTTATCCTTCCCAGGGCCGGTTTTAGTAAAATCAAAGGTTTCATTCAAAATAACTAAAGAACCCTAAATAAAGTTTTCTTCTTTCTTTCAACCTCTCACTCTACTAGAGAGGCGGCTCCTCCCTTCCTTCTCTACTCGCCGTTCTCCGGCCGCAGTGACCTCCCGACGGTGTCATGACATAAGCAAGGGACTTTGATCCGCACTTATAAAGGTGGGGTAAACCTCTAAGCACCATTATTTTTCTCTTTTTAGATTCGAAACAAAAGATTTAAAAGACTTGTAATCACCGAAAATGATACAATGAGTCACTATCAATCATTTTTACGGTACGATTGGAACACCAAATAGGATCTATGAAAAAAAAGTGGAGTCTGGTAGTCTGTTACGTGTGAAAAGGACAAGTACCTCAACTATGCCCAAAATTGACACCTATCAATTATAAAATATTTCATATGATAGAAAACATAAATTCGATATTTAAATATAACATTGCGATCCCCAAATATTTTTAAAACTAAAGTACGAAAATATAGAAAAGGTTAGATAAACGAGTAATAATAGAATAACAACGTTAAAGAAAATAATAATATATATTATATTAATAATAAGGTAAAAACCAATAAATATAAAATAACTAAATTTAAATAATAATATACGAAGGTATGACATATATTAATAATACATGAAAATATTATGAATAATAGTAACAAACAAGGATTAAATTAAGAAAAAACGAAAATTAAAGAGTAATTTAATCAAAAATAGTGACTAAAATGTAATAAAGTGCAAGTAAGAAGACTGAAACAAAAGGATACTGAAACCGAGTGGCCAAGGTTGTGATTCTCCCATTTACTCGAGTTAAAACATGAATTCAGGTCTTGGAGCGAGTCTATATACAGATTCCATGCTTAAAACGGTGTTATTTTGGGTCCTATGAAGTAGCACCAAAACAATTTCGTTCTGGATTCGGCTTAAAAGTCAATTTTTCCTAATAATTTTCATTCTTTTTTTCTCACAGAAGGAGAAACAAAGCATGGAAGCTTCTCTCTCTGACCTCTAGTGTTTCAGCTACTCCCAGGGAGGAGGAACATTGCTCACCGTCATCGATCATCACATCGGCCGCCGTCAATGGTCGCTAGAGTAACAAAAGGTTACACTTTTCCAAAGTGCCTCAAAGCTCTGAATGCAAAACCAACTTCATTTTTTCAAAAAAAAATAGCGTATGAAGCTAGATTTGGAAAAAAGCTAAGTCGAAGTTTCTTATTTTCCTTTTCTCTACGATTTGCACTCCGGTTTTCTTTATTTCGATTTGGTTATGGTATTTTGGATTCAAATGCTTGCTAAATCTTTTGTTCTCAATATGATTTAAAAAAAATTTATTTCATTCGGCAAAAAAAACACCCCCTTATATTGTTTTGTTTCTAGGTTTTTATACCCATACAATACATAATAAAATTTATGTAAAATCTTAATTATTTCCTTTTCATTTTGCAGGTTCAAACGTGACATGGGCGGTGGAGCAGGACGCTGTCAGAGGAGGGCGGTGATCGTCCGTGAGATCCAATAAGAGGACGCATAGAGGCCACGCGCAATTTCAATTGCCGCGTGTGACCGTCACGCGCGGATAGCTGTTGAGCACACTGAAGAAGGATGGTGGCATGGCTAGGAAGGGTGGCTGCCGATTTAGTTAGGGGTTAGTTAGGGTTAGGGTTATTTGGTTTCTGGGCGATGAATTGTTGGGTATTGGGCTATTGGTCTATTTAGCTGGGTTGTTATTTAGATTGGGTATATATTTAATATTTGCATGGGTTTGGTGTTTGGTTTGTAATGGGTTTAAATTTAGATGTTGGTATCTATAAAAATAAGGGAGATTTTTTCACAAGAAAGAAGCGAGACAACAAGGGTAAAACCAGATTTTCTTACCTTTAAAAAGGGGATTTTTTTATTTCATTTCGGACTGTGGGTTTAACACCCAAAAACCGAATACAAGCCTCTCTTTTGAATGATTTCTCTCTTGAATGCTCTCAAACTGGTTTCTTCTCCGATTTTACAATGAAGTTTTGGGTTATAAAATCCCTTTGTTCTAGAATTTTTTTAATTCAGTCCAGTATAATGATATGATATTTTTTTTTAGATATTTTGGGATTTGAAATTGTTTTTTTATTTCCTTATCTATTGCTTATACTGTATTTGGGGAACTGGTGGCTGGTGACCGTGATATCTAGCGGATTTCCTAGTTCGAGTTAGGGATGTAAAAACAGTTATCCGAATGGATTTTAGGTCGGATATTATCAGGTCGGATAAAATCAGATACATGTCATTTCAGGTTGATTTGATATTTTGACTCGATTCGGGTCGGGTACAGGTTTATTTCAGGCCAGGTCCATTTCAGGTTGGATTCACTTCAAGTCAGGTTCACTTCAGGTCAGGTTCAAACGGTTCGGGTCCAAATCAGATAATTGGCAGGTTCATTTCAGGTCGGGTTCATTTCGGGTCGATTGTATTTCAGGTCGGGTTCATTTCAAGTCGGTTTTATTTCAGGTTGAACTAATTCGGGTTTTGAATTCATATTAATTAAAATTATTAAGTTTGAGTTTGATACAAACAAGTAAAAACCGATAGACTTTGGGTTTAAGCGTTGATAATTCATTTCGAATTAATTATTTAATATCTAATGTCTTTCACCAAACATGAATCTCATTAAAAATAAATATTACGTACTATATTAAACAAAAATATCATCAAAATGATTCATATCTCAAAAATTAAAAATTAATAATAAAAACATTGGACTAGAAAGAATAAAATTTTAAATTAAAAAAGGATAAACATTAATTAAATAAAATATCATCTTATTAAAAATATTGGACTAAATTATAAAAATAATAATCATTCTAGAATAAAAATAAAGTTGTAAGGACTAAACTGCAAAACTTATAAATTAATAATAGTTAAATTCGGTAAAAATTTAAATTTAATGTATTTTAATACATTATAATTTACTACATTTTAAAAACGAAACTATAAAATTTATACTATATTTGAAATATATTCTATATATAAAATTTATACTATACATAGAATGATATAAAAATAAGTAATATATATTATATATTGAAATATGGAATGTATAATACTATATGTATGGATATATATGTTTACAATACAAAAGTATGTATATAATATATATTGCATGTATACTTATATATAACTATATAAGTATTTATGCATGTATATGTATACATTAATATATGTATACTTATTATTATATGTATATTTATATATATATTAGATGTATATACTAATATATGTATATAATATATGTAAGTTGTATATATATTAGATGATATATTAGATGTATTATGTATAAATTATAATATATATATGTATGTTTATATTATATGTATATCAGATATGTATTATATGTATGATTATAATAAATGTATATGTATAATAATATAAAGTATATAGTATAAATATATATTAAAATATATATTATATGTATGCTTATAGTATATACTATAATATATATTATAGTATATATTATAAAGTATATATTATATGTATTATATGTTTTATAATATAAAGTATATATTATACTTTAATGCATATATATGTATGTATATATATATTTTAATGTATGTATTAATGTATTATGTATATATTTGACATATTTACCATTTAATTTCGAACATAAACCTAAAATCTAAAAAATTAAATTTAAATTGACATTAAAATGAATTAAATTAAAAATAAAAAATAAAGATTTAAGAATAAAATTCTTAAATTAGTACTGACTTAAAATGATAATAACTTTACAAAAAAGAGCGAATAAATTCTCTATATATTTTATTTAATGCGAAAAAAAAAGATTTTAAGATTTAATTTTTTTAATTTCTTATTTGTTTACTAATATTTTTAATATGCGTCATTTTTATATTTTTTATTTTACTTTTAAATTGTTAGATTCACTAACAAATTTGTGATAGATTTTTTCTAGAAACACTCATTTTTTTTCACCAATTTTGATTCTCCCTTCATTTTTTTCACCAATTTTGATACCTCCCCTCTTCGTTTTCCCGCCAATTTGGTTCCCCCTTTTTTCAGCCAATGTTGTTCCTCCAATTCAAAAAAATTTCCCTCAAATCTCATTTCTCTTACCCACTAAAGTCAAATTCCTTCTAATTTTTAATTTTAAATTTACTTCAAAAAGTCAAATCATTATTATTTTTTTACTTAGAGTACTTAAAAATATATATGTATACTTATTATGATATTTATATGTATACTTATATATATGTATATTAGATGTATATATTAATATATGTATATAATATACATTAATATATACTATGTATATAATATAATACATATATAATATATATATATATACTTAAATGCATATTAATATATATATTTAATTTTTTTATGAGTTAATGTATGTATATTACTAATATAATGTATGTATTTAATTTAAAATTATAATTAAAATTTAATACATTAAAATTAAATAAATTAATTTAATTAAATATATAATATTATATTTAAATATTAATCTTAAATTAATATTTAAAAGGCGAGTAGAGGTTCGAGTAGAGGTTCTCACGCGCGCATGGGGTGTTGAAAAGGCGAGCGTGTTCCCACGCGCCAAACATCCAAAGGTCATCTGTAATGTTTCCTAGTCATCCGATCCAATTTTTATCTAATGGTGAAGATCCAGGAGAGTTTCAGAATAAGTAGAATCTATTAAATTTTTTAGATATAAATTAGGTTTCTTGGGTTGGACATAAGCTAGGCCGGTTGGGCCTTGTAACCTGGTTCTTGGTTGGGTATAGTATATTTAACTTGAGGCATGTATTGGACTGGTCATTATTAGTTATTTTCGGCTTTCGATATTTATGACTAATATTGATAACAAAATAAATTACAGTCATGCAAGCAATGAAAAAATTATTATAGGGAAAACCGTGCAAAATTCATACACATATTAACTGCCAGTGAAAAAAATTCATATAAATAATATTACATAAATGCAAAGCATGCAATTAATTAATTTAACATCCACATATTTTATTGCTTACATGCAATAATAACAACAATAGTATTACTTTCATATACACATGCAAAAAAATATTACTTACATATACACACGACGCTTAACAAAAAAAATAGGGAAAACCAAAACATATAGCCATATACTTATATATGCTTACACACATGATTTAATTAAATCACATACGTGATATTATAATATATTTTATATTACATGTTAATTAAAGCCCAAATTAAAATCCCTTTATTTAAACATAAGAGTAACGTGTTAGACTCGAACAAAAATAGTGAATATAATTTTGATATGTTTCAATGCGTTTTAGTCTATTTTAATCGATATAAATTTTTATAATATAAACTTATTTGTCTTAATAGGATTTTAATTATTTTTAAATGTTATAGGGTAAGTGTTTGATTGGATAGAATCAAATAATTTTGAGTTATTCGAGTTGACGTGCTATATTTTATAACTTAAACTTTATTTGAATTTTTTTTGATTCAATTCGAGTTTAAGAAATTCAAGTCGAGTCGAGTTTACAAGTTCAAATAAAAATTTAATTATAAATATTTACCATGGTATAGTACGATTTGATTGTAATTTAAATGTATTTCTTTAATCATATAAGATATGTATATATATTTCTTCATATGTAATAATACTTTTTCATATTTTTATAAATCAATATATATACATATCATGAAAATTTGAGAGACTGATCCTGAACTTTAAAATAAATTCTCCAATTACTAAAAAAATAGAGTTATTCGTGTTGCACGTAGGAAGACCTACACATTTATGGTGCAAGCGCACACCTTTGCCCTGTTATAATATTTTAGATATCGATCTTACAGTGGTTGGATACCCACGCAACTTATTGTTCCTGCACTAAGGAAGAGATAAAAACACAAATAATAGATGGAAGTATGATTAACTAAAATAACTAAATAACTAAAACAATTGATTAGAAATCAAGATATGATGGAAATCCTAGGTTAGATTGCTTTATAGTGTGGAATCCAATTGCATTGTATTCTCGTCTTATTAATGAGAAAGGTTAAAGTGCTACCTCGACATGTCGTTGAACGGTCGCCTTAACTGCCTCGTCAGGTTATAGTTCTTCGAAAAATCAACAACTCATAGTTCGACAGAACATCCTTTATTGCCTCCTCTTTATCCCTAATTCGGAGTACTATTGAGGGTCACGTCTTGATGATATCTCCCGGCGTGAATCAAGGGTGAACAATAACCAATGATATGCTTCCTTTTAGTCTCTGAAATCAAATTTATCCCTAAATCGGATTAGTCAATGCCCAAAAGAAAAGGCCGTATTCACTCGTTTCGTGAGCCTAACTATCATTTGTCTAGAAAAATAGATTTTTCCTCGCAAACTTATCTTCTGAGCTCGTATGCAAGAAATAGTAAATTGTCAGAGTGAATAAACTATGAATTCTGAAATTACATTAATAAAACTTAAATAAAAGTAAAACCTTCTTCCATAACTACTCCACACAATAACCTAAGCCTATGGAAGAATTTAGAACATGATAATGATGGTGGTGGCTAGGATTCTAATCGGTGAAAATGAGTTACTTATCCTATATCTAGAGGTCGATATATATAGGCCAATGATGAGTGTCCAAAAGTACTATTTTTATTACCTTTTTTACTCTTATTATTGTTAAACTTAAGTATATTATTAATTATATTATTACTCATTCATTCATATTTATATAATTTCCTTGGTTGTCATATTTATTTCCTATGTTGTTGAATTATGTGGAAAAAGATATTGCTTGGGTGTATTTCCATGTTTACAGGATTCTTTCCTTGATAGGGGTCACTGAATTGAAAAGAAATGAATGAAGAATAGGTCAATGGGAGAAAACATGGAAAGAATTGGAGAATAAAGCAAAGAAGGAAAGTGGTGATGAGAATCAAATAAAGAATGGAAATATTCTTTATGAATATTTCCAATTCAACCTTACCTTTTCACCTAAATCAACCTAGGTTTCTCCTATAAAAGGAAGAGCATGACGTCAAGCTAGAGAGGATTTGAATAGAAGTCCAATTTAGGAGTCAATTTCTAGATTTGATTTGAGAGAATCAATTTAGGATTATTCTTTGTATATTTTTAGAACCCATGAATTAATGTAATTGGTTTGATTATCTTGTTTTGTGGTTGTGAGAATGATTTGGATTTTTATCTAAGTATTTAGTTGTTCTTAATCAAAGTTTATTTATTCTTGGCATTTATTTGGTTTGCGAGAGAATTGGGAAAGGACCTCGATAAACAATCCATTTATCTATATTCGGGAGAATTAAATTCACGAAACGAATAAGTATGGTTCGAACCAAGTGCGTGAGAACTAATCCGGCTTAGGGATAAGTTCAGGATTTCAATGGCTAATAGAAGTAACACTTTGCCGAACTTTGAGGATAGTTGCCCAAATTGCCTAAGTAATTCACTCAGCGTAATTGCCCAAACATTCTACGAACTGAAAACTCGAAGAGCTGACATAAGCAATCGATTGAGCCCAATTACCGAAACGAGTTGGATGGTGCGAACACTTATTTACAAAGAAGAATTCAATTCAGGATAATCCAACCTTTTGTCTCACCCTTTCGATTTCATCTATCTTTCCTTTATTGTTATTTTTGTTTATTTAAACTCTTATCATCAATACTTGTGTCTTTATTTTACAGTGTGATAACTTAAGCAAAGTGTCTTAAACCAATCATTGTCGAGACGATATCTAAATCTATACTATTACTTGCGACGTGTACACTTGTATCGTTTGCATTGCACTAAAATCACACAGCAAGTTTTTGGCGCCGTTGTCGGGGATTGGCAATAGAGACTTTGTTTTTAGTTTCTTGCATTTTTTTATCATTTATACTAACCTATTTTTTTTTTATTTTTTTTAAATTAAAATTTTTGAGTTCTGGTTTAACTATCTTTTTCAATCTAAAATTATTATTGCCACTTTGCTTAAGTTATCACACTGTAATGGTTGTCATTTTATGACATCGTTAGGAAAAACTCAAGAATATTATACGAATATTTTGATTCAAATGGGATCTGTATCTTTCAAACATTATACTGATCCTAAAGATCCAAATTTTATAACCCATTCCACCTCCCAAATTCTCAGAATCCTTAGACCAAGAGATTGGGGGTGAAAACCCAATGACTTTGATGAAATTTTCAAACTCATTTTTTGAAAAAATTACCCATTGCACACATTTCTCATATTGAGATTACCAAACAGCCTGGAACTCTATCTTATAAATACCCACATATGAGACATTCATGGCTCATATATTTTAAATTTGGTATCCGAGACAAGGATGAACAAGTATTTGAGCCAAGGAGGAACAAGTATTTTAAGATATTGCAAACGTCAATTTTGATTTTAAATTTCTGAGTTCTGGTTTAACTATCTTTTTCAATATATTATTATTATTGCTGAGTTTGATACAGTGACCGTTAATACCATAGGTTAGGTGTGTCAAGGTCATAGTATCCCTATAGGCAACCTTAGTAATCCAAAGAAAATTGATAGTAGAACCCTTTTCGTAGGATTTTTAAAATCAGATAGATATCTTCATTTCTTAGAAGAACTAATTCTTTTATAAGCTTTGTTTCCAACAAATCTCAGGATTCTGATCAATTCTCAATTAGAACCGTCAATGAACAAGAAATAAATTATGAAAACATTTCTCAAAAAATTGATGATTGGAATATTCCAATCGTTCCAGTTAATCAAATTTATAAAAAGACAACTTTTGAAAATTTTAATACCTTTTGTAACTATATTATCAAAATAAAAAAAAAAAGTTTACCTATCCAAAAAGAGTACCAAACCTTTCAATTACTAGATGAATCTGCCATTAAAAGACTTAGAGACCAAAAATATAAATATATCCATTTTGGACTTGTCCAAGTGAGAATTAAACCTCTTAGTGTAGAAGTCACTAAAAATACATCCATATTAGTGGTTTTAAGAGATCAAAAACATTATGTTTGATGATTCTTTATTAGGAACAATAGAAACAAGTCTTTGTACAAGACCAATACATTTTAATTGTTATCCAAATTTTATGGTCTCTCTTACAGATAAAAATATTTTAAAATCATTAATTCCCCAAATTCATACTCATAACTATAAAATGCTTCTTGGATCTGAAGTTTTGACTTTAGTTTATAGGTTGCATTACAAAGCAATGTGCTCTGTAGTAAATACTAAAGCTTTAATCCAAAGTCCAAAAGGAGAAACCATCCTAATAGAAACAGATACAACTAGATATCACACCATAATACCAAAGACTATTCAGTGGCATAAAATTAGCCTTCTTGATATATGAAAATTAGAAGGAGCCACACCTCCAGTAGAAGCGGGCCCTATTAGAAACAACTCTTTAAGAGAAATTACCCAAGATAGTACTAGAATAATCGAATTAATTTTTGATAGACCAAAAAGATTACCCCCAAGATATTCTTTTGATATGACAAGTATAAGTATTGCTTTTCAAAGATTAAATATCGCAGAATCAAGTAATGATTTTAAGACAATTAGAGACTCTACTTCTTCTGTCTCAAATACATTAAGAACCAATTTACAAGGGATAGATAATTCCTTAAATATTGTTCAACCTATTTATGCTAGGCAAGTTGAGAGCCCAAAAAATTCACCAAACATGTCTCCAACATATTCTTCCATGACTAATAATAGAGGAAATGAAAATTCTGAAATATATGTTTTAGAAAATCCTTTTGAAATCAACAAAGAATGGTGCAGGAAACATTTTTATTCCAATAAAAATAAGGAGAAAAGAGAAAAATATTTTAAAGACCATGAAAAAGAAAAGGATGAAATCCTTCTAGAATATTATGAATTTATGAATATTCATAAAATTCCTATAAAGTTCTTTACATGGTTCGAAGAATATTTTTCAATTAATACAATAAAAAATTATACAAAATGACAAACAAGAAGAGGAGAAGTTGAATCTCAACATCCTCCTTTAACAAAAATTTCCTACCTTCATAAACATATAGACATAAAAGCAAGTCCTTTGAGAATGAGAAATCCTGATGCAGGAGAACAAATATCTTCAAAAGATATTAAAATGATTGTTGAACAAAATAATTATACAAATCTTAGCCTTAATACCATAGGAAAACAATTAGACTATATTAAAAATTTAGTAGAAATTCATCCTAAGAGAGAAATAAAAGAAGAAGAAAAAATCTATGGAGCCAATTTTTACACCTTATGAAATTTCTAAAAATTATCAAAAAAATATTTTTATCTGAAATACAAGACAGGCTTAATAAATCAGAATTTGAGCTTATAGCTCTTAACATTCCTATACCTACATAACATTCAATAAATACCCTAAATAAAAATTATGATTCAAAATAGTCGTCGTAAGATTACCACATCAATAAAATGAATTGGAGGAACCTAAAGAATTATATTATCTAAAAATTACCGCACCAGATTTAAATATTAAAGAAAAACTAGTCTTCCAAAATAAATACAATGCAAATACCATTTATGAATAGAATATAGATGGTATGTTCGAATACAATATTCTTAGCTTATTACAACAAATGATGATGATGTCAAATATTTATAAAACCCAAAATCAAAATGACTTAATTAGTGATCAAACTATAGCTAATCTTTTAATTGCTGGGTTCACTGGCCAATTAAAAGGATGGTGGGACCATGCCCTCACCAAAGCTCAACAGAAAGAAATTTTAAAAGCTACTGAAAAAGATGATCAAGGAAGAATTATCTTAGACGAGCATGAGAGAGAAATTCAAGATGCTGTTGCAACCCTTATTTTCTCAATTTCAAAACATTTCATAGGTGACCTATCTCACCTCAAAGATAGAAATTCAGAATTATTATCAATCTTAAAGTGCAAAAAATTAACAGATTTCAAATGGTACAAGGATGTTTTTATGACTATAGTCATGCAAAGATCTGATAATCAACAACCTTTTTGGAAAGAAAAATTTTTAGTAGGACTACCAAATCTTTTAGGTGAAAAAGTTAGCAACCAAATTAGAGAAAACCATAAAGGAATAATTCTTTATGAAAAACTCAAATATGGTGAATTAATTAGTTTTACCTAAAAAGAAGGATTAAAAATTTGTCAGGATTTAAAACTACAAAAACAACTAAAGAAAGAAAGATATACCTGTAAAAACGAATTAGGGTCATTCTGCCAACAATTTGACATAAAAGAAGAATATTCTTTTTCTAAAAATTGTTACCCGAAAGAAAAAAGAAAAACCAAGCATATCCCCAAATATTATAAAAAACAAAAATATAAAAGATTTAGAAAAGAGAAAAACAATATAAAACAAATAATAAATTCGATAAAACAATAAAATGTTATAGTTGTGGAAAGACAGAAAATATTTCAAAATATTGTAAGATTAAAATAAAGATTAATAACTTAAACTTAGATGAAGAAATTGAACAAAAAATTAATGAAATCTTTTTAGAGACTATAACTACTTAATCAGACACTTCAACAGAAACAGAAGAATAACAAATTGATGAATTACATACTGCATCAGAATCTTCTAAAGAAGAAGAAGCTGTAATCAATATGCTAACAAAAGACCAAGAATTCATAATAGATGTCATTGATAAAATTCAAGATCCATAATTAAAAAAGGAATATTTATTTAAGCTTAAAGATTCATTAAAGAATAAGCAAGAAAAAGAGAGAAATAATCTCTAATCCGTCTGAAATGTATAATTTACAAGATATAATCTTTGATAGATATGAACAGGCAAAGCCTAAACAAGTTACAAATTTAAAATTACAAGTAGAAATCAAAGAAATAAAAAAGGAACTTTCACAATTAAAAAATGATCAGCAAAAGATGAAAAACTATATATAAGGATTATGTCATAATAGTCTTCAAGAGTCCTCTTCAGAAGATGAACCTGAAACTGAAGAAACAATAAAAAACTATATGATGGTTCTCACCGAAGTTTCAATACAAAGATATTTGATAAGAATTAATTTATTAATAAATAATGAATTCTCTTTAGAAACAATAATCCTTTTTGATACTAGAGCATATCAAAATTGTATAAGAGAAGAAATAATTCCAACAAAATGCTATGATAAAATTTCTGAACGTCCTAAAGCAGCAAATGGTAAAAAACTAAAAATTACTTACAAAATTCCTAATGCAGAAATTTGTAATAAAGGAATCAAATATAAAACATATTTTTTAATGGTTAAAGATATTACGCAAAATATTATTTTAGGAACTCCTTTTATTTCTTTACTAAAACCTTATAAAGTGACAAATCAATTAATAACTTCGAAGATATTAAATATCAGAGTAGAATTTCCTTTTATTGAGAAGCCTAAAATTAGAAATCTTAATTTATTAAAATCTTTATCCATTCAAAATAAACAAATTAATAATATAATCAGTCATAAACAAAAACAAATCTCTTTTTTGAAAGAACAAATATGCTTTAAAAGAATAAAATAACAATTACAACAAACAAAAATACAAGAAAAAATAAATCAGGTGAAAAAACAAATTGAATCAACGATATCTTCTGATATTTCAAATGCCTTTTGGAATAGAAAGAAACATGAAGTAACACTATCTTATGAGAATAATTTTGACGAAAGATAAATTCCAACAAAAGCTAGACCGATTCAAATGAATAGTGAAATGGAAGGATTTTGAAAAAAAGAAATACAAGATTTTCTCGATAAAAAATTAATTAGAAAAAGTAGTTCTCCATGGAGTTGTTCAACATTTTATGTGATAAAAAATGTAGAACTAGAAAGAGGAACACCAAGATTGGTAATAAATTATAAGCCATTAAATCAAGCCTTAAAATGGATAAGATATCCTATTCCTAATAAAAAAGATCTATTACAAAAACTCTACAATGAAAATATTTTTTCAAAATTTGATATGAAATCTGGGTTTTGGCAAATTCAAATCAAAGAAGAAGAAAGATATAAAACAACCTTTACTGTTCCATTTGGACAACACAAATGGAATGTAATGCCATTTGGATTAAAAAATGCTCCTTCAGAATTTTAAAGAATTATGAATGAAATTTTTAATCCATACTCCCAATTTGCGATTGTTTACATTGATGATGTCTTAATATTTTTAGAAAACTTAGAAAAACATTTTAAACAACTATCAATTTTTTTATCAAAATAATAAAAAACAACGGTTTAATAGTTTCTAAACCCAAAATAAGTTTATTTCAAATCAAAGTTAGATTTTTAGGTCATTATATTATACAAAGAACAATTACTCCAATCGAAAGATCCATAGAATTTGCTAGCAAATTTCCGAATCAAATCCTCGACAAAGTTCAATTACAAAAGTTTTTAGGTAGCTTAAATTATGTAATAGATTTTTACCCAGGTCTAAGTAAATTATGTAAAACTTTATACGAAAGACTCAAGAAAAATGCAAAACCATGGATTGACACACATACAAATGTGGTTGTACAAATTAAAAAATATATCACAAGATTACCTTGTCTCCATTTAGCAGACCCATCAAGTCCAAAAATAGTAGAGACAGATGCCTCTAAAATAGGATATGGTGGGATTCTAAAGCAAATAAAAGAGGGAAAAGAACAAATAGTCCAATTTACTTTAGGACACTAGAATCCAGCTCAGCAAAATTATAGTACTATCAAAAAAGAAATTTTATCTATTGTTTTATGTATTACAAGAAAGATTTAGGTGTACATCAAGTTGAAAGAACTTCGATATGTAGAACAATAGAAAGAAATTTATTCGGGAATTGATTTTGGAAGATATGAATCTATCCAATCAAAAATTTCTTGATAATTACCTATACCAACCAAGAAACTTCGAGATGTAGAACAATAAAAAGAAATTTGTTCGAGAGTTGATATTGGAAGATATGAATCGAACCAATAAAGAATTTCTTATATTAAATGAAGATTATCTATGCCAACCAAGAGTAGCACAACAAGATAGAAAGGAGTCTATTCGAGAGTTGATGTTGAAAGATAGGAATCGATCCAATCAAGAATTTTTTACATTCAATGATGATTACCTATACCATCAAAAAGCAAACCAACAAGTTCATACTAGGGCAATTTTTTGTTCTTGTTGTGGAGAAAATCATTTGGTTAGCAATTGCCCGTACAATACTGGAACATATGGCCTCACAGAGGACCATAGATGTTACCAACAACAAAATCCTTCATGGTATGATCAAAACGCTCAATTTTTTTTTATCATGACAATTTTGTTGATGTTAAAGATATGCCATGATATTATAGTCCTTTTCAAGAGAATCCAAATTCTTCCGAAGAAGAATTTCAAGTATCAATGGCTAGTGCTGCGTGTAATAATACCGCAACTATGCAGTGTATACGTCATAGGTAATAAAGTGATAAGTATATCGTGTATCGTCTCCACAAGGATTGGTATACTTAATATGTCTCCTCTTGTTCCCTTGCTCCTGAAAGATAAAGTAAAAACATAGATAAGTGGATTTGTTTAACTAACTAAATAATTAAATAACAAAACATAAAATAAAGGATTGAGAACGATATAGAGAAAGTGGGTAGGATCCAACTGCGTCAATTAGTGGATTCGATTGATCTTCTTCTTGTCCAATGCAATTACACAATACTGCTTCAACATTGCTGCAGATACAACCTCAGTAGCGTTAGTGTTCTCTGCCGCGGCAATCTCTTGCTCTTTGGCAGATGCATCAAAGTTTAACAAAGTGTCCGTAGTTGACTCCGCTTATCTCTAAGTCAGAGCGTTGTTGATGACTGGTCCTTGATGATATCTCTCGGTGCAAATCAACGATAATCACCAATCCCTTCCAATACTTCTTTTAGCTGCTGAAACTCTTAACCTATCTCTAAGCCGAGTTAATGTTTGACAACACCATACTTATCCCTTTCGTGAATCTACACCTCTCGATGCTAGATAAATATATTACTTACAAACTTCTCTCTCGAGCTTGAATACAAGAACAAGGAATGACAATAGGATAAGCTAACTTTGATATTATTATTGCATTAGAAAAAAGAAACAAGAAACAATCTCATCTCACTAATATCTACAACCTTCACTTATCCCTAAGAAATTTAGAACATAATGTCGATAGGTACAATTCTTAGGGGAAGGGTTTCTCTAAAATCGACTCTCTTAACAATGTGGCCGGCTAGGTTATATATAGTCTTAACCTTGGGCAAACCGTTCCTAAATAGACTCTAACTTGGATTAGGGAACAAGTCTTCTACATGAGATCTGATATTTCCAAGTTTGCAACCTTGTAGAAAGCTTTTCCCGTTCGGTCTTTAACTTGGGCTTTTAGTGCGTTAGCCTGGTCCAATTGGTGCGCTGCATCTTTCAGAATGTTCTCTATATTTTTGTCTTTCATTCTCCTACAATGTTGATGCTACCACTCTGGATGTTGCCGCGGCCTTGTCCCTGCCTCAGCCTCAATACTGCTTCACTGCTGCTTCGGCCCTGGATACTCCTGCATGTACAGAATATGTAATAATATTTATATTCTCTATAAATTTCGACTTTGTAAGTAGTGATAATGAAGTATCCAATATTGTACAAAGATTCTATATTTCAACTCAAGTTGGTGTATAATATATGCATAAAGTACCATGAGAAGGGTAGTAAATAACTGCCTTTTAGGCACTCATCAAATACCCCCAAACTTGAATTATTGCTTGTCCTCAAGCAATGCAAGACATCAAATTGCCGAACCTTACTCCCATTTGGTCTTACTTTTCAATCTATTCTCCCCACCATGGTCATGGCTATCTCTCTATTTTAGCCACTAGTTTACCCAAGGACTTTTACTAAGAAACAAACTATATGGATTGGTGAGTGTGTACGTTTTATGGACAAGGTTGATTCAAGTATTTCTTAGATAAACTCTAACTTCAAGACAAATAGAATTTGGACTAAAGCTGTCTCTTTAAAATAACAAGTCTTGAGCCAATTTCGGGCACCTCAAGATATGCGTTTTCTATTTTCTTTTTTTTTTCTTATTATTTTCTTTTTAACCGCCTATTTAGCATACTAGAGCCAATTTTGGGTACCTCTAGCATGAAAGAGAGCAAAACTAGAGCTAGTGATAGGTACCTCTAGTTATTTTTCCAAAAGGTTCTAAGTCTTTATCACCTAAGTTTATTAAAAGAACTCCTAAATTAAACAAGTCCAAAAAGTGTTTATTTTCTTTCTAACCCTAAAGCAAACTTTTAAGTTTTATTCCATGAGTATCCTATGGTTATCCCTTCAAAACAGAACTTGGCCATGGTAAGGAGAAAGATTTCTATAGCTTTAAAGGAGTAAACTAAAGCAAAGCTGATGTAGAGCAGTGCAAGATTAAAAACAGTAATTCAAGAAAAGAGAATATTGCAAAAAAATTTAGAAAAAATTACTCCCTTTTTTTTCATGGTAATGTTGCAGTAGTGGATTGCCTCGGTAGTGCTTCTGCACGTACAATACCCCCAAACTCAAACCGAACATTATCCTCAATGCTCAACATATAAGGTAAACAACAATTGCAATAAGTAAATAGACAAAAGCATAAAAATATTTGTAACGATTCCGAGGAGCTGCTTGTACAGAGTAGTCTCCTAGGTCGTGCTGCTGACGCCTTTCGTCTAGATCCTTGTTCTTATGATTGTTGTTGTTTGGCTTGCCGATGTTCCTGAACTCGACTGGGCGGTGTGCAGTGCGGTGGTTTAGTAACTTCATCTCCTTCTTCCACTTCGTCAATATTTTTGTGTGCACGATTTTTGTCCCGCCCCCTGCCGTGGCAGTGGGTATTGCTAATTCATGTGACGAATTATGGTATTCGTTAATCTCGCGAGACAGAGTGGCTCTGCTGAGACTAGGCATAGGGATTGGTTCCTTTTGGGGAGAGTTAAAAACAGCTCGCCTCTTGGATGGCCTTTGGCTGATAGAGGATACTCCGGCAGACCTGGCCGGCCTAGAAGGTCCCGCAACATGAAACTGTTGAGGCGACTGTGGTTGGAAAAATGGTTGCGGCCCTAGAGCAGGTGTTGTCTCGGTATAAGGGGCGGTAGTGACGGATATGTTAGCTAGGAATTCTGGGAACTGCGCCCCTTGATTTTGGAAGCTTTGCATCATCATGTTGGCGAGAGATGTGTTAAAGTCACGCTGGTACTCCATGTAGAGTTGTTGGCTAAGGTCCATGGCTGCCATCCTTTGCAGAATTTCTTAGTAAGGGTCTACTACGGCAGGGCCCTAGGAAGATGTGGGTGCTTTTGCCGAGTACTCCCCTCCGGCAGTTAAGTCTGCAGTGACTGCTGCGGTGTTGCTTGGATAGGATCTGCCTGGGTTATCTGCATGATTCGATGACAGAAATCTTTAGACCATCCCGACCGATTCGGTGTATACTCGTCTGTAGCCTCGACTGGTACACCTACAGCAATACATAAGGTAGAGATTAAAGAAGGGAAACATAAAGGTCCTTTGTCTTTATTACCGCAATCATAAATTTCTTATAGAATAATTTCTAAGTTGACATCGGTGACCTCCGTCTCAAAATCAGTATGTGTATTTGTCAACGGTGTGAGGCCATAGCGTTGGTTGATTGCTTTGGCATTAAGGGCGACTGGCTTCTCTCGGCAGTGGACATATAAATTTCCTTTGCTCGGCATGTGGGCATAAAATTCTCGGATGATCGTGACATTCGCTGGGGGAGGTTGTAGACAGAAGATTTCCTAATCTTGGTATTTGATTTTGTCGAACAAGAACTGTTCGATGCCGTAATTATCTTCATCCAAGTACTGAAATCCTTTCTCCTCTCATAGTTTCCGAGAAACAAAGGAAAGATTGAATCGCTCTTCAATGGCGACAGGGTAAAAGCGGTTGTAAGCGACCATGATTGTAGTTATTGAATGCCTTGAGCAAAATCTGGAGTACATAAAAAGATTGCTGAAAATTGCAAGAAGTAGGTGAGAGATAAAGGAATTGAGAGCAAGATTATAAAAGAAAGAAGATTAGCAAGAATGCAAGAGTGGGTAATTCTAAGCAAGGGAGCCGTTTATATAGTCTGTAAAAAAAATATGACTGTTAAAAATTAGCCATTAGGCATTTACTGCGTTGCTGAACAGTTACTACGGTGGTAGATTTCTCGGTAGAGAGCCGTTACACTATTTTTGCCAATTAGAATTTCTGCAGCTCTTACACAGTGCACTGTCATAGCAACAAACTTCCTGCTGTGAAATAATTTTTCTACATTCGTTGCTTTATTTATCCTAAATAAAAAACTTAAAAACATAAAATACTGAAAATAAAACATAACAACATATAAAACATAAAATACTAAAAATAACATATAACAATATATAAACTATTCCTAATATAATAACTAAAATAGAAGGGAAGAGATTATGTTACTTGTGGAGTGCATGTGAATGCATCTCCCAATTTGATTATCTCTTTCTGGCTCGTATCTTCCTTCGCGTGTTGGCCAGTCCCTTTAGTGCATTCGACTTCTCTTTTGGGTTTTATTTGCTTATCGAACAGTTTGCCGAGCGTGTTGCCCAGGCAAGATGTTTTAGTACCCTAGTCTAGTGTATGGAGAGCCTAACATTCTGTTGGAGCATCTGAATTTGTTAGATTGTGGAAGACGCTCAACATGACTTGTTGATCGTTTATCCGCACTGTGAGCTCGCCATTCTCCATATCGATGATGGTGCATCCAGTAGCAAGGAAAGGTCGACCCAATATGATCGGTGCATTGTCGTCAGCCTCACAATCAAGGACGAGAAAGTCGGCAGGAAATATAAACTTGTCGACCTTAACCAGAATGTCCTCAAATTTGCCTTCGGGGTACACATAGGACTGATCCGTAAGTTAGAGTAGTACTGTTGTTGGTTTTGCCTGCCCTATTCCAAGTTTTTGAAAAACTGATTTGGACATTAGATTGATGCTTGCTCCCAAGTCGCATAGGGCCTTTCCTTCGTAACCATCCCCAATCACACAAAGGATTGTAAAGCATCCAGGATCCTTTAGCTTAGGCGACATACGATTATGTAGCATGGCCATGCAACCTTCAGCAGCTGCCACTATTTCAAATTCCCCTAGCCTTCATCGTTTGGATACTATATCCTTTAAGAACTTGGCATAGTTGAGCATTTGTTCAATAGCCTCAACTAATGGCAAGTTGATATGGACTTGCTTT
The DNA here is from genome assembly GCA_035048815.1 of Abelmoschus esculentus. Classification (NCBI taxonomy): domain Eukaryota; kingdom Viridiplantae; phylum Streptophyta; class Magnoliopsida; order Malvales; family Malvaceae; genus Abelmoschus; species Abelmoschus esculentus. The sequence goes on along the minus strand of JAUCBN010000026.1, from coordinate 9,095,231 downwards.
AAGATGTCTAGGAATTTCTGAAATTGGTGATCCTGTTTGTGCTTTTTTTATCCTCTGTGGGAAAGAAGGTGGTAGTCTTATGTCCTCCAGGTTTACTTGGATATTGAGTTTAATACTTGGGGTGAACTTATCTGTAGCTGCCTCGGCAGGTTGTTCGGGTACTGTTGGTTCTGCTACCGTGGTAGTGCTTTCGGCAGGGTCCTGCTCAGCTTCTCAGTCCTCATGATGTTGCTTTTCTGGTTGGACTCTATCAGTTGAGATCCTTTCTTTATCTTTTAATTGTAGGTCACTTATTATCGTAATTACCTTGCATTGCTCATGGCCTAATACCTTAGCAACCTCAGTATTGCTAGGTAAACCCCCTGGTGGTCGAGTGTTTTGTCGTTGGGCAAATTGACCAACTTGGGTTTCTAAAGACTTGATTGCATCCTCTTGGTTCTGTAGTCTCATCTTAGTTTGATTCATGAAGTCATCAGTATGCTTCATGAAACGGCTATTCTCGACCATGTATGAATCAGTCTTTGACATGAAAGCAATAAAAGAATCTGCCAGTGCGTTTAGAGACTGCTGCCGTTGTACCTATTGCTGTGACATGGACTGCTGAGTGTGCTGCTGCGGCAGGTTCTGACTTTGGTGCTGGAATCTAGGGGCTTGGTTGATTGGGGTTACTCCATGAAAAGTTTGGATGCCTTTTCTAGGATGGGTTGTAATTATTGGACATCATTTGATTGTTCCTGTTATAATTTCCAACATGCAGGCTGGTTTCCTCATCTTGCATGTAATCAGATGAGTTGACTATCTTTACCTCATGTATATTTCTCTAGGCTTGCATATTCTGAACCATCTTGGTCAGAGAAGCCAATTGTGCTACCACCGAACTGGGTGTGTCTAATTCATGGGCTGTGGCATGGCGTCTCATTCCTCCTCGCCTTGATTTGGGAAACTAGAAGTCGTTCCTTGCGAGTTTGTTCAGAATCTCAATGGCCTCTGTGGGTGCTCTATCCAGAAGTGTCCCATTTACGGAAGCATCTAGCATTATCCTTGTGGAGGCATTGGTAGCATTATAAAACATGGAGACTTGCATCCACAAGGGAAAACCAAGTAGTGGGTATTTGTTTAACAATTCTCTATAGCGTTCTCACGCCTCATACATCGGTTCATCATCATCTTGCCAAAATGATGTGATTTCATTACGGATGCGATCATAGAGATTTGTCGGGTTGAACCTCGTAATGACATCTCGGGAGAGTTCATCCCAAGATCTTATGGATCTTGCTGGGATGCCATTTAACCAAGTTTTCACCCTATCCCTCAGTGAATAAGGGAACAACTTTAATCATAAAATATCTTCATGGACTCCTTGGATCTTGAATGAATTGCACACTTCCATAAAAGATTTAAGATGCTGCCTTGCATCTTTAGTAGCAGACCCACTAAACTGTCCAATTGTGTTCAACAAGTTGAACATCACTGGTTTGAGCTCAAAGTGAGTTGCTTCAATTTCTGGGTGACTACGCCAGGGTTTAGTCTGTTTAGGTCTTCCACCAGAAAATCTCTAACAGTGAGCTGCCTCGGTAAGTGGCTGCTGCTGCATTGCTGGTGGCAGTATATTATAATCAACAGGTGGAATTTGTCCTCTTGGAGGATCATTCATGACTTGAAACAAGTTGCGCCTCAGATGGTGTCTTGTGTGTTCGATTTCAGGATCCATTTCGTACAATAGACCACTCAGGTTTGCCCTGGTCATATACCAAATAAGTCAAAGTTAATAAAAAAATAAAAATGAATAACTAGAATTAAAGTTTAATAAAGAATGGTTAAAGAGAAAAAAAATAAAGAAAACAAAATTTATTTGCCATCCCCGGCAACATTACCAAAAACTTGCTACGTGTAATAATAGCGCAACTGTGCAGTGTACACGTCGCAAGTAATAAAGTGATAAGTATATCGTGTATCGTCTCCACAGAGATTGGTATACTTAATATGTCTCCTCTTGTTCCCTTGCTCCTGAAAGATAAAGTAAAAACATAGATAAGTGGATTTGTTTAACTAACTAAATAATTAAATAACAAAACATAAAATAAAGGATTGAGAACGATATAGAGAAAGTCAGTAGGATCCAGTTGCGTCAATTAGTGGATTCAATTGATCTTCTTCTTGTCCAATGCAATTACACAATACTGCTTCGGTAGTACTGCAGATACAACCTCGACAGCGTTAGTGTTCTCTACCGCGACAATCTCTTGCTCTTGGAGAGATGCATCAAAGTTCAGCAAAGTGTTCGTAGTTGATTCCGCTTATCTCTAAGTCAGAGCGTTGTTGATGACTGGTCCTTGACGATACCTCTCGGCATAAATCAACGATAATCACCAATCCCTTCCAACACTTTTTTTAGCTGCTTAAACTCTTAACTTATCTCTAGGCAGAGTTAGTATTTGAAAACATCGTACTTATCCCTTTCATGAATCTACATCTCTCGATGCTAGATAAATATATTACTTACAAACTTCTCTCTCGAGCTTGAATGCAAGAACAAAGAATGATAATATGATAAGAAAACTTTGATATTATTATTGCATTAGAACAAAGAAACAAGAAACAATCTACTCTCACTAATATCTACAACCTTCACCTATCCCTAAGAAATTTAGAACATAATGTCGATAGGTACAATTCTTAGGGGAAGGGTTTCTCTAAAATCGACTCTCTAAATAATGTGGTCGGCTAGGCTATATATAGTCTTAACCTAGGGCGAACCTTTCCTAAATAGACTCTAACTTGGATTAGGGAACAAGTATTCTACATGAGATATGATATTTCCAAGTTTACAACCTTCTAGAAAGTTATTTCAGTTCAGTCTTTAACTTGGGCTTTTAGTGCGCTAGCCTGGTCCAATTGGTGCGCTGCATCTTCTAGAATGTTCTCTATATTTTTGTCTTTCAGTCGCCTATAATGTTAATGTTGCCACTCTAGATGCTGCCACGGCCTTGTCCCTGCCTCGGCCTCAATACTGCTTCACTGCTGCTTCGGCCCTGGATATTCCTGCATGTACAGAATATGTGATAATATCTGCATTCTCTATAAATTTCGACTTTGTAAGTAGTGATAACAGAATATCCAATATTGTGCAAAGAGTCTATATTTCAGCCCAAGTTAGTGTATGATAGATGCATAAAGTACCATGAGAAGGGTAGTAAATAACTGCATTTTAGGCACTCATCAGCTAGAATTCTCAGATTACTAGAGTAGATGAAAGATCAAATACAGTCCATGGATGCGAGGAAAATCGAGTTGGATGCACCATTGGAGGATTCAGAAGATCAGCTGAGGAAATTCATATATGTTATGGATAACATGCCCCCAAAATAAGTTCTTAGGGATACTAAAGTCCCAACACTAGAGGACAAAGAGAAAATTCTGGAACTTTTGAGTGTAGAACATGTTGATGAGAAAGACTGTCACACATTGGATGATTCTACATAAATAATTTCCACGACAATGGAAAAGCCTGAACAAGAAATTTCACGATACCATTCAATGAGGCCGAGGAAAGCAATGCTACAGCAAATTCTGAGGAGTCTGATTCCCAGGATGTTACATCAACATTTATGCTGAAGAAGGAATCTGAGGATTACTCTCACTCACAATTTCCTAGGCAATTACATTACGATATGCTCGATCAACAAGATGGCGATACTTTGTTAATGGAATATGAGAAGGTAATGGATGAACCTATTGAATTCTTTCAAAACTCACCTATTCCATTGCAGTTATCTTTTGAGAAATCAACATTACAAGATTTGAAGCCATCAAGAGTAAAATATGATTGTTTGGGAAACGATATTTATCCTTGGTTTTTCCCTCCAAAATTAGGGTTATACCAAACTCTCTACCGATGGAGATGTTTGAGAAAGCTAAAGGACATAGTTGGTTGATGCTTAAAGACTTCAAGAAAGATGGTCCTTCATTTGACTTACAACGAATGTTGGCAAAAGATTGCCACGATAATTGGTTAGCATAGCAATTGCCACGACAACGAAGGCTAAATCCAACTATGCTGGAAATCAACGAGAATGAGGTAATTAAATGGTTAGATGTTGATATAATTTTTTCTAATAATTTATTTTTTTCTTCAAGAACAATATAAAGGTGGAGGATATGCATGGATTACAAAAGAACACAAAAGAAAGACACCTCCACTATGATAATGCAAAGGAGAATATTTGTACTCATTTTGGCCCAACCCGTTTTGGATAGAATTGTCATTCAATAGAGGGTGCGGATGGATTATAAGAAATATCGCAAACGACCCTTCATAAGTTTTCTTTATATTTTTTATTTACTATTATTTTTCTTTTTTATTTTATTTGGTATTTTCATGATTTTTTTAATTATGGTTTTTAGGAATAATTATACTCATTACTTGAATAATTCTTGCTTTATTGATGTTCATCTTTTTAGGAAAGAAAACCAAGATCAATAGAGATTTGCTTGAAGATTTGGGTCAAACATTGAAAAGATTAATTCCATAATTAACTCTAAAAGTTACCCATATATTTAGTTTATTTATTTTCTTTTTATTTCTAGCCGAAATTCTTTCCTTCACTAATGATCTTGGTCAACTACCTTCACCATTATTATTTTTTTTCTTGACAGGCAAGTGGACTTGTGATTATATTAGAAATTTTGGATCAATTCGTTGTGATGTTATACTCGTAATTTCACATGCCCAGTCAATTGTTATTGCATAGGCCAAGCCTATATAATGCATAGCTGTCCTACTCCAAGTAGGAAAGGTTTGCCCTATGTACATAGCTTGTACCCTACTCCAAGTTATACTCTAATTAGGAAAGGTTTACCCTAGGCCAAGCCTATATAATGCATAGCCGTCCTAGGGGTTAAGGGAGAGAAGATTCAGCTAATAAACCAATACTGAGAGAGTTTTCATCTTAGGGATAATTTTTCCCATCATGTTCTAAAGTTCTCTTAGGGTTTGGTGAGGGTTGTTGAGTAGTTGTGAGAGGAGATTGTACTTTGTTTCTTGTTCCTAATGCAATAAAATATCAAAGTTTGCTTATTCTTTGTCATTCCTTGTTCTTACATTCAATCTCGAGAGAGAAGTTTGTGAGTAATCCATTTATCTAATATCGAGAGAGTTAGATTCACGAAAAAGATAAGTGTGGTGTTTCAATCGGGAAACACTAACTCGGCCTAGAGATAGGTTAAGAGTTTCAGCGGCTAAGAGAAGTGTGGGATTGGTTGGTGATTATAATTGATTCACGCTGAGAGGTATCATCAAGGACTGGTCACGGACGGTATTTCGACTTAGAGATAAGTGAAATCATTCAAGGACACTTTGCCGAACTTTGGTAAATCTTCCCAAGAGCAAGAGATTGTCGCGAAAAGAACATTGTCGCTGTCGAGACAGTATCTGCAGTACTACTGAGGCAGTGCAGTGCAATTGTATTGGAACAGAAGCAGATCAATCAAATCCACGATACAACACAACTGGATCCAACCCTATCTCTCTCATATTCAATTTCTCTTTATTTAGTTAGTTTATTTAGTTTAATCAATATCCAACTTATTTGTGTTTTTACTTTTATTTTACAGAAGCAAGAAAACCAAATGAAGCATATTAAGTATATCAATCCCTGAGGAGACGATAAATCGATATAATACTTATCACTTATTACTTGATGTGTACACTTGCACTCCAATTGCGCATATTCAGCACACATCAAGTTTTTGACGCCATTGCCGGGGATTGACAACTAAATTTTGTTTTCTTTATTTTCTTGCTTTTATTTTGATTTGGTTTTTGGTGTATGACCAGGGCCAACTCTAGCAATCCACTGCACGAGATTGACCCAGAAATCGAAAGAACTTATCAAAGGCTGAGAAGACAGATCCAAGAAGCCATGACAGTGAATCCAGGAAATCAGAACCTACCTGAAGGCAATGGAGGCCATCAACAACAACCAATGCCGCAACCACTACCGCGACAGTTAACTGTCAGATATTTTCTAGTGCAAGATTTAAATGGATTGAACCCTGGAGTTGTTACGCCAGAGATTGAGGCAACCTACTTTGAACTTAAACCTGTGATTTTCAATATGCTTAATACTATTGGACAATTTAGTGAGGCTGCAATAGAAGATGTCAGGCAGCATCTCCAATCCTTAATAGAAGTATGCAACTCTTTCAAAATCCAAGGAGCCCATGAAGACATTTTGAGATTAAAACTTTTCCTCTATTCACCGAAAGATAGGGCCAAAACCTGGTTGAATAGCATTCCGGCAGGATCAATTGGATCTTGGAGTGAACTCTGCCGAGAATTCATTACGCGATTTAACCCTACAAATTTATATGATCGAATCTATAATGAGATTACTTTGTTTAGATAGGTTGATGACGAACTTATGTACGAGGCTTGAGAACGCTACAGAGAGTTATTGAACAAATGTCCACTACATGGATTTCCACTATGAATACAAGTAACCATGTTCTATAATGCCACTAATGCCCCGACAAGGATGATGTTGGATGCCTTGGCAAATGGCACACTCCTTGACAAAGCTCCGGAAGAAGCTATAAAATTTCTAAACAAACTCACAAGGAATGATTTCCAATTTCCTACTTCTCGGCGAGGAGGACTAAGACGCCAAGCCACAGTGAATGAATTAGAAATCAATAATTTAGTGGCAACACAGTTGACATCTTTAACAAAAATTGTTCAGAACATGCAAGTACAACAAAATACTCATAAGGTAAAAACAATAAATTCTTCTGAGTATATGCAAGATGAGGAAACTGACTTTTATGTGGGTAACTACAATCAGAACAATTACATGATTCAAATACATACAATTCGGCATGGAAAAGGCACCCAAACTTTTTGTGGAGCAATCCTAATAATTCCTTGAACCCCATCAACCAGACCTTAAGTTATCAACATTCACTACTGCAGCAGCAAGTGCAGCAGTCACTATCGCAACAGCAGAAGCATCAGCAGCAACAACCTATGAACTCATTAGATAATACTCTCAAGACCTTTATCATGAAAACTGAATCATATATGGCTAAGAACAACAGTTTCATGAAGAGAACTGATGACTTCATGAATAGAATAGAGATGAGGCTACAAAACCAAGAAGCTGCTATAAAATCACTAGAAACCCAAGTTGGTCAGTTTGCTCAAAGACAAAATACTAGACCACAGGGGGGTTACCTAGCAATACTAAAGTTTCTAAGGTAATGGGCCATGAATAATGCAAAGCAATCAAAACAAGAAGTGGCCTATAACTTAAGGAAACAATGGGCAAGTCAACAACCAAAGTTCCACTAGCAATACAGAAGGACACAGACAAGGAAAACTTGGATCCTAAACAAACTGAAGACAAGGACAATGCCCAGCAGAGAGCTCGGTAGCACTTGCACTACCTGTCGAGACAACAAAACACACAGTGGTTTCAGGCATTAAATTCCAAACCAATAAGACCCTGGATGAGATGAGACCACCACCACCTTTCCCACAAAGGTTGAAAAAACAAAAACAGGACCACCAGTTTAAGAAGTTCCTTGATATTCTAAAGCAAGTTCACATCAACTTGCCATTTGTTGAGGCAATTGAACAAATGCCCAACTATGCTAAATTCTTGAAAGACATTGTGTCTAAGAGAAAGAGCTAGGTGAGTTTGAGACAGTGGCAACAACTGAAGGGTACATGGCAATGCTGCACAATCGCATGCCACCCAAACTGAAGGATCCTGGATGCTTTACCATACCTTGTGCAATTGGTAACAATTATTAAGGAAAGACACTATGTGACCTAGGAGCAAGCATCAATCTCATGCCCAAATCAGTTTTTCAAAAGCTTGGAATAGGAAGGACAAAGCCTACGACAGTGCTACTCCAACTTACGGATAGATCTTATGTTCATCCATAAGGAAAAATTGAGGATATATTGGTAAGGGTTGACAAGTTTATTTTCCCTGCCGACTTCCTTGTCCTTGACTGTGAAGCAGACGAGAATGCACTGATCATCCTAGGAAGACCTTTCCTTGCCACTGGACGAACCTTAATAGATATGGAGAATAGAGAGTTTACAATAAGGGTCAATGATCAGCAAGTCAAACTCAATGCATTCCACAATTTGAAAAAATTTTATGGTCCAAAAGAGTGCAAAGCCCTCTAGAAAACAGATGTAGATACCAAAATATCCTACCTAGGCAACACGCTCGACGGACTATTTGGTAAGAGAATTAAAGACAAAGTGAAGGAAAAAAATACAGAAGGGACTAGCCAGCACATAAAGGAAAATCCAAACTAGCAAGAGATGAGCAAATTGGGAGATGCATTTACATACACTCTACCAGTAACATAATCTTTTCCCTCTTACTTTATTTATTATATTAGGATTAGTTTTAATTTAGAATTTATGTGTTTATTTTATTTTTAGTACTTTTCTTTAATATTTTTCTTTAGTAATATTTTATTATTAATATGTTTTTTTAACTATTTAGGAAAATAAAGTCAAGAATAAAAGAGAATTAGTTTAGAACAGAAACTCTACCGAGACAGTAAACAGTGTCAGAAGCCGTAGAAGTCCCAACAGGCAGAAACAGTGTAACAGCTATCTACCGAGTTTTCCACCATGATAATGAATGCTAACAGGCAGTAAGTTCAAAATGTCTACAAAACGACTAGTAGTTAAAACGGTCACATTGTCGAGGCCTATATAAGGAGCATCCTTCTTTTGAACTATTCACTCTTGCATTCTTGAATTCTTTAGCATTCTACTCAATCTTGCTCTCACAATACTCTCACAATTCTTAAAATTTTTCAGAATACTTCACCAAGACTCTCAATCTTTATAAATCATCAATGGCAGCATACAACATATTTGCCCCTGCCACTGTTTCAGACTGATTCAACATATCTTTTGTTGCTCGGTAGCTGTGGGAAGAACAAGGATTTCAACAACCTGAGGAAGAAAATCTCGGCATTGAACACTATATGTTCAACAAGATTCAGCATCAAAAATGACAACTCTTCTGCCTACAACCTGACCAAGCTAATGCAACCATAGTGCGAGTTCTATGCACATGGGCCAAGCAAGGACAGTCTCTTTATCCACTGTTGAGGCATACCTATCCGCTTTGATACTGAAACAATTAATGAGTTCTACGACCTAGCACCAAAACGAGATAGGCATGCCGAATTCATGGATGACATCACCACCCAAGACTACGAATTGATTAAAGACGATCTCTGTTACAACAACACTTCATGGGAAACCGGTGCCCATAGAGGTTCTGTAACAAGGCAAAGCCTCAAGCCCGAGGCAAAATTGTGGTGCACATTCGTCAAGAGATGCCTCATCCCTATATCCCACAACAGCACAGTGGACCGTAAAAGATTGGTGTCGATCCAGTCAATCATCAACAAGAGGAGCATAAATGTTGGAGAGATTATTCTACGCAAAATTCATGATTATGGTAAGAAAGAACGTGGATCGTTATATTTCCCATGTTTAATATCTGGTTTATGCATTGCTGCAGGAGTACCAATTGAAGACACTGACGAATACACACTAACGAGGCAAGGATGGACGAGAGAATTCTGCCACAGAGTGATGCAGATCACACAGACAGAACCTGTCCAGGCAATATCACAGTAGTTCACTGCTGACTTCACTATCGGAGCTCAATACACGACAGAGATTCCAGGCACTGTAGAAGCCCCTGTCGCAGCAGACCCCTACTAGGAAATGCTTCAGAGGATGAAAGCCATGGACCTTCGCCAGCAAAGATACATGGAATACCAAAGAGACTTCAACAACACCCTTACCCAGATGATGATGCAAAACTTCCCCAACCAAGGAGCACAATTTCCAGAATGCCCTACAAACATATTTGTAAAGGCAACACCTTACACAGAGACCACTCTAGCTCCAGGTCCGAGACCATTTTTCTCCTCTAGACTGCAGCAACAGTTCCACGCAGCTGGCCTATCTAGGACAACAGACGCTGCTGCGGCATCATCCGCAAGTAGAAGACCTTCAAAGCAAAGAGGAGTCTTCAACACTCCCTCAAGTTCCCCAATTCCTATGGGCAGCCTTTCAAGGGAAATCGATGAATACGTCTACCACAGTTCATCCGATGTCGAGCCCAGTATCCATCCAGCCGGGGCAGATTCAGAGAATGAAGGCGACATAGAGATCATGGACATAGAAGATGAAGGAGGAAAAGAAGTCAATACCCCAATCAAAAGGGAAACACCTACGAGAGTTCAGCCACCGAGAAGAACAGAGCCATCACTATCACTAAGGGCACAACCATTAGCAACTAGACCAAGGAGACAAATTGTGGAAGAGAGTTCTTCCGAATCATCTTAATTGTTTTTCTTTCTTGTTGTTTATATAAACTATTTTTTTATCTGCTTATATTTTACCTACTGTCTACCCCTAAATTAAGCATTAATGACAATGTTTGGTTTGAGTTTAGGGGTGTAGAGCTACTGCTGAGGCACTCTACTACCGCAACCTTGCCATGAAAAGGAAGTTTTTAGTGATAATTTTTTTATATCCACCATTGCACTTAAAACTGTTGCCATACTTTTGCACTGCCCTTCATCAGTATTGTGTTAGTTTATTCTTAAATGCAATAGAAATCTTTCTCCTTACTGATGCGTGCTAGATATGCGCAATTAGAGTGCAAGTGTACACGTCAAGTAATAAGTGATAAATATATTATGAAGTTATCGTCTCCTCAGGGATTGATATACTCAATATGATTCCTTTGGTCTTCTTGCTTCTTTAAAAGAAAAGTAAAAACACAGATAAGTTGAAGATTGATTTAAACTAAATAAAATAACTAAATAAAGAGAAATTGAATAAAAGAGAGATATAGGGTTGGATCCAGTTGTGTTGTATCATGGATTTGATTGATCTACTTCTGTTCCAATGCAATTATAATGCACTGCCTCGGTAGTACCACAAATACTGTCTCGGCAGTGATAATGTTTCTCACTGCGGCAATCTCTTGCTCTTGGGTAAAATTATTAAAGTTCGGCAAAGTGTCATTGAATGATTTCGTTTATCTCTAAGTCGAAATACTGTTGATGACCAGTCCTTGATGATACCTCTCAGCGTAAATCAATTATAATCACCAACCAATCCCATACTTCTCTTAGCCGCTTAAACTCTTAACCTATCTCTAGGCCGAGTTAGTGTTTCCCGATTGAAACAATTACTTATCCCTTTCGTGAATCTACCTCTTTCGATATTAGATAAATGGATTACTTACAAATTTCTTTCTCGAGCTTGAATGTAAGAACAAGGAATGGAAAAGAATAAGCAAACTTCGATATTTTGTTGCATTAGATACAAGAAACAAAGTAAAATCTCTTCTCACACATACTTGACAACCTTCACCAAAACCCTAGGAAAACCTAGAACATGATGGGAAGAATTGTCCCTAAACAAGTCCTAAAAGTGTTTTTAAAGTTCAATCTTATAGCAACCTTATAGCAAGCTTCTAAGTATCCTAGAATCAAGTCTTCAAAAGAGATTCTAACTATGGTAAGGAGAAATATTTCTATTGCCTTTAAGAATAAAGTAAGACAATACTGATTAAGAGCAGTGCAAAAGTATGACAATAGTTTTAAGTACAGTGGTGGATATAAAACAAAAAAATTTTATCACTAAAAACTTCTTTTTCATGGCAAGGCCGCGGCAGTAGATAGCCTCGGTAGTAGCTCTACACCCCCAAACTCAAACCAAGCATTGTCCTCAATGCTTAATTTAGGGGCAGACAGCAAGTAAAAATTATGAGCAGTAAAAAAAATAACAATGAAAATAAAGAAGAGAAATTATAAGGATTTGGAAGAGCTTTCTTTCACAATTTGTCTCTTTGGTCTAGTTGCTGATGGCTGTGCCCTTGATTATGGTGATGGCTTTTCTCTTCTCGTCGGTTAAACTCTTGTAGGTGTTGCTCGTTACATTGGAGCACTGACCTCTTCTCCTCCTTTATCGTCTGTGTCCATGATTTTTGTGCCTTCGTTTTCTAGATCTGCCCTGACATGCTGGATGCTTGGTTCGGCAGTTGATGAGCTCTGATGAACGTAGACATCGATCTCAGCCAATAGACTGCCTATTGGTATTGGCGATCTTGGGGGAGTGCTGAAAACTCCCTTTCTCTTCGAAGGTCTTCTGCTTGCAGATGCTGCTGCGGTAGCATCTTCTTCCCTAGATGGGCCAACTATGTGGAATTATTGCTTTGGTCTAGAGGTGAAAAATGGTCTCGATCCTAGAGCTGGAGTGGTCTCTGTGTAAGGTGTTACCGTTACAAATATGTTTGTAGGGCATTCTGGAAATTGTGCCCCTTGGTTGAGGAAGTTCTGCATCATTATCTGAGCAAGGGTGCTATTGAAGTCTCGTTGGTATTCCATGTATCATTTCCGGCGAAGGTCCATGGCTTTTATCCTCTTAAAAATTTCCTGGTAGGGGTCTGTTGCGGCAAGAGCTTCGATAGTGCCTGGTATCTCTGCCGTATATTGAGCTGCGATAGTAAAGTCAGTAGTGAACTACTGTGGTGTTGCCTGGACAGGTTCTGCCTGTGTGATCTGTGTTACTCTGTGGCAGAATTCTCTCATCCATTGATGAGTGCCTAAAAGACAGTTATTTACTACCCTTCTCAGGGTACTTTATGCATCTAATATACACACACTTGAACCGAATTATGAACTCTTTACACAAATACTGGATATTCCGTTATCATCACTTACAAAGTTAATATTTATAGAGAATGCATATATTATTACATATTTTGTACATGCAAGAATATCCAGAGCTGAAGCGGCAGAAAAGCAGTGTTGCGACCGAGGCAGAAGATAAGGCCGCGGCAGAATCTAAGTGTGGTAGTACCAACAATGGAGGCGCAATAGAAGATAAAAATACGGAGAACATTCTGGAAGATGCAGCGCATCAATTAGACCAGGCTAGCATGCTAAAAGCCCAATTCAAAGACCAAGCGGGAAAACCTTTAAAAGGCGACAAACTTCGAAATATCAGATTCCTTGAAAAAGACTTGTTCTCTACTCCAAGTTGAAGTCTATTTAGGAAAGGTTTGCCCTAGGTTAAGACTATAAATACCCTAACCGACCACATTTTTTAGAGAGCCGATATAGAGAGAAACCCTTTTCTCTTAGAATCGATTTTTAGAGAAACCCTTCGTCCCTAAGAATTGTACTTAAACGATAATATGTTCTAAACTTCTTAGGGATAGGTAAAGGTTATCGATATTAGTGAGAGGAGATTGATTCTTGTATCTTTGTTCTTATGCAATAATAAAATCAAAGTTTGCTTATCCTATTGTCATTCTTTGTTCTTGTATTCAAGTCCAAGAGGGAAGTTTGCAAGTAATCTATTTATCTAGCATCGAGAGGTGTAAATTCACGAAAGAGATAAGTACGGTGTTGTAGACACTAACTCGGCCTATACTCTTTTGGAAGCCCAGGATATAGGTTAAGAGTTTCAGCAGCTAAAAGAAATGTTGGATTGGTTGGTGGTTATCATTGATTTATGCCGAGAGGTATCGTCAAGGACTGGTCATCAACAACACTCTGACTCAGAGATGAGCTGAGTTACTTACGGACACTTTGCTGAACTTTGATGCTTCTGCCTAAGAGCAAGAGATTGTCGCGGCAGAGGAACACTAATATTGCCGAGGCGGTATCTGCAGTACTGTCGAAGCAGTGTTGTATGATTGCATTGGACAAGAAGAAGATCAATTGAATCCACTAATTGACGCAACTGGATCCTACCCACTTTCTCTATATCGTCTTCAACCTTTTATTTTATGTTTTGTTATTTAATTATTTAGTTAGATAAAATAAATCAACTTATTTGTGTTTTTACTTTATTTTCAGGAGCAAGGGAACAACGGAAGACATATTTAGTATACCAATCCCTTTGGTGACGATATACAATATACTTATCATTTTATTACTGGACGACGTGTACACTTGCACTCAAATTGCGCTTATACCATGCCCATCATCCATCCTTGCCTTGTTGGATTGTATTCGTCCGTGTCTTCAATTGGTACTCCTACAGTAATACATAAACCAGATATTAAACATGGGAAATATAACGGTTCACGTTCCTTCTTACCACAATCATGAATTTCTCAAAGAATGATCTCTCCAACATTGATGCTCCCCTTGTTGATGATTGATTGGATCAACACCAATCTTTTGCAGTCCATTGTGCTATTGTAGGAAGTAGGGATGAGGCGTCTCTTGACGAATGTGCACCACAATTTTGCCTCGGTTTGAGGCTTTGCCTTGTCACAGAACCTCTATAGGCACCTGTTTCCTATGGGGTGTTGTTGTAATAGAGGTCGTCCTTGATTAATTCATAGACTTGTATGATGATATCGTCCATGAATTCGGCATGCCTATCACTGATGGAGATGAGTCCATAGAAATCGTTAATTACTTCTGCGTCAAGTCGGATAGGCTTGCCTCGGTAATGGACAAAGAGATTGTCCATGCTCGGTCCATGTGCATAAAATTCTCGCATTATGGTTGCATTAGCCTGGCGAGATTGTATACAGAAAATCTCTCATTCTTGATATTTAATCTTGTCCATCAAGTAGTTGTCGATGCCTAAGTTTTCCTCTTTACTGATTTGAAATCCTTGTTCTTCCCACAACTTTCGAGTAATAAAAGATCTGTTGAATCGGTCTGCAACAGTGGAAGTGAAAAATTTGTTGTATGCTGCTATTGATGATTTGGAGGATTGAGAGTCTTGGTAAAGTTTTCTGAAAATTTTTTTAAGAAGAATTATGAGAGTATTGTGAGATCTAGATTGAGTAGAATGTTAAAGAATTCAAGAACGAAAGAGTGAATAGTTCAAGAGAGGGATGCTTCTTATATAGGCTTCGATATTGTGACCATTTTAACCACTAGCCGTTTTGTAGCCGTTTTGAATTTATTGCCCGTTACAATTTACTGTCGCGGTGGAAAACTCGGCAGATAGCCGTTACACTATTTCTGCCCGTTGAGACTTCTGCGGCTTCTAACATTGTTTACTCCCTCGGCAGAGTTTCTGCTCTAAACTAATTCTCTATTATTCTTGGCTTTATTTTCCTAAAAAAATTAAATAGACATAAAAAATAAAATATTACTAAGGAAAAATATTAAGGAAAAATACTAAAATTAAATTAAAACTAATCCTAATATAATAAAATAGATTAGAAGGGAAGAGATTATATTACTAGTGAAGAGCATGTAAATGCATATCCCAAATAGCTCATCTCTTGTTGGCATGGATTTTCCTGCAGGTGCTGGCCAATCCCTTTTTCATTTTCTACCTATATTTTGGCTTTAATTTTCTTACCAAATAGTCTGCCGAGCGTGATGCCTAGGCAGGACATTCTAGTGTCTGCTTCTGTTGTCTAGAGGGTTTTGCACACTTTTGGATCATCGAATTTTCTCAAATTGTGGAATGCATTGAGTTTGACTTGTTGATCTTTGACCCTCATTGTTAACTCTCCATTCTCCATATCTATTAAGGTTCGTCCAGTAGCAAGGAAAGGTCTTCCTAGGATGATCGGTGCATTTTCGTCTGCTCCATAGTCAAGGACAAGGAAGTCAGCAGGGAAAATAAACTTGTCAACCCTTACCAATATGTCCTCAATTTTTCCTTTTGGATGCACATAGGATCTATCCACCAGTTGGAGCAGCACTGTAGTAGGTTTTACCCTTCCTATTTCAAGCTTTTGAAAAACTGATTTGGGCATGAGATTTATGCTTGCTCTTAGGTCACATAGTGCTTTTCCTTCATAATTGTTACCAATCGCATAAGGTATGGTAAAGCATCCAGGATCCTTCAGTTTGGTTGGCATGCGATTGTGCAGCATTGCCATACATCCTTTAGTTGCTGCCACTGTCTCAAACTCACCTATATTCTTTCTCCTAGACACAATGTCTTTCAAGAATTTAGCGTAGTTGGGCATATGTTCAATTGCCTCAAAATATGGCAAGTTGATGTGGACTTGCTTTAAAATATCAAGGAATTTCTTAAACTGCTGGTCTTGTTTCCGTTTTTCAACCTTTGTGAGAAAGGTGGTGATGGTCTCATTTCATCCAAGGTCTCATTAGTTTGAAATTTAATACTTGGGACCACTGTGTGTCTTGCTATCTCGGCAGGTAGTTCAGGTTCTACAGAGCTTTCTGCTGGGGTATCGTCCTCGTGTTTATTTTGTTCAACATCCAAGTCCTCCTTGTCTGTGTCCTCCTGGATTGATGGTGGAACTTTGGTTGCTGACTTGCCCATTATTTCTTTCAGTTGTAGGTCACTTCTTGTTGTGATTGCTTTGCATTGTTCATGGCTCATACCTTTAGCAACTTCAATATTGCTAGGTAATCCCCCTTGTAGTCTAGTATTTTGTCTTTGAGCAAACTAATCAACTTGGGTTTCTAGTGATTTTATAGCAGCTTCCTGGTTTTGCAGCCTCATCTCTGTTCTGTTAATGAAGTCATCAGTCCTCTTCATGAAACTGCTATTCTCAGTCATACATGATTCAGTTTTCATAATAAAGGCCTTGAGAGTATTCTCTAATGAGTTTATGGTTTGCTACTGTTGATGCATTTGTTTCTGCGACAGTGATTGCTGTACTTGCTGCTACGACAGTGAATGTTGATAACTTGAGGCCTGGTTGGTGGGGTTTAAGGCATTGTTAGGATTACTCCATGAAAAGTTTAGGTGCCTTTTCCATGCTGGGTTGTATGTATTTGACATCATGTTGTTATTCCGGTTGTAGTTTCCCACATAAAAGCCAGTTTCCTCGTCTTGCATATACTCAGAAGAATTTATTGCTTTTACCTCATGAGTATTTTGTTGTATTTGCATGCTCCGAACCATTTTTGTCAAAGATGACAATTGTGCTGCCACTGAATTGTTGGTTTCTAGTTCATTCATTGTGGCTTGACGTCTTAATCCTCCTCTCCTATAAGTAGGAAATTGGAAATAGTTCCTTGCGAGTTTGTTCAAAATTTCTATAGCTTCTTCTGGGGACTTGTCAAGGAGTGTGTCGTTTGTTGAGGCATCTAACATCATCCTTGTCGGCGAATTGGTGGCAATATAGAACATGGTTACTTGCGTCCATGGTGGGAATCCATGTAGTGGACATCTTGTTCAGTAACTCTCTGTAGCGTTCCCAAGCCTCGTACATAGGTTCGTCATCAGCTTGTCTAAAAGAAGTAATCTCATTATGGATTCGATCATATAAATTTGTAGGGTTAAATCGCGTAATGAATTCTCGGCAGAGTTCACTCCAAGATCCAATTGATCCTGCCGAAATGCTATTCAACCAGGTTTTGGCCCTATCCCTCAGTGATAAGGGAAAAGTTTCAGCCTCAAAATGTCTTCATGAACTCCTTAGATTTTGAAAGAGTTGCATACTTTCATGAATGATTTGAGATACTACCTCGCATCTTTTGTTGCAGTCCCCTGAATTATCCAATAGTGTTAAGCATATTGAATTTCACAGGTTTAAGTTCAAAGTGGGTTGTAACATCCCGTTTTTGGGGTTATTAGTTTAGGTTTAGTTAGGAGAATTCGATTCGGGTCGAATCAGGTTCTCCGGTTCATTATTCCGTGAAAGTTAAAATAAGAATATTTTTAATTAAGAAAAATAATAATTTTGGAATATGGTTTAAAATATTAAAAATATGTTTCAAGATTAAAAGAAAATAATTTGGACTTTATATTGATTTTTAATTATGCTTAATTATGCATAAGTGACCAATTTGTAATTTTTGGAAAAATTGGAGGACCTATTATGTAATTTTCAAAAAATTGATGTTTTAGTGAGTAAATTGAAAAGCAAGCTAAACTTAGAATCCTTAGAGGGCCATAAACCCATTTCTAATTTTTAATAATGATTTATTCACCAAAATGTATTTTAATTACTTTAATTAGAGATTTTAATCATTTTCTCTCAAAACTACTTTTTTCTTATTTTCTCTCATCTTTTTCTCTTATTTTTCTCTCCACTTTCCCTCATCTTTTCTCTTCAATTCCTTGCTGATTTTTGTATCTTTATCCATAAAGATTACATCATTTTGATCATCTTTCCATCCTTTACAAAACCTAAACATCAATTTCATCAAATCAACATCAAATTGCAAGGAATCAAGAAGAGGAAATTATATCTTTTTGGTGAATAGATCTTGAAGGTAATTTTCTGGATTTTAATTCTTTTCTAAGGTTCTTTATTGAAATTCCCAAGTATTAGCTTGCTAATCTTTGAATAAAAACTTAATTCTATGTTTTCAATGTTAGATCTAGTGATTTTGTGAAAGTTTTTGTGAAATCTTTTTGGATCTTATTTAATGATGAAGTTAGATGGATTCAATTATGTTTTTATGTTAATTAAATGATTAATTGAGTCTTCGTTTGATAGCATATTAATTTAATCCCGGAATAATGCAATTGGTGTAGTTTTAAGGTGCTTTTCGGTTGTTTTAGGGACTGTTTTAGATGTTTTAATATTGCTGGAGATATAAGGATGGTTTGGATGTGTTTTTGGTTCATAATTGAAGTGGATTAGATGTTAGATTCATTAGGTTTTGGGCTGATGTTGTTCGGATGCACTTCGGCTTAGTTTACGGTCTTTTCGGCTAAGTTTTCGGTAGTTTAATGGTGATCGGATATGGCTGTTGGTTTGAGCATGTTATGATGTGGGAATTCTCTATTTTTAATGTTGTAGAAGAGGTACAAGAAGGTGCTTGATTGCTGGTGCGTTGGCGCGATCATCAGATAGCGGCGAAAGCTCGTTTCACTTGTTGGTGAGTGATTACGGATTTAAAGCGAATCGCGTTTGGTACGATTCTGTTTTGGGGACTATGGAAGAGTGTGAAAACCTTTCATAGTTCAAGAGTAAGTAAAGTAAATGTTTTTGATAAACCGATATGAGTTTCGGCTACATTCGATAAAGGCATTATGTTTGTAATACAATGAGATTTATGGAAATGCATGAACATGATTTGAATTGGTGCATACATGAGAAATACTTGCTGAAATGCATAGCTTATTTAGCGTGACGGTTGAGCGCGTCGATAGAGGGGTTTTAGTTGGGGGAAGGCGGCGGTTCGGATGATGCCGGCGGTGACACCCACAGCGCGGCAAAGACGGAGATCGAGTGGTGGTCGGTTGTGGGAGATGAGTTTTAGATTCGAGTCAGAAACCGTTTTCAGATCTAAAATATTACTTATATAGGATCCAACAAGGTCTTAAAAAAACCCTAAAAAGAAATACCTTATTAATATTATTTTTATTTATCCAAAACGGGTGTTACAACTCTCCCCCTCTAAGAAGAAATTTCATCCTCGAAATTTACCTGAACTGAACAAATGTGGGAACTGCTCCCTCACTTACTCCTCGATCTCCCAGGTGGCCTCAGAAGGGCTACGGTTTCTCCACTGAACTTTAACCATAGGGATACGCCTTCTTCTCAGGATCCTTTCATCAAACTCGAGGATCTGAACGAGTTCATCCTCATAAGATAAGTCTGGGCGTAACTCAACATCCTGAACTTGAATGATATAACTCGGATCCGGGTGGTACTGTCTCAACATGGACACATGAAAAACATCGTGGATACGGCTAAGCTGAGGAGGTAACTCCAACTGGTACGCAACAATTCCGATTCTTTTCAGAATACGATATGGTCCAATATATCTCGGGCTCAGCTTGCCCTTACGCCCAAACCTCAAAACTTTCTTCCATTGAGAGACTTTTAAGAAAACCTGATCACCAATTTCAAACTCGATATCCATTCTTCTTCGGTCAGCATAAGATTTATGTCTGGTAAAAGCTTCCTTCAGGCGATCTCGGATCAATCTGACCGTCTCCTCAGTCTCCTGAATTAACTCGGACTCAAAGCTTTTCGATCATACAACTCGGTCCAATAGATAGGAGTACGACACTTACGTCCATACAAAGCCTCACAAGATGTCATACGAATGCTAGCTTGGTAACTGTTATTATAGGCAAATTCTGCTAACGGTAAGAAATCTTCCCAACTGCCCCGAAAGTTTAGAACACATCCCCGCAACATATCCTCCAAGATCTGTATCACTCTCTTAGACTAACCATCTGTCTGAGGATGAAAAGACGTACTGAAGTTCAGGCGTGTACCTAAAGTAGACTGTAAAGCCATCCAGAAACGGGAAGTAAACCTTGGATCTCGATCAGAGATGATAGACAAGGGCACTCCATGTAGTCTGACAATCTCAGCAATATATAATCTAGCCAGCTTCTCCAGAGAATAGGTGATCCGAACAGGAATAAAATGAGCTGACTTTGTGAGTCTATCCATAACAACCCAAACAGAATCTTTCTTGGACGGGGTCAGGGGCAAACCCATAACAAAGTTCATCGTGATACGTTCCCATTTCCATTCGGGAATCTTGATAGATTGTAAAAGACCAGAAGGATACTGGTGTTTTGCTTTCACCTGTTGACATGTCAAACACCTGGATACATAGTCTGAGATATCCTTTTTCATACCTACCCAACGGTACCTCTATTTCAGGTTCTGATACATCTTATCTCCTCCAGGATGCATAGCATAAGGACTACTATGAGCCTCACCGAGAATGGTCTGTCTCAACTCAGGATCATTGGGCACACAGTAACAACCATTAAAACAAAGAACTCCATCTTGATCAAAAGAATAATCAGTAGTGGACCCCTCTTCCACTCGTTGCATGACAGAAAGCAAAGAGTCATCTAACCGCTGCTTGGCCCTAATCTGCTCAGCCAAGGTCGGTTTGACCCGCAACTCAGCCAAAAGGCTACCATCATCAAACGTACTCATCCTGGAGAACAAGGATCTCAGATCCGATATGGTCTTGCGACTCAAAGCATCTACAACAATGTTGGCTTTTCTCGGATGATACTCAATCTCACAATCGTAATTGATGAGTACCTAAAAGGCAATTATCTACTACCTTTCTCATGGTACTTTAAGCATCTAATGTACACCCACTTGAATCGAATTATGAACTCTTAGCGCAAATATTGGTTATTCCGTTATCATTACTTACAAAGTCAATATTTATAGAGAATGCAAATATTATTACATATTCTGTACATGCAGGAATATCCAGAACCAAAGCGGAGGAAAACCAGTGTTGCGGCCGAGGCAGAAGACAAAACTACGGCAGAATCCAGTGTGGCAGCACCAACAATGAATGCGGGATGAAAGATAAAAATATAGAGAACATTCTAGAAGATACAGTGCATCAATTGGACCAGGCTAGCGCGCTAAAAGCCCAATTCAAAGACCAAGCGGGAAAACCCTTCTAGAAGGCGGCAAACTTGGAAATATCAGATTCCTTGAAGAAGACTTGTTCCCTACTCCAAGTTGAAGTCTATTTAGTAAAAGGTTTACCCTAGGTTAAGACTATAAATACCCTAGCTGGCCATATTGTTTAGAAGAGCCAATTTTTAGAGAAATCCTTCTCCCTAAGAATTGTACTTAACGATAATATGTTCTAAACTTCTTAGGGATAGGTGAAGGTTGTCGATATTAGTTAGAGGAGATTGATTCTTGTATCTTTGTTCTTATGCAATAATAATATCAAAGTTTGCTTATCCTATTGTCATTCTTTGTTCTTGCATTCAAGCTCGAGAGGGAAGTTTGCAAGTAATCTATTTATCTAGCATCGAGAGGTGTAGATTCATGAAAGGGATAAGTACGGTATTGTAGACACTAACTCGGTCTAGAGATAGGTTAAGAGTTTCAACAGCTAAAAGAAGTGTTGGATTGGTTGGTGGTTATCATTGATTTACACCGAGAGGTATCGTCAAGGACCGGTCATCAATAGCACTCTGACTCAGAGATGAGCTGAGTCACTTACAGGCACTTTGCTGAACTTTGATGCCTCTGCCCAAGAGCAAGGGATTGCCGCGGCAGAGAACACCAATACTGTCGAGGCTGTATCTGCAGTACTGTCAAAGCAGTGTTGTGTGATTGCATTGGACAAGAACAAGATCAATTGAATTCACTAATTGACGCAACTGGATCCTACCCACTTTCTCTATAATCGTTCTCAACCTTTTATTTTATGTTTTGTTCTTTAATTATTTAGTCAGTTACACAAATCAACTCATCTGTGTTTTTACTTTCTTTTCAAGAGCAAGGGAACAAGAGGAAACATATTAAGTATACCAATCCCTATGGAGACGATATACGATATACTTATTATTTTATTACTTGACGACGTGTACACTTGCACTCAAATTGCGCTTATACCACACGCATCAAGTTTTTGGTGTCGTTGTCGGGGATTGATAACTAAATTTCGTCTTCTTTAATTTTTTTATTTTTGTTTTATTATTTTTACTACATATTTTCTTTTTCTAAAAAAAATTATTATAGGTGTGTTTCAAGTTGAAGGCTCAAGATGCAAGAAGAAAGAAAGAAATCTATTCGGGAGTTGATGTTGGAAGATATGAACCGAGCCAATCAAGAATTTCCTAGATTAAATGGTGATTATCTATGCCAACCAAGAGTAACCCAATAATTTTATGTCTGGGCAAATTTTTGTTTTAATTGTGGAGATGATCATTTGGTTAACAATTGCCTATACAATACTGAAACATATGGCCACAAAGAAGACCATAGATGGAACCAACAACAAAATCCTTCATGGTATGATCAAAACGCTCAAAATTTTTTGTATCATGACAATCTTGTTGGTGTTATAGATATGTCTTTGAAATATAATTTTTCCCAAGAGTATCCAAATTCATTGGAGGAAACATTGAAAGCATCAATGGCTAGAATTGATGAATTCATGACAGATCAATCAAGGTTCCTGAATGTACATATAGCTAGATTGGATGCGCCCTTGAGGGATTCAAAAAATCAATTGCAGAGATCCGAATATGCCCTAGATAACATGACCCAACAATCAATCCGTAGGGATTCTGAAGTCCCAACACTAGAGGACAAAGAGGAAATTCCGGAACCTCTGAGTCCAGAACATGTTGATGAGAAAGACTGTCAAATAGTGGATAAGTCTGCCGAGAGTCCTACCGCGGCAGTAGAGAAGCTTGAACAGGGCAATGTCACGATACCATTCAACGAGGCCGATGAGAGTAATGCTCTAGAAAATTTTGAGGAGTCTGATTCGCAGGATGTTACGACAACAATGATGTTGAAAAAGGAAGCTGAGGATTACTCTCACTCACAGCTGCTAACGCAGTTACACGAAGACATGTTCAATCAACAAAATAGCAATGTCGTGATAATGGAAAATGAGATGGTACTAAATGAACATTTTGAATTCTTTAAAAATTCATCTCTTCCATTGCAGGTATATTTCGAGGAGTCAACGTTACAAGATTTGAAGCCATCACAAATAGGATATGATTGTTTGGAAGATGATATTTCTATGGTGGGACAAGATTCGAAGGGCAGCGACCAATCTGGTGGGACCACTATTGGTGTTGTGACGAGCTTCTCTTTTAAGGCTTCGAATGCTTCAGTACATTCCCTGTTGAATTTGATTTTTTTGTCTTGTTCAAGAAAGTTACAAAGGGGTTTAGAAATTTTGGAAATGTTGGAGATAAACCTCCTATAGAAGCCTGAATGAGCCAGAAAGCTTTGAATTCCTTTTACAGAAATTGGTGGAGGCAAATTCTTTATCACATCAATTTTTTCTTTATCCATTTCAATTCCTTCTGCTGATATTTTGTGTTCCAATACTATGCCCTCGTTCACCATAAAGTGGCATTTTCCCAGTTGAGGACTAAATTCGTTTCTTCCCATCTTTGCAACACTTTTTCTAAATTGCCGAGGTAGTGATCAAAGTTGTCTCCAAAGACTGAAAAATCATCCATGAATATGTCTAGGAAGTCCTCTATCATGTTAGAAAAGATTGACATCGTGCATCTTTGAAAGGTTGCTAGGGAATTGTAGAGGCCGAACGACATTCTTCTAAATGCATAGGTTCTATATGGGCAAGTGAATGTGGTTTTTACTTGGTCTTCTAGATCAATGGCAATTTGATTATATCCTGAATATTCATCCATCAAGAAAACAGTAGTAAGGTTTACCAGCAAGTCTATCAAGCATTTCATCAATAAAGGGTAAAGGGAATTGATCTTTCTTGGTTGCTTTATTCAACTTGTGATAATCCATACAAACCCTCCAATCGGTCATAGTTCTGGTTGGGACCAACTCATTGTTTTCGTTGGTTATGACAGTCATACCACCTTTCTTGGGTACACATTGTACCGAGCTTACCCATGCACTATCAGAAATAGGGTATATAATTCTGGCATCAAGCCACTTGATTATTTCCTTACGTACTACTTCCTTCATGGCATGGTTAAGTCTCCTTTAGGCCTCAACAGTGGGTTTATAATCTTCCTCTAAAAGGATTTTATGCATGCACACTATCGGGCTTATTCCTTTCAAATCGTCAATGGACCATCCAAGTGTCTTTTTATGCTATCGCAACATCTTGATCAACCTTTGTTCCTGTTCTGGTTGTAACTTAGACGAATAATTATGGGTATTATATGATTAACTCCCAAATAAGCATATTTCAAATTTTCAAGTAAGGGTTTTAGTTCAGTGACTATTGGTTCTTTTATGGATGTTTCAGTTTTACCTTGATAGTCTAATGGTTCGAAATATTTACCTGAAAGATGAGTTGTCCAATTGGCTTCTTCATTTTCTGATGCTTCTGCGTTATCCAGTATACGACTATAGCAGTCATCAATTGTGCTGCCAAGGCAGACCTGTGGTGTATTGTTGAGGTTACTGCCAAGGCAGTTGTTGCTGAGGTAGGGTCTTGCATGAACTGTATCTGCATTGTCCAACATCTGACAGTCTTCTGGATCATTATGTTTTTTTAAGGTTTGGAAAACATTGAGTTTGATTTGCTGGTCATTGACTCTCATTGTTAACTCTTCATTCTCCATATCTATTAAGGTCCGTCCAGTAGCAAGGAAAGGTCTTCCTAGGATGATCGGTGCATTTTCGTCTGCTTCACAGTCAAGGAAAAGGAAGTCGGCAGGGAAAATAAACTTGTCAACCCTTGTCAATATGTCCTCAATTTTTTCTTCTGGATGCACATAGGATCTATCCGCAAGTTGGAGCAGCACTATCGTAGGTTTTGCCCTTCCTATTCCAAGCTTTTGAAAAACTGATTTGGGCATGAGATTTATGTTTGCTTCTAGGTCACATAATGTCTTTCCTTCATAATTGTTACCAATCGCACAAGGTATGGTAAAGCATCCAAGATCCTTCAGTTTGGGTGGCATGCGATTGTACAGCATTGCCATGCACCCTTCAGTTGCTACCACTGTCTCAAACTCACCTAGCTTTTTTCTCTTAGACACAATGTCTTTTAAGAACTTCGCGTAGTTTGTCATTTGTTTGATTGCCTCAACAAATGGCAAGTCGATGTGGACTTAATTTAAAATATCCAGGAATTTCTTAAATTGGTGGTCCCGTTTTTGTTTTTTCAATCTTTGTGGGAAAGGTGATGGTGGTCTCATTTCATCTAGGGTCTCATTAATTTGGAATTTAATATCTGGGGGTACTGTGTGTTTTGTTGTCTCGGCAGGAAGTGTAGGTGCTACCGATCTCTCTGCTAGGGAAATGTCCTTGTCTTCAGTTTGTTGAGCATCCAAATCTTCCTTGTCTGTTTCCTCATGTATTGTTGGTGGAACTTTGGTTGTTGACTTGCCCATTGTTTCTTTCAGTTGTAGGCTACTTCTTGTAGTGATTGCTTTGCATTATTCATGGCGCATTCCCTTAGCAATCTCAGTATTGCTAGGTAGTCCCCTCTGTGGTCTAGTATTGTGTCTTTGAGCAAACTGACCAACTTGGGTTTCCAGTGATTTTATAGCAGCTTCTTAGTTTTGCAACCTCATCTCTGTTCTATTCATGAAGTCATCAGTTCTATTCATGAAACTGTTGTTGTCAGCCATATATGATTCAGTTTTCATAATAAAGGCCTTGAAAGTATTCTCTAATGAGTTCATAGGCTGATGATGATGATGCATCTGTTACTGCGACAGTGACTATTGCACTGGCTACTACGGTAGTGAATGTGATAACTTGAGGCCTGGTTGGTGGGGTTCAAGGCATTGTTAGGATTGTTCCATGAAAAGTTTGGGTGCCTTTTCCATACCGGATTGTATGTATTTGACATCATATTATTGTTCCGGTTGTAGTTACCCACATAAAAGCTAGATTCCTCGTCTTGCATGTACTCAAAAGAGTTTATTGCTTTTACCTCATGAATATTTTGTTGTACTTGCATGTTCTGAACTATTTTTGTTAAAGATGCCAACTGTGCTGCCACTGAATTGTTGGATTCTGGTTCGTTTACTGTGGCTTGACGTCTTAATCCTCCTTGCCTAGAATTAGGAAATTAGAAATCGTTCCTTGCTAGTTTGTTCAGAATTACTATAGCTTCTTTCGGGGCTTTGTCAAGGATTGTGCCATTTGCTGAGGCATCCAACATCATCCTTGTCAGTATATTGGTGCCATTATAGAACATGGTTACTTGCATCCAAAGTGGGAATCCATGAAGTGGACATCTGTTCAGTAACTCCCTTTAGCGTTCCCAAGCCTCATACATAGTTTCGTCATTAGCCTGTCTAAAAAAAGTAATCTCGTTACGGATTCGGTTATATACATTTGTAGGGTTAAATCATGTAATAAATTCTCGGCAGAGTTCACTCCAAGATCCAATTGATCCTGTCGGAATGCTATTCAACCAGGGTTTGTCCCTATCCCTAAGTGAATAGGGGAAAAGTTTCAATCTCAAAATGTCTTAATGGACTCCTTGGATTTTGAAAGAGTTGCAGACCTCCATGAAGGATTTGAGATGATGCCTGGAATCTTCTGTTGCAGCCCCACTGAATTGTCCAATAGTATTAAGCATATTGAACATCACTGGTTTAAGTTCAAAGTGGGTTGCCTCAATCTCTGGTGTGACAACTCCAGCGTTCAATCCATTTAAATCTTCCACCAGAAAATATCTGACAATTAGCTGCCGCGACAGTGGTTGCGGTTAATGGCCTCCAATGCCTTCAAGTAGGTTCTGGTTTCCTGGATTCACTGTCATGGCTCATTGGATCTTTCTTCTCAGCCTCTGGTAAGTTCTTTCAATTTCTGGGCCAATTTCGTGCAGTGGATTGCTAGGTTTGGCCCTGGTCATACACCAAAAAGAATAAAAATAAAGATAAAAATAACAATAACTAATAATTAAAGCAAGAAAATAAAAAAACAAAATTCAGTTACCAATCCCCGACAACGACACCAAAAACTTGATGCGTGTAAAAAAGTGCGCAATTAGTGTAAGTGTACACGTCAAGTAATAAAATGATAAGTATTTTATCGAGTATCGTCTCCTCAGGGATTGGTGTACTTAATATACTTCCTTCAGTCTTCTTGCTTATGTAATATAAAAGTAAAAGCATAATTTAGTTGGATATTGATTAAATTAAATAAACTAACTAAGAAGAAATTAAATATGAGAAAGAGATAGGGTTGGATCCAGTTGTGTTGTATCGTGGAATTGATTGATCTGCTTCTGTTCCAATACAATTGCACTGCACTGCCTCGGCAGTACTGCAGACACTGTCTCGGCAGCGATAATATTCTCTCCCGCGGCAATCTCTTGCTCTTGGGCAGATTTACTAAAGTTCGGCAAAGTGTCCTTTAATGATTCCTCTTATCTCTAAGTCGAAATACTATTGATGATCAGTTCTTGATGATACCTCTCGGCGTGAATCAATTATAACCACCAATCAATCCCACACTTCTCTTAGCCGCTGAAACTCTTAACCTATCACTAGGCCTAGTTATTGTTTCATGATTGAAACACCATACTTATCTCTTTCGTAAATCTAACTCTCTCGATATTAGATAAATGAATTACTCACAAACTTCTCTCTCGAGCTTGAATGGCAAAGAATAAGAAAACTCTTATATTTTATTACATTAGGAACAAGAAATAAAGTACAATCGTCTGTCACAAATACTTGACAACCTTCACCAAAACCCTAAGAGAACTTAGAACATGATGGGAAGAATTGTCCCTAAACTCTCTCGGTATAATTGTATAAACCGAATCTTTCTCCCCTAACCCCTAAGACGGCTATGCCTTATATAGGCTTGGCCTAGGGCAAACTTTTCCTAATTAGAGTACAACTTGAAGTAGGGAACAAATTATGTACATAGGGTAAATATTTCCAAGTTTGATCTTCTAGAAGATTTCATCCCGCGTGGCCTTGTCCTTAGGCTTTTCGTGTGTTGTTCAGCTCCGATTCTTGGGCTTTTTGTTCAGCAACGTTCTCCATATTTTTCTCCTTCAGCTGCCAGCCATATTTCTTTTTCTCCTCTGCTACCTCGGCATTAGGTCTTGTCTCGGCCTCCTTCTACTGCCTCGGCAGTACTTGTTCCTGCACAAATAAGAAAATATAGTAAAGTACGCCTTTTTCACAAATATAATCTTTAAAGGTGTAATTTCTAAATATATCACATTGAGCCCATGTATTGGTTCAAGTAGGTGTAGATTTGATGATGAGTGCCCATGAAAAGTGTAGAAAGTGATAGTGAGTTAGCACTTATCAGCCATCACCAAGGGCACAACAATCAGTAGCTAGACAAAGGAAATAAATTGTGGAAGCAATCTGCTACAGGTGTACCAATAGCGGACACGAACGAATTCACTGCCCAAAGGCGCGGGTGGACAAGGGAGTTCTGCCACAAGATTATGCAAATAACCTAGGCAGAACTAGTTCAGGCAACTCCACAACAATTCGCTGCTGACACTACTGTCGGTTCCAGTATACGGTAAATATACATAATGCTGCCCATAACACTTTCGCAGTAGATCCCTACTAGGAGATACTTCAGAGGATGGCAGCCATGGACCTACGACAGCAAAGGTACATGGAGTACCAAGGAGACTTCAACAACACATTTGCCCAGATGGCCAAGGGGTGCAGTTTCCAAAATTCCCCCCAACATGTTTGTCACAGCTGCTCCTTACATTGAGACCACCCCAGCTCCAAGAGGGCCACGACCATTTTATACTACTGGCCCTCAGCAACAATTCAGTGCCGCTGGCCCATCAAGACTAGTAGAGCCCGTCGTGGCATCGTCAGCCACCCGACAACCATCCAAGAGGAGAGTAGTCTTCAGCATTCCACCAGGATCCCCCATCATCGTGGGTAGTCTTTGGGCAGAGATAGATGCTTACGTGTATCAAACTTCAACAGCTGCTGGGCCAAGCACTCAACATGCCTGGTCAAATACAATGGATGGTGAAAACGATGGTGGGACAGATATTATGCCTACTGAAGAAATTGCTAAAGAAGAAGAAGTAGAAGAAGTAAACGCTCTATTGCAAAGGACACCACCTACAAGAGTTCAGTCGTCCCGACAAGCAAAAACTCAGCTATCACCATCACCAAAAATGAAATACTCAGCAACAAAAACTCAAAAACTGATTGTTATAGGCAGCTCTTAGGAATCCATTTAATCTTTACACCTTTATGTTGCTTTTATTTCTTTACTTGTTCATCTTCATATTTTGTTTTCTGTGTGTGTCACTGATATAAGCATTAAAGACAATGTTTGGTTCGAGTTTGAGGGTGTAGGCTCACTACCGAGGCAATTCAATGCCGCAACCTTGCCATGAAAGGGTAAGTGTTTTTTTTTTGAAATTTTTTATGTCCGCCACCTTACTTGAAATATTGTTCATACATTTTCACTACACTACATCATTATTGTCTTAGTTTATTCTTTTTATACTATAGAAATCTTTCTCCTTACCATGGTTAGGTCCTGTTTAAAAGGCTTAACTTTAGGATACTTAAGGAAGAAAACTTAGAAGCTTGCTATAAGATTGATCCTAAAAACACTTTTGTGACTTATTTGATTATAGGAATTCTTTTAATGAACTTAGGTGATAAAGACTTAGATTTTTGGAATATGACAAGAGGTGCGTATCACCGGCTCTAGGAATCACTCTTCTTCATGATAGAGGTGCCCGAAATTGGCTCTAATATGCTAAAAAAGAGGAAAGAAATCTTGATGAGAAAACACAATCCTTGAGGTGCCTGAAATTGGCTCAAGTAGTAGTTGTTTTAAGAAGAGAACATTAATTCCAAATCTACTTGTCTTGAAATTAGATTTTATCTAAGAAAGCCTCTAATCAAACTTGTCCACAAAAACTCACACACTCACAAAATTTTATAGCTTGATTTTGGGTAAGTCTTTAGGTAACCGAAAGGTTAAGGATTAAGAATAGGCATAATTATGGTGGGGAGAATAGATGAAAACATAAGACAAATAAAGAATAAGGTTTGGCAATTTGATGGTTTGCATTGCTTGAGGACAAACAATAGTTCAAGTTTCGAGGTATGATAAGTGCCCAATTCACTATCACTTTCTACACCTTTCATGGACAATAATCACTTAATCTACACCTACTTGAACTAATGCATGTACTTAATGTGAGATATTTAAATATTTTGCTTTTGTGACTTATAAAGATGATATTTATTTAAAATACAAGCTTTACGCCACCTTTGTGCATTTGCAGGTAGATCAGATATCGCGGTAGAGATTGAGGCCGAGGCAGGACCTGAGGCCGCGGCAACACCTGAAGGAAAAATGTTGATATTGTAGGCGACCTAAAGACAAAAATAAGGTGGAAGTTTCTGGACAAGCAGCACAAGGATCGGAGCTAAGAAGCGCATGGAAAGTCAAATTCAAAGGCCACGCGGGAAAAGAATCCTTGTGGGAATAAACTTGGAAATAAAACAAATATTTTATTTATGTACTTAACTTGTGTTTTACTCCAAATTGTATTCCTACTTAGAATGGTTTGCCCTAGGCCAAGCCTATATAAACCATAGCCGCCCAAGGAGGACGACATCATATGTAAGAGAGTCGGATTAGAGAGTTCACTTTAGATTTTAGAGTTTTCTTTATTTCTCATTATGTTCTAATTTCTTTAAGGCTTAGGTGAAAGTTGTAGAGCATTTGTGACAAGAGATTGAATTTTGTTTTCTTGTTTTAATGTAATAAAATATCAAGGTTTGCATATTCTTTGTCATTCATTGTTCTTGCATTCAAGCTCGGGAGAGAAGTTTGTAAGAAATCTATTTATCTAATATCAAGAGAGTTAGATTCACAAAAGGAATAAGTACGGTATTTTTCTATTCGAAAAATACTAACTTGACCTAGGGATAGATTAGAGCTTCAGCGGCTAAAAGAAGTGTGGGATTGGTTGGTGATTATAATTGATTCACGCCGGGAGGTATTGTTGATAAGTGCTTAACTCACTATCACTTTCTACACTTTTCATGGGCATTTATCATCAAATATACACCTACATGAACCAATGCATGTGCTTAATATGATATATTTAGGGATTATAATACCATTGAAGACAATATCTGTAGAAAAGACATACTTTACTGCATTTTCATATCTATGCAGGAACAAGTACTACCGATGCAGCAGAATGAGGCCAAGGCAGGATCTGAAGCCGAGGTAGAAGAGGAGAAAAAACAATATGGCTGGCAATTGAAGGAGAAAATATGAAGAACGTTGTTGAACAAGAGGCCCAAGAATCAAAGCTGAAAAACACAAGAAAAACCCAAGGACAAGGCCACGCGGGAAGAAACCTTCTAGAAGATCAAACATGGAAATATTTACCCTATGTACATAACTTGTTCCCTACTCCAAGTTGTACTCTAATTAGAAAAGGTTTGCCCTTGGCCAAGCCTATATAAGGCATATTCGTCCTAGGGGTTAGGGAGACAAATTAGATTCGGCTGATACACATATACCGAGAGAGCTTAGGGACAATTCTTCCCATCATGTTCTAAGTTTTCTTAGGTTTTTGGTGAAGGTTGTCGAGTACTTGTGAGAGGAGATTGTATTTTGTTTCTTGTTTCAATGCAATAAAATATCAAAGTTTTCTTACTCTTTACCATTTTTTGTTCTTGCACCCAAGCTCGGGTTAGAAGTTTGTAAGTAATCTATTTGTCTAGACTCGGGAGAGTTAGACTTATGAAAGGAGTAAGTTCGGTATTTAACTTGATTGGAGGACACTAACTCGGCCTAAGGATAGGTTAAGAATTTTAGCAACTAAAAGAAGTATGAGATTGGTTGTTAGTTATAATTGATTAACGCCGGGAGGTATCATTAAGGACTGACCTTCAACAGTGTTTTGACTTAGGGATAAGCGGAGTCATACAAAGACACTTTGCCAAACTTTGGTGAATCTGCCCAAGAGTAAGGATTATCGCGGCAGAGAATATTGTCGTTGCTGAGACAGTAACTGCAGTACTGTCGAGGCAGTGCAGTGGAATTGTATTGGACAGAAGGAGATCAATCAAATCCAAAATACGGCACAACTTGATCCTATCCTCTCTCTCTTATATTTGATTTCACTTTATTTAGTTAGTTTATTTAGTTTATTTAATATCCAACTTAATTGTGGTTTTACTTTTATTTTACAGAAGCAAGAAGACTTTAGGAAGCATATTAAGTACACTAATCCCTGAGGAGACGATAACTCGATAAAATACTTATCACTTTATTACTTGACGTGTACACTTGCACTCTAATTGCGCACTTTTTACATGCATGAAGTTTTTAGCGTCGTTGCCGGGGATTGACAACTAAATTTTGTTTTCTCTATTTTGTTGCTTTTATTTTAGTTTTTTTTTAGTTTTTTATTTGATTTTTGGTTTATGATCAGGACAAACCCTAGCAATCCACTACACGAGATTGACCCAGAAATCGAAAGAACTTACCAAAGGCTGAGAAGACAGATACAAGGAGTCATGGCAGTGAATCAAGGAAATCAGAACTTACCTGCAGGCAATTGAGGCCTTCCACAACAACCACTCCGCAACCACAGCTGCGGCAGCTAACTGTCAGAGATTTTCTGGTGGAAGATCTGAATGGATTGAACCCTGAAGTTGTTACACCAAAGATTGAGGAAACCCACTTTGAACTTAAACATGTGATGTTCAATATGCTTAATACTATTGGACAATTTAGTGGGGCTGCAACAGAAGATGCCAGGCAGCATCTCAAATCCTTCATGGAAGTATGCAACTCTTTCAAAAGTCAAGGAGTCCATGAAGATATTTTGAGCTTGAAACTTTTCCCTTATTCACTAAAGGATAGGCCAAAACCTGGTTGAATAGCATTCCGGAAGGATCAATTGGATCTTGGAGTGAACTCTACCGAGAATTCATTACGCGATTTAACCTTACAAATTTATATAATTGAATCCGTAATTAGATTACTTCTTTTAGACAGGCTGATAACGAAACTATGTACGAGACTTAGGA
The DNA here is from genome assembly GCA_035048815.1 of Abelmoschus esculentus. Classification (NCBI taxonomy): domain Eukaryota; kingdom Viridiplantae; phylum Streptophyta; class Magnoliopsida; order Malvales; family Malvaceae; genus Abelmoschus; species Abelmoschus esculentus. The sequence goes on along the minus strand of JAUCBN010000026.1, from coordinate 9,061,795 downwards.
ACGATACAGAGAGTTACTGAACATATGTCCACTGCATGGATTTCCACTTTGGACGCAAGTAACCGTGTTCTATAATGCCACCAATACCCCGATAAGGATGATGTTGGATGCTTCGGCAAATGGCACACTCCTTGACAAGGCTCCGGAAGAAGCTATAGATATTCTAAACAAACTCGCAAAGAACGATTTTTAATTTCCTACTTCTAGGCGAGGAGGATTAAGACGCCAAGCCACAGTGAATGAGCTAGAAACCAACAATTTAGTGGCAACATAGTTGGAATCTTTAACCAAGATGGTTCAGAAATGCAAGTACAGCAAAATACTCATGAGGTAAAAGCGATCAATTCTTCTGAGTATATGCAAGACGAGGAATCTAGTTTTTATGTAGGTAATTATAATCGGAACAACAATATGATGTCAAACACATACAATCCGGTATGGAAAAGGCACCCAAATCTTTTATGGAGCAATCCTAATAATGCCTTGAACCCCACTAACCAAACCTCAGGATACCAAAATCCTCTGTTGCAGCAGCAAGTGCAACAATCACTACCGCAGCAGTAGATGTATCATCATCAGTAGCCTATGAACTCATTAGAAAATACTCTCAAGGCCTTTATCATGAAAACTGTGGCTGAGAACAACAGTTTCGTGAGGAGGACTGATGACTTCATGAATAAAACCGAGATGAGGATGCAAAACTAGGAAGCTGCTATAAAATCATTGGAAACCCAAGTTGGTCAGTTTGCTCAAAGACACAATACTAGACCACAGAGGGGATTATCTAGCAATACTGAAGTTGTTAAGGGAATGGGCCATGAACAATGCAAGGCGATCACAACAAGAAGTGACCTACAACTTAAGGAGACAATGGGCAAGTCAACAATCAAAGTTCCACCAGCAACACAGGAGGAAACAGACAAGGTGGACTTGGATGATGAATAAACTGAACAGGAGAACACTACCCCAGCAGAGAGCTCGATAACACCTGCACTACCTACCGAGATAGCGAGAAATATAGTGGTTCTAGGTATTAAATTCCCACCAATGAGACCCTGGAAGAGATACGACCACCATACCTTTCCCACAAAGGGTGAAAAACAGAAACATGACGACTAGTTTAAAAAGTTCCTTGATATTCTAAAGTAAGTCCACATCAACTTGCCATTTGTTGAGGCAATTGAACAGATGTCCAACAATGCTAAATTCTTGAAAGACGTTGTGTCTAAGAGAAAGAAGCTAGGTGAGTTTGAGACAGTGGCAGCAACTGAAGGATGCATGGCAATGCTACACAATCGTATGCCACCCAAACTGAAGGATCCTAGATGCTTTACCATACCTTGTGCGATTGGTAATAATTATGAAGGAAATGCACTATGCGACCTAGGAGCAAGCATCAATCTTATGCCTAAATCAATTTTTCAAAAGCTTGGGATATGAAGGGCAAAGCCTACAACAGTGCTGCAACAACTTGCGGATAGATCCTATGTACATCCTGAAGGAAATATAGAGGATATATTGGTAAGGGTTGATAAGTTTATTTTCTCTGCCAACTTTCTTGTCCTTGACTATGGAGCTGATGATAATGCATCGATCATCCTGGGAAGACCTTTCCTTTCTACTGGACGAACTTTAATAGATGTGGAGAATAGAGAGTTAACTATGAGGGTCAATGACCAGCAAGTTAAACTCAATGCATTCCACAATTTGGAAAAAATTGACAGTCCAAAAGAGTGCAAAGTCCTCCACACAACAGATGCAGACACTAAGGTATCCTGCTTAGGCAGCACACTCGGCAGATTATTTGGTAAGAGAATAAAGTCCAAAGTGGAGGAAGAAAATATAGAAGGGACTTACCAACACTTGCAGAAAAATCTAGGCCAACAAAAGATGAGCAAATTGGAAGATGCATTCACATGCACTCCACCAGTAACATAATCTCTTTCCTTCTACTTTATTTATTATATTAGGATTAGTTTTAATTTAGAGTTTATATGCTTATTTCATTTTTAGTGTTTTTCTTTAGTAATATTTTTTAATAATATTTTTCTTTTATTATTAATATGTTTATTTAAGTTTTAGGACAATAAAGTCAAGAACAAAAGGAGAAATAGTTCTCAGCAGGAGACCTGCCGAGACAGTAAATAGTGTTAGAAGCCGCAGTAGTCTCAACGGGTAGAAACAGTGTAACGGCTATCTGCCGAGTTTTCACCGCAGTAGTAAATGCTAACGGGCAGTAAATTCAAAACGGCTAGTGGTTAAAATGGTCACACTGCCGAGGCCTATAGAAGGAGCATCCTTCTTTTGAACTATTCACTCTTGCATTCTTAAATTCTTTAGCATTCTACTCAATCTTGATCTCACAGTACTCTCACAAATCTTCTTGAATTTTTCAGAATTTTTCACCAAGACTCTCAATCTTTATAAATCATCAATGGCAGCATACAATAGATTTGCTCCCGCCACTATTGCAGAAAGATTCAACAGATCTTTTGTTGCTCGGTAGTTGTGGGAAGAGCAAGGATTTCAACAATCTGAGGAGAAAAATCTCGGCATTGAACACTATCTGTTTAACAAGATTCAGCATCAAAAATGGCAACTCTTCTGCCTACAACCTGACCAGGTTAATGCAACCATAGTGCGCGAGTTTTATGCACATGGGCCGAGCAGGGACAACCCCTATGTCCACTGTCGATGCAGACCTGTTTGCCTTGATGCTGAAACAATCAATGAGTTCTACGGCCTAACACCAAAACGAGACAGACATGCTGAATTAATGGACGACATCACCACCCAGGACTATGAATTCATTAAAGACGACATATGTTACAACAACACTCCATGGGAAACCGGTGCCCATAGAGGTTCTGTGATAAGGCAAAGCTTCAAGCTCGAGGCCAAATTGTGGTGTACCTTCGTCAAGAGACGTCTCATCCTTACCTCCCACAACAACACAGTGGACCGAAAAAGATTGGTGTTGATCCAATCAATCATCAACAAGAGGAGCATAAATGTTGGAGAAATCATTCTACGCGAAATTCATGATTATGGTAAGAAGGAACATGGACTCTTATACTTCCCATGTTTAATATCTGGTTTATGTATTGTTGTAGGAGTACCAGTTGAAGACATGGACGAATACACACCAACTAGGCAAGGATGGACGAGAGAATTCTACCATAGAGTCATGTAGATCACGCAAGCAGAACCTGTCCAAGCAACACTGTAGTAGTTCACTACTGACTTCATTGTCGGCACTCAATACACGGCAGAAAATATCTGGCACTGCTGAAGCCCCTGCTGCAGTAGACCCCTACCAAGAAATTCCTCAGAGGATGAAAGTCATGGACCTTCGCCAACAAAGATATGTAGAATACCAAAGAGACTTCAACAGCACCCTTGCCCAGATGATGATGCAGAACTTTCCCAGCCAAGAGGCGTAATTCCCAAAATTACATGCCAACATATTTGTAATGGAAGCGCCTTACATATTTGTAATGGAAGCCATTTTTCACCTCTTAACCGCAGCAGCAGTTCCACGTAGCTGGCCCATCTAGGGCAACAGACGCTGTCGTGGCGTCATCAGCAAGCAGAAGACCTTCAAAGCGAAGGGGAGTTTTCAGCACTCTCCCAAGATCCCCAATACCAATGGACAATCTATTAGCTGAGATAGATGCCTATGTACATCAGAGCTCATCCAATGCCGAGCCTAGCATCTAGCCTACCGGGGCAGATCCAGAAAACGAAAGAGGTGCAGAGAACATAGACACAGAAGATGAAGGAGGAGAATAAGTCAATGCCCCAATAAAACGGGCAATACCAACGAGAGTTCAGCCGTCGAGAAGAGAAAAGTCATCATCATCACCAAGGACACAACCATCAGTAGCTAGACCAAAGAGAAATTATGAAAGAGAGTTCTTCCGAATCATCATAATCTTTTTTTCTTGTTGCTTATATAAATTATTTTTTTACCTGCTTATATTTTTTACCTACTGTCTGTCCCTAAATTAAGCATTGAGGACAATGCTTGGTTTGAGTTTGGAGGTGTAGAGCTACTGCTAAGGCAATCTACTGTCGCGGCCTTGTCATAAAAAGGAAGTTTTGAATGATAAAATTTTTGTTTTTTGTCCACCACTTTACTTGAAATTGTTGTCATACTTTTGCACTGCTCTTCATCAATATTGTCTTAGTTTATTTTTAAAGGCAATAGAAATCTTTCTCCTTACCATAGTTAGGATCTGTTTTGAAGGCTTAATTCTAGGATACTTAAGGAGAAAAACTTAGAAGCTTGCTATAAGGTTGAACTTTAAAAATGCTTTTGGGACTTGTTTGGCTATAGGAATTCTTTTAATGAACTTAGGCGATAAAGACTTAGAACTTTGGGAAGGTGACTAGAGGTGCCTATGACCGGCTCTAGGAAAAAACTCTTCTTCATGTTAGAAGTGCCTAGAATTGGCTTTATATTGCATAAAAAATAGCAAAAGAAATAAGGAGTTAAGAAATAGAAAACACAATAGTTGAGGTGCCCGAAATTGGCTCAAGGAATTGTTGTTATAAGAAGAGTACACTAAATCCAAGTCTATTTATCATGAACTTAGAGTTTATCTAAGAAGGCCTTTAATCAAACTTGTCCATAAAAACGCACACACACATTAGCCTTATAATTTGTCTTCTAGGTACACCCTTGGGTAACCGAACGGTTAAGTCTAAAGAATAGACATATTTATGGTGGGGAGAATAGATGGAAACATAAGACCAAGAGAGAATAGAGTTTGACAAATTGATGGTTTACATTGCTTAAGGACAAGTAATAGTTTGAGTTTGGGGTGTGATAAATGCTCAACTCACTATCATTTTTTACACTTTTCATGGCCACTTATCATTAAATCTACACCTACTTAAACCAATGCATGTGCTTAATGTGATATATTTAGGGATTATACCATTGAAGACAATATCTATAGAAAAGGCGTACTTTACTGCATTTCCATATCTATGCAGGAACAAGTACTACCGAGGCAGCAGAATAAGGAAGAAGTTAAGTTGTCCCAAATCTTTTAAGGAAAAAGCAGTGTCAATAGCTTTGACAACTCCATTAGTGACTTGAGGATCCTCTCCTGTGACCACAACATCATCAACATATACCATCACATAAGTTTTGACTCCATCCCTATCACGAATATAGGGATTTAAACTTATCGAACCAAGCTCTAGGTGCTTGCTTAAGTCGATACAAAGACTTCTTAAGCTTGCACACTAACAAGCTCCCATCAGAATCGAACTGCTCAAAGCCAGGAGGCTGCTCTATGTAAACCACCTCTTGAAGATCACCACTAAGGAATGCATTATCTACATCAATCTATCGAAGAGTCCAACCCTTGCTAAGAGCTAGACTAAGCATGACTCGCACAGTCACAGGCTTGATAACCAGGCTATAGGTCTCATTGAAATCGAAACCAGGCTACTGTGAGTAACCCTTGGCAACCAACCTTGCCTTATAATGAGCAACACTACCATCAACATTCTTCTTGATTTTGAACAACCACTTACATCCAATAGATTTCCTTCCTATCTTTAGGTAAAGGCACCAAATCCCAAGTTCCTTTGTTAGCGAAAGCTTCTATCTCGTTTTGAACAACATCCTTCCATTCTTGAAACTGCATTGCTTGATGGATATCTTTGGGCTCAGCTAGAATTGGTAGCAACTCAGCTGAATAGGCTTTAGGCTTAAAGATACCAGCCTTCGACCTGGTAACCATCTGATGAGTGCCAAGCCTTGAATTGATCCTGGAAGAAGAATGGTTAGAATCTCGAACAGGATTTGAGCTAGAAACCTCAGGTAAACCAGTAGTAACAGTATCAGGTACAGCAACAAAAGTGGCAGACAACTCCTCATTGAGACTAGGTACACTATCTAAAAAGGAATGACCAACAATAGGAACCCCATTGTCAGCAGGAGAAGCCACAGGTACATGATTATGTGCTGTAGATGAACTTGAGCATTCAACAGACTGACTCGAAAGAAAAGAAACAGTTCTATCTAAACTGACCGTTCGAGTAGGAGACAAACCTGCAAATTTCTTAACAACTCTAGGGGGCACAAACCTAACTTGCCCAAGTAAAGATTTTTCACTCAAGTCTTTAATTTTAAAAAGAAAACACTTCCATTAAACTTTACATGTCTAGAAATATAAAGCCTGCCATCTTCACTTAAACATTTATAACCATGTTGCTGTGAGCTATACCCGAGAAATATAAAAGGCTTAGACCTATATTGCATTTTATGCTGATTTTGAAGTGACAGTCCCATTTTGCTCCGAGGTGTAAGGACAAGTGTGTTGAAAGAGGATACCATGTTGCTTAAAGTAAGAGTGCAAAGGTTAAAACTCAGAACCACAATCAGACTGCATAGTTTTGAGCTTACAATTCAATTGTCTTTCAGCCATAGTGTGAAAAGCAATAACAGTTTTATAGACATCAGATTTATGAGTAAGAAAGTACACCCAGGTGTACCTAGAATAAGCATCTATAAAGCTGATATAATAGCTTGAATTATTGGAGATTACTGGCGCTGGTCCCCATAAGTCAACTTGAACAAGCTGTAAGGGACTGTTATACACCATATTCGATTTCTGAGGAAAGTTTATGGCTTTTACCAAGCTGACATGCATCACAAAAACCAACTTTATCTTTATTATCATTCACAAAAGGTATATTACATGATTTAAGCAACTTTACAAGAACATCATTCGAAGGGTGATCAACTCTCCTATGCCATATTTTTAACACATTCTTAGCATTGTCATAGGTGTGCAAACAATCAAAAGAGGTAGATGTAGAGTTGACAGTAGATGAAATATCAAAAGTAAACTTGTAGAGACCGTTACTTTCCATTCCTTGCAAAATCACCTCCTGTGTTTTCAAATCCTTCACAGCACAAAAGTCAGGAAAAAACTCTAAGGACAAACCATTGTCTTTGGTAAACTTAGAAATAGATAATAAGTTTTTCTCAATGGAAGGAACATGCAACAAATTATTCAAGATTAAAGGTCTAGATGTTGAGGGCAAAGAATCACTCCCAATACTAACAATAGCAGTAGACATACCATTAGCAACTGAAAACCTTTCTCGAGCCAGAATAAATTCTAGAGCTAAGAACCATACCTGCATCAGGTGTGATGTGAGTAGTGGCTCCTGAATCAGGATACCGCACAGCATCATATCCAGACACGCTGATCTCATCAACTAAGCCAACATTGTTGGCCACATTATTCTGATCTTCAAGGTGAGCAAGTTGGTCTTCTGAAGGCTCCTCATCATAAGTGCACAGGTTTGTAGCACTGCCATATGATTGATCATATCGAAAGTAACACCTGTTAGCCAGATGACCAATCTTCCCATATATTTGGCACTGGGGACGAGAACGACCCCCATAGCTCCGTCCTCCTCGAGTACCTCGATGAGACATGAAACTATTTGAATATGACGGTACATTGGTTTGAAAAGATTGCCCACCAGGAGAGTACAACACGTTAGAAGAGAAGTTTTGCCCACCAGGCTGAAAATTTTGACCAACAACAGGCCTAAAACCAACGTTCCGAGAGGCTCCATAGAAGCCAGAACCACCTCTAGGAAAAAAAAACCCTCCTTGATGACCAGGACTTGAACCTTGATGAAAGATACCACCTTGATGATTAATCCCTTGAGCCATATTCACAGAAAATGTCTGAGTCACAAACTCTTGCTACCTAGCTTCCGTATCTAACAAAACATTGCATACACCATCAAGCCTATATGGCTGTTGACTGGACGTAATAACAGCAACCATAGGCTCATATTCTGGTAGAAGCCCAGACAAGATTGCTGAAATATGCATTGTTTCAGTAAGGGGATTACCATACGCTACAAGATTATCACAGATAGCTTGGATCTGAGCCAAGTATTCCCTCATCGACTGATCACGCTTTCTCAGGCTCTTCAAAGAACAATGCAAATGCATAATCTTTTCGTAGAAGAAACGAAAAATAAATGGTTAACCTTTTCCCAGATTTCAACAGCTGACTTGCAGCTCACCAAAGAAGGCAAAACAGAAGCACTGATGGAAGAAAGAAGCCAAGAACACAAGGCAGTGTCCTGCTTCCTATAAGCAACAAACTGCACCGTTCCATCAATGTGATCCAACAAAGATAAGCTCTCGATCGCAAAAAGAATTTTCTGTTTCCAGAGCATATAATTGGTGTCATCGAGTCAAAGAGAGATGGTCTTGTTGGTGAAGGGCTTTGAACCAGTATCCACCATTAAACCCGAAAGAAAGAAAGACGAGAGTTCTTTTAGAGACGAACCTCTGAAATCATGTGAGAATAAGCGAAACAAGAATGGGATAAACTCTTCTCTTATTAAAGAAATATAGGCAGACTTATATACAAGAACTAAAACAACCCTAACTGCCACAACTGCCTCTAACGGCTTTCTTGAATACAACAAGGACTTCTAGAAACTATCTTAAAAGCTATAGCTAACAATGATCTGTTATGGTGTTACAACAGATGAAATTGATCGAGTGGTTCATGAGAAGTTGAATGGAGCACTAATCAAAATTAGGGCGAATTCGTGTGTGATTGAAGATTCTAATGAAGAGTCGACTGATTTATTTACAGCTCCTTTTATGGGTCAGCTATTCGGGACAAAACCTACAACAATTTCTAGGATAATTAAGTTCTCTTTACATATATCTAGAAAGACTAGGTTAAGTTAAAGAGAAGAATACATTCAAAAGGATGAACTATTAAACCTTCTCACTCATAAACTTGAACCCATGTGTTATGATGGATTTGAGCTTTCGGATAGAATGCACATTGCTTAGATAATTGTGAAGGCAATAAATGTCAACAAACTTACCTTTGTTGGGTGTAGAGTGAAAGTCTGGGATTTATTGAATTTGTTATGCCCAATGAGGATTTTCTTTCCTTCTGATTCATATAAAGAATCACAGTTTAATGCTATCAATCCTCAGTATTGGCTTCAAGTTGAAAGAGGGAAGTTTTTCAAATTCTCTTATTCTCCTACCACTTTTTCATCCATAGAATCATGTATCAAGGTTTCAATCTATCATTGTTGTCATTCTTTACACCTATTGATTACGTAGAAGTGTTAGCTCAAATTCATGAGGAACTGAAGTCGTGTTCTCTTTAAGATAAGTCAACTTTTTATTTATTGCAATTTTAGATTTTTAGGGGACTTGAAGAAACCAAATTGATATGGAGAAGCCTTCGCTCTGCTTGGCAAAGGGTTGCTACTATCCACGAGAAACTTGTATTTGGGGAATGGTTGAAGTATAAAAAGCAAGGAGAACTTATTGTTGACTTGCTTGCAACTTGAAATAAATGTACACAAAAGTTTGGATTGATCGATGTTGTTTCTCAGCTTCAAGACGGTATCTTTTATGGTGTTCTTGGAAGCTTGACTACTTATCTTATCAGTGTCTTGTACCTTGAATACCGAAGTAGAAACGAAAAGAAAAATATCAGCTTCAAGAATCATGTTATCCAGTGGTTTGAAGTGCTGGATGGTCTATTAGTACCTTACTGGAAAGCCATTGGATTGACCTTTAATTGAACTTTTTTCCTCTTTGTATCTGTCATCCAACTAATAACTTGTGCAAGCAACATATATTACATAAATGACAAGCTGGATAAGAGGACATGGACTTATTTCTTTGGATTTTGTTGTGCCATGACAGTGTTCATTCCTTTATTTCACAATTATAGAATCTAGTCCTTTTGGGGGCTTGAGATGACCACTTATATTGCATGGTATTAGACCATTGTTGCTCTTGTCCATGACCAGGTGAGAGGTGTAACTCACCAAGGTCCAACCAAGTTGGTTTTGTTCTTTACTGGTTCCACAAATATCCTCTACACTTTCGGTGGACATGCAGTCACAGTTAAAATTATGCATGGTATGTGGGAATCTCAAAACTTCAAGTATATATATATCTATTGGCTACCCTTTATGTGTTCACTTTAACACTCTCATCCGCTGCTGCTGTCTACTTGAATTTTGGTGATCAACTCCTTAACCATTCCAATGTCTTTTCACTCTTCCCAAGGTTAGGTGGGGCGATGCAGCGGTTATCTTAATGTTGATCTACCAGTTTATAACCTTTGGATTTGCATGCACGCCAGAACACTTTGTGTGGGAGAAAATAGTGAGGGTGCATGATACAAAGAGTATTTCTTTGAGGGTCATATCAAGATTACCTGTGATAGTACCTATATGGTTTAAGGTGAGTGGATGTTCCCAAGAGATCATTCTGATGAATGGGGATAAGAGCTCGAAAATTTGTGAGACTGTGTGGGTTGTCGACATGAAAAAATTATTATTGATTTATACTTCACTTTCGATCAAAGTTATGAGAATATGTGGACACGTTTGGTCTAATCATCGAAAAAAGAGGTTTTCTCTTAATCCTTGAGGACAAGTATTAATTCAAGGAGGGAGATTTGTCAGGGATCTTTTTATAAATAGGGATTTTGTTTAGGTCTCAAAGTGTTATTTTCTCTCTTTCATATATTTAGTTAAACTTAGCGTTTTGATGTAAAGGATTTAAAAGGTTTGCCTTGCACTACTATTTGGTTTTCATCGATTGAATTTGGATATTTTGGCTTTTCTGTTTGATAGAGAGAGTTTTCTTAATATTCCTTTCTCTATTTGTTTTCTTTACCTCTTTTAAATTTTTTTCTTAGTTTATCTCCTTAGTTTATCTCCTTACATTATTGTTGCATGCCTCTTTAATTCTAAAGAAGCACTCGCATCTCAACTGCTTAAGTATTTCTTAAAATATGAAATTCTTGACTGCTATATTCTTCTACTATTATGTCTATCAATAATATTTTTGCTCATGAACTATTCCACCCTAAGAAACGTTCTTGGAGACAATCCTCGTCAAAGTTGCCATTAACCATTAACAAGTACTAGTCAGTACCATTAACTAAGGGTAATGTCATCTTTGTCTTTAACCTCCAATTTTGGGTGTAACACCCTAATTTTCCCCCATTTTAAAAACCTTAAATTTCTAATTCGAACCCTAAAAATTGAGGATTTTTAATTCTAATTTCAGTGGCTTAATTGCAAGTTCTATAATTCTGAGGGTTCTGTTGAAAAGATTTAAAATCTTGAGACCCTTACGTTGTAATTTGCAAAATTTCTTTGAAAAATCAATTCTCACCTTTTTCTCCCGCTTCGATTATCCTTTTGGTCTTAATTCTCTCTTTAATTCAGATTAATTCATATTTATTCAGTTTTAGATTTTGTTCCATTCATTCTTCCTATAATCTCCATATCTCTTTCTGTAACGACCTAGATTTCGGAATCTGAGGGTTGGTTTAACTTGAGAGGTTTGTGTAGTTTGGGCCTTGTTGGGCTTTGGTAGAGTTGTTGGTTGGGACCTTAAGGACTTTATGGTAAATGGCTAATGAGGGAAAAAGAGGGGACTAAGGGATTTATTTTTCTCCATTTGCAGAGGATGTGAGATTAACCCCTACAACCTTATTTTCCTTCATATTTTGCCTTTGCAACAATCATCAAAGGTAAGGGTTTTAAGGGTTTTTTGGTGGAATCTTATTTTGGTGCAAGAGGGAAAGTTGTAGGGCTGTTGGAGATCTTTTAAACAAGGTAGGAAGGTGTATGTTTGGTGAAGATGAAGGTTTAATGGGGTTTTAGGTGGAGTTCAGGATTGGGTTTTAGGAGCTTAAAATCTGAGGTGTTTTTTTTGTTTTTAAGCTCTAGAATCATCCCTAGGACTTTGCTAATCCGTTCTTTATCTCTCTTATAGAGAAAGAGGCTTGTGAGCCATCATCAAGCTTAGGAAAGAGAAAAGCTTGAAGAGGTGTGGAGCTTGGTTGTTTGTTGTTGTTTGCTAAGGTTGGTACTCCCAACTCTTCTCTTTATCATTCATATCATGTAGTTTTCATACATGTAGATATTTGTGTTTGAATGCTTGGTTCTAAGCTTTGAATGCATTAATGGTGAATTTCGGTTTAATGTGATTTTGGGCCTAATGATGATAATAAATCACTCTAAACATCAATAATAATTAGTAAGAACACTTTAGGATCAATTAGATTGAGTTTGGGGAAGAATCTTTAAAATTTCTAAGTGAAACCTGTAGTTTTAGGCAGGGGGTATCGATCCCGGTGACCCGTGTATCGATACCCCTAAGAGCAAAATAAGCAAGGCAGGTAGGGGTATCGAACCATGGTTTGATACCGAATCCTTCAGTAGCTTCTCCTGGCATGACCGGTTCGATGTCTCCTTCATTGAACTTGAAGTTGATCAAAGGGTATCGATACTAGTATCGATACCCGTGTTTCAATACCATCTTTGGATGGGTATCGATGTAGCCTATTTCGATACCCCTGTGTATTTTGGCCAAGTTTGAGTGGGGAATTGGTGCTCGGTGTTTTTAATAAATAGTTCCATTAACACAAAGGCTATGAAAGGAATTATTAAGCTAAGATGGATGATAAAACCTCGATAGACCTATTTGAGATAATTTTAATATATCTTGTTGTATTAAGATCCTAGGTGGATCGTTTGTGTGGTTTGAGTCCTTGTGTGTTGGAATCCGGATGTCCATAAGCGTTGCAACACGTTGAAGGTCATCTGATGTAATATGCCCGGTGATGTTTGAAGACTTTTATTCCGAGTGTTGGACGGCCTTACTCGAAGATGTTCGATGTAACATTCTGAGCATGGGGTTGGTTGGGCGGCCTCCACCCCTTTCCAAACATTGGGCAGCCTCGCTCGAAGATATCCGATATAACATTCTGGGTATAGGATTGAAGACGGACTCAATCCTGAGTATAGGATCCCGATGCTGTGTGAACGCGGGCCTTGCTTTTGTGTATTGACTTGGTATGACTTGTATATGTTGTGTGCGATAATATACATTTATTTGTACCATGTTATAAGAAAGTATGCTAGACTATCATATCATACACGAGATTTATATGTCATACTTTACTGCTTATGATATGCATGATGTTGGCCGAGTTTAACATACCTACTGAGCTTTTGTATCTCAACGTTCAAAATATGTTTTCATGCGTAGGTTAGGTAAAGCCGGTTCCTATGGAGCACCATCGAGGTTTGGATTTCAGTATCGACCGTGTTGTCAGAGTACATTTATTATATAGTGGGCTAGTACTATGTTAGACTCTATATGTATTTTGTAACTCTGTTTATTCTAATTTGGTTCGAATGTTTTAAATGGGTCTGTAATATTTGGAGCTCCGTTACTTTAAACTATTTTGAGCTTTTGTTTTAATTTAAATGAATTTTATGGATCGTACTCGGACTTGAATTGGATTTACTTGTTGGACTTTAAAAGAAATTTTAAAATATGAATTTTGGGCTGCAGGCCCAATGTGACATTCGGATTGGTGTCTTGCATTAATGATATCAGAGCCTAGGTTTAGTCAGTTCTAGGAAGTCCCTGGGGTAGTCTAGTGTGTTATATAGGTGTTAGACTAATATTTGCCCGTGATTCGATATAGTATTTCTTTTAAAGCTGAAAATTTGATGGTGTAATCCTATTTGTGGTGGTTGTTATGCAGAAGATGTTAAGCTTGCCCAGATGAGTGAGAGATCAGGAGGAGAGCCGGGGTTCTCGAGGAGAAGACTTCGACTACGAGTATGAGTATGAGCCCGATGAGGAGGTGCCATCGGATGATGCATTTGGTCAAAGGGCTAACTACTTTGCTCAGTTAAATCGTACTCTGTGCAGGATAGTGATAGATATACCGAGGTCATCTTCTACGCCTCATGAGGCACCAATGGAGAGGGTGCTGAGACAAGGAGCTATCGACTTCTTTGGTATGAGACAGGATAATCCCGTATAGGAGGATCAATGGTTGCACGATAGAAGGTGGATCATGAGACAAATGAGGTTGAGATCAGAGGATAAGCTATCGTGTGTGTTATCGCTTCTGAAGGGCAACGCAGAAGAGTGGTGGGAGACGGTTGAGTAAGGTTGGTATCCTCATCGTCCCAAGTGGGAGGATTTCCTTGAGGAGTTTGAGAGTAAGTATGTGGGTGAGACTCACATCGACAACCTGAGGGAGCGGTTTACCCATCTTGTTCAGGGGAACCGTTCAGTCTTTGCTTATGAGTAGGAGTTTCTACGACTGAGCCGTTACACCCAAAGCTTGTTGCTACAGAGAAGATGAGATGTAAGAGGTTCTTGAGAGGTCTAAGGATGGAGATCCAGACTTATTTCACTACTAGACCACCCACAATGTTTTCAGAGTTAGCTGTCGGTGTTAAATCTCTTAAGCAGGTTCAGGGATTGACCTATGAGTCGTCTGTTGGTTAGGGAGTCTCCGGTGGAGCCAATAAGAGTCGTACGGGTAACTTTCAATCCCACTCTGGTAATAGTCAGAGCCGTTGAAACCAAAATAGAGAAGCATCGAATCAGGGTTCAGGGTCGAGCTAGAGATCAAAGTCCGTGGGACGTAGAAGGCAATTTGTGTCTTCTTCTACTGGGGGTCCAGAGAGTTTTTAGAGGAGTGTCAGTGTCAGTGTTCAAACTTGTAGGCGTTGTGGCCGGAGTCACTGAGGAGAGTGTTGGGGCAATACCAGGGTTTGTTTTCAGTGTAGGTCTCCGGATCATCTTATGAAGGACTGTCCTAAGGTTGTGACATCTCCTTCAGGTTAGGCTCAGAGGTCTGTGTTTCAGGCTTAGAGAGGTCGGGGGTTCTCGCGTGGTAGAGCTAGCCATGTGTCAGGAGGCACCTTTCAGTCCAACGCTAGAGCACCAATGAGACAGTATGTTATGAGGGCATAGGAGGACTGTGCTGCTACAAATGTGATCTCAGGTAAGTTTAATTTGTTTTTTGTTCCCATAGTTGCTCTTGTGGACTCGGGGTCTACCTACTCGTATATCCATAGTGGGATATCTCAACAGTGGGAGTTACCAGCGGAGGATCTAGAGGTGGGGGTCCGTGTGACAATCCTATTGGGGTTGGATGTATTAGTACATAAGGTGTATCGGAGGTGTCCAATCGAGGTGAAAAGGTTTATCTTCCCGGCTGATCTTATGGTCTTGTCGTTTTAGGAGTTCGACGCAATCCTTGAGATAGATTGGTTGTTCGAACATGATGCGAGTTTAGGGTGTAGATCTAATAGTTTAAAGCTCCAAGTGGCGGATGGTTCTAAGCTTATAGTGAGGGGTGAGAGGAACCCGTGTTTACCGAATGTGGTGTCAGTGTTGTCAGCTTAGAGGTTGATCTAGCAAGGTTGTGAGGCTTTCTTAGCTCACGTGGTGGATGTAAGCGTTGAGAGTCCGGTGTTAGAGAGGTTGAGGACAGTTTGTGAGTATCCTGATGTGTTTCCGGAGGAGTTACCTGGTTTACCTCCCGACCTGAGTTGGAGTTCCAGATAGAGGTATTGCCAGGGACGGCATCGGTGTCCATATCACCTCATCGTATTGCACCGATAGAGATGAGGGAGTTGAAGTAACAGATTCAAGAGCTGTTTGAGAGAGGCTTCATCAAATCGAGTGTGTCACCGTTGGGAGAACCGATTTTATTTGTTAAGAAAAATAATGGATCGATGAGGATATTCATCGATTAACGTTAGCTCAATAAGGTCACAATCAAGAATCGTTATCCTCTACCTAGGATCGATGATCTGTCTGATCAGTTGAGAGGTGTCCGTGTGTTTTCCAAGATCGATCTGAGGTCAGGGTACTATCAGTTGAAGGTGGTGGATGAGGATGTCCAGAAAACCGCTTTTAGGATGCGGTACGAACATTATGAGTTTTTAGTGATGTCGTTCGAGCTCACGAATACAACTGCAGCTTTTATGGACTCGATTAACCAGATCTTTCAGCCGTATCTAGATCAGTTTGTGGTTGTGTTCATCGATGACATCTTAGTGTGTTCACGCTTAGTGGAAGAGCATGACTATCACCTAAGAGTGGTTCTTCAGGTGTTGAGGGATAGGCGTCTGTACGCCAAGTTCAGTAAGTGTGACTTTTGGTTGTCGGAGGTGGCGTTTCTTGGCCACATAGTCATAGCGGATAAAATCCGAGTAGATCCCAGAAGATCCAAGCTGTGATGGAATAAAAACCATCAAGAATGTATCGGAATTCCGTAGTTATATTGGACTTGTCAGATACTATAGGAGGTTTGTTAAAGGTTTTTCGATCCTAACGACACCCTTGACCAAGTTGCTTTAGAAAGGTGTTCCTTTTGTATGGAATAAGATGAGACAACAGAGTTTTGAGCAGTTGAAAGCCTATCTAATAGAGGCACCAATCTTGACACAATCAGAATCGGGAAAAGATTATGTGGTGTTTAGTGATGCTTCCTTGAACGGGCTAGGCTGTGTGTTTATACAAGAGGGTAAGGTGGCTGTTTACGCATCGAGACAGTTGAAGCCCCATGAGAGGAACTATCCTATGCATGATCTTGATCTTGTAGCTGTGATCTTCGCTTTGAAGATATGGAGGCATTATCTCTATGGGGAGAAATGCTACATCTACACCGACTACAAGAGTTTGAAGTATCTTCTTACCCAAAAAGAGTTGAATCTGAGGTAGCATCGGTGGATAGAGTTATTAAAGGACTATGACTGTGTCATAGAGTATCACCCCAGTAAGGCGAATGTGGCCGTCGATACCTTGAGTAGGAAGTCCATATCGAACTTGAGAGCCTTGCTTGCTTGGTTGAGGATGATCGATGATAGAGGCCTTTTGGCTGAGTTACGTATGGAGCCCACGCTTTTTCAGGAGATAAAGAGAGCACAAGTGTTAACGAGGAGTTGGTAGCTCAGTTAGAGGTTGTTTAGAGAGGTGAGTCGTCAGACTTTGAAGTACGAGATGGTGGTTTCTTGTACTTTCAAGGTCTATTGTATGTTCCAACTCTAGAGGATTTGAGGGATCATATCTTGAGAGAAGCTCACCGTAGTCCTTTTTCTGTTTATCCAGAGAGTAACAATATGTACCAAGATCTTCGTCCTTTCTTTCGGTGACCCTGTATGAAAAGAGATGTGTCAGAGTTTGTGATAAGGTGTTTGGCTTGTCAGTAAGTGAAGACGAAACATCAGGTTCCTTCAGGCTTGCTTCAACCCATCTAGATTCCACAATGGAAGTTGGATCGTGTGACCATGGACTTTGTCACCGTGTTACCGATGACGTTGAGGAAGCATGATGATATATGGGTTATAGTTGACCGGTTGACCAAGTCAGCTCACTTCTTACCTATAAGGATGAACTTCAATTTGGAAAAGTTAGCTTGGTTGTACGTCAAGGAAATAGTAAGGTTGCATGGTGTACCGTTGTTGATCATATCGGATAGAGATCCGAGGTTCACGGCGATGTTGTGGAGGTCTATTCATGAGGCTTTTGACACCAGGTTGCACTTCAGTACAACTTTTCATCCTCAGACTGATGGACAGTCTGAGAGAGCTATCCAGATCTTGGAGGATATGCTTTGATGTTGTGAGGTAGACTTTGCTCGTAGTTGGGAGGAGTAGTTATCATTGGTAGAGTTTGCTTACAACAACAGTTATCAGTCGAGTATCAAGATGGCTCATTTTGAGGCCTTGTACGGGCGTAGATGTAGACACCTTTGTGTTGGACAGAGCTCAATGTAAGATTTTTAAGGGTTTTCTGGTGGAATCTCGTTTTGGTGTAAGAGGGAAAGTTGTAGGACTGTTGAAGATCTTTTAAACAAGGTAGGAAGATGTATGTTTGGTGAAGATGAAGGTTTAAGTGAGGGTTTTAGATGGAGTTCGGGATTGGGTTTTAGGAGCCCGAGCATCTTCCTCTGTCTTCTCCTGGACAACCTCTTGTTCATCAATCTTCAGGACTCACATATGAGTATTCGGTTTAATTATGTTTCGTGTACTTGTCGGTATAATGGCATAGTAGTGTGTCTAACGTTTTTGTTATTCGTAGGTTCTACGCCCACTCGATCTAGTATTAGAGTCGAGTCCAATAGACGTTATTCTCGATGTTAAACTCTCTATTTCAGGTGTATTTCTCCCGACAACTCTGTTTCTATTGTGTGTCCAGATTCTGTTAAATTCTGTATGATCATGCATCATCCTGTGATTTTCTAAAATAGTTTGTCATGTTTTATTTTGCTTTTTATATTTACATTTCTGATTCTGAAATTTTCATGCATGTCTCTTGTTAGATTTTAAGGCATGCATTGTGATTCTGTATCTACTCATAATATTGCATCTGGTTGGATTATTTGTTCGGGGAAGTTCATTGATTTTTTCACTTTTGTTTAGTGGCTCCACCTTAGGGTTGAGGTACCACTTCTATTTAGTGGCTCCACCTACGGGTCGAGTTTTCACTTCTGTTGTTGTGACAGAGTTAGAGTGATTCAGGGGAACCTACTCTTTTGATGGCGTTTGGATTTGGGTGCATATCATGCATACATTACAGCATCTGTTTTATTTTGTTCTATAATCCTGTTTATCAGCACACTAGAGACATGCTAGGCTCCCTAACTTACACCCTCTCAGTTTTTGCTTCAGATACCCAGTCTGAGGCCTCAGTACTTGCAGGATCCTGTTTTCATATTTTCTGCGTATGTTTTACAGTTTTCAGAATAATAATTTTATTTCAGATATTTAATTATTTCTGTATTAAACTTTGGACTTGAGAGTTTTATTTGATTTTTAGAAAAATTATTATTTATGAAATATTGGTTGAACTATAATTATTTATCTGTTGAGTTTTCGATATTCTTCACAATTATTTATTTAATAATTTATCAAAATATTATATTTAATTCATATAACCTTAATTTGCGAAACAAGTTCTAATAACGTAAACCCTAACTTTTAATCTAATAAATTAGGTTAATTTTAGGGGTTACACCAGGGCCATTAACTAATATCCTTTTGTGCACAGGCACAAAGTTAGTGAATGAGTTTTGGCTCTCATTTTCACCCTTCAGCCTTTGGAGTCTGCTATCAAGGGTTTCTCAAAGTGAATATTGAATATAATTTATCTTTAGGACATGTTAGATAATAACAATTTATAGTAAAATTAATTTGGGAAAAGCTTTCATCACGCTAGTTTCAATAATTCTACACTTCCAGTTGAGTTGGCAGCAACAGGCATGTTTGACTTTTGTCTCCAATATACACTTGAAACAAACTATCCATTTTTTTTGGCATTTTGATACCCGAAAGCAAAATCAACAGTCCCAAATTTATAAGAAGTGTTTGGCATTGGCAGAGATCTATGATAACAATAAACCTTCAGCAGTACAAAAAATATTGATTGGTTTAGTGTTGGCTCAGTAGTGTATGCATGTAACTCATGTATTTTCAAGATCAAAAAAAAAGAATTAAGAAAGTCCAGACTAGAGCAACTGATTTCAGCACTTCATTTGTGATTAAACTGTATTTACCTCATTAGTTTCTGAAGCGCATGCTATATATCCATCCAAGGAAGATAAACCTACAAAGTTCTGTCCAAGCAGAAAACAAATGATTAGCAACTTAGCACTTAAAAAATATGACAAATGCTCAATTTTAACATATATAGAAAAAAGTATCTAACCTTCTCATTTTTATGGCTAATAAATGTTAAATCACAAGTAGTGGAGGGCGATCCATCTGGAAAAGTTTTGTTGAGATCCCACAACTTCAGGGTGATATTAGTGGATGCAGATAGAAGGGTATTGAAATCCAAGAATTTAACATAGTTAATAGTTTTTTTCATGGGAAGCCAATGTACATAAGGGAATTCTAGCATGCCATAGATCGTAGAAATAGACGTTGTAATCCGCAGATCCAAATGTCAACCTATGAGGAGAGAAACTAGAAAATTGAATATAGAAGACGTTTGCATGGCTCCTTATGGTTCCAAGTAAAATTCTCTGTGATAATTTCTTTCAAAATTTTCTTCTTTAGCTTTGTAGAAAACATACAGGTTAATGCTTCGAAACAATACACTTGTGCTCAAGCACGTAGGTTATTCGTAGGTGTTTAGGATTTGTGAAAAACACCAAAATTTTTCCATGCTATATGATAAGTATGGCAGGGAAGCATACCTCATTAATGCTCCAAAGCTTCATAGATCAGTCATCACTTCCGCTAACAAATTTTGTTGGGAAGCTTGAGAAAAATCAACAGACCATGCTCTATTTTGGTTTTCATTGTATCGATAGAGTCCTTGACCAGTTCCCGGATACCATGTCTGCACCCCAAAGACACTATTTTATCAATTAAATATAAATCCAAATATAGGCAAATAATTCCAGGAATTTGAAGTGGTACATAAGTCAATAAAATGCACAAAGGATAGTTATGATGTCGATCATGAAAGAAAAATTACCACTCCACTAGAATAGTAAATTATCTGTTAGAAAATAAATGATTAATCCAAGAAAATAAATAATAATAAAATAAAACAAATATTATTATTTAATGAATAGAACAAAAAACCAAAAAATATGAAATAAAATAAATAAATATTTTTGATCAAACCCATTTTGGAAATGATAAGTAGGAATCGAGTTAAGGCTTGAACGATCGTAGTTTCCTGAAGAAAGATTTTCTGCCACTACGATGGTGCTGAGTTTATTGGTAGTCTGTCTCCCAAGATACAACAACTAGAGGAACTTCAACAATAGCACTGTTGTTGATTTCCCGAACTGTTCTTGCCTTCGCCGACCACCGGAAGAAAACAGAAGAGAAGATGTTTTGAATTGTTGAGTGTGTTTAGAAATTGAAAGCTTCAATCTTATTTATAGAAAAAATTAGGTCAAAACCCGTGAGAGTTCTAATCCAAATTAAATTTAAATTTACTAAGAATAGTCAATTTTATCTTATCTAATATTCTTAAGTTGTGTTTAAGTAAAATACAAACTATTCTCGAATATTAAAATAAAGATAAATAATTTAAGGAAAAATATATTTATAACGGGTAAAATATCCGCAAGCCCACAAAGGACTAGACCGATTTGGATATTTTCATCTCCCACGTCGTGTACCCCAACACAAGAGTTAAGTCATTAAATGACAATTATGTGGGTAAGTGTATATAAACACTTCCTACTTTATTTATCCCATAAATATGGGATATGGGGTTTCATTCCTTACTCTATTTAAGACCTTCTTACTTTGTGCATCAATTTCTCATTCATCACTCAACCATTTTGAGCATATGAGATACCGTTGTAAAGATCTCACAGAGTAGAATAGGAATCAATAAATTCCTTATTCGAATCCTCGTCTTTACAATTCCAAAACATGCCTCAAAGTTGATCATTTCTCACCGTTTTTCCAACAATCCCCCACATGAATGAAATTGATGATCTTATCAAAATATTTTGGCACAATATGGTGATAGGCTCTACGATTGATAGATGCATAGGATAGGTAGGTATCCTCCTTTCAACCTTCTCTTGTGAAAGTATATTTACTTTACTAGCTAATCAGTAGATGCGATGTCCTTGAACTGTCAAACGTTATTGTAAACAATGACATACTTCATACACCTAGCTCTATGACAAGAGTTTCAGCTCTCATGGTTATGTCCTTATGGCCATGGACATCGCCTGGTTCTGCGGGAGTTTGAGAGAACTATGCCCAATAGTCTCCTTGAAGCGGCCCCACTTTACTCTTACATAGGTGACTTATGTTGTTTGACTCACCGAAGAACACAATGGTCATTAAAAGTTTTTCCTTAACCTTTACCAAATTCTTGTAACTGTTCACATTATAAGAATGGACTAGGGGAAGGAACCCTCATAGTGACCGCACAGCTCTATGCAATTAGGTTGTCCCTTTGAACCTAGATCTTGGGATCTCTAGTCAACTAGGTATGGTTTTTCATTCACATAGCGCCTTTATTTTTCATGGGCTTTAGTCACATTCCTTTAGATATTTTATCAACTTGATCTTAATTTAAACCTTAGGTTAGTGAATTCACAATGTTATCCTTTGGTTTTATCAAATCAATAGTGATAAATCTCTTTGAGATCAGTTGTCTAACGATATTAAATTGATGACCTATAAATCTTAAATTATCGTTGCTCATAAAATTATGTGCTCTACCAATAATCATTGTTGGCACATGCTCAGGCCATTCATGAGTATCCCCAAGATATTTTAAAGTCATTTGACTTTTTTCCAGAGTTATCTAGATCTCAAACTCAGATTTTATTTTGAAACTGGTTGTAAATGTTTGTTTTGAAAACACACACAAGACATAGCTTATTCATTTGATGTGAACATATTCACTTATATCGAAGAATCTTTATGGAATAATGCTTTACAATCTTGAGTATCTCTGAGATATCATAAAATTCTCACAATTATGATCCAAGGTTTGACCTTGGATTATTTTTGTGATCTACTTAAACTGCTCCAAGTGAATGCACTACTTTGTCTAATACAATACAATTAGATTGTATATGACATTTGTATATTCTATTTCAACAATTATTGGCTCGTATTTAGAGTTCTGGTTATGTCAAAAATATCATGGCCAAACTTCTTTTTTCATGTAGTGTGACTTTGTTAATATGAGACATTCAAGTGATTGTTTGATTTGGATATCTAGAATCAAATCTATCAATCTCATATTTTACATATCAATCTTAAATTGATAAGTCTTTGATATATTTACCATTTCATTGTACGTCATCAACATAAGACCATATATCCTAGTTTGTTTGACATACCATAATTCGTCACACTTACTTATCATTATGACAATATCTTTGTCTCAACCGTTTGTTGAATATGTGGAATCTTTCCCATATCCATAATTTGTTTTATGAAACATGGATGACCTTCTCTAGGAAGTGTATTTTTTAAAGAATGAGTCATTCTTTTTTTATTATCATATTTTTATACAAAAATTGATATGAAAATATAGTCCACTTATTTTCATTTTCTTTGGTAATGGAATATTACCTTGGCGTGACACCCCCACATTTTTATGTAGTTGTATGAAGATTTTATTTTCTTTCATAACTCATATAGTGTCTTGGAGTTAGTTGATAGAACAACTCCCCCACATATTAGGCACATGCTGAAGATTTAATTCTTTTAGAAGTTATCGTCAAATCATTATACTTTTGGATGTTGCAACAGTACTCATAAACAGTTTTTCCTCAAATTAGTTAATTTAGGTTTCAACATTCTTCTTATAAGAAATAATTTTATTATATCAGCTTTGCTTTTAAGCAAACTAAATTGTTCTATCATGAAGGTAATAAATTTCTTCAAACAATTATTCATCATATCAATTATTATGACAAAACTTTTATCATAATATTGATATCATTTGGATGTAGTCCAAAGACTTATTCCATATCTCATAACAATTGAAGCATTTTCTCATGAATATTAGCTTCTTGAGATACACCGCCTAATTTGCGGTTTGAAGTCATTTTTGACTTTCAATTCAATATGTTTGCTCCAAAAATATTTTCATAGTAATATTTGCTTAGCAAAATATGGTAACTATATTTACCTCATCCTCTCTAGCACTAGGAGGATTTTCTTTTAACCAAGTTTATCATGATCAGATATACAACATCTTTGTTGTCACATTTTGAAATTCTTCCTCATGAATTTCACTGATTGTGCCACATATTCATAATTAAAATATTATAAATTTGTTAAATATCAAAATTTAGTCAAAGACAAAAAATCAAAAACAAAATTATAATTTCCAACTTTTGTTAGACGATAGGATTTTAGTAAACTATAATCCTAAAACAAAAGTTCACAAGGTTTTAATTAAAAGAATAATAATAAATAATGCACTAGGTAGGTAACTTATGATAAGAGAGGTGGTGCACTAGGCACACTTAACCAATCCTAGAAATGTACTTTTAAATTTTCTCTCAATCACCCGTTTATGGAAGCTCTTGAAATCATTCAAGTTTGAGTGATCGATTAAGTCACTATCTTTGATTCATCATAATTTAGAATCAATCACTAAAAATTTCTTAGCCCCAACATCTTCCATTTATGGTCCAATGATCCTCATAATTCTTAAGTCAATCTTAAACATTGTGTATTTCATAACATACATCAAAATAGACTTTAAAAATTTTAACATAGAGAACAACATTCTTCTATGCCTTGATTCAAGACCTTGGTCAAATCAAACCTTATACAATTAGTAACCAATGTTACTTCTACTAATAGATTCTGTTAAAACAGATTTGTTCACTTTATTTAAAATTAAGATCAAGTAAATCCGTTATAATGACATGAATTAAATTCCTAAAAATAAATTTATTTATTGTATCTCAATTTCTAAACTTCATATGAAATAAATTTACTAATTTATTTCTAAATTAGAATCATGAAAGATTCTCAAGAAAATAAATCTGATAATTTATTTTTCTTCAAAAACTAGAATCAACACAAGATTCTATCAAAGAAAATTTATTTCTCTTAAATAATGAAATTATTGTCACTAAAGCCCAAACCTAAATATCAAAGCAATTTAATTCTTTAAAATGAATTAATTCTTTGATTTAAGTTTATTTGATTATTGTTTAGAAGATCAAGTAAATATGTTAAAACGGTAGAAAGTAATTCCCAAAACTAATTATTTACGAGATCTTTGCTTCCAAAAACAATCAAGAAATTCTGTGTTTACACTTTCTCACGGAAAATTATTAATTAAAAATAATAATCCAAAGTATTTCCAAACACAAATAATAATTATCTCAATAATTATTATTTCACATAAAAAGAATATTCTTTTTCATGCCATACAATATTAAGGTCAATATTATTTTTAAAATAAATAAATTACCTTTAAATATAATAATATAAAAATATTATTATCAAATTAATATTATAATTTATGATATTAAAATTACTATAATACATGAACACATGTAATATTAAATCATTAAAGAATATTATCTTAATGAAATATTTACATATATGATATTATCATAAAATACCATAAAACTTTATTTAAGGAATCTATGATTACCTTAAATTTATATATATGGTTTTAATATTACCATATTTCATATCAAATAAGCAATTTAATCATATATTGAATAGATGCTTTATTTGATCAATAAACAATCAATAGATAATATTGTCTAAAGCCTTATTCCATGAATAAAAATTTATCAATACATGCAGTCATGTATTCAAATAAGGCAAAATAAAATTTTTCATATTGTTTCTCTTTTAATAAAAGAAATAAACCTGAAATTAATTATAATTCTAATAAATTAAAAAATAAATTTTCGTTTAATTGATTTTGGTATTTCACAAAATCTGTAATCTCGGTTACTTTTCATGACAATTTTTGTAGAACAAATTTGTTCCAATTTGAGATTTTAGAAAACCCTTTAAAAACGGAAGGATAATTCATGAAACAAATTGTTTGCTTTCTCATTTTATTCCAAAGAATAAATTCACTGAACTCAGTTTAATCATCCAAATATATTGTTCGTGTCTATAAAATTTCTCAAAAGAAATTATTAATACGAAATAAAATAATATACATGATTTATAAAATACTCCCTCCGTCCCAAAAATAATGTCCATTATTGACATTTTGAAAATCAATTTTTTAAAACTTTGACTATAATTATATTAAGTATTTTAAATAATTAAATTTTATAAGTTATATATCTAAAATCTACCCGATTATAAGTTTTTAAAATATATTTTTTTATATTTTTATCAATAATAAATTTTAAATAATTAAGAGTTAAAATTTAAAAAGTTTGACCCAAAAAAGTTAATAAAAGATAATATTTATGAGAGAGGGAGTAATAATTATCATTAAGAAAAGAATTAAAACAAATTAAAATTTAATTCTGTCTTTCTCACTACCTTGCGCAAACAACTACCACGTTTGGAAACCTTCCAAGATTGAAAGTTCACACGCAAACACGGGATTTGAAACCTCCTGGTACCTGAAAGCCAACTTGATGGCAACCAAATATTTCAAATTGGAATTCACCTTTGAAACCTTGAACCACATAGGTTCGTACGGCATGAGAACTAATTCCTTGAACCGATATTTGTTTGTCTTGGAATTAACCAAAAGTTTTATCTCAAGATTATTAAAAAATAAGTAGTTAATCCAAGAAAATGAATAATAATAAAATAAAATGAATATTATTATTTAATGAATAGAACAAAAAACCAAAAAATATGAAATAAAATAAATAAATATTTTAGATCTTCATTCTTATTTATGGGGGAAAATTAGGTAAAATCGATAATATTCGCAAGCCCACAAAAAACTAGACCAATTCGAACATTTGCATCAGACACATGGTATACCCCAACACAAGAGTTAAATCATTGAATAAAAGTTATGTAGGTAAGTGTATATAAATACTTCCTACTTCATTTATCCCATCAATATGGGATAATGGGTTTCATTCCTTACTTTATTCACGACCTTCTTACTTTGAGCATTAATTTCTCATTAATTACTAAACCATTTTGAACATATGAGCTACCATTATAAAGATCTTACGGAGCAGAATAGAAATCAATAAATTCCTTATTCGTATCCTCGTCTTTACAATTCCAAAACATACCTCAAAGTTGATTATTTCTCACTGTTTTTTCCAACATCATCAATGTCTAGCAAATTTATCAGTACATATAATTTTGGTAGGATAAAACCTGAATTTCTTATTTGAGCAACATTCACATCAAGGAATCTTTCAATTAAAACATGTATTTACCTGGACGACCCTATCATAATCAGTTGAAGCTAAATAATTCTTTATGTAATTGTTCAAGTACACACAGCTTATCTTTGACTTGTTTGGCATCTTAACCACAAGATAATGGATATCAATAAAACCATTCAGAAATGTATCAAACTCTCATAATCTGTTGAAGTCAAATAATTCTTTATGTAATTGTTCAAGTACACACAGCTTATCTTTGACTTGTTTCGCATCTCAACCACAAAATAATGGATATCAATAAAATCATTCAAAAATGTATCAAACTCGAAAATCTTTATTCTCTTCGATATGCCAGCAGTAGAAATATAATCCTCATAACGGTCAAAACTAAGAGTGCATATCACATTTGCAGAGTTCAGAATGTCCCTATTTATTATTGTTTCACAGACTTCAAACTTGTTATAGTAAGAAAACTTGCACAAACTATCAAAAAACTCCCAAGGGGGTCAACAGAGTTCTGATTCATTAGTTGCTTGCCATTCTCATTTTGAAACTTAGACAACTTATCTGTATTCTTAAGCAAGTCTTTTTCAGAGCCTACTGAAGCAACAATTTCAAATGAGTGAATTTTGGATCTCATGCAAAAGTAGTCATGCTGAAGTTGCTAGATATTTTTAGACAACCATTAATCATTGGCATCTGATTTCAAATTTGATATACAATGAGGAACGGAGGTTCCATGATCTTCAAAACGCATCCATTTTTCTACTGTATCAGGAAATTCACCCAACAACTAGACATGAAATAACAAGGCGATGTATGATAAATCCTGACTCTTCAGAATCTATCTTAGCATTACTAATCAACTTTAACAAACATGGTTAAGTATTTGCATAAACCAAGTCATGTTCGAGAAGTAAAAGCAATTATGGTCTTCTGCGAAACATGTGGTGACAACCATAACTTAAATTACTACCCGCAAAATCCAGAATCCTCCTTTTTTGTTGGAAATTTTAATAGAAACATTATGTCCAACAACTATAATCCATCATGGAGGAAACACCCAAATTTCTCACGGAGTAACCCCAAACAACCTGTGCAAAATACTGGATTCCAGCAGAATAATAGAACGATTCAGCAACAAATGTCGCAGCAAGCATTGCCACCGCCGTAACAGACAAATGTCCAGACCTTAGAGAACAAACTATAGACATTCATGCCTCAGACTGGTTCCTATATCATAAACACTAATAAATTCATCTAGAAAGTCGACACTTTCATGGACAGAGCCGAAATGAGAATGCAAAACAATTAAGCTGCACTCAAAACTCTGAAAGTTGTATTAGGACAGATGACATAGCAGATGAAAAGCCGACCTATAGGAGGTCTCCTTAACGATACTGAAGTCGCTAGAACTAGTCTACATGAAGAATGTAAAGCCATATCTACCATAAGTGGTTTACAACTAAAGAACCCTGAAATACCTGCTAGAACAGTAGGTAAAACCTTAAGACAATTGCCCCAAAAGAATCTACTGAAGAAAAACCTGAGGCTAAGGAACTAACAGACATTACCGACACTGATGTCGCAGTAGAAGAAGCCACAATCGCACCATATATAAGATTCCAATGCAACGAAATGATTGATGATCTATATTTACCACCACCTTTCCCACAAAGGTTGAAACAACAAAAATAGAAGTACCAGTTTAAGAAATTTCTCGACATACTTAAACAGGTACATATGAATTTACCTTTGATGGAGGCAATTAAACAAATACCCAATTACGCTAAGTTCCTTAAGAATATTATATCCAAAAGGAAAAAAAATTGAGGAGTTTGAAACAATTGCCGTAACAGAAGCGTGCGTGGCAATGCTGCACAACAATGACACAACCAAAAGAAAAGATCCTGATAGCTTCACCATACCTTGCTTTATCGGTGATCAATATGTGGGTAAGGCATTATGTGACTTAGGTTCTAGTATCAACCTCACGCCTAAGTTAGTATTTCAGAAGCTAGGCATAGGGTAGGCAAAACCAATAATGGTGATGCTGCAATTGACAAACCGCTCTTATGTGCAACCAAATAGAAAAATTGAAGATATCCTAGTAAGAGTGGATAAATTTATATTTCCTACTGACTTCTTAATTCTTGATTGTGAAGCAAATGAACATGCTCTGATCATATTGGGAAGGTCGTTCCTAGCCACAGGCAGAACATTGATCGATTGTGAGAAAGGCGAATTAGTCATAAGGGTTAATGACCAACAAGTTAAGATCATTGTATTCAAGACTCTAAGGCATCCGGATGAACCAGATGAACAAAGAATTGAGGTTAAAACTGAATTTAACTTCAATGAAGAGATGGACTGCATGAACAAGACCTACCGAGGCAACATCTATTGAGGCAACACTCCTCTCGAATAAAAATACATCCAAAAGAAATCACCTGACGAGGAGACAGCAACAGGAACATCCACTTCTCCTTCACTCAAAAAGGGGAAGATGGTTGCTGTTGGAGATGCAATTTATTGCACTCCACTAATAACCTAATTTTTAACTCAATATCCTTTCTTTATTTTTTTATGCTTTAGAAATTAGATTTTTAGTTTTCAGTTTTAGGAATTAGATTTAAATTTTATCTTTCATAATTTAAGGTTGCAGAATTTTTAATATATTCACAGTTTTAATTAGCTTATTTGCAGTTATTTAGGTACCATTAATGAAGAATAAAAGATGATTATCAACTCAATAAATCAATAGCCCAATCTAAGGAAAACGAATAATTGCCGGGCGGGATTTATGTCACCTGATTTCAAAAATTGCATCGTTTTCGCTACCACTGGACACCAACTGTAGTTGCGTTACGTGTACGCCAGCAAGCAATAACCACGCATGCTCCCCCAAATGCCGCGCCATTCTGCCTCTTTAAATAACGGGCAAGGGTAACCATTTCTTATCCTTCATTTTTATTCAAGACTAACAACTTTCTTCTCTCCTTCTACACAAAACTACCAATGGCCAACCAACAACAAAACCCTACCGGTGCAACAATCTAAAAAAGGTTCTCTACAAATGATGTCGAGCATGAATATCACCAAGTATTTTAGAATCGACAGATTTAGGAAGAGCAAGGGTTCTATTACACAAAGGATGCGGATTCGACTTGGGCGGCAAGTTTCTAGCCGAGATATTTTTGCCTTGAGTTGGGCCGTGTTTTGGTCTTGGTCATCTTCATTTCATCTTCTTTATTGGACCTAAAAACTGAAATTAAAATAATATTAAAACTATGGGAAAATTTTGAAAGTTTGAAACTAATTTGCAAAAATTAAAATCTAAATCCTAAAACTAAAACTAATATTCTAATTCCTAAAACATAAAAGTAAATTAAGGACAAAGAGATAGAATTTTAGGTTACTATAGAAGTGCAATAAAATGCATCTTCGGCAGCAACCATCTTCCCCTTTTTGGGTGGAGGAGAAGCTGATGTACCAGTTTTAGCTTCAATTCTTTGGCATTCATCTGGTTCGTCCTGATGCCTTAGAGTTTTAAACACATTAATCTTTACTTGTTGATCATTGACCCTTATGATCAATTCTCCTTTCTTACAATCGATCAACGTTCTTCCTGTGGCTAGGAATGGCCTTCCTAATATGATTGATGCATGTTCATCTGATTCATATTTAAGAATTAAGAAGTCAGTAGGAAAAATAAATTTATCCACCCTTACCAGAATGTCTTCAATTTTTCCTTCTAGTTGTACATAAAAGTGGTCTACACATTGTAGTATCACTATTGTTGGTTTTGCTTGCCCAATGCCTAGTTTCTGAAATAGTAAGTTCAGCATTAGATTTATGTTGGCGCCTAAGTCACATAGTGCCTTGCCCACGTATTGATCACAGATAGCACATGGTATTGTGAAACTACCAGGATATTTTCTTTTGGTCGTGGCCTTATTGTGCAGCATTGCCACACATCCTTCTATTGCGGCAACTGTTTCAAATTTCCCAATTTTCGTCCTTTTGGATATAATATCTTTAAAGAACTTGGCATTATTGAGCATTTGCTTTATTGCCTCCACCAAAGGTATGTTTATATGTACCTGTTTAAGTATGTCCAAGAATTTCTTAAACCGATACTCATGTTTTTGTTGTTTCAACCTGTGTTGAAAAGAAGGTGGTAAATGCAGATCCTCAATCTTTTCATCGCACTGGAATCTTATCTACGGTGCGGATATGGCATCATCTGCTATGGCAGTATCATCGGTAGTGTCTGCTAGTTCGTTTGCCTTAGATGTTTCATCGGTAGCTTCTTTTAAGGTCACTGTTTTAGGGGTCTTACCTACTGTTTGAGTAGGTATTTTGAGGTCATTTAGTTGTAATCCACTTCTGGTAGATATGGCTTTGCATTATTCATGAGGACCATTCTAGCAACTTTAGTATCGCTAGGAAGACCTGCTATGGGACTGCTTTTCATCTGTTGTGTCATTTGTCCTACTGCGGTTTCCATCATTTTGAGAGCAGCTTCATTATTATGCATTCTCATTTCTGTTCTGTCCTTGAAGGTGTTGTCTCTTTGAATGAACTTGTTGTTGTTTGCAATGTATGCACCAGTTTGAGCCATAAAGGTTTGCAGTGTGTTCTCCAGGGTTTGGACATATGTTGTCTACTGCGGCGGTGGGGCCTGCTGCGACATCTGCTCCTTAGTAAATCTATTGCTTTGCTAGAATCCCGTAGTGTCATACCCAAATTTTGGCTAAGGGCCTACGTAAATATATTAGGTAAATAAAAATAATAAAACAAATAGATAATTAATTAAAATAAAAAATAAATAAAATGATAAGACAAGGATGGAAGTCTTTTGGTTTCGGTCAGTTGCATGGAAGTTATGTATGGTTATGGATGGAGTGGAATTAATAGAAGGGTGTGTTACAAAGAGAGAGAGACGGATTTGAAGGGGGAGAGATATCGAACAAAAAAGAGGACCAACACTCTTGGGAAAAAATGAGAACCACCACTGGTTCTTCATGAAGTTGTTAACCATGGAGGTGTTCTCTTTAAGGTTGATTGTTGGAAAGAGTCCTTGGTTGTTGTCCATAACAAATAAACTCAAAAAGGGGGACAATTTCCATTGAAGGATTACCTATCACCAAACCGAAAGATTGCAAAGGAAGTGAACCGAAAAAACAAAAAGGGATGGTTATGCCAATCGAAAGAACCGAACAGCTTAGAAGGACAGTCATGGTGGCATGTTTGCTGCATCGTTTGTGTTGGTTGTGAAAGTGCAAGAGAACAGACTCCCGTGGTCAATCTCTTCGTGCTATTGCAATGTGTGTATATTCCAACTACCATGGTTTATACAAACTTGTCTTAGTCTCTGGTGATCTTCCAAAGCTTTCATTTAATGTTTATAACTCAATTGATAATTGCTAGAAAAGGAGAAGCACAATAACCCAAGTTGCTGTTTTGTTGATGAAAACTATCATTCTAATCGAAAGGTAAGACTTTTATTCATTTATTTATTTTTTATATATTAATTTTATTTATTTATTTATTATATGAGTCGTTTCGTTTAAAATCCTCTCAATTTGGTCTTTGTATCTTTTAATTAATGCTTTTATTTATTTAATTTATTTGATTGCAAATTTTTAAATACATATAATATATTTGTTTAGGATGACACCAAATCTACACTTAGAAAA
The DNA here is from genome assembly GCA_035048815.1 of Abelmoschus esculentus. Lineage (NCBI taxonomy): Eukaryota > Viridiplantae > Streptophyta > Magnoliopsida > Malvales > Malvaceae > Abelmoschus > Abelmoschus esculentus. Next base: position 9,029,412 of record JAUCBN010000026.1, on the reverse strand, counting down.
TAAAATTAGAGCCTTTTTAGGTTAGACACTCTAATTAAATAATTAATTTTAAATAGGGAGATAATTGTAGTAACGATGTCATTTTAATCATATTCCTCGGATACACTAAGCGGTCGGTATTTTGACGTAATATGACATTGACCAAAAGAGTGTACTTTGGTATCGTATTGATGTGCCATCGAAACCTAGAAATTGATTCAATAATAAAGTTAGACAAGGACCATAAGATAAGGCGGTATGCTGCCGAAATGTCGCCAAATTAGAGTTTCTTTGTTTATCTGCTCTCTGGTTAATTTTTATGCAACATAAATTGTTCACTGGTTATTTTTCGCAAGTTAATTTTTTTTGTTCAAATTATTAATTCACCATACTAACATTTTTTTGTGGTATGTGTGTGAGTTCATATAACATGCATTAGAAGTATCGATTAATTAGCTAGTTGTATAGACAATGGTTATAAACTAAAGAGTTTGATATACAAGTGGAAGACCATATCCCAGGATGGACCATATTCGAGAAGACTCAGTGCAAGATCAGTGTTAGTGTTAGGGGAGACCGAGTACAAGTAACATAAAGGTGTTTTCAAAAGGCTTCAAGAACGGTACATGTCTACAAACTAAGGGTAATTTGAGAATTTTTGTACGATAACACGAAGAGTCATTCTCGACAAGGTTTCTTAGTTTGTTGTTAGGAGAATGATTACAACACCAACAATAGAGAAATGCGAGGTTTTGCTACACCATTTCAGTAGGTGAAAAGAGTTAGATTTATATTAAGTTCAACAATTGTTCAAGCTTCAAATCGGGTTTAAGGGAAAGTATAGAGATAAACGAGATGTGAAAAGGCAAAGATAGTCAAAAATGGATATTTAGCGAATTAACTAGGGGCATCCCAAGGTTGGTGTTGACGAATAAAGACACAGGAAAAGGGAATTGCAAGCTTAGGATCTATATTCAAATTTCACGAATGACGAGAATTATTGAAGGATGAAGCTGAGAAATAGAAGAAGAATTTAGAAAGTACGACCAAACATGCAGAAAATCAGTTTGCAAGTTTTGAACCAGTGTTTCAAGTGAAGAACAATCTGTTGAAAGGCAGACCGAGTCAGTCACCAAGTTATGCAGAATGGAGTTAGTGATCAACTTCAGAACCAAGTACAAGAAATGTCGGATATATATGGATTTTGCCTAATAAAATTGCAGACTTATCAATAGATTTTCATCGACAGATGCCGAACTAGATTGAACGAGGTGATCAACCACGAAGCTCCAGCCAGTTCTCTCCTATCAATAAATTGACTTCTCCTTGTATTCAATCTTTTGGCTAGAAGGGCGTTGTCTAATGACTAGCTCTTGAAGTCAATATCTCTTGCATTCATGCATTACATCATTTAAATATTACATTTTTAAGAGAATAAAATAAAAAAGATGTTGCATTTTGTTTAAATATTGTTTTTAACTGACATTGCATTTTGACAAACATAAATTAATATTAAGATTAAGAAATATTATAAAGTTTCTGAGGATCACTTGGGTAATAAGAGAAAGATCAGTTGATCTTAGAATCAAAATACCAGTTGTCATACTGCTTGGAGTCTAGGAGATCGAGAAAGAAAAACATCTAGATAAAATGCATACACGAGAGATTGGTATGGAAATTTATCTCATACAAGGGTTTAGTTTGAAAGGTTTTCTTGAGAAAAAGCACACACAAAAAAAAGGAGAAATAAATATGCAAACAGAAGTCGAAAAAGAAAAGACGATCAAGTTCAATTTAAAATAGTTGGGGCATCTACAAAAAGTCCAAAAGACCAAATTTTGAGATATGGAAGCAACAATAAAATTTCCAACCATGATATCGTTAAATTTAGAAGACACAGGGTCAGCAGGCATGCCGATTTTAACAAAGTCGAGAAGTGACAGAAAATCCGCTAAAATGGTAAATATCTGAAACCAAGTTGAAGACTAGAGTTTACTCAAGTTCCTACTGCAGAGTTTTGGATTAAGAATAAATCAGATGAAAATTGGGGGACTACAAAAAGAGATTAAAGTCAGGAGCATTTGTTCACCCTAAACGATATAAGTGGGTAAATTTGGAGTCATGAAATTAATAATGCCATTAACAATGAAAACAAAGAAGATCAAACCAAACAGGGGGTAACCAAAGAAGATTTTACATTGATGCTTCAAAATGTGAGAATTCAACTCCGAATCAGAAACAAGAAGGAGCAAAACTTGATAATAAAGATGTGATAGTAGAAGTTCACTTCGGTTTATTTTGATGAATGACAAATAATCAAATCACAGGGGATCTGTTTGCATTTTGGACCGTTACAAAGTAATACCCTAAATCATCTCAGTTGCTTTTGCCCGCGAGCATTAGGTGTCTTTTGCAAGGGAGGCTATTTCAATTTATTTGTTTATGATGCTTGTTTCTTATATATTTTTTTCAAGTGGCAAACATTTCATATTCTTTGATTCTTTAATCCTTTGATTCTTTGTTATAAGTTAATTTTTGATCGTTAATACATATATGCATATATCATCATTGATTTTCTTCTTTTATATTCTTTGATATATGTTAATTTTTGATCACCCATGCATATATGTATATATCAACAATGTCTTCATTCTTTCAGGTATTGAATATCAATTGCAGAATTGCTCTAAAATCAAATTCAGAGATCAACTTCAATAATGTGACTCGTTTCTACTTTATTTAGGCCAAAAGGAGAATATTAATGAGTGTTCAGGAATCACGAAAAACCTCAGGTACAAATTTTGAGTGAATTTCCTCTCAAGCATTATTGATTAAGGTCTTTGAATGAAGTGATACTCAACATCATCCAATTGAAGGTTGCTTTTCTTCAAAGATATCCATGTATGGGATGATATATGACATTCCTTGATCTCCCTTCTCAAAGAAAGAAAATAAAAAAATATCATTTGTTGTCCCCTTTGAGCCTAATTTTATTTATTTTTTATTATTTATTTTGATTCAACCCAAACCAAGGGTCACCCTTACACTGGGGGCAAAGTGGATGAAAATATGTTTGAAAGTGAAATACATTTGGGATGCCTTGTGAATCAGTGGTAGAAAATAAAAGTGAAATACAAAACCAAGAAAAATAAGTCAAGTTCAAATTGTTGACATTAAAGTTGAAGCAAACGAAAAAAAAATGAACAAAAAGTTTTGTGAGATATTTTGATGAGATGAGCCACTGCCAAAAGAAGTGATGAAAAGGAAATGACCTCTAGGGTGAAAACCCAAAAAAGGTTAGTCTAGAGCGATTCACAGGAAAAAAAGAAAAGAGAAAAGAAAAGAATTTTTATTAGAGCATGTTCAGATCATTGCGACAATGATCCTTGGTTTTATCACCCTGAATAATTATTTGAACCTATATAACATTTCTTTGGTATCCACGAACCATATCCTACATTAGAAGCCACAAAAGACCATTTTGACCATATACGAGTATTGGAACAAGGAGAGTTATTCTTCAGAATATATCCCGCTTATTAGGATTATCCTTTCTTCAAGGATTTTCAATCTTTTAATGCTTGATCGAGATCAGAAAAGAGGGAAGCATTGGGTATGGTAAGCTAGTGAGAAAAAGAGTACCACCTAAATAGGGTAGAATTAGGAAAATAGGAATGTTTCTCCTAAAAATCTAATAAAGTGGAAAAGGGTCACATTGGAGTCGATCTTTGCAAATTGGTTCAAAAGCTTTGTCGTACTTGGAATTTAAAGGCCTAATTTTAGGTATTCTTGTTTGCCATGTCTATTAAATTATTCAATTTTCTCAAAATTAGTAAAATATTATTTTGAGCTTTTTCGCTTATCGTTTTAACAAACATTTTGTAGATAAATTGATTAGATACAAGAAAAGCAATGAATTTCATGAGCATTACTATGATGTACTAATCCTTTAAATGCAGACAGGACAAGAGTTAGTCTCGGTACATGATTAAAGGTGAAAAATATAATGAGAAACAGATAAAACTTTGAATGTCAAAATATTCGAGCAACAAAGAAGACACACAGATAAATTTGTGGCAAAGAGAGAACATTGACCATTATTTGGGGCAAAATATACCAAGATCAATTCATCAAGTGGAGAAATTGTTATTGTTGAGACGCCACAAGAAAAAGAAGCTCTACAAGGTGAATATCAGAACGAGAAAATACGATAAATATGCTCAAATTTGAGTAGGGCAATGCTACAAAAGAACGAAGCTTGTATGCTTGAGCAAAAGAAATGATGAATTCTTCAAAGCAGAGAATAAATTTTCCCTAGAAAGGATCTTCTCTGGTGATCAAAGGTCGACAATACAGGAGAAAAATTTATATGTTGAATTTATGGAAGACAAGAACCAGTGTCATTGAGATCATGATAGACTTCAGTTGTGGCAAAATAAAAGAAAAAAGAAAGGAAAACCAAAAAGGAGAAAACAAAAGAAAAGAAAGAAAAAATCTAACGTGAAAACCTGAAAAGACACTTTAGAGAACAAAAAATCTTAAGAATTGAACTTGAGTGTGGGATGAGTTACCATATCATTCAAAGAAGATATATGCAAGGAGATAAAGCAAGAAACTATGAGTTTTCCTTGAAGCTGAAAGTTTACCCAAGTGATCTTCAATTAATATTTATACATCATATGATTAGACATCCACATGGTAAAACATGTTAACTCATGCATTCAAAATATTTTCTGTTAATTATAACATGAATTTACAAGATCAACAAAGCAATCAAGATTAGGCAAACAAAGATCTCAGAGGAAGGAAATTTGAGGAAAAAAAGTTTTAGAAGGTCAACAAAGATCAATTGTTTTCTAGATGTACGAGGAAATTCAAATGTAAAGAACAACCTCGAAATCCAAGATTTGTTTGAAGAAATTAAAATGAGAAGAACAACTTTAAACTTTGCAGGAGTTCAAATGAGAGGAACAACTCTAGATTCAATATGAAAAAAACAAAAACATCAAATTTCATGACTTGATACCAGTCCGAAGAATTTCGTAATAAGAAGAACAACTTCAGACTCTTCAGTGGAAGTGGAGAATTTCGTATTAAGAAGAACAACTCCAAATTCCATTTTTAAATCCTTCGGGTCATCAATAAGTCCTTCGAGCATGATGTTAAATCCTCTGGGTCATCATTAAGTCCTCTGGGCATGATGTTAAGTCCTCCGGGCTGTCACCTTCGGGAATTATAATGTCGTTTGCACAATCAAGGAAGCAAAATGATTCTAAATCCTCCGTGTCATCATTAAGTCCGCCGGACATGATGTTAAGTCCTTCGGGCCATCACCTTCGGGAAGGACGATACCATTTGCACAATCAAGGAGGCAATACGATCCTAAATCCTCCGGGTCATCAGTAAATCCTCCGAGCATGATGTTAAATCTTCCGAGTCATCAATAAGTCTTTGGGGCATGATGTTAAGTTCTTCGGAAAAACATCTCTAAAATGATGAGAACTTTCCAAGGATTATCAAAATAAAATGATTATGTGTTGAAAATAAAAAAATGAAAAAAGAAAAGAAAAAAGAAAAAATAATGAAAAGAAGAAGAAAAAGAAAAGAAAGAAAGAAAGAAAGAATTAACGAAAAATTAAAGATTTATATTTTATGCAGGGAAGCGATGACAATGACAAATAAAAAGACAGTTTTTCAACTTAATCCATGTTGAATTTATATTAATTTATGGTTTCTCTTTTTGCAGAGAAAAAATCAAGGTTCAAAAAGAATTCAAACAACCAACCAAAACAACAACAATAATTCAAGCTTTCATGGAATGAGGAATTTTGTAATTAGAAGAACAACCTCAAGTTCCATCACTTTTTGGTCTAGAGAATTTCATAATGAGAAGAACAACTCCATATTTCCTGAAGACGAGGAATTTCGTAATGAGAAGAACAACCTCGAGCTCCATCACTTGACAGGTTTGAAGAAATTCATAATAAGAAGAACAACTTCATACTTTGTAGAATTTTATAATAAGAAGAACAACTCCAAATTCGATGGGATACGAAGAATTTCGTAATGAGAAGAAAAACTTCGGTTTCCATCACTCTTTTTGTCTGAAGAAATTCATAATGAGAAGAACAGCTTTAGACCCTGAAGAATTTTGTAATGAGAAGAACAACTCTAGGTTTCATGAGATACGAGGAATTTCGTAATGAGAAGAACAACCTCGAGTTCCATGAAATATATTCTGCTTGAAGAATTTCATAATAAGAAGAACAACTTCAAGCTTTGTTAGCGTAACAAAGGCCAAGAAGCTTAGACAAAATTTGTGTCTTTTCATTCTTTACTCGTCTCCTACTCCACAATATTGAGCAAAGAGGGGAAATTGTCATTCCCGAATTTTGGCTAAGAACCTACGTAAATATATATTAGGTAAATACAAATAATAATAAAAATAAAAAAAAATAGATAATTAATTAAAATAAATAAATAAATAAAATGATAAGATAAGGGATGGAAGTTTTTTTGTTTCGGTCGGTTGTATGAAAGTTATGTATGGTTATGGGTGGAGTGGAATTAAAAGAAGGGGGTGTTACAAAGGGAGAGGCAGATTTGAAGGGGGAGAGACATCGAACAAAAAAGAGGACCAATACTCTCAGGAAAAAATGAGAACCACCACTGGTTCTTCAGGAAGTTGTTAACCATGGAGGTGTTCTCTTTAAGGTTAATTTTTGGAAAGAGATCCTTGGTTGTTGTCCACAACAAATAAACTGAAAAAGGGGGACAATTTCCATTGAAGGATTACCTATCACCAAACTGAAAGATTGCAAGGGAAGTGAACCGGAAAAACAAAAAGGGATGGTTATGCCGATCAAAAGAATTGAACAGCTTAGAAGGATAGTCATGGTGGCATGTTTGCTTCACCTTTTGTGTTGCTTGTGAAAGTGCAAGAGAACAAACTCTCGTGGTCAATCTCTTCGTGCTATTGTAATGTGTGTATATTCCAACTACCATGGTTTATACAAACTTGTCTTAGTCTCTGGTGATCTTCCAAAGCTTTCATTTAATGTTTATAACTCAATTGATAATTGTTGGAAAAGGAGAAGGACAGTAACCCAAGTTACTGTTTAGTTGATGGAAACTATCGTTCCAATCGAAAGGTAAGACTTTTATTCATTTATTTTTTTATATATTAATTTTATTTATTTATAATATGAGTCGTTTCGTTTAAAATCCTCTCAATTTGGTCTTTGTATCTTTTAATTAATACTTTTATTTATTTAATTTATTTGATTGCATGCTTTTAAATACATATAATATATTTGTTTAGGATGACACCAAATCTACACTTAGAAAATAAAATTAGAGCCTTTTTTAATTAGGTTAGACAATCTAATTAAATAATTAATTTTAAATAGGGAGATAATTGTAGTAACGATGGCATTTTAATCATATAACTCATATACACTAAGCGGTTGTATTTTGACGTAATATGACGTTGACCAAAAGAGTGTACATTGGTATCATATTGATGTGCCATCGAAACCAAGAAATTAATTCAATAATTTGAGGGTTAGAATTAAATAAAATTAATTAGGTAAATAATTAGAAACACCAATAGTATTATTAATTTTGTTTGGTGTCGAGATGGTAGTGTTCGAGCATTTGAATGTTATCATAATACACTTGGTAAAATTAAAAATTAAATAGGATTTTAAATATTTAATGAATGGAGCCTTATATGTTAGAACTTAAAATTGACAAGATAATAACCGGTCATGCATTTAAAACTTTTTGGGTCAAAATTTATATTTCTTTAAATACGAGTTAGGTTTCCTATCTAGAGGACGTCTTATTAAACTCGTATTTAAAAGAAATATATTTTCTTATCCAAAGGATATTCTCATTCAAACGATATTTATTTGAAACGATGGATTAAATTAATATTGTTATTCGAAATGCCAAAATGCCACATATAATTAATAAGGTATCGATCTCGGGCACTTGTAAGGGTCGTCCTTACGCGTAACCGACTACCGAACCAAAATTTTTAAAAAGAATCTCTTGTTTGTTTTATGGTGTCTGGCCTACCAATATGGTCGGTGGCGACTCCAAATCATTTTTAAAATTCAAATAATGTGTTTTTAATAAAATTTTGGCTTTCATAATTAAAAGTAATAAAATTCGATTTTCAAAAATTAACTCGCTATGCTATTTTTCACATTTCGGTTTTAAAATGATCGCGATGCATAGATTTTACTGGTTAATGTTGCGTGTTAAGCGCATTATTAGGATTGCTCCATGAGAAATTATGGTACTTTCTCCATGATGGGTTATAATTGTTGGACATATTGTTCCTATTAAAGTTTCCAATATAAAAGGAAGATTATGGATTGGGCAGGCATGCGTTCGAGTCATGGTTGTCACCACATATTTCGTAAGGAGCAGTGACTGCTTTTACTTCCCGAACGTGGCTTGGTTTATGCAGATCTTTAACCATGTTGGTTAGAGCTAATAGTTGTGCTAGGAAAGAATTTGCAGAATCAAAAGTTGTCATACCTCGCCTATTTATGCCTCATCGGGTAGTTGGGTATTGATAGTCATTCTTTGCCAACATATCCAAAATTTCCAAACTCTCATAGGTTGGGCGGTCTAAGAGGGTGCCATTGGCGGAAGCATCAAGCATCATCCTCGTAAGGGTGTTAACTGCATTGTAGAAGATGGATACTTGGGTCCACTTAGGCAGACCATGCATGGGACATTTTCTATATAGTTTTATGTATCTTTTCCAAGCCTCATACATTGATTCGTCTTCGTCATGCCTAAAGGATGTTATATCGTTTCTGAGTTTATCAGTCATATTGGTGTAACTGAATCTGGCAAGGAAGCTTCGGCATAGTTCTATCTATGAGTTCAACGATCCCGACTGGAGGTTTTTTAACCAAGATTTTGCCCTATCCCTCAGTGAATAGGGAAACAATTTCATCTTAAGGATGTTGGATAAGACTCCCAGCAGCTTAAACGAGTTACATATTTTTAAGAGGGATTTAAGATGCTGTCGAGCATCATCATTGGCTGAACCTCCAAAACTGGCCTAGGGTGTTGATCATGTTGAACATGATCAGTTTTAATTCGAAGTGCCCTGCCTCTATATTAGGCATTACAACAGTAAGAGTTAACCCATCTAAATCTTCCTCTAAATAATCTTGAACTGTTTGAGCGCGTTCATGTCTTGGAATATTTACTAGTTCAACAACTGCAAAAGCATCGCGGTTGTCTGCCGCGGCGGCATTCATACCCACGTTGTTTTGTTAGCCAGATTTTACGTTCATTCTTTAGCGTGCTCTATGTTTTAGATCTCGTGCTGTTTTTCGATTTTTAGATCGTAAGGGTATTCATCAATAGTTGGATTAGACCTGGTCATACACAAAACAAGCCTTGTGAATTAGAATAAAACTAAAACTAAAACTAAATAAGATAAAATAAAATAAATAAAAAGGGTGTAGAAATAATTAGTAGTGAAATTGAGCGCCCGTCCCCGGCAACGACGCCAAATATGATGGAGGCTATGAAGTCTTGTTAATTCCACCTTTGTTAGATTTTAATATTTTAGGTTGTCGAACCCACAAGGACTGAGTCGACTTCACTATTTCTTATCACTACACTAAGAAAACTAAAAACACAGATAATTTTAAGAGTTGAATTATAACTAAGATAACTATAAAATCATAAAATTAAATAACGATATAATAAGATAATAGAATTGAGGTTAAATTGAGTGCTTTGTAGAGAAGAATCCATTTGTGTTAAGTGATGCATGCTAAAAGTTGCGCAATTAAAAATGCAAGTGAACACATCGTCAAATAATAAAGTGATAAGCATTTATCGAATATCGTCTCCACAGGTTCAACATATTGCTCAGTAACGTTCTTCTTATTTTCGAATATCGTGCTAAAAGAGCCCAAAATTGGCTCAACAACGTTCTTTTTATTTTTCTCCTTCAATTGTCAGCCATATTGTCTTTTTCTCCTCTACTGCCTCGGTATCATGTCCTACATCAGCCTCATTCTGCTGCCTCAGTAATACTTGTTCCTACACAGATAAGAAAATGTAGTAAAGTACGCCTTTTTCATAAATATAGTCTTTAAAGGTGTAATCCCTAAATATATCATATTAAGTCTATGCATTGACTCAAGTAGATGTAGAATTGATGATAAGTGCCCATGAAAAGTGTAGAAAGTGATAGTGAGTTGAGCACTTATCACACCCCCAAACTCGAACTATTGCTTGTCCTCAAGCAATGTATACCATCAATTTGTCAAACTCTATTCTCTCTTGGTCTTATGCTTTTATCTATTCTCCCCACCATAACTAGGTCTATTCTTTAGACTTAACCTTTCGGTTTCCTAAGGGTATACTTAGAAGACAAGCTACAAGACTAGTGTGTGTGTGTGCGTTTTTATGGACAAGTTTGAACAAAGGACTTCTTAGATAAACTCTAAGCTCAAGACAAGTAGACTTGGGTTTTAGTGTACTCTTCTTATAACAACAATTTCTTGAGTCAATTTTGGGCACCTCAAGTATTGTGTTTTCTACTTCTTAACTCCTTATTTCTTTTGTTATTCCTTGATTCATACTAGAGCCAATTTCGGGCACCTCTAGTATGAAGAAAAGTTTTTTCTAGAGCCGGTCATAGGCACCTCTAGTCACCTTTCCAAAATCTAAGTCTTTATCACCTAAGTTCATTAAAAGAATTCCTATAGCCAAACAAGTCCCAAAAGTGTTTTTAAGATTCAACCTTATAGCAAGCTTCCAAGTTTTTCTCCTTAAGTATCCTAGAATCAAGTCTTCAAAATAGATCCTAACTATGGTAATGAGAAAGATTTCTATTGCCTTTAAGAATAAACTAAGACGATACTGATGAAGAGCAGTGCAAAAGTATGGCAACAGTTTTAAGTACAGTGGTGGATATATAACAAAAAAATTATCACTAAAAATTTCCTTTTCATGGCAATGCCGCGACAATAGATAGCCTCGGCAGTGTCTTTACACCCCCAAACTCAAACCAAGCATTGTCCTCAATGCTTAAGTTAGGGCATGTAGTAGGTAAACATTAAGAGTTAAAAGCAGAAAAAAAAACAGTTTATATAAGCAATAATAAGGAAGAACAATTAATAGGACTCGGAAGAAATTTCTTCTACAATTTGTTTCCTTGGTCTAGTTGTTGATGGTTGTGCCCTTGGTGATGGTGATGGCTTTGCTCTTCTCAGTGGCTGGACTCTCGTTGGTGTGGCCCTTTTTATCAGGGCATTGACTTCTTATCCTCCTTCATCGTTTGTATCATGATCTCCGTTCCTCCTTCGTTTTTTGGATCTGCCCCGGCATACTGGATGCTGGGATCTGTAGTTGATAGACTGCCTATTGGTATCGGTTATCTTGGGGGAATGCTAAAAACTCCCTTTCTCTTCGAAGGTCTTCTACTTTCAGATGAGGCCGCGACAGTGCCTGTTGCCCTAGATGGGCCAGCTACATGGTATTGCTGTTGCGGTCTGGAGGTAAAGAATGGTCTCGGCCTTAGGGCTGGAGTGGTCTCTGTATAAGGTGTTGCTATTACAAATAGGTTTGTAGGGCATTCTGGAAATTGCACTCCTTGGTTGGGGAAGTTCTGTATCATCATCTGCGCGAGGGTATTGTTGAAGTCTCGTTGGTATTCCATATATCTTTGCTGGCGAAGGTCCATGACTTCCATTTTCTGAAGAATTTCCTGGTAGGGATCTGCTGCGGTATGGGCTTCGGCAGTGTCTGGCATCTCTACCGTGAATTGAGCTCCGACAGTGAAGTCAGCAGTAAATTGCTGTGGTGTTGCCTGGACAAGTTCTACCTGTGTGATTTGCATCACTCTGTGGTAGAATTTTCTCATCCACCCTTGCCTTGCTGGTGTGTATTCGTCGGTGTCTTCAACTGGTACTCCTGCAGCAATACATAAAGTAGATATTAAATAGGGGAAATATAACGGTCCACGTTCCTTCTTACCACAATCATGAATTTCTCGAAGAATGATCTCTCTAACGTTGATGCTCATCTTGTTGATGATTGAGCGGATCAGCACCAATCTCTTGCGGTCTACTGTGCTATTGTGGGAAGTAGGGTTGAGGCGTCTCTTGACGAATGTGCACCACAATTTTGCCTCGAGCTTGAGAGTTTGCCTTGTTACAGAACCTCTATGGGCAACGGTTTCCCATGGAGTGTTGTTGTAACAGAGGTCGTCTTTGATTAATTCGTAGTCTTGAGTGGTGATGTTGTCCATGAATTCGGCATGTCTATCAATGATGGGGATGATTCTATAAAAGTCGTTAATTACTTTTGCATCAAGACGGATAGGCTTGCCTCGACAGTGAACAAAGAGATTGTCCATGCTCTGCCCATGTGCATAAAATTCCCGCACTATGGTTGCATTAGCCTTGGGAGGTTGTAGACAGAAGATCTCCCATTCTTGATATTTAATCTTGTTCATCAAGTAATTGTCGATGCCGAAGTTTTCTTCCTTACTGATTTGAAATCCTTGTTCTTCCCACAGCTGCCGAGCGACAAAAGATTTGTTGAATCTTTCTGCAACAGTGGCAGGGGAAAATCTGTTGTATGTTGCCATTGATGATTGTAGGATTGAGAGTTTTGATCGAGAGTTTTGAAAAATTTCAAGAATAATGTGAGAGTAAGAGTAGAATGCTAAAGAAATTCAAGAATGCAAAAGTGAATAGTTCAATAAGTGAATGCTGCTTATATATGCCTTGGCAATGTGACCGTCTTAACCACTAGCCGTTTTGAATTTACTACCCGTTAGCATTTACTGTCGCGGCAGAAAACTTGGCAGATAGCTGTTACACTGTTTTTGCCCGTTGGGATTTCTGCGACTTTTGACACTGTTTACTACCCTCGGCAGAGTTTCTGCTCTGAACTACTTCTTTTATTCTTGATTTTATTATCCTAAAAAGAAAAACTTAAATAAACATGTTAATAATAAAAGAAAAATATTACTAGAAAAATATAAAAATACTGAAAATAAACATATAACTTCTAAATTAAAACCAATCCTAATATAATAAAGTAGAATAGAAGGGAAGAGATTAGGTTATTGGTGGAATGCATGTAAATTCATCTTCCACATTGCTCATCCCTTGTGGGCCTGGTTTTTTCTATAGTTGTTGGCCAATCCCTTCTTTATTTTCTGCCTCTCTATTGGTTTTGATTTTCTTACCAAATAATTTATCGAGTGTGCTACCTAGGTAGGATATTTTGGTATTTGCATCTGTTGTCTGAAGGGCTTTGCACTCTTCTGGACCATCAAATTTTTTCAAATTATGGAATGCATTGAGTTTGACTTACTGATCATTGACCCTCATTGTCAACTCTCCATTCTCTACATCTATTAAGGTTCGTCCAGTAGCAAGGAATGGTCTTCCTAGGATGATCGGTGTATTTTTGTCCGCTTCACAATCAAGGGCAAGGAAGTCGGCAGGGAAAATAAACTTGTCAACCCTTACCAATATGTACTCAATTTTCCTTCTGGATACACATAAGATCTATCCGCAAGTTGGAGCAGCATTGTCGTAGGTTTTGCCCTTTCTATACCAAGTTTCTGAAAAACTGATTTAGGCATCCAAGATATTGTAAAGCATCCAAGATCCTTCAGTTTGGGTGGCATACGATTGTGCAACATTGTCATGCATCCTTCAGTCGCTGCCATTGTCTCAAACTCACCTAGCTTTTTTCTCTTAGACACAATGTCTTTCAAGAATTTAGCGTAGTTGGGCATTTGTTTGATTGCCTCAACAAATGGCAAGTTGATGTAGACTTGCTTCAGTATATCAAGGAATTTCTTGAACTGGTGGTCCTATTTTTGTTTTTTCAACCTTTGTGGGAAAGGTGGTGGTGGTCTCATCTCATCCAGGTTTTTATTAGATTGGAATTTAATACCTGGGACCACTGTTTGTCTCGTTGTCTCGACAGGAAGTGTAGGTGCTACCGAGCTCTCTGTTGGGGCTTCGTCTTCGTGCTCAGTCTATTCAGCATCCAAGTCCTCCCTATTTGTATCATCCCGTATTGATGATGGAGCTTTGGTTGTTGACTTGCCCATTGTTTCCTTCAGTTGTAGGCCACTTCTTGTTGCGATTGCTTTGCATTGTTCATGGCCCATACCCTTAGCAACTTCAGTATTGCTAAGTAATCCCCCTTGTGGTCTTGTATTTTGTCTTTTAGCAAATTGACCAACTTGGGTTTCAAGTGATTTTATAGCAGCTTCCTGGTTTTACAGCCTCATCTCTGTTCTATTAATGAAGTCATCAGTCCTCTTCATGAAATTGCTGTTTTCAGTCATATATGATTCAATTTTCATAATAAAGGCCTTGAGCGTATTCTCTAGTGAGTTCATAGGTTGTTGTTGCTGAAGCATCTACTACTGCGATAGTGCCTGTTGTACTTGCTACTGCGGCAGTGATTGTTGACAACTTGAGGCCTGATTGGTGGGGTTCAAGGCATTATTAGGATTGCTCCATGAAAAGTTTGGGTGCCTTTTCCAAGCCGGATTGTATGTATTTGACATTATGTTGTTATTCCGGTTATAGTTACCCACATAAAATCCAGTTTCCTCGTCTTGCATATACTCAGAAGAATTTATAGCTTTCACTTCATGAGTATTCTATTGTACTTGCATGTTCTGAACCATTTTTGTTAAACATGTCAATTGTGCTACCACGGAATTGTTGGTTTCTAGTTCATTTACTGTGGCATGACATCTTAATCCTCCTCGCCTGAAGTAGGAAATTGGAAATCGTTCCTTGCGAGTGTGTTTAGAATCTCTATAGCTTCTTTCGGGGCCTTGTCAAGGAGTGTGTCGTTTGCTGAAACATCCAACATCGTCCTCGTCGGGGCATTGGTGGCATTATAGAACATGGTTACTTGCATCCATAATGGGAATCCATGTAGTAGACATATGTTCAGTAACTCTCTATAGCATTCTCAAGCCTCGTAAATAGGTTCGTCATCAGACTGTCTAAACGAAGTGATTTCATTACGGATTCGATCATATAGATTTGTAGGGTTAAATCTCATAATGAATTTTCGGTAGAGTTCACTCCAAGATCCAATTGATCCTGCCGGAATATTGTTCAACCAAGTTTTGGCCCTATCCCTTAGTGAATAGGGGAAAAGTTTCAGCCTCAAAATATCTTCATGAACTCCTTGGATTTTTAAAGAGTTGCATACTTCCATGAAGGATTTGAGATGCTTTCTGGCGTCTTCTGTTGCAACCCCACTGAATTGTCCAATAGTATTAAGCATATTGAACATTATTGGTTTATGTTCAAAGTGGGTTGCCTCAATCTCTGTTGTAACCACCACAGGGTTCAATCCATTTAAATCTTCCACCAAAAAGTCTTTGACAGTTAGCTGTCGCGACAGTGATTGCGGTAGTGGTTGCGGCAGTGGTTGTGGCAGTGGTTGTTGTTGATGGCCTCCAATGCCTTCAGGTAGGTTCTGATTTCTTGGATTCACTGCCATGGCTTCTTGGATCTGTCTTCTCAGCCTTTGATAAGTTCTTTTTATTTTTGGGTCGATTTCACGCAATGGATTGTTAGGGTTAGCCCTAGTCATACACCAAAAACCAGATTAAATAATAAAAAAATAAAAATAAAATATGAATAAAAATAACTAAAAGATAAAAGAAAGAATATGAAGAAAACAAAATTTAGTTGTCAATCCCCGACAACGGCACCAAAAACTTGATGTGTGCTAAAAGATACGCAATTAAGTACAAGTGAACACGTTGTCAAGTAATAAAGTGATAAGAATTTATTGAATATCGTCTCCACAGGGATTGGTATACTTAATATGCTTCATTTGGTTTTCTTGCTTCTGTAAAATAAAAGTAAAAACATAGATAAGTTGATTGTTGATTAAACTAAATAAACTAAACTAACTAAAGTGATATCAAATATGAGAGAGAGAGTAGGATCCAGTTGTGTTGTATAGTGGATTCGATAGATTTGTTTCTGTGCAATGCAATTGTGCTGCACTGCCTTGGCAGTACCGCAGATACTGTCTTCGGCAGCGATAGTGTTCTCTGCCACAGCAATCTCTTGCTCTTGGGTAGAGTTACCAAAGTTCGGCAAAGTATCCTTGTATGGCTCCGCTTATCCCTAAGTCGAAACACTGTTGAAGGTCAGTCCTTGATGATACCTCCCAACGTTAATCAATTATAACCAACAACCAATCTCACACTTCTTTTAGCCGTTGAAACCCTTAACTTATCTCTAAGCCGAGTTAGCATCCTCCAATCAATTTGAATACCGCACTTACTCCTTTCGTGAGTCTAACTCTCCTGAGTCTAGACAAATAGATTACTTACAAACTTCCCTCTTATGCTTGAATGCAAGAACAAAGAATGGCAAAAAGTAAGGAAACTTTGATATTTTATTGCATTAAACAAATATCAAAATACAATCTCCTCTCACAAATACTCTACAACCTTCACCAAACTCTAAGAAAACTTAGAACATGATGGGAAGAATTGTTCCTAAAATTGTCTCAAAAATCGGCTCTCTAGATCTATAGGGTATCATCTATATCTAACCCCTAGGACCGCTATGCCTTATTTCCTTGATGGGAAGAATTGTTCCTATAACTCTCTCAAAAATCGATTCTCTAGATCTCTGGAAGTGTTGTTCAACTCCGATTCTTGGGCTTCTTGCTTAGCATCGTTCTTCTTATTTTTCTCCTTCAATTGTCAGCCATATTGCCTTTTTCTCCTCTAATGCCTCGACATCAGGTCCTGCCTCGATAGTGCTTATTCTTGCATAGATAAGAAAATGCAGTAAAATACGCCTTTTTCACAAATATAGTATTTAAAGGTGTAATCCCTAAATATATCACATTAAATTCATGTATTGGCTCAAGTAGATGTAGAATTGATGATAAGTGCCCATGAAAAGTGTAGAAAGTGATGGTGAGTTGAGTATTTATCATTAAGTATCCACTTATTAATGCAATGGGTTAAATTGTCGCCTCGACGGATCGTACAAAGGGGCATTGGAGCTGCCTAGGCGGGATTATGCCTTGTCGGCAATTCAACATTCTATAATTCGATAGAGCATCCTTGTATGTTTTCTTCCTTATCCCTAAGAGAAGAGAACTATTGAAACCCACGTCTTGATTATGCCTCCCGACATGAATCAAGGGCGGACAACAACCAAACACATGCGTCTTGTTAGTCGCTGAAATCCTTGGCGGATTAGTCAATACCCATGAGCAAATATTGTATTTTCTCATTTCGTGAACCTACATCTCCTGATGCTAGGCAAATAAGTTTTTCTCACATACTTATCTTTCGAGCTCATATGCAATAAGAGTAACTACCAAGAGAGAATAAACTATGAAATAAGTTTTCATTAATAAATATCAAACATAACATAACCTTCTTCCCTTACTACTCCACAAACAATTTAAACCTCCGAAAGATTTAGAACATGATGTAGTCGGTGGCTAAAGGTATATAAAAGTTAGAATTCGTCTTAACTCCACACTAAACCTAAACCTAATAGGTGTTTTATATAGGCCAAGCCCTAAGTTGATCTTTCCATGCAAGGAAAGAATTCTAAAAGGGAAAGAAATATAATTCCTAATTAAACTATATTAATTCAATCTTATTTTCTAAAATATCTCTTCTTTCTCGCGATTGGCTTTCACATGGGCTTGACCTCCTAACTGAGCTTCTTCTTTCTCTTGCTCTTTGTCTGTTAAGATCGGTATCTTTTCCTCTTTCTATCGAGCACCAGTTGTTATCTTTTACACTGCTGCAGTGGCCTCCAAAGTGCTACCGTGGCGGGTGCTTCATCTGCAATTCAGCATCTATTTTCTCCTTTGGCCATCTCTGTGATATAGTTTCCTGTTTAAGAGAGAAAAATATCAAACGTATATGTTTTATGCTAAAATAATAGATAAATTCATAAAATTAGTGTTCGGATGCTGAAATATAAAAAATAACCAGAAATATTCATTATCGCATTTAATTCTGTCTTTATTGGCAATAAACGAGTGGGAAAATAATATAAAAATTGAGGACTTTTGAGTACTCATCAATATTATCGGTGATTTGTAAAGGGTTTCTAAATCTTGGTTGCACCATAGACCAAATTATTGTAAAAGGGTGTTCCTTTTGTTTGGAACGAGAGAAGACAATAATGTTTGGATAATTAAGGCTTACCTCATTGAGGCACCACTTTTGACTTAACCCGAGTCAGAAAATAACTATGTTGTGTTTAGTGATGCATCATTGAATTACTTAGGGTGTGTTCTTATGAAAGAAGGAAAGGTGGTTGTTTGTGCCTTGAGGCAACTCAAACTACATAAACAGAACTACCGCACACATGATCTAGATCTTCTCGCAGTTACCTTCATGTTGAATATATAGAGGTATTATCTATGTAGAGAGAAATGTATATTTATACGAATTATAAGAGTTTAATATATTTGCTTACTCAAAAGGAGTTAAACTTGAGATAATGTCGATGGATCTAGTTGTTAATGGATTATGACTGTATAATCGAGCTTCAAGTGATAAAAAAGACTCAAGTTTTGGTTGAGTTTGAGTTGAACTTGTGATATAGTGGTTGATGCTTTAAGTCGGAAGTCCACGTCAGACTTGAGAGCTATGTTTTCTCATTTGAGGATGATGGATAATGTTAGGCTTCTAGCGGAGCTTCAAGTGAAACCTACACTAGTATAAGAGATAAAAAAGATTCAAGTTTTGGATGAGGACTTGGTAACACAGATAAAGGGAGTTTAGAGAGGTGATCTTTCAGACTTTAAAGTATGAGATGGTCAGTACTTGTACTTTAAAGGACGTTTGTGTGTTCTCGCTTTGAAAGATCTAAGAGATCGTATCATGAGAGGGGCATATTGTAGCTCTTATATCGTACATCTTGGGAGCAACAATATATACCAAGATTTTAGATCGTTATATTGGTGGCCGTGTATGAATAGAGATATATCAAAGTTTGTAACAAGGTGTTTGGCTTGTCAACAAGTGAAAGCGAAACATCAGATTCCTTTGGGTTTACTTTAGCCTATTCAAATTCCACAATGGAAGTGGGGTCAGGTAACCATAGACTTTTTTACGAGATTGCCTTTGAAACAAAGGAAGCATGATGCTATATGGGTTATAGTCGACTGGTTGACCAACTTCATTTATTTCTTTTCAGTGCGTATAAACTTCAATTTGGAAAGGTTAGCTCAATCGTACATCAAGGAGATTGTGAGATTACATGGAGTGCCATATTTGATCATATCGAAAAGGGATCTACGGTTCACGAAAAGTTTTTGGAAGAAGATTCATAATACCTTAGATACCAAGTTACACTCCAGTACAACTTTCCATCCACAAACTGATGGTCAATCTGAACATGTTATTCAGATTCTTAAGGATATGCTTTGGTGTTGTGTTATGAATTTCGAAGGTATTTGGAAAGAATAATTATCGTTGGTTGAGTTTACTTACAATTACAACTACTATTCAAATATCAAAATGGCATCGTTTGAAGCTACGTATGGACGCAAGTATAGGACACCTTTGTGTTGGATAGAGCTAAATTAGAGGAAGATCATAGGATTCGACCTAGTAGGCAAATAGAAGAGAAAGTTCAAATCAAAAAAGAAAGGTTACAAGTGGCTTTTGATCGCCAAAAGGCTTATGCAGATAAGAGACAGAAACATATCAAGTATGAGATTTGGGAGAAAGTGTTTCTTAAGGTGTTGGAAGGAAAAAAAAGTTGAGTCTAAGGTTTATGAGACCATATGAGGTGCTTGAGAGAGTTGGACCAACAATCTATCAGTTAGTTTTGCCTCCAGACTTGGGCATGTATCCATAATATGTTCCACGTGTCAATGTTGAGGCATTATCGCTTAGATGCTTAACAAATTTTATCTCACGAAGATGTTGAGGTTAATACAAACTTAACCTACGAGGAGAAACCGATAAGACTGCTCGAAAAATAAATCAAAGAGATACGAAACAAGTGTATACCCCATGTTAAGAGCTTTGGAGAAATCATGGAGTCGAAGAGGAAACGTAGAAGGTAGAGACCGACAAGAGAAGGCTTTATCTGTATTTATTTCCCCAAAGTAAATTTCGATGATGAAATTTTTTTTAAGGAGGGTAGAATTATCACATCAAGGGTTTCAGGACTCGAATATCGGGTTAACCTGAAGTATTTGGCCTCATATTTGGACATTGTAAATCTTGTTGGGATTGGGTGTTAGTTGGACTTTAGGGTAATATGGTAAATGGTTAATAGAGGAAAAGCATGAAGAAGGGATTGTTAAGTTTCTGCAAAATGTAGAGAAAATTATATCATCCTCTTTTCCAATTTTTTATTTTTTCTCTATCGTTCAACTTCCTTAACTCAATATTTAAAGGTTTGTTCTTGAAGTTTTGCTTGTGGAATCTTATTTTCCTGCTTGAGAGAAGTGTTTTCAATTTTGGGAGATCTATCCAACAGGGTATGTTTGATTTTAAGTAGGGGAAGATGAGGTTTTATAGTTTTATGGTATGAACAAGAATGAGTTTGTGGGAACTCTAAGTTGGTTAAGAGTTCATTTTTAGCTTCCTAGAATCGTTCTAATAAAATAGTAATCTTTTGATAACCTTTCTTTATAGTGAGGGAACATAGAGAACCATCATCAAGCTTGGGCAAGGAGAAGTCTTTAAAAGTTGTGTGAGGGGTTTATCAACTTGCTTTTGGAGGTTAGTACACTTCTCAACCCTATAGTTTCATTTGCATCATCCTTATGGCATGTTTGTTGGTATATGATGAATTATGATAAGAGTTAGAGATTATATATACATCAATTTTGAATTATTATATGAAGGTTGTTTTGGGTTATAATTGATTAAAAATCCACTTAAATACTACGAATAACATATAGGAATATTCTTAGATCAATAGGTTTGTATTTGGGGTTAGAATAAGGGATTTCTCCAGGTTGTGTTTTCTAGGTTCGGGTACCGATATTCGAGCTTAGGTATCAGTCTATTGCTCTTTTAAGATGGGCAATTCCTCTTAAGGGTATCGGTATGAACATGGGGAGTATCGATAAAGGTGTATTAATCCAAATTCTAGTGTCCACTTTTGATACCGGTATGCCAAGGGATGTATCGGTACAAGCTTTGGACCGATACTCAATATATGAGTACCAATGTAGAGTATTGATATGCTAGGTAAGAGTATCGGTATACCTTGTTGGGTCAATTGCATTGAATATAATTTTGGTATCGATACACAGGTGGACAGATCGATATACATAGAGGGATATTGATATGCATGATGTTCATACCGATATAGGTAGAGCAATCTGTCCAAAATTTTAAGGTTTTAATTTAGAGATTCTAGGACCTACTCGATGCGAGATTCTGAGTGATGATACAATACGAGATTTCAAATATACTAGATCGATACGACATTTCGAGCAGCCCGATGTAAGATACTGGGCATGGGTGGATCTCCTAGTTTTAGGTTCCATTAAGCCTTACTCCAGTATTGTTTACATTTTGATTTAGTTTTTATTTGCCATATCATGTGTTTTAGCTCCACTGGTTCATATCATATTGTCATATCTCATCTAGAATGCGCATAGTTTTGATTCACTTAAAATATAATTGATAGGTTGTGTATCCACTGAACTTTTATAGCTGAACGTTCAGAATGTGTTTCCGTGAACAGGTAGATAAGAGGTTCAACGTGGCGGAGCACCATCATCAAGGATCTTCAATATTGAATGGTTGGTAGAGTACAATTACTAGATATAATTAATTATGTATTTGTAGGATCCTTTTCGTAATTGTAACTTTACTTATTTAAATTGCGTTGGTTAAATATTTTATTAAACCATATTTGAAGTTCCTAATTATTTGGGATTTGTTTAAAACTTGTATTGTTTTCAATTATTATGCCATGGTTGATGGCATAGATAGGATTTATTTTGAAAGGATTAAAATTTTATATGAATGAGTTGGATTTGTGACTCAAATGTAACATTCGGGTTTGGGTTATTGCATTGATTATCTTTTATTGCATTTCAACCTTCTTAATTTTTAATTTACCGGTTATGAAACGTGTCACTTCTTGGCAATAACATATGTTACCTCCTAATTAGAGAAAAAAAATATTTTAAATAAAAGAAATTAAAAATTAAAAATATTAATCATCCAATTGAGTAGATAAATAATAGATAAATTAAGATTGAATGATTAATTTAATTAAAATTAAGATTAAATTTATATGGTAGATAAATAATATGAACTAAATATGTAATTTTATAAAATTTTGTTAACCGAAATATTGTCCCTCTGTTAAGATTTTAATGAAAGTTACAAATATAAATCAATTTAATAAATTTAGTGACATGATTGATAAATTCGATAGTTTGATGGTCAAAATAAACACACCTATATAATTTGTTTACTATAGTAGTTTATCCTATACTTTATTTTGCCTTTAGGGTGCATTTGGTTTCACGGAATGTAAGATTATCCATAGAAATAGGATTACAAGAATGTAAAATTACCTAACACATTACTAAGAATGTTATATTACTTTGTTTGGTTTATTTGGTAGGAATATAAGCTTACAATATTTTTCTTGAAAGAATATAAGATTGATTGATAGAAAAATTTACTAACTTGTCCTTATCATATATTTTATTAATAAGTCAAACTTTTAATTATTAAATTAAAAATATTTATATAAAATTTATTTAACTATTTTCGCTATTTAAAATATATAAAAACTTTATATTTATAATAAGATTAATATATTAAATATTTTTAAAAATATTTTATATTTATATACTATTATTATCTTTTAATATTTTTGAACCGTAAAATACTATGTGTTTAATATATTTTGATTTTTAATTTTTTTATTACATTTGACTGTTTATCAAATAAAAAAATAAATTAGTCTTCTAAAATTTTTAAGATAAAATATCTTATTTAATCAAATAATAAAATTAATATTCAATAAAAATATTTAATAAATTTACAACATAAATAATTAGCGACCTAATTAAAAATGCAATGAATGATCAACATGAATACAATTAATTATCTATGGGGTAATATTTTTCAAATGGGAAGGAATTTTGTAATATCTAAGAAATTGAAAAGAATAACATTTTTACTATTTGAAAAAAAAAATACTTCGAGAAAAGAATAATACCTCTTAGTGAGATTTTTTTTTAATCAGAAATAAGAATACAAGTTTAAAAAAAAATATTATCCTTAGAATCATTCTTTTTCGCGAACCAAACACACTCTTAATATATTTTCGTATGTCTCTTAATTTTTTCGTATATTTTTAGTTAGATATATATTAGAGTTTTGATTATTTTATTTATTTACTTTTGATTGAGTTTATTAAATTGATTTTTTTTATATTGAAATGTGCTTATAATTACGTTGTATAAATTGTGTTTGAGTTGCGATAAAAATAAATTTAATTTTATTTATTTTATATTTATTTTTATATTAATTATATTTATTCATTACTATCAACAATAATACTTATTTATTTTTTATATTTTTTAAAATTGTTCGACTCAATTTTTAGTATTTTCCTCGAATAGTCATATTTGCATTATTTTCATTCTTTAGGTATAGTTTGTGCTCTTTTATAGTTGTATGATCAATTATTATAATTATTCTATTTTAATTTTTATATATTGAAATTTTAATTTAATTGTATTTTCTTTTATTTATTATTATTTTACTAGTTACAAAAATAAACAGTAGCTTCATTACAAGTATAATGTAAGTAAGAAAAAATTATATATCAATAATTATACATAAACTTCCTTTAAAATTATGATTTAATTTTATTTCCTCCTCTTTCAATCAACTGCTTTTATTAGTTACAAAATAAACACTAGCTTTCGTTACAAGTATAATATAAGTAAAAAATTTATATAACGATAATTGTATATAATTTTATTTTTAAAATAATAAATGAGTAGGTAAATGATTTTTATGTTGAGTGGTAATCAGATGGAGAATAAATAAAAATTGTAAAGATTCATGCCGATATCTATAAGGATTAATCAAAATTTTCCCATACGGAGATGAGAATGAGTGAAATTTTATCACCGAAGCTCAAAAAGGGACGAGGACAAAATTTACTTTAACCAAATTGTAAAAATAAAATTGATGATATAACAATATTTTTAAAGGACTAAATAATAAAATTAAATAAATTTTTAAGTACTAAAAAACTCACAAATAACAAGAATTTGAATTTTAAAATTTTTTATGTAAAAAAATTTGAACCCATTTTATTAAGTCTTTTATACTTAAATTTATCAAAAATTGGTTCAAGTGTACCGATATGGGCTTTGTTGTATCGATAAGGACTTTCATCACTATAATTGTGTTTTTACAAAGAAAAAAGGTTCTGGTATAGTGTTCACCGTACCGATAAGTTTTGCTTACCTAGAGCTAATATTTTAATCATTTTTTACGCTTCTTACCGTATCGATTCAATATGCTTAGATTTGATAAATATTTATTAATAATGTTTTAAAAGGTGTAACATCATTTATTGGAATTAAAAGCCTTTTAAAATATGTTGCCATATTGATACAACTTGTATGTGTACCAAAGCCTTTTTTGGTTTACAAACTTAACAGATTTTGGTGAGCAAAATGAGCACAAATACGTATTTGTCGTATTGAATTCTTTGTAAAGTTTAGTACACGTACCTATACACCTTAGCCTAAAAATGGGATGAATTTCTTGAGTAAAATTACCTTAATAGGAAGTTACAGTAGTGGAACATTATAGATCTAGTATTCCAACTTTTCTATCATTTCTTTTACTTTCAAAATTTTTAAATAGTCAATTCATCTTCCTCTTAACTAATTCGACTTTAATTGTTTATCTTAACAATCAGTATCAGAGTCATACTCAACCGAAAGTCTAACAATCGTTAAGGCAATCCTATAAAAAATTCAATCAACTCGAATATTAACACCATGACATCAAAATCCGGCCAAAACCTCTACGAGAGTCAACTATCCTATTAAAGAAACTAGATGAGGCTCTTTATTAAGTCAAATGACTACCTCTTGTGGGATATAGTGGAAGATGGCCATGGTATCCCAATAAAGAAAGAATATGACCAGTTGGTTTCGAATTTCAAGTTGGATATGACCGATAAAGATCAACGGTACCTTTAGATCAACGATAAGACAATATATATTTTTGTGCACTTGGACCAGATAAATACTCTAAAATGACGTCTTTCACTAGTACAAGAGATATAAGACAAGCTCGAGATGACATATGAAGGTACAAATGACATTAAGGAGATTAAAATTGAACTCCTTAACAAAGCTATGAGAATTTCATGATATAGCCCGATAAGATCATCACTGATATGTTTTATCGTTTTTATATCATTTTTAATGGTCTAAAGGGCTTTGGAGAGATCATCCTAAAACGCAAGCTAGTCCAAAAATTTATCATTTCCTTCTTGAATCATGGGATAAAAACGAATGATTGTCATTTAGGCTAAAGACCTCAAGATCTTGAAGCTCGATTCTCTTATTGGTTGTCTCCTGACCCATGAGTATGGGTGTTCAAACAGGTAATTTGGTTGATGGCCGGACCGAAATACCAAAATCCGAATTAACCGAACTTTTAAAATATTTAATAGTTTAATGAATCATTTTTTTCAAAATATATTAACTGAATCGAACAAATTTTGATTAATTCGGTTAGTTAATTTGGTTAACCGAAATTTGTTATAAAATTTTGGGTAAATTACACAAATGATCACTCAACTATGTAAAAATAGTCTTTTTAGCCACCAAACTTTCAAAAAATTTATATAACAACCATTAAACTTATCAAATTATAAAAATTGATCATTGATTTATTGTATATTATAAATTATTGATAAATATTAAAAATTTTAAAGATTATTTTTAATAATTTAATAGATTTAATTATTATTTTATACTAATTTAATAAAATTTAATGACCATTTTATCAATTTTAAAAGTTTAGTGATTAAAAACAAATATATAAAATATAAAATTTTTTGTTAATTCGGTTAATTAATCAATTTCAAACCGAATTAATCATTAACCGAACTTTCAAAAAAACTTAATCACTCACCGATCGAACAAAGTTTGGTGGTCAACCGTTAAATGAAATTAATTAAGTTTGGTCGGTTAATTCGATTTAGCAGACCGTTTGAACACCTCCTACCCATGAAATCATGAAGAGAGTGAAAAATAAAAGAATAAAAATAGAAGAGAAGATGATGAAAAAAAGAAGGTTAAGAAGAAGAAATTTAAAATTTCTCTTAAGCTATCAAGAAGAGAATGATTCCAGTGAGAAGAAAGACAAGGATGGTAATACTTGCTAAATGGTGTACTCAATTCATGAAATCTAATTGGGAGAAAAAATTCATAGAATAGAAGAGTTTAAGAACAAGGAAGAAAAGGGGAATCCTACTACGTGTTATGAGTGTAAGAAGTTGGAGAATATTAGAACTTTGCGTTCAACTTAAAATAAAGATCTTTTGGAAGATGAAAAAAATATCACTTGGAGTGATAAAGACATTTCAAGTGACGAGAAGATAAAAAATTGCCAACCTTTGTATCATGGCACTTGAAGTTGATCCAATGGTAACCTCAAACTCACTTGTTCCTACATTTGAGGAATTAAATGGTGAATATAATGAGTTACGAGAGATATACGATAAATTAATCATAAAATTTAAAGAATCTATTAAAAAAAAGGGTAAACTATTAAATAGTTCTTTAACTATAATCTATTTATCTTTAGCATCCCTTGACTATCATAAGTTATAGATTGGTCCCGTGACTTAAAAATTATAATAAATTGGTCCAATACCGTTAAAAAAATAACGGTTGATGACGTGACAGTTAATGTAAATTGATATAATTACGTAATAAACCCTCAAGTTTTATATTTATTTTTATTTTACCATAGTTTTAGAAATTAACTTACATAATTTTAATAATCTATCAATTTAGTCCCTCTTTCGACACTAAACTTAGGTTCCTCCTTACCGGCCTCAAATCTTGGCCAATTTTGTTGTCGTTTTGCTTGATCAATACTTACAATGGTCATCGGTTTCCTTCTACTCTTTTTGGATATCCTGTAATGATGTGGGTTTAGAAAATTCTTAGATTCAACAGACCATGCTCGAGCAAGAGAATGGTTTACTTGTTCCTCTTTTCATATGAGTCCCCACTTTCTGATTCTTTCCAAGTGCAAAATTTAATTGCACAGCCCTCACTACGTGCTTGGAAAACTGCTCTTGGGTTCAAACCAAAGTCATTATTGGAAATCCAACATGAAAGAACTGAGAAGGCTCCAACCTGAAGAACAGAGGATGGTTCAAACCTCTTTTTCGTTCTGTTTCTAGGCGCTCGTTGGAAATTGGAATTCTAACCATGTTATTGGGTGCAGTTAAACCTGGGACCAAACCCATCTTTGGACCTTTCATTCAGACAAACGTTCACATTGTTCACATTTGCTGTTTTACATGGTTATGCTCTCTGTTATGTCCTACAATGGTGAGATCTTCACAGTTGTAATTCTTAGGCATGGTGCAGGGTTTTTTGTTGTCATATTTTGTGGCTTGGCTATAGAAATCAGGCAATAAGAGGACTTCTCTTCCAATGACATCGGTTTGATAGTGTTGCTTGTGCAAGTATTGCAGCAATCCATTTCAATAATAAATTTCTAATACAAATCCTAAATTATCCTTGATGAAGTCAAGTTTTGCAGGTTTGGAGGATTAATCTATCATACAGTAAAATTATTTTTGTTGAGAATTTGATGCGACTATAGGTGTTGTTCAAGCAAGACAACAACAAAATTGGACAAGACTGAGGCCGGTAATGAGGGAACCTACAATTGCTGTTGAAGGATAGATTAAAATGATAGATTATTAAAATTATGTGAGTTAATTTTTAGAATTAGGGTCAAGTAAAAAATATGTAAAACTTGAGGGTTTATTACATAATTATATTGGTTTATATTAACTGTCACGCCATCAATCGTTAATTTTTTAACGATATTGGATTAATTTGTTATAATTTTCAAGTCACGGAAACAATTTGTAACTTATGATAGTTAAGGGACGCTAAAGATAATTAGAGCATAGTTGAGGAACTATTTATGTAATTTACCCTAAAAGAATAAAAAATTATTATAAATTTAATAAATAAAATAATTTTTTAGTTAAGTAAGATTAAGGATATGCATGAAAATTGATAGAACTAAAAAATAAAAATTTTGTCATGCATAATTTACTCTCTAAAGTTAAGTAAGATCACAAAACTAGTATTGTTACCATGGCTCTATAATAGTAAAAAGAATATAAGAGTAGTTGAATACCTAATCATATTGTTGCTTCTAGATTTTCAAGGGAACCAAATTGTCAGAAATAAGTGTTTATGGATAAAAAAAATTTAAATACCAAAAATCAAATTTTAAATTTCATATTTGTAGGTAGAGCATTGCTACTTGACGAAGGTTATATATATAATTTTATGGTACGTTTATAGTGGATGTTCAAAAAATATAACTGAAGACAAAAGTTAATTCTTAGAATTTAAATTAAAAAGTAAAGGATGAGTAACCTTCAATGATAATACCAAATATCACATTGCCGATAATAGTTCAATAGGTAAGCACTCTTATATATTCATAAATAATATTATTTATCTCAACAATCTAAAACATAATCTTTTAAGTACAAGTCAATTATATGATAAATGTTCCAATGTGTTTCTTATTTAAATGATTGTAAAATTATTAATGTTGAAACAAATAAAATTATACTTATAGGTCATAGAATATAAAATATTTACATGGAACATTTAGATGTAGTTAATATTTTTAATACATGTTTACTGCTAATGGTGAGCATGACTCATTGTCATGGTATAAAAAAATAGAGCATGCTAGTATAAGTATTTTAGAAAAATTAATTTAAATGACCTAGTTAGTGGTTTGTCTAAACTAAAATTTTCAAATAATAAAATTTGTGACACTTGTAAAAAAAAAACATAAAAAACTATTTTTAAAAATCTTAATAATTTTTTAACTTATAGAGTTTTACAATTAATCTATATATATTTTTGATCTTATTAGAACTACTGTTTGGATGGTAAATCGTATATTTTATGTTAGTAGATAACTACTCTAAATTTACTTGAGTTATATTTTTAAGTATCAAGGTTAGGGCTTTAGAAAAATTATTCACGTTTTCAAAAACTACTCAAAATGATATTGGTTAGTTCATTCCTCATATTAGGTTGACCATAGAACCAAATTTTAAAATTTTGGTTTTAAAGATTTTTATAACTCTAATAGTATAAGTTATAATTTTTTCACTCTTCGCACATCTTAATAAAAAAAAATGAGGTTGTTAATAAAAAAAACGTACTTTAGAAGAAATGATTAGAATCATGTTTTGTGCAAATAATTTATCTAAATATTTTTAAGCGAAAGTTATAAATAATTTTTATTATATTATTAATCATGTAATGATTATGTCAATTTAAAAAAAACTCCTTATATGCTTATTAAACTTAAAAAATAATATTATTTATTTTTATTTTTGGATGCAAGTATTTTGTTTTATACGATCGTAAAGATAATCTAAACAAATTTGATATTAAAAGTAATAAAACTGTTTTTTAGGATATTTTTTAAATTCTAAAGCGTATTGTGTATTTAACGAGAGAACTTTCCATCAATTAACATTGCAGTTAGATTTAATTCATGTTAGTTTAATTCATGGTCCGTATTTTAAGTCATCCTTATTAATAAAATGAATAATTAATTCAAATACACTAAGTATTAAAACCCATTTAATTAAAAATTGTATTCAATTAAGAATATTTTATTAAATTTAATTCAAATTTTAATAATTTCTATTGATAAGAGCAATGTATGATTGGGAATTGATTTCGGGCATCTGACATGTTAATCATTTTTCACACGTAATTAACTATCCAATATCAAATCTACCTTATTCAAGTGAAAAGTGGTTGGTGACAACTTCAAGTTTTATTTTAAAAATAAGAGAAAGAAATTTCCTTAAATTCGTTTTTAAGGAAAAGTGGAAAAATTCGATTTAAATAATAAAAATAATTGTTAAAAAAATATTAGCTAAAACGTTTAAGCGTAAAAGATAATTTTAACCCTCAACGTTTAGAATTTTTATCATTTTATCCCTCATTCTTTTTTGAGATTAATTTAACTCTTAATCTATCTTTTTGACAAATATCTCATCATTTAACTAGATCGTTACAAATTTAATGATGATAATATATTCTAAATGACATAACATCTAAGTTATCAAGTATATACACGCGGAATATAATTTTATTCTAATATAAGATATAAATAATTAAAATTTAAATAAAATATTAAAAATTAATTAAATCTAAAACAAAAGTATACTAAAAATTCTCAACCCTAACTACAATAGAATCAAAATCTTATAAAAAAATGAACACAATCTGAAAAAGAAGAATTTTTTAAAGATTGCTATCGATAAATCAAATGTAAGAGATTTTGATACTAATCAATTGATTTTTTTTGTTATTTTAGTTTAGAATTTAGGTATTTTGATGTTTAATCTAAATAGAAAGTTTAGGGTTTTGATTTGTAGTATAAAATTTATATTTAAATTTAAAAGTAGTGAATTTGAGGTTTAGGTTTTGAGTTTTTATTAAATCTAAAAAAACCAAAATTATAAAAAATGTAAATTTATTTAAATTTTAATTAAATATAAAAAAATCAATTGGTTTAATGGCCAAAATATTTTAGATTTAATTAAGTTTTAATATTTTATTTGAATTTTAATTATTTTATGTTTTATATTGGAATAAAATTATATTCCATATGTATGTATTTGATAGGTTAGATATCATATCACTTAAAATATATTATCACATATTTACTATATGTCATTATCATTAAATTTTTAACGGTGTGATCATCATGATAGTTAAAAATTGAGATATTTATAAAAAAATGTTTAGGTTAAAGGTTAAATTTATTCCAAATAAAGAACGAGGGTCAAAATGATAAAAACTATAAACAAAAAGTGTTAAATTTATCTCTATGCTAAAATTTTATTTGCTTATTCAAAAAATTATTGATCAAACAATCTAATTTTTATATTTTTATCAAATAAGTTAAATAAGATATATAATGTTCTTAATATTTTCTCAAATAATAATATATTTAAAAAGTATTATCAAAATTAATCTTATATTTTATAAATTAAACCCATTCTTAGAGATGGCAACTGACGTGATAAGGTGGAGTAAAGTGTCCCGACCCGTTCTTTGTGATATGGTCGTGACATCGCGGGACCGAGCAAGATGCTTCTGGTTGTGCTTAAAGCTTGGGAGCGGGATAGCATTGAGAGTATAGTACGTGCGGAGCAGTCGTCCTATCTTAGGATGGGTGTGCTGATCGCGCACCACACTGGTCGGGAGCTATCCCCGCTTCCCTGATGAGCCCATGGGAGGGCAAAACCAGTGAGCATCGGAGATCGTAAAGGCTGAACCTTGGGTATGTGAGAGACCTGAGGTGCCGCACGGGTGGAAGTCCCTGCGCCAAAACTCTAACCCCGTGACAAGTGGTATCAGAGCGAGTTTGTGTGCTAGCTGTGTGTTTACCAAGCGCCCCGTTGCTGCGGAGCGAGTCATGTTGACGAGCGTGCTAGCTCGCACCCTGTAACACATGGAAAAAAAATCAAAGTAGGGGAAACCCTAATTTTATAAATTTCTCAATCTAGTTTATGCCCTAATTTGACTCAATTTGGGTTTTTATTTAAGGGTATTATCGGAATTTCGGTCTAACCTAAACCTATCTAAATTATAACTCTCTCTTTGTTATTTTAATTGTCGGTTCTGCCTCTATCTTTATTTCTTTGTTCTTTTTGTGTTATTGGTTTGCCGACGGGTACCCAACGAACAAAACCTTATTGTTTTTTTTAATCCATCATCGAGAGAGAGGGTAAGTTTTCTTGGTTCATCTATCTTAATCCATCATCGACACTCTGGTTTTGCTTCTTATTGACAGGAATAGATGGGTATTTATGTTGCTTCGATTTGTTTTTAAGGGAGATGTTGAATTTACAGACTTAGGTTTGATCGATTAGCGTGGGTGTTTCGTTGAAGGGACTAAATGCGTTGGGGGTTGGATGCTTGGTCGGTTAGTGGACAGGGATGGGTTGTTTTAAGAATTAATTTATTATATTAAATAAAGGGTTTATCGATGGAAGTAATTAATTACAGTGGCAAACCAAAGTTGAAATTACCCATGTGATTTAATGTTGCAGTAAGGAAATGGGTTTTGAATTCAAAGCAATTCAGTAATTGCCATGAGTGGTATTTAGGGGAGTGATCTCATGTGGTCACTGTTGAATGCACCCTCCTTTGGTTTTTATGTTTATGTGTTGATTGGTGAAACCACGTTTTTCGTTTCGAACCAAATTAATAGTTTCATCAATTGTCACTGTAGCAAGTGGTTTTATGGTTTAATTTTCGAATATTTATTTTCTCAGACGACGTCGACTCGGAAGAGAACGTGTTACCTCCACCGCCTCCGCCTCGTGTTCGATCGACTTCTGTGAGCGTCGCTCGTGATTCGCGTATGTGTTATTTTTAGTTCCTTAGGTGGCATAGTACTTCATTATAGTTTTAGAATATTTATTAGAACTTTATTGTAGGCTCTGACTCAGCTAGAGCAGAACCTAGCTCAGACCGTGGAAAACGTCCGTGTCAGCAGTAATATTTGTGCTTCGAGAGGTGTGTTCTCTTCTTGTGCTAGATAATTTACTGTGATTGATTATTTACTGAGAAACTGAACCCTTGTGATATTTGTGATATTGAGATCAGATCATGTGGTTGGTGTGCTTTATACTTTATTTCATTAGTTGTGTTGAGACATCGGATATTTTTTGCATTCATTGCATAGCATATGCATGGGGTGGATTGTACGGAAGAAGGTGATTTTACCATACTGTGTTTTGGAGAAATAAGGGGTGAGGAGTTTTGGGGAACTACCTCCACTGTGATCGGATGGCTTTGCCACCACTGTGTTAGGCGTTCGGAGTACGGGACTGCATTCTCTGTGACATTACATTCATTGTTCATTTGAGACATTTTTGTGATTACTTCCTCGTTATATTTTAATGAACTGAATATATTTGTGACTTGAGATAGCACTATAGAGACACACTGGGCTTTATAGCTCATCCTGTTTATTTAATGTTTCAGACACTCGACCTTAGGAGTTGGTACCCGGAGATCTCAATCAGAAGTTATTTACAGTTATTATTTTCAGTACGTTGTTTACTTAGGATATTACTTTGATGTTTTGGGATTATTAGGGTTGGAGATGTTTTTTTTTAGTCATGCAACAAATGAGATATTTGTTTTGTTAATGATTTTGCTATTGGATATTCGAATATAATAATATTTTTCAACGTCTTTATTGTTTTATATATATAATACCGTTGTATTAGATATTTATTTCTTTGAAAAGTGATCCTTTTTCTTTACTTATCGAATAAGTTATAAATATGACTATTTAACCTACCGTACGTTTCAAGTTTTAAATTAAGGGGTTACATTTTTGGTATCAGAGCCGAGTTCAACACTCGGACTGTGAGGCCCGTAACCGATGTTTTACTTGTGTCTGGAAAGCATGCATGCATTAAACATTTTGGGATACGGGAATTTCTAAAAATAAAGTATTTTACTCGTGTTTTGGAATTGAGACTCCGATACCAAATCTAATATAAACTTTATCCTTGTAGATAGACACTATGCCACCTCGTAGGAGTGTTAGACTTGCTGTTATCAGAGGTCGAGGCCGTGGTCGTACTACTGCGGCTGTTAGTGAACCGCCACCTGCTGTTGATCATACTGTTAATGATCAAGCTAAGATACAAGACCAGGAGGTTGACCCTCAACCTAAGGTGCAACAAACCGTGAGCCGTCAGTCTGGGGATAGGGAAGCACATGAACAACCACCTCATGAGGAGGAGCTGATAGATTCGGACGATGATGAGACGGTGGAACTTGACAGTGCGGCGGTTAACCGGAAGTTACTGAAATACTTCCGTGAACAGTCGGAAAGTGCTAGGAAACCGGTGTCAGCTATTTTCCTTAGTGCCGGAATGAGGGTTTTTGCGGGGGTTTCGGATGAGCACCCATCGGATGCTGAGCTATGGATGGAGGATTTTGAGAGACTTTTTGAGGAAATGGAATACCCCACTAGTAAGAAATTGAGAGCTGCTATTTCGCTACTGCAAGGCGAGGCACAACATTGGTGGAGATCGGAACAGAGGCTTATGACGGCTGATCAAATAACCTGGGATACCTTCTGTTAGGCCTTTCAGAACCGTTATGTGGGAGAGTAGTACCTAGCTAATCGGTGTCAGGCTTTCATTGATCTTAAACAGGAGAATATGACAGTATCCAGGTATGAGATCAGTTTTGTGGAATTGTCCCGGTATGCACCTGGCTTAGTAGACACTGAGAAGGATAAGTGCCGAGAATTTCTGAAAGGTCTTCGCTTCTCGATCCGTGAGAAGGTAGCTCCTTTTCAGGATAAGTCTTTTAGTGCTTTGGTTGATCGTGCCAAGACTGTGGAAAGAATGGAAACCATCTCTGGGAGTCAGTCGAAATACGAGAAGGATCGAGGTAAGAGATATTATGGGTCAGGTTATCAGTAGGGTACCCCGAGTTATACCGGTAAGAGAGATAGAGAGGAATCAGTCCAGCAGGGCAGTCAGAGAACAAAACCAATGGTATCTACTGCTAGTGGTGGTGGGTCGTCAGCTTCCCGACCAATCTGTTCTTTCTGTCACAAGAGACATGGAGGGGAATGCAGAAGGAAGGTCGGCGCTTGTTTCAGGTGTAGATCTATGGACCATTTCTTTAGTGTTTGTCCTGAACCGCCTACAGCTTCCTTCTTGAGGAAACAGTCACAGGATCCAATTCAGACATCTGGTGTGGGTAGAGGTCAAGGAAAGTCAGTCACCTCTGGTACGGGGGGTAAGAGAGGATCAGTTCAGAGTGCAGCTGCCTCAGGTGTCAAGAAACCCGGCCTGATCTATGCTACCAGGGCTCAGGATGATCGTGACCAACCAGACGTTATAGCGGGTACCTTTTCTATCCATTCTTTACCTTATTTTGCTTTGCTTGACAATGGGTCTACGCACTCTTATGTGGCGAGTGCGGTAGCTGGTGGTCTTGAAATTCCGGTATGCAAAACCGATTTTTCTATAACTGTTCAAAGCCTCGTGGGTAATCCCGTTGATGTCAATAGCATTTACCATAATTGTCCTCTTGAGGTTCAGGGGGAGATGTTCCCTGCAAATCTTATGGAACTCCCTTTTTATGAGTTTGACCTTATTCTTGGTATGGATTGGTTATCCAAACATCGAGTTAATTTGGATTGTGAGAAAAAGAGAGCCTTTCTAAAAACACCTGATAATCGAGTAATAATGTTAATGGGGGAACGAAGAGGTTTCTTATCTAATATGATATCAGCCCTTAAAGCTGATAAGTTGATTAGGAAAGGTTCTGTAGTCTATCTAGCGTACATTCTGGATTCTAGACAGTCGGATTCTGGGATAGATAAGATTCGGGTTGTGAAAGATTTTCCAGATGTGTTCCCTGAGGAATTACTAGGAGTGCCACCTAAGCGTGATGAGATTAAGTTTGGTATTGAGGTTTATCCGGGTACAACACCTGTATCGATGGCACCATATCGGATGGCACCTAAGGAACTTAAGGAATTAAAAATCCAGTTGCAAGAGCTTTTGGATAGAGGGTTTATTAGACCAAGTATTTCACCTTGGGGAGCTCCAGTTCTCTTTGTCAAGAAAAAAGATGGGACACTTCGTCTGTGTATTGATTATCGTAAACTGAACAAGTTGACGAGAAAGAATAAATATCCCCTCCCTCGTATCGATGATCTTTTCGATCAGTTTCGGGGTGCTAAGGTTTTCTTGAAGATAGATTTGAGATCTGGGTACTACCAACTTAGAGTTAAGGATTCTAATGTTTTTAAGACAGCTTTTCGGACACGTTACGGCCATTATGAATTTCTCGTAATGCCTTTCGGGTTAACAAATGCTCCTGCAGCATTTATGGTTTTAATGAACAGAGTATTTTAGCCCTACCTTGATCAGTTTGTGGTTGTATTCATCGATGATATTTTGGTTTTTTCTAAGTCGGAGGACGAACATGAGAAACATCTTCGTATTGTTTTGCAAACTCTGAGAGAGAAACAGTTATATGCTAAGTTTAGTAAGTGTGAATTTTGGTTGGCTGAAGTAATGTTTTTGGGACACATAGTTTCTGCTGAAGGTGTTAAAGTGGATCCGAAAAAGGTCGAGGCTATTATGGGTTGGAAGCAACCCAAAAATATTTCTGAGATCCGTAGTTTCTTGGGTTTAGCTGGTTATTATCGGAGGTTTGTGAAAGGATTTTCGATCATTGCGGCACCCTTAACCAAACTTTTGAGGAAGAATACCCCTTATGTGTGGACTGAGGCCCAACAGTCCAGTTTTGAGAAATTAAAATCGGTACTAACCCAAGCCCCAGTTTTGATCCAACCTGAGTCTGGGAAACCATATACCGTTTACAGCGATGCTTCCCATACTGGTTTGGGTTGCGTACTTATGCAAGATGGTAGGGTAGTAGCGTATGCCTCCCGTTAGTTAAAACCACATGAAGGTAACTATCCCACCCATGATCTTGAGTTAGCTGTTGTGGTTTTTGCTCTTAAAATTTGGAGACACTATCTCTATGGGGAGAAGTGTTATATCTTTACTGATCATAAGAGTTTGAAATATTTACTCACTCAGAAAGAGCTTAACCTGAGACAACGTCGTTGGTTAGAACGTCTGAAGGATTATGACTGTGAGATTGAGTATCACCCTGGGAAGGCTAATGTGGTGGCGGACGCTTTGAGCCGCCGAGTAATTGCAGATCTGAGAGCTCTTTTTGCTCGTTTGAGATTATATGAGGATGGGAGTATCTTAGCGGAACTTTGGGTTATTCCTACTTTAATCTCTGAGATTCGTTCGGAACAACCGAATGATGTGTTCTTAATGCATCGTAGGAAAGAGGTTGAGGAAGGTACTTCTAGGGACTTCACCATAAACCAAGATAATATCCTTTGTTATCGGGGACGATATTGTGTTCCGAAGAATTTTGAGCTGAAACAAACTATTCTTCGCGAAGCCCACGATAGTCCCTACTCTATGCATCTTGGTGGGGACAAGATGTATAAGAATCTCCGGGAACGATATTGGTGGAAAGGACTTAAGAGAGATGTTGTGGATTATGTCTCTAAGTGCTTAACTTGTCAGAAAGTGAAGGCTGAACACCAAAGACCATCTGGGTTGTTACAACATATTGAGATTCCTCAGTGGAAGTGGGAACGTGTGACTATGGACTTTGTTAGTGGTCTTCCTTTGACTTCGTCGAAGAAAGACTCTATTTGGGTTATTGTGGATCGTCTCACTAAATCCGTACATTTTATTCCGGTTCGAGTTGACTTTTCCCTTAGTAAGTTAGCTCGGTTGTATATATCTGAGATAGTGTAATTGCATGGTGTGCCAGTTTCTATAATTTCTGATCGTGATCCGAGATTTACAACCAAGTTCTGGAAATCTTTTCATACTACTTTGGGCACTCGACTTAATTTCAGTACTGCATACCATCCACAGACTGATGGTCAGTCCGAGAGGGTTATTCAAATTCTTGAAGATATGTTGCGGGGTTGTGTTGTTGATTATCCGGGCAGTTGGGAGAATTTCCTACCCTTAGCAGAGTTTGCGTATAATAACAGTTATCAGGCTAGTATTCAGATGGCACCTTACGAAGCTTTGTATGGACGTAGGTGTCGTACACCTATTGGTTGGACTGAGTTAATTGAGCATAGGATTTTGGGTCCAGATATTACTCGAGAAGCTGAGGAGATTGTTAGAATGATCAGAGACAGACTTATGGTTGCTTTTGACAGATAAAAATCTTATGCGGATCTAAAACGTCGGGATATCGAGTATGATGTGGGTGATAGAGTCTTCCTGAAAGTATCTCCTTGGCGAAAGGTACTTCGTTTTGGAAAGAAGGGTAAGCTGAGTCCCCGTTTTATCGGACCTTATCAAATTTTGCGGAAAGTGGGGCCGGTTGCCTACCAGCTTGAGTTACCTCCTGAGTTATAGCGTATACATGATGTATTTCACGTTTCTATGTTGAGACGATACAGGTCTGACCCGTCCCACATCATTTCGGTTGATGATATTGAGGTTAGACCTGATGTAAGTTTTGAAGAGGAACCAGTTAAGATTCTTGAGGAGGACAAGAGAGTGTTAAGGAAAAAGACTATTGATATGGTTAAGGTTTTATGGCGGCATGATGGGTACGACGAGGCCACGTGGGAACCTAAGTTTGTTGTCAAAGCTCAGTATCCGCATCTTTTTTCATCAGGTAAATTTTGAGGACGAAATTTCTTTTAAGGGGAGGAGAGTTGTAACACACGGAAAAAAAAATCAAAGTAGGGGAAACCCTAATTTTATAAATTTCCCAATCTAGTTTATGCCCTAATTTGACTCAATTTGGGTTTTTATTTAAGGGTATTATCGGAATTTTGGTCTAACCTAAGCCTATCTAAATTATAACTCTCTCTTTGTTATTTTAATTACCGGTTCTGCCTCTATCTTTATTTCTTTGTTCTTTTTGTGTTATTGGTTTACCGACGGGTACCCAACGAACAAAATCTCATTGTTTTTTTTTAATCCATCATCGAGAGAGAGGGTAAGTTTTCTTGGTTCATCTATCTTAATCCATCATCGACACTCTGGTTTTGCTTCTTATTGACAGGAATAGATGGGTATTTATGTTGCTTCGATTTGTTTTTAAGGGAAATGTTGAATTTACAGACTTAGGTTTGATCGATTAGCGTGGGTATTTCGTTGAAGGGACTAAATGCGTTGGGGGTTGGATGCTTGGTCGGTTAATGGACAAGGATGGGTTGTTTTAAGAATTAATTTATTATTTTAAATAAAGGGTTTATCGATGAAAGTAATTAATTATAGTGGCAAACCAAAGTTGAAATTACCCATGTGATTTAATGTTGCAGTAAGGAAATGGGTTTTGAATTCAAAGCAATTCAGTAATTGCCGTGAGTGGTATTTAGGGGAGTGATCTCATGTGGTCACTGTTGAATGCACCCTCCTTTGGTTTTTATGTTTATGTGTTGATTGGTGAAACCACGTTTTTCGTTTCGAACCAAATTAATAGTTTCATCAATTGTCATTGTAGCAAGTGGTTTTATGGTTTAATTTTCGAATATTTATTTTCTCAGACGACGTCGACTCGAAAGAGAACGTGTTACCTCCACCGCCTCCACCTCGTGTTCGATCGACTTCTGCGAGCGTCTTTCGTGATTCGCGTATGTGTTATTTTTAGTTCCTTAGGTGGCGTAGTACTTCATTATAGTTTTAGAATATTTATTAGAACTTTATTGTAGGCTCTAACTCAGCTAGAGCAGGACCTAGCTCAGACCGTGGAAAACGTCCGTGTCAGCAGTAATATTTGTGCTTCGAGAGGTGTGTTCTCTTCTTGTGCTAGATAGTTTACTGTGATTGATTATTTACTGAGAAACTGAACCCTTGTGATATTTGTGATATTGAGATCAGATCATGTGGTTGGTGTGCTTTATACTTTATTTCATTAGTTGTGTTGAGATATCGGATATTTTTTGCATTCATTGCATAGCATATGCATGGGGTGGATTGTACGGAGGAAGGTGGTTTTACCACACTGTGTTTTGGAGAAATAAGGGGTGAGGAGTTCTGAGGAACTACCTCCACTGTGATCGGATGGCTTTGCCACCACTGTGTTAGGCGTTCGAAGTACGGGACTGCATTCTCTGTGACATTACATTCATTGTTCATTTGAGACATTTTTGTGATTACTTCCTCGTTATATTTTAATGAACTGAATATATTTGTGACTTGAGATAGCACTATAGAGACACACTGGGCTTTATAGCTCATCCTGTTTATTTAATGTTTTAGATACTCGACCTTAGGAGTTGGTACTCGGAGATCTCAATCATAAGTTATTTACAGTTATTATTTTTAGTACTTTGTTTACTTAGGATATTACTTTGATGTTTTGGGATTATTAGGGTTGGAGATGTTTTTTTTTAGTCATGCAACAAATGAGATATTTGTTTTGTTAATGATTTTGCTATTGGATATTCGAATATAATAATACTTTTCAACGTCTTTATTGTTTTATATTTATAATACCGTTGTATTAGATATTTATTTCTTTGAAAAGTGATCCTTTTGCTTTACTTATCGAATAAGTTATAAATATGACTATTTAACCTACCGTACGTTTCAAGTTTTAAATTAAGGGGTTACACACCCCAAGAAGAGGGTGTTCGCAAGTAGGTCCTCTAGAGACAAGGACGGGTAGGCAGGAAGCCGTAACGAAAGTTCTCCGGAAGTGCGACCCCTATCAGTGGTCGAGTTTGGGGGAATTGCAAACTAGTTCCTGGTGAATCTAAAGAGAAGGTTAAGAGTTCCTCACCATGCACGAGGGCGTGCATGAATCAAGTGGGGGAGTTTGTCACGACCCGTTCTTTGTGACACGGTCCTGACATCGCGGGACCGAGCGAGATGCTTTTGGTTGTGCTTAAAGCTTGGGAGCGGGATAGCATTGAGAGTATAGTACGTGCCGAGCAGTCGTCCTATCTTAGGATGGGCGTGCTGATCGCGCACCACACTGGTCGGGAGCTATCCCCGCTTCCCTGATGAGCCCATGGGAGGGCGAAACCAGTGAGCATCGGAGATCGTAAAGGATGAACCTTGGGTATATGAGAGACCTGAGGTGCCGCACGGGTAGAAGTCCCTGCGCCAAAACTCTGACACCATGACAAAAGCATTTATGGAATGGACAATGAAACGAGTCACACGCATCGATGCAACGCACAAAAATGATAATATTTTATAAATTAAACCATTGAAAATTATCTATCTCTTCAATTTTTCATGTCATATTTTTATTAAAGTGAATATTCATTTGAGAAAACTGTTTTTAAAATAAATTAACAATAAATATGAGTAAAGATTCACTTAAGAAAGTATGTCATGAAAGAAAATGATGAGATGAATGTTTTTAGTAATTGGTCTCATGAATAACGTAGTGTGATTTACCCATGATATAATTTCTCCATACATATATTTTTATTATTTTTTTTAAAAAAGTTTAGGTTGTAGTTTAAGATTTTTAGACTTTCTAAGAATACAAAACTATCATAGTTTTAAAATATACGGTAGGTAAGTGATTTTAGAAAATATGATAAAAAAGTTTAGATATGAGCCAGTTTATCATTGATTTTAAAAAATATGGTGAAAAAGTGATTTTAAAATATAATTTTAAAAATATTTTTTATTATTTAGTTTAAAATAAAAGTGTTTGATATTATTATTAGAAATGCTTTTAAAAATTTAAAATATTTATTTTATAAATTCATTTTAAAAATATAAAAGAATTGATGTTGTAAATAAGGATAATTGAAAAATTAAAAACTAAAAATTTCAATTTCTAAAAATTACTTTTAAAATTAAACTAAAAGGTAACTTTTAACCAAAAAGATCATCTATTTATTTAGTAAACTAATGAATTTTTGTATTTTTAAAATATTCAATAACATCACCCAACTTTTTATTTGTCTTAGATATGTTCTCTACCGTTATAATCGTTAAAATTTTATGTTAAAGCCTATTTTTTTTAGAAAAATAAATAAACTATAATAGTCATCATTCAACTTTCTTTTCACTTATATTTTGGTCACTAAATTTTTAAATTTTTTAATTTAATAACTTAATTTTTAAATTGTTTATATTTTAGTTCTCTTGGATGATATGATTATAGAAATTGAAAAAAAATCTGATTATTATTTAAAAAATCAAAATGTTTTGGATATCTTTAATTGTGGTGGATATTTATACGTTAAATAATATTTTAATATACTTTATTATTAGAGTTTAATTTCCATTAGAATTAGGATTTGTATCTTATGCCTATATAGAGAGAGAGACTTTTGGAGAAAGCATTGTACAATCCTACTTTGAGAATATAATACAAGTCTCTCTCCTTTTCTCTCATCTTTTTCATCTATTTTGTTCTTGTTCTTTATTTTATTCACAATACGTTATCAGCACAAAACTCTAACCAATGGAGGTGTTTGTCGTTCGAATCTTAAATGTGTTATTGAAAAGAATTTATTACTAGCATGAATCAAAGATAAGTTATTCTCCCTCTATTATATTTTAATTATCGACTATTTTTCTCTCTTGATCTTTAACTTGATTTTTAATTTTTAAAAAATTATTGATTATTTGGTGTTTCGGTAGCGATAGAATAACTTAATTATCATGGTTCTTTTCAATAATTCTTAAAAAAGATTTTTAACAAGATATTGGTGACTAATTCTATCATGTATTCAACTTAGCTTGAAAAGTCTAATATATTTTACTTATTTATCTTGATATAGTGGTGTAACGACCGTCCCCACGGAGGTCTTTAAAAACATTATTTTTGTGCAAATTAGAAATTTTGAAAAATTTAGGATTAGGTTTAAAATTAGGGTTCAAAATTTAGTATTTGTTTTATTTTGAAACCTCGATGAATTTGAGTTTAAAATTGGTGAATTGGGGATTTATTAAAAAAAATAGGTTTTAAAGGATAAAAATTATGTTAAAATGGAAAATTGAGAATTTTGGAAAAAAATTGGGAATTGGAGATAGGTTTAACATTTAGGTTTCAAAATTAGTGTATTAGGAATTTATTTAGAAAATTAGGGATGGAAAATAAATTAAAAATAAAATGGAATTTATTTTGAAAAATGGAGTCGTCACCTACCATTTCGGTAGACCGGACACCCAGAGATTCTAAAAAAATGGGTTTGAGAGTCGATTACGGATGAGATATGAAAATACCCTAACCGCCCCAAAATTGGTACTTAATCTAATATAATAGTCCAATTTCGAAATTTGCAAGTTCAATTTTTTATTAATTTATTATCCGTTTAAGAGTGCGAATATATTTTAAAGACCTAAATGTTCGAAGTTAAGTGGCCAAACCCCCACCATTATGCCTGATTTCGGCCTCGCTATAACCGAATATTGAGATACCACATTATAAAATTACAATAAAAAATTATATGAGAAATTAAAAACAAGAAATTAAATCGCAAAATTTAATTACAAAAAATTAAATTGCGGAAAATTAAATGTTAGATGATAGATATTTACACGAAACGAACCGTAAAAATACGGATCATTCTCCGTTGCGAGTCACCGTATGATCGAATTGAACAAATAAATAAATGAGCAAAATTATAGCACATAATATAAATATGTAACACATTATAAAATTAATATATAGTATATGATAATAAAAAGATAACATGTAAACTATACAATAATAATTTACTATATAAAATAAAACATACAAATAAATATGACGATACTATAGTACATAAATTATCATAGTACCATAGGTATATAACCATATATAATAATATATTCAAATAATTTATAACATAAAATCTACAAAAAAGTTATACAATAAATCATACATATAATATTCCCATAGCGAAAACTATTATATAATATATAAAGGTAAAGGGTCACTCACCGTAAACAAAAACAAAGAGATGATGACTTTTGATATTAAAGATATTTATTTATATTTTAAAATTAAAAGAATAAATAAACAAATATAAAGTGAATATTGTGAATAAAATAAAGAAGAAATAAATCAAGAATAACGAACAAAAATGAAAGAACAAAGAGAAGATATAAAAAAAGATATTTGTATTATTTTCAATATTGACTTATATACAATACCTTCATAAACTCATCTATTTATAGGTATAAGTACATAATGTATTAAACTCTAATTAATGAAGATAATATTTCTAATGATAAAGTTCTTATTATGATAGACATCCACATAGATAATATTTATAACACTCCCCCTTGGATGTCTATGAAGATAATGTGCCTCGTTAAAACCTTACTAAGATAAAAACCTTATGGGAAAAAAAATTCTTAGTGAAAGAAAAAGAGCACACATCTTTGATATGCATAACATGTTGCCTCATTAAAAACTTTACCAGAAAAAACCATTAGAACAAAACCTCGGTTAAGGGAAAAATAGTGCAACGCGTATTTACTCATCCTCATGAAAATATCACATAAGATCTTTGAAACTTCATAATTCAATATTGAATATGATCTTCAAATGTTGAAGTAGATCATGCACTAGTGGATAAATATTTCAAATCATTGCTTAAAATGATTCATTGAATATTATTCATCTGAAAATCATGAGGGATGAAACTTGAAAAAATATGTTTTGTTTTATCATATTTGATATATCCACCTTGAGATATAAATTTTGTATTATCTCTGTACAAGATAGCTTGCATCTTATCTTGTAAAAATATTCACATATCCTCAGGATATGTTTAGCCAAATACATATTTCGACTTTGCCTCATGCATAACAATTATATAAAGGTATGATCCAATAGCAATTAAATAATATTTTTGGACTAGCTAAGATACGATGCTTCCAGATCAAATAAGTACATATTGTACTTTTAGATCAAGAATATCATTATCCTTTTCTTGAGGCAAAAAGAATCTTTGTTTA
Organism: Abelmoschus esculentus; assembly: GCA_035048815.1. Taxonomy (NCBI): domain Eukaryota; kingdom Viridiplantae; phylum Streptophyta; class Magnoliopsida; order Malvales; family Malvaceae; genus Abelmoschus; species Abelmoschus esculentus. The sequence goes on along the minus strand of JAUCBN010000026.1, from coordinate 8,984,566 downwards.
CATTGAGAGACCTAGCAATCATAAGGATGATTAATGAATATGCGTTATGTATGTAAAGTCTCTTTCAACATTTTTCTGTATGTCGATTGATGCACAAGGATTTAAGGAGATCATTTCACGAGTCTCAATGATATTCAAATCATTGACATACACATCAATAAAAATTCAAAGCTAAACCTCTTAATAAAAATGCTCGGGGAAATAATTCATATAGAATTATGCTAATAAGTATTCAATGAGGCGATCATACCAAATACGCCTAAATTGTTTCAAGCCATAAAAAGATATATTCAATATGATTGAATAATATTCTCGAGAACTTGAATTAACTGTTTATGGCAGTCTAAATCCTTTTAGAAGCTTCATGTAAATGTTGTTATCAAGAGGCTCACATAAATAAGATATAACAACATCCATTAAACGAAACTAAGTCATTTATTTATTACAAGAGTATCTAAAAATAATTGCATCCACCACAGAGGAATATATTTTCCTCATTCAATTTCATATATTTCTAAGAATCCTTGTGCAATCAAGTGAACTTATATCTCATGATTTCCCCTTTTGATTTCTCTTTCTCACAAAGACTCATTTATATCCATGAGTTTTACACATTTCAATGTATGGGCTATCGACCCAAATACTTCTCTTTTGAAAGAGATTTTAGTTTCGCCTCAATTTCCCTTTTCTATGTTGTCCAATCATTTCTTTGTTTACATTTCTCATTTGACAATGATTCATGATTCACATCATCAAATAAAATCTTTAGTGCTATATTGCATTCAAATATATAAACGACGTCGATTTAATTTCAGTTCCACTTATAACATATATGATATAATATATTGAGATCTTTTTATTATCAGGTACCTGAGTCATGTCAATGTCTCTGTTGGAGACCATTTAATCTTTTATAGAGATTTTTATAATCATTGATTTCTCGATAAGACTATCATAAAATATAGCTCCGTTTCTTTTTTGAGGATTTTTTTCGAACTTACTTGTCTACTACGCTTCAAGCATATGTTAAACTCATTAGCAACTAGAGTTTATCAATCCATGATATCAAATTTAATCAGAGCATTCATAGTTGGTATACATGACTTAGTCACTCTTTTAGGGTTAGCAAAATCATTTGGCAATTGATTTGCTAAATGAATTATCTATTGAACTTATAGTTCATGTAGTACGTGGATCAAAAAGAGAAAATGATAATTCATTCCAAATATTTCTTTCACCAACTATTTATTTTCTCCCCCTAATGTTGGATAAATTGACTCATTAAAATGATAGTCAATAAATAGTGTTATAAATAAATTCTCTATCAGAAGCTCAAGATATTAAAATCTGACACATATTCCCAACAAAACTCATCTTTGTGCGTTATGGTGGAGTAATTAGAACATATATCGCAAACAAAAATCTAAGATGAGAAATATTTGGTTTTTGACCAAAAAACATTTGTAATGGGGAGAACTTATGATCATTTGTTGGCTTGATGCAAATTTGTTATACTACATATAAAATTACATGTCATCAACATTATCAAGACTAATTGTCTTTAGAAAATAATCTGGAAAATGTGCTTGTAATTTTATCAACTGAGCAAGTAGCCTCACAAACACCAAGTTGCGGGTTAATAACAAGGATACACATAACTATCTAGTCGATGCATCGATAAAAATCATAAAATATCTAGATGGTCTTTAAGAAAGGTGTATGGCCCATATATATCACCTTGTATCCGTTCCAAAAAATTAATAGAGTTGCACTCTATATTAACTGCTGATGATTGAATAATCAAATTACTTTCATAGCAAGTATTACATGAAAATTACCTTTAAGAAAATCTTAGTTCTTCAATAAGTGACCACATAAAAGTGTCAACAAATTTTTGCATCAAAATTGAACCGGGATGGTCTAACCGGTCATGTCAAATAATCAGTAAACATCTAGTTTACAATAGCATGAGCTTCAATTTGTACTAATTCTTATGCAGTACAATATGGATGGTAGTGCATGTAATTTTGCCAATATTTCATTATTGCCTTGAGTTGTACTCGTAATATTGGGATATTCAACACCCCCTTGACTAATATTCTCAATATATTTCTATAAATATCTTTAAAATTCAATAAGTCTCTTTGCGACTTTGACGAGTATAATGCACTATAAATATGAGATAAAGTCTTATTTGGTAATAACATATTTGCTCAACGATGCTCAGTCAGAGCTTTCATGTGATATTAGTACTTCCGAATATAATACTCACATTATTCCCTTGAATTTAAAATAGGGAAATATGCATAATCATGCACCTTTAATATGTGCTTATTTCATTCACTTCGGGGAGTGGAAAATATGTGCTTTGTACCATTCACTTCGGGGAATGACAAAATATTAAATGTAGCACATTATATCAAATCAGTTATCTATAAAAGATAAACTCTCAAAAGATCTTCTAAAGCAATGATATTTTAGTATTTTGAGATATAGTACTCACATTTTCCCTTGTATTTAAATGGGAAAATATTTCTTATGCTTAAGTATTGTATGAATACTTGTACTGTCTGCCAAGCATAAATAACATAAATTAAAATAAATGGCGAATTTATTCTCTTGAAGGATTATGAGAAAATTAACAATATCCAATTGAGTTGGACCAACAATGCCATAATTTTCGCCACAAAGAAAATCTATTTATATTTTCTTTAATTTATCATTCATGATTATGGATAAAGTCAATAATACTTTAGCGTTCGATAAGTACGAGATCAATGGTTTGTACCATCGCATTGATAACATAAAGATTTTGATATGATCTTTGTCATTCTTGTCATCTTTATAATTCCACTTCTTGTGGATATAAGCATTCTCAAAATAATCTTATCCGTGTCTATTTTATGATCTCAATCATGACCACAATTACTAATGTGATATTTATTCTTTTCACTATAAAATATCACATTCACTTCAGGGAATGGAGCGGAGACTGATAGGTATTCAAAATCCTTGTATGATATTGTGTCTGTAAGACAACATTAATGTGTGAAAAGTGGAGTATGTTTTCTAACATATTCTCATCAATAATACTCTGTCACATAATTGAGTTTTATTCACTAACCATATAGTGAATTATCACGTTTACATTCACTTCAAGTAATAAAACAAATTCAATAATCGCATGGAATAAACATCATTCTTGCATTCACTTCAGGGAATATCATAAATCAAATAATTGTATGGAATAATCATCATGCTTGCATTCACTTCAAGGAATATCATAAATCCAATAATTGTATGGAATAATCATCATGCATACATTCGTTTCAAGGAATGCTTCCCATAAAAATTCTTTGATCAAGACGATTTTCGTAACTTGAACTTGGGAGAAATATATAGTCGATTTTTTGACGTAAAAATATTGCTTTCAAGGAAATATAGATTTTATAATATTCATACTATTAAATAGTAATTGATCAACCAATATATATAAATAATAATGAACAAAAATTTAATCCTTATATACGGCATTATTAAACCAGTCCACAAGGTCCTTTAAAAAGAACCCCTTTGAGACCAATAGCCTCGCAGAACGGGATGTCCAACCAATATACTCGGATTAAACCAATATAACAAATAATATATTAATTAATTAGAATATAATTGACTTTTACCATAGTGATCGGTTTTTACCCTTTGCCAAACTTGATAGCTTTGGAATTGTCGACAAAAACTACGACAATTGAGTCACTTTATGCTATACAAATACCAAACAACCAAAGATTTTCTTTAAAATTAAAAATCAAGAAAGAAAATAATCGATAATTAAAATATAATTGAGGGAGAAGAACTTATTTTTGATTTATGCCAGTAACAAATTCTTTTTAAAAACTCCATCAAGATTCGAATGACAAATACCTTCATTGGTTAGAGTCTCATGCTAATAACGTGTTGTGAATAAAGTAAAGAAGAAATAAAACAAGAATAAAGAACAAGAATGAAAGAACAAAGAGAAGATATAAAGAGAGATATTTGTATTAATCTCAATATTGACTTATGTACAATGCCTTCACAAACTCATCTATTTATAGGTATAAGAAGTACATAATATATTAAACTTTAATTAATGAAGGTAATATTTCTAATGATAGAGTTCTTATTATGATAGACATCCACATAAATATTATTCATAACAGTGAACAACTTTTTAAAGCTATTATTCCCAAATTCAAAGCACAAAACAATCATTAAGGAAATAATGCTTTAATGTCATTTTCCTTGAAAGAAATAATAAATAAAAAGTCAATCAAAATTATTAATAATTTTTTTTTTCATGAGAATTACTTGTTATTAGTTACATGATAACAAAGTAAATGAAATTTTGTAAATAATTAAATAAAATAATATAAAAGGAAAGGAAAGGGAATTAAAATTAGGGGACAAAATAAAAAAATTGAATTACAGGGTTAATTTAAAACAAAACAGAACGAAATGGACGAAATTAAAATAAAAAACAAATTTAGGGGATTGAAAAGGAGATTAACCCATGACTGGAAGTCAAATGTCCTACAAATTAAGGGATCATGCATGTAATTAACCTCAAACCCATAAATGCGCGGATCATTCCCCTGAATTGGGTCACTGCGCGGGTTAAGAGGCCAGGTACCATTTTATAAAGCATATAGATGAGGAAGGCTTAGGCTAAAGTGCATGAAGCCTTCATTTTCCTCTTTCTTTGTTTGAAAACAAACATGAACCCAGATAAACACTCTAGGAAAACAACATGAACCCTAGCCAACTTTTCTAGAAACCTGCAACGGTAAAAAAAACTTTTTTTTGTTAGAAAAGTCGAACTGAAACAACTAAAATCAGAAAACGCTTCCTTTTTCTTTTAAAAATTCTTGAAATCAAGCCTCAGATTTGAAAAGAAAACAAAATCCCTTCTATTTGTTTTGAAATCCGAAAGAAGGTGCAAACGAAGAGGAAAATGAAAAGAAAGAACGACGACAGGAAATGATTCCTCCCTTCAAAGGTAAAACCTTTAAACCCTAATACTTATTCGAAAAAAATAGTAGAAAGATTGCTCTAGAATTTTTTATGTTTGTATTTCTTTGAAATATTCCCGTCTAGGGTTTACATTTGATTCACGTTTGGCTTTATAGCCGATTACAATATAGATAGAAAATGAAAAATGAAATTGATTATTGTATCATCCTCTGATTTTTGTCCTTTTTGTTGGTTTGGCATGTACGATCGAGAGGGGACCAACATTCTTTCTCCTTTTTGGACGGATTTGGAGAGGAGTTTTTTTATGTGGTTACTGGTGATGCACTAGCATTGTAACGGTAGCACGAACGTGGTGTTGACCTGATATGGATCATCGTTGTCCAGGAAGATGGAGGGACGAAATTCCAAAAGCTTTTGGAATTTTCAAGAAACTGAAGAGGCAGGAGGGAGATAAGAGGTCGTGGGTCAACCGGGTTGATATTTAGATCGTGGGTTATCAGGGTATGGGTTATTGGGTCGTAATCGGGTATTGGTTTTGGCTTAACAGGTGTATTTTGGTTTAAAGACTTAGTTATGTAATGGGTTTAGCTAAAAGTTTGGGTTTAAGGCTTTGGTAAGATGTAAATGAGTTGGTAATTGGTTTTGCAGATTTGTATAAGAAAACGAATAATATAAATGGATTATTTTAATTATATAATATAAATAATATTAATAATAGTTTTTGAATTTTTAATTTATTATTTTTTATTTATGGTGTTTTTATTTATTATTATATATTAATATTAAGATTTAGGGATATGGCTTAGGGTTTTGGTTTAAGGTTTCAGTTTAGGGATTTGGTTAACCTGGGCAAAAATGGTTAGTACAAGTGGATGATTAATTATTCTCAAACTAAGGGATGGTTTCTCAAAGCGGGGAATTAACATTTGTTTAAAACACAATGTAACGTAGTTGTAGTGTTTTTGCACATATTTAATTTGAGGTTTTTCTCTCTTTATTTATGATCATTATTTGTTTATTTTATTATGATGATGAAAGTTTATGTTTTTAATTGTGTTTCAAGTATTATATGATATTGAAACAAATATTGAACCTTTAATTAATTAATATGTTCTCTATTATGTTGGTTTCATCTGAGTATATTGGTTGGACTTCCCGTTTTGTGAGACTACTGGTTTCAAAGGTTTTTCTTTTTAAAGAACCTTGTGGATTGGTTTAACAATGCCGTGTATGAGGATTATTTTTTTGTTCTTTCTATATATATATTGGTTGCTCAATTATTCTTTAATAGTATGATTATTATAAAGTCTATATTTGCCTGAAAGCAATATTTTTTGCATCGATTACTCTATTATAGACTTCTCCCAAGTTAAAATTATGAAAATCATCTTGATCCAAGAAATTTTATAGAGGCATTCCCTGAAGTGAATGCATGCCTGATGCTTATTCCATGCAATTATTGAATTTATGTTATTCCTTGAAGTGAATGCAAGCATGATATTTATTACATGTGATTATTGGATTTATGTTATTCCCTGTAGTGAATGCAAGCATGATCTATATTCTATAACGACCCAGATTTTAGATTCGAGTGTCGGGTTAACCTAGAACGTTCGGTTATCCTTGGATCAAAGTGGGTTTTAAAGTTTTTTTTTTTAAATTCTCTTGTTGAGGACAAAGAGATAGGAGGAAGAGTTTGAGTTTCTATAAAAAAAATTAGAGTGGTGAAGTGATTCCTCTATTTCCTTTTTCATCTCCATCTCTTCCTGTTAACCAAGATAAGTTAAAGGTACTACCTTGTCGTTCTTGGCTGGGAATCTCGTTTTAAGTCTAAAGTTTAAGTTGTAGAGAATCAAGTGATCTACATAACAAGGTAAAAATGGTGTGTTTTGATAAAGGTTGGTTGTGAAATGCTTGAAGAAGCTAGAACGGGAAAAGGATGGTAAAGAGGTTCTTTTATTTGTTCTTTGATAGTTTTAGCTTCTAAAAACATCCCTAACAATGTCTAATTGTTGGTTTAATTTCTTTCTTGTAGAGAAAGAATTTGGGGAGCCTTCAAGGAATTGTGGCAATTAGAAAGAGTGAAGGAGAGTTTTTTAGGTATTATAGTTATTTGCTCAAGGTTGATACCTATCCAACTCCTCTTTACATCTAACATCTCATGAGTAGGTTGCATTGCTTATGATGTGAATGTATGATTGCTTGTTTGGTAGCAAAGATACCTCCAACAGAGAATTTCGTAAAAAATGTTTGATGGATTAAAACTGATAAAAATGATTTGCAATTGAATAGATTAAATTTGGGTAGTTTCTTAGCAATTTGAAGGTCCAAACTTGTATTTTCGTGTAGGTGTTTTGATACCTCTTGGTGTGCGTTTCAATACCCTAGAGAGGAAAGGAGGACAAAGTTAGCAAAAGTTTCGATACGCCTAGCCTGTGTTTTGATACCAAATATTCTTGTGGTAAATCATTTTGATACCCTTTGGTAGGTGTTTCGATACCCAAAACTCTAGTAGCAAATGGTTTTGATACCCCATATAGGGCGTATCGAAATAGGTAGGTTTTCTTTTGGTCAACTCTAAGGGGTCGTCTCACCTTATCAATATGCTAAGGAGGTGTTTCAATTACCGAGGAATTCTGATAACCTCTTCGTAGACATATCAATATGGTGGCATTTCGATACCCCATATAGGCGTATCGAAACCCTTAGGCAATTAGCCCAAGTTTTAAGGGATGAGTTTGGGGTTCCACAATCTATGCTATGGGTTCTTATGAGTTTATTAAGCTATAAAATGTATTGTAAAAATTTGTTTGGTGATAATGACTTCAATACGATGATAGATGCCAAGTCTTGGTCTTTGGTTTAGTTATGTTACAGTTTGTGTAACACCCCTTACCCGGGTTAGAAGCAAGGAGTGCTACTCAGAACATTTTAAGACAGATCAAGTTCATGCAAGGCATTTAAGATCATCAGTTATATTTTATGTTAAGGCCTATAAATTTTAGAGCCAATTAAAACTTTTATACTTATGCTTATCTTATTCACCAGTTGTGATTTAATTAACGTTTAATAGTATAGTTATCATTTAAGCATATCATGAACCATTTGTGTCAAACAAACACACAATTCACATACATGTTAACTTATTTAAACAAAAGATAGATACATCAAATATCCTATTCGAATCCATATAAACCATTCAATTTATATACTATGTTAAACATATACAAATCGTGTGAACTTACTTCATTCAGTTGTCCTATATTGAATTTACTATTACTCTTACTTGCTAAGCGATCACATCAGTATGCAAGACACTCAAACACTATTACACGATTATTAAATAAGGAATCATGTTACTTTTATCCCTATCATATAAACTGGTATACCATTCCATTATTCTAATGGATTTCTATCACTTTTATTTACCTTATTAACATGAAACAAACTTTATCTTTTTAAATTATTACCATTGGAATATTTCTTAAGGTTTAAGTATGTGAAATAGTATTTCTTAAAGCATAGGTAACCTATCTATGCGTGATTCCATTCAATCTGAAGAGAACCCTTCGATTATGACAATTTCATCTTATCATTCATATTAGTCAAATACTAACCTGCAACTATTTAATTCATGTACCATATTAAACTTATCTCAGTCATGAGAACTTATACTTATTTAATACTCTAATAAAATACTATTACTACCCATTTACCATGTGATCATTTAAGCATGCTTTAACATTTGATCTTTAGTTACCAATCAAAACTTTCTTAATGTTCAATCAAACAAAATGGTATTACTTAAAAACTAAATAATCAAATAAGATATGAATCCAAAACACAAAACCTTATAATCCAAACATTCAATTTAACTAAATGTGTACATACACATTTTACATGCCATTTCCTATCATTTTTAGACCATCTTAAAACGATTTATACATATTTAATAATCTTCTCATGCTAAAGATATCTAAATAGGCATACACATTATTGATGAGTACCAAAAAGTTTTCTATTTTCTCATCAATTCTCCACTCTTTTATTGCTAATAAAGACAGAATTGAATGCAATAAAATTTTTGATTATTTTTCATATCTCAGCATCTAAATACTATTATTATGAATTTATCCATTATTTGGCATAAAACATATATGTTTGATAGTTTTCTTTCTTAGACAAGAAATTAGATCACAGAAAAGAGCCAAAGAAGAAAATAGATGCTGAATTGCAATAAAGCATCCGCCACGGCAGTGTTTTGAAGACCGCCGCGGTAGTACAGAAAGACGACAAGTGATGCTCAACATGAAGAGGATAAGATGCCGAAAGACAAAGAAAGAAGAACAACTCAGTTTAGGAAGTCGAACCCAAGCCAAACCGCGAGAAGAGACATTTTAGGAATTAAGATTTATTTAACATAATTTAATTAGGAATTAGACTTCTCTTCTATTTAGAACTCTTTCCTTGCATGGAAAGATCAACTTCGGACTTGGCCTATATAAGGAAATCATTAGGTTTAGGTTTAGTGGAGAAGAAGTCGGTTTACACACATAACTTATCCTTAACCGTCGAACACAATATGTTCTAAACTCCCTTGGAGGTTTAGATTATTATGGAGTAGATGGAGAGGAAGGTTACATTGTTATTGATATTTATTAATGCAAGTCTTATTTTATAGTTTATTCTTTCTAGGTACTTAACTTTCTTTGCATATGAGCTCGAGATGATAAGTATGTGAAGAAATATTCATTTGTCTAATATCGGGAGAGTTAGGCTCATGAAACGAGAGAATACGGTCTTTGCTCAAGGGCATTGACTAATCTGGGTCGGATTTTAGTGACTAACAAGACGCATGTGAGGTTGTTATCTACCTTTGATTAACGCCGGGAGGTATCATCAAGACACGTGTATTTAAACAGATTTCTTTGCTTAGGGATAAGGAAGAAACATATACAACTGCTCTGTCAAACTATGGAAAGTTGAATTGTCGACAAGGCATAATCCCGCTTAGGCAACTACGGTGTCCCTTTGTGCGATCGGCCGAGGCGACAGTTTAACCTATTGCATTAATATGTGGATTAGCAATATAATTGGATTCTCCTCTACAAAGCATTCAATCTAACCTCATTCTTCTCAATTATTTCTTTTCTATACTTTAATATAGTTTAGTTAATGCAATTAAAATCAATCCAATTACCTGTGTTTTTAATTTTTTAAGTGCAGTTATAAGAAGTAGTAGAATTGACACAGTCCTCGTGGGACAAGCATCTTAAATACTACAATCTGACAAAGGTGGAACCATTAGGACTCCAGAGCCTCCATCAGATTTGGCGTCATTGCCGAGGACTGGCGCTCAGTTTTACTACTAATTATTTTTGCATATTTTTATTATTTTAGTTTATTTATTTAGTTTTAGTTTTAGTTTAACTTCTGTGGACTGTTTTGTGTATAACCAGGTCCAGCCCTACTATTGATCAATACCCTTACGACCCAGAAATCGAAAAAACTGCACGAGATTTGAAACGAAGGGCACGCCCAAAAAAAGAACGTAGATCCTGGCCAATAAAACAATGCGAGTATGAACGCAGCCGCGAAAAACAACCGTGGAGCCTTCACATTAGTTGATCCAGTAAATATTCCAAGACAGGAACGTGTTGAGTTGATCGATCTTGAAAGTGGCCAAGAGGGGGGTGAATTGGTAATAAAAATTTTCGGTGGAGGAATTTTGATAAAAATATGAAAATGTTGGACACAAGGAATTATAGTGGTTCATGCTTCGGAACAGGCTCTACATCCACTATCTTAGCTCCCACTAAGGATTTTGAAGCCAGTTCACTAGGAATTCAACCTTTTTCTAGGTTCAAGGGATAACCTTTACAAAAAAGTCAATTTTCTACTCAAAATTGGCTTGGACCTCACAAAGAAATACAAGAGATAAGGATGGGCTAAATTGATTCTCTCACAAGATAAATATGCTCAAATTACAAACAAACTTTTCCCAAACTCAATTATAAAAAATAAAATTGAAGTACAAGAGATGGGAGTCAAGATATTCAATGAAAGTGCTTGGAAGTTAGATTTGATTGCTTGGATGTTGCTTGAGATTCAATAGTCCTTAATGCTGTTAAAAATGCTTCATTTTATACCCTCTCATTGATTTCTAACCGTTTTGGTTGTTGAGAATGTAAATAAGGCCGTTGGAACTTCATCTTTCCACTATAAATGCACTCTGCAACAGGCGGTATCAAAGCACGAAGAACCTATTTCGAAACAGACCAAAATAGAAATAGTCATCGTGCATTTAATACAAGGGGTATCGAACCATGCTTCGATACCTTTATGAAACTGTAAAGGTTGGTATCGACCCATGTTTTGGAACAGGCTAACCACCATTTAAAGTCTTAACTGCTACCAACGGTCGATTCATTTAATGCTAAAATAGTCGTTGGGGATTAAAGAGTGTATCGATACTGGTATCGATACCATGAGTCATATTTTCAATTAATTTTAAAATTAATTAAAATACACGAACTGGTTCGATACTTGGTTCAAAACAGGTTTTGACAGTAAAGAAAAGGTATCGAACCATGTTTCGATACTTATTCTTTGTTTCAAGAACAAGGCTTTAAAAATGTAGGGAGGTATCGATACCATTATATGGGTATCAATACTCTCATCTAAAACACTTAGAAAATTTTATTCCAAAGTTCTTGGTTTGACTTAAAAGCAAAAGTTTGATTTAGGAACTTAAAAATTTATTGCAAAATAGTCCTTATACATAATTATTATATCAAAATCAATTTTAGTTTTACAATCTCCCCCTTTTTGATATAACAAAACAATTGAAAATTTTTTAAGTCTAAATCAAGATTTTAGATTCCAAAACTTTAAAAACTTTTAAAAGGACTCCCCCTTAATATATGAATGACTTTAAATTTTAAAAGTTGGTGGTTCCCTAAGTTAAAAATAAAATATTTATCCCCTTTTTGTTAGATCAAAATCAATGGAATATAAGACAAAATTCAAAACAAGCATAGAATTAAATATAATATAATCCATAAAATATAATCTATAGCATAAAGTATCCAAATCCAACAAATTAAGTTCAAAGCATAATGAAATAACAAAGGTGCATAAGTTCTAATATGAATAAAAATGCGACATAATGCGAAAGAAAAACATAACTAGTCCTAAATCCAATGCAAAGCATAAAATAAAGCTAAGATCACTCATCGCCCATATCATCACCATCAAGTCCATCATCATCATCATCCTCGTCTTCTTCTTCTTCCTCATTGTCATCTCCATCGGCATTGGAAAGTTGTTTGCTATGGCGAAGAGCTTCAAGGGAGACGCGGGTGGAATGACCTTGACTCTCTAAGCCCGTCAATCTCATACTTATATCATCAAAACTCGATTGGAATTGATTTGACATGGAGTCAAGCCTTCCATCCATGGAATCCGAGCGAACATTTAAAGAGACAAATTGAGCATCCAAGTTGTCGAACCTCGTAGTGAGAAAAGTTATCGTTTCGACTTTTGCAGCAATTTGACGAAGAGGCTCGGGATCAATGGGAGGAGTAGGAGTAAGAGCAAGAGGAGCACCGCGACCCATTCACCATTAGAGAGACATATTGGAAGTGGGCACGGTTAAGAGATGTCTCACCAATAACTTTTTTTAGGGATTACACTTTATCGAAAGAATAATCAATTTCCAAATGCAAGAAAATAGAGCTACGAATATAGGCATAAGGAAAGGATTGAACAAGAGGAGTGACACGGTTTTGGATATGTCAAACAATATCAAAAAATCGATTTGGGCAAGATTTGGGCAAAGTTTCTCACGAAAACATTTAAGCCAAAAGCTGTCAACTTGACAGATGCGAGAGTACTTACCATTTCATGGACGAATCCACCAAGAGATGATAAGATGTAAAAAGCGATCGTGCACGTCAAGAGATGTGACCGATCCGGTGAAATAATCAAGAGAGTTTTCATCATCAATACCCTCATCCTCAAGACCGAAGACATCGACAAAGGTAGTGACATCAATTGTAAAAGATTTACCCATAAGAAAAGATTCAATAGCCACCACTTTGCTCTTGTCCGTAGGAGAAAGAATACACTTGACATTAGTAAAAAAAATAAGGAGAATAGTTGGAAAGCACTTTCTATTGTGAGAGAGAAAATGCAAGAACTTTCGCTCGAGAAGACGGTTATAGTAGCAGAATTTGAACTTGAGTGAGTTCATGAATTGAACAATCACACACCATTCCTTTTTGAGAGTATGATTTTTGGTAGAGATTGAAGTGGTCAATACTACTACGGGTATCCAAACTCTTGGCGAAAACTTCTTGAATATCAACTCTAGCACGATATGATGAAGAGCCATTGGCTTCAGTACGAAATCGTTTCTTGGGTGCCATGATCTAGAGATTGAAACAATGTGGGATTAGTTTCATAAAAACATGTATGCTCTAACAACCTAATTCAATCTTATTAATCAATAATTCAAGGTATTTGAGAATTTAAAAAAAATTAAAATTTCAGTGAAAAACCAATACGATAAAATCAATTTATATTCAAATGAAAAAATTTTGATTTTGAATTTTTTTGTAGGATTATGAAAACCCATACAATAAGCATTCAAAATATGTTCAAAATCTAAATTTTAACAACCTAAAATCAAACAAAAATAAGGTTTTTCGAAAATTACCTTGATTATGGATTAGGAAGAAATTGAGATTTTTGAAGCACCAATTGATGATATAGTGTAGGCTTTGATGTAGTGATGTAAAACCCTCAAAAAAATACTTGATTTCGTGTTAAAACTGATGGATTTGAGAGGAATTTATAAGGTATTTGCGGCTAGGGTTTGAGAGAGTACTTGAGAATGTTTTAATGAGATTAAAATTAGGTTTGCAGTATTTTAAAGCATTCTGACACCGCGTGGTTCAATACAGGTATCGAAATAGCCTATTTCGCTGCTAGTATCGATACCCTAGTATCGAAATATTGTTCGATACCAGTCCTTCCCAGAAAGTTCCCAGATGAACTCGATGAATAGTTATCGAAACATGTTTAAACTGTTTCGATACCACTTAGCTACGCTTTGCATTTTAGGCTTCTAAAGTACTAGAAATGAGTCTCTAAAGCCCCTAAAGTCATGCAAATGATGTTATGACATGATTAAAATGCATGAACAAGATCATACTCCCCCTAGCAACATGCATAGAAGCAACAAGATGTAAAACAACATAGGCATGATTTCAATCAAGATTCAGGCAAAAAATTGCATAAAGAATAACACTTAAGAGGTCAAGATAGGCTAGTTAGACCTAACTCTCTCCTAAGGGTCCAAAAACGTTCTTTGTCTAAAGGTTTTGTAAAAATATCCGCTAATTGGTTTAAGGTGTCAACAAAATCTAAAGCAACATCATTTTTAGACACATGATCTCTAATAAAGTGGTGTCTAATTTCTATGTGTTTGGTTCTAGAGTGTTGAATGGGGTTTTTGGTAAGACATATGGCACTAGTATTGTCACATTTTAGGGGTATGATTTCTACCTTGATGTCATAATCTAAGAGTTGTTGTTTCATCCATAACACTTGAGCATAACAACTCCCTAAGGATATGTACTCCACTTCGGTGGTAGATAAGGCTACACTATTTTATTTCGTAGAGAACCAAGATATGAGCATACTACCTAGGAATTGACATGTTCCGGAAGTATTTTTCCTATCTATCGTACAACCTCCATAATCCGCATCCGAATAAGCATGTAAACAAAAGAATGAGTCTTTAGGATACCAAAGACCTAAACAAGGTGTGTCTCTGAGGTACCTAAAAATTCTCTTTATGGCTACTAAGTGTGATTCTATAGGACTAGCTTGAAGCTTAACACACAAGCAAACACTAAACATAATATACGGTCTACTTGCGGTAATGTAAAACAATGAACCTATCATGGATCTATATAATTTAGAATCAACACACTTATCTCCTTCATCCTTATCAAGCTTAGTAGATGAGGTCATAGGACTAGCTTGAGGTTTCACATTCTCCAAGCCAAACTTCTTGAGTATATCCTTGATGTATTTTTCTTGATTGATGAAGGTGTCATCCTTCCTTTGCTTAATTTGGAGTCCCAAGAAGAATGAGAGCTCCCCCATCATGCTCATCTCAAATTCACCTTGCATTAGCTTAGAAAATTTTTGACAATAACACTCATTAGTAGATCCAAAAATAATATCATCAACATAAATTTGAATTACTAAGATGTCATTTTTAAACCTTTTTATAAAAAGTATAGTATCCACCTTCCCTTTTTCAAAGTCTTTTTCAATCAAAACGTTTGAAAGCCTTTCATACCAAGGTCTAGGGGCTTGTTTCAAACCATATAAAGCTTTAGTTAATTTAAAAACATGGTTTGGAAATTTTGAATTTTCAAAACCTGGTGGTTGTTCAACATACACTTTTTCATTTATAAAACCATTTAAGAAAACACTTTTGACATTCATTTGAAAAAGCTTGAAATCATGATAACATGCAATTGCAAGTAACATCCTAATGGCTTCTATTCTAGCTACTAGTGCATAGGTTTCATCGAAATCTATTCCCTCTTCTTGAGTGTAACCTTGAGCAACTAATCTAGCTTTATTTCTCACAATGTTACCACCCTCATCTAGTTTGTTTCTAAAAACCCAATTAGTTCCTATAGTAGATTTATTACTAGGCCTATCAACTAATGTCCACACATTACTTCTCTCAAATTGATTTAACTCTTCTTGCATAGCCAATATCCAATAATCATCATCTAAGGCTTCATTGATATTCTTAGGCTCTATGCATGAGATAAATGCAATATGGTTCATTAATCTAAGAGAAGAACGAGTAGTTACCCCCTTGGATGGATCACCCAAGATTTCACCATTTTTGACATAGTTGAACTACCTTGGGTAGCTCACTTCCCTTTCTTCAAGCTTTATATCTCTTAAATCTTCTATTGGAGGATCTTGTGTTTCCTCATTGGTTGGAACCCCATCCACCTTTAAACTAATGATGACTCATCATAAACATCTTGTAACTTCAAAACCAGATTCTTTAAACTTCAAAACCAACTCATTATAAACATCTTGTAACTCATCATATGCATCATATAGTTCATCATAAGATAAATCATTACAAGATGATTCAAGGGTTAACTTGAGCTCATCAAGATTCATGAGACAAAGGTTGGCTACTTCATTGTCCTCATCGGATGATGACTCCTCGTCACTCCATGTGGCAACGTGAACCTTTTGCTTCTTCTTGTTCTCAAAACTCTTTCTTTTGAATAGTGGACAATCGGTTCTAATATGACCGGGCTTCTTGTATTCATAGCAAAATATTTGGTCCTTGTTATCTTCTTTTCCCTTTGATTTGAAATCCTTCTTTCTTTGGAATCTCCTATTCTGGTTTGCCCTCATTAGTCTAGTAAACCTTTTAGCTACCATAGCCAACTCTTCTAGCTCCTCTTCTTCACTAGTATCCACCTTTTCTTAGAAGGATGAAGCCTTGAGAGCAATTCCTTGCTTTTTCTTTTCAACTTCTCGTTTTTCTAGCTTCACTTATTTCTTATTCTTTTCATCTTCCCTTCCTTTCTTCATAATCTCATGGGTAAGAAAAAAAACCACGAGAGCATCTAGCTTTAGAGTCTTCAAGTCTTTGGCTTCAATGATAGCGGTCCTTTTATTATTCTAAGACTCGGGAAGAGAATAGATGAGCTTCCGTATGAGCTTCTCTTCTGGAATAATCTCACCAAAAACCTTGAGACCATTGACAATCAATGAAAATCTATCGAACATCTTGGTGATGTCTTCATCTGGATCCATCTTGAAATTCTCAGAGTTGAGATTGAGAAGACCTACCTTTGTCTCCTTAACTTCATTGGTTCTCTCATATATAGTCTCCAAAGAGTCCCAAACTTCTTTGGCACTTGTACAAGATGACATTTTGGAGTAGATGTCGGGTCCTAGAGAACAAAAGAGGATGTGCAAGGCTTTATCATTGGTGGACATCATTCTTCTCTCCTCATCGGTCATCTCGTTCCTTTTCTTTGGCACTTGCCTATCTCCTTCTTGCTTCATAGGAATTGAGGGGTCATCTTCTATTTTGTCCCATAGAACATAGTCATTGGAGTTGATGAAAAACATCATCCTATTCTTCCAATAAGTTTAATTATCTCCATTGAAGAAGGGTGGCTTGGTGATGGAGTGTGACTCGTTCCATGTACCGGGGATGGAGGCCATTTGATTTGTCTTGTAGATAAGATCAATATTCTTTGGATCTTCTTTGGTGGATGTGAATCCCTTCAAAGATTAGGCTCTGATACCAATTGTTGATTTGGTCGATCTTGGAAGATGGCCAAGAGGGGGTGAATTGGCAATAAAACTTTTTGGTGGAGGAATTTTGGTAAAAATATGAAAATGAAGGAAACAAGGAATTATAGTGGTTTAAGCTTCAGAACAAGCTCTACATCCACTACCTTAGCTCCCACTAAGGATTTTGAAACCAATTCACTAGAAATTCAAACTTTTTCTAGGTTCAATGGATAACCTTTACAAACAAGTCAATTTTCTACCCAAAATTGACTTGGACCTCACAAAAAAATACAAGAGATAAAGATAGGCTAAATTGATTCTCTCACAAGATAAATATGCTCCAATTACAAAAAAAACTCTCCCCAAAATCAATTATAAAGAATAAAATTGAAGTACAAGAGATGAGAGTCAAGATATTTAATAAAAATGCTTAAAAGTTGTATTTGATTGCTTGGATGTTGCTTGAGGTTCAATAGTCCTTAATGTTGTTAAAAATGCTTCATTTTGTACCCTCTCATTGATTTCTAACCATTTTGGTTGTTGAGAATATAAATAAGGTCGTTGGAACTTTATCTTTCCACCATGAATGCACTCTGCAGTAGTCGGTATCGAAACACAAAGAACCTATTTCTAAACAGAACAAAGTAGAAAGAGCCATTGTGCATTTAATACAAGGGGTATCGAACCATGCTTCGATACCTTTATGAAACTGTAAAGGTTGGTATCGAACCATGTTTCGAAACAAGCTAAACACCATTTAAAGTCTTAACTGCCACCAACAGTCGATTCATTTAAAGTCTTAACTGCCACCATGAGATATATTTTCAAATGATTTTAAAATTAATTAAAATACACAAACTGGTTCGATTCTTGGTTCAAAACAGGTGTTGGCAGTAAAGAAAAGGTCTTTAAAAATGCAGGGAGGTATCGATACTAGGAGTCTCAACCGACATCCTTAAGATGAAATTATTTCCCTAATCACTGAGGGATAGGGCAAAAGTATGGTTAAATAACCTTCAACCGGGATCGTTGAATTCATGGAAAGAACTATGCCGAAGCTTCCTTGCCAGATTCAGTTATACCTATATGACTGGCAATCTTAGAAACGACATAACATCATTTAGGCAAGAGGGAGACGAATCAATGTATGAGGCATGAGAAAGATACAAAGAATTATACAAAAAATGCCTTATGCATTGTCTGCCTAAGTGGACCCAAGTATCCATCTTTTACAATGCAGTGAACACCCCTACGAGGATGATGCTTGATGCTTCCACCAATAACACCCTCTTAGACCGCCCACCCCATGAGAGTATAGAAATTCTGGATAGGCTAACAAAGAACGACTATCAACACCCAACCACCAAAAGAGGCATAAATAGACGAAGCATGGAAAATTCAGAATCTACAGATTCCATTCTAGCCCAACTGTCCGCCTTGACAAATATAGTGAAGAATCTACAAAAGCCAAGTCACGTTCGAGAAGTAAAAGCAGTCACCATTCTCTACGAAACATGTGGAGATAATCATGACTCGAACGCATACCCACACAATCCAGAATCTTCCTTCTATGTTGAAAATTTCAATAGAAACAACATTCCCAACAACTATAATCCATCATGGAGGAAGCACCCTAATTTCTCATAGAGCAATCCTAACAATACACTTAACCCGCAACATCAATTAGTGCAAACTACTAGATTCCAGCAAAATAAAAATTTGCTCAGCAACAGATGCCGCAGCAGGCACCGCACCGCCTCCACAGCAAACAACAGAAGTCCAGACTTTGGATAATACTCAAAAAACATTCATGGCCCAGACTAGCGCATACATAGCGACAGTTCAACCTATTGCATTAATAAGTGGATTAGTAATATAACTAGATTCTCCTCTACAAAGAATTCAATTTAACCTCATTCTTCTCAATTATTTCTTTTCTATACTTTAATATAGTTTAGTTAATGCAATTAAAATCAATCCAATTACTTTTATTTTTAATTTCTTAAGTGCAGTTATAAGAAGTAGTAGAATTGACACAGTCCTCGTGGGACCGACATCTTAAATACTACAATCTGACAAAGGTGGAACCAATAGGACTCTAGAGCCTCCATCAATTATCATTTCCTTATACAATCTAAGGATGTAAACAAATCATGCATTCTACTCATTCATGGTATTTAAAAGACTACTATGTATAGTTATCTATCATCTAGCAACCAAGCATACACAAAAGCATATCATGCCCTTTCATGGGCTTTATAAATAATCAAAACTTTAAACAATGTGCTAACATATATATACATTACTCTAAATCAAATGCAATGTCAACTAGCTTATAAATAACTATGCCACCACTACTAAGAGTATTTAAATTAACAATTTACCCTACTTGCATTTACCCTTACTTATTCTTGCTTTAACCAGCTTTGGAACAATCTCCTATATCAAGAACCTGAGATTTGGAAAGGAGGAAACAATAGAGTGGTAAGTACATAAAGTACTTAGTGAGGTAGCACCTAGTACTAACTATTTAGTTCAATCTTTCATTGATTAGACTATTTAATCTCTTTTAGTAATTAAAGTATATCCTAAAACCAATTATCTCTAGTGATATACCATGTGTCACGTCTTATAATTAAATACACAAACTGTTCATTTCATGTCCCTAAGCAATTAAGCTTTATATGTCATGTTATAAATCAATTAACTAGGTATACATGTTATTCATTTAATATACTTAAGTATATAAATTTCTTGGTCATGTCATTAAGTCATTTAGGAAAGCACAACATATACTTAAACATATAGGCTTCCTAGATCCTGTTTCGAATCATATTATCTTATAAACAAGATGTCCAATTCATTTTATATAGCAATTAAGCTTTCAATTTTAGTCGTTATCGTACCAACAAAAATACAAGATGTTTAATTCTCGTATTTAGTCATATAAGATTCTAGTTCATGTTTCATGTCATTTAACTAAGTACATATGTTGTCCATTACATGCTTCCCATGACATATCTTGAAACTCTTACCAATTTAGTATTTCAAATATACTTTAAATGATATTTCATATTATGCATAGCATGCTAAACAATTCAATCATGCTTTCATGTCATCTCATATGACTCGTATCATATTAAGCATTTCAATCATGCATTCATGTCATATAAGCATTACTAAAATGCTTTCCCTGTCATATCATGTTACTCATGGTTATATAATCATTCTCAATATGCTTTTCATATCAATTCAAATAAATCATATCATTTCATGTAACTCATTTCATTTTCAAGTTTTTATTAAGTATTGCCTTAGTATTTAGTTAGGACAAGGTAATCGAGTCAAACATATAACATTTTACTTTGGATACACAAGGCATCAATGTGTCTCAACACCACGTATCATGTAACAGAGGATGCATAGCATCAATGGTGACTTACCACCAATCATATAACAAGGTGACTAACCACCTTCAGGCATCTAGGTGACTAACCACCAACCTGACCATATAATGAGCTCAATGACTCTAAGGCATACCCTTCTACCTAAGGACTAACTAGCAACCAAGGCTTTTAGATCGTCTTATTAGTCGATCTTTTTAAAAGATCAATCTTCCATTTTCAGGTTACGATTTGATCAATTTATGCACTTAAGCCTACCATCCAAGTGTAAGCTAACTAGTACATGTAAACAAATTTCGAAAGCAATTACATGTCGATACAAACAAAACACAAACCGTTTCATGTCTTTACCAATTAATTCAAGTCAATACTAGTCAAGTTTATGTCATTACATATCATTTCTGGTCATTAACTATCATGAAATTTCATGTAACATTCAAGCATATGATATTTCACTCACACACATTTGATGCAAGCTTCACATACCTTGCCTTCAAGCCATTAACATGCCATTTCACTTATCTTTGGCATCTCCAAGCAATGCTATGCTCACACATTTGTTCATGGCATTCACACAAGTTTTCATACACATTTAGTCCTTCTTTCCTTGTTACCAAATATTTAATTAGTCAAATTTTATGCAATTCATATTAAAGAGAGTGGTTAGGACCTAGATCCTAACCCTAAGATTAGCTACACTCAAAACTTATCCAAGCTAGCAATCCTCTTATTCTTTCCTTTGCTTGCTCATTCCTCCAAATTTTATCTCATATAACATACAAAGATGCATTAGAAGGTATTCAAAAAATGTAAACCATACATTTTTAATATATATGTCATATAACACAAAATAGTTTTTGCCCAACTAAGTACAACTTGGCTAGTTCTCACCAAAACTAACATATCTCTTAGTGTACTTATCCAAATTTAGCCTAATTTATATCATTGAAAAGGAAAAGAAATTATCTACAAGTATATGTAAGGATTGAATTTTAGTTCCTTTTAGTTTAATACCAGTTTTCACTTAAAGTCAGAGTAGTCTTTTTTCATGACAGCCTAAACCACTTTTACTAATTCACTTATCTATAAATCTAAATGAGGTGTAGTTTTTTTTTTCAATTAAATGACTCATAAGAGACTTAGACTGATATTTTTCAGCCCTAAATTCCTTATACACAAGCCTAGGGAATTTTTCAAAGTTGTTATCCAGAACAAGGTGTTCTGGACAGTTTTGTCTAGCTTTGTTTTTAAGTTTATTTTAGTCATTTCTAACCCCAATTCTCTTTGCTAATTACTTTAGTTCAATTGTAGACAAAGTGTCCGAAAACTCTTACCTACAAAAAGACATTTGATTTCTTCCCTAACCCATTCAATTTAAGCCAAACATTACAGCATATCCTGATTAACTAGTTTGGTGTCTAGTTTCACTTCTAACATCATTTTTAGCTTGTAAAACATATACCAGTTGATTCAGTTCTAAAATTCATAGCATAAAGTCATATTTCTAGCAACTAAATATGTTCTGATCATTTAATTTCATAGCATTGCATTTAAGACATTAAAACAACCTCAATTCTAGACTTTACAAAAATAGTTTATGTATTAGCTTTTTCTAACACATTAGACAACATTGAATCCATTTTTTAAGCATGTTTAAACAATTCACCAGCACCTAAACACTTCAATAACATGTTAACTATAATTCTAATGCTCAAACTTAACTAAAATTCAAGGGAAGATTTCATATTTTACCTAAACACAAGCTTTCCAATGGCACTAAAATGACTAGCTTTCCAAACTTGTTTTACTTCCCAAGCTTCCTTACCAGCAGCGATCACCCATTTTACTCACAAAATTTCTAATTTTGAGTGGCTACATGATGGTTCATGAAGCAAAGATGATGATTACTCTCTCCTTCTGATTCGAAACAATGGAGAAGTAGAAGCCAATTTCTTTTTGTTTTCTCTTTTCTTCCTTGAATTATGATGCGTGTCAAATATGCACAATTAGTGCAAGTGAACACGTCGCAAGTAATAAAGTGATAAGTAAATCGTGTATCGTCTCCACAATGATTGGTCTACTCAATATGCCTTCTTTTATCTCCTTGCTATATAAAGAAATAAAATAAAGAACACAAGTGATTTGGGTTTTGATTAAACTAAATAAAGAAATCTAAATAATAAGAGAAAATTAGATAAAGAAAGTGGTCAGGATCCAGTTATGTTGTATAGTAGATTCGATTGACTTGTTTCTGCTCAATGCAATCGCACAACACTGCCTCGGCAGTACTACAGATTACTGCCTCGACAACGATGATGCTCATCCGCCGCGACAATCTCTTGCTTTCGGGTGGACTTTACCACAGTTCGGCAAAGTGTCCTTTGATGACTACTCTTATCTCTAAGTCTAAGTACTGTTGATGACCAGTCCTTGATGATACCTCTCGGCATGAATCAATTATAATCATCAACCAATCCCACACTTCTTTAGCCCTAAAACTCTTAACCTATCGCTAGGCCAAGTTAGTGTTTCCCGATTGAAATACCGTACTTATTCCTTTCGTGAATTTAACTCTCTCGATATTAGATAAATGGATTACTCACAAACTTCTCTGTCGAGCTTGAATGCAAGAACAAGGAATGGAAAAGAATAAGCAAACTTCGATATTTTATTGTATTGAAACAAGAAACAAAGTTTAATCTCTTCACACTAATACTATACAACCTTCACCTAAGCCTAAAGAAAACTAGAACATAATGTAAAAGAAAGAAAACTAAAATATGAAGTCGACTAGGTCTAAGCTCTAAGATCCAAATTGTTCCTCCTCTTCTCCTTGGACGGCTATGGCTTATATAGGCTTGGCCTAGGGCAATCATATCCTAATTAGGAATACAACTTGGAGTGGGGAACAAGTCAAATACATAAATAAAATATTTTCAAGTTTATTCCAACTAGGAGGCTTTCCCGCGTGGCCTTTGTCTTGGGCTTTTCGCGTGCTATCCAGCTCCGACCCTTGGGCTTCTTGTCCAACAATGTTCTCCTCATTTTTCTCCTCAACTTGCCTACAATATCACTACTTGTCCTCTGCTGCCTTGGCATCAGGTTCTGCCTCGGCCTCAATTGCTGCCGCGACAATGGTTTTTCCTGCAAAGATACAAAAATGCAGTAAAGCTTGCCTTTTCTATAAATATCATCTTTATAGGTTACAACAACAACATATCTAAATACCTCAAATTAAGAACATGCATTGGTTCAAGTAGGTGTAGATTTAATGATTATTGCTCATGAAAGGTGTTAAAAGTGATAGTGAGTTGAGCACTTATCAAATTGGTCGACCAATTGGCTAATTACCCCCTTCATTTTTCTTTATTAATATTAGGCTTAATAATCATATAATGCATCAGCCATTGGGGAAGTGTTAGTTTAATTAGTTTAATTAGGCTATGTAGTCTTAAATTAATTGCATGTTACATGCAATACAATAGACTTCAATTTGGTTCCAGTTTCACCTTAATTAAGCTTAATACTTCTTATTTGTTTCAATTGAATCCTAAATCTTATTAATTGATCTAACATGTGACATTTTAATTCAACCGGCTAACTTCATTCATTCATTTTATGTTAATCTTGTACTTAAATTATTTGTGAGACTTAATTTAGCGAAATTAAATTGAATTTCCTTGTTAAAAGCTTACAATCTTTTAATTGTTAATCTCACTTGTCAATCGACCGATTGATTCAATTTTACTATTCTCTTAGGCCCGGTTCATGGTATTACAATTCTCCCCCCAAAAGGAAATTCGCCCTCGAATTTGCTTGAAGGAGACAATTGTGGATATAGTTCTTCCATTGTTGCTTCATGTTCCCAAGCAACTTCTTATATTTTATGCTTTCACCTTATGACTTTTACTAAGGAGACATTCTTGTTACGAAGCCTTTTGGCTTCCCTAATAAGTATTTGTACCAATTCTTCCTCATATTTCAAATACGAATTTAGTTTCATTTCTTCTGATTCGAGGACATTATAGGGATTGGACCAATATTTCCTAAATACGGATACATTTAAGACATTGAGGATCTTAGCGAATTCACTAGGGAGTGTTAATCTATAAGCCACCAGACTACTTCTTTCAACTATTTTGAAAGGTTCATTGAAATGAGGACTAGACTTGTCTTTCCTTCCTAAGTTTGTAGCACAAGCGTATTTTAGGTCTTCAAGTACTAGAATATTCCTTTCAGATTGTCCATCTAATTAAATATTAAAGGCCGTACTCTAATGTACTTTTGTTCCAAAAGCCTTTTTCAAGAAGTTTCACAAGTGTCGTTTTTCAAGTCAAAATAAAATATTCCTCTTTAAATTAAATAAATAAAAGATAGTATAGTAAAGAGGGTCGATCCACAGAGAATTTGAAACTTCTAATGTAATTTTGTATTGATTTCAGTCCAGGATGCTAGAAATAATTAATTAAAAGGGGGGTTTGATGAGATTGCGATGAAAAATAAATAAAATAAAATAACAAATAAAATATAAAAATAAAAATTGAGAGAAAGAAATAATAGTTAAAAATGACAATGAAGAAATCGCCTCGAGCTAAATTTGTTTCAATTCTGTCGATCATTGAAAATGATTTTTACTTCGGGATTCATATCGGTTACAGTCTACAAGGACCAACCCATTGTAACTTATCTTTCTCTCTTGTAACCAATCTTCCCAAGCCTATCTTTGAAAGATGATTCTTGAGTGGATTAATCACAGCTATTGTCGTTAAAACAATCAGATTAAGTATTGGAAAGTCCGACTCAGATTATGTTGTCTCGTCGAGAATCGAATCCGATCTCATTTTTCCTTAGCGGACCGCCGCTAAGTGTGTTCATAGGAAGTCAAAATTGCCACAGGCAAATCCTTTCTCCCACTGTATATTAAAACAACATCTAGACTAACGAGCTCATTTTGGTTTGAAAAATATTTTAATTTTGTAATTAAGGTCGATTGTCAAACTAATAAAATAGAAAAATAAGAATGTTTCCCGAAGGGAATTAAGTACTATTCAATTCTCACGCTTTGAATTGATTCATTGTTAGCTCTCGGCTTAAAAGAAATTAGCTAAGCATGATATCAATTATCAAACTTAGCATATTTTTACAAAATATTAAAAAGACTAAAAATAAAGAAATGAAAAGAAATTTTATAGAATAAAGAAGCAAGACAAGAATTCAAAGACAAAGTGATGGGTGATCTAAAGCCTTACCCATAAAGGGTATTTATAGGCTACTAATAACCTAAAAATAATAAATTAATTTAAAAATAAAATAAAAGATAAAAAGATAATTCTTGAGTTTAAAATTTAAAAACAAAATATCTTATCCTAAAAATCTTCTCAAATCTTGTTGTTGAACCGTCTCCAGAATTCTCTCAAATCTCGCTGACTGGACTGTCTCCAGAATCTTCTAGAATCTTCTAGAAAATACAGAAATTGTCTTTTTTAATCACCAATTATAGAAACAGGTCACTGCACATAAAACATACAAAATTCGCTCAAATTAGCAGTGACAAATTCATGAAAATAAGAAAATTAGCAATTAAAAAGTAACTATTTAAATCACCAATCAAATTCCCCCACACTTTCTCATACTTGCCCTCAAATATGCCTTAATCAAATCAATCAAACACCTAGTTTGCAATCCTCCAATTCATCTCATACTTAAACAATTTATGAAAATCAATGCTCTCAATAACTAAATGAACCAAAACATCGATCAAGGAGAATAAACATAAGTAAAAATAAATAAAACATCCTTGTAACTTCCTATCCTTCATTAATCAAAAATTCAACCTAGCTCAATTCCTCACAAGGTTTCACTCAAACCGCTCAAATGTGTTTCAGATGCAAAGTTTCGTTCAAAGTCGCAATCAAACAAGGATTTCTATAAGCTTGTGACATAATCAATTCTCCACTACTTAGAAGAAATAATATGAAAGATCAATGGGTGTTTCAAAAGGTGTAACGGGGCTTAGGTAAAGGTAGGCAAAAAGGCTTAAAATGAGGCTTGTAATCAAGACAAAGAATTCATAACCAACATCCACGATCAAATAAGATGCATGAAATAAATAAGAACATTTCCATCAAAAAATAAAACCAAAATCGAGCAAACTCTTTTTTTCTTGTTTTTTTCTACTTCCTTTTTTCGTTTTCTTTTTGATTCTTCTTCTTTTTTTTCTTCGTTTTTTTTCTCTTTGTTTTTTTCTTTTTCGCATTTTCCTCCCCTTTTTTTCATTTTTCATTTTTTCCTTCTTCTTTCTTTCATTTTTTCGTGGAACAAGACATTACTATGCTTCAATTCTTTATCCTGAAAAAGGGTAAGAAAAAAGAATGATAAAAAGAAGGACTTAAAGGCTAAAGTTGAGGTGAAACAAAAAAAAGGATATAGGCTCAAAATTGGTTCACTAATAGAAAATTAAAAGGGTAGGTTTTTTTTCTTGGGTAAAAATGGGGTAAATCCTATGCCCAAATCATATCAAAACATCATTTTTTATGTGTAGCCTCAAAATGTATTCATGCCCCAAGTTCTAGATTTCCAATATTTAATTCGACACACTCAAACAAGGAAAACGAGCATAAAAAATAGATGAAACCTGCTCAAGGCTCAATACCTTACCAAAGTGTGTTACATTAATCAAACTAGGCGAAAGTTCAATAGACAAAATCAAGGCATGTTACAAAGAAGTTAAATTAAATTCCTACTCATGCAATTCAACTATCAAGAGTGTTCTAAATTCAAAATAATTAAAAGAGCTTAGATATTCATAGCATGCTTAAGATATTTGATGAAAAGGAAAGAAATTAACTAAGCATTCAACCAATTCAATCAAGTCATCCAATCAAGCAAATTATAAAACAAGTAAGATGGAATTTGATTCAATCTTTACCCCCCCTCACTTAAATCATATTGTCTCAATATGAAAATTAAAGTACAAGAGAAGGAATAGAGATACTCCCCGTGTCTAAGTTAAGCTTTGTAAGGGGTATACAACTCTTCATTTACTTTTTCAAGTTTCAGCACGACCAAGCCTTTTGAATCTAAGACAAATTCTTTGAAAATTTATTTGAAAATAAATTAGATAAAAATAGAAAAAAAACAAATGAATGAAAATAAATTAATAAAAACAAACAAAGAAAATGGGTTGCCTCCCATTTAGCGTTTCGTTTAACGTCATTAGCTTGACGACCTGATTCAGACTACAGGTTCTGTGCGAAGTTCTTTTTCCAATTCACGTGCTTTGTCCAACTGAGAATTTCTCTATGAGAAATTTTTCGACCATGGCGTTTCTTCAACTTTTTCAATAAAGTGTCTTCTTTAATATGAAACTTATCCGGTGGTAACTTTTACTCGATCTTTGATTCTTGCAAGATTGATGGAAAAGATTTAATTTTTGAAGGCAATAAATGAAAATAGAATTAAAATAAATTGTAGAAAAAAATTCTTCAAACTTCATATCTTTAAATTCCTCTTTTTCTAATTCCCTATAAAAATCAAATATCAAATTAGTCTCCAAAAATTTATTAGCAAATGGATCAACAATATCAACAAAATTCAAGCTTGCCACATTATCTGGATATTTCATGGCTTTATATACGTCAAACTTGACGACTTCTCTATCAAATTCCATATTTAAAATGCCACTATGAACATCAATCTTCGCGTGTGCCGTGCTCAAGAATGGACGCCCAACAAGTATTTTAGATCCAATATTACTGCAATCATTTTCCATGTCAATTATATAAAAATCAGCAGGAAATATTAAATCGTTTACCTTTACCAAAACATTTTCTAGAACTCCTTCGGGGTAGATAATTGATCGATCGGCGAGTTGAACTGTAACCCTTGTCTCTTTCAAAGTTTCATTGGAAATTTTGTTGTAGACGAAAAGGGGCATTACATTGATGGATGTGCCTAAGTCGCACATTGCATGCTTAATTCCAACATTACCAATTTTTCACGGTATAGCAAACATACCTTGATCTTTGTATTTGGGAGGTAGCTTCCTTTGAAAAATTGTCGATATATTCTCGCCTAGGTTTACTTTTTCATGACCAGTCAATCGTCATCGGTTTGTACAAAGGTCTTTGAGAAACTTCGCATACTTTGGTATTTTTCGAATTACATCGAGAAGAGGTATTTATCTCCATCTTTCTAAAGATGTCAAGAATTTCCTTCTCTTCTGCTTTCTTGTCATGCTTCACAAGCCTAGAAGGAAAAGGAGGCAAAGTATCGTAAGTAGAAGAAAAAGACGAGGGAGAAACAACTTTACCAGAATCATTTGAGGGTGAAGATTCTTTTTCTGAGTCCTTTGGTGGTGCAGCCTCTTTTTGTTCGTCGGTCTCTTTCGCGGACTTGTTCGGTTGATCAGGTGAGATGATGGTGCCACTTCCCAAAATAATTGAACTCACATTTTCTCTTGGATTTGATTCGGTTTGTAAAGGCAACCGATCCTGCGATTCTAGGCGGCCTACTGTCTGAGCTAATTGTGTTAATTGCTTTCCAAGTTCTTGAATTTCTTGTTGAGTTTGAGATTGGAACTTCTCTTGGGATGTGGCTAACTTTTCAACAATTGACTCAAGGGAAGATTTCTGTGGGGCTTGAGCTGGAAAAGGAGGGGGCCTCGCTTGATAATTTTGATTGTTATCGTATCTTAGGTTTGGATGATCTCTCCATCCTGGATTAAAAGTATTACCATACGGGTTATATTCTCTTTGAGGAGGTCCCGAAAAATTTCCTATGGCATTAATATTTGCTTCTCATACATCTTGTAACAATGGACAAGAGTCTGTCGGATGATCTGTCATCGTGCAAATTCCACAAGCTTTCGCTATTCCAATTTTTCCTGAAACAAGCGAATTAACTATGTCAGTTAATTTGTCAAGTTTATTTTCAATTAAAACAACACTTACCTCGTGAACCTGTCGGCTAGGTTCACTTGAGCCAAATTGTTGTGTGTTTGCC
Organism: Abelmoschus esculentus; assembly: GCA_035048815.1. NCBI lineage: Eukaryota > Viridiplantae > Streptophyta > Magnoliopsida > Malvales > Malvaceae > Abelmoschus > Abelmoschus esculentus. The sequence goes on along the minus strand of JAUCBN010000026.1, from coordinate 8,954,783 downwards.
GCCATAGTGGAAATTAGCGTTCTTGCCGCCATGGTTGTCATGTTAATGAGAGCGCCGCCACTAGAGGCATCGACCATTTTTCTATCAACTGGAAGCATTCCTTCATAAAGGTATTGAAGGAGTGTTTGCTCAGAAAGACCATGCTGCGGACAACTGGCGCACAATTTTTTAAACCTCTCCCAATAATCATAAAGAGTTTCGTATTCTTTTTGTTGAATTCCCAAAATACGTCGCCTTAACTCACTTGCTTTTACCACTGGGAAAAACATGTCAAGGAAAACACGTGATAGTTCAGCTCAAGTAGTAATTGAATTAGGCGGTAAATAAAATAGCCACTCCTTAGCCGTTCCGGCTAAAGAAAAAGGAAATGCTCTCAGTTTGATTTGATCCTCGGAAACTCCTTGAGGCTTCATACTGCTACACACCATATGAAATTCTACTAGATGCTTATGTGGGCTTTCATTAGGCAGGCCATTATAGGTAGGAAGGAGATGGATCAGTCTTGTCTTAAGTTGAAACGGGGTTTCGCCATTAGGAAAGGTGATGCAAAGAGGTTGTTGTATCTCGGGGGCTACATTTCACTCTCTAATCGTTTGGTTGACCATCTGTCTTGGTTCAAAATTTGCGTTTGATGAGGTAGGATATATGTTCGGATTCGACTCTCCGTAGGATTGGGTATGAGATAATGGTTCAGAATTAGATTCCGAACTAGCTTGCTTGTCTTGATCTCTTTGTTGTTTCTTCTTGCGAAGCGTTTCGCCGTGAGTTCTACGAGCTCTTGCTTCGATTTCCGGGTCAAGTAATTTGCCGAAAATTCCCTGGCAGTGGCGCCAATTTTAATCAGTAATTTGCCGAAAATTCCCCGGCAGCGGCGTCAATTTTGACAAGTGTCGTTTTTCAAGTCAAAATAAAATATTCCTCTTTAAATTAAATAAATAAAAGATAGTATAGTAAAGAGGGTTGATCCACAGAGAATTTGGAACTTCTGATGTAATTCTGTATTGATTTCAGTCCAGGATGCTGCAAATAATGAATTAAAAGGGGGGGTTGATGAGATTGTGATGAAAAATAAATAAAATAAAATAACAAATAAAATATAAAAATAAAAATTGAGAGAAAGAAATAATAGTTGAAAATGAAAATGAAGAAATCGCCTCGTGCTAACTTTGTTTCAATTCTATCGATCATTGAAAATGATTTTTACTTCGGGATTCATGTCGGTAACAGTCTACAAGGACCAACCCATTGTAACTTGCCTTTCTCTCTTGTAACCAATCTTCCCAAGCCTATCTTTGAAAGATGATTCTTAAGTGGATTAACCACAGCTATTGTCGTTAAAACAATCAGATTAAGTATTGGAAAAGCTCGACTCGGATTATGTTGTCTCGTCGAGAATCGAATCCGATCTCATTTTTCCTTAGCGGACCGCTGCTAAGTGTGTTCATAGGAAGTCAAAATTTCCACAGGCAAATCCTTCCTCTCACTGTATATTAAAACAACATCTAGACCAACAAGCTCTTTTTGGATTGAAAAATATTTTAATTTTGTAAGTAAGGCCGATTGCCAAACTAATAAAACAAAAAAATAAGAATGTTTCCCGAAGGGAATTAAGTACTATTCAATTCTCACGCTTTGAATTGATTCATTTTTAGCTCTCGGCTTAAAAGAAACTAGCTAAGCATGATCTCAATTATCATACTTAGCATATTTTTGCAAAATATTAAAAAGACTAAAAATAAAGAAATGAAAAGAAATTTTATAGAATAAAGAAGCAAGACAAGAATTCAAAGACAAAGTGATGGATGATCTAAAGCCTTACCCATAAAGGGTATTTATAGGCTACTAATAACCTAAAAATAATAAACTAATTTAAAAATAAAATAAGAGATAAAAAAATAATTCTTGAGTTTAAAATTTAAAAACAAAATATCTTATCCTAAAAATCTTCTCAAGTTGTTGAACCGTCTCCAGAATTCTCCCAAATCTCACTGACTGGACTGTCTCTAGAATCTTCTAGAAAATGCAGAAATTGTCTTTTTTAATCACCAATTATAGAAACAAGTCACTGCACATAAAATTTACAAAATTCTCTCAAATTAGCAGTGACAAATTCATGAAAATAAGATAATTAGCAATTAAAATGTAACTATTCAAATCACCAATCAAAGTTCCAAAATCAAGAAGTAAATCTAGGATCTCTATCAGAGATTATGGATGTTGGTTCACCATGTAATCATATCATTTCATGGATGTATAACTTGGCTAGAATTTTCGAGTTCATAATCTTTCAAAAGGTTGAAATGAATAGACTTTCTGTTTATCAATGATAATCCAGATAACATCATTGTTTCTTTGAACAGAAAAAAGATTGATAACGAAATTTATTTTAGTCCTATACCATATTTGCTATGAAAATTCAATTGGTTGGAGCTGTCCAACTGGGACTTGATTGCTTAACTTTAACTTTTTTAACATATTAAGCACTTTGAAACAAGGTCTGGGATAATATCTTTCATGCCTATCCACTATAGTGGATTTAGGTCCTTATACATCTTAATCAATTCAGGGTGAGTCGAGAAAGAGTTTTGCTGGGATTCTTATATCGTTTTATGTTTTAATTCTTCATTATTAGGAATACTTACTCTATTCTAGAAATAGAGAAGTCCATTTGATTTACAGGAGAAATCAAAGCTTAGCTCTGAATCAAGATTAGTTAGTTCTTATAAAGATCTGAATCACTTGTTGTAGTTCTTTGATCCTTTCAATCAAACTGAATTGAACTTGAAGTTCAGACAAGAATCCTTGCTTGATTTTCTCTTAGACGAGAATGGATAACAATAGAGGTTACAAGGAAATTTTCTAGTTATAGTTTTTAAGTAATTTGTCTAAGGTTGGTTTACGACCAAGAATAAAACAATTTATACATATTCAATAATCTTCTAATTTTAAACATATCTAAGTATTTCTTTTAGGCATACAGATTATCATTTCCTTATACAATCTAAGGATGCAAACAAATCATGCATTCCACTCATTCATGGTATTTAAATGACTACTATGTATATTTATCTATCTTATTCTAGCAACCAAGCATACACAAAAGTATATCATGCCCTTTCATGGGCTTTATACATAATCAAAACTTTAAACAATGTGCTAACATATATATACATTACTCTAAATCAAATGCAATGTCAACTAGCTTATAAATAACTATGCCACTACTACTAGTAGAATTTAAATTAACAATTTACCATCTTGCATTTACCCTTTCTTATTGTTGCTTTAACTAGATTTGAAACCATCTCCTATATCAAGAACCTGAGATTTGGAAAGGAGGAAACAATAGAGTGGTAAGTACATAAAGTACTTAGTAAGGTAGCACCTATTACAAACCATTTAATTCAATCTTTCATCGATTAGACTATTTAATCTCTTTTAGTAATTGAATTATATCTTAATACCAATTATCTCTAGTGATATGTCGTGTTTCACGTCTTATAATTAAATACACAACCTGTTCATTTCATGTCCCTAAGCAATTAAGCTTTATATGTCATGTTACAAATCAATTAACTAGGTATACATGTTATTCATTTTACATACTTAAGTATATAAACTTCTTGGTCATGTCATTAAGTCATTTAGGAAAGCACAACATATACTTAAACATATAGGCCTCCTAGATCCTGTTTCGAATCATATTATCTTATAAACAAGATGTCCAATTCATTTAATATAGCAATTAAGCTTTCAATGTTAGTCGCTATCATACCAACAAAAATACAAGATGTTTAATTCTCGTATTTAGTCATATAAGATTCTAGTTCATGTTTCATGTCATTTAACTAAGTACATATGTTATCCATTACATGCTTCCCATGACATATCTTGAAACTCATACCAATTTAGTATTTCAAATATACTTTAAATGATATTTCATATTATGCATAGTATGCTAAACAATTCAATCATGCTCTCACGTAATCTAATATAATCATATTATATTAAGCATTTCAATCATGCATTCATGTCATATAAGCATTACTAATATGCTTTTCATGTCATATCATGTTACTCATGTCTATATAAGCATTTAGTCCTCCTTTCCTTGTTTCAAAATATTTAATTAGTCAAATTTAATGCAATTCATATTAAAGAGAGTGGTTAGGACCTAGGTCCTAACCTTAAGATTAGCTACACTCAAAACTTATCCAAGCTAGCAATCCTCTTATTCTTTCCTTTGCTTGTTCATTCCTCCAAATTTTATATCATATATCATACAGAGATGCATTATAAGGCATTCAAACAATGTGAACCATACATTTTTAATATATATGTCATATAACACAAAATAGTTTTTGCCCAATTAAGTACAACTTGCCTAGTTCTCACCAAAACTAGCATATCTCTTAGTGTGCTTATCTAAATTTAGCTTAATTTATATCATTGAAAAGGTAAAGAAATTATCTATAAGTATATGTAAGGCTTGAATTTTAGTTCGTTTTAGTTTAATACCAATTTTCACTTAAAGTCAGAGCAGTCCTATTTCTGGACAGCCTAAACCACTTTACCTAATTCACTTATATCTTCCAATCTATAAATCTAAATGAGGTGTCGTTTTTTTCAATTAAATATGACTTACAAGAGAATTAGACTACTATTTTTCGGTCCTAAATTCTTTATACACAAGTCTTGGGAATTTTTCAAAGTTACTATACAGAACAGGGTGTTCTAGACAGTTTTCTCTAGCTTTCTTTCTAAGTTCATTTTAGCCATTTCTAACCCCAATTCTCTTTGTTAATTACTTTAGTTCAATTTTAGACTTAGTATCCAGAAACTCTTACCTATAAAAAGACATTTGATTTCTTCCCTAACCCTTTAAGCCAAACATTCCAGCATATCCAGATTAACTAGTTTGCTGACTAGTTTCACTTCTAACATTATTTTCAGCTTGTAAAACATATACTAATTCATTCAATTCTTAAATTCATAGCATAAACTCATATTTCCAGCAACTAAAGATGTTCTGATCATTGAATTTCATAGCATTGCATTTAAGACATTAAAACAGCCTCAATTCTAGACTTTACAAAAATAGTTTCTTTATTAGCTTTCTCTAACACATTGGACAACGTTGAATCCATTTTTTAGTATGTTTAAACAATTCCCCAGCACCTAAACACTTCAATAACATATTAACTATAATTCTAATGCTCAAACTTAACTAAAATTCAAGGGAAGATTTTAGATTTTACCTAAACACAAGCTTTCCAATGACACTAAACGACTAGATCTCCAAACTCGTTTTACTTCCCAAGCTTCCTTACCAACAGAGATCACCAATTTTACTCACAAAATCTCCAATTTTGAGTGGCTACATGATGGTTCATGAAGCAAAGATGATGCTCACTCTCTCCTTCTGGTTCGAAACAAAGGAGAAGAAGAAGAAGCCAATTTCTTTTTGTTTTCTCTTTCCTTCCTTGAATTGGCCGACCAATTGGCTAATTACCCCTTCATTTTCTTTATTAATATTAGGCTTAATAATCATATAATGCATTAGCCATTGGGCAAGTGTTAGTTTAATTAGTTTAATTAGACTATGTAGTCTCAAATTAATTGCATGTTACATGCAATACAATAAACTTCAATTTGGTTTCAGTTTCACCTTAATTATGCTCAATACTTCTTATTTGTTTCAATTGAATCTTAAATCTTATTAATTGATCTAACATGTTACATTTTAATTCAATCGGATAACTTTATTAATTCATTTTATGTTAATCTTGTACTTAAATTATTTGCAAGACTTAATTTAGCGAAATTAAATTGAATTTCCTTGTTAAAAGCTTACAATCTTTTAATTGTTTATCTCACTTGTCAATCGATCGGTTGATTCAATTGTACTATTCTCCTAGGCCCGATTCAGGGTATTATAGTTTGATGTGAGGATTCTAGGTGGATCATAAAAGTGTGGTTGAGTCCTTGTGTGATAGAAATCTGGATATCCAAAATAGTGTTGCAACACAAAGAAAGTCATCCGATGTAACATTCCTGGTGATATATTGAAGACTATTCCAAATGGAGGATCTAGATGCTGTGTGGACGCAATCCTCATTTGAAGATGCTCAATGTAACATTCTGAGCATGGGGTTTAAAGGATCTCAATGATGTGTAGACATGAGTCTCAATCTTTGGATATAGAATCCCGATGCTGTGTGGACACAGGCCTTGTCCTAGAGTATGAGATCTCAATATTGTACGGATATGGGCCTTACTCGAAGTGTAGAATCCCGATGCTGTATGCACGCGAGCCTAACTCGTAGTGGAGAATCCCGATGCTTTGTGGACGCGGGACTCACTACCTTGTGGTTTTTGGTTGACTTGTATATGTTGTGTGCAATAGTATACATCTATTTATACCATGTGTTTAGGCAATTATGGTAGCACCACCATATTATGCATGATATTACATGTTTTGCCTTACTTTATTCATGATATGTATGATGTTGAAAGGGTGACAGTGTACCCACTGTGCTTTTATAGCTCAACGTTTCGAAATGTGTTTTTGTGCTTAGGTTAAGTGAAGTCAAAACCGGAGGAACACCATCAAGTTTGGAATTTCAGCATGGAATTAGTGTCAAAGTACAAATTATTGATGTAGTGGGCTAGTACTTGTTGAACCCTATGTATAACTCTTATTTATTTTGGGTCAAATGCTCTGAAATGAATTGTAGTAAATGGAGCTCCAACTATTTTAAACTACTTAGTTATTCTACAAATTTAGATTTGAAATCAATGGTCTATTTGTAATTTTATTGGATTTGGATTAATTTTAAAAAGGGCTTGAAAAAATAATTCATTAAATGGTTAGTGAATAAAACAAAATTATGTTCCAATGTATTATTGATGAAGATATATTAGAAAAACATACTCAACTTTTTACACATTAATGTTGTCCTGTAGACATAATATCATGAAAATATTTTAAATACCTATTAGTCTCTACTTAATTTCCTAAAGTGAATGTGATATTTTATAGCGAAAAGAATAAATATCACATTAATAATTATGGTCACGATTGAGGTCATAAAATACACATGGATGAGATGTTTCTTTTGAGAATGCATATATCCACCAGAAGTGGGATTATAAGGATGACAAAAATGATAGAGATCATATCAAAATCTTTATGTTATTAATGAGATGATACAAGTCATTGGTCTCGTACTTGTCAAACGCCGATGTATATGGACTTTATCCATAATCATGAATGATAAATGAAAGAAAATATAAATAGATTTTATTTGTTTCTAACATAATTATGGTATTGTTGGTCCAACTCAATTAGATATTGTTAATTTTCTCATAAGCCGTGAAGGGAATAATTCGTCATTTATTTTATTTCTTTTATAACCTCAAAAAGAAATAATTGATATTTTATTTATTTTTTATATTAATTTATTTTTATTTATTATTTATTTATGTTAATTTACTTTACATATTTATTTACGTTTTACGTTAATTTATCTTTTGTAGAATATTATTACTTCTGCTATAAAATATACAATGAATTGTTGATATTTATGCCAAACATACAATGCAAGTACTCATATTGTACTTAAGCATAAGAAATATTTTTCCTCCTAAATACAAGAGAGAAGTGAAAAAAAGTTTGTAATATATCTCAAAGTACTGAAATATTAATGCTTTGAAACAACTCTTGAGAGTTTATCTTTGACAGATAACCAATTTAATATGATGTGTTATATTTAATATTTTTTATTCCCCGAAGTGAATGGTACAAAACATATATTTTTCATTCCTCGAAGACAATGAAATAAAGCATATATTAAAAGGTGCATAATTATGCATATTTTACTATTTTAAATGCAAGAGAATAATGTGAGTACTATATCCGGAAGTACTAATATCACAGAAGGCTCTAATTGAGCAAATATGATATTGTCAAATGGAACTTTATTCTATATTTACAGTGCATTATACTCGTCAAAGTCGTAAAGAGACTTATTGAATTTTAAAGACATTTGTAAAAATATATTGAATATTAGTTAAGGGGATGTTGACTATCTCATATTACGAGTATAAATCAAGGTAATAAGATAATCTTGAGAAAATTACATGCACTGTCATCCTTATTGTACTACAGAAGAAATAGTATAAATTGAAGCTCATGCTATTGTAAACTAGACGTTTACTGATAATTTTATTTGGCATGACTGATTAGGTCATTCCGGTTCAATTATGATGCAAAAATTTGACACTTTCATGTGGTCATTTATTGAAGAACTAAAATTTTCTTCAAGGTATTTTTTAATATGATACTTGCTATCAAAGCAATCTTATTATTCAATCATCATTAGCTAAGATAGAGTGTAAATATATTAATTTTTTTGAACGAATACAAGGTGATATATATGGGTCCATACACCTTTCTTACAATTCATCTAGATATTTTACAATTTTAATCAATACATCGACAAGATGGTCATATGTATCCTTGTTATTAATCCGCAACTTGGTGTTCGCGAGCCTACTCGCTCAGTTGAAAAAATTACGAGCACATTTTCCAGATTATCTTATAAAGACAATCGATCTTAATAATATTGATGATGTTTTTATTTTATATGTAGTATAACTAATTTACATCAAGCCAACAAATGATCAAAAGTTCTCCCCATTACAAATAATTTTTGGTCAGGAACCAAATATTCACCATATTAGATTTTTTTTGTGTGCGATATATGTTCTAATTGCTCCACCATAATACACAAAGATGAGATCTATTGGGAATATATGTCAAATTTAAATTCCCCTTGAAAATAAAATATCTTGAGCTTCTGATACAAAATTTATTTATAACTCGATTTACTTACTATCATTTTAATGAGTCAGTTTATCCAAAATTAGGGGAGAAATAAAATATCTAGAAAAAAAAATAAGTTGGAATGAATTATCATTTTCTTAGTTTAATCCACGTATTCAACAATGTGAACTATAAGTTCAAAGGATAATTCACTAAGCAAATCAATTTCTATGTTATTTTGTTGACCCTAAAAGAGTGATCAAGTCATGTATACCATCTATGAATATTCCGATTAAATCTGATTGAGGAATCATCATATTTTGAAAAACTTTAGAAGAGATTAAAAATTCTACAACATAGACATTCACATGACTCAAGTACCTGATAATAAAGAGATCTCAACAGAGATATTGACATGACTCAGGTACCCGAATAACGAGCTTGAATTCTATTGTTATAAAATTAAAAAAAATAAATATATTATATTACTCTTTTAATGTGTTTATCATATATTAAAATTGAAATCCAAAAAATTATTATTAATAAATAGTACTATTTTTTTCATATTTTAAAAGAGTCCAAAAATATTATATAATATAATATATATTTTTGTTATCTTAATGTTTTTTACTATTATAAATATATTTTTTATTTATTATTATTATCTTTTTATTTTTATTATATATATATATATAAGATAAATAAAATCCATAAATTAAATAGCCCAAGTAATTTTATAATAACAACCCATTTACATTAATATTAAATACAAGCCCGAATAATAAAATTTAAGCCCAGCTCGAACACATTTCTTGAAGCCCGTTTACATTCTCACCAGCCCAAACCTAATAACTAAACCCTTAGCCCGGTTGAGAAGAAAACCTAACCACCCTTATTTTCCATCTTACGTAGCCAAGCAAGAGCCGTTAGATCATCCAGCGATCTAACGACCATAATTAAAGCAGGGGAATAATCTGGAAGACCCACACGCCACGCGTTGACCATCTGGCTGCCTCACGCGCGCGTGGAAGTCACGCACGCCTCTTCGGCTTATGGATCTGACCATCCACCTCCCATCACGCGCGCGTAGTACCCATGGGTTAGACTATTCGAATTCCGTCGCTTCTTCCTCCACCGATCGTTTTTGGTCGTTGGTCACCATCTGATGATTTCTCCTCCAGAAGACTCGACCATACCTATTTGTTAACAAACAAGACGTCAAAAAGGACTTCATACACCAACAAATATGATAACCGAAAAGGGAAAATTTCAGATTGATAGGGATTTACAGCAAACCAGGGAACAATATCAGAGATACACATGAATAAATCAAAAATTATATAGAGATAATCCGATTTTAATTTTTCTCTTAGCATGTAATCAGGAAGTGAGATATAAAAAAGAATCACCAGAACAATTTGTAGGATTCATTCAAAAAAAACACTTTCAAATAGAAAAAGGCAACTCTTTTCAGAATTCTTTTTCCTCTTTTTCGCATGTATGTCTAAGAAAATAGTTTAGGGTTTTACCTTTTTTTTGTTTGAACCAAGGTTTCGACTAAGACAATAATCCAATGACCTTCGCGTCAGTAATGGTGAGCCAAAGTTGGGACGGTTCCTTCTTTTCCTCTTCTCGAATGATATCGACAATAAGCCTTTAGACCCCTTTCAGGGGGTTTCGATTGGTGAGCCCCTCTTGCAAATCGAGAAAAGGAAGCTTCTTGGTCGTCTTTTTGTGTTGATCGTTGAGGACGGTTTGTTCTTTTTTGTGCGTTTAAGGTTTTTAGAAAGGAGGGGGTTCTATTTTGCTTCGTCGGCCGCCGGCCACGATGGTCGTTGTGGTTGTTTTCTGGGTGATAATGGTGATCCTCTAAAGAATCCAGAAGAACATGTCCATGTTCTTAATGATTCTGGGTTCCAAGAGAGAGAACCAAAGAGATTTGAAAACCTTTTCTTTTCTTTTCGGTTTTGAAGATGAACCAAAGGGAGGGCTAGTCTTTTTGTTTATCATTTATACCTAGGAGCTTTTCGAAAATGGTCTATTTGGGGTCATTAAACCCCTTCGTGTCAAGTTTTTTACTCCTCTGGTCCCTAAAGCTCCTAAGCGTTTTTCATCTTGGTCACTATGATAACTGATTTCGTTTTTTTTTAATTTAAACCTCAGTTTTCTTTAGTCCACCTAGTTTTGGCCTCTGGTTTTCATTAACCTCTTTTTTAATCCTTAATTTCAAGTCCTTTCTTCCTTTTTGTTTTTAATTTCAGTTCAGGTTTAAGGTTTTATACTAGTTTAGTCCTCTTTCAGTAGTATTAAGCCCCTTTATTTATTTATTTATTTATTTTTATTTATTTTGTTGTATGCATCTTTTTATTATGTTTGTTTAATTTATTTGCACTTATTATCATATTTATTTACTTTTATTTGTTTACTTTTCATATTATGTTGTATTTATTTTATTTATGCACCTTATTATCGAATCAAACTCACAATCAACACTTTAATTGATGAACTAATTAATACTTTACTCGGTCGTAGCAGGCCCTACACCAAGCGAAGTGGTGGCGGTGTATGTATCTATCTTCGAGTAAAGAGGTGTTAAAATATATCCAAATTTTTAAATAAATAATCGATTTAATACCAATTCAAATCAGAAATTCCAAAAATAATTATGCGATAATTTTTATTAAAGGTACCAATTTTAGGCGGTTCAAAATGTCGTCCCTGTTTTAACTGTAACCGACTCCCAAACCCTTTTCAATTCTGAATCTTTGGTTTCTCGGTGTTCGATCTATCAAAAGTTCCCGGTAGCGACTCCATCATCTTAACCGTTTTTTAATTGGTGAAGGCTCAGAAGTCCTATTAATTCCACCTTTCGCCAAATTGTAGTATTTGAGATGTCTAACCGACAGGAACTGTGTTGACCTTACTACCGCTTAAACCTGTACTGTTAAAGTCCACGTCTTGATGATACCTCCCGGTGTGAATCAAGGATGAACAACAATCAAACACATGCGTCTTATTAGTCGTTGAAATCCTGGGCGATTTATCTCTAAACCAGATTAGTCAATACCGTTGAGCAAAGACCATATTCTCTCGTTTCGTGAGCCTAACTCTCCCGATATTAAACAAATAGATTTTTCTTCAAATACTATCATCTCGAGCTCATATACAAAGAAGAATAATTGTCAAGAGAGAATAAACTATGAAATAAATTTCGTATTAATAAATATAAAAGATAATACAACCTTCTTCTCCAACTACTCCACAAACAACCTAAGCATCTGAATAAGTTTAGAATATGGTGTAGTCGGCGGCTAAAAATATATGTTTTAGAGAATCGGACTCGGCTCCCTTAACCTAGACCTAATATCTGCCTTATATAGGCCAAGCCCTATGTTAAAGTCTTCCAGATAAGGAAAGAATTGTACAAGGAAAATAAATCAAATCATAATTAAACTAGGATACTTTATTCTATTTCCTAAAATAACTATTATTCCCGTGTTGACCTTTGACCGAGGTTTGACCCTTCGGATTGGTTTTGTCTTTCCCTCGCTTTATGTCCTTTAAGATCAACGTCTTTTTCTTTTTCTGTCGAGCACCAATTGTTATCTTCACTCTATTGTCGCGACCTCTGAAATGTTGTCATGGCGGGTGCTCCTCTGCAATTCAATATCAATCCTCTTATCTGGTCATTCTTATGATGTATTTTCTGTCTAAGAAAGAAAACCATCAAATGCATCTGTTTTATTCCAAATAATAGATATATTAGTAAATTATGTAATTGGATACTGAAATATGGAAAATCATTAGAATTGATTGTTGTTATCCTTAAATTCGTCCTTGATTGGTAATAATCGAGTGGAAAAATGATATAAAAAATAAGATTTTTTGGCACTTATCATAATCAATCCCCAAATTCTGTCCCAATGCTTTTCAAAAGACCTAATTTTAAATTTGACTTTTCAATTCGAATTTCCAAATTTTAAGCTTACTCAATTCCAATTTTAAATTTTAAAATCCAAAATCCCCAATTTTCAACCCTAATTTCTAAACTTCCAAACCTAATTTTTTATTCAAAATTAATTTCCCGAATTTTCAAATTCATTTTAAATTTACAATTTCCTAAGTTTTCAAAAATGTAATCTATGACCTTTCATCTTTTCTAACTAAAGCCTTTTAAACCAAACCCCTTTTCATTAGTAACTCTTTTACCACACTTAAGATTTTTAAAAGAGGGTTGCTACACATGCAATATAGCACTAATTTTATTTGATGATGTGGATCCTGAATCGTTGTCAATTGGGAAATATAAACAAATAAATGATTGGCCAACATAGAAATAGACAATTGAGGAGATACTAAAATCTCTTTCGAAACGAGAAGTATTGGGGCCTATAACTCGTACATTGAAATATATAAAGCTCGTGGATATAAATGAACCTTTGTGAGAAAGAGAAAATAAAAGGGGAAAACACGAGATATAAGCTCATTTGATTGCGCAGGGATTCTCACAAAGACATAATATTGATTATGAGGAAAATATATCCCTTGGTGGTAGATACAACTACTTTTAGATTTGAATCAGTCTAACAATAAATAAAATTACTCAGTTTCCGCATAATGGATGTTGTTGCATCCTATTTGTAGAGCATCTTGATAGTAATATTTACATGAAACTTTTGGAAATATTTAGATTGCTAGAAGCAGTTAATTCAAATTCTCGAGAATATTATTCAATCATATTGAATATATCTTTTTATTGTTTGAAATAATTTAGGCGTATTTAGTATAATCGCCTTATTGAATATTTATTACCAGAATGTTATATGAATTATTTAATTTCTCTGAGCATTTTCTTAAGAGATTTAGCTCGAAATTTGTTATTGTTATGTATGTTAATGATTTGAATATCTTTGAGACTCATGGAGAGATCTCTCTAACAATATAATGTTTATGCATTAATAGACATACATAGAAAATGCTTAAAGAGACTTTACATGCATAACGCATATTCATTGATCACCCTTATAGTTGTTAGGTTTCTTAATATAAACAAATATTCATTCTCCCTCAAGAAAAGGGTGATGATATTCTTGGTCTAAAAGCACCATATACACATTAATTTATGTGGAAGTATTGTACCTTTGTTGGTTCAGAAATATTATTTAAGTGTGGTGAAGGCTTTGGAGTCTTGTATTTCTAGTTGAAGCTTTCACATTTTGTCAAGTTGTAATATTTTAGAAATCGATCTCACAGTGACTGGTTTACCTATGCCGCACATTATTCTTGCACTTAGAAAATAAAAGACAAGTAATTATTGAAGAATGTTTTGAAGTAAATAAAATATCTAATCAAACTAATAGAAATAAACGAAAACACGATATAAAGAGTAAGGTCAGGTCGATTGCTTTGTAGAGAGGAATACAGTTATAAATCTTATCCACTTATTAATGCATGATGTTGAACTGTCGCCGCAGTGGGTTATTCCTTATCGAAAAATAAACATTTTATAATTTGACAGAGCATCCATAATTTTCTCCTCTTTATCCCAAATTCGAAGAACTATTGAAGCCCACATCTTGATAATACCTCCCGGTATGAATCAATGATGAAAAACAACCGATAGTATGCTTCCTCTTAGTCGCTGAAACCCTTTTGAATTAGTTAATTGTTGGGACCGTCGGCACATCCCATGGCACAGCGGAACAAAATTACGACGGTCTTTCTAGTGATCCATGTACGTTTAATCCAAAATCGGGAGGAAGAGATGCGATGACTTACATTGGGTTTCTTGATAAGTAGCAAGAAACAACAATTGGATTTGCGACAATCACGATCGTTCGACAATTCGAATCTTTAACCTCCATGAAAATTGTCTCAGACTCTACTCAGTTCACCCAGTTGATAGAGCAAAATCTCGAAAAATTATTTTTCGTGATTCTAGGGTTTGGGAATTCAGAATTCTCTATTGTGGCTGCTAGACCAAAGATCCTTTATATAGGTGTAACCTTAGGTATAAGAGTTTGATTCTGAATACGTTTATAGGAAATAATTACTTTAATTATTTCCTTAAATTTCAGAATCTATATTTAATTTGAATTTAAAGGGGATATAATTACTTTAATTATATTCTTTTATTTAAAATTCGGGATTAAATATAATTTACTTATACTTATGTATATTTTTGCTCCTTTTCAACCATTGGGTGTAACCCTGTAGGCTCATTGTAATGTTAGTAATAATATTAGAACAATTCTAATATTACAAACAATGAGTGACATCTAGCAATATATCATTGTCATCTAAGTTACAAGAGATCATGATTCGATGTATCATGTTCGTGACCAACTATCTTAATGTATTATATTCTTTTGTCCTTTTATATCTCTAATAGGCACAAGTCTTGGAATAGTCACACTTGTATAGCCTATTTTAATGTTTCTTGATATCTAGAGTGGACTACTTTTAATGAATAATTTGTGATATCTCATATCAACATATTCAAGCATGACCATGCATTTCTAGTCTCACTCAATCAAGTGGCCTTTGATATATTTTCCTATTATGTAGGAAGGACAAATCCTATCTTGATCATTCACATCTCACTACATATATTATAATATGTCCAATATCAGTTTTTATAGTGTAACTAATTACGAGACACGTTTAACTGCATCAAAACATAAAACAACATATATTGAGATAGTAATAATCTCAAGTCTAAGGATCATACATATAGTTGTCACTATGAGCAATATCGTGACCATCACATAATAATCCAAGATATATGTTCATAGTGGGTCAATCTGATATATTATTCTCTACTAATATATTCATGTATTAATTCTGACATCTTTATATCAATGACAACTCATTGTCATCAATTAATCACATGTTAGTCTTAAGTATATTATTATTGTCCATACCCATAATAATACTTGACTAAGGATCTTTTAATAATAATACATATATTATTATATAGACCTTATTGTTTCTCAGTTTATGTTATACATTGACACATATATCTAAAAACAACAATGACAATATCTTTATTCAATAAAATTGGTAAATAAAAGTATCTTTAAAATCATAATATGATTGGTCTTTGGAATTAGTTAATGCCGATAAGCAAAGACAGTATTCTCTCATTTTGTGAGTCTAATTATCCCTAGTCTAGACAAATATATTTTTCCTCGCAAACTTATCTTCTGAGCTTGGATGCAAGAAAGAGTGAGAATCAAGAGAAAGTAAACTATGAAAAACATGATTGTATTAATAAGTATGATATTTTCTTCCTCAACTACTCCACAAATAACATAAGCCTCGAGGAAGGTTGAGAACATGATGTGCTCGTTGGTGGCTAAGGGTTTATTCTATGAGAACCGACTTACTTCTCTAGACCTAAGAGGATGCTTTATATAGGCCAAGCCTAGGTTAAATTCTCCCATAAAAATTAGGAGTTCTAAAAGAAAAGAAATACATATCTATATTCAATTACAACTCTTTATTCTATTTTCTAAGTTTACTCCTTTTGGATTTTTTTACTTCCGTTGACTTTGACCACAGCTTGACTCTATTTCCTCACTTCTGTTTCTTCTCTTAGTATATTCACTAGAATCGAAACTCAATTCTCTATCTATCAAGCACCAGTTGTTATCTTTATTCTACTATCGCGACCATCAATGTGCTGTCGTGGCGGGTGCTTATCTACAATTCAGTTTCAGCTTCAAGCATCCATCGATATTATTTGGCATTACCTTTAGGTTTATTTCCTGTCTAAGAAAGAAAACAATTAATCATGCCTATTTTATACCAATAATATATAAAAGAATGAATTAAGTTCTTGGATGCTAGAATAAAGAAAATATACAGTACTATCCATTATTGTCATTAAATCTATTCATTACTAACAATAATAGAGTGGAGAATTGATAGAAATAATAGAACTTTTATGCACTTATAAAAGTTCTATGAGACCATTACCTTTAAACTGTAACCCCTAAACCCGACTTAGAAGAAAAAGGTCGAATCTAGTATGTCACGTTTGAAAACTTTTCTCTCAAATAATAAATTTTAGGTTTAAAATTAAATTAATTACAAAAATACCATAACTATTCATAAAACAAAAACATTAAATCATTTTTTGTTTTTTGTATAAAACACATATTAAAATTTGACAATGCATCCAAAATAAAATCCAAAATATAATGACCCAAAGTTTGATTACATATGTATTCCAAATCATAAAATAAAAATAATTTGAAAACCTAAAATAAAGTTCATACTGATAATAATGTTTGAATAAAATACGAGATGCTCTGTGTACCAAGTCATTTAAAGGGTCTGAATATCTGAAAGAAAAACTATAGGGGAGTGAGCTATGAAACTCAGTGTGTCTCTAAGGTTCAAAATAATAAAAAATCAAAACAGTTCAAATAAATATTTTCTCAAGTTCAAAATATCAGATAAATGTAAGTCATGATGTATGTAATGATGTAATGCACGATGCACAAATCCCAACTACATCATCACCAGTCCGAATGGAGGAGTTCCCTAAAACCCTCACCTACATCGTCACTAAAATTTGAAAGTGGTCTTAGGGCTTCTAAAACGGAAGACTGTCACAACTTCCTCCATACACAAATACCACCCCATGCATACATGATAATGCATCATGATTTGAAAATCTGAAAATAATTCTGACACAATCTGATACCACAATATCAGAAATTATAATATATCTGAATCACCATTAGGGGTGAGTATTCGATCGAGTCGAATCGAGTTGAGTCAAAAAATTTTGAGTTATTCGAGTTGACGAGTCATATTTTACAACTCAGATTTTATCTGAATTTTTTTTGTTTGAGTCGAGTTTAAGAAATTCGAGTCGAGACGAATCGAGTCGAGTTTTCGAGTTCCTATAAATATTTAATTATAATTATTTATCATGTTATAGTATGATTTGATTCTAATTTAAACGATTTTCTCTAATTATATAAGATATACATTTATATTTTTTCATATGTAGCAATATTTCTTTATATTTTTATATATAAATGTATATCTATCATAAAAATTTTAGAGATTCGTCTTAAACTTAAAAATTATTCATTTAATTATTAAAAATTTCGAGTTATTCGAGTTCCCATTTTACAACTCAAACTTTATTTAAAATTTTTTCGAATTGAGTCGAGTCTATGAAATTTTGAGTCGAGTATTTTTGCCTCGAATCGAATCGAATTATTCTATTTTTTGATTCGAGTCGAGTTTTGCTCACCCCTAATCACCATATTCACCAAAGTGTGAAATTCAAATGTATGAAAGTTCTATATTTTTCTTAAATCACAATGTCATATGCGCATGGTAACACAATAAACAATCAGAGTCTCAATACCGAAACCAAATATGTTATCAAGCACAAATATTTCTCAAAACACAATGTCAAACATGTCACAAAAATATACTTATTTTCAAAAGAAACAGATATAGGACCAAATAAGAGAACACACATCTAAGGATCACAGCTCTAATATTGACAGTGACGTTTTCCTTGATCCGAATTATCTGGATCCTACGAATATTCCTAGAATTAAAACACTACTCTAAAACTTAACCATAACCAAACATAAATCTAATAAAACTCACAGGTATCTTGTGAAGGATTTTCTAGAGTGTTCTGAACAGGCGATGGAGATGGTAGTACGATCTCGTCTTTGGTATCGACATCGTCTGAATATAAAATAAAATATTTGAATCAATACTTCAATTCGAATATTCTCAAAATCAAAAAATAATGTTATCTTGAAACTTAAATCCGAACAACCTATATGCACTCTAATAAATTCAGATTTGATTTACTTTCTAATAATTCAATTTGAATCAAAGTGAGGCGGGTATGGGAGGGTGCACCTAGAGGATGTAACACCGAATTACCCCTAACCCACTTCAATTTGATTCTACCTGGAGAACAAATTTCCACGTGCTTAGCCCCAAATTCTAATTGTTCCTTTTCCATTACAGAAACCCACCAAAACTAATCATAGTTCCTTAATTGAATTTTAACCACAGATCCATGCCAAGATAATTAAGATTATACAACCATATTTGGCACAACAAAAGCAATAAGGTTTTGAATCCAAACGGTGGTGCGAGAACAGGGTAATGGTGATAGAAATTTTAACGGTGGCAGATTCAAGCATGTACGACAATATTATTAATGATGAAGGCTCTAGAGTCCTATTGGTTCCACCTTTACCATATTGTAGTATTTAAGATGTCGGTCCCATGAGGACTGTGTCGATTCTACTACTTCTTATAGCTGTGCTTAAGAAATTAAAAACACAAGTAAATTGGTTTGATTTTAATTGCATTAACTAAACTATATCAAATTATAGAAAAAAATAATTGAGAAGAATGAGGTTAGATTAAATGCTTTGTAGAGGAGAATTCAGTTATATTGCTAATCCACTTATTAATGTAATGGATTGAATTGCCGCCTCGGTGGATCGCACAAAGGTTCGCCACAACTGCTTAGGCGGGGTTATGCCTTGTCGACAATGCAAATTTTCATAGTTCGACAGAGCAGCCTTATATGTTTCTTTCTTATCCTTAAGCGAGGAAAACTGTTGAAATCCCCGTGTCTTGATGATACCTCCGGCGTTAATGAAGGGTAGATAACAACCTCACATGCATCTTGTTAGTCGCTGAAATCCGACCCGGATTAGTCAATGCCCTTGAACAAAGACCGTATTCTCTCGTTTCATGAGCCTAACTCTCCCGATATTAGACAAATGAATATTTCTTCACATACTTATCATCTTGAGCTCATATGCAAAGAAAGTTAAGTACCCAAAAAGAATAAACTATGAAATAAGACTTGCATTAATAAATATCAATAACAATGTAACCTTCCTCTCCATCTACTCCACAACAATCTAAACCTCCAAGGGAGTTTAGAACATATTGTGTTCGACGGCTAAGGATAAGTTATGTGTGTAAACCGACTTCTTCTCCTCTAAACCTAAACCTAATGAGTGCCTTATATAGGCCAAGTCCTAAGTTGATCTTTCCATGCAAGGAATGAGTTCTAAATAGAAGAAAAGTCTAATTCCTAATTAAATTATGTTAAATAAATCTTAATTCCTAAAATTTCTCTTCTCGCGATTTGGCTTGGGTTCGACTTCCTAAACTGAGTTGTTCTTTTTTCTTTGCCTTTCGGCATCTTATCCTCTTCATGTTGAGCATCACTTATCGTCTTTTTGTACTACCCGGTGGTCTTCAGAATGCTGTCGTGGCGGATGCTTAATCTGTAATTTAGTATCTTTTTTCTTCTTTAGCTTTTTCTGTGATCTAGTTTCATGTCTAAGAAAGAAAACTATCAAACATATATGTTTTATGCCAAAAATGGATAAATTAATAATAATAGTATTCAGATGCTGAGATGTGAACAATAATCAGAAATATCTATTATTGCATTTAATTTTGTCTTTATTAACAATAAATGAGTGGAGAAATAATGCGAAAATAGAAAAATTTTAGGTACTCATCAATTAGAACTACACAAAAACATTATATTTAGTGGTCACCATTCAAAGAGAAGAGAACCTAATCGAAAAGAAGAAAGTACAAGAGGCATAGCCAATGCAAGATGATTAAACAAAAAAATAGTGAGGATGACGATGTAAACAAATCCGTGAAATAAATGGAGCGAGGATGAATCGAATAATTTTAGTATAAAATTTTACCAACAACTATTGAAGAAAAAGGTCTAATTAGAGGAATTAACTCACAGCTCCGCAATGGTTATGCTAAAATTGTTGTTGTCAGGAATGAAACTCGGCAAAGGCTAATGGAGCCTCATTGGAAAACAGGGGAGATTGGCTTGGTTTGATTCAAGAGAAAATGCTTAATTTTTTAGAGAGAAATCGAATGAAAAAGCAAACGAATGCCGAAAGAATGGTTTATCATTCTGCGAAACCGGTTACGTATACCAAACTTAACGGTAAACCCCATAATTAGTCACCGAGTTAAATAGGGTTTGCAAAGAAGCATGTAAATTTTTCATTATTTAATTTGACCCAAGAATTCATAAATCAAACCTTATAATTTTGAATTGTCTCAATTTAACCTTTAACTCAATCAGGGTCTCTAAAATAAAAATTCTCGATTTTTAAGGTTTTAAAATTAAGGATTTCACTAATTAGGGATTTTTAAATTGAAAAAAAAATCGAGGTGTTACAAAATAATTACTATGCTTGAGGCAAAGCTGAAATATGTGTTTGGCTAAACATATCTAGAATATATGTGAATTGCTTTCACAAGATACGATACAATCTATCTTGTGTAGCGATAATGCAAAATTTATATCTCAAGGTGGATACATCAACTGTGATAAAATAAAACAATTTCTTTAAAGTTTTGTCCCTCATGATCTTCAGAAGAATAGTATTCGATGAATCATTTCAACCAATAATTTAGAAGATTTATCCACTAGTGCATAATCTACTTCAACATTTGAAGATTTTATTCAATATTGAATTATGAAGATTGAAAAATCTTATGTGATATTTTCATGAGAGAGAGAGAGTAAATACGCGTTGCACTATTTTTGTCTCAATAGAGGTTTTTTTCACTGAATTTTCCGAGTAAGGTTTTTAATGAGGCAACATATTTTGCGTATTAAAGATGTGTACTATTTTTCCTTCAGTAAGCATTTTTCCATAGGGTTTTTATCTTAGTAAGGTTTTAACGAGGCACATTATCTTTATGGATATCTAAGGGGAGTGTTATGAATATGTTTATTTATGATGGATATTCATACATTAAATAATACTTTAATGTATTTTATTATTAGAGTTTAATTCTCAATAGAATTAGGAATTCCATCTTATACCTACAAATATAGATTTTTGAAGAAAGCATTGTACAACCATACTTTGAGAATATAATACAAGTCTCTCTCTATTTGTCTCTCATCTTTGTTCATCTATTTTGTTCTTGTTCTTTATTTTATTCACAACAAAAAAATAATTTTTTATATTAAATTTATCATATTACCATATTTAATATTTTAATGATAAAATTAAAAAAATATTACTTGAATAAAAATATTCTAATTATCCAATTTAATTGATACGATATAAGATCAAAAATTAAATAATATAAAATTAAGAATTAACCAAAATAATTTTAAAAGATTAATCAAACTCATTTTTAGTACAAATTTTTTAAATAAATTATTTTGATTAGATTACGGTTGATAATTGTAAGCAAAATTGATCAAATGATCTTATTCATTATATATAATAATTTTTAAATTTATGCATTATAATATCTTATAGTCTAGTAAGTTTGACACGTTTTTAATTAAAAAAAGGTTTTGCTGAATAAGATTAACATGTGTAATTTTTTAAATTTTTAACTTCCTGATAGGGGTGTTTAAAATTATCTAACCCGATTGACCCGACCCGATGACCTGAAATAAAAATAGCGGGTAATTCCTGAAAAAATACCAAACCCGAGAATTAGTGGGTCGGGCTTAGGTCGAAAATTTTTAATTTTCGTGTACCCGACCCGACCCATCTAGTTTTATTATATATTTTTTAAATTTTAGATTATTTTTTATTTTATATTTCTTTAATATTTATACATAAAATTAAATTTAATTCTCTAAATTAGTTTTATGTTTGTGTTATAAATTTTTAAGTTTTAAAATTTCTAAATATATTTTTATTAAATTACTAATACTGAAAGAAAAATGAGATTAATACTTTTAACGTTATTTTAGTGATAAAATTTAATAAATATAGATGTTTATATACATCCAAGTATTCTAAAATTAACTTTAAATCACTCATTTTTATATTTGGTTATGTATTATAAAATTTTAAAATTTATATGTTTAATATATAATTATTTTTTAATTTTAAAATAAAACATAAAAAATAATAATTGTGAACCGGGTACACGTTACCCGATTAGCTGGGTACTCGGTTTTTACAGGTACCCGATAAAAAATACCCGATTTGAATAAACCGGGATACGGGCCTAAATTTTATGATCCGAAGGAACCGGATACCAAGTTTTTTGGTTACCTGAAAATCAGGTACCCGGTAATGAACACACTTACTTCCTAATTGTTTTTATACTTTATCACAACTGAACAATTTTTAGATTTATTATATTATCTTATTTGATATTTTGATAAACAAAGTAAAAAATCATTTTCGCAATTAAATGTTTTAATTAATAAATTATCTTATTTAATTGATATAATATAAGATCAATAATTAAATAATATTAAATTATAAAATAATCAAAATAAATTTTTAAATATTAATAAAAAAATTTAATGTATAAATATGTCACTATAATTTGATTAATTTAAATATTAATAAAAATAACTTTGAGTTGTTCATATTTTGGTCACTCTTAAGTGATATATTTATAAAATATAAAATTTTGATTAATTCTTAAAAATTATTTTGATTAATTTATAATTTCAGGTTATTTAATTCTCAATTTTTTATACCAATTAAATCATATAATGTAGTAACTAGTTAATTGAAATATTTAATTCTAAAAATGATCTTTATTTTGTTTATTAAAATATCAAATATGATAATATAGTAAATCTAATAATATTTCAATTATGATAAAGCGTAAAATAACTAGAAAAAAATAAAAATTAAAAGATCACACTATTAATCTCATCTAGAGCCATTTTTTTAAAAAATAAAAATGTATCAAAATTACTATATTATAATGTTAAGAATATTTTATTTATGGTGAATATTCATGTATTAGAGGAAGGTTTAATGAGCTTTATTATTAGGGTTTAATACCCATTGAAATTAGGGTTTTCATCTTAGCCTATAAATATAGACTTTTGGAGA
Organism: Abelmoschus esculentus; assembly: GCA_035048815.1. Classification (NCBI taxonomy): domain Eukaryota; kingdom Viridiplantae; phylum Streptophyta; class Magnoliopsida; order Malvales; family Malvaceae; genus Abelmoschus; species Abelmoschus esculentus. Next base: position 8,931,065 of record JAUCBN010000026.1, on the reverse strand, counting down.
AAGCATTGTACACAACTCTCTTTTGAGAATACAATAAAATCTCTCTATTTTCTCTCATATTTATTCATCTATTCTTGTTCTTTATTTTATTCACAACTTGTTATCAGCACGAGTTTGCTCAGAAGATTTTTTCAAGTTTCTTCAAAGATTTACCCAGTATATTTTTTTCTTCATCTTATATATTTTAATTTATAAAATAATATATATACGATGATGATTATAATTTAAAAGAAAAATATGTTTGTTCATTTTCTTATGTGTGTATTCTTATCTTGTCTAATGTTATTATGTGTTTATTTCATACCATGGATATTTTCATATATATATTTGTTAATTAATATGTTTTTTGTTTTGATAATTTAATCCGAGTATATTGGTTGGATATCCGTTCTGCGAGTAGCTACTGGTCTCAAAGGAGGTTCTTTTCTTAAGGAACCTTGTGGACTGGTTTAACAATGCCGCGTATGAGGATTAAATCTTTGTTTACTTGTATATATATATTTTTAAAAAATAGTTGATCTAATTTTTATTTGTCTTTTATAGTATATCAATGACAAATCTTGCAAAAATTGAGTTTGCGGCTCTTGATAATTCCGGAAAAAATTATTTATCCTGGATCCTAGATGCTGAAATACATTTAGATGCAAATGGCCTGGGAAATACTATTAAAGAGGGTAATGCAGAATCTGTTCAAAATAAGGCCAGAGCCATAATATGATTGGTCAATGATCCTCTTATTCTTTGGAATAATCTAAAAGAATGATATGACCACTAGAAAACTGTTATTTTGTCTAAAGCTCGATATGATTGGTTGCATTTAAGATTGTAAGATTTTAAATCAGTAAGCAAGTATAACTCTACTATGTTTCGAATTACTTCACAATTGAAGTTATGTGGTCAAAATATTACTGATGAGGATATGTTAGAAAAACACACTCTATTTTTCTTGTCAACAATGTTGTCCTTCAGACACAATATCGTGAAAAAGGCTTAAAGAAATATTCTGAGTTAATTTCTTTTCTTCTTGTGGCCAAGCAAAATAATGAGTTGCTCATGAAAAATCATTAATATCACTGAACTGGCTTCGCTCCATTCCCTGAAGCAAATGCGACATTCTATAGCGGAAAAATAAAGGCTACATCAATAATCATGGTCATAGCTATGGCATGGGCGTGGGCGTGGTCATAGCCACAGTCGAGGACATAGGCGAGGTGGTCGTTTTAAAAGAAACTATACCCACCACAAGTGGAATAATAAGGATGACAGTGGTGCAAAAGATCAATCCAAGAAAGAGGAATCTATATGTCATTGATGTGGCAGCACATCATTGGGCCCGTGCTTGCCATACACCAAACATCTTGTGGGTCTTTACCAACAATCAATAAGTGGTAAAGGAAAAAGAGTTGAAACAAATTTTGTTTATATCAATGATAAAGATAATTATGTCCCTCACAAAGATGATTATGGTATTTTCGGCAGTAGCCAAACTAATTATGGTATTACAAACGTAAAAGTTAATGATTTTCTCATACCCCCTGAGAAAAATATTTAATGTCTTTTAATTAATTTTATATTTACTTTATGTTATTGTTATTTTATCATGGATTTTTTAAAGAATAAATATCATGTCTATTTTATTAAAATCATTGGTATTATTTATTTTTTTATTTAAATATTATTATAACATTTATTTATTTATTTATTCTTTAAAGAATATGATTACGTCATAAATACAATCTGCAAAACATGGTGACGACTTATACTTAACGGATAATGCAAGTACTTATACTATACTTAAGCATAAGAAAAAAAATTTCCCATTTAATAATGCAAGGAAATAATGTGAGTACTATATCCGGAAGTGTCAATATCATAGAAGGCTCCGGAAGAGCGCATATATTATTGTCAAATTGAACTATATTCCATATTCAAGATGCACTATACTCTCCAAAGTCTGAAAGAAACTTATTAAGTTTTAAAGATATTTGCAAAAATGGATATCATATTGAGAGTATTAATCAAGAAGATGTTGAATATCTCTATATTATGAGTATAACTCAAGGCAATAAGAAAGTGCTAGAAAAATTACATGCACTATCATCCGGATTGTACTACACAAAAATTAGTGCAATTGAAGCACATGCTATTATAAACTATAAGTTTACTTATAACTTTATTATTTCGCACAAACGGTTAGGCCATCCCGGTTCGATTATGATACGAAGAATTATTGAGAATTCATGTGGTCACTCATTGAAGAACCAAGAGATTCTTCAAAGTAATTTCTTTTCATGTGATGTTTGCTCTCAAGGCAAATTAATTACTCGACCATCACCAGCTAAAATAGATTATGAATCTATTAATTTTCTAGAACGGATATAGGGAGATATATTTGGGCCCATACACCTTTCTTGTGGACCATTTAGATATTTTATGGTTTTAATTGATGCATCGACTAGATGGTCAAATATATCCTTGTTATCAACCCGCAATTTAGTATTTGCGAGGTTACTTAATTAATAAAACTACGAGCACATTTTCCAAATTCTCTCATAAAGACAATTCGTCTTGGTAATGTTGGTGAATTTACTAATAAGGTTTTTGATGATTTTTGCATGTCAATTGGAATTAGTGTTGAACATCCTGTAGCTCATGTTCATACACAAAATGTTCTTGTAGAATCATTTATCAAACGACTTCAATTAATTGCAAGACCGTTATAATGAAGTCCAAACTACCAATTTCTGCTTGGGAGCATGTTATTTTACATGCAGCATCACTGATTCGAATCAGGTCAGTAAGTTATCATAATTCTTCCCCATTACAAATGGTTTTTGGTCAAGAACCAAATATTTTCCATCTTAGAATTTTTGGGTTTGCAGTTTATATTCCGATTGCTCCATTACAACGCACAAAGATGGGTCCTCAAAGGAGGTTAGGAATATATATTGGATTTGAATCCCCCTCAATAATTAAATATCTTGAGTCCTTGATGGGGAATTTATTTACAGCTCGATTTACCGATTGTCATTTTAATGAATCAGTTTTTCCAACATTAGGGGGAGAAAATAAACAACTGGGAAACGAAATGAGTTGGAATGAATTATCATTATCTCACTTTGATCCACGTACCCAACAATGTGATATAGAATTTCAAAGGATTATTCATTTGCAAAACTTAGCAAATCAATTGTCAGATGTTTTTGCTGACCATAAAAGATTTACTAAGTCACAAATCCCAATTGTGAATGCTCCGATTAAAATTTGATGTCCCAGAAGGACAAACTCTAGTTGCTAATGAGTTAAACGCACTCTTGAAGTGTGGTAGACCAGTTGGTTCCAAAGATAAGATTCCACGAAAAAGAAAATGAGCTATATCTTATGATAGTCCGATTGTAGAGTCAACGAATCATGAAATATATCGAGAAGAGATTAAAAGGTCTCCAACAGAGATATTAGACATGACTCAGGTACCTGATAATGATGAGATCTCTATAAATTATGTCATTTCTGGTAACAAATGGAACCGAAATAAAATCAATATTGATAATACTTCGCATGCAATATAGCACTAGAGATTTTGGATGATAATGTGGATCATGAACCATTGTCAATTGGACAATGTAAACAAAGAGATGATTGACCAAAATGAAAAGAGGCAATTGAAGCGGAACTCAAATCACTTTCAAAAAGAGAAGTTTTGGGGTCAGTAGTCCGTACACCAGAAGGTGTAAAACCCGTGGGGTATAAATGAGTCTTTGTGAGAAAGAGAAATAAAATGGGGGAAATTGTGAGATATAAAACTCGTTTGGTTGTACAAGGATTTTCACAAAGACCTGAAATTGATTCTGAGAAAACATATTCCCAGTGGTGGATGCAACCATATTTCGATTTTTTATTAGTCTAGCAGTATGATAAATTTATTGTAGTATGATAAATTTAATAAGACAAATTAAAAATAATAATATTTCTTAAAACTTTTAAAGATTATTTTTTTCAATTTGTATAACCATGTCATTTGAAAGTTGCCCAAATATAAACAATTCAAAAGTTAATTTATTTAATTTAAAAAATAAATTTTAGTGATCAAAATAATACTGAGAAGAATATTCTGTGATGATTATTGTAGTTTACTTGTTTTTTATTAAGAAAAACTGAAATAACCATTCTAACAACTTATAACAGTAGGACCATAATGAATGTAAATAAAAAATTGAGTGACTTTATCAAATATAATTTAAAATTTGAATAATATTATCAAATATTTTAAAAATATAACAATTCAAATAAATTTATTCTAAAAATTCAGTGATCTATACGATTTAACTCTATTTTTTATTATTTTTAGTCTTAAACCAAAATTTTGAAGTAAAAAATCAAATTAAAAAAAAAAAAAAAAAAAAAAAAAAAAAAAAAAAAAGCCTTTAACTGCCGGATGGCACTGACCACGTTCTCCCAGTTACACCCAAGTTAACCAATAACGACCAAAGGACAAATCATACTATTGAAATCGAGTATAACTTAAGAGAAAATGGTTGGGAATTGATTATAATAATATTAAAGAGAATTTGAAAGAAATTTATAATTTTTATTCAGTTTTTAACATTTAAATATTTATATTTTTGGGTTTTACTGAAATAATTTTTTTGTTAGGGCTGCTCAAATATATGGTTTATAGTAAAATATTAAATTTTTTTGGATTGAATACTCAATTCATGATTTTTGGATAGAAATTTTTGATTAAAAAGTATTGGATTGAATTTATAATAAAAATATTATAATAAAAATATTAAAATTTTTGGATTGAATACTCAATTCATGATTTTTGAAGTTAATTTCGTCACATTTGAGTTAATTTTTTTCTATAATTAAATATATGGTGCAACCTGATACAATGTTATAGATTTTAATTTTAAATTTTATTTTTAGATATTTCAATTTTTTAATTTTTATACTTGTATTTTGTATTTTTAATTTTAATTTTTTAAAAACATTTATATTAAATTGTTAATATGATATTAATCTTTGTCCCCTGTGTGGTTGTTGACTCAATTGCCCATCTTATCCCTCAAACAACTCCGGAGCTGCACCAAATATTATTGCAGTAATAATTTTTTGATCTGTTTCATAGTGCTCATAGTATGAATACCTAATTATTCGTGCATAGGATTGTCGCTATAATTTTATTTAAAAAATCAATAATCAAAATTAATAATTTTAATATTAAAAAATTAATATGTATTTAAAGGTTTTTCTATTAAAACTAATTTTCTATTATTTAATTTTTGTGTTTAAATTACATATTGCAAAATTTAAATGTTATATATTTTTATGTATTTCTTCAGAAAAAAAGTTATTTTACTATCTATATATATAAAAAAAGATAAAACGAATATCCGATTTTTATAAATCGGTTCATAGACTAAATTTTTGGTATAAAAGAATTCGGATAACTGGATATGAAAACTCTTATTTGTTGTTAATATATAACCGATTAAATATGTATAGTATCGCGTACTGTTTTTTATTTCTAAATTCATCGAGTGATTTAGGTGAAAATTATTATTATTATTATTATTATTATTATTATTATTATTATTATTATTATTATTATTATTATGTTTAATAGGCTTAAGTTCGATCAGCGTATTTGTACGATGCAGGTTTTCAAAAGGATTGAGATTAAATAATGAACGATATAAACAAAATAAGATCAAGTTACGTAATATATTTTTTTTTAGGTTTTGTATGTTTTTTAGATCATTGAATTAAATGATTTAAATGAATCGACTCATATTAAATTTTTATATATATGTTTTTTCAAGTGATAATTTTCATATAACCTTCTGGTAATTTGAGTCACCAATTTCACTCATACAACGATCGAAAAAATATGTAAAACTTTAAAAATTTTATCTATCTATCTATCTATCTATCTAACTAACTAGTTTGGAATGATCAAGTTATATACGTAAAACTTAAAAAATTACATTAATCCATCATCATTTAATGAGTGAAAAAAATAGATAAAAATAAAAATAAAAATATAAAAATTATCACTTAAAAAATAAAATAATAATTTTAATAATTTATTTTTATCATCTAATAATCTGAAATTAATATAAAATTCTTAAAAATTTATGTGACGTAAATCGATGCTACTATCTGTGCAACCAAAGCTGTGATTCTAGATAAATCCATTATGCGCTCAATTTTTCTAATAAGGTTAAGATGTCTCTGAAATATCTTTTTATTATTTTTATTTTTAAAGCTTTATATTTTATTGTGGTGAAAAACTTTAGTGTAATCTTAAATTAAGATTTTATAAAAGCTAAAAAAATAGTTTTTTAAAACTTATAGTTTGAGAAGTTAATTTAGAAAAAAGACAAAAAAAAATTATACTCAAAAGCTGTTATCTTATTTAATATTTTTAGTTATTTTTAAAAAATTTTAGTTAGTAAAACTGGTTTGAGAAGTTAAATTAAAAAAAATTCTAAAATTCATGATGTATTAGATAATTGTGCATAGGCGAATGTTGGAGGGAGCGTGCGGAGGTCAGTCCCCCAAATTTTTGGGTAATTCACTTTTGACTCATCAATTCTATTTTTTTTAGTTTGGCCCTTTAAAATTTATTTTTTATAAGACATTTTTAATTTTATTTTTTTCATTGTCTTTTTTAAAAAAAATAGTTAGACTTCCAAAATCTCAAATTAAATCTTTTAAGGTTTGGTCGAATCAAACAAACAGCGGCTGAAGGTTTCGCGTCAGCCCCAAAAGGAAGGATATCTGGCAACAGTGTCTCTTGGGCCAGATCTTCCTTGATGAATTGATAAAACCAATACTAATGTGTTAGAAAAAAGTGATAAAAAAGAATTCAAGTATGGACAAAAAGTGATAAAACCAATAAGAATGTGAGTTTGAAATTGAAGTTTCACGGGACTTGTTTTATAACATTTTAAAAGTATTATAGATAATATTTGTTCATTGGAGTTATTTATATAAAATAATTAAATTTTAAAATTTTAAGATAAATACTATTTGCTTTTCACTGATGACATATTTATCAGAGTATTCATTGTCCAAAAATTTATTCAAATTAGAGAAAAGATATAAAGAAAACAATTGAAAACGATGAGAGAAAGACTGAAATGCAATGATTTTACGCAATTGAAAATGATAAATTATAATAGAGGCCACTCAGTTATGATATTGTTACATTTAAATCACCTAATTATTAAAAGTTATATTTAGGTCACTTATTTATGAGTAACATTATATTTATGTCATTAAAATATTAAATGTTATATTTGAGTCAATCAATTATGAGCAAGGTTACGATTGAGTCACCATTTATATTTTAAAAAAATATATATCAATTTAGTTGTTTTTTTTTAAATCAATTGTATACCTTCGTTAATATTAGAGTACTTTATTTAAAATCATAATTAATTTAATATAAAAATTGATAAAAATTTTAAATATAAAAAATGATCCAAATATAATTTTATTTATAATTGAATGAATCAAATTCAATCTTTATTAGTTAAATAATTTAAATACAATTTACTCATAATTAAATAACCTTCCTCTTTCATTAAAAATCAAACGAAACTTTGAATCGCGGCCGTAGAAATAAACAAATGAGCAGATCTATAACAGTCTATTAGAGAGAAATTTGTAGGGTTAGTCGATTGGTTTTTAATAGATATATTTCATTATTTTTTAATAAAATTTTAAAAATATTTTAAGAAACAAATGATAATATTATCATTATATGTAACATAAATTTATAGTGTCACATTATTAAAAGATAACACCATTAATACAATTACTAAATCAACAAATGAAAAACAGAATTTATATACCAATTTAAAAGTATAAATTTTTATGTACTAACCCGCAAGAAGGTGCATAGTTCATATATTATATGTTTTTTTTTAATAGTTTTAAGATAATTATAAGATGATATTTACTCATGTTTTTTTAATTATTTGATAAAACATGAACATATTACAAACAAAGCTAATTAATCTCGAGTATCTTAAGATAAATTCATTCAAATACCATATGCATATTTAAGTCAATAAACAAAATAATTATACATCTTTAAAGGTAAGTGTTATATTTTGATACATAAATTTTGTAAATTTTTTTGTATAAATATTTATATTTAAGTTATAAAACCTAAAATTTAAATCCATAGTCCTAACACTCTAAAACCTAAACATTAAACCTTAAATATTAAATTATATCATAAACCTTAAATTTATATCTTACAATTTAAACCCTTAAATCATAACCTAAATATCTAAACGCTAAAATTGAATGATTTATGTAAACTTTATGATTAGTCCAAGAATAGAAATTTATTTTTTTATGAACCTTAATTTTAATCTTAAATAGAGGGAGGAAAATGAAGGACTTTGAGAGAAGAAGTAAAAGTGCTCCTAGTTAAAAGTGTTCAAAAATATCTCATTCAGTTGATCTAATATGATTATCTATTGATTCGATTTGAAAATTTGAATATTCGATTCAGTTTTTATTTTTGTATAAGATATCCAATCCAATTTTAAACTTTCGGGATCAAATACAGATCACAATTAAAAATAATTTAATACTTGTTATATTCAAAAAATTTATAACAATTAAACCATTTATAAATGCGAATCTTATTGTATTTAGTAATTTATTGTTTAATTAATCAATTTTTTCATAAATAAAACCTTCAAATTTAAAAAATTAGTTTAATCAAATTATATTTTAGGATAATCAGATATCAGAATATCCAATCTGAATATCCGATATCTAGATATGTCGATATCCGCTTTTTTTGGATCGTATATAAATCTCTATATCATCGATCTAAAAACCTAAATATCCAAAAAAATCGAATCCGATACGATATCCGATAATGAATACCTCTACTCTTAATTAATCAAAAATCCATGACCTAAAAAAATATGAACAATTCGATAAACCTGTCAAATATACTTGCTCATCAAAACATATTATTTTGAACCCAAAAAAATATATTTTATTTTAAAACCTTAACCTTTGCTAACTAATAAATAATGTTTGGTATCTTCATTGTTCATTCCACATGACATTTTTTTACTCATCAAAACATATTATCTTGCTCATCAAATCCACCGGTCTGGATTTAAATGCTCTTATGTTACGTTTGAGAATTTAGATTTTATTTTTTACACTTCATTTTCATTTGTAATATATGTGGTAAGAGTAAATTCAATGGGAAATTATGTTTTAGATCTTCCGTAGCACATCAATTATGATTTCAACAAATATAATCAAATAATATAAATTATACATTTTATTATTTTTTAGGTCATCAACCAAATTAAACAATAAGTCTTTTAAAAAAATGTTTTATGTAAAAATATAGTGACATTTCAATCGATAAAAAAATGACATTAAATAAGGAGGTGAGGTGAAAGTTTTTTAGCGATTGGGACTGGAGAAATTATATTATAGGTAAGTCACGCTACGTGTTTATGAGACTAACCACTAAAAACCACAACCTTATCAATTTTTTCATGTCATATTTTTTTCAAGTGAATTTTCACTTAAAAATTATTTTTAAAATAAATTAACAGTAAATATGAGTGAAGATTCACTTAGAAAAATATGACATGGAAAAAATGATGAGATGAATGTTTTTTTAGTGGTTGGTCCCATGGATGACGTGGTGGGACTTATCCATGATATAATTTCTCTTGGGACTGAGGTTATAAAAAGTCGAGTATAATCGATTCCCAGCTTTACTCGACCTGGAAATATTAGGCTCGGCTAGGGTTCGAAGCTCGTCGAGTTCGGCTCTACTTGAAATAGACAATTTTGTTATATTTTTTTATAAAAGATAGGAACTTTTTAAAACATTTTTCATAACCAACACCGAAACGAAATTCAATATTGAGAAAGCGAAAAAATGTCCAACTTATTTTAGTTAATTTATTTTAGTAATTTTTTCTTAATTTATTTTATTGATTTTTTTTACTAAATAGATTACTTTTAGTGTATATATAGCATATATATAATGTAACTATTTTGAGCCTATTCACGATCTTTTCGAGCCAAGTTTAGTTAGGCTCGACTCGGCTCGTTGCGAACGCTCTAAAAAGCGTATATTTTATACCCTTTTACTTAAGATTTTGTTTGATTTCAAGTACATTTGCATTGTATTTAGTTGCATTTCATTTGTATTTGCATTAGATTAGGTTTGAATGTTTTCATTTTTATTTTTAAAAGATGATGCTTGAGAAGGGCATTTTTCTAGTAGTGTATTACAGGTTTGTTGGGGCAAAGCTGAAGAAAAATATGCTTTAGCATATTCAGTGCTGGACTGGACTAAATAAATACTATAACATTTTGGGCGCACCAAACAAAATTACAGAAATGACAAAAGTACAACCCTTAGTCCCTTCACGTGAATGTCACGCTAGCTGAAATTTCCTGTAATTTTCTGCAAAAGTTAGAGAATATTCCTTGTATCTTTAGGACACAAAACACTAAAAGTCTCCTATAAATACAAAGCAACATTCTCATAAAACGCAGATTGGAGAGAGCCAAAGAATAAGAAGCAAAAGTCAAGTTAACAAGAAGAAGAAAGGCAACAATTTTCTCATATTCTTCCTCCAACTGAGCTACCATTGTTTGGTAGGGGTATTCATGGTAGATTAACTGTACCATTTAGTCTAAATGGTCGGTTAACCGTTATAACGATTATTAAATTTTATTAACCGTAACCTAATCATTAAGAAGCGATTAACAATCATGGTTAATCGTTCAGATACGGTTAACCGACGGTTAGATTATAAGTTAACCTATAACCTAATATAATTTTTTCTCACATGTTTATTATTTTTAGAGAATAATATAATTATCTTTTTGATAAATAATATATTAAAATATTCATAAAAATACTTAAATAAAGATACTACAATCACTTATGTGATAATTTAAAAAACATTTACCTACTATAAAGTTTCAACATAAGATAAAACACACGAGCTTCATGATATTTTAAAGTTTAAAATTTAAAAAGTTTACAACATATAACATTATAACAATACACCATCAAAGTTTTAATGACAAATCATTAACTAACATATAATAATCAAAGTTTAATGCAAAAACTATCTTCTAAGTTTTAAAAGTTATTTTATTTTAAATATATATAATTTAATAACGGTTAACCTATAGGTTAACCATTACTCAAAATTCGTAACTGTAACATTAACCTTAACCATTAACCTTTACTTTTAACAGTTTGGTTAATCGAAATCCTTTAACTTTAACGGTTCGGTTAATAAACCTATAAAATATAATGATTATACCGATTAACAGTTATGAATAATTATGCACACCCCTATTTTTGGGAGCTTCAAGCAAGGATTTTGCACGACTTCGGGAGAAACGATAAGCTAGAAGACATTACGGTATAGTTGTTTGGGATTTCCTTTGTCTTCACTTTGCTTTATCTATTTTCATTTGAATAAAAATGTATTTCAAGGACGAGAGTGTGAATAGTTATTTAAACCTAGCCATGAACTGATTTTAGTATGACTTAGGCTTTGTTATGGATGTTTTACTGTTTTAAATGAATGACCTTTACTATTTTCTTTTTTTTTTATATGTTTTGTTCATGAAAGCTTGCATTTTTATCTTCATCCTTAGTTTGTAAGAGCTCTCGTGAGATTACCATAGTTAAGGTGTTTGATTATCTTAGACCTAGGGATAGACAAAGCTTAGATCACCGTAAATAATAAGGTTACTGTTGGAAATCAAAATCCTAACTTACCTTAGGGATAAGGTAGGGTTTCAATGACTAAAAAGGATAGAACTTTATGAACATTAGATGTGTTAGGGTTGAGATCGATAGGTAATGTCTTAACATTTTCCAGTGTTAGGCCTTTGACTAGGGATAGTGGAGGATTTTCAGCAAACCCCGTCGAGCATAGATTTAACCCTAGAAACAATGAACATCACTATAGTAGAGTTAACATATAGCGACGAAACTAGCGGCGCTTGTAGAGGAAATGCCACCAATAACTGATAAATAATGGTGTTTATAGAGGAAACACCACAAATAACTAATATTAGTGGCGTTTTTGATAAAAATGCCACAATAGGCCTACTATTAGTGCCTTTTTTTGATAAACGCTGCAAAACATCGACTATTAGTGACATTTTCCTAGAAAACACCGCAAAGTACTAGTATATATAGGCGTTTTTTATAAACGTTGCAATTACCTATATATTAACGACGTTTTAATTTACAAACGCCGCAAAGCTTTACAATAGAGTTGACCAAAACACATCATTTCTTACCGTTTTAACCCTTAATTAAAAATCCCCAAATGAACGCACGACCTCCCCTTCCTCTTCCCCAAATTCCTAATTCCCCTCATCTTCTCCAATATTTTCTCCAACCTCACTTTCACCGTCGACCTCGCCACTCTTCACCGGAATGAACGACCTTACATTGCCAGACTGAACGGCCACCTTCTCCCTGCTTTCTAGCGACGTCTACTGTCGGAAAAGAAAGTAATTTCAGGTCAGTTTATAGGTAAATAAAATAGAATATTTGAAGTTATCTTTTATTCTATTTGGAGTAATTTTCTTTAAAATAAATTTTTAGAGAAGTATAGGATCTGACCTCAAGTTTACGCTTTACTTTTGGATTTTGAAATGAAATTGGAAGTTGCACCGCTATAATGGCAGCTTTATTAGAAGGTTACACTTTAATTTATAAATGTTTATTTGGATTTTCTGGGTTTTTCAATTCTTACCCATTTCTATTTTAGTTATCATCAAATAAATTGGGTCTTTTAGCCGTTACTAATGAAAGCTAGATTAAAGTTGGCAACTATTGATGTTTAGATCTTATTATTTATCGATATAACACCAAGAACATGATGACTGACTGTGTTTTAGGTTTTGATGATAACACACGCGCGCAGAAATTCAGAAAGAAAGAAAGGTGTAATCTAAAAGGTGAAGTCTTCACGAGAAGAATCAAGCTTTTCCAGTTCAAAATTTCCACACTCATGACTAGAAAATTTTACTAGTAAACCCAAGAGAAAATTTTAGAAAAGAACAAAGGGAAAAAAGGACACTTTACACCGACTAAAACACTCTCAAAAAATTTAAACTTCATTTTCTTACCCTTTTTATCCTTCTTTCTATCTCTCTGTTTCTCTGACTTGTAGCTGTTATTACTGTTGAAAATCTTGTTCCAGTTGGATCATTCTGTCATGAATGGTGAAGAAATTAAGCAGCCAATTCAAAAATGGATGGACAGTGAGCTCGATGAAAAAGGGTCATTGGAAACAATTGGGCCAATGAAGGATGCACAACCCAATAGTAGGGAGAAACCAACCTACAATTCTGATTTCCAGCAAATTGACAGCTCGGTATGAAGGACAACCAACCACTGGAGGTCCCTGGGATGATGACACTTGTTTTCCTTTTATTAGTAATCCTATGATTATTAGTACAGGATTGTATATACTCTACAATTGTACCCCAATAGATTTCATGCTTGAATTATCAAAGAATTTTTCTCTTTCCTTCCCCATTTTCTCCTCTCAACTTACTCATCTTCTCCTCTCATCTTATTCTAATTTCTACAAATTCATCCTCGGATATAACAATTGGAATCAGAGCTGGTTGAGAATCCACTAAAGTTCAAACTGGGAAAAATCAAAAAAATCAGAAAAATGAAAGACATTGTCCAAATAACCAATGAACCGGGCAACCTACCAGAAATGGCCACCCCTGCGCGTTGGGAAGACCAAAGAAGGGCTTTGGAAGAAAGGATGAGTGCCTTAGAAGTTCAGACAGCAGAAAACAGTAGATATCTTGAGCAAATCCTACCTGTTATAACCAAGGAAGCTGAAGAACCTAACACTCCATCTCTAGTAGTAGAAGCCTAGGCATGGAAAAAATCTCTGCAGAAAGAACTAGGAAAGAATCCATCTCAAACCATCATCATCAATGAACGTGAGAAATACTCATTTAATCCAGAAAAACTAGAAGTACTAGCCTCTAAACCTAGGGAGGTACCAACAGATTTTAGTATGGGTAGTGACCAGCAAAAGATGAAAATGGTCAGTGGTGTGTGTGAGATAGGAGGAACCTCTATGCTACAAGAAAAAGAAACCTTGGAGAAAGGTAGTTCTAATACTCCAGGAGCTTTTATTCTTAGACCAAAAATAGAACTAAAAATGTTCGAGGGTGTTAATCCTAGGGGATGGGTACTTAAATGCCAAAAATATTTCAATCTTTTTGGTATTCCTGAACATCAGAAACTAGAGGTAGCTGCCATGTACCTAGGGGGAAAAGCTGAAGTTTGGTTTAATGGATATGTGATGCAGAAAAATAGGGTTACCTGACATGAATTTGTTGCAGACTTGTGCCACAGGTTTTGTGATAATAATCAAACAGATGTGATAGAGGAGTTCAATAAATTATTTTAAAAGACTTCTGTAGAGGAGTATCAAGAGAGATTTAAGGAACTCAAACCCCTTATTTTGCAGTATAATTCACAACTAGGCGAAGACTATTTTGTGTCTAGTTTTGTGAGTGGTCTCAAGGAAGATGTCAGGCACAAGGTGAAGGTGCATGAGCCAAAAAGCCTGTTGAAAGCCTACAGGAAAGCCAGGCTATACGAATTGGCAACAGAAGTGGAAAGAAAAAAGAACAAGTATGTGTATAGGGGTATTATAGGGCAACAAAATCCTGGCCAGAGAACCTTTGGGGGAACCATAGTCAATCCTAAAGGTGCAACCACAGTGAACAATCAAAAGTAAGGCCTAATGGAATACAGAAAAGCCAACAATTTGTGCTTTAAATGTGGTGAAAGATACACCCCTGAAAACCAATGCAAAGTAAAGCAATTTAATATGATGGAAGAAGAGGATGCTGGAGACTCTAATGAAATAGGAGAAGAGGAAGAAGAATCAAAGAAAATGGGGCAAATTGAAGAGATGGAAGCTGAAGAGGGAACACTGGAAATTTCCATGAATGCACTCACAGAGAATGCTGGGTACAGCACCATAAGGCTGCAAGGAACCATCAAGGGAAGGACCCTAAATATCTTAGTGGACAGTGAGAGCACCCACAGCTTTATAACAAGCTACTGGGCTAAGGAAGGATTGGAGGTAGAGACCACTGAACCACTAGTGATAACTGTAACCAATGGAGAAAAATTGCAAAGTACAACAAGGAGTAATAAGCTTCAATGGAAGATGCAAGGATACTGCTTTGAGCATGAATTACGAGTATTACAAATGGGAGAAAGTGACATGGTGTTAGGGGTGGATTGGATGAGAAAGTACAACCCTATAATCATGGACTTTAATGAAATGACTCTCAAATTTAAAAAGGAAGGAGAGGAGATTGTGCTCCAAGGGGGGAAGTAAAGGGTCCTTAATGAAGTGGATTACTGGGAAGAGGATGCAGAAACTTACAATAAAGGATCCAGAAGTATTGGGAGAGTTATATTTTTTGAGTGCAGACAACAATGAGGATGAAACACCAAAAGTATTATTGCCACTTTTGGAGAAATATCAGAAAGTTTTTTTAGAACCTAAAGGGCTACCTCCTAGAAGGACTCATGACCATGTAATTGTGTTACAAAGTGGAGCACAACCTGTGAACCTTAGACTCTACCGATTTCCCTATCATCAAAAGGCAGAGGTGGAAAGGCAGATTAAGGAGTTGCTGACAGTTTCTGTGATTCAAAATAGCAAAAGCCCCTTTGTATCACCTTGCTTGCTAGTCAAAAAGAAAGACAGTACATGGAGGTTATGTGTAGACTATAGACAATTGAACACAATGATAGTGAAGGATAAATTTCCTATTACGGTGGTTGAAGACTTACTTGATGAGCTTTGTGGAGCTTTTTTTTTTCAAAGATTGATTTGAGATCGGGTTATTGGCAAATTCGAGTCAAAGAGGAAGATGTGCCAAAAACAACAGTTCGAACACACCATGGACATTTTGAGTTTAAGGTAATGTCCTTTGGCTTAACTAATGCTCCAGTCACATTTCAATCACTTATGAACTCCTTATTTAGCCCTTATTTAAGAAAATTTATGTTAGTTTCTTTTGATGACATCCTAGTCTACAGCAAGAGCATTCAGGATCATATTTCCCATTTAAGACAAGTCTTAGAAATCTTGCTCCAAAACCAGCTTTATGCTAGAAGGAAAAAATGTTTTTTTGACAAGAAAAAGTAGAATATTTGGGTCATATAATTTTAGCTACAGGGGTTGCAACTGACCCAACCAAGATTGAGGCAATGAGGACTTGGAAGCTGCCTAAGACACTCAAATCCTTAAAAAGATTCTTGGGGCTTACTAGTTACTATAGGAAATTCATAAAGAACTATGGTGCTCTAAGTAGGCCTTTAACTAATATGTTGAAAAAGGAAGGCTTTGTATGGACAACTGAGGCTACATAAGCATTCCAGCTTCTTAAAGAGACAATGTGTAAGGCACCAGTCTTGGCTCTGTCAGATTTTACAAAAACATTCTGCTTCGAGACTGATGCAAGTTCTAGGGGAATTGGAGCAATCCTCTCACAGGATGGAAGACCACTTGCTTACCTTAGAAAGGCCTTGGGCACTACTCTCATGGATTTATTAATTTACGAAAAAGAGTATTTGACCATCCTAATGGCAGTAACTAAGCGGAGGCACTACTTTGAGGAAAGACTTTTTGTTATTAAAACTGACCATGAACCACTCAAGCACTTGCTGGAACAAAGATTAACTACTGCAATTCAGAAGAAAGGCTTGACAAAGCTTTTGGGATTGGATTATGTGATAAAGTATAGAAAGGGAAAAACAAATTTGGCTGTAGATGCATTATCCCGGTGTTTTGAAAAAGAACCAGAGTGTAACCAGATGGCAGCAACTACAATTACTCCTAGCTGGGTCAGCGACATTGAAAAGAGTTATGACAATGATGCTTTAGCTCAAAAATTGATTACCTCACTATCAATTGACCAGACTGCTGCACAAAATTGTACTTATAGTAAAGGAATTTTGAGGTTCAAATCAAAGGTGTATGTGGGAGCCAATGGAAAATTAAGAGAGGACATTTTGAAAACTTTCCATGATTCACCAATAGGAGGACACTTTGGCATCTTAGCAACATACCAGAGAGCTAAAGCTTATTTCTATTGGGAAGGAATGAAGAAGATGATAACATATGTTTAACAGTGTGACACATGTCAAAGGATCAAACATAAAAATATGGCTTCACCAGGATTACTACAACCCCTACCAGTCCCTAACCAAGCATGAAAAGTTATAACCATGAATTTTGTGGAAGGTCTCCCTACATCCAAGGGTTTTAATTGTATCCTTGTCATCATCGATACTTTCACCAAGTATGCTCACTTTCTAGGATTGTCTTATCCTTATACATTAATGGAAGTGGCCAAGAAATACTTGGACCAGGTTTATAAACTTCATGGTCAGCCTAAAGTGACCATTTCAGACAGGGACAAAATTTTTACAAGTTTATTCTGGAAGGAGCTCATGAAGCAGATGGGAACCAATACTCTATTCAGCACATCCTACCACCCTCAAATCGACGGCCAAACATAGAGACTCAACCAGTGTCTTGAGAAATACTTAAGAGGGCTATGTTTCCTAAAGCCTAAGGACTGGGGCAACTGGATAGCTACTGCTGAATGGTGGTATAATACAAGTTACCATACAACATTGAAAACCACCCCCTTCGAGGCATTGTATGGTTATACTCCACCTACAATGTCCTGGGACAGTGACTCTCCAGTTCATCAAATCAATGAAATGATGTAGCAAAGAAAACATATGGACAAGCTACTATAGGACCAGTTGCACAAAGCAAAGAATAGAATGAAACAATATGCCGACAGAAATTGAACTGACAGAAAATTTGAGGTGGGAGATCAAGTTTACCTCAAGCTACAGCCCTATAAATAAACATCCCTTGCTCTCCGTAAGAATTTCAAGTTATCTGCTCGTTTTTATGGCCCTTACAAAATTATTGCAAAAATTGGGGTAGTCGCATACAAGCTGAAATTACCACCAACATGCATAAATCACCCAGTCTTTCATGTAAGCTTACTCAAGAAAAAAGTAGGGAACAAAGCCATTACCTTAATTGATCCACCAGAGGTTGGCACCGATGGTCAGCTGAAGACATTTCCACTGGCAACACTTCATAAAAGGATGGTTAAACGCAACAATCAGGCTATCACCCAACTTCTAATTCGTTGGGCGAACCTTGGACCAGAGGAGGCTATTTGGGAAAATTTCTCTGTCCTTCAATCTCAATTCCCCGAATTTGATCCTTGGGGTCAAGGATCTTCTGGAGCAGCGGGTAATGTCATGACTGGTGAGGAAATTAAGCAGCCAATTCAGAAATGGATGGACAGTGAGCTCGATGAAAAAGGTCCATTGAAAATAAATGGGCCAATGAAGGATGCACAACCCAATAGTGGGGAGAAACCAGCCTACAACTCTGATTTCCAGCAGATTGATAGCTCGGCATGAAGGACAACCAACCACTAGAGGTCCCTGGGATGATGACACTTGTTTTCCTTTTATTAGTAATCCTATGATTATTGGTACAGGATTGTATATACTCTGCAATTGTACCCCAACAGATTTCATGCTTGAATTATCAAAGAATTTTCTCTTTCCTTCCTCATTTTATCCTCTCAACTTACTCATCTTCTCCTCTTATCTTATTCTAATTTCTGCAAATTTATCCTCGGATATAACACATTCGGATTCAGAAAGAATGTCAATAGAGTCCAGCCAAATAGATTAAACTGCATTAAAGATTAGAAATTGCAGTAAATAGGAAATGACATAGGAATACAGAGAGGAAATTGCAGTAAACAAATTAAACTTCAATCTGGCCTGAAGAAATACAATGTGGTTTCCTTGATGATTTAGATCCTGACAGTTTTGCCTTTTAGCTCCATCCAAGATAACACATAGAATCATATAACTAGTTAACAAACTGTGCTTTCATATAACTGGCAGTTTCTCCTTGATGATTAATAGTTGTGTTATCATTAACAACTATGATTAGTAAGTTTTCCTTAAACAAATAATCGTGCAAAACAAGATTATAAAGCAACAAACAACCCAAATTAAAAATAAAACAAATAATTAAGGAAACCAGATTAGAGACTACTACATCAATACCATGAGATTGTAAACCCATAACCATAAAGGAAGAAGAAGAGAGTGTACCCCTCTCATTTGGGGACTAAATCTTACCATATCCTTTATTCATTTTATTGGGTTGAATGTACTTACAGATAAATGCTGGTAGAAGGGGATGCCATTCGTTGAAAAAGGAGAGAAAATGGCTTAAATATGAAGCAAAACAAAGTTGGGTTATTAACATAGATGAAGATTTATATTTGTTGTCATATATTAGTAGTATGATTATCCCTATTTACTTTTTTTGTTTATTACAGGTATTATGCCTAGGAGGAAATTAAATAGCTTAAATATTATTCAAGTTTCTCGAATAGAGGAAGAAACAAATGAAGATGACTTGTCTGGTGTTGGATCTTCACAAGTTCCTAAAACAATTGAAAATATAGAAATGGAAAGTATTTTTTAAAACTGTATTTGAATTATACTTATTTGTTATTGTTGAAATTATTTTAATAAGTTTTGATTTGATATATTTGATATATAGATGAAAATAGTCGAAGGTGCAAGACTAAATGACATACGTTCTTGACGAAGTTATACGGTCTCCCAGTTGAGAACGTGTAAAAGTTTCAAGAAACGATGTTGACCTACCTATTGGGGCAGAAACATGTGTTTTGGCAAGTTATTTAGGCATTGTTGCACGCAATGCTTCAATTTTTCCAATTAATCAAGAATCATGGCGTCAGATGCTGAATAGTAATAAAAATCATCTTCTAGATCTTGTTAAGGTAATAATATTATTATAGTACCTAATTCATTATATATAAATTGTAATATTTATATTTGTTTTGATTGTGTAATTTTTAGAATAAATTTTCTTTAGAGGTCTTAGATGATTATATGGAGCATGTCTTAGGAAAGAAATGGAGAAACCATAAGATCTTCTTGAAGAAGACATATTTCAAGAATAATCTTAGCCTTTAAGAGAAGCTTCAAAATGTCCCCTAGGAATACTACATTATCAATGGGAAGATGCAGTCAAGTTTTGAAGTTCAACAAAAAAAGATGTAATATTGAAATTTTTTTAAAAATAATACGATATCATTATAATATGAACTTTATACATAATAAAAATTGAAAATTACACAAGATCAAGAGCGCATCAGAGTTGCCAGCAGACAAAAACATAAGTTTACTCACACAGCCGAGATAAAAAGGTTTGCTTGTATAGCTAATGAAGAGGTACTTTTTCTTTTCTTAAAGATTATTTTTCTTGTATTATATTAAAGTTAATATTTATTTTTTATATATTGTATCTTGTTACGACTGGTACTAGTATTGGAAGGATAAAGCACTTCGATATTACACGCATAAAAAAGGATAGCTCTCTAATGACTCCTGAAGCTGGAGAAATTATGATATATTCATTGCTTATACAAATTTTATTATGTTTTAAATAATGTTTTCATTCATTATACATTCATAAATGATTATCAAATGAAAATGAAGGAAAAGAGGACAGTATGAAGCTACGACTTCAACTGATATTTCTGTTAAGTTTTTGCTGACGTTGAGTCTCAATGGTCGAGTGTATTGTCAAGGATCATTCGTTACACTAACAAAATATTTTGGATCAAATTCGTCTCAGTACAAACAATCACAAAGTTAGTCTTCTCAAGTGGAAGTTAATCGTTTAAAAAGACAATTAGCTCAATTTTAAGCTGAGATAGAAGCTAGAGAAGCTGAGAGAGAAAAGACAAAAACTGAGAGAAAAGCAACATATCAGAATCTTCAGAAACAATTTCAAGATATGTTGGCGATGTTGAAGCACAACCAATAAAAGAATCTATCACCTTAGTTGACTTTAGGTTTATTTGAGTTTTAGTTGTTACTTAATTGTTATTACACTTAAATATTGAATCGTATTTCACTTTAATGTTCTTAACTTTACTTTATTTTGGTGTTTAAGTATTATTATTTAAATTATGATTTAAAATTTTCAATTTTGTTGTTATTGTAATGTTACATGGTAAATTTTGGTAATAGTAATTTAGAAATGATTTTGTCTAATGCAGTACTCATAGCGACGTTTGAAAGAAAATGCCACTAAAATGCCAACTAAGCAATGGCGCTTTTAATTGTAAACGCTACAAAATGATACGACAGTTGTGGCGTTTGTACAATAAAACATCGTTAAAGGATATGTATATTTCGGGGTTTATAGCCATAAACGCCACTATTGTACACGATCTAGAATGGCATTTGTAAAACAAAACGCCACTAAAGACAATATATTAGCAGCGGTTGTCTAGTCAAACGCCACTATAGATAGTATACTATAGTGGTGTTTTTTAAAAATAAATACCGCAATCTTTTGCGGCGCAGGTTTTAGAGGCGCTTCATGCGACGCTTTTTTCAGTGCCACTAATATTTATCGCGGCGTTAGAAAATGCCACTATATAGCATATAAAACGCCGCTAGAAACATGTTTTGTTGTAGTGATTCAGGATAAAAGTAGAGAACTTTCCATAATAAGCCTAGCTAGTCTTTACTTTGAATATTCCTTTATGTTTGTGTTCGTGTACCTTAACATGTCTACTCCTTTCTCAACTTTATTTTTGTTACAGTATTTTAGTGATAGTTATAATTTTGCTTTAGAATATGTTTATATAAAAGATTTTATGATCTTTTATGTATTTTAACTACTTTTGAACTTTCCTACTCAATCCTCGTGGAAACGATCTCACTCAATCACTTTATTACTTGTTCGATGTGTGTACTTGCACGAGATTGAATCATTTGTTATGATTTGGATTTAGGCTCGTTATTTTGGGCTTTTGAAATAAAATTTTTGAAATACGAATTTTGGGTTAAAGACCCAATGTGACCTTGAGTCGAGAGTGTTACAAGACAAGTTAATTCAAACACGACTCAAAATAATTATATATATATATATTATATATACTAGAAATTCACTACAATAATTTCTTTTAATAAACAAAGTAATAGAATAAATTAGAGGAATATTAACTTTAAATAAATTTATTAAAATAAATTGAGAATTATCCACTAAAGTAAATTTATAAAAATATAAATAAAAAATAATAAACTACAAATAAATAAAAAAAATCCTTAGTCACCTAATTTTATTCTCTTTCTCACTTCATCTGTCTCAAACTCATAAATGTTTCGCATAGTCGATGAATTGAAACTCCCACCGGTGATAAAATATCAGTCAATGGTGGCATTGTCTAATAACCTTCAATATGTTACTTTTAGGTCTGTCCTAGTATCAACTCAAAATAACTTCAATATTTTATCGTTCTATTTTTCTTTTTTTTTTTTTCCTGATTTAAAGTTTTAGGTTTTAGATCATTGTTGTTGCTCTTGTTCTATGCTTCTACTCTGTTTTGTTCTTATATTCTTGAAAATATTAGGTTTGTAAGTGCCTAGGGATGGTTAAGTTGCAGGGTGTCACGGACTTAGCATTCGTACCCTAGGGTCGCTAAGTCGTGCGGCATTTGAGAAGGATTTATCCCGATCAAGTCAACCTTTTTCCCTCGATAGTTCTGCACAAAAACAAACAAGGGACAAGGGAGTTTCACATCACAATTGGAAAACTGTGGGACATAACGGATGCACACGGTCAACCCCTAGTTTCGCATAAAAAGAAAATAGGGAAGTTTTATTAAAATAAAAGAGTATCAAGTTACATAGAAGACTAACCCACACGATCAACTAAGGTGGTAGGGGCCGCCTTGATGGTGTGTAGGAAGGTTACATACCTTTACTAGTGGATCAGTCCAAACTCTGCCGACTGTCTACCCCCTACATATATGCGAAATAAACTTTATTGAAATGTCTCGACTAGACATTCAAATGCTCGAACTGGAGAAACTTATTCCTAACTTAGAAAAAATACATAAAAGAAAAGACACTGTTCCTAAAACATTGAGATGCTTAAAATGAGGCATCCCGTTAAAGACTCGGTTGTGGCTTTGTACTCGGGACGGCCACAATATCCTCCCCTACCTAACTTGCCGACGCCCTCGTTGACCGCTTCAACTAGAACTCCTCGATCTTGTGCTTGAATGCCTTCAGGTCATGTTCTCTTACCCAACTTGTTTCTTCGGTGTTGAGACCTTCCCACTCTACTAAAAAACTCTCAAACAGGTTTCTTCTTGGACACTGTTATGAACCTATCGGCCAGAATCTCCTCCACTTTTGTTTCGATGGGGGTTTCTTACAAATAGGTTCTCTAGTTGTTTGTCCCCGAATGACATCTATAGGATCTGCATAGTAAGGCTTCAGGTTGCTCAAATGAAACATCGGGTGTACCTTCATCCATGCGGGAGGTTCTATCTTGTACGAATTATTCCCCACATTGGTGATAATCGGCAAAGGACCTTCATATTTACGCACTAACCTATGGTCTCTATTCCGTAAGAACCTTATCTGTTCAACCATTAAATTGACCAACACTAGATCAATCATTTGGAATTGTTGCTCTCTTCTCCCACGAACAACCATCTTTTTCATATGTTTGACTCCCTGTCTAACTAAGCCCGTGCTATATCAATATTTCGACGTCATTCATGTGTAAACTTGAAAGCTCTAGGACACTTCCCTTGATAAGACTCAAGGGTCGTGTGGGGCAAACACGGCTGTTGACCTACCACAATCTCAGAAGGACTTTTATTCGTAGTTGAACTCCTTTGTGCATTAAAGCAAAGTTGAGCCACATCTAGCAACGGAGGCCAATTCTTCTGGTTGACCTGTATAAAATGCCTCAAATACACTTCCCGTAAAACGTTGAACCATCTGTTTGACCATCTGTTTGAGGGTGATAGCTCGATGACAGATTTAGTTTAGAACCCAACAACGCGAACAATTCTGTCTAAAAATTCTCAGTGAATAGTGTATCCCGATCACTGATTATACTTTAGGGAATACCCAAAAAATTCACCACACATGTCTAAAAAACAACTGCGATGTTTCCTCAGCGGCACAATACTTGAGTGCCGGAATAAATTTGACATAGAAAAATGGTCCACCACCACAAAAATGGTTCCAAGATCTTCTAATCGAGGCAAATTCGTTATGAAGTCTGATGAAATACTATCCCAAGGCCTTGTTTGCGCTGGTAGGGGTTCTAAGAGTCCAGGTGTTCTCTGGCGATCAGCTTTATCTTATTCGCAAATGAGACTTGTCTTGGTATAATCTATAACGTCCTGGCACACATGAGTCCAGTAAAATCCCTATTCCAATAAAGCGAGGGTGTGACGCTAGCCTTGATGTCCCGCCCAGGGTGTAATATGACATTCACTTAATATTTTTGACCTTATTTCTCTGTCCTTTGGAACAAACATTCGTGACCCTTTTGTCATCAACACTTCAATCTCTACCCAAAATGTCTTTGACCGCCCTTTCCTACACAACTCTATTATTGCTACCACTTGTGGGTCTTTCTGTAAATTCTCAACAATCAACTCTTGAATATTATTAGATACTTTACTCGTCGACATGGACGCAATCCTCCTCAGAGCTGCTTAATCTACCCTCCGAATTAGGGCATCCGCGACTTGATTCTTTTTTCCAACTTTATGCTCGAACTGGAAATCGAACTCGGCTAAGAACTCTTGCCACCTAGCTTGTCTTGTTGATATCTTTGGTTGGGTCAATATGTGGCTCACTGTCACATTTTCCATCCTCGCCACAAATCGGGGACCCAATAAGTAGTGCCTTCAAGCCCTCAAGCAATGAACTATGGCTAACAACTCCTTTTCTTGATTTGTATATCTTGTTTTTGCACTATTTAAATTCCAACTCTCAAAAGCTACGGGATGGCCTTTCTGTACGAGTACACCTCCTATTACAAATTCTGAGGCATCGACTTCCATTTCCAGGGGCTCCTCTAAGTTTGGTAAAGCTAGTCCTCACCATCTTTGACTTCAAGTCCTCAAAAGCCTTTAGGCATTCATCCGACCAAATCCACTTCTCCCTTTTCTTGAGTAAATCTGTAAGCCTTATGGTCCTTCTCGAATAACCTTCCACAAATTTACGATAGTAGTTGGTTAGGCCGAGAAAGGAACTAAGTTCGCTATCATTTCTTGAAACAGGCCACTCTTAAATAGCTTTTATCTTTCCATTGTCCATCCGGATATGACCTTGCTCGACAATATGACTAAGGAAACGGACTTGCCTCTACGCAAACTCATACTTCTCCCT
Source organism: Abelmoschus esculentus (assembly GCA_035048815.1). Taxonomy (NCBI): domain Eukaryota; kingdom Viridiplantae; phylum Streptophyta; class Magnoliopsida; order Malvales; family Malvaceae; genus Abelmoschus; species Abelmoschus esculentus. The sequence goes on along the minus strand of JAUCBN010000026.1, from coordinate 8,905,642 downwards.
TTTTACAAACAGTTGGTTCTCTTAGAGCCCTTCTAGTACCAAACGTAATTACTTCTCATGTTCCCTCAAAGGAAGGCTATAAACCATGATGTCGTTCAAATAGACGATCACAAACTTGTCAAGGTAGTCACGAAACACTTGATTCATTAGAGTACAAAATGTAGCCGGCGCGTTGGTTAGCTTAAACGGCATCACGAAAAACTCAAATGCCCCATACCATGTCACACATGTCGTTTTAGGTTCATCCCTTTCAGCCACTTTCACCTGGTGATAACCCGAATAGAGGTTCAACTTCGTAAAATACTTTACACTATTCAATTGGTCAAATAAATCAACGATAAAAGGAATAGGATACTAATTTCGAACCATCACTTTGTTTAAAGCCCGATAGTCCATACACAATCGTAGGCTTCCATCGTGTTTTCTTTGAAAAGGCACTAGCGCTCTAAAAGGGGCCTTAGAGGGTCGAATGAACCCGGCTTCTAATAATTCATCCAATTTTTTCCTCAATTCCTGTTAGCTCGGGCAGGGACATGCAATATGGGCACTTGGCAGGTGATTTAGTTCTTAGAACTAGTTCAATCTCATGATCCACCGACCTTCGAGGTGGCAAACCCGTGGGGAACTTGTCAGGCATAACATCTTTGTACTCCTCTAATACTTTCTGAATCTCTTTCGGAAACACCTCAACATTGGACTCCTCTTTCTCAACAAGCATTATTAGGAAAGAAGTTTATCCCTTCTTACCCTTTTCTTGAATTGAATTACCGACAATATCTTCTTACCCTCATGTGAGACAATCGTTGTAGGAGCTACACAAGGACAATCACCCAAAAAATCACGTAGCTTGCAGCCGGAACATGAATTGCCTGGGCCATTGTCATAAAATCGAGCCCCAACACCACATCAAAATCATCCATTTGTGTGATAGTGAAGTCCACACTACCTCGCCACGGTCCTGGCTCGATCCGCACCTTCTTAGCGCTACCATAAATCGATGAAGCAACCGAATTGACTGCCTTCATTTGCCCCACATCTTTAGCCACTTCTAAGCCACACCTCTTAGCCTCTATAGGAGAGATAAAGGTATTTGTTGCTCCCGTATCTACTAAAGCCCATATTGTCAGCACCTTCACGTACATCAAGCCCCTTTCTGGTTCTTTCTTCAAGCTACTCAGCTGGGACTGTAGTGCTGTCAAGAAACGGATAGATCCATCTTACAGTGGTTCCGTTGTGCTATTTTCAGAAGGAGGATCAACTGGAGCAACCCTTAAAGGCATAACTTCCAATGTATTCAATGCTCCCCTGTAAGGGCATTCAACCATCCGATGAGGGCCTTTACATAAGAAGCAACCTGACCGAAAACGATTTTATCCTCCCCTAGTTCCAGTTACTTCGTTCATCTTGTTTGAGGTCTCTTCCCGGGTAAACGGCCTCTTTCCTACTCCCCAAACCATTGGCTTATCAGTTCTCAATGCTTTGTTGTTGTTGCTAGCATTGTTATTGTTCCCACTAGACCCGACGACCTTACATTTATTTGAATTCTCGCTATAATCATTGAGACACTCGACCACTACCATCACCGCAACTACAACTTGAGGCTTTTATCTTTGTCTGCCCCTAGTTCCAATTACTTCGTTCCTCTTGTTTGGGGTCTCTTCCCAGGTAAACAACCTCTTTCCTGCTCCCCAAACCATTGACTTATCAGTTCTCAATGCTTTGTTATTGTTGCTAGCATTGTTATTGTTCCCACTAGACCCGACGACCTTACATTTATTTGAATTCTCACTATAATCATTGAGACTCTCGACCGTTGCCATCGCCGCGACTACATCTTGAGGCTTTTGACTTTGTACTTCAGTTCTAGCCCACAACATTAATCCATCCAGGAAAGAGAACATATTGTCTTTCTCCGACATATCCCTGATGTCTAACATTATCGCAACAAATCCCCTCACATACTCACGAATAGTCCTTGTGTGCGTCAAATTAAAAGATTATTTCCTATGAGTTACAAGAAGCCTATGATAAATTGGCTTTTGAGTTCAAGGCTTTATTTCCTAAAAACAAAAAGATTATTTCAAAGCTTAAATTAGAAAATGATTTGCTTTCAAAAACCAATTTCGAAATTGAAGCAAAATTAAAAGATTTTGAGCTTAAAGTTTTGGATTTACAAAATCTGCTTCAAAAGATGGAAAAAGATCATCAAATGGCTCTAGATGATCTTAAGAAGGAAAAAGATTTGATTTCTAAAGAACTTCAAAAGAAAAATGATGTGGGAAAATAAAATTTTTATTTGAAACAATCTAGTGCCCCTAGATTTGAAAATGGAAAATGTTTTAGAAGTGTTTGGGTCTCAAAAGGACTAATCACTTCAACAAATAGGGATGAAATTGAAAAATTGATTCCTAAGGGGACTAAATTATGTGCTTCTAATGCTAAAGGATCCAAAGCAATTTGGATACCAAAAATTACTTGATTGTTTCATTATTAGGTGTGATGGAGGTATGAGCATCAAAGTGCAAGATTAAGGGGGAGCTCCATACACACAAGTAAGACACTTGAAGAAGGAAGGCTTCACATCCTACCTTTGACTCAAGTGTGGTAAAATTTCTAGTTGAATTTGTGTTTATTTGCTTATTTTTTTTTTTTTTTTTTTTATTTCAACTAGTTTATCATATATGTTGGACTAACACTTAGTGATGCCTTGAGTAAGGTTTTTTTTTTGTTTTCCTAACCAATGTTTTGATATTTAATTTTTCAACAATTGATATCTTTCAAATTCTCCTATGTTATGAGTTTTAAAGTTTTTCAAACTTGGTTTAAACCATTTTTGATATAACAAAAAGGGGGAGAATGTTATGAAAAATTGTTTTTCAAAGACTTTCAAATGGATAAGAGGAACCTTAAATGATTTGAGTCTCTAATTCTCTTATTCAAAGTTTATTTGACAAAGGGGGAGCAATCTCAAAGACAATTTTTCAAGTTAGTTTTATTATATCAAAAAGGGGGAGATTGTAGAACTAATATTTTGATATAATAATTAAAAATAGTTTTGGACTAATTTAAAAAGATTTCAAAAATGGTTCTTATGTCCAAACTACTTGAAAATATATTTAAGATGTTTTTGAGTGATTTTAAATATGTTTTAAACGATTTAAAGAAACCAAATAAGTGTTTTTAACCCCAAGTGTTTCGATACACCTTTAAGGTGTTTCGATACATGTTCTTCAATACCATGGTTTCAAAGGCAAAACAATAGTGGTATCAATACTGGTATCGATACCTTTTTGCCACTATGATGCTCTGTTTCGAACCCTGTTTCGAAACACCTCTGTTTCGAACCCTGTTTTGAAACACCTCTGTTTCGAACCCTATTTCGAAACATCCCCAACGGTCAAAATGATTTTATAAAAAACCCCAACGGCTAGGAGCGGTATCGATACCGGTATCGATACCAGTTCTTAAATGCAGGTAATGGCTATTTCCCAAAGAGGGTGTTTCGATACCAATCCAAGCGGTATCGATACCACCTGCACCAGAAGAGAAATTAAGCCTTGTAATCAACTCCAAACGGCTCCAAACCAATCCCAATGTTCACCAACAGCTAGAACCTCCATTGGGATGATAAAAGGAAGCCTCAAGCATCAAGAGAAGACTAATGCTTCACTTGTAACAACATTATAATCAAGAAATTGTCTTAGTGCTTAATTTCCTATTATTTGGGTAAACAAACACTTGTGAGCTCAATTGTTAATATATGCTCAAGTGTAATTAGAAATTGGGTGAGTGCTTAGTTGCAAACATTAACCTTATTAGAAGGATTCAAGTTTACTAAGTTTTCTTGTTTGAGTGATTTCCCAAAGTTCGGGTTGTGAACTTTCGATGCTAGATTCGGGTTTGAGTCTAGGATTGTAAGGTTATCCCTTTGGCCTCAAAAGGTTGAATTTCTTAGTGAATTTGGAAATCCTTAGTGGGAAGCTAAGGTAGTGGATGTAGGTTCTTGTTCGAAGGACGAACCACTCTAAAATCCTTGTGTTCAACTCTTATCTTTTTGCTTCCACAACCTACCACCCAAAGCGTTCTTTATCTATCAAATTGGCAAGTTAATCGGTTGTGCATCGAGCCACTCTAAGCCTAACAATATCGCTAACATGCTTATATTGCTCCAGAAAGGCTTTAGCCAAGTCTTTCTATGACTTTATCTGATGATGATTCAATTAATTGTACCATTTAGTGGTGGATCCCGTTAAACTATATTGAAAGCAGTGTATCAGTAGTTTGCATCCATACTGTACCCTGTCATTCTTCAACAAAACATAGTAAGATGCGCTCAAGGGCAACTGGTCCCGTCATATCTTTCAAATTTTGGGATTTTGAATTTCGGGGGTAACACTAAATTTGGGACGAGGCTGAGTTCGTTAGCATCGAATCTGATGAAGGTGTCTTCAATCTTCATAGCTTCCATTTTCTCTTCGAGCCGTTTACAACGCTCTTCAATTTCTTTTAAAGTCTCAATATTTGGTTCGATCAGTTGGTCTAATTCTGAGACAAAGTTTTCTATTTGATTGCCCCCTGGTTTGGCTTCTGATGTAGAGGGTATGTTCATGGGGCCATATGTGTTAGTCGGATGTAACGGTAACTTCCCTTTGGAAAAAACCACCTAGGGATGAGCCTCCGATGGTATCTTAGTTTGAAGAGGAGTAAAACCTGAAGGATATATGAGATCTTTAATCATGTTAGCAGGATTTGCCCCTGGGTCAACACCAGAAGAGTCTTCTTGCTTGAATCCGAGCATTTGTGCTAGTTTCCCGAGCATTTCTTGTTGAGATCTTGCAATCTGGTCTTTTATTTCTTGTTGAGTCCTGGATAATTGATCTTCCATTTTTCGTGTTAAGTCATCCTGTAAATCTTTCTGAGTCTGCTCAATCTTATCAATCTATCCTCGTTCATCTTCTTTGTCTTGAGTCGAGTTCCGTAAGGATGCTGGATTATCGTATGGTTCAGTATTGCTGAGACAAGGGACCCCAAACATTAGTACAATTGTTATTAAAATGAATGCATGTGAATGCATGATGCATGACTTAAATGTGAAAATATCGATTCAAAAATGGTTCTCGGGTTCATCATTTTATGTGCACGAGATTTATTCACAACTTTGAATATTGTATTAATATCTAGAGTGCTAGATTTTCTCCCGATATATTTTAAATTAAGAACCAATCGTTAATCAATACTTCATGCTCGTGAAATGCAAAAAATTAAAACATGATCGTAGTAATTGATGCAAAATGGATGATTATGAAGTGTTATAATATATTAAAAAAGAAACAAAGTTAAAGTAAATAAATAAATTAAATTACAAATATAACAACAATAAATAATGAAGCTGAAAATGACGACAACAAAACCTAAAGAGTTACTGCTAAACAAGCAGAGTTTCAGCTTGATGGCTCTAAGGGGTAGGCTTTTAGGTCTCACTACATGTGGTTTGGCTCTAGAAGAGACCTGAAAAAATATTTAAAAATATTAGTAAATATTTTAAAATAAATAAAATAAAAGATCATAAAATTAAAATAAATCGAATTTAAATTTTCAATCATTAAATAAAATGTAACCGATTTTAGGCTCGACTCTCGAAAATGTCCCTAACAGAGTCGTCAGCTGTAATCACCGTTTTTGGTCCGGGGAGTTGCCACCAATCATTTTTTCGGTGCGATTGGAACACCAAATATCAAGGTCTGTAAACCAGAGTCGAGTCCGGGAGTGTGTTACGCGTGGGGAAGAGTGAGCACCCCCACAATGCCTAAAATTGGCACCTATCGGTTACAAAATATTTTATATAATCGAAAATATAAATTCGGTATTTAATTTAACATTTGTGATCCCATTTTTAATATTTTAAAGTTAGAATAATAAATAAAAAACATATATGCTAATAAATAACATGATATGATAGATAAAATATATCTAATGTAATAAAATATTATCATTGCTAGTAATATAGTAACAATCAAACGTGTATATTATAGTAACATATTAACATCCATATAACAAAGGTCAAAATTAAAAAAAATATATATAACAAAAGTCAATGACAAAATATGGTAATAATATACAAATATATATAAAAAAGGTCAAAGACAAAATATGGTAATAATGTATATATTAAAAATTGATTTAGACTAGATTTTGGATTCCATATATATATATTACATTAATATATAATTATAATAATTAATAATAACATAAACATCTATGTGGAAATTAAAAAACATGATAGGATTATAATAAAACAAAAAAAGTTTAGTAAAATATAATGATAATGATAATAACCATAACATGGATTATCCTTCAAAAGAAATAAAATTAAAGGGTTATATAAAAAAAGACTGAAATCGAAGAAAATTAAAATTATATGACCAAAATAAAGAAAATGGTGACCAAAATTAAATGGAATGCAAACTGTGAGGCCAAAACTTGAAGAGACTGAGAAATCAGGGACCACGCGTGTGATTTCTCCATTCTCATGGGTTTTAGACGGGTCGGGTCGGATACAGGTCGATCTACTAGGGCTCCTGAGCCAAAACGATGGCTTTTTGGTATTGAGAAGCTGGGTCCAAAATGACGTCGTTTTGGTACCCCTTTAAATATCCAAAATCAAGAGAAAGGTTCATTTGCCTTTCTTCTTTCCTCACAACAGCATAACAAAGCTTTTAGGCTCTAAGCTCTCTAGAGACTCTGGTGCGCCGACAGCAGGACCACCGTGGCCGCCTCCATGCACGGCCGCCGGCCGCCGCGTCGATGGCTGGAAACAAAAAAGGTTATTCTTTTTCGGAGCGTTTCAACACGTAGAAGAAGAATATGGAGTCGGTTTTTTGAATCAAGCAACACACACCAGTAGATCTACAAATAAGTAATGAATTTATATTTTTTTACCTTACTTTTCTTTCGATTTGGCTCTCGGTTTTATACTCTGTTTCACTCTATTTTTTCGTTCGAATATAGGGTAGTGTTTGTGGTTTTGAATCTAGATTTTTCTTTTGATTGATTTCTGTCCCCTTTTACATGTTTGATTTCCGTTTATATATAAGAATTTTTTACAATATAATAACATGAAAAATCTATTTTAAATCTGATTTGCTTTTATCTTGCAGGTGAAAGGCGGTGGAGCCACGTGATTTGGGCGGTGGGTGCAGGTTTAGGGCGGTGGCTATTCATCTCGACCAATGAGGTGAGCGCGTGGCCGCCGGAGCTGTCATTGATGGAGGTGGCGATAGAGACAGGCTGATGGCTAGGGGTAATTAGGTTTATCACAAATTAGGGTTTATTTTTTAGTTGGGTTTGTTTGGGTCTGTTGGGCTTAATATTGTTTAGATATGGGTTATTACAAATTCATCAATAATTAATTAGGTTGAGCACATAAAAAATAAATTTGATCAAAATTGATAAAATTTTAATTAATATAATTTTTAAATTTTAAAATGATGCTGAGTTTTCTCAAAATAAAAGAAGGTACAACTTTGCCAATACAACTATTCATAAAGAAGAATTTGATGATTCTACCTTCCAAAAACTCAAATTAATAAAAAAATAAACTCAAAATCACAACAACAATTAAAATTTTCTTTAAATTCTGAGGTCTGTATTTATAGTAATCCAGTAGCCGTCAATAATATTTCTTTGTTTTTATTCAACTAAACGCTTTTAGTATTATGGAGTGACGAGCGAACAAAAATAAACTTACAAATTACTTCACAAAAAAAAATCTAAATACATCGATCAATAATAGTGTAAAAAAATCTAATCTTAAAAGAAAACCGATAATTATAAATTGTTAGAATTAAAATATATTAAATACGAATATAAACCCAAGATCTATATGTCAAATCATCAAGAACAATAAAATAAATAAACTGAATACGGAAGCGTACCTGAATTAATCGATAGAGTTTTTCCAAAAGGTTTGATCTTCCAAGAAGTTAGGTTTTCTCTTGCGGCACAACTCTCAGACGGGGAAAAGAGATATGCAAGTTGACCTAATTCTTGGGGACCATAATCCCTTTATATAGTTGATTTAATAATCAACTAGTAGTTGATTTAATAACCAACTCTGAAGTATTTATAACTCTGCCCCTCATCAAATTATAAATACACCTTATGTTATCCACACTTTTAATTCCATGATAATTTAATACCTATAATACGTGTAACATAATTGGTCACTTAATTACGTGTTAAATTTTATAATAGTAATATACATTATACATATGTGTCCACTATTATTGAATTTTAATCCAACAATCTCCCACTTGGGCAACATATGTTTCTTGACAAATGTATAACCTTATGAGCTCAAAAATTTGCTATTATATAATAGGTATTCTAAAACAACCTCGTCCATCAATTATATTCATATAGGATCAAAGCGGTCTTTATCATATCAATCATGATTGGACCCATCAATGGTCACGTATAAAAACATAATCAAATGACATAGATCAATCATGGATGCGTAGCATGGAAATTACATGTAAATGTGAACCGAACATGCCTATTTTTAACTGGTCCTCCTAAACTTTAGTGAGATCAAACTTTACTGAATTCAGAGTGTGCATAAGCCAAAAAACTTTATTTCTGCAGAAATTAACCTTAAACTAAAGTAACTGAAATTGTGTCTAAAACGAATGAGCATTTATCAAAATTACAAACTCCCACTAAAACTGAATATACTTAAATAATATTACAGCCATATGAGTAGTGTGCTCATGAAAGACCTAGGGTGATAGTTTCTCAATAAGCGCGCAATTATGGAGTTTTACCAACATGCTCTATAGACACACAAACACTCTGAATTTTCTTTAACAATTAAGAACTAAAATTTTAAAGTGTTCCTATTGTTTATAGAATAAATGATGCATATTTATTGTCACAAAATAACTGAAGTGGTCTTTCTATTCAATCTATAATTAGCAGCTCATGTGACAGAGTCTTTTACATCAATATTCTAGTAGAATCGAAGCCTGTAAACTTGATGATCTCTAACTTACCAGAACTTCGATATGTGAGCATATAAATTTTGTTCTCTAAAGTCATTTCATAACTCTATTTGCTGCTATCCAACAATTCATATTATATTTACTTAAATATCTAACATTCTAATAATGTATGCAACATCCAAATGCATACATACTTAAGCATAAATTAGATTCTCAATAAATTATGGAATCTTTTGTATTTTATAAATTTCAAGGTTACTTATAGGGCACTGAAAAAATATATTCTTTAGTAATATGAGTGTCACTTGATTTACTCCCATTGAACTTGTAATACATACAGTTTTCAACCAAATTAATCTCAAAACCGAATGAGATAATCAATATAAAATATATAATTTTATTAATGAGAGTTAAACTTAAGCTCATATATGGATATCTTTAATTTACATATCTTTAGTTTTATATCATTAGACACAAATCAATGATTATACTATATAATTAATTTATTTAATGTTGTCATTGAAAAACACAAGCTTAACATCCATCTTTTGTAGCTCAAGATTAAAAGCAATAAGTGTCAATTTATTTTGAAAGAGTCTTTTAGTATAACTTGAGAGAGTCTTCACAAAATCAATGTATTCTTTTAGAGTATATCCTTTAGATACAAGACATACCTTATACTTGTCCATATTATCATTTACATCCCTCTTGGTTTTAAATATTAATTTACAACCAATTGGTTTGTACCTTAAGGTAATGCGACAAGTTCTTAAACTTTATTGTCTTGTATAAAATTATACTCTTTTGAATAACATCAATTCACTTTTGAGAGTTAAAACATTTATGGTTTGATAAAAGAAACTGATCAGGTTGTCTTTTATCATTCCATTATTATCTTTATTTTCTTGATGAAATACTAAGTAATAATCCTCAATAGTATTTCTCTTTCCTCTCATGGATATCTTTAAAGATACATTTTTTTAGGTTGTTTTTTAGGTTGTTGAGTTTGTTCTTCTAAAAAATAATTACCTTATCTTAAACGAGAGTTGTTCAACATTGTTTTACTGATGTACTTGATTCACTTTTTATTAATGATAGGTGTAAAAACCTAAACATCGTGAAAAGTGATAGTAGGAATTAAATTAATATCCAATTCCTCCTTAACAATAATGTATCTAACCTTATTCACCCTCCAAACTCAACATCCCAAAAATGTTATAAATCTCTCATTAAAATAATCTTAATTGTGGGATCATAAAATTTACAGCCTATGGATCACTCAAAATAGCCTAAGTAATTGCTTACTTTTGAAGTTTAATTTCTTTACATGTATCCTAGCTTATACAAAAGAATCAACACTTTATACCTTATTGTTATTCTTTTGGAGCAGGACCCTTAGCAACTTTATTCTAATATATATTTTTATTGCCCTTATTCTTAGAGACACTAACCAAAGAGCACTAACTGATTGAGTATTTTTATAATTATAATGCTTCAACTTTTTTTCCTCTTTAACACAATGAGAAATAATCTCATTTGAAGTTTATTTCTCCTTTAATAATTGTAACTAATTTTGAATTAGTTAAACTGTATAGGAAGCTATACTAAAATTATAAGAACAAACAATTGTTATAAAGTTTGATCTTATGTGCCTTAAGTTTTGAAGCAATATAATATACTCCCTCACATTTCCTTGATCCTTATACTTAATAGACATCAAGTAAACCAAAAGTGATGTCATGTTAATATTAAAAAAATTAATATTATTTTTTTTATCAAGGAAACCCTTAGTATGAATATTTTTTTGTAGATTTGTACTCCTAAAAATTTATAAAATATTTATACATTATGATCATTAGACTTGAACGAACTCGCCTCTCAAAATCCTATTTATGGATGCTTATCGTCGTGAGAGGTGCAAGTTATTCTTCACTTAGTGAAAGTTCTATGTTTATACAACCAAATACTATATATATGTGTCTTTTCTATTCCTTGAAATTAATTTCACTAAACATAAGTATAGAATGTATTCAACAAAAATTATGATAGTAAAAATAAATCATCTAAAGATAAAACAAAAATAAGTAAATAAACAAGCTCACATAAATGTCTATAAGTAAACAATAACTTCAAAATAATGGCTAGTTCCCCTCAAGATACCAAGCACAACATTAGTATCAAGTCTTTGGACAGTAATATTAACTGTAAGCGGTACTCTTGTTGTAGCAATCAAACATTGACAATAAACTATGTCAAACAATAGATTAATCTTTGGACTAACGTATTGTTCACATAAAATATCATATAATTGTCACACATTTATCGCCATAGTTGTCATTGTAATTCGGCCAAATATTAATTTTCCTTTGGGCCAATTAATAAACGCATGAATTACAAAGACCTATAATTATCTTAATATTTTAAATAAATTAATCTACACAAAAGTGGTCACTTTGGTGACATTATGTTTCAATTAATCTATTAAAATATTAGATATCTAAAGCCAAAATATGAATTTAATTGTTTAAAAATATTTTTCTTAATTTTATCTTTTACTCAAGATAAAAGATAACCAAAATAATAATAAATTTGAATAAAGGTAACATCATCACAAGATATCGAACACTCCAATAATATTTTAAAAAAAATATTAATTTGTAACTGATATCTTGATGTAGTAATCAAACATTGATAATAAGAATATGTTAAACAAAAATCTTCCTTTGGGCCGATTTATTGTTCACATATAAAACTGAATAATTATCACATGTTTATTATAACAGATGCACATGTAACATTACTAATTATTAATCTTCCTTTGGGCCGATTAATATTAGCATAAACTGAATTACATGCACAAAACCTTCTATATTGTAAAATAAAATAATTTCCACAATAAAGATCACTTTGGTGACTTAATGCTTCAATTAGTTTATCTTAAAATATATAACATAAATATATCAATATTCAAACTTAATATTTATAATAGTCAAAGTTGAAATTTCTGATAACACTTGAGTTTTCAAAATACATGAAATTAAGGTTGTCTTGATGGGGCTATCAGAATCCAAATAACCAATCTTTGACTGTTCTTCAAAAATTCCTTAAATATGTTTTTACCAAAACTAAATTCGATCAAAACATTTAATCTTTAACTAAAAACAAAATACAAAAAAATATTATACAAGTGAGTAATTCGTATAACAATTACTTGAAACTTTAATATAATCATAATAATATAATAATCAAAAATAAATTTTTGATCAAACCGAATTGAATATATCATTACCAAATATATATTCTATAATCCAAAATAACATATGATCAAAACAAAATACTGAATATGTTCACCAAGAAAATTACATAAAGTAACAATATACTTTAAAAGTAACATGTCAAAAGATTATTCAATCATAACTTAATAGACATAAACCGAATATAAAGCTTTAATAGCTAACCTGAATATTTTTTTTGAATCATGATAAATTTATCATGACAAAGCCGAAATTAATTATATTTTTCTTTATTATTAACGACCAAAACTAAAATTTTGATCTAACCGAATTTAACTTAATATCAATGATCAAAACTAAAATTTTGATCTAACAAAATTTAACTTAATACCCAATGATCAAAACTAAAATTTTGATCCAACCAAATTTAACTTAATACCCAATGATCAAAACTAAAATTTGTTATACAATCTTCGTTCTAAAACGATTAGAAAAGAAAATAGTTAATAAAACACAACCGAAATTAAAACTTTGAAATATAAAGATCAAACCGAGTTTTGTTTGAAAACGGATGAAGTTGAGGCCTGCGTTCAGCAGTTTCCTTAAGACTGATTTGCGGCCACTCCGAAGGTGCCGAGTTGTTTGGCAGTCAAACTCCCAAGATACAACAACTAGAAGAACTCCGAACAGTAGCACTTCTGCCGAGTTCTCGAACCGCTCTTATCTTTGCCTATCACCGAGAGAGAAAACTGAGAGAGAAATCGTGTTTTGGGATGATTTGAAACAAAGAACATCAACCCCTTTATATAGTGGATTTCTAGGGCAAACGGTGGTATAACTTTCCTTATTTAATATCCGGGAAATCCGGGATTAAATTCCAAAACGGAAAACCGGGAATTAATTCCAATCAAAAAAGGAATTAATTTCAAATATCCGAGAATTAGAATAATTGTTATTCAACCGGTATTTTAAATTTAAATTAAATACCATAAATAACAATTATATCTTTAATTTGCTAGAGCAGTCACTGCTAATTAATTCAAAAATATTCTGAATTAATATTCGTTTCTGGATATTTTCAAAAATAAAATAAAGAAAAAATATACACAACGAGTAAAATATCCGCAGACCTCGGAAAGGCCCGACTGGTCTGGACATTCGCGTTGCCCACGTCGTGCGGGTGCGCCCCAACCCGAATGGAATTGGATTCACACCCCCCTACGCGCGAGGCAGAGTGTCAACTAAAGTCATTCAATGACTTCATTATGGGTAGTTGTATATAAACAACTCTCATATTATTTATCCTACCAATGTGGGATAAAGGGGTTCTACATTCCTTATTCATTCTTGACCTTCCCACTTTGAGCATCAATTTCTCATTCACCACTCAACGATATTGAGCGTATGAGCTACCGTTGTAAAGATCTCACGGCATAGAATAGGAATCAACCATTTCCTTATTCAAACCTTATCTTTACTTGTTCAAAAATTGCTCCAAAGATGGTCACATACCACTGTTTTTCCAACAATCCCCCACATGAATGAAATTGATGATTTTATCAAAACATTTTTGGCACATTGTGGTGATAGGCTCTACGATTCATAGATACATAGGATAGGTAGGTTTCTTCCTTTGAACCTTCCCTTGTGAAAGTATATTTACTTTACTAGCTAATCAGTAGACACGATGTCCTTGAACTGTTAGCCGTTGGTGTAAACGATGACATACTTCACACACCTATCTCTCTGACAAGAGATACAGCTCTCATGGTTATATCCTTAAGGTCGTGGACATCTCTTGGTTCTGCAAGAGTATGAAAGAACTATGCCCAATAGTCTCCTTGAAGCGGCCCCACATCACTCTCACATAGGTGACTTATGTTACTCGACTCACCGAAGCACACAATGGTTATTAAAAGCTTTTGCTTAATCTCTTCCAAATTTTTGTCATTGTTCATATCATAAGAATGGACCTGGGAGGGAACCCCCACAGTGACCGCACAGGTCTATGCAATTAGGTTGTCCCTTTGAACCTAGATCTTGAGATCTCCAGTCAACTAGGTAGGGTTTTCCTTCACATAGCGCTTTTATTTTTCATGGGCTTTAGTCCCATTCCTTTCGATGTTTTCTCAACTTGATCTCGATTTAACCCTTTGGTTAGTGGATCCGCAATGTTATCTTTTGATCTTACAAAATCAATAGAGATAACTCCATTTGAGACAAGTTTTCTAACGGTGTTATGTTGTCGACGCATATGTCGAGACTTACCATTATACATAAAGTTTTGTGCCCTAGAAATCGTTGCTTGATTGTCACAGTATATGCACACAGTGGGCACTGGTTTTTCCCATTCAGGGATATCCTCAAGAAATTGCCTTAACCATTCGGCTTCTTCGCCAGTTTTATCTAGAGCTACAAACTTAGATTCCATTATGGATCTGGTTATAATCGTTTGTCTTGAGAATTTCCATGATACGGCTCCTCCTCCTAGAGTGAACACATATCCGCTTGTGCCTTTGGTATCTTGTATGTCAGATATCCAACTCGCATCAGAGTATCCTTCTAAGACAGCAGGGTCTTAGGAATAATGCAATCCGTAGTCCCGAGTATATCTAAGGTATCTCAGTACCTTTACTATTTCTTTCCAGTGATCTTTTCCTGGATTACTTGTGAATCTGCTTAGACTGCTTACAGTAAAAGCTATATCTGGTCTTGTGCAGCTCATAAGATACATTAAGCTGCCTATGACCCTTGCATATTCCACTTGATTGATACTTTCTTCTTTCTTCTTGGATAATTTAAAACAAGGATCTAAAGGAATTGTAGTTGTACCACAATCATCCTTACCAAATTTTTCAAGAATCTTATCCACGTAGTGTGATTGAGTTAATATGAGACTTTCTGCTGATCGTTTTATTTGGATACCCAAAATTGTATCAGCTAATCCCATATCTTTCATGTCAAAGTTTGAATTTAACATGTTCTTGGTACGGTGTACCATCTCATTGTTGCTTCCTACAATGAGTATGTCATCTACATATAAACATAGGATGACGTATCCAATGTCCGTAGTTTTGACATATACATATTTATCACACTCATTTATTTTGAAGCCTTTTGTCATCATGACATTATCGAACTTCTCATGCCATTATTTTGGTGCTTGTTTAAGTCCATATAAAGATTTGACCAATCTACAGACTTTCCTTTCTTGACCTGAAACTACATGACCCTCAGGTTGTTTCATGTATATTTCTTCGTCAAGTTCTCCATTTAGGAAAGCTGTTTAACATCCATTTGATGCACTTCGAGATTTCTTAATGCAACAATGGCAAGTATCATCCTAATAGATGTTATTCTTGATACAGGGGAAAACGTATCAAAGTAATCGAGGCCTTCCTTTTTTCGGTATCCTTTTATTACCAACCGTGCCTTGTATTTATCAATTGTTCCATCTGTTTTCATTTTCCGTTTGAAAATCCATTTTGAATTTAGTGGTTTAATTCCCGGAGGAAGATCCACTAACTCCCAAGTATGGTTTTGCAAGATGGAATCAATTTTACTTTTTATGGCATCTTTCCAAAAAATGCTTTCACAGGAACGTATAGCTTCATTATACGTTAGAGGTTCATCCTCTAGCATATAGGTTAGGAAGTCAGATCCAAAGGATTTTTCTATCCTAGCCCTTTTGCTCCTTCTTGGCTCTTGTCCAGATCCATCCTCTTGTTGATCATTTAAGGATATATCGTCCAATGTTTTCTTAACAAACTGATCAACTTCCCTAGTTTTATAGGGAAATATATTTTCAAAGAAAGATGCATTTTTTGACTCCATTATCGTGTTTTTGTGAATCTCTGGATTTTTCGATTCATACACAAGAAACCGATAAGCATTGCTATGTTCAGCATAGCCTATGAAAATACAATCCACTATTTTTGGAACTATTTTCATTTGTTTCGGTGGTGGAGCCATTACCTTTGCAAGACACCCCCACATTTTTAAGTGTTGATAGGAAGGTTTTCGACCTTTCCATAGTTCATATGGTGTCTTGTCTTTTCTTTTTTGTGGGACCTTATTTAAAAGGTAATTTGCCGAAAGAATGGCTTCCCCCCATATGTTCTGAGGTAACCCAGAACTTCCTAATAAAGCATTCATCATTTCTTTCAGAGTCCGATTCTTACGTTCGGCTACTCCATTAGATTGAGGGGAATACGGTGGTGTTACCTCATGAATAATACCATGTTGGGTGCAATATTCACCGAATGGATTAACATATTCTCCACCACGATCACTTCTTACCATCTTAATTTTCTTATTAAGTTGGTTTTCGACTTCTTGCTTATAGATTATAAATTTATCTATAGCTTCGTCTTTGCTTTTTAACAAGTATATGTAGCAATATCTTGTACTGTCATCGATAAAGGTAATAAAAAATTTATTTCCTCCTCTTGTTTGGACAAATTTTAAGTCGCAAACATCGCTATGAATTAAATTAAGCGGCATTGTATTTCTTTCAATAGTTTGAAATGAAGTTCTTGTTGATTTTGCTTCAACACATATTTCATATTTTAACTTATAATTAATGTGAAATGAGGGAATGTGGTCTATTTTAATTAACCTTCGTAAGGTATCATAATTTACATGTCCAAGTCTACCATGCCATAAATTAAATGACTCAAGCATATAAGCAGAAGAAGAAGCTGCATTCTTATTCTTATTCTTCATATGGGATTTTACAGAGATAGTATTGAGTTTCCACCTTCCATTTAGTACATATCCCCTACCCACAAACATTCCCCCCTTAGTTAAAATTAACTTCTGAGATTCAAAAACCATCCTAAATCCGTGAACACTTAGAAGTGTTCCAGAAACAAGGTTCTTGCGTATGTCAGGTACATACAGCACATTCTGAAGCTTGAGTTCCTTTCCAGAAGTCATCTTCAACACCACGGTTCCCTTCCCTTTTATCATGGAAGTTGCAGCATTACCCATGTAGAGTTTCTCTCCATTATCGCATGGTGTCAGCTCATGAAAAGATTTTTCGTCACAACAGATATGACGTGTAGCTCCTGTGTCCAGCCACCACTCTCTTGGGTTTGAGTCAACCATGTTGACTTCAGATATCACAGCTACTAGGTCTTCATCTTGCACGACGTTGACTTCTTTGGCTTTCACTCTCTTTGGAAGCCTGCATTCTGTGGATCTATGCCCCATTTTTTCACAATTGAAGCATGATCCTTTGAACTTCTCCTTTTTGAAGATCCCGCCACTTGGTCCTAACTTTCGTTTAGTTTGGGCCCTCTGCGGTTGCTTCCCTTTCTTGGTTTCGACAACATTTGCCTTGGTTTCTCTGCTGTGAGATTTCCCAGCATTTCCTCTGTTGTCTTCTTCAATTCGAAGCCTGGAGATCAATTCTTCCACAGTCATCTCCTTCCTTTTGTGTTTCAAGTAACTCTTGAACTCATTCCATCTGGGAGGCAATTTTTCCGTGATGGCAGCTACTTGGAAAGGCTCGTTGATAACCATTCCTTCTGCAAGAATTCCATGAATAATTAGTTGGAGTTCTTCAACTTGAGTTACTACTGATTTTGAATCAACCATAGTAAAATTCAAGAATCTTGCGACTAAAAACTTTTTAGCCCCAGCATCATCTGCTTTGTACTTATTTTCCAAAGCATTCCACAACTTCTTGGCAGTTTCGTACACATTGTACACCGGATACAAAGAATCTTGTAATCCGTTTAGGATGTAGTTCCGGCACATATAGTCGTCGTCGTCCCATTCTTCTTTCATCTTTATGGCAGTGACCGTGTCAACTTGCCCTTCTCCGTCTCCTACATTAATGACTGGAGGATCGGCCGTTAAGTAATTCCTCAAGCTCAACATGGCAAGATAAAACATCATCTTTTGCTGCCATGTCTTGAAGTTCTGTCTAGTGAATTTTGGCGGCTTTTCATTGTGATTAACATTCACAGCCGGTGCATTCGTATTCTGGACTTGTTTGGAGCTCTGTGCAGGTGCAGAGACCTTCGAATGCTTAGATTCTCCAGTAGCCATTTCTTTTTGCGAAAGAACAATAGAAATTCAATTAATTTCTTTAAATAGAAATAAAGAATTTCTTGTTTAAAAACTGACAATTTCTGCGAACAGATTTGTCACAACTTTTGAGATTTTCTGCAAACCCGTTTAAGAACGGCAGGATAAATCCTGAAACAAATTGTTTGCAATCTCTATTACACTTTGGTCGTTTCGGTCTGAAGACGGTATAAAACACAGGAAATCAGTCTTAAGATTGTTATACAATCTTCGTTCTGAAACGATTATAAAAGAAAATAGTTAATAAAACAAAACCGAAATTGAAACTTTGAAATATAAAGATCAAACCGAGTTTTGTTTGAAAACGGATGAAGTTGAGGCCTGCGTTCAACAGTTTCCTTAAGACTGATTTGCAGCCACTCCGAAGGTGCCGAGTTGTTTGGCAGTCAGTCTCCCAAGATACAACAACTGGAAGAACTCCGAACAGTAGCACTTCTGCCGAGTTCTCGAACCGCTCTTATCTTTGCCTATCACCGAGAGAGAAAACTGAGAGAGAAATTGTGTTTTGGGATGATTTGAAACAGAGAACATCAACCCCTTTATATAGTGGATTTCTAGGGCAAACGGTGGTATAACTTTCCTTATTTAATATCCAGGAAATCCGGGATTAAATTCCAAAACGGAAAACCGGGAATTAATTCCAATCAAAAAAGGAATTAATTTCAAATATCCGAGAATTTGAATAATTGTTATTCAACCGGTATTTTAAATTTAAATTAAATACCATAAATAACAATTATATCTTTAATTTGCTAGAGCAGTCAACTGCTAATTAATTCAAAAATATTTTGAATTAATATTCATTTCTGGATATTTTCAAAAATAAAATAAGGAAAAAATATGCACAACGGGTAAAATATCCACAGGCCTCGAAAAAGCCCGACCAGTCCAGACATTCGAGTCGCCCACGTCAAGCAGGTGCGCCCCAACCCGAATGGAATTGGATTCGTACCCCCCTGCGCGCGAGGCACAGTGTCAACTAAAGTCATTCAATGACTTCATTATGGGTAGTTGTATGTAAACAACTCTCATATTATTTATCCTACCAATATGGGATAAAGGGGTTCTACATTCCTTATTCATTCTTGACCTTCCCACTTTGAGCATCAATTTCTCATTCACCACTCAACGATATTGAGCGTATGAGCTACCATTGTAAAAATCTCACGGCATAGAATAAGAATCAACCATTTCTTTATTCAAAACCTTATCTTTACTTGTTCAAAAATTGCTCCAAAGATGGTCACATACCACTATTTTTCCAACAAATTTTGATCCAACCAAATTAAACATATAATTCAAATAAAATATATATTTCAAAAAATAAAGTGATATGTTACTATCGAAGTAATTGGAATCCAAACTTAAAATTTAATTTCCAATCAATAGCAACCCAAAAAAAAATTAAATAAATTTTCATGCAGACAAAACCTAATCTTCATATAAATCTAGATTGATTTCTATGATTTCTTAATTAATCGATTCAAACTCATGGACGTAAAACCAAACTGAATCCACGAAAATATATATTTATCGTAAAACAATGAATGTTAATCCATTGGAAAAGGAAAAACAACCGGATTGGCGAAAAACCAAATAAAATCATAGAAAACAAATCAAATTGATTTGTTCTTAAAATACGATAGATATATATAATTTAATCTCATACGATTAATTATAAAACCACATAGAAGTAAATAGTCCATAAAATTATATTTGATTTTAGATCATATCAATAAATTAAAACCAAAAATTTATGATCTTAATGATTCGACATAATTCTGGCACTGATGCCACTTGTTAGAATTAAAATATATTCAATACGAATATAAACCCAAGAGTTTTTCCAAAAGGTTTGATCTTCCAAGAAGTTAGGGTTTCTCTTGCGGCACAACTCTCAGACGGGGAAAAGAGATATGCAAGTTGACCTAATTCTTGGGGACCATAACCCCTTTATATAGTTGATTTAATAACCAACTAGTAGTTGATTTAATAACCAACTCTGAAGTATTTAGAACTCGGTCCCTCATCAAATTATAAATACACCTTATGGTATCTACACTTTTAATTTCATGATAATTTAATACCTATAACACGTGTAACATAATTGGTCACTTAATTACGTGTTAAATTTTATAATAGCAATATACATTATACACATGTGTCCACTATTATTGAATTTTAATCCAACATAAATTCGATACAAAAGATATGAGAATTTTTACACAATCGTAAATCTACTATAAAGACAGAAGAATAACGTGTTATTAAATAGAAGAGTTATACCAAAAAATATAGTAAAAAATCGAAAGTATGTTACAATGATAGATGGATTTGTATAAACATAAAAAGTAAAACAAATATTATTTTTACATTAAAAATATAATAAATTAAAATGAAATTAAAAATATAAAAATACAGAATATTAATAATTAATAATTAATATTAAAATTGATATCACTATTAATCATGATGAAGTTGAAAAAAAAAACAAGCTGCTATAATTAAATATCTCTTCGAAACAAGTTTGTATATAAATAATTATTACAATTATAATAAAAACGGTATACATCTAAAATATTATGATAGAAAGATTTATGTACATACCATTTTACTACGATAACTTTTATTTATTATAAAAATTATTACAAATTACATAAATTATTACAAATTATACAAATTATATTACCTGAAACGTAAAAATAAAATGATAGGTACCGTATTTCTTACACAATCTCATCAACAAAACAAAAAAGAGCTCAAATTGGGATAAATATTTATGTACATACATATTTTCTTTAGGAAAACCTAATTTATTACACGAACGGTGAGATTTTTAGTAGGTACATAAATTATTACAAATTACACATAGTTTGTGAAAAATGTAATAAAAATAGTAGGTATCGTATTTCTTACACGAGATCAACCAAACTCAAAAGAGTTCAACTTAGGGTAATCATTTATGTACATACATATTTTTCTACAAGAAAAATAAATTTATTATAAGAATGGTGAAAATTTTAGTGGTTACATAAATTATTACAAATTATACATAGTTTATTACCAAAATTATAATAAAAATAGCAGGTATTGTAATTCTTACACTACCTCACCAAAATTGAAAAGAGCACAAATTATGGTAAGCATTTATGTACATACATTTTTTTTACAAGAAAATCAAATTTATTACAAGAACGATGAAAATTTTAGTAGGTACAAAAATTATTACAAATTATATATAGTTTTTTACCCAAAATATAATAAAAATGATATGTACCGTATTTATTATACAATCTCACACAAACTCAAAAGAGCTCAAATTAGGGTAAGCATTTATGTACATACATTTTTTTCCTACAAGAAAACCTAATATATTATAAGAAAGATGATAATTTTAGTAGGTACATAAAGTATTACAAATTATGCACGTTTTATTACAACAAATGTAATAAAAATGACATGTACAATATTTTTTTACATAAGATCAACCAAATTCAAAAGACTTCAACTTAGGATAAGTATTTAGGTAAATACATATTTTTCAACATGAAAATCTAATTTATTATAAGAATGGTAGGAATTTTAGTAGGTGCATAAATTATTATAAATTATAAATAGTTTATTACCCAAAACGCAACAAAAATGATAGGTACCTTATTTCTTACACGATCTTAGCCAAACTCAAAAGAACTCACATTAGGGTAAGTATTTAAGTCCATACATATTTTTCAATAAGAAAACCTAATTTATTATAAGAACAATAAGAATTTTAGTAGGTACATAGATTATAACAAATTATAAATAGTTTATTACAAAAATATAATAAAAACGGTAGGCACTGTATTTCTTAAACAAGATCACCCAAACTTAAAAGAGCTCAACATAGGGTAAGCATTTAGTACACACATATTTTCCTACAAGATAACCTAATTTATTATAAGAATGGTAAGAATTTTAGTAGGTACATAAATTACTATAAATTATACATAGTTTATTACCAAAAATATAATAAAACCGGTATGTATCGTGTTTCTTACACGATCTCACAAAAACTCAAAAGAGATTAAATTAGGGTAAGCATTTATGTACATACATATTCTTCTATAAGAAAACCTAATTTATTACAAGAATGATGAGAATTTTAGTAGGTACAAAAATTATTACATAGTATAAATAGTTTATTACATAAAATGTAATAAAAATGGTAGTTATCATATTTCTTACAAGATCTCACCATAGCTGAAAAGAGCTCAAATTAGGGTAAGCATTTATGTACATACATATTTTCTTACAAAAACCTAATTTATTACAAGATTGGTGAAAAATTTAGTAGGTTCATAAATTATTACATATTATTCATAATTTATTTCCAAAAACATAATAAAACGGTAGGTACCATATTCCTTATACGAGATCACCCAAATTCAAAAGAGCTCAACTAATGGTAAGCATTTATATCCATATATATTTCCCTACAAGAAAACTTAATTTATTACAAGAACGATTGAAATTTTAGTAGTAAAATAAATTATTACAAATTATAAATAGTTTATTACAAAAAATATAATAAAAACATTAGGTACATATTTCTTACAAGATCTCCCAAAACTGAAAAATGTTCAAATTTTGGTAAGCATTTATATATATATATTTTTTCTACAAGAAAATCTAATTTATTACAAGAAGATTGAGAATTTTAGTAGGTACATAAATTATTATAAATTATGCATAATTTATTATCCAAAATATAATAAAAATGGTAGGTATTGAATTTATTACACGAGATCATCCAAAATCAAAAGAGCTCAACTTAGGGTAAGCTTTTATGTACATACATATTTTCTTACCAGAAAACCAAATTTATTACAAAAACGATGAGAATTTTAGTAGGTATATAAATTATTATAAAGTATATATTGTTTGTTACCAAAAACGTAATAAAGACAGTAGGAATCAAATTTCTCACACAAATTCACCCAAACTCAAAAGAGTTCAACATTGGGTAACCATTTCATTACGTACATATTTTCCTACTAAAACCTAATTTACTAAAAGAACAATGGGAATTTCAGTAGGTACATAAATTATTATGAATTATAAATAATTTCTCACCCTAAATGTAATAAAAGCAATAAGTACTGATAAGTCAATAAAAGTCCTAATTTTTATATTATTTTTCACTCGATTATTTATAATGAAGGACATATTTAATGGTAATAATGAATAATTCTGTGTATTTTCTATACTTTAGTATCCCAATACATATTTCATGATTTTATCTATTATTTGGCATAAAACAGGTGCGATTAATGATTTTCTCTCTTAGACAGGAAACACCCATACAGGTAATGCAAATAGCATAATGGATGCTGGAAACCAATGCTGGAATACAGATAAGCACCTACCACGATAACATTTTGGAGACAGTGGCAGTACACTAGATGATAACTAGTGCACAATAGATAGACAAAAATATATCGATTCTGATGGACACAATGCGAGAAGAAACAAAAGTGGAGAAATATAGTCAAACCATGGTCAAAGTCCACGAGGGATTAAAGGAGTTAAATTAGGAAAAGAATAAAGTGTTATAATTTAATATGGACATCTATTCCTTTCTTTTAGAACTCTTACTTTTATGGAAAACTTTAACCTAGGCTTGACCTATATAAAGCAAACCCCTAGTGCTAGAAACAACAAGTCGGGTTCTCATAGTTAAACCCTAAGCCGCTGAAAAGTTCATCATGTTCTAAAACCCAACGAGGCTTAGGTTGTTTGTGGAGTAGTTGGGAAACAAAGGTGTATCTTATTTGAGATTTATTAATGCAATCTTATTTTTATAATTTATTCTCTCTAGACATTTACTCTTTTTTGCACATGAGCTCGATATGATAAGTATTTGAGGAAAAATATATTTGTCTAATATCGGGGGAGTTAGACTCACGAAACGAGAGAGTATGATCTTTGCTCAAGGGCATCAACTAATCCTCAAGGGTTTCAGCGACTAAAAGGACACATATTATCGGTTGTTATTCATTATTGATTCACACCGGGAGGTATTATCAAGACATGAATTTTAATAGTTCTCTGAATTAGGGATAAGAGGAGACATACAAGGATTCTCTGTCGAACTATGGAAAGTTGAGTTGTCGACAAGGTATAATCCTGCCGATGCAGCCAAGGCGACCCTTCGTGAACCCGCCGCGGCAGCAAGTTAACCCAATTCATTAATAAGTGAATAATAAGTGCAACTGAATTCCCCTCTACAAAGCAATCGACCTAACTTTATTCTCTTTAGTAAGCTTTCTTTTATTTATTTAATTTGTTATTTAGTTTATTTCCTTTATCTTTATCACAACTCAAGTTATTTGTATTCTTTACTTTTCCGAGTGCAGAATTAATGTGCAACCAAGGATGATCCAGTCTTTATGGGATCAATATCTAAAGTATTACAATTTGAAAAAAGAGGTAGAAAGATTTGAATATAAGCATAGGTCTCCAAAGCACACGTCAAATACCAGATTTCTTACACAAGATCACCCAAACTCAAAATAACTCAACTAACGGTAAACATCTTTGTACATACATGCTTTATTACTTGAAAACCTAATTTATTATAAGGACTAAGAGAATTTTAGTAAGTACATAAATCATTACAAATTATACATAATTTTTTTTTATCAAAATCTTAATAAAAATAGTAGTTACCAAATTTCTTACACGAGATCGCCAAACTCAAAATAGCTCAATTGAGGGTAAATATTTATGTAAATACATATTTTCCTGCTAGAAAACCTAATTTATTGAATGAACGTTAAGAGTTTTAGTAGGTATATAAATTATTATAAACTATACATAGTTTCTTATTTAAAATGTAATAAAAATGATAGGTACCGAATTTCTTACACGAGATCATTCAAACTCAAAAGAGCTCAACTGAGGGTAAGAATTTATGTACTTACATATTTTTCTACGAGAAGACCTAGTTTATTATAAGAACAATTAGAATTTTGAGAGAAATATAAATTATTACAAATTTTACATAGTTTATTACCTAAAACGTAATAATCACAGTAGGTTCAAAATTTATTACACTAGATCACCCAAAGTAAAAAGAGCTCATCTTTAGGTAAGAATTTATAGTACAAACATAATTTATTATTAAAAAACTTAATTTATACAATTATGCATCATCCACTGTAGTTGTGTCATCATTCTTCTCGTTTACGTCGACATTGTTACATTCAGTCATTCTCAAATACTTTAATATAAAATAAACAAATGAATAATTTTAAATATTATGGCTGAAAAAATATTAACCAATACATATACAATTATTGTGTTTGGTTCCTTTATAAAGCAATAAGATATGAGTAACAAATATAGATAAACAAATGATCATATACGGGTTTAGACAATTGTGTACAATAACACAGATTACAATAACAAAATCTAGCATAAAGTAACATAAACTTACAAGATAAAAAAAACATAAGTAAACCAAACAATGAGATGAAGTTAACACAGAATTTCTGCTAGCAGAAACTCTACAAAACTAATTATTGACGATAAACATCGAGTTTAAAAAATAAAAAAATAAATGCAAAGCTAAAATCTAAGAAAATGACATAGCGTATTCAACCAAATAACAAAAGCTTACATAAAGTAAAAAAGTCCAAAAAGAATCATTAATAAAATATATATATCAAATATTACCCAAATAGTGATGAACACAATGAATTTCTAATAAATCAAATCTTACCCCCTGATTTAACATAAGAGCTTGAATAACCGCAAGAATTTTTGTTCAAAAGAAGCTTGATTTATTTTAGTAATTATGTCAAAGATTTTAATACCTATTATCAACAAGAAAAGTTAGTTATTTTATGTTTGATCATTGAAGATAAATTCTTTAAGAGTAAAGGTAGTGGTAACACAACTCAAGATAAAAGAAAAAAAATCACCAATAAATTAATTAAACATTTTTTAAAAATAATTAAATAAAAACTATAAACAATATTTTTGTACCTTATCCATCATACTCTTTGGCAAGGTGGATTGCTCACGGTGAAGCAATCTCGGATGGTTGGATCGCAAAAACAATAACTAATAAATTGATATCATTATGTCCATCATGATCAATAACTTATACACAAATCATCACTAAAGTTTATTATTAAATGTTATTTTATTTTTCATGTTATAGCAACTCATTATAAACGACGAAGAAACTAATAAAAATCATTCATCACAAAAACAAATAAATTATCCATCAAAATTGAAAATGTAGCATTAAACTACCAACACATGTAAAAAAAATGATCTTAAAACATTAATCAACACTTACCACTAATTCATCCATAAGCCGTTGATTTGGTCTAAGCAAATGTAAAATAGTTACATGGTGTTCCATTAATCATGTTTGTATTCATTTTGGCTTTAATCTTCTAGATTCATATCCTAGCCTATCTACCAATTATAAGTTAATTCCAAATACATATAATTAATACATCCAAAATATTAACAAACCCTTCCAGAATATATCTTTTAGGACTCAACCACTTCAACAATAATTCTAAGATATCAAGGTAGGTAGTGATATAACTCAAAAAAAAAAAAATGGTTTGCTGCTTAAAGAACCATCCTTCTATAAATCAAAGCTAATAAGAACTATGGTAGAACCATTTTTACTAGTTACTCAGGTAAGAAAAGAAGAAAAAAATTTGAACTTCAATGATCAACAACAAAATTAATATCTAAAAAAAATTGAGTAAGTAAACTTATCAGAATAAGGTGACCAATTAAATTGTTTAAAAATAAACATTTTTTTAAAATTTCTAACATTTTTTTCAACTAAAAAAATAAAAGAGAAAATCAAGACGACATCGATATGCAAATAAATTAAAAGGAAAGGGACAACACAATATCAAAAATATGATAAGTATTATTATCAAACATGTCATTTAGAGTAAGACTATTAAAATTCTAGACCTTCTCCGATTACTTTTTCTATCGAGACCAAGATCGACACTGAATTTGACTAATGAATAGAACTGATCCTAATAAAGATGATGATAATAAAATAATAGGATAGATTATATATTCTTCAAGAGGTATTTATATAGAAAAATTTTGGTAACTAGTTGATAATTGATGATATATATATTAAATTAATCGATTTTATATAAATATTTGATAAACTTAATTAATAATTAATAATTATTTGTAAAATTAAAAAAATAATATATAAAAATATAATTATATTTAATATTTTTTTGAAAAGAGAATTCATATATCTCTTTTTTATTTCCATTTATATGCACCCTAAAGCCAAAAACAAAACCTTTTTTCTTTTCTGGCGACTTAAACTTTCCTTACTTAAGGTTGACATCTGACTTTCGGCAAACTGTAACAGCTCTCAATTACCACTAACAAATTTAACTTTCGCAAGCATACTCTAAGACATAAGGCAAAAACCAAAACTTCCAACCTAGCCTTTCCTAAATCAACATACAACATGTAACACCCTTATGTATATGAAATAATAAATAAAATAATAAAAATATAAATATAATAATAATTATATTCGTATATAAGAGCTTTTATCTTCTGATCTAAAACTTTTTCTTGTTTTCGAACCGAATAAACCCTAGTTTATCAGATCTAAAAAAAAACTATCACATATGCGAGACTTTTCCTCTCCCTCTCACCAACCACCGTCGATCTCCTCTTCCAGCCATCCTTAGGTGTTGTCGTCGCCACCATCCGAACCTCCACCTTCCTCGATCAAAACCCCTCTTGTCACTCGTCGGTTGGCCTCCTCGACCGCCAGGAATCAAACCAAATAGCTTCGTTGGACCTAGGGTTAACCCATTCAAGATCCGCTCGATTCGGTCTCCGATCAACGTCGGTTAGGCACATCCGTGGCCTCTCTATGCTCGGCGAAGAAGGGCAACCAAATCCCCCTCACCAGCACCTCCGTTCGTCACTGTTTAGTCCTTTGTCAGAGTTGTGTCGGTTTGGTAAGTTGGGTGTGTTAAACCCTCTTTAAATCTGATTTCTGGGTTTTTAAGGTTTCATAGCTTGTTCTTGATGGAAATCGGGATGATTTTTGAGTTTAGAGGCTTTTTTCTGACCGATTTAGGGCCGCGCGTGGCCTCCACACACCGCCACGACAATTTTCGGCCAAACTAGATGGTGGCCTGGAGCCGACCGGTCCAAACCGGGCCAAACCGGTTCGAATCAGATCAAACCGGCCCAACCCGTACTTAACCGGTCAAACAGACCTATTGACCGACCCGACCCGTTGACTAACTCGACTCGTTGATAGTGACGTCAGCATGACATCAGCGTTGACTATTGAAATGCTTGCTGATGTCTGCATGATGTCTGTATTGACTTTGCTGACATAAGCGTTGACTTGGACCCCAAAAGTCAAAAATTTCAAAAACCTTTATTTTATGTTTTTTGACATCTTGAGTCTATCTAGGAAGTCTGCTTTTTCGATATTCAATCTAGAAAGCCTCCAAATTGGACTTTAAAATCTTGAGTCAAACTTTTCTTCTAAGTTAAGTTAAGTCCAAAGTTTTATTTAAAGTCTAGTATCGATACCTGTTTAATTTGTAGGATCTCATAGTTCTTCCGATCGAGTATCGACCCAGCCTGGCTCCTTCCGTTTCGACCAGTCTCGAGATCTGATCATAACCCATATGTGTTTTAAACTCCAGTGAATAAATCTAGTTTCTAGATTCCCGTATTGAATTAAATTATAACTTGTGAATTTAGGGTCCACTACTGTTGCAGAGCGAGGCTCGAACGACCATTAGATCACCTATCCATCTCTTCCCACTTCGAGGGGTGTTTCCTTGTGTGCTATATGACTGTATACTATTGTTTTTCCCGTTTTTAAATGAACACCATTTTCTCGGATTTTACATAAACACCTTTTTGGAACTTTAAGCATGATCATATCCTGTTTTTACTGTATGTGTGACATATCTTATAAGATATTTCCCGACTTGGTATATACATGATATCTAATTATTTCCTGATCTGTTTATATAACTTTACATGTGATCTTTATATGCACTGTTGGAACACACTATGCTCCGTAGCTCATACTCGTTTTCTTCCCCTTTCAAATAGCTATAGCTAGACATCCCGGTTTTGGCACTTGGAGAATCTACTCATTTCCTGATTATACTTCGAAGTAATATTTTAAATCTTCAGTTTGCGTTTAGGGTGACATGTGCTATCTTGTTAATGATGTTTTTAAAACATGTTATATTTAACATTGGATTTACTGATTATTTTTGCGAGTAATTATGTTTTTAGGACACCTTATTTTGGTAACATTTTTACTTGTTTTAAGTGATATTCAAATTTATCATTCGTACTGGTTATTTTGATTTACTTGAAACCTGATTTATGTTAAAAAAAATAGGTTTTCCGCATAGGCCGGTCTAAGGGGTTACATTTAATGGTATCAGAGCCTTTGGTTTAATGATTCTCGGACCGTGATGGTAAATGAAACATTTTCTATTAAACTTTTATAAGAATGATATCTATAAGCCCATGTCACCTATATCTTTTGTATTGTGTATGGTTCTTCAGTGCCAATTCTAATATCATAAACTCTATCCTTATAGTGTAACCCCCTTAGCCTGGTCTGGATGAAACCGACACTAATGGGTCACACGGGGAATATCAAACCAAACCCGCGAAGGTTCGATTCGATAAACAACCCTAAAACTATAACCTTTTTTTTTCCTTTTATCTTAACTAGATGCATGATTAACCTCCTATGTGTAATTAACTCAAGTAAGACAGAGACAGTCGCAGTTCAACCATTAAAAGCAAATCAATTAGACGCATACATAATTAGGGACCAAAATGTAAGAAACTAACATGTATCACCATATCCCAAAACAATCCACCGGATAACAATTAAGCAAGCTTAGAAACATTTATCACACAATTCAGATCATACAAGGTATCTTAATTATTAAATTTTAAGTTCATTTATGGACTTGATTGCAAAATGACCAACATTAGGCATTTCATCCATTTTAAATCATACAACATGTATATGGATTGAAACAAGAATTAAGGTGTCACAACATCACCTAAAGTTACAGATAGATCCACTATATTCTCTTACTAGTTGATTCCTATGTTTCATGCATTCAATACACTCAAATTGCCCGTTTTAAGCCTGGTGTTTCGGAATAGCCCTATAGTGTTTCGGAACACGTCACCTGTTTCGAAACAGACCATAAGGTGTTTCGGAACAGACCACTCCAGTAACATTTGGTAACGAACACTGGTTTGAAACAAGCACATCCAGTAGCATAATGGTATCGATACAGCCTCAGGGTGTATCGATACCCCCTGCATCCTGGGCTGTGGTGTGACGTTTCAAGCTCATTTAAGCCACCCGTACATAAACGTTAATAACCCGAACTATATGCAACATTCCTAGACATCCTCTTCAACATATCCACACCTTAAACATCAAAAAAGACCACAAGAAGATCTATGGGCATGCTTCCTAAAGATTGAATAGCAACATAACAACCATACTAAGTCATGCATTCAACAAACTTAAACAAAACAAAAGTTCAACCATTAATAACCAGCAATGATGGTCTTATTACAACATGTAACAAAGCCTAAATCCTCACTTCTCTCATAGATTGTGTTACACATTGCCTTGCCCAATTTATTTGCCAAAAAACATACCAAATTTTCAAGCGATCTTCCCCTTGGTTTCCTTGCCTCGAACGAAGCTCCAAGTGCTCTTATTTTTCTGCAAAGACGAAAAGAGAGCTTAAGCAAACATGCTTAGTGAGGTAGCTCCACAAAAGATCATCAATGCATTTATTTAAAACCATATAAAAACCATAATTTGCAATACTTTGTTAAACCATGCATGCTCATATTTCATGCTCAAATTCATTAAATCATATGCATCCTTGAGTTCACATAACCTTGTCAAAACAATTCATAAACGATGCTTAAAACTCATCTCAATTTCATATATGTATATTGGCTTTCTAGTGATCACTTAATGTGAACCTTGAGCTCACCGAATACACGGATCCATGAGACATTTGTCTCGTCATGACACGAAGTCACCATTGACATGACACGAAGTCACCATTAACATGACACTAAGTCACCATTGACATGACACGAAGTCACCATTAGCACTACCACGCACGATAGGACACATAGTCACCCTTGTTACGTGTAGACGGCTCTACCACGCACGGTTGGACACAAAGTCACCCTTGTTATGTGTAGGCAATATTCTATATTTTTAGTTTTGATTATAGTGCACTTAAGACAATCCTAATGACATGTCATTCGTATTCGAATCTAAAGTTAGTGTCACTAAGCCAATATCATAATCAATGTGCATGATAACTTGCTGCTCATAATGCATGCATAAAATGTTCAACAAATGAACCAAAGCCATGCCCAAAGGCACCATCATGTATAAGGCAAATAACCATGTTGTCTTCCAAAACATTTCTCATAATTTTCCATAATCATGGATGCTAAATAAGCTATGCATTTCAGCAAGTATCTCTCATGTATGCATCAATTCAAAACATGCTCACGCACTTCCATAAATCTCATGCATTATCAATGAAATACCTTTGTCGAAAATAGCCGAAACTCATATCGGTTCATCAAAACAAAAACTTTACTTACTCTTAAACTATGGAAGGTTTTCACACTCTTCCAAAGTCCCCAAAAACAGTACGTACCAAACGCGATTCGCTTTAAATCCGAAATCACTCATCAACAAGCGAAACGAGCTTTCGCCGCTTTTCGATAATCGCGCCAATCGCACCAGCAATCAAGCTTCCTCTTGTACCTCTTATACAACATTAAAAACAGAGTATTCTCACATCATAACATACTCAAACCAGCAGTCACATCCGATCACCATAAAACTACCAAAAACTTAGCCGAAAAGACCGAAAACTAAGCCGAAACGTAACCGAACAACATCAGACCAAAACCTAACGAATCTAACATCTAATCCACCTCAATTATGATCCAAAAACACATCCAAACCATCCTTATACCTCCAGCAACATTTAAGCATCTAAAACAGCCCATAAAACAACCGAAAAGCACCTTAAAACTACACCGATTGCATTATTCCGGGATTAAATTAATGTGATATCAAATCAAGACTCAATTAATCTTTAAATCAACATAAAAACATGATTGAACTCATCTAATTTCCAACATCAAATGAAATCCAAAAAGATTTCACAAAAACATCACAAAAACATTAGATCTAACATTAAAAACATAACATCAAGTGTTTATTCAAAGATTAGCAAGCTAAATACTTGGGAATTTCAATAAAGAACCTTAGAAAAGATTAAAAATCCAAAAAATTACCTTCAAGATCTATTCATCAAAAATATGAGATTTTCCCCTTCTTGATTCCTTGTAATTTGATGTAGATTTGATGAAATCAATGCTTAGGTTTTGTAAAGGATGGAAAGATGATGCAAGTGATGTAATCTTTGTGGAAAAAGATGCAAAAATCAGCAAGGAATTGAGAAGAAAAGATGAAGCGAAAGTGGAGAGAAAATGAGAGAAAAAAGATGAGAAAAGTGGTTTTAGAAGAAAAATGATGAAAAATACAATTAAAGTAATTAAAAAGATATTTTGGTGAATAAATTATCATCAAAAATTATAAATGGTTTATGGCCCTCTAAGGATTCTAAGCTTATCTTGCTTTTCAATTTAGTCACTAAAAATACTATAGTTGCCGAAAATTACAAGAATAGTCCTCCAAATTTCCAAAAATTACAAATTGGTCATTTATGCATAATTATGCATAATTAAAAATACTTATAAAAATCCAAATCATTTTCTTTTAACTTTGAAACATATTTTCAATATGTTAAACCATATTCCAAAATATTATTTTTCTTAATATAAAATTTCCTTATTTTATTTTTTTTCCCGGAATTAATGAACCGAAGAACCCGATTCGACCCGAATCGAATTCCCCTAACTAAGCCTAAACTAATAACCCCAAAAACGGGATGTTATATATAGATTACCTGAGACACATGAGTGTTCGTAGAGCTCGCCGAACTACCCGAGGGCGTGGTCGAGCGACCAGTTTTACTGATCCTATAGAGGATCCTATTAGTGATTCTCCTCCCGTCTTTTCTCTGGACCCTTCTATCCCTACTAGTACCATCATACCAACCGGCCCACAGCTTGTTGCGGGCATAGTTATGTCTACCCCGTTCAGAGCGACATCAGCACCAGACACTGAGCCTGCTGCCGTAATAACAGAGGAGACCCTTAGTAGGCAATTCCTTCAGCTGATACAGGGAGCCGTTAGAGCTTCGGGTACTTTGCCAGATACTTCTATCTCCCAAATTCTGATAACTAATGGAGATAGAACCTTTTCTGGATCCTTGACCGATGCATCTTTAGACGCGGAGACATGGTTGTATGATACTGAGAGACGTATGGATTAGTTGGGTTTGGAGCCAACTAAGAGATATTTGGGAGCTGTGTCTATGCTTCATGGAAGTGCCCACATTTGGTGGGAGTCGGTGGTGAGTAGTGTGTCCCCCGACAGACTGACTTGGGGCTTTTTTAATGAACGATTCAAGAATCGTTTCCTGGGTAATCGATACCTGAGAAAGAGGTGTCAGGCCTTTAAGGACTTAGTACAGGGTACCATAATAGTGGCCGAGTATGAGCTTTAGTTTTTTGATCTGATGAGGTATGGTACTGGGTTGGTGGCCATAGAGAAAGATAAGTGCGATAAGTTTTTAGAGGGACTCCGCATTGGTATCCGGGACCGAGTAGCCATGCATCATGATGTAATATTTGAGGATCTGGTGAACCGAACAAAGACTGCTGAGGATTTTGAGAAACTTTCTGATAGCCAGATTATGAGAGATCAGGAATAAGATTGAGGCAGAGATAGAGACCGCATGAAGGACCGTGGTCGATCGGGGGGACACGTCTACCATGGTGAGTCACATAGTCCCCTGATAAGAGGGCTCGGTCTACACCGAGTCAGAAAGGTGATTCTTATCATCGGCTCGTGGCACCGCAAGACTCTACTACTAGTCGAGGAGGTTCTTCTAGGTTCTCGTCTGCACTAGCGTGTGATTATTATGGCAACCTACATAGAGGAGAGTGTAGGAAGAAGGTTGAAGCTTGTTTCCGATGTGGATCTTCCGAGCATTTTTTGAGAGACTACTGTTATCCACCTTCTGCAAGTCGACCATCGACTCAGACTCCTGTTCACACTCAGACTCCTTCCCAGTTTTAGACATCCGTTCAGACACTAGCTTCAGGGCATTCTCAGAGTAGAGCTTCTAGGTCTATTATTCGATCTGAATCTAGGGGTTGAGGCCATCATGGTGGTGGACCATCTGTTTTTGAGGCTCGTCAGCCAACACTTGTTTATGACACAAGAGGTAGGGATGATTGAGATGAGCCAGATGTTATCGCAGTTACTTTTACCATCTCTTTTGTATCGTACTTTGCTTTGCTTGTTAATGACTCCAACCATTTTTACATATCTAAATCAGTATCTAGAAACCTTTCGATCTCAGTTGAGGACACCGAAGGTGTTGTTACTGTTTTGAACCCTGTTAGGCAATCTTATCTGTGAATAAGGTGTTTAGGAATTGTCCCCTTGTTTTAGAAGGGGAAGTGTTTCTAACGGATCATATGGAACTTCCTTTAGATGAGTTCGATCTAATTCTAGGAATGAACTGGTTAATCGAGCATCGTGTTTGTCTGGATTGTGAGGCCAAAGGGGTCACTTTAAAGACTCTAGATGGGCGTTCTGTAGTTTTGGTTGGTGAACGACGAGGTTATTTGTCCAATGTGGTATCAGTTTCATCTATTGACAGAATGGTCCGAGAGGGATATGAGTCTCTTATTTCCTGTTTCTTTAACACAAAAGGGTCTCTATATAAGATCTCTGTTTTCCAGGATGATTGTATATGATGATGGTAGCCTACTGGCTGAGTTGTTGATTAGTGTTTGAATTTATATTTTTTTATTGATAATTATTTCCCGTTATCGATTTGATATTACTAATTTGGTTATATTTTGATCATTTTCAGTGTAGGAACTTATTTTCTAGAACCAACAAAAAAGATTGAATTCTACATTTTTTTATCCATCATGGCTGGAGTAATGGGCACGACATAAGGTACGACGCTTTCTGACCTGACAGATTTAGATCATCCAGTCAGCAACAACTTCTAGAAGGCAATCTAGTCAACATCTTCTAGAAGGATGAACGAAATTATCTTGGGGAATTAATTAGGAATTATGTTAGAAATTTAATTTTGAAACTTGAATTATTTATATTTTAGATTATCTTTAGGATTTATCTTTTATTTATTTCTTTTATTTTTAGGGTTTTAAAATAGTATAAATACCTCATGTAGGTAAAGCTTGAGATGTACTTCATTTTCACTTTTCTCTTAGGTTATGAAAATTCTCTATTTCTTTTTATTTTATTTGAGTTTTTTTTATTTCTTTTCTTTTAGAAAAATGCTAAGTATGATTTCAATCATGCTCAGCTAAACTTTCATTTAGCCGAAAGCTAGTGACGACTCAATCCCTATTGTGAGAATCGTAAAGCACTTAACACCTTCATATAATATTCTTGATTTTCTGAAATCAAGGATTGACAATCGGCTTTTCCTTTAATGATCTCGACACCTTCATTTCAAAAAGTTCATGTTGACTTGAAGATTGTTTAGATCTATTGTTGGGAAGAAGAGTCGGCTGGTAGCAAATTCGGTTTCCTATGAACAAACTTAGTGGTGGTCCACTAAGGGAAATCAAGATCGGGTTTGATTCTCTGTGAGACGCTATAACTCGAGTCAGGCTTTTCCAGTGCTTAAAGTTGTATTGACGCTAACGACGATAGGCGTGGTTAGTCCAGCAAAGACCAAATTCTGGAGATAGACTTGGGAGTATTGGTTTACCAAAAAGAGAAGCAAGTTACAAGGGTTGGGCCTTGTAGATTGTAACTGGCATGGATCTTGAAGTAAAATTTATTTCGATGATCAATTGAGATTTGAGGCGAAGTGAAGCTTGAGGCTATATCCTTTAAATTTATTACTTTCAAATATTTTTTTATTTAATTTCAATTATTATTAGATTAAGTTTATTTTTAGTTTTATAATATCAACCCCTCACTTTCTAATTTATTGTTTTTTTTTTCAGGATCAATACAATTCAACATTGGAAATTCCTTAGTCCTTGTGGATCGATCCTACTTTCTCTATACTATATTTCTATTCTTTTATTTATTTTTTTAGAGAAATAGGAATTATTTATTTGACAATTCGACTATTGTCTAATTGACATCGTTGCTGGGGACTTCGGTAAAATTACTAATATTGTTTTGTTTTGATCTATGACCAGGTCACTTCTAGGAAAACTAGTAGATTATGAACCCGAGATCGAAGCTCTTGGAGATTGCATGGAGAGACCCTTAGGCGTAAAAGGTTGAATCGAGACCTTCAACCAAAACCAAATCCCGATTTTGAGGAAATTTCATGTATCGAGGAGTTATTTACTTCTAACTATGAAGGATCAGAACAAATGGATGAACAAACAAATCGAGAGTTAGTTGCAGCACCTGATGAACAACAACCACTTTGTATCACGTTCCTAAATGATGAAACATCGTTTGAACTTAAAACTGGTTTGATACATTTACTTCCGAATTTTTGCGGCTTGCAGAATGAAAATCCACATAAGCATTTAAAAGAGTTTCATATGGTTTGTTTGAGTATGAAACCGTAGGGAGTATCTGAAGATCAAATAAAACATTGCGCATTTCTTTTTTCTTTGGCCGATTTGGTAAAAGATTGGTTGTTTTATTTACCTTTCGGTTCAATTAATACATGGGCTGATATGGCACGATTGTTTCTTGACAGGTTCTTTCCAGCAGCAATAGCAAGCAAATTAAGGAGAAACATCTTAGGAATTCGACAAAAGGATGGAGAGTCGTTATACGACTATTGGGAACGATTTAAAAGACTTTACGCTAGTTGTACGCAACATGGCCTAACTGAACAAACCCTTCTACAATACTTTTATGAAGGACTACTTCCAATGAAAATGAAAATGATCGACGCAGCTAGTGGTGGAGCCTTCATAAATATGACTCCTACCGCGGCCAAAAATCTTATCTCAACCATGACCGCTAATGCACAACAGTTTCGCCCAAGTGAACTCACTTGACAGGTTCACGAGATAAGTACATCTTCTTTAGAGGATAAAATTGATAAGTTAACTAATGTGGTTCAATCTCTTATTGCAGGTAAAATAGTTCCAACTAGACTTTGTGGAATATGCGCGATGCCGGATCATTCTATAGACTGTTGCCCAATGCTTCAAGAAGATAATAACGCTCAAGTAAATATCGTTGGAAATTTTCCAAGGCCTCCTCAAAGGAAATATGATCTCAATGCAAACACTTATATTCTGGGTTGGAGGGATCATCCAAACCTCAGGTATGGATCGAATCAAACTTATCAACCTAGACCACCTGTACCGCACCAATATCAACCACAAAAACCATCGTTGGAGTCAATTGTCGAACATTTGGTGCTAGCTTAGGAGAAATTCCAACAAAATACTGAGTCACATTTTCAAGAAATTGACAAACAAATGATTCAACTTACACTAGCTGTGAGTCATTTGGAATCAAAGGAAATGCTACCGTCACAAATTGAGCCAAACCCGCGACAAAATGTTAGTGCCATCACCCTTTGAATTGGTACCATTGTTGAACCTAAAGAAGTTGTCACACAACCCCATGAAAAGAAGGAAACCAAACCAGAAGCTATCCCTACACCATCTCTTTATGACGTTCCACCTCCATTTTCATCGAGATTAGTGAAGCGTGATAAGCAAGTCGAGGAACAAGAAATTCTTGACATGTTTCAGAAAGTGGAGATAAACATACCTCTTCTCTATGTGATCCGAAAAATTCCAAGGTATGCTAGATTTTTAGGGATCTTTGCACAAATAAAAGGAAGCTTACCGAGATGAAAAAGTAAACTTAGGTAAAAATGTTTCTACCGTAATTCAACGTAAAATTCCACCTAAGTACAAGGACCAAGGTACGTTTGCTATCCCTTGTAAGATTGGTAAAGTTGGTATTAAACTAGCTATGTGCGATTTAGGCGCTTCAATTAATTTCATGCCTCTTTCAATTTAT
Source organism: Abelmoschus esculentus (assembly GCA_035048815.1). Taxonomy (NCBI): domain Eukaryota; kingdom Viridiplantae; phylum Streptophyta; class Magnoliopsida; order Malvales; family Malvaceae; genus Abelmoschus; species Abelmoschus esculentus. The sequence goes on along the minus strand of JAUCBN010000026.1, from coordinate 8,867,048 downwards.
AATTTATTAAGTGTTGAGCCTTTGAAGGAATTATGTGTGACGATCCAGCTTGCCAACAAATCTTTAGTGTATCCTGAAGAAATTCTTGAAAACATACTCGTAAAGGTAAAATATTTATTTTTCCCTGCAGATTTCTATGTCATTGACATGGAAGATGATCGCACCAATGTCTCTTCCGAAATTTTACTTGGTAGACCCTTTTTGAGCACATCACATGCCAAAATTGATGTAAGAAGTGGAATCCATACCATGGAGTTTGATGGAAAAGTGGTAAAGTTTGACGTGTAGAAGGCTATGAAATATGCTAACTCTATGCCTAATATTAGTTGTGTTAATATATTTGATCCTTCTATGGATGAATATGTTAAACATAATCTTTCTGATGAGTTATGTAGGAATCTGAATGCTGAAACTATTAAAGAAGTAAAAATGGATATCTCTTCTGATGTGGAGTCACGCTCATTTTACAAAGAGCTAAGTAAAAATTTAAATTTGATGTCTTCTCAAACTAATATTTTTCATTTATCTAGCAGGAACCAAAGTCGGAATTAAAATTGTCACTAGATAAGTTGCAGATTAGAGAAGATATTTTGTCAAAAATGAAGGAACTCCATGATCGAAAAATTTCTCATAGAGAAAATCTCAGTTGAACAAAGAAAATGAATTGGAAAAAGAATTTCTCGCTGAACCTATAGTCTGAATCAGGTCGTCAAGCTAATGACGTTAAACAAAGCGCTAAATGAGAGGCAACCCATTTTCTTTCTTTGTTTTATTTTTTTCATCTAATTTATTTTCAAATAAATTTGCATAGAATTTTTCCCAGATTTGAATGACTTTGTCGTGCATAAAATTTGGAAAATTACAAATGGCCTCCAAAGTTGTCGACAACCAAACTTACTTTAGACACAGGGAGTATCTTTATTCCTTCTCTTGTACTTTAATTTTCATATTGAGTCAATATGCTTAAAGTGAGGGGGAGTGAGTATATTTTTCCTTACTTGTTCATGTTAGTTTGAAGATATATTTTAAGGTCTTACGATTGTTGTTTGTCTTGGTTGACTTGTTAGTTTTATCATAATCCATTGTTTACAAGCTTGAATTAATTTTGTTATGCATGAACAATTAACTTGAGATGATTAGATGTTTTGATGAAAGTTTTTAATCTTATGGTATAATTGTTAGTGTTTCTTAAATATGAGTTTGTGCTTGTTTTCTAATAATTGATGTTATCTTCAGGTGCATGATTTTTTTGAGACGATTGTGAGTGGTAGATCGTTTGAATGTGACCGGATTGGAGAATCGGGGTGAGGTGCTTGTGTTGTCATCTCGTTTTCATTTCAAAGATTCGGTGACTTGTCGAGACTACAGAGTTAGAGTTAATGAGAGTAGTGCTAAAAAAGAAGAAAAAAGGAAAAACTGTCTTTTGAAAAAAAAGAGAAAATAATAAAGCGCTTGAAAAAAAGAATAAAAAAAGAGAAAAATAATCTCTTTCCAAGAAAAAAAGAAAATAATAATTACTTAAAAAAAGAAATAAAAGAGTGATATAAAAGGGAAGGAAAATAAAACTCACACTACGCTAATCGTTTATCATGAAGGATCTAAACTTGATTTGATTTCGTCTCACAAGCAAATAGCAAAAGCTCTACATATCTACCTTTTATTCATTTGGTTAATTATTGTTTATTGGAATATCATGTCACCTTTATTTGATTGTCTTGTCTAACTTCTTCAATTCATGCATGTACATGGGATTTGACATAAACTTTTTGAGTGAATTTTAATAAGTAACGAAAATAAGAATTTGAGTATGCTTGAGGACAAGCATTGAATAAGTGAGGGGGAATTTCATGAGTGTTTGAATTTATATATTTTTTATTGATAATTATTTCCCGTCGTCGATTTGATATTACTAATTTGGTTATATTTTGATCATTTTCAGTGTAGGAACTTATTTTCCAGAACCAATAGAAAAGAATGAATTCTGCATTTTTTAATCCATCATGGTTGGAGTAATGGGCACGACATAAGGCACGACGCTTTTCGACCTGGCAGATTTAGATCATCCAGTCAACAACAACTTTTAGAAGGCAATCCAGTCAGCATCTTCTAGAAGGATGAACGGAATTATCTTGGGGAATTAATTAGGAATTATATTAGAAATTTAATTTTGAAATTTGAATTACTTATATTTTGGATTATCTTTAGGATTTATCTTTTATTTATTTCTTTTAGTTTTAAGGTTTTAAAATAGTATAAATACCCATGTAGGTAAAGCTTGAGATGTACTTCATTTTCACTTTTCCCTTGGTTATAAAAGTTCTCTAGTTCTTTTTATTTTCTTTGAGTTTTTTTTTATTTCTTTTCTTTTAGAAAAATACTAAGTATGATTTCAATCATGCTTGGCTAAACTTTCATTTAGCCGAAAGCTAGTGACGACTCAATCCCTACTGAGAGAATCGTAAAGCACTTAACATCTTCAAATAACATTCTTGATTTTCTGAAATCAAGGATTGACAATCGACTTTTCCTTTAATGATCTCGACGCCTTCATTTCAAAAAATGCACGTTGACTTGAATATTGTTTAAATCTATTATTGGGAAGAAGAATCGACTGATAGCAAATTTGGCTTCCTGTGAACAAACTTAGTGGCGGTCCACTAAGGGAAATCAAGACCAGGTTTGATTCTTTATGAGACGCTATAAGGGTTGGGCCTTGTATTGACGCTAACGACGATAGGCGTGGTTAGTCCAGCAAAGACCAAATTCCAGAGATACACTTGGAAGTATTGGTTTACCGAAGAGAGAAGCAAGTTACAAGGGTTGGGCCTTGTAGACTATAACTGGCATGGATCTTGAAGTAAAATCTATTTCGATGATCAATTGAGATTTGAGTCAAAGCGAAGCTTGAGGCTATATCCTTTAAATTTATTACTTTCGAATATTTTTTATTTAATTTCAGTTATTATTAGATTAAGTTTATTTTTAGTTTTATAATATCAAACCCCTCATTTTCTAATTTATTGTTTTTTTTTATCATGATCAATACAATTAAACGTTGGAAATTCCTTAGTCACTGTGGATCGACCTTACTTTCTCTATACTATATTCTATTCTTTTATTTATTTTTTTAGAGAAATAGGAATTATTTATTTTATAATTCGATGCTTGTCAGTTGCAGGTTAAACCAACCTTACCCGAGAAGATTAAGGTCAAGCAGCGTCTAGTTGACTCTTTACTTCATGTTATGCAACAAGTTGAACAAGAATCTACTTTTGTTTATTCTTTTAATCAAGATGGAGTTCTTTGTATTAATGGTCGTTTTTGTGTGCCCAATGATACCGTGTTGAGGCAGGTTACTCTCAGAAAGGCTCATAGTAGTCCTTATGCTATGCATCCGTAAGGAGATAAAATGTATCAGAATCTGAAACAGAGATACCGTTGGGTAGACATGAAAAAGGACATCTCAAACTATGTATCTAGATGCTTGACCCATCAGCAGGCAAAAGTAGAACATCAATCCTTCTGGTCTCTTACAACCTATCAAGATTCTAGAGTGGAAATGAGAGCGAATCACGATGGACTTTGATACCGGTTTGCCTCTAACCCCATCTAGGAAAGATTTTGTCTGGGTTATTGTTGATAGACTCACAAATTCAGCTCACTTTATTCCTGTTCAGATCTTGGAGTTTATGAGAGAGTTCTAAGAAGAAGACATATCCCCATGGTTTAAGTTCAGTGGAGAACTCGTATCCCTTCTGAGGCCACTTAGGAGATCAAGGAATCGATGAGAGAGCAGTTCCCACATCTGTTCAATTAAGGTAAATTTCGGGAACAAAATCTCTTTTTAGTGAGGGAGTTGTAACACCCGTATGTATATAAAATAAAACATAAAATACTAAAAATATAAATATAATAATTATATTCGTATATAAGAGCCTTTATCTTCTGATCTAAAACTTTTTCCTATTTTCAAACCGAATAAACCCTAGTCTATCAGATCTAAAAAAACTATCACATATTGGAGACTTTTCCTCTCCCTCTCACCAACAACCGCCGATCTCCTCCTCCGGCTGTCCGTAGGTGTTGTTGTTGCCACCATCCGAACCTCCACCTTCCCCTAACCAAAATTCCTCTTGTCACTCGTCAGTTGGCCTCCTCGATCCCCAGCCTCTCTTTGCTCGGCGTCAAGGGGTGATCAAAACCCCCTAACTAGCACCTCCGTTCGTCGCCGTTTAGTCCTTCGCCGGAGTTGTGTTGGTTTTGTAAGTTGGGTGTATTAAAACCTCTTTAAATTTGATTTCTAGGTTTTTAAGGTTTCATAGCTTGTTGTTGGTGGAAATCGGGATGGTTTTTGAGTTTAGAGGCTTTTTTTGACCGATTTAGGGCCGCGCGTGGCCCCCAAGCACTGTTAGGGCAATTTCCGGCCGTCGTGGAAGGTGGCTTGGATCTGGTCGGTCCAACCCAGACTAAACTCGACCTAAACCGAGATGAACAGGTCCAAATTTGATCGAACCGGCCCAACCCAAACCAAACCGGTCAAACCGACCTGACCCATTGACCCATTGATCGACCCGTTGACCAACCCGATCCGTTGAATCATTGACTGCCCCGACCCGTTGACTGTGACATCAATATGATGTCAGCATTGACTGCTGAATGGTGGTTGGCGTCAGCGTTGACATCGACCCAAAAAGTCAAAATTTTCAAAAACCCCTATTTTATGTTTTTCGACGTCCTAATTTCATCCGTGAAGTTCGTTTTTTGATATTCAATCCTGAAAGCCTCCAAATTGGACTTTAAATTCTTGAGTCAAACTTTTCTTCTAAGTTAAGTTAAATTTAAAGTTTTATTTAAAGTCTAATATCGATACCTGTTTAATTTGTAGGATCTCACAGTTCTCTCGATCGAGTATCGACCCAACCCAGCTCCTTCCATTTCGACCAGTCTCGAGATCCGATCGTGACTCTTATGTGTTTTAAACTCTAGTGAATAAATCTAGTTTCTAGATTCCTGTATTGAATTAAATTTTATGATGTGAATTTAGGGTCCACTATTGTTGCAGAGCGAGGCTCGAATGCCCAATAGATCACCTGTCTGTCTCTACCCACTTCGAGGTGTGTTTTCTTGTGTGCTATATGACTGTATAGTACTATTTTTCCTGTTTTTAAACGAACCTATCATGTGTACATGAATGTTTTCTCGGATTTTACATAAACACTTGTTTTGAACTTTAAGCATGATCATATCCTATTTTTATAGTATGATTGACATATCCCGTAAGATATTTCTCGACTTGGTATATGCATGAAATCTGATTATTTCTTGGTACTGCTATCGTTATTCCTGCTATTACTGCATGTCTGTCACCTTGGGACTAGGTTGATGTGTAGTGTTGAGATTCGGTTCAGCGTTGATCCAGTTGGTAATTTTGTCCGTTTACGGTTCCTAGCTTCGGTAGGGTAATTTCGCCTATTATCGGTTCCCGTGCTACAACCAGGGTAATTCCGCCTGTATCCTAAGGTGATTCCTTAGGTCGGTACCTTTGCCTATCGGTCTTAGGTTAATGCCTGTATCAGATACCATTTTGGGGAACTATATCCAGGAGTTCGGTTGGAGGGTAGCACAACACATACACATGAACTATTTTTCTGATACTTTTTATATAACTTTACATGTGATCTTTATATGTATTGTTGGAACACACTGGGCTCCGTAGCTCATACCCATTTTCTTCTCCTTTAGATAGTTGTAGCTAGGCATCCCAATTTTAGCACTTAGAGGATCTACTCATTTCCTGATTATACTTTGAAGTAATGTTTTAAATCTTCAGTTTGCATTTAGGGTGACATGTGATATCTTGTTAATGATGTTTTTAAAACATGTTATATTTTACATCGGATTTATGGATTATTTTTGCGAGTAATTATGTTTGTAGGACACCTTATTTTGGTAACGTTTTTATTTGTTTTAAGTGATATTCAAATTTATCTTTCGTACTGGTTATTTTGATTTACTTGAAACCTGATTTATGTTTAAAAAAAACAATGTGACCACTCTAGGTCGGGCTTTTCGCATAGGCCGGTCTAGGGGCTTACACAACAAATACCACACCTCTACTATCAGAACCGTTTGACGATAACAACATTCTCAAAGAATATTGTCTCTCAAGCTCAACATACCAAGAAAACAAACATTCACTTTCAACTCAACCATATCCAAAACAAGTCCATTAAACATCAACCACTTTCAAACTTCTTACACAACTTCTTACTTCAATATGAATAGCCAAAGACTACCACAAACTTAGATCAAGATGTCATTCTGACTTAGCACCATACAACACAACCACATGTCTCATAGACAGAAAAGAAAACCAACATCACAACTAAAAACCATCAAAACAACCTCAATTGTGACCATACACACAGCTCTATAAAAGACAACGAGCTATATGGGGAATACCGAGTCTAATCCAGAGACTCGACCCGATAAACAACCCTAAAAACTAAACGACTATTTTTTTCTATTATCTTATCTAGATGCTTTATTTTGATCCTATATGTCCATGCATAGATTATATTCAATTGCAGCGAAAACAAATAAGGAATGAGTCCTAAAATATACAGATATGCTTCAAGGACCAAAATTTAATTTTCCCAAAACTAAAGGAATAATTATGAAATTAGTGTTACCAATATTTAATTAGGTTCATTTCATGCTTACATCTCAAATTTCAGTCATAGATGCACATTATCCACATATCATATACAACTTACTAGATACATTGGAACTTAGTTAGCAACAATATGTTCAAACTCCTAAGAGCATGTTTCAACTTCAACAATCTCATAAACACATATAAGAACAACAACAATATACTCAACATAATTTCTATATGTATTCCAACCTAAATAATCACGTCAAAGATTCAACTCATAAATAGTCATGCTTTATTATCAACAACACTCAAATTCATACATAGGGATATCAAGAATCAAATTTTCATATAACTTTTATTATAACTAAAGGAATTCTACCATGCAATTCAAGACAAATTTACAAGCTAACATCAACTTTCATAATCATCCTAATTATTGAAAGTATAATTAGAATAAACAATAATCTCAATAAGATATCTCATCCTCATTGCTCTCTCTCTCACTACTACTACTACTACTACTACTACTACTATAAAAGACATACATGAGCTTTCACTTGGCGGTTACCTAGATACTTGCTTCTCTTTTCTACCTCAACATTATTTACTTTGCATTGCAAGGTAAAATAGAGGATAAGCATAAGCTTAATGAGTGAATAAAAAAAATTAAAAACACATTTGAAAACAACTTGCAATGCAATCCAGATTAAACAAATTTCATCAATTTTAATTAAATAACCAAATACCTAAATTTTAGTCTTAAAGACCTCTTTTATATCAAAATCTAAACCGACTTTCTTATAAATTCGAATTCTCCTCTTATTGGAATCCACTCCTTCATATTTTCAAAGGTAAACATCAATCTTTTCAATAAAAATTCATATGGTTAATTCTTTATATTTTTCTTCTTCAAGATCTCTTTGTTTTTCTTCGGTTTGCTTGTTTTTAAACCTTGGAAGGATGTTGAATCAATTTTGAATGTGAGAACTATCCAAACTTCTGAAACATAAAGTTCTTTAATGAATTTCTATGTTCTTGACTGATTGCAACAATTTTTAAAGTCTTGAATCAATAAAATCGGTTTTCTTGATAAAAAATCTATTGTTTTCTCAATTTTTCGTTCAAAAGTTTTATATGGTTGTTTTTTATGCCTAAATACATGAAGCTTAAAGTTTTTAGATGTAATTAAGATGAATTTAAGTTTCTAATCCCGTACATAAGGTTTAGGTGGTGTTTGAAGAGGTTTTCAGTGAATTTCGGTTATGTTTTATGGTGTTTTTAGGGGCTGCCATGTATTGGTCCGACTTGAGGGATGTTTGGGTGAGTTGCACTAAACCCTCTAATTTTGATTCTTGAATCAAGTTAGGAGATAGAGGAACAAGTTTAAAGGAGATTAGAAAGTCAAATTGCGTTTTCGGGTGACTTGTCGAGCAAGTATTTGTAAATCAATGCTTGAATCACGTTTAAATGTGTTTTCAAATATTTGGGGGTGTAGGAAAGGTTTGAAAAAACTCTTTATATTAGAAAGTAAGTTTAAAGTTGACAAGCGTCGAATTATCAAATAAATAATTCCTATTTCTCAAATTAAATAAAAGAATAGTATAGAGAAAGTAGGGTCGATCTACAGGGACTAAGAAATTTCCAACGTTGAATTATATTGATCCTGATAAAAAAACAATAAATTAGAAAATGGGGGTTTGATATTATAAAACTAAAAATAATCTTAATCTAATAATAACTGATATTAAATAAATATTCAAAAGTAATAAATTTAAAGAATATAGCCTCAAGCTTTGGTTCGCCTCAATTCCAAATTGATCATTGAAATAAATTTTACTTCAAGATCCATGTCAGTTACAGTCTATAAGGCCCAACCCTTGTAACTTGCTTCTCGCTTCGGTAAACCAATATTCCCAAGTCTATCTCCGGAATTCGGTCTTTGCAGGACTAATCACGTCTATCGCCATTAGTGCCAATACAACTTTAACTACTGGAAAAGCTTGACTCGAGTTATAGCATCTCATAGAGAATCAAACTCGATCTTTATCTTCCTTAGTGGACCGCCACTAAGTTTGTTCACAATAAGCTGAATTTGCTACTAGCCGATTCTTTTTCCCAACGATAGATCTAAACAATCTTCAAGTCAACGTGCACTTTTTGAAATGAAGGCGTCGAGATCATTAAAAGAAAAGCCGATTGCCAATCCTTGATTTCAAAAAATCAAGAATGTTATCCGAAGGTATTAAGTGCTTCCCGATTCTCACAATATGGATTGAGTCATCACTAGCTTTCGGCTAAATGAAAGTTTAGCTAAGCATGATTGAGATCATACTTAGCATTTTCTAAAAGAAAAGAAATAAAAAAAACTCAAAGAAAATAAAAAGAACTAGAGAACTTTTATAACCCAAGGGAAAAGTGAAAATGAAGTACATCTCAAGCTTTACCTACATGGGGTGTTTATACTATTCTAAAACCCTAAAATAAAAGAAATAAATAAGAGATAAATCTTAAAGATAATCTAAAATATAAATAATTTAAATTTCAAACTTAAATTTCTAAGATAATTCCTAATTAATTCCCCAAGATAATCTCGTCCATCCTTCTAGAAGATGCTGACTGGATTGACTTCTAGAGGTTGTTGCTGACTGGACGATCTAAATCTGTCAAGTTAGAAAATATCGTGCCCCATGTCGTGCCCATGACTTCAGTCACGATGGATAAAAAATGCAAAATTCACTCTTTTATGTTGGTTTTGAAAAATAAGTTCCTACACTGAAACCAAATTAGTAATATCAAATCGACAACGGTAAATAATTATTAATAATATATATAAATTCGAACACTCATCAAAATCCCCCTCACTTATTCAATGCTTGTCCTCGAGCATACTCAAATTCTTATTTTCGTCACTTATCAAAATTCACTCAAAAAGTTTATGCTAAATCCCATGTACATGCATGAATTGAAGAAGTTAGACAGGACAATCAAATAAAGGTGACATGATATTTCAATAAACAATAATTAACCAAGTGAATAAAAGGTAGATATGTAGAGCTTTTGCTATTTGCTTGTGTGACGAAATCAAATCAAGTTTAGATCCTTCATGATAAACAATTGGCGGAGTGTGAGTTTTATTTTCCTCCCCTTTTATATCACTCTCTGTTTTCTTTTTTTTGAAAGAGATTATTTTTCTCTTTTTTATTCTTTTTTTTCGAGCGCTTTATTATTTTCTCTTTTTTTTTCAAAAGACATTTTCCCTTTTTTCTTCTCTTTTTTTAGCGCTACTCTCATTAACTCTAACTCTGTAGTCTCGACTCGTCACCGAATCTTTGAACTAGAAACGAGATGACAACCCAAGCACCTCGTCCCGATTCTCCAATATGTTCACATTCAAACGATCTACCACTCACAATCGTCTCAAAAAAATCATGCATCTGAAGATAACATCAATTATTAGCAAAACAAGCACAAACTCATATTTAAGCAACACTAACAATTATACCATAAGGTTAAAAACTTTCACCAAAACATCTAATCATCTCAAGTTAATTGTCCATGCATAACAAAACTAATTCAAACATGTAAACAAGAGATTATGATAAAACTAACAAGTCAACCAAGACAAACAACAATCATAAGAACTTAAAATATACCTTCAAACTAACATGAACAAGTAAGGAAAAATATACTCACTCCCCCTCACTTTAAGCATATTATCTCAATATGAAAATTAAAGTACTAGAGAAGGAATAGAGATACTCCCCGTGTCTAAAGTAAGTTTGATTGTCGATAACTTTTGAGGCTATTTGCAATTTTCCAAATTTCATGCACGACAAAGCCATTCAAATCTTGGGAAAATTCTGTACAAATTTATTTGAAAATAAATTAGATGAAAATAAATGAAAAAAATAAATAAAACATAGAAAGAAAATGGGTTTCCTCCCATTTAGCGTTTTGTTTAACGTCATTAGCTTGACGACCTGATTCAAACTACAGGTTCTGCGAGAAATTCTTTTTCCAATTCATGTTCTTTGACCAACTTAGAATTTCTCTTTGAGAAATTTTTCAGTTATGAAGTTCCTTCATTTTCGACAAAATTTCTTCTTTAATATTCAATTTATCTGGTGACAATTTCAATTCCGACTTTGGTTCCTGCAAGATAAATGGAAAAAAATTAGTTTGAGAAGACATCAAATTTAAATTTTTACTTATCTCCTTGCAAAATGATCGTGAGTCCATATCAGAAGAGATATCCATTTTTTCTTCCTTAATAGTTCCAACATTCGGATTCCTATATAACTCATTAGAAAAATTATGTTTAACATATTCATCCATAGAAGGTTCAAATATATTAACACAACTAACATTAGGCGTAGAGTTAGGATATTTTATAGCCTTATACACGTCAAACTTTACTACTTCGCCGTTAAACTCCATAGTAAGAATTCCACTTCTTACATCAATTTTGGCATGTGATATGCTCAAAAATGGTCTACCAAGTAAAATCTCGGAAGAGATATTGGTGCGATCATCTTACATGTCAATGATATAGAAATCTGTAGGAAAAAATAAATCTTTTACCTTTACGAGTACGTTTTCAAGAACTCCTTCAAGATACACTAAAGATCTGTTGGCAAGCTGGATCGTCACACCTGTTTCCTTCAAAGGCTCAACACTTAATAAATTATAAATTGAAAGAGGCATGAAATTAATTGAAGCGCCTAAATCGCACATAGCTCGTTTAACACCAACTTTACCAATCTTACATGGGATAGCAAACATACCTTGATCCTTGTACTTAGGTGGAATTTTATGTTTAATTACAGAAGAAACATTTTCACCTAAGTTTACCTTTTCATTCCCAGTAAGCTTTCTTTTATTTGCGCAAAGATCCTTAAAAAATCTAGCATACCTTGGAATTTTTCGGATCACATCGAGAAGTGGTATGTTTATCTCCACTTTCTGAAATATGTCAAGAATTTCTTGTTCTCCAGCTTGCTTATCGCGCTTCACTAATCTCGATGAAAAGGGAGGTGGAACATCATAAGGAGATGGTGTAGGGATAGCTTGTGGTTTGACTTTCTTCTTTTTGTGGGGTTGCATGACATATTCTTTAGGTTCGACAATGGTACCACTTCGAAGGGTGATGGCACTAACATTCTATCGCGGGTTTGGCTCAATTTGTGACGGTAGCTTTCCCTTTGATTTGAAACGACTCACAACTAATGTAAGCTGACTCATTTGTTTGTCAATTTCTTGAAAGTGAGCCTTTGTCTTTTGTTGAAATTTCTCTTGAGCTAGCGCCAAACGTTCAACAATTGACTCCAACGATGATTTTTGTGGTTGATATTGTTGCGGTGCAGGTAGCCTAGGTTGATAAGTTTGATTCGATCCATAGTTGAGTTTTGGATGATCCCTCCACCTCGGATTATAAGTGTTTGCATTAAGATCATATTGTCTTTGAGGAGGCCCTGGAAAATTTCCAACGACATTTACTTGAACTTTATTATCTTCTTGAAGCATTGGGCAATAGTCCGTAGGATGATCTGGCTTCGTGCATATTCCGCAAAGTCTAGCTGGACCTATCTTTCCTGCAATAAGTGATTGAACCACATTAGTTAACTTATCAATTTTATCATTTAAAGAAGTTGTACTTATCTCGTGAACCCGTCGAGTGGGTTCACTTGGGCGAAACTGTTGTGCATTAGCGGTCATGGTTGAGATAAGATTTCTGGCTGCAGTGGGAGTCATATTTACAAAGGCTCCACCACTAGCTGCGTCGATAATTTTTATTTCCATTGAAAGCAATTCTTCCTAAAAGTATTGGAGAAGAGTTTGTTTGGTTAAGCCATGTTGCGGACAACTAGCGCAAAGTCTTTTAAATCGTTCCCAATAGTCATATAAAGATTCTCCATCGTTTTGTCGGATCCCCAAAAATGCTTCTCCTTAATTCACTTGCTTTCGCTGCAGGAAAGAACATGTCAAGAAATATTTGTGCCATGTCAGCCTAGTTATTTATTGAACCGGAAGGTAAATAAAACAACCCATATTTTGCCAAATCGGCTAAAGAAAAAGGAAATGCGCGAAGTTTTATTTGATCTTCGGATACTCCCTAGGTTTCATACTCAGACAAACCATATGAAACTCTTTTAAATGCTTGTGTGAATTTTCGTTCTGCAAGTCGTAAAAAGTGGGAAGTAAATGTATCAAACCAGTTTTAAGTTCAAACGGTGTTTCGCCATTTGGAAACGTGATACAAAGTGGTTGTTGTTCATCAGGTGCTACAGCTAACTCTCGAATTGTTTGTTCAACCATTTGTTCTGATCCTTCGTCTTTAGAATTAAATAACTCCTTGGTGTGGGAAATTTCCTCAAAATCGGGATTTGATTTTGGTTGAAGGTCTCGATTCAACCTTCTACGCTAAGGGTCTCTCCACGCAATCTCCGGGCAAGAGCTTCAATCTTCGGTTCGTAATCTACTAGTTTTCCCAAAAGTGACCTGGTCATAGATCAAAACAATATTAGTAATTTTACTGAAGACTCCGGCAACGACGCCAATTTGACAAACGCCGAATTGTCAAATAAATAATTCCTATTTCTCAAATTAAATAAAAGAATAGTATAGAAAAAGTAGGATCGATCTAAAGGGACTAAGAAATTTCCAACGTTGAATTGTGTTGATCCTGATAAAAAAACAATAAATTAGAAAATGGGGGTTTGATATTATAAAACTAAAAATAATCTTAATCTAACAATAATTGAAATTAAATAAATATTCGAAAATAACAAGTTTGAAGAATATAGCCTCAAGCTTCGCTTTGCCTTAATTCTAAATTGATCATTAAAAATGATTTTAGTTCAAGATCCATGTCAGTTACAGTTTACAAGGCCCAACCCTTGTAACTTGCTTCTCTCTTCGGTAAACCAATATTCCCAAGTTTATCTCCAGAATTCGGTCTTTGTTGGACTAACTACGTCTATCACCGTTAGCGCTAATACAAATTTAACTACTGGAAAAGCCTAACTCGAGTTATAGCGTCTCACAGAGAATCTAACTCGATATTGATCTTCCTTAGTGGACCGCCACTAAGTTTGTTCATAGGAAGCCAAATTTGCTGCTAGCCGATTCTTTTTCCCAACGATAGATCTAAAAAATCTTCAAGTCAACGTGCATTTTTGAAATGAAGGCGTCTAGATCATTAAAGGAAAAGTCGATTGCCAATCCTTGATTTCAGAAAATCAAGAATGTTATCCGAAGGTATTAAGTGCTTCCCGATTCTCACAATATGGATTGAGTCTTCTCTAGCTTTCGGCTAAATGAAAGTTTAGCTAAGCATGTTTGAGATCATACTTAGCATTTTCTAAAAGAAAAGAAATAAAATAAAACTCAAAGAAAATAAAAAGAACTAGAGAACTTTTATAATTCAAGGGAAAAGTAAAAATGAAGTACATCTCAAGCTTTACCTACATGGGGTATTTATACTATTCTAAAACCCTAAAAATAAAAGAAATAAATAAAAGATAAATCCTAAAGATAATATAAAATATAAATAATTAAAATTTTAAACTTACATTTCTAAGATAATTCCTAATTAATTCCCCAAGATAATCTCGTCCATCCTTCTAGAAGATGCTGACTGGATTGACTTCTAGAAGCTGTTGCTGACTGGACGATCTAAATCTTCTAGGTCTAAAAATGTCGTGCCCATATCATGCCCATGACTTCAGTCACGATGGATAAAAAATGCAGAATTTACTCTTTTCTGTTGGTTCTGAAAAATAAGTTCCTACACTGAAAATGATCAAAATATAACCAAATTAGTAATATCAAATCGACAACGGTAAATAATTATTAATAAAATATATATAAATTCGAACACTCATCAAAAGTATTGATTTCTTAAAGGTTCCTATATTATGTCTTGGTTTTTTCTATCTGTTTTAGTCATGCTCGTGTTATACTTGTGCAAATGTGAATACGCATGTGTTTCAATTCTCATGAGATGTTTTTATAAAAGTTTTTATATAAATATTATGCTTCCTCGGTTTTGTTTTAAAAACATGAGAAAAATGGTTTTACCGATTTATGTATTTGATGCATATATTGGTGAGATGCACGAGTTTATTTTATTGTTTTTAACTCGAAACTTGAGCATTGATTTTTTTTGTTTTTCAATAAAAATGTTTATAATGTAGAGAAGTTGATTGATCAATAGGATGTATAGTGCACTATAAATTGCAAAATGCGTACGTTTAAAATTTCTTAGTGATACATTAGAAGTTAGCTTAGTGTTGTGTGGTATAACCGTGACCTTATCACATTCGGGTATGACGAACTATCCCGGACATTAAGGTGAGATATCGTGGATTGTGTTAGTCAATCACAGGTATACTTGACGATATAGGCTACATGCGAATTTCTATTTATCATAACGATTAGTGGTAATCTAATCGGGTCACTAATACCAATATGTTGTTTTAAAAAGTAAGTGTACAATACCGTGCAATGAGATTTGCATGCGTATTTGATATGTGAATAAATGATTTTTTTAAGTTTTGCTATGAGTAGCATGCAAGACTTGTGTTATGTTTAATAAGCATGCATTTTCGAAAATGTATTTTAAAAAGGTTTTATAGCTTATGAGCCATGGTAAACTTTTCGATTTTCAGAAGGTTGCTTTAAGGAAACTGTAATGATATTTCTCCATTGCAATATTGAGTTTTTTGGGTTTTGATTTTTATTCTAGAAATTTTAAAATTGAGACAGAAAATTTATTGTTTGATATATTTTTAAGTTATTTGAATCTTTACAATTATATTTTCATCCATATTTTCAAATGTTTATGTTTTCTTCAATTTTAAATTAGATTTAGAAGCTTCATTGACAAAATAACGGTTTATCATATTTCTTTGATTTTAAAACATCATAAGTTATCTTTTGTGTTCAATAAGGGATTTATATAACTTGTTCTTAACTTAGAATCTCCATATTGGTAATAAATTTTGAAAAAAAATTGAACCTTTCTTAATAGTAAAAATCTAGGTTTATTGGGTGGTTTATTATTTATAAAATATGTACTTACGATCAAGTTTTATTTTAGAATGTATAAATATGGTTTATAATGCTTAAATTAAAATTTAACAAAAGAAAGGCTTAAATTGAACTAGTTTAGCTAGTTAAGGAAAACATGTAAGATGGTGAAATTTTTATAATTTGAATATTTTAAAGTGATTGTCAAGATAATAATGAATGAAATATGATATTGTTTTTAAAGATGGAAGGAGGGTCGAACCTCTAAAGGTCAATATAGATAATAAAAAAATCTATTCTTTTTTTAAAAAGAAAGTCTTTCCCAAGGCAATACATTCTTCTATTATTGAAATTTTGGTTATCAAAAAGAGCTTGAACTTAATAGTGGTTTCCTTATATTAGGAAAAGCCCTCCAACACCTAGTTAGACACTAGTTAATTTTTCGATAATATATAACAATCCAAATAAAACTCCAAGAGTTAAACAAAAAACTTTTGATGCATTTACCGTTGAGCGTGATACTAAATTGCTAATGGAGAAATATCACTAAAGATTACTGTTGTAACCCCTTTTTCAAGAGGTTCGATAATTTTTTCTTTAAAAAAAATAAGATGTGATTGGATCACCTAAAAAACTGTGTCATTTTAATAAAATTATTTTATTTTTATTAAAATAACAATTTTGGTCTAAAAAATACAAAAATAGGTTCAAGAGTCGATTACATGTGGGGAAGGGTTAGTGCCTTCACAACACCCAAAATTGGTACCTAGCCAATTTCAAAACATTCTAATGTCGAAATTTGCAAGTTCATACAAAATTTAAGTTATTGTCCATTTGTGAATATAATTTCATTTTAACGCCCCCACTGCCAAGAGAATAAACATTAATCAATGCAAATATTTCTGACGTTAACCTGTTACCTCCCTTTATTGGAACACCGCATTAATTAAGTTCCACTTTTTTAATCAAACAAGGCAAAAAAATTATGTGTTGAAACTTTTATTTAATTTATGTCAATTATTAATCCTAAAAATATCTAAGTGAATTTTACCTATTAAGAATCAAATATAATTAAGTATGCTTTATCAATATTTGGTGAAGAAAATTTTATTTATCATATTCACAAGGCTCTAACTAAGGTAAATAAGAACTTAACTTGAAAGGCTTAGCCTAATTAGTAACTATAGCAACAATTTTTAAACCTAGGGATTTTAAGAAAAGATCAAATTAAAACTAATAATCAAAATTAACTAATAATATTTATAAGTTCTAAAGGCTTATTTAAAAAAATTAAAACAAAAAAAATCTTATGTACAAATTATGATTTAAATAAAATATTTATAAGAGATAAAGAAAATCACATTAGGTTATTAAACGATGGATAAATAGAAATGATTTAAAGTTGAAAAACTAGAAGATTGTGGAGATGGTGAATAACTTAGTTAGAAAATAATTTTCGTAAAATTCTTTTCAATAAAAAAAATCAAACACCAAATCTTATTTTAAAAAATTGAACGAAAAGACGAACACATTTAAAAAACTTTATACATAAGATTAAACAAAAATGAAAATAAAATAATAAACACTAAAAATACCTAAAAAAACTTTAATCTTTTATTCCATCTTCGAATTCATATACAAAAGCTTGGAAACAATTCTTCCGAAAGTTGTCTCAATACTCTTAATATTTTCTAAAGTTGTGTAGGAGTTATGATTGTTGTGGTGCGTCTTTACAAGTGAAGGGCAAAGGGGTTTATATAGTGGATTTGAACCCGCAAATACAAGGAAAATAATCAAATTGAATACCCAAAATCTGGTAAAATATTGCCTTAAAATCTTTGATTTGATTCATTCTTTTTCTTCTTCAAATCTAACCAAATCTGGTAATATTCTTTTCTCTATTTTTGAGTCAAATCTCCTCTAATTGCTTTCCTTTTATTTTCTTTTCAAATAAGCTCAAATTATCTTTAATCTTTGATTCGATTTTGTTCACCTTTCCTTTTATTATTTTTCTGAATTGCGCTAAAATCAGTAACAACAGTTGCCCCTTCTTTGCTTGTTACAGTGAAACAGTGATAAAGCAAAGAATAAAAGAAACTAATTTTTATTGGTTGTACACTCGTTGGACGACTCCATGTTCCATTCTCTTTGTACCCGAACGAATAAGCAAGTTCTATTTTTCTCGTGCTTGAATAGATAGGCTTATGTCAAATATAAAGGTTCCATCCTCCACATGCTCGAATGGATAAGCAAGTTCTATTCTCCTTAAGCTCGAATAGATAAGCAAGTTCAAAAAATAGGATCCATTCTCCTCATGCACGAATAGATATGCATGTTCTATTCTCATCATGCTCGAATAGATAAGTAGGTTCTACTCTCCTCATTCTCGAGTAGATAAGTAGTTTAAAAAAATAAGGGCTTCATACTCCTCATGCACGAATAGACATGTAGTTTTAAAAAAATAAGGGTTCTATTCTCCTCATGCACGAATAGTTATGCAGGTTCTGTTCTTCTTATGCTCGAATAGATAAGTAGGTTCTACTCTCCGCAGTCTCGAGTAGATAAATAATTTAAAAATAAGGCTACCATTCTTCTCATGCACGAATGAATATGCAGGTTCTATTCTCCCCATGCTCGAATAGATAAACAGGTTCTACTCTCATCATACTCGAGTAGATAAACAATTTTAAAAAATAAGGGTTCTATTCTCCTCATGTATGAATGGATATGCAGGTTTTATTCTTCTCATTCTCAAATAGATAAGCAAGTTCTACTCTCCTTATGCTCGAGTAGATAAGCAGTTTAAAAAATAAGGGTTCTATTCTTCTCATGCATGAATGGATATGCAGGTTCCATTCTCCTCATGCTCGAATCGATAAGTAAGTTCTACTCTCCTTATGCTCGAGTAGATAATCATCTTCAAAAAAAGTTTCATTCTCTTTATAAACGAAGATATGCAGGTTCTATTCTCCTCATGCTCGAATAGATAAGCAAGTTCTACTCTCCTCATGCTCGAGTAGATAAGTAGGTTTCTGAAAAAAAGTTTCATCCTCCTCATGCTCGGATGGATAAGCAAGTTCTCTTTGATGAGACATTTCATACATACCTGTCAAAATTTAACAAATGACACAATTATAATGAACATGTCCCTAGGGATGCCTAGTACATATTTTTGTTTTTCTTTATGTTTTTCTTTCTTCTTCTTTTTTCTCTTCGAGAATTTCCTCTTCAAGATTCTTCTCCTTTTCCAAGTGCATTTGTTTGTTCTACCCAGATAATGAAACATTTCTAATCGGATGAAAATCCTTATATCATGAGACATTTTCTCCAAAAAAGGGTAAACTTTCATGCTTAAAGGTATACTGGTACCATCTTCTAAGCTTCTTGTGAGTTCTCCGGTTCTTTCCCCTTGTTGACTAAATTGATGTGTCTGCTTACAAATATTTTTGCTTTGACCTCTTTCTTCTATACCCAATATTTTCAGAGACCTTAAGTCGATATAGAGTTAAAACATTAGGAAATATCTTGAATGCTGCTTTTGCTGTGTAAGTTTTAGAACTGATGAAGATGTACAAAGAAACAAATTATCTACCAAGCTATCGAGCCTTTGAGGGAATTATCTTATATATGCCTAATCTATGAACTATCTGAGTTGTCCTTTATGGGTTTTCAACTCAAATCCTTCTTTGATTTCAAGACGCTCTTTGCGGATTTTCATCTTGAATCCCCTTGTTCTTTTTTTTCTTTTTTTCGTATCTAAAGTGACCTTTATGGGTTTTCACCTTTAGATACATTTTCTTCTTTTTCTAAGGCCTGAATTCCACAAATTTTAAGCTTTTCGCAATCAATCAAAGCTTCTTTGAAAAAACTTTGATACAACATAAGATCATTCTCAATTAAGTGACCATATTTCTTGAGCTTCTTCTTCATTGACCACATTTTCTTCAGCATCAAGTCTCATTCCTAAAATTCTCTATGTTGAATCTTCTTATCATAAGCATGCATCATTCTCTTTTGATATATCTGACCAACAGAAATAACTTTCAACCTATTTTCATTAATTATGTTTAATTGGTCATATCTTGCTTGGACTTATTCAATTTCTTCTAACTTTTCTTGCATGAAGAACGTGTGAGAACGAGATTTCCACCCAAATTGGTACTTCAATTTCTATCCCGTAAGCAAGTGAAAATGCTATTGGGCTTATTCCGTTTGAGGCACTTATACCATGCTGAATAATTGCCTTTAGACTCAAAATCAATACCAAGAAACCTTTTTTTCATGAATTTATGTTACTTTACTCGTAAGATGAAAAAATGGCTAGAAATAAGGTTTTGAAGAGAATAAAGGCTAGGAACTTGAAAGTCATGACAAACACAAAAAGAACATGGTTAGATGACCCAAAATTCATAGTATGAATGATTCACGAATCCATCAACCGGATAGTGTCCCATTTTAGTGGCTCTCTTTAACTCACCAACTCACCAAGTTTTAATATTTCAACTTTTATAATCTTGATCAAACATTAGAAGTTTAGTGGTCCTTGAAGAAAGGTTAACTCAATTAGGCGAAATGTATTATGAAAACAGACTTCTTTTTCTCAAATATTCATGTGTGATCCAAATGATCTTTTAAGGCTTGTAAGGTGGGGTAGGTTATGGTTGCAAAAGAAATGATACATAGGCTAAAATACATATTCGAGGGTTATTAAACCAAGGATCAACTTTTCTAGATGAAATCTTCTTTTGCTTAATCTCAAGATTACTCTAGACTATCCATTTTGGGTTTATTTCTTTTTTTGCACATGCCTAATTTAAAGGATTTAGCATAAGCTCTATGCTTTTCATCTTCTTTCACGATTTAACTCATATCTCTTTTTCTTTTTCTTTTTTTATATTTTCTTCAATTTTTCCTTCAAGTTTTTCCCTTTTTTCTTGTCTTTTTTCATCTGACATTTTTTCTCACTTAAAATCAACCTTTCATCCTCTTTGTCCCCTAGTGTGGGGAGTGATCCTTGGTTAGGGTTCAAACACAAGAGAAATGTCAGACTCAAAAGGGACAACAAATGATTCTTTACTTTCTTATTCGAGAAGGAAAATGAAGGAATGACAAATGTCATTTTACACACAAATATCATCAAAAAGAAGTAGTCTTCAGTTGGTAGATGTTTTAGAGTTATCACTTTATTCAAAAACCCTAAACAACAATGTTTGAGAGGAAAATTCACTGAAAATGAGATTTTTCCATTAATCCTTAACACACATTTTTGCGCTCTATCTCGAGATTTGATTCAAGAATCATTCATACAATCAATAATAGAGACTCTACCAAAAGGGTGTATTTTGGAAGATAATGGATCAAATGAATGAAAAATGTTTGTCATTGTTGACTAAAAAATCTTATATTATCCAATTGTTAAGCATTAACATGAGTGGATTTCATCCAAGCTCATCCTAACTATGATACAACAAGATTCAATTGTTGAAGTCATTCATGTCTTAGGAGACTCTTCGTCTTCTTCTTCCTCAAGTTTTCCATCTTTGATAGCTCATTATCCAACAGTGGAGGATGAACTTGGGTTGATGTATTTCGCCATCATTGTGCATATTGACGAAAGCTTCCATTGTATTTATTCTTCATTCCTTATAGGACGAGCCAATTCAAGATCATATTAGTGACATGATTGTAACGCTTGCTGAAAGCCCATGGTAAATCTCTTTATGTTCGTAAAGTTGCGTATACTTGCCCAACTTAACTGAATGTACCGAGATGCAAACCCGAACAAATAATTCAGTCACTAAACTTAGGTCTTTAAGGTGTATGTTTCTCTGAATGTTTTCTTCCAAAAATGTTTTAAGGGCAGTAATCTTCCCACTTCTTCTTATTTATGGCTTTATGAACAACTTTGTCGAGGTCAAACACCATGTAATCTTGAATTTCTTCATGATTAACAATTTGTTGATTTAGGGCACTAGTGAACTCCTTCCGAGATAAAGTTTATACTTGACTTTGAGCGAGATAGATTCCTTTAGAGCCTCTAAAGGAGTGTAAGCAATATCTAGCAAAATCATTGATTCCATTAGTTTTTCTCTTTGTTTGGGTCCTAAAACCCCAACTTGACTGTTATCTGGGTAACAACATCCAATAAGCTCGTGTATTCCTAAAGTTATCGACTTATCTTCAATGACAATTACTTTGGTATCGTACTTCTGTGAAACTTTGCTCCCTTTTTAGATTAATTATTTATTATGTTTTAATGTATGCAAAAATGTAAAAACACAAACAAATGCAAACAAACAACAAACAAAATACAAATGCGTGAATGCATAAAAAAGGACATCGATCTATTAAGGTATTACTCTTAGAAGTAGCTCTTCATTGGATACCGAAGATCCTTATTATAAAAGTTCATAATTATATCACAAGTATATCTTATCCTAAGTACACAACTATTTCCTTGATCAGACACAAGAGTCTCAATCATAATTCTTATATTGGTTCAAAGCTTCAACATTCTTGGTTAATATCTCATATCTTACTACATCTTGGATTTGGGTCATGACGATCTTGGATTTGGGTCACTGATTCCTTTATTGATAACCGCCAAAACATTTGTTCAAAAATTTTTGAATGATACTCTTCATGGCCTCCAATTAGACTTGCAACTTAAGAATGAAAGTCTAGCTCAGTTTTAGCTTTTTGTTGATAATATCACATATGCCTTACAATTCTTAAAAACAAACCTTATTATTATGGGCCTTCCTTTTCTATGCAACCAATCTCTTTTCTTTTTCCAATAACCAATTTATTATTTAAATCCTCAATCGTTTACTTTTTCATCACTCATAAGTACTCGCTAGTTAACCTCGAACCATAGATGTATTCTCGTATAATCTTCTTTTTCTAAAGAGTCTTCTACCCATTACGAAAAATCTTATTCTCTTCCTCACAAATAAACCTTGTTGTCATGGACCGACATTTTCCATATAACTAGTCTATTTTCCTTTTCTAGTAACTCGTTTGTTTTTCAAATTCTCAAATGCTTGTTCTTTTTTTCCACATTTGTAGGTACTCGCTGGTTAACTATAGACCGAAGGTTCATTCTCGTATAATCTTCCTCTTTTGAAGGAATTTTCTATCCATTACGAAAAATCATATTCTATTTTGAGTAATATTCTCTAGACTTGATCCCTTTTATATATGAGATACATAATACAAGGAATAAATATGCAACAATAAAATATTAGAATAAAAAATGAAACTTAAGAGGTCCAAAATAATTTCATTGTATGAATAATAACTGAGCAGCGTATTCCAACATTTATGGAACTGTCTCCACAGATTATTCTTACCAAATCATTTTGACCGAAATCTAACTCTAAGGTTTTCCACATGGCTCTAATAGGGTGGGCTTCTAGATTCACACACATGGTTTGGTTCTAGAAAGGTTCCTAAGCTGTCCTCGCTGTCCCCTACTAGGGGTAGCAAGGTCCGTGATTCTCACCCATTATAGGCTTCCAACGAATCAAGGTCAACTTAGGAGGACTCATGTTCCTAGGTCTATGCGAAGGACAATAGCCTTACGAAGACTTGGGACATATTAGCCCAAAAGGTACTTACTAGAACCATGTGGAGAATTAGATAATCACGAGAGCAATAGCGTGTTCCTTTCACTTAAATGATCGGGACAAAGCTTAGGTATAGAGCTAAAAAATAAGTTTTAAATGCGTGAAATAGAATAAAATTCATAAATGAAAAATTAAATTAAATTTTATATAAACCTACAAATTCCTGACATTAAAACATGTTGTAATCAGCTTGTGGCTTGATCCTCTTATTTGTAAAAAACAAAAGTCCCCAGCAGAGTCTCCAAGCTATCGCAACCCCTTTTTCTAGCGGTTCGACGATTTTTTCTTTAAAAATAAAAACAACGTAGTCGTCACCAATCTTTTTTAAAACAAGGTGTGATTGGATCACCTAAAAAATGGGTCATTTTAATAAAATCATTTTTTATTAAAACAACAATTTTTGGTCTGTAAAAATAAAAAAATGGATTCGAGAGTTGGTTAAGTGTGGGGAAGGGTTACCCCCATAATGACCAAAAATTAGTACCTAGCTGATTACAAAATATTTTAAAATTGGAATTTGAAAGTTCATATAAAATTTAAATTATTGTCCATTTATAAATTTGATTCTATTTTAACTGTCCCACCGCCAGGAGAGTAAACTTTAATCACCGTCAACATTTCTGGCGCTAACCCATTACCTCCCTTTGGTAAGACACCACATTAACTAAGTTCCACTTTTTAATCAAGCAATCAAAACAAATTATGTGTGTTGAATCTTTTATTTAATTTATGTCAGTTATTAATCCTAAAAATATCTAAGTGAATTTTAGATTCAAATATAATTAAGCGTGCTTTATTAATTCTTGATGAAGAAAATTTTATTTTCCATATTCACAAGGCTCTAACTAAGGTAAATAAGAACCTAATCCTAGAGGCTTAACCTAATTAGTAACTATAGCAATAATTTTTAAACCTAGGGATTTTAAGAAAAGATCAAATTAAAACTAATAATCAAAATTAACCAAAAATATTTACAAGTTATAAAGGAAATTTTAAAAAATTAAAACAAAGAAACTCTTATGTATAAATTATGATTTAAATAAAAGAATTTAAAAAATAAAATTATATTAGGTTTTTAAAGATTAGATAAGTGAATATAATTTAAAGTTGGAAAACTAAAACATCGTGGAGATGGTAAAAAAACTTGGTTAAAAAACAATTTTTGTAAAATTCTCATCAATGAAAAATAAATCAAACATCAAATCTTATTTTAAAAATTTAATTAAAAGAAAAAAAAATAATAATTTTAAAAAAAACTTTTGTACAGAAAATTAAATAATGATGAAAATAAAACAATAAAAATACCTCATACAAATGCTTCAAGCTTCTATTCCAATTCAAATCAAAATACAAAAACCTAAGAACAATTCTTCCAAGAATTCTCTGAATTCTCTCAATATTTTTTAAAGTAAACTAAAACTCTCTATGTGAAAGAACTATGCATGAAACAATGGTGTAGGAGATGTGGTTGTTGTGGTCTTGTGTGTTTACATGTGAAGGGGATGGGGTTTATATAGGATTTCAACCCAAAAATACATGAAAAATAATCCAATTTAATATAAAAAATCACTAACTTTTGGGTAAACCCCCCAAAAGTCTTGATTTGATTCTCATGGCCAATTCTTTAATTTGACCAAATCTGATAAAATTCCTTCCTTTTTTTATTCAAATATACCCTAATTGTTTTTTTTCTTTTTCTCTTCAAATTAGCTCAAAATTGTTGTCCTTCTTCGATTTGATTTTGATCAACTTTCCTTTTTTATTTTTTCTGATTTGAGCAAAAAAAACAGTGACAACAATTTCACATTAATAATGTATTATATATAAACTTTCACTTTTGATCTCTCTCTATTGGTTCCTCTCAAAAGAACAAAAAAAAAATTGTATTTGTGTGCACTAAAATAACAAAAAGCTTAAAAACACAGACTTTACATACACCCCCAAGCTTTAAAAAGTAAAAGAAGTAAACATTCATCCCCATTAAAGCTTGAACCAAAAGCTACAATATCTTTCTCCCTTACTTACATTGGGTGAAGTGGAAAGCCTAAACATGCCTATGAATTACCGGTTATCCAAGCGAGGGCCAGATTTTTAGTCTATCAACATATCATAGGCCATGAATCATTATGGGACGATGGCTTTTATCTTTTCTTATAGCCCAAACATGACATGACCTTTGGAAGCTTTGCAGCTGCTGCTTCCGTGCCTGCTTTGGATGTGTATTTTATTGGCAGTAAGTAAGTTAGGTGAAATTCCAATGCATAGTCTTGTTTCAAACAGCCTTTCGGCCGATCCAATGGTTAAAATAATGAACAACGATATTTTACTTTATATATTCGGTGGATTGAGTTAAAAGATTCACATTTTTAAACGGGTCGCATTTAACTTTTCGGATCTCACGTCTTTATTCATAGAATTTTTAATTTATTACAATTAAATCTTAATTCGTTTAAAATTTAACATTATATTTTATTTATAATATAATACATATATTATAATATATAAATATACAATACCATATACATATACATATATTATATAATATTATAATATATAATATGATATATATACATATACATAATACATATACATTAAAAATTAATATAATATAAATTTATATAAAGTATATTATAATATATACTATAATAGCTATATAATAGATGTATAATATATATTATAAATATATATACATATATAATATACATAATTACATATAATACATATAGCTATATTAATATATTAATATATATAATAATATAGTATACTAAATTACTAATGTATATTATATATACATAACATAATACATATATACATCTAGACATCTAGTATATTATACCTAGTTATACATATATGATCATATAATTATTATGTATACATATATTAATGTATATATTAATGTTCTATGTATACATATACTAGTAGAGCATATATTAATGTATTATGTATAATATATTAATGTACTACTACTAGTCTAATCTACTATGTATACATCTAATCACTATAATATATATGAATGTATTATGTATACATCATACACATATGATATATTAATGTATACATGATAATTGATACATCTAATTACTAATACATAATTATATATACATATAACATATATGATATTATATATTTCATACTTATATTATATACATACTTATATTAAATTATTAATGTATTTTATATATAGTATTATATATTTTAGGCATAAAGATAGTTCTCACCCTTAACGTTTATAATTTTTGTCATTTTGACCCTTATTCTTTTTTTGAGATAAATTTAGCCCTTAACCTATGTCTTTTTAACAAATACCTCATTTTTTAACTACAATGATAGCTGAACCGTTAAAAATTTAATAATGATAACTTGTCATATATATGTGATACTAATATATTTTAAATGACATAGAATCTAACCCTATTAAACATATACATAAATATAATATAATTTTATTCTAGTATAAAATATAAAATAATTAAAATTTAAATAAAGTATTAAAAAATAATTAAATTCAAAACAAAATTTTAATAAATATTCTCAACCCTAACTAAACTGGGGCTTAGAAAGACTGTCGAAGTTATAATTTCTGCTTTGGAAGAAGGCGAAGCAGCCGAAAGAGCGAAAAACGAAGAAAGTCGTGAACTTTAAATAAATGAGCTGCCTGAGTCCCCATCCGCTAGGCCTAAGATGGAGGCTGTGTTGATTGGGTCCATATATTTATACAACCCTAAAAATCCGATTTAGATTAAAACTAAAATACCTAAATTCTAAACTAAAATAATAATAATCCAATTGATTATTATCAAAATCATTTATCTTTGATTCACCGGTAATAAACTCTACAAAACCCTTTCTTTTCAGATTATATTCATACTTTTTTAGATAAAATTTTGATTTTACTATAGTTAATATTGAAAATATTTAGTAGCCTTTTATTTTAGATTTAATTAATTTTTAATGAATAAAAAATTAATTTTTAATATTTCATTTGAATTTGAATTTGAATTTTTTTATATTTTTAGATTAGAATAAAATTATATTCTATATATATGTATATGTTTAATAGGTTAGATTCTATATCATTTAAAATATATTATCACATATATATGACAAGTTATCATTATTAAATTTTTAACGATTCAGTTATAATGATAGTTAAAAAATGAGTTATTTGTTAAAAAGACATAGGTTAAGGGCTAAATTTATCCCAAAAAAAGAATAAGGGCTAAAATGACAAAAATTATAAACGTTAAGATAAAAATTATCTTTATGCCTATATTTTATATTTTCATAGTATAAATTTCTTTTATATATAGTATTAAATCTATTTATTGTATTATTATATTTCTAAAAATAGTATTATTCCATATATAGTATTAATCCATATATAGTATTATTTTATATATAGTATAAATTTTTTATATGATATAAATTTTATATATACTATTATTTTATTTATAGTATAAATTTTATATATAGTATAAATTTTATATTTTAATTTTTGAAACGTATTAATAAATTATAAGATAATATTTTATATATAGTATAAATTTTTTATATGGTATAAATTTTATATATAATATTATTTTATTTATAGTATAAATTTTATATATAGTCTAAATTTTATATTTTAATTTTTGAAACGTATTAATAAATTATAAGATAATAAATTTTTTATAATGTCTAAATTTTATAGTATTATTCCATATATAGTATTAATCCAATATTTATTCCTTATTCCTTATTAATTTTTTTAATTTAATATATTTTTTATTTTTAATAAGATTCCTGCTAGTGAAAGACGTTAGATATTAAATATTTAATTCATCCTTAATAATAAAACTTATTTATTTATTTTTACAAAATCAAACTTAATAATTTTAATTATTATGAATTTAAAACCAAAATTAATTCAACCTGAAATAAAACCGACCTGAAATATAACTAAATTGAAATGGACCCGACATGAAACGAAACTGTCAATTATCTGATTTGGACCCGAACTGTTTGAACCTGACCTAAAATGGACCCGACCTAAAACGGACCCGACCTAAAATAGATCCGACCTGAAATGAACCCGACTCGAATCGAATCAAAATATCAAATCAACCTAAAATGATCTATATTCGATTTTATCTAACCTAACAGTATCTGACCTAAAATCCATCTGAATAACTGTTTTTACATCCATAGCAACTATAAGCTATTGGTTTCAGAATAATAAAAAAGTTCTTGAAGCACGAAGGCGGCGATGCTACGAATCATACCATACGCATATTTCGAAGAGAGATTATAATTATAGTAGCTGGTTTTTTCGGTTTTATCTTAATTAACTTGATTATTGAAATTATGTATTTTTTATATTTGTCGCGACCGTTTTAAAACCGATAATGCCAAAAATAGCCTAGCGAATAATTTTAGGAAAAATCATGTCTTATTGCTCTTAGTTGTGAAAACCATGTTTCATTTAAAAAATGTATATTATTTAATTTTTAAAAATAACTTGGAGTCGCCACCGGCGACTTTAAAAATAAACCAAAGATTCATTTAAAAATATTTGGGTTCGGGAGTCGGTTACGTGTAAGGACGACCCTTACAAATGCCCAAAATTGGTACCTTATTAATTACACCTGGCATTTCAGTATTTTGAATATAGATATTAATTTAATTCTTTATTGTTAACTAAATATCGTTCGAATTGAGGATATCCTTTTGGATAAGAAAATATATTTCTTTTAAACACGAGCTTGAATAAGACGTACTCTAGAAAGGCTTAAATGCATGATCATTTGTTATCTTGTTCATTTTAAGTCCTAACCTAGAAAGACTTCATTAATCAAGTATTTAAACTATTAATTTCACCAAGTGTATGATAACATCCGAATGCTCGGACATTACCATCTTGTCACTTAACAAAATTAATAATATTATTAATGCCACTAATTATTTTCCTAATCAAATTTTATTTAATTCTAAACCTAAATTAATGAGTCAATTTCTAAGTTTTGATAGCACATCAATTCGATACCAAGGTACACTCTTTAGGCCAACATCATGGTACGTCAAAACACCGACCATTTAGTATATCCGAGGTATAAGATTTAAATGTAACATTACTAAATTATCTCCTTATTTAATTGATTAATTAAAGCGACTAATCTTATAAGGCTCTAAATTAATTAACTAAATGAGAATTAAATGTCACCCTACAAATATACTACATGATTTTTAAAAATATTCAAACAAAGTAAATATATACATGAAAACGTAAATAAATAAATAAAACAATATATAAAAAAGGCTAAGTTACTTTTATTAGAGACATGGGAGCTCGATTACACCAAGAATATAAAGGGACTTACAAGGCATGAGGTGAGCATTAAAAGGCAAAAAAAGATTGAGGGTGAATTAGACGCAATTAGGTTATGATAAATTAATTTTTAACTTAGGAAATTTTAATTAGATTCAATTAAGTATCTAATTAAATTAATTATAAGTTTTAAAATTAAACCAGCCCTAATTAAAGTCTAAGTTGATCAAATTTTAGGCCTAGGTTTTAATTTAGGGTCAAACTAGATTTAATTAGATTAAATTAATTTTAAATTCAACCTTAGAAATTAAATTAAATTCAACTAAGAACCTAATTAAGTTATTCATAAGCCTTAAAAATTAAATTAACACCTAATTAACATCTAAATTGATTAATTTTTGAGTTTAGGGTTCAATTTGGGTTCAATTAGGGCTAATTTGAATGAATTTTAAAGTTTTAAGGGTTAAACTAAGGGTATAAGGACCTAATTGAACTACACTTCGAAGTTTGAGGGACATAGGGAGTAAATTCCTCACATGTCCAAAGAAATGGGTCAAACCCATCAAATGACGCGGGTCAAGACCCGACCCAACAAAACCTGCGGGCTCCCCCTTGCAAAACGATAGTGTTTTGCTATCGAGTAAAACCCCTTCACCCGAGTTCACTCGGCCAGAATTCCTTCCTCTCCAACTCGGTCCACCGACTCAACCCAAAAACTCTCTAAACCCAAACACCAAAAACCCAAAAAATAACCCCAAAAATGGATCAAAACACACTTTCTTGATGGTGTTCATCTTTGTTCATCATGAACAAGGATGAAGACCAAGAACAATAAGAACAACAAGCCGTTCCGCCGTCTACTCAGCCGTACAGATCCGATGCTACCGTCCTCCTTTCACGTTCGGTAGTTCGCCGGCCACCATGGTTTGCTCCGATCATCATCGTAAACCTCTGGCCGCCTCAGCTTTTTCTCTGATAGCCGTTTTCGGCACCGGCGAACACACCAAAAACCTTAAAAACTCCCCTAAAATGTCTCAACTACCAAATTTCTTGATCTAAACATCAAATATCACCTAAAAACTTACTTTTAACCCCTCAATCGTGCCCGAATAACACCCCAAATTTCCAGATTCGTTAGAAATCAACACACTTAAACTGAAACACAATCTCTTGTCTAATCTAACACAAAAAAAGAATAAGAAAGATTAGAGGATGACTTTACCTTCTGGAAATTTAATGATGATTGTGAGTTCCCTTTGAGGCTCCAATTGATCTCCAATCCCGTAAACTCTTCAGTTTGATTGCCGAAAAAAAGATCCCTTTCTCCTCTTTTTTCCTTTTCTTTTAAAGGCACCACCCACAATCCACACCAAATCAAACTCCTAAACCCTCTCCTCGAAAATCTCTCAACCACACCAACCGAAAATCTCTCTCACTCCCTTATCTCCTATTTTTGAATTTTATTCTGTTTTTTATTTTTTATTTTATTTTCAGTTATCTATTTTATTTTATTGACCCCAAAATTTAGGTGTAACAGTTGCCCCTCTTTGTTCAATGCTGCAGAGCAGGAGATGAGCAAAGACTGAAAAACATGAATTTTGTTTAAGCTTTTTGGCCGAAGCTTGAAGCTGTTCTTCTTATTACGAAATTCTTCAAGAAAAACCTATGATGAAACCCGAGGTTGTTCTTCTTCTTATGAAATCCCTCGTATCCCATTAAACCTAGAGCTGTTCTTCTCATTACAAAATTCTCCAAGGTTTGAAGTTGTTCTTCTCATTACGAAATTCTTCAGATAAAAGATGATGAAACTCGAAGTTGTTCTTCTCATTACAATATTATTCGCGTCTTATCGAATTTTGGAGTTGTTCTTCGTATTATGAAATTCTCCAGGGTCTGAAGTTGTTCTTCTTATTATGAAATTCCTCAAACTTATTTAGTGGTAGAGCTCGCGGTTGTTCTTCTTATTACGAAATTCCTCGTCTCCGGGAAATCTGGAGCTATTCTTCTCATTACGAAATTCTCCAAATAAAAAATGATAAAATCTGAGGTTGTTCTTCTCATTACGAAATTTCTCGTATCTCATGGAATTTGGATCTGTTCTTCTTATTATGAAATTCTCTAAACTCATCAAGTGACGAAAATCGAGGTTGTTCTTCTTATTACAAAATTCCTCTTCTCCGGGAAATCTGGAGTTGTTCTTCTTATTATGAAATTCTCAAGATCAAAAGTGATGGAATCTGAGGCTATTCTTCTTATTATGAAATTCCTCATATTTCATCACATCTTTCGGGACTCACACCGAGAAGGTTGCCAATAGTATTTGCTCTTGTTGGTTTCTTTGAATCATTTCTTATAGGTTCTTGAATCCTGTATAACAGAAATATTATGCATTATTAGTATGCTCTTAATGTAGATGTTTCTATTATGATGCATGAGTACTGCCTAGAAAGGCATGTATTATCAGTCAGTTTGTCGCTTTGAGGAGTCCAATTGGCTCTTCCCTCTATTTTCGTGCTCTTGGTCATGTCTCGATTCATCTCACATACAAAGGGCAACCTTTGATGATTTTCTTCTTTGTTCAATTATTTCCACTGATCCTAGCCCATATCAGAGACTTTCCTCTGAATTGTTTCTGATAGGTTTTTGTCTTGTTTGGTTGGCGGAACATATTCTTTTTTATCCTGATCTAGAAAAACAAATCTTACCTGTAACTTTTAAAAACATAATGATGACAAAAGATTTTCTGTATTTATTAATTCACATAAATTCACTAGCATAATGCTTTGGATAAAAATTGAAGGCTAGAAAGAGAAAATGAATATCTTTCCTGGAGCTATTCGTATATTTATGACAAGCATGAAATTTTAAACACGATCATGGCAAACCAATGGAAAGAGAAAAGCAAGAAATGAATGTAAGTTCCCAAACGCTTATCACATGCGATCGTCTGGACCTTTTCCCGAGATATAGATTTAAAGTAGATCTGCTTGTCTAGTAGTTCTTCAAGTGAGGATCCAACTTTGCTGACATGAAGACCCTTCTAAACTACTTAATAATCGAGAGGTATGAATTGTCGGATGTCTACTATCATGCATTTGAGCCGCCATTCCTGGTTTTCGACCCAAATCCTCTTTTGGTATCGAGATGCCCTTTGTGAGTTTTCATCTCGACCCCTCTTTTCTTTCTTTTCATTATTTTTTATGAAATACCCTTTCGGGTTTTTGCTTCATTTTCTTTTTCTCTTTTTTCTTTTCTTTTTATTCTTCAGGCGTAATACTTCTTAAT
Organism: Abelmoschus esculentus; assembly: GCA_035048815.1. Classification (NCBI taxonomy): domain Eukaryota; kingdom Viridiplantae; phylum Streptophyta; class Magnoliopsida; order Malvales; family Malvaceae; genus Abelmoschus; species Abelmoschus esculentus. The sequence continues at coordinate 8,834,143 of JAUCBN010000026.1, read as the reverse complement.
AGAATTGGAATTCACTGGCTTGTGTAATTATTGTTCGTCCATTTCAGTCAAGATCATTGGTCCTTCGAAAAAGGCCTTTTTGACAATATATGGACCTTCCCAATTCGGCATCCATTTCCCTCGGAAATCACGATGTATAGGCAAGATCTTTTTAAGCACTAGATTACCCTCTCAGAATTCTCGTAGTCGAATTTCTTATCATCAGCTCGAATCATTCGTTTCTGATACATTGTGCTATGGCAGATAGCTTTCAACCGCTTTTCTTTGATTAAATTCAACTGATCTAGACGAATCTGTACACTATGCATCATCTAGTTTCACTTCTGATAATACTCGAAGAGAAGGAATTTCAATTTCTAGTGGTAACACTGCTTTAGTCCCGTATACCATGGAATATGGCGTTGCCCCGGTAGAAGTTCTTATCAAAGTTTGGTACGCAAACAAGGAAAAAGGAAGCCTTTCATGCCAGTCTTTGTATATTTTTTTCATTTTTGATATGATCTTCTTGATGTTCTTGTTAGCTGCCTCAACCGATCCATTCATCTTCGGTCGGTATGCCACAGAGTTATGATGAATTATTTTGAATTGCTCACATGTTTCTGCAATCATTTTATTATTGAAATTGGTGGCATTATCTATGATGATTCATTTTGATATACCATATCGACAAATAATCTCTTTCTTCAAGAACTTGCAAACTGTTGTTCTCGTGATGTTAGCATAAGAAGCAGCTTCTACCCACTTGATGAAATAATCTACGGCCACTAGGATAAAGCGATGCCCATTTGAAGCCTTAGGGTGAATCTACCCGATTATATCTAATCCCTAAACAGCAAAAGGCCAAGGTGAATTCATTGTATGTAACGGTATTGGCGGAGAATTAATTTTATCTGCATAGATCTGACATTTGTGACACCTTTTGGAATACTCTATGCAATTTCCTTCCATAGTGGACCAGTAATATCCGTATCTTATTATTTTTTGTGCCATCGAGAAACCATTGGCGTGCATACCACGGATTCCATCATGCACTTCTTCAAGAATACTTTTAGCCTCACGAGCATTGATACATCTTAGTAACACCTGATCTCTGCTCTTTCTGTATAAGACGTCACCATCCAATACATACCCGACAACCATTCTTCTAATTGTTCTCTTGTCATTATTATTAACTCCAAATAGATAAGCTTGGGACTTGATGTATTGCAGAATATCAAAGTACCAAGGATTACCATCCTCTTCTTCCATGTTGCAGCAATGAGCGTATGTTTCATAACTCTGCACTCGGATTAGCATCATATCCTCCAATCTATTTGCTTGAAATACCGAAGCCAGTGTAGCTAGGGCATCCGCCATTTGGTTGTCTTCTCTAGGAAGGTATGCAAATGTTATCTCTTTAAATTCTTCAGTTAGTCTAATATCAACTTCAGATATTCTTACAACTTCGTGTCTTTGGTATCCCATTCTCCACGCAGCTGATAAATAACTAAGGCTGAATCTCTATATACCTTCAAGGCCTTTATTTTTCTTTCTATTGTAGCCTTCAATCCCATAACACACGCTTCGTATTCTGCCATATTATTAGTAAACAAAAATTCCAACTTGCTCATGAGAGGATAATGTATACCATCTGGAGATATCAACACAACTCTAATTCCACGTCCTAGGGCATTAACTGCCCCATCAAAATACAACCTCCATTTTTTCATTTCTTCAACATAAATGGTCATCACATCCTCATCAGGAAAGTCAAAGTTCAGAGGCTCATAATCTTCTGAAGCTCTACTTGCAAGAAAGTCAGCTATGGCACTCCCTTTAACTGTTTTCTGGCTAACGTACAATATATCGAATTCAGACAACAACATTTCCTAACGTGCTAATCTCCCAGTCAATACGGGTGCTTTCATAAGAAACTTTAATGGTTCAAGCTTCGATATCAACCATGTGGTATGGTATAACATATATTGCCTGAGTCGACGAGTAACCTAAACAAGCGCACAACACATCTTTTGGATAAACGGGTACCGTACTTCACACTCAGTAAATTTCTTACTCAGGTAATAAATTGCTCTTTCTTTCTTTCCAGTGTCATCATGTTGCCCCAGCACACACACCATGGAATTCTCGAGCATCGTCAAGTAGAAGATTAATGGTCTCTCAGGAATAGGTGTCACCAATACTGGTGCGTTTGACAAGTATTGTTTAATCTTGTCCAATGTTTCCTGACATTCATTGTTCCACTCACTTGGGTTATTCTTTCGTAGCAGTTTAAAGATTGGATCACATCTATCGGTTAACTAAGAAATAAACCAAGAGACGTAGTTCAATCTTTTGAGGAAGCCCCAAACTTCTTTCTGTATTTTTGGATGTGGTAAATTTTGAATTGCCTTGACTTTATCGAGGTCGATTTCGATGTCCCGTCTGCTGACCATAAAACCAAGTAGCTTGCTGGATGTAACCCCAAACGTACACTTATTAGGGTTAAGTTTCAACTGATACTTCCGTAGCCTTTGGAATAACTTTTTCAAATTCTGAACATGTTCATCCTCTATTTGGGACTTGACTATCATATCATCCGCGTAAACTTCAATTTCTTTATGCATCATGTCATGAAATAGTGTCACTATAGCTCTTTGATATGTTGCCCCGACATTCTTCAAACCGAAAGGCATGACTTTGTACCAAAATATGCCCTATAGTATGGTAAAAGTTGTCTTCTCCATATCTTCTAGATTCATTTTAATCTGATTGTAACCAGAGAACCCATCCATGAAAGAGAACCACGAATGCCCTGAAGTATTGTCCAACAGAACATCTATACAAGGTAAAGGGAAATTATCTTTCGGGCTTGCTCTATTCAGGTCCTTATAATCCATGCAGATCCGTACTTTTCCATCTTTCTTCGATACTGAAACTATGTTTGCTACTGACTCAGGGTATGCTGACACCTGTTAGAAGCCCGCATCGATCTGCTTCAATACCTCTTCTTTAATTTTCAATAGCATTTTCGGTCTCAACCTTCTTAGCTTCTGTTGTACGAGATTATATTATGGTCTAATGGGCAGCTTGTGAACCACGATATCAGTGTTTAAACCTGGCATATCTTGATAAGACCATGCAAAAACATCCTTGAATTCTCGCAATATATCAATCAAATTTTGCTTCGCCCCGGGCGGAAACGCTAGTCCGATCATGACTTCTTTTTTCTCTTCTTCAGTACCCAGATTCAGAACCTCTATCTCTTCCTTGTAGGGCATGATTTGTTCATATTCTTTCTCTACCAATCTTAGAAATTCTTCAGGAACTTCAAAGTCCACATTATCTTCACACTCATTAATTTCTGTTAGACAAGAGATCCTTTTCAAATCTATTTCTGGCTTAGGCACAGAATCATTCATACAATCATTGATTGGGAACCTGCAAAGAAAACTTATATATTTGGATGCAGATAAATAAAAAAATGTATGAAACGAATGAAAGAAAAGAAAATGTTTGCCATTTGAGAAAAAAGAAAAAAATATCTTTATTTGCTAGTGAAAAATATGAAAAAGCTCTTTACAGAAAATCCCCTATACTCGCGGGCAAAAGTACAAGGTGGTTTATGACATTACTCTGTTTTGAAAACTACAGGTAAATCGTCTATGATCCAGTTCTTCAGAGTCTCACCAGGGAGGCATGGACGAATTCCCTCCAAAAATTTCATCCTCGGTCCTTCAAAAATTCCTCCCACCATCAAACCATCGAAAGCATGCCCAAAGATTTCTTCCTCCTGCAGCCTGATAGCCTCTTGACGATTCTTCTCCGCTTGTTCAGTTACATTCACAAATCCATGAGAAATGAAGTCGATCTTTGAACTCAATGAGATTGGCTTCTTAACTGCAACTTTTCCATATTTATTCCAATATGTCACGAATGAAAAACCTAACCCAACTCGACCCTTCTTCATAACCATGGGCCTTGAGCATAAACTTCCTTGCAACTTTCCTCACAATCCTCTTCCAGTTCTGGCTCTTTTACCAAGAGTTTGCTTAACAGTCATCTTTGTGCAGTTCGGCAACCTCGGGCATGGGAACTTCGTACCTTCAGCAACAAATGCGGTATTGATGAACTCCAAAGCCCTAAAAGAACACTCCAACGCCTCCTCATTTGCTTCAATGTATGGCGTATCCGTGGAAACGGATGCAATAATATCTTCCTCTACCCCGACATACACCAGCTTTTCATCTACCACGAACTTCAACTTCTGGTGCAGAGATGACAGTACTGCCCCGGCAGAATGAATCCAAGGTCATCCAAGCAGACAATTATAAGTGGACTTGATATCCATTATAACAAAATCCACATTGTATACAGACGAGCTAATCAGCAGTCGCACTTCTATCCTGCCCAACACATCCCTTGTAGTCCCGTCGAATGCTCTGACCACATTTTGGCAGCTTTTCATGTAAGAAACGTCTATAGGTAACCTCTACAAAGTCGCCATAGGTAACACGTTCAACATTGAACCATTATCAATTAGTACTCCCAGCACAACATGACCCTTGCAGTGAGTCGTGATGTTTAGTGCTTTGATAGACCCCATTTCACCGTCCGGATCTCATCATTAATAAACATTATATAATTATCCGTAGTGATATGATTAACAATCCGATCCAACTTGTTCACTGATATATCCTTTGGAATGAACGACTGGTTCAACACCTTTAATAAAGCATCACGGTATCCCTCGGAGCTCAATAATAGATCAAGAATGGAGATTCTAGATGGTTGTCTCTTCAACTGTTCAACAATATTATACTCGCTGTGTTTCAAAAATCTCAAGAATTCATGTGCTTGTTCCTCGGTAACAGGCTCATTTATCTTTGGAACTGGATCTGCAAAAATATTCTTTTTCTCAGCATTCTTGGCCTTATCTTCTTCTTTGTCTTGAGCTGGTGAGTAACATCTCCCACTTCTCGTGAAATATCCTACCTCGTGAAATAGCTCTTCCGTTTCAACTTTGTTATTGGCTTTGGGTTTCTCTGGCTGTATCTCCTCGGTGAGCTTTGAATTACTTGGCCCAGTCACACTTGCAGCGTAATTCCATGGAACCCTCTGTGTATCTTTGAACGAAATGGGTGCTGGAGAAGTAATTACTATGCGATGAGCAACTGTTGGTTTCAATTCCCCAACTGAACTATTACCCTTTGGTCGAGCTGAAATGATCAATGGCCTATCCACACTATATTTTGGCCTGGTTCTCTCGGACGTACATACGTCTATCATTCTTCGGTCTCCCATCTTCGCGAAGAATTCCACTTCTTTGTTATCCATTATTCCTTGTAGCAAACTTCTGAACTCAACATAATTTTGAATCACGTGTCCATGTTCCTAGAGATGCTCGCAGTACAAACCTATCTCAACAGGTTCCTTCATCCTTATTCCCTGGCATATAAGCCCATTATCAAACAGCTGTTTGAAAACCCACTTTAACGGTGATCAGATCTCCGATACACTCATTTAATCTGCTTCGTCTGATCTTCCTCAATCACATTCACACCTCGACCACCATGATTTGGCAATGGGTTCGTAGATATACTGGGTTCGTTAATTTTCAAAACCCAATATTGATCTTGTTTGTTAACGCTCTAAAAGTCGTATATTCTCTACCCTTTTACTTAAGGTTTTGTTTGGTTTCAAGCTCATTGGCATTGCATTTCATCACATTTAGTTGCATTTCATGTGCATTTGCATTTAGTTTAGGTTTTTATTTTATTTTCTTTTTATTTTTAAAAGATGCTGCTTTGAAAGGTATTTTGTTGAAAATGTTGTGTAGATGCTGAAGCAAAGTTGAAAGAGTGGAAGAGATGACATAGCATATTTCTCAAGTGTTGGATCGGACTTTAAGGATGCTACAGTATTGTAGGCGGACAAAATAGAACGAAAGAAAAGGACACACCTGCAGCCTATTGTCTCAATGCGTTTCCTAGGCCAGCTATCCCTCCTTTGCGAACCTGCAGACGTCGCACCGCCCCTGCACCCTGCCACACTTTTCTGTAGACGTTGCACCACCCCTTACAGACCTGCCAGTGTCCCCTATAGACCAGCCTGCCACCTGCTGCAGCAAATGTCAGGGGATATTCCCTTGGTACCTTTAGGGCACCAAACCCTAGAAGCCTCCTATAAAAGCCAAGCCTTCTTCAACAAGCTGAGAGGAGAAAAGGAGCTAGAGCCAAGTTAATTGTTGAGAGCAAGAAAAAAAAGAAAAATCAGTAGCTAAGGGCCATAAAGGAGCGAGCTTTAAGGAAGCAAGAGGGAGAAGAAAGAAGAAAGAAGGCCACTTTCGATCGTCTTCAACCTCTAGCCGAACCATCATTGTAGGAGAGCTTCAAGCAAGGGATTTGCGCGACTTTGAAAGGAGCGGCAAGCTAGGAAGTGTCACGGCACAAGAGTTTGAGACTTCCTTCCTCTTCACTTTGTTTACCTCTTTTCTAATCATTGAATATGTATTCCAAATGACGAAAGTTGAATAGTTTTTCTTAACTAACCATGAACTAAACTAGTATGGCTAAGGCCTGTTTTGGATGATTTTAATTTGTTTTTAATGGATGATTTACTGTTTCTGTTTATTAAGTATTTTGTTCAAACATAGTAACACTTTTTACTCTAAACCTTGGTTTGTAATAGCACCGAGAGGTAGCCATAGCTCAAGGGGGTTGGGAAGCTTAGATCTAGGGATAGGCAAAGCTAGACCATCTTGAACAATGGGGTTGCCACGGGAGCAGAATCCTAACTTGCCTTAAGGATAAGGTACAGTTTCAATGACTAAAAGGGGTAGTACTTCATCAACATTAGAAGTGTTAGGATTGAGACCGAGAAGTAATGCCTTAGCATTTTCGAGTGTTAGGCCTTCTGACTAGGGATAGTGGAGGCATTTTCAGTAAACTCTGTCGAGCACTAGTAAACTTCGGGAACAGTAACATCCAGGAGAGCAGTTACGTCATGCCATACCAAGCCTAGCCTGTCTCAAGCTTGAATATCTTTTTCAGTGTTGTGTTTGTGCAGCTTAATTTATTTCTCCAATATCTGTTTATTACTACTGCATTTTTGTGACATCCTTTATTTTGCTCCAGCATCGTTGGTGACAGTTCCATTTTGCTAAAACATTTTTGGTGACACTTTCATATTTGCTTTAGCATATGAATTTACAAAAGACTATTTTATGTTTTGTGTATGGTAACTATTTTTGAATTAACCTACCCAATCCTCATGGGAACGATCTCACTCACACACTTTATTACTTGTTCGATGTGTATACTTCCACACGTTTGCATGCAAATCAATCACATATTTTAATCGATCATCAAGCACTGCAACCAAGCAACAAGTTTTTGGCGCCGTTGCCTGGGATTGAGGCAATAGGCTATTTCAATCATAGTTTCCATACTTGTTATCTTTTTATTTTTGTTTTGTGTTTTGAGTCTTTTTATTTGGTTTAATCTTTGTTTTCTTTGCTATCTTTTTAGGTTTTTGGTTAGTGGATGCCCAGAGTGAATAGTAGGGAATCCCTCAAGCCATTTATTCTGGAAATCGAAAGGTACTTTAGACAAAGGAGGCGAGAGAAAAGAGCCAGAGCCATGTACCAGGATTCGCAGAATCAAAATGCTAGAGCAGTACCTGTAGCAAATCCAAATGTTGTAGCAAATCAGGAGATAGTAGCAAGACCAAGGGTAATTCGAGATCACTTGACACCGATCTTGGATGACTTTAATTCTGGGATAGTGACACCTGAAATACAGGCATCACACTTCGAGCTCAAGCCTATGATGTTTAATATGCTCAACTCGATCGGACAATTTGGAGAATCTCCACAAGAGGACGCTCGACAACATATCCGTGCTTTCTTGGAGGTTTGCGATTCGTTCCGCCAATAAGGAGTGCACGAGGATGTGTTGAAGCTCAAGCTCTTTCCATACTCTTTGAGAGACCGAGCAAGAGAATGGTTGAATGGTATTCCAGCAAGTCCGATGGAGTCATGGACAGCTTTGTGCAAAATCTTTCTGGCGAGATACAACCCACCCAACATGAACATTCAATTGCGAAATGAGATAGCATCCTTCAGACAAGAGGAAGATGAGTCGATGTACAAGTGTTGGGATCGGTACAAAAGCTTACTGAGAAGGTGTATTAATCACGGTTTTCAAGATTGAACTCAAATCGTGATGTTCTACAATGGAGTCAATGCACCCACCAAGATGATGTTAGATGCTTTAGCAAATGGGACACTACTGGATAAGTCGCCAGAAGAAGCATTTGATATTTTGGACAAGATAGCCAACAATGATTATCAGTTTCCAACTACTAGGCTTGGAACAGGACGACAAACTCGAGGAAAGTTGGAGCTCGATGCTAATGATTCTGTCTCAGCACAACTTTCTGCTATCACAAATATGTTGAAGAATCTTCAACAGCCCAGTGAAGTACGAGATGCTAAGGCATTATGTTGTATGCATTGTAGTGGAAACCACTTCGATAAAGACTGCCCAACTCATCTAGAGTCTGCTCATTACGTAGGAAACCTCAACAAAAATTGCAACAACCCCTACTCCAACACATATAATCCAGGATGGAGACAACATCCTAATTTTCCTTGGGGTAATCAAGGATCAAATCAAGCTAGCAGCTCGAATAGGCAGCAACCCATGGCAACAAACCAAGGAGTCCAAGGTTTTCAAGGAAATATGTCATGGCAAAATAAACACAAGGGAACAGTTCATCATCAAAGTCACAACAATTCTTTGGAAGCTTCACTACAAGAATTCATGGCTTCGACTAAGGAGTTCATGACATTAACAAAAACATTAATGTAGGAGCATTCCACCACCATTTATAATCAATACAATCTGTTGCAGACCCAAGGCGTGCTACTGTAAAGTCACAGCGTTTTACTTAGATCATTGGAGACTCAAATGGGTCAAATTGCTCAAGCATTACAAGTAAGACCAAGAGGCAACTTGCCTAGTGATACTGAAGTCACTAAAAATTCATGGCAAAGAGCAATGCAGCGCACTTACCTTGAGGAGTGGAAGACAAATCAATACATGAGAACAATTCAAACGAAAGGAGAAAGAAGAAACCCCCATTCAGGAGCAAAAAGAATCTGAAAAGAAAAGAAGAATCTGCTCGAGAAGAAACTAGAGAAAAATTAAATACTGAGGCATTTGGCGAGAAGCTTGCAGATGCTGCAGCAAAAGCAACAGCACCACCGCAAACTTTGGAGGACGCAAGACCTCCACCACCATTCCCTAAGCGATTAAAACAACACAAGGAGGATCTCCAATTTCAAAAGTTTGTAAGTATGCTGGACCAATTTCATGTACATATTTCACTTTTAGATGCTATTGATCAAATACCCTCATATGCAAAGTTTTTGAAAGACATTGTTACGAAGAAGAGAAAAGCTGAGAATTTTGAAACAGTTGCTATAGCATCTGAGTTTTATTCTGGAGGACTGAGCTTCCCATGAAGAGGCAAGATCCTGGCAGCTTCATCATTCCTTGCTCGATAGGAGACAATTTTGTGGGTAAGGCATTATGCGACCTAGGGTCGAGTGTGAATCTGATGCCCAAGGCAATATTCAAGAAGCTTGGTATAGGGAGTACACGACCTACCACTATCATCCTGCAGTTGGCAGACCATTCTCATGTCTGACCAGAAGGCAAGGTGGAGGATGTGATAGTAAAAGTGGGTAAGTTTATACTCCCTATGGACTTTTTGATTTTGGATTATGAAGTGGACTACAAAACCCCCATCATCTTGGGGTGACCATTCCTTGCAATCAGTCAGATTCTAATCGACTGTGAGAAGGGAGACGTCACAATGCGAGTAGCAGATCAGTCCATGACCATCAATATCTTCAACACTCTTAAGTACATGGATGATAATAAAGAATGTCACTATATAGCTTGGATAAATACTGCAGCAAATGAAGAGGATGCAGATTTTTGCTGTGATAATTCTCCACAAATGAAGGACTTTGCAAAAATACTGGAGGAGCATGATCAGGATGAAGAAGCTCATCTGGAGCTACAACAAATTGGCTATTTCAAACCAGGACAAGGTACAAATTTCGAATCAATTGATTTCTCTGAATTTATTCTTCCTAAACCATCACTTTTACATGCACCATCTTTAGATCTAAAACCACTGCCACCACATTTAAAGTATGTTTATTTGACATCTCACAATACTTTGCCAGTGATTATTTCTTCTAGCTTAGATCCTGACCAAGAGCTTAGTCTTGTGAATTTGCTGTCACAATATAAGAAAGCTCTAGGGTGGACTATGACCGATTTGAATGGCATTAGTCCTACGATCTGTATGCACAAGATTCTGCTGAAATAATGCCATAGCAATTCTGTTGAGCACCAAAGAAGACTAAACCCAGTAATGAAGAAGGTAGTGATGATAGAGATTATCAAGTGGTTGGATGCAGAGATCATATACCCAATTTCTGACAGCTCATAGGTAATCCCTGTGCATTGTGTTCCTAATAAGGGAGGAACGACAGTAATCACAAATGAGGATAATGAGTTGCTCCCGACAAGGACAGTCACAAGCTAGCATATTTGTATGGACTATAGGAAGCTGAACAAGGCAATCAAGGACCACTTCCCCCTTCCTTTTATCGATCAAATGTTGTATCGATTAGCAGGAAAGGCTTACTATTGCTTCCTTGATGGTTATTCTGGGTGCAACCAAATTGCTATAGCACTAGAGGACCAGGAGAAGATAACCTTCACCTGTCCTTATGGGACTTATGTTTTTCAAAGAATGCCATTTGGGTTATGTAATGCTCCAGCAACTTTCCAACGTTTCATGTTGGCCATTTTTCAGACATGGTTGAAGAATTTTTGGATGTGTTTATGGACGATTTTTCTGTGTCCGGAGAAAATTTCAAAAAATGCCTCGGTAACCTGGCCAAGGTATTGAAACGCTGTGAAGAAAACGACCTTGTACTCAATTGAGAGAAATGCAATTTCATGGTGACCGAAGGTACGGTTTTGGGACACAAAATCTCAAGCAAAGGAATTGAAGTTGACAAAGTAAAAGTAGAGTTGATAGAGAAGCTACCACCTCCCACCACTGTGAAGGGAATTAGAAGCTTCCTAGGATATGCGGACTTCTATAGGAGGTTCATCACGAACTTCTCAAAAATCTCTAAGCCGCTCTGCAATTTGCTACAACAAAATCAACCGTTTGTCTTTGATGAAAAATGCCACAACACTTTTACTGAACTGAAGAAGAAGCTTACCTCAACTCTAATAGTTATACCACCCGATTGGACTGATCCATTCGAGTTGATGTGCGATGCAAGTGACTACTCAGTTGGTGCAGCACTAGGTCAAAGGTGAGGTAAACTCTTCCATGTTATTTACTATGCAAGTAGAACTCTTAATGATGCTCAGATTAACTATACCACTACTGAGAAAGAGTTACTTACTGTAGTATTTGCCTTTGATAAGTTTAGGGCGTATCTTATAGGAACTAGGGTGATAGTACACACTGATCATTCTGCCATCAAATACCTAGTGACTAAGAAAGACGCTAAGTCGAGACTTATTAGGTGGATACTTTTGCTTCAAGAGTTTGATATTGAAGTGAACGATAGGAAAGGCATTGAAAATCAAGTTGCAAACCACCTATCTAGGTTAGAAAATCCTGATAACTTAGGAGCAGATTTTGAGATCAAGGAAAATTTCCCTGATGAGAAAATTTTATATGCTACAGCATTACCTTGGTATGTCGACATTGTTAATTTTCTTGTTAGTGGTACTTTGCCTCCTGATTTATCTAGGTAGGATCGCAAGAAGCTCAAACATGATGCAAAATTTTTCTATTGGGATGAGCCATATTTGTTTAAGTAATTTGCTAACCAATTGTTTTGAAGATGTGTAATGGAAGAAGAACAAAAAGATATCCTATTCCATTGTCATGCAGCATCGTGTGGTGGGCATTTTGGTGGATCAAGGACTGCTGCAAAGGTCCTTCAATCTGGATTCTACTGGCCCACACTCTTCAAGGATGCTCAAGCATTTTACAAAGGATGCGATAGATGTCAAAGAACGGGTAACATCTCGAGGATGAATGAAATGCCATTGCAAAATATTTTGGAAATTGAGCTTTTCAATGTTTGGGGAAATGATTTTATGGGACCATTTCCATCGTCCTATGGTGATTTATATATCTTGCTAGCAGTGGACTACGTGAGCAAATGGATAGAAGCGGTGGCAACACCTCGCAATGATTCCAAGACAGTCCTGAAGTTCCTGCACAAGAATATTTTCACAAGGTTTGGGGTCCCTAGAGCCATAATCAGTGATGAAGGAACCCACTTCGACAACAAGCTGATTGCTAAGGCATTACAACGCTATAGAGTCTGACACAAAATTGCTACAACATATCACCCGTAGACAAATGGTCAAGCTGAAATCTCCAATAGGGAAATCAAGCGAATTCTAGAGAAGACAGTCAACACAAAGACAAAAGACTGGTCTCTAAAGCTGGATGAAGCTTTATGGGCATATAGGACAGCTTACAAGACTCCTTCAGGGATGTCCTCATTCAAGCTGGTTTATGGGAAAACATTTTATTTGCTCGTGGAGCTAGAACACAAAGCTTATTGGGCCATCAAAAAGCTCAATATGGATTCCAAGGCAGCTAGAGAAAACAGAATTCTGGAGCTAAATGAGATGGACGAATTTCGATCACATGCCTATGAGAATGCTAGGATCTACAAAGAAAAGACAAAGAGGTGGCACGATAAACATCTTTTGCCACGACATTTCTCAAAGGGCCAACAAGTGTTACTTTACAACTCAAGACTGAAACTCTTTCCTGGAAAATTTATGTCTCGATGGTTAGGACCTTTCCTGATACATAGGGTTTATCCCTATGGAGTTGTGGAAATCAAAACACTTGATGGAGATCGAACATTCAAGGTCAATGGTCAAAGGCTGAATAACTATAATGAAGCTCCTATTGTGCGTGACAAGGACGACCACAGTCTACAGAATGCCTGAGCATTTCTATGCCACTCTTTTATTTTGCTTTAGCATTTAATTTCAATATGAATAAAAGTAGACGTTTTTATTTAGGGTTTCTTTTAAGATGCTTTTAATTCCTTTTTGTCTCTATTCAGCTTTTAATTCTTGAAGGTACAAGCTCAGAATACTGTGCATCATTGCACCAGTCTGCATGAGAACAGAGGCGTGGCACGCCACAGTAGGACAGGATGCAGTGCACAGTCTATGCAAAAGAGAAATAGGAGCTACAAAGGACTGTAAGGCTACCAGTTTTAGAGGGAAGAATTTTTGGAGTTATTTGATTTAGGCCACCAAAGGAGGAAGATGAGGAGCCCATTAAAAAAAAGAATTTTGTTGGTTTTCAAAGGGAAAGGAGAGAGTTTGGTTCAAATTCAACACTTCTTTTACCCATCATTACTCTTCATTAATTACAAAACCCTTTTCTCTCTCCAACTTACAATCCATTTAAAACCCCATAACCCTTTTTACTTTCCCAAAGACTCTAGCCGTCCAAAACCCTTACACAAGCCATTATTACTTTTCTCTTTTCCTCTTCCCCTTCCCCAACAAGTTAATCGTCATTCTCTCACCATCACTTCTTCACCTTCTTCTCCAAAAGACCCACCACCATTTTCATACCACTCTCTTCTTCTTCGAAACCACAAGAAATTTTAACAAAAAATTATCCTTTCACAATGGTGCATTGTAAGAACACTGCCGAGTCTTCTAAGGCTGTTGTTGAAGCGCGACCGATCAAAATCAGAAAGTTTAAAGTTGATGCAGCAAAAAAGCGATTCCAAAATCTCAAAGAAAGAACGGTAGACCAAGAGAAAGGTTTCATCTACAACCCAACCACGTTCCAGAAATTGCCAGAGCAAGTAGCCCTCACCATAAAACATCACAACTAGGAGGAATTTGCCCACCACTTTGCAGCAAGGAAGGATGAGAAACAACTGAACATCTCATTGGTGAAGGAATTCTATGCCCACTACACAAGACCAGGGTAACCAACGGTGTATGTCCGGGGTGATGCGGTGCCATTCACGGTGAAAGATATCAACTAGTTTTACGGACTGGAAGAAGAAGATGACCCACACTCTATTTTCGTAGCATCGATGTTAGGTCAAGACCAAGACTTCTTACTACAAGAGCTCTGTGTCGAGGGAACGATTTGGGATGAAGCAAACCTAAAGGTGGACCGAACTTCTTTGAAGCCAGAAGGAAAGATTTGGATGCACTTCATCAAGCAAAATTTGATGCTGACCACTCATACTACCACTATCAAATTGGGCAGACTGCAATTGCTACACTCGATACTAAGGACAAGGAAGATCAATGTGGGAAGGATCATTCTCGAAGAAGCTTATGCTGCGCTAAAAAGGAAGCAAAGCCCCCTCCCATTCCCTTACCTCATCACTGCACTCTATAGGAAACAGAGAGTGTTTGAAAATGATGAGGACTTCAAGATGAAGGGAAGGCAAGGAATACCTCTGAAGAAAATCCCTAAATTGATGAGACTGGAAGAAACTGCCACAGCATCTGTTGCAGCATCAACAAAGCCGAAGAATGCCACAACAAATTTTAGTGCACTACCTGCCACTGTGCAAGGGATGCAACTACAGCTACAAGACCTTCAAAGCAAATTCATGTCTTACATGAGTTATGTCCAGCAAAGGGACTTAATACTAAAGCTGAATTTTCGTGAGTTGCTACAAGATGGTGGCTACAATTTCCCCAGCTTCCCCACTAAAATCTTCGGTCCAGTTGAGCTCGAGCAAGCACCCAAAGAACAGACTCCACCACAGCAACAACAAATCCAGAATACTCCACAAGGAAATGCACAAGACACTACCTGCCAACAGGATGAACCACCAGCAACTGCACCAGCACCAGCATCTAGAGAATCCCATGCTTCTTCTGCTACAACATCACACCAGGTCCTTGTCGGTCCATCAGAACCATCACCACAGGACCAAGGCGAGGAACCTGCTATGGGATCACCAACCTCTACGCAGCGAACAATGGAAACCAACAGTGATGATTTCGATCTTAACTCATCACCACATGAAGAGGTGCCACCTACAGATTAATTGGTTCTGTCCTATGTCGAACGATAAAGCACATGGCTGGACGACACGCCTCTTATAGGATGGAGGAGGATACGATGCCCATTGCAGTAGCAGAAACAGACCAGCCATCACCACTGGATAGGCCATGGAAATGCATGAAGATTGCTGTCCACAAGACAAAACCCACTGAAAAGTAAACATCTTTTTCTTTTTCTTTTTCTTTTTACTTTTGTATGTAGATTTATTTAGCATTGAGGATAATGCTAACCTCAAGTTTGAGGGTAGCAAAGTCTTCGCCACAGCATTTCATTTCATTCTGCATACATATGAATTTGCTACAGCATTAGATTCAATTCAAGAAAGCTTTTAGGTTAGAATATATGATATCCGATGATAAGAATTGTGATGCTTTTAAACTGAATTAGTGAATATATTAAGAATGAATTGAATTAAATTAGGACTTGATGCTTTGGAATTTTATTTGACACGATTGTATGTTTTTATGCTTGAGTAGTAGAAACTTTTTAGAGAACTTAGAATTTATACCTTGGTTTAGAAAGAAAGAAAAATTCCTTTTTGCTAGAGTATATAAATAAAATAGTTAAAAAAAAAGAGAATAAATGCTTTAGCATAAAACTGTAGAAGGACGCTCCTCTATGTAAAAGTTAGCTTATGCTCTGCACATAAATAATGCTACAGCATATGAGCGAATGAAAGTTGTCACGGGATAACTCTACCTACTAGCTCGGGGATGAGATGTTTGCTCCATACTCATCCAGAGTTAAGGATGGTAGGTGTGATGAGCTGACACCCTTCGAATCGGTTTTAAAAAAAAACTAAGCAAGGGAGAAGATTTCTAGAAACTAGGGTTTAGTGAATAAGGAAAACTAAAATTTTTCTAACACTTAAGCATAAGTTAGATACAATCCAACACACACAAGCAAAGCATCTTGTCTTAGTTCAAGTTCTTGTAATTCTCAATATCGTGTAGATTGCTATAGCATTTATATTTTGAGGATTGATGTTTTGCCTGAACTGTTGTCAAGGATTGGAAGTAATGTCATAGCATTTTTATATGTCATTGCTTGAGGACAAGCAATATCTTAAGTTTTGGGGGGTGTTAACGCTCTAAAAAGCGTATATTCTTTACCCTTTTACTTAAGGTTTTGTTTGGTTTCAAGCTCATTTGCATTGCATTTCATCACAGTTAGTTGCATTTCATGTACATTTGCATTTAGTTTAGGTTTCTATTTTATTTTCTTTTTCTTTTTAAAAGATACTGCTTTGAAAGGTATTTTGTTGGAAATGCTGTGCAAATACTGAAGCAAAGTTGAAAGAGTGGAAGAGATGCCGTAGCATATTTCTCAAGTGCTGGATCGGACATCAAGGATGCTACAGCATTGTGGGCGGACAAAACAGAACGGAAGAAAAGGACACACCTGCAGCCCACTGTCTCCACGCGTTTTCCAGGCCAGTTGTCCCTCCTCTGCAAACTTGGAGACATCGCACCACCCCTACACCCTGCCACATTTTTCTACAGACCTACCAGAGTCCCCTGCAAACCAGACATTCTTGCCACCTGCTGCAGCAAATGTCAGGGGATATTACCTTGGCACCTTTAGGGCACCAAAACCTAGAAGCCTCCTAAAATGCCAAGCCTCCTTGAACGAGCCGAGAGGAGAAAAGGAGCTAGAGCCAAGCCGATTATTGAGAGCAAGAAAAAGAGAAAAATCAGTAGCTAAGGGCATAAAGGAGAGAGCTTTAAGGAAGCAAGAGGGAGAAGAAAGAAGAAAGGATGCCACTTTCGGTCGTCTTCAACCTCTAGCCGAACCACCATTCTAGGAGAGCTTCAAGCAAGGGATTTATGCAACTTCGGAAGAAGCGGCAAGCTAGAAAGTGTCACGGTATAAGCGTTTGAGACTTCCTTCCTCTTCACTTTGTTTACCTCTTTTCTAATAGTTGAATATGTATTTCAAAGGACGAAAATTGAATAGTCTTTCTTACCTAGCCATGAACTAAACTAGTATGGCTAAGGCCTGTTTTGGATGATTTTAATTTGTTTTTAATGGATGATTTACTGTTTCAGTTTATTAAATGTTTTGTTCAAGCATACTCACACATTTTACTCTAAACCTTGGTTTGTAAGAGCACTGGGAGGTTTCCATAGCTTAAGGTGTTTAGGAAGCTTAGATCTAGAGGTAGGAAAAGCTAGACCATCTTGAATAGTAGGGTTGCCGCGGGAGCGAAATCCTAACTTGCCATAAGGATAAGGTAGAGTTTCAACGACATAAAGGGGTAGTACTTCATCAACATTAAAAGTGTTAGGATTGAGACCGAGAGGTAATGCCTTAGCATTTTCGAGTGTTAGGCCTTCTGACTAGGGATAGTGGAGGCATTTTCAGTAAACTCTGTTGAGCACTAGTAAACTTTGGGAACAGTAACATCCAGGAGAGCAGTTAAGTCATGCCATAACAAGCCTAGCCTGTCTAAAGCTTGAATATCTTTTTCAGTGTTGTGTTTGTGTAGCTTAATTTATTTCTCCAATATCTGTTTATTACTACTGCATTTTTGTGACATCCTTTATTTTGCTCCAGCATCGTTGGTGACAGTTCCATTTTGCTAAAACATTTTTGGTGACACTTTCATATATGCTTTAGCATATGAATTTACAAAAGACTATTTTATGTTTTGTGTATGGTAACTATTTTTGAATTAACCTACCCAATCCTCGTGGGAACGATCTCACTCACACACTTTATTACTTGTTCGATGTGTATACTTCCACACGTTTGCATGCAAATTAATCACATATTTTAATCGATCATCAAGCACTGCAACCAAGCAACAATGTTCTAAACTATTCTTTTGAACGCAGTGTAATTCTCAATGCTATGCTCGTGAACCTTAGCATGATATTCGCACTAAGCCTTTGGGTCATACCAATGCGGATATGGAGGTTGAAGTGGTATAATGAAATACGGACATATCATATCCGCATCATGCAATTGAGTGTACAACTCAACATATGTTACCAGGATAGGCGTGAAACTTGACCTATCTCATTTCGAATCCTTCTTGTTTGAACCCTGCGAGCTACCTGTTCCTGCCCCTAGTTTAGAAATTGTCACATTTCTCGGTGCCTTGTACACAACGGAGCTATTCACTTTATTATCTTTCTTTTTGAAGCTCTTTTTGGAACTGTCGAACCCTTCTATTCTCTCTCTCTTGATGGTCGCTTCCACAAGCTCTCTGGTAGCAACAATCTAAGAGAAGCTTTGCATCGAAGTACTAGTAAACAAACAGTCGTATATCAAGCCCGTCAATGTTTCTCCAAACATATGGGTCATTTCACTCTCAATCAATGGAGGCTGCACTTGAGAAGCCAAATCCCGCCATTTGTGAGCATACTGTCGGAATGTTTCATTCGACCTCTGTCCCATCTACTGCAACATAATCCTAGTAAGTCCCATCTCTGACACGTGCTTGTAGTTTTCCATAAAAGCGTGATGTAAGTCCTTCCACGTCTTTATGTTCTCTCGACTCAACTGTGTGTACCATCGGATCGCAGAACCTCTCAGGCTATCTTGAAAACAGTGGATCAGTAGCTTCTCATCCTTACTAAAAGCGGCCATCTTCCAGCAGTACATTGTTATATGAGCACATGGACACGATGTTCCATCATATTTATCAAAATCAGGCATCTTAAATTTTGGTGGTAAGACCAAATCAGATACCAACCCCAAATCAAATGCGTCAGTGCTCTTATTACTTTTCCCTTGTATCTCTTGTATCTTTGCCTCAAGTGCTTTGAAATGATCAGCGTACTTCTTCTCCATGTCATGGCGCATCTTGTCCACCTCATTCATGAAATTGAGATCCGGGACCTCTTCAACATTTGGAGTGAAATCATCAACTTCCATGGGGTGACTTGTGGATGCCCCTGGTAGATTGAATTACTCTTTGGTCGGTATTGACTACATCTCAGGTTGCCCCCTTATATGAGACGTAGTATCTGTTTGTCCTTCGGTCTCATTCGGTCCTCCCATTGGCGCTTTGTCTTTCTCCAAGTGCCTTGGTCCCAATAAAGCAGTCAACTGACTGATAATATCTGCCTGAGCCTTGGCAATACTATCCTTCATGTTATTCTCTATTCCATCTAGTCAATTTTGGAATTCTACATGATCTTCCTCGAATTTCTTTAGCCTTTCTTCCATTACCAACCTTCTTGTACGTGAACGTGTTGAGTATGTATACAGTATGTTTGCAATTTTTAGAGTTCACTGCCATAAAACCTTTTATTATTAATCTCTATTTTATAATCAATGATGCATATGATGTATGAATGCATGAATGCATGTATGCAATAAGGTATTGAATTCAAAAAACATCTTAAAAATATCCATTTGTCCGAAAATGGTCCCTAAAAATTGAAGATAGTTAACTACAGAAAACTGCTAGGGTTGATCCCCAAATTAGTCAACTCATGCAGCAAGCGTACGATGACTTCTCCGTGCTCTTGCTCAATGCTCGGCTGCCTCAGAAGGGTCGTAGCTTCCTTCGATAATATCTGTACTTAGGATGCGATGCTTCTTACCTGTCCTTTGAAGTTGACCAATTCATTATTCTGACTATGAATGGTGCGCTGCGCCTGCTTCATTCTTTGCCTTCCATGCTCCTCCAGCATCCTGGCATAAAGCTCCTTCAAAATTGACTAGCTTCTCACTCAACTCTTGTACTTTGTTCTTAAGCGAGACAATCTTCCGTTGTAAACCCTCTTTTTCTTTTTCCATCTGAACCTTGTCCTCGTTATGATACCTGGTAACCAACTCCTCTAACTGTGCCACCTGGTTTGTCAACTCAAAGTTCCTTGCCTGCTCTTTCTTTAACATCTTCTTTTCTTTGTAGTTTGCTTCTCTTGCTTCGCGACACTTTCGTTCATAAAGCTTCTTGTAGTCTTCTTTCTCTCTCATCATCTTGTCTAAGCGATCAGACAAATCCCCAATGATCTTGCCCTCACTTTCTTTCTGATATTTCCTCTTACGTCCCTCATGTATCTCTCGTGTTTCTCTCAAATCTCGGCTTAACTTCTCATTCTGGAGTGTCAGATCTTTCTCTTTTCTCTCTTCTGTTATCACTTGATACTTCGTTAAGTTTAACTCTTGTATAAGGTCATAAATCTTCCTCTCATGTCTTTGCAAATCCAGCTCCCGATCATGCTTTAGTTTTTTTAGTGCTGATGGCGCTTCTTCGGCTACTCTATTCGACGATGATCCATCATCCCTCGGTATCTCTTGGAAAGTTCCATCATTCACTCTTTGCACCCTTCTTTCATCGTATCAGGCCATAACCTCGGACTCTCGGTAAGGCTGAACTCTTCTGGGCGAATCCCATGCCTTTGCAATCTGAGTTATCCTAGACCTGTAACACTCGATTTGGTGCGTATAGCCAAAACTTGCCATACCTGCTGTAGCCGGTATGAACTGTCTAGACCCAAACTGCCTCGAAACTAGAAGTGGGCAATAAGCTGTTCCACCCTACCTACCAAAGGAATCCAATCCCTATTTCCATACTAATATTAAAAAGTAGTTCCTCTGTTCAACCAACAAGCTTTCCAAACAACGTCTGAATCTGTCAAGTTCCGAAAGAAATATCTCCATTGAGTTTCAGTCTTCTTCTCCAAAACACAACTCTTCAAATGTTCTTCAATGGGAGAATAAGTGGTCTTAAACTTTAGGTCACTATACGGCGAGCTCCAACGATGACCTCTGAACCATACCTCTAGTAGCTGCGTGCAACCTCAAAACCTTCCTTCACCGGCCTTCTTGCATTCAGTCAATGATCTGTAAGTCTCGGCTAAGATGGAAGGAACTAGATTCACACCCTTAAACAGTCTTTCGAACAAACCAACAATGGATGGATCTATGTGTTTAGGGTTTCTCGAAAACAACACCAACCCATAAATGCAAAGAGCGTAAATCCTTCTTACCTTGGTGGTCTCTTCACTACTAGCAGCTATCAAATCCTTTAAAACCTTCCAGCTTACTCTTTGCTTATCCTCGCTCATGTCGTTTCCATCATGTCCTGTTATCTTCGGATCCCAAAATTCCTTTCTCTTCCAGTGATCTGCATTAGCTTCTTCTTGAAACCCGAAGTACTGTTGGGCTTGACGTATATCCTATCACTCTTAATTGTTGGATAATTAATCAATACTTCATACTCCTCTAATGTAGGCGTCATGTTGATCTTCCCGAAAGTGAAACAATTGTATGCTGGATTCTAAAACTGTGTCATAGCTCTCATCAATTGTCTGTCGATCAGAACATTCACTAACAGTGCAATATCTCCAAATTCCTTCCTAAATTGCTCCTTCATATCACTAGTCCACTCTTCCCATATTTCCTGAAGTTCGGAAAAATACAGGCTTTCATTCGTGTTGATCCTTACGTACCCTTTCATCACTGAGACGCTTTCTGGAGGTAAACTATCCCCTTTCTCACGCTGAACTGCTTCCGACCACGTCCAGACTTTTGTATTATCTTCTCCTATAATGATTCATTATGATATTTTGGACACTCTTAATTTTACTGTTTCCCGAATAAATATCAATGTAAATGATAAGACAAATAACAATACAAAGGTATATAAAAGAAACAAAACGAAACAGAAAGAATTGTGTTAGTTGGGTAAATACATGAATAAAATAAAATAATAAGAATTGTGCCTGAAAATAACCAGAGAGCAGTTCATAATGCAATGAAAATGAACCAGAGAATAGGTTAAGTTGCATATAAATAACCAGAGAGCATGTTAACAGAGAAATCCTAATTTTGGCGGCATTTCGGCAGCATACCGCCTTATCTTATTGTCCCGATCTGGCTCTAAAAGGGGTAGGTTTCTACTCTATACATGTGGTTTTTGATCTAGACACTAGGTTCCCGAACTGTCATTATCGTCTACTACGACGATAAGACATTGATTCGGTAGTATAGGTCCTTTAAAACGAAGGTGAAGACCTCACGACGCGTAAGGTTAGTATACCAGAAGCAGATAAAAATCCAAAATTCAGATCTGGAGAGCATCACGTCGAATAATATCTAACTCCTATTTAAGTGTGAAAGCTCGGGTCGAGAGCTTATGCATGAATGACAAATTTATCACAAAAATGAAAATGCTACCCTCATTCAGGCGATATTTATTTAACAATAATGAATTAAGTTAATATCTAACTCTAAGCTGTCGCGACCATTTTAAAACCGATAATGCCAAAAACAGCTTGGCGAATGATTTTAGGAAAAATCATGTTTTATTGCTCTTAGTTGTGAAAACCATGTTTTATTTAAAAATCGTATATTATTTAATTTTTAAAAATGACTTGGAGTCGATATCGGCCACTTTGGTAGGCCAGATACCATAAAACAAACTAGAGATTCATTTAAAAATATTTGAGTTCGAGAGTCGGTTACGTGAAAGGAAGACCCTTACAAACGCCCAAAACTAGTACCTCATTAATTACACATGGTATTTCGGTATTTTGAATATAAATATTAATTTAATTCTTTATTGTTAACTAACTATCGTTCGAATTGAGGATATCCTTTTGGATAAAAAAATATATTTCTTTTAAATACGAGCTTGAATAAGACGTCCTCTAGATAGGAAACCTTAACCCAAATTTAAAGAAATATAAATTTCACCTCAAAAGGTTTAAATGCATGATCATTTGTTTTCTTGTTCATTTTAAGTCCTAACCTAGAAAGGCTCCATTAATCATGTATTTAAACCCTATTTAAATTATTAATTTCACCAAGTGTATGATAACATCTGAATGCTCGGACATTACCATCTTGTCACTTAACAAAATTAATAATATTATTAATGTCACTAATTATTTGGCTAATCAATTTTATTTAATTCTAAACCTAAATTAATGAGTCAATTTCTAAGTTTTGATAGCACATCAATTTGATACCAAGGTACACTCTTTAGGCTAACATCATGGTACGTCAAAACACCAACCATTTACTGTATCCGAGGTATAAGATTTAAATGCTAACATTACTAAATTATCTCCCTATTTAATTAATTAATTAAAGCGACTAATCTTAGAAGGCTCTAAATTAGTTAACTAAATGAGAATTAAATGTCACCCTACAAATATACTACATGATTTTTAAAAATATTCAAACAAAGTAAATATATACATGAAAACGTAAATAAATAAATAAATAAAACAGTATATAAAAAAGGTTAAGTTACTTTTATTAGAGATATGGGAGATCGATTACACCAAGAATATAGAGGGACTTACAAGGCATGACGTGAGCATTAAAAGGCAAAAAAAGATTGAGGGTGAATTAGACGCAATTAGGCTATGATAAATTAATTTTTAACTTAGGAAATTTTAATTAAATTCAATTAAGTATCTAATTAAATTAATTCTAAGTTTTAAAATTAAATTAACCCTAATTAAAGTCTAAGTTGATCAAATTTTAGGCCTAGGGTTCAATTTAGGCTCAAACTAGATTTAATTAGATTAAATTAATTTTAAATTCAACATTAGAAATAAAATTAAATTTAACTAAGAACCTAATTAAGTTATTCCTAAGCCTTAAAATTAAATTAACACCTAATTAATATCTAAATTGATTAATTTTTAAGTTTAGGGTTTGGGGTCAATTAGGGCTAATTTGAATGAATTTTAAAGTTTTAAGGGTTAAACTAAGGGTATAAGGACCTAGTTGAACTACACTTCGAAGTTTGAGGGACCTAGGGAGTAAATTCCTCACATCTCCAAAGAGACGGGTCAAACCCATCAAAAGACGCGGGTCAAGACCCGACCCAGCTAAACCCGCGGGCTCCCCTTTGCAAAACGACAACGTTTTGCTATCGAGTAAAACCCCCTCACCCGAGTTCACTCGGCCAGAATTCCTTCCTCTTCAACTCGGTCATCAACTCAACCTAAAAACTCTCTGAACCTAAACACCAAAAATTCAGAAAACAGTCCCAAAAATGGATCAAAACACACTTTCTTGATGGTGTTCATCTTTGTTCATCATGAACAAGGATGAATACCAAGAACACTAAGAACACCAAGCCGCTTCACCGTCTACTCAACCGCACAGATCCGTTGCTGCCGCCCTCCAATCATGTTCGGTAGTTCGTCGGCCACCATGATTCGCTCCGATCATCATCGTAAACCTCCGCCCGTCTCAGCTTTTTCTCCGATAGCCGTTTCCGGCACCGGCGAACACACCAAAAACCTTAAAAACTCTCCTAAAACGTCTCAAAAACTACATTTCTTGATCTAAACATCAAACATCACTTAAAAACTTACTTCTAACCCCTCAATCGTGCCCGAATAACACCCCAAATTTCTAGATTCGTTTGAAATCAATACACTTAAACCGAAATTCAATCTCCTGTCTAATCTAACACAAAAAAGAATAAGAAAGATTAAAGGATGACTTTACCTTCTGAAAATTTGATGATGATTGTGAGTTCCCTTTGAGGCTCCAATTGATCTCAATCCCGTAAACTCCTCTGTTTGATTGCAGGAAAAAAAGATCCCCTTCTCCTCTGTTTTTCCTTTTCTTTTAAAGGCACCAACCCACAATCCACACCAAATCAAACTCCTAACCCTCTCCCCGAAAATCTCTCAACCACACCAATCGAAAATCTCTCCCACTCCATCTCCTATTTTTGAATTTTATTCTGTTTTTTTATTTTTTATTTTATTTTTAGTTATTTATTTTATTCACCTCAAAATTCGGGTGTAACAATATTTTTTATGTTTTATATTTATTACATTTTTAGTTTTATCGTATATTTTAATGAAAAAATATTTTTATTTAATTTGTTATATTTATACAAATTCATTTATTTTTTTGACATGCTTTTAGTATTTTATTATGCACTTTTGGTGCAATTTTTCTGTTTTATAACACACTGTTCGTCTATCTCTGTGGTATATCTGCGAATGTATAAAAATTATCATGTCTAATGTATTTTATTTGTGATTGTAGGTTTTTCTTAAGGTTAGATTTTTTTTTTCGTTGTTGGTTGTTGATGTATTTATATCTGTTTTTGTGAATTAGTTTATAAGTTTATTTTAGTTCGCTCATTACTCTATCATTTTAAAAGCATCTAGTTGAGTAAAAACAAAAAAATACTATTGACGATTATTAATTACAATAGATATAAAATTCAAATTTAAAAGAAAATTATGACTATCGTTGTGACTTTGATTTTTTTTATTTGAATTTTTTGTGGGTATAGTCCTCAAATTCTTAAATGATACCATTTAAAATACAAAAATAACAAAATAATTGAAATAAATAAGTATAAAATTATAGTTTATGCGCTATTAAACTTAAGAATATATATATCGAATGGTCATACAACCAAAAAAAAATTAAGGGGTGTTCTAGTCATCTCTCCTAAAAATTTTATATTATATTATAATTTATATAATTTTCGTCTTTTGTTACCAATATCTAATTTTGTATCTTTTAAACAATTATAATTTTATATTCCTTAGATTTTATTTGAGAGAATTTGAGTTAAAGAATTACTAATTAGAGGTTTAAACGAAACTTAGCTAAAATTAGAATTAGATTCAAGACCTAAATTGAAAAAGAAAAAAGAGAGTATGTAATGTGTCTCGATTGTTTTTGAAAGTATGTGAAAATAAGAGAAGTTACGACGAAATGCACATGTTTTAGTATAAACAAAAATATAACAGTAACAGTGATAATAGAGAGATTAAAGACACATATTAAATATTAAATTAAAACTAAAGATGAAATTAACTTTTTTTCTTATATTTTTTATTTTATAATAATATAATATATTAAGATTGTATCAAAAGATTAAAGAAAAAAAACAATAAAAGAATAAGATAAGTATTTGTCGCAACTCTTTTTTCAAGCGGTTCGACGATTTTTTTTTTAAAATAAAAAAAAAACAAGTTACTATCAATCTTTTTTTAAAACAAGGTCTACTTGGATCACCTAAAAAATGGGTCATCTTAATAAAATCATTTTGTTTTTTTATTAAAACAATAATTGTTGGTCTGAAAAAAAAAAAGTGGGTTCGGGAGTCGGTTACGCGTAGGGAAGGATTAGCACCCCACAACGCTCAAAAATTGGTACCTAGCCGGTTACAAACGTTTTAAAGTTGGAATTTGCAAGTTCATATAAAATTTAAATTATTGTCCATTTATTAATTTGATTCTATTTTAACGATCCCACCGCCAGGAAAGTAAATTTTAATCACCGCCAACATTTCTAGTGCTAACCCGTTACCTCCCTTTTGTAAGACACCATATTAATTAAGTTCCACTTTTTAATCAAGCAAGCAAAACAAATTATCTGTGTTGAATCTTTTATATAATTTATGTCAGTTTTTAATCCTAAACATATGTAAGTGAATTTTAGATTCAAATATAATTAAGTGTACTTTATTAGTTCTTGATGAAGAAAAATTTATTTTCCATATTCATAAGGCTCTAACTAAGGTGAATAAGAACCTAATCCTAGAGGCTTAACTTAATTAGTAACTATAACAACAATTTTTAAACCTAGAGATTTTAAGAAAATATCAAATTAAAACTAATAATAAAAATTAACCAAAACTATTTACAAGTTATAAAGGTATTTTTAAAAA
The DNA here is from genome assembly GCA_035048815.1 of Abelmoschus esculentus. NCBI lineage: Eukaryota > Viridiplantae > Streptophyta > Magnoliopsida > Malvales > Malvaceae > Abelmoschus > Abelmoschus esculentus. The sequence goes on along the minus strand of JAUCBN010000026.1, from coordinate 8,807,346 downwards.
ATTAAAACAAAGAAAATCTTATGTATAAATTATGATTTAAATAAAAGAATTAAAAAATAAAATTACATTAGGTTTTTAAAGAATAGATAAGTGAATATAATTTAAAGTTGAAAAACTAAAAGTTTGTGGAGATGATAAATAACTTGGTTAGAAAACAATTTTTGTAAAATTCTCATCAATGAAAAAAAATCAAACATCAAATCTTATTTTAAAAATTTAACTAAAAGAAGAAAAAATAATAACTAAAAAACTTTTGTACATACAATTAAATAAAGATAAAAATAAAACAATAAACAATAAAAATACCTCAAATAAATGCTTCAAGCTTTTATTCCAATTCAAATCCAAATACAAAAGTCTAAGCACAATTCTTCCAAAATTTCTATCAATTCTCTCGATATTTTTCAAAGTAAACTAAAACTCTCTACGTGAAAGAACTAAGCACAATTCTTGATTTGATTCCCATGGTCATTTCTTCAACTTGACCAAATTTGATAATATTCTTTCTTTTGTTTTGAGTCAAATATCCCATAATTGCTTTCCTTTCTTTTTTTTCTTCAAATCAACTTAAATTGTTATCCTTCTTTGATTTGATTTTGATCAAATTTCCTTTTTTATTTTTTCTGATTTGAGACAAAAATTAGTGACAACAGTTGCTCCCCCTTCTTTGCTTATTACAGTGAAACAGTGATAAAGCAAAGAATAAAAGACATTGATTTTTATTAGTCATAAACTCATTGAAAGACTCCATTGTTCTTACGCTTGATCATGTTCCATTATCTTTTATACCCGAATGGATAGGTGAGTTTTATTCTTCTCGTGCTCGAATAGAAAGGCATGTGTTAAAGATAAAGGTTTCATCATCCTCATGCTTAGATTGATAAGCAAGTTCAATTCTACTTATGCTCAAACAGATAAGCATCTTTAGAAAAGGGTTCCATTCTCCTTATGCACGAATTGATATGTAGGTTCTAAAATAGGGTTCCATTCTCCTCAAGCACGAATGGATATGCGGTTTCTATTCTCCTCACGCTCGAATAGATAAGCAAGTTCTACTCTCCTCGTGCTCGAGTAGATAAGCAGGTTCAAAAAAAGGGTTTCTTTCACCTTATACACGAATAGATATGCAAGTTCTATTTTCCTCATACTCGAATAGATAAGTAGATTCTACTCTCCTCATGCTCGAGTAGATAAGCAAGTTCAAAAAAAGGGTTTCATTCTCCTCATGTACGAATGGATATGCAGGTTCTATTCTCTTCATGCTCAAATAGATAAGCAGGTTCTACTTTCCTCATGCTCGAGTTGATAAGCATGTTTCAAAAAAAGGTTTCATTATCCTCATGTATGAATGAATATGCAGGTTCTATTCTCCTCATGCTTGAATAGATTAGCAATTTTTACTCTCCTCATGCTCGAGTAGATAAGAATGTTTCAAAAAAAAGGTTTCATTCTCCTCATGTGCGAATGAATATGTAGGTTCTATTCTCCTCATGCTCAAATAGATAAGCAAGTTCTATTATCCTCATGCTCAAGTAGATAAGCAGAAAAAAGGGTTCCATTCTCCTTCTACACGAATGGATATGCAGGTTCTACTCTCCTCATGCTCTAGTAGATAACTAAAAAAAGGGTTTCATTCTCCTCATGCACGAATAGATATGCATGTTCTATTCTCCTCATGCTCGAATAGATAAGTAGGTTTTACTCTTTTCATGCTCGAGTAGATAAGGAAAAAATGGTTTCAAAGAAAGGGTTCCATTCTCCTCATGCACGAATGGATATGCAGGTTCTATTCTTCTCGTGCTTGAATAGATAAGAAGGTTCTACTCTTTTCATGCCAGCGTAGATAAGTAGAAAAAAATATTTCATTCTCCTCATGCATGAATAGATATGTAGGTTCTATTCTCCTCATGCTCGAATGGATAAGTAGGTTTCAAAAAGGGGTTTTATTCTCTTCTTACACGAATGGATATGCAAGTTCTATTCTCCTCACGCTCGTATAGATAAGCGAGTTCTAGTCTCCACATGCTTGAGTAGATAAATAGGTTTCAAAAAGGGTTTCATTCTCCTCATGCACGAATAGTGAGTAAATTGGTAAGTTTGCTTGCAAATATTCGTGTTTTGACTTTTTTCTTCTATACCTAATATCGTTAGAGACCTTAAGTTGATCTTAAATTCTACTTTTGCTAAGTAGATTTTGGAACCGACAAAGAAAAAACAAAATTCCTTTCAAGCTATCAATCCTCTTAGGGAATTATTTTACATGAACTATCTGAGTTGCCCTTTACGGGTTTTCAACACAGATCCTCATTTGATTTTAAGATGCCCTTTGCGGATTTCCGTCTTGAATCCTCCTTTTTGTTTTGTTTTCTTTTTTCTTTTTCTTTTTTTTATATCTAAGGCATCCTTTACGGGTTTTCACCTTTAGATGCTTTTCTTCTTTTTCTAGGCATAGTTTCTCTTGACTGGGCTTGAATTCAACAAATTCTCCTCTTCATCTTTCTCAAACGAAATCAAAGTTTCTTCTGAAAAAGCCTCTGACATAACATAAGATTTTCCCAATAAGTGCACACATTTCTTGGGTATCTTCTAGATTGACAATATTTTCTTTAGCATCAAGTCGCATTCCTAAAATTTTCTCGGTCAAATCTTCTTAGCATAAGCTCGCATGATTCTCTTTTGATACATCTGGCCATGGCAAACAAATTTTAACTTTTTTTCATCAATTAGGTTCAATTGGTAATATTTTGCTTGGTCTCATTAAATTTCTTCTAGCTCCACTTCCATTAAGAACATCTGAGAAAAAGATTTCCACCCAAATTGATAATTCAATTTCTATCATGTAAGCAAGTGAAAACGGTGTTGCCTTATTCCCCTTAAGGCACTTATGATATGTTGAATATTTGCCCTTAGACTCAAAATGAATACAAAGAAACCTTTTTCATTAATTTATATCATTTTACTTGTAAGATGTAAAAAAGGCTGGAAATAAGGATTTGAAGAAAATAAAGGTTAAAAATAGGGATTTAAACTCAAAGGTCATGACAAACATGAAGAAAAAAACAAAGTCAAATGCCCCAAAATTCATAGTATGAATGATTCACGAATCCATCAACCAGACAGTGTCCCATTTTAGTGGCTCTCTTTAACTCACCAACTCACCAAGTTTCAATATTCCCACTTTTCTAATCTCAATCAAACATTAGAAGTTCAATGGTCCTTGAAGAAAGATTAACTCAATTAAGCGGAATGTATTCTGAAAATGAACTCCTTTTTTCTCAAATATTCACGTGTGATCCAAATGGTCTTTTAATGCTTGTAACGTAGGACAGGTTACGGTTGCAAAAGAAAGAATACATAGGCTCAAATATATATTCGAGGGTTATTAAACCAAGGATCAACTTTTATTGATGAAATCTTCGTTTGATTATTCTCAAGATCACTCTAGATTGTCCATTTTGGATTTTCACTCTAAAATTTATTTCTTTTCTTGTACAGGTATGATTTGAAGGATTTAGCGTAAGCTCCATACTTTCATCTTCTTTCACGATTTAATAGAGGCTCTACCAAAAGGGTGTATTTTGGAAGAGAAATTGACCAAATGAATGGGAAGGAAATGTTTGCCACTTGTGAAAAATAAAGGACATGCATCTTTAAAACAAGTAAAATAACATAAAGTCTCATTAAAAAGGATATTTGATATTTACGAGCAAAAGGTCTTGTTCTAGGTGTGAAATAACATAAATCTTTTTATGTCTGTATACCTAGCTTAACTGAATGTACCGAGATACAAACCCAAACAAACAAATCAGTCACCAAGCTTAGGTCTCTAATATCTATGTCTCTCTAAATGCTTCCTTTCTAAAAGAATTTAAGGATAATAGTTTTCTCACTTCTTGTCATTTGTGGCCTTATCAACAGCTTCATTGAGGTCATACACCTTGTAGTCTTTGGTTTCTTCATGATTAGCAATCTGTTGGTTTAGGCCACTAATGAACTTCTTCCGAGATAAAGTTGAAACTCGACTTTGGGTGAGATGAATTCCTTTAAAGCCCTTAGAAAAATGTAAGCAATCTCTAGCAAATCATTGATTCCATTAATTTTTCTCTTTGTTTGGGTCCTAAAACCCCAACATGACTATTGTCTGGGTAACAACATCCAGTAAGCTCATGTATTCCTAGAATTCTTGATTTATCTTCAATGATCATTGCTTTGGTATCATACTTCTGTGAGACTTTGCTCCCTTTTTAGTTTAATTCTTTATTATGTTTAAATATATGCAATGATGTAAAAACAGAAACAAATGCAAACAAAATGCAAATGCATAAATACAAATGTGTGAATTCATAAGAATTGACATTGATCCATTAAGGTATTACTCTTAGAAGTAGCTTTTCAATGGATACCGAAGATCCTTATTATGCAGGATTTAAAATTATATCACGAGTATATCTTATCCTGATTACACAATTATATCCTTGATCAACCATAAAAGTCACAGTCATACTTTCTTATATTAGCGCAAAGCTTTAACTTTTTTGGTTAACATATCATATCTTACAATATCTTAGATTTGGGTCATGAAATCTTGTCAAATAAGTCTTGTTCTTCAAATCTCATAACATTATCCTTAAGACGAGTAAAAAAAAAGAAAAAGAAGGAAAATTCGAGGTAAAAACTCGCTAAGGGAGCCTTGAAATCATGGAGAGATTCAAGTTATGAGTTTGAAAATGGTCCATGAAGAAATTTCATATGTCTTGAGCGAGGTAGCAGCGAAGTCCTTGTAATTGATATCTTAGGGTTTTATTATTATTATCATCATTTTTACCTCTTTCTTTTTTTCGATATTGTATCAAATATTCGACAACCACCTTTCAAGGCCTAGGCTGTTTTTATTCAATAAGAAAATTCAATAATCTCGTTACCTTGTGCTTCTTTATCATCTGAATATTTGTGCATTTCTTCGATGAATTTGTTGCTTTACTAAATAGGGGTCTACAATATATTTTTATATTTGATGCATTACTTGAATAAATGGTTTAAAACAAAATGATGCTCAATGGAAAGTTTTTTTTAAGAGGCACGACATAGAGTGAAGAAGATGAAGTACATTGATCGTGGTCTGAGTAAAGATAAACAAATTCAAAATAAAATCTAATATCCATGCATTTAAAGCATTTGAATATCTTGCATATAAGACAGGTAAATTAGAAACATGTGCATTTTTTGACAGGATTAACCTTTAAGAGGAGGTGCTTTTAGGATGAAGTATCATTATTTATTTTCAAGAATAAACATCATCAATCACCTCCGAGATGGAGTGTCATCACCAAGCTTCCACCACCTCCGAGATGGAGTGTCATCATTAAGCTTTCATGAAGGAATGCCATCAACTACCTCCGAGATGGAGTGTCATCACTAAAGCTTCCAAGAAGGAATGCCATCAATCACCTCCGAGATGGAGTGTCATCATTAAGCTTTCATGAAGGAATGCCATCAATCAGCTCCGAGATGGAGTGTCATCATTAAGATTCCAAGAAGGAATGTGATGAGTGCCCAAAAGGCATTTATTTACTACCCTTCTCATGGCACTTTATACATCTACTATACTCCAACTTGAGCTGAAATATAGACTCTTTGCACAATATTGGATATTCCGTTATCACTACTTACAAAGTTGAAATTTATAGAGAGTGCGGATATTATTACATATTCTGTATATGCAGGAATATCTAGGGCCAAAGCAGCGGTGAAGTAGTGTTGAGGCCAAGGTAGTGACAAGGCCGCGGCAGCATCCAGAGTGGCAACATCCACATTGTAGGCGAATGAAAGACAAAACTATAGAGAATATTTTGGAAGACGCAACGCACTAATTGGACCAGGGTAGCACACTGAAAGTCCAAGTCAAAGACCAAACGGGAAAATCTTTCCAGAAGGCTGCAAACTTGGAAACATCAGATCTCATGTAGAAGACTTGCTCCCTACACCAAGTTAGAGTCTTTTTAGGAAAGGTTTGCCCTAGGTTAAGACTATATATAGCCTAGCCGGCCACATTGTTGGAGAGTGCCAATTTTAGAGAAACCCTTCCCCTATTATTTGTACTTAACGACATTATATACTAAATCTCTTAGGGATAGGTGAAGGTTGTAGATATTAGTGAGAGGAGATTGTTTCTTGTTTCTTTGTTCTAATGCAATAATAATATCGAAGTTTGCTTATCTTATTGTCATTCCTTGTTCTTGCATTCAAGCTCGAGAGAGAAGTTTGTAAGTAATCTATTTATCCAGCATAGAGAAAGTTAGATTCACAAAAGGGATAAGTACGGTATTGACGACACTAACTCGGCCTAGAGATAGGTTAAGAGTTTCAGAAGCTAAAAAAAGTGTTAGATTGGTTGGTGATTATCGTTGATTCACGCTGAAAGGTATCATCAGAGACCATTCATCAACAACGCTCTGACTTAGAGATAAGAGGAGTCAACTACAGACACTTTGTTGAACTTTGATGCATCTGCCCAAGAGCAAGAGTTTACGGCGATAGAGAACACTAACGCTGCCGAGGTTGTATCCGCAGTACTGCCAAAGTAGTATTGTGTAATTGCATTAGACAAGAAGAAGATCAATCAAATCCACTAATTGATGCAGCTGGATCCTACCCACTTTCTCTATATCGTTCTCTATCCTTTATTTTATGTTTTGTTATTTAGTTACTTAGTTAGACAATTCCACTTATCTGTGCTTTTACTTTATTTTTCAGGAGCAAGGGAACAAAGGGAGACATATTAAGTATACCAATCCATGTGGAGACCATATACGATATACTTATCACTTTATTACTTGCGACGTATACACTACACAGTTGCGCTATTATTACATGCATCAAGTTTTTGGCGCCGTTACCGGAGATTGACAACTAAGTTTTTGTTTTCTTTATTTTCTTGCTATTTAATCATTCTTTATTTAACTTTAATTCTAATTTTTTTTATTAACTTTGACTTATCTGGTGTATGATCAGGGAAAACCCGAGTGGTCCATTGTACGAATTGGATCCTGAAATTGAACGCACAGGACACCATCTAAGGTGCAACCTGTTTCAAGTCATGTATGATCGACCAAGAGGACAGACTCTACCTGTTGATCATAATGTACTGCCACCAGCAATGCCGCAGCAGCAACTGCCGCGACCATTGCCAAGGCAGCTCGCTAATAGAGACTTTCTGGTGGAAGACCTAAACGGACTAAACCCTGGCGTAGTCACCCCAGAGATTGAAGCAACTCACTTTGAGCTCAAACCAGTGATGTTCAACATGTTGAACACAATTGGACAGTTTAGTGGGTCTGCTACTGAAGATACAAAGCAGCATATTAAATCTTTCATGGAAGTATGCAATTCTTTCAAAATCCAAGGAGTCTATGAAGATATTTTAAGATTAAAGTTATTCTCCTATTCACTGAGGGATAGGGCGAAAACTTGGTTAAATGGCATCCCAGCAGGATCCATAGGATCTTGGGATGAACTCTACCGAGAATTCATTACGAAGTTCAACCCGACAAATCTTTATGATCGCATTCGTAATGAAATCACATCATTTCGGCAGGATGATGATGAACCAATGTATGAGGCGTGGGAATGCTATAGAGAATTGTGAAACAAATGCCCACTAGATGGTTTTCCCTTGTGGACGCAAGTCTCCATGTTCTATAATGCCACCAATGCCTCCACAAGGATGATGCTAGATGCTTCCGCAAATGGGACACTTTTGGATAGAGCACCCGTGGAGGCTATTGAGATTCTGAACAAACTTGCAAGGAACGACTTCCAGTTTCCTACATTAAGGCGAGGAGGAATGAGACGCCATGCCATGGCCCATGAATTAGACACAACCAGTTCGGTGGCAGCACAATTGGCTTCTCTGACCAAGATGGTTTAGAATATGCAAGCCCAGCAAAATATACAGGAGGTTAAGGCAGTCAACTCATCTGATTAATATGCAAGATGAGGAAACCAACCTATAAGTTGGAAATTATAATAGGAACAATTATATGATGTCCAACAATTACAACCCATCCTGGAAAAGGCATCCAAACTTTTCATGGAGTAACCCCAACAATGCCTTAAATCCAGTCAACCAAGCCCCTGGATACCAATACCAAATTCAGAACCTGCCGCAGAAGCACACTTAGCAGTCCATGCCGCAGCAGCAGGTCGAACAACAGCAGCCTCTGAACGCACTGGCAGATTCTCTTACGGTATTCATGTCAAAAATTGATTCATACATGGCCGAGAATAGCCGCTTCATGAAGCGTAATGATGAGTTCATGAACCGAACTGAGCTGAGACTGCAGAACTAGGAGGCTGCCATCAAGTCTTTAGAAACCCAAGTTGGTCAATTTGCCCAACGATAGAACACTCAACCACCAGGGGTTTTACCTAGCAATACTGAGGTTGCTAAGGTGTTAGGCCACGAGGAATGCAAGGTAATTATGACAAGAAGTTGCCTACAATTAAAAAATAAAGAAGGTCCCTTAACCGATAGAGTCCAACCAGAAAAGCAACATCACGAGGACTCAGAAACTGAGTAGGACCCTGCCGAAAGTACTACCCCGGTAGCAGAATCAGCAGTACCTGAAAATCCTGGCGAGGCAGCTACAGATAAGTTTACCCAAGGTATTAAACTCAATATCCAAGGAAACCTGAAGGATATAAGACCACAACCTCCTTTCCCGCAGAGGTTAAAAAAGCACAAACAGGATCACCAATTTTGGAAATTCCTAGACATCTTAAAGCAAGTCCATATCAACTTGCCATTAGTTGAAGCTATTGAACAAATTCCCAACTATGCCAAGTTCTTAAAGGACATAGTATCCAAACGACGAAGGCTAAGGGAATTTGAAACGGTGGCAGCCATTGAAGGTTGCATGGCCATGCTACATAATCGTATGCCGCCTAAGCTAAAGGATCCTGGATGCTTTACAATCCCCTGTACGATTGGGGATGGTTACGAAGGAAAGGCCCTATGCGACTTGGGAGCAAGCATCAATCTAATGCCCAAATCAGTTTTTCAAAAACTTGGAATAGTGCGGGCAAAACCAACAACAGTACTGCTCCAACTTGTGGATCGGTCCTATGTGCATCCTGAAGGCAAAATTGAGGACATTCTGGTTAAGGTCGACAAGTTAATATTTCTTGTCGACTTTCTTGTCCTTGACTGTGAGGCCGACGACAAAGCATCGATCATCCTGGGTCGACCTTTCCTTGCTACTGGACGCACTATCATCGATATGGAAAATGGCGAGCTCACAATGCGGATAAACGATCAATAAGTCAAGTTGAACGCCTTCCACAATCTCACAAATTCAGACGCTCCAGCAGAATGTAAGGCTCTCCATACACCAGATCAGGGTATAAAAACATCCTACCTGGACAGCACGCTCGGCAGACTATTTGGTAAGCGAATAAAGCCCAAAGGAGAAGTCGAATGCACTGATGGGACTGGCCAACACGCAAAGGAAGATACGAGCCAGAAAGAGATAACCAAATTGGGAGATGCATTCACATGCACTCCACAAGTAACATAATCTCTTTCCTTCCATTTTATTTATTATATTAGGATTAGTTTTATATGTTGTTATGTTTTATTTTCAGTATTTTATATTTTTAAGTTTTGTTTTTTTAGGATAAATAAAGCAACGAATGCAGAAAAATTATTTCACAGCAGGAAGTCTGCTGCCGCGATAGTGCACTATGTCAGAGCCGCAAAAATCCTAACGGGCAGAAACAGTGCAACGACTCTCTACCGAGAAATCCGCCGCGGCAGTAACTGTTCAGCAAGGCAGTAAATGCCTAATGGCTAATTTTTAACAGTCATATTTTTTACAGTCTATATAAACAACTCCCTTGCTTAGAATTACCCACTTTTGCATTCTTGCTTATCTTCTTTGTTTTACAATCTCGCTCTTCATTACATTAGCTCTCATCTACTTCTTGAAATTTTCAGCAATCTTTTCAAGTACTCTAGATTTCGTTCAAGGCATCCAATAACTACAATCATGGCCGCTTACAACCGTTTTTATCCTGTCGCCATTAAAGAGCGATTCAATCGTTCTTTTATGGCCCGTCAGCTATGGGAGGAGCAAGGATTTCAGCACTTGGATGAAGATAATTATGGCATCGAACATTTCTTGTTCGACAAAATCAAATACCAAGATTGGGAAATCTTCTGTCTCCAACCTCCCCCAGCGAATCCCACGATCGTCCGAGAGTTTTATGCCCACATGCCGAGTGAAGGAAATTTTTATGTTCACTGCTGAGGGAAGCCAGTCGCCCTTAATGCCGAAGCAATCACCAACGCTATGGCCTCACTCCGTTGTCCAATACACATAGTGATTTTGAGGCGGAGGTCACCGATGTCGACTTCGAGCTAATCAAAGATGATCTTTGTTACGATGATACCCCATGGGAGACCGATAACCATAGAGGATCTGTAACAAGATTGAGCCTCAAACCCGAGGCTAAGATGTGGTGCACCTTTGTCAAAAGACATCTAATGCCCACATCGCATAACAGCACAATCGATAGAAGATGTTTGGTGCTCATCCAGTCCATAATCAACAAGAGGACCATCAACGTTGGAGAGATTATTCTCCAAGAAATTTATGATTGCGGTAAGAAAGACAAAGGCCCTTTATGTTTCCCTTCATTAATCTCTACTTTGTGTATTGCTGCAGGTGTACCAATCGAGGCTATAGACGAGTACACACCAAATCGGCCAAGATGGTATAAAGATTTCTATCGTCGAGTCATGCAGATAACACAGGCAGAACCTATCCAAGCAACACCGCAATAGTTCACTGCAGACTTTACTGCCGGAGGGCAGTACTCGACAGAAGTACCCATATCTGCCCAGGGCCCTGCCGCAATAGAACCTTACCAAGAAATTCTGCAGAGGATGGCAGACATGGACCTTCGCCAGCAACGCTACATGGAGACCAGCGCGACTTCAACACATCTCTCGCCCACATGATGATGACAAGCTTCCCAAATCAAGGGGCGCAATTCCCAGAATTCCCAACTAACATCTTTGTCACTGTCGCCCTTTATACCGAGACAACACCTGCCCCAGGGCTGCAACTATTTTTCCAATCACGGCAGCCTCAACAGTTTCATGCTGTCGGACCTTCCAGGCCGGCCAGGTTTGTCGGAGTATCCTCTACCAGCCAACGGCCGTCCAAGAGGTGAGCTATTTTTAACTCTCCCCAACGGGAACCAATCACTATGCCTAGTCTCAGCAGAGACACTCTGTCTCGCGAGATTGACGAATACCACAGTTCGTCACATGAACCAGCAATAGCCACTACCACGGTAGGGGGCGGGACAGAAATCATACACATAGAAAATATTGACGAAGTGGAAGAAGGCGATGAAGTTACTGCACCACCGCAACGCACACCGCCCAGTCGAGTTCAGCCGCATCGGCAAGCCAAACAACAACAATCACCAGCACAAGGATCTAGACGGAAGGAGTCAACAACATGGCCTAGGAGACTGCTCCGTACAAGCAGCTCCTCGGAGTCGTTATAAATGATTTATTTTAATGCTTTTGTCTATTTCCTTATTGAAATTGTTGTTTGCCGCATATATTGAGCATTGAGGACAATGCTAGGTTTGAGTTTGGGGGTATAGTAGGTGTAGAAGCACTGTCGAGGCAACCCACTGTCGCGGCATTACCATGAAAAAGAGAGTATTTTTTTTGAAATTTTTTTGGCAATATTCTCTTTCTTGAATTACTGTTTTTAATCTTGCACTGCTCTACATCAGCTTTGCTTTAGTTTACTCCTTTAAGGCTATAGAAATCTTTCTCCTTACCATGGCCAAGTTCTGTTTTGAAGGGATAACCATAGGATACTCATGGAATAAAACTTAGAAGCTTTCTTTAGGGTTAGAAAGAAAATAAACACTTTTTGGACTTGCTTGATTTAGGAGTTCTTTTAATAAACTTAGGTGATAAAGACTTAGAACCTTTTGGAAAAATAATTAGAGGTACCTATCACTGGCTCTAGTTTTGCTCTTATTCATGCTAGAGGTGTCCGAAATTGGCTCTAGTATGCTAAATAGGTGGTTAAAAAGAAAAAAAGAAGAAAAAGAAGAAAATAGAAACGCATATCTTGAGGTGCTTGAAATTGGCTCAAGACTTGTTGTTTTAAGGAGACAGCTTTGGTTCAAATTCTATTTGTCTTGAACTTAGAGTTTATCTAAGAAAGCCTTGAATCAACCTTGTCCATAAAATGCATACACTCACCTAGCCTTATAGCTTGTTTCTTAGTAAAGGTCCTTGGGTAAACTAGTGGCTAAAACGGAGAAATAGTCATGACCATGGTGGGGAGAATAGATGGAAAAGTAAGACCAAAGAGGAGTAAGGTTCGGCAATTTGATGTGTTGCATTGCTTGAGGACAAGCAATAGTTCGAGTTTGGGGGTATTTGTCGAGTGCTCCAAAGGCAGTTATTTACTACCCTTCTCATGGCACTTTATGCATCTACTATACTCCAACTTGAGCTGAAATATGAACTCTTTGCATAATATTGGATATTCTGTTATCACTACTTACAAAGTCTAAATTTATAGAGAATGCGAATATTATTACATATTCTGTACATGCAGGAATATCCAGGGCCGAAGCAGCGGTGAAGCAGTATTGAGGCAAAGGTAGGGACAAGGCCGCGGCAGCATCCAGAGTGGCAACATCAACATTGTAGGCGAATGAAAGACTAAAATATAGAGAACATTTTGGAAGATGCAATGCACTAATTGGACCAGGCTAGCACATTGATAGTCCAAGTCAAAGACCAAGCGGGAAAATCTTTCTAGAAGGCTGTAAACTTGGAAACATCAGATCTCATGTAGAAGACTTGCTCCCTACTCCAAGTTAGAGTCTATTTAGGAAATGTTTGCCCTAGGTTAATACTATATATAGCCTAGCCGACTATATTATGGAGAGAGTCGATTTTAAAGAAACCTTTCCTCTAAGATTTATACTTATCGACACTATGTTCTAAATCTCTTAGGGATAGGTGAAGGTTGTAGATATTAGTGAGAGGACATTGTTTCTTGTTTTTTTGTTCTAATGCAATAATAATATCGAAGTTTGCTTATCCTATTGTCATTCCTTGTTCTTGCATTCAAGCTCGAGAGGGAAGTTTGTAAGTAATTTGTTTATCTAGCATCGAGAGAGTTAGATTCACGAAAGAGATAAGTACGGTGCAGACGACACTAACTCGACCTAGAGATAGGTTAAGAGTTTCAAAAGCTAAAAGAAATATTGGATTGATTGGTGATTATCGTTGATTCACGTCGAGAGGTATCGTCAAAGACCATTCATCAACAGCGCTCTGACTTAGAGATAAGCGGAGTCAACTACGGACACTTTGTTGAACTTTGATGCATCTACCTAAGAGCAAGAGATTGCCGCGGCAGAGAACACTAACGTTGCCGAGGTTGTATCTACAGTACTGTCGAAGTAGTGTTGTGTAATTGCATTGGACAAGAAGAAGATCAATCAAATCCACTAATTGATGCAGCTGGATTCTACCCACTTTCTCTATATCATTCTCCATCTTTTATTTTATGTTTTGTTATTAAGTTACTTAGTTAGACAATTCCACTTATCTGTGTTTTTACTTTATTTTTCAGGAGCAAGGGAACAAGGGGAGACATATTAAGTATATCAATCCCTATGGAGATAATACACGATATATTTATCACTTTATTACTTGCGACGTGTATACTGCACAGTTGCACTATTATTACACGCATCTGAATGCCATCAATCACCTTCGAGATGGAATGTCATCATTAAGCTTCCATGAAGGAATACCATCAATCACCTCCGAGATAGAGTGTCATCATTGAGCTTCCAAAAGGGAATACCATCAACCACCTCCAAGATGGAGTGTCACCATTAAAGATTCTGATGAGGAATAACATCATTTACCTCACCATCTACATCTAAAATAAAGTATCCTCACTACTAGGTTGTTTCTCATTGGAAATTTGTTGTTTCTAGTCTTTTCTCACTTCCTCTATTTGTGTAATGAGCAAAGAGGGGCAGATGTATGGAACAAAATTAAATCAAATCTTAAATAATCTTAAATAAATATTTAAAATCTAAAAAATCAAAAAAAATCAAATAAATCTAGAATAATCATAAATATTAAAAAATAAAAAATATAAAAAAAATCAAATAAATCTGGAATAAACTTAAATAAATATTAAAAAAAAAATTCAAAATATCAAAAATTCAAAAAAATCAAATAAATCTAAAATGGATAATCTTAAAAAAATTAAAAAGATAAATTTAAATAAATTAAAAATTCGAAAATTCAAAAAATATACAAAAAATCTAAAATAATCTTTTAAAATAATTTTAAATAATAAAAAATCAAAAATATTCTTCTTCTCCAAGTTTAAAACTCCTATTTTTAGAGACTAACCCCTCCTAAAACTCTAGTTTTTAAGCTATAAATACGCCCAAACCCTTTATGGAAATCACACAAGCAAAACACAAGAAAAGAAAAGCAAAAATACTAAGAGAAAAAGCTTACGAATTTTAAAGCGGTGGAGGGGTTCGAAATGATCAAATTTAATATCTTTCGGGGTAATTTAATCCAACGACAGATTTGGGAGTTTGAAAAAGGTAAAAGAAGTCGAATCTTTTATTTTATTTTTTCATTCTTTTTCGTATATAAATTAAAAATTAAAATATAATTGATTATCATGCCTTTTTATTTTATCGAATATGAAAAAACTTATGCGTGTGTCTATGGATGAAAATCCAATTTCAATTTGAAATTGAAATTGGTTGTGTTGTACGGTAAGATGGCAAAGATTTTATGGAAAATTACTTCATATGTCCTCCAAGATTTAGGTGTTTAATTTTATGCTCTTAGGTTTAGTTTTATTTTATATTAGTCTTTTTTATTATGTTTTATTTTAATTAGATTTTTATTCATGAGATTATTTAATAATTGAATTAATAAATTTGTTTAGATTTGATCTAATAATTAGTTGATTTTATTAAATTATTTTATTTGTGAATAAAATTCTAATTAGATTTTATTTAATAAATTAAAAATTAGGTTATATATCTTTCTTTTAAATCTAAGTAGTTTGATTTCTATGATTTATTTAAATTTAATTTTATGTTTGAATTATTTTTGGTACGTCTTTATATTATTTTCTTTAATTTTATATAGTTAATTTATATATATTAGTGCTACTAACCCACCTTTGAAGCTTGGTAGACAACACAACCCATTTAGGAACTAATTTTGAGCGTTGTGGGGTGCTATAATCTTCCCCACACGTAACCGACTCTCAAACTCGGTGATAAACACGGACCAATTTTATAGGTTTTCAGTCGTACCTATTTAAAACGATTGATGGCGACTCCAATCTTCGATGAGATTTTGAAGGCCCAACCAATTTCGGCCCAGACCAAAAACGGTGTCGACAGCTTGGCGACTCCGCTGAGACTTCTCAAATGGGTCAAGCCACAAAAAGGGGTACATTTTGTGTTGCATGATTCCATGAGCTTTCTACCCGAGTTTAGTCCTAAGTAAGTGGGGATAAAACGCTGCTCCTTCGTGAGGTTAACCTCCGTGCAGGATAGTAGTCACCTCCGGGTTGCATGTGATCGATGACTTCGTAAGGTTAACCTTCGCATAGTCATAGGAAAGTGCATCCCATCGAGTTGAACTTGGTTCTATGATCCTATAATGGGAGAGGACCAAGGGCCTTACTAGCCTTAGTATGCTACAGTAAGGACAATTCGGGTACCCTATCTAGAACCATAACCTCATGTAATAAACCGTAGGGACCTACCTTATTTAGAGCCATGATAAACTTAAACCTTAGTACGTTACCCGTTAATAATATGTGTTGTATTTTATTTATTTATTTATTTACTTTGCCTTGTTTTATTTTATCTAATCAAGCATGTGTTATATTTTCCATGTTATATTTCGTTTATTAACCGTTTTTTTCTTTTTGTTTATGTTTGTATGTGATGAGTTCCTAAAAGACAGTTAATTATTATCCTTCTCATGGTACTTTATGCATCTAGTATACACCAACTTGAACCGAAATATAGACTCTTTGCGCAAATATTGGATATTCCGTCATCATTACTTACAAAGTCAATATTTATAGAGAATGCAGATCTTATTACATATTTTGTACATGCAGGAATATCCAAGGTCGAAGCGGCAGTGAAGCAGTGTTACGGCCGAGGCAGAAGACAAGGCCGCGGCAAAATCTAGTGTGGCAGTACCAACAATGGAGGCGCAATGAAAGATAAAAATATAGAGAACATTTTGGAAGATGCAGCGCATCAATTGGACCAGGCTAGCGCGCTAAAAGCCCAAGTCAAAGACCAAGCGGGAAAACCCTTCTAGAAGGCGGCAAACTTGGAAATATCAGATTCCTTGAAGAAGACTTGTTCCCTACTCCAAGTTGAAGTCTATTTAGGAAAGGTTTGCCCTAGGTTAAGACTATAAATACCCTAACCGGCCATATTGTTAGGAGAGCCAATTTTTAGAGAAATCCTTTTCCCTAGGAAATGTACTTAACGACAATATGTTTTAAACTTCTTAGGTATAGGTAAAATTTGTCGATATTAGTGAGAGGAGATTGATTCTTGTATCTTTGTTCTTATGCAATAATAATATCAAAGTTTGATTATCTTATTGTCATTCTTTGTTCTTGTATTCAAGCTCGAGAGAGAAGTTTGTAAGTAATCTATTTATCTAGCATCGAGAGGTGTAGATTCACGAAAGGGATAAGTACGATGTTGTAGACAATAACTCGGCCTAGAGATAGGTTAAGAGTTTCAGCAGCTAAAAAAAGTGTTGGATTTGTTTGTGGTTATCGTTGATTTACGCCGAGAGGTATCGTCAAGGACTGAACATAAACAATATTCTGACTCAGAGATGAGCGAAATCACTTACGGACACTTTGCTAAACTTCGATGCCTCTACCCAAGAGCAAGAGATTGCCGCGACAGAGAACACCAATACTACCGAGGCTGTATATGCAGTATTGTCGAAGCAGTGTTGTGTGATTGCATTGGACAAGAAGAAGATCAATTGAATCCACTAATTGACGCAACTGGATCCTACCCACTTTCTCTATAATCGTTCTCAACTATTTATTTTATGTTTTGTTATTTAATTATTTAGTTAGTTAAACAAATCAATTTATCTGTGTTTTTACTTTCTTTTCAGGAGCAAGGGAATAAGAGGAAACATATTAAGTATACCAATACCTGTGGAGACGATACACGATATACTTATCATTTTGTTACTTGGTGACGTGTACACTTGCACTCAAATTGCGCTTATATCAAACGCATCAAGTTTTTGGCGCCCTTTCCGGGAATTGACAACTAAATTTTATTTTCTTGCTCTTTAACTATTCTTTATCTAACTTTAATTCTAATTATTTATTTATTTAATTTTTATTAACTTTGATTTATTTGGTTTATGACCAGGGCAAATCCGAGTGGTCCGTTGTACGAATTAGATCCTGAGATTGAATGCATAAGACATTATCTGAGACGCAATCTATTCCAAGCCATGAATGATCCACCTAGAGGACAAATTCCACCTATTGATCATAATGTACTACCACCAGCAATGTCGCAGCAGCCAATGCCGCAACCATTGCCGAGGCAGCCCACTGTTAGAGACTATCTGGTGGAAGATCTAAACGGACTCAACTCTAGTGTAGTCACCGCAGAAATCAAAGCAACTCACTTTGAGCTCAAACCAGTGATGTTCAACATGTTGAACACAATTGGACAGTTTAGTGGGTCTGCTACTGAAGATGCAAGGCAACATCTAAAATCTTTCATAGAAGTGTACAACTCTTTCAAGATTCAAGGAATCCATTAAGATATTCTACGATTAAAATTGTTCCCCTATTCACCGAGGGATAGGGCGATAACCTGGTTGAATGGTATCCCACCAGGATCCATAGGATCTTGGGAGGAACTCTGCCGAGAATTCATTACGAGGTTTAATCCGACAAATCTCTATGATCGCATTCATAATGAAATCACATCATTCCAGCAAGATGAAGATGAACCGATGTATAAGGCATGGGAATGTTACAGAGAACTATTAAACAAATGCCCACTACATGGTTTTCCCTTGTGGACGCAAGTCTCCATGTTTTATAATGCTACTAATGCCTCCACAAGGATGGTGCTAGACGCTTCCGCAAATGAGACACTTTTGGATAGAGCACCCGTGAAGGCCATTGAAATTCTGAACAAACTCGCAAGGAACGATTTCTAATTTCCTACATCAAGGCGAGAAGGAATAAGACGTCATGCCACAACCCATGAATTAGATACAACAAGTTTGGTGGCAACACAATTGGCTTCTCTAACCAAGATGGTTCAGAATATGCAAGCCCAGAGAAACGTACATGAGGTTAAGGCAGTTAACTCATCGGATTACATGCAAGGTGAGGAGACCAGCCTATATGTTGGAAATTATAATAGAAACAGTCAAATGATGTCCAACAATTATAACTCATCTTGGAAAAGGCATTCGAACTTCTCATGGAGTAACCCTAACAATGCCTTGAATCCAATTAATCAAGCCCCTGAATTCCAGCATCCAAGCCAGAACCTGCTGCAGCAGAACACTCAGCAGCCCATGCCGTAACAGCAAGTACAACAACAACAGTCTCTGAATGCATTGGCTGATTCTCTCACGGCTTTCATGACAAAGACTGATGCTTACATGATGGAGAATAGCCGTTTCATGAAACGTACTGATGACTTCATAAACCGCACTGAGATGAGACTGCAGAACCAGGAGACTGCGATAAAATCTCTAGAAAACAAAGTTGGTCAATTTGCCCAACGACAAAACACTAGACCACCAGAGGGTTTACCTAGCAATACTGAAGTTGCTAAGGTGTTAGGCCACGAGCAATGCAAGGTAATCACAACCAGAAGTGGCCTACAATTGAAAGATAAAGAAGGAACCTCAACCGATAGAGTCCAACCAGAAAAGCAAAATCATGACGACTCAAAAGCTGAGCAGGACCCTTCCGAAAGCTCTGCTATAACCCCTTAATTTTAACTTAAAGAGTACGGTAGGTTAAAATTATTGTTTTTAAAACTTTTATGTCAAGAAATTTTAAAAAGTGATACAAAACCAATTTGTAAACCAAAAGATAAAAATATAATTAAAAAGTAAATATTCTGATTTAAAAATGGATAAAACAGTTTTATGCATGAGGTTTTAAAACATCTTAGATCCCTGATAATCCCAAAATAACTAAAATAAAAATGGTTGTAAATAACCGTACTGAAAAAAAATACTGTCCGGTAGAGATCTCCAAGTACCAACTCTTAGGGCTAGATATCTGGAAAAAAAATAAACTAAAAGAATGAGCTATAAAGCCCAGTGTGCCTCTAAAGTGCAGTCAAAAATCACAATATCACTCAAATCACAATCACAATTATAATATAACTTTCGTAGTAAATAAACACAAAGAGTGATGAATGCAATGTCACAGAAAATGCAATATCACAGAGAATGCAGTCCCATACTCCGAACGCCAAACACAGTGGTGGCAAAGCCAACCGATCACAGTGGAGGTAGTTCCCTAGAACCCCTCACCCCTTATTTCGCCAAAACACAGTGTGGTAAAACCACCTTCCTCCGTACAATCCACCCCATGCACATGTAATGCAATAAATGCCAATGATCTCATGTCACAACACAGATATCCGTATAGTATACAAATCACACAGTTCAGTAAATCTGATCTCAATCTCATAGTGTAACACAGTGTTCACAATATCATATAGCATGTCGATATACCGTAAAGTCTCAGTAACAGATAAGTACAATACACAGAAAATCTAGCACATAAAGAGAATGCACATTTAAATTCATTTTACAATAGCACAAGAAGAAACACACATTTAGCACAAGAGGAAAACACACATTTATATTCATTTAACAATAGCATGTGGAAACTCACATATTTAACGCAAGAAAAGAATACACATTTAGCACAAGAAGAAAAGACACATTTGAATTTATTCGACAATAACACAGAAAGAAATATATATTTATTACAAAAAGAAATAGGTCAAATTTAGGAAGTTAACGTTAAAAGCTTTAAACTCAAAACTAATTTAATTTATATTATTTCATAATAACTGTAAAATATTCTTAATAATTCATCACATCTGAAGGTTAAAATTATAACTAAGAATTGATAATTTAAGAATAATTAAAATTTCCAAAATACATTATCTCATAAACTTATTAAATTAGTATTATAATCTGATGGTTCAAACTAAATATATAAATATAAAAAAATATTTATGTATACTGAAAATAACCTTAATTCCCAAATGCATCAAAGTTTCCAAAATAATAATAATAATTTAAAAATCTAATAGTTTGTTTTATATTGAATAATAAAAAAAAAAGATAAAATATGAGATTCTTCAGGTACCATATTGCCAAAAGTCCAAAGATTTATAAGAAGAAACTAAGATGTAGTAACCCTAAAGAACTTAACGTATCTTAAAGATGAAGATAAAAACAATAAAACAAAGTTTATAAAATTATTACTCAAGAGTTATATTTTAGAAAAAACAATACAAAAACATGATGTACACACAACACAAATCACAACTACGTATTTAAATCATAGTTTAATCCAAAATCTTAATTTATCTAAAATCACAAATTCACATGATTTAAATCATAATTACTCGCAAAAGCGTGAGTTCTCAAACACAAATACACAATCAAAGTCACAATACAAAAATTGAACATGACAGCAAAACACGAATATTTTTCAAAGCATATCACAGGAAAGTATATTTAAAAAAACATATAGCACTAGTAAGAGAACACATATATATTCATTTAAACACATGAAAATACACATATTTAACGTGAGAAAGGCACACACATTTGGCACAAAAAGAAAACACATATTTAGCACAAGAAAAGATAGGTTGAACCTAAAAAGTTAACATTAAAAACTTTACCTTCAAAACTAATTTAATTTATATTATTTTATCATAACTTTAAAATATTTAAATACTTAATAATTCGTTAAAACCCAAAATTAAAATTATAATTAAGAATTGATGACTTGAAAAGAGTTAAAATTCTCCAAATACATTATCTCAAAACTCATTAAAATAATATTATAGTCAGATGGTTCAAATAAAATATTCAAATGTAAGAAAATTATTTATATATACTGAAATAACCATAATTCTCAAATGCATCAAAGTTTCTAAAAATAATAATAATGACTAGAAGTTAGTTTTATATTAAATAATAAAATAACCAGATAAAATATAAGATTCTTTAGGTATTGAATTGCTTAAAGCCCACAGATTTGTAAGAGAAAACTAAGATGAAGTAACCTAAAGAACTTAGCGTATCACAAAGAGATATATAAAAACAAAAAAACAAAAAAAACATGATTTATAAAATTATTTTTCAAGAGTAATATTTTAGAAAAACAATGCAAAACAAGATGTACGCAAAACACAAATCACAACTACATACTTCAATCATACTCCAATCCAAAATCATAATTTATCCGAAAATACAAATTCACAGGATTTCAAATCTTAATTACTCACAAAAGTGTAGGATTTCAAAATCCGAAAGTTTTATGTATTTCTAAAATCACAATATTAAACATGTCACAGAAAAATATATATTTTAGATAAACACATCTAGCACCAGTAAGAGAACACACCTTAGCCAAAGCGACTCAAATTATTGCATAACATAGTTTTGATCTCGGACAGAAATAAAGAGTGAGAACAAAGTTTTTAGAGAATCTTGATGGAGGAAAAATAATGTAGTGATTTCTCTTAGATCACAATATGTATTTATAGTGAGAAAAATAACTGAGCTTAAGTAGAATTAAAATTCTATTAGATCATATTATAAATATAATAATAATAAAAAATAAGATTATATAATTTTAAATGAGCTTCTTATCTTTATCTGAGACTTTATATAATATATATAATATTAAACAAAGAGTTTTGATAAAATAATAATTAAATAAAATATTATTTTTAATAAAAAGATTAATTGTAGAAAAACTCTTAATAAAAAAAATAATTAATCTCAGTTTAAAAGCAAATTAGTTATCCAAAAAGTCATCTAATTTTAAAACATCACTTTAACTTTTAATCTTTAAATTCACATTTAAACTTTCAAAACTTTATAATCTTATCTCAAAAATTTTCCCTTAAATATAGAAAATCAATTTAAAACCTCAAAAAAAATTAGGGTTTCAGAAATTGGGAATCTAAAAAGAGTTTTTAATTAGGGATTTTAAAATTAGGGTTTTTGAAATTAGATATAATTTTTGGGGTATTACATCTGCCACGGCAACAGAACCAGTAGTATCAGAACCTTCCACCGAGGCAGCTGTAGATAAGTTCACACCAGGTATTAAACTCAATATCCAAGGAAACCTGGAGGATATCAGACCACCACCTCCTCCTTTCCCACAGAGGCTAAAGAAGAACAAACAGGACCACTAATTTCAGAAATTCCTAGACATATTGAAGCAGGTCCATATTAACTTGCCACTAGTTGAGGCTATTGAACAAATGTCCAACTATACCAAGTTCTTAAAGGACTAGTATCCAAACGACGAAGGCTAGGGGAATTTGAAATGGTGGCAGCCACTGAAGGTTGTATGGCCATGTTGCATAATCGCATGCCGCCAAAGCTAAAAGATCTTGGATGCTTCACAATCCCTTGTGCAATTGGGGATGGTTATAAAGGAAAGGCTCTATGCGACTTGGGAGCAAGCATCAACCTTATGCCCAAATCAGTTTTTCAAAAACTCAGAATAGGATGGGCAAAACCAATAATAGTACTGCTCCAACTTGCAGATCGGTCCTATGTGCATCTTGAAGGCAAAATTGAGGATATTTTGGTAAAAGATGACAAGTTTATATTTCCTGTCGACTTTTTTATCCTTGACTGTGAGGCCGACGACAATACACCGATCATATTGGGTCGACCTTTCCTTGCTACTGGACGCACCATCATTGATATGGAAAATGACGAGCTCACAATGCGAATAAATGATCAACAAGTCAAGTTGAACGCCTTCCATAATCTTACAAATTCAGACACTCCAGCAGAATGTAAGGCTCTCCATACAACAAATTAGGTTATTAAAACATCTTGCCTAGGCAGCACGCTCGACAGACTGTTCAATAAACGAACAAAACCCAAAGGAGAAGTCGAATGCACTAAAGGAACTGGCCAACTCATGCAGACAGATACGGGCCAAAAAGAGATAATGAAAGAGGGAGATGCATTAACATGCACTCCACAAGTAACATAATCTCTTCCCTTCAATTTTAATTATTATATTAGGATTAGTTTATATTTTCAGTATTTCATGTTATTATGTTTTCTTTTCAGTATTTTTATGTTTTTAGAATAAATAAAGCCATGAATGCAGAAAATAAATTATGCCACAGCAGGAAGTCTGCTGCCGCGGTAGTGCACTGTGTTAGAGCCACAGAATTCTTAACGGGTAGAAACAGTGTAACGACTATATGCCGAGAAATCCGCTACAGCAGTTACTGTTCATCAAGGCAGTAAATGCCTAACAGCTATTTTTAACAGTCATATTTTTACAGCCTATATAAGCAGACTTATTGTTGTGCATTATTTACTCTTGCATTCTTACTACTTTTGCTTCCTTGAACAATCTTGCTCTCACTATCTTTCCAATCTTACAATACTCTCTGCATTCTTACCCTCATTCTTGCACTCTACAATATATTCAGGAACATTTCATCAACATTCGAATCCTTCTTGGCAGAATACAAACGCTTTGCTAATAGCATCATAGCAAAACGATTCCAAAGATCTTTCATTGCACGGAAGTTATGGGAGGAACAAGGATTCCAACACACCATCAAAGAAAACTATGGCATCAACCAATTCTTGTTCGACAAGATCGAAGACCAAGATTGGAAAAAATTTTACCTCTAACCTCCCATAGC
Source organism: Abelmoschus esculentus (assembly GCA_035048815.1). Taxonomy (NCBI): domain Eukaryota; kingdom Viridiplantae; phylum Streptophyta; class Magnoliopsida; order Malvales; family Malvaceae; genus Abelmoschus; species Abelmoschus esculentus. Next base: position 8,783,244 of record JAUCBN010000026.1, on the reverse strand, counting down.
AAATGACACAATTGTAAGAGAATTCTATGCGCATTGCCCGAATAAGGACATGTTGTTCGTCTACTGCCGGGGCAAGCCAATAAAGCTTGATGCTGAGGCAATCAACGATTACTACGGCCTTATCTCCATACGCGATGAACATGGTGAATTTGCAGCCAATATCGAGGAATACGAGGCTATCAAGAACAAACTTTGCTACGATAACACTCCATGGGAAACCGTTGCCCATAGGGGTTGTGTAACAAGGCTCAGCCTTAAACCCAAAGCCAAACTTTGGTGCACATTTGTCAAGCGACACCTCATGCCTAAATCCAACAATAGCACAGTTGATAGAAAAAGATTGTTGCTTATTCATTCAATCATCAACAAAAGGACCATCAATGTTGGAGAGATCATTCCTCAAGAAATCTATGATTGTTGTAAGAAAGAAAGAGGTCCATTATATTTCCCTAAGTTTAATCTCTATCCTATGCATTGCTGCAGGTGTCCCTATAGAAGCAACTGATGAATACACAACACAAAGTCAAGGTTGGTCAAAAGAATTCTACCACAGAGTGATGCAGATCACCCAAGCAGACCCAGTGCAGGAAATACCTCAACAATTCAATGCCGACTTTACTGCCGAAGGGCAGTATATGGTAGAAGCACCTGACAATGCCCAAGCCTCTGCCGCAGTAGACCCATATCAGGAGATTTTGCAGAGGAAGTCAAACATGGACCTGCGACAACAATGATACATGGAATATCAGAGAAATTTCAACAACACTCTTGCCAACATGCTGATCCAGAATTTTCCCACCCATGGAATGCAGTTTTCAGAATTCCCTCCCAATGTTTTCGTCACTGCCGCACCTTACACAGAGATAACACCTACTACAGGGACTAGATCATTCTTTACCACTAGGCTACAACAACAGTTTCACGCGGCCGGCCCATCCAGACCTACAGTTACGGCCGCCACATTATCCAACAGCAGACGAACATCAAAAAGGAGAGTCGTCTTCAACTCTCCACCATAGAATCCTATCCCCATAGGCAGTTTTTCTGAAGATAGTCTCTCTAGACAGATTGATGAGTATGTCCATGAGAGCTCATCGCATACCCAAGAGAGAATACCAACTGCCGAGGCAGAGGGAAAAACAGAGGTGATGCATATAGATGAAGAAGACGGATATGAAGTTACAGCCCCACTGCACAAACAAACACCCACCAGAGTACAACCGCCCCGGCAGGCAAAAACATAATAATCACCAGGACAAGGATCAAGACAGAAAGCATTGGCAGAAATACCTAGGAGGGTAGCTATTTCCAACAGCTCTTCTGAATCATAATTAGAATCTCTTTAATCCCTACTATTTTCCTATCCTTGTTTTCTTTTGCATGTTGTATATTTTGAGCATTGAGGATAATGCTCGGTTTGAGTTTAGGGGAGATTGTAGGTGTAGAAGCACTACCGAGGCTACCCATTATCGTAGCATTACCATAAAGGGAGTAAATTTTTTCTGAATTTTTTTACAATATTCTCTTTTCTTGAACTTATGTTTGTAATCTTGCCCTACGTTAGCTTTGGTTTAGTTTACTCCTTTAAGGCTATAGAAATCTTTCTCCTTACCATGGCCAAGTTCTGTTTTGAAGGGATAACCATAAGATACTCATGGAATAAAACTTAGAAGCTTGCTTTAGGGTTAGAAAGAAAATAAACACTTTTTGGACTTGTTTGATTTAAGAGTTCTTTTAATAAACTTAGGTGATAAACACATAGAACCTTTTGGAAAAATAACTAGAGGTGCCTATCACTGGCTCTAGTTTTGCTCTCCTTAGTGCTAGAGGTGCCCAAAACTGGCTCTAGTACGCTAAATAGGTGTTAAAAAGAAAAAAATAAGAAAAAAAAGAAAATAGAAAACGCATATCTTGAGGTACCCAAAATTGGCTCAAGACTTGTTGTTTTAAGGAGATAGCTTTAGTCCAAGATTCTACTTGTCTTGAACTTAGAGTTTATCTAAGAAAGCCTTGAATCAACCTTATCCATAAAATGCACACACTCACCTAGCCTTATAGCTTGTTTCTTAGTAAAAGTTCTTGGGTAAACTAGTGGCTAAAACGGAGAGATAGATATGATCATAGTGGGGAGAATAGATAGAAAAGTAAGACCAAAGGGGAGTAAGGTTCGGAAATTTGATGTTTTGCATTGCTTGAGGACAAGTAATAGTTTGAGTTTGGGGGTATTTAATAAGTGCCTAAAAGACAGTTATTTATTACCCTTCTCATGGTACTTTATGCATCTAGTATACACCAACTTGAACCAAAATATGGACTCTTTGCGCAAATATTGGATATTCCGTCATCATTACTTACAAAGTCAATATTTATAGAGAATGCAGATATTATTACATATTTTGTACATGTAGGAATATCCAGGGCCTAAGCGGCAGTGAAGCAGTGTTGCGACCGAGGCAGAAGACAAGGCCGCGGCAGAATCCAGTGTGGCAGCACCAACAATGGAGGCACAATGAAAGATAAAAATATAGAGAACATTCTAGAAGATGCAGCGCATCAATAGGACCAAGCTAGGGCGCTAAAAGCCCAAGTCAAAGACCAAGCGGGAAAACCGTTCTAGAAGGCGGCAAACTTAGAAATATCATATTCCTTGAAGAAGAATTGTTTCCTACTCCAAGTTGAAGTCTATTTAAGAAAGGTTTTCTCTAGGTTAAGACTATAAATACCCTAGTCGGCCATATTGTTAGGAGAGCCGATTTTTAGAGAAATCCTTCTCCCTAAGAATTGTACTTAACGACAATATGTTCTAAACTTCTTAGGGATAGGTGAAGGTTGTCGATATTAGTGAGAGGAGATTGATTCTTGTATCTTTGTTCCTATACAATAATAATATCAAAGTTTGCTTATCCTATTGCTATTCTTTGTTCTTGCATTAAAGCTCGAGAGAGAAGTTTGTAAGTAATCTATTTATCTAACATCGAGAGGTGTAGATTCACGAAAGGGATAAGTACGGTATTGTAGACACTAACTCAGCCTAGAGATAGGTTAAGAGTTTCAGCAGCTTAAAGAAGTGTTGGATTGGTTGGTGATTATCGTTGATTTATGCCCAGAGGTATCGTCAAGGACTGGTCATCAACAGTATTCTAACTCAGAGATGAGCGGAATCACATACGGATACTTTGCTGAACTTTGATGCCTCAGCCTAAGAGCAAGAGATTATCGCGGTATAGAACACCAATACTGCCGAGGGTGTATCTGAAGTACTATCAAAGCAGTGTTGTGTGATTGCATTGGACAAGAAGAAGATCAATTGAATCCACTAATTGATGCAACTGGATCCTGCCCACATTCTCTATAATTGTTCTCAACTTTTTATTTTATGTTTTGTTATTTAATTATTTAGTTAGTTAAACAAATCAACTCGTCTGTGTTTTTACTTTCTTTTTAAGAGCAAGGGAACAAGAGGAAACATATTAAGTATACCAATCTCTGTGGAGACGATTCACGATATACTTATCATTTTATTACTTGTCGACGTGTACACTTGAACTCAAATTGCTCTTATATAACACGCATCAATATACATGTGCATCATCATCATAATAGGAAGGTGTTGGTTATTAATTTGATTTGATAAAAAAATCTTCACTATGGCCAAAAGAATTCAATGTGTGTCAGAATGAAACTGTGATGTTATGTCCAAAGGAAAAGAGGTGATAGTGTTTTAGCAAGACTGGACGATCAATTTGCTGGTTATGTTCATCTCCAGCTCAAAGAGAACAATACTAAAGATTTAGAAGATATCTAGGATGGTTGGAGTAATGATAAAAGACAGATGGTTTATGATGCTTATGGAGACACAGCCTATTTGTTACTAGTGCATGTAGACAAAGGATTGATAAGGGCCGTAGCACAATTCTGGAATCCTTTATACAATTGCTTCACGTTTAATGGAGAAGATATGACACCAACAGTAGAAGTTTCATCTAAAGAATATGGATGAATTTAAGATTTTTGTGAAAGGGGTTAAACCTATGATGTATAAAGAAAATTTGTGGCTTTGACTGAGACAAGCATGTCTTGGGTGGTGGCTCAATTCAAAGGCAAAGGAAAAAGCACTGCTATTGCTTGGGATAAACTTCGAGGGTTGATTCATTCACATCCTGACCTGAAGAAACATGTTGATATTTTTGCTCTAAGAATCTACGGTTTGATTATTTTTCCAAAAGTAGTTGGATATATTAAAGCATTAATGATAGACTTGTTTGGGGAACTTGAGAAAAACATTAACCTAGTCTCAACTATCTTGGAGGAAACATTTCAATCTTTTAATATCCTAAAAAACATGAAGGTGTATATTTTATTGGGTGTACACAACTTCTCAGCGTATGGATTCGTAGTCACCTAAGAGCGAAAGGAAAATCAACCATTCATGTTCATACCCCACAATATTCACCATTACGAGAGTTCTTAGTAGAAGGGCCGAGAAAGGAGAGGTTAGCAGAACAATGAGAATCAATTTTACAAGATTTGATGGTGGAGGATATTACCTGGCGAGCTTATTAGTTGGACCATACTAAAATTTTGTATAAATATGGTGTATTTAATTGGGTTACTCTTCCAGGATTTGGGGTGTGACTGGATACGCTCCTTTATTAGTCTCGAGACAATATGGATCGTCGCAGTTTGTCCTAGTTAGAAAGGGGATAGGATTATGTGAATTCACTTTTATTGAAAAGTCTAAGAAGCAAATTCTTGAGATCGCTAGGGCTTGGACCTATCCATACAAGGCCAAGCTTGTAGCCCCAAAATTTTCTCCATATTATCAATTTTGGAGATCTAAGAAGAAAAATTGCAATTCCCGCCCTTAAGTAAGGGAAAAGTCTTGATGTTAGAGGAAAAATTCAGACAAAAAGGTGTTACATAGAAGGATCGCTGAGTTGGAATCTGAAAATGAAAAACTTGAATATGATGTGACATATTTTAAGCATCAGTCGAACAGGTTTGAGAAACAACTAGATATTGTGAATGCTGATTTTAAGGATTTGCAAGGGGAATATCAAAGGCTTCAAGAGAAATTAAAGAATGTCAACCTGAGAAAAACTCCATAATAATGGGAAGAGGAGCTCCGTGATCGTTAGAATGACACAAAATGTTACATAAAGCTATTGAAAACTAAGGAAAATCAATTAGAGGAGCTTGCAGTTGATCTACAAGTGACCCAAGAGGCAAACACGACAATTTTTGATGATCTCATGGTTAGTCGTGCCCAGAACCAAGAATTGTAGGAAGATTTGGTGTCTCTACAGAGAATTATTCAAATCTACCAACAACAAGACTCAGTGGTCGAACTTGAGAAAGCTAAGCTTGAAAACTAGTGTTTGAAGGAGATGATATAAGCACTAAAAAATTCATTGCAACAACATAAGGATTTAATAGATTTCCTTCAAAAAGATTTCAAGTTCAAAGAGGATCAATGGGACCAACGACATCAATTTACACGAGGAGACATTAAAGTCATAAATGACTTGATAAATGAAGCCCTTATTCAAATCCGAAAAATAGCAGAGTATATCACCAATATAGAGAAAGAAGTTGAAGGTTTGCGATTGTGGATCAACACCTCCACACACTTTGCTGATGAGTGGATTAAGTTCTTGGACAGAGTTAAGAGACATGGGAATGAAGCTAGACCATATCGCCAAGTGTGGCGTTAGTTGTTTTTTTTGTGTGTTTATTAAAAATTTTGATGATGGTTTCTTTTTTTTTTGGTTTTAGGAATATTGTTTTTCTTTTTAAGTACTTTTAGGAAGATCAGGTTTATGAATGATTTCTCCAAGTTTATTCAATAATATTTCTTTTATGGTTTATGCGAATATTGTTTTGTCTTATCAATTTTTAACCAATACTTAGTTGCATTCATTTTTGCATTCAACATTTATCATTTTGCATTTACAATGCATACATCTCATAAGTATTGACATTAAAAAGAAACTAATTCATGGGAGTTCGATATCAGTGATACTGGAAACAAAGGACGATTATATCAATCATCCTCACAACACGCGATTCAAGGCTAGAAGGATGGAAGAAAGATTTTAGAAGATAGAAAAATATCAAGAACAAATTACTCAAGATATCAAGGGCTTAAGAGAGGACATAGCGAACAATCAAGAAAATCTTCTAAGCAAATTAGAGGATAAACTGTCGCAACTATTGTCTAAGTCAACAAGTGTTGAAAAAGGAAAAGCTCATAATACCCATGAAGAGGATTTTCCATCTTTACATTTTGGAACAAAGGAAACACATCCTCAATTTGTGTTCTCTGCTAGTGGGTTACAATCTAATATCCACAAACAAGTAAATCCTCATGGGGCTTTTGCTTCGAACATGTGGGCTGGATCATTCAAACCAAAAGTTCTAAATTTTGATGACCCGGTTGAGTTGGAAAAATTGAAGAAATTTCAACCCAAATCTTCTGAGACAAATGACGATAAGTTCAAATTCTTAGAAGAAAGAATCAAAGCTATGGAAGGTACTGATGCCTTCAGTGGAATTGATATTATGGAGCTAAGCTTAGTCCCTGATCTAATTTTGCCTCCAAAATTTAAATTACTAGAATTTGAGAAATTTGATGGCACAAGCTGCCCCAATGCCCACCTTACCATGTTTTGCCGCAAAATGATAGGGTATGAAAATTATGATAAGCTATTAATTCATTATTTTCAGGATAGTTTAGCTGGGTCTGCCATACGATGGTACAAGCAGCTGAATAGAGCCCAAATAAGCACATGGAGAGACTTAGAAGAAGCTTTCAAAGAACAATACAAACATGTTCTAGACATGGTTCTTGATCGTCTAACACTATAAAATATGGAAAAAAGGCATAAGGAAACTTTTTGACAATATGCCCAATGCTGGAGAGATATGGCTACACAAGTTCAACTGCCACTACTCGAGAAAGAAATAACTACACTTTTCATCAATTCTTTAGAATCCATATACTATGAGAAAATTGTCGGTATCACCACTAGAGACTTCGTTGATCTAGTGACAGTAGGTGAAGCAATTGAGTGTGCCCTTAAAAGCGAGAAACTTAACACTCTCGAGGCTTCTAAAAAGCTATATGCCCTTAATGTTGCGGGAAATAATGGATATCCATATCCCAAATATCAATCTCCGCCATAATTCGTGTATTCAACAGGATATTCGAAACTCAATACAAACCCTTCAAGCCAAGAAAAAAAATCACAAGGTGGACCCAAACAGTCGAGGACTAACACGGAAAGACAATATTTCCCCCTATTTCAATTTCCTACAAGGAGTTGTATGCCGAGCTATTAAAAGAGAGGATGGTATCTCCCGTTTTTCTCACACCCCCACAACCACCTTACCCAAAATGGTATGACCCTTCTGCACATTTCGAATTTCATGATGGAATCCCTAGACATACAATAGAAAATTGTACAACTCTCAAAAGAAGGGTTCAGAGTTTGATTAATCAAAACATTCTTTAATTCAACACATCAGAAGGACCCAATGTTTCTAACAATCCTTTGCCAATGCATATCTGAAGTGCAGTCACCACTAAAATGGGTATGGAAGAAAATGGTGGAAAGAGGAATGTTGAATCCTAACCATGATGTGGTTTTAAGTAACAAAAAGAGATTTTGTGAATTTCATGGGGAAATGGGCCATGAAATCCAATATTGTGACGAGTTTAAAAATGTTGTCCATGATCTGATGGATAACAAAGAAATCAAGTTCTTTGAACGGACTCAAGAGGTTAGTGAAGTTCTTACAATAGATGAACAATTATCCAAAAATGGTGGTGAAGGTAGTCGACCTTTCATGATTAATTGGCCACGGATGTATAATGAAGGATCACAAAAGCCTCCGCCATGATTGATAATCGAGGCTCTTACTCCTTTCCCATACAAGAGTAACCGACAGGTGCCATAGATTTATGGTTGTAACATGGCTGTTACAGGGAAGGATGATTCTGAAACCATATCTATAGAGATTAGTGGAGTTGGAAACTTCACTCGAACTGGAAGGTGTTATCCCCCCGACATCTCAAAACCAATAGAATCAGTAGGCACTGAGCCAAAAGATAAATTTTCGTTAAGTGGAGAAAGATCAGAAATTAACAAACCTATAAATAAGGAGGCAGCACGAGAATTCTTGAAGTTTATCAAACACAAAGAGTATAGTGTGGTTGAACAACTACACAAACAACCAGCTCGTATTTCTATATTATCTTTGTTATTAGGTTCAGAGACTCATAGGAATGCCTTATTGAAAGTGTTAAACCAAACATTTGTCCCAAATGACGTTTCAGTAGGCAAGCTGGATAGATTGGTGAACAACTTACATGCTGATAATTTTATCTCTTTTAGTGAAGATGAAATTCCTCCTGATGGTGTAGGATCCGTCAAAGCATTGCATATAACTACCCACTGTAATTGGAACATATTACCCCATGTTTTAGTTGACAATGGATCTGCCTTGAATGTCATACCCATGACAACACTAAATAGACTTCTAGTGGATAAGACTCACATGAAGCCTTTTCATACTACCATAAGGGCATTTGATGGAACCAGAAGGGATGTCGTAGGGAAAATTGATATCTCATTTTTGATTGGTCCATCTACGTATAACATAGAATTTATTGTTATGGACATTACACCACCTTATAATTGTTTATTGGGACGTCCCTGGATTCATGCTGCTGAGGCAGTATCATCAATACTTCATCAAAAGGTTAAGTTTGTGATTGGTGGATACCTTATAAGTGTTGGCGCTGAAGATGATATTATTGCATTTGCATCGACTGATGCTCCATATATAGACGTAGATGAAAATGCAATTGAATGTAAATTTCGATCACTTGAATTTGTGAATGCTACTTTTGCTGCTGAAGGAAAAAAGATTCCAAAACCCAAACTCTCCAAAAATACTATGATGACAATAAGGCTCACTGTTGAGAAGGGAGCTAAATCAGGAAAAGGACTTGGAAAGTTTTTACAAGGAATGCACACGACGATATAACCATTCTTGAAATATGATCGAGGTGGTGTAGGATTCAAGACTAACCTATAAAGAAAGACAAAACACGTGTTGAGAAAGAGAACACAAAAAATAGATGAACTGACCGACATAGGTAATGAGAGGAAAATGACGGTACTTCCCCGTATTACTGAAAACTTTGTGTCTGGGGGAACATTCATTCTGGGAAGGAAAGAGAGATTCTAATATCACCACTAGAGAAGTTTGAAGAGCTAAGTATTGTAATCAGTAATTTTATCCGGGTGTTAAACCCGGTTTTAATTTCTAATCTAAATACGAAAAATGGGCTTATAGTTATTAGAAAAAATCAATCAAAAAAATATTATTATATTGTATATTTTATTCCCTTTTACCTTTTGTTTTAACTTCATTTTATTACTTTTGTTATTATTAATTAATATTCTTTTAAATTTTGTTTGTTTTAAAGTGAAAAAAATCAAATCAAAAATTATTGTAAATATTTTCTTTTTGGTTGTATTTGTAAATATCGTTATCTTTTTTGATAACCCTTTTCAAAAATCAAAATACATATGTTATTATTCTAATGTCTTTAGTTGTTTAAACATACGCATGTATATGTCTTTTTTCTTTATAAATACAAAAACATTATATATATGTTAATTTGTTTTTTATTGACTGTAAATATAAGTATTATTATCCTTTTCATTTTATTTTCTTTTTATTACATATAAACAGAACCAAAAAAATAATATATTTATTTATATTTTTTCTTTTTATCTCGTGTATATATGTTCTTGTTATTTATTTATCTTTATTTTCGTTTTTATTATGGGTATAATTATTATTATCATTATTATTATTTGTTACCTATCTTGTCAACATTTTTATTTTTATTTTTGGTTTTTTTACATCTGCTTCTTTTTGCCGTAATTTTCGGTTATTATTGGTATTGTATTTTATAAAATCCAAAAATATTATAGAATATATTTATTTATTATTTCCATACTAACTTTCGGTCTTTTCCTTTTTTATTAATCATTAACTTTGCTATATATGTGTTTATTATTATTATTATTATTATTATTAATTTCAATTTTATTTCTATTGTATTTATTTATTATTATTTTATAAACTAAAACCCATATTAAATAATTAACCCAAACTTTATAAATGAATAACCCAATGTTTATTTGTTAACAGTCCACATACATATTATAAGACCAGAAATATAATTAATTAAAAACCCAACATTAAATTAAATACAAGACCTAATAATATTAATATAAGCCCGAAATTAATATTACAAGGCCCGTTCTAATTATTATCAAACCCAAATCGGTTCCATCCCAAACCGGTAATCAGACAACCTAAACCCTAACACCCTTTATTTCTTGTGCGTAGCTGAATGAGGACGGTTGGATTTGGCCCTTGATCCAACGGCCGAGATTAAATAGAGGAGAAGCATCTGGAAGCTACACGCGCCACGCACGGCTTATCGTCTCCCACCATGCGCGAGTGTGGCGCACGCGCCAACTCCTCAGCGTCCAGAAGGCTTTTCGTTTCTGTCGGCCGTCCGATCGCTGGTCACCGTTGGTCCTCTCCTCTCCTCCGTTTGCCACATATGCAAAAAAGAACAAAGAAGCACATCATTTTCGTATGATTACTAGAGAAAAACGAGGATTTCAGAAGCAAAGATCAGAAAATTCAGAGAGCCAATAATTTCAGAATATTAGAGGCAGAAATTAAATTCCAAGAGCAGCGATACAAACAAAATCAAAATTGACCAATAGATCAACCAATGAGAAAATTTCCAAGCTTTTATTTTTTAGATTTTCTCTTGTAACCCCTCGGTTATATAAACCAAAATAACATACAAATATAAGGGGTCGGAACCCACCATTTCAGCAATACAAAGAGTAAGATTTTTAGAGGATTTTTCTTTTTTATTTCGAGGAAAGTTTACCTTTTTTTTTGGAGTCTTCTGAGCCCTCCGATCCTCTTCGCCGGCAATAAACTCCTGGCCTTTGTACCTCCTGGTGAGCCGAGAAAGGAGAGAAAACGAACGGTTCTCCTATAACCTTGATCTTGTTTTGTAGTCCAAAAAACAAAGGTTTTCGTTTCATTTTGATTTTATAAAAAGGTTCTCAGGTTCGATTTTCGTGAAAAACTAATGAGGTTTATATTTCAAAAGAGGAAATTTTTGAATGGTTTTCGCCTCGCCGTCCGCCGCGAGCGGCGGTCGAGGCGATTATTTTCTGGGCTTTTCATGAACACTTGAATATTCTTCAAGTTTCTGGATTGAGATTAAAGGTTCTCAAAGGAAAAGCTAAGGATTTGATTTTTTGTTTTATGACAAATATGAAAAAGGAGTATTTTTTTTTATTTTGTTGTCATTTATACTGGAGGACTAAAATTAAAATGGGCTATTTGATTCATTAAATCCCTCCATGCTTTGATTCTTACAACTTCAGTCCCTCCACTATGCCAAAACCTTTCAATGTCGTCACTAATTCTGTTTATAAACGTTTATTAAAATGGTTTTATTATTTCGAGTCCCTCTGTGTCTGGAGTTTTAAATTTAAACCTCTCCCCTTGGTTAATTTGCTTTCCAAGTCCTTGTTTATTTATTTTGTTTTTTAATTCGGTCATTTACAATTTTCCTTTTTATTATGGTTGTTTTATTATATTAATTTAATGCAATTTATTTTACTGCACATGCTTATTTTAATTTCCTTTCATTATAGATTTTTATTTTGTACATATATTTAATTTATAGTGTATTTATTTTCTGTTTTGCTTATATATATATATATATATATATTGTGTGTGTTCTTATTATATCATGTATTGTTTTGTATTTGTTTAATTGTTATGCTTTCTTGTTGCATATGCTTTACTTATTTTATTCATTATTTATGTTACTTTGTTTATGTTATACACATTTAGCCTATCATGTTTTTGATTTATTTTATGACGTGCATTTTTATTTATGTATTTCATTTTATTATGCATTATATTTATTTATGTCATGTATACATATTTTTATTTTATGTTTCGTCCATATTCTCACGTGTTTTGTTTATGTCTTTGTATATATTGTTCATATTATTTTTTTCTAATGTTATACATATTGTTTATAAGATAACATGTCATGCAAGGCTTTTATTTATGTATTTTAATTACACATGTTTTACTTTATGCCTTTTTTTTGTTATTCATGCATTTGTAATTTTATTTGTTTATTCTCATGTTTTTTGTACATATTTATTGTGCTTCACATATCTTTTTGCCATCATACTCAACTTTAATTAATAAGCCTAAATTAGTCACGTCTTTATTTGGTCGTAACGGGCCCGTGTTCTAATGTAGTGGTCACGGTGTATGTGTTGCCTTCGAATAAAGATATGGTAAAAATAAAATTAATTGGAATCTTTAAATGAATTTTTAATTTAATACCACTTTAAAACGAAAAATATGAATTTAATTAAGCGGACATTTTTTATAGAGGTGCCAATTTTTAGGGCGGTTTTAAACCATAAACTTGTTTTTTAACCGTAACCGACTCTCGGACCCCAAATCATTTCGAGTCTTTGGTTTTTACGGTGTCCGGCCTAGCAAAGTAGTCGGTGGCGACTCCACCCCTTTTTTAAAAATTATTTTCCAACATATTTAATTCTTTTCTAAATACCTAATTTCTGATTTTAGATGTCCCTTTGAAATTCAACCTTAATCCCCGATTTTCTAAATCTTTTAATATTTTCGAAACCTAATTTCTTTTTAATTCAATTTCTAATTTTTGACCTTAAATCCCTATTTCTTTTATAGCTAATTTCTCTTTTTTCAATTTAAATCCTAATTCCTGATTGATGTGCATGGTATAAGCGCAATTTGAGTGCAAGTGTACACGTCGTCAAGTAATAAAATGATAAGTATATCGTGTATCGTCTTTACAGGGATTGGTATATTTAATATGTTTCCTCTTGTTCCCTTGCTCCTGAAAATAAAGTAAAAACACATATAAGTTGATTTATATAACTAACTAAATAATTAAATAACAAAACATAAAATAAAAGGTTGAAGACGATATAGAGAAAGTGTGTAGGATCCAGTTGCGCCAATTAGTGGATTCAATTGATCTTCTTCTTGTCCAATGCAATCACACAATAATGCTTTGACAGTACTGCAGATACCGCCTCGACAACATTGGTGTTCCTCTGCCACGGCAATCTCTTGCTCTTGGGCAGAAGCATCAAAGTTCAGCAAAGTGTCCGTAAGTGACTCAGCTCATCTCTGAGTCAGAGTGTTGATGATGATCAGTCCTTGATGATACCTCTCGGCGTAAATCAACGATAACCACCAACCAATCCAACACTTCTTTTAGCTGCTGAAACTCTTAACCTATCTCCCGGACTTTTGAAAAGTATGGGCCGAGTTAGTGTCTACAACACCGTACTTATCCCTTTCGTGAATCTACACCTCTCGATGCTAGATAAATAGATTACTTGCAAACTTCCCTCTTGGTCTTGAATACAAGAACAAAGAATGGAAATAGGATAAGCAAACTTTGATGTTATTATTGCATAAGAACAAAGATACAAGAATCAATCTCCTCTCACTAATATCGACAACCTTCACCTATCCCTAAGAAGTTTAGAACATATTATCGTTAAGTACAATTCTTAGGGAGGAAGGTTTTCTCTAAAAATCAGCTCTTAGGGAAAAGGGTTTCTCTCTAAATTGGCTCCCTAAATCGGCTCTCTTAAACATTTTGGCCGGCTAGGGTATTTATAGTCTAAACCTAGGGCAAACCTTTCCTAAATAGACTTCAACTTGGAGTAGGGAACAAGTCTTCTTCAAGGAATCTGATATTTCCAAGTTTGCCGCCATCTAGAAGGGTTTTCCCGCTTGGTCTTTGAATTAGGCTTTTAGCGCGCTAGCCTGGTCCAATTGATGCGTTACATCTTCCAGAATGTTCTATGTATTTTTATCTTTCATCGCACCTCCATTTTTGGTGCTGCCATACTGGGTTCTGTCGCGGACATGTCTTCTGCCTCGGCCGCAATACTGCTTCACTGCCGTTTCGGCTCTGAATATTCCTACATGTACAAAATATGTAATAATATTTGCATTCTCTATAAATATTGACTTTGTAAGTAATGATAATGGAATATCCAATATTTGTGCAAAGAGTCTATGTTTCGGTTCAAGTGGGTGTATAATAGATGCATAGAGTACCATGAGAAGGGTAGTAAATAACTGCCTTTTAGGCACTCATCAAATACCCCCTAACTCGAACTATTGCTTATCCTCAAGCAATACCAAACATCAAATTGCCAAACCTTACTCCCCTATGGTCTTACTCTTCCATCTATTCTCCCCACCATGGTCATGTCTATATCTCCGTTTTAGCCATTAGTTTACCCAAGGACTTTTACTAAGAAACAAGCTATAAGGCTAGGTGAGTGTGTGCGTTTAATGGACAAGGCTGATTCAAGGCTTTCTTAGATAAAATCTAAGTTCAAGACAAGTAGAATCTTGGACTAAAGTTATCTCCTTAAAACAACAAGTCTTGAGCCAATTTCGGTCACCTCAAGATATGTGTTTTCTATTTCCTTCTTTTTCTTATTTATTTTTTTCTTATTAACCACCTATTTAGCATACTAGAGCCAATTTCGGGCACCTCTAGCATGAAGGAGAGCAAAACTAAAGCCGGTGATAGGCACCTCTAGTTATTTTTTCAAAAGGTTCTAAGTCTTTATCACCTAAGTTTATTAAAAGAACTCCTAAATCAAACAAGTCCAAAAAGTATTTATTTTCTTTCTAATCCTAAAGCAAGCTTCCAAGTTTTATTCCACGAGTATCTTATGGTTATCCCTTCAAAACAGAACTAGGCCATGGTAAGGAGAAAGATTTCTATAGCCTTAAAGGAGTAAACTAAAGGAAAGCTGGCGTAGGGCAGTGCAAGATTACAAACATAAATTCAAGAAAAGAGAATATAAAAAAATTTAGAAAAAAATTACTCCCTTTATGGTAATGCCGCGGCAGTGGATTACCTCGACAATGTTTCTGCACCTATAATCTCCCCCAAACTCAAACCGAGCATTGTCCTCAATGCTCAAATATAAGGCAAACAATAAAAGAAAACAAGGATAGTAAAATAGCAGGGATTAAAGAGATTTTGATTGTGATTCAGAAGAGATGTTGGAAATAGTTTCCCTTCTAGGTATTCCTGCCGGTGCTTTCATTTTTGATCCTTGTCCTGGTGATTGCTGTGTTTTTTCCTGCCACGACGGCTGTACTCTGGTGGGTGTTGGTTTCTACAGTGGGGCCGTGACTTCATCTCCGTCTTCTTCGTCGTCTGTATGCATCACCTCTGTTTCTCCTTCTGCCTCGGCAGTTGGTATTCTCTCTTGGATATGCGATGAGCTCTCATGGATATATTCGTCAATCTGTCGAGAAAGGATATCCCCAGAGAAACTGCTACCAATGGGAATGGGACTCGGTGGTGGAGAGTTGAAGACAACTCACCTTTTCAATGGCCTCCTGGTGCTAGATGATGTGGTGGTCGTGCCGGCAAGTCTGGATGGGTCGGCCTCGTGAAACTATTGTTGTGGCCTAGCGGTAAAGAATAGTCTAGTCCCTGGAGTAGGTGTTGTTTATGTATAAGGGGCGACAGTGACGAAAACATTGAGAGGGAATTCTGGAAATTGCATTACATGGGTGGGAAAATTCTGGATTAGCATGTTGGCAAGAGTGTAGTTGAAATTTCTCTGATATTCCATGTATTGTTGCTGGTGCAGGTCCATGTCTGACATCCTCTGCAAAATCTCCTGATACCAGTCTGCTGCGGCAGAGGCTTGGGCATTGTCAGGTGCTTCAGTCGTATACTATCCTCCAGCAGTAAAATCGGAAGTGAATTGTTGAGGTGTTTCCTGCACTGGGTCTGCTTGGGTGATCTGCATCACTCTGTGGCAGAATTCTTTTATCCAGCCTTGTGTTTCTGTTGTGTATTCATTGGTTGCTTCTATAGGGACACCTGCAGCAATACATAGGGCAAAGATTAAACTAGGGAAATATAATGGACCTCGTTCTTTCTTACCGCAATCATAGATTTCTTGAAGAATGATCTCTCCAACATTGATGATCCTTTTGTTGATGATTGAATGAATGAGCAGCAATCTTTTTCTATTAACTGTGCTATTGTGGGAGGTGGTCCTGAGGTGTCGCTTAACAAATATGCAACAAAGCTTGGCTTCGGGTTTAAGGCTGAGCCTTGTTACACAACCCTTATGGGCAACGGTTTCCCATGGAGTGTCGTCGTAGTAAAGTTCGTCCTTGATAGCCTCGTAGTCCTTGATATTGGCTGCAAATTCACCATTTTCATCGCGTATGAGGATAACGCCATAGTAATCGTTGATTGCCTCGGCATCAAGTTTTACTGGCTTGCCCTGGTAGTAGACGAACAACGTTTCCTTGTTCGGGCAATGCGCATAGAATTCTCTCACAATTGTGGCATTTGCTATAGGAGATTGGATGCAAAAATTTTTCCCAATCTTGGTCTTCGATTCTGTCGAACAAGAATTGGTCGATGTCGTAGTTTTCTTTAATGGTGTGCTGGAATCCTTGTTCCTCCCATAACTACCGTGCAACAAAAGATCTTTAGAAACGTTCTACTACGTTGTTGTTGGCAAATTGTCTGTATGCTGCCATGGATGATTTGAATGTTGATGAGATGTTCTTAAAAATAGGCTGTAAGGTGCAAGACTGCGGATAAGAATGCGGAGAGTATTTGTAAGATTTGAAAGATAGTGAGAGCAAGATTGTTCAAGAAAGTAAAAATAGCAAGATTGCAAAGTAAGTGATGCACAACAATGAGTCTGCTTATATAGGCTATAAAAATATGACTGTTAAAAGTAGCCGTTAGGCATTTACTGCCTTGATTCACAGTTACTGTCGTGGCGGGTTTCTCGACAGATAGCCGTTACACTGTTTCTGCCCGTTAGGAGTTCTGTGGTTCTGACACAGTGTGCTACCGCGATAGCAGACTTCCTGCTGTGGCATAATTTTTCCTGCATTCATAGCTTTATTTATAAAACAAAACATAAAAACATAAAATACTGAAAATAAACATAACAAGATAAACTACTGAAAATAATAATATATAAGTTAATCCTAATATAATAACTAAAATTGAAGGGAAGAGACTGTTACTTATGGAGTGCATGTGAATGCATCTCCCATTTTCGTTCTCTCTTTCTGGCCTGTATCTTTCTTCATGAGTTGGCCAGTCCCTTCAGTGCATTCGGCTTCTCCTATGGGTTTTATTCGTTTTCCGAACAGTCTACCGAGCGTACTGCCCAGGCAGGATGTTTTAGTACCCTGATTTCGTGTATGGAGAGCCTTACATTCTGCTGGAGCGTCTGAATTTGGAAGATTGTGGAAGGCGTTCAACTTGACTTGTTGATTGTTTATTCGCATTGTGAGCTCGTCATTTTCCATATCAATGATGGTGCGTCCAGTAGCAAGGAAATATTGACCCAATATGATCGGTTCATTTTCATCGGCCTCACAGTTAAGGACAAGAAAGTCGGCAGGAAATATAAACTTGTCAACCTTCACTAGAATGTCCTCAATTTTTCCTTTAGGATGCACATAGGACCGATCTGCAAGTTGGAGCAGTATTGTTGTTGGTTTTGCCCGTCCTATTCTGAGTTTCTGAAAAACTGATTTGGGCATAAGGTTGATGCTTGCTCCCAAGTCGCAGAGGGCCTTTCCTTTATAACCATCTCCGATCACACAAGGAATTGTGAAGCATCCAGTATCTTTTAGTTTGGGCGGCATACGATTATACAGCATGGCCATACAACCTTCAGTGGCTGCCACCGTTTCAAACTCTCCTAGCCTTCGTCGTTTGGATACTATATCCTTTAAGAACTTGGCATAGTTGGACATTTGTTCAATAGCCTCAACTAGTGGCAAGTTGATATGGACCTGCTTCAAAATGTTTAGGAACTTCTAAAATTGGTGGTCCTGATTTTGCTTCTTCAACCTCTATGGAAAAGGAGGTGGTGGTCTGATATCCTCCAGGTTTCCTTGGATATTGAGTTTAATACCTGGGGTGAACTTATCTGCAACTACCTCGGTAGGTGGTTCTGATACTGTTGGTTCTGTTGCCGTGGAAGAGCTTTCGGCAGGATCCTTTTCAGCCTCTGAGTCCTCATGATGTTGCTTTTCTGGTTGGACTCTATCGGTTGAGGTCCCTTGTTTGTCTTTCAATTGTAGGCAACTTCTAGTTGTGATTACCTTGCATTGCTCGTGGCCTAACACCTTAGCAACTTTAGTATTGCTAGGTAAACCCCCTGGTGGTCAAGTGTTTTGACGTTGGGTAAATTGACCAACCTGGGTTTCTAAAGATTTTATTGCGGCCTCCTGGTTTTGCAGTCTCATCTCAGTTCGGTTCATGAAGTCATCAGTACGCTTCATGAAGCGGCTATTCTATATCATGTAGGTATCAATGTTTGACATAAAAGCCATGAGAGAACCTACTAATGCATTCAGAGAATGTTGTTGTTGTACCTGCTGCTGTGGCATGAGTTGCTGAGTGTTCTGCTGCGGCAGGTTCTGGCTCTGATGCTGGAATCCAGGGGCTTGATTAATTGGATTCAATGCATTGTTAGGGTTACTCCATGAGAAGTTCAGATGCCTTTTCCAAGATGGGTTGTAGTTGTTGGACATCATTGGATTGTTTCTGTTATAATTTCCAACATATAGGCTGGTCTCCTCATCTGGCATGTAATCTGATGAGTTAACTGCCTTAACCTCATGTACGTTTCTCTGAGCTTGTATGTTCTGAATCATCTTAGTCAGAGAGGCTAGTTGTGCTGCCACCGAATTTGATGTATCTAATTCATGATCTGTGGTATGATGTCTCATTCCTCCTCGCCTTGATGTAGAAAATTGGAAATCGTTCCTTGCGAGTTTATTCAGAATTTCAATGGCCTCCGTGGGTGCTCTATCCAAAAGTGTCCCATTTGCGGAAGCATCTAGCATCATCCTTGTGGAGGCATTAGTAGCATTATAGAACATAGAGACTTATGTCCACAAGGGAAAACCATGTAGTGGTCATTTGTTTAATAGTTCTCTGTAATGTTCTCATGCCTCGTACATCGGTTCATCTTCATCTTGCCGGAATGATGTGATTTCATTACGAATGCGATCGTAGAGATTTGTCAGGTTAAACCTCTTAATGAATTCTCGGCAGAGTTCCTCCCAAGATCTTATGGATCCTGCTGAGATACCATTCAACCAAGTCTTCGCCCTATCCCTCAGTGAATAGGGGAATAATTTTAATCGCAATATATCTTCATGGATTCCTTGAATCTTGAAAGAGTTGCAGACTTCCATGAAAGATTTGAGATGTTGTCTTGCATCTTCAGTAGCAGACCCACTAAACTGTCCAATTGTGTTCAACTTGTTGAACATCATTGGTTTGAGCTCAAAGTGACTTGCTTCGGTTTCTAGGGTGACTACGCCAGGGTTGACTCCGTTTAAATCTTTCACCAGATAGTCTCTAACAGTGGGCTGCCTCGGTAATGGTTGAGGCATTGGCTGCTGCAGCATTGCTGGGGGCAGTACATTATGATCAACAGGTGGAATATGTCCTCTAGGTGGATTATCCATGACTTGGAACAGATTGCGTCTCAGATGTTGTCTTGTGCGTTCAATCTCAGGATCCAACTCGTACAATGGTCCACTCGGATTTGCCCTGGTCATAAACCAAATAAATAAAAGTTAATAAAAACTAAATAAATAAATAATTAGAGTTAAAGTTAGATAAAGAATAGTTAAAGAGCAAGAAAATAAAGAAAACAAAATTTAGTTGTCAATCCCCGGCAACGGCGCCAAAAACTTGATGTGCGTGGTATAAGCACAATTTGAGTGTAAGTGTACACATCGTCAAGTTATAAAATAATAAGTATATCGTGTATCGTCTCCATAGGGATTGGTATACTTAATATGTTTCCTCTTGTTCCCTTGATCCTGAAAATAAAGTAAAAACATAGATAAGTTGATTTTTTTAACTAACTAAATAATTAAATAACAAAACATAAAATAAAAGGTTGAAGGCGATATAGAGAAAGTGGGTAGGATCCAGTTGCATCAATTAGTGGATTCAATTGATCTTCTTCTTGTCCAATACAATCACACAACATTGCTTTGACAGTACTATAGATACCACCTCGTCAACATTGGTGTTCCTCTACCGCGGCAATCTCTTGCTCTTGGGAAGAAGCATCAAAGTTCAGCAAAGTGTCCATAAGTGACTCAGCTCATCTCTGAGTCAGAGTGTTGTTGATGATCAGTCCTTGACGATACCTCTCGGCGTAAATCAACGATAACCACCAACCAATCCAACACTTCTTTTAGCTGCTGAAACTCTTAACCTATCTCCCAGACTTTTGAAGAGTATAGGCCGAGTTAGTGTCTATAACACTGTACTTATCCTTTTCGTGAATCTACACCTCTCGATGCTAGATAAATAGATTACTTGCAAACTTCCCTCTCGGGCTTGAATACAAGAACAAAGAATGGCAATAGGATAAGAAAACTTTGATATTATTATTGCATACGAACAAAGATACAAGAATCAATCTCCTCTCACTAATATCAAAAACCTTCACCTATCCCTAAGAAGTTTAGAACATATTATCGTTAAGTACAATTCTTAGGGAGGAAGGGTTTTCTCTAAAAATCGGCTCTCAAGGAAAAGGGTTTCTCTCTAAATCGGCTCCCTAAATCGGCTCTCTTAAATATTGTGGTCGGCTAGGGTATTTATAGTCTAAACCTAGGTCAAACCTTTCCTAAATAGACTTGAACTTGGAGTAGGTAACAAGTCTTCTTCAAAGAATCTGATATTTCCAAGTTTGCCGCCTTCTAGAAGGGTTTTCCCGCTTGGTCTTTGAATTGGGCTTTTAGCACGCTAGCCTGGTCCAATTGATGCGCTACATCTTCCTGAATGTTCTTTATATTTTTATCTTTCATCGCGCCTCCATTTTTGGTGCTGCCACACTGGATTCTGCTGCGGCCATATCTTCTGCCTCGGCCGCAACACTGCTTCACTTTCGCTTCAGCTCTGGATATTCCTGCATGTACAGAATATGTAATAATATCTGCATTCTCTATAAATATTGACTTTGTAAGTAATGATAACGGAATATCCAATATTTGTGCAAAGAGTCTATGTTTCGGTTCAAGTGGGTGTATAATAGATGCATACAGTATCACGAGAAGGGTAGTAAATAACTGTCTTTTAGGCACTCAGCATTGATTTTCCAATTTCAATCCCTAATTTTTATTCCAATTTCCCCTTTTCAAAGTTAAACCCTAGTTTTTCAATCCTTTCAAAATTAGCACCCTTTTCGCCTAAATAATTTTAAACTCGATTTTCAAAAGGGTCGCTACAAGCATAAATGCAACAGAGGAAGAAGGTGAAATTGAAAAGAATCGATCAGAGATCGGCCCATGTCCTCCAAGCTGCGTTTTGAATAATTGGACCACTATTGAACTCCCAATTATTTTTAAGTCTTATTCAGAGTAATGCTCGAAACTTAACTCATTACTTGAGCCCTAAAGTAGTGAGAATTTATTGTAAGGGTCCCCATCTAGGTATTCAATTTATCAATTCAATAAATAAGCATATTTCTCGTTCCTATTTGGTCTCATTTTCTCTCTTCTATCATTTCTTTCATTAAGCCTTGTATATATCTCTTCTTGTTTATTTGTAGGCCTTTATATATCAATTACATGAATGACATTGTTTCGAGCTCAAAAGTCGATTTTGAGCAGATTGTATGTTTAGGAGAATATGATTCTAATGAAAACTATGAAGAATGTGAATTATCTCCCGACATGCTCAGACTAATAGAGCATGAGAATAAGAAAATTCTCCCTCACCAAGAACCAATAGATACAGTGAATCTAGGAAATGAAGATGATAAAAGACAAGTGCAGATTGGTACTTTCATATCTTCAAAGACAAGAGGCAAAATCATCTCTCTACTTCAAGAGTTTAAGGATGTGTTTGCTTGGACTTATCAAGATATGCTTGGATTGAACACAGACATTGTAATGCATGAACATCCGCTAAAACCAGAATGCAAGCCTGTACAACAAAAGATTAGAAGAATGAGGCCAGAAATGTTACTTCAGATACGAGAAGAAGTTAAAAAGCAATACGGTGTCGGTTTTTTACAAGTGGCCAAGTATCCTGAATGGGTGGCAAATGTTGTTCTGGTATCTAAGAAAAATGGAAAACTGTGAATGTGTGTTGACTATCGTGATCTCAATCGTGCTAGTCCTATAGATAACTTCCCTTTACCACATATAGATACTCTAGTGGATAACACAGCTAAGCATTATTTGTTCTCATTCATGGACGGTTTCTGAGGCTACAATCAAATCAAAATGTATCCAAAAGATATGAAAAAACCACTTTTGTGACAATGTGGGTATATTTTGTTATAAAGTGATGTCATTCGGTTTAAAAAATGATGGGGAAACATACCAAAGGGCCATGGTAACTTTGTTCCATGACATGATGCATAAGGAAATAGAGGTTTATGTAGATGACATGATTGCTAAGTCTTGGTCAGAGGAGGAACATATCATCAATCTTAAAAAACTTTTTGAATGTTTAAGAAAATTCCAATTGAAGCTTAATCCAGCAAAATGCACATTTGGAGTTTCTTCAGGAAAATTATTGGGGTTTGTTTTCAGTAAACAAGGAATTAAGGTGGATCCTGATAAAATTAAAGCTATTCAAGAACTCCCTCCTCCTTGTACTAAAAAAGAGGTTCGAGGTTTCTTAGAGAGATTAAACTGCATTTCTCGGTTTATTTCTCAATTAACTGACAAATGTGATCCTATTTTCGCCTTCTAAGGAAGAATAATATGGACAATTGGGATTTATCATGCCAATAAGCTTTTGACAAAATTAAACAATACTTGTTAAATCCTCATGTTTTAGTGTCGCCTGTGCCAGGAAAACTCTGATCTTGTATTTGGTGGTATTTAAGAATTTCATGGAATGTGTATTAGGTCAACAAGACGCAACTAGAAGAAAGGAACACGCTATTTATTATCTTAGTAAAAAGTTTATTGATTGTGAATTAAGGTATTCTTCCATTGAAAAGTTGTGTTGTGCCTTGATCTGGACCGCCCGTAGGCTTCGCCAATATATGTTATACCATACAACATGGTTAATTGCAAATCTAGACCAATAAAATACATGATGGAATCACCAGGTTTATCAGAAAGACTGACTTGATGGCAAATTCTACTTTTTGAGTATGATATCGAGTATGTAAACCAAAAAGCCATTAAAGGTAGCACCATCGCAGACCTTTTAGAAAATCGTGCTTTACCCGAATATGAACCTTTGAGCTTTGACTTTTCTAATGAGGACCTTATGTGCTTAACTAGCAGCGAAGATGAACCAACTAGCGGAACAAATTGGAAGATAAATTTGGATGGTGCTTCAAATGCACTTGGGTGTGGAATCGGAGCAATTTTAATATCTCCCAAAGGAAATTATTATCATTTTACTGGGCGACTAAATTTTGAGTGTACCAATAATCTGGCAGAATATGAATCATGTATAATGGGACTTCGTGCTGTAATTGAACGGAAAATCAAATACCTTAAAGTATATGGTGATTCATCATTGGTGATTTATCAACTTTGTGGAGAGTGGGAAACAAAAGATGCCAAATTGATCGAATATCGTAAGCTCATTCTCGAATTAATAAAAGGTTTTAAGAAAATATCTTTCTATTATCTTTCACGAGAAGATAATCAATTGGCTGATGCATTAGCAACTTTGGCTTCCATGTTTAAAGAAAATAGAGAAACCAAAATAATGCTCATACAAATGAGTATCTTCAAATCACCTGCCAGTTGCTATGTAATCGAGGAAGAGGTAGATGATCACCCCTGGTATTATGATATTTTATAGTATCTTAAGTATGAAAAGTATACCGAGGGACCAACTGATGTTAATAAAAGAACTATTCGGAGAATGGCTATAGGATATATTCTTGACGAAGAAATTTTATACAGAAGAGGAAGTGACCAAACGTTACTCAGATGCATAAAAAGTTATGAGGAAAAAAAAGATAATTGAGGAGGTTCATGAAGGGATTTGTGGAATTCATGCGAATGGTCTCAATATGGCAAGGCAAATTATGAGGTTGGATTATTTCTAGACATCTATGATACAAGATTACATCAATTTTGCTCAAAGATGTCATAAATGTAAGATTTATGGAGATAAAATACATACAACCTCATCACCCCTTCATGTTATAACTGCTTCGTGGCCGTTCGCAACATAGGGCATGGATGTAATTGGATCGATTACGCCAAAAGCATCAAATGGACATTGCTTCATCTTTGTAATGATTGATTATTTTACCAAATGGGTAGAAGTTGCTTTGTATGCAAATGTAACTAGATCGACAGTATGCAAATTCCTCAAAAGAGAAATAATTTGTCGATATGGTCTACCAGAAAGGATTATTTCTAATAATGCTCTTAATCTAAATAACCGAGTGATGATAGAAATTTGTGAACAGTTTAAGATAAAACATCACAAGTTAGCACCCTATCGCCCAAAAATGAATAGGGTCGTCGAAATAGCTAATAAAAATATCAAGAGGATTGTTGAGACGATGGCGATAACATATAAAGATTGACATGAGAAATTACTTTTTGCATTATTGGCATATCGTACATTTGTACGAACATCTACAGGGGCAACTCCTTATTCTTTAGTATATGGAACGGAAGCTGTATTACCAATTGAAGTTGAGATTCCATCACTCCGTGTCTTAATGGAACTTAAATTAGATGAAGCTGAGTGGGCTCGAATCAGATATGATCAATTAAATTTGATAGAAGAAAAGAGATTAAAAGCGATTTGTCATAGCCAGATCTACCAAAAACGAATGATTCGGGCTCACGATAAGAAAATCCGACCAAGATCTTTTAGTGAAGGGGATTTGGTTTTGAAAAAGGTTATGCTTATGCATAAGAATTTTCGAGGAAAATGGATGCCAAACTGGGAAGGACAATTTGTTTTAAAAAAAGCCTTCTAGGGTGGAGCGTTAATTTTAACCGAGATGGACGGAAATGAGTTATCAAATCCGGTGAACTCGGATTTTGTGAAAAAATATTATGCTTGATTGCATGACAAAACCAATAAGTGAAAACCCGAAAGGCCCTATTGGTAAAGAAAAAAGGAAAAAAAAGAATCATTAGTAGGTGAAAACCCGAGAGGGCCCTATTGGTAAAAAAGAAAGAAAAAGAAAAAGAACCATCAGTAGGTAAAAATCCGAGATGACCCTACTGGTAAAAAAAAGAAAAAAGAAGGAAAATTCAAGCTAAAAACTCGCAAAGGGAGCCTTAAAATCATGGAGAGATTCAAGTTATGAGTTTGAAAATGATCCATGAAGAAAATTCATATGTCTTCAGACGTTGGTCAATAACATAAGCTCTACTAAGTAGAAGTCACATGCAAAAAAGGTTCTTGAGCGAGGTAGTAGGGAGTCCTTGTAATTGATATCTTAGGGTTTTATTATTATTATCATCATTTTTACCTCTTTCTTTTTTTTGATATTGTATCAAATATTCGACTACCACCTTAAGGCCTAGGTTGTTTTTATTCAATAAAAAAATTCAATAATCTCGTTACCTTGTGCTTCTTTATCATCTGAATATTTTTGCATTTCTTCGATGAATTTGCTGCTTTACTAAATAGGGGTTTACAATATATTTTTATATTTGATGCATTACTTGAATAAATGGTTTAAAACAAAATAATGCTCAATGGAAAGTTTTTTAAGAGGCACGACATGGAGTGAAGAAGATGAAGTACATTGATCATGATCTGAGTAAAGATAAACAAATTCAAAATAAAATCTAATATCCATGCATTTAAAGCATTTGGATATCTTGCATATAAGACAAGTACATTAAAAACATGTGCATTTTTTGACAGGATTGACCTCTAAGAGGAGGTGCTTTTAGGATGAAGTATCATTATTTATTTTCAAGAATAAACATCATCAATCACCTCCGAGATGGAGTGTCATCACCAAGCTTCTATCAGCTCCAAGATGGAGTGTCATCATTAAGCTTCCGTGAAGAAATATCATCAACTACCTCCGAGATGAAGTGTCATCACTAAAGCTTCCAAGAAGGAATGTCATCAATCACCTCCGAGATGGAGTGTCATCATTAAGCTTCCAAGAAGGAATGCCATCAATCACCTCCGAGATGGAATATCATCATCAAGCTTCCATGAAGGAATGTCATCAATCACCTCCGAGATAGAGTGTCACCTTAAGCTTCCATGAAGGAATGTCATCAACTACCTCCAAGATGAAGTGTCATCATTGAGCTTCAAAAAGAGAATACCATCAACCACCTCCGAGATAGAGTGTCATCATTAAAGATTCCGATGAGGAATAACATCATTTACCTCACCACCTACCTCTAAAATAAAAGGGTCCTCACTACTAGGTTGTTTCTCATTGGAAATTTGTTACTTCTAGTCTTTGCTCACTTCCTCTGTTTAAGTAATGAGCAAAGAGGGGCAGCTGTATGCAAAAAAATTAAACCAAATCTTAAATAAATATTTAAAATCTAAAAAAATCAAATAAATCTAGAATAATCTTAAATAAATATTAAAAAATATAAAATATAAAAAATTCAAATAAATTTAGAATAATCTTAAATAAATATTTAAAAAATAAAAAATATCAAAAATTCAAAAAAAATCAAATAAATCTAGAATGGATAATCTTAAAAAAATTGAAAAAAGATAAATTTTAATAAATTAAAAATCCAAAAATTCAAAAAATATATAAAAAAAATCTAGAATAATCTTTTAAAATAATTTTAAATAATAAAAAATCAAAAATATTTTTCTTCCCCAAGTTAAAACTCTTATTTTTAGAGTTTAACCCCTCCTAAAACTCTAGTTTCTAAGCTATAAATACCCAAACCCTTTAGGAAAATCACACAAGCAAAATACAAGAAAAGCAAAACAAAGTAAAGTAAAAATATAAGAGAAAAAGCTTATGAATTTTGAAGCGGTGGAGGGTTTCGAAAAGCGATCAAATTTAATATCTCCCGGGACAATTTAATCCAACGACGGATTTACGAGTTTGAAAGAGGTAAAAAAAGTCAAATCTTTTATTTTATTTTATTTTATTTTCATTCTTTTTCGTATATAAATTAAAAATTAAAATATAATTGATTATCATGCCTTTTAATTTTATCGAATATAAAAAAACTTATGCGTGTATCTGTCGATGAAAATCCAATTTCAATTTCAAATTGAAATTGGTTGTGCTGCACGGTAAGATGGCAAAGATTTTATGGAAAATTACTTCATAGGTTCTCCAAGATTTAGGTGTTTAATTTTATGCTTTTAGGTTTAGTTTTATTTTATATTAGTCCTTTTTATTATGTTTTATTTTAATTAGATTCTTATTCATGAAATTATTTAACAATTGAATTAATAGATTTATTTAGATTTGATCTAATAATTAGTTGATTTTATTATTAATTAATTTGAGAATAAAATTCTAATTAAATTTTATTTAATAAATTAAAAATTAGGTTATATATCTTTTTTTAATCTAAGTAGTTTGATTTCTATGATTTATTTTAATTTAATTTTATGTTTGAATTATTTTTGGTACGTCTTTATATTATTTTCTTTAATTTTATATAGTTAATTTATATATATTAGTGCTACTAACCCACCTTTGAAGCTTGGTAGACAACACAATCCTTTTATGTACCAATTTTGGGCGTTGTGGGGGTGCTATAACCTTCCCCACACGTAACCGACTCCCGAACCCGGTGATAAACGCAGACCGATTTTATAGGTTTTCAGTCGTACCTATTTAAAACGATTGATGGCGACTCCAATCTTTGATGAGATTTTGAAGGCCCGACCAATTTCGGCCCAAACCAAAAACAGTGTCGACACTCTTTAAATCGATTCAAATTGTCTTCAATCTTCGATTTGATTTTGATCAACTTTCTTTTTAGTATTTTTTCTGATTTGAGCTAAAATCAGTGACAACAGAAATTAAATAAAAAACATTATATTAATATTTTAAATAGTTATAATCTTAAAATACTATTTCTAGTAAAATAAATATAAAATGTATTGATATTTATTATTGACATATTTAATATTAAATTACAGAAAGTATGTTTATCACAATCTAAAACAAATGTTATTAGATTGAATCGTAAAAATTTTTACGAACTAAAATTTAAAATAATTAAAATAAAAAAATCAATTTGTAATCTTAATGAAAAAAATAATATTTATCCCAATAAAATTTAATTTTAATAAATTTATTTATTATTTATGTTTATTATTAAATAATTAAAATTATAATAAATAATATTTTATAACTACTTTAAGATTTTAAAAAAATAACTAATAAATTGTTACTTAAACATCTATTTAAAGTTTACCTAAAGAAGACATGGGTTATTTTGTAAACTTTCACCGTCTTTGTCGTTGGGTATATTAATTATATCAACCAAAACATTAAAGTTTAGTGTCAC
This sequence comes from Abelmoschus esculentus, assembly GCA_035048815.1. Classification (NCBI taxonomy): domain Eukaryota; kingdom Viridiplantae; phylum Streptophyta; class Magnoliopsida; order Malvales; family Malvaceae; genus Abelmoschus; species Abelmoschus esculentus. The sequence continues at coordinate 8,754,561 of JAUCBN010000026.1, read as the reverse complement.
ACAAGGTTGAGAACATATGTTGTCTCTGATTATAGTGTTATAATACCCCTCGTTGGATAGGCAGATCTACCAACCAAAGGGTGACTCAATCGGTCTCACTTAAATTACTTAAAGATTATAATTTAGACTTAAAATATGTGAATTTCTATTAAGTATTCAGTTTATTATAATTTTTTTTGTTTTAAAAAATTATAATGTAATTTATAGTGACAATTTATATCTTATTATAGATATTAATATGTGTAGTATAAGATTTTTTATTATATAATTTAAAACTAACAAGTATTTTATATATAAGATTATTATATATTTGTAATAAGTAAATTAGTAGTAAATATAAATATAAGCATGTTTGTAATAAGATCATTATAAATATAATATAAGTATGTTATATGTATAATATAAATATTTATAATATAATTTAACTACAAATTAATAATTAAAAATTAACAAGGACAAACTATATAAATATTATGTATTTGTGTTGATATTAAAAATATAATATAAGTATGTTATATAAATTATTTATATAAATATTAATATGTATAATACAAATATTTGTATTAAAAATATAATATAAATATGATATAAGTATGTTATATAAATTATTTATATAAATTATTTATATAAATATTATGTTGATATTAGTTCAGGTTAATAATAGGTCGGGTTCAAAACAGGTCGGATAAAATCAGATCTCGGGTCAATTTAGTCGGGTAATATCGGTTATCTACCAGGTCAAACTCGGATTCGGGTTCGTTTCAGTCGGATATAGGTCGGGTTTTAGGACCACAGTAACAAATTAAAATCGAGTTTAGGTCATTATCGGTCGGATACAATTCGGGTTCAGATACTATATATAGTAACAAGTATAACTCGGGTTCTGGTTGACAACAGTCCGATACAGATCAGGTTTGGGTCATTAAATCCCGAATCAAACCAAATTTTAACTCGAACTGATTTCAAGCGAGTTTTCAAGTCAGATCAGATTTTTACGTACAAGTTGCCAATAAATTTGGACATCTCTTGGCTAGTGTTTGGGGTAGATCTTTTCAATGTCGACTCGACGTGCTGAAAAATAAACATGTGAGTAGGGAAAGTACAACACGTAAGGCATATCATATTATCTCTAAATTTAATATTATTTATTTTTTTTGAAAGTTGAAATAATAATATTAGGTTATAATCGATTGGGACATATTGTTTTGCATTCGAATGGCTCAAGATTAGCAGCCATTTCGGTCGGTGATCGTGATACTGCTATAAGACAAAGAGATCAAAGTGAGGAGGGCACAAATGTTAAATCAAACAAACAGAAAGACAAACGTTTAGCACGTGATGGAAAAGAAAAAAAAAGAGAACTACGATTATTTTAACAAATATTATTACAACTTTAAAGTCACCCGACTTGGAGATCTCGTCTCGTCAGGGAGAGATTATCAAGTGAACCTTGCTCACCACGTCATTTATGGTCCAAATAATTAGGACCGTTGATCTTTAAATAATCGCCTAATAACTTCTTACCCACTAAGTCCATGTAGGAAAGAGGTGATGATTCATTTAAAAAAAATTAAAATCAACGGTCCTAATTAATTAGGACCATAGATGACGTGGTGAATATAATTCACCTAATAATTTTTTCTTGTCGTGGGATTTTATTGGAAAAAACAAAGTAGTCACTCCACGTGAGTAGCCACCTGGTGTTGTCTTTTTATTTCATTGTTTTTTCGGCGGAAACAATTATTTGTTATAATTAGATTTGAGCAACACTTTTTTAATTTTTTGGTGATATTAGAGTGAATTAAAAAAAAATTATACGTCCATCATCGAATATCATTGAATATTGTTAATACTAAATACTGTTAAATATCATTAAATTGATTTATAAAAATTTAAATTCTCAAAGACTCAACATGTAATTATAAATTATTTAAAATAAAAATTCAATTATATTATTTTTAATTTTTTAAAATAATTAGATCAACTATCTATCTCAATTAATTTAAAAAATAAATAAAAAATCATAAACTCTTAAACTCAAATTCCTAAAATAAGACGCTTAAACACAAAATTTTAAATAATCTTTTCTGAGAATCTATGCTATAATCATAAAAAATCTAGTAAAATATCTTAATTCAGGATAAAAATGAATGGAATGTATGTTGGAAAATAGTGAGCAAATGACCATCTTTGAAGCATTTTTTGAAAGTATAAAGATGAGGATTCAAATAAGGAATTATTGATTCCTATTCTACTTCGTGAGATCTTTACAATACTAGCTCATATGCTCAAAATTGTTGAGTGGTGAATGAGAAATTGATGCTCAAAGTAAGAAGATTGGAATAAAGTAAGGAACGAGAAACTCCATTATCCCATATTGATGGGATAAATGAAGTGGGAAGTTTTTATATACACTTACTCACATAATTGTCATTGAATGACTTAATTTTTGGGTTGGGATGCACGACGACGGTGATGCAAATGTTTGGACCGATCGGGTCTTTTTTGGGCTTGCAGATATTTTACCCGTTGTGAATAATTTTCCTTAATTTATTTTATTGTTAATATCCAAAAAGAGTTTGTATTTAGTTGAAATACGTATAAAGAAGCAGTTATAACTGCTTAGGATATTTTTGGATAATGGGATGATATTGGCTATTATTAGTATAAATTAAGAATTTAATTCAATTTAAAATACTAATAATAACATTATCCTAATATTTCAAATTTTAAATTCGTTTAAGTTGTTCACTGTTGTCCTAACTCTCTACTATAAATATGAGATTGATTTCTTAGTTTTAAACATATCAAAACATCTCACATCTCTCAAAATCATTTTTTCTCCTGCTTTTTCTTCTGGTGACTAGCGAAGGCAAGGTTTATCGTTTCTAAAATGGGTTTGATCTAAAATTTTATCTATTTTATTTTATATCTTTATTTGGGTTTTATTTTGTTCACTAAATAATAATATTATTTTATTTTATTATTATTTATTTTCTTAAATTAACCACTTATTGTCCAACAATGTAGACATGAAATTCAGAGGTTCGCAAATTGTTGTTCGAGTGGAAAGTAAATATTTGAAAAAATTTCATGAAAGTTTAAAATAGAGCTTCTAAAACCCTAAATTTATTAGATGGGATTGTGTGAATTATGTCTTCAAATAGACAAACCTAAAATTTTTGGCGAAATTGTTTCTTTAACAGATATGGAGGAAGAAGATAATCTTAGGTTTAGAATTTTTTTAATTGATTAAAGTTGTTATTTAATCCAGTTCTTTAGAATTTAGAGTTTTTTTAAATTTTATTTTAAATAATTTATAATTGTTAGTTGAGTCTTTGATATTTTTAATTTTTATTAATTATTTCAATAATGTTCAACGATATTTAGTGTTAATAGTATGCAATTTTGGTTGTATATTTTGTTAGGTTATATTTATCATAATTGTAGATATAATAATTTTTATTGTAATCACCGTAAATATGATAATTGTGAATTTTTTTTAATATGTTATTGTGAACATAATAGGTCGGATATCAAGATTTTAGACGATAGTAATCACTATAACGAGGCTACTGTAGTTGTGCATCGTCATTTAAATTTCCGCTTTTAGTAACAAGTATTAAAAATAAATTTTAGAAAAAATCTATGATAAAAAACATTGAAAAGAATAGGTCTTTAATAAAAGGCATAAAGATAGTTTTCACCCTTAACGTTTATAATTTTTGTCATTTTGGCCCTTATTCTTTTTTTAGGATAAATTTAGCCCTTAATCTATGTCTTTTTAACAAATAACTCATTTTTTAACTACCATTATAACTGAACCATTAAAAATTTAATAATGGTAACTTGTCATATATATGTGATAATATATTTTAAATGACATAGAATCTAACCTATTAAACATATACATATATATAAAATATAATTTTATTCTAATCTAAAAATATAAAACAATTAAAATTCAAATAAAATATTAAAAATTAATTTTTTATTCATTAAAAATTAATTAAATCTAAAATAAAAGGCTACTAAATATTTTCAACCTTAACTAGTAAAATCAAAATTTTATCTAAAAAAGTATGAACATAATCTGAAAATAAAGGGTTTTGTAGAGTTTGTTACCGGTGAATCAAAGATAAATTAATTTGATAATAATCTATTGGATTATTATTATTTTAGTTTAAAATTTAAGTATTTTAGTTCAAATCTAAATCGAATTTTTAGGGTTTTATAAAGATATTTTAGTTTAGTTAGAATCGAGAATATTTATTAAATTTTTGTTTTGGATTTAATTAATTTTTAATATTTTATTTAAATTTTAATTATTTTATATTTTATACTGGAATAAAATTATATTATATATATCCATGTTTAATAGGTTAGATTCTATGTCATTTAAAATATATTAGTATCACATATATATGACAAGTTATCATTATTAAATTTTTAACGGTTCAGTTATCATGGTAGTTAAAAAATGAGTTATTTGTTAAAAAAAACATAGGTTAAGGGCTAAATTTATCCAAAAAAAAGAATAAGGGCTAAAATGACAAAAATTATAAACGTTAGGGGTGAAAACTATCTTTATGCCTTAATAAAATTTATATAAAAAATTAAATTTTAAGAGTGTATTCGTAATAAAAATATTTAAAATAAAATGCAATCTTAATTAAAAGTATAAAAAATTAAATTCCTAATAATAAATATTAGAAAAAAAATAAACTTTGAAAATAAGCACTAATAACATATATTAAAAATATTTAATAATAAATATTAAAAAATTAAACATTTTATCTATAAATATTAAAAAATTTAAATCTCTTATAACATGTATTAATAAAATTAAACCTATAATTAATATAGAAAACATTTTCTTAAAAATAAAATTGACCATAAAAATTCCGGACCTTGTCCGATTACTTTTCCTACCGAGACCTAAATATGACAGTGAATTTGATTAATCAATAGAACTAGTCCTAATAATGATAATGATAATAAGACAATCGAATAGATTACATATAAGATCAAGAGGTGTTTATATAGCAAATTTTTGGTAATTAGTTGATAATTGATGACATATATATTAAATTAACTGATTTTATACGAATATTTGATAAAATTAATTAATAATTTATAATTTTTTGTTTATTTAAATAAATAAAAATATAAAAAAATATAATTATATCTACTATTTGTTTGAAAATAGAATTTATATATTTCTTTTTTATTGTTATTTATATTCCCAATGATAATTCTATGTCACATACATTATCAATAAAATATAAACAATCAATAAAATAATGTAAAAAATCATTAAAATACATGGCATAAATCTATTGGCAAGACGTGTAAAGAGCAGATAAAAGGATAGATGAAATCTATTTTTTTAATAATTTATTAATTATCGATATTTGGTATCTATTAGTATATGTAAAACAATCTATAGCTTTAATAAGGTACCTGATAATATATGTATTAAAAAAATATATGCGAATTTGATTAATTATTAAATTAAAATGCTATTTAAAGTATATGTATTAAACTCATTTATTTAAATAAAAAGTAATTATTTAAATTATATATGAGAATATATTTCTTTGTTTAAAAATACATGCGAATTATTTAAATATAATATAAATTTGTGAGAAAATATATTTATTTATAAATATTAAGGAAAAAAGTGTCTTTTATATTTTTATATCCAATCTTCTATCATTATTTAGTTTTAGAGGATTCATCTCAATTTGCTCTTATAATTCTTTGCTTACCAAACAATAAAATGAATGGATTTATTGATCAAAACTCTTCAAATACTTTAATCCTCAGATTTACAATTTTAATTTAAAACTTTGTTTACCGAACAATATTATAATATTTTTTCTTCAATTTAATCTTGCTTCTAATTATAATATTTTAAGATAAAATTCAAATATGTAATACTCTCCAATTTATGATAGAAGATTATCATAGTATTAAACATTACGTAAAATAAACATAGATTTCAATTATTTTTTTATAAATAACAAATTATTTCAAAGAACACGTGCTTAAAATTCGTTAGAGTTTTGAAAACCACAATCAAAATTCAATCCATTTTTTCAAAAATTATTTCTTTTCTCTCAATGTCTCTCTTATAATTTTCAAAAATGGATCAGTCTAGAGTAAACTTTATATAGCATTATGTACTATTAATTATATACATCGATATATATCATTGGTTATTTTAATAATTTTTAAAGTCATAGAAATCTAATGTGTGATCATTCTTTTTTAGAATAAAATAGGTTAAAACACCATTTTTAAATTTTTTATTTTTATTAAAATATAATTAAAAAACAACAATTTTCATTTGAATTTTTATTAAATTCATTTAAAAATTATTAAAAAATTAAAAAAATATTTTTTCAAAAAAAAATCACAGTTTAGGCTCATTATTTCAAAAATTATTAAAAATAATTACTGACATATACCATTAACAGTACACAATAATATATAGTGTTTACTTTAGAATTTCCCATCCATATATATTTAAATTTATATTTATCTTTTGTCTTTTATTCCCACGTATCTCAGTGTTTTGTTACCCAAAGTATAAACATATAATCTCATTGTCTGTCCAAATATTCTCTTCAGTAAATTTTCATTATTTATGTGATAAGTGTGTAATATATAAAACCTTGGTTTACGTCGTTTACCATGTTTTATAAAATTGTTAAAAGTGTTGAAAGGTTCGGTAAGATTAAAAAATTCGGTATTTAAAAATTCGGTATTCGAAGATAACGTCAGAAGAACAAGATCTTACTCTTAATGGAATAATGTTAAAATTTAAAAAATTCACGGTAATATTTAAAAATTTGGTATCCCGAAAAAATGACCTGAAGAACAAGATATCATCACCCCATTAGAATACCGTTAAAGTTCAAAAATTAGTTGGTTGGAGTCGTCATCCACCGTTCAAAGAGGTGGATCAAACACCGAAAATAAAACCAGAGAAAATTGAGTTCGGAAGTGGGTTACGTTTGAGGAAGGATTAGCACCCCATAACGCCCAAAATTAGTACCTAAAGGTTTGTATCGTAATTATTTAAGAAAATATAAAATTCAAATTAAATAAATTTTTAATTTTAAAATCCATATTCTAATATTCACGACAATTCAAAGAAGATAACACTCGGAGACCGGGATGTTATTCCCAATAGAACATGTTGGGATAATAATTTCTAATAAAATACAAAAAAATAAGTATGAATATAATAAAAATAATAATAAACAATAATATAATTTAATAATAATTAACATAGTAATAAAAGAAAATAATATGAAAATAACTAATAATAATTAGAATTATAATATTAAAAGAATAATAATATCAATAATAATAATAATAATCAACAACAATAATAATAATAATAAAATAATAATAATAGTATAGCATATAAAAATAATAATAATAATAATAATTATTATTATTATTATTATTATTATTATATGGTCTAATCTGAAAAAACTAAAGTTAGGGGGTCAATATAGAACAAAATACTGAAACTAGGGGTAAAAATAAATTTATAGGGGTGAAATTAAATAAAATATAATGATACTGAGCCAAAATAACAAAAATAGTGACTAAAATTAAAGAAAACATAAACTTGAAGGTCGATAATAAATTTATAGGGGGTCAATACGAAGCGCGGGGACTGTGCGTAATTATCCCATCATTCTGGGTAAAGTACGGGTCGGATCGGGTTATGCGGGTTTCGATACGAGTTCAGCCGGTAAAACGATACCGTTTTAGGCTATGAATACCGATACCAAAACGATATCGTTTCGTGTAGGGTTTAAATACCAAACTCTCCACTTCAATTTCATTTGTTTCTTCCTCCTTAAAGCCAAATAACAAGGGCTAACAAGCTGTCTGAAAATCTAAATCTCTGGCCACCGCAGATGGTCATCGGTTTCGTAGTCGTCACATCGATCGTCGTCACCGACGATAAAAAGCATAAAGAAGAACACTTTTTGAAGCCTTTCGATGTGGGGAACATGAATATGAACTTAAATTTCTAAGAAAAACAGCGTACGAGCTTAGATCTAAAGATGAGTTTCAAACTTCTCTTTTTATTATTTTTTTATCATTTTCGAATTGTTTTGGCTTCGGGTCTCTTTCTTTTCGATCTGAGTTTATTTTGTTGTGAAATGAAGTATGGTAATGTTTATTTTCTTTGCTTTGAATTTGGGGATTTCAATTCGATTTTTTGTATAACCGATTACATTGTCATCTTGGGTTATATATAATCCAATTTTTAATATACACAAAAATCTTTACTTTTTCTGAGATTTCAGATATAATCTCTTCGATTTAATATTTTGTAGGTCAGTGAAACAGATCCATCAGGTGGTGGGGTGATGGCCAGCTGTGAGAACGAATAGGAGAGCGCGTGACCACCACGTGCGGAAGACTGATGGGCATGGTGATGAGCGACAGCGGGCAGGGAATGTAATAGCTAGGGTTTAGTTTATCATTAGGGTTATCATATTGATTGGGTTTGATTATTGGTATTGGGTCTGATATGGGTATGGGTTATTATTGGGCTTTTGTATGTATTTATTAGGTATTGTATTAGATTGGTATTAATAAAATATTTGAGTATTTATTTGGCGTCTTAAAATGGCTATTACAACAGTAAACATGTGATAATATATTTTAAATGATATAACATCTAACTTATCAAATTGATAAGCGTCGTTTTACTCGTCAAAATAAAATATTCATTTTTAAATTAAATAAGTAAAATATAGTATAGTAAAGAGGGTCGATCCAAAGGGAATTTAGAATTTCTGATACAATTTTATGTCGCTTCTAGTCCAGGATGCTGTAAACAATTAATTAAAAGAAGGGGTTTGATGAGATTGTGATAAAAAATAAAGAAACTAAAGTAAACAAAAAACTAAAGATTGAGATAGAGAAATAATATTTGAAAATGACAATGAAGAAATCACCTCGAGCTAACTTTGTTTCAATTATGTCGATCATTAAAAAGGATTTTTACTCTGGGATTTATGTCGGTTATAGTCTACAAGGACCAACCCATTGTAACTTGCCTTTCTCTCTTGTAACCGATCTTCCCAAACCTATTCTTGAAAGATGATTCTTGAGTGGATTAAACATATCTATTATCGTTAAAACAATAAGATTAAGTACTGAAAAAGCCCGACTCGAATTATGTTGTCTCATCGAGAATTAAATCCGATCTCATTTTTCCTTAGCAAACCGCCAATAAGTGTGTTTATAGGAAATCAAAATTGCCACAGGCAAATCCATCTCACTGTACATTAAAACAACATCTAGACTAACGAGTTCATTTTGGTTTGAAAATGTTTTAATTTTGCAAGTAAGGCCGATTGCCAAACTAATAAAACAAAAAAATAAGAATGTTTCCCGAAGGGAATTAAGTACTATTCAATTCTTATGCTCTGAATTGATTTATTGTTAGCTCTCGGCTTAAAAGATTATCTAAGCATGATATCAATTATCATACTTAGCATATTTTTGCAAAATAAAAAAAAGACTTAAAAAATAAAAAAAATAAAAGAAATTTTATAGAATAACAAAGAAACAAGACAAAAATTCAAAGACAGTGATGGATAATCTAAAGCCTTACGCATGGAGGCTATTTATAGGCTACTAATAACCTAAAAATAATAAACCAACTTAAAATAAAATAAAAGATAAAGGATAATTCTTGAGTTTAAAATTTAAAAACAAGATATCTTATCCTAAAAATCTTCTCAAATTTTGCTAATTGAACTGCATCCAGAATTTTCTCAGATTTTGCTGACTAGACTGTCTCCAAGATCTTCTAGAGTCTTCTAGAAACTGTCACATCAGTATTTCGTCATGACCGGCATCGCGCCCATGTCTCCAGTCGCAAAAAATAAAGAAATTGTCTTTTTAATCACCAATTCTAGTAAATAGTTCACTGCACGTAAAATAAACGAAATAAACGCAAATTAGCAGTGATAAATTCATGAGAATAGGATAATTAGCAATTAAAAAGTAACTATTTAAATCACCAATCAAATTCCTCCTCACTTATCTCATACTTGCCCTCAAGTATGCCTTAATCAAATCAATCAAATACCTAGTTTGCAATCCACCAATCCATCTCATACTTAAGTAATTTATGAAAATCAAAGCTCATAATAATTAATTGAACCAAAACATCAATCAAGAGAATAAACATGAGTAAAAATAAATCAAACATCCGTGTAACTAGCCGTCTTTCATCAATCAAAAATTCAACCTAACTCAATTCCTCACAAGGTATCACTCAATTCACTCAAATGTGTTTCAGGTGCAAAGTTTTACCCAAAGTCGCAATCAAATAAGGATTTCCATAAGCTTGTGACATAACCAATTCTCCACTACTTAGAAGAAATAAGATGTAAGATCAATGGGTCTTTAAAAAAGGTGTAATGGGGCTTAGGTAAAGGTAGGGAAAAAAGCTTAAAATGAGGTTTGTAATTAAGACAAAGAATTCTTAAAAAACATAACCAATGTCAACGAGTAAAATAAGGTGCATGCAATAAATAAGAACATTTACATCAAAAATAAAATCAAAATCAAACAAACCTTTTTTTTTACTTTTGTTTTTTTTGTTTCTTCTCTTTTGTTTTTTCGTCCTCTTTTTCTTCCTTCTTTTTTTTGTTATTTTTCTTCTTTTTCTTTCTTTCCTTTCTTTTCATTTTTTTATTTTTCGTGGAACAAAAACTCATATGCTTCAATTCTTTGTCATGAAAAAGGGAAAGAAAAGAGAATTATTGATGAGTGCTTAAAAGACAGTTATTTACTACCCTTTTCATGGAACTTTATGCATCTATTATACACCAACTTAAACTGAAATATGGACTCTTTGCGCAATATTGAATATTCTGTTATCACTACTTAGAAAGTCAATATTTATAAAGAATACAAATATTATTACATATTCTGTACATACAGGAATATCAAGAGCCGAAGCAACAGTGAAGCAATGTTGAGGCCGAGGCAGGAGACAAGGCCGCGCAGCATCCAGAGTGGCAGCACCAACATTGGAGGCACAATGAAAGATAAAAATATAGAGAACATTCTAAAGATGCAGCGCACCAATTGGACCAGGCTAGCGCACTAAAAGCCCAAGTCAAAGTCCAAACGGGAAAACCCTTCTAGAATGTGGCAAACTAGGAAATATCAGATCCCTTGAAGAAGACTTGTTCCTTACTCCAAGTTAGAGTCTATTTAGGAAAGGTTTGCCCTAGGTTAAGACTATATATACCCTAGCCGGCCACATTGTTTGGAGAGCCGATTTTTAGAGAAACCCTTCTCACTAAGAATTGTACCTATCGACATGATGTTCTAAATTTCTTAGGGATAGGTGAAGGTTGTAGATATTAGTGAGAGGAGATTGTTTCTTATTTCTTTGTTCTAATGCAATAATACTATCAAAGTTTTCTTATCCTATTGTCATTCCTTGTTCTTGCATTCAAGTTCGAGAGAGAAGTTTGTGAGTAATATATTTATCTAGCATCGAGAGGTGTAGATTCACGAAAGGGATAAGTACAGTATTGTAGACACTAACTCGGCCTAGAGATAGGTTAAGAGTTTCAGCTGCTAAAAGAAGTGTTGGACTGGTTGGTGGTTATCGTTGATTTACGCCGAGAGGTATAATCAAGGACCAGTCATCAACAACGCTCTGACTTAGAGATAAGCGGAGTCAACTACGGACACTTTGCTGAACTTTGATGCATCTGCCCAAGAGCAAGAGATTGTCGCAGAAGAGAACACTAATGCTGCCGAGGCTATATCTACAATACTGTCGAAGCAGTGTTGTGTAATTGCATTAGATAAGAAGAAGATCAATCGGATCCATTAATTGACACAGCTAGATCTTACCTACTTTCTCTATATCGTTCTCAACCATTTATTTTATGTTTTATTATTTAATTATTTAGTTAGTTAAACAAATTCACTTATCTGTGTTTTTACTTTATCTTTCAGGAGCAAGGGAACAAGGGGAGACATATTAAGTATACCAATCCCTGTAGAGACGATACACGATATACTTATCACTTTATTACTTGACGACGTGTACACTTGTACTCAATTGCGCTTTTATTACACGCATCAAGTTTTTGGCGTTGCTGTCGGGGATTTACAAATAAATTTTGTTTTCTTTTTTTCTTGTTCTTTAACCATTCTTTATCTAACTTTAATTTTAATTATTTTTTATTTTTATTATTAACTTTGATTTATTTAATGCATGACCAAGGAAAACCCGAGTGGTCCATTGTACGAATTGGATCCTAAAATCGAATGCACAGGATACCATCTAAGGCGTAACCTGTTTTAAAGTCATGGATGATCCACCAAGAGGACAAATTCCAACTGTTGACCATAATGTACTGCCACCAGCAATGCCGCAGCAACCACTGCCGCAACCATTGTCGAGGCAGCCACTACTGCAACCATTGCCGAGGCAGCCCACTGTTAGAGACTATCTGGTGGAAGATCTAAACGGACTCAACCCTGGCGTAGTCACCCCAGAAATCGAAGCAACTCACTTTGAGCTTAAACCAGTAATGTTCAACATGTTGAACACAATTGGACAGTTTAGTGGGTCTGCTACTAAAGATGCAAGACAGCATCTTAAATCTTTAATGGAAGTATGCAATTCCTTCAAGATCCAAGGAGTCCATGAAGATATTTTACGATTAAAATTGTTCCCCTATTCACTCAGGGATAGGGCGAAAACTTGGTTGAATGGCATCCCAGTAGGATCCATAGGATCTTGGGAGGAACTCTGTCGAGAATTCATTATGAGGTTTAATCCGATAAATCAATATGATCGAATCCGTAATGAAATCATATCATTTCGGCAGGATGATGATGAATCGATGTATGAGGCATGGGAACGCTACAGAGAAATATTAAACCCCACTACATGGTTTTCCCTTATGGTCGCAAGTCTCCATGTTTTATAATGCTACCAATGCCCTCCACAAGGATGATGCTAGACGCTTCCGCAAATGGGACACTTTTGGATAGAGCACCCGCGGAGGCCATTGAAATTCTGAACAAACTCGCAAGGAACGACTTTCAGTTTCCCACATCAAGGTGAGGAGGAATGAGACGTTATGCCATAGCCCATGAATTAGACACACCCAGTTCAGTGGCAGCACAATTGACTTCTCTAACCAAGATGGTTCAGAATATGCAAGCCTAAAGAAATATACATGAGGTTAAGGCAGTTAACTTATCGAATTACATGCAAGATGAGGAAACCAACCTATATGTTAGAAACTATAATAGGAACAATCAAATGATGTCCAACAATTACAATCCATCTTGTAAAAGGCATCCAAACTTCTCATACAGTAACCCTAACAATGACTTAAATCCAATTAATCAAGCCTCTGGATTCCATTACCAAAGTCAGACCCTACCGTAGCAGCACAGTCAGCAGACCATGACACAACAGTAGGTACAACAACAACAGTCTCTAAACACATTGACAGTCTCTCACGGCTTTCATGACAAAGATTGATGCATACATGACCGAGAATAGCCGCTTCATGAAGCATACTGATAACTTCACGAACCGAACTGAGATGAGACTATAAAACCAGGAGGCTACGATCAAGTCTTTAGAAACCTAAGTTGGTCAATTTGCCCAACGACAAAACACTCGACCAGCAGGGGGTTTACCTAGCAATACTGAGGTTGCTAAGGTATTAGGTCACGAGCAATGCAAGATAATTACAACAAGAAGTGGCCTACAATTAAAAGATAAAGAAGGGACCTCAACCGATAGAGTCCAACCAGAAAAGCAACATCATGAGGACTCAGAAGTTGAGCAGGACCTCGCCGAAGGCACTACCACGATAGCAGAACCAACAGTATCAGAGCAACCTACCGAGGCAACTGCAGACAAGTTCACCCCAGGTATTAAACTCAATATCCAAGGAAACCTGGAGGACATGAGACCACCACCTCCTTTCCCGCAGAGGTTAAAAAAGCACAAACAGGACCACCAATTTCAGAAATTCCTAGACATCTTGAAGCAGGTCCATATCAACTTGCCATTAGTTGAGGCTATTGAACAAATGAACAACTATGCCAAGTTTTTAAAGGATATAGTATCCAAACAACGAAGGCTTGAGGAATTTGAAACGGTGGCAGCCACTGAAGGTTGTATGGCCATGCTGCATAATCGCATGCCGCCTAAGCTAAAAGATCCTAGATGCTTTACAATCCCCTGTGAGATTGAGGATGGTTATAAAGGAAAGGCCCTATGCGACTTGGGAGCAAGCATCAATCTAATGCCCAAATTAGTTTTTCAAAAACTTGGAATAGGGCGGAAAAAACCAACAACAGTACTGCTCCAACTTGCAGATCGGTCTTATGTGTATCCTGAAGGCAAAATTGAGGACATTCTTGTGAAGTTCGACAAGTTTATATTTCCTGCCGATTTTCTTATCCTTGACTGTGAGGCCGACGATAATGCACTGATCATATTGGGTTGACCTTTCCTTGCTACTGGATGCACCATCATCGATGTGGAAAATGGCGAGCTCACAATACGAATAAACGATCAACAAGTCAAGTTGAACGCCTTCTACAATCTTACAAATTCAGACGCACCAACAGAATGTAAGGCTCTCTATATACCAAATCAGGATACTAAAACATCCTGCCTGGGCAGCACGCTCGACAAAATGTTCGGTAAGCGAATAAAACCCAAAGGAGAAGTCGAATGCTCTTAAGGGACTGGCCAACACGTGAAGGAAGATACGGGCCAGAAAGAGGTAATGAAAATGGGAGATGCATTCACATGCACTCCACAAGTAACATAATCTCTTCCCTTCCATTTTAGTTATTATAGTATGATTCGTTTATATATTGTTATTTTCAGTATTTTATGTTGTTATGTTTTATTTTTAGTATTTTATGTTTTGTTTTTTTTTAGAATAAATAAAGCAATGAATACAAAAAAATTATATCACAGTAGGAAGTCTTCTGCCACGGCAGTGCACTATGTTAGAGCCGCAGAATTCCTAACGGGCAGAAACAGTGTAACGGCTCTCTACCAAGAAATCCGCCGCGGTAGTAACTATGCATCAAGGCAGTAAATACCTAACGGCTACTTTTTAACAATCATATTTTTATAGCCTATATAAGCGGACTTATTGTCGTGCACTATTTACTCTTGCATTCTTGCTACTTTTATTTTCTTGAACAATCTTGCTCTCACTATTTTCCAATCTCTTGAAATTTACAGAACTCTCTCTATTAATCCATAATTTTTTTTCTCAAACCATTCTCCACGAATAATCAATGGCTTCTTACATAAGATTCGCCCCGACCATTGTTGTTGACCGATTCAACCGCTCGTTTATTACTCGGTAGTTATGGGAAGAGCAAGGATTTCAACAAACCAATGAGATATACTTCGGCATTGAATCGTACTTGTTCAACAAGATTCAGTATCAAGATTGGGAGGCATTCTGCCTACAGCCTCCACCGGCAAATGTCACCATTGTGAGAGAATTTTACGCACATGGGCCGAGCAAGGACAACCTCTTTTTTCACTGCCGAGGCAAGCCTGTTCGACTTGATGCCGCAAGTATCAATGAATTTTATGGTCTCACCCCCACACGTGATGCTCATGCCTAATTCGTAGACGGCATCACCACTCAAGACTATGAAGAAATTAAAGATGAGCTTTGTTACAGCAACACTTCATGGGAAACCGATGCCCATAAAGGTTCAGTAACACGACAGAGTCTAATACCCGAGGCCAAGATGTGATGTACTTTCGTCAAGAGACAACTTATCCCAGCCTCCCATAACAGCACAATGGATCGTAAAAGACTGGTGCTGATCCAGTCTATCATCAAGAAGAGAAGCATCAACATTGGAGAGATCATGCTTCACTAAATTCATGAATGTGGTAAGAAGGAACGTGGACCGCTTTATTTCCCTTGTTTAATCTCTGCCTTGTGTATTAATGCAGGAGTTCCGGTCAAAGACACAGATGAATATATGCCAACTCGGTAGGGATGGATAAGAGATTTTTACCACCGAGTTATGTAGATCACACATGCAGAACCTGTCCAGGAAACACCGCAGCAGTTTACTGCAGACTTCACTACCGCAGGGTAGTATTCAACAGAAGCACCAGCCTCTGCCGAGCCAACTGCCGTAGTGGACCCATACCAAGAAATTCTGTAAAGGATGATAGCCATGGACCTTCGCCAACAACGATACATGGAGTACCAGTGTGACTTCAACACATCTCTATCCAACATGATAATGCAAAGCTTCCCACATCAAGGGGCATAATTCCCCGAATTCCCATCCAACATATTCGTTACTGCCGCCCCTTATACCGAGACAACACCTTCCCGAGGGCCGTAACCATTTTTTCAGCCATGACCGCATCAACAGTTTCATGCTGCCGGACCTTCCAGGCCAATAAGGTCTGTCGGAGTATCATCTACCAATCAAAGGCCGTCCAAGAGGCGAGCTGTCTTTAACTCTCCCCAAAGGGAATCAATCCCTATGCCAGTCTCAGCAGAGATACGCTGTCTCGCGAGATTGATGAATACCATAGTTCATCCCATGAATCAGCAATACCCACTGCCACGGTAGGGGGCAGAACGGAAATCGTGCATATAGAAAATATAGACGAAGTGGAACAGGGAGATGAAGTTACTGCACCAACGCACCAAACAACGCTCAGTCGAGTTTAGCCGCATCGGTAAGCCAAACAACAGCAATCACCAGTACAAGGATCTAGGCGAAAGGCATCAGTAACAAGGCCTAGGAGAATGCTCCGTACAAGCATCTCCTCGAAGTCGTTATAAATAATTTCATTTACTACTTTTGTCTATTTCTATATTTTAATTATTGTTTGCTTTATATTTTGAGCATTGGGGACAATACTCGGTTTGAGTTTGGGGTATTGTAGGTGCAGAAGCAATGCCGAGGCAACCCACTGCCGCAACATTACCATGAAAAAAAAAGAGTAATTTTTTCTGAAATTTTTTGTCATATTCTCTCTTCTTGAATTACTTTTTTTAATCTTGCACTGCTCTACATCAGCTCTGCTTTAGTTTACTCCTTTAAGGCTATAGAAATCTTTCACCTTACCATGGCCATGTTCTGTTTTGAAGGGATAACCATAGGATACTCATGGAATAAAACTTAGAAGCTTACTTTAGGGTTAGAAAGAAAATAAACACTTTTTGGACTTGCTTGATTAAGAGTTCTTTTAATAAACTTAGGTGATAAAGATTTAGAATCTTTTGGAAAAATAACTAGAGGTGCCTATCACCGGATCTAGTTTTCCTCTCTTTCATGCTAGAGGTGCCCGGAACTGGATCTAGTATGCCAAATAGGTGGTTAATAAGAAAAAATAAGAAAAAAAAGAAAATAGAAAATGCATATCTTGAGGTGCCTGAAATTGGCTCAAGACTTGTTGTTTTAAGGAGACAAATTTAGTCCAAAGTCTATTTATCTTGAACTTAGAGTTTATCTAAGAAAGCCTTGAATCAACTTTGTCTATAAAACGCACACACTCACCTACCTTATAGCTTGTTTCTTAGTGAAATTCCTTGGGTAAACTAGTGGCTAAAACGGAGAGATAGACATGACCATGGTAGGGAGAATAGATGGAAAAGTAAGACCAAAGGGGAGTAAGGTTCAACAATTTGATATCTTGCATTGCTTGAGGACAAGCAATAGTTCGAGTTTGGGGGAATTTGATGAGTGCCTAAAAGGCAGTTATTTACTACCCTTCTTATGGTACTTTATGCATCTATTATACACCAACTTGAACTGAAATATGGACTCTTTGTGTAATATTGGATATTCCGTTATCACTACTTAAAAATTCAATATTTATAGAGAATGCAGATATTATTACATATTCTGTACATGCAGGAATATCCAGGGTTGAAGCAGCAGTGAAGCAATGTTGAGGCTGAGGCAGGAGACAAGGCCGCGATAGCATCTAGAGTGGCAGCAACAACATTGTAGGCGCAATGAAATATAAAAATATAGAGAACATTCTAGAAGATGCAGTGCACCAATTGGACCAGGCTAGCGCACTAAAAGCCCAAGTCAAAGACCAAACGAGAAAACCCTTCTAGAAGGCGGCAAACTTGGAAATATCAGATCTTATGTAGAAGACTTGTTCCTTACTCCAAGTTATAGTCTATTTAGGAAAGGTTTGCCCTAGGTTAAGACTATATACCCTAGCCAACCACATTGTTTGGAGAGACGATTTTTAGAGAAACCCTTCTCCCTAAGAATTATACCTATCGACATGATGTTCTAAATTTTTTAGGGATATGTGAAGGTTGTAGATATTAGTGAGAGGACATTGTTTCTTGTTTCTTTGTTCTAATGCAATAATATTATCAAAGTTTGCTTATCCTATTGCGATTCCTTGTTCTTGCATTCAAGCTTGAGAGAGAAGTTTGTAAGTAATATATTTATCTAGCATCGATAGGTGTAGATTCACGAAAGGGATAAGTACGGTGTTGTAGACACTAACTCGGCCTAGAGATAGGTTAGATGTTTCAGCAGCTAAAAGAAGTGTTGGATTAGTTGGTGATTATTGTTGATTTGCACCGAGAGGTATCGTCAAGGACCAGTCATCAATAACGCTCTGACTTAGAGATAAGCGGAGTCAACTACGAACACTTTGCTCTACATTGATGCATCTTCCCAAGAGCAAGAGATTGCCGTGGCAAAGAAAACTAATGCTACCGAGGCTGTATCTGCAATACTATCGAAGCAGTATTGTGTAATTGCATTAGACAAGAAGAAGATCAATCGAATCCATTAATTAACACAGCTGGATCCTACCTACTTTCTCTATATCATTCTCAAGCTTTTATTCTATGTTTTGTTATTTAATTATTTAGTTAGTTAAACAAATTTACTTATCTGTGTTTTTACTTTATCTTTCAGGAGTAAGGGAACAAGGGGAGACATATTAAGTATACCAATCCTTGTGGAGACGATACACGATATACTTATCACTTTATTACTTGACAACGTGTACACTTTCACTCAATTGCGCTTTTATTACACGCATCAATGATACAAAATAAAAAGGTTTAAAGGCTTAAAATTGAGGTAAAACAAAAAAATAGATATAGGCTCAAAATTGGTTCACTAATGGGAAATTAAAAGGGTAAGCTTTTTCTTAGGTAAAAATAGGGTGAATCCTATGCCTAAATCATATCAAAGCAACACATTTCATGTGTAGTCTCAAAATGTATTCATGCCACAAGTTTTAGATTTCTAATATTTAATTCGACACACTCAAGCAAGAAAAACGTGCATAAAAATAGAGAAAACATGCTCAAGGCTCAATACCTTACCAAATTGTGTTTCATTAATCAAGTTAGGTGAAAGTTCAATAGACAAAATCAAGGCATGTTACAAAGAAGTCAACTTAAATTCCTACTCATGCAATCCAACTATCAAGAGTGTTCTAAATCCAAAAATAATTAAAAGAACTTAGATAATCATATCATGCTTAAGATATTTGATGAAAAAGAAAGAATTTTAACCAAGCATCCGAACAATTTAATCAAGGCATTCAATCAAGCAAATAAATAAGATGAGTAAAATAGAACTTGATTCAATCTTTACCCTTAACTTAAAGCATATTGTCTCAATATGAAATTAAAGTACAAGAGAAGGAATAGAGATACTCCTCATGTCTATGGTGAGATTTTTTTGCGGTCTATGACGAAAGAAACAATGACTTTTGGGGGTTTTAGGAGTATGCAACTCCTCATTTGTATTTTTCAGGTTTCATGCACGACCAAACTATTCAAATCTAAGAAAAATTATGTGTAAATTTATTTGAAAATAAATTAGAAAAAAATAAAAATAAATGAATGAATATAAAAAAATGAAGAAAGAAAGAAAATAGGTTTCCTCCCATTTAGCGCTTTGTTTAACGTCATTAGCTCGACGGCCTAATTCAGACTATAGGTATTGCGAGAAGTTCTTTTTCCAATTCATATGTTTTGTCCAACTAAGAATTTCTCTATGAGAATTTTTTCGACCATGGTATTTCTTCAACTTTTTCAACAAAATGTCTTCTTTAATATGCAATTTATCCGGTGGTAATTTTGACTCCATCTTTGACGCCTGCAACATTGATGAAAAAGATTTAATCTTTGAAGGCATTAAATGACATTTAGAAGTAGAATAAATGGTAGAAATGATTTTTTTTAAACTTCCTATCGTTAAATTCCTATTTTTCTAATTCTCTGCAAAAATCATGTGGCAAATTAGTCTAAAAAAATTCATTAGCAAATAGATCAAAAATATCAACGAAATTTAAGTTTGCCACATTATCTGGATATTTCATCGCTTTATATACGTCAAACTTGACGACTTCTCCATCAAATTCCATAGTTAGAATGCCATTACGAACATTAATCTTCGCGTGTGCCATGCTCAAAAGTGGTCGCCCAAGAAGTATTTCAGATCCAGTATTACTGGGATCATTTTCCATGTCAATTATATAAAAATCAAAAGGAAATATTAAATCATTTACCTTCAGTAAAACATTTTCTAGAACTCCTTCGGGGTAGATGATTGATTGATCAGCGAGTTGTACTGTCACTCTCGTCTCTTTCAATGATTCATTGGAAAATTTCTTATAGACGGATAATGACATCACATTGATAGATGCGCCTAAGTCACACATTGCGCGTTTGATTCTAACATTACCAATTTTGTAAGGTATGGCGAACATACCTTGATCTTTGTATTTTGGTGGAAGCCTTTTCTGAAAGATCGCTGGAATATTTTCTCCAAGGTTTACCTTTTCATTCTCATTCAATCGCCTTCGGTTTGAGCAAAGATCTTTCAAGAATTTTGTATACTTGGGTATTTTCTGGATTGTATCAAGAAAAAGGGATATTAATTTCTACCTTACTGAAGACATCAAGGATTTCTTTCTCTTCCGCTTTTTTTTCGTGATTCCTAAGCCTGGAAGGAAAAGGGGGCAAAGTTTCATAAGGAGAAGAAAAAGAAGAAGTGGGAGAAAATTTACCAGAAATGTTTGAAGGCGAAAGATTTTTTCTTGTTTCTTTGACGATGCATCTTCTTTATGTTTATTGGACTTGTTTGAAGTTTCAGGTGAGATGATGGTGCCACTTTGGAGAGTGATCGAACTTACATTTTCCCTTGGATTTGTTTCGGTTTGTGATGGTAATCGGCCTTGAAATTCTAGGCGACCAACTTTTTATGCTAATTGGTTGATTTCTTTGTCAATTTCATGAAGTTGGGCATGTGTTTGAGTTTGGAATATTTCTTGGGATATGGCCAATATCTCAACAATTGTTTCAAGAGAGTATATCTGTAGTGTTTGGGTTGGAAAAGGAGGAGCCCTCATTTGATAATTTTGGTTGTTTTCGTAACTCAGGTTTGGATGATCCCTCCATCCTTGATTGAAAGTATTACTATATGGATTGTATGCTCTTTGAGGGACTCTCGGAAAATTTCCAACGACATTAACATTTGCTTCAGATGTATCTTGTAAGACTGGGCAATATTCCGTCAGATGATCCGGCATAGTGCAAACTGCAAATACTTCTGCGGCTCCAATTTTTCCTGAAACAAGGGAACTAACTATGTTAGTTAATTTTTCTAATTTGCTTTCAATCAAAATAGCACTTACCTCGTGAACCCGTCGGCTAGGTTCACTTGAGCAGCCAAATTGTTGTGAATTTGTCGTCATAGTAGAAATTAATGTTCTTGCAGCATTTGGTGTCATATTAATGAGAGCACCGCCACTGGTGGCATCTACCATCTTTCTATCAACTAGAAGCATTCCTTCATAAAGATATTGAAGGAGTGTTTGCTCAGATAAACCATGTTGCAGACAATTGACGCGTAATTTCTTAAACCTCTCCCAGTATTCATAAAGAGTTTCATATTCTTCTTGTTGTATCCCCAAAATGATTCTCCTTAACTCACTCGCTTTCGCCGCTGGAAAAAACCTGTCAAGAAAAATACTTGATAGATTAGCCTAGGTAGTGATTGAATTAGGCGGTAAATAAAATAACCATTCCTTAGTCGTTCCAGCTAAACAAAAAGGAAATGCTCTATGTTTGATTTGATCCTCGGAAACTCCTTGGGGTTACTGCACACCATATGAAATTCTGCGAATTGCTTTTATGGACTTTCACTAGGCAAACCGTTATAGGTTGAAAGAAGATGGATCAATCTCGTCTTAAGTTGAAATGAGGTTTCATCATTAGGAAAAGTAATGCAAAATGGTTGTTGCATCTCGGGAGCTGCAGTTAGCTCTCTAATCGTTTGGTTGGCCATCGGTCCTGGTTATAAAAGAAAAACAAAATTTGGTCAGTAATTTGGCGAAAATTCTCCGGCAACGGTGCCAATTTTAACAAGCGTTGTTTTACTCGTCAAAATAAAATATTCCTCTTTAAATTAAATAAGTAAAATATAGTATAGTAAAGAGGAGGGAATTTAGAATATCTGATGTAATTTTGTGTC
Organism: Abelmoschus esculentus; assembly: GCA_035048815.1. NCBI lineage: Eukaryota > Viridiplantae > Streptophyta > Magnoliopsida > Malvales > Malvaceae > Abelmoschus > Abelmoschus esculentus. The sequence continues at coordinate 8,731,971 of JAUCBN010000026.1, read as the reverse complement.
GCTTCTAGTCCAGGATGTTGCAAACAATTAATTAAAAAAAGGGTTTGATGAGATTGTGATAATAAAAAAGAAACTAAAGTAAAAAAATAAAAGTAAAGATTGAGATAGATAAATAATAGTTGAAAATGAAAAAATCGTCTTGAGCTAACTTTGTTTCAATTCTGTCGATCATTGAAAAGGATTTTTACTCCAGGATTCATGTCTGTTACAGTCTACAAGGACTAACCTATTGTAACTTGCCTTTCTTTCTTGTAAACGATCTTTCCAAGCCTATCTTTGAAAGATGATTCTTGAATGGATTAACCACATCTATTTCCGTTAAAACAATCAGATTAAGTACTAGAAAAGCCTGACTCGGATTATGTTGTCTCATCGAGAATAAAATCCGATCTCATTTTTCCTTAGCGGACCGCCGGTAAGTGTGTTCATAGGAAGTCAAAATTGCCACAGGCAAATTCTTCCTCCCACTATATATTAAAACAACATCCAGACCAATGAGCTCTTTTTGGTTTGAAAATATTTTAATTTTGTAAGTAAGGCCAATTGTCAAACTAATAAAACAGAAAAATAAGAATGTTTCCCAAAGAGAATTATATACTATTCAATTCTCACGCTCTGAATCGATTCATTGTTAGCTCTCGGCTTAAAAGAAATTAGCTAAGCATGATATCAATTATCATACTTAGCATATTTTTGCAAAATATAAAGAGACTTAAAAAATAAAGAAAGAAAAGAAATTTTATAAAATAACAAAGAAACAAGACGAAAATTCAAAGACAAAGTGATGGATGATCTAAATCCTTACCCATAAAGGGTATTTATAGGCTACTAATAACCTAAAAATAATAAACTAACTGATAAGTGCTCAACTCAGTATCAATTTCTACACTTTTCATGGGCATTAATCATCAATTCTACGCCTACTTGAACCAATACATATACTTAATATGATATATTTAAGGATTATGCTATTAAAGATAATATTTACAGAAAAAGGCAAACTTTATTGCATTTTTGTATCTATGTAGGAAGAAGCATTGCCGCGGCAGCAAACTGAGGCCGAGGCAGGACCTGATGCCAAGGCAGCAGAGGACAAGTAGTAACATGGCAGACAAACTGAGAAGAAAAATGATGAGAACGTTGCTGGACAAGAAGCCCAAGGATCGGAGCTAGATAGCACGAGAAAAGCCTAAAGACAAGGCCACGCGAGAAAGCCTTCTAGAAGAATTAAACTTCGAAATATTTTATTTATGTACATAACTTGTGATGAGTGCCTAAAAGACAATTATTTACTACTCTTCTTATGGTACTTTAAGCATCTAATATACACCCACTTGAATCGAATCATGAACTTTTTGCTCAAATATTGGATATTCCGTTATCATCACTTATGAAGTTAATATTTATAGAGAATGCAAATATTGTTACAATTTCTGTACATGCAGGAATATCCAGAGCTGAAGCGGCAGTAAAATAGTATTGCAGCCGAGGCAGAAGACATGCCACGGCAAAATCCAGTATGGAAGCACAAACAATGGAGGCGCATTAAAAGATAAAAATATAGAGAACATTCTAGAAGATACAGCACATCAATTGGACCAGGCTAGCGTGCTAAAAGCCCAATTCAAAGATCAAGCGGGAAAACCCTTCTAGAAGGTGGCAAACTTGGAAATATCAGAATCCTTGAAGAAGACTTATTCCCTACTCCAAGTTGAAGTCTATTTAGGAAAGGTTTGCCCTAGGTTAAGACTATAAATACCCTAGCCGGCCACATTGTCTAGGAGAGCCGATTTGAAGAGAAAACCCTTCCTCCCTGAGAATTGTACTTACACGATAATATGTTCTAAACTTCTTAGGGATAGGTGAAGATTGTCGATATTAGTGAGAGGAGATTGATTCTTGTATCTTTGTTCTTATGCAATAAAATCAAAGTTTTTGTATCCCATTGTCATTCTTTGTTCTTGTATTCAAGCCCAAGAGGGAAGTTTGCAAGTAATCTATTTATCTAGTATCGAGAGGTGTAGATTCATGAAAGGGATAAGTACGGTGTTGTAGACACTAACTCGGCCTATACCCTTGTGGAGGCACTAAGGGGTAGGTTAAGAGTTTTAACACCTAAAAGATGTGTTGGATTGGTTGGTGGTTATCTGTGATTTACGCCGAAAGGTATCGTCAAGGACTGAGCATCAACAACACTTTGACTTAGAGATGAGCGAAGTCACTTACGGACACTTTGCTGAACTTTGATACTTCTGCCCACGAGCAAGAGATTGTCGCGGCAGAAAAGCACCAGCGTTGCCGAGGTAGTATCTGTAGTACGATCGAAGCAGTGTTGTGCGATTGTATTGGACAAGAAGAAGATCAATTGAATCCACTAATTGACGTAATTGGATCTTACCCACTTTCTCTATAATCGTTCTCAACCCTTTTTATTTTATGTTTTGTTATTTAAATATTTAGTTAGATAAAACAAATCATCTTATTTGTGTTTTTACTTTATTTTCAAGAGCGAGGGAACGAAGGAGAACATATTAAATATACCAATCCCTGTGGAGACGATACACGATATACTTATCATTTTATTACTTGATGACGTGTACACTTGCACTCAAATAGCGCTTATACCATGCCTATCAACTTGTTCCCTACTTCAAATTGTATTCTACTTAGGAAAGGTTTGACCTAGGACAAGCCTATATAAGGCATAGTCGTCCAAGGAAAGAATAGACAATTAGACTCATAGCTTAGAATATAGAATTAGATTTAGATTTTCTTTTCTACACTATTTTTAATTTTGTTTAGGCTTAGGTAAAGTATTAGTGTGAGGAAGTCAAACTTTGTTTCTTATTTCTAATACAATAAAATATCGAAGTTTGCTTATTCTTTGATATTCCTTGTTCTTGCATTCCAGCTCGAGAGAGAAATTTGTGAGTAATCCATTTATCTAATATCGAAGAGAGTTAGATTCATGAAAGAGATAAGTATGGTGTTTCAATCGGGAAACACTAACTCGGCCTAGAGATAGGTTAAGTGTTTCAGCGGCTAAGAGAAGTGTGGGATTGATTGGTGATTATAATTGATTCACGCTGAGAGGTATCATCAAGGATTGGTCATCAATAGTATTTTGACTTAGAGATAAGCGGAATCATTAAAGGATACTTTGCCAAACTTTGGTAAAATCTTCCCCAAAACAAGTGACACCACTTTTGAGGTAGTAATCTAGAGTCCTGCCGAGACAATATTGTACAATTGCATTGGACAAGAACAAGTTGATCAATTCCACTATACAACAGAACTGGATCCTGGCCACCTTATTTATCTTATTTTTCTATCTTTATTTAGTTATTATTATTTAGTTAATCAAAACCAAATTAATTGTGTTTTTACTTTATTTCTTTTACAGGGCAAGAAGACTAACAGAAGCATATTAAGTATACCAATCCCTATGGAGACGATATCCGATGATACTCATCACTTTATTACTTGGCGACGTGTTCACTTGCAGTAAAATTGCGTATATCTAACACGTATCAAGTTTTTGGCACCGTTGCCGGGGATTGACAACTAAATTTTGTTTTCTTTATTTTCTTGCTTATTTTATTTTTATTGTTATTTTACTTTGGTTTATTTTTGGTGTATGACTAGGGCAACCCTACCAATCCTTTGTACGTGTTATATCCAGAAATCGAACGTACTTATCAAGGGTTGAGGAGACAGATCCAAGGAGCCATGACAGTAAATTAAGAAAATCAGAACTTACCTGCCAGCAATGGAGGCCTTCCACAGCCACCACTACCGCGGCAATTAACTATTAGAGACTTCCTAGAGGAAGATTTAAACGGACTATACCCTGGAGTGGTTACACTAGAAATAAAAGCGGCCCACTTTGAGCTAAAACTAGTCATGTTCAATATGCTAAACACTATTGAACAATTTGGTGGGTAATGACAGAAGATGCCAGACAACATCTTAAGACATTCATGGAAGTTTGCAATTCTTTCAAGATTCAAGGAGTCCATGAAGATGTCTTAAGATTGAAATTATTCCCTTATTCACTAAGGGATAGGGCAAAAACTTGGCTAAATAGCATTCAAGCAGGACCAATAGGATCTTATAGTGAACTATGCCGAGATTTCATCACGCACTTTAATCCTACAAATTTATATGATAGAATTCGTAATGAGATTACTTCTTTTCGACAGGCTCATGACGAACCTATGTACGAGGCATGAGAGTGCTATAGAGAGTTACTGCACAAGTGCCCATTGCATGGATTTCCACTATGGACACAAGTGATTATGTTCTACAATGCCACCAATACCCCGACAAGGATGATGTTAGATGTCTCGGCAAATGGAACACTCTTGGATAAAGTACCTGAGGAAGCTATTGAGATATTGAACAAACTCGCAAAGAACAATTATCAATTTCCTACATCTAGGCGAGGAGGATTAAGACGCCAAGCTACAGTGAATGAATTAGAAATATCAAATTCAGTGGCAGCACAATTGGCCTCTCTTACCAAGATGGTGTAGAACATGCAACTACAGCAGAACACCCATGAGGTTAAAGCCATTGATTCTTATTGCAATTTATGTGGAGATAACAACAATTCTTCTGAGTGTATGCAGAATCAAGAGGCCAGCATGTATGCTGGAAATTACAATAGAAACAATATGATGTCCAAAACATACAACCCCTCATGAAAGAGGCATCCAAACTTTTCATGGAGAAATCCGAATAAGGCCTTAAATCCAACTACTCAACCATCAGGATTCCAACAACAAATGCAACATCTTCCACAACAGCAAGTTCAGTAGCCTCTACCGCAACAACAGATGCATCAACAATAGCCTGTAAGTTCTCTAAAAATTCTCTGAAAGCATTCATAACGAAAAACGAATCATACATGGCAGAGAGTATTAACTTCATAAAATGAACATATGCATTCATCAATAGGAATGAGATGAGGTTACAAAACCAAGAGACTGCTATCGAGGCACTAGAAACTTAGGTTGGGCAGTTTGCCCAAAACATCAATACTAGACTACAAGGAGGATTACCTAGCAATACTGAAGTTGCTAAGGTAATGGGCCATGAACAATGCAAGGTAATCACTACTAGAAGTGATCTACAGCTGAAAGAAAAGGTAGAAAGCTCAGCAGCCAAAGTCCCACCAAAAGAACCAGAAAAAGAGGACTTGGAGGCTAAACAAACTGGTCATAAGAACACTGCCCCAACAGAGAGCTCAGTAGTACTTGAACAAGTTGTCGAGACAGTGACAGAGATAGTGGTTCCAGGTATTAAATTCCAAACCAAAGAAACCCTGAAAGAGATAAGACCACCACCACCTTTCCCACAAAGGTTGAAAAAGCAAAAACATGACCATCAATTTAAGAAATTTCTTGATATCTTAAAGCAAGTCCACATTAACTTAACTTTTGTAGAAGCAATTGAACAAATGCCTAATTTTGCTAAATTCTTGAAAGACATTGTGTCTAAGAGAAAGAGGTTAGGTGAGCTTGAAATAGTGGCAGCTACAGAAGGATGCATGGCAATGCTAGACAACCGCATGCCACCCAAATTTAAGGATCTTGGATGCTTTACAATACATTGTGCAATTGGTAACCACTATGAAGGTAAGGCCCTATGCTACCTTGGAGCAAGCATCAATCTAATGCCCAAGTCTGTCTTCCAAAGCTTGGGATTTAAAAGGCAAAACCCACTACTGTGATGCTCCAACTGGCGGATCGATCATACGTACAACCCGAAGGAAAAATCAAGGACATACTGGTAAGAGTAGACAAATTTATTTTTCTTGTTGATTTTGTTGTCCTTGATTATGAAGCAGATGAGAATGCACCGATCATCCTTGGGAGACCTTTCCTTGACACTGGACGAATGTTAATTGATGTGGAAAAATGAGAGTTGACAATGTGGATTAATGATCGACAAGTCAAACTCAATGTTTTCCAAATTCTAAAAAGACATGATGATCTAGAAGAATGTCAGATGCTGAACAATACATATGCAGTCAGTATAATACCCTACCTCAGCAACAACTGCCTTGGTAGCGATCTTAACTCTACACAATTTATCTGCCTCGGCAGCACAATTGATGACTGCTACAGCAGAGTCTTGGACAGTGTGGAAACACTAGAAAATGAGGAAGTTAACTGGACAACACATCATCCAGTTAAGTATTTCGAACCCTTAGATTACCCAAGGAAAAATAAAAAATCTATAAGTAAGGAACCATTAGTCACTGAATTAAAACCCTTACCTAAAAAATTGAAATATGCTTATTTGGGAGTCAACCACACAATGTCCGTAATTATTTGTTCTAAGTTGCAACCAGAACATGAACAAAGCTTAATCGAGATGCTGCGGCAGCACAAGGAGGCAATTGGGTGGTCAATTGATGATTTGAAAGGAATAAGTCCAGCAGTATGTATGCATAAAATCCTTTTAGAGGAAGACCATAAACCCATTGTTGAGGCCCAAAGGAGACTTAACCATGCCATGAAGGAGGCAGTACGTAAAGAAATAATCAAGTGGCTTGATGTTGGAATTATCTATCCTATTTCTAATAGTGTATGGGAAAGCCCGGTACAATGTGTACCCAAGAAAGGTGATTTGACTCTCATAACCATCGAGAACAACGAGTTGATCCCAACCATGAATATGACTGGTTGGAGGATTTGTATAGATTATCGCATGTTGAATAAGGCAACAAAGAAGGATCACTTTCCTTTACCCTTTATTAATGAAATGCTTGATAGACTTGTTGGTAAACCTTACTACTGCTTTCTTGATGGTTATTCAAGATATAATCAGATAGCCATTGATCCAGAAGACCAGGCAAAAACCACCTTCACCTGCCCATATGGAACATATACATTTAGAAGAATGTCGTTCGTCCTCTATAATGCCCCTACAACTTTTTAGAGATGCATGATGACAATTTTTTCTGACATGATAGAGGACTTCCTGGAGATATCCATGGATGATTTTTTAGTCTTTGGAGACAACTTTGATCACTGCCTCGGCAATTTAGAGAAAGTGCTGCAAAGATGTGAGTTATCCAACTTAGTCCTCAATTGGGAAAAATGTCATTTTATGGTAAATAAAGGCATATTATTTAGTTCAATAAAAACCAAATTAATTGTGTTTTTACATTATTTCTTTTACAGGGAAAGAAGACTAAAGGAAGCATATTAAGTATATCAATCCCTGTGGAGACGATATCCGATGATACTCTTCACTTTATTACTTGGCGACGTGTTCACTTGCACTAAAATTGCGCATATCTAACAAGCATCACTAACTCAAAATAAAATAAAAGATAAAGGATAATTCTTTAGTTTAAAATTTAAAAACAAGATATCTTATCCTAAAGATTTTCTCAAATTTTGCTAACTGAACCGCATCCAAAATTTTCTCAGATTTTGCTGACTGGATGGTCTCTAGAATCTTCTAGAAACTGCCATGTCAGCATTTCGTCATACCCGGCATCGCACCCATGTCTCCAGTCGCAAAAAATGTAGAAATTGTCTTTTTAATCACCATTTCTAGTAAATAGTTCATTGCACGTAAAATAAATGAAATAAACTCAAATTAGCAGTGATAAATTCATGAGAATAGGATAATTAGCAATTAAAAAGTAATTATTTAAATCACCAATCACAAATACATACCAATAGGGGTGAGAAAAACTCGAATCGACTTGAAAAAATCAAATAACTCGACTCGACTCGAGGCAAAAATACTTGACTTATTTTGACTCGACTTGAAATTTCATAGACTCGAATCGACTTGAAAAAATTTCAAATAAAGTTCGAGTTGTAAAATAGAAATTTGAATAACTCAAATAACTCAAAATTTTAATAATTAAATGATTAATTTTTAAGTTTAAGATGAGTCTATCAATTTTTTATAATATATATACATTGATATATAAAAATATAAAGAAATATCGCTACATATAAAAAATATATAGATAAATATCTTATATGATTAGAGAAAGTCGTTTAAATTGAAATCAAATTGTACTATAATATGATAAATAATTACAAATAAATATTTATAGGAACTCGAAAACTCGACTCGATTCGACTCGACTTGAACCGAAAAAATTCATATAAAGTTTGAGTTGTAAAATACAACTCGTAAACTCGAATAACTCAAAATTTTTTGACTTGACTCGATCGAATACTCACTCCTACATACAAATAGAATTAATTTTATTCCAATATAAAATATAAAATAATTAAAATTTAAATAAAATTTAAAATATAATTAAATCTAATTTTTTTTTACTATTAAATCTTAAATAAATTTATTACTCTAGTTTTTATATATAATTTTAGGGTTTTTAGATTTAATTAAAACTCAAAACCTAAAATCTCAAATTTATTAATTTTAAATTTAAATTTAAATCTTAAACTATAAATCAAAACTCTAAACTTTCAATTTAGATTAAACACTAAAATACCTAAATTATAACTAAAATAAATCCCCTAGTTTATTAGTACCAAAATCCCTCACCTTTGATTTATCGATAGCAATCTTTACAAAAAAAATTCTTTTCAAACTGTGTTCATATTTTTTAGATAAGATTTTAATTATATTGTAGTTAAGATTGAGAATTTTAGTTTACTTTTGTTTTAGATTTAATTAATTTTTAATATTTTATTTGAATTTTAATTATTTTATATTTTATATTAGAATAAAATTATATTCTATGTGCATGTATTTGATAACTTAGACGTCATGTCTTTTAAAATATATTATCATATGTTACCATCGTTAAACTTTTAACGGCCATAGTCATTATGTTAGTTAAAAAATAAGATATTTGTCAAAAAGATATAAGTTAAGGATTATATTTATCTCAAAAAAAAGTGCCAAAATGATAAAAATTTTAAACGTTAAAGATTAAAATTATCTTTATGCCTTTAATCGATTCACATTCATTTATCAAAATTGTACCTCTCTTGTAGGTATCTAAAATTTATTTTTGTTAAAATAATATAAACAGGAACCCAAGGAACCATTTGTAATCAACTGCAGCAAGTAATGAACTTAATAGAAGATACTACTTTCTCAAAAATAAAAATAATTTCATGTGTTTTAGAAAATATAATTTGTAACATATTATTAGTGTCAAATTATAAATACTCTTAATATATGAAAAATATAAGTATGTTTTTTTATTAAAATAATTAGCACATGACAGTAGAGGTGATAAACAGATCATTCAGTTTGGGTTTGGTTTGATTTATTTCGGTTAGATTTATTTTGGTTTTGATAATAATTATTTTAAATTTGATTCGGGTATGTTTCAAATTTTCGGTTTAAATTTTTATCTACATTGATTTCGGTTCGGTTATTATTTATTCGATTATTTTGGGTCGATTGATTTCCGACCGGGTTAATATCGGGTTAGCAAGAGATCGATCGATTCTAGTCGTATTTTTAGACCGAGTTAGGTTTTTACATCCTATATATCATTTTGTGTAATGTGTATTTGATTTTTGGTGAATTATACGACAATTCACATCCTATCTTTATTTATTTATTTTAAAATATTTCTTTTATTTCAATTTGGATTCATTTAGTTCAGCTGAAAATCGATTCGCGTCTAGTTTTGGATCAACTAGAATTCAGATCAGTTCCGATTTTGGTTCGGTTTAGTTCGTATTCTAGGTCAAATTCATGCCACACATTCGAATTAATTTCAGGTCTTGGGTCAAGTTTGTGAGATCTATATGACACTGACATCGTCCCTTTCTCTAGGGGTGTTCATGGTATGTTAACCCTACTATTTAACATAAATGGTCGGTTAACCATTATAATGATTATTAAATTTTATTAACCGTAACCTAACCATTAAAAAATGGTTAACCATTAAGATACAGTTAACCAACGGTTCTATTATAAGTTAACCTATAATATATTACTACAACTTTTTACCATATTTTTATTATTTTTTGGAAAAATAATATAATTATCTTGTATGATAAATAATCTATTAAAAAGCTAATAAAAATAATTAAATAACGATATTTTAAAAAGTTTTAACACAAAATAAAACATACAAGCTTCATAATATTTTAAAAGTTTAAAAAGTTTGTGGCATATAACATTGTAGCAATACACCGTTACAGTTCAAAACATAAAAATCTATATAAAATTTTAAAGATAAATATTTAACTAACATATAAAAATCAAAGTTCAAGACATAAAAACCACAATCAAAGTTTCAAAAGTTATCTTATATTATATATATATAAATAATTTAATAACAATTAACCTATAAGTTAATCCTTAATCAAAATTCATAACTGTAACCGTAACCATTAAACATTATTTTAACGGTTCTATTCATCATAATCTTTTAATTTTAATAATTCAGTTAATTAACTTATAAAATATGATCGTTATATTATTTAACGGTGACGGATAACAGTTACTGTTAATTTTAAATACTCCACCTTTTTTCGATAAATTTAAGTCATGATACTGTAGATTATTACAGAATTGGATATCAAGTTATGGGTCACTAAACCTAACTATCCTTATCAAGGTTTGTTTGTCATGAACATAACCACACATTGATCATCCGAAAAGTTTACAGCTATCTTGAAACAGATTTTTTAGTGCACGTTAGCGGGATAATGCATCTCGATTTTTTTCCCTGAGTTTTTCAATCGAGTTTTTTTTTTATTTTTTGGGGGGTTCCATTGTGAGTTTTATCTTCTTTAATTAGAATCTCATGTATTATAATTTTTTCAGATATGTGAATTTTATTTATGATATGGGATGTCAGATGGTTTTCATCGCTAGGGATGTAAAAACAGTTACTCAGATAGGTTTCAGGTCGGATAAATTTGGATACACTTTATTTCAGGTTGATTTGATGTTTTGACTCGATTCGGGTCGGATGCTGATCCATTTCAGGTCGGGTTCAAATGGTTCTGGTCCAAATCGGATAATTGACAGTTTCATTTTAGATCGAGTAGATTTAAGGTCGGGTCCATTTCAATTCGGTTACATCTCAGGTCGAGTTCATTTCGGGTCAAATTCATTTAAAGTCGGTTCTATTTCAGGTCGAAACAATTTTAATTTTATATTCATAGTAATTTAAATTATTAATTTTGATTTTTTATACATACGTAAAAAAACGAATAAATATTAGACCATAAAATTAAATATTAAATTTTGAAATTTAAAAAATCAACATTAACTTGTAAGGGCTCAATTAAAAAAATTAAAAATTAAAAACATTAAAGTAAATTAGAAAAATAGTAATAATCAATTCAAAAAAATAACTTGTAAGATATAAGGACTAAATTACAAAAATTATAACTTAATAATATTTAAAAGTATTAAAAATTTATCTTTAATACATTATAAATTTATAATTATGCTATAGTTTAATATATTTCAAAAATTAAAAATAAATTTTAGGCAATATATAAATTTATACTATAAATACAATAATAGTATATATAGAATTAATATTATATAAGAAATTTATACTGTACGTAGAAGATATACTATATATGGAGTAATACAATTTTTAGAAATAGGATAATACTATATATGGACTAATAATATATATGAAATAATATTATTTTTAAAAGCAAAATAATACTAGAATAAGGAATAATATTATTTATGGTATAATACCATTTATAGAATAATACTATTTTTCAAATGAAATAATACTATAAATAAATTAATACTATATATATATATGGAAAATAAAATTATAATATATATTAAAATATGATATACATTACACTACATATAATATATGCATACAATTATTAATTATACAAAATACAAAACTACAAAAGTACATTCTAAAATTCATATATATAATATATGTATCAATGTATGTTATATATATACATAGTGATAGTAAATTAGTATTTAATATTAGTAATAGTATTATACATAATACATTAATATATTAATATATATATATATATCAATAATTCAATATATCATATATGTATGTTATACTTATATGTATATGTATATATAATAATTAGTAAATATATATTATATATTATGTATATACAACATATGTATATGTATAATTGTATATAGTAATTAGTATATAGTACATGTATATATATATATCATGTATGCTATAATCTATATGTATATGTATTATATGTATGTATGTTATATGTATATATAATATATTATACATATATCATACATGTTAACATGTATATTAATTTTTACTGTATGTATTAATATATAGTATTAGTAGTTTAGTACATGTATTATATATATGCATGTTAATAATTTAATATGTCACATGTGTTAGTATGTATTAGTACATTATATATACATATATATGTTAATAATATAAATATATAATGTTATATACTTATATGTATATGTATTGTACATATATACATTATATATACCGTACAAACATATTTATTTTTAATGTATATATATGTATCATATATATATAATATGTAATATACATATACTATATACATACATATATATATAATATACATATGTAATATGTATTATACATATTATATATATATATATAAACATGTATGTATGCATCGAAATATGAAATGTATAATACTATATGTATATAATATGTATGTATGATATATAATATTATGTATGATACAAAAAATCAGAAAATTCCCCCCACCCGGTTAAAATAAAAAACTCCCTCCTAAAATCAAAAATCCCCCCTTAAAATCAAAAAAATTCTCTCAAAATTTTAATTTTAGATTTACTTCAAAAGTCAAATTAATTTGACTTGAAGTACTTAATAAATATATATATATATTATGATATTTATATGTATATAATATATATTAATATATATACTTATATATATATAAGATATATATTAGATGTATACATTAATATATGTATATTTATTTTTTATATATATGTATATATATTAGATGTATATATTAATTTATGTATATAATATACATTAATATATACTATGTATATAATATAATTTAATACATATATAATATATACTTAAATGTATACTAATATATATATTTAATTTGTTTATGAGTTAATGTATGTATATTACTAATATAGTGTATGTATTTAATTTAAATTATAATTAAAATTAAATACATTAAAACAAAATAAAATAGTAAATAAATTAATTTAATTAAATATGTAATACTATTTTTAAATATTAATCCTAAATTGTTTCTCATATCTAATTCTATTTTTTAAGCCTAATTGTATCTACCAATATTTTAAATTCATCAAATTATAGTATATTTAATTATATGTCATGTAAATATTAAGTTTTGTTAATATTAGTTCAGGTCAATAACAGATCGGGTACAAAACAAGTCAGGTCATTTATTAGGTTAGGTTCAAAACAGATCGAGTTTAAAATAGGTCGGGTAAAATCAGGTCTTAGGCCGATTCAGTCGGGTAATATCGATTATTTGTTAGGTCAGACTCGTGTTCGAGTTCATTTCAGTCGGATAAAGGTCGGATTTCAAGTCAACAGTAACAGGTTGAAATTGGGTTCAGGTCATTCTCGGTCGGATACAGTTCGGGTCGGATACAGTTCGGGTTCGATTACTAAGGGTAGGTAGAGGTTGTTATGTTTGTACACACCTTTTAGTTTCTTTAAGCTTCTTTGGATAATAAAATAACATTTATTTAAAAAATTATTGATAAACTATAATTACATATAGTTTTAATGATACTTAATAAAAATAAAATACTATGCACATTTTACCCATTTTCTCTGATTTTCACAACGTTTATTTTTTATTCGAGTTCGTTAGTGGTAAAAAAAGTTTGATCCTCTTTGATAGTTACTTGTCGATATGAACATAATTATGCAATAGAACACTTTGTTTAATAGTTTGATTCGCTCGTCACTCATTTTTATCTCGTAAAACATTTCATTAGGATATAGACAAAAAAATAAGAAAGCGATGGACTTACACTAAAATAAGTGATTATATATAATGGACATTCTCATCAATGTGGGATTTGTTTCCTACAGTAAAATGAGTGATTTTATATAATGAATCTTATCGATGTGAGATTTATTTTATAAATTAATTATTATTATTCTCAACTATTTATCAAAGAGGTATCATAATTGGCTCTACAATATAAGGTTATAGTAAGTCCATCGCTTTCTTATTTTTCCATATTATATTGATTAGTTTTTTTTATTCATTTGGGCATTAAAATTTATAATTTGATATATTTTAGTTATAGGCATCGTAAATAGGCATTATAGTTCAAAGCTTATCCAAAACAATAGGCATTATAATTTATTAACCTTTTTAATTTAGTCACAAGAAATAATAAAATTGGTTGTTTGTTGTAATTACTTTTATTTTAGTCATGAAGTTAAATTATTTTGATTATTGTTTGTATTGTTTGATTAACTGTCGTTTCGGGTTGCATATTAGATAATTAAATTCATACAATAATTAATTAGATTCAAACCATTTTAGGTTATAACTTTAATTAGGAATCCAATAATTAAATTAGGCTAGATAATTATAGTAAATTAATAAGTATCGAATAATATCGTAGTGAAACTAGACCTTATTTGTGGGATCTTTAAAAAAGAATATTTGGTGCCTACTATTAAAATAAAATTAATTAAATAACATGGACTGATAATTAAAGACTAATTAAGATTAGAACTTTAAAATTAGAAGAAACTAGATAATCGAATATTAATTCGAGATCTCATATTGGTAGTGCCCTAATGAAATTGAGTGTTGTCGCACAAAAATTTCTAATTAGATGATATTCGAATAATAAATATAAAAATGTTAGAGCTTTTTAGTTATTGGACTTAAAAATTACAAGACAATAATATGTCATACATAATTTTTTCGATATAGGCAATAACCTTCTAGAATATAAATAAGGGTGCTCTGATGGAACTGGGTGCTTTTATTTTATATTCAAACCAGAAGAATATTTTCTATAAAGAAAGAATATTTTTATTCTAAATATAAGTTCGATTAATAATTAAAGAATAAAATATATTTGAATCACCATTAATTAAATTTCCAAATATGCCACGTGAAATTCGAGGTATTGATACCGGGAGCTCGTAAACGTTTTCCTTATATGTATTTGACTCTCAAAACCATATTTTAAAATCGAATCTCTAGTTTGTTTTTATGGTGTCCGGCCTACTAAAGTGGCTAGTAACGACTCCAAATTATTTTTAAATCAAATAAAGGGTAAAATTATATTTTTCTCAACTAATTAATATGAGTTTCAAAATTAATATTAATTTTTATAATTAATTAAAATAAGACATGTTTTAATCTAAAAATGCTAATTTTCAATATTAATAATTAAAACTAGCAAAAATCCTAATTTTCAAAACTAATTGTCAAACTATTTAACACTCGGTTTTAAAATGGTTACTACAGCTCTATGATTCTTTTGGGGACTTCAAGAGTCAGGCCATTTAAATTTTGTGTAGCATATTTGGCAAGTTTAAAATGAAAATACGAAAAAAAAACTCTCAATTAATTGTTAATTAAGCCTATATCCGATTGAAAATTGTGTGATTATGTTTTATATCTATTACTCATGCATAAGCTCTCGACCCGAGCTTTTTACCCTTGAGTGGGTGAATGACATAATTCAACGTGATGCTCTTCAGCTCCGAGTTTGGATTTATGTCTACTTTTGGTACACCAAACTTATGTAACAAGAGGTTATGCCTCTACGCTAAGAGGATGTGTACTACCGAATCGATGTCTTATTGTGGCAGTAGACAATAACGATATCCAAAAGATCAGTTTGTAAATTTCAACCCAACATTACAAGTGAAGGACAACACATTGAAAGCTAAACCGAGACAATCACCAAAGTTATGCAAATAGAATTGGTGATCAACTTCAGAACGAAATATAAAAAATATCAGATATGTTTATATTTTGCTCTGGTAAGTAGTAGACCTGTCAATAGATTTACATTAACATACTAAAATAATTTTTGAATCAGACTAAACAAAGTGACCAACAAAAAAGCTCAAACTAGTCATTTCCTGTCAACAAATTGGTTTTCCTTGTATTCGATCTTTTGGTTAAACTATTGTTTCTCTAATGACTAGTTCATGAAGTCGATACTTACATTCATGCATTGCATTATTTAAATATTACATTTTTTAGGAAATATAAAAATAATAAAAATCGTCACATTTTGATTAAAATATTGCTTTTAAAGTAGTATTGCATTTTGACAAGAATAAGTTAAAATATGATAAGATTAGTAAGTTTCAAAAAGTTCTTAAAGATCACTTGAGTGACATGAAAAAGATTGGTCAATCTTAGAATTATGATACCAATTTTCACATTGCTTGGAGTCAAGAAGATCGAGAAAGAAAATTATCCGAATGAGATTCTAATATGAGCGATTGAAATGGAAATTCATCTTACATAAGAATTCGATTTAAAATGATTCTTCTTCAAAAAAAAGAGAGGAAGAGGAGAAAAAGATGAAAGAGACAAAGAAAAATGCAAAAAAAAGTCAAAAAAGACAATAAAATTCATCTCGAAGTAATTGGTGCATCTATAGAAAATTTAAAAGACCAATGTGTGAATTATGTACGCAATAATTAAAGATTGAAGTTTTTCTTGAAGCGGGATTATTTGTAATGAAAGCAAAATATAGAAATTCGATTTAGAGAGACTAAAAGATTTATTCAAAGGCTCGCCATCCAACATTGTTCTAGTATTGAAATTCATGTGAGACATTTCAAGTTGTGATACAAACATTGAAGATTGGTACAAGTTTATTTTTTTCTAGACAAGAAGACGCAAAGGTCGATACTGAAGATCAATCCATTAAGGTATACGATTAAACAAGTCACCCTTGGTTGGAGTTAATGTGATTGAAATGTAGAATTAAATGCTGAAAGATGCCCGATGATGAAAAATGGAAGTCAATAACTGAACAAGAATAATTCTCAGCCCATCTGCTCGTAGCTATGATCATAATGATGATTGTAAGTGCAAATATTAAATGGAGAAAATCAAGATATAAATTAGTAATGAAGTCGAGGCATTAGAGCTACTCTAATCATGAAAGTCAAAAGGCGATAAATCCTGATTCAAAGGAAATTATTTATTATATCCCACAATGATGATGGAGATTCGTATGCTAGAAAGATGAAAGACTCGAAAAAGGTAATAAAGCTTTGTTCGAGATCAAAATGAATCAGATGAAAGATTGATGTTGGGAAAAGTTCAGAGACTGCGAAAAAAATCAAGAACTTGAGACATTTGCTCGCACTAAATGTTGCAAGTGAAATATACTTAACACGACCAAATATTAGTAGAGTATCATTGTGTAAAAATTTAAGGTCGGAACATATAAAAAGAGATATGAATCTTGAAAAACTTTGAAGATCAATTTAAAAAAATAAAGGGTCAACAATAAATTATGGGGAAAATTTATTGATTCATGAAATCAATAATGTCATTATAAAGATGAAATCCAAGAGAACCAGACCAAAAGGGAGGCAACCTAAAGAGAAAAGACATTGATATTACAAAATCCGAGAATTCAACACCGAAATAGAAGGAAGAAACGCAAAATTCGATGATAAAAATAGGTTAACTAAAATTCATTCATGTTTATCATGATGAACGAAAGATAATTGAATTATAGGGGATCTGATTGCATCTTTAGGACCGTTGTGGAGTATGCACTAAATCATTCCAATTGCTTTTTCAATTTATTGCAATATACAGGGAGGCTATTTCAATTTATTTGTCTATGATGCTTTTTCCTGTATATTTTTCTCAAGTGACAAATATTGCATATACTTTGATACTTTGCTATAAGTTAATTTTTGATCACCCATACATATATGTATATATCATTACTAGCATCTTTCTTTCAAGTTTTGAATATTAGTTGCGGGAGTGACCTTAAACCAAATTCATAGATCAACTTCAGAAAAGTGACTCATTTCTATTTTATTTAGGCTAATGGGAAAAATTAATGAGTGTTCAGGAATCATGGGGAAATCCTAGATACAATTTTGAGTGAATTTTCTCTCAAGCATTGTAGATTAAAATCTTTGAATGAAATGACAACCCAAAACTTTGTCCAACTAAAGGTTGTTCCTGTTCAAAGGTATCCAAGTATGAGATAGTATTTGTCATTTCTTGATCTTTCTTCTTAAAGAAAGAAAATAAGAAAAATATTATTTGTCCCATTTGAGACTGATATTATTTTTCTTTCGATTCAACCCAAACTAATGATTACTACTACACTTGAAAAAAAAGGATGAAAATATGTTCAAAAGTGAAAAATGTTTGGTTTAAATAATAACATGAGTGAGGAGGAATATTTTGAATCAAGTCAAAAAAAGAAAAGAAAAAATGAAAAGAAAAAAAAAATGAAAAGAAAAGAGAAAAAGTTTTTTTTGAGGAGTTAAGTTTAAATTGTTGGCACGAAAGTTGAAGCAAGTGAAAAAATACCAAAGATGAAAAAACGTTATGTAAGATATTCCATTGAGATGGGTACATGTTAAAAGAAATAGTGGAAAGGAAATGGACTCTATGGTAAAAGAGTAAAGAAAAGTATTTCATCAAGCATGTTTAGATCAGTGCGACGATAATCCTTAGTTTTATTAATGTTGAATATTTATTTGAGACTATATATCTTTTCTTTGGTAGCTGTGAGTCATAACCCTTATTACAAGTCACAAAAGACCATTTTGACCATATGCGGGTATTAGAACAAGGAGAGTTAGTCTTTAGAGTATATCTCGAGTTAACCTTTCTTCAAGGATTTCCAATCTTCTAATGCTTGATTGAGATCAGAAAAGAGGGAAGGATTGAGCATGGTGAGTTAGTGAGGCAAAGAACACCACCTAAATGGGTAAAATTAAGAATACGGGAATGTTTGTCCCAGAAGTCTAATAAATTAGAAAGGGATCACATTGAAATTGATTTTTGTAAATTGATTTGAAGTATTTGTTGTACTTAGTACTCGATGACCTAATTTTATTTTCTCTTATTTGTCATGACTTATCAAATTATTCATTTTCTCAAAATTAATAAAATAATATCTTGATCCTTTCGCTTATCATTTTAACATGAATCTTGCGGATAAATTGATTAGATACAAGAAAAGAAAAGGGTTTTATGAGCATTACTATGATTTACTATCCTTTAAGTATAGACAAAATAGGAGGCGACCTCGATACTTGATTAATGATGAAAAATATGACGAGGAACAAACAAAAGCTCTATGTGTCAAGATATCCAGGCAAGAGCATTATAAGTAAGTTTGGGGAAAAAGTGAACGTTACCATCATTTGGGGCTAATATACAACAAGATAATTTCATCTAAAGGAGAAATCATTAATGTTGGGACATCACAAAACAAAGAAGCTCTATGAGGTGAATGTCAGAATAAGTAAACAAGATAATTTTATTCAAATTTGAGTAGGGCAATGTTTCAAGAAGAATATCTTAGGAAAATATGTTACATGCTGATAAGCAAAACTTGCAAATAAAAGGTGAAAATAAGAATGAATAAGGATCTTGAAAAAAGTTCTAATGAAGAATGTACAAAGATCCCGAGAAGCAGATCCATTAATCAAAGGAGATATTGAAGAAGCAAAAGATCTAATGAATAATGGATAACGATCTTAGGAAAGAAGATCAAGAGAAAAATAAACAAATATCTTAGACAGGGAGCTCTAACAAAGAACTATTGGTGACCATAAAAAATAGATCTAGCAAAGATCTCAATCATATTAATGAGGAAGAAAAGATATTAATTTATTTATTTTTCCTTTTTGCAGATATCTTTTCTTCAAGAATGATGTTAAGTCTTTCAGATCACATTTTCTTCACGCAAAAGAAAATTGATCAATAAAAAAACAAAAAAAAGATTCAGTACAAGTTTTAAATAGAAAGACTAAGATATCTTGAACAAAAAAGCAACAACGCTACACATCTTAATACTCTAAACGAGAAAATGAAGTTTTTTCAATTTAATTCACGTTGGATTCATATTAATCAATGATGTTCCTCTTTGCAGATGCAATTATTCTTAAGATAAAGAGATGAATTAGAACTCTTAATGAGAAGAGTTCGCTCAGCAAATAAGAACTCTTACTGAGAAGAGTTCACTCAACAAAGAAGAATTATTGATGAGAAAAATTCCTCTAGCAAAGAAGAGTTCCCAGTGAGAAGAAGTCCTTCAGCAAAGAATCCAGAGTTTTTAATGAGGAGAACTCATTCAATAAATAATGCAGAGTTCCTAATAAGAAAAACTCACTAGAGAAAACGAAGAATTCATAATGAGAAGACTTGACTATCAACGTTTTTGCCGAGAAGTGGTGACATTTCTTAAAGAATGAGAAAGTTCATCAGTCCACTTATCCACTCAAACAAAGGTTCTTGCTGACGACCTCTCACAATTAAATAATTGACTAGACCAGACTGGTACTTATCCACTCAATCATCCATAATAGGCGAATAAACGTTGGCCACATCATCAGTGAAAAAATATTCAAGTGCGCGGTCAAAGATCGAGGTATGATTTATTTTCTCGAAGAGAGTACCCATATTTTCCATCGATCTATACACACCGGTAAGGAAGGGCTAGACAAGGAAAGCCTATACGAAGAGGATACAAGTTGAAGATGTTTTTCCTCAAGTATTCGTAGACCGGCTATATCAACAAGACCTGTTAGGGAAACAGAACAAGCTCCAAGAGCAGAAGGAGGCTTATTATAATTGCTACAACACATGGAAAGAAGGCGGTTGGCCTTCATGAGATACACTTGGAACTTCAACAGTGTAGTCATCACAACAATCAAAGAGAGATTTCTGGACTGCTCAACTAACTTTTCCTAGTTTACAATCAACCTCTACATGCCATAACCACCTCCAACAGCACCAGGGCCTACCAAATCGACATTTGCATCGGTATTCATCTCTCTTCAGCCTTCACCTGCTGCCACCAATATACTATCGTAGCAACAAAACCTTTCTCAACAAACTCAAAGACTAAATTCCTAAAGATAAACTCCACCAACAAAGGAGCCACACCAGAAGACTCCAATCCATTTGACTGGAGCAAGTCTTCTGAAGATCTTGAGTCCCCACTAAGGGTAATGGAGAAGTTTATGGAAGAACTGTGTTCCGGTAGAAAAAGAAAAGCATCTACCTCTATTTCCCCGATCAACATTAATTCCGAGAAAGAATTTGAAAAATAGCCCACTCTCATCCGAATCAAACCCACACGGTCGGCCAAGAAGCTCGTTGCCTGCCCATTGAGAGTAGCACAACAGCCACCAAGGAGCCGATAAAAATTGGTAATCGATAGCAACTCCGAGGATTTATTTGAATTTTCTTAGATCTATGGTGGTAGAATTTTTCTTATTTTTCTTTTCTTTCTATGTTTATTTATATTTTATCTTATTTTATTTTCACTTTAATCTTTTTCTCTTATCTATCTTATTTTCATGCATTTAGGATAATGCATTCATCGAGTTTGGGGTATATTGGTTCCGTTTTTGTACTTGTAATTTAATTGCAATGTATGAAAATATCTACTTGTTTTTAATTATTACCTTAATTTCTGTTATTTATACTTCGTCATTCAATTTTTATTCATGTATGCAATTTTATAAAGCCTATCTCGATAATAATATACATTCTAACCGTCATAGCCGAGTGTACCATTCAACAAACTTGAATTCAAAAAGGTATCATGAGAATAGTATTTAAGATTAGACTATGAGTCTAAAAAATATAAACATTGCTGGACTTAGATGATTTTAGAAGTTATTTTCCTTGAAAAGCAATAGAGAATTAGACTATAGATTTTAGCTAGAGGTGCCTATCACCGGATCTAGTGCAGTCAGTCTCTAGAGATACCCGCAATCGGATCTAGTGAGAGTAGTTTCATACTTGAGATGTTTGAAACCAGCTCAATTAATATAGATATATACTCATATATATATTTATACACAATATGAAAGAAGGAAATTATAGTAAAAAACTAAGTCAGGAGTTTTGAGCTAGAAAAGGGATTAAAAGAGGCTAGGTCAAGAAAGGAGCTTTGTCGCTTAATATACTCATATATATATATTTAATGGCAATACTGGATAATTCAACATATTTTCTACACTTCAGCATTCAAGCACTTAATTTTTATTTTTATATTATTTGGTAGAAAACAGATACTGTTATAGTTTTCTTTCTTAGACAGGAAATAAAACTATTGATAATACCAAATACTATCGATAAATGCTGAAAGCAGAAAAATACAAACAAGGACCACTCGCAGAGAAACACCCGCTAAGACGGCAAATTAGTTATCATGACAATATAGTAAAGATAACATATGGTGTAAGATAGATGAAGAATACTGTATCGAATCCAGTGAGCCTAAACAAAGAAGAAACAGAGTATAGAAAAGAAGTCAAACCATGGTCAAAGTCACAAAAAGTCAAAAGTCCAAAAGGAGTAAAATTAAGAAATAAAATAAAGAGTTTTTATTTTAATATGAAATTGTATTTTATTCCTTTTAGAACTCTTATTACTAATGGGAGACTTTGACCTAGGCTTGGCATATATAAGCCAACCCTTAGACCTAGGAAAGCAACTCGGTTTTCCCTGAATAAACCCTTAACTGCCAAGAACACATTATGTTCTAAACTCCTTCTAAGGTGTAGGTGAATTTTGGAGTAGTTATGGAAGAAGGTTTCAATATTATTCAATTATTATTAATACGATTTCAAGATTCATATTTTATTCTCTCTTGATTGATACTCTTTCTTGCACACGAGCTCGGAAGATAAATTAAAGAGGAAAACCTCATTTTTTATACTAAGAATAATTAGGCTCACAAAACGAGAGAATATGGTCTTTTCTCTTAGGCATTGGCTAATCCGGCTTAGAGATAAACCAACTAAGATTTCAGAGACTAAAAGGAAGCATATAATCTGTTGTTGTTCACCCTTGATTCACGCTGGGAGGTATTATCAAGACTTGGTATTAATAGTACTCTAAATTAGGATAAAAAAGAGGTAATTAAGGATACTCTTTCGAACTATAAACTGTTGAATTATAGACAAGGCATAACCTATCGAGGCAGCTAAGTCGATCCTTTAGTGACCCACCGAGGTGACACTTCAATTTTCCACATTAATAAGAGGAGAATATCTTACAAATTGATTCCACACTAGGAAGCAATCAACCTATCTTTTCTATTCTTATCTTGATTTTTATCATTTACTTAGTTGTTTTTATTAATTTAAGTAATCATTCTTTAAATTAAGTCACTTGTGTTTTTTTAATTTTATTAGTGTAGAAAAGATTTGTTGCGTTGGTATCCAGTCCCTGTGGGTTCGACATCTAAAATACTATAACTTCTCAAAACGTGGATGATGAGTGCCTAGAAGGAAGTTATTTACTATCTTTCTCATGGTACTTTATGCATCTATTATACACCAACTTGAACTAAAATATTGACTCATTGCATAATATTGGATATTCTGTTATTACTACTTACAAAGCTTACATTTATAGAGAATGCAAATATTATTACATATTCTGTACATGCAGAGATATCCAGGGCTGAGGCAGCAGAGAAGCATCATTGAGGCTAAGGCAGGGACAAGGCCGCGACAGCAACCTGAGTGGCAACATCAACATGATAGGCGACTGAAAGACAAAAATATAGAGAATATTCTGGAAGATACAACGCACCAATTGGACCAGGCTAGCGCACTGAAAGCCCAAGTCAAAAATCGAACGGGAAAAGCTTTCTAGAAGGTTGCAAACTTGGAAACATCAGATCTCATGTAGAAGACTTGCTCCCTACTCCAAGTTAGAGTCTATTTAGGAAAGGTTTGCCCTAGGTTAAGACTATATATAGCCTAGCCGACCATATTGTTAAAGAGAGCCGATTTTAGAGAAACCCTTCCCCTAAGATTTGTGCTTATCGATATTATATTCTAAATCTCTTAGGGATAGGTGAAGGTTGTAGATATTAGTGAGAGGAGATTGTTTCTCGTTTCTTTGTTATAAAGCAATAATAATATCGAAGTTTGCTTATCCTATTGTCATTCTTTGTTCTTGCATTCAAGCTCGAGAGAGAAGTTTGCAAGTAATCTATTTATCTAGCATCGAGAGAGTTAGATTCACGAAAGGGATAAGTACGGTGTTGACGACACTAACTCGGCCTAGAGATAGGTTAAGAGTTTCAGAAGCTAAAAGAAGTGTTGGATTGGTTGGTGCATATCGTTGATTCACGCCGAGAGGTATCGTCAAAGACCAGTCATTAATAGCGCTCTGACTTAGAGATAAACGGAGTCAACTACGGACACTTTGCTGAACTTTGATGCATCTGCCCAAGAGTAAGAGATTGTCGCGGCAGAGAACACTAACGCTGCCGAGGTTGTATCTGCAGTACTACCGAAACAGTATTGTGTAATTGCATTGGACAAGAAGAAGATCAATCGAATCCACTAATTGACGCAGCTGGATCCTATCCACTTTCTTTATATCGTTCTCGATCCTTTATTTTATGTTTTGTTATTTAGTTAGTTAAACAAATCCACTTATCTGTGTTTTTAATTTATCTTTCAAGAGCAAGGGAACAAGGGGAGACATTAAGTATACCAATCCATGTGGAGACGATACACGATATATTTATCACTCTATTACTTGCAACGTGTATACTGCACAGTTGCGCTATTATTACACGCATTAAGTTTTTGGCGTCGTTGTCGGGGATTGACAACTAAATTTTTGTTTTCTTTATTTTCTTGCTCTTTAACTATTTTTTATTTAACTTTGATTTATCTGGTGTATGACCAGAGCAAACCCGAGTGGTCCATTGTATGAATTGGATCCTAAAATCGAACGCATAGGACACCATTTAAGGCGCAACCTGTTTCAAGTCATGGATGATCCACCAAGAGGACAAATTCCACCTGTTGATCATAATGTACTACCATCAGCAATATCGCAGCAGCCAATGCCGCGACCATTGTCGAGGCAGCTCACTGTTAGAGACTTTCTGGTGGAAGACCTCAGACTAAACCCTAGCGTAGTCACCCCAGAAATTGAAGTAACTCACTTTGAGCTCAAACCAGTGATGTTCAACATATTGAACACAATTGGGCAGATTAGTGGATCTGCTACTGAAGATGCAAGGCAGCATCTTAAATCTTTTATTGAAGTGTGCAATTCTTTCAAAATTCAAGGAGTCTATAAAGACATTTTAAGATTAAAGTTGTCCCCCTATTCACTGAGGGATAGGGTGAAAACTTGGTTAAATGGCATCCCAACAGGATCTATAGGATCTTGGGATGAACTCTGCCGAGAATTCATTACGAGGTTCAACCCGACAAATCTCTATGATCGCATCCGTAATGAAATCACATCATTTCGGTAGGATGATAATGAACCAATGTATGACGCGTGGGGATGCTACAAAGAATTGTTAAACAAATGCCCATTACATGGTTTTCCCTACGCAAGTCTCCATGTTCTATAATGCCACCAATGCCTCCACAAGGATGATGCTAGATGCTTCCGCAAATGGGACACTTTTGGATAGAGCACCCGCGGAGGTCATTGAGATTCTGAACAAACTCGCAAGGAACGACTTCCAGTTTCCTACATCAAGGCGAAGAGGAATGAGACGCCATGCCACGACCCATGAATTAGACACAACCAGTTCGGTGGCAGCACAATTGGCTTCTCTGACCAAGATGGTTCAGAATATGCAAGCCCAGCAAAATATACATGAGGTTAAGGCAGTCAACTCATCTGATAACATGCAAGATGAGGAAACCAACCTATATGTTGGAAATTATAACAGGAACAATCATATGATGTCCAACAATTACAACCCATCTTGGAAAAGACATCCAAACTTTTTATGAGTAACCCCAACAATGCCTTAAATCTAGTCAACCAAGCCCCTGGATTCCAGCACCAAAGTCAGAACCTGCCGTAGCAGCACGCACAGCAGTCCATGCCATAGCAGCAGGTACAACAACAGTAGTCTCTGAACGCATTGGCAGATTCTCTCACAGCCTTCATGTCAAAGACTGATTCATATATGGTAGAGAATAGCCGCTTCATGAAGCGTACTGATGACTTCATGAATCAAACTGAGATGAGACTGCAAAACTAGGAGGCTGTCATCAAGTCTTTTAAAACCCAAGTTGGTCAATTTGCCCAATGACAAAACACTCGACCACCAGGGGTTTACCTAGCAATACTGAGGTTACTAAGGTGTTAGGCCACGAGCAATGCAAGGTAATTACGAAAAGAAGTGACCTACAATTAAAAGATAAAGAAGGGCCCTCAACCGATAGAGTTCAACCAGAAAAGAAACATCACGAGGACTCAAAAGCTGAGCAAGACCCTACCGAAAGCACAACCCTGGCAGTAGAACCAGCAGTACTCGAAAATCTTACCGAGGCAATTGCAGATAAGTTCACCCTAGGTATTAAACTCAATATCCAAGGAAATCTGGAGGATATAAGACCACCACCTCCTCTCCCACAGAGGTTAAAAAAGCACAAACAGGATCACCAATTTCGGAAATTCCTATACATCTTAAAGCAAGTCCATATCAACTTGCCATTAGTTGAGGCTATTGAAAAAATAACCAACTATGTCAAGTTCTTAAAGGACATAGTATCCAAACGACGAAGGCTAGGGGAATTTGAAACGGTGGTAGCCACTGAAGGTTGCATGGCCATGCTACATAATCGCATGCCGCCTAAGCTAAAGGATCCTGGATGCTTTATAATCCTCTTTGCGATTAGGGATAGTTACGAAGGAAAGACCCTATGCGACTTGGGAGCAAGCATCAATCTAATACCCAAATCAGTTTTTCAAAAACTTGGAATAGGGCGGGTAAAACTAACAACAGTACTGCTCCAACTTGCGGATCGGTCATATGTGCATCCTGAGGCAAAATTGAGGATATTCTGGTTAAGGTCGACAAGTTTATATTTCCTACCGACTTTCTTGTCCTTGACTGTGAGGCCGACGACAATGCACCGATCATCTTGGGTCGACCTTTTCTTGCTACTGGACGCACCATCATCGATGTAGAAAATAGCGAGCTCACAATGCGGATAAACGATCAACAAGTCAAATTGAACGTCTTCCATAATCTCACAAATTCAGACGCTCCAGCAGAATGTAAGACTCTCCATACACCAGACTGGGGTACTATAACATCTTGCCTGGGCAGCACGCTCAATAGACTATTCGGTAAACGAATAAAGCCCAAAGGAGAAGTCGAATGCACTGAAGGGACTGGCCAACACGCGAAGGAAGATACGAGCCAGAAAGAGATAACCAAATTGGGAGATGCATTCACATGCACTCCACAAGTAACATAATCTCTTCTCTTCCATTTTATTTATTATATTAGGACTAGTTTTATATGTTGTTATGTTTTATTTTCAGTATTTTATGTTTTTAAGTTTTTTTTAGGATAGATAAAGCAACGAATGTAGAAAAATTATTTCACAACAGGAAGTCTGCTGTCGCGGCAGTATACTGTGTCAGAGTCGTAGAAATCCTAACGGGCAGAAACAGTGCAACGGCTCTCTACCGAGAAATCCGCCGCGGTAGTAACTGTTCATCAAGACAGTAAATGCCTAACGGTTAATCTTTAATAGTCATATTTTTTTATAGCCTATATAAATAGCTCCCTTGCTTAGAATTACCCACTATTACATTCTTGCTAATCTTCTTTCTTTCACAATTTTGCTCTTCATTACTTTAGCTCTCATCTACTTCTTGAAATTTTCAGCAATCTTTTCAAGTACTCCAGATTTCGCTCAAGGCATTCAATAACTACAATCATGGCCACTTACAACCGCTTTTACCCTGCCTCAATTGAAGAGCGATTCAACCGTTCTTTTATTGCTCGACAGTTATAGGAGGAGCAAGGATTTCAGAACTTGGATGAAGATAATGATGGCATCGAACAGTTCTTGTTCAACAAAATTAAATACGAAGATTGGGAAATCTTCTGTCTCCAACCTCCCCCAATGAATGTCACGATCGTCCGAGAATTTTATGCCCATATGTCGAGTGAAGGAAATTTATATATCCACTGCCGAAGAAAGCCAGTCGCCCTTAATTTCGAAGCAATCAACCAACTCTATGGAGTCACTCCATTGTCTAATGCACATAGTGATTTTGAGGCGCAGGTCATCGATTTCTACTTCGAGCTAATCAAAGATGATATTTTTTACGGTGATACCCCTTGGGAGACCGGTAACCATAGAGGATTCGTAACAAGATTGTGCCTCAAACCCGAGGCTAAGATGTGGTGCACCTTTGTCAAAAGACGTCTAATGCCCACATCGCATAACAGCACAGTCGACAGGAGATGTTTGGTGCTCATCCAGTCCATAATCAACAAGAGAACCATCAATGTTGGAGAAATTATTCTCTAAGAAATTTATGATTGCGGTAAGAAAGACAAAGGCCCTTTATGTTTCCTTTCTTTAATCTTTACTTTGTGTATTGTTGCAGGTGTACCAGTCGAGGCTATAGATGAGTACACACCGAATCGGCCGGTATGGTCTAAAGATTTTTGTCACCGAGTCATGCAGATAACCCATGCAAAACCTGTCCAAGCAACACTGCAGCAGTTCACTACAGACTTTACTACCGGAGGGCAGTACTCGGCAGAAGTACCCACATCTGCCCAAGGCCCTGCCGCAGCAGACCCTTACCAAGAATTTCGTAATAAGAAGAACAGCTTCAGACTCTTCAATGAAGGTGGAGAATTTCTTAATAAGAAGAACAACTCCAGGTTCCATTATTAAATCCTCCGGGTCATCAATAAGTCCTCCGGACATGATGTTAAATCTTTCGGGTCATCAATAAGTCCTCCGGGCATGATGTTAAATCCTCCGGGTCATCAATAAGTCCTCCGAGCATGATGTTAAATCTTCTGGGTCATCATTAAGTCCTTCGGGCATGATGTTAAGTCCTCTGGAAGGTCACCTTCGGGAGTGATGATATCGTTTGCACAATCAAAGAGGCAATTCGATTCTAAATCCTCCAAGTCATCAGTAAATCCTTCGGGCATGATGTTAAATCCTCCGGGTCATCATTAAGTCCTCCGGGCATGATGTTAAGTTTGAAGAAATTCATAATAAGAACAACTTCAAACTTTATTAGCGTAACAGAGGTTAATACGTTTAAGGCGAAATTCATGTCTTTTCAGTCTTTGCTCGTCTCCTGCTCCGCAGCATTGAGCAAAGAGTGGCAGCTGTCATACACGAATTTTGGCCTTTAGGCCTAAGTAAATATATGATAATATAAATAATAAAAATAAACAAATAATAAGAATAAAATAAAATTAAAAGAGATAAGGGTTGGTTTTATTTTCGGTTGCAGATTAGTTTTAAGGAGTTTTAAAATTTGATTTTAAAAAAGGGAAAAAGGAAGAATAAAAGGGGAATTGGAGGTGGAAATTGGGTTGAAGAAGCACTACCAGAGATTCGTAAAACACGTTAAAAGGTAAGTCTCACTTTCTTTCTATTCTTTTCTTTTTTCTTTTCGTATTGTTAACTTATGATTCATGTAAATAATAATTTGAATCACTGTTGTTGGTGAATTCTTTGAATTGCAAATTCAAAAACAAAAAAAGGTTGCGGTAAGTCTAGGATTAGGTTTAGGATTAGATTTTCGGTGAGAGTGAGATATTTTCTTTAAATCTGGGTAGTTTAGGGAGTTATTCAAGCAAAATTTAGTGTTTAAAAGTGAGTCTAGATCTATTTTAGGTGTTTAGATCAAAGAAAAATGAGTTTTCGGGTTGTTTTTAAGTGTTTTTGAGGGGTTTTAGTGTTTCCGGCGAGTTTGTCGGCATCGGAATTGGTCATCGGTATCGAAAATAGTCTTCTGACGATGGCCGGAAAACTCACCGGTGCGGTGGTTAGCTACGGCGGCACGAATCTGTGGGTGGCCGGTGCGGCGGTTCTGGGTTTGTTCTTCGTGCTCTTCATGTTCTTCCAAGAACATAAAGAACACCAAACGAAATAGGGGGTATTTGATCCAAAGTTAGAAGGTTTTCTGGGCTTTAATGTGTTTGTGTTGAGAGAGTTTAGAAGAGTGAGTCAATGGTCCGAGTTGAGGGAGAGAACCTTCTGACCGAGTCAACTCGGTTTGAAGGGGGTAAGTCAATGACAAAACTACGTCGTTTTGCAATGGGTATCCGAGCGGGTTGGATCCGGGTTAACCCGGATCCGCGTTTTTTTTAAAGTGAATGAGAATATTATTCCCATGGTCCCCAAGTTTTGAACCGCACTTCATTTTAGTCTCCATATCCTCAATTTAACTCTTAAAACTTTAAAATTCATTCAATTTAACCCCTAATTGACCCCTAAACTCAAAATTTAATCAATTTAGATGTTAATTTGGTGTTAATTTAATTTTAAGACTTAGGAATAATTTAATTAGGTTCTTAATTGAATTTAATTTAATTTCTAAGTTGGATTTAAAGTTAATTTGATCTAATTAAATCCATTTTGACCCCAAATTGAACCCTAGGCCTAAAATTTGATCAACTTAGACTTTAATTATAATTAGGGCTAATTTAATTTTTAAAACTTAGGATTAATTTAATTAAATGCTTAAAGGAATTTAATTAAAAAATTTCTAAGTTTAAAATTAATTTATCATAACACAATTAAAGTCTAATTCACTTTTAATCTTTTTGGCTTTTTTTTTAAATTTTTGTCCTGTGCCATGTAAATCCTTTGTTTCAATGTACTTCCGGTGTTGTTTCGAGCTCTCATACTTTAATCGAAAGTAACTTAGTTCCTTCATCTTTTTTATTTACTTTATTGTTTTATTTATTTGTTGTATTTAATTATTTATATGTTTGCATTTTTAAAGTCATGTAATATGTATGTTTAGGTGACACTTAATTTCACTTAGATTAATTAAATTAGAGTCTTTTTAGGGTTAGTTACTTTAATTAAATAATTAATTTTAAATAGGAAGACAATTGTAGTAACGATGACGTTCTAATCTTATACCTTGGATACACTAAGTGGTCAGTATTATGAAATGGCATAATGTTGGCCAAGATTGTACTTCGGTATCGTATTTGGCGCGTCATCGAAACGTAGAAAATGATAAATATTTTAGGGTTAGAATTTAATAAAATTAATTAGGCAAAGATTAGTAACACCAATAGAATTATTAATTTTATTTGGTGTCGAAATGGTAGTGTCCGTGCATTCTGATGTTATCATAATAGACCCGGTAAAATTAATAATTTAATAGGATTTAAATATTTAAATTGACGGAGCCTTTCTTAGGTTAGAACTTAAAATTGACAAGATAATAACCGGTCATGCATTCAAAAACCTTTTGGGTCAAAATTTATATTTCTTTAAATACAAGTCAAGGTTTCCTATTTTAGGACGTCTTATTCAAAGCTCGTATTTAAAAGAAATGTATCTTTTTATCCAAAAGGATATTCTTATTCGAGCGATATTTATTTGCCAATGATGAATTAAATTAATATTATTATTCGAAATACCGAAATACCACGTGAAATTAAAAGGTACTGATCTCGGGTGCTTGTAAGGGTCGTCTTTACACGTAACCGACTCCCGAACCCAAATATTTTTAAATGAATCTCTGGATTATTTTATAGTGTCTGGTCTACCAAAGTGGCAAGTGGCGACTCCAAATTATTTTTTAAAGTTCAAAATTTTTTCAATAAAATTTGGGTTTTACAAATTTAAAAGCAATTAAATTGAATTTTATAAAATTCATTCGCTAGGCTATTTTTCATATTTTTCGGTTTTAAAATGGTCGCGACAGAAAGGTAAGAAATCTTACCCACTTACCATAACGGAGATCTCCGATGAAGGTCGGTCGGTGGTAGACGTATGCGGGACCGGATGCGTTTTGTTTGCCTCGCCACGGAGAACATGATGAGACAGGCAACGCGTCTTACTAGCGACGATTGATGGTCGAAAGCGCCGAAAATCTGAAAGGGTCTAATCATAGGTTCGTCGAATCTTCGATTTTAGATTCCTGGCGAATGGCGTGGTGAGTGACAACAGGGGTTTTGGTCGGGGGAGGGAGGCAGTTCGGATGGTGCCAACGGTGACAGACACTGACGAACGGTGGTGGAGATCAGCAACGGTCGGGTGCTTGAGAGGGAGAAGACGAAAGGTTGGATCGAATATGGTGAAAATTATAGATATGCTGGAAAAGGGTTTCTAACCTGAAAAAAGATAAATATTTGAATATATATATTTACTCACTTCATAAAATCTTAAGATTATACTAGGGGATACTAAAACTTAAGAGCTCTTTAGCTTAATTGGCTGGGTAATTGGCCGAAAATAAAGAGTTTGTGGGTTTAACACCCCACAACCATAATTCCTTATAATAATATTTTTTTAGGTGTTATATAATGCATGTACCAGATCACCCTAAAATTAAGGTAATATTTGTTATCATAATATAAGAAATTAAAAATTTTATATGTTTTTGAATCATTAGATAAATAAAATAGATGATTAAAATTTTTATATAATAATAAATAAATTATTTTTAAATTAAAAGTTTTAATCTCAACCATAAATTCACTTAATCCAACACTAAATCTTTAAAGTTTTAATTTTAACCCTTAAAAGTTAATTATTAAATTATATGATGATACATGTTAAAGAAATCAATTAATTATTAAAAAAATCAAATAACGATATACTTTCATTGACAACATACGTTCTTGTTAAGGAATATAAGGCCAATATAAGAGTCGATAATTATATATATATATTACAAAAACGAATCTTAAGATAAAAATATACGTTCAATTTTTATCTGAACCATGGTTAATCAATTAGAATGGACGATTAGAGGCCGCAAATAGGTCGTTTGGTTCGGGTTCGGTTTGGATTATTTTGTTTCGGTTCATTTTGGGTTTGTTTGTATTTGGTTTGGATTAGTTCGAGTTCCGATTTTGGTTTTAATTCGGTTATATGATAATTCAAGTCAATTCGGATATCGGATCGTTGGTTTGGATCAATATTGAATCTGTTGTTTTTGGGTTCGGTTAATATCGGATCGGATGTTTTCGAGTCGTGTCCATATCAGGTCGTTTAGATTAGTTCGGATTGGGTCAATCTTTGAATTTTCGGGTTAATTTGGTTTGAGTTGGACTTAAGTATGAATGTAATCGTGTTTATTATATATAAAATTAATCATATATTCTTATAAAAATATATTTTTTATTTGTTTGAGGATAAAAGTGAAAAGAAAAAAGTATAAGGACCAACTTGATAATAGTCCCAATAATTATTTTTATTTCATAAATGAATAGTTCACATCAGTACAAGAAAAATGGTAAAAATCAGATTTTCGATGCAAGATTTGAGTAAAAAGCTATAAAAGAGAAAAGTTTTGATTTTAAAATTGGATAATCATTTGATATCGAAATGTCACAAAATTATGAAGAATGATGTAGGATGACTCAAGCATTATGATATTTCGTATTGGAATTGTTTTGAAATTTTTGTCTCGGTTTTTATTTGAGTAAAGGCAATATTGGTAATTTAAGAGCTAATGCCATTTTTTTAAATACATGGATTCGAATTAAAATCATAAAAATAAATTATTCATTTACTTTGATTCAATTATCGAGTTAAAATAAAAATAGTAAAAATAAATTTTTGTAAATACATGGATTCAGATTAAAATCGTAAAAAATAAATAATAGTAAAAATAAATTATTTATTCACTTTGACTCAATTATCGGGTTAAAATCAGATTGATGTTCGACTTAGATCAGTTTTGAGCAAGTTAATTTTGGGTTGCTTTCGGTTCGGGTGAAAATTGGTTCAGGTAAAAATCAGTTCGGGTCAAATCAGTTATGGGTCTATATCGGTTCTTTTAGAACTCGGATCGGTTATTGTTTCGATTTCAGTTCGGCTTTTGGATCACGTTAGGATCTTCTTGTTCTGATTCAATCGAGTTTCAATTCGGTAAATTAGTTCGATTTTTTATTTTCGAAATTCCACAACAAAAAAATAAGATTTAAAAAAAATGTTTCCTTTTGGAGAAATTAAATAGTTTTAAATCTCAAAATATTTAGTTTTAAATATTTGATTTTTTATATTTCAATTCTGATTTATAATTTTCTATTTTATTTTCTAAATAAAAAATTTAAAGACAAAAATTATCTAAAATATTTCAATTGTTAGAACTCTTCCATTTGAAAGTACGATCTCAACCTTATCAAATAAAAAAAAATACGTCGATTTTACTTACAATGATGCGCTTAATATTAATAAAAAAAATAATAATATCTGAACAAACGACCTTAAAATAAATATAAAATGAAACATTAAATATTTATTTTTAAAAAAAATATCTAAATAAAAATTTTATACTTTAAATATTTATTTTATCTTATTTTTAATATAATCATTAATAAATAATTCTAATCTAAAAAAATATTTCATAAACAAATATCCATTACAAGAATAATCATTTTATTTAATTTTTTATTTATAAAATAAAAATTTAAAATTTAATTTTATTTAAATATATAATATTTTATT
The DNA here is from genome assembly GCA_035048815.1 of Abelmoschus esculentus. Lineage (NCBI taxonomy): Eukaryota > Viridiplantae > Streptophyta > Magnoliopsida > Malvales > Malvaceae > Abelmoschus > Abelmoschus esculentus. Next base: position 8,697,323 of record JAUCBN010000026.1, on the reverse strand, counting down.
CGAGATAACCAAGTAATCTATAGAAAAACCATTATTTACGAAGGCTGAGAATGGACGGCATTTTGATATCATACGCTTATAATTGGGAGCCGAAGAATCTTCCGTATCTATTTCCATTACGATACGTAATAATAAGTATTTTATTGTTCGTACATTCTTATTATTTTTACAGATAAAAGAATTGAAAAAAAATTAAAGAAACCATTAAAGAAAAATCATAACTAGATAAAAAGTCGCACGAATTCTCTGATTTAAATAGTTAAAGAAACAGTTATTATTCTTAAAGGTCACGAGTTTAAGTAGCAATGATGTCAGTAGAGTGATTGAGAAATCAATATTAAATGATAAAAATTATAACCTAAAACAGGAAAAATTATTATATGGACTCGTTCCACCACCAAGGATATGGTCCCATCCAATTAAATTAAGACACATAATATACTTTTTCCATATAATATTTACACATAAGCATCATCCAGATCATCCACTTTAATGCATTTAATTTAAAAAAGAAAAAAAATATTACCAAAGATTTTTTATGTTGTCTTCCTCTTTATTGTTATTTTTTAATTAATTTTTTCTAACCCCTAACCTAATCCTAATCCTTAAACCCCAAACCCTAACCTTAACCCTAGCCCTAGCCTTAAACCCTAAATTTTAAACCCTAAACAATAACCCATAACCATAAACCCTAACCCTAAACAATAACCCATAGCCCTAAGCTCTAACTCTAACCCTAAACTCTAAATCTAACCACTAAACTATAAACCCTAAATCTAAATAATAACCTCTACCCCTAAACCCTAACTCTATCCCTAAATTCTAAACCTTAACCCTGACTTTAATCCTAACCTAACCCTAAACACTAAACCTTAAACCTTAAAACTCAAATCTATAAAAAAATAATTAGAAAAATTTTAATGAACAAAGGGAAAGATGACACAAGAAATTTTTGGTAATATTTTTCCCTTTTTAAATCAAAGACATTAAATTAGATGATTTGAACAATGCTTATGTATAAATATGATATGAAAAAAATATTATGTGTCTTAATTTAATTGGTTGAGACCATATCTTAAGTAGTGAAACGAATTTTATAATAATTTCTCTTTAAACAGATACTTCTATAATCACTGTCAGCTAATTAAAAAAAGTACAAAAAAATTATAACATCTTTCACCTAACATCCGACCCTTTTCTTTGCCTATAAAAACGTCATAACTTCAGAAAATTCGACTGCAAAACAAGCTTCTCTCATTTCTTCCCTATCTCTGTTATAAACACTGTCCTTCAGGTACTCTCTGCTGCTGTTTCTCCTTCTCCAAGAGAAAAATGGATTTTTCTTCACAGAATTTAAAGCTGTTTTTGTCAAAATACCCCTTTCTGATCAAGTTTCTGTGAAATATCCCATTTTAGTTGTGTTTGTTGCCGGCTTTCTTTACTTCGCACACTTCTTTTACAGGCTATTTTTATTCTTCGTTTTTTTATTATTTGAAGATTTGAAGTTTTGGATCAGGATATTAAATTGAATTTTGTGATTTTGCTTTATTATTCGAAGATTTGTACCGAATCACATTTTAACTTCTTTGAATTCCTTTGTTTTAAATTTTTCGGATTTTTCATTTTTTATAAGCCTTCGAATTATGAATTGAATTACTCTAATTTTCTAGAGAAAATTTTCAGTTTCCTGGAAACGTGTGGACCAGGTTGACTATTATCGTCAAAAGAAATGGAAGCTTTTCCGGAAAGTTTTCCAGATCATTCGGATTTGTCATTGTTTAAATAATTAGCCTCCCTTTTGACTTCCTTTGTTTTCCGGTACCGTTGGATCGTTTTCATTTGATAATCATTGAAGTAAGGATTTATTTTTATTGAGTCGGTTAAAATTATTTTAAGTTATAACTTTGAATATTTTTTTTAATCCAATACGTTAAATGGTTTAGTTTGTAGTTACTTTTTATATCTATTCATCATAATTAAAAGATTCAAAACAAGTGATGTTTTTTTATCAAATCAAATAATTTAGTTTTTTTCAATCGAGTTTGGTACTCTTAAATAATGATAATTTATTTTATTTTATTTCAGTTACTTATTTTATTGTTGGTTATAGTTTTCGCATTAGAACAAATGGCAATTTTGAACGCTGAAAAGGTAATAAGAGATTTCGAAGCAATGACCAAAGATGCTGAGAATGTTCAAAGAGAAACTCTGAAGCTGATTTTAGAAAAAAATGGATGCGCCCAGTATTTGCAGAATTTGGGACTCAATGGCAGAACTGACCTTGAAAGTTTCAAGTCTTGTGTTCCGCTGGTCACTCACAAGGACTTTGAGCCTTATATCCAAAGAATTGTCGATGGTGATTTCTCCCCCATTCTCACCGGGAAACCAGTCAAAATCATTTCTCAAAGGTAATAATATCTTTTATTTTTGTTTTGTTTGCGATTAGAGATGACAATCGAGTCATCTGAGTATGTATTTGGCCATATTGATTTTAGGTTAGCTTAAGTTTGTTTCGTAGATTTTTGGGTCGACTCAATAACAAACCGATTGAATTTTTAAGTTGGATCAGTACCGGAATAATTGAATTTTTATGTATTTATCGATTATTTTTTTGGTTCGATTCAATATTGGATCAATAACTTTTGGGTAGATAGGTCTGTTCTCGGTTTGAACCAACATATGAAGATAATCTTTTAAAGAAGAAATGATATATTAAATAATTAAATTATTATTAAAAAATATAAAATATAATAAAACATAAAGATTTAAGAAAATCAATTTCGTATTGCTTTTGGCTTAGGTTGTTTTTTGTTTGGTTGATTTTTATTTCTTTCGTTTTGGTTGATTTTAATTAAGTTTATTTAAGTTCGAATCAATTGTTTTTGCTTTAGTTAAAATTCAAGTTGCTTTTTTGGTTTGGTTTGGTTTGGTTTGAATTGAAATAAAACTTACTCTGAATCAAATTTGAACATCATTATATCAAATTTTAGATATACTAAAACGATTGTGGTATCAAATCTCGGGTAAGTCTGAGGCGTCTATTTGCTACCGTTTGATTTTCAAAAACTGAGCCTTTTTGTTGAAATTTGCAGCTCTGGCACCAGTCAAGGAAAGCCCAAATTTGTGCCCTTCACTGATGAATTAATGGTCACTACTTTGTAGGTTTTTCGTACTTCTTTTGCTTTCAGAAATAGGTAACTTTTCCACTATTAAGCCATTTTCTTTGAGTTGCCTCCTTATTATTAATCAATTTGTCTTGTTGATATACAGAGAATTTCCTATTGAGAATGGGAAGTCTTTGCAGTTTATTTTCAGTGGCAAACAGACTCAAACCAAAGGTGGTTTGTTGGCTGGAACTGCAACCACCAATGTCTATCACGATCCGCGGTTTTGGAATGTGATGACATCAATGCGAGCACCGATTTGCAGTCCCAAGGAGGTAATATTTAGTCTTGATTTCCGCCAGTCTTTGTACTGTCATCTTTTATGTGGTCTGCTTTTCCGTGAGGAGATTCAGTATGTTTCCTCTGCATTTGCGCATAGCAATGTTCTTGTATTTCGAACTTTCGAACAAATTTGAAAAGATCTTTGTGCTGATATAAGAAAAGGGGTCCTTTCGAGCCGCATCACTCTTCCTTCTCTTCGATCCGCTATGGCCAAATTGCTGAAACCAAATCCTCAACTGGCTGACTTGATTGAGAAAAAATGTTCAGAATTAAGTAGTTGGTATGGACTGATACCACAACTTTTCCCTAATGTGAAATACATCTATGGGATCATGACCGGGTCCATGGAGCATTATCTTAAAAAGTTAAGGCATTATGCTGGAGATGTGCCTCTTATAACTGCTGATTATGGTGCCACGGAGGGATGGATCGGGGCAAATGTCAATCCAACTCTACCGCCGGAGTCGGCTACTTATGTTGTGCTTCCCAATATTGGGTATTTTGAGTTCATTCCTCTAAAAGAGAACGCCAAGCATATGCAAGACAAGGTTAACGATTCTTTACTTTCTGTGGGGTCAAAGCCAGTAGGCCTGACCGAAGTTAAGGTCGGTGAAGAATACGAGGTTATTATCACCAGCGTTACAGGTACCTTATTTCTTTTCCCTCATATGAATAAAAGAAGTTGAGCTATATTTTCTTGAATGACAAGTTATTGCATTTGGAATTTTCTATCTTAGATTTTCAACCTGTAAAGTGCAGGTTTGTACAGGTACAAGCTAGGGGATGTGGTCAAGGTGATGGGGTTCCATAACTCGACACCGGAGCTGAAATATATGTGCCGAAGGAACCTGATGCTGACTATAAATATTGACAAGACCACCGAGAATGATTTAAAGTTCGCCGTGGAAGCAGCAGCCAAGTTAGTTGCTGAGAAAAACTGGAAGTGCTTGATTTCTCTAGTCATGCCGACGTATCGACCGACCCCGGTCATTACGTTATCTTTTGGGAACTTACCGGGAAACTGAGTGATGAGGTTCTGCAAGAATGTTGCAACTGTTTGGATCGTTCGTTTGTGGATTTAGGCTACATTAGTTCCCGAAAGGTTAATACAATCGGTCCGCTCGAGCTTCGTATCCTACAAAAGGGAACGTTCCACAAGATTCTTAAGCATTACGTGGGATTAGGAGCTTCTGTTACTCAGTTCAAAACACCGCGATGCGTCGGGCCGACAAACAACAAGGTGCTGCAAATTCTGTGCGACAATGTCGCCAAGACGTGCTTTAGCACTGCTTTCTAGAGAGAATTTCAGTGCTCACAGTTTTTCTTTATGTAATAAAGGCATTGTGTTTATTTTTGCTTAATCATTATCTAATAATGTTTTCTAATGCGATTATCATTTCATATCTGTCGTAACTTGTACCATAGTTCTGTCACACATTTGGTTTATGAAATCTATTTTTCCCACAGATTAAAACATATTTTGGTCATATAAAGATTCAACGAGCAGGTTTTGGGCCAACCCTATGCATAAAATATTTATGTAAATGGGCCTCTCGATGCCTAAAATCTTTAGGTTAGGGCATTCGTAGCCTTGTCCGTAGCAAAAATAAAAAGTTTTATTAGTAAATTGACCCCTAAACTAAACCCAATTTCCATATCGATCCCTTCATTTTGGGGGGTCAAAAGATATACATAAACCATCATTTTCTTTATTTCACTCCAAAACTGTATGACCAATTATGAAACTAGGGAATAGATCAATGGCCAGTTTTCTATAAAACTAAAATGAAAACAATCGATATTAGGGTGTTTATTAAACGAGTCGACCACAAATTAAAAAATATTTGATGCAATTCAAAATTTGTTTGAATCATGCTCAAATTCTTTTATTAAAAATATTATTGTTTGATTCGATTTGTTGTTTGTTATGGTAATAAAAAAATTTACTTTATTTTTTAATATATAAAATCTAGTAATAATATTGTCGCGATCTCTTAAAACACGCGATTTTTAGGTGAAAAATAACTCGGCCATTGGTTTTAAAAAAATATGAGTTTAACAATTTTAATCTTGAAAAACTCAAATTTTAGAAAAATCTATAATTTAATTTTGAAAAAATTGACTTGGAGTCGCCACCGGCCACTTAGGTAGGCCAGACACCATAAAATAAACTAGAGATTCGTTTTAAAAAATATTAGGTTCGGGAGTCGGTTACGTGTAAGGACGACCCTTACGAACGCCCAAAAAATTGGTACCTTGAAAAACATTACGTGGCATTGGTACTTTGAAGATTGATATTAATTTAATTTTCCATTGTTAAATGAACATTATTTGAATTTTGGATATCCTTTTGATTTAGAAGTTACACCACCTTTAAACTTGAGTTGAATGAGACGTCCTCTAGATAGGAAACCTCACCCAAATTCAAAAGAATGTAACTTCCGCCTCAAAAGGCTAAAGCAAGATGTATGACCATTTTATCTTGTTCATTTTAAGTTCTAATCCTAAAAAGGCTCAATTGCTTAAGTGTTTAAAACCTAAGTTACAAGTGTTACTAGTTACTTACCTATCCATTTTATTTAATTCTAAGCCTAAGTTATTTTATCAAAATTCTAGGTTTTAATAACACATAAATTCGATGCCAAGGTACACTCTCTAGGTCAGCATCATGGTGCGTCAAAACACCAACCTCTTTAGTGTATCCGAGACATAAGATTCAAATGTTATATTACTAAATTATCTCCCTAATTAAATTAATTAATTAATTAAGACGACTATTCCTAAAATGGCTCTAAATTAATTAACTTAAGTTTATTAAATGACTTTCCTAAAATATGCCATGCAAAAACATAAAAAAAAAAGAACAAGGTAAAAGGAACTCATCAATTTTATTAGAATCATGGGTGTACATCATTAAAAAATTCTCATCACAAGAGTACAAAAGGGACTTAAATTGAAAGAGATCAAAAAGGGACTCGGAAGCAAACCTTGAAGATCAATTAGATTTAATTAAGTGTGAAATTAATTTTAAAGCTTAGGATTTTTAATTAAATTAAATTAATTAAATTTTCCTTAACTTCAAATCTTAATTAAAACCTAATTTAAATCTAACTTGGTGAATTTTAAGTTGAAAGGTTTAATTAGGGTTGGATTAAACTTAATTAAGTTAATTTTTAAATCTTATCTTAGAAATTTAAATTAATTAAGAGTGTTAATTAAAATAATTTCTAAATTTTAAGAATTTAACTTAAACTAATTAAAGTTTAATTGGTGAAATTTGGGCTAATTAGACCTAAATAGTTTAAAATCTTATCTTTTAGAAATTAATTAAAATTAAATAAAATAATTAATTAAAATTATTTTCTAAATTAAAGAATTAAAGTAAACCTAATTTATGTCTAATTTGGTGAATGTTTTAAGGTTTAAGGCTAAGCTAGACCTAATTTAGGTGAGTTAATTTTAAAGCTTATTTTTTAGAAATTAATTAAAATTAATTTAAAATAATTAATTAAAATAATTTCCAAAATTTTAAGAACTAAATTACACCTAATTCAAGTCTATTTTTTAGGTTCAAAGGGTTACATTAATTAAATTTAACTAGGTTAAATTAATTTTAAAGTTTTCTTAAAAATTAAATTAAATTCTAATTTAGAACCTAATTAAATTTTTTAAAATCTTTAAAATTAATTAAAGTCTAAAAACAACTAATTTCGAATCTAGGAGTCTAATCCATAAAAAAGCCGAAACTAAAGAAGAAAAGAATTTATCGCCGGCGACCTCCTTTGCTTCCTCACCGATTGAAATCCTTCCCCTTACTCAAGCTTGTAATTGCTCCTTAGAATTCTGATCTCAACTCTCCTTTGTCTTCGTTTTTTCTCTGCCCCTTTAAACTTGAAATCCTCCTCCTTTTATAGGATTCAAATTCAGACTTTTGATTGAAGTAAAAAACTCCAAACAAAATTCAAATTCCTACAAACACTCCACCAACCAAAAAATCCTCAACTCCCTTATCTCTTATTTTTGAATTTTATTCTATTTTTATTCATTTTTTTACTATTTTTTGATTTTTTGTTATTTATTATTATTTTTTATTTTATTTTTTTTTCTGTTATATGATTATTATTATTATTTTTAAGAGAGAAATTCGTGTTGACAGCTGCCCCTCTTTGCTCAATGCTGCGGAGCAGGAGATGGGCAAAGACTGAAAAACACGAATTCTGTAAACCTTGAGGTTTGAAGCTGTTCTTCTCATTTCTGAAATTCTCCAAACTTAGCATCATGCCCGGAGGATTTACTGATGACCCGGAGGATTTAACATCATGCCCGGAGGACTTAATGATGACCCGGAGGATTTAACACCACTTCTTTCTGGACTCACGCCAAAAGGCTACCGGTAATACTTGTTGTAGCTGATTTCTTGAATTCCTTCAAACAAATTTTGAGATCCGAAGTTGTTCTTCTCATCTGAATTCCCTTGAACATCTAGTAAATAAAGATTTTTGTTGAAATCCACATCTTCAAGCGAAAAATCTTGCTTAACTTCATCCTCTTTGTTGAGATCTTTTTCCTCAAATAGAAATCTGTATTGGTCTCTGTTGACCTTTTGAAATGTTTGTTTTCTTAAATTTTCTTCCTCTGAGATCTTTGCTTGTCTAGATTGCTTTGTTAATCTTGCAAATTCCTGTTAAAATTAACCAAAAATGTTTCAAATGCATGGGTTAGAATGTTTTACCCTATGGACGCCTAACCATATGATGCATGAACCGTGGTCATTGAGGGATACTTGAATGTACACCGGTCTTCTTCATTGGACCTTCTTCTATTATGACGATATCTCACATCGACAACTTTGTATTCTGCCTGAACTTTTGGAGCTCTATTTCTCAATTTGACATTAACATCATTGATTTTCCTAATCAGCTCGGATTCTGCCCCACATCTCATGGGCTATCAGTTTCTCGAAGCAATAAGTTCATGAACTTTGTTCCTCCCTTGTCCAATCTCTCGTGCAATAATGCTTTGCTGATCTTTTATCATGCTGAGTTTGCCTCATTTTCACCATTTAGGGTGTGCAAAATATCATAAGTCCCTGAGTTTTCTCCTGATCCCTAAACCTTTCCTAGTCCCTGAACTTTCACCAAGCTAGACTAATATTCATCACTACGGAACTCGACAATGACACAGTCCGTACGTAAATGCCCCATGTTTTGGCATTTCAAAGCTTCATTTGTTCCTCGTCATATCATTCATCATTCACCTCTGCCTGTGCTTAAAGGATTAATTGCATCATAGTAATTCCCATGAAATCCTATACTTTTTGTATCTAATCAATTCATCTGCAAGATGTTTGTTAAGCGATAAGAAAAAAATGCTCAAAATAGTATTTTGAAAAATTTGATTGTCATGGCAAACAAAAACAAAAAATTAGGCCTCTAAATATCAAGTGCAATAAGGTGTTCGAACAAATTTGCAAAGATCAACTCGGATGTGACCATTTTCCAATTTATTAGACTTTCAGGAGAAACATTCCCATTTTTCTAATTCTACCCCGTTTAGGTGGTACTCTTTTTCTCACTAGCTCACCCTATCCAATTTTCCTTTCTTTTCTGATCTCGATCAAGCATAAGAAGACTAAAAATCCTTGAAGAAAGGTTAACCCTAGTAAGCGGGATATATTCTGAAGACTAACTCTCCTTGTTCCAAAATCTGTGTATGGTCAAAATGGTCTTTTGTGTCTTGTAATGTGGGCTATGGTTTATGGCTACTAAAGAAAGGATATATAGGCTCAAATAATTCAAGGGTAATAAAATAAAGGATCATTGTCGCACTGATCTGAACACGCTCTGATGAAATACTTTTTCTTTGCGGATCACTCTAGGTTGACCCTTTTTTTCTTTTGTTGGGTTTTCACCCTAGAGGTTATTTCCTTTTCACCACTACTTTTTCCATTGGTTCATCTCATCAAAATATTTCACTGAACTTTATGTTCGTTCTTTCTTTTGTGCCAACAATTTGAGTTTGATTTCTTTTTCTTGGTTTTGTATTTCACTTTGAAACACATTTTCATCCTCTTTTGCCCCCAGCGTAGGGGTGATCCTTGATCTGGGTTGAATCGAAAGAAAAATAACGTTAGGCTCAAAGGGGACAACAAATGATGTTTTTCTTATTTTCTTTCTTTGAGAAGGGAAATCAAGGAATGCCAAATATCATCCCATACTCGGATGTCTTTAAAGGAAAGCAAACTTCAGTTGGATGATGTTTTGGGTTATCACTTCATTCAAAGATTTTATTCAACAATGCTTGAGGGGAAACTTACTCAAAATTTATCTAGGATTTTCCTGTGATTCCTGAACACTCATTAATGTCATCCGTTTGGCCCAAGTAAAGTGGTAACGAGTCACATTAGTGAAGTTGATCTCCGAATTTGATTTAATATCAATTTCGCAATCGATATTCAATATGTGAAAGAATGAAATCAATGATATATGTATGGGTGCTCAAAAATTAACCCATAGCAAAGAATCAAAGAATCAAAAAAAGTAAAAATTTAAAGAATCAAAGAATCAAAGAATATGACATGTTTACCACTTGAGAAAACACATATGAAACAAGCATCATTGACAAATGAATTAAAAAAAACTCCCTTACAAAAGACACCCAATGCATATAGAGTAGAAAAACGCAACTGGGATGATTCAGGGCATTACTCCGCAACCGATCCCAAAAACACCCTTTTTCTTGACATTTAGACATGAACAAGACAGATTTTTCATAACTCTGAACAATCTTGGAAAAGCTAGTCCTGAAGCTCTGAATCTTCAATGAGCATATCATCTTGAGTATTTTCTTTGGTCTTCCATTGTTGCACCAACTCCTCTGTCAAAATTTCCTTATCAATCAATTTCTTGATTTCTTCCAGTAAAGACCTACATTTATTAGTAGCATGACCTGACAATCCCATATGAAACTCACAAACATTGTTGGGATCATAGCTTTGAGCGAAAGGGCTTGGCGCTTTCTTCATTGGCTTGGGAGTAATATATTGAACTTCAACAAGATAAGGAAATAAATCGGCAATAGGCATTCCAAATATCTCCCGATCCGCATTTCTTCGGGGAATCTTTTGTTTCCGCCCTGAAGAACTGGGTGATCTTTTCCTTTTACGTCTTCGGGAACTTTGAACATTATACTCATTTAGCTCTTTCGGCTTCTTATCTTCTGTGGAACTTTTGATCCTGGGTTCAATTTTCCCTTGTTGGATTCCAACTTTTATTACTTCGCCAAGGGTCATAAAATCTTTAAATTTGCCCCTTGAATTCGTAAGCATTTTATCGAAGAAAGGAGATGGCAAAGTCTGATGAAACATTTCAGACATTTCCTCTTCTATCATGGGTGGTTGCACCTGAGATGCTATCACCCTCCATCTCAATGCATAGTCCTTAAAGCTCTCATCATCTTTCATTCTCATACTCTGTAAAGTCCGACGATCTGGAGCCAAGTCTATGACATACCTATATTGCCCCAAGAATTATTTCGCCAAATCAACCCATGTTCGAATCTGCTCTCGACTCAATCTGTTGTACCATGTTGTAGCAGGCCCAGTCAAGCTATCATGAAAGTAGTGAATCATCATTTGGTCATTATCTAGATATCCTTCCATTTTCCGACAGTACATCGTCAAGTGAATTTTAGGACAACTACATTCGTCATACTTCTCAAAAAGATTGATCTTGAATTTTGGTGGGATAACCAAATCAGGGACCAGACAAAACTCCCTTGCACTAAACCTGGAGCCCACCCCTTTTTCACTTGCCTCAATTTTCTTCTAGAGTTCTGTACACATATTTGTCAATTGATCAACACGTTCTAAGGAAAACATATTCATGCTCGAACTTGATACTCCCGAGTAGATAGTTAGACATGGCTTCGAGATTTGATCGTTTACCTTTGGTTGAGGATTTGTCATATGCTCTTGCAATCTTTCTTAGATACTTGCAACTTCTCTCACGTTCTCATCCATGATGTCTGATTCTCAAACTTTTATTAATGTATGGCAACTGTCATCGGAACCCTCAACCACCTTAGATTCTTGTATGCTAATGCAATATTGATGGCATGATATAAAATAAACATACGCATGAATGCAATAAGGTATTGATCCCAATAGTGATTATCGTAGAATAACTTTCATTTCAGGTAAAAAGATTTATTACATCAAATATCAAACGCTAAAGGTATTGCGAGTCTTATCCCCTAATTTCTTAACCTTCTCTAATAACCCTGCTAACTTCTCACTGTGATCTATCATCGGGTTGATGTTTTGACTCAATTCAACTGCCATATCCGCTAAGCTTGTTATTTCTTGAGCCATCTCTCGTGCCGCAGCTTTTATGTCATCATCTTCACTTTTTACACATTCCTTCTTAACATCCTTGGCGAGATCTTGGTAATCTGATCGCAATGTTTGTAACTCTACTTCCAAGTTATCTCTCTCTTGCATTACCTGAATCTCGTACTCGGACTGATGTTTTTTCTTCAAAATATTTTCATCTCGGACTTCATGTCTGCTCCCGGAATTAGGCTGACTTTTTTCTCCAAACTTTAACTTCCCGCATATCACCAGACACTGAACTTTACGCTTCAAAGCCCTACAATTTTCAATTGAGTGTCCTCATACTCCATCATGAAATTCACAATAAGCATTTACATCATACCATTTCGGGTACGACGGTTGTAATGGTGAGATAAAATACGGAGTTATTAGCCGAGCTTCTAGCAACTGAGGATATAACTCTTTGTATGAAATGGGAATTGGGTCAAACCGATTCTTGCCACTTTCTACCTTCTAAGAACTAGGAAAATGATCTTGGAACCTGAACTTTGCTCTGGATGTTCGACCGACTTTATCGAGCAGAACGCTTCTTTCATTTTTGATTTTCCATGGACCGCTGTGACTTTCTCAGGTTTTAGGTCTGGTACATTTTCGGTTGGCTTGCTCACACCAATTATAAGTGGTGATTTGTATGTGTACCGATTCTTTTGCGGCTCTTCTTCCATGTGCCTCTTCCCTCTAGTCATGTTCATCATCATGGTCATCAGCTCACTCATCTGTATTTTTAACTCTTGCATTTCAGCGTCTCTAGAGTTTGAGTAATCTTCAAGTAAATTATCCATCCTTCTCAAGCTCTGGCTCAACCTCGTCTTCGACCTACAAATCCCTTTAATTGTTATGATCGCCTTCTATCTCGATAATCACTTTTGGATCAATACCTTTATGCGATGTGAAGCAAAAAATATCAACATCTTAAGATAATGCAAAAACAAAATAAGATAGAAATAAGATAGAAATCAAACAACCTAAATATAAATCTACTTTATGATGCATGAATGCAAGAGGGTATTAAATTCGGAAAACAATCTCTTAAAAATATCCATCTATTCAAAAAGGATTCACTACAACTTTAAAGATAATCTATAGAAAACTGTTGGCCCTAATCCCTAAGTTGGTAAACTCATGTAGCAGGCGGATGATGGCTTCTCCATGCTATTGCTCGATGTTCGGCTGCTTCAAAAGAGTTGTAGCTTCTCTCGATAACGTCTGTACGTAAGATGCGACGCTTCCGACCTTTAAAATTGATCAACTCTGATTCTGGATGGTACGCTGCGCTGCTTCATACCTGGTCTTCCACGCTCCTCCTCCTGACGGCAAGCTATTATCTTTCTCATGCTGAACTGCTTCTGACCAAGTCCAGATTTTCGTATTATCTTCGCCTATAATGATCCCTTCTGACATTATTGGACACTTCTAACTTTATTGTTTTCCAAATTAATACCCATGCAAATATGCCAAGTAAAGAAAATGCATAAAGGATCAAAGAAAAACAAAAACAAGAAGAAAATGCGTTAGTAGGATAAAGACAAAGATAAAATACAATAATAAAGTGCCTGAAAAATAACCTTAAAGCAGTTAAAAATGCCAATAAAGTTAACCAGAGAACAAGATAAAATGCGTAAGATAACCAGAGAGCATGCTAAATTGCGTAAAAATAACCAGAGAGCATGCTAAAATATGCAAAATAACCAGAGAGCATGCTAAAACATTACGTGGCATTGGTACTTTGAAGATTGATATTAATTTAATTTTCCATTGTTAAATGAACATTATTTGAATTTTGGATATCCTTTTGATTTAGAAGTTACACCACCTTTAAACTTGAGTTGAATGAGACGTCCTCTAGATAGGAAACCTCACCCAAATTCAAAAGAATGTAACTTCCGCCTCAAAAGGCTAAAGCAAGATGTATGACCATTTTATCTTGTTCATTTTAAGTTCTAATCCTAAAAAGGCTCAATTGCTTAAGTGTTTAAAACCTAAGTTACAAGTGTTACTAGTTACTTACCTATCCATTTTATTTAATTCTAAGCCTAAGTTATTTTATCAAAATTCTAGGTTTTAATAACACATAAATTCGATGCCAAGGTACACTCTCTAGGTCAGCATTATGGTGCGTCAAAACACCAACCTCTTTAGTGTATCCGAGACATAAGATTCAAATGTTATATTACTAAATTATCTCCCTAATTAAATTAATTAATTAATTAAGACGACTATTCCTAAAAAGGCTCTAAATTAATTAACTTAAGTTTATTAAATGACTTTCCTAAAATATGCCATGCAAAAACATAAAAAAAAAAGAACAAGGTAAAAGGAACTCATCAATTTTATTAGAATCATGGGTGTACATCATTAAAAAATTCTCATCACAAGAGTACAAAAGGGACTTAAATTGAAACAGATCAAAAAGGGACTCGAAAGCAAACCTTGAAGATCAATTAGATTTAATTAAGTGTGAAATTAATTTTAAAGCTTAGGATTTTTAATTAAATTAAATTAATTAAATTTTCCTTAACTTCAAATCTTAATTAAAACCTAATTTAAATCTAACTTGGTGAATTTTAAGTTGAAAGGTTTAATTAGGGTTGGATTAAACTTAATTAAGTTAATTTTTAAATCTTATCTTAGAAATTTAAATTAATTAAGAGTCTTAATTAAAATAATTTCTAAATTTTAAGAATTTAACTTAACCTAATTAAAGTTTAATTGGTAAAATTTGGGCTAATTAGACCTAAATAGTTTAAAATCTTATCTTTTAGAAATTAATTAAAATTAATTAAAATAATTAATTAAAATTATTTTCTAAATTAAAGAATTAAAGTAAGCCTAATTTAAGTCTAATTTGGTGAATGTTTTAAGGTTTAAGGCTAAACTAGACCTAATTTAGGTGAGTTAATTTTAAAGCTTATTTTTTAAAAATTAATTAAAATTAATTTAAAATAATTAATTAAAATAATTTCCCAAATTTTAAGAACTAAATTACACCTAATTCAAGTCTAATTTTTAGGTTCAAAGGGTTAAATTAATTAAATTTAACTAGGTTAAATTAATTTTAAAGTTTTCTTAAAAATTAAATTAAATTCTAATTTAGAATCTAATTAAATTTTTTAAAATCTTTAAAATTAATTAAAGTCTAAAAACAACTAATTTCGAATCTAGGAGTCTAATCCATAAAAAAGCCGAAACTAAAGAGGAAAAGAACTTACCGCCGGCGACCTCCTTTACTTCCTCACCGATTGAAATCCTTCCCCTTACTCAAGCTTGTAATTGCTCATTTGAATTCTGATCTCAACTCCCCTTTCTCTTCGTTTTTTCTCTGCCCCTTTAAACTTGAAATCCTCCTCCTTTTATAGGATTCAAACTCAGACTTTTGATTGAATTAAAAAACTCCAAACAAAATTCAAATCCCTACAAACACTCCACCAACCAAAAAATCCTCAACTCCCTTATCTCTTATTTTTGAATTTTATTCTATTTTTATTCATTTTTTTACTATTTTTTTATTTTCTGTTATTTATTATTATTTTTTATTTTATTATTTTTTTCTGTTATATGATTAGTATTATTATTTTTAAGAGAGAAATTCGTGTTGACAAATATATAAGAATTAATCTAAAGTTTAAAATATCAATCCACAAATATATTAAAAAAACTAATATATCAATCCATAAATATTACAAACTAATAGTATATTTTATAAAAAAGAGCTGCTCACAAACAAGTAAAACTTGAATTACCTGTGAGAAGCTCCCCGCAGTTTGCAGTACTACTCAAGAGAACAAGATCAATGTCGAATTGTATAGTTTGAAGGGCTTAATTAAAATTTTTAAAATTTTAGAGGTTTAAAGATAAATTTTAAAAATAAATTGCGGAACTCAATGAAAATTTTATTTTTTAAACGTGATGGTCTACTTAATTTTAAAAAAAATTAACAAAAGTTTTTAACATTTTAAAAGGGATGATTAATTATATTAAAAAAATTAAAAACTTCAAAATTTTTAAGTAAAACTAATAAAAACTTAAAAAATATTTCAAATGCTTGATACAATTTTTTAAAATTCTTTTTGGAGTGACAAGACTTCTACCGGTTCAATGGCAATAAACGAACCAAATATTTAACTAATTGTTTGTGAATCGTTGAGTGAAAAATTGTTTATATATTAAACGAATGAATATAAACAAGATTTTTTATTTGTTTAATTAAATGGATAAACACAATCAAAAAACTCACTCGTTCATTTACATTCCTAAATGTTTAATAATTCATTCATTTAAATTCATTCATACATATTCGTTTATATTTATTGTTTTTCATAATAAAAATATTATATTTAAAAATTTTAAAACATATTATACTAACTAAAATTTCTAAATTTAATGATCGGGTTAGCTCGAGATTGGACTGAAGCGTAGGGTCTTTGAGTACCTTACAGGTTTAAGTGTGAACTTGTGTAATTTTGAAATAAGGGTAGATGGACAATTTAAGATAAAGGTCAAATCTTTGGGTTTTAAGTTATATATCTCGTTATAATAATTAAGAAGTGTCTTATCTACATCAAATATATCTATCCACTATGAAATAAGGATAACTAAATTTGGTGGGATTGTAGTGACTTTTCAAACTACTATAAAAAATAAAAATTAAAAAGTTATAAAGTGTGTAATTTTTATAAAAAAATGTATTCTTAAAAAATATGAAATCGCTACTGATATTCGATTTAAAATTGGGTCCCTTAGGCTTTAGTTAGCATCGTATAAACATCATAAAAATCACGAAGTATGATGTAACTCCTAAAATTTACCTAATTTCTTAGAATAAAAGTTAGGGTTTTACATTATTGAGACTTGATTTGCAAGTTAGGATTTTATAAATTAAATAATATGATACGGATAAATTATTAAAATAATTAATAATTTAAAATACTGAAAACTTATCAAACCATTAAATAAAGTTCAACTCAAACGTTAAATAAATATTATAGTTCAGAAAGTCCGAAATAAAATCTCAAATCCAAAGTTTATTACAAATAACAAAATATCCGGAATAAATAAAATTGTTCTGAAAACTATGAAACATACGTAATAGGCTGAAATCAGAGATCTCCAAGTACTGTACGAAGTCTAGGGATGAGATCTAAAACAAGAAGCTGAGAGGGTGTAAGCTAGGGAGCCTAGTGTGTCTCTAGTGTGCAGATAAATAGGATTACAGAACAGTATAATGCAGATAATGTAAAATATGCATGATATGCACCCAACTCCGAACACCAACAGAAGAGTAGGTTCCCCTGAACCACTCTAACACCATCACACCAACAGAAGTGGGAACTCGACCCGTAGGTGGAGCTATTAATCAGAAGTGGTATCTCGATCCGTAGGTGGAGCCACTGAACAAAAGTGAATAAATCACTAACTTCCTCGTACATATAATTCAACCAGATGCAACGTGTGTAGATACAAAATCAGAATACATGTCTTATAGTCTAACAGGAGGCATACATGACAAATATCAAAATCAGAAATGTAAAGACAGGGTGATGCACGAACATACGAAATTTAACAGAAATTGCACACATAGAATAACAAAATTAACAAAAGAGAATACACCTGATGCAGAAGGCTCAACGACGATACTGACGTCGATGAGACTCGGCTCTACCACTAGAATGAGTCGAAACTCACGTGCGGGTCCCGAATGCTGATGAACAGGAGGTCATTCAGGAGGAGGAGGAGGCAAATACTCAGAGTTGGAATCTACGTCACATGAATCCAAACAAAATCAGTTTCAGAAATCAAAACTAATAACTTCCAGATAAGACATTCTAACTTAAAAGCTCTAAAAATGACACTTCGAGTTCAAATTTTGAAAAACGGACAATGTCATCAGACTCAGGATGTCATAAAACATAGAGTAGGATTGGGTCAGAAAAAGTCAATTGCTGACATCAGCACTAGTCAATGCTGACGTCAGTAGATGACGTTATCAGGTCAACACCGATGTCAGCAGTGATGTCAGCATGACATCAGCAAATGACGTTAACATGATGTCAGTGAGTCACAGGTCGGGTCAGTCGGGTCGGGTTTCATGCCGGTCAGATCGTGTTTCGGGTCGGTCGAGTCGGGTAAGGATTTTCCCAGATTCGAAAGGTTTTTCGGATAACTCTCCTTCCAAGATTCGACTCGAATTGATTCTAAACTTGTTTTAAACTAATCCTTCAACAACAAATTCGAAACAAAACAAACCTCTTTTCTTAACACTTTAAAAACCCGAGCCAACTCCATCTTTTCAAATGCTTACACGAAAACAACCTATAAACCATGAATGTAATAGACCACCAAATCATTCGAACAACCACAAACCTTAAATAGAACCCTTACCAACACTTGAGCAAAAAGAAAAGCAAGAAACAAAGAACTTACCAACACCAGCAGAAACGGTAACAACATAGAGAAGGAAAAGATGATTCGAAACTAGAATCAGAGAAAAAAATAGATAGGAGCCTTTCTCGGTTTGATTTAAATGGATAAAACACAAAGATTTTTGAATCAAGACAGGAGTTAAGAAGAATTTGAGACCGTTTTGTAACGGGTAAGAAGATAAAGTTGACACCAACAAATGGTGAAATTACCCTATAAGGGTATGAGTTTTTTTCAAGATACAAAAATCGAGAACCATTTTTTCTCAAAATTTTAATTTTTTACAAATATTAATTTTCAAAATTTTTTGTCATTTTCCCAAATATTATTTCTTTTAATTCTTTAGAATATTAATTTTCAATTTTTTGGTAGATTCCTTCTAATTTTTTAATATTTATCATTTAAATAAATATTGATTTTTAAAAATATTTTTTTTTAAAAAAAAATTCCACTAAATTTTGATATTTATCATTTTATTCGAATGTTAGTTTTCTAAAAAAATATTTAGACATTTTGATTTAATCCGAACACTAATTTTCAAGATTGTTTGGTATTTCCTAAATTTTGATTCTTTTAATATTTTATTATTTTATCTAAACATTAGTTTTAAGAATGTTTGGTATTTTTCCCCTCCAAATTTTAATATTTATCGTTTCTTTCAATGTAAGTTTTTAAAAATATTTGGACATTTCAAATTTTGATACTTTTTTAATTTTTGATTCTTTCAAAAATTTATTATTTTCTTCGAATATTAATTTTTAAAAATAAAATACTTTTTTTTCAAATTTTAAATGTCAATCATATCATCTAAATAGTAGTTTTTAAAAATGTTTGATATATTTTTTTCAAACTAAGATATATACATTTTTTTCCCGAACATGAAATGTTTCTTATTTATCCTAAAATTTATTTTTAAAACAATATTATCTTTTAGAAAGATATGCATAAGAATTAAAATACAACGATAAAAATTTGGTTCTCACTGAAATAATGCAAAAAGATTGTGTTAGAATTAAAATATATTCGATATAAATATAAACCCAAGATGTATACATGTCAAATCATTAAGAACAGTAAAATAAATAAATTGAATGCGAAGCGTACCTAAATTATTCGATAGTGATTTTTCAGAGGGTTTGATCTTCCAAGAAGGTAGGTTACCTCTTGCCACACAACTCTCAGACGAAGAAAAGATATATGTAAGTTAACCTAATTCTTGAGGACCATAACCCCTTTATATAGTTGATTTAATAACCAACTATTAAGTATTTATAATTTTTCCCTCATCAAATTATAAATACATCTTATGGTATCTACACTTTTAATTCCATGACAATTTAATACTTATAACACTTGTAACATAATTGGTCATTTAATTACATGTTAAACTTTATAATAGCAATATACATTATACATATGTGCCCATTATTATTGAATTTTAATCCAAGAATCTCCCACTTGGGTAACATATGTTTCCTGACAAATGTATAACCTTATGAGCTCAAAATTTACTATCACATAATAAGTATTTTATAACAATCTCGTCCATCAATTATATACATATAGGATCAAAGCGGTCTTCATCATATCAATCATGACTGGATCCATCAATGGTCACGTATACAAACATAATCGAATAACATAGATCAATCATGGGTGCATAGCATAGAAATTACATGTAAATATGAACCGAACATGCCTATTTTCAACTGGTCCTCTTAAACTTTAGTGAGATAAAACTTTACTGAATTCAGAGTGTGCATAAGCTAAAATAACTTTTTTTTTTGTAGAAATTAACTTTAAACGGAAGTAACCGGAATTGTGTCTAAAACGAATGAGCATTTATCAAAATAAAAAACTCCCACCAAAACTGAATATACTTAAATACTATTACACTCACATGAGTTGTGTGGTCATGAAAGACCTAGGTGATAGTTTCTCAATAAGCGTACAATTATATAGTTTCTCAATAAGCGCGTAATTATGAAGTTTGTACCAACATGCTCTATAGACACATAAAAACTCTGAATTTTCTTTAACAACTAGGAACTAAATTTTAAAGTATTCCTATTATTTATAAAATAAATAATGCATATTTCTTGTTACAAAATATCTGAAGTGGTCTTTCTATTCAATCTATAATTAGCAGCTCATGTGACAGAGTCTTTGCATCAATATTCTAGTAGAATCGAAACTTGTAAACTTGATGATCTCTAACTTATCAGAACTTCGACATGTGAGCATGTAATTTTTGTTCTCTAATTACATTTCATAAATTTATTTGCTGCTCTCCAACAATCCATATTAGATCTACTTAAATATTTGTCTAACATTCTAATAATATACGCAATATCTAATTGCATACATACTTAAACGTAAATTAGATTCTCGATAGATTATGTATATGAAATCTTTTGTATTTTATAAATTTCAAGGTTACTTTTAGGATACTGAAAAATAAATTTATCTTCTTTAGTAATATGAGTATCACTTGGCTTACTCCCACTAAACTTGTAATACATACAAATTTCAACCAAATTTATCTCAAAACCGAATGAGATAATCAATATAAAATTTATAATTTTATTAATGAGAGTCAAACTTAAGCTCATAGATGGACTTTTTTTAATTTAGATATCACTAATTTTGTATCATTAGACAAAAATCAATGTTTGTGCCATATAATTAATTTATTCAATGTTGCCATTGAAAAATACAAGCTTAACATCCATCTTATGTAGCTCAAGATTAAAAGCAAAATGTGTTAAGATTATTTTGAAAGAGTCTTTCAGTAAAACTTGAGAGAAAGTCTCTACAAAATCAATGTCTTTTTTTAGAGTATATCTTTTAGATACAAAACATACCTTTATACTTGTCCATATTATCATTTACATCATTTTTAGTTTTAAATATTAATTTACAACCAATGGTTTGTACATTAAGGTAATGTGACAAGTTCGTAAACTTTATTGCCTTGTATAAAATTATACTCTTTTTTTTAAATGACATCTAACTATTTTTTAGAGTTAAAACTTTTATGGTTTGATAAAAATAACTGATCATATTGTTCTCTATCATTCCTTTATTATACTTAATTTTCTTGATGAAATACTAAGTAATAATCATTAATAGTATTTCTCTTTCCTTTTATGGATATCTTTAAAGATATTTTTTAGATTATTGAGTTTGTTCTTCTAAAAACATAGATACCTTATCTTGAATGAGAGTTGTTCAACATTTCTTTGTTGATGTACTTGATTCACTTTTGATTAATGATAGGTGTGAATATAACACCCAAAACTTTTTCCCCAATTTTGAACCTAAATCCCTAATTTCAAACCCTAGAATTTGAGAATTTATAAATTTGATCCAAGGACTAATTTGTAATTTCTGGAAATTCGAGGGTCCTCTTTTGAAATATCTGAAAAAGGCAGACCCTTATAGGGTAGTTATACCAATTTTTGAAATTGGTAACTCCTTTTTCCCGATATTTCATTTCAATTTTGTTCGGGATTTATTTTCCTTTAATTGTTGGATTCGGACAATAATTTCAGACTTGAAATTGTTTTTCTTCTCCTGTTCTCAAACTTTGTATTCGTTCAAGCACCTGAATCGCGTTCTTTTGGTAAGTTTGGGGTAAGCCGTCTTCTTCCATGTTCTTTCTTGTTTCAGATTCGGTTTAGGAGTTTTGTCTTGGTGTTTATTGATTTTGTTTTGTTGGTTCTTATCTATGTGTGTAGTATTAGGTTAGTGTTTTGTTTCAAAAGATGTAAAGTGTGCGAAGGGGATTGTTATCATGAATCTGGAAACTTGAGTGGGATGTTGTTTCAAATCAGTTTTGTTGTGGAAGTGTTAGGTGTTTAGATGTTATTTAAAATGTTTCGTTTTGGAGTAAAGGAGAATGTTTGTTGTTGTTTTTGAATCAAATAACAGGGGGGAGAGAAACGAATCTGTAAGCATTTTGGATTTGGGAAAATTCTGGGAAGACCCAACTGACTCGAAACCCGACCCGATATCCGACCCGTTGACGTCACTGTTGACTTCATCCACTAACATCACTGCTAACATCATTCACTGACGTTACTGCAGACGTTAGTATTAACCTGATGACGTCATCTACTGACGTTAACGTTGACGATGCTGATGTTAGCGTTGACTTTTTCCGATCCAGTCTCACTCTATGTTTTTCGACGTTTTGAGTCTGATGGCGTTGTCTGTTTTTCAAAATTCGAACCCAAAGTATCATTTTTAGGGCTTTTAAGTTTAAATGTCTTGTTTGTAAGATGTCTTTATCGGATTCTGAAATCGTTTCTATTTGCTTTAGGTGACGTGGATTCTATAAAACTAAAATTAATTTTGATATAACAATTAAGTATAAGGACTATTTTGCAATAAATTTTTAAGTCCCTAAGTCAAACTTTTATCTTCAAGTCAAACCAAGAACTTTTAAATGATTTTTCTAAGTGTTTTTATACGAGAGTATCGATCCCTAGGAACAGGTATCGATACCGACCTGGGTTTTAAAGCCTTGTTCTTGAAACCAAGAACAAGTATCGAAGCATGGTTCGATACCTTTTCATCACCGCCAACACCTGTTTCGAACCAGGTATCGAAATCATTTTGTGTATTTTTATTAATTTTAAAATATTTAAAATTGTGACTCTAGGTATCGGTAACAATATTGATACACCCCTTAAACCCCAATGACTATTTTAATTAAATGAGTCGACCGTTGGTGGTAGTTAAGACTTAGAATGATGGTTAGTGTGTTCCGAAACATGGTTCGATATCGACCTTTACAGTTTCATAAAGGTATCAAAGCATGTATCGATACTCCCTCTATTAAATACACAATGACTCTTTCTACTTTGGTCTGTTTTAAAACAGTCTCTTCGTATTTCGATACCGCCTGTTGCAGAGTGCATTTATGATTGGAAGATGAAGTCCCAACGGTTTTATTTACATTCCTCAAAATTACAACGGTTAGAAATCAATGAGAAGGTATAAAATGAAGCTTTTTCAACAACATTAAGCACTATTGAACCTCAAGCAACATCCAAGCAATCAAATCCAACTCCCAAGCAATTATTGCATATTCTTGCTCCCAACTCTTATAATTTTAATTTGATTCTTTGTAATTGAGTTTGGGGAGAGTTTAATTGTATTTGGGGCTTATAAATCTTGTGAGAGAAATTTATTTACCCATCTTTCTTCAATTTTATTCTTGTGAGGTTGAATCAATTCTTGGGGTATAATAATTGATTCGAATTGTAACAGCTATCCCTTGAACCAGGAAAAAGGTCGAATTCTTTAGTAAATTGGTTTCAAAATCCTTAGTGGGAGCTAAGGTAATGGATGTAGAGCTTGTTCCGAAGCTTGAACCACTATAAATCTTGTTTTCTTCATTTTCCCATTTTTCACCAAAAATCTTCCACAAAAATTTTTAATTGACTATTCACCTCCTCTTGGCCATTTCATAGATTGATCAACTCAACAATTGTTATCAAAGCCTAATCTTTGAAGAGATTCACATCTACCAAAAAATATCCAAGGTGTTTTAATCATATCTACAAGTAAAATTCAATGGCCTCCACCTCTGGAAGTTGGAACGAGTCTCACTCTATCACAAAGCCACCTTTCTTCAATAAGGATAACTACCCCTATTGGAAGAATAGGATAAGATTATTCATCAACTCCAATGATTATGTCCTTTGGGATATAATCGGAGATGACCCCTTAATCCCGATGAAAATGGAAGGAGATCGACCAGTGCCCCAAAAGAGAAACGAGATGACCGATGAACAAAGAAGGAGGATGTCCACCAACGATAAAGCTTTGCATATTCTCTTTTGTGCTATTGGTCCCGACATCTACTCAAAGATGTCAACATGTATAAGTGCCAAAGAAGTTTTGGACTCTTTGGAGACTACATATGAAGGCACCAACGATGTCAAGGAGACAAAGATTGGTTTTCTAAATCTCAATTACGAGAACTTCAAGATAGAGCCGGATGAAGACATCACCAAGATGTTTGATCGATTTTCCGTTATTGTAAATGGTCTCAAGGGCTTTGGTGAAATCATATCGAAGGAAAAAGCTCATGAGGAAACTTATCTATTCTCTTCCCGAGTCTTGGGATAGCAAGAGAATGACTATCATTGAAGTTAAAGATTTGAAGAATCTAAAGCTTGATGCTCTTGTAGGATCTCTTCTCACCCATGAGATCATGAAGAAAGGAAGAGAAGAAGAGAAAAAAAAGGGAAAGGTGAAGCTTGAAAAGAGAGAGGTTGAGAAGAAGAAGCAAGGGATTGCTCTTAAAGCTTCAATGTCACAAGAAGAAGTATACACTAGTGAAGAATAAGAACTTGAAGAGTTGACTATAGTAGCCAAAAGATTCACTAAGCTTATGAGGGCTAATAGGAATAAAAGGTTCCAAAGGAAGAAGGAATTTAAAGGAAAGGGCAAGGAAGATGAGAAGGACCAAATTATTTTCTACGAATGCAAGAAGACCGGTCACATTAGGACCGATTGCCATCAATACAAAAGGAAGGGTTTTAGAAGAAGAAGAAGCTAAAGGCTCACATTGCCACATGGAGTGGTGAGGATTCATTATCCGATGAGGACAATGAAGTGGCCAACTTGTGTCTCATGGCTCTTGATGACCCTAAGGTAACCCTTGAACCATCTTGTAATGATTTATCTTATAATGAACTCTATGATGCATATGGTGAGTTACAAGATGTTTATGATGAGTTGGTTTTGAAGTTTAAAGAATCAATTTTGAAAAACAGGAAAACTATTTCCGATTTAGAAACAAAAATGATTCTTTAATAAAAATTATTTTGGATTTTGAAGAAATGATTGTTGTTTTAAATGATGATTTAAAATTCTTTGAAAAAGAAAATATGGATTTAAACATCATTTCTAGCTTGAGTGAGAATCACCAGAAAGTGGTGAATGAGCTTAAGGAACAAATCAAAGTGGTTGGTAGCTCTACTTTTGAAAAAGGAAGTTCTTCAAAACCCAACCATGTGAAAAAGAATTTTCAAAACCATAAACAAAGAAATTTTCAAAGGCATGCTAGATATAGAAGAATTAGGAGTGTATGTGTTCCTAAGTAACTCATTGTTTCTAATAATATGAATGCATTTGCATCTTGGATTCACAAGGGAACCAAGCTTTTAGGGACTAACTCTCATGGACCCAAAATGGTTTAGGTACCAAAAATCAAAGACTAAATCTTTGTTAGTAGGTTGAGCATTGCTTTAAGGCCAAAGCTTCAAATCAAAATATGTGGTACCTTGATAGTGGATGCTCAAGTCATATGACCGGAGACAAGGGATGATTTAAGGAGTTAAATCTCGTATTGGCTCTATTGGTAATCACTCCTCTATTTTAATTGAAAATGTCTTACTTGTTAGTGGTCTTAAGCATAATTTGTTGAGCATTAGTCAATTGTGTGATAAAGGTTTCTATGTCTCTTTTGATAAACATGGTTGCAAAATAATAAACATAGAATCAAATAGAACAATGCTCATAGGTCATCGCATAGGAAATATATATATGGTGCATGCTTAGTTGCTAGTGATGAAAATGATGCATGGTTATGGCATAGAAAACTAGGACATGCTAGCATAAGTGTTTTAGAGAAACTAGCCTCCTAAAATCTAGTTAAAGGTTTACCTAAGCTCAAGTTCTCCTTAGATAAAATTTGTGATGCATGTGCTAAGGGTAAACAAAAGAGAGTTTCTTTTAAATCCATTAATGATGTTTCAACTAGTAGAGTATTACAATTGATCCATATGGATCTTTTTGGACCTATTAGGACAACTAGCTCGGGTGGAAAATCATATACTTTTGTTATTGTTGATGATTACTCTAGATACACTTGCGTTCTACTTTTAATTACAAAAGATGAAGCCTTCGAAAAATTCATCATATTTTCAAATATTTCTCAAAATGACCTTGATCAAAGAATTTCTCATATTAGAAGTGATCATAGAAATGAATTTCAAAATTTAGGTTTTGAGAATTTTTGTAATGAAATTGGGATTAGCCATAATTTTTCGGCTCCTTGCACTCCTCAACAAAATGGGATAGTTGAGAGGAAAAATAAAATTTTAGAGGAAATGGCTAGAACCATGCTTTGTGAAAATAATTTACCTAAGTATTTTTGGGCGGAAGCCACAAACACTTTATGTTATATTATTAATAGAGTAATGATTTGGCAAATTTTAAAGAAAACTCTTTATGAGATTTTAAAATCCAAAAAGCCTAACATTAACTATTTTCAGCTTTTTGGGTGCAAGTGTTTTGTTTTAAACAATGGAAAATATAATTTAGGTAAATTTGATGCAAAAAGTGATGAATCTATTTTTCTTGGATATTCTTTAAATTCAAAGGCTTATAGAGTTTTCAACAAAAGAACATTAGTTGTAGAAGAGTCAATACATTTGGTTTTCGATGATAACCTCTTTCCTAGGAAGGATTCTTGTGATAATGATGATGTAGGAATCATTAAAACCATTGATGATGGACAGGCATCAAAGATGGATGAGACTCCAACAAACGAGGAAACATAATATCCTCCAATAGAGGCTTTAGGAAATGTAAAGCTTGAAGAAAAGGAAGTGAGCTACCCAAGAGAGTTCAACTATTTCAAGAGTGGTAAAATCTTGGGTGATCCATCCAAGGGGGTAACTACTCGTTCTTCTCTTAGATTAATGAACCATATTGCATTTATCTCATGCATAGAGCCTAAGAATATTAATGAAGCTTTAGATGATTATTGGATATTGGCTATGCAAGAAGAGTTAAATCAATTTGAGAGAAGTAATGTATGGACATTAGTTGATAGGCCTAGTGATAAATCTACTATAGGAACTAAATGTGTTTTTAGAAACAAACTAGATGAGAGTGGTAACATTGTGAGAAATAAAGCTAGATTAGTTGCTCAAGGCTACACTCAAGAAGAGGGAATGGATTTTGATAAAATCTATGCACCCGTAGATAGAATGGAAGCCATTAGGATATTACTTGCATTTGTATGTTATCACAATTTAAAGCCTTTTCAAATGGATGTCAAAATTGCTTTCTAAAATGGTTTTATAAATGAAGAAGTGTATGTTGAGCAACCACCGGGTTTTGAAAATCCTAAATTTCCAAACCATGTTTTTAAATTAGCTAAAGCTTTATATGGTTTGAAACAAGCCCCTAGAGCTTAGTATGAAAGGCTTTCAAACTTTTTGATTGAAAAGGGCTTTGAAAAAGGGAAGGTGGATACTACACTTTTTATAAAAAGGTTTAAAAATAATATCTTAGTAGTTCAAATTTATGTTAATGATATTATTTTTGGATCTACTAATGAGTGTTACTGCCAAGAATTTTCTAAGCTAATGCAAAGTGAATTCCAGATGAGCATGATGGGAGAGCTCTCATTCTTTTTGGACTCCAAATTAAGCAAAGGAAGGATGACACCTTCATCAATCAAGCTAAGTATATCAAGGACATGCTCAAGAAGTTTGGCTTGGAGAATGTAAAGCCTCAAGCCACTCCAATAAGCTTATCAACTAAGCTTGATAAAGATGAAGGAGGTAAGTGTGTTGATTCTAAATTATATAGATCAATGATAGGATCTTTGCTTTACCTTACTGCAAGTAGACCGGATATTATGTTTAGTGTTTGCTTGTGTGCTAGGTTTCAATCTAGTCCTAGAGAATCACACTTAGTAGCCATAAAGAGAATTTTTAGGTGCCTTACAGACACACCTTGTTTAGGTCTCTGGTATCCTAAAGACTCATCCTTTGATTTACATGCTTATTCGGATGCGAATTATGAAGGTTGTAAGATAGATAGGAAAAGTACTTCCAGGACTTATCAATTTCTAGGTAGTATGCTCATATCTTGGTTCTCTAAGAAACAAAATAGTGTAGCTCTTTCTACCACCGAAGTGGAGTACATATCCTTAGGGAGTTGTTGCGCTCAAGTGTTATGGACGAAACAACAACTCTTAGATTGTGGCATTAAGGTAGAAACCATATCTCTAAAGTGTAATAATACTAGTACCATATGTCTTACTAAGAACCCCATTCAACACTCTAGAACCAAACACATAAAAATTAAACATCATTTTATTAGGGATCTTGTGTCTAAAAATGATGTTGTTTTAGAGTTTGTTGACACCTTTAATCAATTAGCGGATATTTTTATAAAACCTTTAGATAAAGAACGCTTTTGGACCTTTAGGAGAGAGTTAGGTTTAACTATCCTATCTTAACCTCTTAAGTGTTGTTTTTATGTAAAACTTTGCTTAAATCTTGATTGAAATCATGCCAATTTTGGTTTACATCTTGTTGCTTCTATGCATGTTGCTAGGGGGAGTATGATATTGTTCATGCATTTAATCATGTCATAACATCATTTGCATGACTTTAGGGGTTTTAGAGACTCATCTCTAGTACTTTAGAAGCCTAAAATGCAAAGCACAGCTAAGTGATATCGATACATCTAGCACCTATTTTGATACCTGTTCATCTTGTTCATATGGGAATTTTCTGGGAAGAATTGGTATCAAACCTTGTTTCGATACTAGGGTATCGATACTAGCATCGAAACAGGCTATTTCGATACCGGTATCGAATCATGCGGCTGTAGATTGCTTTTAAAAATCTCCTAAACCTAATTTAACTTTAATTAAAACACTTCCAAAATTCTCTTAAACTCTAGACGACTTCCCTTATAAATTTCTCTCAAATCCATATGTTCTAACATCGAAATCAACAATTTCTTTGAGGGATTTTCATCTACTCATCAAAGCCTACACCATATCATCAATTGGTGCTTCACAAACCACAATTTCTTCCTAATCCATAATCAAGGTAATTTTCGAAAAACCTTATTTTCGTTTGATTTTAGGTTGTTAAAATTTAGATTTTGATCATATTTTTAAAGCTTATTGTATGGGTTTTCATAATCATACAATTTTTTTTCAAAATCAAAATTTTTTTGTTCGAATATAAATCAATTTTATTGTGTTGGTTTTTCACTAAATGTTTAAAATTTGTTTTTTAAATTCTCAAATACCTTGAATTATTGATTAATAGGATTGAAATAGGTTGTTAGAGCATACATGTTTTTATGAAACTAATTCTAAAATTGTTTCAATCTCTAGATCATGACACCCAAGAAACGATCCTGTATCGAAGCCGGTAGCTCCTCATCTTCTCGTGTTTCACGAGTTGATATTCAAGAATTTTTTGGAAAGAGTTTGGATACATCTTGTAGGATTGACAACTTCAATTTCTACCGTAACCATACTCTCAAAAAGGAGCGATGTGTGGATGTTCAATTCATGAACTCACACAAGTTGCCATTCAAATACTATAACCGTATCATCGATTAGAAGTTTTTGAGCTTTCTCACCCATTCCAGAAAGTTCTTTCCAACTCTTGTCCTTATATTTTATTCTAATGCCAAATGTATTCTTTCTTCGGACAAGAGCAAAGTGGTGACAATTGATTCTTTCCTTATGGGCAAATCTTTTACAATTAATGCCGCTACTTTTGTCGATGTTTTTGGTCTTGAGGACGAGGGTGTTGAGGATGAAGACTCTCTTGGTTATTTCACCAATTAGGTCACATCACTTGACGTGCACGATCGCTTTCTCCATCTTATCATCTCTTAGTGGACTCGTCCATCAAATGATAAGTATTCTCGCATTCGTCAAGTTGATAGCTTTTTGATTAAGTGCTTTCGTGAGGATATTCAAACAAACCTTGCTCAAATTATTTTCTCAGATATCGTTTGGTATATCCAAAATCGTCCCACTCCACTTGTCCAATCCTTTCCTTATGCTTGCATTTTAAGCTCTATATTCTTAGATTTGGAAATCGATTACTCTTTTGACAAAATGGGATCCCTAAAAGAACTCATTAGTGAGACATATCTTAACCGTGCCCATTTCCAATGTCTCAAATGGTGAATGGGTTCGTGGTGCTCCTTCTCCTTTTCCTCCTCGTACTCCCTTTGATCCGGAACCTCTTCCCCAACTTACTCTACATGTTGACATGATTGCGTTTCTCACTACAGGGTTCGACTCTTTGGATGCTCAATTTGGTACTTTGAATGCTCGTTTGGATTCCATGGATGGAAGACGTGACACTATGTCAACTCAATTCCAATCGAGTTTCGATGCTATAAGTATGAGATTGACGGGCCTAGAGACTCAAGGTCATTCCATGCGAGTCTCCCTTGAAGCTCTTCGTCATAGCCAACGACTCAACTCCAATGCCAATGGTGATGACAATGAGGAAGAAGAAGAAGAAGAAGATGACGATGATGATGATGGACTTGATGGTGATAACATGGCCGATGATTGATCTTATCTCTATCTTATGATTTGTATTGGCTTTAGGACTAGTTATGTTTCTTTTTAGCATTATGTTGTATTTTCATTCATATTAGAACTTATGCACCTTTGTTATTTCTTTATGCTTTGAACTTATTTTGTTGGATTTTGAATATTTTATGCTATGGCTATTTTGTGTTATGAATTATATTCTCTTTAATGCTATGATTGCTTTGATTATTGCCTTATATTTCATTGATTTTGATCTAACAAAAAAGGGAGAAATATCTTGTTTTTAAGTTAGAAAACCACCCACTTTTAAAATTTAAAGTTATGCATATATTAAGGGAAGTCTCTTTAAAAGTTCTCAAAGTTTTGGGAATCTAAAATCTTGATTTAAACTTAAAAATTTTTCAATAGTTTTGTTATATCAAAAAGGGGAGATTGTAAAACTAAAATTGATTTTGATATAACAATTAAGTATAAGGACTATTTTGTAATAAATTTTTAAGTTACTATGTCAAACTTTTGTCTTCAAGTCAAACCAAGAACTTTTAAATGATTTTTCTAAATGTTTTTACACGAGGGTATCAATACCTAGGAACAAGTATCGATACCGACCTGGGTTTTAAAGCCTTGTTATTGAAACCAAGAACAAGTATAGAAGCATGGTTCGATACCTTTTCATCACTGCCAACACCTGTTTCGAACCAGGTATCGAAACCATTTTATGCATTTTAATTAATTTTAAAATATTTAAAATTGTGACTCCAGGTATCAATACCAGTATCGATACACCCCTTAAACCCCAACGATTATTTTAGCATTAAATGAGTCGACCGTTGGTAGATGTTAAGACTTTAAATGGTGGTTAGCCAGTTCCGAAACATGGTTCGATATAGACCTTTACAGTTTCATAAAGGTATCGAAGCATGTATCGATACCCCCTCTATTAAATGCACAACGACTCTTTCTACTTTGGTCTGTTTCGAAACAGATTCTTCGTGTTTCGATACCACCTGCTGTAGAGTGCATTTATGATTGGAAGATGAAGTCTCAACGACCTTATTTATATTCCCCAAAAAAACAACGGTTAGAAATCAATGAAACATCATTAAGCACTATTGAACCTCAAGCAACATCCAAGCAATCAAATCCAACTCCCAAGCACTTATTACATATTCTTCCTCCCAACTCTTGTAATTTTAATTTGATTCTTTGTAATTGAATTTGGGGAGAGTTTAATTGTATTTGGGGCTTATCAATTGATGACTGCCTAAAAGGCAGTTATTTACTATCCTTCATATGGTAATTTATGAACCTATTATCCACCAACTTGAACCGAATCATGAACTCTTTGCTCAAATATTAGATATTCCGTTATCATCGCCTACAAAGTTAATATTTATAGAGAATACAGATATTATTACAATTTTTGTACATGCAGAAATATCCAAAGCTGAAGCGGCAAAGAAGTTGTATTGAGGTCGAGGCAGAAGACTGGCCGCGGCAGAATCTAGTGTGACAGCACCAACAATGGAGGCGTATTGAAAGATAAAAATATATAAAATATTCTGGAAGATATAGCGCATCAATTGGACCAGGCTAGCATGCTCAAAGCCAATTTAAAGACCAAGCGGGAAACCTTTTTTAGAAGGCGACAAACTTGGAAATATCAGAATCCTTGAAGAAGACTTGTTCCCTACTCCAAGTTGAAGTCTATTTAGGAAAAGTTTGCCCTAGGTTAAGACTATAAATATATTAGCCGGCCACATTGTCTAGGAGAGCCGATTTGTAGAGAAAACCCTTCCTCCCTAAGAATTGTACTTCCACGATAACATG
This sequence comes from Abelmoschus esculentus, assembly GCA_035048815.1. Lineage (NCBI taxonomy): Eukaryota > Viridiplantae > Streptophyta > Magnoliopsida > Malvales > Malvaceae > Abelmoschus > Abelmoschus esculentus. The sequence continues at coordinate 8,664,880 of JAUCBN010000026.1, read as the reverse complement.
TTCTAAACTTCTTAAGGATAGGTGAAGGTTGTTGATATTAGTGAGAGGAGTTTGATACTTGTATTGTTGTTCTTATGCAATAAAATCAGAGTTTGTTTACCCTATTGTCATTCCTTGTTCTTGTATCCAAGCCCGAGAGGGAAGTTTGCAAGTAATCTATTTATCTAGCATCGAGAGGTGTAGATTCACGAAAGGGATAAGTACGGTGTCGGCGACACTAACTCGGCCTATACCCTTGTGGAGGCACTAAGGGGTAGGTTAAGAGTTTCAGCAGCTAAAAGAAGTGTTGGATTGGTTGGTGGTTATCTTTTGCTTACGCCGAGAGGTATCGTCAAGGACTGAGCATCAACAACACTTTGACTCAGAGATGAGCGGAGTCACTTACGGACACTTTGCTGAACTTTGATACTTCTGCCCACGAGCAAGAGATTGTCGCGGCAAAGGAGCACCAGCATTGCCGAGGCAATATCTGCAATACTATCGAAGCAATATTGTGCAATTGCATTGGACAAGAAGAAGATCAATTGAATCCACTAATTGACGCAACTGGATCCTACCCACTTTCTCTATAATCGTTCTCAACTCTTTATTTTATGTTTTGTTATTTAATTATTTAATTAGATAAAACAAACCATCTTTTTTGTGTTTTTATTTTATTCTCAAGAGCAAGGGAACGAAGGAAGACATATTAAGTATACCAATCCCTGTGGAGATGATACACGATATACTTATCATTTTATTACTTGATGACGTGTACACTTGCACTCAAAATAGCGCTTATATCATGCCTATCAAGTTTTTCGCGCCGTTGCCGGGGATTGACAACTGTATTTTGTTTTCTTTAATTTTCTTGCTCTTTAATTATTAGTTATCTAATTTTAACTTTAGTTTTATTTTATTTTTATTTTTATTAATTTTTATTTATTTGGTTTATGACCAGGGCAAATCCGAGTGGACCATTGTACGAGTTGGATCCTGAGATTGAACATACAAGACATAATCTAAGACGAAATCTGTTCCAAACTATGGACAATCCACCTAGAGGACTTGTTGATCATAATGTACTGCCACCAGCAATACCGCATCCATTGCTGAGGTAGCCTACTGTCAAAGATTATCTGGTGGAGGATCTGAACGGACTTAACCCTGGCATAGTTACCCCAGAGATAGAAGCAACTCACTTTGAGCTTAAACCAGTGTTGTTAACATGTTGAACACAATTGGACAGTTTGGTGGGTTTGCTACTGAAGATGCAAGGCATCATCTTAAATCTTTCATGGAAGTGTGCAACTCTTTTAAGATTCAAAGAGTCCATGAAGATATTTTGCGCTTAAAATTGTTCCCCTATTCACTGAGGGATAGGGCGAAGACTTGGTTGAATGGTCAATCGGATCTTGGGAAGAACTTTGCCGAGAATTAATTACGAGGTTTAATCCAACAAGTCTCTATGATCACATTCGTAATGAAATTACATCATTCCGGAAAGATGACAATGAACCGATGTACGAGGCATGAGAACGTTACAGATTACAGAGAACTATTAAACAAATGCCCCTTACATGGTTTTCCCTTGTAGACGCATGTCTCCATGTTCTATAACGCTACTAATGCCTGCATAAGGATGATGCTAGATGCTTCCGCAAATGGGACACTTTTAGATAGAGCACCTGCGGAAGCCATTGAATTTCTGAACAAACTCGTAAGGAACGATTTCCAATTTCCCACATCGACCCGAGGAGGAATAAGATGTCATGCCACAGCTAATGAAATAGACACATCAAGTTCGGTAGTAACACAATTAGCTTATCTGACGAAGATGGTTCAGAACATGCATAACCAAAGAAGCGTACATGAAGTTAAGGCAGTTAACTCATCAGATTATATGCCAGATGAGGAGACCAGCCTATATGTTGGAAACTATAACAGAAACAATCCAATGATGTTCAACAATTATAACCCATCTTGGAAAAGGCATCCGAACTTCTCTTAGAGTAACCCTAACAATGCCTTGAATCCAACTACTCAAGCCCCTGGATTTCAGCATCAGAACCAGAACCTGCCGCAGCAGAACACTCAGCAGCCTATGTCGCAGCAACAGGTACAACAACAATATTCTCTAAATGCATTGGCCAATTCTCTCACAGTGTTCATGTCAAAGATTGATGCCTACATGATGGGGAATAGCCGCTTTATGAAGCATACTGATGAATTCATGAACAGAACGGAGATGAGACTACAGAACCAGGAGGCTGCAATAAAATCTCTAGAAGCCCAGGTTGGTCAATTTGCCCAACGCCAAAACACTAGACCACCTGTAGGTTTACCTAGCAATACTAAAGTTGCTAAGGTGTTAGGCCATGAGCAATGTAAGGTAATCACCGCTAGAAGTGGCCTATAGTTGAAAAATAAAGAGGGGGCCTCAACCGAAAGAGTCCAACCAGAACAACAATATCAGGAGGACCCAAAGGCTGAGTAGGACCCTGCCGAAAGCTCTGCCACGACAATAAAACCAACAGTATCAGAACCTTCTGTCGGGGTAGCTGTAGAAAAATTCACCCCAGGTATAAAACTCAATATCCAAGGAAACCTGGAGGATATCAGACTAGGAGAATCACCAATTTCAGAGGCTAAAGAAGCAAAAATAGAATCACCAATTTCAGAAGTTCCTAGACATCCTGAAGCAGGTTCATATTAACTTGCCCCTAGTTGAGGCGATTGAACAAATGCCTAACTATGCCAAGTTTTTAAAGGACATAGTATCCAAACGATAAAGACTAGGAGAATTTGAAACAGTGGCAACCACTGAAGGTTGCATGACAATACTGCATAATCGTATGCCACCCAAACTAAAAGATCCTGGATGCTTCACAATTCTCTGTGCGATTGGAGATGCTTATAAAGGAAAGGCCCTATGCAACTTGGGAGCAAGCATCAACTTAATGCCCAAATCAGTTTTGCAGAAAATCGGAATTGGGTGGGCGAAACCAACAACAGTACTGCTCCAACTTGTGGATCGGTCTTACGTGCATCCCGAAGGCAAAATTGAGGATATTTTGGTGAAAGTTGACAAGTTCATCTTCCCTGCCGACTTTCTTGTCCTTGACTGTGAAGCTGACGATAATGCACCGATCATATTGGGTCGACCTTTCCTTGCTGCTGGATGCACTATCATTGATGTGGAAAATGGTGAGCTCACAATGCGAATAAATGATCAACAAATCAAGTTGAACGCCTTCCACAATCTTCCAAATTCAGATGCTCTAACAGAATGTAAGGCTCTCCATACACCGAATAAGGGTACTAAAACATCCTGCCTGGGCAGCACGCTCGGCAGACTATTCGGTAAAAGAATAAAACCCAAAGGAGAAGCCGAATGCACCAAAGGGATTGGCCAACTCATGCAGACAGATACGGGTCAGAAAGAGATAACAAAAATAGGAGATGCATTCACATGCACTCCACAAGAAACCTAATCTCTTCCATTCACTTTTAATTATTATATTAGGATTAGTATATAGAGTATTATTTTAAGCATTCTTGATTTTTAAGTACTTTGTTATTTTCAGTATTTTATATTTTCAGTTTTCTTAATTTTTGTTAATAAAGCTATGAATGCAGGAAAAATTTTGTCACAGCAGGAAGTCTGCTGCCGCGGTAGCTTTGTGTCAGAACCGTAGAATTACCCATGGGCAGAAATAGTGTAACGGCTATCTATTAAGAAATTCGCCGCAGCCGTAACTGTACATCAAGCCAGTAAATGCCTAACGGCTAGTATTTTTAACAGTCATATTTTTTACAACCTATATAAGCAGACTATTGCTGAGCATTATTTACTTTGCATTCTTGTTATCTTTACTTTCTTGAACAATCTTGCTCTCACTACTTCGTGCAATTTTCAGAACAATCTCTATTCACTCAAGAAATTCTCAAACCACCTTACACGAACAGTTCAATGGCTTATTACATAAGATTTGCCCCAGCCACTGTTGCTGAAAGATTCAACCGATCATTCATTGCTCGACAACTATGGGAAGAGCAGGGATTTCAACAGAATAATGATATGAACTTCGGCATTGAACCATATTTATTCGACAAGATTCAACATCAGGATTGGGAGGCTTTCTGTCTACAGCCTTAAGCAGCAAATGCCATAATTGTACGGGAATTCTACGCGCATGGGCCGAGCAAGGATACTCTCTTTGTCCATTGCCGAGGCAAGCCTGTACAACTTTATGCCAAAGTCATCAATGACTTTTATGGTCTCACACCCACACGAGATGATCATGCCGACTACGTAGACAATATCACCACTCAAGACTATGAGGAAATTAAGGATGAGCTTTGTTACAGTAACACTTCATGGGAAACCGGTTCCCATAATGGTTCAGTAACACGGCAGAGTCTAATACCCAAGGCCAAGATGTGGTGTACGTTTATCAAAAGACGACTTATTCCAACTTCCCATAATAGCACAGTGGATCGCAAAAGACTGGAACTGATCCAGTCCATCATCAAGAAGAGAAGCATCAACGTTGGAGAGATCATCCTTCACGAGATCCATGAATGCGGTAAGAAGGAACGCGGACCATTGTACTTCCCCTGTTTAATCTGTGCCTTGTGCATTAATGCAGGAGTTCCAGTCGAAGATACGGATGAATACACGCCAACTAGGCAGGGATGGACAAGAGACTTCTGCCACCGAGTTATGCAGATAACACATGCAGAGCCTATCTAGGCAACACCGTAGTAGTTCACTGCCGACTTTACCACCGGAGGGTAGTATTCAACAGAAGCACCAGCCTCTGCCGAGTCGACTGTTGGAGTAGACCCATACCAAGAGATGTTACAAAGGATGACAGCCATGGACCTTCGCCAACAACCCTACATAGAGTACCAGCGCGACTTCAACACGTCTCTAGCCAACATGATGATGCAGAGCTTTCTACATCAAGGGGCACAGTTTCCTAAATTCCCAGCCAATATGTTCATCACTGTCGCCCCTTATACCGATACAACACCTGTCCCAGGACCGCAACCATCTTTCCAGCCACAACCGCACCAATAGTTCTATGCTGCCAGACCTTCCAGGCCAGCAAGGTCTGCTGGAGTATCATCTACTAGCCAAAGGTCATCCAAGAGACGGGTTGTCTTTAACTCTCCCCAAAGAGAACCAATTCCTATGCCTAGTCTTAGCAGGGATACGCTATCTCACGAGATTGATGAATACCACAGTTCATCCAATGAATCATCAAGACCCACTGCCACGGCAAGAGAATGAACATAAATCATGGACACTGACGAAGAAGAGGATGAGGTTACAGCACCGACGCACCGCACACCGCCCAACAGAGTACAACCGCATCGACAGGCCAAACAACAACAATCACCAGGACAAGAATCCAGGAGAAAGACACCAGTAACAAGGCCGAGGAAAATGCTCCGTACAAGTAGCTCCTCGGAGTCATTATAAATAATGCCTTACTGCTCTCATCTTTTTCAATATTTAATTGTTGTTTGCTTTATATTTTAAGCATTGAGGACAATGCTCGGTTTGAGTTTGTGGTAGATTGAAGGTGTAGAAGCACAACCGAGGCTACCCAATACTGCGGCAATACAATAAAAGAGAGTAAATTTTTACTGAAATTTTTTTTTATTCTCTTTTCTTGAATTTATGTTTGTAATCTTGTACTGCCCAATGTCAGCTTTGCTTTAGTTTACTCCTTTAAGGCTTTAGAAATTTTTCTCCTTACCATGGCCAAGTACTGTTTTGAAGGGATAACCATAGGATACTCATGGAATAAAACTTAGAAGCTTGCTTTAGGGTTAGAATAGAAAATAAACACTTTTTGGACTTGTTTGATTTAGGAGTTATTTTAATAAACTTGGGTGATAAAGACTTAGAACTTGTTGGAAAAATAACTAGAGGTGCCAATCACTGGCTCTAATTTTGCTCTCCTTCATGCTAGAGGTGCCCGAAATTGGCTCTAGTATGCTAAATAGGTGCTAAATAAAAAAAAAGAATAAATAAGAAAAAGAAAGAAATAGAAAACACATATCTTGAGGTGCCCGAAATTGGCTCAAGATTTGTTGTTTTAAGGAGATAGTTAAGCCAAGATTCTACTTGTCTTGAACTTAGAGTTTATCTAAGAAAGCCTTGAATCAACCTTGTCCATTAAACGCACACACTCGCCTACCCCTATAGTCTGTTTCTCAGTAGAAGACCTTGGGTAAACTAACGGCTAAAACGGAGAGATAGACATGACCATGGTGGGGAGAATAGATGGAAAAGTAAAACCAAAGGGGAGTAAGGTTTAGCAATTTGATGTTTGGCATTGCTTGAGGACAAGCAATAGTTCGAGTTTGGGGGTATTTGATGAGTGCCTAAAATGCAGTTATTTACTACCCTTCATATGGTACGTTATGCACCTATTATACACCAATTTGAACCGAATCATGAACTCTTTGCTCAAATAATGGATATTATGTTATCATCACCTACAAAGTTAATATTTATAGAGAAAGCAGATATTATTACAATTTCTATACATGCAGGAATATCCAAAGCTGAAGCGGCAGAGAAGCTGTTGAGGTCGAGGCAGAAGATTAGCCGAGGAAGAATCCAGTATGGCAGTACCAAAAATGGAGGCGTATTGAAAGATAAAAATATATAGAATATTCTGGAAGATACAACACATCAATTGGACCAGGCTAGCGTGCTCAAAGCCCAATTTAAAGACCAAGCGGGAAACCCTTTCTAGAAGGCGACAAACTTGGAAATATCAGAATCCTTGAAGAAGACTTGTTCCCTACTCCAAGTTGAAGTCTATTTAGGAAAGGTTTGCCCTAGGTTAAGACTATAAATATATTAGCCGGCCACATTGTTTAGGAGAGCCGATTTGTAGAGAAAACCCTTCCTCCCTAAGAATTGTACTTCCACGATAACATGTTCTAAACTTCTTAAGGATAGGTGAAGGTTGTTGATATTAGTGAGAGGAGTTTGATACTTGTATTCTTGTTCTTATGCAATAAAATCAGAGTTTGTTTACCCTATTGCCATTCCTTGTTCTTGTATCCAAGCCCGAGAGGGAAGTTTGCAAGTAATCTATTTATCTAGCATCGAGAGGTGTAGATTCACGAAAGGGATAAGTACGGTGTCGGCGACACTAACTCGGCCTATACCCTTGTGGAGGCACTAAGGGGTAGGTTAAGAGTTTCAGCAGCTAAAAGAAGTGTTGGATTGGTTGGTGGTTATCTTTTGCTTACGCCGAGAGGTATCGTCAAGGACTGAGCATCAACAACACTTTGACTCAGAGATGAGCGGAGTCACTTACGGACACTTTGCTGAACTTTGATACTTCTGCCCACGAGCAAGAGATTGTCGCGGCAAAGGAGCACCAGCATTGCCGAGGCAATATCTGCAATACTATCGAAGCAATATTGTGCAATTGCATTGGACAAGAAGAAGATCAATTGAATCCACTAATTGACGCAACTGGATCCTACCCACTTTCTCTATAATCGTTCTCAACTCTTTATTTTATGTTTTGTTATTTAATTATTTAGTTAGATAAAATAAACCATCTTATTTGTGTTTTTATTTTATTCTCAGGAGCAAGGGAACGAAGGAAGACATATTAAGTATATCAATCCCAGTGGAGACGATACACGATATACTTATCATTTTATTACTTGACGACATGTACACTTGCACTCAAAATAGCGTTTATACCACGCCTATCATCAATCTTGTGAGAGAAATTTATTTGCCTATCTTTCTTCAATTTTATTCTTGTGAGGTTGAATCAATTCTTGGGTAGAAGAATTGATTTGAATTGTAACGATTATCCCTTGAACCAAGAAAAGGTCAAATTCTTTAGTAAATTGGTTTCAAAATCCTTAGTGGGAGCTAAGGTAGTGGATGTAGAGCTTGTTCCGAAGCTTGAACCACTATAAATCTTGTGTTCTTCATTTTTCTATTTTTCACCAAAAATCTTCCACCAAAATTTTTAATTGCCAATTCACCCCCGTCTTGGCCATTCTATAGATCGATCAACTTAATAGATTCTTACCCTGAGCATCTGCCTCCTCCTTCTCCTGGACGACCTACTGTTCATCAGCATTTGGGACCCGCACGTGAGTTTCAATTTATTTCTGATTAGTGTACTTTTCGGTATAGTGACATAGTAGTGTGTCTAATATTTTGTACTTGTAGGTTCTACACCTGCTCATTCTAGTGATAGAACCGAATCCAGTCGGTGTTAGTATCATTGTTGAGCCTTCTGTTTTAGGTGTGTTCTATTCTGTAAATTCTGTTTATTTTTGTGTGTGCAGTTTCTGTCATGTATTAGCATGTTCATACATCATTATGCCATGTTCTATTACTAAGTTGCATTTTTTATCCTGATTATCATGCATGCCTCCTGTTAGAAAATATAAGGCTTGCATACTGTTTTTGTATCTGCACATAACATTGCATATGGTTGGATTATATGTGCACGGGGAAGTTTAGTGATTAATTCACTTCTGTTCAATGGTTTTGTAATATACTACTTTTGTTTAGTGGCTCCACCTGCGGGTCGAGTTTCCACTTCTGTTTGGTGTAATGGAGTTAGAGTGGTTCAGGGGAACCCTACTCTTCTGATGGTGTTCGGAGATTGGTGCATGTCATGCATACATATCATCATCTGTTATACTGTTCTCTGTTTCTGTTTACCTGCACACTAGAGACACACTAGGCTCCCTAGCTTACACCCTTTCAATTTCTGTTTTAGATACCTAGTCATAGATCTCGGTACTTGAAGGACTGTTGAATTTGAATTTTTGTTAATCCGTATGTTTTATTACTTTAGACTTGTAATTGTTTCAGTTAATAATTATTTGGTTTTGGACTATTTATTATTTTTGTGCTAAACTCAATATTTTAAACGTTAAATTTTATTTTCAGTATTTTAAATTTTTAATTATTTTAATAATTTATCCAAATCATATTATTTAATTTTTAAAATCTTAACTTGCAAATCAAGTTTCAGTAACGTAAAACCCTAACTTTTATTCTAAGAAAATTAGGTAAATTTTAGGGGTTACAGTGAAAACCTAAACATCGTCAAAAGTGATAGTAGAAATTAAAATAATGTTTAATTTCTCCTTAACAACAATATATCTAATCTTATTATCCTTCCAAACTCAACACTCTAAAAAATGTTATAAATCTTTCATTAAAATAATCTTAATTGTAAGATCATAAACTTTACAACCCATGGATCACTCAAAATAACCTAAATAGTTGCTTATTTTTGAAGTTTATTTTTTAAATGTATCCTAGCTTATACAAAAGAATCAACACTTTATAACTTACTGTTATTCCTTTTGAGTAAGACGCTTAACAATTTTATTCTAATATTTTTTTAATGTCCTTATTCTTAGAGACACTAACCAAATGAGCACTAACTAAATGAGTATTTTTATCGTTATAATGCTTCAACTTTTCTTCCTCTTTTAACACAATAAGAAATAATCTCATTTGAAGTTTATTTATCCTTTAATAATTGTAACTAATTTTGAATTAGTTACATTGTATAGGAAGCTATACTAAAATTATAAGAACAAAGAATTGTTATAAAGTTTGATCTTATGTGCCTTAAGTTTTGAAGTAATATAATATATTCCCTCATATTTCCTTGATGCTTATACTTTATAGACATCAAGAAAAACAAAAAAGTGATGTCATATTAACCTTAAAAAATTAGATTTTTTATCAAGGAAACCCTTAGTATGAATATTTTTTTAAAAATCTGTGCTTCTAAAAAATTTTAAAATATTATAATTTATGATCATTAGACTTATGTAACTTGAACGAACTTGCCTCTCAAAGTCCTATTTATGGATGCTTACTGTTGTGAGAGCTACAAGTTGTTCTTTACTTAGTGAAATTCTATGTTCATACAACCAAATACTATATATAAGTGTCTTTTATATTCCTTGAAATTAATTTCACTAAATATGAGTGTAGAATGTATTCCACAGATATTATGACAACAAAGATAAATTACCTAAATATAGAATAAAAATAAGTAAATAAACAAACTCACATAAATATCCATAAGTAAACAATAAATTCAAAATAATGGATAGTTTCCCTCAAGATAACAAGCACAACATTAATATTAAGTCTTTGGACAATAATATTAATTGTAAGCGGTACTCTTGTTGTTGCAAACAAACATTGACAATAAACTATTTCAAACAATAGATTAATCTTTGGAGTAACGTATTGTTCACATAAAATACCATATAATTGCTACACATTTATCGCCACAGTTGTTGTTGTAATTCGGCCAAATATTAATTTTCCTTTAGGCCAATTAATAAACGCATGAATTATAAAGACTCGTAAATATCTTAATATTTTAAATAAACTAATCCACACAAAAGCGATCATTTTGGTGACATTATGTTTCAATTAATCTATAAAAATATTAAATATCTAAAACCAAAATATGAATTTAATTGTTTCAAAATATTTTTCTTAATTTTATCTTTTACTCAAGATAAAAGATAACCAAAGTAATAATAAATTTGAATAAAGACAGCCGAATCACAAGATATCGATACTCCAATAATATTTTTTAAAAAAATATTAATTTATAAGTGATATCTTGATGTAGTAATCAAACATTGATAAACATAAATTTTTCTTTTGAGCCGACTTATTATTCACATATAAAACTGAGTAATTATAACATGTTTATTACCACAGATGCACATGTAAATAATTATCACATGTTTATTACCACAAATGCATATGCAAGATTACTGATTATTAACCTTTCTTTGGACCGATCAATATTACCATAAACTGAATTACATGCACAAAACCTTCTATATTTTAAAGTAAAATAATTTCTACAATAAAGGTCACTTTGGTGACTTAATGCTTCAATTAATTTACCTTAAAATAAATAACATAAACATACCAATATTTAAACTTAATATTTATAACAGTCAAAACTGAATTTTCTGATAACACTTAAGTTTCTAAAATAACCTAAAATAAGGTTATCTAAATGGGGCTACTAGAATTTAAATAACCGAATCATTGATTGTTCTTTTTCAAAAATTCCTCAATATGCATTTACCAAAACTAAAGTCGATCAAAGTATTTAATCTTTAACTAAAAGTCAAAAACAAAAGCATCATACAAATGAGTAATTCATATAATGATTACTTAAAACTTTAATAAAACCATAATAATCTAATAATAAAAAAAGCTTTGATAAAATCGAATTGAATATATCAATACCAAATATATATTTTATAATATATAATAACATATGATCAAAACTAAATACTGAATATATTAATTAATTAACTACATAAGTAGTAGTGTACTTTAAAAGTAATATGTCGAAAGATCATTAAATCATAACTTAATAGACATAAACCGAATATAAAGCTTTAAGAGCTAACCTGAATATAAAATTTTTGATCAAACCGGATTTAATATATATTTATTTTTAAAGGTTTAATTTAATACCTAATGATCAAAACTAAAATTTTGATCCAATCAAATTAAATATATATTTAAAATAAAATATATATTCCATAAATTAACAATAATATATAAACCTAAAATAATATTAAGACCGAAGAATGAGATTAATAACCCTCTTAAAAATACTGCACAAAAAAAATCACAAAAACTGATTCCATTGAATTTAACATAAAAATAATCTATGAGATTATTACCAAAACTTGAAAACTAATGAAATTAAATAATATTAATCGCACAACATTTAGAAAACATATTGCAAATTGCAAAATGTAAACAATTCCAAATCAGTTGCAAATTGAATTGCTTAATTAATCGAAAATAATAAATTAATTGGTTTTGACAGAAGAAAACAAGTTGATTGCCGCTTACCCCAAATCAATTAATCGGAAACAATCAAAACAAATAATTCATCGAATTATATTTAATTTCAGATCCATAATAATTAATTAAAACTAAAAAACTTACGATATCAATGATCCAACTTAATTTTGGCACTGATGCCACTTACTAAAATTAATATATATTCGATACGAATATAAACCTAAGATCTATACATGTCAAATCATTAAGAACAATAAAATAAATAAATTAAATACGAAAGCGTACCTGAATTATTCGATAGAGATCTTTCAGCGGGTTTGATCTTCTAAGAAGTTAGGTTATCTCTTGCCACACAACTCTCAGACGGGGAAAAGAGATATGCAAGCTAACCTAATTCTTGGGACCATAACCCCTTTGTATAAATGATTTAATAACCAACTATTAAATATTTATAATTTTGTCCCTCACCAAATTATAAATACACCTTATGGTATCTATACTTTTAATTTCATGACAATTTAATTCTTATAACACATATAACGTAACTGATCACTTAATTACGTGTTAAACTTTATAATAACTATATACATTATACATATGCGCGTATTATTATCGAATTTTAATCCAACATATTGAATTTAAGGATGAATTCAAGAAAAACATTTTGTTTACTTCGATTTGAAGATAAAAGAAGACTCTACATGTTAAGTTAAAGATCAAGAAAATAGTTAGAACTCAAATTTGAATGGGACAATAAGAAATATAAAGAATGACGAGAGCCCTTACATTAAAACAAAATAAGTACTAGGACTAGAATATTTACGAAATGGGTAGTGATCTTAAAGAAAAAAAATGAAAAAGATAAAAATAAGAAAATAAAATAAAAAATGAGAGGAAAAAAAAGAGAAGAATAAAGGAAATGAAAGAAAAAAAGACGAGCTTCTAGTGCGAAAGGGTTAAAAGAGAGTCAAATGTAAGATGAATATTTGATTGACAGAATAAAAATTAAAGACCATACCGGAAAGGAAATGAAAAAATATATTTTGAGAATAACCTTTCAGAGAATAGGATTTTAAAATATATTTAAAAAAAGTATTACAATGCATACATAATATAGATATCCATATGTCAGGGGAATGCTAATTTAGAATTATTTATCTTATTTTAAAATAGGTATTTGAAAATTAGCATCTACAGCTTTATGTTGAAAAACTAGATCTTATTGAAAATTTCGATTATTATTTTGGCATTAATCCAATTCTTAAGACCTTCAGGCATGATGATAACTCTTTCGGGCAACTAATAAATCATTCGTTCATAATGACATACTCTTCGGGTCATCAATAAATTTTTAGAGACGACGATAATTTTTTTTGATATCAAAACATGTTTATACTAGGGCCTTAGTTTCAGAAATTTCAATACAGGTGTAAATTAACAGAGTGTTCGACAAATTATTTGTAAATCGTTAGTACAATGTTTGTTTATGTTCATTTATTAAGCTACATAAACGAGTATAACAAAAATTTACGTACTCGAACGAATACAAACATAGGTGTGTTTAGTTTTTTATGTTATAAAAACTCATTTTGTAATGCCCAAAATTTGATTTAGAAGTTAGTGGGCCGGTTTAGCCAGTTCGAGATTAAATAATTAAAAATTTATTTTTAATCAAAATAAATTATGGAAAAATATCCTAAAATCCTTATTTAATATAAAATTGACTTTGGTAAGCTTAATTTTGAAAATTGACCCTTGAATCCCTAGAATTTTGAAACTAGTGACTATTTTGTAAAAATTAAAAACTTAAGAACAATTTTATAAACTAAGTCAAAACTTTGAATCTTTAAGGTCCTTTTATCCAATCCAAATTATAATTGATTTAAACTTCCATGGGATTATTTAATTAACACTTAACCCAAAATTTTAATTAATAACCCAAATTATTATATTTAATTCCTAAAAACCTATTTTATATCAAAACATAAACCCTTATTTTATTATTTTCGTTTTCTCTATTCTAGAGAGAGGCCATTTTTTCAAGGTAAACTTGATTTCTTTTTATTAATTTTTGTTCTAATAATTATTTATAATTTTTCTTTCTCCAAAAACCTTATTTTTCACTCGTTTTCCTTCTCAAAAACTAAGGAAGTTGGTTGGGTCAGAATTGGCGGTAAGAAAAATTCAATCCTATGATTTTAAAAGGTTCTCATTGAAATTCATAAGTTATTGTCTTGGTAAAAACATTTTTTCTCTTTTGGTTTAAGAAAAAACAGTTTTTGATCAAACCCTATAATTTTCGTTCAAGGGTTTTACTCACTATTTTTGAGTCTTAAATTGTTGAATTTAAACCTGTTAGGATGTTTATAATGTGTTTTTAAAGTCCGTAATCCGGGGCTACATGTTTAGGTGAAGATTGATAGTTTTCTGAAAGTTTTTGGTTAAGGTTTTTAAGAGTTGCTTTGTATTGATCCGAATTAAGGGATGTTTATGTACGTTTAGGAGCAATACATTCTTTGGATTTGATGCTTGAAACAGATCAAGAAGTAGAGGATCAAGTTTGAAGTGATCAGTGAAGTTTCGGTGACTTGTCGGATAAGAAACGCTCATGAGATTGTTTTTAAGGAGATTTTATATGCATTCGATGTTCTCACAGTTTTCTTTTGAAAAAATTAAGATAAAATTGTTTTATCGTTTTTTACAAGTGATGCGTAAAAAGTGGGATACATGTGATTTGAATTCTATTTTGAATTAAGTTTTGAGCATTGATTTTTGATAATATATTGGCTAGTTAAGTGATGAACATTGTGGGATAAGTTGATCGATCAATAGGGTCTAGAGTGCACTATAAACATTAAAAATTCGTACGTGTGAAAAGTCCTTGTGTGTTGTATTTTTACTGTGTGTGGTATTTTTACTTTTAATCTAATGATTAGTGTTGGGCATGGTTAACCGCAAAATCGAACTGAGGTATTATGGTTCATAAATTTACGAACCGTGATTAACCGCAGTTAACCAAATCAAACCGAATTTGACTATTTAATTAACTTTTAATTATTTTTATAAGGTAAAAATATATATTTTATACTTAACATACTATAAATGTATTTTTAGTTTTAGTTTTTACTTAAAAAATATGTTTAAATAAATATTTATAAAAAAATTCTTAAAATATTTACCATTTAATGTTTAAAATTCATAAAATAAAATTATTTTGTCAAGATCAAATACAATTTTTTATAAATTAACGTTAATATGGAAAAACCGAAAACCGTGGTTAACAGAACAAAAAATCGATGGTTACTAAAATAGCTTATCGAATTAAACCGAACTGAACCAAATGTACCCCTACTAATGATGTGTGATGAGAGTAGTATTGTCATATTCGGGTTGATAGGAGTGGTACTGTCACCGGACACTAAGGTGAGATTTATCATGTTGAGATTAGTATGAAATGTGCATGCTCTAGGAGTAGTAGTAACATGCGGTTGCCCGTTTATCCTAATGTTTTAGAGTAGTACAAATCGGATCACTAGCACCAATATATGAATGTTTTTCAAAGGTAAGTGTCATGGTAATTACTTGTTTACATATGGGATTATGCATGTGTTTTAATACTGTTTTACACATTGGTATGCATGTGATTTGAGAATTGCTATGTTGTTAGCATGTAAGACTTAAAACTTGTGCATTGAGATGTATGTGTAAGCATTGCTATATGAATAGCATGTAAGACTTGTGATTTTACTTATAAAATTTGTAATTTCAAGGATGTATTTTTACTAGAATTTAATGATGGCATTATAAGGTATGGTTTGATGACATTTACTGAGTTTTTAAAAGTGTTGTTGTTAGCCATGAATGTTTTCTTTTATAAAGAGCATGACATGTATTTTAAATTAATGAAATCGGTTTTTATGGGATGTATTGTAACGTGTTTACGAATGAGTTTTAAATGTGTTTAATTTCCTCACTACGCTTTATGCTTAACCCTCTCTTTTACCTTGCAATGTATGATAAAGATGTTGAGGCAACAAGGGTAAGCAAGGATTCCATGTAATCACCAAGTATGAGATTAAGTATGTCTTTTTTGTAACATTAGTAGTAGTGAGAGAGCAATGAGGACGGGTTACCATATTAAGAATATTGTTATGATGATGAGACGTATTGTAGTCGTATGGTTATACATATTTGATGTTTATCAACATTGTTATTGCTTAAAAGATAGCTCAGTGAACCTATGTGTTTTTGGCTATTTTGGATTGGATACTATATTTGATATACTTTTATGTTAATAAGATATTTTGAGATTCATTATATGTTAATTTCAAAGTATTATATACCATGTTCGTTACTGTTGAAGTATCCTTATGAGTTGTGTGTTTTGCGTATGGAATTAGGTGAATGTGAATCTAGAGATAATGTTTGAAGTGTGGTTTATTCCTATAGGTCTTATATGCATCTAGAGAACCTTTAGAATTTCGTTTAAGGCATGAAACATGTGTAATCTGAACCTTCTAGGTAGAGGATTTCGATACATATTCATAGGGTATCGATACCTAGGTAAAAATACGATGGTTTTCTAGAAAAATTAGCCTGGGTATCGAAACCACATGAACTGGTTTCGAAACGATATGAAGTAAAAAAGATGTTTCGATACACTTGATCTTGGTATTTTTACCGGTCTTTACAGTTTCAAATGGTATCGGTATGGGGTCATAATTGTATTGAAACGCAGGCTTGTCGCGTAGGGTATCGTTCGAGTTATCGAAGGAGTATCGATATGCTAGGCCGACGTTTCGATACCATTCTTTTCTATGAAAGCAGGTACCAGAACGGGACCTAGGGTTATCGATATCCTTGACTGTTAAAGTCTTTATAGGCTGAAGTATAGTTTGAAATCTTTACGTTTTAGTCACTAAACATCTATTAAGCAATTAAATGACTTGTAGATATTATTTTAAGCTTTAAATTTACGTGCAATCATGAAATATACTTAAATATATACTGGTAAATTTAATTTCATAATTAGGGTATAAAATTCTAGAAAATTATAATTAGGTCCCTAAACCTTGTTCGACCAAATTAAGACTTGTTTCTCATATTTTTTCGTTGCAAGTGAACTCAATCCTTGCATGAATATGTAGGATCTAATTAAAGTATTTAGATAAGATAAAAGAAAAAAAATTAGGGTCATTTATCGGGGCGAGTCTCCGGATTAGCCTCGATATTCCCTGTGTAGCTCGTTCGAGTCGGGTGACGTCTTGACCAGGTCAAAGGGGTTACACATTTAAATTCTTTTAGAAGCTCGTTTATAGGCTCATTTATGTTAAAAATTGTCTAATTGAAATTTGGTTTTGACGATAAGAAATTTTGTATTGGAAAATTCTAAATATTTTTGAACTTATTCTTTTAGAACTTACTTATTAGACTGAAAAGTCTTTTAGTGACTAAATTTTGAAAATTGAAAGTTTAGGAATAAAAATAAAATCTTTAAAAAGTTGAGAGGTCATCCTTGTAAATATCCCATTTTAAGGATGAATCATCCATCAAGATGAAAAAATACACGTAAAAATTGTGTGTTTTATGTTTTAAATCATTGCATAAACTAAAATGATAATGAAAAGAAATGATTTGAGTTTTCAAATTGAATTAAATGGTTTACCTTATACAAAAAGTAAACCATATTATTGGTCCAATTTGAGTCAATCACAAGGCCACTTATCTCAAGGCATGAAGGTGTTTTAATTGAGGATTAAAAATTGGATAAAATGGTTAAAAATAATTCGATAAACCTAAAACAAAATTATACCATTTTTAAAAACTAAAGCAAGCATCATCATTGTCATCCTCTTCCTCAGGATCCAAGAACCTTAAATACCAAATTGAAGTTATTGGGTTGGTAAATAAAACCCCCAAACTAGTTATTAAATTTCATAATTTATCCTTAAAAGTTATTGTTAAAGCCTATTTATTTTAAGATTCACTCAAAAATTAATATCATCTGCAAGCTTATTTAAGCTTAAATATTAATTTTGAATCATTGAATCCTTTCTTAATTAATAACATAATTTTTGCTTAATTAAAGGTTTGAAGGATTATCCATTATGTTTTTCAAAACTGAAGTGAAAAGTAATTGTTATCAAGGAGTCTAAAGACTCTACTATCAAGGTGAGTGTAGTTGAAGTAATAGGATTAAGCTTTTGAGTTTTTCCTATTTCATTTACATTAATTTTATCATGGAAGCCTTTTAAGGAGTATTGGCAAGCTTTGGTATGCTTCATTTATCTTATTGATGCATATTGTTATATTAAAAACATAATTGGAATCATTGAAATATTAAATCATTGAATTATTGACTATTGAGCATTGATCCTTGATAATAAATATTAGATATTGATATTGAATATAAAAATTGAACTATCCAATGAATAATAAAATATTGAATATGTTTTTATTGGCCATACCATTATATTGAACCATTAGAATCATTAACATAGACCTGTCATTCTATTATTTTTGGATAATTCGAACTATTAATTTTATCGGACCTTAGATTTGAGTAAAAGTTAGATAAAATTGACATGTTATAAGATTTATGAGCTCATTGGTTTGAATGGATTACGGTTCTTGGGCTACGTTCTATATTTGGCGAGACAGATGTATATTATATATTAGTCATTTTGGTAAGACAGAGGGACTACACCATTGATTGATTTGGCAAAGCGTGAGAATTTGCGTATCCATTATCTTAGTCGATCCATGGGTTAATAATGATTTAATAGAATTATTGATATTGCATATTGATTATATATATTAAATATTGCTCGTTGATAATGATCATTAGCTCATGGATGTTGGTATTAATACATTGGACATGAAACATTGATCATGTTACACGTTGATGAGGCCTAATCATGCATTTGAATGGATATTGTTATTGATATGTTTTATAGCTACCTCATTAGGCAAAATTATGCATAATGTGTTCATCTTCATACATTTTTAGATTAAAGGACTTGGGTGGCGATCTGGATCCTTCTAGAAGGTTTTTGACAAGTTGCAATAAGCACTTGAAAAATATAAGAACACTATATACAATCATAGGATAGTGACAAAATGTTGTACTAAGTCACTTTTATGTTTTTATTGTAATGTTATGTATGCTTTGTACTAGTTTGAGGGCTCAAAATGACAATTAAATGAAATAAGCTAAGCTTGGACTAATGGCATATTTGGCCTAAAGTATGAAAACCTAGAAAAAGAATTTAGATTGACCTAAAATTTTGTATACTGTTAAAACAGGATAATTTAGACTTGTAAGTTAATTTCATGAGTTTTGGACAAGATTTTTTTAGGTAAAAGTGGGCAAATATCAGATTAAATCTATCATTATATGCCCTTTCGTATCGGTAAGGGTGATGTAGTATCATTATGGGCTTGCATAATTCTCTTCAGCTAGAAGTCTGTATGATCCTGCATAGTGCATGTCGGTATAGAAAATAGTTACTAGAATTTGAATTTAAGCACCTTATTGATTGACCTTCAAGCGTACAATTATGGTAAGTCAAGTTTATGTGTTGACTTTTAGTCAATCTTCGCGTACCGATATAGGGATTAGGAAAGAACTAACCTTTTTAACAACCATTGCAAGCGTACCAATATAGATCAATACCGAACCAATATTGGTCAATGTAACCTATCACCCTTGACTCAGCCCACTGTATCAATACGACTACTTAGCATATCAACGCGAACACCTCACAATAACTATTTTACCGAACCTGACACAATCATACTGATACAACCCATATGTATACTAATACAAGAGGCTGTTATTTTTGTTAAAATTTGAAATGAGATAAGGATTAAAAGTTCTATAATCTAGTCACTAAAATTCTAGATTAAAATTGAAAGAGGTAAAAAATATCGGATTGAGCTAAAATTTTACAAGTGATTTAGAATAAGATTTAATTTCAAATTAGTAAAGGAAAATTTTCTTGAAGATCTATAAATCATTGACTTTATAATTTGGTTCCTAAAATTCTATAAGACCTTTTAGTTTGAAAACTTTTAAGATTATTGTGATAATAATAAGGCATCCTTCATAGAATCATTAAACATTGTATCGAATCACTAAACAACTTACCGATATCACTTTCTCACTTAGTTCCCTACTAGGCGGGGAAAATGGTATTACACAATTAATAAAACAAGCAATCTCAAGCCGTTCAAACCCACCCTCCTATATTCAATTACCTAGGTAAGCAAGAGTGTGAAGATTCTCCCTTGTTAAAATGTTGAAGATGACTTCTAAATAGAAGTTTAATTAAAACTTGCAAACACGTATTCAAAAAATATTCTAATTAAAAAGAGAAATTTATTAATTAAACAATTTCTTTGGAAAAAATAATGGAGGCTTTATCCTTTTATAGGTTAAGAAAGGTTAAAGAAATATACTAAAACAAGGAAATATAATCTTTTGCCTTGGGCAACAAGTAAATCTTATAAGGGTTGATTCCTAAAGTTTATAAAATCCTAAAAATATAATTTAAATGATAAAAAATATATTGGGTTAAGTCCAATTTCTCCAAAGCTATACATGTTATCTTTTGGGTTGAGTTTTTAGAAAATCCCATAATAATCTCGCATTCAGTTTTTTGTATGCACAATATTCATTAAAAAAATATATCTTAATCTCTTAATGTCCGATTGAGTTCAAGATGTGTTGAAAAAATATTTGAATGATGGTAAATTTGTTAAAGATAACTTTGCTCGGAAATACATGGATCCCATTTGAAAAGTCATCACAAGTTGGCTGAATTTTCTGACTTTACAAATAAATTCATCTTTTTTTCCAATATGTATTGCTTTAGCCCTCCCACGCATGTATCATTCCCCCACTCCTTAAAACTATTCGTCCTCGAATAAAAATAAAAAAAAGAATGTTCAACAACGACAATAAAAAATGAGTCTTCATCATAGGTGAAGTCATCCAATTGTGCTCCTCACAATGGTTTAATAAAACCTAGAAAAATTAATTCAAAACCACTCGAAACAAGGATATTATATTAAAAAGTATCTCTATATATATTTTCCTTTTTTTTTTTATTCTATATGGTTGATATTTACTTTTTGATTCTTTTCACTAACTGTAATTGGGCCATTAATTTGACTTCTTCTACTCTCGACCTCTTTACCCTTAGACTTTTGTATCTCACACCCCATAAACATTTCACAAAAATTATCCTCAAATTGCAATTGTTGTATAGAAAAATATCTTTGACTAGAATTGATAGGAGAGTTAAAAACATACTTACTATCTTGGGAAAGCGTTGATGGATCAAAAGAAATTGCTACCAAGCATGAAAGAATGTCTCCATTGATGGGTTCAACTATCCTCTACCGAAACATCACCTTCTGAAATTATTTTCTCATCATTGGGTAATGCTAAACTTTCAATGGTGACATCTTTCCCATGTTTTTAAGCAGAACAATTTTTTTTCATTATCATGTTTTTCTTGATCCTTGTACAAAATATCTTGTGTTTTCATGGTGATAAAGATGGTTTGGCTTGTGGGGCTATCATCATTTTTGGTGTTTTTTTTCACTTCTTTACATGGCTCACCAATGGTTATTCATTATCCGATTAGACTAGCGATGATTATTCTTCCTTTAGAGTTATACTACTAGAGTCAAATAGTGTATAAGTAAGTTTGTAAAAGGATGAAGATTGAGATTTACTTTTATCAAAACAGGAGTAGTTTTTCTGATAACTCTTAGACTTTAGTCATTGATAATGTTTGGGAACAAATCTCTTTCCAATGACCATTTTAAGTTTAGTCCATGGTCTTAGTTCTGTTTCACCATTGAGATGCATATCTCTTTATAATAAGCATCATGATAGTATTGCCTAATTCTTAAATTTTAGTGTTCCTAGTGAAGCTTGCCCCTTATCGGGATATCCATAATAATCAAATAGAAAATCAAGTCTATTTCCCTAAGTAGAATAACAATTATGATCATAATTCCTTTGAAATAAAGGTATTATGAGGTTTGGATGACCAAAGTTGTATGTTTCGACTTGGTTCAATTCGTCTTTCTTCACAAAAATTGAACGAATGACTTGGTTTGGTCAAGGAAGGCTTTCCTAGACAAGTAGAACACGAAGTAACATGTTGTTTTGAGGTGGAGTGTATTAATGCATGTAATAATAGCGTAACTGTGCAGTGTACACGTCGCAAGTAATAAAGGATGGAGAACGATATAGAGAAAGTGGGTAGGATCCAACTACGTCAATTAGTGGATTCGATTGATCTTCTTCTTGTCTAATGCAATTACACAATACTGCTTCGGCAATACTACAAATACAACCTCGGCAGTGTTAGTGTTCTCTTCCGCGATAATCTCTTGCTCTTGGGCAGATGCATCAAAGTTCAGCAAAGTGTTCGTAGTTGACTCTGCTTATCTCGAAGTTAGAGCGATATTGATGACTGGTCTTTGATGATACCTCTCGACATGAATCAACGATAATCACCAACCAATCCAACACTTCTTTTAGCTTCTGAAACTCTTAACCTATGTCTAGGTCGAGTTAGTGTCGTCAACACCGTACTTATCCCTTTCGTGAATCTAACTCTCTCGATACTAGATAAATAGATTACATACAAACTTCTCTCTCGAGCTTGAATGCAAGAACAAAGAATGGCAATAGGATAAGCAAACTTCGATATTATTATTGCATTAGAAAAAAGAAACAAAAAACAATCTCCTCTCACTAATATCTACAACCTTAACCTCTTCCTAAGAGATTTAGAACATAATATCGATAAGTACAAATCTTAGGGGAAGGGTTTCTCTAAAATTGGCTCCCCCCAACAATGTGGTCGGCTAGGCTATATATAGTTTTAACCTAGGGTAAACCTTTCCTAAATAGACTCTAACTTGGAGTAGGGAGCAAGCCTTCTACATGATATCTGATGTTTCCAAGTTTGCAGCCTTCTAGAAAGATTTTCACGTTTGGTCTTTGACTTAGACTTTCATTGTGCTAGCCTGGTCCAATTAGTGCGCTGCATCTTCCAGAATATTCTCTATATTTGTGTCTTTCATTCGCCTACAATGTTGATGTTACCACTCTGGATGCTGCCGTTGCCTTATCCCTGACTTGGACTCAATACTGCTTCACCGCTGCTTCGGCCGTGGATATTCCTGCATGTATAGAATATGTAATAATATCCGCATTCTCTATAAATTTTGACTTTGTAAGTAGTGATAACGGAATATCCAATATTATGCAAAGTGTCCATATTTCAGCTCAAGTTGGAGTATAGTAGATGCATAAAGTGCCATGAGAAGGGTAGTAAATAACTGCCTTTGGGGCACTCATCAAATGCCCCCAAACTTGAACTATTGGTTGTCCTCAAGCAATGCAAGACATCAAATTGCCGAACCTTACTCTCCTTTAGTCTTACTTTTCCATCTATTCTCCCCACCATGGTTATGACTATTTCTCCGTTTTAGCCACTAGTTTACCCAAGGACTTTTACTAAGAAACAAGCTATATGGCTAGGTGAGTGTGTGAGTTTTATGGAAAAGGTTGATTCAAGGCTTTCTTAGATAAACTCTAATTCAAGACAAATAGAATTTGGACTAAAGCTGTCTCCTTAAAACAACAAGTCTTGAGCCAATTTCGGGCACCTCAAGATATGTGTTTTCTATTTTCTTCTTTTTCATCTTTTTTTTTCTTTTTAACCACCTATTTAGCATACTAGAGCCAATTTCGGGCACCTCTAGCATGAATGAGATCAAAACTAGAGCCAGTGATAAGCACCTCTAGTTATTTTTCCAAAAGGTTCTAAGTCTTTATCACCTAAGTTTATTAAAAGAACTCCTAAATCAAGCAAGCCCAAAAAGTGTTTATTTTCTTTCTAACCCTAAAGCAAGTTTCTAAGTTTTATTCCATGAGTATCCTATGGTTATCCCTTCAAAATAGAACTTGGTCATGGTAAGGAGAAAGATTTCTATAGCCTTAAAGGAGTAAACTAAAGCAAAGCTGATGTAGAGCAGTGCAAGATTAAAAATAGTAATTCAAGAAAAGAGAATATTGCCAAAAAAAATTTCAAAAAAATACTCCCTTTTTCATTGTAATACCGCGGCAGTGGGTTACCTCGGCAGTGCTTCTGCACCTACAATATCCCCAAACTCAAACCGAGCATAGTCCTCAATGCTCAACATATAAGGCAAACAACAAGTAAATGAGAGATACAGTGTCGGGTCAGTCTTTGCACATCTACTCGGAGATGTCTTCTGTGATTCCTAATTCTGTCTAAAACAACAAAAAAAAAAGTAAGAACGAAAATAAAACTAAAACTAATAATTAAATGTTCAAAATTAAATTAGAGGAGGATGTCATGTAGATGCATCGCCTAAATGGTTTCCATCGTTTTCGTCTATTGATGTTCAGAGTAATGCTTCAACCGTTGGCCATTCACTTTGAATTCAACACCTTCTTTTTGTAACTTAATTGTGACTGCTCCATGGGGATAAACCTTAACAATTTTGAAAGGACCTGACCATCTGGATTTGAGTTTCCTAGGGAATAACTTGATTCTGGAGTTAAAGAGGAGGACTTACTGCCCTGGTAGGAACTGTTGTGGCAGCAGTTTGCTGTTATGCCAACGTTTCGTCTTCTCCTTATAGATCTTGGCGTTATCATAAGCTTCCGTCCTAAATTCATCAAATTCATTAAGGTCCAGTAGTCATTTTTGTCCAGCTTTTTCCCATTCCATATTCAGATTTTTTACTGTCCAGTAAGCTCTATGCTCAATTTCCACAGATAAATGACAAGCTTTTCTAAATACTAATCTATAGGGTGATGTCCCCAAGGGCGTTTTGTAAGCTGTTCTATACGCCCACAAAGTATCGTCAAGCCAATGAGACCAATCCTTTTTAGAAGTGTGTACTACCTTTTCGAGGAAATGTTTCAATTCCCTATTTGCAAGTTCAGCTTGGCCATTTATTTGTGGATGATATGCCGTGGCCATTTTATGAGTGACACCTATTTTCTTTAGTACCACGACAATATCCTATTATCAAAGTGCATACCTTCGTCGCTAATGATGGCTCTCGGTACTTCAAATCTTGTGAATATGTTTTTGTTGAGAAATTTGTGTACTGTCTTGGCGTCATTGTGGGGGGTGGCGATTGCTTCAACCCATTTGGACACATAATCCACTGCTACTAGGATGTAGAGATTTCCTTGAGATGAAGGGAATGGTCCCATAAAATCTATTCCCCATACATTGAATAATTCTACTTCCAGTATTGGCTTTTGTGGCATCTCTTTTCGTCTATATATATTGCCCGTCCTTTGGCATCGATCACAAGCCTTGTAATAGAGGTGGGCATCTTTGAAGAGCGTCGGCCAATAAAATCCTAATTGAAGCACTTTTACTGTTGTTTTATTTCCGCCAAAATGTCCTCCACACAGTAGATCGTGACATTGTTGAAGAATTGCTTGTTATTACTCTTCTGGGGCACATCATCGTATAACCTGATCTACACATTGTCGAAACAAGAGAGGTTCGTCCCAGAAATAATGCTTGGCATTATGCTGAAACCTCTTTTTTTCGTTATAGCTTAAGTTATAAGGAACTATGCTACTGACTAAAAAGTTAACAAGATCAACATACCAGGGAGTTGCCGTTACTGCCTGTATGTCTTCTTTTATAGATTCTGAAATATATTCAAGCAGTGCCTGGGCCTTGCAATCATGTACTGCTATGGCTGCTGCCTCGACAGTATCGTCATCATTTGTTGTGATATGCAATATTTGTTCATCTCGGAAGGTGTCTTGTATGTCTTCCAGTTCGTTGTTATAGTCTTCATTTTCTAGTCTGGATAAATGATCAGCTACTTGGTTCTCAGTACCTTTTCTATCTTTTATCTCCTCATTGAACTCTTGTAGCAGAAGAATTCATCTTATCAATCTTGGTTTGGCCTCCTTTTTGGAGAAAAGGTATTTAAGCGCCGAATGGCCCGTATGGACGGTAACTTTAGTGCCAATGAGATAGGAACGAAACTTATCAAAGGCAAACACTACTGCTAGTTATTCTTTCTCAGTTATAGTGTAATTTACCTAAGCATCATTGAGTGTCTTGCTAGCGTAGTAAATAACATGGAAGAGATTGTTTTTCCTTTGTCCAAGTGCTACCCCGACAGCATGATCACTTGCATCACACATTAACTCGAAGGGTAGGGTCCAATCTGGTGGAACCACTATCGGTGTTGTAACTAGCTTTTCCTTTAGGGTCTCGAATGCTTTAGTAAATTTGTTGGTAAATTCAAATTTTCTATCCTGCTCAAGTAGGTTACATAGAGGTTTAGAAATTGTAGAAAAGTTAGAGATAAACCTTTTATAAAAACCTATATGACCTAAGAAGCTTCGAATTCCTTTCACAGAGATGGGTGGAGGTAAATTCTTTATCACATCAATCTTGACTTTATCAACCTCAATTCCTTCTGATAATATTTTATGGCCCAGTACTATGCCCTCGTTTACCATAAAATGACATTTTTCCCAGTTGTGGACTAAATTGGTTTCCTCACATCTTTGTAGTACTTTCTCCAAATTGTCGAGGCAGTGAGCAAAGTTGTCCCCAAAGACTGAAAAATCATCCATGAATACTTCCATGAAATCTTCTATCATATCTGAAAAAATTGCCATCATGCATCTCTAAAAGGTGGCCGGGGCATTGCAAAGGCCAAACGACATTCTTCTAAAAGCATATGTTCCATACGGGCAGGTGAATGTGTTTTTTTTTGGTCTTCTGGAGCAATAGCAATTTGGTTATATCCTGAATAACCATCAAGGAAACAATAATAGGATTTACCAGCCAGTCTATCAAACATCTCATCAATAAAGAGTAGAGGAAAATGGTCATTCTTTGTTGCTTTGTTCAACTTTCGGTAGTCCATACAAACTCTCCACCCTGTTACAGTTCTTGTTGGGATTAACTCATTGTTGTCATTGGTTATGACAATCATGCCACCTTTTTTGGGCACACATTGTACTGGGCTTACCCATTCACTGTCAGAGATAGGATAAATGATTCCAGCATCAAGTCACTTGATTATTTCCTTACAAACTATCTTCTTCATGGCATGATTAAGTCTCCTTTTGGCCTCCACAGTGGGTTTTTTACCTTCATCTAATATGATTTTATGCATACAAACGGCTGGGCTTATTCCCTTTATGTCATCAATTGTCCACCCTAATGTTGTCTTATGCTGCCACAGCACTTCTATTAAGCTCTGTTCATGTTTCGGCTGCAGCTTAATAGAAATGATTACGGGCATTGTATGGTTGGATCCCAAATAAACATACTTTAAGTTGGCAGGCAAGGGTTTTAATTCAGTGATTACTGGCTCCGTACTGGTTGGCTCATTATCCTTTCTTGGATAATTCAAACATGCAATATGCTTACCTGGAAAATGGGTTGTCCAATTTGTTTCCTCAATTTCTTGTGCCTCAAGGCTCTAAATTTCGTGTACTTTGTTCAGAGCATGGGTATAGCAATCATCCTCTGAACTGTCGAGGCAGTGATGCTTAGAATTGCTGATGACGCTGTCGGGGCAGTTATTTTCCAGACATAGTTGTATCAAGTCTTCATATAAGATCTTTGATACTTGGCATTCTTCTGAATTTTCATGATTTTTAAGCATATAAAAAACATTGAACTTGACTTATTGATCATTTATTCGTATTGTGATCTCGCCGTTTTCCACATCGATGATGGTGCGTCCAGTAGCAAGGAAAGGTCGACCCAGGATGATCGGTGCATTGTCGTTGGCCTCACAATCAAGGACAAGAAAGTCGACAGGAAATATAAACTTGTCAATCTTAACCAGAATGTCCTCAATTTTGCCTTCAAGATGCACATAAGGCCGATCTGCAAGTTGGAGTAGTACTGTTGTTGGTTTTGCCCGCCCTATTCCAAGTTTTTGAAAAACTGATTTGGGCATTAGATTGATGCTTGCTCCCAAGTCGTATAGGGCCTTTCCTTCGTAGCCATCCCTAATCGCACAGGGGATTGTAAAGTATCCAGGATCCTTTAGCTTAGGCGGCATACGATTATATAGCATGGCCATGCAACCTTCAGTGGCTGCCATCGTTTCAAATTCCCCTAGCCTTTATCGTTTGGATACTATGTCCTTTAAGAACGTGACACAATTGGGCATTTGTTCAATAGCCTCAACTAATGGTAAGTTGATATGGACTTGCTTTAAGATGTCTAGGAATTTCCGAAATTGGTGATTCTGTTTGTGCTTTTTTAACCTCTACGGGAAAGGAGGTGGTAGTCTTATATCCTCCAGGTTTCCTTAGATATTGAGTTTAATACCTGAGATGAACTTATCTGAAGCTACCTCGACAGGATTTTCAGGTACTACTGGTTCTGCTACTGGGACAGTACTTTCGGCAGGGTCCTGCTCAGCTTCAGAGTCCTCGTGATGTTGCTTTTCTGGTTGGACTCTATCGGTTGAGGGCTCTTCTTTATCTTTTAACTGTAGGCCACTTCTTGTCATAATTACCTTGCATTGCTTGTGGCCTAACACCTTAGAAACCTCAGTATTGCTAGGTAAACCCCCTAGTGGTCGAGTTTTTTATTGTTGGGCAAATTGACCAACTTGGGTTTCTAAAGACTTGATGGCAGCCTCCTGATTTTGTAGTCTCATCTTAGTTCGGTTCATGAAGTCATCAGTACACTTCAGAGATTGCTGTTGTTCGACCTGCTACTGCGGCATGGACTGTTGAGTGTGCTACTGTGGCAGGTTTGATGCTGGTATCTAGGGGCTTGGTTGACTGGATTTAAGGCATTGTTGGGTTACTCTATAAAAAGTTTGGATGCCTTTTCCAGGATGGGTTGTAATTGTTGGACATCATATGATTATTCCTGTTATAATTTTCAACATATAGGATGGTTTCCTCATCTTGCATGTAATCAGATGAGTTGACTGCCTTAACCTCATGTATATTTTGTTGGGCTTGCATATTCTGAACCATCTTGGTCAGAGAAGCCAATTGTGCTGCCACCGAACTGGTTGTGTCTAATTTATGGGTCGTGGCATGGCATCTCATTCCTCCTCGCCTTAATGTAGGAAACTGGAAGTCGTTCCTTGTGAGTTTGTTCAGAATATCAATGGCCTCCGCGGGTGCTCTATCCAAAAGTGTCCCATTTGCGGAAACATCTAGCATCATCCTTATGGAGGCATTGTTGGTATTATAGAACATGGAGACTTGCGTCCACAAGGGAAAACCATGTAGTGGGCATTTGTTTAACAATTTTCTGTAGCGTTCCCACGCCTCATACATTGTTTCATCATCATCCTGCCGAAATGATGTGATTTCATTATGGATGTGATCATAGAGATTTGTCGTGTTGAACCTCGTAATGAATTCTCGGCAGAGTTCATCCCAAGATCCTATGGATCCTGTTGAGATGCCATTTAACCAATTTTTGGCCCTATCCCTCAGTGAATAGGGGAACAACTTTAATCTTAAAATATCTTCATGGACTCCTTGGATTTTAAAAGAATTGCACACTTCCATGAAAGATTTAAGATGTTGTCTTGCATCTTTAGTAGTAAACCCACTAAACTGTCCAATTGTGTTCAACATGTTGAATATCACTGGTTTGAGCTCAAAGTGAGTTGCTTCAACCTCTGGGGTGACTACGCCAGGGTATAGTCCGTTTAGGTCTTCCACCAGAAAGTCTCTAACAGTGAGTTGTCTTGGCAATGGTCGCGGCAGTTGCTGCTATGACATTGTTGCTATGGATCCTACTGAGATGCCATTTAACCAATTTTTTGCCCTATCCCTCAGTGAATAGGGTAACAACTTTAATCTCAAAATATCTTCATGGACTCCTTGGATTTTAAAAGAATTGTACACTTCCATTAAAGATTTAAGATGCTACCTTACATCTTCAGTAGTAGACCCACTAAAAGAACATCACTGGTTTAAACTCAAAGTAAGTTGCTTCAATCTCTGGGGTGACTACGCCAGGATATAGTCCGTTTAGGTCTTCCACTAGAAAGTCTCTAACAGTGAGCTATCTTGGCAATGGTCGCGGCAGTAGCTACTATGGCATTGCTGGTGGTAGTATATTATGATCAACAGGTGGAATTTGTCCTCTTGGTGGATCATCCATGACTTGAAACAGGTTGCGCCTTAGATGGTGTCCTGTGCGTTCAATTTCAGGATCCAAGTCGTACAATGGACCACTGGTTTTGCCCTGGTCATAAACCAGATAAGTCAAAGTTAATAAAAAAATAATTAGAATTAAAGTTAAATAAAGAATGGTTAAAGAGCAAGAAAATAAAGAAAACAAAAATTTAGTTGCTAATCCCCGACAACGGCACCAAAAACTTGATGCGTGTAATAATGACGTAATTGTGTAGTGTATACGTCGCAAGTAATAAAGTGATAAGTATATCGTGTATCGTCTCCACAGGGATTGGTATACTTAATATGTCTCCCTTTGTTCCCTTGCTCCTGAAAATAAAGTAAAAACACAGATAAGTGAAATTGTCTAACTAAGTAACTAAATAACAAAACATAAAATAAAGGATGGAGAATGATATAGAGAAAGTGGGTAGGATCCAACTGCGTCAATTAGTGGTTTCGATTGATCTTCTTCTTGTCCAATGCAATTACACGATACTGCTTCGACAATACTGCAGATACAACCTCGGCAGTGTTAGTGTTCTCTACCGCGGCAATCTCTTGCTCTTGGGCAGATGCATCAAAGTTTAGCAAAGTGTCCGTAGTTGACTCCGCTTATCTCTAAGTCAAAGCGCTGTTGATGACTGGTCTTTGACGATACCTCTCGGCGTGAATCAACGATAATCACCAACCAATCCAACACTTCTTTTAGCTTCTGAAACTCTTAACCTATCTCTAGGCCGAGTTAGTGTCGTGAACACCGTACTTATCCCTTTCGTGAATCTAACTCTCTCGATGCTAGATAAATAAATTACTTACAAAATTTTATCTCGAGCTTGAATGCAAGAACAAGGAATGGCAATAGGATAAGCAAACTTCGATATTATTATTGCATTAGAACAAAGAAACAAGAAACAATCTCGTCTCCCTAATATCTACAACCTTCACCTCTCCCTAAGATATTTAGAACATAATATCGATAAGTACAAATCTTAGGGGAAGGGTTTCTCTAAAATAGTCTCCCCCCAATAATGTGGCTGGCTAGGCTATATATAGTCTTAACCTAGGGCAAACCTTTTCTAAATAGACTCTAACTTGGAGAAGGGAGCAAGTCTTCTACATGAGATCTGATGTTTCCAAGTTTGCAGCCTTCTAGAAATATTTTCACGTTTGGTCTTTTACTTGGACTTTCAGTGTGCTAGCCTGTTCTAATTAGTGTGCTGCATCTTCCAGAATATTCTCTATATTTTTGTCTTTCATTCGCCTACAATGTTGATGTTGCCACTCTGGATGCTATCGCGGTCTTATCCCTGCCTTGGCCTCAACACTGCTTCACCGCTGCTTCGGCCCTAGATATTCCTGCAAGTACAGAATATGTAATAATATCCGCATTCTCTATAAATTTCGATTCTGTAAGTAGTGATAACG
Source organism: Abelmoschus esculentus (assembly GCA_035048815.1). NCBI lineage: Eukaryota > Viridiplantae > Streptophyta > Magnoliopsida > Malvales > Malvaceae > Abelmoschus > Abelmoschus esculentus. Next base: position 8,633,357 of record JAUCBN010000026.1, on the reverse strand, counting down.
GAATATCCAATATTGTGCAAAGAGTCCATATTTCAGCTCAAGTTGGAGTAGAGTAGATGCATAAAGTGCCATAAGAAGGGTATTAAATAACTGCCTTTTGGGCATTCATCATGTATCTTTGTGAAACATCCCTAATTCTGCTCAATTTTGATCCTCTTTTTTCGAGGTCTTCCTTTTGTCAAAAAATCTAAAATTTTGTCCTCCAGCGGTGTAGATTTGATATAGAAAATTTTAGCTCAAATTTTTCTCGTTTGATTTTGACAATTTTTCCTATTTTTTGAATTTTTAGCCTAAAATGACAAATTCTTATTAAGAATCGTCCTGAATCTGATACCAATTAATAGAGTAGTCATAGCAATGTGGTTTATGAAATGATGACATGATTGTTGAAGGTGAATATGTCTTATGATTTGTTGTTTTGTCCTCGAAACCTTCTTAAAAGTAGTTACTAAGCATGCAACCTCAAGCGTCTCTAACCCACCCTCCTAGATGCAATTATCTAGTCAAACAAGAGTGTAAAGATTCTTTCTCGTTGAAACGTTGAAGATGACTTCTAAACCCAAGTTTAATGAACACTTGCAAACACTTATTCAATGAATACTCATTACAAAGAACATATCTTGAGCTCCCTATGTCCGATTGATGTGTTTCAAGATGCATTGAAAATGTAACTAAATGACAATAAATTTTTTTAGAAGACGACTCTTACCAAAATACTTGGATCCAATCCGAAAAGGCATTTCAATTTGGCTAACTTCCTAACTTCACAAACAGATTCAAATTTTTGTCCAATATGCATTGCTTTAGCCTTTTCTCATTGATGTATCAAACTAGGTTTCTTCCTTCAAAGCTCAACGAACATTCTTCAATATCTTTTTATCCCTAACATAAGAAGTGGTTAATTTTTCATACCTTGGTGATACATCCTTGCGTTAACCTAAGGTGAAAAACAATCAATCTTAAGCTCCTTTTACCCGTTGAAATCATAATCATATTTATAAGAAAAATTAATCTTCACCAATGATTGCTCGAAATCGAATAAAGATCATGCTCATTCTTTTCTTGAATCTAACTCTTTCGAGTTTAGATAAATGAATATTACTCAAGATCCTATCTCGATTCTATCAAGATAGAAATAGAAAAAGCCAAGAATGAACAAAATTTGAATCAAATTGCAATCAAGAACCTAAACATCCAATCATTTATCCAAACCATAAACCTAAATAAGTCAAGTCAATTAAATTTAGTTTTTGTTAAGGATCAAAAGATATAAAAGAAAATAATCTCCAAACATGAATAATATAAACTAATAATAAATAAGAATATTCAGTGCAAATAGCTTTTTCCCTTAAAAAGGATTCCCTCTATCTAGATCAACTCTTCAATACGACTCCCCTTTTTATTATAGATTTCATTTCTAATTAAAGAGATTATCCGATTAGTTGTGTATTGATAGGGTTTCATTCTCTTTGGAATTTTTTGGATTTAGGATCCTCATCCAATTTAAACTCTTATATGCCAAGAAATCACTAATGCCACTATTTTTGTTGGCTAGAAAAAAGTATAATCTTGAAGATAATTAATAGGTGAACGATATTGGCGATAAAGACTTCGAAAAGAAGACGAAGCAAAGTTGGTGAGTGTATTATGGTTTGACGCACTACGTTGCTTAAAAACAAATGTTGGGGAGTATAGGTTTGGTATGAAAATCCAACCTATACTGGGAAGTAAGTTAACAATTTAAGCTTTTTTTTCTCGATTGTAAACTCCCATAGATTGCATTTTCATGCTCATGTTTTAGAATGTTCTAAATTACTGTCAAATAGTTTTAAATTGATGAAATGTATTGTTATATCCCACGAGAATTATGTTGTAAAATGCTTTTATGACATTGAGAGTTTTTAAATGATTTGCATGGTTTATACATGAGAATTTGAGATAAGATTGAACTTGATTTGATGCATTTTAGGATAACAATTGAACTTCACTTTTGAATTTTAAATTGGTTGTAACGCCCTAAAATTGGGCCTAGAAGTTTAGAGAATCAGTTTCAACAATTTAGTTAGTTCAGGATTAAATACTTAAAAGGTAAACTACTCTAGTGTCCATCCAACTATTTGGGTTTACCTATTTTGGCCACCCACTTAAAGAAATCGTCAACATGTTATTCAATTGTTAAACCCTACCTATTTGAGTCAAAATCGTTAAAATTCTAACAGAGAAGTTAATGATAATGATGTGATTGTTAAATAAAATCTGTATAATTAACATTTGATCCTTATATTTTATTTTTTATTTTAATTTAATTCTTCTAATTTTGAATTAATAAATAAAATCAATCACCAAATCAACACCTAGTTGGTGAGAAAAAAAGAAAGAAATGATGAAGACCTTAAGTCCATAGGGGTTTGAACCCAAGTTCAGAAGGATAAAGAACAAGAAGCTTAATCACGAAGACAAGTTTTGATTCATGCAATAGTATTGTAACATAATGTATTTAAAATATATCATTTGAAAAACTAAAATATAGTAAATATAGTTTAAGAGGTTCGAATATAATTTTAACAAAAAAATAAAAATAATACTAGATATTAAATATCCGATTAAAAGTATTCGAATATTCAAAAAAAATTGATATTAAATATACGAATAAAAATATTTGTATAATAAATATTGAAATAAAAAATATTCGATTAAAAATCATAAATATTTGAATATTTGGATTTAAAAATATTTAAATACTTATGATTTATTTTTGAATGTTGGAATAAAAATATTTATGATTTTTATTTGAATATTTAAAATCAAAATATTTTTATTTAAATATTTTTAATCCAGATATTTGTTATTTATTATTTTTCTAAGAATATCTTTATTCGAATATTTATTATACGAATATTTTTATTCTTATTTTTAATATTAAAATATTTCTCTAAGAATTTTTAATATCAAAATATTTTTATTCAAATATTTTTATATGAATATTTAACATCCGAATACTTTTATTCGAATATTTAAAATCTAAATATTTTTATTTGAATATTTTTAAAATTGAAATATCAAATACTTATAATTTTTATTCTAATATTTAACATCTGAATACTTTATTTAATATTCGAATAAAAGAATTCATCTTTGATTTTTTTTCTTTTTTCTCTAACATTTATTGTTTTATACGATATTTATATAGTATGATGCATTTGTTATCTTAAAATTTGAGTTATGCAGTGGTAAGCTTCTTGGTTGTAAAACCAAAAGATTGGAAGTTCAAATCCCACAAAAAGCATTTATCTCTTTTATTTTTCTTGGTCACATGTCACAATCGGATTAGAGGTAAATAAATATAATAAATATAAAAATAAAAATTAGTCACCCACTCGGATGATGACATGTGTCATTACCTGAATGGGTGATTAATGTTATTTAATTTTATTAAAATTAGGACCAAATTGATTTAATAGATATATAATCTAGACTAAATTGTAATTTTTCAAATTTTTATTAACGTACACATCATCACTCTGTCAGTCTTCCATTTGAATTTTAATGGCAGGGGTCAAAATAGGTAGGATTTAAAATTTGCATGATATAATTGACCTGTTCTTTAGTGGGTGGCCAAAATAGTTATTCCCAAATAGTTGGGTGGTCACTAGAGTAGTTTACCCTACTTAAAAATAGGTTTTTAATGAAAATAAATCTTAAAAAAATATTCTAAAATTCTTATTTGACTTATCTTTGACTTTGTTCAATTAAATTTTGAAAATTGACCTTTTAATCCCTAAGACTTTGAAATTGGTGACTATTTTGTAAAAATTGAAAACTTGAGGACAATTTTATAAACTAAACCAAAACTTTGAATCTATAAGGAGATTTGATCCAATACTAATCTTAGTTAGTCTAAACTTCCAATAGACTATATAAACAACCTTTAATCACTTGTTTTAACCTAAGTTATTAAAATTCTCCACTTTTGATCTCAAACCAAAAAATACACTTTTTAAATATTACCATTCTTTAAATTTCAGTTTTTCTTGTCCAAGACAATATCTTATCGTCTTTTCAAGGTAAATATTCATTCTTTTTAATAAAAATTCATTGGTTTAATTTCCTATAATTTTCTTCTTCAAAATCTCTTCATTTTTTTTGATTTTATTTGTTTTTAAACCTTGGAGAATGAAGTTGGATCAGCTTTGGAGGTGAGAATCATTCAAACCTCTTAAAAATAAAGTTCTATAATGAAATTCCTAAGTTCTTGGCTTATTGCAGCAATATTTAAAGTCTTAAATCAATAATATCGTTTTTCTTAATAAAAATCCATTATTTTCTTGATTTTTGTTCAAGGCTTTTACATGGCTATTTTTTATGCCTAAATACTTGAATCTTGAATTTTTCAGATATAATTAAGTTGGATTTTAAGTATCTTATCCCGTACCTAAGGTTTTGGTGGTGTTTGGAGAGGTTTTTGGTGAGTTTCGTTAAGTTTTATGGTCTTTTTAGGGGTTACCATGTATTGGCCTGAGTTGGGGGATGTCTGGGTGCGTCTTAATACACTAAAACCTCTGATTTTTATGCTTGAATTAGGTCAAGTGGTAGGGAATAAGTTTGAAAGATATCAGAAAGTCGAATCATGTTTTTGGGTGACTTGTCGAGCAAGTTTCGGTAAATTGGTAAGTGGATTATGAGAATGGACTAGTTCGACAGTGTTTTACTTGAGTTTTCAAAGTTTTGGGGTATGGGGAAGGTTTGAGAAACCTCTTTACACTCTGAAGTAAGTTAAACATTTTTGCTTTTCTAAAGGTTTCCATATTAACCCTTGTTTTTACTATGTGTTTTAGTCATGCTCGTGTTATACTTGTGCATATGTGAATATGCATGTGTTTTAATTCTCATGATATGTTTTTACAAATTTTTCATATGTATATGATCCTCCCACGGTTTTGTTTTGAAAATATGAGAAAACTGGTTTTTACTAGTTTATGCATTGGATGCATGTGTTTACATACTATTTTAACTTGAATATTTGAGCATTGGTTTTGGTTTGTGTTCGATATTAAGTTGATGTTTGAAGGTATAATTTGATCGATCAATAGGATGTACAGTGTACTATAAATACAAAATTCGTACGTGTTTTAATTTTCTTGAGTGATGCATTAGAGGATAGCTTAGTGTTGTGTGATATGATATTCATATTACATTTAGGTATGAAAAACTATCCTGGACACTAAGATAGCATCTTTTTATTGTGATAATCAATCAGCTTGACTTGACAATACGATGTCATTCACGTGTGTCCGTTTATGCCAACGATTAGAGGTAAGTGTAATTGTGTCACTTAACCAACATGTGAAAAACGCAAGTGTAAACTATTTATTGTTTTGGTGAAATTCGAGAATTGCATGTGCTTTGTTAACAAGCTCAAATATTTTAAAAGCATTGATAAGTGAAGCATGTAAGACTTGGTTTTGTGGGATACGCCATTTGATGAAACACTTGCTAATTTTTAATAGTGACGTTGACGGCCATGGATATTTTTTTTACTTAGAGCATGAATTGGTTTAAAATTAATTTAGGTATATATATGGGTTGCATTGCAAGTTGTTTTTAAATATTTTTAATTACTCATTAAGCTTATGCTTACCCTTTAATTTACCTTAGAGTGTATAGTATTTATTGTGGAGGCAACAAAGAGAAACAAGGATCTAGGTAACCGCCAATTGAATGCTCAAGTATGTATTTATAACATTAATAATAGTGAGAGAGAAATAGGGATGAGATATCATATTGAGAATGATGTTTATGCCATTTACACTTTCAAAGGCTAGAATGATTATCTAGGATAATGTTAGCTTTGTGACTTGGGTTTGAATTACCTATTGATCTTCCTCTAGTTATAATAAAAGTTACATTGAAGTTTATTTCTTGATATCCCTATGTGTGAATTTGAAGTTATATTGATATCCCTATGAGTTAAATCTAAGATGTGGATATTTAGGTTGGAATGCATCTAGAAATCATGTTGAGTATATTGAAGTGGTTCTTTCATGTGTTTATAAGATTGTTGATGTTGAAGTATTCTCTTAGGAGTTGAATATATTGCTGTTAACTAGGTTGAATTGGAACTAGCTAATATGTCATAATATGTGCTTAAAGTGTTTTTAGGTGAATTTACATATAGAGAATGTTTTGAAACCTTTGGAGGCTTGAAATCTAGAAAATCTATAGTTTTCGAGTAGATGGTTTTGGAACGATACCTTAGGGTATCGATACTCAAGTAAGAACACGATAGAAATTTGGGAAATTAAGCCTACGTATCAAAATCATAAGAGATCATTTCAAAACAGATTAAACAGGCATATCGATACGTATTGCCTTAGTTCTGATAGCCATTTTGATAGTGCTGAATCATATCGAAACCTGGCTTATGTTGTATCAAAATGCAGGCTTGCATCATAGGGCATTGGGCAAGGTATGTCTTTTGTATCTAAATGGGTCCAAGGATGTTTTGATACCCCTAGCTGTTAAGCTGGTTATAAGCTAAGTCACAATTTAGATTCTTTAAATTTTAGTCCTTGAAACTTGTGCATGCAATTAAATGACTTTTAGATATTATTTTAAATTGAAATTTAAGACTTAATCTTGTAATGAACTTAATTAAGGATTGATAACTTTAATTTAATATTTAGTCCTTAAATTTATAGAAGTTCATGTTTTGGTCCTGCAGCATGTTCAATCGAATTAGGTCTTGTTTCCTTTCTATTTCCGCTATAAATAAACTCAATCTAGGCATCAACATGTAGGATCAAAATAAGGCATATAAAAAGATAAGAAAAAAAGTAATAGTAAAAATACGGGTCATTTATCGGGGTGAGTCTTTGAATTAGACTCGATATTTGTTGTGTATCTCGTTCAAGTCTGGTTGTGTCTGGACTGGGTTGAGGGTGTTATATTTTTTGGTATCAGAGCCTAAGTTACAGAATTTCTTGATGCTTTGTTCTATTTTTATGTTATTGTGTGGACTTATGCTTAAATCTTGCTTAAGCACAATGTTTGGATGTTTGCTATATATATGTTTGTTGATAAAGCATGATATGATTAGGTGTTTGCAAGCAAGATTAAATCTTGTTGCATTGTTATGACATTAGTTATATAGAGTTGTAAACATAGTTATGAGTTGCTTGACTAAGTGAATTGAATATTATGTGACATGAACTACTGTTTTGATCATGTTTTAAGGTTGTCTTACATATGAAATTTATAAAAGGAAATATTCTTAGATTTGAAATGTTGCATACATTGCATTCAGTTGATTGCAAAAATAATTTATAAGTTGAATATCTAATTGGATTTGTGGTTCTTAATATGACATGTAACATAGGAAACTAGTTTGAATTTACATTGGTTAATGCATGAGATTTTGAGAAGGTTTTATATGATGCTTAATGCATGTTATGGAAAATACACTTGTTACATGGTAATATATTCTTGATGCTAATCAGAGTTCATGATTGTTTTATGTGATGATTGAGTATATATTGCTAGGGTTTATTTTGGTATCTATTGCTCCAACTACAACTAGGAAATTGTTTTATATTTTACCTGAGATACTTGAAACTTGCTTCGCGCTGGCCTCACAAGTTTTGTAAAAATATTTTTTCTTGTTAAAATTGTTTTTCTATTTTATTGTGCTTGATATGGAACTAAAAAAAAGCTAAAACTTAGTAATAGAGGAGTTGTGGAGGTTAGAAAGCATAGACAAATTTCTGTTGTGGTGTTGTGATATCTGATCTTGAGTAAACTAGATCTTTGATCGTGTTTGAATGAGAAGTGATTTTGAATCAATTTAGTTTGAGAATTTGTTGTGTTGGTGAGTAGTAGGTGACTACATCACTGAGAATGCCTTGAGAGTTTAGAATGTTTTATGTACAATTTGAATCAAACATGTTGGAAACATTCGAGTTATGGTGTGGTTTTGTCTCTTTGAGTACCAAACTTCTGTGATTTTGAACGTTGAGTTGTGGAAAGGGTTTGAATTAAGAAGTTGAAGTTTTGAGAATTGAGGATGATGTTTGTGAGTATGGACAATAATAATGTATAATATAAGTGTAATTATATATACATTAGACATCTTAGGACATATACGCATGGCATTAGATTGTATTTTCATGCACTTGCATAGGCACTTAGGGTGACGTACAGGACTTATGCATGCGTTGTCCATATATATGAATATTTACCTCGTAAAAAAGGAAGTTGTGTTGTGGCTAGTCCAGTAGAAAGAAGGTGTAGATTTAGAGAGGTGTTTGAAAGATCCCTTGTTGTCGACAAGCCTATTGTGTAGGGGATGAGTTACTATTTTGGTTGGAAAGTAATTATTTATAAGGATTGGTTAACTGGGCTTGGAGTTGTTGATGGTTGAACCCACGATGAGTGCCTTGAGTTTGATGTCAATTGAGGTTGATTTTTAAAGAAGCGGAAGAGTGAGTCTCGCAAGGTTTCTTTGGTGAAATTTCAGCTTGTGTAAGAGGTATTATGTTATCAGTATGTGTGGTAGAAGTACCACTTGGTATCCTCTGTTTTTATGGTTCAAGGAGTGGTTAGGTCAAGGGTATAACTGATCTATTGTTTTGTTTTGAAAAGTACTGGTTGTGTTTTCAAAAAGGAAAGAAATATATCAAAAAAAGAGTTGAGGTGAAGAAGGATTCATAACGGACTTTTGTGGATCTTGAGAGATTGTGATCTTGCCATTTGGCTTAGCTTTTGCATGTTGTGTTCTTAAAGAGTTGTGTCGAGTTTTACTTAGGTATGATCAGGTTGTTGTGGAGTTATCGGATGTTATCTTTGGTGACCTCTATATTGAGGAGTTGTGCGACGGGGATCATTGATCAGTTGTAACCTTTATTGTGCAACCCATCTTTTGGACTTCTTTTATTGTAAGAGGTGTTGCGAGGATTTGTGTTTGTTGAATTTTTCATTTACGAATGGTTTTCTCATGTGCTGTTGTTGCTTAACGTTAAGAAGGATGTGAAGGTGCATATAAGGAGAAGTAACATTAAGCTTGGAATAATCTAAGTGAGATAAGAATTGGTTGACCATAGTGCTGTGTTATTTTATCGTCCAGTTAGTGTGTTACTGTTTGTGAAAAGTTGTATGAGTAGTACATCTGATATGAACACCAATGAAAAGGACCAAGAGAAGTACCCAAGTGGCCCAATCACACGTACAAGGGCCAAGAAGTTCAAATCAACCATAGAAAGCTTGTTCACATTAAGCTTTGAATGTGGGGAAGTGAGATTAAAAAGGGAGGATCACTTTATTTTTCTTATGCATAATTTTGCATAAGAATTTAAAGTTTTTATACATATCAATGCATTGAATAACTGTGTTGATCATTTAAGCAAGCATAGTTTTTAAGCATCTAATTCATTTAGGGAAGTAGTTCATCTAGTCATTTAATAAACTATTGCATTCATGCATATAGTTCATTAATAAAGTTAGTTCATTGATCAAACTAGTTCATTAATTAAACTGGTGCATTAATCAAACTATCTCTTATATTGCTTTATGTATGTTTTTTCTAATTAAAATATAAATAAAGTTTACCTTTGTGTTAGGTGAATGAAGGAAGTTGAATAGTCACACCAAATGCAAGAATATATGTCAGATTGATCTCCATTTTTGAACTAGATAGGGTACGATTTGAGTCTTGAAGTCTCTTTCAAGTTTATTCGTCTATATCTTAGCTTTCAGTGCCATTTTAATAACCTTAATCCGATATCGTAAGCTTGAGATATGATCGATTTATCGAATACACTGCAGGCTGGAATTTTCATTAGGGGAATTTTGTACAAGGATGATTTGGATGAGTTTGAGCGAAGGAAGAGTCCCTTCATCTTCATCCAAGACACAAATCATTGAAGGTCTTATTTACTCCCATATTCAAGTCAATTCAAAGCTGATTTTTATTCATAAAAATGAAGGTCATCATTATAAAAATAATCAAGGCATTCAAGTCTCTTCTTCATCATCTTTTGAAGTCTATTTGTATTCTACATGAAGGCATACAATGAAGGCCCTCTTAATGCATAATATTATGATATTCAAGAAGGTTAATTAGCTTGAGGGTCAACATGGAATTGGAAGAGACACTCCCCTTTTGCTATCAAAGTGTCTTCATACATCAAGTGTTCATTTTCATCCCTTTTTTGTCTATGAAAAAGAAAGAAAAGGTAGCCTAAGAGTCTTTCCACCATTTGGACGAAATTATGTGTATATTAAGCCTAAATTAAGTCCAAGTTCATTAATAATACCTTGAACATTCATTCACTTATAGATGGAAGAGAAAACAAAGCATTCATTAGTATTCATCACCATAAATATGAAGCATTCATTTTTTGTTGTAAGACTCTTCATATGGTTCCTATGAACACTATAAATAGGAACCTTTCCTTCATTTTTAGAACATAACTTTGATATAATAAAACTCTTTTGAATTGTTGTTTTCTGCTTTGTTCTTGCGAGAACTCTAATCCTTGAGGAATCCATTCTTACTACAATCACGATCGGACAACATAACTTGACTTGGACCATACTAGCGGGTTCATATCAATTAGTATCAGGGCCTAAGAGATTTTGTAAGGTCTTTTTTTCTTTGTCTCTCGGGTTAGATAAGAAAAAAATGAAAAACGAAAAAAATTTAAGCAAATATGAAAGAGGGAGGAAGCAAACATCTAGTAAACTTCTTTAATCTTAAATATATATATTTGAAGTGTTTGTTATCATTCTCTTATATTTTTCACCATTTTTTCTGTTAACCTTTCATAATTTCATCTCCTACATAACTAAGTCGTTTTAGCCGATTTCTACAAGAAACTTGCAAGCCTTGAGTGAGTTCTTTCAAGGACTTTAATGAGAGCAAGAGTGGAAAAAGACATAAGAGAACACTAAGGGTAAAAGCCATCCCGAGTGAAACACGAGTGAAGTGATTTTTCTTTGGAGCATTTGTTGAGATTTTTTTTGGTTTTGTTGGTGAGGTTTATATTTTATTTTGTTACTAAACATGTCTCAAAATTCTGTATGGAACCCTATTTGTTATAGTAATAATGTTAACATGGATGTAACTAATTCCAATCTTCAAGATAGTAATAATGTTAGCATGGATGACGATTTAAACAACATCAAGATTAACATTCCACCATTCCAAGGCAAAACAGATCCCGAGGCTTATTTATCTTGGGAAAAGAAAAACGAGCACATCTTCGAGTGCCACAATTACTCCGAGAGTTCGGAGTAGGAAGGTAAAATTAGCCTCCATTGAATTTATAGATTATACATTAATTTGGTGGTATCAATTGATATCAAGTAGGAGGCATAATTGAGAGAGACTCATCTCAACATGGAACGAAATGAAGGCAGTGATGAGGAGGCGTTTCATTCCAACTCACTACCATCGAGAGTTGTTCAATCATCTCCAAAACCTTACACATGGTAACCGGAGTTTTGAAGACTATCACAAAGATATGGAGGTGGCTATAATTCGTACCAATATAGACGAGGACCGAGAAGCTACCCTGGCAAGGTTCATAGCTGGACTTGACCCAAATATTGCCAATATGATAGAATTAAAACATTATGTGAAGATGAAAGACATGGTGCACATGTCCATAAAAGTGGAGAAGCAACTCAAAAAGAAGAGTGTCGCACGATCCTATGTGGAGTAACACCAAGATGGGGGAAAATTTCATACAAACGCAGTCCTCCAATTCCTTCTCTTGAAAGAGGAGGACCACCCAAAGGAAGCAAGCTCGTTATCGAATCTAGCAAGGGTAAGGCTTTAGCCACTACAAATCGTTCTCGAGACATACAATACTTTAAATGTTTGGGTCGAGGGCATATTGCAAACCAATATCCAAACCGCAATATCATGCTTCTTCGTGATGATGGAGAAGTTGAACCAGAACATGAGGAGGAAGATGATGTTGCTTCTATACTACAAGATGATGATGATGAATTGGAGCATGCAGCAGAAGGAGAGGCCCTCATTATCAAAAGGAGCCTAAGCATGCAATCTAATGAACGATACGAACAACGCGAGAATATCTTCCACACTCATTGCCACATTGAAGGAAAGGCATGATTTATCATTATAGATGACGGTAGTTGTACTAATGTTGCTAGTACTCTTATGGTAGAAAAGCATGGATTAGTAACAACAAAGCATCCACATCCCTATAAGTTGTAGTGGCTTAATGATGGAGAACTCAAGGTTACCAAAAAAGTTCTTATTGCATTTTCAATAGAAAGGTATAAAGATGAGATCCTTTGTGACGTTGTTCCAATGCATACTAGTCATCTATTGCTTGGAAGACCATGGCAATTTGATAGACGTGCCACACATGATGGATATTCCAACCGATATACGTTCATCCATGAAGCAAGAAAGATTTATTTAACCCCTCTTTCTCCTAAACAAATCTAAAAAGGCCAAATCTATTTGAGATAAAGTATTGAAAAAGACAAAGAGAGAGAGACTAAACTGGAGGTAAAAGCAAAAGAAAGTGAGCAAAATGAAAAAAGAAAAGATGAGTGTATTTACCAAAGAAAGGGAGTTACGAAAGTGTTTGTTGTCCCAAAAGGAATTACTTGTACTTATGTACAAGGAAAATTTATTAAACACTAACCAACTTGATCACACTTTACCTTCTTCCATTGTTTCTTTATTTCAGGATTTTGATGATTTATTTCCGAAGGAAATACCAGGTGGGTTGCCACCAATTCATGGCATTCAACATCAAATTGACTTTGTTCCTGGTGTCGTCATTCCAAATCGACCAACATATCGAAGCAATCCCGAAGAAACAAAGGAGTTGCAAAGGCAAGTAACCGAGTTGATGGCAAAAGGATACGTGAGGGAAAGTCTTAGCCCATGTGCTATTCCGGTTTTACTTGTACCAAAGAAGGATGAAACTTGGCGCATGTGTGTGGATTATCGAGCAGTCAACAAGATTACGGTAAAGTATCGTCACCCTATTACCTGTTTGGATGACATGTTATACGAGCTTAGTGGTTCTAACCTATTTTCTAAGATTGATCTTAAGAGTGGTTATCACCAAATAAGGATGCGGAAAGGTGATGAATGGAAAACAATGTAACATCCTGGTTTTAGGGTTAGTAGTTTATGTGTTGGTTTAGGGGAATTCGATTCGGGTCGAATTGGGTTCTTCGGTTCGTTATTCTGGGGAAATTAAAATAATAATATTTTAATTAGATAAGTAATAATTTTGTGAAATGGTTAAAAATATTAAAATGGTGATTTAAAGTTAAACGAATATTATTTGAACTTTAATTTGATTTTTAATTAAGTTCAATTATGTACTAGTGATTAAATTGTAATTTTGAAAGAGATTTGGGGATTTAATTAATAATTTTCGAAAAATTAGGATTTTAGTGACTAAATTAGAAAGCAAGCCATACTTAGAATCCTTAGAGGCCCATAAACCCAATTTATTTTGAATTAATGATTTATCCACTAAAATTGTTTTTTTAATAATTTTATTTAGGTGACATTTTCATTTTCTTTATTAACCACCTCTTTCTCATCTTTTCTCCCTAATTTTCTCTCCATTTTCTTCTTCAAATTTCTTCAATTACTTGTTGATTTCTTCATCACTTTTAACAAGATTTATTTCATTTTACTCATTTTTTTATTCTCTACAAAACCTACTCATCAATTTTACGAAATCAACATCCATTTTCAAGAAATCAAGGAGATGATTTCTCATCTTTTTGGTGGAGTAAGTCTCAAAGGTAATTTGCTGATTTCTAATCTTTTTCTAAGGTTATATATTGAAATTCCCAAGTATTGGCTTGTTAATCAATAATTGAAACTTGATTTTATGTTTTTAATTCTAGATCTATGGATTTTATGGAGGCTTTTGTGAAATCTTTTTAGATCTCAATTAATGCTGAAATTAGGTTGATTTAATCATGATATTATGTTCTTCAAATGATTATTTGAGTCTTGAATTGATGGCACATTAATTTAATCCTGGAATAATATAATCGGTAGTGTTTTAAGGTGGTTTTTGGTTGTTTTAGGGGCTGTTTTAGGTGTTATAATGTTGTTGGAGGTATAAGGATGGTTTGGATGTGTTTTTGGTTCATAATTGAAATAGATTAGATGTTAGATTCATTAGGTTTTGGGCTGGTGTTGTTTCGGATGCGTTTTGGCAGTTTTCAGTCTTTTCGGCTAGGTTTTTGATAGTTTTGTGGAGGTTTGATGTGGCTGCTAGTTTGAGCATGTTATGATGTGAATATGCTCTGTTTTTAATTTTTTAGAGGAAGTGCAAGAAGGTGCTTAAGTGGCTGGTGCATTGGTGTTGTCATCGGAGCATCGACGAAGGCTCGTTTTGCTTGTCGGGGAGTAATTTCATACTAAAAGCGAATCAGATTGGTTTGGTTCTATTTTGGGGACTATGGAATAGTGTGAAAACTTGTCATAGTTCAAGAGTAAGTAAAGTAAATTATTTTGATGCATTATCATGAGTATTGGCTATTTTCGGTAATGGCATTTATGTTGATGATTCAAAGAGATTTTGGAAATTCATAAGTATGATTTTGGAATGATGCATGCATATGTAAATTGCTGAAAATGCATGGTTTATAAAGACATCCATGGATATGGAAATATGAAAAATGAAGTGGTGTATGATGTGGTCATTTGTCTTACACACAATGGTGACTTTGGGCATGGCTTTTAGTTCATTTATTGAACACATTATGGGTGCATTATGAGCAGTAAATTAGCATGCATATTTGAACTTGATATTGGCTTAGTGACACTAGCTTTAGACTCAGATACGAATGACATGCCATTAGAGACAATAATGGTGACTTCGTGTCATATCAATGGTGACTTTGTGTCATGACGAGATTAAGGGTCTCTAAAACAATGGATCCGTGTATTCGGTGAACTTAAGTTTCACAATATGTGATCACTAGAAAGCCAATATGCATACATGGATTAAAATAGAACATTGTGCATCATTCATTAAATGTATTGATAATGTTATGCATACTCAAGAAATGTTCTGGTATTATGAACATGAATATGAAATGTTAAGCATGCATAATTTAGTGATACATTGCAAGCAATGGTTTAAATATTGTTTTTAATTGATGCATAAATGATCTTGTTAGAGCTTCCTCACTAAGCATGTTGTGCTTAAGCTCTCCTTAGTTTCATCTTTGCAGAGAATTAGAGATATTTTGGGGCTGCATTTGGAGCAAGAGAACCAAGGGGAAAGTCTACATATTTTGGGTATGTTTAGCATATAAGTTGGGGCTTGACAATGTGTAAACCAATCCCATAAGAGAGTGTGTTGTTTAGCTAAAGACTTGTAATAAGACCTCTAATTTTGCTTAGGTTGTTGCTTGACGGATTGTTATATTGCTTTGGTTGATTCATGCTATGTTGTATTTGTTTGATGCATGTTTGTTTGATTGCCATTGGAATTAATTAATGTTAGGAAGCATGTCTCTAGTTGTTATGTGATCTAAGATGATTATACTCGATTGTATTGATGAGTGACTAAAAGGCAGTTATTTACTACCCTTCTCATGGTACTTTATGCATCTATTATACACCAACTTGAGCTGAAATATGGACTCTTTGCATAATATTGGAAATTCAGTCATCACTACTTACAAAGTCAATATTTATAGAGAATACGGATACTATTACATATTCTGTACATGAAGGAATATCCAGGGCCGAAGTAGCAGTGAAGTAGTGTTGAGGCCGAGGCAGGGAACAAAGCCGCGACAGCATCCAGAGTGGCAGCATCAATATTGTAGGCGCAATGAAAGATAAAAATATAAAGAATATTCTGGAAGATGCAGCGCACCTATTGGACCACGCTAGCACACTAAAAGCCCAAGTCAAAGATCAAGCGAGAAAATCCTTCTAGAAGGCGGCAAACTTGAAAATATCAGATCCCATGAAAGAAGACTTGTTCCTTACTCCAAGTCAGAGTCTATTTAGGAAAGGTTTTCCCTAGGTTAAGACTATATATAGCTTAGCCGGCCACAATGTTAGGGGAGCCAATTTTTAGAGAAACCTTTCTCCCTAAGAATTGTACCTAACGATATTATATTCTAAATTTCTTAGGGATAAGTGAAGGTTATAGATATTAGTGAGAGGAGATTGTTTCTTGTTTCTTTGTTCTAATGCAATAATAATATCAAAGTTTGCTTATCTTATTGTCATTCCTTGTTCTTGCATTCATGCTCGAGAGAGAAGTTTGTAAGTAATATATTTATCTAGCATCGAGAGGTGTAGATTCATGAAAGGGATAACTACGGTATTATAGACACTAACTTGGCCTAGAGATAGGTTAAGAGTTTCAGCAGCTAAAACAAGTGTTGGATTGGTTGGTGATTATCATTGATTTACGCCGAGAGGTATCATCAAGGACAAGTCATCAACAGCGCTCTGACTTAGAGATAAGCGGAGTCAACTACGGACACTTTGCCGAACATTGATGCATCTGCCCAAGAGCAAGAGATTGTCGCGGCAGAGAACCCTAATGCTCCGAGGCTGTAACTGCAGTACTGTCGAAGCAGTGTTGTGTATTTACATTGGAGAAGAAGAAGATCAATCGAATCCACTAATTGACATAGTTGGATCCTACCCACTTTCTCTATATCATTCTCAATCTTTTATTTTATGTTTTGTTATTTAATTATTTAGTCAGTTAAACAAATCCACTTATTTGTGTTTTTACTTTATCTTTCAGGAGCAAGGGAACAAGGGAAGACATATTAAGTATACCAATCCCTGTGGAGACGATACACGCTATACTTATCACTTTATTACTTGACAACGTGTACACTTGCACTCAATTGCGCTTTTATTGCAGGCATCAAGTTTTTGGCGTTGTTGTCAGGGATTGACAACTAAATTTTGTTTTCTTTATTTTCTTGCTCTTTAACCTTTCTTTATCTAACTTTAATTCTAATTATTTTTTTATTAACTTTGATTTATTTGGTGTATGACCAGGGCAAATCCGAGTGGTCCATTGTACGAATTGGACCCTGAAATCGAACATACAGGACACCATCTGAGGCGCAACTTGTTTCAAGCCATGGATAATCCACCAAGAGGACAAATCTCACCTGTTGACCAGAATGTACTGCCACCAGCAATGCCGCAGCAGCAAATTCCGCAACCATTGCCGAGGCAGCCCATTGTTAGAGACTATCTGGTGGAAGATCTAAACGGACTCAACCCTGGCGTAGCCACCCCAGAATTTGAAGCAACTCACTTTGAGCTCAAACCAGTGATGTTCAACATGTTGAACACAATTGGACAGTTTAGTGGGTCTGCTACTGAAGATGCAAGGCAGCATCTTAAATCTTTCATGGAAGTTTGCAATTCTTTCAAGATCCAAGGAGTTCATGAAGATATTTTACGATTAAAGTTGTTCACCTATTCATTGAGGGATAGGGCGAAAACTTGGTTGAATGATATCCTAGCAGGATTAATAGGATCTTGGGAGGAACTCTGCCGAAATTCATTATGAGGTTTAATCCGACAAATCTCTATGATCGCATCCGTAATGAAATCATATCATTTCGGCAGGATGATGATGAACCGATGTATGAGGCATGGGAACGCTACAGAGAATTGTTAAACAAATGCCAACTACATGGTTTTCCCTTGTGGACGCAAGTCTCCATGTTTTATAATGCTACCAATGCCTCTACAAGGATGATGCTAGATGCTTCCGCAAATGGGACACTTTTGGATAGAGCATCCGCGGAAACCATTGAGACTCTGAATAAACTCGCAAGGAACGATTTCCAATTTCCCAAATCAAGGCGAGGAGGAATGAGACGTCATGCCACAACCCATGAATTAGACACATCCAGTTCGGTGGAAGAACAATTGGCTTCTCTGACCAAGATGGTTCATAATATGCAAGCCCAAAGAAATATACATGAGGTTAAGGAAGTTAACTCATCGGATTACATGCAAGATGAGGAAACCATCCTATATGTTGTAAATTATAACAAGAACAATCAAATGATGTCCAACAATTACAACCCATCCTGGAAAAGACATCCAAACTTTTCATGGAGTAACCCCAACAATGCCTTAAATCCAATTAATTAAGCCCCCGGATTTCAGCATCAAAGTCAGAACCTGCCGCAGCAGCACACTGAGCAGTCCATGACACAACAACAGTCTTTGAACGCATTGGCAGATTCTCTTACGACTTTCATGACAAAGACTGATGCATACATGACCGAGAATAGCTGCTTCATGGAGCGTACTGATGACTTCATGAACCGAACTGAGATGAGACTGCAGAACCAGGAGGCTACGATCAAATCTTTAGAAACCCAAGTTGGTCAATTTGCCTAACAAAAAAACACTCGACCACCAGGGGTTTTACCTAGCAATAATGAGGTTGCTAAGGTATTAGTCCACGAGCAATGCAAGGTAATTACAACAAGAAGTGGCCTACAATTAAAAGATAAAGAAGGGACCTCAACCGATAGAGTCCAACTAGAAAAGAAACATCACGAGGACTTAGAAGCTGAGCAGGACCGTACCGAAAGCACTACCACGGCATCAGAACCAGCAGTACCCGAACAACCTACCGAGGCAACTGCAGATAAGTTCACCCCAGGTATTAAAATCAATATACAAGGAAACCTGGAGAACATAAGTCCACCACCTCCTTTCCCGTAGAGGTTAAAAAGGCAGAAACAGGACCACCAATTTCAGAAATTCTTAGACATGTTGAAGCAAGTCCATATCAACTTGCCACTAGTTGAGTCTATTGAACAAATGTCCAAGTATGCCAAGTTCTTGAAAGACATAGTATCCAAACGACGAAGGCTAGGGGAATTTGAAACGGTGACAGCCACTGAAGTTTGCATGGCTATGCTGCATAATCGCATGCCGCTTAAGCTAAAGGATCCTGGATGCTTTACAATCCTCTGCGCAATTGGGGATGGTTACAAAGGAAAGACCCTATACGACTTGGGAGCAAGCATCAATTTAATACCCAAATCGGTTTTTCAAAAACTTGGAATAGGGCGGGCAAAACCAACAACAATATTGCTCCAACTTGCGGATCGGTCCTATGTGCATCCTGAAGGCAAAATTGAGGATATTCTGGTGAAGGTCGACAAGTTTATATTTCCTGCAGACTTTCTTGTCCTTGACTGTGAGGCCGACGACAATGCACCGATCATATTGGTCGACCTTTCCTTGTCACTGGCCGCACTCTAATAGATGTGGAAAACAGAGAATTGACTATGAGAATAAATGATCAATAAGTCAAGTTCAATATTTTTCATATGCTTAAAAAGCATGACAATCTAGAAGAATGCCAAATATCAAAGACCTTAGACGAAGACTTGTTACAACCATGTCTGGAAAATAACTGCCCCAGCAGAATCATCAGCAATTTTACGCATCACTGTCTCGGCAGTTCAGAAGATGATTGCTATACCCATGCTCTGAACAACGTACACAAAATTGAGAGTCTCGAGGCGCAAGAAATTGAAGAAACAAACTGGACAACCCACTTTCAAGGTAAGTATATTGCACCTTTGAATTATCAAAGAAAGGATAATGAATCCACCAATACAGAGCCAGTATACACTGAATTAAAACCTTTGCCAGCCAATTTAAAGTATGTTTATTTGGGACCCAACCACACAATGTTCGTCATCATTTCTTCTATGCTGCAGCCGAAACAGGAACAAAGCTTAATAGAAGTGTTATGGCAGCACAAGACAGCACTAGGGTGGACAATTGATGACATAAAGGGAATAAGTCCAGCCGTTTTTATGTATAAAATCATATTAGATGAAGATCAAAAACCCACTGTGGAGGCCCAATGGAGACTTAACCATGCCATGAAGGAGGTAGTTCGTAAGAAAATAATCAAGTTGCTTGATGCTGGAATCATCTATCCTATTTCTGACAGTGAATGGGTAAGCCCAGTACAATGTGTGCCCAAAAAAAGGTGGCATGACTGTCATAACCAATGAGAACAATGAGTTAATCCCAACAAGAAATGTGACATGGTGGAGAGTTTGTATGGACTACCGAAAGTTGAACAAAGCAACAAAGAAAGACCATTTTCCTTTACCCTTTATTGATGAGATGCTTGACAGACTGGCTGGTAAATCCTATTATTGTTTTCTTGATGGTTATTCAGGATATAATCAAATTGCTATTGCTCCAGAAGACCAGGCCAAAACCATATTCACCTGCCTGTATGAAACATATGCTTTTAGAAGAATGTCGTTCGGCCTTTGCAATGATCCAGTTACCTTCTAGAGATGCATGATGGCAATTTTCTCAGATATGATCGAAGATTTCATAGAATTATTCATGGATAATTTTTCAGTCTTTGGGGATAACTTTGCTCATTGCCTCGGCAATTTGGAGAAAGTATTACAAAGATGTGAGGAAACCAATTTAATTCTCAGCTGGGAAAAATGTCATTTTATGGTAAATGAGGGCATAGTTCTAGGCCATAAAATATCATCAGAAGGAATTGAGGTTGATAAAGCCAAGGTTGATGTGATAAAAAATTTACCTCCACCCATCTCTGTGAAAGGAATTCGAAGCTTCTTGGGTCATGCAGGTTTTTATAAAAGGTTTATCTCTAACTTCTCTATAATTTCTAAACCTCTCTGTAACCTACTTGAGCAGGATCAAAAATTTGAATTTACTGATGAATATACTGAAGCATTCGAGACCCTAAAGGAAAAGCTAGTTACAGCATCGATAGTGGTTCCACTAGATTGGACTCTACCCTTCGAGTTAATGTGTGATGTAAGTGATCATGCTGTCGGGAAAACACTTGGACAAAGGAAAAACAATATCTTCCATGTTATTTACTATGCTAGCAAGACACTCAATGATGCTCAGATAAATTACACTACAACCGAGAAAGAACTACTAGCAGTAGTGTTTGCCTTTGATAAGTTTCATTCCTATCTTATTAGCACTAAAGTTACCATCCATATGGACCACTCGGCACTTAAGTACCTTTTCTCCAAAAGGGAAGCCAAACCAAGATTGATAAGATAGATTCTTCGGCTACAAGAGTTTGATGTGTAGATAAAAGATAGAAAAGGTACTGAGAATCAAGTGGCTGATCATTTATCCAGACTAGAGAATGAAGGTTGTGACAATGAACTGAAAGACATACATGACACCTTTCGAGATGAACAAATATTGCATATCGCAACAAATGATGCTGATACTGCCGAGGCAACACCCATAGCAGTACATGATTACGAGGCCCAGGCACTGCTTAAATATATTTCAGAATCTATCAAGGAAGACATACAAGTAGTAACGACAACTCCCTGGTACGTTGATCTTGTTAACTTTTTAGTCAGTGGCATAGTTCCTTATAACTTAAACTATAACGAAAAAAAGAGGTTTCAGCATAATGTCAAGCATTATTTCTGGGATGAACCTCTCTTGTTTCGACAATGTACAGATCAGGTTATACGACGATGTGTCCCAAAAGAGGAACAACAAGAAATTCTTCAATAATGTCACGATCTACCGTGCGGAGGACATTTTGGCGGAAATAAAACAGCAACAAAAGTGCTTCAATCAGGATTTTATTGGCCGACGCTCTTCAAAGATGCCCACCTCTATTGCAAGGCTTGTGATCGATGCCAAAGGACGAACAATATATCTAGACGAAACGAGATGCCACAAAAGCCAATAATGGAAGTAGAATTATTCGATGTATGGGGAATAGATTTTATGGTACCATTCCCTTCATCTCAAGGAAACCTCTACATCCTAGTAGTAGTACATTATGTGACCAAATGGGTTGAAGCAATCGTCACACCCCACAATGACGCCAAGATAGTACACAAATTTCTCAAGAAGAACATATTCATAAGATTTGGAGTACCGAGAGCCATCATTAACGATGAAGGTAAGCACTTTGACAATAGACTCATTGCCGCGGCACTAAAGAAAGTAGGTGTCACTCATAAAATGGCGACGACATATCATCCACAAACAAATGGCCAAGCTGAACTTGCAAATAGGAAATTGAAACAAATCTTCGAAAAGGTAGCACACACTTCTCGAAATGATTGGTCTCATCGGCTTGACGATGCTTTGTAGGCGTCTAGAACAGCTTACAAAACACCCTTGGGGACATCGCCCTATAGATTAGTATTGAGAAAGCTTGTTATTTACCCGTGGAAATTGATCACAGAGCTTACTGGGCAGTAAAGAATCTAAATATGGAATAGGAAAAAGCTGGCCCAAAACGACTACTGGACCTTAATAAATTGGATGAATTCAGGACGGAAGCCTATGATAATACCAAGATATATAAGGAGAAGACGAAACGCTGGAATGATGACAAATTGCTGCCGTGACAGTTCCTACCGGGGCAACAAGTCCTCCTCTTTAACTCTAGACTCAAGTTATTCCCTAGGAAACTCAAATTCAGATGGGGTGGAATTCAAAGTGAATGGCCAACGGTTGAAGGGGTGGAATTCAAAGTGAATGGCCAACGGTTGAAGCATTACTCTAAACATCAAGAGGCAAAAACGATGGCAACAATCACTTTGAGCGATGCACCTACATGACATCCTCCTCTAGTTTAATTTTAAACATTTAATTATTAGTTTTAGTATTATTTTTGTTTTCATTTTCTTTTTGTTGTGTTTTAGCCAGAATCGGGAATCACAAGAGACATCTCTGAGCAGATCCGCGAAGACTGATCCGACATCGCATCTCTCATTTAATTGTTGTTTGTCTTATATTTTGAGCATTGAGGATAATGCTTGGTTTGAGTTTGGGGGTATTGTAGGTGCAGAAGCACTGCCAGGGCTACCTACTGTCGCGGCAATACCATAAAAGGGAGTAAATTTTTTCTAAAATTTTTGCAATATTCTCTTTTCTTGAATTACTGTTTGTAATCTTGCACTGCTCTACATCAGCTTTACTTTTGTTTACTCCTTTAAGGCTATAGAAATCTTTCTCCTTACCATGGCCAGGTTCTGTTTTGAAGGGATAACCATAGGATACTCATGGAATAAAACTTAGAAGCTTGCTTTAGGGTTAGAAAGAAAATAAACACTTTTTGGACTTGTTTGATTTAGGAGTTCTTTTAATAAACTTAGGTGATAAAGACTTAGAACCTTTTGGAAAATTAACTAGAGGTGTCTATCACTGGCTCTAGTTTTGATCTCCTTCATGCTAGAGGTGCCCGAAACTGGCTCTAATATGCTAAATAGGTGGTTAGAAAGAAAAAAAGAAGAAAAAGAAGAAAATAGAAAACGCATATCTTGAGGTGACTGAAATTGGCTCAAGACTTGTTGTTTTAAGGAGATAGCTTTAATCCAAATTCTACTTGTCTTGAACTTAGAGTTTATCTAAGAAAGACTTGAATCAGCCTTGTCCATAAAACGCACACACTCACCTAGCCTTAGAGCTTGTTTCTTAGTAAAAGTCCTTGGGTAAAGTAGTGGCTAAAACGAAGAGATAGACATGACCATGGTGGGGAGAATAGATGGAAAAGTAAGGCCAAAGGGGAGTAAGGATCGACAATTTGATGTCTTGCATTGCTTGAGGACAAGCAATAGTTCGAGTTTGGGGGTATTTGATGAGTGCCTAAAAGGCAGTTATTTACTACCCTTCTCATGATACTTTATGCATCTATTTTACACCAACTTTAGCTGAAATATGGACTCTTTGCACAATATTGGAAATTCTGTCATCACTACTTACAAAGTCAATATTTATAGAGAATGCAGATATTATTACATATTTTGTACATGCAGGAATATCCAGGGCCGAAGTAGCAGTGAAGTAGTGTTAAGGCCGAGGCAGGGAACAAAGTCGCGACAGCATCCAGAGTGACAGCATCAATATTGTAGGCGCAATGAAAGATAAAAATATAAAGAATATTCTGGAAGATGCAGTGCACCAATTGAACCAGGCTAGCACACTAAAAGCCCAAGTCAAAGACCAAGCAGGAAAATCCTTCTAGAATGCGGCAAACTTTGAAATATCAAATCCCATGAAAGAAGACTTGTTCCTTACTCCAAGTTAAAGTCTATTTAGGAAAGGTTTGCCCTAGGTTAAGACTATATATAGCCTAGCCGGCCACATTATTAGGGGAACCGATTTTTAGATAAACCCTTCTCCCTAAGAATTGTATCTAACGATATTATATTCTAAATTTCTTAGGGATAGGTGAAGGTTGTAGATATTAGTGAGAGGAGATTGTTTCTTGTTTCTTTGTTCTAATGTAATAATAATATCAAAGTTTGCTTATCCTATTGTCATTCTTTGTTATTGCATTCAAGCTCGAGAGAGAAGTTTGTAAGTAATATATTTATCTAGCATCGAGAGCTGTAGATTCATGAAAGGGATAAGTACGGTGTTGTAGATATTAACTCGGCCTAGATATAGGTCAAGAGTTTCAGCAGCTAAAAGAAGTATTGGATTGGTTGGTGATTATTGTTGAGTTACGCCGAGAGGTATCGTCAAGGACCAATCATCACCAGCGCTCTGACTTAGAGATAAGTGGAGTCAACTACGGACACTTTGCTGAACTTTGATGCATCTACCCAAGAGCAAGAGATTCCCGAGGTAGAGAACACTAATGCTACCGAAGCTGTAGCTACAGTGATGTGAAGAAGTGTTGTGTAATTGCATTGGACAAGAAGAAGATCAATCGAATCCACTAGTTGACGCAGTTGGATCCTACCCACTTTCTCTATATCGTTCTCAATCTTTTATTTTATGTTTTGTTATTTAATTATTTAGTTAGTTAAACAAATCCACTTATTTGTATTTTTATTTTATCTTTCAGGAGCAAGGGAACAAGAGAAGACATATTAAGTATATCAATCCATGTGGAGACGATACACGATATACTCATCACTTTATTACTTGACGACGTGTACATTTGCACTCAATTGTGCTTTTATTGCACGCATCATGTATAATTTGTTCTTAGTGTTTAGGAATTATGCATATAGTTGGTGGTGTTTAACGGTTGTGTATTGAGTCGGTAATGTTCACTTAGTTTTACAGAATTTTTAGGTTCCAGACCCAAAGTTTCAAAACCTTAGGTAGGTTTTGAAACCTTTGTCAAACAGTTTTGAAACCTTCAGGAAGGTTCGAAACCTTGCGGGCAATTTCGATTCTGGACCCTTACTGAACGCGAAAAGTTTCGAAACCTTCAGGGAATTTTCAAAACCTTTTACAAAAAGTTTCGAAACCTTTATGGAAGGTTTCGAAACCTTTGGCTTCTAGAAATTAATAGTTGCTAGAAATTGCATTTTAGTTTTGTATATTTCTTTCTATATTCAATTAGGGTATCTACAGATGTTATTTTGAGCTGAAATTTCACATGGATTCATAAAGTTGATTTAATTTCAAGATGGCTAACTTAATTTGGGCAAAGTCCTTATAATTTGAAAGATTTACATTTTGGTCCCTAAATTGGTGAAATATGCAATTGATGATGTTAGAATACTCCGTTTGATTTGAAATTTACCGTGAGGGATATTTGTATGTTTAATTGAACTTTGATGGAATGAGTTTCTACTTTGTCTTTAGAATTTAAAATTTTTATGTTTTAGTCCTTAACTTACTAAATTGTTTAATAGAATGCTTATTTGTGATCGGATTGTTTCCGTCAATGCTTTGTATAAGACCAAGACATGTAGGAATGTAATTATGCATCTAGAAGAAAAAAATATATATCGGTTTTAGGGTTGTTTATCGAATCGGACCTTTGCGGGTTTGGTTTGATATTCCCCGTGTAACCCATTAGTGTCGGTTCTGTCTAGGTCGGGCTAAGGGGGTTACAAACAACGTTTAAAGCAAAGCAAGGACTCTATGAGTGGTTGGTTATTCAATTTGGCCTTACTAAAGCGCCTAGCACATTCATGAGGTTAATGAACCATGTTATTAGACCATTTTTGGGTAAGTTTTGTATTGTGTACTTTGATGACATTTTATTCTATAGTAAATAAAGGGAAGAACATGTTCAACACTTGAGGTCAGTTTTATTGGTTTTAAGAAAAGAGAAATTGTTTTTCAACTTACAAAAGTGCATATTTTGTACTAATAATGTTGTTTTCCTTGGTTTTGTTATGAGTTCCGAGGGTTTGGAGGTTGATAAAGAGAAGGTTAAAGCCATAGAAGAGTATCCACGACCAACAAGCATTTCACAAGTGAGAAGCTTTCATGGACTCGCAAGTTTTTATAGACAATTCATTCCCAACTTCAGAACTATTGTTGCTCCATTAACTAGTGTCATCAATAAGAATGCTAACTTTTTCTAGGGAGAAGCTCAAGAAAATTCTTTTAATGACATTAGAAATTGTTTAATCTATGCCCCTTTCCTTACATTACCTGATTTTAATAAAACTTTTAAAATTGAATGAGATGCACCAGGTGTGGGAATTGGAGCGGTGTTGTCTAAAGGTGAACGTCCTATAGCTTATTTAAGTGAGAAATTGAGTGAAGCTACGCTTAATTATCCAAACTAAGACAAGGACATACATGCTCTTGTTAGGGCGATGGAAACGTGACAACACTACTTATGGCCAAAGGAATTTATTATTCACATCGATCATGAAACCATAAAGCATATTAGGGGGCAACATAAACTCAATAAAAGGTATGCTAAATGGGTAGAGTTTCTTGAAACTTTCCCATATGTGATCAAATATAAGAAAGGTAAGGAGAATATAGTTGTCGATGCATTGTCGCGAAGGTATGTTCTTCTAAACACCTTAGAATCTAAGTTGTTGGGTTTTGTTTTTATTAAAGACTTACATGTTTCTGATTTTAATTTTAGAGAGATTTTCAAAGCTTGTAAGAAAGGGACCTTTAAAACCTATTATATGGATTATGGGTTCCTATTCAAAGAAGGTAAATTATGTATTCCACAAGGTTCGACATGTAAGCTAATTATCAAGGAAGCTCATGGAGGGGGTTTGATGTGACATTTTGGCATAGCTAAGACATTAGCCATACTTCAAGAACATTTATATTGGCCCAAGATGAAACAGGATGTAGAGAGGTTATTTGAGCGTTGCAGCACTTGCAAGAAGGCCAAGTCAAAAGTTATGCCACATGGACTATACACACCACTACTCATTCCGGAAGTCTCTTGGATGGACAAATCAATGGACTTTATGCTAAGGTTACCATACACAAAGAAAACAAAGACTCTATCTTTGTAGTGGTGGATCGTTTTCTAAAATAGCTCACTTTATTCTTTGTAATAAAACTAATGATGCTCACATGTTGTTAATTTATTTTTTAAGGAAATCTTAAGGCTACATGGTGTGCCAAGGAAAATTGTCAGCGATCGAGATTTGAAATTCATAAGTAACTTTTGGAGAGCTCTATATGGAATGATCGGAGCTAAGCTAATATTTTCCACCACATGTCATCCTCCTCAAATGGATGGACAAACTAAAATGGTGAACCGAGTGCTATCCATGTTTCTTAGGACCATTATTCGAAAGAACTTAAAGACATGAGAAGAGAGCTTACCATACGTGGAGTTTGCATATAATTGATCAGTCCATACTACTACAGGTCATACACCTTTTGAAGTTGTGTATGGATTTAATCTATTAACACCAATGAACTTGTTACCATTACCCACTTATCAAATTGTGAAAAAAGATGGACTTAACAAAACATAATATGTTAAGAAACTCCATAAACAAGTGCAGGAAAATATTGAAAAGAGAACCAAGTAATATGAGCCGCATACGAACAAAGGACAAAAAAGAGTTATTTTTGAGCTGGGAGATTGGGTGTGGTTACACATAAGAAAAGAAAGGTTTCTAGCACAACAAAAGTCTAAATTGATGCCTCGAGGAGATGGACCATTTCAAGTTGTTAAGAGGATCAACGAAAATGCTCATCAATTAGACCTCCCATGTGAGTTTAAGGTCAGTGCAAACTATAATGTTGTTGATTTATCTCTTTATGATGTAGATGACGATTTGGGGACAAATCGCTTTAAAGTGGGAGAGACTGATATGAACACCAATGACAAAGACCCGGAGAAGTATTGACACGCGTCGTAAAGTGTCAAAAATAAATTCCTTATTCTCAAATAAATAATAGAAAATTAAATATAGTAAAGGATAAGTAAGGGTCGATCCCACAGGGACTAGAAACTTTCTGATTATGTTCTAATCGATTGGTGATTAAAGAAGGTCGATCGAATTGTATTTGAGTAAAAAAGGGGGTTTTGTCAAATATAATGAAGCTAAGTAATTGAAGAGGTTCAAACAAAGCAAATAATTTAATAAAATAAAAACTAGCCTTAGGCTTTCGCTTTGACTCGACTTTAATAGATTATCAGAAAAAATATTTTCACTTCGGGATTTTACATCGGTACTTAGCTTTCAAGGTTCAATCCTTGAAGCAAATCTTTCAAACCGAATATCCAAGTGCTATCTTTGATATTGTTTTAATGGTTTAATCCACCAACTCTATGTTTGTAGATAAAAAATATTTGAATCTCAAAACCGACTTGAATTATGTTATTTCAATAATAACTGATCTAATCTTAGTTTTCTTCTTAGCAATCAATTTGCTAATGTGTTCCCAGCAAGTCGAATTGCTTCAATAGCCGATTTTTCCTCCCACAAAATTGATCAAATCAATGTCATGACCAAATTCAATCTTTAGTTTTGAAATAAATTTGATTTAGAAATAAGTTTAAAAGAAAACTAGAAGAAATGAAAAGACAAAGTTATTTATGTGCTTTTCAATACTCACGTTTGGATCAAGTTATCGCTTAAGCCCTTGGCTATAAAAACATAGCCGAGCATAATTATGGGAAAAATTATACTCAACATAAAAATAAAATAAAGTAAAAAATAAAAATAAGAAAAATAAATAAAGAAGATAATAGATGAAAGAAAACTCTAGGATTTGGAATTAAAAGAGGAATGAGTTCTAGGCTTACCCAAGGTGAGTATTTATAGCCTTCTACAAAACCTAAAATATAGAGATAAATCTAAGATAATTCTAAAAATATTTAAATTCAAATTATAAAAGATAAACCCTAGTTTAAAATTCAAAATGTGGCTGATAAGCTATCTAGAACACGGATAAACTATTACGCGCTAGCTAACGCCATCTTCTAGAAATTATTGATCAAATCCAATGTCAAATTTTTCATACCCAAATTCATACCCTTAAATCCATATTCGATCCAGAAAATAGAAAAACTTCAGAAATAACCCATTTAGTAGCATTTTCCAGATTCAGAGTCTTACACAAAAAGACATGAAAAACATCAAGATCAATAGTATATCCATCAATACAAGGAGTAATTAAACACAAAATACGAACTATTTTAAGCACTTATCAAGTACTCAAGTGTCCCCATCACAAGTGCAAGGGCCAAGAAGTTTCAATCAGCCATGGAAAGCTTGTTCACATCAAGCTTTAAATGTGAGGGAGTGAGAATAACAAGGGAGGATCACATTAACTTTCTTATGAATAATTTTACATGAGAATTTAAAGTTTTTATACATATCAATGCATTGAATAAGTGTGTTGATCATTTAAGCATGCATAGTATTTAAGCATCTAGTTCATTTGTGGAAGTAGTTCATCTTGTCATTTAATAAACTATTTCATTCATGCATGTAGTTCAATAATAAAGTTAGTTCATTGATCAAATTAATTCATTAATTAAACTAGTGCATTAATCAAACTAACTCTTATATTATTTTATGCATGTTTTTTCTAATTAAAATATAAATAAAGTTTAGCTTTATGTTAGGTGAATGAAGAGACTTGAACAGTCACACCAAATGCAAGAATATATGTCAGATTGATCTTCATTTTTGAACTGGATCCGGGACAATTTTAGTCGTGAAGTCTATTTAAAGTTTATTCGTCTATATCTTATCTTTCCAATGCCTTTTGAATCACCTTAATCCGATATTGGAAGCTTGAGATATGATAGATTTATCGAAGATAGTGCGGGCTAGAATTTTCATTACGGGAATTTTGTGCAAGGATGATTTGGATGAGTTTGAGCCAAGGAAGAGTCTCTTCATCTTCATCCAAGAGATAAATCATTGAATGTCTTATATATTCACATATTCAAGTCAATTCAAAGTTAGTTTTTATTCATACAAATGAAGGCCATCATTATGCAAATAATCAAGACATTCAAGTCTCTTCTTCATCATCTTTTGGAGGCTATTTGTATTCTACATGAAGGCAAACAATGAAGGCCCTCTTAATGCATAATATTATGGCATTCAAGAAGGTTAATTAGCTTGAGGGTCAATATGGAATTGGAAGAGACACTCCCTTTTTGCTACCAAAGTGGCTATATACATCAAGTGTTCATTTTCATCCTCTTTTTCTCCATGAAAAAGAAAGATAAGGTAGCCCAAGAGTCTTTACACCATTTTGACGAAATTATGTGTATATTAAGCCTAAATTAGGTCCAAATTCATCACTAATAAATTTAATATTCATCCACTTAAAGATGGAAGAGAAAACAAAGCATTCATTAGCATTCATCATCATAAAGATGAAACATTCATCTCTTGTTGTAAGACTCTTCATATGGTTCCTATGAACACTATAAATATGAACCTTTGTAACATCCCAAATTTTGGTCTAGTAGTTTTGGTGCTAGTTAGGAAGGTTCAATTTGGGTCGAATTGGATTTCTTTGGCTCATTAATTTCGGGTAATTAAAATATTAATATTTTAATTGGGTGAATAGTAAATTTTTAGCAAAATTATAAAAATGTTAAAATAATGTTTTAAGGCTAATGAAATTTTAATTTACTCTTAATTTGGTATTGATTAAGCTTAATTTCTAATTTAGTGACAAAAATGCAAATTTTGGAAAGTTAGTGGCAAAATTGTAATTTTGCCGAAAATTTAGTTTTTGTGAATAAATTGAAAAGTAAGCCAAATATTAGAATCTTTAGAGTTCCATTAACCCAATTTGTTTTAATTAGAGATCATTCATCAAAATTGGTTTTAATTGGAACAATATGTGTGATAAGTGCTTAACTCACTGTCACTTTCTACATTTTTCATTTATATTTATCATCAATTCTACACCTACTTCGACCAATGCATATACTCAATGTGATATATTTAGGGATTATGCTATTTAAGATGATATTTATAGAAATGGCATACTTTATTGCATTTTTATGTATGTGCAGGAAAAAGTATTGCCACGACAGCAAATTGAGGCCGAGGTAGGACTTGATGCCGATGCAGCAGAGGACAAAGAGCAACATGGCAGGCAAACTGAGGAGAAAATGAGGAGAACGTTGTTGGAAAAGAAGCCCAAGGATTGGAGCTGAATAGCCTGAAGAAAACCCAAAGACAAGGCCACGCGGGAAAGCCTTCTAGAAGAAATAAACTTGGAAATATTTGACGTATGTACATAAGTTATTCCCTACTCCAAGTTGTATTCTACTTAAGAAAGGTTTGTTCTAGCCCAAGCCTATATAAGGCATAACCGTCCAAGGGAAAAGGAGAGCCGAATTGAGAGAGTTCACCCTAGGAATAATTGTTGTTCCTCTTTTCATTATGTTCTAAACTTTCTTAGGGTTTAGTTGAAGATTGTTATGTATTAGTGAGAAGAGATTGTATCTTGTTTCTTGTTTTCAATGCAATAAAATATTAAAGTTTTCTTACTCTTTGCCATTTTTTGTTCTTGCATCCAAGCTCGGGAGAGAAGTTTGTGAGTATTCTATAAATCTAGACTCGGGAGAGTTAGATTCACAAAAGAGTAAGTACGTTATTTGACTTGAATAGAAAATACTAACTCGGCCTAGGGATAGGTGGAGTTTTAGCGACTAAAAGAAGTGTGAGATTGGTTGTTGGTTATAATTGATTAACGCTAGGAGGTATCATCAAAGACTAGTCATCAATAGTATTTCAACTTAGGGATAAGAGAAACCATCAAAAGATACTTTACCGAACTTTGATAAAATCTAACCAAGAGCAAGGGATTGTCGAGGTAGAAAACATTATCGTTGCCGAGACAGTAATCTGCAGTACTGCCGAGACAGTGTAGTACAATTGTATTGGACAGAAATAGATCAATCAAATCCACTATACAACACAACTAGATCTTTCTCTCTTTCTCAGTTTGATCTCATTCTATTTAGCTTTCTTTAATTGCTTTATTTAGTTTAATCAAAACCCAATTTACTTGTGTTTTTATTTTATTTTACAAAGCAAGAAGATGAAGAAGGCATATTAAGTAGACCAATCTTGTGAAGACGATATTTAATATACTTATCACTTTATTACTTGACGACGTGTTCACTTGTACTACAATTGCGCATATCTAGAACGCATCAATGTGGTTATTTGCCTTACATTTGATTAAGCCGTTGAGCATGATTTTGGTTCACTTGATGAACATATTTTGAATCCATTGTGAGCAGCAAGTTAACATGCATGATTGTAATGATATTGGCTTAATGACACTAACTATAGTTACGAATACAAATGACATGTCATTAGGATAAAGTGCACTATAAAAATTGTGAGAATATTAATGTTGCCTACACGTAAACAAGGGTGACTATGTGTCTGATCGTGTGTGTAGAGCTTGCCTATATGTAAACAAGGGTGACTTTGTGTTCGACCGTACGTAGTGGGGGTAACATGTATATAAGGGTGACTATGTTCCCAATAGAGGCATGTTGAGACAAATAGTCTCTAATTATGGTATAAAGAATCCGAGTATTCGGTGAGCTTAAGGTTCACAACAAGTTGTCACTTGAACGCCAATATGCATGATTCATGTATTGATTTGAGTATGAACATGAGCATGTTTTGTTTAAGCATACTTTGATTTAGCATGAAAAGTGCAAGTTACGGTTTTAAATTGGTTTTAAATGTTGTATTGATGAACTTGTATTTAGAGCTACCTCGTTAAGCATGTTTTGCTTAATCAAAGTGGTTCAAGTGGAGAAACCTTATTCATTTTGGTATGATTTGGCAAAATAAATAAGATTTGGCAATGTGTAAACTTTTCCTTTTGACTGTGTTTTGAGTTAGCAAAGGAATTGTGTAAGCAACCTATGAACATGTTTCTTTGTTGATTTATTTGTTGTTGAGTTTGCTTGAAGCATGTTTGTTCGTGAATGGTGATGGTATAACTTGCACTTAATGTTTAGAAATGTTAAGAAGCATGCCTCTAGTTATTATGGAGTCTACGATAACTATAATCGATTGTATAACTTGCACTTAATGTTTAGGAATTATGCATATAGTTGATGGTGATCAATGGTTGTCTTGAATTGGTTGAATCTCTTTAAAGTGACTGATTTTAGGTTCTGGGCACAAAAGTTTCGAAACCATTGGCTGTCATGAGTTAATAGTTGCCGAAAATTATATTTTAGACCCAAAAATCTTTCTTTGTTCAATTATGGTAGGTACGAATGTTCTTTTAAGCTTAAATTTCACATGGATGTATAAAGTTGAATTAATTTCAAGTTAGCTAACTTAATTTAGAAGAAGTCCCTAGAATTTGAAATATTTACATTTTGGTCCTTAATTAGTGAAGCATGTAATTGATGATGTTAGAATGCTCCGTTGGGTTTAAAATTGATCATGAGTTCTATTGTATATTTAATTGAATTTTGATGGAATGAATTTTTATCTTGCCAATAAAATTTAAAAGATTCACGTTTTAGCCCTTAACATACTCATGTGTTTAATCGAGTACTCCAATGTGGTTGAATTGCTTCCATACTTTTTTTACATGAAATCAAAATATATAAGAACATAATCATGCCTTTAGATGAGAGGAAAGAAAATATATAACGGTTTTCAGGGTTGTTTATCATATCGTACCTTCGTAGATTTGGTTCGGTATTCCCTGTGTAATCCATTAAATTCGATTATGTCTAGGCCGGTCTAAGGGGGTTACAACCTTTCCTTCATTTTTAGAACACAACTTTGATATAATAAAATTCTTTTGAAAGTTGTGTTCTGCTTTGTTCTTGTGAGAACTCTATCAACTTCAAGTTAGGCTTGTAATCTTCATCCATTCTATCTTATTATCGCGTTGGTTCCTAGCTTCTTATAGCTAGTGGGTCACGTGCCACATTCCTTCACTTTAATCTATAAAGTTATATTGTTAGTTCCTAGCTCGATATAGCTAGTAGGTCACAATCCATCATCCTTACAACTTACAAAATCCATGTCACTTTCACCATCACTTCCATCATCTTTTCATCACTTATTCATTCATTTCATATAATCACTATACAATCACACTTTCATTATTTTTTTATATTCTTGTTCGTTCTTATGCTTCATGTTTATGCAAATACAACATACTAATGCTTGAGGAATTTATTCTTACTACAATCACGATCGGGCAACATATCTTGGCTCAGACCATACTACCGGGTTCATATCAACATCCATGTTGTTAACGGTGCGTTGTCGTGTTGGTTATGGTGATCTAGTCTTTAGATGAGGCACTGTCTTTGGATGATCATGATGTTGTGTACTGATATAAAAGGGTTAGAAATGTCTTGTGTTGCATGATGGGTTAAACCCAAGTTGCTTAGTGTGATTTGGGTTGTTGAAGAGTTATGTCTTGATAGGTGTCGATTTAGTGAAGTAAGTTAAGAATGTTTTGAAGTCAAGAGCAGTGGTTGCTTGATTAAGGTTATCGAATAGTGTTGATCTAGAAAGAAAGTTATAGGTGAGACTTTTCATGGTTAAGATATACAAAGGTAAGTTGCTATCAAATATTTGGGTGGAACTGCATTTGTGGGGCACGTAGTTGTGCTGTATGGTGTTGAGTTAGAATGAAATCTTGATTAAATTTTGTATTAGTATTTTGCTTTGGATCTGTATGTAAGAATTTGTGTTAAGAGTTTGGAAGCGAGTGATGATACGTGGACTTGTTTTGAATATGGTTGAGTTGAGAGTGAATGTTTGTTTTGTTGGAAAGTCGAGTATGAGAGCATATTTTCTTTCAGAATGTTGTTGTCCTCAAGGATACTAGAGTAGAGGTGTGTGAAAATATATCCATAATTTTTGTAATGTGATTTCTCGATAGTTAAAAGAGAGTGCTTCCATTTAGAATGATTGGAACTATTGAACAACATGTTTTAATGTTGTAAGGTTTTTGAGACAAATAGAAGGTTTTCGGTTGATTTTTGGTGCCTAATTGTTAAATTAGTTGCTATTATTTTAAAAATATGTTTGGGTAAGGCTTAGATAGGTTAAAGGGTGTTAAAATAGCTTAATTAGCTATCTAGTGTTGAAGTGTATCGATATAGGTCTTAGTGTACCGATACAACTGGTCTTTATAAAGAAGTTGTATCAATACACGAGAAATATGTATTGAAACAACAATTCATTTTAATTTAGGTGTTTCGATACACAAGACAATTTTATAGATAAATAGGGGTTATTTTACGCATGTGTTTTGATATACGACTTTGTCGTTTTGATAAACTAATGGACAAAGGCAAAAATAGTATAGGGGCTAAGGGTTTGTCGATACAGGTTAGATGTGTGTCGATACAACTAGTAGGTAAGTTGAAATGAGATTTTTATTCTTTACAAAATAGTCCATGAGTTTTGTGTGGTTAAATTGATGGTGCTAGAGATGGTATTTCGAGAAGAAATTTAACATGTAACCATGAAATTAACTTAATTTAATTTGATAACCTTAATTTTAGTTTTTGGTCCCTTAATTTATGTAAAATTACAATTTGGTTTTTTCATGTATTTTATGTAATTGAGTTGGTTGTCGGAATTCGTTTTTCTAAACTAGGTAATGAGTATATGAATATTTTGAAATCATAAAGCATCTAGAGAAGATAAAAAGGAAAAAAATTAAGATCGTTTATCAGTGTAAGTATTCCCGGATTTACTCAAGTATTCCCCTTATAGCTCATTCGAGTCAATTTCATCTAGATCGTGCCGATGGGTTATATTTGTTGGTATCAGGGCTATGTATGATTTGAATTATAGGTTTTACTATGTATGGTAGTTGATTCATGCTTTATGAGCTAGTACTTTATCTAAAATGATGTATGGTGTTTGTTTTAAGCTATGGTTGAAGTATGTGTGATGTTTTGGGGGGTAAGATTGGGTTATCATTGCAATATACTACAATATCATCAAAAAGAATGGTTTTAAAAGCTTGAGCAACTTAGATTCTTGCTTCATGCCAACTTAATTGTTTTGGAACATTGTTTTTGCGTATGCTAAATCATATTGTTCATTTAACATTGGAACGGTAAGAGAGCTTAGAGTTAATCTTCTTGGAGTTGAGAAGTAATGATGGGGATGTGGCGGGGATCAAAAAGCTTGCATTATGAAGAGGAATATTCCTTTTGGTGTTGTGGTATTAGATCTGAAGTTATCTTGGTTCTCGATCTAGAGTTATTAGATAGTGGTTTTGAACTTGAGTGACCTTGTTCTCGTTCGTTCACGAGTTTATGGGCAAACGAGTTTATCGTTAGAGTGTTTTATGGTTTGGATGGTGTTCAATATCGTATTTGTCGCTCAAGGCATCCGAATTTGAGTGGTTATTGCAAACTAGATATTTGTTTAGATGGGAAGGATGAAGCTATATAAGAGGGATATATTGAATCCCTATTTTAAGTTGATTCAAATCATCTGTGAGTGACCGCAGTTGTAGGAGTTCTAGAGGGAAGTTATGGTTAAGGGTTTTCATGAGTTATCAGTATCTAGATTCAAGGAAATATGAGTTTATGGTTTTATCTCACGAGTTAAGCGGTTGGTTCTCCTTTTCTTGCCGGTGGAAAAGTTATCATATTATGTGTTTGGTATGGTAAGTATTTTGATGACAGTTTGCTTTATGGCCAAAAGGTTCTTTCTAGAGCATTGCAGTGATTTTATAAACTCTAGGGGATTCAATTGCAAGAAATAACAAAGTTCTAAATCTAATTGAATAATATTGATGATTAAATTGAAAAGAAAACAAAATTATGTGACTCAATTAAAAGGTAAAGAGACTAAATTGAATGAATTGTGAACTCTTGAGTTCAATTATAGAGGGAAGTGATATAGTAGAGAAAATTACAAAGTTCAAGGTCAATTTATGAGAAAATATAAGCTAAATTGAATTAAAAACAAATCTAAGAAGTTCAATTAAAAGGCTAGGTGGTCTAATTGAATTCAACTTAAAATATATGGGTCAATTTGGGAGGGTAAAGACCTAATTAAAAGAATCAGAATATGAGATATCAATCTAAAAAGAAATTAATAACCAAATAGGAGAAACACTCTAATTCCTGAGGGATCAAGGAACAAATAACCCTTATATTAAAATGACACATACCTAAGCTACCCGAATCGATTATCCAAACCTGAACCACAATTCGGTGCCAAAATAGAAACATTTTAAAAATCTTATAAAACACTAAATTTTAGCTCAAATCCTCATTCTCAATCGACTCCTTTTTCTTAATATATTTTCTCTTACTCTCTTTCACTTGAAACACCCTATCCAAAAAAAACATGGAAATATATCTAAAATCT
Organism: Abelmoschus esculentus; assembly: GCA_035048815.1. Taxonomy (NCBI): domain Eukaryota; kingdom Viridiplantae; phylum Streptophyta; class Magnoliopsida; order Malvales; family Malvaceae; genus Abelmoschus; species Abelmoschus esculentus. The sequence goes on along the minus strand of JAUCBN010000026.1, from coordinate 8,595,749 downwards.
TAGTTTTGCTTGTTGTTTTTTATGGTTTATCAAGACCTCGAAGAACATGAAGTATTTCAGTTATCCACCGTCACTGACTCTGACGCTTGATCTTGCATCATCACTCGTTAGTCAACTCTGGTAATTCGCCTGTTGTCATCTTCTAGAGTCGATCATTACTTTAGCCACTTTTTTCACCTTCATTCTGTCGTCGTTTACCACGGTGCTGCAACTGAAACCCCCTAAAATATATATATATAAAAAACTCGATTTAAGTCATAAATATTTATCCTAAATCCTGATTCGATTGAATTATTTCATCTTCCCCGATTTAAGCCTAAATCTAACTACCCAAACCATAAACCTCTCATTTTCAGCTCTAAAAATTTCTTCTTCGACCATAGAATCAGGATATAAACTGGTTTTACCATTATTTTTAATATTTCTATTTATTGTTTTTCGATGTAACATATATCATTTACTTTGTAGGGAATTGAAAAGTGTAAAGGACAGTACCTTCGTATTAACAGTTATAAAGGTTTGATCGGCAAGTAACTTTCTTCTCTGATTTTTTTTTTTTGTTGTTGTTGCGAATTGCCCCTCGTTTATACATAATGCTTTTCATCTATTTTTTCTTTCTCAATAATTGACATAATCAATACCTCTCATAATTGCCTTCGTGATTGTCATTCCTTATCACTTAGTTTTCCCTTTCCTACAATTTATAACAGGTAATATATATGGTAGTTGGCATTTAAAGATGTCATCGTCCATGTGTATCTATTCGGACGAATCATAGCATGCTATGTGGCATGATTAAGCGGGATAAAGAAGGATATTTTTGCATTTAGATTGGATATCTGAAAATATGATAGCTTTAGATAAGAAATGATGTAAATTCGTTTTGAGCTTCATACATATAAAATTAATTTTTTTGGTATATAATGAATAATTTTTGCTATCTTTTATTTATGAGCTATATTATTTATTATGTATCAAATTACTATTTATTTATTATCCTTATTTATTATACATATAATTATTAAAAAAAATATGAGTATGAAATTTTAAAAATTATTTTATGAGATATAAACTACAACTGCTCAAGATATAAAAAAACAGTTTACATCACTCGCCTTAATTTATTACTTAATGAATAATACAGGTTTGTAAATAGGACCTCATGCAACTATAAATACATACAGATTCTTAAATATATTCTTTACTTTGCTTAATTTTTATTTTAAATTATTTTATTTTATATAACCAACTTTTATTTTTGATTCATAATCTAAAATATTTGCTATTAGATTGAGAACATTAGATAATCATTCAACTTTTATTATAAAAGAATTTAGAGTGAATCTAGACAATACAAATGAAACAGATGAAAATAAAATTAGATTAAAAAATGAAAAGTGCATGTTCCCCAAACTAATACTGTGGGGTTTGTAATACTGAAGATGATTTTGAATCATATCCTTTTAAGAGAGTAAAAAAATAATTGTTTAGAGAGAATTTAGAGAACCTCAATGGGTAAAAAACTCTAAAGTTTGAAAAGTTTTTTTTCTCTATATTGTAATACTCTTCTAACATCTTTTAGAGGAGGTTTTGCAAGCTATTTAAAACGTTGTTTGGATAAATGTATACAAAAAATACACATATAATAACAGAAATTGATCAATATTTTACCTTCTGATTTAAGTGCAGGTTCTTTGAGTTCTAAATTTATTAGTGCTCCGTGTGATGGTAAGTTTGATTTTTTAAAATCGAGAAAAAGAATTACACATTGAATTGTTATAAAGGAACATTCCTTTTCTATTGTTAAATAAGAATGCTTTAAAATGATGTTAAAGATGAGAATATCATAGTAAAAATGTTTATCACGCCATGTTATAACAAATAATTGTTTCAAAGCATATGAGATTGAGAAATTGAGGGAAAAATTAAAAAATGTTGACCACTGACTTATGACATTCTGAATCTCAAAAGATAGAATATATGTTCCTTACAGTTTCTTTTGTTGAGCATGACTAAAAATTTTAAAAGCTACAATAGAATTTTGTCCATATACTTTCTCTTGGAAAAGACAAAGACATAACTAATTGCATTTTCAAATGCTTAAAGGATTGAGATATCAAGAACAAAGTTACTTTTAATCTTTTACACATATTGACCTTTTACTAGACCTGGCAAACGTGATTCGAGAATCGAAAATCGAACCGATTTATCTGAATCAAGACTTGATTGAATCCGAACAAAATAGTCTAACGTGATCCGAAACCTGAATTGAAACCAAAATGAAAAACGATCCGAATTCTAGAAGAATCGATATAGACTCGTAACCAATTTGATCCGAACCAATTTTTACCTGACCCGAAAGTAACTCAAAATTAACTTGCTTAAAATCGATTTAAACTGAACATCAATTCGATTTTTACCCGATAAATGAGTCAAAGTGAATGAATAGTTTTTTACTATTGTTTGTTTTTTAACAATATAATAAATAATAAAATAATATATGTTTTATTATCTTTTTGTATTATGATAGTACTAGTTAATTATTACATGTGATAATAATTTAATATTTAATATCATATTTCATTCTTTAAAAATAAATTTATTTTTTATCAAACAGTCTCCATCAGAGCTGTACCTCGATTTTGATTCATCTTCTCGTAGTAAAAACTAAAAACCAGTAATCCACGATGCAAATGGTGTTGCATTTGAAAATATCCATACAAGAAAATAACACAACTAATTTGAAGATAAAAAGTGCACCTGATAACATAAAACAAGTCTTAAATAAATAATTCTCGTTTAAAAGTGACATTTAGTTGTAGATAAAATCAAGTATCTAAACCAAACTACTCTTAAATGAATTAAAAACTATCATCGAATATAAAATTAAAAATATAGTTATAAGATTGACTCATTTTTCGTTAAATTCAAGTTAAATGATCAAAATACTAATGATGGTTGATTTCGAAACATTGAATTATTAGAATTAAATTTAAATGATAATATTATGAAATAAAAAGACATTTTCAATAATTGTTTTTATATATGAAAATATATTTTTACTAAAAAACAAATAAAAGACATTTTTACAAGAATATATGATTAATTCTATATATAATATACAGGATTAGATTCATACTCAAGTTTAACTCAAACCAAATTAACCCAAAAATTTAAAAATTGATCCGATTCGAATCGATCAGAACGACCTGTTATAGACACGAAAAAATCCGATCCGATATTGACCTGACCCAAAAATAACCGATCTGATATCCAACTTGACCCGAATTATCATATAACTGAATTAAAACTCGAACCAGACTCAAACTAACCCGAATCGAATCTAAACCGAATGCAAACAAATCTGAAATGAACCAAACCAAAGCAATCCGAACCGAAACCTAACAAAATAACCCGTTTGTCACCTATACCTATTACCAAATTAACATTAATGAATATTGTATTTGTAGATTTTCATAGTTTCTGTGGATAATATCTCTACAAATGATTCTTGCAAAAAAATCATGAAAGACAGTGTTTACTGACTAAGAGTTTGATTTATGGTGATAAATTATTTCATATTTATTGTTGTACACATATTTTAAACATCATGGTTCAAGAATGTTCATGATACAATTAATTATCTAAGTAAAAGTGAACAACAATTACAGAAGTTTATCAAACTTTCTTAACAATGTAACTTAAAGAACAGGTGATTGGTTTTAGAATGCAAGACTCGATAAAATTCTACTTATAAGATGCTTGTTTGCACAATAAAGTTTAAAGATGTATTTTTTAGAGTGTAAATGAATCAAGCTTGAACGGACAAGAATATATTTGTGGTTGTTTATTTATTTTTTAAGGTGATCCAATTCGGTTCGTATTCATTAAAATTTTCAGCATCATATCTGATCTCAATTCATTTATTTTTAGTGTGTTCAGACTCAGTTCATTTAATGCTTACGAATATGTCAGTTTATAAGTTCATTTATCGTCCTTTTATATCCTTGTTTGTCGTTCATTTATATGCTTGTTTATTGTCACAAACATGTTCATTTATATGTTCAAAAATATTAACAAATAAAAATAAATAAATAAACAAAACCAACAACATAAAAAATACCACAAACTTGTATAACATTTATTGGAATTTCTAAGATTAAGGAAAGATTTTAGTCACTAATTCTTAGAGATTTAATTACTAATTCTTAGGGATTTAATGATTTTTATGAATTATTTCTTTGTTTGTAATTATTATTTTCTTGTTCATACCTAGTCCTCTCTGTAAAAGTTGTAAACTAATTTGTTAAAAATAACAATATTCCTTCTAAGCTTGTTTATGGTATCAGAATTTTAAAAATTATTTGATTTTAATCCTTTCGTATTTAATCTTTCTTTTATTAAATGTCTCTTTCATCTATTTTTTTTCTTCGATTTTATTTTTTCTCATGAGTGACATTTTTAATATCCTATCTAAAACTGAAACCTCACAAATAACTCAAAATTTTAATAAGGGAACTACTCAAGGTGAACTTAATTTCTCAATTATAATCATAAATCATCGCCTAAATGCAAAAAATTTCTTGCTATGGTCTCAATCAATCATATGATGATTCATGGTCATGACAAATTAGGGTATATCAATAGACAAATTTCATGATCAGCTTAAATAGACTCGACTTACGCCACTTGGAAACTCAACAACTCGATTGTAATGGCTTGGCTAATTAATTCAACGAAAATCCATATAGGTCACATCTATCTTTTTTCAAAACTACAAAAGATATGTGGGATGCAATAAAAAAAAACTACTCAGGTCTTGAAAATGTCTCCCAAGTATTTGAGATCAAGTTGAAGTTAAAGGAAATCTTACAAGAAATACTCAAAGTAACTCACTACTACAACAATTTAAAAATTTTGTGGTAGAAGTGAAGGCATGAATACACTAAATTTATGATACACTTCGACAATGAAAATAAACACAAAAAGACAACAAGACTGTATTATTTTCTTCTAATTCCATTGCTACAGATGATGCTTTTGAGGTTCGTCTAACCAAAATTCAGCTTGAGGTTCTCCATAAGATACTTGGTACTTCTAATAGTCATAGATCTCTAGCAACACAAGGTACTGCTCTAAAAATTACCTTTGAATCTAACAACCAATCCTCTTAGATACTCGATTTAGGTGCTTTCAATCATATAATAAATAACTCCACCTTGTTTCACATTTATACACCCTATCATGACCAGTCCAGAACTCGCATAACTGATGACTCTTAGTCCCAGTGGTTGGAGTGGGAAAAATATAATTAATAGAAAATTTTCTCTCAATAAAATCCTACATGTCTTAGACTTATCTCGCAATTTACTCTTAATCTGTAAACTTACTAAAGATGAAAATGTTCTTGCTGAATTTTTTGCAATCGGTTGTGTGGTGTATAGGAACAAAAATCGAGAAGGATGATTGAAACGGTTAAAGTTGATGATGGAATCTATGTTTGGAATAAAGATAGTACACAAGGAGGTTTGGCTCTATCCATGTCAAAAGAGGACACAATTATGTTATGGTACCGCAGATTAGGGCATCCAAACTTCATGTATTTGAAGAAATATCTTTCGTTGTTATTTGAAAATAAAAGTGTTAATTCCTTTAAGTGTGAAATTTGTCAATTATCCAAAAATACCCATGTATCATACCCATTAAAACTATATATTCGGTCCTAACCATTTTTATTAATTCACAGTGACATATGAGGACCCAACCAAGTGAAGAATGTTATAGGGGCTAAAAGGTTTCTAACTTTCATTGATGATCATACTAGGGTTTGTTGTGTCTACCTCCTTAATGAAAATTTTAAAACACCTAAAATATTCCAAAATTTCACTCAGTGGTTCGAACTCAGTTTAACTGTACCATATATACATTCCCAAATTACAATGAGAGAATATTTTAACTCTGTTCTCATCCTCTAACTTTTTGACCAAGGCATTATACATCAAAGCTCTTGTCCTGACAATCCTTAACAAAACGAGATCTCTGAGAGCAAAAATTGTGATCTCCTTGATGTGGTTCAAGCTCTAATTCACCATGAATATCACAAAGGTCTTACACCTATAAACTCTTCTAAATACCCCCGCCCTTCTCCTATTTCTTATTACTAATCTTCTAGAAAAAAAATATTTGATTGCAAAGACTTTGTCCATAATCATCAATCTATTCAATCCAAACTTAAACCTCGAGACCACACCTGCATCTTCTTTGGCTATTACCCTACACAAAAGGGCTATAAGTTTTATTCACCAACCTTATACCGAGTATTTGTATCTCGGGCTATAACTTATCTAATTCTTACAAAAATTTTGTATCTAATGTTGATTATTAGTAGGGGTGTTCAAACGGTCGGCTAAACTGAATTAACTGATCAAACCAAATTAATTCGGTTAAACGGTCGTACAGTGAACTTTTTTCAATTGGTGAGTGGTTAAAGTTTTTTTAAAATTTGGTTAACGGTTAATACAGTTTAAAATCAATTAATTAATCGAATTAACTGAAATTTTATATATTATATATATTTGTTTTTAGGCACTAAACTTTTAAAAATAATAAAACTGTCATTAAATTTTATCATATTAGTATGCAATGATAATTAATTTTTTTTATTATTTAATTAATCATTAAAATTTTTAATATTTATCAATAATTTATAATATTCAATAAATCAATGATCAATTTATAATAATTTGATAAATTTAATGGTTGTTTTATAACTTTGAAAGTTCGGTGGCTAAAAAGACTATTTCAACATAGTTGAGTGGTCATTTGTGTAATTTATACAAAATTTTATAACAAATTTTGGTTAACCTAATTAATCGATTGAATTAACTAAAATTTGTTCGATTCGATTAATATATTTCAAAAGAAGTTCAGTTCGATTGTCGGTTAAAGATTTAAAAAATTTGATTAATTTGTTTTTTTGTAATTCGGTATGGCCATCGACCGAATTAACCGTTTGAACACCCCTATTCTATAGAAACTCCAAAATATATTAAAGTAACTATTAAATCAACTAAGTGGAGGAAAGCTCTATGATAGAAGAAATGAAGGCTCTCAAAAGCAATGAAACATGGGAAGTCTCATATCTACCTAGTGGGAAAAAGACTTTAGGATGCAAATAGATCTTCACTACAAAATATAAAACCAACAACAATATTGACCGACACAAGTCATGAATTATGGCTAAGGGCTTCATCCAAACCTAGGGTATTGACTACAACGAGACATTTACACCATTTATCAAGCAAAACACCATTTGAGTTCTTTTATCCTTAACTATCAACTTGGATTGGCTCTTGAACCAATTGGGTATAAAAAATGCATTCCTCAATGGAGAATTAAATGAGGAAATGTACATGGACACGAGTTTGAAGAAAGCAAGGGACAAGTCTGTAAATTAAAAAAGTTTATATGGGCTGAGAAATCTTCAAGGGCATGGTTTAGTCGATTTGTCAAAGCTGTGATCAATAGAAGTTATATTCATGGACATGCAGATCACACCAGGTTTTACAAACACTCGGAAAGTGGAAAATGATGCCTCCTCATTGTTTATGTGGAAGATATAATGTTATCATGAGATGATTCACGTGAAATTAAGAGTCTAAAAAAGTTTCTTGTGTTGAATTCAAACTTAAAGACTTGGGGAATCTTAAGTTCTTCCTTGAAATGGGGTACCATGGACAAAAATAAGTATTTTCATCTCTCAACGAAAGTATGTTCTTGATCTACTATCAGATGTCATTTTTTGGGCTGCAAACCAGCTGAAAGTCTTATGGAATGTACTCTTAAATTTGGATCTGATAAAGATGGAGAAAAAATCGAGACGGGGAGATATCAATAACTAATAGGGAGACTTATCTACCTATCTCACACTCGTCAAGACATAAACTTTTGTGTAAGTGTTATCAGTCATATATGCATGCCTAAAAGGAGAAAAAACTAGAAGGTGTGTATAGAATATTAATATATCTAAAAGGGACTCTTAGTAACGAACTGTATTTCAAGAAAACAAGTGTAACCCCCTAGATCGGCCTATGCGGGAAGCCCGACTAAAGTGGTCACATTGTTCTTTAATTATAAATCAAGTTGCAAGAAAAATCAAATAACTCGTACGAACAAAAGATAAATATTGAATATCACTTAAAATGTGTATAAGTGCTACTAAAAACAAGTTGTCTAGAAAACATTGTTCGCAAAATAATAATTCGTAAAATCAATAACAAAAATAATACGTTGAAACCACCAGTAAAATATAGGCACATGCCTCTAAACGCAAACTGAAAAATGTTAAATTATTACATAAAAGTGTAATCAGGTAATGTGTAGATCCTCCAAATGTCAATTCCGCGATGTCTACCTATGGATATCTGAAAAGGGAAAGAAAACAGGTATGAGCAATGAAGCCAATGTGTTCCAACGGTGCAAATAAAACACGAGTAAAGTCAATAAACAGTAATAACAGAAAATCAAGTCATGTATATGCATGTTATGCTACCCTCCAACCAAACTCTTGGATAAAGTTCCCAGAACAGTATCTGATACAAGCATTAACCTAAGCCTATTAAGGCGAAGGTACTGAACTAAGGAATTATCTTAGGAAACAAGCAGCATTACCCCGACTGTAGCACAGGAACCGATATCGGGTAGAATTACCCTAATCGAAATTAGGAACCATAAATAATCGGTATTACCAATTGGATCAAGGTTGAACCGAATCTCAAACACTACACACCATCACAATCCTAAAGTGGTAGGCATACAATAATAGCAGGAATCATGACAGTGGTATCAGAAATTATTCAGGCATCATTTACACATCAAATCAGGAAATATGGTAAAGGATATATCAGGCATATAGTAAAAACGTAAAATGATCATTCTTAAGGTTCAAATTAAATATCTAGGTAAATCAAGGAAAACAGTCATGTGCATATGCTCGGTTCATTTAAAACAAAAAACAATAACATACGATTATACAGCACATAAGGAACACACCTCAAATGGTAAAAACAGACAGATGATCTACTGGGCGTTCAAACCTCACTCTATAGCAGTACTGGACCCTAAAAATATAAGATAGAATTTTTATTAATACTAAGTTAAATACTGAATTGATTATTTACTTGGTATTAAAACATACAGGTTACGATCGGCTCTTGGGATCGATCAAAACAGGATGAGTTGGCTGGGTCGATACACAACTAGGAGAACTATGATACCCTACAAACAAACATGTATCGATATTAAACCTTAAATAAAACTCTGAATTTAACTTAACTTAGAAGAAAGGTTTGACTTGATACTTAAAAGTCCAATTTGGAGGCTTTCAGGTTCAAATTTCGAGAAACAGAATTCACGAATGGAATTAGGACGCAGGGCCGTTCCTGAGATTTTGGTGGCCTAAGGGCGACTTAAAATTTTAGGCCCTTAAAATATTTATTAAATGTAAGAATATAACATAAAAAAAGAGAGAAAATATAAGAGAAATAGAGATATAAAAAGTAAAAATATTGTAAGGATTTTTTATAGGTGGTGTATTTGAAAATTTTAATCTTATTAAAAAATTAAAAAATATTAAATTATTATTAAATTCAAAATGATAACCTAAAAACCTAAAACCTATTAATTTATAAATTAATAAAATATAAAAATAATTAAAAAATTTCGAACGGTTATATAATTGTTAGTGAACCCAAAAAAAATTTTCAAACTGTTAAACTGTGACAGTGACAAAAATTGATTTTATAGGACCCACTATATTATATTTTGGGTAAACTACTGCGTTGGTCACTTTCGTTTACCCTCAGTACATTTTTAGTCACCGATTTTGTAAAACGACCAATAAGGTCACTATCGTTTTCGAGGTGTAAAGTTTTGGTCACTCTAACGTTAAGTGCCGTTAAAAAATAACGAAAAGATGATCTGACACAATAAAAATTGATAAATTACTTAAATAGTCCTTAAACTATTATTATACTTTTGTTTTATCTTTAATTTGACCCTAAAAATTTTAAAACTTTACATTTTTACCATCTTCTCCAAAAAATCTTAACCCTAACCATTATCCAAACCCCAAAATCCTCATCCAAATAACATTGAAACAAATCTCCTTCCTTTATATCTGATAACCGAAACAAAAATAATTTCACAACAAAATCAATCAAATACGAGTGAAATTATTTTTATTTGTTCGTCAAACTTATCAAGTCGTCAAAGGTTGTAGGAATAAGACCTCGCAATATGTTACGAGAAAGACGTAGATCCTATACATTACAAAGTTGTCCGAGAGCAAGAGGGATATCGCTCGAGAAAAGGTTTTCGGATAAATCCAAGTTAGTAACCACCTTCAAATTTCCGATGTCGGATGGAAGTAAACCATTGAAATAGTTGAACGACAAGTATACTTCTTGGATATCTTCCAAGGTCCAAAAACTTAAAGGGATTTCTGAATGTAATTTGTTAAAGTACAACTTCAGTTTTCTCAGAGAAGTAAGCTCACTGAAACATGCCGATAACGGTCCATCGAACTCATTCTGCTCTAATGACAATTCAAACAAATTCTTCAAATCCCACAAATGTGATGTGGGATATAGCCCTGTAACTGATTTTTAGCAAGACTTGAAAGTTGGAGGTTCTCTAGCCTTCCTATTATCACTGGAATGGATCCATTGAATTTATTGGAGTTAAGTTGTATTGTCATGACATCGTTTAAGCTATCGATTTTGATGTGAATGGTGCAACCAATTTTCATGACAATTCAAACAGATTCTTCAAATCAATGTTGTATTCTGAAACCAAGAAAAACCAGAATAAAGTAGGGAGATACAAGATAAAAGTCGAAAGAATTCCTCCCAAGGTGTTCACTAACAGGTCTACATGTGTTAAAGGATCCGCAATTGAGTAATGAAAGAAAAAAGCTCCAAGGACCATTTGGAGTGGTCAAATTGTTTTTTTAAAGGAGTAACTTCTCTAAAAATCTAAAGTTGTCAAGGTTGGTTGGAATATGATCAGAGAATAAGTTGGCTCCAAAATTAATGACTTTGAGTTTGAAAATATTGAAGATAGAGTATGTGATATTTTCACTGAGTTTATTTTCCCATAGGTGAAGCTCATTAAGTTTAGAAGCAAAGCTCATCTCTGGTAATTTTTCTACAACGAAACAAAATTTTTGATTTGTTTACTTTGTATTCGGTTGGTTTCGCTACGAATGATTTTTTTTCAATTGTTAGACACAAAGAAAGAAGATTTTGTTTCAATGTTATTTGGATAAGCTTTAGGGGTTTGGATAAGGGTTAAGGGTAATGGTATTTTGGAGAAGATGGTAAAAATATAAAGTTTTAAATTTTTTAGGGTTAAATTAAAGATAAAACAAAAGTATAATAATAGTTTAAGGACTATTTAAGTAATTTATCATTTTTTTATTGTGTTAGATCATCTTTTCGTCAATATTTAATGGAACTTAACGTTCGAGTGACCAAAACTTTACACCTCGAAAATGATAGTGATCTTACTGGTCGTTTTTCAAAATCGGTGACTAAAAGTGTACTGAGGGTAAATGAAAGTGACTAACGCAGTAGTTTACCCTTATATTTTTTATTTATTTCTTTATCATTTTTTATATTTTTATTTTATAAAGAAGTGGGGCCCACATTAGATAAAGATTTCAAATAGTCAACAGCAGGCAAAATATGATTTATTGGGCCCACTTTATATTATATTTATTTTTTTTATTATTATTATTTTAATTAATATATTTTTTATTAAAAATGGGGCCCAGGCAATTGGGGGGCCCTAGGCCGGTGCCCTTATTGCTCGGGCCCAGGTACGGGCCTGTTAGGACGTTAAAAAAGATAAAATAGGATTTTTTTTGAAAATTTTGACTTTTTTGGTCAAAATCAACGCTGATGTTAACAGGGTCAATGCTAACGTCAGTTGCCACGTCCGCAGCCATGTCAACAACCAACATTGATGTCACAGGTCAAGGTCAATGGGTCAGGTCGGTCAACGGGTCAACTAGGGTTGGATCGATTCAGTCTAGTTCAAGATTGGTTCTGATCGGTTTGGATCGATCACTATCCACGATGAAAGGAAATCGCCTCTAGCAATGTGTGAAGGCCACGTGCGGCTCCAAAATGGACGAAAAACACTTCTGAGTCCAGATTTTTCCCTTCAATTTAAACAAAAAAAAATTCTTAAACCGCAAACGCACCAAAACATAAACGAAAGGTAAAAATTCTTACCAAGCTCGTCGATCTTTCCTCATCTCCGTTGAGGGACCTAACGAAGATGATAGGAGGCGATATCAAAGGGGTTTTGATCGGTCTCGGACGGGGATTACGACAGGATCGACGACGAGCTTCAACGACATCGATGGTGGCCGAATCAAGCAGATCTTTAAAGAGTTTAAACCCTAAAATTTTCGAATCTTTCAGTATCGATTCCTGGTGATCGTGGGGCCGACAAGCACGTCGGGCGAGGGGTTCTAACCGGGAAGAGGTGGCGGTTCAAACGGTGTCGGTGGTAAAGGCCATAGATCGGCGGTGAGGAAAACAGACGGTGGATGTGGTGTTAGCAAGATGGAGAGTTTTGATTTGAATATAGAAAAGATTATTTTAATAAATCTGAAATAATAGGGTTTCCCACAGTAAAGGACAAAAATTCGAATATATATATTATTTTAATTAACCTCATTTTAGAATACCTCATTGTTATATTAGAGAATATTAAAACTCAATAGTTCTTTAGCTTAACGGCTGGGTAACTGGTCAAGCAAATTGTAGTTGTGGGTTCAAAACCCTTCATCCACATTCTCATCCTTTTTCCAACATTATAATTTTTAACTTAAGGGTGTTACAACTCTCCTATCCTAAAAGGAAATTTCGTCCTCGAAATTTACCTAAACTGAACAAATATGGGAACTGCTCCCTAATAGATTCCTCGATCTCCTAGGTGGCTTCAGAAGGGCTCGGTTCCTCCACTAAACTTTAAGCATAGGAATACGCCTTCTTCTCAAAACTCTTTCATTAAACTCCAATATTTGCACAGGTTCCTCTTCATAAGACAAATCTGGACGTAACTCAACATCCTGAACCTGAGTAATATGACTCGGATCCGGATGGTATTGTCTTAACATGGATACATGAAACACATCATTGATACGGCTAAGCTGAAGAGGTAACTCAAGATGATATGCAACAGGTCCAGCTCTTTTCAGAATACAGTATGGTCCGATATATCTTGAGCTCAACTTGCCCTTATGCCCAAATCTCAGAACATTCTTTCGGGGATAGAATTTTAATAAAACTTGATCACCAACCTCAAACTCGATATCTTTCTCCTTCGATCAGCATAAGATTTCTGTCTGTTAAAAGCTTCCTTCAGAAGATCTCGGATCAATCTGACCGTCTCCTCAGTTTCATGAATTAACTCGGGACCTAGAGTTTTCCGATCATACAACTTAGTCCAATAGATAAGAGTACGACACTTACGTCCATACAAGGCCTCATAAGGTGCCATGCGAATGCTAGCCTGGTAACTGTTATTATAGACAAACTCTACCAACGACAAGGAGTCTTCCCAACTAACCTAGAAGTCTAGAACACAACCCCGTAACATATCCTCCAGGATTTGTATTACTCTCTCAAATTGACCTTTAGTCTGGGGATGAAAAGATGTACTAAAATTCAGACGAGTACCCAAAGCAGACTGTAAAGTTGTCCAAAAATGGGAGGTAAACCTCGGATCTCGGTCAGAAATGATAGAAAAGGGCACCTTATGTAGTCTGACAATCTCAGAAATATACAATCTAGCCAGCTTCTCTAAAGAATAGGTGATCCGAATAGGAATAAAGTGAGCTGACTTTGTGAGTCTATCCACAACAACCCAGACAGAATCTTTCCTAGATGGAGTCAGGGGCAAACCAGTAACAAAATCCATCGTGATTCGCTCCCAATTCCATTCGGGAATCATGATAAGCTGTAAAAGACCAAAAGGATGTTGATGTTCTGCTTTCACCTACTGACAAGTCAAACAACTAGATATATAATCTGAGATATCCTTTTTCATACCTATCCAACGGTATCTCTATTTTCGATTCTGTTATATTTTATCTCATCTAGGGTGCATAGCATAAGGACTACTATGAGCTTCACTGACAATGGTCTGTCTCAACTCGGAATCGTTTGGTACACAGTAACGATCATTAAAACAAAGAACTCCATCCTGATCAAAAGAATAAACAGAATTGGATTCTTGTTCAACTTATTGTATAACAGGAAGCAATAAGTCATCTAACCATTTTATGGCCCTAATTTGCTCAAACAAAGTTGGTTTGACCCGCAACTCAGCCAAAAGGCTACCATCATCATATATACTCATCTTGGCAAACAAGGATCTCAGGCCTGATATGGTCTTACGACTCAAAGCATCTGCCACATCATTAGCTTTTCCCGAATGATACTCAATCTCGCAGTCATAGTCCTTAAGAAGTTTCAACCAGCGACGCTGTCTCAAATTAAGCTTCTTCTGGGTAAAGAGGTACTTCAGGCTCTTGTGATCGGTAAAGATATAACACTTCTCTCCGTAGAGATAGTGTCTCGAGATCTTTAAAGCAAAAACTACCGCTGCAAGCTCAAGATCATGAGTAGGATATTTACACTCATGTGGTCTCAACTGTCGTGACGCATACGTGACCACCTTACAATCCTACATCAGCACACAACCAAGCCCTGAATATGAACCATCACTGAAAACTATAAAGTCCTTCCCTGACTCAAGTTGGGTCAAAACTGGAGCTTGGGTCAAAACTGATTTCAATTGATCAAAACTTTGGGTCTCAGACCGTTGAGTCTCAGACCATACAAACGGAACACCTTTCCTTAAAAGCTTTGTCAAAGGGGAGGCAATGATGGAAAAACCCTCGACAAAGCATCGGTAATACCCAACTAAGCCTAAAAAACTGCGGATCTCTGACACGTTCCTAGGAGGCTTCCTTAGAGTCTGCAACAAAACTTGCAGATGCCCACATGCTCGTCCTCCGAGTGAGAGTAAACTAAGATATCATCAATAAACACTAAAAAAACTGGTCTATGTAGGGTCGGAAGATACGGTTCATCATATCCATAAAAGTTGCAAGGGTATTAGTTAAACCAAAAGGCAACACTAAGAACTCATAGTGACCATACCAGGTGCAGAAAGCAGTCTTAGCAACATCAGAACCCTTAACCTTTAACTGATAATATCCAGGTCGAAGTTTAATCTTCGAGAAAATTGTGGCTCACCGAAACTGGTCAAACAAGTCATCAATCCTGGGTAAAGGATACTTGTTTTTCACAGTTAACTTATTTAGTTTTCGGTAATCAATGCAAAACCGAAGGAAACCATTTTTCTTTATAAGAAAGAGAACTGGAGCTCCCCAAGGTGAAGAGCTAGGTCGGATGAACCCTCTATCAATCAATTTCTGTAACTAAACCTTCAACTCCTTTAACTCCTTCGGAGCCATACCGTATGGGGCCATAGAAATTGGTGCTGACCCTATATAAGTCTTAATCTCAAACTCAATCTCCCTACTTGGAAGGAGACCAGGCAACTCCTCAGGAAAAACATCAGAAAACTCGCTAATCGTGCGAATTTCTTCAATCTTAGATAGAGACCCCTTTTTGTTAAGGAAACAAGATATAAAGGTCTCATATACCTTCCGGATCATCTTCTCAGTAGACAAAACAGATGTCACATTGGACAGATAACCTCGTCGTTGACCAACCAAAACTATAGAACGTCTATTCGAAGTCTTTAAAGTAACCCTTTTTGTCTCACAATCTAGACTGACATGATGCTCGGTTAACCAATCCATTTCAAGAATTATATCGAACTCCTCTAAAGGAAGTTCCATGGGATTCGCCAAAAACACCACCCCTTCCATAACAAGGGGATATCTCCTGAAAACCTTATCCATTGATAAGGATTTCCCCACAGGGCTCATAACGATAAAAACACTCTCAGTGTTCTCAACTGAGAACGAAAGGTGTTCAGATACTAACTTAGATATGTAAGAGTGAGTGGAGCCATTGTCAAGCAAAGCAAAGTACGAAACAGAAAAGATGGTAGAGGTACCTGTGATAACATCAGGCTTATCTCGATCATCTCTACGTCTGATGACATAAACTAGTGTTGGATGACGAGCCTCAGAAACAGATGGCCCACCACCCTGGTGGCCTCGACTCCTGGTATCAGATCTAACAGAAAACCCAGAAGCTCTACCCTGAGATCGTCCTAAAACGTGTGTTTGAACTGATGTTTGAGATCTAGAAGGTGTTTGAGAGCGCACAAGAGTCTGAGTCGGTGTTCGATTGACGAAGGGTGGATAAGGACAGTCCCACGGAAAATGCTCAGAAGATCCACATCGGAAACAAGCTGCAGTCTACTTTCTACACTCGCCTCTATGCATGTTGCCACAAAAGTCACACCCTGGTACTGATGGAATCCCAGAGGAACCACCCCGGCTAACAGAAGAGTCCTAAGGTTCCGTACGCTGATAATAGGATCCATCGCTCTAACTCGGTGCAGATCGAGCCCTCTTATCAGGGAAACCGTTGATGCATATCAAATATGCACAATTTACTGCAAGTGAATACGTCGCAAGTAATAAAGTAATGAGTAAATTGTGTATCATCTCCACAGGGATTGGTCTACTTAATATGCCTCCTTTAGTCTTCTTGCTCTGTGAAAGGAATAAAGATAAAGAACACAAGTGATTTGGGTTTTGATTAAACTAAATTAAGAAATCTGAATAATAGAGAAATTGAATAAAGAAAATGGCCAGGATCCAGTTGTATTGTAGAGTGGATTTGATTGACTTGTTTCTGCTCAATGCAATTGCACAACATTGCCTCGGTAGTACTGCAGATTACTGCCTCGACAATTATGATGCTCGTCTGCCGCGACAATTTCTTACTCTTGGGAAGACTTTATCAAAGTTCGACAAATGTCCTTTAATACCTTCGCTTATCTCTAAGTTGAAGTACTATTGATGATCAGTCCTTGATGATACCTCTCAGTGTGAATCAATTATAATCACCAACCAATCCCACTCTTCCTTTAACCGCTGAAACTCTTAACCTATCTCTCGGCCGAGTTAGTGTTTCCCGATTGAAATACCATACTTATTCCTTTTGTGAATCTAACTCTCTCGATATTAGATAAATGGATTACTCATAAACTTCTCTCTCGAGCTTGAATGCAAGAACAAGAAATGGCAAAGAATAAGCAAACTCTAATGTTTTATTGCATTGAAAAGAAGAAACAAAGTTTAATCTCGTCATAGTAATACTTTACAATCTTCACCTAAGCCTAAAGAAACTTAGAACATAATGTACAAGAAAGAAAAACTAAAAGATGAATGATAGGTGGAGGATCACTAATAGGCTCCTCTATACGATCAGCAAAATTGGTCGCTCGACCATGACCTCGGGTGGTTTAGAGAGCTCTACGAGCACTCATAAAGTTCAGGAAATCTACAAGGATTAAATGTAGTAGATTAAAATTGGCACCGGACAACTGTACACAATATAGAAAGATATAGGTGACATGACCTTACAAATATTAACTCATAACAATTTAATAGAAAATATTTTATTTAGGATCCATCACAGTCTGAGAATCATAAAACCAAAAGCTTTGATACCAACCAAATGTAACCCCCTAGACCGGCCTATGCGGGAAGCCTGACTAGAGTGGTCACATTATTTTTTAATTATAAATCAAGTTACAAGAAAAATCAAATAACTCGTACGAATAAAAGATAAATATTGAATATCACTTAAAATGTGTATAAGTGCTACTAAAAACAAGGTGTCTGGAAAGCATTGTTCGCAAAATAATAATTCGTAAAATCAATAACAAAAATAATACGTTGAAACCACCAGTAAAATATAGGCACATGTCCCTTTAAACGCAAACTGGAAAATGTTAAATTATTACATCAAAGTGTAATCAGGTAATGTGTAGATCCTCCCAATGCTAAATTCGGGATATCTATCTATGGATATCTGAAAGGGGAAAAAACAGGTATGAGCAATAAAGCCCAGTGTGTTCCAACAGTGCAAAAAAAACACGAGTAAAGTCAATAAACAGTAATAACAGAAAATTAGGTCATGTATATACGTGTTATTCTACCCTCCAACCAAACTCGTGGATACAGTTCCCTAGAACAGTATCTAATACAGGCATTAACCTAAGCCTATTAAGGCGAAGGTACCGACCTAAGAAATTATCTTAGGGAAACATGCGACATTACCTCAGTTGTAACACAGGAACTGATATCGGGCGGAATTACCCTAACTGAAATTATGAACCGTAAATAGGCGGTATTACCAACTGGATCAAGGTTGAACCAAATCTCAGACACTACACACCATCCCAATCCTAAAGTGGTAGGCATTGCAATAATAGCAAGAATCAGGACAGTAGTATCAAAAATTAATCACACATCATGTACACATCAAATCAGGAAATATCGTACAGGATATATAAGGCATACAGTAAAAACGTAAAATGATCATTCTTAAGGTTCAAAATAAATGTCTAGGTAAATCCTAGAAAACAGTCATATGCACATGCTCAGTTCATTTAAAATATAAAACAGTAACATACGATTATATAGCACACAAGGAACACACCTCAAATGGCACAAATAGATAGGTGATCTACTGGGCATTCGAACCTCGCTCTGTAGCAGTACTGGACCCTAAAAATATAAGATAGAATTTTTATTAATACTAGAGTTAAATACTGAATTGATTATTCACTGGGTATTAGAACATACGGGTTACAATCGGCTCTCGGGATCGATCAAAACGGGAGGAGCTGGGTTGAGACACTACAAACAAACAGGTATCAATATTAAACCTTAAATAAAACTCTAGATTTAACTTAACTTAGAAGAAAGGTTTGACTCAAGACTTAAAAGCCCAATTTGGAGGCTTTCGGGTTAGAATTTTAACAAACTAAATTCATGAAAAGAATTAGGACGTGAAAAGAGATAAAATAGGGTTTTTTTGAAAATTTTGACTTTTTTGGTCAAAGTCAACGCTGACGTCAGCAGGGTCAACGCTGACGTCAATTACCACGTAAGCAGTCAACACTGACGTCATAGGTTAAGGTTAACGGGTCGGGTCAATAGGTCAGGTTGGTCAACTTGATTTGACCATTCGGGTTGGACCGGTTTGGTCCTATTCTGATCGGTTTGGACCAATCACCGTCCACGGTAGCTGGAAATACCTCTGGCAGTGCGTGAAGGCCACGCACAGCTCCAAAATGGCCAGAAAACCCTTCTAAGTCTAGATTTTTCCTCCAGTTCAACCAAAAACCAGATTCTTAAACCACAAATGCACCAAAACAGAAACGAAAGGTAAGAAATCTTACCAAGCCCGTCGATCTTTCCTCGTCTTCGATGAGGGCCCTAACAACGATGATAGGAGGCGATATCAGAGGGGTTTCGGTCGGTCTCGTACGGGGAGCATGGTAGGATCGACGATGAGCCTGAACAACATCGACGGTGGCCGAATCGAGCAGATCTTTAAAGGGTTTAAACCCTAAAATTTTCAAATCTTCCAGCCTCGATTCTCGGTGATCACGACGGCCGACAAGCATGTCGGGAGAGGATATCTGACCGGGAGGAGGTGGCGGTTCAAACGGTGCCGGTAGTGAAGGTCACGGACCGGCAGTGAGGGAAATAAATGGTGGTCGGAAAGTTAGGGAGATGGAGAGTTTTTTATTCGAATATAGAAAAGATTATTTTAATAAATCTGGAATAATAGGGTTTTCCACACTAAAGGACAAAAATTCAAATATATATATTATTTTAATTAATCTCATTTCATAATACCTCATGGTTATATTAGGGAACATTAAAACCCAAGAGCTCTTTAGCTTAACGGCTGGATAACCGGTCAAGCAAACTTTAGTTGTGGTTTTGAAACCCTTCATCCACATTCTCATCCTTTTTCCAGCATTATAATTTTTAACTTAAGGGTGTTACAACAATCAACCGAAGTGTGGAAGTAAACTGATGCAGACTAGAAAAGGTCTGTTACATATAAACGTTCTACAAGTGGTTATTATAGCACTATCCCATGGTATATGGAAGGAATCTAGTTAAAATAATTAATGGGAGCTAAAAAAGCCTTACACCAAACCTATAATGATATATTGTGACAATCAGACAGCTGTAAGTATATCACATAATCCTGTTCACCACGATCACACCAAACATGTGAAAATACTTATTGGGAAGTTGAGTTTGATAAATATCTACACTCCAACTTGAGAGAATGTGTACAAATTTCTAAGATCAAGAAAAGATTTTAGTCACTAATTCTCTAAGAATTAATCACTAATTTTTAGAGATTTAATGGTTTTTAATTACTAATTTTTAGGGATTATTTCCTTCTTTTTCTTGTTCATACTTAGTTCTCTATAAAAGTTATAAACTAATTTGCTAGAAATAACGATCTCCTTTTTAAGTTTGTTGAACATCCAAAACAACATAAGATCCACAACAACAAAATATAAATGAAAACAAAAAATAAATGATATCAATAATTCATGAAGTATATATCTAAAGTATTGCATGCTATGAAAATTTTTTCAACCTAATAATTTATTCATATGCTTTTTCTAGAGAGAACTTAAAAACTAGATAGCTACATCTGTGAAAATAGTCAGACTTTTAAAATTAACTCTTGATCCAAATTAAAGAAATTAGATGTATATAAAAACTGATTATTTAGAAAGAACATTGCATGCGCCGTAGAATGGACTAAGATTTATCACATAAACTGAAGCATAGCTATACCTTCAACCGTATAAGATCATAAAAAAAATACATCATATGATTTTAAGTTTGCAGAGTTCTAAATTTTCATGATTGTGAAAGATGACCCCTTTACTTTAGAAAAATGATCTAGAGAACTCTGAATGAAAGCAAATCACCAAATTAAAGAAACTAAAAACATATTTAAAAATATCGACCAAAGATAGAGGAAGAAAAAAGCAACTACAAAAGCATCGAAAATTCGAACCATAAATTAATCCAACAATTAGACTTAATTGATGTTGGATTAATATATGGTTTTTTGAAATATCATCCTTATTAATTGAGTGTATGATTAATTCAAATAAACCAATTTTAAAAAAAAAATGTCTAATTAAGGTATATATATCCTATTAAGAACATTAAATTAAATACAATTTGAATTTTAAAAAGTTTTGATCAAGTAAACGCAATACAAATTTTGGTACCAATTTCCCAAAGTGAAGGGGATACTAATTATACCCCACATGTAAACAACTCCCGAATTCTTTTTTAATAAATATCTGATTTTATGGTGTCCGACCTACCTAACTGATCGATGGTTACTTCATGTTTTTTCTTCGAGTATGACAAGCTTCGAGTCTGAACGAAGCTCAATAGTTTTATTTTCGAACAAGCTCAAAATTAAAATTTTGAGCATACATAGCCTCAAACCGTAGCTGAGCCTAATTAAATTGTTTCTGAATCGATTCAAACTTGGTTAAGTTCGGTTTTATCTCAACTCGTTATCGCCCTATGCATTACAATATTAACTTAATATATAGTTAATTAGAAATAATGACATTGTATACGGAGACAAAATCCAAATTTTATGTTAAGAGAAAACATACTTTTATATAAATTATAACCACAAAAGTCAATATAAAATACAATCGTGATAACTAACATGAACAAAATACACATAAAAAATTCTTCTACATTCTCATTTTTTCTGTCATAAGAGGAATGAATTACAATTGATATCAATATGTTAAAATTTTGTCCGTATGACATGAAGAAAATTTATAAAAATAGAAAGTTAACTTATAAGATAAAATACTTAAGAAAAAACAAATAAAAACTTTTAATAGAAATAATAATTATGAGCTTACAAAATATTGTAAAGCAGATTTTATTTATCAAAAGTAGACAATCGAAACTATGTTCGACGTTTTTATATTAAATCAAAATTGTTAATAAGAGAATCTACAGATAAACAATTACTAAGTAATTTTTTTCTCAATATATGCTATTAAGTAGCTCAACAAAAAATCATTCTCCATTTTATTACTCAAACGAGTCTTCACTAACTTCATAGCCAGAAAATTGGCAAATTAGTTCCATGGTTGCAGTGAAAATAAAAATAAAAATTAAAATAATATAAATTAATTGATTAAAAAGATAATATATAATTGAATTTTGAGTATTTTCTAACACTTAAAAAATTCTAAAATTGATGATGCCTTTCTTAATTTAAAGCTCTCTGAGCTTATAATTCAAAAGGATGAACCTTATCTTGTATCTCCTACAAGTTGTAATGTATCAATTTAATTTTTTTTAGATATATTTCTAACTCTTTAATAGCAACTGATCTTGTCTTTTGCACGAAGACATAATTAAATTTACAATGACAATCAAATATGAAAAAATTATGTTATCGAAATTACTCCTTTGAATGATGTCACCAAGGTCAATTGTAATCTATGAGCGAGACAATGAGTGCAACAATCAAATGAATATTTTTTTAAGGAACGATACTTGCAAACCATTTAAATTTTTCACGTATATTGCTAGTTCTATCATATCCTTAACCTCTTATGTATTTCACATTCAAACAATGTCACAAAAGAAAATTATAAATTTTCTTCAATGTAGATGAAATAGTTTCCTTCATGTGTATTAAATTAAAAAATCTTTTATATATAAAATCTTTTTTTATCAACATATCTCAACACAAACGTTATTTTTTTTTTCTTTTTAGTCGTTGCGAGCTTCATCAATTATGTCATAATTTTTGTTTTTCAATTTTTTCTCGAATATATTTTGTATCTTAGACTAAAAAAGATAAAATCTATTTTTGAATTTTTAGAGAAACGTAATTTGAGTTCTTTGGAGTATTTTTTAAAACTATAACAATCTCATCATTGTAAGAAGCTAAAAATACTTACTAATTAAGGAATGTTACTATGATTATTTGAATTCTCTGTTTCATCACTACCACATAAGGTATAACCTTAAAACTTCAACCACTTCACCATTTCAATAAAAAATTTAAGTTGCAATCGATTTCTAGCAACTTATTTAGAATTTTGTTTCTCAATCATTTTTTGAATATATTGCAAAGAGTTTTTCAAATCATGATAGCTTTTCATTGTTTTCTTGTGGAGAGAATTTGTATTTTTTTCGACAAGAAGAAGGAATGCACATTAGATCCTTCATTAATTTTATTTTAAGATTAAAAATCGTATCAAATAACAAGATTTAATATAAAATGTTTAAAGGCTTAATAAAGAGAAAACATGAAAGACAATAAGCGACATGATTGACAAATATTCTAACCATTTAGATAATAATTTATACTATGAACTCAAAATCGTCCCCCATACTTATAAACGTATTTTGAATTATTAAAAGGAATCAATTGATAAGTTCTCTTCCCAATATATGCTCTACAAACTCCATCTTATTGATTTAGAGAAAAATCCCAAATAGAATTTGATAATTTAGGATCACACTCAACGATAAATATATCAATGATTTTTTTTAACAATTAAAAATTTTTTTGGATTGTTATCCGTTATCGAAAAATTAACATGTTCCTAACTTGGTGTTAGGGCTTTCATTAATATAAGGAAACTACTATTAAGTTCAAGCTTTTCTTGATAACCAAATTTTCAATAATAGAAGAATATATTGCCTTAAGAAAGACTATTTCTTTAAAAAAAAAATCCATTTTTTATTATCCATATTGACCTTGACTATAATTTTATACTTATTTATTCAATTGTTTTGTTATTTTTTTTATTTTAAATGGTATCATTTAAAATGTCTTTTTTGAAAATTTAACAAATTTTAATATTATTATTTTTTTATTATAAAAAAATATCAAATTTTAAAAGTAAGTTTATCCGTTCGTTCATTTTACATTACATGTCAACTTTTAAAGTAAATTTATTCCTCCATTCATTTTTAACACGTGAAACAATTATTGTAATAAAAAGAGTTTAAAAGTTATCCCCTTAATAACGTGAGTTTAAAGAGCTGTAACAACAATGTTCAGAGATATATTTATACCACCCATAATTTCCCATGCACATTTGAACTTATATCTTTTAAAATTTTATAATATTAATGGTGTCGGTTGAATTAAAATTCAATCAGTTAAAATTATTTACTATTAATTCATCAATAATTAATTAGGTTGAGCATATAAAAAATAAAATCGATCGATAAAATATTAGTTAATATAGTTTTTTTAATTTTAAAATGATATTAAATTTTATTAAAATAAAAGAAGATACAACTTTAACAATACATCTATTCAGAGAGAAGAAATTGAGGATTATACCAACCAAATATTTAAATAAAAAATTAAAGTCACAACGATAGTCATAACTTTCTTTTAAATTTAAAGTCTATATTTATAATAATTCAATAATTGTCAATATTACTCTTTTGTTTTTATCTAACTAGATACTTTTAAAATGATAGAGTATCTAACCAACCAAAACAAACTTACAATCTATTTCACAAAAACAGATATAAATACATCAACAAACAAAAACGAAAAAAAATAATATCTAACCTTAAAAAAATACCGACAATCACAAATAAAATACAAGAGACATAAAAATTTTCACACATTCGTAAATCTTTCAGAGAGGTACAATGTATTATAAAACAGAAAAATTATACCAAAGAGCATAATAAAATTTTAAAAGCATGCCATAAAAATAGAAGAATTTGTATAAATATAAAAAATTAAATATATTTTTTTCATTAAAAGTATATGATAAAACTAAAAATATAATAAATATAAAACATAAAAAATATTAAAAAATACAAAATTTCAACAATAATCTATACTCAAATTGATATCATCATTAATTAAGATAAACCGAAAAAACAAGCTACTATAACTATGATATCTCATCGAAATATGCGTATGGTATGATTTGTAGCATCACCGCCTTCGTGCTGCAAGACCTTTTTTTTATTAGTTAGATAGTGTTTTGGGAAGATCTTTTCATTGTTGACACCACGTGCAGAAAGAAAAAACATGCAAGTAGGGCGAGTTCAACACGTAATGCATATCATTTTATCTATAAGTTTAATATTATTTTATAATAGATAGGGACATATTGTTTTGTATTCGAATGGCTCAAGATTAGCAGCCATTTCGGTCGGTGATCGTGATACTGCTGTAAGACAAAGAGATCAAAGTGAGGAGGGCACAAACGTTAAATCAAACAAACAGAAAGGCAAACCTTTAGCACGTGATGGAAAAGAAAAAAAGAGAACTACAATTATTTTAACAAATATTATTACAATTTTAAAGTCACCCGACTTGGAGATCTTTTCTTGTCGGGAAAGATTATTAGGTGAACCCTGTTTACCACGTCATTTATAGTCAAAGCAATCAGGATCGTTGATCTTTAAATAACCACCTAATAACTACCTACCCACTAAGTCAATGTAAGAAAGAGGTAATGATTCACTTAGAAAAAAATTAAAATCAACGATCCTGATTAATTGGGACCATGGATGATGTGATGAACATAGTTCACCTAATAATTTTTTCTTGCCGTGGGATTTTTATCGGAAAAAACAAAGTAGTCACTCCACGTGAGTAGTTCACCTAATAATTGTTGCTGCAGTAAGATCTTCTGCAATAAGAAGACAGATCCAAGGAGCCATAGCAGTGAATCAAGGAAATCAGAACCTACCTGCAGGCAATAGAGGTCATCAACTGCAACCACTGCCGCAACCACTGCCGAGGCAGCTAACTGTTAGAGATTTTTTGGTGAAAGATCTGAATGGATTGAACCCTGGAGTGGTTACACCAGAGATAGAGGCAACCCACTTTGAACTCAAACTTGTGATGTTCAATATACTTAATACTATTGGACAATTTAGTGGGGCTGCAACAGAAGATACCAGGCAGCATCTCAAATCCTTCATGGAAGTATACAACTCTTTCAAAATTCAAGGATTCCATGAAGATATTTTAAGATTGAAACTTTTTCCCTATTCACTGAGGGATAAGGCCAAGACCTGGTTGAATAGCATTCTGGCAGGGTCAATTGGATCTTGGAGTGAACTCTGCCGAGAATTCATTACGCGATTTAACCATACAAACTTATATGATTGAATCTGTAATGAAATCTCTTCTTTTAGACAGGTTGATGACGAACCTATGTACGAGGTTTGGTAACGTTATAGAGAGTTACTGAACAAATGTCCACTACATAGATTTTCACTTTAGACGCAAGTAACCATGTTCTATAATGCCACCAATGCCCCGACAAGGATGATATTGAATGCCTCGGCAAATGGAACACTCCTTGACAAGGCTCTAGAAGAAGTTATAGAGATTATGAACAAACTTGCAAGGAACGATTTTTAATTCCATACTTCTAGGCGAGGAGAATTAAGATGCCAAGCCACGGTGAATGAACTAGAAACCAACAATTTCATGGCAGCACAGTTGGCATCTTTAACCAATATGGTTCAGAACATGCAAGTACAGAATACTCACAAGGTAAAAGCGATAAATTCTTCTGAGTATATGCAAGATGAGGAATCTGGTTTCTATGTAGGTAACTACAACCGGCAAAACAACATGATGTCAAACACATACAATCCGGCATGGAAAAGACACCCAAAGTTTTCATGGAGCAATCCCAATAATGCCTTGAACCCCACTAACCAAGCCTCAGGATACTAGTATTCACTGCCGCAATAGCATGTACAGCAGTCACTGCCGTAGCAGCAGGTGCAACCTATAAACTCATTAGAGAATACTGATGAGTGCCTAAAAGGCAGTTATTCACTACCCTTATCATGATACTTTATGCATCTATTATACACCAACTTGAACTAAAATATGGACTCATTGCATAATATTAGATATTCAGTTATTACTACTTACAAAGCTTACATTTATAGAGAATGTAGATATTATTACATATTCTGTATATGCAGGGATATCCAGGGATGAGGCAGTAGAGAAGCATCATTGAGGCTGAGGCAAAGACAAGGACGCGACAGCATCCAGAGTGGCAACATCAACATTGTAGGCGAATGAAAGACAAAAATATAGAGAACATTCTGGAAGATGCAGCGCACCAATTGGACCAGGCTAGCGCACTAAAAGACCAAGTCAAAGACCGAGCGGGAAAAGCTTTCTAGAAGGTTGCAAACTTGGAAACATCAGATCTCATGTAGAAGACTTGCTCCCTACTCCAAGTTAGAGTTATTTAGGAAAGGTTTGCCCTAGGTTAAGACTATATATAGCCTAGCCGACCATATTGTTAGAGAGAGCCGATTTTAGAGAAACCCTTCCCCTAAGATTTTTACTTATTGATATTATATTCTAAATCTTTTAGGGATAGGTGAAGGTTGTAGATATTAGTGAGAGAAGATTGTTTCTTATTTCTTTTTCTAATGCAATAACAATATCGAAGTTTGCTTATCCTATTGTCATTCCTTGTTCTTGCATTCAAGCTCAAGAGAGAAGTTTGTAAGTAATCTATTTATCTAGCATCGAGAGAGTTAGATTCACGAAAGGGATAAGTACGGTGTTGACGACACTAACTCAACCTAGACATAGGTTAAGAGTTTCAGAAGCTAAAAGAAGTGTTGGATTGGTTGGTGATTATCGTTGATTCACGTCGAGAGGTATCGTCAAAGACCAGTCATCAACATCGCTCTAACTTAGAGATAAGCGAAGTCAACTACGGACACTTTGTTGAACTTTGACCAAGATTGTGATGCGATCATAGAGATTTGTCGGGTTGAACCTCGTAATGAATTCTCGGTAGAGTTCATCCCAAGATCCTATGGATCCTACTAGGATGCCATTTAACCAAGTTTTCACCCTATCCCTCAGTGAATAGGGGAACAACTTTAATCTTAAAATATCTTCATGGACTTCTTGAATTTTGAAAGAATTGCACACTTCTATGAAAGATTTAAGATACTGCCTTGCATCTTCAGTAGCAGACCCACTAAATTGTCCAATTGTGTTCAACATGTTGAACATCACTGGTTTGAGCTCAAAGTGAGTTGCTTCAATTTTCGGGGTGACTACGCCAGGGTTTAGTCCATTTATGTCTTTCACCAGAAAGTCTCTAAAAGTGAGCTGCCTCAGCAATGGTCGCAGCAGTGGCTGCTGCGACATTGCTGGTGATTAGTCAACTACGGAGCAAGAGATTGCCGCGACAGAGAACACTAACACTGCCAAGGTTGTATCTGTAGTATTGCCGAAGCAATATTGTGTAATTGCATTAGACAAGAAGAAGATCAATCGAATCTACTAATTGACGCAGTTGGATCCTACCCACTTTCTCTGTATCGTTCTCAACCCTTTATTTTATGTTTTGTTATTTAGTTAGTTGAACAAATCCTTTTTTCTGTGTTTTTAGTTTATCTTTCAGTAGCAAGGGAACAAGGGGAGACATATTAAGTATACTAATCCCTGTGGAGACGATACACGATATACTTATCACTTTATTACTTGCGACGTGTACACTGCACAGTTGCGATATTATTACACGCATCAAGTTTTTGGTGCCATTGCCGGGAATTGACAACTAAATTTTTGTTTTCTTTATTTTCTTGCTCTTTAAAGATTCTTTATTTAACTTTAATTCTAATTATTTATTTTTTTATTAACTTTGACTTATCTGGTGTATGACCAGGGAAAACCCGAATGGTCTATTGTACAAATTGGATCCTAAAATTGAATGCACAGGACACCATCTAAGGCGTAACCTATTTCAAGTCATGGATGATCCATCAAGAGGACAAATTTCACCTGTTGATCATAATGTACTATCACCAGCAATGTCGCAGCAGCCACTGCTGCGACCATTGCTGAGGCAGCTCACTTTTAGAGACTTTCTGGTGAAAGACATAAATGGACTAAACCCTGGCGTAGTCACCCCGAAAATTGAAGCAACTCACTTTGAGCTCAAACCAGTGATGTTCAACATGTTGAACACAATTGGACAATTTAGTGGGTCTGCTACTGAAGATGCAAGGCAGTATCTTAAATCTTTCATAGAAGTGTGCAATTCTTTCAAAATTCAAGAAGTCCATGAAGATATTTTAAGATTAAAGTTGTTCCCCTATTCACTGAGGGATAGGGTGAAAACTTGGTTAAATGGCATCCTAGTAGGATCCATAGGATCTTGGGATGAACTCTACCGAGAATTCATTACGAGGTTCAACCCGACAAATCTCTATAATCGCATCCGTAATGAAATCACATCATTCCAGCAAGATGAGGATGAACCTATGTATGAGGCATAGGAACGCTACAGAGAATTGTTAAACAAATCCCCATTACATGGTTTTCCCTTGTGGATGCAAGTCTCCATGTTCTATAATGCTACCAATACCTCCACAAGGATGATGCTAGATGCTTCCGCAAATGGGACACTTTTGGATAGAGCACCCGCGAAGGCCATTGAGATTCTGAACAAACTCGCAAGGAATGACTTCCAGTTTCCTACGTCAAGGCGAGGAGGAATGAGATGCCATGCCACGGCCCATGAATTAGACACAACCAATTCGGTGGCAGAACAATTGGCTTCTCTGACCAAGATGGTTCAAAATATGCAAGCCCAGCAAAATATGCATGAGGTTAAGGCAGTCAACTCATCTGATTACATGCAAGATGAGAAAACCAACCTATATGTTGGAAATTATAATAGGAACAATCATATGATGTCCAACAATTACAACCCATCCTAGAAAAGACATCCAAACTTTTCATGGAGTAACCCCAACAATGCTTTAAATCCATTCAATCAAGCCCCTAGATTCCAGCACTAAAGTCAGAACCTGTCGCAGAAGCACGCACAACAGTCCATGCCACAGCAGCAGGTACAACAACAATAGTCTCTAAACGCACTGGCATATTCTCTCACGGCCTTCATGTCAAAGACTGATTCATACATGGCCGAGAATAGCCGCTTCATGAAGCGTACTGATGACTTTATGAATCGAACTGAGATGAGACTGCAGAACCAAGAGGCTGTAATCAAGTCTTTAGAAACCCAAGTTGGTCAATTTTCCCAACGACAAAACACTCGACCACTAGGGGGTTACCTAGCAATACTGAGGTTGCTAAGGTGTTAGGCCACGAGCAATGTAAGATAATTACGACAAGAAGTGGCGTCAATTAAAAGATAAAGAAGGCCCCCCAACCGATAGCACTACCTCTGTAGTAGAACCACCAGTACCTGAAAATCCTACCGAGGCAGCTGAGATAAGTTCACCACAGGTATTAAACTTAATATCCAAGGAAACATTGAGGATATAAGACCACCACCTCCTTTCCCGTAGAGGTTAAAAAAGCAAAAATAGGATCAACAATTTTGGAAATTCCTAGACATCTTAAAGCAGGTCCATATCAACTTGCCATTAGTTGAGGCTATTGAAAAAATACCCAACTATGCCAAATTCTTAAAGCACATAGTATCCAAACAACGAAGGCTAGGGGAATTTGAAACGGTGGCAGCCACTGATGGTTGCATGGCCATGCTACATAATCGTATGCCGCCTAAGCTAAAGGATCTTGGATGCTTTATATTCTCTTATGCGATTGGAGATGGTTACGAAGGAAAGGCCCTATGCGACTTGGGAGCAAGCATCAATCTAATGCCCAAATCAATTTTTCAAAAACTTGGAATAGGGCGGGCAAAACCAACAACAATACTGCTCCAACTTGCGGATCGGTCCTATGTGTATCTTGAAGACGAATTGAGGACATTCTGGTCAAGGTCGACAAGTTTATATTTCCTACCAACTTTCTCGTCCTTGATTATGAGGCCAACGATAATGCACCGATCATATTGGGTCGACCTTTCCTTGCTATTGGATGCACCATCGTCGATATGGAAAATGGCGAGCTCACAATACGGATAAACAATCAACAAGTCAAGTTGAACGCCTTCTATAATCTAACAAATTCAAACACTCCAGCAGAATGTAAGTCTCTCCATACACCAGACCAGGGTACTAAAACATCCTGCCTGGGCAGCACGCTCGACAGACTATTCGGTAAGCGAATAAAGCCCAAAGAAGAAGTCGAATACACTCAAGGGACTAGCCAACACGCGAAGGAAGATACGAGCTAGAAAGAGATAATCAAATTGGGAGATGCATTCACATGCACTCCACAAGTAACATAATCTCTTCCCTTCCATTTTATTTATTATATTTGGACTAGTTTTATTTTCAGTATTTTATGTTTTTAAGTTTTTTTTTAGGATAAATAAAGCAACAAATGCAGAAAAATTATTTCACAACAGAAAGTCTGCTGCCGTAGTAGTGAACTGTGTTAGAGCCGTAGAAATCCTAACGGGCAAAAATAGTGCAACGGCTCTCTACCGAGAAATCTGCCGCGGCAATAACTGTTCAGCAAGGTAGTAAATGCCTAACGATTAATTTTTAACAGTCATATTTTTTACAGCCTATATAAATAGATCCCTTGCTTAGAATTACCCACTCTTGCATACTTGCTAATCTTCTTTCTTTCATAATCTTGCTCTTCATTACTTTATCTCTCATCTACTTCTTGAAATTTTCAGCAATCTTTTTAAGTACTCCAGATTTCGCTCAAGGCATTCAATAACTACAATCATGGCCGCTTACAATCGCTTTTACCCTGCCACCATTGAAGAGCGATTCAACCATTCTTTTGTTGTATGACAACTATGGGAGGAGCAAGGATTTCAGCATTTGGATGAAGATAATTACAGCATCGAACGGTTCTTGTTCGACAAAATCAAATACCATGATTGGGAAATCTTCTGTCTCCAACCACCCTCAGCGAATGCCACGATCGTCCAAGAACTTTATGCCCATATGCCAAGCGAAAGAAATTTATATGTCCATTGCGGAGGGAAGCCAGTCGCCCTTATTGCCGAAGCAATCAACCAACGCTAGGACCTCACTTTGTTGTCCAATGCCCATAGTGATTTTAAGGTGGAGGTCACCGATGTCGACTTCGAGCTAATCAAAGATGATCTTTGTTACGGTGATACCCCTTGGGAGACCGGTAACCATAGAGGATCCATAAAAAGATTGAGCCTCAAACCTGAGGCTAAGATGTGGTGCACCTTTGTCAAAAGACGTCTAATTCCCATATCGCATAACAACACAGTCGACAGGAGACATTTGGTGCTCATCTAGTCCATAATCAACAAGAGGACCATCAACGTTGGAGAAATTATTCTCCAAGAAATTTATGATTACGATAAGAAAGACAAAGGTCCTTTATGTTTCCCTTCTTTAATCTCTGTTTGTGTATTGATGTAGGTGTACCAGTCGAGGCACAGACGAGTACACACCGAATCGGCCGGGATGGTCTAAAGATTTCTGCCGCCGAGTCATGCAGATAACCCAGGCAGAACCTGTCCAAGCAACACCACATCAATTCACTGCAGACTTTACTATCGGAGGGTAGTACTCGGCAGAAGCACCCACATCTGCCAAGGGCCCTGCTGCAGCAGACCCTTACCAAGAAATTCTACAGAGGATGACAGCCATAGAACTTCGCCAGCAACGCTACATGGAGTACCAAAGCGACTTCAACACATCTCTCATCAACATGATGATGACAAGCTTCCCAAACCAAGGGGCATAATTCCAGAATTCCCAGCTAACATCTTTATCACTACCGCCCCTTATACCGAGACAACACCTACCCTAGGGCTGTAACCATTTTTCCAACCACGACCGCCTCAACAGTTTCATGCTGCTAGACCTTCCAGGCCAGCCAAGTCTGCCGGAGTATCCTCTACCAGCCAACGGCCATCCAAGAGGTGATTTATTTTTAAGTCTCCCCAACGGGAACCAATCCCTATACTCAATCTAAGTAGAGACACTCTATCTCACGAGATTGACGAATACCACAATTCGTCACATGAACTAGCAATACCCACTGCGACGATAGGGGGCGAGACAAATCATGCACATATAAAATATTGACGAAGTGGAAGAAGGGGATGAAGTTACTACACCACCGCAACACACACCGCCCAGTCGAGTTTAGCCACATCGGCAAGCCAAACAACAACAATCACCAGCACAAGAATCTAGATGAAAGGATTAACAGCACGGCCTAGGAGATTGTTCCGTACAAGTAGCTCCCCGGAGTCGTTATGAATTATTTATTTTAATGCTTTTGTCTATTTCCTTATTAAAATTATTGTTTGTCGCATATATTGAGCATTGAGAACAATGCTCGGTTTGAGTTTGGGGATATTGTAGGTGTAGAAGCACTACCGAGGTAATCCACTACCGCGACATTACCATGAAGAAAAAGAGTATTTTTTTGAAATTTTTGGCAATATTCTCTTTTCTTGAATTACTATTTTTAATCTTGCACTGCTCTACATCAACTTTGCTTTAGTTTACTCCTTTAACGCTATAGAAATCTTTCTCCTTACCATTGCCAAGTTCTGTTTTGAAGGGACAGCCATAGGATACTCATGGAATAAAACTTAGAAGCTTGCTTTATGGTTAGAAAATAAAATAAACACTTTTTGGACTTGCTTGATTTATGAGTTCTTTTAATGAACTTAGGTGATAAAGGCTTAGAATTTTTGGGAAAATAACTAGAGGTGCCCGAAACTGGCTCTAGTTTCGCTCTCCTTCATTCTAGAGGTGCCCGAAACTGGCTCTAGTATGCTAAAGTTTGCTTAAAATAAAATAGAAAACACATATCTTGAGGTGTCCGAAATTGGCTCAAGACTTGTTGTTTTAAGAACATAGCTTTAATCCAAATTCTACTTGTCTTGAATTTAGAGTTTATCTAAGAAAGCCTTGAATCAACCTTGTCCCTAAAACGCACACACTCACCTAGCCTTATAGCTTGTTTCTTAGTAAAAGTCCTTGGGTAAACTAGTGGCTAAAACGGAGAGATAAACATGACTATGGTGGGGAGAATAGATGGAAAAGTAAGACGAGAGGGGAGTAAGGTTCGACAATTTGATGTCTTGCATTGCTTGAGGACAAGCAATAGTTTGAGTTTGGGGTTATTTGATGAGTGCCTAAAAGGCAGTTATTTACTACCCTTCTCATGGTTTTTTGTGCATCTATTATACACCAACTTGAATTAAAATATGGACTCATTACATAATATTAGATATTCGTTTATTACTACTTACAAAGCTTACATTTATAGAAAATGCAGATATTATTACATATTCTGTACATGCAGGGATATCCAGGGCTGAGGTAGCAGAGAAGCATCATTGAGGCCGAGGCAAAGACAAGGCCGTGGCAGCATCCAGAGTGACAACATCAACATTGTAGGCGAATGAAAGACAAAAATATAGAGAACATTCTTGATGATGCAACGCACCAATTGGACCAGGCTAGCGCACTAAAAGCCCAAGTCAAAGACCGAACGGGAAAAGCTTTCTAGAAGATTACAAACTTGGAAACATTAGATCTCATGTAGAAGACTTGCTCCCTACTCCAAGTTAGAGTCTATTTAGGAAAGGTTTGCCCTAGGTTAAGACTATATATAGCCTAGTCGGCCACAGTGTTAGAGAGAGTCGATTTTAGAGAAACCCTTCCCCTAAGATTTGTACTTATCGATATTATGTTCTAAATATCTTAGGGATAGATGAAGGTTGTAGATATTAGTGAGAGGAGATTGTTTCTTATTTTTTTGTTCTAATGCAATAATAATATCGAAGTTTACTTATCCTATTGTCATTTCTTGTTCTTGTATTCAAGCTTGAGAGAGAAGTTTGTAAGTAATCTATTTATCTAGCATCGAGAGAGTTAGATTCACGAAAGGTATAAGTAGGGTGTTGACGATACTAACTCGGTCTAGATATAGGTTAAGAGTTTCAGAAGCTAAAAGAAGTGTTGGATTGGTTGGTGATTATCGTTGATTTACGCTAAGAGGTATCGTTAAAGACCAGTCATCAACAGCGCTCTGACTTAGAGATAAACAGTGTCAACTGCGAACATTTTGCTGAACTTTGATGCATCTGCCCAAGAGCAAGAGATTACCGCGGCAAAAAATACTAATGATGTCGAGGTTGTACCTTCAGTACTGCTGAAGTAGTGTTGAGTAATTGCATTGGACAAGAAGAAGATCAATCGAATCCACTAATTTATGCAGCTGGATCCTACCCACTTTCTCTATATTGTTCTCAACCTTTTATTTTATGTTTTGTTATTTAGTTAGTTGAACAAATCCATTTTTCTGTGTTTTTAGTTTATCTTTCAGGAGCAAGAGAAGAAGGGGAGACATATTAAGTATACCAATCCCTATGGAGACGATACACAATATACTTATCACTTTTTTACTTGCAACGTGTACACTGCACAGTTGCTCTATTATTACACGCATCAAATACTCTCAAGGCCTTCGTAATGAAAACAGAATCATATGTGGCTGAGAACAGCAATTTCATGAAGAGGACTGATGACTTCATGAATAGAACATAGATTGTAACATCCCGATTTTTGGCGTTAGTAGTTTGGATATTAGTTAGGAGAATTGGATTCTGGTCGAATCGGGTTCTCCTATTCGTTATTCCGGGGAAGCATAAAATACAAATATTTTCAATTAGAAAAGTATAAATTTTGGAATATAGTTTAAAAATATTAAAAAGATGTTTCAAAATTAAAAGAATGAAATTTGAACTTTAAATTCATTTTTAATTGTGTCTAATTATGCATTAGTGACCAAATTAGAATTTTTGGAATGAATGGAGGACTTAATTTGTAATTTTCAGAAATTGCTATTTTTAGTGACTAAATTGGAAAGCAAGCTATACTTAGAATCCCTAGAGAGCCATAAACCCAATTTAATTTTTAATTAATGATTTATCCACCAAAATGATTTTTATTAGTTTATTAAAAGATAATAATTTCATTTTCTCACTTAACCACTTATTTTCTCTAATCTTTTTCTATCATTTTCTCTCCATCTTCTTCATCTATTTTCTTCAATTCCTTGCTAATTTTCCACCTTTTTCAACAAAAATTACTTCATTTTAATCATCTCTTCATTCTTTACAAAACCTAATCATTAATTTTACTAAATCAACAACAATTTGTAAGGAATCAAGAAGAGAAATTCTCATCTTTTTGGTGGATAGATCTTAAAGGTAATTTGTTGGATTTTTACACTTTTTCTAAGGTTCTTTATTGAAATTCCCAAGTATTTGCTTGCTAATCCTTAAATGAAACTAGATTTTATGTTTTCAATACTAGATCTAATAATTTTATGAATGTTTTTGTGAAATCTTTTTAGATGTTATTCAATGTTGTAATTAGATGGATTTAATTATGTTATTATGACAATTAAATGATTGATTGAGTCTTCAATTGATGACACATTAATTTAATCCAGAATAATACAATCGGTGTTGTTTTAAGTTGTTTTTCGGTTGTTTTAGGGGCTGTTTTAGGTGTTTCAATATTTCTGGAGGTATAAGGAGGGTTTAGATATATTTTTGGTTCATAATTGGTATGGATTAGATGTTAGATTCATTAGGTTTTGGGCTGATGTTTTTCGGATGTATTTCGGCTTAGTTTACGGTCTTTTCGACTAAGTTTTCGGTAGTTTTGTGGTGATCCGATATGACTGCTGGTTTGAGCATATAAAGATGTGAAAATGCTCTGTTTTTAATATTGTAGAAGATATACAAGAAGGAATTTAAGTGTCTAGTGCGTTGGCGTTGTCATCGGAGCATCAGTGAAGGCTTGTTTCGCTTGTCGGTGAGTGATTTCGGGTTAAAAGCGAATCGCATTAGTTCGGTTCTGTTTTGTGGATTATGGAATAGTGTGAAAACTTTTCATGGTTCAAGAGTAAGTGTTTTAAATAATGTTGATGCATTACCTCAAGTTTCGGCTATTTTGGTAATGGCATATATGTGAACAATGTTTCAATAAGATTTTGAAATAACATTTCTTTGAGTTTGAAATGATGCATGCATATGTCAATTGCTGGAAATGCAAGATTATAAAGACATCTATGGATTATGGAAGCATGAAAATAAATTAGAATAATATGTGGTTATTTTCCATACAATTAATGGTGCCATTGGGCATGACTTTTGGTTCATTTGTTGAACACATCATGGATGCATTATGAGCTGAAAATGAATTGGAATAATATGTGGTTATTGTCTTATATTTGAAATACCGTTGAGCATGATTTATAGTTCACATGATGAACATTATATGAATGCATTATGAGCAGCAAGTTAAAATGCATGACTGATATTGATATTGGCTTAGTGACACTAACTTTAGATTCAAATGCAAATGACATGTCATTAGAATTGAGTGCACTATAAAATAAAGAGAATAATGATGATGCCTACACGTAAACAAGGGTGACTTTGTGTCCGACCGTGCGTGTAGAGGTTGCCTATATGTAAACAAGGGTGACTTTATGTCTGACCGTGCATATAGTTGACCCATATGTAAACAAGGGTGACTTTGTGTCCGACCGTGTGTAGTGCGGGTAACATGTATACAAGGGTGACTATGTGTCCGACCGATGCATGTTGAGACAAAGAGTCTCCAATTATGAAAAAAAAGATTCGTGTATTCGGTAAACTAAAAGTTCACAATAAGTGATCACTAGAAATCCAATATGCATACATGAAGTAAAATGGTATTCTTGTGCTTGACACATGAAATGATTTGACAATGTTGATGAGCATAATTTGGTTTTACTTACTTCAATTAAGCATAAAGGATGCAAACATGACATTTAAAAATGATTTTGTTTTTTTGCATTGATGTAGAGCTTCCCCACTAAGCATGTTTGCTTAAGCTCTCTTTTCATCCTTGCAGAAAAATAAAGGCACTCGGGACTACATTCGGAGCAAGGAAACCAAGGGGAAAGTTTACTTCAGATTCGGTATGTTTTGACAAGTAAGTTGGAGCTTTGCAATTTGTAAACCCAACCTATGTGAGGAGTGTGAACTTTGACTTTGGTTTATGTTGAAATAAGACCTATGTTGCTTGATTGTTAATGATGGACTATGATATTTTTTGGATTGTTAAAGCATGTATTTGCATGACCGTTACAATTTAAATCATGTTCTAGGTAGCATGCCTATAGTTTGTTTGATATTCTTGACGTTCATAGTTAAGTGTTACATATTCCTTTTTATACTCAAGATTAATGTATATAGTTAATAGTGATTGACGGTTGTGTTTGAGCCGATGATGTTCACTTAGTGTGATGGAATTTTTAGGTTCCAAACCTAAAGTTTCCAAACCTTAGGGAAGGTTTCGAAACCTTTGCCAAAGAGTTTTGAAACGTTCAGGAAGGTTTCGAAACCTTGCGGGCAATTTCGATTCTGGAAAATTACTGGACGCGAAAAGTTTCAAAACTTTTAGGAAAGTTTCAAAATATTTTACAAAAAGTTTCGAAACCTTTATGAAAGGTTTCGAAACCTTAGGCTGTCAGAAATTGATAGTTGTTGGAAATTGCATTTTAGTCTTGAATATCTTTCTTTGTTCAATTAGGGTATCTACAGATGTTATTTTGAGCTGAAATTTCACATGGATGCATAAAGTTGATTTAATTTCAAGATGGATAACTCAATTTGTAATAAGTCCTTATAATTTGGAAGATTTACATTTTGGTCCCTAAATTAGTGAAACATGCAATTGATGATGTTAGAATGCTCCTTTTGACTTGAAATTTACCGTGAAGGATATTTGAATGTTTAATTGAACTTTGATGAAAAGAATTTCTACTTTATCATTAGAATTTAAAAATTTTATGTTTTAGTCCTTAATTTACTTAAGTATTTAATCGGATACTCGTTGTGATCAGATTACTTCCGTTAATGCTTTGTTTGAGAGGAAGATATGTAGGAATATAATTATGCATCTGGGAAAGAGAAAGAAAAAAAATATATCGGTTTTTAGGGTTGTTTATTGAATCGGACCTTCGTGGGTTTAGTTTGATATTCTCCGTACCCATTAGTGTCGGTTCCGTCTAGGCCGGGCTAAGGGGATTACATTTGGTGGTAGCAGAGCCATATTTGTAAAGTGTGTAGTTGGTTGGTTAACGCATATGTAGGATTGCTAAGTTGTGTGTTTAAATGTGCGATTGAGCATGATATGTGTGATTGAGCATGATATGTTGTTCATGTGTGAAAATCTGTTCATGATAATTGTACTTTGAGTAATGATGGTTAAATTGGGGTTATCGGTTACATATTGCCAATGCCAACATATTTTCAGATGCTTTCAGTTTTCCCTTGGATCTTACCCGAATGTAAGTTTATTTTGTTTTAATATTATATTTTAGATTGCATGTTTAAAGTTTTTGGAATATGATTCTGAGACATAAGTCACAAGCTAGTGTTGGTATGAACATTGATGGTCACGATTGAGGATGAAACGACTGCTAGGGAAAAGTAATTTCTTCCTACTACTTCATGAGTATGTCTCCGATTATGTAGGAAGGTTAGTTTAGGGTATTGCACCACTCTTTCAGGTATATTTTAGTCTATCGAAGCTGGTACGGCTATTGCTAATCTGATTTGGGAGTAGTCAACAGGATGGTAGTTGAAGTTGTTGGAATTGAGAATGTTATTTGTGAGTGTGAATAATAATCATGCATAGAGTAAGAACACATATATGTATATATCTATAGATAATGTAGGACATGCATGCATTCTTGAGCATGACATTAGAAATTGCATTTACATTTACATGCACATGCACTTGCATAGGCATTTATGAGAGCATACAGGAAATCATGTATACATTTGTTCACACTTGCGAGTGGCTCCTTGTGGATGTAAGTGGAGTGTAGATGGTTCTTTTAGGGTGGAGGTGTGGAAAAAAGTTGAAAGGGTGTTCTTTTGATGTTGAGCTGGATGTGTATTGGGCAAGCTACCCTTTTGGTTAGGGAGTAGTCTTGGATGAGGAATGAGTGGTTGGGCTAAGAGTTGTGAATGTTTAAAACCGAGGTAAATACCCTGAGTTATGGTTAGTGTGAGGGTCATTACTAAAGGTAAGGCTGAGTTTTGTGGATTCTTTCTAGTTAGAGTTTGGAGGTTGTAAGAAGGTTGCAGCATGTTATGTAGAGTTAGGCGGGTTGGTGTTTTTCTAAGTAATGTGAAATTGTTTTACGGAAAAGATGTTGCTTTATTGTCATGTTGGTGAAAAAAATTTAATTACATGGGATTCTTTGTGGTATCATGGGTTTGAATCATGGATTGTTGTGACCTTGAAAGGTTTGGTTGTACTATAGAGGAGGAAAGTGTACATGTTGGGTTTGCAAGGTGTTAAGTTGGATATATCTCGGCTAAAGTTAGTTTGTGATGATGTTTGAAATGGTGTATCAGAGTCTGCTGGAAAATTTATGGTTTGTATCGGTTGTTCAGACTTGTGAGTTTGCTGTTATCGAAAAATGTTGTGAGGGTTTGTGTTAGGTGGGTTCTTGTTTGTGGATGTTTCATCAATATGGTTACTACTTTGGCAAGGTTGTAAAATAAGAGATGTTAGAGCGGGTGGAAGGAATAGTTCTACAAGCTTGTATTTTGTTGTGGTATAGTTAAGGTAAGAGTTGGTTTATCGATGAGTTGATATTGGGAAGGAGTTTTGAGTTAAGTGTCAAGGCACTTAACGATGTGTGGATCTTAAAGTTTAAAACATGGTGTTGAGTTGATTATGGCGACTAAACCTTATGTTGGAGATATTATCATTGAGATGAGTACAATGTTGGGTTTGACATAAAGTTGGTAAGTTTCTTGTATGTTATGTTTATGGAATGTTAGCTATCGGGGATGACTTGGCTTACATAAGGATGCTTGCAATGGGAGTTTGTTATGTGGGGTAAGCTAGGGTTGTTGTGGAGTTACGAGGGAAGATGTTCGGTTAATCTATGGGGAGACCTAGTAAAATGGTGGAGCTATGAGCGAGACTCTACCTTGGTAAGTTGATCAGGGACAAGTCGTGGTCAGGTGTTTGTTGAGGGTGTAGTTAAGGATGTGCTTGGTAAGGTTTGGTTTTGTGTTGAGAATCTTTTTGTGATATGTGAGGCACATGGTTGTTATGAAAAGTGCCGAGATGGAATGGTATCTTGATCAGGGTTTATTGTAATCTTTTTTTCCATATGATTGGTGATAATTGTTGTGGTAAAAGTAGGGGAAACATGTGTTTTCGACTGAGCTTGTTTGGATTATATTTGAATAAGATGTAAATGTTTATCTTGCTGATAAGGTAAGAGTGAGTATCAATTTTCTTTGGGTTATTATTATTAGTAAATGTGCCAAGGTTGAAGTCAGAAAGAATTATCATAAGTTTGGTGGTAAGTTCTATGGATGGTATGGTGTTTTCCTATGAGGGTTGATGGATCAACCATTTGTTTGAGTACGATTTTCTTGGGTTTCTAAGTCCCATTGGAAAAATGTGTGACTGGTGTATCTATAATATGTTAAGATTTGAGAGTTTTTAAAACCGACATAGGTTGTCATTTGGATGTTGGGTTTTATCATTCATAGGTAAATTGATGATATGCTATGATGTTGTGATATGATTAATATGACTCATAATGAAGTTGTTGTTGTTGTTGATGGAGTTTGCTTAAGACAGTGTTCACAGTTTCGTGCAAAGTTAGTTTGAAGCTTGTTGGTGGAGCATCATTGTGTGGAGTGGAGATTGGTGAAAGGCTTGGTTGGTTGCCTGGTATGAGGGAGGATGTCAAAAATAAGGTTAGTTCGATGGTGGTAGTATGGAAACCATTACGGTTATCAAGAGTTAGTTATCAATCTTAAGCAAGAAAAAGGGGGTTTTCTTTTGAGTGATGTTTTCTGTGAGAATTGAGATGGTGTGGTGGTGTGTGCGTTGTTGCTTTGCTGTGAGAGATGAATCTGCTAGTTGTCCAAGGAGGGTAAGTGTTGGATGACTGTTGCGAATCTTCTGGAGAAAGCTAATGTGATGACTGAATCTTGGAGCTGTAAAACAAGAGTTGAGTTGTGGGTGATGTTTGCTAAGTTGAGTATTTCAAAGGAAGGTGGTTGAGTGGTGGAGTTGTAACTAAGACCTATCTTCATTGAGATGATAGAGGTGAAACAGTTAGAGGATGAGGTATTGGCACCTTTAGTGGAGGATATTGCAGAGGGTAGACCAACCGAGTATCATTTTGATGATGATGAGGTATTGTAGTTTAGAGGTCGGATTGTGGAGCCGGATGATGGTGA
This sequence comes from Abelmoschus esculentus, assembly GCA_035048815.1. Classification (NCBI taxonomy): domain Eukaryota; kingdom Viridiplantae; phylum Streptophyta; class Magnoliopsida; order Malvales; family Malvaceae; genus Abelmoschus; species Abelmoschus esculentus. The sequence continues at coordinate 8,553,401 of JAUCBN010000026.1, read as the reverse complement.
GTGAGGCAAGCTATTTTGGCAGAAGCACATACTAGTCCGTTTGCTATGCATCCGAGTAGTGTGAAAATGTATATAGATCTCCAAAGTGTGTACTTTTGGGTTGGTTTAAGGAATGATGTGATGGAGTCGAAGAAGGATTTTATATGGGTTTTTGTTGATAGGTTTACAAAGCGTGCACATTTTCATGTCGTGCATACGATGTGTTCTATGGATAAGTTGGTAGAGTTGTATGTTTTCTGAGGTAGTGAAGTTGCATAGTGTGCCTAAGTTGATCATATCGGATAGAGATCCGCGTTTTACATCTAAGTTTTGAGAAGAGTTTGTAAGTTGCTTTGGGTACAAGGCTTAGTTTAGTGCTGCTTGTCATCTTCAGACAAATGATTAGTTTGAACGTGTTAGTCAGACTTTGGAGGAAATGTCGAGATATTTCATCATTGAGTTTCAAGGTTCTTGGGAGAAACAATTGCCTTTGGTGGAGTTTGCATATAACAATAGCTCCAAGCGAGTATACAGATGGCACCGTTTGAGGCTTTATACGGGCGTAGGTGTTGTACACCTTTGTGTTGGAAAGAAGTTGGGCAAAAGTATGTTTCTTTGCCTCAAGTTTTAAAAGATACGGATGAGAAGGTTAAGTTTGTTTGTGCTCAGTTTATGGAAGCTTCGGATAGGCAGAAGTCCTATGCCGATTTAAAGCGCGGAGAGATAAAGTATGCTATTGGAGACAAAGTGTTGCTTAAGGTTTCTCCATAGAAGAAGGTGATGAGATTTGGACGTAAGGGTAACTTGAGTCCTCGTTTTATTGGACCATATGAGGCGTTGGAGTGAATTGGTCCTGTTGTTTATCGGTTGAGGTTGCCGATGGAGTTGAGTTGGATGCACTATGTTTTTCATGTATCAGTGCTTCGTAAGTATAGTTCAGATCCTTCTCATGTTGTTCTAGTTGAGGAGATTGAGTTAAGAGCGGATATGAGTTATGAGGAGGAACCAGTGAGAATTTTGGATGTGGATACCAAGGTTCTTCGAGGAAAGACCATAGATTTGGTTAAAGTGCTTTGGAAATACCGAGGTGTTGAAGAAGCAACTTGGGAGACAAAGAAAAGCATGGAGGAGCAGTTTCCTCACTTGTTTGCTTCAGTTAAAATTTCGAGGACAAAATTTTCTTAAGAGGGAGAGAGTTGTAACATCCCGATTTTGGGGTTAGTAGTTTGGGTATTAGTTAGGAGAATTCGATTCGGGTCGAATCGGGTTCTCCTGTTCGTTATTTCGGGGAAACATAAAATACAAATATTTTCAATTAGAAAAATATTAATTTTGGAATATGGTTTAAAAATATTAAAAACATGTTTCAAAATTAAAAGAATGAAATTTGAACTTTAAATTGATTTTTAATTGTGCCTAATTATGCATTAGTGACCAAATTGAAATTTTTGGAAAGAATGGAGGACTTAATTTGTTATTTTTGGAAATTGCTATTTTTAGTGACTAAATTGGAAAGCAAGCTATAATTAGAATCCTTAGAGGGTCATAAACTCAATTTAATTTTTAATTAATGATTTATCCAACAAAATAATTTTTATTAGTTTATTAAAAAATGATAATTTCATTTTCTCACTTAACCACTTATTTTCTCTCATTTTCTCTCTCATTTTCTTTCCATCTTCTTCATCTATTTTCTTCAATTCCTTGCTGATTTTTCTATCTTTTTAAACAAAAATTACTTCATTTTAATCATCTCTTCATTCTTTACAAAACCTAATCATCAATTTTACTAAATCAACAACAATTTGCAAGGAATCAAGAAGAGAAATTCTCATCTTTTTGGTGGATAGATCAAGGTAATTTGCTCGATTTTTACTCTTTTTCTAAGGTTCTTTATTGAAATTCCCAAGTATTAGCTTGCTAATCCTTAAATGAAACTTGATTTTATGTTTTCAATGCTAGATCTAATGATTTTATGAATGTTTTTGTGAAATCTTTTTAGATCTTATTCAATGCTGTAATTAGATAGATTTAATTATGTTATTATGACAATTAAATGATTGATTGAGTCTTCAATTGATGGCACATTAATTTAATCCCGGAATAATACAATCGGTGTTGTTTTAAGGTGTTTTTCGGTTGTTTTAGGGGTTGTTTTAGGTGTTTTAATGTTGCTGGAGGTATAAGGAGGGTCTAGATATGTTTTTGGTTCATAATTGGTGTAGATTAGATGTTAGATTCATTAGGTTTTGGGCTGATATTGTTCGGATGTGTTTTAGCTTAATTTACGGTCTTTTCGGCTAAGTTTTCGGTAGTTTTATGGTGATCGAATATGGCTGCTGGTTTGAGCATGTAATGATGTGAAAATGCTCTGTTTTTAATGTTATAGAAGAGGTACAAGAAGGAACTTAAGTGGCTGGTGCGTTGGCGTTGCCATCAAAGCATCGGCGAAGGCTTGTTTCACTTGTCGGTGAGTAATTTTGGATTAAAAGTGAGTCGCATTGGTTCGGTTCTGTTTTGGGGACTATGGAATAGTGTGAAAACTTTCCATTGTTCAAGAGTAAGTGTTTTAAATAATGTTGATGCATTACCTCAAGTTTCGGCTATTTTGGTAATGGCATATATGTGAACAATGTTTCAATAAGATTTTGAAATAACATATCTTTGATTTTGAAATGATGCATGCATATGTCAATTGCTGGAAATGCAAGGTTATAAAGACATCCATGGATTATGGAAGTATAAAAATGAATTGGAATAATATGTGGTTATTTGCCCTACAATTAATGGTGCCATTGGGCATGACTTTTGGTTCATTTGTTGAACACATCATGGATGCATTATGAGCTGAAAATGAATTGAAATAATATGTGGTCATTGTCTTATATTTGAAATATCGTTGAGCATGATTTATAGTTCACATGATGAACATTATATGAATGCATTATGAGCAGCAAGTTAACATGCATGACTAATATTGATATTGTCTTAGTGACACTAACTTTAGATTCAAATACAAATGACATGTCATTAGAATTGAGTGCACTATAAAATAAAGAGAATAATGATGATGCCTACACGTAAACAAGGGTGACTTTGTGTCCGACTGTGCGTGTAGAGCTTGCCTATATGTAAACAAGGGTGACTTTGTGTCTGACCGTGCATATAGTAGACCCATATGTAAACAAGGGTGACTTTGTGTCCGACCGTGCATAGTGGGGGTAACATGTATACAAGGGTGACTATGTGTCCGACCGATGCATATTGAGACCAAGAGTCTCAAATTATGAAAGAAAGGATCCATGTATTCGGTGAACTAAAAGTTCACATTAAGTGATCACTAGAAAGACAATATGCATACATGAAGTGAAATGGTATTCTTGTGCATGACACATGAAATGATTTGACAATGTCGATGAGCATGATTTGGTTTTACTTCAATTAAGCATAAAGGATGCAAACATGACATTTAAAAATGATTTTGTTTTTTTGCATTGATGACCATTTGTAGAGCTTCCACACTAAGCATGTTTGCTTAATCTCTCTTTTCATCCTTGTAGAAAAATAAAAGCACTCGGGACTATATTCGGAGCAAGGAAACCAAGTGGAAAGGTTACTTCAAATTCGGTATATTTTGACAAATAAGTTGGGGCTTTACAATGTCTAAACCCAACCTATGTGAGGAGTGTGAACTTTGAGTTTGGTTTATGTTGAAATAAGACCTATGTTGCTTGATTGTTAATTGATGGACTATGGTATTGTTTAGATTGTTGAAGCATGTATTTGCATGACCGTTATAATTTAAATCATGCTGTAGGTAGCATGCCTATAGTTTGTTTGATATTCTTGACGTTGATAGTTAAGTGTTACATATTGCTGTTTATACTCAAGATTAATGCATATAGTTAATGGTGATTGTCGGTTGTTTTGAGCCGATGATGTTCATTTAGTGTGACGGAATTTTTTGGTTCCAGACCTAAAGTTTCGAAACCTTTGGGCCAAACAGTTTTGAAACGTTCAGGAAGTTTTCGATACCTTGCGGGCAATTTCGATTCTGGAAAGTTACTAGACGCGAAAAGTTTTGAAACTTTCAGGATAGTTTCAAAACCTTTTACAAAAAGTTTCGAAACCTTTATGAAAGGTTTCGAAACCTTGGGCTGCCAGAAATTGATAGTTGCTGGAAATTGTATTTTAGTCCCGAATATCTTTCTTTGTTCAATTAGGGTATCTACAGATGTTATTTTGAGCTGAAATTTCACATGGATGCATAAAGTTGATTTAATTTCAAGATGGCTAAATCAATTTGGATGAAGTCCTTATAAGTTGGAAGATTTACATTTTGGTCCCTAAATTAGTGAAACATGCAATTGATGATGTTAGAATGCTCCGTTTGACTTGAAATTTACCGTGAAGGATATTTGTATGTTTAATTGAACTTTGATGAAAAGAATTTCTACTTTATCATTAGAATTTAAAAATTTACGTTTTAGTGCTTAATTCACTTAAGTGTTTAATCGGATACTCGTTGTGATCAGATTGCTTCCGTTAATGCTTTGTATGTGACCAAGATATGTAGGAACATAATTATGCATCCAGAAAAAAGAATGAAAAAAATATATCGGTTTTCAGGGTTGTTTATTGAACTAGTCCTTCGCTGGTTTAGTTTGATATTCCCCATATGACCCGTTAGTGTCGGTTCTATCTAGGTCGGGGTAAGGAGGTTACAGAGATGTGGCTGCAAAACCAAGAAGTTGTTATAAAATCATTGGAAACCTAAGTTGGTCAATTTGCTCAAAGACAAAATACTAGACCACAGGGGGATTACCTAGCAATACTGAAGTTGCTAAGGGAATGAACCATGAATAATGCAAAGCAATCACAACAAGAAGTGGCCTAAAACTTAAGGAAACAATGGCCAAATCAGCAACCAAAGTTTCACCAGCAACACATGAGGAATCAGACAAGGAGGACTTGGATGCTGAACAGACTAAACACGAGGACAATGCCCCAGTAGAGAGCTCGGTAGCGCCTGCACTTCCTATCGAGACAGTGAGAAACACAGTGGTTCCAAGTATTAAACTCTAAACCAATAAGACCCTGGAAGAAATGCGACCACCACCACCTTTCCTATAAAGGTTGAAAAAACCAAAACAGGATCACCAGTTTAAGAAATTCCTGGATATTCTAAAGCAAGTCCATATCAACATGCCATTTGTTGAGGCAATTGAACAAATGCCCAACTATTCTAAATTCTTGAATGACATTGTGTCTAAGAGAAAGAAGCTAGGTGAGTTTGAGACAGTGACAGCAACTGAAGGGTGCATGGCAATGCTGCACAATCACATACCACCCAAACTGAAGGATTCGGGATGCTTTACCATACCTTGTGCGATTGGTAATAATTATGAAGGAAAGACACTAAGTGACTTAAGAGCAAGCTTCAATCTTATGCCCAAATCAATTTTTTCAAAAGCTTGGAATAGGAAGGGCAAAGCCTGCAACAGTGCTGCTCCAACTTGCGGATAGATCTTATATACAACCTGAAGGAAAGATAGAGGATATATTGGTACGGGTAGAAAAGTTTATTTTCCCTGCTGACTTCCTTGTCCTCGATTGTGAAGCCGATAACAATGCACCGATCATCTTGGGAAGACTTTTCCTTTCTACTGGATGAACCTTAATAAATATGGAGAATGGAGAATTAACAATTAGGTTCAATGACCAGCAAGTCAAACTCAATGCATTCCACAATTTAAAGAAATTTGATAATCTAGAAGAATTCAAAGCCCTCCACACAACAGATACAGACACCAAAGTATCCTGCCTGAGCAGCACGCTCGACAGATTATTTGATAAGAGAATTAAGGCCAAGGTGGATGCAGAAAATACAGAAGGGATTATTGTGTTAGAGAACATTGCCGCTGCCGAAGACAATATCTATAGTACTGCCGAGGTAGTGTAGTGTCATTGTATTGGACAAGAACAGATCAATCAAATCCATTATACAACACAATCGGATCCTACCCTCTTTCTTAATATTTGATCTTACTTTATTAAGTTTAGTTTATTTAGTTTAAGCCACATAAAACTTATTTGTGTTTTTACTTTTTTTTATATGGCAAAAAGATTAAAGGAAGCATATTAAGTACATCAATCCCTGAGGAGATGATAACTTGATAAATACTTATCACTTATTACTTGATGTGTGCACTTGCACTCCAATTGCTCATATTTAACATGCATCACCAAACGACATTCTTTTAAATGCATATGTCCCATAAGGGTAGGTGAAGATGGTTTTTGCCTAGTCTTTTGGATCAATGGCAATCTGATTTTAGCCTGAATAATCATCAAGAAAATAGTAATAAGGTTTACCAGCAAGTCTATCAAGCATTTCATCAATAAAGGGCAAAGGAAAGTGATATTTCTTTGTTGCCTTATTTAATTTATGATAATCCATACAAATCCTCCAACCGATTACAATCCTTTAGGATCAACTCGTTGTTCTCATTGGTTATGACAATCATACCACCTTTCTTGCATACACATTGTACCGGGCTTACCCATGCGTTGTCAAAAATAGGGTAGATAATTCCAGCATCAAGCCATTTAATTATTTTCTTTCATACTACTTCCTTCATCGCATGGTTAAGTCTTCTTTGGGCTTCAACAGCGGGCTTATAGTCTTCCTCTAAAAGGATTTTGTGCATACACACTACTAGATTATTCCCTTCAAATCATCAATTGACCACCCAATTGCCTTCTTATGCTGCCGCAACATATCTATCAGACTTTGTTCCTGTTCTGGTTGCAACTTAGAAGAAATAATTACAGGCATTATGTGGTTAACTTCCAAATAATCATATTTCAGTTTTTTAGGTAAGGGTTTTAATTCAGTGATCAATGGTTCCTTTATAGATTTTTCATTCTTACGTGGGTAATCTAAGGGTTCGAAATACTTACCTAGAAGACGTGTTGTCCAGTTAGCTTCCTCGTTCTCTATTGTTTCAACACTGAGCAAAGTTCTACTGTAGAAGTCACCTATATCATTGCTGAGGCAAATCTGTGTTGTATCATTAAGATTGCTGCCGAGGCAATGGTTGCAGAGACAGGGTATTGTACTAACTGCATCTGTATTGTATAGCATCTGACATTCTTCTGGATCATGTCTTTTCAGAATTTGGGAAACATTGAGTTTGACTTGTTGATCATTAATCCACATTGTTAACTCTCATTTTTCTAGATCAATTAGTGTTCGTCCAGTGGCAAGGAAGGGTCTCTAAAGGATGATCGGTGCATTTTCATCTGCTTCACAATCAAGGATAAGAAAATCAGTAGGAAAAATAAATTTGTCTACTCTTACTAGTATGTCCTTGATTTTTCCTTCAGGTTACACATATGATCGATCCGCAAGTTGGAGCATCACAGTAGTGGATTTTGTCCTTCTAATTCCAAGCTTTTGGAAGACAGATTTGGGCATTAGGTTGATGCTTGCTCCAAAGTCGCATAGAGTCTTACCTTCATAGTGGTTACCAATTGCACAAGGTATTTTAAATCATCCTGGATCCTTTAATTTTGGTGGCAAGCGATTATTTAGCACTGCCATGCATTCTTCTGTAGCAGCCACTGTTTCAAACTCACCTAGCCTTTTTCTTTTAGACACAATGTCTTTCATGAACTTAGCATAATTAGGCATTTATTCAATTACCTCTACAAAGGTTAAGTTAATGTGGACTTCCTTTAAGATATCAAGAAATTTCTTGAATTGATGGTCCTGTTTTTGCTTTTTCAACCTTTGTGGGAAGGATGGTGGTGGTCTCATCTTATCCAAGGTTTCTTTAGTTTGGAATTTAATACCTGGAACCATTGTGTCTGTCGCTATCTCGGTAGGTTGTTCAAGTACTGATGAGTGCTTTGCTGGGGCAGTGTTATCTACTATGACATTATCACTTGATTCAACATCCAAGTCTTTTTTTCTTGCTCTATTGGCGGGACTTTGTCTGCTGGCCTTTCTACCTTCTCTTTCAGTTGTAGATCACTTCTGGTAGTGATTGCTTTGCACTTTTCATGGCCCATTACCTTAGCAACTTTAGTATTGCTAGGTAATCCTCCTTGTGGTATAGTGTTTATGTTATGGGCAAACTGCCCAACCTGGGTTTCTTGTGCCTTTATTGACGCCTCTTAATTCTGTAGACTCATCTTAGTTCTATTTATAAATGCATCTATTCTTTGATGAAGTTATTGTTCTCTACCATATATGATTCAGTTTTCTTCATGAATGCTTTCAGAGAATTTTCTAGAGAACTTACAGGCTGTTGCTGATGCATCTGCTGCTACGGCATAGGTTACTGGACCTGCGGAGACGATAGATGTTGTATTTGTTGCTGGAATCCTTGGGTTAAGTAGTTGGATTCAAGGCATTTGGATTACTCCATGAAAAGTTTGGATGCCTCTTCCATGAGAGGTTGTATGTGTTGGACATCATATTGTTTCTGTTATAGTTTCCAACATACATGCTAGACTCTTGATTCTGCATACACTCAGAAGAATTGTGGTTACCTACATAAATTGCAATAAGAATCAATGGTCTTAACCTTATGGATGTTTTGTTGTAGCTACATATTTTGCACCATCTTAGTAAGAGAGGTCATTTGTCCTGTAACTGAATTTGATGTTTCTAATTCATTTACTGTGGCTTGGTGTCTTACTCCTTCTTGACTAGATGTAATAAATTGAAAATCGTTCTTTGCGAGTTTGTTTAGTATCTCAATAGCTTCCTTAGGTGCTTTGTCTAAGAGTGCTCCATTTGTCGATGCATCTAACATTATCCTTGTCGGGGCATTGGTGGTATTGTAAAACATTGTCACTTGTGTCCATAGTAGAAATACATGCAATGGGTACTTGTGCAATAACTCTCTGTAGCGTTCTCATGCCTTGTACATAGGTTCATCATCAGCCTGTCGAAAATAAATAATTTCATTACGAATTCTATCATATAAATTGGTAGGATTAAAGCGCGTAATGAAATCTCGACATAGTTCACTCCAAGATCATATTGATCCTGATGGAATGCTATTTAGCTAGGTCTTTGCCCTATCGCTCGGTGAATAGGGGAACAACTTCAATTTTAAGACATCTTCATGAACTCCTTGAATTTTGAAAGAATTGCAAATTTCCATAAATAACTTAAGATGTTGCCTGGCATCTTCTGTCATTGATCCACCAAACTGTCCAATAGTGTTTAGCATATTGAACATGATAGGTTTTAGCTCAAATTGGACCGCTTCTATTTCTGGTGTAATAACTCCAAGATTTAACCCATTTAAATCTTCCTCCAGGAAGTCTCTGACAGTTAACTGCCGCGGTAGTGGTGGCGGCAGAAGGCCTCCATTGCAGGTAGGTAAACTCTAATATGCTTGATTTCCTTGATGGCCTGCCATAACTTCTTGGTTTTGTCTCCAAAAACTTTTGATGTGTCCTTTCGATTTCTGGATCTAACTCGTACAAAGGATGGGTAGGGTTAACCTTGGTCATACACCAAAAATAAACCCAAGTAAAATAAAAATAAAATAAAAGCAAGAAAATAAAGAAAATAAAATTTAGTTGTCAATCCCCGATAACGGCGTTAAAAACTTGATGCGTGTTAGAAATGTGCAATTTAGTGCAAGTGAACACGTCTCCAAGTAATAAAATGATAAGTATCAAGTATCGTCTCCATAGGGATTGGTCTACATAATATGCTTCCTTCAATCTTCTTACTCTATAAAGAAATAAAAAAAATACAAGTGATTGAGTTGTGATTTAACTAAATAAAGAAAACTAAATAATGATAGAAAAATCAAATAGAGATAGTGACTAGGATCTAGTTGTATTGTATGGAGGATTCAATTAACTTATTTCTGTCCAATGCAATTATACAACACTGCCTCGGTAGAACTGCAAATTACTGCCTCGACAATATAGATACTTGCCCGCCGCGACAATCCCTTGCTCTATGGTGGACTTTACCAAAGTTCGGCAAAGTGTCCTTAGATGACTCCGCTAATCCCTAAGTCGAAACGTTGTTGAAGGTCAGTCCTTGATGATACCTCTCGGCGTCAATCAATTATAATCATCAACCAATCCCACACTTCTCTTAGCCGCTAAAACTCTTAACCTATCCCTAGGCCGAGTTAGTGTTTCACCATTGAAACACCGTACTTATTCCTTTCGTGAATCTAACTCCCCGATATTAGATAAATTGATGACTTACAAACTTCTTTCCCGAGCTTGAAAGTAAGAACAAAGAATGGAAAAGAATAAGCAAACTTCGATATTTTATTGCATTGAAAACAAGAAACAAAGTTCAACTTCCTCACACTAATACTTTACAACTTTCACCTAAGCCTAATAAACTTAGAACATAATGTAAAAGAAAAGAAAAACTAAAAGATGAAGTCTAAGCTCTCCAATATCGTATGGTCTATGAATTGGTCGAATGCCTTTGCTCCTTGGACGGCTAGGTCTTATATAGGCTTGGCCTAAGGAAAAACTTTCCTAAGTAGAATACAACTTGGAGTAGGAACAAGTCATAACTAAAATACTTTCTAGTTTATTCCATCTAGAACGCTTTCCCACGTGGCCTTTTCTTGGGTTTTTCCTCGTGCAATCTAGCTCCAATCCTTGGGATTTCTGTCCAGCAACGTTCTCCTCATTTTTCTCCTTAACTTGTCTACCAAATCGTCACTTTTCTTCTACTGCCTCAGCATCATGTCCTGCCTCGGCCCAAGTTTGCTGCCACGGCATTGCTTTTTCCTCCACAAATATAAAAATGATGTAAAGCTTGTCTTTTCTTTAAATATTATCTTTAATAGTAAAATCCCTAAATATATCCCATTAAGTACATGCATTTGTTCTAGTGGGTGTAGAATTGGTGATTAATACCGATAAAAAGTGTGGAAAGTGATATTGAGTTGAGCACTTATCAGCCTTGCTGCTAATTGTTTCATTTTTGATGAAGGTTATGGCTGAGTTTTTGCTTGTCGTGGTGGCTGGACTCTTGTTGGTGGTGTCCGTTGCATTGAAGCGTCCACTTCTTTTTCTTTGGTAATTTCCTCGGTGACTATAATATTTGTCCCGCCTTCATTTGTTGCGTCTACCTAGGCATTGTGAATGCTTGCCCGACAACGATTTAACTTTGATGTACATAGGCATCTATCTCTGTTGAGAGACTGCCCATGATGATGGGGGATCCTGGTGGAGTGTTGAAGACTGTCGTCCTCTTTGATGGTCTTCTGCTGGCAGATGATTCCGCGGCAGAGTTTGCTGTCCTAGATGGGCCAGCGGCATGGAATTGTTGTGGTCTAGTGGGGAAGAATGGTTGTGATCCTCCTGGAGCTGGAGTCGTATCGGTGTAGGGTGAAGTCGTGACAAACATGTTGGTTGGGAATTCTGGAAATTACTCCCCTTGGCTGGGAAAATTATGGAGTATCATTTGGGCAAGTGTGTTGTTGAAGTCCCTCTGGTACTCCATGTACCGTTTCTGTTTAAGATCCATAGCTACCATCCTTTAAAGTATCTCCTGATAAGGGTCTACTGCGACTGTGGTTTGGGTAGTATCGGGTATGTCTGTCGTGTATTGTGCTCTGGTAATGGTGTCAACAGTATATTGCTAAGGAGTTGCCTGGACTGGCTCTGCCTGTGTGATCTGCATGGTTTTGTGGCAAAAGTCCTTAGTCCACCCTCGTCTTTGGGTGGTAAATTCATCCATGTCTGCCATTGGTACACCTGCACTACTGCAAATACCCGTAATTAAATAAGGAAAATATAAAAGTCCTCTATCCTTCTTACCATACTCGTAGATTTCCCTTAAAATTATCCCTCTAACCTTGATGCTTCATTTGTTGATTATGGATTGAATGAGCACCAATCTTCTTCGGTCCACCGTGCTATTGTGGGAAGTTGGGATAAGGCATCTTTTGACGAAAATATTCCATAATTTTGCATGGGGCCTAAGATTCTGCCTTGCTACCGATCCTCTATGGGCACTGGTTTCCCAATGAGTGTTGTCGTAGTAAAGGTCATCTTTGATCAGCTCATAATCTTTATCGGTGATATCCTCCATGAATGCAGCATGGTCATCACGGACAATGGTTAGGCCGTAGAACAGATTGATTATCTCGGCATCAAGTCTGACAGGCCTGCCTCGGTAGTGGACATACAGAGAGTCCTTGCGTGGCCCATGAGCATAGAATTCTTGTACAACTGTGGCATTGGCCTGGGTAGGTTGTAGGAAAAAGATCTATCAATCTTGATATTTGATCTTGTCGAACAAGTAATGCTCAATGTCGTAATTTTTTTCATCTGAGTGTTGGAATCCTTGCTCTTCCCAGAGCTGCCGAGCAATGAAAGATCTGTTGACGCGTTCTTCAACAGCGGCAGGGAAAATCTGTTGTATGCAGCCATGTATGAGTCGTGGAGATTTTCTGAATATCTTGGAGAGTCTCTTGGAAAGTTTCTAAAAAATTAAGAGAGCTTTGAGATTGTAAAGAATATAGCAAGAGAGAGATTGAGTAATAATTCTAAAGAATCAAGAATGCAAGAGTGAATAGTTCAAGAGGGAGGTGGTGCTTATAAAGGCCTCAGCCTTGTAGCTGTTTAAACCACTAGCCGTTTTGTAGTCGTTAGCCTTTACTGTCATTTGCTTTTACTGTTGCGGCAGAAATTTCGACAGACTAGCCGTTACACTATTATGCCCGTTGGGACTGCTATAGCCCTGACACTGTTTTCTTCCCCGACAGAAAATTTCCTGCTATGAAATACTTTTTCTTTATTCTTGATTATTGTCTTAAAAATCAACAATAAAAATAATTAAATAAATAACAAACATAATAATAAAATTTAACTCTAAACTAAAACTATTCCTAATAAAGTAAAGATAAAGGGAAAGAGATTATGTCACTGGGGGAGTGCATGCAAATGCATCTCCTAAGATGATTGTCTCTTGCTGGCCAGAATAATGCTTCCAATGTTGACCATTCTCCTTGAACTCATGCCTATCCCTTTTCGATTTAATCTTTATTGTACCATGTGGATTTGACCATTTGGACTTGAATGTGCCTGGAAAATATTCTTTCCTATTTGCTACCTCCAGCTCTGGCTTAATCTTACTGCTAAATATTCTGTGGTAACAAGCATCACTTTTACTGCTGAGCTTACTACCAAAGCAGTGGTTGCTGAAACAGAAAATTTTAGTGCCTGCATCTGTGTTATGGATAACCTTGCATTCCTCTGGATCATCATGTCGTTTCAAATTATAGAAAGCATTGAGTTTGACTTGCTGGTCATTAACCCTCAGTGTCAACTCTCATTTTTCCACATCTATGAGAGCGCGTCCAGTAGCTAGGAAAGGTCACCTAAAATGATCGGTGCATTGTCATCTGCTTCACAATCAAGAACAAGTAAGCGGGAAAAATAAATTTATTCACTCTTACTAGTATGTCCTCGATCTTTCCTTCAGGTTGCACATACAATCTATCCGCAATTTGGAGCATCATAGTTGTGGGTTTTGCCCTTCCTATTCCATGCTTTTGGAAGACAGATTTAGGAATAAAGTTTATGCTTGGTACAAGGTCGCATAAAGCCTTTCCTTCATAGTGGTTACCTATCGCACAAGGTATAGTAAAGCATCCAGGATCCTTCAATTTAGGAGGCATGCGATTGTGTAGCATTGTCATGCATCCTTCAGTAGCAGCCATTGTTTCTAACTCACCAAGCCTTTTTCTCTTAGACACAATGTCTCTTAACAATTTGGCATAGTTTGGCATTTGTTCAATTATTTCCATAAATGGTAATTTAATGTGGACTTGCTTCAAAATATCTAGGAACTTTTTAAATTGGTGGTCATGTTTCTGTTTTGTCAACCTTTGTGGGAAAGGTGGTGGTGGTCACATTTCCTCCACGATCTCATTAGTTTAGAATTTAATACCTGGCACCACTGGGTCTTTATCTGTCTCGGCGGCTTGTTGAGGTACTGCCGAGTTTTTTGCTGGGTAGTGCTTTCTGCTGGGATATCTGTGGCATGATCATTTGATTCAGAATTCAAGTCCTCTTTATCTGAATCTTCTTGTTCTACTGGTGGGACTTTGTTTGCTAAGCTTCCTAACATTTCTTTAAGTTGTAGATCACTTCTAGTAGTAGTTGCTTTACATTGTTCATGATCCATTACCTTAACAACTTCAGTATTGCTAGGTAATTCTCCTTGTGGTCTAGTATTTATATTCTGAGCAAACTGCCCAACCTGAGTTTCCAATGCTTTAATTGCTGCCTCTTGGTTCTGCAACCTCATCTCAGTTCTATTTATGAATGCATTTGTTCTTTTGATGAAGTTGCTATTCTCTTCCCTGTATGATTCCGTTTTCATCATCAAGGCTTTCACAGAATTCTCTAGTGAGCTTGCAGACTGTTATTGATGCATATACTGCTACGACAAAGGTTGTTGGACCTGCGACGGCAACAGATGTTGCATTGGTTGCTGGAAACCTGGAGATTGAGTATTTGGATTCAACGTATTGTTGGGATTACTCCATAAAAATTTGGATGCCTCTTCCATGATGGGTTGTATGTGTTGGACATCATATTGTTTCTATTGTAATTTCCAATATAAAGGCTAGACTCTTGATTTTGTATACATTTAGAAGAATTATGGTTACCTCCACATAAATTGCATAAAGAATCTATGGCCTTAACCTCATGGGTATTGTGTTGTAATTGCATGTTTGCACCATCTTAGTAAGAGAGGCCAATTGTGCCGCCACTGAATTGGATGTTTGTAACTCATTCACTGTGGGTTGGTGTCTTATTCCTCATCGCCTAGATGTAGGGAATTGAAAGTCGTTCTTTGCGAGTTTGCTCAAGTATTCAATAGCTTCCTCAGGTGCTTTGTCAAGGAGAGTTCCATTGGTAGAGGCGTCTAACATCATACTTTTTGGGGCATTGGTAGCATTATAAAATATGGTCACTTGTGTCCATAATGGAAATCCATGCTAACAATACTTGTGCAGTAGCTCCCTATAGCGCTCCCATGCCTCGTACATAGGTTCATCATCTGCCTATCGAAAAGAGGTAATTTTATTACAAATACGATTATATAAATTTATAGAATTAAAGTGTGTAATAAAATCTCGGCATAATTCACTCCAAGATCCTATTGATCCTGCCGGAATGCTATTTAATTAGGTTTTTGTCCTATCCCTCAGTGAATAAGGAAATAATTTTAATCTCAAGACATAATCATGGACTCCTTGAATTTTTAAAGAATTATAAGATCTCCATGAATGAATTAAGATGTTTCCTAGGATCTTCTGTCATAGACCCACCAAACTGGCCAATAGTATTGAGCAAATTGAACATGATAGGTTTCTGTTCAAAGTGGGCTGCTTCTATTTCTGGTGTGACCACTCTAGGATTTAACCCATTTAAATCTTCTTCTAGGAAATCCCTAACAGTAAGCTGCCGCGACATTGGTGGCTGCGGAAGGCCTCCATTGTCGGTAGGTATGTTCTGAATTTCTTGATTGATTGCCGTAGCTCCTTGGATTTG
Source organism: Abelmoschus esculentus (assembly GCA_035048815.1). Taxonomy (NCBI): domain Eukaryota; kingdom Viridiplantae; phylum Streptophyta; class Magnoliopsida; order Malvales; family Malvaceae; genus Abelmoschus; species Abelmoschus esculentus. Next base: position 8,537,843 of record JAUCBN010000026.1, on the reverse strand, counting down.
TCTCCTTAACCTTTGTCGTGTACGTTCAATCTCTGGATGTAACTGATACAAAGGGTTGGTTAGGTTGGCCTTGGTCATACACCAAGAAAAACCAAAGTAAAATAAAAATAAAAATAAAAATAAACTAAAAGCAAGAAAATAAAGAAAACAAAATTTAGTTGTCAATCCCTGGCAACGGCACCAAAAGCTTGTTGTGTTTCAAAAGTGCACAGATTGTGCAAGTGAGCACGTCGCAAGTAATAAAGTAATGAGTATTATCAGATATCGTCTCCACAGGGATTGGTATACTTAATATGCCTTTTTTTGTCTTTTTGCTCTGTAAAAGAAATAAAATAAAGACATGTAAATTTGGGATTTAATAATTTAAATAAGGAAAACTAAATAAAAAGAGAATTGATAAGTGCTCAACTCACTATCAGTTTCTACACTTTTCATGGGCACTTATCCTCAAATCTACATCTACTTGAAACAATGTATGTGCTTAATATGACATATTTAGGGATCGATCCATTGAGGATAATATTTATATAAAAGGCGTACTTTACTGCATTTTCTTATCTGTTCAAGAACAAGTAATACCGAGACAGCAGAATGAGGTCGAGACAAGACCTGATGACGAGGCAGGAACTGATGCCGAGGCAGCAGAGGAGAAAAAGAAATACCGGTGGCAATTGAATGAGAAAAATGCGGACAACATTGCTGAACAAGAAGCCCAAGAATTGGAGTTGAACAACACAAGAAAAACTAAAGGACAAGGCCACGCGGGATGAAACCTTTTAGAAGATCAAACTTGGAAATATTTACACTATGTACAAAACTTGAACCCTACTCCAAGTTGTACTCTAATTAGGAAAGGTTTGCCCTAGGCCAAGCCTATATAATTCATAGTCGTCCTAGGGTTAGAGAAACATTAGATTCGGCCAACACACCTACACCGAGAGAGCTTTCAACTTTGGGACAATTCTGCCCATCACGTTCTAAAGTTCTCTTAGGGTTTGGTGAAGGTTGTTGAGTATTTGTGAGAGGAGATTGTAATTTGTTTCATGTTCCTAATGCAATAAAATATCAAAGTTTGCTTATTCATTGACATTCCTTGTTCTTACATTAAAGCTCGAGAGAGAAGTTTGTGAGTAATCCATTTATCTAATATCGAGAGAGTTAGATTCACGAAAGGGATAAGAATGGTGTTTCAATCGGAAAACACTAACTCGGCCTAGAGATAGGTTAAGAGTTTCAGCGGCTAAGGGAAGTGTGAGATTGGTTGGTGATTATAATTGATTCACGTCGAGAGGTATCATCAAGGACTGGTCATCAATAGTATTTCGACTTAGAGATAAGCGGAATCATTAAAGGAAACTTTGTCGAACTTTGGTAAATATGCCCAAGAGCAAGAGATTACCGCGGCAGAGAATATTGTCGCTGCCGAGACAGTATCTGTAGTACTATCGAGGCAGTGCAGTGCAATTGCATTGGACAGAAGCAGATTAATCAAATCCACTATATAACACAACTGGATCCTACCCTATCTCTCTCTCATATTCGATTTCTCTTTATTTAGTTAATTTATTTAGTTTAATCAATATCCAACTTATTTGTGTTACTTTTAGTTTACAGAGCAAGAAGATCAAAGTAAGCATATTAAGTATACTAATCCCTGTGGAGACAATACTTGATTTACTTATCACTTTATTACTTGATGACGTATTTACTTACACTAAAATTACACATATCTAACACGCATTAAGTTTTTGACACCGTTGTCAGGGATTGACAACTAAATTTTATTTTCTTTCTTTTCTTGCTTTTAATTTATTTTAGTTTTTTTTTAATTTTTTTATTTGATTTGATTTTTGGTGTATGACCAGGCCTAACCCTAGCAATCCACTATACGAGATAGACCTAGAGATCGAAAGAAGCTACCAAGGGTTAAGAAGACAGATCCAAGGAGCCATGGCAGTAAATCAAGGGAATCAGAAACTCCCAGCAGGCAATGGAGGTCATCCACAAAAACCATTGCCGTAACCACTACCGTGGCAGCTAATTGTCAGAGATTTTTTGGTGGAAGATCTAAATGAATTGAACCTTAGAGTTGCTACACTAGAGATTGAGGCAACCCACTTTGAACTTAAACTTGTGATGTTCAATATGCTTAATACTATTGGACAATTTAGTGGGGCTGCAACAGAAGATGTCAGTCAGCATCTCAAATCCTTCATGGAAGTATGCAACTCTTTCAAAATTCAAGGAGTCCATGAAGACATTTTGAGATTAAAACTTTCTCCCTATTCACTGAGGGATATGGCCAAAACCTGGTTGAATAGCATTCTAGCAGGATCAATTGGATCTTGGAGTAAACTCTGCCGAGAATTCATTACGCGATTTAACCCTACAAATTTATATGATCGAATCCGTAATAAGATCACTTCTTTTAGATAGGCTGATGACGAATCTATGTACGAGGCTTGGGAACGCTACAGAGAGTTACTGAACAGATGTCCACTGCATGGATTTCCATTTTGGACGCAAGTAACCATGTTCTATAATGTCACCAATGCCACGACAAGGATGATATTGGATGCCTCGGCAAATGGCACACTCTTTGACAAGGCTTCTCAAGAAGCTATTGATATTCTGAACAAACTCACAAGGAACGATTTCCAATTTCCTACTTCTAGACGAGGAGGATTAAGACGCCAAGCCATAGTGAATGAACTAGAAACCAACAATTCAGTGGCAGAACAATTGGCATCTTTAACGAAGATGGTTCAAAACATGCAAGTACAATAAAATACTCATTGGATAAAAGCGATCAATTCTTCTGAGTATATGCAAGACAAGGAATCTAGTTCTTATGTGGGTAACTACAACCGGAACAACAACATGATGTCAAATATATATAATCCGGCATGGAAAAGGCACCCAAACTTTTCTAGGAGCAATCTTAACAATGACTTGAACCCCACCAACCAGACCTTAAGTTACCAAAATTCACTGTTGTAGCAGCAAATGCAGCAGTCACTGCCGCAGCAGCAGGTGCATCATCATCATCACCCTATGAACTAATTGGAAAATACTCTCAAAGCCTTTATTATGAAAAATTAATCATATATGGCTGAGAACAACAGTTTCATGAAGAGGACTGATGACTTCATGAATAAAATATAGATGAGGCTATAAGACCAAGAAGCTGCTATAAAATCACTAAAAACCCAAGTTGGTCAATTTGCTCAAAGACAGAAATACTAGACCACTAGGGGGACTACCTAGCAATACTGAAGTTGCTAAGGAAATGGGATCATGAACAATGCAAAGCAATCACTACAAGAAGTGACCAACAACTTAAGGAAACAATGGGCAAGTCAACAACCAAAGTTCCACCAGCAACACAGGAGGAAATAGACAAGGAGGACTTAGATGCTGAACAGACTGAACACAAGGACAATGCCCCAACAAAGAGCTCGGCAACACCTGCACTTCTTGCCGAGACAGCGAGTCACACAGTAGTTCCAGGTACTAAATTTCAAACCAATGAGACCTTGGAAGATATGAGACCACTACCACTTTTCCCACAAAGGTTAAAAAAACAGAAACAAGATCATCAGTTTAAGAAGCTCCTAGATATTCTAGAGCAAGTCCACATCAACTTGCCATTTGTTGAGGCAATTGAACAAATGCCTAACTATACTAAATTCTTGAAAGACATTGTGACTAAGAGAGAAGTTAGGTGAATTTGAGACAGTGGCAGCAACTGAAGGTTGCATGGCAATGCTGCACAATCGTATGCCACCCAAACTGAAGGATTCGGGATGCTTTACCATACCTTGTGCGATTGGTAATAATTATGAAGGAGAGGCACTATGTTAGGAGCAAGCATCAATCTCATGCCCAAATCAGTTTTTCAAAAGCTTGGAATAGGAAGGGCAAAGCCTAAAACAATATTGCTTCAACTTGCGGATAAATCCTATGTGCATCCTGAATGAAAGATAGAGGACATATTGGTAAGGGTAGACAAGTTTATTTTCCCTGCTGACTTCCTTGTCCTTGACCGTGAAGCCGATGATAATGCACCGATCGTCCTATGAAGATCTTTCCTTGCTACTGGACGAACCTTAATTGATATGGAGAATGGAAAGTTGACAATGAGAGTTAATGACCCGCAAGTCAAACTCAATTTATTCTATAATTTGGAAAAATTTGATGGTCCAGAAGAGTGCAAAACCCTCCACACAACAGATGCAGACACTAAGGTATCTTGCCTGGGCAGCACACTCGGTAGATTATTTGGTAAAAGAATTAAGGTTAAAGTGGAGGCAGAAAATACAAAAGGGACTGGCCAGCACTTGAAGGAAATTTCAGGCCAGCAAGAGATGAGCAAATTGAGAGATGCATTTACATGCACTCCACCAGTAACATAATCTCTTCCCTTCTATGTTATTTATTATATTAGGATTAGTTTTAATTTAGGATTTATGTGTTGATTTTATTTTCAATATTTTTCTTTAGTAATATTTTTTCTTTCTTTAGTAATATTTTTCTTTTATTTATATGTTAAATTTTCTTTTTATGAAAATAAAGTCAAGAATAAAAGAGAATTAGTTCAGAGCAAGAGCACTGTCCAGGTAGTAAACAGTGTCAAAAGCCGCAACAGTCCCAACGGGAAGAAATAGTGTAACGGCTATCTGCCAAGTTTTCTACCGCGGTAGTAAATGCTAACGGGCAGTAAATTCAAAACGGCTACAAAAACGGCTAGTGGTTAAAACGGTCACAATATCGAGGCCTATATAAGGAGCATCCCTCTTTTGAAATATTTACTCTTGCATTCTTCAATTCTTTATCATTCTACTTAATCTTGCTCTCACAATACTCTCACAAATCTTCTTGAAATTTTCAGAATACTTTACCGAGACTCTCAATCTTTACAAATTGTCAATGAAAGCATACAACAGATTTGCCCCCGCCACTGTTGTAGACCGATTCAATAGATCTTTTATTGCTCGACAGCTGTGGGAAGAGCAAGGATTCCAACTCAGTAAGGAGAAAAACTTCGGCATCGACAATTACTTGATGGACAAGATTAAATATCAAGAATGGGAGATATTCTGTCTACAACCTTCCCGGGCAAATGCTACCATAGTGCGCAAGTTTTATGCACATGGACCAAGTAAGGACAATCTCTTTGTCCACTGCCAAGGCAAGCCTGTCCGACTTGACGCCGAGGTAATTAACAAATTTTATGGCCTCATCCCCATTAGTGATAGGCATACCGAATTCATGGACAACATCACCATACAGGACTACAATTTGATTCAAAACGACCTCTGTTACAATAACACTCCATGGGAAACTAGTACCCATAGATGTTCTGTAATAAGGCAAAGCCTCAAGCCCGAGGCAATTTGATCAGTTGAAGACACGGATGAATACACACCAACAAGGCAAGGATAGATGAGAGAATTCCACCACAGAATGATGCAGATCATGCCGGCAGAACCTGTCCGAGAAACACCACAGCAGTTCACTGCTGACTTCACTGTCGGCACTCAATACACGACAGAGATGCCTGGCACTGCTGAAGCCCTTACCGCAGTAGATCCCTACCAGGAAATTCTTCAGAGGATGAAAGCATGGACCTTCGCCAGCAAAGATATATGGAATACCAAAGAGACTTCAACAGTACCCTTGCTCAGATGATGATGTAGAACTTCCCCAACCAAGAAGCACAATTTCCAGAATTCCCTGCCAACATATTCGTAATGGCATCACCACACACAAAGACCACTCCAGCCCCAAGGCCGAGACCATTCTTCACCTCTAGGCCGTAGCAGTAGTTCCACGCAGCCGACCCATCTAGGGCAGCAGACCCTGCCGCGGTATCATCCGCAAGCAGAAGACCTTTAAAGCAAAGGGGAGTCTTCAGCACTCCCCCAAGATCTCCAATACCAATGGAAAGTCTATCGGCTGAGATAGATGCCTATATCCATCAGAGCTCATCCACTGCCTAGCCTAGCATTCAACATGTCGGGGCAGATCCATAGAATGAAGGAGGCATGAAGATAAACGGGAAACTCTAACGAGAGTTCAGCCACCGAGAAGAGCAAAGCCATCACCATCACCAAGGGCACTACCATCAGCAACTAGACCAAGGAGACAAATTGTGGAAGAGAGTTCTTCCGAATCATATTAATCTTTTCTTCTTGTTGCTCATATAAACTATTTTTTTACCTACTTATATTTTTACCTACTGCCTGCCCCTAAATTAAGCATTGAGGGCAATGCTTGGTTTGAGTTTGGGGGTATAGAGCTACTACCGAGGCAATCTACTACCACGGTCTTGCCATGAAAAAGGAAATTTTTAGTGATAAATTTTTTTGTTTTATATCCACCACTATACTTAAAACTATTGTCATACTTTTGCACTGCTCTTCATCAGTTTTGTCTTAGTTTATTCTTAAACGCAATAGAAATCTTTCTCCTTACCATAGTTAGGATCTGTTTTGAAGGCTTAATTCTAGGATACTTAAGGAGAAAAACTTAGAAGCATGCTATAAGGTTGAACTTTAAAACACTTTTTGAGACTTGTTTGGCTATGGGAATTCTTTTAATGAACTTAGGTGATAAAGACTTAGATTTTGGAAAGGTGACTAGAGGTGCCTATGACCGGCTCTAGAAAAACTCTTCTTCATGCTAGAGGTGCCCGAAATTGGCTCTAGTATGCATAAAAAATAGCAAAAGAACTAAGGAGTTAAGAAATAGAAAACACAATACTTGAGGTGCCCGAAATTGGCTCAAGGAATTGTTGTTATAAGAAGAATACACTAAATCCAAGTTTATTTGTCTTGAACTTAGAGTTTATCTAAGAAGGCCTCTATTCAAACTTCTCCACAAAAACGCACACACATACTAGCCTTATAGTTTGTCTTCTAAGTACACCCTTAGGAAACCGAAAGGTTAAGTCTAAGGAATAGACATAGTTATGGTGTGGAGAATAGATGGAAACATAAGACCAAGAGATAATAAAGTTTGACAAATTGATGGTTTGCATTGCTTGAGGACAAGTAATAGTTCGAGTTTGTGGGTGTGATAAGTGTTTAACTCACTATCACTTTCTACACTTTTTATTGGTACTTATCATAAAATCTACACCTACTTGAACAAATGATGTGCTTAATATGACATATTTAGGGATTGTGCCACTAAGAACAATATTTGTAGAAAAGACGTACTTTACTGCATTTTCTTATCTGTGCAGGAACAAGTACTATCGAGGTAGCAGAATAAGGCTGAGGTAGGACCTGATGCCGAGGCAGCAGAGGAGAGAAAGCAATATGGCTGGCAATTGAAGGAGAAACATGTGGATAACGTTGCTGAACAACAAAACCAATAATCGGAGCTGAAAAACACAAGAAAAGACCAAGGACAAGGCCACGCGGGATGAAACCTTCTAGAAGATCAAACTTGGAAATATTTACCCTATGTACATAACTTGTTCCCTACTGTAAGTTGTACTCTAATTAGGAAAGGTTTGCCCTAGGCCAAGCCTATATAAGGCATAGTCGTCCTAGGGGTTAGAGAAACATTAGATTTCGCCAACACACCTACACCGAGAGAACTTTCACCGTAAGGACAATTCTGCCCATCATGTTCTAAAGTTTTCTTAGGGTTTGGTGAAGGTTATTGAGTATTTGTGAGAAGAGATTGTATTTTGTTTCTTGTTCCTAATACAATAAAATATTGAAGTTTGCTTATTCTTTGCCATTTCTTGTTCTTACATTCAAGCTCGAGAGAGAAGTTTGTGAGTAATCCATTTATCTAATATTGAGAGAGTTAGATTTACGAAAGGGATAAATATGATATTTCAATGGGGAAACACTAACTCGGCCTAGAGATAGGTTAAGATTTTCAGTAGCTAAGAGAAGTGTGAGATTGGTTGGTGATTATAATGTTAGAGTATGCCCAACGACCAATCACATGATGATTGTAAGGATACTTTTATTTACCAATTTTATTGAATAAAGGCATTGCCATTGTTGTTTTCAAATATGTGTCAATGCATAACATAAACTGTGAAACAATAAGGTCCATATAATAATATATGTATTGTTATTAAAATATCCTTAGTCAAGTATTATTATGGGTATGGACAATAATAATACGCTTAAGACTAACATGTGATTAATTGATGACAATGAATTGTCCTTGACATAGAGATGTCAGAATTAATACATGAATATATTAGTAGAGAATAATATATTGGATTGACCCACTATGAGCATATATCTTGGATTATTATGTCACGGTCACGATATTGCTCATAGTGACAACTATATGTATGATCATTAGACTTAAGATTATTACAATCTCAATATACGTTGTTTTATGTTTTGATGCAGTTAAACGTGTCTCGTAATTAGTTACACTATAAAAACTAACATTGGACATATTACAATGTATGTAGCGAGATGTGAATGATCAAGATAGGATTTGTCCTTCCTACATAATAGAAAAATATATCAAAGACCACTTAATTGAGTGAGACTAGAAATGCATGGCCATACTTGAATACGTTGATATGAGATATCACAAATTATTCATTAAAAGTAGTTCACTTTAGATATCAAGAAACATTAAAATAAGCTATACAAGTGTGACTATTCCAAGACTTGTGCCTATTAAAGATATAAAAGGACAAAAGGATATAATACATTAAAAGAGTTGGTCACAGACATGATACATCGAATCATGATCTCTTGTAACTTAGATGACAATGATATCTTGCTAGATGTCACTCATTGTTTGTAATATTAGAAACGTTCTAATATTTTGACTAACATTACAATGAGCCTACGAGGTCACACCCAATGGTTGAAAATGTGCAAAAATATATATGTATAAGTAGATTATATTTAATCCCGAATTTTAAATATAAAGGATATAATTAAAGTAATTATATCCCTTTCCAAATTCGAATTAAATATAGATTCCGAAATTTAAGAAAATAATAATATTAATTATTTCCTAAACAAACTCGGAATCAAACTCGTATACCTAAGGTTACACCTATGTAAAGGATCTTTTGGTCTAGCAGCCAACATAGAGAATTTTGAATTCCCAAACCCTAGAATCACGAAAAATAATTTTTCAAGATTTTGCTTTATCGACCGAGTGAACTGAGTAGAGGTCGAGACGATATTCGTGGAGGCTAAAGATTCAAATTGTCAAACTATCGTGATTGTCGCAAATCCAATTGTTGTTCTTTTGCAACTTATCAAGGAACCCAATGTAAGTCATCGCGTCTCTTCCTCCCGATTTCGTCTTAAACGTACATGGATCACTGGAAAGACCATTGTAATTTTGTTTCGTTGCACCATAGGGTGTGCCGGCGGTCCCAACATATAATTGATTCACGTCGAGAGGTATCATCAAGGAATGGTCATCAATAGTATTTTGACTTAGAGATAAGCAGAATCATTAAAAAACACTATGCCGAACTTTGGTAAATTTGCCCAAGAGCAAGAGATTACCGCGACAGAGAACATTGTCGTTGCCGAGTAGTATCTGCGGTACTGCCGAGGTAGTACAGTGCAATTACATTGGACAGAAGTAGATCAATCAAATCTACTATACAACACAACTAGATCCTACCCTATCTCTCTCATATTCAATTTCTCTTTTTTTTTATATTTTTATCTTATATTATTTTTCTCTTTTATTTTATTTTTGTATTTTCATAAATTTTCTTAATTATGGTTTTTAATAATAATTATCTTCTCATTACTTGAATAATAATTGCTTTATTGATGTTTATCTTTTTAGGAAAGGAAATCAAGATCAAAGGAGATTTGCTTGCATATTTGGATAAAGTTTAATATGAGTTAAACTTTGAAGAGATTAATTCCATAATTAACTCTAGAAGTTATCTTAATTTTTTATCTATTTATTTCTCTTTATTTCTAGCCGAAATTATTTCCTTCCACTAATGATCTTTGTCACCTACCTTCACCAATATTATTTTCTTTTTTCTTAATAGGCAAGTGGAGTTGTGATTATATTGGGAGAGAGTAAAGAAGGAGGCTACAGATTTCCATTGTATTCTTGTTGTTATTTTAGAGTGATGAAAGGATTTGCTTTTTGGATATTTTGCCCAGCCATGAACTTAGAGTTGGCTTGGGTTATTTTTTTGTGATTTGATTTAGTTTGAATTCTATCTAAGCTTTTGAGTTTTCTTAATGAAGGTTTGTCTATTCTTGGTACTTATTTGGTTTGCGAGAGAATTGGGAAAGGACCTCGATAAATAATTCATTTATCTAGATTTGGGAGAATTAGATTCATAAAACAAAAATGTATGGTTCGATTCAAGTGCATGAGAACTAATCTGGCTTAATAATAAGTGCAGGATTTCAATGGCTAATAGAAGAGCACGATAGTTGTTGTACACCTTTGATTAACACAGGGATGTATCATCAAGGGTTGTGCAATTAACAAAGTCTCAGGTTAGGGATAAAGGGACCACTGAAGAACGCTTTGCCGAACCTTGAGGATAGTCACTCAACTTGCCCGAGCAATTCCCTAAGTTCCAATTGCCCAAGCATTCGGATGAACTGACTAGGCAATCAAACTAAGCCAAATTTTCGAAATAATTGAGTGGTGCAAGCACCCACTTACGAGGAAGAATTCACTCGATCGTCATTCCATAATTCAGGATAAGCCAGCCTCAACTATCTTATCGATTACTCTAATTTATTTTACTTATTTATTTTATTATTTATTAAATATCAATTCTATAAATCATTTTTGTCTTTATTTTCAGTGCAAGAAATTAGATTTCGGAAGAAGCACCAATCCTTGTGGAAATGATAACTATCTATATTATAACTTCAAACGTGTACACTTATACGTATTTATGAAGAACTTAAAACACGCAACAAGCTACAAGGGGAATATTGAGGCTAATCTAAAGACTCGTCCCGATAAACAACACTAATTTTATTGCTACTTTTTTTATCTTATCTAGAGGCTTTAATTACATCCTACATTATCATGCAGGGACTGAGTTTAATTGCAGCAGAAACTGATAAGAAATGAATCCTAATTTAACTGAACAAGTTATAGGGACCTAAATGTAATTTTTCATGAAATTTATGGACCGAGTGTGAAATTAAAGTTAATAACCTTTAATTAAGTTCATTAAAGGCTAATGTCTCAAATTTCATATTAAAATAATATCTATAAGTCATTTAATTGCACACTCGAAGTTTAAGGACTAAAATGGAAAGTTTCAAACTATACTTTAGCGTAAAACGTTTCCCACACTTTCACTATATGCGAATACTCCTAACTACACGTTATCCATATGTCATATACAAATTACTAGATGTATTACAACCTGGTTAGCAATAATATATTCAACATGTTTTAACTTCAACAATCTCATAAACACATATAAGAACAATAACAATATACTCAACATGATTTCTAGATGTGTTCCAACCTAAATAACCACATCATAGATTCAACTCAAATTAGTCATGCTTCATTATCAACAATACTCAAATTCACACATAGGGATAGCAAGAGTCAAACTTTAATGAAACTTTATTGTAACTAAAGATATACCAGGTCACAAGGTTAACATTATCTCGACTAATCAAAACATATCATCCCGGCTAAAGACATCATAACAAAATTTCAACATAAGGTTCATGACTTTCAAAATATTCCTATATTAAGATTTTATTCAAGAAACATCAACATTAAATATCATCGATATGTATAAGTATACAACTATATCAAGTCTCAATGGCATAGACAATATTCACTATATGATAAACCCAACCATATTGCTCTCTCACTACTACTAATATTATAAAGACATACTTGAGGTTTCACTTAGTGGTTACCTGGATCCTTACTTCCCTTTGTTGCCTCCACATTAAATACTCTGCATTGCAAGGTAATTGAGAGGGTAAGCATACGCTTTTTGAGTAAATAAAAACATATTTAAAAACACCTTGCAATGCAAACCATAATATACAAAAATCAATTTTAAAAAAAGTCATGCTCTAAGTAAAAACAATATCCATTATCGTCAATGACACTATTTGAAAAAGACCAACAAGTGTAAATAATCATGGCTCACAAGCTACAAAATCTTTTAAAAATATCTTTTTGAAATCACATGCTTTGTAAGCATAGACAAGTCTTACATGCTACTCATAGCAAGGCTTATAAATCATTTGAGATCAGTAAGAAAACTCATGCAATCCTCGAATTGCACCAAAACAATAAATACTTTAAACTTGCATTTTTCACATGCTGGTTAAATGATACGAATAGATTTACCTCTAATTGTTGGGATAAACGGAAACATGTGAATGACATCGTACACCAATCCACATAGATTGACTATCAAAATCTAAAGATCCCACCTTGGTATCCGAGATACCATACGTGAATGTGATAAGGTAAATATTATATGACACAGCACTAGGCAAACCTTTAATGCATCACTCGAGAAATTTAAAACACGTGCGAATTTGTATTTATAGTGCATTCACATCCTATTGATCGATCAATTTATCCCATTCCCATCATCTTAATATCCAACACGAAACAAAACAAAACCAATGCTCAAGTTTTCAAGTTAAAACAGTAAATAAACACATGCATCCCACTAACACAGGCATCAAATGCATAAACTGGTGAAAATCACTTTTCTCATATATTCAAAACAAAATTGTGAGCGTATCATGTGCATATAAAAACTTTGTAAAAACATCTCGTGAGCATTGAAACACATGCATATTCATATATGCACAAATATAACACGAGCATGGCTAAAATACAGTGAAAACAAGGCATAATGTGGGAACCTTTAAGAAAGCAATACTTTAAACTTACTTACAAGTATAGGAAGTTTTTTCACACCTTTCCTACACTCTCAAACATTTGAAAACACATTTAAAACTCTTCCGAATTGGCAGGCCTCATAATCTACTCACCAATTTACTGAAACTTGCACGATAAGTCACCTGAAAACGTGATTCAGCTTTCCTATCTCCCTCAAACTTGTTCCTCTACCTCGTGACCTAATCCAAGCATTAAAACCATCATAAAGACAAGATTCAATCTCCTCCTTTCACCACCCATTGTCACAACTTGTAACGATTCACAGAATAACGACACACAAAAACACAATGGTTTGTCTCGACACTCATTACACCCTTAAGCCAAAAACAAAACCAGTTTTGTTTTCCCAATGACCTAAACTCTCCTTACTCAAGGTTGATAATCAACTCTCGACAAACTACAACAACTTACCACTTCTACTAAGAAGCTTAACTTTCTCAAATATATTCCAACATACAAGGGAACAATCAAAACTTTCCATCGAGTCTCGCTCAACACAACAACATATAACAACTTCCACTAACAAAAACCTTAAATAGTACCACTCGATCACAAAACTTCTAAATACGATTATAAGAAACTCTACTAACGACAACATCCTTACCAAGAACCCAAAAAATCCATGTTACAACACCTTAACATACCTTTCCAGACCTAGATAACTCACTTATACCCATTACAAGCCTATTAATGAGAGAATACCTAAAACTTAACCAGAAACCTAACGTTCATCTCAAAAACCTTACCACATTATAGCATGTTGCTCAACAGTTTCAACCCTTCTCAAAGGAAACACTCTCTTAACTGCCGACAACCTACGTCACAAAATTTATAAAGATTGGTTTACACACCATTACTCTAACACCTTTGACGATAACAACACTCTCAAAGAATTATGGCTCTAAAGCTCAACTTACCAACAAAACAACCATTCACTTTCAACTCAACCACATCCAAAACAAGTCCACTTAACACCAACCGCTTTCAAACTTCTGCCACAACTTCTTACTTCTAGATGCATAGCAAAAGACTATCACAAACTTTGATCAAGATATCATTTTAAGTCGACACCATACAACACAACTACGTGCCTCATAGACATAAACGACAAAAGCATTACAACTAAAATCCATCAACATAACCTCAACCTTGCCACATACACGCGGTTCCACCTAATATTCGATAACAACTTTCCTCAAGACATCTTAACCATGGAAAGCTTCACCTACAACTCTGTCACTAGACCATCACTATTCGATAAACTTAACTAAGTCAATATTGCTCTTGACTTAACAACACTCTTAAACTACTCTGTTACAACCCATAATGATAACACATGTAACTTTTACCAAATAATAACTCACTAACGGAACCATCTACAACCCGATACTATGATCAACCAACGCTTATCTCACTTAGATTTTTCCAAGCCTAAACTTCTGTCTCTTTAACTATAATCAATTATCGTGTAGCTCAATCATCAACTATAATTAACATCAAGAACATATAACCATATAATAAATGTATTTTCCATAACATGTCTTAAGCATCATATAAAATCACCACAAAGCCTCATGCATTAACCAATACAAATCCAATCTAGTTTCCTATGTTACATGGCATATCAAGCCACAAATTTCATAAAATGTTTAACTCATAAATAATTTTTAAAACTAACTGACGAGAATGCAACATTTAAACTAAGCACATTTTCTTTCTCAAGCAAAAAAATTCATATGTAAGACAACACTAAAACACGGTCAAAACATCTCTATATAAATGATGTCATAATCATGTGACAAGATTTCATCATGATTACAAATAGTAATTCATATAGCAACATCTAAGTACATTAGAACTTAATCATTCTTGCAAACAATCATAGATATATAGCAGAATATCAAAGCATATCATAATTTAATGATGCTTACAAATAATCACATATATATATATATATAAACATCTAAGCACATCAAAACTTAATCATGCTTGGAATGATCGTGCTTTTCATACAAGGCCCTAACTTACTAAGTCACAATACAATTCAATCATATATAACAAACACCGTGCATCTTATACAATCACATATAATTTTCAAACAATCATCATGCATAAGTAACATTTAAAACAAATTTAACACTACAACATGCTAAACAAAACTTTAAAAAAGGTTTCGTAAACCTAAGCTCTGATACCAACAAATATAACCCCCTCAACTTGGTCTAGACACTAGTCGACTCGAACAAGCTACACGAGAAATACATAGGCTAGTCTAGAGACTCGCCCCGATAAACAACCCTAATTTTATTGCTACCTTTTTATCTTATCTAGAGGCTTTTGTAATCACCGGTTTTGGTCTAGGGAGTCGTCACCAATCTTTTTTATGGTGCGATTGGAACACCAAATTTACGGTCTGTGAACCAAAATTGGATCCGGGAGTCTGTTACGTGTGAGGAAGGATGAGCACCCCCACAACGCCCAAAATTGGCACCTATCAGTTATAAAATATTTTATATAATCAAAAAATATAAATTCAATATTGAAAATAATATTGCGATTCCAAATATAATCTACAAAATAAAAATATTTATGACAAAATATTAAAGTGGACATAGATTAGTAATGAAAGGATGTAATAATAATAATGATAATGGTAATAATAATAATGAACAAGTAGGGTCCATTCTGTAAAAACACAAAAATATAAGGTCAATATAGTGAAAATAGTGACTAAAGTTAAACAAAATAAAGATTATGTGACCAAAATATAAAAACTGTGATCGAATTAAACCAAAATACGGACTAGAAGGCCGAACTGCAAGAACGCTGAAATTGGAGGGGTTGCACGTGCAATTTACCCCTTTTCGTGGGTTATGGCTGGGTTCCGGGTCGTTTCCGGGTCTTGTCTAGATTCTCATACTCAAAATGATGCCGTTTTGGGCTAATAGAACCGACCCAAAAACAACATCGTTTCATGTGTAGGTTAAATACCCCTTTTAATGGTTATATGATTCATTTGTTTCCTCTCTCACATAATAGAGGAGAGAGCTTTTAAGTCCTCCTCTGCATATCTTAATCATTGGTGGTCGGACGTCTTAGTCGTCGCCGGTCACGGCCGCTGGCCGCCGTGCTAGAGCTCCAGTGAGAGAAAGGGAGCAACTTTCTTTCGCATTTCGATGAGGGGATTGTCAATCTGGCCTTAGAATTTCGTAAGGAAATGTATACAAGCGTAGATCTGAGTTAGAAGGTAAATTGAACCCTATTCTTCTTTTTGTTCCGAGTTTCTTTCTTTTTCTTTTGATTTGCATTCAAATATGTGTTGTTTGGCACTTAATTTTTTGTGATTCGAATCTTCTTTTTTTATTTCATAATTCACCCTCCGTTACATAGATTCGAATGGGTATTTAGACACATATTTTATACATAAAATAAATATAATATCTATGCTTAATCTCCCTCTTTTTTAGATCTGACTTGTGTTTTGATATTTTGCAGGTCGGTTGAGCAGATCTGGGGCGGTGGGCGGTGGCCGAATATTGGACCAATGGTTGAGCACGTGGTTGCCACGCGCGCTATGTTGGCAGACATGGTGAGCGGCGGCGGTAGTAGCTAGGGTTAGGGATATTAGGGTTTTGTTTGGTTAACATTTAATTATTGAGTTGGGTTTAATTTGGGTCAAAGGTTTATTGGGTTTTATTTATGGGCCTTAGAAATGGGTACTACAGTTGTCCCTCTTTGCTCATTGTTTTGTAACGATAATAGAGCAAAGATAAAGAATAACCTGTTTTATCTGGCATGGTTTAGGGGTTCTTCTTTGACAAGGTAAAAGGTCTTTTGGTAAGGTTTGAGATTCTTTTGGTTGCGGCTCTTTTTTAGTAAGGTTGAGGTTCATTTTTTGGTAAGGTTGGAGGTTCTTCTTGGCCACCATTTCTTTCTTCTAGAGCTTAACTTGATCTACTCCACCGCTCTTGTCAGCAAAATCTTCAAAAGTTGCGGTTGAATCATTGGAGGAGACAAAATAAACTTGGCTTCCTACAGCACTTATGACGTTGCCATCTTTGGAGAAAACTTGATCTAGCTACAACATTGACACGTAGACAGGAGCCGCCAAGCTGGATCCAACATCAACGGTAAGCCGAGACCGATCAAACTGTGATTTGCTTACGCCATCAATGGAAAAAAAGAGAACTTGTTAAATTTGGTCGAAGAGAAAGGACTTGAAGTAAAAGGTTGGATCTTATCCACACCATCAACGGATGGGTAAGATAAAATTATGGCAACTTGGATCCTACTCTACCATCAACGGAGAAGTAGGATTGAACTTTAGTAATTTAGTTCTGGCCATACCATCAACGGAGACAAGATCAAATTTCAACAATTTGGATCCTACTCCGCCATCAACGAAAAAGTAGGATTGAACTTCAGTTATTTAGATCTAGTCACACCATCAACGGGGACAAGATCAACCTTCAGCAATTTGGACCCTATTATGCCATCAATGGAGAAACAGGATCGGGTTAAATCTATCTACTCCATCAACGGAGGGGTAAGATCAAGTTTGGATCATACTACGCCATCAACGGTGAAGCATGATTGAATGGGATCTGGCCGCAACATCAACGGGGACGAGATCAAGTTTGTGATTTGGATCCTACTACATCATCAACGAAGAAGCAAGACTGAGTTCGACCTATCCACTCCATCAACGGAGGGGTAAGATAAAATATGGATCATACTAAGCCATCAACGATGATGTAACATCCCGTTTTGGGGGTTATTAGTTTAGGCTTAGTTAGGAGAATTCGATTCGGGACGAATTGGGTTCTCCGGTTCATTAATTCCGGGAAAAATAAAATAAGGATATTTTTAATTAAGAAAAATAATAATTTAGAAGGTGGTTTGAAATATTAAAAATATGTTTCAAATTTAAAAGAAAATAATTTGGATTTATTTTTGATTTTTAATTATGCTTAATTATGCATAAATGACCAATTTGTAATTTTTGGAAAAATTTGGAGGACCGATTTGGTGATTTTCGAAAATATGATGTTTTAAGTGACTAAATTGAAAAGCAAGCTAAACATAGAATCCTTAGAGGGCCATAAACCCATTTTTAATTTTTAATGATGATTTATTCACCAAAATATATTTTTAATTACTTTAATTGGATTTTTAATCATTTTCTCTCAAAACCACTTTTTCCTAATTTTTCTCTCATCTTTTTCTCTCATTTTCTCTCCACTTTCTCTTCATCTTTTCACTTCAATTCCTTGCTGATTTTTGCATCATTTACAACAAAGATTACATCATTTGCATCATCTTTCCATCCTTTACAAAACCTAAGCATCAATTTCATCAAATCTACATCAAATTACAAGGAATCAAGAAGGGGAAAATCTCATATTTTTGGTGAATAGATCTTGAAGGTAATTTTCTGGATTCTTATTCTTTTCTAAGGTTCTTTATTGAAATTCCCAAGTATTAGCTTGCTAATCTTTGAATAAAAACTTGATTCTATGTTTTAATGTTAGATCTAGTGATTTTGTGATGATTTTGTGAAATCTTTTTGGATCTCATTTAATTCTGGAAATTAGATGAATTCAATCATGTTTTTATGTTGATTTAATGCTTAATTGAGTCTTGATTTGATAGCACATTAATTTAATCCCGGAATAATGCAATCGGTGTCGTTTTAAGGTGCTTTTCGGTTGTTTTATGGGCTGTTTTAGATGCTTAAATGTTTCTGGAGATCTAAGGATGGTTTGGATGTGTTTTTCGATCATAATTGAGGTGGTTTAGATGTTAGATTCGTTAGATTTGGGGATGGTGTTGTTTGGATGCGTTTCGGCTTAGTTTTCGGTCTTTTCGGCTAAGTTTTTGGTAGTTTAATGGTGATCGGATATGGCTGTTGGTTTGAGCATGTTATGATGTGAGAATGCTCTGTTTTTAATGTTGTATAAGAGGTACAAGAAGAAGCTTGAGTGCTGGTGCGTTGGTGCGATCATCGGATAGCGGCGAAAGCTAGTTTCGCTTGTCGGTGAGTGATTTCGGATTTAAAGTAAATCGCGTTTAGTACGTTCTGTTTTGGGGGACTGTGGAAGAGTGTGAAAACCTTCCATAGTTCAAGAGTAAGTAAAGTATTTATTTTGATAAACCGGTATGAGTTTCGGCTACATTTTACAAAGGTATTTTGTTGGTAATGCAATGAGATTTATGGAATGCATGAGCATGTTTTGAAATGGTGCATACATGAGAATTACTTGCTGAAATGCATAGCTTATTTAACATCCATGATTATGAAAAATTATGAGAAATGATTTGGGATACAATATGGTTATTTGCCTTATATATGATGGTGCCTTTGGGCATGGCTTTTGGTTCATTTGTTGAACATATTATGCATGCATTATGAGCAGCAAGTTATATGATTTGGAATACAATATGGTTATTTGCCTTATATATAATGGTGCCTTTGGGCATGGCTTTTGGTTCATTTGTTGAACATATTATGCATGCATTATGAGCAGCAAGTTATCATGCACATTTGATTATGATATTGGCTTAGTGACACTAACTTTAGATTCGAATACGAATGACATGTCATTAGGATTGTCTTAAGTGCACTATAATCAAAACTGAAAATACAGAATATTGCCTACACGTAACAGGGGTGACTTTGTGTCCAACCGTGCGTGGTAGAGCACCCTACACGTAACAAGGGTGACTATGTGTCCGATCGTGTGTGGTAGTGCTAATGGTGACTTAGTGTCATGTCAATGGTGACTTAGTGTCATGTCAATGGTGACTTCGTGTCATGTCAATGGTGACTTGTTGTCATGACGAGACAAATGTCTCATGGATCCGTGTATTCGGTGAACTCAAGGTTCACATTAAGTGTTCACTAGAAAGCCAATATACATACATGAATTTGAGAAGAAGATTGAGCATCATTTATAAATTGTTTTGATAAGGATATGTGAACTGAAGGATGCATTTGGTTAAAAGAACATGAGCATGAGATGTTAACATGCATGATTTAACAAACTATTGCAAATTATGGTTTTATCATGGTTTTAAATTGATGCATTGATGGTTTGTGTAGAGCTTCCTCACTAAGCATGTTTGCTTAAGCTCTCTTTTCATCCATGCAGAGAAATAAAGGCACTTGGAGCTTCGTTCGAGGCAAGGAGACCAATGGGAAAGATCACTTTGAATTTGGTATGTTTTTGGCCAATAAATTGGGTAAGGCAATGTGTAACACAACCTATGAGAGGAGTGTGTTCTTAGGCTTTGAATCATGTTGTAATAAGACCATTAATGTTTGATTGCTATTGTTAAACTTTGGAAATTGTTTGAATTGTTGAAGCATGTACTATCATGATTGCTATGTTATTAATCTCTTCTTAGGGAGTATGCCTATAACTTGAATGATGTCCATGACGTATTTAATTATGTGCCATATGTTGTTAATCATGTTTAGAATTGAAAGTTGCTTCAAATTATATTTTAGTCCCGGATATCTTCCTTTGTTCGATTAAGGTACTTACAGATGTTATATTGAGCTGAAATTTTGCATGCATGATTAAAGTTGATTTAATTTCAAGATGGTTAACCTATTTCGGATGAAGTCCTTGTATTTTGGAATATTTACATTTTGGTCCCTAAAATAGAGAAAATGCAATTAATGATGTTAGAATAATCCGTTTGAGTTGAAACTTGCGGTGTAGTATACTTGGGTGTCTAATTGGACTTTGATGGAAAGAATTTCTAATTTGCTAATCGTATTTAAAAGTTTTACGTTTTAGTCCTTAATCCATGTTAGTGTTTAATCGGATGGTTGTTTTTAATTAATGTGTTACAGATAGTGCTTCATATGAGACCATGACATGTAGGAGTAAGAATATGCATCAAGCTAAGATAAAATAAAAAAATATAACGGTTTAGGGTTGTTTATCGGATCGGACCCTCACGGGTTTGATTCGATATTCCCCGTGTAACCCGTTAGTATCGGTTTCGTCTAGGTCAGGCTAAAGGGGTTACATTTGGTGGTATCAAAGCCAGGTTTGTAAAATGTATGGTAGGTTTGAAAAGTGTGTTGTAAAGTTTGTAAAATGTGTAGTTGATTTGTAAAGTGTGTAGTTGGTTGGTTAAAACATGTATAGGATTGCTAAATTATGTGCTTAAATGTGCGATTGATCATGATATGTGTGATTGAACATGATATATTATTGGAGTGTGAAAATCTATTCTTGATGATTTTACTTTAATGATGGTTAAAATGGGGTTATCGGTTACACATTGCCAATGCCAACATATTTTCAGATGTTCTCAGTTTTCCCTTGGATCTTGCCCGAATGTAAGTTGTTTTATTTGAACATTATGTTTTAAACTGCATGTTTAAAGTTTTTGAATATGTTTCTGAGACGTAAGTCACTAGATACTGTTGGTATGAACTTTGATGGTCAAGATTGAAGATGAAACGACTGTTAGGGAAGAGTAAATTCTTCCTCCTCTGTAAGTGTGCCTTCGGTTAGGCCGGAAGGTTAGTTTATGGTGTTGCACCGTTCTTTTGAGTGTGTTTTAGTCTGCTGAAGCTGGTATGGATGTTGCTAATTTGACTTGGGAGTTGTCAATAAGATGGTAGTTAAGGTTGTTGGAATTGAGGATGTTATTTGTGAGTGTGAACAATAATCATGTTTAGATTAAGAGCATATATATGTATATATTTATAGATAATGTAGGACATGCATGCATTCTTGAGCATGACATTAGAAATTGCATTTACATACATATGCACTTGCATAGGAATTTATGAGGGCATACAGGAAATCATGCATACATTTGTTCACACTTGCGAGTAGCTCCTTGAGGGTGTAAGTGGAGTGTGGTTAGTTCTTTTAAGATGAAGGTATGGAAAAAAAAGAGGTTGAAAGAATTTTCTTGTGGTGTTAAGCTGAATGTGTAGTGGGCAAACTATCCTTTCGGTTAGGGAATGATCTTGGATGAACAATGAGTGGTTGATCTCAGAGTTGTGAATGTTTGAAACCAAGGTAAATACCCTGAGTTATGGTTAGTTTGAGTTGGTCATTACTAAAGGAAGTGCTGAGTTTTACGGATTCTTTCTAGTTAAGATCTGGAGGTTGTAACAAGGTTGCAGTATGTTTTGTAAAGTAAAGTGGGTTGGTGTTTTTCTGAGTGATGAAATTATTTTGTGGAAATTACATGGAGTTCTTTGTAGTATGGTTAGTGTGCAGTTAGATCGGAGGTTGTGACCAATCTGGTATGGTCAGGGTGGAAGTAAAATATGAGATACATATTGGTATGAGAGTTGTGAAATCGGGGGTTTGAATCATAGATTGTTGTGATCTTGAGAGGTTTGGTTGTACTATAAAGGAGGAAAGTGTACACGTTGTGTTTACAGGATGTTAAGCTGGATATACTTCAGGTAAAGTTAGTTTTTGATGATGTCTGAAATGGTGTAATGTGGATCGCTGGACAATTTATGGTTTGTATCGATTGTTCAGTCTTATGGGTTTGCTTTTATCGAAAAGTGTTTTGAGGTTTTGTGTTTGGTGGGTTCGTGTTTGTGGATGTTTCATCATTATGGTTACCGCTTTGGCAAGGTATAAAATAAGAGATGTTGAAGCTAGTGGAAGAAATGGTTCTACAAGTTTGGATTTTGTTGTGGTATAGTTAATGTAGGAGTTGGTTTGTCGATGAGTTGATAATGAAAAAAAGTTTTGGGTTAAGTGTCAAGGCACTTAATGATGTGTAGATTTTAAAGTTTGAACCATGATGTTGAGTTGGTTGTGGTGGATAAACCTTAAGTTGGAAATATTGTTGTTGTGATGAGTATAATGTTGAGGTTGACACAAAGTTGGTAAGTTTCTTGTATGATATGTTTTGTAGAATGTTAGCAACCGGGGATGACTTGGATTATATAAGGATGCTTGCAATGGGAGTTTGTTATGTGGGATAAGCCTGGGTTGTTGAGTTACAAGGGAAGATGTTCGGTTAACCTATAGGGAGACCTAGTTATATGGTGGATCTATGAGCGAAATTCAACCTTGGTAAAGTTGATCGGGGACAAGTCGTGGCAAAGTGTTTGTTGAGGGTCTAGTGAAGGATATGTTCTTGGCAAGGTTTAGTTTTGTGTTGAGAATCTGTTTGTGTTATGTTAACCGCATGGTTGCTAAGTGTCGAGATGGAATGGTATCTTGAGCAGGGCTTATGGTAATCTTATTCCATGGGTTTGGTGGTGAATGTTGTGGTAGGAGTTGGGGAAAAACATGTGTATTTGACTAAGCTGGTTTGGATTATATTGAAATCATATGTAAATGTTTGTCATGCTGATAACCTAGGTGAGTATCAATTTTCTTTGGGTTATTAGTAGTAAGGGTGCTCAGGGTTGAAGTTGGGAAGGATCATCATAAGTTTGGTAGTAAGTTCTATTGATGGTATGAAGTTTTCTTATGAGGTTTGTAGGATCAATCGTTTGTTGGAGTACGGTTTTTCTTGGGTTCCTAAGTCCCATTGTAGGGGATGTGTGAGTGGTGTATCTATAACATGATAAGATTTGAAAGTTTTTAGGACCGACATACGTTGTTGTTTGGATGTTGGGTTTTATCATTCATAGGTAAATGGATGATATGTTGTGACGTTGTGATATGGTTAATATGACTCATAATAAAGTTGTTGTTGGTGGTGTTTGCTTAAGACACTGTTGGCAGTTTTGTACAAGTTAGTCTGAAGTTTGTTGTGTGGAGTGGAGGTTGGTGAAAGACTTAGTTGGTTACCTGGTATGTGGGAGGATGTCGAAAGTAAGGTTAGTTCGATGGTGATGGTATGGAAATCGTTGCGGTTATCAAGAGTTGATTATCAACCTTATGGGGTTTTCTTTTGAGTTATGTTTTCTATAGAGGTTGAGATGGTATGGTGGTTTGTGTATTGTTGCTTAGGTGTGAGGAAGAAATTGGTTGGTTGTCCGAAGAGGGTAAGTGTGGGTTTTCTGTTGTATATCATCTGGGGAAAGCCAATGTAGTGGCCGATGCTATGAGCCGTAAGGCGGCGGTTGAGTTGAGAGCAATGTTTGCTAAGTTGAGTATTTCTAAGGAGGGTGGTTTAGTGGCGGAGTTGTAAGTAAAGCCTATCTTGGTTGAGAAGATAAGGTGAAACAGTTAGAGGATGAAATGTTGGTACCTTTAGTGAAGGATATTGCTGAAAGTAGACCGATCGAGTATCGTTTTGATGTGGATGAGATGCTGTGGTTTGTGGGTCAGATTATGGTGCCGGATGATATTGAGTTGAGGTAAGCTATTTTTAGCAGAAGCACATACTAGTCTGTTTGCTATGCACCCGGGTAGAGTGAAGATGTATAGTGATCTTGAGGGTGTGTACTTTTGGGTTGGTTTAAAGAGAGATGTGACGGAGTTTGTTTCTCGTTGTATGGTGTGTCAGCGGGTGGAAGCTGAACATCAGTTCCCTGCAGGTTTGTTGCAACCTGAACATCAGTTCCCTGCAGGTTTGTTGCAACCGGTTCAGGTTCCGGAGTGGAAATGGGAGAGAGTTACCATGGATATTGTGACGGGGTTACCTTTAACACCGTCCAAAAAGGATTCTATATGGGTGATTGTTGATAGGTTTACGAAGTGTGCACATTTTATTACCGTGCATACAATGTGATCTATGGATAAGTTGGCAGATTTGTATGTTTCTGAGGTGGTGAGATTGCATGGTGTGCCTAAGTCGATCATATCGGATAGGGATCCGCGGTTTACATCCAAGTTTTGGAGAAGTTTGCAGACAGCTTTGGGTATGAGGCTTAGCAGCTTATCATCCACAGACGGATGGACAGTCTGAGCGTGTTATTTAGACTTTGGAGGATATGTTGAGGTATTTTATCATCGAGTTTCAAGGTTCTTGGGCGAAGCAATTGCCGTTGGTAGAGTTTGTTTACAATAATAGTTTTCAGACGAGTATACGGATGGCACCGTTTGAGGCTTTATACGAGCATAGGTGTTGTATACCTTTGTGTTGGAAAGAAGTTGGGTAAAAGTATATTTCTTTGCCTCAAGTTTTAAAGATGCGGATGGGAAGGTTAAGTTGATATGTACTAAACTTAAGGAAGCTTCGGATAGGCAGAAGTCCTATGCCGATTTGAAGCGTAGGGAGATAGAGTATGATGTTGGGGACAAAGTATTTCTTAAGGTTTCTCCGTGAAAGAAGGTGATGAGGTTTGGACGTAAGAGTAAGTTGGGTCATCATTTTATTGGGCCATATGAGCTGTTAGAGCCAATTGATTGTTGTCGGTTGAGGTTGTTGGTGGAGTTGAGTAAGATGCATTATGTGTTTCCATGTATTGATGCTTCGTAAGTATCGTTCAGATCCTTTTCATGTTGTTCTAGTTGAGGAATCTGAGTTAAGAGCGGATGTGAGTTATGAGGAAGAACCGGTGAGGATTTTGGATGTGGATACAAAAGTTCTTCCAGGAAGAACCATAGGTTTGGTTAAAGTGCTTTGGAAGCACCGAGGGGGCGAGGAGGTAACTTGGGAGACATGGAAAAGTATGGAGGAGCAGTTTCCTCACTTGTTTACTTGAGGTAAATTTCGAGGACGAAATTTTCATAAGAGGGGGAGAGTTGTAACATCCCGTTTTTGGGGTTATTAGTTTAGGCTTAGTTAGGGGAATTCGATTCGGGACGAATCGGGTTCTCCGGTTCATTAATTCCGGGAAAAAAAAATAAGGATATTTTTAATTAAGAAAAATAATAATTTGAAAGGTGGTTTGAAATATTAAAAATATGTTTCAAATTTAAAAGAAAATAATTTGGATTTATTTTTGATTTTTAATTATGCTTAATTATGCATAAATGACCAATTTGTAATTTTTGGAAAAATTTGGAGGACCGATTTGGTGATTTTCGAAAATATGATGTTTTTAGTGACTAAATTGAAAAGCAAGCTAAACTTAGAATCCTTAGAGGGCCATAAACCCATTTTTAATTTTTAATGATGATTTATTCACCAAAATATATTTTTAATTACTTTAATTGGATTTTTAATCATTTTCTCTCAAAACCACTTTTTCCTCATTTTTCTCTCATCTTTTTCTCTCATTTTCTCTCCACTTTCTCTTCATCTTTTCACTTCAATTCCTTGCTGATTTTTGCATCATTTTCAACAAAGATTATATCATTTGCATCATCTTTCCATCCTTTACAAAACCTAAGCATCAATTTCATCAAATCTACATCAAATTGCAAGGAATCGAGAAGGGGAAATCTCATATTTTTGGTGAATAGATCTTGAAGGTCATTTTTTGGATTTTTATTCTTTTCTAAGGTTCTTTATTGAAACTCCCAAGTATTAGCTTGCTAATCTTTGAATAAAAACTTGATTCTATGTTTTAATGTTAGATCTAGTGATTTTGTGATGTTTTTATGAAATCTTTTTGGATCTCATTTAATGCTGGAAATTAGATGAATTCAATCATGTTTTTATGTTGATTTAATGATTAATTGAGTCTTGATTTGATAGCACATTAATTTTATCCCGGAATAATGCAATCGGTGTAGTTTTAAGGTACTTTTCGGTTGTTTTATGGGCTGTTTTAGATGCTTAAATGTTGCTGGAGATATAAGGATGGTTTGGATGTGTTTTTGGATCATAATTTAGGTGGTTTAGATGTTAGATTCGTTAGGTTTTGGGCTGGTGTTGTTTGGATGCGTTTTGGCTTAGTTTTCGGTCTTTTCGGCTAAGTTTTTGGTAGTTTAATGGTGATCGGATATGGCTGTTGGTTTGAGCATGTTATGATGTGAGAATACTCTGTTTTTAATGTTGTAGAAGAGGTACAAGAAGAAGCTTGAGTGCTGGTACGTTGGTGCGATCATCGGATAGCGACGAAAGCTCGTTTCGCTTGTCGGTGAATGATTTCGGATTTAAAGCGAATCGCGTTTGGTACGTTCTGTTTTTGGGGACTGTGGAAGAGTGTGAAAACCTTCCATAGTTCAAGAGTAAGTAAAGTTTTTATTTTGATAAACCGGTATGAGTTTCGGCTACATTTTACAAAGGTATTTTGTTGGTAATGCAATGAGATTTATGAAAATGCATGAGCATGTTTTGAAATGGTGCATACATGAGAATTACTTGCTGAAATGCATAGCTTATTTAACATCCATGATTATGAAAAATTATGAGAAATGATTTGGGATACAATATGGTTATTTGCCTTATATATGATGGTGCCTTTGGGCATGGCTTTTGGTTCATTTGTTGAACATATTATGCATGCATTATGAGCAACAAGTTATATGATTTGGAATACAATATGGTTATTTGCCTTATATATAACGGTGCCTTTGGGCATGACTTTTGGTTCATTTGTTGAACATATTATGCATGCATTATGAGCAGCAAGTTATCATGCACATTTGATTATGATATTGGCTTAGTGACACTAACTTTAGATTCGAATACGAATGACATGTCATTAGGATTGTCTTAAGTGCACTATAATCAAAACTGAAAATACAGAATATTGCCTACACGTAACAGGGGTGACTTTGTGTCCAACCGTGCGTGGTAGAGCACCCTACACGTAACAAGGGTGACTATGTGTCCGATCGTGTGTGGTAGTGCTAATGGTGACTTAGTGTCATGTCAATGGTGACTTAGTGTCATGTCAATGGTGACTTCGTGTCATGACGAGACAAATGTCTCATGGATCCGTGTATTCGGTGAACTCAAGGTTCACATTAAGTGTTCACTAGAAAGCCAATATACATACATGAATTTGAGAAGAAGATTGAGCATCATTTATAAATTGTTTTGATAAGGATATGTGAACTCAAGGATGCATTTGGTTAAAAGAACATGAGCATGAGATGTTAGCATGCATGATTTAACAAAGTATTGCAAATTATGGTTTTATCATGGTTTTAAATTGATGCATTGATGGTTTGTGTAGAGCTTCCTCACTAAGCATGTTTGCTTAAGCTCTCTTTTCATCCATGCAGAGAAATAAAGGCACTTGGAGCTTCGTTCGAGGCATGAAGACCAAGGGGAAAGATCACTTTGAATTTGGTATGTTTTTGGCCAATAAATTGGGTAAGGCAATGTGTAACACAACCTATGAGAGGAGTGTGTTCCTAGGCTTTGAATCATGTTGTAATATGACCATTAATGTTTGATTGCTATTGTTAAACTTTGGAAATTGTTTGAATTGTTAAAGCATGTACTATCATGATTGCTATGTTATTAATCGCTTCTTAAGGAGCATGCCTATAGCTTGAATGATGTCCATGACGTAGTTAATTATGTGCCATATGTTGTTAATCATGTTTAGAATTGAAAGTTGCTTCAAATTATATTTTAGTCCCGAATATCTTCCTTTGTTCGATTAAGGTACTTATAGATGTTATATTGAGCTAAAATTTTGCATGCATGATTAAAGTTGATTTAATTTCAAGATGGTTAACCTATTTCGGATGATGTCCTTGTATTTTGGAATATTTACATTTTGGTCCCTAAAATAGAGAAATATGCAATTGATGATGTTAGAATAATCCGTTTGAGTTGAAACTAGCTTTGTAGTATACTTGGGTGTCTAATTGGACTTTGATGGAAAGAATTTCTAATTTGCTAATCGTATTTAAAAGTTTTACGTTTTAGTCCTTAATCCATGTTAGTGTTTAATCGGATGGTTGTTTTTAATTAATGTGTTACCGATAGTGCTTCATATGAGACCATGACATGTAGGAGTAAGAATATGCATCTAGCTAAGATAAAATAAAAAAATATAACGGTTTAGGGTTGTTTATCGGATCGGACCCTCACGGGTTTGGTTCGATATTCCCCGTGTAACCTGTTAGTACCGATTTCGTCTGGGCCGGGCTAAGGGGGTTACAGATGAAGCATGATTGAATAGGATCTGGCCACACTATCAACAGGGATGAGATCAAGTCTTTGTTTTAGATCCTACTGCGCCATCAAAGGAGAAGCAAGACTGAGTTGGATCTATCCCACTCCATAAACGGAGAGGTAAGATCAAGTCTGGATCATAGTATGCCATCAACGGAGAAGCATGATTGAATGGGATCTGGCCATACCATCAATGGGGACGAGATCAAGTTTGAGATTTGGATCCTACTGCGCCATCAATGGAGAAGCAGGACTGAGTAGGATCTATCCACTCCATCAAAGAAGGGGTAAGATCAAGTCTAGGTCATACTACGCCATCAACGATGAAGCATGATTGAATGAGATCTGGTCACACCATCAACGGGGACGAGATCAAGTCTGTGATTTGGATCCTACTGCGCCATCAACGAAGAAGTAGGACTGAGTTGGATCTATCCACACCATCAACAAAGGGGTAAGATCAAGTCTGGAAGATCTGAATATCTGATTTGAATGTGTCTTCAATTGAAGTCGTGTATCTTCTTTACATTTTTCTCCAATGCACAGGGATCAACGGATTTGATATGCCTTTATCGGTAGTCGTTTGCTCCGGGCTAGCTGAACCATTACTCTGAGTACAGTCAATTGGTACCAAGGATTTAATTCCTTGACCATTCATAAAAATGGATTTCAATGGACGTTTGAATGGTCCTTATCAATGCATTTTTTCCAAATACACAAGGATTAACGGATTTTTTTGCCTTTACCGATAGTCATTTGTTTTGGGCTAGTTGTTCCATTTACCTGGGTACAAGCAGTTTGCACCAATCACAAGATTAGAATTTGTTCAAAGGAATTGATTTCCTTAGACCATTCGCGAAAATGGATTTTTGTAGGACATTTGAATTGTCTAATGTCTTGTTTTTGCATGTCTTTTTTGATTTTTCATTTCATTTTTCATTTTCATTTTATTTTTTCATCTTTTTTTTATTTGCATTTTTCATCATTCATCATGTTTTTCACTGTTCATTTTTTCCATTTTTTTTCATTTTTTTCTTTTTATTCACATGTACTATCTGTACAAATATATAAAAACAAGATCTGCATGTAGATTTAATCCTCAAAATAGCCACCGAAAGGGCAAAGTTCTGACAAAATTGATCTACCACCATTAATGGAGGCGACATTTGGAAAAATTCATTTCTACTACTCCATAATAGGTAGTTAGGACCTGAAAGCAAAATAAAATCTTTATTAGTTACTGCTCAAAATTTTGGAGTCATTACCTGAAAGTTCTATGTTATTTTATCCTTACCGGGGCCAAAGGTTGGTCATCATGTTATTGGCCCCTTGATTAAGGTCTATCGGTCTCTTCTATGGACCTTTTTATATGAACAAGCAAAAATATGTGCATCATGAATGCTCCTATGGTGTGCAAATGCAAAATGTCTAAATGCATGCGTGATATGATTTTTTCTTTTTCAAAGGATGTCCCTAATTTATACTCGATACATGTTTAATCTAAATGCATGGTTTGTAAATATAAAATGCTTGAAAACATGAATTTCATGATTTTTCTTTTTAAAGGATGCCCCTGACTCCACTGGTCATAATGGGTTCTAGATCTTTCATGTGTAATAATACCCGAACTTCTTTGATTTGACCATCTTTATTGGAATCTCTTTTCTTGGATGGATGCATGATGTGAGCCTAATCTAAAGACATGATGTTTTTAATGTATGCATGAACTTAGATGCAAAATAATTTCAATGTATGCATGTATGTGACATGATTTTTTTCTCAAAAGGGATGCCCCAAACTATGATGGTCTGAGCAATGCTCGGTCTAATGATGTCCAAATCTTTTCTTGGTTCGATCATTTTTAGTCAAAATTTTAGAAGGTATGCTTCAACTTCTTCGTCTGAGACTGCTTCGGGTAAATCTGAATTTAGCCTTAGATGTATATCTTTCCTTGTAGGGCTCTTACTATCCTCACAAATGTGTCACGTTTCCCCTTAGTCAGGTTCGCATGTTGGTGCAGTCTATTGGGATATGTAAGTCTGGTTCCACAATAAACTTTTAACTTTTGAAATTTGTTGAAAAAATGTCCATGGTCGTGGAATCTTGTTAGGCATGATGTAGACGTAAATGTCATTTTCAAAAATGTCTCTGAATGAAGGTTTTACATGTGTCCACTGTGCAATTAGATCGATCAATCTTTTCTTCTTCTAATATTGTTGGTACGGGATGTTCCTAGGATCGACTTTGAAATCTAAAATGTATGTATGTAAATGCAAGATGCATGTCCTAAATATGAAGATACTGATTCAAAAATAGTTTTTGTGTCCATTTTTTAACTCACGGGATCTGTTCACAACTTTGAATGTTGTATTAATATCTAGAATATTAGATTTTCTCCCGATATATTTAATTTCAGAACCAATCTTGAATCAACACTTCATGCTCGTAAAATGCAAAAATTTAAAACATGTTCATGGTGTTTTACAATTAATGCAAAATGCATGATTATGATATATCATCATGCAATCAAAAGGAAAGAAAAAGGTTACCTCAAATTAAAATAACCGAATAAATTAAAATAGATAAGAAAACTATACATAAATAGCAGATAAAGGCAATCAAGCCTAAAAGGGTTACCGCTAAACGGGCAGAGTTTCGCATGGCTCTAAGGGTAGGCTTCTAGGTCTCACTATATGTGGTTCAGTTCTAGAAGGTAGCCGAACAATACTTATTACCCTACTAAGGATAATAAGCATTATTCAGGGGGATACGTTCCTCTAAGTCTATGAGGAGACATAAATCTCATGAAGACAAAGGGAAAAATATCCCGGAAGCAATTCACCATCCTACACGGAGGCAAAACCTCACGAAGGAGTTGTTTCATGCTCCCACTTAAATAGACGAAGCCCGGGTTGACAGCTCAAGAAATGGGGAGACTTGAAAAAACATTTAAATACGTTAGTAAATAAATCAAATAAAGGATCACAAAATTAAAATAAACTGAATTTAAATTTTCGATCATTAAATAAAATATAACCGATTTTAGGCTCGACTCTCAAAAAAATGTCCCCAGCGGAGTCGCCAGCAGTAATCACCGGTTTCGGTCCAAGGAGTCGCCACCAATCTTTTTCACCGTACGATTGAAACACCAAATTTATGGTCTGCGAACTAGAGTTGGATCCGGGAGTTTGTTACGTGTGGGGAAGGATGAGCACCCCCACAATGCCCAAAATTTACACCTATCGGTTATAAAATATTTTATATGATCAAAAAATATAAATTTGATATTGAAAATAATATTATGATACCAAATATAATCTGCAAAATAAAAATATTAGATGACAAAATATTAAAGTGGACATAGATTAGTAATGAAAGGATGTAATAATAATAATAACAAGTAGTATAATAATAATAATAATGAACAAGTAGGGTCCAATTTGCAAAAACACTAAAATATAAGGTCAATATAGTGAAAATAGTGACTAAAATTAAATAAAATAAAGATTATGTGACCAAAATATAAAAACAGTGATCGAATTGAACCAAAATGCGGACTAGAAGGCCGAACTGCAAGAACGCTAAAATTGGAGGGGCTGCGCGTGCAATTTACTTTTTTTGCGGGATATGGCCGTGTTCCAGGTCGGTTATGGGTCTCGTCTGGATACTCATACTCAAAATGACGCCGTTTTGGGCTAATAGAACCGGCACTAAAACGGCACCGTTTCATGTGTGGGTTAAATACCCCTTTTAATGGTTATATGCTTCAGTTGTTTCCCCTCTCACATAATAGTGGAGAGAGCTTTTAAGTCATCCTCTGCTTATCTTCATCACTGGTGGTCGACCGCCTTAGTCGTCGCCGGTCCCGGTCGCCGTACCGAAGCTCTGGTGAGAGAAAGGGAGCAACTTTCTTTCATGTTTCGACGAGGAGATTATCGATCTGGCCTTAGAATTTCAAAAGGATATGTATAAAAGCGTAGATCTGAGTTAGAACATAAATCAAACACTTTTCTTCTTTTTGTTCCGAGTTTCTTTCTTTTTCTTTTGATTTGCATTCGAATATGTGTTGTTTGGCACTCGATTTTTTGTGATTCGAATCTTCTTTTTTTATTTCATAATCCATCCTCGGTTACATAGATTCGCATGGGTATTTATACCCATATTTTAAACATAAAATAAATATAATATCTATGCTTAATCTCCCTGTTTTTTTAGATCTGACTGGTGTTTTGCTGTTTTGCAGGTCGGTGAAGCAGATCTGGGGCGGTGGGCGGTAGCCGAATGTTGGACCAATGGTTGAGCACGTGGCTTCCACGCGAGAGGCCAAGCGCCGCGCGTGGCGGCCATGCGCGCTGTGTTGGCAGACATGGTGAGCGGCGGCGGCAACAGCTATGGTTAGGGATATTAGGGTTTTGTTTGGTTAACATTTAATTATTGGGTTGGGTTTAATTTGGGTCAAAGGTTTGTTGGGTTTTATTTATGGGACTTAGAAATGGGTTATTACAGCTTTAATTAGATCCAACATGTTCATGCAAGGACTGAGTTTAATTGCAGCAGAAACTGATAAGAAACGAGTCTTAATTTAACTAAACAAGTTATAAGGACCTTGGTGTGCTATGTGTAGTTCTACTATAGATTATGTGAACACACATATATGCACAAGTATACATAGTCATACATGTAATAAAGGGTGAGTGAGTATCGTTCCTACAAGGATCGGGGTAAAATGTAATTCAATTTTGTCAAGGAAAAAATGTGTCACTAACTAAAAGGAAAATAGAGATAAAGATATAAACAAGTGAAATATGTACAATCAAGGTGTAATGGAGAAATGTTATTGCAATTTCAGGATGCAATCAACTAAAATATGCCAAGATAAAATGGAATAGATGGTGATGGCGTGATGGATATATGAAAGTAGTGAGTGAAGAGTATGTTGACGTGATTTTAGGAGAACAGATAAAGCAAAGAAAACAATGAAAGCAGTTTGTAAACGTTGAGGCAAAAATGGAATGCAAGAACACATTTAAACAATATGTTGGACTAACCCTTTATTGATGAGCTTTTCTGGGAATGATTGCTGGTAGTTCCTATGGACTTCTTAACCTTACTCCTACGAACATATAGTATCTATAGTGTATATCTACTCGATGGAGGTTTCTAAAGTGTTCCCGCTCTATCGAGTCATAGGTACCTAACAAACTAAAATGCCACGACATCTCCTCTCGGTCTCAACCACAACACTAGCATAACGATAAAGCACACTCATTTAGTCGTTGAAACCCTCACTTACGTCTCTCTCGAGTACTCTAAGCTCAGATTAGGCTCTGGTTACTATCCGAAGCCCATTGCTCACATAGATCCTCCCTTAGCTCATCTTGGATGATCTAAGGATCTATAGCTAAGTTTCTCTCGAACACCTAACATGCACCTAAACACGGGACACTCTCATTCCTCTTACAATGCTTAAATGATTAACAACTATGAGCAAAGCAAATACAAAAACACATAGAATGCTATATATTAATAAAAAGTAAAATTTAATCATCTATATTATCAACCACCGAAACAAAGGAACACATGGTGGTGTGAAATGTAAACAAAAGTATCATCCACATACATCCTTAAACATCCAACATCATCCTCTTAAAATATATGAAAAGTAAAGCAAGGGAAAGAAGATAAAAGACATCCTCGGTTGCGCAGGTCGTAAACTCTTCAACTACCACGGGACGCCTTAGCGTGCTAGCCCCTCTTAGGTGCCTAGCACGCCACTCCCTTCAAGCTCTATCAATGGAGGACACTTCGGCCAGAGTTTGGAGGAGAAATGTGGAAGCTTTACTCTGCCGCTACCAGCTCCAGATGTCCCTCTTTTTCTGTGTTCTAGCTCCCCTAAAAGGCCTCCTTTTTCTTGTAGGTCACTATAGCTTAAAAAAGGAGTGAAAAACCCTAGGGTTTAGTGAAAATTTCAGTTCTGCCCCTATTCACGTGATGATATTTCAGCAATGCTGATAGTAGTCCCCTACTAAGGTGGCTTGTGGTCCCCTACTGTGATGATTGTAGTCAGCCTGTATTGGTTGTGGCCAGGCTGTATTGGCACCAGTCGGCACTCCTCTCAAAATATCTTCTTGTCTTGTAGAGCAGCACAGGAGTTCTCCATAATTGTCATGGCATTTTCCCATCGCTATCCTTCTGCGAATGCTATGGCATTTTCCCATCGCTATCCTTCTGCGAATGCCATGAAAAATTTCCTCAACTTCCCATTTTGCTTTACTTGTACACAACAACCAAAAACACGATCTTCCTCATAAAATAGCGTCTATTTTCACCCCAATAATGTCAAAACATAAACAACCACCAAATGCAATATTATGATCTTAAATGTATCTAAATGATCCTATATATTCTTAAAAACAATAAACAACTTAAGTTAAAAGGTTCTAAATATAGTCTTTTTACGGAGTTATCACACCCCAAAACTTAAGCTATTGTTTGTTCTCAAGCAATGGATAATTGCTAGAAGAGACAAAATGTCTTAACAATATTCAGGACCAAGACAAGCAAATGGTCAGAGTTTCAGCCCTCAAAAAATGTCATGACATAAACATGTAAGACTTGAGGAAATTTTTAGAATGTTACTTCAGGACTAGATCGAATGCGAGAGTGTGTGTGCGTGAGTGTATCCAATCTATGCTTAGTTAACTTAGAAAAATTTAAAGAAAGTTCACTATTCTAGCAGAGCACATTTTCTCATTTAAGCATAACTTTAATACTCCCCTATTATAATTTTTTTCTTTTTTTCTTACACATGCCAAACACACTGCTACGATGGGAGCCAGCCTATCACACTACCTTCTACTTATGTCATAGCTATCATTTATTAAAACATAGTATCCAGGCAATGTCATGACAAATTAAAAGTGTAACGTCACCCTGTGCCTCTTTCATTAACTCATATGCACATGGATATGCCATGGCATAGAGGAATATCTCTCTACAGATTTGTCTAGGAATTTATTCGCAACTTCTAATACTATACTAATGGGAGTTTTCTATTAACAAAAAGATTCATTAAACATGCAAAGTTGTTCAACTTTTTAGTCTATAAAAATTTTCTAACCTTCCTAAGCATGAAGAACATACACTCGTGTAGCAATAAACACAAATAACAAAATCCTAAAACAAGTTCTACTCAAATCTCAAGTCATGCATATTCAATTCAATATTGTCCATATAAATAATATCATCATCGGGCATCATAAGCTTTAATCCTATAAGCTTATCCTAAAACTTGCACAAATATCATGACATGATTTTACAACTATTGCTATCATGCACATGCAAATGGAGTAGAGGACGACACCTCCCCCAAACTTGAGGCAAGCATTATCCTCAATGCAACAAAAAGATAAGTAAACTAAATGTTATGCAATACAATGAAATGAAATGAAATGTACCTTGGCTATGCTAGTGGTGGTGGTGTGGAAATTCGGCGTGAGGCTCTTCTCTTTGACGGGGTGGACTGACTTCAGGATCAGTCTCATCATCTACTCCCCGTGATCTTGATTTTTCAGCAGCTGATGGTGGGGTTGATTGTCTCCCGGCTGACATTTTAAGATGACGTTTAGATTTCTTCCTCTTGGGAGAGGGCAATGGTGATTCCTCTTGTAGGGCTGCTAGAAGTGCTTCTTCTTGTTGTGTTGGCTGGACGGGCGGATCTTCAAACAAAGAAGATATAAAGTTGGTATCATGTGCTTGTGTAGAGGGTGGGTCTATTTGAGCTGGTGATTGAGCTAAGTCTTCTGAAAATGTCTCGGCATTTTCAGGATCGTGTTCAGGTGTGGGTGACTGGGCTTTTGGAGCGTGTTCCTCTTCCTCTAGTTCCATGGGCCTTACCTCCTCAGATGGATCGGCTAGGGATGGTGCCTTATTCAAATCAGGTGTAGTTAGCCTAGTAGGAGGTTGGGTAGCTGAAAATGTCGGGGCATTTTCTGATATTGGCAGAATAGATGCAGGGAACGTGGGGAACTCCTGATTCAGGGGAGGAAGTAGCTCTGCCAGATAGGCTTGGATGACCTCGTCTCTCTTCTTTGTATAGCTGAAAAATTCCTTTAAGTCTCTTGACAAGTCGTCTACCTTTTCCATGGCAATTTGAGATAACTCCAGTACATTATTCTTCTGAGATGGGCCTTTTCTTTTAGCCGAGGCAGCATGAGATGCTTCCGGATGCTCTTCAATGTTTCCTATTAATGCAGTCACTTTCAAAGCAGACAAACCTTTTATTCCTTCTAATATTTCATCAAAATTATCCTCTAAAACACCTTTCTTCCGACACAATACAGTAATTAAGTTCGAAAATATGAGGGGGCTTTTGGGACGGTTCAAACAAGCATGAGTTTCATGCACAATAATTATGCCTATGTCTATGGGGCAACCAAAAAGAATGGAATTTAATAGCATTAGTCGAGTCAGGCTTACTGTGGTGTGATACGAAGTAGGCATCAACTTGTATCGCATGAAGTGGTTCCAAAACCGAGCGTATGGAAGCAAACGCTCTCGGTTCCATTCGGTCTTGGGCAAACAAAGATGTTCCTTCACTCATTGGTAAGTTTCATAATCGGCCTCCTCTTCCTTTTTCGCATATCTATCCACGCCTTGAGGGATTTTGAAGAAACGATTGATGGCGGTGACATAAACATTTTTCTGATCAGGGCTTTGAATATTGGTATAAAACTCTCTTACTAAAGTTGCGTTAACAAATTCAGGATGGACAGCAAAGTGCTCGCAATGGTGGTGGTTAACCATATCCTTTACCTCAGACCCTAACTCATCGGGAAAATTAAAACCAAGGTCAAGAAAACTTTTTTGTTTTTGAGAGATTTAAATCTCTCTTCTGCCACATCATCAACAAAAAAGGTAGGAGGTGATGGTGCGGATCCTAGGGGTCTGGTACGTACCATCTTTGGGTGGAAAGAGAGAAGAAAAGTGATAAAGTTTGAAGCTTTGTTAATGGTGAGGGGAGCTTTTTCTTTCGGTTATGGAGGAGAGAAAGATGAAGAAGAAGATGGGGGAATAAAAGAGAAAAGAAAATAAAAAGAAAGTTTTAATTAATTTTTTTAGCGGGGATGGGGTAAAAATGTGTGTAAGGGGTTTATTGGGTAGTGGTGATAGACAATCAAAGAGAGGAGAGAGAGGGTTGTTTTGAAATTTCAAAAGAAATAATAAAAAAGTGAAAAACTCCCCTTTCTTGTCTTTTTGCCGCCCAAAACTTTCAAGGTAGGGTTTCATACTTTTCTCCTTCTTTTTCCTTCAGCCGCCAGCCTCCAAGGGTGGATTTTCATCCTAAAACAATAAAAGAAGGGATTAAAACGACTAAGCATAATAAAGCATAAAAAAACTTATGAACAATTTATTTATGAACAGGAGTAAACTGAAAATGCCATGACATTTCAGTATGTCAGGTATCCATAAGATATGCGATAGGTTTATCTCGCATCACGTGAGCTCTAGTGTAGATCTTCAGGCGTTGTCCATTGACTTTAAAAATTGTCCCGTCATCAATGTTCTTGATGTCTACAACTCCATGGAGATACACATGATGTATGAAAAATGGCCCGGACCACCTTGATTTAAGCTTTTCAAGGAACAACTTCAGCCTTGAGTTGAATAAGAGCACTTGTTGTCCAACTTGAAAATGTCATGGCAATATCGCTTGGTCATGCCATCTTTTGGTTCGCTCCTTGTAGAGTTTAGCATTTTCATAGGCTTGGGTCTTGAATTCCTCCATCTCATTCAACAATAGAAGTCTTCTTTTACTAGCTAGCTAGGAATCAAAATTGAGCTTCTTGATTGCCCAATAGGCCTTGGGCTCTGGTTCAACCGGATGTGACATGCTTTGTCATAGAATAACTTAAATAGAGACATTCCTAGTGGGCTTGAAATCAGTGTGGTATGCCTATAACACTTTATCAAGCTTTGGTGACCAATCATTCCTTCTTGGATTCACCACCTTTTCCAGAAATTGCTTGATTTCATGGATGGAAACCTTGGCTTGCCCATTGTTCTGGGGGTGATATGCCGTGGTAATTTTGTGTCGTACCCCATATCTTTGTAATGTCTTGGCAATTAACTTATTTTCAAAGTTGGTGCCTTCATCATTGATGATAGTCCTTGGTGCGCCGAACCTTGTGAAGATGTACTTGTGAAGGAACTTAAGTATCGTCTTTGAATTATTCCTCGGCGTTGCAATGGCTTCAACCCACTTGGACACATAGTACACTACCAAAAGGATGTATAAATCTCCAAATGAAGATGGGATAGTCCCATAAAGTCTATGCCCCATACGTCAAATAACTCGATCTCTAAGATATTTTATCGTGGCATTTAATGACGTCTAGAGATGTTCCCAGTCCTCTAACATCGATCACA
The DNA here is from genome assembly GCA_035048815.1 of Abelmoschus esculentus. NCBI lineage: Eukaryota > Viridiplantae > Streptophyta > Magnoliopsida > Malvales > Malvaceae > Abelmoschus > Abelmoschus esculentus. The sequence continues at coordinate 8,498,591 of JAUCBN010000026.1, read as the reverse complement.
GGCTTTGTAAAATGCCTGTGCATCTTTGAATAAGGTAGGACAATAAAAACATGATTGGAGGACATTTACAGCAGTCTTCATCCCTCCGAAGTGACCTCCACATGGGCCTGTGTGACAATGATGCAAAATATGTGACACCCTCGCCCCGGGTTAGGAGACGGGGCGTCAACCGGACATACAAACTCGAATAATGTAATCGAAACTCAAACAAATGACTTATTGTAACACATTGTGAGTTGGTCAAATTTATACCATTTACTCATTTACAAAACATTGCAAATCAGTTCTTTGGAGGTATACATGAGTGCGGCGGAAGCTCATTTCGCTTGTTGGTGAGTGGTTTCGGTTTTAAAAGCGAATCGCGTTTGGTACGTTCTGTTTTTGGGGCTATGGAAGAGTGTGAAAACCTTCCATAGTTCAAGTGTAAGTAAAGTATTTGTTTTAATGAACCGATATGAGTTTCGGCTATTTTCGACAAAGGTATTTCATTGATAATGCATGAGATTTATGGAAGTGCATGAGCATGTTTTGAATTGATGCATACATGAGAGATACTTGCTGAAATGCATAGCTTATTTAGCATCCATGATTGTAGAAAATTATGAGAAATGTTTTGGAATACAATATGGTTATTTGCCTTATACATGATGGTGCCTTTGGGCATAGCTTTTGGGTTCATTTGTTGAACATTTTATGCATGTATTATGAGCAGCAAGTTATCATACACATTTGGTTATGATATTGGCTTAGTGACACTATCTTTAGATTCGAATACGAATGACATGTCATTAGGATTGTCCTAAGTGCATTATAATCAAAACTGAAAATACAGAATATTGCCTACACGTAACAAGGGTGACTTAGTGTCCAACCGTGCGTGGTAGAGCCGCCTACACGTAACAAGGGTGACTATGTGTCCGATCGTGCGTGGTAGTGCTAATGGTGACTTCGTGTCATGTCAATGGTGACTTCGTGTCATGTCAATGGTGACTTCGTGTCATGACGAGACTATGGTCTCATGGATCCATGTATTCGGTGAGCTCAAGGTTCACATTAAAGTGGTCACTAGAATGCCAATATTCATACGTGAAATTGAGAAGAGGTTTGAGTATCATTTACAAATTGATTTGACAATGTTTTGTGAACCCAAGGATGCATATGATTTAAAGAGTATGAGCATGAGATGTTAGCATGCATGATTTGACAATGTATTATAAACTATGCTTTCATCATGATTTTAAATAGAAGCATTAATGATTTGTGTAGAGCTTCCTCACTAAGCATGTTTGCTTAAGCTCTCTTTTCATCCATGCAGAAAAATAGAGGCACTTAGAGCTTGGTTCGAGGCAAGGAAACCAAGGGGAAGAACCGCTTGAATTTGGTATGTTTTTGGCAAATAAGTTGGGCAAAGCAATGTGTAACCCAAACCATGTGTAGTGTGTGTAATTAGGCTTTGGATGATGTTGTAATAAGACCATTATTGTTTGGATGTTAATTGTTGGACTTTGGATTGCTTGAATAGTAGAAGCATGTTCTAGCATGTATTTGTTGGATTGATATGTTGAATATCACTTTCCTTAGGGAGCATGCCTATAGCTTGAATGATGTCCATGACGTAGTTAATTATGTACCATAAGTTGTTAATCATGTTTAGGATTGATGCATTTAGTGGTTCTAATTAATGGTTGAGTATTGAGTAAATATTGTGTACTTAGTGTAACGAAACTTTTGGTTCCAGACCCAAAGTTTCGAAACCTTAGTGAAGGTTCCGGAACCTTTGACAAATAGTTTGGAAACCTTCACGAAGGTTTCCAAACCTTGCGGGCAGTTTCAAGTTGAAAAGCTACTAGACGCGAAAGGTATGGAAACTTTCAGGAAAGTTTCGAAACCTTTTACAAAAAGTTTGGAAACCCTCAGGAAGGTTTCCAAACCTTTGACCACCAGGATTTGTTAATTGTTGAAATTTTATTTTAGTCCCGGATATCTTCCTTTGTTCGATTAAGGTACTTACCGATATAATTTTGAACTGAAATTTTGTATGCATGCATAAAGTTGATTTAATTTCAAGATAGTTAACCTAAATTGGATGAAGTCCTTGTATTTTGGAAGATTTACATTTTGGTCCTTAAATTAGAAAAACATGCAATTGATGATGTTAGAATGATCTGTTTGAGTTGAAATTTACTATGAGGAACTCTTGTATGCTTAATTTATAATTGATGGAAAGAATTTCTACGTTACTAATTGAATTTAAAAGTTTTACGTTTTAGTCCTTAATCTATGTTACTGTTTAATCGGATGTTCGTTTTTAATTAATGTGGTATCAATAATGCTTTGAATGAAACCTTGACACATAGGAATAAGATTACGCATCTAGGCAAGATAAAATAAAAAAAAGTAATGGTTTTAGGGTTGTTTATCGAATCGAACCTTCGTGGGTTTAGGTTGATATTCCCCGTGTAACCCGATAGTGTCGGTTTCGTCTAGGCCGGGCTAAAGGGGTTACAAAACAAGTCATGCACTAAGTAAAAACAATGTCCATGACCGTCAATGCCACTATTTGAAAAAGATCAACAAGTGTAAATAACCATGACTCACAAGTCACAAAACCTTTCAAAAATACTTTTTGAAATCACATGCTTTGTAAGCATAACCAAGTCTTACATGCTACTCATAGCAAGTCTTATAAATCATTTGAGATCAGTAAGAAAACTCATACAATCCTCGAATTGCACCAAAACAATAGATAGTTTACACTTACGTTTTTCACATATTGGTTATGTGATACGAATGGATTTACCTTTAATCATTGGGATAAATGGAAACATGAGAATAACATCATACACCAATCCATATAGATTGACTATCACAATCTAAAGATCCCATCTTGGTGTCCGGGATAGTTCGTCATACCCGAATATGATAAGATAATTGTTATATCGCATAGAATTAGGCTAACCTCTAATGCATCACTCAAGGAATTTAAAAAATGTACGAATTTGTATTTATAGTGCACTCACATCCTCTTGATCGATCAACTTATCCCATGTCCATCATCTTAATATCCAACACAAAACAAACTGAAACCAATGCTAAAGTTTTCAAGTTAAAACAGTATATAAACACATACATTCCACTAACACATGCATCAAATGCATAAACTGGTGAAAACCACTTTTCTCATATCTTCAAAACAAAAACGTGAGAGAATCATATGCATATAAAAACTTTGTAAAAATATCTTATGAGAATTGAAACGCATGCATATTCACAAATGCACAAGTATAACACGAGCAAGACTATAAAATATAGTTAAAACAAGGTATAATATGAGAACCTTTAAGAAAATAATACTTTAAATTTACTTCCAAGTATATAGAGTTTTTTCACACATTCCCTACACTCTCAAACATTTAAAAACAAATTTAAAACCCTGCTGAATTAGCAGCCCTCATAATCCACTCACCAATTTACTGAAACTTGCTCGATAAGTTACCCAAAAATGTGATTCGGCTTTTCGATCACTCTCAAATTTGCTCCTCTACATTTTGATCTAATTCAAGCATCAAAACCAGAGGGTTTTGTGCATTATAAGAAACCTAAACATCCCTCAAGTCGGACCAATACTTTGTAGCCCCTAAAAACACCATAAATTTTAACCAAAAACTCACCGAAAATCTCTCCAAACACCACCTAAAACTTAGGTCTGGGATTAGATAATTAAAATTCATCTTAATTACATCTAAAGACTTTAAAATCCATATATTTAGGCATCAAAACGGCCATATAAAACCCTTGAACAAAAATCAAGAAAATAATAGAATTTTTATCAAGAAAACTGATTTTATTGATTTAAGAATTTAAAGATTGTTGCAATCAGCCTAGAACTTAGGAATTTCATTAAAGAAATTTAGATTTCAGAGGTTTGAATAATTATCACCTCCAAAATTAACCCAACCTCCTTCCAAGGTTTAAAAACAAGTAAAACCGAAGAAAAACAAAGAGATTTTGAAGAAGATAATATAGGAAAATAAACCAAAGAAATTTTAATAAAAAGAATTGATATTTAAATTGAAAATATGATGAAGAATATGTCTTGGTAAGTAAGAAACCGAAATATTGGAGAAGAGTTTAAAGCTTGATGTAAAAATAGAGTTTTTCAAGTAAATTGGAAAAGAAAATTATAAAAAATTAAACAAACAGATTTTTATTAAAAATATTGATATTTACCTTTGAAAATATGATGGAATAGTTCTCAAGAAGATGAAAAGTCGAAATTTTAAAAATTAGTTTAGGTTTATGGCATAAAATTAGGTTTTTAGGATTAATATTAAGTGATTTAGGTTATTAACTAAAATTATGAGTTATGAGTTATTAAAATAGGCGCTTGTAAGGATTAAATCAAATAGGATTAGGATTGGATTATAGGCCCTTAAAAATTCAAAGTTTTGGCTTAGTTTTATAAAATTGTCCTCCAATTTTCAATTATTACAAAATTGTCAATAATTTCAAAATCTTAGGGATTCAAGGATCAATTATCAAAATTGAGTTGAACAAAGTTAAATATATATCAAATAAGGATTTTAGAATACTTTTTTATAATTTATTTTGATTTAAAACTAATTTTTAAGTATTTAATCTCAAACTAGCTAAACCGACGAAACCAGTCCACTGGAACTCGAAACTAGCCAGAAAACTTCTAGGCCCAATTTTTGGATGTTACATAAAAAATGTTACAACCTTTTTAGTTTAGGTTTAACAGCCTCGACCCGGTGTTACATTGGGCCATCGGCCTAAAACTTATATTTCAAAATTTTTTAGATTAAAAGCCCAAAGACAATAATTTCAAGTCTAAAAGCATAAGTCCAATAAATTTAAACCGATTCATATTCACAAATCTAAACGTAAAGGAGCTTCGTAATACAAATCTATTTAAACCATTCCTATCGAGACAATTTAAATAAGAGTTACAATTACATATAGGGTCCTATAAGTACATGGCCGATTACATCTAGTAAAAGTACTCGGACTATAAGTCGATGTTGAAACCAACCACGATGATGCTCCTCTGATCCAAAGCTTGCCTTAACCTATGTACGAAAATACATTTTGAATCACTAAGCTATAAAAGCTCAATGGGTACTCTACCAACCGGATCACATCTTACATAACATAATTAGGCATATGAGGCATGAAATAGTGACATGACATGAGTATAATGGCGCTATCATATCCGCCCAAACGCAAGATATCATGCATACATAAATACTGTCACATAGCATATGCATGTCAAGAAAAGTCCATATAGCATCTCAAGTCCTTTTTATCTCATATATATATAGTTTATATATGTATAGGCTATCTGTATCACCTCGTAATAATATAGTATTAGGCGATCCATCAGCACTAAGAAAGGTCTTTGACAAACCTTTACCAAAACTTGCTCAACAAGTCACCCGAAAATGCGATTCGACTTTCTGATCCCCCTCAAACTTGTTCCTCTACCTCTTGAACTGAATCAAGCATCCAAACCATAGGTTTTAGTACATTATTATTCACCTCAACGTCCCTCAATTCAAACCAATACATGTCAGCCCCTAAAAACACCATAAAACTTAACCAAAACTCACCGAAAACCTCTCCAAACACCCCTAAACGTTCTTTCCGGGACTAGATAATTAAAAGTCATCTTAATTACATCTAAACACTTCAAGATTCACGTATTTAGGCATCAAAAACAGTCACTTAAAACGCTTGAACAAAAATCAAGAAAATAATTGAATTTTTATCAAGAAAACTGATTTTATTGATTCGTGAATTTAAATATTGTTGCAATCAGCCAATGTAACATCTCGGTTTTGGACTAGTAGTTTGAGTGTTGATTAGGGAGGATTCGATTCGGATCAAATCGGATTCTTCGATTAATTAATTCCGAGAAATTTTAAAAAAATAATAAAATTTTTAATCGGATAATTAATAAATTGTAGAAAAGTTTTAAAAATGTTAAAGTTGTGTTTTAAAGTTAAAGAAAATAATAATTGAGTTTTTAAATTGATTTAATTAAGCCTAATTATTACATTAGTACTAAATTGTATATTTTGGAAAGTTTAGGGGTTAAATTGAGATTTTCAGAAATTTGAGATTTTTAGTGACTAAATTGGAAAGTAAGCCAAAGTATAGAATCCTTAGAGGACCATTAATCCAAATTATTTTAATTAAAGATTATCCACCAAAATTTGTTTTAATTAGAAGTTAATTTTTATTTTCTTTTTCAACTTCCCATTTTCTCATTTTTTTCTTATCTTTTCTTCCAACTTTTCTCTCCATTTTCTCTCCAAGATATCTTCAATTACTTGCTGAATTCTTCTCCATTTTCATCAAGATTTATCTCATTTTACTTCTCATTTCATTCTCTACAAAACCTACCCATTGATTTTACAAAATCATCATCCATTTTCAAGGAAAATCGAGAGAAGAATTTCATCCTTTTGGTGGTTTAATCTCAAGAGGAAGTGCAAGAAGTCCCTTAAGTGGCTGGTGCGTTGGCGTTGCCATTGGAGCATCAGCGAGGGCTTGTTTCGCTTATCGAAAAATAAATAAATTAAAGGCAACATTGGGAGCAAGAGGTCCAAAGGGAAGGCTTAATACATTTTAGTATGGTTTGGCTAAAACAAGTAGTACTTGGCAATGTGTAAACCCTTTACTCTTTGAGTGTGTTTCGGAGTTAGTAAATGAATTGTATAAACCACCTATAAACATGTTTGCTTATTGGTTTGTTGAATAATATGTTGTTGAATTTCCCTTGAAGCATGTTTGTTTTATGGTGTTGAGTCAAAGTTAGGGTGCATGCCTATAGATATTATGGGATGTTAATGGTTGTATTTAAGTGTTTAAGTAGCTTATTATGTTTAGGGATTATGCATTTAGTTGGTATTGATCATTGGATATGATTGTTGGGTGTAAACCGACTTAAATTATCCAAATTGTATTTTGGCACAGGGGATATCGAAGCAGGTATCGATACCACAAGGCAAAATTTGGTTGGCATCGAACCATGGTGCGATGCCATTACCTTACTGGTTATCTGAGTATCGGTACCACCTTAGGTTGTATCAATACCCATAAGCTTTGGTAGGTAATATGGTTACTGCCATGTCACGGTATCGATACTGGGCTGTGCTGGTAGCGGTACCCCCTGACTGGAAATTGACTTTTAGGTGTTGAAATTACATGTTAGTCCCGAAAATCTTTCTTTGTTCAATTATGGTAGCTATAGATGTTATTTTAAGCTGAAATTTCACATGAATGCTTAAAGTTGACTTAATTTCAATTTTGTTAACATAATTTGAATAAGTCCTTATAATTTAGAATATTTACATTTTGATCCCTAACTAGTGAAGCATGTAATTGATGATGTTAGAATACTCCGTTTGGTTTGAAATTTATCGTGAGTGATACTTGCATGATTAATTGAACTTTGATGGAACGAATTTCTATTTTTTCATTAGAATTTAAAAGATTTACGTTTTAGTCCTTATTATGCTTATGTGTTTAATCGAATGCTCGTTCGTGATTGGGATGCTTTCATACTTACCTTGTTTAAGATTAACACATATAGAAATTTAATTATGCATATAGAAAGAAAAAAATATACATTGGGTTTCAGGGTTGTTTATCGAATCGGACCTTCGTAGGTTTGATTCGATATTCCCCATGTAACTCATTAGAGTCGGTTCCGTCTAGGCCGGACTAAGGGGGTTACAGATAAGAACTTAGAAATTTCATTAAAGAACTTTAGTTTTCAGAGGTTTGATTGATTCTCACCTCCAAAATTGATCCAATCTTCTTCCAAGGTTTAAAAACAAGTAAAACAAAAGAAAAACAAAAAGATTTTAAAGAAGAAAAACATAGGAAAATAAACCAACGAAATTTCATAAAAAGAATGGATATTTAACTTGAAAATATGATAAATAATATATCTTTGGAAGGAAGAAACGGAAATCTTAGAGAAGGGTTTAAAGCTTGATGCAAAAATAGAGTTTTTCAAGTAAAACCGAAAAAGAAAATTATAAAAAATTAACTAAACGGATTTTTATTAAAAAGATTGATGTTTACCTTTGAAAATATGATGGAATGGCTGACAAGAAGATGAAAAGTCGGAATTTTAAAAATAGATTTAGGTCTATAATATAAAAATAGGTTATTAGTATTAATATTAAGTGATTTTGGTTATTAGTTAAAATTATGGGTTATGGGTTATTAAAATAGACCCTTGGAAGACTTAGATCCACTAGGATTAGGATCAGATCAAATCCCCTTAAAGATTCAAAGTTTTGAATTAATTTATAAAATTACCCTTAAGTTTTCAATTTTTACAAAATAGTCACTAATTTCAAAATAGTAGGGATTCAATGGTCAATATTTGAAATTGAGTTGACCAAAGTCAAATATATATATATATATATATCAAATAAGGATTTTAGGATATTTTCCCAAAATTTATTTTGAATTAAAACTAAATTTTAAGTATTTAATCTTGAACTAGGTTAAACCGTTGAAATCGGTTCACTAAACCTCTAAATCGACCTTTAAACTTTTAGGCCCAATTTTAAGATTTTACAATAGTAGTTCTAATTCTAAGGAAACGTCTCGCGTTTTTATCTAGATGAATCAGAACATACGTGGTAAGATAACTAAATTAATATTAAATACTAATATTAAGCCACTAACTAAACACAACACATATTCAAAGCTTACTCACAAGTTGTTCTCAAAGAAATTGTTTGATAGATCTAACAATAAGAGGTAACTCAACGGCCTTAGAAATATAGTTACATGAACAGAAAAATATTTTAAATCATATTCCAATTAAAAAGCTCATCAAATTCCTAAACAACTTAAAAGAAAACAATAAACATTGCTTTCAGTTTTGAATTTGACAAAATAGGTTTCGGATTCGGGCTTAAAATGTCAAAAAGGCCAAGAAGAAGGTTTTCCAAAAAAGACAAGGTCTAACCAAAGTCAAAGTCAACTTTGATTTGATTGGTCAAAGGTTAAAAGTTCAAAAGTCTAAGAACAAAGGTCAAACTGATCAAACCCGATCAAAGGTTCAAGTAAAACTAACAAGGTCTAAGTTAAACTCAGGTTACAATATTCGGTTTGATTCACTAGATCATAAATCAAAAGTCAACAAATCATATTCAATGAAAGTCAAAACTAGTTCAAGGTTGGGTCAAAATTGGTTTAATCATTGGTTCGGTTCAGACGATTAACAAATTTGATTCACTTCATTGGGATTAAATATCTGGTCTGCTCATCTCTCACGGACCAGCCTTAACCTATCCCCCACTCACATAAACAACCGACACACTCAAGCATACCATATAGCCCAACTCCTTATCCATCCCTAAAGCTCCATGAATGGGCTTACCCAACCACATGCCAGTTCACTCAAATCTAACCTAATAAATCATCACTCAAAAACTTAGGTCTCTTGAAGCATCACTTGGTGAGTAGAGTTTTAAAACCCAAACAACAACAGCAATGCAAAGACGACAACGATGACTACACGGTGGTGGCAATAGTGGTCCCTTAACAACCATCCTCAGGACTTGAATAAAGAACCCCTTAACTCTACTCTCCCCAAAACAAACTCAATTGAAACGCTCTCTTTACCATCATCACAATAAAACTGAAATAAGGGTTTGTAAAACCAAAATTGATTTTGATATAACAATTATAATAAAGGATAATTTTGTAATAAATTTTTAAGTCCCTAAGTCAAACTTTTTCTTTCAAGTGAAACCAAGAACTTTAAAAATAATTTTCTAAGTGTTTTAACACAAGAGTATCGATACCCCTAGAATAGGTATCGATACCGCCTCTTGTTTTTCAAAAAATATTCTTAGTCAAAGAACGAGTATCGATATTAACATCGATACCTTTTTCACCAAAATGTTACTGTGAATATCTGTTTCAAACCAGGTATCGAACCAGGGCTTAATTTTTAAATATTTTCAAATTATAAAGGGCTATTTCGATACCAGCATCGATACCCCCCCAAAAAAAATCTCAACGGTTATTTCAGCTTTAAATAAATCGACCGTTGGAGGTAGTTGAAGATTTAAATGGTGGTTAACATGTTTTGAAATAGACATCGATACCAACCTTCACAGATTGTAATTGGTATCGAACCATGGTTCGATAAACCCCTATTAAATGCACAACGACTCTTTCTCTTTGTGGCCCGTTTTGAAACAGGTACCCCAAGTATCGATACCGATATCTGCAAAAGTGAATTTACTATGGTAAGATAAAGGTCTAACGTATTTATTTCAAGTTCCAACAACCAAAATGGTTAGAAATCAATGAGAAGGTTTAAAATGAAGCTTCTGAAGCAGCATTAACAACTATTGATCCTCAAGCAACATCAAAGCATACAAATCCAACTCCAAAGCACCTTATTGCATATCTTGACTCCCAACTCCCATTTTTCATTTTGATTCATTGTAATTGAGTTTGGGGAGAATTATTCTATAATTGGGGCAAATATAACTTGTGAGAGATTTCTTTTTAGCCCACTCTTATCTTTTGTATTTCTTTGTGAGGATCAAGTTAATTTTGGGTAGAAAATTGATTTGCTTATAAAAGTTATCCCTTGAACCTAGATAAAGGTTGAGTTCATTTAGTGAATTGGTTTCAAAATCCTTAGTGGGAGATAAGGTAGTGGATATAGAGCTTGTTTCGAAGCTTGAACCAACATAAATCACTTGTTCTTCATTTTTCATTCTTTACCGAAAAACTTCCACCAATTTTTTAAATAGTCAATTCACTCCCCTCTTGGCAAATTCCATCATTTGATCAACTCAATAGGGTTTCAACACCCGAGATGATGACGTTAGAGGCGATGGTTCACCTGAACATAAAACTTTGAGCACAAAGGTTACCTTGGTTAAACTCAAACGCAAAAAGGGGGAGAAATATGTTAATTCACAAATTTTAAAGATATACATCTATTAGGGGGAGTCTTTCAAAGTTCTTCAAAATTATTTCAAAATTTTTTGAAACCAAAATTTTGATTTTAAACTTAAAAAATTATAATGGTTTTGTTATATCAAAAAGGGGAGATTGTAAAACCAAAATTGATTTTGATATAACAATTATTATAAAGGACTATTTTGTAATAAATTTTTAAGTCTCTAAGTTAAACTTTGGTTTTCAAGTCAAACCAAGAACTTTAAAAATAATTTTCTAAGTGTTTTTACACGAGAGTATCGATACCCCTAGAACAGATATCGATACCGCCTCTTGTTTTTTAGAAAATGTTCTTAGTCAAAGAACAAGTATCGATGCCAGTATCGATACCTTTTTCACCAAAACATTATTGTCAACATCTATTTTAAACCAAGTATCGAGCCAGAGCTTAATTTTTAAATATTTTAATGTTATAAAGGGCTATTTCGATACCAGCCTCGATACCCTCCAAAAAAAATCTCAACGACTATTTCAGCTTTAAATAAATCGACCGTTGGAGGTAGTCGAAGATTTAAATGGTGGTTAACATGTTTCGGAACAGGTATCGATACCAACCTTCATAGATTGTAATTCGTATTGAACCATTGTTTGATACACCCCTATTAAATGCACAACGAATCTTTCTATTTGTGGCCCGTTTCAAAATAGGTACCCGAGTATCGATATTGATGTCTATAGAAGTGCATTTATTATGGAAAGATGAAGGCCTAACATATTTATTTCAATTCCCAACAACCACAACGGTTATAAATCAATGAGAAGGTATAGAATGAAGCTTTTGAAGCAGTATTAACAACTATTGATCCTCAAGCAACATCAAAGCACACAAATCCAACTCCAAAGCACCTTATTGCATATCTTGACTCCCAACTCCCATTTTTCATTTTGATTCATTGTAATTGAGTTTGGGGAGAGTTATTATGTACTTGGGGCAAATATATCTTGTGAGAGATTTCTTTTTAGCCCACTCTTACCCTTTGTATTTCTTTGTGAGGATCAAGTCAATTTTGGGTAGAAAATTGACTTGCTTGTAAAGGTTATCCCTTAAACCTAGAAAAAGTTTGAATTCATTTAGTGAATTGGTTTCAAAATCTTAGTGTGAACTAAGGTAGTGCATATAGAGCTTGTTCCGAAGCTTGAAACACTATAAATCACTTGTTCTTCATTTTTTTATTTTTACCGAAAAACTTCCACCAATTTTTTAAATAGCCAATTCACCCCCTCTTGGAAAATTTCATCATTTGATCAACTCAATAATTGGTACCAGAGCTAATCTTTAAAGGGATTCACCTCCACCAAAGAACATCTAAAGATAGTTGATCACTCATTCAAGTCAAATCTAATGGCCTCTATTTTTGGAAGTTGAAACGAGTCTCACTCCATCACCAAACCTTCATTCTTCATCGATGACAACTACCCGTATTGGAAGCATAGAATGAGGCTATTCATCAACTCTAACGATTATGTCCTTTGGGATATAATTGAAGATGGCCCCTCAATTCCAATGAAGATGGAAGGAGATAGACAAGTGCTAAAGAAGAGAAATGAAATTACCCATGATGAGAGAAAGAGAATGTCCACAAACGATAAAGCTCTTCATATCATCTTTTGTTCTCTTGGTCTCGACATCTACTCTAAGATGTCATCTTTTACAAGTGCCAAAGAAGTTTGAGAATTTTTGGAGAAAACTTATGAAGGCACTAATGACGTGAAGGAAACAAAGATCGGTCTTTTAAATCTCAACTATGAAAATTTCAAGATGGAGCTGGATGAAGACATCACCAAAATGTTTGATAGATTCTCGGTGATTATCAATGGTATTAAAGGTTTTGGTGAGATTATATCGAAGGAGAAGCTTGTACGGAAGCTCATCTACTCTTTTCCCGAGTCTTGGTATAGCAAGAGAACGACTATCATTGAAGAAAAAGACCTCAAGACTCTCAAGCTTGATGTTCTTGTGGAATCTCTTTTCACCCATGAGATCATGAAGAAAGGAAGAGAAGATAAAAAGAAAAAGAAAAAGTGAAGCTTGAAAAGAGAGAAGTTGAAAAGAAGAAGTAAGGTATTGCTCTTAAGGCTTCATCCTTTCAAGAAGAGGTGGATACAAGTGAAGAAGAAGGGCTAGATGAATTGGCTATGGTAACCAAAAGATTCACTAGGCTCATAAGGGCTAATCGGAATAGGAGATTCCAAAGGAATAAAGAATTCAAAGGAAAGGGCAAGGAGGATGAGAAGGACCAAATAATTTCCTATGAATGCAAGAAGCCCGATCACATAAGGATCGATTACCTATAATTCAAAAGGAAGGGTTTTGATAAGAAGAATAAGCAAAAGGCTCATGTTTCCACATGGAGTGATGAGGAGTCATCATCCGATGAGGACAATGAAGTAGTCAACCTTTATCTCACGGCTCTTGATGAGCCCAAGGTAACCCTTGAACCATCTTGTAATGATTTATCTTATGATGAAATATATGATACATATAATGAGTTAAAAGATGTTTATGATGAGTTGGTTTTGAAATTCAAAGAATCGGTTTTGAAAAACAAGAAAATTATTTCTGATTTAAAAGAGAAAAACGATTCTTTGACAAAAACGATTTCGGATTTTTAAGAAAATGTTGTTTTAAATGATGATTTAAAATTCTTTGAAAAAGAAAATGTGGATTTAAACAACCTTATTTCAAGCTTGAGTGAGAATCACCACAAAATGGTGAATAAACTTAAAGAGCAAATAAATATGATTTGTAGTTCAACTTTTGAAAGAGGAAGCTCTTCAAAAACCAACCATATAAAAAAGAATTTTTCTAACCACAAACAAAGAGGTTTTCAAAGGCATATTAGATATAGAAAGATTAGGAGTGTATGGGTTCCTAAGGAACTCATTATTTCTAATGATGTTCATGCCATTGCATCTTGGATTCCTAAGGGAACCAAGCTTTTGAGAACTAACTCTCATGGATCCAAAATGATTTGGGTACCAAAAATCAAAAACTAAATTTTTGATTGTAGGTTGAGCATTGCTTCAAGACTAAAGCTTCAAGTCAAAACATGTGGTACCTTGATAGTGGATGCTCAAGGCATATGACCGGAGACAATGGACGATTTAAGGAGTTAGAGATCAAAAGTGGTGGAGTAGTGACTTTTGGTGACAACTCCAAAGGCTATATTGAGGGTATTGGCTCTATTAGTAACCATTCCTCTATTCTTATTGAAAATATCTTACTTGTTAATGGTCTTAAGCATAATTTGTTGAGCATTAGTCAATTGTGTGATAAAGGTTTTTATGTCTCTTTTGATAAACATGATTGTAAAATAATAGACATAGAATCCAATAGAACAATGCCCATAGGTCATCGCATAGGAAATATATATATATGGTGCATCTAGATGACATTAACCTTTCTCATACATGCTTAGTTGCTAGTGATGAAAATGATGCATGGTTATGGCATAGAAAACTAGGGTATACTAGCATAAGTGTCTTAGAGAAACTAGCTTCCCAAAATTTAGTTAGAGGTTTACCTAAGCTCAAGTTCTCCTTAGATAAAATATGTGATGCATGTGCTAAAGGTAAAAAAAAAAAGAGTTTCTTTTAAATCCATTAAAGATGTTTCAACTAGTAGAGTTTTACAATTGATTCATATAGATCTTTTTGGGCCAATTAGAACTACAAGCTTAGGTGGAAAATCATATGCTTTTGTCATTATAGATGATTACTCTAGATACACTTGGGTTCTATTTTGAGTACTAAAGATGAAGCCTTAGAAAAGTTCATCACATTTTTAAATATTTCTCAAAATGAACTTGATCAAAGAATTTATCATATTAGAAGTGATCATGGAACCGAATTTCAAAATTTAGGTTTTGAGAATTTTTGCAATGAAAATGGTATTAGCCATAATTTTTCGGCTCCTTGCACTCCTCAACAAAATGGGGTAGTTGAGATGAAAAATAGAATTTTAGAAGAAATGACTAGAACCATGCTTTGTGAAAATAATTTACCTAAGTATTTTTGGGCGGAAGCCACAAACACTTATTGTTACATTATAAATCGTGTAATGATTAGGCAAATTCTAAAGAAAACTCCTTTTGAGATTTTAAAATCCAAAAAAACTAACATTAGTTATTTTCACCCTTTTGAGTGCAAGTGCTTTGCTTTAAACAATAGAAAAGATAATTTAGGTAAATTTGAACCAAAAAGTAATGAATCTATTTTTCTTGGATATTCTATAAATTCAAAGGCTTATAGAGTTTTAAACAAAAGAACCTTAGTTGTAGAAGAGTTTATACATGTGGTTTTCGATGATAACCTCCTTCCTAGGAAGGATTCTTGTGATGATGATGATGTAGGAATCATTGAAACCATTGATGATGGACAAGCATCAAAGGGGGATGAGGTTCCAACCAATAAAGAAACACAAGATCCTCCAATAGATATTTTAGGAGATGTAAAGCTTGAATAAAGGAAAGTGAGCAACCCAAGGGAGTTTAACTATATAAAAAATGGTGAAATATTGGGTGATCCATCCAGGGGGTAACTACTCGTTCTTCTCTTAGATTAATGAACCATATTGTTTTTATCTCATGCATAGAGCCTAAAAATATCAATGAAGCTTTAGATGATGATTTTTGGATATTGGCTATACAAGAAGAGTTAAATCAATTTGAGAGAAATAATATTTAGACATTAGTTGATAGGCCTAGTAATAAATCTACTATAGGAACTAAATGGGTTTATAGAATAAACTATATGACAGTGGTAACATTGTGAGAAATAAAGCTAGATTAGTTGCTCAAGGTTACACTCAAGAAAAGGGAATAGATTTCGATGAAACCTATGCACCCGTAGCTAGAATGGAAGCCATTAGGATGTTACTTACATTTCCATGTTATCATGATTTCAAGCTTTTTCAAATGGATGTCAAAAGTGCTTTTCTAAATGGCTTTATAAATGAAGATGTGTATGTTAAACAACCACCGGGTTTTGAAGATCCAAAATTTCCAAACCATATTTTCAAATTAACAAAAGCTTTATATGATTTGAAACAAGCTCCTAGAGCTTGGTATGAAAGACTTTCAAATTTTTTAATTAAAAAAGGCTTTGGAAAAGGAAAGATGGACATACACTTTTTATAAAAAGTTTTAAAAATAACATCTTAGTAGTTCAAATTTATGTTGATGATATTATTTTTGGATCTACTAATGAATGTTATTGTCAAGAATTTTCTAAGCTAATGCAAGGTGAATTCGAGATGAGCATGATGGGGGAGCTCTCATTCTTTTTGGGACTCCAAATCAAGAAAAGGAAGGATGACACTTTCATCAATCAAGCTAAATACATCAAGGATATGCTCAAAAAGTTTAGCTTGGAGAATGTGAAACCTCAACCAACTCCTATGAGTTTATCAACTAAGCTTGACAAAGATGAAGGAGGTAAGTGTGTTGATTCTGATTTGTATAGCTCAATGATATGACCTTTGCCTTACCTTATCGCAAGTAGACCAGATATTTTGTTTAGCGTTTGCTTGTGTGCTAGGTTTCAAACTAGTCCTAGAGAATCATACTTAGTAGACATTAAGAGAATTTTTAGGTACCTTAGAGATACACCTTATTTAGGTCTTTAGTATCCTAAAGACTCTTCCTTTAATCCATATGCTTATTCGGATGCAGATTATGGAGGTTGTAAGATAGATAGGAAAAGTACTTCCGGAACATGTCAATTCCTAGGTAGTATGCTCATATATTAGTTCTTTAAGAAACAAAATAGTGTAGCTCTATCTACCACCGAAGCGAAATACATATCCTTAGGGAGTTGTTGTTCTCAAGTCCTTTGGATGAAGCAACAACTCTTACATTATGACATTAAGGTAGAAACTATACCTCTAAAATGTTATAATACTAGTGTCATATGTCTTACTAAGAACCCCATTCAACACTCTAGAACCAAACACATAGAAATTAGACATCACTTCATTAGAGATCATGTGTTTAAAAAAGATGTTTTAGAGTTTGTTGACACCTGAAACCAATTAGCGGATATCTTTACTAAACCTTTAGAAAAAGAGCTTTTTTGACACTTAGGAGAGAGTTAGATCTAACTAGCCTTTCTTGACCTCTTATGTGTTATTTTTGTGCAAATTTATGCTTGAATCTTGATTCAAAACATGCTTATGTTATTTTGTATCTTGTTTCTTCTATGCATGTTGCTAGGGGGAGTATGAACTTGTTCATGATTTTAATAATGTCATAACATCATATGCATATTTCTAGGGACTTTAGAGACTCATTTCTAGTACTTTAGAAGCCTAAAATGCAAAGCTCAACTTAATGGTATATAAACAGGAAGAACTCGTTTCGATACTTGTTCATTTAGGAAGTTTCTGGGTAAACTTGGTATCGATCCTAGTTTTGATACACGTGAAGGCAGATTGCTTTAAAACACACTAAACCTAATTTTAATCAAATTAAAACATATCCTAACTTCCTTCTCCCAACCCTAGCCGTTTTCTCCTTATAAAATCCTCTCAAATCCGTCACTTTTCATCAAAAATTTGAACGAATTCCTTGAGGGTTTTCAATCATCAAATCAAAGTCAAGACTATATCAAAGATTTGTGCTTCAATAACCACAAATTCTTCCTAATCCATAATCAAGGCAATTTTCAAAAAACCTTATTTTCGTTGATTTTTATAATGTTAAAAATTAGATTTTGAATGTTTTATTGATGCTTATCGTATGGGTTTTCATAATCCTACAAAAAAATTTCAAAATCAATTTTTTTCATTCGAATATAAATTATTTTTATCGTATTGGTTTTACACTATTTTTAAGTAATTTTCAAAATTATCAAATACCTTAAATTATTGATTAATATGATTGAATTAGGTTGATAGAGCATACACGTTTTTAATGTGCCTAATCTTAAATTGTTTTTAATCTTTAGATCATGGCACCAAAGAAACGATCACGTAGCGAGGGCGGTAGTTCATCATCCTCTCGTCCGTCCAAAGCCGACATCCAAATTGTTTTCGAACGCAGCTTTGACGACCATGAAAGGATTGACAATTTCCAACTTTATCGCTAATATCCGCTCAAGAGGGAGTGTTGTGTTGATGTGAGGTTCATCAACTCACCTCGTTTCCAATTCTGTTACTACCGACTCCTTCGCGATTGGAAATTCTTGGATTTCCTCACCCACTATGGCAAGTTCTATCCCACTCTTGTCCTTATATTTTATGCTAATGCCTCGTGCATTCTTTCAAATGATAAGAGCAAAGTGGTTGCCATCGAGTCCCATCTTATGGGAACCACCTTTAGGATCGATGTCAACATTTTTGATGATACTTTCGGCCTTGAGGATGAGGGTCTTGATGATGAGGATTTACTTGGCACCTTCACCGGTTCAATCATGTCCCTTGACGTCCATGACCGATTTTTGCATCTTATCATCTCTTGGTGGATTCGTCCATCAAATGGTAAGTTTTCACGAATTCGTCAAGTGGATAGCTTTTGGCTCAAGTGTTTCCGTGAAGGTAGACGTCCAAACCTTGCACAAATTATCTTCTCCGATATTGTTTGACACGTTAAGAACTGCTCCACTCCATTTGTCAAATTTTTTCCCTACGCATGTGTTCTTAGCATAATTTTTGAGCGTTTGGGGATTGATTGCATTTTTGACAAGGTGGACTCCGTCAAAGAACCTATCGGTGAGACTTCTCTCAACCATTCGCACTTTATCTATTCTAATGGTGAATGGATTCGTGGTGCTCCTTCTCCTCCCATCGATCCTGAGCCGCTCCAACAAGTTGCTCCTAACACCAATTTGATGGCATTTCTCACCTCACACTTTGATCGCTTGGATGCTCGCTTCGATAGTATGGATGGAAGGTTTGATTCTCTAACCTCTCACATCAACTCTCGTTTTGATGCCATGGATACGAGGTTGACGGGTTTGGAGAACCAAATTTTTTCTATGCGACTATCCCTTGAGGCTCTTCAACATCTTCACACTGCTTCCACTCAAGATGCTAAAGATTACGAGGAAGATGAGAAGGTGATGGAGATGATGGTGGAGATAGAGATGGTGGTAACATGGGTGATGAGTGAACCTTAGCTTCTTATCTTTGGCTTTGCTAAGGCTTTTTAGGACTAGCTATGTTTTTCTTAAGTTTTGTGTTTGCATTTTTATAATTAGAACCATATGTACCTATGTTGTTTCTTTTACGCGTTGAACTTTTATATTGGATTTGGATATTTTTGTTAAATGATATTTGCTTATTTGATATAATGCTTGCTTTTAAATTATTTATGCCTGATATTGATTTTGATCTAACAAAAAGGGGAAGAAATATGTTAATTCATAAATTTTAAAACTATGCATCTATTAAGGAGGAGTCTTTCAAAGTTCTTCAAAATTATTTCAAACTTTTTTAAAACCAAAATTTTGATTTTAAACTTAAAAATTTATAATGGTTTTGTTATATCAAAAAGGGGAGATTGTAAAACCAAAATTGATTTTGATAAAACAATATTATAAAGGACTATTCTGTAATAAATTTTTAAGTCCCTAAGTCAAACTTTTGTTTTCAAGTCAAACCAAGAACTTTGAAAATAATTTTTTAAGTATTTTTACACGAGAGTATCGATACCCCTAGAACAGATATCGATACCGCCTCTTGTTTTTCAGAAAATGTTCTTAGTCAAAGAACAAGAATCGATACCAGCATCGATACCTTTTTCACCAAAACGTTACTCTCAATATCTGTTTCAAATCAGGTATCGAACCAGGGCTTAATTTTTAAATATTTTAAAGTTATAAAGGGCTATTGTAACACCCGACCCGGATGTCACAATGGGCCGGATATTTCAAAATTTTGTTTTAAAAGCCCAATAATAAAAATCATATAAGTCCAAAACCAAGTTCGTAATCCAATTAAATAAAAACAAACCCAAAATAATTCAAAGTAAATCGGAGCTCCAAATTATGTTACAGACTGTTTTTAAACATTCGAACCAAATAAAATAACAAAGTTACAAATATATATAGGGTTCAACATAGTACTAAGCTCACTACATCTAATAACTGTACTCTGACAACACGGTCGATGCTGAAAGTCCAAACCTTGATGGTGCTCCACAAAATCCCGCTTCACCTAACCTACGTACGAAAACAGATTTCGAACGTTGAGCCACACAAGCTCAGTGGATACGCCAAACTCGGCCAACATCATGCATATCAAAGCAGTAAAGCATGGCATATAAATCACATGCATGGTATGAAGGTCTAGCGTGCTTGCCTACACATGGCATAAATGAATGTATACTATCGCACACAGCATATACAAACATATAAGTCAACACACAAGAGCGAGGCCCGCGTCCACACAGCATCGGGATCCCACACTCAGGATTGAGGTCGCCCTCAAATCCTATGCCCAGAATGTTACATCGGACATCTTCGAACGAGGCCGCCCAACGTTCGGAAAAGGGTGGAGGCCGCCCAACCAACCCTATGCTCGAAATGTTACATCGAACATTTTCGAGTGAGGCCGCCCAGCACTCGGAATAAAAGTCTTCAATCATCACCCGGCATGTTACATCGGATGGCCTTCAACGTGTTGCAACACTTATGGATATCCGGATTCCAACACACAAGACTCGACCACACAAACGATCCACCTAGGATCTCATCACAACAAGATATATTAAAGTCTTATCTCACTTAGTCTTTCGGAGTTATAACCTTAATTTAGTTCGACAATTCATTTCATAGCTTTTAGATTTAAGTGTTTATTTATTAAGACCACCGAAGCCTTAATTTCTACCCAACTTAGCCAAAACACACAAGGGTATCGATACCCTTAAGTAGGGTATCGAAACACCCTTTATCGATACCCACCCAAAGAGGGTATCGAACCACAGGTATCGAAACAAGTATCGATACCGTTGACCAACCCCAAAGGTCAACAGAAAGGAGAAGACCCGTTTCGATATAGGTATCGATACAAAAACTTTCTGGAATCCACGGTATCGAAACAAGTATCGATACCCCTGAACAAAAAGCCAAAATACACTCACTGGTATCGATACCGGTAGCCCGAGTATCGATACCCCCTGCACTAAGGACGGTTCTGCACTTAGAAATTCTAGATTTTCAACCTCAAACTTAATCTAATCGATCCCTAAGTGTTCCTACTCAATATTAATGATGTTTAAAGTATTTTAACACCACTTTCCAACCCTTAATCACATTATCACGGATTTCACCATTAAAGACCCATTTTCAAGCAACCAAGCAACACAACATACAAGCATGATTATCTCTACATGTCATGCACTCTACCATGAAATGCATGAAGTTTAGAAGAGTTGGGAGTACCAACCTCAAGCCAAAGCAACAGCAAAACGAGCTCCCTACTCAAGTCGAACTCTTCCTCTACCCAAGCTTGTTGATGGCTCACCACCTTCTTTCTCTACAAGAGAAAGATGAAGAACGGATTAGGAAGAACTTAGGATGATTCCTCAAGGTCTAAGAACAAAAAGAGACTGAGATTAAAGCTCCAAAACTCAATCCGGAGCTCAACCCAAAACCCCCACCAAAACCTCCATCTAACACCAAAACTATACATTCTTACCTTGTTTTATAGATCCTTTACTGCTCTATAACATCTCCTCTAACATAAAAACGAGATTCCAAACATAGCTCTTAAAAATCTTACCTTTAACCAAGCCTTCTTGCAACCAAGGAGTTTAAAGATGGGAAGAAAAGGAAGAAGGAGATGATATCATCTCTGCAGGAGAAATAAAAAACCCCTTCCCCTCTTTTCATCCATTTAAGCATTTACAAAAATGCCCCCATCTTAAAACTCTTAAAGCCCATACCACTCAAGCCCAACAAGCCTATGGCCCAACAAGGCCCACAACTCACAAACCCGAGCCTAAACCCGAGGCCCAACACCACGAGTTAACCCGACACACTAAACCGAGAGTTCGAGTCGTTACAACTATTTCGATACCAGCATCGATACCCCCCCAAAAAAAAATCTTAACGACTATTTTAGCTTTAAATAAATCGACCGTTGGAGGTAGTTGAAGATTTAAATGGTGGTTAATATGTTTCGGAACAGGTATCGATACCAACATTCATAGATTATAATTGGTATCGAACCATGGTTCGATACACCCCTATTAAATGCCCAACGGCTCTTTCTATTTGTGGCCTGTTTCGAAATAAGTACCACGAGTATTGATATTGATGTCTATAGAAGTGCATTTATTATGGAAAGATGAAGGCCTAACGTATTTATTTCAAGTTCCAACAACCACAACGGTTAGAAATCAATGAGAAGGTATAGAATGAAGCTTCTGAAGCAGCATTAACAACTATTGATCCTCAAGCAACATCAAAGCACACAAATCCAACTCCAAAGCACCTTATTGCATATCTTGATCTCAACTCCCATTTTTCATTTTGATTCATTGTAATTGAGTTTGGGGATAGTTATTCTGTAATTAGGGCAAATATATCTTGTGAGAGATTTTTTTTTAGCCCACTCTTATCTTTTGTATTTCTTTGTGAGGATCAAGTCAATTTTGGGTAGAAAATTGACTTGCTTGTAAAGGTTATCCCTTGAACCTAGATAAAGTTGAATTCATTTAGTGAACTGGTTTCAAAATCCTTAGTGGGAGCTAAGGTAGTGGATATAGATCTTGTTTCGAAGCTTGAACCAACATAAATCACTTGTTCTTCATTTTTCATTCTTTACCGAAAAACTTCCACCAATTTTTAAATAGTCAATTCACCCCCCCTCTTGATGAATTCAATCATTTGATCAACTCAATAGGGTTTCAACACCCGAGATGATGACGTTAGAGGCGATGGTTGACCTGAACATAAAACTTTGAGCACAAAGATTACCTTGGTCAAACTCAAACACAAACTCAAAATCGAAACAACCACATGAATAAAATAATCAATTGCTTACCCACTCTCAGAACAGAGTACAATAATGGCAGCACAATAATACATAGAAGGATTCGAATAGTTCTCATTATTCTCACACAAAATTGTAGCGTAAAACAAAAAGGTTAAAATCGAAATAATTTTCCCTCAATTTGGGTAGATAATATTAGAGGAAGAGAGAAACCAGTTAGGGAAACTTGTTATCGAGATAATGATAGCCAAGATGGTAGAGATAATACGTGAAACAAATGATAGAACGGTGACTATTGAAGCTTGATCAGACAAAAGGATAAAAAAAAAAGAAAAATACGCGAGAGAAGGAAAAAGAGAGAATAACACAAACTCAAATAAAAAAACTTTCGAAAGTTATATATGCCAAAAAGTTTTTCAAACCCTAAAAAGTGGTTAAATTGCCTAACACGCCCTTATATTTTCTTAGGGTTTATAAAAAGAACATGTTTTACCATTTATTTAAATGGTCAAAAAAACTTTTAAAATTTCTATTTAAACCCCTAATCAAAAATTAAAGTTTCATAATTAAAATTCTCAAAATCTAAGTTTAAAAATTAGGGATTTAAATTTAACGACTTATGATTTTGGACAAAAATTTGGGTTCTACACATATTAAAAATATAAAACAAAAAAATATATTAATGTTCGTTTGTGTTCGTGTATCATTTTAACGAATAGACACGTATAAATTATATTCCTTAATAAATGAACATAACAAAAAATCATATTTGTTTAATTATTGGTGGATACACCTATATTCGTTCAGTTTATTTATAGGCATGTTATCATCATCTCGGAACAAGATTATCTCCAATTGCCGAGGAGTTCAACACTACAGCAAAACAGGTTTACAGCGGCGTTTTTTTATATATATAGTGGCGTTTATAAGCGCCGCTAAAAGTATTTGTGCCGCTAAGAAAAACGTCACAAAAAACAGCGTTAAAAGCTGCGCCGCTAAAAGCAGCGGCGCTTATTTTAAAAAAACGTCGCTATAGTACACGATCTATAGCGGCGTTTTAATAAACAAATGCCGCTAATGTAGATTCTATAGCGGCGTTTGGTTTCTGAAAACGCCGCTAAAGATCGTGTACTATAGTGGCATTTTTGATAAAAACGTCACAGTTGTTCTGTACTCTGTGTCGCTTTTAAACAAACGTCACTATTGTTTAGGGGTTTTAGTGGCATTTGTCCCAAACGCCGCTATAGATACTACATTTTAAAAAAATAATTTTAAATTATTATTACTACCAAAAGCTTCCCTGTAATTAATATTTCAACAACAATACAATTAAACAACAACAATAAAACAATCCAAAATACTTAACCACCAAAATATATTAAAATCTAATATCAAATAAAGTGAAATATAATAATTCAGTATTTAAGTAAAATAAAGTTCAGTAATAAGTACAAACCAAATGAACCTAAAATCATCTAAGGCGACGGATTCCTTGGTTGATTCTGCTTTAACATCGCCATCATATCTCGGAATTGTTGTTGAAGATTCTGATATCTAATCCCCCTATACCCTTCCAAGTAGAACATTTAGTCTTAAAAAAATCTGAAAGCCAGCTATGGGGACATTATTTAGTTACATAATCCAGCTTGTCCTAATTATGTAGGGAACCCCACCCCTGTGGCATCACCCACTTGTTTTTATATAATTCAAGTCACAGTATCTGATAAAACCATGAAACCCCATTGACTTCAAACTATTAAGCAACCCCCCTCTTGACCCTCAAATTTCTTCAAGCTTCCTACAATAATTTTCAGATGACATGTTGGTTCAACAAGAACAAACATGGTCAGATTTTAGGACAAATTCAAATGTTTGATATAATTAATAGAAGGGTCAGAGTTTGTTCGTTTGTTTACTGTCTGTATTGGTTGAGTCAAGTCAAACCAACTGAAAAGGAAAAAAAGTGTCATTTATGGTGAGATGAATGCCATACCAGCACCTCCTCGATGGGTTGCTTTCTTCATCAAATTCCAATGAAAACTTCTCAGAAACTTACAACAACACAGGGAAGATAACTACTGAATTAGACTCCCCCGGCTATTATATCATTATATATACATAAATAAATGAGTTGACATTTACCTAAATTAATCTTAAATATAAAGGGAGGTTGAAGGCAACTTGTATTTGATTATTGTTCGACTTAAATGTAAACCTAAATTGCAAGTTTAAATCCCCACCATCTCTCCCCATGATTTTTGAGTCAACTTTTTATACACGTTGAATGAATCTATTGTGCAACAACTTAAAAACAGATTAATTTAAAATTTTATCAAAATCTATAATTTTCTCTGTATATGTTTTATCATCAAAGTAGGTCTCTATAACTACTGTCTTAAAACGGTTAACTAAAAATGTTATTAAAATTATAACATTGTAGATTATGCATGTATAAAATTTTATATTGTATTTTTAATATTTTAAGTTGTAACCTAAAATGTTGTAAAAATAAGCATAGCATTTTAAGTCACCAGATAACCTTTTCGAGTTATATATTTTTAACTTTTAAGTTGTAATCCAAAACGTTGTTTAACTTAAAATATTAATATTTTAAGTTAAATTTTTCGTACTTTTTAACAAATTTTGATACATGTAAAATAAGTTACGATACTTAATATTTTATAACATTTCTAAGTTTTTAGATAAATATCAATAATTACATAATAAATTTTGATACTCATAAAAACACAAAAAGCTAATTTAAAATGTTATAAAAATTTTAACATTTTAAACTTTTGAACAAGTATCAAAACTTGTAGTATTTTAACTTCACTTAGACTTATTGTACGAAGGAGTATGTACAACAGAGTGGCAATACGACTATGGTACAACACAACTGAAATGTTACAACAAAATATGTAATTTAAAATTTTACCCACCAACCAAAAGTATTACACTTATTAAAAACGTTTTAAATTGATAATCTTATAATAATTATTGATGTCACTTAACATTAACTTAAAATATTATCAAAAATAACAAATATCGATATTTTAAATTTAAATATCGATACTTGTTACTAACCTAAATATTATTAAAAAATACATTTTATATTATAAGTAATATTATAAAATTAATATTTTGATTAGTTTCATACTTTTAACCTGCCATAATCCTATTACACCCCAAAATCACCTAGTCTTGGAACTTGTCCATGATTGTGTTTTTTTTTTCAAATGAGAAAAACCATGCAACGTTGATGTATGAGACAAAAGTAAGCTGATAATGTAATGAAGAGAAAGGGACCTGAATCGTGATCTGATCTTTGTTAGGTGGTGAGTTGTGGGGGGCACCCAGATCATATTCACATAAACATTCACTTTTCAAAATGTGTAAATAATATATAAAGGAAAGACTGACTGAGTTGGGTGATTAAAGATGTGTTGCCAGAAGTCAGAAATGGAACTGAGTTTGCAATTTTCCAGAATCTGGAGACTTTCACTTCTTTTCACAACGTCCAAATCCCTGCTTTCCTCTCACCCGTCACTAACACAAAGCTCCCAAAGGCTAAAAAAAGCAATATGTTGGATCGAATAAAGTTCTAAAGACGACGACAGTGAAAAATAAATAAATAAAATTGTTATTTTTACCTAGGATTAAAAAAACAAAAAGAAACAGTAGAGTGGGGGGAAGTAGCAGATTCCATAATGGAGGCCAGGCATTTGTAAGTGCGAAAACGATGGCGTTTTAAGCTCCTCTTCTTTCTCTACCTACACCATTGGGAAGCGGTCATGTGTACTCGGTTTCCTTGTCTCTCTGTCTTGTCTCGTTTCCTTTAATTTTTCTTCTTTTTCTCGCTAACCAAAATGGAACAAACTTGAACAGAGTATAAACTCAGGTTTCGTCTGCAAAACACAAACTATTCTTTTCCAAGCTGGAAATTTCAGAGTGTCTTCACAATTTCTGGGGAATTCTTTCCTCTGTTTGGTCGCTAAGAAACACAAGAAAAAAGGAAAACTTTCTTTAAAAATATACAGAGAAGCTCAATTCAAATAAAAAGAATTGTTTTTTATTCGGGTTTGATGATGATAGTTGTTGCAAGAGATTCCCAATCTCTTTAAAAAAATCAGAAAAAGTTAAAAGCTTTGAATGATTCAAAAATGGCCGAGCCAAACAAGGTGACGTTGGTTAGGTGTCCGAAGTGTGAAAACCTTCTTCCGGAGCTTGCTGATTATTCTGTTTACCAGTGTGGTGGTTGCGGTGCTGTTCTTCGAGGTACCCTTGTTTTCTCTTATCTCTTTCATTTTTCCTAGTTGTTTGTTTGGTTGATGAGAATGTTGCTGGGGAAAATCAATTTTGGATCTCTGGTCGATGTTAACCTTGTTGCTAGAAATGTTGAAACCAATTGGTTAAACCGAAGGGTTAGGTGTAGTTAATCGATTTGAATTGTTAGTTAGTCCTTTGCTATAATGTCCTTAATCCATTGATGATTAGGCCTACCATTTTCCTAGGAAAATGAAAGAACTGGGGGGGATTAACTTAAGCCTCATTATTTTTTAAAATCAGAATCTGGTATGGTCATAACATAACTCTCCGGACTACTTTTAGCTGCAATCAAAATAATGAAACCACTCGAGGTCGAGGTGTTCATTTCCGGTTATTGTTGTTTTCCGAACCATGTTCTCCTAGTTTTAATAGTGAAATGTTGTTTTCTTAACAGCAAAAATCAGGAATCGTGAAGCAGATACTTTATCCGATAAGTCGGAAGAAGATAGGCTTGGCGGAGTTTCTAACAAATCCCAAACTTCATCGGAGGAAGAGGGAATAGTAGAGTCGAGTGATTCTTCTGATGCAAATGTTAAATCAAGTCCTTGCTTTTTGATGTCTGATCAAAGGGATCCCGAGAATAATGTTGCTGAGTGCTCTGATAGAAGTAGGAATGAATCTAAGGTTGCCGGTGATAAATGGTCTGTCGAAAATGCAAATTATATTAGCAGGAACAAGGATGAGATAGTGAATTCCATTGGAAGAGAGCAGGAAATGGATTTCAATTTCGGATATACTGGTGGATCACAAAGACCGGGACAAATGTCTGGTTGGCAATCCGGGAAGCAACAAGAGATGGAGCAGTTTCAGAGAATTCCAAGGCCTGTTGTTGAAGGTGTGCGATTTTCTACCTCAAAACATCCGGATGAAGGCCCATCAAACCATAATTTGGGATCTTCGTATGGTTATAGCGAACCATTGCAGAATCAAACTGACCTGGATGGTTCTGTTAGAATTCACCTTCAACAAGATCGAGCTGAGCTTCTGAGGAAGTTAAATGAGCTAAAGGAGCAACTTAGTCGGTCTTGTGACGTGGTTGATAATCCCAAAGAGAAGGTTCTGCTTGACGAGAAGGTTGTTCCTCCAGAGTCTTACAGTGGTGCTGATAGCTGGTTACCAAATGGCTCTTCTGGATTGCGGAAACCCTCAGTTCCTTTCTATGGACCTGATAAACATGCTGCAGAAGCAGGGCCCTCTTATTTTAGCTATTTTCCAGAACCATTTGCTTATCCTGTTGAGCATGATATGGCTCGGCACGGCATGTATCCTCCAATACATAATCCGAATCATATTCCTGCCTATGGAGATCCTTTTGGATCCAAAATGCTTGGAAGAGCTCCGCACCAGTTCCCTGGAGAATATCAACAGCCACCTTGTCCATACTTTTCTGGACAGTACATTGAAAGTAATCATGACCCATTTATGCCATATCCACGAAGTTCAGTGTTGCACCAGGATTCTTGTTCTTGTTTTCATTGTTATGAGAAACATCTGCGAGTTCCAGCACCTATTCCTCCCGGATCAATTGGCACTAAAAGGTTCCTTGATGTGTCTGGTAACCCATTGTACCATATTGACAACCATGGGTCTTTTGGTTTGCATATCCATAGTTCTAGGACTACTATGGCCCCATCGAATGTGCATGCTACACAAGCTTATGCTAGATGGACAAGTGATATTAACTCGGAAATGGATGGCTTTGTTCGTTGCCGTCCCCAGAGGGTAGTGTTAGCCAGTGTTGGGCGCCATATTCGTCCTATAGCTGGCGGTGCTCCATTTATAACATGTTTTAATTGCTTTGAATTGCTACGAGTGCCAAAGAAAGTGCAGCTCATGGTAAACAATGAACATAAATTGCGGTGTGGAACCTGTTCAACTGTGATGAACTTCATTGTCATCAACAAGAAGATATTTCTTTGTGATCATGCAGAAACGAAAGGAATTCCTGTAGATGTTGATGATAACTCTAATGAAGGTCGTGTTAACCGAATCGCTATCAACTTCTCCTCTGATGACTATGATCATTCAAGTTATGATTTTCAGCCAATGGACAGAGAACCTGTGACAGTGTCAACTGGCCAGGCTTTGAACTCAGTTGGATCTCAGGAAATGCAAAGCTTCCATTCATCTCCAAGCACCTCCGAGGATGAAAACAGTCCTAATGTTTTAATTTCTTCAAGAGAGGAAGTAAGTTCTATTCCGCAGCCAACCAAATCCACTTTGTCTCCACCACCTGCAGGTTCGCCTCTTCAAGAGCACTTTGATTACTCTTCTACCAATCATGTAGCCGACCAACTTGGGAAGGGAAATCGTAGTAGCCGCTCTGATCAAGAGAAAGTTGTGTCAAACAAGGGTACCACACGACAAAATTCATTAAAAGAGGCATTACCTACCGAGATGGAGGTGTCATTCAACGAGTATTCTAATACTGGGATTTCTCAAGATTCAGGAGATGCAACTAGAGAAGATGATCGACCAAAGATGGCAAAAGGAGGTGAATCATTTTTTTCAAATATTATCAAGAAGAGTTTTAAGGATTTCTCAAGATTTAATCAAACCGAGGAACGTGTGAAAAGTAATATTTCAGTCAACGGGCACCCTATTCATGAACGATTAGTTAAAAAAGCAGAAAAGATGGCTGGAACAATTATACCAGGACACTATTGGTAAGCATTCGTTGATATTCTTTCTGATCTGTGCTATGACTTTTGGTAGTTTCTTTGTATATGCCTGTTGCGGTAGATGTCCCTGTAATGTATAGTGTATTCCAATAACTGGCATTCTTGTTTTGTGTATGACTAAATCAGGTATGATTCCCGAGCTGGATTCTGGGGTGTTCTCGGCGGACCTTGTCTTGGCATAATTCCTGTAAGATTGGATAGTTTTTTATCTATATACTAGCCGTTAAGCATTTTGCTGTTGATTGGTTTTGCCAAAATATTATGTTACAAGAAAACTGAATTTCTATTGCAGCCTTTTATCGAAGAACTTAATTATCCGATGACAGAAAATTGTTCCGGTGGGACCACCGGCATTTTTGTGAATGGGAGAGAGCTCCATCAGAAAGATTTAGATTTGCTTGCTAGTAGGGGGCTTCCAACCGACAGAGACCGATCTTACATCATTGAGATATCAGGCAGAGTTCTGGATGAAGACACCGGTGAAGAGCTGGATTGCCTCGGCAAACTTGCCCCAACGTGAGTACATCATTCCAACATTCCTATCTATTACTTATCGCAAGAATACTACATAATTCGTGCAATATCTTTAGGCATTGATGGTAACTAAAGTCTACTTCACATGAATACCAAGTGTTGGAACATCATACCGACATTGTGCAGTTCTGTAGACTGTTTCAGACCCCTCTTTTTAGCTAAAGATTGATTTTTTTCCGGGTTGATTCATTGTGTGTCCATTACAACCTTGGAATATACTTATCCTGAAGTATTTTTTACCTGATTTTGAACAGAGTCGAGAAAGCGAAGCGTGGCTTTGGCATGAAAGTTCCAAGAGCAGCTGCATAATGAATTTGTAACGATAAGTGCAGAAATAGCCGTTGCAGCGATTGGTTAAAACTTAACCCGGAAGGTCCAAAATCTGAATGGATGTGTCTCTACCAATTCTGGGTCAGTGTACGTTGGATTGTTTCTTAAAACCTTGATAAATGGTGATAAAATTTCCAATATATTTAATGTTTTCGCAGGTGTTTTAGTAGAGTTCAGAGTCTAATTTATTGACAGTTCAAAACCAGACAATGAAAATGCTGGTAGATTCTGGAGTTTCAAGATATGAACATCAACATGGGATGAAGTTGTAGAATATTGTCCAACTGTTTAGATTAGGGATGAACGTTATCATTGAGTCATTTAATATAGGTCGAACCGAGGTTTCATCGTAGTATACCAAAGGTGTGTTAACAATCTGCCAACCTGTTTCCTTCTTATCTACGGGATTAATCAAAGATCATCTACGAAATCCCTCTCCAAAACACAACGCTCGCCAGCCTTGAATGCTGCAAGCAATTTGATTATCATTCAAAGATAAATGCACACAACCGAAGGCACGTATCTAAAACACAACGCAACATACATAATCAAAACCATGAACGCGTAAAAAAGAGGGAAGGAAACATTGAACCAGGAGGAAGATTATCATGTTGATTTGCAAAGTTGTTTGCCTGGTGCAACTTTAAGCAATGTTCTAAGACTCGATGCCGACATTGTCGCCGAGTAGTTATTAAGAAAGAAAAAAGAGAGTTTACCACAGATTACACAAGAATCAAACCTGATAATTATTCAACAAAGAAGTCACGTTCCCAAGTCCCAACACCCACCTAAAGCATTTGTTTTCTCAAGAAAGATCAGCAAAAGCAACTTCTAAATACCAACAAACGACCGTCGAATTCCTTCTACTTGCTCGGTGGTGGAGAATCATTCTTCTTCTTTGGTTTAAGATACGGATCCTGCGAATATTCAATGTTATCAAAAGATGTTAAGTCGGAGAAACACCCGCATATATGTATTGCGACGAGTTTCGATTTTCACATAAATCTGACAAAACAACATATGCTCATTTGAAGAGACCGTTTTCGATCTCCATAAACCAACAGAGATTCCAGGTCCTCGTTCTCTTGATAATTAAGCAACTAGGAATAGTGAATCTAGATTCTCTACAACCTATAAAAAATATTTAAATCTTCATCTATTTCAAATCAAATACAATAAAGAAGTACAATAGCAAGATAGTAAGCAAGTTGATAATCCTAATTATATATATTTTCTACTGTCACAATCAGAATTTCTTCCGACAAAAATCAAAATTTGAGACGATATGTTAGGCAAAATCAAATAAAAACATAAAATTGACGATTAGTATTCCTAATCTATGATTTTATATGTGCAAATAGGTTTAAAACTGGGAAAGGAAAGGGCAAAAGAAATTACGTCAACAAAAAGAAGGTGGGCAGAAACGGTGGCTCCCACGACGCCGCCGATGATGAAGACCGGGCCGGTTAGCAAACTCCATGTACGGTATATCATTTTTGCTCCCTCTTTTTCGCTACTCCGATAAGTTTCAGCCTTTCCTCTTGCAAGGAATTCAATAATTCTTCAAGTATGGGAAATTCGGGTGCATTTATTTAATTAAATAGAGCAGGGCAGTTGGGGTTTGTTCTTGCTGGGCCCAAAATTAGGGGTTTCTTGCATTCTTGGTACTTACCGAGTTAACTCGGCTTAAATCTGGGACACAATTTGTAGTCCTTTTACTGTCTTTCCATTAAAATCAACGAGTCCAAAAATAAGCAAAGTTGAATGCAACGTTTAAAAATGGGATAAAGCTTGATTTAGTCCTTGAATTTGACTACTTTTCTCATATTAGTCCTTGAGTTTTCTGAGACAACATTAGTCCTGAATTTGTATACTGTGATAAAAATTAGTCCTTTCTCTCAACACAGTTAGTTTATAAGAATTGGCAAACACCGATGCTCTAGATCTTTTAAGTACTTAAGTTCAACTATCAACTTATATAAACCATGTGTAAGTCATATTTCTTCTTTTCCAAATTTATTCTAGTATAATTTTAAGTACTCATAATCTTATAACTTAAAACCAAAATTAATTACTATTAAATATATCAATCGAATTAAAATTCAATCAATTATTTATCATATATATACATTTATGTACAAAGAATAATAATTATTTTTAGGTGTTTATGATTGTTGAATAGATATGCAATTTAGAGTAATTATACTCATTGATTAAGTAATAAAGTGATGAAGTAGAATGTTAAATCTAAGATAAATAGATCAATAAATATGAAACGATTGTACTTAAGAATGATTGAGCAAGTATGGGTTTGATGGTGATTTATCAAAACTAACTACAAATAATGTAAAATAACTATGATCAAAGACAAATAGATGTTAGAAAAAGTATTCAAATAATTATGGAAGCTGAGTTTATTGAATAGAAATTATATTTGATTACTTATTTTAATATTATAACAACTGACTCTACATAAACAATTAAGATCTTTATTTATTAGATAAGATTTTTAATAAATATTGACTCTCTTAATGCCTAATAATACTAAAACTAAAATAATACATGTTAGTGTTAACCCTAACAGCTATATTATCTATTCAAATTCTTATTAGTCGTTAAAACATAAACTTATATCTAAGCGAAACTAAGAATAAGTTAATAGCTTAGCCTTAATGTTTATATTTATTTAACCTAACTCTCTCGATATTAAACCACAAATTAATATGTAAAAGGTTTCTCTAAATAGCTCTTATAATAATTATACATGAAGGATGATAAATAAAATAAATAAAGAAGAAGAATTATAGAATTAAAGTAAAGTGTTCAAAACATAAAATCCTATTCACAATAAATTTAACTAAAATTATTCAGCTTATGTCTAAGCCTAAAACATTCATAATAAAAATAATAAAAAAACATGTCCTTTAAGAATTTAGCATAGTTGGGCATCTGTTCAATTGCTTCAACAAGTGGAGGGTTGATGTGTACTTGTTTCAGAATATCAAGAAATTTCTTGAATTGATGGTCTTGTTTCTATTTGTTCAGCCTTTGTGGGAAAGGTGGTGGTTGTCTCATCTCATCCAGGTTTCATTAGATTGGAGTTTCATACCTGAGATCACTATTTGTTTTGCTACCTCGGTAGGAAGTGTAGGTGCTGCCGAGCTTTCTGTTGGGGCATTTTCTTCATGCTCGGTATGTTTAGCATCCAAGTCTTCCTTATCTGTATCTTCTTGTATTATTTGGGGAGCTTTGGTTGCTGAATTGCCCATTGTTTCTTTCAATTGTAGGCCACTTCTTGTTGTGATTGCCTTGCATTATTTATGACCCATTCCCTTAGCAACTTCAGTATTCTTAGGTAATCCCCCTTGTGGTCTTGTATTTTGTCTTACAGAGAATTGACCAATCTGGGTTTCTAATGATTTATTGCAGCATCTTAGGCTATTGTTGCTATTGCATCTGTTGCTGCAGTAGTGACTGCTGCATCTGTTGCTGCGGCAGTGGCTAATAATTGGAGGTCTGGTTGGTGGGGTTTAAGGCATTGTTTGGGTTGCTCCATGAAAAGTTTGGGTGTCTTTTCCAAGCCGGATTGTATGTATTTGACATCATATTGTTATTCTTGTTATAATTTCCCATATAAAATCCAGTTTCCTCGTCTTACATATGCTTAGAAGAATTTATAGTCTTCACTTTTTGAGTATTCTGTTGTACTTGCATGTTCTGAACCATTTACCATGGCATGGCGTCTTAATCCTCCTCGCCTAAAAGTACGAAATTGGAAATCGTTCCTTGCGAGTTTGTTTAGAATCTCTATAGCTTCTTTCGGGGCATTATCAATGAGTGTGCCGTTTGGTGAGGCATCCAACATCATTCTAGTCGGGGCATTGGTGGCAATATAGAACATGGTTACTTGCGTCCATAATGGGAATCCATGTAGTGGACATCTGTTCAATAACTCTCTGTAGCATTCCCAAGCCTCGTATATAGGTTCGTCATCAGCCTATCTAAATGAAGTGATTTCATTACGGATTCTATCATATAAATTTGTAGGGTTAAATCTTGTAATGAATTCTCGGCAAAGTTCACTCCAAGATCCAATTGATCCTGCCAGAATACTATTTAACCAGGTTTTGGCCCTATCCCTCAGTGAATAGGGGAAGAGTTTTAACCTCAAAATATCTTCATGTACTCCTTGAATTTTGAAAGAGTTGCATACTTCCATGAAGGATTTGAGATGCTGCCTGGCATCTTCTATTGTAGTCTCACTGAATTATCCAATAGTATTGAGCATATTGAACATTACTGGTTTAAGTTCAAAGTGGGTTGCCTCAATCTCTTGTATAACAACCCCAGGGTTTAATCCATTTAAATATTCTACTAGAAAGTCTCTAACAGTTGGCTGTCACGGCAGTGGTTGCGGTAGAGGTTGCTGTTGCTGAACTCCAATGCCTTCATGTAGGTTCTGATTTTTTGGATTCACTGCCATGGCTCCTTGGATTTGTCTTCTCAGTCTTTGGTAAGTCCTTTCGATTCCTGGATCGATATCATGTAAGAGAGTGCTAGGGTTAGCTCTGGTCATACACCAAAGATAAAGTAGATTAAATTTCTTTTTAAATTTTTTTTATATAATAACAACTTAAAAACAAGAAAATTAAAGAAAATAAAATTTAGTTGCTAGTCCTTGGCAACGGCGCCAAAAACTTGATGCATGTAAAAAAAGCGTGATTAAGTGCAAGTGTACACGTCAAGTAATATAATGATAAGTATTTATTGAATATCGTTCTCCACAGGGACTGGTATACTTAATATGCCTCCTTCTACTTCCTTGCTCCTGAAGTTAATAAAATAAAAATACAAGTAAAAAAATTTGTTGAATAATTAAAGAACAAAAACTTAAATAAAAGGTTGAGAACGAATAAAGAGAATGGGTAGGATCCAGTTTTGTCATATAGTGGATTCGATTAATCTATTCTTGTTCAATACAATGTCAATGAACTGCCTCGACAGTACTGCAGATACTGTCTCGGCAGCAACAATGTTCTCTGTCGTGGCAATCTCTTGCTCTTGGGCAGAATTACCAAAGTTCAGCAAAGTGTCCTTGAATGATTCCGCTTATTTCTATGTCAAAATACTGTTTATGATACCTCTCAGCGTGAATCAATTATAACCTCTCAGCGTGAATCAATTATAATCACCAACCAATCCCACACTTCTTTTAGCCGCTGAAACTCTTAACCTATCTTTAGGCCGAGTTAGTGTCTATAATACCGCACTTACCCCTTTCGTGAATCTAACTCTCTCAATATTAGATAAATGAATTACTTACAAGCTCCTCTCTCGAGTTTGAATACAAGAACAAAAAATGGCAATAGGATAAGCAAACATTGATATTCTTTATTGTATTGAAACAAAGAAACAAATACAATCTTCTCACACTAATATTCAACAACCTTCACCTAACCCTAAGAAAGCTTAGAACATATTGTAGTGAAGAACACAATTCTTAGGGTAAAGCTTTCTCTCTAATTCAGCTCTCTTCTATACATTGGACGGCTCATGTATTTATGGTCTAGACCTAGGGTGACTTTTCCTAAGTAGAATATAACTTGGAGTAGGAAACAAGTAATAAAAATATAATAATTCCAAGTCTAATTCTATCTAAGAGACTATTCCTGCATGGCTTTTGACTTGGTCTTTTCACGTACTAATCAGCTCCAATCCAAACGCTTTAAGTCCAGGCATTCTCAACTCATTTTTCTCTTTTAATCACCCAACATTAGTACTGGAACTTCTGTTGCCGCGGCATTGCTTCTGCCTTCGTCAATGCTGCTTCCTCGGTAATGGTTCTGCCTTCGGCACTACTGCTTCCTCGGCTGGTAATTCCTGCAACTGAACAAAAAACATGCCATAAAGCCTTCTTTTCTCACAAATATCATCTTTGTATGTTGTGGCAGCAAAATATCAATTATTGAACAATAAGTATATGTATCAGTTCAAATTAGTGAGTAATAAGTACATATTGTTTAGGAAAAGAAAAGTAAATAGTAGCCTTTTAAAACACTCATCAGAACTCATAAAATTTGATTTAGTAACATTTGGTTATCTTTTTGTTACGATTAAAACGTGCATGTCTAAATGGGCATTACAGAGAATCCGTTCCAATTTTAACCGAGAAAAAAGCTGAAAATTTATGATTAATCTGTATAATTTTATTCAAAAGCCTATAATTAACTATTTGAACTCATAAAATTTGATTTAATAATATTTGGTTATCGTTTTGTTACGATTAAAATGTGCATGTCCAAATGGGCTTTATAGAGAATCCGTTTAATTTTTTTTGACGGAAAAGGGCCTCGTTAAAAAACCTCTAACACTTTCAACCCCAAAGAAGGGTTGAAAACCCCTATGGGGAAAAGAGTACCCCTAGAATTTTATTGAAAAGGAGAGTTAAATCTCTCAAAGTTTACAAAAGCCCTTATAAAATCGAGCAAGTTTGAATCAAATGGAAGAGTACAAAGAATGTGCATGGCCCTATAAGCAAGAGTATGGGCTACATTATTGGCCCCTCTAGGTACATAAGTGATCCGACCATTAACTAAACTCCCTATGGTGGTACGAATCATGGACACCAAAGGCTGTAGAGTTGAGAGATTTGGTCCGCCCTGGTTGACTTTATTCGCTATAGAGGTTGAATCTGTCTCAAAGGTAATATTCGTCTAGCCTTTTGGGGATACAAGGTGAAGGCCCTCTAAGATTGCTTGTGCTTCAGCCGAAGCAGCATTTGGACATCCTACAAGGGGAAGATAATTCCCTCCCAAAATAACATCATCCGAGTTACGTGTTATTACACCAACTTCAGCACTTCCAGAAATGGGATCAAAAGCCCCATCCGTATTTATTTTAATTGAACCAGTCCCTAGTTTTTTCCAAGTTTGGTTTTGAATACTGGGTGTTTATGGATTGTTAGCGGCAAAGGTAAGATTTGTATTTTGATAGTCATTCAATAGTGAATTTGCGTTTGCAAATGTTAACCAAGGTGGCTGAAGATGACCTTTGTGGATCCAATCATTTCTTCTGTTCCAAATATTCTAGAGGATTGTTAGAAAAAGAGTAAAGTTCTTTTTATTAAGTTTAGCCGCTGCAGTCTCTAGCCAATGGAATGTTGATGTAAAGTTACCTAATTGGATTAAAGTAGGAAGACCTGCTAGTGGAATAGCTTTTTGGGCACCAGGACAGTCACGCAGAGCGTGTATCGGAGTTTCAATTACGGCTGCGCAGATTAGGCATATACCATTACCTAGGTTAGCATTTAGTAATTTGGATCCTGTAGGAATGGCGTCATGTCCTAGTCTCCATCCAAAGGTTCTAACCTTTGGTAAGGTTGGTAGCTTAGATAGAGTTTTCCAAATACGTGTTGGTCTATTTAGAGGGCCACGTGGTTTTTGTAGGAATAAATAGCCTGATCTGACTGAATAAAGTCTACAATCATTATTAATTATAGGAATGTTTAAAATAGCACTGACATCCTCTGTAATAAAGAAGGAACGTATTTTAGGTTCATCTCATTGTGGTTGTCCAGAAATCATAAAATCTCGAGCTCGTTCGGGAAGTTCACTGGAAATTTCATATTCTCCAAAAAGTTGAATCGAAGAGGAACCTCCCCATAGATCATGGAAAATGTCAATCTTGCTATTGATTCCTGGCCTTGTAACAAAACCAGAAAGGAGTTTTTTCAGGGCCGTGCATAGACCTTTCGAAGCAAAAGAGGATTTTTTAATGGATGTTGCATCGAGGATGTTGCTACATGGATAGTATTTGGCTTGATATACCTGACCGAGGAGGCTAGATGGTTCATAGAGTAGTCTCCAAATTTGTTTTCCTAATAGAGCAATATTAAAGTTGTGGAGATCACGGAAGCCCATGCCCCCTACTGATTTTGGTTGGCATACAATTTCCCAAGGAAGCATGTGCCAACCTTTTTTGTTATTTTTTCCAGACCATCAATATCAGCGAATAAAAGTAGTCATATCATCGATAATGTTATATGGAAGAAGATAGCAGGACATGACATATTGCGGAAGAGATTGGATAACGGATTTTATGAATATTTCTCTATCACTAAAAGATAATAGATGTTTATCTCATTTGGAGAGACTCACGTTAACTTTGTCTCTAGTAAATCCTAACGAAGATGTTTTGTTTTTCCAATCAAGAGAGGGACGCCTAGGTAAATACCTGGTTCGTTAACCTCTTGGACATGGAGAATCTCGTTAACAGATGATCTCTGAGATAGAGGGGTTTTGGGGAAAAAGTAGATTGTCGATTTTTCAAAATTAATTACTTAACCTAAAGAGGTAGCATATTTGTATAGTGCACTTTTGAGATGATTAGCTTCAGTGGTATTGTTTTTTATAAAGACCAAACAATCGTTAGTGAAAAGAAGATGGTTTATTTTTGGTCCGTGTCGACTAGCACTAAGCCCAGGGAGGTTGCCGTTA
This sequence comes from Abelmoschus esculentus, assembly GCA_035048815.1. Taxonomy (NCBI): domain Eukaryota; kingdom Viridiplantae; phylum Streptophyta; class Magnoliopsida; order Malvales; family Malvaceae; genus Abelmoschus; species Abelmoschus esculentus. The sequence continues at coordinate 8,459,256 of JAUCBN010000026.1, read as the reverse complement.
GCATACTCAGCATTTAGTATAGTTGTTAAACCTTGTGTGCAAAAAAGGAAGAGAAATGGAGAAAGTGGGTCTCCTTGTCGGAGGCCTCGTTGTGGTATAAAGGAATGAGATAAAGAGTCGTTTGTATAATGTTCTTACCTAGTGTATCCCAAGAGAAGATCGAGGCATAGTCGTATAATGTTCTTACCTAGTGTATCCCAGTGTTGGCGGTAAAAACCACTTGGAAAACCATCTATCCCTGGAGCTTTTCTAGGATCAATATTCCGAAAAGCATTTATAACTTCTTCTTCTATGTAGGATCGATTTAAGTTTTTATTCATTTGTGGTGTAATTGTGGTTGGAATATTATCAAGGATATCAGTCGAAGGAGTTGGATTTAATATAGAGAAATATTTTGGAAATAGTCTATAGCAATTGATAGAATATTGGAATCTTCTGTGTGCCAAGTGTTGAAATTATCAAAAAGGCCTTGGATAGTGTTTTTTGTACGACGTCCATTGGCTCGTGCATGGAAGAAAGAAGTATTTTTGTCTTCATGTTGAAGTCAGTTAGTTCTAGAGCGTTGGGCCCAATATATTTCATTGTTATGTTGAAGTGCTTGTAGTTCTTTCTTTGCTTCAATGAGGCGGAGTTCCTCAGAGGAAGGTATTCGGTGTTTTAGACTATTATTAATGTATGTAGTTAGATATTGTAAGCATTCATTTGATTTTTTCCTTTGAGAAATCTGCCATGAATTTAGACGGTTACCAAACTTTTGTATTTTGTTTAGGTTGTTCCCTTTCGTATTGGTTCAAATATCCTTGATTAGGTTTTTGCTTTCATCATTGTTGGTCCAACATTCCTCAAAACGGAATGTTTTCTTAAAATTTTGTTTTCTAGCAAAAGTAGAGGGAGAGGTATCAAGCATAATAGAACAATGGTCAGATTTGGATTGGAAGTGAGAGGTTATAGTATAATTTGGATATATATTTATCCAGTTGATTGACCCAATGAATCGATCCAAATGTTCGAAGATAGTTTGTGAGTTAGGTCCATGTTTGAACCATGTGAACCATCCTGATTTAGGTTTACAATCGAAGAGTTCATTTCTAGATAAGCATTTTTGAAAATTGTTTATTTGGGATCGTGCACAATAACATCTTTCTTGTTTTTCATTGTTATGTAGTATTTCATTAAAGTCTCTACCTAAAAGCCATGGGAGGTTGGAGTATGATTTTAAAGAATCTATTAATTGTCATGTTTTGTATTTATAATTTGTATTGGCATAACCATGTAACCCGGTGAAATGGAATTTGGAATTGTCATGCCTAATAATATAATCGATATGACGATCAGAGTAAGAAAGTAAATTAGTTTGAATATTATTACTCCAAAGTAAGGCTAGGTCAGTACAAGTTGAACTATTTTCTACCGATATGCATCCTTGCATAGCAAGTGATACACAAAGAGAATTATATCAATATTTATTAAGTCTAGTTTCGTATAGAAATAAAACATCAGGTTCATATTTGGTAATTATTTTTTTGAGATTTTGAACTGTCTGGGCCTTACCAAGGCCTTGGCAGTTCCAACACATGATTTTTATTTGGCTCGGCAGGGTTGATCCATGTCAACCTCCGCCGTAGAGTTTTTTCCGCTACTCATCCCAGGTTTATCAAAAGGAGCATGTTTTGGTTTCTTTTCGTGTCGTCTTTCATGCATTGGAGGGAGTTGTTTCTTTCCAGCACGAAAAAGGAAAGAAAAGATATGAACATTTTTAGTTATTTTAAGTAATAAAGTAAAAATAGTTTGGTAGGAATTGATATATAGGTTGAAAAGAATAAAATAAGATATGATAATAGATAATAGAGTATAATGATAATAATAGGTAGGAATCTTATTAATAGTTATGTAAAAAGGTAATTTGTAATTAAGGTAAGTGGAGAAAAGAAAAATGAATTAAAGTATATGGAAAAGATATGTGGAATTTAATTAGCATAAAAGATAGAGGTATATAGGAAGAAAAGATATGAATTATGATAGGACAAGGTAAAAGACAAAAAAGGTATGGAAATATATGAAAATTTTTTGTAAAATAATATTTTTTAGGTTTATTTGGAAATATTTTGAATATTTGAGAATCTACTTTTTTTGAATTCAAGATTTTTGTAAAAAGTTAGTTATTAGATATTGAGATTTGAAGGGAATTTAGTAATTTTATATTATTAATGGTGAGAAATTTTAATTTTTGGTGTGTAAAAAGATTGTAGTTTATTGTTGGTTGAGTTACGTCTATTTTTTTTATTGAAACTTTCGATATAAAAATTTTATATGAGATCAGTGAATCTTTGTATATTTTGGCAGTAATTTTGTTTGTCATGTTTTCTAGCATTATTTTCTTCCTTACGGTTGATTGTATGGTTTTAGTAGATGGAATCCAAGAATGGGTTAGTATGATGAATTTGAAGTTATATAAGATACCATTAAATGGTTGGGTAATTTTGAGTTCCCAATAATAGGTTGGCTTAGTAAGATTGTATATGATATGAAAATTATCTATTAGGTGAAAATATTTAATTGTTTTTGGAGATATTGGTAGTGGAGCAAGAAAAGAGAAAAGAAGATTGAGGTTAATTAGCATATAAGGAAAAGAGAAAAGACAAAGAAGGTTAAAAAATATAAGAATTTTATTTGTGGAAAAATGAAAAGGTAAGCGGTAAAGAAGGTAATACAAGAGTAGAAAAAATTCTAGTAAGTTGTAGTTGTTGGGAATATATGAAAGTATTTTGTAAAGGTAATTATAATTCAAATGATTTTGTAATGAGTTTGGCAATTTTGTAAATTTATTTGTAAATATGGTAAAATTATAAAGTAGTAATAGTAATTGAAATAAAATTGGTATTAATGAATTTGGAGAGATTTGGGAAATTGGTTTCGGTGTTGATTCTAAGTATGAATGATAAAAAGATGTGGATAAATTTAGATAATAAGATAGTTTTTGAGAATATAGGTTGAAAAGAATAAAAATATATATGGTAAAAGATAATGAAGTATAATTGTAAAAAGAGGTAAGAATTTTTATGATAGTTGTGTATAAAAATAAATTATAAAAGATATAAAAATAAATTAGCATATAAAGAGAAGTTAAATTGTACAAAAGGTAAGACAAGATATAAAAATTAATTAGAGAATTAGAGAAAGATATATGGTAAAAAAGGTACAAGAGGATATGAAGGATATTTACTACAAGAATTTTTATTGTTATTGTTGAAAATGTTATTAATAGGATAAAAAATATAAAAGGTAATGGAGATTAATTAATATATATAAAAAAAGTAAACGATTAGGAAAGAAGAAAAATATTTGAAATTTATTTAGGATAGAATGATAAGGTAAATGGCAAAAAAGGGAATAAAGTATTTTAGAAGTTTTTAGTAAGTTATATTTTTTGTGTACTTTGGGAAGTTTTATGAAACTCTGAATATATTTTTGGAAATTTTTTGAAGATTTGAATGTCTACTTTTTTGTAATTCAAAATTTTTGAAAAAAAATAAGTAGAAAGGATTGAAATTTGGTGTAAATTTGGTAAGTTTACATTATTATATGTGGAGATATTTAATTTTAGGTGAGAAAAAAAATAGGGAGGGAAAATTGAATGGTGGTTGTAAAGGGTCAAAGGTAAAAAAGTTTGTATAAAAATATGAGGTAAATATATGGATAGAGATTGTAAAAAATAGCTAAATTTTTTTTATGAGAAAATAAGATATAAGGATTATTTATGGTGAAATTATGAATTACGATATTAAAGGTAATAATGGAGAGGTTATGAAAATTTTGATTGTAAGTTTTAATAAATTGATTTGAAAAATTGGTTTTAAAATACTAATATTTTAGTAGAGATGATTGTAAAAAGTCCAAGTTGCCTTGTGGGAATGAAGTAAAGAAATTAGTATTTAAAATATTTTTATGGAAGGTGTGTAAATTGAAGGGAGATAGATATTATGAATATTATTTGGTATATAAAAATTTTTAAAATTTAAAGAAATGGAAGAGATGTTTAATATATTTTTGGATAAATTTGTATTTGATGAAATTTGTTTTCTTAAGTATATAGTGGACTTGAGGAAAAGTTTTAGAAATTCAAAAATGTTCCAAATTACTCCTCTTTTCCGACTGTAAGTAATTCATGATGTCATGTGATTTAAATTTATAAAGAGAAATATTTTTATAATTGTAAACAGGAAACTTAAATGGTAAGTGAGATTGATCTTATGTACCAATTGATTATACTCTTGAAAAATAACATAGGTAACGTAGACCCAGTTTTTTTCGAAAATTAGAAGAAGGGGAATTCCATGTTGCCATGTGGATTAAATGCAAGAGAATGAATATCTTATTTTGAGAGGATCAAAAAGGTTGATTTGAAAAATTTTACCCGAAATTAAAAAGGTGGACATAATATTTGATTCGAGATTATTATTAATTTCTAGAAAATAAAATAGAAATACTACATAGGTACAAATAAACCAATATTTAGTTGAGAATAGACATGGATTAGTCCATGTCGTCAAATAGTTTAAAGATAAGAAAATAATGATTCGATTAAAATTAAACGAAGGTAGGAAAATAAAAGTTAATTGTAATTTTAAATTCCATGTTACCATGTAAGTCCTATTAGTTTTTGGTAGATTCAAGGTAAAAAATGTTTGAAAATAGGAATTTTTGTAGTATGAGGTGAAATAATAAGTTTTTGACATTGGTACTTTAGTTGAAAATCCGAATTTACTTATTTTTATTGTTTGAATGATCATAAGCATTTGTGGTATAGGATTGTACCTATCGATGGATGCCGTTAGGCTTGTATCATAGAATTCCCGATTAATGGGTGGTATGATGAACAAAAGGCCATTTGGATATGAGCAATTACATTCGTAATTTGATGGTAATTCCAAAATAATTTTTTGGTTAACAAGCAAGAAAACTAAAAAATAAGTGATAGAATGTACTTTTGAGACACATTGATGGTGAAGAAAATAAATTAATAAACATTGAAAAACTAAATATAACAACTTTGTTCATAAAGAATTACAAGTTATAAAAAAGTAGAATATATCATGGATGAAATCTATGGAAAAAAAGACATATCTTTTGGAAAATTGTCGCGGTGTGTGTGATTCTTCCTCTCTTGCATCGGTGAGCGTAGTGGGGTTGTTGGTGATTGATTGGTTGAAAAGTTTGGCAAGATTTGGTGATGAAACAAATCTGAAAAAGAGGCTATACCACCAGCCCTTGACGACAACGAGGGTGATAACCAAAAAATCAGAAACATCTACAACGACGATGGTAGCAACGACGATGAAGATTATCGTCAGCGAGATTAGCAGAAGCAAAGGGAAAAGCAACAGGGAAGGAGAAGCCATGATGGAGGGAGAGAAGGAAAGGAGAAAGGGAGAGAGGGAAGAAAAAGAGAGAGGAGAGAAAAACACATTCGTTCGAATTTTAACTGAGTAAAAAGCTGAAAATTTATCCGTTTAAATTTTAACCGATTAAAAATCTAAAAATTTTATATTAATATGTATAATTTTTTTCAAACGCCCATAATTAACTATTTAAACTTATAAAATTTGATTTAATAATATTTGACTGTTGTTTTGTTGCGATTAAATCGTACATGTCTAAATGGGCTATATAAAGAATCTGTTGGAATTTTAACCAAGTAAAAATCTGAAAATTTAAGATTAATCTGTATAATTTTGTTCAAAAGCCCATAATTAAATATTTAAACTCATAAAATTTGATTTAATAACATTTGGTTATCGTTTTGTTGCGATTAAAACATGCATGTCTAAATGGACTTTATAGAGAATCTGTTCGAATTTTAACACAGTAAAAATCTAAAAATTTTATATTAATATGTATAATATTGTTCAAACGACCATAATTAACTATTTAAACTCATAAAATTTGATTTAACAATATTTGACTGTCATTTTGTTGGGATTAAAATGCTCCTATCTAAATGGGCTTTATAGAGGACCTGTTTGAATTTTAACCGAGTAAAAATCTAAAAATTTAAGATTAATCTGTATAAATTTTTCAAAATCCCATAATTAGATTTTCGATATCATAAAATTTTATTTAATAACATTTGGTTATCGTTTTGTTGGAATTAAAACAACATGTTTAATAGGGCCTAATAGAGAATCCGTTCGAATTTTAACCTAGTAAAAAGCTGAAAATTTTATATTAATCTATATAATTTATTTCAAAATCCTATAATTAAATATTTGAACTCATAAAATTTGATTTAATAACATTTGATTATAGTTTTGTTGTGATTAAAATGTGCATATCTAAATGGGTTTTATAAAGAATTCGTTCGAATTTAAACGAGTAAAAAAATGATAATTTTAAATTATTTTGTATAATTTTGTTCAAAAACCCATAATTAACTATTTGGACTCAAAAAATTTAATTTAATAATATTTAGTTGTTGTTTTATTGGGATTAAAACGTGTTTGTCTAATTAAGCTTTGTAGAGAATCCGTTTGAATTTTAACCGAGTAAAATGCTGAAAATTTAAGGTAAATTAATATAATTTAGTTCCAAAGCCCATAATTAAGTATTTTAACTCATAAAATATGATTTAGTAACATTTGGTTGTCGTTTTGTTGGGATTAAAACGTGCTTATCTAAATGGGAATGATAGAGAATCTATTCGAATTTTAACCGAGTAAAAAGATGAAAATTTTAAATTAATCTGTATAATTCTATTCAAAAGCCCATAATTAACTATTTGACCTTATAAAATTTGATTTAATAACATTTCGTTGTCGTTTTGTTGGGATTAAAACGTGCTTGTCTAAATGGGCTTCATAGGGAATCTGTTCGAATTTTAACAGAGTAAAAAGCTGAAAATTTTAAATTAATCTGTATAATTTTGTTCAAAAGCCCATAATTAACTATTTGAACTTATAAAATTTAAAATAATAACATTTGGTTATCGTTTTGTTGCGATTAAAATGTGCATGTCTAAATGGTCATTATAAAGAATCCGTTTCAATTTTAACCGAGAAAAACCTGAAAAATTTAAGATTAATTTGTATAATTTTATTCAAAAACCCATAATTAATTATTTGAACTTATAAAATTTTATTTAATAACATTTTGTTATCGTTTTGTTATGATTAAAACGTGCATGTCTAAATAGGCTTTATAGAGAATTCGTTCGAATTTTAACCGAGTAAAAATATGAAAATTTTATATTAATATGTATAATTTTGTTCAAACACCAATAATTAACTATTTGAACTCATAAAATTTGATTCAAAAACATTTGGTTGTCCTTTTATTGGCATTAAAACGTAATTGTCTAAACGGGCTTGATAGAGAATCCTATCGAATTTTAACCGATTAAAAATCTTAAAATTTAATATTAATCTCTATATTTTTGTTCAAACGCCCATAATTAACAATTTGAACTCATAAAATTTGATCAAATAACAAACATTTGGTTATCGTTTTGTAGGGTTTAAAACAAACATGTCTAAATTGGCTTTATAGAGAATCCGTTCGAATTTTAACAGAGTAAAAAGCTGAAAATTTGAGATTATTCTGTATAATTTTTTTGAAAAGCCCATAATTACCTATTTGAACTCATAAAACATTATTTAATAACATTTATGTAACACCCGTAATTTAATGATAAAAATAATAATAAAAATAAATAATAATAATTTTTTCGGATGTAAAAACCCTATCCCCATCAGATCTAAAATTTTTTTAACCTATTCGAACCAAAGGAGAACTCTTTGTCTCCCTCACCTACCCTCTATCTCGAATCTACCGCTGTTCACCGTCACCGCTCCTCCATCGCATCGTGGCTTGCACCGCCGTCGTGGTTGTGCTTATCGTCGTCTCCCGATAAAACCCACCCTTCAACGTGCACGTCGGCCTTTGCGAACGCCCGAAATTAAAGCTTGAAGCTCGAAGCTTCGTCGAACCTGAGGTTAAACCCCTTTCTGTTCTTCTTCGATTCAGCCTCCGACCGACTTTAGGTTAGCGCATCGATAACCAATTGTTTCCAATGTTGAGGGGCGATCAAAACCCATATCTCCTCGTCGTTGTTCGTTTACGGAAAGGACCTCATCGGAGACTTGGGCAGATCGGTAAGATAGGACCCTATAGTTCTCCCAAACGTGTGTCGACCCAGCCCAGTTCCTTCTGTTTTGACTGAACCCGAGAGCCGATCGTAACCCGGTCCAGTACTACTACAGAGCGAGGTTCGAATGCCTAGTAGATCACCTACTTGTTTCTGCTATTCGAGGTGTGTTTCCTTGTGTGCTATATAACTGTATACTATTGTTTTCCTGTTTTGAACGAACCTGGCATGTGCATGTGACTATTTTCTCGAATTTTACATAAACGTATATTTTGAACATTAAGCATGATATATTATGTATAGTACTTCCTGTTTTGGTTTATACATGACATCAGATTATTTCCTGGCATTGTTATCATTATCCCTGATATTACTGCATGCTTGATATCTTGGGACTGGGATGAAATATATAGTGTTGAGTTTCGGTTCAGCCTTGATCCAGCTGGTAATTTCGCCTGTTTACGGTTCCTAGCTTCGGTTAGGGTAATTTCGCCTAATATCAGTTCCCGTGCTAGGATCGGGATAATTCCGCTTGTACCCTAAGTTGATTCCTTAGGTCGATACCTTCGCCCCGGCGGCTTAGGTTAATGCCTGTATCCGATACTGTTCTGGGAACTGTATCCAGGAGTTCAGTTGGAGGGTAGCATAACATGCACATACATGACCTGATTTACTGTTATTACCAATTATTGATTTTACTTGTATTTTACTTGCACTGTTGGAACACACTGGGCTTCGTAGCTCATACCCGTTTTCTTCCTCTTTTAAATAGCCGTAGATAGGCATCCCAGATTTGGCACTTGGAGGATCTACTCATTTTCCAGTTATTCTTTGAAGTAATGTTTTAAATTTCCAGTTTTCGTTTAGGGTGACATGTGCTATTTTGTTAATGATGTTTTTAATATTCATTCTGTCGGACATCGGATTTAAGGATTATTTTGCGAGTAATTTTGTTTTTAGGACATCTTATCTTGGTAACATTTTACTTATTTTAAGTGATACTCAAACTTATCTATCATATTATTTATTTTGGGTTACCTGAAACTTGGTTTATGTTTTAAAAAAAATAATGCAACCACTACAGGTCAGTCTTCCCGCATAGACCGTTCTAGGGGGTTACAATTTGGTTGTCATCTTATTGGGATTAAAACGTGCGTGTCAAAATAGGCTTTATACAAAATCCGTTCAAATTTTAACCGAGTAAAAAGCTAAAAACTTGAGATTAATGTGTATAATTTTGTTCAAACGGCCATAATTAACTATTTGAACTCATAAATTTTTATTTAATAACATGTTGTTGTTGTTTTGTTAGGATTAAAAACGTGCATGTCTAAATAGTCTTTATAGAGAATCTATTCGAATTTTAACCTAGTAAAAAGCTGAAAATTTTAGATTAATTTGTATAATTTTTTTCAAAAGCCCATAATTGACTATTTAAACTCAAAAATTTAATTTAATAACATTTGGTTGTCGTTTTGTAGGGATTAAAATGTGTTTGTCTAAATGGGGTTAACAGAGAATCCGCTTGAATTTTAACCGATTAAAAAGTTTAAAATTTTAGATTAATATGTAAATTTTGTTTAAACACCCATAATTAAATATTTGAACTCATAAAATTTGATTTAATAACATTTGGTTGTCCTTTTGTTGGAATTAAAACTTGCTTGTCTAAATAGGCTTTATAGAGAATTTGTCCGAATTTTAACTGAGAAAAAGCTTAAAATTTAAGATTAATCTGTATAATTTCGTTCAAAAGCCCATAATTAACTTTTTGAACTCATAAAACTTGATTTAAGAATAGTTGGTTGTATTATTGAGATTAAAAGGTGCATGTCTATATGGGTTTTATAGAGAATTCGTTAGAATTTTAACCTAGTAAAATACAGAAAGTTTTAGATTATATATAATTTTATTCAAAAGCACATAATTAACTATTTAAGCACAAAAAATTTTATTTAATAACATTTGATTGTATTTTTGTTGGGATTAAAATATTCTTATCTAAATGGGCCTTATAGAGAATACATTTGAATTTTAACCGAGTAAGAAGTTGAAAATTTGAGATTAATCTGTATAATTTTTTTCAAAATCTCATAATTATCTTTGTGAACTCATAAAATTTGATTTAATAACATTTGTTATCGTTTTGTTGAGATTAAAACGTGCATGTCTAAATGAGATTTATAGAGAATCCGTTCGAATTTTAACCGAATAAAAGCTGAAAATTTCAGATTAATTTCTATAATTTTGTTTGAAAGCCCATAATTAACAATTTGAACTCATAAAATTTGATTTAATAACATTTGGTTGTCGTTTTGTTGAGATTAAAACATACTTGTGTAAATGGGCTTTATAGAGAATCCGATCGAATTTTAACCGAGTAAAAAGCTTAAAATTTAGGATTAATCTGTATAATTTTGTTCAAACGCCCATAATTAACTATTTGAACTCATAAAATTTGATTAAATTAAATCTGGTTGTCGTTTTCTTGGGATTAAAATATGCATGTCTAAATGGGCTTCATAGAGAATTCGTTCAAATTTTCACAGAGTAAAATGCTTAAAATTTGAGATTAATCTGAATAATTTTTTTCAAAAGCCCATAATTAACAATTTGAACTCATAAAATTTGATTTAATAATATTTGTTTTTCGTTTTGTTGGGATTAAAACGTGCATGTCTAATTGAGTTTATAGAGAATCCGTTCGGATTCTAACCGAGTAAAAAGCTGAAAATTTAAAATTAATCTATATAATTTCGTTTAAAATCCCATAATTAACTATTTGAACTCATAAAATCTGATTTAATAATTTTTGGTTGTCGTTTTGTTGAGTTTAAAATATGAATGTGTAAATGGACTTCATAGAGAATACGTTCAAATTTTGACCGAGTAAAAAACTGAAAATTTCAGATTAATCTGTATTATTTTGTTTAAAAGCCCATAAATAACTCTATGAACTCATAAAATTTGATTTAATAATAATTGGTTGTCATTTTGTTGGGATTAAATGTGCATGTCTAAATGCAGTTTATAGAGAATCCGTTCAAATTTTAAACGAGTAAAATGCTGAAAATTTGTGACTAATCTTTATAATTTTGTTCAAACGCCCATAATTAACAATTTGAACTCATAACATTTGGTTCTCGTTTTGTTGGGTATAAAATGTGCATGTCTAAATGGGCATATACATAATTTGCTCAAATTTTAACCAAGTAAAAAGCTAAAAATTTAAGATTAATATGTATAATTTTATTCAAATGCTCATAATAAACAATTTGAACCCATAAAATTTGATTAAATAATATTTGGTTATTGTTTTGTAGGTTTTAAAACAAACATGTCTAAATTGGCTTTATAGAGAATCCGTTCGAATTTTAACAGAGTAAACAGCTAAAATTTGAGATTAATCGGTATAATTTTTTTGAAAAGCCCATAATTAACTATTTGAACTCATAAAATTTGATTAATAATATTGGTTGTCAATTTGTTGGGATTTAAACGTGCTTGTCTAAATGGGCTTGTTAGAGAATCCGGACGAATTTTAACCGATTAAAATTCTTAAAATTTAAGATTAATCTGTTAAATTTTGTTCAAACACCCATAATTAACTTTTTAAACTCAAAAAATTTGATTTAATAACATTTGGTTTTCATTTTATTTGGATTAAAACGTACTTGTCTAAATGGTCCTAATAGAGAATCCGTTTGAATTTTAACCGACTAAAAAGCTGAAAATTTTAGATTAATATGTATAATTTTTTCAAACTCCCATAATTAACTATTTGAACTCATAAAATTTGATTTAATAATATTTGGTAGTCGTTTTGTTGGGATTAAAACGTGAATGTCTAAATGGGCTTTATAGAGAATCTATTCATATTTTAACCGAGTAAAAAGTTGAAAATTTGAGATTAATTCGTATAATTTTGTTCAATAATCCATAATTAACTATTTGAATTCATAAAATTTGATTTAATAATATTTGATTGTCGTTTTGTTGGTTTTAAAATGTGATTGTCTAATTGGGCTTTATAGAGAATCTATTCGAATTTTAATACTGTAAAAAGCTAGAAATTTGAGGCTAATTCGTATAATTTTGTTCTAAAGCCCATAATTAATTATTTAAACTCATAAACTCGGTTAAAATTCAAACGGATTCTCTATAAAGCCCATTTAGACATGCACGTTTTAATCACCACAAAAAGATAAAAAAAATGTTATTAAATCAAATTTTATGTGTTCAAATAGTTAATTATGGACTTTTCAATAAAATTATATATATTAATATTAAATTTTCATCTTTTTACTCGGTTAAAATTCGAACGAATTCTCTATCAAGTATATTTAGACAAGCACGTTTATCGTTTTGTTTTGATTAAATTGTTCATGTCTAAATGGGCTTTATAGAGAATCCGTTCAAATTTTAACTGAGTAAAAAGCTGAATATTTTAAATTAATTTTTATAATTTTTTTCAAAAGCCCATAATTAACTATTTGAACTTATAAAATTTCATTTAATAACATTTGGTTGTCGTTTTATTGGGATTAAAACGTGCTTGTCTAAATATACTTGATAGAGAATTCGTTCGAATTTTAACCGAGTAAAAAGATGAAAATTTAATATTAATATATATAATTTTATTGAAAAGTCCATAATTAACTATTTGAACACATAAAATTTGATTTAATAACATTTTTTTTATCTTTTTGTGGTGATTAAAACGTGCATGTCTAAATGGGCTTTATAGAGAATCCGTTTGAATTTTAACCGAGTAAAAGTTGAAACTTTTAAATTAATCTGTATAATTTTGTTCAAAATTCCATAAATAACTATTTGAACTCATTAAATTTGATTTAAAAATATTTGGTTATCGTTTTGTTGCGATTAAAATGTGCATGTCTAAATGTGTTGTATAGAGAATCCGTTCAAATTTTAATCGAGTAAAAAGCTAGAAATTTTAGATTAATCTATATAATTTTGTTCAAAAGATCATAATTAACTATTTGAACTCATAAAATTTGATTTAATATTTGGTTGTCATTTTGTTGATATTAAAACGTGCTTGTTTAAATGTGCTTTTTACAGAAAATTCTTTCGATTTTTAATCAAGTAAAAAGCTAAAAATTTGAAATTAATTCGTATAATTTTGTTCAAATCCCTATAATTAACTATTTAAAATCATAAAATTTGATTTAATAACATTTAGTTGTCGTTTTGTTGGGATTAAAATGTGCTTGTCTAATTGAGCTTTGTAGAGAATTCGTTAGAAATTTTAACCGAGGAACATGCTAAAAATTGGAGGTTAATTCGTATAATTTTTTTCAAAAGCCCACAACTAACTATTTGAACTCATAAAATTTTATTTAATAACATTTGGTAGTCGTTTTGTTGGATTAAAACGTGCATGTCTAAATGGGCTTTACAGAGAATCCGTTTGAATTTTTTTTGACGGAAATGGGCCTCGTTAAAACCCCCCTAACACTTCTAACCTTAAGAAGGGTTAGAAGCCCCTATGGGGAAAAGAGTACCCCTAGAATTTTATTGAGAATGAGAGTTAAATCTCTCATAGTTTACAAAAGCCCTTATAAAATCGAGCATATTAGAGTCAAAAGTAAAGATTACATAAAGTACACATGGCCCTAGAAGCAAGAGTATGAGCTACATTATTGGCCCCTCTAGGTACAAAAGTGATCCGACAATTTACTAAACTTTCCAGGATGGTGCGGATCGTGGACACCAAAGGTTGTAAAGTTGAGATATCTGGTCCACCCTGGTTGACTTTATTTGCAATGGAGGCTGAATCTGTCTCAAATGTAATATTCGTCCAACCTTTCTGAGATGCAAGTCGAAGTCCAGCTAGGATTGCTTGTGCTTTAGCCGAAGCAGCATCAAAGCATCCAACTAGAGGATGAGAAATTCCTCCCAGAACCACACTGTTCGAGTTACGTGTTACAACACCAATTGCAACACTTCTAGAGATGGGGTCAAAAGCCCCATCTGTGTTTATTTTAATAGTGTCAGTGCCTGGTTTTTGCCCAGTTTGGTTTTGAAGAATGGGTCTATGTGGGTTACCAATAGAAGAGCAAATGTTTGCATTTTGATCATCGTTCAATAAGGATTTGGCATTTTCCAAGGTTAACCATGGTGGTTGAAGATTGTTATTATGGATCCAATCATTTCTTCTATTTCAAATATTCCAGAGTATTGTTAGAAAAAGGGCAAACTCCTGGTTGTTGAGTTTAGACCCTGCAGTCTCCATCCAATGAAGTGACGATGTAAAATTTTCTGATTGGATTAAAGTAGGAAAACCTTCTAAACAAATAGTTTCATAAGCATCAGGACAGTCGTGTAGAGCATGCATTGGGGTTTTAATTGTAGTTGTACAAATTGGACAAACACCATTTCCTAGGTTAGCTTTTAGTAATTTAGATCCCGTAGAACGAGCTTCGTGACCCAGCCGCCATCCAAAGGCTCTAACATTTGGTAAAGCTGGTAGCTTAGAAATGGTTTTCCAAATGCGTGTAGGTCTACTTAAAGGTCCGCATGGTTTTTGTAAGCATAAGTAACCTGATCTAACAAAATAAAGTCCACAGTCATTGTTCATCCATATGGTTGTATCTCGATGGTCATTAATTATAGGGATATTTAAAATAGCGTTAGCATCCTCTCTATCAAAAAAGGAATGTATTTTAGGCTTATCCCATTGTGGTTGCCCAGGAATCATAAAATCCCGAACTTGTCTTGGAATTTCACTAGAAATTTCATATTCGCCAAAAAGTTGAACGGGAGAGGAGCCTCCCCATAGATCATAGAATATGTTAATCTTTCTATTTATTCCTGGCCTTATAATAAAACCATGAAGGAGCTTTTACAGGGCCGTACAAATGCCCTTCCAAGCAAAAGAAGATTGTTTTGTCGAAGTAGCTTCGAGGATGTTGCCAGAAGGGTAGTATTTAGCTTGATATACCTGGCCAAGGAGGTTAGATGATTCACAAAGTAGTCTCCATATTTTTTCCTAGTAGTGCGATATTAAAGTTGTGGAGATCGCGGAATCCCATACCCCCTACTAATTTAGGTTGGCATACAATCTCCCAAGGAAGCATGTGCCATCCATTTTTGTTACCTTTTCTTGACCACCAGTATCGGCGGATAGAAGTGGTCATGTCATCGATTATATTACGTGGAAGAAGGTAGTATGACATAACATATTATGGAAGAGATTGAATGGCAGATTTTATGAATACTTCTCTACCTCTAAAAGATAATAGATGTTTATCCCATTTCGAGACACTTGCATTAACTTTATCTCTTGTAAAATCTAACGAGGTTGTTTTGTTTTTTCCAATCAAAAGAGGGACACCCAGGTAAATACCAGGGTCGCTAACCTCTTGGACTTAGAGAATATTGTTAATAGCTTCTCTTTGAGATAGAGTAGTTTTTGGGGAAAAGAAGATTGTCGATTTTTCAAAATTAATCGCTTGTCCTAAGGAGATAGCGTATTGGTGTAGAGCATTTTTGAGATGATTAGCTTCAGTGGTGTTGTTTTTTATAAGGACCAAACAATCATCAGCGAAAAGGAGATGATTTATTTTTCGGGTCATGCCGACTAGCACTGAGTCCAGGGAGGTTATCGTTAGCATTTTGAGCATTTAGTATAGCTGTTAATCCTTGGGTGCAGAAGAGGAATAGGAATGGAGAAAGTGGGTCTCCTTGTCAGAGACCTTATTGTGGTTTAAAAGATTGAGTTAAAGAGTTATTTACACGGGCTTGGTACGAAACAGGAGTGACACATTTCATTATAGTAGAAATCCATGTATTGTTGAAACCCATACGTTGCATAATTTGTAAGAAAGCCCATTCCACACGATCAAAGGCTTTTTCCATGTCTAGTTTTAGACTTGTGCCTTTAGACAGATGGAAATCTCCCATATTAAGGGTGTGAAGTAGTTCATGTGCAATTAGGATATTGTCCGTGATGTTTCTACCTTGAATGAAAGCCGCTTGGTTGTTACTAATACATAGAGGTATGAATGTTTTGAGATGGTTAACTAAAACTTTAGATACAATTTTGTATATAACAGTGCAAAGGCTTATTGGAAGAAGTGGCCTCATTGTCGTTGGGTTTTGTTTTTTCGGGATTAGAAAAAGAATAGTTTGGTTGACCTCATCCATGTTGGTTGTACCTGAGAGAAGATCAAGGCATAGTTGTATTATGTCCTTACCAAGTTTATCCCAGTATTGTCGGTAAAATCCACTTGGAAAACCATCATTCCCTGGAGCTTTCCTAGGATCTATATCACGAAAAGCATTTATAATTTCTTCTTCTGTGTAAGGTCTATTTAAATTTTCATTCACTTGTGGTGTGATTGTAATTGGAATGTTATTAAGGATATCACTCGAAGGAGTTGGATTGGATGTAGAGAAAAGGTTTTGGAAACAGTCAGTAGCAATTGAAAGAATGTTTGATTCTTTCGTGTGCCAAGTGTTGGAATTGTCAAGGAGGCCTTGAATATTGTTTTTTTACGACGTCCATTGGATCATGCATGGAAGAAAAAAGTATTTTTGTCTCCATGTTGTAGCCAGTTAGTTCTAGAGCGTTGGGCCCAATATATTTCGTTGTTATATTGTAGTACTTGTAGTTCTTTTTTTGCTTCAATGAGGCAGTGTTGCTCAGAAGATGGTATTGGTTGTTTTAGACTATTATTAATATATGTGGTTAGATATTAAAGGCGTTCATTTGTTTTTTTCCTTTGAGAATTTTGCCATGAATTTAAACGGTTGCCAATCTTTTTGAATTTTGTATAGGGTGTTCGCGTTCGTGTTGGTCCAAATATCTTTGATTAGATTTTTGCTTTCATCATTAGTGGCCCAACATTTCTCAAAGCCAAATGGTTTCTTAAAATTTCGTTTTCTAGCAAAAGTAGTGGGAGAAGTGTCAAACATAATAGAACAGTGATCAGATTTGGATTGAAAATGGGAAGTTATAGTATAATTAGGATACATATTTATCCAATTGACTGACCCAATGAAACGATACAAACGTTCAAAGATTGGTTGTGAGTTGGGTCCATGTTTGAACCATGTGAACCATCTTGAGTTAGGTTTGCAATCGAAGAGTTCGTTTCTAGATAAACATTCTTGAAATTTAATGATTTGAGATCGTGCGCGACGGCATCCTCCTTATTTTTCATTGTCTTGTAGTATTTCATTAAAGTCTTCAACTAAAAGCCATGGGAGGTTGGAGGATGATTTTAAAGAATCTATTAATTGCCATGTTTTAAATATATAGTTTGTATTAGTATAACCATGTAAGCCGGTAAAGTGAAATTTAGAGTCATCATGATTAATAATGCAATCGATATGGCGATCAGAATATGAGAGTAAATCGGTTTGAATTTTATTATTCCATAGTAAGGCAAGTCCAGTACAAGTTGGACTATTTCCTACTGATAAGCATCCTTGTATATCTAGTGATGCACTAAAAGAATTACATCCAATTTTATTTAGTCTAGATTCACAAAGAAATAAAATATCAGGCTCATATTTGGTAATTATTTTTTTGAGATCGAGTTTCATCCGTTTGAATTTTAACCGAGTAAAAAACTTAAAATTTGAGATAAATCAATATAATTTTGTTCAAAAGACCCTAATTAAATATTTGAACTCATAAAATTTGATTTAATAACATTCGGTTGTCGTTTTGTTGCGATTAAAACATACATGTCAAAATGTGCTTTATAGATAATCCGTTCGAATTTTAAACTAGAAAAAAGCTGAAAAATTTGAGATTAATCTATATAATTTTGTTCGAAAGCCCATAATTAACTATTTGAACTCATAAATTTTTTTAGTAACATTTGGTTATCGTTTTGTTACTATTGAAACGTGCATGTCTAAATGTGCTCTATAGAGAATTCGTTTGAATTTTAACCGAGATAAAAGCTAAAAATTTGAGATTAATGTATATAATTTTGCTCAAAAGCCCATAATTTACTTTTTGATCTCATAAAATTTGATTTAATATCATTTGGTTATCGTTTTGTTGGAATTAAAACGTACATGTCTATATGGGCCAAATAGAGAATCCGTTCGAATTTTAACCTTGTAAAAAGATAAAAAAATTAAGATTAATCTATATAATTTTGTTCAAAAGCCCATAATTAAATATTTGAACTCATAAAATTTTATTTAATAACATTTGGTTATCATTTTGTTACGATTAAAACGTGCATGTCTAAATGGCCTTTATAAAGAATCCGTTCAAATTTTAACCGAGTAAAAAGCTGAAAATTTAAGATTAATCTGTATAATTTTGTTCAAAAGCCTATAATTGACTATTTGAACTTAAAAAATTTGATTTAGTAACATTTGGTTATTGTTTTGTTGCGATTAAAACTTGTATGTCTAAATGGGCTTTATAGAGAATACGTGTAAATTTTAATCGAGTAAAAATATGAAAATTTTATATTAATATGTATAATTTTGTTCAAACGCTCATAATTAATTATTTAAACTCATAAAATTTTATTTAATAATATATTACTGTCATTTTGTTGGTATTAAAACACACATGTCTAAATGGGCTTTATAGAGAATCTGTTCGAATTTTAACTGGGTAAAAAGCTAAAAATTTGATATTAATCTGTATAATTTTGTTTGAAAGCATATAATTAACTATTTTAACTCATGAAATTTGATTTAATAACATTTGGTTTTCGTTTTGTTGGGATTAAAATTTGATTTAGTAACATTTGGTTATCGTTTTGTTGCGATTAAAATGTACATGTCTAAATGGCCATTATAGACAATCCGTTCCACTTTTAACCGAGAAAAAATCTAAAAAATTTAATATTAATCTGTATAATTTTTTCAAAAGCCCATAATTAACTATTTGAACTCATAAAATTTGATTTAATAACATTTGATTATCGTTTTATTGCGATTAAAATATTCATGTCTAAATGGGCTTTATAGAGAATCCGTTTAAATTTTAACCAAGTGAAGATATTAAAATTTTATATTAATATGTATAATTTTGTTCAAACACCCATAATTAACTATTTGAACTCATAACTTTTTATTTCATAATATTTTACTGTCATTTTGTTGGGATTAAAACGCACATGTCTAAATGGGCTTTATAGAGATTTTGTTCGAATTTTAATTGAGTAAAAAGCTAAAAATTTGATATTAATTTGTATAATTTTGTTTGAAAGCATATAATTAACTATTTTAACTCATAAAATTTGATTTAATAACATTTGGTTGTCCTTTTGTTCGGATTAAAACGTGCTTCTCTAAATGGGCTTAATAGAGAATCTGTCTGAAATTTTTTTTGAAGGAAAGGGCCTCATTAAAAAAAACTATAGCGAGTCATCCCGAGAGGCGAGTAGGCCCCTTTGGGGAAAAGAGTACCCAAGGTTTTATTGAGTAGAAGAGGAGAACCTCTCCGAGTTTAGAGAAGCCCGAATGAAGTCGGGAAATATACAATCAAAAGAGCAAGAAGTAAAAAACGTAAAGTCCTAGTAGCTAAAACATGGCTACAACGTTATATGATTTAAACCGAGTAAAAAACGCGCATGTCTAAATGTGCATGTCTAAATGTGCTTTATAGAGAATCTGTTCGAATTTTAACCGAGTAAAAACCTAAAAATTTGAAATTAATTTATATAGTTTTGTTCAAATGTCTATAATTATAGATTTAAACTCAAAAAAATTAATTTAATAATATTTAGTTATCATTGTTTTGCGATTAAAACGTGCATGTCAAAATGTGCTTTATAGAGAATCCGTTCAAATTTTAACCGAGTAAAAAGATGAAAATTTTAGTTTAATCTATATAATTTTGTTCAAAAGCCCATAACTAACTATTTGAACTTATAAAATTTGATTTCATAACATTTGGTTGTCGTTTCGTTGGGATTAAAATGTACATGTCTAAATGGACTGTATAGAGAATCCGTTCAAATTTTAACCGAGTAAAAAGCTTAAAATTTGAGATTAATTTGTATAATTTTATTCAAAAGCCTATACTTAACTATTTGAACTCATAAAATTTGATTTAATAATATTTAGTTATCGTTTTGTTGTGATTAAAACGTACATATCTTAATGGGCTTTATAGGGAATTAGTTCGAATTTTAACTGAGTAAAAAGCTGAAAATTTTAGATTAATCTATATAATTTTGTTCAAAAGCCCATTGATGCGTGTAATAATAGCGCAACTGTGCAGTGTACACGTCACAAGTAATAAAGAGATAAGTATATCGTGTATCATCTCCACAGGAATTGGTATACTTAATATGTCTCCCCTTGTTCCCTTGCTCCTAAAAAATAAAGTAAAAACACAGATAAGTGGAATTGTCTAACTAAGTACCTAAATAACAAAACATAAAATAAAGGATAGAGAACGATATAGAGAAAGTGGGTAGGATCCAGTTGCGTCAATTAGTGGATTCGATTGATGTTCTTCTTGTCCAATGTAATTACACAACTATGCTTCGACAGTACTGCAGATACAACCTCGGCAGTGTTAATGTTTTCTGCCGTGGCAATCTCTTGCTCTTGGGCAGATGCATCAAAGTTCAGCAAAGTGTCCGTAGTTGACTCCGCTTATCTCTAAGTTAGAGCACTGTTGATGACTGGTCTTTGACGATACCTCTCGGCGTGAATCAACGTTAATCACCAACCAATCCAACACTTCTTTTAGCTTCTGAAACTCTTAACCTATCTCTAGGCTGAGTTAGTGTCGTCAACACTGTACTTATCCCTTTCATGAATCTAACTCTCTCGATGCTAGATAAATAGATTACTTACAAACTTCTCTCTCGAGCTTGAATGCAAGAACAAGGAAGGCTAGGCTATATATAGTCTTAACCTAGGGAAAACTTTTCCTAAATAGACTCTAACATGGAGTAGGGAGTAAGTCTTCTACATGAGATCTGATGTTTCCAAGTTTGCAGCCTTCTAGAAAGATTTTCCCGTTTGGTCTTTAACTTGGACTTTCAGTGTGCTAGTCTGGTCCAATTAGTGTGCTACATCTTCCAGAATGTTCTCTATATTTTTTTCTTTCATTCCCCTACAATGTTGATGTTGTCACTTTGGATGTTGTCGCGGCCTTGTCCTTACCTTGGCCTCAACATTGCTTCACCGCTGCTTCAGCTCTGGATATTCCTACATGTACAGAATATGTAATAATATCCGCATTCTCTATAAATTTCAACTTTGTAAGTAGTGATAACGGAATATCCAATATTGTACAAAAAGTCCATATTTCATCTCAAGTTGGAGTATAGTAGATGCATAAAGTGCCATGAGAAGGATAGTAAATAACTGCCTTTTGGGCACTCATCAAATACCCTCAAACTCGAACTATTGCTTGTCCTCAAGCAATGCAAGACATCAAATTGTCGAACCTCACTCCCCTTTGGTCTTACTTTTCCATCTATTCGCCCCACCATGGTCATGACTATTTCTCCGTTTTAGCCACTAGTTTACCCAAGGACTTTTACTAAGAAGCAAGCTATAAGGCTAGGTGAGTGTGTGCGTTTTATGGACAAGGTTGATTCAAGGTTTTCTTAGATAAACTCTAAGTTCAAGACAAATAGAATTTGGACTAAAGTTGTCTCCTTAAAATAACAAGTCTTGAGCCAATTTTGGGTACCTCAAGATATGCGTTTTCTATTTTCTTCTTTTTTTCTTTTTAACCACCTATTTAGCATACTAGAGTCAATTTCGGGAACCTCTAGCATGAAGGAGAGAAAAACTAGAGCCAGTGATAGGCACCTCTAGTTATTTTTCCAAAAGGTTCTAAGTTATCACCTAAGTTTATTAAAAGAACTCCTAAATCAAGAAAGTCCAAAAAGTGTTTATTTTCTTTCTAACCCTAAAGCAAGCTTCTAAGTTTTATTCGATGAGTATCCTATGGTTATCCCTTCAAAATAGAACTTGGCCATGGTAAGGAGAAAGATTTCTATAGCCTTAAAGGAGTAAACTAAAGCGAAGCTGATGTAGAGCGGTGCAAGATTAAAAACAGTAATTCAAGAAAAGAGAATATTGCCAAAAAATTTCAAAAAGAATACTCCCTTTTTCATGGTAATACCGCAGTAGTGGGTTGCCTCGGCAGTGCTTCTGCGCCTACAATACCCCCAAACTCAAACCGAGCATTGTCCTCAATGCTCAAAATTTGCGGCAAACAACAATTTCTATAAGGAAATAGACAAAAGCATTAAAATAAATCATTTATAACGACTCTGAGGAGTTGCTTGTACGGAGCAGTCTCTTAGGCCGTGTTGCTGACTCCTTCCGTCTAGATCCTTGTGCTAGTGATTGTTGTTGTTTGGATTGCCGATGCGGCTGAATCAACTGGGCGGTGTGCGTTGCAGTGGTGCAGTAACTTCATCCCTTTCTTCCATTTCGTCAATATTTTATCTGTGCATGATTTCTGTCCAGCCCCCTACCGTGATAGGGGGTATTGCAGGTTCATGTGACGAACTATGGTATTCGTCAATCTTGCGAGACAGAGTGTCTCTGATGAGACTGGGCATAGGGATTGGTTCCCATTGTGGAGAGTTAAAAACAACTCGCCTCTTGGACAGCCGTTGGCTGGTAGAGGATACTCTGGTAGACTTGGCCAGCCTTGAAGGTCTGGCAGCATGAAACTGTTGGGGCAGCCTTGGTGGGAAAAAGGGTTGGGGCCCTGGGCAGGTGTTGTCTCGGTATAAGGGGCGACAGTGAAAAAGATGTTGGATAAGAATTCTGGGAATTGTGCCCCTTGATTTAGGAAGCTTGTCATCATCATGTGGGTGAGAGATGTGTTGAAGTCGCGCTGGTTGTAACATCCCGATTTTGGGGTTAGTAGTTTGGGTATTAGTTAGGAGAATTTGATTCGGGTCAAATCGGATTCTCCGGTTCGTTATTCCGGGGAAATATAAAATGAGAATATTTTTAATTAAAAAAGTAATAATTTTGGAATGTGGTTTAAAATATTAAAAAGATGTTCCAAAATTAAAAGAAAGTAATTTGAACTTTATATTGATTTTTAATTATGCTTAATTATGCATAAGTTATCAATTTGTAATTTTTGGAAAATTGGAGGACTTAATTGGTGATTTTCGAAAATAGTTGTTTTAGTGACTAAATTGAAAAGCAAGCTAAACTTAGAATCCTTAGAGGGCCATAAACCCAATTTAATTTTTAATTATGATTTATTCACCAAAATGCTTTTAATTAATTTAATTAAAGATGATAATCATTTTCTCCTAAAACTACCTTTTTTCTCTCATTTTCTCTCCATTTTCCTTCATCTCTTTTCTTTAATTCCTTGCTGATTTTTTCATCTTTTTCAACAAAGATTACATCATTTTAAGCATCTCTCCATTCTTTACAAAACCTAACCATCAATTTTATCAAATCAACACTAAATGGCAAGGAATCAAGAGAGGAAACTTCATCTTTTTGGTGAATAGATCTCAAAGGTAATTTGCTGGATTTTTAACTCTTTTCTAAGGTTCTTTATTGAAATTCCCAAGTATTAACTTGCTAATCCTTGAATAAAACTTAATTCTATGTTTTCAATGTTAGATCTAATGATTTTGTGAATGTTTTTGTGAAATCTTTTTAGATCTCATTCAATGCTGAAATTAGATGGATTTAGTTATGATAATATGTCAATTAAATGATTAATTGAGTCTTCATTTGATGACACATTAATTTAATCCGGGAATAATGCAATCGGTGTTGTTTTAATGTGATTTTTGGTTGTTTTAGGGGTTGTTTTAGATGTTTTAATGTTGCTGGAGGTATAAGGATGGTTTAGATGTGTTTTTGGTTCATAATTGAAGTGGATTAGATGTTAGAATCATTAGGTTTTGGGCTGATATTGTTCGGATACGTTTCGGCTTAGTCTTCGGTCTTTTCGGCTAAGTTTTCGGTAATTTTGTGGAAGTTTGATATGGCTGCTGGTTTGAGCATATTATGATGTGAATATGCTCTGTTTTTAATGATGTAGAGGTAGTGTAAGAAGGTGCATAAGTGGCTGGTGCATTGGCGTTGCCATCGGAGCATCGACGAGGGATCATTTGGCTTGTCGGTGAGTGTTTTCCGGACTTAAAGCGAATTGTATTGGTACGGTTCTATTTTGGGGATTATGGAAGAGTGTAAAAAATTTCCATAGTTCAAGAGTAATTGAAGTAAATGTTTTTGATATATTAACATGAGCTTCGGCTATATTCGGTAAAGATATTGATGTTGATAATGCAATGATATTTTTCGAAATGCATAAACATAATTTTGAATTTGTGCATGCAAGAGATAATTGCTGAAAATACATGGTTTAAAAAGACATACATTGTTAAGGAAAATATAGAAAATGAATTTGGAATATATGTGGTTATTTGCCTTCAAATTAAAGGTGCCATTGGACATGACTTTCGGTTCATTTGTTGAGCACCTTATGGATGCATTATGAGCTGAAAATGAATTGGAATATTATGTGGTTATTTACCTTGAAATTGATGGTGCCATTGGGCATGACATTTGGTTCATTTGTGAACATATTATGCATGCATTATGAGCATCAAATTATCATGCACATTTGATTATGATATTGGCTTGGTGACACTAACTTTAGATTCTACGAATAATGACATATCATTAGGATTGTCTTAAGTGCACTATAAACATTATTGAGAATAAAGAATATTGCCTACACGTAACAAGGGTGACTTTCTGTCCAATCGTACGTGGTAGAGCCGCCTACACGTAACAAGGGTGACTATGTGTCCAACCGTGCGTGGTAGTGCTATAATGGTGACTTCGTGTCATGTCAATGGTGACTTGGTGTCATGTCAATGATGACTTTGTGTCATGACGAGACTAATGGTCTCTAACAATGGATCCGTGTATTCGGTGAACTTAAGGTTCACAATAAGTGACCACTAGAAGCCAATATGCATACATGGATTAAAAGATAACATTGTGCATCATTCATGAAATGTATTGATAATGTTGAACACACTCAAGAAAGTGACTTGATATTATAGACATGAACGTGGAATGTTAAGCATGCATGTTTTTAATGATGCATTGCAAACTATGGTTTCATTATGGTTTTAAATAGATGCATTGATGATCTTGTGTAGAGCTTCCTCACTAAGCATGTTTGCTTAGGCTCTCTTTTCATATTTGCAGAAAAATAAAGGCACTTGAGACTACATTCGGTGCAAGAAAACCAAGGGGAAAGGTTACTCCAAATTCGGTATGTTTTGATAAATAAGTTGGGGCATGGAAATGTGTAAACCCAACCAATGTGAGGAGTGTGAACTTAGACTTTGGTGTATGTTGAAATAAGACCTTGTTGCTTGATTGTTAATTGTTGGACTATGGTATTGTTTGGATTGTTGAAGCATGTACTTGTATGATTGTTATGTTTTTAATCATCTTCTAGGAAGCATGTCTATAGTTTGATTGATGTCCGTGACATTATTAATCATGTGTTATAAGTTGTTAATTATGCCTAGGACTTATGCATTTAGTGGTAGTGATTGACGGTTATGTTTGAGCTGAAGACGTTCACTTAGTGTGATGGAATTTTTAGGTTCCAGACCTAAAGTTTCGAAACCTTAAGGAAGATTTCGAAACCTTGCGGGCAATTTTAATTCTAGAAAGTTATTAGACGCGAAAAGTTTCAAAACCTTCAGGGAAGTTTCGAAACCTTTTACAAAAATTTCGAAACCTTTATGAAAGGTTTCGAAACCTTTGGATGCTAGAAATTGATAGTTGCTGGAAATTGCATTTTAATCCTGAATATCTTTCTTTGTGCAATTGGGGTATCTAAAGATATTATTTTGAGCTGAAATTTCACATGGATGCATAAAGTTGATTTAATTTCAAGATGGTTAACTGAATTTAGAATACGTCCTTATAATTTGAAAGATTTACATTTTGGTCCCTAAATTGGAGAAATATGTAATTGATGATGTTAGAATGATCCGTTTGACTTAAAATTTACCGTGAAGGATACTTGTGTGTTTAATTGAACTTTGATGAAAAGAATTTCTACTTTGTTATTAGAATTTAAAATTTTTACGTTTTAGTCCTTAACTTACTTAAGTGTTTAATCAGATGTTTGCTTATGATCGAACTATTTCCGTTAATGTCTTGTATGAGACCTTGACATATAGAAATACAATTATGCATCTAGAAAAAAAATAACGGTTTTAGGATTGTTTATCAAATCGGACCTTCGCGGGTTTGGTTTGATATTCCCCGTATAACCTATTAGTGTCGGTTCCGTCTAGGCCGGGCTAAGGGGGTTACATTTGGTGGTATCAGAGCCAGGTTTGTAAAGTTTGTAGTTGGTTGGTTAAAGCATGTGTAGGATTGCTAAGTTACGTGTTTAAATGTGCGATTGAGCATGATATGTTGTTGGTATGTGAAAATTTAAATTTTGATGATTGTACTTTGAGTAATGATGGTTAAACTGGGGTTATCAGTTACACGTTTCCAATGCCAATATATTTTCAGATGCTCTCAGTTTTCCTTTGGATCTTGCCCGAATGTAAGTTTGTTTTATTTGAATATTATGTTTTAAACTGCATGTTTAAAGTTTTTGGAATATGCGTCTGAGATGTAAGTCACTAGCTAGTGTTGGTATGAACATTGATGGTCAAGATTGAAGATGAAACGACTACTAGGGAAGAGTAATTTCTTCCTCCTCTATGAGTGTGCCTTCGGTTAGGTAGGAAGGTTAGTTTGTGGTATTGCATCGTTCTTTCGGGTGTGTTTTAGTCTGTTGAAGCTGGTATGGCTGTTGCTAATCTGACTTGGAAGTTGTCAATAGGATGGTAGTTGAAGTTGTTGGAATGAGGATGTTATTTGTGAGTGTGAACAATAATCATGTTTAGAGTAAGAGCACATATAAGTATATATCTATAGATAATGTAGGGCATGCATGCATTCTTGAGCATGACATTAGAAATTACATTTACATGCACATGCACTTGCATAGGAATTTATGAGGGCATACAGGAAATCATGCATACATTTGTTCACACTTGCGAGTAGCTCCTTGAGGGTGTAAGTGGAGTGTGGTTGGATCTTTTAAGGTGAAGGTGTGGAGAAAAGAAGGTTGAAAGAACTTTTTGTGGTGTTGAGCTGAATGTGTAGTGGGCAAGCTACCCTTTTGGTTAGGGAATAGTCTGGGATAAGGAATGAATGGTTGGTCTCAAAGTTGTGAATGTTTGAAACCGAGGTAAATACCATGAGTTATGGTTAGTTTGAGTTGGTCATTACTAAAGGAAGGTCTGAGTTTTGTAGATTCTTTCTAGTTAGGATTTGGAGGTTATAACAAGGTTGCAGCATGTTTTGTAGAGTAAGGCGGGTTGGTGTTTTTCTGAGTGATATGAAATTATTTTGTGGAAATTACAAGGAATTCTTTGTAGTGTAGTTAGTGTGCAGTTAGATTGGGGGTTATGACCGATCTGGTATGATCAGGATAGAAGTAAAATATGAGATATATATTGGTATGGGAGTTGTGAAATCGGGGGTTTGAATCATAGATTCTTGTGACCTTGAAAGGTTTGGTTGTACTATAAAGGAGGAAAGTGTACATATTGGGTTTGCAGGATGTTAAGTTGAATATACCTCGGGTAATGATAGTTTTTGATGGTGTTTGAAGTGGTGTATCGAGGACCGCTGGACAATTTACGGTTTGTATCGATTGTTCAGCCTTATGGGTTTGCTTTTATCAAAAAGTGTTGCGAGGGTTTTTGTTTAGTGGGTTCGTGTTTGTGGATGTTTCATCAATATGGTTACTGCTTTGGCAAGGTTATAAAATAAGAGATGTTGGAGCTAGTGGAAGGAATAGTTCTACAAGTTTGGATTTTGTTGTGGTGTAGTTAATGTAAGAGTTGGTTTGTTGATGAGTTGATAATGGGAAGGAGTTTTGGGTTAAGTGTCAAGGTACTTAATGATGTGTAGATTTTAAAGTTTGAACCATGGTGTTGAGTTGGTTATGGTGGCTAAACCTTAAGTTGGAGGTATTATCGTGGAGATGAGTACGATGTTGGGTTTGACACAAAGTTGGTAAGTTTCTTGCATGATATGTTTTGTAGAATGTTAGCAACCGGGGATGACTTAGCTTCCATAAGGATGCTTGCAATGAGAGTTTGTTATGTGGGGTAATCTAGGGTTGTTGTGGAGTTACGAGGGAAGATGTTCGGTTAACCTATAGGGAGACCTAGTAAAATGGTGGAGCTATGGGCGGGACTCTATCTTGGTAAAGTTGATCGGAGACAAGTCGTGACAAAGTGTTTGTTGAGGGTCTAGTGAAGGATATGTTATTGGCAAGGTTTAGTTTTGTGTTGAGAATCTTTTTGTGTTATGTGAACCGCATGGTTGTTTCGAAAAGTGTTAAGATGGAATGGTATCTTGATCAGGGCTTATGGTAATCTTTTTCCTTGAGTTTGGTGGTAAGTGTTGTGGTAGGAGTTGAGAAAAACATGTGTTTTCGACTAAGCTTGTTTGGATTATGTTTGAATCATATGTAATTGTTTATCTTGCTGATAAGGTAAGATTGAGTATCAATTTTCTTGGGGTTATTATTAGTAGTAATGGTGCCAAGGTTGAAGTCGGAAAGAATCATCATAAGTTTGGTAGTAAGTTCTATAGATGGTATGGATTTTTCTTTTGAGGGTTGTTGGATCAATCGTTTGTTTGAGTACGGTTTTCTTGGATTTCTAAGTCCTATTGGAAAGGTGTGTGAGTGGTGTATCTATAACATGATAAGATTTGAAAGTTTTTAAGACCAACATAGGTTGTTGTTCGGATGTTGGGTTTTATCATTCGTAGGTAAATGGATGATATGTTGTGATGTTGTGATATGATTAATATGACTCATAATGAAGTTGTTGTTGGTGGTGGAGTTGCGTGAGACAGTGTTGACAGTTTTATGCAAAGTTAGTTTGAAGCTTGTTGGTGGAGCATCATTGTATGGGTTGAGGTTGGTGAAAGGCTTAGTTGGTTACCTGGTATGTGGGAGGATGTCAAAAATCAGGTTAGCTCGATGGTGGTGGTATGGAAACCGTTGCGATTATCAAGAGTTGGTTATCAATCTTAGGGGTTTCCTTTTGAGTTATGTTTTCTGTAAAGGTTGAGAAGGTGTGGTGGGTTGTGCATTGTTGCTTTGGTGTGAGGAAAAAATCTGTTGATTGTCCGAAGAGGGTAAGTGTGGGTTGTTTGTTGCATACCATCCGGGGAAAGCTAATGTGATGGCTGAATCTTTATGCCGTAAGACGACAGTTGAGTTGAAGGTGATGTTTACTAAGTTGAGTATTTCAAAGGAAGGTGGTCGAGTGGTGGAGTTATAAGTAAAACCTATCTTGGTTGAGATGATAAGATGAAATAGTTAGAGGTTGAGACGTTGGTACCTTTTGTGGAGGATATTACTGAGTGTAGACCAACCAAGTATTATTTTGATGAGGATGAGATGTTGTGGTTTAGGGGTCAGATTGTGGTGCCGGATGATGTTGAGTTGAGGTAAGCTATTTTTAGCAAAAGCACATACTAGTCCGTTTGCTATGCATCCGAGTAGAGTGAAGATGTATAGGGATCTTAAAAGTGTATACTTTTGGATTGGTTTAAAGAAAGATGTGACAGAGTCCAAGAAGGATTTTATATGGGTTATTGTTGATAGGTTTTCAAAGTGTGCATATTTTCTTACCGTGCATACGACGTGTTCAACGGATAAGTTGGTAGAGTTGTATGTTTCTGAGGTGGTGAAGTTGCATAGTGTGCCTAAGTTGATCATATCGAATAAGAGATCCGCGGTTTACATCTAAGTTTTGGAGGAGTTTGTAGGTTGCTCTGGGTACGAGGCTTAGCTTTAGTACAGCTTATCATCCACAGATAGATGGTCAGTCTGAACTTGTTATTCAAACTTTGAAGGATATGTTAAGGTGTTGCATCATTGAGTTTCAAGGTTCTTGGGAGAAACAGTTGCCTTTGGTGGAGTTTGCATATAACAATAGCTCCAAATGAGTATACAGATGACACCGCTTAAGGCTTTATACGGGCGTAGGTGTTGTACACCTTTGTGTTGGAAAGAAGTTGGGCAAAAGTGTGTTTCTTTGCCTCAAGTTTTAAAAGATACGAATGAGAAGGATAATTTTGTTTGTGCTAAACTTAGGGAAGCTTCGGATAGGCAAAAGTCCTGTACCGATTTAAAGCGCGGAGAGATAGAGTATGCTGTTGCAGACAAAGTGTTTCTTAAGGTTTCCCATAGAAGAAGTTAGTGAGGTTTGGACGTAGGGTAAGTTGGGTCCTCGTTTTATTGGGCTGAATGAGGTGTTAGAGCGAATTGGTCCTATTTTTTATCGGTTGAGGTTACCGGTGGAGTTGAGTTGGATGCATTATGTTTTTCAATGTATCGATGCTTTGTAAGTATAGTTCAGATCCTTCTCATGTTGTTCTAGTTGAGGAGTTTGAGTTAAGAGAAGATATGAATTATGAGGAGGAACCAATGAGGATTTTGGATGTGGATACAAAAGTTCTTCGAGGAAGGACCATAGATTTGGTTAAAGTGCATTGGAAACACCGAGGTGTCGAAGAGGTAACTTGGGAGACAAGAAAAAAAAGTATGGAGGAGCAGTTCCTCACTTGTTTGCTTCAGGTAAAATTTCGAGGACGAAATTCTTAAGAGGGGGAGAGTTGTAACATCCCGATTTTGGGGTTAGTAGTTTGGGTATTAGTTAGGAGAATTCGATTCGGGTTGAATCGGGTTCTCCGGTTCGTTATTCTGGGGAAATATAAAATGAGAATATTTTTAATTATAAAAGTAATAATTTTGGAATATGGTTTAAAATATTAAAAAGATGTTCCAAAATTAAAAGAAAGTAATTTGAACTTTATATTGATTTTTAATTATGCTTAATTATGCATAAGTTACCAATTTGTAATTTTTGGAAAATTGGAGGACTTAATTGGTGATTTTCGAAAATAGTTGTTTGAGTGACTAAATCGAAAAGCAAGCTAAATTTAGAATCCTTAGAGGGTCATAAACCCAATTTAATTTTTAATAATGATTTATTCACCAAAATGTTTTAATTAATTTAATTAAAGATGATAATTATTTTCTCCCAAAACTACCTTTTTTCTCTTATTTTCTCTCCATTTTCCTTCATCTCTTTTCTTCAATTCCTTGCTGATTTTTGTATCTTTTTCAACAAAGATTACATTATTTTAAGCATCTCTCCATTCTTTACAAAACCTAACCATCAATTTTATCAAATCAACACCAAATGACAAGGAATCAAGAAGAGGAAACTTCATCTTTTTAGTGAATAGATCTCAAAGGTAATTTGGTGGATTTTTAACTCTTTTCTAAGGTTCTTTATTGAAATTTCCAAGTATTAGCTTGCTAATCCTTTAATAAAACTTAATTCTATGTTTTCAATGTTAGATCTAATGATTTTGTAAATGTTTTTGTGAAATCTTTTTAGATCTCATTCAATGCTGAAATTAGATGGGTTTAGTTATGATAATATGTCAATTAAATGATTAATTGAGTCTTCATTTGATGGAACATTAATTTAATCCGGGAATAATGCAATCGGTGTTGTTTTAAGGTGATTTTCGGTTGTTTTAGGGGCCGTTTTAGATGTTTTAATGTGTCTGGAAGTATAAGGATGGTTTAGATGTGTTTTTGGTTCATAATTGAAGTGGATTAGATATTAGAATCATTAGGTTTTGGGCTGATGTTGTTCGGATGCGTTTCGGCTTAGTTTTTGGTAATTTTGTGGAGGTTCGATATGGCTGCTGGGGTGAGCATTTTATGATGTGAATATGCTCTATTTTTAATGATGTAGAGGTAGTGCAAGAAGGTGCATAAGTGGCTAATGCATTGGCGTTGCTATCCGAGCATCGGCGAGGGATCGTTTGGCTTGTTGGTGAGTGTTTTTCAGACTTTAAGCGAATTTTATTGGTACGGTTCTGTTTTGGGGACTATGAAAGAGTGTGAAAACTTTCCATAGTTTAAGAGTAAGTGAAGTAAATATTTTTGATATATTAACATGAGCTTCGACTACATTAGGTAATGACATTGATGTTGATAATGCAATGATATTTTTCGAAATGCATAAACATGATTTTGAATTTGTGCATGTAACATCCCGTTTTTGGGGTTATTAGTTAGGCTTAGTTAGGGGAATTCGATTCGGGACGAATCGGGTTCTCCGGTTCATTTATTCCGGGAAAAAAATAAAATAAGAATATTTTTAATTAAGAAAAATAATAATTTGGAAGGTGGTTTGAAATATTAAAAATATGTTTCAAATTAAAAGAAAATAATTTGGATTTTTATAATGATTTTTAATATGCTTAATTATGCATAAATGACCAATTTGTAATTTTTGGAAAATTGGAGGACTTATTGTGTAATTTTCGGCAATTATATTATTTTAGTGACTAAATTGAAAAGCAAGCTAAACTTAGAATCCTTAGAGGGCCATAAACCCATTTCTAATTTTTAATGATGATTTATTCACCAAAATATATTTTAATTACTTTAATTGAGTTTTTAATCATTTTTCTCCTAAAACCTCTTTTCTCATCTTTTTCTCTCATTTTCTCTCCACTTTCTCTTCATCTTTTCTCTTCAATTCCTTGCTGATTTTTGTATCTTTTTCAACAAAGATTACATCACTTGCATCATCTTTCCATCCTTTACAAAACCTATGCATTAATTTCATCAAATCTACATCAAATTGCAAGGAATCAAGAAGGGGAAAATCTCATATTTTTGGTGAATAGATCTTGAAGGTAATTTTCTGGATTTTTATTCTTTTCTAAGTTTCTTTATTGAAATTCCCAAGTATTAGCTTGCTAATCTTTGAATAAACACTTGATTCTATGTTTTTTATGTTAGATCTAATGTTTTTGTGATGTTTTTGTGAAATCTTTTTAGATCTTATTTAATGCTGGAAATTAAATGAATTCAATCATGTTTTTATGTTTATTTAATGATTAATTGAGTCTTGATTTGATATCACATTAATTTAATCCCGGAATAATGCAATCGGTGTAGTTTTAAGGTACTTTTCGGTTGTTTTATGGGCTGTTTTAGATGCTTAAATGTTGCTGGAGGTATACGGATGGTTTGGATGTGTTTTTGGATCATAATTGAGATGGATTAGATGTTAGATTCGTTAGGTTTTGGGCTGATGTTGTTCGGATGCGTTTCAGCTTAGTTTTCGATCTTTTCGGCTAAGTTTTCGGTAGTTTAATGGTGATCGGATGTGGCTGTTGGTTTGAGTACGTAATGATGTGAGAATACTCTGTTTTTAATGTTGTAGAAGAGGTATAAGAAAAAGCTTGATTGCTGGTGCGTTGGTGCGATCATCGGAGAGCGGCGAAAGCTCGTTTCGCTTGTTGGTGAGTGGTTACGGATTTTAAAGCGAATCGCATTTGGTACGTTCTGTTTTTGGGGACTATGGAAGTGTGTGAAAACCTTCCATGGTTCAAGAGTAAGTAAAGTATATGTTTTGTTAAACCGATGTGAGTTTCGGCTACATTTGATAAAGGCATTATATTGATAATGCATGAGATTTATGGAAATGCATGAGCATGATTTGAAATGATGCATACATGAGAATTACTTGCTGAAATGCATAGCTTATCTAGCATCCATGATTATGGAAAATTATGAGATATGATTTGGGATACAATTTGGTTATTTGCCTATTATATGATGGTGCCTTTGGGCATGGCTTTGGTTCATTTGTTGAACATTTTATGCATGCATTATGAGCAGCAAGTTATCATGTACATTTGATTATGATATTGGCTTAATGACACTAACTTTAGATTCGAATACGAATGACATGTCATTAGGATTGAGTGCACTATAAAATAAAGAGAACAATAATATTGCCTACACGTAAACAAGGGAGACTTTGTGTCCAACCGTGCATGGTAGTGCCGCCTACACGTAAACAAGGGTGACTTTGTATCCGACCGTGCGTGTAGAGCTTGCCTATATGTAAACAAGGGTGACTTTGTGTCCGACTGTGCATATAGTTGACCCATACGTAAACAAGGGTGACTTTGTGTCCAACCGTGCATAGTGGGGGATAACATGTATACAAGGGTGACTAAGTGTCCGATCGATGCATACTGAGAAAAGGATCCGTGTATTCGGTGAACCCAAGGTTCACATTAAGTGATCACTAGAAAGCCAATATACATACATGAAATTGAGGAAAGGTTTGAGCATCATTTATAAATTGTTTTGATAAGGTTATGTGAATTCAAGGATACATATGATTTTAAGAATATGAGCAAGAGATTTTAGCATGCATGATTTAATAAGGAAATGCAAATTATGTTTTCCTCACGGTTCTAAATAGATGCATTGATGATTATTTGTGGAGCTACCTCACTAAGCATGTTTGCTTAAGCTCTCTTTTCATCTTTGCAGAAAAATAAGGGCACTTGGAGCTTCGTTCGAGGCAAGGAAACCAAGGGAAAGATCACATTGAATTTGGTATGTCTTTGGCAAATAAATTGGGCAACGCAATGTGTAACACAATGTATGAGAGGAGTGAGGATTTAGGCTTTGATTTCATGATGTAATAAGACCATCATTGTTGGTTATTAATTGTTGAACTTTTGTTTTGTTTAAGTTGTTGAAGCATGAACTAGTATGGTTGTTATGTTGCTATTCAATCTTTAGGAAGCATGCCTATATATCTCCTTGTGATCTTTTTTGATGTTTGAGGTGTGGTTATGTTGATGAGTATGCCTAGGAATGTTGCATATAGTTTTGGGCTTATTAAAGTGTATGCTTGGATGGTTTAAATGAACTTAACATGTCTCACTCGGGCCAGGATGTAGGGGGTATCGAAACACCCTGTGGTAGTATCGATACCCTTATGCTACTGGACATGCCTGTATCGAACCACTGTTCGGTACCAAATGCCACTGGACATGTCTGTTCCGAAACACCTTATGGCCTGTTTCGAAATAGGTGACGTGTTCCGAAACACTCTAGGGCTGTTC
This sequence comes from Abelmoschus esculentus, assembly GCA_035048815.1. Taxonomy (NCBI): domain Eukaryota; kingdom Viridiplantae; phylum Streptophyta; class Magnoliopsida; order Malvales; family Malvaceae; genus Abelmoschus; species Abelmoschus esculentus. The sequence continues at coordinate 8,424,062 of JAUCBN010000026.1, read as the reverse complement.
CGAAACACCAGGCTTAAAACGGGCAATTTGAGTGTTTTGAATGCATGAAACGTAGGATTCAACTAGTAAGTGAATATAGTGGATTTATGTGTAACTTTAGGTGATGTTGTGACACTTTGATTCGTGTTTTAATCTGAATACATATCGTATGATTTAAGATGGATGAAATACCTAATATTACATACTATGCAATTAAGTCCATAAATGCTAGAACGTAAAAATTGATTAATTAAGATACCTTGTATGATCTGAACTGTATGTTGAATGTGTTAAGCTTGTTTATTTGTTATCCGGTGGATTGACTACGAACATGGTGATGTAAATTAGTTTCTTACGTTTTGGTCCCTAATCATGTATGCGTTTGATTGATTTACTTATAATGAATGAACTGCGATTGTCTCTGTGTTACCTGAGTTAATTACACATAGGAGGTTAATCGTGCATCTAGGTAAGATAAAACAAAAAGAAAAAAATGTTACGGTTTTTAGGGTTGTTTATCGAATCGAACCTTTGCGGGTTTGGTTTGATTATCCCCGTGTAACCCATTAGTGTCGGTTTCGTCCAGGCCGGCTAAGGGGGTTACATTTGATGGTATCAGAGCCAGGTTTGAAAAGTGTGTTGCCAGGTTTGAAAAGTGTGTTGCCAGGTTTGTAAAATGTGTTGTTGATTTGTAAAGTGTGTAATTGGTTGGTTAAAGCATGTATAGGATTGCTAAGTTATGTGCTTAAATGTGCAATTGATCATGATATGTGTGATTGAGGACGACATGTTGTTGGAGTGTGAAAATCTATTCCTGATGATTGTACTTTGATTGATGATGGTTAAACTAGATTATCGGTTACACATTGCCAATGCCAACATATTTTTAGATGCTCTCAGTTTTCCCTTGGATCTTTCCCGAATGTAAGTTTGTTTTATTTGAACATTATGTTTTAAACTGTATGTTTAAAGTTTTTGAATATATTTTCGAGACGTAAGTCACTAGATACTGTTGGTATGAACTTTGATGGTCAAGATTGAAGATGAAACGACTGTTAGGAAAGAGTAATTTCTTCCTCCTCTGTAAGTTTGCCTTCGGTTAGGCCGGAATGTTAGTTTGTGGTGTTGCACCGTTCTTTTGGGTGTGTTTTAGTCTACTGAAGTTGGTACAGCTGTGGTTAATCTTACTTGGAAGCTGTCAATAGGATGGTAGTTGAAGTTGATGGAATTGAGGATGTTATTTGTGAGTGGGAACAATAATCATGTTTAGATTAAGAGCACATATATGTATATATCTATAGATAATGTAGGACATGCATGTATTCTTGAGCATGACATTAGAAATTGCATTTACATGCATATGCACTTGCATAGGCATTTATGAGGGCATACAGGAAATCATGCATACATTTGTTCACACTTGCGAGTAGCTCCTTGAGGGTGTAAGTGGAGTGTGGTTGGATCTTTTAAGGTGAGGGTATGGAAAAAAAAGAGGTTGAAAGAACTTTCTGGTGGTGATAAGCTGAGTGTGTAGTGGGCAAGCTACCCTTTTGGTTAGGGAATGGTCTTGGATGAAGAATGAGTGGTTGGTCTCAGAGTTGTGAATGTTTGAAACCGGGGTAAATACCCTGAGTTATGGTTAGTTTGAGTTGGTCATTACTAAAGGTGAAGCTGAGTTTTGCGGATTCTTTCTAGTTAAGATCTGGAGGTTGTAACAAGGTTGCAGCATGTTTTGTAGAGTAAGGCGGGTTGGTGTTTTTCTGAGTGATGTGAAATTATTTTTTGGAAATTACATGGAATTCTTTGTAGTGTGGTTGGTGTGCAGTTAGATCGGAGGTTTTGACCAATCTGGTATGGTCAGGATGGAAGAAAAATATGATATATATATATATATTGGTATGAGAGTTGTGAAACAGGAGGTTTGAATCATAGATTGTTGTTACCTTGAGAGGTTTGGTTGTACTATAAAGGAGGAAAGTGTACACGTTGTGTTTACAGGATGTTAAGTTGGATATACTTCGGGTAAAGTTAGTCTTTGATGATGTCTGAAGTGGTATAATATGGATCGCTGGACAATTTATGGGTTGTAGCAATTGTTCAGTCTTATGAGTTTGCTTTTATCGAAAAGTGTTTTCGCATTTATGGATGTTTCATCAATAGGGTTACTGCTTTGGCAAGGTTATAAAATAAGAGATGTTGGAGCTAGTGGAAGGAATGGTTCTACAAGTTTGGATTTTGTTGTGGTATAATTAATGTAGGAGTTGGTTTATCGGTGAGTTGATAATGGGAAAAAGTTTTGGGTTAAGTGTCAAGGCACTTAATGATGTGTAGATTTTTAAGTTGAACCATGGTGTTGAGTTGGTTATGGTGGCTAAACCTTGAGTTGGAGGTGTTATCGTTATAATGAGTATAATGTTGAGGTTGACACAAAGTTGGTAAGTTTCTTGTATGATATGTTTTGTAGAATGTTAGCAACTAGAGATGACTTGGCTTACATAAGGATGCTTGCGATGAGAGTTTGTTATGTGGGATAAGCCTGGGTTATTGTGGAGTTACAAGGGAAAATTTTCGGTTAACCTACAGGGAGACCTAGTTATATGGTGAATCTATGAGCGAAATTCAACCTTGGTAAAGTTAATCGGGGACAAGTCGTGGTAAAGTGTTTGTTGAGGGTCTAGTGAAGGATATGTTCTTGGCAAGGTTTAGTTTTGTGTTGAGAATCTTTTTGTGTTATGTTAACCGCATGGTTGTTACGGAAAGTGTCGAGATGGAATGGTATCTTGAGCAAGGCTTATGGTAATCTTTTTCCATGAGTTTGGTGATAAGTGTTGTGGTAGGAGTTGGGGAAAAACATGTGTTTTCGACTAAGATGGTTTGGATTATGTTTGAATCACATGTAAATATTTATCTTGCAGATAAGGTAAGAATGAGTATCAATTTTCTTTGGTTTATTGTTAGTAGTAAGGGTGCCCTGGGTTGAAGTCGGGAAGAATCATCATAAGTTTGGTAGTAAGTTCTATCGATGGTACGGAGTTTTCTTATAAGGGTTGTTGGATCAATCGTTTGTTTGAGTACGATTTTCTTGGGTTTCTAACTCCCATTGGAAAGATGTGTGAGTGGTGTATCTATAGCATGATAAGATTTGAAAGTTCTTAGGACCGACATAGGTTGTTGTTTGGATGTTGAGTTTTATAATTCATAGGTAAATGGATGATATGTTGTGACATTGTGATATGGTTAATATGACTCATAATGAAGTTGTTGTTGATGGTGGAGCTTGCTTAAGACGATGTTGACAGTTTTGTGTAAAGTTAGTCTGAAGTTTATTGTGTGGAGTGGAGGTTGATGAAAGGCTTAGTTGGTTACCTGGTATGTGGGAGGATGTCAAGTAAGGTTAGTTCGATGATGATGGTATGAAAACCGTTGTGGTTATCAAGAGTTGGTTATCAACCTTATGGGGTTTTCTTTTGAGTTTTGTTTACTATAGAGGTTGAGATGGTGTGGTAGGTTGTGCAATGTTGCTTTGGGGCGAGGAAGAAATTTGTTGGTTGTTCGAAGAGGGTAAGTGGGTTTGTCTGTTGCATACCATCCGGGGAAAGCTAAGGTGATGGCTGAATCTTTGAGCCGTAAGACGGCGGTGGAGTTGAGAGTGATGTTTGCTAAGTTGGGTATTTCAAAGGAAGGTGGTTGAGTGGTGGAGTTGTAAATAAAGCCTATCTTGGTTGAGATGATAAGGTGAAACAGTTAGAGGATGAGACGTTGGTACCTTTTGTGGAGGATATGGCTAAGGGTAGATCGACTGAGTATCGTTTTGATGATGATGAGGTGTTATGTTTTAGAGGTCGGATTGTGGTGCCCGATGATCAAGAGTTGAGGCAAGCTATCTTGGTGGAGGCTCATACTAGTCCGTTTGCTATGCATCCAGGTAGTGTGAAGATGTATAGAGATCTCAAAAGTGTGTACTTTTGGGTTGGTTTAAAGAGAGATGTGACGGAGTTTATTTCTCGTTGAATGGTGTGTCAGCGGGTAAAAGCTGAACATCAGTTCCCTGCAGGTTTATTGCAACCGGTTCAAGTTCCGGAATGGAAATGGGAGAGAATCACCATGGATTTTGTGACGGGGTTACCTTTAACACCGTCCAAAAAGGATTCTATATGGGTGATTGTTGATAGGTTTACAAAGTGTGCACATTTTCTTGCCGTGCATACGACGTACTCCATGGATAAGTTAGCGGATTTGTATGTTTTTGAGGTGGTAAGGTTGCATGGTGTGCCTAAGTCGATCATATCGGATAGAGATCCGCGATTTACATCCAAGTTTTGGAGGAGTTTGCAGACAGCTTTGGGTACGAGGCTTAGTTTTAGTACGGCTTATCATCCGCAGACGGATGGACAGTCTGAGCGTGTTATTCAGACTTTGGAAGATATGTTGAGGTGTTGTGTTATCGAGTTTCAGGGTTATTGGGAGAAGCAATTGCCGTTGGTAGAGTTTGCTTATAATAATAGTTTTCAGACGAGTATACAGATGGCACTGTTTGAGGCGTTGTATAGGCGTAAGTGTCGTACACCTTTGTGTTGGAAGGAAGTTGGACAGAAGTATGTTTCTTTGCCTCAAGTGTTGAAGGATACGGATGAGAAAGTTAAGTTGATATGTACTAAACTTAAGGAAGCTTCGGATAGGCAGGAATCCTATGCCGATTTGAAACGTAAGGAGATAGAGTATGATGTTGGGGACAAAGAGTTTCTTAAGGTTTCTCCATGGAAGAAGGTGATGAGGTTTGGGCGTAAGGGTAGGTTGAGTCCACGTTTATTGGACCATATGAGGTGTTGGAGCGTGTTGGTCCTGTTGCTTATAGGTTGAGGCTGCCGGAGGAGTTGAGTAAGATGCATGATGTTTTTCATGTATCGATGCTTTGTAGATAAAGATCGGATCCTTCTCATGTTGTTCCGGTTGAGGAGATCGAGTTAAGAGAGGATATGAGTTATGAGGAAGAACCGGTGAGGATTTTGGATGTGGATACAAAGGTTCTTCGAGGGAAGACCATAGATTTGGTTAAGGTGCTTTGGAAACACCGAGGTGTTGAAGAAGCAACTTGGGAGACAAGGAAGAACATGGAGGAGAAGTTTCCTCACTTGTTTACTTTAGGTAAATTTCGAGGACGAAATTTTCTTAAGAGGCGGAGAGTTGTAACATCCCGTTTTTGGGGTTATTAGTTAGGCTTAGTTAGGGGAATTCGATTCGGGACGAATCGGGTTCTCCGGTTCATTAATTTCGGAAAAAAAATAAAATAAGGATATTTTTAATTAAGAAAAATAATAATTTGGAAGGTGTTTTGGAATATTAAAAATATGTTTCAAATTAAAAGAAAATAATTTGGATTTTTATAATGATTTTTAATTATGCTTAATTATGCATAAATGACCAATTTGTAATTTTTGGAAAATTGGAGGACTTATTGTGTAATTTTCGGCAATTATATTATTTTAGTGACTAAATTGAAAAGCAAGCTAAACTTAGAATCCTTAGAGGGCCATAAACCCATTTCTAATTTTTAATGATGATTTATTCACCAAAATATATTTTAATTACTTTAATTGGGTTTTTAATCATTTTTCTCCTAAAACCACTTTTCTCATCTTTTTCTCTCATTTTCTCTCCACTTTCTTTTTATCTTTTCTCTTCAATTCCTTGCTGATTTTTGCATCTTTTTCAACAAGGATTACATCACTTGCATCATCTTTCCATCCTTTACAAAACCTATGCATTAATTTCATCAAATCTACATCAAATTGGAAGGAATCAAGAAGGGGAAAATCTCATATTTTTGGTGAATAGATCTTGAAGGTAATTTTCTGGATTTTTATTCTTTTCTAAGGTTCTTTATTGAAATTCTCAAGTATTAGCTTGATAATCTTTGAATAAACACATGATTCTATGATTTTAATGTTAGATCTAATGTTTTTGTGATGTTTTTGTGAAATCTTTTTGGATCTTATTTAATACTGGAAATTAAATGAATTCAATCATGTTTTTATGTTGATTTAATGATTAATTGAGTCTTGATTTGATATCACATTAATTTAATCCCGGAATAATGCAATTAGCGTAGTTTTAAGGTGCTTTTCGGTTGTTTTATGGGCTGTTTTAGATGCTTAAATGTTGCTGGAGGTATACGGATGGTTTGGATGTGTTTTTGGATCATAATTGAGGTGGATTAGATGTTAGATTCGTTAGGTTTTGGGCTGATGTTTTTCGGATGCGTTTCAGCTTAGTTTTCGATCTTTTCGGCTAAGTTTTCGGTAGTTTAATGGTGATCGGATGTGGCTGTTGGTTTGAGTATGTAATGATGTGAGAATACTCTGTTTTTAATGTTGTAGAAGAGGTACAAGAAGAAGCTTGATTGCTGGTGCGTTGGTTCGATCACCGGAGAGCGACGAAAGCTCGTTTCGCTTGTTGGTGAGTGGTTACGGATTTTAAAGCGAATAGCATTTGGTACGTTCTGTTTTTGGGGACTATAGAAGTGTGTGAAAACCTTCCATGGTTCAAGAGTAAGTAAAATATATATTTTGTTAAACCGATGTGAGTTTCGGCTACATTTGATAAAGGCATTATATTGATAATGCATGAGATTTATGGAAATGCATGAGCATGATTTGAAATGATGCATACATAAGAATTACTTGCTGAAATGCATAGCTTATCTAGCATCCATGATTATGGAAAATTATGAGATATGATTTGGGATACAATTTGGTTATTTGCCTATTATATGATGGTGCCTTTGGGCATGGCTTTGGTTCATTTGTTGAACATTTTATGCATGCATTATGAGCAGCAAGTTATCATGTACATTTGATTATGATATTGGCTTAGTGACACTAACTTTAGATTCGAATACGAATGACATGTCATTAGGATTGAGTGCACTATAAAATAAAGAGAACAATGATATTGCCTACACGTAAACAAGGGAGACTTTGTGTCCAACCGTGCGTGGTAGTGCCGCCTACACGTAAACAAGGGTGACTTTGTGTCCGACCGTGCATATAGTTGACCCATACGTAAACAAGGGTGACTTTGTGTCCAACCGTGCGTAGTGGGGGATAACATGTATACAAGGGTGACTAAGTGTCCGATCGATGCATGTTGAGAAAAGGATCCGTGTATTCGGTGAACCCAAGGTTCACATTAATTGATCACTAGAAACCCAATATACATACATGAAATTGAGGAAAGGTTTGAGCATCATTTATAAATTGTTTTGATAAGGTTATGTGAATTCAAGGATACATATGATTTTAAGAATATGAGCATGAGATTTTAGCATGCATGATTTAATAAGGAAATGCAAATTATGTTTTCCTCACGGTTCTAAATAGATGCATTGATGATTATTTGTGGAGCTACCTCACTAAGCATGTTTGCTTAAGCTCTCTTTTCATCTTTGCAGTAAAATAAGGGCACTTGGAGCTTCGTTCGAGGCAAGGAAACCAAGGGAAAGATCACATTGAATTTGGTATGTCTTTGGCAAATAAATTGGGCAACGCAATGTGTAACACAATGTATGAGAGGAGTGAGGATTTAGGCTTTGATTTCATGATGTAATAAGACCATCATTGTTGGTTATTAATTGTTGAACTTTTGTTTTGTTTAAGTTGTTGAAGCATGAACTAGTATGGTTGTTATGTTGCTATTCAATCTTTAGGAAGCATGCCTATATATCTCCTTGTGATCTTTTTTGATGTTTGAGGTGTGGTTATGTTGATGAGTATGCCTAGGAATGTTGCATATAGTTTTGGGCTTATTAAAGTGTATGCTTGGGTGGTTTAAATGAGCTTAACATGTCTCACTCGGGCCAGGATGCAAGGGGTATCGAAACACCCTGTGGTAGTATCGATACGCTTATGCTACTGGACATGCCTGTATCGAACCACTGTTCGGTACCAAATGCCACTAGACATGTCTGTTCCGAAACACCTTATGGCCTGTTTCGAAATAGGTGACGTGTTCCGAAACACTCTAGGGCTGTTCCGAAACACCAGGCTTAAAACGGGCAATTTGAGTGTTTTGAATGCATGAAACGTAGGATTCAACTAGTAAGTGAATATAGTGGATTTATGTGTAACTTTAGATGATGTTGTGACACTTAGATTCGTGTTTTAATCTGAATACATATCGTATGATTTAAGATGGATGAAATACCTAATATTACATACTATGCAATTAAGTCCATAAATGCTAGAACGTAAAAATTGATTAATTAAGATACCTTGTATGATCTGAACTGTATGTTGAATGTGTTAAGCTTGTTTATTTGTTATCCGGTGGATTGACTACGAATATGGTGATGTAAATTAGTTTCTTACGTTTTGGTCCCTAATCATGTATGCGTTTGATTGATTTACTTATAATGAATGAACTGCGACTGTCTTTGTCTTACCTGAGTTAATTACACATAGGAGGTTAATCGTGCATCTAGGTAAGATAAAATAAAAAGAAAAAAATGTTACGGTTTTTAGGGTTGTTTATCGAATCGAACCTTTGCGGGTTTCGTTTGATATTCCCCGTGTGACCCATTAGTGCCGGTTTCGTCCAGGCTGAGCTAAGGGGGTTACAGTGCATGCATGAGATAATTGCTGAAACTATATGGTTTAAAAAGACATACATTGTTAAGGAAAAGATGGAAAATGAATTTGGAATATATGTGGTTATTTTCCTTCAAATTAAAGGTGCCATTGGGCATGACTTTCGGTTCACTTGTTGAGCACATTATGGATGCATTATGAGCTGAAAATGAATTGGAATATTATGTGGTTATTTACCTTGAAATTGATGGTGCCATTGGGTATGACATTTGGTTCATTTGTGAACATATTATGCATGCATTATGAGCAGCAAATGACCATGCACATTTGATTATGATATTGGCTAGGTGACACTAACTTTAGATTCGAATACGAATGACATGTCATTAGGATTGTCTTAAGTGCACTATAAACATTATTGAGAATAAAGAATATTGCCTACACATAACAAGGGTGACTTTGTGTCGAATCGTACGTGGTAGAGCCGCCTACACATAACAAGGGTGACTATATGTCCAAACGTTCGTGGTAATGCTATAATGGTGACTTCGTGTCATGTCAATGGTGACTTTATGTCATGTCAATGGTGACTTGGTGTCATGTCAATGATGACTTTGTGTCATGACGAGACTAATAGTCTCTAACAATGGATCCGTGTATTCGGTGAACTTAAGGTTCACAATAAGTGATCACTAGAAGCCAATATGCATACATGGATTAAAAGATAACATTGTGCATCATTCATGAAATATATTGATGTTGAACATACTCAAGAAAGTGATTTGATATTATAGACATGGACGTGGAATGTTAAGCATGCATGTTTTTAATGATGCATTGCAAACTATGGTTTCATTATGGTTTTAAATAAATGCATTGATGATCTTGTGTAGAGCTTCCTCACTAAGCATGTTTGCTTAGGCTCTCTTTTCATATTTGCAGAAAAATAAAGGCACTCGGGACTACATTCGGAGCAAGGAAACCAAGGGAAAAGGTTACTCGAAATTCGGTATGTTTTGATAAATAATTTGGGGCATGGCAATGTGTAAACCCAACCAATGTGAAGAGTGTGAACTTAGACTTTGGTTTATGTTGAAATAAGACCTTGTTGGTTGATTGTTAATTGTTGGACTATGGTATTGTTTGGATTGTTAAAGCATGTACTTGCATGATTGTTATGCTTTTAATCATCTTCTAGGAAGCATGCCTATAGTTTGATTAATGTCCGTGACGTTGTTAATCATGTGTTATAAGTTGTTAATTATGCCTAGGACTTATGTATTTAGTGGTAGTGATTGACGGTTATGTTTGAGCCGAAGATGTTCACTTAATGTGATGGAATTTTTACGTTCCAGACCTAAAGTTTCGAAACCTTTGCCAAACAGCTTCGAAACCTTCAGGAAGGTTACGAAACCTTGCGGGCAATTTCAATTCTGGAAAGTTACTAGACGCGAAAAGTTTCGAAACCTTTTACAAAAAGTTTCGAATCGAAACTTTTGGATGCTAGAAATTGATAGTTGCTAAAAATTGCATTTTAGTCCCGAATATCTTTCTTTGCGCAATTGGGGTATCTACAGATGTTATTTTGAGCTGAAATTTCATATGGATGCATAAAGTTGATTTAATTTCAAGACGGTTAACTGAATTTGTAAGAAGTCCTTATAATTTGAAAGATTTATATTTTGGTCCCTAAGTTGGAGAAACATGCAATTGATGACGTTAGAATGATCCATTTGACTTGAAATTTACCGTGAAGGATACTTGTGTGTTTAATTGAAATTTGATGAAAAGAATTTCTACTTTGTTATTAGAATTTAAAATTTTTACAGTTTAGTCCTTAACTTACTTAAGTGTTTAATCGGATGTTTGCTTATGATCGGACTGTTTCCGTTAATGTCTTGTATGAGACCTTGACATATAGGAATACAATTATGCATCTAGAAAAAAAAAATAACGATTTTAGGGTTGTTTATCGAATCAGACCTTCACAGGTTTAGTTTGATATTCCCCATGTAACCCATTAGTGTCGGTTCCGTCTAGGCCGGGCTAAGGGGGTTACACTGGTACTCCATGTAACATTGCTGGCGAAAGTCCATGGCTATCATCCTCTACAAAATTTCATGGTAAGGGTCTGCTGCGGCAGGGCCCCGGGCAGATGTGGGTACTTCTACCGAGTACTACCCTCCGGCAGTAAAGTCTGCAGTGAACTGCTGCGGTGTTGCTTGGACAGGTTCTGTCTAGGTTATCTGTGGTGCGTGTAATAATAGTACAACTGTGCAGTGTACACATTGCAAGTAATAAAGTGATAAGTATATCGTGTATCGTCTTCACAAGGATTGGTATACTTAATATGTCTCCCCTTGTTTCCTTACTCCTGAAAGATAAAGTAAAAACACAGATAAGTGGATTTATTTAACTAACTAAATAATTAAATAACAAAACATAAAATAAATGATTGAGAACGATATAGAGAAAGTGGGTAGGATCCAGCTACGTTAATTAGTGGATTCGAGTTGTAACCTCTCGATTTTGGAGTTAATAGTTTAGGTATTAGTTAGGAGAATTTGATTCGGGTCGAATCAGGTTCTTCGGTTTGTTATTCCGAGGAAATATAAAATAAAAATATTTTAATTAGAAAAGTAATAATTTTGGAATATGGTTTAAAAATATTAAAAAGATGTTTCAAAATTAAAAGAATGTAATTTGAACTTTAAATTGATTTTTAATTGTGCCTAATTATGCATTGCTGACCAAATTATAATTTTCGAAAAACAATAGAGGATTTAATTTGTAATTTTCGGAAATTGTTATTTTTAGTGACTAAATTGGAAAGCAAGCTATATTTAGAATCCTTAAAGGGCCATAAACCCAATTTAATTTTTAAATAATGATTTATTCACCAAAATGATTTTTAATTAGTTTATTAAAAGATGATAATCATTTTCTCACTTAACCACTTATTTTCTCTCATCTTTTTCTCTCATTTTCTCTCCATTTTTCTTCATATATTTTCTTCAATTCCTTGCTGATTTTTATACCTTTTTCAACAAGAATTACTTCATTTTAATCATCTCTCCATTCTTTACAAAGCCTAATCATCAATTTGACTAAAACAACAACAATTTGCATGGAATCAAGAAAAGAAATTCTCATCTTTTTGGTGGATAGATCTGAAAGGTAATTTGCTGAATTTTAACTCTTTTTCTAAGGTTCTTTATTAAAATTCCCAAGTATTAACTTACTAATCCTTAAATGAAACTTGATTTTATGTTTTCAATGTTAGATCTAATGATTATATGAATGCTTTTGTGAAATCTTTTTAGATCTCATTCAATGTTGTAATTAGATGGATTCAATTATGTTATTATGTCAATTAAATGATTAATTGAGTCTTCAATTGATGGCACATTAATTTAATCTCGGAATAATGCAATCGGTGTTGTTTTAAGGTGATTTTCGATTATTTTAGGGGCTGTTTTAGGTGTTCTAATGTTGCTGGAGGTATAAGGATGGTTTAGATGTGTTTTGGTTCATAATTGAAGTGGATTAGATGTTAGATTCATTAGGTTTTGGGCTGATGTTGTTCGGATGCGTTTCGGCTTAGTTTTTGGTCTTTTTGGCTATGTTTTCGGTAGTTTTGTGGAGGTTTGATGTGGTTGTTGGTTTGAGCATGTTATGATGTGAATATGATCTGTTTTTAATGATATAGAGGTAGTGAAAGAAGGTGCATAAGTGGCTGGTGCATTGGCGTTGCCATCGGAGCATCGACGAAGGCTCGTTTTATTTGTCGGTGAGTGTTTTTCGGACTTAAAGCGAATCACATTGGTACGATTCTGTTTTAGGGACTATGGAATACTGTGAAAACTTTCCATAGTTCAAGATTAAGAAAAGTAAATGTTTTTGATATATTAACATGAGCTTTGGTTACATTCGGTAAAGACATTGATGTTGGTAATGTAATGAGATTTTTGGAAACGCATAAACATGATTTTGAATTGGTTCATGCATGAGATAATTGCTGAAAATGCATGGTTTAAAAAGGCATACACGGTTAAGGAAAACATGGAAAATGAACTTGGAATATATGTGGTTATTTGCCTTCGAATTAAAGGTTCCATTGGGTATGACTTTCGGTTCATTTGTTGAGCATATTATGAGCTGAAAATGAATTAGAATATTATGTGGTTATTTGCCTTGAAATTGATGGTGCCGTAGCGCATGACATTTGGTTCATTTATGAACATATTATGCATGTATTATGAGCAACAAATTATCATGCACATTTGATTATGATATTGGCTTAGTGACACTAACTTTAGATTCGAATACGAATGACATGTCATTAGGATTGTCTTAAGTGTACTATAAACATTATTGAGAATAAAGAATATTGCCTACACGTAATAAGGGTGATTTTGTGTCCAATCGTGCATGGTAGAGCCGCCTACACGTAACAAGGGTGACTATGTGTCCAATCGTGCGTGGTAGTGCTATAATAGTGACTTCGTGTCATGTCAATGGTGACTTCGTATCATGTTATTGGTTACTTCGTGTCATGTAAATGGTGACTTCGTGTCATGTCAATGGTGACTTCGTATCATGTTATTGGTTACTTCGTGTCATGTAAATGGTGACTTCGTGTCATGTCAATGATGACTTGGTGTCATGTCAATGATGATTTTGTGTCATGACGAGACTAATGGTCTCTAACAATGAATACGTGTATTTGGTGAACTTAAGGTTCACAATAAGTGATCACTAGAAGCCAATATGCATACATGGATTAAAAGAGAACATTGTGCATCATTCATGAAATGTATTGATAATGTTGAACACACTCAAGAAAGTGACTTGATATTATAGACATGAACGTGGAATGTTAAGCATGCATGTTTTTAATGATGCATTGCAAACTATGGTTTCATTATGGTTTCAAATAGATGCATTGATGATCTTGTACAGAGCTTCCTCACTAAGCATGTTTGCTTAAGCTCTCTTTTCATCCTTGCAGAAAAATAAAGGCACTCAGGACTACATTCGTAGTAAGGATACCAAGGGGAAAGGTTACTTCAAATTCGGTATGTTTCGACAAATAAGTTGGGGGCTTGGCAATGTGTAAACCCAACCTATGTGAGGAGTGTGAACTTGACTTTGGTTTATATTGAAATAAGACCTATATTGCTTGATTGTTAATTGATGAACTATGGTGATGTTTGGATTGTTGAAGCATGTACTTGCATGATCGTTATGATTTTATTCATGTTCTAGGTAGCATGCCTATAGTTTGCTTGATATTCTTGACGTTGAGAATCATGTGATATATGTTGTTAATTATGCCTAGGACTTATGCATATAGATGGTAGTGATTAATGGTTGTGTATTGAGTCGATAATATTCACTTAGTGTGATAGAATTTTTAGGTTCCAGACCTAAAGTTTCGAAACCCTGCGGACAAATTCAATTCTGGAAAGTTACTGAACGCGAAAAGTTTCGAAACCTTCAGGGAAGTTTTTAAACCTTTTACATAAAGTTTCAAAACCTTTATAAAAGGTTTCAAAACCTTTGGCTACTAGAAATTGATAGTTGCTGGAAATTGCATTTTAGTCCCGAATATCTTTCTTTGTTTAATTAAGGTATCTACAGATGTTATTTTGAGCTTAAATTTCACATGGATGCATGAAGTTGATTTAATTTCAAGATGGCTAACTCAATGTGGAAGAAGTCCTTATAGTTTGAAAGATTTACATTTTGGTCCCTAAAATAGTAAAACATACAATTGATGAAGTTAGAATGCTCCGTTTGACTTGAAATTTTCCGTGATGGATACTTGTATGTTTAATTGAACTTTGATGAAAAGAATTTCTAATTTGTTATTAGAATTTAAAACTTTTATGTTTTAGTCCTTAATTTACTTTAGTATTTAATCGGATGTTTGTTTATGATCGTATTGTTTCCGTTAATGCCTTGTATGAGACCTTGACATGTAGGAATACAAGTATGCATCTAAAAATATACATATATATAACGGTTTTAGGGTTGTTTATCGATTCGAACCTTCGCGGGTTTGGTTTGATATTCCCCGTGTAACCCATCAGTGCCGATTCCATCTAAGCCGGGCTAAGGGGGTTACACAGTTGATCTTCTTCTTGTCCAATGCAATTACACAACTTTGCTTCGGCAGTACTGCAGGTACAACCTCGACAGTTTTAGTGTTCTCTGCCGCGATAATCTCTTGCTCTTGGGCAAATGCATCAAAGTTCAGCAAAGTGTCCATAGTTGACTCCGCTTATCTCTAAGTCAGAGCGCTGTTGATGACTAGTCCTTGACAATACCTCTTGGTGTAAATCAACGAAAACCACCAATCAGCCCAACACTTCTTTTAGCTTTTAAAACTCTTAACCTATCTCTAGTCCGAGTTAGTATCGTTAACACCGTACTTATCCCTTTCATGAATCTAACTCTCTCGATGCTAGATAAATAGATTACTTACAAACTTCTCTCTCGAGCTTGAATGCAAGAACAAGGAATGACAATAGGATAAGCAAACTTCGATATTATTATTGCATTAGAACAAAGAAACAAGAAACAATCTTCTCTCACTAATATCTACAACCTTCACCTATTCCTAAGAGATTTAGAACATAATCTCGATAAGTACAAATCTTAGGGGAAGGGTTTCTCTAAAATCGGCTATCTCTAACAATGTGGTCGGCTAGGCTATATATAGTCTTAACCAAGGGCAAACCTTTCCTAAATAGACTCTAACTTGGAGTAGGGAGCAAGTCTTATACATGAGATCTGATGTTTCCAAGTTTGCAGCCTTCTAGAAAGATTTTCCCGTTCGGTCTTTGACTTGGACTTTTAGTGTGCTAGCCTGGTCCAATTAGTGCGCTGCATCTTTTAGAATGTTCTCTATATTTTTATCTTTCATTCGCCTACAATGTTGATGTTGCCACTCTGGATGCTACCGCGGCCTTGTCCCTGCCTTGGCCTCAACACTGCTTCACCGCTGCTTCAGCACTGGATATTCCTGCATGTACAAAATATATAATAATATTCGCGTTCTCTATAAATTTTGACTTTATAAGTAGTGATAACGGAATATCCAATATTATGCAAAGAGTCCATATTTCAGCTCAAGTTGGAGTATAGTAGATGCATAAAGTGCCATAAGAAGGATAGTAAATAACTGCCTTTTGGGTACTCATTACCCATAATTAACTATTTGAACTCATAAAATTTGATTTAATAATATTTGGTTGTCGTTTTGTTGATATTAAAACGTTCTTGTCTAACTCGGCTTTACAGAAAATTCTTTCAAATTTTAACCAAATAAAAAACTAAAAATTTGAGATTGATTCGTATAATTTTATTCAAAAACCCATAATTTACTATTTGAAATCATAGAATTTCATCCAATAACATTTGGTTGTCGTTTTGTTGGGATTAAAACGTGCATGTCTAATTGAGCTTTGTAGAGAATCTGTTCGAATTTTAATCGAGTAAAATGCTAAAAGTTTGAGGTTAATTCGTATAATTTTGTTCAAAAGCCTATAAATAACTATTTGAACTCATAAAATTTGATTTAATAACATTTGGTTTTTATTTTGTTGAGATTAAAACTTGCATGCCTAAATGGGCTTTATAGAGAATCTGTTCGAATTTTAACCGAGTAAAAAGCTTAAAATTTAAGACTAATTTGTTTTATTTTGTTCAAAAGCTCATAATTAAATATTTGAACTCTTAAAATTTAATTTAATAACATTTGGTTGTCGTTTTGTTGGGATTAAAAAAAGCTTGTCTTAACGGGCGTTATAGAGAATCCGTTCGAATTTTAAAAGAGTAAAAAGTTGAAAATTTGAGATTAATTCGTATAATTTTATTCAAATGCCCATAATTAACTATTTGAACTCATAAAATTTGATTAAATAACTCCGGGTTGACGTTTTGTTGGGATTAAAACGTGCATGTCTAAATGGGCTTTATAGACAATCCGTTCGAATTTTTTTTGAAGGAAAGGGCCTCATTAAAAAACCCCTATAGCCAACCACCCCGAGAGGTGGGAAGGCCCGTATGGGGAAAAGAGTACCCTAGATATTATTGAGAAGAAGAGGAGAACCTCTCCGAGTTTACAGAGACCCGAATAAAATCGGGAAAGAAACAATCAAAAGAACTAGAAGTAAAAGAACGCAAAGCCCTATTTGCCAAAGTATGGGCTACTACGTTTGCATCTCTAGGCACATAACAAATCTTGCAATTAGGCATAGTACCCAGAGTGGCGCGGATGCGAGTTACCAAGTGCTGCACTGTGGAAAGATCTCGAGAAGGAGCATTATTAATTTTGTTGGCAATGGACGCAGAGTCAGTTTCAAAGATCACATTAGTCCATCCGTTGACAACAGCAAAGCGTAAACCTTCCAGAATAGCAAGAGCCTCTGCAGAGGCAGGATCCGAACAAAGAAGGGGCATGAAGCAGCCACCAAGCACTGAGCCAGAAGAGTCACGAGCAATAACACCTGCAGCAGCCCCTCTCAAGACAGGGTCAAAAGCCCCCATCCATGTTAATTTTGACAAAACTTGGAGCCGGTTTCATCCATCTAGCCGGAGCGAAGGTGGGCTCAGCTAGCCGGGAGGATTGGCGGGACTCATCATTAAAAGATGTATAATCAGTGAAGATTTTTTGGGCAGAGGCAACAGTTAACCAAATCGGTTGGATATGGTTGTTATGAACAAAAACATTACGGCGGTTCCATAGGTTCCATAAAATTGTAATAAGAAGAGAGAATTGGTGCAAGGAGAGAAAACCAGCAGCATCAGAAAGCCACTGATGGGGGGAGGTGTAAGCATTGGACAACAGTCGATGGGGAAGGCCTGCCAAAAGGATCGCCTCCTGAGCACTAGGACAATCTCGCATAGCATGGAGAGAGGTTTCGACAGTCATGTTGCAAATTGGGCAAACCCCAGAACCAAGATTAGCTTGCAGAATTTTCTGACCGGAGGGTAACGCATCATGACATAAACGACATCCAAAGGAACGAACTTTGGATCCGTTCGAATTTTGACCAAGTAAAAAGCGTAAAATTTGAGATAAATCAATATAATTTTGTTCAAAAGACCTTAATTAAATATTTGAACTCATAAAATTTGATTTAATAACATTTGGTTGTCGTTTTGTTTTGATTAAAACGTGCATGTCTAAATATGCTTTATAGAGAATCCGTTCAAATTTTAACCGAGTAAAAATAAAAAATTTGAGACTAATCTCTACAATTTTGTTCAAAATCCTATAATTAACTATTTTAGCTCAAAAAATTTCATTTAATAACGTTTGGTTATCGTTTTGTTGGGATTAAAACATGCATGTCTAAATGGGCTTTATAAAGAATCTGTTCGAATTTGTTTTTGAGAAAAGGGCCTCATTAAAAAAAACCTATAGCCAACCACCCCGAGGGGCAGGAAGGCCCCTATGGGGAAAAGAGTACCCAAGATCTTATTGAGAAGGGGAGGAGAACCTCTCCGAGTTTACAGAAGCCCAAATAAAATCGGGAAAGTCACAGGAGAAAAAGCAAGAAGAAAAGGAACGCAAAGCCCTAGTAGCTAACACATGGGCTACAACATTAGCCTCTCTAGGTACATAACAAATCTTACAGTCAGGCAAAGTACCAAGAGTGAAACGGATACGAGACACCAAAGGTTGCACAGAGGAAAGGTCTTGGTAAAGGGGATCGTTGACCTTATTAGCAATGGAAGCGGAGTCAGTCTCGAAGACAACACGGGTCCAGCCATTAGAAAAGGCAAGCTTCAGACCTTCTAGGAGGGAAAGAGCTTCGGCAGAGGCAGGATCCGGACAGAGGAGAGGCAAAGAACAACCGCCAAGGACAATGCCGGAGGAATCCCTAGCAATGACACCAGCTGCTGCTCCTTTTAACACGGGGTCGAAAGCACCATCCGTGTTAATCTTGACGTAACCAGGATCTGGTTTTGTCCATCTAGCAAGAGCAAAAGTGGGCTCAGCTAGCCGGGAATGTAGACGGGAGGCATTGTTAGCTGAGGTGTAATCATGTAAAAGGCTGAGAGCATTAGTAACGGTTAACCAAACCGGTTGAAGATGGTTATTATGGACAAAGTCATTGCGACGGTTCCAGGGATTCCATAAGATCGTAAGAAATAAAGAGAATTGATGAAGAGAAAGAAAGCCAGCTGCCGTAGAAAGCCACTGATGAGGGGAGGTATAAACAGGAGAAAGAAGTCGAGATGGGAGTCCTACCAACTGAAACGCCTCCTAGTGCAAGGGCAGTCCCTTATAGCATGGAGGGTGGTTTCAATGGCCAAATTGCATATAGGGCAAATCCCCGAACCTAGATTGGCCTGAAGGATTTTGTGACCAGACGGTAGTGCATTGTGGCACAAACGCCAAGCAAAAGAATGAACCTTGGGAAGAGTGGGTAATTTAGAGAGAATTTTCCAAAGTTTAGAGGGCCTGTTAACTGGTCCTGGCTGAAGCTTCAAAAATTGATAACCCGATCGTACGGAATAGATACCAGAATCATGGTTGCCCCAGAGGGTGGTATCCTTTGTATCATTAATAATTGGAACATTAAGGATAGTATTAGCATCTTCATGTGTAAAGTAATTCCTAACTTTTGATTCATCCCATCGGGGTAAGTTGGGTATCATAAAAGTGCCAGCGCGCAAAGGAACTTCATCACTGATCTTATAATCACCATATAGGCGTAAAGGCTGAGAGCCACCCCAATTGTCAAAGTGGATCTGGACAGTACTAGACATACCTGGGCGTATAAAAAATCCATCACGAAGTTTAGAAATAGCTACACTGAGCCCTTTCCAAGCAAAGGAGGAGTTCCGTGAAGAAACAGAATCTAGTAAAGAACCAGTCGGGTAGTACTTGCATTTGTAAATTTGACTAAGAAGGTTCCCAGGAGTACACACCAGGCGACAAATTTACTTACCAAGTAAAGCAATATTAAAATGGTGTAGGTCACGAAAGCCTATTCCCCCGGCCGCTTTTGGGAGGCAGACAGTATCCCAAGGAAGCATGTGCCATCCTTTTTTATTAGATTTTCCAGACCACCAGTAACGGCGTATAGAAGTAGTCATGTCATCAATAATATTTAGTGGCAGAAGGTAGCAAGACATCACATATTGAGGCATAGATTGTATAACCGATTTGATGAAGATTTCTCTCCCACTAAAAGAGAGGAGATGCTTATCCCAGCTGGTCATTCTGGCAATCATTTTGTCTCTGGTAAACCCCAGAACAACAGTTTTATTCTTTCCAATGAGAAGAGGGACTCCTAAATAATGCCCAGGATCATTCACCTCCTGGACATACAGTATGTCATTGATGGCCATTCGAAGTGACAAGGGGGTTTGCCGAGAATAGAAAATAGTAGATTTCTCAAAATTCACTGCTTGCCCGGACGAAGTGGCATAAATGTGCAGAACGTCCCGAAGGCGCTGCATTTCTGTCATTTTGGTCTTGATAAAAGCAATACAGTCATCTGCAAAAAGAAGATGATTGACACGTGGCCCATTTCTGCTAGCACCAAGCCCCGGGAGGTTACCAGAGGATTGCTCAGCATTGAGCAAGGCAGAAAGGCCCTGTGTACAGAAAAGAAACAAAAAAGGGGAAAGAGGGTCCCCTTGACGTAAACCTCTATAGGGCTTAAAAGGTCGGGAGAGAGAATCATTCACTCGGACTTGAAAGGTAACAGAGGATATACACCTCATAATAAGGGATACCCAATTGGAGTTGAAGCCTAGGCGAATCATAATATGTTCTAAAAAAGTCCATTCAACACTGTCGAAGGCCTTTTCCATATCTAATTTTAAACTAGCCCATTTCGCAAGGGATGTAGCATCAATATTAAGGGTATGGATGAGTTCGTGGGCTATAAGAATATTATCTGTAATGTTCCTATCGTGAACAAAAGCAGCTTGGTTGCCACTAATACAAAGGGGTATGATAGATTTTAGCCGGTTAACAAGTACTTTCGAGATAATTTTATAAATAACTGTACAGAGACTAATAGGTCTAAGATGACGCATTGTAGTAGGTTCATCAATTTTAGGGATAAGCACAATAATGGTACGATTGACTTCTTCCATATTAATGGACCCTCGGAGAAGCCCGAGGCAGAGAGATATAAATTAATGGCCAAGGATATCCCAGTGCTTCTGGAAGAAACCGCTTGGGAAATCGTCAACCCCCGGGGCCTTTCTCGGATCGATATCACGAAAAGCAGTATGAATTTCATCTGGAGTGAAATCCTTATTAAGTTCATTATTCATTGAATCAGTAACAACTGTGAGAATGTTGTTCAAAATTGATGAATCTATTATAGGAGAGGATGATGAAAAAAGACTTTGAAAGTATGTAACAGCGGTAGTCATATTATCATTTGAATTAGTTTGCCAAATATTTTGACCGTTGAAGAGACCAACAATCTGGTTTTTCCTCTGTCGGCTAGTCGCTCTGGCATGAAAGAAGTGTTTTTGTCACCGTGCTCTAACCAGAGTGTTTGAGCGCGTTGAGCCCAATAGATTTCCTTCGCGTTAAGTAAACTATCGAGCTCGCGTTTAGTAGAGAGAAGGCCATTGATTTCAGAGTCGAAGAGATGTCTCGTGAGACATAGGTTAATGAAGTCATTCAACTGGGAGATACGCTTATTGGATTTCAATCGTTTGTTAGTTTACCAAGTAGCAAGGAAGTGTCTAATATCGTGTAGTTTACTTAGAGTCGATCGAGATAGAGTAGACCATAGCTCTTTAATACGTAAAAGAACCTCTGGATTATCAGCCCAACATCTCTCATAGCGGAACAAGGTGATGGTCCACACAATTGGAGGACCCAGTACAGGCCTAGTATCCATTAAAATAGGACAGTGGTCAGAACGCACCTGAAAGAAAGAGATAGCTTGGCAACTAGGGAAAGTATTGAACCGGGTTGAATTACCAAGAAATCTGTCTAGTCTTTCCATAATGGTTACCGAGTTGCATCCCGATGTGGTCCAAGTGAACCATCCAGACTTTAGTTTGTAGTCGAAAAGATCATTATTATCAAGGCACTCTTGAAAATTGTTAATTTATGAACGAGCACGGCGAGAACCACCTTGTTTTTCGTTGTCGTAAAGGATTTCATTAAAGTCCCCCCTGAAAGCCAAGGAAGAGAACTGGCTACATTCAGAGAATCTATTAATTGCCAAGTCTTGTGTTTGTTCGCAGTTTCAAGAAAGCCATGTATGCCAGTAAAGTGGAATTGAATTTGTTCAAATGTAACAAGAACATCAATATGTCGATCTGAATACGAGAGAAGATCAACAGAAGAATTGTTGTTCCATATGATGGCAAGTCCTGTGCAGGAAGGCCTGGGATCAATGGCTAGACAACCGTGCATACCAAGTTTGAGCTTAATACGATCCATGTTTTGTTTGTTTAATCTGGTCTCACAAAGAAAGAGACAATCAACATCATGCTTGGAGACAGCACGTTGTAAAGCAAGAACTGCCTAGGCGTTGCCAAGACCCTGACAGTTCCAACATAAGATTTTCATTTCTCTCGGCGGGGTTGATCATCGTCAACCACCGCCGGAGAGTTGTTAAAGCTACTCATCCCAGCTAACCAATAATGTATATTAAAATTAAGTAGAGCAGGAAAGCAATTTCTCTTATAAAGGAACGATACGCCAAGGTAGACGTTGGAGAGATCCGTTTTGAAGGGTGGTATATATAGTCGGAGAATAGCAAAAGTACTAAAGAGAAAGAAAAAGAAAAAAGAAAAGCGAAAGAGATATAAAGTAGAAGTGGAGAAGATGCAGGTGAAAGGAAAAAAGAAAATAAAAGATTGCCCACAGAAAAAAGAGGGAAAGAAAACAAGATGATGAAAGATTAGAGCAGAGAAATAAACAAAGTAAAAAGACAATGTAAAAGAAATATTATTAATCCAGGAAAAAAAACCCGAAAGGAGGTGCAAAAGAAAGAAACTGTCCTAATATACTCAAAGAACTAAAAACATCAACATGCACACGAAAAAAACATAAAGTAAAGCTGGAACTGTCATGGTGTAGAAGCCATGACAGTCCCATAAAAGATCGATCATTTGGCACGGCGGGGTTGACCACTGTCAACCTCCGCCGGAGAGTTGTTTGTGCTGCTCATCCCAGCTTTTTCTGCAGACCCTTTAGGAGGTGGCCGAGGGCGTTTAGGCCGAGAACCCTCATCGGATGGTGGAGTTCTTTTAGCGCCTCTAGTAGAAATTGCACGAACAATTCTCTTGGCTGGCGGTGCATTTTCAATCCAGTCAGCAGCCTCTTGGAAGGCAGTGTCATTGGCAAGCTCTAGCTCCAGATCCTGGAGTTCTGGTGCCGATAAGCTATCATCAGCATCACCATCAGGGACCTTAGATCGAGTAGTTACATTGGATTCCAGATCTGGAAAGGCCGTTTGTAAGATTTGAGAAAGACCATGCCGAACAGATAACTTACTTGGAACAGTTGGAAGAGTACGAGGGCCTTGTGAGAAAACAGGTGTAGACTCAGAAGGCAGGGCGTTCTCCTTAACTGGTAGGGTTGTCATAGGACCCTTGTCTTTACCATTGGTGTTCGTGGAGGGAGTTGCCTGTGAGCTTTGCGAAATGTAACGGATGCATCCTCTCTTTAGAGGTTGAGTAACATTTTTCCTAGGTAGATAGCGTAGCCAGTCGCCATATTGAAGTTGCTCAGGCCTCTCCTCAATTGGAATAGTGCAAAAGTCAAGAGAGTGGCCAACACGACCATAGAAGTGACAGAGAGTGGGAAGACGTTCGTATTGTAGCAGACAAAAGCGGGTAGAAGAGCCCCCGCCAATAGCAACACAACGTCGAACTGGTTTAGAAGCATCTAGAGTTAACCCTACCCAAAGATAGTCAACCATATTGAAATCCAGTTTCCTCGTGTCAATTTTTGTAACATTCCCTATGAGCGCCCCGAGCGATTCACCAGTATTGTTAGCAGAATCTTCCGAAGCAAGAAGGATAGGTGGAATATTATAAATCCGTACCCACACATTCATTGTTAGGAATGAGTGATCATCAAAGCTAATAGTAGGGTCATATTGAGTGAGAGAAAGCCACTCATCCTTGTAGGTCCATGGTCCCCTGGACAGGATATCCTCCTTAATCTTTTCATCCTTGAAGCAGATTAGAAACAGCCGTGGCCGCAGTGAACGCATAGAAGATAGTTTAGCCGGGGTCCAGATTCCGGTGAAGGCTTTAATAATAATCTGATCATCAATATCCTTGGAGGTAATCATGTTCCCTAAAAGAGTCGTATGTGAATCAGCATCAGCAGAGTCCCAAGGTAGGTTGGTTTGAAAGATAGTAGATTGTTCTTCCTCGGTGAATTGGATATTCCCGAGTTGTTGGAGAAAAGTTTTGGAATCCATTAGGAAAAGAAGAGAGAATGGGCGGCAATGCGAAGAAAATATGAGGAGGAATAAAGCATGAGTGGAGTGTATGATCTTATATATAGGCAAGAAGTTCATATGAGAGTAAGATAGAAGAATTTCATCAGGATTAAAATAGAGGAAAAGAGTCTGTAAAGGAATGAGATATCTTTTAAATAAGAAGATAAGATAGTTGAAAAAAAGAGACCAAAAAACTATTAAAAAAAATAGAATAGTGTGAAAATGAATAAATATTGTAATTAAAAAAGGTAGAAGAGTTTGAAAAAGAATAACTATTGTATTTTTAATGGAAAAGAATAAGAGTCCAAAAAAGAAGACATTATAGGATGGAAGAAGTGCGAAGAATATTAAAATAAAATAAAAGATTAGATACAAAGTAGCAATTGGTATAAAAGTCTGATATACAGACCATTGTTTCAATAAGACACCATGAAAGGTGTTGGTGTGAACCTTATATAAGATTGGTAAACAAGCAAATGTATAGTTATCACAAAGAGTATGGAAAAGCCGCAAGAAGATTAAATAGCACACCAAAATTAACATTAACAGTAAGGAAAATATAAAGAAGACAACAACAAGCAAAAAGGATAGGTAGCAAAGATAGCGATAGGTAACATAACGACATGGAATTCGATGAACCATAGACACTTTATACCGTAACCATGAAGAGAACATTCGATAATTTGTGAATAAACGTAACACCACAAAGAAAATATCATACCTGTCTTGATAATACGAACCCAAATAGATAACACATCCGCCTGCCGTGACCGTTCCTCCCTCGCGATCCACACGCATGCAAGGAGCCAACGCTCGCTTCATGCACAGACTTGGCGTCGTTCTCGACCGAGGCAGGAGCAGGAAGCAAGGTGCAAAACCCCACCCTTGCCAAGCAGCAAGAAACCAAGATCGGCCTAACTCCCAAGGAACGACGAGAAGCCGAGCAAAACTCGACAGAAACAAGGTTGATAACCATTGCTGCCGACGATCAGAGACAAGAACCAAAACCCACGATGCATACGAATTTTAACTGAGTAAAAAGTTGAAAATTTGAGATTAATCTATATAATTTTGTTTAAAAGTCCATAATTAAGTATTTGAACTCATAAAATTTGATTTGATAACATTTGGTTTTCGTTTTGTTGCGATTAAAACGTCCATGTCTAAATGTGCTTTATAGAGAATTCGTTCGAGTTTTAACCACGTAAAAATATGAAAATTTGAGGTTAATATATATAAATTTTTCAAAAGCCCATAACTAACTATTTGAACTCAAAAACTTTTGGTTGAATAACTTTTGGTTGTCGTTTTGTTGCGATTAAAATGTGCATGTCTAAATGGGCTTTATATAGAATACGTTAGAATTTTAACCTAGTAAAAAGCTGAAAATTTGAGATTAATCTGTATAATTTTGTTCAAAAGCTCATAATTAAGTATTTGACTCATAAAATTTGATTTGATAACATTTGGTTGTCGTTTTGTTGCGATTAAAACGTTAAAGTCTAAATATTCTTTATAGAGAATTCGTTCGAGTTTTAACTGTATAAAAATCTGAAAATTTGAGGTTAATATGTATAAATTTTTTCAAAAGCCCATAATTAACTATTTGGACTCAAAAATTTTGGTTTAATAACTTTTGGTTGTCATTTTGTTGCGATTAAAATGTGTATGTCTAAATGGGCTTTATATAGAATCCATTCGAATTTTAACTGAGTAAAAAGTTTAAAATTTGAGATTAATCTGTTTAATTTTGTTCAAACACCCATAATTAAATATTTGTACACATAAAAATCGATTTAATAACATTTGATTATCATTTTCTTGGGATTAAAACGTGCATGCCTAAATGGGCTTTATAGAGAATCCGTTCGAATTTTAACCGAGTAAAAAGCCAAAAATTTTAGATTAATCTGTATAATTTTGTTGAAAAACCCATAATTAAGTTTTTGAACTCATAAAATTTGATTTACTTACATTTGGTTATCGTTTTATTACGATTAAAACGTGCATGTCTAATTGAGTTTATAGAGAATCTGTTCGGATTCTAACCGAGTAGAAAGCGGAAAATTTGAAATTAATCTATATAATTTTCTTTAAAATCCCATAATTAACTATTTAAACTCATAAAATTTGATTTAGTAATTTTTTGTTGTCGTTTTATTGAGTTTAAAACGTGAATGTGTAAATGAGCTTTATAGAGAATACGTTCGAATTTTAATAGTGTAAAAAACTAAAAATTTCATATTAATTTGTATGATTTTGTTCAAAAGCCCATAATTAACTATATGAACTCATAAAATTTTATTTAATAAGAATTGTTTGTCATATTGTAGGGATTAAAACGTGCATGTCTAAATGGGTTTTATAGAAAATCCGTTCAAATTTTAACCAAGTAAAAAGCAAAAAATTTGTTATTAATCTGTATAATTTTGTTCAAACGCCCATAATTAACTATTTAAACTCATAAAATTTGATTTAATAATATTTGGTTATCGTTTTGTTGGGTTTAAAACGTGCATGTTTAAACGGGCTTTTTATAGAATTTGTATAATTTTGTTCAAACGCCTATAATTAACTAATTGAACTGATAAAATTTGATTTAAAAACATTTGGTTCTTGTTTTGTTGGCATTAAAACGTAATTGTCTAAATGGGCTTGAAAGAGAATCCACTCGAATTTTAACCGATTAAAAATCTTAAAATTTAAGATTAATCTGTATAGTTTTTTCCCTCGAAGAACCTTTGTATCCACATCTAAAAATCCTCATTGGTTCCTCCTCATAACTCATATCCGTTCTTAACTCAATCTCCTCAACTAGAACAACATGAGAAGGATCTGATCTATACTTACGAAGCATCGATACATGGAAAACATAATGCGTCTAACTCAACTCAACCGGTAACCTCAACCGATAAACAACATGACCAATTCGCTCTAACACCTCATACGGCCCAAAGAAACGAGGACTTAACTTACCCTTACGTCCAAACCTCATTAACTTTTTCTATGAGAACCCTTTAGAAACACTTTATCTCTGACAACATATTCCACCTCTCTATGCTTCAAATCGGAATATGACTTTTGCCTATCTGAAGCCTTCTTAAGCTTGGAACAAATAAGCTTAACCTCCTTATCCGTATCCTTCAACACTTGAGGTAAAGAAACATACTTTCGTCTATCTTCCTTCTAACACAATAAAACATCAAACGATGCCATCTGTATACTTTCCTGAAAACTATCATTAGAAGCAAACTCTACCAATGGCCACTGTTTCTCCCAAGAACCTTAAAATTCAATGATGCAACATCTCAACATATCCCCCAAAGTCTGACTAATACGTTCAGACTGATCATCTATCTGAAGATGCCAAGCTGTACTAAACTGAGCCTTGTGCCCAAAGCAACCTACAAACTCTTCTCAAAACTTAGATGTAATACGCGGATCTCTATCCGATATGATCAACTTAGGCATACTATGCAACTTCACCACCTCAGAAAATATGCACACTTTGTATACCTATCAACAATAACCCATATAAACCCTTCTTGGGCTCCGTCACATCTTTCTTTAATCCAACCCAAAGGTATACACTTTTGAGATCCCTACACATCTTCACACTACCCGGATGCATAGCAAACGAGCTAATATGTGCTTCTGCCAAAAAAAAACTTGCCTCAACTCAACATCATCCGGCACCACAATCCGACCTCTAACCTACAACACCTCATCATCATCAAAATGATACTCGGTTGGTCTACACTCTGCAATATCCTCCACAAAAGGTACCAACGCCTCATCCTCTAACTGTTATACCTTCATCATCTCAACCAAGATAAGTCTTACTTACAAGTCCTCCATTCAACCACCTTCCTTTGAAATACTTAACTTAGCAAACATCATCCTCAACTCAAATGTTGTCTTACGGCTCAAAGATTCAGCCATCACATTAGCTTTCCCTGGACGACTCACAACAGTCATCCAACACTTACTCTCCTTGGACAACCAGCAGATTCATCCCTCACAACAAAGCAACAACGCACACACCACTACACCATCTCAATTCTCACAGAAAACATCACTCAAAAGAAAACCCCTTTTTCTTGCTTAAGATTGATAACCAATTCTTGATTATTGCAACGGTTTCCATATCATCACCATCGAACTGACCTTATTTTCGATATCCTCCCACATACCAGGTAACCAACTAAGCCTTTCACCAATCTCCACTCCACACAATGATGCTCCACCAACAAGCTTCAAACTAACTTTACACAAAACTGTCAACATTGTCTTAAGCAAACTCCATCAACAACAACTTCATTATGAGTCATATTAACTACATCACAATATCATAGTATATCATCCATTTACCTATGAAAGATAAAACCCAACATCCAAACGGCAAGCTATGTCGGTCTTAAAAACCCTTAAATCTTAACATATTATAGATACACCACTCACCCATCTTTCCAATGGGACATAGAAACCCAAGAAAACCGTTCTCAAACAAATGATTGATCCACCAACCCACATAGGAAAACTCTATATCATCCATAGAACTTACTACCAAACTTATCACGATTCCTTCCGACTTCAACCTTGGCACCTTTACTACTACTAATAACCCAAAGAAAATTGATACTGACTCTTACCTTATCAGCAAGATAAACATCTACACTTGATTCAAACATAATACAAACAAGCTCAATCGAAAACAAATGTTTCCCCAACTTCTACCACAACACTTACCACCAATCACACGGAAAAAGATTACCATAAGCCCTGATCAAGATATCATTCCATCTCGGCACTTTTTGAAACAATCATGTGGCTCACATAACACAAAAAGATTCTCAACGCAAAATTAAACCTTTCCAAGCACATCCTTAACTATACCCTCAACAAACACCTGACCATGACTTGTCCCTGATCAACTTAACCAAGATAGAGTCCAACTCATAGCTCCACCATTTTATTAAGTCTCTCCATAGATTAACCGAACATCTTCCTTCGTAACTCCACAACAACCCTGGCTTACTCCATGT
Organism: Abelmoschus esculentus; assembly: GCA_035048815.1. Lineage (NCBI taxonomy): Eukaryota > Viridiplantae > Streptophyta > Magnoliopsida > Malvales > Malvaceae > Abelmoschus > Abelmoschus esculentus. Next base: position 8,394,992 of record JAUCBN010000026.1, on the reverse strand, counting down.
CACAAACTCCCATTGCAAGCATCCTTATGTAAGCTAAGTCATCCCCTATAGCTAACATTCCACAAAACATACCGTACAAGAAACTTACCAACTTTGTGTCAAACCCAACATTGTACTCATCCCAACAATAATATCTCCAACTTCCACTTGCTGAAGGTATAAGGGTGGTTTAGATGTGTTTTTGGTTCATAATTGAAGTAGATTAGATGCTAGAATCATTAGGTTTTGGGCTAATGTTGTTCGGATGCGTTTCGGCTTAGTTTTCGGTCTTTTCAGCTAAGTTTTCGGTAATTTTGTGGAGGTTTGATGTGGCTGCTAGTTTGAGCATGTTATGATGTGAATATGCTCTATTTTTAATGATGTAGAGGTAGTGCAAGAAGGTGAATAAGTGGCTGGTGCATTGGCGTTGCCATCGGAGCATCGACCAGGGATTGTTTGGCTTGTCGGTGAGTGTTTTTCAGACTTAAAGCGAATCGCATTGGTACGGTTATGTTTTGGGGACTATGGAAGAGTGTGAAAACTTTCTATAGTTCAAGAGTAAGTAAAGTAAATGTTTTTGATATATTAACATGAGCTTCGGCTACATTCGGTAAAGACATTGATGTTGGTAATGTAATGAGATTTTGTTTTTGGAAATGCATAAACATGATTTTTAATTGGTGCATGTATGAGATAATTGCTGAAAATGTATGGTTTAAAAAGGCATACATTGTTAAGGAAAACATGGAAAAATGAACTTAGAATATATGTGGTTATTTGCCTTCAAATTAAAGGTGCCATTGGGTATGACTTTCGGTTCATTTGTTGAACACATTATGGACGCATTATGAGCTGAAAATGAATTAGAATATTATGTGGTTATTTGCCTTGGAATTGATGGTGCCGTTGGGCATGACATTTGGTTCATTGGTGAACATATTATGCATGCATTATGAGCAGCAAATTATCATGCACATTTGATTATGATATTGGCTTAGTGACACTAACTTTAGATTCGAATATGAATGACATGTTATTAGGATTATCTTAAGTGCACTTTAAATATTATTGAGAATAAAGAATATTACCTACATGTAACAAGGGTGACTTTGTATCCAATCGTGCGTGGTAGAGCCGCCTACACGTAACAAGGGTGACTATGTGTCCAATCGTGCGTGGTAGTGCTATAATGGTGACTTCGTGTCATGTCAATGGTGACTTCGTGTCATGTCAATGGTGACTCCGTGTCATATCAATGGTGACTTCGTGTCATATCAATGGTGACTTTGTGTCATGAAGAGACTAATGGTCTCTAACAATGGATCCGTATATTCGGTGAACTTAAGGTTCACAACAAGTGATCACTAGAAGCTAATATGCATACATGGAATAAAAGAGAACATTGTGCATCATTCATGTAATGTATTGATAATGTTGAACATACTCAAAAAGTGATTTGATATCATAGACATGAACATGGAATATTAAGCATGCATATTTTTAATGATGCATTGCAAACTATGGTTGCATTATGGTTTTAAAAAGATTCATTGATGATCTTGTGTAGAGCTTCCTCACTAAGCTTGTTTGCTTAGGCTCTCTTTTCATCTTTGTAGAAAAATAGAGGTACTTGGGGCTTCATTCGAGGCAAGGAAACCAAGGGGAAAGATTACTACAATTTGGTATGTTTTTGGCAAATAAATTGGGTCATGGCTATGTCTAACCCAACCTATGTGAGGAGTATGTACTTAGACTTTGGCTTATATTGTAATAAGACATTTGTTGCTTGTTTGTTCATTGTTGGACTATGAAATTGTTTGGATTGTCGAAGCATGTACTTGCATGATTGTTATGGTTTTAATCATTTTTTAGGAAGCATGCCTATAGTTTGGTTGATGTCGTGACATTGTTAATCGTGGGTTATAAGCTGTTAATTATGGTTAGGAATTATAGATATAGGTGGAAGAGATTAATGGTTGTATATTGAATTGTTAGTGTTCACTTATTGTAACGGAACTTTAGGTTCCAGACCTAAAGTTTCGAAATCTTGCGAGCAATTTCAATTCTAGAAAGCTACTGGACGCGAAAAGTTTCGAAACCTTTTACAAAGAGTTTCGAAACCTTTATGAAAGGTTTCGAAACCTTTGGCTGCTAGATATTGATAGTTGTTGGAAATTATATTTTAGTCCCGAATATCTTTCTTTGCGCAATTGGGGTATCTACAGATGTTATTTTGAGCTGAAATTTCATATGGATGCATAAAGTTGATTTAATTTCAAGATGGTTAACTCAATTTGGAAGAAGTCCTTATAATTTTAAAGATTTACATTTTGGTCCCTAAATTGGAGAAACATGCAATTGATGATGTTACAATGATCCGTTTGACTTGAAATTTACCGTGAAGAGTACTTGTGTGCTTATTTGAACCTTGATGAAAAGAATTTCTACTTTGTTATTAGAATTTAAAATTTTTACGTTTTAGTCCTTAACTTACTTAAGTGTTTAATCGGATGTTTGTTTATAATCGGACTGTTTCCGTTAATGCCTTGTATGAGACCTTGACATGTAGGAATACAATTATGCATCTAGAAGAAGAAAAAAATATAACGGTTTTAGGGTTGTTTATCGAATCGGACCTTCGCGGGTTTAGTTTGATATTCCCCGTGCAACCCATTAGTGTCGGTTCCGTCTAGGACGAGCTAAGGGGGTTACAATCTGAAAATATGTTGGCATTGGCAATGTGTAACCGATAACCCCAGTTTAACCATCATTACTCAAAGTACAATCATCATGAATAGATTTTCACACACCAACAATATATCATGCTCAATCACACATATCATGATCAATCGCATATTTAAACACACAACTTAGCAATCCTACACATGCTTTAACCAACAAACTACACACTTTACAAACCTGGATGTGATACCACCAAATGTAACCCCCTTAGCCCGGCATAGACGGAACCGGCACTAATGGGTTACACGGGGAATATCAATCCAAACCCGCGAAGGTCTGATTCGATAAACAACCTTATAACCGTTATATTTTTTTCTTCTAGATGCATAATTGTATTCCTACATGTCAAGGTCTCATACAAGGCATTAACAGAAACAATCTGATCATAAACAAACATCTGATTAAACACGTAAGTAAATTACCTTTGAGATCTATCCACCAAAAAGATGAGAATTTCTCTTCTTGATTCCTTGCAAATTGTTGTTGATTTAGTAAAATTGATGATTAGGCTTTGTAAAGAATGAAGTGATGATTAAAACGAAGTAATTCTTGTTGAAAAAGGTGGAAAAATCAGCAAGGAATTGAAGAAAATAGATGAAGAAAATGAGAGAAAAAGTTGAGAGAAAATAAATGGTTAAGTGAGAAAATGATTATCATCTTTTAACAAACTAATTAAAAATCATTTTGGTGAATAAATCATCATTTAAAAATTAAATTAGGTTTATGGCCCTCTAAGGATTATAGGTATAGCTTGCTTTCCAATTTAGTCACTAAAACTTCAAATTTTCGAAAATCACAAAATTAGCCCTCTAATTTTCCAAAATTTACAAATTGGTCACTTATTTATAATTAAGCATAATTAAAAATTAATATAAAGTTCAAATTACTTTCCTTTTAATTTTTGAAACATATTTTAATATTTTTAAACCCTATTCCAAAAATTATTATTTTTCTTAATTAAAAATATTCCTATTTTATATTTCCCCGGAATAATGAACCGGAGAACCCGATTTGACCTGAATCGAATTCTCCTAACTAAAGCCTAAACTAATAACCCCAAAATCGGGATGTTACAGTTTTTGTTGAAAATACATATCTTGGATTTTGAAATGATGCATGCATGTGTTAATTGCTAATAATGCATGGTTTAGAAAGACATTCATGACTTATGGAAGCATAAGTACAAAACTCAGTGTACTCAGTAGCCAACAGATACGTCTTAATTTCAGGATCTAACCCATACCAAAACCTATCACACCGTTTTCGATCGGTGGAAACCAACTCAAGGGCATAATGGCTCAAAACACTCTTGAAATACACCCTTCACAGCCTGAATGGACAATCCAAACTCTCTAAACTGACCACCCTGTGGAGCCGAAGGCACACCAATGGGTGGAGGAGAAAGCTACTCTTCCCTAGCAGTCACTTCACCCTCATTCTAACCATCAATGATCATACCAACACTAGCTCGAGTCTCACGACTCGGAGGCATACTCAAAAATTTCAAATAGGAAATTAAAACATATATTCAAAATATATTAGACTTACATTCGGGCAAGATTCAAGGGAAACCTGTAAAGAATTTAAAAATGTATTGATATTGGCAATGTGTAACCTTTGACTCTTTCAAATAACCACCACTTAAAATACATTCACTGTACATAATTTTCATCATATTGAAAACAATACATATCCAATCACACACAATAAGCCATGCTATGATATCACAAAATGTAACCAACCCCCTTAGCCCGGCCAAGACAAAACCAGCTCTAATGGGTTACACGTGGAATATCGAACCAAACCCGCAAAGGTCCAATTCGATAAATAACCCTAAAAACATATATATATATATATTACATGCATAATTAAATTCCTACATGTGTCAGTCTCATACAAAGCAAGAACGAAAGCAATCCAACCATAAGCGAACACTCGATTAAACAAAAAAGTATATTAAGGACTAAAACATAAATCTTTTAAATTCTATTGACAAGGTATAAGTTCATTCCATCAAAGTTCAATTAAACATACAAATAGCACTCGTGATAAATTTCAAACCAAACGGAATATTCTAACATCATCAATTACATACTTCGCTTATTAGGGACCAAAATGTAAATATTCAAAATTCTAAGGACTTTATCTAAATTAAGTTAGCCAACTTGAAATTAAGTCAACTTGAAATTAAGTCAACTTTATGCACTAATATGAAATTTCAGCTCAAAATAACATATGTAACTATCATAATTAAACAAAGCAAGATATCAAGGACTAAAATGTAATTTCAACACCAAAAGATCATTATTTAGTAAGAGGTATCGATACAGCTGAGCCCTGTATCGATACCTTGACGTGGCATTAACTGAATTAATCACAAAACCCCAGGGGTATCGATACCACTCTTGAACGGTATAGATGCTCGGGCAACTAGTAAGCTTTTATATGCTTGGGGTATCATACCTCAACAAGGGGTTTCGATACCCCTGCACCCAAAAACCATAAATCATACATTTTAAGGGAATTTCACCCATCCGAAAAATAATCAAAGATCATTATCAGCTATAGGCATAACTCCTTGTTGGGACCACCGGCATACCCCATGGTGCAGCGGAACAAAATTACGACAGTCTTTCTAGTGATCCATGTACGTTTAATCCGGAATCAAGAGGAAGAGTTACGATAACTTACACTGGGTTCCTTGATAAATAGAAAAAACAACAACTGGATTTGCGGTAATCACGATCGTCCGACAATTCGAATCTTTAGCCTTTACGAATATCGTCTTGGCCTCTACTCAATTCACCCGATTAAGAGAGAAAATCTCAAAAAACTATTTTTCATAATTCTAGAGTTTGGAATACGGAATTCTCTGATGTTGGCTATTAGACCAAAAGATCCTTTATATAGGTTTAACCCTAGGTATAAGAGTTTGATTCTGAGTTTGTTTAGGAAATAATTAATATTATTTCCTTAAACTTCGGAATCTATTTTTAATTTGAATTTGAAAAGAGATATAATTACTTTAATTATATCCTTTCTATTTAAAATTCGGGATTAAATATAATCTACTTATACATATATATTTTTGTTCATTTTCAATCATTGGGTGTGACCCTATAGGCTCATTGTAACGTTAGTTATAATATTAGAACAATGCTAATATTACAAACAATGAGTGACATCTAGCAATATATAATTGTCATCTAAGTTACAAGAGATCATGATTCGATGTATCATGTTCATGACCAACTCTTTTAATGCATTATATTCTTTTGTCCTTTTATATCTTTAATAGGAACAAGTCTTGGAATAGTCACACTTGTATAGCCTATTTTAATATTTCTTGATATCTAGAGTGAACTACTTTTAATGAATAATTTATGATATCTCATATCAACGTATTCAAGGAAGGTCATGCATTTCTAGTCTCACTCAATCAAGTGACCTTTGATATATTTTCCTATTATGTAGGAAGGACAAATCCTATCTTGATCATTCACATCTCACTATATACATTGTAATATACCCAATGTCAGTTTTTATAGTGTAACTAATTACGAGACACATTTAAATGCATCAAAACATAAAACAACATATATTGAGATAGTAATAATCTCAAGTCTAAGGATCATACATATAGTTGTCACTATGAGCAATATCGTGATCGTCACATAATAATCCAAGATATATGCTCATAGTGGGTCAATCTAATATATTATTCTCTCCTAATATATTCATGTATTAATTCTGACATCTCTATGTCAATGACAACTCATTGTCATCAATTAATCACATGTTAATCTTGAGCGTATTATTATTGTCCATACCCATAATAATACTTGACTAAGGATATTTTAATAATAATACATATATTATTATATGGACCTTATTGTTTCTCAGTTTATGTTATGCATTGACACATATATCTGAAAACAACAATGGTAATGCCTTTATTCAATAAAATTGGTAAATAAAAGTATCCTTACAATCATCATATGATTGGTCTTTGGTCATACTCTAACAATCTTCCCCTAGCACTAAGACCAATCACTAACATATCCAATACCGAGTGACTCAGTGTGACGATCATGCTTCTATTGCGTTAGAGGCTAAGAGTTCACATTAGGTGATCACTAGCAAGCCAATATGCATACATGAAGTGAAATGGTATTCTTGTGCATGACGCATGAAATGATTTGATAATGTTGATGAGCATGATTTGGTTTTACTTTTTTTCAACTAAGCATAAAGGATGCAAACATGACATTAAGTATGATTTATATTTTATGTATTGATGACCTTTTGTAGAGCTACCTCACTAAGCATGTTTGCTTAAGCTCTCCTTTCATCCTTGTAGAAAAATAAAGGCACTTGGGACTTCGTTCAAGGCAAGGAAACCGAGGGAAGGATTACTACAATTTTGGTATGTTTTTGTCAAATAAATTGGGGCACGGCAATGTGTAACCCAACCTATGTGAGAGAGTGTACTTGGACTTTGGATTAGTATGTACTTAGATTTTGGTTTGTGTTGAAATAAGACCTATGTTGCTTGTTTGTTAATTGATGGACTATGGAATTGTTTGAATTGTAAAAGTATGTACTTGCATGATTGTTATGTTTTTAATCATCTTCTAGGGAGCATGCCTATAGTTTGATTGATGTCCGTGACGTTGTTAATCACGTGTTATAAGTTGTTAATTATGCTTAGGAATTATGCATATAGTTGGAAGTGATTAATAGTTGAGTATTGAGTTGCTAGAGTTCACTTAGTGTGATGGAACTTTTGGGTTCTAGACCCAAAGTTTCGAAACCTTAATGAAGGTTTAGAAACCTTTGACAAATAGTTTCGAAACCTTCAAGAAGGTTTCGAAACCTTGCGGGCAATTTCAAGTCTAGAAAGCTTCTAGACGCGAAAAGTTTGGAAACTTTCAGGGAAGTTTCTAAACATTTTACAAAAAGTTTCGAAAACTTCTGAAAGGTTTCCAAACTTTTGACCACTAGGATTTGATAGTTGTTGGAAATTATACTTTAGTCCCAGATATCTTCCTTTGTTTGATTAGGGTACTTACAGATGTTAATTTAAGTTGAAATTGCACATGAGTGCATAAATTTGACTTAATTTTATGATGGTTAACTTAATTTGAATGAAGTCCTTATAATTTGGAAGATTTACATTTTGGTCCCTAAATTAGAGAAACAAGCAATTGATGATGTTAGAATGATCCGTTTAACTTGAAATTTACCGTGAAGGACACTTGAGTATTTAATTAAACTTTGATAAAAAAAATTTATACTTTATTAATAGAATTTAAAAAGTTTTACGTTTTAGTCCTTAATTTACTTAAGTGTTTAATCGGATGTTTGTTTATGATTGGTTTGTTTCCGTTAATGCCTTGTATGAGACCTTGACATGTAGGAATAAGATTATGCATCTAGGTAAGATAAAAAAATATAACAGTTTTAGGGTTGTTTATCGAATCGGACCTTTGTGGGTTTGGTTTGATATTCCCCGTGTAACCCATTAGTGTTGATTCCATATAGGCCGGGCTAAGGGGGTTACATTTGGTGTTATCAGAGCTAGATTTGTAAAGTGTGTAGTTGGTTTGTCAAAGTACGTGTTGGTTTTCTATGTTTTGTGGTTAGTACGTTAAGTGTAAGATTGAAAGTGATATGTTTTTGCTGTGTGCATACCTATACATTATGAGTGTACCTAGAGTGATAATGGGTAAAAGGGGTGGTCAGTTACACATTGCTAATGTCAACATATTTTTGGATGCTCATTGGTTTCCCTTGGATCTTGCCCGAACGTAAGTTGATTATGTCTTAATATTATGTTTTAAAATTGCATGTTTGAAGTATTTGGATAATGCCTTCGAGATGAGAGACTCGTGCTAGTGTGAGCTTGATCACCGATGGTCAGGCAGAGGGAGAGGCGACTGTTAGGGAGGAACCGCTTTTGCCTCTTCCACCAGCTGGTGTACCGCCTGTTGGTGTTCCTCCTGTTCTTGTAGGAGGCCAATTCAGAGAGTTTGCCCCGTTCATACAGGCTATGACGGGTGCGTTTTAGGCTGCTATGGCTGGAGTGCATGTTCCGGCTCCCGCATCAGCCGTTATGGTTACCCCAGGGCTACCGCTAGAGCGATTGCATAGCTTGGGTAGTGTAGAGTTTCGTGGGTCTGACCCGAGTTCAGCTGAGTGGTTGGCTAGCACTAAGAGGATTTTAGACCAAATGGACTATCAGGATGCCCGAAGATTGGGTTTCGTGGTCTCTCTACTTCAGGGAGATGCTTATAGGTGGTGGACTACCACGAAAGCGGGTGTAGCCATTGCTAACCTGACAGGGGAGTACTTCAGGACCGCCTTTGTGCAGAAGTTTTTGGGTCCACAGTACGAGGATGCACGGAAGAGGGAGTTTATGTCCTTGGTACAAGGCATTATGACTGTGGCTGAGTACGAGATACAGTTTATTAGGATGAGCCACTATGCTCCTAAGTTGATCCTTACTGATCGTAAGAGGTGTGATAGGTTCCGATATGGGTTGGATCCTGAGATCAAGACATATTTGTTGGTTGCGGAGTACATTGAGTTTGATGTGCTTGTTAATAGGGATAAGGATGTTGAGGAGTACCTGAGGGAGGCTAGGAAGTCTTCTAATATCGGAAAGAGGCCTGTTTAAGCTAGCACCCAAGGTAATAAAGGTAAGACATTTCGGGACAACCGATACAGAGCTGATCGACGCCGAGGTGATTTTGGACGCGACGGTCATGCTTAGCAGTTTGGTAGGGGCGGTGGTGAGACCCCAATTTGTAACTTGTGCTCTAGGTGTCACCCGAGCAAATACTGGTGGGCTAGTGGTGCATGCATGGGATGTGGATCGAGGGATCACATGAGGCGTGATTGCCCAAGGTTTGCTGGTGAGACGAGTGATCGTGTTGAGGTTGCTGTGGTGCCTGGTAGAGGATGTGGACGTGGTTGAGGTCCTTTCTAGAGGCAGGGTGATGGGTGTAGAGTCTATGCTCAGCGTGGGGCCGGTAATGCCACGGATGTAGTTGTAGGTACTTTTTCTTTGCAAGATATACCGTTGTTTTCCTTGATAGATTCGGGATCTACGTACTCTTATGTTTTGAGTGAGCATGCATATTTGTTGGATATCCCTGTCGAGATTTTAGATGTTAGGGTTATAGTTACTAGCTCTTTGGGAGAGACGGTGATTGTAAGGAGGTTGTTTAGGAGGTGTCCATTGGAGGTGCAAGGGTATGTCTTTGAGGTTGATTTGATGGAGTTACCGTTTCATGGTTTTGACCTTAGTTTGGGTGTTGATTGGTTGACAGAGAGTAGAGCTGTGGTGGATTTTGAAAAGAAGCGAGTTACTTTGAGGTTGTTAGATGATGGCGAAGTTGTGGTAAAAAGTGAGAATACCGGATTCTTATCCAATGTGGTTTCGGCCTTATAAGCGAAAAAGTTGATGCAACATGGTGGTATGGCATATCTAGAATATGTAGTGAACGCGGGGATAGGAGAGGTTCGGGTTCAGGACATTCGAACGGTATGTACTTTTCCGGAAGTGTTTTCTGAGGAGTTACCGGGATTATCTCCCGATCGTGATGTGAAGTTTAGTATCGAGACTTATGCTGGTACTAATCCGGTGTCCATTGCTCCTTATCGCATGGCACCTAAGGAGTTGAAGGAGTTAAAGATGCAATTGCAAGAGTTGTTTGACCGTGATTTTATACGACCGAGTGTATCACCTTGGGGTGCACCGGTGTTGTTTGTGAAGAAGAAAGATGGCATGATGAGGATGTGCATTGTTTATCGGCGATTGAATAAGTTGACCGTGAAGAATAAGTATCCTTTGCCAAGAATTGATGATTTGTTTGATCAGTTTCGAGGAGCAAGTGTGTTCTCGAAGATTGATTTGAGATTAGGGTACAACCAGTTGAAGGTGAAAGAAGAGGATGTGTTGAAAATGGCTTTTCGGACAAGGTATGGTCATTATGAGTTTTTGGTGATGTCGTTTGGATTGACAAATGCCCCTGCTGCTTTTATGGATATGATGAACCGGGTGTTTCATGAGTGCTTGGACCAGTTTGTGGTAGTGTTCATAGATGATATCCTCGTGTATTCACGTACTGAGGAAGATCATGATCAGCATTTGCGGATAGTGCTGCAAGCATTGAAAGAGAACCAGTTGTATGCTAAGCTAAGTAAGTGTGAGTTTTGGTTAATGGATGTGGTGTTTCTTGGTCATGTGGTGTCGGAAAAGGGTACTAGTGTTGATCCAAAGAAGGTAGAGGCTGTTATGGGTTGGACGCAACCGAGATCGGTGTCAGAGGTTCAGAGTTTCCTACGCTTGGCTGGGTATTATCATAGGTTCATTGAGGGTTTTTCGAGTATTACTGCTCCTATGACCAAGCTGTTGTAAAAGAAGGTTCCTTTTGAGTGGAAAGAAAGTCAACAAAAGAGTTTTGAGAAGTTGAAGGAAGTATTGACTAGTGCTCCGGTGTTGGTTCAACCTGAGTCCGGTAAGGATTTTGTGGTTTATAGTGATGCATCATACGTAAGTCTCGGGTGTGTTTTGATGCAAAAGGGGAAAGTTGTAGCTTATGCTTCTAGATAGTTGAGGGTGCATGAAAAGAATTATCCGACTCATGATTTGGAGCTAGCGGCGGTGGTTTTTGCTTTGAAGATTTGGAGACATTATTTGTATGGAGATGTAACATCCCGTTTTTGGGGTTATTAGTTAGGCTTAGTTAGGTGAATTCGATTCGGGACGAATCGGGTTCTCTGGTTCATTAATTCCGGAAAAAAAAATAAAGATATTTTTAATTAAGAAAAATAATAGTTTTGAAGGTGGTTTGAAATATTAAAAATAAGTTTCAAATTTAAAAGAAAATAATTTGGATTTTATAATGATTTTTAATTATGTTTAATTATGCATAAATGACCAATTTGTAATTTTTGGAAATTTGGAGGACTTAATTTGGAATTTTCGGCCATTATTGTATTTTAGTGACTAAATTGAAAAACAAGCTAAACTTAGAATCCTTAGAGGGCCATAAACCCATTTTTAATTTGAATGATGATTTATTCACCAAAATAAATATTTTAATTACTTTAATTTGGTTTCTTAATCATTTTCTCCTAAAACTACTTTTGACCCATTTTTCTCTCATCTTTTTCTCTCATTTTCTCTCCACTTTCTCTTCATCTTTTCTTCTCAATTCCTTGCTGATTTTTGCATCTTTTTACATTATTTGCATCATCTATCCATTCTTTACAAAACCTATGCATTGATTTTATCAAATCTACATCAAATTGCAAGGAATCAAGAAGGGGAAAATCTCCTAATTTTGGTGAATAGATCTTAAAGGTAATTTTCTGGATTTTTATTATTTTCTAAGGTTCTTTATTGAAATTCCCAAGTATTAGCTTGTTCATCTTTGAATAAACACTTGATTCTATGTTTTTAATGTTAGATCTAATGTTTTTGTTATATTTTTGTGAGATCTTTATGTATCTTGTTTAATGCTGGAAATTATATGATTTCAATCATGTTTTTATGATGATTTAATGATTAATTGAGTCTTGATTTGAGATCATAATAATTAAATCCCGGAATAATGTAATCGGTGTAGTTTTAAGGTATTTTTCGGTTGTTTTATGGGCTGTTTTAGATGCTTAGATGTTGCTGAAGGTATAAGGATGGTTTGGATGTGTTTTTGGATCATGTTTGAGGTGGATTAGATGTTATATTCGTTAGGTTTTGGGCTGATGTTGTTCGGATGCGTTTCGGCTTAGTTTTCGGTCTTTTCGGCTAAGTTTTTGGTAGTTTAATGGTGATCGGATATGGCTGTTGGTTTGAGCATGTTATGATGTGAGAATGCTCTGTTTTTAATGTTGTAGAAGAGGTACAAGAAGAAGCTTGATTGCTAGTGCGTTTGGTGCGATCATCGGAAAGCGGCGAAAGCTTGTTTCGCTTGTTGGTGAGTGGTTTTCGGATTTTAAGCGAATCGCGTTTGGTACGTTCTGTTTTGGGGGGCTATGGAGGTGTGTGAAAACCTTCCATAGTTCAAGAGTAAGTAAAGTATTTGCTTTAATGAACCGATATGAGTTTCGGCTATTTTCGACAAAGGTATTTCATTGATAAAGCATGAGATTTATGGAAGTGCATGAACATGTTTTGAATTGATGCATACATGAGAGATACTTGCTGAAATGCATAGCTTATTTAGCATCCATGATTATGGAAAATTATGAGAAATGTTTTGGAATACAATATGGTTATTTGCCTATTATATGATGGTGCCTTTGGGCATGGCTTTGGTTCATTTGTTGAACATATTATGCATGCTTTATGAGCAGCAAGTTATATGTTTTTGATTACAACATGGTTATTTGCCTTATACATGATGGTGCCTTTGGGCATGGCTTTGGTTCATTTGTTGAACATTTTATGCATGCATTATGAGCAGCAAGTTATGATGCACATTTGATTATGATATTGGCTTAGTGACACTAACTTTACTTTCGAATACGAATGACATGTCATTAGGATTGAGTGCACTATAAAATAAAGAGAATATTGAATTTGCCTACACGCGTAACAAGGGGACTTTGTGTCTAACGTGCGTGGTAGAGCCGCCTACACGCGTAACAAGGGGACTTTTTGTCTAAACGTGCGTGGTAGTGCTAAAGTTGACTTAGCGTCATGTTAAAGTTGACTTTGTGTCATGTTAAAGGGGACTTTGTGTCCTGACGGGACGAATGTCTCAAGATCCGTGTATTCGGTGAGCTCAAAGTTCACATTAAGTGTTCACTAGAAAGCCAATATACATACATGAAATTGAGAAAAGGTTTGAGCATCATTTATGAATTGTTTTGGCAAGGTTATGAGAACTCAAGGATGCATATGATTTAATGAACTTGGACAATGGAATTTTAGCATGCATGATTTAACTATGAATTGCAAATTATGTTTTCTTCATGGTTTAAAATAAATGCATTGATGATTATTTGTGGAGCTACCTCACTCAGCAAGTTTGCTTAAGCTCTCTTTTCATCTTTGCAGAAAAATAAGGGCACTTGGAGCTTCGTTCGGGGCAAGGAGACCAAGGGGAAAGATCACTTTGAATTTGGTATGTTTTTGGCCAATAAGTTGGGCAAGGCAATGTGTAACACAATCTATGAGAGAAGTGAGCTTTTAGGCTTTGGTTTATGTTGAAATAAGACCATTATTGTTTGGATGTTAATTATTGAACTTTGGAATTGCTTGAATGGTTGAAGCATGTTCTAGCATGTATTTGTTGGATTGAAATGTTGTACATCACTTTTCTTAGGGAGCATGCCTATAGCTTGAATGATGTCTATGATGTTGTTGATTATGTGTCATATGATGTTAATCATGTTTAGAATTGATGCACTAGTGGTTCTAATTAATGGTTGAATTTTGAGCATTTGGTTTGTACTTGTGAAATGAAATATTTGGTTCCAGACCCAAAGTTTCGAAACCTTTGATTGAAGGTTCCGAAACCTTCATAAGGTTTCGGAACCTTTCGGGCAGTTTCAATTCTGGGAAGCTATTGGACGCGATAAGTTTCAAAACTTTCAAGGAAAGTTTTGAAACCTTTTTCAGAAAGTTTAGGAACCTCTTGGAAGGTTTCGAAACCTTTGATCACCTAGAATTGAAAGTTGCTAGAAATTATATTTTGATCCCGAATATCATGCATAAAGTTAATTTAATTTCCAGATAGTCAACCTAAATTGTATGAAGTCCTTGTATTTTGGAAGATTTACATTTTGGTCCTTAAATTAGAGAAACATGCAATTGATGATGTTAGAATGATCCGTTTGAGTTGAAGTTTACTATGAGGAACTCTTGTATGATTAATTGATTATTGATGGAAAGAATTTCTACTTTACTAATTGCATTTAAAAGTTTTACGTTTTAGTCCTTAATCCATGTTGGTGTTTAATCGAATGGTTGTTATGATTAATGTGTTACCGACAATGTTATGTATGAAACCTTGCCACATAGGAATAAGATTGTGCATCTAGTAAAATAAAAAAAAGTAACGGTTTTGGGGTTGTTTATCGAATCGAACCTACGCGGGTTTGGTTTGATATTCCCCGTGTGACTCGTTTAGTGCTGGTTTCGTCCAGGCCGGGCTAAGGGGGTTACATTTGGTGGTATCAGAGCCAGGTTGGTTAAAAAGTATGATTGGTTTGAATAAAACATGTTGTTGGATGGTCAAGTGTGCAGTTGGTTAGTTAAAACACTTATTTGTTTGTCATGTATTTTGTTGGTATGTTAGCATGTTTGGTTGAACATGATATGTTGATGTTGCATGCATACCTATATATTGTGAGTGCATCTAGAATTGCCAATGCCAACATATTTTCGGATGCTCTCAGTTTTCCCTTGGATCTTGCCCGAATGTAAGTTTGTTTTATTGGACATTATGTTTTAAACTGCATAATTAAAGTTTTTGAATATATTTTTGAGACGTAAGTCACTGGATACTGTGGTATGAATTTTGATGGTCAAGATTGAATATGAAACAACTTTTAGGGAGGAGTAAATTCTTCCTCCTCTGTAAGTGTGCCTTCGGTTGGGCCGGAAGGTTAGTTTGTGGTTTTGCACTGCTCTTTCGGTTATGTTTTAGTCTGCTGAAGCTGTTACGGGTGTTGCTAATCTGACTTAGGAGTTGTCAGCAAGATGGTAGTTGAGGTTGTTGGAATTGAGGATATTATTTGTGAGTGTGAACAATAATCATGCATAGAATAAGAGCACATATATGTATATATCTATAGATAATGTAGGACATGCATGCATTCTTGAGCATGACATTAGAAATTGCATTTACATGCATATGCACTTGCATAGGCATTTATGAGGGCATATAAGAAATCATGCATACATTTGTTCACACTTGCGAGTAGCTCCTTGAGGGTGTAAGTGGAGTGTGGTTGGTTCTTTTAAGGTGAAGGTGTGGAAAAAAAAGAGGTTGAGAGAACTTTCATGTGGTGTTAAGCTGAATGTGTAGTGGGCAAGCTACCCTTTTGGTTAGGGAATAGTCTTGGAGGAACGATGAGTGGTTTTCCTCAGAGTTGTGAATGTTTGAAACCAAGGTAAATACACTGTGTTGTGGTTAGTTTGAGTTGGTCATTACTAAAAGGAAGGGCTGAGTTTTGTGGATTCTTTCTAGTTAAGATCTGGAGGTTGTAACCGATCTGGTATGGTTGGGATGGAAGTAAAATATGAGATATAGTCTGGTATGAGAGTTGTGAAATCGGAGGTTGAATCATAGATTGTTGTGACCTTGAGAGGTTTCGTAGTACTATAAAGGAGGAAAGTGTACATGTTGTGTTTACAGGATGTTAAGTTGGATAAACTTTAGGTAAAGTTAGTTTTTGTTGATGTCTGAAGTGGTATAATATGGATCGCTGGACACTTTATGGTTTGTACATATTGTTCAGTCTTATGGGTTTGCTTTTATCGAAAAGTGTTTTGAGGTTTTGTGTTCGGTGGGTTCGTGTTTGAGGATGTTTCATCATTATGGTTATCGCTTGGGCAAGGTTATAAAATAAGAGATGTTGGAGTTAGTGGAGGAATGGTTCTACAAGTTTGGATTTTGTTGTGGTATAGTTAATGTAGGAGTTGGTTTTTCGATGAGTTGGTAATGGGGAAAAATTTTGGGTTAAGTGTCAAGACACTTATTGATGTGTAGATTTTAAGGTTGAACAATGGTGTTGAGTTGGTTGTGGTGGCTAAACCTTAAGTTGGAAAAATATTGTGGTTGTGATTAGTATAATGTTGAGGTTGACACAAAGTTGGTAAGTTTCTTGTATGATAAGTTATATAGGATGTTAGCAACTGGGGATGATTTGGTTTACATAAGGATGCTTGCAATGAAAGTTTGTTGTGTGAGATAAGCCTGGGTTGTTGTGGAGTTACAAGGGAAGATGTTCGGTTAACCTATAGGGAAACCTAGTTTATGGTGGATCAGTGAGCGAAATTCAACCTTGGTAAAGTTGATCGGGGACAAGTCGTGGCAAAGTGTTGTTGAGGGTCTAGTGAAGGATATGTTCTTGGCAGGGTTTAGTTTTGTGTTGAGAATCTTTTTGTGTTATGTTAACCGCATGGTTGTTGCGGAAAGTGTCGAGATGGAGTGGTATCTTGAGTAGGGCTTATGGTAATCTTTTCCCATGAGTTTGGTGGTAAGTGTTGTGGTAGGAGTTGGGGGAAACATGTGTATTTGACTAAGCTTGTTTGGATTATGTTTGAATCATATGTAAAT
The DNA here is from genome assembly GCA_035048815.1 of Abelmoschus esculentus. NCBI lineage: Eukaryota > Viridiplantae > Streptophyta > Magnoliopsida > Malvales > Malvaceae > Abelmoschus > Abelmoschus esculentus. Next base: position 8,377,971 of record JAUCBN010000026.1, on the reverse strand, counting down.
GTTTGTCATGCTGATAAGGTAAGCTTGAGTGTCAGTTTTCTTTGGGTTGTTATTAGTGGTAAAGGTGCCCAGGGTTGAAGTCGGGAAGAATCATCATAAGTTTGGTAGTAAGTTCTGTCGATGGTATGGAGTTTTCTTATGAGGTTTGTAGGATCAATCGTTTGTTGGAGTACGGTTTTTCTTGGGTTCCTAAGTCCCTTTGGAAGGTGTGAGTGGTGTATCTATGATATGATAAGATTTGGAAGTTTTTAAGACCGACATAGGTTGCCGTTTGGATGTTGGGTTTTATCATTCATAGGTAAATGGATGATATGCTGTGACGTTGTGATATGGTTGATATGACTCATAATGAAGTTGTTGTTGGTGGTGGAGTTTGCTTAAGACAATGTTGACAGTTTTGTACAAGTTAGTCTGAAGTTTGTTGTGTGGAGTGAAGGTTGGTGAAAGGCTTAGTTGGTTACCTGGTATGAGGGAGGATGTCAAAATTAAGATCGGTTCGATGGTGGTGATATGGAAACTGTTGCGGTTGTCAAGAGTTGGTTATCAACCTTATGGGGTTTTCTTTTGAGCTATGTTTTCTATAGAGGTTGAGATGGTGTGGTGGTTTGTACATTGTTGCTTTGGTATGGGGAAAGAATCTGTTGGTTGTTCGAGGAGGGTAAGTGTGGGTTGTCTGTTGTGTATCATCCAGGAAAGCTAAGGTGATGGCTGAATCTTTGAGCCGTAAGACGGCGGTTGAGTTGAGAGTGATGTTTGCTAAGTTGAGTAATTCAAAGAAAGGTGGTTGAGTGGTGGAGTTGTAAGTAAAGCCTATCTTGGTTGAGAAGATAAGGAAAAATAGTTAGAGGATGAGACGTGGTACCTTTTGTGAAGGATGTTGTTGAGATTAGACCGACTAAGTATCGTTTGATGTGGATGAGATGTTGTGGTTTGGGGGTCAGATTATGGTGCCGGATGATGTTGAGTTGAGGTAAGCTATTTTTAGCAGAAGCACATACTAGTCCGTTGCTATACATCCGGATAGTGTGAAGATGTATAGAGATTTCAAAAGTGTGTACTTTTGGGTTGGTTTAAAGAGAGATGTGACGGAGTTTGTTTCTCGTTGTATGGTGTGTCAGCGGGTGAAAGCTGAACATCAGTTTCTTGCAGGTTTGTTGCAACCGGTTCAAGTTCTGGAATGGAAATGAGAGAGACTTATCATGGATTTTGTGACGGGGTTGCCTTTAACACCGTTTAAAAAGGGTTCTATATGGGTGATTGTTGATAGGTTTACGAAGTGTGCACATTTTCTTGCCGTGCATACGATGTACTCCATGGATAAGTGGGCAGACTTGTATGTTACTGAGGTGGTAAGGTTGCATGGTGTGCCTAAGTCGATCATAACGGATGGAGACCCGCGATTTATATCCAAGTTTTGGAGGAGTTTGCAGACAGCTTTGAGTACGAGGCTTAGTTTTAGTACGGCTTATCATCCGCAGACGGATGGACAGTCTGAGCGTGTTATTCAGACTTTGGAGGATATGTTGAGGTGTTGTATCATCGAGTTTCAAGGTTCTTGGGAGAAGCAATTGCCATTGGTAAAGTCTGCTTATAATAATGGTTTTCAGACGAGTATACAGATGGCACCGTTTGAGGCGTTGTATGGGCGTAAGTGTCGTACACCTTTGTGTTGGAAGGAATTGGACAGAAGTATGTTTCTTTGCCTCAAGTGTTGAAGCATACTGATGAGAAAGTTAAGTTGATATGTGCTAAGCTCAAGGAAGCAACGGATAGGCAGAAGTCCTATACCGACTTGAAACGTAGGGAGATAGAGTATGATGTTGGGGATAAGATGTTTCTTAAGGTTTCTCCCTGGAAGAAAGTGATGAGGTTTGGTCGTAAGGGGAAGTTGAGTTCTCGTTTTATTGGACCATATGAGGTGTTGGAGCGTGTTGGTCCTGTTGCTTACAGGTTGAGGTTACCGGAGGAGTTGAGTAAGATGCATTATGTGTTTCAAGGTATCAGTGCTTCGTAAGCATCGTTCAGATCCTTTTCATGTTGTTCTAGTTGAGGAGTTTGAGTTAAGAGAGGATATGGGCTATGAGGAAGAACCGGTGAAGATTTTGGATGTGGATACAAAGGTGTTTCGAGGAAGAATCATAGTATTTGTTAGAGTGCTTTGGAAACACCGAGGTGTCGAAGGGGTAACTTGGGAGACAAAGAAAAGTATGGAGGAGCAGTTTCCTCACTTGTTTACCTCGGGTAAATTTCGAGGACGAAATTTTCTTAAGAGGGGGAGAGTTGTAACATCCCGTTTTGGGGGTTATTAGTTAGGCTTAGTTAGGTGAATTCGATTCGGGACGAATCGGGTTCTCCGGTTCATTAATTCCGGGAAAAATAAAATAAAGATATTTTTAATTAAGAAAAATAATAGTTTTGAAGGTGGTTTGAAATATTAAAAATATGTTTCAAATTTAAAAGAAAATAATTTGGATTTTATAATGATTTTTAATTATGCTTAATTATGCATAAATGACCAATTTGTAATTTTTGGAAATTTGGAATTTTTGGCCATTATTGTATTTTCGTGACTAAATTGAAAAGCAACCTAAACTTAGAATCCTTAGAGGGACATAAACCCATTTTTAATTTTAATGATGATTTATTCACCAAAATAAATATTTTAATTACTTTAATTTGGTTTCTTAATCATTTTCTCCTAAAACTACTTTTGACCCATTTTTCTCTCATCTTTTTCTCTCATTTTCTGTCCACTTTCTCCTCATCTTTTCTTCTCAATTCCTTGCTAATTTTTGCATATTTTTACATCATTTGCATCATCTATCCATTCTTTACAAAACCTATGCATTGATTTCATCAAATCTACATTAAATTGCAAGAAATCAAGAAGGGGAAAATCTCCTAATTTTGGTAAATAGATCTTAAAGGTAATTTTCTGGATTTTTATTATTTTCTAAGGTTCTTTATTGAAATTCCCAAGTATTAGCTTGTTCATCTTTGAATAAACACTTGATTCTATGTTTTTAATGTTAGATCTAATGTTTTTGTTATATTTTTGTGAGATCTTTATGTATCTTGTTTAATGCTGGAAATTATATGATTTCAATCATGTTTTTATGATGATTTAATGATTAATTGAGTCTTGATTTGAGATCATAATAATTAAATCCCAGAATAATGTAATCGGTGTAGTTTTAAGGTATTTTTCGGTTGTTTTATGGGCTGTTTTAGATGCTTAGATGTTGCTGGAGGTATAAGAATGGTTTGGATGTGTTTTTGGATCATGTTTGAGGTGGATTAGATGTTAGATTCGTTAGGTTTTGGGCTGATGTTGTTCGGATACATTTCGGCTAAGTTTTTGGTAGTTTAATGGTGATCGGATATGGCTGTTGGTTTGAGCATGTTATGATGTGAGAATGCTCTGTTTTTAATGTTGCAGAAGAGGTACAAGAAGAAGCTTGATTGCTGGTGCGTTTGGTGCGATCATCGGAAAGCGGCGAAAGCTTGTTTCGCTTGTTGGTGAGTGATTTTCGGATTTTAAGCGAATCGCGTTTGGTACGTTCTGTTTTGGGGGCTATGGAGGTGTGTGAAAACCTTCCATAGTTCAAGAGTAAGTAAAGTATTTGCTTTAATGAACCGATATGAGTTTCGGCTATTTTCGACAAAGGTATTTCATTGATAAAGCATGAGATTTATGGAAGTGCATGAACATGTTTTGAATTGATGCATATATGAGAGATACTTGCTGAAATGCATAGCTTATTTAGCATCCATGATTGGAAAATTATGAGAAATATTTTGGAATACAATATAGTTATTTGCCTATTATATGATGGTGCCTTTGGGCATGGCTTTGGTTCATTTGTTGAACATATTATGCATGCTTTATGAGCAGCAAGTTATATGTTTTTGATTACAACATGGTTATTTGCCTTATACATGATGGTGCCTTTGGGCATGGCTTTGGTTCATTTGTTGAACATTTTATGCATGCATTATGAGCAGCAAGTTATGATGCACATTTGATTATGATATTGGCTTAGTGACACTAACTTTACTTTCGAATACGAATGACATGTCATTAGGATTGAGTGCACTATAAAATAAAGAGAATATTGAATTTGCCTACACGCGTAACAAGGGGACTTTGTGTCTAACGTGCGTGGTAGAGCCGCCTACACGCGTAACAAGGGGACTTTTTGTCTAAACGTGCGTGGTAGTGCTAAAGTTGACTTAGCGTCATGTTAAAGTTGACTTTGTGTCATGTTAAAGGGGACTTTGTGTCCTGACGGGACGAATGTCTCAAGATCCGTGTATTCGGTGAGCTCAAAGTTCACATTAAGTGTTCACTAGAAAGCCAATATACATACATGAAATTGAGAAAAGGTTTGAGCATCATTTATGAATTGTTTTGGCAAGGTTATGAGAACTCAAGGATGCATATGATTTAATGAACTTGGACAATGGAATTTTAGCATGCATGATTTAACTATGAATTGCAAATTATGTTTTCTTCATGGTTTAAAATAAATGCATTGATGATTATTTGTGGAGCTACCTCACTCAGCAAGTTTGCTTAAGCTCTCTTTTCATCTTTGCAGAAAAATAAGGGCACTTGGAGCTTCGTTCGGGGCAAGGAGACCAAGGGGAAAGATCACTTTGAATTTGGTATGTTTTTGGCCAATAAGTTGGGCAAGGCAATGTGTAACACAATCTATGAGAGAAGTGAGCTTTTAGGCTTTGGTTTATGTTGTAATAAGACCATTATTGTTTGGATGTTAATTATTGAACTTTGGAATTGCTTGAATGGTTGAAGCATGTTCTAGCATGTATTTGTTGGATTGAAATGTTGTACATCACTTTTCTTAGGGAGCATGCCTATAGCTTGAATGATGTCTATGATGTTGTTGATTATGTGTCATATGATGTTAATCATGTTTAGAATTGATGCACTAGTGGTTCTAATTAATGGTTGAATTTTGAGCATTTGGTTTGTACTTGTGAAATGAAATATTTGGTTCCAGACCCAAAGTTTCGAAACCTTTGATTGAAGGTTCCGAAACCTTTGTCAAATAGTTTCGAAACCTTCATAAGGTTTCGGAACCTTTCGGGCAGTTTCAATTCTGGGAAGCTATTGGACGCGATAAGTTTCAAAACTTTCAAGGAAAGTTTTGAAACCTTTTTCAGAAAGTTTAGGAACCTCTTGGAAGGTTTCGAAACCTTTGATCACCTAGAATTAAAAGTTGCTAGAAATTATATTTTGGTCCCGAATATCTTCTTTTGTTCGATTAAGGTACTTGCAGATGTTATTTTGAACTGAAATTTTGCAAGCATGCATAAAGTTAATTTAATTTCCAGATAGTCAACCTAAATTGTATGAAGTCCTTGTACTTTGGAAGATTTACATTTTGGTCCTTAAATTAGAGAAACATGCAATTGATGATGTTAGAATGTTCCGTTTGAGTTGAAGTTTACTATGAGGAACTCTTGTATGCTTAATTGATTATTGATGGAAAGAATTTCTACTTTACTAATTGCATTTAAAAGTTTTACGTTTTAGTTCTTAATCCATGTTGGTGTTTAATCGGATGGTTGTTATGATTAATGTGTTACCGACAATGCTATGTATGAAACCTTGCAACATAGGAATAAGATTGTGCATCTACTAAGATAAAAAAAAGTAACGGTTTTAGGGTTATTTATCGAATCGAACCTACGCGGGTTTGGTTTGATATTCCCCGTGTGACTCGTTTAGTGCCGGTTTCGTCCAGGCCGGGCTAAGGGGGTTACAGGAGAGAAGTGTACTATATACACGGATCATAAGAGTTTGAAGTATCTCATGTCACAAAAGGATTTGAACCTTAGGCAACGAAGATGGATGGAGTTGCTTAAGGACTATGATTTATCTATTAAGTATCATCCGGGGAAAGCCAATGTAGTGGCCAATGCTTTGAGCCATAAGGCAGCGACTGAGTTGAGAGAAATGTTTTCTAGATTGAGTATTTCTAAGGAAGGTGGTTTGGTAGCGGAGTTGCAAGTAAAACCTATTTTGGTTGAGATGATCAAGGTGAAACAGTTAGAGGATGAGGCTTTGGTACCTTTTGTGGAGGATATTGCTAAGGGTAGATCGATCGAGTATCATTTTGATGATGATGGGATGTTGTGTTTTAGAGGTCGGATTGTGGTGCCGGATGATCAGGAGTTGAGGCAAGCTATCTTGGTGGAAGCTCATACTAGTCTGTTTGCTATGCATCCAGGTAGTGTGAAGATGTATAGAGATCTCAAAAGTGTATACTTTTAGGTTGGTTTAAAGAGAGATGTGACGGAGTTTGTATCTCGTTGTATGGTGTGCCAGCGGGTGAAAGTTGAGCACTAGTTTCCTGCAGGGTTGTTGCAGCCGGTTCAAGTTTCAGAATGGAAATTGGAGAGAGTCACCATGGATTTTGTGACGGGGTTGCCATTAACACCGTCCAAAAAGGATTCTATATGGGTGATTGTTGATAGATTTACGAAGTGTGCATATTTTCTTGCCGTGCATACGACGTACTCCATGGATAAGTTAGCATATTTGTATGTTTCTGAGGTGGTAAGGTTGCATGGTGTGCCTAAGTCGATCATATCGGATAGAGATCCGCGGTTTACATCTAAGTTTTGGAGCTTTGGGTACGAGACTTAGTTTTAGTACAACTTATCGTCCACAGATGGATGGTCAGTCTGAGCGTGTTATTCAAACTTTGGAAGATATGTTGAGGTGTTATATCATCGAGTTTCAAGGTTCTTGGGAGAAGCAATTGCCGTTGGTGGAGTTTGCTTATAATAATAGTTATCAGACAAGTATACAGATGGCACGTTTGAGGCGTTATATGGGCGTAGGTGTCGTACACCTTTTTGTTGGAAGGAAGTTGGACAGAAGTATGTTTCAATGCCTCAAGTGTTGAAGGATGTGGATGAAAAAGTTAAGTTTATATGTGCTAAACTTAAGGAAGCTTCGGATAGGCAGAAGTCCTATGCTGATTTAAAGCGTAGAGAGATAGAGTATGATGTTGGAGACAAAGTGTTTCTTAATATTTCTCCATGGAAGAAGGTGATGAGGTTTGGACATAAGGGTAAGTTGAGCCCTAGTTTTATTGGGCCATATGAGGTGTTGGAGCGTGTTAGTCCTATTGCTTATAGATTGAGATTGCCAGAGGAGTTGAGCAGGATGCATGAGGTTTTCCATGTATCAATGCTTCGTAGATATAGATCATATCCTTCTCATGTTGTTTCGATTGAGGAGATTGAGTTAAGGGAGGATATGAGTTACGAGGAAGAACCGGTGAGGATTTTGGATATGGATACAAAGGTTCTCCGAGAGAAAACCATAGATTTGGTTAAAGTGCTTTGGAAACACTGAGGTGTGGAAGAAGCAACTTGGGAGACAAGGAAAAGCATGGGGGAGCAATTTCCTCACTTTTTTACTTTAGGTAAATTTCGAGGACGAAATTTTCTTAAGAGGGGAGAGTTGTAACATCCCGATGTTGGGATTATTAGTTTAGGCTTTAGTTAGGAGAATTCAATTCGGGTCAAACCGGGTTCTCCAGTTCATTATTCCACGGAAATATAAAATATGAATATTTTTAATTAAGAAAAATAATAATTTTTGGAACAGGGTTTAAAAATATTAAAATATGTTTCAAAAATTAAAAGGAAAGTAATTTGAACTTTATATTGATTTTTAATTATGCTTAATTATGTATAAATGACCAATTTGTAAATTTTGGAAAATTGGAGGGCTAATTTTGTGATTTTCGAAAATTTGAAGTTTTAGTGACTAAATTGAAAAGCAAGCTAAACTTAGAATCCTTAGAGGACCATAAACCCATTTTAATTTTTAATAATGATTTATTCACCAAAAAGCTTTTTAATTACTTTAATTATAGATGATAAACATTTTCTCTCAAAACTAACTTTTTTTCTCTCATCTTTTTCTCTTATTTTCTCTTCATTTTCCTTCATCTTTTTTCTTCAATTACTTGTTGATTTTTGTATCCTTTTCCACAAAGATTACATCATTTTAATCATCTTTCTATTCTTTACAAAACCTAACCATCAATTTTATCAAATCAACACCAAATTGCAAGGAATCAAGAAGAGGAAATTACATCTTTTTGGTGAATAGATCTTAAAGGTAATTTTCTGGATTTTTAACTCTTTTCTAAGGTTCTTTATTGAAATTTCCAAGTATTAGCTTGCTAATCTTTGAATAAAACTTAATTCTATGTTTTCAATGTTAGAACTAGTGATTTTGTGAATGTTTTTGTGAAATCTTTTTGGATCTCATTCAATGCTGAAATTAGATGGATTCAATTATGTTTTTATGTTAATTAAATAATTAATTGAATCTTTATTTGATAACACATTAATTTAATCCTAGAATAATGCAATCGATGTTGTTTTAAGGTATTTTTTGGTTGTTTTAGGGGCTATTTTAGGTGATTAAATGTTGCTGGAGATATAAGGATGGTTTGGATGTATTTTTTGTTCATAATTGAAGTGTTTTAGATGTTAGATTCATTAGGTTTTGGGCTGATGTTGTTCGGATGCGTTTCGGCTTAGTTTACGGTCTTTTCGGCTAAGTTTTTGGTAGTTTTATGGTGATCGAACATGGCTCCTGGTTTGAGCATGTTATGATGTGAAAATGCTCTATTTTTAATATTATAGAAGAGGTAAAAGAAGGTGCTTGAGTGCTGGTGCGTTGACGTGATCGTCGGGATATCGACAAAAGCTCGTTTCGCTTGTTGGTGAGTGATTTCGGATCAAAAGTGAATCGCATTGGTTCGGTTCTGTTTTGGGGACTATAGAATAGTGTGAAAACTTTCCATAGTTCAAGAGTAAGTGGATTAAATGATTTTGATTCAATTTCTTATGTATCGACAATCTCGGAAATGACTTTGATGATGATGATTTATTGAGATTTTGGAGATGTATAACTATGGTTTTGATATGATGCATGCATGTGTTAATTGCTGGAAATTGCATGATTTATAAAGGCATTCATAGCTTATGGAAGCATGAAAATATATTGGAATATGATGAGGTTATTTGCCCTGTAATGATGAACCCATTGAGCATGATTTAAGGTTCACATGATGAACAATATATGAATGCACTATGAGCAGCAAGTTAACATGTATGATTGATTTTGATATTGGCTTAGTGACACTAACTTTAGATTCGAATACAAATGACATGTCATTAGGCTTGAGTGCACTATAAAATAAAGAGAATAATGATGTTGCCTACACGTAAACAAGGATGACTTTGTGTCCGACCGTGCGTGTAGAGCTTGCCTATATGTAAACAAGGGTGACTTTGTGTTCGACCGTGCATATAGTTGACCCATACGTAAACAAGGATGACTTTGTGTCCGACCGTGCGTTGTGGGGGTAACATGTATACAAGGGTAACTAAGTGTCCGACCGATACATGTTGAGACCAAGAGTCTCCAATTATTAGAAAAATGATCCGTGTATTTGGTAAACTAAGAGTTCACATTAGGTGATCACTAGCAAGCCAATATGCATACATGAAGTGAAATGGTATTCTTGTGCATGACGCATGAAATAATATGACAATGTTGATGAGCATGATTTGGTTTTAATTTTTTTTCAACTAAGCATAAAGGATGCAAACATGTCATTAAGTATGATTTATGTTTTATGCATTGATGACCTTTTATAGTGCTACCTCACTAAGCATGTTTGCTTAAGCTCTCCTTTCATCCTTGCAGAAAAATAAAGGCACTTGGAACTTCATTCGGGGCAAGGAAACAGAGGGAAGTATTACTACAATTTTTGTATGTTTTTGTCAAATAAATTGGGGCATGGCAATATGTAACCCAACCTATGTGAGAGAGTGTACTTGGACTTTGAACTAGTATGTACTTAGATTTTGGTTTATGTTGAAATAAGACCTATGTTGCTTGTTTGTTAATTGATGGACTACGGAATTGTTTGGATTATAAAAGCACGCACTTGCATGATTTTTATGTTTTTAATCATCTTCTAGGGAGCATGCCTATAATTAATTGATGTCCGTGATGTTGTTAATCACGTGTTATAAGTTGTTAATTATACTTAGGAATTATGCATATAGTTGGAAGTGATTAATAGTTGAGTATTGAGTTGTTAGAGTTCACTTAGTGTGATGGAACTTTTGGGTTCCAGACCCAAAGTTTCGAAACATTAATGAAGGTTTAGAAACCTTTAACAAATAGTTTCGAAACCTTCTTGAAGGTTTCGAAATCTGCGGGCAATTTCAAGTCTGGAAAGCTACTAGACGTGAAAAGTTTGGAAACTTTCAGGGAAGTTTCGAAACCTTTTACAAAAAGTTTCGAAACCTTCTGGAAGGTTTCCAAACCTTGGACCACCAGGATTTGATAGTTGATGGAAATTATACTTTAGTCCCGGATATCTTCCTTTCTTCGATTAGGGTACTTACAGATGTTAATTTGAGCTAAAATTTCACATGAGTGCATAAATTTGACTTAATTTCATGATAGTTAACTTAATTTGAATGAAGTCCTTATAATTTGGAAGATTTATATTTTGGTCCCTAAATTTGAGAAACAAGCAATTGATGATGTTAGAATGATCCGTTTAACTTGAAATTTACCATGAAGGTCTCTTGAGTGTTTAATTGAGCTTTGATGAAAAGAATTTATACTTTATTAATAGAATTTAAAAAGTTTTACGTTTTAGTCCTTAATTTACTAAAGTGTTTAATCGAATGTTTGTTTATGATTGGTTTGTTTCCGTTAATGCCTTGTATGAGACCTTGACATGTAGGAATAAGATTATGCATCTAGGTAAGATAAAATAAAAAAAATATATAACGGTTTTAGGGATTTTTATCGAATCGGACCTTCACGGGTTTGGTTTGATATTCCCCGTGTAACCCATTAGTGTTGGTTCCGTTTAGGCCGGGCTAAGGGAGTTATAAAAACTCTATGAAATCATCTTTCTTAAAGCCATTACCAAATAGCCAAAACTTAGAAAAATGCATCAAAAACCTTAGTACACTTGCTCTTGAACTAAGGAAAGTTTTTACACTATTCCATAGTCCCCAAAACATAACCATTTGATTGTGAAACGCTTTTAACCAAAATTCACTCACCGACAAGTAAAACGAGATTTTGCTGACGCTCGACGATAACGCCAACGCACCAGCCACTGAAGAAACTTCTTATACTTCCTCTCCAACATTAAAAACAGAGCATATTCACATTAAAACATGCTCAACACAGCAGTCACATTAAACCTCCACAAAACTTCCGAAAACTATGCTAAAAAGACCGAAAACTAAGCCGAAATACATCCGAAACAACACCAACCCCTAACCTAATGAATCTAAAATCTAAATTTCCTCAATTATGAAGTAAAAACACTTTAAAACCATCCTTATACCTCCAGCAAAAGCAGAGCACCTAAAATAGCCCATAAAACAACCGAAAACCACCTCTAAACATAATCGATTCAATTATTTCAGGATTAAAATAATGTACCATCAATTCAAGACTCAATTAATCATCTAAGTAAGTTTAATTTCATAGGAAATCATCCTAATTACAGCCTTGAATTAGATCTAACCTAGTTTCTTCTAAATTCCCCCAAAACATCAAAATCTTGAATTAAAACATGAAATCAAGTTTAGATTATTTATTTGTAAGACAAGTGCTTGGGAATATCAAATAAAGAACCTTATAAATGAAGAGAAATCAGAAATTACCTTTGATATCAATTCCACCAAAAAGATGAGAATTCTTCTCTTGATTTTCCCTGAAAATGATGATGATTTTGCAAAATTAATGAGTAGGTTTTGTAGAGAATGGAAAGATGAGTAAAATGAGATAAATCTTGATGAAAATAGAGTAGAATTCAACAAGTAATTGATGAAATCTTGGAGAGAAAATAGAGAAAAAATGGAGAGAAAGTTTGGGAGAAAAGATGAGAAAATGGAAAGTTAGAAAAGAAAATAAAATTAATTACTAATTAAAAATTTATTTTGGTAGAAAATATTTAATTAAAATAATTTGGGTTAATGGCCCTCTAAAGATTCTAAGCTTTGTCTTACTTTCCAATTTATTCTCTAAAAATTCCAAATTTTAGAAAATTTCAATTTAACCCCTAAACTTTCGAAAATTTATAATTTAGTCACCGATGTAATAATTAGGCTTAATTAAATCAAATTAAATCCCAAATAAAATTCCTTTAATTTTAAAACACATTTTTAATATTTTTAAAACATTTTTACACATTTATTATTGACACGATTAAATTATTATAATTTTAAATTTCCTGGAATTAATGAATCCAAAGGAATCCGATTCGATCCGAATCGAATCCTTCCTAACCAACACTCAAACTACTAACCTCAAAACTAGATGTTACAACTCTCCCCCTCTTAAGAAAATTTTATCCTCGAAATTTACATAAACAAACAAGTGGGAAACTGTTCCCTCATACTTTCTCTTGTCTCCCAAGTTGCTTCTTCAACACCTTAGTGTCTTCAAAGCACTTTTACCAAGTCTATGGTCTTCCCTCGAAAAACCTTTTTATCTACATCTAAGATCCTCACCGATTCTTCTTCATAAGTCATATCCGCTCTTAACTCAATCTCTTCAACTGGAACAACATGGGAAGGATCTGACTTATACTTATGAAGCATCGACACATGAAAAATATCATGCATCCTATCCAACTCCTCGAGCAACCTCAACCGATAAGCAATATGGCCAACACGCTCTAACACCTCGTACAGTCCAATGAAACGAGGACTCAACTTACCCTTACGTCTAAACCTTATCACTTTCTTCCATGGTGAAATCTTCAAAAACACCTTATCCCCGACATCATACTCTACCTCTCTACACTTTAAGTCGGCATAAGACTTCTGCCCATTCGAAGCCTCCTTAAGCTTAGCACATATAAGCTTACCCTTCTCATCGCTGTCTTTAAACACTTGCGGTAAAGAAACATACTTTTAACTAACTTCCTTCCATCACAAAGGTGTACGACATCTACGTCCATATAAAGCCTTAAACGGTGCCATCTGTATACTTGTCTGAAAACTATTATTATAAGCAAACTCCACCAAAGGCAATTGTTTCTGCCATGTACCTTGAACTCAATTATGCAACACTTCAACATATCCTCCAAAGTCTGAATAATACATTCAGACTGACCATCTGTCTGTGGATGATAAGCTGTACTAAAGCTAAGCCTCGTACCCAAGGCTACTTGCAAACTCTTACAAAACTTAGAAATGAAATGTGGATCTCTATCCGATATGATCGACTTAGGCACACCATGCAACTTCACTATCTCAGAAACATACAACTCTGCTAGCTTATCCATCGAATACATCGTATGCACAGCAATAAAATACGCACACTTTGTAAACTTGTCAACGATCACCCATATAGAATCCTTTTTGGATGGTGTTAACGGTAAACTTGTCACAAAATCCATAGTCACTCTTTTGCACTACCATTCCGGAACCCGAACTGGTTACAACAAACCCGCAGGAAATTGATGTTTAGCTTTCACTTGCTGACACACCATACATCATGCCACAAACTTCGTCACATCCTTCTTTAAACCAACCTAAAAGTACACACTCTTGAGATCCTTATACATCTTCACACTATCCGGATGTATAACAAACGTACTAGTATGAGCGTCTATTAAGATAGCCTGTCTCAACTCGACATCATTCGGCCCCACTATCTGACCTCCAAAGAAAAGAACTTCATCATCCTCAAAATGATACTCGGTCGGTCTATCTTCAGCAATGTCCTCCACATGAGGTACCAAAGCTTCATCCTCCAACTGCTTCTCTTTTATCATCTCAACCGATACAGGTTTTACTTGCAACTCCGCCACTAAACTATCTTCCTTTGAGATACTCAACTTAGGAAACATAACCCTCAACTTCACTATTGTTTTACGGCTCGAAGCATCTGCCACAACGTTAGCTTTTCCTGGATGATACTCGATAGTCAAATCATAGTCCTTAAGCAACTTCATCCATCTACGTTGCCTAAGGTTTAGCTCCGTTTATGATATGAGATATTTCAAACTCTTGTGATCCGTGTATATAGTATATTTCTCACCATACAAGTAGTGTTTCCAAACTTTCAAAGCAAAAACCACTACCGCAAACTCTAAATCATGCATCGGATAATTCGTTTTGTGCACCCTTAACTGTCTAGATGCATATGCCACAACTTTCCCTTCTTGCATCAAAGCACACCCGAGACCAACATAAGATGCATCACTATAAACCACAGTCTTTACCCGACTCGGGATGAACCAAGACCGGAACAATAGTCAACACATCATTTAACCTCTCAAAGCTCTTTTGATGTCTTTCCTTCCATTCAAAAGGAACCTTCTTTTGCAAAAGCTTAGTCATAGAAGCAACAATGCTCGAAAACCCCTCGACTAACCTACGATAATAATCAGCCAACCCTAGAAAACTCCAAACCTCTGTCATCGATTTTGGTTGCTTCCAACCCATAATAGCTTTTATCTATTTCGAATCAACACTAATACCCTTTTCTGAAATCACAAGACCAAGAAACACCACTTCTTTTAGCTAAAACTCACATTTTCTTAGCTTAGCAAACAACTGATTCTCCTTCAACACTTGCAACACTATTCGTAAATGCCAATCATGATCTTTCTCGGTACGTGAATACTCAAGGATATCATCTATGAATGCTACCACAAACTGGTCCAAGTATTCATGAAACACTCGGTTCATTATATCCATAAAAGCACCAGGGGTATTCATCAAATCAAACGACACTACCAAAAACTCATAATGGTCATACCTTGTCCGAAAAGTCATTTTCAACACATCCGCTTCCTTTACCTTCAAGTGATAATACCCCGATCTCAAATCAATCTTCGAGAATACACTTGCACCTCGAAATTGATCAAACAGATCGTCAATCCTCGACAAAGGATACTTATTCATTACGGTCAACTTATTCAGTTACCGATAATCAATACACATTCTCATAGTGCCATCCTTCTTTTTCATAAATAATACCGGCGCACCCCATGGTGATACACTCGGTCGTAAAAAACCTTGAACAAGCAACTCTTATAACTGTATCTTTTGTTCTTTCAACTCCTTAGGTGCCATACGGTAAGGAGCAATAGACACTAGATTAGTACCAGCATAAGTCTCGATATTAAACTCCACATCGCGATCGGGAGGTAATCCTGACAGCTCCTCAGGATATACTTCCGGAAAATCGCACACTACTTGAATGTCTTGCACCCGAACATCTGCTATACCCGGATTCATCATATAGGCTAGAGACGCCATACCACCATATTGTAGCATCTTTTCCGCTTGTAAAGCCAAAGCCACATTGGACAAAAATCTAATATATTCGCTTTTCACCACAACCTCACTATCATCAAACAACCTCAAGGTAACCCTCTTATTTTCAAAGTCTACCACTGCTCGGTACTCTACCAACCAGTCGACACCCAAGATAAGATCAAAACCACGGAAAGGTAACTCCATCAAGTCAGTCTCAAAGACATTCCCTTGCACCTCCAACGAACACCTTTTATACAACTTTCTGACCATAATTGTTTCGCCCAAAGAACTTGTAACCACCAAATCAACATCTAGCACCTCAACCGGAACATCCAACAAATATGCATGCTTACTCAAAACATAAGAATGCGTAGATCTGAAATCTATCAAAGAAAATAACGGTACATTTTGCAAAGAAAAAGTACCTGTCACAACATCTGTAGTATTACGAGTCTCACACTGAGCATAAACTCTACTCTCGTCTCCCTAACTCTGGAAAGGACCTCTGCCTCAACCACGTCTTCTACCAAGCATCACAGCAGTCTCTACATGATCACCAGACTCATTAGCAAACCTCAGGCAATCATGCCTCATGTGATCCTTAGATCCACAACCCATACAAGCACCAGTGGCCTACCAACACTCTTCTAGATGGTGCTTAGAACACATATTACAAAATGGGACATCACCACCACCTCTACCAAACTACTAAGCTCGACCACCGTGTCTAAAGTCACCCCATCATTGATCAGCTCTGTATCGGTTGTCACGAAACCTCTTACCCTGCTTACTCTGAACATTGGCCTCAACATGCCTCTTAATAACATCGGAAGACTTCCTAGCCCACCTCAGGGACTCCTCGACAACCTTGGCCCTATTCACCAACGCATCAAACTCAGTGTACTCGGTAGCCAATAGGGATGTCTTAATCTAAGGATCCAAACTATACTGGAACCTATCACATCTTTTCTGATTAGTGGGGACTAACTCAAGGGAATAATGGCTCATCCGGATAAACTATATGTCATAATCTACCACTGTCATGAAACCCTAAACCAAAGAAATGAACTCTTGTTTCCTTGCATCCTCATATTGTGGACCTAAAAACTTCCGCACAAAAGTTGTCCTAAAATACTCCCAAGTCAAGTTACCAGCAGCTACACTAGCTCTCGTGGTAGTCCACCAACGATAAGTATCTCCCTGGAGTAAAGTAACCATAAAACCCAACCTCCTAGCATCCTGACAATCCATCTGATCCAAGATCCTCTCTATACTAGCCAACCAATCCTCAGCTAAACTCGGATTCGAAACACGGAACTCAACACCACCCAAGCTACACAGTCACTCTAAATATAGCCTAGGGGTAACAATAACAGCAGGGGTAGGAGTAGGAATACGTGCTCCAGCAACAGTAACCTGAAACGTACCCGATATAGCCTGTATGAATGGTGTAAACTCTCTAAATTGGCTATCCTATGGAACCAGAGGTACTCCCACGGGTGGAGGAGGAATCTGCTCTTCCTTAACAGTTGCCTCTCCTTTATTTGGACCGTCAGTAATCATACCCGTACTAGCTCGTGTCTCACGTCTCAGAGGCATACTTAGAAACTTCAAATATGCAATATAAAACGTAATATGAAAACATATTAGACTTACATTCGGGCAAGATCCAAGGAAAATGTGTAAAGCATTTAAAAATGTATCAACATTGGTAATGTATAACCTTTGACTCTTTCAAATAAACACCACTTAAAACACATTCACCGTACATGATTAGCAACATATTAACAAAAAAGCACATTAAATCACACACAAATAACCATGCTCTGATACCACCAAATGTAGCCCCCTTAGCCCAACCTAGACGAAACCGGCTCTAATGGGTTACACGAGGAATATCAAACCAAAACCATGAAGGTTTGATTCGATAAACAACCCTAAAAACTGATATATTTTTTACCTTTCTTCTCTAGATACATAATTATAATCCTATGTGTGTTAGCTTCATACACAGCAAGAACGAAAGAAATCCAACTACAAATGAGCACTCGTTTAAACACATAAGAATGTTAAGGACTAAAACGTAAATCTTTTAAATTCTATTGACAAGGTAGAAATTCATTCTATCAAATTTCAATTAAAAATTCAAATATCTCTCACGATAAATTTCAAATCAAACGGAGCATTCTAACATCATCAATTGTATGTTACACTAATTTAGGGACCAAAATGTAAATCTTTCAAATTCTAAGGACTTTGTCCAAATTAAGTTAGCCATCTTGAAATTAAATCAATTTTATGCATCCATGTGAAATTTCAGCTTAAAATAACATCTGTAGATACCCTAATTGAACAAAGAAATATATTCGGGACTAAAATAAAATTTACAGCAACTATCAATTTCTAGCAGCCAAAGGTTTTGAAACCTTATGAAAAAGGTTTCAAAAGTTTCCTGAAGATTTTGAAACTTTTCGCGTCCAGTAAGGGTCTAGAATCAAAATTATCCGCAAAGTTTCGAAACATTCCTGAAGGTTTCGAAATTATTTGACAAAGGTTTCGAAACCTTCCCTAAGGTTTCAAAACTTTTGTACCCAGAATCTAAAATTCCGTCACACTAAGTGAATTCAACCGACTCAAGACACAACCATTATTGACCATCAACTATATGCATAATTATAGCCATCTTAGATCGAGTATTCCCAAACATTAAGAACAAATTATACAATCAAGTATAGCCATCTTAGATCATGTAACAACTAGAGTCATGCTTCCTAAAATTCATCAATTCAAATAGCTAATCAAACAAATATGCATCAAACAAATACAACATAACATCAACTAACCAAATCCACAAGTAAAACATGTTTATAGGTTGCTTACACAATTCCATTGCTAACTTAAAACATACTCGAAAACAAAAGGGTTTACACATTGTCAAGTACTATTTATTTGCCAAAGCATACCGAAATATGTGAAGCTTTTCCCTTGAATTCTCTTTCCCCAAATATTATCCTGATAGCCTTTATTTCTCTGCATGGATGAGAAAAAGAAAGCGTAAGCAAACATGCTCAGTGAGGTAGCTCTAAACACAAGTTCATCAATGCAACATTTAAAACCAATTTAAAACCATCACTTGCATTTTTCGTGCAAAAGTATGCTTGATCAAATCATGTTCATCTATATAACCAAATCATTTCATATATCATGCATATAACCAAATCATTTCATGTATCATGCATATTGGCATTCTAGTGACAATATATTGTGAACTTTTAGGTCACCGAATACTTGGATTCCTTATCATAATTGGAGACGCTTGATCTCAACATGCATCGGTCGGACACATAGTCACCCTTATATACATGTTACCCCCACTACGCACGGTTGGACACAAAGTTACCCTTGTCTACGTATGGGTTATCTATATCCACGTTCGGACACGAAATCACCTTTGTTTACATATAGGCAAGCTCTGCACAGACAGTCTGACATAAAGTCACCCTTGTTTACGTGTAGGCGACATCTACACGCACAGTCGGACACAAAATCACCCTTGTTTACGTGTAGGCAACATCAATATTCTCATAATCTTTATAGTGTACTTAATCCTAATGACATATCATTTGTATTCTTAACTATTGTTAGTGTCACTAAGCCAATATCATTTCCAATCATGCATGTTAACTTGCTACCCATAATACACTCATAATATGTTCGTCAAGTGAACCAAAATCATGCTCAACGACTTAATCAAATGTAAGGCAAATTACCACATATTGTTCCAATTCATTTTCATGCTTCCATAAGGCATGAATGTCTTTCTAAACCATACATTTTCAGCAATTAACACATGCATGCATCATTTCAAAATTCAAGATATGCATTTCCAAAATCTCATTGCAATCATCTTCATAAAAGCCATTGCCAAAATAGTCGAAACTTAAGAAAATGCATCGATACAATTTAAATCACTTACTCATGAGCTATTGAAAGTTTTCACACTATCCCATAGTCCCCAAAATAGAACCGAACCATTGAGAAACACTTTTAACCCAAAATCACTCACCGACAATCGAAATAAGCCCTCGTTGACGCTCTAACGGTAACGCCAACGCACCAGTCACTTAATAGACTTCTTGCACTTCCTATACAACATTAAAAATAGAGCATATAAACATCAAAACATGCTCAACACAACATCCACATAAACCTTCCACAAAACTACCAAAAACTAAGCCGAAACACATCCGAAACAACACCAACCCCTAACCTAATGAATCTAACCTTTGAACCTCCTCAATTATGAATTAAAAAACTTCCAAACCATCCTTATACCTCCAGGAAAAGCAAACCACCTAAAATAGCCCATAAAACAACCGAAAACCACCTATAAACAACACCGATTCAATTATTCCGGGATTAAAATAATGTGACATCAATTCAAGACTCAATTAATCATCAAAGTATGTGTAATTTCAGGAGAAATCATCCAAATTAAAACCTTTAACTAGATCTAACCTAATTTCTTGAAAATTCCATTAAAACATTAAAATCATGAATTAAAACATAAAATTAAGTTTAGATTATTTATTTGTAAGCTAAATGCTTGAGAATATCAAATAAAGAACCTTAGAAATGAAGATAAATTAAAAATTACCTTTGAGATCATTTCCACCAAAAAGATGAAAATTCTTCTCTTGATGTTCCTTAAAAATTATGATGATTTTGCAAAATTGATGAGTAGGTTTTGTAGAGAATGGAAAAATGAGTAAAATGAGATAAATCTTGATGAAAATGGATAAGAATTTAGCAAGTAATTGAAGAAATCTTGGAGAGAAAATAGAGAGAAAATAAAGAGAAAGTTTGTGAGAAAAGATGAGAAAATGGGAAGTTTAAAACCCCGAAAATTTCAATTTAACCCCTAAACTTTCCAAAATTTACAATTTAGTCACCAATGGAATAATTAGGCTTAATTAAATCAAATTAAAACCCAAATAACTTTACTTTAATTTTAAAACACTTTTTAATATTTTAAAACCTTTCTACATATTTATTATTTACCTGATTAAATTGTTATCATTTTAAATTTCCCAGAATTAATGAATTCAAAAGAATCCGATTGGATCTTAATCAAATCCTCCGTAACCAACACTTAAACTACTATCCCCAAAACTAGGATGTTATAGTTTCGGTTCCGTAATAGAAGTGGGAGAGAGTTAGTATGGATTTTGTAATGGGGTTACCGTTAACATCGTCCAAAAAAGATTCTATATGAGTGATTGTTGACAGGTTTACGAAGTGTGCGTATTTTCTTGTTGTGCATATGAAGTATTTGATGGATAAGCTAGCGGATTTGTATGTTTTTGAGGTGGTAAAGTTACATGGTGTGCCAAAATCGATCACATCGGATAGACATCCTCGTTTTACCTCTAAGTTTTGGAAGAGTTTGCAAGTAGCTATAGGTACGAGGCTTAGCTTTAGTACATCTTATCATCCTCAGACAGATGGTCAGTATGAATGGATTATTCAGACTTTGGAGGATATGTTGAGGAGTTGCATTATTGAGTTTCAAGGTACATGGAAGAAACAGTTGCCTTTGGTGGAGTTTGCTTATAATAATAGTTTTCAGACAAGTATACAGATGACACCATTTGAGGCTTTATATGGACGTAGGTTTCGTACACCTTTGTGTTGGAACGAGGTTGGATATAAGTATGTTTCTTCATCGCAAGTGTTGAAAGACACCGATAAGAAAGTTAAGCTTATATGTGCTAAGCTTAAGGAGGCTTCGGATAGGCAGAAGTGTTATGCTAATTTGAAGTGAAGGGAGATATAGTTTGTTGTTGGAGATAAAGTGTTTTTGAAGGTTTCACCATGGAAGAAAGTGATGAGGTTTGGACGTAAGGGTATGTTGAGTCATCGTTTCTTTAGGTCGTACAAGGTGTTAGTGCGTCTTGGCACTGTTGCTTATCGGTTGAGGTTGCCAGAGGAGTTGGATAGGATACATGATTTTTTTTATGTGTCGATGCTTCGTAAGTATAGGTCAAATCCTTCGCATATTGTTCTAGTTGAAGAGATTGAGTTAAGAGCGGATATGACTTATGAAGAAGAACCGGTGAGGATCTTAGATGTAGATACAAAGGTTCTTCAAGGAAAGACCATAGATTTGGTGAAAGTTCTTTGAAGACACCGAGGTGTTGAAGAAGTAACTTGGGATACAAGAGAAAGTATGAAAGAGCAGTTTCCTCACTTGTTTGCTTCGGGTAAATTTCAAGGACAAAATTTTTTTAAGTGGGGGAGAGTTATAATATTCTGGTTTTGGGTCTAGAAGTTTGAGTGTTGGTTAGGGAGGTTCAATTCAGGTCGAATCTGATTTCTCCGGTTCATTAATTCCGGGTAAATTAAGATATTAATATTTTAATTGGATAAATAATAAATACGTAAAAATTTTAAAATGGTTAAAAAGGTATTTTAAAGTTAAGGGAATAATAATTAAGTTTTAATTTGATTTAATTAAGCTTAATTATCATATTGGTGACTAAATTGTAAATTTTGGAAAGTTTAGGGGTAAAATTGAAATTTTCAGAAAGTTTGGATTTTTAGTGACTAAATTGAAAATTAGGCCAAAACTTAGAATCTTTAGTGGACCATTAACCCAAATTGTTTTTAATACAGATTATTCACCAAAATTAGTTTTAATTGGTGGTTAATTCCATTTTTCCTATTCATTAAAATTTTCTCTCTATTTTCTCATCTTTTTCTCTCCATTATTCTCCCTTCTCTTCATGATTTCTCTCATTTAATTTAACATTTCATTCTCTACAAAACCTACCCATTTATTTTGCAAAATCATCATCCAATTTCAAGAAAACTCAAGAGAAGAATTCATGTCAATTTTGGTGGATTGATCTCAAAGATAATTTTCTGATCTCTTTTCTTTTCTAAGGTTCTTTATTTGATATTCCCAAGCATATGACTTACAAATCATTATTCCTAACTTGATTTCATGTTTTAATTCAAGATTTTGATGTTTTTATGGAATTTTCAAGAAATTAATCTAGATCTCATTCAAGGCTGTAATTAGGATGATTTCCTATGAAACTATATTTAATTTGATGATTAATTGAGTCTTGAATTGACGGCACATAATTTTAATCCTAGAATAATTGAATCGGTATTGTTTAGAATTGGTTTTTGGTTGTTTTATGGGCTGTTTTAGGTGCTCTACTTTTGCTAGAGGTGTAAGGATGGTTTGAAGTTGTTTTTAGTTTATAAATGAGGAGGTTTAGATGTTAGATTTATTAGGTTAGGGGTTGGTGTTGTTTCGGATGAGTTTCAGCTTAGGTTTCGATCTTTTCAGCTTAGTTTTTGGTAGTTTTGTGGAGGTTTAATGTGGTTGCTGTGTAGAGCATGTTTTGATGTGAATATTCTCTGTTTTTAATGTTATAGAGGAAGTTCAAGAAGTCTTTTAAGTGGATGGTGCATTGGCGTTGTCGTTGGAGCATCGACGAAGGATTATTTCGCTTGTTGGTGAGTGAATTTTGGATAAAAACAATTAGCAAGTGAACGATTCTGTTTTGGGGACTATGAACTAGTGTAAAAACTTTTCATAGTTCAAGAGTAAGTGTTACAAAGGTTTTGTTGCATTTTCCTAAGTTTCGGCTATTTGGTAATTGCTTTAAGAAAGATGTTTTCATAGAGATTTTGTCGAAAATACATAACTTGGATTTTGAAATGATACATGCATGTGTTAATTATTGTAAATGCATGGTTTAGAAAGATATCTATGGCTTGTGGAAGCATGAAAATGAATTGGAATAATATGTGGTTATTTGCCTTATATTTTATTAAGCCGTTAAGTATGATTTTGGTTCACTTGATGAACATATTATGAATGCATTGTGAGCAACAAGTTAACATGCATGATTGGAATTGATATTGTCTTAGACACTAACTATAGTTACGAATACAAATGACATGTCATTAGGATTAAGTGCACTATAATGATTATGAGAATAATGTTGTTGCCTACACGTAAAAAAGGGTGACTATGTGTTTGATCGTGCGTGTCGAGCTTGCTTATATGTAAACAAGGGTGACTTTGTGTGCAACCGTGCATATAGTTGACCCATATGTAAACAAGGGTGACTTTATGTCCGACCGTGCGTAGTGGGGGTAACATGTATACAAGGGTGACTATGTGTCCAACCGATGTATGTTGAGACCAAGTGTCTCCAATTAAGATAAGGAATCCGAGTATTCAGTGAGCTAAAGGTTCACAACATGTTGTCACTAGAATGCTGATATGCATGATACATGAAATAATTTTGTTATATAGATGAGCATGATTTGATCGAGCATACTTTGGTTTAGCATGAAAAATGCAAGTGATGGATTTTAATTGGTTTTAAATGTTGCATTGATGAACTTGTGTTTAGAGCTACCTCACTAAGCATGTTTTGTTTAAGCTCTCTTTTCATCTTTGTAGAGAAATAAAGGTTAACAAGGCAACATTTGGAGCAAAAGGTCCAAGGGGAAAGGCTTTACACGTTTTGGTTGGATTGCTTACGTTCTTACCTTGTATGAGTCTGACACATGTAGGAATTTAATGCATATAGACTGACACAATGTAGGAATTCGTTCCATCAAATTATAATTAAACATGCAAGTATTGCTCACGGCAAATTTCAAACCAAATGGAGCATTCTAACATCATCAATTACATGATTCACTAATTAGGGACCAAAATTTAAATATTCCAAATTATAAGGACTTGTCCAAATTAAGTTAGCCAACTTGAAATTAGGTCAATTTTATACATCCATGTGAAATTTAAACTCAAAATAACATCTATAGCTACCATAATTGAACAAAGAAGGATACTCGGGACTAACATGTAATTTCAGCACCTAAAACTCATTAATCAGTAAAGGGTATCGATACCAACATATCCCTGTATAGATACCGTAACGTGGCAGTAACCATATTACCTACCAGTTCAGGGTCATCGATACAACCTTAGGCGATATCGGTCCTCAAATGACCAGTAAGGTAATTGCATCGCACCATGCTTCGATGCCACCCAAATTTGCCTTATGGTATCGATACTAGCACAGGGTGTTTCGATACCCCTTGTGTCCAGAATACAATTCGGACAATTTGAGTGGTTTGCTCCCAACCAAAACATAGTCCATGATCATTAATAAGCAACATATTTATAGGTGGTTTATACAATTCATTTACTGACTTCAAATTACACTCAAAAAGATAAAGAATTTACACATTGCCAAGTACTATTTATTTTTGCCAAACCATTCCAAAACGTGTAAAGCCTTCCCCCTTGGACCTTTTGCTCCAAATGTTGTCTTGTTAACCTTTATTTTTCTACAAAGATGAAAAGAGAGCTTAAGCAAAACATGCTTAGTGAGGTAGCTCTAAACATAAGTTCATCAATGCAACATTTAAAACCAATTTAAAACCATCACTTGCATTTTCATGCTAAACCAAAGTATGCTTATCTTTAACAAACCAAAGTATGCTCTAAACAAAGTATGCTAAACCAATTTAGTCTATATAAGGTATACATTAGGTTTAGGTTTAGAACAAAAGAAGTTGGTTTTACACACATAACTTATCTTTAACTGTCGACCACAATATGTTCTAAACTCCCTTGGAGGTTTAGATTGTCGTGGAGTAGATGGAGAAGAAGGTTACATTGTTATTGATATTTATTAATTCAAATCTTATTTTATAGTTTATTCTTTCTTGGTACTTAACTTTCTTTGCATATGAGCTCAAGATGATAAATATGTGAAGAAATATCTATTTGTCTAATATCAGGAGAGTTAGGCTCATGAAATGAGAGAATACGGTCTTTGCTCAAGGGTATTGACTAATTCGGTTATTTAGGATTTCACCGACTAACAAGACGAATGTGAGGTTGTGATCTACCCTTGATTAACGTCGGAAGGTATCATCAAGACACAGAGATTGCAACAATTTTCTTCGCTTAGGGATAAGGAAGAAACATATACGGCTGCTTTGTCGAACTATGGAAAGTTGAATTGTCGACAAGGCATAACCCTTCCTAGGCAGCTGTGACAACCCTTTGTGCGATCCGTCGAGGCGGCAATTCAACCCATGGCATTAATAAGTGGATTAGCAATATAACTGGATTCTCTTCTACAAAGCATTCAATCTAAACTCATTCTTCTTAATTATTTCTTTTCTATAATATAATATAGTTTAGTTAATGTAATTAAAAATAATCCAATTGTTTGTGTTTTTAATTTCTTATGTGCAGTTATAAGAAGTAGTAGAATCGACACAGTACTCATGGGACCGACATCTTAAATACTACCATCTAACAAAGATGGATTTTAACAAGGACTCCATAGCTTCCATCAGATTTGGCGTCATTGTTAGGGACTGACACTCAATTTTACTACCAATTATTTCTACATATTTTTATTATTTTAGTTTAGTTAGTTAGTTTTATTTTTAGTTTAAATTTCGTGGTTTGTTTTGTGCATGACCAGGTCCAACCTTACTATTGATCAATACCTTTATGACCCATAAATTGAAAAAACAACAATAGATCTGAAACGAAGGGCACACCTAAGAATGAACGTAGATCCTGCCAACAAAACAACGCGGGTATGAATGTCGCCGCGGTAGACAACCGTGGTGCCTTAGTAGTAGTTAATCCAGTAAATATTCCAAGACAGGAACGAGATTGAACTGTTCGAGACTATTTAGAGGAAGATTTGGATGGGTTAACTCCTGTTGTTGTGATGCCTAATGTAGAGGCAGAGCATTTTGAATTGAAATCGGTCATGTTCAACATGATCAACACCCTGGGCCAATTTGGGGGTTCGGCCAATGAAGATGCTCGATAGCATCTTAAGTCCTTTTTAAAAATATGTAATTCGTTTAAGCCGCCGGGAGTCTCAGCCGACATCCTTAAGCTGAAATTATTCCTTATTCACTGAGGGAAAAGGCAAAAGGATGGTTAAATAACCTCCAGCCGGGATCGTTAAATTCATGGACAAAACTATACTAAAGCTTCCATGCCAGATTCAATTATACCAATAAGACTGAAAAGCTTAGAAACTGTAACCCCCTTAGCCCGGCTTAGACAAAACCGACACTAACGGGTTACACGGGGAATATCGAACCAAACTCGCGAAGGTCCGATTCGATAAAAAATCCTGAAAATCGATATATTTTTTCTAGATGCATAATTATATTCCTACATATCTTGGTCTCATACAAAGCATTAACGGAAGCAATTTGATCACAAACAAGCATCCGATTAAACACTTAAGTGAATTAAGGACAAAAACGTAAAACTTTTAAATTCTAATGATAAAGTAGAAATTCTTTTCATCAAAGTTCAATTAAACATACAAGTATCCCTCACGAAAAATTTCAAATCAAACGGAGCATTCTAACATCATCAATTGCATGTTTCACTAACTTAGGGACCAACATATAAATCTTTCAAATTATAAGGAATTCGTCCAAATTGAGTTATCCATCTTGAAATTTAACCAACGTTATGCATCCATGTGAAATTTCATCTCAAAATAACATCTGTACATACCCTAATTGAACAAAGAAAGATATTCAGGACTAAATGCAATTTCCAGCAACTTTCATTTTCTGGCATCCAAAGGTTTCAAAACCTTCCATAAAGGTTTCAAAACTTTATGTGAAAGGTTTCGAAACCTTCTGTAAAGGTTTTGAAACTGTTTGACAAAGGTTTCGAAACCTTCCCCAAAGGTTTTGAAACTTGATGCCTGGAATCTAAAATTTCGTCACACTATGTGAATTCAACCGACTCAACACACAACCATTAGTCACCCACAACTACATGCATAATTCCGAAGCATAAAAATGACATAAACTACACCAACATTAACATCAAGAACTCCAAATAACCTATAGGCATGTTTCTTAAAATATGGTTAGAAACAAGGATGTCCATGTTTATGCAAGTGTACATGTTTTCTTTGATAAGGTTTAAAATAAAGAATAATCATGTATACTCATGAATTAGGCAATCTAAAACATTATTACATTCTAACAACAATAGCTCAAACAAAATATAGTCTCTTTACAAGTCTAAAACCAAGTAGTACACCCACTCTACTATGGGATTGGTTTACACATTGTCAAGCCCCAACTTATTTTCCAAAACTTACAAACAACTATGTAGCTTTTCCCCTTGGTGCTCTTGCTCCAAATGCAGCCCAAAAATGTCTCTATTTCTCTGCAAAGATGAAAGAAGAGCTTAAGCACAACATGCTTAGTAAGGAAGGTCCAACAAAATCACCTAAGCATCAACTTAAAACCATATTTAAATCATAGTTTGCAATGCATCATTAAAAACATGCATGCTTAACATTCCATGTTCATGTCTATAATATCAAATCACTTTCTTGAGTATGTTCAACATTACCAAAACAATTCATGAATGATGCATATTGTTCTCTTTAAATCCATGCATGCATATTGGCTTTCTAGTGATCACTTATTGTGAACCTTAAGTTCACCGAATATACGGATCCATTGCTAGAGACCATTAGTCTTGTCATGACACGAAGTCACCACTGACATGACACAAAGTCACCATTGACATGACAAAAAGTCACCATTATAGGACTACCACACACGGTTGGACGCATAGTCACCCTTGCTACGTGTAGGCGGCTCTACCACGCACGATTGGACACAAAGTCACCCTTGTTACGTGTAGGAAATATTTTTTATTCTCAATAATGTTTATAGTGCACTCAAGACAATCCTAATGACATGTCATTCGTATTGGAATCTAAAGTTAGTGTCACTAAGCCAATATCATAATCAAATGTGCATGATAATTTGTTGCTCAAAATGCATGCATAATATGTTCACAAATGAACCAAATGTCATGCCCAACGACACCATCAATTTCAAGGCAAATAACCACATAATATTCCAATTCATTTTCAGCTCATAAGGTATCCATAATGTGCTCAACAAATGAACTGAAAGTCACACCCAATGGGACCTTTAATTTGAAGGCAAATAACCACATATATTCCAAATTCATTTTTCATATTTCCCTAACCATGGATGCCTTTTTAAACCATGCATTTTCAGCAATTATCTCATGCATGCATCATTTCAAAATCATACTTATGTATTTCCAAAAATCTCATTGAGTTATCATTATAGATGCCTTTACCGAAAATAGCCGAAACTCATGATAATGCATCAAAATCATTTACTTTACTTACTCTTGAACTATGGAAAGTTTCTATAGTCCCCAAAACAGAACTGAACCAATGCGATTCGCTTTAAGTCCGAAAACACTCGTAGACAAGCGAAACGAGCCCTCGTCGATGCTATGATGGCAACGCCAATGCACCGGCCACTTAAGCACCTTCTTGCACTACCTATACAACATTAAAAACATAGCATATTCACATCATAACATGCTCAAACCAGCAGCCACATCAAACCTCCACAAAACTACCAAAAACTTAGCCGAAAAGACCAAAAACTAAGCCGAACAACATTAGCCCAAAACCTAATGATTCCAACATCCAATCCACTTCAATTATGAATCAAAAACAAATCTAAATTAATGTGCCATCAATTCAAGACTCATTTAATAATTTAATTGACATAATAACATAATTAAATCAACATAATTACAGTATTAATTGAGATCTAAAAAGATTTCACAAAAATCCTCATAAAATCATTAGATTTAGAATTAAAAATATGAAATCAAGTTTCACTTAATGATTAGGAAGATAATACTTGGGAATTTCAATAAAGAACCTTAGAAAAAGATTAAAATTCAGCAAGTTACCTTTGAGATTTACTACACCAAAAAGATGAGAAATCCTCTCCTTGATTTCTTGAAAATGGATGTTGATTTTGCAAAATTGATGAATAAGCTTTGTAGAGAATGAAAAGATGAATAAAATGAAATAAATCTTGTTGAAAATGATGAAGAAATCAGGAAGTAATTGAAGAAATTTGAAGAAAAAGATGGAGAGAAAATTGAGAGAAAATCATGAGAGAAAAGATGAGAAAATAAGTGGTTATGAGAGAAAATAAAATTATCATCTTTTTTAAAAACTATTTAAAAACAATTTTGGTGGATAAATCATTAATTAAAAATAAATTAGGTTTATGGACCTCTAAGGATTCTAAGTGTAGCTTGCTTTCCAATTTAGTCATTAAAAATGCCCATTTTCGAAAATCACCAATTAAACCACCAAATTATTACTAAATCATTTCCCAAAATTATTACTTGTTCGATTAGAATATTATTATTTTAATTTTCCCAAAATAACGAACCGAAAAACCCTATTCGACCCGAATCAAATTCTCTAAACCATCACTCAAACTACTAACCCCAAAATCAGGATGTTACAACTCTCCCCCTCTTAAGAAAATTTCGTCCTCGAAATTCTCACCTGAAGCAAACAACTGAGGAACTGCTCCTCCATGCTTTTTCCTTATCTCGCAAGTTGCCTCTTCGACACCTCGGTGTTTCCAAAGCACTTTAACCAAATATATGGTCTTCCCTCAAAAAACCTTTGTATCCACATCC
The DNA here is from genome assembly GCA_035048815.1 of Abelmoschus esculentus. Taxonomy (NCBI): domain Eukaryota; kingdom Viridiplantae; phylum Streptophyta; class Magnoliopsida; order Malvales; family Malvaceae; genus Abelmoschus; species Abelmoschus esculentus. The sequence continues at coordinate 8,347,979 of JAUCBN010000026.1, read as the reverse complement.
AAAATCCTCATTGATTCCTCCTCATAACTCATATCCGCTCTTAACTCAATCTCCTCAACTAGAACAACATGAGAAGGATCTGAACTATACTTACGAAGTATCGATACATGAAAAACATAATGCCTCCAACTCAACTCCACCGGCAACCTTAACCGATAAACAACAGGACCAATTCGCTCTAATACCTCATTCGGCCCAATGAAACGAGGACTTAACTTACCCTTACATCCAAACCTCGTTAACTTTTTCTATGAAAAACCTTTAGAAACACTTTATCTCTGACAACATATTCCACCTCTCTATGCTTCAAATCGGCATAGGACTTTTGCTTATTTGAAGCCTCCTTAAGCTTGGCACAAATAAGCTTAACCTCCTCATCCGTATCCTTCAACACTTGAGGTAAAGAAACATGCTTCCGTCTATCTTCCTTCCAACATAATAAAACTTCAAACGGTGTTATCTGTATACTTGCCTGAAAACTATTATTATAAGAAAACTCTACCAGTGGCCTCTATTTCTCCTCAAAACCTTGAAATCCAATGATGCAACATCTCAACATATCCTCCAAAGTCTGACTAACACGTTCAGACTAATCATCCGTCTGAAGATGACAAGCAGTACTAAACTAAGCCTTGTACCCAAAGCAACCTACAAACTCTTCCCAAAACTTAGAGGTAAAACGCGGATCTCTATCCCATATGATCAACTTAGGCACACTATGCAACTTCATCACCTCAGAAAACATACAACTCTACCAACTTATCCATAGAACACGTCGTATGCACGGTAGAAAAATATGCACACTTTGTAAACCTATCAACAGTAACCCATATAAAATCCTCCTTGGACTCCATCACATCTTTCTTTAATCCAAGCCAAAGGTACACACTTTTGAGATCCCTACACATCTTCACACTACCCGGATGCATAGCAAACGGACTAGTATGTCCTTCTGCTAAAAAAAACTTGCCTCAACTCAATATCATCCGGTACCATAATCCGACCTCTCAACCATAATACCACATCATCATCAAAATGATACTCGGTTGGTCTACCTTCTACAATATCCTCCACAAAAGATGCCAACGCCTCATCCTCTAACTGTTTCACCTTTATCATCTCAACCAAGATAGGTATTACCTATAACACCGCCACTCAACCACCTTCCTTTGAAATACTCAACTTAGCAAACATCACCCTCAACTCAATTGTTGTCTTACGGCTCAAAGATTCAGCCATCACATTAGCTTTCCCCGAAAGATTCGCAATAGTCATCCAACACTTACCCTCCTCGGACAACCAACAGATTCATCCCTCACAACAAAGCAACAACGCACACACCACCACACCATCTCAATTCTCATAGAAAACATCACTCAAAAGAAAACCCCCTTTTTCTTGCTTAAGATTGATAACCAACTCTTGATAACCGTAACGGTTTCCATACCACCACCATCGAACTAACCTTACTTTAGACATCCTCCCACAAACCAGGTAACCAACTAAGTCTTTCACCAATCTCCACTCTACAAAAATGAAGCTCCACCAACAAGCTTCAAACTAACTTTACACAAAACTGTCAACACTGTCTTAAGCAAACTCCATCAACAACAACTTCATTATGAGTCATATTAACCATATCACAACATCACATCATATCATCCATTTACCTATGAATGATAAAACCCAACATCCAAACGACAACCTATGTCGGTCTTAAAAACCCTCAAATCTTAACATATTATAGATACACCACTCACCCATCTTTCCAATGGGACTTAGAAATCCAAGAAAACCGTACTCAAACAAACGATTGATCCACCAACCCTCATAGAAAAACTCCATACCATCCATAGAACTTACTACCAAACTTATAACGATTCTTTCCGAATTCAACCTTGGCACCTTTACTACTAATAATAACCCAAAGAAAATTGATACTCACTCTTATCTTATCAGAAAGATAAATATCTACACATGATTCAAACATAATTCAAACAAGCTCAGTCGAAAACACATGTTTCCCCAACTTCTACCATAACACTTACCACCAATCACACGGAAAAAGATTACCATAAGCCCTGATCAAGATACCATTCCATCTCGACACTTTTTGAAACAACCATGCGGCTTACATAATACAAAAAGATTCTCAACACAAAAGTAAACCTTGCCAAGCACATCCTTAACTACACCATCAACAAATTCCTGACCACGACTTATCCCTGATCAACTTAACCAAGGTAGAGTACTGCTCATAGCTCCACCATTTTACTAGGTTTCCCATAGATTAACCGAACATCTTCCCTCGTAACTCCACAACAACCCAGGCTTACCCCACATAACAAACACCCATTGCAAGCATTCTTATGTAAGTCAAGTCATCCCCGATAGCTAACATTTCATAAAACATACCTTACAAGAAACTTACCAACTTTGTGTCAAACCCAACATTGTACTCATCTCAACGATAATATCTCCAACTTAAGGTTTAGCCACCATAATCAACTCAACACCATGTTTCAAACTTTAAGATCCACACATTGTTAAGTGCCTTCACACTTAACTCAAAACTCCTTCCTAATATCAACTCATCAATAAACCAGCTCTTATCCCACGTATACTACAACAAAATCCAAGCTTGTAGAACTATTCCTTCCACTTGCTCCAACATCTCTTATTTTATAATCTTGCCAAAGTAGTAACCATATTGATTAGGTTGATGAAACCATATTGATAAAACATCCACAGACATGAATCCACCAAACACAAACCTCACAATACTTTTCGATAAAAGCAAACCCACAAGACTAAACAACCGATACAACCCATAAACTCCCCAGCGGTTCCCGATACACCACTTTAACATCATCACAATCTAACTTTAGCCAAGGTATATCCAACTTAACACCTTGTAAACCCAACATGTATACTTTCCTCCTTTATAGTACAACCAAACCTCTTAAGATCACAACAATCCATGATTCAAACCCATTATACCACAACTCCCATACCAATATATATCTCATATTTTGCTTTCCATCCTGACCCCATTACTCTTAACAGAAAAAGAAACCAGATCGGTCACAATCCCCGATCTAACCGCACACTAACTATACTATAAAGAATTCCATGTAATTAATTTTTTTCCACCAACATGACAATAAAACAACATCTTTTCCATAAAACAATTTCACATTACTCAGAAAAACACCAACCTGCCTTACTCTACAAAACATGCTGCAACCTTCTTACAACCTCCAAACCCTAACTAGAAAGAATCCGCAAAACTCAACATTACCTTTAATAATGACCAACTCAAACTAACCATAACTCAAGGTATTTACCTCGGTTTCAAACATTCACAAATCTGAGACCAACCACTCATTCCTCATCTAAGACTATTCCCTAACCAAAAGGATAGCTTGTCCACTACATATCCAGCTCAACACCAGAAGAAAGCCCTTTCAACCCTTTTTTCACAAGTTCACCCTAAAAGAACCAACCACACCCCACTTATATCTTTAAGGAGCTACTCGCAAGTGTGAAAAAATGTATGCATGATTTCCTGTATGCTCTCATAAATGCCTATGCAAGTGCTTATACATGTAAATGTAAATGCAATTTCTAATGTCATTGTCAAAAATGCATGCATGTCCTACATTATCTATAGATATATATACATATATGTGCTCTTACTCTATGCATGATTATTGTTCACACTCATAAATAACATCCTCAATTCCAACAACTTCAACTACTATCCTGTTGACTACTCCCAAGTCAGATTAGCAACAGTTGTACCAGCCTTAGTAGACTAAAATACACCCAAAAGAATGGTGCAACACCCTAAACTGACCTCCCTGCATTACCGGAGGCACACTCATGGAGGAAGAGGAAGAAATTACTTTTCCCTAATAGTCGTTTCATCCTCAATCTTGACCATCAATGTTCATACCAACACTAGCTCGTGACTTACGTCTTAGAAGCATATTCCAAAAACTTTAAACATGCAATCTAAAACATAATATTAAAACATAATAACCTTACATTCGGGCAAGACCCAACGAAAAACCGAAGAGTATCTGAAATATGTTGGCATTGTCAATGTGTAACCGATAACCCTAATTTAACCATCATTACTCAAAATACAATCATCATGTATAAATATTCAACAAGCTAACATCACATCATGATCAATCACACACATTTAGCAAACTAACCACACACTATATCAAATTGTAATAACCATGTTTGTCCGGGGTTCGAATCAAACCCTAAACCAAAACCCTACCCCTAAACTAAAACCCTAAACCATATCCCTAAATTATAATATTAACTATATATATAAGATAAATAAATAAATAAACCAAAATTACAAAAATATTATTTTTATTATTCAAAACCAAAAAAATATTATATAATATAAAGTCCATTACAAATTTTTAACCCAAAAATAAATAATACATGGCCCATGTAATATTATTTACAACCATTATCCCAAGCCCATTACACTAACCCATCAGTTCAAACCAACAACCAGACCCATATTCCATAACCCAACCCAATACAAATTGAACCCACATCATTACCCAGATACCAAACCCTTAACGCAGTTCATAACCCGGATATGCAACCCGACTATCCAAAGGTTTTTGGAATTAGCCCTGAATTCTACAGCAAGATTGTTCATCTTTAGCATCACCGGAGACTACGTCAGCGCCATCCGGAGTCGTCACCAGCAACGATAGCCATGACATTAGAACCTCCTCTACATCCGAAATCTTTTGTGCTGCAAACCGAACCAAGTAAAGACAAAGACAGAGTGGTACCCCTCAATCGTATGAATAGCTGGCAGGAATGCACAAACAAACAAAAGGACAACAAATCAGATTAATTTTCATTTTCTTTTTATTACCAATGTAAATCGGGTATAAGAACCCAGCAAAATTAGATGTAAAAGCAGACGGGAACATTTCAAAGAAATACAAACACAAAAATTTCAGAGTAATCTTTCTAATGTTTTTTAGAATAAGAAAATATTAGGGTTTAAAGGTTTTACTTTTGAAGGGAGGGATCGGTTCCCCGTCACCGTCCTTTGTTGTTTCCTTCTTCTTCTACATCCTCATTCCGATTTCAAAGCAAGAAGAAACCTCAGTTTAAAAAATTTATGGGAAACATAAGATTTTGTTTCAAACGATTTCTGAAATAAAAAAGGGGTTTCAAACCTAGTTTTAAAAAGCAAAAAGGCTTTCATTTTCGTTTTAGGAACACCAAGTTTTGTTTGTTGAAAATTACATATCGGGAGGGGTTGATTCTTCTTTTTTTATTTTAAAATAAAAAGAAAGAATCCTCACATACTTACCGTTTTGAAGGAGGAACCACCATTGTGCAAGGTCTCCGAAGGTCGCAAGTGGTCTCCAACGAGGTGGTCGCCGATGATCGATCAGGTCTTTTAGTACCGACGTTCGAAGAAACTTTCTGCATTTCAATTTGAAAACCAAAATGGGGATTTGATTCAGTTTACACGTTTTTTTATCTTCTTAAATGACTTTTATTGCTTTGATTTTTCTTAATTATTTCATAAATGCAGCATGCTTCTCTTTCTTTTTTATTCATTTTCCATATATATATATGTATATTTTATAATATTTTGCTTGGTTACCTTTTCATATTCTTTTTCCTCTTTTATATATATATATATTTTAGTTTTATACGTTATGTTTCTTATTTATTATATAACATATTTTATGTATATATATTTTAAATTTACGCAATGTATATATGTATTTCACTCTTATGTTCTATATATTATATATTTTATATATATTTTGTTTCTGTCTGCTATACATTTATATTATTTCATAAAGTAGGTTGAATGATTTCTATACGTATATGTAAAATATTATATATGTTTATATAAATTATTTATATATAGTTAATAGTCCTATTTTATTATGTATTATAATGTTATTCTTTTTTATTTCATATGTTTTGATGATTCATTTGTTTCATTTATTTAACTTGTTATTCAATCGGCTTTACGGTGACCCGTAACGGGGAATGATCCGTATTATTTATAGCTCGTTTAGTGTAAATAACTAACATCTAACTTTTAATTTATCGCATTTTATTTCTCATATTTAATTTTCCGTATTTTAATTTCTTGCAATTTAATTTTCTCACATCTAACATTTAACATTTAAATTTTCGTGCTTTAGTTACCGCTTTTAATTTTCAGCAATTTAATTTCTCGTATTTAATTTTTCGCATAAATATTTGTTATAATTTAATTTCTCACACTTTATTTTCCGCTTTTATTTTATGTACTTATTTGTATATTCGATTCATTTTTTCATTATTCGTCACACCGCATTAATTAATGAATCTTAATTAAATATGTCTTTATTCGGTCGTAACGGGCCCGTGTTCCAACGTAGTGGTCGCGGTGTATGCGTTGCCTCCGAATAAAGACACGGTAAAAATAAAATTGATTCGAATCTTTAAACCAAAATTAATTTAAATGCCACTTTAATCCGAAAAATCTAAAATTAATTAAGCGGTAATTTATAAAGGTGCCAATTTTGGGCGGTTTTAAACTCTAAACCCGTTTTTAACCGTAACCGACTCTCGAACCATAATTATTTCGAATCTCTGGTTTTTACGGTGTCCGGCCTACCAAAGTGGCCGGTGGCGACTCCACCCCATTCTTAAATCATTTTAACCTTTCTTTTAAATTCTCAAATTCGTTTCAAATCCCTAACTTTCTTAACCTTGATTTCAAAATTCTCTTTTAATTTCAACCCTAATTTTCAATTTCCCCCCTTTTAATTTAATCCTTAAATTTTCCAATTCTTTTCAATTACGTGTTTTCAAACCCTAATTAAAATTCTTTTTTTCAAATCCATAATTTTTATTCCAAATCCCTAATTTTTCAATTTAAACCTAATTTCATAATTTTGGGACAATTTCAAAATTCCCAATTTTTATTCTTTCATAATAGTGACCTTTTTCTACATTTAGTTATTTAAGAATTTTATAAGGGTCGCTACACAAATCAATCGCAAACTTATGCAACCTGGCTCTGATACCACCAAATGTAACCCCTTAGCCTAGCCTAGACGAAACCGGCACTAACGAGTCACATGGGGAATATCAAACCAAACCTGCAAAGGTCCGATTCGATAAAAAATCCTAAAAACTGATATATTTTTTTCTAGATGCATTATTATGTTCCTACATGCGTTGGTCTCATACAAAGCATTAACGGAAGCAATCTGATCATAAATAAGTATCTGATTAAACACTTAAGTGAATTAACGACTAAAACATAAAACTTTTAAATTCTAATGACAAAGTAGAAATTCTTTTCATCAAAGTTCAATTAAACATACAAGTATCCCTCACGGAAAATTTCAAATCAAACGGAGCATTCTAACATCATTAATTGCATGTTTCACTAACTTAGGGACCAAAATATAAATCTTTCAAATTATAAGGAATTCGTCCAAATTGAGTTATCCATCTTGAAATTTAATCAAATTTATGCATCCATGTGAAGTTTCAGCTCAAAAAAACTTCTGTAGATACCCTAATTGAACAAAGAAAGATATTCAGGATTAAAATGCAATTTCCAGCAACTTTCATTTCCTAGCAACCAAAGGTTTCAAAACTTTATGGAACCTTTATGGAAGGTTTCGAAACCTTCCGTAAAGGTTTCAAAACTGTTTGACAAAGGTTCTGAAAACTTCCCGAAAGGTTTTGAAACTTGATGCCTGGAACCTAAAATTCCGTCACACTATGTGAATTCAACCGACTCAAGACACAACCATTAGTCACTCACAACTACAAGTATAATTCCTAAGCATAAAAACAACATAAACCACACCAACATTAACATCAAGAACCCCAAATAACCTATAGGCATGTTTCTTAAAATATGGTTAGAAACAAGGATGTCCATGCTTGTGCAAGTGTACATGCTTTCTTTGAAAAGGTTTAAAATAAAGAACAATCATGTATACTCATGCTTTAGGCAATCCAAAACATTATTATATTCCAACAACAATAGCTCAAACAAAATATAGTCTCTTTATAAGTTTAAAACCATGTAGTACACTCACTCTACTATGGGATTGGTTTACACATTACCAAACCCCAACTTATTTGCCAAAACATACCAACAACTATGTAGCTTTTCCCCTTGGTGCTCTTGCTCCAAATGCAGCCCAAAGATGTCTCTATTGCTCTACAAAGATGAAAGAAGAGCTTAAACACAACATGCTTAGTGAGGAAGCTCCAACAAAATCACCTATGCATCAACTTAAAACCATATTTAAACCATAGTTTGTAGTGCATCATTAAAAACATGCATGCTTAACATTCTACGTTCATATCTATAATATCAAATCACTTTCTTGAGTATGTTCAACATTACCAAAACTGTAACCCCCTTAGCCCGACCTAGACGAAACCGGCACTAATGGGTTACACGGGGAATATCAAACCAAACCCGCGAGGGCCCGATTCGATAAACAACCCTAGAACCGTTATATATATATATTATTTTATCTTACCTAGATGCACAATCTTGTTCCTACATGTCAAGGTCCCATACAAAGCATTACCGGTAACACATTGATTAAAAATATACATCTGATTAAACACTAACGTAGATTAAGGACTAAAACATAAAACTTTTAAATTCAATTAGTAAAGTCATAATTCTTTCTATCAACGTTCAATTAAACATTCAAATGTTCCTCTTAGCAAAATCCAACTTAAACGGATCACCCTAACATCAACAATTGCATGTTACTCTAATTTAGGGACCAAAATGTAAATCTTCCAAAATACAAGGACTTCATCCAAATTAGATTAAACATCTTGAAATTAAATCAACTTTATGCATGCATGCAGAATTTCAACTCAAAATAACATCGGTAAGTACCTTAATCGAACAAAGGAAGATATCCGAGACTAAGATATAATTACAGCAAGTTTCAATTCTTGGTGATCAAAGGTTTCGAAACCTTCCCAGAGGTTCCGAAACTTTTTGTAAAAGGTTTCGAAACTTTCCTGGAAAGTTTCAAAACTTATCGCGTCTAGTAACTTCCCAGAATTGAAACTGCCCGCAAGGTTTCGAAACCTTATGAAGGTTTCGAAACTATTTGGCAAAGGTTTCGGAACCTTCAATCAAAGGTTTCGAAACTTTGGGTCTGGAACCAAAAGTTTCGTTACACTAAGTGCACACCAACTACTCAATCCTCAACCATTAAATACCACCACTAGATGCATCAGTCCTAGGCACAATTAGCAACATATGGCACGTAATCAACAACGTCAAGGACATCAATCAAGTTATAGGCATGCTCCCTAGAAAAAGATTAACAACTTAACAATCATGCTAGTACATGCTTCAACAATTCCAAAGTTCAACATTTAAAAACATGTAATTTCCGAAAACATGTAATTAGAAATGGGTTTATGGCCCTCTAAGGATTCTAAGTTTAGCTTGCTTTTCAATTTAGTCACTAAAACATGTAATTTCCGAAAATTACAAAGTAGTCCTCTAATTTTTCCAAAAATTACAAATCGGTCACTTATGCATAACTAAGCATAATAAAAAAATCATTATAAAATCCAAATTATTTTCTTTTAATTTTGAAACATATTTTTAATATTTCAAACCATATTCCAAAACTATTATTTTTCTTAATTAAAAATATCCTTATTTTATTTTTCCCAGAATTAATGAACCGGAGAACCCGATTCGACCCGAATCGAATCCTCTTAACTAAGCCTAAACTAATAACCCCCAAAACGGGATGTTACAACTCTCCCCCTCTTAAGAAAATTTCGTCCTCGAAATTTACCTGAAGTAAACAAGTGAGGAAACTGCTCCTCCATGCTTTTCCTAGTCTCCCAAGTTGCTTCTTCCACACCTCGATGTTTCCAAAGCACTTTAACCAAATCTATGGTCTTCCCTCGAAGAACCTTTGTATCCACATCCAAAATCCTCACCGGTTCTTCCCCATAACTTATATCCTCTCTTAACTCGATCTCCTCAACTAGAACAACATGAGAAGGATCCGATCTATATCTACGAAGCATTGATACATGAAAAACATCATGCATCTTACTCAACTCCTCTGGCAACCTCAACCTATAAGTAACAGGACCAACACGCTCCAGCACCTCATATGGTCCAATAAAACGAGGACTCAACTTACCCTTACGTCCAAACCTCATCACCTTCTTCCATGGAGAAACCTTAAGAAACACTTTGTCCCCAACATCATACTCTATCTCTCTACGCTTCAAATCAGCATAGGACTTCTGCCTATCCGAAGCTTCCTTAAGTTTAGTACATATAAACTTAACTTTCTCATCCGTATCCTTCAACACTTGAGGCAAAGAAACATACTTTTGTCCAACTTCCTTCCAACACAAAGGTGTACGACACTTACGCCCATATAACGCCTCAAATGGTGCCATCTGTATACTTATCTGAAAACTATTATTATAAGCAAACTCTACCAACGGCAATTGCTTCTCCCAAGAACCTTGAAACTCGATGACACAACATTTCAACATATCCTCTAAAGTCTGAATAACACGCTCAGACTGTCCATCCGTCTGTGGATGATAAGTTGTACTAAAGCAAAGTCTCGTACCCAAAGCCGTCTACAAACTCCTCCAAAACTTAGATGTAAACCGCGGATCTCTATTCGATATGATCGACTTAGGCACACTATGCAATCTTACCACCTCAGAAACATACAAATCCGCTAACTTATCCATGGAGTACGTTGTATGCACGGCAAGAAAATATGCACACTTCGTAAACCTATCAACAATCACTCATACAACGAGTGATGCTCAAAATTCCAAAGTTCAACGGCAATTGCTTCAACAATTCCAAAGTTCAACATTTAACAATCAAACAATAATGGTCTTATTACAACACAAACCGAAGCCTAAGTACACACTCCTCACATAGGTTGGGTTACACATTGCCTTGCCCAATTTATTTGCCAAAAATATACCAAATTCAAAGTGATTCTTTCCCTTGGTTTCCTTGCCTCGAACGAAGCTCCAAGTGCCTTTATTTCTCTGCATGGATGAAAAGAGAGTTTAAGCAAACATGCTTAGTGAGGAAGCTCTACACAAATCATTAATGCATCTATTTAAAACCATGATGAAAACATAATTTGCAATACATTATTAAATCATGCATGCTAACATCTCATGCTCATGTTCTTTAAACCAAATGCATCCTTGAGTTCACCTTACCTTATCAAAACAATTTATAAATGATGCTCAATCTTCTTCTCAAATTCATGTATATATATTGGCATTCTAGTGACCACTTTAATGTGAACCTTGAGCTCACCGAATACACGGATCTTTTTTCTCATAACTAGAGACTCTTGGTCTCAACATGCATCGGTCGGACACTTAGTCACCCTTGTATACATGTTACCCCCACTACGCACGGTTGGACAAAAAGTCACCCTTGTATACGTATGGGTCAACTATATGCACGGTCGGACATAAAGCCACCCTTGTTTACATATAGGCAAGCTCTACACGCACGGTCGGATACAAAGTCACCCTTGTTTACGTGTAGGCAATATTCTATATTCTCAATTTTGTTTATAGTGCACTTAGGACAATCCTAATGACATGTCATTCGTATTCGAATCTAAAGTTAGTGTCACTAAGCCAATATCATAATCAAATGTGCATGATAACTTGCTGCTCATAATGCATGCATAATATGTTCAACAAATGAACCAAAGCCATGCCCAAAGGCACCATCATGTATAAGGAAATTAACCATATTGTATTTCAAATCATATAACTTGCTGCTCATAATGCATGCATAATATGTTCAACAAATGAACCAAAAGCAATGCCCAAAGGCACCATCATATATAAGGCAAATAACCATATTGTATCCCAAATCATTTCTCATAATTTTTCATAATCATGGATGCTAAATAAGCTATGCATTTCAGCAAGTAATTCTAATGTATGCACCATTTCAAAACATGCTCATACATTTCCATAAATCTCATTGCATTACCAACATAATGCCTTTATCAAATGTAGCCGAAACTCATATCGGTTTATCAAAAACATTTACTTTACTTACTCTTGAACTATGGAAGGTTTTCACACTCTTCCATAGTCCCCAGAATAGAACCGTACCAAACACAATTTGCTTTAAAACCGTAATCACTTACCAACAAGCGAAATGAGCTTTCGCCGCTATCCGATGATCGCACTAACGCACCAGAAATCAAGCACTTTCTTGCACCTCTTCTACAACATTAAAAACAGAGCATTCTCACATCACAACATGCTCAAACCAACAGCCATATCCGACCACCATTAAACTACCGAAAACTTAGCCGAAAAGACCGTAAACTAAGCCGAAACATATCCGAACAACATCAGCCCAAAACCTAATAAATCTAACATCTAATCCACTTCAATTATGAACCAAAAACACATCCAAACCATCCTTATATCTCCAGCAACATTAAAGCATCTAAAACAGCCCCTAAAACAACCGAAAAGCACCTTAAAACTACACCGATTGCATTATTCCGGGATTAGATTAATGTACTAACAAATGAAGATTCAATTAATCATTTAATTAACATAAAAACACAATTGAATCCATCTAAATCCAGCATTTAATGAGATCCAAAAAGATTTCACAAAAACTTTCACAAAAACACTAGATCTAACATTAAAAACATAGAATCAAGTTTTTATTCAAAGATTAGCAAGCTAATACTTGAGAATTTCAATAAAGAACCTTAGAAAAGAATAAAAATTTAGAAAATTACCTTCAAGATCTATTCACCAAAAAGATGTAATTTCCTTTTCTTGATTCTTTGCAATTTGATGTTGATTTGATGAAATTGATGCTTAGGTTTTGTAAAGGATGGAAAGATGATGCAAATGATGTAATCTTTGTTGAAAAAGATGCAAAAATCAGCAAGGAATTGAAGAGAAAAGATGAAGATAAAGTGGAGAGAAAATGAGAGAAAAAGATGAGAGAAAGTGAGGAAAAAGTGGTTTTGAGAGAAAATGATTAAAATCTCTAATTAAAGTAATTAAAATACATTTTGGTGAATAAATCATTATTAAAAATTAGAAATGGGTTTATGGCCCTCTAAGGATTCTAAGTTTAGCTTGCTTTTCAATTTAGTCACTAAAACATGTAATTTTTGAAAATTACAAACTAGTCCTCCAATTTTTCCAAAAATTACAAATCGGTCACTTATGCATAACTAAGCATAATAAAAAAAATCATTATAAAATCCAAATTATTTTCTTTTAATTTTCAAACATATTTTTAATATTTCAAACCATATTCCAAAACTATTATTTTTCTTAATTAAAAATATCCTTATTTTATTTTTCCCAGAATTAATGAACCGGAGAACCCGATTCAACCAGAATCGAATCCTCCTAACTAAGCCTAAACTAATAACCCAAAAATGGGATGTTACAAAAACAATTCATGAATGATGCATAATGTTCTCTTTAAATCCTTGTATGCATATTGGCTTTCTAGTGATCACTTATTGTGAACCTTAAGTTTACCGAATACACGAATCCATTGCTAGAGACCATTAGTCTCGTCATGATACGAAGTCACCATTGACATGACACAAAGTCACCATTGACATGACACAAAATCACCATTGACATGACATAAAGTCACCATTATAGCACTACTACGCACGGTTGGGCACATAGTCACCCTTGTTACGTATAGGCAATATTCTTTATTCTTAATAATGTTTATAGTGCACTCAAGACAATTCTAATGACATATCATTCATATTCGAATCTAAAGTTAGTGTCACTAAACCAATATCAAAATTAAATGTGTATGATAATTTGCTGCTCATAATGCATGCATAATATGTTCACAAATGAACCAAATGTCATGCCTAATGGCACCATCAATTTCAATGAAAATATCCACATAATATTCCAATTCATTTTCAGCTCATAATGCATCCATAATGTGCTCAACGAATGAACCGAAAGTCATGCCCAATGGCACCTTTAATTTGAAGGCAAATAACCACATATATTCAAAATTCATTTTTCATGTTTCCCTAACCATGGATGTCTTTTTAAACCATGCATTTTCAGCAATTACCTCATGCATGCATCATTTCAAAATCATACTTATACATTTCCGAAAATCTCATTGAGTTATCATCATAGATGCCTTTACCGAAAATGGCCAAAACTCATGATAATGCATCAAAATCATATACTTTACTTACTCTTGAACTATGGAAAGTTTTCACACTATTTCATCCCCCAAAACAAAATCGAACCAATGTGACTCGCTTTAAGTCTGAAAACACTCACCGACAAGCGAAACGAGCCCTCGTTGATGCTCCGATGGCAACGCCAATGCACCAGCCACTTAAGCACCTTTTTGCACTACCTCTACAACATTAAAAACATAGCATGTTAACATCATAACATTTTCAAACCAGCAGGCACATCAAATCTGCACAAAACTACCGAAAACATAGCCAAAAAGACTAAAAACTAAGCCGAAACGCATCCAAACAGCATCAGCCCAAAACATAATGATTCTAACATCCAATTCACTTCAATTATGAGCCAAAAACATATCTAAACTATCATTATTCCTCCAGCAACATTAAAACACCTAAAACAACCGAAAATCACTTTAAAACAACATCGATTGCATTATTCCGGGATTAAATTAATGTTCCATCAATTAAAGACTCATTTAATAATTTAATTGACATAATAACATAATTAAATCAACCTACTTACAACATTAATTGAGATCTAAAAAGATTTCACAAAAATTCTCATAAAATCATTAAATTTAGAATTAAAAACATGAAATCAAGTTTCACTTAATGATTAGCAAGCTAATAATTGGGAAGTTCAATAAAGAACCTTAGAAAAAGATTAAAATTCAGCAAGTTACCTTTGATATTTACTCCACCAAAAAGATGAGAAATCCTCTCCTTGATTTCTTGAAAATGGATGTTGATTTTACAAAATTGATGAATAGACTTTATAGAGAATGAAAAGATGAATAAAATGAAATAAATCTTGTTGAAAATGATGAAAAAATCATCAAGTAATTGAGGAAATTTGAACAAGAAGATGGAGAGAAAATCATGAGAGAAAAGATGAGGAAATAAGTGGTTATGAGAGAAAATAAAATTATCATCCTTTTTAAAAACTATTTAAAAATAATTTTGGTGGATAAATCATTAATTAAAAATAAATTGGGTTTATATCCCTCTAAGGATTCTAAGTATAGCTTGCTTTCCAATTTAGTCACTAAAAATGTCCATTTTTGAAAATCACCAATTAAACTACTAAATCTTTTTCCAAAATTACAATTTGGTCACTAGTACATAATTAAACTTAATTATAAATCAAATTGAAGTTCAAATAGTATTCCTTTAACTTTAAAACATTATTTTAATATTTCTAAACCATTTCTCAAAATTATTACTTGTCCGATTAGAATATTATTATTTTTATTTTTCCCAGAGTAACGAACCGAAGAACCCGATTCGACCCGAATTGAATTCCCTAAACCATCACTCAAACTACTAACCCCAAAATCGGGATGTTACAAAAATGACATAACATACATTAGGCAAGATGAAGACGAATCAATTTAAGAGGCATGGGAAAGATATAGAGAATTATATAGAAAATGCCCCATGCATGGTCTGCCTGAGTGGACCCAAGTGTCTATCTTATAAAATGCAGTGAACACCCCTACTAGGATGATGCTTGATGATTCCGTTAATGGCACCCTCTTAGACCTCCCACCCCATAAGAGTATAGAAATTCTGGATAGGTCAGCAAAGAACGACTATCAACATCCAACCACCAGAAGAGGCATAAATAGACGAGGCATGGAAAATTTAGAGTCTTCGGATTCCATTCTAGCCCAACTTTCGGCTATGGCAAACATCGTAAAGGATCTACAAAAGCCAAGTCACGTTCGAGAAGTAAAAGTAGTAACCATTCTCTGTGAAACATGTGGTGACAATCATGACTCGAACGCATGCCCACACAATCCCGAATCTTCCTTCTATGCTGGTAATTTTAATAGAAACAACATGTCCAACAACTATAATCAATCATGGAGGAAGCACTCTAATTTCTCATGGAGCAATCTCAATAATGTACTTAACCCGCAACATCAACCAGTGCAAGCTACTAGATTCTAGCAAAATAATAGATTTGATCAGCAGAAAATATCGCAGCAGGCACCGCCTCTACAGCAAACATTAGACGTCCAAACTTTGGAGAATACTTTGCAAACATTCATGCCCCAGATGAAAAGCAGACCCATAGGAGGTCTCTCAAACGATACAAAATTTGGAGAATTTCAAACAATTGCTTCAACAGAAGGATGTGTGGCAATGCTGCATAACAAGGCTTCCACCAAAAGAAAAGACCCTAGTAGCTCCACTATACCATGTGCTATTGGTTATCAATACGTGGGCAAGGCACTATGAGACTTAAGTGCCAATATAAATCTCATGCCCAAGTCAGTATTTCAAAAGCTAGACATCGGGTAAGTAAAGCCAAAAACCGTTATGCTGTAGTTGGTAGACCGCTCTTACATACAACCTGAAGGAAAAATTGAAGATATTCTGGTAAGGGTGGATAAATTTATTTTTCCTGCGGACTTCTTAATTCTTGATTGTGAAGCAGATGAACACGCTCCGATCATATTAGGAAGGTCGTTGCTAGCCACAGGAAGAACATTGATCGACTGTGAGAAAGGAGAATTGATCATAAGGTTCAATAATCAACAAGTAAAGATCAATATTTTCAAAAATCTAAGGCATCAGGATGAGCCAGATGAATGCAAAAGAATTGAAGTTAAAACTGAAATTCAACTTCAATCTAGAAGTAGATTGCCTGAACAATACCTGCCGAGGCAACCTTTGCCGAGGTAGCTCACCTCTTGAAATACATTCGAAAGAAAACACCAGATGAGGAGACAACAACTGCAACATCAACTTCTCCTCTAGACAAAAAGGGGAAGATTGTTGCTGTTGAAGATGCAATTTATTGCATTTTTGCAGTAACCTAATTTATTTTCAATTCATTAGTCTCTAATTTAGTTTTAGGAATTAGAAAATTATTTTTAGTTTTAGGATTTAGATTTTAACTCTCATAATTTAGTTTTAAAATTTAATTTCTCATATCTTTTATTATTCAGTTTTTAGGTCCAATAAATAAATAAAGATGAACAAGCCCAAAAATGCGGCTCAATTCAAGAAAAAATATCTCGGCAGAAAATTTGCCACCCAAGTCGTGCCACATAGTTTCTTCCTCCAGTGCGGGTCAACTGGAATGGCATAGCGTGCACACCAAGAACAATAATGACGCTGCTGCCGCTTCCAATGTTTGGCCGCCTTCGCCTATACATAAGAGAAGAAAGTCTCATCCCTTCCAAACTTTATCAATTATAATTACTCTGCCAAAATTCTTCTTCATTCTCTACAAAAATATGACAACTCAACAACAAAACCCTATTGGAGCAGCGAAATTCAAATGGTTCTCCACACCGGCAGTGGAGCATGAATACGAGAGTTTGTCACCGTCTTGACGGTAGAGGATTATGAAGCAAAGAAAGCCGAACTCTGTATACTCGAAGCTGAACGGAATACGGGGAAGCACCATGGATCTATCAACCGCTGTGACCTCCGCCCAGAAGCCAAACTCTGGAATGCCTTCATCAAGAGGAATCTATTGCTAACCTCTCACAACCAAATAATAGACAAACCATGATTAGCGCTCAACCATTCTATCATTCATAACAGAAAGATCGACATCGGCAGCATCATCAGCGAGGAAATCTTTGAATGCGCCGCTAAGAAAAAAGGTATTTGAATGTTCCCCTACCTCATGACTGTTTGGGGGAATTTAGAAAGGGTTGCAAACATTCCTTTTGACACCTACACACCAAAACATGTGGGCTGGACGAGGGAAATCTACATCAGAAGAAGGCAAATGGAAGAAGCAACTCCATAAGCGTACATCCCTCCTGAGGCCGAGGCTAAACCTACCGCGGCCAAAGAACCAACAAAGGATGAAACTATACCAAAAGGAGTTTTGGAAATTCTACAGAGGATGGAGAGAAGGTAGTTGGCCTTCATAAATTATGTCAAGGAGTTCAATAATGTTATCATATCCACCATTCGAGATGAACTCCCTATATGCACAACTCTGTTTCTAGACTTCACAATCGATCTCTCTACACATCAGCCTCCCCCTACTACACCAGCTATCTCAGCTACTGTCCCAGTCTCTCTTGCCACCGCAGTGGCTGCAGTCGCAACTGAACCACTCTCAGCAGACTCAGTAGCTGATTTCCTTTGAATGGACTCCGCCAATAGAGGAGCAACACCAGAACAATCAACAACTTTCTCTTGGAGTGATTCACAATCGATGCTAGATAAATATATTCCTTACAAACTTCTCTCTCGAGCTTGAATGCAAGAACAAGGAATGATAATATGATAAGCAAACTTTGATAGTACTATTGTATTAGAACAAAGAAACAAGAAACAATCTCCTCTCACTAATATCTACAACCTTCACATATCCCTAAGAAATTTAGAATATAATATCGATAAGTACAATTTTTAGGGGAAGGGTTTCTCTAAAATCGGCTCTATTAACAATGTGGCTAGCTAGGCTATATATAGTCTTAACCTAGGGCAAAAATTTCCTAAATAGACTCTAACTTGGAGTAGGGAACAAGACTTCTACATGAGATCTGATATTTCCAAGTTTACAACCTTCTAGAAAGCTTTTCCCGTTCAGTCTTTAACTTGGGCTTTTAGTGCGCTAGCCTAGTCCAATTGGTGCGCTTCATCTTCCAGAATGTTCTCTATATTTTTGACTTTCATTCGCCTACAATGTTGATGCTGCCACTCTGGATGCTGTCGCGGCCTTGTCCCTACCTCAGCCTCAACACTGCTTCACTACTGCTTCGGCCCTGGATATTCCTGCATGTACAGAATATGTAATAATATCTACATTCCCTATAAATTTCGACTTTGTAAGTAGTGATAACGGAATATCCAATATTATGCAAAGAGTCCATATTTCAGCTCAAGTTGATGTATAATAGATGCATAAATTACCATGAGAAGGTAGTAAATAACTGCCTTTCAAGAACTCATCAAATACCCCCAAACTCAAACTATTGCTTGTCCTCAAGCAATGCAAGACATCAAATTGTCGAACCTTACTCCCCTTTGGTCTTACTTTTCCATCTATTTTCCCCACCATGGTCATGTCTATCTCTCCGTTTTAGCCACTAGTTTACCCAAGGACTTTTACTAAGAAACAAGCTACAAGGGTAGGTGAGTGTGTGCGTTTCATGGACAAGGTTGATTCAAGGCTTTCTTAGATAAACTCTAAGTTCAAGACAAATAGAATTTGGACTAAAGTTGTCTCCTTAAAACAACAAGTCTTGAGCCAATTTCGGGTACCTCAGGATATGCGTTTTCTATTTTCTTCTTATATTTTCTTTTTAACTGCCTATTTAGCATACTAGAGCCAATTTCGGGTACCTCTAGCATGAAGGAGAGCAAAACTAGAGTCAGTGATAGGCACCTCTAGTTATTTTTCCCAAAGGTTCTAAGTCTTTATCACCTAAGTTTATTAAAAGAACTCCTAAATGAAACAAGTCCAAAAAGTGTATTTTCTTTCTAACCCTAAAGCAAGCTTCTAAGTTTTATTCCATGAGTATTCTATGGTTATCCCATCAAAACAGAACTTGGGCATGGTAAGGAAAAAGATTTCTATAGCCTTAAAGGAGTAAACTAAAGCAAAGCTGATGTAGAGTAGTGCAAGATTAAAAAAAGTAATTCAAGAAAAGAGAATATTGCAAAAAATTTTAGAAAAAATTACTCTTTTTTTTTCATGGTAATGCCGTGGCAGTGGATCGACTCGACAGTGCTTCTGCACCTACAATACCCCCAAACTCAAACCGAACATTGTCCTCAATGCTCAACATATAAGGTAAACAACAATTGCAATAAGGAAATAGACAGAAGCATAAAAATTATTTATAATGATTCCGAGGAGCTGCTTGTGTAGAGCAGTCTCCTAGGCCGTGCTGTTGACGACTTTCGTCTAGATCCTTGTACTGGTGATTACTGTTGTTTGGCTTGCCTATGCGGCTAAACTCGACTGGGCGGTGTGCGGTGCGTTGGTGCAGTAACTTCATCTCCTTCTTCCACTTCGTCAATATTTTCTGTGTGCACGATTTTTGTCCCACCCCCTGTCGTGGCAGTGGGCATTGCTGATTCGTGTGACGAACTGTGGTATTCATCAATCTCACGAGACAGAGTGTCTCTGCTGAGACTGGGCATAGGGATTGGTTCCCTTTGGGGAGAGTTAAAAATAGCTCGCCTCTTGGACGGCCTTTGGCTGGTAGAGGATACTCCGGTAGACCTGGCCGGCCTGGAAGGTCTGGCATCATGAAACTGTTGAGGCGGCCATGGTTGGAAAAATGGTTGCAGCCCTGGGGCAGGTGTTGTCTTGGTATAAGGGGTGGCAGTGACGAATATGTTAGTTGGGAATTCTGGGAATTGCGCCCCTTGATTTGGGAAGCTTTGCATCATCATGTTGGCGAGAGATGTGTTAAAGTCGCGCTGGTACTCCATGTAGCGTTGTTGGCGAAGGTCCATGGCTGCCATCATTTGCAGAATTTCTTGGTAAGGGTCTGCTCCAACAGGTGTCTCGGTGGAGGCTGGTGCTTCTGCTGAGTACTGCCTTCCGGCAGTGAAGTCTTCTTCGAACTGCTGCGGTGTTGCCTGGATAGGTTTTTCCTGTGTGATCTGCATAACTTGGAGGCATAAATATCTTGTCTATCCCTGTCGAGTTGGCATATATTCATCTGTTTCTTCGACTGGTACACCTGCAACAATACACATGACAGAGATTAAAGAAGGGAAACATAAAGGGGCTTTGTCTTTCTTACCGCAATCATAAATTTCTTGGAGAATAATTTCTCCAACGTTGATGGTCCTCTTGTTGATTATGGACTGGATCAACACCAAACATCTCCTGTCGACTGTGTTGTTATGCGATGTGGGCATTAGACGTCTTTTGACAAAGGTGCATCACATCTTAGCCTCGGGTTTGAGGCTTAATCTTGTTACGGATCCTCTATGGTTACCGGTCTCCCATGGGGTATCACCATAACAAAGATCATCTTTGATCAATTCAAAGTCGACATCGGTGACCTCCGCCTCAAAATCACTATGTATATTTGACAACGGAGTGAGGCCATAGCATTGGTTGATTGCTTCGGCATTAAGGGCGAATGGCTTCCCTCTGCAGTGGACATATAAATTTCCTTCGCTCGATATATGGGAATAAAATTCTCGGACGATCGTGGCATTCACCGGGGGAGGTTGGAGACAGAAGATTTCCCAATCTTGGTATTTGATTTTGTCAAACAAGAATTGTTCGATGCCGTAATTATCTTCATCCAAGTGCTGAAATCCTTGCTCCTCCCATAGTTGCCGAGCAACAAAGGAACGATTGAATCGCTCTTCAATGGCGGTAGGGTAAAAGCGGTTGTAAGCGACCATGATTATAGTTATTGAATGCCTTGAGCAAAATCTGGAGTACTTGAAAAGATTTCTGAAAATTGCATGAAGTAGGTAAGAGCTAAATTAATTGAGGGTAAGATTGTGAAGAAAGAAGATTAGCAAGAATACAAGAGTGGGTAATTCTAATCAAGAGAGTTGTTTATATAGGCTGTAAAAAATATGACTGTTAAAAATTAGCCGTTAGGCATTTACTGCCTTGCTAAACAGTTACAGCCGCGACGGATTTCTCGGCAGAGAGCCGTTACACTGTTTTTGCTCGTTATGATTTCTGCGGCTCTGACACAGTGTACTGCTGCGACAGCAGACTTCCTGCTGTGAAATAATTTTTCTGCATTCGTTGCTTTAATTATCCTAAAAAAACTTAAAAACTAAAATACTAAAAATAAAACATAACAACATATAAAACATAAAATACTGAAAATAACACATAACAATATATAAAACTAGTCCTAATATAATAACTAAAATGGAAGGGAAGAGATTATGTTACTTGTGGAGTGCATGTGAATGCATCTTCCAATTTGATTATCTCTTTCTGGCTCATAGCTTCCTTCGCATGTTGGCCAGTCCCTTTAGTGCATTCGACTTCTCCTTTGGGTTTTATTCGCTTATCGAACAGTCTACCGAGCATGCTGCCCAGGCAACATGTTTTAGTACCTTAGTTTGGTGTATAGAGAGTCTTAGATTCTGCTGGAGCATCTGAATTTGTTAGATTGTGAAAGGCGTTCAACTTGACTTGTTGATCGTTTATCCGTATTGTGAGCTCGCCATTTTCCACATCGATAATGGTGCGTCCAGTAGCAAGGAAAGGTCGATCCAATATGATCCTTGCATTATCGTCGGCCTCACAATCAAAGACGAGAAAGTCGGCAAGAAATATAAACTTGTCGACATTAATCAGAATGTCCTCAATTTTGCCTTCAGGATGCACATAGGACAGATCCGCAAATTGGAGCAGTACTGTTGTTAGTTTTACCCGCCCTATTCCAAGTTTTTAAAAAACTAATTGGGGCATTAGATTGATGCTTGGTCCCAAGTCGCATAGGGTTTTTCCTTCGTAACCATCCCCAATCGCACAGGGGATTGTAAAACATCCAGGATCCTTTAGCTTAGGTGGCATACGATTATGTAACATGGCCATGCAACCTTCAGTTGCTGCCACCGTTTCAAATTCCCCTAGACTTCGTCGTTTGGATACTAAGTCCTTTAAGAACTTGGCATAGTTGGGCATATGTTCAATAGCCTCAACTAATGGCAAGTTGATATGGACTTGCTTTAAGATGTCTAGGAATTTCTGAAATTGGTGATCCTATTTGTGCTTTTTTAACCTCTGCAGGAAAAGAGGTGGTGGTCTTATATCCTTCAGGTTTCCTTGGATATTGAGTTTAAGACCTGGGGCGAACTTATCTGCAGCTGTCTCGGTAGGTTGTTCGGGTACTGTTGGTTCTATTGCCGGGGCAGTACTTTTAACAGGGTCCTGCTCAGCTTCTGAGTCCTCATGATATTGCTTTTTTGGTTGGACTCTATCGGTTGAGGTCCCTTCTTTATCTTTTAATTGTAGGCCACTTCTTGTCGTAATTACCTTGCATTGCTCGTGGCCTAGTACCTTAGCAACCTCAGTATTGCTAGGTAAACCCCCTGGTGGTCGAGTGTTTTGTCGTTGGGAAAATTGACCAACTTGAGTTTCTAAAGACTTGATTACAGCCTCTTGGTTCTGCAGTCTCATCTCCGTTTTATTCATGAAGTCATCAGTATGCTTCATGAAACGGCTATTCTCGGTCATGTATGCATCAGTCTTTGACATGAAAGTCGTGAGAGAATCTGTCAGTGCATTCAGAGACTGTTACTGTTGTACCTGCTGTTGTGGTATGGGCTGCTAAGTGTGCTGCTACGGCAGGTTTTGAATTTGGTGTTGGGATCCAGGGGCTTGGTTGATTGGATTTAAAGCATTGTTGGGGTTACTCCATGAAAAGTTTGGATACCTTTTCCAGGATGAGTTGTAATTGTTGGACATCATTTGATTGTTCCTGTTATAATTTCCAACATACAGGCTGGTTTCCTTATCTTGCATATAATCAGATGAGTTGACTGCCTTAACCTCATGTATATTTTTTTGGGCTTGCATATTCTGATCCATCTTGGTCATAGAAGCCAATTGTACTGCCACTGAACTGGATGTGTCTAATTCATAGGCCGTGGCATGGCATCTCATTCCTCCTCGCCTTGATGTGGGAAACTGGAAGTCATTCCTTGCGAGTTTTTTCAGAATCTCAATAGCCTCCGCGGGTGCTCTATCCAGAAGTGTCCCATTTGCGGAAGCATCTAGCATCATCCTTGTGGAGGCATTGATAGCATTATAAAACATGAAGACTTACGTCCACAAGGGAAAACCATATAGTGGGCATTTGTTTAACAATTCTATGTAGCGTTCCCACGCCTCATACATCAGTTTATCATCATCCTGCCGAAATGATGTGATTTCATTATGGATGCGATCATAGAGATTTGTCGGATTAAACCTCGTAATGAATTCTCGGTAGAGTTCATGTAACCCCCTTAGCCCGGCTTGGACGAAACCGGTACTAAACGAGTCACACGGGGAATATCAAACCAAACCCGCGAAGGTTCGATTCGATAAACAACTCTAAAACCGTTATACTTTTTTTTTCTTATCTTTCCTAGATGCACAATCTTATTCCTATGTGTCGAGGTCTCATGCAAAGTATTATTGGAAACATATTAGTTAAGACAACCTTCCAATTAAACACTAATGTGGATTAAGGACTAAAACGTAAAACTCTTATTTACAATTAGTAAAGCAGACATTCCTTCCATCATTGTTCAATTAAACATACAAGAGTTCCTCATAGCAAATTACAACTCAAACGGATCACTTTAACACCATTAATTGCATGTTACTCTAATTTAGGGACCAAAATGTAAAACTACCAAAATACAAGGACTTCATACAATTTAGATTAACTAACTTGAAATTAAACCAATTCTAAGCATGCATGAAAAATTCCAGTTCAAAATAACATCTACAAGTACCTTAATCGAACAAAGAAAGTTAACCGGGACTAAAATATAATTTCTAGCAACTTTCAATTCTAGGTGATCAAAGGTTTCGAAACCTTCCAAGAGGTTCCGAAACTTTTTGAAAAAGGTTTCGAAACTTTCCTTGAAAGTTTCGAAACTTATCACGTCCAGTAGCTTCCTAGAATTGAAACTACCCGAAAGGTTCCGAAACCTTGTGAAGGTTTCGAAACTATTTAACAAAGGTTTCAGAACCTTCAATCAAAGGTTTCGAAACTTTGGGTCTGGAACCAATTATTTCATTTCACTAAGTACAAACCAAATGCTCAAAATTCAACCATTAATTAGAACCACTAAATGCATCAATCCTATACATGATTAACATCAATTGGCACATAATCATCTACGTCATGGACATCATTCAAGCTATAGGCATGCTCCCTAGGAAAAGTGATGTACAACATTTCAATCCAACGAATACATGCTAGAACATGCTTCAACCATTCAAATAGTTCCTAAAGTTCAACAATTAACATCCAACAATAATGGTCCTATTACAACATAAACCAAAGCCTAATTACACACACTACACATGGTTTGGGTTACACATTGCCTTGCCCAATTTATTTGCCAAAACATACCAAATTTTGAGTGGTCTTCCCCTTGGATTCCTTGCACCGAACAAAGCTCCAAGTGCCTTTATTTTTCTGCATGGATGAAAAGAGAGCTTAAGCAATCTTGCTTAGTGAGGTAGCTCCACAAATAATCATCAATGCATTTACTTAAAACCATGAAGAAAACATAATTTGCATTTCATAATTAAATCATGCTTGCTAAAATTCCATGTCGAAGTTCATTGAAACATATGCATCCTTGAGTTCACATAACCATATCAAAACAAATGATGTATGATGTTCAAACTTCTTCTCAATTTCAAGTATGTATATTGGCTTTCTAGTGATCACTTAATGTGAACCTTGAGTTCACCGAATACACGGATCCATGAGACATTCGTCTCGTCAGGACACCAAGTCCCCATTGACATGACACTAAGTCACCATTGACATGACACTAAGTCACCATTAGCACTACCACGCACGATCGGACACATAGCCACCTTTGTTACGTGTAGGCGGCTCTACCACGCACGGTTGGACACAAAGTCACCCTTGTTACGTGTAGGCAAAATTCTGTATTTTCAGTTTTGATTATAGTGCACTTATGATAACCCTAATGACGTCATTCGTATTCGAATCAAAAAGTAGTGTCACTAAGCCAATATCATAATCAATTGTGCATAATAGCTTGCTGCTCATAATGCATGCATAAAATGTTCAACAAATGAACTAAAAGCCATGCCCAAAGGCACCATCATGTAATAGGCAAATAACCATGTTGTAATCCAAAACATTTCTCATAATCTTCTATATTCAAGGATGCTAATTAAGCTATGCATTCAGCAAGTATCTCTCATGTATGCACCAATTCAAAATATGTTCATGCACTTCCATAAATTCCATTGTACTACCAATAAAATACCTTTGTCGAAAATAGCCGAAACTCATATCGATTCATTAAAACAAATACTTTACTTACTCTTGAACTATGGAAGGTTTTCACACTCTTCCATAGCCCCCAAAAACAGAACGTACCAAACGCATTGCTCTTTTAATCCGAAAACCACTCACCAACAAGCGAAACGAGCTTTCGCCGCTTTCCGATGATCGCACCAAACGCACCAGCAATCAAGCTTCTTCTTGCACCTCTTCTACAACATTAAAAACAGAGCATTCTCACATCATAACATGCTCAAACCTACAGCCATAACCGATCACCATTAAACTACCAAAAACTTAGCCGAAAAGACCGAAAACTAAGCCGAAACGCATCCGAACAACATCAGCCCAAAACCTAACGAATCTAACATCTAATCCACTTCAATTATGATCCAAAAACACATCAAAACCATCCTTATATCTCCAGCAACATCTAAGCATCTAAAACAGCCCATAAAACAACCGAAAAACACCTTAAAACTACACCGATTACATTATTCCGGGATTTAATTAATGTGATCTCAAATCAAGACTCAATTAATCATTAAATCATCATAAAAACATGATTGAAATCATACAATTTCCAACATTAAACAAGATCCATAAAGATCTCACAAAAACATAACAAAAACATTAGATCTAACATTAAAAACATAGAATCAAATGTTTATTTAAAGATGAACAAGCTAATACTTGGGAATTTCAATAAAGAACCTTAGAAAATAATAAAAATCCAGAAAATTATCTTTAGGATCTATTCACCAAAATTAGGAGATTTTCCCCTTCTTGCTTCCTTGCAATTTGATGAAGATTTGATGAAATCAATGCATAGGTTTTGTAAAGGATGGAAAGATGATGCAAAGGATGTAATCTTTGTAGAAAAAGATGCAAAAATCAGCAAGGAATTGAGAAGAAAATATGAAGAGAAAGTGGAGAGAAAATGAGAGAAAAAGATAAGGGAAAAATGGGTCAAAAGTAGTTTTAGGAGAAAATGATTAAGAAACCAAATTAAAGTAATTAAAATATTTATTTTGGTGAATAAATCATCATTAAAATTAAAAATGGGTTTATGGCCCTCTAAGGATTCTAAGTTTAGCTTGCTTTTCAATTTAGTCACTAAAACAATGTAATTGCCGAAAATTACAATTAAGTCCCCCAAATTTCCAAAAATTACAAATTGGTCATTTATGCATAATTAAGCGTAATTAAAAATCATTATAAAAATCCAAATTATTTTCTTTTAATTTTGAAACATATTTTAATATTTCAAACCACCTTCCAAATAATTAATTTTCTTAATTAAAACATCTTTATTTTATTTTTCCCGGAATTAATGAACCAGAGAACCCGATTCGTCCCGAATCGAATTCACCTAACTAAGCCTAACTAATAACCCCAAAAACGGGATGTTACAGTTCATCCCAAGATCCTATGAATCCTGCTGGGATGCCATTTAACCAAGTTTTTGCCCTATCCCTCAGTGAATAGGGGAACAACTTTAATCGTAAAATATCGTCATGTACTCCTTGGATCTTGAAAGAATTGCACACTTCCATGAAAGATTTAAGATGATGTCTTGCATCTTCAGTAGCAGACCCACTAAATTGTCCAATTGTGTTCAACATGTTGAACATCACTGGTTTGAGCTCAAAGTGAGTTACTTCAATTTCTGGGGTGACTACGCCAGGGTTTAGTATGTTTAGGTATTCCACCAGAAAGTGTCTAACAGTGAGCTGCCTCGGCAATGGTCGCGAGAGTGGCTGTTGCGGCATTGTTGATGGTAGTACATTATGATCAACAGGTGGAATTTGTCCTCTTGGTGGATTATCCATGACTTGAAACAGGTTGCGCCTTAGATGGTGTCTTGTGCCTTCGATTTCACGATCCAATTCGTATAGTGTACCACTCGGGTTTGCCCTGGTCATATACCAGATAAGTCAAAGTTAATAATAAAAAAAATAAATAATTAAATTAAAGTTAAATAAAGAATGGTTAAAGAGCAAGAAAATAAAGAAAACAAAAATTTAGTTGTCAATCCCCAGCAACGACGCCAAAAACTTATTGCGTGTAATAATAACGCAACTGTGCAGTGTACACGTCACAAGTAATAAAGTGATAAGTACATCATGTATCGTCTCCACAGGGATTGATATACTTAATATGTCTCCCCGTGTTCCCTTGCTCTTGAAAGATAAAGTAAAAACACAGATAAGTGAATTTGTTTAACTAACTAAATAATTAAATAACAAAACATAAAATAAAGGATTGAGAGCGATATAGAGAAAGTGGGTAGGATCCAGCTGCGTCAATTAGTGGATTCGATTGATCTTCTTCTTGTCCAATGCAATTACACAACACTGCTTCGGTAGTACTATAGATACAACCTCGACAGCGTTAGTGTTCTCTGCCGCGGCAATCTCTTGCTCTTGGGCAGATGCATCAAAGTTTAACAAAGTGTCCGTAGTTGAATCCGCTTATGTCTAAGTCAGAGCGCTGTTGATGACTGATCCTTGACGATACCTCTCGGCGTAAATCAATGATAATCGCCAACCAATCCAACACTTCATTTAAATGCTTAAACTCTTAACTTATCTCTAAGTCGAGTAAGTGTTTGACAACACCTTACTTATCCCTTTCGTGAATCTATACCTCTCGATGCTAGATAAATATATTCCTTACAAACTTCTCTCTCGAGCTTGAATACAAGAACAAGGAATGACAATAGGATAAGCAAACTTTGATATTATTATTGCATTGGAACAAAGAAACAAGAAACAATCTCCTATCACTAATATCTACATCCTTCAACTATCCCTAAGAAATTTAAAACATAATGTCGATAAGTACAATTCTTAGGGGAAAGGTTTCTCTAAAATCGGCTCTATTAACAATGTGATCGGCTAGGCTATATATAGTCTTAAACTTGGGCAAAACTTTCCTAAATAGACTCTAACTTGGAGTAGGGAACAAGTCTTCTATATGAGATCTGATATTTCCAAGTTTGCAACCTTCTAGAAAGCTTTTCCCGTTCGGTCTTTAACTTGGGCTTTTAGTGCGCTAGCCTGGTCCAATTGGTGTGCTACATATTCTAGAATATTCTCTATATTTTTGTCTTTCATTCGCCTACAATGTTGATGCTGCCACGCTAGATGTTGTCACGGCCTTGTCCCTGCCTCGGCCTCAACACTGCTTCACTGCTGCTTCGGCCCTGGATATTCGTGCATGTACAAAATATGTAATAATATTTGTATTCTCTATAAATTTTGAATTTGTAAGTAGTGATAACGGAATATCCAATATTATGCAAAGAGTCCATATTTCAGCTTAAGTTGGTGTATAATAGATGCATAAATTACCATGAGAAGGATAGTAAATAACTACCTTTTAGGTACTCATCAGAATGCATCAGTTCTCTTAATAAAATTACTATTCTCAGCCATGTATGATTTTGTTTTCATCATAAAGGCCTTAAGAGAACTTTCCAATGAACTTGTAGGCTGCTGCTAATGCATCTGTTGCTGCGGCATTGGTTGTTATATCTACGGAGGCGGTAGATGTTGCATTTGCATTTGTTGCTAGAACCTGAGGATTGTGTAGTTGGATTCAAAGCACTATTAGGTTTACATCATGAGAAATTTGGATGCCTTTTCCATGCTGGATTATATGCATTGAACATCATGTTATTGTTCCGATTGTAGTTTCTTACATAAAGACTATATTCGTGATTCGGCACGCATTCAGAAGAGCTATGGTTACCTCCACATAAATTATAGAAAGAATCTATTGCCTTGACCTCATGGATATTATATTGCATTTGCATATTCTGGACCATCTTAGTAAGAGAGGCCAATTATGCTGCCACTAAATTGGATGTTTCTAACTCATTCACTGTGGCTTATCGTTCCACTCCTCCTCGCCTAGATGTAGGAAATTGAAAGTCATTCTTTGCGAGTTTGTTCAAAATTTCTATAGCTTCCACCGGTGATTTGTCAAGAAGTTTCCCATTGGCAGAGGAATCTAACATCATCCTTGTTGGGGCATTGGTTTCATTGTAAAACATAGTTACTTGTGTCCACAATGGAAATTCATACAAAGGATACTTGTGTAATAGCTCCCTATATCGCTCCAATACCTCGTACAATGGTTCATCATCTGCCTGCCGAAAGGAAGTAATTTCATTACGTATACGATCATATAGATTAGTATGATTAAACGTGTAATAAAATCACGTCATAGTTCACTCCAAGATCCTATAAATCCTGCTAGAATGATATTTAACCAGGTTTTTGCCCTATCCTTCAGTGAATAGGGAAACAGTTTCAATCTCAAAACATCTTCATGGACTCCTTGAATTTTGAATAAATTACAAATCTCCATAAATGATTTGAGATGTTGCCTGACATCTTCAGTTAATGACCCACCAAGCTGTCTAATTGTATTGAGCATATTAAACATGACATGTTTTAGTTCAAAGTGGGCTGCTTCGATTTCTGGTGTGTCAACTCCTAGATTTAACCCGTTCAAATCATCTTCTAAGAAATCTTGAACAGTGAGCTGCCGCGGCAGTGGTGGCGGTGGAAGTCCTCCATTTCCTGCAGGTAAGTTCTATTCTACTGGGTTGTCTACCATAACTATTCGGATTTTTATTCTCAATCTTTGACGCATACGTTCAATTTCTGAATCTAGCTCATACAAAGGATTGCTTGGGTTTGCCCTGGTTATGCACCAGTAAAAACCAAAGTTAACAACAAAAATCTAACTTAAAGAGCGAGAAAATAAAAATAACAAAAATTTAGTTGCCAATCCCCGAAAATGACGCCAAAAACTTGTTGCGTGTATAAAGAGTTGCGCAATTAGTGCAAGTGTACACTTCGCAAGTAATAAAACGATAAGTATATTGAGTATCGTCTCCACAAGGATTGAAGTACTTAATATGTTTTCTTTTTTCTTCTCGCTCTACAAAAGAAATAAAAGACACAGATAAATTGGGTATTCTGATTTAAACTAAACAACTTGAATAATAAAGAAAACTTAGAGCATGAGAATAAAATTAGATTGAGAAAATGGCTAGGATCTAGTTGTGTTATATTATGGATTCAATTGACTTGTTTCTGTCGCATGAAACTACTCAACACTGTCTCGGCAGAACTGCAGTTTTACTGCCTCGACATTGAAGGGTTTCGTTCGTCGCGGCAATCCCTTGCTTTTTGGTGGACTTTACCAAGGTTCGGCAAAGTAACCTTTGATGACTACGCTTATCTCTAAGTCGAAGTACTGTTGATGACTAGTCCTTGATGACACCTCCCGGCGTGAATCAACTATAATCACCAACCAATCTCACACTTCTTTTAGCCGTCGAAACTCCAACCTATCCCTAGGCCGAGTTAGTATTTCCCGACTAGAAAAATACCGTAGTTATTCCTTTCATGAATCCCTAGGCGATGTCGTGGCCTCAGATGCTGCCGCAACATCAGGTCTACCTGTAAATGCACAAAGGTGCATTAAAACTTACATTTTCTATAATTATCATCGAAAGAGAAATATCTAAATATCATATATTAAGTTCATACATTAGTCCAAGTAAGTGTAGATTAAGTAATTATTGTCCATGAAAGGTGTAAAAAATGATAGTCTTTTGAGCACTTATGAGGTGCCTATCACTCGCTCTAGTAAGAATATGCTAGAATACTTGAGGTGCTCATGACTGGCTCAAGTAAGTATAACTATATAGCAATATATAATTATACATCAAATTCAGGGAGAAAGAAAGAAAATGAATTAAGAAATCTTAGTCGAAAGTCTTGAGCTAGAAAAAGGATTAGAGCTTAGAAATTCAGCTTTGACAAAGCTACGCACACACACAAAGACTCATAGTCCAGTTCCGTGGAATTCCTAGAACCGAGAAGAGGCCGAGTTAAGAAAGCAATTCTGACGCGACAAGCAGGACGATATATCGGTTTAGAATTCCCTACTTAAATTTATCTTTTGCATTGCTTGAGGACAAGCAATAGTTCGAGTTTGGGATGTGATTAGTACCTAAAAGTTCTCTATTTTCACATTGTTTCTCCATTTATTTATTGCTAATAAAGATAGAATTAAATGCAATAATAGATATTTCTGATTATTTTTCATATCTTAGCATCTAAACACTATTATTATGAATGTATCCATTATTTGACATAAAACAAATATGTTTGATAGTTTTCTTTCTTAGATAGGAAACTAGATCATAGAAAGAGTCAAAGAAGAAAATAGATGCTGAATTGCAATGAAGCATCCGCCATGGCAGCGTTCTGAAGACCACCACGACAGCGTAGAAAGACGACAAGTGATGCTCAACAGAAGAGGAAAAGATACCGAAAGACAAAGAAAGAAGAACAACTCAATTAGGAAGTCGAACCAAGCCAAACCGTGGGAAGACACATTTTAGGAATTAAGATTTATTTAATATAATTTAATTAAGAATTAGACTTCTCTTCTGTTTATAACTCTTTCCTTGCATGGAAAGATCAACTTAGGACTTGGCCTATACAAGGCATACATTAGGTTTAGATTTAGAAGAGAAGAAGTTGATTTTACAAACATAACTTATCTTTAGCCGCCGACCATAATATGTTCTAAACTCCCTTGGAGTTTTAGATTGTTGTGGAGTAGATGAAGAGGAAGGTTACATTGTTATTGATATTTATTAATGCAAATCTTATTTCATAGTTTATTCTTTCTGGGTACTTAACTTTCTTTGCATATGATCTCGAGATGTTAAGTATGTGAAAAAATATCCATTTGTCTAATATCGGGAGAGCTAAGCTCATAAAACGAGAGAATATAGTCTTTGCTTAAGGGCATTGACTAATCTGGTTATCTAGGATTTCAGCGACTAATAATACGCATGTGAGGTTGTGATCTACCCTTGATTAACATTAGGAGGTATCATCAAGACACGGGGATTACAATAGTTTTCTTATCTTAGGGATAAGGAAGAAACATATACAGCTGCTTTGTCGAACTATGGAAAGTTAAATTGTCGACAAGGCATAACCCCGTCTAGGCAGCTGTGGCGACCCTTTGTGCAATCCGCCGAGGCGGTAGTTCAACCCATTGCACTAATAAGTGGATTAGCAATATAACTAGATTCTCCTCTACAAAGCATTCAATCTAACCTCATTCTTCTAAATTATTTATTTTCTATAATTTAATATAGTTTAGTTAATGCAATTAAAAACAATCCAATTATTTGTGTTTTTAATTTCTTAAGTGCAGTTATAAGAAGTAGTAGAATCGACACAGTCCTCGTAGGACCGACATCTTAAATACTACAATCTGACAAAGGGGGATTTTAACAAGGACACCATAGCCTCCATCAGTGATTTATAATTATAATGAATCTGAATCGAACTATAAAAAACGTGTCCCCGAATCACCAAAACTTCTACTATATTATCTCTCGACTCATTTCTCTACCAGACCGGGAAAGGGGTGTTACATCGTCAGCATCTTAAATCCTTTCTGGAAAGTTGCAATTCTTTCAAACAACTAGGACTATTCGCAGATGTTTTAAAGATCAAGTTGTTTCCCTATTCACTAAGGGATAGGGTAAAATCACGATTAAACAACTTCAAATCGGCTCGCTCAGTTCGTGGACAAAATTGTGCCGAAGTTTTCTTACCCATTTTATATAAACCAACATGACGGATAAAATTAAGATCGATATTTTATAGTTTAAGCAAGAAGACGATGAATCTTTGTATGAGGCATGGAAAAGATACAAAGAACTTTATCATAAATGCTCAATGCATAGATTGTCTGAATAGACTCAGTTATCAAATTTTTACAATACAATTAATAAACCAACAAGAATGATGCTTCATGCCTCGACAAATGGTACTGCCTTATGAAAGTTTAAAACTCTAGACAAACTCGCCAAAATTGACTAGAACATCCTACAACAAGAAAAGGAGTAGCAAGGCAAGGAGTGACAAATCTGGACTCTTTAGATCCAATTTTGGCCTATTATCAGCATTAACAAATAGGGTCAAGGATTTGCAAAATCCCAATAGTGTTTAAGAAGTTAAAGTAATCACTCCTTTTGTGAATTATGAGGCGAAAATCATGATTCAAGTGAATCCCCTTAGAATCCAAAATCCAGTTTTTATGTTGGAAACTTCATCAGAAGCAATACGTCCAATACATACAATCTAGCAAGGAAGAAGCATCTAAACTTCTCATGGAGCAATCCAAAAATGCACTTAATACACAATAGTAGAATATGCAACCTACAATATTCCAACAAAATATCAGACCAACACAGTAGTAGTTTCCGCAATAGTAGGCCATGCCGCAATAGCAACCCGTAGACATACGAAATATGGAGAATACTCTCAACATGTTCAAGGCTCAAACTGGTGCCTACATATCCAATACGGATAAATTTAATTAAAGGGACGATATATTTATAGACAGAACAAAGATGAGGATGCAAAAAAATAAAGTTTCTCTGAAAACATTGGAAACTAAAATAGAACAAATTACACAAGTGATGAATAACCAACCTATTAGAGGTCTACCAAGCGACATTGATGTCTCTAGAACAAGTTCGCATGAGCAATGCAAAGTGATGCATGTAATAAAAGCGTAATTGAGTGCAAGTGTACACGTCGCCAAGTAATAAAGTGATAAGTATATCGTGTATCGTCTCCACAGGATTGGTATACTTAATATGTCTCCCCTTGTTCCTGAAAAATAAAGTAAAAACACAGATAAGTTGATTTGTTTAACTAACTAAATAATTAAATAACAAAACATAAAAATAAAAGGTTAAGAACGATATAGAGAAAGTAGGTAGGATCTAGCTGCGTCAATTAATGGATTCAATTGATCTTCTTCTTGTCCAATGCAATTACACAATATTGCTTCGATAGTACTGCAGATACAGCCTCAGCAGCATTGGTGTTCTTTGCTGCGTCAATCTCTTGCTCTTGGGCAAAGGCATCAAAGTTCAGCAAAGTGTCCGTATATGACTCCACTTATGTCTAAGTCAGAGCATTGTTGATGACTGGTCCTTGATGATACCTCTCAGCGTAAATCAACGATAACCATCAACCAATCCAACACTTCTTTTAGCTGCTGAAACTCTTAACCTATCTCTAGGCCGAGTTAGTGTCTACAACACCATACATATCCCTTTCATGAATCTACACCTCTCGATGCTAGATAAATATATTACTTACAAACTTCTCTCTCGATCTTGAATGCAAGAACAAGAAATGACAATAGGATAAGCAAACTTTGATATTATTATTGTAATAGAACAAAGAAACAAGAATCAATCTCCTCTCACTAATATCTACAACCTTCACCTATCCCTAAGAATTTTAGAACATAATATCGTTAGGTACAATTCTTAGAGAGAAGGGTTTCTCTAAAAATCGGTTCTCTAAACAATGTGGTCGGCTAGGGTATATATAGTCTTAACCTAGGGCAAACCTTTTCTAAATAGACTCCAACTTGGAGTAAGAAACAAGTCTTCTTCAAGGGATCTGATATTTCGAAGTTTGCCGCCTTCTAGAAGGGTTTTCCTGGTTGGTCTTTGACTTGGGCTTGTAGTGCACTAGCCTGGTCCAATTGGTGGGCTGTATCTTCCAGAATGTTCTCTATATTTTTATCTTTCATTGCGCCTCCAATGTTGGTGCTGCCACTCTGGATGCTGCCGTAGCCTTGTCTTCTGCCTCGGCCTCAATGTTGCTTCACTGCTGCTTCGGCTCTAGATATTCCTGCATGTACAGAATATATAATAATATCTGCATTCTCTATAAATATTGACTTTGTAAGGAATGATAACGAATTATCTAATATTGTGCAAAGAGTCCATATTTTAGCTCAAGTTGGTGTATAATAGATGCATAAAGTACCATGAGAATGGTGGTAAATAACTGTCTTTTAGGCACTCATCAAACACCCTTAAACTCAAACTATTGTTTGTTCTCAAGCAATGCAAGACATCAAATTGCCGAACCTTACTCCTCTTTGGTCTTACTTTTCCATCTATTCTCCCCACTATGGTCATGTCTATCTCTCCATTTTAGCCACTAGTTTATCCAAGGACTTTTACTAAGAAACAAGCTATAAGGCTAGGTGAGTGTGTGCGTTTTATGGACAAGATTGATTCAAGGCTTTCTTCGATAAAATCTAAGTTCAAGACAAATAGAATTTTGGATTAAAGCTGTCTCCTTAAAACAACAAGTCTTGAGCCAATTTCGGGAACCTCAAGATATGCGTTTTCTATTTTCTTTTTTTTCTTATTTTTTTTCTTATTAACCACTTATTTGGCATACTAGAGCCAATTTCAGGCACCTCTAGCATGAAGGAGAGCAAAACTAGAGCCAGTGATAGGCACCTCTAGTTATTTTTCCAAAAGGTTCTAAGTCCTTATCACCTAAGTTTATTAAAAGAATTCCTAAATCAAGCAAGTCCAAAAAGTGTTTCTTTTCTTTCTAACCCTAAAGCAAGCTTCTAAGTTTTATTCCATGATTATCTTATGGTTATCCCTTCAAAATAGAACTTGGCTATGGTAAGGAGAAAGATTTTTATAGGCTTAAAAGAGTAAACTAAAGCAAAGCTGGTGTAAAGCAGTGCAAGATTAAAATAGTAATTCAAGAAAAAGAGAATATTGCAAAAATTTAAGAGAAAAAATTACTCTCTTTTCATGGTAATATCGCGGCAGTGGGTAGCCTTGGTAGTGCTTCTACACCTACAATACCCCCAAACTCAAACCAAGCATTATCCCCAATGCTTAAAATATAAGGCGAACAATAAGTAAATAAGAGATGCGGTGTTGGATCAGTCTTCGCAGGTCTACTCGGAGATGTCTTCTATGATTCCCTATTATGTCTAAAACACAACAAAAAGAAAAAGTAAAAACGAAAATAAAACTAAAACTAATAATTAAATATTCAAAATTAAACCAGAAGAGGATGTCATATAGATGCATCGCCTAAATTGATGGTTGCCATCGTTTTCGTCTCTTAATGTTCAGAGTAATGCTTCAACCGTTGGCCATTCACTTTGAATTCAACACCTTCTTGTTGTGACTTAATTGTGACTGCTCCATGGGGATAAACCTTGACAACTTCGAAAGGACCTAACCATCTAGATTTGAGTTTCCCAGGGAATAACTTGAGTTTGGAGTTAATGAGAAGGACTTCCTGCCCCGGTAGAAACTGTTGCAGTAGCTGTTTGCTATCATGCCAGCGTTTCGTCTTCTTCATACAGATCTTAGCGTTATCATAAGCTTTCGTCTTGAATTCATCTAATTCATTAAGGTCTAGTAGTCATTTTTTCCAGCTTTTTCCCATTCCATGTTCAGACTCTTTACTGCCTAGTAAGCTCTGTGCTCAATTTCTATGGGTAAATGACAAGCTTTGCCATATACTAATCTATAGGGTGATGTCCCCAAAGGTGTTTTATAAGTTGTTCTATATATCCACAAAGCATCGTCAAGCCGATGAGACCAATCCTTTCTATAAGTGTGTACTACCTTTTTAAGGATTTGTTTCAATTCCCTATTCGCAAGTTCAGCTTGGCCATTTGTTTGTGGATGGTATGTCGTAGCCATTTTATGAGTGACACCTATTTTCTTTAGTGTCGCGGCAATGAGCCTATTGTCAAAGTGCTTACCTTCTTCGCTAATGAAGGCTCTCGGTACTCTAAATCTTGTGAATATGTTCTTCTTGAGAAATTTGTGTACTGTCTTGGCGTCATTGTGGGGCATGGCGATTGCTTCAACCCATTTGGACACATAATCTACTACTACTAGGATGTAGAGATTTCCTTGATATGAAGGGAATGGTCCCATAAAATCTATTCCCCATACATCGAATAATTCTACTTCCAATATTGACCTTTGTGGCATCTCATTTCGTCTAGCTATATTGTTCGTCCTTTGACATTGATCACAAGCCTTGCAATAGAGGTGGGCATCTT
The DNA here is from genome assembly GCA_035048815.1 of Abelmoschus esculentus. Classification (NCBI taxonomy): domain Eukaryota; kingdom Viridiplantae; phylum Streptophyta; class Magnoliopsida; order Malvales; family Malvaceae; genus Abelmoschus; species Abelmoschus esculentus. The sequence continues at coordinate 8,309,704 of JAUCBN010000026.1, read as the reverse complement.
TGAAGAGTGTCGGCCAATAAAATCCTGATTGAAGTACTTTTATTGTTGTTTTATTTCTGCCAAAATGTCCTCCACACGGTAGATCGTGACATTGTTGAAGAATTGCTTGTTGTTCCTCTTCTGGGATTATGCTGAAACCTCTTTTTTTCGTTATAATTCAAGTTATACGGAACTATGCCACTGACTAAAAAGTTAACAAGATCAGCGTACCAGGGAGTTATCGTTACTGCTTGTATGTCTTCCTTGATAGATTCTGAAATATACTCAAGCAGTGTCTGGGCCTCGTAATCATGTATTGCTATGAGTGCTGCCTCGGCAGTATCGGCGTCATTTGTAGCGACATGCAATATTTGTTCATCTCGAAAGGTGTCTTGTATCTTCCAGTTCATTGTTACTGCTTTCATTTTCTATTCAGGATAAATGATCAACCACTTGATTCTCAGTAACTTTTTTATCTTTTATCTCCACATCAAAATCTTGTAGCAGAAGAATCCATCTTACCAATCTTGGTTTAGCATCCTTTTTGTAGAGAAGGTACTTAAGTGCCGAGTGGTCTGTATGGACGATAACTTCAGTGCCAATGAGATAGGAACAAAACTTATCAAAGGCAAACACTACTGCTAGTAATTCTTTCTCGGTTGTAGTGTAATTTATCTGAGCATCATTGAGTGTCTTGCTAGCGTAGTAATAACATGGAAGATATTGTTTTTTCTTTGTCCAAGTGTTGCCCCGATAGCATGATCACTTGCATCACACATTAAGTCGAAGGGTAAGGTCCAATCTGGTGGAACCACTATCGGTGTTGTAACTAGCTTTTCCTTTAGGGTCTCGAATACTTCAGTACATTCATCGGTAAATTCAAATTTTCGATCCTGCTCAAGTAAGTTACAAAGAGGTTTAGAAATTGTAGAAAAGTTAGAGATAAACCTTCTATAAAAACCTGTATGACCCAAGAAGCTTCAAATTCCTTTCACAGAGATGGTGACGGTAAATTCTTTATTACATCAACCTTGGCTTTATCTACCTTAATTCCTTCGGATGATATTTTATGGCCTAGTACTATATCCTCGTTTACCATAAAATGGTATTTTTCCCAATTGAGAACTAAATTGGTTTCCTCACATCTTTGTATTACTTTCTCTAAATTGCCGAGGCAGTGAGCAAAGTTGTCCCCAAAGATTGAAAAATCATCCATGAAATCTTCTATCATATCTGAAAAGATTGCCATCATGCATCTCTGGATGGTGGCCGGGGAATTGCAAAGGCCGAACGACATTCTTCTAAAAGCATATGTTCCATACGGGCAAGTGAATGTGGTTTTTGCTTGATCTTCTAGAGCAATAGCAATTTAGTTGTATCCTGAATAACCATCAAGGAAACAATAATAGGATTTATCAGCCAGTCTGTCTAGCATCTCATCAATAAAGGGTACAGGAAAATGGTCTTTCTTTGTTGCTTTGTTCAACTTTCGGTAGTCCATACAAACTCTCCATCCTGTCACAGTTCTTGTTGGGATTAACTCATTGTTCTCATCGGTTATGACTATCATGCCACCTTTTTTTAGCACGCATTATATTGGGCTTACCCATTCACTGTTAGAGATAGGATAAATGATTCCAGCATCAAGCCACTTGATTATTTCCTTACGAACTACCTCCTTCATGGTATGGTTAAGTCTCCTCTGGGTCTCCACAGTGGGTTTTTGACCTTCATCTAATAGAATTTTATGCATACAAATGGTTGGGCTTATTCCCTTTATGTCATCAATTGTCCACCATAGTGTTGTCTTATGCTGCCGCAGCACTTCTATTAAGCTTTGTTCCTGTTTCGGCTGCAGCTTAGAGGAAATGATTACGGGCATTGTGTGGTTGGGTCCCAAATAAATATACTTTAAGTTGGTAGGCAAGGGTTTTAATTTAGTGATTATTGTTTCCGTACTGGTGGGCTCATTATCCTTTCTTGGGTAATTCAGAGGTGCAATGTGCTTACTTGGAAAGTCGGTTGTCTAGTTTGTTTCCTCAATTTCTCGTGCCTCAAGGCTCTCAATTTCGTGTACTTTGTTCAGAGCATGGGTATAGCAATCATCCTCTGAACTTCTGAGGCAGTGATGCGCAGAATTACTGATGTCTCTGTCGGGGCAGTTATTTTCCAGATATAGTTGTATCAAGTCTTCATCTAAGGTCTCTGATTCTTGACATTCTTCTAGATTGTCATGATTTTTCAGCATATGAAAAACATTGAACTTGACTTGTTGATCATTTATTCTCATAGTCAGTTCTCCGTTTTCCATATCTATTAGAGTGCGACCAGTAACAAGGAAAGGTCGTCCCAATATGATCGGTGCATTGTCGTTAGCCTCACAGTCAAGGACAAGAAAGTCGGCAGGAAATATAAACTTGTCGACCTTCATCAGAATGTCCTCAATTTTGCCTTCGAGGTGCACATATGACCGATCTGCAAGTTGGAGTAGTACTGTTGTTGGTTTTGCCCGTTCTATTCCTAGTTTTTGGAAGACTAATTTGGGCATTAGGTTGATGCTTGCTCCCAAGTCGCATAGGGCCTTTCCTTCATAACCATCCCCAATCGCACAGGGGATTGTGAAGCATCCAGGATCCTTTAGCTTAGGCGGCATGCGATTACGCAACATGGCCATGCAACTTTCAGTGGCTGCCACTGTTTCAAATTCCCTTAGCCTCCATCGTTTGGATACTATATCCTTTAAGAACTTGGCATAATTGGGCATTTTTTCAATAGCCTCAACTAGTGGCAAGTTGATATGGACTTGCTTCAAGATGTCTAGGAATTTTTGAAATTGGTGGTCCTTTTGTGCTTTTTTAACCTCTACGAGAAAGAAGGTAATAGTCTTATATCCTCTAGGTTTCCTTGGATATTTAGTTTAATACCTGGGGTGAACTTATCTGCAGCTGCCTTGGCAGCTGTTTCTGGTACTGCTGGTTCTGCTGTCGTGGAAATGCTTTCGGTAGGGTCCTGCTCAGCTTTTGAGTCCTCATGATGTTGCTTTTCTAGTTGGACTCTATCGGATGAGGTCCCTTCTGTATCTTTTAATTGTAGGCCACTTCTTGTTGTAATTACCTTGCATTGCTCGTGGCCTAACACTTTAGCAACTTCAGTATTGCTAGGTAAACCCCCTGGTAGTCGAGTGTTTTGTCGTTGGGCAAATTGACCAACTTGGGTTTCTAAAAACTTGATTACCTCCTGGTTCTATAGTCTCATCTTAGTTCGGTTCATGAAGTCATCAGTACGCTTCATGAAACGACTATTCTCGGTCATGTATGTATCGGTCTTGGTCATAAAAGCCGTGAGAGAATCTGCCAATGCGTTCAGAGACTGCTGCTATTATACCTGCTGTTATGGCATAGACTGAATTTGGTGTTGAAATCCAGGGGCTTGATTAATTTGATTTAAGGCATTGTTAGGGTTACTCCATGAAAAGTTTGGATGCCTTTTCTAAGATGGGTTGTAATTGTTGGACATCATTTAATTGTTCCTGTTATAGTTTCCAATATATAGGCCGGTTTCCTCATCTTGCATGTAATCTGATGAGTTAACTGCCTTAAACTCATGTATGTTTCTCTGGGCTTGCATATTCCGAACCATCTTGTTCAGAGAAGCCAATTGTCCTGCCACCGAACTGGGTGTATCTAATTCATGGGCTGTGGCATGACGTCTCATTCCTCCTCGCCTTGATGTGGGAAATTGAAAGTCGTTCCTTGAGAGATTGTTCAGAATCTCAATGACCTCTGCGGGTGCTCTATCCAAAAGTGTCCCATTTGCAGAAGTGTCTAGCATCATCTTTGTGGAGGCATTGGTAGCATTATAAAACATGGAAACTTGCGTCCACAAGGGAAAACCATGTAGTGGGTATTTGTTTAACAATTCTCTGTAGCGTTCCCATGCCTCATACATCGGTTCATCTTCATTCTGCCAGAATGATGTGATTTCATTACGGATACGATCATAGAGATTTGTCAGACTAAACCTCGTAATGAATTCTCGGCAGAGTTCCTCCCAAGATCATATTGATCCTGCTAGGATACCATTCAACCAAGTTTTTGCCCTATCCCTCAGTGAATAGGGGAACAATTTTAATCATAAAATATCTTCATGGACTCCTTGAATCTTGAAAGAATTGCAAACTTCCATGAAAGATTTAAGATGTTGCCTTGTATCTTCAGTAGCAGACCCACTAAACTGTCTAATTATGTTCAACATGTTGAACATTACTGGTTTAAGCTCAAAGTGAGTTGCTTCAATTTCTGGGGTGACTACGTCAGGGTTAAGTTCGTTTAGATCTTCCACCAGATAGTCTCTAATAGTAGGCTGCCTCGGCAATGGTTGTGGCAGTGCCTGTTGTGGCATTGCTGGTGGCAGTACATTATGATCAACATGTGGAATTGGTCCTCTTGGTGGATCATCCATGACTTGGAACAGGTTGTGCCTCAGATGGTGTCTTGTGCGTTCAATTTCAGGATCCAATTCGTACAATGGACCACTCGGGTATGCCCTGGTCATATACCAAATAAATCAAACTTAATAAAAAGAAAGATAAAGAATTAGAATTAAAGTTAGATTAATAATGGTTAAAGAGCAAGAAAATAAAGAAAACAAAATTTAGTTGCCAATCCCCGGTAACGGCGCCAAAAACTTGATGCGTGTAATAAAAGCGCAATTGAGTGCAAGTGTACACGTCGCCAAGTAATAAAGTGATAAGTATATCGTGTATCGTCTCCACAGGGATTGATATACTTAATATGTCTCCCCTTTTTCCCTTGCTCCGAAAAAATAAAGTAAAAACACAGATAAGTTGATTTGTTTAACTAACTAAATAATTAAATAACAAAACATAAAAATAAAAGGTTGAGAGCGATATAGAGAAAATAGGTAGGATCCAGCTGCGTCAATTAATGGATTCAATTGATCTTCTTCTTGTCTAGTGCAATTACACAATACTGCTTCGACAGTACTGCAGATACAGCCTCGACAGTATTGGTGTTCTCTACCGCGATAATCACTTGCTCTTGGGCAGAGGCATCAAAGTTTAGCAAAGTGTCCGTAGATGACTCCGCTTATCTCTAAGTCAGAGCGCTGTTGATGACTAGTCCTTGACGATACCTCTCGGCGTAAATCAACGATAACCACCAACCAATCCAACACTTCTTTTAGCTGCTAAAACTCTTAACCTATCTCTAGGCCGAGTTAGTGTCTACAACACCGTACTTATACCTTTCGTGAATCTACACCTCTCGATGCTAGATAAATATATTACTTACAAACTTTTCTCTCGAGCTTGAATGCAAGAACAAGAAATGGCAATTGGATAAGCAAACTTTGATATTATTATTGCATTAGAACAAAGAAACAAGAATCAATCTCCTCTCACTAATATCTATAACCTTCACCTATCCCTAAGAATTTTAGAATATAATGTCGTTAGGTACAATTCTTAGGGAGAAGGGTTTATCTAAAAATCGGCTCTCTAAACAATGTGGTCGGCTAAGGTATATATAGTCTTAACCTAGGGCAAACCTTTCCTAAATTGACTCCAACTTGGAGTAAGGAACAAGTCTTCTTCAAGGGATCTGATATTTCCAAGTTTACCGCCTTCTAGAAGGGTTTTCCCGCTTGGTATTTGACTTGGGCTTTTAGTTTGCTAGCCTGGTCCAATTGGTGCGTTGTATCTTCCAGAATAGTCTCTATATTTTTATCTTTCATTGGGCATCCAATGCTGGTGCTGCCACTTTGGATGCTGCCGCGGCCTTGTCTTTTGCCTCGGCCTCAATGTTGCTTCACTGCTGCTTCGACCCTGGATATTCCTGCATGTACAGAATATGTAATAATATCTGCATTCTCTATAAATATTCACTTTGTAAGTAATCATAACGAAATATCCAATATTATGCAAAGAGTTCATATTTCAGCTCAAGTTGGTGTATAATAGATGCATAAAATACTATGAGAAGGGCAATAAATAATTGCCTTTTAGGCACTCATCACAAAGTAATAACAACCATAAGCGGATTACAGTTAAAAGACCCTAAGATGCCTTCCATGGCAGTAGGTCAAAAATCTAAGACAGCATATAATATGGACTGAAACGCAAAAAAAATCTAAGAAGAATAAACTAGCAGAAACAAATCTTAAGGAAGAAACTAATGTCGCAACAAATGATGTCGATGCAACACCACAAATCAGATTCCAATACTCTAAAAAGATTAAAGATCTTTGGTTGCCACTACCATTCCCACAAAGTGATAACTCCGCAAAAAGGCTATATTTTAGGCCTTTTTACTTAAGTTATTAAGTGTTCTTAAGCTCATGTAGTTTCATTTAGTTTCATTTAGATTCATATCATTGCATGTAGCTTCTTAGTTATACCTTCGCATTTCTGTGTGGTAATAGGTGAATTTCATGGGAAAGCTAGTTTTTTTAGTTGTATTGTGCAGGTAAAGCAAAAATGGAAGTTGAGGCAATTTGTCATGGCATTCGTAGAGGGATACCAATGGGAAAATGGCATGGAAAAGCTGGAGGACTTCTGTGCTGAGCTAAATGACAAGGATATATTTTGATAAAAGTGTTAGCTAGTGCCATTACAGTCGGCCGAGACCACTATAGCCTAGCAATAGCCACCACAGTAGGGGACCACAGCCAGTATTGTCTGATTGCTAGCCACCTCAGTAGGGGACCGCTGTCACCACTGCCAGCCCTGCAGAAATGTCATCACGTGAAGGGGGAAAAATGAAATTTTCACTATCTTTTATGGTTTTTCACCCTTTTTAAGGACATGGTGTCCTAGAAGAGAAAGAGAGGCCTTTTGGAGGAGAAAAAAACACAGAAAAAGAATGACCTTTGGAGTTGTTTGCGGTGGAGGAAAGCTCTCACCTTTCTCCTCCAAACTCCGGCCGAAGAGTCCTCCATTGATAGAGCTCGAAGAGAGTGGTGTGCTAAGCACCCGAAAGGGGCTAGCACACCAAGGCACCTCGTGGTGGTTGAAGAAGTCGGTGACCAATATACACCGAGGGTGTCTTCTAGTCCTCTCTTGCTTTATTTCTTTTATATTTTCAAAAGGATGATTGGTGAATGTTTAAGATGTATGTGGATGATATTTCTTAACATTTCGCACCAACATGTGAGCTTTGTTTAGGTGGTTGCTTCTTGGATGATTATCTTATTTTTTTATTTAATATATTGTCTTCTATGTGCTTGTATATTTGCTTTTGTCATTGTTGATAATCATTTAAGCATTATAAGAGACATGAAAGTGTCTCGTGTTTAGGTGCATGCTAGAGCACACGAAAGAGGCGTAGCTATAAATCCTTAGATCATCCGAAAGGAGCTAAGGGGGTATCTACGTGAGCAATCGGTTCTTGACTACAAATAGAGCCTAGTTGGATCCTAGAGCAGTCGAAAGAGGTATAGGTGAAGGCTTCAACGACTAAAAGGAGTGTGCTTTGTCGATATGCTAGTGCTACTTGCGTAATAGGCAAGAATACGATGGTATTTTAGTTTGTCAGGTTCTTATGGATCGAAAGAGTGGGAACACTTTAGAAACCTCTTTAGAGTAGATATACATCGTAGCAGATATATGTTAGGTAGGAATTAGGGGTAAGAAGTCCTAGAAATTTCCACCAGTCATTCCCGAGAGAGTTCATCAATAGAGGATTAGTACAACATATTGCTTAACGTGTTCTTGTATCCTGTTTTTGCCTCCGCATTTACCAACTGCTTTTCTTGTTTTACTTGTTCTCTTGCAATCACACTACTTTACACCCACACACCACTTTCATACATCTACTTTGCCATCATTATTCATACCATTTTACCTTGGCATATTTTAGATGCTAGCATTTCTACATAACACCTCACCGTATATATTCATTTTTTCTTATTTATATATTTTCCTCTATTTTTCTTTTTTAGTTAATGGCACCTTTTTTCCTTGACAAAATTACCTTGTATTTTACCTGAGATTCTCATGGGAACGATACTCACACACCCTATCATTACTTGTATGACTGTGTATACATGTACATATATGTATGTTTACATCATCATTTATAGCACTACATAGAAACACACCAAGTTTTTGGCGTCGTTGCTGGGGATTTATTTTGAGTAAAGTTGGTTATTTTTATTTTGGTATTTTTGTTTAGCTTTGTTTATTTTTCTAGTTTATTCTTACTTGTTTCATTTGTTTTGTCCTCAGTGCATGTCCAGAAGGTCGACTGACGGACCTCTCTATCCTATAGTGTTTGAAATTGAGCGTTTGTTTCGTCAAAGAATACGTAATCAGCGTATAGTTATAGACCCACCAATGAAAGACCCAGTAGTTCAAAATGTCGAGGCAAATCAGCATGCTGTTGCACCTCAACCGAGAGCTATTAAGGATCATTTAAATCCTATATTGGATGATCTTAATCCTGATATTGTGGCACCAGAAATTACAGCTACCCATTTTGAACTTAAGCCTGTCATGTTCAACATGTTAGACTCTATTGTACAATTGGGAGGAATGGAGCATGAAGATGCAAGGCAACATATTTGAGCATATCTAGAAGTTTGTGACTCATTTCATCAACAAGGAGTTCCTGGGGATGTGTTGAAGCTCAAGTTATTCCCTTATTCTCTATGTGGCCGAGCAAGGGGATGGTTGAGTAGAGTACCATCCAGATCGATGGAGTCATGGGTTGATCTATGCAAGAGCTTTTTGTTGCGGTATAAACCTCTGAATCTTAACACTCAGCTTAAAAATGAAATTGCCTCTTTTCGACAAGGTGACGATGAGTCGATGTGTGAATGTTGGGATCGATACAAGGGATTGTTTCGCAAGTTTACAAATCATGGATTTCAAGAATTGAATCAAGTTGTGATGTTCTACAATGGAGTCAATGCACCTACTAGGATGATGCTAGATGCCTCGACAAATGGAACTTTATTAGACAAATCACTTGAGGAGGCATTTGACATTCTTGATAGAATTGCCAACAATGACTATCAATTTCCTTCTACAAGACTTGGAACCAGGAGGAAGGCACAAGGAACATTTGAGCTTGATACTAAGGATTCAATATCCGCCTAACTCTCAACTATCACCAATATGTTGAAGAGCATCCAATGTTGCAATGAAGTAAAGGAAGTGAAGATGGCCAGTTCAGCATGTCTATTATGCCATGGCAATCATCACGAGAGTGAGCGCCCAGGAAACCATGAGACAGCTAATTATGTGAGCAACTTCAACCGGAGAAACAACAATCCCTACTCAAATACCTATAATCTAGGATGGCGACAACATCCAAATTTTTTATGGGGAAACCAAGGATCCAACAATCCTAATCCCCCAGTATGAAACTAAAATTAGAATGAGCCCCAGAATTTTCAATCGAATATGCCCTGGCATAATTAAAACAAGGGGGTGTCATCATCATCGAATACCATTTCTTTGGAGGCGACTATGCAAGATTACATTCTAAGTACCAATACGATGCTTCAAGAGCATACGACTGCCATAAAGAACAAAGTGATGGAGGCTATGGAGTCCTTGTTAATTTCACCTTTGTCAGATTATAATATTTAAGATATCGATCCCACAGAGACTGAGTCAATTTTACTACTTCTTATAGTTGCACTAAGAAAACTAAAAAGCACAAGTAATTTGAGAGGTTGAATGATAACTAAGATAACTATAAAAACATAAAATTAAATAACAAAATAATAGGATAGAAGCAAGGCTAGATTGATTGTTTTATAGAGAAGAATCCAGTTATGTTAAGTATCAACTTATTAATGCAATTAGTTGAATTGCCGCCTCGGTAGCTCGCACTAAGGGTCGCCGCAGCTGCCTAGACGGGGTTATGCCTTTTCGACAGTCCAACATTCTATAGTTCGACAGAGCATCCTTGATTGTCTTCTTACTTATCCCTAAGCGAAGAGAACTATTGAAACCCACGTCATGATGATACATTCCGGCGTGAATCAACGGTGGACAACAACCGAACACATGCGTCCTATTAGTCGTTGAAATCCTTGACGGATTATTCAATGCCTATGACCAAAGACCATATTCTCTCGTTTCGTGAACCTACATCTCTCGATGCTAAGCAAATGAGTTTTTATCACATACTTATCTTTTGAGCTCATATGCAAGAAGAGTAACTATCAATAGAGAATAAACTATGATATATGTTTTGCATTAATAAATATCAAACATAACATAACCTTCATCTCCGACTACTCCACAAACAACCTAAACCTCCGAAAGACTTAGAACATCATGGAGGTGGCGACTAAAGGTATAATAATGTGAGAATCCGTCTTGACTCCACACTAAACCTTAACCTAGTAAGTGTCTTATATAGACCAAGCACTAAGTTGATCTTTCCATGCAAGGAAAGAGTTCTAAACAGGGAAGAAATCTAATTCCTAATTAAACTATATTTATTTAATCTTATTTTCTAAAATATCTCTTTCTGCGATTTGGCTTGGGCTTGACATCTTAACTGAGTTGTCTTCTTTCTTTTGCTCTTTATCCTTTAATTTCGGAATCTTTTCCTCTTTTTGTTGAGCACCACTTGTAATCTTTTATACTGTCGCAACGATCTTCAGAATGCTACGGTGGCGGATGCTTCATCTGCAATTCAACATCTATTTTCTTCTTTGACTTTTTTTGTGATCTAGTTTCTAGTCTATGAAAGAAAACTGTCAAACGTATTTGTTTTATATCAATTAATAGATAATTTCATGAAGATAGTGATTAGATGCTGAGATATTGAAAATAACCAGAAATATTTATTATAGCATATAATTTTGTCTTTATTGGCAATAAATGAGTGAGAAATGTTGTGAAAATAAGGAGTTTTGAGTACTCATCATACACCCAAATTCGAACTATTGTTTGTCCTCAAGCAATGCAAAAGATAAATTTTTTAATTTGGAATTTTAAAGTAATATACCGTCCTACCTGCCGCGGCAGATTTCCTCTCTTGACTCGTCCTCTTCTTGGTTCTAGGTGTTCCTCGGAATTGGACTATAAGTCTTAGTGTGTGTGCTTAGCTATGTCAAAGTTAATTTTCAAAGTTCTAATCCTTTTTCTATCTCAAGACTTTCGACTAAGATTTATTAATTCTTTTTCTTTATTTCTTCCTGAAATTGATGTATAATTATATATTTCTATATATTTATACCGCTTGAGCAAGTTTTGGCACCTCAAGTATTTAGCTATTTCTTATTAAAGCCAATTTCGGGCACCTATAGTAAGTGGGGGGAAACTAAGTCCTAGAGCCAGTTTTGGGCACCTCTATGAATTGACTAGAGCTGGTGATAGGCACCTCTAGTTAAAATCTAAGCCTAAGTCCTTAATGCTTTTTAAAGAAAAGAACTTTTAAAATCAACTAAGATTAGTAGTGTTTATGTGAATTTAGGCTCAGTACTAAGCCTAGTAAACCTTTATAAATTCAAGTCTGGTGAATGGTGTGAACTGTTGCGACAACTCAGGAATATATTATTGCCAAGGTAGTTTCAATAAAATTCACAGTTAAAAACAAAATTTTAATTGCAATTGTATAAGACAGGATATGAAGTAAAATTTTTAAGGCAATAACAAAGTATTCTGATTACTTCCATACCAGGCAGATATTTATATGTTACAAAATTTGGACAAATGCTCCCCCAGACTCGAGAGATGCATCGTCCTCAATGCATGGCCAAGTAATAGAGAAAAAAGAAAATAACCGAAAATAAAAAGAGAAAAGAAAAGAAAAGAAAAGAAAAGAAAAGAAAAGAAAGAAAAAATAAAATAAGAAAAACTACCGCCCTTAGAATTCTTCAGATCCGAAGGAATCTTTGGAGTCACTGTCGATGAGGAGCTTGCGGCGGGTTCTGGGCGGCTACTTTCGGTGGGCTCACCATTGGGTTTTTGGCCGAGCATGGTGGTTGGACGTGAATAGGGGTGGGTTCTTGCTGTGATTCATCCGTGTCCAGGATTATTAGAGAGGAGGATATTGCCTTTCTTTTCTGCCCACTTTGTGTTGCAGCAATAAATTCATCAGCAGCTTTGAGTTGACTAGTTAGATCTTCTTCTGAGTCGCTCCATGTGAATATTGTTGATTGTTATTGAGTGCTTCCTCTGTTAGTGGAGTCCATTAGGAGGAACTCAGCTGCTGAGTCTGCTGATAGTGGTTCGGTTACGACTGTGACAATTGTGGCAGCGGGAGAAATTGGGATGGTGGCTGAAGCAGTGGGTGCAGTAGAGGGTGGCTGAGGCGTGGAGAGTTCGATTAGGAAATTTGTGAAGACCGTCGAACATGAAGGGAGTTCTTCTCGGATGATGGTGATGATGGCATTGCTGAACTCCCTGATATAGTTCATGAAGGTCAGTTGTCTTCTCTCCATCCTCTACAGGATCTCTAGGAGTCCTGCTGGTGTTTGTTTAGCTGGGTCTGTTGGTTGAGCGGCCTCGGTGAGTTCTGCTTCATCCGGTGGAGGGATGAAGGCTTGTGGAACTACTTCTTCCACTTGCATCATTTTCATGCAAATTTCCTTCGTCCAGCCTATTCGTCTTGGTGTATAAGTGTCCAAGGGCATGTTTGGAACCCTTTCTAAATTCCCAAATACTGTAATTAAACAGGGGAAAATGAGTATACATTTTTCTTTGGTGGCACACTCGAATATTTTTTCACTGATTATGCTGCCGACATTGATGCGTTTGTTATGTATAATTGAGTGGACTAGCGCCAAGCGTTGTCTGACCACCATCTGGTTATGTGATGTTGGGAGCAAACTTCTTTTGATGAACATATTCTAGAGCTTTGCCTCTAGTCGGAGATCGCGGCGACTGACAGATCTACGGTGTTTACCCGTATTCCATTCAGTACCTGGTAGACAAAGTTCTATTTTCATTTGCTCGTAGTCTTCGTCCGTCATGGTGGCTACGAAATCTGCATGTTCGTCTTTTTCAATGTAGAGGTCGAAGTAGGCATTAATCGTAATGTCGGCTAATAGAATTGCCCGTCCTCGCAGATATGTATATGGGTTGTTGTGTACGGGGAGATGGGTATAGAATTCGCAAACCCATTCAATGTTCATTGGGTCTGGTTGCTTCGCAAATTTCTACCATTCCTGGAAAGTTATTTTCGATAGGATGAAATTGTTCGGCCCCAAGTCTTCTTCTTCTATGTATTAGAATCCTTTTTTTCCCCAGATCTGCCGATTCTTGAAGTTTCTTTCGTACTCATGCTCGACTACCGATGTAGAGAATCGTCTAAATTTTGTTGGTCCGACGGAGGTTTGTCTTTGGGTTGCCATATTTTATGGAGAATGAAGAATAATTTTGGTAGAGTAAAAGTAAAGAAGAAGGATTGTGGAAAAGATGAAGCTTGCTTTACTATTTATAGGCGAAAGCAGTCAACCATTGGAAGCGACAACAACGGTATCATTATTCTTAGCGTGCACGCTATACAGATCCAGCTGGCCTGCACTGTACGGAAGAAACGATGTGGCTTCAACTTGGGCGACAAGTTTCTCGCCGAGATGTTTCTTCCTCGAGTTTGGCCGCGTTTTTGAGCTTGTTTATTTTTTATTGGCCTAAGAGCTGAATAATTAAAAATGTGAGAAAAATTAAAATTTTAAAACTAATTTTTACGAGAATTAAAATTTAAAAATTAAAAATAATACTATAATCTTAAAACATAAAAATAAATTAGGAAATAAAAGATAGAAAATTTAGCTTCTCCTTTAGCAGCAACCATCTTCCTCTTTTTGGCTGTAGGAGAAGCTGATGTCCCAATTGTTGTCTCCTCATCAGGTGGTTTCTTTTGAATGTAATATTATTCAAGGGGCGTGCTGCCTTGGCAGAGGTTGCTTTGGCAGACTTTGTTCAGGCAATCTTTTTCTGGATTGAAGTTAAACTCAGTTTTAACTTCAATTCTTTTACATTCATCTGGTTCATCCTGATGCCTTAGATTTTTAAACACATTGATCATTACTTGTTGATCATTGACCCTTATAATCAATTCTTCTTTCTCGCAGTCGATCAATGTTCTTCCTATGGCTAGGAATGGCCTTCTAATATGATTGGTGCATGTTCATCTGCTTCACAATCAAGAAATAAGAAGTCAACAGGAAAAATAAATTTATCAACTCTTACCAGAATATCTTTAATTTTTCCTTCTGGTTGCACGTAAGAGTGGTCTTCCAGCTAGAGCATAACTGTTGTTGGCTTTGCTTGCCAATGCCTAGCTTCTAAAATATTGATTTAGGCATGAGATTTATACTGGCGCCTAAGTTACATAGTATCTTGCCCACGTATTGATCACCGATAGCGCATGGTATTGTGAAACTACCAGGATCTTTTCTTTTAGATATTGCCTTGTTATGCAGCATTGCCACGCATCCTTCTGTTGCAACAACTATTTCAAGTTCTACAATTTTTGTTCTTTTGGATATAATATCCTTAAGGAACTTGGCATAGTTCGGCAATTGCTTTATTGCCTCCACCAAAGGTATGTTTATGTGTATCTGTTTAAGTATGTCCAGGAATTTCTTAAACTGGTACTCATGCTTTTGCTGTTTTAACCTCTATGGAAATAGTGGTGGTAGACGCAGATCTTTGATCTTTTCATCGCACTAGAATCTTATCTACGGTGCGACTATGACATCATCTGTTGTGGCATCATCATTGGCAGTATCTACTAGTTCTTTTGCCTTAGATGTTTCATCAGTAGCTTCTTCAGTTACTATTGTTTCAGGGGTCTTACCTACTATTTGAGGAGGTATTTCAGGATCCTTCAGTTATAATCCATTTTTAGTCGATATGGCTTTACATTGTTCATAAGGACTGTAAAAAATGCACAAATAGTGCAAGTGTACACGTCGCAAGTAATAAAGTGATAAGTATTGTCGTGTATCGTCTCCACAGGGATTGGTCTACTTAAAATGCCTTCTTTCGTCTTCTTGCTCTGTAAAAGAAAAAAGTAAAAACACAGATGATTGGGTTGGAGTAAACTAAATAACTTGAATAAAGAAAACTAAATAATAAGAGAATAATCAGATTAGAGAAGTAGCCAGGATCCAGTTGTGTTGTATTATGGATTCAATTGACTTGTTTCTGTCCAATACCATCGCAAAACACTGCCTCGACAGAACTGTAGTTTTCTGCCTTGACAATGATGATGTTCGCCCACCGCGGCAATCTCGTGCTCTTGGATCGACTTTTCCAAGATTCGGTAAAGTATCCTTTAATGACTCCGCTTATCCCTAAGTCGAAGTACTGTTGATGATCAGTCCTTGATGATATCTCCCGGTTAGCTGCTGAAACTCTTATTTTAGCCGCTGAAACTCTAACCTATCCCTAGGTAGAGTTGGTATTTTCTGAATAGAAAAATACCATACTTATTCCTTTCGTGAATCTAACTCTCTTGATATTAGATAAATAGATTACTCACAAACTTCTCTCCCGAGCTTGAATGCAAGAACAATGAATGGCAAAGAATAAGCAAACCTTGATATTTTATTGCAGTGAAACAAGAAACAAGATACAATCTCTTCTCACTACTACATAACAACTTTCACCTAAAACCTAAGAAAGCTTAGAACATAATGGAAAGAATTATTCCTACACAGACATAAAAATGCAGTAAAGTATGCCTTTTCTACATAATGGGAACATAACAGGAACAATCTCTTCTCACTAATACTCTACAACTTTCACTTAAGCCTAAAGAAAATTAGAACGTAATGAAAAGTAAAGAAAACTCTAAAATCTTAGATGAATACGGCTCTCTAATCTCCAATGTGATTGATGATAATCCCTTCTCCCTTGGGCGGCTATGGTTTATATAGGCTTGGCCTAGGGCAAACCTTTCCTAAGTAGGAATACAACTTGGAGTAAAACATAAGTCAAGTACATAAATAAAAATATTTGTTTTATTTCCAAGTTTATTCCCACTAGGATATTTTTCCCGCATGTCCTTTGACTTGGGTTTCTACTCGCTTTTTAGCTCTGATCCTTGTGGTGTTTTTCTAGAAACGTCCACCTCATTTTTCTCTTCAACTCACCTACAATATTTGTACTTGTCCTTTAGTTGCTGTCGCGGCCTTAGTCCTTCATCGGCCTCAGTTGTTGTCGTGGCAATAAATATTCCTGTAAATGCATAAAAGTGTAGTAAAGCTTGTCTTTTCTATAAATATCTTCTTTATATGTTTCAAAAGCAAAGTACTTAAATATCTCACATTAAACACATGCATTAGTCCAAGTAGGTGTAGATTAAGTGATTATTGTCCATGAAAGGTGTAAAAAGTGATAGTGAATTGAGCACTTATCACACGCCCAAACTCGAACTATTGTTTGTCCTCAAGCAATGCAAACCATCAATTTGCCAAACCTTAATCTCTCTTGGTCTTACATTTTCATCTATTCTCCCCACCATAACTATGACTACTCTTAATCCTTAACCTTTCGGTTACCCAAGGATTTACCCAGAATTAAGCTATAAGATTTTGTGAGTGTGTGCGTTTTCGTTGACAAGTTTGATTAAGGGCTTTCTTAGACAAATTCTAAGTTCAAGACAAGTAGACTTGGATTTAGTGTTCTCTTCTGAAAACATCAATTTCTTGAGCCAATTTCGGGCACCTCAAGGATTGTGTTTTCTCATCAATATTTCCTTCTTTCTTTTGATAGTCTTTTTAGCTTACTAGAGCCAATTTCGGGCACCTCTAGTACGAAGACGAGTGATTCCTAGAGCCGGTGATAGGCACCTCTAGTCACATTTCCATAAATCTAAGTCTTTATTACCTAAGTTCATTAAAAGAATTTCTATAATCCAATAAGTCCCAAAAGTGTTTTTAGGATCAATCTTATAGCAAGCTTCTAAGTTTTCTTTCTTAAGTGTCTTAAAGTTAAGCCTTCTAAACAGGACCTAACCATGGTAAGGAGAAAGATTTTTATAGCCCCAAAAGAATAAACTAAGGCAATACTGATATAGATGTAGTGTAAAAGTATGGACAATATTTCAAGTAAGATGGTGGACATAAAAAATTGAAAAATAAATTAATTACTCCCTTTCGTGTACAACGACTTCAGTATCGCTCAGGAGACCTCCTATGGGTCTGCTTTTCATCTGTTGTGCCATTTGTCCTACTGTGGTTTCCAGTGCTTTGAGAGCAGCTTTGTTATTCTGCATTCTCGTTTCTGTTTTGTCCATGAATGTGTTAGCTCTTTGGATGAACTTGTTGGTATTTGCAATGTATACACTAGTCTGGACGATAAATGTTTGTAGTGTATTCTCCAAAGTCTGGATGTCTGTCGTTTACTGCGATGGCGGAGCCTGCTGCGACATTTGCTACTAAGCAAATCTATTATTTTGCTGAAATCACGTAGATTGCACTGGTTGATGTTGCATGTTAAGTGCATTATTAGGATTTCTCCATGAGAAATTAGGATGCTTCCTCCATGATGTGTTGTAGTTGTTAGACATATTGTTTATATTAAAGTTCCCAGCATAGCAGGAAGATTTTGGATTATGTGGGCATGCGTTTGAGTTATGATTGTCACCATAGGTTTTGCAAAGAATGGTGACTGCTTTTACTTCTCGAACGTAGCTTGTTTTATGCAGATCTTTGACCATATTGGTTAAGGCTAATAGCTGTTCTAGGATAGAATCTGCAGAATCAGAAGTTGTCATACCTCGCCTATGTATGTCTCTTTTGATGGTTAGGTGTTGATAATCGTTCTTTTCCTATCTATCCAAAATTTCTAAACTCTCATGGGGTGGGCGGTCTAAGAGGGTGCCATTGGCGGAAGCATCAAGCATCCTCCTTCTAGGGATGTTAACTACATTATAGAAGAAGGATACTTGGGTCCACTCAGGCAGACCATGCATGAGGCATTTTCTGTATAGTTCTTTGTATTGTTCGCAAGCCTCATACATTGATTCCTCCTCGTCTTGCCTAAAAGATTTTACATCGTTTCTGAGTTTATCAATCATATTAGTGTAACTAAATCTGGCAAGGAAGCTTCAGCATAGTTCTGTCTATGAGTTTAACGATCCCGGCTGAATGTTGTTTAACCATGATTTTTCCCTATCCTTCAGTGAATAGGGAAACAATTTCAGCTTAAGGATGTCGGCTCAGACTCCCAACAGCTTAAACGAATTACAATTTTCCAAAAAGGACTTAAGATGCTGTTGAGCATCTTCATTGGCCGAACCCCCAAACTGGCCTAGGGTGTTGATCATGTTGAACATGACCGTTTTTAGTTCGAAGTGCTCTGCCTCTATGTTAGGAATCACAACAGCAGGAGGTAATCCATCTAAATCTTCCTCCAAATAATCTCGAACAATTCGAGCTCGTTTCTATCTTGGAATATTTACTGGATCAACAACTGCGAAAGCATCGCGTTTGTCTCGTGTGGCGGCGTTCATACCTGTATTGTTTTGTTGGCTAGGTTCTATGTTCATTCTTTTGTGTGCCCTTCGTTTTAGATCTCATGTTGCTTTTTCAATTTATGGATCATAAGGGGATTGATCAATGGTAGGGTTGGACCTGGTCATGCACAAAACAGCCCTTAGAAGTTAAACTAAAACTAAAACTAAATAAAAATAAGCTAAAATAATTAAAAAGATGCAAAAATAATTGGTAGTAAAATTTGAGCGTCAGTCTTTGACAACGGCACCAAATCTGATGGAAGCTATAGAGTCCTTGTTAATATCACCTTTGTTAGATTGTAATATTTAAGATATCGATCCCACGAAGACTGAGTCGATTTTACTACTTCTTATAGTTGCACTAAGAAAACTAAAAAGTACCTGTAATTTGAGAGGTTGAATGATAACTAAGATAACTATAAAAGCATAAAATTAAATAACAAAATAATAGGATAGAAGCGAGGCTAGATTGAGTGTTTTGTAGGGAAGAATCCAGTTATGTTAAGTATCCATTTATTAATGCAATGGGTTGAACTGCCGCCTCGGCAGATCGCACTAAGGGTCGTCGTAGCTGCCTAGGCGGGGTTATGCCTTGTCGACAATCCATCATTCCTTATTTCGACAGAGCATCCCTAATTGTCTTCTTACTTATCCCTAAGCGAAGAGAACTGTTGAAACCCACGTCTTCATGATACATCCCAGCGTGAATCAAGGAGGGACAACAACCGAACACATAGGTCCTATTAGTCGCTAAAATCCTTGACGGATTAGTCAATGCCCATGAGAAAAGACCATATTCTCTCGTTTCCTGAACCTATATCTCCCGATGCTAGGCAAATGAGTTTTCCTCATACTTATCTTTCGAGCTCATATGCGAGAAGAGTAACTACCAAGAGAGAATAAACTATGAAATATGTTTTGTAGTAATAAATATCAAACATAACATAATCTTTATCTCCGTCTACTCCATAAACAATCTAAACCTCCGGAAGACTTAGAACATTATGGAGGCGGCAACTAAAGGTATAATAATGTGAGAATCTTTTTTGACTCCACACTAAGCCTAAACCTAATAAGTGCCTTATATAGGCCAAGCCCTAAGTTGATCTTTCCATGAAAGGAAAGAGTTCTAAACAGGAAAGAAATTTAATTCCTAATTAAACTATATTGATTTAATCTTAATTCCTAAAATATCTCTTTCCGCGGTTTGGCTTGGGCTTGACCTCCTGACTGAGTTGTCTTCTTTCTTTTGCTCTTTATCCTTTGATTTTGGTATCTTTTCCTCTTTATGTTGAGCACCACTTGTCGTCTTTTATATTGTCGTGGTGGTCTTCAAAATACTGCGATTGCGGATGTTTCTTTTGCAATGCAACATTTATTTTCTTTTTTGTCTTTTTCTGTGATCTAGTTTCCTGTCTAAGAAAGAAAATTATCAAACGTATCTATTTTATGTCAATTAATAGATAATTCCATGAAGTTAGTGTTGAGATACTGAGATATGAAAAATAACCAGAAATATCTATTATCGCATTTAATTATGTATTTATTGGAAATAAATGAGTTCGAAATGATGTGAAAAATAAGGACTTTTGTATGCTCATCACCAAGAAACTCTATTGTAAAGCCACAGTGCTTCGCTGCAAAATCTGGAGAGTCAGATTGGTCAAATTACCACGACATTACAAGAGCGCCAACCTAGACGTCTGCCGAGTGATACTAAAGTCACTAAACCACATGGTAAAGAGCATTGTAGCGCGATCACACTGAAAAAGTGGCACTCAACTTAATCAACAAGATAAGTTTGAGGGGAAGAAGTCTGAAGATTCCTTACCCAAACCTGTACAAGAAGAAATGCCTGAGCAAAATCTCGAGGAAAAGGACCAAGAGGAAGGTTTGACAAAGGAACCTGCTTATGGAGCGAGCAAAAATGTCACGGCAAAAATAGTTCCTACACCACCAGTGGAAGAAGTTAGACCCCCACCACCCTTTCCCCAGAGGCTGAAGAAGCACAATGATGAAATTCAAATCAAGAAGTTTGTGGATAAATTGGATCAGTTATACATAAATGTCCCAGTCTTGGAGGAAATTGACCAAATGCCCACCTACGCTAAATTTCTGAAGGAGATAGTCATAAACAAGCGTAAAATGGAGAAGTTCGAGACAAATGCCATGGCAAAAGAGTATTACTCTGCTTTGAGTAAATTACCGTTTAAGAAGAAGGATCCTGGCAGCTTCATTATCCCGTGTGCTATTGGAGAAAAGTTCAGTGGGAAAGCACTCTGTGATCTTGGATCAAATGTAAATCTAATGTCCAAGTCAATTTTCGTGAAGCTTGGAATGGGATATGCGAGACCTACCTCCTTCATATTGCAGCTAGCTGATCGTTCCCATATGAGACCCGAGGAAAAGATCAAAGATGTCATAGTGAGGGTGGACAAGTTCGTATTTCCAGTCGACTTCCTCATACTTGATTGCGAGGCTAATGCTAATACACCCATCATCTTAGGGAGACCTTTCCTAGCAATCGGTCGCATTCTCATTGATTGTGAGAAGGGTGACCTCACAATATGATTAGCAAATCAAAGATTAACCATGAACATCAATAGTTATCTCAAGTACATGGATGATTCTAAAGATTGTTGGAGCATTTTAGAAGTAGACTCGGAGCTATCAATGGAAGCTTATCATTTTTTCCACAACAATTTTGTACAACTAGACGAGTATGAAGAGCTTATAAGAGAAGAGGAAGACGAAGCTGGTTATTCATCATTGGAAATGCAACAATCTAGTTTGTTGATAGCTAGAAACAATTCGAGCTTTGAACCTCTTAACTTCGAGGAATTCGGTCCTTCTAAGCTTCGTTACTCAGTGCACCCAAACTGGAGTTGAAGATTTTGGCTTAGCCTTTGAAATATGCTTATCTAGGTAAAGACGCGACCCTGCCTGTAATTATTTCTGCGAGTCTAAATTTTGATCAAGAGAGAAGTCTACTTTCTATTTTGTCACAGCATAAACGAGCAATAGGATGGACCATGGCGAATTTAAAGGGGATTAGTCCTACTATCTGTATACATAAGACACTTTTGTAAGAATACAATGGCAAATCGTAGAGCCACAGTGTAGACTCAACCCCATTATGAAGCAAGTTGTTATAAAGGAGATTCTTAAATTGCTTGATGCTGGAGTTATTTACCCAATATCGGACAATTCATGGGTAAGCCTGGTTCAGTGTGTGCCAAAGAAAGGAGGCACGACCTTGGTGAGCAATAAGGACAATGAGGTATTGTCGATGCGAGTAGTAACCGGATGGAGGATTTGTATGGACTATCGTAAGCTCAGCAAGGCTACAAAGAAGGACCACTTTCCTCTACCCTTCATCGACCAAATGTTGGATCGTTTGGCGGGCAAAGCTTACTATTGTTTCTTGGATGGATATTCGGGTTATAACCAAATTGCCATCGCACCGGAGGACCAAGAAAAGACTACATTCACTTGTCCTTATGGCACTTATGATTTTCCATGATGTCCTTTGGATTGTGTTATGCCCCGACAACTTTCCAGCGCTGCATGCAAGCTATTTTCTCTGATATAGTTGAGGAATCTCTTGAGATATTCATGGATGACTTCTCCATTTCTAGATACAGTTTCCAAAAATATCTTAGGAATTTAGCAAAGGTCCTAAAGCGATGTGAAGAGGATGACCTTGTGCTGAATTGGGAGAAATGTCACTTCATGGTGACAGAAGGTATTGTGTTGGGGCATAAAATCTCACACAAAGGCATTGAGATAGACAAAGCTAAGATCGAGGTGATCGAGATGCTATCACGACCAACAAATGTCAAGGTCATAAGAACTTTCCTTGGACACGAGGGATTCTATCGAAGATTCATTAAGGATTTCTCCAAGATCTCCAAGCCCTTGTGCATGTTGCAGCAGAACCAGCCGTTTGTGTTTGACCAAAAATGTCACAGCGCTTTCACATACCTGAAGCAAAGCCTGATCACTGCACCAATTATTGTTTCACTAAATTGGACATTATCGTTCGAGCTGATGTACGATACGAGCAACTATGCCGTGGGAGCAATCTTGAGGCAGCGTCTAGGTAAAATTTTTGATGTTGTTTATTATGCTAGTCGTACTTTAAATGATGCACAACTTAACTATACTACCATAGAGAAAAAGCTACTTGTCGTGGTATTTGCATTTGACAAGTTTAGGTCATACTTGATAGGCACTAAGATCATTGTTCATACCGATCACTCAACAATTAAGTACTTAGTGACTAAAAAGGATGCCAAACCTAGGCTCATTAGATGAATATTATTATTGCAAGAATTTGACCTAGAAGTGGTAGATAGGAAGGGAATCGAGAACCAAGTTGATGATCATCTTTCTAGGCTAGAAGTTGACCTGAATGTCATGACAAAATTGAAATACATGATGAATTCCCTGATGAGAAAATTCTTTATGCCACGACAATTCTATAGTACACTGACCTTGTTAATTTTCTCGTTAGTGGTATTTTGCCTTTTGACATGACTAGCCAGTGAAGGAAGAAATTCAGACATGATGCTTGGTTCTTTTTCTAGGATGAGTCGTATCTGTTCAAGCATTGTGCCGATCAAATTATTCAAATATATGTGCCAGAAGAGGAGCAACGAGATATTTTGTATCATTGTCACACAGTCTCGTATGGATGTCACTTCGGAGGGATGAGGATTGCTGCAAAGGTCCTCCAATCAGGTTTTTATTGGCCTACCTTATTCAAATATGCCAAGGCATTTTACCAAGCCTGTGACCGATGTCAGAAGACTTGAAATATCTCCAAACGTCATGAAATGCCACGCCAAAATATTTTGGAGATCGAGTTATTTGATATGTAGGGCATAGACTTCATGGGACCTTTCCTACCTCATTTGGAGATTTATACATTCTTTTGGCAATGGACTACGTGTCCAAGTGGGTAGAAGCCATTGCAACACTGAGGAACGATTCAAAGGAAGTGCTTAAGTTTCTACATAAGCATATTTTGACAAGATTCGGCATGCCAAGGGCTATCATCAGTGATGAGGGCACCCATTTTGACAATAAGTTAATTCCCAAGGCTTTGCAAAGATACGGGTTGCGATACAAAATTTTCATGGCATATCATCCCCATACCAATGGGCAAGCCGAGGTTTCCAATAGTAAAATCAAGCAAATTTTGGAAAAAGTGGTGAATCCGAGAAGGAAGGATTGGTCACCCAACCTTGATGAAGCGTTGTGGGAATACCGTATAGCTTTTAAGACCCCAATAGGAATGTCTTCATTTAAGTTAGTCTATAGAAAAGCATGTCACCTCCCGGTCGAGTTAGAGCATAAAGCCTATTGGGTAATCAAGAAGTTCAATTTTGATGCCGAGTTAGCTGGTGAAAGAAGACTTCTAGAGTTGAATGAGATGGAGGAATCTAGGACCCAAGCCTATGAAAATGCTAAACTTCTAGACTTCTAGAGTTGAATGAGATCAAGCAATTTTTCCACGACATTTTCAAGTAGGATAACAAGTGCTCCTATTCAATCAAAGGCTGAAGCTCTTCCCTAGGACGCTTAAATCGAGGTGGTCCGGGCCATTTCAAATACTTCATGTGTATCCCATGGAGCTGTAGACATCAAGAACCTAGAAAATGGGACAATCTTCAAAGTTAATGGTCAACGCCTGAAGATCTACACTGGAGCCCACGTGATGCGAAATAAACCTATCGCACATCTTATAGATGCCTGGCATACTAAAATGTCATGGCATTTTTATTTTACTCTTGTTCATAAATAAATTGCTTTTAAATTTGTTTTATTTGATTTATTATGCTTAATCGTTTTAATCTTTTCTTTTAAAGTTTTTAGGTTAAAAATAGACCCTTGGAGGCTGGCAGCTGAAGGGAAAAGAAGGAGAAAAGTTTGAAAACCTACCTTGAAAGTTTTGGACGGTAAAAAGACAAAAGGGGGGAGTTTTTATTCTTTTTATTATTTTATTTTTAATTTCAAAAACCAACCCTCTCTGTCCTATTAAAAATCTAACACCATCACCCAATCAACCCCCTCCACACGTTTTATTCCCACACCCCCACTAAAAAATAAAGGTCTCACATTTATTTCTTTTTTTCTTTCATTTTTACTCTCCATCTTCTTTTTCATCTTTCCCCACCTCCATAGCCGAAATTTTTCCCTCACCATAAATAAAGATTCAAGCTTTCATACTTTTTCTCCTCTCTTTCTGTAATACCCCAAAAATTATATCTAATTTTAAAAACCCTAATTTTAAAATCCCTAATTAAAAACTCTTTTTAGATTCCCAATTTCTGAAACCCTAATTTTTTTTTGAGGTTTTAAATTGATTTTCTATATTTAAGGGAAAATTTTTGAGATAAGATTATAAAGTTTTAAAAGTTTAAATATGAATTTAAAGATTAAAAGTTAAAGTGATGTTTTAAAATTAGATGACTTTTTGGATAACTAATTTGCTTTTAAACTGAGATTAATTATTTTTTTTTATTAAGAGTTTTTCTACAATCAATCTTTTTATTAAAAATATTATTTTATTTAATTATTATTTTATCAAAACTCTTTGTTTAATATTATATATATTATATAAAGTCTCAGATAAAGATAAGAAGCTCATTTAAAATTATACAATCTTATTTTTTATTATTATTATATTTATAATATAATCTAATAGAATTTTAATTCTACTTAAGCTCAGTTATTTTTCTCACTATAAATACATATTGTGATCTAAGAGAAATCACTACATTATTTTTTCCTCCATCAAGATTCTCTAAAAACTTTGTTCTCACTCTTTATTTTTGTCCGAGATTAAAACTATGTTATGCAATTATTTGAGTCGCTTTGACTAAGGTGTGTTCTCTTACTGGTGCTAGATGTGTTTATCTAAAATATATATTCTTCTGTGACATGTTTAATATTGTGATTTTAGAAATATATAAATCTTTCGGATTTTGAAATCCTACACTTTTGTGAGTAATTATGATTTTAAATCCTGTAAATTTGTATTTTCGGATAAATTATGATTTTGGATTGAACTATGATTGAAGTATGTAGTTGTGATTTGTGTTTTGCATACATCTTCTTTTGTATTGTTTTTCTAAAATATTACTCTTGAAAAATAATTTTATAAATCATGTTTTTTTTTGTTTTTATATACCTCTTTGTGATACGCTAAGTTCTTTAGGTTACTTCATCTTAGTTTTCTCTTACAAATCTGCAGGCTTTAAGCAATTCAATACCTAAAGAATCTCATAATTTATCTGGTGATTTTATTATTTAATATAAAACTAACTTTTAGTCATTATTATTATTTTTAGAAACTTTGATGTATTTGAGAATTATGGTTATTTCAGTATATATAAATATTTTTCTTACATTCGAATATTTTATTTGAACCCTCTGACTATAATATTATTTTAATGAGTTTTGAGATAATGTATTTGGAGAATTTTAACTCTTTTCAAGTGATCAATTCTTAATTATAATTTTAATTTTGGGTTTTAACGAATTATTAAGTATTTAAATATTTTAAAGTTATTATAAAATAATATAATTAAATTAGTTTTGAGGGTAAAGTTTTTAATGTTAACTTTTTAGGTTCAATCTATCTTTTCTTGTGCTAAATATGTGTTTTCTTTTTGTGCTAAATGTGTGTGCCTTTCTCACGTTAAATATGTGTGTTTTCATGTGTTTAAATGAATATATATGTGTGTTCTCTTACTAGTGCTATATGTTTTTTTTAAATATATTTTCCTATGATATGCTTTAAAAAAATATTCGTGTTTTGCTGTCATGTTTAATTTTTGTATTGTGACTTTGATTGTGTATTTGTGTTTAAGAACTCACACTTTTGCAAGTAATTATGATTTTAAATCATGTGAATTTGTGATTTTGGATAAATTAAGATTTCGGATTAAACTATGAATTAAATACGTAGTTGTAATTTGTGTTGTGTGTACATCATGTTTTTACATTGTTTTTTTTTCTAAAATATTACTCTTGAGAAATAATTTTATAAACTTTATTTTATTGTTTTTATCTTCATCTTTAAGATACGCTAAGTTCTTTATTGTTATTCCATCTTAGTTTCCTCTTATAAATCTTTGGACTTTTGGCAATATGGTACCTGAAGAATCTCATATTTTAGCTGTTTTTTATTTAATATAAAACAAACTATTAGATTTTTCAAATTATTATTATTATTCTAGAAATTTTGATGCATTTGGGAATTAAGATTATTTTCAGTATACATAAATATTTTTTTTATATATTCAGATATTTAATTTGAATCATCAAATTATAATATTAATTTAATAAGTTTATGAGATAATGTATTTTGAGAATTTTAACTATTCTTAAATTATCAATTCTTAGTTAGAATTTTAACCTTCGGATGTGATGAATTATTAAGAATTTAAATATTTTACGGTTATTATAAAATAATATAAATTAAATTAGTTTTGAGTTTAAAGCTTTTAACGTTAACTTCCTAAATTCGACTTGTTTCTTCTTGTGTTAAATATATATTTCTTTATTTATTATTGTCGAATAAATTCAAATGTGTCTTTTCTTCTTGTGCTAAATGCGTATTCTTTTTTTGTGTTAAATATGTGAGTTTCCACGTGCTATTGTTAATTGAATATAAATGTATGTTTTCCTCGTGTGTTAAATGTATGTTTCTTCTTGTGCTATTGTAAAATGAATTTAAATGTGCGTTCTCTTTATGTGCTAGATTTTCTGTGTATTGTACTTATCCGTTATTGAGACTTTACGGTATATCAACATACTATATGATATTGTGAATATTGTGTTACACTATGAGAGTGCGATCAGATTTATTGAATTGTGTGATTCGTATACTATACGGATATTTGTGTTGTGACATGAGATCATTGGCATCTATTGCATTACATGTGCATGGGATGAATTGTACGGAGGAAGGTGGTTTTACCACACTGTGTTTTGGTGAAATAAGGGGTGAGGGGTTCTGGGGAACTACCTCCACTGTGATCGGTTGGCTTTGCCATAACTGTGTTTGGCGTTCGGAGTATGAGACTGCATTTTCTGTGACATTGCATTCATCACTCTTTGTGTTTACTTACTATGGAAGTTATATTATAATTGTGATTGTGATTTGAGTGATATTGTGATTTTTGTTTGCACTTTAGAGGCACACTGGGCTTTATAGCTCATTCTTTTAGTTTATTTTCTTTTTCAGATATATGACCCTAAGAGTTGGTACTTGGAGATCTCTACCGGACAACATTTTCTTTCAGTACGGTTATTTACAACCATTTTTGTTTTAGTTATTTTGGGATTTATCAGGGATCTAAGATGTTTTAAAACCTCATGTATAAAATTGTTTTACCATTTTTAAATCAGAATATTTACTTTTTAATTATGTTTTTATCTTTTGGTTTACAAATTGATTTTGTATCACTTTTTAAAATTTCTTGACATAAAAGTTTTAAAAACAATAATTTTAACCTACCGTACTCTTGAAGTTAAAATTAAGGGGTTACATTTTTAGTATCAGAGCCGTGTTCAACACTCGGACTGTGAGGTCCATTACAAGTATTTTATAAATTTTTGAAAAACATGCATGCATTAAATATTTTTGGGATATGGGATGTTTTGGGAAAAAAAATTATTCATGTGTTTTAAATCTGAGACTCCAGTACCAAATCTTATTTTAGGTTTGTTATTTATTTACACACTACTTTATATTATCATCTCTAGTAAATAAATTATTATGTCACCTTGCATGAGTTTTTGATTTGTGTATGTTTCATATAGATTCAGATCTAGTAAGATTGTGTGTTCATTAGTTTGTGCTTGCTACTCATGATATAGAATTTCTTTCTTTGTGACCTTGAAAGTGATGACTTTGAACCATGTGAATCTTTGAGTCATGTTTTTTGAGTAACCTTTATAAGTATTAACACAAGTTCTGCTTAAGAACCCAAACTTTAGTTATCGAGCAAAATATCGTAATTGTACCTATTCTTATGAATTTAAGATTAAAGCTTTTCTGAGAACTTTTTGTTGTCAATTGTTGCCTGAACCTATGTGCTCTTTTAGTTTTTCTCTAAACAACTGTGCTTTTGAAAATCTACCGTTAAGTCTGAAAAATTTTGAGGACAAAATTTCTGTTAAGGGTGGTAGAGTTGTAATACCCCAAAAATTATATCTAATTTTAAAAACCCTAATTTTAAAATCCCTAATTAAAAACTCTTTTTAGATTCCCAATTTCTGAAACCCTAATTTTTTTTGAGGTTTTAAATTGATTTTCTATATTTAAGGAAAATTTTTGAGATAAGAGTATAAAGTTTTGAAAGTTTAAATATGAATTTAAAGATTAAAAGTTAAAGTGATGTTTTAAAATTAGATGACTTTTTGGATAACTAATTTACTTTTAAACTAAGATTAATTATTTTTTTATTAAGAGTTTTTCTACAATCAATCTTTTTATTAAAAATATTATTTTATTTAATTATTATTTTATCAAAACTCTTTGTTTAATATTATATATTATATAAAGTCTCAGATAAAGATAAGAAGCTCATTTAAAATTATACAATCTTATTTTTTATTATTATTATATTTATAATGTGATCTAATAGAATTTTAATTCTACTTAAGCTCAGTTATTTTTCTCACTATAAATACATATTGTGATCTAAGCGAAATCACTACATTATTTTTTCCTCCATCAAGATTCTCTAAAAACTTTGTTCTCACTCTTTATTTTTGTCCGAGATTAAAACTATGTTATGCAATTATTTGAGTCGCTTTGGCTAAGGTGTGTTCTCTTACTGGTGCTAGATGTGTTTATCTAAAATATATATTCTTCTGTGACATGTTTAATATTGTGATTTTAGAAATATATAAATCTTTCGGATTTTGAAATCCTACACTTTTGTGAGTAATTATGATTTTAAATCCTGTGAATTTGTATTTTCAGATAAATTATGATTTTGGATTGAACTATGATTGAAGTATGTAGTTGTGATTTGTGTTTTGCATACATCTTGTTTTGCATTGTTTTTCTAAAATATTACTCTTGAAAAATAATTTTATAAATCATGTTTTTTTTGTTTTTATATACCTCTTTGTGATACGCTAAGTTCTTTAGGTTACTTCATCTTAGTTTTCTCTTATAAATCTGCAGGCTTTAAGCAATTCAATACCTAAAGAATCTCATAATTTATCTGGTTATTTTATTATTTAATATAAAACTAACTTTTAGTCATTATTATTATTTTTAGAAACTTTGATGCATTTGAGAATTATGGTTATTTCAGTATATATAAATATTTTTCTTACATTCGAATATTTTATTTGAACCCTCTGACTATAATATTATTTTAATGAGTTTTGAGATAATGTATTTGGAGAATTTTAACTCTTTTCAAGTCATCAATTCTTAATTATAATTTTAATTTTGGGTTTTAACGAATTATTAAGTATTTAAATATTTTAAAGTTATTATAAAATAATATAATTAAATTAGTTTTGAGGGTAAAGTTTTTAATGTTAACTTTTTAGGTTCAACCTATCTTTTCTTGTGCTAAATATGTGTTTTCTTTTTGTGCTAAATGTGTGTGCCTTTCTCACGTTAAATATGTGTGTTTTCATGTGTTTAAATGAATATATATGTGTGTTCTCTTACTAGTGCTATATGTTTTTTTTTAAATATACTTTCCTATGATATGCTTTAAAAAAATATTCGTGTTTTGCTGTCATGTTTAATTTTTGTATTGTGACTTTGATTGTGTATTTGTGTTTAAGAACTCACACTTTTGCAAGTAATTATGATTTTAAATCATGTGAATTTGTGATTTTGGATAAATTAAGATTTCGGATTAAACTATGAATTAAATACGTAGTTGTAATTTGTGTTGTGTGTACATCATGTTTTTGCATTGTTTTTTTTCTAAAATATTACTCTTGAGAAATAATTTTATAAACTTTATTTTATTGTTTTTATCTTCATCTTTAAGATACGCTAAGTTCTTTATTGTTATTCCATCTTAGTTTCCTCTTATAAATCTTTGGACTTTTGGCAATATGGTACCTGAAGAATCTCATATTTTATCTGTTTTTTATTTAATATAAAACAAACTATTAGATTTTTCAAATTATTATTATTATTCTGGAAATTTTGATGTATTTGGGAATTAAGATTATTTTCAGTATACATAAATATTTTTTTTATATATTCAGATATTTAATTTGAATCATCAAATTATAATATTAATTTAATAAGTTTATGAGATAATGTATTTTGAGAATTTTAACTATTTTTAAATTATCAATTCTTAGTTAGAATTTTAACCTTCGGATGTGATGAATTATTAAGAATTTAAATATTTTACGGTTATTATAAAATAATATAAATTAAATTAGTTTTGAGTTTAAAGCTTTTAACGTTAACTTCCTAAATTCGACTTGTTTCTTCTTGTGTTAAATATATATTTCTTTATGTATTATTGCCGAATAAATTCAAATGTGTCTTTTCTTCTTGTGCTAAATGCGTATTCTTTTTTTGTGTTAAATATGTGAGTTTCCACGTGCTATTGTTAATTGAATATAAATATGTGTTTTCCTCGTGTGTTAAATGTATGTTTCTTCTTGTGCTATTGTAAAATGAATTTAAATGTGCGTTCTCTTTATGTGCTAGATTTTCTGTGTATTGTACTTATCCGTTATTGAGACTTTACGGTATATCGATATACTATATGATATTGTGAATATTGTGTTACACTATGAGAGTGCGATCAGATTTATTGAATTGTGTGATTCGTATACTATACGGATATATGTGTTGTGACATGAGATCATTGGCATCTATTGCATTACATGTGCATGGGATGGATTGTACGGAGGAATGTGGTTTTACCACACTGTGTTTTGGCGAAATAAGGGGTGAGGGGTTCTGGGAAACTACCTCCACTGTGATCGGTTGGCTTTGCCATAACTGTGTTTGGCATTCAGAGTATGGGACTGCATTTTCTGTGACATTGCATTCATCACTCTTTGTGTTTACTTACTATGGAAGTTATATTATAATTGTGATTGTGATTTGAGTGATATTGTGATTTTTGTTTGCACTTTAGAGGCACACTGGGCTTTATAGCTCATTCTTTTAGTTTATTTTCTTTTTCAGATATATGACCCTAAGAGTTGGTACTTGGAGATCTCTATCGGACAACATTTTCTTTCAGTACGGTTATTTACAACCATTTTTGTTTTAGTTATTTTGGGATTTATCAGGGATCTAAGATGTTTTAAAACCTCATGTATAAAATTGTTTTACCATTTTTAAATCAGAATATTTACTTTTTAATTATGTTTTTATCTTTTGGTTTACAAATTGGTTTTGTATCACTTTTTAAAATTTCTTGACATAAAAGTTTTAAAAACAACAATTTTAACCTACCGTACTCTTTAAGTTAAAATTAAGGGGTTACACTTTCAACCTAAAGATGGTACGAACCAGACCTTCAGGATCCGTACCACCACCTCTTGCCATTTTTATGGATGATACAGTGGAAAAGAGGTTTAAATCTCTCAAAAATAGAAAACTTTCCTTTGAACTTGGTTTCAACTTCTCCGATGAGTTTGGACCCGAGGTGAAAGATGTGGTGGCGCGCCACCATTGGGAGAAGTTTATTGCCCATCCAGGCTCCGTCAATGCCACACTGGTGCATGAGTTTTATGCCAATATTCACAACCCTGACCAGAAATTTGTATATGCCCAGGGGAAAAACATCCACTTCACAAACACGGCCATCAACCGCTTCTTTAAAATCACTCAAGGAGTAGATAGGCATACAAAGAAGGAAGAAGAGGCTGATTATGAAACATATCAAGGAGCGAAGGAGGATCTTTTTCTACCCAAGACCAAGTGGAACGGTAATCAAGCATTGAGACAAACGGTGAACCGAGAGTGTTTGCTTCTCAACTCCCAGTTGTGGAACCACTTTATGAGATATAAACTTATGCGCATTTCAAATCACACTACCGTGAGTTTACCTTGACTTATGTTGTTACATTCTACTCTTTTTGGCTTCCCAATGGACATAGAAAAGATAATTGTGCATGAGACGCTTGCTTGTTGGATACAACCTAAAAGCCCCCTAATATTTCCAAGTTTAATTATTACACTGTGTCGAAAAAAGGATGTCCCGAAAGATGATTTTGATAAAATTTTAGAAGTAATGAAAGGTTTATCTGCTTAAAAGGTGATTGCTTTAATGGGAAATGTAGAAGAGCAGTCGAAAGCTTCTCATGCTGCTGCTGCTAGAGGAAGAGGCCCATTCCAAGAAAATGATGTGTTGGAGTTTTCTAAAAATGTCATGGCAAAAGTTCATGACTTGTCAAGATATCTAAAAGAATTTTTCAAGTACACAAAGTAAAGAGACGGGGTCATCCAAGCCTATTTGGCAGATCTGCTTCCTCCACTGCATCAGGAAATGCCTCGAAATTTACAACTACCTCAACTCCGACTAGGCCAGATGCACCTGATCTAAGAAGCTCAAGAAGCCCAGTCACCTGCACGAGAACAAACTCCTGAGAATACCACGGTATTTTCAAAGGAGCAAGACCAGTCATAAGATCAACCAGACCCTTCTGCTGCAAAAGAACATGAAGCCAATTTTATTTATTCACTGTTTGAAGATCTGCCTACTCAGTTAACACAACAAGAAAAACCACAATCAACAGCCCCACAAGAGGAATCACCAATGCCCTCTCCAAAGTGGAAGAAATCTAAACGCCGACTCAAAATGTCGACCGGGAGACAATCAACCCCACCACTAGCTGCTGAAAAATCGAGATCACGAAAAGCAGATGATGAGATTGATCCTTAAGTCAGTCCACCCCCGTCGAAGAGAAGAGACATGCGCCGAATTACCACCGCACCACCAGCATAGCCAAGGTACATTTCATTTAATTTCATTGCATTGCATAGCATTTAGTTTAATTTTTAGTTGCATTGAGGACAATGCTTGCCTCAAGTTTGGGGGAGGTGTCGTCCTCTACTTCATGTGCATGATAGTAGTAGTTGTAGAATTATTCCATGATATTTGTGCAAGTTTTAGGATGAGTTTATAGGATTATAGTTTGTGATGCCCGATGATGATATTCTTTATATGGCCAATACTAAATTGAAATTTATGACTTAAGATGTAGATAGAACCTATTTTAGGACCGGGTGGTTGTATTTATTTTAATGTTACACAAGTGTATGTTCTCCATGCTTAGGAAGTTAAAAAAATTTTATAGAATGTAAACTTGAATAGCCTTTCATGTTTATTGAATCTTTTTGTTAATAGAGAACCCCCAGTAGTTAGTAAAGATGTTGTGAATAAATGTTTGGACTTATCTGTAGAGGGATACTCCGTTATGCCATGGCATATCCATGTGCATATGAGTTACTAAAAGAGGCACAGGGTGACGCTACCCTTTTAACTTGCGATGGCATTGCTTGGATACTGCGTTTAAATAAAAGGCAGCTATGGCATGAGTAAAAGGTAGTGTGACAGGCTAGCTCCCCTCGTAGCAGTTTGTTAGCATTGTTTGAAAAAAAATTATATATGGGGAATAATAAATTGTGTTTTAATGAACAATCATGCCTTACTAGGATAGTGAACATTCCTTAGAATTTTTCTAAGTTAACTAAGCATAGATTAGATACACTTACTCATGCACTCACACATTCGCATCCGACCTTGTCCTATGATAGTGTTCTTGAAATTTCCTCGAGTCTTATATGTTTATGCCATGACATTTTCTGAGAACTAAAACTCTGACCTTTTGCTTGCCTGGATCTTGAACTTTGTCATAACATTTTTTCTCTACTAGTTGTTATCCATTACTTGAGGACAAGCAATAGCTTAAGTTTGGGGGGTGATAACTCCGCAAAAAGGCTATATTTTAGGCCTTTTTACTTAAGTTATTGAGTTTTGTCACGGGGTCAGTGTTTTGGCGCAAGGACTTCTACCCGTGCGGCATCTCAGGTCTCTCGCATACCTGAGGTTCAGCCTTTACGATCTTCGATGCTCACTGGTTTCGCCCTCCTATAGGATCATCAGGGAAGCGGGGACAGCTCCTGGACCAGTTTGGTGCGCGATCAGCACGCCCATCCAAGATCGAACAACTGCTCGACACGTACTACACCCTTATTGTCATCCTACTCCCATGTATTAAGTATAACTAGAAAGCATCCCGCTCGGTCCCGCGTAGTCATGACGAACGGTATGTGACATTCTCCTCCACCTAACTTAGCGACGCCCTCGTCGCGCCTTCAAAATGAAGTTGGACAATGCGATCCTGGTCTTGCTCCCGCACTTTGGCTTGCTTCTAACTCAATATCGAGCTTGGGTATCCCCCATAAGGATCGCTCTCCCCTTAAAGAGCATCGACTTTGACTCGGTTGTCCCCCAATAAGGACTGCTCGCTTCGATGCTCTCCACCATGTAACATCTTTCACTGACTCACGACGTACATCTCGATCGTAAGAACACCTTCCGACCAGTTGTAACTTGCCCCTACTCGGATCCTCTCGATCCATCTCCAACACTTGGACGTCATCACATTGAACACAGAACGGACCTTCGAAACTCTGAAAGGTTGTCTATGTCCTCGCCAAATCTTGACACCATCTGATGGGTTAGGTTTTTCACTTCCTACACCCAGCAATCTAGGCAAATTACACTGTAAAACACTAACACTGTGCTCAAGATATACCTCCTTGTAACTTGGTCCGAAATTCACTCTAACGCGCATCAACGCTTCCTTCCTCGTACAGCTTGATGCACCATCGCCTATCGACAACTGGTCGCTCATCGACAATATCGGTACTTCTTAAATGAAGTCAAACACCTCGGCTTATGCTTCTTTGTTCACGAAGCTCAATGCCCCATCCACCTTACTCACCGGCGGACAATCGACGGATCTCATATCTGTCGAAAGCTTCAGCTTCCCTAGCCCTTCCAAAGTCGTCTCCTCGTCGGCAATAACCAAGTCATCATCCTTAGCTAACTCAACAACATTCAGCCCCCTGTTTCCAACCCTCGCGTCTCGATGAACCGAGACGATGCATTGTTTGCGAGGATCCAAGATGCAAGCAAAATCGGTAAAAGGAACAAGGAGTGCATTAATCCGATCAAGAAAATGTAAACCGATGACAAAGTCATAGTCATCCAAGTGAATTACCTCAAACGATTCCTTGCCCTTCCATTCTCCAACTTGCAACTCCACGCCTTGTAACATTCCCACTGTCAGAACACCTTTGGAATTCACAGTCTTGATTATCCCAATTGAATCTTCAACCTTCAAACCAAGTTTGTCAACAGCTTTCTTCGACATGAATAAGTGAGATACTCCTGTGTCGACAAGAGCACTACTCTTTTGACCCGCAATATTGATGTCAACATACATCAACACTTTCTGCTTTCGGCCTTTACTCGCCTTTACAGAACTCAACAACATCGAACCAAGCTTCAAAGTCTCACTATTCTCTGGCTTGTCCTCCTCCTTGGACGGCTTGACTCGACCAGGACACTCTTTCACCAAATGAAGTCCCT
This sequence comes from Abelmoschus esculentus, assembly GCA_035048815.1. Lineage (NCBI taxonomy): Eukaryota > Viridiplantae > Streptophyta > Magnoliopsida > Malvales > Malvaceae > Abelmoschus > Abelmoschus esculentus. The sequence goes on along the minus strand of JAUCBN010000026.1, from coordinate 8,273,637 downwards.
TGCATCGGTAACACTTCAGTTGCTTCACTTTTACTCTTGGCTCGATTGGTTTCACACTCGCAATCGCACCAAGTTTATATCCCCCTTCATCTTGCTCATTGTCTCCATCAACAATGACATCAAGGCGGCTATTTTTTGGGATAGTCTTTCACCACATGTGGACCACCACAACGATAGCACCTTACGGGTCCTCGTTCCTTTTTCACCCATGGTCTAACGAACTTGTTGGCCTCTCGTCACCATCACTATCATGGTGATCATACTCGTCTCCCCCACCATTGTCCTTGTTACGGGACTTGGAAGACTTAGATATCCCAACTTCAAATTGTGCGTAGATTCAGCTACGGTAAATGCTTTGGAAAGTACCTTGACTCCCTTCCGCTCTAACTCCATTTGAGCACATCATTGAAGTCTACTTGTGAAAGTAAAGAAGCCTTCTTCTTCACTCAAGTTCGGGATCTGAAGCTTCAACTTAATGAACTCTTTAACATACTCAAGGATGGAACCATCATGCTTGAGTTGTCGCAACTTCTATCATGCCTCAAATTCAGCGTAGCTCGGATAAAACTGATCCTTGAGCTCAACCTGAAAGTCTTTCCATGTCTCAATGGGAATGTCCTTGCTCTATTCCTCAGAGCACTTGTGTCGCCACCACAACAGCGCGACATCAGTCAAATACATAGAAACAACAGTTACCTTCTCCGCATCATCCTTGATGCCCAAAGCCCTAAAGTACTGTTATATTCACCACACGAAGTTCTCAAAATCTTGAGCCGATCTATTCCCATTAAATGACTTTGGCTTTGGGATGTCCTTTATCAGCTTCGACCCAGCGGACCTAGCTCAATTCACCAAGGTTGTTTTTACTAAAAACATCTTCGCCTTCATCTCTTCTATCTCTTCCTTCGCAACCTTCAACTCAGCCTCAAGTACATCACCTCTATTACAGACCTTCTCAAACAAATCAGTCAGAAGATCCTCTAACTCTTCCTTGAGATGATCTCTCTTGTTATCTTGCTTCTCGAATCGTGTATCAACCACATCGAGTCGCTCCATCGAGTTTTTCACCGATTCTTCAAGTCGGGTCACCTTACCCTCTAACAACGTGAGGATATCCCTCGATTTTCCTCATTTCTCTTCAGCAGCCTAGGTCTCAACACCCTTTTGCACTACAGCATTTTTTCCTTTCTTCGACAGCATTTGGAAATTTCTTCCTCGAACGCTTAGTTCACGAACTTTTTCGTTACGAACCGTGCTCCACGAACTCGCTCATCGTGACTATGCGGGACCGAGCGAGATACTTTCTAGTTGTGCTTAATGCATGGGAGCGGGATAGCAATTAGAGTGTAGTACGTGCCGAGCAAGCGTCCTATCTTCGGATGGGTGAGCTGATCGCACACCATACTGGTCGGGAGTTGTCCCCGCTTCCCTAATGAGCCCATGGGAGGGAGAAACCAGTGAGCATTGGAGATCGTAGAGGCTGAACCTCGGGTATGCGAGAGACTTGAGGTGTCGCACGGGTAGTGATGCATATAATAAAAGCGCAATTGAGTGCAAGTGTAGACGTCGCCAAGTAATAAAGTGATAAGTATATCGTGTATCGTCTCCAAAGGGATTGGTATACTTAATATGTCTCCCCTTATTCCCTTACTCTTGAAAAATAAAGTAAAAACACAGATGAGTGATTTGTTTAACTAACTAAATAATTAAATAACAAAACATAAAATAAAAGGTTGAGAACGATATAGAGAAAGTAGGTAGAATCCAACTGCGTCAATTAGTGGATTCGATTGATCTTCTTCTTGTCCAATACAATTACACAACACTACTTCGATAGTACTGCAGATACAACCTCGGCAGCATTAGTGTTCTCTGCCGTGGCAATCTCTTGCTCTTGGGCAGAGGCATCAAAGTTCAGCAAAATGTCCATAGATGACTCCGCTTATCTCTAAGTCAGAGCGTTGTTGATGACTGGTCCTTGAAGATACCTCTCAACGTAAATCAACGATAACCACCAACCAATCCAATACTTCTTTTAGTTGCTGAAACTCTTAACCTATCTCTAGGCCGAGTTAGTATCTACAACACTGTACTTATCCCTTTCGTGAATCTATACCTCTCGATGCTAGATAAATATATTACTTGCAAACTTCTCTCTCGAGCTTGAATGCAAGAACAAGGAATGACAATAGGATAAGCAAACTTTGATATTATTATTGCATTAGAATAAAGAAACAAGAATCAATCTCCTCTCACTAATATCTACAATATTCACCTATCCCTAAGAAATTTAGAACATAATGTCGTTAGGAACAATTCTTAGGGAGAAGGGTTTCTCTAAAAATCGGCCCTCTAAACAATATGATCGGCTAGGGTATATATAGTCTTAACCTAGGGCAAACCTTTCTTAAATAGACTCCAACTTAGAGTATGGAACAAGTCTTCTTCAAGGGATCTGATATTTCCAAGTTTGCCGCCTTCTAGAAGGGTTTTCCCGCTAGGTTTTTGACTTGGGCTTTTAGTGCGCTAGCCTGGTCCAATTATTGCGCTGCATCTTCCAGAATCTTCTCTATATTTTTATCTTTCATAGCGCCTCCAATATTACTGCTGCCACTCTGGATGCTGCCGTGGCCTTGTCTTCTACCTCGGCCTCAACATTGCTTCACTGCTACTTCGGCCCTAGATATTCCTGCATGTATAGAATATGTAATAATAGCTGCATTCTCTATAAATTTCAACTTTATAAGTAGTGATAATGGAATATCCAATATTGCGCAAAGAGTCCATATTTCAGTTCAAGTTGGTCTATAATAGATGCATAAAGTATCATGAGAAGGGTAGTAAATAACTGCCTTTTAGGCACTCATCAAATACCCCTAAACTCGAACTATTGCTTGTCCTCAAGCAATGCAAGACATCAAATTGCCAAACCTTACTCCCCTTTGGTCTTACTGTTCCATCTCTTCTCCCCACCATGGTCATGTCTATCTCTCCGTTTTAGCCATTAGTTTATCCAAGAACTTTTACTAAGAAATAAGTTATAAGGCTAGGTGAGTGTGTGCATTTTATGGACAAGGTTGATTCAAAGCTTTCTTAGATAAACTCTAAGTTCAAGACAAATGGAATTTTGGATTAAAGCTATCTCCTTAAAACAACAAGTCTTGAGCCAATTTCGGGCACCTCAAGATATGTGTTTTCTATGTTTTATTTTATTTTATTTTATTTTAAGTGAACTTTAGCATACTAGAGTCAGTTTTGGGCACCTCTAGCACGAAGGAGAGAAAAACTAGAGCCAGTGATAGGCACCTCTAGTTATTTTTCTAAAAGGTTCTAAGTCCTTATCACCTAAGTTTATTAAAATAATTCCTAAATCAAGCAAGTCCAAAAAATGTTTCTTTGTTTTCTAACCCTAAAGCAAGCTTCTAAGTTTTATTCCATGAGTATCCTATGGTTATCCCTTCAAACCAGAACTTGGCCATGGTAAGGAGAAAGATTTCTATAGCCTTAAAGGAATAAACTAAAGCAAAGCGGATGTAGAGCATTGCAAGATTAAAAACAGTAACTCAGGAAAAGAGAATATGGAAAAAATTTCAAAAAAATTTACTCCCTTTTTTTATGGTAATGCCGCGGCAGTGGGTTGCCTCGGCAGTGCTTCAACACCTACAATTCCCCCAAACTCAAACCAAGCATTATCTACAATGCTTAAAATATAAGGCAAACAACAATTGCAATAAGGAAGTAGACAAAAGCATTAAATGAAATTATTTATAACGACTCCGAGGAGCTGCTTGTACAGAGAATTCTCTTGGGCCTTGCTGCTGACACCTTTTGCCTAGATCCTTGTGCTGGTGATTATTGTTGTTTGGCTTGCCGATGCGACTGAACTCGACTGGGCGGTGTTCGGTGTGTTGGTGCAGTAACTTTATCCCCTTCTTCTACTTCGTCCATATTTTCTATGTACATGATTTCCGTTCCGCCCCCTATCGTGGCAGTGGGTATTGCTGATTCATGGGATGAATTATGGTAAAGATTCTGAGAAAAATAAGAGAGTTTTGAGATTGTAACGAATATAACAAGAGAGAGATTGAGTAAACAATTCTAAAGAATCAAGAATGCAAGAGTGAAAAGTTCAAGAGAAAGAAGGTGTTTAAAGAGGCCTTGGCTATGTAGCTGTTTGAACTACTAGTCGTTTGGCCTTTACTGCCGTTTGCATTTACTACCGCGGCAAGAATCTCGGTAGACTAGCTGTTACCCTATTCTGCCTGTTGGGACTGTTGTGTCTTTGACACTATGCACTGCCACAGCAGCAGACTTCCTGCTGTGAACTACTTCTTGTTACTCCTGCTTTATTGTCCTAACCTAAAAATATAAACATCAAGCAACATTCAAATAATGAGAAGATAATTATTCCTGAATACCATAATTAAGAGAATTCATGAAAATACCAAATAAAATAAAAGAGAAAATTAATATAAAATAAGAATATAAAGAAAAATTATGGAGATTCGTTTCCGATATTTCTTATAGTCCATCTACACCCTCCATCGAGTAACAGTTCTGTCCAAAAAGGATTGAGCCATAATGAATACGGATAATCCCCTTTGTATTATCATGGTGGATGTATCTTTCTTTCGTTTTCTCTTGTAATCCATGCATGTCCTCCATCTTGATATTGTTTCTGAAGGTAAAAATAAATTGTTAGAAAAAATTATATCAACATCCAACCGCTTAATTACCTCATTGTCATTAACTTCCATCATAGTTGGATATAGCCTTCGTTGTTGTGACAATTGCTGTGATAGCCAATTGTCGTGGCAATCTTTTACCAAAATTCGGTGTAAGTCAAGTGAAGAACCATCTTTCTTGAAGTCTTCAAGAATCAATCCACATTGTTTCTTATACTTCTCAGTAATCTCCATCAGTAGAGACTTTGGCTTGGAACTAATATTAGATGGAGTTACCATAGAAATATCATCTTCCAAACAATCATATCCTATTTGTGATGGCTTCAAATCTTTTAACGTTGACTCCTTGAAATATACCTGTAATGGAAGAGATGAGTTTTTAAACAATTCAAAAAGTTCATTCAGTACCATCTCATTTTCCATTATCACGACATTGCCATCTTGTTGATCGAACATGTCTTCATGTAACTGCCCCGACAGCTGTGAGTGAGAGTAATCCTCAGCTTCCTTTTTCAGCATCATTGCTGTCGTAACATCCTGGGAATCAGACTTCTCAAAATTTTCTAGAGCATTACTCTCATTGGCCTCGTTGAATGGTATCATGACATTGCCCTGTTCAGGCTTCTCTACTGCCGCGGCAGGACTCTCAACAGACTCATCCACTATTTAACAATCTTTCTCATCAACATGTTCTGGACTCAGAGGTTCCGGAATTTCCTCTTTGTCCTCTAGTGTTGGGATTTTAGTATCCCCAAGGATTGATTATTGCGTTATGTTATCCTGGCATGCAATTGATTTTCCGAATCCCTCAAGGGTGCATCTAATCTAGCTATATGTGCATCCATGAACCTTGATTGCTCTGTCATAAATTCTTCAATTCTAGCCATTGATGCTTTCAATGTTTCCTCAAGTGAATTTGGATACTCTTGAGAAGAATTATATTACCATGGCATATCTATAACATCAACAAAATTGTCATGATAAAAAAAAATTGAGTATTTTGATCATACCATGAAGGATTTTATTGTTGGTTCCATCTATGGTCCTCTCTATGGTCATAGGTTCCAGTGTCGTATGGGCAATTGCTAACTAAATGATCATCTCCGCAATTGAAACAAAAATTTGCCCAGGCATAAACTTACTGGGTTGCTCTTGGTTGGCATAGATAATCATCATTTAATCTAGGAAATTTTTAATTGGCTCGATTCATATCTTCCAACATCAACTCCCGAATAGATTTGTTTCTTTCTCCTTGCATTTTGAACCTTCAACTTGAAACACACCTATAAACTTTTTTTAAGAAAAAGAAAAAAAGAAAATATGTTAGTAAAAATAATAAAGAAAGAAGGTAAGAAAATTAAAGAAGAAAAAATTTAGTTGCCAATCCCCGACAACGGCGCCAAAAACTTGATGCGTGTAATAAAAGCGCAATTGAGTGCAAGTGTACACATTGCCAAGTAATAAAGTGATAAGTATATCGTGTATCGTCTCCACAGGGATTGATATACTTAATATGTCTACCCTTGTTCCCTTGCTCTTGAAAAATAAAGTAAAAACACAGATTAGTGGATTTGTTTAACTAACTAAATAATTAAATAACAAAACATAAAATAAAAGGTTAAGAACAATATAAAGAAAGTAGGTAGGATCCAGCTTCGTCAATTAGTGGATTCGATTGATCTTCTTCTTGTCCAATGCAATTACACAACTGATGAGTGCCTAAAAGGAAGTTATTTACTACCCTTCTTATGGTACTTTATGCACCTAATATACACCCACTTGAACCAAATCATGTACTCTTTACTCAAATATTGGATATTCCGTTATCACCACATACAAAGTTAATATTTATAGAGAATGTAGATATTATTATAATTCCTGTACATGTAGGAATATCCAAAGCTGAAGCGGCAAAAAAGTTATGTTGAGGCTGAGGCAGAACACCGGCCGCGGCAGAATCCAGTGTGGCAGCACCAACAATGGAGGCGTATTGAAAGATAAAAATATAGAGAATATTCTGGAAGACACGGCGCATCAATTGGACCAGGCTAGCGTCCTCAAAGCCCAATTCAAGACCAAGCGGGAAAACCTTTCTAGAAGGCGGCAAACTTAGAAATATCAGAATCCTTGAAGAAGACTTGTTCCCTACTCCAAGTTGAAGTCTATTTAGGAAAGGTTTGCCCTAGGTTAAGACTATAAATATACTAGCCGGCCACATTGTCTAAGAGAGCCGATTTGTAGAGAAAACCCTTCCTCCCTAAGAATTGAACTTCCATGATAACATGTTCTAAACTTCTTAGGGATAGGTGAAGGTTGTCGATATTAGTGAGAGGAGATTGATTCTTGTATTCTTGTTCATATGCAATAAAATCAGAGTTTGCTTATCCTATTGTCATTCCTTGTTCTTGTATCCAAGCCCAAGAGGGAAGTTTGAAAGTAATCTATTTATCTAGCATTGATAGGTGTAGATTCACGAAAGGGATAAGTACGGCGTCGGCGACACTAACTCGGCCTATACCCTTGTGGAGGCACTAAGGGATAGGTTAAGAGTTTCAGCAGCTAAAAGAAGTGTTGGATTGGTTGGTGGTTATCTTTGGTTTACGCTGAGAGGTATCGTCAAGGAATGAGCATCAACAGCACTTTGACTCAAAGATGAGTGGAGTCACTTACGGACACTTTGATGAAATTTGATACTTCTGCCCACGAGCAAGAGATTGTCGTGGCAGAGGAGCACCAACATTGCCGAGGCAGTATCTGCAGTACAATCGAAGCAGTGTTGTGCGATTGCATTGGACAAGAAGAAGATCAATTGAATCCACTAATTGACACAATTGGATCCTACCTACTTTCTCTATAATCGTTCTCAACTCTTTATTTTATATTTTGTTATTTAATTATTTAGTTAGATAAAATAAATCATCTTATTTGTGTTTTTATTTTATTCTCAAGAGCAAGGGAACGAAGGAAGACATATTTAGTATACCAATCCCTATGGAGACGATACACGATATACTTATCATTTTATTACTTGACGACGTGTACACTTGCACACAAAATAGCACTTATACCACGCCTATCAAGTTTTTGGCGCCGTTGCCGGGGATTGACAACTGAATTTTGTTTTCTTTAATTTTCTTGCTTTTTGATTATTAGTTATCTAACTTTAACTTTAACTATAATTTTATTTTATTTTTGTTTTTATTAATTTTTATTTATTTGGTTTTTGACCAGGGCAAATCCAAGTGGACCATTGTACGAGTTAGATCCGGAGATTGAACGAACAAGACATAATCTAAGACGTAATCTGTTCCAAGCTATGGAAAATCCACCTAGAGGACCTATGGATCATAATGGACTGCCGCCAGCAATGCAATAGCAGCCAATGCCGCATCCACTGCCGAGGTAGTCTACTGTCAGAGATTATCTGGTGGAGGATCTAAACGGACTTAACCCTGGCATAGTTACCCCAGAGATAGAAACAACTCACTTTGAGCTTAAACCAGTGATGTTCAACATGTTGAACACAATTGGACAGTTTGGTGGGTCTGTTATTGAGGATGCAAGGTAGCATCTTAAATCCTTCATGGAAGTGTGCAACTCTTTTAAGATTCAAGGAGTCCATGAAGATATTTTGCGCTTAAAATTGTTCCCCTATTCACTGAGGGATAGGGCGAAGACTTGGTTGAATGGAATCCCAGTAGGAGCAATCGAATCTTGGGAGGAACTTTGCCGAGAATTCATTACGAGGTTTAATCCGACAAATCTCTATGATCGCATTCGTAATGAAATTACATTATTCCGTCAAGATGATGATGAACCGATGTACGAGGCATGGTAACGTTACAGAGAACTATTAAACAAATGCCCCTTACATGGTTTTCCCTTGTGGATGCAAGTCTCCATGTTCTACAATGCTACTAATGCCTCCACAAGGATGATGCTAGACGCTTTCGCAAATGGAACACTTTTAGATAGAGCACCCGCGGAAGCCATTGAAATTCTGAACAAACTCGCAAGAAACGATTTTCAATTTCCCATATCAAGGCGAGGAGGAATGAGACGTCATGCCATAGCTCATGAATTAGACACATCAAATTCGGTGGCAGCACAATTGACTTCTCTGATCAAGATGGTTCAGAACATGCAAAACCAAAGAAGCATACATGAGGTTAAGGCAGTTAATGCATCAAATTATATGCCAGATGAAGAGACCGGCCTATATGTTGGAAACTATAACAGAAACAATCCAATGATGTCCAACAATTATAACCCATCTTGGAAAAGGCATCTGAACTTCTCCTAGAGTAACCCTAACAATGCCTTGAATCCAACTATCCAATCCCCTGGATTTCAGCATCAAAACCAGATCCTGCCGCAGCAGAACACTCAACAGTCCATACCGCAGCAGCAGGTACAACAACAACAATCTCTGAATGTACTAGCAGATTCTCTCACATCTTTCATGTCAAAGACTGATGCCTACATGATGGAGAATAGCCACTTCATGAAGCGTACTGATGACTTCATGAACAGAACGGAGACGAGACTGCAGAACCAGGAGGCTGCAATAAAATCCCTAGAAACCCAGCCTGGTCAATTTGCCCAACGTCAAAATACTCAACCACCTGGAGGTTTATATAGCAATACTGAAGTTACTAAGATATTAGGCCACGATCAATCTAAAGTAATCACCACCAGAAGTGGCCTACAGCTGAAAAATAAAGAAGGGACCTCAACTGAAAGAGTCCAACCAGAACAACAACCATATGAGGACTCAGAGGCTGAGCAAGACCCTGCCGAAAGCTCTGCCATGGCAATAGAACCAGCAGTATTAGAACCTTTTGCCGCGGCAACTATAGAAAAAATCACACCAGGTATAAAAATTAATATCCAAGGAAACCTAGAGGATATCAGACCACCACCTCCTTTTCTATAGAGGCTAAAGAAGCAAAAACAGGACCACCAATTTCAGAAGTTCCTAGACATCCTGAAGCAGGTCCATATTAACTTGCCACTAGTTGAGGCGATTGAACAAATGCCCAACTATGCCAAGTTTTTAAAGGACATAGTATCCAAACAGTGAAGGCTAGGAGAATTTGAGACGGTGGCAGCCACTGAAGTTTGCATGGCAATGCTACATAATCGCATGCCACACAAACTAAAAGATCTTGGATGCTTCACAATTCCCTGTGCAATTGGAGATGGTTATGAAGGAAAAGCCCTATGCGACTTGGGAGCAAGCATCAACTTAATGCCCAAATCAATTTTTCAGAAACTCAGAATTGGACGGGCGAAACCAACAATAGTACTTCTCCAACTTGCGGATCGGTCTTACGTGCATCCTGAAGGCAAAATCGAGGACATTCTGGTGAAAGTTGACAAGTTCATCTTCCCTGCCGACTTTCTTGTCCTTGATTGTGAAGCTGACGACAATGCACCGATCATATTGGGTCGACCTTTCCTTCCTACTAGATGCACCATCATTGATGTGGAAAATGGAGAACTCACATACGAATAAATGATCAACAAATCACGTTTAACGCTTTCCACAACCTTCCAAATTTAGACGCTCCAACAGAATGTAAGGCTCTCTATACACCGAACAAGGGTACTAAAACATCCTGCCTGGGTAGCACGCTCGGCAGACTGTTCGGTGAAAGAATAAAACCCAAAGGAGAAGCCGAATTCACCGAAGGGACTGGCCAACTCATGATAACATATACAGGCCAGAAAGAGATAACAAAAATAGGAGATGCATTCATATGCACTCCACAAGTAACCTAATCTCTTCCCTTCAAATTATAAATATAAATATTAAGATTAGTATATATAGTATTATTTTCAGCATTCCTTATTTTTCAGTATTTTGTTATTTTACTTTATGATCAACATTTTTTATTTTTAGTATGTTAGATTCAGCGTTTTTAATTTTTAATAAAGTTATGAATGCAGGAAAAATTTTACCACAGTAGGAAGTCTGCTGCCGCGACAGCACTGGGTCAGAAGCCACAGAATTGCCAACGGGTAGAAATAGTGTAATGGCCATCTGCCGAGAAATCCGTCACGGCAGTAACTGTACATCAAGGCAGTAAATGCCTAACAGCTAGTATTTTTAACAGTCATATTTTTACAGCCTATATAAACAGACTTAGCGTGGTGCATTATTTACTTTGCATTCTTGCTATTTCTACTTACTTTCACAATTTTGGTCTCACTACTTCGTACAATTTTCAGAACAATCTCTATTCACTCTAGAAATTCTCAAACCACCTTACACGAACAGTTCAATGGCTTATTACACAAGATTTGCCACAGCCACTGTTGCTGAAAGATTCAATCGGTCATTCATTGCTCGACAACTATGGGAAGAGCAGGGATTTCAATAGAACAATGATATGAACTTCGGCATTGAACCATACCTATTCGATAAGATTTAGCATCAGGATTAGAAGGCTTTCTGTCTACAGCCTCAAGCAACAAATGCAACAATTGTACGGGAATTCTATGCACATGGGCCGAGCAAGGACACTCTCTATGTCCACTGCAGAGGCAAGCCTGTACAACTTGATGCCAAAGTCATCAATGACTTTTATGGTCTCACACCCACACGAGATGATTAAACTGACTATGTAGACAATGTCACCACTCAAGACTATGAGGAGATTAAGGATGAGCTTTGTTACAGCAACACTTCATGGAAAACCGGTGCCCATAAGGGTTCAGTAACACGGCAGAGTCTACTACCCGAGGCCAAGATGTGGTGTACGTTTGTCAAAAGACGACTTATCCCAACCTCTTACAATAGCACAGTGGATTGAAAAAAACTGGCGCTAGTTCAGTCCATCATCAAAAAGAGAAGCATCAACGTTGGAGAGATCATCCTTCACAAAATCCATGAATACGGTAAAAAGGAATATGGACCATTATACTTCCCATGTTTAATCTCTGCCTTGTGCATTAATGCAGGAGTTCTAATCGAAGATACGGATGAATACACGCCAACTAGGTAGGGATAGACAAGAGACTTCTGCCACTGAGTTATGCAGATAACACATACATAGCCTGTTCAGGCAACACCGCAGTAGTTCACTATTAAAGGACAATATTCAATTGAAGCACCAGCCTCTGCCGAGCCGACTACCACAGTGGACCCATACCAAGAAATTCTGTAAAGGATGGCAGCTATGGACCTTCGCCAACAGCGCTACATGAAGTACCAGCGAGACTTTAACACGTCTCTAGCCAACATGATGATGCAGAACTTTCCACATCAAAGGGCATAATTTCCTGAATTCTCAGCCAATATGTTCGTCATTGCTGCTCTGTATACCGATACAACACCTACCCCAGGACCGCAACCATCTTTCCAACCACGGCCGCACCAATAGTTTTATGCTGCCGGACCTTCCAAACCAGCAAGGTCTGCCAGAGTATCATCTACTAACCAAAGGTCATCCAAGAGGCGGGTTGTCTTTAACTCTCACCAAAGAGAACCAATTCCTATGCCCAGTCTTAGTAGGGATACGCTATCTCGCGAGATTGATGAATACCATAGTTCATCCCATGAATCAGCAAGCCCACTACCACGGCAAGAGGAGGAACAGAAATCATGGACACTGACGAAGAAGGGGATGTGTAACATCCTGATTTTGGGGTTATTAGTTTAGGCTTTAGTTAGGAGAATTCGATTTGGGTCGAATTGGGTTCTCCGGTTCATTATTCTGGGAAAATATGAAATAGGAATATTTTTAATTAAGAAAAATAATAATTTTTGGAATAGGGTTTAAAAATATTAAAATATATATTAAAAATTAAAAGAAAAGTAATTTGAACTTTATATTGATTTTTAATTATGCTTAATTATGCATAAGTGACCAATTTGTAAGTTTTGGAAAATTGGAGGGTTGATTTTGTGATTTTCGAAAATTTGAAGTTTTAGTGACTAAATTGAAAAGCAAGCTAAACTTAGAATCCTTAGAGGGCCATAAACCCATTTTAATTTTTAATAATAATTTATTCACCGAAATGTTTTTTAATTACTTTAATTAAAGATGATAAGCATTATCTCTCAAAACTACCTATTTTTCTCTCATCTTTTTCTCTTATTTTCTCTCCATTTTTCTTCATCTCTTTTCTTCAATTCCTTGCTGATTTTTGCATCTTTTTCCACAAAGATTACATCATTTTAATCATCTTTCTATTCTTTACAAAACCTAAGCATCAATTTTATCAAATCAACACCAAATTGCAAGGAATCAAGAAGAGGAAATTGCATCTTTTTGGTGAATAGATCTTAAAGGTAATTCTCGAGATTTTTAACTCTTTTCTAAGGTTCTTTATTGAAATTCCCAAGTATTAGCTTGCTAATCTTTGAATAAAACTTAATTCTATGTTTTCAATGTTAGATCTAGTGATTTTGTGAATGTTTTGTGAAATCATTTTGGATCTCATTCAATGCTGAAATTAGATAGATTCAATTATGTTTTTATGTTAACCAAAAGATTAATTGAATATTCATTTGATAGCATATTAATTTAATCCCAGAATAATACAATCGGTGTTGTTTTAAGGTATTTTTCGGCTATTTTAGGGGATGTTTTAGGGGCTTAAATGTTGCTGGAGATATAAGGATGGTTTGGATGTGTTTTTGGTTCATAATTGAAGTGGATTAGATGTTAGATTCATTAGGTTTTGGGCTGATGTTGTTCAGATGCGTTTCGGCTTAGTTTACGGTCTTTTCGGCTAAGTTTTCGGTAGTTTTATGGTGATCGGATATGGCTGCTCGTTTGAGCATGTTATGATGTGAGAATGCTCTATTTTTAATGTTGTAGAAGAGGTACAAGAAGGTGCCTGAGTGCTGATGCGTTGGCGTGATCGTCGGGATATCGGCGAAAGCTCGTTTGGCTTGTTGGTGAGTGATTTCGGATTAAAAGTGAATCGCATTGGTTCGGTTCTATTTTGGGGACTATGGAATAGTGTGAAAACTTTCCATAGTTCAAGAGTAAGTGGATTAAATGATTTTGATGCAATTTCTTATGTATCGACAATCTCGGAAATAGCTTTGATGATGATGATTTATTGAGATTTTGGAGATGTATAACTATGATTTTGATATGATGCATGCATGTGTTAATTGCTGAAAATTGTATGATTTATAAAGGCATTCATAGATTATGGAAGCATGAAAATTTATTGGAATATGATGAGGTTATTTGCCCTATAATGATGAAGCCGTTGAGCATGATTTAAGGTTCACATGATGAACAATATATGAATGCACTATGAGCAGCAAGTTAACATGCATGATTGATTTTGATATTGTCTTAGTGACAATAACTTTAGATTCGAATAAAAATGACATGTCATTAGGATTGAGTGCACTATAAAATAAAGAGAATAATGATGTTGCCTACACATAAACAAGGGTGACTTTGTGTCCGACCGTGCGTCTAGAGCTTACCTATATGTAAACAAGGGTGACTTTGTGTCTGACTGTGTATATAGTTGACCCATACGTAAACAAGGGTGACTTTGTGTCCGACCGTGCGTAGTAGGGGTAACATGTATACCAGGGTGACTAAGTGTCCGACCGATGTATGTTGAGACCAAGAGTCTCCAATTATGAGAAAAAGGATTCGTGTATTCGGTGAACTAAGAGTTCACATTAGGTGATCACTAGCAAGCCAATATGCATACATGAAGTGAAATGGTATTCTTGTGCATGACGCATGAAATGATTTGACAATGTTGATGAGCATGATTTGGTTTTATTTTTTCAACTAAGTATAAAGGATGCAAACATGACATTAAGTATGATTTATGTTTTATGCATTGATGACCTTCGTAGAGCTACCTAACTAAGCATGTTTGCTTAAGCTCTCCTTTCATCCTTGAAGAGGCACTTGGGACTTCGTTCGAGGCAAGGAAACCGAGGGAAGGATTACTACAATTTTGGTATGTTTTTGTCAAATAAATTGGGACATGGCAATGTGTAACCCAACCTATGTGAGAGAGTGTACTTGGACTTTGGATTAGTATGTACTTAGATTTTGGTTTGCGTTGAAATAAGACCTATGTTACTTGTTTGTTAATTGATGGACTATGGAATTGTTTGGATTGTAAAAGCATGTACTTGTATGATTGTTATGTTTTTAATCATCTTCTAGGGTGCATGCCTATAGTTTGATTGATGTCCGTGATGTTGTTAATCACGTGTTATAAGTTGTTAATTATGCTTAGAAATTATGCATATAGTTGGAAGTGATTAATAGTTGAGTATTGAGTTGTTAGAGTTCACTTAGTGTTTTGGAACTTTTGGGTTCCAGACCCAAAGTTTCAAAACCTTACTGAAGGTTCCAAAACCTTTGACAAATAGTTTCGAAACCTTTAAGAAGGTTTCGAAACCTTGCGGGCAATTTCAAGTCTAGAAAGCTACTGGACGCGAAAAGTTTGGAAACTTTCAGGGAAGTTTCGAAACCTTTTATAAAAAGTTTCGAAACCTTCTGGAAGGTTTCCAAACCTTTGACCACCAGGATTTGATAGTTGTTGGAAATTATACTTTAGTCCCGGATATCTTCCTTTGTTCGATTAGGGTACTTATAGATATTAATTTGAGCTGAAATTTCACATGAGTGCATAAATTTTACTTAATTTCATGATGGTTAACTAAATTTGAATGAAGTCCTTATAATTTGGAAGATTTACATTTTGGTCCCTAAATTAGAGAAACAAGCAATTGATGATGTTAGAATGATCTGTTTAACTTGAAATTTACCGTGAAGGACACTTGAGTGTTTAATTGAACTTTGATGAAAAGAATTTATACTTTATTAATAGAATTTAAAAGTTTTACATTTTAGTCCTTAATTTACTTAAGTGTTTAATCGGATGTTTGTTTATGATTGGTTTGTTTCTGTTAATGCCTTGTATGAGACCTTGACATGTAGGAATAAGATTATGCATCTAGGTAAGATAAAATAAAAAAATATAACGGTTTTAGGGTTGTTTATCAAATTAGACCTTCGCGGGTTTGGTTTGATATTCTCCGTATAACCCATTAGTGTCGGTTCTGTCTAGGTCGGGCTAAAGGGGTTATAGGATGAGGTTATAGCACCGACGCACTGTAAATCGCCCAACAGAGTGCAACCACATCAGCAGGCCAAACAACAACAATCACCAGGACAAGAATCCAGGAGAAAGGCACCAGCAGCAAGGCCTAGGAGAATGCTCCAAACAAGCAGCTCCTCGAAGTCATTATAAATAATGCCTTACTGCTGTCATCTTTTTCAATATTTAATTGTTGTTTGCTTTATATTTTGAGCATTGAGGATAATGCTCAGTTTGAGTTTGGGGGAGAAGGAAGATGCTAAAGCACTATCGAGGCTACCCAATACTGCGGCAATACCATAAAAGGGAGTAAATTTTTACTGAATTTTTTTTATTATTCTCTTCTCTTGACTTTATGTTTGTAATCTTGTATTGCCTTATGTCAGCTTTGCTTTAGTTTACTCCTTTAAGGCTATAGAAAATTTTCTCCTTACCATGGCCAAGTACTGTTTTGAAGGGATAACCATAGGATACTCATGGAATAAAACTTAGAAGCTTGCTTTAGGGTTAGACAGAAAATAAACACTTCATGGAATTGTTTGATTTAGAAGTTCTTTTAATAAACTTAGGTGATAAAGACTTAGAACTTGTTGGAAAAATAACTAGAGGTGCCTATCACCGGCTCTAGTTTTGCTCTCCTTCGTACTAGAGGTGCCCAAAATTGGCTCTAGTATGCTAAATAGGTGCTAAAAAAGAAAAAAGAATAAATAAAAAAAGAAAGAAATAGAAAACATATATCTTGAGGTGCCCGAAATTGGATCAAGACTTGTTGTTTTAAGGAGATAGCTAATTCAAGATTCTTCTTGTCTTCAACTTAGAGTTTATCTAAGAAAGCCTTGAATTAGCCTTGTCCATTAAACGCACACACTCACCTAGCCCTATAGTTTGTTTCTTAGTAGAAGTCCTTGGGTAAACTAATGGCTAAAACGGAGAGATAGACATGACCATGGTGGGGAGAATAGATGGAAAAGTAAGACCAAAGGGGAGTAAGGTTTAGCAATTTGATGTTTGGCATTGCTTGAGGACAAGAAATAGTTCGAGTTTAGGGGTATTTGATGAGTGCCTAAAAGGCAGTTATTTACTACCCTTCTTATGGTACTTTATGCACCTATTATACACCCACTTGAACCGAATCATATACTCTTTGCTCAAATATTGGATATTCCGTTATCACCACATACAAAGTTAATATTTATAGAGAATGCAGATATTATTACAATTTCTGTACATGTAGGAATATCCAGAGCCGAAGCGGTAGAAAAGCTATGTTGAGGCCGCGGCAGAAGATTGGCCGCGGCAGAATCCAGTGTGGCAGCACCAACAATGGAGGCACATTGAAAGATAAAAATATAGAGAATATTCTGGAAGACACAGCGCATCAATTGGACCAGGCTAGCATGCTCAAAGCCCAATTCAAAAACCAAGCGGGAAAACCTTTCTAGAAGGCGGCAAACTTGGAAATATCAGAATCCTTGAAGAAGACTTGTTCCCTACTCCAAGTTGAAGTCTATTTAGGAAATGTTTGCCCTAGGTTAAGACTATAAATATACTAGCCAGCCATATTGTCTAGGAGAGCCGATTTGTAGAGAAAATCCTTCCTTCCTAAGAATTGAACTTCTACGATAACATGTTCTAAACTTCTTAGGGATAGGTGAAGATTGTCGATATTAATGAGAGGAGATTGATTCTTGTATTCTTGTTCTTATGCAATAAAATCAGAGTTTGCTTATCCTATTGTCATTCCTTGTTCTTGTATCCAAGCCCGAGAGGGAAGTTTGCAAGTAATCTATTTATCTAGCATTGAGATGTGTAGATTCACGAAAGGGATAAGTACGGTGTTGGCGACACTAACTCGGCCTATACCCTTGTGGAGGCACTAAGGGGTAGGTTAAGAGTTTCATCAGCTAAAAGAAGTATTGGATTGGTTGGTCGTTATCTTTGGTTTACGCCGATAGGTATCGTCAAGGACTGAGCATTAACAACACTTTGACTCAGCGATGAGCGGAGTCACTTACGGACACTTTACTGAAATTTGATACTTCTGCCCACGAGCAAGAGATTACCGTGGCAGAGGATCACCAGCATTGTCGAGGCAGTATGTACAGTATTATCGAAGCAGTATTTTGCGATTGCATTGGACAAGAAGAAGATCAATTGAATCCACTAATTGACGCAACTGGATCCTACCTACTTTCTCTATAATCGTTCTCAACTCTTTATTTTATGTTTTGTTATTTAATTAGTTAGTTAGATAAAACAAATCATCTTATTTGTGTTTTTATTTTATTCTCAGGAGCAAGGGCACGAAGGAAGACATATTAAGTATACCAATCCCTGTGGAGACGATACACGATATACTTATCATTTTATTACTTGACGACATGTAAACTTGCACTCAAAATAGCGCTTATATCACGCCGATCAACAACACTGCTTCGACAGTACTGCAGATACAACCTCGGCAGCACTAGTATTCTCTGCCACGACAATCTCTTGCTCTTGGGCAGAGGCATCAAAGTTCAGCAAAGTGTCCGTAGATGACTCTGCTTATCTCTAAGTCAGAGCGTTATTGATGACTGGTCCTTGACGATACCTCTCGGTGTAAATCAACGATAACCACCAACCAATACAAAACTTCTTTTAGCTGTTGAAACTCTTAACCTATCTCTAGGCCGAGTTAGTGTCTACAACACCGTACTTATCCCTTTCGTGAATCTACACTTCTCGATGCTAAATAAATATATTACTTACAAACTTCTCTCTCGAGCTTCAATGCAAGAACAAGGAATAGCAATATGATAAGCAAACTTTGATATTATTATTGCATTAGAACAAAGAAACTAGAATCAATCTCCTCTCACTAATATCTACAACCTTCACCTATCCCTAAGAAATTTAGAACATAATGTCGTTAGGTACAATTCTTAGGGAGAAGGGTTTCTCTAAAAATCGGCCCTCTAAACAATATGGCCGGCTAGGGTATATATATTCTTAACCTAGTACAAACCTTTCCTAAATAGACTCCAAATTGGAGTAAGGAACAAGTCTTTTTCAAGGGATCTGATATTTCTAAGTTTGCCGCCTTCTAGAAGGGTTTTTCTGCTTGGTCTTTGACTTGGGCTTTTAGTGTGCTAGCGTGGTCCAATTAGTGAGCTACATCTTCCAGAATGTTCTCTATATTTTTATCTTTCATCGTGCCTCCAATGTTAGTGCTGCCACTCTGGATGCTGCCGCGGCCTTGCCTTCTGCCTTGGCCTCAACATTGCTTCACTACTGCTTCGGCCCTGGATATTCCTGCATGTACAGAATATGTAATAATATTTGCATTCTCTATAAATTTTGACTTTGTAAGTAGTGATAATGGAATATCCAATATTGCACAAAGAGTCCATATTTCAGTTCAAGTTGGTGTATAATAGATGCATAAAGTACCAGAAGAAGGGTAGTAAATAACTGCCTTTTAGGCACTCATCAAATACCCCCAAACTCGAACTATTGCTTGTCCTCAACCAATGCAAGACATCAAATTGTCAAACCTTACTCCCCTTTGGTCTTACTTTTCCATCTCTTCTCCCCACCTTGATCATGTCTATCTCTCCGTTTTAGCCATTATTTTACCCAAGGACTTTTACTAAGAAACAAGCTATAAGGCTAGGTGAGTGTGTGTGTTTTATGGACAAGGTTGATTCAAGGCTTTCATAGATAAACTCTAAGTTCAAGACAAATAGAATTTTGGATTAAAGCTATCTCCTTAAAACAACAAGTCTTGAGCCAATTTCGGACACCTCAAGATATGTATTTTCTATATTTTATTTTATTTTATTTTAAGCGAACTTTAGCATACTAGAGCCAGTTTCGGGCACCTCTAGCAGGAAGGAGAGCAAAACTAGAGCCAGTGATAGGCACCTCTAGTTATTTTTCCAAAAGGTTCTAAGTCCTTATCATCTAAGACTATTAAAAGAATTCCTAAATCGAGCAAGTCAAAAAATGTTTCTTTGTTTTCTAACCCTAAAGTAAGCTTCTAAGTTTTATTCCATGAGTATCCTATGGTTATCCCTTCAAAAAAAAACTTGTCCATGGTAAGGGGAAAGATTTCTATAGCCTTAAAGGAGTAAACTAAAGCAAAGCTGATGTAGAGAAGTTCAAGATTAAAAACCGTAATTCATGAAAAGAGAATATGGCAAAAAATTCAAAAAAAATTTACTCCTTTTTTTATGGTAATGCCGTGGCAGTGGGTTGTCTTGGCAGTGCTTTAGCACCTACAATTCCCCCAAACTCAAACCGAGTATTGTCTTCAATGCTCAAAACATAAGGCAAACAACAATTGCAATAAGGAAATAGACAAAAGCATTAAATGAAATTATTTATAACGACTCCGATGAGCTGCTTGTATAGAGTATTCTCTCGGGCCTTGCTGTTGACGCCTTTCGCCTAGATCTTTGTGCTGGTGATTACTGTTGTTTAGCTTGCCGATGTGGTTGAACTCGACTGGGCGGTGTTCGGTGTGTTGGTGTAGTAACTTCATCCCCTTCTTCTACTTCGTTCATATTTTTTGTGTGCACGATTTTCGTTCCGCCCCCTACCGTGGCAGTGGGTTTTTCTAATTCATAGGACGAACTGTGGTAAAGATTCTGAGAAAAATAAGAGAGTTTTGAGATTGTAACGAATATAACAAGAGAGATTGCGTAAAAAATTCTAAAGAAACAAGAATGCATGAGTGAATAGTTCAAGAGAAAGAAGGTGCTTATATAGGCCTTGGCTATGTAGCCGTTTGAACTACTAGTCGTTTGGTCTTTATTACCGTTTGCATTTACTGCCGCGGCAAGAATCTCAGCAGACTAGTTGTTACCATATTCTGCCCGTTGGGACTGTTGTGACTTTCACACTATGCACTACCACGGCAGCAGACTTCCTGCTGTAAACTATTTCTCTGTTATTCCTACTTTATTGTCCTAACCTAAAAATATAAACATCAAGCAACATTCAAATAATGAGAAGATAATTATTCCTAAATACCATAATTAAGAGAATTCATGAAAATACCAAATAAAATAAAAGAGAAAATTAATATAAAATAAGAATATAAAGAAAACTTATGGAGAGTCGTTTCCGATATTTCTTATAGTTCATCTGCACCCTTCATCGAGTGACAATTCTGCCCAAAAAGGATTGGGCCATAATGAATATGGATAATCCCCTTTGTATTATCATGGTGGAGGTATCTTTCTTTCGTTTTCTCTTGTATTCCATGCATGTCCTCCATCTTGATATTGCTTCTGAAGGCTTAGAAAAAATTATATCAACATCCAACCGCTTAATTACCTCATTGTCATTAACTTTCGTCATAGTTGGATATAGTCTTTGTTGTTGTGGCAATTACTGTGATAGCCAATTGTCGTGGCAATCTTTTGCCAAAATTCGGTGTAAGTCAAGTGAAGAACCATCTTTCTTGAAGTCTTCAAGAATCAACCCACATTGTTTCTTATGCTTCCCAGTAATCTCCATTAGTAGAGACTTTGGCTTGGAACTAATATTAGATGGAGTTACCATAGAAATATCTTCTTCCAAACAATCATATCCTATTTGCGATGGCTTCAAATCTTATAATGTTGACTCCTCGAAATATACCTGCAATGGAAGAGATGAGTTTTTAAAGAATTCAAATAGTTCATTCAGTACCATCTCATTTTCCATTATCACAGCATTGCCATCTTGTTGATCGAACATGTCTTCATGTAACTGTCCCGGTAGCTGTGAGTGAGAGTAATCCTCAGCTTCCTTTTTCAGCATAGAGGGTTAGTACAACATATTGCTTAATGTGTTCTTGTATCTTGTTTTTGCCTCCGCATTTACCAACTACTTTTCTTGTTTTACTTGTTCTCTTACAATCATACTGCTTTACACCCACACACCACTTCCATACATCTACTTTGCCATCATTATTCATACCATATTGCCTTGGCATGTTTTAGATGCTAGCATCCTAAAATTTCCATAGCATTTCTACATAATACCTCACTATATATATTTATTTTCTCTTGTTTATATATTTTCCTTTGTTTTTTCATTTTAGTTAGTGACACCTTTTTGCCTTGACAAAATTACCTTGTACTTTACCTGAGATCCTTGTGGGAACGATACTCACTCACCCTATTATTACTTGTATGACTGTGTATACTTGCATATATATGTGTGTTTACATCATCATTTATAGCACTACACAGAAATACACCACAAAGGTTAAAGCAACAAAAGCAAGAGTACTAGTTCAAGAAATTTTTGTACATATTAAAATAGATAAACATTAATATACCTTTAGTAGAGGCAATCAAACAGATGCCTAGTTATGCAAAGTTCCTGAAAGATATAATCTCAAAGAGGATAAGGATTGGTAAGTTTGAAACTGTTGCTACGACAGATGGATGTATGGCAATACTTCATAACCGAGCCACAACAAAAAGAAAAGATCCTGATAGTTTTGTGATACCATGTTCTATAGAGGATCAATATGTTGGCAAAGCATTATCTGACTTAGGTACAAGCATAAATTTGTTGCCAAAGCCAGCATTTTAGAAAATGACATAGGACAAGCAAAGCCAACAACAGTAATGCTGTAATTGGTAAATCGTTCTTATGTACAACCCGAAGAAAAAAATTGAACATATTTTGGTAAGAGTGGATAAATTTATATTTTCTATTGACTTTCTTATCTTAGATTATAAAGCAGATGAGAATGCCTCAATCATATTGGGAAGACCATTCTTTGCAATGGGAAGAACATTGATCGATTGAATTAAATTCAATCTATGACCATTGTTATTTTGGAGATGAGTAGTGTTAATGCTCTAAAAAGTGTATATTTTCTATCCTTTTACTCAAGGTTTTGTTTGGTTTCAAGTTCATTTGCATTGTATTTAATTGCATTTAGCTTAATTTCATGTGCATTTGCATTTAGTTTATATTTTTATTTTATTTATTTTTATTTTTAAAAGATGCTACTTTGAAGGGTATGTTGTTGGTTATGTTGTGCATATGCTGAAGCAAAGTTAAAAGAGTGGAAGAGATGTCGTAGAATATTTCCCAAGTGTTAGATCGGACTTGAAGGATGCTAAAGCTTTGTGGACGGACAAAATAGAACGAAAGAAAGGATACACCTACAGCCCACAGTCTCCACGCGTTTTCTAGGCCAGCTATACCCCCTCTGCAAACTCTGTAGACGTCACACTGCCCCTGCACCCTACCACACTTTTTTACAGACTTTGCACCACCCTTGCAGACCTGCAACAGTCCCCTACAGGCCAGACATTCCTGCCACCTGCTGCAGCAATTGTCAAGGGATATTTCCTTGGCACCTTTAGGGTACCAAACCCTAGAAGCCTCCTATAAATACAAGGGTAAGCTTCCTTCAACAAGAGAGCCGAGCTGGATGTTTTAGAGCAAAAAAAAGAGAAAAATCAGTAGCTAAGGGGCCATAAAGGAGCGAACTTTAAGAAAGCAAGAGGGAGAAGAAAGAAGAAAGGAGGTCACTTTCGGTCGTCTTCAACCTCTAGTCAAGCCACCATTGTAGGAGAGCTTCAAGCAAGGGATTTGCGCGACTTTGGGAGGAGTGACAAGCTAGGAAGTGTCACGGCACAAGCATTTGAGACTTCCTTCCTCTTCACTTTGTTTACCTCTTTTCTAATCGATGAATATGTATTTCAAAGGACGAAAGTTGAATAATTTTTCATTCCTAGCCATGAACTAAACTAGTATGGCTAAGGCTTGTTTTGGATGATTTTCATTTGGTTTTAATGGATGTTTTACTATTTCTAGTTTACTTTGTGTTTTGTTCAAGCATGCTAACACTTTTTACTCTAAACCTTGGTTTGTAAGAGCACCGGGAGGTAGCCATAGCTCAAGGGGTTTGGGAAGCTTAGATCTAGTGATAGGCAAAGCTAGACCAACTTGAACAATGGGGTTTCTACAGGAGCATAATCCTAACTTGCCTTAGGGATAAGGTAGAGTTTCAACGACTAAAAGGGGTAGCACTTTATCAACATTAAAAGTGTTAGGGCTGAGACTGGGAGGTAATACCTTAGCATTTTCGAGTGTTAGGCCTTCTGACTAGGGATAGTAGAGGTATTTTCAGTAAACTCTGTCGAGCACTAGTAAACCTTGGGAACAGTAACATCTAGGAGAGCAGTGAAGTCATGCCATAGCAAGCCTAGCCTGTCTTAAGCTTGAATATCTTTTCAGTGTTGTGTTTGTGCAACTTTATTTATTTCTCCAATATTTGTTTATTGCTACTGCATTTTCGTGACATGCTTTGTTTTTCTCCAGCATCTTTGGTGACAATTCTATTTTGCTAAAGCATTTTTGGTGACACATACAGATTTGCTAAAGCATATGACTTTACAGAAGATTATTTTATCTTTTGTGTATGATGACTATTTTTGAAGTAACCTACTCAATCTTCGTGGGAACGATCTCACTCACACACTTTATTACTTATTCGATGTGTATACTTGCACACTCTTGCACGCAATTCACAATCATATTTTAAGCGTTATACAACAACCAACAAGTTTTTGGCGTTGTTGCCGGGGATTGAGGCAATAGGCTATTTCAATCATAGTTTTTATACTTTCTAACTTTTTGTTTTGTGTTTTGAGTCTTTTTATTTAGTTTAATCTTTGTTTTCTTTGTTATCTTTTTAGGTTTTTAGTTAGTGGATGCCCAGAGTGAATCATAGGGAATCCCTCGAACCATTTATTCCGGAAATCGAAAGGTATTTTAGACAAAGGAGGCGAAAGCAAAGAACAAGACCCATGTATCAGGATCCACAAAATCAAAATGCTAGAGCAGTACCTGCAGCAAATCCAAATGCTGCAGCAAATCTGGAGATAGTAGCAAGACCAAGGGCAATTCGAGATCACTTGACACCGATCTTGGGTGACCTCAATTCTGGGATAGTGACACCTGAAATACAGGCAGTACACTTCGAGCTCAAGCCTGTGATGTTTAATATGCTCAATTCGCTCGGACAGTTTGGAGGATCTCCACACGAGGACGCTTAACAGCATATCCATGCTTTCTTGGAGGTTTGCGATTCGTTCCGCCAACAAGGAGTGCATGAGGATGTGTTGAAGCTCAAGCTATTTCCAAACTCTTTGAGAGACTGAGCAATAGAATGGATGAATGGTATTCCATCCGGTTCGATGGAGTCATGGACAGCTTTGTGCAAAAGCTTTCTGGCGAGATACAACCCACCCAACATGAACACTCAATTGCGAAATGAGATAGCATCCTTCAGACAAGTGGATGATGATTCGATGTACGAGTGTTGGGATCGGTAAAAAAGCTTTCTAAGAAGGTGTATCAATCATGGTTTTCAAGATTGGACTCAAATCGTGATGTTCTATAATGGAATTAATGCACCCACAAGAATGATGTTAGATGCTTCAGCAAATAGGACACTGCTGGACAAGTCACCAGAAGAAGCATTTAATATTTTGGACAAGATAGCCAACAATGATTATCAGTTTCCAACTACTAGGCTTGGGATAGGACGAAGAACTCAAGGAAAGCTGGAGCTCGACGCCAATGATTCTATCTCAGCACAATTGTCTGCTATCACAAATATGTTGAAGGATCTTCAACAGCCCAGTGAAGTAAGAGATACTAAGGCATTATGTTGTGTGCACTGTAGTGGAAACCAATTCGATAAAGACTGCCCAACTCATCTAGAGTATGCTCATTACGTTGGAAACTTCAACAAAAATTCCAACAACCCCTACTCCAATACGTACAATCCAGGGTGGAGACAACATCCTAATTTTTCTTGGGGTAATCAAAGATCAAATCAAGCTAGCAGCTCGAATAGGCAGCAACCCATGGAAACAAACCAAGGAGTCCAAGGTTTTCAAGGAAATATACCATAGCAAAATGAACACAAGGGAACAGTTCATCATCAAAGCCACAACAATTCTTTGGAAGCT
Organism: Abelmoschus esculentus; assembly: GCA_035048815.1. Taxonomy (NCBI): domain Eukaryota; kingdom Viridiplantae; phylum Streptophyta; class Magnoliopsida; order Malvales; family Malvaceae; genus Abelmoschus; species Abelmoschus esculentus. The sequence goes on along the minus strand of JAUCBN010000026.1, from coordinate 8,247,869 downwards.
TCGCTGCAAGAATTCATGGCTTCGACTAAGGAGTTCATGACATCAACAAAAACATTATTGCAGGAGTATTCCACCACCATCTCTAATTAATGCAATCTATTGCAGACCCAAGGCGCACTGCTGCAAAGCCACAACACTTCACTGAGATCGTTTGAGACTCAAATGAGTCAAATTGCTCAAGAATTACAAGTAAGACCAAGAGGCAACTTGCCTAGTGATAGTGAAGTCACTAAAGGTCATGACAAAGATCAATGCAACGCACTTACTTTGAGGAGTGGAAAACAAATCAACACGGGGGAACAATTCAAACGAAAGGATAAAGAAGAAACCCCCATTCAGGAGCAAAAAGAAGCTAGACAACAAGAAGAAGAATATGCTCAAGAAGAAAATGGAGAAAACTTAAATACTGAGGCATTTGGTGAAAAGATTGCAGATGCTGGAGCAAAAGTAGCAGCACCATCACAAACTTTGGAGAACGCAAGACCACCACCACCATTCCCTCAGAGATTGAAACAACACAAAGAGGATCTCCAATTTCAAAAGTTTGTAAGTATGCTGGACCAATTTCATATAAATATTTCATTTTTAGTTGTTATTGATCAAATGCCTTCATATGTAAAGTTTTTGAAAGACATTGTTACGAAGAAAAGAAAAACTAAGAATTTTGAAACAGTTACTATAGCATCTGAGTTCTATTCTGAGAGGACTGAGCTTCCCATGAAGAGGCAAGATCCTGACAGCTTCATCATTCCATGTTCGATAGAAGACAATTTTGTAGGCAAGGTATTATACAACCTAGGGTCGAGTGTAAATATGATGCCCAAGGCAATATTCAAGAAGCTTGGTATAAGGAGTACGCAACCTACCACTATCATATTGCAACTGGCGGACCATTCTCATGTCCGACCAGAAGGCAAGGTGGAAGATGTGATAGTAAAAGTGGGTAAGTTTGTGTTTCCTGTGGACTTTCTGATTTTGGATTGTGAAGTGGATTATAAAGCACCCATTATCTTGGGGAAACCATTCCTTGCAACCGGTCGGATTCTCATCGACTATGAGAAAGGAGACTTCACAATACAAGTAGCAGATCAGTCCATGACCATCAATGTCTTCAACACTCTCAAGTACATGGATAATAATGAAAAATGTCACTGTATAGCCGGGATAAAATGCTGCAACAATTGAAGAAGATGCAGATTTTTGCTGTGATAATTCTCCGCAAATGAAGGACTTTTCAAAAATGCTGGAGGAGCATGATCAGGATGGAGAAGAAGCTCATCTGGAGCTACAGCAAATTGGCTATTTCAAGCCAAGACCAGGTACAAAATTCGATTTAACAGATTTCTCTGAATTTATTCCTCCTAAACCATCACTTTTACATGCACCATCTCTAGATTTAAAACCATTGCCGCCGCATTTAAAGTATGTTTATTTGGGATCTCACAATACTTTGTCAGTGATTATTTCGTCTAGCTTAGAACTTAACCAAGAGCTTAGTCTTGTGAATTTGTTGTCACAATATAAGAAATCTCTAGGGTGGACTATGGTCGATTTGAAGGGCATCAGTCCTACGATCTGCATGCATAAGATTTTGCTGGAAGAATGCCACAGCAATTCTGTTGAGCCCCAAAGAAGACTAAACCCAGCAATGAAGAAGGTAGTGAAGACAAAGATTATCAAGTGGTTGGATGCAGGGATCATATACCCAATTTCTGACAGCTCATGGGTTAGCCCTGTGCATTGTGTTCCTAAGAAGGGAGGCACGACAATGATCACAAATGAGGACAATGAGTTGCTCCCGACAAGGACAGTCACAGACTGACGCATTTGTGTGGACTATAGGAAGCTGAACAAAGCAACTAACAAGGACCGTTTCCCCCTTTGTTTTATCGATCAAATGCTGGATCGATTGGCGGGAAAGGCTTACTATTGCTTCCTCGATGGCTATTTCGGATACAATAAAATTGCTATAGCACCAGAGGACCAGGAGAAAACAACCTTCACCTGCCCTTATGGAACTTATGCTTTTCGAAGAATGTCATTTGGGTTATGTAATGCTCCAACAACTTTTTAATGTTGCATGTTGACAATTTTTCAGACATAGTTGAAGAATTTTTGAAGGTATTTATGGACGATTTTTTTGTGTTCTGAGAAACTTTTGAAAAATGCCTAGACAACCTAGCCAACATACTAAAACGCTGTGAAGAAGTCGACCTTGTACTCAATTGGGAAAAATGCAATTTCATGGTGACTGAAGGTACGATTTTGGGGTATAAAATTTCAAGCAAAGAAATTGAAGTTGACAAAGCAAAAGTAGAGTTGATAGAGAAGTTACCACCTCCCACAACTATGAAGGGGATTAGAAGCTTCCTAGGACATGCTGGATTCTATAATAGGTTCATCAAGGACTTCTCAAAAATTTCTAAGCCGCTCTGCAATTTGCTACAGCAAAATCAACCCTTTATCTTTGATGAAAAATGCCACAGTGCTTTTAATGAACTGAAGAAGAAGCTTACCTCAACTCCAATAGTAATACCACCCGATTGGACTGAGCCATTCGAGTTGATGTGCGATGCAAGTGACTACACAGTTGGCGCAGCACTAGGTCAAAGGCGAGGTAAACTTTTCCATGTTATTTACTATGCAAGTAGAACTCTTAATGATGCTCGAATTAAGTATACCACTACTGAGAAAGAGTTACTTGCTGTAGTATTTGCCTTCGATAAGTTTAGGGCGTATCTTATAGGAACTAGGGTGATAGTACACATTGATCATTCTGCCATCAAATACCTAGTGACTAAGAAAGATGCTAAGCCGAGACTTATTAGGTGGATACTTTTACTTCAAGAATTTGATATAGAAGTAAAGGATAGGAAAGACACTGAAAATCAAGTTGCAGACCACCTATCTAGTCTAGAAAATCCTGATAATCTAGGAGGAGATTTTGAGATCAAAGAAAATTTCCCTGATGAGAAAATTTTATATGCTACAGCATTACCTTGGTATGCCGACATTTTTAATTTTCTTGTTAGTGGTATTTTGCCTCCTGATTTATCTAGCCATGGTCGCAAGAAGTTCAAACATGATGCAAATATTTTCTATTGGGGTGAGCCATATTTGTTTAAGCAATGTGTTGGTCAATTGCTTCAAAGATGTATACCGGAAGAAGAACAAAAAGACATTGTATTCCATTGTCATGCAGCATCGTGTAGTGGGAACTTTGGTGGATCAAGGACTACTGTAAAGGTCCTTCAATCTGGATTCTACTGGCCCACACTCTTCAAAGATGCTCAAGCATTTTACAAGGGATGCGATAGATGTCAACGAACTAGTAACATCTCGAGGAGGAATGAAATGCCGTTGTAAAATATTTTGGAAATCGAGCTTTTTGATGTTCGGGGAATTGATTTTATGGGACCATTTTCATCCTCCTATGATGATTTGTATATCTTACTAGCAGTGGACTACGTGAGCAAATGGGTAGAAGCGGTGGCAACACCTCGCAATGATTCCAAGACAGTCCTGAAGTTCCTGCACAAGAATATTTTCACAAGGTTTGAAGTACCTAGAGCCATAATCAGTGATGAAGGAACCCACTTCGACAACAAGCTTATTGCTAAGGCATTACAAAGTTATGGAGTCAAACACAAAATTGCTACAACATATCACCCGTAGACAAATGGTCAAGCTGATATCTCCAATAAAGAAATTAAGCAAATCCTAGAAAAGACAGTAAACACAAGGAGAAAAGACTGGTCTCCAAAGCTAGATGAAGCTTTGTGGGCATATAGGAAAGCTTACAAGACTCCTTTAGGGATGTCTCCATTCAAGATGGTTTATGGGAAAGCATGTCATTTGCCCGTGGAGCTCGAACACAGAGCTTATTGGGCCATTAAAAAGCTCAATATGGATTTCAAGGCAGTTCGAGAGAATAGGCTTTTGGAGCTAAATGAAATGGACGAATTTCTATCACATGCTTATGAGAATGCTAGGATCTACAAAGAAAAGACAAAGAGATGGCACGATAAACATCTTTTGCCATGATGATGTGTGTGGTATAAATGCAATTTTGAGTGTAACTGTACACGTCGTCAAGTAATAAAATGATAAGTATATCGTGTATCGTCTCCACAGGGATTGGTATACTTAATATGTTTCCTCTTATTCCCTCGCTCTTGAAAAGAAAGTAAAAACACAAATAAGTTGATTTGTTTTATCTAACTAAATAATTATATAACAAAACATAAAATAAAAGGTTGAGAACGATTATAGAGAAAGTGGGTAGGATCTAGTCACGTCAATTAGTGGATTCAATTTATCTTCTTCTTGTCCAATGCAATCATACAACACTGCTTCGATAGTACTGCAGATACCGCCTTGGCAACGTTGGCACTCCTCTACCGCGGAAATCTCTTGCTCTTGGGAAGAGGTATCAAAGTTCAGCCAAGTGTCCGTAAGTGACTCCGCTCATCTCTGAGTCAAAGTGTTGTTGATGACCAGTCCTTGACGATACCTCTCAGCGTAAATCAAAGATAACCACCAACCAATTCAACATTTCTTTTAGTTGCTGAAATTCTTAACCTATCTCCTAGTGCCTCCACAAGAGTATAGGTCAAGTTAGTTTCTACAACATTGTACTTATCCCTTTCGTGAATCTACACCTCTCCATGCTAGATAAATAGATTACTTGCAAACTTCCCTCTCAGGCTTGAATACAAGAACAAAGAATGGCAATAGGATAAGCAAACTTTGATTTTATTATTGCATAAGAACAAAGATACAAGAATCAATCGCCTCTCACTAATATCGACAACCTTCACCTATCCCTAATAAGTTTAGAACATATTTTCGTTAAGTACAATTCTTAGGGAGAAGGGTCGAGTCAAAGGAAAAAGGGTTTCTCTCTAAGTTGTCTCTCTCTAAAATAGGTCCCCCTAACAATGTGGTCGGCTAGGGTATTTATAGTCTTAACCTAGGGCAAACCTTTCCTAAATAGACTTAAACTTGGAGTAGGGAACAAGTCTTCTTCAAGGAATCTGATATTTCTAAGTTTGCCGCCTTCTAGAAGGGTTTTCCCGCTTAGTCTTTGAATTAGGCTTTTAGCGTGCTAGCCTGGTCCAATTGGTGTGTTGTATCTTCTAGAATATTCTTTATATTTTTATCTTTCTTCGCGCCTCCATTGTTGGTGCTACCACACTGGTTTCTGCCGCGACCTTGCTACTACCTCGGCCGCAACACTGCTTCTCTTCCGCTTCTGCTCTGGATATTCCTGCATGTACAGAATATGTAAAAATATATGCATTCTCTATAAATATTGACTTTGTAAGTGATGATAATGGAATATTCAATATTTGAGCAAAGAGTCTATATTTCGGTTCAAGTTGGTGTATAATAGATGCATAAAGTACCATGGGAAGGATAGTAAATAACTACCTTTTAGGCACTCATCACACGACATTTCTTAGAGGGCCAACAAGTGTTACTTTACAACTCAAGACTGAAACTTTTTCCTGGAAAATTGAAGTCTCAATGGTCAGGATTGTTCCTGATACATAGTGTTTATCCTTATGGAGTTGTGGAGATCAAAACATTGACGGAGATCGAACATTCAAGGTCAATGGTCAAAGACTAAAGATCTATAATGGAGCTCCCATTGTGCGTGACAAGGATGACCACAATCTGCAAAATGCCTGAGCATTTCTATCCCCCTCTTCTATTTTGCTTTAGCATTTAATTTTCAGCATGAATAAAAAGTAGAAGTTTTTATTTATGGTTTCTTTTAAGATACTTTTAATTTTTTTTTGTCCATATTCAGCTTTTAATTCTTAAAGGTACAAGCTTAGACCACTGTGCATCGTTGCACCAGTCTGTATGAGAACAGAGGCATGGCATGCCACAGCAGGATAGTGTGCAGTGCACAGTCTGTGCAAGGGAGGACGAGAGCTACAAAGGACTGTACGGTTACCAGTTTTGGAGGGAAAAATTTTGGAGTTTTTTGAATTGGTCCACCGAAGGAGGAAGAGTAGGAGCCCATTAAAGAGAATTCGGTTGGTTTTTAAAGGGGAAAAGAGAAAGTTTGGTTTAAATCCAACCCTTCTTTACCCATCATTACTTTTCATTAATTACAAAACCCGTTTTTCTCTCCAACTTACCATCCATTTAAAACCCCACAACCCTTTTTACTTTCCCAAGAACCCTAGTCGTCAAAAACCCTTACACAATCCATCATTATTTTGCTCTTTCCTCTCCCCCTTCCCCAACAAGTAACCGTCCTTCTCTCTTACCCACTACTTCACTTTCTTCTCCAAGATAACCAACACCATTTTCACAAAACTCCCCTCTTCTTCGAAAACACAAAAATATTCTAACCCAAACTTTTCCTTTCACAATGGTGCGTTGCAAAAATACTGTGGAGTCCTCTAAGGCTGCTACTGAAGCGCGGCCGATTCAGATCAAAAAGTTTAAAGATGCTGCTGCAAATGAACGATTCCAAAAGCTCAAAGCAAGAACGGTAAACCAAGAGAAAGGTTTCCTCTACAACACCGCCATATTTCAGAAGCTGCTAGAGCAAGTAGCCCTCACCATAAAACACCACAAGTGGGAGGATTTTGCTCGCCACTTTGCAGAAAGGAAAGATGCGAAACAACTTAACATCTCGCTGTTAAAAGAGTTCTATGCCCACTACACAAGACCGGGGCAACCAACTATGTATGTACGAGGAGATGTTGTTCCATTCACCGCAAAAAATATCAACCAGTTCTATGGACTGGATGAAGATGACCCGCACTCCATTTTTGTCGGATCGATGTTGGGGTAAGACCAAGACTTCTTACTGCAAGAGCTTTTTGTCGAGGGAACCATTTGGGATGAAGCAAACACAACGGTGGACCGAACTTCTTTGAAGCTAGAAGGAAAAATTTGGATGCACTTCATCAAGCAAAACTTGATGCCGACTACTCATACAGACACTGTCAACTTGGGCAGACTACAATTGCTACACTCAATACTGAGGACAAGGAAGATCAATGTGGGGAAGATTATTCTCGAAGAGGCTTATGCTACGCTGAAGAAGAAGCAAATCCCCCTTCCATTCCCTTACCTCATCATCGCACTCTGTAGGAAACAGAGAGTGCTTGAGAATGATGAGGATTTCAAGATGAAGGGACGGCAAGGGATACCTTTGTAGAAGATCCCTGAGTTGATGGGACTAGAAGAAACCGCCACAGCATCTGCTGAGCCATCAGCGAAGCCAAAAAATGCAACAGCAAATTTCAGTGCACTACCTGCTACTGTGCAAGGGATGCAACTACAGCTGCAATAACTTCAAACCAAATTCATGACCTACATGAGTTACGTCCAAAAAAGGGACCTAATCCTTTAGCTGAATTTTCGAGATTTGCTGCAAGATGGTGGCTACAATTTTCCCAGCTTCCCAACCCATATCTTTGGCCCAGTCGAGCTCGACCAAGCACCAAAGGACCAAGTCCCGCCACAGCAACAGCAAAGCCGGACTACTCCACAAAGGAATACACATGACACTGTCTGCCAACAGGATGAGCCATCAGCAACTACACCATCTCCTGCTGCTTCTGCTACAGCTTCACACCAGGTCCATGTCGGTCCATCAGAACCATCACCATAGGACCAAGGCAAGGAACCTACCATGGAATCACCAACCTCTGCGCAACGAACAATGGAAATCAGCAGTGATAATTTCGATCTCAACTTGTCACCACATGAAGAGGTGCCTCCTACAGATCAGTTAGTCACATCCATCCCACGCCGTAAGATTAAATGTATGGTTGGATGACACACTTCTTATAGGATGGAGGAGGAAATGATGCTCATTACCGTAGCAGAAATAGAGCAGCCATCTCCACTGGACAGGCCATGGAAACGCATCAAGATGGCTTTCCACAAGATAAAACCCGCCGAGAAGTAAGCATCTTTTTCATTTTCTTTTTATCTTTGCAAATAGATTCATTTTTTTAGCATTGAGGACAATGTTAACCTCAAGTTTGGGGGTAGCAAAGTCTTCGCCTTAGCATTTTCACCTTATTTTGCATACATATAAATTTGCTATAGCATTAGATTCAATTCAAGACAACTTTTAGGTTAGAATAGATGATATCCGATGATAAGAATGTTGATGCTTTTAAGCTGAAATAGTGAACATATTGAGAATGAATTGAACTAAATTAGGACTTGATGCTTTGAAAGTTTATTGACACGATTGTATGTTTTTTTATGCTTGAGTAGTAGGAACTTTTTAGAGAACTTAGAATCTATGCCTTAGTTTGGAAAGAAAGAAAAACTCCTTTTTGCTAGAGTATATAAATAAAACATAAAAAATGAATAAATACTTTAGCATAAAACTGTAGAAGGACGCTCCTCTATGAAAAATTTAGCTTATGCTCTGAACATAAATAATGCTACAGCATATGAGTGAATAAAACTTGTTACGGGATGACTCTATCTATTAGCTCGGGGATGAGATGTTTGCTCCATACTCATCTAGAGTTAAGAATGGTAGGTGTGATGAGCTGACACCCTTCGAAGTAGTTAAAAAAAACTAAGCAAGGGAGTAGACTTTTAGGAACTAGGGTATAGTGAATAAGAAAAAATAAAATTTTTCTAACACTTAAGCATAAGTTAGATACAATCCATCACACACAAGCAAAGCATCTTGTCTTAGTTCAAGTTCTTGGAATTCTCAATATCGTGAAGATAGTTATAGCATTTATATTCTAAGGATTGATGTTTTGCCTGAACTGCTATCAAAGAATTGAAAGTAATGTCATAGCATTTTTATATGTCATTACTTGAGGACAAGCAATATCTTAAGTTTGGGGGTGTGTTAACGCTCTAAAAAGCATATATTTTCTACCCTTTTACTTAAGGTTTTGTTTGGTTTCAAGTTCATTTGCATTACATTTCATTGCATTTAGCTGAATTTCATGTACATTTGCATTTAGTTTAGGTTTTTATTTTATTTTATTTTTATTTTTAAAAGATGCTGCTTTGAAGGGTATGTTGTTGGTTATGCTGCGCAGGTGCTGAAGCAAAGTTGAAAGAGTGAAAGAGATGCCGTATCATATTTACCAAGTGTTGGATCGGACTTCAAGGATGCTACAGCATTGGGTGGGGATAAAACAGAATGGAAAAAAGGACACACCTACAGGCCACTGTCTCCACGCGTTTTTCAGGCCAACTGTACCCCCTCTACAAACTCTGCAGACGTTGCACCGCCCCTATACCCTGCTACTCTTTTCTACAGACGTTGCACCACCCTTGCAGACCAGCCACAGTCCCCTGCAGACCAGACATTCCTGCCACCTGCTGCAGCAATTGTCAGGGGATATTCCCTTGTCACCTTTAGGGCACCAAACCCTAGAAGCCTCCTATAAATACAAGGGTAAGCCTCATTCAACAAGAAAGTCGAGCCGGATGTTTTAGAGCAAGAAAAAGAGAAAAATCAGTAGCTTAGGGGTCATAAAGAAGCGAACTTTAAGGAAGCAAGAGGGAGAAGAAAGAAGAAAGGAGACAACTTTCGGTCGTCTTCAACCTCTAGCCAAGCCACCATTGTAGGAGAGCTTCAAGCAAGGGATTTGTGCGACTTCTAGATAAGCGGCAAGCTAGGAAGTGTCACGGCACAAGCATTTGAGACTTTCTTCCTCTTCACTTTGTTTACCTCTTTTCTAATCGATGAATATGTATTTCAAAGGATGAAAGTTGAATAGTTTTTCATTCCTAGACATGAACTAAACTAGTATGGCTAAGGCTTGTTTTGGATGATTTTTATTTGTTTTTAATGAATGTTTTATTGTTTCTAGTTTACTTTGTGTTTTGTTCAAGCATGCTAACACATTTTACTCTAAACCTTGGTTTGTAAGAGCATCGGGAGGTAGCTATAGCTCAAGGGGTTTGGGAAGCTTAGATCTAGGGATAGGTAAAGCTAGACTAACTTGAACAATGGGGTTACTGCGGGAGCAGAATCCTAACTTAACTTAGGGATAAGGTAGTGTTTCAACGACTAAAAGAGATAGCACTTTATCAACATTAGAAGTGTTAGGGTTGAGACTGGGAGGTAATGCCTTAGCATTTTCGAGTATTAGGCCTTTTGACTAGGATATTGGAGGCATTTTCAGTAAACTCTGTCGAGCACTAGTAAACCTTGGGAACAGTAACATCCAGGAGAGCAGTGAAGTCATGCCATAGCAAGCCTAGCCTGTCTTAAGCTTGAATATCTTTTCAGTATTGTGTTTGTGCAGCTTTATTTATTTCTCCAATAATTGTTTATTGGTACTGCATTTTCGTGACATCCTTTGTTTTGCTCCAACATCTTTGGTGACAGTTCTATTTTGCTAAAGCATTTTTGGTGACACTTGCAGATTTGCTTTAGCATATGACTTTATAGAAGATTATTTTATCTTTTGTGTATGGTGACTATTTTTGAATTAACCTACCCAATCCTCGTGGGAACGATCTCACTCACACACTTTATTACTTGTTTGATGTGTATACTTTCACACTCTTGCACGCAATTCACAATCATATTTTAAGCGTTGTGCAACAACCAACAAGTAGCTCAATAACCATGAATATGACTCTAATGAAAATATCCCAAAAGAAGGTAAATGGGTGGCTATATACCCAATTAATTACTTTGAACCACTCAACTACTCTTCTAATAAAAGTAAAATACAAAAATCATCTATAGAGCAACCACCTACTTTGGAATTAAAAAAATTGCCAGAACAACTTAAATATATTTATTTAGTTCCTATTGATACTTTGTCCTTAATCATTTATTCTAAGTTAAATCCTAAGCAGAAGACTAAGCTAGAAAAATTATAAGGCGACACACAAAATCCATAGGTTGGACAATTACCGATTTAAAGGGAATCATCTCAGCAGTTTGCATGCATAAGATCCTTTTGGAAGATGACCACAAACTAAGTATTGATGCTTAGATAAGACTGTACCAAACAATGAATGAAGCTATGAGAAAATAGATTATCAAATGGCTTGATGTATGAATGATATATCCTCTCTTAGACAGCACATGGGAAAGCCTAGTGCAGTATGTACCCAATAAGGGTAAAATGACAGTGATAACCAATAAAAACATAGAGTTGATTCCGAAAAGAATGGTAACCTTTTGGAAAGTTTGTATGGATTTCCGAAAGTTAAACAAAGCAACTAGAAAGGATGACTTTCCCTTACCATTGATTGAACAAATTCTTGACAGGTTAGGAGGGGAACCTTTTTATTGTTTTCTTGATGGTTTCTTTGGATATAATAAGATTGCAATAGCTCCCGAGGACCATACAAAGACTACTTTCACATGCCTATACGGAACCTATGCATTTAGAAGGATGTCATTCGGACTATGCAATGTCCCATCAATGTTTCAAAGATACATGATGGAAATTTTCTCCGATATGATTGATGATTACATGGAAATCTTCTTGGATGATTTTTCAGTCTTTGGAGACGATTTCGATAGTTGTCTCGGCAACTTAGAAAAAATTCTATAGAGATGCGAGGAACCAAATTTGATCTTGAAGTAGGAAAAATGTCACTTTATGGTATAGAAAGGAATCATGATTGGACATAAGATTTTCCGTCGAGGAATTGAAGTCGGTAGAGATAAAATAGAAACTATCGAAAAGTTGTCGTCGCCCACTTCAGTAAAAGGATCACAAAGTTTTCTTGGATAACAGTATTTTAAAGAAGATCCACTGAAAACTTCTCAAAGATCACTAAATCTTTATTTTCTGTACTAGAATAAAATAAACCTTTCGTCTTCAATGATTCATGTACTGTAGCATTTGAAATATTAAAATAAAAGATTGTGTTAGCACCAATTGTTGTACCACCAGACTGGAGTTTACCCTTCGAATTGATGTGTGATGCAAGTGACTATGTTGTTTGAGCAGTACTTGGGCAATGAAAGAACAAAATTTTTTCATGTCATAACAATATAAAAGTAAGACCTTGAACGAAGCTCAATTCAACTATACAACAACAGAAAATGAATTGTTGGAAGTAGTATTTGCATTTTACAAATTTAGGTCTTATCTAATTGGAATCAAGGTAACTATCCACACAGATCTTTCGGCCATCAAATATTTGCTCTCAAATAAAGATGCAAAATCAAGGTTAATTCATTCGATTTTGCTGTTACAAGAATTCGAAGTTAAAATCAAAAATAGAAAAGGGATGGAAAACCAAGTAACTTACTATCTTTCCAGATTAGAAGGAGAAAAAGAAGACCAACTAGAACCAGAGATTAATGAGACTTTTCCAGACGAACATCTGTTAGCTGCCACAACGATTGTATAGAAAGTCGTGGCAGAATATCCAAAAGTAACAGTTGACAAAATTACGACAAAAATTTCAGAATACATCATTTATGTCGTCCTGGAAGGAACCACTACACCTTGGTACACATACATTGTTAATTATATTACTAGTGGTATTTTACCTCATAATCTTAATCACCAAAGGAAGTAAAGTTTCCAACATAATACAAAGCATTAATTTTTGGACGTTTCTCTCTTGTTTAAACAATGTGCAGACCAAGTTATAAGACGATACATCTCAGAAGAAGAACAAGACAAGGTACTTGTGAGAAAGGGGTCATGATGGTCGTAGATTCATCCGGTGATGGTGGTTTGTGTGTGATCAGTAGTTAGGGATTTATTGTTTGAAGAAGATGATATTTTCTAGAAAAAATAAAGTGTTTCTCTGTATTTTCTTATTATTCTTTTTATATCAAATGAAAACGCAAATATCTACAGAGAAAAAACAAAAAAATGGCATGACCAAAAGTTGTTGCCGCGACAGATTCTGCCAGGGCAGCAAGTCCTATTTTATAATTCCATATTGAAATTATTCCCTGAGAAGCTTAAATCTCTATGTTGAGGACCATTCGAAGTCATCCAAATATACCTCTATGATGTCTCAACAATAAAATCCACCAAAAATGGACAAGAATTCAAGGTCAATGACCAATGATTGAAACCGTACAACAGATCACAGTTCCAAAATGAAAAGGAAATGGTTAGCCTAGGAGACGCAACTGACTGCACTCGTATTTTAACACATTAATTTATCTACCCATCTAAATGATTATTTTATATTAATGCTTTAGGAACTAGTTATATTTCCATCTTTAGTAATAACAATTTACATAGCTTAATTTTAGGTTTTCTACAACTATCACACCACAAGAAACCTACTACCAGCCTCTTGAGAGCAACATAACCACCACCGAGGAGCCGCCTAAAGCTGATCATCGATAGTGACTCAGTAGATTCATTTCATTCTCCTAATATATAGAGCAATAACTTTATTTTTCTTTTACCTTCTTCTTTTTCTATTTTATTCTTATTTAATCCTTTTTATTTTCGATTATCTTTTTATCTATATCTATCTATCTATCTATCTTTCATGCATTGATGACAATGCATCCCTTAACTTTAAAGGAGCATTAATCATATTTTCTATTATGTAAATATATCTTCAATGTATGAAATCTGCAGTAGTATCTTAAATTGCCTCTTATTTTGTTAATTATTCCTTTACTAAATTTTTTAGGTTTGTAAATTTTTATGAAGCACACTGCCTCGGGAGAATATGTGATCCAGTCCACCATAGCAGAGTGTACCTTTCAATAGGCTTGATATTAAAAGGCATCCAAGGAATAGTATTTAGGATTAGACTATGAGTTTGAAAAATATACACTATTAGACTTAGTTTATTTTAGGAGTTCTTTTCCTTAAAAAACAATTGATACTTAAAACTTAGATTATAGTTAGAGGTGCCTTCATCGTCTCTAGTACAGTATTTAGAGGTCCTCTTCACTTGCTCTAAGACTTAAGTAGTTTTCCCACTTATTAGAGGTGCCCGAAATTGGCTCTAGTATGCATATTTAAAACTTTAGGTACCCGAAACTGGCTCACGTATTATAAATATATACTCACATATATATTTCTATATACTTTAGGGAAAAAGGGAAACTAAAACAAAAATTTAAGTCAGGATTCTTAAGCTAAAAAAAGGATTATAACTCAGAAAATCAGCTTTGTTATAGCTACACACACTCAGAAGACTCAATTACGTTTCAAAGAAATCCTAGAACCCATAGAGGTAGAGCAAAGATAGGAGCTCCGTCGTGACAGACTAAAATGCATATTACTATAAAAATTCTTACTTAGATTATAATTACTTTGCTGGAGGACAAGCAATAGTTCGAGTTTTGGATAGTGATAAGATCTCAAAAGTCCTATATTTTAGACATATTTAACTCAGTATTTGCTTGTAACTAATAGAATTGGATGGCAATAATAGATAATTCTTCATATTTTCTATATTTCAGTATCCAAGCACTCAAATACTATATTTATACAATATGGTTATGGTTTTCTTTCTTAGACAGGAGGAGTAAATCACTCAATGACACCAAATACCATCACTAGATGTGGAATGAAGAAAGATGTAGATTAGATCAGAAGCAGTGAAACACTCGTTAGGGTAGTAACTTGGTCGTGACGGTAGAGAAGTGACGATATATGGTGTACGATAAAAAGAGAATAAAGAACTGAAGTTGTTGATACAAACGAGAGAAGAAACAAAGAAAAGGAAAACAAGACAAGCTATGGTCAAAGTTACTAGACTAAAGAGTTACAAAAGAGTAAAATTAGGATATAAAATAAATATCTTATATTTAATATAAAATCGTATTTTATTCCAATTAGTAATTCTACTTTTGGGAGATTTTGACCTAGGTTTGGCCTATATATACCGACCCCTAGGCATAGTAGATATCATGGATTAAAATTCAAGGCTTCCTTCCTTTACCCTAGCCGCCACCATTATCATTGCATTCTAATTCTTCCATAGGATTAGTTTTTTATGAAGTAATTATGGAAGAAAATTGTACAATTATTTGATTTTTATTAATGCAAGTTTTATAATTTATAGTTTATTCACTCTGGTTATTACTTTTTCCTGTATACGAGCTCGGAAGATAAGTTTGTGAGAAAAAATAATGTGGCAATCAATTATTTATATTTTTATTATTCTTGGCACAAGAGCAATAAGCTACGTAGGTATCCAGTTCCTGTGGGATCGATATCTTAAATAATATAACTTGGCAAAGGTGTGCGCTTGCACCATAAAGGTGTAAGTCTTCCTATGTACAACAAGTTTTGGTGTCATTGTCGGAGACTAACGTTTTACTAACTTACCAGTATATTGATCTTGCACCCTATTTTCTTACTTTCTATTCTTTTATTTTCTTTTTATTTTCAATATAATTAGGATTATCTCATTTCTTGACTAGGTCAATCTCATCAACTAAAGAATACTCTTTGACTCAAAAATTGAGCGAGCAACGCGTTGGGCATCGATGTTTAGGCCCTGTTGGGCCATGAGCTTGAGTGTTAGGCTGGTTTTTGAGCCTTGGGACTATGTGTTTTAGGTTTTTAGTGAGCCAAATTATGGTGAGTGAGGTTAGTTGGGTAATTTCACCATTAGATAACAAAGAGGAGAGAGGATTTTAGTTTTTGCTAAAAAAAAATGGTGTAGGTGAAGCCACCTTGTTCCCTCTTCTTCTTTATCTTTATCCCTCCCAAATTAAAGGTTCAAGGCATAATCTTTTTGTTATGAGCTACAAATCTCGTTTTGAGTGTTGATAGGAAGTTGTAGGGCTTGAGAGGATATACAAAATATGGTAAAAAGATTGTAGTTTAATGGAGAAAGGTTTTGATGTAGGTTGAAAAAGCAAAACGGGTTACGGGTGTTGTTGATCTTCTCCTTCATCTTTATCTATCACGACCCAAGTTTCGAGACTCAGAGCCTAGTTAACCCAAGTTTCGGGCCTCATGTTTGGACCTTGAGGGCCTTGTTGGGCATAAAGGTTTGAAGTTGGATTTGGACTTACAAAATTGCTTGAGGGTAGTTTGGTAATTGGCTAAATAAGGAGTTTGAGATAGGTAAAGGGGATGATTCTATCTGCATGGTGTAGAGAATGATATCATCATCCTTTATTGTCTTCCTCCATCTTCCCTAAGGTCATTTTCTCTCCCAAATCCATCTCCAAAAGTAGGGTTTTTAAGTGTGAGCTGAGAGTATCACATTTTGCTGCTTGAGGAAAGTTTATTCAATTTAGGAAGATCTATCTTTCAAGGTAAGTATGGTTTAAGATGGTGGAGGTAGGGTTTTTGGTAGGTTTTTGAGGTAAGAATGGTAATAGTTTTAAGAGAGCTTTAGGTTGGTTAGGAGCTCATTCTTAGCCTCTTTGAATCGTTCTAATTAGGGTAGAAATCTCTTGGTCATCTTCTCTTGTAGTAAGGGAACAAGGAGGACCTTCTTCAAGCTTGGGCAAGGAGAAAGTCTAAGGCTTGTTGTGGAGTCTCTTTAGCTCATTTTGGAGGTTCGAACACTTCCAAATCCTTTCTATTTCATGTTCATCATCATTCTTGGCATGCTTGATTTGTTTATGATGGTTTGGTTAGGATAGAGCCTAAGCATGCTTCAATGGTGATTTGAATTATGGTTGATGATATTTAGTAAAAATGGTTAGAAACTCACCTAAACTACTTCAATAATATGTAGGAACATTTTGGGAACGTTTGGTTCAGTTCTAATTAAGGTTCTTAGGCATTTTAGGGTACAGACTTGCGTTTTCGTGCAGGTGTATCGATACCCTTGGTTGGAGTATTGTTACCACTGAGAGAAAAAATAAGCTAAAGAAGTAGGCATTTTTGAATGTTTTGTCAGAGTATCAAAGCCAATTTCTCCAGTAGCAAATCGTTTTGATACCCGTTGGTGGGTGTTTCGATACCCAAAATTCTAGTGGCAAATTGTTTTGATACCTCCTCTAGGGCATATCGAAATAGGTGTTCGTATCGATACTCCACATAAGTGTATTGATACAGGTTGGTCTCCCTTAGTCTTAAGCTATCTTCTTAGCGTATCGATACAAGAGAGGAGTGTATTGATATAGTGGTGTTTTGATACCCTCTTTATAAGCGTATCGATACGCTTGAGCAATCTGTCCAAGTTTTTAAAGGTTGAGCTTAGGAGTTCCATAATTCATGTTATGGGTTCTTATGGGTTGTTTAAACCATAAAATAATTAATGAAACTTGGAATTGGTAATAAGGACATTGATATGATGGAAATATGCTTTGCATGCTTGGCCTTGGTTTTGTTGTGGTATGGTTGATATGAGATCCTAGGTGGATCACCTTGTTTGGTTGAGTCTTTATTTGGTGGGACTCGGATACCCAGTGAGTGAAAGTGTTGCAACACAATTGAAGATCATCCAATGTGAGATTCTGGATGATATATTGAAGGCCATCCGATGTGAGATTCTAGGTGATGACTTTACTCAATGTGAGATTCGTAGCCTCACTTGATGTAAGATTCCGAGTGAAGACTCAATACGAGATTCCGAGTACCCTACCTCGATGTGAGATTGCAAGGAGCCCGATGTGAGATTCCAGGCTGGGTGAGTTCCCTAGTGTTGGGTTAGTAGTAGGCCTCATATTCGATTTTTTTACTTTATGCTTTAGTTGCATATGGCATATCATGTCATCATTTTCTCATCTAGCATGTTTATTATAGTTATGATTCACTTGGAAGCACATTCGATAGGTTGTGTACCCACTGAGCTTTAGTAGCTCAGCATTTTGGAATTTATTTCCATGCGTAGGTAAGTAGACGGATGTTCGGAAGGACGTGGCTAGATTAGTGGTAAAGTACAGTTGCTAGATTAGTGTGCTATGTATTCGTAGAACCATTGTTGTAATCGTAACTCTATTTTATTTAAATTGTCAAGGTCAAATGTTTTATCAAACTTGTATATGGAGCTCCATCTATATTTCAGGATTTGTTAAACCACCTGTATATTTAATATCATTTTCAATTTTATGTCACATTTGATGTTATATTTTAGACTTGATTTGGAAAATTTTATGGATATGGGTTGGGTTTGTGTCTCAAATATGGAATCGGGGTTCGGGAAGTTACATTATCAGTGTTTTCAGTCTTTAGCTTCACCTCAGTAATGTCTAATTGTTGGTTTTAACTTCTTCTTGCAGAGAAAGAAGTTGGAAAATCATCAGGAGATTTAGGGAAGAAGAAGGCATGAGCTGTGAGCAATCTTCATTTTCAGCTTGTTTTGCTCGATGTTAGTATACCACTAACTCCCAAATCATCATACATCTCATGAAAATAGGTTATATTGCATGATTGGTTCATGTTTGTCTTGCTTGATTGGTAAAATACCCTTGAATGGTGAATTATGGGTTGGGATGATTCATGGCTTAAAATTGGTAGCAACACACTCTAAACTACTTTAATAGTGTATAAAGACGAATTTGAAATCAATCATATGGTTTAGGCAAGTGTTCTTGGTAAATTTTAGGTTCAAACTTGTATTTTTGTACAAGCATACCGATATAGGTTCAGAGTGTATTGGTACGGTAGAGTAGATTTGAGGGAAATTTATAGTAGGTGTATCTATATGGCAACTCGTGTACTAATACCCTTGTATATTTTAAATTCTAGAGATATTTTTTGATACCGATATTCAATGGCGTATCGATACCACTGATGTATTAGCTTCCTATAGGCAGACGTATCGATATACTATATAGGTGTATCGATACGGGGTTAACTGTATTGGTATTAGTAGACAGTTTGGGATCTTAGAAGGTATCAACGTATCAATACGCCTTGGGGTATACCGATACTTGGAAACGTATTGATACCCCATATAGGTGTATCGGTACTCGCTGGGCAATCT
Organism: Abelmoschus esculentus; assembly: GCA_035048815.1. Classification (NCBI taxonomy): domain Eukaryota; kingdom Viridiplantae; phylum Streptophyta; class Magnoliopsida; order Malvales; family Malvaceae; genus Abelmoschus; species Abelmoschus esculentus. Next base: position 8,229,047 of record JAUCBN010000026.1, on the reverse strand, counting down.
AATCAAAATTAGTGTTTAAGATTTGAGGGCTCTATAATTCATGGTATTGGGTTCTAAGAGTCTAATGCAAAATAAATGTTAAAACTGATAAACTAATAAATTAAACATTGTATACGAATAATTGGATTAAAGACTCGATAAAGCTTGGAGAGTTTAAATGAATGGTAGAAACCACATGGATCCTTGGTGGTTTTTGGTCCTATATGATGGATAGGACCTTGTTGTGTGTTGATAGGTTGCTTAGCTAATTAAACCCTTATGTAATGGGAATTTGGATACCCAATAAATAGTGTCACAACATGATGAAGATATCTCGAATGGAGGATCCCGTTGTTGTGGGATGAGACCTTATTTGAAGAAGCTCAATGTAATATTTTGAGCATGGGATTTAGAGGATCCTGATGTTGTATGGATGTGAGCCTCAATCCATATGTGTAGGATCCCAATACTATGTGAAAACGGGTCTCACTCATAGTGTAGGATCCTGATGCTATGTGGACAAGTGGCTCACTACCTTGTGTTGATTTTGCTATGTATATGCTATGTGAGACAGTACTTATTCATGATGTTGTGTGTTTAGGAGATTATGGTAGCCATCATATCATGCATGATATCACATTTGTTGAATTGCTTTATGCATGATATGTGCGTTATATGGTCGAGTGGAGATGTACCCACTGAGCTTCCGTAACTTAGCATTTTAGAATATGTTTTCGTGTATAGGTTAGGTGACAACACGGATCGGAGGAGTACCATCGTGGTCGGATTCTCAGCATTGACTTGGTGTCAGAGTATAAATTATTTAATGTAACGGGCTAGTACTTGTCAGACCATGTATTATAATTTTATAACTCTATTTGGTATTTTAATTGTGTCAATTACTTTTAAAAGGTTGTACCATTTGGAGTTCCTTACTCTTTTGAATTATGTTAGATTTTATATCTTTTGAAACGAATGGACTCTTATTGGATTTGAATACATTTAATGGTCTTTTAAAGCGAAATTTTGTAATATAGATTTTAGGTTGAAGGTCCAATGTGACATTCGGATTTAGGGTGTTACATGTACTTTCTAAACATTTAATGTATTTCCTGTACTTTGCTTTCGTCTTTTTAAATTTCCTTGAGTTTAATGATGTTAATTGATGATGTGGCATGCACACGTGACATTTGTAAACTTATATTTGATTTTGAGAAACTTATATTTGATTTTTAAATCACCTTGAGTTTAATGATGTTAATTGATGATGTAGCAATAGCTATTTTGCATATAAATTTCTAAGTTTACAAATTAATTGAAAAATCAAAATATTTTACTATGTCAAAATTAACTCATCAATGTTTTCTCTTTAAATTTTACAAAACATTGATTTTAACACAGGCGTTTTGATACTATCCTTAGGTGTTTTGGTATAACTGGAATTTCAAAAGGCAAAATGTTAAGGCGTTTCGATACGGCCTTTGGCCATTTCAATACATTTTGAAACTGTGATTTTTGGTTTTGAAATAGAAAGCTTTAGAATAGAAACATGCGTTGGTTGTTTCGACACTGCCTCATACTTGGTCCATATTGTGTAGTACTATAAATTACGTAAAAATCTGAGCAAGTATATACAGTCGTGCAAAGTAATAAAGGGTGAGTGAGTATCTTTTCCATGAGGATTGGATGGAAATTTATGTCAATTTTGTCAAGACAAAAAGAACAATAACTACAAAAGAAATAAAGACAATGGTATAAATAAATAGAAATGTAGTGACAAGTGGTGCAGATGTACGATGGAGTATGGTAAAGGTGTAATAGTGAAAATGCTATGGAAATTTAAAAATGCAAGCAAGCAAGCAATTAAAATTGTCAAGACAAAATGAAATGGAAGGTGATGGCACGGTAGAAGTATGAAAGCAGTGTGAGGAGTACGAAAATGTGATTGCACATAAACAAGTAAACAGAGGAAACACTTTGTAAATTCCAAGGCAAAAGCGAAATGAGAAAACGAGAGTAAGATATATGACTTAATAATCCTCGATTGATAAGCCCTACTGGAATGAATAATGGGTTCTTGTGAACTCCTAAAACTCACTCCTCTGAACAACTAGATGTTATATGGTTTATTCACTCGATAGAGTTTTCTAACATGCTCTCTCTCGAGTCAAAGGAACCTAATAGCCTAAAATGTCACGATATCTCCTTTCGGTCTCAACAGTGACATCTAGCCTATCGAAAAAGCACACTCATTTTTAGTCGTTGAAACCCTTAATTTAAGTCTCTCTCGAGCACCTAAGGTCAGGTTAGGCTCTAGTTACAATCTAAAACCCATTGTTATTGTTGATTCTCCCTTAGTTTCTCTCAAACACTAAAGATCTATAGCTACGTTTCTCTCGAACACCTAGCAATATACCTAAGCAAAGAACACTCTCATACCTCTTACAAACTTAGGTAATTAAAATCAATGAGCAAAGCAAATAGCAACCAAATAAACAATTAATATATTCATGAAAGCAAAGTATTTGAATACGTTCAACTACAACCCTCAAGAAATAAAATAAAATAAAGCAAAGCAAAAGGGTTGGAAGACACCCTTGGTGCGCACTGTCGCAGGATCTTTGACCATCATAAAGACGCTTTAGCATGCTAGCCCCTCTCGGGAGCCAAGCACGTCTCTCCCTTCGAGCTCAACAATGGAGAAACCTTTTGAAAACCGGTAAGAGAAAGGAAAGGTTGTAGCTTTTTCGCCGCCTCTAGCTCACTTTTGCTCTTCAAATTCCACTCCAAAGGTCATGTTTTTCTCTTAGGTCACCATTCTTTATATAGTGGGGGAGGAATACCCTACGTTTTAGGAAAATTCTCTTTACACCCCCATTCACGTGAAATGCAAATCTGCCCAGATGACAATGGTTCCCTCCAAGGTGATTATTGGTCAGTCTCACGTACAACACCAGCTGACAATTCCTACAAAATATCTTCTTGTCTTTTTTTGTAGCTCTAAATGTCTCCATATTTGTCATGACATTTTTCTTCACTGTCATTCTACAAATGTCATGACAAATCTCCCTTACTCACCTTCCCCGTAAAATAACATCTATTACCGCACCATAAATGTCAAGGCATAACTAACCACCAAATACAATGTTATAATCTTAAATGTATCTAAATGATCCTATATGCACTTAAAGACAATCAATAACTTAAGTAAAAAAGCTCTAAATATAGCCTTTTTGCGGAGTTATCAATACTTAACCTAAATATTTTTAACAAAACCTTTCAATACAAAACTAAATTGTTTCCATATTGTGGGTTAAATTTTCAAAAATCAAGCATTTAATTTTTTTACCCATGTTTGTTAGTTATTAGGAATCAAAATTTTTAAAAGTTGGTTACACCGTTTCGATAAGTCTCATAGGAGTTTCGATATAGCTCAAAGTTGTTTCGATATGCTCCAATTTTAAAGGCTTTTCATTTTGATACAACTATTTAGCGTATCGATACGCCCCTATTAAATGCACATAACAATTCTTTCTATTTTAGTACCGTTTTGATGTAGGATTTCATGTATCGATACTACATGTTGCAAAAGTATATTTATGGTAGGAAGAAAATCTCTCAATGGCTATATTGATAATCCCAAACACCTAAACAGTTAGAATTCAATGAGAGATAGAAGAAATACAAGCCTCTAAAGCTTCAGCAAGAGCTATTAACCTCCGAGTAAAATCCAAGCATTTAATCCAACTCCAAGCATCTTATTGTCACATCTTGTACACTCAGCTCATTTGTTCTTCATTATAATATTTGTTTTTGAGTTTAGAGAGTTTTATTTTAATTGAGTAATATTCTTCTTGTGAGAGAAAATCCAAATCGTCAATTTCTTTTCCTTTGTAACCTTGTGAGTGTTAAGTCAATCTTTGAGTATAAAGATTAACTTGTTGTAACGGTTGTCTCCTTAACCTAGGAAATGGACGAAATCAAGTTTAGTAAATTGTTTGGAAAACCTTAGTGGTAGCTAAGGTAGTGGATGTAAAACTTATTCGAAGCTTGAACCATTACAAATTCTTGTGTATTCGATTTTCCAATTTTTTTATTAGCTCCTTCAAATTTTAAAAAGGACAATTTACCCCCTGTGGGTAATTATTTGTCTATCGATCCACTCAATAATATTTCTTATAAGTTGCACGTAACACTTTCATCCAAAAAATTTTAAAATCAAGAGACTTGAAACAATGTTATTCTTTTTAACGTAATAAATCTAAATGATAAAAAAAAGTTGGAGGGCATGGCAAAGATTTTCCTTCAAAATAAATATGGGGAAGCTTTTAATTTTATTTTTTCTTTAAAAAGAGAAAAAAAAAAAAGTTAAGTTTCGGCCGGTGATGGCAGTGAAAATCGAGTGAAACTCCTTCGTTAGAGGGTTACGTTCCAGCAACGATTAATTTTTGAAACCCAACAAGAATTTAATATACCCATGAATTCTTGTCTCGACAATTTCTTTTAGGGGACTTGTAGCATGAATCAAAAACAAAGATAAAGGTGACTATTTTTTAAACTATTAATAAAAAAATCTTTTTTAATTATCGCTATTGATTGAACTGCGACTGAAATCGACGACGATGGAGATATAAGGATAATAGAAAAAAAAACGTTTTAGGTTTAAAATCAAAGAAGATAAATTAAAAAATAAAACTGTGAAATTTTTGTCATGCCCTGAATTAAGCCCCTTGAATCAATTAACATTTTTTGAGAGAAAAGTGTCACTTGACGACTTATAAAAGTGTCACGTGTCTATATTACATCATCAGTTAATATCGTTTTAAAAGATAAAAGTAAAATGTAAAGGGTACATTAAATGTTTAGAAAATATAAACATCACGTTGACAAACAAAAAATTAGAAAATATTTTAATTTGATATTTTTAATTTTTCGTGTTTTTAAAAATTAAAAATTTTGAGCTTACTAATAGTTAAATCTATTAATTTATGATACTAATCCATAATTATGTGTAAATTTTAAATTTAATTTTTATTCTCAAAATATTATTAGTCCTTGTAACCTAATCATATATTTCATATATTGTTTAGGTTGAGTGAAATTTCACAACTAAATGTTAAATCTATTAATTTATGCTATTGAACTATATTATATGTAAATTATAAATTTAATTCTTGCAATTATTTTTATTGGAAATGTTTCAAAAATTAGAAAAAAGATGAAAACAATTTTTTAATATAATAATCATAATTATTTGTTTACACTTAGCCCCCAAAAAATTCACAACAGTAAAAAACTTTAAAATATATATAAATAAAACCCTAACCTTTCTATAGAATATCCATTTATTCAACCCTAATAAGATATTCAACCTATTGATCGATCCATTACAGAAGCGAGTCAAGCAACCCTTCAGACTCAATGTATTCTATTCGCAGTGAACTACTAGAACTTCTGACATAAAAATAATAAATAAAATTGTATATTACATCATTTAATACACTCTTATTAGTATAAATATTAAATAATATATTTAATCTAAGTGAGAAAAAAAATAACATTTCGTCTCTTTAAATTATGTCGAGGAGAAAATCTAAAAGATTGCACTAAGACCCCCAGAAATTCTAATCTGACTTCAAAATTGTTAAGTAGCATAGACTTCCAGATATTCCCATTAAAGTAAACTACTGACCAACAACATTCGACCAAGATTCATAGCCTATAAGAAATTTCCCCATTAGATAGATATGGCCTTCAGACAGACCAACTGAAAACAGCATGAACGTGCATTGTAACTTATGGGTATAATGACCTAAAACATGGTTTGGGCGATGGAGATCGCAGTAGCGAAAGTTCGAATAATGAACCACACACATTTGTTGCAAGAGGAAGTTAATTTGATCTGACCAGAACTGGCTCAACAAAACACAGTTCCCTTATTATTTCTATCATGAAAATACAAAGAGGTTACCCTCACAATCAAAATTGCATACTGACTAAGCACAACAGAGAAACTAAATTTAAAAAGAAAGAAAGAAATTAAATAAAAAAAAAAAACTTACAAAGGATACACAATGCCAAGGATCCCGAAACTTGTACGTGTCGTCTTTTATCCTCTGAAAAAGCCTCTGTATCCAAATTCTCTTCATGCTGTGAGCCGGTCGAAGGAAATGCCCGTCATCTCTGCTCAGAATCTGGATATTAATACACAAATAGTTTACTTGTTTGATCAAACAGGAGTTTTGTTGGAAACAAAAGAAAACACAAAGTCCGGTTTTAACTTCCAAACCGACTATCAGAACTAAGAAAACGCATGTAGGCTTATTTTACATACAGGTTCAGAATTCAAATAGTTAATCTGACAAGAACTGAGGTGGTGTAAAAGCACATAAAACCACAGATACAAGTTCAGATAGTAATATTCACAGGCAACACTAGACAAATGTAATAGAAAAAGGATAGCAACGTACTTGCATATCTCCTTAGTGAACCATTTCCATTAAGAGAGAAATGCACTGGTTTCCTTTCATGACCGAAAGATAGAATTTCTTGCATTCTTTCGGGCCAATCTGAATTCAATCTACGGGCAAAATCTTCTACCTCCCTATACAAAAGATTAAGAAAAAAACAATAGGGCCTTATATACAAATTTTCTCCAACTTTGTGTAAAACAAGTATAGGATACTGACAATGTTCATTCGCTACGGTCAGCATACTACTTTCCATAAATTCATATGAACAATAACTAAATATGGGCAAGTATGGTTTCAGATTATTTAAAATTTCCAAAAAAGTCCCGACTACAGAATGAATAGAGTATCAGACTGTTTCTATTACTATAGAGATGCATTAGTACTTCCTCTAGATATATATAGTGACATATATGTGAATCATTGAGAAACGTATAAGCTCATGTCATACTGTCTTTAAACTCCAGTTATTACAATGATTATTCGGCAACTCATCCTGTGGGACCCTTGATTGTAATAGATAAATAGGAAATGGAGAAGAAAGGAAGAAAGAGAGACAGAGAAAGAAGAAATGACATCAACATATCCTTAACTCTTATTTTGCCACCCAAGTATGCAAAATAATAAACCCACGTGACAATACATATCAAAAAATATATAAAAAGAGCCCAGAAAACACAAAATCATGGATCATCTATGACTAACCAGGCAATTGAAAAAGATTAAAACTCCAAGGTTAAAGCAAAAACTGCAGGGTTACATGACCAGATTTTCCTTCAATGCTCCACGGGAGTGGGAGCAAGATTTACCAGGCAAAATTCACCTTTACCTGTCTATTTTTTCTTTCAGTGCTGGATCAATCTCATCATCAATATCACCATCATCAAGCTCATTCTTACTGGTAAAAATATCCTCCTCGCCATCATGTAAATTCGAGGTAGCACCAACACTGGTCCGACTTTTCTGACCAACTTCGGCACTACAGCACACTGAGTTAAGACCATTTAGTTCCTGGAACAGGAGAGGAACTTTCGTAACTTGTCAATATTCAAAGAAAGATGAAAGAAGGTATAATTGATGAGGTTCACACCTTATTATGGTTTTTAATGTCTTCATTGGCAGATGTGCTCTTCTGCTGATCTTTTCTTCTTCGGTTCTTCTTTTTACTCTTTGAAGTTCTAATCCCTTTAGAATCTGCAAAACAAAATTCCCTTACCTCCTATGAGGCCTTCAGAAAGAATTAGAAAAAGAAGAATATGAAGCAAAGTTTAAGTTTATGGTATCCATGAAGCAGAACAATTTTAAATGGTTATAATAATTCCAGTACATAAAACATAGGTGCCAGTACAGATGCCAAATAGCAAACAAACAATTATAATTAGCTCCCTAAACATTTTTCCATTTACTTTATATCTATAATGAAGTGTAAAATCTCAAATTTCCAGTTTTAGTTTGTTGGAAAATGATTCCTAAATAAAGATCCTCAACAATGATGAGTGAAGGAAAAAAATAAGCACATTAGTCATTTTATTATCCTGTTCACTAAAAAGTTATCCACAATCCTGTAAGACAGGTCATTCTGTAACATCTTCGAAGAAAGGTCATATTCTTTCCATGCCTTAACAATTTAAAGATCATCAAACTGGTTTCTGATAAAGAACACAGAAGCATTTGCTTTTTCTTGTCCAATTCAGGTTCTATCATTGAGGATGAGACTAGAGATTGACACATTAGATTCAACCAGAACAAAACTGAATTATACTATTCTTTCTAGGAGAAAAGCTAAGGTATCTAATCAGTAAAACCACCTATCAAGACTATTCTGCCAATATGAAAAATCAAACAAACAAAAATACTCGTGAAACAGAAACGGTTTTACAGAACTATAACCTATCGGATAGAAAATTAATATATCCAAAAATATATATCAGAACATAATTTAAGCATACCTCCATTGTCTCCATTAATAAATGATAAGAGGTCGTCAACTGAACGATCATCGACACGCTCTTCTTCAACTTCAACGCTCTGAGACACAGAAGTCTTCACTTATTTACATGCATTTTAAGCAGCGAGTTGCATAGTGATGCCTTAAGAAGTTAATTAACAAAGCAAGTTCATCTCAACCAGAAATATGCTCTACTAAGGAGTAAAATTGCAGAGGGTGCGAAATAATCAGAGAGAAAAGCCAAAAACAAGAACGAGACAGTCACCTTTAGTTTCTGCCTCTCTTTTAGTTCCTTCCTCTTTTTTGCGTACAATCTATTCAACAGTCGGATCCGCGGGTCATCAGTTGTATTTTTCAAAGGCTCCAACTTTTCTTCCTAAACCAAGTATTAAAAATACAAATAGGGACTAAAAGAAAGACATGATAAATAAAGAAGTTTCAGCTATTGATAAAAAGAAGTTTTAACTAACACCAGACACACCTCTGTAAGATCATCCGGCAAATGGAAAATTTCACGTATCTCCTCGGGGCTTTTTCCCTCAATAATTCTTGCAAGAGCACGACTAGCAAGATCAACTAGAGGCTTTAACTGAAGGCTATCAGCAGCAGATGTCAACTCACAAAGTCTCTTTGTGTCCATTCGGATAAACTTTTCGTCAAAAGACTTGCGCTCCTTCAAATTGAAAAGGTAAACACACAAATGAAGAGGAGAAGAAGCTTGGTGTCAATTTGCAAAATGAAATTGAGTAACCTAGAAACACATATACATTTTCTTTTCCCAGAACTCAAAGTGGGAAAAAATGATGTTAATAAAGAAAGCCGTCTATACTTAATGAAAGTTAAAAATTGTCTCCATTTATGCCACTCCAAAAATTTTAAAGTTCTATTTTACGAAAGCAAGATGATAACACCAAAATATAAAAGGTAAATGCTAATTGAAAAACATTTTTAACCTACCTTGTTAGAGCGACCAGGCACTTGATGAAACCGACAATAATCAAGAATTAGGCTTAACATGGCAGGGTTGACTCGCTGAGGAAGAGATATAGAATAATTCTTGGATGATCCCATGCCCTTTTGTATCACTTCATGACATATCATTGGACAAAACATTGCAACCTCCTGTTCCACTTGCTGGATTGAGCCATCAGCAGTTTGAAGCCAAATGTATGACTTCATCATCTGAGAAGAAATCCGACAATGCTTCACAATTAAAACTTAAATATAAACTTGAGAACAAACCAAGTGCACTCAAACCATATAAAGCGCAATCACCAAATAGAAACATAGTTTTCGTCCACATCCATCTCAGGACATTATTCCAATTGGATGCCCATCTACCCTAACTCACACCAAGCAGATAAAAAAATCACGGCAGTTATGCACAATTGCACATCGTTAATATTTACGTCCATATCAAACTAGAGCACAACCTTTTCCTAGTTAACTAATATAATTTGTTTCTACGGAAATAAATATAACCTTGAACAATATGCCTTTTATACCTACAACAGAAACCAGAAAATTTGGTAGAAATTGCTCTTTTGAACAATATAATAAGGATTAACCTAAAACGTAAAAGAAGTGAACAGGAAAAAAAACATACTTCACCAGGAGAATAGATACATACAACTTAGGTGGACTAGATAAAAACCGTACCTCAGGTTTAGTGACTGCCATATCCACTTCTGACATTTCAAAGTAAATTTTGCACACCAAAAAAGGTCTTTCTGTAAATCTTGTTGTAATAGATGTTGTACACCCTGCTTCTCTGATTCTCAAAGACTTGGATACAGTAGATCAAACAGCTTTGCACTTCTCAAGTGACAGAGGCTCTCAAACCTGTAACAAGTTTCCCAGCGTACTATTATCAATGTAAATTTTCCCACTTGCACGGACATTGACTTTGGAAGTAGATCTCAAGTACTTAAATTTGGATCATGAAGCTGTTCAACCAAAAACAATACAAAAATATGCGGCAGAGTTACGAACAGATAATTCACCTAAGTAGAATAACTGCATAAATAAACAATTGTATCAAAATATAGACAAACTTATGCAGTAAAGTAGTTAATCACACAACATGTTGCAAGATATATATAATGCATGCCTAAGTTCCTGAACTAAATATTCAAAAGATGTCCCCAGAACCTAAATAAACCGACTGTCAATCATATTTTTATTTATGTCTGAGTTAGCGTTCACATACACTGTTAAAACAAATCAGACAGAATATTTTATTGGATTGTCAGAACAAAACAAGGTTGAAGGATCTCAACCTTATCAGGATTCTTACCACAAAAGACTCTAGCATCAGAGTCAAAGCCAGCAGCAGAAGTAAAATATTTGACTTTGCAAGGGAAATAGCAAAGTAGTTGAAAATATTATATCATTTACTAGGATTATCTCAACCTTTCTCTTACCAGAAAAAATACTTTCCTTCTACTCAATTTGCGTTAAAGAACCAAACATTCTTTAAGCAAACCGATATTTTCAGTGTAGCAAGACAAGCAGGAGTCATGGAACGATGATTCCCTCATAGGAAATCAACATACAAATTTCTATTACAGACAAGCCTGACACCTATTGTTAAGCACTCCTCCAGTAAACTAGAGTCATGTATTAAACATTCGAGGTTATGTAGCTATAACCCCACTGTTGGTGTGCTCATGATCAAAAAAGAGATCAATGAAACCGAACTGTTATACCAAAGACACATGTACCCTCTCAGTACCTCACCACCGCATTCCACTTGTCTTTCTAGCAAATGAATAATAAATCTTACGCATGTGTTTCTGTTACATCCAATTTCTCCAACTGTATCCCTACAAAACTACCTTTTCTGAATTGCCACCATTACTGAATTAGTCCCTATTTGACCCTACTTACAAAGATTCTGAATTCTTTCACCTCGGAAATTATTTCTCACATTACAATCATACCACCTCTATTACCATTTTAGAAACATAAATTTCTTTTAATTGACTTTTAAAATGGGATATTCAACTTATGGTAAATTAAATTACCATGAGGAAAGAGTTAGGCTGCTCAACGGTTATAAGAATACCGAAATACCGCGTGGCAGACAAAATTTTCATCTGCCAACCTAATGGGGGAGATAACAAGATAACATAGCCATCTTTCGTCCGATCTAACGGTTATTTTACATAAAAACAACTTTAATTGCTTGCAAACTAAGCACCAACCTAACTTAATGCCAGTCACCGACAGTCCGACACAACCGGAAAACACCTTATAATTCAATACTAAATCCTGGTCATTTCCCTCTACTTAATCTAGTCTTATTACCTCTATTCTTTTTCTCAGCAACCAAACACCTTCCAACAAATAAGAACACCTGTAGCATCAAATAAACATAAATTTTGCAAAATCAATCAATAAACCTAAACCTACCTAGCTCAGAAAGTCGAGCAGCTAAAAATCGCGAACTAATAAATTGAACAAAAAATCAATCAAAATAAGAAAACGAAACACATTTCCGTCGCCAATCGATCCTATTGACAAACAAAAGCAATGAAAGAACGATTCTCGAAAGTCAATCTTAACAGCAAGTACAAAATCGATTTCCTCTTCCCTTTTAATGTTAGATGTCTAGTATTTCAATTCGTACGAAAAACGGTCTTGTTTCGATTATACCTGTGTATATGGACACGAAGGTTGCAGAGCTCTCAAACTGCACAGATACGGCAGTTGTCGGCCAACTCCGAAATGGATAAATGAGAGATTGAGAACGGAAAAAGGAAAGAAAAAGATATAGTGTTCCTTTTTTCTTAGTGTAACGTATAATTTTTTTTTTATTTTTTATTTTCTGAATAGTTAAATTTTGGGAAAAGATAAATATTTTTTTTTAATTAGGAAAAGATAAATATTGTGCCCAAGGCAAAGATACGATCGGCGTCGCTGTTAGGATGAGCGAGGGTCCGATAAAACGTCGCCGTACAGTTCACAGTCTCACGTGAACCCTATTAGAGTTGGTTAGGGTTTGGTAGTTTCTTCTTTCATTTTGTTTCTAATTTTCCCAATTTCCGCCCAGCCCCTCAGCCACCCTGAAAAAGCAATAGTAAAACGAAGAGAAATTTAGCTTTCTTGATTCATAGAAGGGTATGTTCGGGTTTTAACCTTAATAAAATTCACACTCATTTTATAAATATAATTATTTTAACTCAAAATCTTCTAAAAATATATTATTTTTTTATTAGACTTTCTTGAATTTAAAATATATATTTTTTAAAAAATATTATTTTCTTTTTTATTTGAATTTCTACCACTTCTGTCTATAAACACTGAATTCAATAGGTGAAATACTACTTCAATACAACATCTGATGAGACAAAGGACTTGACAGGTTTTGACATCAGAAATGTTTCGAAACAAACTCCAAGATAAAAATTGTCTCATAGAACGACTCAGTTTAGGATTTTTTTAAAAAGACAGCAATTTAAAATAAATAAATATTGTTATACTGAATTTTTATAAAAATTATAAAAAAAATTAATATTAATTTTTTTTATATATATTAAAATTTGTATATTTTTTTAAGAAATTTGATGTATATAAAAAATTATTTTTAAGAAATTTTGTTTGTTTCGTGCTCGTTAAAAATCGTATTGTTCAAACACACATTATTGTTCGTTAATCTCACCAAAACTTTTACTTTATTTTTAAAATATTGATAAAATTTAGTGATATCATTAGAGTTTAATATAAATATAGAAATTTAAGAAAAATAAATGTGAGGTCTAAAGAGATAAATAAACAAATTTGTTATGATCGAGTTAGAGATACAATTGATATTTGAGTATAATACTCTTTTTAGTTTCTTAACAATATTCGATGAACAAAAAAAATATTTTAACGAAATTAAAATTTAATTTTCAATATTTTTTTATATGAGAAGTACAAACTGCTTTTTTCCTATTTTCATACATAATGTAATAATAAAAGAAAAAAAAAACTTTACTAAAAAAGAAAAGACTTATTATTATAATTTATTTTTTATAATGCAAAATAATTTTAAATTCTCAGAAATGCAAAACGTTTTAGAAATTTGAACTAAATTTTTATAGATAAATTACCTAACAATTCAATAATTTTTTTAAAATATTTTATTAACAATTTAAACTTCTTGGGACGTGGCTATCAAAAATCATAAAATTATTTATATAAAAAATAACAACTTATTTTTAAACGATTCGAGTTAGACTTTGTTTGATTTAAATCATTAAGATCTTAAGTCGAATTAACTTGAGTCGAGCTTAATCGAGTTTGGATCAGGTTAAACTCGAGTTGTTTGCGAGTTGCTCAACTTGATAAGCACTCATACTGTAACACCCTAAAACCGACTTAAGAGGATGTTACATTTAAGTCAAAGACTAGTTGATTTATGTGCAATTAAGAATTAAAATATCACATGATATATTAATTAATCAAATTAGAACTTAATTGAACTAAAAAAAATATAGAGTTGGAATAAGGATTCAATTGAAATAAAAATAAAGTATGAAAGTTTGCATGTAATTGAAGAAGTATAAGTTGTCAATTTAGAGGATTAAACCAAAAAACTTGGTAGTGAAAATTTTAGGTGGCTAAAATCGACCAATTGGATCCATTATAATGGATTTTTTTTATCCTATTATTTTAACAAAAAAAGAGAAAATAAGAAATAGGAGAAGGTTTTGGACGGCACTAGAGGGGGAGAAAGAGAAAATACATGTCATCTTCTCCATCTTTTTTTTCTTTATTATTAAGACCTTATAAAGAGGGTTTGAGGAAGAAAGCTTTTTTTCTTGTTAAAACCTTATCAAATAACACAATATTAATGAGTTAAGAAGGAGATTTTGTCAATCATAGAAGCTAAAAGAGCTAAACAAGCTTTGGAAGAAGCCATTTGGTGCTAGTGGACTGTTTTGAGCAAGCTAGGTAAGATTCTTGTTAACTTTGAATTTTGATGTTATTTTGGTTAGATTAAAGTTGGTTTAAGTTAGTTATTGCTTGGTTATAATGTTAGAAACATATGAAGGTAGATTATGAAGCTTGGGTTAGGATTTAAACCCATGAAAAGTGAGATAGTCAAAACTGTCATATCATGTAATTTCGGATAGCTATCTTTGAAAATTTTCCTAGGTCGAACTTGAGAGAATTAGGGACTTAAATTTTGAGGTATAATACTCTCATATATCTAGTTTAAGTGAAAATTCACGAAACCTCATTTGGAGTTGTGTAGAAAATTTATAAGGCGATTAGTAAATGGTGGTTCAAGCTGTCCAGAATATTCTATTCTGGAACAGTGATTTTAATCGGCCATCGTGAATAGCAAGGTTGAAATTTTAAGCTGAAAATTAATTTGATTAATATTTCATATGTCTATAAGGCTTGGGAACAAACGGAACTTGATTTGGAGTTCTATAGAAAAATCTGGAAACATGTTAAAACGAGATATCAAAATTGTCCAAAAATGAAGATAGGTTGCCTTTAGATAAAAAAAAATTGTATTAAATGGCTTAGGATTAAAATGCAAGCTTGTTATGGTTAGATACATAATTTCATTAGTTTTCCAAAGGTATAAAATAATTAAAAATTCAATGTACAGACTAGAAGATATGCAATTTTAGTAAAAGGTCGATAAATTGCCTAGTGTAGGGCAGATTTGAATATTGTATTTGTTATGCATATGAACACTTTAATTAAGTGGTTTTAATGCATTCTAATGAATGGTTATGTATGTATGGTAATTAGAAGAATCAAACGAAGGATACCGTGAGGGGGAGAAGGAATCGGACCTTGCAAGGAGGAAAGGCAAAGGGATCTTCATCCTCAATCCTTGATAGCTTGGAGTCTTTGTGAGTGTGGTTAACTTAGGGTTGGAAACTAGTTCCCAACCACCTCTTTTATGTTTAAATTGCCATGAAACATGACTAATTAATCATTTGGCTAAATTATGGTAGGTAGGAGTAAATTATTTGTTAAACTTGTTTGTTGCCATGTTAATTTGGATGTTAGAAAATGCCATGAATGTTGTTATACTTGTTTACATTGATTGATTTAATACATAATTATTGGTATGTCTTTAAAAGATTAAAGCATGGTGTAGCATGCTATTACAAGGTACGCATGATAAATTGTTCATACATTCATATTGTTTCTTGAATTATCATGTTGATACTTGAAATAAGATAGAACTAACAATAAAAAAAACTTTAAACCCTTGGTTGCTAGTTGGTCCTAGGTAGAAAGGCATGCCTAGGGTATTGAGCTCTTTAGTGGTGGTAAGTCATCTATTTGTCTTGGATGGTAAGTCATCCCTCTTGCTAGATACTTTATGTATCGACTTGATAGTACTTTGTGTACATCTTGTAGTGTCATAGACACTTTCTTGGATGCTATATGCATCAACTTGCTAGGTACTTTGTGTACCAACTTGTAACCCGATTACTTTCTTTCTAACTAAAAACCAATGAATCAATATAAGTAAAAAGACTATATAACTTGAATATACATTTGGTGCCTTATGCTATTTGACTAGTTAAAAATTAGCATGGGTTAATGTATATGATATTGCATTGATACCAACATGCTGCTTGCTTAAGTGTATGTTTATATGACTTGAAAACATGATAAATCTTGTTTGCTTTAAATAGAAAGCATGTCTATGATATATGTCTTGATTAAAAGCATGATATGTTTAATTTGAAACCATGATAGTCCTTGTAAACTCCGAATTGAAAGCATGTCTATATTTATTAGTCTTGAATGAGAGCATGTCAATATTGTTTGCTTAAATTGAAAGCATGATTTGTTGTATATATTTGTTACTTGCTTAATACATGTTTAATCGGTTAGTTTTAGGAACTACCTCGCTAAGTACCTAACAAGTACTTATCACTCTTTTGTTTCCTTCCTCCCTAAACATCAGGTTCTCAAGTAAAAGAGCCAAGCTAGGATCGTTCTAGGAGGCAAGCATAAGCATCAAGCAAGGAGTATGGTATTTTGTAACTCCTAGAGTTGGTGGCTTAGTTATGTTCTTAGCTTCCATGCATTTTGATTTATAAGTTGTAAATGTTGGTTTTAGTGTTGGCGTGTAAACATTAAGGCTAAGTTATGGTTTGTACTTAGTTGACATGGATAAACTTGGATAACATGGATTTTATCTTGATTTTACTTGATTTAATGAGCAAAACTTTGTATGGCTGTTATATGATGTCCAAACATGCTTAGAATAGGTCCCAAAGTATAGGATTGACTTGAGTTGAATGATTAGATTTGGTTAAGTGTAATAGAAATTTTGTATGCTTGTACTTAAAGAAATATCAAATGGTTATCTTGTTTTCCAAGAAAGACCAAGTTGGTCACTTTGATAGGATTTTGCCTTGTTTGGAAAGCTTGAGTAACACTCCATGTCTCTTAAACTGGGATAGAGGTGTTACACGTACTCTCTCCATACCCATGTCATTTAAAATTTATATATACACAATTTACCTACCACCCGTAATAATTACAATTTTTTTTGATAATTATCACTGAATTTTTATTAAATTCATAAAAAATATTACAACTACAATGAATTCAGAAAAATCAAAAAACAAAGAAAAGTAAAATATTTTCTATGGAGATAAGCATACCATCAAAATCCAGAAGCTTCCTGAATCTCCTTGTCTCTGTCCAATCGAGACACATAACGGGTGAATAAGGAGTGGTGAACGATCTAAACCATTAGACAGAATGTTTCGCTACCCAGGACTGATTATATCGGTATACAACCATCAACCGAGTGGAGATTTAACCATCAATGACCACCGACAAAATCATAATCAGAAACTAGCGCCGATTCAGATCTCTGCAACAATCGGCTGCTAGGGCATGTTAAATCATGCCACAAGGACAGATAAAATAAAGCACAAAAATAAAAATAAAAACGTATCACAAGGACAAAGAAAACGCTTACCATGAAGGCAGAGATTCTTATTAACATATATGAAAATAAAATAAAAAGAATAATAGAAATTCGGTGGTCGACAACTAATTTTATATTAATTGCGGACCACCGATTAGAAAACAAAAGAGATAAAAAACGACGACAGTAAGGAAAGAAAAAGGGTAAAACTAGATATCTATCATCTACTCTATATCTACTATTCAACTGGATATCCGTCATCTAATCTAATACGTACCTATCAATACTTACTTGACAACCAACCACTAATATTAAACTATACAAAAACAAACTATAGATTTGTGTAAAAAGGGTAAAACTATGTATACTTTATTGATTGATCAATGCATATATAGAATACATTTATATTGGTATAAATTTAACTATAACTAAGTACAACAAATTTAACTAAAGCATAGTTACACCCATATAAATTTTACTTAATTTCAATTAACTAACTAAAGATGAAAAATATATTTACATCGGTGTAAGTTTTATTTAGCTTAACTAAAGCATATTTGGTTAAATTGTAAAGCACAGTTAAAAAATAAATAGAGTTTATATGATAATTTAATAACTTATTCTTAATTATATAATGATGATTTGTAGATAACTAGATACAAGACGAATAAGGTCTTAAATTTGCACCTCAGCTAAAATTAATACAATGCATAATACGCAGAATTGTATTTGTCCATAATTAACCTTTATTTTTCTTTTACAAACATTTAACTAATTTATTTTAATTTCTCGTTTTTTGAAATCTTGCGTAATCGTACTTATTACATATATGCAGAATTGTCCCTCAATTTCACTTTTATTCAAAAATAACTTTGAGAAAGCCTTTATGAGCTTGAAATTATAACAACATATGTGTTGAATCCCTTTAACGACAATATTAGATTGTCTGTAAAACATAAGAGTGTAATCCCAGTCTGGTTACACATGCCAGCAACTGCTGCAGTAATCCATAAGCGAGATAGAAGATACAAGGAATAGCGGACGCAGAAGACAGAAAAGGGGATCCCGGATCTATCAACAAAGAGAGACTTGCGGGGAAATATTTTTAAGTATTAAACATTATATAGAGTTAATTACATAATCATGATTATTATTTCAAATTAATTTGTAAATTTTTATAATTTTATTCTCAAACCATACTCTTTTAATGTATAGATTTATAATTTTTTTAATGTTTTAATTTTATCCAAATAAAAAAGTCGGTGTTGTGTTGCATTGCATCTAACTATCTATTTTGATGAGAAATTATTAGATAGACTATGTTTATCAGGTTATTCATGGTTCATCCAATCAGATTCATATTAAAATAACTTTTAAATAATCATCGATTCTTTAATGACAAATAAAAAATAAAATTTACTTTAAAAGAAATAAGATAAAAAAGTTATTACATAAAACTATAAATAACTTGATAAACATGATTTATCAAATAGTTTTTTTTTCATATAAACCGTGATAACTCTGCATCCGTGGATCATAAGTCATAATTTCTCCAACTAAATGTGTTCCGAATCAAGTCCAAAACCATTCGGCCCTATTGCCTTAGTCTCCCCTCAAACTTTTTGAGGATAATTTTCATTAGTTAAACTCTGATTTTCAGCAACATCAAAATATAAAAATACATAAATAATAATTAAACTATCCACTAAACTATCTAAAAATATAAAATGATCATTAAAATTTTAAGGAGATTAAATTATTAATTTGATTCTGTTTAATCAATGAATTTTGATTTGTTTAATTAAACCACTAAACTATTAAAATAGTTTTAATCAAATTATTGACATTTTTTATGAAATTATTCACGTAAATTTATATAATTAAATATTTAATTTTTATTATTTATATATTAATTTAATCCTATTTTGAATTAAATTATACTTTTAATCGTTTAATCATATAATATCTATTTAATTAAATATTTTTTTAATCTTTCTTCAACCAAATAGTATGTTATTATCAGGTTGGAGAAAAAAACATGAATAGAATTATATTTGAAAAAAAATTGAACCAAGAGAAATTAGAAGATAAAATGCATAACGATTTTTTTGTTAGATTTACAACATTTTATATACATATTAAGTTTAGTTAATGCAAAAAATAAAATAAAATTAAAAGAAAGATAAAATGATTAATCAGAGTATTTTAGGGTATGGAAACTTAAGCCAATGCATCAAAACTCAATAATTAGTTTAAAGTTTAAGATTTTTGTATTCTTAAACTAAAATTAATATTTTTATTTTCTGCTTTTAAATTTTATAATTATATATAATTATTAAATTATTTTTTTAACTTAATTACTAATTTTAAAGAGATGTCATTATTTAATGAAAGAATTAAATTATCATATCGGTAATTCTATAAAAAATAAATTTTGATAGCTTGATAAAACCATTTTTAACTCAATGAAAACTCATGGGGCCGTAATCCCAAATTTTAAAAATATAAATTAGATAGAGATAAAATTATATTTTATTCTATAAAAGTATATAATTTATATCGTTGAATAATGCTGAGTTTTGTCACTGAATTTTAATAGTTTAGGGGTAAAATTGTACGAGCCTTCTAGTTCAAGTGGTTAAAGAAATGATTGATCTTTCTAGAGGTTACATGTTTGAGCATCAGCGATATCAGCAGAATGATTGAACAATCAATGTCAAATAGTTTAGGAGTAGAATTGACAAAATTATGGGTTTGAATTTTTCATTTTTCTTGTTGATTTGTGAGTTTCTTTTTGCTGCTGAATTTAGTGATTTACTTGATAACCCGTTTGAATTCATGGATTGATGTGGAAGCTACACTTTCAGTTCTTCCATCTTTTTCTCTCTCTTTTTCTCATGTAAACTATTACAGATTTGTTTGCAAAACTGGAATATGGGTTTCAATTGATTTGTAGTTTCTATGGATATGAGGTATTTACTGGTCATAAACTTTGGGGATCTGCCTTGTGGCCCTGATCTGCACTGTCCATGATTCCCCTTTATGGCTTTATTTGTTGTAAACGTGTATTATATGCATTGGCTCTAGTTTGGACTTTGGATTTTAAATGCTTGATTTAATATATACTCCTTAGTAGCCTCATTTTCCTCGTAATGGAAATTCCTATGCTAAATTAACACACAAATAAAGTATCTTCTTTTATGTCCGGATTATCTCGGTAATTAGTTAGCTCTGGCTAGTATATTCAAACTATGATAATGATGTTAAGAGCATGGAAGAAGAGCCAGGGAATACGGCAAGCACAGAGGATATACAAAAAGACTTATACCAACAAGGACGTTACAGAGCCAGTTCAGGAGCATGAATTAAGGCGTGAGACCCGCATGCGGAAGGCACCTATCCACCTAACCGACTTTGTTTCTTAAGGAATAATCAATTATCAGTAGCCAAAACGTTAAATACCAATGTAATTCTCTTGCTTTACTATGAATGAAATTTACAGAAACCCTTCTTTCTTCTATAATCTCTGATTCTTTCTTCTCTTCCCGCACTAAGTTCCTAACATTTGGTGCTTTCATTGCGTTCTTCTCCATCATGGTCAACAATACAAAAGCGATTAAGTCTCTGCAAGAAGCTTCTTCTCACTACGAACAGTCGATCGCCACGCTCGAAACCTCCACTGCTGATAATGCCAAAACACTGCAAGATGTGCTCCGTCAACTTTCAACTCTTTCGGCGTAGTTGGGTCAGTCTCATCTTTCGACTGTCGATCAGGAAGGTTCCAGTGCCATTCGTGTTCCTCGTGGGAAAGGAAAAGTCAAGGAGGAGGGTGACGACAGTTTTTTATTTCCTCCGAAACAGGTGTGTGTTGAACTGCCCATATTTACTGGAAAAGATCCTGACGATGGGTGGTTGTAGCTCAGGATTTTTTTGATTTCTACGGCACCGAAGACCATCATTGAGTCACCATGACCTCTTTTCGCATGGAAGGCATGGCTCAAAAGTGGTTTCGTTGGATGCAACATCATCGGCAACTAGCGGGTTGGGTTCACTTAGTGGAAGCCATTAAGCGTCGTTTCGCACCTACTAAGCTTGAATCACCGGAAGGGCAACTCACCAAACTATTGCAGATGACCACAATGGCGGACTATCAGAATCGTTTTAAGGATCTTGTATTGCGTACATCAAACCTTTCCGATTCGTTCATGGCACAATATTTTGTTTTTGGATTGCGACCGGATATCAAAACTGAGGTTCTTGACCATCGGGCAACCACCATGAATGATGTCGTGGCTTTGGCTCGCTTGCATGAGGCAAAATTGGTTGAGTCATGTCGACTCCAAGGCTCCAAGCTTCCACCATTACTACCAACTCCCGTTGGACCTCTCCCAAGTTTTAAACCTTCATTTGGACGTCCACCTGATTCTGTAGCTAAGCTTTTATCTCCTACCCCACGACGGATTTCTGCTGCCGAAGCTCAACTTCGACGTGAAAAAGGGTTATGCTATTATTGCGACGCAAAGTATATTTCGGGCCATAAATGTAAGGATCCTCAGTTGTTTATTCTAGATAAAGATGACACGAGATCCCCACCCTCGGCCAATCCCGCGACTGTCGACGACACTATCGAGCAATTGAGTTTCGAACAACCTTTGGTTTCTTACAATGCATTAGCGAGTTTTTCCACTCTGACTACTCTTCGGGTGACGGGTATTGTTAAGGGTCGCGAAGTGCAAATTCTCATTGATAGGGGTAGCACCCATAATTTTGTTCAATCCCGAATTGCTACATACCTTGGTTTACAGGTTGATCCATCACCAAACTTTGGCGTTTTGGTAGGGAATGGCGCTAAGTTACAAAATGAAGGGTGTGTTCATAATTTACCGGTTCGGGTTCAGGGTACGAATATCACGGCTGATTTTTATGTCTTACCTTTGAAAGGAACGAAAATGGTGTTGGGCGTAGCATGTCTAGCCACATTGGGACCAATTACTATGGACTTTCGATAATTTACTTTTGAGTTTCAGCAAAAAGGTTTCCGACATCTTTGGAAGAGTGAGTCCAGTTTGATAGCTCAACAAATTCAACTTCATTCTCTTCATCGACTAACAGCTACAAATTCCATAGCCGAGTTGTTCTGTCTACAACTTAATGGTCTTGTGCAAGCTACAATGGAAGTTTCAATTGTCAACCTCCAGGCTCTCCTACATCAGTTTTCTCCCGTGTTTACAGCGTCAACTGGTTTACCTCCTGCTCGGACCATAGATCATGCTATCCATCTCCTTCCCGGACATACACCTGTCAACGTTTGGCCCTATCGTTACCCACACTTTCAGAAAGGTGAAATTGAATGTCAGGTTAAGAAAATGTTGGCCACCAAAATCATCTGCGAAAGCACCAGTCCATTCTCGTCGCCGGTTCTTTTAGTGAAAAAGAAAGACAGTACTTGGCGATTTTGTGTGGACTACCGCGCTTTGAATGCTATAACTATGAAAGATAAGTTCTCTATTCTGACAGTTGATGAGCTATTTGATGAATTTGGCCATGCTCGTTATTTTTCTAAGTTAGATTTGCTGGCAGGTTATCACCAAATTTGGTTACATGCTGAAGATGTTCCGAAAATAGCGTTTCGTATGCATAAGGGCCACTATGAATTTTTAATTATGCCCTTCGGGCTGACCAACGCCCTTTCTACATTCCAGGCAACCATGAACTCCATATTTAAGCCATTTCTCCGCCAATTTGTTCTTGTCTTTCTTGATGATATTTTGGTATTTAGCACCAGTTGGACAGAGCATTTGGAACATTTAAGATGCGTGTTACGGACATTACAAGAGAATGGTTTCGTAGCTAAGTGTGCTAAATGTTCGTTTGGCGAGGAATCCATGGAATATTTGGGTCACATTGTGTCTCGCAAAGGGCTGGCCGTCGACCCTTCTAAGATTGCAGTCATTCAATCTTGGCCTACGCCACGAACAACAAAAGATGTACGTAGCTTTCTCGGCCTCGCGGGTTATTATCGCCGTTTTATACGCGATTTTGCTGCATTGGCAGCACCACTTTCAGATTTATTAAAGCAAAATATGGGGTTTCAGTGGACCACTACTGCTTAGGAGGCTTTTGATCAATTGAAACAGTGTTTATCTACTGCACCGGTATTGGTTCTACCATCTTTTGACAAAGATTTTGTGGTGGAAACGGATGCGTCCGTAGTGGGAATTGGTAGACCAGTGGCTTATTATAGCCAAAAATTAAGTCCTCGGATGCAAGAAGCATTAACATATCACCGCGAGATGTATGCCATCACCCAAGCCGTTGGGAAATGGCGCCAATATTTGCTAGGATGTAAATTTTCAATTATCACCGACCAGAAGGCTTTAAGGGAGCTCAACCAGCAAACCATTCAAACTCCCGAGCAGCAACGGTGGTTTTCGAAGTTGATTGGATACGATTTCGAGATTAAGTATAGACCAGGGAAGCTAAACAATGCTGTCGATGCCCTCTCTTGTGAGTCTACATCAATCCTAATGGCACTCAGTCGACCTATCCTTGACATCCTGAATGATATTCGATCAACTACTAAACATGACAAGGAGTTGGCAGCAATTCACACTCAATTGCAGGCAGGCAACATCGATTACAATGTCTATAGTATCCAAGATGGGCTGGTTTTAAGAGCAGGCCGTGTCATGGTGCCTCATGAGGTGGCTTTATGTTTCATGCTCCTTCGTGAATATCATAGTTCTACAATTGGGGACACGCAGGTGTACACGCACTTTCCACTGGTTGGCCGTTAATTTCTATTGGCAAGGTTTGCGCAAAGATGTGCATATGTTTATGGCCAATTGTCAAACTTGTCAAAGGCTAAAAAGCGATAGTCTTGCTCCCGCGGGTCTTCTCCAACCCTTACCCATTCCTTCTCAAGTTTTCGAAGACATTTCGTTAGATTTTATTATGGGTTTGCCTCCATCGAAAGGAAATGAAGCAATTCTCGTTGTGGTGGATCGTCTCACCAAATACGGTCACTTCTTTCCCCTTCCTCGACAGTATGATAGCAAGTTTGTGGCTAATGTTTTGTTGCACGGACTCATCAAACTCCACGACATTATGCGTTCTATGGTGAGTGATTGTGATCGCATATTTATGAGTACATTGTGGCAGAAGTTAGCTCAGTTACAAGGTACGAAGTTGTGTATGAGTTCGACATACCACCCCCAAACGGATGGGCAAACAGAGGCGTTGAGCAAGTGCCTGGAGATGTATCTTTGATGTTTGACAGTCTTTGGCAGGGATGACACCGTTCAAAGCTTTATATGACCGAGATCCACCTACCATCACCGATTACTTGGAAGGATTACCTTCAACACCAGTTTGCGAAGCATTATAGGATCGTGATGCGCTACTGCGAGAGTTGAAGCAAAATTTACGGAACGCTCAGCTGCGTATGAAAGAACAGGCTGACAAACATAGAAGGGATCTCGAGTTATCAGTCGGAAGTTGAGTTTTTTTTTGTTTGCAGCCGTATCGTCAGTTATCCATCCGATTGCGACGGCAATAGAAGTTAAGTCCTCGCTTCTTCATCGTATCGTGCAACGAGTGGGCGCTGTGGCCTATAAATTGGACCTACCAGATACTTCACGAATCCACCCCGTTTTTCATATTTCGCAATTGAAACCTTGCAAGGGTCACCCTACCCACCAGATTACTCCCTTGCCACTATTGGATATTGAGACCACTGATGGTGAGAGGACCAGGTCAATACGGACCTTCAGGACAAGGTTCCTAAATTAGAGGGGGATGATGTTAAGAGCATAGAAGAAGAGCCAGGGAATACGACAAGCACCGAGGATATACAAAAGACTTATACCAACAAGAACGTTACAGAGCCAGCTCTAGAGCATGAATTACGGCGTGGGACCTGCATACGAAAGGAACCTATCCACCTAACTGACTTTGTTTGTTAAGGAATAACCAATTATCAGCAGCCAAAATGTTAAATACCAATGTAATTCTCTTGGTTTACTATGAATGAAATTTACAAAAACCTTTATTTCTTCTATAATCTCTGATTCTTTCTTCTCTTCCCGCACTAAGTTCCTAACAAATGACAGGTAAAGTATGTAGAGGGGAGCAAACCATTTTGCTTCACAGAGGAGAGAGATCTGTTGCAGCTGTTGTGCATTAGAACATGTTTTACCGGAAGTCATGGTGTCTAGTGGGTAATTATTTTTGTATCTGGACACTCATGTTGCCAGTTTACTCGAGCGATTGTTCATTTAGATCAAAACATTGTGAAACTTATAGCAATTTCTCGAAATGATGGATAATTTAATTCTTTGGCGTTGCTTCACCATAGTGACGAGTCTCATAGAGTTTATTATCAACAAAGTATAGAAAGTTTTGAATGCTATTATTTTTCAAACTCTCCCGGAGGTTGGGTTGGGAGAGCTGACGAGGACAAAATAGGAAAGACCGGGAATTGTTTTTTCTATTGTAATCACTTATTTTATCCGGAGTATTAAATTCGAGTTTTAATTTTTGTTTCTAAATTCAAATAACGGGCTAAACTTTAGATTTGATTTCTAATATTTACTTTTGTTTAATATTTTCTTAAAAATCCAAAAACATTATGTTAATATATTTACTAAAAAATGTGTTTTTTTTCTTTTATCAAATATAAAATTCTAAAAAAATAGAATTATGCATATTTATTACTAATACTAAAAAACCAAAAAAATATGAAATATGCTATATGTGTTCGTTTCCGTTTTTATATATATGTTCATAATTTTATTAATTTCGTTTTACATTAGTTATTATTATTATTATTATTATTATTATTATTATTATTTTAAATAAATAAACAAAAAATCTAAAATATTATAAATATATATTTTTATTTATTTCGCTTATTTTTTATTTCCTTTATTTATTTTCGGTTTTTACTTATTTTTACTATTATATTATATATTATTATTATTATTATTATTATCATTTTTTAAATAAAAACCCAATACATTAATTAAATAAAAAAAACCCATTTTATTAAATACTAGTCCATATACAAACCCAAAAGTTTTTAAATAATAATTAGCTAACAAAATATATATTACAAGCCCAAAACCCATCTGCTAACCCTTAGCCCGAATAACCTAAAGAAACCTAACCACCCTTATTTCCATGCGTATCCTAATTTGGGCCGTTGGATCTAATTTTGATCCAACGGCTTAGATCAATAGAAGAAGAGTCCTCTGGTCTCCTAGTACGCGCCAACGTTTGGAGTCTCCACGCGCGTGTGTAAGGCACGCGCAGCTCCTCATCTGCCCGATAATCCTTTCATCTCCTCCGGTGTCGTTCGTTCTCCAATGGTCTGGCCACTCGTACGATTTTCGGCCATCACATACAAAAAACAAAGAAAAAAATGTTAGAAACGTACGAAACTTCAGAGGCACAAATGCATTAAAATTCAGAACTAAAAATGCAGAGATCTTAGAGATTTTCAGAGCAAAACGCCAATAGTTTCAGTATGATTCCAGCATCCTCAATAAAGAATTTCATAGGCGTTTCGAGGGCACAAGCAAACAAAGAGTATCCTAGAGGCAACCAATGGAAAAAGATTATTTTTTTCCTTTTTTTTCATGTAATCTTTCGGTTATATAAACCAAAACCGAAACCAATATAAGGGGTTCCCCCACCACGGAAATTAATAGAAAAGAAGAAGCATTTAGAGGTAACAACCTCTTGATTATATATTCATGCCTTTATTTATCATGTCATGCATAATTTTATTTGTTCATGTTTTTTAATTCTTTGCTCAATGTTATATGTTGTACATGTTTTATTTTGCTTAAGTGACATCACACCATTTTAATTAATTAATCTAATAATACTTCTTTATTCGGTCGTAACGGGTCCGTCACCCAGCGTATCGGTGGCGATGTTTGCGTTTACCTCCGAATAAAGATGCGATAAAATTAAAATAATTTTGATTTTTTTTTACAAATAATAATTTAAATGTCACTTTAAAGCATAAATTCAAAAATTAATTAAGTGATATTTTGTAAAAGTGTCAATTTTGGACGTTTTTTTAACGCTAATACCGTTTTAAACCGTAACCGATTCTCGAACATTAACCATTTTGAATCTCTGGTTTTTACAGTGTCCGGTCTACCAAAAGTGACTGGTGGTGACTCCAACCCTTTTTTAAACCATTTTTCAAAAAACCCTAATTTCAAAATCCTTATTTTTTAAATTTCAATCCCTATTTTTTTAAATTCCCTTTTTCCTCAAAAGTTCCTAGTGAACCGTGCATCCCGATCACTGACTATACTTTGAGGAACAACCTAGAACTTCACAACATGTTTAAAAACCAATTGTGTTGTTTCCTCAGCGGCACAATACTTAGGTGTCGAAATAAATATGACATACTTAGAAAAACGGCCCACCACCACAAGAATGGTTCCAAGATCTCCTACTCGAGGCAAATTCGTTATGGAGTCTAACGAGATACTCTCCCAAGGCCTTGTTGGCACTAGTAGGGGTTCCAAGAGTCCAGGTGTTCTCTGGTGATCAACTTTATCTTGTTAGAAAATAAGACATGTCTTGGTATAGTCCATAACGTCCTGGCGCATATGAGGTCAGTAAAATCCCTGTTCCAATAAAGCAAGGGTGCGGCGGCAATCATGATGTCCCGCCCATGGTGTAATATGACATTCACGTAATAATTTTGACCTTATTTCTCCAACCCTTGGAACGAACAGTCGTGGCCCTTTTATCATCAACTCTCCATTTTCTATCCAAAATGTCTTTAACCGCCCTTTCTTAGCCAACTCTATTATTGCTACCGCTGCTGGGTCTTTCTGTAAATTCTCAACAATCAGCTCTTGGATATTATTAGATACTTTACTCGCCGATATGGGCGCAATCCTCCTCAGAGCTACTAAATCTGCCCTCTGACTCAGGACATCTGCGACTTGATTCTTTTTTTTAGCTTTATGCTCAAACTGGAAATCGAACTTCGCTAAGAACTCTTGCCCCATAGCTTGTCTTCTTGATATTTTTGGTTGGGTCAATATGTGGCTCACCTTCACATTGTCCATCCTCACCATAAATCGGGAACCCAATAAGTAGTGCCTCCAAGCCCTCAAGCAATGAACTACGGCTAACAACTCTTTTTCTTGAGTTGTATATCTTGTTTCTACAACATTTAACTTCCGAATCTCAAAAACTACTGGATGACCCTTCTGCACGAGTACACCTATTGTAAAGTCTGAGGCATCGACTTCCACATCCAGGGGATCACCAAGTTTGGTAAATCTAGTACAGCATCACTCACCATCTTGGACTTCAAGTCCTCAAAAGCCTTTAGGCATTCATCCGACCAAACCCATTTCTCCCCTTGCTTGAGTAAATCGGTAAGTCTTACTGTCCTTCTCGAATAACCTTCCACAAATTTACGATAGTAGTTGGCTAGGACGATAAAGGACCTAAGTTCACTAAAATTTCTCAAAACATGCCACTCTTGAATAGCATTTATCTTTCCATCGTCCGTCCGGATACGACCTTGCTCGACAATGTGACCAAAGAAACGAACTTGTCTCTACGCAAACTCACACTTCTCCCTTCTTACAAAACAGTTGGTTCTCTCAGAGCCTTTCCAGTACCAAACGTAAATGCTCATCATGTTCCCTCAAAGAAGGGCTATAAACCATGATGTCTTCCAAATAGATGATCACAAACTTGTCAAGGTAATCACGGAACACTTGATTCATTAGAGTGAAAAAACTAGACGACGTATTGGTTAGCCCAAACGGCATCACTAAAAACTCAAACGCCTCATATCGTGTCACATATGTCATTTTAAGTAATCCCTTTTAACCACTCTCACCTGATGATAACCCGACCAGAGGTCCAACTTCATAAAATACTTTGCATTATTCAACTGGTCAAATAAATCAACAATCAAAGGAATATGATACTTGTTTCGATCTGTCATTTTGTTTAAAGCCCGATAGTCCACACACAATAGTAGACTTTCATCATGTTTTCTTTGAAAAAGCATCAACGCTCCAAAAGGGGCCTTAGAGGGTCGAATGAACCCAACTTTAGATAATTCATCCAATTATTTCCTCAATTCCGCTAGCTCAAGCGGGGACATGTGATATGGGCACTTGGTAGGTGGTTTAGTTCCTGGAACTAGCTCAATCTCATGATCCACCGACATTCGAGGTGGCAAACCCATGGGTAACATGTCAGGCATAACATCTTTGTACTCCTCTAATACTTTCTGAATCTCTTTTGGCAGCACGTCAACATTGGACTCCTCTTTCTTAACAGACATTATTAAGAAAGAAGGCTCTCCCTTCTTCACCCTTTCATGAATTGAATTGTCGACAACATCTTCTTACTCCCACGCGGGATAATCGTTGCAGGAGCTACACAAGGACAATCACCCAAAAACATCACGCAGCTTGCAGCCGACACTAGAATCGCCTGGGCCAGTGTCATAAAATCGAGCCCCAATACCACATCAAAATCATCTATTTGTGAGACAGTGAAGTCCACACTACCTTGCCACGGTCTTAGCTCGATCTACACCTTCTTACCGCTCCCACAAATCAATGAAGCATCCAAATTGACTGTCTTCATTTATCCCACATCTTTAGCCACGTCTAAGCTACACCTCCTAGCCTCTGTATGAGAGATAAAGGTATCCGTCGCTCCTGTATCTACTAAAGCCCATGTTGATTTCCCGTTTATCAGCAACTTCACGTACATTAAGACACTTTCTAGCTCTTTCTTCAAGCTACTCTGTTGGGATTGTAGGGCTGCCAAGAAACGGACAGATCCATCTTGCGGGGGTTCTGCTTTGTTATTTTCAGTAGGAGGATCAATTGGAGTATCCTTTAAAGGCATAACTTCCAATGCATTCAACGTTCCCCTATGAGGGCATTCAACCATTCGATGAGGGCCTTTACACACGAAGAAACCCGATCGAAATCGATTTTGTCCGCCCCAGTTCTAGTTACTCCGTTCTCCTTGTTTGAGGTCTCTTCCCGGGTAAACGACCTCTTGCCTGCTTCCCAAACCATTGGCTTATCATTTCTCAATGCTTTTTTGTTGTTGCTAGCATTGGTGTTGTTCCCACTAGACCCGACAACCTTATGTTTATTTGAATTCTCACTATAATTATTGAGACACTCGGCCACTGCCATCACCGTAACTACATCTTGAGGCTTTTGTCTTTGTACTTCAGTTCTAGCCCACGGCTTTAATCGCTCGAGGAAAGAGAACATCTTTTCTTTCTCTGACATATCCCTGATGTCTAACATTATCGCAGCAAATTCCCTTACATACTCATTAATAGTCCTTGTGTGCGTCAAATCCTTCACCTTCTTTCGAGCCTTATACTCAACATTTTCAGGAAAAAATGAGCTTATTAACTCTTTCTTCAGCGCTTTCCAAGTAACTATAGAATAAACGCCATCTACAAATTTAGACCGCCACCACAACTTGGCATCCCTTGACAAATACATTGATGCTATCACAACCTGGTTTGCATCTGTTTTAACCCGCGAGGCCCGAAAATATTGCTCTATGTCAAACAAGAAATTCTCGAGCTCTTTTGTATCTCTGTTTCCCTCGTATCGCTGAGGTTCAGGCACTCTCGTCCTCGGTCCTCTATTAATAATCGTCGAATTACCCACAACAACTTGTAACAAGTTCATCTGAGCCTTGATCTCATCCAGCTCAAAATTGGTACGGTTCAAACTCTCCTTGGCCTCCATACCAAACTCTTTGATAGCGTCCGCCAACTTCTTCTTCCTATCCTCAATCTCTTTCAATCTATCATTCGAAGCCACCGTTCTCAAGGCTACCACTACAGTTTCAAGTTCCTCAAATCGATCAAGATCAAAGGATCCACCCCCTTGTGTCGTCATGCCCACACTTGGACGAGTTTCTGCTCTAGGAACCGTACTGGCCCCACGTTTTCGTGTTGTCACCATAGCAAAGGTCGCACCCAATCCTCATTATGCCTAAAATACACAAACAATATTTCCCCTTATTGACTTTTATGACTCCTGCATACAAAATCCATTACGAAAGGGTGGAGCACCTCGATGTCCCAAGCTACCAACGTCAACGCGTCCGAACAATTGTCAAGGTTAACATCAGGCACCATGTACACATTGATTCCAAGATAATTATTCAATAAAGCACCATCGTGCTAACTAATATCGAGCACCACGTGTAACCCCCTTATCCCGGCCTAGACGGAACCGATACTAATGGGTTACACGGGGAATATCAAACCAAACCTGCGAAGGTCCGATTCGATAAACAATCCTAAAAATGTTGTATTTTTTCTTCTAGATGCATAATTGTATTTCTACATGTTAAGGTCTCATACAAGGCATTAACAGAAACAATCCAATCATAAACAAACATCCAATTAAACACTTAAGTAAATTAAGGACTTAAACGTTAAACTTTTAAATTTTAATAACAAAGTATAAATTCTTTTCATCAAAGTTCAATTAAACATACGAGTATCCCTCACGAAAAATTTCAACTCAAACGGAGCATTCTAACTTCATCAATTGTATGTTTCCCTAATTTAGGGACCAAAATGTAAATCTTTCAAACTATAAGGACTTCTTACAAATTGAGTTAGCCATCTTGAAATTAAATCAACTTTATGTATCCATTTGAAATTTCAGCTCAAAGTAACATCTGTAGATACCTTAATTGAACAAAGAAAGATATTCAGGACTAAAATACAATTTCCAGCAACTATCACTTTCTAGCAGCCAAAGGTT
This sequence comes from Abelmoschus esculentus, assembly GCA_035048815.1. Classification (NCBI taxonomy): domain Eukaryota; kingdom Viridiplantae; phylum Streptophyta; class Magnoliopsida; order Malvales; family Malvaceae; genus Abelmoschus; species Abelmoschus esculentus. Next base: position 8,196,920 of record JAUCBN010000026.1, on the reverse strand, counting down.
TCGAAACCTTTCATAAAGGTTTCGAAACTTTTCTCGTTCAGTAACTTTCCAGAATTGAAATTGCCCGCAAGGTTTCGAAACCTTCCCTAAGGTTTTGAAACTTTAGGACTGAAACCTAAAAATTCCATCATATTAAGTGAACATCATCGGCTCAAACGCAACCGTCAATCTCTATTAACTATATACATTAATCCTAAGCATAAATAGCAACAAATGACAAATGATTTTCAACGTCAAAAGCATCAAGCAAACTATAGGCATGCTGCCTAGAACACGATTAAAATTCACAACAATCATGTAAGTACATGCTTCAACAATCCAAGCAATACCATAGTCCATCAATTAACAATCAAACAACATCTGTCTTATTTCAACATAAACTAGAGTCTAAGTTCACACTCCTCACATTGGTTGGGTTTACACATTGCCAAGCCCCAACTTATTTTTCAAGACATACCGAATTTGAGAAACCTTTACCCTTAGTTTCCTTGCTCCGAATGTAGTCCTGAGTGCCTTTATTTTTCTGCAAGGATGAAAAGAGAGCTTAAGCAAACATGCTTAGTGAGGAAGCTCTACACAAGATCATCAATGCATCTATTTAAAACCATAATGAAACCATAGTTTGCAATGATCATTAAAAATATGCATGCTTAACATTCCACGTTCATATCTATAATATCAAATCACTTTCTTGAGTGTGTTCAACATTATCAATAAATTTCATGAATGATGCACAATGTTCTCTTTTAATCCATGTATGCATATTGGCTTCTAGTGATCACTTATTGTGAACCTTAAGTTCACCGAATACACGGATCCATTGTTAGAGACTATTAGTCTCGTCATAACACAAAGTCACCATTGACATGATACCAAGTCACCATTGACATGACATGGAGTCACCATTGACATGACACGAAGTCACCATTATAACACTACCACGCACAATTGGACACATAGTCACCCTTGTTACGTGTAGGCGGCTCTACCACGCACGATTGGACAAAAAGTCACCCTTGTTACGTGTAGGCAATATTCTTTATTCTCAATAATGTTTATAGTGCACTTAAGACAATCTTAATGATATGTCATTCGTATTCGAATCTAAAGTTAGTGTCACTAAACCAATATCATAATCAAATGTGCATGATAATTTACTTCTCATAACGTGTTCACAAATGAACCAAATGTCATACCCAATGGCACCATCAATTTCAAGCCAAATAACCACATAATATTCCCAATTCATTTTCAGCTCATAATGCATCCATAATGTGTTCAACAAATGAACCAAAAACACATCCAAACCATCCTTATATCTCCAGCAACATTAAAGCACCTAAAACAGCCCCCTAAAATAACCGAAAACTACCTTAAAACAACACCGATTGCATTATTTCGGGATTAAATTAATATGACATCAATTGAAGACTCAATTAATCATTTAATTGACTTAATAAAACAATTAAATTTATCTAATTACAATATTGAATGAGATCTAAAAAGATTTTACAAAAACATTCATAAAATCATTAGATCTAGCTTTGAAAACATAAAATCAAGTTTTATTTAAAGATTAGCAAGCTAATAATTGAGAATTTCAATAAAGAACCTTAGAAAAAGAGTTAAAATCCAGCAAATTACCTTTGAGATCTATCCACCAAAAGATGAAGTTTTCTCTTCTTGATTCCTTACAAATTGGTGTTGATTTGATAAAAATTGATGGTTAGATTTTGTAAAGAATGGAAAAATGATTAAAATAAAGTAATCTTTGTTGAAAAAGATGTAAAAATCAGCAAGGAATTGAAGAAAAGAGATAAAGGAAAATGGAGAGAAAATAAGAGAAAAAGATGAGAGAAAAACAAGTAGTTAAGTGAGAAAATGATTATCATCTTTAATTAAACTAATTAAAAAGCATTTTGGTGAATAAATTATTATTTAAAAATTAAATTGGGTTTATGGCCCTCTAAGGATTCTAAGTATAGCTTGCTTTTCAATTTAGTCACTAAAACAACAATTTTCGAAAATTACAAATTAAGTCCTCCATTGTTTTCCATAAATTACAAATTAGTCACTAATGCATAATTAAGCATAATTAAAAATTAATATAAAATTCAAATTACATTCTTTTAATTTTTGAAACATCTTTTTAATATTTTTAAACATATTCCAAAATTATTATTTTTCTAATTAAAAATATTCTCATTTTATATTTCCCCGGAATAACGAACCGGAGAATCCGATTCGATCCAAATCGAATTCTCCTAGCTATAGCCCAAACTACTAACCGCAAAATCGGGATGTTACAACTCTCCCCCTCTTAAAGGAATTTCGTCCTCGAAATTCTCACCTAAAGCAAACAAGTGAGGAACTGCTCCTCCATACTTTTTTTCTCTTGTCTCCCAAGTTGCCTTTTCGACACCTTGGTGTTTCCAAAGCACTTTAACCAAATCTATGGTCCTTCCTCGAAGAACTTTTGTATCCACATCCAAAATCCTCACTGGTTCCTTCTCATAACTCATATCCGCTCTCAACTCAATCTCCTCTACTAGAACAACAAGAGAAGGGTCTGAACTATACTTACGAAGCACCGATACATGAAAAACATAATGCATCCAACTCAACTCCACCGGTAACCTCAACCGATAAACAACAAGACCAATTCGCTCTAACACCTCATTCAGCCCAATATAACGAGGACCCAATTTACCCCTACGTCCAAACCTTAACACCTTCTTCCACGGAGAACCTTAAGAAACACTTTATCTCCAACAGCATACTCTATCTCTCTGCGCTTTAAATCGACATAGGACTTCTGCCTATCCGAAGCTTCCTTAAGTCTAGCACAAATAAACTTAACCTTCTTATTTGTCCGAAGATGATAAGCAGTACTAAACTAAGCCTTGTACCCCAAGCAACATACAAACTCTTCTCAAGACATAGAGATAAAACGCGGATCTCTAACCAATATAATCAACTTAGGCACACTAATGCAACTTCACCACCTCAGAAACATACAACTCTACCAACTTATCATAGAACACGTCGTATGCACGACAAGAAAATATGCACACTTTGAAAACCTATCAACAATAACCCATATAAAATCCTTCTTGGACTCCACCACATCTTTCTTTAAACCAATCCAAAAGTACACACTTTTAAGATCCCTATACATCTTCACTCTACCCGGATGCATAGCAAACAGACTAGTATGTGCTTCTGCCAAAATGGCTTGCCTCAACTCCGGATCATCCGGCACCACAATCCGACCTCTAAAACACAACACCTCATCATCATCAAAATGATACTCAGTCGGTCTACCCTCAGCAATATTCTCCACAAAAGGTACCAACGTCTCATCCTCTAACTGTTTCACCTTATCATCTCAACCAAGATAGGTTTTACTTACAAATCCACCACTCAACCACCTTCCTTTGAAATACTCAACTTAGCAAACATCACCCTCAACTCAACTGCCGTCTTACGGCTCAAAGATTCAGCCATCACATTAGTTTTCCCCAGATGGTATGCAACAAACAATCCACACTTACCCTCTTCGGACAATCAACAAATTCTTTCCTCACACCAAAGCAACAATGCACAACCTACCACACCATCTCAACCTTTACAGAAAATATAACTCAAAAGGAAACCCCCTAAGATTGATAACCAACTCTTGATAACCGCAATGGTTTCAATACCACCACCATCGAACTAACCTGATTTTTGACATCCTCCCACATACTAGGTAACCAACTAAGCCTTTTACCAACCTCCACCCACACAATGATGCTCTACCAACAAGCTTCAAACTAACTTTGCATAAAACTGTCAACACTGTCTCACACAACTCCACCACCACCACCAACTTCATTATGAGTCATATTAACCATATCACAACATCACAACATATCATCCATTTAACTATGAATGATAAAACACAACATCCAAACGGTAACCTATGTTGGTCTTAAAAACTCTCAAATCTTAACATATTATAGATACACCACTCACACAATTTTCTAATGGGACTTAGAAACCCAAGAAAACCGTACTCAAACAAACGATTGATCCAACAACCCTCATAAGAAAACTCCATACCATCCATATAACTTACTACCAAACTTATGATGATTCTTTCCGACTTCATCCTTGACACCTTTACTACTAATAATAACCCAAAGAAAATTGATACTCACTCTTACCTTATCAGCAAGATAAACATTTACATATTATTCAAACATAATCCAAACAAGCTTAGTAAAAAACACATGTTTCCCCAACTACCACAACACTTACCACCAAACCCATGAAAAAAGATTACCATAAGCCCTAATCAAGATACCATTCCATCTCGACACTTTTCAAAACAACCATGCGGCTCACCTAACACAAAAAAAATTCTCAACACAAAACTAAACCTTGCCAAGAATATATCCTTCACTAGACCCTCAACAAACACCTTGCCACGACCTATCCCTGATCAACTTTACCAAGGTAGAATCCCGCTCATAGCTCCACCATTTTACTAGGTCTCCCTATAGGTTAACCGAACATCTTCTCTCGTAACTCCACAACAACCCTGAATTACCCCACATAACAAACTCCTATTGCAAGCATCCTTATATAAGCCAAATTATCCCCGATTACTAATATTCTACAAAACATACCATACAAGAAATTTACCAACTTTGTGTCAAACCCAACATCGTGCTCATCTCTACGATAATAACTCCAACTTAAGGTTTAGCCACCATAACCAACTCAACACCATGGTTCAGACTTTAAAATCTACACATCATTAAGTGCCTTGACACTTAACCCAAAACTCTTTCCCATTATCAACTCATCGATAAACCAACTCTTACCTTAACTATACCACAACAAAATCCAAGCTTGTAGAACTATTCCTTCTACTAGCTAAAACATCTCTTATTTTATAACCTTGTTAAAGCAGTAACCATATTGGTGAAACATCCACAGACATGAACCCATTGAACACAAACCCTCATAACACTTTTCGATAAAAGCAAACCCACAAGACTGAACAACCGATACAAACCATAAATTGTCCAGCGGTCCTCGATACACCACTTCAAACATCATCAAAAACTAACTTTACCCAAGGTATATCCAACTTAACATCCTGTAAACCCAACATGTACACTTTCCTCCTTTATAGTACAACCAAACCTCTCAAGGTCACAACAATCTATAATTCAAACCCCCAACTTTACAACTTCCATACCAATATATATCTCATATTTTACTTCCCTCCTGACCATACCAGATTGGTCACAACCCCGGATCTAACTGCTCACTAACCACACTACAAAGAATTCCTTGTAATTTCCATAAAATAATTTCACATCACTCAGAAAAACACCAACCCGCCTTTCTCTACAAAATATGTTGCAACCTTCTTACAACCTCCAAATCTTAACTAGAAAGAATCCCCAAAACTCAGCCTTACCTTTAGTAATGACCAACTCAAACTAACCATAACTCAGGGTATTTACCTCGGTTTCAAACATTCACAACTCTGAGACCAACCATTCATTCCTCATCCAAGACTATTCCCTAACCAAAAGGGTAGCTTGCCCACTACACGTTGAGCTCAACACCATAAGAAAGTCTTTTCAATCCTTTTTTCGCACTTTCACCTTAAAAGAACCAACCACACTTCACTTACACCCTCAAGGAGCTACTCGTAAGTGTGAACAAATGTATGCATGATTTCCTGTATGCCATTATAAATGCCTACACAAGTGCATGTGCATGTAAATGCAATTTCTAATGTGATGCTCAAGAATGCATGCATGTCCTACATTATCTATAGATATATACATATATGTGCTCTTACTTTAAGTATGATTATTGTTCACACTCACAAATAACATCCTCAATTTCAACAACTTCAACTACCATCCTATTGACAACTCCCAAGTCAGACTAGCAACAGCCGTGCCAGCTTCAACAGACTAAAACACACCCGAACGAACGATGCAATACCATAAACTAACCTTCTTGCCTAACCGAAGGCACACTCACAGAGGAGGAAGAAATTACTCTTCCCTAACAGTCGTTTCATCCTCAATCTTGACCATCTATGTTCATACCAACACTAGCTAGTGACTTACGTCTCAGAAGCATATTCTAAAAACTTTAAACATGCAGTTTAAAACATAATATTAAAATAAAACAAACTTATATTTGGGAAAGATCCAAGGGAAAACTGAGAGCATCTGCAAATATGTTGGCATTGACAATGTGTAACCGATAACCCCAATTTAACCATCATTAATCAAAGTACAATCATCATAAATAGATTTTCACACACCAACAACATATCATGCTCAATCGCACATTTAAACACACAACTTAGAAATCCTAAACATGCTTTAACCAACCAACTACACACTTTACAAACCTGACTCTGATACCACCAAATGTAACCCCCTTAGCCCGGCCTAGACGGAATCGACACTAATGGGTTACACGGAGAATATCAAACCAAACCTGCGAAGGTCCGATTTGATAAACAACCCTAAAATCATTGTATTTTTTCTTCTAGATGCATAATTGTATTCCTACATGTTAAAGTCTCATACAAGGCATTAACGGAAACAATCCGATCATAAACAAACATCCGATTAAACACTTAAGTAAATTAAGGACTTAAACGTAAAACTTTTAAATTCTAATAACAAAGTAGAAATTCTTTTCATAAAAGTTCAATTAAATATATAAGTATCCCTCACGGAAAATTTCAACTCAAACGGAGCATTCTAACTTCATCAATTGCATGTTTCCCTAATTTAGGGACCAAAATATAAATCTTCCAAACTATAAAGACTTCTTCCAAATTGAGTTAGCCATCTTGAAATTAAATAAACTTTATGCATCCATGTGAAATTTCAACTCAAAATAACATTTGTAGATACCCTAATTGAACAAAGAAAGATATTCGGGACTAAAATGCAATTTCCAGCAACTATCATTTGTAGATACATGCTTATTTCAAGGGTTTTCCTTGGCTTTTTTTTTATGCCTAAATACATGAATCTTGAAGTTTTTAGATGTAATTAAGATGACTTTTAAGTATCTAATCCCGGATCTAAGATTTAGGTGGTGCTTGGAGAGGTTTTCGGTGAGTTTCGGTTATGTTTTATGGTGTTTTTAGGGGCTGCCATGTATTGGTCCGACTTGAGAGATGTTTGGGTGTGTTTTAATGCACTAAAACCTTTGGTTTTGATGCTTGAATTAGTTCAAAAGGTAGAGGAACAAGTTTGAAGGAGTTTGGAAAGTCGAATCGCGTTTTCGGGTGACTTATCGAGCAAGTTTCTGTAAATCGGTGATTGAATTATGAGGGCTTTTCACTTGGCTTGGTTTTAAATGTTTTTTCAAAGGTTTGGGTGTTTAGTTAAGATGTGAAAAACCTCCCTATACTCGGAAGTAAGTTTAAAGTATTACTTTCTTAAAGGTTCTTATATTATGCCTTATTTTTACTATGTGTTTTAGTCATACTCATATTGTGTTGTGCATATGTGCATATGAATTTGTTTTTAATGCTCATGAGATATTTTTACAAATGTTTTTATATACATATGATGCTCCCATGATTTTATTTTGAAAACATGAGAAAAGTGATTTTTACCGGTTTATGCATTTGATGCTTGTGTTATTGGGATGCATGTGGATTACTTATTGTTTTTGACTTTAAACTTGAGCATTGATTTTGTTTTATGTTGGATATTGAGATGATGTTAATAGGGATAAATCGATCGATCGATAGGATGTTAGTTTACTCTTTATTATTTATAAAATTCGTATGTGTGGGTAAATTCCTTAGTGATGCATTAGAGTTATTGCTTAAATTGTGATATATATGTTGTATTGCATTTAAGTGTATCTTATCCTAGAAGCTAAGGTGGGAAACATTTTTGGATTTAATCCATTCGCGTGCATGAGATAGACTCGTGCGTGGTATTAGTATGTGATAGAGCCCTTATACGTGGTATGGTGACGGTTTAGTCCTATACGTGGCATGGCTTGACATTTATGCCTTCATGCGAGTTTCCGTTTATCCAAACGATTAGAGGTAAGACTAATCAGATCACTAATACCAATACGAGAAAATGCAATTATAATGTTTTTACTGATTTTATTGCAAACAGAGTTTATGAGTATTCATATTGAGTTCAAGCGTTTTATAAGTCTTGCTAAGTGAAGCATGTAAGCCTTGAGTTTTGTGTCTTAGTACCACGTGATGAAACACTTGCTGATTTTTACTATTGGTGGCAATGTTAGCCACAAGTGATTATTTTAATAGAGTATGACTTGGTTTTTATATTGATAAAATCAGTTTAATATGTGCTATATTGCAAGGTGTTTTTATACTTGTTCTTATTCACTCACTAAGCTTATGCTTACCCTCTCATTTACCTTGCAATGCAGAGTATTTAATGTGGAGGCAGCAAAGAGAAACAAGGATCTAGGTAACCGCCAAGTGAAAGCTCAAGTAAGTCCTTATAACATTAGTAGTAGCGGGAGAGCAATGGAGATGAGTTATCATATTAAGAATATTGTTATATTGATGAGACTTGTAGTAGTCGTATATTTATACATGTTTGATGTTTATCTATGCTGATATTAGCTTATGAATTTGACTTGAATTTCTCATTGATATTCCTTTAGTTATAATATAGTTATTTTGAAGTTTGATTCTTGATATACCTATGTATGAATTTGAGTGTTGTTGATAATGAAGCATGACTATTTATGAGTCGAATCGATGATGTTATTATTTAGGTTGAAATTCATTTAGAAATCATGTTGATTATATTGAGGTGATTCTTCCGTGTGTTTATAAAAGTGGTTATGTTGAAGTATACTATTAGGACTTGAAGATATTGTTGCTAACTAGGTTAAATTATATCTAGCTAATATGCCATGATATGTGCTTAAAGTGTTTTTAGGTGAATTTGCATATAGAGAATGTCATGAAACATTTGGAGGTTGAAAATAGTCCATAAACTTTGAGCATGCAATTAAATGACTTGTAGATATTATTTTAAGCTAAAAATTTGCGTGCAAGCATTAAATATACTTAATTAAATATTGATAACCTTAATTTCACAACCAGGGCATAAAATTCTGGAAATTTCAATTAGGCCCCTATAACTTGTTCGGTTAAATTAGGATTCGTTTCTTTTTAGTTTCCGCTACAATTGAACTCGGTCCTTACATGGACATGTAGGATCTAATTAAAGTATTTAGAAGAGATAAAAGAAATTTTTTTAGTATTGTTTATCAGGGAGAGTCTCCGGATTAGCCTCGATATTCCCCGTGTAGCTCGTTCGAGTTGGGTGGTGTCTAGACTGGTTCAAGAGGATTACAGCTTAAGTTGACATAGAGTTTGGGTTCGGTAATTGTAATTAATGGTTTCCATTTATCTTTACAGCTATGAAATGAATTGTTAAGCCAAGATTGATGAGTATTAACCTCGAAAGACTAAGTTGTGATGAGTCTCAATACGTTTTCATGTGAAGGTCCTAGGTGAATCATTTGTGTGTTGAGTCATTGTTTGATAGAAATCCGAATATCCAAAAATATTGCAATACGTCAAAGGTTATTCGATGTAATATTTCAGGTGATGTATTGATGACCTTTATTTTGAATGTTGGGCATCCTCATTCGAAGATGTTCGATGTAACATTCCAAACATGGGATTGATTTGGCAACCTCCATCCCGATTACTTATTTCGCACGTTAGACGGCCTCGTTCGAAGATGTTTGAAGTAACATTTCGAGCATAAGATTTGAAGGCGGCCTCAATCCTGAGTGTAAGATCCCGATATTGTGTGGATGCGGGCCTCACTTTTGTGTGTTGATTTATTGTGACTTGTATATGTTGTTTGCGATAGTATACTTTCAGTTATGTCATGTGGTAGACAAGCATGATAGACTATCACAACTTGCATGATATTTATATGTTTTGCTTTACTGCTTATATTATGCCTGATGTTGGCCGAGTTCGGCGTACCCATTGAGATTTTGTAGTTCAGCGTTCGAAATGTATTTTCGAGCGTAGGTTAGGTGAAGCCGGTTTCTGTGGAGCACCATGGAGGTTTGGATTTTAGCATTGACCATATGTCAGAGTACAATTATAGATTTAGTGGGCTAGTACTTTATCGAACCATATATGTATTTGTAACTCTATTTAATTATTTGGGTCGAATATTTTAAATGATTTGTATTATTTTGGAGCTCCAACTACTTTAAATTATTTTGGACTTATTTTTTAACTTAAATGGGTTTTATGAAATTTCATTTGGACTTGAGTTTAGCTTTATTATTGGGCTTTTGTAAGAAATTTTGAAATATAGACTTTGGGCCGGAGGCCCAATGTGACACCGGGTCGAGGGAGTTAGAAATAAGTTTTGATTATTATATAAAAAAGGAAAAAAAAATAAAATTTTGGAGGGAATTAATATATATATATAGTAAATTTTGGAGAATTATTATTATTATTATAATATATAATCAAATAATAAATTTTTATTAAATATAATTTAAAAATATAAAAAAGTAGATTAGATTTAGATATTCATTTGATACTACTCTAGGTCGGATAAAAATTCTGCATATTTTTATATAGGCTGCGCCTAAAAAATCGAATCTCGCGCCACTCTAAACCTTATTTTATAATTATTTCAATTTGGTTATGGTTACTCGAAAATTAAGTTTTAAATTTTATTTTTTATTTGATTTGGTCCTTATTTAATTAAAATCAGATTATATATTTTAAAATTATTTCAATTTGATCATAAGGAATTAGTTTAGTGATTGAAAAATTAATTTTTGAGAACTAGTTTAGTGATTTGGATTTAAAGAATTAATAATATACATACATTAGTTAATTAATTAAATACATATATTAGTATATATTTAAGTATATATACTAAAGTATATAATATATAATATATATTAAAATACTGTATATATATTATAAGTATATTATATATTATATATAGTACATTAATACATAAAGTATAATATATAAGTATATTATATATGTATTAAACTATATTATGTATATAGTATATATTAATGTATATTATATGCATATATACATCTAGTATATATGCACATCTAATATATTATATAGAGTACAATATATATTAATATATACCTACATTAATATATACATCTAATATATATGCATATATATATATATGTAATAAGTATACATATATTAATGTATACATCTAATATATATTATATACAATTTTATATATTATTGTCGCAACCCCTTTTTCAAGCAGTTCGACGATTTTTTCTTTAAAAACAAAAAAAACAACGGATTTGCCACCAAGCTTTTAAAGTGTTATTGAATCATCTAAAAACAGGTCATTTTAATAAAATCATTTTTGTTTTTATTAAAACAACAAATTTTGGTCTGCAAAAACACAAAAACGAGTACAGGAGTCGGTTACATGTGGGAAAGGGTTAGTACCCCCACAACACCCAAAAATTGATACCTAGCCGATTATAATATATTTTAATGTCGGAATTGACAAGTTCATACAAAATTTAAATTATTGTCCATTTATGAATTTGATTCTATCTTAATGGTCCCACTGTCAGGAGAGTAAACTTTAATCACCGTCAACATTCCTGGCGCTAACCCGTTACCTCCCTTAGGTAAGACACTACATTAATTAAGTTTCACTTTTTTAATCAAGCAAGCAAAGAAATTTAATGTGTTAAAACTTTTATTATTTATGTTAGTTATTAATCCTAAAAATATCTAAGTGAATTTTACTTATTAAGATTCAAATATAATTAAGTGTGCTTTATTAATTTTTGGTGAAGAAAAAATTTATTTACCATATTCACAAGGCTCTAACTAAGGTAAATAAGAACCTAACCCCAAAGGCTTAACATAATCGGTAACTATAGAAACAATTTTAAAACCTAGAAATTTTAAGAAAAGATCAAATTAAAACTAATAATCAAAATTAACTAAAAATATTTACAAGTTCTAAAGGCATGTTTTAAAAAAAATTAAAATAAAGAAAATCTTATGTACAAATTATGATTCAAATAATAGAATTTATAAGAGATAAAAAAATAAAATTACATTAGGTTTTTAAAGAATGTATAAGTGAAAATGATTTAAATTTGAAAAACTAAAAGTTTATGGAGATGGAGAATAAGTTGGTTAAATTTTAAAAAAAAACTCTTATCAATGAAAAATAAATCAAACATCAAATCTTATAAAAAAATTAACGAAAAGAAGGAAACATTTAAAAAAAACTTTATGCATAAGATTAAACAAAAATGAAAATAAAACAATAATCAATAAAAATACATCAAAAAACTTCAATCTTTTATTTCATCCTCAAATTTATATACAAAAGCTTGGAAATAATTTTTCCAAAAGCTCTCTCAATACGCTCAATATTTTCTGAAGTTGTGTAAGAGTTGTGGTGTGTTGTGGTGTATTGTACAAGTGAAGGGAAAAAGGGTTTATATAGGATTTTCAACCCACAAATACAAGGAAAATAATCAAATTGAATACCCAAAATAGGGTGAAATATTGCCTTAAAATCTTTGATTGATTCATTCTTTTTCTTTCTCAAATCTGACCAAATTTGATAAAATTCCTTCATGTTTTTTGAGTTAAATATCCCATAATTGCTTTCCTTATTCGAACCAAGCCTTGGACTTTTGATTTCTTCCTCCGTTAGAATGCACAACCGCCAAATTTCCATAATTCCCTTTGCTGTTTGCGTGAAGAATCAGGGGAAGAAGGTCAATTATGGGGATCACGTTTGAGTGTCATCCTTTTGGATTTAATCTAAACCAATGGATCTTATTTGGATCCAATGGTTAATAATTGACTGCACATGGAGAAGAACAAAAGTTAGGGTTATTATTTGGACTAAATGGATCTCATTTAAAATTAAATAAACCATAATTTTATTGGGTTAAATGGACCAATAAAAAACAATGAATAAAAAAATTATGGTGAAAATTTAGTGTCAACAACTGTCCCTTCTTTGTTTATTCCGGTGAAACAAAGAATATAGCAAAGAACAAACACACTAATTTTCACCGATGATAGGCTCGTAGTGTGGATCTATTCTCTTTACACGAGAATGAATAGGCTGATTCAATTCTCCTCACGCCTGAACGGATAGACATGTTCTATTTTCTTGTACCCGAATAAATAGGCGTGTGTTAAAGATAAAGGTTTCATCCTCCTTATGCTCGGATGGATAATCAAGTTCAAGAAAGGGTTCCATTCTCCTCATGCACGAATGGATGTGCAGATTCTATTCTCCTCATGCTTGAATAGATAAGCAGGTTCTACTATCCCCATGCTTGATTAGATAAGCAAAAAATGGTTCCATTCTCCTCATGCACGAATGGATATGCAGATTCTATTCTTCTCATGCTCGAATAGATTAGCAGGTTCTACTCTCCTTATACTCGAGTAGATAAGCAAAATAGTTCCATTCTCCTCATACACGAATAGATATGTAAGTTCTATTATCCTCATGCTCAAATAGATAAACATGTTCTCTTTGCTGAGAGTATTTTTTTATACCTGTCAAAATTGCACAAATGATACAATTATGATGAATATGCCCCTAGGGATACCTAGTATGTATTTTTATTCTTTTCTTTAATTTTTTTTTCTTTTCTGTTCAAGATTTTTCCTTTTCAAGATTCTTCTACTTCGCTTCCAAGTGTATTTGCTCGTTTAACCCAGATAGACAATCATGCATTGTTGTTTATCTTTTTTTCAATTTGCTCATGTTGTTCACCCAATTCAAATGATAGGAAATACCAACTTTTATCGTTGTATTTTCAACATTCCTTTTGTCTTCGTCTTTTCTGAGGCAAGGAAACTTTGCTAATTGGATGAAAACTCTAACATCATGAGACATTTTCTCATATAAATATAACTTCCATGCTTAAAGGTATACTGATACCATCTTCAAAGCTTCTCGTTAGTTCTCTGATTCTTGCCCCTTACTGAGCAGTTTGATGCGCTTGCCCGAAAATATTCCTGTTTTGACCTCTTTTTTCAGCTCAATATCGTCAGAGACCTTAAGTCAATATAGACTTAAAACACTAGTAAATGTCTTGAATGTTGCTTTTGCTGAGTAGATTTTGGAACTGATGAAAATGTTCAATGAAGCCAAATTCCTTCCAAGCTATCAAGGCTTTGAGGGAATTATTTTATGTATGCCTAATTCATGTACTATCTGAGCCGCCCATTACGAGTTTTCAACTCAGATCCTCTTTTGATTTTAAGATGCCCTTTGCGGATTTCATCTTGAATCCCCCTTGTTCTTTTTTCTCTTTTTTTTCTCTTTTTTCATTTTTTTTGCATCTAGGGTTCCCTTTATGAATTTTTATCTTTAGATACTTTTTCTTTGTTATTCTAGGCATAGCATCTCTTGACTGAGCCTGAATTCAACGAATTTTAAGCTTCTCGCATTCCATCAAAGCTTCTTCGAAAAACCTTTGACACAACATAGGTAATTCTCAAATAAGTACCCACACTTCTTGAGTATCTTCTAGATTGACAATATTTTCTTCAGCATCAAGTCTCATTCTCAAAATTCTCTCGGATAAAACTTTTTTATTATAGGCCTTATCATCTGATAAGTGCTCAACTCATTATCACTTTCTATACTTTTCATGGGCACCCAGATAGACAATCATGCATGTGCTTTCACCTTAAGGACAATTCTTCTCATCATGTTCTAAAGTTCTCTTAGGGTTTTGGTGAAGTTTGTTGAGTATTTGTGAGGAAAGATTGTATTTTGTTTCTTGTTTCAATGCAATAAAATATCAAAGTTTGCTTACTCTTTGCCATTCTTTGTTCTTGCATCCAAGCCCGGGAAGGAAGTTTGTAAGTAATCTATTTGTCTAGACTCGGGAGAGTTTAATTAGTTTGTAAGTAATCTATTTATCTCTCATATTTGATCTTACTTTATTTAGTTAGTTTAATTAGTTTAATCAATATCAAACTTATTTGTGTTTTTATTTTTATTTTGCAGAAGTGAATAAGACGGAAGGAAGCATATTAAGTACATCAATCCCTAAGGAGACGATAACTCGATAAATACTTATCACTTATTACTTGACGTGTACACTTACACTCCAATTGCGTATATTCATCACGCATCAAGTTTTTGGAGCCGTTGTCGGGGATTAACAACTAAATTTTGTTTTCTTTATTTTCATGTTTTGTTTTAGTTTTTTTTTTATTTGATTTTTGGTGTATGACCAGGGCTAAACCTAGCAATCCACTGTACGAGATAGACCCAGAAATCGAAAGAACCTACCAAGGATAGAAGCAGATCAATCAAATCCACTATACAACACAACCGGATCTTACCCTCTCTCTCTCTCATATTTGATCTCACTTTATTTAGTTAGTTTAATTAGTTTAATCAATATCAAACTTATCTGTATTTTTACTTTTATTTTATAGATGCGATAAGACCAAAGGAAGCATACTAAGTATACCAATCCTTGAGGAGACGATAAGTCGATAAATATTTATCACTTATTACTTGACGTGTACACTTACACTCCAATTGCGCATATTCAGCATGCATCAAGTTTTCGGCACAGTTGTCGGTGAATCAGATCTAATTGCACTCCAATTGCGCATATTCAGCACTTCAATTGCGCCGTTTCCAGGGAATCGGATCCAATTGCACTCCAAGGGCTAAAAAGACAGATCCAAGGAGCCATGACAGTAAATCAAGGGAATCAGAACCTACGTGTAGGTAATGGTGGCCATCCACAGCACCCACTGTCGTAACCACTGTAGCGGCAGCTAACTGTCAATGATTTTCTGGTGGAAGATCTAAATAGATTGAACCCTAGAGTTGTTACACCAAAGATTGAGGCAAGCCACTTTGAACTTAAACCTGTGATGTTTAATATGCTTAATACTATTGGACAATTTATTGGGTCTGCAACAGAAGATGCCAGGAAGCATCTCAAATCCTTCATGGAAGTATGCAACTCTTTCAAAATTCAAGGAGTCCATGAAGACATTTTGAGATTAAAACTTTTCCCCTATTCACTGAGGGATAGGGCCAAAACCTGGTAGAATAGCATTCCGGTAGGATCAATTGGATCTTGGAGTGAACTCTATCGAGAATTTATTATGCGATTTAACCCTAGAAATTTATATGATTGAATCCGTAATGAGATTACTTCTTTTAGACAGGCTGATGACGAACCCATGTACGAGGATTGGGAACGCTATAGAAAGTTACTGAACAGATGTCCACTACATGGATTTCCACTTTGGATGCAAGTAACCATGCTCTATAATGCCACCAATGCCTCGACAAGGATGATGTTGGATGCCTCGGCAAATGGCACACTCCTTGACAAGGCTGTAGAAGAAGCTATAGAGATTCTGAACACACTCTCAGGGAACGATTTCCAATTTCTCACTTCTAGGCAGGGAGGATTAAGACGCCAAGCCACAATGAATGAACTAGAGACCAACAATTCAATGGCAACACAGTTGATATCTTTAATCAAAATGGTTCAGAACATGCAAACACAGCAAAATACTCATAAGGTAAAAGCGATCAATTCTTCTGAGTATATGCAAGACGAGGAATCTAGTTTCTATGTGGTAACTACAACCGGAATAACAACATGATGTCAAATACATACAATCCGACATAGAAAAGGCATCCAAACTTTTCATGGAGCAATCCTAACAATACCTTGAACCTCGCCAACCAGACCTCAAGTTACCAAAATTCACTACCGCAGCAACAAGTGCAGCAGTCACTACCATAGCAGCAGATGTATCAGCAGCAATAACCTATGAACTCATTAGAAAATACTCTCAAGGCCTTTATTATGAAAACTGAATCATATATGGCTGAGAACAGCAATTTCATGAAGATGACTGATGACTTCATGAATAGAACAGAGATGAGGTTGCAAAACCAAGAAGCTGCTATAAAATCACTGGAAACCCAAGTTGGTTAGTTTGCTCAAAGATAAAATACTAGAACATCGGGTTACTACCTAGCAATACTGAAGTTGCTAAGGGAATGGGCCATGAACAATGCAAAACAATCACTACTAGAAGTGACCTACAACTTAAGGAAACAATAGGCAAGTCAGCAACCAAAGTTCCACCAGCAATACAAGAGGAAACATACAAGGGGACTTGGATGTTGAACAGACTGAACATGAGGACAATGCCCCAGTAGAGAGCTTGGCAGCACTTGCACTTCCTGCCGAGACAACAAGAAACACAGTGGTTCCAGGTATTAAATTCCAAACCAATGAGACCCTGGAAGAGATGAGACCACCACCACTTTTCCCTCAAAGGTTGAAAAAAAAGAAATAGGATCACCAGTTTAAGAAGTTCCTAGATATTCTAAAGCAAGTCCACATCAACTTGCCATTTGTTGAGGCAATTGAACAGATGTCCAACTATGCTAAATTCTTGAAAGATCCTGGAGGATCCTGGATGCTTTACCTTACCTTGTGCGATTGGTAACAACTATGAAGAAAAGGCACTATGTGATTTAGGAGCAAGAATCAGTCTCATGCCCAAATCAGTTTTTCAAAAGCTTGGAATAGGAAGGGAAAAGCCTACAACAGTGACAGCAACTGAAGGGTGCATGGCAATGCTGCACAATCGTATGCCACCCAAACTGAAGGATCCTGGATGCTTTACCATACCTTTTGCGATTGGTAACAATTATGAAGGAAAGGCACAATGTGATTTAGGAGCAAGCATCAGTCTCATGCCCAAATCAATTTTTCAAAAGCTTGGAATAGGAAGGGCAAAGACTACAATAGTGCTGCACCAACTTACGGATAGATCCTATGTGCATCCTGAAGGAAAGATAAAGGACATATTGGTAAAGGTTGACAACTTTATTTTCCCTGTCGACTTCCTAGTCCTTAACCGTGAAGCCGATAATAATGCACCGATCATCCTAGGAAGACCTTTTCTTGCTACTGGACAAACCTTAATTGATGTGGAGAATGGAGAGTTGACAATAAGGGTTAATGACCAGCAAATCAAACTCAATGCATTCCACAAATTAAAAAAAGTTGATGGTGTAGAAGAGTGCAAAGCCCTCTACACAACAGACGTAGACACTAAGGTATCCTTCCTAGGCAGCACGCTCGACAGATTATTTGGTAAGAGGATTAAGGCTAAAGTGGAGGCAGAAAATACAAAAGGGACTGGCCTGCACATGAAGGAAAATCCAGGCCAGCAAGAGATGACCAAATTGGGAGATGTATTTACATGCACTCCACCAGTAACATAGTCTCTTCTCTTCTACTTTATTTATTATATTAGGATTATTTTTAATTTAGGATTCATGTGTTTATTTTTAGTATTTTTCTTTAGTAATATTTTTCTTTCATTAATATATTAAAATTTCTTTTTAGGACAATAAAGTCAAGAATAAAAGAGAATTAGTTCAGAGCAAAAACTTTATCGAGGTAGTAAACAGTGTTAGAAGCCGCAACAGTCTCAACGGGCAGAAACAGTATAACGACTATCTGCTGAGTTTTCCGTCGCGGCAGTAAATGCTAACGGGTAGTAAATTCAAAACAACTACAAAAAGGCTAGTGGTTAAAACGATCACACTGTCGAGGCCTATATAAGGAGCAACCTTCTGTTGAACTATTCACTCTTGCATTCTTGAATTCTTTAGCATTCTACTCAATCTTTCTCTCACAATACTCTCACAAATTGTCTTGAATTTTTTAGAATATTTCACCAAGACTCTCAATCTTTAGAATCATCAATGGAAACATACAATAGATTTGTTCCCGCCACTGTTGCAGAACGATTCAACAGATTTTTTGTTGCTCGGTAGCTGTGGGAAGAGAAAGGATTCCAACTCAGTAAAAAGGAAAACTTTGGCATCGACAATTACTTGATGGACAAGATTAAATATCAAAAATAAGAGATATTCTGTCTATAATCTCCCCAGGCAAATGCCACCATAGTGCGGGAATTTTATGCACATGAGCCAAGCAAGGACAATCTCATTGTCCACTATCGAGGCAAGCCTATCCGACTTGATGCCGATGCAATTAACGAATTTTATGGTCTCATCCCCATCAGAGATAGGCATGCCGAATTCATGGATGACATCACCCCACAGGACTACGAGTTGATTAAAGATGACCTCTATTACAAAAACACTCCATGGGAAACCGGTGCCCATAGAAATTCTGTAACAAGGCAAAGCCTCAAGCTCGAGGCCGAATTGTGGTTTACCTTCGTCAAAAGACGCCTCATCCCTACCTTCCATAATAACACAGTGGACCACAAAAGATTGGTGTTGATCCAATCAATCATCAACAAGAGGAGGATAAATGTTGGAGAGATTATTCTACGTAAAATTCATGATTGTGGTAAGAAGGAACGTGGACCCTTACACTTCTCATGTTTATATTTGGTTTATGTATTGATGCAGGAGTACCGATTGAAGACACGGACGAATACACACCAACGAGGCAAGGATGGATGAGAGAATTATGCTACAGAGTGATGCAGATCACGCAAGCAGAACCTGTCAAGGCAACACCAGAGTAGTTCACTACTGACTTTACTGCCAGCACTCAATACACGGCAAAGATGCCTGGAACTGCCGAAGACCCTACCGTAGCAGACCCCTACCAGGAAATTCTACAGAGGATGCAAGCCATGGACCTTCGCCAACAAAGTTATATGGAATACCAGAGAGACTTCAACAACACCTTTGTCCAGATGATGACACAGGACTTCCCCAACCAAGGAGCATAATTTCCAGAATTCTCTGCCAGCATATTCGTAACGGCAACACCTTACACAAAGACTAATCCAACTCTAGGTCCGAGACTATTTTTCACCTCTAGAATGCAGTACCAATTCCATGCAGCCGGACCATCTAATGCAACAGACCCTACCGCGGCATCATCCGCAAGCAGAAGACCCTTCAAGCGAAGGTCAGTCTTCGGCACTCCCTAAAGATCCTTAATTAAAATGGGAAGTCTTTCAAGGGAAATCGATGAATATGTCTAGCACGGTTCATCCGATGCCAAGCTTAGCATCCAGCATGCCGGGGCAGATCCAAAGAACGAAGGCGGCACAAAGATCATGAACACAGAATATGGAGGAGGAGGAGGAGAAGAAGAAGTCAATGCCCAAATGAAACAGGCAATACCAATGAGAGTTCAGCCGCCGAGAAGAGCAAAGTCATCGTCATTACCAACGGTACAACCATCAGCAACTAGATCAAGAAGACAAATTGTGGAAGAGAGTTCTTCCGAATCATCATAATATTTTCTTCTTGTTACTCATATCAACTATTTTTTACCTGCTTATATTTTTTACCTATTGCTTGCCCCTAAATTAAGCATTAAGGATAATGCTTGGTTTGAGTTTGGGGTGTAGAGCTACTGCCGAGGCAATCTACTACCGCGGCCTTGCTATGAAAAGGAAGTTTTTAGTAATAAAATTTTTTGTTTTATGTCCACCACTATACTTGAAACTGTTGTCATACTTTTGTACTGCTCTTCATCAGTTTTGTCTTAGTTTATTCTTAAAGATAATAGAAATCTTTCTCCTTACCATAGTTAGGATCTGTTTTGAAGGCTTAATTCTAGGATACTTAAGGAGAAAAACTTAGAAGCTTGCTATAAGGTTGAACTTTAAAAATACTTTTGGTACTTGTTTAGCTATAGGAATTCTTTTAATGAACTTAGGTTATAAAGACTTAGATTTTGGAAAGGTGACTAGAGGTGTTAATGACCGGCTCTAGGAAAAAAACTCTTCTTCATACTAGAGGTGCTCGGAATTGGCTCTAGTATGCATAAAAGAATAGCAAAAGAAATAAGAACTTAAGAAATAGAAAACAAAATATTTGAGGTGCCTGAAATTGGCTCAAGGAATTGTTGTTATAAAAAGAGTACACTAAATCCAATTCTATTTGTCTTGAACTTAAAGTTTATCTAAGAAGGCCTTTATTCAAACTTGTCCATAAAAACGCACACACACACACACTAGCCTTATAGTTTTTCTTCTAAATACACCTTTAGGAAACCAAAAGGTTAAGTCTAAAGAATAGACATAGTTATGGTGGGGAGAATAGATG
This sequence comes from Abelmoschus esculentus, assembly GCA_035048815.1. NCBI lineage: Eukaryota > Viridiplantae > Streptophyta > Magnoliopsida > Malvales > Malvaceae > Abelmoschus > Abelmoschus esculentus. Next base: position 8,175,735 of record JAUCBN010000026.1, on the reverse strand, counting down.
GAAACATAAGACCAAGAGAGAATAGAGTTTGACAAATTGGTGGTTTGCATTACTTGAGGACAAGACATAGTTCGAGTTTGGGGGTGTGATAAGTGCTCAACTCACTATCTCTTTCTACACTTTTCATGGGCACTTATCATTAAATCTACACCTACTTGAACCAATGCATGTTCTCAATATGATATATTTAGGGATTGTGCCAATGAAGACGATATTTGTAGAAAAGGCGTACTTTATTGTATTTTCATATCTATACAAGAACAAGTACTGTCGAGGCAGGACTTGATGCCGAGGCAAAAGAGGAGAAAAAGCAGTATGGATGGCAATTGAAGGAGAAAAATGCGGAGAACGTTGCTGGACAAGAAGCCCAAGAATCGGAGCTAAACAACACAAGAAAAGGCCAAAGACAAGGCCACGCGGGATGAAACCTTCTAGAAGATCAAACTTGGAAATATTTACCCTATGTACAAAACTTGTTCCATACTCCAATTTGTACTCTAATTAGGAAAGGTTTACCCTAGGCCAAGCCTATATAAGGCATAGCCATCCTAGGGGTTAAGAGACATTAGATTCGGCTGATACACATATACCGAGAGAGCTTTCACCTTAAGGATAATTCTTCCTATCATATTCTAAAGTTCTCTTAGGGTTTTGGTAAAGGTTGTCGAGTATTTGTGAGAGAATATTGTATTTTGTTTCTTGTTTGAATGCAATAAAATATCAAAGTTTGCTTACTCTTTGCCATTCTTTATTCTTACATCCAAGCCCGGGAGGAAAGTTTATAAGTAATCTATTTGTCTAGATTCGGGAGAGTTAGACTCATGAAAGAAGTAAGTACGATATTCAACTTGATTGGAGGATACTAACTCGGCTTAGGGATAGGTTAAGAGTTTCAGCGGCAAAAAGAAGTGTGGGATTGGTTGTTGGTTATAATTGATTAACGCCGGGAGGTATCATCAAGGAATGACCTTTAACAGTGTTTCAACTTAGGGATAAGTGGAGCCATACAAGGATATTTTGCCGAACTTTGGTAAATCTGCCCAAGAGCAATTGATTGCCGCGAAGAGAATATTGTTACTGTCGTGACAGTATCTGCAGTACTACCGAGGCAGTGCAGTACAGTTGTATTGGACAGAAGCAGATCAATCAAATCCACTATACAACACAACTAGATCCTACCCTCTCTCTCTCATATTTGATCTCACTTTATTTAGTTAGTTTAATCAATATCAAACTTATATGTGTTTTTACTTTTATTTTGTAGAAGCGAGAAGAGCAAATGAAGCATATTAAGTACACCAATCCCTGAGGAGAGGATAACTCGATAAATACTTATCACTTATTACTTGACGTGTACACTTACACTCCAATTGCGTATATTCAGCACGCATCATCATCCTCTTTTGATACAGCTAATCATGGCAAACGACATTCAACCTTTTTCAATGAGGTTCAACTGGTCATGCTATAACACCTGTTTAGGTTTAATAATAAATAATAATAAAGTAATTCTTCATTAGTTTTTTTTTTAAACCATGTTGGGTCCTATATAAATAAAAAATTTAGATCTAAAAACGGTTTTTAGTTTTGAATATAACTCTCCATCCCTCTCAAACCGCGACCACCGTCAGCCTCCTTCTCTAGCCGTCCGTGGGTGTCACCGCCGGTACCATCCGAACAACCACCGTACCCCGAGCAAAACCCCTCCCTTCAGGCGCTGAACCACCACCGCCGTCGCCAGTAATCGAGGCCGAAAGCCTCGTCGGTTTTAGGTTTTAGACCTTTCGGAGTTTTATTCAATCCAACCATGATCGATAGTGAATCGACGCGTCAACAGTCTCGCCTTGCTCCCCGTCCATGGCCGAGCAGAACGCCTCCAATTCCACACCCATCCATCATTGACAACCTCTTCATCGGAAAAGTTTGAGCCGGTTAGGGTTAGTATGATTCTCCCCTTTTTCGAACTATTTTCTAGTTTAAATTTGTTGTTTCGGTGCCTATAGGTGTTTCTAGTGAGAAATTCATCTTGTTGGATCCTTTTTCGACCGATTAGGGCCACGCATGGCCCCCACGCGCCGCTAGGGCGATTTCCGGTCGCCCTAGACGGTGGCCTAGAGTCGGCCGGTCCAAACCTGGTCAAACCCAGTCCAAACCCGGTCAAATCCAGTCCAACCAAGCTGAGCCGAACTGGTCCACCAGAATCGAACCGGTCAAACCAACCCGACCCGTTGACAGACTCGACCCGTTGATTGACCCGACCAGTTGATCAACCTGACCGGTTAACCATTGACCGTTGACCATGATGTTAGCATGACATCAACGTTGACTTTGACTGCTAACGTCAGCATGACGCCAGTTTTAACTTTGACTGCTGACGTCATCGTTGACTTTGACCCAAAAAGTCAAAATTTTCAAAAACTCTTATTTTGTGTTTTTTAACGTCTTGAGTCCATCCGTGAAGTCCATTTCTCAAAATTCGAACCCGAAAGCCTCCAAATTGGAATTTTAAGTCTCGAGTCAAACTTTTCTTCTAAGTTAAGTAAAGTCCAAAACTATGGTTAATGTCTAATGTCTATACCTATTTACTTGTAGGACCTTATAGTTCTTCCGATCCTGTTCCGACCCAGCCCAGTTCCTCCTGTTTCGACCGAACCCAAGAGCTGATCGTAACCCGTATGTTCTTATGCCCCTAAATGGTCAATTCAGTTTTTAGTTCCTATTTTAATAAAATTATATCTTATATTTCTAGTGTCCAATACTGCTACAAAGTGAGGTTCGAACGCCTAGTAGATCACCTACCTGTTTTTGCCATTCGAGGTGTATTTTCTTGTATACTATATAATTGTGTATTACTGTTTGCCTGTTTTGAACAAACTTGACATGCGCACATGGCTACTTTTTCTAGAATTTACGTAAATATATATATATATTTGAATTTTAAGCATGAAATACTATTTATAATGCTTTCTGTTTTGGTGTATCATAACATCGGGTTAATTCTTGACACTGTTATCATTATATCTGATATTATTGCATGCCTGATATCTTGGGACTGAGATATATTACATTGTGTTGAGTTTCGGTTCAACCTTGATCCCGCTGGTAATTCTGCCTGTTTACGGTTCCTAGCTTCGGTTAGGATAATTCTGGCTGATATAGGTTCCCGTGCTACGATTGGGGTAATTCCGCCTGTACCCTAAGGTGAATCCTTAGGTCGGTACCTTCGCCCCGATAGGCCTAGGTTAATGCCTGTGTCCGATACTGTTCTAGGGAACTGTATCTAGGAGTTCGGTTGGAGGATAGCATGACATGCACATACATGACCTGATTTACTGTTATTACTGTTTATTGATTTTACATGTGTTTTACTTGCACTGTTGGAACACACTGGGCTCCGTAGCTCATACCTTTTTCTCCCCCTTTCAAATAGCCGTAGATAGACGTCCCAGATTTGGCACATAAAGGATCTACTCATTTCCAGTTATTCTTTTAAGTAATGCTTTAAATTTCCAGTTATATTTAGGGTGACATGAGCTATTTTTTTCAATGATGTTATTTTAAATATTTTATGTTTGACTACGGATTTGAGGAATATTTTTCATGAATAACTGTATTTTCAGGACATCCTATTTTAGTAACATTTTTACTTGTTTTAAGTGACATCAAATTTTATTTTTCATACCGGTTATTTTAGTTTACTTGAAACTTGATTTATGTTTTAACAATCAATGTGACCTCTTGACTGACATCTCGCATAGATCGGTTTAGGGGGTTACATTTAGTTGGTATCAGAGCTTTTGGTTTTATGATTCTCGGACTGTGGTGGGGCATAAATAAAGGTTTTCTGTTAAATCATTATATTTTTTATATATGTAAAGCCATGTTACCTAGTGTTTCTGTATTGTGTATGGTTCTCCGGTGTGAATTTTAATTTCCTACATTTGATCCTTGTAGATTTCCTGAACTCTATGAGTGCTTATAGAGCTCGCCGAACCACTCGAGGGCGTGGTCGAGCAACCAGTTTTGCTGATCCTGTAGAGGAACATATTAGTGATCCTCCACCTATTGTTCCTCCAAATCCACCTGTTCCCCTAAGTACCACTGTACCGCCCAACCCTCCGCCTACTATAGACAATGATATGTCTACCCCGGTCAGAGGGACATCTATACCGAGCATCGAGCCTGCTGCTGCTGGGGCAGATGAGACCTTGAGTAGGCAGCTCCTTCAGTTGCTACAGGGGGCTGTTAGAGCTTCTGGTGCAATACCAGAGGCACCAATCTCTCAGATCTTGATCTCTAATGGAGTGAGAACTTTTTTTGGATCCTTGACGGGTGCACCTTCAGATGCAGAAACCTGGTTGTATGATACAGAGAGATGAATGGATCATATGGGTTTGGAGCCAGCTATGAGGTACTTGGGATTTGTGGCTATGCTTGATAGTAATGCCCACATCTGGTGGGAGTCTGTGGTGAATAGTGTTACTCCCGACAGGCTGACCTGGGACTTTTCAAGGAAAGGTTCAAGAACCTTTATCTGGGTGATCGATATATGAGAGAGAGGCGTCAGGCCTTTAGAGACTTGGTGCAGAGTGTTATGACAATGGCTGAGTATGAACTTTAGTTCTTAGATTTGATGAGATATGGTGCTGGGATAGTGGCCACAGAGAAAGATAAGTGTGATAAATTTCTTGAGGGGCTCCGTATTGGTATTCGAGATCGAGTAGCCACACATCATGATGTGATTTTTGAGGACATGGTGAACCGGGCAAAGACTGTTGAGGATTTGGAGAAACTTTTTGACAGCCAAGTTGTGAGAGATTAGGGTCGAGAGCAGGGTAGAGATAGGGATCGTGCGAAAGACCGTAGTCAATCTGGGGACATTTCAATCATGGTGAGTCTTATGGTCGCCCCGATAAGAGGGCTCGATCTATACCGAGTCAAAGAGGTGGTTCCTATCATCAGCCTGCTGTACCTCAGGACTCTTTTGTTAGCCGGGGTGGTTCTTCTAGAATCCCACCTGTACCAACGTGTGACTTTTGTGGCAACATGCATAGGGGCGAGCGTAGGAAGAAGACTGAAGCTTGTTTCCGATGTGATTCTTCTAAGCACTTTCTGAGAGACTGCCCTTATCCATCCTCCGTTAGTCGACCACCGACTCAGACTCCTGTACACACTCAGACACCTGCTAGGTCACAAACATCCGCTCAGACACCAACTTTAGGGCGTTTTTAGAGTATAACTTCCGGGTCTGCTGTTCGATCCGATTCTAGGGGTCGAGGCCACCAAGGTAGCGGGCCATCCGTTTCTGAGGCTCGTCAATCAGCTCTTGTATATGCCTCCAAACGTAGAGATAACCGAGACGAACCTGATGTTATCGTAGGTACCTTTACCATCTTTTTTGTTCCGTACTTTCCTTTGCTTGATAATGGCTCCACCCACTCTTACATATCTAAGTTAGTATTTAGAAACCTTCCAATCTCTGTTGAGGACACCGAGGGTGTTTTAACTGTTTTGATCCCTGTGGGTCAATCCTTGTTAGTGGATAAGGTTTTCAGGAGATATCCCCTTATTGTGGAAGGGGAGGTGTTTGTGGCAAATCTTATGGAACTTCTTTTAGAGGAGTTCTATCTAATTCTAGGAATGGACTAGTTAACCGAACATCGTGTTATTTTGGACTGTAAGAGGAAAAGGGCTACCTTAAAGACTCTTGATGGACAGTCTGTAGTCCTGTTTGGTGAGCGAAAAGGTTATCTATCTAATTTGGTTTTGGCTTTGTCTGCCGATAAGATGATCCGGAAGGGATATGAGACCTTTATCGCTTGTTTCCTTAAAACAAAAGGGTCTATATCCATGGTTGAGGAGATTCGCACTGTTTTTGAGTTTCCTGATGTTTTTCCTAAGGAGTTGTCTGGTCTCCCTCCAGGTAGGGAGGTTAAGTTTGAGATTGAGACTTATCCTGGATCAACACCAGTTTCTATGGCCCCGTATCGTATGGCTCCGAGGGAGTTAAAGGAATTGAAGGTTCAGTTGCAGGAATTGCTTGACAGAGGGTTCATCCGACCTAGCTCTTCACCTTGGGGAGATCCAATTCTCTTTGTTAAAAAGAAGGATGGTTCCCTTCGGTTGTGTATCGACTACCAAAGGATGAATAAGCTAACAGTGAAAAACAAGTATCCTTTACCCAGGATTGATGACTTGTTTGATCAATTTCGGGGAGCCATAATTTTCTCAAAGATTGATCTTCGATCTGGGTACTACCAGTTAAAGGTAAAGGGCTCTGATGTTGCTAAGACTGCTTTCCGCACCCGGTATGGTCACTATGAGTTCTTAGTGATGCCTTTGGTGTAACCAATGCCCCTGTAGTTTTTCTAGATATGTTGAACCGCATTTTTCGACCTTACATCGACCAGTTTGTTGTTGTTTTTATTGATGATATCCTGATTTATTCTCACTCTGAGGACGAGCATGTGGGACATCTGAGAGTTGTGTTGCAGACTCTCAAGGAGTATCATTTGTATGCCAAGCTTAGTAAGTGTGAGTTTTGGCTTAGTGAGGTGACGTTCCTAGGGCATGTTGTTTCAGCTGGAGGTATCAAGGTGGACCCGAGTAAGATTGATGCAATCACCAGTTGGAAGTCTCCTAGGAATATGTCTGAGATCCGCAGTTTTCTGGGTTTAGCTGGGTATTACCGACGGTTTATCGAGGGCTTTTCCATCATTGCCTCCCCTCTGACAAAGCTTTTAATCCGTTTATGTGGTCTGAGGCCCAACAATCTAGTTTTGATCAGTTGAAATCAGTTTTAATCCGAGCTCCAGTATTGACCCAACTTGAGTCAGGGAAGGACTTTATAGTTTACAGTGATGCATCGCGTTCAGGGCTTGTTGTGTGCTGATGCAGGATGGTAAGGTGATCGCTTATGCGTCACGATAGCTGAGACCACATGAGGGTAACTACCCTACTCATAATCTTAAGCTTGCAGCTGTGGTTTTTGCTTTGAAAATTTGGAGGCACTATCTCTACGGAGAAAAGTATCTTTACCGATCACAAGAGCCTGAAGTACCTCCTTACCCAGAAGGAGCTTAATCTGAGGCAGCATCATTGGTTGGAACTTCTTTAAGGATATCGATTGTGAGATTGAGTATCATCCGGGGAAAGCCAACATTATTGCAGATGCTTTGAGTCGCAAGACCATATCAAATCTGAGATCTTTGTTCGCCAGGATTAGTATGTTTGATGATGGTAGCCTTTTGGCTGAGTTGTGGGTCAAATCGACCTTGGCTGAGCAGATTAGGGCCAAGCAACGGTTAGATGACTTTTTGCTTCCTATCATGCAATGAGTGGAAGAGGGATCCACTACTGATTATTCTTTTGATCAGGTTGGAGTTCTTTGTTTTAATGGTCGTTACTATGTGCCCAACGATCCCGAGTTGAGATAGACCATTCTTGGTGAGGCTCATAGCAGTCCTTATGCTATACACCCTAGAGGAGATAAGATGTATCAGAACCTGAAACAGAGGTACCGTTGGGTAGGTATGAAAAAGGATATCTCGGACCATGTATCCAGGTGTTTGACTTGTCAGCAGGTGAAAGCAGAACACCAACATACTTTTGGTCTTTTACAACCTATCAAGATTCCCAAATGGAAATGGGAACGTATCACGATGGACTTTGTTATGGGTTTTCCCCTGACCCCATCCAGGAAAGATTCTGTTTGGGTTGTTGTGGATAGACTCACAAAGTCAGCTCATTTTATTCCTGTTCGGATCACCTATTCTCTGGAGAAACTGGCTAGATTGTATATTTCTGAGATTGTCAAACTGCACGGAGTACCCTTGTCCATCATCTCTGATCGAAATCCGAGGTTTACTTCCCATTTCTAGACGGCTTTATAGTTGGCTTTAGGTACTCGTCTGAACTTCAGTACGTCTTTTCATCCTTAGACAGATGGTCAGTTTGAGAGAGTGATACAGATCCTAGAGGATATGCTGCGGGGTTGTGTTCTAAACTTTTGGGGCAGTTGGGAAGATTTCTTGTCATTAGCAGAATTTTCTTATAATAGCAGTTATCAGGTTAGCATTCGTATGGCACCTTTTGAGGCTTTATATTGATGTAAGTGTCGTACTCCTATCTGTTGGGCCGAGCTGTATGATCGGAAAGATTTGGGTCCCAAGTTAATTCAGGAGACTGAGGAGACGGTCAGATTGATCCGGGATCGCCTGAAGGAAGCTTTTACCAGACAGAAATCTTATGCTGACCAAAGAAGGAAGGATATCGAGTTTGAGGTTAATGATCAGGTTTTCTTAAAAGTCTCTCCATGGAAGAAAGTTTTGAGGTTTGGGCGTAAGGGCAAGTTGAGCCTGAGATATATTGGACCATACCGTATTCTGAAAAGAATCGGGCCTGTTGCGTACCAGTTGGAGTTACCTCCTCATCTTAGCCGTATCCATGATGTGTTTCATGTATCCATGTTGAGACAGTACCACCCGGATCTGAGTCATATCATTCAAGTTCAGGATGTTGAGTTACGCCCAGACTTGTCTTATGAGGAGGAACCCGTTCAGATCTTGGAGTTTGATTAAAGGATCCTGAGAAGAAGGCGTATCCCTATGGTTAAATTTCAGTGGAGAAACCGTAGCCCTTCTGAGGCCACGATCGACAGTGAATCAGCGCGTCGCCAGTATCGCCTTGCTCCCCGTCCGTAGCCGAGCAAAACTCCTCTAGTTCCACACTCATCCGTCGTCGGCAACCCTTTCATCGGAAAAGTTTGAGCCGGTTAGGGTTAGTATCGATTCTCCCCTTTTTCGAACTATTTTCTGGATTAAATATGTTGTTTCGGTACCTATAGGTGTTTCTGGTGAGAAATTTGTCTTGTTGGAGCCTTTTTCGAGCTTGAATGTAAGAAGAACAAGGAATGTCAAAGAATAAGCAAACTTCGATATTTTATTACATTAGGAACAAGAAAAAAAGTACAATCTCCTCTCACAAATACTCAATAACCTTCACCAAACCCTAAGATGACTTTAGAACATGATGGGAAGAATTGTCCCTAAGGTGAAAGCTCTCTCTGTATATGTGTATCAACTGAATCTTATGTCTCTCTAACTCCTAAGACGTCTATGCCTTATATAGGCTTAGTGTTGGAACCTAAAGATTCCATCACACTAAGTGAACATCATCGGCTCAAACACAACCATCAATCACTATTAAATATATGCATTAATCCTAAGCATGAATAGCAACATATAACAAACGATTATCAACGTCAAGAATATCAGGCAAACTTTAGGCATGCTACCTAGAACATGATTAAAAACATAACAATCATGCAAGTACATGCTTCAACAATCCAAACATCACCATAGTTCATCAATTAACAATCAAGCAACATAGGTCTTATTTCAATATAAACCAAAGTCAAGTTCACACTCCTCACATAGGTTGGGTTTACACATTGCCAAGCCCCAACTTATTTGTCAAAACATACCGAATTTGACGTAATCTTTCCCCTTGGTTTCCTTGCTCCGAATGTAGTCCCGAGTGCCTTTATTTTTCTGCAAGGATGAAAAGAGAGCTTAAGCAAATATGCTTAGTGAGGAAGCTCTATATAAGATCATCAATGATTCTATTTAAAACCATAATTAAACCATAGTTTGCAATGTATCATTAAAAACGTACATGCTTAACATTCGACGCTCATGTCTATAATATCAAATCACTTTCTTGAGTATGTTCAACATTATCAATACATTTCATGAATGATGCACAATGTTCTCTTTTAATCCATGTATGCATATTGACTTCTAGTGATCACTTATTGTGAACCTTAAGTTCACCGAATACTCGGATCCATTGTTAGAGATCATTATTCTCGTCATGACACAAAGTTACCTTTGACATAACACCAAGTCACCATTGACATGACACGAAGTCACCATTATAACACTACCACGTACGATTTGATACATAGTCACCCTTGTTACGTGTAGGCGGCTCTACCACGCACGATTGGACACAAAGTCACCTTTGTTACGTGTAGGCAATATTCTTTATTCTCAATAATTTTTATAGTGCACTTAAGAAAATCCTAAGGACATTTTATTTGTATTCGAATCTAAAGTTAGTGTCACTAAGCCAATATCATAATCAAATGTGTATGATAATTTGCTGCTCATAATGCATGCATAATATATTCACAAATAAACCAAATGTCATGTCCAATGGCACCATCAATTTCAAGGCAAATAACCACATAATATTCCAATTCATTTTCAGCTCATAATGCATCCATAATGTGCTCAACAAATGAACCAAAAGTCATGCCCAATGGCACCTTTAATTTGAAGGCAAATAACCACATATATTCCAAATTCATTTTCCATGTTTTCCTTACCCATGTATGTCTTTTTAAACCATGCATTTTCAGCAATTATCTCATACATGCACCAATTCAAAATCATGTTTATGCGTTTCCAAAAATCTCATTGCATTACCAACACCAATGTCTTTAACGAATATAGCCGAAGCTCATGTTAATGTATCAAAAACATTTACTTTACTTACTCTTGAACTATGGAAAGTTTTCACACTCTTCTATAGTCCCCAAAACAGAACCGTACCAATACAATTCGCTTTAAGTCTGAAAAACACTCACCGACAAGCAAAACGAGTCTCCACCGATGCTCCGATGGTAACGCCAATGCACCAGCCACTTTTGCACCTTCTTGCACTACCTCTACATCATTAAAAACAGAGCATATTCACATCATAACATGCTCAAACCAACAGCCACATCAAACCTCTACAGAACTACCAAATACTTAGCTGAAAAGACCAAAAACTAAGCCGAAACGCATCCGAACAACATCAGCCCAAAACCTAATGATTTTAACACCTAATTCACTTCAATTATGAACCAAAAACACATCTAAACCATCTTTATACCTCCAGCAATATTAAAACAACCCCTAAAACAACCGAAAATTACCTTAAAACAACATTGATTGCATTATTCCGGGATTAAATTAATATTCCATCAATTGAAGACTCAATTAATCATTTAATTGACATAATAACATAATTAAATCCATCTAATTACAACATTGAATAAGATCTAAAAAGATTTCACTAAAACATTAACAAAATCATTAGATCTAGCATTGAAAACATAAAATCAAGTTTCATTTAAAGATTAGCAAGCTAATACTTGGGAATTTCAATAAAGAACCTTAGAAAAAGAGTTAAAATTCAACAAATTATCTTTAAGATCTATCCACCAAAAAGATGAGAATTTCTTTTCTTAATTCCTTGCAAATTGTTATTGATTTAGTAAAATTGATAATTAGGCTTTGTAAAGAATGGAGAGATGATTAAAATGAAGTAATTCTTGTTGAAAAAGGTGGAAAAATCAGCAAGGAATTGAATAAAATAGATGAAGAAAAATGGAGAGAAAATGAGAGAAAATAAGTGGTTAAGTGAGAAAATGATTATAATCTTTTAATAAACTAAATAAAAAATCATTTTGGTGAATAAATCATCATTTAAAAATTAAATTGGGTTTATGTACCTCTAAGGATTCTAAGTATAGCTTGTTTTCCAATTTAGTCACTAAAAATAATAATTTCCGAAAATTACAAATTAAATCCTCTATTGTTTTCCAAATTACAATTTGGTCACCAATACATAATTAGACACAATTAAAAATCAATTTAAAGTTTAAATTACATTCTTTTAATTTTGAAACATATTTTTAATATTTTTAAACCATATTCCAAAATTATTACTTTTTTAATTAAAATATTTTTATTTTATATATCCCCGGAATAATGAACCGAAGAACCCGATTCGACCCGAATCGAATTCTCTTAACTAATACCCAAACTACTAACCCCAAAATCGGGATGTTACACGGTCATATTGTTTAAAGAGCCGATTTTAAAGAAACCCTTCTCCCTAAGAATTGTACCTATCGACATTATGTTATAAATTTCTTAGGGATAGGTGAAGGTTGTAGATATTAGTGAGAGGAGATTGTTTCTTGTTTCTTTGTTCTAATGCAATAATAATATTAAAGTTTGTTTATCCTATTGTCATTCCTTGTTCTTGCATTCAAGCTCAAGAGAGAAGTTTGTAAGTAATATATTTATCTAGCATCGAGAGGTGTAGATTCATGAAAGGGATAAGTACGGTATTGTAGACACTAACTCAGCCTAGAGATAGGTTAAGAGTTTCAACAGCTAAAAGAAGTGTTGGATTGGTTGATGATTATCGATGATTTACGCAGAGAGGTATCGTCAAGGACTAGTCATCAACAACACTCGGACTTAGAGATAAGCGGAGTCATCTACGGACACTTTGCTGAACTTTGATGCATCTGCCCAAGAGCAAGAGATTGCCGTAGCGGAGAACACTAATGTTGCTGAGGTTGTATCTGCAGTACTGTCAAATCAGTGTTGTGTAATTGCATTGGACAAGAAGAAGATCAATCGAATCTACTAATTGACGTAGCTGGATCCTATCTGCTTTCTCTATATCGTTCTCAACTTTTTATTTTATGCTTTGTTATTTAATTATTTAGTTAGTTAAACAAATCCACTTATTTGTGTTTTTACTTTATCTTTTTCAGGAGCAAGGGAACAAGGGGAAACATATTAAGTATATCAATCCTTGTGGAGACGATACACGATATACTTATCACTTTATTACTTGGCGACATGTACACTTGACTCAATTGCGCTTTTATTACATGCATCACAATCCATTACCGCGGCTTTACCATGAAAGAAAGTATTTAAGTGTTTTTTCAAAATTTTCTATGACCACCACCTTACTTGAATTATTGTCCATACTTTTGTACTGCTTTTCATCAGTATTGCCTTAGGTTATTCTTGTAAGGCTATTGAAATCTTTCTCCTTACCATGGTTAGGTCCTGTTTAGAAGGCATAACTCTAGGATACTTAAGGAAGAAAACTTTGAAGCTTGTTATAAGGTTGATCTTAAAAACACTTTTGGGACTTATTGGATTATAGAAATTCTTTTAATGAACTTAGGTGATAAAGAATTAGATTTTTGGACATGTGACTAGAGGTGCCTATCACCAGCTCTAGGAAACACTCTTCTTCATGCTATAGGTGTCCAAAATTGGCTCTAATATGCTTAAAATAATAGCAAAAGAAATAAGGAAATATTAAGGAGAAAACACAATCCTTGAGGTGTTTGAAATTGGCTCAAGAAATTATTTTTTTAAAGAAGAGTACACTAAATCCAAGTCTATTTGCCTTGAACTTAGGGTTTGTCTAAGAATGTCTTTAATCAAACTTGTCCACAAAAACGCACACACTCACAAAATCTTATAGTTTGTCTTCTAGGTAAACCCTTGGGGAACCGAAAGGTTAAGGCTTAGGAATAGGCATAGTTATGGTGGGGAGAATAGATGAAAACATAAGACCAAGAGAGAATAAGGTTTGACAATTTGATGGTTTGCATTGCTTGAAGACAAGTAATAGTTCGAGTTTGAGGGTGTGATAAGTGCTCAATTCACTACCACTTTGTACACCTTTCATGGGCAATAATCACCCAACCTACACATACTTAGACCAATGCATATAATTAATGTGAGATATTTAGAGGTTATGCTTATAAAGATGATATTTACAGAAAAGGCAAGTTTTACTGCATTTTTTATCTTTGCAGTAAAAACTAATGTCGCGGCAGCAACTGAGACCGAGGCAGGACCTGATCCAAGTTGGATAGCACGTGGAAAGCCCAAGACAAAGGTCACGCGGGAAAGCCTCCTAGTTGGAATAAACTTGGAAATGTTTTATTTATGTACTTTACTTGTGTCCTAATCCAAGTTGTATTCCTACTTAGGAAAGGTTTGCCCTAGGTCATGCCTATATAAGCTATATCCGTCCAAGGAGAAGGGAATGCATGATCGAGAGCTTAGACCTAGACCTAGATTTCATCTTTTAGAGTTTTCTTTTCTTTACATTATGTTCTAATTTTCTTTAGGCTTAGATGAAAGTTTTAGAGTATTAGTGTGAAGAGATTGAACTTTGTTTCTTGTTTCAATGCAATAAAATATCAAGGTTTGCTTATTCTTTTCCATTCTTTGTTCTTGTATTCAAGCTCGAGAGAGAAGTTTGTGAGTAATCCATTTATCTAATATAGAGAGAGTTAGATTCACGAAAGGAATAAGTACGATGTTTCAATCAGGAAACACTAACTCGTCCTAGAGATAGGTTAGAGTTTCAGCGGCTAAAAGAAGTATGAGATTAGTTGGTGGTTATAATTGATTCACGCGGAGAGATATCATCAAGGACTGGTTATCAACAGTACTCTGACTTAGAGATAAGCAGAATCATCAAAGGACACTTTACCGAACTTTGATAAAGTCCATCCAAGAGTAAGAGATTGTCGCAGCGGACGAGTATCATCGTTGTCGAGACAGTAATCTACTATACTGCCGAGGCAGTGGTGTACGATTGCATTGGACAGAAACAAGTCAATTAAATCCACTATACAATACAACTGGATCCTAACCACTTTCTTTATCTGGTTTTCTCTTTTTATTTAGCTTTCTTTATTTAAGTTCAATCATAACCAAATTACCTGTGTCTTTACTTTATTCCTTTTTAGAGCAAGAAGATAAAAGAAGACATATTGAGTATATCAATCTTTATGGAGACGATATCTAATTTACTCATCACTTTATTATTTGCGACGTGTTCACTTGCACAAATTGCTCATATTTGACACGTATCATCTGGCTTTATTTTAACTTTTTGTTAATAGTGCGACATATGCCTACAATTCATAAAAATGGACCTTATTGTTATGGGTCTTCCTTTTCTATGCAACCACTCTTTTATCTTTTTCAATAACTTATTTGTTCTTTAAATCCTCAATCGTTTACTTGTTCTTAACTTGTAGGTTCTCGCTGGTTATCCTCAAACCATAGATGTATTCTCTTATGATCTTCCTTTTTCTAAAGATTCTTGAACCCACTACAAAAAACCTTGTTCTTTTCCCCCCACAAATAACCATTGTTTTCATGGACCCTCATTATCTATATTACTATTCTCTTTTCCTTTTCCAATAACTCATTTATTCTTCAAATTCTCAGCTGCTTACTTGTTCTTTTACTAACTTGTGGGTATTCGTTGGTTGGCTTCAGACTGAAGGTTTATTCTTGCATGATCTTCATCTTTCGAAGAACTCTTCTATCCATTACGAAAAACATATTCTACTATGAGTATGATTCTTCAGGCTCGACCCCTTCTATATATGAGATGCATGATGCAAGGAATAAATATACAAAACAATAAAATATTAGCATAAAGAAAATAAAACTTAAGAGATCCAAAATAATTTCATTGTATGAATAATAATTGGGCAGCGTGTCCAACATTTCTGGAACTGTCTCCACGGACTATTCTTATAAAATCATTTTGACCAAATTCTAACTCTAAGGTTTTCTACATGGCTCTAATGGGGTGGGCTTCTAGATTCACACACATGGTTTGGTTCTAGAAAAGGTCCCCAAGCTGTCCTCGCTGTCCCTACTAAGGGTAGCAAGGCCCCTGATTCTCACCCATTATAGGCTTCCAACGAATCAAGTTCAACTTAGTAGGACACATTTTCCTAAGTCTATGTGAAGGATAATATCCTTAAGAAGACTTAGGCCATATGAGCCCCGAAGGTATTTACTAGGCTCATGCGGAGAATTAGATTTTCACGAGAGTAATAGAGTGTTCCCTTCACTTAAACGATCGGGACAAAGCTCGGGTATAGAGCTTGAAAATAAATTTTCAATGCGTAAAATAAAATCAAATTTAAAAATAGACAATTAAGTTAAATTTTATATAAATTTGCAAATTCCTTACATCGAAACAAGTTGAAATCGACTTATGGCTTTACTCTTTTTTAAAAAAAACAAAATTCTCCAGCGGAGTCGCCAAGCTGTCGCAACCCCTTTTTCAAGCGGTTCGACGATTTTTCCTTTAAAAACAAAAAACAACGGAGTCTCCATCAATCTTTTAAAGGTGTGATTGGATCACCTAAAAACAGGTCATTTTAATAAAATCATTTTTGTTTTTATTAAAACAACAATTTTTGATCTGGGAAAACATAAAAAGGGATTCAGGAGTCGGTTACGTGTGGGGAAGGGTTAGCAACCTCACAACGCCCAAAAATTGGTACCTAGCCGATCACAAAACATTTTAATGTCAAATTTTGCAAGTTCGTACAAAATTTAAATTATTATCCATTTATGAATTTGATTATATCTTAATGGTCCCACCGCCAAGAGAGTAAACTTTAATCACCACCAACATTCCTGGCGCTAACCCGCTACCTCCTTTTGGTAAGACACCACATTAATTAAGTTTCACTTTTTAAATCAAGCAAGCAAAGAAATTTAATGTGTTGAAACTTTTATTATTTATGTCAGTTATTAATCCTAAAAATATCTAAGTGAATTTTACTTATTAAGATTCAATTATAATTAATTGTGCTTTATTAATTTTTGGTGAAGAAAAAATTTATTTACCATATTCACAAGGCTCTAATAAGGTAAATAAGAACCTAACCCAAAAGGCTTAACATAATCGGTAACTATAGCAATAATTTTAAAACCTAAAAATTTTAAAAAAGATCAAATTAAAACTAATAATCAAAATTAACTAAAAATATTTACAAGTTCTAAAGGCATGTTTGAAAAAAATTAAAACAAAGAAAATCTTATGTACAAATTATGATTTAAATAATAGAATTTATAAGAAATAAAAAATAAAATTACATTAGGTTTTTAAAGAATGGATAAGTGAAAATGATTTAAAGTTGAAAAACTAAAAGTTTGTGGAGATGGAGAATAACTTGGTTAGAATTTTTTTTAAAACTCTTATCAATGAAAAATAAATCAAACATCAAATCTTATAAAAAAATTAACGAAAAGAAGAAAACATTTAAAAAACTTTATACATAAGATTAAACAAAAATAAAAATAAAACAATAATCAATAAAAATACCTCAAAAACTTCAATCTTTTATTTCATCCTCGAATTCATATACAAAAGCTTGGAAACAATTCGTTCAAAAGCTCTCTCAATACTCTTAATATTTTCTGAAGTTGTGTAGGAGTTGTGGTGTGTTGTACAAGTGAAGGGGAAAGGGTTTATATAGGATTTTCGACCCACAAATACAAGGAAAATAATCAAACTGAATATCCAAAATCAGATGAAATATTACCTTAAAATCTTTGATTGATTAATTCTTTTTCTTCCTCAAATCTGACCAAATTTGATAGTATTCCTTCATCTTTTTTTGAGTTAAATATCCCATAATTGCTTTCCATATTCGAACCAAGCTTTGAACTTCTGATTTCTTCCTCCTTTAGAATGCACAACCACCAAATTTTCATAATTCCCTTCGGTGTTTGCGTGAAGAATTAGGGGAAGAAGGTCAAACACGAGGCTTACGTTTGGGTGTCATCCTTTTTGGATTTAATTTGGATCATTGGATATTATTTGGATCCAATGGTTAATAATTGACTGAACATGAAGAAGAACAAAAGTTAGGGTTATTATTTGGGCTAAATGGGTCTCATTTAAAATTAAATAAACTATTATTTTATTGGGTTAAATGGACTTTATTTAAAATTAAATGGACAAAAAAAAAACAATGAATAAAAAAATTATGGTGAAAATTTAATGTCAACAATTATATACATATATTAATGTATATTATATAAATATACATATACTTACATACATATTATATACTTATATATATAGTATTATACATTCCATATTTTTCATATATAGTATTAATTCTATATATAAAATATATTCTATATATAGAATATATTTCATATACAAAATAATTTTTATATTTTTATTTTTGAAATGCATTAAACTATATTGTATACGTATAAATTATAATGTATTAAAATATATTAAAATTAACTTTTTTACTGAATTTAACTATTAATAATTTATAAATTTTATAATTTAATCATTACAATTTTATTATTATTTCAAATTGACTACTATTTATTTTTTTAGTTTAGTTTAGTATTTTTAATAAGATAATACTTTATTTTATTAATGTTTATTCCTTTTAGTTTAAAATTTTATTCTTTTTAGTATAATGTTTATTTTTTATTAATTTTAAATTTTTGTAATTTAGCCCAATTTTAAGATATGAATCATTTGATGATATTTTTGTTTAGTATAGTGTGCAATATTTATTTTTAATGGGATTCATGCTAGTTAAAGACAATACATGTTAAATAATTAATTTAAAATGAATGATCAATCATTCAACCTAAAGTCTATCAGTTATTTACTTAATTACTTATTTGTATCAAACTCAAACTTAATAATTTTAATTAATATGAATTTAAAATCCAAGTTAATTCAACCTGAAATAAAATTGACCTAAAATGAACTTGACCTGAAATGCAATCTAACTAAAATGAACCCGACCTGAAATCTACCCGACTTGAATTGAACTTGTTAATTATCTTATTTGGACCCGAATTGTTTGAACCCGACCTGAAATGAGCATGACCTAAAATAGACCCAACCTAAAATGGACCCGACCTGAAATAGATCTGCACCCAATTCGAATCGAGTCAAAATATCAAATTAACTTGAAATGATATGTATCCGATTTTATCCGACCTAAAACTCATCCAAGTAATATTTTGACGAGGTTTCAAGGAAAAAGAGGGGCCTATTCGACCTACAAGCAGCTATCACTTTCACTCCATCTTATATCAATGTCTAAATAACTAGTTTTTATTTATGTTTTTTTCTTTTAGCTCTGTGAAGACACATATATGCTTTGAAAATAAAGCTATCTTAATCTGGATTTACTAGAATAAATATTATCCTCTTTTTATTGAGACCATCACTCTTTGGATTCAATAATAGTGTACAAATCCAAATCCCTTAAGATAATATCATTTTCTTTTCTAATGAGACTTCTCGTCAGGTTCAGTAATAGTGATTGCCTCATTATGCTAACTTGAGAGACAAGAAAGACTAAGATTAATCTAATCCAAAAATGTATTCAAACCAATTTAACTTAATTAATCCATTGAATGATTGAACCAACAAAAGATTCATGTCGTGTCCAATTCCAATACAAACAAACTAGAAATTCTCTAAGACAACGCTATAAAAATAAATCAAAAAGGTTCCCTACAAGAAAAGAAAAGAGTATAATATAATATTATCTATATTAAATGGTAAAATTAAAAATACCTTTCCCCTTGTAAAATATTTTCCATTGATTATTATGTATCCAACTTCCTTGCTTCATGTCCGTGACCAATTTAACCCTTAGAGGCCACATTACCGAGACTACTCTCCTGCATTTTCTCTTCATTGATTATCTTTTCAACAATTGCTCCCAAATATCTCTTGTGGACGTTTACTTTAAGACCATATTTCATAAACAATGTCAACGACATCTTCTGTTCCACCTTATGGCCGAGAACCACCGTTAGCTTATGCCTCAACAGCGTCGCGGCTGCCACTGACTTCATCTGTAGATAAGCTAGGCCTTTCCCCAAACATATTCTCGGCCCGGCATTGAATGCTACGAATTTGTAAGAGTCGTGTTTGATGAATTCCTTCCCATCTGCTGATAACCACCTCTGGGGACGAAACTCAAGGCAATCGTCGCCCCATGTCGACCTCATTCTCCCTACTGAATATATCGAATAAGTCACCGATGATCCTGCCGGAACAAATGTTCCATCCGGTAACACGTCATCAGCCACCACGTGCTTTGAATCCTCGGGAACCGATGGGTATAGTCTTAGGGTCTCAGACAATGCTGCCTTTAAATATATCAATCGGTCAAGTTCTTCAAACCTTAGGGGCTCGTCGAACCATGTTGACATGTCGACTCCACGTGTTTCTATCAGGACGGTGCAGAGTTCACGTAGGATTTTATCTTCTACCCTTAGATGTTGGATGACTAGCCAAAAGAACCAGCTGAGAGCAACGGCTGATGTGTCACGTCCAGCTAGGATGAAATTGAGTGCCACGTGTTGGAGGAACTCGTCCGAGTAGGATTCTTTTTTCTTCATAAATCTCGAGAGCAAATCGTCGTGTGGGTTCCCATCTTTATGCTGAATAAGCAATTCCTGCTTACGTGAATTGATGATGTTGGATAGGTATTCATCCATGTGGACAAGGCTTCGGCTCAAGTTCACTTCCAAGCCAAGCCGGAGACATCTCTTTAGCTTCCATAAAACCTCCGGCAAAATAAACCTTTGAAGAGAGGCTTCAGTGGCTCGGTCAAAAGCCGAAGCGAAGCCGTTTTCGGGTAACCCTTGGGCGCATGTTTGTGGATCTTTCCCAAAAGTCAAGCCGCAAATGTTATCAAAAGTGAGCCTAAGCAACATGTCTTGTAGATCAACCGGCTGGCCTTGGTTTTGAGCTTCCTGGAGGATAGGGCAGAATCGGAGCTTGATGGCTCGACTGACCCATCGAGCCATGGCTTGGCGAAGAGTTCTGGTGGTGAATTCCAGTGCGGCGGTCCTCCTTTGGAAGAGCCACGTGTCACCATCGGAATTGAAAATGCCCTGACCGAGGAGATCATGGAATACGGCTTGCCACGTTGGACCTTTAGGGTAATTTTCGAAACGAGACTTGAGGATATGCTCCATATTCCTCGGGTCGCACGTGACCGTCACCAGACCTTGTTTCCGAGCCAAGAAGGGGACAGCACAAATGCAGGTTTGGTACGTGCCGCCGCAGGCACGGAGGTTGTCGGAGATCCAGTCATGCATGCGATCACAGTTCTCGATCAACCCCGGCAGACTGCCCAATAGAGGCCAGACACGTGGACCACTCAACGACCGCGAGATGAACGTGAACCACAGTAGGTAAGCCGTGATTGCCGCCAAAATGAGCAAAGCAGTCGATATATCCATACTCGAAACAACCCAACTCCTACCTCAAAAATTTTCTCGAGAAAATAAGAAAAGAAAAAAAGCTCACCTAAAAGTTGGGTATTAATATATTTTAAAGATGAATTCAGGAAACCTGAAAGAGATAATTTTTACGTGAAAAAAAATCAGGGTTTCAATCAGTTTCCCTGGTTTTTTCACTCCTGAAAGAATAATATATAGAAGAAGAAGAAGAAAAAAAAAAGAGAGTGATACTTGAAGAAAAAGATGGTTTATACTTTATAGTTGGAAAAAATATAAAGAGCAATTATTAAATACAGAGTGTTGCTTTGATTATCACTCGCGTTTCTCTTCCTCTTCTAACCAGCTGATGCACCGCCATAAATATTGCGCCTCGAGGTGGTTGAAACCAGTTAAAGGAGAAACCAATGAAAGTCTTTACCAGTTCTACCTCTCTTTCCTCTACCAATTCTTTTCACCTAATTCCTGCAGGGAAGGAGAGAGGACTTTAATTCAGCATTGAATGAGTTTAGTTGAGAAAACACAAAGAAGGCAACAGTGAAGCAAATAAAAACAGAAGAATAAAGATAAACTCAGTGTGTTTTTCCATTTAAAATGATCTCCTCGGTGCATGTATTGGGGGTGGGGGTTTGGATAGCAAACCCACCAGCCAACACCAACAATTTATATCTCTGCTACTGCTTGGTATGTGTAGTTTTTACATGCAAAATGCGGAGTAAAAAATGTAGACAAAAGTATTGAGATCGGATGGATCATACAAGTTTGACCTTTGCTGTTGTTTAAATGCTTTGTCTGCCCAACACATTTCCTTTGGCCACTCTCAGGCTCAGCTCACAGCAGTCAGCAAGTTCATGGTAAATGAGAAAACGAAAGAAAGAAAGTCAAATGCAGTACATGGGAATTGGGAACGCATAACTCAGATTCAGGCAAAGAGCACAGGTGAGTTTCAGCTAAAAAAGTGTATGGTTTTTTTTATTATTTAAACAATCGTTTTTAGTTATTCTTTACGGATTTATACAACTAGTGTTAGATTTTTATAACTTAAAAATTGTAAACTAAAACATAATAGAGTAAATGTTCAATTTTCAAATCTATATAATTATACTCGTTTAGTATTTAAATTTACTTATGTATGTGTCACATGATAGATTTTAATTCGTCGAAAGATTTTTTTCAACGGGTATTGTATTTTTGTCAATTTGAAGAAAAGAACAAAGTTTATGTACCATTTCTAATTAAAAAAATTAAATACTAAGATAAGAAAAATGGTTAGTGTGGAAATTAGAGTATTCGTGTCTTGGTTGAGTTAAGCTGGTGACCTAATTAAGTAAACCAAATGTTTCCGTGTTTGAATTAAACCTGTCCATCCCATGTAGGTCCAATCTAGTTGGTTCATGCGATCAACAATCAAATTTACCTTTCATTCTCAACTACTAACAAAGGAAAACAACAACTACTAAGCAAAACGATTGAAATGAATTTTTTAGCTTGAATAAATAAGATTTTTTAAAAGTATTTATGTTCAGTTCAAGTTTGTTTATATTTTTAATATCATGTCTGTTTGTTTAGTATTCGCGAACATGTTTATGTATTTATCAAAATGGTGAAATTACATCACTAGTCGTTAAGCTCCTTAGGTTTCATAGTTTGAACTTTAAAATTTATCATGTATTCAATTTAGTCCATACCTATATCATTATTTAAAATGTAAAAAGGAAAAGGGGAATCGAATAAATGAGGTTGTTAGTGAGCATAAATGAATCAAACACACTTATTTTTGTTTATTAAATGAATATAAAAAATTTATTCACACTTATTTATTTAGCTTAATATATGAACATAAATGAAGATTGTATGAACAATTCATGGACAATTTATCAAATATTATTTTTATTTATGAGAATTTTTAAATTAAAAATACTGTTTTAATCGGATTTTGTAGTCAATTTAGTATCCATTTTCGGCATTATACGTCAATTAGTGAAGAAGTTGATTGAAATATACATTATGAAGGGTTCAATTGAAATGTTTTGAAGCTTAGAGATGAGTTTATAATTTGACAAATAATTTGAGGATGTCTCATGCAATTAATCATATTTATTTATTTATTTACTTTCTAAAGTGTTTTCCCTTCTTTTACCAATTCAGCAGGTTGATCAGTTGATGAATAGGATGGGGTCAACTGTGAAGTAACATTGATTCATTTACTTATCCGTGGGAATATATTTAAGAATTTGGAAACAAATCAGAAAAAAAAATTCATTCATTTATTTGATGTATAAAGATAATTTTAACTCTTAACGTTTATAATTTTATCGTTTTGGCTCTTATTCTTTTTTGGGATAAATTTAGCCCTTAACCTATATCTTGTGACACCCTCGCCCCGGGTTAGGAGACGGGGGCGTCGACCGGACATACAACTCGAATAATGTAATCAAAATTCAAACAAATGACTTATTGCAAAACATTGTGAGTTGGTCAAATTTATACAATTGCTTATTGACATAACATTGTAAGGCAATACTTTAATAATACTTATTTATTTTACGATTCAATTCTTATGTTACTTACGCAAATCCGAGATAATTTAAAACTTTTCGACACTTAAACAATTTCCAATTCGAAACTTAGATACCCTTCATTAATCAATTGTAACTTCATTTATATTAATCAAAACTTTTATTTCAAATCGTATTTATTTAACTACCATTAATTATACTTTATTAGTCAAGCAAGTATCCTTATTAAATTTGAACTCATACAGTAGGGAGGTATCGATACCCCTAATGTTGGTATCGATACAGGGGTATCGAACCAGGTATCGATACCGGTCCTTGGTGTTGACCCGTTGACCAAGACTGGGTAGCCAGTATCGAAACGGGTATCGATACCAAATGGCTACTGGAATCCCCAGTATCGAAACGTGCTTCGATACAAAATGTTTCTACCAAAGGTGGTATCGATACCCAAACTGGTGGTATCGATACCCTACTCGAGGATGACAAATTCAAGGCTTCCAAACACTTAGACATATCAAAAGGGCTATCTAAATGACCTTAACTCAAACCTAGGCCTTAAGAATCATAAGACATGCTTAGGCAACCTATTTCGATACACCAAACTTATTCATTTTAGCCAATCCATCATGTATTTCAATATACGAATCCTCCCTACTTAGGACAACCAACTAGCCTCATCCTTTATATGGCTACTTATGCAAACAAGTTAGGTCCTAAGTTCACTTGATCTAAACACTAAAACAATTCAACCATAAATCAATACATGCTTCCAAGCCAACATACCAACCATAGCTAAGTACCCCAAATATGCAAGGCTAGTCTACCATGAATGTTGTGCCTTATGGCTTACAAACCAAAGCTATAATGATCATATAATTATTTACACAACTCATGAGCTAGCTAACAAAATGCATATTCTAAACTAGCATGGTCACTATGCCACCATATAATAGGAGTTACAAAAAGTACCAAAATACCATACTTTGGCTTGCTTCCGTGTCCTTGCTTCGGTTCAAGCTTGGTCAATTTCCTTAACTCATAAACCTGTTGTTTGGGAAGGAGGAAACAAGAGCGTAAGTACTAAGAAGTACTTAGTGAGGCAGCCTAAGTCTAACCAATTTAGACATGAATTATCACAAATGATAAACATCGAATGAGCAACAAGTCATTTACATAGGGCACTTAGTACATCATATAATCATGTTCAAAGTATAATGACAAGTCATATACAAGTATCTTATGGTAGAGTCATCTCCAATGCTCATGTTCAATTCATATCAAATGTCCAATAGCAAGTGCATATCAAGTGTTCATATTAAATTCATATCATATCAAATGCCCTATGGCAAATACATATCAAATATGTAATGTTCAGATCATGTCAAAAGCCCTATGGCATATACATATCAATACTCAAGTCCGAATCATATCAAATGCCTATGGCAAGTACAAGTCAAATGCTTATTAGCAATTACATTTCAGATGTCCTATGACATTTATATTAATTTAATCTTCCAAATTAATTTCAAACGTTGCCTTGGTATAGTTAGACTAGGTAACGAGTCAACAGAAGTACCCTAAGGTACTAACAAAAGTGCCACTAGGACACTAACAAAAGATACCCATGGTATCTACAAATGGTGACTAACCACCAACAAAGGTACCCATAGTACCAACAGAAGTACCGAAGTACTGATCAGAAGTACCGAAGTACTAACAAATGAGCTCAGACTCTAGGCATGCCGTACTACCTATGACCAACTATAACCCAAGGCTCAATCAGAATTTCTTACTCAATTTGTCTTCCATTTTACTTAGTCAAATTCTTATCACGGGTGATGTACATAACATGGCATATTAAAAGCATCAAGTCATGCTACTAACATATCAAACATATACATATTACATGTTACCAAAATCCAAGGCATAAGTCATGCTACACATCAAAGCAAATACATATTACATGTTACCAAAATCCAAGGCATAAGTCATGCTACATATCAAAGCAAATACATTTTAGGCTATCATGGACATAACTCATGCATGACTAACATACCTGGCATCTTTAGCCGCGTGCCAATACTTACCTTGGCATTTCTGAGCTATGCAAATGCTCTAAACTAGTTATTTATCTAGTACTCAAACATGGAGCCAAACAAGTCCTTATTAATTAGTCCTCCTTCCCATAATGTCAAATATTTACTTAATCCGGTTATATTACAAAGCAAATCAAATAATCAAATGGTTAGGACCCTAGGTCCTAACCCTAAGGTTTGCTACACTCACAAATACTCCGAGCTATCACGGGTTGTAGATCGCAACCCCTTTGCCTCTTTTCTGTGTTGCTTCGAGCCTCTCTTGCTCCTCAATTTCTTCTCTCGGATTATCTAGCAATTAACATATAATAGCTATGTATTAATACATCTTTAATTGTCCATTTCAATATTCTTAAGCCTAGCAATTTTAAACATGTACATTTGTTCCTTTCGAACAGTTTTGCTACCCTTTAGCGAAACGGTCATATCTCCTAGCTCCGATGTCTGATTTTAGCCCATTTTACCTCGTTGGAAAGCTAGAAGAATTATCTACAAGGACCAATTAACCTTACATTTTAATTCCTATTCGATTAGCTCCATATTTCAATCGAAACAGACCTGGCCGGATTTCTGGGACTGTTCGGGTAGCCTTACGGCAACGCGTATATCTTTTTCCACCAGACTCGGATTAAGGTTCCATAAATTTTCACTTAAACTAGGTATATCCTAGTATCATACTTCAAATTTTCAGATTCTAAATCCTTATATCTCGTCCTAGAGAATTTCTCAAAGTTGACTACCCGGAATTGTTTCATCTAGGCAACTAAGGCTAACTTTTGATCCAATGTTTAATTTCCAAACCCAATCTTAACCTTACAATTTCCAGCACCTCTAAGCATAAAATTAACCTCAACTAATCCTTAATTTCACCATAATACCAAATAAATTGACCACATATTGTATTTATAAAAATCCCTAATTCAAGCTTCTTACTTCAATGTTCATGCTTCAATGACTAAACCCAAGCATCACAACCTCTATTTAGGCTTTTATCAACCTAATTAACATGTAAACATCCTCATTTAATTAAAACCCTAAAACTTTAAAACCCTAAAACATTTGATTAGGGAAAGATGAACTTACCAAAGCCTTAAAACTTGAATTCCTAGACCAATAGCTCACTCATGCATTAATTTAAAGCTTCCTTTCTCAAGCTTCCATGGAGGTCTCTTTCTCTCCCCTTTTTCCTCTTGTTGTCGTCCAAATGGGGGAGAAGAAGCCAAAATTTGCTTCTTTTGTTTGCTTAATATTAAGGGTGAAAGGATATTTTTGCCCTTAATGACTTAACTTGGCTTAATTTTAGAATGGGGGTAGTCTAGGGAATATGGACATTTATCATGCAAACCACTAGCTCTTATTTAATTTAATTTGATCCTTATTCTAATCCAATTAATACATGATTTAATTTTTATCTTAATATTTATTCGATCCATTTTACTATCTGATTTTCGGGGTGTTACATATCTTTTTGACAAATAGCTTATATTTTAACCATCATGATAACTGGATCGTTAAAAATTTAACAATGATGACATGTCATTTGCATACGATAATATATTTTAAATAACATGACATCTAACGTATAAAATACACATATATATATAACATAATTGTATTCCAATATAAAATATAAAATAATTAAAATTCAAATAAAATATTAAAAAAATAATTAATTCTAAAATAAAATAATACTAAATATTCTTAACCCTAATTAATTAATTAATTTTAAAATCCTATCTTAAAAATATTAATTAATTAATTAGGATTGAGAATATTTAGTAGCCTTTTATTTTAGAATCAATTAATTTTTAATATTTTATTTGAATTTTAATTGTTTTATATTTTATATTGGAATAAAATTATGTTTCATATATATATATATATTTTATAGGTTAGATGTCATGTTATTTAAAATATATTATCGTATGCATATGATATATCATCATTGTTAGATTTTTAACGGTCTAGTTATCATGATGGTTAAAATATAAGCTATTTGTCAAAAAGATATAAGTTAAGGGCTAAATTTATCCCCCAAAAAGAATAAGGGCCAAAACGGTAAAAATTATAAGCGTTAAGGGTTAAAATTATCTTTATGCCTTTATTTGAACAATGAGTATTTAAGTAGAGATTTTTAGGGTGGAATAAAATCTAGATGTGAGCAAAACTTGACTCGAGAAAAAATGATTTTTTTTTCAATTTTGAGTTATTCGAGTCCAATTATTAGAGTTGATTAAAAATTTTTGATTTCGAGTCCAATTCAAATTTTTAAAATTCAATTTATTCGAAAAATCGAAAAACTCGAAAAATTTTCAAGGTCTAATTACACATATAGTTCATGTAATTTTATTTTCAGTTTTATTTAAGTCATATATTTTCCTTTTAGTATTTTTCATTTATTTTTATCTTTTAATTTTTTTCTTTATAATATGGCCACTTTTCATATTTATTTTTTTATTTTATTGAATATAACTTTTATTTGTATCTTTTATATTATATTGTTTATATTGTGTTTTTTTTTTAATTTTATATTTATTTTATCATTATTTTGATCTTGCCTTGGCCTTATATAGGGGTGCATTCGATTCGGTTTCGGTTTAATTCGGTAAGCTATTTTAGTAACCGTCGGTTTTCGGTTCGGTTAACCTCGATTTTTGGTTTTTTCATATTAACGTTAATTTTTAAAAAAATTATTTTATCTTGATAAAATAGCTTTATTTTATGACTTTTAAATATTAAAAGGTAAAAATTTTGAGATATTTTTCATAAATATTTTTTAAAAATTTATTTTTAAGTAAAAAAATAAAAAATAAAAATACATCTATAGTATTTTAAGTATAAAATATATTTTTACCTTATAAAAATAATTGAAAATCAATTAAAACACCAAATTCGGTTAACCACGGTTAACCATTGTTTGTAAAATTATGAACCATAATGCTTTGGTTCGGTTTGATTTTCGGTTTTGCGGTTTAACATACTCAGCCCTAGCCTTATATAGATAAAAAATGATATATTCATACTCAAGATATTTGATAATAATAATAATAATAATAATAATAAATCAAAATCTTATTGAAAAATATGTATTAGATATAAAAATAAAATTGTTTAAATTAGAATCAAAATGAATTATAGTATTATAAATAATATAATTAAAATTTATACATAAATTTGAAAAATCAAATTAACTCAAATTCGATTCAAACTCGCTAAAATCGACTCAAATCGATTTTTTTTAAAAAATTAAATTATAAAATATGATAACTCGACTTGAATAACTCAAAATTTTTTAACTTGACTTTACTCGTTTAAATGTTCACCCCTAACAAAACCGGTTGGAATACACTTTATTGTACTATAGCATATTAAGTTTATCGTAGATTGATTAATTAACTTTAGTTCTATTGATATGTCTATGATACGATAAATATGGATCTATAGAAAATAAGATTATGTTTGGCGTTGGCTAAGTGATGGGAAAAGGAAAATTAAATTTAGGTGGACGGTCAATCTGTACCTAGATGGGATGGCTACTTACCTTCACCTATTTGGCAAATGTGGGTAAATCTACTGAGTGTAATCTTTTAGATCTGTCTACACGTTAATACGAATCTTAAGAAGTCATATCAGAATCGCTAAAGAAACCCACGATAAAATAAAAGAGAAATCATAAAAAAAAACGTTATAAATTATCAAATAACTTTTGTGAAGTATCGTAATGAAATTTAGGTATAAAAATAATTTTAACTCTTAATATTTAAAATTTTTATTGTATTGACCTTTATTCGTTTTTTGAGATAAATTTAGCTTTTAACTAATATTTTTTTGAAAAATAGTTTATTTTTTAACTACCATAATAACTAGACCGTTAAAATTTTAACAATGATGACATGTCATATACATATGATAATATATTTTAAATAACATGACAGCTAACCTATCAAATATATATATATATATATATAAAATATAATTTTATTCTAATATAAAATATAAAATAATTAAAATTTTAAAAAATATATTAAAAACTAATTAATTCTAAAATAAAATGTTACTAAACATTCTCAACCCTAACTACGATAGAATCAAAATCCTATCTTAAAAAAATAATTAATTTTTAATATTTTATTTAAATTTGAATTTTAATATATTTTATATTAGAATAAAATTATATTTCATATATATATATATATATATATATATAGGTATTTGATAGGTTAGATGCCATGTCATTTAAAATATATTATCATATGACATGTTATCATCGTTAAATTTTTAACGGTCCAATTATCATGGTAGTTTAAAAAAAATAAGTTATTTATCAAAAAGATATAGGTTAAGGACTAAATTTATCCCAAAAAAGATTAAGGGCCAAAACGATAAAAATTATAAACGTTAAAATTATCTTTATGCCTAAAATTTATTTTTATATATACTAAAATCTAAAAAAAAATAATTTACAGACTCGATCATAAAACAATACCGGCAAAATTGTTGGAATATTGTATTTGAATTTTTTATTTAAAAAACTATAATTGTCAGATAAACATTTTCGAATCTATTGAATTTTGAACAATGTTTCAATTTTTGAGTTCGGATGGAATTCATTCCGACCTCATGCTCGAAAAAAATTAAAAAATATTGAAGGCTTCTTGAATGCAACCCGACCTCATGGGTTTAAAAATTTTTTGTCTTAAGTTTGGATTATGTTCCAAACGAATTCAAAAAAAATAATAAAAAATTGGATGAAGACCAATCGAATACCATCTGACCTCATGGACAAAATATATAAACAAACAAAAATAATAAAATAAATAAAATTATACTTACTGCACAAGATATTTTCAAAATTTTTCTTCATTTTCTTCTTCTCTTTTACTTTCTTAGAACTTGTTCTTCTTCCAAAATAAATTTTACAACACATTATAAAATTTTACTTCTCATCAATCCTTATTTATAAACCAAATTATACCCTCTTCCCGAAAAAATAATACAACCCACTATCATTCACTTTTCAATCAAATAATAAATCACACACTACACGAGACATGACAAAACACTGTACAAGACATGACATACTCTCTTCCCCAAAAAAATATCACCACTATCATCTATCTAATATTTAATTTATAAAATTATATTCTTTTCCCAAAAAATAATACAACTCACTATCATCCATTTTTCAATCAAATAATAAATTACACACTGCACGAGATATGACAACACATTGCACGAGACATGACAACACACTGCACTAGATATGATATACTCTATTCCCCAAAAAATAATATCATCATTATCATCTATCTAATATTTAATTTATAAAATTATATCATCTTTCCGAAAAAATAATACAACCTATTATCATTCACTTTTAAATCAAATAATAAATTACACACTGCACGAGACATGACAACATATTGCACGAGACATGATATTCTCTCTTCCCAAAAAATAATATACTATCATCAATCTAATATTTAATAAACCAAAATATACACTTTTTCCCAAAAAATAATACCATCAAAAATTACACACTGCACGATATTTCTATTCTCGAAAAAAATACTACACACTCTAATATCATTCACTATCATCCACTATAGTCCAAAAGTTTCCATAAAAAATTATCAGTCAAATAATTCATCTTATCTCAGTCAATAATTTATCAATTCAGTATACTTTTCAAACACTATATTTATTTTTCAGACTACTTTTCAGATTACTTTTCAGACTACTTATCAGACGCTATATTTTTTTCAGATTGAATCATGGACCACTATTGAATCACGAGATTCAAAGCGTGCAGTCATGCGTATCAGATTGAGTATTTTTAGACCCATGAGGTCGGATTGCAAGTATTCCACCTTCAATAATTTTTTTTATTATTTTTTTAAATTTGGTTTGAATTCTATTCGACCTCAACAACATTTTTTATAATAATTTTGTCCATGAGATCCGATGCCATTCAATTGGTCTTCATCCAATTTTTTATTATTTTTTGAATTCGGTTGAAACACAATCCGAACTCAAGACAATTTTTTTTAAACCCATGAGGTCGGGTTGCATTCAAGAAACCTTCAACATTTTTAATTTTTTTTCGAGCATGAGGTCGGAATGAATTCCATCCGAACTCAAAAATTGAAACACTGTTCAAAATACAATAGATTTAAAAATATTTATCTGACAACCATAATTTTTTAAATAAAAAATTCAAATACAATATTCTAATAATTTTGCTTAACCTACATACTTAATAATCGTACTAGTACCGTACTCCGAAAAACTCGAAGCATTGATATCAATCAAAGCATCATGAGAGATTTCTTTTCTTTTAAAATGGTAAAAATAACACGAGCTTTAGAAAGCTCAATAATATAGAACTACCGGATGATGTTGCGAGCACGTATATGTATAAGACAAGAATAATGTTGTCATAATGTTCTGGTAACAACAGTCTCCAGTTATGATTTTGTATTTTCAAAGAAGTGTTAGATTCAAAGATAAAGAATTTAATTTTTACACTAGAATCAACAAAATCGGACGGCCTCTCACAATGTTTTACACTGGAATAACTATGTGCGGAAACAACAGCTGGTTCAATATAGACTCGAATAAGATCCTAGGATTGTAATATGCAACACAACTGGACTATATGAAAGGGAGATTTAGATGCCTGAGTACCTGGAGAGCAACACTGATCTCCCTGTAGAAGGATAACCATACACCGAAATCAGAAACAAAGGGGAATTCAAGGGACTCAAAATGCGTAAAAACTCTAGAATTTGAGTACGCCTACAGGGGAAATGAAACAAGAGATCCTCCAAGCTAAGAGGTTGTTAACGGAATCCAAGGTCGTTGACTGTTGGTTTGTAGGATCCCCTGGGTTTTGTTGATTCAATGGCAGTGCTGGAAGCAGAGTAAGATCTAGTTTGTTCTTCTTGTATCTTGTGGGCTTCCCTCCACATCAATTGATTTGCATTTTAAGAATCAATTCCACTGAGACATTAAAAGAAATT
This sequence comes from Abelmoschus esculentus, assembly GCA_035048815.1. Taxonomy (NCBI): domain Eukaryota; kingdom Viridiplantae; phylum Streptophyta; class Magnoliopsida; order Malvales; family Malvaceae; genus Abelmoschus; species Abelmoschus esculentus. The sequence goes on along the minus strand of JAUCBN010000026.1, from coordinate 8,143,153 downwards.
ATATCTTAAGAAATTAGATTTAAAAAAGGTAGGAAACAGCAGTTCAACACCAAAAGGGAGATCAAAATTCAAAAGTATTGAAAATAAACGCATTCTGAACCTAAGAAGAGATTTAAATTTCCAGGCACACTCATCATGATAAGAAAATGCAGAATTCACTCTTTTCTGTTGGTTCTGGAAAATAAGTTCCTACACTGAAAATGATCAAAATAGAACTAAATTAGTAATACCAAATCGATAATGGGAAATAATTATCAATAAAAAATATATAAATTCGAACACTCATCATGGAACCTACGAGTAACAGTTATCATTAGACACACTACTATACCACTATACTAGTAAGTACACTAATAGAAGTAAATCGAATACCCACGAGCGTGTCCCGATGTTTGAGGAACAGGAGGACGTCCAAGAGGAGGAGGAGACAGATGCTCAGGATCGGAATCCACGTCACTTGAAGCACACAAAAGCGATTTCAGAATCCAATAAAGATAACTTCTAGATAAGACATTCGATCTTAAAAGCCCCCAAAACGACACTTCGGGATCGAATTTCGAAAAATGGACAATGCCCTGGGACTTAGGACGTCGAAAAATATAAAGTGGGACTGGGTCGGAAAAAGTCAACGCTGATATCAACAGATGATGACAACATGACATCAGCGGGTCATGGGTCAGGTTTTGGGTCGAACGGGTTGGGAATGGATTTTTCCAGATTTTCTAGGAAAATCTGGAAATTTCCAGAAAAATCCTAGAAATCTAGATTTGAATGTTTTTTTTCATGCTTTCTGATTTTCGATTCTCTCCTTCACTAAAAAGATTCGATTCAAAACACTAAAAACACCACTAAATTCGAATTACATCCAATTCATAAACTCTCAAAAATACAAACCAAAACCAAACACCCATTCTCCCGATTCAAACATAAACAATAACCAAAACTTGCAAAACCGAATTAAACATAATACCAACCCCAACCACTATACTTCAGATTATAACGAGGTCAACAACAACAACCCAACACCCAATACAGATATGAACGAATAAAAGAAAACAGATTGAGAACTTACCAAACCGAACAGTGAAACGAACCAACAAGGAGAAAGCACAAGACAAATTTCAGATGTAAGATTAGGTTTCTTAGGCAATGAAATAAAGGTTAAAAGGATTAAATCAAAATTAATGGAGAAATTAATTCTCTTAATCCACAATCGAACGAGAGAGAAGAAAAAATTTAAGTCTTAAAATTGATTAAGGTATAATTACCCATAAAGGTTTGAGGTTTCGGAATTTTAAAATTGAACTGTCCAATTTTCAAAAATTATAGTTTGGTCATTGCTTCCGAAAAAGAAATCTCCATATTCTAGGGCACGAATTAAGGATTTTGACTTTAGTCTAAGCGGGAAAAATTAGGGGGTTACACTTTCTAAGAATCATAAGGCCTATTACAACTGCTGCAACAAAAATGAACCAAAATGTATTTGCATCTTTTACATGAGCATAAAATGAAGTCGCTCTTCTCTTCCATCATGCTTCGCAAGGGAGGTAAGAGCCATCACATTTATCATCTTGTAAAGACTTTAGGGACTCTAGCATGTCTGAAGGCAAACCGAAGCCCTGCTCGGTATCTTCAATAAGCCCAAAAACAGTGGTGGTTGATCCACCAAGTGCTTCCTCACTATGGAAAGAATCAAATGTAGCAGCATCATACAAACTCTGGTCCTTGTTGATAAAATCCAGCCCTTGCAGTGTTGTTCCTTCTTTAAATTCTATAACATATTTCTTATTGATAAGTACTCAATTCACTATCACTTTTTACACCTTTAATGGACAATAATCACTAAATCTACACCTACTTGGACTAATGCATGTGATTAATGTGAGATATTTAGATATTCTGCTTTTGTGACTTATAAAGATGATATTTATAGAAAAGACAAACTTTACTACACTTTTATGCATTTGTAGGAATATCTATTGCCGCGGCAGCAATTGAGGCCGAGGCAGGACCTGATGCCGAGGTAGCATCTGAAGGACAAGTATTGATATTATAGGTGAGCTGAAGAGAAAAATGAGTTGGACGTTTTTGGACAAGCAGCACAAGGATCAGAGCTGGGAAGCGAGTAGAAAGCTCAAGTCAAAGGCCACGCGAGAAAAGAATCCTAATGGGAATAAACTTGGAAATAAAACAAATATTTTTATTTATGTACTTGACCTGTATTTTACTCAAAGTTGTATTCCTACTTAGGAAAGGTTTGCCCTAGGCCAAGCCTATATAAGCCATAGCCGTCAAGGAGAAATCAATTGAAGCATATCGAAGATTAGAAAATTCATCTTAGGTTTTAGAGTTGTAATTTCTTTTAGGCTTAGGTGAAAGTTGTAGAGTATTAGTGAGAAGAGATTAAACTTTGTTTCTTGTTTCAATGCAATAAAATATCAAGGTTTACTTATTCTTTGCCATTCTTTGTTCTTGCATTCAAGCTCGGGAGAGAAGTTTGTAAGTAATCCATTTATCTAATATTGGGAGAGTTAGATTCACGAAAGAAATAAGTACAATATTTCAATCGGGAAATACTAACTCTGCCTAGGGATAGGATAGAGTTTCAGCGACTAAAAAAAGTGTGGGATTGATTGATGGTTATAATTGATTCTCGCTCGGAGGTATCATCAAGGACTGGTCATCAACAATACTTTGAATTAGGAATAAGCAGAGTCATCAAAGGATACTTTGCCGAACTTTGGTAAATTCCACCTAAGAGAAAGGGATTGTCGCGGCGGACGAGTATCCTCACTGTTGAGGCAGTAATCTGCAACACTATCGAGGCAGTGTTGTGCGATTGCATTGGACAAAAACAAGTCAATCGAATCCACTATATAACATAACTGGATCCTGGACACTTTCTTTATCTGATTATTTTCTTATTTAGTTTTTCAAGTTATTTAGTTCACTTAACCCAAAATCATCTGTATTCTTTATTTTATTTCTTTTACAGAGCAAGAAGACAAAAAAAGGCATATTAAGTAGACTAATCCCTGTGGAGACGATATCTGATAATACTTATCACTTTTATTAATTGTGACGTGTTCATTTGCACTACTTGCGCACTTTTGACACGTAACAAGTTTTTGGCGCCGTTGCCGGGGACTGGCAACTAAATTTTGTTTTCTTTATTTTCTTACTTTTAGTTTTTTTTATTTTACGTTGATTTTTTTATGTGTGACAAGGGCAAACTCAACCAACCCTTTGTACGAACTAGATCCAGAGATTGAACATACACAACAAAGGTTGAGGAGACAAATCCAAAAAGCTATGGCAGTCAATCCAGGAGAACAAAACTTACCCGCAAGCAATGGAGGCCTTCCACCTCCACCACTGCTGCGGAATCTCACTGTCAGAGATTTCTTGGAAGAAGATTTGAATAAGTTAAATCTTGGAGTTGTTATACAAGAAATAGAAGTAACTCACTTTGAACTGAAACCTGTCATGTTCAATATGCTCAATACTATTGGACAGTTTGGTGGGTCTATGACAGAAGATGCCAGGCAACATCTTAAGTCATTCATGGATATCTATAATTCCTTCAAAATTCAAGGAGTCCATGAAGATGTCTTGAGATTGAAATTGTTCCCCTATTCACGATTTCATTTCTTTATTACATTCCAATAGGATCAATAAAATCTTGGAATGAATTATGCCGTGATTTCATTACACGATTTAATCCTACTAATTTATATGATTGTATTCATAATGAAATTACTTCTTTTCGACAGGCAGATGATGAACTTATGTATGAGACATGAGAGCGCTATAGGGAGCTACTACACAAGTGTCCTTTGCATGGATTTCCATTATAGACACAAGTAACCATGTTTTGCAATGCCACCAATGCCCCAACAAGGATGATGTTAGATGCCTCTGAAAATGGAACACTCCTTGACAAAGCACCTGAGGAAGCTATTGAAATCTTAAACAAACTCGCAAAGAACGATTTTTAATTCCTTACATCTAGGCGAGGAGGAGTAAGATGCCAAGCCATAGTAAATGTGTAACACCCTAATACCGGCTTAGGAGGATATTACATTTAAGTCAAAGACTAATTGAATTATGTGCAATTAAGAATTTAAAATGTCACATGATATATTAATTAATCAAATTAAAACTTAATTGAACTATAGAAGAATTATAAAGTTAGAATAAGGATGAAATTGAAATAAAAATAAATTATGAAGGTTTGCATGTAATAGGAAATTATAAATGAAAAAGTTGAGTAATTAGACCAAAAGTTTAGACGCATGGCAAGAGATGGATAATGGAAATCCTATGTGGCTATCATGGACCAATAGGATCCATTTTAATTGGATTCTTATCATATTAATTAAATAAAAAAAAGGGAATAAGGGAATGAGAGAGGAAAAATCAGCCAAATCTCTTCTTCCTTTCCCCTTTGTAACGTGAAATAAGAAAAAGAGAGAGAGAAGAAAGAAAATCCATGAAAGCTTAAGGATGAAAGCTTGAATTCTTGTAAAATTAAAAGAGTATTGAAGCTTCTAACTAAAGAATTGTGTAAGCCTTCTAAATTCTTCTTATATTGTTCATATTCATGAATTTAAGTGTTTATAGTTGTTGGAAATTAGATATTTTAGGTTGGAAATTTAGTTTAAATGATACTTATAGTGTTATAACGAAGATTGAAAGGAACTATGTTAGATAATGTTAGAAACTTGTTGGGACTAAGTTATGGAGTGTAAAATTGTTGGATTAGGTTGTTAGAAGCTTTGATTAAGTTATTTATTACTTTATTTTGATGTTAGAATCATGAACCAACAAATTAGGGAGCTTGAGTTAGGATTTAAACCTATAGAATTTGAGATAGACAAAATCTGTCATGACTTGTAATTATGAGTAGTGATTTTGGAAAAATTTCCTAGGTCGGATTTGAAGGAGTTAGGAGCTAAAATTTTGACGTATAATACTATTATATATCTAGTTTAAGTTAAAATTTATGGAACCTCATTCGGAGTTATGTAGAGAAATTTATAAGGCGATTAGTAAATGGTGGTTCAAGCTATCCAGAACATTCTGTTCTGGAACAGTGACTTTAATCGGCCACCGTGAAGAGCATGGTTGAAATTTTAATCTGAAAATTAATAGGTTTAATATTCAATATGTCTATAAGGCTTGGGAAAAAAACGAAACTCGATTTGAAGTTCTATAGAAAAATCTAGAAACATGTTAAAACGAGATATCAAAATTGTCCGAAAATAAAGATAGGTTGCCTTTAGGTAAAAACCTGTATTAAATGGCTTATTATTAAAATACAAGATTTTTATGTTTAGATAGATAATTTCATTAGCTTTCCAACGGTATAAAGTAATTAAAAATCCGATGTACGTATTAGAAGATATGCAATTTTTAGTAAAGAGTCGATAAATTGCTTAGTGTAGGACAAATTTGAATATTGTATTTGTTATGCATATGAAGACTTTAATTAAGTGGTTTTAATGCATTCTAATGAATGATTATGTATGTATGATTATTAGAGGAATCAAATGAAGGATACCGTGAGGAGGAGAAGGAATCGGACCTTGCAATGAGGAAGGGCAAAGGGATCTCCATCCTCAATCCTTGATAGCTTAGAGACTTGCGAGTGTGGTTAACTTAGGGTTGGGAACTAGGTCCCAACCACCCCTTTTATGTTTGCATTGCTATGGAATTTGACTAATTAAACACTTGGCTAAATCATGGGGTAAGAGTAATTGTTTGCTAAACTTGCTTGTTGCCATGACAAATTGTATGTTGTAAAATGCCATGATATTGTCATGCTTGTTGCATAAATTGATTTAATACATGAATGTTTGTATGTCTTGGAAAGGCATGGTGTAACATGCTTTTTGCAAGGTAAGGTAAGATAAGGTAAGGTATTCTTGCATTCATATTGTCTTCTTGAATTACCATGATTAATATTTGAAATATGAAAGAACTAATAATAAAAGAATTATAAGTCTTTGGTTGCTAGTTGGTCATAGGTAGAAAGACATACCTTGGGTATTGAGGTCTTTAGTGTTGTAAGTCACCTACTTGTCTTGGATGGTAAGTCATCCCTCTTGCTAGATACTTTGTGTATCGACTTGATAGTATTTCGTGTACTTTTACCTCGTGTACATCTTGTAGTGTCATGGACACTTTCTTAGATGCTATATGTATCAAATTGCTAGGTACTTTGTGTACCAACTTCAACTTGTAACTCGATTACCTTCGTCCTAACTAAAAATCAAGGAATCAATATAAGTAAAAAGACTATATAACTTGAATATGCATTTGGTGCTTCTTATATGCCTATATGACTTGAAAGCATGATAAATCTTGTTTGCTTTAAATTGAAAGCATGTCTATGATATATGTCTTGATTAAAAACATGATATGTTTAATTTGAAACCATGATAGTCCTTGAAAACTCTGAATTGAAAGCATGTCTATATTTATTAGTCTTGAATGAGAGCATGCCAATATTGTTTGTTTAAATTGAGAACATGATTTGTTGTATATATTTGTTACTCGCTTAATACATGTCTAACCGGTCAGTTCTAGGAATTACCTCGCTAAGTATCTAACAAGTACTTATCACTCTTTTGTTTTCTTCCTCCCAAAACATCAGGTTCTCAATCGAAAGACTTACGCTAAGGTTGATCAAGAAAGCAAGCACAAGCAACAAGCGAGGAGTAAGGTATTTTGTATATTTTGTTAACTCCTAGAATGGTAGCATAGTGAACTTGTTTAGGTGCATTTTGCATTTTGAGATTATGCCCGTAAATTGTATGTAATGACCTTTATTTTGTGTATTTGACATGAAAACTATTGAACCAATTATGTTAGCTTGTAAGCCTAGGTTAGCATTAGTTGTTATAGTGAAATTGAACTAAATGGCATGAATGTTAATGATGATTTTGACTTGAAAAATCATGTAGCTTCTTTGGTTCTTGTCTTGTTTTAGCATGAGATGCATTTTGATTTCTAAGTTGTAAATGTTGGTTTTAGTGTTGGTATGTAAACATTAAGGCTAACTTATGGTTTGTAGTTAGTTGACATGGATAAACTTGGATAACATGGGTTTTATCTTGATCTTGCTTGATTTAATGAACAAGACTTTGTATGGTTGTTATATGATTTGCAAATATGCTTAGAATAGGTCCCAAAGTATATGATGGACTTGAGTTGAATGATTAGATTCAGTTAAGTGTAATAGAAATTTTGTATGCTTGTGCTTAAAGAAATACAAAATGGTTATCTTGTTTTTCAAGAGAGACCAAGTGGTCACTTTGATAGGATTTTACCTTGTTTGGAAAGCTTGAGAAACACTTCATGTCTCCTAAACCGGGATAGGGGTGTTACAAAATGAATTGGAAATATTCAATTTAGTGGAAGCACAAGTAGTCTCTCTTACTAAGATGGTGCAAAACATGCAAATTTAGCACAATACCCATGATGTTAAGGCCATAGATTCTTTCTGTAATTTATGTGGAGGTAACCATAGTTCTTCTGAATGTATGCAGAATCGGGAATCTAGCCTTTATGTTGGAAACTACAATAGAAACAACATGATGTCCAACACATACAACCCATCATGGAAAAGACATCCCGATTTCTCATAGAGTAATCTCATCATGCCTTGAATCCAACTATTCAACCCCCAGGTCTCCAGCAACCAATGCAAATGTAACATCTGCCGCAGCAGCAAGTACAACAACCAATGTCGCAGCAACAGATGCATCATCATCAGCCTACAAATTCACTGGAAAATTATCTTAAGGCCTTTATGATGAAAACCGAATCATATATGGCAGAGAATAGTAACTTCATTAAAAGAACAAATGTATTCATAAATAGAACTAAGATGAGGTTGTAGAACCAAGAGGCAGCTATTAAAGCACTGGAAACTCAGGTTGAGTAGTTTTCTCAAAATATAAATACTAGACCACAAGGAGGATTACCTAGCAATACTGAAGTTGCAAAGGTAATGGACCATGATCAATGCAAAGAAACTACTACTAGGAATGGTCTACAACTTAAGGAAATGTTAAGAAGCTCAACAATCAAAGTCTCACCAGTAGAACAATCAGACAAAGAGGACTTAGATGCTGCAGTAAACGATCATGCCACAGAAATCCAAGAAAACAACACCGACTCGATAGAGAAATTGGCAGTACCTCAACAAGCCGCCGAGACAGTAAAAGACCTAGTGGTGCCAGATATTAAATTTCAAACTAATGAGACCTTGGAGGAAATGCGACCACCACCACCTTACCCATAAAGGTTAAAAAAGCAGAAACATGACCATCAATTTAAAAAGTTCCTGGATATTTTAAAACAAGTCCACATCAACTTGCCATTTGTGGAAGCAATTGAACAAATGTCAAACTATGTCAAATTCTTAAAAGACATTGTGTTTAAGAGAAAAAGGCTTGGTGAGTTTGAAATAGTGGCTGCAACTGAAGGATGCATGACAATGCTTCATAATCGCATGCCTCCAAAATTGAAGGATCCTGGATGCTTTACCATACCTTGTGCGATAGGAAACCACTATGAAGGAAAGGCCTTATGCGATGTTGGAGCAAGCATAAACCTAATGTCTAAATTTGTCTTCCAAAAGCTTGAAATAGAAAGGACAAAACCTACAACAATGATGCTCCAACTAGCGGATAGATCGTATGTGCAACCTGAAGGAAAAATCGAGGATATATTGGTAAGAGTGGATAAATTTATTTTTCCCGCTGACTTTCTTGTTCTTGATTGTAAAGAAGATGACAATGCACCGATCATCTTGGGGAGACCTTTCCTAGCCACTAGATGCACGCTCATAGATATGGAAAAAGGAGAGTTCACAATGAGGGCTAACGATCAACAAGTCAAACTCAATGCTTTCCATAATTTATAAAAAGGCACGATGATCCAGAGGAGTGCAACATTATCCATACCACAGATATAGACAACAAAATATTTTGTCTCAGCAACCACTACCTAGGCAGTATGCTCGGCAGAATTGATGTTCGCTACAGCAAAATATTATACAATACTGAAACATCAGAGGTGGAGGAAGCCAATAGGACAACACAGTCTCTAGGCACATTTAGGTCCAAATGGTCAGAACCACATGGTACAATAAAGATCAAATCAAGAAGGGATGGGCATGAAGTCAAAGTGAATGACCAACTAATGAAGCATGATACTAGCCAATATGAGATGAGGACTATAGAGACCTTCACTTTAGGAGATGCACTTGCCTGCACTCCTATCGTGAACTAACCTCTTTATCTATTTTTTATTTTATTTTTAAGATTAGTTTAGTTTAGAATTATTTTTTATTATTATATTCAATTATTTTTCTTGTTGATGTTTAAATTTTTTTAGGATAATAAGCAAGAATAAAGGAGAAGTAGTTTACAGCAGAAAGTTTGATGTCGTAGTAGTACACAGTGTCAGAGCCGCAGTAGTCCCAACGGGCAGAACAATGTAACGGCTAGTCTGCCAAAATTCTCGTCGCAACAGTAAAGGCCAACGACAGTAAATGCCAATGGCGAGTTGATTCAACGGCTACAAGGTCGAGGCCTTTATAAACACCTTCTTCCTCTTGAACTATTCACTCTTGCATTCTTGAATCTTTTAAAATTACTTGCTTAAATCTCTCTCTTGCATTACTCTATGCTCTCTTAACATTCACAGAAATTTTCCAAGAAACCCTCTAAGATATTCAACTCTCCACTACTTATACATTTCTACTTACAACCGATTCGTACTCGTCGCTGTTGAAAACCGTTTCAACAGGTCTTTCATTGCTAGACAATTATGGGAAGAACAAGGATTCCAACATTCTGATGAGGAGAATTACGACATCGAGCATTACTTGTTTGACAAGATCAAGTACCAAGAGTGGCAAATCTTTTGCCTACAACCTACCCAGGATAATGTCACAATCGTACAAGAATTTTATGTGCACGGTCCGAGTAAGGACTCTCTATATGTCCACTATCGAGGTAGGCCAGTCAGACTTGATGCCGAGAATAAATTTGTTCTATGGCCTAACTCCTGATCGTGATGACCATTCTGCATTCATGAAGGACATCACCAACGAAGATTATGAGCTGATCAAAGATGACCTTTGCTACGACAATACTAATTGGGAAACTGATGCCCATAGAGGATCGGTGACAAGGCAAAACTTACGACCCGAGGCAAAGTTGTGGAACACATTCGTCAAAAGATGCCTCATCCCAATATCCCACAACAGCACGGTCGACCGAAGAAGACTGGTGCTCATCCAATCAATTATCAACATTAGAGAGATAATCTTAAAGGAAATCTACGAGTGCGGTAAGAAAGATAAAGGACCCTTATATTTTTCTTATTTAATTACGAGTATTTGCAATACTACAGGGGTACCAATGGCAGACACAGATGAATTTACCGCCCAAAGGTGTGGGTGGACTAGAGAATTCTGCCACAAAATCATTTAAATCACCCAGACAGAACCATTCTAGGCAACTCCACAGCAATACACTGTTGATACAACTGCCAAGGCCCAGTTCACGGTAGACATACCTGACGCTGCCCATAACAATACTGCAGTAGAACCCTACCAGGAGATACTTCAGAGGATGACAACTATGGATATTCGACAACAACGGTACCTAGAGTACCAGAGGGACTCCAACAATACACTAGCCTAGATGATGCTCCATAATTTTCCCAACTAAGGGATGCAATTTCAAGAATTCTCCACCAATATGTTTGTCATAGCTGCACCCTACACAGAGACGACTCCAGCTCCAAGAGGACCACGACCATTCTACACTACTGGCCCTCAACAATAATTCCATGATGCTGGCCCATCTAGGGCAGCAGAATCTGCCGCGACATCATCTACCAGCCGACGACCATCAAAGAGAAGAGCAGTTTCAGCACTCCATAAGGATCCACCATCATCATGGTAGTCTATTAGCAGAGATAGATGCCTATGTACATCAAAGTTCAACCGCTGCCGGGCAAAACACTCACCATGCCTGGGTAGACGCAATGAATAAAGGCAGGACAGATATTATGGCCACTGAAGAAATTACCAAAGAAGAAGGAGAAGATGTGGACGCTCCAATGCAACGAACACCACCTACAAGAGTTCAGCCGCCCCGACAAGCCAAAACTCAGCCATCACCATTTGTGACACCCTCGCCCCGGGTTAGGAGACGGGGGCATCGACCAGACATACAAACTCGAACAATATAATCAAATTCAAAAAAATTATTTATTTATATAACATTGTAAGTCGATCTCTAATAATATTTACTTATTTTACGGACCACGTTCTTGTATTACTTGCACAAATTCGAGGTAAATTTAAAACTTTTTCGATGCTTAAACAATTTTCCAATTCGAATCTCAAATACCATTCATTATTCATTTGTAGCCTCATTTGACTTGATCAAACTTCTATATCAATAAGTGTTCATTTAACCATCATTAATTATGTCTTAATAATTAAGCAAATTACCTTATTAAAATTGAACCCAAGTAGTAAGGAGGTTTCAATACCCCTAATGTTGGTATCGATACAAGAGTATCGAACCAGGTATCGATACCGGTCCTTGGTGTTGACTCGTTGACCAAGATTGGGCAGCCTACTTCGGTACTGGTATCGATGCTAAAAGTTTCTAGAAGCTCCAGTATCGAAACGGGTATCGATACAAATAGGTTACTGGAAGCTCCAGTATCGAAACGGGTATCGATACAAAAAGGTTACTGAAAGCTCCAGTATCGAATCGTGTATCGATACAAAATGGTTACTGGAAGCTTCAGTATCGAAACGTGTATCGATACCGGTCTGCCTCATTGACACGTTGACTAAAGTCAAAGCTTGGTATCGATACATGCTTCAAAACAAAATGTTTCTGCCAAAGGTGGTATCGATACCCAACTAGTGGTATCGATACCCCTACTCAAAATTGACAAGTTCAAGCCTTTTAAACACTTAAACATTTCCAAAGGGGCTATCTAAAAGATCTCAACCCATTCCTAAGCCTTAAGGATCATTAGACATGCTTAGGCATCCTATATCGATTCACCAACTTGTTCATTTTAGCCGATTCATTATGCATTTTAACATTCGAATCATCCCTTACTTGGGACAAACATCTAGCCTCATCTTTTCTATGGCTACTTAAGCAATCAAGTTAGTGTCCTAAGTTCACATGACCTAGACACCAAGATAAGATAACCATATACCAAATGCATGCTTCCGAAGCCAACATACCAACCATAGCCAAAACTCAAAACATACAAGGCTAGTCTACCATGAATGTTATGCCTTATGGCTTACAAAACAAAGCTTAAATGATCACATAAATATACACAAATCATGAGCTAGCTATCAAGATGCATATACTAGTCTAGCATGATCACTATGCCACCATACGTTAGGAGTTACAAAAGCTAACAAAATATCATACTTTGGCTTGCTTTGCGTGTCCTTGCTCCGGATCAAGCTTGATCTACCTCTTTAACTCGTGAACCTGTTGTTTGGGAAAGAGGAAACAAGAGTGTGAGTACTAAGGAGTACTTAGTGAGATAGCCTAAGTCTAACCAATTTAGACATGAATCAAAACAAATGATATATTTCAAATAAGCAACAAATCAATTACATATGGCAATTAGCACATCAAACGACATGCTTAAATGTACTATGGCAAGTCATATCAAATGCTCAAGTTCAAATCATATCAAATGCCCTATGGCAAGTATATGTCAAATGCTCAAGTTCAAATCATATCAAATGCCCTATAGCAAGTACATGTCAAATGCTGAAGTTCAAATCATATCAAATTCCCTATGGAAAGTACATGTCAAATGCTCAAGTTCAAATCATATCAAATGCCCTATGGCAAGTACATGTCAAATGCTCAAGCTCAAATCATATCAAATGCCCTATGGCAATTATGTTAATTTTAGTCTTTCGAATTAGTTTCAAACGTTGCCTTGATATAGTTAGACTAGGTAAGCGAGTCAACAGAAGTACCCTAAGGTATTGACAAAAGTGCCACGAGGACACTAATAAAAGATACCCATGGTATCTACAAATGGTGACTAACCACCAACAAAGGTACCCTTAGTACCAACAAAAGTACCGAAGTACTAATCAGAAGTACCGAAGTACTAACAAATGAGCTCAAACCTTAGGCATGCCGTACTACCCATGACCAACTATAACCCAAGGCTCAATTAGAGTTTCTTATTCAATTAATCTTCCATTTTACTTATTCAAATTCCTTATTACGGATGATGTACATAACATGGCGTTATCAAAAGCATTAAGTCATGCTATCAAGTCCAAAAGCATATGTGTCATGCTACTAAATTCAAAAGCATATGTGTCATGCTAATATATCAAGCATACATAGGCATCAAGTTACCAAAATCCAAAAGCATAGACCATGCTAACATATCAAAAGCATATACATATCATGCTATCATGGACATACCTCATGCATGACTCACATACCTGGCTTCCCTAGCCGCGTGCCGTCACTTACCTCGGCATTTCCGAGCTATGCAAATGTTCTAAACTAGTTTATCATCTAGTACTCAAACATAGTGTCAAACAAGTCATTATCATTTAATCCTCCTTCCCATATTGTCAAATATTCGTTTAATCCGGTTATGTTACAAAGCAAAACAAATAATCGAAGATGGTTAGGACCCTAGGCCCTAACCCTAAGGTTTGCCACACTCACCAATTCTCCGAGCTATCATGGGTTGTAGATCGCAACCCCTTTGCCTCGCTTTCTTGTTGCTTCGATTCTCTCTTGATCCTCGTTAGCTTCTTCTCTCGGGTTATCTAACAATTCACATGCAATAGCTATGTATCAATTCATTTCCAATTGTCTATTTCAAATATTCATAAGCCTAACAATTACAAACATGTACATTTGTTCTTTACGAACAGTTTTGCTACTCTTTAGCGAAATGATCGTATCTCCTAGCTCCGATATCCGATTTTAGTCCATTATACCTCGTTGGAAAGCTAGAAGAATCATCTACAAGTTACAATTAACCTTACATTTTAATTCCTAATCGATCAGCTCCAGATTTTATTCGAAACAAATCTGGTCGGATTTCCCGAGACTGCTCGGGTAGCCCTACGGAACAACTTATATCTTCCTCTACCGGACTCGGATTTAGGTTCCGTAAATTTTCTCTTAAACTAGATATACATGAGTATAATATTTCAAAATTTCAGTTTCAAATTCCTTAAATCCCTACCTAGGGAAATTCTCAAATTTGGCTACTTGGAATAGCTATTCTAGGCTATTTTCGGCTAATTTCCATTCTAGGTGTCAGAACACCAACCACACTTGTTTTCACAATTTTACAACATCTATGACCTAAGTTCAACATCACTTAACACCTTCCCCTTCCATCATTTGAATCCTTTAACCCAAATACATAGCATTTTCGAAATCTAGGTTTCAAGCTTCCTAATAAATTCGTTCATGCTTCGAAAACTAAACCCAACCAAATAAAACCTCTAATCTAACATCAAGACATGATAAAAACATTTAAAATCTACGAACTCAAGATTCTATGGCTTAGATTATAGAGAATGAAGCTTACCAATGCCCTTAAACTTGATTTTCTAGGCCAAAACCATTCCCATGCAAAGCTTTTAAGCTTTTCTCCTTAGGCTTCCATGGAGATTTCTCTTTTCCCCTTTCTTTTATGTTTCTCGTGAAAATGGGGGAGGAAGGAGATGACTTGGCTGATTTCTCTTCTCATTAAGGTGTGTAAGAAGACTATTTTGCCCCCTTATATAACTCTTGAGTAATTTAGAGACCAAGGCTAATTAAGGGAAGTTGGGATTTTGACATGCAATCCTCTAGCTCTTTATTTAATTTAATTTGGTCCTTATTCTAATCCAATTAACCATGTAATTCGATTAAATCTAGAATTCGTTCGAATCATTTATTGACTCGGTTTTTGGGTGTTACACCATTGCTAAAAATAAAATAATCAGCAACAAGGCCACGAAAATTGATTGTTACCAGCAACTCTTCGAAGTCTCTTTAATTTTTACACATTTATGTTGCTTTTACATATCTTTACTTTTTTCATTTTCTTATTTTATTTCCTACTCTGTGCCATTAATATAAGCATTGAGGGTAATGCTTGGTTCGAATTTAGGGGTATAGATCCACTACCGAGGTAATTTACTGCCGCAGTCTTGCCATAAAAGGAAGTATTTAAGTGGTTTTTCAAAAAAAAATTATGTCCACCACCTTACTTGAATTATTGTTCATACTCTTACACTGCTCTTCATCAGTATTGCCTTAGTTTATTCTTTTGAGGCTATAGAAATCTTTCTCCTTACCATGGTTAGGTCCTGTTTAGAAGGCTTAACTTTAGGAAACTTAAGGAAGAAAACTTAGAAGCTTGCTATAAGATTGAACCTAAAAACACTTTTGGGACTTGTTTGACTATAGGAATTCTTTTAATGAACTTAGGTGATAAAGACTTAGATTTTTGGAAATGTGACTAGAGGTGCCTATCACCGACTCTAGGAATCACTCTTCTTCATTCTAGAGGTGTCCGAAATTGGCTTTAGTATGCTTAAAAAATGAAGAAGTAAAAAGAAGGAAATATTGATGGGAAAACACAATCCTTGAGGTGCCCGAAATTGGCTCAAGCAATTGTTGTTTTAATAAGAGTACATTAAATCCAAGTCTACTTGTCTTAAACTTAAAGTTTGTCTAAGAAAATCTTTAATCAAACTTATCCATAAAAACGCACACACTCACAAAATCTTATAGCTTGATTCCGGATAAATCCTTGGGTAACTGAAAGTTTAAGGCTTAAGAATAGACACAGTTATGGTAGAGAGAATAGATCAAAACATAAGACCAAGAGAGAGTAAGGTTTGGCAAATTGATGGTTTGCATTGCTTGAGGACAAGCAATAGTTCGAGTTTGGGGTGTGATAAGTGCTTAATTCACTATCACTTTTTATATCTTTTATGGACAATAATCACTAAATCTACACCTACTTGGACTAATGCATGTGCTTAATATGAGATATTTAGATATTCTGCTTTTGTGACTTATAAAGATGATATTTATAGAAAATGCAAACTTTAATGCACTTTTATGCATTTACAAGAATATTTATTGTCGCGACAGCAATTGAGGCCGAGGCAGGACCTGATGCCGAGGTACTACCTGAATGACAAGTATTAATATTATAGGCGAGCTGAAGAGAAAAGTGAGCTGGACGTTTTTGGACAAGCAGCACAAGGATCGGAGATGGGAAGCGAGTAGAAAGCTCAAGTCAAAGGCCACGCGAGAAAAGAATCCTAGTGGGAATAAACTTGGAAATAAAAAAATATTTTTATTTATGTACTTGACTTGTGTTTTACTCCAAGTTGTATTCCTACTTAGGAAAGGTTTGCCCTAGGCCAAGCCTATATAAGCCATAACCGTCCAAGGAGAAATCAATTGAAGCACATCGGAGATTAGAAAATTCACCTTAGATTTTAGAGTTGTAATTTCTTTTAGGCTTAGGTGAAAGTTGTAGAGTATTAGTGAGAAGAGATTGAACTTTGTTTTTTGTTTCAATGCAATAAAATATCAAGGTTTGCTTATTCTTTTCCATTTTTTGTTCTTGCATTCAAGCTCAAGAGAGAAGTTTGTGAGTAATACAATTATCTAATATCGGGAGAGTTAGATTTACGAAAGGAATAAGTACGGTATTTCAATTGGGAAATACTAACTCGGTCTAGGGACAGGTTAGAGTTTCAGCGGCTAAAATAAGTATGAGATTGGTTGATGATTATAATTGATTTACGTCGGGAGGTATCATTAAGGACTGGTCATCAATAGTACTTCGACTTAGGGATAAGTGGAGTCATCAAAGGATACTTTACAGAACTTTGGTAGAGTCCACCCAAGAGCAAGGGATTGCCGCGGAGGACGGGCATCATCGCTGTCGAGGCAGTAATCTGCAGTATTACCGAGGTAGTATTATGTGATTGCATTGGACATAAACAAGTCAATCGAACCACTATACTGGATCCTGGTCACTTTCTTTATTTGATTATTTTCTTATTTAGTTTTTCAAGTTATTTAGTTCTCTTAACCCAAAATCATCTGTGTTCTTTATTTTATTTCTTTTACAGAGCAAGAAGATAAAAGAAGACATATTAAGTAGACCAATCCCTATGAAGACGATATCTGATAATACTTATCACTTTTATTATTTGCGACGTGTTCATTTGCACTATTTGCGCACTTTTGACACGCAACACTTATCAAAAAATTGCAAACCTGGATATTCTTCATTTACATTTAATCCTTTCAAAGACCAATATTCTTCTTCCTTTGTTCCATATCTATCACCTTCTTCCACAACAACAGATTCATGGACTACGTCTTTGTCTACATGTTCACTAATATTATCAAGTTCTAGCGGCAAAATCTCATGATCGCTGGGGGGAAAGACAAAGTGGCTGAACATGAATAAAGCAAGAGAAGTTTCTGCTTCTTCCACTTCATATGAATCACCTTCGCTTCCTTTGTTTCAACTTCTTTTGAATTAGGAGCAACAACATATGCAGATGCAGTAAGGGACACAACTTCCCATTCGTTCCGGCACGAGATATTTTCCTCTCCTTTCACTATAAGAAAAATTTAAAATACTAATGAAAAAGTTCCGATGGATTTTAAATCCATCATAATTTACTGATGGAAATAAAATATTCTATCAAAATATTTAACAATTCTGATCGAAATATTTTTTCGTTGGAAATTTTGGTAAACCCAATAAAAAATATTAATTTTAGTTGTGACAGAATAATGATTTTGTCGTAATTATGTTTATTTTAATCAAAAAGTATCTATTTTATTTATGACGAAAGAATGATCCGTGAAAATTATGTTTATTTTAATAAAAAGTATCTATTGATTTGTTAGGAAAGAATGATTCCGTCAAAATTATATATATATATATATATATAAGGCTTCATAATTTTTGTTGTGAATAAAGTAAAATATAAGAACAAAGTAAGAGAAAAAAGATGAGAGACAAAAGAGAGATTTGTATTATATTCTCAAAGTAAGGTTATGTACAAAGCTTTGGCCAAAAGTCTATATTTATAGGCATAAGATGGAAACCCTAATTCCAATGGGTATTAAACCCTAATAATAAAACTCATTAAAGTTTAACTTAATATGGATATCCATCATAAATAAAGATATTCATAACTCCCCCTTGGATATCCATGAAGATAATGTGCCTCGTTAAAAGCTTACTAAGATAAAAACCCTATGGGAAAAAAAATTTAGTGAAGGAAAAAGAGTACACACATCTTTAATACGCATAACATGTTATCTCATTAAAAAACTTACCAGGAAAACCCATTGGGAAAAACCTTGGTTAAGGAAAAAAGAGTGCAACGCGTATTTACTCCCCCTCATGAAAATATCACATAAGATCTTTGAATCATCATAATTCAATATTGAATACAATCTTCAAATGTTGAAGTAGATCATGCACTAGTGGATAAATCTTCCAAATCATTGCTTGAAATGATTCATTGAAAATTATTCATCTGAAAATCATGAGGGACGAAACTTGAAGAAATTTGTTTCGTTTTATCATATTTAATATATCCACCTTGAGATATAAATTTTGTATTATCTCTGTACAAGATAACTTGCATCTTATCTTGTGAAAAGCATTCACATATCTTCAGGATATGTTTAGCCAAACACATATTTCGGCTTTACCTCATGCATAACAATTATTTTGAAGGTAATGATCTCGTAGAACTTAAATAATATTTCTTGATCAGCTAAGATATGATGCTTCCAAATCAAATAATGTGTATAGTGTGCTTTAGATCAAGAATATCATTACCCTTTTCTTGAGGTAGAAAGAATCTTTGTTTACATTGAGAGACCTAGTAATCATAAGGATGATCAATGAATATGCGTTATACATGTAAAGTCTCTTTCAATATTTTTTTGTATGTCGATTGATGCACAAGGATTTGAGGAGATCTTTTCACGAGTCTCAATGACATTCAAATCATCGACATATAACAATAAAAATTCAGAGCTAAACCTCTTAATAAAAATTCTCAGGAAAAATAATTCATATAGCATTATGCTAATAAGTATTCAATGAGGCGATCATACCAAATACGCCTAAATTGTTTCAAGCTATAAAAAGATATATTCAATATGATTGAATAATATTCTCGAGAACTTGAATTAAGTGCTTATGGCAATCTAAATCTTTTCAGAAGTTTCATGTCAATATCACTATCAAGAGGCTCATTCAAATAGGATCTAACAACATCCATTAGGCAGAAACTAAGCAATTTTATTTATTGTCAGACTGATCAAAATCTAAAAGTAGTTGCATTCACCACCGAGAAATATATTTTCCTCATAATCAATTTCATGTCTTTGTGAGAATCATTGTACAACCAAATGAGCTTATATCTCATGATTTTTCCTTTTAATTTCTCTTTCTCACAAAGGCTCGTTTATATCCACGAGCTTTACACATTTCAATATACGGGCTATAGGCCCAAATACTTCTCTTTTTAAAAGAGAATTTAGTTTCGCCTCAATTGCCTTTTTCCATGTTGGCCAATCATTTTTTTGTTTACATTGCCCAATTGATAATAATTCGTGATCCACATCATCAAATAAAATCTCTAGTGTTATATTGCATGTAAATATATAAACGACGTCGATTTAATTTCAGTTCCACTTATAACAGGCATGACATAATATATTGAGATCTCTTTATTATCAGGTACCTGAGTCATGTCAATGTCTCTATTAGAGACCTTGTAATATCTTCTTAAGATTTTTATAATTCATTAACTCCTCGATCAGACCATCATAAAATATAGTTCCTTTTCTTTTTCGAGGATTTTTTTGGAACTTACTTATCTATTACGCTTCAAGTGTAATTTAGACTCATCGGCTACTAGAGTTTGTTCTTCTATGACATCAAATTTAATCGGAGTATTCATAGCTAGTATACGTGACTTAGTCACTCTTTTAGGGTCAGCAAAATCATCTGGCAATTGATTTGCTAAATGAATTATCCATTGAACTTATAGTTCACATTGTGTATTACATGGATCAAAAATAGAAATTAATAATTCATTCTAACTTATTTCTTTCCCCAGCTATTTATTTTCTTCCCCTAATGTTGAGTAAACTGACTCATTAAAATGATAGTCAATAAATCGGTTTGTAAATAAATTCCCTATGAAAAGCTCAAGATATTTAAATCTAATACATATTCCCAACAAAACCCATCTTTGTGCGTTGTGGTGGAGCAATTAGAACATATATCGCACACAAAAATTCTAAGATGAGAAATATTTGGTTCCTGACCAAAAACCATTTATAGTGGGGAGAACTTATGATCATTTGTTGGCTTGATGCGAATTTGTGATACTACATGTAAAATTATTTGTCATCAACATTATCAAGACTGATTGTCTTTAGAAAATAATCTGGAAAATGTTCTTGTAATTTTATCAACTGAGTAAGTAGCCTCGCAAATACTAAGTTGCAGGTTTAATAATAAGGATACACATAATCATCTAGTCGATGCATCGATAAAAATCATAAAATATCTAGATGGTCTTTAAGAAAGGTGTATGGGCCCATATATATCATCTTGTATTCGTTCCAGAAAATTAATAACACTCTATCTTAGATGTTGATGATTGAATAATCAAATTGCTTTCATAGCAAGTATCACGTGAAATATTATCATAAAGAAAATCTTAGTTCTTCAATAAATGACCACATGAAAGTGTCAGCAAATTTTGCATCATAACTGAACCGGGATGGTCTAACTAGTCATGCCAAATAAAATTATCAGTAAACATCTAGTTTATAATAGTATGAGCTTCAATTTGTACTAATTCTTATGTAGTACAATATGGATGACAGTGCATGTAATTTTGCCAAAATTTCATTATTGTCTTGAGTTATACTCGTAATATTGAGATAGTCAACATTCCCTTGACTGATATTCTCAATATATTTCTATAAATATCTTTAAAACTCAATGTCTCTTTGCGACTTTGACAAATATAATGCACTGTAAATATGAAATAAAGTTTCATTTGGCAATAACATATTTGCTCAACGAGCATAATGCACTGTAAATATAAGATAAAGACTCATTTGGCAAATAACATATTTGCCTAGTCGGAGCTCTTTGTGATATTAGTACTTGAAGATATAGTACTCATATTATTCTCTTGCATTTAAATTGGGAAAATATACATAATTATGCACCTTTTAGTACGTGTTTTATTTCATTTACTTTGGGAAATGAAAAATATGTGCTCTATACCATTCACTTCGGGGAATGAAAAAATATTTAAAAAATAGCATATCATATCAAATCGGATCAAAGATAAGCTTTCGAGAGCTCTTCTGAAACACTAATATTTTAGTACTTTGAGATATAGTACTCATGTTTCCCTTGTATTTAAATGAGAAAATATTTCTTATGCTTAAATATTTTATGAGTACTTACACTGTTTGCTAAGCATAAATCGTCATAAATTATTGCATATTTTATTCTGGAAGTAATCATATTCTTTTGAAGTAAAAATTAACATAAAAGATAAATAAATATATAAAGTAAGTTAACATAAATAAATAATAAATAAAAGTAAATTAACATAAATAAATAAATTAACATTAAACAAAATAAAATAAATATCAATTATTCCTTTTAGAATTTATAAAGAAAATAAATGGCGAATTATTCCCTTCAAGGGTTATGAGAAAAATTATCAATATCCAATTGAGTTGGATCAATAATGCCATTATTTTCGCCAAAAAGAAAATTTATTTATATTTTCTTTAATTTATCATTCATGATTATGGATAAATCTCATAATACTTCGGCGTTTGACAAGTACGAGATTAATGATTTGTACCATCACATTGATAACATAAAGATTTGATATGATCTCTATCATTCTTGTCATTCTTATAATTCTACTTCTGATGGATATAAATATTCTCAAAAGAATCATCTTATTCATGTTTATTTTATGACCTCAATCGCAACCACAATTATTAATGTGACTTTTATTCATTCTGCTATAAAATTAATGGAGCGGAGACTAATAGGTATTTAAAACCTTTTTATGATATTGTGTCTGTAAGACAACATTAATGTGTGAAAAATGGAGTATGTTTTTCTAACATATTCTCATCAATGATACTCTGGCACATAATTGAGTTTTATTCACTAACCATATCGTGAATTATCATGTTTGCATTCAGTTCAAGGAATGAAACAAATTCAATAATCGCATGGATTAAACATCATGCTTATATTCACTTCAGGAAATAACATAAATCAAATAATCGCACGGAATAATCATAATGCTTGCATTCACTTCAAGGAATGCCATAAATCCAGTAATCGCATGGAATAATCATCATGCTTTCATTCACTTTAAGGAATGTCATAAATTCAATAATCGGATGGAATAATCATCATGCTTGCATTCACTTTAAGGAATGTCATAAATCTAATAATTTCATGAAATAAGCATCATGCATGCATTCACTTCAGGGAATGCCTCCCATAAAAATTATTTGATGAAGACGATTTTCGTAACTTGAACTTAAGAAAAA
Organism: Abelmoschus esculentus; assembly: GCA_035048815.1. Classification (NCBI taxonomy): domain Eukaryota; kingdom Viridiplantae; phylum Streptophyta; class Magnoliopsida; order Malvales; family Malvaceae; genus Abelmoschus; species Abelmoschus esculentus. Next base: position 8,120,420 of record JAUCBN010000026.1, on the reverse strand, counting down.
TCTATAGTCGAGTTTTTCGACATAAAAATATTGCTTTCAAGCAAATATAGATTTTATAATATTCATACTATTAAATAGTAATTGATCAACCAATATATATACAACACATAAAAGGAACAAAAATTTAATCCTTATACGGGGCGTTGTTAAGCTAGTCCATAAGGTCCTTTAAAAAGAACCTCATTTGAGATCAGTAGCCTTGCAAAACGGAATGTTCAACCAATATACTCAGATTAAACCAACATAACAAAGAACATATTAATTACTTAAAATTTTAATATTTATTCTAATATCATGTAATACTTAAAACATGATTAAAACATAAACTTTCTTCATAATAATAAAATAAACAAATATTGATTATAAATAAAGATAAAAAATCTCAAATTAAATAAATAAAACATGCCAGACATTCCACTAACTTGAATATATGGTAGATTTAGTTACCAATAATGTGTTAAAATCTTTTCCGGTAATTGTCGATAAGAACCACGATAATTGAGTCACTTTATCGCTACACAAACACCAAATACCATAAGATTTTTAATAAATTAAAAATCAAATCAAAGATCAAAAAAGAAAAATAACTAATAATTAAAATATAATTGTAACACCCCAAAAACCGAGTCAATAAATGATTCGAACGAATTCTAGATTTAATCAAATTACATGGTTAATTGGATTAGAATAAGGACCAAATTAAATAAATTAAAGAGCTAGAGGATTGCATGTCAAAATCCCAACTTCCCTTAATTAGCCTTAGTCTCTAAATTACTCAAGAGTTATATAAGGGGGTAAAATAGTCTTCTTACACACCTTAATGAGAAGAGAAATCAGCCAAGTGATCTCCTTCCTCCCCCATTTTCAAGAGAAACATAAAAGAAAGGGGAAAAGAGAAATCTCCATGGAAGCCTAAGGACAAAAGCTTAAAAGCTTTGCATGGGAGTGGTTTTGGCCTAGAAATTCAAGTTTAAGGGCATTGGTAAGCTTCATTCTCTATAATCTAAGCCATAGAATCTTGAGTTCTTAGATTTTAAATATTTTCATCATGTCTTGATGTTAGAATAGAGGTTTTATTTGGTTGGGTTTAGTTTTTGAAGCATGAACGAATTTATTAGGAAGCTTGAAACCTAGATTTCGAAAATGTTATGTATTTGGGTTAAAGGATTCAAATGATGGAAGGGGAAGGTGTTAAGTGATGTTGAACTTAGGTCATAGATGCTGTAAAATTGTGAAAACAAGTGTGGTTGGTGTTCGGACACCTAGATTGGAAATTAGCCGAAAATAGACTAGAATAACTATTCTAGGTAGCCAACTTTGAGAATTTCCCTAGGTCGGGATTTAAGGAATTTGAAACTGAAATCTTGAACTATGATACTCATGTATATCTAGTTTAAGAGAAAATTTACGGAACCTAAATCCGAGTCCGGTAGAGGAAGATATAACCTGTTGGTGAATCGATATAGGTTGCCTAAGAATGTCTAATGATCCTTAAGGCTTAGGAATGGGTTGAGATCTTTTAGATAGCCCCTTTGGAAATGTCTAAGTGTTTAGAAGGCTTGAACTTATCAATTTTGAGCAGGGTATCGATACCACTAGTTGGGTATTGATACCACCTTTGGTATAAACATTTTGTTTCGAAGCATGTATCGATACCAAGCTTTGACTTTAGTCAACGTGTCAATGAGGCAGACTGGTATCGATACACGTTTCGATACTGGAGCTTCCAGTAACCATTCTGTATCGATACATGATTCAATACTGGAGCTTCCAGTAACCTTTTTGTATCGATACCCGTTTCGATACTGGAGCTTCCAGTAACCTATTTGTATCGATACCCGTTTCGATACTAGAGCTTCCAGAAACTTTTTAGCATCGATACCAGTACCGAAGCAGGCTGCCCAGTCTTATCAACGAGTCAACACCAAGGACCGGTATCGATACCTGGTTCGATACTCCTGTATCGATACCAACATTAGGGGTATCGATACCTCCTTACTACTTGGGTTCAATTTTAATAAGGGAATTTGCTTAATTATTAAGACATAATTAATAATGGTTAAATGAACACTTATTGATATAGAAGTTTGATCAAGTCAAATGAGGTTACAAATGAATAATGAATGGTATCTGAGATTTGAATTGGAAAATTGTTTAAGCATCGAAAAAGTTTTAAATTTGCCTCAAATTTGTGCAAGTAATACAAGAACTTGGTCCGTAAAATAAGTAAATATTATTAGAGATCGACTTACAATGTTATATAAATAAATAATTTGTTTGAATTTGATTATATTGTTCGAGTTTGTATGTCCGATCGACTCCCCCGTCTCCTAACCCGGGGCGAGGGTGTCACATTTAGTGGTATCAGAGCTTTCGGTTACATGATTCTAGGACCAGAAGTAATATGCATGCATCATATAGGATTGAACTATGCCACCTAGGAGTTTTATACCGTACTTGCTTGTGTTTTTGCTTATTTGAATAATATTTTGTCTACTTTTGTAGTATGGTTGATACGAGACTAGCCCTGTGAGATGAAAGTCTCGAGGGATCGTCTAATGAGAATGAAAATGTAAGGATGGAACAGAATCCTCCATTAGAACAAGAACCACCTCCGGTTGAAGCTGCCCCTGAACCGGTAGTTCTGATTATACAAGACGTTCAGAGGGAATGTCTTTTGAGTATGAAGAGAATGTTTGATCAGCTAGTGTCTGACTTGAGACAAGATCGACCAGCTCCTGTTAATGTCGTGCCAAGTAGGGCACCAATTGAGAAGCTTGCTCGATATCGAGCCTTTACTTTTGCGGGTGTTAATGAGGATAAGCCCGAGGAGCCCGAACAATGGTTGGAAAGAACCACTCAGATTTTGACTAAGAAACTGCAGTACTCAGACGAACACAAACATGAGTATGTATCTCGCTTCTAGTTGAGGAAGCCTTAAGTTGGTGGGAGACCACAACCTTAACTGTTCCCACCGACTCTGTTACATGGGACTTCTTTGTGGAGGAGTTCAAAAAGAAGTACATTAGTGAGCAGTATCTGGCTGAAAGAAGAAGGAAGTTTTTGTATTTAAAGCAGGCTAATAGGCCTATAGAACAATATGTGGCAAACTTTTGTAAGTACTGCAAATATGGAGCTGAATATATCAAGACTGAGAAACAAAAGTTTCAGATGTTTATAGATGGGCTAGATGATGAAATGAGCCCTATGTTCACAGCTTTGGGGATCACAGACTTCCAGATTTTAGTCAATAGGGCTATTGCCACCGAAGCCAAGATGAAAGCTTCGGAGAAGAGAAAGGGTGGAAATAAGAACGACAAGAAACGGAAATGGGAAGATAAGCCTGATTGGAGTGTGAAGAAAGTCAAGAGTCAGAGAGAAGGCTCTTCGACCTACCACCATGATTCCAAAAGCCATTATGTGCCGAGACCTCAGTCAGCAAATAGACCTTCAGCCCCGGTTGCATTTGTTCATAGTACGGGGAATTCTGGAAAAGCTCAGGCTTGTTAGTTTTGTCAGAAGTTTCATGCTGGACCTTGTCGGCTTCAGATGAAACTATGTTATGCTTGCGGTGGATCAGACCACTTTATCCGGGATTGTCCTTAAAATCTGAATAGGGGCATACGTCAGTCTCGTGCCTATCAGAGTCCTCCACCTCAGAATAGAAACAAGGGCCCAGGACAGGCCCATTCTGGGAATCAGAGTAGAGGAAAGGACCGTCAGTCAGACCCTCCTCGTCAAGGATCTCAGGCTCCTGCTAGAATGTACCATGTTCGTGGTAGAGAGGAGGAAGAGTCTCCTGATGTTATTACAGGTACAATTGAATTAAATTTGAGTCCTGCATATGCTTTGATAGATTCAGGATCCACTCATTCCTTTGTATGTTCTAAAATGCTTGTAAAGACTAAGTTAGAGCCTGAAAATATTGATAGGGGTCTTGTAGTATCAAATCCCATAGGAGGTATGATGAATGTTAACCTCGTTTATAAAGACTCTCCGGTCTTAATTCGAAGTATTCCTTTTCTGATTGATTTTTTTGTATTACCAACTTGTGAGTTCGACCTTATATTGGGGTTGGATTGGTTGACCAAACATGAAGCTTGGATCGACTGTCAGAACAGAAGATTGTATCTTCGTGGCTTGGGAAAGGAGTCAATCCTCCTAATTGATAAGAAACCAACCTCAATCTTTGCTGCTATGGTTTTACAAGATGAATATGACTTCGGGTTGCCAAAGATTCCAGTGGTATCCGAATTTGTTGATGTCTTCCCGGAGGAACTCCCTGGCCTTCCTCCAACTAGAGAAGTGGAATTCGGGATTGAAATCCAACCTGAGACTAATCCGGTGTCAATTGCCCCTTATAGAATGACACCTATTGAGTTGAAGGAACTTAAGAAACAGCTCTAGGAGCTACAAGATAAAGGATTTATTCATCCTAATTCCTCACCGTGGGGTGCTCCGGTTTTGTTCGTAAAGAAGAAAAATGGAACAATGAGACTCTGTATTGATTACCGGCAACTGAATCGAGTTACCATTAAGAACAAGTACCCTCTGCCTAGGATTGAAGATCTATTTGATCAACTTAAGAATGCTACGGTGTTCTCCCGGATTGATCTTCGATCGGGGTACTATCAAATGAGAGTAAAAGAGGAAGATGTTCCTAAGACGGCTTTTAGAATTCGATATGGACATTTTGAATTCTTGGTGATGCCATTTGGGCTAACCAATGCACCAGCTGCATTCATGGATCTAATGAATCGGATGTTCAAGCCTCATCTTGATAAGTTTGTGGTTGTCTTCATTGATGACATTTTGGTGTATTCTCGAACCAAGGAGGAACACTCAGAACACCTTCGAATTGTATTACAGACACTTCGGGAACGTCAAATGTTTGCCAAGTTCTCCAAGTGTGAGTTCTGGTTATCAGAAGTTTCATTCCTTAGCCATGTCATTTCGGCCGAAGGAATCAAAGTGGATGCTAAGAAAGTACAAACTATTCTAGATTGGAGACCTCCGAGAAATATTACTGAGGTCAGAAGTTTCCTTGGTTTAGCCGGGTATTATAGGAGATTTGTTAAAGGATTCTCCACTATCGCCTTGCCTTTAACTAAGCTTCTAAGAAAAGATAAGTTGTTTGAATGGTCAGAGGACCAACAAAGAAGCTTTTATCAGCTTAAGCAAGCCTTGACTCAGGCTCTTGTCCTTATCCAACCAGAATCCGGTAAGGAATTTACTGTGTATAGTGATGCTTCACATTCGGGACTAGGTTGTGTCCTAATGTAAGAAAATAAAGTGGTTTCTTATGCATCAAGGCAATTGAAGCCTCATGAGTTGAGTTATCCGACACATGACCTCGAATTAGCTGCTATTATTTTTGCCCTCAAGATATAGAGACACTACTTATATGGTGAAAAGTGTTATTTGTACACCGATCACAAGAGTCTCAAGTACCTCCTGACTCAAAAGGATTTGAATTTGAGGCAAAGGAGGTGGATGGAATTGCTAAAAGATTATGACTTGGTTATTGATTACCATCCCGGAAAAGTCAACGTGGTGGCCGATGCTTTTAGTCGTAAACCGACCTTGGGTAAGCTATTTGATGACTTTGAAATGTTACAAGTTCCCTTTTGAATATTCGTATCTGATTTAAAAATTTCCTTGTAGACCCAAGTTCGATTAATGCTCATCTTCGAGTATATCGAAAGCAAGGATATTTCTCTGAACTCCAGGTTCAGTTTGATCTGATTTTGAAGATCAAAGATCTGCAACAGTCTGATTCTGAACTTCAAGCTATTGCTTCAAGGCTTGATTCGAAAGCTAATGTTGAATTCTCCCTTAATCCGAATGGGTCACTCTGATTTAGAGATAGAGTATATGTTCCGAACAATGAGGAACTGAAAAGAGATATCCTACAAGAAGCACATCAAGGCCCGTTCTCGATCCATCCTGGTTCTGTTAAGATGTATAAGGATTTGAAATCCTTGTACTGGTGGCCTGGAATGAAAGCGGCCATCACAGATTTCGTATCTCGATGTTTGACATGTCAGAAAATTAAGGCTGAACATCGAGCTCCTACAGGACTACTTCAGCCTATTGAATTGCCTGAGTGGAAATGGGATCAGATAACGATGGATTTTGTCACTGGTTTGCCTGTTACACCGAGGAAGAGTGATGTTATTTGGGTGATAGTTGATAGATTCACCAAATCCACACATTTTATTCCGGTTCAAAGAAATATGAGCTCAGAAACTTTGGCCGATTTATATATCCGAGAGGTAATACGGTTACATGGTGTGCCAACGTCCATCATTTCTGATAGAGATCCGAACTTTACCTCCAGATTTTGGAAGTCCTTACAGAAAGCTCTTGGAACTAAAGTGCATCTTAGTACTGCGTTCCATCCGCAGTCCGATGGTCAATCGGAAAGAGTAATACAAGTATTGGAAGATATGCTACGAGCTTGTGTTGTAGACTTTGGGAAGAATTGGGAGAAGTCCCTACCTTTAGTAGAATTTGCTTATAACAATAGCTATCAGGCATCGATTTAGATGGCTCCTTTTGAAGCCTTATACGGGAGGAAATGCAGAACTCTCTTGTGTTGGTCCGAATTAGGAGAGAATAAGGTTTTGGGACCTGAAATGATCCGGGAGACAGAGGAACAAGTTTGAATCATTCACGATCGATTGAAACAAGCCTTCGATAGACAAAAGGCTTATGCAGACTTGAAACGGAGAGACATTCATTACAATGTGGGAGACAAGGTCTTCCTAAAAGTTTCTCCTTGGAAGAAAGTGTTCAGATTTGGGAAAAGAGGAAAGCTTAGCCCTCGATTCATCGGACCTTTTGAGGTTATTGAACGAATTGGCCCGGTGGCCTATCATCTTGCTCTCCCTAGTGAGTTTGATAAGATACATAATGTATTCCACGTATCTATGCTGAGAAGATACAGATCCGATCCTTCTCATGTTCTGGAACTTGAGGAACTAGAATTAAATCCCGATTTGTCTTACAAAGAAGAACCAATTCAGATACTTGATCGAGAAGTTAAAAGACTTCACAACAAGAATGTTCCCTTAGTAAAGGTTCTTTGGAGAAATCACAAGAAAGAAGAAGCCACTTGGGAACCCGAGGACACAATAAAAGCCCAATATCCACAACTATTCCCTTCAGGTAAATTCGAGGGCGAATTTCTTTTTAAGAAGGGGAGAATTGTAACACCCCAAAAACCGAGTCAATAAATGATTCGAACGAATTCTAGATTTAATCGAATTACATGGTTAATTGGATTAGAATAAGGACCAAATTAAATTAAATAAAGAGCTAGAGGATTGCATGTCAAAATCCCAACTTCCCTTAATTAGCCTTGGTTTCTAAATTACTCAAGAGTTATATAAGGGGCAAAATAGTCTTCTTACACACCTTAATGAGAAGAGAAATCAGCTAAGTCATCTCCTTCCTCCCACATTTTCACGAGAAACATAAAAGAAAGGGGAAAAGAGAAATCTCTATGGAAGCCTAAGGAGAAAAGCTTAAAAGCTTTGCATGGGAGTGGTTTTGGCCTAGAAAATCAAGTTTAAGGGCATTGGTAAGCTTCATTCTCTATAATCTAAGCCATAGAATCTTGAGTTCTTAGATTTTAAATGTTTGCATCATGTCTTGATGTTAGATTAGAGGTTTTATTTGGTTGGGTTTAGTTTTCGAAGCATGAACGAATTTATTAGGAAGCTTGAAACCTAGATTTCGAAAATGCTATGTATTTGGGTTAAAGGATTCAAATGATGGAAGGGGAAGGTGTTAAGTGATGTTGAACTTAGGTCATAGATGCTGTAAAATTGTGAAAACAAGTGTGGTTGGTGTTCGGACACCTAGAATGGAAATTAGCCGAAAATAGCCTAGAATAGCTATTCCAAGTAGCCAACTTTGAGAATTTCCCTAGGTCGGGATTTAAGGAATTTGAAACTGAAATTTTGAACTATGATACTCATGTATATCTAGTTTAAGAGAAAATTTACGGAAACTAAATCCGAGTCCGGTAGAGGAAGATATAAGTTGTTCCGTAGGGCAACCCGAGCAGTCCCAGGAAATCCGACCAGATTTGTTTCGAATAAAATCTGGAGCTGATCGATTAAGAATTAAAATTTAAGGTTATGTAACTTGTAGAGGATTCTTCTAGCTTTCCAATGAGGTATAATGGACTAAAATCGGATATCGGAGCTAGGAGATACGATCGTTTCGCTAAAGAGTAGCAAAACTGTTCATAAAGAACAAATGTACATGTTTGTAATTGTTAGGCTTATGAATATTTGAAATAGACAATTGGAAATGAATTGATACATAGCTATTACATGTGAATTGTTAGATAACCCGAGAGAAAAAGCTAACGAGGATCAAGAGAGAATCGAAGCAACAAGAAGGCGAGGCAAAGGGGTTGCGATCTACAACCCGTGATAGCTCGGAGAATTAGTGAGTGTGGCAAACCTTAGGGTTAGGTCCTAGGGTCCTAACCATCTTCGATTATTTGTTTTGCTTTGTAACATAACCGGATTAAACGAATATTTGACAATATGGGAAGGAGGATTAAATGATAATGACTTGTTTGACACAATGTTTGAGTACTAGATGATAAACTAGTTTAGAACATTTGCATAGCTCGGAAATGCCGAGGTAAGTGACAGCACGCGGCTAGGGATGTCAGGTATGTGAGTCATGCATGAGGTATGTCCATGATAGCATGATATGTATATGCTTTTGATATGTTAGCATGGTCTATGCTTTTGGATTTTGGTAACTTGATGCCTATGTATGCTTGATATATTAGCATGACACATATGCTTTTGAATTTAGTAGCATGACACATATGCTTTTGGACTTGATAGCATGACTTAATGCTTTTGATAACGCCATGTTATGTACATTATCCGTAATAAGGAATTTAAATAAGTAAAATGGAAGATTAATTGAATAAGAAACTCTGATTGAGCCTTGGGTTATAGTTGGTCATGGGTAGTACGGCATGCCTAGGGTCTGAGCTCATTTGTTAGTACTTCGGTACTTCTGTTGGTACTAAGGGTACCTTTGTTGGTGGTTAGTCACCATTTGTAGATACCATAGGTATCTTTTGTTAATGTCCTCGTGGCACTTTTTTCAGTACCTTAGGGTACTTCTGTTGACTCGCTTACCTAGTCTAACCATACTAAGGCAACGTTTGAAACTAATTCGAAAGACTAAAATTAACATAATTGCCATAGGGCATTTGATATGATTTGAACTTGAGCATTTGACATGTACTTGCCATAGGGTATTTGATATGATTTGAACTTGAGCATTTGATATGATTTGAACTTGAGCATTTGACATGTATTTATCATAGGGCATTTGATATGATTTGAACTTGAGCATTTGATATGACTTGCCATTGTACATTTAAGCATGTCTTTTGATGTGCTAATTGCCATATGTAATTGATTTGTTGCTTATTTGAAGTATATCATTTGTTTGGATTCATGTCTAAATTGGTTAGACTTAGGCTACCTCACTAAGTACTCCTTAGTACTTACACTCTTGCTTCTTCCTTCCCAAACAACAGGTTCACGAGTTAAAGAGGTAGATCAAGCTTGATCCGGAGCAAGGACACGCAAAGCAAGCCAAAGTATGGTATTTTGTTAGCTTTTGTAACTCCTAACGTATGGTGGCATAGTGGTCATGCTAGACTAGTATATGCATCTTGATAGCTAGCTCATGATTTGTGTATATTTATGTGATCATTTAAGCTTTGTTTTGTAAGCCATAAGGCATAACATTCATGGTAGACTAGCCTTGTATGTTTTGAGTTTTGGCTATGGTTGGTATGTTGGCTTCGGAAGCATGCATTTGGTATATGGTTATCTTATCTTGGTGTCTAGGTCATGTGAACTTAGGACACTAACTTGATTGCTTAAGTAGTCATAGAAAAGATGAGGCTAGATGTTTGTCCCAAGTAAGGGATGATTAGAATGTTAAAATGCATAATAAATCGGCTAAAATGAACAAGTTGGTGAATCGATATAGGATGCCTAAGCATGTCTAATGATCCTTAAGGCTTAGGAATGGGTTGAGATTTTTTAGATAGCCCCTTTGGAAATGTCTAAGTGTTAGAAGGCTTGAACTTGTCAATTTTGAGTAGGGGTATCGATACCACTAGTTGGGTATCGATACCATCTTTGGCAGAAACATTTTGTTTTGAAGCATGTATCGATACCAAGCTTTAACTTTAGTCAACGTGTCAATGAGGCAGACCGGTATTGATACACGTTTCGATACTGGAGCTTCCAATAACCATTTTGTATCGATACACGATTCGATACTAGAGCTTCTAGTAACCCTTTTGTATCGATACCCGTTTCGATACTGGAGCTTCCAGTAACCTATTTGTATTGATACCCGTTTCGATACTGGAGCTTCCAGAAACTTTTAACATCGATACCAATACCGAAGCAGGCTACCCAGTCTTGGTCAACGAGTCAACACCAAGGACCGGTATCGATACCTGGTTCGATACTCCTGTATCAATACCAACATTATGGGTATCGATACCTCCTTACTACTTGGGTTCAATTTTAATAAGGGAATTTGCTTAATTATTAAGACATAATTAATGATGGTTAAATGAACACTTATTGATATAGAAGTTTGATCAAGTCAAATGAGGCTACAAATGAATAATGAATGGTATTTGAGATTCGAATTGGAAAATTGTTTAAGCGTCGAAAAAGTTTTAAATTTGCTTCGAATTTGTGCAAGTAATACAAGAACTTGGTCCGTAAAATAAGTAAATATTATTAGAGATCGACTTACAATGTTATATAAATAAATAATTTTTTTGAATTTGATTATATTGTTCGAGTTTGTATGTCTGGTCGACGCCCTTGTCTCCTAACCCGGGGCGAGGGTGTCACAATAATTGAGAGAGAAGAACTTATCTTTGATTTATGCTAGTAACAAATTCTTTTCAATAATTTCTTCAAGAACCGAACGACAAAAATCTTCGTTGGTTAGAGTCTCGTGTTGATAACGTGTTGTGAATAAAATAAAATATAAGAACAAAATGAGAGACAAAAGAGAGATTTGTATTATATTCTCAAAGTAGGTTTATGTACAAAGCTTTGATCAAAAGTCTATATTTATAGGCATAAGATGAAAACCCTAATTTCAATAGGTATTAGACCCTAATAATAAAACCCTTAAAGTTTAACTTAATATGGATCTTCACCATAAATAAAGATATTCATAACATTTTTGAGTTTTTTTTTATTTATTAGAATTTTAATTATTTTTATAATTTAGATTAAAATAAAATTATTTTCATGGGTATGTATTTAAAAGTCATGTAATTTGAAATGTATTTAATACGTATTTGACACATCATCACCATTAATTATTTGGCATTTTAAATATAATACTATCAATTTATAAGTATTAGTATTATAATTAAAATGTCCCAAATAAATAAAAATTAAAAAAATATTTTTACATGTAACATAGTTTTATATTGCTAAGTTCTACTTCTTGTATTTTAGATATAAAAATAATAATAATATAAAAATAAATAAAATATTTTTTATATAATTTATAATAATGACATAACTTCTGTTTTTTAGTATTTTACAAATTTTTAAAAATTAATAATCAAAATTTATTATTTAAAAAGTTACTAATTTAAGTATTTTAATTTAAAAATAAAATATATTTTTTTACTATTAATTTTTATTTCATTTGTGTATTTAATTTATTATTTTGAATTATAATTATAATTATATTTTTTCTACAAATTATGTTTAGGGTTAGAGGTAGAGAAATTAATCCAACTGTTCCATATTCACCCTTTACTAGAACTACTACAGAGACAATTCAAACTAATTCTCATGATTTCTCTACTTCACCAGTAGTTCAGATCACTTTTCATGTTAGTATTACTATACCGATGGTTAACTCTAGTGTCCTACCGTTCGGTGTGATAGTGGATTTGTAGGAACGAGTAGAAGTTTTATTGAACGATCCTTTTACTAAATATTTTTTTTTACTAACTTTATTTAATAATTCATGATCATTATATATATTTCTAAACTGAATAATGAATGTTCACCTTATATAGTAAAAAATATAAAATTCAAAGCCTAGTTATTATAAAAAGTCAATTGGAGTGGCTATAAAATAATATTTTTATTTAGATGGCTAATGACTTCGATTGAAAAATTATTTTAGAAGAGACGAAATTTACTTTGATGAGTTTAAAATATGTGTAAAATTAATCGATCTAATTGTGCAAATTATTGTTACTACTACTATTAATATATAATTAATATATTATCAATATAGTTAATTCATTTATGTAAATGAATTTGTTTTAGAAACATCTACCAGTGAGATAGTAAGTGCATTACTCTTTATAAGTTTATTCATATAAGTAAAGACGACAAAGATAATAGTTGATTCAATGACAATCACAAAAAATTTAGAGGAAAGGTAGATAACACATGTTAAAATTATAATTAATATCTTACTTCAAACATATATTTATAAAATAAACATATATTTGTTTTAGGCTACTTTGAATATTACAAAATAAAAAATATAAAATTAATATCTTACTTTAAATATATATTTACAAAAACTTAAATAACACATGTTAAAATTATAATTTATTACTACCGATTATACTAAAAATCTAAACAATAAACCAAGGTATTATTCTTCTACTTTTATTTGATAATTTAAAATCTTAAATTTTATGTTTGATTGTTAAAAAATATGGGATGTGATATTTTTTATTCATTTTAAAAAAAATATTTTATATTGTGATAACATATATGAATCTATCTTGATTTTGTGACGGAATATATGAGTCTATCATAAATTTCTGATAAATCCACGTATTCCATCACAAATTTATGACGGACTCATATTTTCTATCACATATTTTAGAGTTTTTTTTTGGCAACCCTCTTCAATTTTCATCCATTCAAACATAAAATTAATATCTTACTTCAAACATATATTTATTAAAACTTAGATAATACATATTACAATTATAATATATTACTATCGATTTTACTAAAAATTTAAACAATAAAATAAGTCATTATTCTTCTATTTTTTATTTGATTATTTAAAATTTTGATTTTACTTTTTATTGTTAAAAATATGAAATGTGATTATTTTTATTATTTTTTAAAAGATATTTTATTTTTTTGTGATAGAATATGTCAATCTGTCACAATTTTTTAATAGATTCATGAATTCCGTCACAAATTTATGACGGACCCACATATTCTGTCACAAATTTTTAAAAAAAAAAATTAGTTCCTTCTTCAATTTCCCTCCATTCAAACATAAAAATTTCAAATCACTCACTTTTTACCTTAATTTTTTTTTCTATATAAACCTTTCTAAAACTCATTCTTCTCTCATTTTTTTCTTTTCATTTTATCTCAATTTTTTCTCATCAAAAGTTCTTATCTTAATTTCATATATTTTTTTTACTATCATTTATCAATTTTGATGTAAGTTTTAGTTTTTATTTAATGTAACTCTTTTAATATTAACTTTGTTTGTTATACTATTTTAATTAACCACTAACATCTTTCATTATATTTTTTAGGTTGTTTGAAAAATTTTAAATGATAACAAAATTTTAGTATGCAAACTTTTTTTTTTCTATTATTGAATAAGATATTCTCATGTATAATGTACAATCATACATTCATGTTTGTTAGAAACATTGAATTGTGAAATATACATAGTAAATTTATATTTAATTTTAAGGAATATAGTAAATTTTATTTCTCATTGTATGTTATTATTTTCTTTTTAAAGCATTAGCAAAATACAATATAAGTTAGTTGTTATTATTATTATTATTATATTTTTTTAAATTATTATTGATTTTTGGTAATTTAATTAATTAATTAAAATTTTAAAATCATTTATATTTTAGAGGGAATATTAATTTTTTTGGGTTAAATCCCGAAAAAATTCTCTCTTTTTATTAAAAATAATATTTTATTTTTTGACGGGATAGATGTAATTCATCAAAAATTAATTATTTTTTAATATTTTTAATATCCCGACGGAAAGGATATATCGTCGGGAACATAAAATATTTTATATTTATAATTTTCTGATGAATTTTAAATTTTTTGTCAATAATTTACTGATGAATTTCCATCGGTAAACTTCTGACAGATTATTTATTTTCTCAAAAATGTCAGTTTCGACCGGTTTTTGTTGACCCCTCTCTTCTCTCAAAAATTTTGTTAATAAATTCAATTCCTGTCACAAATTCCCGAAAAAGTTACATCAGCAATTGCACATTTTTTATCCGCCGTTGGCAAGACTTTAATGCTTACTAAATTAGTAAAGTTAATAGTATTAAATAAGTTAACGACTAGAGAAAAAAAAAATAAGGGATTCCGTAAATGTGCTTTCCTTGTTGAGAAAGTGAGGGGAGCTTAGAGGAAGAAAATACCACTAAGAAACAGCAACTAAATAAAACTATAAATCTTACAAAAATAATTATTAAGAAAGCAAAGCAATTCTATGTTATGAACATAGAAAGTTTGACAAAGAAACAATATGAAAAGAACATTTTAAGAGGATTGTCCTCAGAGAATTCCAAATTTATGTTTCTCTCACGCCAAAAATTCACTGGAAAGTGAACAGAAAGCACCGTAATGGAAACGCAGCCAATATTTTTTAAAAAATAAATAATAATCGCATCCAAGAAATTTTTGCAGCGCAAGCAGGCAAATCGATTCAGCAAAACACCAAAAGCGTGTTGTACACTTGAACGAGATCTTCTCTTCATCAGACAATAAAAAAACCATTAAATAAGTTTCCCCGATTCATTATCAAGTATCAACCAGCAAATAAAATTAGTCTAACAAAGAATCACTTGCACAACGAATCGTGCATCTATCCAACTACATATCAGAAATTAATCAAAGAGAAACCAGAAAACCGTATCAACCGTAGCATAGCCATACGATGGTTCCAACTTCCAAGAAACGATTAAACATCAAAAACAACAAGAGAAGACAAGTCATCGCCAGCAGATAATCAAAAGATGATCAACAATCAACAATTCTGATTCCTTCAAGTTTAAAAGGATAAAAGAGCGAAAAAGGAAGACGAAAACTTAAGGTCAGGCCTTACCGGGAGAGATTTAACCGGTACGAGCGATAAATCAGTCTGAGATAGAAACGGTGAGTTAACAGTTTCGAGAACAGCACAAGGAAACCTGAGTAAAGCTTTTATAGATCTTATCGTAAGAAAAACTTTCAACAATGTTCAGATTTGGATCGAACTAAGACATAGATCGAATTCAGATTATATTATGATCCGATCCTTGTATAATGCATATTCAATCCATCTTCTATTAGGATTCGAATTTTTTTCGAATTAAATTGAATTCGGATTAAATTGTCATCTCTAAATATTTAAATTGTATTTTTTACATATATATTTAAAATATGTTTTAAGTTAAAATGATGTATATTATTTTTAAAGTTATTTAAATAGATATTTATTTTTAATGTTTGATTATTTTTATCGTTAGTTTTATATATATTATTTTGATATGCGTAGTTTTTTAAAATTTTAAAAATATATTTAAAAATAAATAAAAGATAAATATTTAAAATAATCTAAATTAACTAAAATAAAATAATTTAAATTAACTCAAATTTTTAATTGATTTGATTTAATTTCGTTACTGATTTTTTGCATAGTTGTTCATTATATTTATCATTGGATATTACGATCATTTATCTTATTATCGAAAATCGATTGATGTCTATAAAAACGACAAAATTATCGTTTAATTTATTTTATGATAAATGATGATATAATAGACGATAAATAATACATGAATCATTCGATGATGAAAAATTATTTTATTCTGTTATCGAAAATACGATCAATACAAATAAAAATGATTAGATTTTGAAGGATTTAAAAATTTAAGATATTTAAAAAATATATTTTTTAAAATAAAGTTTTAAAATATTTAATAATGTTAAATATTAGGTTTTTATTTGTTAAGTGTTTTTAATGATTACTAATGATAGATATTTATTTAAATAATTTTAAAATATTAAATATATGTGTAACTCAAAACATATTTTGAACTCTTATCTAATAGAATAGTATATTTTCGATATTTATTTTACTCTTTAAACCTAAAAAAAGCTTTTATAGATCTTGAAAAAGTTTTTGGAAGGTGAAGATGAAACCGGGGGAAAAGGTAATTAATTGCATGCCATAAATTGGTCAACATAGCGTTACCGGAAGTGGCAGGTAAAACAACGTTTTCTTCGAAATATGATATATTTTTCGGGTGATTCTAGGAAATGACTGTTAAAAGCCGGCTAAATAAAGGCGGATCGATTTATCCGGTCATATTTTTACATAATTTGTTATGAAGTATGTACACAATTTCATACAAAAATTATAAGAAAACAGATATATACATAAAGTGTTATAAACGTAAGGATTTGTGTACATACAAAAATCCTTACAAATATTATAAGAAAAAAGGTATGTACATAAAATATTACAACGTAATTATTTGTTGATAAGTGTTGAAAATAGTTATTATTTTATGCTTAATTACTCATTGTTTTGATGAATTAAGTTACTGATCTTAGTATTTTTCGTATATTTTTGTGCAGGACTCTGAATCTGGAAAATGCACTTAAATCGTTAATTTCTAAAGTTCTTTTTTTATTTTCTGGATTGAGTCTGGATTTATGGGCATGAAAATCTGACGTGGCACTCGGTCAACAACTTCTAGAAGATGACGTTAGCGAGTGCATGATAGCTTATCCGCGTTCCAGATAGCTTATCAGCCGTATTTTGAATTTTAAATTTGGATTTATCTTTTGTAATTTGAATTTAAATATTTTTAAGATTATCTTAGATTTATCTCTTTATTTTAGGGTTTGTAAAAGGACAATAAATACCCATCTTGGGTAAGCCTAGAACATCATTTCTCATATTTTGTCTCTTTGTTCTAGGTTTTAAGTTTTGTAAAGTTTTCATTCTTTGTTTTCTTGTTCTTATTTTTTACTTTATTTTATTTTTATGTCGAGTATAATTCTTTCCATAATTATGTCCGGCTAATTTCTCTATAGCCAAAGGCTTAAGCAATGACTCAATCCAAACTTGAAGATTGAAAAGCATATCAATAACTTTGTCTTTTTATTTCTTTAAGTTTTTCTTTTGAACTTATTTATAAATCAAATTGATTTCAAAACTAAAGATTGACTTTGATCAAGACGTTGATTTGATCATTTATGTGGGAGGAAAGATTGGCTGTTGAAGCAATTCGACTTCCTGGGAACACATTATCAAATTGATTGCTAAGAAGAAAACTAAGATTGGATCAGTTATTATTGAAATAACATAATTCAAGTCGGTTCAAATGATTTAAATGTTTTATCTACAAACATAGTGTTGGTGAATTAATCCATGAAAACAACATCAAAGATAGCACTTGAGTATTCGGTTTTGAAAGTTTTACTTCAAAGATTGAACCTTGAATGCTAAGTACCGACGTAAAATCTCGAAGTGAAAAATCTTTTCCGATGATCAACCAAAATCGAGTCAAAGCGAAAGCCTAAGGCTAGTTTTTATTATGATAAAATCACTTTCTTTATTTTATTCTCTTCAATTATTTAGTTTCATAATATTTAACAACACCCCCTTTTACTTAAAACATCATTCAATATTCTTGAATCAACAACCAAACAAGCTTAATCAGGAAGTTTCTAGTCCATGTAGGATCGATCCTTACTTCTCTTTTACTATATTTAATTTCTTATTATTTATTTGAGAATAAGAAATTTATTTTTGAAACTATACGACGCGTTTCAAAATTAGCGTCGTTGCCAGGGAGTACGATAAAGTTATTGATTTATTTTGTTTGATTTATGACCAAGAACAACCGGGAGAACGAGGAGAATACATCCCGAAAATTGAAGCATACACTCGAAGACTACATACCCAAACACTTCGGGAAAAACGTAGACTGCGACAACAGAAGTTAGAACGTGAACTAAAAACTGCATCCGAAACAAAATCACATTTTGATCACATAACCTAAGAGCCAATTCTGATGGACGAACAAACTATCCGATAATTGACTGCGGTACCTGATGATAACCAATCGATGTGCATAACATTTTCAAATGGAGAGACGCCATTCGCTCTTAAGACAGGCCTGATACATTTCCTACCAACCCATCGCGGTTTGCCGAGCAAAAATCTTCATAAACATCTAAGGAAATTTTACATGGTTTGTTTAAGTACAAAACCACAGGGAGTTTCTGAAGACCAAATTAAACTTTGCGCATTTCCTTTTTCTTTAGCTGATATAGCAAAAAATTAGTTATTTGATTTGTCTTCTAATTATGTTAGAACCTAGACTGATATGGCTCGTCTTTTCCTTGACAGGTTTTTCCCAACAGCTAAGGCGAGTGAACTGAGACGAAGTATCCCAAGTATCCGGCAAAATGATACCAAAACTTTGTATGATTACTGGAGCAATTTAAAAAGCTATGTGTTGATTGTACACAACATGGCTTATCCTAACAAATATTACTCCAATATTTTTACGAAGGTTTAACGCTTATGGATATGAAGGTAATTGATGAAACAAGTGGAGGAGCACTTGTTAACATGACTCATATCGTATCTAGAACATTAATATCTACCACGTCCGTCAACTCACAACTATTTCATTCTGCAAGTGAATCATCTCGACGGATTCACGAGGTAAGTACAGTGTCCTTAGAAAATAAAATTGACAAATTAGCTGACATTGTTCAATCTCTTGTTACAGATAAAAAGAACGTAATTAGACTTTGTGGGATCTGTATAAGTCTAGAGCATCCGACAGATTATTGTCCGATCATTCAAGAAGATGATAAAGTGCAAGTAAATGCCTTAGGAAATTTCCCTAGACCTCCCCAAAGACCTTATAACCCCAAAGCCAATATCTATAATTCCGGTTGGAGGGACCATCCAAACCTAAGATATGGAATAAAATTTAGACAACTCTATCAACAAGGGCAACAAAACCAATAACCAAAATCATCATTGGAATCTATTGTTAAAAGATTAACGATTTCCCAAGAGAAATTTCAGAACCGAACTGAGGCTCATTTTTAGAAAATAGATAAGCAGATCTCTCAATTAGCTCAAACCATAGGAAGACTAAAATCACAAGTAAAGCTTCATTCCCAAACCAAACTAAACTCAAGAAAAAATGTAAGTGTCATCACCCTTAGAAGTGGGACAATTATTATCCTGAAGTTCCAAAAGAAATCACTGAAACGGAAAAAGAGAAAGAAACGCCAACTTTTGAATCTCAAGGTAAAACTTAACCTCATTCACTCTCACCTCCTACCTCTACCATTTCTCAAGAGACTATACCTCTATTTTCGTCAAGATTGACGAAACATGACAAAAGATTTGAGAAAAAAGAAATTATAGAGGTCTTTCGAAAAGTGTAAGTTAACATACCTCTTTTGGAAGTGATCCGACAAGTGACAAGGTATGCTCGATTTTTAAAGGAATTATGCACTACAAAGAGGAAATTAACTGGCCATGAGAAAGTGAATTTGGGAGAAAATGTTTCTGAAGTATTTCAGCAAAAGCTTCTGCTAAAAATGAAAGATCAAGGTATGTTTATTATACCCTGCAAAATAGGAAATATTTTAATTAATCGTGCAATGTGCGATTTAGGAGCTTTGATTTAATGTTAAGTCTTTTTCTGTTTATAAAAAGATTACTAACGAGCCTTTAAAGGAAACAAGAGTGACTATACAACTAGCATATCGTTCTATCATATATCCAAAAGCGGTACTCAAAAATGTTTTAGTGAAAGTTGATGATCTCATCTTTCCTGCTGTTTTCTACATCATCGACATGGATAATGATCATTCGAATACATGTTCTGATATACTTTTGGATCGACCATTCTCAAACACTGTGAATACAAAGATCGGTATGGGAAGTGGTTTATTAAGTATGGAATTTGATGGTGAGGTCGTCGAATTTGATGTTTATAAAGATGTAATGCATTTTGGTTCTATGGAAAATGTTAGTTTCGTTGGTATTTATGAACCTATTGTTGATAATTCTGTGAATACTAACGTATCTAATGATTTTTGTAGGAAATTAAAACGTCACCACAAAGACAATAAGGAGTTGAAAAATATTGTTTTACTCCTTTAAAATCTAAAACTTCATTTTCTATTTCGCAGGAACCAAATTTTGAGTTAAGATTGTCGTCGGATAAATTGAAAAGCAAAGACCATATTTCATGAAGAAAAATGGAAAAGATTGATGATCATAAATTTCACATCTTGAAGCTCTTAGTTGGACGAAATGCAAAAATTGGAGGAAGTACTAAAAATGTCTGTAGTCTGAATCAGATTATCGAGCTATCAACGTTAAATAATAACGCTTAATGGGAGTCAACCCATTTTTAGTTTATTCATCTATTTTCAGTATATTTTATTTTATTTTATTTATTTACTTAGGTTTAGAATAATTAAATAGATTTATTTACACAGTAATAATTAATTTGGATTAGTTTTTTATTCATTCGCATTTTAAATTATTTTATAATAAATCTTTATCTTCATTTTATGTTTTAAATTATTCTTGTATTTATTTTTAATTATTTTATTTATCTATTTTGTAGGTTAAGATTTGAAATAAATTCAAGCTCATGCAGGTTTGGATTTGAAATAAATTCAAGCTCAAGAGATAAATTTTGGTTTCAAAATTCAAACCATGGGCCCCACCTTGACCATCACCCCGGTAAGACCTATTTTCCCTCAACCATTCTTTTCTTTTCTCACGCAACCACCATCTTTTTCCCTCTAACCTGCCAAACGTCATCTCCCCTCACATAATCCTTTCAACCAACTCAAGCAATGTTGAACCTTACCGATCTACACCATGGTGAGAACCCGAAACCAACAATCGGCGTCGGTTTGCTCTGTCTCAGTATGAGGATATTCTGATTGAATCCACCGGCTTCCCTCTACACAAACGATAACCAAAACTTTTCCGTATGCCATGCCACGACGGTACTAGAGATTACGATCGGACGTAGGTCTAGTCGGGTTTGGTGCTTCCGAGCCATGATTCACAGAATCTTACGGTCCATAAACCAATTCTAGTTGAGAACTAAACCCATGACAGCCCCTGGTTCTAACGCACCAAACACCGTCGGTCATTACACACTGCCGATTCAACCCAGTCAATGTCGGATGCCGCAATTTTTGATTTCTCGACGTTTTTGGCATATTCGGACCAAAGCTAAGGTAAATTCTAGACCCGTTTCCGTTGCACCCTTATTAATATATCATCATATTCTTTATTTTGTCGATGTATCTAGAATTTTTTTTACGGCACTGATCGATTTATGCAACACCAAAGTTTTGATCAAAACAACTTTGCATCTGACGCCAATTCTCAAATTTTTTGGAAAATTTCAAAGAGGAAAACAATGAAGAAATGGTACCACCAAGTATGCTTGAATTTTCACAATCTCACAACGTGAACGTGGTTGCGATCGTTATTAGATCGGGGAGTATTCTTTTTCCCCTCTTTAATTTTTATATTATGTTTTGGGACAAAATGGTTTAAGTGAGGGAGAGGAAAATGTTGCATATTAATTTCACCTTGCTTGTTTCATGCTTGGAATCTTGTCATTTTGATATTAATATGCTTGAAGTTGCTTGTTGCCATTTATTTAATTTTGTTACATCTCTTGAATTTTCTTGATGAATTTTGTTCTTACTTTGATTGAAACCTAGGATGCATGATAGTTTGTTGGCCAGATTAGTTACTTTTGATTAATATACATTGATGTTCCATGATTGGTTAGTTGAAATGTAGCTAGCTTGATACATTACCCTTTTATGTGAGATCTTGAGCCTAATGAGCATATCTTTTCATTCTTGCTCTTTTCTTCATTTGTGTGTACCGAAATGATCTTTAGCATTCTAGAAACTGTGATGCAATGCTTTTTGAAACTACATTCTTGAATTTGATACTTTGAAATGATAGAGACACTTAGGTTTAACCACTTCACTTCCTAAATAACCTACCCTTTATTTTTATCTCTTAGTGAACCACTTTGAGCCTTCACCATTTTTTTGTTCCACCTTATTAATACAACCCAAAACCTTTCTTTTTCTATTTTCTTATCTTTTTACACCCTTGTCAAGACATGAGTTCGTATTTGTTCCACGAAAAAAAGGAGAAAGAAAGAATTTGAAAGAGCTCAAAAAAAAGGAAGAAAGAATTCAAAAAATAATAAATAATAGTATCAATGTGTACTTTTCGAAAAGAAGAAAAAACAAAAGAAAAAAGTTTTGAAACTCTTGAAAAGAAAAATTTTGGTTGCTTTATTTACTATTTTCATCTCTTTGCGCTTGAATTATATCGTGGTTTGCTTATTATGTTTAATGTCTTTTGTCTTGATACTTAGCCCATCTCTTTCGGCCTTTTTCCCTACCTTCACTCTACCCCGTTACAACCTTACTTAAAGACCTCTTAACTTTTGCATCATGTTCAATTTTAAGTAGTGGAGATTGGATTTATTTGCAGGCTTATGTTAATGCTGTAATCAAATTCGGCTTGAGCGATTCTCTTGAATTTAAATACTTTGAACGAAATGAGATAATCCTTGTGAGGGTATCAAGTTTTGCATAATTAAATTAGCTAAGAATTGGAATGCTTTGTTTCATTTGAAATTGTTCTTAGTCTTACCACATACTTGATTGTTTCTTAGTTACAATAATTGATTTGATTTTCTTTCATTAAGGAGATTAAGACTTGTAGTGAATTAAAGTTTGACAACTTGTGATTTTGGTATGTTAGTTAAGGAATACTTGTGGACAAGCATTAAATAAGTGAGGGGGAATTTGATAAGTGTTGAAAATAGTTATTATTTTATGCTTAATTACTCCTTAATTTGATAAATTAAGTTACTGATCTTTGTATTTTGTATATTTTTGTGCAGGACTCTAAATTTGGAAAATGCTCTTAAATCATTGATTTCATAAGTTTTTTTTTATTTTCTGGGTCGTGTCTAGATTTGTGGGCACGACTTTGAGCATGAAAATTTGACGTGGCACTCGGTTAACAGCTTCTAGAAGATGACGTCAGAGAGCGCGTGATAGCTTATCAACGTTGTCTTACTTCTAAATTCAATTTCAACTAATTTAATCACAAATCAATGAAGATTGTTACTCTATTATACTATAACGGGAGAACTCAAGCAATAATAGAGTTAATGTTGAGATATTGATTTTGATATAATAATTGAAAAATGTTTTGGACTAATTTGAAAAGAAATCAAAAATGATTCTTATGTTCAAACAACTTGAAAATAAATTTGAAAAGTTTTGAGAGATTTTATAAGTGGTTGAAACGTTTTCAAAATAGTTAAAATTGAGTTTTAAATGAAAGTTTCGAAACCTCCTTTAAAAGTTTCGAAACCTCTCAGGACAGTCTCAAACATTTCGCTACTGGAATGAAAGTCTCGGAACTTTTAGCAAAAAGTTTGGAAACTTTTGTTGAAAAGTTTCGAAACCTTGATAAAGGTTTCCAAACCTTAGACCTGTAACGGCTATAATTTTTGAATTGCTTAAAGGTTTTCAAACCTCTGGTAAAGGTTTGGAAACAGTTTTGAAAAAGTTTCGAAACCTCTGGTACAGGTTTCGAAACCTCTGTGCAAGTGAAAATTTAATGTTCAACTTTTTGACTTCCAAACGGCTCCAAAATATCCCCAACGGCTATAAACGGCTAGAATATGATTCCGCACTATAAAAGCAAGCTTGGGACACTTGAACAAGGTTAGAGACAACATCCAAGAAACATGGTCAAGAGAAATTGAGTTTAAATCTCCATTTTCCTTTTCTCTTGTACATAGTCTTAAGAGAGTGATTTTATTGTAAATCTTGTATTCTCTTGTGAGCTTAATTGTGTAAACACCCACCTTTGTGAGGTACTTAGTTTACCAAACAAATCCCTTTGTAAAAGGAGAGGTTCTAGTTTAGCCTTAGACAAAAACTAGAGTTGGTTCTATCTTAGCCAAGTCCAAAAGATAGGGTTGTAACGGTTATCCCTTGAACTGGTAAAAAGGTCGAATTCTTTAGTGAATTGGTTGAAATCCTTAGTGGTGTGCTAAGGTAGTGGATGTAGGCGTGGCCGAACCACTCTAAAATCATTGTGTTCTTTGTCTCAATCTTTCGATTTTAGCAAATTCAACCAAGCACAAAAAACAACCCTCTTGACAGTAATCGGTGATCGATTCGAGCTTGCGTATCAACGCCTTTCAATTGGTATCAGAGCCTCGTCTCCATCGATTCGGACTAACATCTGGGAGCAAAGATTCATCGCTCGAAGTCTACCGTTCAAGAAAATGGCTTGCTTTGAAGAAGGCCGATCTATCACGTGTCCTCCACTCTTCGAAGGAGAAAGCTACTTCCAATGAAGAAACATCATAAAGCTATTCATCAATTCCCATGATTTTAAATTTTGGGACATTGTTGAAGATGGCTACATTGAAGCTCCTAAAAAGAAAAAGAAACAACGGAGTATAAATGACACAAAGGCAAAGCTAAACGCCAAGGCGATGCACATCCTTCTTTGTGGCCTTAATGAAGACATCTCAAAGAAAATCTCCACATGCAAGAGTGCCAAAGAAATGTGGGAGAAACTTGAGAGACTATATGGCAAAGAAGAGAAGAAAGATGAAATCTCATCAAGTGCAAACCTTCTCCAAACAACCAAGGTGGAAGGTGTTTTGGCTCTCGATGAACCCAAGGTATCTTCTAACTTTAATGAATCTAATTCATATTCTTTTGATGAGTTACAAGATGCATTTGATGAATTATTTTTGGAATTTGAGACCATGAATTTCAAATTTAAGAAAATGATTTCAAAACTTGAAATTGAAAATGATTTTCTTTTGAAATCAAAAATCGATTTTGAAAGTCAAAATAAAATTTTAAAAAATGATTTAGAACTTTCAAAAAAAATGAAGATTTTCAAAAAGAAAATTTTGATTTAAAAGTTAAGCTTGATAGCTTAACAAAAGAAAAAGAAATCATTTCTAATAATTCATCTTGTCCCATAATGGCAAAATGCTCACATTGTCATTATCATGGTCATTCCTTACATATTTGTCCTATAAAGAAAAGAAAAACTTATAGAACTAGACAAGTATGGGTTCCTAAGGGAACGAAAGACATTGCACTTAATGGAAATGGATCTAAAGCAATTTGGATACCAAAATCCAAATAAATGTCTTTTGTAGGTGTGTTGGAGCAATAGAAAGAAATGCAAAGATATGGAAATGCTCTAGTCACACAAGTGAAGAAGATGGGTAACCTCTAAACTTAATGTCTTTGATTATATGTTATTTGGTTGCCTATTTTGTTGATAAATGTACATGTAGCATTACTTACCTATTTTTTAAATACATGACATTTTATGATGCTTTATGCATATGAATCACATTGTTTCATTCTTGTGTTTGCATAAAGATTTAAAGTCTTGGATAAATTGAATTTCCATGTGTTCTTAAATTGATTTATTTTAATATAACATTGAAATTCAATATCTTTTAAGTGTCAAGCTTTTGAGCCTATTTTTGGAATGCATTGAGTAAGGGGGAGTTTTTGTTTTCATAACTTTTGTTTTGATACTTCATTTTTCCAACAATTGGTATCTTTCAAATTCTCCATATTATGAACTTTAAAGATTTTTAAATTTGTTTGAACCATTTTTGATATAACAAAAAGGGAGAGAATGTTTTGAAAAATTGGTTTTTTAAATGAATAAGGGAGAGCATTAATGTGTTCAAATATTTAATTCTCTTATTCAAGTTTTGTTTAGCAAAGGAGGAGCAATCTCAAAAACAATTTTTCAAGTTAGTTTTATTATATCAAAAAGGGAGAGATTATTGAGATATTAATTTTGATATAATAATTGAAAAATGTTTTGGACTAGTTTGAAAAGAATTCAAAAATGATTCTTATGTTCAAACAACTTGAAAATAAATTTGAAAAGTTTTGAGAGATTTTATAAGTGGTTGAAACGTTTTTAAAATAGTTAAAATTTAGTTTTAAATGAAAGTTTCGAAACCTCCTTTAAAGGTTTTGAAACCTCTCAGGACAGTCTCAAACATTTCGCTACTGGAATGAAAGTCTCGGAACTTTTAGCAAAAAGTTTGGAAACTTTTGTTGAAAAGTTTCGAAACCTTGATAAAGGTTTCCAAACCTTAGACCTGTAACGACTATAATTTTTGAATTGCTTAAAGGTTTCCAAACCTCTAGTAAAGGTTTGCAAAATAGTTTTGAAAAAGTTTCAAAACCTCTGGTAAAGGTTTCGAAACCTCTGTGCAGGTGAAAATTTAATGTTCAACTTTTTGACTTCCAAACGGCTCCAAAACATCCCTAACAGCTATAAACGGCTAGAATATGATTCCACACTATAAAAGCAAGCTTGGGACACTTGAAGAAGGTTAGAGACAACATCCAAGAAACATGATCAAGAAAAATTGAGTTTAAATCTCCATTTTCCTTTTTTCTTGTACATAGTCTTAAGAGAGTGATTTTATTGTAAATCTAGTATTCTCTTGTGAGCTTAGTTGTGTAAACACCCACCTTTGTGAGGTACTTAGTTTACCAAACAAATCCCTTTGTAAAAGGAGAGGTTCTAGTTTAGCCTTAGACAAAAACTAGAGTTGGTTCTATCTTAGCCAAGTCCAAAAGATAATGTTGTAACGGTTATCCCTTGAACCGGTAAAAAGGTCGAATTCTTTAGTGAATTGGTTGAAATCCTTAGTGGTGTGCTAAGGTAGTGGATGTAGGCGTGGCCGAACCACTCTAAAATCATTGTGTTCTTTGTCTCAATCTTTTGATTTTAGCAAATTCAACCAAGCACAAAAAACAACCCTCTTGACAGTAATCGGTGATCGATTCGAACTTGCGCATCAACGCCTTTCAGTTAAAATTCACTTATGGAAGATTCTAAAAATCATAAAAAAATTTATAATAGTTAGAAAATATAGTTTATAATGATATATTTTGTTAAAAAAGAATGTTTTAGATTCGAAAATATTAAACACCAAATAAACTAAACATATGAAAGTTACGTTTATCTATCATATTTTTATCATCCTGATTACCTATCGACTTATCGTATAATTTCTTACTATAAAAGCATTCTATAAATCATACTTTAACTCGAAATAATCGAAATATTACGATATTTTATTAAATTAGTGTCCTAATCAAGCCCATCTCTTCAAAAGATACCCCTCGATAAAGAAAAAATGACAAGTCCTACACTCAAAATTTATAGTCGGACAAAGTATCAAATTATCATATTATTCTATATAGAGAAATTTTATTCAACTAAACATATGAAATATTTTATAATTTGTAGAATCCCTTAATATTAACCCAGAAACATTAAAAAAATCTTAATCAACATCAGTTTAATTTTTCTTTATCATTAACCAAAAATTATGCTCAGTCTAACATTATCAACTTACCTCTAACACGGTTTAGATTCAACAAAACAAGAACGAAATAAGCTTTTCTCAAAATCATGCTTCCTTTTGAAAGAAAATACAAAACCTAAACAAAGAAACCCTAGGCCATTAACTGAAAATCAAAATTATAAAAAGATAAAAAAAAACATTACAAACAAATAAACTCAGAAACGTGGAACCATAATCAAATTCAAAAATCAGAAAAAATATATAACACATACAAGATTTTGAATAAAAAATTATGGAGATGAAACTTATCTAAAAAAGAGCTTTCTTTCAACATCGTGAGTCTAATTTCAACTTAAAATAAGACAAACATCTAGGAGAAAGATTGGATTCAAAGATTAAAGAAAAAGGGTTTGAAATAAGGGTTTATCGAGATAAAAAAAAAGGGGTTTCCCGCTCAGTTCTGAATTTTGTTATTTTATGATAGGGATAACCGGCTAACCTGTTGGGAAATAGGTTTCCAATGAGTTTCTTATTTTAATTCAACGGTAAAAAAAGCTGAGTTTAATCCTACGTTTGATTTTAATTGGTTGTTTTTTAGGCGTTAATTAGCATGTCGATTTTTAGAATCACCCTATATTTTATCCTTATATGTACATAATGGAATGGTAATAAAATGTGATACAGTTTGCGTGTGGGGTGTGACTTTTTGCGTATTCGAAGTTATATATCCCCTGCAATTGTTTGTATAGTAATATATAGGGATGTAAAAAGTTGATCCGACCTGAAAATTCGATTAAAATCTGTTCGATTTAGAACCTGATTTGATCCAGAGATGTAATAACTCTAACTCGATCTGTATCCGACTATTGTTGACCCGAGCCCGAGTTGAACCTGTTACTATAGTAATCGAACCCGAACTGTATCCGACCGAGAATGACCCTAACCCGTTTTCAACCTGTTACTATGGACCTGAAACCCGACTTACATCCGATTGAAACAAATACGAACCCAAGTCTGACCTAGTAGATAACCGATATTACCCGACTAAATCGACCCAAGACTTGATTTTACCCAACCTACTTTGAACCTAACCTGATAAATGACCTGACTTATTTTAAACCCGACCTATTATTGACCTGAACTAATATTAACAAGACTTAATATTTACATGATATATAATTAAGTGTATCTATAATTTGATGAATTTAAAATATTGATAAATAAAATTAAGCTTAAAAATAGAATTGTACATGAGAATTAATTTAGTGATTAATATTTAAATTTAGTATTACATATTTAATTAAATTAATTTATTTACTATTTTATTTAGTTTTAATGTATTTAATTATAATTATAATTTTGAATTAATATTTCATTTAAAATTATAATTTTAAATTAATATTTAATTAAGTTAAATTAATTTATTAAAATTAGGATTAACTAAACTAAATAAAAATATAAATACATAAATTATAAACATAATTAAAAGAATTCTAAAATCAAATGTAGATTTTTATTAAATTAATTTAAATTATGATTCAATTAAATTAAACTAAAATAATTTATAAAAAAGAAAAAGTTAATTGATAAAAAAAGTGAAAACACAATTTTGGAGGGAAATAAGCCACTCATTTTTTAAGTTTAAGATTAATTTATTTTTAATGTAAAAATTTTGGAAGATATAAGTTACCCAAAATTTTGGAGGGAATTAGAAATAAGTTTTGATTATTATATAAAAAAGAGGAGAAAACAAAATTTTGGAGGGAATTAATATATATAGTAAATTTTGGAGGATTATTATTATTATTAGAACATATAATCAAATAATAAACTTTAATTAAATATAATCAATTAAAAATATAAAAAAGAGATTAGATTTGGATCTTCATTTGATAATACTCTAGGTCAAGTAAAAAAATCTCTTATTTTTATATAGGTCGCGTTTAAAAAATTGAATCTCACGCCGCTCTATACTTTATTTTAAAATTATTTTAATTTGGTTATGATCACTTGAAAATTAAGTTTTAAATTTTATTTTTTATTTGACTTACTCATCATTTAATTAAATTAAGATTATATATTTTAAGATTATTTCAATTTGCTCATGGGGAATTAGATTAATGATTGGAGAATTGGTCTTAGAGAACTAGTTTAGTGATTTACGCTTAGGGGATTAATGTTGAGCTTAAAGAATACATATATTAGTATACATTTAAGTATATATGTACTATATATTAAAGTATATTATATAATATATATATTAAAGTATATATATATTGTAATAATACATTAATACATAAAGTATATTATATATGTATTAAATTATATTATATATTGTATATATTAATGTATATTATACATATAGTAATATATACGTCTAATATATATGCATATGCATATAATAATAAATATACATATACATACTTATATATAAATATACATACAATATATATTATATACATACGTATATATTATATAAATATACATATATTTACATACATACTTATATATTATATATTTTTATATATATAGTATTATTTAGTATATATTTTCATATATAATATACATTTTATATTTTCATATATAGTATATATTTCATATATTGTATAAATTATATATATATAATATATTCTATATAAAGTATAAATTTAACCCAATTTTTAAGATATGAATCATTTGATGATATTTTTGTTTGGTCTAGTGCGTAATATTTATTTTTAATGGATTTATGCTAGTTAAAGACATTAAATATTAAATAATTAATTCAAAATAAATGATCAATCATTCAACCCAAAGTATATTGGTTATTTACTCAATTACTTATTTGTATCAAACTCAAACTTAATAATTTTAATTAATATGATTTTAAAACCTGAATTAATTTGACCTGAAATAAACCGACCTGAAATGAACCTGTCAATTATCTGATTTGGACTCAAATGGTTTAAACTCGACCTGAAATGAACTCGACAAGATCAGACCTGAAAAAGATCAGACCCGAAATTAACTCGCACTCGACCCGAATCAAGTCAAAACATCAAATCAACCTAAAATAAATTATATCTAATTTTATCCAACCTGACAGTATTAAACATAAAACCTATTTGAATAATTGTTTCGGATATGATCGATGAATGGTCGTATGAACAATATTTTTATGAAGAAAATGTTGTTTTTAAGGGGATGAGGGGATACATATATCAACAGTAACCAGATTTGAATCATCATAAAGAAGAAATTAGTTTAACATAAAATTAAATATTGTAAAATATATTTGAAATGACTTCATATAAAAGAAATTAAGACATTGCTACTCCTCAAAACATTCTTCTGAAAAGTAAATACAAGTGTAAACACAGATTTATACGTAGGGTGAGAAATCGATTCGAAAAAATTATTTCTTTTAATTTTAAATTATTCGAATCGAATTGAATAATTCAAAAAAATCGATTTTGAGTTTTTAAATTTTTAAAGTTTGAGTTACTCAAAAAATTAAATAACTAAAAATTTTCAGGGTCTAATTACACATTTAATCCCTATAATTTTATTCAGTCCTATCTTCTCTTTTTTATTATTTAATTTTTTTTACAATACTATTACTTTCCATTTTTATTTTTTATTTTTTAATATAATTTTTATTTTTATA
Organism: Abelmoschus esculentus; assembly: GCA_035048815.1. Taxonomy (NCBI): domain Eukaryota; kingdom Viridiplantae; phylum Streptophyta; class Magnoliopsida; order Malvales; family Malvaceae; genus Abelmoschus; species Abelmoschus esculentus. Next base: position 8,089,200 of record JAUCBN010000026.1, on the reverse strand, counting down.
TTATTTAATTACGTTAATTATCTTATTTTTTTAATTTATATATTTATATTTTTTTTAATTTTTTATTATTATTATTATTTAGTTTTTTCTAGATAATTTTTTAACGAGACTCGTAATTTAATGAAATAACATATTCATGCCTAAGGTATTTGATGATTATAATAATAATAATAATAATAATTCAAAATTTTATTTATACATGTAAAAAATAATATGAAAAAAATATGTAAGTATATATAAAGAGAGAGTCATTTAAATTAGATTCAAAATGTAATATAGTATCATAAATAATATAATTAAATTTATTAATAAACTCGAAAAATTGAATCAACTCGAACTCGCTAAAGTCAAATCTAAAAACTTTTTTAAAAAATTCAAATTGTAAAATATGTTGACTCAACTCGAATTTTTTTAACTCGACTCAAATCGCTCGAATACTCACCCCTATTTATACATCTATGGTGCTTAAAAATATCTAATTCGATTAACTCGATCCAATTACTTTACTAACCAAAATAAAAATGTCGAGTGATTTTAAAAAATATTGCTTGATCGGGTCGGACACCTGACACAAGAATAAATAGGTCGGGTTTGGGTCGATTTTTTTAGTTATTGAGTACCCGATCTGACCCGACTAATTTTAATTTATATATCTGTTTAGTTTTAAATTATATTTTTTATTGTATATTCTTTAATATTTGTATATAAAATTAAATTTAGATCTTTAAATTAATTTTATGTTTGTATTATATACTTCTAATTTTCAAAACTTTTAAATGTGCTTTTATTAATTTGTTAATACAAAAAAATAGGATCCAAAGGAACCAGATACCCTGTACTGGATATCCCTAGATACACCTACAAAGAAGAGAATAAAAACTTGGATAGATTTAAGAGAGTTAGGGTAACCATACTTAGAGTCGGTTTTGATATTTTAGTGATATAAATATAAATTTAAAAACTAATTTTTTAATAATAAATATTAAAAATAAGCTTTTAATAAATAATATTAAAAAATCAATCTTTAACGATTATTAAAAAATGAAAATATGTTACTGATAAAAAATATTGAAATTTTCTTATTAAAAATTGAATCATTAATAAAAAATATTAAAAATTTTAAATTTTAAAAGTTCATCCTTAATAATAAATAATTGGGGAAATTACATTCTAATTGTAAGTATTAAAAGTAACGCTCTAATAATAAATATTAAAAAAAATTAAAAGTATATCATTAATAATAAATATTTAAAAAACAAGTCCCAAGAATAAATATTAAAAAATAATTCTAATAATAAATATTGAAAAAAATTGAAATCTTAGAGTTGGCCTAACAAATGTTTAGAAATATTGAATCATAACAATAAATATTAAAAAAATAAATTTTAATAATAAAATCGTAATAATAAATATTAAAAATTTTAAATCATTATATCGAATAATATAAAAAATTTAACTTGCATGGTTGTCATTCTTGTCCATGTTTAGGAGCGGCATTGGCTGTACCTAAAAATTTAAAGTTTCCTTAATTTTATATATGAGATGAGAGTTTTATTCTAATTCATAATCATTAGGTGACTGTAATGAATAAATGAAATTAACGGTAGACTATTAGTTGAAAAAAGATAAAATAATCTTAATCATTTATTATCATAATCTAATAATTTAAAATTAATATAAAATTAGATAAATTTACACCATGTAAATTGATATTATCCCTTTATATATTTCTTTTATATTTTTATTAATAATCTAATTGTATATCTCTAAATCATGCACCTTTTGCAATTTCTAATATAATTTTTAAATATTTTTACTCTTTTTATCTAAAATTTTAATTCTGTTTTTAAATAAAATAAAAAATAAAAGTAAAGAAAATAAGAGAAATCGAAGGACAACAAATGCCCTCCTCACCAGTTGTTCTTCCCCTTCGAATAAAATTAGATATTTTTTTAGTGAATTAAGAGGGTTTTCTTTATAATATGTATATATATGTATATATATTTATAATATTTTATTTAAATTAACTGATAATAAATCAAATGTCAATAATTGTAAAAAATGTTCAAACGTAAATGTTACTAATAATTATTTTTAAACACATATTATATCGATCGTTTAATAAATTTTAATTTTACTTAAAGGGAGGAGAGAGAATTTTAGGGGAAAATATATTTGTTGAGTCTAAAATAGATGATTTAATAAAAACTAAATATATAATTTAATTAATCGATTAAATATATTTCTTCTGTACGTAAAAAAATATATTCCTTCAATAGATAATTTAATAAAATTAAATATATAATTTAATTAATCGATTAAAGGCGCAACTTATAACTATTTTTTAGCCCACGTTATTATTGAAGCCTACTGTGCACATTTTTTTAGCACTCATCTCTTTCCATGGACTGAACCCTTATATTTCGTATTAATTCATTTTTATGAAATAGTAAACAATTATAAAATAAAATTAAAATTAAAATATAGAATTAAGTATTATAAAATATAAATACAACACAATTTAAAATTAAAATAATTTTGGACAGAATCATGATAAACAATAGAAGGTAATTTAGATAGTAACAAGGGTGTCACGATCTAGTTTTTAATTTACTATTTCAATATTAAAAAAATGGTCTGATTTGTTTAATTTTAAAATTATTTTTTAAAATTTTTAAATAAAAGAGTTTAATCAATATTTAATTTATTTAATTTTAAAATTAAAATTAATAAATTATTATATTTTTTAAGTTTGATATTCGATATTTGATTATTACTCCATACCTAATTAATTTCATCATGGAAGATTCAATTGTCGCTGAGATGCACATACTAGTAGTGTCTGCCTACTCTTTTAGCCTATAGTCTTTGAATGGTTGTTTATCGTGGCATGGTGGATTTTGATATTAGAAGGTACGTGTCATTTTCTTATCGGATTGGGAATTTTATGGCGGATTTAAAATTATTTTTAAATTCTTTCTAATTTAATTTAAAATTATTATTTTTATTATTATACTAAAATAAATATTTTAATAATAATAATTTAAATAAATATTTTTTATTAGTTCACGTAGGTTAAATTCGTTTTTATTAAAAATAAAATTTAAAACCGGGTTTAATTAAAACTAAGTTTGTGTAAAAATAAATATGATAAATTAATTTTTCTTTTTCTTTCTTACCTACCTATTCAATATCGAATTTATGTTCAGTTAAAAACGAGTTAAAAATTTATGTTTAGTTAAAAACGAATTTGTCTTACGTGGACTAAAAAAGGTATTTATCAAAATAATCTTATATAAATGATAGGCTCGATATAATTCAACCGAATATCGTAGATGAAAGGTGTAAATATCTATTTTGAAGTTGAGAAAAAAATTGACAAAAGAAAAATAATTTTTACATGTTAAATTTTAGAACGGTTCGATCTTTTCAATCAAGGTCTAATCTACTACTTTAGCATCTGTTAATATGGCTTGAAACGTATATGTTTCATTGCCATTTAGTGTGAATTAAAGACAACCATTTAATTTGATATTAAATTGTACGTGGGGAAATTGTGGTTTGGTCCCTAAACTTTAGGGTATTTACAAGTTTAATCCCTGGAGCTTAACTATAAATAGGGGTAAATTTTTCATCTGAAATCATCCCAAAATTCTAACCATCTCTTCCATTTGGTTCTTTCTTCTCCTATTTGTTGTATTCGGGAATTCTTAGAAATTCCATTTGTTTGTACCATTTTGGTAATAGTGAAGTTATCACCCGGTGGTGGTGCCCAAGGAGTAGACATTTGTCGAACCTCGTAAATTCTCTGTGTTCTCTCCATTATTTATTTTTGGTTGTTTATTTGGGTTTTTCATTGGATTACAATATTCAATAGTTTGTCGGGTTTGTCCGCTGTGCAAACTTTGGTGGTTTCAATCTTGACATTTCAAATCAGATTTAAAGCTACGTTCGTATGGGAAATAACTCGAACAATTAGTATCATAGTTTCGATGAAGGTTATCTCGGTTGCTCGGTTACTGCAAGGAATTGTGATATTATGACATTGCATGTCTAGAAAAGTTTTGTCTAGGAAAGACTTGGTATTTAAGTAATCCGTGTGATTCACCTCTCTTTCCTGGGAACTTACCTGGTGTAGTGTTCTCAGTATCCGGTTCTTGTTATTGAATATTGTTTGTTGTCATGGAAAAAGATGGGTCAGATGGGGCATCAAACTCTTTTATTATACCGGTAAGAAGAATGATGTCCAATACAAGCTTCTCAGTGGAGCTGTTCGATGGATCCGGTCATTTCTTCATGTGGCAAGGTGAAGTGTTAGATGCTTTATTCCAACAAGGTTTGGATGTTGCCATTGAAGAAGAAAAACCCAAAGATATGATAGAGAATGATTGGAAAACAATCAACCGTATAGCGTATGGTATAATTTGATCTTGTCTTTCCAGGGAGTATAAATATGTCTATAAGAATGAGACTTCTGCATGCAAGCTGTGGAAAGCATTGGAGGAAAAGTTCCTAAAGAAAAGCTCTTAGAATCGTCTCTACATAAAGAAAAGATTGTTTCGATTTGATTATCAACCAGGCACCAGTATGAATGAACACATCACTACCTTTAATGAGTTAGTATCAAACTTATTGGGTATGGATGAAACTTTCAAAGATGAAGATTTGGCTTTAATGTTGTTGCCATCACTTCTAAATGAATTTGAACACCTTGAAACAACGTTACTTCATGGAAAGAAAGAAGTGTCCTTTAAAGATGTAACTGTTGCTTTGTATAGTTACGAGCTCAGAAAGAAAACCAAGATAGAGAACAAGAATAATGCAGGGGAGACCATAATGACAAGAGGTCGCTCGAAAAGCCAAAGATCGAAGTGGTGAGGGAGATTAAAGTCGAAGTCCAAACTTGAGAAAGATGAATATGCCTTTTTCCGTGAGAAAGGCCATTGGAAGAAAGATTATCCGAAGCTAAAGAGAAAAGAAAAAGTTGCTCCAGATGCATGTGTTGTAGAGCATGACACCAGTGACTCTGAAATATCACTAGTTGCTTCACCATCAACTTTTCATTCAGATGAGTAGATATTAGATTCGGGTTGCACCTATCATATATCCCCTAACCGGGAGTGGTTCTCCGATTTAGCATAAATAAATGGAGGAGTTGTTTATATGGGCAATGACAACGCCTGTAAAACTGTTGGGATATGTTCAATTCGTTTGAAGAATCAAGATGGATCAACTATTGACTGATGTTCGATATGTTCCCAGTTTAAAAAAGAATCTCATCTCGTTGGGAGCCTTGGAATCTAAAGGCTTAGTTGTTACTATGAGAGATGGGATTTTAAAAGTTACATCTGGCGCGTTGGTGATAATGAAGGGCATCAGGAAAAATAACTTGTATTACTACCAAGGTAGTACAATTATTGGAGCAGGAGCAGTAGCTTCCGAGGGAGACAAATTGGATTCAGCCATGTTATGGTATATGCGGTTGGGACACGCTGGTGAGAAATCCTTGCAAATTCGGGCAAAGCAAGGATTGTTGAAAGGTGCAAAGGCTTGTAAGTTAAACTTTTGTGAGCATTGTGTTCTGGGAAAGCAAAAGATAGTGAAATTCGGCACCGTTATCCATAATACGAAAGGTATTTTCGATTATGTTCACTCAGATGTGTGGGGTCCTTCCAAAACAACATCGTTGGGAGGAAAACACTATTTTGTAACTTTTGTTAATGACTTTTCTAGAAGAGTTTGGGTGTATACAATAAAGTCTAAAGATAAAGTTCTCAAAGTTTTCCTAAAATGGAAAAATATGATCGAGAACTAGACTGGCAAGAGGATTAAACGACTTAGGACGGACAATGGAGGGGAATATAGAAGTGATCCGCTCTTTGACGTTTGCCAAGAGCTTGGTATTGTTCGACACTTCACTGTTAGACATACACCATAACAGAATGGGGTGGCAGAGCGTATAGATCAAACGTTACTTGAAAAAGTTCGATGTATGTTATCCAATGCTGGGTTGGACAAATCATTTTGGGCTAAGGCTGTGACATATGCTGGTCATCTCATTAATCGTCTACCGTCATCAACGATTGAAGGAAAAACACCATTGGAGGTATAGTCTGGAAAACCTGCTACAGATTATGATTCCTTACATGTATTTGGATCCACTACATACTATCATGTGAAGGACTCAAAGCTTGATCCTAGAGAAAAGAAGGCTCTCTTTATGGGAATCACCCATGGAGTGAAGGGATTTCGTCTTTGGTGTTTAGAGATAAAGAAGATAATTTGTAGCACAGATGTTACTTTTGATGAATCTGTCATGTTGAAAAAGGTAATAAATGGAGATTTTTAGGCGAGTACTACTCCACAGCAGGTGGAGTGTACTCCAAAACAAGTGAAGCTTCAACGGACGATGATTAGCCCAGTAATTGATGTTACTGATTCTTTAACTCTAATAGAGAAATTAGAAGATGATGATGTTCAAACCCAAGAACCATTAGAGACACCAGAACCATTTGCAGTTAGAAGGCCAAGGAGAGAAATTCGTAGACCTGCTCGATTTAAAGATATGGTGGCCTATGCCGTTCCAGTTGTTGATGATGGTATCCCTATCACTTATCAAGAAGCAATACAAAGCGTAGAAAGTGATAAGTGGAAAATTATCATGGATGAAGAAATGCAATCTCTCCAGAAGAATAACACCTAGGATTTGACGTATTTACCGAAAGGTAAAAGGGCAATTGAATGCAAGTGAGTATTTGCAAAGAAAGATGGATCTCCCAGCAAGAAAGATTTTCGCTACAAGGCAAGATTGGTAGCTAAAGGCTATGCTCAAAAGGAAGGAATTGACTATAATGAAGTATTTTCCCTGTTGTGAAGCATTCCTCCAGTAGAATATTATTGGCCTTGGTAGCACAGTTAAATTTAGAGCTAGCTCAACTCGATGTAAAGACGACTTTCTTGCATGGTGATTTAGAAGAGGAGATCTATATGAATCAGCCAGAAGGATACATGAGTGTTGGTGGTGAGAAATGGGTTTGCCAGTTGAACAAATCACTTTATGGATTAAAGCAATCTCCGAGGAAATGGTGCAAGTGATTTGATAGTTTTATGATGAGGCAGAGGTACACAAGAAGCAAATACGATCATTGTGTGTATTTGCGAAAGCTACAAGATGGTTCTTTCATTTATCTTCTTTTGTATGTTGATGATATGTTGATCGCTTCAAAGAGTCAATAAGAAATTGACAAATTGAAGGCTCAGTTGAATCAAGAGTTTGAGATGAAAGATCTTGGTGAGGCCAAGAAGATTCTCGGCATAGAGATAAGTAGAGACAGATTGAGAGGCAAACTTTGTTTAACTCAGAAGCAATATTTGAAAAAGGTATTACAATATTTTGGTATGAATGATATATAAAACATGTAAGTACCCCACTCGCTTTTCATTTGAAACTTAGTTCTGAGTTATCTCCTAAAACTGATGAAGAGGGAGAATATATGGGAAAAGTTCCATATGCTAATACAGTAGGAATCTTGATGTATGCGATAGTGTGTACGCGGCCTGATATTTCACAAGCAATTGAAGTTGTGAGCAAGTATATGTATGATCCTGGAAAAGGACATTGGCAAGCTGTGAAATGGATTCTACAGTATCTCCAACAAACCGTAGATATTGGTTTAGTGTTTGAGCATGATGAAGAACTTGGTCAGTTTGTGGTTGGATATGTTGATTCTGACTATGCTGGTGATTTGGATAAACATCGATCAACTACGGGTATTTATTTACTTTAGCAAAGAAGTCAGTGAGTTAGAGGTTTACTTTACAGTCTACGGTGACTTTGTCTAGTATAGAGGCAGAGTATATGGCAGTTTCAGAGGTTGTTAAAGAAGCAATTTGGCTTAATGGATTGTTGGAAGACTTGGGAGTTGTTGAAAGTCATATTAGTCTCTATTGTGACAGTCAAAGTACTATTCATTTAGCGAAAAACCAAGTCTATCATTCAAGGACTAATCACATCGATGTGAGGTATCACTTTGTGCGGGAGATTTTTGAACAAGGAAAAATTCTACTTCAGAAGATTGTAACAGTAGAAAATCCTGCAAATATGTTGACCAAGGTGGTAACAACAATCAAGTTCAGTCATTGTTTGAACTTGATTAATATCCTATGAGTTTGAGCACCTTCGGGTGTATGGTGCTCGTGAACGCATTTGGGGTACTACAGAAGATAACTTTATTTAGGGAGTTGAAGAAGATTTGATAAGCTTGGTAAATTTCAAGCCCAAGTGGAGATTTGTTAATATAGCTTAGCATCTGTTAATATGGCTTGAAACGTATATGTTTCATTGTCATTTAGTGTGAATTAAAGATAAACATTTAATTTGATATTAAATGGTACGTGGGGAAATTACGGTTTGGTCCCTAAACTTTAGGGTATTTATAAGTTTAATCCCTAGAGCTTAACTATAAATAGGGGGTGAACTTTTCATCTGAAATCATCCCAAAATCCTAATCGTCTCTTTCATTTGGTTCTTTCTTCTCCTATTTGTTGTATTCGGGAATTCTTAGAAATTACATTTGTTTGTACCATTTTGGTAATAGTGAAGTTATCATCCGGTGGTAGTGTCCGAGGAGTAGACATTTGTCGAACCTCGTAAATTCTCTATGTTCTCTCCATTATTTATTTTTGGTTATTTATTTGGATTTTTCATTGGATTACAATAATCAATAGTTTGACGGGTTTGTCCGCTGTGCAAACTTTGATGGTTTCAATCTTGACATTTCAAATCAGATTTGAAGCTACGTTCGTGTGGGAAATAACCCGATTTCCCCAACAGCATCCACACTAAGACTTTTCCAAATCACTTCTATAAATTATTTCTTTTTACAAGTTCAAAAGTAATTTTTATACCTATCTTTTCGAAAGTTAATAAAATCTTTTTCTTAGATTTTATAAATATCAAATATAACTTATTTCTCAATAATAATGTTTTAACATTTATAAATAAAAGACCTCTCTAAGTTAGAGTTTATATATTTTTACTCACTAGGATTTAACTAAAGATATACAAAAGATTTCATGAAATAAATAATAAATCAAGATCTTTAAGCTGGTATGTACATCTTCTTATTCTTCTAGTGCCATTAATTTTATTTACAGTGCGGAGTAAAAAATTAACCATTTATAGCGGTTAAAAACTTTAGCTCTAGTCATAAATTTATTTATGATACAATAATTATCAGTCTTCAAAAGTGGGTATTGTCACCTATCAAAATAAAATAGAGCATATAAATACAAAACATGCAAATACATGGTATATTTATTATCTGTATGATACTTTATGTATTGATATGAAAGTTTTTGTATAGAATACAAAATACTCATTATAAATTTTGAAAATAAGAATGTATCAATATAAGCATCACCATACCGGTACATATAATTTCGTATCTGTATTAAAAGTATCGTATCGATACTCAAGATAGGCTTTTAACACTTCAAATCACTTCAAGAATATTTGTTCAAATAAAAACATTTTAAAATGCTTTAAAATATAATTTTTAAGTTAAATATACTTTAAATTAGTTTTTCTATATTTGTTTAAATTTAAAATATTTTTATTTTATTATACTAAAATAAATATTTTAGCAATAAAATTATCTAAATAATTTCTTAGATAAATTAGTCATTTGCGGCTGCCTACTCTTTTTTAGCGCATCTTTTTTGAACGGTTGTTATCATGGCTAATGACATATCTACGTACACTATAAACGTCTTAAAATTTATATATTTATTTTTAATATTTTGTAAATTAATTCTTTGTTCTTATAATATTTATAATTTATTTTTGTCAAATTATATATATATATATATTTAAAATAATTTTTTAGATCGCATATCTACGTATATTGTTTATTGCATCGTGGATTTCGCATTAGAATGTGCGCGTCACTTTCTATCAATTCATTCAATTTGATTCCAAATCCAAACTAATTAGCTTAAGCACATAAATTTCAATTACATTGTCAGCTTCAAGTATACGCGGAGTATTGAGCATGAATCATCTAATCTCAGTGGTTAAGAGAACAATTGTTATTTTTAGAGATAACGTGTTGAATATCAGTAATGTCAGTACTGTGTTTGAGCGATTAATATTTAATAGTTGAGAGTATACTCTAAAACAAATATTATTATAATACTGTAGCTGATTAAAAAATATGTAACACGTTAATATTCAAAGCAATAATTATTTTAGCATTCTCGAATATAATTTGCCTATTTTTTCTCTTTATATACTTTATCAAAATTCATTTTATGTTACATTTATTATCGACAAAAGAGATAATAAATTGTAAAAGTTTCATTAAATATATATGACACAAAATCATTAGCGGATATATATAAAAGGACACATAAAAAGACAAATGTTGTTATCATTTATATTAGGTTATGCTATTGATTGTACTAAGATTTCAATCATTAATATTTATTTGATTTTTTAAATAAAATATAATTAATTACATCCTTGTATTTCATTAATTACATTTCTAATTCTTATATCATAAATATAAAACTCTAAGTCCTAACCTTAAGATTTAAAATTAAACACTAATCATTCAACCATAAATCTTACATTTTAAACCTTAAGCCTTAAACACTAAATCTTAAACCTTAAAATCATAAACCTAAACTTTAACTAATAAATCATAAACTCTAACTATAAACTTAAACATTAACAACTAAAACCTAGACCTAAACACTAAATAAAATCCTCAACCCTCTCAATTCTAATTTTTTTAAACTTTAAATCATAAACTATTTTAAATGAGTATTAATTATATTAAACATCTTAGATTAATTAAATACATTTTTTAAGAATATAATTAATTAAATTTTACTAGATTTTATTAAAAAATAATAAATAATATTTGGGATGACCTAAAACTTATATTTTATATTTATAATATTACCTTTTTAATTTTTATTTAATTATGTTACTGAATGTAGTTGTAGTATGTTAAATAAATGATAAAAACTCGGATATAGGCCGTGTAAACTTAGTTTACGCGTATAAAATTTTAGTTTAGGGTTTAAATTGTAGGGTTTTAATTTAATGTTAGTATTTAAAATTTAAAGCATTTAAAATTTTAAAATAATAATTGAGTTTTATAATATATATATACATATCAATATAAAATTAATTTTATATAATTTATATACCAAAATTTTACCTTAATAAATAAACATGTCATTTGAATTTTTTGTTTAGAACTGGAAATTGCAATTGTAGGTAGACGCAACAATTTCCAAACTTTTATTTTTATAATAGAGAGGAGAGAAGGTTTAATCTAAAACCATAATTAAAGTGATCTCCTATGCTATACACCATACTTTCCGTCGACAATTAATTTTATTTTTCAAGTTTGGCTTATATTTTTTTGGCTTAAGGTCTAATAAACTCTTAAACTTTTACAAAAAAATTAATTAAGCCTTTAAATTTTTTTTATACTCAAATAAGCCCTCAAACTCAAAAGAAAAATCAATTCAGCCCTTAAACTTTTTAAAACTCAATTAAACTCTCAAACTCAAGAAAAAAGTCAATTTGACCCTTTTACTAACTTTAACCGTTAACTTTAACTTTTTTAAAAAAAAACTTTTTTAACACGTGTTACAACAAAAAAACACTACTTTTTTGTTTTTAGGAATTTTTAAATTTATTTTTTAAAATAATATAAAAATTATGAAAAATATTTTAAAATATAAAAAATAATTTCAAAATTTAATTTAAAATGATAAATAATATTTTTTAAAAATATTTAAAATAAAAAAATAAAAATATTAAAAATTACTTTATAATTATAAAAAATATTTTTATATTTTAAAATAATTTAAAAATTTTCAAGTTTTTTTATAATTTTTTTAGATTTTTTATATATTTTTAAAATTTAAATTTCTTAAAAATGATAAGTGTCATTATCTTGTCGCAACAAGTGTCAAAATTTAAAAAAAAAACGTTAAAGTTAACGGTCATAGTTGATCAAAGGGCCAAATTATTTTTTTTTCTTGAGTTTGAGGGTTTAATAGAATGCAATAAAAGTTTAAAGGCTTAATTGATTTTTTTACAACAGTTTAAGTGTTAAATTAATTTTTTCAGTGAGTTTGAGGGCTTTATTTGGTGAAATTTTTTTAAAGGCTTAATTGGCTTTTTTTTGCAAAAGTTTAAGAGCTTATTGAACCCTTAAGCCTATTTTTTTATATATACGAGTATGTAAATTTTATTAAAAGATGAAAAAATAGAAATATAATGAAAAGTTATAACTCTAATAAATAAATTTAATTAAGATATATTTTTTATAACATAAAAATTAATTTCTCTAGAACATAAATAGAACTCAACTTAAAAAAGGTAAAAAAATAATTTAAAGGCCTAAAATAAAATAGATAAAAATATAAGCAAAACTCGATGATGAAAGATAAAAAAAAATAAAATAACAGATGATACTAATAATATATATTATAATAATAAGCCGCGTTAACAACATATTCATAATCATATCTCAATCACGAATAAGAACAATAAATGTAAGCTTGTATCCAAATTCAATTTGAGGATCCAAAATAAGAGGATCAACATGATAATTAAAAGAGAGTTGTCTTGATCAATCGTAACGACATTAAATCTAATCTTAATAAAAAATTAAATAAAAAGATCAATGACTAATCAAAAGAAAAAATGTACCAAAAAAATCATGTTACAAAAATAAAATTATTGAATTAAAAACATAAAATAAATAAAAGGATAATTGACGATCAACAATCACCACTAAAACTAATATTATCGTGGACCATAAAAAATTAACAAGAATAAAAATGGGGTGCAGACAAAAAAATAAATTAGGGGAAAAGGGTTACTTTAGGCTTATAATACATAATGTATATTATATATATTTTTATTTAAATACATATAATATTTGTCGATCAAAGTAAATATTTAAATTATATGATTTTTTTATGTAATGTATTTAGATAAAGAATAATATATTTTAAATATCTACTTTAACAAAAATAAAGTATTTTAACTATTTATATGAAGAAATGATATACTTTTAAGTATTCATATGAAGAAATTGATATATTTATATACTTGTTTGCGATATAAACGTTTTAATAGATTTTTTTGCTACGTATAATAATATTTTACCAATTAAACGCCCATAAATAATTAAAAAATATATAATTAGTTAATTTACATTCTAGGTCATTAAACTTACCTGCATATTTTATTTAGATCATACATTTTACTTTAATCAAATTACATCATTCAAATTTTATTATTAATAGATTAAATCATTTATACTATCATTAAATAATTATAACATAAAATTTTGACTTTTATAAAGAATATTTTTTACATATCAGAATCAAATAATATTTACTTGACCATTTAAATATTTTTTTTATAATTTATAGAAAATTTAATTATTTTTCTTTGAACTTATTTAAAGAAAATGTTTAAGAAAAATTCTAACTAAAATTATTTAAATTATCAAATAAATATTATTTGATGATTATATACGATAAAAAATCAATTAAAAATGATTTTATTTGTTATAATTGTGTACGATGTTAGAATAAATAACATAATTTGTTAATTGTACAAGTTTGTGATCAAAATGAAAGCTAAAATTAAATTTAGAGATTTAGAATATAATTTACTCGATATAACTAGTACTCAATAATTATATTTTCTTATAAGGAAAGTTTTTTGATACACAAACCGTGTAAAACTTTAGTTTATACTATTTTTTTAGTTTTAGGGCTTAGGCTTTAATTTAGGGTTTAAATTATTTAGATTTAGAATTTAATTATTAGGGTTGACAGTTATAAATTTAGAATTTTAATTTATATCGTAAATATAGAAACAAGTAAAAACTAAATTTCACACTGCCTGTGTTTAATATTTTACCCTTCTTATAAATACTATGTCATAATGCAAACATGTTTTATTTTGTTATAATTATTATAAATACTTGAAACACAAACATTTTCTAATGTTCTTTTATTCGAAACTTTTTTAGTAAATATAGTCAACTAAATTTCATATAAAAGAAATATAATCCCTTGAGAAAGTATAAAAGAAATGACTCAAATATTTTTTATTTTATACTATATAAATTTAAATCTCGATATAAAATTATAATATATCTACTTAATAAAAAAAATCAAACAATTATATATGAGGCATGTGCTAATAAAATGAGTGACTAACGGAACGGGGTACTTAAAGACGCAATTTTATTGTTCTCAAGACCAAGGATGCAAATATTATCTCATTTAATTAAAAGATTAATTGGCTGAATGATAAAAAAAACTTATTTTATCTCACTAATTAACTCTTGTTAAGTATTAGCATGTGTATTTTTTCCCCGTATATGATTCATCTATTACTGCAATTTTATAATTTCACAAAAAAAATCGTTATACGTGACGTATATGGTAAGTTTTACAGCTTCCCTAGAATTATATGCAATTTTACCTTTTTATCATGAAATAATTAACCCGTCGGTTCCAACCTGAGAGCAATTTTTGTAAGTTTCAATTTAGAAAAATGTTTAATTTAGATACCGACTTGAAAGAAGAAAAAATTTTGTATCAATTTGTAATACTCGAATTTCGGTCGAGCATCATGGCGATCAAATAAATGAAAGCATGGAGAACTTGAATGCGATAAAAAGGTAAGAACCTTATAGCTTTTAATTATTTTAATTTTAGCCACCCATAAATTGTAATTTGAGTTTTTATGTCTCTAATGAAAAGTAATTTAGCCCTTTTGTTTTATTTAATGCTTTATTCATTTATTTATTAATTTGCTTGTATATTTTAAAAAGCATGTAGTATATTTGCTAGGATAACACAAAAATTTATACTTAATTAAATTAGAGTCTTTTTAAGGTTAATCACTTTAATTAAATAATTAATTAAATAGGGAAATAATTTAATAACGATGACATTTTAATCATCTCGGATACGCTAAGTGGTCAGTGTTTTGACGTATCATTATGTTGGCCAATAGTGTACTTTGGTATCGTATTGACGTGTCAGTGAAACATAGAGAATGGTAAATAATTTAGGGATAGACTTTAATAAAATTAATTAGGTAAAAATTAGAAACACCAATAGTATTATTAATTTTATTCGATGTTAAGATGGTAGTGTCCGAGCATATATTTAATAGGATTTAAATATTTAATTAATGGAGCCTCGTAGGTTAGAACTTAAAATGAACTAGATAATAAATGATCATGCATTTTAAAACCTTTTGGGGCAGAACTTATATTTCTTTAAATATGAGTTAAGGTTTACTATCTAGAGGACGTCTTATTAAAATTCTTATTTAAAAGAAATATTTTTTTATCCAAAAAGGATATTCTCATTCGAACGATATTTATTTGTCAATGGTGGATTAAATTAATATTATTATTCTACATACCAAAATGCCACGTGTAATTAATAAGGTACCGATTTCGGGCGCTTGTAAGGGTCGTAACTGGCTCCCAAACTCAAATATTTTTAAATGAATCTCTGTTTTATTTTATGATGTCTGGCCTACCAAAGTAGCCGATGGCGACTCCAAATCATTTTTAAAATTTGTTTTTCATGATTAAAAGTAAATAAACTCGATTTTTCCAAATTAACTCGCCAAGCTATTTTTCACACTTTTCGATTTTAAATGGTCACGACACAGTTTAAAAAGGAGATACCTAATTCAAATATCAAATATATATTTAAACCTAAGAAAATACGTACATGACGCAAAAAAGTAAATACGATATTCGACGTGCCGGATTAGAACCAGCGACCAAAGGATGACAGATTTTACAACTACAGTCCTCCGCTCTATCAACTGAACTAAGGTCGGTTTATGAAATTAATGAAACGAATTCAATTTTTTTTATATAAACAATTTTTGTAAGATGATATTTCCCCATTGTTGTTACTTCTTAGCAGGTATCCTTGCGTTCATGGTTACGTCAATCTGTTTTTCATTGCGAGAATGATGTGGAACGGTTTCCTAACAATGAAAGAGATGTAGATTATATGTGAGATTAATTTCATGTTACGTACCCATTGATGATTCATGAAGAATACTAGGGTTTTGTTTTTAGCAGATTGCAGGCGTGGTTTTTCCGACCCTGTATGACGTTTACTTGTTTTCAGCTTCTTTCCTTAATTCTTGGAACAGGAACGGCGACAAGAATCGTTCTCCACAACTTGGATGAACTGTCTGCAATTTCATATTAGAAGAAAAAATCACCATGTAAGAATTACTAGTGAAATTTCATAACAAGAATAGTTTCACTGGAAATTGTTGAAAAGAGCTTACCACAATCAATTTGCCATTGTTCTCAGCCATTCTTGCCAGTCCGAGTGCTCCGAATAATATTCCGACATGCATTCCACAAAAGTCGATGAGTTAAAACTTGACGAGAATGATTTCCTTACCAACGTTCATGTTCCTAGAAGCCATCAAACAGCAAAATGTAGCTATGTTTATCTTAACCTTGTCATGTTACTGGAAGTAGTTCACACAAACAATCTATGTTTATCTGAAGTGAAACCTTGGACAAGAACATGATATCACCATGTGTGAACAGAAGCGAATAAAACCATCACATGGGAAATACGGCGAATGGAACCACCAGATATGGTTTTAGGGTGGAAAATACGACCCAACCCTTCAAAACTTGATCCGACCTAACCCGACTCAAGTTTTAAGCTTTAAAATCCGATCCGACCAGAGTTATTAAAAATTTTAGAGACGTAATTATAAAAAAAATATGAATCTAATTATAAAAATTAAACTTTAGTAACCTAATTATAAAAAAAAATTAATTTTAGTAACTTAGTTGTATAAAATATATATAAAGAGAAATCATTATTGCAAATATCCCTAAAAATATATAAAAAATTTACACTATTAATCACGAGTCGGATCGGGACGGATTTTTTCTACCCTAAACCTAAAATTATTCTTGAGAAAATCTAACCTAAATCCGAATTTTTTATCAAAAAATCTAACCCGATCAAATTGAATCGATTCAAAATCTGTCGGATTTAAGTTTCGTGCCCATCCCAACATCAAATATATATATAAACTTAGGACAATTGTTATATACACACAAACAGATTTAATTCAAGGCTAAAATTCAAAATAAAAAACAAAAATTTAACCCTAAACCCCTAAATATTAAACCCTAAAACCAAAATATTAAACCATAAATTATAATCACAAACTTTAAATTCAATAATCTATAATCCAAATCCCTAAATTACCTCACTTGTTGAAACAAGAATTTTTACTGTTAATATATAAGATGATAATCTATAAAGTTATATACATTTTTTTGAGGGCAACTCTTACATATGGTTGTGCATTAAAAATAGTTATTAATATAAATCGATGGAGTGTTGTCCAGTCAAAAAAGTTGATGTTTTTCATAAAAAAATCTTAATTTAGACAATTTTATGGGTAAGATGTATTGGGTTTTTATAAAATTATTAATAAAATAAAAGATTTTGCAAAATTTACGACTATTCCATATCATGTACCCAAATTAAACGTGCTGGAATTGTAAACCGGTAAATAGATACTTAAACAAACTTGAATATATTTTAAAGTGAACTTTGATTTTGAAGCCGACCTTAGCTCAGTTGGTAGAGAGGAGTACTGTAGTTGTTGAGCTGTTATCCTTAGGTCGCTGGTTCGACAGCAAGTGAGGTAACAAACCATGCAAACGTGGTCATCCGAAGAAGCAGCAGGGAGAAAAGAACACCTAACAAATTAACAAATTTTATCTTTACCTAAGAAAGAAAGAATATAAATAATACTTTGTTGTAATGTAATGGGCATGAAAAACCTTTGGATCTTTCTAATCTGAAATCTTCTTCTTCCTGTTTCTACCATTTTTTCTTTCCACGCCATATCAAATACTTAACATTGATGCTTTAATTGTTTTCTTTCACCATGGTGAATCATTCTGATTCGATTAAATCTCTCTAAGATACTACCCATCTTTAGGCGCAGGCTCTTTCATCCTTGTAAGTTCACGCCGATGATCAGAAGCGTTGGAATGAAAGTACTGAGAAGACTTTGCAGGACATGGCACGTCAGTTACAAATAATTTTTGCCCAGCTTGGCG
Organism: Abelmoschus esculentus; assembly: GCA_035048815.1. Lineage (NCBI taxonomy): Eukaryota > Viridiplantae > Streptophyta > Magnoliopsida > Malvales > Malvaceae > Abelmoschus > Abelmoschus esculentus. The sequence continues at coordinate 8,071,003 of JAUCBN010000026.1, read as the reverse complement.
TTTCATCTAGTCCTTCAGGTAGTGCAGATCTTTCCTCTGCTAGTATAGTGACTCGGGGGAAGTTGAAGCAACGTCATGGGGTTAATGATGTTTTTCCGTTTGCTCCAAAACTAGTTCAGTTGGAATATCATTCTGATTCGATTAAATCTCTCTAAGATACTACCCATCTTTAGGCGCAGGCTCTTTCATCCTTGTAAGTTCACGCCGATGATCAGAAGCGTTGGAATGAAAGTACTGAGAAGACTTTGCAGGACATGGCACGTCAGTTACAAATAATTTTTGCCCAGCTTGGCGTTTCATCTAGTCCTTCAGGTAGTGCAGATCTTTCCTCTGCTAGTATAGTGACTCGGGGGAAGTTGAAGCAACGTCATGGGGTTAATGATGTTTTTCCGTTTGCTCCAAAACTAGTTCAGTTGGAACTTTCGTTGTTTTTTGGAGCCTGCGCCTAAAGATTGGTGTATTCTTTTCTATCCTATATCCCACGGTTTCGGATCATGGATCGAGCCAAGCATCACAACTTCTTCTACCCATCCTGTATGTTGTCCTTTTGGTTCCGTGTTGGAATAGAAACTTATTGTATTGTATTAGTAGACGAGATTTTACGAAAAAGGGTCTTGATAGGAGAAAAATTTCTTTATTTCAATTTTTTCAGTGCGAATTTTACACAACATGGGGAAATCACTATTTCGAATTGAAAATTGATATTTCTAATTGAAAAGAAAAAAGAGCTCTATCATATATAATGAACTGCTACTCCAGGTTCTCACAAAAGAGAATCGTTTCCTTCAACATTCACTCATTGTTCGTTAATAACCCTAGTGATTGTATCTAGTATTCTGATAGGAAATAAAATATTCAGTTGATTTTTCATCGAATGACTATTCATCTATTGTACTTTCATGTAAATAGAGGCAAGAAAGCTCTATGGAAAAATCATGGTTCAATTTGATCTTGTCTAAGGGGGAATTAGAATACAGATGTGGGCTAAGTAAATCAATGGATAGCCTTGGTCCTATTGAAAATAGTAGTGTAAACGAAGACCCGGCTAGAAATGATACGGATAAAAACATTCATGATTGGAGTGACAGCTCTAGTTATTACAGTAAGGTTGATCATTTAGTTGGCGTCAAAGACATCAAAGACATTCGGAATTTCATTTCTGATGACACCTTTTTAATTAGGGATAGTAATCAGGATAGTTATTCCATATATTTTGATAGTGAAAATCAAATTTTTGAGATTAACAATGATCATTCTTTTTTGAGTGAACTAGAAAGTTTTTTTTATAGTTATCGTAATTCTAGTTATATTAATAATGGATCGAAAAGCGACGATCCCCACTATGATTTTAACTTGTATGATACTAACTATAGTTGGAATAATCACATTAATAGTTGTATTGACTCTTATCTTCGTTCTCAAATCTGTATTGATAGTTCCATTTTTAGTGGTAGTGACAATTCCAACGATAGTTATATTTATAATTACATTTGTAGCGAAGGTGGAAAGAGTAGTGAAGGCAAGAATTTCGATATAATAACTCGAGAAAATGGTAATGATTTAACTCTAAAAGAAAGTTCTAATGATCTGGATCTATACAAGCATTTGTGGGTTCAATGTGAAAATTGTTATGGATTAAATTATAAGAAATTGCTTAAGTCAAAAATGAATATTTGTGAACAATGTGGATATCATTTGAAAATGAGTAGTTCAGATAGAATCGAACTTTCGATTGATCCAGGCACTTGGGGTCCTATGGATGAAGACATGATCTCTCTGGATCCCATTGAATTTCAGTCTGAAGAAGAGCTTTATAAAGATCGTATTGATTTTTATCAAAGAAAGACAGGATTAACTGAGGCTATTCAAACAGGCACGGGTCAACTAAACGGTATTCCTATAGCAATCGGGGTTATGGATTTTCAGTTTATGGGGGGTAGTATGGGATCCGTAGTAGGCGAGAAAATCACCCGTTTGATCGAATATGCTACCAATAATTTTTTACCTCTTATTCTAGTGTGTGCTTCCGGAGGAGCACGCATGCAATAAGGAAGTTTGAGCTTGATGCAAATGGCTAAAATATCTTCCGCTTTATATGATTATCAATCAAATAAAAAGTTATTTTATGTATCAATTCTTACATCTCCTACTACTGGTGGAGTGACCGCGAGTTTTGGTATGTTGGGGGATATCATTATTGCTGAACCCAATGCTTATATTGCATTTGCGGGTAAAAGAGTAATTGAGCAAACATTGAATAAAACAATACCTGAAGGTTCACAGGCGGCTGAATATTTATTCCATAAGGGTTTATTCGATCCAATCGTACCACGTAATCCTTTAAAAGGTGTTCTGAGTGAGTTAGTTCAGCTCCACGGTTTTTTTCCTTTGAATCAAAATTCAATCAAGTAGAGTCTTAAGTTAAATTATTTTCTTTGTAGTGAAAAGGCAGTTAGTTAGTTTATCAGAATCAAAGTCAAAGCCCGCGTAATGGGCTTTGACTTTGTGACATAAAATGGAATTGTCGAAAAACGAATTATGTGGATAATTATTATTATCCGATATTACTAATGAGTAAACCTCTATCGACAAGATAAAAAGTGAATTTTTCCTTCTGTGAAATGAAATTCGAATTTGGCGAGACAAATAAAACGAATTTTATCTTCCTCCATTGCTTGCATATGTATATATAATTCAAATATAGAAAAAATATAATATAAATATAGAGTTTTGCATCTTTCTATATCTCCCGAGAATTCGATTTTTACTAAAAATCCCTGTTCTTGGGTCGGATTCTAACGAATCGAATCTTTCGACAATTTGTAATAAACTTTTTATTTATTAAATTCAAAAATTCGAAATTAAAATTAATTAAAATTAGAAGACAAGAACAATAGAATAATAAGAAAAGTAAGAATAAAGTAAGATAATAAAGAAAGTGGATTATCTTATCATACACCTATTTTATTTGATTTAGAAAGATGGGCAAGTCCTTTTATTTAACGCTACATTCCTTGCACTTATTAGATATCTAGACTCGCTTAGAAATACTTAGTATTTAGATATAATTAGTATAATATACGAATTATAATATAATCATTATAAGATATATTTCTAACTAACAATATAACAGGTACAAATATTAAATTGAGGTACCCATTTTATGACAACTTTCAGCAACTTTCCCTCTATTTTTGTGCCTTTAGTAGGCCTAGTATTTCCGGCAATTGCAATTGCTTCTTTATCTTTGTATGTTCAAAAAACTAAGATTTTTTAGATTGGATGGGGCCAAGACCAAAGACCAAATCTTATCTATTTTTTTTTCAAGACTTAGATGCCACGGATACCTATTTAGTAGAATATTGTATAACATCCGGCTTCCCCGAACCGAACATAAATGAAACCTCTTATGCATACGTAAACATGATATAGGGTTAAATGAATTATAGCAATTACCGAACGGATGTATGAAATTAAAGTCTATATATCTAGTAGATCTGTATAGGGGATCATATAAAAGGGGATGATTTTAGATCTAAGCAATTTGATGAATTCCTTCTAAAAGTTCATATCAAAATATCAAAATAGTACTAGTTGATGAGAGTTACTTCGGAAACAAAAAAAAATAAATTTTGGTTATTCTCTCAATTCCAATAAAATGCAACTGGATCTAGTATGTATGAGTTGGCGATCAGAATCTATATGGATAGAATTTATAGTGGGATCTCGAAAAACAAGCAATTTCTGCTGGGCCTTTATCCTTTTTTTTGGTTCATTAGGGTTTTTATTAGTTGGAACTTCTAGTTATCTTGGTAGGAATTTGATATCTTTATTTCCGTCTCAGCAAATAGTTTTTTTTCCACAAGGAATCGTAATGTCTTTCTATGGGATCGCAGGCCTCTTTATTAGTTCCTATTTGTGGTGCACGATTTTTTGGAATGTAGGGAGTGGTTATGATCGATTCGATAGACAAGAGGGAATAGTATGTATTTTTCGTTGGGGTTTTCCTGGAAAAAATCGTCGCATTTTTCTACGATTCCTTATGAAAGATATTCAGTCCATCAGAATAGAAGTTAAAGAGGGTATTTATGCTCGTCGTGTCCTTTATATGGAAATCAGAGGCCAGGGGGCCATTCCCTTGACTCGTACTGATGAGAATTTAACTCTGCGAGAAATTGAGCAAAAAGCTGCTGAATTGGCCTATTTTTTGCGTGTACCGATTGAAGTCTTTTGAAATGAATTGCAGAAAATAAATGCTTTCTCGCCAGGAGGAAAAAACTCAAGCCAAGAATCCTCTTTTTTCTATAGCAGAACTAAACTGAAGTTTCTTCAGAATGCCCATTCGAACCAAAGCAGACGTATACGGAAGAGTCATAACATAAAAAAAAAGTTTTTTTGTCCACAAAAATTGTTTTTTTTATGCGTCTGTAAAACCACTCAATTTAATTCGGTAACAAAACAAGCAAGAAATCGAAATAATGGATTTGTCTCATATATCAAAGTATTTCGAAATAAGGATTTTCGCTTTTTAGTTTCAATATTTTGAGTTGATACGTTAGATACAGAATATAGCCAGGGCGCTCCTTCGCTTCAAAATCTGAATAGAACAATCTTTATTATTTGAAGCGGTTCTTTCAGGCAGTTATCAAAAGAGGGCAATTGCTTCGAATTTGATCAATTGAGATATCTGGAAACAATAACAATATCAATATAACAATAATATAGATATTTCATTCGAACATTCGAATTCAAAATGGATTCTTTTTTTCTATTTCTGTATTCTTTTTAGATTCAAGGACTAAGCACTGAATCAAAAAAAAAACAGAGACTAGATTCATGGGCCCCTACCTTATAATATAATGAAATAATATAATGAAAGGCATGCTTGATAGAAAGATTAGATCACATAAAGTCAACGAATGAGGTGGGTTCATTAACAATTCACAGATGAAAAAATGGCAAAAAAGAAAGCATTCACTCCCCTTCTATATCTTGCATCTATAGTATTTTTGCCCTGGTGGATCTCTCTCTCATTTAATAAAAGTCTGAAATCTTGGATTACTAATTGGTGGAATGCTAGGCAATCCGAAACCTTTTTGAATGATATTCAAGAAAAGAGTATTCTAGAACAATTCATAGAAGTAGAGGAACTCTTCCTGTTGGACGAAATGATAAAAGAATACCCGGAAACACATCTACAAAAACTACGTATAGGAATCCACAAAGAAACGATCCAATTGATCAAGATGCACAATGAGGATCGTATCCATACGATTTTGCACTTCTCGACAAATCTAATCTGTTTCGTTATTCTAAGTGGTTATTCTATTTTGGGGAATGAAGAACTTCTTATTCTTAACTCTTGGGTTCAAGAATTCCTATATAATTTAAGCGACACAATAAAAGCTTTTTCTATTCTTTTATTAACAGATTTATGTATCGGATTCCATTCGCCCCACGGTTGGGAACTAATGATTGGCTATATCTACAAAGATTTTGGATTTGCTCATAATGATCAAATTATATCTGGTCTTGTTTCTACATTTCCAGTCATTCTAGATACAATTTTTAAATATTGGATCTTTCGTTATTTAAATCGTGTATCTCCGTCACTTGTAGTTATTTATCATTCAATGAATGACTGAAAAATGATTCGCGTATTCAAGTATAATCTTTCCTTACTTTCTATATAAGCAAAGCATGCAAAGTCGTACTTACTTTACTCTCTCTACCCATCAGGAGCCTCCTCTATTTCAGTAATTTTTTTTTCAGTTTTCAGTAAAAGTAAATAGCAGAATCGTGGATAGGGAACTATACTAGTGACCTACCTAATTTTATTGTAGAAATTTTCGGGATCAATGATTGGACCATGCAAACTAGAAATACTTTTTCTTGGATAAAGAAGGAGATTACTCGATCCATTTCCGTATCGCTCATGATCTATATAATAACCGGGGCATCCATTTCAAATGCATATCCCATTTTTGCGCAGCAGGGGTATGAAAATCCACGAGAAGCAACTGGGCGTATTGTATGTGCCAATTGCCATTTAGCTAATAAACCCGTGGATATTGAGGTTCCACAAGCGGTACTTCCTGATACTGTATTTGAAGCGGTTGTTAGAATTCCTTATGATATGCAACTGAAACAAGTTCTTGCTAATGGTAAGAAAGGGGCTTTGAATGTGGGTGCTGTTCTTATTTTACCGGAGGGGTTTGAGTTAGCCCCTCCTGATCGTATTTCGCCCGAGATGAAAGAAAAGATAGGCAATCTGTCTTTTCAGAACTACCGCCCCACTAAGAAAAATATTCTTGTGATAGGTCCTGTTCCTGGTCAAAAATATAGTGAAATCACCTTTCCTATTCTTTCCCCAGACCCTGCTAGTAATAAGGATGTTCATTTCTTAAAATATCCCATATACGTAGGCGGAAACAGGGGAAGGGGGCAGATTTATCCCGACGGGAACAAAAGTAACAATACAGTTTATAATGCTACGGCAACAGGTATAGTAAGCAAAATCATACGAAAAGAAAAAGGGGGGTACGAAATAACCATAACGGATGCATTGGATGGACATCAAGTGGTTGATATTATTCCCCCAGGACCAGAACTTCTTGTTTCAGAGGGTGAATCTATCAAACTCGATCAACCATTAACAATTAATCCTAATGTGGGTGGATTTGGTCAGGGGGATGCAGAAATAGTACTTCAAGATCCACTACGCGTCCAAGGCCTTTTGTTCTTCTTGGCATCTATTGTTTTTGCACAAATCTTTTTGGTTCTTAAAAAGAAACAGTTTGAGAAGGTTCAAGTGTCCGAAATGAATTTCTAGATCCGTGGATTTATCAACATCAAATTTGTAAAAAAGAACAAATTCTTCCTGGCAATTAGGTTAGGTATGATGAAAAAAGTATGAAAAGTCTTTTGCTTGTTTATATTCTTTCTCTAGGAATTACTTTTCCCGCATTCAAAATATGTATATTGTGAAGAAGACTATTTGTCTTTACCTTTTTTTTCTTTTTTCAATCTAAATTGGATTAAATTGGAGGGGTGTAATTATATTCCTATTGTCAGATTTAAATGTCACAGAATAGGTTCAGATTTAAATGTCACAGAATGGGTTTTGTTTTCTAAATTCAATTTGATTAGATACTAAACATAAGATAAGTAAGCGGAGAATCGAAAGGAAGGATAAATGAGGGGAACAAATAATTACAGGGAGTATTCTTCGTCTTCTTAGCTTTCGACACAAGAAAAGGAATTTTACATATCTTTTCTTGTGTCGAAATAATAACGGAACCCGTTCGTCAAAGATTGCTATTCTTTGTTTAGATTTTTCCAGATTTTTCAGAACCCTTTATTTTTTTTATTTACTTATAATTTACTTATAATAGAATAAGTTAATAGAATAAGTAATAAGGATAATATAATAAGTATAAAATAAGTCTAAACTAAATAAGTAGAATATAAAGTAATGGACAACAAAAAAAAAAAAGAGAAGGAATCCTTTTTTTTGTTTTTTGATAAAATAGAATCAAGGCGATGAACTTATAAAAGAATTTCAAACTTTGATGAAATACTAAAATTAAAATAAATAGAGTAAGATTAGGCTAATCTAGAAAGGGTTTGCTTGATATCTGGTCGACAGAAAAAAAAAGAAATAATATATAAAAAGAAATAATATATATAATATATATTATAATATATATATTAAATATATATATTGTGTCATCCAATTGAGTGATTCCTTTTTTTTCTTCTAACCTTGAAAGTCTCGATAGATACTATCGAAGAACAGATGCTATGAATCAATTAATTGAGTTCGTTTTTTAAAAAAATCATCGGAAAAAGTGATCCATTTGTTTTCATTTATACGACCAAAATATTAAGATCATTAAGAATTGAACGAGCCCCCTCCTCGCGAATCAGACAACGAAAGAGGAGGGGGGCCCCGTTGAGTTCTTACACTTTCATGCCTATAACTTAGTTCATCCCATTATTACATCTTATATTACATATTAGAGGGACGAACCCAATCCAGAATATGAACCATAAAAGAAAATACCTATTAAACCGATCACAGGAATACCAGTTACCGTACCTATTATCCAAAGAGGAATCCTTCCAGTAGTATCGGCCATTTATCCCGCTTCCCTCCGCATTTCATCAAGTGGTCGTGCTAAAGACATAAACAGTCATAGATAATTATGAGATACAATCCTTCCGAATGGGATAAGAGAATTCCTACTATTATTTAATATTCTACTACTCTTTTTTTTTCTTAATTGAAGAAATAATTGGAAAATAAAACAGCAAGTACAAAAATGAGTAATAACCCCCAGTAGAGGCTGGTACGATTCAATTCAACATTTTGTTCGTTCGGGTTTGATTGTGTCATAGCTCTATAATTAATTCGAATTAGGTTTATCGTTGGATGAACTGCATTGCTGATATTGACCCCAAAAAAGAAACGGTAGGTACAGCTAGTCCGTGAACAGCCAACCATCGCACTGTAAAAATTGGATAGGTTCGATCTATGGTCATTGGGTCCTCCTAAAAAGATCTACTAAATTCATCGAGTTGTTCCAAAGAATCAAAACAGCCAGTTATTAATGGAATTCCTTGTCGGCTCTCTGTAAAATACTCGTTTGGACGAGGGCTTCCAAACACATCATAAGCTAAACCTGTGCTGACGAATAACCAACCCGCGATGAATAGGGAAGGTATAGTAATACTATGAATGACCCAGTATCGAATACTGGTAATAATATCAGCAAAAGAACGTTCTCCTGTGCTTCCAGACATGCTGAGCTCCACATATTCTTGTAGGGGATCGATTCCGTAAAAGATGGGATCAGTAAACGGAAATTCACTGAAACTAAATCTTTGTGAGATCGTCAATATTGTACCAAAGGTATTTTTAGAGTATACCGAATCAGTATAGCTATCCTTCTTCTGACACAGCAACGCAATTTCAAACAGTATATCGACACGAAGTGCTAGATAATTTCTTTCTTCTTCTTGCTTGTTGATGTATAACCACGTATCATGCAATAGAAAATTCCTCAAATTCCTGGAATATAATAAATATAATATATAATATAGGGGTTCTATTATTGGCTTGGGCCTAGAAACGTAAGATCAGGTAACCCGTCAATCCAATGAGTTGGTTTATAATAATTCATGAAGGAAATTATCATATTTCCGCAAGTCAATTAGATGCGAAATCTAAAAATTTACTTTTTTTCGTAGTTGCGCAAGGGGTTTTGTTTTTTGTTGTAAGCCCTCCTTTTTTTAAGGAATTGCTTAGTCGTCTAGTAACAAGTAATAGTAGTCGATAGTATTAGATATAGATAAAAAAAAAGCAAAGAATAAAATAAAAAAATTCTACTAATCAATATTTGTGAGGCGGCCTTTCTTGTATTCTTGTATTAGATCCAAAGGGTTTTTCTTGACCTAACTACAAAGATGATGAATCGATTTCTTTTTCGTTTTTACTCTTGGCCTGCCGCTCTATTTTTGTGAATACTGTTTTAGAATCATTGATGAATCAAAAAATTTCAATTGAACTTATTATTTCAATTGGTATTTTTGCTTATCCCCGTCTCGTTTAAAAATTGAAACTTAGGTAAGTGCTTTATAAACATATGTATAAAAAGAACATATTTCATTTAGCCCCTTCATGCCTACTATAACTAGTTATTTCGGTTTTTTACTAGCGGCTTTAACTATAACCTCAGTTTTATTTATTGGTCTGAGTAAGATACGACTTATTTGAAAATTAATTGAATGAACGAACAATTCATAAAAACAAAGCTTTCTGTCCTATTCCATATATTCTATAATATTCTACAGTTCCTTACCGTGTTAATTATCAATTATTAATTATTGATATTCATGGGCAATAGAGATTAATATTTAGGGATAGATATTACCTTTCTTTTTCTCCTTTCAAATAAATTGAAATGATTGAAGTTTTTCTATTTGGAATCGTCTTAGGTCTAATTCCTATTACTTTGGCTGGATTATTCGTAACCGCATATTTACAATACAGACGTGGTGATCAGTTGGACCTTTGATTAATTACCATCTCTTCTTTTGACTGACCCCTTTCTTTAATTCTTTAATTTTATAATAATTTTTTAATTTTAATTTAATCCAAGGAGGTCAAATTCGAATTGCTGTTCAATTTTTTTTTCAGTTCGGTGTAATTTTCGACCTAATAAGAGCGGAATCGCGCTCTGTAGGATTTGAACCTACGACATTGGGTTTTGGAGACCCACGTTCTACCGAACTGAACTAAGAGCGCTTTCTTATCATAATAAATAAGACTGTAAAAAAGAGGATTCTTTTATTTTATAACCCCAATACATCGCGCACACCTATACTATCATATATCATATATAATATGAGAAAATGATAGATTATGTATGCTTAATTTTAATCAATCTAAAACTACTCCCTCGTTACTGCTCAAACGAGAAGTAATAGGTAGGGATGACAGGATTTGAACCCGTGACATTTTGTACCCAAAACAAACGCGCTACCAAGCTGCGCTACATCCCTTTCAATTGGCCTACAATGTCATTGTAGAGAATCCCTGTCTTGTTTTCCACACCCTTATTTCATCTATTGATATACAAAAATTATCTTTCCGTTTCCTCTTTTTGTTTTTGGTCTCATATCATATAACAACCATATAATGAATAGTAAATGAATATTTTTGGCGGGAATTCTCAGGCGGAAAGGGACCTATTTTGCTGTTTTAAGAAATGGAAAATCTTATCTATCGAATCATTGTACATTTAAATTTGAACTTTGAATTAGGAATTTCGGGTACAAATATACAAATACAAGTGGTCTTTAACCACACATACATGTGATTATATATGTATTACCTTAATGTAATACGATTACGATAAAGAAGGAGGATTTTAAATGCGAGATCTAAAAACATATCTTTCCGTAGCACCGGTACTAAGTACTCTCTGGTTCGGTTCTTTAGCGGGTTTATTGATAGAGATCAATCGTTTCTTCCCGGATGCGTTAACATTCCCTTTTTTTTAATTCTAGTTATTGTCACGGGACGGGGCGAAAAAGATTAGATCGAGATACAATCAAATATCTGTGACTACTCTCTCGCCCCCCTTTATTTTTATTTTAGTTTTTTTTAGAATTAGATAAAATAAATAAGGAAGGTCGAACGAAAAAAGTGGATTCAACCTCGCCGAAATTCGGGTTCAAGCTCCAATTAAATACTAGTAGAGCGAAAAGAGAAATGTGGATGCCTACCAGACTCGATTTGAAAAATTGGCTTTACGAACCACTAATTTGTCTAATGATTTTCTTACGCAATGTTTTATTTCGGGGTTGCGATCAAACATTAAAAATGAGGTTTTAAGTCATCGTTCGACTTCAATGGTAGAGGTGGCTGCGTTGTCTTGTTTTCACGAAGCTCAGATTCAAGATAAACGTTTTTTGGGTCGTTCAACTGGTTCACGTTTACCACCTTTGTTACCTAGCCCTTCTTTGCCTTCTGTTGATATTCAGCCAGGTCGTCCCCCACCGACTAATCATCCTAGAAGATTGTCTGATATGTAGTTGCGTCGTATATCGTCGATCGAGGCTCAGGCACATCGTGCAAAAGGTCTCTGTTACTATTGTGATGCGAAGTATGTTCCTGGTCATAAATGTCGCGATCCACAATTATTTTATCTTGATAATGATTTTACCGATCTTTCACTTCAGCAATCATTACAAATGGAATCATCCGCACATTCTTTCCTATAGAGGATGACGAGGTTAGTAAAGAACATTCTCTTATTTCTTTTGATGCTATGGCTGGTTGTTTGCACCCAAATACCATTCGTGTGTTAGGGGAAATAAAGGGCAAACCAGTTTATATTTTGATTGATTGGGGAAGCACACATAACTTTGTGCAATCCCGTATGGCTCATTTTCTTAGACTTTCTGTTACGGCAACACCATATTTTTGTGTTATGGTGGGTAACGGCGATAAGTTATCCAATGAGGATTGTGTCTGCAATTTGCATCTTCGCGTCCAAGGAATCAATATCCATACTGATTTTTATGTTTTACCGTTAGAGGGAACAAGGATGGTGCTCGGGGTTGCTTGGATGGCTACTCTTGGCCCAATTACGATGGATTTCTTGACCCTTTTGGTTTGAATTCCAGTTGGTATGAGGAACCTACAGACCATATTTAGCTAGTTCAACTTCAATCATTGAGTCGGTACTCTTCGAACCATGCTATGGCTGCATGTTATTATTTGCATATGCAGACTTCCTCCAGGGTTGTCGATGAGAGTGTGTCACCAGAACTGGCAATTGTGTTGGATGAGTTTGCATCCGTGTTTGAGCCACCTCAAACTTTACCTCCGCATCGCGACAATGATCATACTATTCATTTATAACCATTGGCTAAACCGGTGAATGTTCGTCCTTATCGGTATCCTTATTTTCAAAAGGCTGAGGTAGAACATCAAGTGCAACATATGATGGAACATCACTTCATTCGTCGTAGTACTAGTCCATTTTCGTTGCCCGTTCTTCTAATCAAGAAGAAAGATGGTTCTTGGCATTTTTGTGTGGATTATAGAGCCTTGAATGCCGTAACAATGAAGGATGAATTTTCGATTTCGACTGTTGATGAGTTGCTTGACAAACTTGATTCTTCTTAATTTTTCTCTAAACTTGACTTGTTGACAGGTTATCATCAAATCCGTGTAAAGGATTCAGATGTACATAAAACGTCTTTTCGCACTTATGATGTCTATTACGAGTTCCTTGTTATGCCTTTCGGCTTGACCAATGTGCCCTCCATATTTCAAGCTACAATGACAGAAAATTTTCGCCCATATCTATGTAAGTTTGTGCTTATTTTTATCGATGATATTCTAGTGTATAGTCATTCTGGGGTTGATCATTTGTGTCATGTCCTGCTTATGTTGCAATACTTACGCGATCACGAGTTTGTGGCAAAACGCTCTAAGTGCTCATTTGGTCACTCTAATGTCGAGTATTTAGGACATATTGTGTCGAGTGAGGGGCTTGTTGTTGACCCAGAAAAAGTGCAAGCCATTCGTAATTGGTCTACGCCTACTACGGTGAAAGATGTCTGAAGCATTTTGGGTTTGGCGAGCTATTATCGCAAGTGTATTAAAGGATCCGCCTAGATTGCTTCGCCTATTTCTGATTTGCTTCGTAAGGGGATTGGTTTTGAATGGACTGCTGAGGCACAATCCGCGATGGACCAGCTCAAAGAATGCTTATGTTCGGCTCCGATTTTAGCTCTTCCGAATTTTGATTTGATCTTTCAAGTGGAAACCGATGCCTCAGGGGTTGGTGTAAAGGCTGTTTTAACCCAGGCAAGTCGACCTTTGGCTTTCTTCAGCCAAAAATTATATTCTCGTATGCAAAAATCTTCAACGTATATTCGCGAGATGTTTGCAATTATACAGCAATGGCTAAATGGCATCAATATTTGCTTGGTCGCAAATTTATCATTATCACGGATCAACGTTCGTTACGGGAATTGACTCAATAGATCATTCAAACTCCGGAACAACAATGTTGGATCTCGAAACTTGTTGGTTATGACTTTGAAATTTAGTATTGGGCAAGCAAGTTGAATGATATCGCGGATTCGTTCTGGGTTGATCATTTGTGTCATGTCCTCCTTATGTTGCAATGCTTACGCGATCACGAGTTTGTGGCAAAATACTCTAAGTGCTTATTTGGTCACTCTAATGTCGAGTATTTGGGACATATTGTGTCGAGTGAGGGTCTTGTTGTTGACCAAGAAAAAGTGCAAACCATTCGTAATTGATCTACGCCTACTACGGTGAAAGATGTTTGAAGCTTTTTGGGTTTGGCGAGCTATTATCGCAAGTTTATTAAAGGGTTCGCCTCGATTGCTTCGCCTATTTCCGATTTGCTTCGTAAGGGGATTGGTTTTGAATAGACTACTGAGGCACAATCCGCGATGGACCAGCTCAAAGAATGCTTATGTTCGGCTCCGATTTTAGCTCTTCCGAATTTTGATTTGATCTTTCAAGTGGAAACCGATGCCTCAGGGGTTGGTGTAAGAGCTGTTTTAAACCAGGCAAGTCGACCTTTGGCTTTCTTCAGCCAAAAATTATGTTCGCGTATGCAACAATCTTCAACGTATATTCGCGAGATGTTTGCAATTACACAACTATGGCTAAATGGCTTCAATATTTGCTTGGTCGCAAATTTATCATTATCACGGATCAACGTTCGTTACGGGAATTGACTCAACAGATCATTCAAACTCCGGAACAACAATGTTGGATCTTGAAACTTGTTGGTTATGACTTTGAAATTTAGTATCGGCCATGCAAGTTGAATGATGTCGCGGATTCGTTTTGGGGTTGATCATTTGTGTCATGTCCTCCTTATGTTGCAATGCTTACGCGATCACGAATTTGTGGCAAAACGCTCTAAGTGCTCATTTGGTCACTCTAATGTTGAGTATTTGGGACATATTGTGTCGAGTGAGGGGCTTGTTATTGACCCAGAAAAAGTGCAAGCCATTCGCCATTGGTCTACGCCTACTACGGTGAAAGATGTCTGAAGCTTTTTGGGTTTGGCGAGCTATTATCGCAAGTTTATTAAAGGGTTCGCCTCGATTGCTTCGCCTATTTCTGATTTGCTTCGTAAGGGAATGGTTTTGATTAGACTGCTGAGGCACAATCCGCGATGGACCAACTCAAAGAATGCTTATGTTCGACTCCGATTTTAGCTCTTCCGAATTTTGATTTGATCTTTCAAGTTGAAACCGATGCCTCAGGGGTTGGTGTAAGGGTTGTTTTAACCCAGGTAAGTCGACCTTTGGCTTTCTTGAGACAAAAGTTATATTCTCGTATGCAACAATCTTCAACGTATATTCGCGAGATGTTTGCAATTACACAACTATGGCTAAATGGTGTCAATATTTCCTTGGTCGTAAATTTGTCATTATCACGGATCAACGTTCGTTACGGGAATTGACTCAACAGATCATTCAAATTCCGGAACAACAATGTTGGATCTCGAAACTTGTTGGTTATGACTTTGAAATTTAGTATTGGGCAGGCAAGTTGAATGATGTCGCGGATTCGTTCTGGGGTTGATCATTTGTGTCATGTCCTCCTTATGTTGCAATGTTTACGCGATCACGAGTTTATGGAAAAAAGCTCTAAGTGCTCATTTGGTCACTCTAATGTCAAGTATTTGGGACATATTGTGTCGAGTGAGGGGCTTGTTGTTGACCCAGAAAAAGTGCAAGCCATTCGTAATTGGTCTACGACTACTACGGTGAAAGATGTCTGAAGCTTTTTGGGTTTGGCGGGCTATTATCGCAAGTTTATTAAAGGGTTCGCCTCGATTGCTTCGCCTATTTCCGATTTGCTTCGTAAGGGGATTGGTTTTGAATGGACTGCTGAGGCACAATCCGCGATGGTCCAGCTCAAAGAATGCTTATGTTCGATTCCGATTTTAGCTCTTCCAAATTTTGATTTGATCTTTCAAGTGGAAACCAATGCCTCAGGGGTTGGTGTAAGGGTTGTTTTTGTTGGGACCACCGGCACACCCTATGGCGCAGTGGAACAAAATTACGATGGTCTTTCTAGTGATCCATGTACGTTTAATCCGAAATCGAGAGGAAGAGATACGATGACTTACATTGGGTTCCTTGATAAGCAGCAAAAACAACTAGATTTGTTATAATCACGATTATTCGACAATTCGAATCTTTAGCCTCCACGAATATCGTCTCGGCCTCTACTCAGTTCACCCGGTTAAGATAGCAAATCTCGAAAAACTGTTTCTCGTGATTCTAGGGTTTGGAATTCGGAATTCTCTATATTGGCTGCTAGACCAATTGATCCTTTATATAGGTGTAACCCTAGGTATAAGAGTTTGATTCTGATTTGGTTTATAGGAAATAACTACTTTAATTAATTCCTTAAATATCAGAATCTATATTTAATTCGAATTTAAAAGGGATATAATTACTTTAATTATATTCTTTATTTAAAATTCGGGATTAAATATAATCTACTTATACTTATATATTTTTGCTCTGTTTCAACCATTTGGTGTGACCCTGTAGGCTCATTGTAACGTTAGTAATAATATTAGAACAATTCTAATATTAAAAATAATGAGTGACATCTAGCAATATATCATTGTCGTCTAAGTTACAAGAGATCATGATTCGATGTATCATGTCCGTGACCAACTCTTTTAATGTATTATATCCTTTTGTCCTTTTATATCTTTAATAGGCACAAGTCTTGGAATAGTCACACTTGTATAGCCTATTATTAGTGTTTCTTGATATCTAGAGTGGACTACTATTAATGAATAATTTGTGATATCTCATATCAACATATTCAAGCATGGCCATGCATTTTTAGTCTCACTCAATCAAGTGGCCTTCGATATATTTTCCTATTATATAGGAAGGACAAATCCTATCTTGATTATTCACATCTCACTACATATATTGTAATATGTCCAATGTCAGTTTTTATAGTGTAACTAATTACGAAACACATTTAACTTTATCAAAACATAAAACAACATATATTGAGATAGTAATAATATCAAGTCTAAGGATTATACATATAGTTGTCACTATGAGCAATATCGTGACCGTCATATAATAATCCAAGATATATGCTCATAGTGGGTCCATCCAATATATTATTCTCTACTAATATATTCATGTATTAATTCTGACATCTCTATGTCAATGACAACTCATTGTCATCAATTTATCACATGTTAGTCTTAAGCGTATTATTATTGTCCATACCCATAATAATACTTGACTAAGGATCTTTTAATAATAATACATATATTATTATATGGACCTTATTGTTTCTCAGTTTATGTGACACATATATCTGAAAACAACAATGGTAATGCCTTTATTCAATAAAATTGGTAAATGAAAGTATCCATACAATCATCATATGATTGGTCTTTGGGCATACTCTAACAGTTTTAACCCAGGCAAGTCGACCTTTGGCTTTCTTCAGCCAAAAATTATATTCGCGTATGCAACAATCTTCAACTTATATTCGCGAGATGTTTGCAATTATACAGCTATGGCTAAATGGCATCAATATTTGCTTGGTCGCAAATTTATCATTATCATGGATCAACGTTCGTTACGGGAATTGACTCAACAGATCATTCAAACTCCGGAACAACAATGTTGGATCTTGAAACTTGTTGGTTATGTCTTTAAAATTTAGTATCGGCCAGGCAAGTTGAATGATGTCGCGGATGCATTGTCGCTGGAACCGGGTGTTACTTGTATGGCAATTTCTCGCCCACTCTTTGGTATTGTAGAGGTTATACGTGCTGCTACTGCTACTGATTCTGCCCTGCAACATATATACTCCAGCCTTGAGGAGGGTGGGTTGGTTTATCCAGGATATACTACTCACAATGGGTTGTTGTTGTTTCATGATCGTGTAGTGGTTCCCTGAGAGACGATATTGCGATTGTTATTATTGCAGGAATTCCATGGTTCTGTGTTGGGCGGACACGTTGGAATTTCACGTACTTTTCATCGACTCGCTGCGAGTTTTTACTGGGATGGTCTTCGTAAGGATGTTCGTAAGTTTGTAAGTGAATGTCAGGTTTGTCAACGCATGAAAAGTTCGAGTTTGGCTCCTGCCGGCCTTCTCCAACCTTTGCCTTTCCTAACCAGATGTTTGAGGATATTTCAATGGATTTTGTTTTCGGGTTACCCAATTCCAAGGGCAAGGGAGCTATTTGCGTGGTTATTGATCGTCTTTCAAAGTATGGTCATTTCTTTGGGTTACCTCGACACTTTGATAGCTCTTTGGTGGCTAAGATTTTGGAGCACGGTATGGTAAAGTTTCACGACATTCCTCGATCTATTATGAGTGATCGCGATCGTTTATTTGTAAGCACGATGTGGATTGAGTTGGCTCGTGTACAAGGTACAACATTGTGCTTCATATCAGCTTATCATCCATAGTCCGACAGACAAACGAAGGCACTAAATCGGATCCTCGAGATGTATTTACGCTGTATGGAAGGCGATGAACCACGTTAGTGGTTTCGATATTTACCTTGGATAGAATATTGGTACAATACGACCTTTCAAACTTCTGCGAGCATGACTCCCTTTCGAGCACTGTATGGTCGCGGCCCTCCTACCATTATGTCCTATGTTGAAGGCAGCTCTCTCCATGATCAACTCGCCACAGAACTTCTTGATCGTGATGCCGTGTTAAAGGAGTTGAAACATAATTTGGAGCACTCACAAAATCGCATGAAAATTTAGGTCGATCGTCACCGTCGGGATTTGATTTTAGAGGAAGAAATTTGGGTGTTTGTGCAACTTCAACCATATCGGCAATTTTTTACTCGCTTACAACGCCATCACAAGCTAAGTCCACGATATTTTGGTCTGTATCGTATTCTGAAACGTGTGAATAATGTCGCTTACAAATTAGATTTGCTAGATTCTACTCAGATTCACCCGGTGTTTCATATTTCTCAACTCAAGCTCTGTCAAGGTGTGCCATTACAGCAAGTGACTCCCTTACCTGTGCTGTATGAGGATGTGATGCCTGAGCTTCATGCACCAAACCTTGCTGACAAGGTTGATTCTCCAGGGGCGGGTAATGTTATGGATCAGGGAAGCTCCATGGAATCAGGTGAGATAATTGTGAGTAAAGGTTCAACAGCTGGTGAGGTAACAGACCATGCATACGTGGTCATCCGAAGAAGCAGTAGAGAGAAAAAAACACCTAACAAATTAACAGATTTTATCCTTACTTAAGAAAGAAAGAATATAAATAATACTTTGCTGCAATGTAATAGGCATGAAAAAACTTTGGATCTTTCCAAACTTTCTAATCTGAAATCTTCTTCTTCATGTTTTTATCATTTTTTTTCCACATCATATCAATACTTAACACAGACTCAAAGCAAACCCAATACACTTTCAACAGGGTTACTTTACATTGGAAAGTAGAGAAACGGTAAACTTGTATATAAAAAAAGTATAGAAACAACCATATTACCCATGAGTCCACTTCCCTCCAAAGTTCACCATTAACAGACTTTCATGTCAAGAAAAATAAAGCAACAATAACAAAAAAAAACTACTTTCATGCACACCATAAGAATGATGTTTTTGTGCGCTTGATTTGATAGGAATCGATTGTTTTCAAGTGGAGGATGCCTAAGACTCTTTAATGATAAAACTCGGATACAGTGTAGGTTTGAGTTAAAAGGTTAAAAGAGTATTTGGTTCACGAAAAAGATCGTTACCAGTAAAAATAATCTTTTCTGAAATCACATACCCACATTTGATTTACTTAAGATTATATTCTAATATTAGTTTTTTTTAAGAATATCATTCTTACTTTATTTTTAGATATTAGATAATTCTCATCACTTTGGACTAAAATAACTTTAAAATAATATTTCATATTTAAATAAATTATTACTTTCAATTTTTACAATAATTTATTTTTTATTTTGATATATCAAAATAATTCTTTATTTAACCTAAATTGTTGCATGATAAAATATATATAAATCACATTCATTAAAAAAATAATAAATATTAAAAATGATTTTTAATAATATTTCTTCTCTAAAAATAATTTTTCATTTATATGGTAAAAATTTATATACATATTATAAATTTTGTTTGAAATCCAAATTTTAAAGAATGTTTTTTTATTTTAAAATAATATAAATTAAGTAATAAAACATATAAATGTAATATTTATAGGTAATTACTAATATATTTGATTTAGTAGCGAATGCGATGGTTATTACAAAAGATTATAAATTTATTTTTTTATGTTCAAATATATAATATTATATTATAACATTAAAAATATATTTAATTATTTACGTAAAAACTTTATAAAATAAAAATAGGCAGATTAATAATAGAAAATATATTTTGTATAAATTTTCATACAAATATTTTTGTTTTAATATGGGAAGTTTGCCTAGTTAAAATGAAAATATATCATAAAGATAATTTTATAAAATATACATTATGGTAATCTTATAATCCATCAATCAAAAACTTTAATTTTATATTTTTATCAAACAATTCAAATAAAGTAATACAACATCAATAATATCTCAAGTAATGAATCATTTCGAGAATCATATTCCCGAAAGTAATGTTACATTACGTAAATCAAAACCCCATAAAGGTTGCGATTTGAGGGCTTGGAAAATCACGTTTCAAGCTTAAAAAGTTATTTTTTGGCTTCGCTATCAATACACGATGAACCAATTTCGATAGTCTAGTGTTCTGGGTTTAAGAACACTATTTTATTAAGATGAATGAACTGTGAAGGAAGCATCGGTGTGACGTTTAATCTGTATCGGTATATCATGCTAAGCTATATCGGTACGGGTTGAGAAGGTTACCAATACACAAGGATCAGTATTTGTACCCAATGGGTAATTTACTTGAAAATGTGATTTTAAATTTGAATGATTGATGATTTGAGAACTATGGTCCAATAGGCTTTTAATATGGTACGATAAAGTGTAATAATTAATGTCGCGACCTCTTTTACAAAACGCGATTTTTAGGTAAAAAAGTGTTCGACGATCGATTTTCAAAAATATGAATTCTATTAATCTTGTAAAACCCAAATTTTAGGAAAACATAATTTAATTTTGAAAAAGGTTGACTTGGAGTCGCCACTGGCCACTTAGGTAGGCCAGACACCATAAAAAAATAAACCAGAGATTCGTTTTAAAAACATTGGGTTCGGGAGTCGGTTACGTGTAAGGACGACCCTTACAAATGCCCCAAAATTGGTACCTTGAAAAATATTACGTGGCATTGACATTTTGAAGAAAGATATTAATTTAATTTTCTATTGTTAAATGAACATTATTTGAATTTTGGATATCCTTTTGATTTAGAAGTTACACCACTTTTAAACTTGATTGATCGAGACGTCCTCTAGATAGGAAACCTCACCTAAATTTAAAAGAATGTAACTTCCGCCTCAAAAGGCTAAAGTAAAATGTATGATTATTTTTTATCTTGTTCATTTTAAGTTCTAATCCTAGAAAAGGCTCCATTACTTAAGTTTTTTAAAACCTAAGTTACTAGCGTTTACTAGTTATTTACCTATTCATTTTTAATTCTAAACCTAAGTTTTCATCAAAATTCTAAGTTTTTAATAACACATGAATTCGATGCCAAGGTACACTCTCCAGGTTAGGATCATAGTGCGTCAAAACACCAACCTCTTTAGTGTATCCGAGACATAAGATTCGTATGTTATGTTACTAGATTTTCTCCCTAATTAAATTAATTAATTTAAGTGACTAGTCCTAGAAAAGACACTAAATTAATTAACCTAAGTTTATTAGGTGACCTTCCTAAAATATGCCATGCAAAACATAAAATAAAGTGTACACTAGATAAAGGAACTTCATCACTTTTATTATAATAATGGGTACATCATATTACATCACAAATCTCTCATAAATGAGTACAAGGGACTTGAATAAAAAAGAAATCAAAAAGGGACTCGAGAACAAACCTTGCGAAAGATAAGACTTAATTAAGTGTGAAATTAATCTTAAAAGTCTTAGAAATTTTAATTAAAATTAATTAAATTTTCTTGACTTCAAATCTTAATTAAATTTTAAAGTCTGTCTTAGTGAATTTTAGGTTCAAAGGTTTAATGTTGGATTAAACTTAATTAAGTTGGTTTTTAAATCTTAACTTAGAAATTTTAGGTTCAAAGGTTTAAGGCTAACTAGACCTAATTAAGGAATTTAATTTTTAAACTTTAGAAATTAATTTAATTAAAATAATTAAAATTATTTCCTAATTTTTAAAAATTTTAAAAACCTAATTAAAGTCTAGTTTGGTGTGTGTTTTAAAGTTTAAGGGCAAAACTAGGCCTAAGTTGGATTAACTTTAAAACCTAATTTTTAGAAATTAATTAAAATTAATTAAAATAATTAATTAAAATTATTTCCTAAATTAGAGAATTAAATTAAACCTATTTAGAGTCTAATTTTAGGTTTTAGGAGTCAAATTAGTTTATATCAGAATTAAATTAGGTTAAATTAATTTTTAAAGTTTATTAAAATTAAATTAAATCTTAAATTAAGACTTAATTAAAATTTTTTAGTCTCTAAAATTAATTTTTTTAAACCTAATTAAGTCTAAATTATATTAATTTTAATCCTAATAGCCTATTTAGGGTTCTAATTAGGATCTAGGGACCTAAGTGAGTGATTTCTAGAGGTTTAGGGACCTAATTGAGGTTTTTGGGGACCAAAATTGAATGAAAGACTAAGGTTTAGTGCTAAAAGGAGATATGGCTCAAAGTCTGGGGACCTAGGGTGTGAATAACCTGTCCGTTTTAAAAAAGCGCGGATCCGGGTTGAACCCGGATCCGACCCGCTCCAAAACCGGTTGCCAAACGGCAGCGTTTTGTGCTGCAACAAAAAGGGTTCAGACCAAGTGGGCTCGGTCATTTGAACCGAGACCCAACTCGGCCTCCACTTAGTTTCTCTGAGAGAAATAGCTCCTACCCAGAAAACTGATCCTAAACGGATCAAACGGGCTAAATGGCGAAGAACAGCTTGAATGTTCTTCATGTTCTTGACGAACATGAAGAACACGGTTAAGCACCGCCGTTCACGCCGCCGTATGATCCATTCCGCCGCCATCCAGTGCCGCGCCGGCGTGTTCGTCGACCACCGCGAAACACATCGGCCGTCACCCAGAAGCCGCCGGCCACCAATTCCGACGCCGGTGAGGTCACCGGAGGTCCGAAAACTCGTCTAAAAACGTCGAAACAACCCAAAGTTCACTAAAAATTACCCCTAAACTAACCGGCCACCATCTAAAATCCAACCTAGAACCAAGATCTATGGCATTAAACCAAACCGAAACAAAAGAAGGCTTGAAGAAATCAAAATGAAATCCTTACCTCAAGTTGATCCTTGCTTCAATTCTTCCTTGCCGATTTCCTCTTGCTATTGCCGATTAATCTTCATAAAACTCCAAAACTTCAGTCGATTGTGCCTCCCAAATCCGAAAATCTCCAGTTCCAATCCCCCCATTCCATTCGATTCAAGTCCCCTTTAAAGGACTTGAATCAAAGTCCTTCCTTCTGCAAACTCTACCCAACCTAGAATCCCTATGAAACCGGTCACCACTCTTTCACAATCCAAAACCCAGGTTCATCACGTCTCCAATTCTGTTTTTCGATTATTTTCCCTTTTTTTAATATTTTATTATTATATTATTAGTTATATTAATATTATTATTACTTAGATTTATTATTTATTATATATTTATTATTATATTAATTATATATTATTATTATGTATATTATTATTATTTATAAAAAACACACACACAAAAAAAGGTTCGTGTTGACAGCTGCCCCTCTTTGCTCAATGCTGCGGAGCAGTAGATGGGCAAAGACTGAGAAACACGAATTCTGTAAAACCTGAAGCTTGAGGTTATTCTTCCCACTCAGAAATTCCTCAAACTTAACATCATGCCCGGAGGACTTACTGATGACCCGAAGGATTTAACATCATGCCCGGAGGACTTACTGATGACCCGAAGGATATACGATCGTATTGCCTCCTTGATTGTGCAAACGATATCATTACTCCCGAAGGTGATGGCCCGGAGGACTTAACATCATGCCCAGAAGACTTACTGATGACCCGGAGGATTTAACATCAAAAAGGGTTTCATTCTCCGTATGTACGAACGGATATGCAGGTTCTATTCTCCAAATGCTCGAATAGATAAGCAGGTTCAAAAAGGGTTCCATTCTCCGTATGCACGAATGGATATGCAGGTTCTATTCTCCGAATGCTCGAATAGATAAGCAGGTTCAAAAAGGGTTCCATTCTCCGTATGCACGAATGGATATGCAGGTTCTATTCTCCGAATGCTCGAACAGATAAGCAGGTTCAAAAAGGGTTCCATTCTCCGTATGCACGAACGGATATGCAAGTTCTATTCTCCGAATGCTCGAATAGATAAGCAACTTTAAAAAGGGTTCCATTCTCCGTATGCACGAATGGATTTGCAGGTTCTATTCTCCGAATGCTCGAATAGATAAGCAGCTTCAAAAAAGGGTTCCATTCTCCGTATGCATGAATGGATATGCAGGTTCTATTCTCCGAATGCTCGAATAGATAAGCAGGTTCAAAAATGCCTTTTCTCAAAATCTTTTCTTGTCCTGATTTGGGTTGCTTTGTTGACCTGTAAATTCCTGTTAAAATTAACAATAAAGATATTTTGAATGCATGAGTTAGCATGTTTTACCATGTGGATGCCTAACCCTATGATGCATGAGTATGGCCCTGAAAGGCAAGTATTATCAGCCAGTTTGCCACTCTAAAGGGGCTGATCGACTTTTCTCCTTCTTTTCTGCATTCGAGGTTTTTTGTTTCACATAGCGAGCCTTTAAAAAGCTATTCTGAGGCGTTCTTTCAAGACAAATTTCGTCTAAAAATCGAAACATGTTTGTACTCCGTTATTTTAATCCGGAGAAACAAATCTTACCTGTAATCTTGAAACATAATAATGCCAAAAGATCTTCTGTATTAATTCATTCATGTTAATTTACTAGCATGATGCTTTGGGCAAAATTGAAGGCTCAAATGAAGGGAATGAGTATTTTTATTAAAGCTTCTCATAAATTCAACATAACAAACAAGGCAAAACAATTCAAAGGGAAAAGAAAGGAACTAAATGCAAGTTCCCAAACGCTCATCACATGCGTTCATCCAGGCCTTTTCCCGAGATATGGATTCAAAAATGAGCTACTCGTCTAGCCATCTTTCAAATGAGGATCCAACTTTACAAACGTGAAGATCCTTCCATATTGCTTGGTAACTGAGAAGCACAAATCATTGGATGCTTATTTTATTCATCTGGGCCGCCATTCCTAGTTTTCGACCCAAACCCTTCGTTGGTATCGAGACGCCCTTTACGGGTTTTCATCTCGACCCCTCCTTTCTTTTAGTCGTCCTTTTTCGTGAAGCGCCTTTCGGGTTTTCGCTTCATTTTCTTTTTCTTTTCTCTTTTTCTTTCTTTTTCTTTTTTTTATCTCATTTTTCTTTTTTTTTCTTCAGGCGTAGTATCTCTTAACTGAATCAGAATTTACTAGTTTGCCTAACTCTTGTCCATCCATTTCAGTCAAGATTAGTGTACCTCCGGAGAATGCCTTTTTGACAACGTAAGGCCCTTCCCAATTCGGCATCCATTTTCCCCGAAAATCTCGGTGTATGGGCAAGATCTTTTTCAGCACTAGATCCCCTTCTTGGAATACTCAAGGTCGAACTTTCTTGTCGTAAGCCCGGATCATCCGTTTCTGATACATTTGGATGTGGTAGATAGCTTTCAACCGCTTTTCTTCGATTAGATTCAACTGATCCAAACGAATCTGTATCCACTCTGCATCACTTAGTTTTACCTCTGATAATACCCGAAGAGATGAGATTTCAACTTCAAGAGGTAATACGGCCTCAGTACCGTATACTAGGGAGTATGGTGTTGCCCCGGTAGATGTTCTGATCGAAGTCCGATATGCAAATAAGGCAAAAGGAAGCCTTTCATGCCAATCTTTGTAAGTTTCAGTCATCTTGGATATGATCCTCTTAATATTCTTGTTTGCTGCCTCAACGGCTCCATTCATCTTGGGCCGATATGCTACTGAGTTGTGATGAATTATTTTAAACTGCTCACAGGTTTCTGCTATCAATCTATTGTTGAAATTGGTAGCATTATCCGTGATGATTCGCTCTGGTAGACCATACCGATAAATAATCTCTTTCTTCAAGAACTTGCAAACTGTTGTTCATGTGATGTTAGCATAGGAGACAACTTCTATCCATTTAGTGAAGTAATCGATGGCCACTAATATAAAGCGATGCCCATTTGAGGCCTTGGGGTGAATCTGCCCAATTACATCTAATCCCCAAACAGCAAAAGGCCAAGGAGAATTCATTGTATGTAACGGCACTAGCGGAGAGTTAATTTTATCTGCATAGATCTGGCATTTGTGACACTTTTTGGCATATTCTATGCAATCCTCCTCCATAGTAGACCAGTAATATCCGTATCTCATTATCTTTCGTGCCATCGAGAGACCATTGGTATGCGTTCCGCAAATTCCGTCATGCACCTCTTCCAAGATGCTTCTTGCCTCACTGGCATTGACACATCTTAACAATACTTGATCTCTGCTCTTTCTATACAAGACGTCACCATCCAATACGTATGCAGCAGCCATTCTTCTGATTGTTCTCTTTTCAACGTCGTTAGCTCCAGATGGGTAAGCTTGGAACTTGACGTATTGCAGAATGTCAAAATACCAAGGATTGCCATCCTCTTCCTCCAAGTTTCCGCAATGAGCATATGTTTCATAGCTCTACATCCGGATTAACATCATATCCTCCGGTCTGTTTGCTTGGAAAACTGAGGCCAGTGTAGCCAAAGCATCTGCCATTTGGTTGTCTTCTCTAGGAAGGTAAACGAATGTTATTTCTTCAAATTCTTCAATTAATTCTAGTACCAACTTTCGATATTCTATCAACTTCGTGTCTTTGGTTTCCCATTCTCCACGTAGTTGATAAATAACTAAAGCTGAATCTCCGTATACCTTCAAGGCTTTTATCTTTCGTTCTATGGCAGCCTTCAATCCCATGACACATGCTTAGTATTCGGCCATATTATTAGTGCACAAGAATTCCAACTTGCTCGTGAGAGGGTAATGTACACCATCCGGAGATATCAGCACAGCTTCGATTCCTCTTCCGAGGGCATTGACTGCCCCATCGAAATATAATTTCCATTTTTCTGTTTCTTTGTTTTCTCCGACAGAAATAGTCATCACATCCTCGTCCGGAAAATCGAAGCTTAAAGACTCATAATCATCCGAGGCTCTACTCGTAAGAAAGTCCGCTATGGCACTTCCCTTGATTGCTTTCTGGCTGACATATACTATGTCAAATTCGGACAACAATATTTGCCATCGGGCTAACCTCTCAGTCAATGCGGGTGCTTCCATTAGAAACTTCAAAGGGTCGAGTTTCGAGATCAACCACGTGGTGTGGTATAGAAAATATTGCCTGAGCGGACGAGTAACCCAAACGAGTGCATAACACATCTTTTGGATAAATGGGTATCGTGCCTCGCATTCGGTGAATTTCTTACTCAGGTAGTAAATTACTCTTTCCTTCTTCCCACTATCATCATGTTGCCCCAGTACGCATCCCATGGAATTCTCGAACACCGTCAGGTAAAGAATTAATGGTCTCCCAGGAACTGGTGCCACCAATATTGGCGCGTTGAACAAATATTGTTT
Source organism: Abelmoschus esculentus (assembly GCA_035048815.1). NCBI lineage: Eukaryota > Viridiplantae > Streptophyta > Magnoliopsida > Malvales > Malvaceae > Abelmoschus > Abelmoschus esculentus. Next base: position 8,043,579 of record JAUCBN010000026.1, on the reverse strand, counting down.
GATTTTGTCCAACGTTTCCTAATATTCATCATTCCATTCACCTGGGTTGTTCTTCCGAAGCAATTTAAAAACGGGATCACACCTGTCAGTTAACTGAGAGATGAACCGAGACACATAGTTTAATCTCCCAAGGAAACCTCGAACCTCTTTCTGTGTCTTTGGAGGAGGCAAATTTTGGATTGCCTTGACCTTATCAGGATCGATTTCGATGCTCCTTTGGCTGACGATGAATCCAAGTAGCTTACCGGACGTGACCCCAAACGTACATTTATTGGGGTTAAGCTTTAGTTGATACTTTCGTAGCCTTTAGAACAACTTTTTCAAATCCTGCACATGTCCATCTTTTGTTTGGGAATTTGCTATCATATCGTCCACATAAACTTCGATTTCTTTGTGCATCATGTCATGAAAGAGTGTCACCATAGCTCTCTGATATGTGGCTCCGGCGTTTTTCAACCCAAAAGGCATGACTTTATAGCAGAACGTGCCCCAGAGTGTGGTAAAAGTGGTCTTCTCCATGTCTTCCGGATTCATCTTGATCTGATTGTAATCCGAGAACCCATCCATGAAGGAGAACCATGAATGCCCCGAGGTATTATCCACTAAGACATCGATATGAGGTAGAGGGAAATTGTCTTTCGGGCTCGCCCTGTTCAAATCCCTATAATCCAAACACATTCAAACTTTCCCATCTTTCTTAGGCACGGGGACTATGTTCGCTACCCATTCTGGATATGTTGCCACCTGTAGGAAGCCTGCATCAATCTGCTTTTGCACTTCTTCCTTGATTTTCAACAACATTTTCGGCCTCAGCCTTCTAAGCTTCTGTTGTATAGGCTTGCAATCCGGTCTGATAGGCAACTTATGGACCACGATATCGGTATTTAAGCCCGACATATCTTGATAGGACCATGCAAAGACATCCTTGAACTCTCGCAATAAGTCTATCAATTTCTGTTTTGCCCTTAACCGGAATGCTGCTCCGATCATAACTTCCTTTTTCTCTTCTTCTGTGCCCAGATTCAGAGTTTATATCTCTTCTTTGAGGGGCATGATTTGCTTATCCTCCTGCTCTACCAACCTTAACAATTCTTCAGGAATCTCGTAGTCTGCATTGTCTTCACACTCATTGATTTCCGTTAGACAAGAGATCCTTTTTAAATCTATTTCGGGTTTAGGCCCGGAATCATACATGTGATCATTGTTCGGAAACCTGCAAAAAAGAATTTGTATAGTTGGATGGGAAGAATAAGGATGAATGAATGAAGCGAATGAAAGAAAAGAAAGATGTTTGCCATTATTGAAAGGGAAAGAGCATCTTTATTTGCTAAATGAAAAAAAAACACATGAAAAAGCCATTTACAGAAAATTCCCTACACTCGCGGGCAAAAGTATAGGGCGGTTTATGGCATTACTCTGTTTTATAAACTATAGGTAAATCCTCTATAGTCCAGTTGTTCAGAGCCTCACCAGGGAGGCACGGACGAATCCTATCCAGCATATTCATCCTTGGGCCCTCGGAGATCCCTCCTACCATTAGTCCCTCAAATGCTTCCCCAAAAATTTCCTCTTCCTGCAACCTGATAGCTTCTAGGCGATTCCTTTCTGCTTGCTCAGTAACATTCACAAACCCATGGGAGATGAAGTCGATTTTTGCACTCAAAGAAGTCGGCTTTCTGGCTGCGTTTCTTCCATGTTTGTTCCAATATGCCTCGATCGAGAAGCCTAACCCGGCTCGCCCTTTCTTCATGACCACGGGCTTTGGGCGTAAGCTCCCCTATAGCCTTCTTCCTAGCCCTCTTCCGGCTTTGGCTCCTTTACCGAGGGTCTGTTTGACGGTCATCTCGGTACATCTTGACAGTTTCGGACATGGGAATGTCGCACCTTCAGCTACAAATGCGGCATTGATAAATTCTAAGGCCCGGAAAGAACACTCTAGCGCCTCCTCGTTTGCTTGCACATACGGTGTATCTGTAGAGACGGATGCGATGATGTCCTCCTCTGCCCTGACACATACGAGCCTGCCATCTACTACAAATTTTAGTTTCTAGTGTAGTGATAACGGCACTACCCCGGCAGAATGAATCCAAGGTCGGCCTAGCAAACAATTGTAGGTGGGCTTAATGTCCATTACAACAAAATCAATGTTGTATACGGACGGCCCAATCAATAATGAGACTTCGATCCTTCCCAACACATCTCTCGTGGTCCCATCGAAGGCTCTGACCATATTCTGATAACTCTTCATATGTGCGACATCAATAGGCAACCTTTGCAAAGTTGCCATGGGTAACACGTTCAAAGCTGAACCGTTATCGAGTAGAACTCCCGGCACCACATGACCCTTGCAGTGGGTCGTGATGTTTAAGGCTTTGATAGACCCCATTCCTCCATCAGGGATCTCATCATCGGTGAACGTTATGTAGTTGTCTGCGGTGATGTGATTAACGATTCGGTCCAATTTGTTCACCGATATGTCCTTCGGGACAAAAGTTTGATTTAACACTTTCAAAAGGGCGTCACGGTGCCCTTCCGAGCTTAGCAGTAAGTCGAGGATGGAGATTCTAGCGGGTTGTTTCTTCAACTGCTCCACTATACTATAGTCGCTGTGCTTCAGAAAATGCAAAAACTCATACGCTTGCTCCTCGATGACAGGTTCATTCAGCTTCGGAGTTGGATCTGTGAAGATCTTCTTCTTCTCCGTAAGTTTTATTTGATCCTCTTCCTGAGCCGGTGAGTAACATCTCCCGCTCCTCGTGAAGTGACCCACTTCATTCACTAGTTCCTCTCTCTCAACAATTCCTGGTTTCTCTAACTGTACCTCCTCGACGGGCTTCGAACTACTCGGCCCGGCCATACTCGCGGTGTAATTCCACGGGACCCTTCGCGTATCCTTAAACGGGAAGGGTGCCGGAAGGGTAATTACTATGCGAGGAGAACTTGCTGACCCGGCTGGGTTGTTGCCCCTTGGTCGGGCTAAGATGACTAGCGGCCTGCTCGCACTGTATCTTGGCCCGATATCCTCTGACGTACATACGTCTATCATTTTCCGCCCACCTTCCTTAGTAAAGAATTCCACCTCTTTGTTATCCATCATTCTTTGTAACGAGGCCTTGAAGTTATCACACTGCTGGATTGTATGCCCGCGCTCTTGGTGGAATTCACAATATGGGCCTTCCTCAATAGATTCCTTCACTTGCATCCCTTGACAGATGAGCCCGTTATCAAACAGCTGTTGAAAAACCCACTTTAATGGTGATCGAATTTCTGCCACCCTTATTTTCACCTATCTCTCTTGATCCTTCTCGATTGCATCCACACCCTGACTGCCATGATTCGGGAGTAGGTTTGTTGAGACACTAGGTTCATCAAATTTCAACACCCCGGCATTTATCATATTCTGGACGATCCTCTTGAAGGCCATGCAATTCTCGATGCTATGCCTATGAACGTTAGAATGATATACACACTAGGCCTTCGAGTCATACCAGTGTGGGTAGGGGGTTTGAGCGGAACGATAACGTAGAGGCAAACCATATCAGCATCGTGTAGCTGAGTGTACAACTCAGCATACGTGACTGGGATTGGTGAGAAATTTGGCTTTTCCCACCTTGAGTCTTTCTTGTTCGGGCCCCGGGAGCCTCTTGCTCCTGTTTTTGGTTTGGAAATTGTCACATTTTTCGGGGGTTCATACACCACAGCGTTGTTTACCTCGTTGTCTTTCTTCTTGGAATTCTTCTTTGAGCTATCAGACCCTTCGATTCTCCCACTTTTGATAGCTGCCTCCACCAACTCTCCGGTGGCAACTATTTGAGAGAAGCTCTGCATGGATGTGCTTATGAAGAGACGTTCATACTTCGGCCCCTTCAATGTTTCTATAAACATATGAGTCATCTCCCGCTCGATTAACGGAGGCTGTACCTGAGAGGCCAGATCTCTCCACCTATGGGCATATTATCGGAATGTTTCATTGGACTTTTGCCCCATTTGCTGCAACATGACTCTGGTGGGCCCCATCTCCGTGACATGTTTGTAATTCTCCATAAATGCGTGATAAAGGTCCTTCCAGGATTTTATACTCTCCCGACTGAGTTGTGTGTACCATCGGATAGCAGACCCCGTCAAACTATCCTGAAAACAATGGATAAACAGCTTCTCATCCTTGCTGAAAGCGGCCATCTTTCGACAATACATCGTCATGTGGGCGCTTGGGCACGACGTCCCGTCGTACTTTTCGAAGTCGGGCATTTTGAATTTTGGCGGCAGGACCAAATCAGAGACCAGGCTGAGCTCGAATGCATCGGTACTTTTATCCACCGACCCTTGGACTTGAATTTGCTGGATCTTGGCTTCGAGAGCCTTGAAGTGATCAGCATACTTTTTCTCCATTTCTTGTCGCATCTTCTCCACTTCGCTCATAAAGTTGAGATCTGGGACTTCATCAGTATTCGGAGAAAACTCTTCAACTTCCACGGGGTGACTCGTGGATGTCCCTACTGCATTGAATTGTACTTTCCCCGGGACTGAATGCACTTCCGGTTGCCCTCTAGTTGCCATTTCTACCTGCCCTTCAGCTTCATCTCCCCCTTCCATGGACGCTTTGCCCCTTTCATCTTGCTTTGTACCCAAAAGAGCGGTTATCTGACTGATAATATCCGTCTGAATTTTAGCGAAGCCATCTTTCATGCCAGTTTCTATCGCATCTAAGCGATTTGCGAATATGGCCTGATGATCCTCTAATCTTTGTAGTCTTTCTTCCATTGCTACTCTCTTGGTACGCGAGCGCGTTGAATACGTGTATAGTATGTTTGCTATTTTTAAAATTCACTGCCATAAAACCTTTGTTATTAAACTTTACTTTTAATTAATAATAATGCACATGATGTATGAATGCATGAATGCAAGCGGGTATTAAATTCAAAAAACAATCTCTTAAAAACATCCATTTGTGCAAAAAGGATTCACTTCAACTTTAAAGATAACTACAGAAAACTGTTGACCCTACTCCCTAAGTTGGTCAATTCATTAAGTATGCGGATGATGGCTTTTCCATGTATTTCCCCGACGTTTGGCTGGTCCAGAAGAGTTGTCGCTTCTCCTGATAATATCTATACATACGATGCGATATTTCTGACTCGACCCTTGAAGCTGACTAACTCACTGTTCTGACTCTGGACTGTGCGTTGAGCTGCCTCATACTTAGCCTTCCATGCTTCTCCGGCATTCTGACTCAGAGCTCCCTCGAAGTCGGCTAACTTTTCTCGCAACTCTTGTACTTGGCCCTCAAGTGAGATAATCTTTTGCTGAAGTTCCTCCTTCTCTTCTTCCATTTTGACCTTATCTTCGTTGTGATACTTAGCCACCAGTTCTTCTAACTGTGTTACTTGGGTTGTCAACTCGTGGATCGTCGCTCGGTCTTTGTCTGATGTCTTCTTGGCTTTGGAGCTTACTTCTTTCGCTTCACGGTATTTCTTTTCATAGAGCTTCTTGTACTCCTCCTTTTCCTTTAAAGCCTTGTTCAAACGGTCAGAACTGTCCCCGACGTTTTCCCTTTTCCTTTTATGCCCCCCCGGACATTGGTATTGCTTGCGCTTCCCTCAACTCTTGACGTAGCTTCTCAATCTAAATTGTCATATCCTTTTCCCTCCTCTCATAGGTTTGTACTTGGTACTTCGCAAGGTTCAACTCTTGTGTGAGCTCGTAGATCTTCTTATCTTGCCTCTGAGAATCCAAGTCTCGGTCCTCCTTGAGTTTTTCTAAAGCTGACGGTGCCTCTAGGGTTACCTTGCTTGAAGACGGTCCCTCATCCCTCGGTACTCCTCGGAAGACTCCATCATTTGCCCTTCGTTCTCTCCACTCATCATATCGGGCCATGATCTCAAACTCTCTATAAGGCTGAACACTCCTCGGTGAGTCCCAAGTCTTCACAATCTGGGCTAGCATAGACCTGTACCCCTCACTCTGGTGTGCAAAACCGAAACTGGCCATCCCCGCTGTGGCTGGAATAAACTGTCTCGAACCAAATTGCCTTGAGACTAATAGAGGGCAGTAAGCCGTTCCACCCCATATACCTGCTAATGGGATCCAATCGCAGTCTCCGCATTGATACCGGAAAGTCGACCCTCTATTCAACCAACAGGCCTTCTAGACGATGTCCAAGTCTGTCAAATTTCGGAAAAGCTCACTCCACTGGGCTTCAGTCTTCTTCTCCACAATACAACTCTTTAAATGCTCCTCGATAGGTGAGTAGGTAGTCCTGAACCTTCGGGCACTGTACGGAGAGTTCCAACGGTGGCCTCTGAACCAAACCTCTAAAAGCTGCGCACATCCCCAAAATCTTCCTTCACCGGCCCTATTACACGCGGTGAGTGATCGATAAGTCTCGGCTAGTATGGCTAGCACCAGATTTACTCCCTTGGACAACTTCCCGAACAAACCGACCGTGGATGGGTCTATATGCTCGGGAGTTCTAGGAAATAGCACTAACCCATATATGCAAAGAGCGTACAACCTTCTTGCCTTAGTGGGCTCCTCGCTGCTCGAAGCTATCAAATCCTTAAAGACCTTCCAGCTCACTCTCTGTCTTTCTTCGCTTGGATCCTCGTGACCCGTTACCTTCCGGTCCCAAAACTCTTTGTCCTTACCGGTGATTTGCATCAGCTTCTTCTTAAAGCCCGAAGTGCTGTTGGGCTTGACATAAATCCTATCATACTTAATCACTGGAAAGTTGATCAGAACCTCGTACTCCTCTAGCGTGGGTGTCATGTCTACCTTCCCGAAGGTGAAACAGTTGTAAGTTGGATTCCAGAATTGCACCATCGCCCTCATTAGATGTCTATCAACGGGGACCTTCACTAACAAGGCGATATCCCCCAACTCCTTCTTGAACTAACCCTTCATGTTGTCACTTCATTGTTCCCATACCTATTGGACCTCGGAGAGACAAGGACTCTGATTGGTACTCATTCTGACATACCCGTTTAATATAGAGACACTCCCTATCGGCAAACTGTCACCTTTCTCATGCTGAACTGATTCAGACCAAGTCCAGACTTCTGTGTTATCTTCGCCTATAATGATCCCTTCTGACATTATTGGACACTTCTAACTTTATTGTTTTCCAAATTAATACCCATGCACATATGCCAAATAAAAATAAATGCACAAAGGATCAAAGAAAAACAAAAAGGAAAGTGTTAGTAGAATAAAGACAAAGATAAAACAATGATTAAAGCGCCTGAAAACAAATAACCATAGAGTAGTAAAAAGCGAATAAGGTTAACCATAAAACAAGATAAAATGCGTAAAATAACCATAGAACATGCTAAATTGCATAAAAATAACCAGAGAGCATGCTAAAGTACGCAAAATAACCAGAGAGCATGTTAACAGAGAAATCCTAAGCTTGGTGGTATTTCGGCAGCATACCGCCTTATCTTACGGCTCCTGTCTGGCTCTAGAAGGGGTTGGTTTCTACTCTATATGCGGGTTTTTGGTCTAGACACTGGGTTCCCGAACTGTCATTACCGTCTACTACGACGATAAGACATCAATTCGGTGGTATAGGTCCCTTACAACGGAGGTGAAAACCACACGATGTGTAAGGTTAGTATATCGAAAGCAGATAAAAATCCGAAACTCGGAGTTGGAAAGCATCACGTCGGATAATATCTAACTCCCACTTAAGGGTAAAAGCTCGGGTCGAGAGCTTATGTATGAATGACAAGATATAAAAGTAAAACATTATCCTCATTCAAATAATGTTCACTTAACAATAAAAAATTAAATTAATGTCTAACTCCAAAATGCCAAAATGCCACGTAAAGTTTGAAAACAATTAGGCCTAACTCACTAAAAAATAATTTTTAAAGTCCCCAATGGAGTCGCCAAGCTGTCGCGACCTCTTTTACAAAACGCGATTTTTAGGTGAAAAAGTGTTCGACGATTGATTTTCAAACTTATGAATTCTATTAATCTTGTAAAACCCAAATTTTAGGAAAACATAATTTAATTTTGAAAAAGGTTGACTTGGAGTCGCCACTGGCCACTTAGGTAGGCCAGACACCATAAAAAAATAAACCAGAGATTCGTTTTAAAAACATTGGGTTCGGGAGTCGGTTACGTGTAAGGACGACCCTTACAAACGCCCCAAAATTGGTACCTTGAAAAATATTACGTGGCATTGACATTTTGAAGAAAGATATTAATTTAATTTTCTATTGTTAAATGAACATTATTTGAATTTTGGATATCCTTTTGATTTAGAAGTTACATCACTTTTAAACTTGAGTTGATCGAGACATCCTCTAGATAGGAAACCTCACCCAAATTTAAAAGAATGTAACTTCCGCCTCAAAAGGCTAAAGTAAAATGTATGATTATTTTTTATCTTGTTCATTTTAAGTTCTAATCCTAGAAAAGGCTCCATTACTTAAGTTTTTTAAAACCTAAGTTACTAGCGTTACTAGTTATTTACCTATTCATTTTTAATTCTAAACCTAAGTTTTCATCAAAATTCTAAGTTTTTAATAACACATGAATTCGATGCCAAGGTACACTCTCCAGGTTAGCATCATAGTGCGTCAAAACACCAACCTTTTTAGTGTATCCGAGACATAAGATTCACATGTTATGTTACTAGATTTTCTCCCTAATTAAATTAATTAATTTAAGTGACTAGTCCTAGAAAAGACACTAAATTTTTTTTTAAGAATATCATTCTTACTTTATTTTTAGATATTAGATAATTCTCATCACTTTGGACTAAAATAACTTTAAAATAATATTTCATATTTAAATAAATTATTACTTTCAATTTTTACAATAATTTATTTTTTATTTTGATATATCAAAATAATTCTTTATTTAACCTAAATTGTTGCATGATAAAATATATATAAATCACAATCATTAAAAAAATAATAAATATTAAAAATGATTTTTAATAATATTTCTTCTCTAAAAATAATTTTTCATTTATATGGTAAAAATTTATATACATATTATAAATTTTGTTTGAAATCCAAATTTTAAAGAATGTTTTTTTTATTTTAAAATAATATAAATTAAGTAATAAAACATATAAATGTAATATTTATAGGTAATTACTAATATATTTGATTTAGTAGCGAATGCGATGGTTATTACAAAAGATTATAAATTTATTTTTTTATGTTCAAATATATAATATTATATTATAACATTAAAAATATATTTAATTATTTGCATAAAAACTTTATAAAATAAAAATAGGCAGATTAATAATAGGAAATATATTTTGTATAAATTTTCATACAAATATTTTCGTTTTAATATGGGAAGTTTGCCTAGTTAAAATGAAAATATATCATAAAGATAATTTTATAAAATATACATTATGGTAATCTTATAATCCATCAATCAAAAACTTTAATTTTATATTTTTATCAAACAATTCAAATAAAGTAATACAACATCAATAATATCTCAAGTAATGAATCATTTCGAGAATCATATTCCCGAAAGTAATGTTACATTACGTAAATCAAAACCCCATAAAGGTTGCGATTTGAGGGCTTGGAAAATCACGTTTCAAGCTTAAAAAGTTATTTTTTGGCTTCGCTATCAATACACGATGAACCAATTTCGATAGTCTAGTGTTCTGGGTTTAAGAACACTATTTTATTAAGATGAATGAACTGTGAAGGAAGCATCGGTGTGACGTTTAATCTGTATCGGTATATCATGCTAAGCTATATCGGTACGGGTTGAGAAGGTTACCAATACACAAGGATCAGTATTTGTACCCAATGGGTAATTTACTTGAAAATATGATTTTAAATTTGAATGATTGATGATTTGAGAACTATGATCCAATAGGCTTTTAATATGGTACGATAAAGTGTAATAATTAAAAAACCAAAATTTAATCCTTGAGCATAACAACATGTATTAACTTAGTAAAACCTTAGGTGACTTATTGTAATAGCAATCATAGGAAATCCTTGGTGGATCGAGTCATGTTGTGTATCGTATGATAGTCTTGTTTATGCAGTGTGTTGTATTCGACACCTTGTTTGATTGAGTTACCTTTGATTGCTGGGATCTGGATACCTAGAAAACATATTGCAATACTATAGATGAGACACTAGATGTACGTTTTTGAGGCTATGTGACATTAGGCTTTATTCAAAGATACTCGACGAGAAATATCGAGTATAGGTGTATGTTCTTGAGACAGTGTGACACCAAACCTCATAAAAATAGTGTATGTTTCTGAAGCTGTGTAAACTAGGTTTCACTCAGAGTGTACGTTTTCAAGATTGTGTGACATTAGGCCTTACTTCAGGTTTATGTTGTAAGATGCATATATACATTGTGAAATTAATGCATGTATTATTTTTTTCATGTATTTAGGCGATTAAAGGTAACACCATTTATTGTATTTTTATGATGCTTATCTTTAGATACATGCTCATATTTGTGATTTGCATGAAGTATAGTAGAGTAAAAATATATTTACTAAGCTTTGTTAGCTCAACGTTCGAATTTATTGTTTTCATTCGTAGGTTAATAGGTTGGTGTGCATTAGTGGAGAATCATCATAGTAAAATTCAACATTGACAGAGTACAATAATTGATTTATTTGGACAATGTATTCATAGGACCTTATGTTTTGTATTACAACTCATTTTTGAATTTAAATTATGATTCGAATATTTTATCTGTATTATCAAACGAAGCTCTCATATAACGTTTTAAATATTTATCTATGATTGAAACATTTAGACTTAATGTATTTTATGAAAAATAGATTGTGGTTTGGGCTAAACTAGGTTAGAATTTTACGGTAATGGATTGCGTTTAAGACTCAATATGATATTCGGGTCAAAGGTGTTACTATCAATGCATCCAATACTTGTTGATACAATCGATTAATTTCATATAAACATAAATAACTTTAAAACTCATTTATTTGTTTAATATTTTAAAATTAAATAAAGTTTGCTTATAGTGATGAATAATAAATATATTGGTGGTGAAAATAAAACGTTTTCACAATCATCTTAGCTTTAAGAATAATAAATATAATTTGAAGTTCAATATTCAGAGGTTTAGAATTTATGAGTTGTGGTTAGAATTTAAGATTTTAGATTAGAACTTAAATCTCTAACCATGTTATCCTAATTCTTAACACAAACCTTAAACCCAAAATTATAACCCATAAATCTAGACTCTATACTCTAAAATTAAGATACTTGTGAACCCTTTTTTTTACAACCAATGTATTGAATAATACGTGTTAGCTAGATGAATATGTCACGTCATTTGAACATATTATATCACTTGACATCATTTAATCAAGTTCATTTCATAAAAAATAATTATTTTTTATTATTAGAAAATCATTGTATTATCTTTAATTAGTGATATCCAATTTATTGATTAATTCAAATCGAAAGTTACAATCTAATTCATTACGAATGATCTTTTTAACCCAATTTATTCTGTTCATAACATTAAAATTTAAGACTTAAATATTAAATAAAAGAATAACGCTTCATCTCATTAGACTATTTAGCAATTGACAAGATACCAAAAAAATACACCATACAAAATCTATACTTTACTTTTATCTTTTTAAAATCTAATCATATTTAGTTTAGTTTGAATCAGTAAGGATTTGTTGATAATGGTTGATAACGCTTATCGGAATTAAGAACATATAATCTTAAATTGGGTGAAAAAGGGTATCGAGATGAGTTTGCGAGGTCTTTCCTTGCCATCATTATTGAATGGATAGATGACAAGACCTCACACGCTCCTGAGCTGTCGCTCAGCTTTTTTTAAAAAAAAAAAGTTAATTACTGCAGAAGACACGTTTGTTTGCCCTCAGTATACATTTAATCACTGATTTTAAAAATCAATCAATATAGTCACGTATGTTTTTGGGTTGTAAACTTATGGTCACTCTAACATTTAAAGCTGTTAATAACTAACGGAAAGATAATTTAACATAATAAAAATAAATAAATTACCTAGACAGTCCTTAAATAATTATTTATTTTTATTTTATATTTAATTTAACTCTCAAAATTTTAAAATTTTATATTTTCGTCAATCTATTCCAAATTAAATCATAACCTTTTTATCGTATTCCTTCTGGTTTAAACACCTCACTTCATCCTTTTGTAGTCTATTCTCTACTGTCATTTCTTCTTTTTTATCTCTCTTTTTTAAAAGCTTTAATTTTTCGATTCACTTTCTCTTACACTTCCTTCTATCATAACTTTCAAACCATCAAGGTTTCTATCTTTTTTCCAACCCTCAAATCCTTACAACAAAACCAACAAAGAAACATGATGCTCCTTGAGTAAAAGATGGAAGGATGTGGAATATAAATAAGAAATTTCAAGGCGGATCTCTCACCACCATCACCTCCTCAAACTTTATAACGGGGAGGATTTCTCGGATCAGCAGGACCGATAAAGACGAATTCTAGGGTCTTATTTGGATCCGAGTATCTTGCCAGATGGTGTCTGTATCGAGGAAATTAAACAGTCCGAGAAAGCTGAAAAGAACGAGAATTACAGAGCGAATAAAACACAAAAACTAAAGCGTGAGAACAAATAGTTTGGGTAAAAAAAACTTTGGTATAACCAACTGGGAATCCCATGAAGAATTTCTTTTAATAAATGAAAATAATTGCTTATGTGATTATAGAGAGAAAAAAAAATAGAGGTGAAGAAGAAAAAGGCGGTTCTGCTTTCAACTAATGGGTTGGTATGAAAATTTATATACTCGTAGTTTCTAAGCTCTGTGTGATTCGTCACTGTTTGAAACATATATGGATAGTTTTTATTGGAGGGTGATGTAAGATTTATAAGGAATACGGGTGAGATACGAGCAAATGCAAATATAAGTTAACCGCTAGTGAAATCATCATTTGAACATATGTTTCTAAGATCATAAAATCATCATAAATCCATACTTGAGTAGAAGATAAAAAACTTTCAAGGAACGCCATGTTTATTTGTTAGTTTTGTTGTAAGGATTTGAGGGTTGAAAAAAAGGTATGAACCATGATTGTTTGAAAGTGAAGATGAAAAGGAATGTAAGAGAATGAAAATGGGAAAATTAAGGTTCTTAAAAGGGAGATATTAAGAGCAAAGAATGATTGTGAGTTTAAAGAAGAATAAAGACTATAAAAGAATGAAGTGGGGGATTTAAACCGGAAGAAATAAGATAAAATCTTTATGCTTTAATTTGGACAAGATGATGAAAATATAAAATTTTAGAATTTCGGGAGTTAAATTAAATATAAAATAAAATAAATAATTATTTAGGGACTATCTAGATAATTTATCTTTATTGTGTCAAATCATCTTAGCTTTTAACGTTAGAGTGACCATAACTTTATAACCCAAAAACGTACATGATTATATTGGTTTATTTTTAAAATCAGTGACTAAATTTGTACTAACGTGACTACAGTAATTACCCCAAAAAGGCAAATCATGAATGGAAAGACGAGTGTATATGGGACTAATCCTAACACACTATCTTCGTTTTCTAAGAAAGAAAACACCCGAGCTTTTTCTGTCGGATCGACGGGTCATATTTGTGAACACCCCTAGTTACAATCATGATAAACAAAATAAGGCAAATACAAGAGAAAAAGGACTAGACAAACAAATTTCTTTAATCTAAATTCATATGAAGTATGTATTTTTCATCAACACATTGAGCATGCACAATCATAAATAAATCTATTTAAACAACAAAATATATATTTACAAAGCCATAGAAAAATAAAGGTAGCATACAGCATCTAATTTCAGAAAAAGGGAGGAGAAAAAACAATATAAACAAGTGAAATCATCATGTTCTGCAAGCAAAGCGGACGAGAAAATATTCGACTACGGAAGAGGAGCATCAATATCCCTAGTAGCACCATAACTTTGTGTCAACTCGATTCTTCTCTCTCCCGAGTCATAGACTTGAAGAATTGGTGAAACCATTGGCAGCCTAAATACATTCAGCCTATTATATAACAAGGTAAAAGTCAATCCTGTGGGCACACCGCCCGACCAGCTGCAGGACCAAAAACTAATATGCAATATGCATCTGCAGCATCCTTAATGGAAATCTTTCCATCTTGAGTAAAGAGTTATTGATCAAAAGTCTGGTCAAATATCATTTCCTGTAACATTAAAATAGTAAAACCCATCACTGTTTTGTAGACGGTCATGAACATTTATCTGTGAGGTTATGTGAAGTGCAAGATTTGGCACAGGAATTAGAAGACTGCACATTCATACAATTTAATCTTAAAATGCTACACAACGATTTCCCTTTATTTTATTGCACCAGCCACAAGATCGATCATCTGTCAGCATAGTAAACTGAATCCAACAAGTCTGAGTGTAAGACTTGTCTAAAGTTAATCCCTGTACAAGACTACAAGTCTAAAACCGGGCTAATCTTATGCAGGTAATCAACTACAAGTGTAAAACTAATAGAAATTTGAGAGAGGCAAAACCTGATCACATATAGGGCAGGTGTCACTTCTTTCCATCCATTCCAAAATGCATGAAAGGTGAAAATGATGTTCACATTTTGTTACAAGTTTTGGATTCTCTTCATCATACTCTGCATATCCAGGTACCATAGAAAAGCTATCACTTAGGAGCCGCTAAAGATATTAAATTAACAATAAAATTGGCACTGTTTTCATTTTTTTTGATGGTATGGCACTGTTTTCAACATACGGTAATCAGGGGCAGGTAGCAGCAAACATGGTTCTTAGATTTTACACTAGCAATTAATGCCTTAAGCAATAAAAGTATACCAACCTTCAAGACAAATAGGACAGGTATCCTCTTCCTCCATTGCTGATTTATTAGATTTAACTAATGTTGTGACTTCTGTTTTTCTTGGTGAAAGATGTAAAGAACTAGAATGTGTTTTGCAGAGTGATTCCTCAAGATCTTCACATGTAGGCAGTGTCTCAAAACTGCCCCCACTGACAGTTTCCTTGAAAGACTCTGAATCACCTGAATGTGGATACGCAACGACCACATCATACGGCAAAGGTGCTGGAGGTGGCCTAAATGTGTCAGGTACTTCTAGATTCAAATTAACCAGAACTGCAGCCATTGCAGAGGCTGATCCATCATGAGGTGTTAAAGGCTCATTCTCTTCCAAAGCGGGTGGACATTGTGGAAAGGCATTTTAAAATTCAGAGTGATAAATAAAAGACAGACTATGAAGAACATTTTCATCAAGATAGTAGTTAAAAGGTTATCCCCACTTGAACAAATTAGAAATCACTTCGTAAGCTACCATATAGCACAATAGCCAAAATCAAATAAGAGATTCATCCTTCAGACACATGTACACACTCTATATCCCATGAAAAAACTTCCAACATTTATCTGATCAAACGATCAGTTGCAGATTACAGACTCTACAACAAAATCAAGATAAAGAAGGAATTAGATGGGTATATTTTTGAGGAAAAATCAATCATAAAAAGAGCGAACTAAGGGTATTAAAAATGTTCTTGTTTTCTTTCTCTTTGCTTCTTCCTTTTCCAACTTGTTATTGTAGATAATGATGAGTGAATACTCCCAATATTCCAAACAAAAACCTTCCATATCTTGGGGGTGAAGAAAGAAAATTTTCTATAAGATGATAAAAAATTAGACATATTCATAAGGTTAACATATTACTAACATAATAATATACAGGTGTCCCATGAAGATGAGATTTTCGGGAAGAACAACAGCAGCCTCCCATATCCCACAGTTATCTTTGTCATCCACTCAACACAAAGGTAGTTTGATGCATTTTCTCCTGTTATTTGGCATCAAAAGACAAGTAAAATATAATACTTTCAAACATAAGAAGAATAAAAAAACTAACAAGCCCTGAAAAAATATGTAACATGATAACAAAAATACATTCCAGCTTTAACAAGCATGAAAGAGCAAAGTGAATATATCCTTACTAATCACGCCAAACAAAAATGTGAAATAAGGAAGTTGGAATACAAACACATAAACTATACCCATATAGACAAATTATATATATAATATACTAAAACATTAATGGGGTCATGTTCATAAAGAGCTCAGTGTAAAACTTCATAAAATATTGTCAAGATGATTATATTGTTTCTAAAAGGAGCGAGACGTAGACTAAGTTATCTGACAAATATTGTAAGCAGATGCTGCAGCTGATGTTGACAAGTAAAAAGCTTCAGAAAATCATCATTACGATTCATACCAATTCTTTGGTTAGCTGATTATAGCAAGTTACCAGCTTCCTGTGATATGCAACTATGCATTACAAGTTTACAACCATACAGAGCGTAGTGACAGATGTATGCATTAGCAAACAATGCAAATTAAAGAAGGAAAACAAAAGATAAGAAAATGGTGACATGCATACAGAGCATTGCTCAATTTACTCGAGCGGTTTATAATAAGCAGCCTCTTAGAGCCACATGCCCAGATTATCCAAATTCGAATATAAAATGTATTGAAAATCGCCATAAAACAGACCAAATAACTAAAAATTTCCAAGTTCATACTTTTGACATCTTCCATAAAGGCAATCCAACACGTAATAATCAAAAGCTAACAAGGACAAATTAAAGTTTCAACTACATCGCAATACAGTTCAGTTTAAAAAAATCCGAGATCAATCACTAATTAACTCGAATAACAACAAACGACGAAACAATCCATATAATAACAAGGGGGAAGAAAATCATAACAATTTCACAAACCCTAATTCGAGAGAACGGAATAGAAGAGGTGGAAAGTGACGTGTAACAGAAGGAGACAAAAAAAAAAGAAATGAATTTTAATAAAAAAAGGAAGTTCAACGACAAAAAAAAAATTAAGATTCTACCTTTGAAGCGGCGGCGGAGAGAAGAGGCGAAGAAATTCTAGCAAAAAATCCCAACTTGTAAGAGTTGGATGAAATGAAATCGAAGGGACTTCTGAGGAAAAGAAAAAGAAAGAAACTTTAATATTTTATTGGGTAAACTATCTCAGTGATTTATTGTTTAATATATTTTTTTCTCTAATTAGGTAGTAATACGTGTTATCACTTAGTTGAAGAGCTAAATTACTAAGATAATATAATCTTATGACATAAAAATCGAAAATGCAGTATTAAATGGTTATATTTTAAAATCTGAATTACCCTGACAAAGGCGAACTGTTTAAATAGATTAATATTTAAATAAAAATATTAAATATTTAAATATTTTTATTTATTATCATTTAAATTAAAATATTTGAATATTTGAATTAATATATTAAAATATTTAATATTTGAATTAAAGTATTTTAATATAATATTTTAAATATTAAAATTAAAATATTCGAATACTTTTATTTAATATATTATATTAAATATTTTATTTAATGTTAAAATATTTTAATTTGAATCAAAATATTCTGAATCGATTAATATTTAAATTAAAATATTAAATATTTAAATTAAAATAATAAAACATTTAATAAATAAATCAAAATAATTAAATATTTAAAATACAAATATTAAATATTCGAATATTAAATATTTAGATATTTTTATTTAATATTATTCGTATTAAAAGTATTTAAAATTAAAATTTTATTCTAATATTAAATATTTGAATATTTTTATTTAATATTATTCGAATTAAAATTTTATAAAATTTCATATCGCATAACATTTAAATTAGAATATTAAATATTTAAAATTAAACTTATTAAATTTTTAAATATTTTGATATTAAATAAAAATATTATATTTTAATTTAAATAGTGAGTATTTAAATATTTTAATTAAAAAATAACATTTAAATATTAATCGAATATATTGATTCAAATCAAAATATTTAAAATTTTAATATTCTAATAAAAATATTTAATAAGTTTAATTAGAATATTAAATAAACAAATACTTTAATTCAAATATTAAATATTTTAAAATATTAATTTAAATATTCAAATATTTTAATTCGAATAATATTAAATAAAAATATTCAAATATTCAAATATTTAATATTTTTATTTTAAATATTTAATTATTTTGATTTATTTATTAAATATTTTATTATTTTAATTTAAATATTTAATGTTTTAATTTAAATATTAATCAAATTGAAATTTTAGTATTCTAGGCTTTTACTAAACATTAATCACTTAATAATATATGTGGATATTTTATCTCACAAGAAGTAGTTTGGCTTAGTGGTTCACTCATTGGTTGGGTGGTACCTGATTGATGAGTTTTTTAGTTGATGGTTAAAATAGGTATCCCAAATAATTGGGTGTTTGCCCTATTTTATTTTATGATACCCTGATTTTAATTTTTGTCCGTTGTTATATATATAATCACGTGATAATTAATAAATAATTATATACTTAATTTTTATCATTTATACATTTTAATGATTTAATTTTAATTTAATAAAATTAATCTAACAAACTTGATTTTAACACATATCATGATATTGTTAGTCCTAATTTTATTATTTATTTTATTTTCCTCCAACTAACCATATCAGCAAGTGAACTTATTGATAAAATGTTTTACAAAAACGTTTACAAACATCCCACCAAAAATTATTAAATGATTTCGATTTATATGTTTTGTAGTCTATTCTAATGAGATCCATTCATTCATTTAATAATATATAAAAAAAAGAGTTATCTTAAAAAATAAAAATTTATTTTAAAAAATAAGATAAAAAATCATTATTAGATTAGACTATAAATAATATAATAATTTTCGTAATTAATCGACTAATTTAATAAAAATCGTTACACTAAAGACAAATGTCAATGCTAAACATGATATTTCAAAAAAAAAAAACGCTAAACATGGAGGAAAACAGGTGTATTTTTTCTTAATAGTCAAATAGATATACAAATTACAATTTAATTCATTTTTAGCATTTAAATTATTTTCTTTTAATAGATATTTATAGTTTTATTTTAATTATTTTAGGTGTTTGATTGTTAAAATATTAATAATTTTAATTTTTTTTATAAATTAGTCTCGAATCCCTTAAGATAACCTTAAATCTCTAAATTGGTATCATTGTCTTTGTTGATTGTCTTATCGAAGATTATCACTATCGTCGTTGGACCACTATAGTTTTTTTCTCAATTAGTCATCATTGATAACTGATAGTAGGTGCACTGACTAGTTTCTTTTTTCGCGAGTTTGATTTCCTTTGACATTCAGAATTCGATCGACACATCTATTATTTGCTATTGATGATGAAATATTGGTTTTACAGTTATGATAGCCCGACGACAAATATGGTAGGCGACAACATGACCATTAACTATGAAGTTATAGATTTTAAATTTGGGATTATTTTAAAAACTTTAAAAAAAATTAAAAATTTAGATAAATAAATAAATAATTCTTTTAATAATGATCGTTAATGATTATACATCTAAAATAAATAAAATAAATAAACGCCGGAAACAAGTTATATATATATAATTTAGGTATCTATTTAACTATTAAACGTATTTTTCCTCTCTTCATATTTTGCATTAAATACCATTTCAGGCTGCCTGGAGGCCATTCAAGCTAGTCGTAAATTAGAAATAAAGCAATTCAAGATTGAACTTGAAAAGGAGCGTCATAAATTAGTGAATGTAAATATAAGATTATAAGGTATATTTCTATCCATTAATCCAATTCTTTTTATTTTAACATTTTCTCTAAATTATCCATATGTATATAGTAATTTAAATTTCAAATTTGATTTTTTTTAAAATAATCTAAATTTTAGGTTTATATTCACGTTAATCATGAATTTAGATTTAGTTGGATTAATGATGAGATTCTTAAACTATGAAAATATAAAATAAAGACCACTAAATTAAAAAAAAAAAGAATGGTTAAAAAATACGTGCAATATAATGAATAAAACCACGGATGTAAAAAGTTGATCCAATCTGAAAATCCGACTGAAACTTGTTTTAGTTAGAATCTAATTTGATTCGGGGATATAATGACCCGAATCCGATCTGTATTCGACTGTTTTTGATTCGAACCCTTGTACATGTTACTGTAATAATCGAACCTAAACTGTACCTGACCGAGAATGACTCGAACTCGATTTCAACCTGTTATTGTGGACCCGAAACTCGATCTACATCCGATTGAAACAAACTCGAATCCTAATCTGACCTAGCAGATAACCGATATTACCCGACTGAATCGACCCGAGACCTGATTTTACCTGACTTGTTTTGAACCCAACCTGATAAATGACCCAACTTGTTTTGAACTTGATCTGTTATTGACCTAAACTAATATTAACAAGACTTAATATTTATATGACATATAATTAAGTATATATATAATTCGATGAAATTAAAATATTGATAAAGAAAATTAAGCTTAAAATAATAAAATTAGACATGAGAATTAATTTAGGGATTAATATTTAAATTTAATATTACATATTTAATTAAATTAATTTATTTACTATTTTATTTAGTTTTAATGTATTTAATTTTAATTATACTTTTAAATTAATATTTCTTTAAAAATTATAATTTTAAATTAATATTTTATTAAAAATATAATTTTAAATCAATATTAAATTAAATTAAATTAAATTATTAAACTTAGAAATAATTAAACTAAATTAAAATATAAAAATATAAATTAAAAACATAATTAAAAGAATTCTAAAATCAAATATAGATTTTTATTAAATTAATCTAAATTAATGACTCAATTAAGTTAAATCAAAATAATTGATAAAAAAAGACAATTGATATAAAAAGAGGAAAAGAAAATCTAGCTATAGACTGAGGGTTTGTATAGGTTTACTTTTGTAAATAGCTTAGTTGGTGTTATTTTATTTGTATAGAATGTTGGTTCATTTGAATGAATAAAATTTTCATTTATCAAAAAAATGATAAAATTTTGGAGGAAAATAAGAAACTCATTTTTTAAGTTTGATTAAATATAATTAATTAAAAATATATAAAAAAGAGAGAAATTAGATTTAGATATTCATTTGACACTATTCTATGTTGGGAAAAAATTTCATATATTTTTATATAGGTTGTAATACCAAAAATTATTCCTAATTTTAAAACCCTAATTTTGAAATCCCTAATTAAAAAACCATAAATTGTTTTTCTCTGTCAAGAATCTCTAAAGCCTTTGTTCTCACTCTTTTTCTGTTCGAGTTCAAAACCATGTTATTCAGTAATTTGAGTCGCTTTGGCTAAGGAGTGTTCTCTTACTGGTGCTATATTTGTTTTTCTAAAAAATATTTTCTAGAGTCATGTTTATTTATTGTGATTTTAGAAATATATAAAACTTTTGGATTTTGAAATCTCACACTTTTGTGAGTAATTATGATTTTAAATCCTTTTGATTTATGTTATCGGATAAATTGGAATTTCGAATAAATTATGATTTTGGATTGAACTGTGATTGGAGTATGTAGTTGTGATTTGTGTTATGCGTACATCATGTTTTGCATTGTTTTTTTAATATTACTCTTGAGAAATAATTTTATAAATCATGTTTTGTTATTTTTATCTACACGTTAGAGATACGCTATGTTCTTTAGGTTACTCCATCTTAGTTTCCGCTTGCAAATCTTTAGGCTTTAAGCAATGCGATACCTAAAAAATCTTATATTCTATATGGTTATTTTACTATTTAATATAAAACTAACTTTTAGTTATTCAAATCATTATTATTTATTATTATTTTAGAAACTTTGATCCATTTGAGAATTATGGTTATTTTAATATATATAAATAATTTTCTTACATTCGAATATTTTATTTGAACCATCAAATTATAATATTATTTTTAATAAGTTTTTGATATAATGTATTTTTGGGAATTTTAACTCTTTTCAAGTTATCAATTATTAGTTATAATTTTAACTTTTGGTTGTGACGAATTATTAAGTACTTAAATATTTTTACAAATATTATGAAATAAAATAAATTAAATTGGTTTTGAAGGTAAAGTTTTTAATGTTAACTTCTTAAGTTCAACATATCTATTCTTGTGTTAAAAATGTGTTTTTTTTGTGATATTGTCAAATAAATTTAAATATGTGCTTTCTTCTTGTGCTAAATGTGTGTTCTTTTCTTGCATTAAATGTGTGTGTTTCCTTGTGCTATTCTTAAATGAATATAAATGTGTGTTCTTTTTCTGTGCTAGATTATTTGTGTTCTATGATTAATTGTTGATCGTGATACTGTGATCTTGAGATACCCTGTGATACTGTGATCAAATTATTCAAACTATGTGTTTCGTATTTTATACGATTGACTATGATGAAACATTTGAGATCATTTGCATTTATTGCATTACAAGTGCATGGGGTGAAATGTACGGAGGAAGGTGGTTCTACCACAACTGTGTTTGGCGAAATAAGGGGTGAGGGGTTCTGGGGAATTACCTCCACTATGACCGGTTGGCTTTACCACCACTGTGATTGACGTTCGGAGTATGAGATTGCATTATCTGTGATATAGCATTCTTTGTGATATTGCATTCATCACTCTTTGTGTTTATTTACTATAAAAATTATATTATAATTGTGATTGTGATTTGAATGATATTGTGATGTTTAACTGCACTTTAGAGACACACTAGACTTTATAGCTCATTCTTTTAGTTTTTTTCAGATATTTGGCCCTAAGAGTTGGTACTTGAAGATCTCTCTCAGATACGGTTTATTACTATTTTTTAGTATAATTATTTACAAACATTTTTGTTTTGGGATTATTAGGGATTGAAATGTATTTAAACCTCATGCATAAAATCAGTTATTCAAATTTGTTAATTTTAAATAAGAATATTTACTTTTTTAACCGTATTTTTATCTTTTGATTTACAAAATTGGGTTTTAAATCACTTTTCGCAATTATTTGACATGAAAGTTTTAAAAGCAACAGTTTTAACCTACCGTACTCCTTAAGTTAAAATTAAAGGGTTACATAGGTCGTGCCTAAAAAATTGAATATCGCGTAGCTCTACACCTTATTTTACGATTATTTCAATTTTGTTATGATCACTCGGAAATTATGTTTTAAGTTTTATTTTTTTCCTATTTAGTCCTTATTTAATTAAAATCATATTATATATTTTATACTTGTTTCAATTTAATGGTAGTAAATTAGTTTAGTGATTGAAGAATTGAGCTTAGAGAACTAATTTAGTGATTTGGGCTTAGAGGATTAGTTTTGAGCTTAAAGAATCAATAATATACATACACTAATTAAATACATATACATATATTAATTCATAAATAAATTAAATACATGTATTAGTGTATATTTAAGTATATATATTATATATTAAAGTATATTATATATATAGTATATATTAATGTATATTGTATACATATATTAATATATACATCTACTATATATGCATATACATATAATAATAAGTACACATATATTAATGTATATATGTGTACATACATACATACGTATAACATGCATACTTATAATATATATACATACATATTATATATTTATATATATAATACTATACATTCCATATTTTCATATATAATATTATTCTATATATAATATAAATTCTATATATAAAATATATTCCTAGCATAAAATCCATATATAAAATATATTTTATATATAGGATAAATTTTATATTTTAATTTTTGAAATATATTAAACTATATTGTATAGGTATAAATTATAATATATTGAAGTACATTAAAATTAAATTTTTCACCGAATTTAATTATTATTAATTTATAAATTTTGCAATTTAATCTTTATAACTTTATTCTTATTTTAAATTGACTACTATTTATTTTTTAAAATTTAGTTTAGTATTTTTAATAAGATAATATTTTATTTTATTAATATTTATCCTTTTTAATTTAAAACTTTATTCTTTCTAATCTCATGTTTATTCCTTATTAATTTTTAATTTTTGTAATTTAACCCATTTTTAATGTATCATTTGATGATATTTTTGTTTAGTTTAGTGCGTAAAACTTATTTTTAATGGGATTCATGCTAGTTAAAGACGTTAGATATTAAATAATTAATTCAAAATGAATGATCAATCATTCAACTATAAGTCTATCAATTATTTACTTAAATACTTATTTGTACCAAACTCGAACTTAATACTTTTAATTAATATGAATTTAAACCAGAATTAACTCGACTTGGAATAAAACTGACTTGAAATAAACCCGAATTGAAATGCAACCGACCTGAAATGAACCCGAACTGAAATCTACCCTACCTTAAATGAACCCGTGAATTATCTGATTTGGACCTGAACCGTTTGAACCCGACCTGAAATTAACCCGTACCCGACCTGAATCGAGTCAAAACATCAAATTAACCTAAAATAACCTATATCTGATTTTACTCGACCTGATAGTACCCAACCTGAAACTCATCCAAATATCTGTTTTTACATTTCTAAATAAAACGTTTAATCTTAAGGGTTAAAAAAAAAAGAAAACAGTAAATCCATTTTATTCTTTTCGTTGGTGGGACAATTGATTTAAGCTCCTTTTTGTTTTGAGACCATAAATAATACATAATATTTAATTTTTTAGATCAAAAATATTTTTTATTTTGATTGAGAAAGTAATTTTTAAAAACTAAAATTTTTAGCTTTTAGCATTTTAAAAGTACTTTTTAATGAAACTGCATGTTTATCTTTATTTTATCTACTATTATTTAAACAAAAAAACTAAAAGTATTTTTAAAATCACTTTTTTTTAAAAGTATTTACTCTTGAGCCAGATTAACATTGATTTGAAGACTATAGTGTAAAAGTATTTTTGAAAATTATAATTTAGAATTTTAAAATTTAAATTTATTTTCTTAATATCGATGTGAAAAATACTTTTAAATGATAAAATATCTAATTTAAATATTATTTTAAAAAAATACTTAAAGTTAAAAGTTATTTATTATATATTATTTTTATTAATACTTTTAAAAGAATAATACTAAAAATATGAAGGTCAATGGAGCAGATATTGATGATTATAATTTTTGCGATAGGTAAAGATGAAGATAAAATCTAGATTCGTTGTGCAAGATAAAAAAGGTTTGATGTTTTATAATTGCATGTTAGTTTTTAGTGTTTGGTGTTTTCATTAAGAGTGAAAGAAATAACAATCGATATTGAAGCTATCGGAACTTCTTAAAGTGATTTTTTTTGTTTCTCTCAAAATCAATTTATTTTGATTTATCTCAATTTGATGACAAAAATCTAGAATCATGGATTGTATATGTCTAAGTGTTCTTCAAGTTTTACCAAACTGAAGATACTCTTCAAATTATCATGGTTACTAATAGTTTTGAAGAATTAACTCATCAATGGTATCAATTATTAGAATTATGATTGTAATATTTTAATACATTAATCAAGACAAACTCAGCACAATGATCACCCATGTGTTCGATTAATTGTTAACTCCAATTAACTTCAATTGATCAAAGCATATAAAAGACTTGATTTGCATAATAGTAAGATAGATTTGATTTAGATCGTGAAAGTGGTGCATATACACCACATCATCATAATGTTACCCAACGACCACTTCAAAATATAACACATCAATTATTAGTTATATCATTAAACTAGAATTAGTGTCTACGATAACTATTGTTGATGAGAAGAATGTTGTTGGCATTAAGCAAGATAATTGATACATTAAGTGTTTGATGAATTATAAACGTCAATTAACACTGAAATTTTTGATCAGGTCACTCCTTGTTATATGAGCGATGACTTTCAAAATGATAGAGAGGTGATTCAAGATGGTTATGAAAAGGTTAGAATATTATTACCTACTATCAATAAATTAGTGATTAATTCGATAAAATATGAAGAATAAAGACTAAAAAATTTGAGATCCTCTCAAAACATAACAATATTATTGCTCACTACTATTAAATTGATGATTAATTTTATAATTAAAAAACAAAGACTTACAAATCTGGTATCCTCTCAAAACATACCAATGATTGAACCTCAAAAGCATGAAAAAAATCATTAAAGTGAAGAAAATAACTATTGTGGGTGATCTTGAAGCATTATCAATAAACTTTATAAGTAATTTTGCATCCATAATTTATTTAAACATATTATTAAAGAAAGAGTTTAAGATAAATAATGATGTTAAAGTGAATGATCCTTATATGTTTCGGCTATTATTGATGGAGAAAAGGATGAAGAAATTAGTTTAAGTTCATAGAAGGTAATTTTTTTTGTTTTTCTTATTTTAAATAAAAACAAATTTATAATTGAGGGTTTTAATTCAAAAAATTTAACTCCTTTTGTTTTCATGAACATGTCTAAACAACTGCTTTTTGTAGTTACTTTTTTCGTTCTTTATTTTTTACACCAAATGGAACAAAACAAAATCAAATATCTCATTGTTTTGGTTCAAGGTAAAGATACATCATTTCTAATCAATGGCTGAATTTTTATAATTTTTATTGATGCATATATTGTGATTTTCACGCTCCTTGAGGATATTAAAACAAATAGCGCACTTAGGGTAATTGTTGGGCTCGAAGGTGTTCGATGGATAACCGATTAAACCTTGCCAAGTGGCGAAGAAGTGACAATTTGGGTGTTAGTTGTGGAAGCAATGAAAATAGACAATGAACACAATGATTTAAAGTGGTTCGGCCTTCGAACAAGCACCTACATCCACTAACTTAGCTTCCCACTAAGGATTTTCAAACCAATTCACTAAAGAATTTGACCTTTTTCTCAGTTTAAGGGATAACCGTTACAAATCGAATCAATCTTTCTACCCAAAGATTAATTCAACCTCACAAGGTTACAAAAGAAAGAAAGGCAAATTTGGTAGCTCTCAAAATAGATAAATATTACCCAATTACAATCTAAACACTCATTTAATCCTAATACACTTGAGCATATATTGAAAATTGAGCTCACAAGTGTTTTATCTTCCCAAAATTGAGAATTAAGCTCTAAGACAATTTTTTCATCATAATGTTGTTACAATTGAAGCATCCCTATTTTTTTGATGCTTGATGCTTTCTTTTATCATATCAAATGAGCTTCTAGCTGTTGGTGACCATTGAGATTGATTTGAAGATGTTTGGAGTTTGTTTCAAGGCTTATTTCTACTTT
Source organism: Abelmoschus esculentus (assembly GCA_035048815.1). Taxonomy (NCBI): domain Eukaryota; kingdom Viridiplantae; phylum Streptophyta; class Magnoliopsida; order Malvales; family Malvaceae; genus Abelmoschus; species Abelmoschus esculentus. The sequence goes on along the minus strand of JAUCBN010000026.1, from coordinate 8,016,414 downwards.
TTGGTATGATCGGTATCGAAACACCTAAAAGTGGTATCCATACACTTGCTTTGGGAAATAGACGTTTAACCTGTATTTAAGAACCGATATCGAAACACCTAAAAGGTGTATCGAAACCCTTAGCTCATGGTATCGAAACAGGCCTTATCCGTTTCGATACTTCTCCTAGCCGTTGGGGATTTTCAAATGACCGTTGAGGGTGTATCGAAACAGGTATCAAAACCAAAACTCACAATGGAAAAAGTTATCGAAACGGTCAAAGATCGTACCGAAACGTCTGTGCAATTTTTCCTTTGAAAAGCATGGTTGTGTCGAAACACCTGGAAGGTGTATCGAAACGCCTGGGTTAAAAACACTTCTTTGATTTCTTTAAATCATTTAAAACACCTTTAAAATCTCTCAAAAACCTCTTAAATATATTTTCAAGTTGTTTGGACATAAGAACAATTTTTGAGATCTTTTCAAGTTAGTAGTTTTCAATTATTATATCAAAACATTAGTTCTACAATAATCTTACACTAGCTCACTACAAAAGATAATTGATTTAAAATTGATAATTTTTTATGATGTTTATACTGGTGTAGTTTTTTGTCACTTATAGACTATTTTATTCTACAGCGACTCTAATCATTCGTTTTATTTTATTCGCGGATCTTTGAAATTAAGATTTACTGTTAAAAGTATAAAACTCTACAATATTACTGGATTAATCCCTTGTAGATAGTTTTTATTACACATATCAACTAAAAATATTATAATTGTGTATAACTCATGGGGCGTGCAATTTCACACTTACCTTTAGAGTGTGATCATCCTAACATTATTAATATTAGAGAAGAAATTACTGTCACAAAGCTAATACTTAAAAACATAACAAACTATATGATGATGTCGTTCGCAAATACACAAAACTTGATCACAATTGTGGTGTTATCCCATTCCTAAAGGTTTTATTAACCTCATTCATGAGGTGCAACAACTCATTGTTAAACTATTTGAAAATTTTACACATAATATTGTTAATGAAGATACTAATAAAAAAAATAATAAAATATTGATGCCTTTATACAAGTCTTCGGTATGTTTATCATTTCATTGTTACTTATAATAATAAGTATGTTATAAGATCATCTATCCTAATGTCAATAATTTTGACGTACACGTATTTTCACACTCTTATTTATTATCATGACAATATTTTAATTTTAACCTTTTGTTAAACGGATAGATTATTTTTTATTTTTAATCTTTAAAGTTTATTTCATTGAATTTGGAACAACTTCTCTAATTATAAAAAATTGATATTCATTATTATATCAATAAAAATATAATCAATTTATTTTTATTTACTTTGTAAATTTGACATTACATTTACAAGACATTCCTGTATTTTGATGTAGTTATAGGATTTTTTATTTTCTTTCATAACTCACATGATGTCTTGTTTCTTAAAGTTAATTAATCGATAAAATAACTTTTCCCAAAAATCAAGCATATTTTGAAGATTATTTTTTTCCAGAAATTAACATCAAAATGATTGTATATTTGAATGTTGCAATATTATTCACATAGACACTAAATTAATTAATTTATTAAATTTTGGATTTAGATTATTTTGTATTGTTAGAGGACAAACAATAGTTCATGTTTCGGGGTGTGGTAAGTGAACAATAGTTTTATATTTTATGCTCATTTTACTTTAATTATTACTTGTATTTTAGATAATTGAGTGCCAATACTGGACATTTCTGCATAATTTCTACAATTCAACTTTTGTGCAATTAATCATTGATTTTATGCAATATTTGATAAAAAAATATTACTATCGTTTTCTTTCTTGATAGGTCAAATGTCGTCCTAGCAAGCATTTCACCGCAGTAGAAGAAGAAGAAAATAGTAGTCCAAGGCCATCAGATGGTGTTGAGATATGCTAAACTGAAGAATAAGCAGATTGAACCAAACCCAGACAAAACACAACGTTGCACCCATCGAGGCGGAAAACTATGCCGCCGAGGCAGAACTTGGAACTTCCTATATGGAGTGGGACGTGAATAAGATAAATGGTTCAGTTTTCCAAGAAAAGTTATGAGAAGAGCGGAGCAGAGAAGTGCAAGAAAAGTCATGGTCGCCATGTGGAAAAAGTCTAATATAAGTAAAACTAGAAAATAAAATAAATAGATTTTATTTAATAAAATTTTATTTTATTTCAAGTTAAATTTCTACCTTTAGAAGTATTTGATCTAGGTCTAGCTTATAAATATCATACATAGGTAGAGAGAATAGCATCTTGAAATCGAGTAATCATTGAGAACGCCAGCTGACATCAAGCTCCGTTTTGTTCTAATTTCTCCATAAGGCTTAGGTTTTTTTGTGGATTAGTTGTTAATAAAGTTTATAATTTGTTTAGTTCTTATTAATGCAAGTTTGAATTCATAATTTGTTTACTCTTGGCTTGTACTCTTTCTTACTTTCAAGCTCGGGGAGAGAGGTATTTGAGAAAAAATATACTTGTCTAATATCGGGAGAGTTAGACTTATGAAACGAGTAAACACGGTCTTTTTCTACTTCGGTAAAGACTAATCCGACTTAAGGATAACTTAGGATTTCAATGACTAAAATGAATATAAAATCGGTCGGTGTTTATCTTTGATTCACATTAGGAGATATCATCAATACGTGATCATCAATAACAATCCAAATTAGGGATATGCATGAGTCATCAAAGGACGTTCTATAGAAATGTGAATCATCAACTTGTCACATCAGCATAACCCTGTCGAGGCAGCCAAGACAACCCTTCAACGAATCACAAAGGTGACATTATTGACTTTGAATTATAGGAGTGTGACAATTACACTCTGGCTCCACGCTACAAAGCAATCTAATATAGTCTATTTCTCAACTCTAATTTCTAGATCATTTACTTTTATTGCTTTAGTTAAATTCTTTAGTTTTAATACAAACCAAAACAACTTCATTTGTGTTTTTACTTTTATTGTGCAGGAATAATAAATCGGAACACCAATCCTCATGGAAATGATATCTTTTATATTATAAATTGGCAAAAGTGTATACTTGCACTACAAGAATTTAGGACTTCATACGCGTGACATAAATAAATTTAGAATAATAATAATTTCAATAAATTGAAAAATTAAATCTGTAATTTCAGTTACATCAAAAAATTCTGTAGAAAAATTTATCCTTTTTTTCTAGATTAAGCATCTCATTTAAAACGATATGATAAATCCTGAAAATAATTTTTTTTTATCTTACGGTTGTAAATATTTGAACCGCCTTGAATTATAAATTTATCTTAAGATTATTACAAAAGGTTAACCTTTAGTGAAAATAAATATTTTTAAAATATAAATAAAATAAATACAATCTTATTAGAAAACTTAAAAGTCTCGATAAACCAATATGAAACGTGTTGAGACCTGTATGAACGTAATTTTCTTAATGCATATTTCGATCACACTCTTGGTACTTGAGTTTGATTGTTTGTAAATCTATCAAGATACAACAACATGTATCTTTAATAGTAGAACGACAAACTAATTTTGAAAAATTCAATGAGCAAAACAATAAAAAAATTATATTTTTAAAAATCATAAGCATGACTTGCTATGTAACACCCGATAAATAATAATAATAATAATAATAATATAATTTATTAGTTTAAAGCCCATTTCGTTTGGATCTAAAAACTTTTTTCTATCTTAGGCCCCTTTCAACCCTAGTCTATCAGATCAAATAAAATAATTCTTATTCGAATCAGAAGACTCCTCGTTTCCCTTAAACGACCAGAACCCTCATCTCACCATCGATCTGCTCTTCTGGTCGTCCGTTGGTGCCACCGTCGCCGCCAATCGATCGGCCAACGACCTCCGACCAGAACCCTCGTCTCACTCGCCGAGCCGCCGAGCCATTCACTGGGAAACGCGGATCGTTTAGTTCGGCGAAACCTAGGGTTTGAACCCTTCGGTTTTTCATCGATTCCAACCTCCGATCGGCACCGTCTAGTGCGTCGCCAGTCTCATCTTGTTCTTCGTTTGGGGCCGGCCAAAACCCCTCTGACCACGCACCCATCCGTCGTCGAAAACCCCTTCATCGGAGAAGTTCGGTCCAATTAGTATCATTTCTTCCCCTTTTTCGATTTGTTTTCTGGGTTTAACAGGTTGTTTCGGTGTTTTGGGGTGTTTATGGTGAGGGAATCGTCTTGTTGGAGCTTTTTCCGATCGTTGGGGCCGCGCGTGGCCTTCACGCGCCGCCGGGGCGATCTTCGGCCGCCCAGGACGGTGGCCTGAAGCCAGCCGGTCTAAACCCGGTTCAAACCCGGTCCAACCTTCTCCAACCCGAGCTATTGACCCGACCCAGTTCCTCCCGGGTTGGTCTGACCAGTTCGGTTCTGGTCGGGTCAATAGGTCGGGTTTGGACTGGGTTTAGACCGGCTGGCTTCAGGCCACCGTCCTAGGCGGCCGAAGATCGCCCCGGCGGCCAGCCCAGTTCCTCCCGTTTAGACCGAACCCGAGAGCCGATCGTAACCCGTATGTTCTTATGCCCATAAATAGTCAATTCAGTTTTTAGTTCTTGTTTTAATAAAATTATATCTTATATTTCTAGGGTCCAGTACTGCTACAGAGCGAGGTTCGAACGCCCAGTAGATCACCTACCTGTTTCTGCCATTCGAGGTGTGTTTTCTTGTGTGCTACATAATTGTATATTACTGTTTTCCTATTTTGAACAAACTTGACATGTGCACATGACTACTTTTTCTGGATTTTACGTAAATGTATATATATATATTTGAATTTTAAGCATAAAACACTCTTTATAATACTTCCTGTTTTGGTGCATACATAATATCAGATTATCTCTTGACACTGTTATCATTATGCTTGTTATCATTGCATGCTTGGTAACTTGGGACTGAGACATAATACATAGTGTTGAGTTTCGGTTCAGCCTTGATCCCGCTGGTAATTCCGCCTGTTTACGGTTCCTAGCTTCGGTTAGGGTAATTCTACTTGATATCGGTTCCCGTGCTACGATCGGGGTAATTTCGCCTGTACCGTAAGGTGAATCCTTAGGTCGGTACCTTCGCCCCGGTGGGCCTAGGTTAATGCCTGTGTCCGATACTGTTCTGGGGAACTATATCCAGGTGTTCGGTTGGAGGGTAGCATGACATGCACATACATGACCTTATTTACTGTTATTACTGTTTATTGATTTTATATGTATTTTACTTACACTGTTGGAACACATTGGGCTGCGTAGCTCATACAATTTTCTCCCCCTTTCAGTTAGCCGTAGATAGGCGTCCCGGATTTGGTACTTGGAGGATCTACTCATTTCCAGTTATTCTTTTAAGTAATGCTTTAAATTTCCAGTTATATTTAGGGTGACATGAGCTATTTTTTTCAATGATATTATTTTAAATATTTTATGTTTGACTTCGAATTTGAGGATTATTTTTCGTGTATAATTGTGTTTTCAGGACGTCCTATTTTAGTAACGTTTTTACTTGTTTTAAGTGACATCAAATTTTATTTTTCATATCATTTATTCTAATTTATTTAAAACTTGATTTATGTTTTAACAATCAATGTGACCTCTTGACTGGCTTCTCACGTAGGCCGGTTTAGGGGTTACATGCTATTTACAAGGGGATGAATTACATTAAATATGGAAAATAAATATTCCAAAATTATGAATTCATGAAAAAATTAAATGAGATTATTCACAATCAAATAATTTTTAATCAAATTAGATATTTCGTAATAAAAAAAACAACCTAAGTGATGATTTCTGAGTCGCATTAATAACCAGAGGAATTAGTTGACACAATCCTTGCCAGAATTGATAAGATGGTTATCTCAATTTGAGCCTGATCTATTCTAATTGGCATTATTTAACTCTATCAATACAAACTTAAATATCTTATATTTTGGATATAAAGTTTCTGTTTTTAAGTTGCACAATCACAATCTACAACATATCCAAAAATATTAATTATCGAAATTAATTATTACAAAATATATTCAAATATAGACCATAATAATTTTGGAGTATTAATACATAACAACTTATCTGAGAATAAAATTTAAATTAAAAATTATACGAGATTCAAAATTTCCAAAATTCTAGTCTAATTTTTTTTTCTTTTGTTCTTATTTATCATGATGAAATTAGTTTTAAAACTGATCATCATTATTGATAGATTTTTTTCTCTTTTATATATTAAGTTTTTGTTTTGTTTTGTTTTCTCTTTTTTTCTTTTTTACTTTTTTTTAACAGGTTTTATCTATGTTTTGTGACATATCATAGTCTACTATTGTGATAGATCTATGTTCATAAAAACATTTTTTATGATATTAGATTCTGATTTACGGATTGTTGTTGATTTTTAATGGTTTGATTCTATTTTGTGGTTTGTTTGTTAATGCAATCAATTTTTTTTTTACGAAACAACTTCAAAAATTGTTGTTTTCCTCATCACTCCTTTATTTTTGAAGAGTGTACAACACGTTATCGTCTATTATTATCGTAGATTTGCATATGTGAAAACGGTTTTTTTAAGTTCAGTTCGCATTTACGAATTTTCAATAGTCTTCAATAATTTAATTCTCTTCAATATTTTATTTTTCGATGCAATTATATTTGTTTTGCGAAGTAGTCTTCGAGATTGTTGATTTTGCCCACCTCTGTTACTTCATTCATGAAGTGCGTAGGTGGATAGAAATAAGAAATCTTGCTCATGATTCTATTTTTCACTATTTTATTTGACCATTATTTTGCATCCCAGTAAACATATTTTTTTATTTTTTAATTTAAATTTATTATGTGTGTTTTCTGCTATAATTTTTTTGAGTTTTTTATTTTCTTTTAAAAAAACTACATAGGATGAACTCAAACATTGTATTTCAAAATGAAGTTTCACATTTGTTTGGTGCATTGTTTATGGAGGGGGCAATCATGTCATTTAGGCCTGTTTGATTTTTTATTTAGATTATTTTTAATTTAGGCTCGGCTTAGTTTGATTTATTTATTTGAGTAGGCTAAATTATTATTAAAGGTGGTAGTCGATTAGTAATATAATATAAAAAGTAAATTATATATTAGAGAAAATTAAATCCAGGTTACTTTTGGTTAGAAATGTTTTTTAGTTCAAATTATTTTTAATTGGAGTTACTTTTTGAATTTGTTGCTTTTTGTTTGGGCCAAATTGAGTATATGTTATTTTCTGTTCAGGTGAAATTCATGTCAACTTTGGTTCAAATTTGGATTAAAATTTTAAACTATCATATTCAAGTCTATATTAAATATCATATATGGTAAAATGATTCGAGTATCAAATTTAAGATCAAAATTTTAAAGCAACTTCGTATCGATTAAGCATGACCCAAATTCAAGACTTTGTGTATGTATAAAATTCTAAATAAAAAATTCACCTACTAAAATTAAATATATAATATAAATTAATTCAAATTAATATAGACAAATCAATAAAAATAAAAAAAATAATATAATCAATCGTGTAAGTCCTCCATAAATATGAAGTAAGACAATTAATATATTGCATATCAATTAACATTGTAACACCCCAAAATCAGGTTGGAAGAACCATTCGAATTGTAGTAAATTAAGTTTAAATTATGTGTTAAGTTGAAATGGAAAAAGGGATGAAATTAAATTAAATGAGAAATTGAAGTTTGCATGAAAAATATAGGAGTTCGCTAAACTACCATTCATAATAAATTGAGTTTAGTTATAAGAAGAAGGGCAAAATGGTCATTTTATGCCCAATTAACGAACAAACAAATAAACCCATTTCCTCTCTTCTTCCTCATTTTCACGAGAGGAGCAAGGGAGAAGGGAGAAATTTGCTTTCATGGGAGATTAAAGAGGGGAGTGTGACACCCTCGCCCTGGGTTAGGAGTCGGGGGCGTCAACCGTACATACAAACTCGAATAATGTAATTCAATTCAAACCAATTATTTATTTATTTTACGGTTCAAGTCTTGTATTACTTACACAAATTCGAGACAAATTTAAAACTTTTTCAACACTAAAACAATTTTCCAATTCGAATCTTAGATTCCATTTATTAATCAATTGTAACTTCAATTAATTTTGATCTAACTTCTATATCATTCCGTATTCATTTAATCACCAATAATTATACCTTATTAATCAAGCAATTATCCATATTAAATTTGAACCCATGCAGTAAGGAGGTATCGATACCTCTAATGTTGGTATCGATACAGGGGTATCGAACCAGGTATCGATACCGGTCCTTGGTGTTGACTCGTTGACCAAACTGGGTAGCCAGTATCGAAACGGGTATTGAACCAAATTGGCTACTGGAAGCTCCAGTATCGATACGGGTATCGAATCAATTTGGCTACTGGAAGCTCCAGTATCGAAACATGCTTCGATACAAAATTACTACTGGAAGCCCCAATATCGAAACATGCTTCGGAACCAAAAGTTTCTGCCAAAGGTGGTATCGATACCCAAGCTAGTGGTATCGATACCCCTGCTCGAAATTGACAAATTTAAGCCTTCTAAACACTTAGATATTTCAAAAGGGGCTATCTAGAGGTCTCAACCCGAACCTATCCCCTAAGGATCATTACACATGCTTAGGTAACCCATTCAATTCACCAATTTTGTTCATTTTAGTCAATTTGTTATGCATGTCAATTATTCAAGTCATCCCCTACTTAGGACAAACATCTAGCCTTATCCTTACCATGGTCTCCTAAGCAATCAAAAATTAGTGTCCTAAGTTCACATGACCTAGACACCATGTTAAGTTAACCATATACCAAAGGCATTCTTCCAAAGCCAACATACCAACCATAGCCAAACTCAAAACTAGCCTACCATGAGTGTTAAGCCTTATGGCTTACAAACCAAAAGCTTAATGATCATATGAATATACACAAATCCTGAGCTAGCTAACAAAATGCATATACTAAACTAGCATGATCACTATGCCACCTTATATTAAGAGTTACAAAAATTATCACAATACCATACTTTGACTTGTTTCTTGTGTCCTTGCGTCAGTTCAGGCTTGGTCTATCTCTTTAACTCGTGAACCTGTTGTTTGGGAAGGAGGAAACAAAGAGTGTAAGTACTAAGAAGTACTTAGTGAGGTAGCCTAAGTCTAACCAATTTAGACATGAATCAAAACACATGATAAACTTCAAGTGAGCAACACATCAATTACATATAGCAATTAGTACATCAATCAACATGCTTAAATGTACAATAGCAAGTCATATTCAAGTGTCCTATGGCAAAGTCATATCCAATGCTTAGGTTCAAATCATAACTAATGCCCTATGGCAAGTACATGTCAAATGTTCAAGTTCAATTCATATCAAATGCCCTATGGCAAATACATGTCAAATGCTCAAATTCAAATCATATCAAATACCCTATGGCAAGTACATGTCAAATGTTCAAGTTCAAATCATACCAAATGCTCTATGGCAAATACATGTCAAATGCTCAAGTTCAAATCATATCAAATGCCCTATGGCAAGTACATGTCAAATGCTTATTGGCAATTTACATTTCAAATGCTCCATAGAAAATATATTAATTTTAATCTTTCAAATTAATTTCAAACGTTGCCTTGGTATAGTTAGACTAGGTAAGCGAGTCAACAGAATTACCCTAAGGTATTAACAAAAGTGCCACTAGGACACTAACAAAAGATACCCATGGTATCTACAAATGGTGACTAACCACCAACAAAGGTACCTATAGTACCAACAGAAGTACCAAAATACTGATCAGAAGTACCGAAGTACTAACAAATGAGCTCAGGCCCTAGGCATGCCGTACTACCTATGACCAACTATAACCCAAGGCTCAATCAGAATTTCTTATTCAATTAGTCTTCCATTTTACTTAACCAAATTTCTTATCACGGATGATGTGTATTTACATAACATGGCATTATCAAAAGCATCAAGTCATGCTATCAAGTCCAAAAGCATACGTGTCATGCTACTAATATATCAAAACATATACGTATCATCATGTTACCAAAATCCAAAAGCACAAGTCATGCTAACATATCAAATATATATACATATCATGCTATTATAGACATAACTCATGCATGACTAACATACCTGGCATCCTTAGCCGCGTGCCATTACTTACCTTGGCATTTCTGAACTATGCAAATGTTCTAATCTAGTTCATTATCTAGTACTCAAACATAGAGTCAAACAAGTCATTATTAATTAGTTCTCCTTCCCATAATGTTGAATATTCATTTAATCCGGTTACATTACAAGGAAAATCAAATATTCAATGATGGTTAGGACCCCAAGTCCTAACCCTAAAGTTTTCTACACTCACCAATACTCCGAGCTATCACGGGTTGTAGATCGCAACCCCTTTGCCTCGCCTTTTTGTTGCCTCGATCTTCTCTTGATCCTCGTTAGTCTCCTCTCTCGGATTATCTAGTAATTCACATATAATAGCTACGTATCAAGACATTTTTAATCATCCATTTCAAATAATCTTAAGCCTAACAGATACAAACATGTACATTTGCTCTTTACGAACAATTTGCTACCCTGTAGCGAAACGATCATATCTCCTATCCCTGATGTCCGATTTTAGTCCATTATACCTTGTTGGAAAGCTATAAGAATCCTCTACACGGTAAAATTAACCTTACATTTACATTCCTAATCGATCAACTCCAATTTTAATTCGAACAGTTCTGGTCGGATTTTTCGGGACTGCTCGGGTAGCCCTACGGAACAGCTTATATCTTTCTCTACCGAACTCGGATTTTGATTCCGTAAATTTCCTATTAAAATAGGTATACATGAGTATTATAGTTAAAAATTTCAGCTCTAAATTCTTTAAATCCAGACCTAGGGAAATTCTCAAAGTGGGCTACTTGGAATAGCTATTCTAGACTATTTTCGGCTAACTTTCATTCTAAGTGTCCGAACTTAATCTTATAATTTTTCCAGCATTTCTACCATAAAATTGATACCAATTTTCCCTCTTTTTCATCCACATCCATTAGACATTTATAAAATTCCCAAACTCAAGTTTTCTAGCTTTAGACTCATGCTTCATTAGCTAACCCATCAAATACCATCTTTAGATTAGGTCTTCCATCACCCTAATCTAACATGAAACATCATATAGTATTAAAAACCCCAAATGCTCAAACCCTAAAATTTCGATTTAGGGAAAAATAGATTTACCAAGATGATTAAACTTTCTTTTCCACCACAAACTCCTAACCATGCAAGGATTTGAAGATCTTCCTTCTTTCAATTATGGAGATGAAGCAAGGAGATGACAAAGTTTTCTCTCCCTTTCTCTATGTGGTTCACGTGAGATATGGGGAGGGAGAAGCCAATTTTGGCTGATTTTGTTCCTCATTAAGTGAGGGTGAAAAGTCTATTTTACCCTTAATGAGTTGCCTAAATTTGTGTTATTACTAAGAGTGGTTCATGGAACCCAAGTTTTGTCATGCAATGCTCATATTCCTTTTTTCATTTAATTTGATCCCTCTCTTAATTCAATTAACATATAGTTCGGTTTTATTTATGGTTCATTCGAATCACTTTGCTATCCCAATTTTTCGGATGTTACAACTCTCCCCTCAAAAGAAATTCGTCCTCGAATTTACCTGAAGGGAACAGTTGCGGATATTGGGCTTTCATCATGTCCTCGGGTTCCCAAGTAGCTTCTTCTTTCTTATGATTTCTCCAAAGAACTTTTACTAAGGGAACATTCTTGTTGCGAAGTCTTTTAATTTCTCGATCAAGTATCTAAACCGGTTCCTCTTTCATAAGATAAATCAGGATTTAACTCTAGTTCCTCAGGTTCTAGAACATGAGAGGGATCGGATCTGTATCTTCTCAGCATAGAAACATGAGACACATTGTGTATCTTATCAAACTAACTGGGGAGAGTAAGACGATAGGCCACCGGGCCAATCCTTTCGACAATCTCAAAAGATCCGATGAATCGAGGGCTAAGCTTTCCTCTTTTCCTGAATCTGAACACTTTCTTCCTAGGAGAAACCTTTAGGAAGACCTTGTCTCCCACATTGTACTGAATGTCTCTTCGTTTCAAGTCTGCATAAGCCTTTTGTCTATCGAAGGCTTGTTTCAATCGGTCATGAATTATTCGAACTTGTTCCTCTGTTTCCCGGATCATTTCAGGTCCCAAAACCTTATTCTCTCCCAATTCGGACCAACATAAGGGAGTTCTGCATTTTTTCCCGTATAAAGCTTCAAAAGGAGCCATCTGAATCGATGCTTGATAGCTATTATTGTATGCAAATTCTACTAAGGGTAGGGACCTTTCCCAATTCTTCCCAAAGTCTATAACACAAGCACGTAGCATATTCTCCAATACTTGTATTACTCTTTCCGACTGACCATCAGACTGCGGATGGAAAGCAGTACTAAGATGTACTTTAGTCCCAAGAGCCTTTTGCAAAGATTTCCAAAATCTGGAGGTGAAGTTCGGATCTCTATCAGAAATGATGGACGTTGGTACACCATGTAATCGAATCACTTCTCGGATATACAACTCAGTTAAGGTCTCTGAGGTCATGTTCTTTCGAACCGGAATAAAATGCGTAGACTTGGTGAGTCTATCAACTATCACCCAAATAACATCATTCTTTCTCGGTGTAACCGGTAAGCCCATAACAAAATCCCTTGTTACTCGATCCCATTTCCACTCAGGCAATTCAATAGGCTGAAGTAGTCCTGTAGGAGCTCGATGTTTAGCCTTAACTTTCTGACACGTCAAACATCAGGATACAAAATCTGTGATGGCTGCTTTCATGCCAGGACACCAATACAAGGATTTCAAGTCTTTATACATCTTAACCGAACCAGGATGGATTAAGAATAAGCTTTGATGTGCTTCTTGCAATATATCTCTTTTCAGTTCCTCATTGTTCGGAACACATACTCTATCTCTAAAGTAGAGTAATCCATTCGGATTAAGGGAGAATTCGAAATTAGCTTCCGAATCAAGCTTTGATGAAATAGCTTGAAGTTCAAAATCAGACTGTTGCAAATCTTTGATCCTCAAAATCAGATCAGACTGAACCTGGAGTTCAGACAAATATCCTTGCTTTTGATATACTCGAAGATGAGCATTAATCGAATTTGGGGCTACAAAGAAATTTTTAAATCAGATACGAATATTCAAAAGGGAACTTATAACATTTCAAAGTCATCAAATAGCTTACCCAAGGTCGGTTTACGACTAAGAGCATCAGCCACCACGTTGGCTTTTCCGGGATGATAATCAATGACCAAGTCATAATCTTTTAGCAATTCTATCTATCTCCTTTGCCTCAAATTCAAATCCTTTTGAGTCAGGAGGTACTTGAGACTCTTGTGATCGGTGTACAGATAACACTTTTCACCATATAAGTAATGCCTCCAGATCTTGAGGGCAAAAACAATAGCAGCTAACTCGAGGTCATGTGTCGGATAATTCAACTCATGAGGCTTCAATTGCCTTGATGCATAAGCAACCACTTTATTTTCTTGCATTAGGACACAACCTAGTCCTGAATGTGAAGCATCACTATACACGGTAAATTCCTTACCGGATTCTGGTTGGATAAGGACAGGAGCATGAGTCAAGGCTTGCTTAAGCTGATCAAAGCTTCTTTGTTGGTCCTCTGACCATTCAAACAACTTATCTTTTCTTAGAAGCTTAGTTAAAGGCAAGGCGATAGTGGAGAATCCTTTAACAAATCTCCTATAATACCCGACTAAACCAAAGAAACTTCTGACCTCAGTAACATTTCTCGGAGGTCTCCAATCCAAAATAGTTTGTACTTTCTTAGCATCAACTTTGATTCCTTCTGCCGAAATAACATGGACAAGGAATGACACTTTCGATAACCAAAATTCACACTTGGAGAACTTGGCAAACATTTGACGTTCCCAAAGTATGCGTAGAACAATTCGAAGGTGTTCCGAGTGTTCCTCCTTGGTTCGAGAATACACCAATATGTCATCAATGAAGACAACCACAAACTTATCAAGATGAGGCTTGAACATCCGATTCATTAGATCCATGAATGCAGCTGGTGCATTGGTTAGCCCAAATGGCATCACCAAGAATTCGAAATGTCCATATCGAGTTCTGAAGGTCGTCTTAGGAACATCTTCTTCTTTTACTCTCATCTGATAGTACCCTGATCGAAGATCAATCCGGGAGAACACCGTAGCACTCTTAAGTTGATCAAATAAATCTTCAATCCTAGGCAGAGGGTACTTGTTCTTAATGATAACCTGATTCAGTTGCCGGTAATCAAGACAGTTTCATTGTTCCATCTTTCTTCTTTACGAACAAAATCGGAGCACCCCGTGGTGAAGAGCTAGGACGTATAAATCCCTTATCTTGTAGCTCTTGGAGCTGCTTCTTAAGTTTCTTCAGCTCAATAGGTGCCATTTTATAAGGGGCAATTGACACCGGATTAGTCCCAGGTTGGACTTCAATCCCGAATTCCACTTCTCTAGTTGGAGGAAGGCCAGGGAGTTCCTCCGGGAAGACATCAACAAATTTGGATACCACTGGAATCTTTGGCAACCCGAAGTCAAATTCATCTTGTAAAACCATATCAGCAAAGATCGAGGTTGGTTTCCTATCAATTAGGAGGATTGAATCCTTTCCCAAGCCACGAAGATACAATCTTTTGTTCTGACAGTCGATCCAAGCTTCATGTTTGGTCAACCAATCCAACCCCAATATGAGGTCAAACTCACAAGTTGGTAAGACAAACAAATCAATCCGGAAAGGAATACTTTGAATTGAGATCGGAGAGTCTTTACAAACGAGGTTAACACTCATTATACCTCCTATAGGGTTTGATACTACAAGACCCCTATCAATATTTTCAGGCTCTGACTTAGTCTTTACAAGCATTTTAGAACATACAAAGGAATGAGTGGATCCTGAATCTATCAAAGCATATGCAGGACTCAAATTTAATTCAATTGTACCTGGAATAACATCGGGAGACTCTTACTCCTCTCTACCATGAACATGGTACATCCTGGCAGGAGCTTGAGATCCTTGACGAGGAGGGGCTGATTGACGGTCCTTTCCTCTACTCTGATTCCCAGAATGGGCTGTCCCGGGCCCTTGTTTCTATTTTGAGGTGGAGGACTCTGATAGGCACGAGACTGAGGTGTGCCCCTATTCGGATTCTGAGGAAAATCCCAGATAAAGTGGTTTGATCCACCACAAGCATAGAATAGTTTCATCTGAAGCCGACAAGGTCCAGCATGAAACTTCTGACAGAACTGACAAGCCTGAGCTTTTCCAGAATTCCCCGTGCTATGAACCGATGCAACCGGGGCCGAAGGTCTATTTGCCGACTGAGGTCTTGGCACATAATGGCTCTTGGACTCATGGTGGTAGGTCGAAGAGTCTTCTCTCTGACTCTTGACTTTCTTCACACTCCAATTAGTCTTATCTTCCCATTTCTGTTTCTTGTCATTCTTATTTCCACCCTTTCTTTTCTCTGAAGCCTTCATCTTGGCTTCGGTAGCAATAACCCTGTTGACTAAAATCTGGAAGTCTGTGATCCCCAAGGCTGTGAACATAGGGCTCATTTCATCATTTAGCCCATCTATAAACATTTAACATTTCTGCTTCTCGGTCTTGATATATTCAGCTCCATATTTGCAGTACTTACAAAAGTCTGCCACATACTGTTCTATAGGCCTATTAGCCTGCTTCAAATACAAGAACTTCCTTCTTCTTTCTGCCAGATACTGCTCACTAATGTACTTCTTTCTGAACTCCTCCATAAAGAAGTCCAATGTAACAGAGTCGGTGGGAACAGTTAAGGTTGTAGTTTCCCACCAACTTAGGGCTTCATCAGCTAGAAGCGAAATAGCACACTCAAGTTTGTGTTCATCCGAGCACTACAGTTGCTTAGTCAAAATTTGAGTGGTTCTTTCCAACCATTGTTCGGGCTCCTCGGGCTTATCCTCATTAACACCCTCGAAAGTAAAGGCTCGATATCGAGCAAGCTTCTCAATTGGTGCCCTACTTGGCACAACATTAACAGGAGCTGGACGATCTTGTCTCAAGTCAGACACTAGCTGATCAAACATTCCCTTCATACTCAAAAGACATTCCCTCTGAACGTCTTGTATAACCGGGACTACCGGCTCAGGGGCAACCTCTATGAGAGGTTGTTCTTGCTCTAACAGAAGATTCGGTTCCATCCTTACATTTTCATTCTCATTAGATGATCCCTCGGGACTTTCATCTCCCAGGGCAAGTCTCGTATCAACCATACTGCAAAAAGATAAACAAATATTATTCAAATAAGCAAGAACACAAGCAAGTACGGTATAAAACTCCTAGGTGGCATAGTTCAATCCTATATGATGCATGCATATTACTTTCGGTCCGAGAATCATGTAACCGAAAGCTTTGATACCACTAAATGTGACACCCTCGCCCCGGGTTAGGAGTCGGGGGTGTCAACCGGACATACAAACTCGAATAATGTAATTCAATTCAAACCAATTACTTATTTATTTTACGGTTCAAGTCTTGTATTACTTACACAAATTCGAGAAAAATTTAAAACTTTTTCAACACTAAAACAATTTTCCAATTCGAATCTTAGATTCCATTTATTAATCAATTGTAACTTCAATTAATTTTGATCTAACTTCTATATCATTCCGTATTCATTTAATCACCAATAATTATACCTTATTAATCATGCAATTATCCATATTAAATTTGAACCCATGCAGTAAGGAGGTATCGATATCCCTAATGTTGGTATCGATACAGGGGTATCGAACCAGGTATCGATACAGGGGTATCGAACCAGGTATCGATACCGGTCCTTGGTGTTGACTCGTTGACCAAACTGGGTAGCCAGTATCGAAACGGGTATCGAACCAAATTGGCTACTGGAAGCTCCAGTATCGATACGGGTATCGAATCAATTTGGCTACTGGAAGCTCCAATATCGGAACATGCTTCGATCAAAATTACTATTGGAAGCCCCAGTATCGAAACATGCTTCGGAACCAAAAGTTTCTGCCAAAGGTGGTATCGATACCCAAGCTAGTGGTATCGATACCCCTGCTCGAAATTGACAAATTCAAGCCTTCTAAACACTTGGATATTTCAAAAGGGGCTATCTAGAGGTCTCAACCCGAACCTATGCCCTAAGGATCATTACACATGCTTAGGTAACCCATTCAATTCACCAATTTTGTTCATTTTAGTCAATTTGTTATGCATGTCAATTATTCAAGTCATCCCCTACTTAGGACAAACATCTAGCCTTATCCTTACCATGGTCTCCTAAGCAATCAAAAATTAGTGTCCTAAGTTCACATGACCTAGACACCATGTTAAGTTAACCATATACCAAAGGCATTCTTCCAAAGCCAACATACCAACCATAGCCAAACTCAAAACATACAAGGCTAGCCTACCATGAGTGTTAAGCCTTATGTCTTACAAACCAAAAGCTTAATGATCATATGAATATACACAAATCATGAGCTAGCTAACAAAATGCATATACTAAACTAGCATGATCACTATGCCACCTTATATTAGGAGTTACAAAAATTATCACAATACCATACTTTGACTTGTTTCTTGTGTCCTTGCGTCGGTTCGGGCTTGGTCTATCTCTTTAACTTGTGAACCTGTTGTTTGGGAAGGAGGAAACAAAGAGTGTAAGTACTAAGAAGTACTTAGTGAGGTAGCCTAAGTCTAGCCAATTTAGACATGAATCAAAACACATTATAAACTTCAAGTGAGCAACACATCAATTACATATAGCAATTAGTACATCAATCAACATGCTTAAATGTACAATAGCAAGTCGTATTCAAGTGTCCTATGGCAAAGTCATATCCAATGCTTAGGTTCAAATCATAACTAATGCCCTATGGCAAGTACATGTGAAATGTTCAAGTTCAATTCATATCAAATGCTCTATGACAAATACATGTCAAATGCTCAAATTCAAATCATATCAAATGCCCTATGGCAAGTACATGTCAAATGTTCAAGTTCAAATCATACCAAATGCCCTATGGCAAATACATGTCAAATGCTCAAGTTCAAATCATTTCAAATGTCCTATGGCAAGTACATGTCAAATGCTTATTGGCAATTTACATTTCAAATGCTCCATAGCAAATATATTAATTTTAATCTTTCTAATTAATTTCAAACGTTGCCTTGGTATAGTTAGACTAGGTAAGCGAGTCAACAGAATTACCCTAAGGTACTAACAAAAGTGCCACTAGGACACTAACAAAAAATACCCATGGTATCTACACATGGTGACTAACCACCAACAAAAGTACCCATAGTACCAACAGAAGTACCGAAGTACTGATCAGAAGTACCGAAGTACTAACAAATGAGCTCAGACCCTAGGCATACCGTACTACCTATGACCAAATATAGAAGACAAGGTCTTCTTAAAAGTTTCTCCTTAAAAAAGGTCTTTAGATTCGAAAAGAGGGGAAAGCTTAGCCCTCGATTCATTGGACCTTTTGAGGTTATTGAAAGGATCGGCCTGGTGGCTTTTCGTCTTGCTCTTCCTAGTGAATTTGGTAAGATACATAATGTGTTCCATGTATCGATATTGAGAATGTACAGTTCTGATCCTTCTCATGTTTTGGAACCTGAAGAATTGGAGTTAAATCTTGATTTGTCTTATGAAGAGGAACCGGTTCAGATTCTTGATCGAGAAGCTAAGAGGCTTCAGAACAAGAATGTTCCTTTGGTAAAAGTTCTTTGGAGAAATCACAAGAAAGAAGAAGCTACATGAGAGCTGATGAGTGCCTAAAAGACAGTTATTTACTACCCTTTTCATGGTACTTTATGCATCTATTATACACCAACTTGAACTGAAATATGGACTCTTTGCACAATATTGGATATTCCGTTATCACTACTTAAAAAATCAATATTTATAGAGAATGTAGAAATTATTCATATTCTATACATGCAGGAATATCCAGGGCTGAAGCAACAGTGAAACAATATTGAGGACGAGGTAGGGGACAAGGCCACGACAACATCCAGAGTGGCAGCACCAACATTGGAGGCGCAATGAAAGATAAAAATACAGAGAACATTCTGGAAGATGCAGCGCACCAATTGGACCAGGCTAGCGCACTAAAAGCCCAAGTCAAAGATCAAACGGGAAAATCCTTCTAGAAGGCAGCAAACGTGGAAATATCAGATCCCACGAAGAAGACTTGTTCCTTACTCCAAGTTAAAGTCTATTTAGAAAAGGTTTGCCCTAGGTTAAGACTATATATACCCTACCCGACCACATTGTTGAGAGAGCCGATTTTAGAGAAACCCTTCTCCCTAAGAATTGTACCTATCGACATTATGTTCTAAATTTCTTAGGGATAGGTGAAGGTTGTAGATATTAGTGAGAGGAGATTGTTTCTTGTTTCTTTTTTCTAATGCAATAATAATATCAAAGTTTGCTTATCCTATTGCCATTCCTTGTTCTTGCATTCAAGCTCGAGAGAGAAATTTGTAAGTAATATATTTATCTAGCATCGAGAGGTATAGATTCACGAAAGGGATAAGTACAGTGTTGTAGACACTAACTTGGCCTAAAGATAGGTTAAGAGTTTCAGCAGCTAAAAGAAGTGTTGGATTGGTTGGTGGTTATCGTTGATTTACGCCGAGAGGTATCGTCAAGGACCAGTCATCAACAACGCTCTGACTTAGAGATAAGCGGAGTCAACTACGAACACTTTACTGAACTTTGATGTATCTGCCCAAGAGCAAGAGATTACCACGGCAGAGAGCACTAATGCTGCCGAGGCTGTATCTGCAGTACTGTCGAAGCAGTATTGTGTAATTGTATTGGACAAGAAGAAGATCAATTGAATCCACTAATTGACACAGCTGGATCCTACCTACTTTCTCTATATCGTTCTCAACCTTTTATTTTATGTTTTGTTATTTAATTATTTAGTTAGTTAAACAAATCCACTTATCTGTGTTTTTACTTTATTTTTCAGGAGCAAGGGAACAAGGGGAAACATATTAAGTATACCAATCCCTGTGGAGACGATACATGATATACTTATCACTTTATTATTTGACGACGTGTACACTTGCACTCAATTGCGCTTTTATTGCATGCATCAAGTTTTTGGCACCGTTGCCGGGGAGTGACAACTAAATTTTGTTTTTTTTATTTTCTTGCTCTTTAACCATTCTTTATATAACTTTAATTTTAATTTTTTATTTATTTTTTATTAACTTTGACTTCTTTGGTATATGACCAGGGCAAACCCAAGTGGTCCATTGTACGAATTGGACCCTGAAATCGAACGAACAAGACACCATCTAAGGCGTAACCTATTTCAAGTCATGGATGATCCACCAAGAGGACAAATTCCACCTGTTGACCATAATGTACTGCCACCAGCAATGCCGCAGCAGCCACTGCCGCAACAATTGCCGAGGCAACCCACTGTTAGAGACTATCTGGTGGAAGATCTAAACGGACTCAATCCTGGAGTAGTCACCTCAGAAATTGAAGCAACTCACTTTGAATTGAGCGCTAGATGTTAAACTAGCTTAGAACATTTGCATAGCTTGGAAATGTCGAGGTAAGTAATGGCACGCGGTTACGGATGCCAGGTATGTGATTCATGCATGAGGTATGTTCATGATAGCATGGTATATATATATACTTTTGATATGTTAGCATGGCCTATGCTTTTGGATTTGGTAGCATGATATATCAGCTTTTGGATTGGTAGCATGACATAATGCTCTTGATATTAGCATGTTATGAACATCATTTATGATAAGGAACTATTTAACACAAAATGGAAAGATTAAATGAAATTGGAACTCTGATTGAGCCTTGATCAATAGTTGTCATAGGTAGTATGGCATACCTAGGGTCTGAGCTCACTTGTTAGTACTTCAGTACTTCTGTTGATACTAAGGGTACCTTTGTTTGGTGGTTAGTCACCATTTGTAGATACCGTGGGTATCTTTTGTTAGTGCCTTCGTGGGACTTCTGTTAGTACCTTTGTGGTACTTCTGTTGACTCGTTAATCTAGTCAAACTATACCAAGGCATCATTTGAACTAATCCGGAAGAACAAAATTTAAGATATTTCTAATTGAGCATTTGACATGATATTGCCATAGAGCATTTGATACAATATTGCTAATTGAGCATTTGACATGATATTGCCATAGAGCATTTGATACAACATTGCTAATTGAGCATTTGATTATAAGTTGTCTTAGAGCATTTGAATATGAATTTGTAAATGAGCAAATAGTTGCGAATTTGGTTTGCTTGCTATTGGCATGGGGTATATGATATCTGAAAAGTATGTTAAATAAGATACATGTTAAGCATGTTACACAATGTTTGAGTTGTTATGTAAAATTAATTGATTGCTTATTTGAAGCATGTTATTTTATTTTGATTAATGTCTAATTGGTTAGACTTAGGGTTGCCTCACTAAGCACTTCGTAAGTACTTACCACCGTTTGTTTCCTCCTTCCCAAAGCAATAGGTTCTCGAGTCGAGGAGTTAGATTGAGTTCGATCGGAAGCAAGGACACCAAGCAAGCAAAGTATGGTATTTTGTTATTTTGTCAACTCTTAGTGATTGGTGGCATAGTATGCATGTTTAGAATGACTCATGCATTTTGATATTTGGATCATGGTTTGTATATATGATCATTCATATTTTCGGTATGTAAGCTATAAGGCATTTGAATATGTTAAGCTAGCCTTATCTCCTTGGGAGATTGGCATATGGTATGTAATGTTGGTCTTGTATTATACATGTAATATGTAAGTAATGGACTTGGCATGTGAACATAGAATTAAGTAGGATATCATGTGAATCCTTAGAATCACACCATGAATATGTTAGTTGCCTAGAAAAAGGGGTATGTCATAAAGGTTAGCTAATTGTTAGGTGGAACATGATAGGATGAATGGCCATTTGATTAGAAATGTTAGATTTGGTATGTTGGAAGTCCATGAGCATTAATTTAGTGATGAATTGATCAAATGGTAGAATTGATAAATGGTTATTGATGCTTAGACTTTTGGACTGGTCCCTTAAGGGTTAAGGATGATTAGAGGTTATATAGATGACCTTTGGTTAATGTCTAAGTGTTTTAAAAAGTTAGAAATTTGCCCTTTGGATCGAGGGTATCGATACCAATTACATGGGTACCAATACCACCCTTGGCAGTAATATTTTGTATCGAAGCTTGGTTTGATACTAAGCCTCCTTGTGTCTCCCTGATTCGATACCGGTATTAAACCAGGCTATCTAACCTTAGTCAACGAGTCAACGAGGTAGATCAGTATCGATACTTGGTTCGATACTAGGGCTTCCTATAACGAAATTGCATCGATACCTATTTTGAACTAAACCTTCAACCTTGGTCAATGAGTCAACATAGTTGACCTGTATCAAACTGAGATTCGATACCCCTGTTTCGATACCTCTTATAGGGAGGTATCGATACCCCCTTGACACCTTGAGCTCTTCCATTTGAACTAAGTTAGAATTTGAAGAATGAAATCATGTATTAGGAGTTCCTTTGGGAAAATGAAATATACTTAAGATCGAATAATAAGTATAATGAATTTGGAAAAGTTTTTAGTTGGACCCGAATTTAACACGAATGATAGGGTTTAAGGGATTGTGAAACATATGATATAATTGAATTGTCTTTCGAATGATTGAAAAGTTTTAAATTGGTCCAAAATCTGATAAAGGAACTACTTACATTTGACTTATAATTTTATATAATAAACAAAATATCTTGATTTTGAATACAAAGTTCGGTTATTAGGTTCGGCCAACGCCCCCGTCTCCTAATCCTGGGCGAGGGTGTCACAATTAGTGGTATCAGAGTTTTCGGTTACATGATTCTCTGATCGAAAGAAATATGCATGCATCATATAGGATTGGACTATGCCACCTAAGAGTTTTATGCCATACTTGTTTGTGTTCTTGCTTATTTGAATAATATTTGTTCACCTTTTGTAGTATGATTGATACAAGATTGGCCCTAGGTGATGAAAGTCCTGGGGGATCATCTAAATAGAATAATAGTGTGAGGATAGAGTCAAATCCTCCGCTAGAACAAGAACAAACTCCGGTTGAGGTTGCCCCCTGAGCCGGTAGTCTCAGTTATACAAGACATTCAGAGGGATTGTCTTTTGAGTATGAAGGGGATGTTTGATCAATTAGTATCTGATTTGAGACAAGATTGTCCCACCGTCCCTGCTGATGTTAGACCAAGTAGGGCTCCTGTTGAGAAACTTGCTCGATATCGAGCCTTTACTTTCGCGGGTTGTAATGAAGAAAAGCTCGAAGAACTCGAGCAATGGTTGGAAAGAACCACTCAGATTTTGACTAAGCAACTGCAGTGCTCAGACGAACACAAACTTGAGTGTGCTACCTCGCTTCTAGCTGATGAAGCCTTAAGTTGATGGGAGATAACAACTTTGACCGTTCCCACCGACTCTGTTACATGGGACTTTTTTGTAAAGGAATTCAAGAAGAAATACATAAGTGAGCAGTATCTTGCCGAAAGAAGAAGGAGATTCTTGTATTTGAAGCAGGCTAATAGGCCTATCGAGCAATATGTGGCAGACTTTTATAAGTACTGCAAATATGGTGTGAAGTACATCAAGACCGAGAAACAAAAATGTCAGATGTTCATTGATGGGCTGAATGATGAGATGAGCCCTATGTTCAAAGCTTTGCGGATCACTGATTTCCAGATTCTAGTTAATCGGGCTATTGCCACCAAAGCCAAGATGAAAGATTCGGAAAAGAGAAAAGGAGGAAATAAGAAAGACAAGAAGCGGAAATGGGAATATAAGTCTGAATGGAATATAAAGAAAGTCAAGAATCAGAAAGAAGGCTTCTCCACTTACCATCGTGAATCCAAAAGTCATTATGTGCCGAGACCTCAGTCGGCAAATAGACCTTCAGCCCCGGTTACATCTGTTCATAGCACAAGGAATTTTGGAAAAGCTTAGGTTTATCAGTTTTGTCAAAATTTCCATGTTGGACCTTGTCGGCTTCAGATGAAACTAGGTTATGCTTGTGGTGGGTCAGACCATTTTATTCGGGATTACCCTCAGAATCCTAATGGAGGTACTCCTCGATCTCATACCTATTAGATTCCTCCACCTCAGAATAGAAACAAGGGTCCAAGACAGACCCATTTCGTGAATTAGAGTAAAGGAAAGGACCATCAATCGACCCCTCCTCGTCAGGAATCATGAGCCCCTGCTAGAATGTACAACATCCGTGGTAGAGGAGAGGAAGAGTCTCCCGATGTGATTGCAGGTACCGTTGAATTAAATTTAAATCTTGCATATGCTTTGATAGATTCAGGATCCACTCATTCCTTTGTATGTTCTAAAATGCTTATGAAGGTTAAGTTAGAGCCTGAAAATGCTGATAGGGATCTTATAGTATCAAACCCAATAGGAGGTATAATGAATGTTAACCTCATTTGTAAAGACTCCCCGATCTCGATTCAAAATATTCATTTTCGAATTGATCTGTTTATTCTACCAACTTGTGAGTTTGACCTTATATTGGGGTTAGATTGGTTAACCAAACATGAAACTTGGATCGATTATCAAAACCGAAGATTATATCTTCGTGGTTTGGGAAAGGAGTCATTTCTCCTAATTGTTAGGAAACCAACTTTGATATTTGTTGCTATGGTTCTGCAAGATGAATATGACTTCGGTTTGCCAAAAATTCTAGTGGTATCCGAATTTGTTGATGTCTTCCCTGAGGAACTCCCTGGCCTTCCTCCGGTATTGAAGTCCAGCTTGGGACTACTCCGGTATCGATTGCTCCTTATAGAATAACACCTGTTGAATTGAAAGAACTTAAGAAGCAACTCCAAGAGCTACAAGATAAAGGATTTATTCGTCCTAGCTCCTCTCCGTGGGGTGCTCCCGTTTTGTTTGTAAAGAAGAAAGATAGTACGATAAGACTTTGTATTGATTATCGGCAGCTGAATCAGGTTACCATCAAGAACAAGTACCCTCTGCCAAGAATTGAAGATTTGTTTGATCAACTTAAGAATACTACGGTATTCTCTCGGATTAACCTTCGATTGTAGTATTATCAAATGAGAGTGAAAGAAGAAGATATCCCTAAGACTGCTTTCAAAACTCGATATGGACACTTTAAATTTTTGGTGATGCCATTTGGGCTAACCAATGCCCCGACGGCATTCATGGATCTTATGAATCAGATGTTTAAGCCTCATCTTGATAAGTTCGTAGTCTTCTTTATTGATGACATTTTGGTGTATTCTCAGAATAAGGAGGAACACTCAGAACACCTTCAAATTGTCTTACGGAATCTTCAGGAATGTCAGTTGTTTGCTAAGTTCTCAAAGTGTGAATTCTGGTTATTAGAAGTGTCCTTCCTTGGCCATGTCATCTCGGCAGAAGGAATCAAAGTTGATGCTAAGAAAGTGCAAACTATTTTGGATTGGAGACCTTCGAGGAATGTTACCGAGGTCAGAAGTTTCCTTGGTTTAGCCGGGTATTATAGGAGATTTGTTAAAGGATTCTCGACTATTGCTTTACCCTTAACTAAACTCCTCCCAAAGGATCAATTGTTTGAATGGTCCGAGGACCAATAAAGAAGCTTTGATCAACTTAAGCAAGCTTTAACCCATGCTCTTGTTCTTATTCAACCGGAATCTGGTAAGGAATTCACTGTGTATAGTGATACCTCACATTCGAGACTGGGATGTGTTCTGATGCAAGGAAATAATGTGGTTGCTTATGTATCAAGGTAATTGAAGCCTCATGAATTGAATTATCCTACTCATGATCTCGAGTTAGCGGCTATTATGTTTGCCCTCAAGATATGAAGGCACTACTTATATGGTGAGAAGTGTTACCTATATACCGATTACAAGAGTCTCAAATATCTCCTTACTCAGAAAGATTTAAATTTGAGACAAAGAAGATGGATGAAATTACTAAAGATATGGAGGCACGACTTGGTCATTGATTACCTTCCCGGAAAGGCCAATGTGGTGGCCGATGCTCTTAGTCGTAAGCTAACATTGGCCCCGAATTCGATAAATGCTCACATTCGGGTATATCGAAAGTAAGGATATTTGTCTTAACTTCATGTTCAATCTGATCTGATTACGAGAATTAAAGATCTTCAACAATCCGATTCTAAGCTTCAAGCTATTGCATCAAAGCTTAATTCAAAAGCTAACATCGAATTCTCCCTCAATTCGAATGGATTGCTCTACTTCCGAGATAGAGTTTGTGTTCCGAATAATGAAGAATTGAAAAGAGATATCTTACAAGAAGCATACCAAAGTTCATTTTCGATCCATCCTGGCTCTGTTAAAATGTATCAGGATCTGAAACCTCTGTATTGGTGGCCTGGCATGAAAGCAACCATCACAGACTTTGTGTCTCGATATTTCACTTGTCAGAAAGTCAAGGCTGAGCATCGAGCTCTTACGGGATTGTTTCAGCCTATTGAAATGCTCGAGTGGAAATAGGATCCAGTAACGATGCATTTTGTCACCGATTTGCCTGTTACTCCGAGGAAAATGATGTTATTTGGGTGATTGTTGATAGACTCACCAAGTCTACATATTTATTCCGGTTCGAAAGAACATAAATTTAGAAACCTTAGCCGAGTTGTATATCCGTGAGATGATTCAATTACATGGTATGCCGACATCCATCATTTTTGATAGGGATATGAACTTTACCTCCCAATTTTGGAAGTATTTGCAGAAGGCTCTTGGAACTAAAGTACATCTTAGCACTGCCTTCCATCCGCACTCTGATGGCCAATCTGAAAGAGTGATACAAGTGTTGGAAGATATGCTACGCGCTTGTGTCATAAACTTTGGAAAGAATTGAGAAAAGTTCCTACCCTTGGTGGAATTTGCATACAACAATAGCTATTAAGCATCCATTCAGATGACTCCTTTTGAAGCTCTATACGAGAGGAGATGTAGAACTCCTTTATGTTGGTCTGAATTGGGAGAGAACAAGGTTTTGGGACCTCAGACGATTCGGGAACTAAAGAACAAGTCTGAATTATTCATGATCGTTTGAAACAAGCCTTTGACAGACAAAAGGCTTATGCAGACTTGAAACAAAGAGACATTCAATATAATATAGAAGACAAGGTCTTCTTAAAAGTTTCTCCTTAAAAAAGGTCTTTAGATTCGAAAAGAGGGGAAAGCTTAGCCCTCGATTCATTGGACCTTTTGAGGTTATTGAAAGGATCGGCCTGGTGGCTTTTCGTCTTGCTCTTCCTAGTGAATTTGGTAAGATACATAATGTGTTCCATGTATCGATATTGAGAATGTACAGTTCTGATCCTTCTCATGTTTTGGAACCTGAAGAATTGGAGTTAAATCTTGATTTGTCTTATGAAGAGGAACCGGTTCAGATTCTTGATCGAGAAGCTAAGAGGCTTCAGAACAAGAATGTTCCTTTGGTAAAAGTTCTTTGGAGAAATCACAAGAAAGAAGAAGCTACATGAGAGCTGATGAGTGCCTAAAAGACAGTTATTTACTACCCTTTTCATGGTACTTTATGCATCTATTATACACCAACTTGAACTGAAATATGGACTCTTTGCACAATATTGGATATTCCGTTATCACTACTTAAAAAATCAATATTTATAGAGAATGTAGAAATTATTCATATTCTATACATGCAGGAATATCCAGGGCTGAAGCAACAGTGAAACAATATTGAGGACGAGGTAGGGGACAAGGCCACGACAACATCCAGAGTGGCAGCACCAACATTGGAGGCGCAATGAAAGATAAAAATACAGAGAACATTCTGGAAGATGCAGCGCACCAATTGGACCAGGCTAGCGCACTAAAAGCCCAAGTCAAAGATCAAACGGGAAAATCCTTCTAGAAGGCAGCAAACGTGGAAATATCAGATCCCACGAAGAAGACTTGTTCCTTACTCCAAGTTAAAGTCTATTTAGAAAAGGTTTGCCCTAGGTTAAGACTATATATACCCTACCCGACCACATTGTTGAGAGAGCCGATTTTAGAGAAACCCTTCTCCCTAAGAATTGTACCTATCGACATTATGTTCTAAATTTCTTAGGGATAGGTGAAGGTTGTAGATATTAGTGAGAGGAGATTGTTTCTTGTTTCTTTTTTCTAATGCAATAATAATATCAAAGTTTGCTTATCCTATTGCCATTCCTTGTTCTTGCATTCAAGCTCGAGAGAGAAATTTGTAAGTAATATATTTATCTAGCATCGAGAGGTATAGATTCACGAAAGGGATAAGTACAGTGTTGTAGACACTAACTTGGCCTAAAGATAGGTTAAGAGTTTCAGCAGCTAAAAGAAGTGTTGGATTGGTTGGTGGTTATCGTTGATTTACGCCGAGAGGTATCGTCAAGGACCAGTCATCAACAACGCTCTGACTTAGAGATAAGCGGAGTCAACTACGAACACTTTACTGAACTTTGATGTATCTGCCCAAGAGCAAGAGATTACCACGGCAGAGAGCACTAATGCTGCCGAGGCTGTATCTGCAGTACTGTCGAAGCAGTATTGTGTAATTGTATTGGACAAGAAGAAGATCAATTGAATCCACTAATTGACACAGCTGGATCCTACCTACTTTCTCTATATCGTTCTCAACCTTTTATTTTATGTTTTGTTATTTAATTATTTAGTTAGTTAAACAAATCCACTTATCTGTGTTTTTACTTTATTTTTCAGGAGCAAGGGAACAAGGGGAAACATATTAAGTATACCAATCCCTGTGGAGACGATACATGATATACTTATCACTTTATTATTTGACGACGTGTACACTTGCACTCAATTGCGCTTTTATTGCATGCATCAAGTTTTTGGCACCGTTGCCGGGGAGTGACAACTAAATTTTGTTTTTTTTATTTTCTTGCTCTTTAACCATTCTTTATATAACTTTAATTTTAATTTTTTATTTATTTTTTATTAACTTTGACTTCTTTGGTATATGACCAGGGCAAACCCAAGTGGTCCATTGTACGAATTGGACCCTGAAATCGAACGCACAAGACACCATCTAAGGCGTAACCTATTTCAAGTCATGGATGATCCACCAAGAGGACAAATTCCACCTGTTGACCATAATGTACTGCCACCAGCAATGCCGCAGCAGCCACTGCCGCAACAATTGCCGAGGCAACCCACTGTTAGAGACTATCTGGTGGAAGATCTAAACGGACTCAATCCTGGAGTAGTCACCTCAGAAATTGAAGCAACTCACTTTGAGCTCAAACCAGTGATGTTCAACATGTTGAACACAATTGAACAGTTTAGTGGGTCTGGTACTGAAGATGCAAGGCAGCATCTTAAATCTTTCATGGAAGTGTGCAATTCTTTCAAGATTCCAGGAGTCCATGAAGATATTTTACGATTAAAATTATTCCCCTATTCACTGAGGGATAGGGCGAAAACTTGGTTGAATGGCATCCCAGCATGATCCATAGGATCTTGGGAGGAACTCTGCCAAGAATTCATTACGAGGTTTAATCCGACAAATCTCTATGATCGCATCCGTAATGAAATCACATCATTTCGGCAGGATGATGATGAACCGATGTATGAGGCATGGGAATGCTACAGAGAATTATTAAACAAATGCCCACTACATGGTTTTCCCTTGTGGACACAAGTCTCCATGTTTTATAATGCTATCAATGCCTCCACAAGGATGATGCTAGATGCTTCTGCGAATGGGACACTTTTGGATAGAGCACCCGTGGAGGCCATTGAGATTCTGAACAAACTTGCAAGGAACGATTTCCAATTTCCCACATCAAGGCGAGGAGGAATGAGACATAATGCCATTGCCTATGAATTAGACACACCCAGTTCGGTGGCAACACAATTGGCTTCTCTGACCAAGATGGTTCAGAATATGCAAGCCCAGAGAAATATACATGAGGTCAAGGCAATTAACTCATCGGATTACATGCAAGATAAGGAAACCATCCTATATGTTGGAAACTATAACAAGAATAATCAAATGATGTCCAACAATTATAATCCATCCTGGAAAAGACATCCAAACTTTTCATGGAGTAACCTTAACAATGCCTTAAATCCAATTAATCAAGCCCCTGGATTCCAACACTAAAGTCAGAACCTACCGTAGCAACACAGTCAACAGACCATGTCACAGCAGCAGGTACAACAACAACAGTCTCTGAATGCATTGGCAGATTCTCTCACGGGTTACATGATAAAGATTGATGCATACATGACCGACAATAGATGCTTCATGAAGCGTACTGATGACTTCATGAACCGAACTGAGATGAGACTGCAGAACCAGGAGGTTGCGATTAAGTATTTAGAAACCCAAGTTAGTCAATTTGCCTAACGATAAAACACTCGACCACCATGGGGTTTACCTAGCAATACTGAGGTTGCTAAGGCATTAAGCCACGAGCAATGCAAGGTAATTACAACAAGAAGTGACCTACAATTAAAAGATAAAGAAGGGACCTCAACCGATAGAGTCCAACCAGAAAAACAACATCATAAGGACTCAGAAGCTAAGTAGGACCCTGTTGAAAGCACTGCCACGGCAGCAGAACCAGCAGTATCAGAACAACTTGCCGAGGAACCTATAAATAAGTTCACCTAAGGTATTAAACTCAATATCCAAGGAAACCTGAAGGACATGAGACCACCACCTCCTTTCCCGCAGAGGTTAAAAAAGCACAAACAAGACCACCAATTTTAGAAATTCCTAGACATCTTAAAGCAAGTCCATATCAACTTGCCACTAGTTGAGGCTATTGAACAAATGCCCAACTATGACAAGTTCTTAAAGGACAAAGTATCCAAACGACGGAGGCTAGGGGAATTTGAAACGGTGGCAGCCACTGAAGGTTGCATGGCCATGCTGCATAATCGCATGCCGCCTAAGCTAAAGGATCTTAGATGCTTCACAATCCCCTGTGTGATTGGGATGGTTATAAAGGAACAACCCTATGCGACTTGGGAGCAAGCATCAATCTAATGCCCAAATCAGTTTTTCAAAAACTTGGAATAGGGCGGGCAAAACCAACAACAATACTGCTCCAACTTGCGGATCGATCTTATGTACATTCTGAAGGCAAAATTGAGGACATTCTGGTGAAGGTCGACAAGTTTATATTTCCTGCCGATTTTCATGTCCTTGACTATGAGGCCGAAGACAATGCACCGATCATATTGGGTCGACCTTTCCTTACTACTAGATGCACCACCATCGATATGGAAAATGGCGAGCTCACAATACGGATAAACGATCAACAAGTCAAGTTGAACGCCTTCCACAATCTTACAAATTCAGACGCTCCAGCAGAATGTAAGGCTCTCCACAAACCAAACCAGGGTACTAAAACATCCTGCCTGGGCAGCACACTCGGCAGACTGTTCGGTAAGCGAATAAAACCCGAAGGAGAAGTCGAATGCACTGAAGGGACTGGTCAACACACGAAGGAAGATACGGGCCATAAAGAAATAATGAATGTGGGAGATGCATTCACATGCACTCTACAAGTAACATAATCTCTTCCCTTCAATTTTAGTTATTATATTAGGATTAGTTTATTGCTATTTCCAGTTGTTATGTTTTATTTTCAGTATTTCATGTTTTTATGTCTTGTTTTTAGAATAAATAAAACAACGAATGTAGAAAAATCATGTCATAGCAGGAAGTCTGCTGCTGAGACAGTAACTGTGCATCAAGGAAGTAAATGCCTAACGGCTACTTTTTAACAGTCATATTTTTACAGCCTATATAAACAGACTCAATGTTGTGCACTATTTACTCTTGCATTCTTGCTACTTTTGTTTTCTTTAACAATCTTGCTCTCACTATCTTTCCAATCTCTTGAAATTTTCAAAACTCTCTTTATTACTCCAGAATTTTTCTCTCAAATCATTTTCCACGAACAATCAATGGCTTCTTACACAAGATTCGCCCCAGCCACTGTTGCTGACCGATTCAACCGCTCGTTCGTTGCTCGGCAGTTGTGGGAAGAGCAAGGATTTCAACAAACCAATGAGGCATATTTCGGCATTGAATTGTACTTGTTCAACAAGATTCAGTATTAAGATTGGGAGGCATTCTGCCTTCAGCCTCCACCGGCGAACGCCACCATTGTGAGAGAATTTTACGCACATGGGCCGAGCAAGGACATCCTCTTTGTCCACTGCCGAGGCAAGCCTTTGCAACTCGATACCAAGGTTATCAATGAATTTTATGGTCTCACACTCATACGTGATGTTTATGCCGAATTCGTAGACGACATCACCACTCAAGACTATAAAGAGATTAAAGATGAGCTCTGTTACAACAACACCTCATGGGAAACCGGTACCCATAAAGGTTCAGTAACAAGGCAGAGTCTAATACCCGAGGCCAAGATGTGGTGTACTTTTTTCAAGAGACGACTTATCCCAACCTCTCATAACAGCACAGTGGATCGCAAAAGACTGGTGTTGATCTAGTCTATCATCAAGAAGAGAAGCATCAACATTGGAGAAATCATTCTTCACGATATTCATGAATATGGTAAGAAGGAACGTGGACCGCTTTATTTCCCATGTTTAATCTCTGCCTTGTGTATTAATGTAAGAGTTCCAATTGAAGACACGGATGAATATACGCCAACTCGGCAAGGATGGATAAGAGACTTCTACCATCGAGTTATGCAGATCACACATGCAGAACCTGTCCAGGCAACACCACAGCAGTTTACTGCCGATTTCACTGCCGGAGGACAGTATTCAACAGAAGCACCAGTCTCCGCCGAGCCAACTGCCGCAGCGGACCCATACCAAGAAATTCTGCAGAGGATGGCAGCCATAGACCTTCGCCAACAACGCTATATTGAGTACCAGCGCGACTTGAACACATCTCTAGCCAACATAATGATGTAAAGCTTCCCACATCAAGGGGCGCAATTCCCTGAATTCCCAGCTGACATATTCGTTACTGTCGCCCCTTATACAGAGATAACACCTACCCTAGGTCTGCAACCATTTTTCCAGCCACGGCCGCATCAATAGTTTCATGCTGCCGGACCTTCCAGGCCGGCCAGGTTTGCTGGAGTATCATCTACCAGTCAAAGGCCGTCCAAGTGGCGAGCTGTCTTTAACTCTCTCTAAAGGGAACCAATCCCTATGCCCAGTCTTAGCAGAGATACATTGTCTCGTAAGATTGATGAATACCACAGTTCGTCCCATGAATCAGCAATACCCACTGCCACGGCAGGGGCAGAACAAAAATCGTGCACACAGAAAATATAGACGAAGTGGAAGAGGGAGATGAAGTTACTGCAACAACGCACCGAACACCACCCAGTCGAGTTCAGCCATATCGGCAAGCCAAACAACAACAATCACCAGCACAAGGATCTAGGCGGAAGGCGTCAGCAGCAAGGCCCAGGAGAATGCTTTGTACAAGTAACTCTTCGAAGTCGTTATAAATAATTTCATTTACTGCTTTTGTCTATCTCCTTACTGCAATTATTGTTTGCCTTACATTTTGAGCATTGAGGATAATGCTCGGTTTGAGTTTGGGAGGTATTGTAGGTGCAGAAGCACTTTCGAAGCAACTCATTGCCGCGGCATTACCATGAAAAAAGGGGAGTAATTTTTTCTGAAATTTTTGCAATATTCTCTCTTCTTGAATTACTGTTTTTAATCTTGCACTGCTTTACATCAGCTTCGCTTTAGTTTACTCCTTTAAGGCTATAAAAATCTTTCTCCTTACCTTGTGCAAGTTCTGTTTTGAAGGGATAACCATAAGATACTCATGGAATAAAACTTAGCAGCTTGCTTTAGGGTTAGAAAACAAAGAAACACTTTTTAGACTTGCTTGATTTAGGAATTCTTTTAATAAACTTAGGTGATAAGGACTTAGAACCTTTTGGAAAAATAACTAGAGGTGCTTATCACTGGCTCTAGTTTTGCTCTTCTTCATGCTAGAGGTGCCCGAAACTAGCTCTAGTATGCCAAATAGGTGGTTAATAAGAAAAAAATAAAATAAAATAGAGAAAACACATATCTTGAGGTGCCCGAAATTGGCTCAAGACTTGTTGTTTTAAGGAGATAACTTCAATCTAAAATTCTATTTGTCTTGAACTTAGAGTTTATCTAAGAAAGCCTTGAATCAACCTTGTCCATAAAACACACACACTCACCTAGCCTTATAGCTTGTTTCTTAGTAAAAGTCCTTGGGTAAACTAGTGGCTAAAACAGAGAGATAGACATGACCATGGTAGGGAGAATAGATGGACAAGTAAGACCAAAAAG
Source organism: Abelmoschus esculentus (assembly GCA_035048815.1). Lineage (NCBI taxonomy): Eukaryota > Viridiplantae > Streptophyta > Magnoliopsida > Malvales > Malvaceae > Abelmoschus > Abelmoschus esculentus. Next base: position 7,981,958 of record JAUCBN010000026.1, on the reverse strand, counting down.
GAGTAAGGTTTGGCAATTTGTTGTCTTGCATTGCTTGAGGACAAGCAATAGTTCGAGTTTAGGGGTATTTGATGAGTGCCTAAAAGGAAGTTATTTACTACCCTTCTCATGGTACTTTATGAATCTATTATACAACAACTTGAACTGAAATATGGACTCTTTGCGCAGTATTGGTGTAACCCCCTTAGCCCGGCTTAGACGGAACCAGTACTAATGGGTCACACGGGGAATATCAAACCAAACCCGTGAGGATCCGATCCGATAGACAACCCTGAAAACCATAAGTTTTTTTTTATCTAGATGTACGATTAATCTCCTATGTGTAATTAGCCCAAGTAAGACAGAGACGGACGCAGTTCAACCATTATAAATAAATCAATTAAACGCATACAGGATTAGGGACCAAAATGTAAAGAACTAATTGCATCACCATATTCACAAACAATCCATCGGATAACAATTAAACAAGCTTAACACATTCATCATACAATGAGAGATCAAACAAGGTATCTTAGTTAATCGATTTTATGTTCTAACATTTATGGGCTTACTTGCAAAGTATGTAATATTAGGTATTTCATCCATCTTATATCATACAATGTGTATTCGGGTTAAAACATGAATCATGGTGTCACAACATCTCCTAAACTACTCATAGATCCATTATTTTCACTTACTAATTTTAATCCCACGTTTCATGCATTTAAAACTCTCGAATTACCCCTTTTAAAGCCAGGTGTTTCGAAACAACCTTGGGGTGTTTCGGAACACATGTGCCCAGTGAACCCATTGTTCGAACTATGGCCATCTATTTCGAAACCGACCATAAGGTGTTTCGGAACAGACACATCCAGTAGCATTTGGTACCGAACCCTGGTTCGATACAGTTGCTCAAATAGGCATAGGGGTATCGATACTGCCACAGGGTGTTTCGATATCCCCTGTATTCTGGACTGAGTGAGACGTATAAGCTCAACTAAACCAATCCAAACATGAACATTAATAACCCAATGCTATATGCAACATCCCTAGGCATCACCATCAACATAACCACACCTCAAAACACCAGAAAATATTACAAGGAGACCTATAGGCATGCTTCCTAAGAATGAATAGCAACATAACAAACATGCTAGTTCATGCTTCAACAATTCAAACATAACAAAAATTCAACCATTAACAACCAAACAATAATGGTCTTATCACAACATGAAACAAAGTCTAAATGCTCACTCCTCTCATGGATTGCGTTACACATTGCCTTGCCCAATTTATTTGCCAAAAACATACCAAATTTAAAGTGAACTTCCCCTTGGTTTCCTTGCCTCGAACGAAGCTCCAAGTGTATTTATTTTTCTGCAAGAATGAAAAGAGAGCTTAAGCAAACATGCTTAGTGAGGTAGCTCCACAAAAGATCATCAATGCATCTATTTAAAACCATATTGAAACCATAATTTGCAATACTTTATTAAATCATGCATGCCAATATTACATGCCCAAGTTCATTAAATCATATGTATCCTTGAGTTCACATAACCTTATCAAAACAATTTATAAATGATGCTCAAACCTCTTCTCAATTTTATGTATGTATATTGGCTTTCTAGTGACCACTTAATGTGAACCTTGAGTTCACGGAATACATGGATCCATGAGACATTTGTCTCGTCATGACACGAAGTCACCATTGACATGACACGAAGTCACCATTGACATGACACGAAGTCACCATTAGCACTACCATGCACGATTGGACACATAGTCACCCTTGTTACGTGTAGGCGGCTCTACCACGCACGGTTGGACACAAAGTCACCCTTGTTACGTGTAGGCAATATTCTGTATACTTAGTTTTGATTATAGTGCATTTAAGACAATCCTAATGAAATGTCATTCGTAAATCTAAAGTTAGTGTCACTAAGCCAATATCATAATCAAATGTGCATGATAACTTGCTGCTCATAATGCATGCATAATATGTTCAACAAATGAACCAAAACCATGCCCAAAGGCACCATCATGTATAAGGCAAATAACCATGTTGTATTCCAAAACATTTCTCACAATTTTCCATAATCATGGATGCTAAATAAGCTATGCATTTCAGCAAGTAATTCTCATGTATGCACCATTTCAAAACATGCTCATGCATTTCCATAAATCTCATTGCATTACCAACATAATGCCTTTATCAAATGTAGCCGAAACTCATATCGGTTTATCAAAAACATTTACTTTACTTACTCTTGAACTATGGAAGGTTTTCACACTCTTCCATAGTCCCCAAAACAGAACCGTACCAAACGCGGATCGCTTTAAATCCGTAATCACTCACCAACAAGCGAAACGAGCTTTTGTCGCTATCCGATGATCGTACCAACGCACCAGCACTAAAGCTTCCTCTTGTACCTCTTCTACAACATTAAAAACAGAGCATTCTCACATCATAACATGCTCAAACCAACAGCCATATCCGATCACCATTAAACTACCGAAAACTTAGCCGAAAAGACCGTAAACTAAGCCGAAACGCATCCAAACAAAATCAGCCCAAAACCTAATGAATCTAACATCTAATCCACTTCAATTATGAACCAAAAACACATCCAAACCATCCTTATACCTCCAGCAACATTAAAGCATCTAAAACAGCCCCTAAAACAACCGAAAAGCACCTTAAAACTACACCGATTGCATTATTCCGGGATTAAATTAATATGCTATCAAATGAAGATTCGATTAACCATTTAATTAACATAAAAACACAATTGAATCCATCTAATTCCAGCATTGAATGAGATCCAAAAAGACTTCACAAAATCTTTCACAAAAACACTAGATCTAACATTAAAAACATAGAATTAAGTTTTTATTCAAAGATTAGCAAGCTAATACTTGGGAATTTCAATAAAGAACCTTAGAAAAGAATAAAAATCTAGAAAATTACCTTCAAGATCTATTCACCAAAAAGATGTAATTTCCTCTTCTTGATTTCTTGCAATTTGATGTTGATTTGATGAAATTGATGCTTAGGTTTTGTAAAGGATAAAAAGATGATGAAAATGATGTAATATTTTTTGAAAAAGATGCAAAAAAATCAGCAAGGAATTGAAGAGAAAAGATGAAGAGAAAGTGGAGAGAAAATGAGAGAAAAGTGGTTTTGAGAGAAAATAACTAAAAATCTAATTAAAGTAATTAAAATACATTTTGGTCATAAATCATCATTAAAAATTAGAAATGAGTTTATGGCCCTCTAAGGATTCTAAGTTTAGCTTGCTTTTCAATTTAGTCACTAAAACATCATATTTTCCGAAAAATACTAAATAAGTCCTCTAATTTTTCCAAAAATTATAAATTGGTCACTTATGCATAATTAAGCATAATTAAAAATCATTATAAAACCCAAATTACTTTCTTTTAATCTTGAAACATATTTTTAATATTTTAAACCATATTCCAAAATTATTATTTTTCTTAATTAAAAATATCTTTATTTTATTTTCCCCGGAATAATGAACCGGAGAACCCGATTCGACCCGAATCGAATTCTCCTAACTAAGCCTAAACTAATAACCCCAAAAACGGGATGTTACAAGTACCATAAGAAGGGTAGTAAATAACTACCTTTTAAGCACTCATCAAATACCCCCAAACTCGAACTATTGCTTGTCCTCAAGCAATGCCAAACATCAAATTGCTAAACCTTACTCCCCTTTGGTCTTACTCTTCCATCTATTCTCCCCACCATGGTCATCTCTATCTCTTCGTTTTAGCCACTAGTTTACCCAAGGAATTCTACTAAGAAACAAACTATAGGGCTAGGTGAGTGTGTGCGTTTAATGGACAAGGCTGATTCAAGGCTTTCTTAGATAAACTCTAAGTTCAAGACAAGTAGAATCTTGGATTAGCTATCTCCTTAAAACAACAAGCCTTGAGCTAATTTCGGGCACCTCAAGATATGTGTTTTCTATTTCCTTTTTTATCTTATTTATTCTTTTTCTTATTAACCACCTATTTAGCATACTAGAGCCAATTCCGGGCACCTCTAGCATGAAGGAGAGAAAACTAGAGCCGGTGATAATCACCTCTAGTTATTTTTCCAACAAGTTCTAAGTCTTTATCACCTAAGTTTATTAAAAGAACTCCTAAATCAAACAAGTCTAAAAAGTGCTTATTTTCTTTCTAACCCTAAAGCAAGCTTCTAAGTTTTATTCCATGAGTATCCTATGGTTATCCCTTCAAAATAGAACTCGGCCATGGTAAGGAGAAAATTTTCTATAGCCTTAAAGGAGTAAACTAAAGCAAAGCTGACATAGGGCAGTGCAAGATTACAAACATAAATTCAAGAAAAGAGAATATAAAAAAATTTCAGTAAAAATTTACTCCCTTTATGGTACTGCCGCGACATTAGATAGCCTCGGCAGTGCTTCAGCATCAATAATCTCCCCCAAACTCAAACCGAGCGTTGTCCTCAATGCTCAAAATATAAAACAAACAATAATTAAAATATTGAAAAAGATGAGAGCAGTAAGGCATTATTTATAATGACTCCGAAGAGCTGCTTGTACGGAGCATTCTCCTAAGCCTTGTTGTTGGTGCCTTTCCCCTGGATCCTTGTCTTGGTGATTGTTGTTGTTTGGCCTGCCGATACGGCTGCACTCTGTTGGGCGGTGTGCGGTGCGTCGGTGCTGTAACATCATCCCCTTCTTCGTCTTCGTCAGTATGCATCACCTCTATTTCTCCCCAAACTCGGTTGTTGGTATTCTCTCTTGGGTATGCGATGAGCTCTCATAGACATACTCATCAATCTATCTAGAGAAACTATCTTCAGAAAAACTATCTATGGGTATAGGATTTTATGGTGGAGAGTTGAAGACAACTCTCCTCTTTGATGGTTGCCTGCTGTTGGATGATGTAGCAGCTGTACTCGTAGGTCTGGATGGGCCGGCAGCGTGAAACTGTTGTTGTGGCCTAGCAGTAAACAATGGTCTAGGCCCTGGAGCAGGTGTTGTTTCTGTATAAAGTGCGGCACTACTGAAAATGTTTGGATGGAAATCTGGAAACTGTATCCCATTGGTGGGAAAGTTCTGTGTCAGCATATTGGCAAGGGTGTTGTTGAAATCTCTCTGATATTCCATGTAGCGTTGTTGGCGGAAGTCCATGGCTGACATCTTCTACAGAATCTCCTGGTATGGATCTGCTGCGGCAGAGGCTTGGGCATTGTTAGGTGCTTCTGCTGTATACTGCCCTCCGGTAGTAAAGTCAGTAGTGAATTGTTAAGGTGTTTCCTGCACTGGATCTTCTTGGGTGATCTGCATCACTCTGTGGCAGAATTCTTTTGTCCAGCTTTGCCTTTGTGTTGTGTATTCGTCGGTTGCTTCTATAGGGACACCTGCAGCAATACATAGAGCAGAGATTAAACTAGGGAAATATAATGGACCTCGCTCTTTCTTACCGCAATCATAGATTTCTTGAAGAATGATCTCTCCAACATTGATGGTTTTTTTTTTGATGATTGAATGAATGAGCAACAATCTTTTCTATCAACTGTGCTATTGTTAGAGGTGGGCATGAGGCGTCGCTTGAAAAACGTGTACCAAAGCTTTGCTTCGGGTTTAAGGCTGAGCCTTGTTACACAACCCCTAAGGGCACCGGTTTCCCATGGAGTGTTTTTGTAGCAAAGGTCGTCCTTGATAACCTCGTATTCCTAGATATTGGCTGCAAATTCACCATGCTCATCACGTATGGGGATAACGCTGTAATAATCGTTGATTACCTCGGCATCAAGTTTCACAAGCTTACCCCGGCAGTAGACGAACAACGTGTCCTTGTTCGGGCAGTGCGCATAGAATTCTCTGACAATTGTTGCATTTGCTATGGGAGGTTGAAGGCAGAATTTCTCCCAATCCTGGTCTTCGATTCTGTCGAACAAGAATTGGTCGATGTCGTAGTTTTCTTTGATGGTTTGCTGGAATCCTTGTTCCTCCCATAATTACCGTGCAACTAAAGATCTTTGAAAGCGTTCTGCTACATTGCTGCTGGCAAATCGTCTGTATGCTTCCATAGATGTTGATGAGATGTTCTTGAAGATAAGTAGTAAGAATGTGAGTAGGAATGCAGAGAGTTCTGAAAAGTTCAAGATGTAGTGAGAGCAAGATTATTCAAGAAAGTAAAGATAACTAGAATGCAAAAGTAAATATTGCACAGCACTAAGTCTGCTTATATAGGCTGTAAAAATATGACTGTTAAAAATACTAACCGTTAGACATTTACTGCCTTGATGCACAGTTACTGCCGCGGCGGATTTCTCGGCAGAGAGCCGTTACACTGTTTCTGCCCGTTAGGAATTCTACGGTTCTGACACAGTACTGCCGCGGCAGCAGACTTCCTGCTGTGACAAATTTTTCCTACATTCATAACTTTATTAAAAATTAAAAACACTGAATATAAAATACTAAAAATAAAGAATGTTGAACATAAAGCAAAATAACAAAATACTGAAAATAATAATATAAAAACTAATCCTAATATAATAATTATAATTTAAAGGGAAGAGATTAGTTTACTTGAGGAGTGCATGTGAATGCATCTCCCATTTTTGTTATCTCTTTCTGGCTCGTGTCTGTCTTCATGAGTTGGCCAATCCCTTCGGTGCATTCAGCTTCTCCTTTAGGTTTTATTCTTTTATCGAACAGTCTACCGAGCGTGCTGCCCAGGTAGGATGTTTTAGTAACCTTATTCGGTGTATGAAGAGCCTTACATTCTGCTGGAGCATCTGAATTTAGAAGATTGTGGAAGGCGTTCAACTTGATTTTTTGATCATTTATTCACATTGTGAGCTCACCATTTTCCATATCAATGATGGTGCGTCAAGTAGCAAGGAAAGGTTGACCCAATATGATCGGTGCATTGTCGTTGACTTCACAGTCAAGGAAAAAAAAGTCGGCAGGAAATATGAACTTGTCAACCTTTACCAGAATGTCCTCGATTTTGCCTTTAGGATGCACATAAGACCGATCCGCAAGTTGGAGCAATATTGTTGTTAGTTTTGCCCGTCTTATTCCAAGCTTCTGAAAAACTGATTTGGGCATTAAGTTGATGCTTGCTCCCAAGTCGCATAGGGCCTTTCCTTTATAACCATCTCCAATTGCACAAGGAATTGTGAAGTATCCAAGATCTTTTAGTTTGGGTGACATACGATTATGCAGCATGGCCATGCAACCTTTAGTGGCTGCCACCGTTTCAAATTCTCCTAACCTTCGTCGTTTGGATACTATGTCCTTTAAAAACTTGACATAGTTGGGCATTTGTTCAATAGCCTCAAATAGTGGCAAGTTAATATGGACCTGCTTCAGGATGTCTAGGAACTTCTGAAATTGGCGGTCTTGTTTCTGCTTCTTCAGCCTCTATGGAAAAGGAGGTGATGGTCTAATATCCTCCAGGTTTCCTTGGATGTTAAGTTTTATACCTTGGGTGAATTTTTCTACAGCTGCCTCGGTAGAAGGTTCTAATACTACTGGTTCTGTTGCCGTGGTAGAGCTGTTGGCAGGGTCCTGCTCATCCTCTGAGTCCTTATGTGGTTGCTTTTTTGGTTAGACTTTTTCGGTTAAGGTCCCTTCTTTATTTTTCAATTGTAGGCCATTTCTAGTTGTGATTACCTTGCATTGTTCATGGTTTAACACCTTAGCAACTTCAGTATTGCTAGGTAAACCTCCTAGTGGTCGAGTATTTTGTCGTTGGGCGAATTGACCAACCTGGGTTTTTAGGGATTTTATTGTAGCCTCCTGGTTCTGCAGTCTCATCTCCGTTCTGTTTATGAAGTCATCAGTACGCTTCATGAAGCGGCTATTCTCCATCATGTAGGCATCAGTCTTTGACATGAAAGCTGTGAGAAAATCTGTCAATGCATTTAGAGACTGTTGTTGTTGTACCTACTGCTGTGGCATGGGCTGCTAAGTGTTCTGTTGCGGCAGGTTCTGGTTTTGATGCTGAAATCCAGGGGCTTGATTAATTGGATTCAAGGCATTATTAGGGTTACTCCATGAGAAGTTCGAATGCCTTTTCCAAGATGGGTTATAATTGTTGGACATCATTGGATTGTTTCTGTTATAATTTCCAACATATAGGCCGGTCTCCTCATCTGACATATAATCTGATGAGTTAACTGCTTAACCTCATCACTTCTTTGGATTTGCATATTCTGAACCATCTTGGTCAGAGAAGCCAATTATGCTGTCACCGAATTGATGTGTCTAATTCATGGGTTGTGGCATGACGTCTCATTCCTCCTCGCCTCGATGTGGGAAATTGGAAATCGTTCCTTGCGAGTTTGTTCAGAATTTCAATGGCTTTCGCGGGTGCTCTATCTAAAAGTGTCCCATTTGTGGAAGCATCAAGAATCATCCTTGTGGAGGCATTAGTAGCATTATAGAACATGGAGACTTGCGTCCACAAGGAAAACTATGTAATGGGTATTTATTTAATAATTCTCTGTAGTGTTCCCATGCCTCATACATCGATTCATCTTCATCTTGCCAGAATGATGTAATCTCATTACGAATGCGGTCATAGAGATTTGTCGGATTAAACCTCGTAATGAATTCTCAGCAAAGTTCCTCCCAAGATCCGATTGATCCTGCTGGGATACCATTCAACCAAGTCTTCACCCTATCCCTCAATGAATAGGGGAATTTTAAGCGCAGAATATCTTTATGGACTCCTTGAATCTTAAAAGAGTTGCACACTTCCATGAAAGATTTAAGATGCTGCCTTGCATCTTCAGTAGCAGACCCACTAAATTGTCCAATTGTGTTCAACATGTTGAACATCACTGGTTTAAGTTCAAAGTGAGTTGCTTCAATCTCTGGGGTAATTACGCCAGGGTTGAGTCTATTTAGATCTTCCACCAGATAGTCTCTAGCAGTAGGCTACCTCGGCAATGGTTGAGGTAGTGGTTGCTGCGACATTGCTGGCGGCAGTATATTATAATCCATAGGTGGCATTTTTCCTCTCAGTGGATTGTCCATAGCTTGGGACAGATTACGTCTTAGATTATGTCTTGTACGTTCAATCTCAGGATCCAACTCGTACAATGGTCCACTCGTGTTTGCCCTGGTCATAAACCAAATAAACAAAAATTAATAAAAATAAAAATAAAATAGATAAAGTTAAATTTAAAGTTAGATAACTAATAATTAAAAAGCAAAAAAATTAAAGAAAACAAAATTCAGTTGCCAATCCCCAGCAACGGCGCCAAAAACTTGATGGGCGTGGTATAAGCGCTTTTTGAGTGCAAGTGTACACGTCGTCAAGTAATAAAATTATAAGTATATCGTGTATCGTCTACACAGGGATTGGTATACTTAATATGTCTTCCTTCGTTTCCTTACTCCTGAAAATAAAATAAAGACACAAATAAGATGATTTTTTTTATCTAACTAAATTATTAAATAACATAACATAAAATAAGGAGTTGAGAACGATTATAGAGAAAGTGGGTAGGATCCAGTTGCGGAAATTAGTGGATTCAATTGATCTTCTTCTTGTCTAATGCAATCATACAACACTGCTTCGATAGTACTACAGATACTGCCTCGGCAACGCTGGTGCTATTCTATCGCGGTAATCTCTACTCGTGGGCAGAAGTATCAAAGTTCAGCAAAGTGTCCGTAGGTGACTCCGCTCATCTCTCAGTCAAAGTGTTGTTGATGCTCGATCCTTGATAATACCTCTCGGCGTAAATCAAAGATAACCACCAACCAATCCAACACTTCTTTTAGCTGCTGAAACTCTTAACCTACCCCTTAGTGCCTCCACAAGGGCATAGGCCGAGTTAGTGTCTACGACACCGTACTTATCCCTTTCGTGAATCTACACCTCTCGATGGTAGATAAATAGATTACTTGCAAACTTCCCTCTCGGGCTTGGATACAAGAACAAATAATGGCAATAGGATAAACAAACTTTGATTTTAATGCATAAGAACAAAGATACAAGAATCAATCTCCTATCACTAATATCGACAACCTTCACCTATCCCTAAGAAGTTTAGAACATATTATCGTGTAAATACAATTCTTAGGGAGGAAGGGTTTTCTCTACAAATCGACTCTCTAGATAATATGGTCGGCTAGGGTATTTATAGTCTTAACCTAGGGCAAACCTTTCCTAAATAGACTTCAACTTGGAGTAGCGAACAAGTCTTCTTCAAGGAATCTGATATTTCCAAGTTTGCCGCCTTCTAGAAGGATTTTCCCGCTTAGTCTTTAAATTAGGCTTTTAGCTCGCTAGCCTGGTCCAATTGATGCGATGTATCTTCCAGAATGTTCTCTATATTTTTCTCTTTTAATGCGCCTCCATTGTTGGTGCTGCCACACTGGATTCTACCGCGACCATGCTTCTACCTCGGCCGCTACACTGCTTTACTGCCGCTTCGGCTCTGGATATTCCTGCATGTACAGAAATTGTAACAATATCTGCATTCTCTATAAATATTGACTTGGTAAGTGATGATCACGGAATATCCAATATTTGAGCAAAGAATTCATGATTCGGTTCAAGTGAGTATAAAATAGATGCTTAAAGTACCATAAAAAGGGTAGTAAATAACTGCCTTTTAAGCACTCATCAACATGATATTGCCATAGCGTATTTGATACGATATTGTTAATTGAGCATTTGACATGATATTGTTATAGAGCATTTGATACAATATTGCTAATTGAGCACTCGATTATAAGTTGTCTTAGAGCATTTGAATATGAATTTGTAAATGAGCATATAGTTGCGAATTTGGTTTGCTTGCTATTGGTATGAGGTATATGATATCTGAAAAGCATGTTAAATAAGATACATGTTAAGCATGTTACACAATGTTTGAGTTGTTATGTAAAATTGATTGATTGCTTATTTGAAGCATGTTATTTTGATTAATGTCTAATTGGTTAGACTTAGGGCTGCCTCACTAAGTACTTCGTAAGTACTTACCACCGTTTGTTTCCTCCTTCCCAAAACAACAGGTTCTCGAGCCGAGGAGTTAGATTGAATTTGATCGAAAGCAAGAACACCAAGCAAGCAAAGTATGGTATTTTATTATTTTGTCAACTCCTAGTGATTGGTGGCATAGTATGCATGTTTAGAATGACTCATGCATTTTGATATTTGGATCATGGTTTGTATATATGATCATTCATATTTTCGGTATGTAAGCTATAAGACATTTGAATATGTTAGGCTAGCCTTATCTCCTTGGGAGATTGGCATATGGTATGTAATGTTGGTCTTGTATTATGCATGTAATATGTAAGTAATAGGCTTGGCATGTGAACATAGAATTAAGTAGGATATCATGTGAATCCTTAGAATCACACCATGAATATGTTAGCTGCCTAGAAAAAAGGGCATGTCATAAAGGTTAGCTAATTGTTAGGTGGCACATGATAGGATGAATGGTCATTTGATTAGAAATGTTAGATTTGGTATGTTGGAAGTTCATGAGAATTAATTTAGTGATGAATTGATCAAATGGTAGAATTGATAAATGGTTATTGATGCTTAGACTTTTGGACTGGTCCCTTAAGGGTTAAGGATGATTAGAGGTTATATAGATGACCTTTGATTAATGTCTAAGTGTTTTAAAAAGTTAGAAATTTGCCCTTTGGATCGAGGGTATCGATACCACCCTTAGCAGTAATATTTTGTATCGAAGCTTGGTTCGATACCAAGCCTCCTTGTGTCTCCCTGGTTCGATACCGGTATTGAACCAGGCTATCTAACCTTAGTCAACGAGTCAACGAGGTAGACCAGTATCGATACCTGGTTCGATACTAGGGCTTCCAGTAACGAAATTGCATTGATACCTGTTTTGAACTAGACCTTCAGCCTTGGTCAAGGAGTCAACATAGTTGACCTGTATCGAACTGGGGTTCGATACCCCTGTTTCGATACCTCTTATAGGAAGGTATCGATACCCCTTGACACCTTGAGCTCTTCTATTTGAACTAAGTTAGAATTTGAAGAATGAAATCATGTATTAGGAGTTCCTTTGGAAAAATGAAATATACTTAAGATCGAATAATAAGTATAATGAATTTGGAAAAGTTTTTAGCTGGACCCGAATTTAACACGAATGATAGGGTTTAAGGGATTATGAAACATATGATATAATTAAATTGTCTTTCGAATGATTGAAAAGTTTTAAATTGATCCAAAATCTGATAAATGAACTACTTACCTTTGACTTATAATGTTATACAATAAACAAAATATCTTGATTTTGAATACAAAGTTCGGTTAATAGGTTAGGTCGACACCCCCGTCTCCTAATCGGGAGCGAGGGTATCACAAACATATTACTTATTAGTATCAATGGGTTTCAGCTAAACATACTATTTTCATAAATATTTTTAAAGTATTTTGATAAGCAATTTAATGAACGAGATATTTAGTTGAATATTTTTTTTATTTGGATAAATGTCATCCTTTAAACAAGATTTAAAAGAATAACTACTTTCAACACACAGACAAGATTCAAGATCTTCATTCAATCGAAAGCATATTACAATTTAGCGTCAAACGAAAACACGAGATACATACGATGTGGTATGTCTTATCCCATTCTGTCTTTTAAATTTTAAATTTAAATAATTCTCCTTCGATAGAACACTAATTCAATGAGATAAACTCACGAAATATCTTAATTTATCACAATAATTTAAAACGGTTGAAGATAAATGACCAGTTAAAATTACAGAGAATTCGCATTTGGTAGAACGCGTATTTTTGGTTATACTAAAATTTTTATTCGGTAAAATGCGAATTACATTCAATATTCACTTTTAAACTAGTGCGTTTTTGCTATAAATACCCTCTTATTTTCTTCTTCAAACTAAAGTTTCTTTCAATTGTCTTCTTTCTTACTTTATGGTTAAATTTTTTGATTAATATCTTGATTTCTATAGAATGATGGGACTAATAAGGTTGGATGAGAAACGTATTTTCGATTACTAGCAAAAAAATATAAGTTTTCTTTCTTTCTTTTAAATTATTATTTTTAGTTAATATTTTTATCTATTTTAAAAAATATATTTTATAAAAAATTATGACTATTTATAAATGGATATATTTTTTATTTAATTTATTTAAGATGGTACAAAACTACTCTTAGATGTTTTTTATACTCGAATGACTTGAGGACTCGACCCTCATCTCGAAGAATATATTTTGAGGGAATAATTTTGACATGTATGAAAATTTTGATGGCTTCAAATTGAAGTTTAATTTAATTAATGCTCTTGAAGAGAGGTGAAGGCAGGAGACACACATTTATGGTGAGGTGACCATAACCTTAGAGGATGAGTCACATATTCTCAATCTCCCGATTGATGAAGACACTATTATAGGTCACAAGAGTGGAGATTGACGTGACCATTGTTTTGAGTTGTTAGGTACTACACTAGACAACATGGATGGTGGTTTGGTGTTTTTGCGGTAGCTCTAAAAAAATTATAGCATTTTATCCAATTTCTCGAATAAAGAAGTGATGATGGTAGAAATGTTATTTATTTTTGATATTACCTAGATATTTAAGTTTTTATATCTTAATATATATTTTTTTTATTACAGGACTATGCTTGCATTCATATTTTATAAATAATCGGTGAGATATTGATATTGAACAAAGCCCGCAATAAAATACATATCTTATGGTTACAGTATTTGCGGGATTTTAATGAAGTTAACAGACTGAGTTGGAGATATGCGGTACTAACTGTTCTCTTTAGGGAGTTGTATAAGACAATCAATTTTGAAGGTCGTCTTCAATTGTTGTAATCTTGGACGTGGATCAAAATGTCCTTTTACGTCCTGAACTTGTAGTGCTTAATCCATACATTTTTTTCTACTATGTCGAAGGTAAGTATATAAAAAGTTAATACATTTTTAATATATTTTGTTTGGATCAAAATGTCTTTTTACGTCCTGAACTTAATTATGTTTATTTATGTAGGTAGATTTGTAATTTAAGCCATTTTAGTTTGACAAGTCTCAAGGCTAATAGACTTAATATTAAGAATGAAATTGGGAATCACGTAAATATTTATAGTTTTGATTTTTAATATTAAATTTGATTGTTTTTTAAAATAAATTTTATTAATTTAAATTTTAATTGTATGTTGTATAATTTTTGTGGATATTGTATGTCGATCAGAGTATCCACTAATGTCTTCTGGATTTTTCAAAGGAAACTAAAAATACTTAGACGGTCAAGTCATCTTACGCTACAATTGTATGACATCCGAATGATTGAGTCCTATGATAATTTGATTGTGCTATCATCAAATGCTATAATTATCTCGATGTTGGTTTTATCGACACATTTGTATGACCGAAATATTTTCTGCATCTTTCTCTCATTCGATAGTTTAAGCATGTAATGTTCAACTAAAACAGACTTAGTGATTGATAATTTGACATGAAATTCTTTGATATTTTTGTTTCTTGATTGCTAACCACGTTTAAAATTAAGTCAAATAAATTATCTTTTGCGATTTTTTCGTTGAACGGTGTTTATGTATAGGTTTAACAATAAAAAATAATAGAAGAAAATTGAGCTATAATTTGTAAATGAAGAAAATAAAATTTAGAATAATATTAAATGTTTATGGTATTGAGTAGCATAAATAAAAGAAAATTTGTGTTAAACCTGACACGAATTCCTCTGTAATATCGAGAACCCTTCAAAGTTGGATATAATTCGCGTTATATAGAATCAAAAGCATGGGATTTGCAACTAATTCACATTAATCCAAATACGAATTTTGAATTCTCAACACTTTATGTTATATGTTGCTCATACATCACGTCAAGTAACTTCCTATAAATAAGTAGCAGAAATATTTTCAAAATTGAAAGCTTAATTTATATTCAATTTTAAAACACCGTAGAATATAATTTTTTGACAATAGAACACAGAGTGTGTGCTCTGTATATAAAAATGGTGAGATGATATCTGTTGCAAAAATAGGTGTCATATTTCAGTCAACCAATAATGTTACGATATATATTCTACGGTAAATAAAGAAATAAAGGTTGAAGGAATTGGTAACAAGGAAAGTTCCACATGATTCAAGGAGAGAATTACAGGCTTTGAAATAATGACTACTCCTTGGTATCACTAATAAAATTTTTGCAACATTTTTAAAATAAAACATTGGAAGGCATACTAAGGTTCTAAATTGGGCTCAAGAAAATCTTAATTTCGAACCAAATACTCATATCCTAATAGTAGGTTTAAGACAAGGCTTTAACATTCTAACTATGAAAAATGGCAATACAATTTGTAGAGTAAACGTATGAAAGAATCAATCATTACAGGGTCATCCAACCTTGAAGATTTTAACCTATTCGACTTTTCAATTGTTGGACAATACTCAACTTATATAAATAGTGCAACAAGCATAGATGATTACTTAGGTGTGCGTCACTCAGCTTATATTCTGTGTATAGAGGCGTCATCATCTACAGAGTCATTCTATGTTTCACCAGTATGTAAGCTTGTAACAATCAAGAATAATACGATTCACCATAACACTTCACATCAATGGATATAGAATGATTCTACGCTATAGAATTTCCAAAATTCTCAAAGTTTGAACAGTCCAATGAACAAAATGATGGTAAGCTCAAAACTCCAATGTTCTGTGTGACAAAAAAAGATTGTGGAGGTTACGGTCAAGCATTACAGTATCCACAGCTTATCTACGTCCACAATTAGGAAAACTAAAGCAGACAAATACATCATTGAATTCCCTTAAAAAACTAAATGATGTAAACAAAGGGTTTGTGTTTTAAGGTTGAAAAGAATAACAACTTATGATAAATAACAAGATACGAAGAACCTTATACATGATCTATGGAAAGTCTCATCAAGATCATCCTAACTTGGATATGCACGTGCTTGTTGATCATATCCTATCACTACTCAAATTAAATTCGTGCGTAACAATACCAATATATATATTTGATTAATACTTATTTTACGTACACATTTTCATATGATAAGGCATGATACATAAGATTTTATGCCATTCAACAACTATATGATCAGTTGAAAAAATGTTAGAATGAGTTGTGCACATAGTTAAAGGTGATGCAGAAGTAAAAAAAAAAGAATGATTATAGAACTTGAGACTAGATACTTCAATGATCAGATAGTAATTGAAGAGTACCAATTTGTTTATCTGTTTTGGATATTCTCGCAATACGTTAAGGCTTTTACCACTATAAATCGATATTATAGATTGACAAAATATTCTTGTATGAGAAATATACCTAAATCTTTTTACTCGTAGTTGTGCAAGATGGTAATAAGAAATATATTCTTGTAGCATTCGTAATCATTAGAAGGAAGATATCTATTTGTGTATGTTCTTTCTCACCAACCTACTTGTATATGCCTTATGCTGAGTTTTAAGATCAAGATAAAACAGGGTATGTATTATTTCAAGTAGAGGTACATGGATATAAGAATCAATAAAATATCTTGGGCTATCCTAGGAACCTCCCTATATTCATCATCATTATTATCTTTGCCACATTGTAGCAAATTATTATCAAAGATATAAAAATAATGACAAACATATAATGGTACTTTGTATGGGTAAGTATTTAACTATCAAAATTATTAATTAATATCACTTTTATTATTATTGCTAATTAACTTTTTATCTTTAGTTAGAAAGATAACGTACATAGAGTAAGACATGTTTAGTATGTGTTTGAAGAGATACGAGATAAAAATTTATCTAGATATAACTATCTTCTAAAAATTCCGAGGGAGAAATGGCTACAATATTGTGATGGTAGTCGTTGATATGGTCACATAAAAATAAATTTGGTAGAGAAGATCAATTTATCTCTCAAGAGAACACATCATTTACTTATCACATTTATTAAGAAGGCAACATATTATAGAATTGCTATACTTTTCATAAACCTTAGAAAACAAGCTACGATTTAGATGGTAGATGGACATAAATTTTATCTAAAACTCTAATGAACATATAAAATATATCGTACGCACGCAAACACGATGGGTGCAACATGTTTCTCTCATCATGAAATCGTTTTACGATTATTGAATTTTGAATATTGCTTGAAGGAATATCGTAAAACAATTACATTGTTAATCTATAAGAGAGAATATGAGATTATGATATTTTTCAAACATTCAAGTAATCGTGTGCGCACGTATTTGATGCAAATGCATTTGTTCATTTCAACGTATTTGATGAACCTATGATATGGTCAGATAAATTCCTGCTACATAACAAAAAAGGTCGAGTAAACTCAACTAAGATTCACAATGCTAAGGATATGGTTCCTCGAGAATGGACTAGAAAACATAAGTTGTGCAGTAATTGTAGGAACCCTGATATCAGAAAATGTCCTCGTAGGAACCATGCTCAATTGAATTGATTATACTTCTAATTATATTTTAGTGTTCATAATTATCATAAACAAAAGTACAAACTAAGATTTCTTGTTTTCATAATTTTTTAACAAAATTTTTAGTGTAATACTCTCGACTCGGATGTCACATTAGGTCTTCAGCTCAAAACTCGTATTATAAAATTCGGCTTCAAAAGCCCATTAAACCAATCCATGTCCAAAACAAAACCATTAATTCAAGTCTAAATAAACGAGTATTTCAAAAGAGTAAATAGGAACTCCAAAATAATTACAAATTATTAAAAGCATTCAACCCAAAAAATTAAGTTTAAATAAGAGTTACAAATTACAATATAGGGTTTGATAAGTACTAGCCTATTACATCAATTAACTTGTACTATAACACTAAGTCAATGTTGAAATCCAACCTCGATGGTGCTCCTCCGATTTTCAACTTCACCTAACCTACGTACAAAAATATATTTCAAAACGTTGAACTATAAAAGCTTAATGGGTACACCGTCAGTCGACCAACATTACACATATCATGAATAATGCAATGCAACACATGTAATATCATGTATGATATGATGGTGCTACCATAATTGCTTAATCATATGACATCATGAATGTATACTATCCTACACAACATATACATATCAAACCAAAATCCACAAGGTAGTGAGGCCCGCGTCCACACAGCATCACGATCCTGCAATACGAGTGAGGCCCGCTTCCAACAACATCGGGATCTTACACTTAGGGATTGAGGTCACGTCCATACATCATCGAGATTCTCCAAATGTCATGCTCGAAATGTTACATTAAGAATCTTTGAATAAGTACTGTGTCCATACAGTATCGGGATCTTCCATTCAAAATAGTCTTAAATACATCATCCAGAATGTTACATCAGATGGTCTTTTTTGTGTTATAACACTATTCTTGGGTATCTTGATTCCCATCACACAAGGGATTTTTTCTAAGCTAAGCAACCTATTAACACATAGAAAAGTTCTAGATATCACAAAGAAATCAACACCATCAAGGATTCTTATGATTTCTATCATTCAATTTAAACAACCAAGGCTTGCCATATCTTTTAACCCAATTATTTATATTTGAGGTTAATTTATTAATTTCTTGATTTTAGTAATTGTTTTGCACCATAAGAGACCTTTAGAACACATTATTACAAATTATAGAGCCCCAAACTAAAATACCAATTTTTGAATAGATTAACCAGTGAGTACCAATATACCTATTTGGGGTATCGGTAAGCCTATCAGTATCAATTCACCGATATGGCGTATCGATACGTCTGCCTACTCTTAAACCAATACAATGGTAGCATCGTTATGCCCTTGTGTACTAAAACCCCAAAACGTTATTAGAATTTGAATTAAGCAAGGGGTATCGATAGGCAGGATTGGCGTACCGATACACATGTTGTCTAAGCTCTTATTTTTCCTCTATGGTACGGATATGCTCCCAACTCGTATTGGTACGCCTACTCGAAATTGTAGGTCTAAACCTAAAATTTGGCAAGAAGACTCCCTTCATTGATTCTCAAACTATTCCTATCCGTTATTGAAGTACTAAACGGTGTGTTCCTATCCAAATTCTAATGATTCATCAACCAATCAATAATTCCCCATTAAAGGCTTTCTAAGAAACTAAATCAATCAAACATGAATATCACAAGCAATGTTGCCTAATTTCATGAGATGAATGATGCATTGGGAGTTAGAGAGGTACCAACCTCAAGCCAAAGTAGTTGAAGTCGTTCCCTCAAGCCTTTTTCTCACCAAGACTCCTTGATGAAGCTCCAACTTCTTTCTCTACAAGAAAGAGATTAAGACCAGCTATTAGAACAAGCTAGGTGAGATTCTAGGAGCTAAAAACTTGATTAAAACTGAAAAGAAGCTTCACAATATTCATTCCCAATTTTTTGCTCTTCAACCACACCACTACCTTTCTCCACCAAAACCAACCCTCTTTACTTTGTCTTGTAGATCTCCTTAAGCTCTACAGCATACCCTCAAGCCATAAAATGAGATTCTTAACCAAAACAACAAAGCTTGAAACTTTAACCCACTTTACCTTTGGTTTAGAGAGGAAGAAGATGAAGAGAAAAAAGGTAAAGAGTTGATGACTTCACCCCAAAAACACTCTATAGAAACATTATTTCCCCCTTTCTCTTTGTTCTCAACTTATGAAATTACCATAAAACCTCTCTCATAAAACATATTAGACCAAAGACAACCCAACCACCCAAGCCCAAAGCCTAAAGCCCAAAACCAGCCCA
The DNA here is from genome assembly GCA_035048815.1 of Abelmoschus esculentus. Lineage (NCBI taxonomy): Eukaryota > Viridiplantae > Streptophyta > Magnoliopsida > Malvales > Malvaceae > Abelmoschus > Abelmoschus esculentus. The sequence continues at coordinate 7,962,202 of JAUCBN010000026.1, read as the reverse complement.
ACATACAAACCCGAGGCACAAACAAGACCCAAACATCGAAGCTCAATGCTTTGGGTTACCTGATACTTGAATTCAAAATCTGGGACGTTGCATTTAACCTCTTTGCACTCTTATTTCTTTACTATTATAAGCACGTGTTCCCATACAATAAAGTTAAATAACAAGAAAAAAAATCCACAAACATAATAAAAATGTCACTCAAATACATGGCATAAAAATATTCATGATCACATTTTTTTTACGAATAGATAGCAATTTAAACGAGATTTCTTACCCTTTTAAGATACCTTATACACTCCGATTTCTTAACCATTGTAAGCTTATGTTTTCGTAAAACGATATTAAAATTAAATAACAAAAAATCAACAAACATACTAGAAACCCACTCAAACAAGACTACATTTAATGTTCCCATGTTTTTTTAATATTTTTAATATGACTTGATAGCGTTTTAAATAAGATTTCTACAACCTTTAAGATGTCTTATACATTTCGATTTCTTTACCATTATAAGCATGGGTTTATATACTACAACGTAAAAATTAATTGAAAATAACCCATAACATAACATAATATCTCATCAAACATGATTGTTGACACATGTTCCCATGTGCTTGATGCAAAAAAAGTGTCAAGATAGTTTTTTAAACCCAATTTCTAAACTCCTTACAATTTATTTTATACGTCTTTTTTTATATCATTTTAAAGAAATATCTCAGTACTACGATATAGAAAAAAAAAATACAAATTTATTCCATAACATCATGCAAATTCAACTTAAACATATTTATAGAGTGTTGTTTAAAAGGGATAATTCGCATTTAGTGGGACGCATATTCAGCCTAAAATTTCGTGAAAATCATGCGAACTCGTTTTAAAGTAAAGGGTACTTCATGTCTTGTAAAACTCAAAAACATAACAAATATTAAATTATTTAATTAATAGATATTATAGTCCACATCTGAGTATTTCGCTTCTACTAGACGCAAAATTAGAAAAAAATCATTTGTCTCTTTTCCATGCTTCCTTCAAAATTTTTCTAAAACTTCAAACTTTAACCCTAACCCTTATTTTTTATATCTTAAACCCTGAACCCTACACTCTAAAAAATATTACATACCCCTAATTCTCTAAACTCTAACCACAATTCCTAATCTTAAACCCTAAATCCTAAACTCTAAACTCTCTGATTTAAAATAAAGACATAAAAGGAACATGAGAAAGAGGTAGGTGATTTCCCCTGCAAAATTATAATACATGTTAGATTGAACACAAATTTTGTCTACGTATATTGAAAATGGATTCTTTCAATTAAAAAATGAAAATGAATTATCCAACCAAATAAGCTGAACTGCATTATTTAAATAAAATTATCCTCTGATAATTAGGTGTAAATAATAGTTATAATTTCTCAACGGTCACCGTTTTAGACTTAAAATCTAACCCCCAAATCCCAAGACGCCACGTCGACAACTAAACGACCCGTTGAAAGAAGGAACGAGAAGGCGTTCAAATTACAAAAACCGCCTTTAGTTTTCAGACATTAACTAACGTACCCTCATTTTGGTTCATGCGAGTCACACCGTACAATATCTCCTCTACTGACAAGTTGGCAGAGCAAATTCTAGTCTCACCCGTGACAAAACTCAACATCAAAAAAACTTCAGAATTAAATGACTTAAAAATAATCTAAAAACCTAGAAGTAAAAATAATTAAAAAGCACAAACTTAAACTTACCATAAAGGAAGAGACACAGACGAAAAAGTACAACAAAAAGAAAAAAACATTTTTCTATTTTATTTTCACATTAGGGACTTTAACGATCTTGCTTTAATAGGCTTCCGCATTCGTTTCTTCCCACCGCTGCTTACATTCTCCTCCTCTTCGTCATCGTGTTCATCATCGAAATAATCAATTCCTTCATTGTTATCAAATTGTGAAGACGACGACGGGGTTGGATTGTTGTTTTAAGTGGTGACATCGCTGCTATTGCTTTCAACATCTTTTCCCTCGATAATCATATTCTTCCTCATTTCACCACCTCTCCTTCTGCCAAACGACGGCCCGAACCCAAAGTAATAGTAGAATTTGTATGGGTTCGATGCCGATGACGACCCTTTCTTAGCTATATGGGCTCTTCCGCGGTGGTTCCCCGCGTTGTTGTTGGGATTATTACCATTATGGTGGCGGCGAGATTTTAGCGAAGAAGAATATTGCTTGGATCTCTTCTCTTGATCTTCGTATTGGGTCCGGAACACAAATTGGTCCTCTGTTTTCATCTCGTCATCATCATCAATAATCAATTTATCCTCGATTTCCATCATTGACGCTGCGCTGCATTTTCCGAGTAACAAACGACGATATTTTTCAAAACCCGTTGGATAAATAGGAAATGGATTTTAGATAACTCGTCAACCCATCATCCAATTTGGATAATTATTCGACGATCTTTAGAGGATGAATAATAAGAAACCCTAATATAATATCACGAAAGAAAATTGAACAAAAACAATCCGATTAAAGAAGTATAAAGTGGATTACCTCTCGATAGCACCAAGAGAATATCCTAAGCTCTCGTTTCCATTAAAGATATCTTCAAGTTCGAACTGAGAATTTTAAAAAAGATAGCAATAAACGAAGGTAGCAAGCAACTAAAAACTCGAACTAAAGATATAATACGCAAAAATGATAAACACCCTTTACCCTAAGTAGACTATTTCAAGGAATACGAAGGAGAGAATTTAGGGTTTTATAAAATTCTAAAGTTAGAAACCCTAAAATAGAAATGAGGGGATATGCAGATGAAAGTGTCAGACAAAAATCATAAAATGGAGGGGGAAAGGTAAGGAAGGCACTACTAGATCTGCCATGAGAACAAACCTCAACCAATGTATTCGGAAACAACAAAGCCGAGAAAAGAATTTGTGTTACCTGGTGATGAAGATACGATGGGTATGGCTCATGAGTGAAATGAATGACATCCCACGGCGACTGGTTTCAGCTTGTACACGTGCATAGTCTCAGCCCTCATACCCGTTTACTTTACCAACGATGATGGTTTCGCGTTCTTTCGAATCCTCATACTTTATCGATATCGGTATAAAAACCAAGATAAATAAGGAATCGAAGAGAATAATGGAATAAAAAATACTTAGATCCAGAAGGTGTGTTTAATAATCCCTTTCCTTTCTCTCATAGAAAGGTTTGGGGGCTTTGGTTTGGTGTGCTACGGTATTTTTTTCTAGATCTCGCAAAACACGATAATCAGGGTTTTCTTAACTTCCTGTTGTTTCATATATTTCGAATTTTTTGGGGTTTCCCCGTTTTATCCTTGGCATTTTATTTATTTTCGGGAAATGTCTTAGGCAGGGAAAAAAGCTTCCGCTATTACACGTCATGATAGTTGTCCAAAGTTAATTTTTTTTGTTCTAATATATGGGGACGAGGACGTTAATGCTTGTATACAGTTGATTCCACATTCGTCTCCCACGGGGTCTCTGCATTTTTTTTCTCCGTATATTAAATCATACTTATTTTCACAGTTCCATAAGAAGCATGGAAAGATTTCAGTGGCATTTTTGTCAATTGAGGTATATTTCTAAAAGACAAATCTTTTTTAGTTGCCTACACGGAGAGGAATTGAAGGAAGAAGGATAGGAATAGGGAGTGAAACAAATGCGCTGCAATAGGAGGTGGGAGGGACAGAGGAGGGGCAAACACGTGTGGCCCACAAAAAAATATGGATTGGATTAACGTACATTGTTGGATCCGGGTTAAGATTGGACGGTTGCAATTAAAGAGGCGAAAATCTTACAAGTGACGTGAATAGCAGAGGATGAGATATACAAAAAAATAATTTCGGGGTAGATTATGTTGTAAATAAAGTAAAGAATAAGAATAAAATAGGCGAACAAAGATGAGAGACAAAGAGAGAGATTTTATTATATTCTCAAAATAGGATTGTTTACAATGCTTTGTCCAAAAGTCTATATTTATAGGCATAATATGGAAACTCTAATTCTAATGGGTATTAAACCCTAATAATAAAGATCATTAAACTTTAACTTAATATATAGATATCCACCATGAATAAATATATTCATAACACTCCCCCTTGGATATTCATGAAGATAATGTGCCTCGTTAAAACCTTACTAAGATAAAAACCCTGTAGGAAAAAAAATCTTAGTGAAGGAAAAAGAGTACACATATCTTTGATACGCATAACATGTTGCCTCATTAAAAACCTTACCAGGAAAACCCATTGGGACAAAACCTCGGTTAAGCGAAAAAGAGTGCAACGCGTATTTACTCCCCCTCATGAAAATATCACATAAGACTTTTGAATCTTCATAATTCAATATTGAATACAAACTTTAAATGTTGAAGTAGAATCATGCACTAGTGGATAAATCTTCCAAATCATTACTTGAAATGATTCATTGAATAATATTCATCTAAAAATCATGAGGGACGAAACTTGAAGAAATATGTTTAACCAAACATATCCTGAAGATAGCTTGAGATATAAATTTTGTATTATCTCTTTACAAGATAGCTTGCATCTTATCTTGTGAAAAACATTCACATATCTTCAGGATATGTTTAGCCAAACATATATTTCAGCTTTGCCTCATGCATAACAATTATTTAAAGGTAATGATCTCGTAGCACTTAAATAATATTTCTGAACCAGCTAAGATACGATGCTTCCAGATCAAATAATTTATATATTGTGCTTTTAGACCAAGAATATCATTACCCTTTTCTTGAGGCAGAAAGAATCTTTGTTTATACTAAGAGACCTAACAACCATAAGGGTGATCAATGAATATGCATTATTCATGTAAAGTCTCTTTCAACATTTTTTGTATGTCGTTTGATGCACAAGGATTTGAGGAGATCTCTTCACGAGTCTCGACTATATTCAAATCATAGACAACAATAAAAATTTAGAACTAATCCACTTAATCAAAATGCTCGGGGAAATTAAACAATTCATATAGCATTATGCTATTAAGCATTCAATGAGGCGATTATATCAAATACGCCTAAATATTTCAATCCATAAAAGATATATTTAATATGGTTGAATAATATTCTCGAGAACTTGAATTAACTGTTTATGGCAGTCTAAATCCTTTTAGAAACTTCATGTAAATGTTTTTATCAAGAAGCTCACACAAATAAGATGTAACAACATTCATTAGACGAAACTAAATCATTTCATTTATTGCTAGAATATCTAAAAGTAATTGCATCCACCACCGAGGAATATATTTTCCTCATTCAATTTTATGTTTTTGTGAGAATCCTTGTGCAACCAAATGTATTTATATATTAATCATAACATTAATAAAAATTTAAAATTTAAAATTTTTAGATATAATTTAAGTTCACTAATACATCATGTCTAAAATAGATATTTTATCTTTTCAAAATCAATTTTTTACATGAATGACAAACACTACTTAATTTTCTAAAATCACTTTTTCAACCACATTTTTAAAATCACTTTTTCAACTGCACTTTTTATAGGCAATGTCAAACTGGCTCTTAGGTATTTTGATCTACGCAATGACTGATACTAAAAGAGGATCTGCATGTTTTGGGTTGAAGGGTTATTTGCCCGTTAGGTCTTTCTTCTTTTGACCCACTTTTATTTTCATCATGATAAAATTTGATTTAAATATTAGTGTTTGGTATTATTATAGAAAGTGCTTTTAAGAAGATAAAATGTATTTATATATTATTTTGTTATTATTTATTCAAATTGTTTTGAAAAATTGTATTTTCAAATAAATAAGGAGAAACTTTAATGACTTTAAAATCTTAATCTTTTGTTCAAACTTTGTTTTTATTAATGGGAGAAATTTTCAAATAATTTTTTAAGTTGGTTTTATTATATCAAAAATGGGGAGATTGTTGATGTATTGGTTTTAATATAATAATTAAAAATATTTTTGATTAATTTGAAAATATTTAAAAAATGGTTCTTATGTACAAACAACTTAAAAATAAGTTTGAAATTTTTTTAGATGTTTTGGAAGTATTTGCAACATTTTAAAATAGTCAAACTTGTGTTTTTAATGTGAGTGTATCGATACAAGCTTTGTTGTTTCAATACAATTGAAGGTTTCAAGCTACATTTTCAAAATTGTCAAAACTCGTATTGATACACAATGTTTCAATACACCTATATTATATTTTGATATACCTTTAATAGTTATTTAAAAAAGTCTAGGAGTCATATCGATACAATCTTTTAGTGTATCGATATACCTATGGTGTTTTAATATATCTTTAATAGATATTTGAAAAAATAATAGCTAAGAGTCGTATTGATAAAAGCATTTAGTGTATTGATACAGGGTATTTCGATACACCAAAGAGGTGTTTTGATACACCTTATTGATTTTAGGTTCAACAGATCTTTCTTAAAGAAATTATATTGATACATCTGCCACGTGTATCGATACACTTGACATCAAAATAAGAAATCTGCTTAGAAATCAATTCCAACCCAATCCCAACGGTCACCAACGGTTAAAAACTCATTTGAGAGGATAAAAAGAATCCTCAAGCACATGAGGAAGCTAATGATCAAAATGCCAACATGTTTATGAATATAATTAGTGTCTTTTGTACATAATTCTCATTCTTTGTATAGAAAATACTTGTGAGCTTAATTGTCAATGTATGATCAAGTGTTTATGTTTAAAGTGAGAGCTTAAAAGTCAAACATCTACCTTGAGAGAGGATTTATTATTTTCTTGTTTATCTCTTTGATTAAGAGGATTTTCAAAGCTTGATGGAAGCTTTGGATTCTAAACTTGGTAATTTGATCTAGTTGTAAGGTTACCCCTTTGGTCTTAAAAGGAAGAAATTCATAGTATTTTTAAAATCTTTAGTTGAAAGATAAGGTAGTGGATGCACGATTTGATTATAAATACTTAAATGGGGAGTAAGGTGTTTTAATACACCTTCAGATTGTCTCGATACGATCTTTTAAATGCAGGTCCAACGGATCTTTCCCTAAAAGGATGTATCGAAACAACTACCACACGTTTCGATACGCCTAGAACTAGAATAAGATATTAGTAAGGGAATTAGCTCCAAATGACTCTAATTCAATCCCAACGGTCTATAACGGTTACAAACTTAATTATTATGATAAAAAGACCCTCAAGCATCTGTAGAAAAAAATGATCTCATTTCCAACAACAATATGATTGTAAGTTTTTCCTAGAGCAAAAAATCTCATCTTTAGTTAGACAAACACTTGTGAGCTTAAACTTCAATGTATGCTTAAGTGTATTAGGAATTGGGTGACTGCTTTAGAGTGCAAACACACACTTTAAAAGTTTTTTTAATTTGCATAAGAATTCTTTTCATGAGAGAGTGTTCCCAAAATTTTCTTTGTGAACTTTAGATGCTAGATTCGGGTAGTGAATCTAGGTTGTAACAATTTCCTTCTTAAAAAGGATGAATTCTTAGTGAATTGGGTAGAAATACTTAATGGTGAGCTAAGGTAGTGGATGTAGGTGTTTGTTAGAAGATCGAACCCCTATAAATCCTTGTGTTGCTCCATCATAAATCACCCAAACAACCTAATCTCCATCACTTGGTGGTAAAATCGATTGGTGAATCGAGCTTAATAATTGGTATTAGAGCGAGACTCAATTACAAAGGATTAACATCCTATTGAGGTGATCTAGCAAGCTCTACCAATATCCAATCAACCGGTGACTCACGATGTAATCCATTGATAAGACACCATTCTTTGAAGGAACCAATTATGCTTATTGGAAGACAAGATGATGTAATTCATCAAAGTAAAGGATTATAAGCTTTGGGACATAGTTGAAGACAAAGAAAGACGAAATGGAGTATGGATAATCTCAAGTAGATGGAGGTAAATTGCAAGACTTTGCACATTCTATTTTCTACATTTAACCCCAACATCTATGAGAAGATGTCTTCTTGTAAAAATGCCAAGAAGATATGAGACAAGTTTGAAGTCATACACGAGGGTACAAACAATGTAATGGGTACCAAAATTGTATTACACAACCTATAGTATGAGAACTTCAAGATAAACCGAAAAAGGATATCATGAAGATGTTCGATTGATTCTCCACCATCACCAATTGACTTAAAGGTTATAGAGAAATCATTTTGGAAGAAAAGCTTGTCTGAAAGCTTATCTATTCTCTTTCGGAGTCATGGCACTGAAAGAAGACAACCATCATCGAAGTAAAGAACCAGTAGAATCTTAAGCTAGATGAGCTCATGGGGTCTCTCCTCACTAGGGGTGTTCATTGTCGGGTACCCAAAATTTCGGGTACCTCAATTATCGACCCAATAATTTTAGGTATTTTTTACATGACATTTTAATAAAATAAATAAAAACTTGGTACTAGAAACTAAAACATGTAAAATAGAATCACAGAAATTATGAACTTACCAAATTATAAACTTGAAACTAAAACATGGTACTAGAAACTAAAACTTGAAATCTATCAAATTATAAACCTACCCAAAGGAATCGCAGAATTTTGGCGACTTGCAAAGAAACAAAATCAACGATGACAATATAAAAATTGACGATTGGCGAATGGAGAGAGAGTGGCGACTGACGATTGGGGAAAGCCGAGAGGGTCCAGACTATAGAAATATTGATTCCATCTCTTGAATCTTTTGGTTAGAAATTTGCACTTTTACAAAGGATTTTCAATCTCTTCAATCGACTAGCAAAGGATTTGTCATTTTGAATATTTAGGGAAATATTGAAATATGGTTTAGACTTATCGAATAAGAGTATTTTTATAATTGAGTTTAATTTTTTATTTTTAATTAATAAATATATATTTAATTATTATAAAATAAAATATTATATATATAATTGGGTCTTCGGGTGCATGACATAAATTAATTTTGTAGCCCAAGCTTGGCCTATTTACCCGAAAAATTTATTGAGTCGGGTACTCGGCCCAATAAAAAATAAAATTAAAAAAAGTACTCGTCTATTTTAAACTAGGTAATCGGGTATTTAGGTCAGGTCAATCGGGTCGAATAATTTGAACACCCTTACTCCCCAGACACGAAATCATAAAGAAAATAAGTGTAGAGGAGAAAAAGAATGAAGAGATAAGAAAGATGGGAAAGAAAAAAGTCTTGGATCTTATTGTAAATGTAACACCCCAAAATTAGGTCTAGAAATTTTGTGGCCGGTTTAAAGGTCTAGTGGACCAGTTTTGTCGATTTAGCCTAGTCCGGGATTAAATTCTTAAAAATTGTTTTTAATGAAAATAAATTATGAAAAAATATTCTAAAATTCTTAATTAATCTATATTTGAATTAGGTAAAATCAATTTAGAAAATTGACCCTTGAATTCATAAGATTTTAAAATTAGTGACTATGTTGTAAAAATTAAAAACATGAAAATAATTTTATAAACTAAGCCAAAATTTTGAACCTTTAAAGTAATTTGATATAATCCTAATCCTAGTTGATCTAGGCTTTCCAAAAATCTATATAAACAACAACCCCTTGTTTTAACCTAATTAATCAAAATTCTCTAATTTTGATCCAAAACTCAAAAATTCACTTTCTAAAAATATTCATTCTTTAAATTTCGGTTTCTTCTTCTCCAAGGCAGCTTTTTCATCATCTTTTCAAGGTAAATATCTATTCCTTCTAATAAAATTTTATTGGTTTATTTTCCTATATTTTTCTTCTTTAAGTTCTTATCGTTTTTCTTCGGTTTTACTTGAAAAACTTTATTTTTGTATCAAGCTTTAAACCCTTCTCTAAAATTTTGTTTTCTTCCTTAACAAGACATACTCTTCGTCATCTTTTCAAGGGTAAACACCAGTCTTTTCAATAAAAGTTCTTTTGATGAATTCTTTATATTTTTCTTCATCAAAATCTCGTCGTTTTTCTACGGGTTTTCTAGATTTTAAACCTTTGAAGGGGTGAGATCAATTTTGGATGTGAGAATCATTAAAAAAATCTGAAACATAAATTTCTTTAATTATGTTCTTAAGTTCTTGGATTATTGAAACAATCGTTAAAGTCTTGAATCAATAAAATCGGTTTTCTTGATAAAAATACTATTGTTTTCTTGATTTTCGTTCAAGGGTTTTACATGGATGTTTTAGATGCCTAAATACATGAATCTTGAATTTTTTAGATATAATTAATATGTCTTTTAAGTATCTAATCTTGGACCTAAGGTTTTGGTGTTGTTTGGAGAGGTTTTTAGTGAATTTCGGTTATGTTTTATGGTGTTTTTAGGGGCTGCAATGTATTGGTACGACGTGAGGGATGTTTGGGTGTGATTTAATGTACTAAACCCTCTAGTTTTAATTCTTGAATTAGGTCAGGAGATAGAGGAACAAGTTTGAAGGAGTTTAGAAAATCGAATCGCGTTTTTGGGTGACTTGTTGAGCAAGTTTCAGTAAATCGGTAAGTGGATTTGAGAGTGGGCTACTTCGGCAGTGTTTAAACTTCATTTTCAAAGTGATGGGAGTATAGGTAAGGTATGAGAAACCTCCCTATACTCCGATTTAAGTTTTATGTTTGCTCTTGTACATTGGTTTTCCCATATTATGTTATTTTTTATGTTTTAGTCATGCTCGTGTTATACTTCTGTATATGTAAATATGCATGTGTCTCAATGCTCATGAGATGTTTTTACAAAAATTTTTATATACTTATGATGCTCTCATAGTTTTATTTTGATAACATGAGAAAATTGATTTTTAACGGTTTTTAAAATCGATGCATTTTTGATGCATGAGATAGTGGGATGTATGTGTTTAAAATATTGGTTTTAACTTAAAACTTGAGCATTATGTTTTATTTTATGTTGGATATTAAGTTGATGGCATGGGATAAGTTGATCGATCAATAGAATATACAGTGCACTATAAATAAAATTCATACGTGTGTAAATTCCTTGAGTGATACATTAGAGTTTAGCTTAGTGTTGTGTAATATTACTATTACCTTATCATATTCTGGTATGGCTAACTATCCCAGACACCAAGGTGGGATCTTTAGATTGTGATAGTCAATCTGTGTGAATTGGTGAACGATGCCATTCGCATGTGGATCTTTAGATTGTGATAGTTAATCTGTGTGAATTGGTGAGCGATATTATTCACATGTGTCCGTTTATCCCAACGTTTGGAGATAACTCTATTCGTGTCACTTAACCAACATATGAAAAATGCAAGTGTAAATGTTTTATTGATTTTTGTGCAATTTGTATATTGTATGTGTTTTATAAAAGAGCTCAAAGGTTTTGGAGCAATGCTTGTTAAACATGTAAGACTTGTTTTGTGGTGTATACCACGTGTTAAACACTTGTTGATTTTTATACTAGTGACTTGATAGTCACAAATGGTTTTCTTGACCTTGACTTGTTTTTAAACTGTTTTCTGTATAATATAGATTGCATTACATGTAGTTAAATTGTTTTATAATTCACTCACTAAGCGTAAGCTTAACCTCTCTTTTTTCCTTGTAATGCAAATAAGAAGTGAGTTAGTCATCCGAGAAAGCAAGGAAAACTTTTAGTGCTTTTTAATTCATATTATAGCTCAAGTATGTTGCTTTTATATTTTGAATCTTAGGTAGTTTAGGAAGCAATGGTGAAGAGAAACCTTATGACATTTAAGTCGGTTATTTAAATATTGAATCTTACACATTGATATATTTGCTTTTATTTTAATGAAGTCTTTTGGATTTGATTTATACATTGATTGTGCCTAAGCATGTTGAATAACGAATTTTTGGAAAATTACAATTAGGTCCCTAAAACTTGTTCGGTTTAATTGGACTCGTTTCTCATTAATTTCCGCTGTAAATAAACGCGGTCCTTGCATGAACATGTAGGATCTAATCAATGCATTTAGAAAAGATAAAGGAGAATAATTAAGGGTTGTTTATCAGGGTGAGTCTCTGGATTAGCCTCGATATTTCTTGTGTAGCTCGTTCGAGTCAGATAGCTTCTAAATCGGGTTGAAGGGTTTACAGTAAATGTTAACACTATTGTTCTCAAATCCTCTACTTGCAAGCATTAAGAAGATTCAAATTAAGAGGATAGTGTTGAAGATGAAGAGATAACCCATCTCTTCATGAAATTTTCTCGATTCATGAATCAAGACATGAAAAAATTTTAAAGCATGAATCGAAGAAGATGATGAATGCTTCCCATAAGAGCAACAAAAAGGGATCATTTTTAAAGAAAGCATATGTGACCACTTCGAGTGATGAAGAATGCACCGAAGAACAAGAGGTAGGTCACCTATGTTTTATGGCTCTCAATGAGGAAAATGTAGCTTCTAACTCACAAACCTTAAATTCTTATACATTTAACGAGTTACAAAAAACTTATTATAATTTTTTTTTGAATTTGAAGCCTTATTTTCAAAGAACAAAATATTAATTTCAAAGTTGAAAATTGAAAATGATTTGCTTGTGAAAACCAATTTGAAATTTGAAGAAAAAATGAAGGATTTTGAACTTAAAGTTTTTTATTTGCAAAATTTACTTCAAAAGATGAAAAAAGATCATCAAAAGGAACTAGATGATCTTAAAAATGAAAAAAAGCTTCAATTTCAAAAGAATTTCAAAAGAAAAATTTTGGAAAATTAAGCTTTTATAAAAGACAATCTAGTGCCCCTAGATTTATAAATGGAAAATATTTTAGAATTTTTTTGGGTCTCAAAAGGACTAATCACTTCAACTAAAAATGATAAAATTGAAAAATAGATTCTTAAAGGGACTAAATTATGTGCTACTAATTCAAAGGATCAAAAACAATTTGGATATCAAAAAATACTTGATTTTCTTATTTTAGGTGTGATAGAGAATTGACCAATAAAGTACAACATTAAGGGGGAGCTCTGTTAACGCTCTAAAAAACGTAAATTTATACATTTTTACTTAAGGTTTTGTATGATTTTAGGCTTATTTGCATTTTATTTGCATTTACATTAGATTAAATTTTTATTTTATTCTCTTTTATTTTAAAAGATACTACTTTGAAGGGTATTTCTTCGGTGTTATTGTGCAGATTGCTGGGGCAAAGCTGAAGAACGGAAGAGATGCTATAGCATATTTAGTGTTGAATCGGACTTCAAAATACTATAGCATTTTGGGCGCACTAGAATAGATTTGCAAAAAAGACAATTGTACAAACATTTTCCTTGCTCGGGAAATTCAGGCCAGTTGTAATTATCCTGCATGTCGCTATAATTCTCTACAGAATTGTCAAAGAATATTCCTTGTACCATTAGGGCACAAAACCCTAAAAGCCTCCTATAAATACAATGTCAAGCCTCCTTCAACAAGAAAGCATAATAGAATAGAGAATTGGGCAGAAAAAGGAGTAAACTTTAAAGAGAGCAAAAGAGGTGGGAAGAAATAAGAAAGGCAGCTACTTTCCTTCATCTTCTACCTCAGCCGAACCGCCATTATTGGAGAGCTTCAAGAAAGGGATTTACAAAACTTCGGGAGAAGTGACAAGCTAGAAAGCTTCACAGCCGAGCGTTTGGGATTTCATTCTTATGTGTTAAGCTTTATCTATTTCTCCGTTCTCAATTTTATTTTGCTACAAAAGTTTGGTGACAATTGTAGAATTGTTTTAGAATATGTTTATATAGAAGATTTTCTTATCTTTTGTGTATGTTAACAATTTTTGAAATTTTCTACCCAATCTTCGTGGGAACGATCTCATTCACACACTTAATTACTTGTTTGATGTATATACATGTACGAGAATCAATCATATTTTAAGCACATGACACGCTCAACAAGCTCAATACACACAAAAAAGGACATTTGAAGAAAGAAGGCTTCACATCCTCCCTTTGGTTCAAGTGTGGTAAAAATTTAGTTGAATTTATCTTTAATTCAATTTATTTTTTAATTTAGCTAGATTATCATATTTGTTGGACTAACTCTTATGTGATGCTTTGAGTAAGGAGTCTATTTTTATTAAAATAAATAATTAATATTTGATTTAATCTTTTTACAACAATATTTGTTTTAATACTCTCCATTGTTATATGAGATTTAAAGCTTTTCAAACAATGTTTGAACCATTTTTGATGTAACAAAAGAGAGAGAATGTTTTGAAAATTTGAATTTTCAAATGAATAATAGAGAGCTTTAATGATTTTGAATCTTTAATTCACTTATTCAAAATTTATTTTACAAAGGGGTGACAATTTTAAAAACAATTTTCACGTTCGTTTTATTATATAAAAAAGGAGAAGGTTGTAGAAATATTGATTTTAATCTAATAATTGAAAAATAGTTTTGAACTAATTTAAAAAGGTTTCAAAAATGATTTTTATGTAGAAAATAACTTGGAAATACTTTTAAGAAGTTTTGAGGGGTTTGGGAAGTATTTAAATGTTTTAAATAAGTCAAATATGTGATTTTAATGAATGCGTATGGATACACCTATATGGTGTTTCGTTACAGTTCAATATTGTTGAAAACCATTTCAATAGGCTAACAAGATATTTCGATATGAGTGTTTCGATAAACTACTTTGGTGTTTCAGTACCCCCACAATGATCTTATGAAAAATCCCCAACGACTTTATGAAAACCCATAACAGCTAAGATTCGTTTCGATACAAGCATTAGAAATTTTGATACGGTGAGCACGACATTTTGATACACCTTCAAGGTGTTTCGATAGGGTCTAATGCAGGTCCAACGACTCTTTCTCAAAAGGTTTGTATCGAAACAACTATCACACGTTTCAATACACCTAACACCATAATGGGAAATTGGCCCGAAATTAGCACTAAATGACTCTAATTCAATCCCAGCGATCTATAACGGTACAAACTCAATTGGGAGGATAAAAATACTCTCAAGAATCTGTAGAAAAAATAATCTCATTGTCAACAATAATATGATTTTAAATTTTTACTAGAGCCAAAAATCTCATCTTTGGGTAGACAAACATTTGTGAGCATAAATGTTAATGTATGTTCTAGTGTATTAGGAATTGGGTGAGTGCTTTAGAGTGCAAACACACACCTTTAAGAGGTTTTTCAGTTTACTTAAGCATTCTTTTTGTGAGAGTGTTTCTAAAGTTCGGTTTATAAACTTTGGATTTTAGATTCGGGTGATGAATCTAGGTTGTAACAGTTTCCTTCTTAGCCGAGGAAAGAGGACGAATTCTTAGTGAATTGGTTGTAAATCCTTAGTGGTGAGTTAAAGTAGTGGATATAGATGTTTGTTAGAATATTGAACCACTATAAATTCTTGTGTATATTTTTCTATCCTTTTGCTCCCACCATAAATCACCCAAACAATCTCTTCTCATCCACTTGGCGGTAAAATCGATTGGTGCATTAAGCTTAACAATTGTAGAAAAATTGATTTTGATTTAATAATTAAAAATAGTTTTGAACTAATTTGAAAAGGTTTCAAAAATGGTTCTTATGTCCAAAGAACTTGAAAATACTTTTAAGAAGTTTTTGAGGGATTTTGGAAGTGTTTGAAATGTTTTAAATAAGTTAAATCTGTGATTTTAATGAATACATATCGATACACCCATATGGTGTTTCTATATAGTTCAATACTATCAAAAATCGTTTTGATATGTCTGACAAGACATTTCGATATATTATTTTCGTGGTTTGATACACCTCCAGCGATTTTATGAAAAATCCCCAACGACTTTATGAAAATCCCCAACGTCTAGGAGCCATATCGATATTGATACATGTGGTAGCTGAATTAATATAACTTCTTTGGAAAAGATCTATTGAACCTAAAATCAATAAAGAATATCAAAACGCCTCTTTAGTGTATCAAAGAACCTCTTTGGTATACCAAAACACCTTTTAGATACACTAAATTCTTGTATCGATACGACTCCTATTTATTAAATATATTTTTTAAATATATATTAAAGGTGTATCGAAGAACCACATGGGTGTTTCAAAACACTATATATCAATACACTAAAAGATCGTATCGATACAACTCCTAGCTATTGTTGTATTTTGAAATAAATGTTAAAGGTATATTGAAATATCATATAGGTGTATCAAAATACTATGTATCGATACACTAAAAGCCTCTATCAAAGTGAGTTTTGATAGTTTTGAAAATATAGCTTAAAACCCTTAGTTGTATTAAAACAACAAAACTTGTATCGTTACTCACATTAAAATTACAAGTTTGGGTACTTTAAAATGTTTCAAACACTTCCAAAACTTCTAGAAAACTTTTCAAACTTATTTTAAGTTGTTTGGATATAAGAACCAATTTTAAAGTATTTTCAAATTAGTCCAAATACCTTTCAATTATTATATCAAAACCAAAATCATAAGAACCATTTTTTGGACATAAATTTAGAACCTTAAGCTCAAAATCTTAATTTTTGCTTCGAATTCAAAATTGGTTTTTAAAACAAATCATTTTCTAATATCAAATTTGAAATCAACATTTTTATTTTTCGAAAATGAAGGCTTAAACTCAAAAATCAATTTATTATAGGTTTCTTGTAACTAATCAAATATGTAAGAATATGAATTTAAATAATATGAGTTAGAAGTTATATCTCCCTCATTGAGGGTCATAAAGCATAAGTAGGTTACCTCATCTTGATCGATGAAGTCTTCATCACTAAATTTTGTTATATGTTTTTTAGGATGATCCCTTTTTATTTCTCTTATGAGAACCTCCATCTTCTTTTTTGATTCATGTTTAGATTTAGCCATCTGGCTCTTCATGAATCGCGTAAATTTCTTTAAAAGATGAATTATATCTTCATCTTCACTGTCCTCCTCACTTGATTCTTCATGCTTTCATGTGAAGGATGAAGAGTAATGATATTCACATCGATGCCTTGCTCTTTGATCTTCTTATCATTCTCTTTCTTCAAAGGAAGAGATATCATCTCATGGGTAAAATGAGATCTGATTAGCTCATCAAGCATGAGAATCATTAAAGTCTTTGACTTTAATGATGTTTATCTTCTTTGAATCTCATGACTCGAAAAATGAATAAATCAATTTTTAAACGAGTTTGTCTTTCGAAATCTCCTCTCCAAAACCTTGAGTTGATTGCAGATTATGGAGAACTGGTCAAACATTATCTTGATTTCTTCATTCATGTCTATCTTAAAGTATGAATACTTTAAGATAGAAAATATATATAAGGATTTATAGTGGTTTGACCTTCTAACAAGCACGTACATCCACTACCTTAGCTCCTCACTAAGGATTTCAACTAATTACTAAGAATTCGTCCACTTTTCTAGGATTGGGAGGCAACCGTTATAACCTATATTCACAACCTAAATCTAGCATCAAAACTCACAACCAGAGCTTTGGAAAACCTCTATAAAAGAAGAGAGACTTAGCAAACAAAATCCCTCTAGTAAGTGTGTGTTTGCACTCTAAAGCTCTTACCTAACTCCTAATACACTAGAACATACATTAACATTTTAGCTCAACAAGTATAGTTTATACAAAGAATGAAAAATAAGCACTAAGACTCTTTTACTTCATAATGCATGTTGACAATTGAATCATTCGTTGTTTTAGTTGCTTAAGAGGTTTTTTTATTATCCCAAATGAGTTTCTAACCGTTGGTGACCATATGGGTGTGTCAAAACACATCATATCGATATGGCTCCTAACTGTTGTTTTTATTTCAAATATTTGTTAAAGGTGTATCGAAACACCATATGGGTGTATCGAACACGATGTATATATACACTAGAAAAATATATCGATATGACTCTTAGTCATTGAGTTTTTTTTCAAATAATTATTAAAGGTGTATCAAAATACAACATGTGTGTATCGAACAATTGCCACATGTATCAATACACCTTGCACCAGAAAACTGAGAAATATGCTTAAAAATAGCTCCAAACGACTCCAATCAAATTCCAATAATCACCAACGACTAGGAACTCATTTGATATCATTGAAGTCCCCTCAAGCAACTGAAACAAGTAGTGATTCAATTGCTAACATTTATTATGAATGTAAAAGTGTCTTAATGCTTAATTCTCATTCTTTGTATAGACTATACTTGTTGAGCTAAAATATAAATGTATGTTCAAGTGTATTAAAGTGTATTAGGATTTAGATGAGAGTTTTAGAATACAAACACAAACCTATTTAAGAGATTTCATTTGCTAAGTTTTCTCTTGTTTTAGAGAGGATTTCCAAAACTCGAGTTGTGAGTTTTCGAAAGCCATAGTCCTTGTGTTGGTGGCATTAATATTGGTTTCAAAAGGAACTGATGCCGAGAAAAGGAAGGGCATTGGAGTCGTTTGAGTACACAAATATGAGTTGCAGAGGCCACTCTGCATCGATAACAGATTTTGGCTATGGTAAAACATCAAATACCAAAGCATTTTAAGATGCAGTTAATCATCCGAGACGGTATGCATCCAATGGCAGCCCTCAACTCTCCATCATGGAATGTTCATCCTATTTGGAAGGGTTTGAAGGTGACCCTTTTACTCAAGTCTGCTTCTCCAATGTCACAAATCTGAATGACAGCCAAGGCTAAGGAGGTGCTGTGGACTTGCGAACTACTACCCAAGAATCTGTGGTTATGTTGCGAGCCTCCTCAAGGAACACATTGGAGTAAGTCCACGGCATGTGAACTACTACTGAATCCACCAAGAATCTTTGGTTAAGTTGAGAGCCTCCTCGAGAAACTGTCGCAGGGTCCAAGTCTGTTGTGCTTAAGTCGGTAATCGCCCCATATGCATCCCCTACAATGATGATGCCTGAAAAATCTTCAGATTTGCTGAGCTTCAGCGCAGCTGCAAATCACTTGCATCCACCAATATCCAGATTGGCAAATCCTCTGATGTCTGTACACAACCTCCCAGTACAACCACCACATTGTCCCCGGCAAAACTTTGTGGCAGAAAGTGCCATTAACAATGAGATGAAATGTGCTACCTTCAGGTGGTGTCCACTGCACCACTGTAGTTCATGCTGGTAACAAATTATTTACATAATTATGTAAACAAAACAAAAAGAATAACCAGTTACCATTAACCACCAGGTGATTGAAGGGACGGTAGTTAAGTTCAGTTCACAACCACATGTGTGATTAACAGAACAGCTCAAGGAAATGTCTTCTCCCTTAGCCTGCCACAGTAATATCTAACCACATTAAACATCAATGTCAATTTCACCAAATCCGATAAATTCGTGTACCATTCTGACAACATATGAGTTTTTCTCAGAAAGCTGATAACTTGTAACTGCCTTCATCAATTCCTGCACCATATCTCCCTTGATCATACAGAAAGAGTAGATCTTCAATGCAACTGTAGCAGAATCATAATAGTTACAAATTGAAAAGAACAAAATACACCAAGAATTTAGAAAAGTAATCCATTGTCATACAGTATGCATGTCAATAACTGAAAAGGTAAATTAGGAACACTTGCTATCCTAAGAGAATGAAGATTTATAGCTAGTACTGAACATTTGCAAAGAAATATGAGCCGTTTATATAACTTTCAATATAGGATGACAGGATACATGAACAACCAATTGACTACTATCATAAGAAACCACCTTACAACTCATAATAGCATAACCCAACGGTTGTATTATGTCGACAAATTAGAAAACAGACGTCCTCATACGTAAATACAGAAGAGTTTAGCTTCATTACATTCATATGATTCACCTCACAAATTGCTCTTTTACGGTTTTTCCTATCATTGAATTGGGGGAAGCACCACCAGCCTTTCTTAGATTACAAAGCAATGCATCACGCCCAGTCAAAACTATTTTGAAAAAGCCATCTACTACCTTTGAAAGATTATCCAGCCCTTGTGCTAGTTTCTCTTCCGTCGTTCTCAAATCCAAAACAGAATTCTTGAATGCCTCCCTTTCATTAGGACCCACTGCATCTTGGAGCAAAGGAGACAATTTCTTGACACATGCATCAACTGCCTCCAGTTCTCTTAGAAATGTAAAATTTCCACAAGAAAATATATTTCTAATTTCCACATTCACAGTAGTTTGGACATCGGAAAAAACTTGTGCCCATGGTAGCGTAGTAGGAACAGTTAAGTCTAACAAATTCTTGGAAGAACCAGAGAAAGCTGCAGCAAAGACACTACATATGTATGTAGTTGCCACCTTAGCTCCATACATAGCTCGCATCAACACCTTTCCTTTGGAAGAATTTTCTTAACCTTTGGCAAGTTCAGTGATTCCACAAGGTTTTCCAGGATAGGCCGACAAGTTTCAACTCTGGGATTTTTGGAGCTAACATGCTGTTTCCAGCTATCAAGAGAGGAAGAGGCCCGTGTGAACTGCTCGGGGAATTGGACTCCAACTTATGCAAGACATACTGAAGCATGAGATGGCTTTGGTTGAGCCGTGTAAGCTCAGAGGTAAAAGCATTACTAATATCAAGCAATTTCACGCTGATATCCAGGTATACATCCATCCATTTTTCATCCCAATAGGTCACAGGGAGATCAAGCTCAGTTATCAGTTTTTTTATGTCACAATGAATCTCAGAAAGTGACTCCATTGCCAATTTCATCCATGCCAAGCTGAAGATGTCACCCTTGTCTTTAGGCACAAGTTTTTCCAGCCTCTCTGATAAGGTGGTCTCAAAAGTGTTCAATAAAGAAAGAAATTTTGGAGACAACTGAGAACCCTTGTGTGATATCAAAAGAAAAGGATTTCCAAAATAGAAGAAAGGGCGATTCGGTTCCTGAGGACGACTCATCTTGACGTATTAACTGCAAAATATAAAAGAACATACCCAAATCAAATTCATAATTCCATGGATCATAATAAATAAAAATACCCAGAAGTTTCCATAAGTAATCATCTTTATAATTACAAGCACATAAGTCTAAGGCCATAATCTCCAAAACAATAACAAGCAATTAGTTCCAAGACACAACAAAGGCGTTCTTCCAATTCAGAAGGCAAATTAAGTTGAACCTTTCTTGGGGATTATCCCAGCAGATGTAACAACCATAAACATCAAAATTCATAACCAATTAGATTAATAAGCTGAATGGATTAAGAAAAACAACAAACCACGGTAAAGACCAATTAGTTTACACCAGAATCATGACAAATACAAGCAAAAGATCTGGAAAAAAAATAAAACAAGGAGACATGTATGGAAGCAATCAAGTCAAGGTAGCAACCCAAGATCTCCTTGTTTGCCTTCACTTTTTATATGGTTATCCACGCCATCTTTGCTTTTAAGTTCTACAAGGTTCCTTCCCTCAATATTTAAACACAAATCTATAAAAACTAAAGCTAGATCTACTAAAAACTATCACAAAGATCTCCACAAACATAGAGTCAAAGAAAACTGAAAGTAAATTAACCAAGAAAATATTTATAACCTTACCCGGTATTAGATCCTTAAATCCGAAAAGAAGTAAAAATTCTCCCCAGATTGATAGCTAAGGGACTGAAGCTTAAATGATAACCCTAGCGTATTATATTGACTTGATCGGCGAAATTCCGCCGTTATTATCTTTCATTTTACGCTTAACTCACTAAACTATACAATTTTTCTATAATTAGTGTATAATATATTTTTTAACTGAAATAAGTACTTAAATAAATGTTTAATATTTTTTTGGCTAAAATAGATAATTAAAATTTCATTCTGATAACTTAAAAAAATTATTTAATTTATAAATAAATACCTAAACTATAAAATTTTTTAAATGAGTACTTAATGTTTTTTTTCGATTCGATCATTCAACTCTTAACCAGCAAAAAAAAATAGTGAGAATGAAAAACGCTCACCATTAACAAATCCTGCAGTCAAATCCTCTTGATCTTTCTCAACTAATAACAAGTCGTTGTACATGAATATCAGCAATAAAGCATTGAAAAAACACCCAAACGAATGCATACTTCCGTAGTGTGTACCATTGTCATGCACTTGAAAGGATGAACACCCAACATTTTCCAGAACTGGTTCATGGGTTTCTTTCTGGGATTTTCTTTGGAGTTTTCCCCCCAAATTCGGAATATTATCATCTTTTGATCTAGTTTTTGAGTTTAGAGATGAATTTTTTTCAAAAAGATTCTTCTTTTCATCATTTTCATGATGATCACGGGTTATTTCTATACGGGTTTGAAATCAATGGTGAATTTTGGATTAGTTTAAAAGTTTCCATCTTTGAGAACTTTTTATTTTTCACTATGTTAAAATTTTCCGTGAGGAGATGGTGATGATTTTTCGTGGTTGTAACTGTTGTTGGATGGAATATCTTTAATCAACCATAATATTTTAGCAAGATTTTCATAAACCAATTTTTGAGTTACGTTTACATCAAAAACTGCTTTTCGGAGACGGTTTTTTAAACTACACCAAATCATTATTATGGATGTGCTGTACCAAAACATTAATTTATGGATGAAAGGAAAACCTAAAAAAGTCTCTGGATATTGGGTGACCATTCTACAATCTTCTTCTACAGTCTTCTTTTCAACACAGGTGATTATTTGGTGGTTCTTCTACAGTCTTCTTTTCAACACAGGTGATTATTTGGTGGGTTTTGAATTTGGAAAAGAGAATTATAGATAATCAAATGTGACTCTACTTAAGTTTATTGATGGTGAATAAGGGTTGATTTTAGGGTTTCAGTATGACAAAAGGAGCTCACTTCTCTATTCCTTAAATTGATTTTAGAGCATACCTTATATTAAATATAATTTTAAGATCAAGAGTGAATATTTGTAGGTTTTAATTAAATTATTTAAAAATAAAAATTAAATGATTAAGTTGAAAAAAAAAAACATTAGGTATTTATCTAAAAATAGATTATAGTTGGGGTATCTATTTATAAGTTAAATAATTTTTTAACGGTGTTACTTTAAAATACTAACGGAATGAAACATTATACTCTTATTTTAGCCAGAAAAATATTACACTTATTTTAAAAAAATATATACTTTAAACACTTAGTTATGAGTTAACGGTCATCGAAGACGAGAGAGTTGATTAAACCACCGCCTGTCACGAGTTTTCTATCAGAATACATACGTGGAGCAGAGAAGTAGGGGGAAATGGAAGACATTATTTTAATGTCTATAGTTTTCGTTAAATTAGGTTTGTATTTATAATATTAAGATCGAATAAATAAATAATAAAAAGTTATAAAAACAATTAACTTCCAATTGATCCTGCCGGAATACTATTCAACCAGGTTTTGACCCTATCCCTCAGTGAATATGGGAAAAGTTTCAGCCTCAAAATGTTTTCATGAACTCCTTGAATTTTGAAAGAGTTGCATACTTCCATGAAGGATTTGAGATGTTGCCTGGCATCTTCTGCTGCAGCCCCACTGAATTGTCCAATAGTATTAAGCATATTAAACATCACAAGTTTAAGTACAAAGTGGGTTGCTTCAGTCTCTGGTGTAACAACTGATGCGTGCTAAAAGATGCACAATTAAGTACAAGTGAACACGTCCTCAAGTAATAAAGTGATAAGCATTTATCGAATATCGTCTCCACAGGGATTGGTATACTTAATATTCTTCCTTTGGTCTTCTTGCTTCTATAAAAGAAAAGTAAAAACACAATTTAGTTTGTTGAATTAACTAATAAACTAAACTAACTAAGGTAATAACAATTATGAGAGAGAGGGGGTAGGATCCAGTTGTGTCATATTGTGGATTCGATTGATCTGTTTCTTGTTCCAATGCAATTGCACTGCACTGCCTCTACAGTACTGCAAATACTGTCTCGGCAACGACAATGTCCTCTGCCACGGCAATCCCTTACTCTTGAGCAGATTTACCAAAGTTCGGCAAAGTGTCCTTGAATGGCTTCGATTATCCCTAAGTCGAAATGCTGTTGAAGGTCAATCCTTGATGATACCTCCCGGCGTTAATCAATTATAACCAACAACCAATCTCACACTTCTTCTAGCCGCTGAAACTCTTAACCTATCCCTAGGCCGAGTTAGTATCCTCCAATCAAGTTGAATACCGCACTTACTCCTTTCATGAGTCTAACTCTTCCGAGTCTAGACAAATAGATTACTTATAAACTTCCCTCCCGGGCTTGGATGCAAGAACAAAGAATGACAAAGAATAAGTAAACTTTGATATTTTATTGCAATGAAATAAGAATCAAAATACAATTTACTCTCACAAATACTTAACAACCTTCACCAACACCCTAAGAAAACTTAGAACATGATGGGAAGAATTGTTCCTAAGATTCACTCAAAATTCGTCTATCTAATTCTCTCTAATTTTCGCCTCCTCTAAACCCTAGGACGGTTATGCCTTATATAGGCTTGGCCTAGGGAAAACCTTTCCTAATTAGAGTATAACTTGGAGTAGGGAACAAGTTATGAACATAGGTTAAATATTTCCAAGTTTGATCTTCTAGAAGGTTTAATCCCGCGTGGCCTTGTCCTTGGGCTTTTCTTGTGTTGTTCAGCTTCGAATCTTTGGCTTTTTGTTCCGCAATGCTCTCCTCAATTTTTTCCTTCAATCGCCAGCCATATCGCTTTTTCTTCTCTGCTACCTCGGCATCAGGTTCTGCCTCGGCCTCATTCTACTGCCTCAACAGTACTTATTCCTGCACAGATATGAAAACGCAGTAAAGTACGCATTTTTTATAAATATAATCTTTGATAGCATATCCCTGAATATATCACATTAAGTCCATGCATTGGTTCAAGTAGGTGTAGAACTGATGATAAGTGCCCATAAAAAGTGTAGAAAGTGATAATGATTTGAGCACTTATCAGGAACTCCAGGGTTCAATCCATTTTAATCTTCCACTAGAAAATCTCTAACAGTTAGCTGCCGCGGCAGTGGTTGCTGTTGATGGCCTCCAATGCCTTCAGGTAGGTTCTTATTTCCTGGATTCATTGTCATGGTTCCTTGGATCTGTCTTCTCAGCCTCTAATAAGTTCTTTCGATTTCTGGGTCAATTTCGTGTAGTGGATTGCTAGGTTTGGCCCTGATCATACACCAAAAACCAAGTAAAAATAAAAATAAAAAAAATAACTAATACTAAAATAAAAGCAAGAAAATAAAGAAAACAAAATTTAGGTTCCAATCCGCGGCAACGACGCTAAAAACTTGATGCGTGCTGAATATATGCAATTAAGTGCAAGTGAACACGTTGTCAAGTAATAAAATGATAAGTATTTATCAAATATCATCTTTACAGGGATTGGTATACTCAATATGTTTCCTTTGGTCTTCTTGCTTCTGTAAAAGAAAAATAAAAACACAGATAAGTTGAATATTGATTTAACTAAATAAAATAACTAAATAAAGAGAAATATAAGAGAGATATAGGGTTGGATCCAGTTGTGTTGTATTGTGAATTTGATTGATCTGCTTTTGTTCCAATGCAATTACAGTGCACTGCCTTGGCAGTACTGCAGATACTATCTCGGCAGTGACAATGTTTCTCGCCGCGGCAATGTCTTGCTCTTGGGCAGAATTATCAAAGTTCGGCAAAGTGTCCTTGAATGATTCCGCTTATCTCTAAGTTGAAATACTGTTGATGACCAGTCTTTAATAATACCTCTCAGCGTGAATCAATTATAATCACCAACCAATCCATACTTCTCTTAGCCGCTGAAACTCTTAACCTATCTCTAGGCCGAGTTAGTTTCCTTCAATCAAGTTGAATTCCGTATTTATCCCTTTCGTGAATCTAACTCTCTCGATATTAGATAAATGGATTACTCACAAACTTCTCTCTCGAGCTTGAATATAAGAACAAGGAATGGCAAAGGATAAGCAAACTTCGATCTTTTATTGCATTAGAAACAAGAAACAATGTACAATCTCTTCTCACAAATACTTGACAACCTTCACCAAAACCCTAGGAAAACCTAGAACATGATGGGAAGAATTATCCCTAAACTCTTCCGGTGTAAGCTAAATCTAATTCTATCATTTATGCTCTCTAGGTCTATGTATGTATAACCCCTAGGACAGTTATGCCTTATATAGGCTTGGCCTAGGACAAACCTTTCCTAAATAGAGTACAACTTGGAGTAGGGAACAAGTTATGTACATAAGGTAAATATTTCCGAGTTTAATCTTCTAGAAGGTTTCTTCCCGCGTGGCCTTGTCCTTGGGCTTTTCTTGTGTTGTTCAGCTCCGATTCTTGAGCTTCTTGCTTAGCAACGTTCTCCTCATTTTCTCCTTCAGCTGCCAGCCTTATTGCTTTTTCTCCTCTGCTACCTTGGCATCAGGTCCTGCCTCAGCCTCATTCTACTGCCTCGGTAATACTTGTTCCTGCACAGATATGAAAATGCAATAAAGTACACCTTTTCTACAAATATATTCTTTAATGGTATAATCCCTAAATTTATCATATTAAGACCATGCATTGGTTCAATTGGGTGTAGAATTGATGATAAGTGCCCATGAAAAGTGTAGAAAGTGATAGTAAGTTGAACACTTATCAGTAGGGAACAAGTCATATACATAGGTCAATTATTTCCAAGTTTAATTCTTCTTGATGGCTTTCCTGCGTGGCCTTGTCTTTGGACTTCCCTTGTGCTATCCAGCTCCGATCCTTGGGCTTATTTTCCAACAATGTTCTCCTCATTTTTCTCCTTAGCTTGCCCACCATATTGCTACTTGTCCTCTACTGCCTCGGGATCAAGTTCTGTCGCGGCCACAGTTTGCTGCCGCGATAATACTTCTTCCTACACAGATACAAAAATTGCAGTAAAGTATGTCTTTTCTATAAATATTATCTTTAATAGAATAATCCCTAAATATCTCACATTAAGTATATGTATTGGTCCAAGTAGGTGTAGAATTGATGATTAATGCCCATGAAAAGTAAAGAAAGTGAAAGGAGTTGAGCATTT
The DNA here is from genome assembly GCA_035048815.1 of Abelmoschus esculentus. NCBI lineage: Eukaryota > Viridiplantae > Streptophyta > Magnoliopsida > Malvales > Malvaceae > Abelmoschus > Abelmoschus esculentus. The sequence continues at coordinate 7,935,309 of JAUCBN010000026.1, read as the reverse complement.
ATCACACCCCCATACTCGAACTATTGCTTGTCCTCAAGTAATGCAAACCATCAATTTGTCAAACCTTATTCTTTCTTGGTCTTATGTTTACATCTATTCTCCCCAACATAACTATGTCTATTCTTTAGACTTAACTTTTTGGTTGCCTAAGGGTGTACCTAGAAGACAAACTATAAGTTTTTGTGAGTGTGTACGTTTTTGTGGACATGTTTGATTAATGACCTTCTTAGATAAACTCTAAGTTCATGGTTACTTGAGTCCATAGTGGAAATCCATTTAGTAGACATTTGTTCAGTAACTCTCTGTAGCGTTCCCAGGCCTCGTACATAGGTTCATCATCAGCCTGTATAAAAGAAGTAATCTCATTACGGATTCGATCATATAAATTTGTAAGGTTAAATCGTGTAATGAATTTTCAAAAAAGTTTACTCCAAGATTCAATAGATCCTGTCGGAATGCTATTTAACCAGGTCTTGGCCCTATCCCTCAGTTAATAGGGGAAAAGTTTTAATCTCAAAATGTCTTCATAGACTCCTTGAATTTTGAAAAAGCTGCATATTTCCATGAAGGATTTGAGATGCTGCCTGACATCTTTAGTTGTAGACCCACTAACTTGTCCAATAGTATTAAGAATATTGAACATCACTGGTTTAAGTTCAAAGTGGGTTGCTTCTATCTCTGGTGTAACAACTCCAGGGTTCAATCCATTTAGATCTTCCACTAGAAAATCTTTGACAGCTAACTGCCGCAGCAGAGGTTGTGGCAGTGGTTGTTATGGATGGCCTCCATTGCTTGCAGGTAGGTTCTGGTTTTCTTGATTTACTGTCATGGCTCCTTGGATCTTTCTTCTCAATCCTTGGTAGGTTCTCTCGATTTCTCGGTCAATCTCGTACAATGGATTGCTAGGGTTGGCCCTGGTCAAACACCAAGATCAAATCAAATAAAAAAAATAAAAAAAATTAAAATAACTAAAATAAAAGAAAGAAAATAAAAAAAACAAAATTCAGTTGCCAATCCCCGGCAACGGCACCAAAAACTTGATGCTTGCTGAATATGCGCAATTGGAGTGCAAGTGTACACTTTAAGTAATAAAGCGATAAATATTATCGAGTTATCGTATCCTCAGAGATTAGTATACTTAATATGCTTCCTTTGATCTTCTTGCTCTGTAAAACAAAAGTAAAATCAAAAATAAGTTGAGTGTTGATTAAACTAACTAAACTAAACTAAATAAGATGAGATCAAATTTAAGAAAGAGGGTAGGATCCAGTTGTGTTGTATAGTAGATTTGATTGATCTGTTTCTGTCCAATGTAATTGTACTACACTGCCTTGGCAGTACTGTAGATACTGTCTTCGACAGCCACAGTGTTCTCTGCCTTGGCAATCCCTTGCTCTTGGGCAGATTTACCAAAGTTCGACAAAGTGTCCTTGAATGGTTCCACTTATCCCTGATGATACACTTTTGAAGGTTAGTCCTTGATGATACCTCCCAGCGTTAATCAATTATAACCAACAACCAATCCCACACTTCTTTTAGCCACTGAAACTCTAACCTATTCCTAGGCGGAGTTAGTATCCTCCAACCAAGTCAAATACCGCACTTACTCCATTCGTGAGTCTAACTCTCCCGAGTCTAGATAAATAGATTACTCACAAACTTCCCTCCCGGGATTGGATGCAAGAACAAAGAATGGCAAAGAGTAAGGAAACTTTGATATTTTATTGCATTGAAATAAGAAATAAAATACAATCTCCTCTCACTAATACTCAACAACTTTCACCTAAACCCTAAGAAAGTTTAGAACATGATGGGAAGAATTGTTCCTAAGGTAAAGTCTCTCAAATTCGGCTCTCTTAGTCCCTTGGACGGCTATACCTTATATAGGCTTATCCTAAGGCAAATCTTTCCTAATTAGAGTACAACTTTGAGTAGGGAACAAGTTATGTACATAGGGTAAATATTTCCAAGTTTAGTCTTCTAGAAGGTTTCTTCCCGTGTGGCCTTGTCCTTGGGTTTTTGATGTGTTGTTCAGCTTCGATCCTTGGGCTTTTTGTTCAGCAACGCTCTTTTTATTTTTCTCCTCAGTTTGCCTGCCATATTGCTTTTTATCCTCTGCTGCCTCGGCATCAGGTCATGCCTCGGCCTCATTCTGCTACCTCGGCAATACTTATTCCTGTACAAATATGAAAATGTAGTAAAGTATGCCTTTTCTACAAATATTATCTTCAATAGTATAATCCCTACATATATCACATTAAGTACATACATTGGTTCAAGTAGGTGTAGATTTGATGATAAGTGCCCATGAAAAATGTAGAAAGTGATAATGAGTTGAGCATTTATCAGTGGTTGAAGAGCCGGCGGCGGTGCACACCGAGGGTGTCTTCTAGTCCTCCTTCTTTGCTTTATTTTCTTTTATCTTTTTATGAGGATGATTGTTAGATGTTTAAGATTAATGTGGATGATTATCTTAACATTTAATCCTACCATGAAGCTTTGTTCCGGTGGTTGTTTTTATGAATGACTATCTTTTATCTTTATTTAGTATATTGCCTACTATGTGTTTGTATATTTGCTTTGATCATTGATGAGTGCCTAAAAGGCAGTTATTACCCTTCTCGTGGTACTTTATGCATCTATTATACACCAACTTAAGCTGAAATATGGATTCTTTGCGCGCATTATTCGTCTCTTTAAATAAGACTATCATCTTTGACTCCAGCCGAAATGGAGGAAGGAAGGGAAACAACAAATTGTACAAGAAGGCGGGTATTGCTCAGGAAGCTATGCACGGAAAGCATACACCTTCCTGGACGCGCGTCGGTCCCACCGGTGGCCGACCAAGTAGGGATACTTGTAGCGCATGTCGGGCAAAGAAGATGGCTCCATACGGGATACAACACATACGTTATAGACATCATGGTACATAAACAGGAAATTTTGTTTAATTTTTCACTTGGGACCCTAAGTAGTGGGTATACTTTTTTCCTTGACTAGGGTCCCAAATTTCCTTGTCTTGAGTATACTTTTTATGAGGTATATAGGGGAGGAGAGGCAGCGGGGGGAGATATTCCGTTATCACTACTTACAAAGTCAAAATTTATAGAGAATGTAGATATTATTACCTATTCTGTACATGCAGGAATATCCAAGGCCGAAGCAGCGTGAAGAAGTGCTAAGGCCGAGGCAGAGACAAGGCCACGACAACATCAATAGTGTCAACATCAACATTGTATGCGAATGAAAGACAAAAATATAGAGAATATTCTGGAAGATGCAGCGCACCAATTGGACGAGGCTAGCGCACTAAAAGCCCACGACAAAGACCGAACGGGAAAAGCTTTCTAGAAGGTTGCAAACTTGGAAATATCAGAAGACTTGCTCCTTACTCCAAGTTAGAATCTATTTAGGAAAGGTTTACCCTAGGTTAAGACTATATATAGCCTAGCCGACCACATTGTTAACGGGAGCCGATTTTAGAGAAACCCTTCCCCTAAGATTTGTACTTATCGATATTATCTCTTAGGGAGAGGTGAAGGTTGTAGATATTAGTGAGAGGAGATTGTTTCTTGTTTCTTTATTCTAATGCAATAATAATATCAAAGTTTACTTATCCTATTGCCATTCCTTTTTCTTGCATTCAAGCTCAAGAGAAAAGTTTGTAAGTAATCTATTTATCTAGCATCGAGAGAGTTAGATTCACTAAAGAGAAAAGTACGGTGTTGATAACACTAAAATGTAACTTTTTAGATGATTTATGGAATAAGAAGAAAAAAATATTTTTCGGCAGATTTCATTATCGACTTTTGAGGAGTACAACAATTATATAGTTAGGCTATGTATTCATAGGATATATATTATAATATTGTAACTCTTATTTAATTCAAAATTTGTATGATTCAAATGTTATTATAAGTATTTTCAAATAGAGAATTCATTTAGGTTTTGAAATAAATTAGGTTATGGACAATGAGTTTGGGGTTGGAATGTAACTCGTAGGTAAAAGGTGTTACAAAAGTAGGTTTTAAAACTTTCATTTAAAAAATTTTAAATCCTCAACTGATTCACCTTAATTTCTCCTAAGAAGATAAATATTATTATCCGAAAAAGATGTCCATAAAAAATATCCCTTTAAACAAAAGAGATTCAAAACAACGACGATGGTATATTCCAAAAACTTAATCCTACAATTTTTATGGCTTATGCAATGAAAAAAATAATTATACCTTTTTCGGTTTTATATTCCAAAAACTTTTTTTATTTTCCTATTGATTCTTAAATAAAATTATAAATGTTAGGATTTAGGTTTTATATCTTAAAATTACATGAATTGTAGAATATTTGAAATTGAATGAAAAACTGATCAGTGGTTATTGTTATTTTATTTTGTTTAGGAATATCTCTAAAATTCTTTATTCTTATATTCTTGGATGTGATATGTGTTTTGATTGCAACGTAAACGATGTAAGTATACGTCACAAGTAATAGTACAGTAAAAATCATCTACATAGGAATTGACAAAACTCTAAATTCTATACACTTGCATTGAAATAAAATAAGTGATAAACCATAATAAATAACAAATAAAATAGCTAAACAAATAAATAAATGTAAGTATAATCGATTAAGAGAATAGATAAAGTTATTGTGAGTAGTAGTGTAATTGTCGAGTGGATTATAGCGGCAATGGAATGTTGAGACAATTCAATTACTTCGGAAACTAAGTTAGGATTAATTGCCTTGGCAACTAGGTTAAATATATGTCATAGCAATTGACACTGGTCGATTGTTGTGGCAACTAGATTCATTCCTTGAAAATTTGATAAAATATTCTTCAATGTCTTCATGTTATCCTTAACAAAAGAATTGATAGATTGCACATGCCTGATGATACATCTCTGTGTTAACCTTGGGTGAACAAAAATTGATCTTATACTTCTTTTGATCGATGAAATTCAATCCTTATTCGTAAGGTGGATTAGTTCTCACCAATGATCTGTTCAAATGAAAATCATATCCACTCATTTTATAAATCTCTCACAAGTTATATATGAATGACACTCGAGATTCTTTCTCAATTATCTTATAATAGAATTAAAGATGCATGAATGAACAAACTATAAAATTTATTGAAGCCAAGAATCAAAAATATCCAACTGTTTATCATACCACAAAATCTAATAACCAAAGCCATATTTAAATAGATCATGGTTGGGAAAAAATAATACACTAAAATTAATCTCAAATTTGAAACACATAAAATAAAAATAACAAGAAAATTATATGCCGAAGATCTCTCCGTAAATCTACTCTCCTTATTTTTTATGTGATATCCTTTTATAGATGAAGAGAAAGTGTTTAAATGCAATTAAAATTCGTGAGACCCCTGAAAGCATCACGATAAATCGGTGGACGGAACCCTGGATTTATGTTAAAAAAACCTTTTTGAAGCGTACCAAAACATTGTGCCATATTGACATTGAAATTTGGGCTTTGTTGTACAAAACCCATTTCTTCTAAAGGTCCATTAACCATATTAGCTTGATTTAAGAATTTCAATTATCTTGCTTCTGTGTCAAGAAGCACACTGGTAACCTCATCAAGTTTATACGGTTATTGACTGGAAGTGATAACAACAACGACTGGCTCATATTCGGGTGGAAGGCCAGAAAGGATTGTAGAGATATGCATGGTTTCGATTAAGGGATTTCCGCAGGCAGCAAGACTGTCGCACACGCTTTGTATCTGAGCAAGATATTCACGCATGGACTGATCTCTCTTGCGAATGTTCTTTAATGAACAGTGAAGGTGCATAATTCGCGTAGTGGAAGTAATGGAGAAATTATAGTTCACCTTGTTCCAAATATCAAGCACAGTCCTGCAATTGACAAGAGAAGAAAGAATGGACGGACCAATGAAAGAAAGCAACTAAGAACAAAGCGCACTATCCTGTTGTTTGTATCGAACAAAGTCAGGGTTAACAACCCTTAGACCACCATCTCCTGCAACGTGCTGCGAAGGAATCACCAAAGAACCATCAATGTGGGTAGTAAGCGACAAGCTTGCAATGGTAAACATCACTTGTTGCTTCCATAAAAGAAAGTTTGTGTCATCAAATCGAATCGAGATAGACTTGTTGGTGAAAGATTTAACAGAAGAGTTTTCTGCCATAACAACCTCTGATACCACGATAGAATATAGAGTGGAAGAGAAAGAAATGAGAGAAATTCTTTATTCATGAAAGCATACTTTGATAAGAATACAAGCGTTCATATTTATAGGATTCGGAAAACTATGCTAAGCAAGAAGGTACAACTCATACAATCTTGAACCTATCTTGATCAGATTATAAATGTAGTTCTAACAAACTTCAACTGCATTAATAATTCTATAACTTTAACATTGAACCTTTAACATGATCGAAAAGTTAAATTTATGTCTAAGATTTATCCTTTGCATTCTAGATGATTTTACGAGTAATGTTATGTTTATCTAGACATGTTGCGGTAATCGTATCTTTAGTTTTGTTCTTACTTATCAAGATAATTTGTCTTACACAAAATAAAAAATAATAATTTCTCCACAAAACCCGACAGAGTATATCAAGGAAACCATGAAATGCTTAGTAATGCAATTAAAGTGAGTTTAAGTTTACGAATATTATAACTAAAATGGTAGGATATAAAATATTTTATACATTTAACACGTTTAAACTCGAACTATTATTTATCTCAAACAATGCAAAACAATAACAATTACCTACTAAGGCCTTTAATTTATTACCTAACTTTAATCCTCGGAACTTTGGTACAAAAAAGTTGATTACCTTTTGATCTCCAGACACCACAGAAAATTACTCGAAAATCAAACTACAATTCTAGCAATAACTGTCTATGAAGTTGGGTACTGGTCACTATTACGATTCTATACAAACGGTAGGTTTTATTGATTTAATTACTGGTGTCGTAATTTGTTAGAGCTAATTTTAAACACCTTTAATAAAATAATTTCCTTTTAAATTTAATCAATCAGATCCAGATAAGCACCTTTAATGATTCTTTAATACGTGACATTAGTGTCAGATGTACACCTCTAGTAAGAAATTATTTTAATGCAAATTTGATAGATAATTAAATTATTTGATAACAAGATTTAGACTTGTAGGACAGGCAATAAAATTTTAAACTGAACACATTCTATAAAATAATAAACAATAAAAAAAATTCAAATTTTTAATGTTAACAAGTACCTACCCTTGGAAAAATTATTAGGTGAACCTTATTCACCACGTTATCCATGGTCCCAATTAATCAGGACCGTTGATCTTAATTTTTTTCTCAAGTGAATCATCACCTCTTTCCTACATGGACTTAGTGGGTGGATAGTTATTAGGTGGTTATTTAAAGATCAACGGTCCTGATTGCTTGGACCATGGATGACGTGGTGAACAAGGTTCACCTAATAATCTCTCCCACCCTTGACATTACCTACATCTGCCGCTGCACATACCGGTAGGAATGTAAAAAGTTGACTCGATCTGAAAACCTGACTGAAACCTGTTTGAGTCAGAACTTGATTTGACCTAGAGATGTAATGATCCAAACCCGATCTATATCCGATTGTTGTTGACCCGAACCCGAGTTGGACCTATTACTGTAGTAACCGAACCCGAACTGTATCCGACCGAGAATGATCCGAACCCGATTTCAACCTATTACTATGGACCCGAAACTCAACCTGCATCCGACTGAAATAAACCCAAACCCGAGTTTGACCTGCAGATAACCGATATTACTCGACTGAATCGACCCGATACCTAATTTTACCCAACATGTTTTAAACCTGACTTGTTTTGAACACACCTGATAAATGATCTGACTTGTTTTGAACTTGACCTGTTATTGACTTGAACTAATATTAACAACATTTAATATTTATATGACGTATAATTAAATATATTTATAATTTAATGAATTTAAAATATTGGTAAATATAATTAGACTTAAAAAATAGAATAGACATGATAATTAATTTAGTGATTAATATTTAAATTTAGTATTACGTATTTAATTAAATTAACTTTTTACTATTTTATTTAGTTTTAATGTATTTAATTTCAATTATAATTTTAAATTAATATTTAATTAAATTAAATTAACTTATTGAACTTAGAATTAATTAAACTAAATTAAAATATAAAAACATAAATTAAAAACATAATTAAAATAATTCAAAAATCAAATATAGATCTTTATTAAATTAATTTAAATTATGACTTAATTAAATTAAACCAAAATAATTGATAAAAAAGGAAAAAGATAATTGACAAAAAAAGAGTGAAAAGATAAAATTTTGGAGGAAAATAAATCACTCATTTTTTAATTTTGAGAATAATTTATTTTAGTATAAAAATTTTGGAGGGATATAAGTTACCCAAAATTTTGGAGGGAATTAGAAATAAGTTTTGATTATCATTTAAAAAAAGAGAAAAAAAATAAGTTATCCAAAATTTTGGAGGGAATTAGAAATAAGTTTTGATTATTATATAAAAAAAAGGAATAAATAAGTTCCCATATTTTCATATATAAAATCATTCTATATATATTATAAATTTTATATATAGAATATATTCCATATGTAGTATAAATTTTATATTTTCAATTTTGAAATGTATTGAACTATATAGTATAGGTATAAATTATAATGTATTAAAGTATATTAAAATTATTTTTTATCGAATTTAACTACTATTAATCTATAATTTTTACAATTTAATCTTTACAACTTTATTTTTATTTCAATTTCACTATTTTTTGTTTTTATAATTTATTTTAGTGGTTTTAATAAGATGATATTTTACCCCTTTAATTTAAAACTTTATTCTTTCTAGTCCAATGTTTATTCCTTATCAATTTTTAATTTTTGTAATTGAGTCCAATTTTTAAGATATGAATCATTTGATGATATTTTTGTTTAGTCTAGTGCGTAAAATTTATTTTTAATAGGATTCATGCTAGTTAAAGATATTAGATATTAAATAATTAATTCAAAATGAATGATGAACCATTCAACCCAAAGTCTATCAGTTATTTACTTAATTACTTATTTGTACTAAACTCAAACTTAATAATTTTAATTAATATGAATTTAAAACACAAATTAATTCAACCTAAAATAAAGTCGACTTGAAATGAACCCGAACTAAAATGCAACCGAACTAAAATGAACCCGACCTGAAATCTATCCGACCTGAAATGAACCTACTAATTATTTGATTTTGACCCGAACCGTTTGAACCCGACCTGAAATGAACCCGACCTAAAATGAAACCGAACTGAAATAGACCCGACCTGAAATGGACCCGACCTGAAATGGACCTGCACCCGACCCGAATCGAGTCAAAACATCAAATCAACCTAAAATGACCTATATTCAATTTTACCCGACCTGAAACCCATCCGAGTAACTGCTTTTACATTCCTACATGCAAGTTTAAAAGACGACGATTGGGTATTTGATGTCGACCGGGTCACATGAGTCATACACTAACAATTCGACAATAGAAAGAAAAAAATGATAGAAAGTGAATAATATGGGTATTTTGTCAAGCTTTCATGGTTATTTTTAAATCAAATATAAAAACAATCTGACGATTAATTCTAGAAAATTAGCATTTCGTCCTTTTTAACTATTAATCTTTAAAATTAGGGGTTTTAGTTTAAAACATGTTTTATTTTAATTAATTAAGATAAATAAGGTTTATCTTAAATTCGTATTAATTAATTAATTAAAAAATAGTTTTATCTTTTATTGATTAAAAATAATTTAGAGTCGCCACCAATAATTTTGATAGGTCAGACACTATAAAAACAAACCAAATATTCATTTTGAAAATTTTGGGTTTAGGAGTCAAATACGAACGAAGAGGGTTAACATCCGTACGAGCGTCCGATATTAGTACCTCGAATTTCATGAGGTATTTGGCTATTTTATCAATGGTAATTCAAATATAATTTTATTCCGTAATTGTTAATCGAGCTAATATTAGGAATGGAAATATTCCTTACAAATAGAAAATATTATGTTGATTTGAATATAAAATAAGAAAACCCAATTCCATAGGGGTATCCTAGTGATAAGTGCTCAAATTACTTAATATTTAATCTTCAATTACTCCTTGATTTGATGATTTATGTTGTTAATCTAGGTGTTTTGTTATGTTTCTATGCAAGATTGTGAATGCTAGAAATTGCACTTAAAAGGTCAAATCTTGAAGTTTTTTTTATTTTCTGGGGTCGAGGCTGGATTAGTGGGCATGACTTTGGGCATGAGGGCTGACGTGGCATTCGGCACCAACTTCTAGAAGATGACATCAACAACGCTTAATAGCTTATCAGTTGTGTTCTAGATAACTTATCAAACGAGATTTAGATTTTAAATTTGGAAATTATCTTTTAAATTTGAATTTAAATATTTTTAGATTTATTTTATCATTTAAAATTATTATTTTTTATTTTAGGGGTTTTAGGAGGTTATAAATACCCACCTTGGGTAAGCCTCTATACATCTCTCATCTTTCATTTTAAGTTTGTTCTAGCTTTTAAAGTTTTATAAAATCTCACTTTCTTTACTTTCTTGTTCTTAATTTTATTTTATTTTTTACTTTACTTTATTTTTAATATGTCGAGCATGATTCTTTCCATAATTGTTGCGTGTTTAAAGTGTTTCGCAATAAGTATATGTGTACATGTCCCAAGTTATAGTATAGACAGTTATTTCCTCCATAGGGATTGGTGCTCCTTCTGGAATCTAATTTCTAGCACTGTAAATAAGAACATAAATTGTTTAGAGAATTGATTTTAAATAAAGTAAATTAATAGAATAAGCAATTTAAGTAAATTCGAGTAATCAATAAGAGAGATGTGGCTGGGTTATTCTGAATTATAGAATGATGGATGAGTAAATTCTTCCTTGTAAGTGAGTGCTCGCGCCGTTCAATTATTCCGGCAATTGGGTTTAATCAGATTGCCTAGTCAATTCATCAAATGCTTGGGCAATTAAAACTAAGGAAATTGCTCGGGCAATTTAGGCGACTATCCTCAAGGTTCGGTAAATTGTTCTTTAATGGTCTCCGTTATCCCTAACGCGATACTCTTTTAATCGTACAATCTTTGATGATACATCCTTGCGTTAATCAAAGGTCTAAGACAGCCAATCTTGCGCTTCTATTAGTCGTTGAAATCCTCAACTTATCCCTAAGCCTGATTAGTTCTTACACACTTGGTTCGAACTATGCTTATTCGTTTCATGAATCTAATTTTTCTGAATCTAGATAAATGAATTGTTTTATCAGGTCCTTTCTCAATTATCTCGCAAACCAAATAAAATGCTTAGAATAAGCAAACTTTGATTAAGAACACATCAAATACGTATATAGAATCCAAACTAAAATTGATACATAAAAAATAATCCAAGCCAACTTAATTTAGTTCATTACTAGGCAAAGTATCAAACAATATCCTCCCAATATCACTCGAATAAAAACAAGGAAAAAATAAGGAAGGAGAAGTCGATAGCCCTTGCTTTCTCTCTTAATCTCACCCCTTGTTTTGGACGATGTACTCTTTATTTTAAAGGCTTGGCTTAGTCAACTTAGGTGGTAGGATAAAGATTGAATTTAAAATAATCATGAAAGAAAATTCCTATTAAATCTTTTCATCTTTGCTTCAATCTTCTAAATCTTCCCTTGCTTTAAAAATTGACTTTATCTTCTTGAGATTCCTTCCAAATCGGTAGTCTATCTCCAAGAGATTGATTCCTGCAAATAAGAAAATACACCAAAGAAATATTTTTTCCAATAATTTTAACCAAAACACGAATTAATATGACAACTCAGGAAATTAAGTAAAAATGCATGAAATAACTAACAATGCAACTAATAAGGTGCCTAAGTCTAACAATAATATGAGTAAAAAGGTAATAAAAATAACACTTTTAGACACTTAGCACACCCAAAACTCAAATTATTATTTATCCTCAAGTAATACAAACCTAACAATTAATTGCCAAGGCATCCAATCTTCAAAGACATGCTTTAAAATTTAACTTCAAACCTCAGAATCGGGGCACAAGGCAATTACCTGGAATCAAACTAAAATGCTCGTGACAAAGTGTGTATAGTTGTGTACAAGTCAATTTTCAAGATTCCATGTGAATAGTCATTTTTAACATATTAATTGTCTGAGCATTTATCTTTAAATCTACTAGAGTCAATTTTGGGCACCTCTAGCGATTCTTCAATGCACAAAGACTCGAGTCAATTTTGGGCACCTCTAGTAGTATGAAATTGCCTTTCAATTTTTCATTTACCCAAAATAAATTTTAGCAACTTAAGTTCACTAAATTTCTATCAATTAACAAGTCATAATTGTGTAAAAGAATTCAGCATCATAGTAAAATTTTAGGTTCTTCCAATACAATCCTAAAATCAAAGGCTATTTCAATTAAATGAAATGGTAAAAGTTTCATCATTGGTTATTCATCAAATTCAAAGTAACTAGATCAAATTAAATATTTGGTAAATAATTTATGCAATCTACCTGCAATAACTAATAATGATTGCAACTATTATAAAACTAATTAAAGGTAAATTATCCCCTCAAACTCGAGAGAAGCATTGTCCCCAATACATGCAAAAATAAATAAAAAAGAAAATCCAAATAAGTCAGTTAGAAAAGTCGTCACCTTGAGTTAAATACTTTCTGTTTGTCGTGGATTTAGCTTTGTCCTTGTCATGGTGGTTAAGGTCGTGTTACAAATTGTGCTGTGGAGTAGGTTCCTCCATTGCTGTTTTTCTTTTATATTGAGAAGCAGTTGCGTGGGAAATAATAGTTGTCTGGGCATGTGAAGTTGTTGTTGTAAGGAGTATAGCAGCACAACAAATTGATCCAAGATGTCCAATATAGGTACATCTCTACTTGCCTGTGAAGAAAAGCAAAAAATAATATTGGTGAAGATAGAAAACAGAGATTATTAAGTGACGGAAAGAAATTTGGCAGGGATTAAAGGAAAATAAATAGGCAAAAAATTAGTGTAACTTCTAGAGTTATTTATGAAATTAATCTCTTTAAAGTTTTATCAATTAAAGTTTATCTAAATCTACAATCAAATCTCCCTTGATCTTGATTCCTTTCATCGAAAAGATAAACGTTAATAAAGCAAAAATTATTCAAATAGTTACGAGATAATTATTCCTAAAATATAAAAGAAATCATAGTTAAGAAAACCCATAAAATGCCAAAATAAAAAATACCAAAAATAGCAATTATTAAAATTTTCCAAAATAACAAATGCATTAAAAATAAAAATACTAAAGAAGAGTATGATCATGCATCTTCTAAAGTAACCATTTCTTTTTCGTGCTCCAAATCAGTGTTGGTATAGTACTTCAATCTTTTTTCATTAATTTAAAATTCTCGTTCGTCAATAGTGGACTTAATTATCGTTGCACCATGTAAAAAAGGTTTAACAACTTTAAACGGTCCAGACAATCTTTACTTAAGTTTTTCCAGAAAAAGCTTCAACTGAGAATTGAAGAGAAGAACTAATTGTCCGTGGCATTAGTTTCCTATCATGCCAACACTTCATTTTTTCCTTGTAAATCTTTGCATTATCATAAGCTAAAGCACAAAATTCTTCAATTTCATAAAAGTCCAGCAAAAGTTTTTGTCTGACATTCTCCCAATCCATGTTCATCGTCTTGATTGCCCAATACGCCTTATGTTCAATTTCTACGGTAGATGACATGATTTTCCATATATAAGTCAATAAGGAGTCATGCCTTGAGGTGTTTTGAATGTAAGGCAATATGCTCAAAGTGTATCATCAATTTGAAGAGATGATTTATGTTGCTAAACTAGGTGTTTTCTTATCTTTCTGTGCAGGATTGTAAATTTCGAAAATTGCAACTTCTAGAAGATGACGTAAATATCGTTTGATAGATTATCAACTATGTTTCAAATAATTTATCAGATGAGATTTAGATTTTAAATTTAGAAATTATCTTTTGTATTTGAATTTAAGTATTTTTAAATTTATTTTATCACTTAAGAATTTCTTTTGTTATTTTAGGGTTTTTATAGGAGGCTATAGATATCACCTTAGTTAAGCCTAGAATATATCTCCCATCTCTCATTTTAAGATTGTTATAGCTTTTAAATTTTTATAAAGTCTTTCTTTTTTTACTTTCTTGTTCTTAATTTAATTTTTTATTTTATTTTTTAATATATCGAGCATGATTAAATAATCATGCTTGGCTAAGTTTTCTATAGCCAAGGGCTTAAGCAATGACTCGTTCCAACCGTGAGGATTGAAAAATGCTTCATCTATCAGAAATTTATGATTCGGCAAACCTAAGCAATGAGGTAGTTAACCTCAAAGAGGAAGAAGACAAAGCTACTGGAAAAAGAACTTCTCAATACTTCTATTAAGAGTGATTACAATCTTCCAAACAGTGAATACATTATATAAAACTCACTTACCTAAGAATAAGCTAAACACTTAGTTTATATAGGAATAACCCAAGCTTACCAGCTCCTAAGCTGACCTTAACAGTTCCTAACCGACTTTCAACAACCTAACCTCCAAGCTGATTAAAAATCAGTTTTATTTAACACGTGCCTTATTATACTCTATCATTCCCCCGATTTCCGGTACCTCCTTGAATTTCTTGACCTAAAAAACACCAAGTCGAGCACGTAAATCAGCAAACAAGGCTGGGGGAATAGGTTTGGTAAGAATATTAATAGTTTGACCAAAAGAAGGGATATAATTAACTAGCAGTTGTCCAGCTAACACACGTTCACGTACAAAATGTAGGTCAATCTCAACATGTTTCATTCGAGCATGATGTGTGGGATTGGCAGCAGTAGAGACGGTTGAGGTGTTATCACACCAAACAACAGGCTTGCTCGCAATTTGAAGACCAATTTCAACCAATAATTTCTCAATCTATATTAGTTCAGCCACAGCATTGGCTACACTCCTATATTCCGCTTCAGAGGAGGAACGAGACACAACATGTTGTTTTTTAGATGACCAGGCTATGGGATTGCCTCCCAAAAAGATACAGTAGCCTGTCGTTGATCTCCTATCTTCCACAGACGCTGCCCAGTCTACATCGGAGTAACAGACAAGATTTGGTGTATCCGAGTTCTTGTAACAAAGACCATGATCAAGAGTACCACTTAGATACCTTAATATACGCTTAGACTGCTTTCTAATGTAGCTCAGTAGGGTTGTTCATGTATTGACTCACCTTATTAACAGCAAAGGTGATGTCAGACCGAGTGAGACACACATATTGCAAACCCCCAACAATGCTTCTATACAAATGACCATCGGAAAAGCTTGGACTATCACCTGGACAAATGCGTGAAGTGAACACCATTGGTGTGAGAGTAGCCGAACATTGACCCATACCAGCTTTATGTAGCAAATCTGTAATATATTTCTTTTGATTAAGGCATAGATCATCTTTAGTTTGCTGAATTTCCATGCCAAGAAAGTATTCCAAAGAGCCCAGATCTTTTAGCTGAAATTCAACGTTGATAGCTTGCACCAAATTATCAACCTCAAGCTTATTTGTCCAAGTTATGACTATATCATCAACATATACCATAAGAAATAACTTGTTGTTGTCAGTATGTCTCAAAAACAAAGACATATCAGCCTTGGAGGACACAAAACCAAGCTACTTTGTGAGAAAAGCTTTCAAGGTAAGAAACCAAGCCCTTGGAGCTTGTCGAAGACCATAAATGGCTTTCTTTAAATGACATACCAACATCTCCTCATCGTTTTTTGACACCTCAAAACTAGGTGCCTGAGTCATGTAGATGTCTTCAGTAAGTGCTCCATTTAAAAATGCATTATTGATGTCAATTTGCCTCACTGTCCACTGTTTAAGAACTGCAGTCGCCAACACAGTACGAATGGTAGAAGCACGAACTACTGGGCTAAACGTTTCTCGGAAGTCAGGACCATAGATTTGAGAGTACCCTTTTGCCACAAGGCGAGCTTTATACCGATCTACCGATCCATCTGGTTTCCTTTTGATTTTAAACAACCACTTGCATCCCACAGCCTTTCGAGAATGCGACAATGGTTGAAGCTCTCAGGTCCCATTTCGGACTAAAGCCTCGTATTCGACCAACACTGTCTCTTTCCAGCATGGTTGTTGTAAAGCTTCAATAACAGATCGAGGTTCCTCATGATCTTCATGAACTAGAAATGCTTTAGGCTTCATGATACCAACCTTGGACCTTGTTACCATAGGATGCATACTGTGCACTAAAGAAGAACCAACATTAAACGATGGAGGTGGAAGATGAGTGATGGTAGTAGATGGAGGTGAAGGTGGACTTTCACGCGATGATGGTGGTGGCTGATGGATGTTGGTAGATAATGGAGGTGAAGGTGGACTTTCACGCGAAGATGGTGGTGGTCGATGGATGTTGGTAGAAGGTGGAGATGGAGGTGGACTTGTACACGATGATAATGGTGACTGATGGATGTTGGTAGAAGGTGGAGATAGAGATGGACTTACATACGATGATGGTGGTGACTGATGAATGTTGGTAGATAATGGAGATGGGGATGAACTTTCACGCAACGATGATTGTAACTGATGGATATTAGGAGAAGGTGAAGGTGGTAGAGCACTTACATGTGATGGTGGTTGATGACCATTGGAAGTAGACAAAGATGACAAGTTCTTACCTGGAAGACTCTGAGTTTCATTACACTTATAGGAATGAATAATGGGAGTAGAAAGCACGGATGAAGGAAGAATGGTAGAGCACCTATCACTTGGTTCTAAAAACTTTAAGAAATCAACATTAGATATAGAAGAAAAAGTTGACTTCCAAACAGTAGGATCATGCAAATAAGGAAAAGTAGTCTCAGCAAACCTAACATGACGAGAAATATACACTCGACCACAAACTGTCATGCATCGATATCCTTTATACGTTGGTGAGTAACCTAAGAAAACACATGGTACTCATCGAAACTCTAACTTATGTTTATTATAAGGCCTTAAGTTCGGATAACATAAACAACCAAACACCCTAAAGAAGCTATAGTCAGGTTTTTTTCTAAAGAGCTTTCCATAAGGTGACATACCTGAGAAAGCTGTCGAAGGGAGCCTATTGATCAAAAATATGGCAATGGAGAAAGCATCATTCCAGAAAACCAATGGTAACCCAAACTGAGCAAGTAAAGCCAATCCAACTTCCACAACTTGTCTATGTTTGCGCTCCATAATACCATTTTGCTCGGACATATGGGGACAAGACATACGATGAAGAATACCCTGATCTTGAAGCAAGGCTTTAAGAGCCACAAATTCGCCAACACCATCAATTTGAATCATTTTTAAAGAATGTCCAAGTTAATGTTCAGCCTGCTTAAGAAATAATAAAAAAATATCCTTGACTTGAGTCTTGTTAGTTAAAAAATACAACCAGGAATAACGTGTAAAAGCATCAATAAATGTCACATAGTACTTGAAACCATTAGAGGAAATGTGTGCTGGTCCCCACACATCAGCTACAACAGGTTCAAGAGGAGCAGAATATCGAGTAGACGACACAGAGAAAGGTAGTTTATGAGCTTTGCCAAGTTCACAAGCATGACAAGATGAATGATCCTAATTTTTATTGCTGAAACGAACATTACACTGTGACAAAGCACTAGTCAAAACAGAATTGGATGGATGACCTAATCTATTATGCCAAGTAGAAAACGGCACATTATCAGCCGTAGCTATACATGATGTAGGAGAAGACAAGCCAGATAGACTGTTATTATTAGAAATAAACGAATTATCAATTTTGCAATTATGGAACCCAAAAGGAGCATGGAGCTTGTACAAGCCTTCAGATTCAGAAGCAGTGAGCAAAACCCTTTGTGTTGCAAGATCTTGAACTTAACAAAAACAAGGATAAAATTCAAAGGACACTTGATTATCCTATGTAAATTTTGACACAAACAACAAATTCTTAGTAATTCGAGGAACATTCAAAATATTATGCATATGTAAAGGATGAGCATTAGTAATCAAAGTCAATTGACCAGATAAATTGACAGGAAGAGACTGACCATTACCAACTAGAACCTTACCAGAACCTGGATGAATCGAGCCAGGATAAAGACGCGAGGTGTCATTGGTCAAATGATGAGAGGCACCGGAGTCGGGGTATCAAGCATTATTAGCAACCACATTCGTAAGATGAACTTGAAGATTAGGAAGATACGCACCAGGAGCACCAGGAGTAGTAATAGAAGTAGAAGCTTGGGGCACAATTATTGAGAAAACGTCATTAGTGGCAAGAACGGTGGGAAGCAAACCAGATCCAGGAAAGACAACAGGAGAGCCAAAAGAAGGTGTGGTCTGAGATTGAGTAGTCATAAGGGACAAAGAACTAGGTGCACAAGGTGTATAGTACATGCCAATGTATAATCCAGGTGCTATATTAGGTGAGCCAGCAAACATGGATAAGTGAGCTTGAGGAGGATTATACCCTCGGCCACTGTAAATAGGCCTGGAAGCTTCATTTTTAAAGGATGTATCGAACCGGGAATAACACCTGTCAACTAAGTGTCCTAGCTTACCACACAGCTGACATTGTGGCTTATTCCGACCATGACCTCGACCCCTACCAGGATGAAAACCATAGTTAAAAGAAGCTTGATATACCTGATCACTACCACTGTCAGATTACGGACTGATCCTAGGCACAAGAGACTCAATAGTAGATTGAGGCGAAGGTTGAACATAAGCCACATGTTGAATATGCAAAGGTTGTGGAACTGCCGAAACATGAGCAACATGAGCAACAACATTAACATGAGTGGCGACCGGAGATTGTCGAGTCTCAACATCTAAGAGAATCGAGGTAACATAGGTGAGATCAGAAGAGCTTGGGCTAGCAGTTATAATAGTAACAACAGGTCCAAACTCGGGAGGTAAGCCATTAAGAAAAGCTGTAACATGTTCTTGCTCAGAGATTAGTTCACCACAGTTAGCCAAATTATCACAAACCGATTTAATCTTCATTAAAAACTCCTTCATGCTAGAGTCACCCTTCTTTTGAGAATGCAACATACGGCGATAGGACATAAGCTTGGAGGTGGATTTGCCACTGTATAATCGTCTCAAAGCATTCCAAATGTCAAACGCAGTGTTCAAGCCAATTAAATAAGGCAAAATAGGTTGACTAACAATAGATAATAACCATGTTGCAAGTGCACCATCTTGTTCCTCAAAGGCTTCAAAATCAGGATTTATACTAATTACACCTTCATGAGTGATGTATTGAGCTGGAGGTGTAACACTATCATCAATAAATCGAAGCAACCGATTAGTCTTAATGATGAGAAAAACTTGTTGATGCCAAAGGAGATAATTGTGATCATCGAGAACAAAATTTATCTTTTTTGAGGAAAACACTTTCCCAGAATTTGTGGTGACCGAACCAGAAGAAGATGAAGGATTGAAAGAAACAAGATTCGCATTTTCAGAAGGAGCAGAGACAGAAGGTATAGTAGATGTAGCCATAAACAATCCTAGCGGATTTCTACCTACAGATTACTTAATACTTTCCCAAGAACAACAACAAAAGAAAAAGAGCCCAAACAAAACCTAGCACACACGAACTAGCAACAAAGAATCACTCCAGATCTGATGATTGATAGCTCACGCAACAACAAAAGAAAGATGAAAAGGAACAAGCTCACCGAGTACATCACATGCAAGAATCACTTCAGATCTGACGCAAGCCGCAGGAACAAAACTAGACCTGAGCCAAGGACCAAGTAGATGTTTTAACCACGACAATCGGACTTCCTTTCGACGATCGGAGAGACTCCGATACCATATCAGAAACTTATGATTCAACAAACCTAAGCAATGAGGTAGTTAATCTCAAATAGGAAGAAAACAAAGCTACTGGAAAAAGAACTTTTCAATACTTCTATTAAGAGTGATTACAATCTTCCAAACAGTGAATACATTGCATAAAACTCACTTACCTAAGAATGAGCTAAACACTTAGTTTATATAGGAATAACCCAAGCTTACTAGCTCATAAACTGACCTTAACAGTTTCTAACCGACTTTCAACAACCTAACCTCCAAGATGATTAAAAATCAGTTTTATTTAATACGTGCCTTATTATACTTTATCATCATCAACTTCAACTTTATTTCTTTCTATTTTTTAAAGCTTATTTCTAAAATCAAGACAGTTTCAAAAAACAAATATTGATCTTGGCCAGGATGTTGTTTTGATTATATATGGGAGGAAAGATCGACTATTTAAGCAAATTCGACTTCATGAGAACATACTTATCAAATTGTTCGCTAAAAGAAATCTCAGAATGGATCAATTATTATTGCAACAACATAATCCGAGTTGGTCTTAATAATCTTAAAAGTTTTTATCTACAAACATTGTGTTGGTAGATCAATCTGTGAAACCAATATCAAAGTTAGAACTTGGGTTTTTTATTAGCAAGTTTTGCTATAAGGGTTGAACCTTGAAGGCTAGTACCAACATAAAGCCCTCGAAGTGAAAAATCCTTTTTCTAGTGATCCAGAAAAATCGAGTCAAAGCAAGATCCTAAGGCTAGATTTTATCATATTTAATCACTCTTTTTATTTTCTACAATTGTTCAGTTTTATTCGACAACCCCTTTTTACTCAAACATCATTCAATTCTCTTTTTGGATCAACGATTGAACAATTATAATCAAGAAGTTTCTTAGTCTCTAGGGATCGACCATTGTCCTTTACTATATTTAATTTCCTTTATTATTTGAGATAAGGCATTTTATTTTTGACATTATACGACGTGTGCACCTAGTTTATATTTCGAAAGTATATAGCATATATCGAACGAATTATGCATGGTTAATTATGCTTTTATCCATTTTAAGTTCCTAGACTAAAAGATTCTAACATTTTATAATTATTATTCGAATATTATTTAGTTTGAAATTTATGTATGACAACACCCAGTTACTTTAGGGCACAATCAATATGAAATCTCGAATTAATATTCGATTATCTAAATTTAACTAATTATCTAAGTTCTAGTCCTAATTAGGTTTTATTTTTATTTAAATTATTTAATTAATTTTATGTGATAATGAACATAAAATATTCTTTTTAGAAACCCCACGAATAATGTATAGTATTAGGACACTCTGATTATATCCCCCAAATTTCTTATTCTAACACCCATCAATTTAGTGCAATTGTATGACCTAATTTAATTATTGAATTCTTAATTATAGTTCTAGCTCAAATCTAATTTATATTAATATTTTAAATTATCTAAATAAAACTAATATGATAACTTATCAAACAATACATGCAATATTTAAACCAAATTAAATTCATGATTAAAATAAAAAGTCATTGCAACGAACAACACATTTTATTATTTCTTGTGACTAAAGTGAAAGGATTAAAAAAATTCTAATGTCCAATTACAAAGTACAAGTGACCAAAATGTATCAATTACAAAACCTTAAACCCAAATTATAATTCTTAAGTGTCCAAATTGCATGAAATATAAATCTAAAGCCCAAATATTGAACATGGTGGCTAAATTGAAAAATTTGCAAAGCTTGATGGCCTAATTGAAAGGGGGATAAAATCACGGGGTTCAATTAAGGAGGTAAGGGGAATAAATTGAAAGGATGGAAAATTTCGGGAATTAATTTAAGAACAATTAGGGACTAAATTAAATGTAAAAAAAAATTTAAGGACAAAACATTAATAATTTAAAAAAACATGGTTAAATATCCGGGTTAAATTTGGTTTATGGATCAATTTTTACTTCTTAAAAACTATATAGTCTGAAAGCATTATAAAAAACTTATTTTGACCTTTTTTTTTCTTCATTTTTTTAATTTTATCTCTCTCCTCCCTTTCTCTCTCTCTAAAATTCTCTCTAATAAAAACACAATTTCAATCAAGAAAACCCTCACTTAAGATCAAATACACTTATTTTTTACATGTTAAATCTTTATTCTTCAATTTTTTCACCCATTTAATCAAACAAAAAAATCATAAGCTCTCTCATCTCATGTTTATGAGGATCCTAAGAACACATCCATGCTCTTTCAAAAAAAATTTCATAATCCAAAACAATCAAACAAACAACCACATTTTTTATTCTTAACGAATTAAACTGCCTTTTAAGATGAATGTTCATCCTTATTCTTTCAGAACAAGATGAACTTCATCTTTTTGACTCTAAACCACCACCACACCATCGCATGGATCTTTCATCATCGCACTCTGGTGACCGCATGATGTTCGCCGGCCATTGCCACTAAGCTCCTATCATCGCCGTCGAGCCCCGATCGTCACCGCCAAGCTCCAACCACCGCCGAAAACCTAAATTTACTCGAAAACCTTTTTTTTACCTAAAAAACTTAGATCTAACCTTCGATTAGTCTTTTTTAACATGTATATTATTTTATTATCTCACATTCAATCTAACATAAATTTTGCTTTTTTATATGTGATCAAGAACTGAAAATTTTACCTTCAAATCCGCGTTTTAAAGGTTTCGACGAGCTCCCAGCGGTCAACTGAAGCTCTGGTGACACTTCGACTCCTTAGGATGGTAAGCCTTCTCTGTCCTCTTCATTTATATAGGTGGTGGAGGAGGATGTCATGGAGGGCTATAATCCATGTGACCTTGGATGGACCAATTGCAGAACGTCATGCAGCAATTTTGGAGAGAAAAAAAACACAAACGTGTGTCTTTGAATTTCAGTGATATTTTGGGTTAAAAAAGTGGTATAGGAAATGGTTGGGCTTTTAATTGGGTTTTGGACATGTAAAATGGACTTTTTGGATATGTATTGGACATTATTATTTATAGATTATTTATTTATTATTGTACTATTACTATTTATTTACTTATTATTAATATCTATTTATTATCTATTGGCCTTATTTAATTATACTTATATAATGCAAATAAAATATGAGTATGACAAGTATATATAAATAAAGCATTAGATGAATGATTTATATAATATTTGTTTATTAAGTTAAACATGAGTATAATTTTTATGTCATTTAATAAACAAATAAATATAAATAAAAATATATTAATTTGTTTACGTTCACAAATATTTATCAACTTCTTACAAATTCCTTTACTTGACTCCTTTTCTTTTTTTGTTTTTATATTTTAAATATTAATAAACTTAGAGCTGTTCAAACTATAAAGTTTGGGAAGCTTAAGGGCTAGTGGAGTAACTTTACCATTTTTCTCAATAAAGTTGTTCACAAATATTAAGCAAACATAAGTAAAATTTTAACAAACGCATTCGCGAACATTAAACGAACCAACATGAAAACCTTTACAAATAAAAAAACGAACATGAATACAATATTAAAAATTTAATCGAACCAAACGATGAACACCTTTAAAAATAAACAAACGAATAAAAACACTACAAAACCTTGTTCATCCAAGCTCATTTCATTTACACCCCTTAACAATAGAAAAATTATCCTAATCGAGCCACCGAGTTACCCCGTCTTCCGCTACCGCTGCCAGAATCTCTAAGCGTACATCCAAAGTTGCCTTCCATTTCCGGTACCAGAAGCAAATCAAAATGAGAGAAGATAACAGGGAAAGATACACTTGTATCAAAAACATAATCAAACATAGATATGGAGGTAAAATCCTTCAAATATATTGGATAGCTTCTTTTTCCTCCACTCTGAATGATACAATGTGTTAAAGAGGGGGGTATATGTCAAAAAGTATGCGACTCTCAATTTCGAACCCGAGTAACATGACCAACGATTAACGCAATCATATACTATTGTCAGTACAGTACAGTACAGTACAGTACAGTACAGTACAGCACAGCACAGCACAGTACAGTACAGTACAGTACACAGACGACGCTAGGCCATGTCGGGAATCATCCTTGGAGCAACGTACCCAGGAGGATTAATAACTGAACTGCCACCCAATACACAAAATGATTGAGGAATACAGAGATGATGGGAACTTACTGAAGGATTTCTGCAATTGACCAGCGTACATTCCTCCAAAGGACCTTGCACTGTCCAACCCTCCCAAACATCAAAGCTGTGACTAGCAAAGACGAATTCCATCTTTCTATTAATCTGCCATGAGAAGACATAACATTAAAATCTATGACTTCATAAAAAGCAGAAACTGAAGGGATCAGAACAACAAAGCATAATGAATTCTCTATACATAACTATCTCAGGTGGCATACATATTTTAGTACCTCAAAGAGGCATCGTTCTCCAAGATAAATTGCTACTGAAAATCTATCTTCTTTTTTTCCTTCGAAAAGTCTATTTATGTAGCGCAAGTTGTGGCTTTGGATCTAGCAATATACTAGTATTTAAAGGGAACTGCAACAGCAAAACAGGTATGCGCTCTTCTCTTTGGCCCAAAAGTAATGCCATAATCATATCTTAGCTGATCTTGTCGTAAGCAAATTAAGCATAACTACTCTTGTATTGGTAACCAGGTTAAAGGACTTACTGAGAAATTAGCAACAATTCAAAGAAAACATAAACCAACTAAAAGTAGTACATCTTTGAGAATTTCATCCCAACAACTTTTAATTCAACAGATCCCTCAAAAATTAATTACTTTGCAACAAACTTATGGAACCAATTCATCGAGGTTTTCGCGCTAAGAACCAATCAAAAAGTAGAACATGATTTTTAGTAAACTCGCTGCCTAATAATTTGTAAAATGTAAAGTTACCTGCAGTAACTTCCCACCAGCAGCAAAAGAACGCAGACCAATAGTGTCCTGGAAAAATAGCTAAAACTTTCAGCCAAAGTTACCAAAATCCCAAGAACTGTAGTTAATTAAAGCAAACAAAGCCTACCAAAATAATTTTAAGCAAAGGCAATGCTGAGAGTAAGGATCAAAAAGGAAAATGATAAATTCCTGTCAACTAACCTTGTTTCTGTAGACAACGAGGAACTGTGCCGCAGGATCTTTCTTAGTTACATTTGACATGGTATCTAGGAACCAACCACCACCTTTTACTCTTCGTCTGGACAGGTGGAGTGCAGGACGGTCTCTTGCATACATGGCTATAACATATCCCTCCTTCAGCATATGACCAGACTGTCCACTTAGGTTCTTGCTAGTTTTACGAAGCTGATCAGAATTTGACCCCAGCAGTAATTCTTTAGGTGTTTTCCTACTCAAGTCTCCAGGGGAGCGAGAACCAGAACTTAGTGCTTGATCAGTGCCACTCATAGCAGTGTCATCTTCTCTTTGTGAAGTACTTTCTCTCTCTAAAATTAAGGGATAGTCTGATTTTTGTAGGGTAGTTTGACGGGCATGCCTCTTTTTTGCTTTTTTACCTGACCTACTGCGTTTCGAATCTGATTTAGTTGCAGTACCAGAAGACATTCCAGAATGCTGGTTTTGATTAGGATAATACTTAGATCGGTTGATATCCTTTTTAAGGGAACTTTCAGGACTTAGTTGAATATCAGCAGTTAATAGTTCACCACTAAATCCCTGCAAAGCACTTTCTTTCTCTAGTATGCTAAACTGTCCTTTTTCATCTACTATTTCACTTTCTTCCTCATCCTCATCAGAAACAGCATCCTTTGGAATAACCCCATCGCAAAAGAATGTTTGCAACATAGAGATAGCCTTCTCCCTTATCTCCATCCACACTTCTTCACTATAATCAGCACTTCGAGGAAGTATCAACACATTGGGCATCTCCTTCACCTGAAGCAAAGATGTATGATAATTTGATTAGTTACATGTTCAGTGATCTTAATTATGCAATATAAAATTGCAATATACGGCTTCCTCAACACAATTGAAATTGAACCTTCCACACACAATCTTAAAATTCTCTTTTATCTTAGATGAAGATGATGAAGGGGAGAGAGAAGCAGAATTATAAAAGTTTCAGCGGAGCATTCTTAGGATTTACATGTACCGGAATTTATCAGTCATTCCCCTAAATTTTCATTCTCTAATTCTCTTTCAATTGTAATGTAACCATAACCAATTACATTCTTAGGATTTTCACGTACGGGAGCAGAATTCTACTAAAATTACATTATGGCAAATAGAAGGAATTGGGTATACCACTGTTAGTTATCCCAGAAGTGTGAGAGCTTAAGAGAAATTTAAGTTAACGAGGAGTGCTAGAGTTTTTATTTAATATTTAATTAAAGTTTATTCTTAATTAGTAGTTTAGATTTATTAGAAGTCTTATTTAAATTAGGAATAAATACTATTCAAATTAGAGATAAAGTATAATTTTAGTTATATTAAACTCTATTTTAGCCTATTTAAAGGCTTATTTTGTAATCATTTGATAGAAAAGAATAATAAGAATACAGGGAAACACTTTGTTCTCTATGAAAAATATCATCTTCCGTTACATCTACGACTATCATGGTTCCTTTCTCACATGGTATCAGAGCCAACAACGATCTTGATGTCGTCAACTTTGCTGTCATCTCTAATCAGAAACATACCGACAATATGATTTTTCATATACATATCGTTTTTCTTTTTCGTTGATGTCATTTGACCACACTCGTTCCTTGGCTTCTCCTCGTTGGAATCTTACATGAAATTTCTACTCGTTTAATTTTGTTGGTTCTTTATTTAATGGTTCTATTTTAGCCATTTGTTCCAAAAGATAGGAAAAAAGATTATAGTTTAGCCTTAAAAACTATTTGGTTCTATCTTAGCCATCCATCCAAAATGATAGGTGAAAAAGGTTATAGTTTAGCCTTAAAAACTATTTGTTTATACCTTAGTCATCCATCCAAAAAGATAGGCGAAAATGTTATAGTTTAACCTTAAAAACTAGATAATATTTTTTTAAAGGATTATACATCAAAGGTTCAAGTTGAAATTCTAGTTTGTGTGACTACCAACTTGAGGGGAGTGTAGATTCTTTTGATCACTTCGTACATTATTCAGATCAAATCTTTTAATCAAGAACCACATGTTGGAGCATCTCAATCAAAGACTACTAACTCAAGAACAAAGAGCATTTTTTCTTGAAGAAACAACAGAAAAAAAAAAGAGCAGGGCATCACCTCCAAGATTCAAACAGGTATTCTACTACGTTTGTTCACCAACTTGAGGGGGAGTGTTAGTTATCCAAGAAGTGTTAGAGATTAGGAGAATTTTAAGTTAACGAGGAGTGCTAGAGTTTTTATTTAATATTTAATTAGAATTTATTCCTAATTAGTAGTTTAGATTTTAGTTAATATTTAATTAGAGTTTTTAATATTTAATATTTAATGAGTGCTAGAGTTTTTATTTAATATTTAATTAGAATTTATTCCTAATTAGTAGTTTAGATTTTAGTTAATATTTAATTAGAGTTTTTAATATTTAATATTTAATTAGTAGTTCAGATTTAAGTTAACGAGGAGTGCTAGAGTTTTTAATTAATATTTAATTAGAGTTTTTATTAGAAGTCTTATTTAAATTAGGAATAAACATTATTCAAATTAGACATAAAGTATAATTTTAGTTATATTAAAACTCTATTTTAGCCTATTTAAAGGCTTATTCTAGAATCATTTAATAGAGAAGAATAATAAAAAAATACAGAAAAACACTTTGTTCTCTATGAAAAATATCATCTTCCGTTACATCTACAGTTATCATGGCCCCTTTCTCACAAACCTATTGCAAAGTTGATCTCATTTAAACGTCTTACCTTATAACCTGACTACAAGCCCCAAGAAATTTTCACTATTTCAACGCACAAAAAGAACAACTTCGTTCTAGGCACACACAAATTTTTAGGTAACCACTATCTTTCTATGGGAACAGCATAGCACAACAAAAACTGAATTCACAGAATAAGAGATTTTATCATACCCAAGCTTCCATCCACTGTGGCCCTTCAGCTCCATCAAGGGCACAACCAGCTAAAGTGCCATCAATCAGAAGCTGCTTCAGTGCGCAATCATCCAAGAGCTGGCTGCTGCCCGTATTCACAAGAAAAGACCCTAAAGGGAAGTACCCCCCAAAAAAAGAATTCATACAAAAGAAAAGAGAAGGAATCATAAATTTTTGAAACTAAAAAAGAAAGCAAATGTACCAGGCTTTATATGCTGCAAACATTCAGCATTTATAATCTGAATGGTTTCATTTGTTAAAGCACAATGAAGTGATACAAGGTCACTTGCAGCCAGCAAATCATTAAGGGTATCCATTCGGCGAGCAGCTGGTGGCAATGTTATAGAAGACCTACTTACTTTTCCATTTTCCTGTGAAAACAAGATACAGAGGAAATTTTATTCCAATGGAAAATCAATCTAACAGACTGAAAGGCAAAAAAAATGTTAACTAACAAAATCCAAAAGGTGTTCCTTTGAATTAACAGACCATGTACACAACACAAGACATGCACATATACCACTATTGATGTTCATTTTTAATTAAATGTAATTTGCAATAGTTATGTTATCCGCTTTCAGTTTACCTGATAAGATACAACTGAATAACATGTTAGATGAGACTTAGGGCTGTAAACGAACCAAATGAACACAAGCGAGGGTATGATAATTTTCGTTTGTATAATACTTTAATTTTAAAGTAACAAATGAACAACTAAATGAACAATATTTCGTGTTCGTTTTCATTCGTTAAAATAATAAGCAAACACAAACGAACATTAAGTATTGATTAATATTTTTCCCTAAGAAGTCTGAAGTCCAATAACCAAGTATTGTTTAATTTTTTTTTCTTATTATTTTATATTTTTAATATATGTTTTTAAATTCAATACTTTCGTTATAAAAAATAATAAATATAAATGGACATATGTGCATAAATTTAAATAAACATAAACAAACAAATTATCGAACTTTCACGAACATAAATGAACGAACAAAGTTCTTTGTGTTCGCTTATTTAATTAATCAAACAAAAAATCTTGTTCGTTTTGTTCGTTTAATAGATAAACGAACATACATGAACTTCCAGCGAACGGTTGGCTGAATTTTGTTAGTTTACAGCCCTAACGAGACTATAACTTTAAGAACTTAAAATCCAGCTCAAAATGCCTATAGCAATTTGCAATTCAGCTATATGGTGCTTCACTCCTTCATAGTTCAATAAAAATTTGCTTAAGCTATTTGTGATAGTGCCAAAGTTAAGTTGTACTACGATGAAAAATTTTGACACACTTACCACAAAGTTTCTAAATTTTATAAACAAGCAAGAACTGAAATGCTAAGTTTGAATTTGAAGTTAAAATGGTGAAGCAAAAAAGAGGTAAATTTTAAGTAGCAATCTCACGGAATTAAAGAAAGCTTAGAGGTAGAGTCCAGTCGGAACTCAAACTAATTGATCCATGAATACTGGAAACCAGCCTATCTTTTACCTCCACGATATCATAATAAAGCACACTCATCTTGAAGGCTAAGCTTCTGCAGGCCAGAGATCGGGCCGAAGCGGATCTACCAACAATTCCCAACACTAGTCCTCGACACCGCCTCATTCCCCGACAAAGAGGCTGAACCGATCCAAGCCAACCGGAAGCTGAGAGCGCGTGGCGAGAGAGCAAGTGCGTCCGACGTAGCAAGCCGAGAAACAGCGCCATGACAGTGTCCGCGATCTCCTCAGCTCGCGAGGCATCGACATGGACAAGACGTAGTCCGAGGTCAGCGGCTAAGGCGGAGTCCACCGCGCGATCAGAGGAGCCGAGACAGAGGATGAGCTGGTAAGGACGGAGGCGACGCTGGGCAGCTCGAGGTATGTAGGAAAGGGAGTGGAGGAGGACAGCGGCGGCCGCCTCGATCTTGCCATCGCCTAAGCAGCTGAGAGGGACGGACTGGACATACGCGACACCGGCTAAGGACTCTTGTTCGAGGGCGCAATCTTCGATGCAGTTGAGGGAAACGACCAAAGGGAGAGGCGTGGGACCGTCGCTGTGACGCATTGCGGAAGAGGATCTGAGAATAGACGACGTCGTAGCCGTGGAGGTGATGTTCGTCGTCGGACCCCTGCACTAATTGTGTGGAGTGATCGATAAAAATGTCTCTGCGACTGGGTTATAGGGTTTATGGATGTAATTTTGGGTGTTTTCAGGGTCTAAAGGCAATTCCAGTTGAAGAAAATGATTTCTTTAATTCAAGTTGTTTTTTTTAAAAAAAACTCTAATAATTGGTGAAAATTTTGAGTTTGTGTTCGAGTATCACGAACAATCTAAAAATGAAATTGTATAGTTTTGTTATTTAATCAAAGATTTTATTTTTTTTTTATTTTTTATTTTAAGTTATTTTGATTAAATTTGAATCATATATTTTTAAAATATCAATTTTATTTTAATTTATATTTTTAAAATATCAATTTTATTTTAATTTATATTTTTAAAAATATACCAATTTTTCCTTGATTTAATTTCAGTTTTATGTAATTTAAACCAAATGTTTTTAAATTATTATTGTAAAAATAGTCGTAATTAGTCCACTTTATTTATATTAAGTGTACCAAAAACCTCAAAATAAATCAGAGATTACGAAATCTCAAAGGTTTATGGCACGATAACTTGTAGGACGAGATTAACACTTCACAACGTCCGTAAAATAACCCGAATTTACTTATGACTGAGAAACTCAAGTCAAATTTAAATACTAGGGATTAAGACTAATCTTTAAATTTTAAAAATATAGTCTCGTATAAAAGTTTCGACTATTTTCAATTGCTAGGACAAAGTTAAATTAATCCTACTTGAGAAAATACTTTATTTTCATGATGCGGAGAAATATTTATTAAATGGCATTTTATTTGATTTTTTACTAACCCTTAAAATCTAAAATGTTAATTAATAAATATCTAGATCAATAATCCTAAAATATTCTACTTAGAAATTTTTAATTAATAAATATATTAAATTATCTAAAAGAGATTACTAAATCGATTAAAAAAATAAATTATCTTACAAAACTTAATCTATTATTTTTTTATTGATAAATTTGAGAGAAAAACATAGTGTCAAGTGTCTCATTAAAAAAATCCTCCTAAACCTAAATGAGGGAAAAAAACACTTGATAGTAATTACAAATTGAAAAAAGAAACACCTAAGCAAACATTAGACATCTACACCCACATTGGGTGACAAGTCATTATGCACCAAAGTCAAAACTGCATCCGGTGGAAATATGAAGATACAAGATGAGAAATCTAGATCTTCAAATGAAGGAACATCACCAGATTGAGCCATTTTGACTAAACTATCAGCAACCTTATTCGTTGTCCGACAAACATGACAAAATCTGATCTCCCAAGACCAATTAAGTAAAGAACAGACCTCTCTAATCAACGAAGCCAAACCACTTCCTATAGTCTGTTTTTGCAGAATATGATACACATCCATACTGTCCACTTCAAGTATAACCTTTTTGAAGCCTCTCGACCAAGCCAAACGAAGACCTTCAATACCCTCCCAAAGTTCAGCTTCAATAATCGAGTAAATACCCACACACTTTGTGAACCCAAATAACCACTCCCTGGTATAATTCCTTAGCACCACACCATAAGTAGAAAAACTCGTAGAAGCTATCCGAGAACCATCAGTGTTGACCTTAAACTACTAATCTGAAGGAGGTTGCTAATGCACATTAAATCCTTCACCTGATCGTGCAAACTCCCCCTAACGCCTCCTGGCCGAATTTCCCAAAAGGCAAAGCTCATAAGCTTGATGATATTCGTTTTA
Source organism: Abelmoschus esculentus (assembly GCA_035048815.1). Lineage (NCBI taxonomy): Eukaryota > Viridiplantae > Streptophyta > Magnoliopsida > Malvales > Malvaceae > Abelmoschus > Abelmoschus esculentus. Next base: position 7,903,488 of record JAUCBN010000026.1, on the reverse strand, counting down.
TACACTAAAATCGTCACGTTTATTTGAATAAAAAATACACAAGTTTTGATATTTTCATAGGAACCATAACATCGAACCAAAAAACATGTCCCAATGAGGCATATTCAAACCAAAATAGGTTGGATGCGCCAAATTCATTTGAAGCCAGTCATGAAACCCCATAGAAAGAAATTTGGGAAGCTTGTCTACACTAACCGTAGCAACCCACAAACCAATAGCTGGAGAAAAATGACGCACAATGTGATCGATAGATTCTATTGCATTTCCACAAATCTCACAAGTCGTATTATTTGTCATATGTCGTCGAACACGTTCTAAGTTATTTAAAACACGCTCACTAGTAACAAGCCAAAGAAAAAACGTATCTTTGGAATACCTTTAAATTGTGCAATTATCTTCCATAAATTATCTCCATTGTAGACAATAGAATCGGTCTAGAACTCATACGTAGATTTCACGGTGAAAACCCGTGACGCATTCCATTTCCAACCAACAGAATCAGATAAAGAAAATTGACGAGGTGTCAAACATGCAGCTAACCGATGGAGGATAGAATCAGGAAGGTATGCGGCACACTCATGCCATTTCCAACGCCCCAAATAATCAATCATATTGCTCATCGTAACCAAAGGAGGGTTGCAATAGCTCTCAGATCTATAACATAATGTACCAAAGGACCGACATCACCTAACCAAGTATCTCACCAAAAATCCAAAGAAGTTTCATCTCCAACAGTTCAAACAAGATTATCACGTACAGAACGTCAAACTAAGCTAACACCCCTCCAAAGATGGGAACAATATGCTCAATGAATTGTTTCTGGTATACAGTCATTCTACTTGTACTTTGTCCTTAACACTTGCACCCATAACCGATCCGGATAAGTCACAAGATGAAAAACAACTTTCATAAAAAAAACCTCATTTTGCTTGTCCAACCGCTTAAAACCCAAACCGCTAATTTGAATTGGAGAACAAACTCTCTCCTAATTTACAAGGTGCACCCTATGCTTTCTATCAGTATGACCCCAAATAAACTTTCGAACAATTTTTTCAACTTCAAGACACATCTTTCGGTAAAAGAGTGGACTGCATGGAATAGTACGGAATAGAAGATAAAACAGATTTAGCAAGTACCACACGCCCTACGAATGAGAGACTTATTGCCGATCAACCATTCAATTTATCCCGAACACGTTGAATAATATATTAATACACAACATTGACCACTCTAGAATGCAAAATAGGAACCCCTAAATATTTTCCCAAATCATTAACTTCTTGAAAGCTAAACCTAGCACTGATGTCCAATCGTAATGGCTCCATAACATTTTTAGAAAAGAAAACATTGGTATTTGACACACTAACCTTTTGCCCAGAAGTGACACAAAACTTGTGTAAGATCTCCTCAATCATATTAACTTGATTCTTCGATGCCTCGGCAAAAAGAAGCATGTCATCGGCAAAAAATAAATGAGAAATTGTTGGACCATTTTTGATAAGTTTTACAAGCTTCCAAGAACCATCGTGTATAACAAAGTGAATCGACTACGCCAAGCTCTCCATGCAAAGCATAAATAAATATGGAAAGAAGGGATCCCCTTGACGAATACCACATGAAGGGAAAAACGAATCAGATGTAGAGCCATTCCAGAGCATTTGCATAGATACCGAGGATACACATCGCATAATTAAAAGCCGAAACTCATCTGGTAAACCAATATCTTGTGTCATCAATAAAATCACATTCAAGCTTGTCATAAGCCTTTTCAAGATCAATTGTAAGTGTCATAAAGCCAAATTTCCCTTTCTTACTGCATATAGAATGAATCACTTCTTGTGCTATTATTATATTGTCCGTAATAGAACGCCTGGGCATAAAACTTGTTTGGTTCATTGATACCTAATCCAGCATGTACTCCTTCAAACGATTAACAATAGTTTTTGTGATGATTTTATACAAAACTGAACACAAGCTAATGGGGCGAAATTGTGTCATATTCTCAGGCGAATTGACTTTCGGTAATAACACAAGCAAAGTACGATTCAAAGAAGGAGAAATAGGTTGTCTTTCAAAAGTAGCTCTAACCAAATTGCACATAGAATGCCCCATTGTCTCCCAATTTCTCTGGTAAAACACAGCATGTAAACCATCTACTCCCGGTGCCTTCAATGGTCCCATATCAAACACCATATTACGAACTTCCTCATTAGTAACCGGTTTTAAAAATGCATTCTTTATGTCCTCAATATATTGGAGAAAATGTCTCATAATCGTAGAGTCAAGACCAAGACTTCCACAAGTAGAGAACAAATTTTTGTAAAAACTTATGGCCATACATTGTAATTGTTGCTGATCAGAACACCAAACCCCATTAGAATCTTTGAGAGTCGTAATAACATTAGCTCTTCTTCTTTGCATTGTACATCTATGATAATAAGAGGTATTACGATCACCAAGACTCACCCAACGAACTCGTGATTTTTGAAGCTAAAGACTTTCCTCGTGACACAAAACCTCCTCTAATTCTGCTCGTAAATCATGGTCTAACTGGACAAGGAAATTAGAGTGAGTAACACGTAATGCTCGGTCAATGCCCCTGATGCGCGCAAGTAATTCCTTTTTCTTCTTACCAATGTGGCCAAAAATGTCTTGGTTCTATTGGCGAGCTTGGTTAGTAAAAAGTTTAATATTCAATTCCACATCCAAGTTCAGATCCCATGTGTTTTGAAGAAAATCCTTGAAATACGGATGATCCTGCCAAGCTGCAATAAAATGGAAAGGACGATTCTCCCTATCCCCTACATTATTCGGATAATGAAGCAGCAAAGAGCAATGATCAGACCCCACACGATCCAAATGAGAAATCATTGTGGTTGGAAAGAATCTTGCCCAACCTTGATTAAACAAACATCGATCTAATCATTTTCGAGTCGAACCACACTACCAAGTAAAACCATCTCCTCTAAAATCTGCCTCCATTAAGCCATTATCAAAAATAAAATCATGGAACAGAAGACTGACTCCACTCCTCCGAATAGAACCACCATTACACTCATTTTGTCGCAGAATAGAATTAAAATCTCCACCTAGTAACCATGAAAAATCGTTACCAGGGTTTATATCAAATAAACTATCCCATAGTCTCTTTCGAATAGTAGCATTGAGACTTGCATACACAGCTGTAAAATACACCCAACGTGTAGATCCGATAAGAGAAACCTGACCATGAACAAACTGATTAGAAATCTTTAAAACATCAACTTTAATCTCGTCATTCCAAAGAAGCCATATCCTAACACTGAGTCCATTCGCCTCAACCCGAAAAGAATTAGAAAATCCAAAATGAGAAATCACATTATCTGTACGAATCCCACTAACACGATACTCAAATAATGCCACCAAGTGGGGATGATTTTGCCTTCAAAAATCTTTAAAATGACATCAAAAACTAGAGCTAGCCATTCCTTGGTAATTCCAGAAAAGAAACTTAATTATTGAGGAGTAAAATAAAACACAAAAGAATAAGACCAGCTAATTGATTAATAACACTTGTCCTTATTTTAAAACCTCCATCACTAGAGCTAGCCTGTCTCAACTCGACATCACTCTGCACCACTATCCGACCTCCAAAGCAAAGAACCTCATCATCATCAAAATGATACTCGTTCGGTCTACCTTCAGCAATGTCTTCCACAAAAGGTACCAAAGCTTCATCCTTCAACTGCTTCCCTTTTATCATCTTAACCAACACATGTTTTACTTGCAACTCCGCCACTAAACCACTTTCTTTTGAAATACTCAACTTAGCAAATATAGCCCTCAACTCCACTGTTGTTTTACGACTCAAAGCATCCGCCACCACATTAGCTTTTCCCGGATGATACTCGATAATCAAATCATAGTCCTTAAGCAACTCTATCCATCTACATTGCTTAAGGTTTAGATCCTTTTTTGACATAAGATATTTCAAACTCTTGTGGTCCGTATATATAGTACACTTCTCACCATACAAGTAATGTCTCCAACCTTTAAAAGCAAAAACTGTCGCCGCAAGCTCCAAATCATGCATCAAATAATTCTTTTTTAACAGTCTAGATGCATACGCCACAACTTTCCCTTCTTGCATCAAAACACACCCAAGACCAACATAAGATGCATCACTATAAACCATAAAGTCTTTATCCGACTCGGGCTAAACCAACACCGAAGCACTTTTCAACACCTCTTTTAACTTCTCAAAGCTCTTTTGTTGACTTTTTTTCCACTCAAAAGGAACCTTCTTTTGCAAAAGCTTAGTCATAGGAGCAGCAATGCTCGAAAACCCTTCAACGAACCTATGATAATAACCAGCCAACCCTAAAAAACTCTGAACCTCTGACACCGATTTTGGTTGCTTCCAACCCATAACAGCTTCTATCTTTTTCAGATCAATACTAATACCCTTCTCTAAAACCACATGACCAAGAAACACCACTTCCTTTAACCAAAACTCACATTTGCTTAGCTTAGTAAACAACTGATTCTTCTTCAACACTTGCAACACTATTCGTAAATGTCGATCATGATCTTCCTTGGTACGCGAACACACAAGGATATCATCTATGAATACTACCACAAACTAGTCCAAGTATTCATGAAACACTCAGTTCATCATGTCCATAAAAGCAGTAGATGTATTCATCAACCCGAACGATATCATCAAAAACTCATAGTGACCATACCTTGTCCGAAAAGTTGTTCTCAATGAATCCGCTTCCTTTACTTTCAACTGATAATACCCCAATCCTAAATCAATCTTCGAGAATACACTTGCACCTCGAGACTGATCAAACAAATTGTCAATCCTTGGTAAAGGATACTTATTCTTTATAGTCAACTTATTCAATTGCCGGTAATCAATGTACATTTTCATAGTACCATCCTTCTTTTTCACAAACAACACCGACGTACCCCATGGTGATACTCTCAGTCGTATGAACTCGCGGTCAAGCAACTCTTGCAACTGCATCTTTAGTTCCTTCAATTCCTTAGGTGCCTTGCGATAAGGAGAAATAAACATCGGGTTAGTACCAGCATAAGTCTCGATATTAAACTCAAAACTCCTTCCCAACATCAACTCACTGATAAAGCCACCTCTCATCCCACCTATACCATAACAAAATTCAAGCTTGTAAAACTTCCTTCCACTCACCCTGACATCTCTTATTTCACAACCTTGCCAAGACAATAACTATATAAAACATCCACAGACATGAACCCACTGAACACAACCTCTCACATCTTTAATAAAAGCAAGCCCAAAAGACTGAGTAACTAATATTGATCATAAACTGTTCGGCAATCCCATCACACAACTCAAACATCATCATAATCTAAATTTAGCTGAGATAAACCCAACTCAACTCCTCAAAAACATAATATGTGCACTTTCCTCCTTTACAACGGGACTACAACCTCAAAAGATCACAACAAAACTATGATTCAAACTCATGACAAACTATGATTCAAACTCAATCTGATACTCATCAAGAACAAAACAACAGATCGGTCACAACCCTCGACCTAATCACACATTTAACCATACTACAAAAGATTGCACTTAGTTTTTCCACCAACCATGACGCTAAAACAACACCTTTATCACAAAACGAATCTACACCACTCCGAAAAACACCAAACTGCCACACAACACACAACATGTTATAAACCTCTCACAACCTCCAAACTCTAACCGAAGAGAGCTTGCATAAATCAACCTTAAGTTTCTTAATGACCAACTCAAAACTAATCATAACTTAGGGTATTCCCCTGGGTTCAAACATTCACAACCCCAAGTCCAACTACCCAATCCTCATCCAAGATTATTCCCTAACCAAAAGGGTAATTCATCCATAACACATCATGCTTAGGACCAAAAAGGAAGCTCTTTCAATAAACATTTTTTTAACTTCAAACCTTCATCCAAAAAGAACCAACCGTGCACCACTTTCATCTTCAAAGGAGATACTCGCAAGTATAAATGAATGTATGCATGATTTCTTGTATGCCCTCATAAATGCTTGTGCAAGTACATGTAAATATAATTTCTAATGTCATGCTCGAGAATGCATGTATGTCCTATAATATCTATAGATATATACATATATATATGCTCTTACACTATGCATGATTATTGTTCACACCTATAAGTAACATCCTCAACTCCAACAATTCAACTACTAACTTGCAAAACTCTCCCACACACCAATATATAAAACCATCAAAGCCTGGTACTCATAGAATACAAAATTCTACCATATTTCGTATTTTATTTATTTATTATTATTTTTTAACATTTGATTCATCTTGCACATCAAACTCAGTGTACTCGGTAGCCAAATGATACGTCTTAATTTCAGGGTCCAACCCATACCAAAACCTATCACACCGTTTTCGATCAGTGGAAACTAACTCAGGGGCACAATGGCTCAAAAAGGCTCCTGAAATACATCCGTCATAGCCTGAATGAATGGTGCAGACTCTCTAAACTGACCATCCTATGGAGCCGAAGGCACACCCACGGGTGGAGGAGGAAGCTGCTCTTTCCTAGTAGTCGCTTCGCCCTTATTCTGACCATCAGTGATCATACCATCACTAGCTCGAGTGTCACGACTCGGAGGTATACTCAAAAACTTTAAACATGAAATTAAAATATATAATCAAAACATATTAGACTTACATTCGACAAGATCCAAGGAAAACCTGTAAAACATTTAAAAATGTATTGACATTGAAAATGTGTAACCTTTGACTCTTTCAAATAACAATTACTTAAAACACATTCACCATACATAATTATCAACATATTGTCAACAATACATATCCAATCACAAACAATAAACCTGGCTCTGAATGTAACACCCGACCCGGATGTCACAATGGGCCTCTAGCCCAAAACCCATATTTCAAAATTTCGTTTTAAAAGCCCAATAATAAAAAAATCATATAAGTCCAAAACCAAGTTCATAATCCAATTAAATAAAAACAAGCCCAAAATAATTCAAAGTAAATCGGAGCTCCAAAATATATTACAAACTGTTTTAAAATATTCGACCCAAATAAAATAACCGAGTTACATTACATATAGGGTTCAACATAGTACTAAGCCCACTACATCTAATAACTGTACTCTGACAACACGGTCGATGCTGAAAGTCCAAACTTTGATGGTGCTCCACAAATCCCGCTCCACCTAACCTACGCACGAAAACAGATTTCGAACGCTGAGCCACACAAGCTTAGTGGATACGCCAAACTCGGCCAGCATCATGCATATCAAAGCAGTAAAGCATGGCATATAAATCACATGCATGGTATGAAAGTCTAGCATGCTTGCCTACACATGGCATAAATGAATGTATACTATCACACACATTATATACAAACATATAAGTCAGCACACAAGAGCGAGGCCCGCGTCCACACAGCATTGGGATCCTACACTCAGGATTGAGGCTGCCCTCAAATCCTATGCTCGGAATGTTCATCGGACATCTTCGAACGAGGCCGCCCAATGTTCGGAAAGGGTGGAGGCCGCCCAACCAACCCTATGCTCGGAATGTTACATCGAACATCTTCGAGTGAGGCCGCTCAACACTCGGAATAAAAGTCTTCAATCATCACCCGACATGTTACATCGGATGGCCTTCAACATGTTGCAACACTTATGGATATCCGAATTTCCAACACAAAGGACTCAAACCACAAAAACGATCCACCTAGGATCTATCCCAACAAGACATATAAATTCTTATCATACTTAAGTCTTTCGGGGTTATGATTATCAATCTTAGTTTGACAAATCATTTCATAGCTTTTAGATTTAAGCATTTATTTATTAAAATCACCGAAGCCTTAAATTCTACCCAACTTAGCCAAAACACACAGGGGTATCGATACCCTTAAGTAGGGTATCGAAACACCCTATATCGATGCCCACCCAAAGAGGGTATCAAAACACAGGTATCGAAACAAGTATCGATACCGTTGACTAACTCCAAAAGTCAACAGAAAGGAGAGGACCCGTTTCGATACATGTATCGATACAAAAAGTTTCTGGAACCCACGATATCGAAACAAGGTTCGATACCCCTGAACAACAAGCCAAATTATACTCACTGGTATCGATACCGGTAGCCCGAGTATCGATACCCCCTGCACTAAAAACGGTTCGACACTTAGAAATTCTAAATTTTCAACCCCAAACTCAACCTAATCGATCTTAAAGTGTTCCTACTCAATATTAATGATGTTTAAAGTGTTTTAACACCAATTTCCAACCTTTAATCTCATTATCACGGATTTCACCATTAAAGACTCATTTACAAGAAATCAAGCAAGACAACACACATACATGATTATGTCTACATGTCATGCATTCTACCATGAATGAATTATGAAGAAGGAGTTGGGAGTACCAACCTCAAGCCAAAACAACAGCAAAACGAGCTCCCCACTCTAGTCAAACTCTTTCTCTACCCAAGCTTGTTGATGGCTCACCATCCTCTTTCTCTACAAGAGAAAGATTAAGAACGGATTAGGAAGAACTTAGGATGATTCCTCAAGGTCTAAGAACACAAAAGGGACTGAGATTAAAGCCCTAAAACTCAATCCCGAGCTTAACCCAAAACCCCACAAGAACCTCCATCTAACACCAAAACCATACATTCTTACCTTGTTTTATAGATCCTTTACTGCTCTATAACATCTCCTCAACCATAAAACCGAGATTCCAAACATAGCTCTTAAAGATCTTACCTTTAACTAAGTCTTCTTGCAAGCCAAGGGGTTTAAAGATGGGAAGAAAAAGGAAGAAGGAGATGATATCATCTTTGTAGGAGAAATAAAACCTCTCCCCTCTTTTCATCCATTTAGGCATTTACAAAAATGCCCCCATCTTAAAACTCTTAAAGCCCAAACCACTCAAGCCCAACAAGCCTATGGCCCAACAAGGCCCACATCACACAAACCCGAGCCTAAACCCGAGGCCCAACACCACGGGTTAACCCGACACACTAAACCGAGAGTTCGGGTCGTTACACTGATACCACCAAATGTAACCCCCTTAATCCTTCCTAGATAAAACCGACTCTAATGGGTTACATGAGGAATATCGAACCGAACCCGCAAAGGCTTGATCCGATAAACAACCTTGAAAACCGTGTATTTTTTCTATATGCATAATTAAATTCCTACATGTGTTAGTTTCATGCAAAGAAAGAACGGAAGCAATCCAATCACAATCGAGCACTCGATTAAACACATGAGTATATTAAGGACTAAAACATAAATCTTTTAATTTCTAGTGACAAGGTAGAAATTTATACCATCAAAGATCAATTAAACATACAGGTGTCACTCACGATAAATTTCAAACCAAATGGAACATTCTAACATCATCAATTATTTGCTTCACTAATTTAGGGATCAAAATGTAAAATTTTCAAATTCTAAGGACTTCGTCTAAATTAAGTTAGCCGTCTTGAAATTAAGTTAACTTTATGCCTCCATGTGAAATTTCAGCTCAAAATAACATCTGTAGCTACCCTAATTGAACAAAGAAAGATATCTAGGACTAATATGCAATTTCCATCAACTATCAATTTCTAGCAACCAAAGGTTTCGAAACCTTCCATAAAGGTTTTGAAACTTCCCTTAAGATTTTGAAACTTTTCGCATCCAGTAAGGTTTTAAAATCGAAATTGCCCGCAAGGTTTCAAAACCTTCCCAAATGTTTCAAAACTATTTGTCAAAGGTTTTGAAACCTTCCCTAAGGTTTCGAAACATTTGTGCCCAGAACCTAAAAATCAGTCATTTTAAGTAAATTCAACCAATTCAAGATACAACCATTAATCACCATCAATTATAAGCATAATTCCTAAACATTAAGAGCAAATTATACAATCGAATATAGCCATCTTAAAATACGTAACAACTAGAGGTATGCTTCCTAATATTAATCAATTCTAATAGCTAATCAAAACAAACATGCATCAAACAAACACAACATCACATCAATCAACCAAATCCGTAAATAAAGCACGTTCATAGGTTGCTTACACAATTCTATTGCTAACTCAAAATATACTCAAAAAGAAAAGGGTTTACACATTGCCAAGTCCAACTTATTTTTGCCAATTCATACCAAATCTTGTAAGGTCATTCCTCTTGGACCTCTTACTCCAAATGCTACCCTTAATGCCTTTATTTATTTGCAAAGATGAAAAGAGAGCTTAAGCAAAACATGATTAGTGAAGTAGCTCTACACAAAAGTTCATCAATGCAACATTTAAAACCAACTTAAAACCATACTTTGTACCTTTTATGCTAAACCAAAGTATGCTTGATCAAATCATGCTCATCTATATAACCAAATCATTTCATGTATCATGCATATTGGCATTCTAGTGACAACATATTGTGAACCTTAAACTCACCGAATACTCGAACTCCTTATCATAATTGGAGACACTTGGTCTCAACATGCATCGGTTGGACATATAGTCACCCTTATATACATGTTATCCCACTATACACGGTCGGACACAAAGTCACCCTTATCTACGTAGGATCATCTATATGCACGGTCAGATACAAAATCATCCTTGTTTACATATAAGCAAGCTCTACACGCACGGTCGGACACAAAGTCACCCTTGTTTACGTGTAGTCGAGCTTTACACGTACGGTCGGACACAAAGTCACCCTTGTTTACGTGTAATCGAGCTTTACACGTACGATCGGACACAAAGTCACCCTTATTTACGTGTAGGGAACATCATTATTCTCGTAATCTTTATAGTGCACTTAATCCTAATGACATATCATTTGTATTCGTAACTATAGTTAGTGTCACTAACCCAATATCATTCCAATTATGCATGTTAACTTTCTTCTCACAATGCATTCATAATATGTTCATCAAGTGAACCAAAATTATGTTCAACGGCTTAATCAAATATAAGATAAATAACCACATATTGTTCTAAATATTTTTCATGCTTTCCAAAGACATGAATGTCAATATAATCTATACATTTACAACAACTAACACATGCATGCATTTTGTCAAAAATCTCATTTATGTACTCATAAATCTCTATGAAACCTCTTCCAAAATACCAATGCAAAATAGTTAAAAACTTAGGAAATGTTTCCAAAACATAGAAATCACTTACTCTTGAATTATGGAAAGTTTTTACACTATTACATAATCCCAAAACAGAACCAAATGATTGCGAATCGCTTTTAACTGAAATTCACTCATCGATAAGCGAAACGAGCCTTCGCCGATGCTCCAACTCCAACTCCAACGCACCAGCCACTTGAGGGACTTCTTGTGCTTCCTCTACAAATAAAAAAAAGAGAATATACACATCAAAATATTCTCAACATATCAACCTCATTAACCTTCCACAAAACTACTGAAAACTAAGCCGAAAAGACCGAAAACTAAGCCAAAACACATCCGAAATAACACCAACCCCTAACCTAATGAATCTGAAATCTAAACTTCCTCAATTATGAACTAAAAACACCTTTAAATCATCCTTATACCTCCAGCAAAATCAGAACACTTAAAACAACCCATAAAACAACCGAAAACCACTTCTAAACAACACCGATTTAATTATTTTGGGATTAAAACTTTATGTCATCAATTCAAGACTCAATTAATCATCAAAGTATGCATAATTTAATAGGAAATCATCCTAATTATAACCTTGAATGAGATCTAACCTAATTTCTTGAAAATTTCATAAAAATATCAAAATCTTAAATTAAAACATGAAATCAATTTAGGATTAATGATTTGTAAGCCAAATGCTTGGGAATATCAATAAATAACCTTATAAATAAAAAAAATTAGAAAATTACCTTTGAGATCAATCCACCAAAAAGATGTGAATTCTTCTCTTGATTTTTCTTGAAATTGGATGATGATTTGCAAAATAAATGGGTAGGTTTTGTAGAGAATGAAATATTCAGTAGAATGAGATAAATCTTGATGAAAATGGAGAAGAATTCAGCAAGTAATTGGAGAAATTATGGAGATAAAATAGAGTGAAAATTTGGGAGAAAAGATGAGAAAATATAGAGTTGAAAAAGAAAATGAAATTAACTTCCAATTAAAAACTAATTTTGGTGGATGATCTTTAATTAAAATAATTTGGGTTAATGACTCTCTAAGGATTCTAAGCTTTGTCTTAATTTCCAATTTATTCACTAAAAATCACAAATTTCTGAAAATTATAATTTTACCCCTAAACTTTTCAAAATTTACAATTTAGTCACTAATGTGATAATCAGGCTTCATTAAATCAAATTAAAAATTAATTATTATTCCCTTAACTTTAAAACATTATTTTAACATTTTTAGAACTTTTCTAAAAATTTATTATTTGTCCGATTAAAATATTATCATTTTAATTTACCTAGAATTAATTAACCGAAGAAATTCGATTCAACCCAAATCGAATCTCCCCTATCCAACACTCAAACTACCAACCCCCAAACTGGGATGTTACATCTACAGTTACATCCCCCATATCTAGAATCATATCGTCTAAATTTGGCACTATGTCATTCGTGATTGGTTTGTCGAAACCTGACATAACCCCTACATAAGATGGCGGTGCAACAAAATCAATCCTCTTCGAATTTGCAAGATCCGAATCGGAATTAACTCCTTGAAACCCAGATCATGTTTGTACATCAACCTCCATCCCCTTCACAGATTCAGATTCAGATTCAATTACAGATTTCGTAGCCTTACCACGTTTCAATGCCTTCTGATCATCGATCGAAAAAGGAGAACCTGGGCGTTCAAGTGGTGGAAATTGCATCTGATCAACAACCGCCACTCTCACACTTTCATGGTGATCAATTGAATCAGAAATTTGGTGAACAATAGCAGGATCTACTGGTGGCGCAAGATTATATGGCGGAGGGAATAAAAATATAATCGGATGAATGAAGCGTCAAGAAGTACGGTGGACGATGTACGACGGTGAAGAGGCAGTGGTTCACGGACATCAGTGGTTCACGGCCGACGGTGATTCACGTAGGTTGTTCTTTTTTGAAAAGAAACAAAGAGAGAAAATCAAGAGAGAAAATCTAGAGAATAGTCAAGGTTGGGCAATTAAATTTATTATTAAGCGTTATTTAAAAAACTAGTTTATAAGGCATAAGTCAAAATAAAATATCTCTAAAGATTTAACTAATACTAAGAAAGAATCTAGTCTAAAAAGTTATATTTTAAGAAATTATGTTATTCAAGGAATTTTTTTATCATTTTAAGAAATTGTGTTAAAATTAATAATTAAATCAAATAAAATAACATGAATAAATAAAATAAGGATTACATATCAAAAAATACGACATCAAATGAAAAAGGGATTAAAGTGAAAAAAATTACAAATAAAGATATCACAATACAAGATTGTCAGGAGTAGAACATGGGTCAAACTTAGGCATGTATTAGTTCTAGATTGGTTCACAAGCAATGTATAAAGTAAACTTTCAAAGACAAGATTTATTTTCCCCTTTAATTAGATGGATCAAACGGCCCTATAAGAAATCCTCTAAAATGTTATTGGTATTCCTCATAAATACGAAAAAGGTCACATTAAATCTTTTCATAAGTATTATAAAGATAGAATCATCATTCTCACTCACTAGTAAGCAAAGCATCACTATCGATGCTCGATAATATCCCTTACGCCTCTAATACAAGCTCTTGCTCTTGAGGTTTAAACTCATATACTTTTCACACACAAAAAACAAGACATCCAATGTGTTAATATACATCTATCACATCCCTCACATTTGAGTCTGTGATAGTCGCACAATTGCCCAACTCAGAGGTTTCATCGGGTTGCCAAGACCACCAAACTTGACTCAATACTTGGAGAATGCTAGAGACCTTGTTTCAGATATGAAAAGAGACAATTATTCGGATAAGGATAAGGGAGAATCTTACCATATCGAGAGATATCAACTATCCAATAAGACTTTCCTATGAATTGATGTAATTAGATAGGATTTGATAGAATTTTCTTAGAAAGATGATTTTGTATTTAATTCGGGTTAATCCTGGTCATTCGTGTAAATCGATCTTGACCATTGATAAGTGCTCCACTTACAATCACTTTCTACACTTTCATGGGTATTTATCATAAATTCTACACCTACTTGGACCAATGCATATAATTAATGTGATATATTTAGGGATTATGCTATTAAAGATAATATTTATAGAAAAGGTATACTTTACGCCATTTTTATGTCTGTACAAGAAAAAATATTGTCGCAGCAGTAAACTGGGGCCGAGGCAGGACCTAAGGCCGAGGCAGTAGAGGACAAATAGCAATATGGTAGGCAAATTGAGGAGAAAAATACGGAGAACGTTGCTGGACAAGAAGTCCAATGATCGGAGTTGGACAACACAAGGAAAGCCCAAAGACAAGGCCACACGGGAAAACCTTCTAGAAGAATTAAACTTGGAAATATTTAACCTATGTACATGACTTGTTCCCTACTCAAAATTGAATTCTACTTAGGAAAGGTTTGCCCTAGGCCAAGCCTATATAAGGCATAGACGTCCAAGGGAAGAAGAGAGTTGAATTGAATGAGTTCACCCTAAGAATCATTGTTATTCTTTCCATCATGTTCTAAGCTTTCTTAGGTTTTAGGTGAAAGTTGTTAAGTATTAGTGAGAAGAGATTGTATCTTGTTTTCAATGCAATAAAATATCAAAGTTTACTTACTCTTTGCCATTCTTTGTTCTTGCATCCAAGCTTGGGAGAGAAGTTTATAAGTAATCTATTTGTCTAGACTCGGGAGAGTTAGACTCACGAAAGGAGTAAGTGCGGTATTTGACTTGATTGGAAAATACTAACTCGGCCTAGGGATAAGTTGGAGTTTTAGCGGCTAAAAGAAGTGTGAGATTGATTGTTGGTTATAATTGGTTAATGTTGGGAGGTATCACCAAGGACTAATCATCAATAGTATTTCGACTTAAGGATAAGCGGAGCCATCAAAGGACACTTTACCGAACTTTGGTAAAATCTGCCCAAGTGCAAGGGATTGCAGCGGCAAGGAACATTTCCGCTGCCGAGACAGTAATCTGTAGTACTGCCGAGGCAGTGTAGTGCAATTGCATTGGACAGAAACAGATCAATTGAATTCACTATACAACACAACTGGATCCTGCCCTCTTTCTCAATTTGACCTCCTTTTATTTAGTTTTCTTTAATTATTTTATTTAGTTAAATCAAGACTCAATTACTTGTGTTTTTATTTTATTTCTTTTTATAGAGCAAGAAGACAAAAGGAGACATATTAAGTACATCAATCTCTGTGGAGACGATACCTAATATACTTATCACTTTATTACTTGCGACGTGTTCACTTGCACTAATTGCGCATATTTGACACGCATCAAGTTTTTAGCGCCGTTGACGGGGATTGACAACTAAATTTTGTTTTCTTTATTTTGTTTCTTTTTAGTTATTTTATTTTTATTTTTTTTAATTTTTAATTTTTATTTTACTTGATTTATTTTTGGTGTATGACCACGGCCAACCCAAGCAATCCATTGTACGAGATTGATCCAGAAATCGAATGAACCTATCAAGGGTTGAGGAGACAAATTCAAGGAGCCATGACAATAAATCAAGGAAATCAGAACTTACCTGCTGGCAATGGAGGCTAACCACTGCCGCGATAGCTAACTATTAGAGATTTTCTGGTGGAAGATCTGAGTGGGTTGAATCCTAGAGTTGTTACACCAGAAATAGAAGCAACCCACTTTGAACTCAAACCTGTGATGTTCAATATGCTTAATACTATTAGACAATTCAGTGGGTCTACAATTGAAGATGAAAGGCTACATCTTAAGTCCTTCATGGAAGATTGAAACTTATTCAAAATTCAAGGAGTCCATGAAGATATTTTGAGAATAAAACTTTTTCCCTATTCATTGAGGGATAAGGTTAAGACCTGGTTAAATAGCATTCCAACAGGATCTATAGGATCTTGGAGTAAACTCTGCTAAAAATTCATTACGCATTTTAATCCTACCAACTTATATGATTGAATCCGTAATGAATTTACCTCTTTTTGACAGGCTGATGACGAACCTATGTACGAGGCATGAGAGTGCTACAAAGAGTTACTAAACAAGTGTCTATACATGGATTTCTACTATGGACATAAGTGACTATGTTCTACAATGCCACCAATGCCCCGACAAGGATGATGTTAGATACCTCGACAAATGGAACAATCCTTGACAAAGCTCCAAAAGAAGCTATTGAGATTCTAAACAAAATCGCAAGGAACGACTTTCAATTCCATACTTCTAGGCGAGGAGTAGTAAGACGCCAAGCCACAATGAATGAACTAGAAACTACCAACTCGGTGGCAGCACAATTGGCCTCTTTAACCAAGATGGTTCAGAATATGAAATTACAACAAAATACTTATGAGGTTAAAACTAACAATTCTTCTGAGTATATGTGTTGCGTGTAATAAAAGCGTAACTATGTAGTGTACACGTCGTAAGTAATAAAGTGATAAGTATATCATGTATCGTCTCTATAGGGATTGATATACTTAATATGTGTCCCCTTGTTTCCTTGCTCCTGAAAGATAAAGTAAAAACACAGATAACTGGATTTGTTTATCTAACTAACTAAATAACAAAACATAAAATAAAGGATTAAGAACGATATAGAGAAAGTGGGTAGGATCCAACTGCGTCAATTAGTGGATTCGATTGATCTTCTTCTTGTCCAATGCAATTACACAACACTACTTTGGCAGTACTGCAGATACAACCTCGACAGCGTTAGTGTTCTCTGCCGCGGCAATCTCTTGCTCTTGGGCAGATACATCAAAGTTCAGCAAAGTGTCCGTAGTTGACTCCGCTTATCTCTAAGTCAGAGCGCTATTGATGACTAGTCCTTGACGATACCTCTCGGCGTGAATCAACGATAATCACCAACCAATCCAACACTTCTTTTAGCTTCTAAAACTCTTAACCTATCTCTAGGCCGAGTTAGTGTTGTCGACACCGTACTTATCCCTTTTGTGAATCTACACCTCTCGATGCTAGATAAATATATTACTTACAAACTTCTCTCTCGAGCTTGAATGCAAGAACAAGGATTGAAAATAGGATAAGCAAACTTCGATATTATTAGTGCATTAGAACAAATAAACAAGAAACAATCTCCTCTCACTAATATCCACAACCTTCACCTATCCCTAAGATATTTAGAACATAATATCGATAGGTACAAATCTTAATGGAAGGGTTTCTCTAAAATCGGCTCTCCTAAACAATGTGGCCGACTAGGCTATATATAGTCTTAACCTAGGGCAAACCTTTCCTAAATAGATTCTAACTTGGAGTAGGGAACAAGTATTCTTCATGAGATCTGATATTTCCAAGTTTGCCGCCTTCTAGAAGAATTTTCTTTTTTGGTCTTTGAATTGGGCTTTTAGTGCGCTAGCCTGGTCCAATTGGTGCGCTGCATCTTCCATAATGTTCTCTATATTTTTGTCTTTCATTCGCCTACACTAATGATGTTGCCACTCCGGATGCTGTCGTGGCCTCGTCTTTGCCTCGGCCTCAATACTGCTTCACCGCTGCTTTGGACCTGGATATTCCTGCATGTACAGAATATGTAATAATATCTGCATTCTCTATAAATTTTGGCTTTGTAAGTAGTGATAACGGAATATCCAATATTGTTCAAATAGTCCATATTTCAGTTCAAGTTGGTGTATAATAGATGCATAAAGTACCATGAGAAGGGTAGTAAATAACTGCCTTTTAGGCACTCATCAAATACCCCCAAACTTGAACTATTCCTTGTCCTCAAGCAATGTAAGACATCAAATTGCCGAACCTTACTCTCCTTTGGTCTTACTTTTCCATCTATTCTCTCCACTATGGTCATGTCTATCTCTCCGTTTTAGCCACCAGTTTACCCAAGGACTTTTACTAAGAAACAAGCTATAAGGCTAGGTGAGTGTGTGCGTTTTATGGACAAGGTTGGTTCACGGCTTTCTTAGATAAACTCTAAGTTCAAGACAAGTAGAATTTTGATTAAAGTTATCTCCTTAAAACAAGTCTTGAGCCAATTTCGGGCACCTCAAGATATGCGTTTTCTATTTTCTTCTTTTTCTTATTTTTTCTTTTTAACACCTATTTAGCATACTAGAGCTAGTTTCGGGCACCTCTAGTATGAAGGAGAGCAAAACTAGAGCAAGTGATAGGCACCTCTAGTTATTTTTCCAAAAGATTCTAAGTCTTTATCACCTAAGTTTATTAAAAGAACTCCTAAATCAAGCAAGTCCAAAAAGTGTTTATTTTCTTTCTAAACCTAAAGCAAGCTTCTAAGTTTTATTCCATGAGTATCCTATGGTTATCCCTTCAAAACAGAACTTGACCATTGTAAAGAGAAAGATTTCTATAGACTTAAAGGAGTAAACTAAAGCGAAGCTGATGTAGAGCAGTGATAGATTAAGAAGAGTAATTCAAGAAAAAAGAATATTGCAAAAAAATTCAGAAAATTACTCCTTTTTTCATGGTAATGCCGCAGTAGTGGGTTACCTCGGTAGTGCTTTTGCACCTACAATACCCCCAAACTCAAACTGAGCATTGTCCTCAATGCTCAAATCACACAGCAGATAAAATTAATAAAACAAGTAAATATACTAAAAAGAGAGTTTCTTGGAAAGATTCTGAGAAAAATCAGAGAGTTTTGAGATTATAACGAATATAACAAGAGAGAGATTGAGTAAACAATTCTAAAGAAACAAGAATGCAAGAGTGAATAGTTCAAGAGAAAGAAGGTGCTTATATAGGTCTTGGCTATGTAGCCATTTGAACTACTAGCCGTTTGGTCTTTACTGCCGTTTGCATTTACTACCGCGGCAAGAATCTCGGCAGACTAGCTGTTATCTTGTTCTTCCCATTGGGACTGCTGCGGCTCTGACATTATGCACTACCACGGCATCAGACTTCTTGCTGTGAACTACTTCTCTGTTATTCTTGCTTTATTATCCTAACCTAAAATTATAAACATCAAGAAACATTCAAATAATGAGAAGATAATTATTCCTAAATACCATAATTAAGAGAATTCATGAAAATACCAAATAAAATAAAAGAGAAAATTAATATAAAATAAGAATATAAAGAAAACTTATGGAGGGTCGTTTCCTATATTTCTTATAGTCCATCTGCACCCTCCATCAAGTTACAATTCTGCTCAAAAAGGTTTGGACCATAATGAATACGGATAGTCCCCTTTGTATTATCTTGATAGAGGTGTCTTTCTTTCGTGTTCTCTTATAATCCATGCATGTCCTCCATCTTGATATTATTTCTGAAGGCAAAAATAAATTATTAGTAAAAATTTTATCAATATCCAACCACTTAATTACCTTATTGCCATTAACTTTCATCATAGTTAGATATAACCTTCATTATCGTATCCATTGTTGTGATAACCAATTGTTGTGAAAATCTTTTGCCAAAATTCGGTGTAAGTCAAGTGAAGAATCATCTTTCTTGAAGTCTTCAAGAATCAACCCACATTGTTTTTTATGCTTCTTAGTAATTTCTATAATAGAGATTTTGGCTTGAAACTAACATTAGATGGAATTACCACAAAAATATCATCTTCCAAACAATCATATCCTATTTGTGATGGCTTCAAATCTTGTAACGTTGACTCCTCGAAATATACCTGCAATGGAAGATATGAGTTTTGAAAGAATTCAAAAGGTTCATTCATTACCATCTCATATTCTATTATCACGGTATTGTCATCTTGTTGATCGAGCATGTCGTCATGTAACTGCCCCAACAACTATGAGTGTGAGTAATCCTCAGCTTCTTTTTTCAGCATCATTGCTGCCGAACATCCTTGGAATCAGACTCCTCAAAATTTTCTAGAGCATTACTCTCATCGGCCTCGTTGAATGGTATCGTGACATTGCTCTATTCAGGCTTCTCTACTGCTGCGGCAGGACTCTCAGCAGATTCATCCATTGTTTGAAAGTCTTTCTCATCAACATGTTCTGGACTCAGAGGTTCTAGAATTTCCTCTTTGTCCTCTAGTGTTGGGATTTCAGTATCCCCAATGATTGATTATTGGGTTATGTTATCCCTGACATGCAATTGATTTTCCGAATCCCTCAAGTGTGCATCCAATCTAGCTATATGTGCATCCAATCTAGCTATATGTGCATCCATGAACCTTGATTGCTCTGCCATAAATTCTTCAATTCTAGCCATTGATGCTTTCAATGTTTCCTCCAATGAATTTGGATACTCTTGAGAAAAATTATATTGCCATGGCATATCTGTAACACCAACAAAATTGTCATGATACAAAAATTTTTGAGCGTTTTGATCATACCATGAAGGATTTTGTTGTTGGTTCCATCTATGGTCCTTTCTGTGGTCATAGGTTCCAATACTGTATGGGAAATTGCTAACTAAATGGTCATCTACGCAATTGAAACAAAAATTTGCCCAGGCATAAACTTGTTGGGTTGCTCTTGGTTGGCATAGATAATCATCATTTAATCTAGGAAATTCTTGATTGGCTCTATTCATATCTTCCAACATCAATTCCCGAATAGATTTCTTTCTTTCTTCTTGCATCTTGAGCCTTCAACTTGAAACACACCTATAATTTTTATTTTTATTTTTTTAGACAAAGAAAATATGTTAGTAAAAATAATAAAACAAAAACAAGAAAATTAAAAAAGACAAAATTTAGTTGTCAATCCCCGGCAATGGCGCCAAAAACTTGCTGTGTGTAATAATAGCGCAACTGAGTGCAAGTGTATACGTCGCCAAGTAATAAAGTGATAAATATATCGTGTATCGTCTCCATAGGGATTGATATACTTAATATGTCTCCCCTTGTTTCCTTGCTCCTGAAAGATAAAGTAAAAACACAGATAAGTGGATTTGTTTATCTAACTAACTAAATAAAAAAGCATAAAATAAAGGATTGAGAACGATATAGAGAAAGTGGGTAGGATCTAGCTGCGTCAATTAGTGGATTCGATTGATCTTCTTCTTGTCCAATGCAATTACACAACACTGCTTCGGCAGTACTGCAGATACAATCTTGGCAGCGTTAGTGTTCTCTACCGCGGCAATCTCTTGCTCTTGGGTAGATGCATCAAAGTTCAGCAAAGTGTCAGTAGTTGACTCTGCTTATCTCAAAGTCAGAGCGCTATTAATGAATAGTCCTTGACAATACCTCTCAGCGTGAATCAACGATAATCACCAACCAATCCAACGCTTCTTTTAGCTTCTAAAACTCTTAACCTATCTCTAGGCCGAGTTAGTATCATCGATACCGTACTTATCCCTTTTGTGAATCTACACCTCTCGATGCTAGATAAATATATTACTTACAAACTTCTCTCTCGAGCTTGAATGCAAGAATAAGGAATGACAATAGGATAAGCAAACTTCGATATTATTATTGCATTAGAACAAAGAAACAAGAAACAATCTCCTCTCACCAATATCCACAACCTTCACCTATCCCTAAGATATTTAGAACATAATGTCGATAGGTACAAATCTTAGGGGAAGAGTTTCTCTAAAATCAACTCTTCTAAACAATGTGGCCGACTAGGCTATATATAGTCTTAACCTAAGGCAAACCTTTCCTAAATAGACTGTAACTTGGAGTAGGGAACAAGTCTTCTTCATGAGATCTGATATTTCCATGTTTGCCGTCTTTTAGAAGAATTTTCCCGTTTGGTCTTTGAATTGGGCTTTTAGTGCGCTAGCCTGGTCCAATTGGTGCGCTACATCTTCCATAATGTTCTCTATATTTTTGTCTTTCATTCGCCTACACTGTTGATGTTGCCACTCTGGATGCTGCCACGGACTCGTCTTTGCCTCGGCCTCAATACTGCTTCACCGCTACTTCGGCCCTGGATATTCCTGCATGTATAGAATATGTAATAATATTTGTATTCTCTATAAATTTTGGCTTTGTAAGTAGTGATAACGGAATAACCAATATTGTGTCAAGAGTCCATATTTCAGTTCAAGTTGATGTATAATAGATGCATAATGTACCATGAGAAGGGTAGTAAATAGCTACCTTTTAGGCACTCATCAATATGCAAGATGAGGAATCTAGTTTTTATGTGGGAAACTACAACTAGAATAATAATATGATGTCCAACACATACAATCCGACATGGAAAAGACACCCAAATTTTTCATGGAGCAATCCTAATAATGCCTTGAACCCCATTAACAAAACCTCAGGTTATCAGCATCCACTGCCATAGTAGCAGGTATAACAGTCAATGCCGTAGTAACAAATGCATCAGCAACAAACCATGAATTCATTAGAAAACACTCTTAAGGACTTCATGATGAAAACAGAATCATATATGGCTGAGAACAACAGTTTCATGAAGAGAACTGATGATTTCATGAATAGAACTATATGAGGCTACAAAATCAAGAGGCAACGATTAAATCAATGGAAACCCAAGTTGGTCAGTTTGCTCAAAGACAGAATACTAGACCACAAGGAGGACTACCCAGCAATACTGAAGTTGCTAAGGGTATGGGCCACGAACAATGTTAAGAAATCACTATAAGAAGTAGCCTACAACTTAAAGAGACATTAGGTAGTTCAGCAAACAAGGTTCCACCAACAATACAAGAGAAAGTAGACAAGGAGGTCTTGGAGACTGAACAAATTGATCATGAGAACACTGCCCCAGTAGAGAGCTCGGCAGCACCTTAGCAAGCTGCCGAGACAGTGATAAACAAAGTAGTTCTAGGTATTAAATTCCAAACCAATGAGACCCTGGAAAAGATACGACCACTACTACCTTTCTCACAAAGGTTAAAAAAGCAAAAACAGGACCACCAATTCAAAAAATTTCCAGACATCCTAAAGCAAGTTCACATTAACTTACCTTTTGTTGAGGCAATTGAACAAATGCCTAATTATGCTAAATTCTTGAAGGATATTGTGTCTAAAAGAAAAAGACTTGGTGAGTTTGAAACAGTGGCAGCAACTGAAGGATGTATGACAATACTACACAATCGCATGCCACCTAAATTGAAGGATCCTGGATGCTTTACCATACCTTGTGCGATAGGTAATCACTATGAAGATAAGACCCTATGCGACCTTGGAGCAAGCATCAATTTAATGCCCAAGTTTGTCTTCCAAAAGCTTGGAATTGGAAGGGCAAAGCCTATCACTGTGATGCTCCAACTTGCGGATCGATCATATGTGCTTCCAGAAGGAAAAATCGAGGACATACTGGTAAGGGTAGACAAGTTTATTTTTCCTTCTAACTTTCTTGTCCTTGATTGTGAAGTAGATGAGAATGCACCGATCATCCTTGGGAGACCTTTCCTTGCCACTGGACATACGCTCATAGATGTGAAAAAAGGAGAGTTAACTATGAGGGTCAATGACCAACAAGTTAAACTCAATGCCTTCCACAATCTGAAAAGGTATGATGATGCAGAAGAATGCAAAATCCTTCACACCACAGATGCAGACACAAAGGAATCCTGCTGCAACAGTCACTGCCTAGGCAGCTTGCTCGGCAAAAAATTAGATATCTGTTATGGCAAAATTTTTGGCAGGAAAAGTAAGGCAAAGGTGAAGGAAACCAACAACACAGCATACTGCCCAGACAAACATAGTGCAGTGAAGATCAAAATAAAAAGGAATGAACTTAAAGCTAATGGCCAACACTTGAAGAAAAATTCTAGCCAACAAGAGATAATCAGATTGGGAGATGAATTTATATACACTCCACCAGTAATATAATCTCTTCCCTTCTATTTTTATTATTATATTAGGATTAGTTTTAGTTTAGGATTTATGTTTTTATTCTTTTATCCTTTTATTTTTTTATTTTTTATTATTTTTTTAGGAAAATAAGCAAGAATAAAGGAGAAATAGTTCATAGTAGGAATACTGCTTAGGCAGTAAACAATGTCTGAGTCGCAGCAGTTCTAACAAGTATAAACAATATAACGACTATCTGTCGAAATTCCCGCCGCGACAGTAAATGTTAACATGAAGTAAAAATCAAACGGCTACAAAACGACTAGTGGTTAAAACGGTCAAACTGCCGAGGCCTTTATAAGCACTTGCTTCCTCTTGAACTATTCACTCTTGCATTCTTGTTTCCTTTATAGTACTTGATAATCTTGCTCTCAAAATACTCTGCCTACTCTCAACCTTCTCGCAAATTTTAGAAAACCTTCAAGAAATTCTCTAAGACTCTCAATTTTCAATTGATCATAGATGGCCACCTACAAAAGATTCGCCCCTGCCGCCGTTGAAGAATGCTTCAATAAGTCCTTCATCTCTCGGCAATTATAGGAGGAACAAGGGTTCCAACATTCAGAGGAAGAAGACTTCGGCATCGAACATTACGAATGCCAAACTTTGGAATATCTTTGTAAAGAAACGCCTCATCGCAACCTCCCATAACAGCACGGTGGACCGAAAGAGATTGGTGCTCATACAATCAATTATCAATAAAAGAAGCATCAACGTTGAAGAAATAATTTTACGAGAAATTTACGAATGCGATAAGAATGATAAAGGCCCTTTATACTTCCCTTTTTTAATCACTGGTATTTATAATGCTGCAGGTGTACCCACTGCCGAGACAGATGAATTCACACCCCAAAGAAAAGGATGGACCAGAGACTTCTGCCACAAAGTTATGCAGATCACTCAGGCCAAACCAGTCCAAGCAACTATACAATTGTCGATACTGCTGTTGAGGCACAGTATACAACAAACATGCCTGACGTTGCCCATACCACTACCGTAGCAGACCCATACCAAGAGATTTTACAAAGGATGACAGCCATGGACCTTAGGCAACAGAGATACATGGAGTATCAAAGAGACTTCAACAACACACTTGCTCAAATGATGCTCCACAACTTTCCAGAATAAGGGGTGCAGTTTCCAGAATTTCCAACCAACATGTTCGTGATAGATGTACCATACACATAAAAAACACCAGCTCCAAGAGGACTGAGACCATTCTTCCCCATATGCCCTCAACAACAATTTTACGCTGCTGGAACATTCAGGGTAGCAGATTCTGCCGCGGCATCATCTGCCTGCAGAAGACCCTCCAAGAGGAGGGCAGTCTTCAGCACTCATCCAAGATCATCAATCCCAATGGGCAGTCTATCAACCGAGATAGATGCCTATGTATATCAGAGTTCAGACACTGTCGAGCCAAGCATTCAGAATGTTGGGGCAGGTTCAGAGAATGATGGAGGGACATATATAATGAGACCAAAGATGAAGGAGAAGAAGAGGTTAATGCTCCTATACAACGAGTAACACCAACAAGAGTTCAGACACCAAGACGAGCAAAGCCATCGCCATCACCAAGGACGCAACAATTAGCAGCAAGATCCAAAAAACAAATTGTGGAAGAAAGTTCTTCAAAATCATTATGCTTTTTTATGCTGCTCTTATAATTGCCTGTTTTCTTTTTTATATTTTGTTGCCTACTGCTTGCCCCTAGTTAAAGCATTGAGGACAATGCTTGGTTTGAGTTTGGAGGTTTAGAGCCACTGTCGAGACAGCCCACTCCCGCGGCTTTGCCATGAAAATGGAGTTTTTAGTGATAATTTTTTTTATTTATGTCCACCATTTTACTTGAAATTGTTGCCCATACTCTTGCATTGTCCATCATCAGTATTGTTTTAGTTTATTCTTTAAGGCAATAGAATTCTTTCTCCTTACCATAGTTAGGTTCTATTTTGAAGGCTTAATTCTAGGATACTTAAGGAGAAAAACTTAGACGCTTACTATAAGTTTGAACTTAAAAACACTTTTGGGACTTGTTTGGCTATAAGAATTCTTTTAATAAACTTAGGTGATAAAGACTTAGATCTTTGGAAAAGTGACTAGAGGTGCCTATAACTGGCTCTAGGAAATACTCTTCTTCATGCTATAGGTGCCCGAAATTGGCTCTAGTATGCTTAAAAGAATAGCAAAAGAAATAAGAAAATAAGGAGAAAACACAATACTTGAGGTGCCCGAAATTGACTCAAGAAATTGTTGTTTTAAGAAGAGTAAACTAAATCCAAGTCTATTTATCTTGAACTTAGAGTTTATCTAAGAAGGATCTTAATCAAACTTGTCCACAAAAACGCACACACACACTAAACCTTATAGTTTGTCTTCTAGGTACACCCTAAGGTAACCGAAAGGTTAAGTCTAAAGAATAAACATAGTTATGGTGGGGAGAATAGATGGAAACATAAGACCAACAAATTGATGGTTTGCATTACTTGAGGACAAGCAATAGCTCGAGTTTGTGGGTGTGATAAGTACTCAACTCACTATCACTTTCTACACTTTTCATGGGCATTTATCATAAATTGTACACCTACTTGGACCAATGCATATAATTAATATGATATATTTAGAGATTATGCTATTAAAGATAATATTTATAGAAAAGACATACTTTATTGCATTTTTATGTCTGTGCAGAAAAAAGTATTGTCGCGGCAGTAAACTGGGGTTGAGGCAGGATCTGATGTCGAGGCAGCAGAGGACAAACAACAATATGGCAGGCATACTGAGGAGAAAAATACAGAGAACATTGCTGGACAAGAAGCCCAAGGATCGATGCTGGACAACACAAGGAAAGCCCAAAGACAAGGCCACACAGGAAAGCCTTCTAGAAGAATTAAACTTGGAAATATTTAACCTATGTACATGACTTGTTTTCTACTCCAAGTTGTATTCTTCCTAGGAAAGGTTTGCCCTAGGCCAAGCCTACGTAAGGCATAGCCGTCCAAGGGAAGAAGAGAGACGAATTGAGAGAGTTTACCCTAGGAATCATTATTATTCTTTCCATCATGTTCTAAGCTTTCTTAGGGTTTAGGTGAAAGTTGTTAAGTATTAGTGAGAAGAGATTGTATCTTGTTTCTTGTTTTCAATGCAATAAAATATCAAAGTTTGCTTACTCTTTGTCATTCTTTGTTTTTGCATCCAAGCTCGGGAGAGAAGTTTGTAAGTAATCTATTTGTTTAGACTCGGGAGAGTTAGACTCACGAAAGGTGTAAGTGCGATATTTGACTTGATTGGAAAATACTAACTCGGCCTAGAGATAGGTTGGAGTTTCAGCGGCTAAAAGAAGTGTGGGATTGGTTGTTGGTTATAATTGGTTAACACCGGGAGGTATCACCAAGGACTAATCATCAACAGTGTTTCGACTTAGAGATAAGCAGAGCCATCAAAGGAAACGTTGCCGAACTTTGGTAAAATCTACCCAAGAGTAAGGGATTACCGCGGCAAGGAACATTACCGCTGCCGAGACAGTAATCTGCAGTACTGCCGAGGCAGTATAGTGCAATTGCATTGGACAGAGACATATCAATCAAATCCACTATACAACATAACTGGATCCTGCCCTCTTTCTCAATTTGACCTCCTTTTATTTAGTTTTCTTTAATTACGTTATTTAGTTAAATCAAGACTCAATTACTTGTGTTTTTATTTTATTTATTTTTATAGAGCAAGAAGACAAAAAAAGACATATTAAGTACACCAATCCCTATGGAGATGATATCTGATATACTTATCACTTTATTACTTGCGACGTGTTCACTTACATTAATTGCCCATATTTAACACGCATCAACCATTGGTTGAGTTGGAGCTCAACTATATATGGAATGCTCCCACCTTCTTTTGTACTCACCCTATAATTCTATTCATCATTTTTTAAGAAAGAGTAATAAAGTTTTGAGGTATTTACTTTATTTTCTTTTGTTCTTTCTTAAGTTATTTGTTCTTGTTGTCTCTTGTGTGCCTAAGAGTAGTGATGCGTGTAATAAAAGCGCAATTGAGTGCAAGTGTACATGTAGCCAAGTAATAAAGTGATAAGAATATCGTGTATCGTCTCCACAGAGATTGGTATACTTAATATGTTTCCCCTTATTCCCTTGCTCATGAAAGATAAAGTAAAAACACAAATAAGTGGATTTGTTTAACTAGCTAAATAATTAAATAACAAAACATAAAATAAAAGGTTGAGAATTTGATATAGAGAAAGCAGATAGGATCCAGCTGCGTCAATTAGTGGATTCGATTGATCTTCTTCTTGTCCAATGCAATTACACAATACTGCTTCGACAGTACTTCAGATACAACCTCGGCAGCATTAGTGTTCTCTACCGCGGCAATCTCTTGCTCTTAGGAAGATGCATCAAAGTTCAGCAAAGTGTCCGTAGATGACTCCACTTATCTCTAAGTCAGAGTGCTATTGATGATTGGTCCTTGACGATACCTCTCAGCGTAAATCAACGATAACCACCAACCAATCCAACACTTCTTTTAGCTGTTGAAACTCTTAACCTATCTCTAGGACGAGTTAGTGTCTACAACACCGTACTTATCCCTTTCGTGAATCTACACCTCTCGATGCTAGATAAATATATTACTTACAAACTTCTCTCTCGAGCTTGAATGCAAGAACAAAGAATGGAAATAGGATAAGCAAACTTTGATATTATTATTGCATTAGAACAAAGAAATATGAAACAATATCCTCTCACTGATATCTACAATCTTCACCTATCCCTAAGAAATTTAAAACAAAATATCGATAGGTACAATTCTTAGGGAGAAGGGTTTCTCTAAAATCGGCTTTCTAAACAATGTGGCGGGCTAGGGTATATATAGTCTTAACCTAGGGAAAATGTAATCCCCTTAGCCCGGCTTAGACGGAACCAGCACTAATGGGTCACACGGAGAATATCGAACCAAACCCGTAAGGGTCCGATCCGATAAACGATCTTGAAAACCGTAACATTTTTTTATCTTACCTAGATGCACGATTAATCACCTATGTATAATTAACTCAAGTAAGACAGAGACGGACGCAGTTCAACCATTATAAATAAATCAATTAAACGCATACAAGATTAGGGACCAAAATGTAAAGAACTAATTGCATCACCATATCCACGAACAATCCATCGGATAACAATTAAACAAGCTTAACACATTCACCATACAATTCAGATCAAATGAGGTATCTTAATTAATCGATTTTATGTTCTAGCATTTATGGACTTAATTGCAAAATATGTAATATTAGATATTTCATCCATCTTAAATCATTCGATGTGTGTTCGGGTTAAAACATGAATCATGGTGTCACAACATCTCCTAAATTACTCATAAATCCACTGTATTCGCTTACTAAATTAAATTCTACGTTTCATGCATTCAAACTCTCGAATTGCCCTTTTTAAGCCAGGTGTTTCGAAACAGCTTTGGGGTGTTTTAGAACACATGTGCCCAGTGAACCCATGGTTCGAACTATGGCCATCTGTTTCGAAACAGGCCATAGGGTGTTTCGAAACAGACATGTCCAGTAGCATTTGGTACCGAACCCTGGTTTGATACAGGCGTCCAAATAGGCATAGGGGTATCGATACTACCACAAGGTGTTTTGATACCCCCTGTATTCTGGACTGAGTGAGACGTATTAAGCTCATTTAAACCACTCAAGCATAAACATTAATAACCTAAAGCTATATGCAACATTCCTAGGCATCACCATCAACATAACCACACCTCAAAACATCAGAAAAGATCACAAGGAGACCTATAGGCATGCTTCCTAAAGAATGAATGGCAACATAACAAACATGCTACTTCATGGTTCAACAACTAAAACAAATCCAAAGTTCAACAATTAACAATCAAACAATAATAGTTTTATTACAACATAAACCAAAGCCTAAGTACATATTTCCCCCATAGGTTGTGTTACACATTGCCTTGCCCAATTTTATTTGCCAAAAACATACCAAATTCAAAGTGAACATCCCCTTGGTTCCCTTGCCTCGAACGATGCCCAAAGTGCCTTTATTTTTCTACAAGGATGAAAAGAGAGCTTAAGCAAACATGCTTAGTGAGGTAGCTCCACAAAAGATCATCAATGCATCTATTTAAAACCATGTTGAAACCATGATTTGCAATACTTTGTCAAATCATGCATGCCAATATTATATGCCCAAATTCATTAAATCATATGCATCCTTGAGTTCACATAACCTTGTTAAAACAATTTATAAACGATGCTCAAACCTCTTCTCAATTTCATGTATGTATATTGGCTTTCTAGTGACCACTTAATGTGAACCTTGAGTTCACCGAATACACGGATCCATGAGACCATTGTCTCGTCATGACACGAAGTCACCATTAGCACTACCACGCACGATCGGACACATAGTCACCCTTGTTACGTGTAGGCGGCTCTACCACGCACGGTTGGACACAAAGTCACCCTTGTTACGTGTAGGCAATATTCTGTATTCTCAGTTTTGATTATAGTGCACTTAAGACAATCCTAATGACATGTCATTCGTATTCGAAACTAAAGTTAGTGTCACTAAGCCAATATCATAATCAAATGTGCATGATAACTTGCTGCTCATAATGCATGCATAAAATGTTCAACAAATGAACCAAAAGCCATGCCCAAAGGCACCATCATGTATAAGGCAATTAACCATATTGTATTCCAAATCATATAACTTGCTTCTCATAATGCATGCATAATATGTTCAACAAATGAACCAAAAGCCATGCCCAAAGGCACCATCATATATAAGGCAAATAACCATATTGTATCCCAAATTATTTCTTATAATTTTTCATAATCATGGATGCTAAATAAGCTATGCATTT
Source organism: Abelmoschus esculentus (assembly GCA_035048815.1). Lineage (NCBI taxonomy): Eukaryota > Viridiplantae > Streptophyta > Magnoliopsida > Malvales > Malvaceae > Abelmoschus > Abelmoschus esculentus. The sequence continues at coordinate 7,872,646 of JAUCBN010000026.1, read as the reverse complement.
CAGCAAGTAATTCTCATGTATGCACCATTTCAAAACATGCTCATGTATTTCCATAAATCCCATTGCATTACCAATAAAATATCTTTGTCAAAAATAGCCGAAACTCATATCGGTTCATCAAAACAATTAATTTACTTACTCTTGAACTATGGAAGGTTTTCACACTCTGCCATAGCCCCCCAAAACAGTACGTACCAAACGCGATTCGCTTTTAAATCCGTAACCACTCACCAACAAGCGAAACGAGCTTTTGCCGCTATCCGATGATCGCACCAACGCACCAGCAATCAAACTTCTTCTTGTACCTCTTTTACAACATTAAAAACAGAGGTTTCTCTCATCATAACATGCTCAAACCAACAACCATATCCGATCACCATTAAACTACCAAAAACTTAGCCGAAAAGACCGAAAACTAAGCCGAAACGCATCCGAACAACATCAGCCCAAAACCTAACGAATCTAACATCTAATCCACTTAAATTATGATCCAAAAACACATCCAAACCATCCTTATACCTCCAGCAACATTTAAGCATCTAAAACAGCCCATAAAACAACCGAAAAGCACCTTAAAACTACACCGATTGCATTATTCCGGGATTAAATTAATGTGCTATCAAAAGAAGACTCAATTAATCATTAAATCAACATAAAAACATGATTGAATTCATCTAATTTCCAACATTAAATGAGATCCAAAAAGATTTCACAAAAACATCACAAAATCACTAGATCTAACATTAAAAACATAGAATCAAGTTTTTTATTCAAAGATTAGCAAGCTAATACTTGAGAATTTCAATAAAGAACCTTAGAAAAGAATAAAAATCCAGAAAATTACCTTCAAGATCTATTCACCAAAAATATGTAATTTTCCCCTTCTTGATTCCTTGCAATTTGATGTAGATTTGATGAAATTGATGCTTAGGTTTTGTAAAGGATGAAAAGATGATGTAAGTGATGTAATCTTTGTGGAAAAAGATGCAAAAATCAGCAAGGAATTGAAGAGAAAAGATGAAGAGAAAGTGGAGAGAAAATGAGAGAAAAGTGGTTTTTGAGAAAAATGATTAAAAATCAAATTAAAGTCATTAAAAACACTTTTTGGTGAATAAATCATTATTAAAAATTAAAAATGGGTTTATGGTCCTCTAAGGATTCTGGGTTTAGCTTGCTTTTCAATTTAGTCACTAAAATAACATAATTTCCGAAAATCCAAATTAAGTCCCCCAAATTTTCCAAAAATTACAAATTGGTCATTTATGCATAATTAAGCATAATTAAAAATCATTATAAAATCCAAATTATTTTCTTTTAATTTTGAAACATATTTTTAATATTTCAAACCACCTTCCAAATTATTATTTTTCTTAATTAAAAATATCCTTATTTTATCTTTCCCGGAATTAATGAACCGGAGAACCCGATTCGACCCGAATCGAATTCCCCTAACTAAGCCTAAACTAATAACCCAAAAACGGGATGTTACAGAAAACCTTTCCTAAATAGACTCTAACTTGGAGTAATGAACAAGTCTTTTTTCATGGGATCTGATATTTCCAAGTTTGCCGCCTTCTAGAAGGATTTTCCCGCTTGGTCTTTGACTTGGGCTTTTAGCACGCTAACCTGGTCCAATTGGTGTGCTGAATCTTCCAGAATCTTCTTTATATTTTTATCTTTCATTGCGCCTCTAATGTTGGTGCTGCCACTCTGGCTGCTGCCGCGGCTTTGTCCCCTGCCTCAGCCTCAATACTGCTTCACTTCTGCTTCGGCCCTGGATATTCCTGCATGTACAGAATATGTAATAATATATGCATTCTCTATAAATATTGAATTTATATGTAGTGATGACGGAATTATCCAATATTGCGTAAAAAGTCCATATTTCAGTTCAAGTTGGTGTATGATAGATGCATAAATTGCCATGAGAAGGGTAGTAAATAACTGCCTTTTAGGCACTCATCAAGTAGTCACATTTGTTTGTTTACGTTTCCGCTTCCAACGAATCCTTATGGGCTTGTCCAGGACTTTGTCGAGAAAGAGTTCTCGAAAGGTTGGTTTAAGGGTTGACTTAGGCATAGAGATTTGACCAAGTAGCGTCACGAAGCGTCAAAGGCTACACATTCTTGATGAGTAGTTGAGTTCTACGGATGTGAAACTCTAATGAGTTGATAAGTAATATCAGAGCGAGTCAAGGGGACTTGTGTGTTCCAACCAACTTGCAGTTGCAGTCAAGCTAGTTCTTGAGAAGTGATCGAGATGGCAACAAAGAAAAAGAAATCGGTAATGGACGAGGTAAGAATTGCTCTCGATAAAAGTGATAAGAGAAATATTACTCTTAAAATTTAGGTTTAGAACCTATTCAAGTCTCTAACTTCATTAAATTCGAGGGTCCTTACACTTGAAGTTTCAGAAGAGAGGGCCAAAAAGACCCAAGGCATTTTTCATCACGTCTTGATGAATTAGAGTTCGTAAAGGATAGGTTCAAGGACAAGACATAATGCATTCTCAACAAGTTGAAGAAAGTCCAAGGGAGTAATGCTTGTAAAGCTGAGTTGAAGGCTTTACGGATCGAGATAGATGAGCTCAAGAGTGAACTGTTTATTTGTAAAGGCGCAATGAGGGAATGGGATACGCTCAACACCTTCTTAACAAAACAAAAAACAAAGCTCATAGTAGAGCAAAGAGATACCAGGCAAATGATAAGGTTGAGTTGCTGACCGAACCTACAGGAGAAACACCAACTAGCATCAAGACATCCAAACCCATAATGAAAGACAATAGAAGTTGCGAGACTAAGTTTGTATGAGAAAAAAATGAGTAGAAGATTGAAGTGCTACTTTTGTAATGATCCACATCTGATAAGGGGGTTATCTTGAGAAAAATCGCCTTACTACCATCGTCAAGGGAGTAGATGAGCCACAAGTAGAAGTAGTACGACTTAGCATGATTACATATTTCAGTAAGCCAATTAAGAACCAAGGTAAAACTATGAGTGCCAAAGTAACCGAATCAAGGTCAAAACTCGGTGTGATAACGAATGAAAAAGCCGTAAAATTGAGGGTGAAGAGAAAGTAACTAAAGTGCTACCAATATAAGGGGCCACACAAGTTTGTTAGAATACCCGATTAATACTGCCAAGACAAATGATGACCAAGAGCAAAATAAGATGGTAATGTCCAAGAAGGATACCATGGTGCTTGCTGAGAGTGTTCATGGGAAGGATACTTCTTTAGAGATCTAAGAAGGGTCGAATTAATCCAAGCTAAAGAGGGACATTACAACCAAGGAGACACCACTCATAGGAAGGTTGGGAAAGTAGCGAAGGTCTTCAAGTAAGAAGCATCAATACAAAAGGAGGCATTGAAATTAAAGGAGAAAAAGGTCAATGTAAAAGAAAGCTTCAAACATTAAATCAGATAGGCAGATACGACCGAGGGTAATGGATTTCTTAGAAGGGCCGATGCAACTTAGTTCAAAGAACTTTGAGGCAGAAAGTTTAATGCAAAAGGGGTCGGACTTAGTAAATACATAAGGGCTGACCCATTTTAGAGTAAATACGACTATCAAGATGAAGGTATATCTCAAACACAAACTCTAGTATTCTTGATTTTAAATTCTCGTAGTTGTGGAGTATAGGTAGAGTAGGACCTAACTCATATTGTGGAGAAGACAAAGCTTGGAAGGGACCTTTTAGAGTTCTAAGGAGCTAACCAAATATGATGACGAGTTTGAAATTTTGTTCACTGTTCAATGTGTTGACACTCAACACTTCGCCATGAGGCCAATGTGTCCAAGTTAAGACAAATCAAGATCGGTAAGAGAATAAACAAGCGATGGATATGTATACGAAGGCATCTTAACACGCGATATCACTAGGAAGAACAAGTCGAAGCAAACAGTCCATATAGGAGAACATGAGCAAGCTGAGATATTAAATAGACACCAAGATGATGAGAAGAATTGTGTAGAGGATCGTTGTAATTGATGGCTCAAGGAGCCAAGGCCAGCAATTCTTATGGGGAACCACATCAAGCTGAGGCAGCAAGTAGTAGCATCTAAGGTGGACCAACCCATGATCATTCTAATGGAGCGACGAGGGCATCGCTAAGTTCGGTAAGGGAGATGGGTGATACCCTTGATCCGGTGTCACATTAGGAATCTGACCCAAAACACGTACTGATACTACTATATAAAGTATCGAAACACACAGAGTATTGATACACCTTCTACACGTATTGATACCCTAAGCTAAACATCTCAACTAAACCTAAGGGAAATCTCACACGTATCGATACGCCTATATAGTGTATCGATAAGCATCCTGTTTTGATACTCCCCAAGTGAGGTATCGAAATAATTTGCTAATGGTGTTTTGGGTATTGAAATGATTTGCTACTCAAAAGTTTTGGTATCGAAAAAGGGGATGGTATTCCGAAACACTTACATCCCAAGTAATATTTTTCTCTCTAGGATATCGATATACGACCTCCTAATATCAATACGCCAACATGAAAATACAGGTTTGCACCCAAAATTTACTTAGAACATTATGCAAACTTAAACCATTCGACCCTAAAACATTCTTATACACTAAGAGAATGAATCTAGACATGTTTATACTCTAAAGACTTCATTCATCAACAATACTAAAATCCACCATTAAAGGGTATTTTAATTTACCAAACATAACAACCAAGCATCACACATGTAACCATGCCTAGAACTATGAAATGCATGATGTTGAGGAGTTAGAAGAGTACCAACCTTAAGCTACAACAATAAAGAATGTAACCCAAGCAAGTTTAAGCCTTCTCCTCTCCGAGAGCTCTTGAGGGTTCTCCAACCTCTTTTTCTACAAAGAGAAGATAAATAACGGATTAGAAACACCTTGAAAGGATTTTTAGAGCTTAAAACACTAAAAGATTGAGATTTAAGCTCTCCAAATATCCATTCCCGAACTACACCTTTACTCCTAAAAATCTTCTTTTTCATAAAACTTAGCAACATTCACCTTGGTTTGTAGATCTCCTTGAGCCTTAAAACTTTCCCACTACTACCAGAATGAGATTCCAAACAAATTCCCACAGATTCAACCTTTACCATTTTCTTTTTCTTAAAACAAGGAGAATGGTGAAGGAAGGAAAAGAGAAAATGAGAGTGAGATCATCCTCTGCAAAAAACATAAAACCCCTTCCCTTAAATTCATCCCTAAAGTGCATTTACTAAAATATACTCATCTTAAACTCATAAAGCCCAAAATCACTCAAATCCCAATAGGCCTAAGGCCCTAAACTCAAACCCGAGGCCCAAGAATCAAATTCCAACACTTCGGGTTAACCCAACACTCAGATCCAAATCCGAGTCGTAACAACTCTCCCCTCCTTAAAGAAATTTTGTCATCAAAATTTACCTAACAAAAAGAGATGTAGATACTGAGTTCTCATTTCCTTCTCAAGTTCCCACTTCGTTTTTTTGACTTCATGGTTTCTTCATAAAACCTTCACCAAAGGTATACTCTTACTTTGAAGCTCCTTTACCCGTCGATCAAGGATTCCGATAGGCATTTCATCGTAAGTCAAATCTATATTGACTTCGATTTTTTCAAGTTGAACAACGTTCGAAGGATCTGAACAGTAACATCTCAAAATGGACATATGGAACACATCGTGGATATGTGATAACTATGGAGGTAAAGCTAGTTGGTAAACCACTGGTCCCACTTTCTTAAGAACTTTATATGGTTCGATGTACCTTGGACTCAACTCCATTCCATCCGAAGTGGACGATCCATTTCCAAGGAGATACCTTAAGAAAAATTTTCTCCCAACTCATACTCGATGTGCTTATGCTTACAGTCCGTGTAAGCTTTTTGTCGATCAAACGTTGCTTGCAATCTTTCCTTGATGATCTGAACTTTTTCTTTGGTTTTCTTAACAAGCTCCGAACCTACTATCCTTTTTTCATTAAGCTTGTTTCTATACAAAGGTGTCATACACCTACGTCCGTACAAGGCCTCAAAAGTTTCCATCTTGATACTTGACTAATAACTGTTATTGTAAGCAAACTACACAAGTGGTAAATGTTCTTCCAAACTTCGAGCAAAGTCTAGTACACAACATCTAAGCATATCTTCCAATATCTGGATGAATCGCTCGGACTGTCTATCGGTATGAGGATGAAAATATGTATTGAAATACAACTTGGTATCCAAGGCCTTATGGATAAACTTCAACAACCTTACTGTAAACCTTGAATCTCTATCCGATATGATCGATGAAGGTACATCATGCAACCTTACGATCTCCTTTAAGTACATCTGAGCCAACTTTTCTAATCTAAAGTCTATCCTCACTAGCAAGAAGTGAACCAACTTAGTCAACCGATTGATAATGACCCATACAACATCATGCTTCCTCAACATCATCGGTAACTCGGTGAAAAAGTCTATGATTACTCGATCCCACTTCCACTATAGAATCTGGATAAGTTGAAGCAAACTTGAAGGAAATTGATGTTCCACTTTCACAAGCTGACATGTTAAACACCTCGTCACAAACTCATAAACATCTTTTTTATACAAGGCCATCAAAAGAAAGGAAGAAGATCTTGGTACATCTTATTATTGCCCGGATAAACAGAAAACAACTATGGTGAGCTTCCCTTAAGATACGGTCTCTTAGATCTTATAAAGTAGGGACAAATAAATGACCCTTGAAGTACATGAATCTACCATCCCGTACCTTAAAGTCTGACACTTCTCCTCTCAGACAAGCTTCTAACACATCAAACAACACTTGTACCTCTTTATCTCCTAAACTAGCATGGGTTTCATACGTAACTTTGCCAACAGACCTCCATCCTTAGTCATTCTCAACCATGCGAACATGGTCCTCAAGTCCAATATAGACTTTCGACTCAAAGTATCGACAACCATATTCGACTTATCGGGGTGATACTTTATGACATAGTCATAGTCTTTTAACAACTCTATCCATCGTCGTTACCTCAGATTCAACTCCTTATGCGTGAGCAAGTACTTCAAACTCTTATGTTCAGTGTAGACATTGCATTTCTCCCCATAGAGATAATGCCTATATATCTTCAACGCAAAGATAACCGCTGCTAGCTCAAGATCATGTGTGAGATAGTTTCTCTTATGGGGTTTTAATTGTCTCGAGGCATAAGCAACAACCTTACCCTCTTGCATGAGCACACAACCCAACCTATTCAAGAAAGCATCGCTAAACACCACACAATCCTTCTCTGGTTCCGGTTGCATTAAAATCGGTGCCTCCGTAAGATAAGTCTAAGCTGCTCAAAACTTTATTGTCTCCTCTCATTCATACAAACAAAACCCTTTTCTGAAGCAACTTGGTCAACGATGATGCTATGATTGAGAAGCCTTTTATGAATCTCCTATTTGGAAAGTCCAAGAAAATTATGGACTTCTAATAAACTCTTTGATGTTTTCCATTCCACCACAGCTTGGACTTTCTGAGGATCAACATAGATGCCATCCGTTGCAACTATGTGGCCAAGAAAGGCCACATTTGACAGCCATAACACATACTTACTAAACTTAGAGTAGAGACGCCTATCCTTCAAAACCTAAATAACCATTCTTAGGTGATAGTCATGCTCCTCCCCCTCCTCAAAGCGTACGTAAACCAAGATGTCGTCGATGAACACAACCATAAATTGATCCAAGTACGACTGGAAGATCTGGTTCATCAAGTACATAAAAGTAGCATGTGCATTTGTAAGCCCAAAAGGCATTACGAGGAACTCATAATGCCCATACCGCGTCCTAAAAGCGGTCTTTTGGACATCCTCTTCCACTACATTCAATTGGTAGTACCCTAACCTTAAGTCAATCTTGGAGAACACTCGTGCACCCTTCAACTGGTCAAACAAGTCATCAATCCTTATCAAAGGATAAAAGTTCTTGATTGTGACATTGCTGAGCTGATGATAGTCAATGCACATCCGTATTGACTTATCCTTCTTCTTAACAAACAACATCGTTGCTCCCCAAGGCAACACACTTTGTCGGATAAAACATATCTCAAGCAACTCTTAGATTTGCTTTTTCAAATCTTTCATCTCTGTTGGTGCCACACGATAAGGTGTTATGGACATCGGTGTTGTACCCACCATTAACTCTATATGGAACTCCAACTCACGGTTAGGAGGTAAATCGGACAACTCCTCTAAAAAGACATCGACGAACTGACAGACTAACCTCAAACCTTCTAACGCTGGGCTCTCAATCCTCACATCTATCACATGAGCTAAGAAAGCCTCACAACCTGTTGAATTAACCGCTGAGCCGACAAAGCTGACACAATATTCTACAAACAAAGGATTCTCTCGCCCCTCACAACAAGCTTAAACCCATCTGCAACACGGATCTTCAAACTCTTAGAGCTGCATCCTAGTCTTGCATCGTGTTTGAATAAAAAATCTATTCCTAGGATTGCATCAAACTCTTGGAAAGGCAAGGTAATAAGGTCAGCTTGGAAGATTGAGCTTTGTACCTTGATCGGACACCTCCTCTACACTTTATCCACCAACAAATCTAGAACCAACAGGGTTGTCACTCAAACTCCTATCTCTATATCATCTGTTGGCAACCCTCATTGAGATATCCCACTACGGATATAGGAGTGGATAGACCCCGAGTCCACAAGAGCAACTAAGAAGTGTTATGTCGATCCACTACGATAACAAGCTTTAGCCAGTCCCCAACATTCTCCTCTTTGGTTTTTCGCCCACGCTGAAGGCAAGCCGAAATATACGAACTCCTCTAAAAACTCTCTTGGCTCATCATCGAGAATGACATAAACTGTTGTATCGACCTTTACGCTAATTTAAAAAATTGTAATTTGAAAGTCCCAAAATAAAATGGAATTAAAAATTATCTCAAAATAAAAAATTTAGGGTTTAAGTTGAAAATGGGAATTAGAGATTGTAATTAGAATTTTGAAATAGGAAACTTGAGAAATCTAGATTAGGGGTTTTTAAAAAATAGAAATCTAGGGTTTCAAAATTTTAAATTTGAGAATTTATCTCAAAAAAGGGAAATTTAAAAATTAGGGTTATGGATTTGAAAAAAAAAGAATTTAGGATTTTTAGAAATTATTTTTTTTAAAAAAAAGGTTTTGAGTCACCACCGGTCACTTTGATAGACCGGGCAAGTAAAAAACAGGGATTCGAAATAAAACGGGTTTGAGAGTTGGTTACGATTTAAAAATGGTGTTAGCATTTTAAAACCGTCTAAAATTGGAACCTTTACAAAATACCGCCTAATTAAGTTTGAATTTTCGGATTTAAAGTGTCATTAACTTAATATTTGTTTAAAATTTAATTTTATTTTAATGATATTTTTATTCGAAGGTAAACACATACACCGCCACCACTACGCTTAGTGTCGGTCCCGTTACGACTGAATAAAGATGTATTTATTAGTCTCATTAATTAACAAAGTGTGACTAAATGAAACAAGATATACAAAGTAAATATATACATGAGCAAATAAAGTGCATAAATACAAATACAAATAAGAACATATGTACATAAAAGCAAACAAATAAATAAAAGGATTAAAACAGAAATTAAAATAAAAAACCAGATTTAATTAAATGAATAAAATGGACAGAATTATGAGACCAAAATAAAAATTGAGTTTAGTTCGAATAGGGGTTAAATTGAAAAGAAAAGAAAATTACATGGCCAAATCAAAAAGAAAAGAAAGTTAAAATCAGTGACCGAATCGAAATAATTTAAAAACATTTAAACACTCAAAATACTATTTGAAAATGAGGAAAGACTTGAAAAAAACTATAAAGCACAAAGGGATTGAAAATTAAATAAACCATTTAAAAAAGCGATTATTACTAAAATGGTGGCGAAATTGAAAAGCCAAAAGAAGTTGTAGGGACCATGGAAGGGATAAGCAAGGGACAAAGAGATTTATTAAACAAATATCCCATTTTTAAAATGAGGGTCTGAGTATAAAATACAACAAAATTTTAACTCAACCCCTTTTCTCTTTTTTTCAAACGAAAAGAGACAAACACCCTTTAATTCTCTGAAACATTTATCTGGGAAATAAGAACATCTTGAATGTTCTTCCCCAAACCTAGATCTTGACGAGCCTTTTCTAGAAAAGCATCACGTCGGCCACTGCTCGCATTTATAAAGTCATTTAGAAAAGCATTTTTGACATCCAGCTTTGTTTCTAACTATGTTATCACTCTCATCTAGTTTATTTCTAAAATCCTATTTAGTTCCTATAGTAGATTTATTACTAGGCCTATCAACTAATGTACATATATTACTTCTCTCAAAATCATTTAATTCTTCTTGCGTAGTCAATATCAAAAAATCAACATCTATAGCTTCATTGATATTTTTAGGCTCTATGCATAAGACAAAAGGAATATTAATCTAAGAGAAGAACGAGTAGTTATCCCCTTGGATGGATCACCCAAGATTTCACCACTCTTGACATAGTTGAACTCTCTTGGATAACTCAATTCCCTTTCTTCAAGATCACTTCCCTTTGTATTTTAGGCTTCTAAAGTACTAGAAATGATATCTCTAAAGTCTCTAGAAGCATGCATATGATGTTATGACATGATTAAAACGCATGAACAAGTTCATACTCCCCATAGCAACATGCATAGAAGCATAGAGATGCAAATTAACATAGATATGATTTCAATCAAGATTCAAAGATATTTTGCACAAAAATAGCACAAAAAGGATCAAGTTAAGCTAGTTAAACCTAACTCTCTTCTAAGGTTTCAAAAATGTTCTTTATCTAAATGCTTAGTGAAAATATCTACTAATTAGTTGAAGGTGTCAATAAACTCTAGAACAACATCATTTTTAGACATATGATCTCTAATGAAGTGATGTCTAATTTTTATGTGTTTGATTCTAGAATTGAATGAGATTTTTAGTAAGACATATAACACAAGTGTTATAATATTTTAAAGGTATGGTCTCAACTCTAATGTCATAATCTAAGATTTGTTGCTTCATCTAAAGGACTTGAGCACAATAACTCCTTAAGGATATGTACTCCGATTTGGTGGTAGATAAGGCTACACTATTTTGTTTCTTAGAGAACCAAGATATAAGCATACTACCAAAGAATTGACAAGTTTCAGAAGTACTTTTCCTATCTAGCTTACAACCCCTATAATCCTCATCCGAATAAGCATGAAGATTAAAGGATGATTCTTTAATATACCAAAGACCTAAACAAGGTATATCTTTAAGGTACCTAAAAAATTGCTTAATGGATACTAATGTGATTCTTTAGGACTAGCTTGAAACCTAGCACAAAAACAAACACTAAACATAATATATGATCTACTTGCGGTAAGGTAAAACAAAGAACCTATTATGGATTTATATAATTTAGAATCATCACAGTTACCTCTTTCATCCTTGTCAAGCTTAGTTGATGAGTCAAAGGAGTGACTTAAGGCTTCATATTCTCCAAGCCAAACTTTTTGAGCATATCTTTGATGTACTTTGCTTGATTGATGAAGGTGTCATCTTTCCTTTGCTTGATTTGGAGTCCCAAAAATAATGAGACCTCCCTCCCGCATCATACTCATTTCGAATTCACCTTGCATAATCTTAGAAAATTCTTGACAATAACATTCATCTTTAAAAACCAAAATAATGTCATCAACATAAATTTGAACTACTAAGATGTAATTTTTAAATCTTTTTATAAAAATTATAGGATTTAACTTTACTTTTTCACAAACTTTTTCAATCAAAAAGTTTAAAAGTCTTTCATACCAAGCTCTAGGAGCTTGCTTCAAACCATATAAAGCTTTATACAATTTAAAAATATGGTTTGGAAATTTTGGATCTTCAAAATCTGATGGTTGTTCAACAAACACTTGTTCATTTATAAAGCCATTTAGAAAAACACTTTTGACATCCATTTGAAAAAGCTTGAAATCATAATAACATACAAATACAAGTAACATCTTAATGGCTTCTATCCTAGCTACGGGTATATAAGTTTCATCAAAATCTATTCCCTCTTCTTGAGTGTAACCTTTAGCAACTAATCTAGCTTTGTTTCTCAATATGTTACCACTCTCATCTAGTTTGTTTCTAAAAATCCATTTAGTTCCTATAGTACACTTATTAATAGGCCTATCAACTAATATCCATACATTATTTCTCTCAAATTGATTTAGTTCCTCTTGCATAGACAATATCCAAAAGTCATCATCTAAAGCTTCCTTGATATTCTTAGGCTCTATGCATGAGATAAAAGCAATATGATTCATTAATCTAAGAGAAGAACGAGTAGTTACCCCCTTGGATAGATCACCCAAGATTTCACCATTTTTGATATAGTTGAACTCTCTTAGTAGCTCAATTCCCTTTCTTCAAGCTTACATCTCCTAAAGCTTTTATTGGAGGATCTTGTATTTCTTCATTGGTTGGAACTCCATCCACCTTTGATGCTTGTCACTCATCAATGATTTCAATGATTCCTACATCATCATCATCACAAGAATCTTTCCTAAAAATGAGGTTATCATCGAAAATTGTAACCCCCTTAGCTCGGCCTGGACGGAACCGACACTAATGGGTTACACGGGGAATATCAAACCAAACCCGCAAGGGTCCGATCCAATAAACAATCCTAAAACCGTTATATTTTTTTTCTATTTTATCTTGCCTACATGCGCAAACTTATTCCTATATGTCAAGGTCTCATACAAAGCATTATCGGTAACACTTTAATTAAAAACAAACATCCGATTAAACACTTGAGTAGATTAAGGACTAAAACGTAAAACTTTTAAATTCAATTAGTAAAGTAGAAATTCTTTCCATCAATGTTCAATTAAACATACAAGAGTTCCTCATAGCAAATTTCAACTTAAACGGATCATTCTATCATCATCAATTGCATGTTCTTCTAATTTAGGGGCCAAAATGTAAATCTTCCAAAATACAAGGACTTCATCCAAATTAGGATTACCATCTTGAAATTAAATTAAATTTATACTTGCGTGCAAAATGTCAGCTCAAAATAACATCGGTAAGTACCTTAATCGAACAAAGGAAGATATCTGGGACTAAAGTATAATTTCTAGCAACTTTCAATTCTTGGTGATTAAAGGTTTTGAAACCTTCCTAAAGGTTTCGAAACTTTTTGTAAAAGGTTTCAAAACCTTCCTGGAAAGTTTCGAAACTTTTCGCGTCCAGTAGCTATCCAGAATTGAAACTGTCCACAAGGTTTTGAAACCTTGTGAAGGTTTCGAAACTATTTGACAAAGGTTTCGGAACCTTCACCCAAAGGTTTCGAAACTTTGGGCCTGGAACCAAAAGTTTCGTTACACTAAGTGCACACCAAATACTCAATACTTAACCATTAAGTAGAACCACTAAATGTATCAACCTATACATAATTAGCAACATATGACACATAATCAACAACATCACGGACTTCAATCAAGCTATAGGCATGCTCCCTAGAAAAATGATTAACAACATAATAATCATGCTAGTACATGCTTCATCAATTCAAACCATTCCAAATTTCAACAATTAGCAATCAAACAATAATGGTCTTATTACAACATAAACCAAAGCCTAAGTACACACTCCTCACATAGGTTGTGTTACACATTGCCTTGCCCAATTTATTTGCCAAAAATATACCAAATTCAAAGTGATTCTTCCCCTTGGTTTCCTTGCCCCGAACGAAGCTCCAAGTGCCTTTATTTCTCTGCATGGATGAAAAAAGAGCTTAAGCAAACATGCTTAGTGAGGAAGCTCTACACAAATCATCAATGCATTTTTTTTAAAACCATGATGAAATCATAATTTGTAATACATTGTTAAGTCATGCATGCTAACATCTCATGCACATGTTCTTTAAATCATATGCTTCCTTGAGTTCACATAATCTTATCAAAACAATTTAAAAATGATGCACAATCTTCTTCTCAAATTCATGTATGTATATTGGCATTCTAGTGACCACTTTAATGTGAACCTTGAGTTCACCGAATACACGGATCCATTGTTAGAGACCATAGTCCCATCATGACACGAAGTCACTATTGACATGACACGAAGTCAACATTAGCACTACCACGCACGATCGGACACATGGTCACCCTTGTTACGTGTAGGTGGCTCTACCATGCACGGTTGGACACAAAGTTACCCTTGTTACGTGTAGGCGATATTCTGTATTCTCGATTTTGTTTATAGTGCACTTAAGACAATCCTAATGACATGTCATTCGTATTCGAATCTAAAGTTAATGTCAATAAGCCAATATCACAATCAAATGTGCATGATAACTTGCTGCTCATAATGCATGCATAATATGTTCAACAAATGAACCAAAAGTCATGCCCAAAGGCACCATCATGTCTTGAAATCATATTCTGCTGTCATATCTTGAAATCATGTCCTCAGAATTTGGTCAGCTTCTCATTGTGATTCCCTATCGTTGCTTCCATATTCTAGATTTGTTGTTTGGAATTTTGTCCAAGTACTGAAACCTTAGGTGTTGGATTGACAGATTCTCTAGCCATTATTGTTTCTGTTAAAAGAAATCAATAAGAATATTAATTCTAGTAAACCAGAAATAATTTTTTGTTTTATATTGACAATTTTTGTAAGATAAATTTGTCCCAGTTTGAGATTTCTGTAAACCCTTTAAGACGGCACGATAAATACTAAAACAAATTTGTTTGTTATCTCTTTGATGATTTAATTGTCTAGGATCAAGAAAGGTAAAAGAAGAATATATGTCTTAAGATTCTTACAAAGTAATCATTCCAGACAATAAAACCAAAAAAATATATATTAATCTCAAATAAATTACAAATTCAATCCGTATTAAAACATAGTTTTTGAATCATGATGATGTTTGCACAAACGCAATCCTCTTAAGACAGATTTTTGGCTACTCCGTATGTGTTTGAGTTCTTTGGTTATTTATTTCTCAGGATACAAAAATAGGAAGAGCTTCAACAGATGCATAACTGTAGAGATCTCGAGTAATTTTTCTTCTCTTTGCCAATTACTAGAAGAAAACGAAAGAATTAAAATTCTTTGAGAGATGATTTGAAACTTGAGAATCTCATTCATATTTAAAGGGAAAATTAGAGTAACGAGTGAGAAGTTTAATTCGAATTAAATTTGAATATTCTGAGGATAATACATATTATTTAATTTTAGAACGAATTAAATTCGAATATTTAGAGGATAATTAACATTATCTCTGTATTATCTGATTAATATTCGTAATTCAAGAAAAAAATTAACTTCTCCTT
Organism: Abelmoschus esculentus; assembly: GCA_035048815.1. Classification (NCBI taxonomy): domain Eukaryota; kingdom Viridiplantae; phylum Streptophyta; class Magnoliopsida; order Malvales; family Malvaceae; genus Abelmoschus; species Abelmoschus esculentus. The sequence goes on along the minus strand of JAUCBN010000026.1, from coordinate 7,857,299 downwards.
AATTTTTATTTCACTGAATACAAACTCTTCTTGGATATTAAAATAAAATAAATTAAGGAAAAAATACTCACAATGGATAAAAAATTATATCATGGGTGAGTCCCATATTTCATTATTTTTTTCAAGACATTCACCCATGTCATGCGAGTACGCTACAAACCTAAATGAGATTAGATTTACAACCCTTCTACGCACGAGGCACAAAGTCACCTTTAGTCATTCATGAGTATTATGTGAGATTAGATTTACAATCCCTCTACGCACGAGGCACAAAGTCACCTTTAGTCATTCATGATTATTATGTGGGTAAGTGTATATAAACACTTCACACTTCATTTATCCCATAAATGTGGGATAATGAGGTTTCTCATTCCTTACTTTATTCATAACTTTCCTACTTTGATCATCAATTTCTCATTCACCACTTAACAATTTTGAGCATATGAGATATCCTTGTAAAGATGTAACATAATAAAATATGGATCAATGAATTTCTTATGCGAGTCTCTTTCTTTACTTCTCCAAAATATGACCAAAGTTTTATATTTCTTATTGTTTTTCCAACAAAAAGATCAGGTCACATGGTATGTGAATGTTAAAAGGCCTATGTGGGGGAGCCGAACTACATGTGACATATGAAAGGTTTTTCTTTTATCTAAACCGTCGAATAAAATTTGATCCAATGATCTAGAATAAATTAATATAATATTAATGACGATAACAATAATAATAATAATACAACAACGTACATATATTTTCAAAGATTAAAAAATAATTTCACCATGATTTTTCAAGATTTAGATATTCCGGCAGTTCTGATGTTGATCTCTTGTTTAAAGCATTAAAGCACGATGTACATGTTAGACCATTGTTCAATGATAAGATTATAAATAGTAATTTTAATCCTATTTCTCGAAAGAGATAAAAACTCTAAAAATAAGAAAAATATTTCTAATAGGTCCAGAATCATAACCTAAAAAATAAAAAATAAAGATTAAATAATTTTATTAATCAACTAACTATGCTTACTCAAGATTCTTATGGTCTTCGAAGTCGTATAAATTTTATACTTTAGAAGCTACCGTATGTTTCATTCATTTATTTAATATAATTTATTATATTCATTTCATTAGATTTTAGAAGATACTTATTTTGGTTTAATATTTTTAATTTATTAATCAATTAATTCAGATTAAATTTTGAAGAAACTCATTATAGAAATTCTAGCGTCTTATCTCACTAAATAAACTAATTATTAATAATTTTAAAAATAATATTGATTTACTGGTATGAAGATTTTATTCAATATATTTTTTATTAGAGCAATCGTTTCAACTTAATTTATTTTTTATAATATTAAAATTTGAACTTGATTTATTTATTTATTTTAATTATTGTTTTAACCATCATTAAGGGTGCAATCGAAAGGGGGTAAACACCCCTCGATAAAATTGTGAGTGAAATCATGCTTCTAGTTCCTCTAGGAAATTAGTTTTTTATCATTAAAAGATTTTGGTTGTATGTGTTTGAAATAATTATAATTATTTTCTGAGTGAGATGATCTTTTGTATTGTTTAAGTTGCAATACAATTTCAAAAGAGTTTAAAATATATTATTTTAACATTTCACTAGTTTCTACGGAAGTTTAAAAGTAAATATTTGCACGAAAAATAGAATCAAATCTACTTTATGAAGTTTGATTTCAAATATTTGAACATAAAAACTTTCCTTAGAAAAGATCATGCTTTTATCTTTATGTTTTCTGTTTATTTGAGTAACATACAAAAATAAAAACGAAAGTATGAACCATCTTACTTCAGTGGTCAAAGGAAATAATTATCGTCTCTGAAAGTTACGAATTTCAACACCAATATTTACAGTATTGTGATTAAGTAATTAGTGTATAATCATTGAAAATATATTTTAGAATATACATTACTTAAAACCATCGTAACTGATTAAAAAAATGAAAATAAAATTCTTCGTGTGAAACCTAAAATATTTTAGTCAAATTTCGAACATTCGATTCCACACACACGTCTTCTATGGATATGGCTAAGTATCCAACTAATTTACAACATTTGTGTTGGCTAAAATATGTTGATTTCCTCCGCTCATAATATATTTTTTGTACTCGTTAAAAAAAATTTCAATCAGTTTAATTTAAGATTTAAGGATTAATTTAAAAGTTTAGGGTTACGATTATGGATTTGAATTTTAGGTTTTATAACATGGTCAGACAACTTCCTCAAACGCACATGCTGTCATTATCCGACCGCTTGTGTTCGTGGTTTTATAATTTTTTGATGGGTTTTTATCCCTATAAATACTTGTTCTCTTTTAATATTTTAAATCATCCGAAAATCATATAATTTGTGTAAAACTAAAATTGATTTTGATATAACAAATAAGTTTAAGGACTATTTTGAAATAGATTTTTAAGTCCTTAAGACAATGTTTTAATTTTAAGTCAAAACCAAGAACTTTGAAATACACTTACAGGTAGTTTTCATACGAGGGTATCGATACCATAAGGACAGGTATCGATACACCTGGGATTTATCAAGCCTTGTTCTTGAGATCAAGAACAGGTATTGAAACAGGGTTCGATACCAAAACTCACTACCAACACATATTTCGAAATAGGTATCGAAACAACTTGGTTGATTTTTAATTATTTTTTAAATTTTAAAAATATAACTCCAGGTATCGATACAACCCTTAATCCCCAATGGCTATTTTAACTATCAAATGAGTCGACCGTTGGTGACAGTTAAAATGTGATTGATGGTTAGCCTGTATCGAAATAGGGTCCGATACCAAACTTGACAGTTACTTTTGGTATCGAAACAGGTATCGATACACCCTTTATTAAATGTACAATGGCTCTTTCTATTCTTTGCATGTTTCGAAACAGGTACCCGTGTTTCGATACCACCTGTTGCAGAGTGTATTTATGATGGAAAGATGAAGCTCCAACGTTCCTATTTACATTTTCAGCAACTACAACGGTTAGAAATTAATGAGAAGGTATAAAAAGAAGCTTTTTCAACAGCATTAAGGACTATTGAACCTCAAGCAACATCCAAGCAAATGAAATCTAACTCCAAGCAGTTATTGTATACCCTAGCCTCCCCACTTATTTTCTTAAATTTGATTCTTTTATTTTAAGTTTGGGGAGAGTTAAACTGTATTTGGGGCATTTATTTCTTGTGAGAGAATTTCTTTTAGCCCTCATTTATCTCTTGTAACATCTTGTGAGTTTCAAATCAATTTTGGGTAGAAAATTGATTTGCTTGTAAAGGTTATCCCTTGAACCTAGAAAAAGATTGAATTCAATAGTGAATTGGTTTTAAAATCCTTAGTGGGAGCTAAGGTAGTGGATGTAGAGCTTGTTCGAAGCTTGAACCACTATAAATTCTTTGTTCTTCATTTCTAGTATTTTTATCGAAAATTTACCCCACAAATTTTTAAATTACCAATTCACCCCTCTCTTGACCATCTTCCAAAGTTTGATCAACTCAACAATTGGTATCACAGCCTAATCTTTGAAGAGATTCACATCTACCAAAGAAGATCCAAGGCGTATTGATTAAATCTACAAGTCAAGTTCAATGGCCTCTACCTCCGGTTCATGGAACGAATCACACTCCATCACCAAGCCATCCTTCTTCAATGGGGATAACTACCCCTATTGTAAGAATAGGATGAGGTTATTCATCAACTCAAATGATTATGTCCTTTGGGATATAATCGAAGATGGACCCTCAATCCCAATGAAGTAAGAAGGAGACCGGCAAGTACCAAAGAGAAGGAACGAGATGACCGATGAAGAAAGAAGGAGGATATCCACAAATGATAAAGCTCTCCATATTCTCTTTTGTGCATTAGGGCCCGGCATCTAGTCCAAGATGTCTTCATGTACAAGTGCCAAAGAAGTCTGGGACTCTTTGGAGACCACCTATGAGGGCAACAATGACGTAAAGGAAACCAAGATTGGTCTACTCAATTTAAGTTATGAGAACTTCAAGATGGAGCCGAATGAAGACATCACCAAAATGTTCGATAGATCCTCGGTGATTGTCAATGGTCTTAAGGGTTTCGGTGAGATCATTCCGGAACAAAAGCTCGTTTGAAATCTTATCTATTCTCTTCCCGAGTCTTGGGATAGCAAGAGGATGACTATCATTGAAGCCAAGGACCTCCAGACTCTTAAACTTGATGCTCTTGTGGGATCTCTTTTCACACATGAGATCATGAAGAAAGAAAGAGAAGAGGAGAAAAAGAAGGAAGAGGTGAAGATTGAAAAGAGGGAAGTTGAGAAAAAGAAGCAAGGGATTGCTCTTAAAGCTTCATGTTCACAAGAAGAGTTACCTTGGGCTTATCAAGAAGATTGATTTTTTAAATTTTAAAACCAACTCATCATAAACATGTTACAATTTATCATATGTATCATATAATTCATCATAAGTAAGATCATTACAAGATGGTTCAAGGGTTACCTTGGGCTTATCAAGAGCCATGATAAAAAGGTTGGCCACTTCATTATCCTCATTGGATGATGACTCTTCATCACTCCAAATGGCAACATGGGCTTTTTGTTTCTTCATTCTCTCAAAACCCTTCCTCTTGTATTTTGGGCAATCGGTACTTATGTGACTTGACTTCTTGCATTCATAGCAAATTATTTAATCATTTTTTTCCTTCTTTTTCTTTACCTTAAACTATTTCTTTATTTAGAATCTCCTATTCCGGTTTTCCCTCACGAGTTTAGTGAATCTTTTGGCTACCATATCCAATTTTCAAGCTCTTCTTCTTCACTAGATCCTTGCTTTTTCTTTTCTATCTCTCTTCTCAAGCTTCAAACTCATCCTTCTTCTTCTTCTTTTTCTTCATGATCTTATGGGTTATAAGAGAACCCACAAGAGCATCTAACTTCAAAGTCTTGAGGTCTTTGGCTTCAATGATTGTCGTTCTCTTGCTATTCTATGACTCAGAAAGAGAGTAGATGAGCTTCCGTACGAGTTTTTCTTCCAGGATGATCTCACCAAATCCTTTTAGACCATTGATGATTACTGAGAATCGATCAAATATCTTGGTGATGTCTTCATCCAACTCTATCTTAAAGTTTTCATAATTAAGATTTAGAAGATATGTCTTTGTCTCCTTAACATCATTTGTGCCTTAATAGGTTATCTCCAATGAGTCTCATACTTCTTTGGCATTTGTGCAAGAGAATATCTTGGAGTAGATGTTAGGACCAAAAGCATAAAATAAAATGTACAAGGCTTTATCGTTGGTGGACATTCTTCTCCTCTCTTCATCGGTCATTTCACTTCTCTTCTTTGTTACTTGCCTATCTCCTTCTTGCTTTATCGGGATGGAAGGTCCATCTTCGATTAAGTCCCAAAGAACATAATCATTTGATTATGTATAGGCCACTACTTGACTTGTTAGGATGATCAACACTTATTGGATCTTTTTTGGTGAATGTTAATCCCTTCAAAGATTAGGCTCCGATACTAATTGTTGAGTTGATCTAATGATAAGATTGACCAAGAGGGAGTAAATTGACAATTAAAATTTTAAGTGGAAGATTTAATGAAAATGAGGAAATTTGAGGACACAAGAATTATAGTGGTTCATGCTTTAAAACAAGCTCTACATTCAATATCTTAGCTCCCATTAAGAATTTTCTAACCAATTCACTAATGAATTTAACCTTTTTCTAGGTTCAAGGGATAACCTTTACAATCAAGTTAATCTTTCTACCCAAAGATTAACTTTCATCTCAAAATGTTTACAAGAAAGATAAAGGCAATAAAATGTTTCTCTCAAACAGATATTTACCCCAATTACAAGTAAATCACTCCCCAAACTCTAATACAAAGGATTGAAATGAAGTACAAGAGTTGAGTGATAAGAATTTGACAATAAGTGCTAGAAATTGGATTGGTTGCTTGGATGTTTGCTTGAGGTTCAATAGTTGTTGTTGCTGCTTGAAATGCTTATTTTATACCTTCTCATTGAATTCTAACCGTTGTGGTTGTTGGGAACATAATTATAGAAGTTAGAGCTTCATCTTCCCACCATAAATGCACTTTTGCAACAACCGGTATTGAAACACGGGCTACATGTTTCGAAATGGTACCAAAATAAAAAGAGACATTGTGCATGTATTAAAGGGGTTTCAAAAATCATATGTCATGGTATTAAAATTGTTAGTCTTTAAAACAGGGGTGTATCAAAACAGCTTGAGGGTTGTATCGAAACGTTTTGAAACGGTTCAACTAACTTTTAATTTTCACATGTTAAACAACAATCAAAATATTTAAATCTGAAATAGCCTTTGAAAAAAGCTGACCAATATCGAAACGATGACAAGACGTATTAAAATGCCTTGAAATTTAAATTGAATTTCATTAAATATAGGACGTTATCGAAACAGCCAATGGTGGTATCGAAACGCCTGTTTCGATACCAACTTTAAGTGTTTCAAAACAAAATTTGGCAGATGCAAAACGTATCAAAACGGTCATAGACCGTATCGAAACGACTGACAAAATTGAAGAACTCAGTTTAAAAATATGAAAGCCATTTCGAAATCAATTTTAGGTGTATCAAAACACCTATAACAAAAACACAAATTTGACTTTGAAAAACACTTCGAAGAAATTGTTTTGTATTTTGTTTTTACTTAAAGTTGTGTTTGACTTAAGGACATAAAAATTTATTTCAAAGTAGTGCTTTAACTTATTTGTTATATCAAAATTAATTTTATTTTTACATTATTTTTCTAATATTTATTATATGCAGATAATTTTTCTTAATACATGTTATTTGATGTCTAATTTTTCTAATATTTCTTTTAGAGACCTATTCTTAAAATTTATTTTTTAATACTTAATATTTGGATTTTAATTTCTTAATACTTGTTATTTGATTTTAATTTTTTAATACTTATTATTTAAGATTTAACTTTTTTAGTACTAATTATTATTAAAGACTTATTTTTTATAATATTTATTATTAATACTCTTAAAATTAAAAAATATTATATTTACTTAAAAACTTAATTTTAAATATTTATAATTAAATCTAAATTTAAAATTTAATTTTTTTAATATTTATTATTAACTCTCACTAAATCTTCTAAATCTCTGGATCAACCCTGCTCATCACTAGAAATTTGCGTTACGCAAAATCCAAAAGCATATTAATTATGATCAGATCAAAACTTAAGATTTTATTACGTTGTCGCCTAATAAGGATATTCGATCCGGTCGATCCGATCCGATTATTCATTGATTCGATCTAAAAATACGGATATCCAATCTAATTTTTATTTTTATATCGAATATCCGATCTAATTTTAAGTTTTCCGGATTGAATACGGATCACTATATTTCAAGTTTCGGATTATCAAAAAATCCGAAAATCTAAAATTTAAATTTTTTATTAATATTAATCTTGTTATATTTAATAATTTAGTGCTTATTATTTTCAAACATTTTAAAAATTGAAACTTTTGTAAATGTAATTCTTGTTGTATTAAGGAAATTATTGTTTATTATATTCGATATTCCAAAATTTTTATAAATACAACATTCAAATTCGAAAAATTACTTTAATCAAAATATATTTTTGGATAATCGGATATTCGAATATCTAATCTGAGTATCCGATATCTGAATATGCGCTTTTTTCTGGATGGATACGTTTCACTATATTTTTGATCCAAAAACCTGAATATCCAAAAAATTCAGATCAGATTCTATCCGATATCCGACAATGAACACCCTTAATGACTACCATTGAAATATAGGTTTAATTACACTAAAATTTTAGGATTTTTGCTTTGGTCACTAAAATTAAAATTTATTATGGTCACCGTTGTAGTGTTGTTAGTCTCGTTAAGAAATATTGATGTAAACAATAAAAACTTTTTTTAAAAGGAATCTAATTTTTTAAAGTTATAGATATTACCATGGTCATAATTTCAATTAACAAAACGATAAATGATCAATCTCAATATTAGAAAAGATTTATTTTATCAGAAGTTTAATGTAGTTTAATTTTAAGTCGATCTAATGATTAACATTGGTGAATCAAAACCATAAATTACAATTTAAATTAAAAATTACCTTTTCGGTATGGCATTGTTAATATATCTAACTATAAGTCATGTTTGTTGGCACATCATTTATCACTAATTAATATATTAGTACAATAACATAAATTGATTCTAAACTATAATCCTGATCGCTGAATAATGGCAGAACCACGTTAAAATTATAGGGTCAAATGATCCTACTTAATTTATTGGGTATTTCTTATCTTCAAGGAATTAAATGGAAATTTCAAGTAAATAATGTAGTATTTTTTTAAAGAAATATTAAAATTGACCCTACTAGATTTATTGAGATATAAAGTTAACAATACTTATTATAATAGTATAAAAATCTTTATACTCTATATTTTATTCTGATCTTACTATATGAAAAACTCTGGATCTATTATTATTGATGAACTACAAAATTTAAATTTATAAGTCGTACATGACATACGTGATGGAATTACTTTGTTGATATCCTTTGAAATTTGGTTCATACGACGAAACTTAACGTAGCTTAATATCATTTCGATCCATTTGCTAAAGATCTATTATTTACTGACTGATCATTCAGAAGGACAATCAATCTTACACGGTTCAACAAGATTAATCTCTGTTTAGATTATTAAACTGATACGCGAAAAACACGTGGTTGAGGAAGCTGTTTGGTGGAGGGTCTGAGCAGTCTTTGGAGTTCTTTCCTGTTGAGGATTCTGGGATTGTTCGTCCTGCGCCTACAGTTTTCGATGAGGGAGTCTCCGAGTGGAGGTTTGTGCTGGTGGGTTAGTTCATCAGAGGGGCTCCGAACTTTAGTGCTATACAGAAAATTATTTCTTCTTTATGGGGGAAGGATGCATTGAAAAAGGTATGTCTCGCTGGAGCTAACTTGTATGTGTTTTCTTTCTCTAGTGTTACTGAGAGTGATTGGGTGCTGGATAATGGCCCTTGGCATATTCAACATAAGCCCTTAATTTTAAGGATGAGAACCTAATCTTAGAAAATTGGATTTTGATCTTTCGAGGATACCGATTTGGGTCCAACTTTATAATGTTCCTCTTGAGCTATATTCTCAAAAAGGGATCAGTTATATTGCTAGTGTTTGGGGTGTTCCTTTATACATGGATTCTATAACAGCATCTAAGGAGAGGTTAGAGTTTGCTAAGGTTTGTATTGAAGTGGAGGTTGGTGTTAAAATTCCTTGTGAGGTTTCGGTGCAAATGTCGGATCATACTGTAGCGAAGGTTTCTATAAATGTGCCATGGATGTCTTCTAGTTGCGATCATTATAAGATTTTTGGGCATATCACCAAGTATTTCCCGGCTTCGCAGAAGATGAAAGCTGTATGGCGGGCAAAAGATGGGTCGATTGCTGATCGAGATGTTGTTGAGCAAAAGATTGGTTCTGATTGGAAGACTTATGTACTAGAGAATTCTTCTGGTCCTGAAGAACTTGATGCGTCAGTTGCAAGTTCTTTGCCTTTGGTGCTAGGGGCTTCTTCTAGTACTAGTGATCTTGTTGAGACAATTGTACTGGTTGATAGTCCTTTACCTTTTGTTCTAGGAGCTTCTTCTGGTTCTGGAGTTGATGAGAGGTTGGTGGATGAGTAGGAGTTTCCAGGCTTGAAGGTTTCTACTTTGTCTAAAGAAAGGGGGCGTGTGGATGAATTGGGAGTTATTGGTCCTCGTATGGATACTTCTTCTAGAGCGGAGGGGGTGAGAAAGCCTAGAGCTGCTGCTTTAGGGGTTACTAACCTCTTGCAAGAATTGAAAGTTAAGAAAAAAGGTTCCATAGAGAAGGTGGTGAGTGGGGGTGGTCATCATTCTATATCATGACAATTATTTTTTGGAATGTTCGAGGGTTTAACAATCCTCAAAAAAGAGGAAAGTTATGCAGCGTGCGATTAAGTTGAATGTTGATATTGTTTGTCTTTCGGAGACCGGGGTGCATGAAAATAAGGCTAATGCTATACTTTCTGGCTGTGTTGATACTTGGAATTTTTGTGTTAATTACTCTGTATGTGAAAATGGTCAAATTTGGGTGTTATGGAAGAAGGAATTAGAATTTTGGGAATCTCTTATTACTGATCAAAGTATAACTATTAAAGGATCTTTGCGAGGTAGAGAGGTTTTCATTATTGTAGTGTATAGAAGTAATGATGTTGTAAGGCGTCGAGTGCTTTGACATCAACTCAGACAATTCAGTGATTCTTTATCAACCCCTTGGCTGGTTGGGGGGTGATTTTAATGTTACGCTTGATCTAGTTAAAATTTGAACAATGGAAAGGTTAGGTCTTATTGTTTCAGCAGATATGTTGGAGTTTCAGGATTGTTTGAGTGTGGATTGTTGGATCATCCATTCACAGGGCCTATTTTTACATGGACAAATAAGCAGGAGGAAGGTTATTTGGCTCAAAAGTTGGATCAAATATTGGTTAATTCTACATGGGATGTGGTGTTTCCTAATTCTGTTGTCGAGTTCTTTGCTCCTGAAATTTCGGATCATTGTCTTGCAATAGCTTGGGAGTTCAAGGAGGCTTTTGTGAATAGGTCTAAGCCTTTTCGGTTTTTCAATTTTTGGGTGTACCATCCTGATTTTAATAACATTATGGAGTACTCTTGGAAGGAGGATGCCTCAGGTAATCCAATGGAGATTCTTTTCTTTAAACTAAAACGACTCAAAGTTCCTTTACGTGAGTTGAATGAGAAGTGTTATGCCCATCTTTCTGAGCGTGTACGGGTAGAAAGGAGTTAGAGGAGCACCAATTGTTAAATCTTGTTGATCATATTTCTAGTTGGGAGCATGAAAAGGAGCTATAATTGGAATTAGCAAACTTGGAGAAGGCTAAATTGTTTTTTTTCCATCAAAAGGCTAGGGTTAGTTGGCTTCAGGATGGTGATCAGGGAACCAAATTCTTTCGTGTAGTTGTTGCATCAAGGAAAAAGAAAAACACGATAAGGGTTTTGTATAATGAGAGTGAGAATCGGTTGGAAAGCTTTGACAGCTTGTTTGAGGAATTGATAAGGTTTATACGAAGTAGATTGGTTTTGAAGATGACAATGTTTCTGGATATAGTTTGCAGTTACTTCAAGAGCTTTTGGATTTTGCACCTTTTGAGGTGGAGAGTCTAACTAGAGAAGTCACTTTATAGGTGGTTAAGGGTGCAATGTTTGGACAGGGAAGGGATAAAGCTCCTGATCTGGATGGGTACATTGTTGGTTTTTTTCAAGCTATTTAGCCAATTGTGAGGGATGATTATTGTGCTGCTGTTAAGTATTTTTTCCTCTCTTCTGAGATGTTACTAGCTTTTAACGCTACCACGATTGCTTTGGTTCCAAAGAATTTGAATGCTTCTCTAGCAAAGGATTTTCGTCTTATTGCTTGCTGCTCGGCTGTATATAAGTCTATTACAAGGATATTGGTGTCTAGGCTTTAGAGGTTGTTCCCTGTCATGATAGTTGGGAATCAATCAACCTTTATTCAAGGTCGGTGTATCATTGATAATACACTACTTGCTCAAGAACTTGTAAGGGGGTACAACAAGAGGGGGCTTTCACCTCGACATGCTCTAAAAGTGGATCTTCAGAAGGCTTTTGATTCAGTTCATTGGAAGTTTCTTTTGCAGGTTTTAGAAGATTTGAGTTTGCCTTTGCAATTTAGGGAATGAATCAAAACGTGTTTTACTGGATCAAGATTCTCTATCTCGCTTAATGGAAGCTTAGTTGGATACTTTAAAGGGATGAAGGGTGTTCAGCAAGGTGACCCTCTTTACCCTTACCTGTTTGTTTTGGCAATGAATGTGCTATCTAGAATGCTTGATGCTGTGGCGGCTAAGGGTATTTTCCAGTTTCATCCTAAATGTAAAAAACTTGGCTTAACTCATTTATGCTTTGCGGATGATCTCTTGATATTTTGCAAAGGAAAATTGGATTCGATTTTTGGAGTGAAGTGTGTTCTGGAAAAATTTTATGAGATCTCTGGCTGAGGTTGAGTGCTTCCAAGACTGAGATTTTCTTCTAAGGGGTCTCGATCCATAAGGTTGAAGAAATACAGACAGCTACTGAGTTTAGGCTTGGTATGTTGCCTGTGAGGTATTTAGGGCTTCCATTGGTTACAAGAAAGCTTAGTCGAAAGGATTGCGCTATGCTTATTGACAAGATCAAAGCACGAATGAATAGTTGGGTACAGAGGCACTTGAGTTATGCTGGGAGAATGCATCTCATAAGGTCAACGTTATACAGCATGACTAACTTCTAGTGTGTGCAAGTGGTTCTTCCAAAAGGTGTCTTAAAGGAGATTGAGTCGTTATGCTACCGATATTTTTGGAAAGGAGAGAATAAGTCTGTTATGGGTGCCCGCGTAAGTTGGAAGCATATTTTTCTTTCTAAGAGTGACGGGGGCTTTAGGCTGAAGAACTTGCATGAGTGGAACATGACTTGCATGGTAGGTTTGATGCAACAAATTGCTTCTGGGAAGGATACACTTTGGATTGCTTGGATTAAATTGTATGTAATCAAGCAAGAGGATTTTTGGACTATGGAGAGTAAATAACACTTCAGTTGGTTGTTCAAGAAGCTTCTCAAGTTGAGAAGTGTGGCAGTGTCGATCTTAGCTGCAGGCAGAAGTCTTCCCACGAGGGAAATCTAGAGGGGCATCCGTGAATCTAGGACATTAGTAGCATGGCATAAAGTGGTATGGTTTGGCATGTATATCCTTAAGCATATGATGATTACGTGGATGACAATTTTGGACAGGCTTCCTACGAGGATACGGTTGGCTCGAATGGGGATAATTGATGAGGAAGGTTATATTTTATGTAATGGTTCAGTCGAATCCAAAGACCATTTATTCTTTGATTGTCCATTCTCCGAGCAGTTTTGGAGATTGAGTCAATGTTGTTGCGACATACATCAGGAGGTCTTGAATTGGCCTGAGGAGCTCTCTTGGGTGGTGTCCAGGTTCAAAGGGAGGTCAGTTGCAGCTTTGATCGGTCGACTTGCATGACAGGCTTCTCTATATTTGATATGGGAAGAACGTAACCGTAGGGTTTTTCGAGGAGTACAGAGGTCTTGCACTGAGTTGTTTGATTGTCTAAAGGATATTATACGCATTCATTTACATCATAAAAATATTATGATACGAAATATACAGGGTGATTTATTAGTTTCTTGGGGGATTGGTTTGTAAATGAGTAGCAGTTTTTACTGCTTTTTTGGATTAATAAATTACAAAGCTTATCCAAAAAATGTACATTTCGGCCTTGCCACGTATTTATATATTTATTATAATATCGTGCTAAAAACATGGATATATCGTTGTGATAAAAAATGATGTAACCGTAAAGTTCTGTCCCTTCATTCTTAAGAGAGTTTAAGATAGTCTTTTTGATGTTAGAAGAATGAGCGAAATCATGACTATTGAAAAGAACAAACCATGGTGTCATCATCCTTAGGGTGACTCAATCTCGAGAATGAACTGAGGGCACTAGAAAGGATAATTATATCCTTTAAAATTTTTAAATTTTTATATATCCATAGTATTTTGTATCGATGATCTAAATTAATATCCACTAAATTTTATAGTTTTTTACATCTTTAATTTTTAATATATTTCTCGAATAATTCGTATTCCTGATATAAATCATGCATTTGTCCCTATTTGTGACCTCTATAAAAAATATTACCATATGAACAAATTTGAGAATATGAGTTCGATACAATACTCTAACAATATTAAATATTATTTTTATCATTTTTGACGTGATCCCTTAATAATATCTATTTTATAACCCTTAATAAAATTTACGCGCACTTTACAAAAAAGTTAACATTTAAGAACATATATATTTTTTCTTTTGAATGATAACGTTAAATTAATATTAACTTAGATAATATTAAAATAATTATAAGATAATACATATTTATATTTTTATCCTTTTAATAATATATATTGTAAGACAAACTACCCAAATCTAAATTTTATAAGATAAATTTATTATGTTTTTTATTAAAATTACTCGTTAAATTTAAATACATATCACCTTCTCAATCGTAGATAGAAAAATTTAGCCTGACAAGTTGGAGGGCAAACAAAATCAGGTAGTCAAAATTTTGTCCCGTCTTTAATTTTAACAAATATGAAGGCATTTAAAGGTAAGTGGTATGTTCTAAACACTTGATCATGCGCCAGTGTCATTTATTGAATAGAATGGTTGAAGTTGCAGACAAGTGTAGAAATCAGACATATTGTTGGTGGTGGGTACAAGTTGTCTACCCACGTTGGAGAAATTACTTGTATGTTGGTGCACAAAATCAAAATTTGTTTATCTTGTTTAACATGGACCAACTGGTATCTGCCACAGTATTTTATCTGAAAGTCGCAACTTAGCCACAATAATAGATAGTCAAAGGCAGATAGCCTTACACTGGTATTCTACGTTTCTATGGATGATAGTTGTTGAGTTACGGTGTCACACATTTAGAGAGTTAGAAAGAAAAGAAAAATATAAAACCCTAAAATATGTGTGTAGTAAAAATCATCGTATTAATCATGAAAAAATAGGATAACGATAGTCTTAGACGGTTTGTCTTTTTTGATTTGAGTAAAAATTATGGTTATTGGTGGTATACATGGGCGGTTGTATTTGAAAATGTGTGGGTGTACATGACTTCACTACATTTATGAAACCCATTGCAATATAAAAAATAGATATTTATTTGAAATATTTAAATTGATTTTACTAGATTTTTTTAGGTACGAGATTAATAATATTGTAATTATATAATGCGTAGGAAGCAATCTTACTATAAGATTAAAATATAAAATAAAATAGATTTAGGTAATTTAATAATCTTAGAATCATACATTATCTTATCTCACTGATTAAGTGAACGATTGTTATTTTTAAAAGTCATAGATTTGAGTGTTAATATTTGTAGCATAATAATTAAGAGATCTATATCTAATAATTAAGAATATATTCTAGAACATATATTACTTGTAACTACCGTAGCTGATTAAAAAACTAAAAAATCATTTAAATATAATATTAGATATTATTATTGGTTAGGATGAAGGGGTTGTTTGCCTATGTTAATGCCTAAACCTTTCAAGTTTTTCAATTTTTGGACATTACATCCAAATTTTAAGACTGTGGAGGGGTCGTGGGCTAAGTATGCAAGTGGGAATCGAATACAAGTCCTTTTTAAAACGTTAAAAAGGTTGAAGGTTCACCTAAGGGCTTTGAATCAACAACATTTTGCTGATATTTTGAAAAAATTTAGAGAAGTGGCTTCAATTGGAGTTTGTCCAATTATTAAATTTGGGACCTAATGTTATCAGGGAGGATATTGGGATGGAAAAGACATTACTGGCTGAACTTTTAGATTTGGAGAGAGCTGAATTATTGTTTTTTCAACAAAGAGTTAAATCCAATGGTTAGAGGAAGGTGACCAGAATACAAAATTCTTCCACTTTGCTATTGCTGAGAGGAGGAAGAAAGGGACCATTCGATTCCTTGTTAATGCCCAAGGTCGAAGGTTGGAATCTTTTGAAAAGATGGAGAGTGAGGTGGTGGATTTCTAGAAAGAGATGATTGGTTCTGTGGATGGACAAGTTACTGGGTGTAGTGTGGAGCAGTTAAGAGAGTTGCTTAAAGTTTCCCTACCTGACTCAGCTCATTCTCTTCTTGTAAGGAATATCGTCGATGCTGAGATCATGGAAGCCATTTTCAGTCAAGGTAAGGATAAAAACCCTAGACCGGATGGATATACTTCATTGTTGTTTTAGCATACTTGGGAGATTGTGGGGTTGGATGTTCTGACAGTGATTAGGTATTTTTTTCTTGCAATTTTTTGCTTTCAGCATTTAATGTTATTTCTATTACTCTAATTTCGAAGTCTCTTAATGTTTGTCTAGTTTGTGACTTTAGACCATTTTTTGTTGTTCGGTGATTTATAGGTCTATTACTAAGATTCTAGTTGCAAGGTTAAATGTACTTTTACCTGAGATGTTAGCTGTTAACCGTTCAGCTTTTATTAAGAGGCGTAGTATATAGATAATACCTTATTGTCCCAAGAATTAGTGAGGGGGTATGGAAGGAAGACTATTTCCTCTAGGTGTGTTTTGAAGATTGACCTTCAAAAAAATTTTGATTCGGTTAGTTGGGATTTTTTTATTAAGGTTTTGGAAGCAATGGGCTTACCTGAGCAATTTTGAACCTGGATTAGAATCTACTTATTGGGAGCAGATTCTCGATTGCTCTTAATGGGAGTCTTCTGGGATTTTTTAGGAGACAAAGAGGGGTGAGGCAAGGAGATTCTCTCTCCCCTTACTTGTTTATGATTGCCATGAATGTATTATCAAAATTACTGGATGTGGATGCTGAGAAAGGTATCTTCCAATATCATCCTAAATGTAAGAGGGTTGAGCTTACTCACCTCAGTTTTGCAGATGATCTGCTGATTTTTTTGTAAGGGGAACTTGTCTTCACTGTTGGGTATACAAAGTGTGTTTGAGAAATTTCATGAGATGATTAATCTTAAGTTGAATGTAACCAAGTTTGAGCTTTTTGGGGCAAGGATGTCTGCTGAGCAACAGTTACAATTGAGTGAGGTAACTGGATTACCAAGGGTGTTCTTCCAGTTCGATATTTGGGGATTCCCCTTGTGACTAGGAGATTATCTGAGAAGGATTATAGGAGGCTTATTGAGAAAATTAGAGCAAGACTTGGGTATTAGTCGAAGAAGTTCTTGAGTTATGCTGGCAAGTTGCAACTGATTAAAGTTGTTTTGTTTAGTATGGTGAACTTCTGGTGTAGGCAAGTAAATTTACCTAATGGAATTCTTGATCAGGTGAGCGCTTGTGTATGAGATTTTTTTGGAAAAGAGGTGATTATTCTACTCAGGGAGCAAGAGTAGGCTGACAATAGATTTGTTGTCCGAAAAGTGAGGGAGTTTAGGGTTAAGGAACCTCAAGTTGTGAAATCAGGTTTGTCTTTCCCTCTTGTTAAATAAATTGTTGGCTTCTGAGGGCTCTTTATGGGTTTCCTGGGTTAAGGAGTATGTTTTTAAGGGTGATGATGTTTGAAGGGTGGAGAGTAAGCAGAGTTTTAGTTGGGGTATAAGGAAATTATTGAAGCTGAGGGGGAAGGTTCGGCCTTTTGTGGCAGGAGGGACTGCTTTGACCACGTATTTGCTTTGGGATGATGTTCGAGAGGTTCAGCCTAAGATCCCATGGCAAAGATGTTAGAATATGCCCAAATACCAATCATATGATAATTGTATGGATATTTTTATTTACCAATTTTATTGAATAAAGGCATTACCATTATTGTTTTCAGATATATGTATCAAATAAACTGAGAAACAATAAGGTCCATATAATAATATATGTATTATTATTAAAATATCTTTATTCAAGTATTATTATGAGTATGGACAATAATAATACGCTTAAGACTAACATGTGATTAATTGATGACAATGATTCAAAACCTGATCTTCAGAAGCAACATGAGAACATGGTTGCATATGATATGATTCAAAACCTCAAAGAAATATATGAGGAGAAAGCACGTCAAGAGAGGTATGAGACCTCTAAAGCTCTATTTCAGTGCAAAATGGTAGAGGGATCTCCTGTAGGAGCTCATGTCATTAAGATGATAGGCTATATCCAAACGTTGGAAAAGCTAGATTTTCCTCTCAAGGATGAATTGGCTACTGATGTTATTCTACAATCGTTGCAAAATAGCTTCAATCAATTTGTTCTTAATTTTAACATGAATGAAATTAACAAAAATTTGCTACAATTACTTGGCATGTTATGAACTACTGAGAAAAATATGTCTAAAGGTGGACCTAAGCTCATTCTAATGGTTCACAAGGACAAAGGAAAGGGAAAGGCAGTGGCAAAGTACAATGGTAAAGGTAAGCCTATACCCAAAGGACATGATGAAATGAAACCCAAAGGGGGAGTTAGCAAGGAAGGAAAATGTTTTCACTGCAATAAGACCGGACACTGGAAAAGAAATTGCCTCATTTACCTTGAAGAGGTCAAGAAGGCAAAAGTAGATGGTGCATCTGCTTCAGGTATTGATGTTATCGATGTGAATATATCAACATCTTCTTCTTGGGTATTAGATATCGGTTGTGGTTCTCATATTTATACTTCTATACAGGGACTGCAAAAGAGAAGGAGTCTAGCTAAGGGAGACGTAGACCTACGAGTGGGAAATGGAGCAAGAGTTGCTTCATTAGCTATAGGAACATACATTTTATCTTTACCTAGTGGACTTGATTTACATTTAGAAGATTGTTATTTTGTACCTAGTTTGACTAAAAACATTATTTCTATTTCTTGTTTGGACAAGATTGGATTTGAGATTATTATTAAGAATAATTGTTGTTCTTTTTATCTCGATAATGTTTTTTATGGTTCAGCACAATTGGTTAATGGCTTATATATTTTAAATCTAGAAAATGCCATTTATAACATAAATACCAAAAGATCAAAAATAAATGACTCAAATCAAACTTATCTCTGGCATTTTCGTTTAGGCCATATAAGTGAAAAACGCATATCAAGACTCCATAAAGATGGATTCTTAGATTCATTTGTTTTCGAACAACTGGATGTATGTGAATCTTGTTTATTAGGAAAAATGACTAAGGCTCCTTTTAATGGTAAAAGTGAGCGAGTAAGTGATTTATTGGGATTAATACATAGTGATGTATGTAGACCAATGAACACACAAGCTAGAGGTGGATTTCAGTACTTCATCACTTTCACTGATGACTTCAGTCGATATGGTTACATTTACCTTATACGCCATAAATCTGAGGCTATCGAAAAGTTTAAAGAATTCAAGAATGAAGTACAAATTCAACTAGTCAAGAGTATTAAAGCACTTTGATCAGATCGAGGTGAAGAATACTTAAGCATAGAATTTGATGAACTCCTTAAAAAATGTGGGATTGTCTTACAACTTACTCCACTAGGTACACCACAGTGGAATGGAGTTTCTGAGAGGAGAAATCGAACTTTGTTAGACATGGTTCGATCAATAATGAGTCATAGTGATCTTCCGACTTCTTTCTGGGGACATGCACTAGAAACAGTTGCTTTCACTTTAAATTATATTCCGTCTAAATCTGTTCAAAAGACACCATATGAGATATAGACTGGAAAACGTCCTAGTATGTCTTTTATGAAGATTTGGGATTGCAAAGCATATGTCAAACATCATATGTCTACAAAGCTCAAACCCAAATCTCATAAGTGTAATTTTGTTGAATATCCCAAAGAAACCAAGGGATATTATTTCTTTAACCCTAAAGAGAACAAAGTGTTTGTTGCTCTAACAGGAGTTTTTCTCGAAAGAGAATTTCTCAATAAGAAAGGAAAGGTTAGAGACATTGAACTTGGAGAAGCTCAAGAACAACAATTCACTGAACCTGAGATTGAACATGTTCCACAAATTGTTGAGGAATAGTCAGCAGATTTAGAAACACAACCACTACGTAGGTCCACAAGAGAACGCCATGCGCCTGAGAGATATGGATTTCTCATTACCATGCATGGAGATATTCTCATTACGGATCAAGATGAGCCAAGAACTTATCAAGAGGCAGTATAGAGCCCAGACTTTGAGAAATGGCTTGAGGCCATGAAATCTGAGATGGAATCCATGTCAGTCAACCAAGTATGGACTTTGGTTGAATCTCCTGAAGGGGTAAAACCTATAGGGTGTAATTGGGTTTCCAAGAAGAAAACTGACATGGACGAAAACGTACAAACATACAAGGGGCGACTAGTCGCTAAAGGTTTTCGACAAGTTTATGGTATTGACTATGACGAAACTTTCTCCCCTGTAGCTATGTTTAAATCCATTCGGATCTTGCTTGCTATAGTTGCATTCCATGATTATGAAATTTGGCAAATGGACGTAAAAAATGCTTTCCTTAATGGAAAACTTGAAGAGGATGTGTATATGACACAACCAGAAGGTTTTGTCGCTCCAGGAAATGCTGGAAAGGTTTGTAAGCTACAAAGGTCCATTTATGGACTGAAGCAAGCTTCTCGAAGCTGGATTCTTCGTTTCAATGATGTGATCAAAGAGCTTGGTTTTATCAAGAACGAAGATGAGCCTTGTGTTTACAGGAAAACTAGTGGGAGCACTGTTTCTTTCCTAAGCTTGTATGTAGATGACATACTTCTTATAGGAAACGATATACCTACCTTATAGTCAGTTAAGACTTGGTTAAGTAGTTGTTTCTCTATGAAAGATTTGGGTGAGACAACATATATCTTAGGGGTTAAGATCTATAGAGATAGATCTAGATGACTTATAGGTCTGAGTCAAAGTACATATATAGACAAAGTTCTAAAGAGATTCAGCATGGAAGAATCCAAGAAAGGATTCTTACCTATGAGACATGGTATATCTCTTTCGAAGGAAATGTGTCCTTCAACTCCACAAGAAAGAGAACGAATGAGTAAGATTCTATATGCTTCGGCTATTGATTCTATCATGTATGCCATGATATGTACTCGACCAGATGTATCGTATGCCTTAAGTATGACAAGTCAATATTAGGTAAACCCTGGTGAAAGTCACTGGATAGCAGTCAAAAACATCCTTAAGTACTTGAGAAGAACTAAGGATACATTTCTTATCTATGGAGGCAAAGAAGAGCTTAGTATAAAAGGTTATATTGATGCTAGTTTCCAAACAGATAAGGATGACTCAAGATCGTAATTTGGAATTGTGTTTTGCCTTAACGGAGGTGCTTTAAGCTGGAAAAGTTCTAAGCAAGATACAGTAGCTGATTCTACGATAGAGGCTGAGTATATTGCAGCTAGTGAAGTAGTAAAGGAAGCTGTTTGGATCAAAAAGTTCATATCCGAACTACGGGTTATTCCAAGCATATCATATGCTATAGAACTTCTTTGTGACAACAATGGAGCCATTGCACAAGCAAAGGAACCTAGATCTCATCAATGATCCAAACATATTCTTAAACGCTTTCATATTATTCGAGAGATTATAGATCGAGGAGATGTGGAGATATGTAAAGTACACACAGATGATAACATTGTTGATCCCTTGACGAAGCCTCTGACGCAACAGAAGCATGATCGTCACACTGAGTCACTCGGTATTAGATATGTGGGTGATTGGTCTTAGTGCTAGTGGGAGATTGTTAGAATATGCCCAAAGACCAATCATATTATTATTGTATGAATACTTTTATTTACCAATTTTATTGAATAAAGACATTGTCATTATTGTTTTCAGATATATGTGTCACATAAACTGAAAAATAATAAGGTCTATATAATAATATATGTATTATTATTAAAATATCCTTAGTCAAGTATTATTATGGGTATGGACAATAATAATACGCTTAAGATTAACATGTGATTAAACGTGTCTCGTAATTAGTTACACTATAAAAAACTGACATTGGACATATTACAATGTATATAGTGAGATGTGAATGATCAAGATAGGATTTGTCCTTCCTACATAATAGGAAAATATATCAAAGGCCACTTGATCGAGTGAGACTAGAAATGCATGGTCATGCTTGAATACGTTGATATAAGATATCACAAATTATTCATTAAAAGTATTTCACTCTAGATATCAAGAAACATTAAAATAGGCTATACAAGTGTGACTATTCCAAGACTTGTGCCTATTAAAGATATAAAAGGACAAAAGGATATAACACATTAAAAGAGTTGGTCACGGACATGATACATCGTATCATGATCTCTTGTAACTTAGATGACAATGATATATTGCTAGATGTCACTCATTGTTTGTAATATTAGAATTGTTCTAATATTATAACTAGCGTTACAATGAGCCTACAGGGTCACACCCAATGGTTGAAAATGAGCAAAAATATATATGTATAAGTAGATTATATTTAATTCTGAATTTTAAATATAAAGAATATAATTAAAGTTATTATATCCCTTTTCAAATTCGAATTAAATATAGATTCCAAAATTTAAAGAAATAATAATATTAATTATTTCCTAAACAAACTCGGAATCAAACTCTTATACCTAGGGTTACACCTATATAAAGGATCTTTTGGTCTAGCAGTCAATATTAGAGAATTCCGAATTCCAAATCCTAGAACCACGAAAAATAGTTTTTTGAGATTTGCTCTCTTAACCGTATTAGCTGAGTAGAGGCCGAGACAATATTCATGGAGGCTAAAGATTCGAATTGTTGAACGATCGTGATTACAACAAATTCAGTTGTTGTTGTTGTTTATCAAAGAACCCAATGTAAGTTATCGTAACTTTTCCTTTTGATTCCGGATTAAACGTACATGGATTACTGGATAGACCGTCGTAATTTTGTTCCACTGCGCCATGAGGTGTGCCGGCAGTCCCAATAATACATTGGTATGATTTTCTCTTCATGTCCCTAAGCACTCTATCATGCTTTGGATGGCAATTTTGAATCGATTATCTACAAGGGATAGGCTTTTGAGAATGGGATTGGTGGTAGGGATGGTTGTGTCCTTTGTGGGAATTTGCAGAAATCACGAGATCATTTATTTCTAAATTGTAGATTTTCTAGGGATATTTGGACGAGGGTGTTGAGGTTGTGTGGCTTGGGGAGGTACCTTTGGATTTGGAGGCCAAGTTGTACTGGTTATACTCCAATTTTCTTTTTAAATAGTTTTTATTAAGGGGAAGCACGTATTTCACATAAAACGTATTAAAGGTGTTTTTTATATTCATGTTGTTTTTTACCAAGATTAGGCTTTAGGATAAGGTTAAAATTTTAAATTATAATATTATAAAAGAAGAAAATTAATTTAAGATCATTTTTATAATGAATCTCTATAAAAATTTGATCTAAATTAGTTAATCAATAAAATAATCAAATACCGACATTAAAACAAAAAAAATGTTTTCTAAAATGCATTCGTAGGTTACGGTGGTTTACTTGTTTCAGTTTGCCTTGAAACATTTTCCCTTCTGGATATCACGTGAAACCTTGTCAATTTAATGAAGTGGTTGGGACATGTTCAGTGTATAATAAACTAACTTTTGCGTGTATTTTGTTTTATAGTCCACATGTCATAAATTACTTGAAGAAATAATTGAATTTGTAATCACTAATTTTATCCGGTTCTAAATCAGTATTCTAATTTTATTTTCTTTCGAATAAAAGGCTTATAAACATTAATAAAAAAATGCAAAAAAAATATTATACTATACTTATTTCGATTTTATCAAAAAATATATTATTGGGTTATATTAGTATATGTGAATATTACTTTTTATATTTATTTTAGATTTTAAAACCCAAGAAAATACAGTCATTTTTTATACTTATATATAAATTATTCCTTTGCTAATATATATGTTATTTATCTTATTTAAAAGAAAAATAAAAAAACATTACATGATTTTTTTTATTATTTTGATTTACGTTTCTTTTCTTTTTATATTATCATCTTTTCATTTTTTATTTGTTATTTATTTATTATTATTATTATTATTTATTATTATTATCATATTTATATTATTATTGTGTAAACAAATAATAAATAAAAACCCTTTAATTAAATAATAAAAGTCCATTAAATACAAAATCCAAACATATTTAAATACATAAGCCCAGATTAATTACAAGCCCACATACATTTAATTATACGAGCCCAAGCTTTCAAGCTCAAAACTCGAATCCAGACCTGATCTGCTTAACCTAAACCCTAATTTGATGCCTCTCTCGTCTTCCATACGCAGCCCATTCTACACCGTTAGATCAAGATTTGATCTAACGGTCCTCAAGTGATGGAGAAGTGTCTGATGGAGTTCCTTCACGCGCCCACACACGCCCGTTGGTGGCCCTCCACGCGTGTGTCGCCCCCACGTACGAGACTCTTTAGCTCCAGATCAACTCTTCCACTCCTCCAGCTCGCCATCAACGTTCGTCGCCTCCTCCGGTTCCGATCACCGTCCGACCATCTCCAGTGATACCCTCATCGTCGGCCACAACTCATGCAACAAACAAACAAACAAAAAAAGACCACCAGATTAGTACAATGTCAGAGCCAAATTACCACTAAAATTCAGAGGACAATCGGACGAAATTTCAAGCATTTCTAGAGCCAAATTTCCAGACAATTTTGGTCGATTCAATAGAGAATATCAGAAGCATTGTTGACAATATCAGAGACCAAAATAACGCGAAGATTTCAGGCACCCACATGAATACATCCAAAAGGTTCCAGAGGCAAACCAATAGAAAATTATCATATATTATTTATTTTTCCTATTTCCTTATAACACGGTTATATAAACTGAATCAAACCAATGTAAAACGGGGATCTCCCAACTATTTTTCATCAATACAAAATAGCATATTCAAAGGTAAAAAGAACCTTTTTTTTCGTAAATCAACAAAAAATATAGGAGTTGAGTCTCGTTTTTACCTTCGATTTGTCTTCTCAGTGATTCTTTTCACCGGTGATAATTCTGTGGCCGTCGTGCCTTTAAGGGGAGCCAAACCGTAAGGAAAGAGAAGCGTTTTATGTTTCTTTCCCCTTCATTCTTCGATCTTCATAGGACAGAAAAGGGTTCGAAACTGAGGTTTAAAACAAAAAGGGGTTTTCTTTCTTTCTTCGGATTTGTTTTGGGTTCGAAATAAAAAAAAGGAAAGTTTTTATAGTGGCCGAAAGCTGAGCATTGTGACGGTTTATGGCCGGATTCTAGAATCCCTGAAGAACACCCTTCGTGTTCTTATTTTTTCTGGGTTCCAGATGAAGAACGATGGAAAAGAGAGAGGATTTCTAAGGGATTGATTTTCGGTTTTAAGGGAGAAATAAAAAAAGAGGAAAACATTGTATTTTATACTCACCTTTTATTTTAAAAATGAACATTTATCATCATAAAACCCTCTGTCCATAAATATTTCTTCCTGAGGTCCCCAAAATTTCGTTTCATCTTTTATTTTAGTCATTAATAAGGTTATAATCATCATTTTACTTTTGATCTTATTATTTATGGGTCCCTCCGTGTTTTATAGTTTTTTTTCTGAACCCTTTCCCTTTGCTTAATACGCCCCATGGTCCTTTACTCTTTTCAAAATCTTATATTTTGGTCACTATTTCGAATGTCAGTCTTCTGTTTTATCAATTTGACCTCAATTTTTTTTTTATTTTCATCATTTACAGTAGCTTTTTTTTATTATTTCTTTCCTTTTTTAATTTCTTTTTTACTACTTATATTTTATACATGTATTTAATTTTGTATATGGTTGTATTTATTTTATGCATGATGTTTTGTTATGCTTTTAATTAGTTATGCCATGCTTTATCATTTGTCTACATACACTTTATATTTTTTTTGGTTGTATATTTATTTCATTTATGTTTATTTTCATGTTATTATACATGTACCCTTTTTATAGCACTTATTTGTATTTTATGTTAATATTCTATTATTCATAGTGAATTAGTTTTATGCCAGGTTGTCTTTTTGTTGTCATTCATGTGTACTTATTTGTACATGTTCTTTATCTTATGACATGCATATTTACTTTTATGTTTTTTATGTTGTCTTATTTTTTTAGTTGCTTTATTACATTTTATTACCTATGCATATTATTTTATTGAATGTTTTTACTTCTATCCTCTTTTATATTATCCATGTTTGTGCATATCTTTTTATTTTGTAATTCACACTTCCATTAATTAATAAACCTAACTAATCACATCTTTATTCGATCGCAACGGGCCTGTGTTCTAACGTAGTGGTCGCGGGGTACGCATTGTCTTTGAATAAAGACACGGTAAAAATAAAATTTAATTCGAATATTAAGCAAATTTTAACTTAAATTCCATTTTAAAACAAAATTTTCAAAATTAATTAAGCGGTTATTTTAAAGGTGTCAATTTTGGGCGGTTTTTAAATCCTAAACCCGTTTTTAAACCGCAAACGACTCTCGAACCCAAATCTTTTCGAATCTCTAGTTTTTACGGTGTTCGGCCTACCAAAGTGGCCGGTGGCGACTCCACCCTTTTTAAAATCCCTTTCCAAATATTTTAATCCCTAAATCTAGTTTTAACTCTAATTTGTAAATTCCTTTTTAATTCAATTTTCAATATTGTTTTTCAAACCCTAAATCCCTAATTTTCCCATTTCAACTCCTAATTTTAATTTCAAACCCTAAATTTTTTGAATTCCTAATTCTAAACCTAAATTTCCAATTTAAACCTAATTTTCTAAATTTTTGAGACATTTCAATTTTCTCAATTTTTGAAGTTTTCACTAGTGACCGTTTACCACTTCTTTTATTTATTTAAAAGGTCGCTACAGAAATGATCAAACATCTCGTTACAAATTAAGGTTCCAAGTATGGCAAGAATAAAATGTACAATTTACTAATACCACAGGTACACGGATACAAATTGTCTAACTCCTAATCGTGTCTTCGTTGGTATTTTTGTTTTAAATTTGTGGGTTTAAGGTTTAGGGTTAAAGATTATGAATTATGGTTAGGTTTAGAAAGAATAGGGTAGAGTGTATATTGTAGGGTATAAAGTTTAAGGTTTAGGATATAAAAAATAAGAGTACTTAAGGTTTAAAATTCAATTTTTAAAATTTTTTGATACGAGACATAAAAGAAAACATGATAAAAATATAGAGGATTTTGACACCAAATACACACCGATCTCAATACAAAACAATGCTTATCAGCATAGGCCTTAATTTGGGGAAAATGAAAGAGTAAAAGAAAAAGATTGGCCTCATACTAAAAGATACTAGTAATGAACTAAATCAATCTGAGCCATATTAATCTTCTAAAAACAAATTATAATCACTAGCTAAACCTTATTAGGCATGCATGCAATGAATGCTATGTATGTTATTGAAAAACTATTAGGTGAACCATGTTCACCACGTCATCTATGGTCCCAATTAATCAGGACCGTTGATCTTAATTTTTTTCCAATTGAATCATCACCTCTTTCCTAAATGGATTTAGTGGCTGGGTAGTTATTAAGTGGTTATTTAAAGATCAACGATCTTGATTACTTAGACTATGGATGACGTGGTGAACAGGGTTCACCTAATAACCTCCCGTATGTTATGGTTGTTGGGGTTTGATTCACGTACTCGCCCGAATGAGGGGTGAGCGAGGAATAGGGGAATGAGGTGAAATCATGTGCGCCGGAGATATGAGACTTCGTATAACCTAGACGAAGAGAACCTGAGGCGAAGCTTTTGTTTTTGACGATGCTTAGATGTCTCTGATAATGATACATCATCTTCTTCTTCATTTCCTTGAAGCACAAATTATCAGATTCTCTTGAGTGCTACATGGACCGTCTCGTCGTCCATGTTTGCAAAGCAGACTCAGAACCAACCAGGCTCACAGCATTGGAAAGAAGAGCCCGGAGAGACGTTGAGTTTCACTTTGTTGATAATCACACGCCAGAGCTCTAATTCGGCTTCAACAGTTTGTTCATTGAGGAGTGGTCGCCTGTCCATCCAGAAGAATAAACCGACATTGCTTTTTAAGCTCGAAATCCCGATTTGTTTGAGTCATGTAGTGAACAAACAGTGTCTTTTAGCCAACCTCTTTGAACTCTCCGTCAAGAAATTCCCGACAAACTCCTCATCATTAAGCATTGCCGCCAGTAGGATCTGTGTCTGAGACGAAACCAGTCCGAAACTCGACATCTTTTGGGCACAATTCATAACATCATCGTTGAAAGTGTAAATGATGCCAACACGAAAGCCGGGGAATCCCATGTCCTTGGATAAGCTGTAAATGATGTGAATCAAATCACGGTTGCAATCCATGTCCTGTATGATCTCGGAGATGCTGATGAACCGAGGAGAGCTGAACGTGGTGGCGGCATAGATCTCATCGTAGACGAGGTGGATGTTCTTGTCGTTGATGAAACCGACCAAACTTTTCATTGTCTCTTTGTCGAGGACCGTTCCTAAAGGGTTTGAAGGGTTGGCTAAAATGACGCCTTTGACATTAATGTTTGATCTCTGAGCTTTTTCATAGGCTTCTTTCAAGGCAGCTCTTGTTATACTACGGAAATTGTTGGAGCTTTTGCAGCCAACCGGAACTATTTTCAGCCCGATCCGCCATTTCAGATCACGTGAAAATCTGCATAGTTTAGTTCTAATTATAAAAACAAAAATACTACTACTATTCTTTATAATAAAAGAACAAACCACCTACCCTGCATAATAAGGTGAAGGCACGAGAAAAGCGTTGCCGGGGTCGGCCAAGCAAAACATGATAGTCTCGTTAGCACCGGTGGCTCCACCGCTTGTGAAAATACGGTTCTGGTCAAATACGACCCGGTTTCCGCCTACTCTTCCCATAAACTTCGCTACACCCTGAAGAAGAATGTAAGATGATTGCTGGGAAAAAATATCTAACTTTGGCTCCCAGAATAAAGAAAAGTTGATGAAAATAATAACAACCTGATTCTCTGCAAGTCCCATTTGAATAACCCCACAAGGATTATGAGTTGAGTTATAAGGGTTGCTATTGTATGCTTTCCAGCCATCAAAATAGGGTGAATTCTCACCGTGTCGGTCGTTAGTGGCTATCTTGGACAAGAGTTGTCGATTGTTTCTCGTAAACTCTATTGATTGTTTTCTGTAGTTGAAAGGAAAACTGGGTGTGGGGGCAAGAAAATAGTGGATGAAAAGGAATATAATTGTATGTTTGCGGGAGCAAATGATAAGTGGCTAAAAAGGCTATTATTTACTATTCTTTTTCTAAACAATACGTGCTCATTACCCACTAATTCAAGCTAATACATATACTTATTGATCAATAACTGATATTTTGCTACCACAACATATGAAGATGATATTTGTGAGAAAAGAAGGCTTTATGGCATGCTTTTGTGTAGTTGCAGAAAATACCTACCAAGACAGCAGTAGTGCCGAAGGAAAAACCATTGCCGAGGCAGAAGCAGTGCCGAAGGCAGAAGCAATGTCGCGGTAGCAGAAGCTCCAATACTGATGCTGGGCGATTGAAAGAGAAAAATGAGCTGATAATTTCTAGACTTAAAGCTTTTGGATTGGAGCAGATTAACACGTGAAAAGACCAAGTCAAAGGCCACGCGGGAATAGCCTTTTAGATAGAATTAAACTTGGAAATATTATATTTTTATTACTTGTTCCCTACTCCATGTTATATTCTACTTAGGAAAAGTTACCCTAGGTCAAGATTATAAATATATGAGCCGTCCAATATATAGGAGGGAGCCGAATTGAAGAGATAAGTACGGTGTTATAGACAATAACTCGGTCTAAAGATAGGTTAAGAGTTTCAACGGCTAAAAGAAGTGTGGGATTGGTTGTTGATTATCATTGATTCACGCCGAGAGGTATCATCAAGGATTGTTCATCAAAAATACTTCGACTTAGAGATAAGCGGGGACATCTAAGGATACTTTGCTGAGCTTTGATTAAACTGCTCAAGATCAAGAGATTGTCGTGGCAGGAAACACTAACGCTGCCGAGGCAGTATCTGCAGTACTGCCAAGAAAGTGTTGTGCCATTGTATTAAACAAGAAAAATTCAATCGAATCCACTATATGACACAATTGGATCCTACCCATTCTCTCTATTCGTTCTCAACCTTTTATTTAAGCTTTTGTTCTTTACTTATTCAGAAAAACTTTTTTACTTGTGTTCTTTATTTTACTAAACTTCAGGAGCAAGAAAACAGAAGGAGGCGTATTAAGTACATCAGTCCCTGTGGAGAACGATATTCGATAAATACTTATCATTATATTACTTGACATGTACACTTGCACTTAATTGCGCTATTATTACACGCATCAAGTTTTTAGCGCCGTTGTCGGGAACTGGAAACTAAATTTTGTTTTCTTTAATTTTCTTGCTTTTAAGTTATTATTATATAAAAAAATTATCTATTTTATCTTTGGTGTATGACTAGGGCTAAACCTAGCACTCCCTTACGTGATATCGACCCAGAAATCGAAAGGACTTATCAAAGACTGAGAAGATAGATCCAAGGAGCCATGGTAGTGAATCCAAGAAATGAGAACCTACATGAAGGCATTAGAAGCCAGCAACAGTAACCATTACCGCAATCACTACCGCGGCAGCTAACTGTCAGAGACTTTCTGGTGGAAGATTTAAATGGATTAAACCCTGAGATTGTTACACTAGAGATTGAGGCAACCCACTTTGAACTAAAACCAGTAATGTTCAATATGCTCAATACTATTGTACAATTCATTGTGGTTGCAACAGAAGATGCCAGGCAGCATCTCAAATCCTTCATGGAAGTCTGCAACTCTTTCAAAATCCAAGGAGTACATGAAGATATTTTGAGGCTGAAACTTTTCCCCTATTCATTGAGGGATAGGGCCAAAACTTGGTTAAACAGTATTCCGACAGGATTAATTGGATCTTGGAGTGAACTCTACCTAGAATTCATTACAAGATTTAACCATACAAATCTATATGATAGAATCCGTAATGAGATCACTTCATTTAGACAGGCTGATGACGAACCTATGTACGAGGCTTGAGAATGATACAAAGAGTTACTGAATAGATGTCCACTACATGGATTCTCATTATGGACGTAAGTAACCATGTTCTATAATGCCACCAATGCCCCGACTAGAATGATGTTGGATGCCTCAACAAAAGGCATACTCCTTGACAAGGCCCCGGAAGAAGCTATAGAGATTCTAAACAAACTCGCAAGGAACGATTTCCAATTTCCTACTTCTAGGCGAGGAGGATTAAGATGTCATGCCACGGTAAAAGAGTTAGAAACCAACAATTCGGTGGCAATACAGTTAGCATCTTTAAAAAAAATGGTTCAGAACATGCAAGTACAACAGAATACTCAAGAAGTGAAGGCTATAAATTCTTTTGATTATATGTAAGACGAGGAAACTAGATTTTATATGGGAAATTATAAC
This sequence comes from Abelmoschus esculentus, assembly GCA_035048815.1. Classification (NCBI taxonomy): domain Eukaryota; kingdom Viridiplantae; phylum Streptophyta; class Magnoliopsida; order Malvales; family Malvaceae; genus Abelmoschus; species Abelmoschus esculentus. The sequence continues at coordinate 7,826,201 of JAUCBN010000026.1, read as the reverse complement.
CGAAATAACAACATAATGTCAAATATATACAATCTGACTTGGAAAAGGAACCCAAACTTTTTATGGAGCAACCCGAACAATGCCTTAAACCCCACCAACCAGACCTCCAATTATCAGCCACTGCCGCCGCAGCAGATGCAGCAGTCATTGTCGCAGCAGCAGATGCATCAACAACAACAACCTATGAATTCGCTAGAGAATACTCACAAGGCCTTTATTATGAAAACTAAATCATATATGGCTGAAAATAGTAATTTCATGAAGATGACTGATGACTACATGAACAGAACAGAGATGAGGCTGCAAAACCAAGAAGCTGCTATAAAATCACTAGAAACCCAAGTTGGTCAGTTTGCTCAAAAACAAAATACAAGACCACAAGGGGGATTACCTAGCAATACTAAAGTTACTAAGGTGATGGGCCATGAACAATGCAAAGTAATCACTACAAGAAGTGGACTATAATTAAAGAAACCATTAAACAGACCAACAGAAACAATCCTACCAACAATACAAGACAAAACAGACAAGGAGGACTTGGATGCAGATACTGTTCAAAGCACTGCCCCGACAAAGAAATCGGCAGCAACCAAACCTGCTGCCGAGGAAGTAAACAACTTACTTCCAGGAATTAAATTCCAATCTAATGAAACGCTAGATGAGATGAGTCCACCAACACCTTTCCCATAAAGGCTGAAAAAACAGAAACAGGACCATCAGTTTAAGAAATTCCTTGATATATTGAAGCAAGTCCATATCAACTTGCCACTTGTTGAGGCAATTGAATAGATGTCCAACTATGCTAAATTCTTGAAGGACATTGTATCTAAAAAGAAGAGGCTAGGTGATTTTGAGACAGTGGCAGCAATTGAAGAGTACATGACAATGTTGCATAATCGCATGCCACCCAAACTGAAGGACCCTGGCTGTTTCACCATACCTTGTGCGATTGGGAATAGTTATGAAGGAAAGACCCTATGTAACCTTGGAGCAAACATCAATGTAATGCCTAAATCAGTTTTCCAAAAGCTCAACATAGGAAGGGCCAAACCAACAACAGTGCTGCTCCAACTTGTGGATCGATCATATGTGCACCCCGAAGGAAAAATCGAGGACATACTGGTAAGAGTCGATAAATTTATTTTCTAGCTGAATTTCTTGTCTTTGATTGTGAAGCAGATGAAAAAGCACCGATCATCCTGAGAAGACCTTTCCTTGCTACTGGACGCACCTTAATTGATGTGGAAAATGGAGAGTTGACTATGAGGGTCAATAACCAACAAGTCAAACTCAATGCCTTCACAATCTAAACAAATCTGATGATCCAGAAGAGTGCAAGGCCATCTATGCCATAAACACCAAAATATCCTGACTTGGCAGCATGCTAGGCAGAATGTTTGGAAAAAGAATTAAATCCACAACAGAGGCCGCACACAAAGAAGAACTTGATAAGGATGGCCAACAATTATAGAAACATCATCTTGGCCATAAAGAGATGGACAAATTGGGAGATGCATTTTCATGCACTTCCCAGTAACTTAATTTCTTCCCTACTCTTTGTATTATTATAATAGGATTAATTTAGGTTAACAATTTCAAAATTTTATTTTTATTTATTTATTTAAGTATATCAATAATTATCTTTAAAATATTTTTATCTCATTTATTTATTTTTAGGATAATAAAGCAAGAATAACAGAGAAACCGTGCACAGTAGGAAGTCTAATGCCGCGACAGTATACAGTGTTAGAGCCTCAGTAGTTCCAACGGGCAGAAACAATGTAACGGTTATCTGCCGAATTTTCTACCACAACAGTAATTGCTAGCGGGTAGTTACTATTTGAAACGACAGAAAAGACTAACGGCTAGAAATCAAACGGCTATATCTGTCAAGGCCTATATAAGCAGCTTCCTTGTTGAAACTATTCACTTTGCATTCTTTGTTAATCTTGCCAAATCTTCCTCACAATACTCTCTGCAATCTTACATGCATTCTTGCAACTTTCAGACCATTTTTCAAAGAATCTCTCACCAGCATCCCAGATATTCAAGAATCATCCATGGCTACATACAACCGTTTTTATCTTGCCGCTGTTGCTGAAAAATTCAACATATCATTTGTTGCTCGATAGTTATGGGAAGAGCAAGGTTTCCAACATTCAAATGAACACAACTATGGCATTGAACCATTCTTGATTGATAAAATCAAATATCAAGATTGAGAAATCTTCTGCCTACAACCTCCCCAGCAAATGCAACAATTGTGCGTGAATTTTATGCACATATACCAAGCGAGGGCAACCTGTATGTTCACTGTCGTGGCAAGCCAGTCGCCCTTACTGCCGAGGCAATCAACCAGCACTACGGCCTTGCCCCCATACGCGATGAACATGGTGAATTCTATGAAAAAACCACTAATGAGGATTACGAAACAATCAAGGACGAACTTTGTTACGACAATACTCCATGGGAAACCGGTGCCCATAGAGGTTGTGTAACAAGGCTCAGCCTGAAACCCAAAGCCAAGCTTTGGTGCACATTTGTCAAGAGACGCCTCATGCTTACATCTCACAACAGCACAATTGATAGAAGAAGATTGGTGCTCATCCAATCAATCACCAATAAGCGGAACATAGATGTTGGAGAGGTCATTCTTCAAAAAATTTATGACTGCGGTAAGAAAGAACGAGGTCTTTTCCCCTATTTAATCTCTACCTTGTGCATTGCTACATGTGTCCCAATAGAAGAAACAAATGAATACACAAATCAACGGTAAGGCTGGACGAGAGAATTCTACCACAGAGTAATGCATATAATGCAAACAGAACTAGTGTAAGCAACACCTCAACAGTTCACTACTAACTGCACTACCGGAGGGCAGTACACGGCCGAGATGCCAAACACTACCGAAGCCCCTGCCGCAGCAGATCCATACCAGGAGATTCTACAAAGGATGACAGACATGGACCTTCAACAACAAAGATACATAGAGTACCAAAGAGATTTCAACAACACTCTTGCACACATGATGACACAAAATTTCCCCACTCAAGGAGTGCAGTTTCCAGAATTTCCAACAAACATATTTGTCACTGTCGCACCCTACACAGAAACTACCCCTGCCCTAGGGCCAAGACCATTCTTCACTATAAGACCACAACAACAATTCCACGCTACCAGACCATCCAGACCAGTAGACACTACCGCAACATCATCCACCAGCAAGCGGCCATAAAAAAGGAGAGCTATTTACAACTCTCCACCAAACCTCCCCATCCCAATGGCCAGTTTCTCTAGAGATAGTCTCTCTAGAGAGGTTGATGAATATGTCCATCATAACTCATCACATGCTCAACAAGGAGTCCCATATGCTGAGGTAGAAGGAGGAACACACGTGATACAGACAAAAGTAATTAGTGACGAAAAAGAAGACGAGAAAGTTGCTGCCCCAAGGCCGAAGCCAACATCCAAAAAGAGTATAGCCTCCCCGACAGGAAAAATTACAGCATTCACCAGGATAAGAGTCCAGAATAAAAGCATCGGCAGGAAAACCTAGAACGACAGATGTTTCAAGCAGCTCTTCAGAATCCGAATAACTTACTACCTTATTCTTTATTTATTTTCTTATACTTACTGTGAGATTTGAGCATTGAGGACAATGCTCAGTTTGAGTTTGGGGGTATATGAGTGCACTGCCGAGGGCAGCCTACTGCCGCGACAATACCAAAAAAGGAAGTAACTTGCGACAATACCAGAAAATAAAGTAATTTGATGCCTTAATTGAAAATTTTGTTTTTATATATTTGCTTTTACTTGAAATAAATTCTTTTACTTTCGCACTGTCTTACATCAACTTTGCCTTAGTTTATTCTTTTAAGGCTATAGAAATCTTTTTTCTTACCATTACTAGGTTCTGTTTTGAAGAAATAACCTTGGAATACTTAAGGAATAGAACTTAGAAGCTTACTATAAGGTTAGAATCAACAAACACTTTTGAGACTTGTTTGATTTAGGAGTTCTTTTAATAAACTTAGGTGATAAAGAATTAGATTCTAAGGAATGTGACTAGAGGTGCCTATTACTAGCTCTAGGAAATTACTCTTCTTCATGCTAGAGGTACCCAAAACCGGCTCTAGTATACCTAAGGAAAGAAAATAAGAAAGAAAAACAGAATGAATCTTAAAAAAAGGAAGCACAACTCTTGAGGTGCCCAAACAGGAACAAGTGATTGATATTTTTAGAAAAGAAATAACCATTCCAAGTTTACTCGTCTTGAACTTAGAGTTCATCTAAGAAAGCCTTTAATCAACCTTGTCCACAAAAACCCACACACTCACATGATCTTATAGTTTGTTTCCGAGTAGAAATCCTTGAGTAAACTAAAGGCTAGGACTGAAAGATAGACATAGTTATGGTGGTGAGAATAGATGGAAAAATAAGACTAAGGGAGAATAAGGTTCGGCAATTTGATGTTTTGCATTGCTTGATGACAAGCAATAGTTCGAGTTTGGGGGTATTTGATAAGTGCCTAAAAAGGCTATTATTTACTATTCTTTTTCTAAGCAATATATACTCATTAGTCACTAATTCGAGCTGATACATATACTTATTGTTCAATAACTGACATTTTGCTGTCACGACATATAAAGATGATATTTGTGAGAAAAGAAGGCTTTATGGCATGTTTTTGTGTAGTTGCAAGAAACACCTACCGAGACAGCAGCAGTGCCGAAGGCAGAACCATTACCGAGGCAACAATAGTGCCGAAGGTAGAAACAATGCCGCGGCACAGAAGCTCCAGTATTGATGTTGGGCGATTGAAAGATAAAAATAAGCTGAGAATTTCTGGACTTAAAACGTTTAGATTGGAGCAGATTAACACGTGAAAAGACCAAGTCAAAGGTCATACGGGAATAGTCTTCTAGATAAAACTAAACTTGGAAATATTATATTTTTATTACTTGTTTCCTACGCCAAGTTATATTCTACTTAGGAAAAGTTACCCTAGGTCAAGATTATAAATACATGAGCCGTCCAATGTCTAGGAGGGAGCCGAATTGAAGAGAAAGCTTTACCCTAAGAATTATGTTATTCTTTTATAATATGTTCTAAGCTTCTTAGGGTTAGGTGAAGGTTGTAGAATATTAGTGTGAGGGGATTGTAATTTGTTTCTTCGTTTCAATACAATAAAAATATCAAAGTTTGTTTATCCTATTGCCATTCTTTGTTCTTGCATTCAAACTCGAGAGAGAAATTTATAAGTAATTTGTTTATGTAATATCAATAGAGTTAGATTCACGAAAGGGATAAGTACGGTGTTATAGTCACTAACTCGGCCTAGAGATAGATTAAGAGTTTCAGCAGCTAAAAGAAGTGTGGAATTGGTTGTTGATTATCATTGATTCACGCCGAGAGGTGTCATCAAGGATTGGTCATCAACAGTACTTCGACTTAAAGATAAGCGGGGACATCTAAGGACACTTTGCCGAGCTTTGATTAAACTACCCAAGAGCAAGAGATTGTCGCGGCAGGAAACACTAGCGTTGCCGAGACAATATCTGCAGTACTGCCGAGACAGTGTTGTGCCATTGTATTGAACAAGAACAATTCAATCAAATTCACTATATGACACAACTGGATCCTACCCATTCTCTCTATTCGTTCTCAACATTTTATTTAAGCTTTTGTTCTTTAGTTATTCAAACAAACTTTTTTACCTGTGTTCTTTATTTTATTAAACTTCAGGAGCAAGGTAACAAAAGGAGGCATATTAAGTACACCAGTCTCTGTGGAAAATGATATTCGATAAATACTTATCATTATATTACTTGACGTGTACACTTGCACTTAATTGCGTTTTTATTACACGCATCAGCAAACATGGATAGAATTGTGGTATTTATAGGACAAGAAATTGGACTGAAGCAGGAGAAGAATGAAAGAATGAACAAAGAATCAAAAAGTCGTTCAAAGCTTTGATATGGACACAAGAAAATGAAGCAACCTCGATGAATAATAAGCACGCGAGGAGTTGGTTCGTGGTCCAACTTCGTTATAGTTTGCGTCTTGGATATGATATCTTGAACGGTCTAATTACTCAAATTTTTGTACTTCAATTTAGTTGGTTATAACTTTTATATTTTAAAATTTAAAATTGCTATCATTTGAAATGATAAAAATTAAAGATTAAAAATCAAATTTATCATGGAAATGGAGTTTTACTTAACAAGTCTGACGAACATGAGATTTTATATTATGAGTTGTTTTCGTCATGTTTTGTTTATGAGATCAACTAACTAAATGTATTTATTTTATTATTTTTAATTCATTTTTTATTAAGTGAATCTTCATTAATATTTATCGTAAATTAAATTTAATTTTTTATTGAATGTAGATTCACTTATAAAAATGACGTGTTAAAAAAATTAATGAAGTTGATGTCTTTTATTAATTGATCGCATGAATAATATACGAGAATGACTCATAATATAATTTTCTTACAAAAATTCTTAAAATCCAATTAAAACTAAAAAAATTCTAATTACAAAAATAGAGACTAAAAATTATCAAGTCATACAAGACCACCTAATAGTACTTTATCTTCTCAAATATTCCTTTTAATAAATTTATTCTTTTGGCTAAAGTAGAGACTAAATATTCCTTTTTTTCGAAGAATTTAATAGTGATTACAGTAATATCTGTTCTAAAATATAATCTCCACTATTTATATTCGAAACATAGTAAAAGAGCGAATTTCCTAAAATGTGAGATTCAACTCAAAATGTTCCGTTCGTGAAATCCCCAGAAACAACATAGGAAAATCCACCTTTTTTTAGAAGGAAGTCAAGTATAAGAGAAATTATTACATAAACCCGTTTCATCACTTAAGATATGGTCCACAACCAATTAAATTGAGACACATAATATATATTTTTCCACATCATATTTACACATAATCATTGTCCAAATCATCCAATTTAATGTCTTTGATTTAAAAAGGAAAAAAAAATATTACCAAAGATTTCTTGTGTCATCTTTCTCTTTGTTCTTTAAAGTTTTCTTAATTAATTTTTTTAATAGATTTGGGTTTTAGGCTTTAGAGTTTAAGGTTTAGGGTTTAGGGATTAAAGGTCTAGGATTTATAGTTTAAGGTTTATATGTTTTAGGGTTTAGTGTTTAGGGTTAGGATTAGGGGTTATTGTTTAGGTTTAGGGTTAGGGGTTATTGTTTAGGTTTAGGGTTTAGGTTAGAATTTAGGGTTAGGTTAAGATTTAGGGTTAGGAAGGGTTTAAGGTTTAGAGTTAGGGGTTAGAAAAATTAATTAAAAAATTGAACAATAAAGAAGAAGACAACATAAAAAATCTTTGGTAATAGTTTTTTCTTTTTTAAATCAAAGGCAATAAAGTGGATGAGTTGGATGATGTTTATGTGTGAATATGATATGGAAAAAATAAATTATGTGTCTTAATTTAGTTGGTTGGGACCAATATGCTAGGTGATGGAATGGGTCCATGTAATAATTTCTCCAAGTAGAGCTATTACATGGAGAAATTATTACATGAACCCGTTTCAACACCTAGGATATAGTCCAAAACTAATTAAATTAAGATACATTATATATATTTTTCATATTATATTTATACATAAACATTGTCCAAATCATCTAATTTAATGTTTTTGATTTAAAAAAGAAAAAGAAAATATTACCAAAGATTTCTTGTGTCATCTTTTTCTTTGTTCTTTAAATTTTTCTCAATTAATTTTTTATAGATTTAGGGTTTAGGGATTATATTTAGGGTTTAGGATTTAGAGTTTAGGGTTTAGAGTTAGGAGTTGATGTTTAAGTTTAGGGTTTAGGTTTAGGGTTAGAGTTAGGGTTTAAGGTTTAGACTGAGGGTTTAGAGGTTATGTTTTAAGGTTTAAGGTTAGGGTTAAAAAAATAATTAAAAATTGAACAATAAAGAGAAAAACAACATAAAAAATCTTTGGTAATATTTTTTACCTTTTTTAAATCAAAGACATTAAAGTTGATGATTTGGATGATGCTTATGTGTAGGGGTATTCAAAAGTACCCGACCTGAACTACCTGACCAGTTGACCCGCCTACCCGATTAAAAATTACTGGATATTTAAAATGAAATACCCGAATTTTTTGGGTTGGGTACTAGACCGGTTTTTTGGGGGGTAGTTGGGCCGAGTCAGGGCCGAAATTTTTTAATAATCGGGTACCCCACCCGACCCGATAATTTTAATAAATATACATTTTTAAATTTTAAATTATATTTTTATTATATGTTTTATTATTATATTTTAAAATTAATTTTAAATCCCTAACTTCTTTTTATTTTTGTATTATATACTTTTAAGTTTTGAATTTTTTATAAATATTTATATTAATTCGTCAATATAAGATTTGAAAGAAAAATTATGATCGAGAATAATACATTCTTTTATCGATAAACTTTAATATATACATATATATCTAAATATTTATCTTTTAAACCTATCTCAAATCAATAATTTTATGTTTGAAATATATATCATGAAATTTTAAGTATTTCTTATATATTTTTAAAAAAATAAATTTTAAAAAATATAAAAAATTAAACCCGTTACTGGTACCTGATTTTGCGGGTACCCAATTTTTATGGGCCGGGTCATGGGCCGATGTTTTGGTACCCGAAATTTTGGGTACCCGGTTATGAACACCCCTATTTATGTGTGAATATAATATGAAAAAAATATATGATGTGCCTTAATTTAATTGGTTGAGATCATATCCTAGGTGATAGAACGGATATATGCAATAATTTCTCCATTACACGGGGCATATATATATTTTACCATATTTAATTACCCAATTTCTTAATTTTTAATTTTATTCGAATATACATACACTAAAATATTATAACAATAACCGTATATCTATAATTTATGTTATAATTTTATGTCCCGAAAAAGAAACTGCACCTCTTGTATGGTGGTCAGTAATCAAACTTATCCCCAAATCTATCTGGTCGCGGTTACCAAACGTAAAAAACGATTTTGATGCACATTTGGTTTTGATATTTATGGAAAAACCTCACTTTCTGTGTTTACTCCATGTGCTTCATCAAGAATGGAAAAACCTTATCCTATATTTCAATTTAATCACTAAAACCATGCTTGCCTCATAAGGTTTGACTCTCGAGAAAAAACTACAAATTCTAATTTTAGAAATAATATTTGTGAAACCGTCATAAGTTGTATACATTTATCGGAAAATAAATATGAAATGTTGATAAAAAAACAGCTTATAATATTTGTTTTTTAGTTATACAAAACCTGCCGTCCAGGTGCTTGCATGAGATCGAACTCATGAGCCATGTAAAACGTGATATGTGTTTTTATAGTATATTTATGCAAGAGGGTCGATGTTTATATGAGTATTTTAGGGTGACATATTTTACTGTGAAGTTAAAATAAGATGATTTTAAATAAGTATTGATTCATTTTATAAAAATTTATGTTCTTATATAAAAATATGTGTAGATGCAAAAAAATTTATGACAAAATTTATACAAATTCTTACCAGTTGACTAATATTTATATAATTATACAAATTTTTATTCAGTTAATACAAATTTTGGTTCTAACAAAACCATTATCCAATTTTACATAAATTTTTATTAAAATAATAAAAATTTATATATAGTCATATTATATTGCATCCTAAAATGTTTAATTTTCATGTGTATCATTTTGTTTGACTTTCACGTAGCCATTGTCAAACTGAAATTTAACTAATACACATCGTCAATGCACCATGTTGTGGCACATTGTCACGTGAAATCTTTTATTTCTTAGTTATTGATTTCTCAGACTAAAAGTTCAAGGTTATAATTAGGGCGGAAATTGAGGAAATTTATTTAAATTTAAGATCATAAAAAATGACGTGTTAAAAAAATTAATGAAGTTGATGTCTTTTATTAATTGATCGCATGAATAATATACGAGAATGACTCATAATATAATTTTCTTACGAAAATTCTTAAAATCCAATTAAAATTAAAAAATTCTAATTACAAAAATAGAGACTAAAAATTATCAAGTCATACAAGACCACCTAATAGTACTTTATCTTCTCAAATATTCCTTTTAATAAATTTATTCTTTTGGCTAAAGTAGAGACTAAATATTCCTTTTTTTCGAAGAATTTAATAGTGATTACAGTAATAGCTGTTCTAAAATATAATCTCCACTATTTATATTCAAAACATAGTAAAAGAGTGAATTTCCTAAAATGTGAGATTCAACTCAAAATGTTCCGTTCGTGAAATCCCCAGAAACAACATAGGAAAATCCACCTGTTTTTAGAAGGAAGTCAAGTATAAGAGAAATTATTACATAAACCCGTTTCATCACTTAAGATATGGTCCACAACCAATTAAATTGAGACACATAATATATATTTTTCCATATCATATTTACACATAATCATTGTCTAAATCATCCAATTTAATGTCTTTGATTTAAGAAGGAAAAAAACATATTACCAAAGATTTCTTGTGTCATCTTTCTCTTTGTTCTTTAAAGTTTTCTTAATTAATTTTTTTAATAGATTTGGGTTTTAGGCTTTAGAGTTTAAGGTTTAGGGTTTAGGGATTAAAGGTCTAGGATTTATAGTTTAAGGTTTATGTGTTTTAGGGTTTAGTGTTTAGGGTTAGGATTAGGGGTTACTATTTAGGTTTAGGGTTAGGGGTTATTGTTTAGGTTTAGGGATTAGGTTAGAATTTAGGGTTAAGAAGGGTTTAAGGTTTATGTGTTTTAGGGTTTAGTGTTTAGGGTTAGGATTAGGGGTTATTGTTTAGGTTTAGGGTTAAGGGTTATTGTTTAGGTTTAGGGGTTAGGTTAGAATTTAGGGTTAGGAAGGGTTTAAGGTTTAGAGTTAGGGGTTAGAAAAATTAATTAAAAAATTGAATAATAAAGAGGAAGACAACATAAAAAATCTTTGGTAATAGTTTTTTCTTTTTTAAATCAAAGGCAATAAAGTGGATGAGTTGGATGATGTTTATGTGTGAATATGATATGAAAAAAATAAATTATGTGTCTTAATTTAGTTAGTTGGGACCAATATGCTAGGTGATGGAATGGGTCCATGTAATAATTTCTCCAAGTAGAGCTATTACATGGAGAAATTATTACATGAACCCGTTTCAACACCTAGGATATAGTCCCAAACTAATTAAATTAAGATACATTATATATATTTTTCATATCATATTTATACATAAACATTGTCCAAATCATCTAATTTAATGTTTTTGATTTAAAAAAGAAAAAGAAAATATTACCAAAGTTTTCTTGTGTCACCTTTTTCTTTGTTCTTTAAATTTTTCTCAATTAATTTTTTTATAGATTTAGGGTTTAAGGATTATATTTAGGGTTTAGGATTTAGAGTTTAGGGTTTAGAGTTAGGAGTTGATGTTTAAGTTTAGGGTTTAGGTTTAGGGTTAGAGTTAGGGTTTAAGGTTTAGACTGAGGGTTTAGAGGTTATGTTTTAAGGTTTAAGGTTAGGGTTAAAAAAATAATTAAAAATTGAACAATAGAGAGAAAAACAACATAAAAAATCTTTGGTAATATTTTTTACCTTTTTTAAATCAAAGACATTAAAGTTGATGATTTGGATGATGCTTATGTGTAGGGGTATTCAAAAGTACCCGACCCGAACTACCTAACCAGTTGACCCGCCTACCCGATTAAAAATTACTGGATATTTAAAATGAAATACCCGAATTTTTTGGGTTGGGTACTAGACCGGTATTTTTTGGGGTAGTTGGGCCGAGTCAGGGCCGAAATTTTTTAATAATCGGGTACCCGACCCGACCCGATAATTTTAATAAATATACATTTTTAAATTTTAAATTATATTTTTATTATATGTTTTATTATTATATTTTAAAATTAATTTTAAATCCCTAACTTCTTTTTATTTTTGTATTATATACTTTTAAGTTTTGAATTTTTTATAAATATTTATATTAATTCGTCAATATAAGATTTGAAAGAAAAATTATGATCGAGAATAATACATTCTTTTATCGATAAACTTTAATATATACATATATATCTAAATATTTATCTTTAAAACCTATCTCAAATCAATAATTTTATGTTTGAAATATATATCATGAAATTTTAAGTATTTCTTATATATTTTTAAAAAAATAAATTTTAAAAAATATAAAAAATTAAACCCGTTACTGGTACCCGATTTTGCGGGTACCCAATTTTTATGGGCCGGGTCATGGGCCGATGTTTTGGTACCCGAAATTTTGGGTACCCGGTTATGAACACCCCTATTTATGTGTGAATATAATATGAAAAAAATATATGATGTGCCTTAATTTAATTGGTTGAGATCATATCCTAGGTGATAGAACGGATATATGCAATAATTTCTCCATTACACGGGGCATATATATATTTTACCATATTTAATTACCCAATTTCTTAATTTTTAATTTTATTCGAATATACATACACTAAAATATTATAACAATAACCGTATATCTATAATTTATGTTATAATTTTATGTCCCGAAAAAGAAACTGCACCTCTTGTATGGTGGTCAGTAATCAAACTTATCCCCAAATCTATCTGGTCGCGGTTACCAAACGTAAAAAACGATTTTGATGCACATTTGGTTTTGATATTTATGGAAAAACCTCACTTTCTGTGTTTACTCCATGTGCTTCATCAAGAATGGAAAAACCTTATCCTATATTTCAATTTAATCACTAAAACCATGCTTGCCTCATAAGGTTTGACTCTCGAGAAAAAACTACAAATTCTAATTTTAGAAATAATATTTGTGAAACCGTCATAAGTTGTATACATTTATCGGAAAATAAATATGAAATGTTGATAAAAAAACAGCTTATAATATTTGTTTTTTAGTTATACAAAACCTGCCGTCCAGGTGCTTGCATGAGATCGAACTCATGAGCCATGTAAAACGTGATATGTGTTTTTATAGTATATTTATGCAAGAGGGTCGATGTTTATATGAGTATTTTAGGGTGACATATTTTACTGTGAAGTTAAAATAAGATGATTTTAAATAAGTATTGATTCATTTTATAAAAATTTATGTTCTTATATAAAAATATGTGTAGATGCAAAAAAAATTATGACAAAATTTATACAAATTCTTACCAGTTGACTAATATTTATATAATTATACAAATTTTTATTCAGTTAATACAAATTTTGGTTCTAACAAAACCATTATCCAATTTTACATAAATTTTTATTAAAATAATAAAAATTTATATATAGTCATATTATATTGCATCCTAAAATGTTTAATTTTCATGTGTATCATTTTGTTTGACTTTCACGTAGCCATTGTCAAACTGAAATTTAACTAATACACATCGTCAATGCACCATGTTGTGGCACATTGTCACGTGAAATCTTTTATTTCTTAGTTATTGATTTCTCAGACTAAAAGTTTAAGGTTATAATTAGGGCGGAAATTGAGAAAATTTATTTAAATTTAAGATCATAAAAAATTTAATAGTTTCGAGATTCATAATTTTTTTAAAAAAATATATATGAAATTTAATTAAAAATATTTAATGTTGTTCATATAATATTGGTTTTAAATTTTTTAAGAAATCAAATTAAAAAATAAATGGGAGAAATTAATTTCATAATTTTAGGAGAGCCAAGGCCACACCACGGCTCTCGGAGGGATTCACGTTTTGTTCTAATGTTAATGTTGGAAACTTGTTGAGATCTGTGTGATCATGATCTCTCAAATTTTATAATTTTATTATTTGATGTTTTGAATTTCTTAATTTTTTATTAAATCCTTTTAATATTTTAAAATTTTTAATTAGTTTTTGTTAAATATTATATTAAAAAAATTGTTATGGATATCTTTATTCATGGCGGAGAGACGGAGAGTTGGCTTTATTATTAGGGTTTAATACACATTAGAACTAGGGTTTTTATCTTATGCCTATAAATTAGACTTTTAGACAAAGCATTGTATAATTCTATTTTGAGAATACAATACAAATCTCTCTTTTGTCTCTCATATTTGTTCTTCTATTTTATTATTATTCTTTACTTTATTCACGTTATCAGGACAACGCTCTAACCAAAAGAGGTATTTGTCGTTCAAATCTTAAAGGAGTTATTGAAAAGAATTTATTACTAGCATGAATCAAAGATAAGTTCTTTTCTCTTAACTATATTCTAATTATCGATTTGTCTTTCTTTCTTGATTTCTAATTTTTGAAAAATCATTGGTCATTTGATATTTGTGTATTGATAAAGTGGCTTAATTACCGTTGTTCTTGTTGACAATTATTGAAAAAGATTTTAACAAAATATTAGTGATTAAACCTACCATATATTTAAATTAGTGGAAAGTTCGGTATGTTTTATTTATTTAATTTGAGATTTTTTGTATTTATTTATAACCAATATTTGTTTATTTTATTATGATGATGAAAGCTTATGTTTTAATCATGTTCTAAGTATTACATGATATTAGAACAAATATTAAACCTTTAATTAATTAATAAGTTCTTTGTTATGTTGGTTTAATCCGAGTATATTGGTTGGACATCCCGTTCTGCGAGGCTACTGGTCTCAAAGGAGCTTCTTTTGAAAGGACCTTGTGAACTGATTTAACAACGCTGCGTATGAGAATTAAATTTTTATTCATTGTATGTATTGTATATATATTGGTTGATCAAATACTATTTAATAGTATGAATATTATAAAATCTATATTTGCTTGAAAATAATATTTTTGTGTCGAAAAACTTCACTACAAACTTCTCTCAAGTTCAAGTTACGAAAATTGTCTTGAAACAATAATTTTATGGGAGACATTCACTGAAGTTAATGCATGCATGATGATTATTTCATGCGACTATTGAATTTATGTCATTCCTTGAAGCGCATACAAACTTGATGTTTATTCCAAGCGATTTTTGAATTTGTTTCATTCATTGAAATGAATGTAAACATGATAATTCACTATATGGTTAGAGAATAAAACTCAAATATATGCAAGAGTATCATTGATGATGATATGTTAGAAAAATATACTTTTGTTTTCACACATTAATATTGTCTTACAGACACAATATGATGAAAAAGTTTTAAATACTTATTAGTCTCCGCTCCATTTCCTAAAGTGAATATGATATTTTATAGCAGAATGAATAAAAAGCACATTAGTAATTATGATTGCGATTGAGGTCATAAAATAAACATGGATAAGATAATTCTTTTGAGAATGCTTATATCCATCATAAGTGGAATTATAAAGATGACAAGAATGATAGAGAATAATGTACTATATTTAATATTTTTCATTCTCCAAAGTGAATGAAATAAAACACATATTAAAATGTGCATAATTATACATATTTTTTCCATTTTAAATACAAGAGAATAATGTGAGTACTATATCCGGAAGTACTAATATCATATAAGGCTCCGATTGAACAAATATGTTATTGCCAAATGGAATTTTATTCAATATTTATAATGCATTGTACCCGTCAAAGTCGTGAAAAGACTTATTGAGTTTTAAAGATATTTGTAAAAATATATTGAGAATATCATTCAAAAGGGATATTGACTATCTCAACGAGTATAACTCAAGACAATAAGAAAATTTTGACAAAATTACATGCATTGTCATCTATATTGTACTACAGAAGAATTGTTACAAATTCAAGCTCATGCTATTGTAAACCAGATGTTTGTTGATAATTTTATTGGCATGACCGGTTAAGCCATCTCGATTCAATTATGATGTAAAAATTTGTTGATACTTTTATGTGGTCACTTATTGAAGAACTAAAATTTTCTTCAAGATAATCTTTCATGTGATACTTGCAATGAAAGCAATTGGATTATTCAATCATCAACAACTAAGATAGAGTGTAAATCTATTAATTTTCTAGAATAGGCACAAGGTGATATATGTGATCCCATACACCTTTCTTATAGTCCATCTAGATATTTTACGATTTTTTTGATGCATCGATTGTTATTAACCCGTAACTTGGTGTTTTCAAGGCTATTTGCTCAATTGATAAAATTACTAGCATATTTTTCAAATTATATTATAAAGGCAATCGGTCTTGATAATTTTGATGACAAGTCATTTTACATGTAGTATCACTAATTCGTATCAAGCCAACAAATGATCATAAGTTCTCCCCATTACAAATGGTTTTTGGTTTGGAACCAAATATTTTTCATCTTAGATTTTTTGATGTACGATATATGTTCTAATTGCTCCACCAGAACGCACAAAGATGAGTTTTGTTGGGAATATATATCGGATTTAAATATCTTGATCTTCTGATAGGAAATTTATTTACAGCTTGATTTACTGGCTATCATTTTAATGAGTCAGTTTATCAAACACTAGGGGGAGAAAATAAAATAGCTGGAAAAAGAAATAAGTTAGAATGAATTATTATTTTCTTAGTTTGATCCACGTATTTAACAATGTGAACTATAAGTTCAAAGAATAATCATTTATCAAATCAATTTCCAGATGCTTTTGTTGACCCTAAAAGTGTAACTAAGTCATGTATACCAGCTATGAATGCTCCGATTAAATTTGATGTTCTGGAAGGATAAACTCTAGCTTCTAATGAGTCTAACTTACGCCTTTAGCGTGGTAGACAAGTAAGTTCCAAAAATAAAAATCCTCGATAAAGAAAATGAGCTATATTTTATGATGGTCTGATCGAGGCATCATTGAATTATGAAATCTCAAGAAGAGATTAAAAGGTCTCCAATATAGATATTGATATGACTCAAGTACCTGATAATAAAAAGATCTCAATAGATTCTGTCATGTTGGTAATAAGTGGAACTGAAATTAAATCGACGTTGATGACATATTTGCATATAATATAGAACCAGAGATTTTATTTGATGATATGGATCATGAATCATTGTCAATTGGGCAATGTAAATAAAGAAATGATTGACCAACATTAAAGAGGCAATTGAGACGAAACTAAAATCTCTTTCATAAAGAGAAGTATTTGGGCCTATAGCCCGTACATTAAAATATGTAAAGCTCGTGGATATAAATGAACATTTGTGAGAAAGAGAAATTAAAAGAAGAAATCATGAGATATAAGCTTATTTGGTTGCACAAGAATTTTCACAAAGACATGAAATTGATTATGAGGAAAATCTATTCCTCGGTGGTGGATGCAACTACTTTTAGATTTTGACCAGTCTAGGAATAAATAAAATTACTCAGTTGCTGCCTAATGGATGTTGTTACATCTTATTTAAATAAGCCTCTTGATAGTAATATTTATATGAAACTTCCGAAAAGATTTAGATTTTCATAAGCAATTAATTCAATTTCTCGAGAATATTATTCAATCATATTGAATATATCTTTTATAGATTGAAACAATTTAGGCGTATTTGATATAATCGCCTCATTGAATACTTATTAGCATAATGCTATATGAATTGTTTAATTTACCCGAGCATTTTTATTAAGAGGTTTAGCTCTAAACTTTTATTGTTGTGTACGTCGATGATTTAAATATTGTTGAGACTCATGAAAAGATCTCCTCAAATCCTTGTGCATCAATCAGCATACAAAAAAATATTGAAAGAGACTTTACATGCATAACACATATTCATTGATCAACTTTATGGTTGTTAGGTCTCTTAATGTAACAAAGATTCGTTTTTCCTCAAGAAAAGGGTTGATATTCTTGGTCTAAAAGCACAATATATACATTATTTGATTTGGAAGCATCATATCTTAGCTGTCGAGAAATATTAATTAAGTACTACAAGATCATTACCTTTAAATAATTGTTATGCATGAGGCAAAGCCGAAATATGTGTTTGAGTAAACATATCTTGAAGATATTTAAATTGTTTTCATAATATATGATGCAAGCTATCTTGTATAGAGATAATACAAGATTTATAAGATGCATGAGGCAAAGCCGATATATGTGTTCGGCTAAACATATTTCTTTCAAGTTTCGTCCCTCATGATCTTGATAAGAATAGTATCCCGATTCATTTCAAGTAATAATTTAAAAGATTTATCCACTAGTGCATAATCTATCTCAATATTTGAAAATTGTATTTAATATTGAATTATGAAGATTCAAAGATCTTATGTGATATTTTCATGAGGGGGATTAAATACGCGTTGCACTCTTTTTTTCTTTAACCGAGGTTTTGTCCCAATTGGTTTTCCTAATAAGGTTTTTAATGAGGCAACATGTTATGCGTATCAAAGATGTGTGTACTCTTTTTCCTTCACTAAGAATTTTTCCCCACTAGGTTTTTATCTTAGTAAGGTTTTAATAAGGCACATTATCTTCATGGATATCCAAGGAGGAGTATTATGAATATCTTTATTCATGGTGGATATCGATATATTAAATTAAACTTAGTGGGCTTTATTATTAGGGTTTAATACGCATTCACGAAACATTGTATACAACCCTACTTTAAGAATATAATATAAATCTCTTTTTTGTCTTTCATATTTGTTCTTCTATTTTATTCTTGTTCTTTATTTTATTAAAAAAATAAAACTTTTTGTCGAAATTTTATTTTATACAATATATATTAAAAATCATCTAAATAATATTTTTAGTTGGCCTACAAAAATCAAGTGTTAAGTTCTGCCTGTAATACCCCAATTTTATTGGATTAAAGTTATCTTTAATCTGACTCATAAAATTCTATTCAATTTAAAATCTCAAATTTACTCATAAATCAAGATTAAAATAAATAAAAAAAGTTTCCTCTGATAAATTTAAATCGAAAATATATGGAGCTTCAATATAAACATATTAAGGACCAAATTATAAAAAATAAAGATAAAAGAAACATTATTATAAATATACCTAATTTTTTTTAAAAAAATACATAATTAGTCTCAGATCAAATATTTTATAGCCAAAAATAAAATTTGACCCAACTCGATCCGAACCTATTTTTTAGTTGAAAAAAAAAACAAAACGATCAAACATAATGCATATCCCTATCTTCAAGAATTAGAACTCAATAACTGAAATGTACTAAAATACATAAACATAAATTTATATGCATTATTTTAATATATAATCATGTTTATTGTTGGAATTTCACATTTATTCACACAATATATTAGGTAGTGACATATTTATTTGAAATTAATAAAATTAATTTTTTTAGACCATCAGATAAAAATAAAGGAATAATTAAACTATTTTAAAAAATAAAATTAAATGAGTTTATATTATTTAAATGAATTTTAATATATAATTATAATACATCATTATATATTATTAACGTCATATATATTGCTATACATTATTAATTTTTAATAATTTTTAAATAAACAATAATTTTTTAATATTATTTTTGATAAAATTTTGATTAAAAAATTAGTAGAAACACAATAAGAGTTAAAAATAACCCAAGGATATAAATAACAGTCATACAGAATCAAAGAAAAAAATAAGTATTCAGGTATCATTAATCCTTTTAAATATAATTACATATTTAATATTTTATTTATATTCTTGTTCTTATTTCAATACTTTGATTATTTTTGGATAAAGTAATATCTAACGTTATATTTTATTTTTAAATTAATATTTTCTTCATTAAAAGTTAATATATACAATGACAATATTTTTTATTTTTTTAGTCAACGACCCACATAGCAATATAATATTTTTTAATCAATATCACCATTTCAATTAAAAAATAAATCTCTAAAAATAAGAATTTAAACCTATAACCTATAGAAGAAAATTAGCTTTTCTTGAATGTGTGCCCATAATAAAACGAGAACAGAGCTAATTAAAATCTTGACAGTGGAGTTTGTTAAGGGCGTTGAGCATTAGTTAGGGATGTAAAAAATTGATTTATCAAAAGAATCTATTAAAATATGTTTAAGTCAAAATTTAATTTGATTCGAGGTTTGGATAATTCAAAATCAATTTATGTTTGATTGTTGTTAATCTGAACTCTAATTAGATCTGTTGTTGTAGTAATTGAATCGATCTATATCAGATTAAGAATGATTTGAATCCGAATTAAACAAGTTACTATGGACTCAAAACCCGATCTGCACCCGATTTAAACGAACCTGAACCGGTGTCTGACCTTGTAGATAACCGATATTATCCGACTGAATCGACCCGATACTCAATTTTATTCGACTTATTTTAAACCCGACCTAATAATTAACCGCACTTGTTTTGAATCTGACTTATCATTAACTTAATACTTGACATGTAATTGATGATATCTATAATTTGATGATTTAATGAATTATTTTAAACCCGATCTAAAACTAACCCGTATTAAATTCAAATCGAATCAAAATATTAAATTGATCTGAAATAATCTATAATTGACTTAATTCGACCTAATAGTATTTGATCTAAACTCTATTTGATTACATTTTGGGTAAATTACACATATAACCACATTACTATGGGGTTAGTATCGAAATGACCACAGTACTTTAAAACGCGTCAAATAGACCGTGAACTATTAAAATGGTATCGAAATAATCACCGACCATTAAAAAATTAACGGACGGATAACATTGTAGTTAAAATAAAATAAAATATTATACATTTACCCCTTTTCATTCATATATTTTTTAAATTTAGTCCTAATTAATAAAATTACTTAATTAGGTGATGACACGTATTACTACCTGATTGGAGGAGAAAAATAACTTAACCATTGGGACAAGCATACTCTATTGATATCAAGCACTATTATTTTTATATAATTATTGTTTCTCATATTTGTTACTTTATATTTAAATAATAAAATAATAATTAAATTATTATATAATAAATTAAAAGTTTCAAATTAATAAAATTTTATCTATAAACTCTAAACCCTAAACCTTAAATCCTACATCTTAAAGTCCAAACCTTAAATTCATTCAAATGAATTTTTAAACCCTAAACCCTAAACATTAAATCCTAAACCCTAAAATCCAACCCTAAATCTTAAATTTTTAAATAAATTTAAGGTTTAACATTTAGAATTTAAGGGTTAGGATTTAACATTTAGGGTTTAGGGAATATTAAAACTTAAATTCATTTAAAAATTTAAAATTTAGGGTTAGGGCTTAATATTTAGGATTTAGGATTTACAATGGTAAACCCTAGATTCATTTAAAATTTAAGATTTATTATATAATAATTAATTAATATTTTTATTAAACTAAAAATAATTAAATATAAAGAAAAAAATATGAGAAACAATAATTATATATAAATAATAATGTTTCATGTCTTGTTGGCCTAGTGGTTAAGCCATTTGAGTTTCATGCTTTGAACCCACGTTTGATCCCATTAGAAGCATGTTTTGAAATTTATCTTTTCTCTTTTATTCAGATGGGGACACGTGTAATCACCTAATTAAATAATTTTATTATTTTATTATAATAAAATTAGGACTAAATTAAAAAAATATATAAATGACAAGGAGTAAATGTATAATTATTTTATTTTATTTTAACTGTTACGCCATTCGTTAGTTATTTTTTAACGGTCGGTGGCTATTTCAGTATCATTTTAATAGTTAACCGGTGTATTTAACGTATTTTAAAGTAGGGTAAACTACCCCAGTGACAACCCAACTAATTGTGGATACCTGATGCGTATTAGATATGCGCAATTTTAGTGCAAGTGAACACGTCACCAAGTAACAATGTGATGAGTATCAAGTATCGTCTCCACAGGGATTGATCTACTTAATATGCTTCCCTTGATCTTCTTGCTCTGTAAAAGAAAACAAAATAAAAACACAAGCGATTGGGTTGTGATTGAACTAAATACTAAAAACTAAATAAAGATAGAAAATTTAGATAAAGAAGGTGGCTAGGATCCAGTTGTGTTGTATAGTGGATTTAGTCAACTCATTTCTGTCCAATGCAATTACACAACACTGCCTCGGCAGAACTGCAGATTACTGCCTCGGCAGAACTGCAGATTACTACCTCGACAGTGAAGATACTCGTCTGTCGCGACAATCCCTTGCTCTTGGGCAGACTTTACCAAAGTTCAGCAAAGTGTCCTTAAATGACTCTGCTTATCCCTAAGTTGAAGTATTGTTGATTATCAGTCCTTGATGATATCTCCCGGCGTGAATCAATTATAATTACCAACCAATCCCACACTTCTATTAGCCGCTGAAACTCTAAACCTATCCCTAGGCCGAGTTAGTGTTCTATGATAGAAACACCATACTTATTCCTTTCGTGAATCTAACTCTCCCGATATTAGATAAATGGATGACTTACAAACTTCTCTCCTAAGCTTGAAAGTAAGAACAAAGAATGGCAAAGAATAAGCAAACTTTGATATTTTATTGCATTAGAAATAAGAAACAAAGTTTGACTTCCTCACACTAATACTTTACAACCTTCACCTAAGCCTAAATAAAATTAGAACATAATGTAGAAGAAAAGAAAAACTAAAAGTTCCGAATCTAATTGTATGCTCTCTTCC
This sequence comes from Abelmoschus esculentus, assembly GCA_035048815.1. Lineage (NCBI taxonomy): Eukaryota > Viridiplantae > Streptophyta > Magnoliopsida > Malvales > Malvaceae > Abelmoschus > Abelmoschus esculentus. The sequence goes on along the minus strand of JAUCBN010000026.1, from coordinate 7,803,647 downwards.
CTTGGACGACTATGCATTATATAGGCTTGTCCTAGGGCAAACCTTTCCTAAGTAGAATACAACTTGGAGTAGGGAACAAGTCATGTACATAAATCAAATATTTCCAAGTTTTATTCCTTCTATAAGGTTTTCCCGCGTGGCCTTGTCTTTGGGCTTTCCACGTGCTATCCAGCTTCGATTCTTGGGCTTCTTGTCCAGTAATGTTTTCCTTATTTTACTCCTTAGCTTGCCTACCACATTGCTACTTGTCCTCTACTGCCTTGGCATCAGGTCCTGCCTCGGCCTTAGTTCGCTGTTGCGGCAATGCTTCTTCCTGCACAGATACAAAAATGCAGTAAAGTTTGCCTTTTCTGTAAATGCTATATTTAATAGCATAATCTCTAAATATATCACATTAAGTCTATGCATTGGTCCAAGTAGGTGTAGAATTGATAATTAATGCCCATGAAAAGTGTAGAAAGTGATAGTGAGTTGAGCAGTTATCACACCCTCAAACTCGAACCATTATTTTCCTTAAGCAATATAAACCATTAATTTGTCAAAATTTATTCCTTCTTGGTCTTATGTTTCCATCTTATTCTCCCCACCATAACTATGTCTATTCTTTAGACTTAACCTGTCGGTTACCTAAGGGTTTACCTAGAAGACAAACTATAATGTTTTGTGAGTGTATGCGTTTTTATGGACAAGTTTGATTAAGGGCCTTCTTAGATAAACTCTAAGTTCAAGACAAATACACTTGGATCTAGTGCACTTTTCTTTTTCTAAACAACCAATTCTTGAGACAATTTCGGGTACCTCAAGGATTGTGTTTTTCTCTTTATTATTTTCTTATTTCTTTTACTATTCTTTTAAGCATACTAGAGCCAATTTCGGGTACCTCTAGCATGAAGAAGAGTATTTCCTAGAGCCGGTGATAGACACCTCTAGTCACCTTTCCAAGATCTAAGTCTTTATCACCTAAATTTATTAAAAGAATCCCTATAGTCAAACAAGTCCCAAAAGTGTTTTAAGTTCATCCATATAGTAAGCTTTTAAGTTTTCTCCTTAAGTATTCTAGAACTAAGCCTTCAAAATAGAACATAACTATGGTAAGGAGAAAGATTTCTATTGCTTTAAAAGAATAAACTAAAACAATACTGATGATGGGCATTGCAAAAGTGTAGGCAACAAATTCAAGTAAAGTGGTTGATATAAAAAATAAAATTTTATCACTTAAAAACTCCCTTTTCATGGCAAGGCATAGACAATGGATTACCTCGGCAGTGGCTCTACACCCCCAAGCTCGAACCAAGCATTGTCCCCAATGCTTAAATTAGGGGCAAACAGTAGTAACAAAAATATGAAAAGGAAACAAGTAATACAAGAAACATAAAATAAATTCATAAGGACTCCGAAGAGTTGTCCTCCATAATTAATTTTCTGGATCTTACTGTTGATTGATGTATCCTTGGTGATGGTGATGGTTGAGTCTTTTCTTGTCGTGGTGGCTGGACTCTTGTAGGTGTTGTTCGTTACATGGGAGCGTTCAATTCTTCTTCTCTTTCATCTTTGGTCACCATTATATCAGTCCATCTATCGTTTTCTAGATCTACCCAGGCATGGTGAATGGTCAGCCCGACAACGTCTGAACTTGGGTGTACATAGGCATCTATCTCTTTTGATAGACTGCCCATGATGATGAGGGATCTTAGGGGAGTGCTGAAGACTGCCCTCCTCTTGGAAGGTCTTTTGCTGGCAGATGATGCTGCGGCAGAATCTGCTGCCTTAGATGGGCCAGCAACGTGAAACTATTGCTGAGGGCCTGTGGGGAAGAATGGTCTCGGTCCTCATGAAGCTGGTATTGTCTCTGTGTAGGGTGCAGCTATCACGAACATGTTGGTTGGAAATTCTGGAAACTACACCCCTTGGTCTGAAAAGTTGTGGAGCATCATTTGAGCAAGTGTAATGTTGAAGTCTATTGGATACTCCATGTATCTCTACTGCCTAAGATCCATGGTTTCCATCCTTTGTAGAATTTCCTGGTATGGGTCTGCTACGGTAGTGGTGTGGGTAGTGTCAGGCATGTCTGCCGTGTACTGGGCCCCGACAGCAGTGTCAGCAGTGAACTGCTGCGGAGTTGCCTAAACTGGTTCTGCTTGCATGATCTATAAGATCTTGTGGTAGAAGTCTCTGGTCCATCCTTTGCTACTATCTGTGAATTCATTTGTCTCGGCATTGGAAACACCTGCAGCATTACAAATACCAGTGATTAAAAAAGAGAAATATAAAGGGCTTTTTATCCTTCTTATCGCATTCGTAAATTTTTCGTAAAATAATTTCTCCAAAGTTGATGCTCATTTTGTTGATGATCGATTGGATTAGCGCAAATCTCCTTCGGTCCATCGTGCTGTTATATGAGGTTTTCATGAGGCGTCTTTTTAAAAAAGTGTTCTAAAGCTTGGCCTCGGGTTTCAGACTTTACCTTTCTATTGATCCTTTATGGGTATCGGATTCCCATAGGGTATTGTTGTAGCAAAGATCGTCTTTAATCAACTCATAATCTTCAATGGTGACATCCTTCATGAATTCGGCATTGACATCATATATAGGGACAAGACCGTAGAAATCGTTGATGTTTCGGCATCGAGCTTGATAGGCCTACCTCTGTAGTGGATAAAGAGAGAGTCCTTGCTTGGGTCGTGCGCATAAAATTCACGCACGATGGTGGCATTGGCCTGGATCGGTTGTAGGCAGAAAATCTCTCAGTCTTGTTATTTTATCTTATCGAACAAGTAGTGTTCGATGCAAAAAATTTCTTCCTCAGAATGTCCCTTGTTCCTCCCATAATTGTCGAGCAATGAAGGACCTGTTGAATCGGTCATCAACAACGGCTGTGGAAAAGCGTCTGTAAGTGGTCATGAGTAAGTAGATTGAGATTTGAGGTTCTTGGAGATTTTCTTGAAGTATTTCTAAAAATTGCAAGAAGGCTTGTAAGTAGGTAGAGAGTATTATGAGAGCAAGATTAGCAAAGATTCTAAAGAAAACAAGAATGCAAGAGTGAATAGTTCAAGAGGGAGAGATTGCTTATATAGGCCTCGGCCTTGTGACCGTTTCAACAACTAGCCGTTTTGTAGCCGTTAACTTTTACTGTCGTTTGCATTTACTGTCGCGGCGGGAATCTCGATAGAGTAGCCGTTACGGTGTTTATGCTCGTTGGGACTACTGTGACTCTGACCCTATTTTACTGCCTCGGCATAATTCCTGCTGTGAACTATTTCTCCTTTATTCTTGCTAATTGTCCTAAAAAACAAGAAAATTAATTAAAGACAAAAATATTTATAGAACGTAAATCTAAATTAAACTAATCCTAATATAATAATAAAAAGATAAGGGAAGGGATTATGCCACTGGTGGAGTGCATGCAAATGCATCTCCCAAGGTGATCATCTCTTGTTGGACAGAATGATTCTTTAAGTGTTGGCCATTGACTTTATGTCCATCCCTTTTTGTTCTAATCTTCACTGCACCCTGTATGTTTGGACAATGTGATGTTCTATTGATTTCCTCCATATCTCCCTTAATTTTCCTAACAAAAATTCTTCCATAACAAATATCTAATTTTCTATCGAGCATACTGCCCAGGCAGTAGCAGTTGAAACAGGACATCTTTGCGTCTGCATCTGTGGTATGAAGGACTTTGCATTCTTTTGCATCATCATACCTTTTCAAATTATGGAAGACATTTAGTTTGACTTGTTGGTCATTTACACTCATAGTCAACTCTCATTTTTCTATATCAATTATTGTTCGTCCAATCGCAAGGAAAGGTCTCCAAGGATGATTGGCATATTCTCATCTGCTTCACAATCAAGGACAAAAAAATCAATAGAAAAAATAAATTTGTCTACTCTTACCAGTATGTCATCGATTTTTCCTTCGGGTTGCACGTATGATCAATCCGCAAGTTGGAGCATCACAGTAGTGGGTTTTGCCCTTCCAAATCCAAGCTTTCGAAAGACAGATTTGGACATTAGATTGATGCTTTCTCCAAGGTCGCATAGGGCCTTACATTCATAGTGGTTACCAATTGCTCAAGGTATTGTAAAGCATCCAGGATCCTTCAATTTTGGTGGCGTGCGGTTGTGTAGCATTACCATGCATCCTTCTGTAGCAGCCACTGTTTCAAACTCACCTAGCCTCTTTCTCTTAGACACAATGTCTTTCAAGAACTTAGAATAATTAGGCATTTGTTCAATTACATCTACAAAGGGTAAGTTAATGTGGACTTGCTTTAGAATATTAAGAAATTTCTTAAATTGATGGTCCTGTTTTTGTTTTTCAACCTTTGTGGGAAGGGTGGTGGTAGTTTCATCTCCTCCAAGGTTTCTTTTGGTTTGAAATTTAATACCTGGAACCACTATGTTTGTCGCTGTCTCGGTAGTTTATTCAGGTGTTGCCGAGCTCTCTGCTGGGGCAATATTTTCATGATTAGTTTGTTCAGCATCCAAGCCCTCTTTTTCTAGTTCTTGTGGTGGGACTTTGGCTGCTGAGCTTTCTACCTTTTCTTTCTACTGTAGACCACTTCTAGTAGTGATTGTTGTGCATTGTTCATGGACCATTACCTTAGCAAATTCAGTATTGCTAGGTAATCCTCCTTGTGGTCTACTATTGATGTTCTGGGCAAACTGCTCAATTTGGGTTTCTAGTGCTTTGATAGCAGCCTCTTGGTTTTGTAACCTCATCTCAGTCCTATTTATGAATGTATCTGTTCTTTTGATAAAGTTACTGTTCTCTGCCATGTATGATTCAATTTTCATCATGAATACTTTTAGAGAATTTTTCAGAGAACTTACAGGTTGTTGTTGATGCATCTGATGATGTGGCATAGGTTGCTGGACTTGCTGTTGCGATAGATGTTGCATTTGTTGTTGAAATCTTGGGGGTTGAGTAGTTGGATTCAAGGCATTGTTTGGATTACTCCATGAAAAGTTTGGATGCCTCTTCCATGAGGGGTTGTATGTGTTGGACATCATATTATTTCTATTATAGTTTTCCACATACATGCTAGATACATACACTCAGAAGAATTGTGGTTACCTCCGCATAAATTGCAAAAAGAATCAATAGACTTAACTTCATGTGTGTTTTGTTGTAGCTGCATATTTTGCATGATTTTAGTAAGAGAGGCCAAGTATGTTGTCACTGAATTTGATGTTTCTAATTTATTTACTGTGGCTTGGCGTCTTACTCCTCCTTGCCTAGATGTAGAAAATTGAAAACCATTCTTTGTGAGTTTATTCAGTATATCAATAGCTTGCTCAGGTGCTTTATCTAGGAGTGTTCCATTTGCCGAGGCATCTAACATCATCCTTGTCGGGGTATTGTTGGCATTGTAAAACATTTCCACTTGTGTCCACAGTGGAAATCCATGTAATGGGCACTTGTGCAATAACTCTCTGTAGCGTTCTCATGCCTCGTACATAAGTTCATCATCAGCCTGTCGAAAAGAAGTAATTTTATTACGAATTCTATCATATAAATTTGTAGGATTAAAGCGCGTAATGAAATCTCGGGATAATTCACTCCAAGATCCTATTGATCCTGCTGGAATGTTATTTAGCCAGGTTTTTGCCCTATCCCTCACTGAATAGGGGAACAACTTCAATCTTAAGACATCTTTATGGACTCCTTAAATTTTGAAAGAGTTGCAAATTTCCATGAAGGGCTTAAGATGTTGCCTGACATCTTCTGTCAATCCCCGATAATGGCGCCAAAAACTTGATGCGTGTTACATATACGCAATTTTATTGCAAGTGAACACATCGCCAAGTAATAAAGTGATGAGTATCAAGTATCGTCTCCATAGGGATTGATCTAATTAATATGCTTCCTTTGATCTTGTTCTGTAAAAGAAAACAAAATAAAAATACAAGTGATTGGGTTGTGATTGAACTAAATACTAAAAACTAAATAAAGATAGAAAATTCAGATAAAGAACGTGATCAAGATCTAGTTGTGTTGTATAGTGGATTTAGTCAACTCGTTACTGTCTAATGCAATTTCACAATATTGCCTCAACAGAACTGCAGATTACTGCCTCAATAGTGAAGATATTCGTCTGCCGCGGCAATCCCTTGCTCTTGGGAACACTTTACTAAAGTTTGGCAAAGTGTCTTTAGATGACTCCGCTTATCCCTAAGTCGAAGTACTGTTGATGACAAGTCCTTGATGATACCTCCCGGCGTGAATCAATTATAATCACCAACCAATCCCACACTTCTATTAGCCGTTGAAACTCTAAACCTATCCCTAGGCTGAGTAGTGTTCCGTGATAGAAACATCGTACTTATTCCTTTCGTGAATCTAACTCTCCTGATATTAGATAAATGGATGACTTACAAGCTTCTCTCCCGAGCTTGAATGTAAGAACAAGGAATGACAAAAAATAAGCAAACTTTGATATTTTATTGCATTAGAAATAAGAAATAAAGTTTGTCTTCCTCACACTAATACCTTACAACCTCCACCTAAGCCTAAACAAAATTAGAACATAATGTAGGAGAAAAGAAAAACTAAAAGTTCTGAATCTAATTGTATGCTCTCTTCCCTTGGACGACTATGCATTATATAGGCTTGGCCTAAGGCAAACCTTTCCTAAGTAGAATACAACTTGGAGTAAGGAACAAGTCATGTACATAAATCAAATATTTCCAAGTTTTATTCCTTCTAGAAGGTTTTCCCACGTGGCCTTGTCTTCGTGCTTTCCATGTGCTATCCAGCTCCAATCCTTGAGCTTCTTGTCCAGCAACATTTTTCTTATTTTTCTCCTCAGCTTGCCTACCACATTGCTACTTGTCCCCTACTACCTCGGCATCAGGTCTTGCCTCGACCTTAGTTTGCTGTTGTGGCAATGCTTCTTCCTGCACAGATACAAAAATGTAGTAAAGCTTGCCTTTTCTGTAAATATTATCTGTAATAGCATAATCCCTAAATATATCATATTAAGTCTATGCATTGGTCCAAGTAGGTGTAGAATTGTTGATTAATGCCCATGAAAAGTGTAGAAAGTGATAGTGATTTAAGCACTTATCAATACTTATTTTGGCCACTCAACTAAAGAACTCGTCAATCAAATCACCTAACTTTAAAACCCTACCTATTTTGGCCACTGTCGTTAAAATTCTGGCAAAGAGGTTAACAGTAGTGACGTAGTAGTTAAATAAAATTTGTATAATTACATATTCAATCCATGTAATTTATTTATTATTTTAATTTAATCCTAATTTTAAATTAATAAATAAAATTAATCACCCAATGTTTAAGACATTAAGTGAATCATAATATATATAAATCGTATAAAACAAAAAATATTAAATAAAAAAGTAAGAAACATCAAAGACGAATTATATTATTCGAATATTATATTTTTGAATAAAAGTATTCCTACAATAAATATTTGAATAAAAATCATAAATATTCGAATATTAGGATTTAAAAATATTTAGATTTTAAATATTTGAATAATAAATATTCAAATAAAAATATTTGGATTAAAAATATTCGAATAAAAATATTTGGATTAAAAATATTCGAATAAAAAATATTTGGATATTCAAATAAAAATTATAAATATTTTTATTCCAACATCTGAATAAAAATCATAAGTATTTGAATATTTTTATTCAAATATTTTTTAATCCAAATATTTTTATTCGAATGTTTATTATACGAATATTTTTATTCGTATATTTATTATTCAAATATTTAAAATCTAAATATTTTTATTTGAATATTTTTAAATCCAAATATTCGAATATTTATGATTTTTATTTCAATATTTGTTGTAGGAATAATTTTATTTGAATATTTATTATACGAATATTTTTATTTGTATATTTAATATTAAAATATTTTTATATGAATATTTATAATTTTATTTGAAAATATAATATTAGAATAAAATAATTCATCTTGTTTCTTATTTTTTTCTCTAACTTTTTTTGTTTTATACGATTTATATATATTACGACGCACTTAATATCTTAAACATTAGGTTGTTCAAGGTTTAAGCACTTTTGTGTTGTAGTCAAGAGGTCATATGTTCAAATCCCACCAAAAGTAATTAACTCTCTTAATTTTTTTTCATCCGATTGTGACATGTGTCATCTCCTAGTGTTGATACGTGTCACAATCCTATTGGAGAAGAATTAATATAATAAATGAAAATAATCATTCAAACTAGTGATGAAACGTGTCATCAATTGATTGAGTGATTAATTTTATTTATTAATTTAAAATTATAATTAAATTGAAATAATAAATAAATTGTTGGGATTAAATGTGTAATTTTATAGATTTTATTTAACTGCCATGTCACTGCTGTTAACTTTTTCGTCAGAAATTTAACGGCAATGGTCAAAATAGGTAGGGTTTTAAAGTTGGGCGACCTGATTGACGAGTTCTTTAGTTGGGTGACCAAAATAGATATCCTCAATTAGTTGGGTGGTCACTGGGGTAGTTTACCCTTTAAAGTATGGTGACCATTTTGATATCAACCCTATAATATTGTGGTTATATGTGTAATTCACCCTTACATTTTTTACATCCCTAAAATCGATTACAATCTACAAATTACACAAGGGATAAATGATGGAAACATATGCTTTTGTCAAAATTTATATCATGAAATAAACATATAACTTACTCTGTTCGTACAAAATAGGGATAAATAACCAAATCATCAAAAGTATATGTACCTTGCGAAGTGTAGTGATTAAATTTTGGTGATGACTATTTTAATATTTATTTAAAAATTATTAAAAATAACAATTATTGAAGTGAAAGGATAATAATATGTCATAGATTTTAGACTTATCTTATTAATAGATGAACGTAAGAATTTATATCAAGGATGAACATATAAAATTTTAATTAGACGAATTAATAAAATTTTTGTTTAATTAAAATTTTATGAAAAACTAAAATAAAATTTTATAAGAAATTCTTTAAAAATCTAAATTAAATTTAAAATCTAAGGGAAAATGATTTCTCTTCTTCCTCCCCTTAATTCATTTCTCGATATATTTGTAATCACTAATTTTATCCAAAGTATTAAAGTCGGTTTAATTTTCGCTTTAAATTCGAATATTGGGCTTGTAGCTATTAAACAAAAAATCAAAAATATTACTACTAATTATATTACATTATTTTTTTTATTTTATTTTATAATAATAAATACATTTGTGTCTTATTTAATACAAAAAGTACTATTATCATTTAAATTTTGTTACTTTCATTATAAACTAAAAATCCAAAAACATTATGTATCTGTATTTATTTATTTCTGTTTTAATATTAAATATTCTTATATTATTATAATATTATTATAATATCATTTTCTATTATTATATATTTTTGGTTTATTATTATTATTATATGTATATAAATGAATCTGAATATAAATAAAAAACATTTAAATAAGCATAAAGCCCAAGTTCCTTTTTATTTCAGTACATAATAAAAATTACAAAACCCAAAAAATTAATATAATCAGCCCAAACCCTAGCCCAGATCCGAATATCAGCTAACCCTAACCCTTTTTCATTTCGTGCAGTCGTTCTAGGACCGTTGGATTGACTCTCAAATCCAACGGTCAAGTTTGAAGAAGGAGAATGCCTCAATTTGCTGCACGCGTCATGCGCCGACAGTTGGTTGCTCCGTGAGCGCGTGCATTGCACGCCCCATAGCATTCGAATTCTCAGCGACAGTTCGAATCCTGTCGTCGGTCGCCGTTCGTTCTCTCCCCGCCGATAGTCATACCTCACATGCAAACAAAGTGTCAAAATCGTAGAAACTTACAGAGGCAAAACAACAAAAATCGACTGAAATTTCAAAAAGGCATTGCAACTGAAGTTCAGAGATTTCAGAGGTTACACAACACACTGATTTCGGTCAATATTTGAGAAAAATCAGAGAGTTACATGAGCAATGGAAACTAAAATCAATAAAAGCAGAACGAATAGGAGATTTAATTTTTCTTTTCTCTTTTTTCTAATTTCTTTGTAACCGATTATAAAAACAGAGAGCGAACAGATTGTAAAGAGTCCTCACTTCGAATCAATAGAAAAAAACAACATTTCAGAGTAATATCCTCTTGTCCATTTCTATTTCGCAAAAAAAAATCTTTAGGGTTTTGTTTCTTACCCATTTTAAAGTGTGTCGGTTCGTCTCTTTCGATCGGTGATAATCCCCACGGTCCTTGGATCAACGAGGTGAGCCAAACAAAAAAGGTAGACGAATCGAGGCCTTCGAATCTAAAGGAGAGAGGTCTTTTGGTGTTGTTTTACCAAAATAAAATGGGTATTTGATTCGTTTTTTTGGCTTTAAATCTGTTTTGGTGTTTCAAAATCAAAAAGAAAGGTTGTTTCGGTGTTTGAAAAAAGGATTTTTATTGATTTTTAAAAGAAAAAGGGTATTTGAAAATAGAGATTTTTATTGGTTTTCGTTTTCTGAGAAACGTGGCGGAGCTGATGAACACATAAGTGTTTATCTTTTTCTGGGTTTTTATGATGAACACACAGAGAAAGAGGGGCTTTTGATTTTGGTTGAAGAGAGAAAATGGTAAAAGGGGGTTTAATCTTTGTTTCAAGTGTGTTATATACTTTCCTCATATTTTAAAAATGGGCTTTTTACGTAATAAACCCCTCTGTGTTAAAATATTAATCTCCTCGGTCTCTTAACTCTTATCTTCCTTTCGATTTCATCCCTAATTGGACCATGACTGTTATTTTAAAAATGGTTTAACTGCATTAAGGTCCCCCCTTGTTTCAGGATAAACTTTCAGACCCTTCCTCACCTAAAAATGGTGTTTCGAGGGCCTGAAGGTTTTTCAATTATTTTATTATAATCATTGTTTTAAAATAAATCTTGCCTTTTCTTTTAATTTTAACTTGAGACTTTTTTTTATTTCATTTTGGTCATTTCAGTAGTCTTTTTCATTATTTCTAGTACCTTTTATGTTTTTACTTATTTAGCACCTTTTATTTATTTGTTTATTTTCTTTATTTATTCATGCACATTCATTTATTCTTACTTTACCATGCATTTTATTCATGCTACTTTATATCATATTTTGCCATGATATTTATTTGTCCATGCATTTCATTATTTGCTTCAAGCATTTATCTATTTATGTTTTATTATGCCATGTACTTTTATTTATGTTTTATATGTTGGTTTTATTTATTCGTTCATTTATTTAGTTATTTATGTCTCTTTAGTGTGGTTGTAATCTTTTTGTATATGTAATTGTTTTTAATTTTGCTCAAAATCACACTTCCTAATTAATGAACTTAATTAATCACGTCTTTATTCGGTCGTAACAGGTCCGTCTTCCTAGCGTATCGGTGGCGGTGTATGCGTTGCCTTCGAATAAAGACACGGTAAAAATAAAATTGAATTCGAATCTTTAAACAATTCTCAACTTAATACCACTTTAAAATAAAATTTCCAAAATTAATTAAGCAGTATTTTGTAAAGGTGCCAATTTTGGGTGGTTTTAAACGCTAAACCCATTTTTTAACCGTAACTGACTCTCAAACCCAAATCGTTTCAGATCTCTGGTTTTTACGGTGTTCGATCTACCAAAAGTGACCGGTGGCGACTCCAACCCTTTTATTTAAAATCTTTTTTCAATTATTTTCCAACCTTTTTAAACCAATTTTTTTAAAATCCTTTTTTAAATTTCAAAATTCCCCTTTTCCAATTTTAAACCCCTAATTCAAAATTTTAATTTTAAACCTTAAATTTCCGAATTCCGTAAATCCCTAATTTTTCAAATTAAACCCTAATTTTCTAATTTTAACATAAGCCCCAATTTTTAAATTTCCACTAGTGACCCCTTTTATATTTCCTCCTTTTTCACTCACACCTATTATTTTAAGAAATTTAGGATCGCTACAATATTATATTGTTATGAATAAAAAGCATAGATTTAGCTTACGAGAGAAAACAAGTCTGTACTATTTTTCTTAAAAAATAAAATTATTTTTTTAAAAATCATCAAAATCTAAAAGTTGCAAACCAACATTTAATGAAGAAAATCCTCATTGATTTCATCTATAATATTATTTCCATTAAACTTTACTTTTCAATCATTTCATTACCAATGATTCAAATATCTTATACCATCACAATATAATATTTTTTAGCAAAAATCTTTTGCTTCTTTCCCATACATCCTTTTGTACATCTTGTTAAAAATTTTACAAAAATTGAATTTTAAGTCCTAACTCTTTTTTTCTATATCCTAAACTCTAAACCCTAAATAATATAACCTACCCCTAATTCCCTAAACCATAACCAAAACCCCTAACCTAAAACCTTAAACCATATACCCTAAATCCTCTAATTTAAAGTAGAGACACAAATGGATGCATAAAAAAGAGACAAACTATTTGCACCATTTTTTTGAACTGATTGAGAAATGATATCACGTGTCACTTAAAAAACTTCCTTAACCTAAATGAAGGAAAAAGAGTGCATATAATATTATTAAAGGAACCATGAAATTAACTTGACATACAAAGGATGCAAATAAACTATGAAATAGTTCCCTGATTCACATGACTGTACTGATAATACGGTAGGCCAAAGCGATCACGATGGAGGTGAGGGATAACTTGATCTGGTATATCATCTAATATCACTAGTTGAAAACCGAAAGGAGTAAGCTTCGAAAAATAATCTGCGACCATATTCTGTTTACACGACACCAACTTGAGGTGAAGAGACCAATTATGTTTACACAACAAAGCAATAGCTTTAACCAGATTCAAAGTACTATTAACAACATCAGGATCAAGAACCAAATGAATAGCAACATCACTATCAGATTGAACCTGTAAACAAGTCAGACCTAGAGACCACATCACCTGAAGACCTATAAAAATACTCTAGAGCTCAGCATGTAGCGATAAACAATACCAATCAACTTACAATAACCCTTGATCCATACACCTAATGAATTACGAATCACTCCCCTTATTGTACTAATACTATCACCAAGACACACAACATCATTGTTAAGACAAAACCAATTGGCCTGAGGAGTATTCTATTTTATTAAGTCAATATGTGAATGAGTACGATTCGATATAACAAAAATATACTCCTCAAAGTAGGTATCTCAAATAAGAACAAACTTATAGATATCAGTTAAGGGAGAACAAACACCATTAAAGATAAAATCATTACGGCATTTCCATAGATGCCAAAGGAGATATGGAAAGAAACAATACCAAGGGGTAGAGTTTGGATCAATCAATTGTGAATTTTCAATGTTCTTAAAGAGTAAGTCTTTCAGGTTGGATACAAAGAAAAGAACATGTTCGGATGGTGGTACAATCATCTTTTATAACTCCTTATTTGGCGAACATTCTCACAAAATATGAAGGATAAACTCATAACAACAATTACAACATGGACACGAAGGGTCTAAAGATAGACCTCAACGAAAACGCTCAACATTTGTCTTAAGACGTTGACGAAGAGTGAGCCAGCAGAACATACGGATGTGTTGTGTTATCGGAAGCTTCCATATGCGTGACCATTTATAATTCATCCATTCCCAGGATTGCTCCATAAGGTTCAAATAAGCATATACAATAGAAAAATCTCCAGTGGATGTGAGATTCCAACCTATTATATCATGATGAATACCGTTAAAAGGAGGTATTACCCTTACAACATGGAGAATTACCGAGGGAACAAGAATATGGTCTAAACGATCTTCATCCTATTGAACATTCTCATGAACGATATCTTCAAAGCTTAAGGTATCTAAATTTTTCACATTTGAGTTAGTCCAAGGGCGTAAAGTACCAACGACTGGAACCCAAACATCATCCCAAAGACTAACATTAGAACTATCACCAAGTAACCAGAGGATATTGATGCGAATTTGCTCCCAAATATTCGATATAGCAGCCAAAGATATGAACGAGCAGATCGAGCAATAGATAAAGGACATGGACTCACCATTTTATATTTTTGGCGCAAAACATTAACCACAAGGAATTCGAGTTACTCATCTCAATCAAATCACTTATTCTTTTTAAGAAACCATAAAATATCTTTAGTTAAATAATGTTTTTCAACAGATCAAAAAATTTAAGAGATAATAACATCTTTAAAATCATTAACCATGATTTAAATATCGAACTTTGTACTTTACTATCTTTGCATAATAATTCAAACATGTTAAAATTTAACATAAAATATCAACAAATCAAAATTTATATAAGTATAAAAATACCTTAAATATAACTATTGCATTAAATTATTAATGTTTCACATTTTTTTAAATCATATTCCTAATTATAAGTCAAAAGTTGAATTTCTTATGATTTATAACTTGAATGACTTATGAATTATGACTTGAATGTATTTCTTACTTAGTTGAGGATATTGCGTATTAATTTTATATTTTACAATGACTTATGAATTGAATGTATTTTTTACCTAGTTGAGGATATGATACAATAAAGTCAAAAAACTTACCATATAAATATAGAACGACAATTTCAAACTTCTTTTGAACGGTTTTATGTAGATAATTTATCATATGACAAAATATACAATACCGAAAACATATTTAACCTTTAAGGTTATGACATACATTGTTATTATAGTTTCATAACGCATTTACACAAAAGCGCATAACTTCAAAACGTGATTTATATGAATTGGTTACTCTTAATTCCTTATAGGAATATTTTAATATCTCAAAAAATATAGTTTTATTCTTTTTACTTATGTTATGAGGTACATATCAATTATCGAGTATCAGAACATTTTTTAGTAATACCTTAAATTTTATCTTTTAAATTATATATGTCTTGTTGAGATAATAGAGATTTTTAATAAAAATATATATATTTCTTAGTTTAAGACCAAGCAAACAGACTCCAAAGTAAAAATTTAAGATCCACACAAATGTATCATTATGAGACAAAACAATAAAGAAAGTATAAATTAAAATTAGTTGAGAGTAAAAAGTATTTTTATAATATATCAAAACTTATTAGCTAAAATAATAAATAAAAAATATAAATTTGATATTAAATTAACTTATAAATTATCATTTTACAATAGTGAAAAAGTATGTCCTCTCATATGGTATATTGAAATTTGTATATGTTAAAATATTATCTATTATAAATGATAAATAAATTATTATAGATAAAATTTTATAATTTGTCCACGTCAATATACATACTCTTATCGTCTTCTACTATAGGTGTGAGCTTAACACGGTTACTGAAAAAAGTAACTACTAAACTTTGTTCTAGTATGGCCCAAAAGCTGTTACATCTATTATTTTTAATGTAATTGTAAAACAATTTTAACACATCTTAAAAAATTTTAGTAAATTTTTAATATATTGAAACCAATTTTTTTATCGTAGTCTAATCCACATTAATTTTATTCAACTATTTTTTTGTAATATTCTTTGATAGTTTTGAATTTTTAAATATTTTATTTTTTGTTTATGATAAAAAAAATATGATGACAACTGATTATATTATAATCATATCTTCTGTTATACAACTTTATGCATATTTTTTGAATTTAAATAAAAAAAGTAAAATCCGTTGAATTTTTTGATCATTTAATATTAATTGTACATTTGATGCGTTTGTGTTTTTAAAAAAAAAAATAACACATTTAATGGCTTGTAAGAAAATATAATTAACATAGTATTTATAGTTAATTAAAACAAACATAAATTTTATGTTATTTATAACTGTTTTTCATGTTATTTATAATTAATATGTAAAGTTTTAAAATCAATAAATTTGATTGTAGGTTTAGATAATTCTTATTAATAGATAGATTATTATGAGAAAAACTCTTACTTTAATTCAAAGATCACTGAATATAATCTAATTCTCGAAAAAATAATATTCACCTACATCAAAATGATTAAAATAAAGTTAGTTATTTGATATATATTACATAAAAAATTTAAACGATATGATTTGAATGTATTTCCTAGCTAGTTAAGGATAAGGTATACGACCCAAGAGAACCAAAAAGTTTACCACATAAATTTGAAATATTAACTTTCAAATTTCTTTAAATGTCGATCTTGTATAGATATCAAAAAACAATTAATTAAGCAAAAACAACAAAAAAAATAATATATCATAAATCAAAAGATACATACAATGCCAAAAACTTATTCGGCCTCTAAGATTCTGATATATATTGTCATTATAGTATCACAACACATTCAAACAAAATCGCATAACTAAGATGATTTATATAAATCAATTGCTCCAAATGCTATTTTGAGATATTGCAACATTTTAAAAAACACAGTTTTGTTCCCTTTTGTTCCCTAAAGGTATATACCAGTCATTGTATATCATATCATTTTTTAATATATTCTCAAATTTTTTCTTCTAAATCATAGACGTCTTGATTAAATGATATATAGATTTTAATATAGAGATTTTTCTTCTAGACATATTAATTTTTAATTTATCCAAATTAATATGTATATTCTTATAGTCTTCTACTTTTGGTAAGATCTTAACACAATTACCAAAGGAAGTAACTATTAATTTTTTAGTGTGACCCAAAAATTATTATATCTACTATTATTAATGTCATTACTAAACAATTTTAATACATCTTAGAAAGTTTTAGTAAAAATTTAATATATTATTCCATTTAACCAATTTTTTCTTTAAATATTATTCGATGATTTTAAACTTGTTAAAAAAGTAACTTTTTTTTTTGATGATAAAAGATTTAAAGAAAACTTATTAATTTGTCATCATAACTAATAATTTTTTATCATACCTCTTTAATATCTCTTTTTCGAATTTAAATAAAAGGTAAAATCTGTTGGATTTGTCAATATTTTAATATTTAATCACTCATTTGATGTATTTGTGTTTGTACAAAGAATAATATGACCTGTAAGAAAATTGAATTCCACGCTTTGAAGACGATGCAATTTCACGCTTTGAAGCCGGTAATCCTTTATGATTCGATGCTCCGTACTTTATATCTGTGACAACCAAAAAGATTACTCGAAAGAGACAAGGAGCAAGAATATAAAACATTCATGAATTATAATTTATAAGCACTTATAATGTCCGTTTAAAAGGACAAAGGAAATAAGAAACCATATTACAACACAATAGATAACTTCATAGGATATTGAAATACATTTTGTTAAGTCTAAAAAATAGGTAATGAGTATTAATATTACATCAAAAATGAAAAAGAAAGTCTTGAGATAAACAAATAATTATGTTGCATATCATATTAAACATGTATTTTAGAAACAAAGTATTAACCCCGTGACAAGTGGTATCAGAACAATCCTTTAATTATACGATTTTATGCCAAGTGGTATCAGAGTCAAGGAGGCTACGTAGGAGAGTGATGGGGATATGATATTACATTATCCACATTTGTTTTCATTAGGTAAGTTTCACTGATGAACTTTTAAGGAGAGGAAAGCAATAATGATTCAAATTTTAGAATCTGTGATTCAATTAAAACTCGAACCCTGGACTTTGAGTTTTAGGCCTTTAAGTTTAAGCCTTCGGGGCTTTAGTGGGGTTATAAATGGTTGTTGGGCTTGAATTTGGACTTATAATTAGGTTAGAATATGATAGGAGGGTAGAGAGGTTTCTCTTTCTAAAGAGGAAAAAGAGGGTGACAATTTAATTCTTTGTAGAAAAGTAAGAGAATGAGGTCAACATTGTCCATTTTGTCTTCTACCTTTATCCATCCCATCTCCTAACCCTCACCCAAAAGAGAAAGGTTAAGTCACTATGTTTTGAAGTATGAATATTGAATTTTGCGTTTGAGATAATTTGTTAACATTCAAGTATCTACGTTTTGAGGTAAGGTTAACATTCAAGTATCTACGTTTTGAGGTAAGGTTAATCAAGGTTGGTGGAGGTTAAAGTAATATGTTTTATGGGGACTTTGCGAAAAAGAACTAAAAAGAGTTTAATCTCGTTTTTAGTCCCACGAGTTGTTGATATATCCTAATACGAGTAAGTTTATTTGGATTTCTTATCTTCTACAAGTTGTAACATGTTTACTTTGTTTTATAGTGAAAGAGGTTGGAGTCCTCAAAGGAGCTTGTGATAAAAAAGTCTTGAGGAACTTGTCTTAGAGGCTTTTTTTAATATTGAATCAATCTTAGTACATTACTAACTCCTTTGGTTCATACACATCTTAAGGATGATGTTTGTGTTCTTAGATTTTTTATTTATGCTTATTTTGGGTGTTGAATGCTTGAGGCCCTTTTTAATGGTATAATTTAGATATGGTGTTAAAAATTTGTAAAACTTGGTAGCAAACCAACCAAATAGGATTTAGGATCCCTTTAAGAGGTTAAGTAGGGGTGTGCATTATTCGAATTAACCGACTGAATCAAAATAATTTTGGTTAAATTGTTCGGTTAATTTTAGGTACATCCAGTTAACGAATATTATTTTTTTGAAAATTTGGTTATCGGTTAATTTGGTTCAAAATCAGTTAATTACCGAATTAACTGAAATTATTAAATATTAAATATTATATATATATTATTCATTTAAATTTTAAAAATTATAAAAATTTTCATTAAATTTTTTATATTATAAAATGATAACTAAGTTTTTATCAAATAAGCATAAAATAAAAGTTTAGTGACTAAAAAAATTATTTTAGCATAATTTAGTAACCTATTATATAATTTAACCAAAATTATAATAAATTTTGATTAATCCAGTTAATTTGGCTAATTAACCAAAATAATTTTTATTTTGTTTTGGTAATGGTTAAAATTTTAAAAAATTTCGGTTAATTCAGTTTTATTTAATTCAGTTCAGACACTAACCAAATTAACCGAATGCACACCCCTAAGGTTAAGATTTCTGTTTTGAGTGCCTGGAAAATGATTTCTTGAGACTAGAAAGTTATTTCTACTTTCAATATTGGTGCTTGAGGAGGCAATGCTGATAATTATTGTATTGGATGAAATGAGACGCAGATACTGATATGGTGTTCAACTTACACTGATATTCCATTCAAAGAAGTATTGATATGTGTGACGTCGGTCTTTACTCTAGGCTTGTTTGATATGATGTATACGTGATGTGTGAGATTAATTCATCTTTTGTTGATTGCTCTATGTTTAGGTGTATAGAGATACCACCAATGTTGTTTATTATTATTATGTCATCACTACAGCAAAATAGGTTTCTAGCGGCATTTTTTTAGTTTTTTAGTGGCGTTTTTTAACGCCACTAAAAACAGTTCTGGCGCTTAAAAAAACGTCACAAGAAGCGCCGCTAAAACCAGCGCCACAATAGTTTACGGCGTTTTTTTGTTAAAACACCACAAAAGATCTAGATTTTTAGCGGCGTTTGTAGATAGAAACGGCACTAAAAGTATGTTCTTTAGCGACGTTTGTAAATAAAAACGCCGCTAAAAATTATACCTTTAGCGGCGCTTCTATTTATAAACGCCGCTAAGACATATTCTTTAGTGGGTTTTTTTTTTACAAACGCCGCTAAAGAATATACCTTTAGTGGGGCTTATAAAAGAAAAACGCCGCTAAAGGTATGTTCTTTAGCGGCGTTTTCCTTTACAAACGCCGCTACTAACAATATAATTTTAAAAAAAAATCAAATAAAAATAATACTATATATAATAACAATATATGAATGAAAAACAAATTTCTAATACAGTGAACGAAAAATAATTTCAATACAAGTACATATAAAACTAAAATGTGAAGCTAGCTTTGTGACAATAGCAAATTCATAGAAACTATTTTCAGAATCAGTTTATAACAAACAGAATATTAAAATCCAACCAAATGAGAAAATCTTTGAAGAATTTAGCTAACATTAACAACATCAAAAGTTAAAGATAGATATAAAGAACCAAGCATCCATATGAATCACATAAGCAAAAGATAAATAATTAACATATATGATACTATATAAGATTCTCCTGTTTCTTTATATACCCACATAACTCTCTAAGAACTGTAAGAGAAGCAGTTTCACCCAAAAGAACAAAAGCCGTCTAACAAAGAGTTAACCTCATCACTTGGCTCGGCTTTTAGTCCAATCAGGAGGAGAGATCCATCTAACAAAATCTTCTAAAACACAATCAGGATTTGCAGCCTAAAAATAATTGTCAAGTAAACTTAGATAGGTAACGAATAGATTGAAACAATATTCTGCATTCATATGTATCTACAACAATAATAAGATAGAGCTGATTTCTTTGTGCTAAAATATACCTTGAAAGCTTGCATGTCAGAGAGGAGTTGAGAACACCCAACACCAACACTGATCATCAAAACATAAGGCAATGAGTTATTACAAGAATAATGTGAACAACCAACAGAGTAATATGACAGCAGAGGGAAAATTGTTCAATTTTCACTCCAAAACTTTCATGCATACATCAAAAAAATGGAAAAGACTTGAAATTAATAAACAAACACAACATACATAACAACATTAGATAGATTGATCCTGAAAGATGTCATTATTGTTTTAAATCAAACAGGAGAACCTTAATAATGTTATTAGTCATAAACAAATATTATACAGTAAAAAGATTAAAATAATGACAAGTAAAAGATGGTAAGAATTCTATAGTTTGGAAGCCATATAAAATGTAACAAGGTTAATGGATGTTTGGTCTATATACTGACCTCCCTGTACGAAGCACTAATTCCTCTGTTTCTTTAATAAGGTCTTCTGTAAGCAACGGTCCTTCCTACAGTCATATACGACACAATGAACCACAAGAAAGGGATCAAATAGTAAGCAATATGTTAGTAGAACCAGTAACCAAACCTGAGTAATAAGTGAGTAGATAGGTTCACCAGTTTCTAATATTGTCATATTTTCAGCCAGTTGATCAGCTCCCTGTCGAAGAACAAGTTCTCCAGTGCTAATTTGTACATATAATGCAGAGCTGGCAGCCACTTTGCCAACTAAACTAATTTGTACATATAACATATACTCCAAAGTCGAGACATATGCATTCCTTTGAAAGATAGGAATATTTAGACCCAATATCATTGAGAACTAAACGATCAAGTAAAAGCATAATAAAACAAATCAACAGATTTGTCCGCATATAATAAGAACATAGTTTACCTGCTAATAGTGAAGAGAAAAAGCTAAGGTTAGTATCATTAAGGAACACAAAGGAGCTAAAGTCTAGACAAGAATAACCGAAACAAGAAGTCAAAAATAACAATCGGATATTGAATGTAATCTGCTTTCACCTACATCAATACAAAAATTACTAAGCATTCACCATAACTTGACAAAGTGGTACACTTGGACGAGTATACATGTCTGCAATTAATTTAAAAGTAAAGAAAAAGCTAAACTTTTGAGATATGAAATGCATAGAGTATACATGTATATAAAAATAACTAATGACCTCAATTAAACAAAAAGAAAATAAGACAGGAAATATTTCCCCTTCTTCCTTTCAGTATACATACGTCTTTCCAACCACTAAACAAGAAGAAGAAATGATTTGTTCCATCTCTTAAGGAATAATCACAAACAACAAAATAGCCTTCACCCAAAGTAAATTTAGAGATAAAAAACATAGATCTTGACATCTAAGATGAACAATAAATTTCTGTCAATTAATAAAAAGGCATTTCATCTCGTAAGGTGCATGTAACTGAATACTAGCACAAATATGAGACTAAAAAAATACAATAATTAGGTATAAGTCTGATAACATAGGTTACTCACTTCAACTCTTGATCTGGCCAACCCCTGAAGTACTCTTTTGTCTCTGTGAACTCTAGAAGAATAATCATAATTTTACTCTTGTAGAGTCATTCATTTTTAAAGGAGCAGACCCATTACCTAATATCCAGAACATTTCATCCTTGAAATTTTTGGTTGCATTGGGATAATAGAAGATTAGGATAATAGAACATTTCAAAGTAGTCGCTTGATGTTTCATTATCAGAGAAAGCTGGTGTGAAGACGAAGGTAATGACCTCTTCCTTGTATTGTCGCCCTTGTACATGACTGGGTGTGATCTTGGAGTGGTAATAGAGTGACAAGAAATGGAGGCTAAAGAATGTTAGGGCATTTGGAGATGTAGTCTGACCGTGGAGATGAAGGAGAGGCATTTGGAGGTCTGAGAATGTTAGGTTTTGAGTTTGAATTGGGGATCGGGGTAAGGGGAGTCAGAGAGTCAATTAAAATGTATAGTGGCGTTTTCTAAAAGTGTCACTATAGAAATATTATTGTAGCGTTTTTAATTTATAAACGCCACTAAAGTACATAACAATTGTGGCGTTTGGCAAATAAACGATGCTATAGACAAATACTTGTGGCGTTTTAAATATAAACGCCGTAAAATTTATCAATTTGCGACGTTTTTCTCGTAAATGTCGCCATATGTTCAAAGTTAGCGGCGTTTATTTAAAAAACGCCACTAAAAATGCCGTAATATATCAAGTTTGACGTAGTGCATATTTAGCTATATGCTTATATTTATGATTTTCATGAAGCATGATTGAGTGAAAGTGTATCCATTGAGTTTTTTTAGTTTAAAATTTTAATTTTTTTATTCTTAAGTTAATAGGTTTGCGTGCATTGTTAGTGCTATATCGTGGTAAGACTTCAACATCGACTTGTTTTGAGTATATTACTTAGATTAAATTGGTTATGTACTCATAGGACCATATGTTTGTATTACAACTTTATTTTGGACTTTAAATCATGATTCAAATGCTTTTTATTATGTAATTTAAATAGAGCTCTAATTTTAAGTTTTCAAATGCTTATTTATGTTGAAATATTTTAAATTAATAGTTTATGGAAGTGAATGTGTTTGGGCTAAACTAGGTTAGAAATTTTACGAAAATGAGTTTAGCTTGAGGCTAAAATATGATATCTGGGTTGAAGGTGTTACATAAAAATTGATCTCTACCCTCATTTTCTCTAATTTATTTACTTTTATAGAAAAAAAGTAAGATTTTATCCTTCAATACTATGCTCAAATAAAATAAAAAGATATCAAGGTCAATATTATATTTCACAACATAATCCAAAATCTACGTAAAAATAAAGAAAATAAAAAAAATTAAGCATTCCTATCTCTCTTTCTTCCAACACGATATGAGCGCATCTATGCCAGCAAAGGGTGTTGTTTTGGATGTTTTACCATTAAGACCTATTACTTGTTATAAGGTAAAACAATTCAAGAAAGTTCATTTCTCTTAAGTCTTTAAATGTTCCTGATTCCTTTAATAATGTTTGTACCTTAGAGAATAAGGTTTTCAATGTGTGACATATTGATGTGTAACATTTTTTTAGTTATACTACATATTTATAAATGTTTAAAGTAAATACTAAGTATTGTGTGCTTTGTTTTGCTTGTAAGTGTGATAACACTATTTTTATAGCTTGTGTGTTTAGACAATAAGATTACATTGTGTGTTTAGCTTACTTGAATGTGTTCAATAAGTTTACAATGATTTTGAATGTAATTTTTTTTTTCAATATGGAACAATAAAGGACAACCTCTTAAGGACTTAATTCTAGTTCGATTGAAGCTCAAAGGAGTGTATATAATTCATCTCAGCTCACTACACTTTCTGCTAGTTGAATTCAGCTCAACTTTAACTTCACTAGCTTAACTTCAACAGACGAGTCCAAAGGCAACTCAAAGGTATCCTACGTGTGGGAGAGTTTCATGTGAGCATGTGACAACCTAGGTGTCATCCAAGCATGTGAGGAACACATGGCGATCTTGTACACATGTGTGTGTGTGCAATTATGGTAAAAAATCAGCCCTCCTCTTTGACATATAGGGCAACATAATGGATAAGGATGAGGAGTTATTTGTTAATTCAAACAATAAATACATGTTTAATGTGTTAAATACAACCTTTTCCCTCCTCTCTTCTTAGGCAACTCAGTTCAAATGTATGGTTGAAAAAGCATATTGTGAATTGAAGTTAAGATTAACTCTAATTTAAGTTTTAAATTTAATTTATAATTCATTTGTAGCCCCATTCTTACTTTCGGTTAGGTTTTCTTCCTTTTCTCACATGTCAAACTTGTGATACTACGGGTTCTCAGATTGTTATCTAACGAGTTCAAGTCTTTTGATCATTGAACATATAATGTTCGAGTTTATACATGTTAGTATAGGTTCTTCCTTGTTCTTTGTTGTTAACCGAATTTCTAGATTTTCAATTTTCACCTTTGTCATCTTCTTCGAGCCTTCATCTTTAACCTTTCACCAAACCAAAATTCCAGCAACATAACTTCACCCTTTATTCACCTTTTCTTCACCATTTTCATCTATTAACTTAACCATCAAGTCAACAAAAATATCCTTTATTCTAGTGAATTTTCTGTAGAGAATTGTTTATTTCGTTCTTAGATCCATTATAGTCAAAGAGAGTCTTCTTTCAATGAGGCTTCCTCTTATCAAAATGTCTACCATGCTTGGGGGATAAATATGATTTTTTTCTCTTCTTTCTATTTTATTATTTTTTATAATATTTTTTCTTTAAAAAATATCAACCACCCAAATCTATTCAAATTCAATGATCCAAATTAAACATAAAAACTATCATCTACGTCCAATGACCAAAAATACTTGCTCGTAAGACCTTCCATAATCACTTTTGAAAAAATTACATCTTAAAGGTTCACCACTCTCACTATTTTAACTTTACACATCAGACTTAAATTCTTATTCACTAGTCCTCATTTTCATACAATTGATCTTTAAAAAAATTCAAAAATTTTCAATTAGATTCTTAATATCTAGTTATCCAAATATGTTTCAAATATCCAAATTATTAACCCAAAATTTGATTCGTTACAACTCTTCTATCCTTAAAAAATTCTTTAAAAATTTTACCCTAAACTAAGAACAAGATGCTAAACTTTATTAACTCTTCTTAGTTCTTAAATATATTGGACTACTTAAATTTTTCCAAAACATAACAATTACATTTATTGTCTTTCTAACAATACATGCACAATATCAAGTGATTGTTTCTTTTAATGGGATTTAATATCATGCGATACATTATTAAAAATAGGGAATAAACTCAAATGGTACCTCAATTAATTTCGTCACATGAATATGTTGTCATGGTAATCGAGCTTAGGTGTTGGGTCAAAAATATAAGCATACAAAAAATCATTTTTCACAATATTATATGATTAAAAGAAACAGATTGATCTAGTAGCCATTAGGTTAATACAAAATAACTTCTCTCATTGTGATTCCTTGGAAGATAATTTAATTTAAATTGAAAACCTTTTATCAATATCCTCGCTTGCCCGACCCAAGACTTCTTAAAATGTGAACATCATGTATAATAAATTATACAATTCTAAAATATACAAATACATAATATATATTGATACAATATTTAATGTATTCATAGTATATAATATAATTTAATGTACACGTATATATACACAAATATTATTATGAGGTAAATATATATCTATATAACATTATATACATTAAATATACATATACAAATAAAATTATACATACATAAATATCATGTAAATTGTATAAATAAACATATAAAAAAACACGTATATGTAAAACAAAAACAAAATAAATATAAATAAGCATGAAAAAATAAATAAATAAATAAATAAATAATCAATAATTCGAACAGGTATTCAAATATACAGACTAATAATCAAGAAAAACAAAAGGAAAGAGGCCAAAAAAACAATTAGATCATTGAAAATCTGATTTAAACACAAAGAAAAGGGATTTAAAAATATAAAAAATGGTCAACGACTAAAACTAGAATTTCACCCCTTTTAAAAATAAATAAATTAAGGATTGAGAGAAATAAAAACGTTTGAAATAAAAGGATCTAAAAGGATATTATTCCCTTCATAAAAAACAAATTTCTTTGATAAGGGTAAGGATTACAAAATTTTAAAAACAGAAGCGATCTCCGAACGTAATTTTTTTTGTAAAGGTTTTGGAGTGAAAGGACCATTTAATAATTACTATATTTTTAAAAACAATTAATCTATAAAAAGTAACAATTTTTTATTTTCAAATTTTACCATTTTAAACCTCTTTTATAAGAACCCTATTTTTTCTCTGTTTTCTTCAAAATCAAACTAAAAAACTCTCCATAATTTTTAGAAGTCACCCTCAAAATCCAAATCCTAATGGTGGTGGATCATTATACTTATCGTTCTTCATCATCGTCCACTATCAATCGTCCCCCAAACTCTTATAAAAATTAAATTCAAAATCACTCTTTACTTGTATAAAAAACAAAATTAATATCCTTTTTAAAACCTAAATCCCCTTTTTATAGATGAAACTCTTTTTTATAAAGTAAATGACCTTTGCCGATTCACTTAATAAGAAGCTTATTGTTGATAGAGAACTATGATGGCAATGACAGTAAACTTTTACCCCCTTTACCCTTTTATTTTTTTTTTTTTGATATTTGAATGCATGCAAAATAAAAATATTACCTTTAAAAGTTCTTTTTAATTTATTTTTTTTAAATTTGTGTAAAAAATACTAGATCTTACATCTTATATATTTGATTTTGATCTCTTTTATTTGCAAGCATAATCAAGAATTAATTGCTACCATTGTTGATGATTTTTTTAATTTGATATGTTCTCTTTTTATGTTATCTTGTCCATACATGATGGTTGAGCTGGTGAGAGGGGCAACTAAAATGTTAGTGACGAAGTCATATAGTGACGAAAAAATCTTCATTCAATTATATGAAATTTAGATCGATAGATCAAATCTAATTTAACAGTTTAAATTAATCAATGATAAATTATCGAGATCACTTTTAAAGAAATATATGGCACTACAAGTGTTACAAAGTAATCAATCCAAATGATAAAACCGAAAAAGAAATATAATAATCTCAAATAAATTACAAATTCAAACCGTATTAAACAAAGTTTTGATTCTCGTGCTATTGTTTTGCCTTTTTCAATCACCAGAAGAAAACAAGAGAATGAAAATTCTTTGAGAGATGATTTGAAACCTGAGAATCTCGTTCATATTTATATGGAAAATTAGGGAAACGATTGACAAGTTTAATTCAAATTAAATTTGAATATTCAGAGAATAATGCACATTATTTGGTTTTAAAACGAATTAAATTCGAATATTCAGAGGATAATCAATATTATCTCTGCATTATTTGATTAATATTCATAATTCAAGGAAAAATTTAACTTCTCCTTAATTTGTATTTCAGTAGAGTAGAAATTCTTCTAGGATATTAAATAAAATAAATTAAGGAAAAAAATACTGACAACGGGTAAAATATTCGTAGGCCCACGAAGGGCCTGACCGGTCCAAACATTTGTGTTGCCCACTTCGTGTAGGTGTACTTCAACCCGAGTAGGATTGGACTTACAACCCTCCTGCACACGAGGCACATAGTCATCTTAAGTCATTCAATGATCACTATGTGGATAAATGTATATAAATACGTCCTACTTTATTTATCTCATCAACATGGGATAATGAGTTTTTCATTCCTTACTTTATTCATAACTTTTCTACTTTGAGAATCAATTTCTCATTCATCACTCAACCATTTTGAGTATATGAGATATCGTTGTAAAGATCTAATGGAGTAGAATAAGAATCAATGAATTTTTTATTCGATTCTCTATCTTTACTTCTCCAAAATATGGCTCAAAGTTTCATATTCCTCACAGTTTTTCCAACAATCCCCTACATGAATAAAATTGATGATTTTATCGAAATATTTTTGCTAGTTGTGGTGATATGATCTACATTTGATAGTTGCATAGCATATGTAGGTTTTCTCCTTTGAACCTTCCTTTGTGAAAGTATATTTAATTAACTAGCTAATCAATAGACGTGATGTCCTTGAACTGTCATCCGTTTGTGTAAACAATGATATACTTTATACAAATATTTCACTAACAAGAGTTTTAGCTCTCATGGTTATACCCATATGACCGTGGACATCACCTAGTTATGCAAGAGTTTGAAAGAACTATGCCCAATAATCTCCTTGAAGCGGACCCACTTCACTCTCACATATTTGATTTTTGTTACTCTGTAAACCGAAACACACAATGGTCATTAAAATTTTTACTTAGAAGAAAATTTTGTCACTACTTACATCATAGGAATGGACTTAGGGAAAGAACTACTACAATGACCACACATGTCTATGCAATTATGTTGTCCCTTTAAACCTAGATCTTGGGATCTTCAGTCAGCTAGGTATGATTTTCCTCTATATAACGCATTTATTTTTCATAGGCTTCAGTCTCATTCCTTTTGATGTTTTCTCAACTTGATATTGGTTTAACCCTTTGGTTAGCAGATAAGCAATGTTATCTTTTGATCTTACAAAATCAATAGAGATAACTCCATTTGAGATCAGTTTTTTAACGATATTATATCGTTGACGCATATATCTCGACTTACCGTTATACATAAAACTTCATGCTCTAACAATCGTTGTTGGATTGTCACACTATATACATACAGGGAGTACAGATTTTTCCCATTCAGGGATATCCTTAAGAAATTACCTTAATCATTCGGCTTCTTCTCTAGTTTTATCTAGAGCAACAAACTTATATTCCATTGTGGATCTGATTATAACTGTTTGTCTTGAGGATTAACAAGACACAACTCATACTCTCAGAATGAACACATATCCACTTGTACCTTTGGTATCTTGTATGTTAGATATCCAAATTATACCAGAGTATCCTTCTAAGATAGAAAGTTCTTTAAAATAATGTAATTCATAATCCCTAGTATATTTAACGTAATTTATTACCCTCAGAATTCCTTTCAAGTGGTCTTTTCTTAGATTGCTTATGAATTTGCTTAAATTGCTCACAGTAAAAGTGATATTTGGTCTAGTGTAGCTCATGAGATACATTAAGCTGCCTATGATCCTTGCATATTTCACTTGATAAATACTTTCCCCTTTTTCTTAGATAAATTAGAAGAATGGTCTAAAGGAGTTATGGTTGTACCACAATAATCCTTGCCAAAATTTTCAAGAATCTTATCTACGTAGTGTGACTGAGTTAATATGAGACCTTCTGTTGATCTTTTAATTTGGATACCCAAAATTGTATAATCTTTTAATTTGGATACCCAAAATTGTATAAGCAAATCTCATATTTTACACGTCAAATTTTGAATTTAACATATTTTTGGTAAGTTTTACCATTTTATCGTTGCTTCCAATAATGAGTATGTCATGAACATAGAAACATAGGATGACGTATCCAATATCTATAGTTTTGACATATACACATTTGTCACACTCATTTATTTTAAAGTTGGTTGTCATCATGAAACTATCTAACTTCTCATTCCATTTTTTGGTGATTGTTTAAGTTTGTATAGAGACTTCACGAATTTACATATTTTCCTTTCTTAACCTGAAACTACATGACCCTCAAGTTGTTCCATGTATATTTATTCGTCTAGTTCCTCATTTAGGAAAGATGATTTAACATTCATTTGATGTACTTCAAGATTTCATAATGCAACAATCGCAAGTATCATCCTAATAGATGTTATTCTTGATACAAAAGAAAATGAATCAAAGTAATCAAGACCTTCCTTTTATCGGTATCCTTTTATTACCAATTGTGCCTTGTACATATTAATTGTTCCATCTATCTTTATTTTCCGTTTGAAAATCCATTATGAATTTAGTGGTTTAATCACAGGTAGAAGGTCCACAAATTCTTATGTATGATTTTGGAAGATTGAATCATTTTCACTCTCTATGGCTTATTTTCAGAAAGTATATTCAGAGGAATATATAGCTTCACTGTACGTCAGAGGTTTAGCCTCCAACATATATGTTAGGAATTCAGATCCAAATGATTTTCTATCCTTGACCTTTTGCTCCTTCTTGGCTCTATCTTAGATTCGATCTCTTGTTGATCATTTGGAATCATATTATCCAAAGTTTGTTTTGTAAAAAACTGATAATCTTCTCTAGACTTATAAGGAAATATATTTTCAAAGAAAGATGCATTCTTTGATTCCATTATCGTCTTTTATGAATCTCTGAATTCTTAGATTCATACATAAGAAACCGATACGCATTGCTATGTTCAGCATAGGTAATGAAAACACAATCCACAATATTTGGACCTATTTTCAGTTGTTTTGGTATTTGAGCCTTTACCTTTGCAAGACACCTCCACATTTTCAAGTTTTGGTTGGAAGGTTTTCATCCTTTCCATAAATCATATGGTGTCTTGTCTTTTTTTTTTTCGTGGAACCTTGTTTAAAAGGTAGTTCGTCGAGAGAACGACTTTCCCCCACATTTTTTGAGATAACCCTAAACTTTTTAACAAAGCGTTCATGATTTCTTTTAAAGTCCAAATTTTATGTTCGGCTACTCCATTAGATTGTGGGGAGTATGGTGGTGTTACTTCATGAATAATACCATAGTGAGAAAAGTATTCACCAAATGGATTAACATATTCACCATCACGATCATTTCTTACCATCTTAATTTTCTTGTTGAGTTTTTTTTTCAACTTCTTGCTAACATAGTATAAATTTCTCTACAGTCGTGTCTTTGCTTTCAAGTAAATATAAATAGCAGTATTTCATGCTATTATCAATGAAGGTGATATAAAATTATTTTCTTCTCTTGATTGGATGAATTTTAAGTCACAAACATCGCTATGAATTAGATCAAGCAGTTCTATACTTCTTTCAATAGTTTGGAATGAAGATCATGTTAATTTTGCTTCAACACATATTGTACATTTTTCTCATAATTAATATGAAATGAGGGAATGTGTTCCAAGTTAATTAACCTTCACATGGTATCATAATTAACATGTCCAATTCTACATTACCATAAATTAAATGACTCAAGCATATAAATAGAAGAAGAAGCTATGTTCTTAATTATAATTTTGAATTTTACAGAAATAGTAATGAGTTTTCATATTCCATTCAATATATATCCCCTATCCACAAACATTCTTCCTTTTGACAAAATTAGCTTTTAGGATTAAAAAATCATCCTAAATCCATGAACACTTAAAATTGTTCCAAAAATAAGTTTTTTTTCGTATATCAGGTATATATAGTATATTTTGCAGCTTGAGTTCTTTACAGAAGTCATCTTCAACACCACGGTTCCCTTCTCTTTTATCGTGGAAATCGCAACATTTCTCATATAGAGTTTTTCTCCATTATCACATAGTGTCAGCTCATGAAATAAGTTTTCTTCACAACAAATATGACGCGTGGCTCCAATATCTAGCCACCACTCTCTTGGATTAGAGTCAACTAGGTTGAATTTGGAAATCATAACTACTAGATCTTTATCTTCCATAACGTTGACCTCCTTGGCTTTAGCTCTTTTTGGAAGCCTACATTCAAATGATTTATGTCCCACTTTACCATAATTAAAGTACGATCCTTTGAATTTCTTTTTTCTTGAAGACTCCACCACCAGGCCCTAGCCTTGTTTAGCTTGATGCCTTTACGGTTGTTTGCCTTTTCTAGCTTCGACAACATTTTCCTTGGCCTTCTCGGTTATGAGTTTCTTGGCATTACCTCCGTTGTCTTATTCAAAGCGGATTGTGGTGATCAGTTCCTCTATTGACATCTCATTTCTCTTGTGCTTCAAGTAACTCTTGAAGTCACTCCATCCTGGAGGTAATTTTTTTGTGATGGTAGCTACTTGAAATGATTCACTAATTATCATCCTTTTTGTAAAAATTCCATGATGATTAGTTGAAATTCTTCTACTTGACTTACTACTAATTTTTAATCAGCATGGTCAAATATAACAACATATTCTGCTGTCATATCTTGAAATCATGTCCTCAGAATTTGGTCAGCTTCTCATTGTGATTCCCTGTCGTTGCTTCTATATTCTAGATTTGTTGTTTGGAATTTTGTCCAAGTACTGAAACCTTAGGTGTTGGATTGACAGATTCTCTAGCCATCATTGTTTCTGTTAAAAGAAATCAATAGGAATATTAATTCTAGTAAACCAAAAATAATTTTTTTGTTGTATATTGACAATTTTTGTAAGATAAATTTATCCCAGTTTGAGATTTCTGTAAACCCTTTAAGACGACACGATAAATACTAAAACAAATTTGTTTGTTATCTCTTTGATGATTTAATTGTCTAGGATCAAGAAAGGTAAAAGAAGAGTATATGTCTTAAGATTCTTACAAAGTAATCATTCCAGACAATAAAACCAAAAAAAATATATTAATCTCAAATAAATTACAAATTCAATCCGTATTAAAACATAGTTTTTGAGTCATGATGATGTTTGCACAAACGCAATCCTCTTAAGACAGATTTTTGTCTACTCCGTATGTGTTTGAGTTCTTTGGTTATTTGTTTCTCAGGATACAAAAATAGGAAGAACTTCAATAGATGCATAACTTTAGAGATCTCGAGTAATTTTTCTTCTCTTTGCCAATTACTAGAAGAAAACGAAAGAATTAAAATTCTTTGAGAGATGATTTGAAACTTGAGAATCTCATTCATATTTAAAGGGAAAATTAGAGTAACGAGTGAGAAGTTTAATTCGAATTAAATTTGAATATTCTGAGGATAATACATATTATTTAATTTTAGAACGAATTAAATTCAAATATTTAGAGGATAATTAACATTATCTTTGTATTATCTGATTAATATTCGTAATTCAAGAAAAAATTAACTTCTCCTTAATTTTTATTTCAGTGAATACAAACTCTTCTTGGATATTAAAATAAAATAAATTAAGGAAAAAATACTCACAATGGATAAAAAATTATATCATGGGTGAGTCCCACATTTTATTATTTTTTTCAAGACATTCATGTCACCCATGTCATGCGAGTACGCTACAAACCTAAATGAGATTAGATTTACAACCCCTCTACGCACGAGGCACAAAGTCACCTTTAGTCATTCATGAGTATTATGTGAGATTAGATTTACAACCCCTCTACGCACGAGGCACAAAGTCACCTTTAGTCATTCATGATTATTATGTGGGTAAGTGTATATAAACACTTCACACTTCATTTATCCCATAAATGTGGGATAATGAGGTTTCTCATACCTTACTTTATTCATAACTTTCCTACTTTGATCATCAATTTCTCATTCACCACTTAACAATTTTGAGCATATGAGATATCCTTATAAAGATGTAACATAATAAAATATGGATCAATGAATTTCTTATGCGAGTCTCTTTCTTTACTTCTCCAAAATATGACCAAAGTTTTATATTTCTTATTGTTTTTCCAACAAAAAGATCAGGTCACGTGGTATGTGAATGTTAAAAGGCCTATGTGTGGGGAGCCGAACTACATGTGACATATGAAAGGTTTTTGTTTTATCTAAACCGTCGAATAAAATTTGATCCAATGATCTAGAATAAATTAATATAATATTAATGACGATAACAATAATAATAATACAACAACGTACATATATTTTCAAAGATTAAAGAATAATTTCACCATGATTTTTCAAGATTTAGATATTCCGGCAGTTCTGATGCTGATCTCTTGTTTAAAGCATTAAAGCACGATGTACATGTTAGACCATTGTTCAATGATAAGATTATAAATAGTAATTTTAATCCTATTTCTCGAAAGAGATAAAAACTCTAAAAATAAGAAAAATATTTCTAATAGGTCCAGAATCATAACCTAAAAAATAAAAAGTAAAGATTAAATAATTTTATTAATCAACTAACTATGCTTACTCAAGATTCTTATGGTCTTCGAAGTCGTATAAATTTTATACTTTAGAATCTACCGTATGTTTCATTCATTTATTTAATATAATTTATTATATTCATTTCATTAGATTTTAGAAGATACTTTTTCTGGTTTAATATTTTTTAATTTATTAATCGATTAATTCAGATTAAATTTTGAAGAAACTCATTATAGAAATTCTAGCGTCTTATCTCACTAAATAAACTAATTATTAATAATTTTAAAAATAATATTGATTTAATGGTATGAAGATTTTATTCAATATATTTATTATTAGAGCAATCATTTCAACTTAATTTATTTTTTATAATATTAAAATTTGAACTTGATTTATTTATTTATTTTAATTATTGTTTTAACCATCATTAAGGGTGCAATCGAAAGGGGGTAAACACCCCTCGATAAAATTGTGAGTGAAACCATGCTTCTAGTTCCTCTAGGAAATTAGTTTTTTATCATTAAAAGATTTTGGTTGTATGTGTTTGAAATAATTATAATTATTTTTTTGAGTGAGATGATCTTTTGTATTGTTTAAGTTGCAATACAATTTCAAAAGAGTTTAAAATATATTATTTTAACATTTCACTAGTTTCTACGGAAGTTTAAAAGTAAATATTTGCACGAAAAATAGAATCAAATCTACTTTATGAAGTTTGATTTCGAATATTTGAACATAAAAAGTTTCCTTAGAAAAGATCATGCTTTTATCTTTATGTTTTCTGTTTATTTGAGTAACATACAAAAATAAAAACGAAAGTATGAACCATCTTATTTCAGTGGTCAAAGGAAATAATTATCGTCTCTGAAAGTTACGAATTTCAACACCAATATTTACAGTATTGTGATTAAGTAATTAGTGTATAATCATTGAAAATATATTTTAGAATATACATTACTTAAAACCATCGTAACTGATTAAAAAAATGAAAATAAAATTCTTCGTGTGAAACCTAAAATATTTTAGTCAAATTTCCGACATTCGATTCCATACACACGTCTTCTATAGATATGGCTAAGTATCCAACTAATTTACAACATTTGTGTTGGCTAAAATATGTTGATTTTCTCCGCTCATAATATATTTTTTGTACTCATTAAAAAAAATTTCAATTAGTTTAATTTAAGATTTAAGGATTAATTTAAAAGTTTAGGGTTACGATTATGGATTTGAATTTTAGGTTTTATAACATGGTCAGACAACTTCCTCAAACGCACATGCTGTCATTATCCGACCGCTTGTGTTCGTGGTCGTATAATTTTTTGATGGGTTTTTATCCCTATAAATACTTGTTCTCTTTTAATATTTTAAATCATCCGAAAATCATATAATTTGTGTAAAACTAAAATTGATTTTGATATAACAAATAAGTTTAAGGACTATTTTGAAATAGATTTTTAAGTCCTTAAGTCAAAGTTTTAATTCTAAGTCAAAACCAAGAACTTTGAAATACACTTACAGGTAGTTTTCATACGAGGGTATCGATACCATAAGGACATGTATCGATAAACCTTGGATTTTTCAAGCCTTGTTCTTGAGATCAAGAACAGGTATTGAAACAGGGTTCGATACCAAAACTCACTGCCAACACATGTTTCGAAACAGGTATCGAAACAACTTGGTTGATTTTTATCGAAGCTTGTTCGAAGCTTGAACCACTATAAATTCTTTGTTCTTCATTTCTAGTATTTTTATCGAAAATTTACCCAACAAATTTTTAAATTACCAATTCACCCCTCTCTTGGCCATCTTCCAAAGTTTGATCAATTCGACAATTGGTATCACAGCCTAATCTTTGAAGAGATTCACATCTACCAAAGAAGATCCAAGGCGTATTGATCAAATCTACAAGTCAAGTTCAATGGCCTCTACCTCCGGTTCATAGAACAAATAACACTCCATCACCAAGCCATCCTTCTTCAATGGGGATAACTACCCCTATTGTAAGAATATGATGAGGTTATTCATCAACTCAAATGATTATGTCCTTTGGGATATAATCGAAGATGGACCCTCAATCCCAATGAAGTAAGAAGGAGACCGGTAAGTACCAAAGAGAAGGAACGAGATGACTGATGAAGAATGAAGGAGGATGTCCACAAATGATAAAGCTCTCCACATTCTCTTTTGTGCATTAGGGCCCGACATCTAGTCCAAGATGTCTTCATGTACAAGTGCCAAAGAAGTTTGGGACTCTTTGGAGACCACCTATGAGGGCAACAATGACGTAAAGGAAACCAAGATTGGTCTACTCAATTTAAGTTATGAGAACTTCAAGATGGATCCAGATGAAGACATCACCAAAATGTTCGATAGATCTTCGGTGATTGTCAATGGTCTTTAGGGTTTCGGTGAGATCATTCTGGAACAAAAGCTCGTTTGAAAGCTTATCTATTCTCTTCCCGAGTCTTGGGATAGCAAGAGGACGACTATCATTGAAGCCAAGGACCTCAAAACTCTTAAACTTGATGCTCTTGTGGGATCTCTTTTCACACATGAGATCATGAAGAAAGGAAGAGAAGAGGAGAAAAAGAAGGAAGAGGTGAAGATTGAAAAGAGGAATGTTGAGAAAAAGAAGCAAAGGATTACTCTTAAAGCTTCATGTTCACAAGAAGAGTTACCTTGGGCTTATCAAGAAGATTGATTTTTTAAATTTTAAAACCAACTCATCATAAACATGTTACAATTTATCATATGTATCATATAATTCATCATAAGTAAGATCATTACAAGATGGTTCAAGGGTTACCTTAGGCTTATCAAGAGCCATGATAAAAAGGTTGGCCACTTCATTATCCTCATTGGATGATGACTCTTCATCACTCCAAATGGCAACATGGGCTTTTTGTTTCTTCATTCTCTCAAAACTCTTCCTCTTGTATTCTGGGCAATCGGTACTTATGTGACTCGACTTCTTGCATTCATAGCAAATTATTTAATCATTTTTTCCTTCTTTTTCTTTACCTTAAACTATTTCTTTATTTAGAATCTCCTATTCCGGTTTTCCCTCACGAGTTTAGTGAATCTTTTGGCTGCCATATCCAATTTTCAAGCTCTTCTTCTTCACTAGATCCTTGCTTTTTCTTTTCTATCTCTCTTCTCAAGCTTTAACTCATCCTTCTTCTTCTTCTTTTTCTTCATGATCTCATGGGTTAGAAGAGAACCCACAAGAGCATCTAACTTCAAAGTCTTGAGGTCTTTGGCTTCAATGATTGTCGTTCTCTTGCTATTCTATGACTCAGAAAGAGAGTAGATGAGCTTCCGTACGAGTTTTTCTTCCAGGATGATCTCACCAAATCCTTTTAGACCATTGATGATTACTGAGAATCGATCAAATATCTTGGTGATGTCTTCATCCAACTCTATCTTGAAGTTTTCATAATTAAGATTTAGAAGATATGTCTTTGTCTCCTTAACATCATTTGTGCCTTAATAGGTTATCTCCAATGAGTCTCATACTTATTTGGCATTTGTGCAAGAGAATATCTTGGAGTAGATGTTAGGACCAAGAGAATAAAACAAAATGTACAAGGCTTTATCGTTGGTGGACATTCTTCTCCTCTCTTCATCGGTCATTTCACTTCTCTTCTTTGGTACTTGCCTATCTCCTTCTTGCTTTATCGGGATAGAAGGTCCATCTTCGATTAAGTCCCAAAGAACATAATCATTTGATTATGTATAGGCCACTACTTGACTTGTTAGGATGATCAACACTTCTTGGATCTTTTTTGGTGAATATTAATCCCTTCAAAGATTAGGCTCTGATACTAATTGTTGAGTTGATCTAATGATAAGATTGGCCAAGAGGGAGTAAATTGACAATTAAAATTTGAAGTGAAAGATTTAGTGAAAATGAGGAAATTTGAGGACACAAGAATTATAGTGGTTCATGCTTTAAAACAAGCTCTACATTCACTATCTTAGCTCCCATTAAGAATTTTCTAACCAATTCACTAATGAATTCAACCTTTTTCTAGGTTCAAGGGATAACCTTTACAATCAAGTTAATCTTTCTACCCAAAGATTAACTTTCATCTCACAATGTTTACAAGAAAGATAAAGGCAATAAAATGTTTCTCTCAAACAGATATTTACCCCAATTACAAGTAAATCACTCCCCAAACTCTAATACAAAGGATTGAAATGAAGTACAAGAGTTGAGTGATAAGAATTTGACAATAAGTGCTAGAAATTGGATTGGTTGCTTGGATGTTTGCTTGAAGTTTAATAGTTATTGTTGCTGCTTGAAATGCTTATTTTATACCTTCTCATTGAATTCTAACCGTTGTGGTTGTTGGGAACATAATTATAGAAGTTAGAGCTTCATCTTCCCACCATAAATGCACTTTTGCAACAACTGGTATTGAAACACGGGCTACATGTTTCGAGATGGTACCAAAATAAAAAGAGACGTTGTGCATGTATTAAAGGGGTTTCAAAAATCATATGTCATGGTATTAAAACGGTTAGTCTTTAAAACAGGGGTGTATCAAAACAGCTTGAGGGTTGTATCGAAACGTTTTGGAACGGTTCAACTAACTTTTAATTTTCACATGTTAAACAACAATCAAAATATTTAAATCTGAAATAGCCTTTGAAAAAAGCTGACCAATATCGAAACGATGACAAGACGTATCAAAATGCCTTGAAATTTAAATTGAATTTCATTAAATATAGGATGTTATCGAAACAGCCAATGGTGGTATCGAAACGCCTGTTTCGATACCAACTTTAAGTGTTTCAAAACAAAATTTGGCAGATGCAAAACATATCAAAACGGTCATAGACCGTATCGAAACGACTGACAAAATTGAAAAACTCAGTTTAAAAATATGAAAGCCATTTCGAAACCAATTTTAGGTGTATCGAAACACCTATAACAAAAACACAAGTTTGACTTTGAAAAACACTTTGAAGAAATTGTTTTGTATTTTGTTTTTACTTAAAGTTGTGTTTGACTTAAGGATATAAAAATTTATTTCAAAGTAGTGCTTTAACTTATTTGTTATATCAAAATTAATTTTATTTTTACATTATTTTTCTAATATTTATTATTAGCAGATAATTTTTCTTCATACATGTTATTTGATGTCTAATTTTTCTAATATTTCTTTTAGAGACCTATTCTTAAAATTTATTTTTTAATACTTAATATTTGGATTTTAATTTTTTAATACTTGTTATTTGATTTTAATTTTTTAATACTTATTATTTAAGATTTAACTTTTTTAGTACTAATTATTATTAAAGACTTATTTTTTATAATATTTATTATTAAGAGTATACTCTTAAAATTAAAAAATATTATATTTACTTAAAAACTTAATTTTAAATATTTATAATTAAATCAAACTTTAAAATTTAATTTTTTAATATTTATTATTAATTCTCACTAAATCTTCTAAATCTCTGGATCAACCCTGCTCATCACCAGAAATTTGCGTTACGCAAAGTCCAAAAGCATATTAATTATGATCAGATCAAAACTTAAGATTTTATTACGTTGTAGCCTAATAAGGATATTCGATCCGGTCGATCCGATCCGATTATTCATTGATCCGATCTGAAAATATGGATATTCGATCTAATTTTTATTTTTATATCAAATATCCGATCTAATTTTAAGTTTTCCGGATTGAATACGGATCACTATATTTCAAGTTTCGGATTATCAGAAAATCCGAAAATCTAAAATTTAAATTTTTTTGTTAATATTAATCTTGTTATATTTAATAATTTAGTGCTTATTATTTTTAAACATTTTAAAAATTGAAACTTTTATAAATGTAATTCTTGTTGTATTAAGGAAATTATTGTTTATTATATTCGATATTCCAAAATTTTTATAAATACAATATTCAAATTCGAAAAATTACTTTAATCAAAATATATTTTTGGATAATCGGATATTCGAATATCTAATCTGAGTATCCGATATCTGAATATGCGGATATGCGCTTTTTTCTGGATGGATACGGATCACTATATTTTTGATCCAAAAACCTGAATATCCAAAAAATTCAGATCAGATTCTATCCGATATCCGGCAATGAACACCATTAATGACTACCATTGAAATATAGGTTTAATTGCACTAAAATTTTAGGATTTTTGCTTTGGCCACTAAAATTAAAATTTATTATGGCCACCGTTGTAGTGTTGTTAATCTCGTTAAGAAATATTGATGTCAACAATAAAAACTTTTTTTTTAAAGGAATCTAATTTTTTAAAGTTATAGATATTACCATGGTCATAATTTCAATTAACAAAACGATAAATGATCAATCTCAATATTAGAAAAGATTTATTTTATCAGAAGTTTAATGTAGTTTAATTTTAAGTCGATCTAATAATTAACATTGGTGAATCAAAACCATAAATTACAATTTAAATTAAAAATTACCTTTTCGGTATGGCATTGTTAATATATCTAACTATAAGTCATGTTTGTTGGCACATCATTTATCACTAATTAATATATTAGTACAATAACATAAATTGATTCTAAACTATAATCCTGATCGCTGAATAATGGCAGAACCACGTTAAAATTATAGGGTCAAATGATCCTACTTAATTTATTGGGTATTTCTTATCTTCAAGGAATTAAATGGAAATTTCAAGTAAATAATGTAGTATTTTTTTAAAGAAATATTAAAATTGACCCTACTAGATTTATTGAGATATAAAGTTAACAATACTTATTATAATAGTATAAAAATCTTTATACTCTATATTTTATTCTGAT
Source organism: Abelmoschus esculentus (assembly GCA_035048815.1). Classification (NCBI taxonomy): domain Eukaryota; kingdom Viridiplantae; phylum Streptophyta; class Magnoliopsida; order Malvales; family Malvaceae; genus Abelmoschus; species Abelmoschus esculentus. The sequence goes on along the minus strand of JAUCBN010000026.1, from coordinate 7,763,065 downwards.
CTTACTATATGAAAAACTCTGGATCTATTATTATTGATGAACTACAAAATTTAAATTTATAAGTCGTACATGACATACGTGATGGAATTACTTTGTTGATATCCTTTGAAATTTGGTTCATACGACGAAACTTAACGTAGCTTAATATCATTTCGATCCATTTGCTAAAGATCTATTATTTACTGACTGATCATTCAGAAGGACAATCAATCTTACATGGTTCAACAAGATTAATCTCTGTTTAGATTATTAAACTGATACGCGAAAAACACGTGGTTGACATGAGTAAATATTACTATAAAGAAAGGGTTTTCAATAAAACGCAGTAGGCCGCAGCGTTTATGGAAATGGAGACCAGTCCAGTCCAGCCCAGCCCAGGCCAGCCCATCATTGTTGGAAGACGCAGAGACGTGCACGTGTTGAAGAGTGAACAAAAAAATAAGACCAGCCCACAACATGCCTTTATTTTCTTCGCCAAATGATGAAAAAACATGTTTTTTTTTTCAGCTCGGCATGCCTTTGCCCGAGTCTTTTGACTTCATTGAATCGTTTCTACGTATCAAATTCTCTTTGCATTCTCACATTCAATAATTTCCTCATTCTTATCATCCCAATAATGCAAACCCTAATGATATATCTAACAGGGTAACGATATTTCAGATATCAAAATTCAAACTTTATTGATATATAAATTTACATGATCACGAGATGTTGAACCTAGAATTTGGTTGTTTTATCATGTTGTTCAACATATTCCAATTTTGTATTGGTGGTCTTCATGTGAGAATACATGCAGGTATTTTGAACATATCAAAACGGAATCTACCCGACAAAGGAATCTGGCTTGTCGGATCTAAAACTTAACTCGACTTATAGCTAAAATATTGTAGCTAATGAAATTAAAATGTACATTTCGGCAATTACGTTAGCAGGACTAACGGTGTTTAGGGGTTTTCTCTCTAGATCTTCGTTTCTCTTTGATTCTTGCTTACTTTTGATCGTTTCTTGGAGTTGCATGTTCGTTTATGGATTGGAGGAAGCTGTTTGGTGGAGGGTTTGAGCAGTCTTTGGAGTTCTTTCCTGTTGAGGATTCTGGGATTGTTCGTCCTGCGCCTAAAGTTTTCGATGAGGGAGTCTCTGAGTGGAGGTTTGTGCTGGTGGGTTAGTTCATCGGAGGGGCTCCGAACATTAGTGCTATGCAGAAAATTGTTTTTCTTTATGGGGAAGGATGCATTGAAAGAGGTATGTCTCGCTGGAGCTAACTTGTATGTGTTTTCTTTCTCTAGTGTTACTGAGAGTGATTGGGTGCCGGATAATGGCCCTTGGCATATTTAACATAAGCCCTTAATTTTAAGGATGAGAACCTAATCTTAGAAAATTGGATTTTGATCTTTCGAGGATATCGATTTGGGTTCAACTTTATAATGTTCCTCTTGAGCTATATTCTCAAAAAGGGATCAGTTATATTGCTAGTGTTTGGGGTGTTCCTTTATACATGGATTCTATAACAACATCTAAGGAGAGGTTAGAGTTTGCTAAGGTTTGTATTGAAGTGGAGGTTGGTGTTAAAATTCCTTGTGAGGTTTTGGTGCAAATATCGGATCATACTGTAGCGAAGGTTTCTATACATGTGCCATGGATGTCTTCTAGTTGCGATCATTATAAGACTTTTGGGCATATCACCAAGTATTTCCCGGCTTCGCAGAAGATGAAAGCTGTATGGCGGGCAAAAGATGGGTCGATTGCTGATCGAGATGTTGTTGAGCAAAAGATTGATTCTGATTGGAAGACTTTTGTACTAGAGAATTCTTCTGGTCCTGAAGAACTTGATGCGTCAGTTGCAAGTTCTTTGCCTTTGGCGCTAGAGGCTTCTTCTGGTACTAGTGGGCTTGTTGAGACAATTGTACTGGTTGATAGTCCTTTACCTTTTGTTCTAGGAGCTTCTTCTGGTTCTGGAGTTGATGAGAGGTTGGTGGATGAGCAGGAGTTTCCAGGGTTGAAGGTTTCTACTTTGTCTAAAGAAAGGGGGCGTGTGGATGAATCGGGAGTTATTGGTCCTCGTATGGATACTTCTTCTAGAGCCGAGGGGGTGAGAAAGCCTAGAGCTGCTGCTTTAGGGGTTACTAACCTCTTGCAAGAATTGAAAGTTAAGAAAAAAGGTTCCATAGAGAAGGTGGTGAGTGGGGGTGGTCATCATTCTATATCATGACAATTATTTTTTGGAATGTTCGAGGGTTTAACAATCCTCAAAAAAGAGGAAAGTTATGCAGCGTGCGATTAAGTTGAATGTTGATATTGTTTGTCTTTCGGAGACCGGGATGCATGAAAATAAGGCTAATGCTATACTTTCTAGCTGTGTTGATACTTAGAATTTTTTTGTTAATTACTCTGTATGTGTAAATGGTCGAATTTGGGTGCTATGGAAGAAGGAATTAGAATTTTGGGAATCTCTTATTACTGATCAAAGTATAACTATTAAAGGATCTTTGCGAGGTAGAGAGGTTTTCATTATTGTAGTGTATAGAAGTAATGATGTTGTAAGGCGTCGAGTGCTTTGACATCAACTCAGACAATTCAGTGATTCTTTATCAACCCCTTGGCTGGTTGGGGGGTGATTTTAATGTTACGCTTGATCTAGTTAAAATTTGAACAATGGAAAGGTTAAGTCTTATTGTTTCAGCAGATATGTTGGAGTTTCAGGATTGTTTGAGTGAGTATGGATTGTTGGATCATCCATTCACAGGGCCTATTTTTACATGGACAAATAAGTAGGAGGAAGGTTATTTGGCTCAAAAGTTGGATCAAATATTGGTTAATTCTACATGGGATGTGGTGTTTCCTAATTCTGTTGTCGAGTTCTTTGCTCCTGAAATTTCGGATCATTGTCTTGCAATAGCTTGGGAGTTCAAGGAGGTTTTTGTGAATAGGCCTAAGCCTTTTCGGTTTTTCAATTTTTGGGTGTACCATCTTGATTTTAATAACATTATGGAGTACTCTTGGAAGGAGGATGCCTCAGGTAATCCAATGGAGATTCTTTTCTTTAAACTAAAACGACTCAAAGTTCCTTTACGTGAGTTGAATGAGAAGTGTTATGCCCATCTTTCTGAGCGTGTACGGGTAAAAAGGAGTTAGAGAAGCACCAATTGTTAAATCTTGTTGATCATATTTCTAGTTGGGAGCATGAAAAGGAGCTATAATTGGAATTAGCAAACTTGGAGAAGGCTAAATTGTTTTTTTCCATCAAAAGGCTAGGGTTAGTTGGCTTTAGGATGGTGATCAGGGAACCAAATTCTTTCATGTAGTTGTTGCATCAAGGAAAAAGAAAAACACGATAAGGGTTTTGCATAATGAGAGTGAGAATCGGTTGGAAAGCTTTGACAGCTTGTTTGAGGAATTGATAAGGTTTATACGAAGTAGATTGGTTTTGAAGATGACAATGTTTCTGGATATAGTTTGCAGTTACTTCACGAGCTTTTGGATTTTGCACCTTCTGAGGTGGAGAGTCTAACTAGAGAAGTCACTTTATAGGAGGTTAAGGGTGCAATGTTTGGACAGGGAAGGGATAAAGCTCCTGGTCTGGATGGGTACATTGCTAGTTTTTCTCAAGCTATTTGGCCAATTGTGAGGGATGATTATTGTGTTGTTGTTAAGTATTTTTTCCTCTCTTCTGAGATGTTACTAGCTTTTAACGCTACCACGATTGCTTTGGTTCCAAAGACTTTGAATGCTTCTCTAGCAAAGGATTTTCGTCTTATTGCTTGTTGCTCGGCTATATATAAGTCTATTACAAGGATATTGGTGTCTAGGCTTTCGAGGTTGTTCCCTGTCATGATAGTTGGGAATCAATCAACCTTTATTCAAGGTCGGTGTATCATTGATAATACACTACTTGCTCAAGAACTTGTAAGGGGGTACAACAAGAGGGGTTTTTTACCTCGACGTGCTCTAAAAGTGGATCTTCAGAAGGCTTTTGATTCAGTTCATTGGAAGTTTCTTTTGCAAGTTTTAGAAGATTTGAGTTTGCCTTTGCAGTTTAGGGAATGAATCAAAACGTGTTTTACTGGATCGAGATTCTCTATCTCGCTTAATGGAAGCTTAGTTGGATACTTTAAAGGGATAAAGGGTGTTCAGCAAGGTGACCCTCTTTACCCTTACTTGTTTGTTTTGGCAATGAATGTGCTATCTAGAATGCTTGATGCTGTGGCGGCTAAGGGTATTTTCCAGTTTCATTCTAAATGTAAAAAATTTGGCTTAACTCATTTATGCTTTGCGGATGATCTCTTGATATTTTGCAAAGGAAAATTGGATTCGATTTTGGGAGTGAAGTGTGTTCTGGAAAAATTTTATGAGATCTCTGGCTGAGGTTGAGTGCTTCCAAGACTGAGATTTTCTTCTAAGGGGTCTCGATCCATAAGGTTGAAGAAATACAGACAGCTACTGAGTTTAGGCTTGGTATGTTGCCTGTGAGGTATTTAGGGCTTCCATTGGTTACAAGAAAACTCAGTCGAAAGGATTGCGCTATGCTTATTGACAAGATTAAAGCACGAATGAATAGTTGGGTAGAGAGGCACTTGAGTTATGCTGGGAGAATGCATCTCATAAGGTCAACGTTATACAGCATGACTAACTTCTGGTGTGTGCAAGTGGTTCTTCCGAAAGGTGTCTTAAAGGAGATTGAGTCGTTATGCTATCGATATTTTTGGAAAGGAGAGAATAAGTCTGTTATGGGTGCCCGCGTAAGTTGGAAGCATATTTGTCTTTCTAAGAGTGACGGGGGCTTTAGGCTGAAGAACTTGCATGAGTGGAATATGACTTGCATGGTAGGTTTGATGCAACAAATTGCTTCTGGGAAGGATACACTTTGGATTGCTTGGATTAAATTGTATGTAATCAAGCAAGAGGATTTTTGGACTATGGAGAGTAAATAACACTTAAGTTGGTTGTTCAAGAAGCTTCTCAAGTTGAGAAGTGTGGCAGTGTCGATCTTAGCTACAGGCAGAAGTCTTCCCACGAGGGAAATCTGGAGGGGCATCCGTGAATCTAGGATAGTAGTAGCATGGCATAAAGTGGTATGGTTTGGCATGCATATCCTTAAGCATATGATGATTACGTGGATGATAATTTTGGACAGGCTTCCTACGAGGATACGGTTGGCTCGAATGGGGATAGTTGATGAGGAAGGTTATATTTTATGTAATGGTTCAGTCGAATCCAAAGACCATTTATTCTTCGATTGTCCATTCTCCAAGCAGTTTTAGAGATTGAGTCTATGTTGTTGCGACATACATCAGGAGGTCTTGAATTGGCCTGAGGAGCTCTCTTGGGTGGTGTCCAGGTTCAAAGGGAGGTCAGTTGCAGCTTTGATCGGTCGACTTGCATGACAGACTTCTCTATATTTGATATGGGAAGAACGTAACCGTAGGGTTTTTCGAGGAGTACAGAGGTCTTGCACTGAGTTGTTTGATTGTCTAAAGGATATTATACGCATTCGTTTACAGCATAAAAATATTATGATACGAAATATACAGGGCGATTTATTAGTTTCTTGGGGGATTGGTTTGTAAATGAGTAGCAATTTTTACTGCTTTTTTGGATTAATGAATTATAAAGCTTATCCAAAAAATGTATATTTCAGCCTTGCCACGTATTTATAAATTTATTATAATATCGTGCTAAAAACATGGATATATCGTTGTGATAAAAAATGATATAGCCGTAAAGTTCTGTCCCTTCATTCTTAAGAGAGTTTAAGATAGTCTTTTTGATGTTAGAAGAATGAGCGAAATCATGACTATTGAAAAGAACAAACCATGGTGTCATCATCCTTAGGGTGACTCAATCTCGGGAATGAACTGAGGGCACTAGAAAGGACAATTATATCCTTTAAAATTTTTAAATTTTTATATAATTTATATATTTTTATATATCCATAGTATTTTGTATCGATGATCTAAATTAATATCCTCTAAATTTTATAGTTTTACATCTTTAATTTTTAAAATATCTCTCGAATAATTCGTATTCCTGATATAAATCATGCATTTGTCCCTATTTGTGACCTCTATAAAAAAATATTACCATATGAACAAATTTGAGAGTATGAGTTCGATACAATACTCTAACAATATTAAATATTATTTTTATCATTTTTGACGTGATCCCTTAATAATATCTATTTTATAACCCTTAATAAAATTTACGCGCACTTTACAAAAAAGTTAACATTTAAGAACATATATATTTTTTCTTTTGAATGATAACGTTAAATTAATATTAACTTAGATAATATTAAAATAATTATAAGATAATACATATTTATATTTTTATCCTTTTAATAATATATATATTGTAAGACAAACTACCCAAATCTAAATTTTATAAGATAAATTTATTATGTTTTTTATTAAAATTACTCGTTAAATTTAAATACATATCACCTTCTTAATCGTAGATGGAAAAATTTAGCCTGACAAGTTGGAGGGCAAACAAAATCAGGTAGTCAAAATTCTGTCCCGTCTTTAATTTTAACAAATATGAAGGCATTTAAAGGTAAGTGGTATGTTCTAAATACTTGATCATGCGCCAATGTCATTTATTGAATAGAATGGTTGAAGTTGCAGACAAGTGTAAAAATCAGACATATTGTTGTTGGTGGGTATAGGTTGTCTACCCACGTTGGAGAAATTACTTGTGTGTTGGTGCACAAAATCAAAATTTGTTTATCTTGTTTAACATGGACCAACTGGTATCTGCCACAGTATTTTATCTGAAAGTCGCAACTTAGCCACAATAATAGATAGTCAAAGGCAGATGGCCTTACACTGGTATTCTACGTTTCTATGGATGATAGTTGTTGAGTTACGGTGTCACACATTTAGAGAGTTAGAAAGAAAAGAAAAATATAAAACCCTAAAATATGTGTGTAGTAAAAATCATCGTATTAATCATGAAAAAATAGGATAACGATAGTCTTAGACGGTTTGTCTTTTTTGATTTGAGTAAAAATTATGGTTATTGGTGGTATACATGGGCGGTTGTATTTGAAAATGTGTGGGTGTACATGACTTCACTACATTTATCAAACCCATTGCAATATAAAAAATAGATATTTATTTGAAATATTTAAATTGATTTTACTAGATTTTTTTAGGTACGAGATTAATAATATTGTAATTATATAATGCGTAGGAAGCAATCGTACTATAAGATTAAAATATAAAATAAAATAGATTTAGGTAATTTAATAATCTTAGAATCATACATTATCTTATCTTACTGATTAAGTGAACGATTGTTATTTTTAAAAGTCATAGATTTGAGTGTTAATATTTGTAGCATAATAATTAAGAGATCTATATCTAATAATTAAGAATATATTCTAGAACATATATTACTTGTAACTACCGTAGCTGATTAAAAAACTAAAAAATTATTTAAATATAATATTAGATATTATTATTGGTTAGGATGAAGGGGTTGTTTGCCTATGTTAATGCCTAAACCTTTCAAGTTTTTCAATTTTTGGACATTACATCCAAATTTTAAGACTGTGGAGGGGTCGTGGGCTGAGTGTGCAAGTGGGAATCGAATACAGGTCCTTTTTAAAAAGTTAAAAAGGCTGAAGGTTCACCTAAGGGCTTTGAATCAACAGCATTTTGCTGATATTTTGAAAAAATTTAGAGAAGTGGCTTCAATTGGAGTTTGTCCAATTATTAAATTTGGGACCTAATGTTATCAAGGAGGATATTGGGATGGAAAAGACATTACAGGCTGAACTTTTGGATTTGGAGAGAGCTGAATTATTGTTTTTTCAACAAAGAGTTAAATCCAATGGTTAGAGGAAGGTGACCAGAATACAAAATTCTTCCACTTTGCTATTGCTGAGAGGAGGAAGAGAGGAACCATTCGATTCCTTGTTAATGCCCAAGGTTGAAGGTTGGAATCTTTTGAAAAGATGGAGAGTGAGTTGGTGGATTTCTAGAAAGAGATGATTGGTTCTGTGGATGGACAAGTCACTAGGTGTAGTGTGGAGCAGTTAAGAGAGTTGCTTAAAGTTTCCCTACCTGACTCAGCTCATTCTCTTCTTATAAGGAATATCGTCGATGTTGAGATCATGGAAGCCATTTTCAGTCAAGGTAAGGATAAAAAACCTAGACCGGATGGATATACTTCATTGTTATTTTAGCATACTTGGGAGATTGTGGGGTTGGATGTTCTGACAGTGATTAGGTATTTTTTCTTGCAATTTTTTGCTTTCAGCATTTAATGTTATTGCTATTACTCTAATTTCGAAGTCTCTTAATGTTTGTCTAGTTTGTGACTTTAGACCATTTTTTGTTGTTCGGTAATTTATAGGTCTATTACTAAGATTCTAGTTGCAAGGTTAAATGTACTTTTACCTGAGATGTTAGCTGTTAACCGTTCAGCTTTTATTAAGAGGCGTAGTATATAGATAATACCTTATTGTCCCAAGAATTAGTGAGGGGGTATGGGAGGAAGACTATTTCCTCTAGGTGTGTTTTGAAGATTGACCTTCAAAAAAATTTTGATTCGGTTAGTTGGAATTTTTTTATTAAGGTTTTGGAAGCAATGGGCTTACCTGAGCAATTTTGAACCTGGATTAGAATCTACTTACTGGGAGCAGATTCTCGATTGCTCTTAATGGGAGTCTTCTAGGATTTTTTAGGGGGCAAAGAGGGGTGAGGCAAGGAGATTCTCTCTCCCCTTACTTGTTTATGATTGCCATGAATGTATTATCAAGATTACTGGATGTGGATGCTGAGAAAGGTATCTTCCAATATCATCCTAAATGTAAGAGGGTTGAGCTTACTCACCTCAGTTTTGCAGATTATCTGCTGATTTTTTGTAAGGGGAACTTGTCTTTACTGTTGGGTATACAAAGTGTGTTTGAGAAATTTCATGAGATGATTAATCTTAAGTTGAATGTAACCAAGTTTGAGCTTTTTGGGGCAAGGATGTCTGCTGAGCAACAGTTACAATTGAGTGAGGTAACTGGATTACCAAGGGTGTTCTTCTAGTTCGATATTTGGGGATTCCCCTTGTGACTAGGAGATTATCTGAGAAGGATTATAGGAGGCTTATTGAGAAAATTAGAGCAAGACTTGGGTATTAGTCGAAGAAGTTCTTGAGTTATGCTGGCAAGTTGCAGCTGATTAAAGTTGTTTTGTTTAGTATGGTGAACTTCTGGTGTAGGCAAGTAAATTTACCTAATGGAATTCTTGATCAGGTGAGCGTTTGTGTATGAGATTTTTTTGGAAAAGAGGTGATTATTCTACTCAGTGAGCAAGAGTAGGCTGACAACAGATTTGTTGTCCGAAAAGTGAGGGAGTTTGGGGTTAAGGAACCTCAAGTTGTGAAATCAGGTTTGTCTTTCTCTCTTGTTAAATAAATTGTTGGCTTCTGAGGGCTCTTTATGGGTTTCCTGGGTTAAGGAGTATGTTTTTAAGGGTGATGATGTTCGGCCTTTTGTGGCACGAGGGACTGCTTTGACCACGTATTTGCTTTGGGATGATGCTCGAGAGGTTCAGCCTAAGATCCCATGGCATAGATGTTAGAATATGCCCAAATACCAATCATATGATAATTGTATGGATATTTTTATTTACCAATTTTATTGAATAAAGGCATTACCATTATTATTTTCAGATATATGTATCAAATAAATTGAGAAACAATAAGGTCCATATAATAATATATGTATTATTATTAAAATATCTTTATTCAAGTATTATTATGAGTATGGACAATAATAATACGCTTAAGACTAACATGTGATTAATTGATGACAATGAGTTGTCATTGACATAGAGATGTCAGAATTAATACATGAATATATTAGTAGAGAATAATATATTGGATTGACCCACTATGAGCATATATCTTGGATTATTATGTGACGGTCACGATATTGCTCATAGTGACAACTATATGTATGATCCTTAGACTTGAGATTATTACTATCTCTATATATGTTGATTTATGTTTTGATGCAGTTAAACGTGTCTTGTAATTAGTTACACTATAAAAAACTGACATTGGACATATTACAATGTATGTAGTGAGATGTGAATGATCAAGATAGGATTTGTCCTTCCTACATAATAGGAAAATATATCAAAGGCCACTTGATTGAGTGAGACTAGAAATGCATGGCCATACTTGAATACGTTGATATGAGATATCACAAATTATTCATTAAAAGTATTTCACTCTAGATATCAAGAAACATTAAAATAGGCTATACAAGTGTGACTATTCCAAGATTTGTGCCTATTAAAGATATAAAAGGACAAAAGAATATAATACATTAAAAGAGTTGGTCACGGATATGATACATCGAATCATGATCTCTTGTAACTTAGATAACAATGACATATTGCTAGATGTCACTCATTTTTTGTAATATTAGAATTGTTCTAATATTATAACTAACGTTACAATGAGCCTACAAGGTCACACCCAATGGTTGAAAATGAGCAAAAATATATATGTATAAGTAGATTATATTTAATCCCGAATTTTAAATATAAAGGATATAATTAAAGTAATTATATCCCTTTTCAAATTCGAATTAAATATAGATTCCGAAATTTAAGGAAATAATAATATTAATTATTTCCTAAACAAACTCAGAATCAAACTCTTATACCTGGGGTTACACCTATATAAAGGATCTTTTGGTCTAGCAGCCTGATGAGTGCCTAAAAGGCAGTAATTTATTACCCTTCTTATGGTACTTTATGCACCTATTATACACCCACTTGAATCGAATCATATGCTCTTTGCTCAAATATTGGATATTCTGTTTTCACCACATACAAAGTTAATATTTATAGAGAATGCAGATATTATTACAATTTCTGTACATACCGGAATATCCAGAGCCGAAGCGGCAGAAAAGCTATCATGAGGCCGAGGCAGAAGACCGACCGCGGCAGAATCCAATGTGGCAGCACCAACAATGGAGGCGCATCAGAAGATAAAAATATATAGAATATTCTAGAAGACATAGCGCATCAATCGGATCAGGCTAGCGTGCTCAAAGCCCAATTCAAAGACCAAGCGGGAAACCCTTTCTAGAAGGCGACAAACTTGGAACTATCAGAATTCTTGAAGAAGACTTGTTCCCTACTCCAAGTTGAAGTCTATTTAGGAAATGTTTGCCCTAGGTTAAGACTATAAATATACTAGCCGACCATATTGTCTAGAGAGAGCCGATTTATAGAGAAAACCTTTCCTCCCTAAGAATTGTACTTCCACGATAACATGTTCTAAATTTCTTAGGGATAGGTGAAGGTTGTTGATATTAGCGAGAGAAGATTGATTTTTGTATTCTTGTTCTTATGCAATAAAATCAGAGTTTGCTTATCCTATTGCCATTCCTTGTTCTTGTATCCAAGCCCGAGTGGGAAGTTTGCAAGTAATCTATTTATCTAGCATCGAGATGTGTAGATTCACGAAAGGGGTAAGTACAATGTCGGCGACACTAACTCGGCCTATACCCTTGTGGAGGCACTAAGGGGTAGGTTAAGAGTTTCAGCAGCTAAAAGAAGTGTTGGATTGGTTGGTGGTTAGCTTTGGTTTACGCCGAGAGGTATCGTCAAGGATCGAGCATCAACAGTACTTTGACTTAGAGATGAGAGAAATCACTTACGGACACTTTGCTGAACTTTGATATTTCTGCCCACGAGCAAGAGATTGTCGCGGCAGAGGAGCACCAGCATTGTCGAGGCAGTATCTACAGTACTATCGAAGCAGTGTTGTGCGATTTCATTGGACAAGAAGGAGATCAATTGAATCCACTAATTGACACAACTGGATCCTACCCGCTTTCTCTATAATCGTTCTCAACTTTTTATTTTATGTTTTGTTATTTACTTATTTAGTTAGATAAAACAAACCATCTTATTTGTGTTTTTATTTTATTCTCAGGGGCAAGGGAACGAAGGAAGACATATTAAGTATATCAATCCCTGTGAAGATGATACACGATATACTTATCATTTTATTACTTGACGACGTATACACTTGCACTCAAAATAGCGCTTATACCACACCTATCAAGTTTTTGGCACCATTGTTGGAGATTGACAACTGAATTTTGTTTTCTTTAATTTTCTTGCTCTTTAATTATTAGTTATCTAAATTTAACTTTAGTTTTATTTTATTTTTTTTATTAATTTTTATTTATTTGGTTTATGACCAGGGCAAATCTGAGTGGACCATTGTACGAGTTGGATCTAGAGATTGAACGTACAAGACATAATTTAAGACGAAATCTGTTCCAAACTATGGACAATCCACCTAGAGGACCTATTGATCATAATGTACTGCCGACAACAATGCAACAACAGCCATTGCCGCATCCATTGCTGAGGCAGCCAACTGTCTTAGATTATCTGGTAGAAGATCTGAACGGACTTAACCCTGGCGTAGTTACCCCGAAGATCGAAGCAACTCACTTTGAGCTTAAACCAGCGATGTTCAACATGTTGAACACAATTGGACAATTTGGTGGGTTTGCTACCGAAGATGCAAGGAAGCATCTTAAATCCTTCATGGAAGTATGCAACTCTTTTAAGATTCAAGGAGTCCATGAGGAAATTTTGCGCTTAAAATTGTTCCCCTATTCACTGAGGATAGGGTGAAGACTTGGTTGAATGGAATCCCAGTAGGATTGATCGAATCTTGGGAAGAACTTTACCGAGAATTCATTACAAGGTTCAATCCAACAAATCTTTATGATCGCATTGAAATTACATCATTCCGGCAAGATGAAGATAAACCGATGTACGAGGCATGGGAACGTTACAAAGAACTATTAAATAAATGCCCCTTACATGTTTTTCCCTTGTGGACGCAAGTTTCCATGTTCTATAATGCTACCAATGCTTCCACAAGGATGATGCTAGACGCTTCCGCAAATGGGACACTTTTAGATAGGGCACCCGCGGAAGCCATTGAAATTCTGAACAAACTCGCAAGGAACGATTTCAAATTTTCCACATCGAGGCGAGGAGGAATGAGACGTCATGCCCCTTACGTCATGTTCTATAATGCCCCTTACTTTGCATGGTGTTTGACATGGATGGTTATAGCCCTTGCTTTTCCAATAGTTGTAAATTTTAAATACGGCCTGCGTGTCGTGCCTTTCTCTATCTCTGTTGTACTTCTCTTCTCATCTTACTTCCTCGTATGTAAAACGAGTTTTTATAATTGTAATATTATTCCAAGAAGCAATCGAGATGTTTGGAGCAAAGGCAAGAAGGTGCTTGAGAAGCAGTTTTAGTATAGAATTAGGGTTTTAAGGTTCTCCCATTGGCTTGGGATGGGTCACCTTAGTTCTTTATTTTGGGCTATAACCATTGCAATGTTTTATTTTATATCTATCATGTATGTTATACAATGTATAATATATATCTTCTACTCTCATATATTGATGAGATCAATAAGGGCCAAATTAAAAGAAATAACGATGAATATTTAATGTTTTCCCTCAAATTAATCTAAGTTAAAATTAGTCGTCCAATATTTATCCTCGTTAAGGTCTTGATCGATCTTATGTGGGTTTTGCCAAAGCATTAACACATAAGTCCATCTTGGTTAAACGCGAAGAATAAACAAGTGGTATTCGTCGGTCGAAATATTGGTAGTAACTTAGTTAGGTTGTTCTAATAGGATTATAAACCTAAAGGCTAAGTATTTGGTTAAGTCATGAGATGACTGAACAAGAGTTGTTCACCAAATGGAGGAGTTACATGAGATGTAATTAGTAATGGTTACTTACCTAAATAACCTTTGTCCTAAAAGAAAAGCCAAATATGATTTAGGAAATTGGTGAATTATGGATCCTCACTCACTAGAAAAATTTTCGTCAAATTTTTCCGAAATTAAAAACGAGAGGGTTTTTTAATTTTGAACAAAATAGTAGGAGTATTTTATAAACGAAGTCCTATTTATTTCAAGTTGGTAAATTTATATTATGTATTTCCATTGTTATAGATCTAAATGACAAACAACATTATATCATTGCGATCACTCCTTGAGAAGGAGAAACTCAATGGCGTAAACTTCCTTGATTGGTTCCGTAATTTGAGAATTATTCTCAAATAGGAAAGTAAGGAATATGTTATTGAAGAACCTATTCTAGATGAACCGGCAACTAATGCTTCTAGAGCTGACAAAGACAAGTTTAAGAAACATATGGATGACATGTTAGATGTCGGATGTCTTATGCTTGCTACCATGACTCCTGATCTTCAGAAGCAACATGAGGACATGGTTGCATATGATATGATTCAAATCCTCAAAGAAATATATGAGGAGAAAGCACGTCAAGAGAGGTATGAGACCTCTAAAGCTCTATTTCAGTGCAAAATGGTAGAGGGATCTCCTGTAGGAGCTTATGTCATTAAGATGATAGGCTATATCCAAACGTTGGAAAAGCTAGATTTTCCTCTCAAGGATGAATTGGCTATTGATGTTATTCTACAATCGTTGCCAAATAGCTTCAATCAATTTGTCCTTAATTTTAACATGAATGAAATTAACAAAAATTTGCTACAATTACTTGGCATGTTATGAACTACTGAGAAAAATGTCTAAAGATGGACCTAAGCTCATTCTGATGGTTCACAAGGACAAAGGAAAGGGAAAGGCAGTGGCAAAGTACAATGGTAAAGGTAAGCCTATACCCAAAGGACATGATGCAATGAAACCCAAAGGGGGAGTTAGCAAGGAAGGAAAATGTTTCCACTGCAATAAGACCGGACACTGGAAAAGAAATTGCCCCATTTACCTTGAAGAGGTCAAGAAGGCAAAAGTAGATGGTGCATCTGCTTCAGGTATTGATGTTATCGATGTGAATATGTCAACATCTTCTTCTTGGGTATTAGATACCGGTTGTGGTTCTCATATCTGTACTTCTATACAGGGACTGCAAAAGAGAAGGAGTCTAGCTAAGGGAGACGTAGACCTACGAGTGGGAAATGGAGCAAGAGTTGCTGCATTAGCTATAGGAACATACATTTTATCTTTACCTAGTGGACTTGATTTACATTTAGAAGATTGTTATTTTGTGCCTAGTTTGACTAAAAAATTATTTCTATTTCTTGTTTGGACAAGATTGGATTTGAGATTATTATTAAGAATAATTGTTGTTCTTTTTATCTCGATAATGTTTTTTATGGTTCAGCACAATTGGTTAATGGCTTATATATTTTAAATCTAGAAAATATCATTTATAACATAAATACAAAAAGATCAAAAATAAATGACTCAAATCAAACTTATCTTTGGCATTTTCGTTTAGGCCATATAAGTGAAAAACGCATATCAAGACTCCATAAAGATGGATTCTTAGATTCATTTGTTTTTGAACAACTGGATGTATGTGAATCTTGTTTATTAGGAAAAATAACTAAGCTCCTTTTAATGGTAAAAGTGAGCGAGTAAGTGATTTATTAGGATTAATACATAGTGATGTATGTGGACCAATGAACACACAAGCTAGAGGTGGATTTCAGTACTTCATCACTTTCACTGATGACTTCAGTCGATATGGTTACATTTACCTTATGCACCATAAATCTGAGGCTATCGAAAAGTTTAAAGAATTCAAGAATGAAGTACAAATTCAACTAGGCAAGAGTATTAAAGCACTTCGATCAGATCGAGGTGAAGAATACTTAAGCATAAAATTTGATGAACTCCTTAAAGAATGTGGGATTGTCTCACAACTTACTCCACTAGGTACACTACAGTGGAATAGAGTTTCTGAGAGGAGAAATCGAACTTTGTTAGACATGGTTCGATCAATAATGAGTCATAGTGATCTTCCGACTTCTTTCTGGGGACATACACTAGAAACAACTACTTTCAATTTAAATCGTATTCCGTCTAAATCTGTTCAAAAGACACCATATGAGATATAGACTGGAAAACGTCCTAGTATGTCTTTTATGAAGATTTGGGATTGCAAAGCATATGTCAAACATCATATGTCTACAAAGCTCAAACCCATATCTCATAAGTGTAATTTTGTTGAATATCCCAAAGAAACCAAGGGATACTATTTCTTTAACCCTAAAGAGAACAAAGTGTTTGTTGCTCTAACAGGAGTTTTTCTCGAAAGAGAATTTCTCAATAAGAAAGGAAAGGGTAGAGACATTGAACTTGGAGAAGCTCAAGAACAAAAATTCACTGAACCTGAGATTGAACATGTTCCACAAATTGTTGAGGAACAGTCAGCAGATTTAGAAACACAACCACTACGTAGGTCAACAAGAGAACACCATGCACCTGAGAGATATGGATTTCGCATTACCATGCATAGAGATATTCTCATTACGGATCAAGATGAGCCAAGAACTTATCAAGAGGCAGTATAGAGCCCAGACTCTGAGAAATGGCTTGAGGCCATGAAATCTGAGATGGAATCCATGTTAGTCAACCAAGTATGGACTTTGGTTGAATCACTAGAAGGGGTAAAACCTATAGGGTGTAATTGGATTTTCAAGAAGAAAACTCACATGGACCAAAACGTACAAACATACAAGGGGCGACTAGTCGCTAAAGGTTTTCGACAAGTTCATGGTATTGACTATGACGAAACTTTCTCCCCTGTAGCTATGTTTAAATCCATTCGGATCTTGCTTGCTATAGTTGCATTCCATGATTATGAAATTTGGCAAATGGACGTAAAAAACGCTTTCCTTAATGGAAAACTTGAAGAGGATGTGTATATGATACAACCAGAAGGTTTTGTTGCTCCAGGAAAAGCTGGAAAGGTTTGTAAGCTACAAAGGTCCATTTATGGACTGAAGCAAGCTTCTCGAAGCTGGAATCTTCGTTTCAATGATGTGATCAAAGAGCTTGGTTTTATCAAGAACGAAGATGAGCCTTGTGTTTACAGGAAAACTAGTGGGAGCACTGTTTCTTTCCTAAGCTTGTATGTAAATGACATACTTCTTATAGGAAACGACATACCTACCTTATAGTCAGTTAAGACTTGGTTAAGTAGTTGTTTCTCTATGAAAGATTTGGGTGAGGCAACATATATCTTAGGGGTTAAGATCTATAGAGATAGATCTAGATGACTTATAGGTCTGAGTCAAAGTACATATATAGACAAAGTTCTAAAGAGATTCAGTATGGAAGAATCCAAGAAAGGATTCTTACCTATGAGACATGGTATATCTCTTTCGAAGGAAATGTGTCCTTCAACTCTACAAGAAAAAGAACGAATGAGTAAGATTCTATATGCTTCGGCTATTGATTCTATCATGTATGCCATGATATGTACTCGACCAGATGTATCGTATGCCTTAAGTATGACAAGTCAATATCAGGTAAACCCTGGTGAAAGTCACTAGATAGCAGTCAAAAACATCCTTAAGTACTTGAGAAGAACTAAGGATACATTTCTTATCTATGGAGGCAAAGAAGAGCTTAGTATAAAAGGTTATACTGATGTTAGTTTCCAAACAGATAAGGATGACTCAAGATCGTAATTTGGAATTGTGTTTTACCTTAACGGAGGTGCTTTAAGCTGGAAAAGTTCTAAGCAAGATACAGTAACTGATTCTACGATAGAGGCTGAGTATATTGCAGCTAGTGAAGCAGTAAAGGAAGCTGTTTGGATCAAAAAGTTCATATCCGAACTACGAGTTATTCCAAGCATATCATATTCTATAGAACTTCTTTGTGACAACAATGGAGCCATTGCACAAGCAAAGGAACCTAGATCTCATCAATGATCCAAACATATTCTTAAACGCTTTCATATTATTCGAGAGATTATAGATCGAGGAGATGTGGAGATATGTAAAGTACACACGGATGATAACATTGCTGATCCCTTGACGAAGCCTCTGACGCAACAGAAGCATGATCGTCACACTGAGTCACTCGGTATTAGATATATGAGTGATTGGTCTTAGTGCTAGTGGGAGATTGTTAGAATATGCCCAAAGACCAATCATATTATTATTGTATGGATACTTTTATTTACCAATTTTATTGAATAAAGGCATTGTCATTATTGTTTTCATATATATGTGTCACATAAACTGAAAAACAATAAGGTCTATATAATAATATATGTATTATTATTAAAATATCCTTAGTCAAGTATTATTATGGGTATGGACAATAATAATACGCTTAAGATTAACATGTGATTAATTGATGACAATGAGTTGTCATTGACATAGAGATATCAGAATTAATACATAAATATATTAGTAGAGAATAATATATTGGATTGACCCACTATGAGCATATATCTTGGATTATTATGTGACGATCACGATATTACTCATAGTGACAACTATATGTATGATCCTTAGACTTGAGATTATTACTATCTCAATATATGTTGTTTTATGTTTTGATGCAGTTAAACGTGTCTCGTAATTAGTTATACTATAAAAAACTGACATTGAACATATTACAATGTATATAGTGAGATGTGAATGATCAAGATAGGATTTGTCCTTCCTACATAATAGGAAAATATATCAAAGGCCATTTGATTGAGTGAGACTAAAAATGCATGGTCATGCTTGAATACGTTGATATAAGATATCACAAATTATTCATTAAAAGTATTTCACTCTAGATATCAAGAAACATTAAAATAGGCTATACAAGTGTGACTATTCCAAGACTTGTGCCTATTAAAGATATAAAAGGACAAAAGGATATAACACATTAAAAGAGTTGGTCACGGACATGATACATCGAATCATGATCTCTTGTAACTTAGATGAAAATGATATATTGCTAGATGTCACTCATTGTTTGTAATATTAGAATTGTTCTAATATTATGTAAGACGAGGAAACTAGATTTTATTTGGGAAATTATAACCGGAATAACAATATAATGTCAAATATATACAATCTGACTTGGAAAAGGAACCCAAACTTTTTATGGAGCAACCCGAACAGTGCCTTAAACCCCACCAACCAGACCTCCAATTATCAGCCACTGCCGCCGCAGCAGATGCAACAGTCATTGTCGCAGCAGTAGATGCATCAACAACAACAACCTATGAATTCGCTGGAGAATACTCCCAAGGCCTTTATTATGAAAACTGAATCATATATGGCTGAAAATAGTAATTTCATGAAGATGACTGATGACTACATGAACAGAACAGAGATGAGGCTGCAAAACCAAGAAGCTGCTATAAAATCACTAGAAACCCAAGTTAGTCAGTTTGCTCAAAAACAAAATACAAGACCACAAGGGGGATTACCTAGCAATACTAAAGTTACTAAGGTGATGGGCCATGAACAATGCAAAGCAACCACTACAAGAAGTGGCCTATAATTAAAGAAACCATTAAACAGACCAACAGAAACAGTCCTACCAACAATACAAGACAAAACAGACAAGGAGGACTTGGATGCAGATACTGTTCAAAGCACTGCCCCGACAAAGAAATCGGTAGCAACCAAACCTGCTGTCGAGGAAGTAAACAACTCACTTCCAGGAATTAAATTCCAATCTAATAAAATGCTAGATGAGATGAGTCCACCACCACCTTTCCCATAAAGGCTGAAAAAACAGAAACAGGACCATCAGTTTAAGAAATTCCTTGATATATTGAAGCAAGTCCATATCAACTTGCCACTTGTTGAGGCAATTGAATAGATGTCCAACTATGCTAAATTCTTGAAGGACATTGTATCTAAAAAGAAGAGGCTAGGTGATTTTGAGATAGTGGCAGCAATTGAAGAGTGCATGACAATGTTGCATAATCGCATGCCACCCAAACTGAAGGACCCTGGCTCTTTCACCATACCTTGTGCGATTGGGAATAGTTATGAAGGAAAGACCCTATGTAACCTTGGAGCAAACATCAACGTAATGCCTAAATCAGTTTTCCAAAAGCTCAACATAGGAAGGGCCAAACCAACAATAGTGCTGCTCCAACTTGCGGATCGATCATATGTGCACCCCGAAGGAAAAATCGAGGACATACTGGTAAGAGTCGATAAATTTATTTTCTAGCTGAATTTCTTGTCTTTGATTGTGAAGCAGATGAAAAAGCACTGATCATCCTGAGAAGACCTTTCCTTGCTACTGGGCGCACCTTAATTGATGTGGAAAATGGAGAGTTGACTATGAGGGTCAATGACCAACAAATCAAACTCAATGCCTTCACAATCTAAACAAATCTGATGATCCAGAAGAGTGCAAGGCCGTCTATGCCATAAACACCAAAATATCCTGACTTGGCAGCATGCTAGGCAGAATGTTTGGAAAAAGAATTAAATCCACAACAGAGGCCGCACACAAAGAAGAACTTGATAAGGATGGTCAACAATCACAGAAACATCATCTTGGCCATAAAGAGATGGACAAATTGGGAGATGCATTTTCATGCACTCCCCAGTAACTTAATTTCTTCCCTACTCTTTGTATTATTATAATAGGATTAATTTAGGTTAACAATTTCAAAATTTTATTTTTATTTATTTATTTAAGTATATCAATAATTATCTTTAAAATATTTTTATCTCATTTATTTATTTTTAGGATGATAAAGCAAGAATAACAGAGAAACCGTGCACAGTAGGAAGTCTAATACCGCGACAGTATACAGTGTTAGAGCCTCAGTAGTTCCAACGGGAAGAAACAATATAACGGTTATCTACCGAATTTTCTACCACAATAGTAATTGCTAGCGGGTAGTTACTATTTGAAATGACAGAAAAGACTAACGGCTAGAAATCAAACGGCTATATCTGTCGAGGCCTATATAAGCAGCTTCCTTGTTGAAACTATTCACTTTGCATTCTTTGTTAATCTTGCCAAATCTTCCTCACAATACTCTCTGCAATCTTACATGCATTCTTGCAACTTTCAGACCATTTTTCAAAGAATCTCTCACCAGCATCCCAAATATTCAAGAATCATCCATGGCTATATACAACCGTTTTTATCTTGCCGTTGTTGCTGAACAATTCAACATATCATTTGTTGCTCGATAGTTATGGGAAGAGCAAGATTTCCAACATTCGAATGAACACAACTATGGCATTGAACCATTCTTGATTGATAAAATAAAATATCAAGATTGAAAAATCTTCTGCCTACAACCTCCCCAGCAAATGCAACAATTGTGAGTGAATTTTACGCACATATACCAAACGAGGGCAACCTGTAAGTTCACTGTCATGGCAAGCCAGTCGCCCTTACTGCCGAGGCAATCAACCAGCACTACGGCCTTGCCCCCATACGCGATGAACATGGTGAATTCTATGAAAAACCCACTAATGAGGATTACGAAACAATCAAGGACGAACTTTGTTACGACAATACTCCATGGGAAACCGGTGCCCATAGAGGTTGTGTAACAAGGCTCAGCCTGAAACTCGAAGCCAAGCTTTGGTGCACATTTTTCAAGAGACGCCTCATGCTTACATCTCACAACAGCACAATTGATAGAAGAAGATTGATGCTCATCCAATCAATCACCAATAAGCGGAACATAGATGTTGGAGAGGTCATTCTTCAAAAAATTTAAGACTGCGGTAAGAAAGAACGAGGTCTTTTCCCCTATTTAATCTCTACCTTGTGCATTGCTACATGTGTCCCAATAGAAGAAACAGATGAATACACAAATCAACGATAAGGCTGGACCAGAGAATTCTACCACAGAGTAATGCAGATAATGCAAGCAGAACTAGTGCAAGCAACACCTCAACAATTCACTACTAACTGCACTGCCAGAGGGCAGTACACGGCCGAGATGCCAAACACTACCGAAGCCCCTGCCGCAGCAGATCTATACCAGGAGATTCTACAAAGGATGACAGACATGGACCTTCAACAACAAAGATACATAGAGTACCAAAGAGATTTCAACAATACTCTTGCACACATGATGACACAAAATTTCCCCACTCAAGGAGTGTAGTTTCCAGAATTTCCAACAAACATATTTGTCACTGCTGCACCCTACACAGAAACTACCCCCATCCTAGGGCCAAGACCATTCTTCACTGTAAGACCACAACAACAATTCCACGCTACCAGACCATCCAGACCAGTAGACACTACCGCAACATCATCCACCAGCAGGCGGCCATAAAAAAGGAGAGTTGTTTACAACTCTCCACCAAACCTCCCCATCCCAATGGCCAGTTTCTCTATAAATAGTTTCTCTAGAGAGGTTGATGAATATGTCCATCATAACTCACCACATGCTCAACAAGGAGTCCCATATGCTGAGGTAGAAGGAGGAACACACGTGATACAGACAAAAGTAATTAGTGACGAAGAAGAAGACGAGAAAGTTGCTGCCCCAAGGCCGAAGCCAACACCCAAAAAGATTATAGCCTCCCCGACAGGAAAAATTACAGCACTCACCAGGATAAGAGTCCAGAATAAAAGCATCGGCAAGAAAACCTAGAACGACAGATGTTTCAAGCAGCTCTTCAGAATCCGAATAACTTACTACCTTGTTCTTTATTTATTTTCTTATACTTACTGTGAGATTTGAGCATTGAGGATAATGCTCAATTTGAGTTTGGGGGTATATGAGTGTATTGCCGAGGACAGCCTACTGCCGCGACAATACCAAAAAAGGAAGTAACTTGTGACAATACCAGAAAATAAAGTAATTTGATGCCTTAATTGAATTTTTTTTATATATTTGCCTTTACTTGAAATAAATTCTTTTACTTTTGCACTGTCTTACATCAGCTTTGCCTTAGTTTATTCTTTTAAGGCTATAGAAATCTTTTTCCTTACCATTACTAGGTTCTGTTTTGAAGAAATAACCTTGGAATACTTAAGGAATAGAACTTAGAAGCTTACTATAAGGTTAGAATCAACAAACACTTTTGGGACTTGTTTGATTTAGGAGTTCTTTTAATAAACTTAGGTGATAAAGAATTAGATTCTAAGGAATGTGACTAGAGGTGTCTATTACTAGCTCTAGGAAATTACTCTTCTTCATGCTAGAGGTACCCAAAACCGGCTCTAGTATACCTAAGGAAAGAAAATAAGAAAGAAAAACAGAATAAATCTTAAAAAAAGGAAGCACAACTCTTGAGGTGCCCAAACAGGCACAAGTGATTGATGTTTTTAGAAGAGAAATAACCATTCCAGGTCTACTCGTCTTGAACTTAGAGTTCATCTAAGAAAGCCTTTAATCAACCTTGTACACAAAAACCCACACACTCACGTAATCTTATAGTTTGTTTCCGAGTAGAAATCCTTGAGTAAACTAAAGGCTAGGACTGAAAGATAGACATAGTTATGGTGGTGAGAATAGATGGAAAAATAAGACCAAGGGAGAATAAGGTTCGACAATTTGATGTTTTGCATTGCTTGATGACAAACAATAGTTCGAGTTTGGGGGTATTTGATAAGTGCCTAAAAAGGCTATTATTTACTATTCTTTTTCTAAGCAATATATACTCATTACTCACTAATTCAAGCTGATACATATACTTATTGTTCAATAACTGACATTTTACTGCCACGGCATATAAAGATGATATTGTGAGAAAAGAAGGCTTTATGGCATTTTTTTTGTAGTTGCAAGAAACACCTACCGAGACAGCAGCAGTGCCGAAGGCAGAACCATTGCCGAGGCAACAATAGTGCCGAAGGCAGAAATAATGTCGCGGCAGCAGAAGCTCCAGTATTGATGTTGGGCGATTGAAAGAGAAAAATGAGCTGAGAATTTCTGGACTTAAAACGTTTAGATTGGAGCAGATTAACACGTGAAAAGACCAAGTCAAAGGTCATACGAGAATAGTCTTCTAGATAAAACTAAACTTGGAAATATTATATTTTTATTACTTGTTCCTTACGCCAAGTTATATTCTACTTAGGAAAAGTTACCCTAGGTCAAGATTATAAATACATGAGCCGTCCAATGTCTAGGAGGGAACCGAATTGAAGAGAAAGCTTTACCCTAAGAATTATGTTATTCTTTTATAATATGTTCTAAGCTTCTTAGGGTTAGGTGAAGGTTGTAGAATATTAGTGTGAGGGGATTGTAATTTGTTTCTTCGTTTCAATACAATAAAAATATCAAAGTTTATTTATCCTATTGCCATTCTTTGTTCTTGCATTCAAACTCGAGAGAGAAATTTGTAAGTAATTTGTTTATGTAATATCGATAGAGTTAGATTCACGAAAGGGATAAGTGCGGTGTTGTAGTCACTAACTCGGCGTAGAGATAGGTTAAGAGTTTCAGCAGCTAAAAGAAGTGTGGAATTGGTTGTTGATTATCATTGATTCACGCCGAGAGGTGTCATCAAGGATTGGTCATCAACAGTACTTCGACTTAAAGATAAGCGGGGACATCTAAGGACACTTTGCCGAGCTTTGATTAAACTGCCCAAGAGCAAGAGATTGCCGCGGCAGGAAACACTAGCACTGCCGAGACAGTATCTGTAGTACTGCCGAGACAGTGTTGTGCCATTGTATTGAACAAGAACAATTCAATCAAATTCACTATATGACACAACTGGATCCTACCCATTCTCTCTATTCGTTCTCAACATTTTATTTAAGATTTTGTTCTTTAGTTATTCAAACAAACTTTTTTACCTGTGTTCTTTATTTTATTAAACTTCAGGAGCAAGGTAACAAAAGGAGGCATATTAAGTACACCAGTCCCTGTGGAGAGCGATATTCGATAAATACTTATCATTATATTACTTGACGTGTACACTTTCACTTAATTGCATTTTTATTACACGCATCAGCAAACATGGATAGAATTGTGGTATTTATAGGACAAGAAATTGGACTGAAGCAGGCGAAGAATGAAAGAATGAACAAAGAATCAAAAAGTCGTTCAAAGCTTTGATTTGGACACAAGAAAATGAAGCAACCTCGATGAATAATAAGCATGCGAGGAGTTGGTTCGTGGTCCAACTTCGTTATAGTTTGCGTCTTGGATATGATATCTTGAACGGTCTAATTACTCAAATTTTTGTACTTCAATTTAGTTGGTTATAACTTTTATATTTTAAAATTTAAAATTGCTATCATTTGAAATGATAAAAATTAAAGATTAAAAATCAAATTTATCATGGAAATGGAGTTTTACTTAACAAGTCTGACGAACATGAGATTTTATATTATGAGTTGTTTTCGTCATGTTTTGTTTATGAGATCAACTAACTAAATGTATTTATTTTATTATTTTTAATTCATTTTTTATTAAGTGAATCTTCATTAATATTTATCGTAAATTAAATTTAATTTTTTATTGAATGTAGATTCACTTATAAAAATGACGTGTTAAAAAAATTAATGAAGTTGATGTCTTTTATTAATTGATCGCATGAATAATATACGAGAATGACTCATAATATAATTTTCTTACGAAAATTCTTAAAATCCAATTAAAATTAAAAAATTCTAATTACAAAAATAGAGACTAAAAATTATCAAGTCATACAAGACCACCTAATAGTACTTTATCTTCTCAAATATTCCTTTTAATAAATTTATTCTTTTGGCTAAAGTAGAGACTAAATATTCCTTTTTTTCGAAGAATTTAATAGTGATTACAGTAATAGCTGTTCTAAAATATAATCTCCACTATTTATATTCAAAACATAGTAAAAGAGTGAATTTCCTAAAATGTGAGATTCAACTCAAAATGTTCCGTTCGTGAAATCCCCAGAAACAACATAGGAAAATCCACCTGTTTTTAGAAGGAAGTCAAGTATAAGAGAAATTATTACATAAACCCGTTTCATCACTTAAGATATGGTCCACAACCAATTAAATTGAGACACATAATATATATTTTTCCATATCATATTTACACATAATCATTGTCTAAATCATCCAATTTAATGTCTTTGATTTAAAAAGGAAAAAAACATATTACCAAAGATTTCTTGTGTCATCTTTCTCTTTGTTCTTTAAAGTTTTCTTAATTAATTTTTTTAATAGATTTGGGTTTTAGGCTTTAGAGTTTAAGGTTTAGGGTTTAGGGATTAAAGGTCTAGGATTTATAGTTTAAGGTTTATGTGTTTTAGGGTTTAGTGTTTAGGGTTAGGATTAGGGGTTATTGTTTAGGTTTAGGGTTAGGGGTTATTGTTTAGGTTTAGGGGTTAGGTTAGAATTTAGGGTTAGGAAGGGTTTAAGGTTTAGAGTTAGGGGTTAGAAAAATTAATTAAAAAATTGAATAATAAAGAGGAAGACAACATAAAAAATCTTTGGTAATAGTTTTTTCTTTTTTAAATCAAAGGCAATAAAGTGGATGAGTTGGATGATGTTTATGTGTGAATATGATATGAAAAAAATAAATTATGTGTCTTAATTTAGTTAGTTGGGACCAATATGCTAGGTGATGGAATGGGTCCATGTAATAATTTCTCCAAGTAGAGCTATTACATGGAGAAATTATTACATGAACCCGTTTCAACACCTAGGATATAGTCCCAAACTAATTAAATTAAGATACATTATATATATTTTTCATATCATATTTATACATAAACATTGTCCAAATCATCTAATTTAATGTTTTTGATTTAAAAAAGAAAAAGAAAATATTACCAAAGTTTTCTTGTGTCACCTTTTTCTTTGTTCTTTAAATTTTTCTCAATTAATTTTTTTATAGATTTAGGGTTTAGGGATTATATTTAGGGTTTAGGGTTTAGAGTTAGGAGTTGATGTTTAAGTTTAGGGTTTAGGTTTAGGGTTAGAGTTAGGGTTTAAGGTTTAGACTGAGGGTTTAGAGGTTATGTTTTAAGGTTTAAGGTTAGGGTTAAAAAAATAATTAAAAATTGAACAATAGAGAGAAAAACAACATAAAAAATCTTTGGTAATATTTTTTACCTTTTTTAAATCAAAGACATTAAAGTTGATGATTTGGATGATGCTTATGTGTAGGGGTATTCAAAAGTACCCGACCCGAACTACCTAACCAGTTGACCCGCCTACCCGATTAAAAATTACTGGATATTTAAAATGAAATACCCGAATTTTTTGGGTTGGGTACTAGACCGGTATTTTTTGGGGTAGTTGGGCCGAGTCAGGGCCGAAATTTTTTAATAATCGGGTACCCGACCCGACCCGATAATTTTAATAAATATACATTTTTAAATTTTAAATTATATTTTTATTATATGTTTTATTATTATATTTTAAAATTAATTTTAAATCCCTAACTTCTTTTTATTTTTGTATTATATACTTTTAAGTTTTGAATTTTTTATAAATATTTATATTAATTCGTCAATATAAGATTTGAAAGAAAAATTATGATCGAGAATAATACATTCTTTTATCGATAAACTTTAATATATACATATATATCTAAATATTTATCTTTAAAACCTATCTCAAATCAATAATTTTATGTTTGAAATATATATCATGAAATTTTAAGTATTTCTTATATATTTTTAAAAAAATAAATTTTAAAAAATATAAAAAATTAAACCCGTTACTGGTACCCGATTTTGCGGGTACCCAATTTTTATGGGCCGGGTCATGGGCCGATGTTTTGGTACCCGAAATTTTGGGTACCCGGTTATGAACACCCCTATTTATGTGTGAATATAATATGAAAAAAATATATGATGTGCCTTAATTTAATTGGTTGAGATCATATCCTAGGTGATAGAACGGATATATGCAATAATTTCTCCATTACACGGGGCATATATATATTTTACCATATTTAATTACCCAATTTCTTAATTTTTA
Source organism: Abelmoschus esculentus (assembly GCA_035048815.1). Classification (NCBI taxonomy): domain Eukaryota; kingdom Viridiplantae; phylum Streptophyta; class Magnoliopsida; order Malvales; family Malvaceae; genus Abelmoschus; species Abelmoschus esculentus. Next base: position 7,735,336 of record JAUCBN010000026.1, on the reverse strand, counting down.
ATTTTATTCGAATATACATACACTAAAATATTATAACAATAACCGTATATCTATAATTTATGTTATAATTTTATGTCCCGAAAAAGAAACTGCACCTCTTGTATGGTGGTCAGTAATCAAACTTATCCCCAAATCTATCTGGTCGCGGTTACCAAACGTAAAAAACGATTTTGATGCACATTTGGTTTTGATATTTATGGAAAAACCTCACTTTCTGTGTTTACTCCATGTGCTTCATCAAGAATGGAAAAACCTTATCCTATATTTCAATTTAATCACTAAAACCATGCTTGCCTCATAAGGTTTGACTCTCGAGAAAAAACTACAAATTCTAATTTTAGAAATAATATTTGTGAAACCGTCATAAGTTGTATACATTTATCGGAAAATAAATATGAAATGTTGATAAAAAAACAGCTTATAATATTTGTTTTTTAGTTATACAAAACCTGCCGTCCAGGTGCTTGCATGAGATCGAACTCATGAGCCATGTAAAACGTGATATGTGTTTTTATAGTATATTTATGCAAGAGGGTCGATGTTTATATGAGTATTTTAGGGTGACATATTTTACTGTGAAGTTAAAATAAGATGATTTTAAATAAGTATTGATTCATTTTATAAAAATTTATGTTCTTATATAAAAATATGTGTAGATGCAAAAAAAATTATGACAAAATTTATACAAATTCTTACCAGTTGACTAATATTTATATAATTATACAAATTTTTATTCAGTTAATACAAATTTTGGTTCTAACAAAACCATTATCCAATTTTACATAAATTTTTATTAAAATAATAAAAATTTATATATAGTCATATTATATTGCATCCTAAAATGTTTAATTTTCATGTGTATCATTTTGTTTGACTTTCACGTAGCCATTGTCAAACTGAAATTTAACTAATACACATCGTCAATGCACCATGTTGTGGCACATTGTCACGTGAAATCTTTTATTTCTTAGTTATTGATTTCTCAGACTAAAAGTTTAAGGTTATAATTAGGGCGGAAATTGAGAAAATTTATTTAAATTTAAGATCATAAAAAATTTAATAGTTTCGAGATTCATAATTTTTTTAAAAAAATATATATGAAATTTAATTAAAAATATTTAATGTTGTTCATATAATATTGGTTTTAAATTTTTTAAGAAATCAAATTAAAAAATAAATGGGAGAAATTAATTTCATAATTTTAGGAGAGCCAAGGCCACACCACGGCTCTCGGAGGGATTCACGTTTTGTTCTAATGTTAATGTTGGAAACTTGTTGAGATCTGTGTGATCATGATCTCTCAAATTTTATAATTTTATTATTTGATGTTTTGAATTTCTTAATTTTTTATTAAATCCTTTTAATATTTTAAAATTTTTAATTAGTTTTTGTTAAATATTATATTAAAAAAATTGTTATGGATATCTTTATTCATGGCGGAGAGACGGAGAGTTGGCTTTATTATTAGGGTTTAATACACATTAGAACTAGGGTTTTTATCTTATGCCTATAAATTAGACTTTTAGACAAAGCATTGTATAATTCTATTTTGAGAATACAATACAAATCTCTCTTTTGTCTCTCATATTTGTTCTTCTATTTTATTATTATTCTTTACTTTATTCACGTTATCAGGACAACGCTCTAACCAAAAGAGGTATTTGTCGTTCAAATCTTAAAGGAGTTATTGAAAAGAATTTATTACTAGCATGAATCAAAGATAAGTTCTTTTCTCTTAACTATATTCTAATTATCGATTTGTCTTTCTTTCTTGATTTCTAATTTTTGAAAAATCATTGGTCATTTGATATTTGTGTATTGATAAAGTGGCTTAATTACCGTTGTTCTTGTTGACAATTATTGAAAAAGATTTTAACAAAATATTAGTGATTAAACCTACCATATATTTAAATTAGTGGAAAGTTCGGTATGTTTTATTTATTTAATTTGAGATTTTTTGTATTTATTTATAACCAATATTTGTTTATTTTATTATTATGATGAAAGCTTATGTTTTAATCATGTTCTAAGTATTACATGATATTAGAACAAATATTAAACCTTTAATTAATTAATAAGTTCTTTGTTATGTTGGTTTAATCCGAGTATATTGGTTGGACATCCCGTTCTGCGAGGCTACTGGTCTCAAAGGAGCTTCTTTTGAAAGGACCTTGTGAACTGATTTAACAACGCTGCGTATGAGAATTAAATTTTTATTCATTGTATGTATTGTATATATATTGGTTGATCAAATACTATTTAATAGTATGAATATTATAAAATCTATATTTGCTTGAAAATAATATTTTTGTGTCGAAAAACTTCACTACAAACTTCTCTCAAGTTCAAGTTACGAAAATTGTCTTGAAACAATAATTTTATGGGAGACATTCACTGAAGTTAATGCATGCATGATGATTATTTCATGCGACTATTGAATTTATGTCATTCCTTGAAGCGCATACAAACTTGATGTTTATTCCAAGCGATTTTTGAATTTGTTTCATTCATTGAAATGAATGTAAACATGATAATTCACTATATGGTTAGAGAATAAAACTCAAATATATGCAAGAGTATCATTGATGATGATATGTTAGAAAAATATACTTTTGTTTTCACACATTAATATTGTCTTACAGACACAATATGATGAAAAAGTTTTAAATACTTATTAGTCTCCGCTCCATTTCCTAAAGTGAATATGATATTTTATAGCAGAATGAATAAAAAGCACATTAGTAATTATGATTGCGATTGAGGTCATAAAATAAACATGGATAAGATAATTCTTTTGAGAATGCTTATATCCATCATAAGTGGAATTATAAAGATGACAAGAATGATAGAGAATAATGTACTATATTTAATATTTTTCATTCTCCAAAGTGAATGAAATAAAACACATATTAAAATGTGCATAATTATACATATTTTTTCCATTTTAAATACAAGAGAATAATGTGAGTACTATATCCGGAAGTACTAATATCATATAAGGCTCCGATTGAACAAATATGTTATTGCCAAATGGAATTTTATTCAATATTTATAATGCATTGTACCCGTCAAAGTCGTGAAAAGACTTATTGAGTTTTAAAGATATTTGTAAAAATATATTGAGAATATCATTCAAAAGGGATATTGACTATCTCAACGAGTATAACTCAAGACAATAAGAAAATTTTGACAAAATTACATGCATTGTCATCTATATTGTACTACAGAAGAATTGTTACAAATTCAAGCTCATGCTATTGTAAACCAGATGTTTGTTGATAATTTTATTGGCATGACCGGTTAAGCCATCTCGATTCAATTATGATGTAAAAATTTGTTGATACTTTTATGTGGTCACTTATTGAAGAACTAAAATTTTCTTCAAGATAATCTTTCATGTGATACTTGCAATGAAAGCAATTGGATTATTCAATCATCAACAACTAAGATAGAGTGTAAATCTATTAATTTTCTAGAATAGGCACAAGGTGATATATGTGATCCCATACACCTTTCTTATAGTCCATCTAGATATTTTACGATTTTTTTGATGCATCGATTGTTATTAACCCGTAACTTGGTGTTTTCAAGGCTATTTGCTCAATTGATAAAATTACTAGCATATTTTTCAAATTATATTATAAAGGCAATCGGTCTTGATAATTTTGATGACAAGTCATTTTACATGTAGTATCACTAATTCGTATCAAGCCAACAAATGATCATAAGTTCTCCCCATTACAAATGGTTTTTGGTTTGGAACCAAATATTTTTCATCTTAGATTTTTTGATGTACGATATATGTTCTAATTGCTCCACCAGAACGCACAAAGATGAGTTTTGTTGGGAATATATATCGGATTTAAATATCTTGATCTTCTGATAGGAAATTTATTTACAGCTTGATTTACTGGCTATCATTTTAATGAGTCAGTTTATCAAACACTAGGGGGAGAAAATAAAATAGCTGGAAAAAGAAATAAGTTAGAATGAATTATTATTTTCTTAGTTTGATCCACGTATTTAACAATGTGAACTATAAGTTCAAAGAATAATCATTTATCAAATCAATTTCCAGATGCTTTTGTTGACCCTAAAAGTGTAACTAAGTCATGTATACCAGCTATGAATGCTCCGATTAAATTTGATGTTCTGGAAGGATAAACTCTAGCTTCTAATGAGTCTAACTTACGCCTTTAGCGTGGTAGACAAGTAAGTTCCAAAAATAAAAATCCTCGATAAAGAAAATGAGCTATATTTTATGATGGTCTGATCGAGGCATCATTGAATTATGAAATCTCAAGAAGAGATTAAAAGGTCTCCAATATAGATATTGATATGACTCAAGTACCTGATAATAAAAAGATCTCAATAGATTCTGTCATGTTGGTAATAAGTGGAACTGAAATTAAATCGACGTTGATGACATATTTGCATATAATATAGAACCAGAGATTTTATTTGATGATATGGATCATGAATCATTGTCAATTGGGCAATGTAAATAAAGAAATGATTGACCAACATTAAAGAGGCAATTGAGACGAAACTAAAATCTCTTTCATAAAGAGAAGTATTTGGGCCTATAGCCCGTACATTAAAATATGTAAAGCTCGTGGATATAAATGAACATTTGTGAGAAAGAGAAATTAAAAGAAGAAATCATGAGATATAAGCTTATTTGGTTGCACAAGAATTTTCACAAAGACATGAAATTGATTATGAGGAAAATCTATTCCTCGGTGGTGGATGCAACTACTTTTAGATTTTGACCAGTCTAGGAATAAATAAAATTACTCAGTTGCTGCCTAATGGATGTTGTTACATCTTATTTAAATAAGCCTCTTGATAGTAATATTTATATGAAACTTCCGAAAAGATTTAGATTTTCATAAGCAATTAATTCAATTTCTCGAGAATATTATTCAATCATATTGAATATATCTTTTATAGATTGAAACAATTTAGGCGTATTTGATATAATCGCCTCATTGAATACTTATTAGCATAATGCTATATGAATTGTTTAATTTACCCGAGCATTTTTATTAAGAGGTTTAGCTCTAAACTTTTATTGTTGTGTACGTCGATGATTTAAATATTGTTGAGACTCATGAAAAGATCTCCTCAAATCCTTGTGCATCAATCAGCATACAAAAAAATATTGAAAGAGACTTTACATGCATAACACATATTCATTGATCAACTTTATGGTTGTTAGGTCTCTTAATGTAACAAAGATTCGTTTTTCCTCAAGAAAAGGGTTGATATTCTTGGTCTAAAAGCACAATATATACATTATTTGATTTGGAAGCATCATATCTTAGCTGTCGAGAAATATTAATTAAGTACTACAAGATCATTACCTTTAAATAATTGTTATGCATGAGGCAAAGCCAAAATATGTGTTTGACTAAACATATCTTGAAGATATTTAAATTGTTTTCATAATATATGATGCAAGCTATCTTGTATAGAGATAATACAAGATTTATAAGATGCATGAGGCAAAGCCGATATATGTGTTCGGCTAAACATATTTCTTTCAAGTTTCGTCCCTCATGATCTTGATAAGAATAGTATCCCGATTCATTTCAAGTAATAATTTAAAAGATTTATCCACTAGTGCATAATCTATCTCAATATTTGAAAATTGTATTTAATATTGAATTATGAAGATTCAAAGATCTTATGTGATATTTTCATGAGGGGGATTAAATACGCGTTGCACTCTTTTTTTCTTTAACCGAGGTTTTGTCCTAATTGGTTTTCCTAATAAGGTTTTTAATGAGGCAACATGTTATGCGTATCAAAGATGTGTGTACTCTTTTTCCTTCACTAAGAATTTTTCCCCACTAGGTTTTTATCTTAGTAAGGTTTTAATAAGGCACATTATCTTCATGGATATCCAAGGAGGAGTATTATGAATATCTTTATTCATGGTGGATATCGATATATTAAATTAAACTTAGTGGGCTTTATTATTAGGGTTTAATACGCATTGAAATTAGGGTTTTCATCTTATGCCTAAATATAGACTTTTAGACGAAACATTGTATACAACCCTACTTTAAGAATATAATACAAATCTCTTTTTTGTCTTTCATATTTGTTCTTCTATTTTATTCTTGTTCTTTATTTTATTAAAAAAAATAAAACTTTTTGTCGAAATTTTATTTTATACAATATATATTAAAAATCATCTAAATAATATTTTTAGTTGGCCTACAAAAATCAAGTGTTAAGTTCCGCCTGTAATACCCCAATTTTATTGGATTAAAGTTATCTTTAATCTGACTCATAAAATTCTATTCAATTTAAAATCTCAAATTTACTCATAAATCAAGATTAAAATAAATAAAAAAAGTTTCCTCTGATAAATTTAAATCGAAAATATATGGAGCTTCAATATAAACATATTAAGGACCAAATTATAAAAAATAAAGATAAAAGGAACATTATTATAAATATACCTAATTTTTTTTTAAAAATACATAATTAGTCTCAGATCAAATATTTTATAGCCAAAAATAAAATTTGACCCAACTCGATCCGAACCTATTTTTTAGTTGAAAAAAAAAACAAAACGATCAAACATAATGCATATCCCTATCTTCAAGAATTAGAACTCAATAACTGAAATGTACTAAAATACATAAACATAAATTTATATGCATTATTTTAATATATAATCATGTTTATTGTTGGAATTTCACATTTATTCACACAATATATTAGGTAGTGACATATTTATTTGAAATTAATAAAATTAATTTTTTGAGACCATCAGATAAAAATAAAGGAATAATTAAACTATTTTAAAAAATAAAATTAAATGAGTTTATATTATTTAAATGAATTTTAATATATAATTATAATACATCATTATATATTATTAACGTCATATATATTGCTATACATTATTAATTTTTAATAATTTTTAAATAAACAATAATTTTTTAATATTATTTTTGATAAAATTTTGATTAAAAAATTAGTAGAAACACAATAAGAGTTAAAAATAACCCAAGGATATAAATAACAGTCATACAGAATCAAAGAAAAAAATAAGTATTCAGGTATCATTAATCCTTTTAAATATAATTACATATTTAATATTTTATTTATATTCTTGTTCTTATTTCAATACTTTGATTATTTTTTGTTAAAGTAATATCTAACGTTATATTTTATTTTTAAATTAATATTTTCTTCATTAAAAGTTAATATATACAATGACAATATTTTTTATTTTTTTAGTCAACGACCCACATAGCAATATAATATTTTTTAATCAATATCACCATTTCAATTAAAAAATAAATCTCTAAAAATAAGAATTTAAACCTATAACCTATAGAAGAAAATTAGCTTTTCTTGAATGTGTGCCCATAATAAAACGAGAACAGAGCTAATTAAAATCTTGACAGTGGAGTTTGTTAAGGGCGTTGAGCATTAGTTAGGGATGTAAAAAATTGATTTATCAAAAGAATCTATTAAAATATGTTTAAGTCAAAATTTAATTTGATTCGAGGTTTGGATAATTCAAAATCAATTTATGTTTGATTGTTGTTAATCTGAACTCTAATTAGATCTGTTGTTGTAGTAATTGAATCGATCTATATCAGATTAAGAATGATCTGAATCCGAATTAAACATGTTACTATGGACTCAAAACCCGATCTGCACCTGATTTAAACGAACCTGAACCGGAGTCTGACCTTGTAGATAACCGATATTATCCGACTGAATCGACCCGATACTCAATTTTATTCGACTTATTTTAAACCCGACCTAATAATTAACCGCACTTGTTTTGAATCTGACTTATCATTAACTTAATACTTGACATGTAATTGATGATATCTATAATTTGATGATTTAATGAATTATTTTAAACCCGATCTAAAACTAACCCGTATTAAATTCAAATCGAATCAAAATATTAAATTGATCTGAAATAATCTATAATTGACTTAATTCGACCTGATAGTATTTGATCTAAACTCTATTTGATTACATTTTGGGTAAATTACACATATAACCACAATACTATGGGGTTAGTATCGAAATGACCACAGTACTTTAAAACGCGTCAAATAGACCGTGAACTATTAAAATGGTATCGAAATAATCACCGACCATTAAAAAATTAACGGACGGATAACGTTGTAGTTAAAATAAAATGAAATATTATACATTTACCCCTTTTCATTCATATATTTTTTAAATTTAGTCCTAATTAATAAAATTACTTAATTAAGTGATGACACGTATCACTGCCTGATTGGAGGAGAAAAATAACTTAACCATTGGGCCAAGCATACTCTATTGATATCAAGCACTATTATTTTTATATAATTATTGTTTCTCATATTTGTTACTTTATATTTAAATAATAAAATAATAATTAAATTATTATATAATAAATTAAAAGTTTCAAATTAATAAAATTTTATCTATAAACTCTAAACCCTAAACCTTAAATCCTACATCTTAAAGTCCAAACCTTAAATTCATTCAAATGAATTTTTAAACCTTAAACCCTAAACATTAAATCCTAAACCCTAAAATCCAACCCTAAATCTTAAATTTTTAAATAAATTTAAGGTTTAACATTTAGAATTTAGGGGTTAGGATTTAACATTTAGGGTTTAGGGAATATTAAAACTTAAATTCATTTAAAAATTTAAAATTTAGGGTTAAGGCTTAATATTTAGGATTTAGGGTTTACAATGGTAAACCCTAGATTCATTTAAAATTTAAGATTTATTATATAATAATTAATTAATATTTTTATTAAACTAAAAATAATTAAATATAAAGAAAAAAATATGAGAAACAATAATTATATATAAATAATAATGTTTCATGTCTTGTTGGCCTAGTGGTTAAGCCATTTGAGTTTCATTCTTTGAACCAACGTTTGACCCCATTAGAAGCATGTTTTGAAATTTATCTTTTCTCCTTTATTCAGATGGGACACGTGTAATCACCTAATTAAATAATTTTATTATTTTATTATAATAAAATTAGGACTAAATTAAAAAAATGTATAAATGACAAGGAGTAAATGTATAGTTATTTTATTTTATTTTAACTGTTACGCCATTCGTTAGTTATTTTTTAACGGTCGGTGGCTATTTCAGTATCATTTTAATAGTTAACCGGTGTATTTAACGTATTTTAAAGTAGGGTAAACTACCCCAGTGACAACCCAACTAATTGTGGATACCTGATGCGTATTAGATATGCGCAATTTTAGTGCAAGTGAACACGTCACCAAGTAACAATGTGATGAGTATCAAGTATCGTCTCCACAAGGATTGATCTACTTAATATGCTTCCCTTGATCTTCTTGCTCTGTAAAAGAAAACAAAATAAAAACACAAGCGATTGGGTTGTGATTGAACTAAATACTAAAAACTAAATAAAGATAGAAAATTTAGATAAAGAAGGTGGCTAGGATCCAGTTGTGTTGTATAGTAGATTTAGTCAACTCGTTTCTGTCCAATGCAATTACACAACACTGCCTCGGCAGAACTGCAGATTACTACCTCGACAGTGAAGATACTCGTCTGCCGCGACAATCCCTTGCTCTTGGGCAGACTTTACCAAAGTTCAGCAAAGTGTCCTTAAATGACTCCGCTTATCCCTAAGTTGAAGTATTGTTGATGATCAGTCCTTGATGATATCTCCCGGCGTGAATCAATTATAATTACCAACCAATCCCACACTTCTATTTGCCGCTAAAACTCTAAACCTATCCCTAGGCCGAGTTAGTGTTCTATGATAGAAACACCATACTTATTCCTTTCGTGAATCTAACTCTCCCGATATTAGATAAATGGATGACTTACAAACTTCTCTCCTAAGCTTGAATGTAAGAACAAAGAATGGCAAAGAATAAGCAAACTTTGATATTTTATTGCATTAGAAATAAGAAACAAAGTTTGACTTCCTCACACTAATACTTTACAACCTTCACCTAAGCCTAAATAAAATTAGAACATAATGTAGAAGAAAAGAAAAACTAAAAGTTCCGAATCTAATTGTATGCTCTCTTCCCTTGGACGGCTATGCATTATATAGGCTTGGCCTAAGGCAAACCTTTCCTAAGTAGAATACAACTTGGAGTAGGGAACAAGTCATGTACATAAATCAAATATTTCCAAGTTTTATTACTTCTATAAGGTTTTCCCGCGTGGCCTTGTCTTTGGGCTTTCCACGTGCTATCCAGCTTCGATTCTTGGGCTTCTTGTCCAGCAATGTTTTCTATTTTACTCCTTAGCTTGCCTACCACATTGCTACTTGTCCTCTACTGCCTTGGCATCAGGTCCTGCCTCAGCCTTAGTTCGCTGTTGCGGCAATGCTTCTTCCTGCACAGATACAAAAATGCAGTAAAGTTTACCTTTTCTGTAAATATTATCTTTAATAGCATAATCTCTAAATATATCACATTAAGTCTATGTATTGGTCCAAGTAGGTGTAGAATTGATAATTAATGCCCATGAAAAGTGTAGAAAGTGATAGTGAGTTGAGCAGTTATCACACCCCCAAACTCGAACCATTATTTTCCTTAAGCAATATAAACCATTAATTTGTCAAAATTTATTCCTTCTTGGTCTTATGTTTCCATCTTATTCTCCCCACCATAACTATGTCTATTCTTTAGACTTAACCTGTCGGTTACCTAAGGGTTTACCTAGAAGACAAACTATAATGTTTTGTGAGTGTATGCGTTTTTATGGACAAGTTTGATTAAGGGCCTTCTTAGATAAACTCTAAGTTCAAGACAAATACACTTGGATCTAGTGCACTTTTCTTTTTCTAAACAACCAATTCTTGAGACAATTTCGGGTACCTCAAGGATTGTGTTTTTCTCTTTATTATTTTCTTATTTCTTTTACTATTCTTTTAAGCATACTAGAGCCAATTTCGGGCACCTCTAGCATGAAGAAGAGTATTTCCTAGAGCCGGTGATAGACACCTCTAGTCACCTTTCCAAGATCTAAGTCTTTATCACCTAAATTTATTAAAAGAATCCCTATAGTCAAACAAGTCCCAAAAGTGTTTTAAGTTCATCCATATAGTAAGCTTCTAAGTTTTCTCCTTAAGTATTCTAGAACTAAGCCTTCAAAATAGAACATAACTATGGTAAGGAGAAAGATTTCTATTGCTTTAAAAGAATAAACTAAAACAATACTGATGATGGGCATTGCAAAAGTGTAGGCAACAAATTCAAGTAAAGTGGTTGATATAAAAAATAAAATTTTATCACTTAAAAACTCCCTTTTCATGGCAAGGCATAGGCAATGGATTACCTCGGCAGTGGCTCTACACCCCCAAGCTCGAACCAAGCATTGTCCCTAATGCTTAAATTAGGGGCAAACAGTAGTAACAAAAATATGAAAAGGAAACAAGTAATACAAGAAACATAAAATAAATTCATAAGGACTCCGAAGAGCTGTCCTCCATAATTAATTTTCTGGATCTTACTGTTGATTGATGTATCCTTGGTGATGGTGATGGTTGAGTCTTTGCTTGTCGTGGTGGCTAGACTCTTGTAGGTGTTGTTCGTTACATGGGAGCGTTCAATTCTTCTTCTCCTTCATCTTTGGTCACCATTATATCAGTCCATCTATCGTTTTCTGGATCTACCCAGGCATGGTGAATGGTCAGACCGACAACGTCTAAACTTGGGTGTACATAGGCATCTATCTCTTCTGATAGACTGCCCATGATGATGAGGGATCTTGGGGGAGTGCTGAAGACTGCCCTCCTCTTGGAAGGTCTTTTGCTGGCAGATGATGCTGCGGCAGAATCTGCTGCCTTAGATGGGCCAGCAACGTGAAACTATTGCTGAGGGCCTGTGGGGAAGAATGGTCTCGGTCCTCATGAAGCTGGTATTGTCTCTGTGTAGGGTGCAACTGTCACGAACATGTTGGTTGGAAATTCTGGAAACTACACCCCTTGGTCTGAAAAGTTGTGGAGCATCATTTGAGCAAGTGTAATGTTGAAGTCTATTGGATACTCCATGTATCTCTACTGCCTAAGATCCATGGTTTTCATCCTTTGTAGAATTTCCTGGTATGGGTTTGCTACGGTAGTGGTGTGGGTAGTGTCAGGCATGTCTGCCGTGTACTGGGCCCCGATAGCAGTGTTAGCAATGAACTGCTGCGGAGTTGCCTAAACTGGTTCTGCTTGTATGATCTATAAGATCTTGTGGTAGAAGTCTCTGGTCCATCCTTTGCTACTATCTGTGAATTCATTTGTCTCGGCATTGGATACACCTGCAGCATTACAAATACCAGTGATTAAAAAAGAGAAATATAAAGGGCTTTTTATCCTTCTTACCGCATTCGTAAATTTTTCGTAAAATAATTTCTCCAAAGTTGATGCTCATTTTGTTGATGATCGATTGGATTAGCGCAAATCTCCTTCGGTCCATCGTGCTATTATATGAGGTTTTCATGAGGCGTCTTTTTAAAAAAGTGTTCCAAAGCTTGGCCTCGGGTTTCAGACTTTACCTTTCTATTGATCCTTTATGGGTATCGGATTCCCACAGGGTATTGTTGTAGCAAAGATCGTCTTTAATCAACTCATAATCTTCAACGGTGACATCTTTCATGAATTCGGCATTGACATCATATATAGGGACAAGGCCGTAGAAATCGTTGATGTCTCGGCATCGAGCTTGATAGGCCTGCCTCTGTAGTGGATAAAGAGAGAGTCCTTGCTTGGGTCGTGCGCATAAAATTCACGCACGATGGTGGCATTGGCTTGGATCGGTTGTAGGCAGAAAATCTCTCAGTCTTGTTATTTTATCTTATCGAACAAGTAGTGTTCGATGCGAAAATTTTCTTCCTCAGAATGTCCCTTGTTCCTCCCATAATTGTCGAGCAATGAAGGACCTGTTGAATCGGTCATCAACAACGGCTGTGGAAAAGCGTCTGTAGGTGGTCATGAGTAAGTAGATTGAGATTTGAGGTTGTTGGAGATTTTCTTGAAGTATTTCTAAAAATTGCAAGAAGGCTTGTAAGTAGGTAGAGAGTATTGTGAGAGCAAGATTAGCAAAGATTCTAAAGAAAACAAGAATGCAAGAGTGAATAGTTCAAGAGGGAGAGATTGCTTATATAGGCCTCGGCCTTGTGACCGTTTTAACAACTAGCCGTTTTGTAGCCGTTAACTTTTACTGCCGTTTGCATTTACTGTCGCGGCGGGAATCTCGACAGAGTAGCCGTTACGCTGTTTATGCTCGTTGGGACTACTGTGACTCTGACCCTATTTTACTGCCTCGGCATAATTCCTGCTGTGAACTATTTCTCCTTTATTCTTGCTAATTGTCCTAAAAAACAAGAAAATTAATTAAAGACAAAAATATTTATAGAAAGTAAATCTAAATTAAACTAATCCTAATATAATAATAAAAAGATAAGGGAAGGGATTATGCCACTGGTGGAGTGCATGCAAATGCATCTCCCAAGGTGATCATCTCTTGTTGAACAGAATGATTCTCTAAGTGTTGGCCATTGGCTTTATGTCCATCCCTTTTTGTTCTGATCTTCACTGCACCCTGTATGTTTGGACAATGTGATGTTCTATTGATTTCCTCCATATCTCCCTTAATTTTCCTAACAAAAATTCTTCCATAACAAATATCTAATTTTCTATCGAGCATACTGCCCAGGCAGTAGCAGTTGAAACAGGACATCTTTGCGTCTGCATCTGTGGTATGAAGGACTTTGCATTCTTTTGCATCATCATACCTTTTCAAATTATGGAAGGCATTTAGTTTGACTTGTTGGTCATTTACACTCATAGTCAACTCTCATTTTTCTATATCAATTATTGTTCGTCCAATCGCAAGGAAAGGTCTCCAAGGATGATTGGCATATTCTCATCTGCTTCACAATCAAGGACAAAAAAATCAATAGAAAAAATAAATTTGTCTACTCTTACCAGTATGTCCTCGATTTTTCCTTCGGGTTGCACGTATGATCAATCCGCAAGTTGGAGCATCACAGTAGTGGGTTTTGCCCTTCCAAATCCAAGCTTTCGAAAGACAGATTTGGACATTAGATTGATGATTTCTCCAAGGTCGCATAGGGCCTTACATTCATAGTGGTCACCAATTGCTCAAGGTATTGTAAAGCATCCAGGATCCTTCAATTTTGGTGGCGTGCGGTTGTGTAGCATTGCCATGCATCCTTCTGTAGCAGCCACTGTTTCAAACTCACCTAGCCTCTTTCTCTTAGACACAATGTCTTTCAAGAACTTAGAATAATTAGGCATTTGTTCAATTACATCTACAAAGGGTAAGTTAATGTGGACTTGCTTTAGAATATTAAGAAATTTCTTAAATTGATGGTCCTATTTTTGTTTTTTCAACCTTTGTGGGAAGGGTGGTGGTAGTTTCATCTCCTCCAAGGTTTCTTTTGGTTTGAAATTTAATACCTGGAACCACTATGTTTGTCGCTGTCTCGGTAGTTTATTCAGGTGCTGCCGAGCTCTCTGCTAGGGCAATATTTTCATGATTAGTTTGTTCAGCATCCAAGCCCTCTTTTTCTAGTTCTTGTGGTGGGACTTTGGCTGCTGAGCTTTCTACCTTTTCTTTCTACTGTAGACCACTTCTAGTAGTGATTGCTTTGCATTGTTCATGGACCATTACCTTAGCAAATTCAGTATTGCTAGGTAATCCTCCTTGTGGTCTACTATTGATGTTCTGGGCAAACTGCTCAATTTGGGTTTCTAGTGCTTTGATAGCAGCCTCTTGGTTTTGTAACCTCATCTCAGTCCTATTTATGAATGTATCTGTTCTTTTGATAAAGTTACTGTTCTCTGCCATGTATGATTCAATTTTCATCATGAATACTTTTAGAGAATTTTTCAGAGAACTTACAGGCTGTTGTTGATGCATCTGATGCTGTGGCATAGGTTGCTGGACTTGCTGTTGCGATAGATGTTGCATTTGTTGTTGAAATCTTGGGGGTTGAGTAGTTGGATTCAAGGCATTGTTTGGATTACTCCATGAAAAGTTTGGATGCCTCTTCCATGAGGGGTTGTATGTGTTGGACATCATATTATTTCTATTATAGTTTTCCACATACATGCTAGACTCTTGATTCTGCATACACTCAAAAGAATTGTGGTTACCTCCACATAAATTGCAAAAAGAATCAATAGACTTAACTTCATGTGTGTTTTGTTGTAGCTGCATATTTTGCATGATTTTAGTAAGAGAGGCCAAGTATGTTGTCACTGAATTTGATGTTTCTAATTCATTTACTGTGGCTTGGCGTCTTACTCCTCCTTGCCTAGATGTAGAAAATTGAAAACCATTCTTTGCGAGTTTATTCAGTATATCAATAGCTTGCTCAGGTGCTTTATCTAGGAGTGTTCCATTTGCCGAGGCATCTAACATCATCCTTGTCGGGGTATTGTTGGCATTGTAAAACATTTCCACTTGTGTCCACAGTGGAAATCCATGTAATGGGCACTTGTGCAATAACTCTCTGTAGCGTTCTCATGCCTCGTACATAAGTTCATCATCAGCTTGTCGAAAAGAAGTAATTTTATTACGAATTCTATCATATAAATTTGTAGGATTAAAGCGCGTAATGAAATCTCGGGATAATTCACTCCAAGATCCTATTGATCCTGCTGGAATGCTATTTAGCCAGGTTTTTGCCCTATCCCTCACTGAATAGGGGAACAACTTCAATCTTAAGACATCTTTATGGACTCCTTAAATTTTGAAAGAGTTGCAAATTTCCATGAAGGGCTTAAGATGTTGCCTGACATCTTCTGTCAATCCCCGATAATGGCGCCAAAAACTTGATGCGTGTTACATATGCGCAATTTTATTGCAAGTGAACACATCGCCAAGTAATAAAGTGATGAGTATCAAGTATCGTCTCCATAGGGATTGATCTAATTAATATGCTTCCTTTGATCTTGTTCTGTAAAAGAAAACAAAATAAAAATACAAGTGATTGGGTTGTGATTGAACTAAATACTAAAAACTAAATAAAGATAGAAAATTCAGATAAAGAACGTGATCAAGATCTAGTTGTGTTGTATAGTGGATTTAGTCAACTCGTTACTGTCTAATGCAATTTCACAATACTGCCTCGACAGAACTACAGATTACTGCCTCAATAGTGAAGATATTCGTCTGCCGCGACAATCCCTTGCTCTTGGGAACACTTTACTAAAGTTTGGCAAAGTGTCCTTAGATGACTCCGCTTATCCCTAAGTCGAAGTACTGTTGATGACAAGTCCTTGATGATACCTCCCGGCGTGAATCAATTATAATCACCAACCAATCCCACACTTCTATTAGCCGTTGAAACTCTAAACCTATCCCTAGGCTGAGTAGTGTTCCGTGATAGAAACATCGTACTTATTCCTTTCGTGAATCTAACTCTCCTGATATTAGATAAATGGATGACTTACAAGCTTCTCTCCCGAGCTTGAATGTAAGAACAAGGAATGAAAAAAAATAAGCAAACTTTGATATTTTATTGCATTAGAAACAAGAAATAAAGTTTGTCTTCCTCACACTAATACCTTACAACCTCCACCTAAGCCTAAACAAAATTAGAACATAATGTAGGAGAAAAGAAAAACTAAAAGTTCTGAATCTAATGTATGCTCTCTTCCCTTGGACGACTATGCATTATATAGGCTTGGCCTAAGGCAAACCTTTCCTAAGTAGAATACAACTTGGAGTAAGGAACAAGTCATGTACATAAATCAAATATTTCCAAGTTTTATTCCTTCTAGAAGGTTTTCCCACGTGGCCTTGTCTTTGTGCTTTCCATGTGCTATCCAGCTCCAATCCTTGAGCTTCTTGTCCAGCAACATTTTTCTTATTTTTCTCCTCAGCTTGCCTACCACATTGCTACTTGTCCCGTACTGCCTCGGCATCAGGTCTTGCCTCGACCTTAGTTTGCTGCTGCGGTAATGCTTCTTCCTGCACAGATACAAAAATGTAGTAAAGCTTTCCTTTTCTGTAAATATTATCTGTAATAGCATAATCCCTAAATATATCATATTAAGTCTATGCATTGGTCCAAGTAGGTGTAGAATTGTTGATTAATGCCCATGAAAACTGTAGAAAGTGATAGTGAGTTAAGCACTTATCAATACTTATTTTGGCCACTCAACTAAAGAACTCGTCAATCAAATCACCTAACTTTAAAACCCTACCTATTTTGGCCACTGTCGTTAAAATTCTGGCGAAGAGGTTAACAGTAGTGACGTAGTAGTTAAATAAAATCTGTATAATTACATATTCAATCCATGTAATTTATTTATTATTTTAATTTAATCCTAATTTTAAATTATTAAATAAAATTAATCACCCAATGTTTAAGACATTAAGTGAATCATAATATATATAAATCGTATAAAACAAAAAATATTAAATAAAAAAGTAAGAAACATCAAAGACGAATTATTTTATTTGAATATTATATTTTTGAATAAAAGTATTCCTACAATAAATGTTTGAATAAAAATCATAAATATTCGAATATTAGGATTTAAAAATATTTAGATTTTAAATATTTGAATAATAAATATTCAAATAAAAATATTTGGATTAAAAATATTCGAATAAAAAATATTTGGATATTCAAATAAAAATTATAAATATTTTTATTCCAACATCTGAATAAAAATCATAAGTATTTGAATATTTTTATTCAAATATTTTTAATCCAAATATTTTTATTCGAATGTTTATTATACGAATATTTTTATTCGTATATTTATTATTCAAATATTTAAAATCTAAATATTTTTATTTGAATATTTTTAAATCCAAATATTCGAATATTTATGATTTTTATTTCAATATTTGTTGTAGGAATAATTTTATTTGAATATTTATTATACGAATATTTTTATTTATATATTTAATATTAAAATATTTTTATATGAATATTTATAATTTTATTTGAAAATATAATATTAGAATAAAATAATTCATCTTTAATGTTTCTTACTTTTTTCTCTAACTTTTTTTTTGTTTTATACGATTTATATATATTACGACGCACTTAATATCTTAAACATTAGGTTGGTCAAGGTTTAAGCACTTTTGTGTTGTAGTCAAGAGGTTATATGTTCAAATCCCACCAAAAGTAATTAACTCTCTTAATTTTTTTTCATCCGATTGTGACATGTGTCATCTCTTGGTGTTGATACGTGTCATCAATTGATTGGGTGATTAATTTTATTTATTAATTTAAAATTATAATTAAATTGAAATAATAAATAAATTGTTGGGATTAAATGTGTAATTTTATAGATTTTATTTAACTGCCATGTCACTGCTGTTAACTTTTTCGTCAGAAATTTAACGGCAATGGTCAAAATAGGTAGGGTTTTAAAGTTGGGCGACCTGATTGACGAGTTCTTTAGTTGGGTGACCAAAATAGATATCCTCAATTAATTGGGTGGTCACTGGGGTAGTTTACCCTTTAAAGTATGGTGACCATTTTGATATCAACCCTATAATATTGTGGTTATATGTGTAATTCACCCTTACATTTTTTACATCCCTAAAATCGATTACAATCTACAAATTACACAAGGGATAAATGATGGAAACATATGCTTTTGTCAAAATTTATATCATGAAATAAACATATAACTTACTCTGTTCGTACAAAATAGGGATAAATAACCAAATCATCAAAAGTATATGTACCTTGCGAAGTGTAGTGATTAAATTTTGGTGATGACTATTTTAATATTTATTTAAAAATTATTAAAAATAACAATTATTGAAGTGAAAGGATAATAATATGTCATAGATTTTAGACTTATCTTATTAATAGATGAACGTAAGAATTTATATCAAGGATGAACATATAAAATTTTAATTAGACGAACTAATAAAATTTTTGTTTAATTAAAATTTTATGAAAAACTAAAATAAAATTTTATAAGAAATTCTTTAAAAATCTAAATTAAATTTAAAATCTAAAGGAAAATGATTTCTCTTCTTCCTCCCCTTAATTCATCTCTCGATATATTTGTAATCATTAATTTTATCCAAAGTATTAAAGTCGGTTTAATTTTCGCTTTAAATTCGAATATTAGGCTTGTAGCTATTAAACAAAAAATCAAAAATATTACTACTAATTATATTACATTATTTTTTTATTTTATTTTATAATAATAAATACATTTGTGTCTTATTTAATACAAAAAGTACTATTATCATTTAAATTTTGTTACTTTCATTATAAACTAAAAATCCAAAAACATTATGTATCTGTATTTATTTATTTCTGTTTTAATATTAAATATTCTTATATTATTATAATATTATTATAATATCATTTTCTATTATTATATATTTTTGGTTTATTATTATTATTATTATATGTATATAAATGAATCTGAATATAAATAAAAAACATTTAAATAAGCATAAAGCCCAAGTTCCTTTTTATTTCAGTACATAATAAAAATTACAAAACCCAAAAAATTAATATAATCAGCCCAAACCCTAGCCCAAATCCGAATATCAGCTAACCCTAACCCTTTTTCATTTCGTGCAGTCGTTCTAGGACCGTTGGATTGACTCTCAAATCCAATGGTCAAGATTGAAGAAGGAGAATGCCTCAATTTGCTGCACGCGTCATGCGCCGACTGTTGGTTGCTCCATGAGCGCGTGCATTGCATGCCCCATAGCATTCGAATTCTCAGTGACCGTTCGAATCCTGTCGTCGGTCGCCATTCGTTCTCTCCCCGCCGATAGTCATACCTCACATGCAAACAAAGTGTCAAAATCGTAGAAACTTACAGAGGCAAAACAACAAAAATCGACTAAAATTTCAAAAAGGCATTGCAACTGAAGTTCAGAGATTTCAGAGGTTACACAACACACTGATTTCGGTCAATATTTGAGAAAAATCAGAGAGTTACATGAGCAATGGAAACTAAAATCAATAAAAGCAGAACGAATAGGAGATTTAATTTTTCTTTTCTCTTTTTTCTAATTTCTTTGTAACCGATTATAAAAACAGAGAGCGAACAGATTGTAAAGAGTCCTCACTTCGAATCAATAGAAAAAAACAACATTTCAGAGTAATATCCTCTTGTCCATTTCTATTTCGCAAAAAAAAATCTTTAGGGTTTTGTTTCTTACCCATTTTAAAGTGTGTCGGTTCATCTCTTTCGATCGGTGATAATCCCCACGGTCCTTGGATCAACGGGGTGAGCCAACCAAAAAAGGTAGACGAATCGAGGCCTTCGAATCTAAAGGAGAGAGGTCTTTTCGGTGTTGTTTTACCAAAATAAAATGGGTATTTGATTCGTTTTTTTGGCTTTAAATCTGTTTTGGGGTTTCAAAATCAAAAAGAAAGGTTGTTTCGGTGTTTGAAAAGAGGGATTTTTATTGGTTTTTAAAAGAAAAAGGGTATTTGAAAATAGAGATTTTTATTGGTTTTCGTTTTCTGAGAAATGTGGCGGAGCTGATGAACACATGAGTGTTTATCTTTTTCTGGGTTTTTATGATGAACACACAGAGAAAGAGGGGCTTTTGATTTTGGTTGAAGAGAGAAAATGGTAAAAGGGGGGTTTAATCTTTGTTTCAAGTGTGTTATATACTTTCCTCATATTTTAAAAATGGGCTTTTTACGTAATAAACCCCTCTGTGTTAAAATATTAATCTCCTCGGTCTCTTAACTCTTATCTTCCTTTCGATTTCATCCCTAATTGGACCATGACTGTTATTTTAAAAATGGTTTAACTACATTAAGGTCCCTCCTTGTTTCAGGATAAACTTTCAGACCCTTCCTCACCTCAAAATGGTATTTCGAGGGCCTGAAGGTTTTTCAATTATTTTATTATAATCATTGTTTTAAAATAAATCTTGCCTTTTCTTTTAATTTTAACTTGAGACTTTTTTTTTATTTCATTTTGGTCATTTCAGTAGTCTTTTTCATTATTTCTAGTACCTTTTATGTTTTTACTTATTTAGCACCTTTTATTTATTTGTTTATTTTCTTTATTTATTCATGCACATTCATTTATTCTTACTTTACCATGCATTTTATTCATGCTACTTTATATCATATTTTGCCATGATATTTATTTGTCCATGCATTTCATTATTTGCTTCAAGCATTTATCTATTTATGTTTTATTATGCCATGTACTTTTATTTATGTTTTATATGTTGGTTTTATTTATTCGTTCATTTATTTAGTTATTTATGTCTTTTTAATGTGGTTGTAATCTTTTTGTATATGTAATTGTTTTTAATTTTGCTCAAAATCACACTTCCTAATTAATGAACTTAATTAATCACGTCTTTATTCGGTCGTAACAGGTCTGTCTTCCTAGCATATCGGTGGCGGTGTATGCGTTGCCTTCGAATAAAGACACGGTAAAAATAAAATTGAATTCGAATCTTTAAACAATTCTCAACTTAATACCACTTTAAAATAAAATTTCCAAAATTAATTAAGCAGTATTTTGTAAAGGTGCCAATTTTGGGCGGTTTTAAACGCTAAACCCATTTTTTAACCGTAACTGACTCTCAAACCCAAATCGTTTCAGATCTCTGGTTTTTACGGTGTTCGATCTACCAAAAGTGACCGGTGGCGACTCCAACCCTTTTATTTAAAATCTTTTTTCAATTATTTTCCAACCTTTTTAAACCAATTTTTTTAAAATCCTTTTTTAAATTTCAAAATTCCCCTTTTCCAATTTTAAACCTCTAATTCAAAATTTTAATTTTAAACCCTAAATTTCCGAATTCCGTAAATCCCTAATTTTTCAAATTAAACCCTAATTTTTTAATTTTAACATAAGCCTCAATTTTTAAATTCCCACTAGTGACCCCTTTTATATTTCCTCCTTTTTCACTCACACCTATTATTTTAAGAAATTTAGGATCGCTACAATATTATATTGTTATGAATAAAAAGCATAGATGTAGCTTACGAGAGAAAACAAGTCTGTACTATTTTTCTTAAAAAATAAAATTATTTTTTTAAAAATCATCAAAATCTAAAAGTTGCAAACCAACATTTAACGAAGAAAATCCTCGTTGATTTCATCTATAATATTATTTCCATTAAACTTTACTTTTCAATCATTTCATTATCAATGATTCAAATATCTTATACCATCACAATATAATATTTTTTAGCAAAAATCTTTTGCTTCTTTCCCATACATCCTTTTGTACATCTTGTTAAAAATTTTATAAAAATTGAATTTTAAGCCCTAACTCTTTTTTTCTATATCCTAAACTCTAAACCCTAAATAATATAACCTACCCCTAATTCCCTAAACCATAACCAAAACCCCTAACCTAAAACCTTAAACCATATACCCTAAATCCTCTAATTTAAAGTAGAGACACAAATGGATGCATAAAAAAGAGACAAACTATTTGCACCATTTTTTTGAACTGATTGAGAAATGATATCACGTGTCACTTAAAAAACTTCCCTAACCTAAATGAAGGAAAAAGAGTGCATATAATATTATTAAAGGAACCATGAAATTAACTTGACATACAAAGGATGCAAATAAACTATGAAATAGTTCCCTGATTCACATGACTGTACTGATAATACGGTAGGCCAAAGCGATCACGATGGAGGAGAGGGATAACTTGATCTGGTATATCATCTAATATCACTAGTTGAAAACCAAAAGGAGTAAGCTTCGAAAAACAATCTGCGACCATATTCTGTTTACACGACACCAACTTGAGGTGAAGAGACCAATTATGTTTACACAACAAAGCAATAGCTTTAACCAGATTCAAAGTACTATTAACAACATCAGGATCAAGAACCAAACGAATAGCAACATCACTATCAGATTGAACCTGTAAACAAGTCAGACCTAGAGACCACATCACCTGAAGACCTATAAAAATACTCTAGATCTCAGCATGTAGCGATAAACAATACCAATCAACTTACAATAACCCTTGATCCATACACCTAATGAATTACGAATCACTCCCCTTATTGTACTAATACTATCACCAAGACACACAACATCATTGTTAAGACAAAACCAATTGGCCTGAGGAGTATTCTATTTTATTAAGTCAATATGTGAATGAGTACGATTCGATATAACAAAAATATACTCCTCAAAGTAGGTATCCCAAATAAGAACAAACTTATAGATATCAATTAAGGGAGAACAAACACCATTAAAGATAAAATCATTACGGCATTTCCATAGATGCTAAAGGAGATATGGAAAGAAACAATACCAAGGGGTAGAGTTTGGATCAATCAATTGTGAATTTTCAATGTTCTTAAAGAGTAAGTCTTTCAGGTTGGATACAAAGAAAAGAACATGTTCGGATGGTGGTACAATCATCTTTTATAACTCCTTATTTGGCGAACATCCTCACAAAATATGAAGGATAAACTCATAACAACAATTACAACATGGACACGAAGGGTCTAAAGATAGACCTCAACGAAAACGCTCAACATTTGTCTTAAGACGTTGACGAAGAGTGAGCCAGCAGAACATACGGATGTGTTGTGTTATCGGAAGCTTCCATATGCGTGACCATTTATAATTCATCCATTCCCAGGATTGCTCCATAAGGTTCAAATAAGCATATACAATAGAAAAATCTCCAGTGGATGTGAGATTCCAACCTATTGTATCATGATGAATACCGTTAAAAGGAGGTATTACCCTTACAACATGGAGAATTACCGAGGGAACAAGAATATGGTCTAAACGATCTTCATCCTATTGAACATTCTCATGAACGATATCTTCAAAGCTTAAGGTATCTAAATTTTTCACATTTGAGTTAGTCCAAGGGCGTAAAGTACCAACGACTGGAACCCAAACATCATCCCAAAGACTAACATTAGAACTATCACCAAGTAACCAGAGGATATTGATGCGAATTTGCTCCCAAATATTCGATATAGCAGCCAAAGATATGAACGAGCAGATCGAGCAATAGATAAAGGACATGGACTCACCATTTTATATTTTTGGCGCAAAACATTAACCACAAGGAATTCGAGTTACTCATCTCAATCAAATCACTTATTCTTTTTAAGAAACCATAAAATATCTTTAGTTAAATAATGTTTTTCAACAGATCAAAAAATTTAAGAGATAATAACATCTTTAAAATCATTAACCATGATTTAAATATCGAACTTTGTACTTTACTATCTTTGCATAATAATTCAAACATGTTAAAATTTAACATAAAATATCAACAAATCAAAATTTATATAAGTATAAAAATACCTTAAATATAACTATTGCATTAAATTATTAATGTTTCACATTTTTTTAAATCATATTCCTAATTATAAGTCAAAAGTTGAATTTCTTATGATTTATAACTTGAATGACTTATGAATTATGACTTGAATGTATTTCTTACTTAGTTGAGGATATTGCGTATTGATTTTATATTTTACAATGACTTATGAATTGAATGTATTTTTTACCTAGTTGAGGATATGATACAATAAAGTCAAAAAACTTACCATATAAATATAGAACGACAATTTCAAACTTCTTTTGAACGGTTTTATGTAGATAATTTATCATATGACAAAATATACAATACCAAAAACATATTTAACCTTTAAGGTTATGACATACATTGTTATTATAGTTTCGTAACGCATTCACACAAAAGCGCATAACTTCAAAACGTGATTTATATGAATTGGTTACTCTTAATTCCTTATAGGAATATTTTAATATCTCAAAAAATATAGTTTTATTCTTTTTGCTTATGTTATGAGGTACATATCAATTATCGAGTATGAGAACATTTTTTAGTAATACCTTAAATTTTATCTTTTAAATTATATATGTCTTGATGAGATAATAGAGATTTTTAATAAAAATATATGTATTTCTTAGTTTAAGACCAAGCAAACAGACTCCAAAGTAAAAATTTAAGATCCACACAAATGTATCATTATAAGACAAAACAATAAAGAAAGTATAAATTAAAATTAGTTGAGAGTAAAAAGTATTTTTATAATATATCAAAACTTATTAGCTAAAATAATAAATAAAAAATATAAATTTGATATTAAATTAACTTATAAATTATCATTTTACAATAGTGAAAAAGTATGTCCTCTCATATGGTATATTGAAATTTGTATATGTTAAAATATTATCTATTATAAATGATAAATAAATTATTATAGATAAAATTTTATAATTTGTCCACGTCAATATACATACTCTTATCGTCTTCTACTATAGGTGTGAGCTTAACACGGTTACTGAAAAAAGTAACTACTAAACTTTGTTCTAGTATAGCCCAAAAGCTGTTACATCTATTATTTTTAATGTAATTGTAAAACAATTTTAACACATCTTAAAAAATTTTAGTAAATTTTTAATATATTGAAACTAATTTTTTTATCGTAGTCTAATCCACATTAATTTTATTCAACTATTTTTTTGTAATATTCTTTGATAGTTTTGAATTTTTAAATATTTTATTTTTTGTTGATGATAAAAAAAATATGATGACAACTGATTATATTATAATCATATCTTTTGTTATACAACTTTATGCATATTTTTTGAATTTAAATAAAAAAAGTAAAATCCGTTGAATTTTTTGATCATTTAATATTAATTGTACATTTGATGCGTTTGTGTTTTTACAAAAAAAATAACACATTTAATGTCTTGTAAGAAAATATAATTAACATAGTATTTATAATTAATTAAAACAAACACAAATTTTATGTTATTTATAACTGTTTTTCATGTTATTTATAATTAATATGTAAAGTTTTAAAATCAATAAATTTGATTGTAGGTTTAGATAATTCTTATTAATAGATAGATTATTATGAGAAAAACTCTTACTTTAACTCAAAGATCATTGAATGTAATCTAATTCTCGAAAAAATAATATTAACCTACATCAAAATGATTAAAATAAAGTTAGTTATTTGATATATATTACATAAAAAATTTAAACGATATGATTTGAATGTATTTCCTAGCTAGTTAAGGATAAGGCATACGACCCAAGAGAATCAAAAAGTTTACGACATAAATTTGAAATATTAACTTTCAAATTTCTTTAAATGTCGATCTTGTATAGATATCAAAAAACAATTAATTAAGCAAAAACAACAAAAAAAATAATATATCATAAATCAAAAGATACATACAATGCCAAAAACTTATTTGGCCTCTAAGATTCTGATATATATTGTCATTATAGTATCACAACACATTCAAACAAAATCGCATAACTAAGATGATTTATATAAATCAATTGCTCCAAATGCTATTTTGAGATATTGCAACATTTTAAAAAACACAGTTTTGTTCCCTTTTGTTCCCTAAAGGTATATACCAGTCATTGTATATCATATCATTTTTTAATATATTCTCAAATTTTTTCTTCTAAATCACAGACGTCTTGATTAAATGATATAGAGATTTTAATATAGAGATTTTTCTTCTAGACATATTATTTTTTAATTTATCCAAATTAATATGTATATTCTTATAGTCTTCTACTTTTGGTAAGATCTTAACACAATTACCAAAGGAAGTAACTATTAATTTTTTAGTGTGACCCAAAAATTATTATATCTACTATTATTAATGTCATTACTAAACAATTTTAATACATCTTAGAAAGTTTTAGTAAAATTTTAATATATTATTCCATTTAACCAATTTTTTCTTTAAATATTATTCGATGATTTTAAACTTGTTAAAAAAGTAACTTTTTTTTTTGATGATAAAAGATTTAAAGAAAACTTATTAATTTGTCATCATAACTAATAATTTTTTATCATACCTCTTTAATATCTCTTTTTCGAATTTAAATAAAAGGTAAAATCTGTTGGATTTGTCAATATTTTAATATTTAATCACTC
The DNA here is from genome assembly GCA_035048815.1 of Abelmoschus esculentus. Classification (NCBI taxonomy): domain Eukaryota; kingdom Viridiplantae; phylum Streptophyta; class Magnoliopsida; order Malvales; family Malvaceae; genus Abelmoschus; species Abelmoschus esculentus. The sequence goes on along the minus strand of JAUCBN010000026.1, from coordinate 7,708,418 downwards.
ATTTGATGTATTTGTGTTTGTGCAAAGAATAATATGACTTGTAAGAAAATTGAATTCCACGCTTTGAAGACGATGCAATTTCACGCTTTGAAACCGGTAATCCTTTATGATTCGATGCTCCGTACTTTATATCTGTGACAACCAAAAAGATTACTCGAAAGAGACAAGGAGCAAGAATATAAAACATTCATGAATTATAATTTATAAGCACTTATAATGTCCGTTTAAAAGGACAAAGGAAATAAAAAACCATATTACAACACAATAGATAACTTCATAGGATATTGAAATACATTTTGTTAAGTCTAAAAAATAGGTAATGAGTATTAATATTACATCAAAAATGAAAAAGAAAGTCTTGAGATAAACAAACAATGATGTTGCATATCATATTAAATATGTATTTTAGAAACAAAGTATTAACCCCGTGACAAGTGGTATCAGAACAATCCTTTAATTATACGATTTTATGCCAAGTACCCATGAGAGGGATAGCTAGGGTGAGCAACCGTAACAAGAGAGGTGAGGTCTGTTTTGTGAGGGTATATGTATATTTTTACCCATCGAAAATAGATAAGAGAGAAAGGGAAAGAGAATATGTTTATGCATAAGTTTGTATAGATGCTAAAAAATTATTAATAAAGTTAGAATTTTGCAACAAAAATAATATATAATTATATGCCAAAAAGATACAACACCAAAAACTTATTTAGCCTTTAACTTTTCGATATACATTATCATTATAATATCGTAACGCTTTCAAACAAAAATGTACAACATGAAAAGATTCCTCAAAATGACTTTTTGAGATATTCTAATATTTCAAAAACTAATGATGAAGTAGTGAATCTTGATTCAGTATAACCTCAAACTTTGTCCTTTAAATAAATTTGTCTTGATGAGATAATAGAGATTTTCAATAAAAATATACCTCTCAGCTTCAGACCAAGCAAACAGGCTCTAAAGTAAAAAGTTAGTAAAAAATAAATGTTTAGTGACTAAAAAATTATTTTAGCTTAATTTAGTGACCTATTATGTAATTTAACCAAAATTTATAATAAATTTTGGTTAATTCATCTAATAAACGAAATAATTTTGGTTCGGTTAATTCGATTAAAAAAATTGGTTCGGTTAATGGTTAAGATTTTAAAAATTTCGATTGATTTGGTTTTGGTTAATCCGGTTCAGCCACCGACCGAATTAACCGAATGCCCAGCCCTATAATAAACCGTTGATTCTAGACATAAAGTTCTGCAATTTGTTTAAATCAATATTCATATTCTTATTTTATTCTACTATCGGTAAGAGCTTAACTTGATTAACAAAATTTGATCAAACTCAAAAAAATAAATAAATTTGATCATTTAATCAACTTTACCGTTAACTTCAATATTTTTAAAAAATGACACGGGTTACAGCAAAATAATATCACTTGTCATTTCTAGGATTTCTTAAAATTATATAAAAATCCTAAAAAATATTTTTTTAATTCCAAAATTTAGTTTAAAATGATAAATAATATTTTTTTAAAAAAATATTAAAAACTAAAAACTAAAATTATTAAATATTAGTATACAGTTACAAAAAAATATATTTATATTATAAAATAATTTTAGAATTTTCAAGATTCTTTTATAATTTTTTTAGAATTTTTATATATTTTTTAAAATTTAAAATTTCTTGAAAAGATAAGTGGTATTATCTTGTTGCGACATGTGTCAAAAAATTAAAAAAAACCATTAAAGTTAATGGTCAAAGTTATTCAAAGGATCAAATTGATTTTTTTCTTGAATTTTAGGGTTTAATTGGATGTAAAGGGTTTAATTGATATTTTTTTGCAAGAATTTAAGGGTTAAATTGAGTTTTTTTCTTGAGTTTAAGGGTTTAATTGAGTGAAAAATATTTAAGCGCTTAATTGATTTTTTACAAAAGTTTAAGGGCTTATTGAACCCAAAATCAATATTGTATTTCAAAATAAAATAAGTTAAAGTTAGACAGTAACTAAATAAGGTTCTATAGATACATAGTCCAACTACTAAAATTAAAATGTTGTACTTGAGTTGAATCGATTTTGGGAGATTCTTATAGATGTGCTTTTCTAATCGATAACTGGACAACCTACACACAGAAATAAAAAAATCGCATGTTGAGCTTAAAAAGCTTAGTAGAACATATCTACTGTATTATACTTTATGACATTCATAAAACTAAGAATGTAATATAAGTAAAAAGTGTACGGCATGAATAAACAAAAAAATTAACTAGTGCCATAGCAATGGTAGTTAACCTAGAATCTCTTCAATATCGAGTCTTTCTATCTACTACATACCCAAAACACCTAGCCATCGGGTAGCAGCATGGTTTATCTACTCGAAGACATGTATCCATCAAGTAAGGGTTATCATATACTCAGAAGCACCTAGCCATCGAGTAACTATATATCATATCTAGAAATGTTTAGTAAAAATGTTATAGAGAAATCACAGAGTCAAGGAGACTACGTAGGAGAATGAGGGGGATATGATATTACATTATCCACATTTGTTTTCATTAGGTAAGTTTCACTGATGAAATTTTAAGGAGAGGAAAGCAATAATGATTCGAATTTTAGAATCTGTGATTCAATTAAAACTCAAACCCTAGACTTTGAGTTTTAGGCCTTTAAGTTTAAGCCTTCAGGGCTTTAGTGGGGTTATAAATGGTTGTTGGGCTTGAATTTAGACTTATAATTAGGTTAGAATATGATAGGAGGGTAGAGAGGTTTCTCTTTCTAAAGAGAAAAAAGAGGGTGACAATTTAATTCTTTGTAGAAAAGTAAGAGAATGAGGTCAACATTGTCCATTTTGTCTTCTACCTTTATCCATCCCATCTCCTAACCCTCACCCAAAAGAGAAAGGTTAAGTCTCTATGTTTTGAAGTATGAATATTGAATTTTGCGTTTGAGATAATTTGTTAACATTCAAGTATCTACGTTTTGAGGTAAGGTTAATCAAGGTTGGTGGAGGTTAAAGTAATATGTTTTATGGGGACTTTGCGAAAAAGAACTAAAAAGAGTTTAATCTCGTTTTTAGTCCCACGAGTTGTTGATATATCCTAATACGAGTAAGTTTATTTGGATTTCTTATCTTCTACAAGTTGTAACATGTTTACTTTGTTTTATAGTGAAAGAGGTTGGAGTCCTCAAAGGAGCTTGTGATAAAAAAGTCTTGAGGAACTTGTCTTAGAGGCTTTTTTTAATATTGAATCAATCTTAGTACATTACTAACTCCTTTGGTTCATACACATCTTAAGGATGATGTTTGTGTTCTTAGATTTTTTATTTATGCTTATTTTGGGTGTTGAATGCTTGAGGCCCTTTTTAATGGTATAATTTAGATATGGTGTTAAAAATTTGTAAAACTTGGTAGCAAACCAACCAAATAGGATTTAGGATCCCTCTAAGAGGTTAAGTAGGGGTGTGAATTATTCGAATTAACCGACTGAATCAAAATAATTTTGGTTAAATTGTTCGGTTAATTTTAGGTACGTCCAGTTAACGAATATTATTTTTTTGAAAATTTGATTATCGGTTAATTTGGTTCAAAATCAGTTAATTACCGAATTAACAGAAATTATTAAATATTAAATATTATATATATATATTATTCATTTATATTTTAAAAATTATAAAAATTTTCATTAAATTTTTTATATTATAAAATGATAACTAAGTTTTTATCAAATAAGCATAAAATAAAAGTTTAGTGACTAAAAAAATTATTTTAGCATAATTTAGTAACCTATTATATAATTTAACCAAAATTATAATAAATTTCGATTAATTCGGTTAATTTGGCTAATTAACCAAAATAATTTTTATTTTGTTTTGGTAATGGTTAAAATTTTAAAAATTTCGGTTAATTTAGTTTTATTTAATTCAGTTCAGACACTAACCAAATTAACCGAATGCACACCCCTAAGGTTAAGTTTTCTGTTTTGAGTGCCTGGAAAATGATTTCTTGAGACTAGAAAGTTATTTCTACTTTCAATATTGGTGCTTGAGGAGGCAATGCTGATAATTATTGTATTGGATGAAATGAGACGCAGATACTGATATGGTGTTCAACTTACACTGATATTCCATTCAAAGAAGTATTGATATGTGTGACGTCGGTCTTTACTCTAGGCTTGTTTGATATGATGTATACGTGATGTTTGAGATTAATTCATCTTTTGTTGATTGCTCTATGTTTAGGTGTATAGAGATACCACCAATGTTGTTTATTATTATTATGTCATCACTACAGCAAAATAGGTTTCTAGCGGAGTTTTTTTAGTTTTTTAGTGGTGTTTTTTAGCGCCACTAAAAACAGTTCTGGCGCTTAAAAAAGCGTCACAAGAAGCGCCGCTAAAACCAGCGCCACAATAGTTTGCGGCTTTTTTTGTTAAAAAACCACAAAAGATCTAGATTTTTAGCGGCGTTTGTAGATAGAAACGGCACTAAAAGTATGTTCTTTAGCGACGTTTGTAAATAAAAACGCCGCTAAAAATTATACCTTTAGCGGCGCTTCTATTTATAAACGCCGCTAAGACATATTCTTTAGTGGGTTTTTTTTTACAAACGCCGCTAAAGAATATACCTTTAGTGGGGCTTATAAAAGAAAAACGCCGCTAAAGGTATGTTCTTTAGCGGCGTTTTCCTTTACAAACGCCGCTACTAACAATATAATTTTAAAAAAAAAATCAAATAAAAATAATACTATATATAATAACAATATATGAATGAAAAACAAATTTCTAATACAGTGAACGAAAAATAATTTCAATACAAGTACATATAAAACTAAAATGTGAAGCTAGCTTTGTGACAATAGCAAATTCATAGAAACTATTTTCAGAATCAGTTTATAACAAACAGAATATTAAAATCCAACCAAATGAGAAAATCTTTGAAGAATTTAGCTAACATTAACAACATCAAAAGTTAAAGATAGATATAAAGAACCAAGCATCCATATGAATCACATAAGCAAAAGATAAATAATTAACATATATGATACTATATAAGATTCTCCTGTTTCTTTATATACCCACATAACTCTCTAAGAACTGTAAGAGAAGCAGTTTCACCCAAAAGAACAAAAGCCGTCTAACAAAGAGTTAACCTCATCACTTGGCTCGGCTTTAGTCCAATCAGGAGGAGAGATCCATCTAACAAAATCTTCTAAAACACAATCAGGATTTGCAGCCTAAAAATAATTGTCAAGTAAACTTAGATAGGTAACGAATAGATTGAAACAATATTCTGCATTCATATGTATCTACAACAATAATAAGATAGAGCTGATTTCTTTGTGCTAAAATATACCTTGAAAGCTTGCATGTCAGAGAGGAGTTGAGAACACCCAACACCAACACTGATCATCAAAACATAAGGCAATGAGTTATTACAAGAATAATGTGAACAACCAACAGAGTAATATGACAGCAGAGGGAAAATTGTTCAATTTTCACTCCAAAACTTTCATGCATACATCAAAAAAATGGAAAAGACTTGAAATTAATAAACAAACACAACATACATAACAACATTAGATAGATTGATCCTGAAAGATGTCATTATTGTTTTAAATCAAACAGGAGAACCTTAATAATGTTATTAGTCATAAACAAATATTATACAGTAAAAAGATTAAAATAATGACAAGTAAAAGATGGTAAGAATTCTATAGTTTGGAAGCCATATAAAATGTAACAAGGTTAATGGATGTTTGGTCTATATACTGACCTCCCTGTACGAAGCACTAATTCCTCTGTTTCTTTAATAAGGTCTTCTGTAAGCAACGGTCCTTCCTACAGTCATATACGACACAATGAACCACAAGAAAGGGATCAAATAGTAAGCAATATGTTAGTAGAACCAGTAACCAAACCTGAGTAATAAGTGAGTAGATAGGTTCACCAGTTTCTAATATTGTCATATTTTCAGCCAGTTGATCAGCTCCCTGTCGAAGAACAAGTTCTCCAGTGCTAATTTGTACATATAATGCAGAGCTGGCAGCCACTTTGCCAACTAAACTAATTTGTACATATAACATATACTCCAAAGTCGAGACATATGCATTCCTTTGAAAGATAGGAATATTTAGACCCAATATCATTGAGAACTAAACGATCAAGTAAAAGCATAATAAAACAAATCAACAGATTTGTCCGCATATAATAAGAACATAGTTTACCTGCTAATAGTGAAGAGAAAAAGCTAAGGTTAGTATCATTAAGGAACACAAAGGAGCTAAAGTCTAGACAAGAATAACCGAAACAAGAAGTCAAAAATAACAATCGGATATTGAATGTAATCTGCTTTCACCTACATCAATACAAAAATTACTAAGCATTCACCATAACTTGACAAAGTGGTACACTTGGACGAGTATACATGTCTGCAATTAATTTAAAAGTAAAGAAAAAGCTAAACTTTTGAGATATGAAATGCATAGAGTATACATGTATATAAAAATAACTAATGACCTCAATTAAACAAAAAGAAAATAAGACAGGAAATATTTCCCCTTCTTCCTTTCAGTATACATACGTCTTTCCAACCACTAAACAAGAAGAAGAAATGATTTGTTCCATCTCTTAAGGAATAATCACAAACAACAAAATAGCCTTCACACAAAGTAAATTTAGAGATAAAAAACATAGATCTTGACATCTAAGATGAACAATAAATTTCTGTCAATTAATAAAAAGGCATTTCATCTCGTAAGGTGCATGTAACTGAATACTAGCACAAATATGAGACTAAAAAAATACAATAATTAGGTATAAGTCTGATAACATAGGTTACTCACTTCAACTCTTGATCTGGCCAACCCCTGAAGTACTCTTTTGTCTCTGTGAACTCTAGAAGAATAATCATAATTTTACTCTTGTAGAGTCATTCATTTTTAAAGGAGCAGACCCATTACCTAATATCCAGAACATTTCATCCTTGAAATTTTTGGTTGCATTGGGATAATAGAAGATTAGGATAATAGAACATTTCAAAGTAGTCGCTTGATGTTTCATTATCAGAGAAAGCTGGTGTGAAGACGAAGGTAATGACCTCTTCCTTGTATTGTCGCCCTTGTACATGACTGGGTGTGATCTTGGAGTGGTAATAGAGTGACAAGAAATGGAGGCTAAAGAATGTTAGGGCATTTGGAGATGTAGTCTGACCGTGGAGATGAAGGAGAGGCATTTGGAGGTCTGAGAATGTTAGGTTTTGAGTTTGAATTGGGGATCGGGGTAAGGGGAGTCAGAGAGTCAATTAAAATGTATAGTGGCGTTTTCTAAAAGTGTCACTATAGAAATATTATTGTAGCGTTTTTAATTTATAAACGCCACTAAAGTACATAACAATTGTGGCGTTTGGCAAATAAACGATGCTATAGACAAATACTTGTGGCGTTTTAAATATAAACGCCGTAAAATTTATCAATTTGCGACGTTTTTCTCGTAAATGTCGCCATATGTTCAAAGTTAGCGGCGTTTATTTAAAAAACGCCACTAAAAATGCCGCAATATATCAAGTTTGACGTAGTGCATATTTAGCTATATGCTTATATTTATGATTTTCATGAAGCATGATTGAGTGAAAGTGTATCCATTGAGTTTTTTTAGTTTAAAATTTTAATTTTTTTATTCTTAAGTTAATAGGTTTGCGTGCATTGTTAGTGCTATATCGTGGTAAGACTTCAACATCGACTTGTTTTGAGTATATTACTTAGATTAAATTGGTTATGTACTCATAGGACCATATGTTTGTATTGCAACTTTATTTTGGACTTTAAATCATGATTCAAATGCTTTTTATTATGTAATTTAAATAGAGCTCTAATTTTAAGTTTTCAAATGCTTATTTATGTTGAAATATTTTAAATTAATAGTTTATGGAAGTGAATATGTTTGGGCTAAACTAGGTTAGAAATTTTACGAAAATGAGTTTAGCTTGAGGCTAAAATATGATATCTGGGTTGAAGGTGTTACATAAAAATTGATCTCTACCCTCATTTTCTCTAATTTATTTACTTTTATAGAAAAAAAGTAAGATTTTATCCTTCAATACTATGCTCAAATAAAATAAAAAGATATCAAGGTCAATATTATATTTCACAACATAATCCAAAATCTACGTAAAAATAAAGAAAATAAAAAAAAAATTAAGTATTCCTATCTCTCTTTCTTCCAACACGATATGAGCGCATCTATGCCAGCAAAGGGTGTTGTTTTGGATGTTTTACCATTAAGACCTATTACTTGTTATAAGGTAAAACAATTCAAGAAAGTTCATTTCTCTTAAGTCTTTAAATGTTCCTGATTCCTTTAATAATGTTTGTACCTTAGAGAATAAGGTTTTTAATGTGTGACATATTGATGTGTAACATTTTTTTAGTTATACTACATATTTATAAATGTTTAAAGTAAATACTAAGTATTGTGTGCTTTGTTTTGCTTGTAAGTGTGATAACACTATTTTTATAGCTTGTGTGTTTAAACAATAAGATTACATTGTGTGTTTAGCTTACTTGAATGTGTTCAATAAGTTTACAATGATTTTGAATGTAATTTTTTTTCGTTTTCAATAAGGAACAATAAAGGACAACCTCTTAAGGACTTAATTCTAGTTCGATTGAAGCTCAAAGGAGTGTATATAATTCATCTCAGCTCACTACACTTTCTGCTAGTTGAATTCAGCTCAACTTTAACTTCACTAGCTTAACTTCTACAGACGAGTCCAAAGGCAACTCAAAGGTATCCTACGTGTGGGAGAGTTTCATGTGAGCATGTGACAACCTAGGTGTCATCCAAGCATGTGAGGAACACATGGCGATCTTGTACACATGTGTGTGTGTGCAATTATGGTAAAAAATCAGCCCTCCTCTTTGACATATAGGGCAACATAATGGATAAGGATGAGGAGTTATTTGTTAATTCAAACAATAAATACATGTTTAATGTGTTAAATACAACCTTTTCCCTCCTCTCTTCTTAGGCAACTCAGTTCAAATGTATGGTTGAAAAAGCATATTGTGAATTGAAGTTAAGATTAACTCTAATTTAAGTTTTAAATTTAATTTATAATTCATTTGTAGCCCCATTCTTACTTTCGGTTAGGTTTTCTTCCTTTTTTCACATGTCAAACTTGTGATACTACGGGTTCTCAGATTGTTATCTAACGAGTTCAAGTCTTTTGATCATTGAACATATAATGTTCGAGTTTATACATGTTAGTATAGGTTCTTCCTTGTTCTTTGTTGTTAACCGAATTTCTAGATTTTCAATTTTCACCTTTGTCATCTTCTTCGAGCCTTCATCTTTAACCTTTCACCAAACCAAAATTCCAGCAACATAACTTCACCCTTTATTCACCTTTTCTTCACCATTTTCATCTATTAACTTAACCATCAAGTCAACAAAAATATCCTTTATTCTAGTGAATTTTCTGTAGAGAATTGTTTATTTCGTTCTTAGATCCATTATAATCAAAGAGAGTCTTCTTTCAATGAGGCTTCCTCTTATCAAAATGTCTACCATGCTTGGGGGATAAATATGATTTTTTTTCTCTTCTTTCTATTTTATTATTTTTTATAATATTTTTTCTTTAAAAAATATCAACCACCCAAATCTATTCAAATTCAATGATCCAAATTAAACATAAAAACTATCATCTACGTCCAATGACCAAAAATACTTGCTCGTAAGACCTTCCATAATCACTTTTGAAAAAATTACATCTTAAAGGTTCACCACTCTTACTGTTTTAACTTTACACATCAGACTTAAATTCTTATTCACTAGTCCTCATTTTCATACAATTGATCTTTAAAAAAATTCAAAAATTTTCAATTAGATTCTTAATATCTAGTTATCCAAATATGTTTCAAATATCCAAATTATTAACCCAAAATTTGATTCGTTACAACTCTTCTATCCTTAAAAAATTCTTTAAAAATTTTACCCTAAACTAAGAACAAGATGCTAAACTTTATTAACTCTTCTTAGTTCTTAAATATATTGGACTACTTAAATTTTTCCAAAACATAACAATTACATTTATTGTCTTTCTAACAATACATGCACAATATCAAGTGATTGTTTCTTTTAATGGGATTTAATATCATGCGATACATTATTAAAAATAGGGAATAAACTCAAATGGTACCTCAATTAATTTCGTCACATGAATATGTTGTCATGGTAATCGAGCTTAGGTGTTGGGTCAAAAATATAAGCATACAAAAAATCATTTTTCACAATATTATATGATTAAAAGAAACAGATTGATCTAGTAGCCATTAGGTTAATACAAAATAACTTCTCTCATTGTGATTCCTTGGAAGATAATTTAATTTAAATTGAAAACCTTTTATCAATATCCTCGCTTGCCCGACCCAAGACTTCTTAAAATGTGAACATCATGTATAATAAATTATACAATTCTAAAATATACAAATACATAATATATATTGATACAATATTTAATGTATTCATAGTATATAATATAATTTAATGTACACGTATATATACACAAATATTATTATGAGGTAAATATATATCTATATAACATTATATACATTAAATATACATATACAAATAAAATTATACATACATAAATATCATGTAAATTGTATAAATAAACATATAAAAAAACACGTATATGTAAAACAAAAACAAAATAAATATAAATAAGCATGAAAAGATAAATAAATAAATAAATAATCAACAATTCGAACATGTATTCAAATATACAGACTAATACTCAAGAAAAACAACAGGAAAGAGGCCAAAAAAAACAATTAGATCATTGAAAATCTGATTTAAACACAAAGAAAAGGGATTTAAAAATATAAAAAAGGGTCAACGACTAAAACTAGAATTTCACCCCTTTTAAAAATAAATAAATTAAGGATTGAGAGAAATAAAAACGTTTGAAATAAAAGGATCTAAAAGGATATTATTCCCTTCATAAAAATCAAATTTCTTTGATAAGGGTAAGGATTACAAAATTTTGAAAACAGAAGCGATCTCCGAACGTAATTTTTTTTGTAAGAAAGGTTACAAAGTAAAGGTTTTGGAGTGAAAGGACCATTTAATAATTACTATATTTTTAAAAACAATTAATCTATAAAAAGTAACAATTTTTTATTTTCAAATTTTACCATTTTAAACCTCTTTTATAAGAACCCTATTTTTTCTCTGTTTTCTTCAAAATCAAACTAAAAAACTCTCCATAATTTTTAGAAGTCACCCTCAAAATCCAAATCCTAATGGTGGTGGATCATTATACTTATCGTTCTTCATCATCGTCCACTGTCAATCGTCCCCCAAACTCTTATAAAAATTAAATTCAAAATCACTCTTTACTTGTATAAAAAACAAAATTAATATCCTTTTTAAAACCTAAATCCCCTTTTTATAGATGAAACTCTTTTTTATAAAGTAAATGACCTTTGCCGATTCACTTAATAAGAAGCTTATTGTTGATAGAGAACTATGATGGCAATGACAGTAAACTTTTACCCCCTTTACCCTTTTATTTTTATTTTTTGTTTTTTGATATTTGAATGCATGCAAAATAAAAATACTACCTTTAAAAGTTCTTTTTAATTTATTTTTTTTTAATTTGTGTAAAAAATACTAGATCTTACATCTTATATATTTGATTTTGATCTCTTTTATTTGCAAGCATAATCAAGAATTAATTGCTACCATTGTTGATGATTTTTTTAATTTGATATGTTCTCTTTTTATGTTATCTTGTCCATACATGATGGTTGAGCTGGTGAGAGGGGCAACTAAAATGTTAGTGACGAAGTCATATAGTGACGAAAAAATCTTCATTCAATTATATGAAATTCAGATTGATAGATCAAATCTGATTTAACAGTTTAAATTAATCAACGATAAATTATCGAGATCACTTTTAAAGAAATATATGGCACTACAAGTGTTACAAAGTAATCAATCCAAATGATAAAACCGAAAAAGAAATATAATAATCTCAAATAAATTACAAATTCAAACCGTATTAAACAAAGTTTTGATTCTCGTGCTATTGTTTTGCCTTTTCCAATCACCAGAAGAAAACAAGAGAATGAAAATTCTTTGAGAGATGATTTGAAAACTGAGAATCTCGTTCATATTTATATGGAAAATTAGGGAAACGATTGACAAGTTTAATTCAAATTAAATTTGAATATTCAGAGAATAATGCACATTATTTGGTTTTAAAACGAATTAAATTCGAATATTCAGAGGATAATCAATATTATCTCTGCATTATTTGATTAATATTCATAATTCAAGGAAAAATTTAACTTCTCCTTAATTTGTATTTCAGTAGAGTAGAAATTCTTCTAGGATATTAAATAAAATAAATTAAGGAAAAAAATACTGACAACGGGTAAAATATTCGTAGGCCCACGAAGGGCCTGACCGGTCCAAACATTTGTGTTGCCCACTTCGTGTAGGTGTACTTCAACCCGAGTAGGATTAGACTTACAACCCTCCTGCACACGAGGCACATAGTCATCTTAAGTCATTCAATGATCACTATGTGGATAAATGTATATAAATACGTCCCACTTTATTTATCTCATCAACATGGGATAATGAGTTTTTCATTCCTTACTTTATTCATAACTTTTCTACTTTGAGAATCAATTTCTCATTCATCACTCAACCATTTTGAGTATATGAGATATCGTTGTAAAGATCTAATGGAGTAGAATAAGAATCAATGAATTTTTTATTCGATTCTCTATCTTTACTTCTCCAAAATATGGCTCAAAGTTTCATGTTCCTCACAGTTTTTCCAACAATCCCCTACATGAATAAAATTGATGATTTTATCGAAACATTTTTGCTAATTGTGGTGATATGATCTACATTTGATAGTTGCATAGCATATGTAGGTTTTCTCCTTTGAACCTTCCTTTGTGAAAGTATATTTAATTAACTAGCTAATCAATAGACGTGATGTCCTTGAACTGTCATCCGTTTGTGTAAACAATGATATACTTTATACAAATATTTCACTAACAAGAGTTTTAGCTCTCATGGTTATACCCATATGACCGTGGACATCACCTAGTTATGCAATAGTTTGAAAGAACTATGCCCAATAATCTCCTTGAAGCGGACCCACTTCACTCTCACATATTTGATTTTTGTTACTCTGTAAACCGAAACACACAATGGTCATTAAAATTTTTACTTAGAATATAAAAAATTTTGTCACTACTTACATCATAGGAATGGACTTAGGGAAAGAACTACTACAATGACCACACATGTCTATGCAATTATGTTGTCCCTTTAAACCTAGATCTTGGGATCTTCAGTCAGCTAGGTATGATTTTCCTCTACATAACGCATTTATTTTTCATAGGCTTCAGTCTCATTCCTTTTGATGTTTTCTCAACTTGATATCGGTTTAACCCTTTGGTTAGCAGATATGCAATGTTATCTTTTGATCTTACAAAATCAATAGAGATAACTCCATTTGAGATCAGTTTTTTAACGGTATTATATCGTTGACGCATATATCTCGACTTACCGTTATACATAAAACTTCATGCTCTAACAATCGTTGTTGGATTGTCACACTATATACATACAGGGAGTACAGATTTTTCCCATTCAGGGATATCCTTAAGAAATTACCTTAATCATTCGGCTTCTTCTCTAGTTTTATCTAGAGCAACAAACTCATATTCCATTGTGGATCTGATTATAACTGTTTGTCTTGAGGATTAACAAGACACAACTCATACTCTCAGAATGAACACATATCCACTTGTACCTTTGGTATCTTGTATGTTAGATATCCAAATTATACCAGAGTATCCTTCTAAGATAGAAAGGTCTTTAAAATAATGCAATTCATAATCCCTAGTATATCTAACGTAATTTATTACCCTCAGAATTCCTTTCAAGTGGTCTTTTCTTAGATTGCTTATGAATTTGCTTAAATTGCTCACAGTAAAAGTGATATTTGGTCTAGTGTAGCTCATGAGATACATTAAGCTGCCTATGATCCTTGCATATTTCACTTGATAAATACTTTAGCCCTTTTTCTTAGATAAATTAGAAGAATGGTCTAAAGGAGTTATGGTTGTACCACAATAATCCTTGCCAAAATTTTCAAGAATCTTATCTACTGAGTTAATATGAGACCTTCTGTTGATCTTTTAATTTGGATACCCAAAATTGTATAAGCAAATCTCATATTTTACACGTCAAATTTTGAATTTAACATATTTTTGGTAAGTTTTACCATTTTATCGTTGCTTCCAATAATGAGTATGTCATGAACATAGAAACATAGGATGACGTATCCAATATCTATAGTTTTGACATATACACATTTGTCACACTCATTTATTTTAAAGTTGGTTGTCATCATGAAACTATCTAACTTCTCATTCCATTTTTTTGGTGATTGTTTAAGTTTGTATAGAGACTTCATGAATTTACATATTTTCCTTTCTTAACCTGAAACTACATGACCCTCAAGTTGTTCCATGTATATTTATTCGTCTAGTTCCTCATTTAGGAAAGATGATTTAACATTCATTTGATGTACTTCAAGATTTCATAATGCAACAATCGCAAGTATCATCCTAATAGATGTTATTCTTGATACAAAAGAAAATGAATCAAAGTAATCAAAACCTTCCTTTTATCGGTATCCTTTTATTACCAATTGTGCCTTGTACATATTAATTGTTCCATTTATCTTTATTTTCCGTTTGAAAATCCATTATGAATTTAGTGGTTTATTCACAGGTAGAAGGTCTACTAATTCTTATGTATGATTTTGCAAGATTGAATCATTTTCACTCTCTATGGCTTATTTTCAGAAAGTATATTCAGAGGAATATATAGCTTCACTGTACGTCAGAGGTTTAGCCTCCAACATATATGTTAGGAATTCAGATCCAAATGATTTTCTATCCTTGACCTTTTGCTCCTTCTTGGCTCTATCTTAGATTCGATCTCTTGTTGATCATATGGAATCATATTATCCAAAGTTTGTTTTGTAAAAAACTGATAATCTTCTCTAGACTTATAAGGAAATATATTTTCAAAGAAAGATGCATTCTTTGATTCCATTATCGTCTTTTATGAATCTCTGAATTCTTAGATTCATACATAAGAAACCGATACGCATTGCTATGTTCAACATAGGTAATGAAAACACAATCCACAATATTTGGACCTATTTTCAGTTGTTTTGGTATTTGGGCCTTTACCTTTTCAAGACACCTCCACATTTTCAAGTTTTGGTTGGAAGGTTTTCATCCTTTTCATAAATCATATGGTGTCTTGTCTTTTTTTTTTCGTGGAACCTTGTTTAAAAGGTAGTTTGTCGAGAGAACGACTTTCCCCCACATGTTTTGAGATAACCCTAAACTTTTTAACAAAGCGTTCATGATTTCTTTTAAAGTCCAAATTTTATGTTCGGCTACTCCATTAGATTGTGGGGAGTATGGTGGTGTTACTTCATAAATAATACCATATTGAGAAAAGTATTCACCAAATGGATTAACATATTCACCATCACGATCACTTCTTACCATCTTAATTTTCTTGTTGAGTTTTTTTTTCAACTTCTTGTTAACATAGTATAAATTTCTCTACAGTCGTGTCTTTGCTTTCAAGTAAATATAAATAGCAGTATTTCATGCTATTATCAATGAAGGTGATATAAAATTATTTTCTTCTCTTGATTGGATGAATTTTAAGTGACAAACATCGCTATGAATTAGATCAAGCAGTTCTATACTTCTTTCAATAGTTTGGAATGAAGATCATGTTAATTTTGCTTCAACACATATTGTACATTTTTCTCATAATTAATATGAAATGAGGGAATGTGTTCCAAGTTAATTAACCTTCACATGGTATCATAATTAACATGTCCAATTCTATATTACCATAAATTAAATGACTCAAGCATATAAATAGAAGAAGAAGCTATGTTCTTAATTATAATTTTGAATTTTACAGAAATAGTAATGAGTTTTCATATTCCATTCAATATATATCCCCTATCCACAAACATTCTTCCTTTTGACAAAATTAGCTTTTAGGATTAAAAAATCATCCTAAATCCATGAACACTTAAAACTGTTCCAAAAATAAGTTTTTTTTCGTATATCAGGTATATATAGTATATTTTGCAGCTTGAGTTCTTTACAGAAGTCATCTTCAACACCACGGTTCCCTTCTCTTTTATCGTGGAAATCGCAACATTTCCCATATAGAGTTTTTCTCCATTATCACATAGTGTCAGCTCATGAAATAAGTTTTCTTCACAACAAATATGACGCGTGGCTCCAATATCTAGCCACCACTCTCTTGGATTAGAGTCAACTAGGTTGAATTTGGAAATCATAACTACTAGATCTTCATCTTCCATAACGTTGACCTCCTTGGCTTTAGCTCTTTTTGGAAGCCTACATTCAAATGATTTATGTCCCACTTTACCATAATTAAAGTACGATCCTTTGAATTTCTTTTTTCTTGAAGACTCCACCACCAGGCCCTAGCCTTGTTTAGCTTGATGCCTTTACGGTTGTTTGCCTTTTCTAGCTTTGACAACATTTTCCTTGGCCTTCTCGGTTATGAGTTTCTTGGCATTACCTCCGTTGTCTTATTCAAAGCGGATTGTGGTGATCAGTTCCTCTATTGACATCTCATTTCTCTTGTGCTTCAAGTAACTCTTGAAGTCACTCCATCCTGGAGGTAATTTTTTCGTGATGGTAGCTACTTGAAATGATTCACTAATTATCATCCTTTTTGTAAAAATTCCATGATGATTAGTTGAAATTCTTCTACTTGACTTACTACTAATTTTTAATCAGCATGGTCAGATATAACAACATATTCTGCTGTCATATCTTGAAATCATGTCCTCAGAATTTGGTCAACTTCTCATTGTGATTCCCTGTCGTTGCTTCTATATTCTAGATTTGTTGTTTGGAATTTTGTCCAAGTACTGAAACCTTAGGTGTTGGATTGACAGATTCTCTAGCCATCATTGTTTCTGTTAAAAGAATTCAATAGGAATATTAATTCTAGTAAACTAGAAATAATTTTTTTGTTGTATATTGACAATTTTTGTAAGATAAATTTATCCCAGTTTGAGATTTCTGTAAACCCTTTAAGACGACACGATAAATACTAAAACAAATTTGTTTGTTATCTCTTTGATGATTTAATTGTCTAGGATCAAGAAAGGTAAAAGAAGAGTATATGTCTTAAGATTCTTACAAAGTAATCATTCCAGACAATAAAACCAAAAAAAATATATTAATCTCAAATAAATTACAAATTCAATCCGTATTAAAACATAGTTTTTGAGTCATGATGATGTTTGCACAAACGCAATCCTCTTAAGACAGATTTTTGGCTACTCCGTATGTGTTTGAGTACTTTGGTTATTTGTTTCTCAGGATACAAAAATAGGAAGAACTTCAACAGATGCATAACTTTAGAGATCTCGAGTAATTTTTCTTCTCTTTGCCAATTACTAGAAGAAAACGAAAGAATTAAAATTCTTTGAGAGATGATTTGAAACTTGAGAATCTCATTCATATTTAAAGGGAAAATTAGAGTAACGAGTGAGAAGTTTAATTCGAATTAAATTTGAATATTCTGAGGATAATACATATTATTTAATTTTAGAACGAATTAAATTCAAATATTTAGAGGATAATTAACATTATCTTTGTATTATCTGATTAATATTCGTAATTCAAGAAAAAATTAACTTCTCCTTAATTTTTATTTCAGTGAATACAAACTCTTCTTGGATATTAAAATAAAATAAATTAAGGAAAAAATACTCACAATGGATAAAAAATTATATCATGGGTGAGTCCCACATTTCATTATTTTTTTCAAGACATTCATGTCACCCATGTCATGCGAGTACGCTACAAACCTAAATGAGATTAGATTTACAACCCCTCTACGCACGAGGCACAAAGTCACCTTTAGTCATTCATGAGTATTATGTGAGATTAGATTTACAACCCCTCTACGCACGAGGCACAAAGTCACCTTTAGTCATTCATGATTATTATGTGGGTAAGTGTATATAAACACTTCACACTTCATTTATCCCATAAATGTGGGATAATGAGGTTTCTCATACCTTACTTTATTCATAACTTTCCTACTTTGATCATCAATTTCTCATTCACCACTTAACAATTTTGAGCATATGAGATATCCTTATAAAGATGTAACATAATAAAATATGGATCAATGAATTTCTTATGCGAGTCTCTTTCTTTACTTCTCCAAAATATGACCAAAGTTTTATATTTCTTATTGTTTTTCCAACAAAAAGATCAGGTCACGTGGTATGTGAATGTTAAAAGGCCTATGTGTGGGGAGCCGAACTACATGTGACATATGAAAGGTTTTTGTTTTATCTAAACCGTCGAATAAAATTTGATCCAATGATCTAGAATAAATTAATATAATATTAATGACGATAACAATAATAATAATACAACAACGTACATATATTTTCAAAGATTAAAGAATAATTTCACCATGATTTTTCAAGATTTAGATATTCCGGCAGTTCTGATGCTGATCTCTTGTTTAAAGCATTAAAGCACGATGTACATGTTAGACCATTGTTCAATGATAAGATTATAAATAGTAATTTTAATCCTATTTCTCGAAAGAGATAAAAACTCTAAAAATAAGAAAAATATTTCTAATAGGTCCAGAATCATAACCTAAAAAATAAAAAATAAAGATTAAATAATTTTATTAATCAACTAACTATGCTTACTCAAGATTCTTATGGTCTTCGAAGTCGTATAAATTTTATACTTTAGAATCTACCGTATGTTTCATTCATTTATTTAATATAATTTATTATATTCATTTCATTAGATTTTAGAAGATACTTTTTTTGGTTTAATATTTTTTAATTTATTAATCGATTAATTCAGATTAAATTTTGAAGAAACTCATTATAGAAATTCTAGCGTCTTATCTCACTAAATAAACTAATTATTAATAATTTTAAAAATAATATTGATTTACTGATATGAAGATTTTATTCAATATATTTATTATTAGAGCAATCATTTCAACTTAATTTATTTTTTATAATATTAAAATTTGAACTTGATTTATTTATTTATTTTAATTATTGTTTTAACCATCATTAAGGGTGCAATCGAAAGGGGGTAAACACCCCTCGATAAAATTGTGAGTGAAACCATGCTTCTAGTTCCTCTAGGAAATTAGTTTTTTATCATTAAAAGATTTTGGTTGTATGTGTTTGAAATAATTATAATTATTTTTTGAGTGAGATGATCTTTTGTATTGTTTAAGTTGCAATACAATTTCAAAAGAGTTTAAAATATATTATTTTAACATTTCACTAGTTTCTACGGAAGTTTAAAAGTAAATATTTGCACGAAAAATAGAATCAAATCTACTTTATGAAGTTTGATTTCGAATATTTGAACATAAAAGTTTCCTTAGAAAAGATCATGCTTTTATCTTTATGTTTTCTGTTTATTTGAGTAACATACAAAAATAAAAACGAAAGTATGAACCATCTTATTTCAGTGGTCAAAGGAAATAATTATCGTCTCTGAAAGTTACGAATTTCAACACCAATATTTACAGTATTGTGATTAAGTAATTAGTGTATAATTATTGAAAATATATTTTAGAATATACATTACTTAAAACCATCGTAACTGATTAAAAAAATGAAAATAAAATTCTTCGTGTGAAACCTAAAATATTTTAGTCAAATTTCCAACATTCGATTCCATACACACGTCTTCTATGGATATGGCTAAGTATCCAACTAATTTACAACATTTGTGTTGGCTAAAATATGTTGATTTCCTCCGCTCATAATATATTTTTTGTACTCATTAAAAAAAATTTCAATTAGTTTAATTTAAGATTTAAGGATTAATTTAAAAGTTTAGGGTTACGATTATGGATTTGAATTTTAGGTTTTATAACATGGTCAGACAACTTCCTCAAACGCACATGCTGTCATTATCCGACCGCTTGTGTTCGTGGTCGTATAATTTTTTGATGGGTTTTTATCCCTATAAATACTTGTTCTCTTTTAATATTTTAAATCATCCGAAAATCATATAATTTGTGTAAAACTAAAATTGATTTTGATATAACAAATAAGTTTAAGGACTATTTTGAAATAGATTTTTAAGTCCTTAAGACAAAGTTTTAATTCTAAGTCAAAACCAAGAACTTTGAAATACACTTACAGGTAGTTTTCATACGAGGATATCGATACCATAAGGACATGTATCGATAAACCTTGGATTTTTCAAGCCTTGTTCTTGAGATCAAGAACAGGTATTGAAACAGGGTTCGATACCAAAACTCACTGCCAACACATGTTTCGGAACAGGTATCGAAACAACTTGGTTGATTTTTATCGAAGCTTGTTCGAAGCTTGAACCACTATAAATTCTTTGTTCTTCATTTCTAGTATTTTTATCGAAAATTTACCCAAAAAATTTTTAAATTACCAATTCACCCCTCTCTTGGCCATCTTCCAAAGTTTGATCAACTCGACAATTGGTATCACAGCATAATCTTTGAAGAGATTCACATCTACCAAAGAAGATCCAAGGCGTATTGATCAAATCTACAAGTCAAGTTCAATGGCCTCTACCTCCGGTTCATAGAACAAATAACACTCCATCACCAAGCCATCCTTCTTCAATAGGGATAACTACCCCTATTGTAAGAATATGATGAGGTTATTCATCAACTCAAATGATTATGTCCTTTGGGATATAATCGAAGATGGACCCTCAATCCCAATGAAGTAAGAAGGAGACCGGTAAGTACCAAAGAGAAGGAACGAGATGGCCGATGAAGAAAGAAGGAGGATGTCCACAAATGATAAAGCTCTCCACATTCTCTTTTGTGCATTAGGGCCCGACATCTAGTCCAAGATGTCTTCATGTACAAGTGCCAAAGAAGTTTGGGACTCTTTGGAGACCACCTATGAGGGCAACAATGACGTAAAGGAAACCAAGATTGGTCTACTCAATTTAAGTTATGAGAACTTCAAGATGGATCCAGATGAAGACATCACCAAAATGTTCGATAGATCTTCGGTGATTGTCAATGGTCTTAAGGGTTTCGGTGAGATCATTCTGGAACAAAAGCTCGTTTGAAAGCTTATCTATTCTCTTCCCGAGTCTTGGGATAGCAAGAGGACGACTATCATTGAAGTCAAGGACCTCAAAACTCTTAAACTTGATGCTCTTGTGGGATCTCTTTTCACACATGAGATCATGAAGAAAGGAAGAGAAGAGGAGAAAAAGAAGGAAGAGGTGAAGATTGAAAAGAGGAATGTTGAGAAAAAGAAGCAAGGGATTGCTCTTAAAGCTTCATGTTCACAAGAAGAGTTACCTTGGGCTTATCAAGAAGATTGATTTTTTAAATTTTAAAACCAACTCATCATAAACATGTTACAATTTATCATATGTATCATATAATTCATCATAAGTAAGATCATTACAAGATGGTTCAAGGGTTACCTTAGGCTTATCAAGAGCCATGATAAAAAGGTTGGCCACTTCATTATCCTCATTGGATGATGACTCTTCATCACTCCAAATGGCAACATGGGCTTTTTGTTTCTTCATTCTCTCAAAACTCTTCCTCTTGTATTCTGGGCAATCGGTACTTATGTGACTCGACTTCTTGCATTCATAGCAAATTATTTAATCATTTTTTCCTTCTTTTTCTTTACCTTAAACTATTTCTTTATTTAGAATCTCCTATTTCGATTTTCCCTCACGAGTTTAGTGAATCTTTTGGCTGCCATATCCAATTTTCAAGCTCTTCTTCTTCACTAGATCCTTGCTTTTTCTTTTCTATCTCTCTTCTCAAGCTTCAACTCATCCTTCTTCTTCTTCTTTTTCTTCATGATCTCATGGGTTAGAAGAGAACCCACAAGAGCATCTAACTTCAAAGTCTTGAGGTCTTTGGCTTCAATGATTGTCGTTCTCTTGCTATTCTATGACTCAGAAAGAGAGTAGATGAGCTTTTGTACGAGTTTTTCTTCCAGGATGATCTCACCAAATCCTTTTAGACCATTGATGATTACTGAGAATCGATCAAATATCTTGGTGATGTCTTCATCCAACTCTATCTTGAAGTTTTCATAATTAAGATTTAGAAGATATGTCTTTGTCTCCTTAACATCATTTGTGCCTTAATAGGTTATCTCCAATGAGTCTCATACTTCTTTGGCATTTGTGCAAGAGAATATCTTGGAGTAGATGTTAGGACCAAGAGCATAAAACAAAATGTACAAGGCTTTATCGTTGGTGGACATTCTTCTCCTCTCTTTATCGGTCATTTCACTTCTCTTCTTTGGTACTTGCCTATCTCCTTCTTGCTTTATCGGGATAGAAGGTCCATCTTCGATTAAGTCCCAAAGAACATAATCATTTGATTATGTATAGGCCACTACTTGACTTGTTAGGATGATCAACACTTCTTGGATCTTTTTTGGTGAATATTAATCCCTTCAAAGATTAGGCTCTGATACTAATTGTTGAGTTGATCTAATGATAAGATTGGCCAAGAGGAAGTAAATTGACAATTAAAATTTGAAGTGAAAGATTTAGTGAAAATGAGGAAATTTGAGGACACAAGAATTATAGTGGTTCATGCTTTAAAACAAGCTCTACATTTACTATCTTAGCTCCCATTAAGAATTTTCTAACCAATTCACTAATGAATTCAACCTTTTTCTAGGTTCAAGGGATAACCTTTACAATCAAGTTAATCTTTCTACCCAAAGATTAACTTTCATCTCACAATGTTTACAAGAAAGATAAAGGCAATAAAATATTTCTCTCAAACAGATATTTACCCCAATTACAAGTAAATCACTCCCCAAACTCTAATACAAAGGATTGACATGAAGTACAAGAGTTGAGTGATAAGAATTTGACAATAAGTGCTAGAAATTGGATTGGTTGCTTGGATGTTTGCTTGAAGTTTAATAGTTGTTGTTGATGCTTGAAATGCTTATTTTATACCTTCTCATTGAATTCTAACCGTTGTGGTTGTTGGGAACATAATTATAGAAGTTAGAGCTTCATCTTCCCACCATAAATGCACTTTTGCAACAACTGGTATTGAAACACGGGCTACATGTTTCGAAATGGTACCAAAATAAAAAAGAGACGTTGTGCATGTATTAAAGGGGTTTCAAAAATCATATGTCATGGTATTAAAACGGTTAGTCTTTAAAACAGGGGTGTATCAAAACAGCTTGAGGGTTATATCGAAACGTTTTGGAACGGTTCAACTAACTTTTAATTTTCACATGTTAAACAACAATCAAAATATTTAAATCTGAAATAGCCTTTGAAAAAAGCTGACCAATATCGAAACGATGACAAGACGTATCAAAATGCCTTGAAATTTAAATTGAATTTCATTAAATATAGGACGTTATCGAAACAACCAATGGTGGTATCGAAACGCCTGTTTCGATACCAACTTTAAGTGTTTCAAAACAAAATTTGGTAGATGCAAAACGTATCAAAACGGTCATAGACCGTATCGAAACGACTGACAAAATTGAAGAACTCAGTTTAAAAATATGAAAGCCATTTCGAAACCAATTTTAGGTGTATCGAAACACCTATAACAAAAACACAAGTTTGACTTTGAAAAACACTTCGAAGAAATTGTTTTGTATTTTGTTTTTACTTAAAGTTGTGTTTGACTTAAGGATATAAAAATTTATTTCAAAGTAGTGCTTTAACTTATTTGTTATATCAAAATTAATTTTATTTTTATATTATTTTTCTAATATTTATTATTAGCAGATAATTTTTCTTAATACATGTTATTTGATGTCTAATTTTTCTAATATTTCTTTTAGAGACCTATTCTTAAAATTTATTTTTTAATACTTAATATTTGGATTTTAATTTTTTAATACTTGTTATTTGATTTTAATTTTTTAATACTTATTATTTAAGATTTAACTTTTTTAGTACTAATTATTATTAAAGACTTATTTTTTATAATATTTATTATTAAGAGTATACTCTTAAAATTAAAAAATATTATATTTACTTAAAAACTTAATTTTAAATATTTATAATTAAATCAAACTTTAAAATTTAATTTTTTAATATTTATTATTAACTCTCACTAAATCTTCTAAATCTCTGGATCAACCCTGCTCATCACCAGAAATTTGCGTTACGCAAAGTCCAAAAGCATATTAATTATGATCAGATCAAAACTTAAGATTTTATTACGTTGTAGCCTAATAAGGATATTCGATCCGGTCGATCCGATCCGATTATTCATTGATCCGATCTGAAAATATGGATATCCGATCTAATTTTTATTTTTATATCAAATATCCGATCTAATTTTAAGTTTTCCGGATTGAATACGGATCACTATATTTCAAGTTTCGGATTATCAGAAAATCCGAAAATCTAAAATTTAAATTTTTTATTAATATTAATCTTGTTATATTTAATAATTTAGTGCTTATTATTTTTAAACATTTTAAAAATTGAAACTTTTATAAATGTAATTCTTGTTGTATTAAGGAAATTATTGTTTATTATATTCGATATTCCAAAATTTTTATAAATACAACATTCAAATTCGAAAAATTACTTTAATCAAAATATATTTTTGGATAATCGGATATTCGAATATCTAATCTGAGTATCTGATATCTGAATATGCGCTTTTTTCTGGATGGATACGGATCACTATATTTTTGATCCAAAAACCTGAATATCCAAAAAATTCAGATCAGATTCTATCCGATATCCGACAATGAACACCCTTAATGACTACCATTGAAATATAGGTTTAATTACACTAAAATTTTAGGATTTTTGCTTTGGTCACTAAAATTAAAATTTATTATGGCCACCGTTGTAGTGTTGTTAATCTCGTTAAGAAATATTGATGTAAACAATAAAAACTTTTTTTTAAAGGAATCTAATTTTTTAATGTTACAGATATTACCATGGTCATAATTTCAATTAACAAAACGATAAATGATCAATCTCAATATTAGAAAAGATTTATTTTATCAGAAGTTTAATGTAGTTTAATTTTAAGTCAATCTAATGATTAACATTGGTGAATCAAAACCATAAATTACAATGTAAATTAAAAATTACCTTTTCGGTATGGCATTGTTAATATATCTAACTATAAGTCATGTTTGTTGGCACATCATTTATCACTAATTAATATATTAGTACAATAACATAAATTGATTCTAAACTATAATCCTGATCGCTGAATAATGGCAGAACCACGTTAAAATTATAGGGTCAAATGATCCTACTTAATTTATTGGGTATTTCTTATCTTCAAGGAATTAAATGGAAATTTCAAGTAAATAATGTAGTATTTTTTTAAAGAAATATTAAAATTGACCCTACTAGATTTATTGAGATATAAAGTTAACAATACTTATTATAATAGTATAAAAATCTTTATACTCTATATTTTATTCTGATCTTACTATATGAAAAACTCTGGATCTATTATTATTGATGAACTACAAAATTTAAATTTATAAGTCGTACATGACATACGTGATGGAATTACTTTGTTGATATCCTTTGAAATTTGGTTCATACGACGAAACTTAACGTAGCTTAATATCATTTCGATCCATTTGCTAAAGATCTATTATTTACTGACTGATCATTCAGAAGGACAATCAATCTTACACGGTTCAACAAGATTAATCTCTGTTTAGATTATTAAACTGATACGCGAAAAACACGTGGTTGACATGAGTAAATATTACTATAAAGAAAGGGTTTTCAATAAAACGCAGTAGGCCGCAGCGTTTATGGAAATGGAGACCAGTCCAGTCCAGCCCAGCCCAGGCCAGCCCATCATTGTTGGAAGACGCAGAGACGTGCACGGTTGAAGAGTGAACAAAAAAATAAGACCAGCCCACAACATGCCTTTATTTTCTTCGCCAAATGATGAAAAAACATGTTTTTTTGTTCAGCTCGGCATGCCTTTGCCCGAGTCTTTTGACTTCATTGAATCGTTTCTACGTATCAAATTCTCTTTGCATTCTCACATTCAATAATTTCCTCATTCTTATCATCCCAATAATGCAAACCCTAATGATATATCTAACAGCGTAACGATATTTCAGATATCAAAATTCAAACTTTATTGATATATAAATTTACATGATCACGAGATGTTGAACCTAGAATTTGGTTGTTTTATCATGTTGTTCAACATATTCCAATTTTGTATTGGTGGTCTTCATGTGAGAATACATGCAGGTATTTTGAACATATCAAAACGGAATCTACCCGACAAAGGAATCTGGCTTGTCGGATCTAAAACTTAACTCGACTTATAGCTAAAATATTGTAGCTAATGAAATTAAAATGTACATTTCGAAAATTACGTTAGCAGGACTAACGGTGTTTAGGGGTTTTCTCTCTAGATCTTCGTTTCTCTTTGATTCTTGCTTACTTTTGATCGTTTCTTGGAGTTGCATGTTCGTTTATGGATTGGAGGAAGCTGTTTGGTGGAGGGTCTGAGCAGTCTTTGGAGTTCTTTCCTGTTGAGGATTCTGGGATTGTTCGTCCTGCGCCTACAGTTTTCGATGAGGGAGTCTCCGAGTGGTGGTTTGTGCTGGTGGGTTAGTTCATCAGAGGGGCTCCGAACTTTAGTGCTATACAGAAAATTATTTCTTCTTTATGGGGGAATGATGCATTGAAAAAGGTATGTCTCGCTGGAGCTAACTTGTATGTGTTTTCTTTCTCTAGTGTTACTGAGAGTGATTGGGTGCTAGATAATGGCCCTTGGCATATTCAACATAAGCCCTTAATTTTAAGGATGAGAACCTAATCTTAGAAAATTGGATTTTGATCTTTCGAGGATACCGATTTGGGTCCAACTTTATAATGTTCCTCTTGAGCTATATTCTCAAAAAGGGATCAGTTATATTGCTAGTGTTTGGGGTGTTCCTTTATACATGGATTCTATAACAACATCTACGGAGAGGTTAGAGTTTGCTAAGGTTTGTATTGAAGTGGAGGTTGGTGTTAAAATTCCTTGTGAGGTTTCGGTGCAAATGTCGGATCATACTGTAGCGAAAGTTTCTATACATGTGCCATGGATGTCTTCTAGTTGCGATCATTATAAGACTTTTGGGCATATCACCAAGTATTTCCTGGCTTCGCAGAAGATGAAAGCTGTATGGCGGGCAAAAGATGGGTTGATTGCTGATCGAGATGTTGTTGAGTAAAAGATTGGTTCTGATTGGAAGACTTTTGTACTAGAGAATTCTTCTGGTCCTGAAGAACTTGATGCGTCAGTTGCAAGTTCTTTGCCTTTGGCGCTAGGGGCTTCTTCTGGTACTAGTGGGCTTGTTGAGACAATTGTACTGGTTGATAGTCCTTTACCTTTTGTTCTAGGAGCTTCTTCTGGTTCTGGAGTTGATGAGAGGTTGGTGGATGAGCAGGAGTTTCCAGGCTTGAAGGTTTCTACTTTGTCTAAAGAAAGGGGGCGTGTGGATGAATCGGGAGTTATTGGTCCTCGTATGGATACTTCTTCTAGAGCCGAGGGGGTGAGAAAGCCTAGAGCTGCTGCTTTAGGGGTTACTAACCTCTTGCAAGAATTGAAAGTTAAGAAAAAAGGTTCCATAGAGAAGGTGGTGAGTGGGGGTGGTCATCATTCTATATCATGACAATTATTTTTTGGAATGTTCGAGGGTTTAACAATCCTCAAAAAAGAGGAAAGTTATGCAGCGTGCGATTAAGTTGAATGTTGATATTGTTTGTCTTTCGAAGACCGGGATGCATGAAAATAAGGCTAATGCTATACTTTCTGGCTGTGTTGATACTTAGAATTTTTGTGTTAATTACTCTGTATGTGAAAATGGTCGAATTTGGGTGCTATGGAAGAAGGAATTAGAATTTTGGGAATCTCTTATTACTGATCAAAGTATAACTATTAAAGGATCTTTGCGAGGTAGAGAGGTTTTCATTATTGTAGTGTATAGAAGTAATGATGTTGTAAGGCGTCGAGTGCTTTGACATCAACTCAGACAATTTAGTGATTCTTTATCAACCCTTTGGCTGGTTGGGGGGTGATTTTAATGTTACGCTTGATCTAGTTAAAATTTGAACATTGGAAAGGTTAGGTCTTATTGTTTCAGCAGATATGTTGGAGTTTCAGGATTGTTTGAGTGAGTGTGGATTGTTGGATCATCCATTCACAGGGCCTATTTTTACATGGACAAATAAGCAGGAGGAAGGTTATTTGGCTCAAAAGTTGGATCAAATATTGGTTAATTCTACATGGGATGTGGTGTTTTCTAATTCTTTTGTCGAGTTCTTTGCTCCTGAAATTTCGGATCATTGTCTTGCAATAGCTTGGGAGTTCAAGGAGGCTTTTGTGAATAGGCCTAAGCCTTTTCGGTTTTTCAATTTTTGGGTGTACCATCTTGATTTTAATAACATTATGGAGTACTCTTGGAAGGAGGATGCCTCAGGTAATCCAATGGAGATTCTTTTCTTTAAACTAAAACGACTCAAAGTTCCTTTACGTGAGTTGAATGAGAAGTGTTATGCCCATCTTTCTGAGCGTGTACGGGTAGAAAGGAGTTAGAGAAGCACCAATTGTTAAATCTTGTTGATCATATTTCTAGTTGGGAGCATGAAAAGGAGCTATAATTGGAATTAGCAAACTTGGAGAAGGCTAAATTGTTTTTTTCCATCAAAAGGCTAGGGTTAGTTGGCTTCAGAATGGTGATCAGGGAACCAAATTCTTTCATGTAGTTGTTGCATCAAGGAAAAAGAAAAACACGATAAGGGTTTTGTATAATGAGAGTGAGAATCGGTTGGAAAGCTTTGACAGCTTGTTTGAGGAATTGATAAGGTTTATACGAAGTAGATTGGTTTTGAAGATGACACTGTTTCTGGATATAGTTTGCAGTTACTTCAAGAGCTTTTGGATTTTGCACCTTCTGAGGTGGAGAGTCTAACTAGAGAAGTCACTTTATAGGAGGTTAAGGGTGCAATGTTTGGACAGGGAAGAGATAAAGCTCCTGGTCTGGATGGGTACATTGCTGGTTTTTCTCAAGCTATTTGGCCAATTGTGAGGGATGATTATTGTGTTGTTGTTAAGTATTTTTTCCTCTCTTCTGAGATGTTACTAGTTTTTAACGCTACCACGATTGCTTTGGTTCCAAAGACTTTGAATGCTTCTCTAGCAAAGGATTTTCGTCTTATTGCTTGTTGCTCGGCTATATATAAGTCTATTACAAGGATATTGGTGTCTAGGCTTTCGAGGTTGTTCCCTGTCATGATAGTTGGGAATCAATCAACCTTTATTCAAGGTCGGTGTATCATTGATAATACACTACTTGCTCAAGAACTTGTAAGGGGGTACAACAAGAGGGGGCTTTCACCTCGACGTGCTCTAAAAGTGGATCTTCAGAAGGCTTTTGATTCAGTTCATTGGAAGTTTCTTTTGCAAGTTTTAGAAGATTTGAGTTTGCCTTTGCAGTTTAGGGAATGAATCAAAACGTGTTTTACTGGATCGAGATTCTCTATCTCGCTTAATGGAAGCTTAATTGGATACTTTAAAGGGATAAAGGGTGTTCAGCAAGGTGACCCTCTTTACCCTTACCTGTTTGTTTTGGCAATGAATGTGCTATCTAGAATGCTTGATGCTGTGGCGGCTAAAGGTATTTTCCAGTTTCATCCTAAATGTTAAAAAGTTGGCTTAACTCATTTATGCTTTGCGGATGATCTCTTGATATTTTGCAAAGGAAAATTGGATTCGATTTTGGGAGTGAAGTGTGTTCTGGAAAAATTTTATGAGATCTCTGGCTGAGGTTGAGTGCTTCCAAGACTGAGATTTTCTTCAAAGGGGTCTCGATCCATAAGGTTGAAGAAATACAGACAGCTACTGAGTTTAGGCTTGGTATGTTGCCTGTGAGGTATTTAGGGCTTCCATTGGTTACAAGAAAACTCAGTTGAAAGGGTTGCGCTATGCTTATTGACAAGATTAAAGCACGAATGAATAGTTGGGTAGAGAGGAACTTGAGTTATGCTGGGAGAATGCATCTCATAAGGTCAACGTTATACAGCATGACTAACTTCTGGTGTGTGCAAGTGATTCTTCCGAAAGGTGTCTTAAAGGAGATTGAGTCATTATGCTATCGATATTTTTGGAAAGGAGAGAATAAGTCTGTTATGGGTGCCCGCGTAAGTTGGAAGCATATTTGTCTTTCTAAGAGTGACGGGGGCTTTAGGCTGAAGAACTTGCATGAGTGGAATATGACTTGCATGGTAGGTTTGATGCAACAAATTGCTTCTGGGAAGGATACACTTTGGATTGCTTGGATTAAATTGTATGTAATCAAGCAAGAGGATTTTTGGACTATGGAGAGTAAATAACACTTCAGTTGGTTGTTCAAGAAGCTTCTCAAGTTGAGAAGTGTGGCAGTGTCGATCTTAGCTACAGGCAGAAGTCTTCCCACGAGGGAAATCTGGAGGGGCATCCGTGAATCTAGGACAGTAGTAGCATGGCATAAAGTGGTATGGTTTGGCATGCATATCCTTAAGCATATGATGATTACGTGGATGACAATTTTGGACAGGCTTCCTACGAGGATACGGTTGGCTCGAATGGGGATAGTTGATGAGGAAGGTTATATTTTATGTAATGGTTCAGTCGAATCCAAAGACCATTTATTCTTCGATTGTCCATTCTCCAAGCAGTTTTGGAGATTGAGTCTATGTTGTTGCGACATACATCAGGAGGTCTTGAATTGGCCTGAGGAGCTCTCTTGGGTGGTGTCCAGGTTCAAAGGGAGGTCAGTTGCAGCTTTGATCGGTCGACTTGCATGACAGGCTTCTCTATATTTGATATGGGAAGAACGTAACCGTAGGGTTTTTCGAGGAGTACAGAGGTCTTGCACTGAGTTGTTTGATTGTCTAAAGGATATTATACGCATTCGTTTACAGCATAAAAATATTATGATACGAAATATACAGGGCGATTTATTAGTTTCTTGGGGGATTGGTTTGTAAATGAGTAGCAGTTTTTACTGCTTTTTTGGATTAATGAATTACAAAGCTTATCCAAAAAATGTACATTTCGGCCTTGCCACGTATTTATAAATTTATTATAATATCGTGCTAAAAACATGGATATATCGTTGTGATAAAAAATGATATAACCGTAAAGTTCTGTCCCTTCATTCTTAAGAGAGTTTAAGATAGTCTTTTTGATGTTAGAAGAATGAGCGAAATCATGACTATTGAAAAGAACAAACCATGGTGTCATCATCCTTAGGGTGACTCAATCTCGGGAATGAACTGAGGGCACTAGAAAGGACAATTATATCCTTTAAAATTTTTAAATTTTATATAATTTATATATTTTTATATATCCGTAGTATTTTGTATCGATGATCTAAATTAATATCCTCTAAATTTTATAGTTTTACATCTTTAATTTTTAATATATCTCTCGAATAATTCGTATTGCTGATATAAATCATGCATTTGTCCCTATTTGTGACCTCTATAAAAAAATATTACCATATGAACAAATTTGAGAGTATGAGTTCGATACAATACTCTAACAATATTAAATATTATTTTTATCATTTTTGACGTGATCCCTTAATAATATCTATTTTATAACCCTTAATAAAATTTACGCGCACTTTACAAAAAAGTTAACATTTAAGATCATATATATTTTTTCTTTTGAATGATAACGTTAAATTAATATTAACTTAGATAATATTAAAATAATTATAAGATAATACATATTTATATTTTTATCCTTTTAATAATATATATATTGTAAGACAAACTACCCAAATCTAAATTTTATAAGATAAATTTATTATGTTTTTTATTAAAATTACTCGTTAAATTTAAATACATATCACCTTCTTAATCGTAGATGGAAAAATTTAGCCTGACAAGTTGGAGGGCAAACAAAATCAGGTAGTCAAAATTCTGTCCCGTCTTTAATTTTAACAAATATGAAGGCATTTAAAGGTAAGTGGTATGTTCTAAATACTTGATCATGCGCCAATGTCATTTATTGAATAGAATGGTTGAAGTTGCAGACAAGTGTAGAAATCAAACATATTGTTGGTGGTGGGTACAGGTTGTCTACCCACGTTGGAGAAATTACTTGTATGTTGGTGCACAAAATCAAAATTTGTTTATCTTGTTTAACATGGACCAACTGGTATCTGCCACAGTATTTTGTCTGAAAGTCGCAACTTAGCCACAATAATAGATAGTCAAAGGCAGATGGCCTTACACTGGTATTCTACGTTTCTATGGATGATAGTTGTTGAGTTACGGTGTCACACATTTAGAGAGTTAGAAAGAAAAGAAAAATATAAACCCCTAAAATATGTGTGTAGTAAAAATCATCATATTAATCATGAAAAAATAGGATAACGATAGTCTTAAACGTTTTGTCTTTTTTGATTTGAGTAAAAATTATGGTTATTGGTGGTATACATGGGCGGTTGTATTTGAAAATGTGTGGGTGTACATGACTTCACTACATTTATCAAACCCATTGCAATATAAAAAATAGATATTTATTTGAAATATTTAAATTGATTTTACTAGATTTTTTTAGGTACGAGATTAATAATATTGTAATTATATAATGCGTAGGAAGCAATCGTACTATAAGATTAAAATATAAAATAAAATAGATTTAGGTAATTTAATAATCTTAGAATCATACATTATCTTATCTTATTGATTAAGTGAACGATTGTTATTTTTAAAAGTCATAGATTTGAGTGTTAATATTTGTAGCATAATAATTAAGAGATCTATATCTAATAATTAAGAATATATTCTAGAACATATATTACTTGTAACTACCGTAACTGATTAAAAAACTAAAAAATTATTTAAATATAATATTAGATATTATTATTGGTTAGGATGAAGGGGTTGTTTGCCTATGTTAATGCCTAAACCTTTCAAGTTTTTCAATTTTTGGACATTACATCCAAATTTTAAGACTGTGGAGGGATCGTGGGCTGAGTATGCAAGTGGGAATCGACTACAGGTCCTTTTTAAAAAGTTAAAAAGGCTGAAGGTTCACCTAAGGGCTTTGAATCAACAGCATTTTGCTGATATTTTGAAAAAATTTAGAGAAGTGGCTTCAATTGGAGTTTGTCCAATTATTAAATTTGGGACCTAATGTTATCAAGGAGGATATTGGGATGGAAAAGACATTACAGGCTGAACTTTTGGATTTGGAGAGAGCTGAATTATTGTTTTTTCAACAAAGAGTTAAATCCAATGGTTAGAGGAAGGTGACCAGAATACAAAATTCTTCCACTTTGCTATTGCTGAGAGGAGGAAGAGAGGAACCATTCGATTCCTTGTTAATGCCCAAGGTTGAAGGTTGGAATCTTTTGAAAAGATGGAGAGTGAGTTGGTGGATTTCTAGAAAGAGATGATTGGTTCTGTGGATGGACAAGTTACTAGGTGTAGTGTGGAGCAGTTAAGAGAGTTGCTTAAAGTTTCCCTACCTGACTCAGCTCATTCTCTTCTTGTAAGGAATATCGTCGATGTTGAGACCATGGAAGCCATTTTCAGTCAAGGTAAGGATAAAAACCCTAGACCGGATGGATATACTTCTTTGTTATTTTAGCATACTTGGGAGATTGTGGGGTTGGATGTTCTAACAGTGATTAGGTATTTTTTTCTTGCAATTTTTTGCTTTCAGCATTTAATGTTATTGCTATTACTCTAATTTCGAAGTCTCTTAATGTTTTTCTAGTTTGTGACTTTAGACCATTTTTTGTTGTTCGGTGATTTATAGGTCTATTACTAAGATTCTAGTTGTAAGGTTAAATGTACTTTTACCTGAGATGTTAGCTGTTAACTGTTCAGCTTTTATTAAGAGGTGTAGTATATAGATAATACCTTATTGTCCCAAGAATTAGTGAGGGGGTATAGGAGGAAGACTATTTCCTCTAGGTGTGTTTTGAAGATTGACCTTCAAAAAATTTTTGATTCGGTTAGATGGAATTTTTTTATTAAGGTTTTGGAAGCAATGGGCTTACCTGAGCAATTTTGAACCTGGATTAGAATCTACTTACTGGGAGCAGATTCTTGATTGCTCTTAATGGGAGTCTTCTAGGATTTTTTAGGGGGCAAAGAGGGGTGAGGCAAGGAGATTCTCTCTCCCCTTACTTGTTTATGATTGTCATGAATGTATTATCAAGATTACTGGATGTGGATGCTGAGAAAGGTATCTTCCAATATCATCCTAAATGTTAGAGGGTTGAGCTTCCTCACCTCAGTTTTGCAGATTATCTGCTGATTTTTTGTAAGGGGAACTTGTCTTTACTGTTGGGTATACAAAGTGTGTTTGAGAAATTTCATGAGATGATTAATCTTAAGTTTGAATGTAACCAAGTTTGAGCTTTTGGGGGCAAGGATGTCTGCTGAGCAACAGTTACAATTGAGTGAGGTAACTGGATTACCAAGGGTGTTCTTCTAGTTCGATATTTGGGGATTCCCCTTGTGACTAGGAGATTATCTGAGAAGGATTATAGGAGGCTTATTGAGAAAATTAGAGCAAGACTTGGGTATTAGTCGAAGAAGTTCTTGAGTTATGCTGGCAAGTTGCAGCTGATTAAAGTTGTTTTGTTTAGTATGGTGAACTTCTGGTGTAGGCAAGTAAATTTACCTAATGGAATTCTTGATCAGGTGAGCGTTTGTGTATGAGATTTTTTTGGAAAAGAGGTGATTATTCTACTCAGGGAGCAAGAGTAGGCTGACAACAGATTTGTTGTCCGAAAAGTGAGGGAGTTTGGGGTTAAGGAACCTCAAGTTGTGAAATCAGGTTTGTCTTTCCCTCTTGTTAAATAAATTGTTGGCTTCTGAGGGCTCTTTATGGGTTTCTTGGGTTAAGGAGTATATTTTTAAGGGTGATGATGTTTGAAGGGTGGAGAGTAAGCAGAGTTTTAGTTGGGGTATAAGGAAATTATTGAAGCTAAGGGGGAAGGTTCGGCCTTTTGTGGCACGAGGGACTGCTTTGACCACGTATTTGCTTTGGGATGATGCTCGAGAGGTTCAGCCTAAGATCCCATGGCATAGATGTTAGAATATGCCCAAATACCAATCATATGATAATTGTATGGATATTTTTATTTACCAATTTTATTGAATAAAGGCATTACCATTATTATTTTCAGATATATGTATCAAATAAACTGAGAAACAATAAGGTCCATATAATAATATATGTATTATTATTAAAATATCTTTATTCAAGTATTATTATGAGTATGGACAATAATAATACGCTTAAGACTAACATGTGATTAATTGATGACAATGAGTTGTCATTGACATAGAGATGTCAGAATTAATACATGAATATATTAGTAGAGAATAATATATTGGATTGACCCACTATGAGCATATATCTTGGATTATTATGTGGCGGTCACGATATTGCTCATAGTGACAACTATATGTATGATCCTTAGACTTGAGATTATTACTATCTCAATATATGTTGATTTATGTTTTGATGCAGTTAAACGTGTCTTGTAATTAGTTACACTATAAAAAACTGACATTGGACATATTACAATGTATGTAGTGAGATGTGAATGATCAAGATAGGATTTGTCCTTCCTACATAATAGGAAAATATATCAAAGGCCACTTGATTGAGTGAGACTAGAAATGCATGGCCATGCTTGAATACGTTGATATGAGATATCACAAATTATTCATTAAAAGTATTTCACTCTAGATATCAAGAAATATTAAAATAGGCTATACAAGTGTGACTATTCCAAGATTTGTGCCTATTAAAGATATAAAAGGACAAAAGAATATAATATATTAAAAGAGTTGGTCACGGATATGATACATCGAATCATGATCTCTTGTAACTTAGATAACAATGACATATTGCTAGATGTCACTCATTTTTTGTAATATTAGAATTGTTCTAATATTATAACTAACGTTACAATGAGCCTACAAGGTCACACCCAATGGTTGAAAATGAGCAAAAATATATATGTATAAGTAGATTATATTAAATCCCGAATTTTAAATATAAAGGATATAATTAAAGTAATTATATCCCTTTTCAAATTCGAATTAAATATAGATTCCGAAATTTAAGGAAATAATAATATTAATTATTTCCTAAACAAACTCAGAATCAAACTCTTATACCTGGGGTTACACCTATATAAAGGATCTTTTGGTCTAGCAGCCTGATGAGTGCCTAAAAGGCAGTAATTTATTACCCTTCTTATGGTACTTTATGCACCTATTATACACCCACTTGAATCGAATCATATGCTCTTTGCTCAAATATTGGATATTCTGTTTTCACCACATACAAAGTTAATATTTATAGAGAATGCAGATATTATTACAATTTCTGTACATACCGGAATATCCAGAGCTGAAGCGGCAGAAAAGCTATCATGAGGCCGAGGCAGAAGATCGACCGCAGCAGAATCCAATGTGGCAGCACCAACAATGGAGGCGCATCAGAAGATAAAAATATATAGAATATTCTAGAAGACATAGCGCATCAATCGGATCAG
Organism: Abelmoschus esculentus; assembly: GCA_035048815.1. Classification (NCBI taxonomy): domain Eukaryota; kingdom Viridiplantae; phylum Streptophyta; class Magnoliopsida; order Malvales; family Malvaceae; genus Abelmoschus; species Abelmoschus esculentus. Next base: position 7,671,700 of record JAUCBN010000026.1, on the reverse strand, counting down.
GCTAGCGTGCTCAAAGCCCAATTCAAAGACCAAGCGGGAAACCCTTTCTAGAAGGCGACAAACTTGGAACTATCAGAATTCTTGAAGAAGACTTGTTCCCTACTCCAAGTTGAAGTCTATTTAGGAAAGGTTTGCCCTAGGTTAAGACTATAAATATACTAGCCGACCATATTGTCTAGAGAGAGCCGATTTATAGAGAAAACCTTTCCTCCCTATGAATTGTACTTCCACTATAACATGTTCTAAATTTCTTAGGGATAGATGAAGGTTGTTGATATTAGCGAGAGAAGATTGATTTTTGTATTCTTGTTCTTATGCAATAAAATCAGAGTTTGCTTATCCTATTGCCATTCCTTGTTCTTGTATCCAAGCCAGAGTGGGAAGTTTGCAAGTAATCTATTTATCTAGCATCGAGATGTGTAGATTCACGAAAGGGGTAAGTACAATGTCGGCGACACTAACTCGGCCTATACCCTTGTGGAGGCACTAAGGGGTAGGTTAAGAGTTTCAGCAGCTAAAAGAAGTGTTGGATTGGTTGGTGGTTAGCTTTGGTTTACGCCGAGAGGTATCGTCAAGGATCGAGCATCAACAATACTTTGACTTAGAGATGAGCGAAATCACTTACGGACACTTTGCTGAACTTTGATACTTCTGCCCACGAGCAAGAGATTGTCGCGGCAGAGGAGCACCAGCATTGTCGAGGCAGTATCTACAGTACTATCGAAGCAGTGTTGTGCGATTTCATTGGACAAGAAGGAGATCAATTGAATCCACTAATTGACACAACTGGATCCTACCCGCTTTCTCTATAATCGTTCTCAACTTTTTATTTTATGTTTTGTTATTTACTTATTTAGTTAGATAAAACAAACCATCTTATTTGTGTTTTTATTTTATTCTTAGGGGCAAGGGAACGAAAGAAGACATATTAAGTATATCAATCCCTGTGAAGATGATACACGATATACTTATCATTTTATTACTTGACGACGTATACACTTGCACTCAAAATAGCGCTTATACCACGCCTATCAAGTTTTTGGCACCATTGTCGGAGATTGGCAACTGAATTTTGTTTTCTTTAATTTTCTTGCTCTTTAATTATTAGTTATCTAAATTTAAGTTTAGTTTTATTTTATTTTTTTTTATTAATTTTTATTTATTTGGTTTATGACCAGGGCAAATCCGAGTGGACCATTGTACGAGTTGGATCTAGAGATTGAACGTACAAGACATAATTTAAGACGAAATCTGTTCCAAACTATGGACAATCCACCTAGAGGACCTATTGATCATAATGTACTGCCGACAGCAATGCAACAGCAGCCATTGCCGCATACATTGCTGAGGCAACCAACTGTCATAGATTATCTGGTAGAGGATCTGAACGGACTTAACCCTGGCGTAGTTACCCCAAAGATCGAAGCAACTCACTTTGAGCTTAAACCAGCGATGTTCAACATGTTGAACACAATTGGACAATTTGGTGGGTCTGCTACCGAAGATGCAAGGAAGCATCTTAAATCCTTCATGGAAGTATGCAACTCTTTTAAGATTCAAGGAGTCCATGAGGATATTTTACGCTTAAAATTGTTCCCCTATTCACTGAGGATAGGGCGAAGACTTGGTTGAATGGAATCCCAGCAGGATTGATCGGATCTTGGGAAGAACTTTACCGAGAATTCATTACAAGGTTCAATCCAACAAATCTTTATGACCGCATTGAAATTACATCATTCTGGCAAGATGAAGATGAACCGATGTACGAGGCATGGGAACGTTACAAAGAACTATTAAATAAATGCCCCTTACATGGTTTTCCCTTGTGGACGCAAGTTTCCATGTTCTATAATGCTACCAATGCTTCCACAAGGATGATGCTAGACGCTTCCGCAAATGGGACACTTTTAGATAGGGCACCCGCGGAAGCCATTGAAATTCTGAACAAACTCGCAAGAAACGATTTCAAATTTTCCACATCGAGGCGAGGAGGAATGAGACGTCATGCCCCTTACGTCATGTTCTATAATGCCCCTTACTTTGCATGGTGTTTGACATGGATGGTTATAGCCCTTGCTTTTACAATAGTTGTAAATTTTAAATACGGCCTGCGTGTCGTGCCTTTCTCTATCTCTGTTGTACTTCTCTTCTCATCTTACTTCCTCGTATGTAAAATGAGTTTTTATAATTGTAATATTATTCCAAGAAGCAATCGAGACATTTGGAGCAAAGGCAAGAAGATGCTTGAGAAGTAGTTTTAGTATAGAATTAGGGTTTTAAGGTTCTCCCATTGGCTTGGGATGGGTCACCTTAGTTCTTTATTTTGGGCTATAACCATTGCAATGTTTTATTTTATATCTATCATGTATGTTATACAATGTATAATATATATCTTCTACTCTCATATATTGATGAGATCAATAAAGGCCAAATTAAAAGAAATAACGATGAATATTTAATGTTTTCCCTCAAATTAATCTAAGTTAAAATTAGTCGTCCAATATTTACCCTCGTTAAGGTCTTGATCGATCTTATGTGGGTTTTGCCAAAGCATTAACACATAAGTCCATCTTGGTTAAACGTGAAGAATAAACAAGTGGTATTTGTCGGTCGAAATATTGGTAGTAACTTAGTTAGGTTGTTCTAATAGGATTATAAACCTAAAGGCTAAGTATTTGGTTAAGTCATGAGATGACTGAACAAGAGTTGTTCACCAAATGGAGGAGTTACATGAGATGTAATTAGTAATGGTTACTTACCTAAATAACCTTTGTCCTAAAAGAAAAGCCAAATATGATTTAGGAAATTGGTGAATTATGGATCCTCACTCACTAGAAAAATTTTCGTCAAATTTTTCCGAAATTAAAAACGAGAGGGGTTTTTAATTTTGAACAAAATAGTAGGAGTATTTTATAAACGAAGTCCTATTTATTTCAAATTGGTAAATTTATATTATGTATTTCCATTGTTATAGATCTAAATGGCAAACAACATTATATCATTGCGATCACTCCTTGAGAAGGAGAAACTCAATGGCGTAAACTTCCTTGATTGGTTCCGTAATTTGAGAATTATTCTCAAATAGGAAAGTAAGGAATATGTTATTGAAGAACCTGTTCTAGATGAACCGGCAACTAATGCTTCTAGAGCTGACAAAGACAAGTTTAAGAAACATATGGATGACATGTTAGATGTCGGATGTCTTATGCTTGCTACCATGACTCCTGATCTTCAGAAGCAACATGAGGACATGGTTGAATATGATATGATTCAAAACCTCAAAGAAATATATGAGGAGAAAGCACGTCAAGAGAGGTATGAGACCTCTAAAGCTCTATTTCAGTGCAAAATGGTAGAGGGATCTCCTGTAGGAGCTTATGTTATTAAGATGATAAGCTATATCCAAACGTTGGAAAAGCTAGATTTTTCTCTCAAGGATGAATTGGCTATTGATGTTATTCTACAATCGTTGCCAAATAGCTTCAATCAATTTGTCCTTAATTTTAACATGAATGAAATTAACAAAAATTTGCTACAATTACTTGGCATGTTATGAACTACTGAGAAAAATATGTCTAAAGATGGACCTAAGCTCATTCTGATGGTTCACAAGGACAAAGGAAAGGGAAAGACAGTGGCAAAGTACAATGGTAAAGGTAAGCCTATACCCAAAGGACATGATGCGCTGAAACCCAAAGGGGGAGTTAGCAAGGAAGGAAAATGTTTCCACTGCAATAAGACCGGACACTGGAAAAGAAATTGCCCAATTTACCTTGAAGAGGTCAAGAAGGCAAAAGTAGATGGTGCATCTGCTTCAAGTATTGATGTTATCGATGTCAACATCTTCTTCTTGGGTATTAGATACCGGTTGTGGTTCTCATATCTGTACTTCTGTACAGGGACTGCAAAAGAGAAGGAGTCTAGCTAAGGGAGACGTAGACCTACGAGTGGGAAATGGAGCAAGAGTTGCTGCATTAGCTAGAGGAACATACATTTTATCTTTACCTAGTGGACTTGATTTACATTTAGAAGATTGTTATTTTGTGCCTAGTTTGACTAAAAACATTATTTCTATTTCTTGTTTGGACAAGATTGGATTTGAGATTATTATTAAGAATAATTGTTGTTCTTTTTATCTCGATAATGTTTTTTATGGTTCAGCACAATTGGTTAATGGCTTATATATTTTAAATCTAGAAAATGCCATTTATAACATAAATACAAAAAGATCAAAAATAAATGACTCAAATCAAACTTATCTTTGGCATTTTCGTTTAGGCCATATAAGTGAAAAACGCATATTAAGACTCAATAAAGATGGATTCTTAGATTCATTTGTTTTCGAACAACTGGATGTATGTGAATCTTGTTTATTAGGAAAAATAACTAAGGCTCCTTTTAATGGTAAAAGTGAGCGAGTAAGTGATTTATTAGGATTAATACATAGTGATGTATGTGGACCAATGAACACACAAGCTAGAGGTGGATTTCAGTACTTCATCACTTTCACTGATGACTTCAGTCGATATGGTTACATTTACCTTATGCACCATAAATCTGAGGCTATCGAAAAGTTTAAAGAATTCAAGAATGAAGTACAAATTCAACTAGGCAAGAGTATTAAAGCACTTCGATCAGATCGAGGTGAAGAATACTTAAGCATAAAATTTGATGAACTCCTTAAAGAATGTGGGATTGTCTCACAACTTACTCCACCAGGTACACCACAGTGGAATAGAGTTTCTGAGAGGAGAAATCAAACTTTGTTAGACATGGTTCGATCAATAATGAGTCATAGTGATCTTCCGACTTCTTTCTAGGGACATGCACTAGAAACAACTGCTTTCACTTTAAATCGTATTCCGTCTAAATCTGTTCAAAAGACACCATATGAGATATAGACTGGAAAACGTCCTAGTATGTCTTTTATGAAGATTTGGGATTGCAAAGCATATGTCAAACATCATATGTCTACAAAGCTCAAACCCATATCTCATAAGTGTAATTTTGTTGAATATCCCAAAGAAACCAAGGGATACTATTTCTTTAACCCTAAAGAGAACAAAGTGTTTGTTGCTCTAACAGGAGTTTTTCTCGAAAGAGAAGTTCTCAATAAGAAAGGAAAGGGTAGAGACATTGAACTTGGAGAAGCTCAAGAACAACAATTCACTGAACCTGAGATTGAACATGTTCCACAAATTGTTGAGGAACAGTCAGCAGATTTAGAAACACAACCACTACGTAGGTCCACAAGAGAACACCATGCACCTGAGAGATATGGATTTCGCATTACCATGCATGGAGATATTCTCATTACGGATCAAGATGAGCCAAGAACTTATCAAGAGGCAGTATAGAGACCAGACTCTGAGAAATGGCTTGAGGCCATGAAATCTGAGATGGAATCCATGTTAGTCAACCAAGTATGGACTTTGGTTGAATCACTTGAAGGGGTAAAACCTATAGGGTGTAATTGGATTTTCAAGAAGAAAACTCACATGGACCAAAACGTACAAACATACAAGGGGCGACTAGTCGCTAAAGGTTTTCGATAAGTTCATGGTATTGACTATGACGAAACTTTCTCCCCTGTAGCTATGTTTAAATCCATTCGGATCTTGCTTGCTATAGTTGCATTACATGATTATGAAATTTGGCAAATGGACGTAAAAAACGCTTTCCTTAATGGAAAACTTGAAGAGGATGTGTATATGACACAACCAGAAGGTTTTGTTGCTCCAGGAAAAGCTGGAAAGGTTTGTAAGCTACAAAGGTCCATTTATGGACTGAAGCAAGCTTCTCGAAGCTGGAATCTTCGTTTCAATGATGTGATCAAAGAGCTTGGTTTTATCAAGAACGAAGATGAGCCTTGTGTTTACAGGAAAACTAGTGGGAGCACTGTTTCTTTCCTAAGCTTGTATGTAGATGACATACTTCTTATAGGAAACGACATACCTACCTTATAGTCAGTTAAAACTTGGTTAAGTAGTTGTTTCTCTATGAAAGATTTGGGTGAGGCAACATATATCTTAGGGGTTAAGATCTATAGAGATAGATCTAGATGACTTATAGGTCTGAGTCAAAGTACATATATAGACAAAGTTCTAAAGAGATTCAGTATGGAAGAATCCAAGAAAGGATTCTCACCTATGAGACATGGTATATCTCTTTCGAAGGAAATGTGTCCTTCAACTCTACAAGAAAAAGAACGAATGAGTAAGATTCTATATGCTTCGGCTATTGATTCTATCATGTATGCCATGATATGTACTCGACCAGATGTATCGTATGCCTTAAGTATGACAAGTCAATATCAGGTAAACCCTGGTGAAAGTCACTAGATAGCAGTCAAAAACATCCTTAAGTATTTGAGAAGAACTAAGGATACATTTCTTATCTATGGAGGCAAAGAAGAGCTTAGTATAAAAGGTTATACTGATGCTAGTTTCCAAACAGATAAGGATGACTTAAGATCGTAATTTGGAATTGTATTTTGCCTTAACGGAGGTGCTTTAAGCTGGAAAAGTTCTAAGCAAGATACAGTAGCTGATTCTACGATAGAGGCTGAGTATATTGTAGCTAGTGAAGCAGTAAAGGAAGCTGTTTGGATCAAAAAGTTCATATCCGAACTACGAGTTATTCCAAGCATATCATATGCTATAGAACTTCTTTGTGACAACAATGGAGCCATTGCACAAGCAAAGGAACCTAGATCTCATCAATGATCCAAACATATTCTTAAACGCTTTCATATTATTCGAGAGATTATAGATCGAGGAGATGTGGAGATATGTAAAGTACACACAGATGATAACATTGTTGATCCCTTGACGAAGCCTCTGACGCAACAGAAGCATGATCGTCACACTGAGTCATTCGGTATTAGATATGTGAGTGATTGGTCTTAGTGCTAGTGGGAGATTGTTAGAATATACCCAAAGACCAATCATATTATTATTGTATGGATACTTTTATTTACCAATTTTATTGAATAAAGGCATTGTCATTATTGTTTTCAGATATATGTGTCACATAAACTGAAAAACAATAAGGTCTATATAATAATATATGTATTATTATTAAAATATCCTTAGTCAAGTATTATTATGGGTATGGACAATAATAATACGCTTAAGATTAACATGTGATTAATTGATGACAATGAGTTGTCATTGACATAGAGATATCAGAATTAATACATAAATATATTAGTAGAGAATAATATATTGGATTGACCCACTATGAGCATATATCTTGGATTATTATGTGACGATCACGATATTACTCATAGTGACAACTATATGTATGATCCTTGGACTTGAGATTATTACTATCTCAATATATGTTGTTTTATGTTTTGATGCAGTTAAACGTGTCTCGTAATTAGTTATACTATAAAAAACTGACATTGAACATATTACAATGTATATAGTGAGATGTGAATGATCAAGATAGGATTTGTCCTTCCTACATAATAGGAAAATATATCAAAGGCCACTTGATTGAGTGAGACTAGAAATGCATGGTCATGCTTGAATACGTTGATATAAGATATCACAAATTATTCATTAAAAGTATTTCACTCTAGATATCAAGAAACATTAAAATAGGCTATACAAGTGTGACTATTCCAAGACTTGTGCCTATTAAAGATATAAAAGGACAAAAGGATCTAACACATTAAAAGAGTTGGTCACGGACATGATACATCGAATCATGATCTCTTGTAACTTAGATGACAATGATATATTGCTAGATGTCACTCATTGTTTGTAATATTAGAATTGTTCTAATATTATAACAAACGTTACAATGAGCCTACAGGGTCACACCCAATGGTTGAAAATGAGAAAAAATATATATGTATAAGTAGATTATATTTAATCCTGAATTTTAAATATAAAGAATATAATTAAAGTTATTATATCCCTTTTAAAATTCGAATTAAATATAGATTCTGAAATTTAAGGAAATAATAATATTAATTATTTCCTAAACAAACTCGGAATCAAACTCTTATACTTAGGGTTACACCTATATAAAGGATCTTTTGGTCTAGCAGCCAATATTAGAGAATTCCGAATTCCAAATCCTAGAACCACGAAAAACAGTTTTTTGAGATTTGCTCTCTTAAACGTATGAACTGAGTAGAGGCCGAGACAATATTCATGTTGGCTAAAGATTCGAATTGTTGAACGATCGTGATTACCGTAAATTCAGTTGTTGTTGTTGTTGTTTATCAAGGAACCCAATGTAAGTTATCGTAACTCTTCCTTTTGATTTCGGATTAAACGTACATGGATTACTGGAAAGACCATCGTAATTTTGTTCCGCTGCGCCATGAGGTGTACCGGCAGTCTCAACAATAGATTGGTATGATTTTCTCTTCATGTCCCTAAGCACTCTATCATGCTTTGGATGGCAATTTTGAATCGATTATCTACAAGGGATAGGCTTTTGAGAATGGGATTGGTGGTAGGGATTGTTGTGTCCTTTGTGGGAATTTGCAGAAATCTCAAGATCATTTATTTCTAAATTGTAGGTTTTCTAGGGATATTTGGCCGAGGGTGTTGAGGTTGTGTGGCTTGGGGAGGTACCTTTGGATTTGGAGGCCAAGTTGTACTGGTTATACTCCAATTTGAAAGGGAGGTCATTGATAGTGCAAATTTTAAAACTTGCTTGGGTTGCTTTCCTATATTTCATTTGGGAGGAGCAGAATCGTAGGACTTTTCGACATGTAAATAAATTCGAGAGTAGCTTATTGGGTTGTATAAAGGTGGTGGTGTGTGTTCGTATTAGGGCTAGGCATATACACTTTGATGATGTAAATAGAGTTCTTTGTGCATCTTGGGGAATTCCCTAGGGGGATGGTTGCCCAAATGTACACGTAGGTTTTTTTTCTCTTGTCTTGGATATATGAAATATACTTATAAAAAAAACATTAGATATTATTGTCTTTTGAGTTTTTCTAAGAAACTAAATATTTAAAAAAGTAACTCTTCACTTTCCATCAACTCATAAAAATAAATATTTCACAGAAAAAAAATCACCATACAAGAAACTCTCACCATGGTCTATAGAAAAATTTAATTATACTTTATTAATATTTGCTAGTACAATCCATATACAAGAAAGAATTTAAAGATCCGGTCTAAAATAAGTCTTTTTTTATCTAATTTTCTTTTTAAATAGTTTTTATTAAGGGGAAGCACGTATTTCACATAAAACGTATTAAAGGTGTTTTTTATAATCATGTTGTTTTTTACCAAGATTAGGCTTTAGGATAAGGTTAAAATTTTAAATTATGATATTATAAAAGAAGAAAATTAATTTGAGATCATTTTTATAATGAATCTCTATAAAAATTTGATCTAAATTAGTTAATCAATAAAATAATCAAATACCGACATTAAAACAAAAAACATGTTTTCTAAAATGCATTCGTAGGTTACGGTGGTTTACTTGTTTCAGTTTGTCTTGAAACATTTTCCCTTCTGGATATCACGTGAAACCTTGTCAATTTAATGAAGTGGTTGGGACATGTCCAGCGTATAATAAACTACCTTTTGCGTGTATTTTGTTTTATAGTCCACATGTCATAAATTACTTGAAGAAATAATTGAAATTGTAATCATTAATTTTATCCTGTTCTAAACCAGTATTCTAATTTTATTTTCTTTCGAATAAAAGGCTTATAAACATTAATAAAAAAATGCAAAAAAATATTATACTATACTTATTTCGATTTTATCAAAAAATATATTATTGGGTTATATTAGTATATGTGAATATTACTTTTTATATTTATTTTAGATTTTAAAACCCAAGAAAATACAGTCATTTTTTATACTTATATATAAATTATTCCTTTGCTAATATATATGTTATTTATCTTATTTAAAAGAAAAATAAAAAAACATTACATGATTTTTTTTATTATTTTGATTTACGTTACTTTTCTTTTTATATTATCATCTTTTCATTTTTTATTTGTTATTTATTTATTATTATTATTATTTATTATTATTATTATCATATTTATATTATTATTGCATAAACAAATAACAAATAAAAACCCTTTAATTAAATAATAAAAGTCCATTAAATACAAAATCCAAACATATTTAAATACATAAGCCCAGATTAATTACAAGCCCACATACATTTAATTATACGAGCCTAAGCTTTCAAGCTCAAAACTCGAATCCAGCCCTGATCTGCTTAACCTAAACCCTAATTTGGTGCCTCTCTCGTCTTTCATACGCAGCCCATTCTACACCGTTAGATCAAGATTTGATCTAACGGTCCTCAAGTGATGGAGAAGTGTCTGATGGAGTTCCTTCACGCGCCCACACGTGCCCGTTGGTGGCCCTCCACGCGTGCGTCGCCCCCACGTATGAGACTCTTCAACTCCAGATCAACTCTTCCACTCCTCCAGCTCGCCATCAACGTTCGTCGCCTCCTCCGGTTCCGATCACCGTCCGGCCATCTTCACTGATCCCCTCATCGTCGGCCACAATTCATGCAACAAACAAACAAACAAAAAAAGACCACCAGATTAGTACAATGTCAGAGCCAAATTACCACTAAAATTCAGAGGACAATCGGACGAAATTTCAAGCATTTCTAGAGCCAAATTTCCAGACAATTTTGGTCGATTCAACAGAGAATATCAGAAGCATTGTTGACAATATCAGAGGCCAAAAAAACGCGGAGATTTCAGGCACCGACATGAATACATCCAAAAGGTTCCAAAGGCAAACCAATAGAAAATTTTCATATAATATTTCTTTTTCCTATTTCCTTATAACACGGTTATATAAACTGAATCAAACCAATGTAAAACGGGGATCTCCCAACTATTTTTCATCAATACAAAATAGCATATTCAAAGGTAAAAAAGAACCTTTTTTTTCGTAAATCAACAAAAAATATAGGAGTTGAGTCTCGTTTTTACCTTCGATTTGTCTTCTCAGTGATTCTTTTCACCGATGATGATTCTGTGGCCGTCGTGCCTTTAAGGGGAGCCAAACCGTAATGAAAGAGAAGCGTTTTATGTTTCTTTTCCCTTCATTCTTCGATCTTCATAGGAAAGAAAGGGGTTCGAAACTGAGGTTTAAAACAAAAAGGGGTTTGCTTTCTTTCTTCGGATTTGTTTTGGGTTCGAAATAAAAAAAAGGAAAGTTTTTACAGTGGCCGAAAGCTGAGCATTGTGATGGTTTATGGCCGAATTCTAGAATCCCTGAAGAACACCCTTCGTGTTCTTATTTTTTCTGGGTTCCAGATGAAGAACGATGAAAAAGAGAGAGGATTTCTAAGGGATTGATTTTCGGTTTTAAGGGAGAAATAAAAAAAGAGGAAAATATTGTATTTTATACTCACCTTTTATTTTAAAAATGAACATTTATCATCATAAAACCCTCTGTCCATAAATATTTCTTCCTGAGGTCCCCAAAATTTCGTTTCATCTTTTATTTTAGTCATTAATAAGGGTATAATCATCATTTTACTTTTGATCTTATTATTTATGGGTCCCTCCGTGTTTTATAGTTTTTTTCTGAACCCTTTCCCTTTGCTTAATACGCCCCATGGTCCTTTACTCTTTTCAAAATCTTATATTTTGGTCACTATTTCGAATGTCAGTCTTCTGTTTTATCAATTTGACCTCAATTTTTTTTTATTTTCATCATTTACAGTAGCTTTTTTTTATTATTTCTTTCCTTTTTTAATTTCTTTTTTACTAATTATATTTTATACATGTATTTAATTTTGTATATGGTTGTACATGCATTTGTTTTTATTTCCTTTATGTTTTCATGTATTTAGATATGTGTGTATTTATTTTATGCATGATGTTTTGTTATGCTTTTAATTAGTTATGCCATGCTTTATCATTTGTCTACATACACTTTATATTTTTTTTGGTTGTATATTTATTTCATTTATGTTTATTTTTATGTTATTATACATGTACCCTTTTTATAGCACTTATTTGTATTTTATGTTAATATTCTATTATTCATAGTGAATTAGTTTTATGCCATGTTGTCTTTTTGTTGTCATTCATGTGTACTTATTTGTACATGTTCTTTATCTTATGACATGCATAATTACTTTTATGTTTTTTATGTTGTCTTATTTTTTTAGATGCTTTATTATATTTTATTACCTATGCATTTTATTTTATTGAATGTTTTTACTTCTATCCTTTTTTATATTATCCATGTTTGTACATATCTTTTTATTTTGTAATTCACACTTCCATTAATTAATAAACCTAACTAATCACATCTTTATTCGATCGCAACGGGCCTGTGTTCTAACGTAACGGTCGCGGGGTACGCGTTGTCTTCGAATAAAGACACGGTAAAAATAAAATTTAATTCGAATATTAAGCAAATTTTAACTTAAATTACATTTTAAAACAAAATTTTCAAAATTAATTAAGCGGTTATTTTAAAGGTGTCAATTTTGGGCGGTTTTTAAATCCTAAACCCGTTTTTAAACCGCAAACGAATCTCGAACCCAAATCTTTTCGAATCTCTAGTTTTTACGGTGTCCGACCTACCAAAGTGGCCGGTGGCGACTCCACCCTTTTTAAAATCCCTTTCCAAATATTTTAATCCCTAAATCTAGTTTTAACTCTAATTTGTAAATTCCTTTTTAATTCAATTTTCAATTTTGTTTTTCAAACCCTAAATCCCTAATTTTCCCATTTCAACTCCTAATTTTTATTTCAAACCCTAAATTTTTTGAATTCCTAATTCTAAACCCAAATTTCCAATTTAAACCTAATTTTCTAAATTTTTGAGACATTTCAATTTTCTCAATTTTTGAAGTTTTCACTAGTGACCGTTTACCACATCTTCTTTTATTTATTTAAAAGGTCGCTACAGAAATGATCAAACATCTCGTTACAAATTAAGGCTCCAAGTATGGCAAGAATAAAATGTACAATTTACTAATACCACAGGTACACGGATACAAATTGTCTAACTCCTAATCGTGTCTTTGTTGGTATTTTTGTTTTAAATTTGTGGGTTTAAGGTTTAGGGTTAAAGATTATGAATTATGGTTAGGTTTAGAGAGAATAGGGTAGAGTGTATATTGTAGGGTATAAAGTTTAAGGATTAGGATATAAAAAATAAGAGTACTTAAGGTTTAAAATTCAATTTTTAGAAATTTTTGATACGAGACATAAAAGAAAACATGATAAAAATATAGAGGATTTTTACACCAAATACACACCGATCTCAATACAAAACAATGCTTATCAGCATAGGCCTTAATGTGGGGAAAATGAAAGAGTAAAAGAAAAAGATTGGCCTCGTACTAAAAGATACTAGTAATGAACTAAATCAATCTGAGCCATATTAATCTTCTAAAAACAAATTATAATCACTAGCTAAACCTTATTAGGCATGCATGCAATGAATGCTATATATGTTATTGAAAAATTATTAGGTGAACCCTGCTCACCACGTCATCTATGGTCCTAATTAATCAGGACCGTTGATCTTAATTTTTTTTCCAAGTGAATCATCACCTCTTTCCTAAATGGATTTAGTGGCTGGGTAGTTATTAAGTGGTTATTTAAAGATCAACGGTCCTGATTACTTGGACTATGGATGACGTGGTGAACAGGGTTCACCTAATAACCTCTCGTATGTTATGGTTGTTGGGGTTTGATTCACGTACTCACCCGAATGAGGGGTGAGCGAGGAATAGGGGAATGAGGTGAAATCATGTGCGCCGGAGATATGAGACTTCGTATAACCTAGACGAAGAGAACCTGAGGCGAAGGTTTTGCTTTCGACGATGCTTAGATGTCTCTGATAATGATACATCATCTTCTTCTTCTTCATTTCCTTGAAGCACAAATTATCAGATTCTCTTGAGTGCTACATGGACCGTCTCGTCGCCTATGTTTGCAAAGCAGACTCAGAACCAACCAGGCTCACAGCATTGGAAAGAAGATCCCAGAGAGACGTTGAGTTTCACTTTGTTGATAATCACACGCCAGAGCTCTAATTCGGCTTCAACAGTTTGTTCATTGAGGAGTGGTCGCATGTCCATCCAGAAGAACAAACCGGCATTGCTTTTTAAGCTCGAAATCCCAATTTGTTTGAGTCATGTAGTGAACAAACAATGTCTTTTAGCCAACCTCTTCGAACTCTCCGTCAAGAAATTCCCGACAAACTCCTCATCATTAAGCATCGCCGCCAGCAGGAACTGTGTCTGAGACGAAACCAGTCCGAAACTCGACATCTTTCGGGCACAATTCATAACATCATCGTTGAAAGTGTAAATGATGCCAACACGAAAGCCGTGGAATCCCATGTCCTTGGATAAGCTGTAAATGATGGGAATCAAATCACGGTTGCAATCCATGTCCTGTATGATCTCGGCGATGCTGATGAACCGAGGAGAGCTGAACGTGGTGGCGGCATAGATCTCGTCGCAGACGAGGTGGATGTTCTTGTCGTTGATGAAACCGACCAAACTTTTCATTGTCTCTTTGTCGAGGACCGTTCCTAAAGGGTTTGAAGGGTTGGCTACAATGACGCCTTTGACATTAATGTTTGATCTCTGAGCTTTTTCATAGGCTTCTTTCAAGGCAGCTCTTGTTATACTGAAATTGTTGGAGCTTTTGCAGCCAACCGGAACTATTTTCAGCCCGGTCCGCCATCTCAGATCACGTGAAAATCTGCATAGTTTAGTTCTAATTATAAAAACAAAAATACTACTGCTATTCTTTATAATAAAAGAACAAACCACATACCCTGCATAATAAGGTGAAGGCACGAGAAAAGCGTTGCCGGGGTCGGCCAAGCAAAACATGACAGTCTCGTTAGCACCGGTGGCTCCATCGCTTATGACAATACGGTTCTGGTCAAATACGAACCCGGTTTCCGCCTACTCTTCCCATAAACTTCGCTACACCCTGAAGAAGAATGTAAGATGATTGCTGGGGAAAAATATCTAACTTTGGCTCCCAGAATAAAGAAAAGTTGATGAAAATAATAACAACCTGATTCTCTGCAAGTCCCATTTGAATAACCCCACGAGGATTATGAGTTGAGTTATAAGGGTTGCTATTGTATGCTTTTCGGCCATCAAAATAGGGTGAATTCTCACCGTGTCGGTCGTTAGTGGCTATCTTGGACAAGAGTTGTCGATTGTTTCTCGTAAACTCCATTGATTGTTTTCTGTAGTTGAAAGGAAAACTGGGTGTGGGGGCAAGAAAATAATGGATGAAAAGGAATATAATTGTATGTTTGCGGGAGCAAATGATAAGTGGCTAAAAAGGCTATTATTTACTATTCTTTTTCTAAACAATATGTACTCATTACCCATTAATTCGAGCTAATACATATACTTATTACTCAATAACTGATATTTTGCTACCACAACATATAAAGATGATATTTGTGAGAAAAGAAGGCTTTATGGCATGCTTTTGTGTAGTTGCAGAAAATACCTACCAAGAAAGCAGCAGTGCCGAAGGAAAAACCATTGCCGAGGCAGAAGCAGTGCCGAAGGCAGAAGCAATGCCGCGGTAGCAGAAGCTCCAATACTGATGCTGGGCGATTGAAAGAGAAAAATGAGCTGATAATTTCTGGACTTAAAGCTTTTGGATTGGAGCAGATTAACACGTGAAAAGACCAAGTCAAAGGCCACGCGGGAATAGCCTTTTAGATAGAATTAAACTTGGAAATATTATATTTGTATTACTTGTTCCCTACTCCATGTTATATTCTACTTAGGAAAAGTTACCCTAGGTCAAGATTATAAATATATGAGCCGTCCAATGTACAGGAGGGAGCCGAATTGAAGAGAAAGCTTTACCCTAAGAATTATGTTATTCTTTTACAATATGTTCTAAGCTTTCTTAGGGTTAGGTGAAGGTTGTAGAATATTAGTGCGAGAGGATTGTAATTTGTTTCTTCGTTTCAACATAATAAGAATATCAAAGTTTGTTTATCCTATTTCCATTCTTTGTTCTTGCATTCAAACTCGAGAGAGAAGTTTGTAAGTAATTTATTTATCTAATATCGAGAGAGGTAGATTCAGGAAAGGGATAAGTACGGTGTTATAGACACTAACTCGGTCTAAAGATAGGTTAAGAGTTTCAACGGCTAAAAGAAGTGTGGGATTGGTTGTTGATTATCATTGATTCACGCCGAGAGGTATCATCAAGGATTGTTCATCAACAATACTTCGACTTAGAGATAAGCGGGGACATCTAAGGATACTTTGCCGAGCTTTGATTAAACTGCTCACGATCAAGAGATTGTCGCGGCAGGAAACACTAACGTTGCCGAGGCAGTATCTGTAGTACTGCCAAGACAGTGTTGTGCCATTATATTAAACAAGAAAAATTTAAACGAATCCACTATATGACACAATTGGATCCTACCCATTCTCTCTATTCGTTCTCAACCTTTTATTTAAGCTTTTGTTCTATAGTTATTCAAACAAACTTTTTTACTTGTGTTCTTTATTTTACTAAACTTCAGGAGCAAGAAAACAGAAGGAGACATATTAAGTACATCAGTCCCTGTGGAGAACGATATTCAATAAATACTTATCATTATATTACTTGACATGTACACTTGCACTTAATTGCGTTATTATTACACGCATCAAGTTTTTAGCGCCGTTGTCGGGAACTGGAAACTAAATTTTGTTTTCTTTAATTTTCTTGCTTTTAAGTTATTATATAAAAAAATTATCTATTTTATCTTTGGTGTATGACTAGGGCTAACCCTAGCACTCCCTTACGTGATATCGACCCAAAAATCGAAAGGACTTATCAAAGACTGAGAAGATAGATCCAAGGAGCCATGGCAGTGAATCCAAGAAATGAGAACCTACATGAAGGCATTAGAAGCCAGCAACAGTAACCATTACCGCAACCACTACCGCGGCAGCTAATTGTCAGAGACTTTCTGGTGGAAGATTTAAATGGAATAAACCCTGGGATTGTTACACTAGAGATTGAGGCAACCCACTTTGAACTAAAACCAGTAATGTTCAATATGCTCAATACTATTGTACAATTCAGTGGGGCTGCAACAGAAGATGCCAGGCAGCATCTCAAATCCTTTATGGAAGTCTGCAACTCTTTCAAAATCCAAGAAGTACATGAAGATATTTTGAGGCTGAAACTTTTCCCCTATTCATTGAGGGATAGGGCCAAAACTTGGTTAAACAGTATTCCGATAGGATTAATTGGATCTTGGAGTGAACTCTACCTAGAATTCATTACAAGATTTAACCATACAAATGTATATTATAGAATCCGTAATGAGATCACTTCATTTAGACAGGCTGATGACGAACCTATGTACGAGGCTTGAGAATGCTACAAAGAGTTACTGAATAGATGTCCACAACATGGATTCTCATTATGGACGTAAGTAACCATGTTCTATAATGCCACCAATGCCCCGACTAGAATGATGTTGGATGCCTCAGCAAAAGGCATACTCCTTGACAAGGCCCCGGAAGAAGCTATAGAGATTCTAAACAAACTCGCAAGGAACGATTTCCAATTTCCTACTTCTAGACGAGGAGGATTAAGATGTCATACCACGGTAAACGAGTTAGAAACCAACAATTCGGTGGCAATACAGTTAGCATCTTTAAAAAAAATGGTTCAAAACATGCAAGTACAACAGAATACTCAAGAAGTGAAGGCTATAAATTCTTTTGATTATATGTAAGACGAGGAAACTAGATTTTATTTGGGAAATTATAACCGGAATAACAATATAATGTCAAATATATACAATCTGACTTGGAAAAGGAACCCAAACTTTTTATGGAGCAACCCGAACAATGCCTTAAACCCCACCAACCAGACCTCCAATTATCAGCCACTGCCGCCGCAGCAGATGCAACAGTCATTGTCGCAGCAGTAGATGCATCAACAACAACAACCTATGAATTCGCTGGAGAATACTCCTAAGGCCTTTATTATGAAAATTGAAGCATATATGGCTGAAAATAGTAATTTCATGAAGATGACTGATGACTACATGAACAGAACAGAGATGAGGCTGCAAAACCAAGAAGCTGCTATAAAATCACTAGAAACCCAAGTTAGTCAGTTTGCTCAAAAACAAAATACAAGACCACAAGGGGGATTACCTAGCAATACTAAAGTTACTAAGGTGATGGGCCATGAATAATACAAAGCAATCACTACAAGAAGTGAGCTATAATTAAAGAAACCATTAAACAGACCAACAGAAATAGTCCTACCAACAATACAAGACAAAACAGACAAGGAGGACTTGGATGCAGATACTATTCAAAGCACTGCCCCGACAAAGAAATCGGCAGCAACCAAACCTGCTGCCGAGGAAGTAAACAACTCACTTCCAGGAATTAAATTCCAATCTAATAAAATGCTAGATGAGATGAGTCCACCACCACCTTTCCCATAAAGGCTGAAAAAACAGAAACAGGACCATCAGTTTAAGAAATTCCTTGATATATTGAAGCAAGTCCATATCAACTTGCCACTTGTTGAGGCAATTGAATAGATGTCCAACTATGCTAAATTCTTGAAGGACATTGTATCTAAAAAGAAGAGGCTAGGTGATTTTGAGACAGTGGCAGCAATTGAAGAGTGCATGACAATGTTGCATAATCGCATGCCACCCAAACTGAAGGACCTTGGCTCTTTCACCATACCTTGTGCGATTGGGAATAGTTATGAAGGAAAGACCCTATGTAACCTTGGAGCAAACATCAACGTAATGCCTAAATCAGTTTTCCAAAAGCTCAACATAGGAAGGGCCAAACCAACAACAGTGCTGCTCCAACTTGCGGATCGATCATATGTGCACCCCGAAGGAAAAATCGAGGACATACTGGTAAGAGTCGATAAATTTATTTTCTAGCTGAATTTCTTGTCTTTGATTGTGAAGCAGATGAAAAAGCACTGATCATCCTGAGAAGACCTTTCCTTGCTACTGGACGCACCTTAATTGATGTGGAAAATGGAGAGTTGACTATGAGGGTCAATGACCAACAAATCAAACTCAATGCCTTCACAATCTAAACAAATCTGATGATCCAGAAGAGTGCAAGGCCGTCTATGCCATAAACACCAAAATATCCTGACTTGGCAGCATGCTAGGCAGAATGTTTGGAAAAAGAATTAAATCCACAACAGAGGCCGCACACAAAGAAGAACTTGATAAGGATGGTCAACAATCACAGAAACATCATCTTGGCCATAAAGAGATGGACAAATTGGGAGATGCATTTTCATGCACTCCCCAGTAACTTAATTTCTTCCCTACTCTTTGTATTATTATAATAGGATTAATTTAGGTTAACAATTTCAAAATTTTATTTTTATTTATTTATTTAAGTATATCAATAATTATCTTTAAAATATTTTTATCTCATTTATTTATTTTTAGGATGATAAAGCAAGAATAACAGAGAAACCGTGCACAGTAGGAAGTCTAATGCCGCGACAGTATACAGTGTTAGAGCCTCAGTAGTTCCAACGGGTAGAAACAATATAACGGTTATCTGCCGAATTTTCTACCACAACAGTAATTGCTAGCGGGTAGTTACTATTTGAAATGAAAGAAAAGACTAACGGCTAGAAATCAAACGGCTATATCTGTCGAGGCCTATATAAGCAGCTTCCTTGTTGAAACTATTCACTTTGCATTCTTTGTTAATCTTGCCAAATCTTCCTCACAATACTCTCTGCAATCTTACATGCATTCTTGCAACTTTCAGACCATTTTTCAAAGAATCTCTCACCAGCATCCCAAATATTCAAGAATCATCCATGGCTATATACAACCGTTTTTATCTTGTCGTTGTTGCTGAACAATTCAACATATCATTTGTTGCTCGATAGTTATGGGAAGAGCAAGATTTCCAACATTCGAATGAACACAACTATGGCATTGAACCATTCTTGATTGATAAAATCAAATATCAAGATTGAAAAATCTTCTGCCTACAACCTCCCCAGCAAATGCAACAATTGTGAGTGAATTTTACGCACATATACCAAGCGAGGGCAACCTATAAGTTCACTGTCATGACAAGCCAGTCGCCCTTACTGTCGAGGCAATCAACCAGCACTACGGCCTTGCCCCCATACGCGATGAACATGGTGAATTCTATGAAAAACCCACTAATGAGGATTACAAAACAATCAAGGACGAACTTTGTTACGACAATACTCCATGGGAAACCGGTGCCCATAGAGGTTGTGTAACAAGGCTCAGCCTGAAACCCGAAGCCAAGCTTTGGTGCACATTTGTCAAGAGACGCCTCATGCTTACATCTCATAACAGCACAATTGATAGAAGAAGATTGGTGCTCATCCAATCAATCACCAATAAGCGGAACATAGATGTTGGAGAGGTCATTCTTCAAAAAATTTAAGACTGCGGTAAGAAAGAACGAGGTCTTTTCCCCTATTTAATCTATACCTTGTGCATTGCTACATGTGTCCCAATAGAAGAAACAGATGAATACACAAATCAACGGTAAGGCTGGACCAGAGAATTCTACCACAGAGTAATGCAGATAATGCAAGCAGAACTAGTGCAAGCAACACCTCAATAATTCACTGCTAACTGCACTGCCGGAGGGCAGTACACGGCCGAGATGCCAAACACTACCGAAGCCCCTACCGCAGCAGATCCATACCAGGAGATTCTACAAAGGATGACAGACATGGACCTTCAACAACAAAGATGCATAGAGTACCAAAGAGATTTCAACAATACTCTTGCACACATGATGACACAAAATTTCCCCACTCAAGGAGTGTAGTTTCCAGAATTTCCAAAAAACATATTTGTCACTGTCGCACCCTACACAGAAACTACCCCTACCCTAGGGCCAAGACCATTCTTCACTGTAAGACCACAACAACAATTCCATGCTACCAGACCATCCAGACCAGTAGACACTACCGCAACATCATCCACCAGCAGGCGACCATAAAAAAGGAGAGCTGTTTACAACTCTCCACCAAACCTCCCCATCCCAATGGCCAGTTTCTCTATAAATAGTCTCTCTAGAGAGGTTGATGAATATGTCCATCATAACTCACCACATGCTCAACAAGGAGTCCCATATGCTGAGGTAGAAGGAGGAACACACGTGATACAGACAAAAGTAATTAGTGACGAAGAAGAAGACGAGAAAGTTGCTGCCCCAAGGCCGAAGCCAACACCCAAAAAGATTATAGCCTCCCCGACAGGAAAAATTACAGCACTCACCAGGATAAGAGTCCAGAATAAAAGCATCGGCAGGAAAACCTAGAACGGCAGATGTTTCAAGCAGCTCTTCAGAATCCGAATAACTTACTACCTTGTTTTTTATTTATTTTCTTATACTTACTGTGAGATTTGAGCATTGAGGATAATGCTCAATTTGAGTTTGGGGGTATATGAGTGCATTGCCGAGGGCAGCCTACTGCCGCGACAATACCAAAAAAGGAAGTAACTTGTGACAATACCAGAAAATAAAGTAATTTGATGTCTTAATTGAAAATTTTATTTTTATATATTTGCCTTTACTTGAAATAAATTCTTTTACTTTTGCACTGTCTTACATCAGCTTTGCCTTAGTTTATTCTTTTAAGGCTATAGAAATCTTTTTCCTTACCATTACTAGGTTCTGTTTTGAAGAAATAACCTTGGAATACTTAAGGAATAGAACTTAGAAGCTTACTATAAGGTTAGAATCAACAAACACTTTTGGGACTTGTTTGATTTAGGAGTTCTTTTAATAAACTTAGGTGATAAAGAATTAGATTCTAAGGAATGTGACTAGAGGTGTCTATTACTAGCTCTAGGAAATTACTCTTCTTCATGCTAGAGGTACCCAAAACCGGCTCTAGTATACCTAAGGAAAGAAAATAAGAAAGAAAAACAGAATAAATCTTAAAAAAAGGAAGCACAACTCTTGAGGTGCCCAAACAGGCACAAGTGATTGATGTTTTTAGAAGAGAAATAACCATTCCAGGTCTACTCGTCTTGAACTTAGAGTTCATCTAAGAAAGCCTTTAATCAACCTTGTCCACAAAAACCCACACACTCACGTAATCTTATAGTTTGTTTCCGAGTAGAAATCCTTGAGTAAACTAAAGGCTAGGACTGAAAGATAGACATAGTTATGGTGGTGAGAATAGATGGAAAAATAAGACCAAGGGAGAATAAGGTTCGGCAATTTGATGTTTTGCATTGCTTGATGACAAACAATAGTTCGAGTTTGGGGGTATTTGATAAGTGCCTAAAAAGGCTATTATTTACTATTCTTTTTCTAAGCAATATATACTCATTACTCACTAATTCAAGCTGATACATATACTTATTGTTCAATAACTGACATTTTACTGCCACGGCATATAAAGATGATATTTGTGAGAAAAGAAGGCTTTATGACATGTTTTTTTGTAGTTGCAAGAAACACCTGCCGAGACAGCAGCAGTGCCGAAGGCAGAACCATTGCCGAGGCAACAATAGTGCCGAAGGCAGAAATAATATCGCGGCAGCAGAAGCTCCAGTATTGATGTTAGGCGATTGAAAGAGAAAAATGAGCTGAGAATTTCTGGACTTAAAACGTTTAGATTGGAGCAGATTAACAAGTGAAAAGACCAAGTCAAAGGTCATACGGGAATAGTCTTCTAGATAAAACTAAACTTGGAAATATTATATTTTTATTACTTGTTCCCTACGCCAAGTTATATTCTACTTAGGAAAAGTTACCCTAGGTCAAGATTATAAATACATGAGCCGTCCAATGTCTAGGAGAGAGCCGAATTGAAGAGAAAGCTTTACCCTAAGAATTATGTTATTCTTTTATAATATGTTCTAAGCTTCTTAGGGTTAGGTGAAGGTTGTAGAATATTAGTGTGAGGGGATTGTAATTTGTTTCTTCGTTTCAATACAATAAAAATATCAAAGTTTATTTATCCTATTGTCATTCTTTGTTCTTGCATTCAAATTCGAGAGAGAAATTTGTAAGTAATTTGTTTATGTAATATCAATAGAGTTAGATTCACAAAAGGGATAAGTGCGGTGTTGTAGTCACTAACTCGGCCTAAGAGTTTCAGCAGCTAAAAGAAGTGTGGAATTGGTTGTTGATTATCATTGATTCATGCCGAGAGGTGTCATCAAGGATTGGTCATCAACAGTACTTCGACTTAAAGATAAGCGGGGACATCTAAGGACACTTTGCCGAGCTTTGATTAAACTGCCCAAGAGCAAGAGATTGCCGCAGCAGGAAACACTAGCACTGACGAGACAGTATTTGTAGTACTACCGAGACAGTGTTGTGCCATTGTATTGAACAAGAACAATTCAATCAAATTCACTATATGACACAACTGGATCCTACCCATTCTCTCTATTCGTTCTCAACATTTTATTTAAGCTTTTGTTCTTTAGTTATTCAAACAAACTTTTTTACCTGTGTTCTTTATTTTATTAAACTTCAGGAGCAAGGTAACAAAAGGAGGCATATTAAGTACACCAGTCCCTGTGGAGAGCGATATTTGATAAATACTTATCATTATATTACTTGACGTGTACACTTGCACTTAATTGCGTTTTTATTACACGCATCAGCAAACATGGATAGAATTGTGGTATTTATAGGACAAGAAATTGGACTGAAGCAGGCGAAGAATGAAAGAATGAACAAAGAATCAAAAAGTCGTTCAAAGCTTTGATTTGGACACAAGAAGATGAAGCAACCTCGATGAATAATAAGCATGCGAGGAGTTGGTTCGTGGTCCAACTTCGTTATAGTTTGTGTCTTGGATATGATATCTTGAACGGTCTAATTACTCAAATTTGTGTACTTCAATTTAGTTGGTTGTAACTTTTATATTTTAAAATTTAAAATTGCTATCATTTGAAATGATAAAAATTAAAGATTAAAAATAAAATTTATCATGGAAATGGAGTTTTATTTAACAAGTCTGACGAACATGAGATTTTATATTATGAGTTGTTTTCGTCATGTTTTGTTTATGAGATCAACTAACTAAATGTATTTATTTTATTATTTTTAATTCATTTTTTATTAAGTGAATCTTCATTAATATTTATCGTAAATTAAATTTAATTTTTTATTGAATGTAGATTCACTTATAAAAATGACGTGTTAAAAAAATTAATGAAGTTGATGTCTTTTATTAATTGATCGCATGAATAATATACGAGAATGACTCATAATATAATTTTCTTACGAAAATTCTTAAAATCCAATTAAAATTAAAAAATTCTAATTACAAAAATAGAGACTAAAAATTATCAAGTCATACAAGACCACCTAATAGTACTTTATCTTCTCAAATATTCCTTTTAATAAATTTATTCTTTTGGCTAAAGTAGAGACTAAATATTCCTTTTTTTCGAAGAATTTAATAGTGATTACAGTAATAGCTGTTCTAAAATATAATCTCCACTATTTATATTCAAAACATAGTAAAAGAGTGAATTTCCTAAAATGTGAGATTCAACTCAAAATGTTCCGTTCGTGAAATCCCCAGAAAAAACATAGGAAAATCCACTTGTTTTTAGAAGGAAGTCAAGTATAAGAGAAATTATTACATAAACCCGTTTCATCACTTAAGATATGGTCCACAACCAATTAAATTGAGACACATAATATATATTTTTCCATATCATATTTACACATAATCATTGTCTAAATCATCCAATTTAATGTCTTTGATTTAAAAAGGAAAAAAACATATTACCAAAGATTTCTTGTGTCATCTTTCTCTTTGTTCTTTAAAGTTTTCTTAATTAATTTTTTTAATAGATTTGGGTTTTAAGCTTTAGAGTTTAAGGTTTAGGGTTTAGGGATTAAAGGTCTAGGATTTATAGTTTAAGGTTTATGTGTTTTAGGGTTTAGTGTTTAGGGTTAGGATTAGGGGTTATTGTTTAGGTTTAGGGGTTAGGTTAGAATTTAGGGTTAGGAAGGGTTTAAGGTTTATGTGTTTTAAGGTTTAGTGTTTAGGGTTAGGGTTAGGGGTTATTGTTTAGGTTTAGGGGTTAGGTTAGAATTTAGGGTTAGGAAGGGTTTAAGGTTTAGAGTTAGGGGTTAGAAAAATTAATTAAAAAATTGAACAATAAAGAGGAAGACAACATAAAAAATCTTTGGTAATAGTTTTTTCTTTTTTAAATCAAAGGCAATAAAGTGGATGAGTTGGATGATGTTTATGTGTGAATATGATATAAAAAAAATAAATTATGTGTCTTAATTTAGTTGGTTGGGACCAATATGCTAGGTGATGGAATGGGTCCATGTAATAATTTCTCCAAGTAGAGCTATTACATGGAGAAATTATTACATGAACCCGTTTCAACACCTAGGATATAGTCCCAAACTAATTAAATTAAGATACATTATATATATTTTTCATATCATATTTATACATAAACATTGTCCAAATCATCTAATTTAATGTTTTTGATTTAAAAAAGAAAAAGAAAATATTACCAAAGATTTCTTGTGTCACCTTTTTCTTTGTTCTTTAAATTTTTCTCAATTAATTTTTTTTATAGATTTAGGGTTTAGGGATTATATTTAGGGTTTAGGATTTAGAGTTTAGGGTTTAGAGTTAGGAGTTGATGTTTAAGTTTAGGGTTTAGGTTTAGGGTTAGAGTTAGGGTTTAAGGTTTAGACTGAGGGTTTAGAGGTTATGTTTTAAGGTTTAAGGTTAGGGTTAAAAAATAATTAAAAATTGAACAATAAAGAGAAAAACAACATAAAAAATCTTTGGTAATATTTTTTACCTTTTCTAAATCAAAGACATTAAAGTTGATGATTTGGATGATGCTTATGTGTAGGGGTATTCAAAAGTACCCGACCTGAACTACCTGACCAGTTGACCCGCCTACCCGATTAAAAATTACTGGATATTTAAAATGAAATACCCGAATTTTTTGGGTTGGGTACTAGACCGGTATTTTTTGGGGTAGTTGGGCCGAGTCAGGGCCGAAATTTTTTAATAATCGGGTACCCGACCCGACCCGATAATTTTAATAAATATACATTTTTAAATTTTAAATTATATTTTTATTATATGTTTTATTATTATATTTTAAAATTAATTTTAAATCCCTAACTTCTTTTTATTTTTGTATTATATACTTTTAAGTTTTGAATTTTTTATAAATATTTATATTAATTCGTCAATATAAGATTTGAAAGAAAAATTATGATCGAGAATAATACATTCTTTTATCGATAAACTTTAATATATACATATATATCTAAATATTTATCTTTTAAACCTATCTCAAATCAATAATTTTATGTTTGAAATATATATCATGAAATTTTAAGTATTTCTTATATATTTTTAAAAAAATAAATTTTAAAAAATATAAAAAATTAAACCCGTTACTGGTACCCGATTTTGCGGGTACCCAATTTTTATGGGCCGGGTCATGGGCCGATGTTTTGGTACCCGAAATTTTGGGTACCCGGTTATGAACACCCCTATTTATGTGTGAATATAATATGAAAAAAATATATGATGTGCCTTAATTTAATTGGTTGAGATCATATCCTAGGTGATAGAACGGATATATGCAATAATTTCTCCATTACACGGGGCATATATATATTTTACCATATTTAATTACACAATTTCTTAATTTTTAATTTTATTCGAATATACATACACTAAAATATTATAACAATAACCGTATATCTATAATTTATGTTATAATTAAAAAATAAATGGGAGAAATTAATTTCATAATTTTAGGAGAGCCAAGGCCACACCACGGCTCTCGGAGGGATTCACGTTTTGTTCTAATGTTAATGTTGGAAACTTGTTGAGATCTGTGTGATCATGATCTCTCAAATTTTATAATTTTATTATTTGATGTTTTGAATTTCTTAATTTTTTATTAAATCCTTTTAATATTTTAAAATTTTTAATTAGTTTTTGTTAAATATTATATTAAAAAAATTGTTATGGATATCTTTATTCATGGCGGAGAGACGGAGAGTTGGCTTTATTATTAGGGTTTAATACACATTAGAACTAGGGTTTTTATCTTATGCCTATAAATTAGACTTTTAGACAAAGCATTGTATAATTCTATTTTGAGAATACAATACAAATCTCTCTTTTGTCTCTCATATTTGTTCTTCTATTTTATTATTATTCTTTACTTTATTCACGTTATCAGGACAACGCTCTAACCAAAAGAGGTATTTGTCGTTCAAATCTTAAAGGAGTTATTGAAAAGAATTTATTACTAGCATGAATCAAAGATAAGTTCTTTTCTCTTAACTATATTCTAATTATCGATTTGTCTTTCTTTCTTGATTTCTAATTTTTGAAAAATCATTGGTCATTTGATATTTGTGTATTGATAAAGTGGCTCAATTACCGTTGTTCTTGTTGACAATTACTGAAAAAGATTTTAACAAAATATTAGTGATTAAACCTACCATATATTTAAATTAGTGGAAAGTTCGGCATGTTTTATTTATTTAATTTGAGATTTTTTGTATTTATTTATAACCAATATTTGTTTATTTTATTATGATGATGAAAGCTTATGTTTTAATCATGTTCTAAGTATTACATGATATTAGAACAAATATTAAACCTTTAATTAATTAATAAGTTCTTTGTTATGTTGGTTTAATCCGAGTATATTGGTTGGACATCCCGTTCTGCGAGGCTACTGGTCTCAAAGGAGCTTCTTTTGAAAGGACCTTGTGAACTGATTTAACAACGCTGCGTATGAGAATTAAATTTTTATTCATTGTATGTATTGTATATATATTGGTTGATCAAATACTATTTAATAGTATGAATATTATAAAATCTATATTTGCTTGAAAATAATATTTTTGTGTCGAAAAACTTCACTACAAACTTCTCTCAAGTTCAAGTTACGAAAATTGTCTTGAAACAATAATTTTATGGGAGACATTCACTGAAGTTAATGCATGCATGATGATTATTTCATGCGACTATTGAATTTATGTCATTCCTTGAAGCGCATACAAACTTGATGTTTATTCCAAGCGATTTTTGAATTTGTTTCATTCATTGAAATGAATGTAAACATGATAATTCACTATATGGTTAGAGAATAAAACTCAAATATATGCAAGAGTATCATTGATGATGATATGTTAAAAAAATATACTTTTGTTTTCACACATTAATATTGTCTTACAGACACAATATGATGAAAAGGTTTTAAATACTTATTAGTCTCCGCTCCATTTCCTAAAGTGAATATGATATTTTATAGCAGAATGAATAAAAAGCACATTAGTAATTATGATTGCGATTGAGGTCATAAAATAAACATGGATAAGATAATTCTTTTGAGAATGCTTATATCCATCATAAGTGGAATTATAAAGATGACAAGAATGATAGAGAATAATGTACTATATTTAATATTTTCCATTCCCCGAAGTGAATGATAAAAGATACATATTTTTCATTCTCCAAAGTGAATGAAATAAAACACATATTAAAATGTGCATAATTATACATATTTTTTCCATTTTAAATACAAGAGAATAATGTGAGTACTATATCCGGAAGTACTAATATCATATAAGGCTCCGATTGAACAAATATGTTATTGCCAAATGGAATTTTATTCAATATTTATAATGCATTGTACCCGTCAAAGTCGTGAAAAGACTTATTGAATTTTAAAGATATTTGTAAAAATATATTGAGAATATCATTCAAAAGGGATATTGACTATCTCAACGAGTATAACTCAAGACAATAAGAAAATTTTGACAAAATTACATGCATTGTCATCTATATTGTACTACAAAAGAATTGTTACAAATTCAAGCTCATGCTATTGTAAACCAGATGTTTATTGATAATTTTATTGGCATGACCGGTTAAGCCATCTCGATTCAATTATGATGTAAAAATTTGTTGATACTTTTATGTGGTCACTTATTAAAAAACTAAAATTTTCCTCAAGATAATCTTTCATGTGATACTTGCAATGAAAGCAATCGGATTATTCAATCATCAACAACTAAGATAGAGTGTAAATCTATTAATTTTCTAGAATAGGCACAAGGTGATACATATGGTCCCATACACCTTTCTTATAGTCCATCTAGATATTTTACGATTTTTTCGATGCATCGATTGTTATTAACCCGCAACTTGGTGTTTTCAAGGCCATTTGCTCAATTGATAAAATTACGAGCACATTTTCTAAATTATATTATAAAGGCAATCGGTCTTGATAATTTTGATGACAAGTCATTTTACATGTAGTATCACTAATTCGTATCAAGCTAACAAATGGTCATAAGTTCTCCCCATTATAAATGGTTTTTAGTTTGGAACCAAATATTTTTCATCTTATATTTTTTGATGTGCGATATATGTTTTAATTGCTCCACCAGAACGCACAAAGATAAGTTTTGTTGGGAATATATATCGGATTTAAATATCTTGATCTTCTGATAGGAAATTTATTTACAGCTCGATTTACTGGCTATCATTTTAATGAGTCAGTTTATCCAACACTAGGGGGAGAAAATAAAATAGCTGGAAAAAGAAATAAGTTAGAATGAATTATTATTTTCTTAGTTTGATCCACGTATTCAACAATGTGAACTATAAGTTCAAAGAATAATCATTTATCAAATCAATTTCCAAATGCTTTTGTTGACCCTAAAAGTGTGACTAAGTCATGTATACCAGCTATGAATGCTCTGATTAAATTTGATGTTCTGGAAGGATAAACTCTAGCTTCTAATGATTCTAACTTACGCCTTTAACGTGGTAGACAAGTAAGTTCCAAAGATAAAAATTCTCGATAAAGAAAATGAGCTATATTTTATGATGGTCTGATCGAGGCATCATTGAATTATGAAATCTCAAGAAGAGATTAAAAGGTCTCCAATAGAGATATTGACATGACTCAAGTACCTGATAATAAAGAGATCTCAATAGATTCTGTCATGTTGGTAATAAGTGGAACTGAAATTAAATCGACGTTGATGACATATTTGCATATAATATAGAACCAGAGATTTTATTTGATGATATGGATCATGAATCATTGTCAATTGGGCAATGTAAATAAAGAAATGATTGACCAACATTAAAGAGGCAATTGAGAGGAAACTAAAATCTCTTTCGTAAAGAGAAGTATTTGGGCCTATAGCCCGTACATTAAAATATGTAAAGCTCGTGGATATAAATGAACATTTGTGAGTAAGAGAAATTAAAAGAGGAAATCACGAGATATAAGCTTATTTGGTTGCACAAGAATTTTCACAAAGACATGAAATTGATTATGAGAAAAATCTATTCCTCGGTGGTGGATGCAACTACTTTTAGATTTTGACCAGTCTAGAAATAAATAAAATTACTCAGTTGCTGCCTAATGGATGTTGTTACATCTTATTTAAATAAGCCTCTTGATAGTAATATTTACATGAAACTTCCGAAAAGATTTAGATTTTCATAAGCAATTAATTCAAGTTCTCGAGAATATTATTCAATCATATTGAATATATCTTTTATGGATTGGTTAGGCGTATTTGATATAATCGCCTCATTGAATACTTATTAGCATAATGCTATATGAATTGTTTAATTTACCCGAGCATTTTTATTAAGAGGTTTAGCTCTAAACTTTTATTGTTGGGTATATCGATGATTTAAATATTGTTGAGACTCATGAAGAGATCTCCTCAAATACTTGTGCATCAATTAGCATATAGAAAAATATTGAAAGAGACTTTACATGCATAACACATATTCATTGATCAACTTTATGGTTGTTAGGTCTCTTAATGTAAACAAAGATTCTTTTTTCCTCAAGAAAAGGGTTGATATTCTTGGTCTAAAAGCACAATATATACATTATTTGATTTGGAAGCATCATATCTTAGCTGTCGAGAAATATTAATTAAGTACTACAAGATCATTACCTTTAAATAATTGTTATGCATGAGGCAAAGCCGAAATATGTGTTTGACTAAACATATCTTGAAGATATTTAAATTGTTTTCATAATATATGATGCAAGCTATCTTGTATAGAGATAATACAAAATTTATAAGATGCATGAGGCAAAGCCGAAATATGTGTTCGGCTAAACATATTTCTTTCAAGTTTCGTCCCTCATGATCTTGATAAGAATAGTATCCCGATTCATTTCAAGTAATAATTTAAAAGATTTATCCACTAGTGCATAATCTATCTCAATATTTGAAAATTGTATTTAATATTGAATTATGAAGATTCAAAGATCTTATATGATATTTTCATGAGGGGGAGTAAATACGAGTTGCACTCTTTTTTCCTTAACCGAGGTTTTGTCCCAATGGGTTTTCCTAGTAAGGTTTTTAATGAGACAACATGTTATGCGTATCAAAGATGTGTGTACTCTTTTTCCTTCACTAAGAATTTTTTTCCCACTAGGTTTTTATCTTAGTAAGGTTTTAATAAGGCACATTATCTTCATGGATATCCAAGGAGGAGTATTATGAATATCTTTATTCATGGTGGATATCCATATATTAAATTAAACTTAGTGGGCTTTATTATTAGGGTTTAATATCCACTGGAATTAGGGTTTTCATCTTATGCCTAAATATAGACTTTTAGACAAAACATTGTACACAACCCTACTTTAAGAATATAATACAAATCTCTTTTTTGTCTCTCATATTTGTTCTTCTATTTTATTCTTATTCTTTATTTTATTAAAAAAATAAAACTTTTTGTCGAAATTTTATTTTATACAATATATATTAAAAATCATCTAAATAATATTTTTAGTTGGCCTACAAAAATCAAGTGTTAAGTTCCACCTGTAATACCCCAATTTTATTGGATTAAAGTTATCTTTAATCTGACTCATAAAATTCCATTCAATTTAAAATCTCAAATTTACTCATAAATCAAGATTAAAATAAATAAAAAAAGTTTCCTCTGATAAATTTAAATCAAAAATATATGGAGCTTCAATATAAACATATTAAGGACCAAATTATAAAATAAAAATAAAAGGAACATTATTATAAATATACCTATTTTTTTAAAAAAAATACATAATTAGTCTCAGATCAAATATTTTATAGCAAAAATAAAATTTGACCCAACTCGATCCGAACCTATTTTTTAGTTGAAAAAAAAAACGATCAAACATAATGCATATCCCTATCTTCAAGAATTAGAACTCAATAACTGAAATGTACTCAATAACTGAAATGTGAAATTCACACAATATATTAGGTAGTGACATATTTATTTGAAATTAATAAAATTTATTTTTGAGACCATCAGATAAAAATAAAGGAATAATTAAACTATTTTAAAAAATAAAATTAAATGAGTTTATATTATTTAAATGAATTTTAATATATAATTATAGAATTATAATACATCATTATATATTATTAACGTCATATATATTGCTATACATTATTAATTTTTAATAATTTTTAAATAAACAATAATTTTTTAATATTATTTTTGATAAAATTTTGGTTAAAAAATTAGTAGAAACACAATAAGAGTTAAAAATAACTCAAGGATATAAATAACAGTCATACAGAATCAAAGAAAAAAAATAAGTATTCAGGTATCATTAATCCTTTTAAATATAATTGCATATTTAAAATTTTATTTATATTCTTGTTCTTATTTCAATACTTTGATTATTTTTTGATAAAGTAATATGTAACGTTATATTTTATTTTTAAATTAATATTTTCTTCCTTAAAAGTTAATAGATACAGTGACAATATTTTTTATTTTTTTAGTCAACGACCCACATTGCATTAGAATATTTTTTAATCAATATCACCATTTCAATTAAAAAATAAATCTCTAAAAATAAGAATTTAAACCTATAACCTATAGAAGAAAATTAGCTTTTCTTGAATGTGTGCCCATAATAAAACGAGAACAGAGCTAATTAAAATCTTGACAGTGGAGTTTGTTAAGGGCGTTGAGCATTAGTTAGGGATGTAAAAAAATGATTTATCAAAAGAATCTATTAAAATATGTTTAAGTTAAAATTTAATTTGATTTGAGGTTTGGATAATTCAAAATCAATTTGTGTTTGACTGTTGTTAATCTGAACTCTAATTAGATCTGTTATTGTAGTAATTGAATCGATCTGTATCAGATTAAGAATGATCTGAATCCGAATTAAACATGTTACTATGGACTCAAAACCCGATCTGCACCCGATTTAAACGAACCTGAACTGGAGTCTGACCTTGTAAATAACCGATATTATCCGACTGAATCGACCCGATACTCAATTTTATCCGACTTATTTTAAACCCGACCTAATAATTAACCCCACTTGTTTTGAATCTGACTTATTATTAACTTAATACTTGACATGTAATTGATGATATCTATAATTTGATGATTTAATGAATTATTTTAAACCCGGTCTAAAACTAACCCGTATTAGATTCAAATCGAATCAAAATATTAAATTGATCTGAAATAATCTATAATTGACTTAATTCGACCTGATAGTATTTGATCTAAACTCTATTTGATTACATTTTGGGTAAATTACACATATAACCACAATACTATGTGGTTAGTATCGAAATGATCATAGTACTTTAAAACGCGTCAAATAGACCGTGAACTATTAAAATGGTATCGAAATAATCACCGACCATTAAAAAATTAACGGACCGATAACGTTGCAGTTAAAATAAAATGAAATATTATATATTTACCCCTTTTCACTCATATATTTTTTAAATTTAGTCCTAATTAATAAAATTACTTAATTAGGTGATGACACATATCACTACCTGATTGGAGGAGAAAAATAACTTAACCATTGGGCCAAGCATACTCTATTGATATGAAGCACTATTATTTTTATATAATTATTGTTTCTCATATTTGTTACTTTATATTTAAATAATAAAATAATAATTAAATTATTATATAATAAATTAAAAGTTTCAAATTAATAAAATTTTATTTATAAACTCTAAACTCTAAACCCTAAACCTTAAATCCTACATCTTAAAGTCCAAACCCTAAATTCATTCAAATGAATTTTTAAACCCTAAACCCTAAAATCCAACCCTAAATCTTAAATTTTTAAATAAATTTAAGGTTTAACATTTAGAATTTAGGGGTTAGGATTTAACATTTAGGGTTTAGGGTTTATAATATTAAAACTTAAATTCATTTAAAAATTTAAAATTTAGGGTTAGGGTTTAATATTTAGGATTTAGGGTTTACAATGGTAAACCCTAGATTCATTTAAAATTTAAGATTTATTATATAATAATTAATTAATATTTTTATTAAACTAAAAATAATTAAATATAAAGAAAAAATATGAGAAACAATAATTATATATAAATAATAGTATTTCATGTCTTGTTGGCCTAGTGGTTAAGCCATTTGAGTTTCATGCTTTGAACCCACGTTTGACCCCATTGGAAGCATGTTTTGAAATTTATCTTTTCTCCTTTAATCAGGTGGAGACACGTGTAATCACCTAATTAAATAATTTTATTATTTTATTATAATAAAATTAGGACTAAATTAAAAAAATATATAAATGACAAGGAGTAAATGTATAATTATTTTATTTTAACTGTTACGCCATTTGTTAGTTATTTTTTAACGATTGGTGGCTATTTCAGTATCATTTTAATAGTTAACCGGTGTATTTAACGTATTTTAAAGTAGGGTAAACTATCCCAGTGACCACCCAACTAATTGGGGTTACCTGATGCGTATTAGATATGCGTAATTTTAGTGCAAGTGAATACGTCACTAAGTAACAATGTGATGAGTATCAAGTATCGTTTCTACAGGGATTGATCTACTTAATATGCTTCCCTTGATCTTCTTGCTCTGTAAAAGAAAACAAAATAAAAACACAAGTGATTAGGTTGTGATTGAACTAAATACTAAAAACTAAATAAAGATAGAAAATTCAGATAAAGAAGGTGGCCAGGATCCAGTTGTGTTGTATAGTGGATTTAGTCAACTCGTTTCTGTCCAATGCAATTACACAACACTGCCTCAGCAGAACTACAGATTACTGCCTCAACAGTGAAGATACTCGTCTGCCACGACAATCCCTTGCTCTTGGGCAGACTTTACCAAAGTTCAGCAAAGTGTCCTTAAATGACTTCGCTTATCCCTAAGTTGAAGTACTGTTGATGATCAGTCCTTGATGATACCTCCCGGCGTGAATTAATTATAATTACCAACCAATTCCACACTTTTATTAGCCGCTGAAACTCTAAACCTATCCCTAGGCCAAGTTAGTGTTCTATGATAGAAACACCATACTTATTCCTTTCGTGATTCTAACTCTCCCGATATTAGATAAATGGATGACTTACAAACTTCTCTCCTGAGCTTGAATGTAATAACAAAGAATGTCAAAGAATAAGCAAACTTTGATATTTTATTGCATTAGAAATAAGAAATAAAGTTTGACTTCCTCACACTAATACTTTACAACCTTCACTTAAGCCTAAATAAAATTAGAACATAATGTAGAAGAAAAGAAAAACTAAAAGTTCCGAATCTAATTGTATACTCTCTTCCTTTGGATGGCTATGTATTATATAGGCTTGGCCTAGGGCAAACCTGTCCTAAGTAGAATACAACTTGGAGTAAGGAATAAGTCATGTACATAAATCAAATATTTCCAAGTTTTATTCATTCTATAAGGTTTTCCAGCGTGGCCTTGTCTTTGGGCTTTCCACGTGCTATCCAGCTTCGATCCTTGGGCTTCTTGTCCAGCAATATTTTCCTTATTTTTCTCCTTAGCTTCCCTACCACATTGCTACTTGTCCTCTACTGTCTTGGCATCAGGTCCTGCCTCGGCCTTAGTTCGCTACTGCGGCAATGCTTCTTCCTGCACAAATACAAAAATGCAGTAAAGCTTGCCTTTTCTGTAAATGTTATCTTTAATAGCATGATCCCTAAATATATCATATTAAGTCTATGCATTGGTCCAAGTAGGTGTAGAATTGTTGATTAATGCCCATGAAAAGTGTAGAAAGTGATAGTGAGTTGAGCACTTATCAATACCTATTTTGGCCACTCAACTAAAGAACTCGTCAATCAAATCATCTAACTTTAAAACCCTACCTATTTTGGCCACTGTCGTTAAAATTCTGGCGAAGAGGTTAACAGCAGTGACGTAGTAGTTAAATAAAATCTGTATAATTACATACTCAATCCATGTAATTTATTTATTATTTTAATTTAATCCTAATTTTAAATTAATAAATAAAATTAATCACCCAATGTTTAAGACATTAAGTGAGTCGTAATATATATAAATCGTATAAAACAAAAAATATTAAAGAAAAAAGTAAGAAACATCAAAGACGAATTATTTTATTCGAATATTATATTTTTGAATAAAAGTATTCCTACAATAAATATCTGAATAAAAATCATAAATATTTGAATATTTGGATTTAAAAATATTCAAATAAAAATATTTAGATTTTAAATATTTGAATAATAAATATTCGAATAAAAATATTTGGACTAAAAATATTCGAATAAAATATTTGGATTAAAAATATTTGAATAAAAAATATTTGGATATTCAAATAAAAATTATAAATATTTTTATTCCAACATCCGAATAAAAATCATAAGTATTCAAATATTTTTATTCAAATATTTTTTAATCCAAATATTTTTATTCGAATATTTATTATACGAATATTTTTATTCGTATATTTATTATTCAAATATTTAAAATCTAAATATTTTTATTTTAATATTTTTAAATCCAAATATTCGAATATTTATGATTTTTATTTCAATATTTGTTGTAGGAATAATTTTATTTGAATATTTATTATACGAATATTTTTATTTGTATATTTAATATTAAAATATTTTTATACGAATATTTATAATTTTATTTGAAAATATAATATTCGAATAAAATAATTCATCTTGAATGTTTCTTACTTTTTTTTCTAACTTTTTTTATTTTATACGATTTATATATATTATGACGCACTTAATATCTTAAACATTAGGTTGATCAAGGTTTAAGCACTTTTGTTTTGTAGTAAGAGGTCATATGTTCAAATCCCACCAAAAGTAATTAATTCTTTTAATTTTTCTTTCATCTGATTGTGACATGTGTCATCTCCTGGTGGTGACACGTTTCATAATCCTATTGGAGAAAAATTAATATAATAAATGAAAATAATCATTCAAACCAGTGATGAAACGTGTCATCAATTGATTGGGTGATTAATTTTATTTATTAATTTAAAATTATAATTAAATTGAAACAATAAATAAATTGTTGAGATTAAATGTGTAATTTTATAGATTTTATTTTACTGCCACGTCACTGCTGTTAACTTTTTCGTCAGAATTTTAACGGTAATGATCAAAATAGGTAGGTTTTAAAGTTGGGTGACCTAATTGACGAGTTCTTTAGTTGGGTGACCAAAATAGGTATCCTCAATTAGTTGGGTGGTCATTGAGGTAGTTTACCCTTTAAAGTATTGTGACCATTTTGATATCAACCCGATAATATTATGGTTATATATATAATTCACCCTTACATTTTTTACATCCCTAAAATCGATTACAATCTACAAATTACAAAGGGATAAATGATGGAAACATATGCTTTTGTCAAAATTTATATCATGAAATAAACATATAACTTACTCTGTTCGTATAAAATAGGGATAAATAACCAAATCATCAAAAGTATATGTACCTTGCGAAGTGTAGTGATTAAATTTTGGTGATGACTATTTTAATATTTATTTAAAAATTATTAAAAATAACAATTATTGAAGTGAAAGGATAATAATATGTCATAGATTTTAGACTTATCTTATATTAAGATGAACGTAAGATTTTATATCAAGGATGAACATATAAAATTTTAATTAGACGAACTAATAAAATTTTCGTCTAATTAAAATTTTATGAAAAACTAAAATAAAATTTTATAAGAAATTCTTTAAAAATCTAAATCAAATTTAAAATCTAAAGGAAAATGATTTCTCTTCTTCCTCCCCTTAATTCATCTCTCGATATATTTGTAATCACTAATTTTATCCAAGGTATTAAAGCTGGTTTAATTTTCGCTTTAAATTCGAATATTGGGCTTGTAGCTATTAAACAAAAAATAAAAAATATTACTACTAATTATATTACATTATTTTGTTATTTTATTTTATAATAATAAATACATTTGTGTCTTATTTAATACAAAAAGTACTATTATCATTTAAATTTTGTTACTTTCATTATAAACTAAAAATCCAAAAAATTATGTATTTGTATTTATTTATTTCTGTTTTAATATTAAATATTCTTATATTCTTATAATATTCTTATAATATCATTTTCTATTATTATATATTTTTGGTTTATTATTATTATTATTATTATTATTATATGTATATAAATGAATCTGAATATAAATAAAAAAACATTTAAATAAGCATAAAGCCCAAGTTCCTTTTTATTTCAGTACATAATAAAAATTACAAAACCCAAAAAATTAATATAATCAGCACAAACCCTAGCCCAGATCCGAATATCAGCTAACCCTAACCCTTTTTCATTTCGTGCAGTCGCTCCAGGACCGTTGGATCGGCTCTCAAATCCAACGGTCAAGATTGAAGAAGGAGAATGCCTCAAATTGCTGCACGCGTCATGCGCCGACTGTTGGTTGCTCCATGAGCGCGTGCATTGCACACCCCATAGCATTCGAATTCTCAGCGACCGTTCGAATCCTGTCGTCGGTCGCCGTTCGTTCTCTCCCCGCCGATAGTCATACCTCGCATGCAAACAAAGTGTCAAAATCGTGGAAACTTACAGAGGCAAAACAACAAAAATTGACTGAAATTTCAAAAAGGCATTGCAACTGAAGTTCAGAGATTTCAGAGGTTACACAACACACTGATTTCGGTCAATATTTTAGAAAAATCAGAGAGTTACATGAGCAACGGAAACTAAAATCAATAGAAGTAGAACCAATAGGAGATTTAATTTTTCTTTTCTCTTTTTTCTAATTTCTTTGTAACCGATTATAAAAACAGAGAGCGAATAGATTGTAAAGGGTCCTCACTTTGAATCAATAGAAAAAACAACAACATTTCAGAGTAATATCCTCTTGTCCATTTCTATTTCGCAAAAAAAATAAAATCTTTAGGGTTTTGTTTCTTACCCATTTTGAAGTGTGTCGGTTCGTCTCTTTCGATCGGTGATAATCCCCACGGTCCTTGGATCAACGGGGTGAGCCAACCAGAAAAGGTAGACGAATCGAGGCCTTCGAATCTAAAGGGGAAAGGTCTTTTCGGTTTTGTTTTACCAAAATAAAATGGGTATTTGATTCGTTTTTTTGGCTTTAAATCTGTTTTGGGGTTTCAAAATCAAAAAGAAAGGTTGTTTTGGTGTTTGAAAAGAGGGATTTTTATTGGTTTTTAAAAGAAAAGGGGTATTTGCAAAGAGGGATTTTTATTGGTTTTCGTTTTCTGGGGAACGTGGCGGAGCTGATGAACACATGAGTGTTTATCTTTTTCTGGGTTTTTATGATGAACACATAGAGAAAGAGGGGCTTTTGATTTCGGTTGAAGAGAGAAAATGGTAAAAGGGGGTTTAATCTTTGTTTCAAGTGTGTTATATACTTTCCTCATATTTTAAAAATGGGCTTTTTACATAATAAACCCCTCCGTATTAAAATATTAACCCCCTCGGTCCTCTTAACTCTTATTTTCCTTTTGATTTCGTCCCTAATTGGACCATGACTGTTATTTTAAAAATGGTTTAATTACATTAAGGTCCCTCCTTGTTTCAGGATAAACTTTCAGACCCTTCCTCACCTCAAAATGGTGTTTCGAGGGCCTGAAGGTTTTTCAATTATTTTATTATGATCACTGTTTTAAAATAAATCTTGCCTTTTCTTTTAATTTTAACTTGAGACTTTGTTTTATTTCATTTTGGTCATTTCAGTAGTCTTTTTCATTATTTCTAGTACCTTTTATGTTTTTACTTATTTAGCACCTTCTATTTATTTGTTTATTTTCTTTATTTATTCATGCACATTCATTTATTCTTACTTTACCATGCATTTTATTCATGCTACTTTATATCATATTTTGCCATGATATTTATTTTTCCATGCATTTCATTATTTTGCTTCAAGCATTTATCTATTTATGTTTTATTATGCCATGTACTTTTATTTATGTTTTATATGTTGGTTTTATTTACTTTTATTTATGTTTTATATGTTGGTTTTATTTATTCGTTCATTTATTTAGTTATTTATGTCTCTTTAATGTGGTTGTAATCTTTTTGTACATGTAATTGTTTTTAATTTTGCTCAAAATCACACTTCCTAATTAATGAACTTAATTAATCACGTCTTTATTCGGTCGTAACAAGCCCGTCTTCCTAGCGTATCGGTAGCGGTGTATGCGTTGCCTTCGAATAAAGACACGGTAAAAATAAAATTGAATTCGAATCTTTAAACAAATCTCAACTTAATACCACTTTAAAATAAAATTTCCAAAATTAATTAAGCGGTATTTTGTAAAGGTGCCAATTTTGGGCGGTTTTAAACGCTAAACCCGTTTTTTAACCGTAACTGACTCTCAAACCCAAATCGTTTCAGATCTCTAGTTTTTACGATATCCGGTCTACCAAAAGTGACCGGTGGCGACTCCAACCCTTTTATTTAAAATCTTTTTTCAATTATTTTCCAACCTTTTTAAACCAATTTTTTTAAAATCCTTTTTCAAATTTCAAAATTCTCCTTTTCCAATTTTAAACCGCTAATTCAAAATTTTAATTTTAAACCCTAAATTTCCGAATTTCCTAAATCCCTAATTTTTTAAATTAAACCCTAATTTTCTAATTTTAACATAACCCCCAATTTTTAAATTTCCACTAGTGAACCCTTTTATATTTCCTCTTTTTTCACTCACACCTATTATTTTAAGAAATTTAGGGTCGCTACAATATTATATTATTAAGAATAAAAAGCATAGATTTAGCTTACGAGAGAAAACAAGTCTGTACTATTTTTCTTAAAAAATAAAATTATTTTTTTAAAAATCATCAAAATCTAAAAGTTGCAAACCAACATTTAACGAAGAAAATCCTAGTTGATTTCATCTATAATATTATTTCCATTAAACTTTACTTTTCAATCATTTCATTATCAATGATTCAAATATCTCATACCATCACAGTACAATATTTTTTAGCAAAAATCTTTTGCTTCTTTCCCATACATCCTTTTGTGCATCTTGTTAAAAATTTTACAAAAATTGAATTTTAAGCCCTAACTCTTTTTTTCTATATCCTAAACTCTAAACCCTAAATAATATACCCTACCCCTAATTCCCTAAACCATAACCAAAACCTCTAACCTAAAACCTTAAACCTTATACCTTGAATCCTCTAATTTAAAGTAGAGACACAAATGGATGCATGAAAAAGAGACAAACTATTTGCACCATTTTTTTGAACTGATTGAGAAATGATACCACGTGTCACTTAAAAAATTCCCTAACCTAAATGAAGGAAAAAGAGTGCATATAGTATTATTAAAGGAACCATGAAATTAACTTGACATACAAAGGATGCAAATAAACTATGAAATAATTCCCTGACTCACATGACTGTACTGATAATACGGTAGGCCAAAGCGATCACGATGGAGGAGAGGGATAACTTGATCTGGTATATCATCTAATATCACTAGTTGAAAACTGGAAGGAGTAAGCTTTGACAAACAATCTGCGACCATATTCTGTTTACGCGACACCAACTTGAGGTGAAGAGACCAATTATGTTTACACAATAAAGCAATAGCTTTAACCAGATTCAAAGTACTATTAACAACATCAGGATCAAGAACCAAACGAATAGCAACATCACTATCAGATTGAACCTGTAAACAAGTCAGACCTAGAGACCACATCACCTGAAGACCTATAAAAATACTTTAGAGCTCAACATGTAGCGATAAACAATACCAATCAACTTACAATAACCCTTGATCCATACACCTAATGAATTACGAATCACTCCCCTTATTGTACTAATACTATCACCAAGACACACAACATCATTGTTAAGACAAAACCAATTGGCCTGAGGAGTATTCTATTTTATTAAGTCAATATGTGAATGAGTACGAGTCGATATAACAAAAATATACTCCTCAAAATAGGTATCCGAAATAAGAACAAACTTATAGATATCAGTTAAGGGAGAACAAACACCATTAAAGATAAAATCATTATGGCATTTCCATAGATGCCAAAGGAGATATGGAAAGAAACAATACCAAGGGATAGAGTTTGGATCAATCAATTGTGAATTTTCAATGTTCTTAAAGAGTAAGTCTTTTAGGTTGGATACAAAGAAAAGAACATGTTCGGATGATGGTACAATCATCTTTTATAACTCCTTATTTGGCGAAAATTCTCACAAAATATGAAGGATAAACTCATAACAACAATTACAACATGGACACGAAGGGTCTAAAGATAGACCTCAACGAAAACGCTCAACATTTGTCTTAAGACGTTGACGAAGAGTGAGCCAGCAGAACATACGGATGTGTTGTGTTATCGGAAGCTTCCATATGCGTGACCATTTATAATTCATCCCTTCCTAGGATTGCTCCATAAGGTTCAAATAAGCATATACAATAGAAAAATATCCAGTGGATGTGAGATTCCAACCTATTGTATCATGATGAATACCGTTAAAAGGAGGTATTACCCTTACAACATGGAGAATTACCGAGGGAACAAGAATATGGTCTAAACGATCTTCATCCTATTGAACATTCTCATGAACGATATCTTCAAAGCTTAAGGTATCTAAATTTTTCATATTTGATTTAGTCCAAGGGCGTAAAGTACCAACGACTGGAACCCAAACATCATCCCAAAGACTAACATTAGAACTATCACCAAGTAACTAGAGGATATTGATGAGAATTTGCTCCCAAATATTCGATATAGCACGCCAAAGATATGAACAAGCAGATCGAGCAATAGATAAAGGACATGGACTCACCATTTTATATTTTTGGCACAAAACATTAACCACAAGGAATTCGAGTTACTCATCTCAATCAAATCACTTATTCTTTTTAAGAAACCATAAAATATCTTTAGTTAAATAATGTTTTTCAACGGATCGAA
The DNA here is from genome assembly GCA_035048815.1 of Abelmoschus esculentus. NCBI lineage: Eukaryota > Viridiplantae > Streptophyta > Magnoliopsida > Malvales > Malvaceae > Abelmoschus > Abelmoschus esculentus. The sequence continues at coordinate 7,628,455 of JAUCBN010000026.1, read as the reverse complement.
AAAATTAAGAGATAATAACATCTTTAAAATCATTACCCATGATTTAAATATCGAACTTTTTACTTTACTATCTTTGCATAATAATTCAAACATGTTAAAATTTAACATAAAATATCAACAAATCAAAATTTATATAAGTATAAAAATAACTTAAATATAACTATTGCATTAAATTATTAATGTTTCACATTTTTTTAAATCATATTCCTAATTATAAGTCAAAAGTTGAATTTCTTATGATTTATAACTTGAATGACTTATGAATTATGACTTGAATGTATTTCTTACTTATTTGAGGATATTGTGTATTAATTTTATATTTTACAATGACTTATGAATTGAATGTATTTTTTACCTAGTCGAGGATATTGCATATGATACAAGAATGTCAAAAAACTTACCATATAAATATAGAACGACAATTTCAAACTTCTTTTGAATGGTTTTATATAGATAGTTTATCATATGCCAAAATATACAATACCAAAAACATATTTAACCTTTAAGGTTATGATATACATTGTCATTATTGTTTCGTAACGCATTCGCACAAAAGTGCATAACTTCAAAACGTGATTTATATGAATTGGTTACTCTTAATTCTTTATAGGAATATTTTAATATCTCAAAAAATATAGTTTTATTCTTTTTACTTATGTTCTAAGGTACATATCAATTATCGAGTATCAAAATATTTTTTAGTAATACCTTAAATTTTGTCTTTTAAATTATATATGTCTTGATGAGATAATAGAGATTTTTAATAAAAATATATATATTTCTTAGTTTAAGACCAAGCAAACAGACTCTAAAGTAAAAATTTAAGATCCACACAAATGTATCATTATAAGACAAAACAATAAAGAAAGTATAAATTAAAATTAGTTGAGAGTAAAAAGTATTTTTATAATATATCAAAACTTATTAGCTAAAATAATAAATAAAAAATATAAATTTTATATTAAATTAACTTATAAATTATCATTTTACAATAGTGAAGAAGTATGTCCTCTTATATGGTATATTGAAATTTGTATATGTTAAAATATTATCTATTATAAATGATAAATAAATTATTATAGATAAAATTTTATAATTTGTACACGTCAATATACATACTCTTATCGTCTTCTACTATAGATGTGAGCTTAACACGGTTACTGAAAAAAGTAACTACTAAACTTTCTTCTAATATGGCCCAAAAGCTGTTACATCTATTATTATTAATGTCATTGTAAAACAATTTTAACACATCTCAAAAAAATTTAGTAAATTTTTAATATATTGAAACCAATTTTTTTTATCGTTGTCTAATCCACATTAATTTCATTCAACTATTTTTTTGTAATATTCTTCGATAGTTTTGAATTTTTAAATATTTTATTTTTTGTTGATATAAAAAAATATGATGACAACTCATTATATTATCATCATATCTTCTGTTATACAATTTTATGCCTATTTTTTGAATTTAAATAAAAAAGTAAAATTGGTTGAATTTTTTGATCATTTAATATTCAATTGTACATTTGATGTGTTTGTGTTTTTTTAAAAAAAAAAACACATTTAATGGCTTGTAAGAAAATATAATTAACATAGTATTTATAGTTATTTAAAAAAAACACAAATTTTATGTTATTTATAACTGTTTTTCATGTTATTTATAATTAATATGTAAAGTTTTAAAATCAATAAATTTGATTGTAGGTTTAGATAATTCTTATTAATAGATAAATTATTATGAGAAAAACTCTTACTTTAACTCAAAGATCATTCAATGTAATCTGATTCTCAAAAAAAATAATATTCACCTACATCAAAATGATTAAAATAAAGTTAGTTATTTAATATATATTACATAAAAAATTTAAACTATATGATTTGAATGTATTTCCTAGCTAGTTAAGGATAATGCATACGACCCAAGAGAATCAAAAAGTTTACTACATAAATTTGAAATATAACTTTCAGATTTCTTTGAATGTCGATCTTGTATAGATATCAAAAAACAATTAATTAAGCAAAAACAATAACAAAAATAATATATCATAAATCAAAAGATACATACAATGCCAAAAACTTATTTGGCCTCTAAGATTCTGATATATATTATCATTATAGTATCATAACACATTCAAACAAAAACGCATAACTAAGATGATTTATATAAATCAATTGCTCCAAATGCTATTTTGAGATATTGTAACATTTTAAAAAAACACAGTTTTGTTCCCTAAAGGTATATACCAATCATTGAATATCATATCATTTTTTTAATATATTCTCAAATTTTTTCTTCTAAATCACAGACGTCTTGATTAAATGATATATATTTTAAATAAAAATATACTTCTTAACTTTAGACAAAACAAACAGACTCCAAAGTAAAAATTTAGGACCCACATAAATTTTATTATTATGAGAAAAAAATAATGATGAATGTAATAGTTACTTAAATTAATAACATTAGTTAGAAGTAAAATAATATTTTTATAATCTATCAAAAATTATTAAGTAAAATGTTGAACAACAAATTTAAATTATATATTAAATTAACTTAAAGATTATTATTTTGCAGATATTGGAGAAATATGTCATCTCATATGATATTTTGAACACTGTGTATGCTAGGATATTATCTATTCTAAATGTCAAACCAATCCTTCTAGACATATTATTTTTTAATTTATCCAAATTAATATATATATTCTTATCTTCTTCTACTTTTGGTAAGATCTTAACACAATTACCAAAGGAAGTAACCATTAATTTTTTAGTGTGACCCAAAAATTATTATACCTACTATTATTAATGTCATTGCTAAACAATTTTAATACATCTTAGAAAATTTTAGTAAAATTTTAATATATTATTCCATTTAACCAATTTTTTCTTTAAATATTATTCGATGATTTTAAACTTGTTAAAAAATAACTATTTTTTTGATGATAAAAGATTTAAAGAAAACTTATTAATTTGTCATCATAACTAATAATTTTTTATCATACCTCTTTAATATCTCTTTTTCGAATTTAAATAAAAAGTAAAATCTGTTGGATTTGTCAATATTTTAATATTTAATCACTCATTTGATGTATTTGTGTTTGTACAAAGAATAATATGACCTGTAAGAAAATTGAATTCCACGCTTTGAAGACGATGCAATTTCACGCTTTGAAGTCGGTAATCCTTTATGATTCGATGCTCCGTACTTTATATCTGTGACAACCAAAAAGATTACTCCAAAGAGACAAGGAGCAAGAATATAAAATATTCGTGAATTATAATTTATAAGCACTTATAATGTCCGTTTAAAAGGACAAAGGAAATAAGAAACCATATTACAACACAATAGATAACTTCATAGGATATTGAAATACATTTTGTCAAGTCTAAAAAATAGGTAATGAGTATTAATATTACATCAAAAATGAAAAAGAAAGTCTTAAGATAAACAAACGATAATGTTGCATATCATATTAAACATGTATTTTAGAAACAAAGTATTAACCCCGTGACAAGTGGTATCAGAACAATCCTTTAATTGTACGATTTTATGCCAAGTACCCATGAGAGGGATAGGCAGGGTGAGCAACCGTAACAAGAGGGGTGAGGTATGTTTTGTGAGGGTATATGTATATTTTTACCCATTGAAAATAGATAAGGGAGAAAGGGAAAGAGAATATGTTTATGCGTAAGTCTTGTATAGATGCTAAAAAATTATTATTAAAGTTAAAATTTTGCAACAAAAATAATATATAATTATATGCCAAAAAGATACAACACCAAAAACTTATTTAGCCTTTAACTTTTCAATATACATTATCATTATAATATCGTAACGCTTTCGAACAAAAACGCACAACATGAAAAGATGCCTCAAAATGACTTTTTGGGATATTCTAATATTTCAGAAACTAATGATGAAGTATTGAATCTTGATTCAGTATAACCTCAAACTTTGTCCTTTAAATAAATTCGTCTTGATGAGATAATAAGATTTTAAATAAAAATATACCTCTCAGCTTCAGACCAAGCAAACGGGCTCTAAAGTAAAAAGTTAGTAAAAAATAAAAATTTAGTGACTAAAAAATTATTTTAGCTTAATTTAGTGACCTATTATGTAATTTAACCAAAATTTATAATAAATTTTGGTTAATTCGTTTAATAACTGAAATAATTTCGGTTCGGTTAATTCAATTAAAAAATTGGTTCGGTTAATGGTTAAGATTTTAAAAATTTTGATTAATTTGGTTTTGGTTAATCCAGTTCAACCATCGACCGAATTAACCGAATGCTCACCCCTATGATAAACCGATGATTCTAGACATAAAGTTCTGCAATTTATTTAAATCAATATTCATATTCTTATTTTATTCTACTATTGGTAAGAGCTTAACTTGGTTAACAAAATTTGATCAAACTCAAGAAAATAAATAAATTTGATCATTTAATAACTTTGACCATTAACTTCAATATTTTTAAAAAATGACACGAGTTACAACAAAATAATATCACTTGTCATTTCTAGGATTTTTTAAAATTATATAAAAATCCTAAAAAATATTTTTTTAATTCCAAAATTTAGTTTAAAATGATAAATAATATTTTTTTAAAAAAAATATTAAAAACTAAAAACTAAAAATATTAAATATTAGTATACAGTTACAAAAACATATATTTATATTATAAAATAATTTTAGAATTTTCAAGATTCTTTTATAATTTTTTTAGAATTTTTATATATTTTTTTAAAATTTAAAATTTCTTGAAAAGATAAGTGGTATTATCTTGTTGCGACATGTGTCAAAAAATTAAAAAAAACCATTAAAGTTAATGGTCAAAGTTATTCAAAGGATCAAATTGATTTTTTTCTTGAATTTTAGGGTTTAATTGGATGTAAAGGGTTTAACTGATAATTTTTTGCAAGAGTTTAAGGGTTAAATTGAGTTTTTTCTTGAGTTTAAGGTTTTAATTGAGTGAAAAAATATTTAAGCGCTTAATTGATTTTTTTACAAAAGTTTAAAGGCTTATTGAACCCAAAATCAATATTGTATTTCAAAATAAAATAAGTTAAAGTTAGACAGTAACTAAATAAGGTTCTATAGATACATAGTCCAACTACTAAAATTAAAATGTTGTACTTGAGTTGAATCGATTTTGGGAGATTCTTATAGATGTGCTCTTCTAATCGGTAACTGGACAACCTACACACAGAAATAAAAAATTTGCATGTTGAGCTTAAAAAGCTTAGTAAAACATATCTACTGTATTATACTTTATGACATTCATAAAAGTAAGAATGTAATATAAGTAAAAAGTGTACGGCATGAATAAACAAAAAAATTAACTAGTGCCATAGCAATGGTAGTTAACCTAGAATCTCTTCAATATCGAGTCTTTCTATCTACTACATACCCAAAACACCTAGCCATTGGGTAGCAACATGGTTTATCTACTCGAAGACATGTATCCATCAAGTAAGGGTTATCATATACTTAGAAGCACCTAACCATCGAGTAACGATATATCATATCTAGAAATGTTTAGTAAAAATGTTATAGAGAAATCACGGAGTCAAGGAGGCTACGTAGGAAAGTGAGGGGGATATGATATTGCATTATCCACATTTGTTTTCATTAGGTAAGTTTCAATGATGAATTTTTAAGGAGAGGAAAGCAATAATGATTCGAATTTTAGAATCTGTGATTCAATTAAAACTCGAACCCTGGACTTTGAGTTTTAGGCCTTTAAGTTTAAGCCTTCGGGGCTTTAGTGGGGTTATAAATGATTGTTGTGCTTGAATTTGGACTTATAACTAGGTTAGAATATGATAGGAGGGTAGAGAGGTAATTTTTTCTTTCTAAAGAGGAAAAAGAGGGTGACAATTTAATTCTTTATAGAAAAGTAAGAGAATGAGGTCAACATTGTCCATTTTGTCTTCTACCTTTATCCATCCCATCTCCTAACCCCCACCCAAAAGAGAAAGGTTAAGTCTCTATATTTTGAAGTATGAATATTGAATTTTGCGTTTGAGATAATTTGTTAACATTCAAGTATCTATGTTTTGAGGTAAGGTTAACCAACGTTGGTGGAGGTTAAAGTAATATGTTTTATGGGGACTTTGCGAAAAAGATCTAAAAAGAGTTTAATCTCCTTTTTTAGTTCCACGAGTAAGTTTATTTGAATTTCTTATCTTCTACAAGTTGTAACATGTTTACTTTGTTTTATAGTGAAAGAGGTTGGAGTCCTCAAAGGAGCTTGTGATAAAAAAAGTCTTGAGGAACTTGTCTTAGAGGTTTTTTTAATATTGAATCAATGTTAGTACATTACTAACTCCTTTGGTTCATACACATCTTAAGGATGATGTTTGTGTTCTTAGATTTTTTATTTATTCTTGTTTTGGGTGTTGAATGCTTGAGGCCCTTTTTAATGGTATAATTTAGATATGGTGTTAAAAATTTGTAAAACTTGGTAGCAAACCAACCAAATAGGATTTAGGATCCCTCTAAGAGGTTAAGCAGGGGTGTGCATTATTCGAATTAACCGACTGAATCAAAATTATTTTGGTTAAATTGTTCGGTTAATTTTAGGTACGTCCAGTTAAAGAATATTATTTTTTTGAAAATTTGGTTATCGGTTAATTTGGTTCAAAATCAGTTAATTACCGAATTAACTGAAATTATTAAATATTAAATATTATATATATATTTATTCATTTAAATTTTAAAAATTATAAAAATTTTCATTAAATTTTTTATATTATAAAATGATAACTAAATTTTTATCAAATAAGCATAAAATAAAAGTTTAGTGACTAAAAAAATTATTTTAGCATAATTAGTAACCTATTATATAATTTAACCAAAATTATAATAAATTTTGATTAATCCGATTAATTCGGCTAATTAACCAAAATAATTTTGATTTTGTTTTGGTAATGGTTAAAATTTTAAAAATTTCGGTTAATTCAATTTTATTTAATTCAGTTCAGACACTAACCAAATTAACGGAATGCACACCCCTAAGGTTAAGATTTCTGTTTTGAGTGCCTGGAAAATGATTTCTTGAGACTAGAAAGTTATTTCTACTTTCAATATTGGTGCTTGAGGAGGCAATGCTGATAATTATTGTATTGGATGAAATGAGACCCAGATACTGATATGGTGTTCAACTTACACTGATATTCCATTCAAAGAAGTACCGATATGTGTGACGTCGGTCTTTACTCTAGGCTTGTTTGATATGATGTATACGTGATGTGTGAGATTAATGCATCTTTTGTTGATTGCTCTATGTTTAGGTGTATAGAGATACCCCCAATGTTTATTATTATTATTATTATTATTCTTATTATTATGTCATATTTAGCTATATGCTTAGATTTATGATCTTCATGAAGCATGATTGAGTGAAAGTGTATCCATTGAGTTTTTTTAGTTTAAAATTTTAATTTTTTTTATTCTTAAGTTAATAGGTTTGCGTGCATTGTTAGTGCTATATCCTGGTAAGACTTCAACATCGACTTGTTTTGAGTATATTACTTAGATTAAATTGGTTATGTACTCATAGGACCATATGTTTGTATTGCAACTTTATTTTGGATTTTAAATCACGATTCAAATGCTTTTTATTATGTAATTTAAATAGAGCTCCAATTTTAAGTTTCCAAATGCTTATTTATGTTGAAATATTTTAAATTAATAGTTTATGGAAGTGAATGTGTTTGGGCTAAACTAGGTTAGAAATTTTATGAAAATGAGTTTAGCTTGAGGCTAAAATATGATATCTGGGTTGAAGGTGTTACATAAAAATTGGTCTCTACCCTCATTTTCTCTAATTTATTTACTTTTATAGAAAAAAAGTAAGGTTTTATCCTTCAATACTATGCTCAAATAAAATAAAAAGATATCAAGGTCAATATTATATTTCACAACATAATCCAAAATCTATGTAAAAATAAAGAAAATAAAAAAATTAAGTATTCCTACCTCTCTTTCTTCCAACACGATGTGAGCGCATCTATGCCAGCAAAGGGTGTTGTTTTGGATGTTTTACCATTAAGACCTATTACTTGTTATAAGGTAAAACAATTCAAGAAAGTTCATTTCTCTCAAGTCTTTAAATGTTCCTGATTCCTTTAATAATGTTTGTACCTTAGAGAATAAGGTTTCCAATGTGTGACATATTGATGTGTAACATTTTTTTTAGTTATACTACATATTTATAAATGTTTAAAGTAAATACTAAGTATTGTGTGCTTTGTTTTGCTTGTAAGTGTGATAACACTATTTTTATAGCTTGTGTGTTTAGACAATAAGATTACATTGTGTGTTTAGCTTACTTGAATGTGTTCAATAAGTTTACAATGATTTTGAATGTAATTTTTTTTTTGTTTTCAATAAGGAACAATAAAGGACAACCTCTTAAGGACTTAATTCTAGTTCAATTGAAGCTCAAAGGAGTGTATACAATTCATCTCAGTTCACTACACTTTCTGCTAGTTGAATTCAGCTCAACTTTAGCTTCACTAGCTTAACTTCAACAGACGAGTCCAAAGGCAACTCAAAGGTAAAAAATCAGCCCTCCTCTTTGACATATAGGGCAACATAATGGATAAGGATGAGGAGTTATTTGTTAATTCAAACAATAAACACATGTTTAATGGGTTAAATACAACCTTTTCCCTCCTCTCTTCTTAGGCAACTCAGTTCAAATGTATGGTTGAAAAAGCATATTGTGAAGAGAAGTTAAGATTAACTATAATTTAAGTTTTAAATTTAATTTATAATTCATTTGTAGCCCCATTCTTAATTTCAGTTAGGCTTTCTTCCTTTTCTCACATGTTAAACTTGTGATACTACGGGTTCTCAGATTGTTATCTAACGGGTCCAAGTCTTTTGATCATTGAACATATAATGTTCGGGTTTATACATGTTAGTAGAGGTTCTTCCTTATTCTTTGTTGTTAACCGAATTTCTAGATTTTTAATTTTCACCTTTGTCATCTTCTTCGAGATTTCATCTTTAACCTTTCACCAAACCAAAATTCCAGCAACATAACTTCACCCTTTATTCACCTTTTCTTCACCATTTTCATCTAATAACTTAACCATCAAGTCAATAAAAATATCCTTTATTCTAGTGAATTTTCTGTAGAGAATTGTTTATTTCGTTCTTAGATCCATTACAATCAAAGAGAGTCTTCTTTCATTGAGGCTTCCTCTTATCAAAATGTCTACCATGCTTGGGAGATAAATATGATTTTTTTTTCTCTTCTTTCTATTTTATCATTTTTTATAATATTTTTCCTTTAAAAAATATCAACCACCCAAATCTATTCAAATTCAATGATCCAAATTAAACATAAAAACTATCATCTACGTCCAATGACCAAAAATACTTGCTCGTAAGACCTTCCATAATCACTTTTGAAAAAATTACATCTTAAAGGTTCACCTCTCTCACTATTTTAACTTTACACATCAAACTTAAATTCTTATTCACTAGTCCTCATTTTCATACAATTGATCTTTAAAAAAATTCAAAAATTTTCAATTAGATTCTTAATATCTAGTTATCCAAATATGTTTCAAATATCCAAATTATTAACCCAAAATTTGATTCGTTACAACTCTTCTATCCTTAAAAAATTCTTTAAAAATTTTACCCTAAACTAAGAACAAGATGCTAAACTTTATTAACTCTTCTAAGTTCTTAAATATATTGGACTACTTTAATTTTTCCAAAACATAACAATTACATTTATTGTCTTTCTAACAATACATGCACAATATCAAGTGATTGTTTCTTTTAATGGGATTTAATATCATGCGATACATTATTAAAAATAGGGAATAAATTCAAATGGTACTCAATCAATTTCGTCACATGAATATGTTGTCATGGTAATCGAGCTTAGGTGTTGGGTCAAAAATATAAGCATACAAAAAATCATTTTTCACAATATTATATGATTAAAAGAAATAGATTGATCTAGTAGCCGTTAGGTTAATACAAAATAACTTCCCTCATCGTGATTCCTTGGAAGATAATTTAATTTAAATTGAAAACCTTTTATCAATATCCTCGCTTGCCCGACCCAAGACTTCTTAAAATGTGAACATCATGTATAATAAATTATACAATTCTAAAATATACAAATACATAATATATATTGATACAATATTTAATGTATTCATAGTATATAATATAATTTAATGTACACGTATATATACACAAATATTATTATGAGGTAAATATATATCTATATAACATTATATACATTAAATATACATATACAAATAAAATTATACATACATAAATATCATGTAAATTGTATAAATAAACATATAAAAAACACGTATATGTAAAACAAAAACAAAATAAATATAAATAAGCATGAAAAGATAAATAAATAAATAAATAAATAAATAATCAACAATTCGAGCATGTATTCAAATTTACAGACTAATACTCAAGAAAAACAAAAGGAAAGAGGCCAAAAAAAACAATTAGATCATTGAAAATCTGATTTAAACACAAAGAAAAGGGATTTAAAAATATAAAAAAGGGTCAATGACTAAAACTAGAATTTCACCCCTTTTAAAAATAAATAAATTAAGGATTGAGAGAAATAAAAACGTTTAAAATAAAAGGATCTAAAAGGATATTATTCCCTTAATAAAAATTAAATTTCTTTGATAAGGGTAAGGATTACAAAATTTTGAAAACAGAAGCGATCTCCGAACGTAATTTTTTTCGTAAGAAAGGTTAACAAAGTAAAGGTTTTGGAGTGAAAGGACCATTTAATAATTACTATATTTTTAAAAACAATTAATCTATAAAAAGTAACAATTTTTTATTTTCAAATTTTACCATTTTAAACCTCTTTTATAATAACCCTATTTTTTCTCTGTTTTCTTCAAAACCAAACTAAAAAACTCTCCATAATTTTTAGAAGTCACCCTCAAAATCCAAATCCTAATGGTGCTGGATCATTATACTTATCGTTCTTCATCATCGTCCACTGTCAATCGTCCCCCCAAACTCTTATAAAAATTAAATTCAAAATTCAAAATCACTCTTTATTTGTATAAAAAACAAAATTAATATCCTTTTTAAAACCTAAATCCCCTTTTTATAGATGAAACTCTTTTTTATAAAGTAAATGACCTTTGCCGATTCACTTAATAAGAAGCTTATTGTTGATAGAGAACTATGATGGCATTGACAGTAAACTTTTACCCCCTTTATCCTTTTATTTTTTTGTTTTTTTTATATTTGAATGCATGCAAAATAAAAATACTACCTTTAAAAGTTCTTTTTAATTTATGTAAAAAATACTAGATCTTACATCTTATATATTTGATTTTGATCTCTTTTATTTGCAAGCATAATCAAGAATTAATTGCTACCATTGTTGATAATTTTTTTAATTTGACATGTCCTCTTTTTATGTTATCTTGTCCATACATGATGGTTGAGCTGGTGAGAGGGGCAACTAAAATGTTAGTCACGAAGTCATATAGTGACGAAAAAATCTTCATTCAATTATATGAAATTTAGATCGATAGATCAAATCTGATTTAACAGTTTAAATTAATCAACGATAAATTACCGAGATCACTTTTAGAGAAATATATGGCACTACAAGTGTTACAAAGTAATCAATCCAAACGATAAAACCGAAAAAGAAATATAATAATCTCAAATAAATTACAAATTCAAACCGTATTAAACAAAGTTTTGATTCTCACGCTATTGTTTTGCCTTTTCCAATCACCAGAAGAAAACAAGAGAATGAAAATTCTTTGAGAGATGATTTGAAACCTGAGAATCTCTTTCATATTTATATGGAAAATTAGAGAAACGATTGACAAGTTTAATTCAAATTAAATTTGAATATTTTGAGAATAATTCACATTATTTGGTTTTAAAACGAATTAAATTCGAATATTCAGAGGATAATCAATATTATCTCTGCATTATTTGATTAATATTCATAATTCAAGGAAAAATTTAACTTCTCCTTAATTTGTATTTTAGTAGAATACAAATTCTTCTAGGATATTAAATAAAATAAATTAAGGAAAAAAATACTGACAACGGGTAAAATATTCGTAGGCCCACGAAGGGCCTGACCGGTTCGAACATTTGCGTTGCCCACTTCGTGTAGGTGTACTTCAACCCGAGTAGGATTAGATTTACAACCCTCCTGCACACGAGGCACATAGTCATCTTAAGTCATTCAATGACCATTATGTGGGTAAATGTATATAAATACTTCCCACTTTATTTATCTCATCAACATGGGATAATGAGTTTTTCATTCCTTACTTTATTCATAACTTTTCTACTTTGAGAATCAATTTCTCATTCATCACTCAACCATTTTGAGCATATGAGATATCATTGTAAAAATCTAATGGAGTAGAATAAGAATCAATGAATTTTTTATTTGATTCTCTATCTTTACTTCTCCAAAATATGGCTCAAAGTTTCATGTTTCTCACAGTTTTTCCAACAATCCCCTATATGAATAAAATTGATGATTTTATCGAAACATTTTTGCTAATTGTGATGATATGATCTACATTTGATAGTTGCATAGCATATGTAGGTTTTCTCCTTTGAACCTTCCTTTGTGAAAGTATATTTAATTAACTAGCTAATCAATAGACGTGATGTCCTTGAACTGTCATCCGTTTGTATAAACAATGATATACTTTACACAAATAGGTCGCTAACAAGAGTTTTAGCTCTCATGGTTATACCCATATGATCGTGGACATCACCTGTTTATGCAAGAGTTTGAAAGAACTATGCCCAATAATCTCCTTGAAGCGGACCCACTTCACTCTCACATATTTTATTTTTGTTACTCTGTAAACCGAAACACACAATGGTCATTAAAAGTTTTACTTAGAATATAGAAAATTTTGTCACTACTTACATCATAGGAATGGACTTAGGGAAAGAACTCCTACAATGACCACACATGTCTATGCAATTATGTTGTCCCTTTGAACCTAGATCTTGGGATCTTCAGTCAGCTAGGTATGATTTTCCTCTACATAACGCATTTATTTTTCATAGGCTTTAGTCTCATTCCTTTTGATGTTTTCTCAACTTGATCTCGGTTTAACCCTTTGGTTAGCAGATCTGCAATGTTATCTTTTGATCTTACAAAATCAATAGAGATAACTCCATTTGAGATCAGTTTTCTAACGGTATTATATCGTTGACGCATATATCTCGACTTACCGTTATACATAAAATTTTATGCTCTAACAATCGTTGTTGGATTGTCACACTATATACATACAGTGAGTATAGATTTTTCCCATTCAGGGATATCGTTAAGAAATTACCTTAATCATTCGGCTTCTTCTCTAGTTTTATTTAGAGCAACAAACTCAGATTCTATTGTGGATCTGGTTATAATTGTTTGTCTTGAGGATTAACAAGACACAACTCATACTCTCAGAATGAACACATATCCACTTGTACCTTTGGTATCTTGTATGTCAGATATCCAAATTATACCATAGTATCCTTCTAAGATAGAAAGGTCTTTAAAATAATGTAATTCATAATCCCTAGTATATCTAACGTAACTTATTACCCTCAGAATTCCTTTCAAGTGGTCTTTTCTTAGATTGCTTATGAATTTGCTTAAATTGCTCACAGTAAAAGTGATATTTGGTCTAGTGTAGCTCATGAGATACATTAAGCTGCCTATGATCCTTGCATATTTCACTTGATGAATACTTTACCCCTTTTTCTTAGATAAATTAGAAGAATGGTCTAAAGGAGTTATGGTTGTACCACAATAATCCTTACCAGAATTTTCAAGAATCTTATCTACGTAGTGTGACTGAGTTAATATGAGACCTTCTGTTGATCTTTTAATTTGGATACCCAAAATTGTATAAGCAAATCTCATATTTTACATGTCAAATTTTGAATTTAACATATTTTTGGTAAGTTTTACAATTTTATCGTTGCTTCCAACAGTGAGTATGTCATGAACATAGAAACATAGGATGATGTATCCAATATCTATAGTTTTGACATATACATATTTGTCACACTCATTTATTTTAAAGTTGGTTGTCATCATGAAACTATCTAACTTCTCATTCCATTTTTTTGGTGATTGTTTAAGTCTGTATAGAGACTTCACGAATTTACATATTTTCCTTTCTTAACCTGAAACTCCATGACCCTCAAGTTGTTCTATGTATATTTCTTCGTCAAGTTCCCCATTTAGGAAAGATGATTTAACATCCATTTGATGTACTTCAAGATTTTATAATGCAACAATCGCAAGTATCATCCTAATAGATGTTATTCTTGATACAAAAGAAAATGAATCAAAGTAATAAAGACCTTCCTTTTATCGGTATCCTTTTATTATCAATTGTGCCTTGTACATATTAATTGTTCCATCTATCTTTATTTTCCGTTTGAAAATCCATTATGAATTTAGTGGTTTAATCATAGGTAGAAGGTCCACTAATTCTCATGTATGATTTTGCAAGATTGAATCATTTTCACTCTCTATGGCTTATTTTCAGAAAGTATATTCAGAGGAATATATAGCTTCACTGTACGTCAGAGGTTTAGCCTCCAACATATATGTTAGGAATTCAGATCCAAATGATTTTCTATCCTTGCCCTTTTGCTCCTTCTTGGCTCTATCTTAGATTCGATCTCTTGTTGATCATTTGGAATCCTATTATCCAAAGTTTGTTTTGTAAAAAACTGATAATCTTCTCTAGACTTATAAGGAAATATATTTTAAAAGAAAGATGCATTCTTTGATTCCATTATCGTCTTTTATGAATCTATGAATTCTTAGATTCATACATAAGAAACCGATACGCATTGTTATGTTCAACATAGGTAATGAAAACACAATCCACAATATTTGGACCTATTTTCATTTATTTTGGTATTTGGGCCTTTACCTTTACAAGACACCTCCACATTTTCAAGTGTTGGTTGGAAGGTTTTCATCCGTTCCATAAATCATATGGTGTCTTGTCTTTTTTTTCGTGGAACCTTGTTTAAAAGGTAGTTTGTCGAGAGAACGACTTTCCCCCACATGTTTTGAGATAACCCTAAACTTTTTAACAAAGCGTTCATGATTTCTTTTAAAGTCCAAATTTTATGTTTGGCTACTCCATTAGATTGTGAGGAGTATGGTGGTGTTACTTCATGAATAATACCATATTGAGAAAAGTATTCACCAAATGGATTAACATATTCACCATCACGACCACTTCTTATCATCTTAATTTTCTTGTTGAGTTTTTTTTCAACTTCTTGCTAACATAGTATAAATATCTCTATAGTCGTGTCTTTGCTTTCAAGTAAATATAAATAGCAGTATTTCATGCTATTATCAATGAAGGTGATATAAAATTATTTTTTTCTCTTGATTGGATGAATTTTAAGTCACAAACATCGCTATGAATTAGATCAAGCAGTTCTATACTTCTTTCAATAGTTTGGAATGAAGATCATGTTAATTTTGCTTCAACACATATTGAACATTTTTCTCATAATTAATATGAAATGAGGGAATGTGTTCCAAGTTAATTAACCTTCACAAGGTATCATAATTAACATGTCCAATTCTACATTACCATAAATTAAATGACTCAAGCATATAAACAGAAGAAGAAGCTACGTTCTTAATTATAATTTTGAATTTTACAGAAATAGTAATGAGTTTTCATATTCCATTCAATATATATCCCCTACCCACAAACATTCTTCCTTTTGACAGAATTAGCTTTTAGGATTAAAAAATCATCCTAAATCCATGAACACTTAAAACTGTTCCAAAAATAAGGTTTTTTCGTATATCAGGTATATATAGTATATTTTGTAGCTTGAGTTCTTTACAGAAGTCATCTTCAATACCACGGTTCTCTTCTTTTTTATCGTGGAAATCGCAACATTTCTCATATAGAGTTTTTCTCCATTATCACATGGTGTTAGCTCATGAAATAAGTTTTCTTCACAACAAATATAACACGTGGCTCCAATATCTAGCCACCACTCTCTTGGATTAGAGTCAACTAGATTGAATTTGGAAATCATAACTACTAGATCTTCATCTTCCATAACGTTGACCTCCTTGGCTTTAGCTCTTTTTGGAAGCCTACATTCAAATGATTTGTGTCCCACTTTACCATAATTAAAGTAGGATCCTTTGAATTTCTTTTTTCTTGAAGACTCCACCACCAGGCCCTAGCCTTGTTTAGCTTGATGCCTTTACGGTTGTTTGCCTTTTCTAGCTTCGACAACATTTTCCTTGGCCTCCTTGGTTATGAGTTTCTTGGCATTACCTCCGTTGTCTTATTCAAAGCGGATTGTGGTGATCAATTACTCTATTGACATCTCATTTCTCTTGTGCTTCAAGTAACTCTTGAAGTCACTCCATCCTGGAGGTAATTTTTTCGTGATGGTAGCTACTTGAAATGATTCACTAATGATCATCCTTTTTGTAAAAATTCCATGATGATTACTTGAAATTCTTCTACTTGACTTACTACTAATTTTTAATCAACATAGTAAAGTTCAAGAACTTTGCAACTAAAAATATTTTAGCCCCAACATCGTCTATTTTGTACTTGTTCTCCAAAGCTATTCATACCTATTTTTCAGTTTTATATATTATATACCTGATACAATAAATCTTCTAATCCGTTAAGGATATAATTTTGGCATATAAAGTCATTATTTTCCCCAACCCTAAGTGATATTGAAACCGATGATTTTATCCATCTGTCCTTCTATATCCCTTACAACTATAGTTAGGGTATCTTCTTTCAAATATTTTGTCAAATTTAGCATGGTCAGATATAACAACATATTCTGCTGTCATGTCTTGAAATCATGTCCTCAGAATTTGGTCAGCTTCTCATTGTGATTCCCTGTCGTTACTTCCATATTCTAGATTTGTTGTTTGGAATTTTGTCCAAGTACTGAAACCTTAGGTGTTGGATTGACAGATTCTCTAGCCACCATTGTTTCTGTTAAAAGAAATCAATAGGAATATTAATTCTAGTAAACCAGAAATAATTTTTTTGTTTTATATTGATAATTTTTGTAAGATAAATTTGTCCCAGTTTGAGATTTCTGTAAACCCTTTGAGACGACACGATAAATACTAAAACAAATTTGTTTGTTATCTCTTTGATGATTTAATTGTCTAGGATCAAGAAAGGTAAAAGAAGAGTATATGTCTTAAGATTCTTACAAAGTAATCATTCCAGACAATAAAACCAAAAAAAATATATTAATCTCAAATAAATTACAAATTCAATCCGTATTAAAACATAGTTTTTGAATCATGATGATGTCTGCACGAACGCAATCCTCTTAAGACAAATTTTTTGCTACTCCGTATGTGTTTGAGTTCTTTGGTTATTTGTTTCTCAGGATACAAAAATAGGAAGAACTTCAACAGATGCATAACTGTAGAGATCTCGAGCAATTTTTCTTCCCTTTGCCAATTACTAGAAGAAAACAAAAGAATGAAAATTCTTTGAGAGATGATTTGAAACTTGAGAATCTCATTCATATTTAAAGGGAAAATTAGAGTAACGAGTGAGAAGTTTAATTCGAATTAAATTTGAATATTCAGAGGATAATACATATTATTTAATTTTAGAACGAATTAAATTCGAATATTTAGAGGATAATTAACATTATCTCTGTATTATCTGATTAATATTCCTAATTCAAGAAAAATTTAACTTCTCCTTAATTTTTATTTCAGTGAATACAAACTCTTCTTGGATATTAAAATAAAATAAATTAAGAAAAAAATACTCACAATGGATAAAAGATTATATCATGGGTGAGTCCCACCACGTCATTCATGGACCAGCCAATAAATAACATTCATTTCATTATTTTTTTCAAGACATTCATGTCATGCGAGTACGCTACAAACCTAAATGAGATTAGATTTACAACCCCTCTACGCACGAGGCACAAAGTCACCTTTAGTCATTTATGATTATTATGTGGGTAAGTGTATATAAACACTTCACACTTCATTTATCCCATAAATGTGGGATAATAAGGTTTCTCATTCCTTACTTTAGTCATAACTTTCCTACGTTGATCATCAATTTCTCATTCACCACTTAACAATTTTGAGCATATGAGATATCCTTGTAAAGATGTAACATAATAAAATATGGATTAATGAATTTCTTATGCGAGTCTCTTTCTTTACTTCTCCAAAATATGACCCAAAGTTTTATATTTCTTATTGTTTTTCCAACAAAAAGATCAGGTCACGTGGTATGTGAATGTTAAAAGGCCTATGTGTGGGGAGCCGAACTACATGTGACATATAAAAGGTTTTTCTTTTATCTAAACCGTCGAATAAAATTTGATCCAATGATCTAGAATAAATTAATATAATATTAATGACGATAACAATAATAATAATACAACAACGTACATATATTTTCAAAGATTAAAGAATAACTTCACCATGATTTTTCAAGATTTAGATATTCCGGCAGTTCTGATGCTGATCTCTTGTTTAAAGCATTAAAGCACGATGTACATGTTAGACCATTGTTCAATGATAAGATTATAAATAGTAATTTTAATCCTATTTCTCGAAAGAGATAAAAACTCTAAAAATAAGAAAAATATTTCTAATAGGTCCAGAATCATAACCTAAAAAATATAAAAATAAAGATTAAATAATTTTATTAATCAACTAACTATGCTTACTCAAGATTCTTATGGTCTTCGAAGTGGTATAAATTTTATACTTTAGAAGCTACCGTATGTTTCATTCATTTAATATAATTTATTATATTCATTTCATTAGATTTTAGAAGATACTTTTTTTGGTTTAATATTTTTTAATTTATTAATCGATTAATTCAGATTAAATTTTGAAGAAACCCATTATAGAAATTCTAGCGTCTTATCTCACTAAATAAACTAATTATTAATAATTTTAAAAATAATATTGATTTACTGGCATGAAGATTTTATTCAATATATTTATTATTAGAGCAATCATTTCAACTTAATTTATTTTTTATAATATTAAAATTTGAACTTTATTTATTTATTTATTTATTTTAATTATTGTTTTAACCATCATTAAGGGTGCAACCGAAAGGGGGTAAACACCCCTCGATAAAATTGTGAGTGAAACCATGCTTCTAGTTCCTCTAGGAAATTAGTTTTTTATCATTAAAAGATTTTGGTTGTATGTGTTTGAAATAATTATAATTATTTTTTGAGTGTGATGATCTTTTGTATTGTTTAAGTTGCAATACAATTTCAAAAGAGTTTAAAATATATTATTTTAACATTTCACTAGTTTCTACGAAAGTTTAAAAGTAAATATTTGCACGAAAAATAGAATCAAATCTACTTTATGAAGTTTGATTTCGAATATTTGAACATAAAAAGTTTCCTTAGAAAAGATCATGCTTTTATCTTTATGTTTTCTGTTTATTTGAGTAACATACAAAAATAAAAACGAAAGTATGAACCATCTTATTTCAGTGGTCAAAGGAAATAATTATCGTCTCTGAAAGTTACGAATTTCAACACCAATATTTATAGTATTGTGATTAAGTAATTAGTGTATAATCATTGAAAATATATTTTAGAATATACATTACTTAAAACCATCGTAACTGATTAAAAAAATGAAAATAAAATTCTTCGTGTGAAACCTAAAATATTTTAGTCAAATTTCCAACATTCGATTCCATACACACGTCTTCTATGGATATGGCTAAGTATCCAACTAATTTACAACATTTGTGTTGGCTAAAATATGTTGATTTCCTCCGCTCATAATATATTTTTTGTACTCATTAAAAAAAAATTCAATTAGTTTAATTTAAGATTTAAGGATTAATTTAAAAGTTTAGGGTTACGATTATGGATTTGAATTTAGGTTTTAGAACATGGTCAGACAACTTCCTCAAACGCACATGCTGCCATTATCCGACCGCTTGTGTTCGTGGTCGTATAATTTTTTGATGGGTTTTTATCCCTATAAATACTTGTTCTCTTTCAATATTTTAAATCATATAATTTGTGTAAAACTAAAATTGATTTTGATATAACAAATAAGTTTAAGGACTATTTTGAAATAGATTTTTAAGTCCTTAAGGCAAAGTTTTAAATCTAAGTCAAAACCAAGAACTTTGAAATACACTTACAGGTAGTTTTCATACGAGGGTATCGATACCATAAGGACAAGTATCGATACACCTGGGATTTTTCAAGCTTTGTTCTTGAGATCAAGAACAGGTATCGAAACAGGGTTCGGTACCAAAACTCACTGCCAACACATGTTTCGAAACAGGTATCGAAACAACTTGGTTGATTTTTAATTATTTTTTAAATTTTAAAAATATGACTCCAGGTATCAATACAACTCTTAATCCCCAATGGCTATTTTAACTATCAAATGAGTCGACCGTTGGTGACAGTTAAAATGTGATTGATGGTTAGCCTGTATCGAAACAGGGTTTGATACCAAACTTCACAGTTACTTTTGGTATCGAAACAGGTATCGATACACCCTTTATTAAATGCACAACGACTCTTTTTATTCTTGGCATGTTCCAAAACAGGTACCCCGTGTTTTGATACCACCTGCTGCAGAGTGCATTTATGATGGAAAGATGAAGCTCCAACGTCCCTATTTACATTTTCAACAACTACAACGGTTAGAAATTAATGAGAATGTATAAAAAGAAGCTTTTTCAACAGCATTAAAGACTATTGAACCTCAAGCAACATCCAAGCAAATGAAATCTAACTCCAAGCAGTTATTGCATACCCTAGCCTCCCAACTTATGTTCTTAAATTTGATTCTTGTATTTTAAGTTTGGGGAGAGTTAAACTGTATTTGGGCATTTATTTCTTGTGAGATAATTTCTTTTAGCTCTCATTTATCTCTTGTAACATCTTGTGAGTTTCAAATCAATTTTGGGTAGAAAATTGATTTGCTTGTAAAGATTATCCCTTGAACCTAGAAAAAGATTGAATTCAATAGTGAATTGGTTTCAAAATCCTTAGTGGGAGCTAAGGTAGTGGATGTAGAGCTTGTTCGAAGCTTGAACCACTATAAATTCTTTGTTCTTCATTTCTAGTCTTTTTATCGAAAATTTACCCCACAAATTTTTAAATTACCAATTCACCCCCCTCTTGGCCATCTTCCAAAGTTTGATCAACTCAACAATTAGTATCAGAGCCTAATCTTTGAAGAGATTCACATCTACCAAAAAAGATCAAAGGCGTATTGATCAAATCTACAAGTAAAGTTCAATGGCCTCTACCTCCGGTTCATGGAACGAATCACACTACATCACCAAGCCATCCTTCTTCAATGGGGATAACTACCCCTATTGTAAGAATAGGATGAGGTTATTCATCAACTCAAATGATTATGTCCTTTGGGATATAATCGAAGATGGACCCTCAATCCCAATGAAGCAAGAAGGAGACCGGCAAGTACCAAAGAGAAGGAACGAGATGACCGATGAAGAAAGAAGGAGGATGTCCACAAATGATAAAGCTCTCCACATCCTCTTTTGTATATTAGGGCCCGGCATCTACTCCAAGATGTCTTCATATACAAGTGCCAAAGAAGTTTGGGACTCTTTGGAGACCACCTATGAGGGCACCAATGACGTAAAGGAAAGCAAGATTGGTCTACTCAATTTAAGTTATGAGAACTTCAAGATGGAGCCGGATGAAGACATCACCAAAATGTTCGATATATTCTTAGTGATTGTCAATGGTCTTAAGGGTTTCGGTGAGATCATTCCGGAAGAAAAGCTTGTTTGAAAGCTTATCTATTCTCTTCCCGAGTCTTGGGATAGTAAGAGGACGGCTATCATTGAAGCCAAGGACCACAAGACTCTTAAACTTGATGCTCTTGTGGGATCTCTTCTCACACATGAGATCATGAAGAAAGGAAGAGAAGAGGAGGAAAAGAAGGAAGAGGTGAAGATTGAAAAGAGGGAAGTTGAGAAAAAGAAGCAAGGGATTGCTCTTAAAGCTTCATGTTCACAAGAAGAAGTGGATACAAGTGAAGAAGAAGAGCTAGAGGAATTGGCCATGGTGGCCAAAAGATTCACTAGGCTTATGAGGGCAAATAGGAATAGAAGATTCCAACAAAAGAGGGATTTCAAAGCAAAGAGCAAGGAAGAGGAGAAAGATCAAATCATTTGCTATGAATGCAATAAGCCCGGCCACATTAGGACCGATTGTCCTCTATACAAAAGGAAGGGTTTTTAGAAGAAGAAGAAGAAACAAAAGGCTCACGTTGCAACTTGGAGTGATGAGGAGTCATCATCCGATGAGGACAACGAGGTGGCCAACTTGTGTCTCATGGCTCTTGATGAGCCTAAGGTAACCCTCTAACCATCTTGTAATGATTTATCTTATGATGAACTCTATGATGCCTATGATGAATTACAAGATGTGTATGATGAGTTGGTTTTGAAATTCAAAGAATCAATTTTGAAAAGCAAGAAAACCATTTCTGATTTAGAAATGAAAACTGATTCTTTGACAAAAACAATTTTGGATTTAGAAAAAATGTTGTTGATTTAAATGATGAGTTAAAATTTTTTCAAAAGGAAAATGTTGATTTGAACAACCTTATTTATAGCTTGAGTAAGAATCACCACAAGGTGGTGAATGAGCTTAAGGAACAAATAAAAGTGGTTGGGAGTTCACTTTTGAAAAATGAAGCTCTTCAAAACCCAACCATGTGAAAAAGAATTTTTATAACCACAAACAAAAAAAATTTCAAAGGTATTTTAGATATAGAAAGATTTGGAGTATTTGGATTCCCAAGGAACTCATTGTTTCTAATAATTTAAATGTCATTGCTTCTTGGATTCCCAAGAGAACCAAGATTTTAGGGACTAACACTCATGGACCCAAAATGGTTTGGGTACTAAAAATCAAACACTAAATCTTTGTTTGTAGGTTGAGCATTGCTTCAAGGACAAAGCTTCAAGTCAAAACATGTGGTACCTTGATAGTGGATGCTCAAGACATATGACCGAAGATAAAGGACGATTTAAGGATTTAGAGCTCAAAAAGGGTGGAGTAGTGACTTTTGGTGACAACTCCAAAGGCCAAATTAAGGGTATTAGCTCTATTGGTAATCATTCCTCTATTCTTATTGAAAATGTCTTGCTTGTTGATGGTCATAGGCATAATTTGTTGAGCATTAGTCAATTGTGTGATAAGGGTTTCTATGTTTCTTTTGATAAGAGTGTTTGTAAAATAATTGACATAGAATCCAATAAAATAATGCTCATAGGTTATCGCATAGGAAATATTTACATGGTGCATCTAGATGACATTAATTTTTCTCATGCATGCTTAGTTTCTAATGATGAAAATAATGCATGGTTATGGCATAGAAAATTAGGGCATGCTAGCATAAGTGTTCTAGAGAAACTAGCCTCCCAAAATCTAGTTAGAGGTTTACCTAAGCTCAAGTTTTCCCTAGATAAAATTTGTGATGCATGTGCTAAGGGTAAACAAAAAAGAGTTTTTTTAAGTCCATTAATGATGTTTCAACTAGTAGAGTATTACAATTGATCCATATGGATCTCTTTGGACCTATTAGGACTACTAGTTTGGGTGGAAAATCATATGACTTTGTCATTGTTGATGATTACTCTAGATACACTTGGGTTCTATTTTTGAGTACTAAAGATGAAGCCTTAGAAAAATTCATCACATTTTCAAACATTTCTTAAAATGACCTTGATCAAAGAATTTCTCATATTAGAAGTGATCATTGAACGGAATTTTAAAATCTAGGTTTTGAGAATTTTTGTAATAAAAATGAGATTAGCCATAATTTTTTGACTCCTCGCACTCCTCAACAAAATGGGGTAGTTGAGAGGAAAAATAGAACTTTAGAAGAAATGGCTAGAACCATGCTTTGTGAAAATAATTTACCTAAGTATTTTTGGGCGGAAGCCACAAACACTTCTTGTTATATTATAAATAGAGTAATGATTAGGCCTATTTTAAAGAAAACTCCTTATGAGATTTTAAAATCTAAAAAGCCTAACATTAGCTATTTTCATCCTTTTGGGTGCAAGTGTTTTGTTTTAAATAATAGAAAAGACAATTTAGGTAAATTTGATGCAAAAAGTGATAAAGTTATTTTTCTTAGATACTCTTCAAATTCTAAGGTTTATAGAGTTTTCAACAAAAGAACCTTAATTGTAGAAGAGTTGATACATGTGGTTTTCAATGATAACCTCCTTCCTAGGAAGGATTCTTGTGATGATGATGATGTAAGAATCATTGAAACTATTGATGATGGACAAGCATCAAAGGAGGATGGGGTTTCAAGCAATGACGAAGCACAAGATCCTCCAAAAGATGCTTTATGAAATAAATGTAAAGCTTGAAGAAAAGGAAGTGAGCTACCCAAGGGAGTTCAACTATGTCAAAAGTGGTGAAATCTTGGGTGATCCATCCAAGGGGGTAACTACTCCTTTTCTCTTAGATTAATGAATCATTTTGCATTTATCTCATGCATAGAGCCCAAAAATATCAATGAAGACTTAGATGATAATTATTGGATTTTGGCTATGCAAGAAGAGTTAAATCAATTTGAGAGAAGTAATGTATGAACATTAGTTGATAGGCCTAGTAATAAATCTACTATAGGGACTAAATGGGTCTTTAGAAACAAACTAGATGAGAGTGGTAACATAGTGAGAAACAAAGCTAGATTAGTTGCTCAAGGTTACATTCAAGAGGAAGGAATAGATTTCGATAAAACTTATGCACCCATAGCTAGAATAAAAGCCATTAGGATACTACTTGCATTTGCATGTTATAATGATTTCAAGCTTTTTCAAATGAATGTCAAAAGTGCCTTCTTAAATGGTTTTATAAATGAAGAAGTGTATGTTGAACAACCACCGGGTTTTGAAAATCCAAAATTCCCAAACCATGTTTTTAAATTAACAAAAGCTTTATATGGTTTAAAACAAGCTCCTAGAGCTTGGTATGAAAGGCTTTCAATCTTTTTGATAGAAAAGGGTTTTGAAAAGGGAAAGGTGGATACTACACTTTTTATAAAAAGATTTAAAAATGACATCTTAGTAGTTCAAATTTATGTTGATGATATAATTTTTGGATATACTAATGAATGTTATTGTCAAGAATTTTCTAAGCTTATGCAAGGTGAATTTGAGATGAGCATGATGGGAGAACTCTCATTCTTTTTGGGGCTCCAAATCAAGCAAAAGAAGGATGACACCTTCATCAATCAAGCCAAGTACATCAAGAATATGCTCAAGAAGTTTGACTTGGAGCATGTGAAACCTCAAGCCACTCCTATGAGCTCATCTACTAAGTTGACAAGGATGGAGGTAAGTGTGTTGATTCTAAATTATATAGATCCATGATAGGTTCTTTGTTTTACCTTACCGCAAGTAAACCAGATATCATGTTTAGTGTTTGCTTGTGTGCTAAGTTTCAAGCTAGTCCTAGAGAATCACACCTTGTAGCCATTAAGAGAATTTTTAGGTGCCTTAGAGATACACCTTGTTTAGGTCTTTGGTATCCTAAAGCTTCTTCTTTTGATCTTCATACCTATTCGGATGCGGATTATGGAGTTTGTAAGATAGATAGGAAAAGTACTTCCGGAACTTGTCAATTCTTAGGTAGTATGCTCATATCTTGGTTCTTTAAGAAACAAAATAGTGTAGCTCTATCTACCACCGAAGCGGAGTACATATCCTTAGGGAGTTGTTATGCACAATATTTATGGATGAAGCAACAACTCTTAGATTATGGCATTAAGGTAGAAACCATACCCCAAAAGTGTGATAATGCTAGTGCCATATGTCTTACCAAGAACCCCATTCAACA
Organism: Abelmoschus esculentus; assembly: GCA_035048815.1. Lineage (NCBI taxonomy): Eukaryota > Viridiplantae > Streptophyta > Magnoliopsida > Malvales > Malvaceae > Abelmoschus > Abelmoschus esculentus. Next base: position 7,602,506 of record JAUCBN010000026.1, on the reverse strand, counting down.
CTCTAGAACTAAACACATAGAAATTAGACACCACTTTATTAGAGATCATGTGTCTAAAAACGATGTTATCTTAGAGTTTGTTGACACCTTAAATCAATTAACGGACATCTTTACGAAACCTTTGGATAAGGAGCGTTTTTGGACCCTTAGGAGAGAGTTAGGTCTAACTAGCCTACCTTGACTTCCTAAGTGTCATCTTTATGTATATCTTGCTTGAATCTTGATTAAAATCATGCTTATGTTGTTTTTGTATCTTGATGCTTCTATGCATGTCGCTAGGGGGAGTATGAACCTGTTCATGCATAACAAACATGTCATAATATCATGTGCATGCTTCTAGGGGCTTTAGAGACTCATTTCTAGTACTTTTAGTAGCCTAAATGCAAAGCAAAGATCGAAGGTATCGATACAACTAACTCCTGCTTCGATACATGTTCATCAGTTCATCTGGGTTTTTATTTGGGAAGAACATGTATCGATCCCAGTTTTGATACTTATAGTTCGATACTAGCATCGAAACAGGATGTTTCCGTACCCGTATCGATACTCGAAGATGTAGGTTGTTTTAAAACACTTTAAACCTAATTTTAATACCCTTAAAACACTTCCCAAATAAATCCTTCAAACCCTAATCGATCTCTCTTTATAAATCATCTCAAATTCGCTGTTCTTAACTCAATTTCTCAACGATTTCTTTGAGGGTTTTTGAATCCAAACATCAAAGCTTACACTATATCATCAATCAATGCTTCACAATCAATCGATTCATCCTAATCTACACTCAAGGTATATTTTCGAAAAACCTTATTTTCATTTAGATTTAGATTGTTAAAATTTAGATTTTGAACATATTTTAAATGTTTATCGTATGGGTTTTGATAATCCTACAAAATTGTTTCAAAATCCCAATTTTTTTAATCGAATATAAATTTTGTTTTCGTATAACTTTTTAATGGTTTCTCAAAGTTTTTGTTAAAATTCTCAAATACCTTTAATTGTTAGATTACTACATAGGATTGAATTTGATTATATAAGCATACATGTTTTATTAAACTAATACAAAACTCTTGTTTCTATCCTAGATCATGGCACCAAAGAAACGATCTCGTACCGAAGCCGGATCTTCATCATCATCTCGTGTTGCACGAGTTGATTTTGAGAAAATCTTCGCTAAAAGTTTGGACTCCAATCGTAGGATGGACAACTACAATCTCTTCCCCAACTACCCTCTCAAAAAGGAACGATGTGTGGACGTTCAATTCATCACCTCACACAAATTTCCTTTCAGATATTATGATAAACTCATCGAATGGAAATTCTTAAGGTTTCTCACCCATACCGGCAAGTTCTTTCCAACTCTTGTCCTTATCTTTTACTCCAATGCCAAATGTATTTTATCTTTGGACAAGAGCAATGTAGTGGCAATTGAGTCCTTCCTCATGGGAAAGTCCTTTACTATTAATGCCTCTACCTTTGTTGATGTTTTTGGTCTTGAGGACAAGGGTGTCGAGGATGAAGATTCTCTTGGTTCTTTCACCGGCTCTGTTATATCTCTTGACGTGCACGATCGCTTTCTCCATCTTATCATCTCTTGAAGGATTCATCCATCAAATGGTAGGTATTCTCGGATCCATCAAGTTGATAGTTTTTGGATCATGTGCTTCCGTGAGGGTATTCAACTCAACCTTGCTCAGATCGTCTTCTCGGACATCGTTTGGCATGTCTAAAACCGTGCTACCCACTTGTTCAATCTTTTCCATATGCATGCATTCTCAGCAGTATCTTTTTGTATTGGGTAATAGATTGTTCTTTTGACAAGGTGGGATCCTTGAAAGAACTCATAGGTGAGACATCTCTCAACTGTGCCCATTTTGTTTATACTGCAAATGGTGAGTGGGTTCGAGGTGCTCCTCCTTCTGCTCCTCATGCTCCCATTGATCCGGAACCTCTTCATCAAGTTGATATGATGACTTTTCTCACCACGAGGTTTGACTCTTTAAACGCTCGCTTGGATTCCATGGATGGAAAACTTGACATCCTATCCACTCAATTCCAATCGGGTTTCGATGCCATCAACACAAGGATGATGGGCCTATAGACTCAAGGACACTCCTTGAGAGTATCTCTTGAATCTCTTCGTCAAAGCCAAAGACTCAGCAATCCCGATGGTAATCAAGATCAAGAAGAAGAAGAAGACAAGGATGATGATGGACTTGATGGTGATGACATGGCCGATGATTGATTGTTGATCTCTCTTATGCTTTGCTATTGGCTTTTAGGACTAGTTATGTTACATTCATATTAGAACTTATGCATTTTATTATCAACCTATGCTTTGGTTTTATTTTGTTGGATTTGGTATTAAGTTTTTTTTTCCATGGATTATATTATAAACGTATTCTCTTTAATGTTATGATTGTTTTACTTATTACCTTGGCTATCATTGATTTTGATCTAACAAAAAGGGGTAGAAAAGTTTTGTGTTTTTAAGTTTAGGAAACTATTCATCACTTTTGTCAATTAAAGTTTAAAAATCTTGCACATTTAAGGGGGAGTCTTTAAAAATCTTGTTTTAAACTTAAAAATTTTTCAATGGTTTTGTTATATCAAAAAGGGGGAGATTGTAAAACTAAAATTGATTTTGATATAACAAATAAGTTTAAGGATTATTTTGAAATAAATTTTTAAGTCCTTAAGACAAAGTTTTAATTCTAAGTCAAAACCAAGAACTTTGAAATACACTTACAGGTAGTTTTCATACGAGGGTATCGGTACCATAAGGATAGGTATCGATACACCTGGGATTTTTGAAGCCTTGTTCTTGAGATCAAGAACAGGTATCGAAACAGGGTTCGATACCAAAATTCACTGCCAACACATGTTTCGAAACAGGTATCGAAAAAACTTGGTTGATTTTTAATTATTTTTTAAATTTTAAAAATATGACTCTAAGTATCGATACAACTCTTAATCCCCAACAGCTATTTTAACTATCAAATGAGTCGACCGTTGGTGACAGTTAAAATATGATTGATGGTTAGCCTATATTGAAACAAGGTTCGATACCAAACTTCACAGTTACTTTTTGTATCGAAACAGGTATCGATACACCCTTTATTAAATGCACAATGGCTCTTTCTATTCTTGGCATGTTTCGAAACAGGTACCCCGTGTTTCGATACCACCTGTTGCAGAGTGCATTTATGATGGAAAGATAAAGCTCCAACATCCCTATTTACATTTCCAACAACTATAACGGTTAGAGATCAATGAGAAGGTATAATAAGAAGCTTTTTCAACAGCATTACGGACTATTGAACCTCAAGCAACATCCAAGCAAATCAAATCCAACTCCAAGCACTTATTGCATATCCTAGCCTACCAACTTGTGTTCTTAAATTTGATTCTTGTATTTTAAGTTTGGGGAGAGTTAAACTATATTTGGGGCATTTATTTCTTGTGAGAGAATTTCTTTTAGCCCTCATTTATCTCTTATAACATCTTGTGAGTTTCAAATCAATTTTGGGTAGAAAATTGATTTGCTTGTAAAGGTTATCCCTTGAACCTAGAAAAAGGTTGAATTCATTAGTGAATTGGTTTCAAAATCCTTAGTGGGAGCCAAGGTAGTGGATGTAGAGCCTGTTCGAAGCTTGAATCACTATAAATTCTTTGTTCTTCATTTCTAGCATTTTTACCGAAAATTTACCCCACAAATTTTTAAATTGCCAATTCACCCCCTCTTGGTCATCTTCCAAAGTTTGATCAACTCAACAATTTGTAACACCAGTACATATGAAAAAAATAATAATAAAAGATAAATAATAATAAAAAAAATAATAAAATATTTTTAGGTTTTTTAAACCATGTTGGGTCCTATATAAATAAAATCCTAGATCTGAAATCGGTTTTGATTCGAACCATCTTAAACCCTTTGTCTCCCAAACCCTCATCCACTGTCCCAACTCCGTTTTCGGTCGCCGTGAGTGTCACTGTCGACACCATCCGAACGGCCCTTGAGCCTCGAGCAAAACCCCGCTCCCGACGCATCGGTTGGTTGTCTGTACCGCCGCGAATCGAGCCGAAAACCCTACGCCAAACCTAGGGTTTATACCCTACTGGAACCCGCTCGATCGGCCTCCGATCGACGTTGTTTCAGCGCGTCAACGGTCCCTTTGCACTCATCGTCAAAGACCGAACAAAACCTCTCTTATTTTATCTCCAATCATCTCCGACAAGGTCTTCGTCGGAGATCTTCTCCGTTTCGGTAGGTTGGTAAGTTTTCTTACCATTCGACGTTGTTTTTGTTTTTGTTTTCTACTTGAGAAGTTGTTTTTGAGGGTTCTGAGGAGTTTTCCGAGTTTGTTATAGTGTTTCCGACCGATAAGGGCCGCGCATGGTCTCCACGCGCCCTCAGGGAGATTTTCGGCCACCCTAGACGGTAGCCTAGAGTCGACCGGTCCAAACCGGACCAACCCGAACCAGATCAACCTAAACCAGTCTAAACCGAATTAGTCAAACTAACCCGACTTGTTGACCGACCTAACTCGTTGACCGACCTGACCTGCTGATCAGTGACGTCAGCGTTTACTGCTGACGTGGCTGTTGACATCAGCATTGACTTTGACTCAAAAAGTTAAATTTTTCAAAAACTCTTGTTTTATTTTTTCGACGTCCTGAGTCCATCTGTGAAGTCCGTTTTTCAAAATTAGAACCCAAAAGCCTCCTAATTGGACTTTTAAGTCTCAAGTCAAACTTTTCTTCTTAGTTAAGTTAAGTTAAGTCCAGAGTTATAATTAAAGTCTAATAAGTATACTTATTTGTTTATAGGGCCCCATAGTTCTCCCGACCGTGTACCGACCCAACCCAGTTTCTCCCATTTTGATCGAACCCGAGAGTCGATCGTAACCCGTATATTCTTGTACCCCTAAATAGTCTATTTAGTTTTTAGCTCCTATTTTAATAAAATTATATCTTATATTTCTAGGGTCCAGTACTGCTATAGAGCAAGGTTCGAATGCTCAGTAGATCACCTACTTGTTTCTGCCATTCGAGGTGTGTTTCCTTGTGTGGTATATAACTGTTTACTACTGTTTTTCCATTTTAAAAGAACCTATCATGTGCACATGACTGATTTTTCCGGATTTTACATAGACATGTTTTGAACTTTAAGCATGATCATGTTCTGTTTTTACTGTATGCCTAACATATCCTATATGATATTTCCTGATTTGGTACTACTATTATCACTCCTTCTATTATTGCATGTCTGTCACTTTGGTATTGGGATGGTATGTAGTGTCTGAGATTCGGTTCAGCCTTGATCCAGCTGGTAATTCCGTCTGTTTACGGTTCCCAGCTATGGCTAGGATAATTCCGTCCTGATATCGATTCTTGTGCTACAATTGGGGTAATTCTTCCTGTACCCTAAGGTGATTCCTTAGGTCGGTACCTTCACCCCGACGGGCTTAGGTTAATGCCTGTATCTGATACTGTTCTGGGGAACTGTGGCCAGGAGTTCAATTGAAGGGTAGCATAACATGCACATATATAACCTGATTTACTGTTATTACCGTTTATTGATTTTACTTGCACTGTTGGAACACACTGGCCTCCGTAGCTTATACCCATTTTCTTCCCCTTTCAGATAGTCATAGATAGACATCCTGGATTTGACACTTGGAGGATCTACTCATTTTCCAGTTATTCTTTGAAGTAATATTTTAAATTTCCAGTTTCGTTTAGGGTGACATGAGCTATTTTTGTTAATGATGTTCTTTTTTTAATATTCATTTTGTCAGACGTAAGATTTATGAATTATTTTACGAATAATTATGTTTTTAGGATACCTTCTTTTAGTAATGTTTTTATTTGATTTAAGATATATTCAAATCTGTATTCGGTGTCGGTTATTTTGATTTACTTAAAACTTGATTTATGCTTTTTTTAAAATAAAGGAACAATGTGACTACTCTAGGTCGGGCTTTCCGCATAGGCTGGTCTAGGGGGTGACATTTTGTTGGTATCAGAGCTTTTAGTTTTATGATTCTCGGATTATGATGGGTCCTAAATAAAATGTTTTCTGCTAAACTGTTATATTTTTGTATATGTAAGGCCATGTCACCTAGTCTTTCTGTATTGTTTATGGTTCTCCGGTGCCAATTCTAATTTCCTACGTTTAATCCTTGTAGATTTCTTGAACTCTATGAGTACCCGTAAAGCTCGCCGAACCACCCGAGGGCGTGGTCGAGTGACCAGTTTTGCTAATCCTATAGAGAAACATATTAGTAATCCTCCACATATCGTTCCTCTGAATCCACCAGTTCCCCCAAGTATCATTGTACCTCCCAACCCTCAGCCTGCTGCAGGCATTGATATGTCTACCCCGGTTAGAGGGGCATCAGTACCGAGCACCAAGCCTACTTTTGTTGTGATGGATGAAACCTTAAGTAGTAGGCAGCTTCTTCAGTTACTATAGGGAGCTGTTGGAGCTTCGGGTGCTGTATCAGATGTACCAATCTCTCAGATCCTGATCGCTAATAAAGTGAGAACTTTTTCTAGATCCTTGACGTGTGCACCTTCAGATGTAGAGACCTGGTTGTATGATACAAAGAGATGGATGGATCATCTGGTTTGGAGTCAGCTAAGAGGTACCTAGGAGCTGTGGTTATGCTTGATAGTAGTGCCCACATCTGGTGGGAGTCTGTGCTCAATAGCGTTGCCCCAGACAGGCTGACCTGGGACTTTTTCAAGGAATGGTTCAAGAATCGTTATCTGGGTGATCGATATATTAGAGAAAGGCGTCAGGCCTTTAGAGACTTGGTATAGGGTTCTATGACAGTGGTAGAGTATGAACTTCAGTTTTTAGATTTGATGAGATATGGTGCTGGGAAAGTGGCCACAGAGAAAGATAAGTGTGATAAATTTCTTGAGGGTCTCCGCATTGGTATCCGAGATCGAGTAGCCATGCATCATGATATAATTTGAGGACCTGGTGAACCGGGCAAAGACTACTAAAGATTTAGAGAAACTTTCTGATAGCTAGGTTACGAGAGATCACGGTCGAGAGCAGGACAGAGATAAGGATCATAGGAAGGACTGTGGTCGATCTGGAGGGTATTTTAACCATGGTGAGTCTTATGGTCGCCCTGATAAGAGGGCTCGATCTGCACCGAGTCAGAGAGGTGGTTCCTATCATCAGCCTGCTGTACCTCATGACTCTTCTGTTAGTCGGGGTGGTTCTTCTAGGATCCCAGCAGTACCAGCGTGTGATTTTTGTGGCAACATACATAAAGGTGAGTGTAGGAAGAAGACTGGAGCTTGTTTCCGATGTGGATCTTCCAAGCATTTTCTGAGAGACTATCCTCATCCATCCTCTGTTAGTCAACCTTCGACTCAGACTCCTGCACGTTTTCAGACACCTTCTAGATCCTAGACATCCATTCAGACGCCCGCTTTGGAACAATCTCAAGGTATAGCTTCTGGTCTGCTATTAGATTGGATACCAGGAGTCGAGGCCACCAGGGTGGTGGGTCATCTGTTTCTGAGGCTCGTCAGCCAGCTCTTGTGTATGCCACCAAACGTAGAGATGACCGAGACGAGCTTGATGTTATCGCAGGCACCTTTACCATCTCTTTTGTTCCGTACTTTGCTTTGCTTGGCATTGGCTCCACTTACTCTTACATATCTAAGTTATTATCTAGACACCTTCCGATCTCAGTTGAGAACACTGAGCATTTTTACCGTTATGAGCCTTGTGGGGCAATCTTTACCGTTATAAGGTTTTCAGGAGGTGTCCCCTTGTTATGGAAGGAGAGGTGTTTCTAGCGGATCTATTGGAACTTCTTTTAGAGGAATTCGATCTAATTCTGGGTATAGATTGGTTAATCGAACATCGTGAAACTCTAGGTCCCGAGTTAATTCAGGAAACTGAAGAGACTATCAAATTGATTCGGGATCGTTTGCAGGAAGCTTTTACCAGATAGAAATCTTATGCTGATCGGAGGAGGAAAGATATCGAGTTTGAGGTTGGTGATCAGGTTTTCTTAAAAGTCTCTTCATGAAAAAAAGTTCTAAGATTTGGACGTAAGGGTAAGTTGAGCCCTAGATATACCGGACCTTATCGTATTTTGGAAAGAGTTAGCCCTGTTGCATATCAGTTGAGGTTACCTCCTCAGCTTAGCCGTATCCACGATATTTTTCATGTGTCCATGTTGAGACAGTACCACCCGGATCCGAGTCATATTATTCAAGTTTAGGATGTTGAGTTACGTCCAGACTTGTCTTACGAGGAGGAATCCGTCCAGATCCTGGAGTTTAATGAAAGAGTTCTAAGAAAAAGGCGTATCCCTAAGGTTAAAGTTCAGTGGAGGAACCGTAACCCTTCTGAGGCCACCTGGGAGATCCAGGAGTCGGTGAGGGAGCAATTCCCACATCTGTTCAGTTCAAGTAAATTTTGAGGACGAAATTTCTTCTTAGGTTGGAGAGTTGTAACACTCGTACATATGAAAAAAAAATAATAAAAAAAGATAAATAATAATAATAATAAAATACTAAAATATTTTTAGTTTTTTTTAAACCATGTTGGGTCCTATATAAAACATTCTAGATCTGAAATCGGTTTTGATTCAAACCAGCTTAAACCCTTTGTCTCCCAAACCCTCAACCACCGTCCCAATTCCGTTTCCGGTCGCCGTGAGTGTCACCGCCGGCACCATCCGAACGGCCATCGAACCTCGAGTAAAACCCCAACCCGACGTGCTGGTTGACTGCCTGTACCGTCGCGAATCGAGCCAAAAACCCTTCGTTGAACCTAGGGTTATACCCTACTGGAATCCGCTCGATCGACCTCCAATCTACATTGTTTCAGCGCGTCGACGGTCCCTTTGCACTCGTCGTCGAAGCTCGAACAAAACCCCTCTAGTTTTGTCTCCAATCATCGCCGGCAATGTCTCCGTCGGAGATCTTCTCCGTTTCGGTTGGGTGGTAAGTTTTCTTACCATTTGACTTTTTTTTTGGCTTGAGAAGTTGTTTTTAAAGGTTCTGAGGAGTTTTCCGAGTTTTTGATAGTGTTTCCGACCGATAAGGGCTGCGCGTGGCCTTCACGCGCCGTCTGGGTGATTTCCGGCCGCCCTGGATGGTAGCCTGGAGTCGACCGGTCCAAACCAGTCTAAACCGGTCCTAAACCAGACCAACCCAAACCAGTCCAAACCGAATCAGTCAAACTAACCCGACTTGTTGACCGACCAGACCCAACCTGTTAATCGACCCATGCCGACCCGTTGAATGACCCGACCCAACTCATTGACTGACCTGACCCGTTGACCAGTGACGTTGGCGTTGACTGCTGACCTCAGCGTTGACATTGCTGATGTCAGCGTTGACTTTGACCCCAAAAGTTAAATTTTTTAAAAACTCTTATTTTATGTTTTTCGACGTCTTGAGTCCATCCGTGAAGTCCGTTTCTCGAAATTCAAACCTGAAAGCCTCCAAATTGGAATTTTAAGTCTCGAGTCAAACTTTTCTTCTAAGTTAAGTCCAGAGTTATAATTAAAGTCTAATAAGTATACTTGTTTGTTTATAGGGCCCCATAGTTCTCCCGACCGTGTACCGACTCAGCCCAGTTCCTCCCATTTCGACTAAACCTGAGAGCCGATCATAACGCGTATGTTCTTGTGCCCCAAATAGTCAATTCAGTTTTTAGCTCCTGTTTTAATAAAATTATATCTTATATTTCTAGGGTCTAGTACTGCTACACAGCGAGGTTCGAACGCCCAGTAGATCACCTACCTGTTTCTGCCATTCAAAGTATGTTTCCTTGTGTGCTATATAATTGTTTACTACTGTTTTTCCATTTTAAAAGAACCTATCATGTGCACATGACTGATTTTTCCAGATTTTACATAGACATATGTTTTGAATTTTAAGCATGATCATGTTCTGTTTTTACTGTATGCCTGACATATCCTATATGATATTTCCTGATTTGGTACTACTATCATCACTCTTGCCATTATTGCATGTATGTCACTTTGGGATTGGGATGGTATGTAGTGTCTGAGATTCGGTTCAGCCTTGATCCAGTTGGTAATTCCGCCAGTTTACCATTCACAATTACGGCTAAGGTAATTCCGTCCTGATATCGATTCTCGTGCTACAATTGGGGTAATTCTTCCTGTACCCTAAGGTGATTCCTTAGGCGATACCTTCCCCCCGGTAGGCTTAGGTTAATGCATGTATCCGATACTGTTCTGAAAAACTGTGTCCAGGAGTTCGTTTGGAGGGTAGCATAACATGCACATATATGACTTGATTTATTGTTATTACCGTTTATTTATTTTACTTGTATTTTACTTGCACTGTTAGAACACACTAGGCTCCGTAGCTCATACCTATTTTCTTCCCCTTTCAGATAGCCGTAGATAGGCATCCTGGATTTGGAACTTGGAGGATCTACTCATTTTCCAGTTATTCTTTGAAGTAATATTTTAAATTTCCAGTTTTGTTTAGGGTGACATGAGCTATTTTTGTTAATGAGCTATTTATGAATTATTTTGCGAATAATTATATTTTTAGGACACCTTATTTTAGTAATGTTTTTATTTGATTTAAGATATATTCAAATTTGTCTTTCGTACCGATTATTTTGATTTACTTAAAACTTGATTTATGTTTTTTTAAAATAAAGGAACAATGTGACCACTCTAGGTCGGGCTTTCCGCACAGGCCGATCTAGGGGTGATATAATTCATACTTTTAAAATGCTCAGTTGAGTTCTTAAGTGTTTAATTCATTTATATTTAAAAAATCGTGTTAACTTCGGGACGAACACCTACTGCAATAATTATCTATATCTAGATAAAATTATTTTTAAAACAGTTATTCTATCACGACATAATTATTATATTGATTTTTTATCTATTTTTTTATTATCTTATCGGTGTTAATTTCTTCCTTTTATACTACTAATTTACGAACCTTATAAATTAAAAATATCATTTTTAGTGAATCGTAAAAAAATTCTCAAATATTTGAATCAACTTTACACTAGTAATCTATTTTCAGATATGAGCATACGTTATTTGTGAAAGGTGCCAAGCCCTTGTTCTTTTCGTTATCAATCAAGAATTGAAGTCACTATAAGTCTGATCAAACACAGGTGGGAGATTAATATCTCTGACTCCGGAAGATGAAATAGTCTTTTGGTGGGGGAAAGGAAAGGAAAGCCGACAACTCTTCAAATTTCAAACCTTTGGCTCTGAGCCTGTCTTTACAAACATAATCTGTGGGCTTGACTTCTCTCTTTTGGGTCGATTATTTGGCGAATTTTATTCACCACGTCTTTGGTTCAAGCAATTAGAGTCGTTTATTTTTAAATAATTATCTAATAATTATACACTCTTTAATTATATGTAAGAAAAAAGTGATGATTCTGTTATGAATACACTTACGTTCGAGTCAAAAAGGTAGTTAGTTGGTAATCGAAGGGCAAAGTACGTGAGAAAGAGCCAAACGATATTCAGAAATTTTATTTGCTTTTCATAACCGTTTAGGATCTAGCTATATAAATCAGAATTTGTTCTTTGTACTGTGAACCTGAATTTTATAAACAAATCCTTTCTCTATGAATGTTATCTTCTGATATTCTCTCCCTTATTCTTCTTTATCTACCTTGAATCTGATAGTTCCTAACATTGATACTTTTATTGAGAGGTCCTTGAGCTATGAAAAACCATATAGACTCGATTAAAGCATTGTAGAAAACCTCTGCACGCCATGAACAGATGTTGAGTTCTTTGCAGGCACACTTTGTAGAGCAAAAACATGTAAATGATAGTATCCAAAGTAAACTTCAAGATATAACACAGAAACTGACAGTTATATCGTCAAAGTTGGGTCTAGCATCTACGGTAATCACTACTTGAGATGAAATGGGTAAAATAGGGGCAAAGCGAGATAATTCAATTGTAGAAATCCACCAGCTATTCGACAAATTATCTACACCAACTAACATTGAAATTGTCAAACAACCGACTCATTATAGTATGAAAGATGATTTTCAAAATGATAGAGCAATGAATCACGTTGATGCTGAGGAAATAGCAACAATACTTTCTATCACCAATGTGTTCAATTTTGAGAAACATGGTGAACAGAGACTTACAAATCTGATATCCTCTCGAAACATAACAATGGTCAAACCTCTAAAGTATGGAAAAATCATTGAAGTGATGGAGATGATTAGTATGGATGGTCTTGAAACAATACCGATAAATTTTGTAAGTAATTCTGCATTTATAACTTATTTAGATAGATTGTCAAAGAAAGAGTTTAAGATGAATGATGTTGTCAAGGTGGATGATCCTTACATGTTTCGATTATTAGTGATAGAAAGAAGAATGAAGGAACTGGTTTAAGTACATAACAGGCACATACTTTCTTTTTCATCTACCTTATTTCAAACAGAAATGAATTTACAATTGAGGATTTTAGCCGATGGCAATTCAAAGAACTTAGCTCTTTTTGTTTCAATGGACATGTCTAAATTACTGTTTATGGTAGCTCTTTTTGTCTTCTCTATTACGTTGTGCATCAAATGAAACAAAGCTACCTTAAAGATCTCATTGTTGTGGTTGAAGAAAAAGATGCATCAATTTTTGTTGGTGATTGGATTTCTATGATTTTTGCTGATACACACATTATGATGGTTGTAATATTTGAGGAAATTGAAGCAGCTAAAACTCTTACGGTAATCTCATATATGCTCACTACAAGAGACATCTGGATTGAGAGTAATGATCTTGTTTTTGATGTTTGTATTAGGCTACATGATTCTGCATGGACTTCATTAATCTGCTTTGTTTCTGTTGGTGGATCTTTGGAATCAAAATTTACTACTATAAAAGCTAAAACAAAAAATACAAGACTACAATATCATTGGACTGGTCCCTTACAAACAATTTTCGTTGCACATATCAACTAAAAAAATATTATAATTGTTTGTGGCTAATAGGGTGTGCAGTTTCACACATAACTTTGGAGTGTGTTCATCTTAGCATTTTTATTATTTTCATTGGAGAAGAGATTGCTGCCAAGAATCTAATGGTTAGAAACATGACAAACTACATGGATGATGATGTTTGCAAACACGAAAAAATTGATCATATATATGGTGTTATTCTTATTTTTGAACGTTTCATTGACTTCATTTATAAGGTGTAAAAATTTATCATTTGAACCACTTAAAATTTTGGCACACGATATTGTTGATGAAGATGAACAATGAAAAAAGAATTACTGATCAGTTTCTAAAGTTTTGAGTTCTTATGTTAAGTCATTCAAAAATCAGGGTTGCTTGGAAAAGATATGTATGGAAAGGTTCATGTCATGAAATTAAAAATGATTAAAATGTTCAATCAAATGATTAAAACACAAGCATCGAAGCAGCAACAACAAGATTCTTACAAAGCCAATTTTAGAGAGCAATCAAGTTTCGTTGGATATAAAGAAAGATGTGGTTTGTCAACTAATATTGATGCCTTATACTGCATGTTTTGGGTTATGATGTAAGAATAGGTCCTCCAACAAATTATTCTTAAACTGGAGAATACAAGGTTTTTATCGATGACATCAGTCTGTTTATTTCACTGTGGAGGAGAACTTCAATACCATATGGTTACCACAATATGTTATGTATTTGGGTAAACAGAGGAGCTTCCAACTATTCCCTACTTCTGGTTGTTAACTTGATCATTTGTTTCATGTCTTTATGGGTTAAGGTGTAACCAACATATGCTACAAATTTAGGGAATAGAGCAATACCTCAGTTTGCAGGCTTTGGAAACAATGGAATGAGGTCAATGCTAACGAGCAAACTTGAAAAAATGACATTCAAGAATATTCTAGGTTGAACCTTGAGGACAAGGTACTTTTCCCAGGGAAAGGAAATGTTATAAATACACTTACGTCCGAGTCAAAAAGGTAGTTGGTAATCGAAAGGTAGAGTACGTGAGAAAAAGCCAACGACTTCCAAGAATTTTATTTGCTTTTCATAACCGTTTAGGATCTAGCTGTATAAATTAGAATTTGTTCTTTGTACTGTGAACCTGAATTTTATAAACAAATCTTTTCTCTATGAATCTTATCTTCTGATTTTATCTCTCTTCTTTTTTTCTACCTTAAATCTGATTGTTCCTAACATATTCACTTTAAAAAATTAAGACGAACAATTTTAATTGTTTGATACCATGGATGACGTGGTGAACATAATTTCATTTAATAATTTATCATCTTTTAGAGCATTCGTATTATTAGGGTAAAGTAACAAACACATTTTTTTAGATTATTTTATTTTAGTTGCTGAATCTTTAAAAATTTTATTTGGGCTCCTAATTTTTATTCCGTTTTAATTTTAGTCCCTCACATTAACTTTTATTAAAAAATGTTCATGTCACTCGGTAGTTTTCCTATTTTTCAAGGTAAGGTATATGTAATGCCCCGGAAAATGATATAGTCTAAATTAGATTCTAGCAATTGGAAATTTTGTATTAAAAATTTTTAAATATTGTATTGACTCCTTTATTGACTCAATTATGATGAAATGAAATCCATTTGAGCTTAATTTTGATTTTTGGAGCTCTTTGAGTAGAATGAAAAGTCATTTAAAGACTAAATTATAAAAATTAAAAATTTAAGAGCAATAATAAAAACTTTGGAAAACTGATAAACCGTACTTATAATTGTCTTATTTTGAGATGTGAGTCACCTCTTAACTTGTAGATTTTCACGTGATGAGAGCATGGTTTGTCATATAACATTGACACAAATTAAATATATAGGAAAAATGGAAAAAAATGAAAATTTTAAACAAATTAAATTGGTTTCTTTATATGAAAGGAAGCCATCTATTGGTGGGAAATAATGAAAGCAATCAAAGCCTCTTACACGACAATTAGAGGACTAAATGAATGGATGATTGAAATCATTTAAAGCAATTAGAAATCGAAGCCTTAGCCTTGAATCCCATCATCTTACTTCCATATTTTTACATGTCTACAAGCAAGCACCACCATTTCCATTTTCTAACTCAAGCTCTCCTAAGCATCTCAATCCAATCCTTAAGATTTGTTTGATTTTAATACAACAAATTAAAGTTTCTAGATTAGTAAGTAAAACCCCTAATTAATTATTAGATTCCAAAGAAGATTGAAGTTTAATTTCAGTCTTAAAATTTGATTTTAAAGCTCATGTGTTGTAAGCTTTAATCTATAGAATTAATATTGTCTACATGCTTTTTCAATCTTGAATATTGATTTTATATATTGAATCCATTGATAATAATTTTCATAATTTTTACATATTTCAAGCTTTGCAGGATCCTTCACCAAGTTTTACAAGACTAAAAGCAAATGAATTATTATTACAGAACCTTGAAAACTTTTATCAACAAAGTGAGTATAGTTGGATTCTTGGGATTAAGCTATGAGCTTTTTCTCATTTCATTCATATTAGTATTGTTATCGGTGACATTGAACCTCAAAGTATTACATTGAACCCGTATAGGGTGTTCTGGTTCATTAATACGTTGAGCTTTTATTGTATTATGACATCTTGAATCATTAGAATCATTGTTGACATCAAAGATATATCGGAACATTGAAACATTGAGTATTACTTATTGACATAAGATATTGAACTATAGTATTATATTGTAGATTATCGAACTATTTACAGCGATCCTTTTTTTAAAAAATAATAAAAAAAATTCGGTATCCGAAGATGACACTTGAAGAATAGGATGTCACTCCTAATGGAATATCGTTAAAATTTAAAGATTCGTGGTAATATTTAAAAAACTCGATATCCCGAAAGATGACACGTGAAGAACGGGATATCACTACTGTTGGAATACTGATAAAATTTAAAAATAGTTAATGAATTGGAATTGTCATCGATCGTTTAAAAAGATGGATCGAACATCAAAAAACAAAAGTAAAGAAAATTAGGTTCAGGAGTTAGCTACATTTGGGAAAGATTAGCATCCATAATGATCAAAATTGGTACATAAAGGTTCGCATAGTAATCTTTTAAGAAAATATAAAATTCGAATTAAATACAATTTCAATTTTAAAATGTGTATCTTAATATCCACGACAATTCAAAAAAAATAATATACGGAGACAAAGACGTTACTCCCTATAGAATATCGGTTAATAACTTCTAATATGAGATAAAACCATTAAACAATTCTAAATAACAATAATAAAGATAATGATTACAACATTAATAACTACATCAACAATAAAACACGATTAATTGACAAGGCACTGGTGATTTAACCATAATGAATACATCACAAAATAGTATAATGACATAATATATTGGAAATAATTATTATTATAATAATTACATATACACATTAACGATTATAAAGCGATATACCATAATAATATACTATATACTAATAAGATGATAATATTGATAGATAAGAATTATTATAATATGAAAAGCATAATAATATTATAGTAATCATAATATAAAAAGATACAACAGCCAAAACATTATAAAACCAAATATTCCGATTTAAACGTAACAAAATAATATGCATAAGGAGAAAAATAAAAAAAAACAAATTAAAGAATGCAAACTCATAACAAATTAGGGGCCAAACTGTAGTATCCTTTAAACTACCCAGGTCCTCGAAATAAAATTAGGGTGGAGGCACCTGTGTTGCCAATTTCCCCTTTTTATTTGATCTGCAGGACTACATTATAACGAAATAAAATACCAGTTCTAAATTAATACTGTTCTGTTTCTCTTTTTTCTTTTTTATCCTAAAAACAAGATTCCAAGCTTTTTACTCAATACATGAAGTCTGCCATTTTAATCCGACTCGATTGACGGTAAACTTTTCCCGATTACGGACGAGAACGATGATGGTTCGAACAAATAAAGGTAATATCAACGTTTTATCTTATTATTACCATATTCGAGTAACAAAAGAAAAAAAAGGTTATACCTTCTCTCTTATTTTTGCACTCGAAGTTTAGATCTGGAAACGTCTTCTTTCTTCTTTCTTCTTCCTTCTTCAAACCCCCTTTCAGATTACAACTTGCGGTTTTATATACCTATTTTGTTTACATATGCTTGATTTGTCTGGTAATGATGTCATTCGGGATAAATATCTCTTTTTACAGATCTAGAATTTAATCCCTCATTGCATGCTTTTGATTGGTGCGGGAGGCGGTGGAGCAAAGCTATCGTGGTTGATGCATTGCAACATCCAGTAGATAGACGATGGCACACGGTTGGTAGTGCACGTGGCAGCCACGTGTGGGTAGATGAAGGGTCAAAATGTGCGGCGACAGTCCAAAATTCAGATAATATTCAGGGTTTTTGTGTATTTTAATATATGGGTCGGATATTGGGATTGGGCCAAAATGTGCGACGACAGTCCAAAAGTCGGATATTGTAACCAAGTTAAATATTTGTGATTGGGGCTGACAAGTATTGGCTTATTGGGCTCATGGTTTAATTGTTGGGATTTAGTTAAGGAATGGATCTGATAAAGATAATGGGCTTGAACCTTGTAACCGAGTCTGTTGTGGGCTTGTGTAAATATGGGTTTGGAGTAATGGGGAAACTATTTTATGTTTGGATTAATTTGGGTCTGAAAATGGCTATTACACTATTGATATGAATATTAAAGCATTGAATATATTATATACCAAATCTTTGTATTAAAATATTAGAATTATTGACATGGACAGGGTCATTTTATTGTTATTGAATCATTGAAACTTTTGGTATTGCTATTGAAACACATATTGGTCTAAAATTTATTAGACTTTTGATTCAAGTGAAAAATTAGATAAATGATTTATGAGCTTATTGATATGGGTGAACTAAGATCATTAGGCTACGACTTTTATTTAGCGAGGTGGAGGTATATTATGTATCGGTCATTTGTCAAGATAGAAGAATTAAACCATTCATTGACTTGTCAATGCATAAAAATTCATGTATCCACTATTTTGATCGATCCAAGGGTTAATGTTAATTTAAAAGAATTATTGATATTACATATTGATCATTGGTAATGAATATTGAGTATTGATTCGTTTATATTGTTGCATAAATATTGAATAATGATATATGACATAATATTGAAGCCTAAACATGCATTTAAATGCATATTATTCTTGTTATGTTTCAAAGTTATCTCACTAGACAAAGTACGTTTATCTAACACATTCATTTTCATGCATTTTTAAAGCTTTAGAGTTAGAGATTTGGATCCGTTGGAAGGTTTTTAACAACTTGCAACAAGTGTTTGATAATGTAAGAATATCTTAAACACTCTTAGGATGATGACAAAAGGTTGTAATAAGTCACTTGTATGGTTTTTGATGTATGAATGTTGTGTATGCCAAATTTTAGTATTTAAGATATCAATCCTACGAAGATTTGATTTACTTACGCAATTTATTATTCCTACACAAAGGAAAAGTAAAAACACAGATAATTAAGTTTGAATTATAACTAGGAAAACTAATTAAAGCAATAAAGATAAATGATCAAGAAATCAAGTATGAAAAAGTGGGCTAGGTTAGAGTTCTTCATAGTGTGTAATCAGAATGTAATTGTCTCGTTCTTATAATGCAATAGGGTTGAACTGCCGCCCCGGTGGGTCGTACTAAGGGTCGTCGCAACTGCCTAGGCGGGGTTATGCCTTGTCGACAATTCAGCAACACATAGTTCGACAGAGCATCCTTGTATGTCTTCTTCCTTATCCCTAAGCAAAGAGAACTGTTGAAATCCACATCTTGATCATACCTCTCAGCCTGAATCAAGGGCAAACAACAACCAAACACATGCGTCTTGTTAGTCGCTAAAATCCTGGGCGGTTAATCTCTCAACCGGATTAGTCAATGCCCACGAGCAAAGACCGTATTCTCTTGTTTCGTGAACCTACATCTCCTGATACTAGGCAAATGTATTTTTCTTCACATACTATCATCCCGAGCTCATATGCAAATAAGAGTAAATACCAAGAGAGAATAAACTACGAAATAAGTTCTTGCATTAATAAATATAAATAATAATACAACCTTCTTCTCCTACTACTTCATGAATAACCTAAACCTCCGAAAGGTTTAGAACATGGTGTAGTCGGCGGCTAAGGATTTATGAAAGAGAGAATCCGACTCGACCCCTTTAAACCTAAACCTAATAAGTGTTTTATATAAGCCAAGCCCTGAGTTGAAGTTTCCGTGTAAGGAAAGAGTTCTAAAGGGGAAAAAATATAACTCTTAATTAACTATAATATTCTATTCTTATTTCCTACAATAACTCTTCTTTCCCGCGGTTGACTTTGATAAGGGTTGACCTCTTAAATAGGCTTTGTCTTTCTCTCGCTCTTTGTCTTTCCCGCGGTTGACTTTGATAAGGGCTTGACCAGTTGTTATCTTCATGCTACTGCCGCGACCTCCAAAGTATTGTTGTGGTGGGTACTTCATCTGCAATTCAGCATCTATCTTCTCAATTGGCCATATATGTGATGTACTTTCTTGTCTAAGAAAAAAAATATCAAACACATATGTTTTATTCCAAATAATATATAAATTCATAAAATTAGTGTTCGGATGCTAAAGTATAGAAAATAACCAGAAGTATCCAATATCGCCTTTAAATCTATCTTTATTAGCAATAAACGAGTGAGAAAATAATATAAAAATGAGGATTTTTGAGTATTCATCATACTCCAAACTCGAACGATTGTTTGTCCCCAAACAATGCAAAGGAAATTTTTATGTAGGGAATTTTAAAGTAATGTACCGTTATTCCTGTTACGGTAGAAATCCCTTCTTGACTCAACCTCTTCTAGGTTCTAGGTGTTCCTCAGAATTGAACTATAAGTCTTAGTGTGTGTGCGTAGCTGTGTCAAATATGATTTTCTAAGTTTTAATCCTTTTTCTAGATCAAGACTTCTGACTAAGATTTTTCTTGATTCTTTTTCTCTCTTTCTCCCTAAATTGGAATATAAATATATATTGCTATATACTTATACTACTTGAGCCTGTTTTTGGGAACCTCAAGTGTTTAGATATTCCTTACTAGAGACAATTTCGGGCACCTCTAGTAAGTGGGAGAAAAACTAAGTTCTAGAGCCAGTCATTGACACCTCTATGGACTAACTAGAGCTGGTGATAAGCACCTCTAGTTTAAAATCTAATCCTAATTCCTTATTGCTTTTCAGAGAAAAGAACTTTTAAAATCAACTAAGACTAGCAGTGTTTAGGATGTTTTCAGGCTCATAGTCTAATCCTAAGTACTAATTAGAATTCAAGTCTGGTGAACGGTGTGAACTACAATGGTGGATAGAGAATATATTACTGCCGAGGTAGTTTCAATAAAATTCGACACTTAAAAAATTTTGCAGTAATTGAGAATTAAGATAGAAATTAAGGCAATGGAGATATAATTGATTACTTCTATACATTGTTGGCTTTTACATTTTACAAAATCAAACAAATTTTTCCCCAAACTCAAGACATGCATTGTCCCCAACACATGGAGAAGTAATAGAGAAAATAAATGATAACCAAAAAAAAGAAACAAAAGAAAAAAGAAATACTGCCGCCCTCAGAATTTTGTGGATCCAAGTGAATCTTCGGAATCACTATCAATAAGAAGCTTGCGGTGAGTTTTGGGCGGTTGTTGGGTGGCGGGCTTGAGTGGGCTCACCAGTGGCTTTTTCGCCGAGCGGTGGGGTTGGATGTGAGTGGGAGTTGGGTCTCGAGTTTATGGTTAAAAACAAAAATAAAGAAAACTTATCCTTAAACTTAATATAGTTATACCTAAAGATAAGAGAAGAGTAGAGGATTAGTGCATAATAGGAGAAGATGTAAAATCATCTCCTAATGTGACTATTTCCTTGAGTTCCTAAGAACTTAGTCCTTTGTATAGTTTGAGGCATTTTCCATTAACTTGAAATTCATGTCCATCTTGTTGCGATCGGATTGTAATTGCTCTGTTAGGATGTGTTTGAACAACATCAAATGGTCCAAACCATCTAGATTTTAGTTTTCTAGGAAATAACTTTAATCGAGAATTATAAAGTAAGACTTGTTGCCCAGGAAGTATTTGTCGTGGCAGCAGTTTTTGATCATGTCATCCTTTTGTTTTTTCTTTGTATATTTTGGCGTTCTCGTATGCTGAGGTTCTAAATTCTTCAATTTCATTAAAATCAATAATCTTTTCTGCCCTGCTTTTTCCCAATCCATGTTGACCATTCGTATTGCCCAGTATGCTTTGTATTCTATCTCTACTGGTAGATGGCAGGATTTGCAATAGACTAGTTGGTGCGGAGACATTTTTAGTGGAGTTTTAAACGTTGTTCTGTATGCCCATAGTGCGTCATCCAATCGTATGGACTAATCTTTTTTGTTGGATTGACAACTTTTTCCATTACTGATTTGAGCTTTCTATTCAACACTTCTGCCAAGTCGTTTGTTTGTGGGTGATATACTGTGGCTATCTTGTATGTCACTCCCAATTTCTTTAAGGTTGTGGTAACTTGTCTATTATTAAAATGTTTACCTTTATCGCTTATTATGGAACGTGGTACACCAAAACGGTGAAGATATTTTTCTTTAAGAATTCCTGCACTGTTTTGGCATCATTCCTTACCGTTGCTACTGCTTCTATCCATTTAGATACATAATCTACTACAAATAAGATATAGAGGTTACCGTATGATGATAGAAAGGGTCCCATGAAGTCAATCCCTCATACATCAAACAATTCTAGTTTAAGAATGTTTTGTAGGAGCATTTCATTTCTTTTTGATATGTTTCCCATCCTTTGGCATCGATCACACCTTTTATAATATTCCTATGTATCTTTATATAGACTCAGCCAGTACAATCCTGATTGTAGTACTTTTGTCGTCGTTTTGTTGCCGCCAAAATATCCGCCACAAGGAGATGCGTGGCATTGTGCTAGTATATTTTCTTGTTCGTATTCTGGTATGCATCGCCTTATTATTTGATCTACGCATTGTTTAAACAAGAAAGGATCATCCCAAAAATAATGTTTCGCATCATGTTTGAACCTTTTCTTTCCTTGATGGTTAAGGTGATGAGGAAGAATGCCACTAGTGATATAATTGACAATATCAGCAATTTTATCTATCGTTAAGTTAGGATCTTCTGCTGATACTTTCCACACAGTCGTCGGGGCGGAAAGTAATTGTTAATCAGGGAATGTGTCTTTGATTTCTTGTTCAGAGTTGATTGCTTTGTTTCCTTCTAAACGTGATAGATGATCTGCTACTGAATTTTACATTCCTTTTCTATCCTTTATTTCAACTTCAAACTCTTGGAGCAATAGTATCAATCGTATCAGGCGTGGTTTTGTATCCTTTTTGACAGTAGATATTTTATAGCAAAATGATCTGTGTGTACAATTACCTTGCTACCAATAAGATATGATCTAAACTTCTCGAATGCGAAAACTACTACTAGTAATTCTTTCTCAGTTGTGGTGTAATTGACTTGGACATCATTTAAGGTTTTGCTTGCATAGTGTATGACATGAAAGGTCTTGTTCTTTCGTTGACCAAGTACTACCCCGAAGGTGTAATCACTTACATCGCACATTAGTTTGAATGGTGTATCCCAGTCAGGTGGAACTACTATAGGTGTAGATATCAATTTCTTCTTCATTGTTTCGAAAGCCTTGGTGCATGATTCATCAAAATTGAATGGTTTATTTTGTTCCAGTAGTGCATATAGAGGTTTGGTGATCTTGGAAAAGTCTTTAATGAATCGTCGGTAAAAACTAGCATGTCCAAGGAAACTACGTACTTCTTTTATCGATGTTGGTGGTGATAGTTTTTCTATCACATCTATTTTGGTCTTGTCAACTTCTATGCCACGATAGGAAATCTTGTTAACGAGTATTATCCATTCATCAACCATAAAATGACATTTTTCCCAATTTAAAATTAGGTTTGTGTCTTCACATCTTTGTAGTACCTTCTCCAATTTGTCTAGGCAGTTATCAAAATCGTCTCCTAACACAGAGAAATCATCCATAAATATTTCAAGGTGATCCTCAATCATATTAGAGAAAATTGTCATCATGCATCATTGGAAAGTGGCAAGTGCGCTATATAGTCCAAATGGGATTCATCTAAGTGCGTATATTCCATATGGACATGTGAAGGTTGTTTTGGCTTGGTCTTCGGGGTCTATGACAATCTTATTGTATCCTAAATAACCATCTAAGAAACAATAGTAGGGTTTCTTGATTAAGTTTCCAATAGTCCATACATACTCTTTATCCTGTTATAATTTTTGTTAGAATTAATTCGTTGTTCTCATTTGAGATTACTGTCATTCCACCCTTTTTTGGAACGCATTACAATGGACTTACCCGTGTGCTGTCGGATATAGGGTAGATGATTTCTGCGTCAAGCCATTTAATGATTTCTTTTCTTACCACTTCCTTCATTACATGATTTAATGTTCTCTGTGCATCAAAGATAGGTTTATGATCTTCTTCTAGTAATATTTTATGCATGCAAAATGATGGATTGATTCCTTTCAGGTCTGCAATTGTCCATCCAATTACCTTTGTATGCTGTCATAGCATGTCAGTTAGTCGTTTTTCCTGTTCAAACTGCAACTTAGAGGAAATAATTACTGGTAAAGTATCATGTGATCCCAAATAAATGTATTTTAATTGCTCAGGTAATGGTTTTAATTCCAATTTTTGGGGTTGTTCTAAAAATGTTTTTTGTTTCTTGCTTCCACTTGAAGTGTAATCAAGAGACTCAAAATACTTACCTGGGTATGTGGTCACCCAATTACCTTCTTCTGTTTGTTTTTCTTGAATCTCTATATTTTGACTGTCTATACATGGTTCTCCATAAAAACAACGACTGCGACATTCAACACTGTTGCCTTGGCTGGTTACGTCAAGACAGTTTGTTTCATCATCATGGTCGAGTTCCTCTGGTTTCTCTAGATGTATTAAAGCTTTGAATAAATTGATCTTCACTTGTTGGTCATTGACCCTTATGACCAATTCGTCTTTCTCACAATCGATCAATGTTTTGCCCGTGACTAGTAACGGTCTTCCCAATATGATCATAGCATTTTCGTCTACTTCACAATCAAGAATTAAGAAGTCAGCAGGAAATATAAATTTATCCACTCTTACAAGAATATCTTCAATTTTTCCTTCCGGTCACACATAAGAGAGGTTTGCCAATTTTAGCACCACTGTTGTTGGTTTTGCTTGCCCGATACCTAGCTTCTAAAATACTGACTTAGGCATGAGATTTATGCTAGCGCCTAAGTCACATAGTGTCATGCCCACGTATTGATCACCTATAGAACATGATATTATGAAACTACCAGGATCTTTTCTTTTAGTTGTGACCTTGTTGTGCTGCATTGCCACACACCCTTCTGTCGCTGCAACTATTTCAAGTTCCCCAATTTTTATCATTTTGGATATAATATCCTTAAGAAACTTGGCATAGTTGGGCATTTGTTTAATTTCCTCCATCAAATGTATATTTATATGTACCTATTTAAGTATGTCTAGAAATTTCTTAAACTGGTACTCTTGCTTTTGTTGTTTCAACCTTTATGGGAAAAGTGGTGGTAAACACAGATCTACAATCTTTTCATTGTATTCAAATCTTATTTGTGGTGCTGCGGCAGCATCATCTGTTCTGGCAGCATCGTCGATAGTGTCTGTTGGTTCCTTTTCCTTAGGTGTTTCATCAGTAGCTTCTTTTGAGGCTACTATTTCAAGGGTTTTACCTACTGTTTGAGTAGGTATTTTAGGGTCCTTTAGTTGTAATCCACTTCTGGTGGATATCGCCTTGAATTGTTCATGAGAACTAGTTTTAGCGACTTCAGTATCGTTAGGGAGACCTCCTATGGGTCTTTTTTTCATCTGTCGTGCCATTTGTCCTACTACAGTTTCTAGCGTTTTGAGAGCAACTTTGTTGTTCTGCATTCTCATTTCTATTCTGTCCATGAAGGTGTCGACTCTTTGAATGAACTTATTTGTTTTTGCAATGTATGCACCAGTCTGAGCCATGATGGTTTACAGTGTTTGGACATCTATTGTCTGCTGTGGCGGCGGTTCCTGCTGCGACATCTGCTGTTGAGCAAATCTGTTGTTTTGCTGGAATCGAGTAGATTGCATTGGTTGATGTTGCGGGTTATGAGCATTATTCGGATTGCTCTAGGAGAAGTTCGGGTGCTTCCTTCATGATGGATTGTAATTGTTGGACATATTATTTCTGTTAAAGTTTCCAACATAGAAGGATAATTCTAGATTGTGCGGGAATGCATTCGAGTCATGGTTGTCACCACATGTTTCTCAAAGAACGGTGACTGCTTTTACTTCACGAATATGTCTTGGCTTATGCAGATCTTTAACCATGTTGGTTAGGGCTGATAGTTGCGCTAAGATAGAATCTACAGAATAAGAGTTTATCATACCTCGCATATTTATGCCTCTTCGGGTGGTTGGGTGTTGATAGTCATTCTTTGCCAACCTATCCAAAATCTCTAAACTCTCATAGGGTGGGCAGCCTAAGAGGGTGCCATTGACGGAAGCGTCAAGCATCATCCTCGTTGGGATGTTAACTGCGTTGTAGAAGATGGATACTTGGGTCCACTCGGGTAGACCATGCATGAGGCATTTTCTGTATAGTTCTCTGTATCTTTCCCAGATCTCATAAATTGATTCGTCTTCATCTTGCCTAAAGGATGTTATATCGTTTCTCAGCTTATCAGTCATGTTGATATAATTGAATCTGGCAAGAAAACTTCGGCATAGTTCAGTCTATGAGTTCAACGATCGAGGCTGAAGGTTGTTTAACCAAGATTTTGCCCTATCCCTTAATGAATAGGGAAACATTTCATCTTAAGGATGTCGGCTGAGACTACTGGTAGCTTAAACGAATTACATATTTCTAGAAAGGCCATAAGATGCTGCTGATCATATTCATTAGCCAAACCCCCAAACTGACCTAGGGTGTTGATAATATGAACATGAACGGTTTTAATTCAAAGTGTTTTGCCTCTATGTTAGGCATTACAATGAAGGAGTTAATCCATCTAAGTCTTCCTCTAAATAATCACGAACTGTTCATGTACTTTCCTGTGTTGGAAGAATTATTGGATCAGCTACTACGAATGCGCCGCGATTGTCTACCTCGGCGACATTCATATCAGCGTTGTTTTGTTGGTCAGGTGTTGCCTTCATTCTTTAGCGTGTCCTATGTTTCAGATCTCGTGTTGTTTTTACGATTTCTAGATCTTAAGAATATTGATCAATGTTCGAATTGAACCTGGTCATACACAAAACAACTCTAGTGAGTTAAAAGAATAATAAAAAAATTAAAACTTAAATAAAAGAAAAAGCTGCACAAATAATTGGTAGTAAAATTGAGCGTCAGTCCCCGACAACGGTACCAAATCTGATGGATGATCAAAAGTTCTTTTCGTTCTACCTTTTTCAGATTATAGTCTATAAGGTTGTCGAACCCACAGGGACTGTGTCGACTTCACTACTTCTTACGACTACACTATGAAAAATAAGAACACAAGTATTTTGTGGAGTTGGGATCCTAAAATTAACTACTCGATTAACTAAATAACGAAAGATAAATATAATGAAACTGAGGTTAGGTTGAATTCTTCATTGAGGAAGATATAGTTGTCTTATTTATCCACTTATTAATGCAATTGGTTGAACTGCCGCCTCGGCGGATCGCACTAAGGGTCGCCGCAGCTGTCTAGGCGTAGTTATGACTTGTTGACAATTCAACAACTCATAGTTCGATAGAGCATCCTTGTATGTCTTCTTCCTTATCCCTAAGCGAAGAGAACTGTTGAAATCCACGTCTTAATGATACCTCCTGGCGTGAATCAAGGGTGAACAACATCCAAACACATGTGTCTTGCTAGTCGCTAAAATCTTGGGCGTTTAATCTCTCAACCAGATTAGTTTATGCCCATAAGCAAAGACCGTATTCTCTCGTCTCGTGAACCTACATCTCCCGATGCTAGGCAAATATATTTTTCTTCACATACTATCATCCCGAGCTCATATGCAAAGAAGATTAAATGCCAAGAGAGAGTAAACTATGAATTCTGAAATTGCATTAATAAGAACTAAACAAATTACAAATTTTCTTCGACAACTACTCCACAAACTAACCTAAACCCCAAGCGATGATTGAGGAAGTTAGGGTTTTTCTATGAAACTTGATTTCGAGATATTCTTCTCTCTACATAGGCTATGGTTTATATAGGCTTGACCTAGGGCAAACTTTTCCAAAGTAGGAATACAACTTGGAGTAAAACACTAGTTAAGTACATAAATAAAAGATCTTTATTTCATTTCCTAGTTTATTCCTATAAGGACTCTTTTCCCATGTAGGCTTGACCTTGACTTTTCATGTGTTTCCCAGCTTTGATTTCTGTGCCGCTTATCTTAAAACGTACACCTTATTTTTTTCTTCAGATCACCTATCATATCGACATTTGTTCTTCAGGTGCTGCCGCGGCCTCCAAAGTGCTGCCGAGGCCTCCAAAGTGTTGCCGAGGCGGGTGCTTATCTGCATTCCGGCTATAGCTTCTAACATGCATCTTCTTGTTTGCCAATTCCTATGATGCAGTTTGTTGTCTAAGAAAAAACCATCAAATGCATCTGTTTTATGCCAAATAATAGATAAATTCATGAAATCAGTATTGAGATACTGGAAAATGGAAAATAAGCAACTTTATCTAATATTATCGTTAAATCTGTCCATTATTAGCAATAATCGAGTGGCAAAATGGTATAAAAAATAGGACTTTTAGGCACTCATCACACTCCTAAACTCAAACTATTGCTTGTCCTCAAGCAATACAAAAGATAAAATTAAGGAATTTTAAAGCAATATACCGTCTTGTCTGCCGTGGCAGAATTCCTTGACTCGGTCTCTTTTTGGTTTTAGGAATTCCTCGAAACTGGATTATGAGTCTTAGTGGGTGTGTGCGTAGCTGTGTAGAAGTTGATTTTCTAAGTTCTAATCCTTTCTTCTAGTTCAAGACTTCCGATTTAGATTTTTCTTCAATTCTTTTTCTTTCTCCCTAATTTGTATATAAATATATATTGTTATATACTTATATTGCTTGAGCCGGTTTCGGGCACCACAAGTTTTTAACTACTCTTACTAGATTCAATTTTGGGCACCTCTAGTAAGTGGGAAAAAGATAAAATCCTAGATCCAGTGATGGACACCTTTATGGACTTTTACTAGAGCCAGTGATAGATACCTCTAGTTGAAATCTAAACCTAAGTCTTTATTGCTTTTCAAAGAAAAGAATTTTTAAAATCGACTAAGACTAGCAGTGTTTATGTATTTTCAGGCTCATAGCCTAATCCTAAGTAATAATCCTCAGAGACCTTTCTGATTTCATTTCTGGTGAATGGTGCATAGTGCTGTGGTGGCTGGAGAATATATTGTTGGCGGTGCAGTTTCAATAAAATTCAATAGACTTAATTTTTTTTGCATGAAACTGATATTGCTGAAAAAAAAAGAGTTTAAGGCAGTAATTAGATAATCCAAAAATTTCATACATAACAGATTTTCCACAGTACAAATAGGACCAATACTCTCCCAAACTCGAGAGATGCATTATCCTTAATGCATGTATAGGAAATAGATAAGAGCACAAAATATATATAAGCCGAGATATAACAAAATAAAAGAAAATTTAGAAAAGATTAACGCCCTTAAAAAGTAGAGGATGCAAAGGAATCCTCTAAATCGCTATGATGAGGAGCTTTTGGCTGGTCTTGGGGGGCTGTTGTGCTACCCGAATTGGATTGGAAGTGGCCTTGTTGGTAGAGATTCTTTTCTATCTTGTTTTTATTTCAGTTAGAAATTCTTTTGCTGCTTTTAGTGGGCCTTTTTAGTCATTAGAGTAGTGACTCCAAGTAAAGGTGTCGGAGTCTTCTTGTTTGGCCTCTTTGTTGGCGGAGTCGATTCTTAAGAACTCAGCCACAGAGTTCTCGAGACTACAATTTTGCTGCCTTGGCAACCTCTGTCGAAGTAACCTTCCGCTGAAGCAACCTTCTGATGTGGCATTGTATATTTATATGTTGCGACTGCCTCTTTTGTATTCTGATGGTCATCAATTTGTGTGGAGTTTGTTGAGAAAGAATCTAAAAACTATACTTAGAATACAATAATGAAGAAGTATGAAATAAAACGGGGAAGATGAAGTTCTAGGGATGCAAACCCGCCGTCACTTGCGTTTGGGCGGTTAGCCGCTTTGGCCGTTTCTTAGGTGGGATGGTGAGCTTGATTTCAAGGCCTCTTTATGCGTTTTATGACTTCTTGAAATTCCTTCCTAAAAAAAACTCAATCATAATTAAACCTATTTCCTAAGATAAATAACTCAAAAATAATTAAACTAACTTCCTAAGATATTAGTGCAAGAAAAATAAAAAGGAAAGTTGGAATCGCCAATCCCCGACAATGACGCCAAATTTGGTGAAGGCTTGGAAGTCCTGCTTTTATGATGAAGTATTCAACCATCCACCTTTTGCCAAATTATAGTATTTAAAATGTCAATCCTACGAGGATTGACATTACTTACACGATTTATTATTCCTACACAAAGAAAAATGTCGGACAAGTTTTATAATATAAACTTAAAGAAAAATGTAGATGACAAAACATAAACTTAAGAATGATAATGAGGATGACAAAGAATGATAATGAGGATGACATTACTTACAGGCTTAGGGTGTGTTACAAACGAAAAGTAAAACTTAAAGAAAAATGTAGTTGACAAAACATAAACTTAAGAATGATAACGAGGATGACAAAGAATATATGGAATTCACTCATATAAAACTCGTAACTGATTAAGAATTAACTTGAATTTATTGTCGGATATAATATAATTATATCCACCGAGTATAATACCCTAATCTATCTATCCTAAAAATTTATACGTCTATATGGAGTTTAGAATATCTAACTTGCATGAAAATTCAACATATATCTTAAAGGAGTAAACAAACTTCAAAGGTAAGTATAGTCTACTTAACTTTCTTCCGCCAAAGCGTCTTTCTTAGGTGAAAGTATGAGTTCTTTATTATCTAAGTCAGCTATGATATCAGATAGTAATATGTAACTTAGATCAGCCGCCGCAAAATAAAAGGTTTATAGAAATAAAAACAAAACAAATAGACAACAAATTCAAGTAATTCTTAAATTGTCGGTGATAATTAAAAGAGTATTATTCAAATATCCCTAGTTAAATGGAGATTAATTTATATCTAGGTTAAAATGTAATAAAAAAGTTTATCATCCTTAACATCACAAAAAATAAAAAAGCAATAAAAGATAGCTTGTAGGGGGTTCTACCAAATCGTACCCCTAAAAACTCTATTGTGCCTTGTATCGCAAATTTCTGTCATATTTCTTCAGTTCTTTGTCAAACGTATTGCATTCTGTAACAACTTATTCTTCCTTTGAGTGTTTCCCTAAGAGTGAACTCGATGAAATCCTCGATCCTTGGTGCTCCAAGTCTGCTCTAAATCGCAGGAAAGATCCCCTTATATAAACTTTGGTAAGCCGCCTTAGGGTTTACTTGCAGGAAGCATAATTAATTTTCATAGCTCATGTAATTGAACCTTTATAATTCTTCAAGTTCGGCTTTGTCTACAATTCTAGGTTAAGGTGGTTTACGTCTAGCAATAATTTGATGTCTGGCATTTTAAGCTTAGGCAATGTAGAATTAAATAACCACGCTTATCTAGTTTGACATTATTGCTATCTGATCTACTTCCACGCTTGCCACAGTATCTACACATCAATAGAGAAAATAACCAAATTTTGTCAAACAAGTCTGACAGTAAAATCCCTTTAATTCCCTTAAACTATGCAAATGTATACCAATGCATGAAATGTGATGAATCCAAGCTAACTGCAACCTGTCTGCACTTGATTTCAAACAATAAGCATGGTCAATTGTACTTAAAAGATGCTACTTTTTAAAAATTTACACCCTCAAACCTAGTTGATTGTTTTCCCTCAAGTAATACAAACAAAGAAAAAAAATTAAAGTAACGAAATTAAAGTAATGCAAAGTTTAACAAGAAAAATTTTGACGGAATGACATGTCGGCTAACTGGAAAAAATTTTACACTCTTGACGTGTTTTAAGAAATAAAATAACATTGTAATAAAACCATTTCGATAGATTTATATATAAAAATATCATACTAGTGATTAAATTTGATCTAATATTATTTAATTCATCCATTCATGATTCTAATTTGGTACCAATAGTTCTTAATTGTTTTTTCAAGGATCTTAGAACAGGAATGTCTTTAAGTGCTTTCATACTACTAGGTCATGTTTTAGTGTATTACAATGTCTGCCAAGAAGAAATCCAAGATACCACCTGTTGCGATGCATAAATCTTAATCGTGTCGCTATAAATTCTTTTTTGAGTTGGAAAATATTTTTGTGTTCGTTTTGAAATGAATGTCTTCCACGTAGGATTTTCGATCTAAAAATAATTTTTGAAAAATTAGAGTCCCATCGACCATTTAGGTAGACAGAATACCATAAAACCATAGATTTTTCGAAAATAGGGTTCAGGAGTCAGTTACAGATAGGGATTAAATCTATTTAATTACCGCTTTACTAAATTTTTTAGGCTAATTTGATGATCGATTTAATTTTTAATTGAGCGTACGAATTTAATTTAAAAGCACTAAAACTCGAAGGTAAGCGTCCGAACCACTACAACCATATTGGTACTAGCCTCGCTTACGATCAAATTTAGGGTCTCGCATTAGCAAATTTAAGATCGTCATGCAATTCTTAAAATTAAATTAATTACATATAACACGGTAAAAAATTATATATAAATACATATATATATAACTATTAAAATAAATTAGAACTAATCTAAAACATAAATTTAAAACATGCATAAACAAATACAAAATATTAATCTAATACATAATTAAATTAACAATAATTTTTAATTATACAAAATATAATATAAATAAAAAATGAAAAATATACCTAAAGATTCGAACGGCTAACCCCGACAGATCCTCACCGAAATCTATCACGACCTCTCCAAAATATTTATTTAGATTGGATCCAAAATATATCTCGATCGAACCACCCAAAAATTTGGAGAGAGTTAGGCTCTCAAATTAGGATCATAGGGTACTACCCTTCACCTAAATTGGTTCCCTTCAAAAAGTCTCCCCTCTCAATGGGAGAGGGGAAACCTATGTTTCCCACCAATGTGGGATTCCAGTCCTACATCAACTTTTCCTCTCCTTCTTCTTTCTTTTTTATTATTCTTTTTTTTTCTTCTCTTTTTACTAATAATATTATTACTACTACAAATACTAAAATTCTATAAAAAAATGAGTGATTACGGTTGCCACTCCTTACTTGTTCTTGTGAAATGAGGACAAAGCAAAGATAAAAAGAACATTCATTTTTGTCTTATCTTTCCGACTTTGGCTTCAAAAATCACAGGTTCTCTGGAATTTTCTAATCTTCTTTGACCAATTCTTCAAACTTTGATCTTCAAAACAAAAGATCCATTGTGAAAGGTAAAATATTCAAATCAGAAATTCGAGGCTATGAGTTCTTCCTATTTAAAACTGTTTTTTTTTTCTAACTGACTTCTTAAAAAGTAAATTCTCTTCAGTAAAGTTTTTAGACTGCAAGTTCATCATATATAGAAATCTTTGCCTTTGACATTGACACGTTGTTCCTGATCTCATTGCTTCCTTATCTGATGCTTTGGAATAACATGTTCTTCTAGAACTCTCCGCTTTTCCTCGGCTAGATCTTCAGGCTTGTAAGTCACTTCTGTATCGAACTTGTTCGCCTTCCGGTTTGAAGCTGCAAGTCACTTTGGTAGCTAACCTTTCACATTTTGAGTAGATCTTGCAAAATAAAAGCACTTCCTATATAGAGCTTTCATTTCTAGATCTTGATTTGAGGTTTCTTCAATATAAACCCTTCACCTTAAAGTCTCGAGATTCATTCCCCTCTTGTATGGAGATTTCAATCTCAGAGACGTTGATGAAGATAGGTATCCCTCATGTATAAGATTTTCGGTTTCTCCTATATAAAACTTTCTACGTCGCGACAGATCTTGCAAAATAAGGTTCCTCCTATATAGAACTCTTACTTCTTGATTCGAAGTTAGTGTCTCTTCTATATGAAACCTTTCACTCTAAAGTCTCGAGATGTATGCCCCTCCTATATAGAACCATTAATCTCAGTGAAAAATTGAAAATGAGGATCCCTCGTATTTAGAACTCCTCATCTTCAGTGTTGTCGATTTTTTCTATACAAAACCGTCATGTCATGGATGAACTTTTCTACTGACAACTCTCTTTGTATAGAACTACGAGTTTTCGTGTTCGGTGTGTATGAGTTCTCTCTCTATATAACTGTTTGCAAATTCTCATATCGTGGGACTTTAAGCATGTCAGTGCTTCTTCTATGAAACGTTTATCTCTTAATCTTTCGGGACTCACGCCAAGTGGCTTCCAATCTTGTTCAAATTTTCAGGACTCATGCTAGAAAGGTTGTTGATCTTTTACCTGAATCGAGACTCACGCCTACATAAGCTACCAATCTTCAATCTTTCGAGACTCATGTCGGTATGAATGTCAATTTTCACTAAATTTGAAAATGTCTAGGTATCTAAATTGTCCTAGTGTCTTGATTTATATGACTTGTTGGTCTTGCCCTCGGTCTACTAATTTCCTTTGTTTCGTTGACAGTACTCATTGTCGAGCACAATATTACTTGCTGAGTTTTTTGCTC
The DNA here is from genome assembly GCA_035048815.1 of Abelmoschus esculentus. Lineage (NCBI taxonomy): Eukaryota > Viridiplantae > Streptophyta > Magnoliopsida > Malvales > Malvaceae > Abelmoschus > Abelmoschus esculentus. Next base: position 7,568,594 of record JAUCBN010000026.1, on the reverse strand, counting down.
TTTTTTTTCCTTCCTTCTTTTGTCAATTTTTCTTTTTTTCTCTCATTTTCATCCTTTTTCTACCTTAGTGATGATCTAGTTCTTTCCATCTGGTCATCAAAAGGGTTCATCAAAGATGACGGTCTAAAAGTCTGAAATGTTGGCCTGTTTTGTCCATTCTTTCTCCTTTTCCTTCTTTTTGTTGGAAGGTGGTGCTCAAGGGAGCATTTTATAAAAATGTAAAGAGGCGCACAAAGATCTTATTGGAATCATCTTCTCGACTGTGATATGTCTTTTCTATAAGACAATTTATAAAAATGATGATGCATGAGCATTTTCACTATCCATGTATTCATGAAGAATGTCGGGGATACACAAATGTAACCTATCCGTAGGTATACAATGATGCGTAAAACTCTATCAACTTTGTTTCAAAATTTGATGCCTCAGACCTTATTTGGTTAACCAGGCAAGTTTTGTTCACCAAACTCTATCGGTCCTGATGACATCTCTGGTCAATTATGATTCGAACTCTAATTCTATCATTTTGCAGACAATGATGCCTCACTCATATTTCTCTTTTCTCGTGCCAAAATCTCCTATAAATTGGTACAACAATTGACCGGATGTCTTCGTGTCCTGACTTCATTTCTATAGTCATCAAGATACCTCAATGGAGACTGACTCTCAGTATTCTTTAATTCTTAGAAAAATAATTTTCTTTTCATGTATTTCAAATTCAATAAATTAAAAAATGTATGAATTTATTGCAAAACAATTTAAGAAAAATTTTTTCCTCATGAATGTCAAATGCAATGGCATATTTTTCCCAATATGGTAAAGTTCAACTCTAATAAAGAGCATATTTAAAGGATCCTCAACTATTACAGGGATATACACAAATTTATAGTCTCTTCTAGACCATTGAGCTTTCAAAAGGACCAACCATCATCTAAATACTAACTTTTTTGGTGGCTCTCTTAATCTCACTCTCTCATTCTGCCCCATTCTTTCCTTATTCAAGTGTCGATCAGGCACTTCAAAGTTTGATGTTCCTTGAAGCAAGGTTAACCATTGGCCGGAGTATGGTATGAAGATATTTTCATTTAGTTTAGACATCCCTGAATGATCAGAATAATATTTGAAGTCTTTTAAGGTTTGGATCTATGGTTGGTGTAAAGGTATTTCATACTTGTGATTTAAACATACCCAATATTCTTTCTTTATTCTACTCTTTCACTCTCTCTCTTTTTTTCCTTTTTTTCTTTTTTTAAGTCAATCAAGACTGCCTATTTTAGGTTTCACCTTAGAGTTTGTTGAACCGTGTGATATGCTTATAATATGGTTGATTCTCATACAAGTATACACATCGAACAAGTAATAAAGCTTGTGAGTGATTTCGTTCCCATGAGAATTGGGTAGAAAATTTCAGAAATAGTTAACATACACAAAAGATAAGAAAATCTTCTGTATAGACATATGCTAAAGCAATTATGCAATTGTCACCAAAATGTTGTAGCAAAATAAAATTAAGAACATAGAAATAGATAAATGTTGCGTGTCGAAAGAGTGCGCAATTTGTGCAAGTGTACACTTTGCAAGTAATAAAGTGATGAGTATAGAGTATCGTCTCTATAGGGATTGGTGTACTTAATTTGTTTTCTTTTCTCTTCTCACTCTACAAAAGAAATAAAAAGACAGATTAATGTGATTGTTCTAAATTAAACTAAAACAAAATAAAAAGAGAATAGAGAATGAAAATAAAATCAGATTAAGAGAAAGGCCAGGATCCAGTTGTGTCGTATTGTTGATTCAATTGAGTTTTTACTGTCGAATACGACTACATAATACTGCCTCGGCAGAACTACAGTTTTACTGCCTCGATAGTGAAGGGTTACGTCCGCCTCGGCAATCCCTTGCTCTTGGGGGTAGACTTCTTCAAGGTTCGGCAAAGTATCATCTAATGACTCCGTTTATCCCTAAGTCGAAGTACTGTTGATGACTAGTCCTTGATGATACCTCCCGGCGTGAATCAACTATAACCATCAACCAATCTTACACTTCCTTTAGTCGCTGAAACTATAACCTATCCCTAGGTCGGGTTAGTATTTTCTAGCTAGAAAAATATCGTACTTATTCCTTTCGTTAATCTAACTCTCCCGATATTAGATAAATAAATCTCTCACAAACTTCTCTCCTGAGCTTGAATGCAAGAACAATGAATGACAAAGAATAAGTAAACCTTGATATTTTATTGCATGAAACAAGAAAACAATGTACAATCTCCTCTCACAAATACTCGACAACTTTCAACTAAAACCTAGAAGAATTTAGAACATGATGAAAACAAAGAAAACTCTAAGATCTATGATGAACTCTCTCTTTCTCGTGTGTCTTTTGTTCTTGAGCGGCACCTCCTTTATATAGGCTAAAATTAGGGCAACATCAGCCTTGGAGAAGAAGCAAAGTTGTTTTGGATGTTTCCTTCTTTAAAAAGGTGCATCTCTTTAATTTGATTCTTTCCATCTTTACACCATCTTCTCGAACATCAATTGTCATGCAAAGTGTCTAGAAAAATCTAGCTTTTTATGTTCTTTCAAATCGATCACCACATTGACTTTGGGTATTTATGAAATTACTTGCCTCGGTAGGTTACATTTACTGCCCCGGCGGAAGTCTAACTTGAGTCTACTCAGCTTCCATCAGTAGAAGCTCCCATCTATGGCGAGTTCAATTAAGGTCTGTTTCATAGTTCATTGCCCTATTTTCTCATTGTCCTTCGCTGCTTTTCAGGCTTCCTTATCATGCTGTCGCGGCCCTAGAGTTCAGTTACTGCCCCGACCCAAGTCTACCTGCAAATGCACCGAGGTGCATTAAAGCTTACATTTTCTATAAATATCATCTTTATATGTCATAAAAGCAAAATTTCCAAATATCACACATTAAGTTCATGCATTAGCCCAAGTAGGTATAGTTTAAGTAATTATTATCCATGAAAGGTATAAAAAGTGATAGTCTTTTGAGCACTTATCAATAAAGTTGAACAAACACAACACAGAGGAGTATTCAAGCTTAAGGATGGCTAGGCTTCCTATTAAAAGTCCTTTAATTTTATCTTGAATGTTTACTATTTTACTGGTTTAACATGTGTTCGACAGAGTTTACTAAAAATGCCTCCACTATCCCTAGAAAAAGGCCTAACACTCGAAAATGCTAAGACATTACCTCTTGGTCTCAACCCCAACACTTCTAATATTGATGAAGTTCTACCCCTTTTAGTTGTTGAAACTCTCCATTATCCCTAAGGTAAGTTAGGATTATGCTTCCACAGTAACCTCATTGTTCATGTTGGTGTAGCTTTGTCTATACCTAGATCTAAGCTACCCGAACCCCTTAGTAAAGGCAATCTACCGAGAGCTCTTACAAACCAAGGTTTAAGTGAAAAAGGTGTTAACTTTCATGAAGAAAACACAATATAAAACAAGAACCAATAATACATTCATTCAAAAAATAAAATCATCCACAAACAAGCCTAAGCATACTATATTAGTTGATGGCTAGGTTTAAAAAACTATTCAACTTTTCATCCTTGAGATACATTTCCATAAGAATGAAAAAAAGTAAAACAATGTGAAGAGGAAGGAAGTCTCAAACGCTCTACCTAAAGCTTTTCTAGCTTGTCGCTTCTCCCGAAGTCTTGCAATGATCCTTTGCTTGAAGCTCTCCAGAAATGGTGGTTCGGCTGAGGAAGAAGATGAAGGAAAGTGGTTGCCTTTCTTATTTCTTTTCACCTCTTTTGCTCTCTTTTAAATTTCATTCTTTTATGTCCCGATTCTCCTCTATTCTGCTCTCTTGTTTAAGGAGGCTTCGTATTGTATTTATAGGAGGCTTCTAGGGTTTTGTGCCCTAAAGGTGCAAGGAATATTCTCTAAAATTTATATAAAGAATTGAAATGACGTGCAGGAGAATTGCAGTTGGCCTGAATTTTACGAGAAATGACAATGGGTTGCACATTTGTCTTTTTTGCAAATCTGCTTTGATGCTCCCAAAATACTATAGTATTTTGAAGTCCTACCCAACACTAAATATGTTATAGCATCTCTTCCATTCTTCGACTTTGCCCTAGAAAATCTGTACCACACCATCAGAGAAATACCTTTCAAAGCAGCAACTATTTAAAATAAAAGTAAAATAAAATAAAAACCTAATCTAATGCAAATAAAAATGAAATACAACTAAATGCAATGCAAATGAACTTGAATACAAACATGTTCTTAAGTAAAAGGGTATAAAATAAATGTGTTTTAGAGCGTTAACACTCCCCAAACTTAGGATATTGCTTGTCTTCAAGCAATGACATACAAAAATTGTATAGCAAAACTTTTAATACTCTACAACAGTTTAGGTAGAACATCAATCCATAAAATATAAATATTGTAGCAATCTACATTATATGGATAATTTCAAGAATTTGAACTTAGATAAGACAAATTTTATATGTGTGTAAGATTATATCTAGCCTATGCTTAATAGTGTTAAAAAAATTCCAAGTTCCCTCGTTCATTACACCCTAGTTCTTAAAATTACTCACATGTTTAGTCTTTTATTTAAATTGTTTTGAAAGGTGTCAGCTCATCACAACTACCATCCTTAACTCTAGATGAGTAGGGAGAAAATATCTCATCCCAAAGCTAGTAAGTAGAATCATCACGTGATAATTTTCATTCGCTCATATATTATAGCATTATTTATTTATGTTCAGAGTTTAGGTTAACCTTTGTATAGAGAAGCGTCCTTCTACATTTTTATGCTAAAGCATTTATTCATATATTTTTTATGCTATAGAAGAAAGAAAGTTTCATCTTTTCAAACTAACTAACTCATAAATTATAAGTTCTAAAAAATTCCTAACAGTCAAGCATAGAAAATATGCAATCATGTCAAATAAATTTTCAAAGCATCAAAGTCCTAATTCAGTTCATTTCGTTCTTAATGTTTTACACTATTTAGTTCAAAAGCATTATAGATTGCCATCATCGGAAATCATTTATTTTAACCTAAAGGCTATCTTAAATTGAATCTAATACTATAACAATTTTGTACCTATGCAAAATGAAAATGTTATAGCAAAGACTCTACTACCCCCAAACTCGAGGTTAGTATTGTCCTCAATAAGACTAAATGAAATTATATACAAAAACAAAAATAAAAATAAAAATAAAAGATGCTTACTTCTTGATTGATCTCGTGCCCATGCGCTTGATTCGTTTAGTTGGCCTTAATGGTGGTGATGGGTCTGTGTGTGTAAGTTTAGGTTCTGGTTGATCTAGTTCTGCATCCTCCTACGATACTGCAACATCTGGCACTCTTTCCTCCTCCACACCAATTTGAGGGAGAGAAACATTCATTTTAGCTCTCTGTTTTACTCTTTGACGAGGAGTGGGGGCTTCAAATGTTTGTGCAGGTCATGTCGCAATTTCCTGTGAGTGGAGGTCTTGGTCACCGCTGCCTACTGGATTATTCTGGACCCAAAGGATTAGGAAACAATCATCAGTCCTTTACCCTTAAATTGGGTTGGTGGAGTTGACAGACTAGTTGGGACATGATGCGATATTATGGTAAATTCTACAGGAGTAGGTGGTGGTGTAGTTGTTGATGTTTTTCTTTTTGTTGTGGTGATGGTGAAACAGGATTGTTCTCAGGTTGTCTTGAAGGTTGTTGGCACGAAGGTTGTTGATGGAGCTGGTGAACTGGTTCAAGCTTACTGTGCTTGAATAAGTGATCATGAAAGTTAGGGAATAGGACCGTATTATCTGGCTGTAGTTCCATAAAATTCATCTGGATTACTAGATCTCTTTATCGCACATAGTTAAGGAAAGTCATAAACTTTCCATTGAGTTCAGAGACTTGAATTTGTGTACTCTCCAAAGCAGTAGTTAAAGCAATCATATTTGCAACATCAGTCTTTCTTGGGGCAGCTGGCTGCCTAGTTGCTAGAGCATCCTGATCCATTCCCATGAGTTCTGAAATTTTTTACAAGGCAATTCCTTGACTTCTCTTTAATTAAAAATCTTTGTCATCCTCAAAAACTCTTTGCTTTCGGCACAAGATTGTGATTAGATATGGAAAAACTATGGGGCTCTATTTTCTCATTAATTTTGTAGAAGCTTCTTCTAGAATAATTTTCTCAACATTAATTGATCTTTTATTGAGGATACAGTGAAAAAGTTGTAACCTTGCAAGTTTTGCTATGGCAGTGTGGGACGTTGGCATCAGATTTTGTTTGAGGAAATGCATCCAGAGCTTTCCTTCTAGCTTTAAGTGGGTGTGCTTCACTATTGTATTAGCTTCATCCATTCAGTATTTGTGAAAGAAAGATCTTCCAAAAGAAAATCTGGGCTTTTCCCAACAATGATGCAACGAATAACGAGTGTTTGTCTTCATTGTCAACACCATAGAACTCGTTTATATCTTTGGCAATAAAGTGTAGAGCATCACCTTGCACATAGAGAGTTTGTTGGCCCGGTCTAGTAAAGTGGGCATAAAACTCCTTTACAAGCATGAAGTTGATGGCCTTCTGGTTGTTCTTTGTGGTGAAGTGGCGAGCAAAAAGCTCCCACTTGTGTACCTTAACAATGTAAGAGACTGGTTTAGGTAAGTTCTTCATTGTGGCTTCAGCAAAGCTAAAGCCTTTTTCTTGATACGTTTTGATGCGTGCTAAAAGATGCGCATTTAAGTGCAATTGTACAAGTCAAGTAATAAAGTGATAAACATTTATCGAATATCGTCTCCACAGGGATTGGTATACTTAATATATTTTCTTTGGTCTTCTTGCTTCTATAAGAGAAAAGTAAAAACAAAATTTTAGTTTGATATTGAATTAACTAATAAACTAAGCTAACTAAAGTAATAACAATTATGAGAAAGATAGGTTAGGATCTAGTTGTATCGTATTTTGGATTCGATTGATCTACTTCTTGTTCCAATGCAATTTCATTGCACTGCCTCGGTAGTACTACAGATACTGTCTCGGCAACGACAATGTTCTCTGCCGCGGCAATCCCTTGCTCTTGGGGAAATTTACCAAATTTCGACAAAGTTTCCTTATATGGCTCCTCTTATCCCTAAGTCGAAACGCTATTGAAGGTTAGTCCTTGATGATACCTCCCGGCGTTAATCAATTTTAACCAACAACCAATCCCACACTTCTTTTAGCCACTAAAACTCTTAACCTATCCCTAGGCCGAGTTAGTATCCCCAATTAAGAGAATACCGAACTTACTCTTTTCGTGAGCCTAACTCTCCCGAATCTAGACAAATAGATTACTTACAAACTTCCCTCCCAGGCTTGGATGCAAGAACAAAGAATGGCAAAGAGTAAGCAAACTTCAATATTTTATTACATTTAAATAAGAATCAAAGTGCAATCTTCTCTCAAAAATACTTAACAACCTTCACCAACACCCTAAGAAAGTTTTTAGAACATGATGGGAAGAATTTTTCCTAAGACTCTCTCAAAGTATGTCTAGCTAATTCACTCTAATTTTCGCCTCTTTCTAAATCCTAGGACGGCTATGCCTTTATATAGGCTTGGCCTAGGGAAAACCTTTCCTAATTAGAGTACAACTTAGAGTAGGGAATAAGATATGCACTATAGGTTAAATATTTCCAAGTTTGATCTTCTAGAAGGTTTAATCCCGCGTGGCCATGTCCTTGGGCTTTTCTTGTGTTGTTTAGCTCCGAATCTTGGGCTTCTTGCTCAGCAATGCTCTCCTCAACTTTCTCTTTCAACCGTCAGCCATATCGCTTTTTCTTCTTTGCTGCCTCGGCATCAGGTCCTGTCTCGGCCTCATTCTGCTGCCTTGACAGTACTTATTCTTGCACAGATATGAAAATACAGTAAAGTACGCATTTTTCTATAAATATGATCTTTAATAGTATTTTCCTAAATATATCACATTAAGTGCATGCATTGGTTCAAGTAGGTGTAGAATTGATGATAAATGCCCATGAAAAATGTACAAAGTGATAGTGATTTGAGCACTTATCACAGTCCCAAACTCGAACTATTGCTTGTCCTCAAGCAATGCAAACCATCAATTTGTCAAACTCTATTTTCTCTTGGTCTTATGCTTCCATCTATTCTCCCCATCATAACTATGTCTATTCTTTAATCTTGACATTTTGGTTACTCAAGGGTGTATCTAGAAGACAAACTATAAGGCTAGTGTGTGTGCGTTTTTATGGGCTAGTTTGAGTAAAGGCCTTCTTAGCTAAACTCTAAGTTCAAGATAAATAGACTTAGTTTTAGTGTACTCTTCTTATAACAACATTTCCTTGAGCCAATTTCGGGCACCTCAAGTATTATGTTTTCTATATCTTAACTCTTAATTTCTTTTGCTATTCTTTTATGCATACTAGAGCCAATTTCGGGCACATCTAGTATGAAGAAGAGTCTTTCCTAGAGCCATTCATAGGCACCTTTAGTCACCTTTCCAAAATCTAAGTCTTTATCACCTATGTTCGTTAAAAGAATTCCTATACCAAACAAGTCCCAAAAGTGTTTTAAAGTTCAACCTTATAGCAAGCTTCTAAGTTTTTCTCTTTAAGTATCCTAGAGTCAAATCTTCAAAACAGATCCTAACTATGGTAAGGAGAAAGATTTCTATTGTCTTTAAGAATAAACTAAGACAATACTGATGAAGAGTAGTGCAAAAGTATGGCAACAGTTTTAAGTACAGTGGCGGATATAAAACAAAAAATTTTATCACTAAAAACTTCCTTTTCATGGCAGGGCCGCGGTAGTAGATAGCCTTGGCAGTGGCTCTACACCCCTAAACTCAAACCAAGCATTGTCCTCAATGCTTAATTTAGGAGTAGGCAGTGGGTAAAAAAGTATATAAGCTGAGAAAAAAATCAGAAAATAGTTTATATTAGCAACAATAAAGAAGAACAATTAATATGATTTGGAAGAACTTTCTTCCATAATTTGTCTTCTTGGTCTGGTTGCTGATGGTTGTGCCCTTGGTGATGGTGATGGCTTTGCTCTTCTCGGCGGCTGAACTCTCGTTGGTGTGTCCCTCTTTATTGGGGCATTGACTTATTCTCCTCCTTCATCTTTTGTATCCATGATTTTAGTGCCTCCTTCATTTTCTGGATCTGCCCCGGCAAGTTGGATACTAGTCTCGGTAGTTGATGAGCTCTAATGAACGTATGCATCTATCTCAGTTGATAGACTGCCCATTGATATTGGTGATCTTGGGGGAGTGCTAAAAACTCCCATTCTTTTCAAAGGTCTTCTGCTTTTGGATGATGCTGCGGCAGCGTCTGCTGCCCTAGATGGGCCAACTGTATGATATTGCTGTTGCGGTCTGGAGGTAAAGAATGGTCTCGGCCCTGGGGATGGAGTGGTCTCTATGTATGGTGCTGACGTTACAAATATGTTTGTAGGGCATTCTGGAAATTGCACTCCTTGGTTGTTGAAGTCTCGTTGGTACTCCATGTATCTTTGTTGGCGAAGGTCCATGGCTTCCATTATTTGAAGGATTTCCTGGTATGGATCTACTGCGGTAGGGGCTTCGGTAGTACTTGGCATCTTGGCCGTATACTGCCCTCCGGTAGTGGGTTCGGTAGTACTTGGCATCTCGGCCATATACTGCCCTCCGGTAGTGGAGTCAACAGTAAATTGCTGTGGCGTTGCCTGGACAGGTACTGCTTGTGTGATCTGCATCACTCTGTGGTAGAATTAGCTGGTCCATCCTTGCCTTGCTGATGTGTATTCATCGGTATCCTCTACTTGTACTCCTGCAGCAATACATAAAGCAGATATTAAACAAGGGAAATATAATGGTCCACGTTCCTTCTTACCACAATCATAAATTTCACGAAGGATGATCTCTCAAACGTTGATGCTTCTTTTGTTGATGATTGAGTGGATCAACACTAATCTCTTATGGTCCACTGTGCTATTGTGGGAAGTAGGGATGAGGCGTCTCTTGAAGAATGTGCACCAAATTTTTGCCTAGGGCTTAAGGCTTTTCCTTGTCATCGAACCTCTATGGGCACCGGTTTCCCATGGAGTGTTGTTGTAACAAAGTTTCTCCTTGATTTGCTCGTAATCTTGTGTGGTGATGTTGTCCATGAATTCGGCATGTCGATCTCGTCTCGGTGCTAGGCCGTAGAACTGATTAATTGTCTCAGCATCAAGTCATACAGGTCTGCCTCGGTAGTGGACAAACAAGTTGTCCTTGCTGGGTCTATGGGCATAGAACTCGCGCACTACTATCGCATTGGCTTGATCAGGTTGAAGGCAGAAGAGTTGCCATTTTTTATGCTGAATTTTGTTGAAAAAATAATGCTCAATGCCGAGATTTTCTTCCTTAGATTGCTGGAATCCCTGTTCTTCCCATAGCTTCCGAGCGAGAAAAGATTTGTTGAATCTTTCTACGACAGTGGCGGGGGCAAATCTGGTGTATGCTACCATTGATGATTCTTGGATTGAGAGATTTGATCGAGAGTTTCTGAAAATTTTCAAGAATATTGTGAGAGTATTATGAGAGCAAGAGTAGAATTCTAAAGAATTTCAAGAATGCAAGAGTGAATAGTTCAAGAGCAGGATGTTGTTTATATAAGCCTCGGCATCGTGACCGTTTTAATCACTAGCCATTTTGTAGCCATTTTGAATTTATTGTCCGTTAGCATTTACTGTCGCGGCGTAAAACTCGGAGATAACCCTTATACTGTTTTTCCCCGTTGGGATTTCTGCGGCTTCTGACATTGTTCACTACCCTCGACAAGTTTTCTGCTCTTAACTATTTCTCTGTTATTCTTGATTTTATTATCCTAAAAAGAAAAGAAAACTGAAACAAACTTTAATAAAAGAAATAATAATAGAATATCATTTAAAAAATAATAATAAAATTAAAATAAGCAAAAACTAATCATAATATAATAAGATAAAATAGAAGGGGAGAGACTAAGTTACTAGTAGAGTGCATGTAAATGTATCTCCCAAATTGCTTGTCTCTTGTCGGCCTGATTTTTTCTGTAGTTGCTGGCCAATCCCTTCTTTCTTTTCTGCCTCTCCATTGGTCCTCAATTTTTCCTTCTGGATGCACATTTGATCTATCCGCAAGTTAGAGCATCATTGTCGTAGGTTTCGCTCTTCCTATACCAAGTTTTTAAAAAACTGATTTAGGCATGAGATTTATGCTTGCCCCTAGGTCACAAAATGCCTTTCCTTCATAGTTGTTACCAATCGCACAAGGTATGGTGAAGCATCTAGGATCCTTTAGTTTGGGTGACATTCGATTGTGCAGTATCGTCATGCATCCTTCAGTTGCTGTCACTGTCTCAAACTCACCTAGCTTCTTTCTTTTGGACACAATATCTTTCAAGAATTTAACATAGTTGGGCATCTGTTCAATTGCCTCAACTAATGGCAAGTTGATGTGGACTTGCTTTAGTATATCAAGGAATTTTTTAAACTGATGGTCCTGTTTCTGTTTTTTCAGCCTTTGTGGGAAAGGTGGTGGTGGTCTCATCTCATCTAGGGTTTCATTAGATTGGAATTTAATATCTGGGACCATTGTTTGTCTTGTTGTCTCTGTAGGAAGTGCAGTTGATGTTAAGCTTTCTATTGGGACATCGTCTTCGTGCTTAGTCTGTTCAGCATCCAAGTCCTCCTTATCTGTATCCTCTTATATTGTTTGGGGAGCTTTGGTTGCTGACTTGCCCATTGTTTCTTTCAGTTGTAGGTCAGTTCTTGTTGTGATTGCTTTGCACTGTTCATGGCCCATTCCCTTAGCAACTTCAGTATTGCTAGGTAATCCCCCTTGTGGTCTTGTATTTTGTCTTAGAGTGAATTAACCAACTTGGTTTTCTAATTATTTTGTTGCAGCATATTGGTTTTGCAGCCTCATTTCTGTTATGTAAATGAAGTCATCAGTCCTCTTCATGAAATAACTGTTCTCAGCCATATATGGTTCAGTTTTCATAATAAAGGCCTTGAGAGTATTTTCTAGTGAATTCATAGGTTGTTGTTGTTGATGTATCTGCTGCGGCGGTAGTGACTGCTGCATCTACTGTTGCGGTAGTGACTGCTGCATCTGCTGCTGCGGCAGTGGCTGATAATTGGAGGTGTAACCCCCTTAGCCCGGCCTAGACGGACCAGCACTAACAGGTTACACGGGGAATATCAAACCAAATCCGTGAAGGTCCGATTCGATAAACAACCCTAAAACCCTAAAATATTTTTTTATTTTATCTTTCCTAGATGAAAAATCTTATTCTATATGTCAAGGTCTCATACAAAGCATTAACGGAAACAAATTATTCAAAAACAAATGTCCGATTAAACACTTAAGTAGATTAAGGACTAAAACATAAAACTTTTAAATTCTTTTAAATAAAATATAAATTCTTTTCATCAAAGTTCAATTAAACACTCAAGCGTTCTTCACAGCAAATTTCAACTCAAACGGATCATTCTAACATCATCAATTGCATGTTTCTCTAATTTACGGACCAATATGTAAATCTTCCAAAATACAAGGACTTCATCCAAATTAGGTTAACTATCTTGAAATTGAGTCAAATTTATGCATGCATGCAAAATTTCAGCTCAAAATAACATCTGTAGGTACCCTAATCGAACAAAGGAAGATATCCAGGACTAAAATATAATTTGCAGCGACTTTCAATTCTTGGTGATCAAAGGTTTCGAAACCTTCCCAGAGGTTTCGAAACTTTTTGGGAAAGGTTTCGAAACTTCCATGGAAAGTTTCGAAACTTTTCGTCTCCAGTAGCTATCCAGAATTGAAATTGCTAGCAAGGTTTCGAAACCTCCTGAAGGTTTCGAAATTATTTGACAAAGGTTTTGGAACCTTCACCCAAAGATTTTGAAACTTTGGGTCTGGAACCAAAAGTTTTGTTACACTAGGTGCACACCAATTACTCAATACTCAACCATTAATTAGAACCACTAAATGCATCAGTCCTAGCCATAATTAGCAACATATGACACATAATCAATAACGTCACGGACATCAATCAAGCTATAGGTATGCTCCCTAGAAAATGATTAACAACATAACAATCATGCAAGTACATGCTTCAACAATTCAATAATTCCATACTCCAACAATTAACAATCAAACGATAATAGTCTTATTACAACATAAACCAAAGCCTAAGTACACACTCCTCACATAGGTTGGGTTACACATTGCCATACCCAATTTATTTGTCAAAAATATACCAAATTCAATGTGATTCTTCCCCTTGGTTTCCTTGCCTCGAACGAAGCCCCAAGTGTCTTTATTTTTCTGCAAGAATGAAAAGAGAGCTTAAGCAAACATGCTTAGTGAGGAAGCTCTTCACAAAATCATCAATGCAACTATTTAAAACCATGATAAAATCATAATTTGCAATACATTGTCAAATCATGCATGCTAACATCTCATGCTCATATTCTTTAAACCATATGCATCCTTGAGTTTATATAACCTTGTCAACACAATTTATAAATGATACACAATGTTCTTCACAAATTCATGTATGTATATTGGCAATCTAGTGACCACTTAATGTGAACCTTGAGTTCACCGAATACACGGATCCATTGTTAGAGACCATTGTCTCGTCATGACACGAAGTCACCATTAATATGACACCAAGTCACCATTGACATGACCCGAGGTCACCATTGACATGACACGAAGTCACCATTATAGCACTACCACGCATTATCGGACATATAGTCACTCTTGTTACGTGTAGGCGGCTCTACCACGTACGGTTGGACACAAAGTCACTCTTGTTACGTGTAGGCAAATTTTTGTATTCTCAATTTTGTTTATAGTGCACTTAAGACAATCCTAATGACATATCATTCATGTTCGAATCTAAAGTTAGTGTCACTAAGCCAATATCATAATCAAATGTGCATGATAACTTGCTGCTCATAATGCATGCATAATATGTTCAACAAATGAACCAAAAGCCATGCCCAAAGGCACCATCATATATAAGGCAATTAACCATATTGTATTCCAAATCATTTCTCATAATTTTCCGTAATCATGGATGCTAAATAAGCTATGCATTTCAGCAAGTATTTCTCATGTATGCACCAATTCAAAACATGCTCATGCATTTCCATAAATCTCATTGCATTACCAACATAATGCCTTTATCGAACGTAGTCGAAACTCATGTTGATTTACCAAAAACATTTACTTTACTTACTCTTGAACTACGGAAGGTTTTCACACTCTTCCACAGTCCTAAAAACAGAACCGTACCAAACGTGATTCGCTTTAAGTCCGATAAACACTCACCGACAAGCGAAACGAGCTTTCGCCGCTATCCGATGATCGCACCAACGCACCAGCACTCAAGCACCTTCTTGTACCTCTTCTACAACATTAAAAACAGAGCGTTCTCACATCATAACATGCTCAAACCAACAGCCATATCCGATCACCATTAAACTACCAAAAACTTAGCCGAAAAGACCGTAAACTAAGCCGAAATACATCCGAATAACATCAGCCCAAAACCTAACGAATCTAAAATCTAATCCACTTCAATTATGAACCAAAAACACATTCAAACCATCCTTATATCTCCAGCAACATTAAAGCATCTAAAACAGCCCCTAAAACAACCGAAAAGCACCTTAAAACTACACCGATTGTATTATTCCGGGATTAAATTAATATACTATCAAACGAAGTCTCAATTAATCATTTAATCAACATAATAACATAATTGAATCCATCTAACTTCAGCATTAAATGAGATCCAAAAAGATTTCACAAAATCACTAGATCTAACATTGAAAACATAGAATTAAGTTTTTATTCAAAGATTAGCAAGCTAATACTTGGGAAGTTCAATAAAGAACCTTAGAAAAGAATCAAAATCCAGAAAATTACCTTCAAGATCTATTCACCAAAAAGATGCAATTTCCCCTTCTTGATTCCTTCCAATTTGATGTTGATTTGATGAAATTGATGGTTAGGTTTTGTAAAGGATGGAAAGATGATTAAAATGATGTAATCTTTGTGGAAAAAGATGCAAAAATCAGCAAGGAATTGAAGAGAAAAGATGAAGGAAAGTGGAGAGAAAATGAGAGAAAAAGATGAGAGAAAAACGTAGTTTTGAGAAAAAATGATTAAAATCTCTAATTAAAGTAATTAAAATACATTTTCGTGAATAAATTATTATTAAAAATTAAAAATGGGTTTATGGCCCTCTAAGGATTCTAAGTTTAGCTTGCTTTTCAATTTAGTCACTGAAATCACAAATTTTCGAAAATCACAAATTAAGTCCTCTAATTTTTCCAAAAATTACAAATTGGTCACTTATGCATAATTAAGCATAAATAAAAATCAATAATAAGTCCAAATTACTTTCTTTTAATTTTGAAACATATTTTTAATATTTTAAAACCATATTCCAAAATTATTATTTTTCTTAATTAAAAATACTCTTATTTTATATTTTTCCCGGAATAATGAACCGGAGAACCCGATTCGATCCGAATCGAATTCTCCTAACTAAAGCCTAAACTAATAACCCGAAAACGGGATATTACAACTCTCCCCCTTTTAAGAAAATTTCGTCCTCGAAATTTACCTGAAGTAAACAACTGAGGAAACTGCTCCTCCATGCTTTTCCTTGTCTCCCAAGTTGCTTCTTCCAGACCTCGGTGTTTCCAAAGCACTTTAACCAAATCTATGGTCTTCTCTCGAAGAACCTTTGTATCCATATCCAAAATCCTTACTGGTTCTTCCTCATAACTCATATCCTCCCTTAACTTGATCTCCTCAACCGGAACAACATGTGAAGGATCCGATCTATATCTACGAAGCATTGATGCATGAAAAACATCATGCATCTTACTCAACTCCTCTAGTAACCTCAATCTATAAGCAACAGGACCAACACGCTCCAACACCTCATATGGTCCAATAAAACGAGGACTCAACCTACCCTTTCGTCCAAACCTCATCACTTTCTTCCACGGAGAAAACTTAAGAAACACTTTGTCTCCAACATCATACTCTATCTCCCTACGCTTTAAATCGGCATAGGACTTCTGCCTATCCGAAGCTTCCCTAAGTTTAGTACATCTCAACTTAACTGAAAACTACTTTTGTCCAACTTCTTTCCAACATACTTGAGGCAAAGAAACATACTTTTGTCCAACTTCTTTCCAACACAAAGGTGTACGACACTTACGCCCATACAACGCCTCAAATGGTGCCATTTGTATACTTATCTGAAAACTATTATTATAAGCAAACTCCACCAACGGCAATTGCTTCTCCCAAGAACCTTGAAACTCGATGACACAACAGCTCAACATATCCTCTAAAGTCTGAATAACACGCTCAGACTGTCCATCCGTCTGTGGATGATAAGTTGTACTAAAGTTAAGTCTCGTACCCAAAGATGTCTGCAAACTCCTTCAAAACTTGGATGTAAACCGCGGATCTCTATCCGATATGATCGACTTAGGCACACCATGCAATCTCACAACCTAAGAAACATACAAATCTGCTAACTTATCCATGGAATACGTCGTATGCACGACAAGAAAATGTGCACACTTCTTAAACCTATAAACAATCACCCATATAGAATCCTTCTTGGACGGTGTTAATGGCAACCCCGTCACAAAATCCATGGTGATTCTCTCTAATTTCCATTCCGGAACTTGATCTGGCTGTAACAAACCTGCAGGGAACTGATGTTCAGCTTTCACCTGCTGACACACCATACAACGAGGAACAAACTCCGTCACATCTCTCTTTAAACCAACCCAAAAGTACACACTTTTGAGATCTCTATACATCTTCACACTACCCGGATGCATAGCAAACGGACTAGTATGAGCTTCCACCAAGATAGCTTGCCTCAACTCCTGATCATCCGGCACCACAATCCGACCTCTAAAACACAGCACCTCATCATCATCAAAATGATACTCGGTCGATCTACCCTCAGCAACATCCTCCAGAAAAGGTACCAATGCCTCATCCTCTAACTGTTTCACCTTGACCATCTCAACCAAACTAGGTTTTACTTGCAACTCCGCCACCAAACCACCTTCCTTAGAAATAATCAATCTAGCAAACATCGCTCTCAACTCAACAGCCGCTTTACGGCTTAAAGCATCGGCCACTACATTGGCTTTCCTCGAATAATACTCAATAGATAAATCATAATCCTTAAGCAACTCCATCCATCTTCGTTGCCTAAGATTCAAATCCTTTTGTGACATAAGATACTTCAAACTCTTATGATCCATATATATAGTACACTTCTCTCCATACAAATAATGTCTCCAAATCTTCAAAGCAAAAACCACTGCCGCTAGCTCCAAATCATGAGTCAGATAGTTCTTTTCATGTACCCTCAACTGTCTAGAAGCATAAGCTACAACTTTCCCCTCTTGCATCAAAACACACCCAAGACCTACATATGATGCATCACTATAAACCAGGAAATCCTTACCGGATTCGGGTTGAACCAACACCGGTGCACTAGTCAACACTTCTTTCAACTTCTCAAAACTCTATTGTTGACTTTCTTTCCACTCAAAAGGAACTTTCTTTTGCAACAACTTGGTCATAGGAGCAGCAATGCTCGAAAAACCCTCAACGAACCAACGATAATACCCATCCAAGCCTAGGAAAATCTGAATCTCTGACACCGATCTCGGTTGCTTTCAACCCATAACAACCTCTACCTTCTTTGGATCAACACTAATACCCTTTTTCAACACCACATGACCAAGGAACACCACTTTCTTTAACCAAAACTCACACTTACTTAATTTAGCATACAACTGGTTCTCTTTCAACGCTTACAACACTATCCGCAAATACCGATCATGATCTTCCTCGGTACGTGAATACACAAGGATATCATCTATGAACACCACTACAAACTGATCCAAGTACTCATGAAACACCCGGTTCATCATATCCATAAGAGCAGCAGAGGCATTTGTCAATCCAAACGATATCACCAAAAACTCATAATGACCATACCTTGTCCGAAAAGCCGTTTTCAACACATCCTCTTCTTTCACTTTTCAACTGGTAGTACCCCGATCTCAAATCAATCTTTGAGAACATATTTGCTCCTCGAAACTGATCAAACAAATCGTCAATTCTCGGTAAAGGATACTTATTCTTCACGGTCAACTTATTCAGTTGCCGATAATCAATGCACATCCTCATTGTGCCATCTTTCTTCTTCACAAACAATACCGGTGCACCCCAAGGCGATACACTCGGTTGTATAAAACCACGATCAAGCAACTCCTGCAACTGCATCTTTAACTCTTTCAACTCCTTAGGTGCCATGCGATAAAGGTGCAATAGACACCGGATTAGTACCAGCATAGGTCTCGATACTAAACTCTACATCACGATCGGGAGGTGATCCTGGCAACTCCTCAGGAAAAACTTCCGGAAAGTCACGTACTGTTCGAATGTCCTGTACCCGAACCTCTCCTATCCCCGAGTTCATTACATATGCTAGATATGCCATACCACCATGTTGCATCATCTTTTCCGTTTGTATGGCCAAAACCATATTGGATAAGAATCCGGTATACTCACTCTTAACCACAACCTCACTACCATCTAACAACCTCAAGGTAACCCGTTTCTTTTCAAAATCCACCACAGCTCTATGCTCCGTCAACTAGTCAACACCCAGAATAAGGTCAAAACCATGAAACGGTAACTCCATCAAGTCAACCTCAAAGACATGCCCTTGCACCTCCAATGGACATCTCCTATACAACCTTTTTACGGTCACCGTCTCACCCAAAGAACTAGTAACCACAACCCCCACATCTAAAACATCAACAGGGATATCC
This sequence comes from Abelmoschus esculentus, assembly GCA_035048815.1. Lineage (NCBI taxonomy): Eukaryota > Viridiplantae > Streptophyta > Magnoliopsida > Malvales > Malvaceae > Abelmoschus > Abelmoschus esculentus. The sequence goes on along the minus strand of JAUCBN010000026.1, from coordinate 7,549,711 downwards.
AACATATATGCATGCTCACTCAAAACATAAGAATGTATAGATCCCGAATCTATCAAAGAAAACAACGGTACATTTCGCAAAGAAAAAGTACCTGAACTATATCCGTAGCATTACGGGTCCTACACTGAGCATAAACTCTACGACCATATCCCTGTCTCTGAAAAGGACCTCTACCTCCACCGCGTCCTCTGCCAGGTACAACAGCAACCTCAGCTCGGTTACCAACCTCTCCAGTAAACCTCGGGTAATCCCTCTTCTTGTGATCCTTAGATCCACAACCAATGCAAGCACCAGTGGCCCACCAACACTCTCTCGGATGGCGTCTAAAACACAAGTTACAAACCGCTATGTCACCACCACCTCTACCAAACTGCTAAGCACGACCGCCGTATCCAAAATCACCTCAGCGTCGATCGACTCTGTATCGATTGTCCCGAAATCTCTTACCCTCACCACCTTGGGTGCTAGCCTTAGCAGGCCTCTTCCCGACATCGGAAGACTTACTAGCCTCCCTCAGGGCCTCCTCAACATCCTTAGCTCTATTAACAAGCACATCAAACTCAGTGTACTCCGCAGCCAACAAATATGTCTTGATCTCCAGATCCAAACCATATCGGAACCTATCACATCTCTTACGCTCCGTAGGAACCAACTCAGGCGCATAGTGACTCAATTTGATAAACTGTACCTCATAGTCAGCCACACTCATAGTGCCCTGCACCAGGGACATAAACTCCCTCTTCCGTGCATCTTCATACTACGGACCCAAAAACTTCTGCACAAAGGCGGTCTTGAAGTACTCTCATGTCAGGTTAGCAACTACTACACCCGCTTTCTTGGTAGTCCACCATCTATAAGCATCCCCCTGAAGCAGAGAAACCGCGCAACCCAACCTTCGGGCATTCCGATAGTCCATCTGATCTAAAATCCTCTCAGTGCTAGCCAACCACTCCTCGGCTGTACTCGGGTCAGATCCACGAAACTCTACACCACCCAAGCTACAAAATCGCTCAAGCGGTAGCCCTGAGGTAACCATAACGGCAGGTGCGAGAGCCGGTACATGCACTCCATCCATAGCTGCCTGAAACGTACCCATCATAGCCTGTATGAACGGTGCAAACTCTTTGAACTGGCCTCCTACTGGAACCGGAGGCACACCAGTAGGTGGCACACCAACTGGTGGAGGAGGTGGAAGCGGTTCCTCCCTCACAGTCACCTCTCCCTCTGCCTGACCATCGATGATCAAGCTCGTACTAGAACGTGTCTCTCGTCTCAGAGGTATTATCCAAAAACTTCAAACATGCAATTTTAAAACATAATATCAAGACATAATAAACTTACATTCAGGCAAGATCCAAGGGAAACCGAAGAACATCTAAAAACATATTGGTATTGGCAATGTGTAACTGACCACCTCTTTTACCCTTAATCATTCTAGGTACACTCACAATGTATAGGTATGCACACAACAAATACATATCACCTTCAATCTTACACTTAACATATTAATCACAAAACAGTGCAAACCAATACATACTTTGACAAATCAACTACATACTTAATCAACCTGGCTCTGATACCACCAAATGTAACCCCCTTAGCCCGGCCTAGACGGAACTAGCACTAATAGGTTACACGGGGAATATTAAACTAAACCCGTGAAGGTTCGATTCGATAAACAACCCTAAAACCGTAATATATTTTTTATTTTATCTTTCCCAGATGCAAAATCTTATTCCTATATGTCAAGGTCTCATACAATGCATTAACGAAAACAAATTATTCAAAAACAAATATCCGATTAAACACTTAAGTAGATTAAGAACTAAAACATAAAACTTTTAAATCCTTTTAAATAAAATATAAATTCTTTTCATCAAAGTTCAATTAAACACTCAAGCATTCTACACAGCAAATTTCAACTCAAACGGGTCATTCTAACATCATCAATTGCATGTTTCTCTAATTTAGGGACCAATATGTAAATCTTCCAAAATACAAGGACTTCATCCAAATTAGGTTAACTATCTTGAAATTGAGTCAACTTTATGCATGCATGCAAAATTTTAGCTTAAAATAACATCTGTAGGTACCCTAATTGAACAAAAGAAGATATCCGGGACTAAAATATAATTTGCTGCAACTTTTAATTCTTGGTGATCAAAGGTTTCGAAACCTTCCCAGAGGTTTCAAAACTTTTTGGGAAAGGTTTCGAAACTTCCCTGGAAAGTTTCGAAACTTTTCGTCTCCAGTAGCTATCTAGAATTGAAATTGCCCACAAGGTTTCGAAACCTCCTGAAGGTTTCGAAACTATTTGACAAAGGTTTCGTAACCTTCACCCAAAGGTTTCGAAACTTTGGGTCTGGAACCAAAAGTTTTGTTACACTAGGTGCACACCAATTACTCAATACTCAACCATTAATTAGAACCACTAAATGCATCAGTCCTAGGCATAATTAGCAACGTATGGCACATAATCAACAATGTCACGGACATCAATCAAGCTATAGGCATGTTCCCTAGAATATGATTAACAACATAACAATCATACAACATGCTTCAACATTTCAATAATTCCATAGTCCAACAATTAACAATCAAACGATAATGGTCTTATTACAACATAAACCAAAGCCTAAGTACACACTCCTCACATAGGTTGAGTTACACATTGTCATACCCAATTTATTTGCCAAAAACATACCAAATTCAATGTGATTCTTCCCTTTGGTTTCCTTGCCTCGAACAAAGCCCCAAGTGTCCTTATTTTTCTACAAGGATGAAAAGAGAGCTTAAGAAAACATGCTTAGTGAGGAAGTTCTTCATAAAATCATCAATGCAACTATTTAAAACCATGATGAAACCATAATTTGCAATACATTGTCAAATCATGCATGCTAACATCTCATGCTCATATTCTTTAAACAATATGCATCCTTGAGTTTACATAACCATGTCAACACAATTTATAAATGATGCACAATGTTCTTCTCAAATTCATGTATGTATATTGGCATTCTAGTGACCACTTAATGTGAACCTTGAGTTCACCGAATAAACAGATCCATTGTTAGAGACCATTGTCTCGTCATGATACGAAGTGACCATTGACATGACCCGAGGTCACCATTGACATGACACGAAGTCACCATTATAGCACTACCACTCACTATCGGACATATAGTCACCCTTGTTACGTGTAGGCAGCTCTACCATGCACGGTTGGACATAAAGTCACCCTTCTTACGTGTAGGTAAATTTCTATATTCTCAATCTTGTTTATAGTGCACTTAAGACAATTCTAATGACATGTTATTCATATTCGAATCTAAAATTAGTGTCACTAAGCCTATATCATTATCAAATATGCATGATAACTTGCTGCTCATAATGCATGCAAAATATGTTCAACAAATGAACCAAAAGCCATGCCCAAAGGCACTATCATATATAAGGCAATTAACCATATTGTATTCTAAATTATTTATCATAATTTTCCATAATCATGGATGCTAAATAAGCTATGCATTTCAGCAAGTATTTCTTATGTATGCACCAATTCAAAACATGCTCATGCATTTCTATAAATCTCATTGCATTACCAACATAATGCCTTTATCGAACGTAGCCGAAACTCATGTTGATTTACAAAAAACATTTACTTTACTTACTTTTGAACTATGGAAGGTTTTCATACTCTTCCATAGTCCCAAAAACAGAACCGTACCAAACGTGATTCGCTTTAAGTTCGAAAACACTCACCGACAAGCGAAACGAGCTTTCGCTGCTATCCGATAATCGCACCAACGCACCAGCACTCAACCACCTTCTTGTACCTCTTCTACAACATTAAAAATAGAGCATTCTCACATCATAACATGCTCAAACCAACAGCCATATCCGATCACCATTAAACTACCAAAAACTTAGCCGAAAAGACCGTAAACTAAGCCGAAACGCATCCGAACAACATCAGCCCAAAACCTAACGAATCTAACATCTAATCCGCTTCAATTATGAACCAAAAACACATCCAAACCAACCTTATATCTCCAGCAACATTAAAGCATCTAAAACAACCCCTAAAACAATCGAAAAGCTCCTTAAAACTACACCGATTGCATTATTCCGGGATTAAATTAATGTGCTATCAAACGAAGTCTCAATTAATCATTTAATTAACATAAAAACATAATTGAATCCATCTAACTTCAGCATTAAATGAGATCCAAAAAGATTTTACAAAAGCTTTCACAAAATCACTAGATCTAACATTGAAAACATAGAATTAAGTTTTTATTCAAAGATTAGCAAGCTAATACTTGGGAAGTTCAATAAAGAAACTTAGAAAAGAATCAAAATCCAGAAAATTACCTTCAAGATCTATTCACCAAAAAGATGCAATTTCCCCTTCTTGATTCCTTGCAATTTGATGTTGATTGGATGAAATTGATGGTTAGGTTTTGTAAAGGATGGAAAGATGATTAAAATGATGTAATCTTTATGGAAAAAGATGCAAAAATCAGAATGAAATTGAAGAGAAAAGATGAAGGAAAATGGAGAGAAAATGAGAGAAAAAAGTAGTTTTAAGAGAAAAATGATTAAAATCTCTAATTAAAGTAATTAAAATACACTTTGGTGAATAAATCATTATTAAAAATTAAAAATGGGTTTATGGCCCTCTAAGAATTTTAAGTTTAGCTTGCTTTTTAATTTAGTCACTAAAATCACAAATTTTTGAAAATCACAAATTAAGTCCTCTAATTTTTCCAAAAATTACAAATTAGTCACTTATACATAATTAAGTATAATTAAAAATCAATAATAAGTCCAAATTATTTTCTTTTAATTTTGAAACATATTTTTAATATTTTTAAACCATATTTCAAAATTATTATTTTTCTTAATTAAAAATATTCTTATTTTATTTTTCCCAGAATAATGAACCGGAGAACCCGATTCGATCCGAATCGAATTCTCCTAACTAAAGCCTAAACTAATAACCCCAAAAACGGGATGTTACAGGAGGTCTGGTTGGAGGGGTTTAAGGTATTGCTGGGATTGCTCCATGAAAAGTTTGGGTGCCTTTTCGAAGCCGGATTATATGTATTTGACATCATGTTGTTATTCCGATTGTAATTTCCCACATAAAATCTAGTTTCCTCGTCTTGCATATACTCAGGAGAATTTATAGCCTTCACTTCATGAGTATTCTGTTGTACTTGCATGTTCTGAACCATTTTTGTTAAAGATACCAGCTGTGTTGCCACCGAATTATTGGTTTCTAGCTCATTTATAGTGGCATAGCGTCTTAACCCTCCTCACCTAGAAGTAGGAAATTGAAAATCGTTCCTTGCGAGTTTGTTCAGAATCTCTATAACTTCTTCTGGAGCCTTGTCAATGAGTGGGTCGTTTGCTGAGGCATCCAAAATCATTCTAGTCGGGGCGTTGGTGGCATTATAGAACATGATTACTTGCATCCATAATGGGAATCCATCTAGTGGAGATCTGTTTAGTAACTCTCTGTAGCGTTCCCAAGCCTCGTACATAGGTTCGTCATCAGCTTGTCTAAATGAAGTGATCTCATTACGGATTCTATCATATAGATTTGTAGGGTTAAATCTCGTAATGAATTCTCGACAGAGTTCACTCCAAGATCCAATTGATCCTGCCGAAATACTGTTCAACCAGGTTTTGGTCCTATCCCTCAGTGAATAGGGGAAAAGTTTCAGCCTCAATATATCTTCATGTACTCCTTGGATTTTGAAAGAGTTGAATACTTCCATGAAGGATTTGAGATGCTGCCTGGCGTCTTCTGTTGCAGCCCCATTGAATTGTCCAATAGTATTGAGCATATTGAACATTACTGGTTTAAGTTCAAAGTGGGTTGCCTCAATCACTGGTGTAACAACCCTATGGTTTAATCCATTTAAATCTTCCACTAGAAAATCTCTGACAGTTAGCTGCTGCGGTAGTGGTTGCTGTTGATGGCCTCCAATGCCTTTAGGTAGGTTCTGGTTTACTGGATTCATTACCATAGCTCCTTGGATCTGTCTTCTCAGCCTCTGATAACTCTTTTTGATTTTTGGGTCGATATCTCGTAATGGAGTGCTAGGGTTAACCCTGGTCATACACCAAAGACTAAATAAAAATAAAAATAACTAAAAGTAAAAATAACTAAAAATAAAAGCAAGAATATAAAGAAAACAAAATTCAGTTGTCAATCCCCGACAATGGTGCAAAAAACTTGATGCATGCTAAAAGATGCACATTTAAGTACAAGTGTACACGTCAAGTAATAAAGTGATAACCATTTAGTTTGATATACTTAAAATGTTTTCTTTGGTCTTCTTGCTTCTATAAGAGAAAAGTAAAAACACAATTTTAGTTTGATATTGAATTAACTAATAAACTAAGCTAACTAAAGTAATAACAATTATGAGAGAGATAGGGTAGGATCTAGTTGTATCGTATTGTGGATTCGGTTGATTTGCTTCTTGTTCTAATGCAATTTCACTGCACTGCCTCGGTAGTATTGCAGTTACTGTCTCGGTAGCGACAATGTTCTCTACCGCAGCAATCCCTTGCTCTTGGGAAGATTTACCAAAGTTCGGTAAAGTGTCATTGTATGGCTCTGCATATCCCTAAGTCGAAACGCTGTTGAAGGTCAATCCTTGATGATACCTCTCGTCATTAATCAATTATAACCAACAACCAATCCCACACTTCTTTTAGCCACTGAAACTCTTAACCTATCACTAGGCCAAGTTAGTATCCCCAATTAAGTGAATACCGAACTTACTCCTTTCGTGAGTCTAACTCTCCTGAGTCTAGACAAATGGATTACTTACAAACTTTCTTCCCGGGCTTGGATGCAAAACAAAGAATGGTAAAGAGTAAGCAAACTTCGATATTTTATTACATTGAAATAAGAATCAAAATACAATCTTCTCTCACAAATACTTAACAACCTTCACCAACACCCTAAGAAAGTTTTTAGAACATGATGGGAAGAATTATTCCTAAGACTCTCAAAGTATGTCTAGCTAATTCTCTCTAATTTTCGCCTCTTTCTAAACCCTAGGATGGCTATGCCTTTATATAGGCTTGTCTTAGGGCAAACCTTTCCTAATTAGAGTACAACTTGGAGTAGGGAACAAGATATGAACTTTAGGTTAAATATTTCCAAGTTTGATCTTCTAGAAGGTTTAATCCCGTGTGGCCTTGTCCTTGGGCTTTTCTTGTGTTGTTTAGCTCTGAATCTTGGGATTCTTGCTCAGGAATGTTCTCCTCAATTTTCTCTTTCAACCACCAGCCATATTGCTTTTTCTTCTCTGCTGCCTCGGCAGGTCCTGCCTCAGCCTCATTCTGCTGCCTCGACAGTACTTTTTCCTTCACAGATATGAAAATGCAGTAAAGTACGCCTTTTTCTACAAATATGATCTTTGATAGCATTTTCCTAAATATATCATATTAAGTCCATGCATTGGTTCAAGTAGGTATAGAATTGATGATAAGTTCTTATGAAAAGTGTAGAAAGTGATAGTGATTTGAGCACTTATCACGTTTGGCGCCCTTTAATTTTCTGGAACCTTTCCCTCTCCTCTTCTCCCTTGGCACATTTGAATAACTCCAAAATTTTTCCCTTCAACGTTCAACCTTGCAGCTTTGGAGTCTACCTCTCTTACACAGTGCCCATAAGATATACAGTATCCAGAGATGTACCTTGTAAAAATGAAAGACGGGAAGAAACAAAGCGTAGATTAAAAATAACATTAAAGATACCTACTTTTTATTCAAGTTAAACTAAAATGCAAAAGCAAATAAAAGATTGAGATAGAAATTCTTAGGTATTTTTGTATACAGTCTTCTTCCTTGTCGCGCACAATTGGAGCTCAATTGTAATTCTTCAATCTTTACAGCTCCATAAGGCTAAACCTTATGTTTTAAGAAAGGTCCTAACCATTTTGACTTCAACTTTCTAAGAAAAAGTTTAAGTCTGGAGTTATAGAGTAACACTTGTTGACCCTTTGAGAAATGTTGTGGCAAAAGATATTTGTCATACCACCTTTTGTTTTCTTTTTATAAATCTAGCATTCTCATATGCTTTTCGAAACTCGTCCATTTCATTCAGCTCCAAAAGTTTGTGTTCTCCAGCTGATTTGAAATCCATATTGAGCTTCTTGAGATCCCAATAAGCTTTTTGTTCGAGCTCCACGAGTAAATGAAAAGCCTTCCCATGGACCAACTTGAATAGGGACATTCCCAAAGGAGTCTTTTAGGTTGTCCTATAGCCAATTTAGTGTATTGACCATGAAGAGAGGTTTTGCTAAGATTGAATTTGCTTGTCAAATAATTCCAAGATAGATTTTTGTTAAGATATTTATTTCGATATAATTTATTGAAAAATATTTTTGGACTTGAACAAATATTATAAAATTAATCAAAGTCCTCAACCGCTAGATTTTTAATGGCTAGTTTTTAACAGTTAGTTTTTCAACAGTTAGTTTTTTAACGATTAGTTTTTAATGGCTAGTTTTAAATTGGTTACACGTTAATTATGCACTTAGTAAAGTAAAGAACACAAGTAATTTGGGTTGTGATAAAGATAAAGGAAATAAACTAAATAACAAATTAAAGAAAAAAAGAAAATCTTAATGATGAGAATAAGGCCAAGTCAATTACTTTGTTGAGGGAAATCTAGTTACACTTATTATCCACTTATTATGCATTGGATTGATTTGCCGCCGCGGCGGGTCATACGAAGGGTCACCTTGGTTGCCTCTGTGGGGTTATGCTTTATCGATAACTCAACTTTTTATAGTTCGATAGAGAATCCTTGTATGTCTCCTCCTTATCCCTAATTCTAAGAACTATTGAAATCCATGTCTTGATAATACCTCCCAGCATGAATCAAGGATGAATAACAACCGATAATATACGTCTTTTTAGTCAATGAAACCCTTGCGGATTAGTCGATACACTTGAATAAAGACCGTATTCTCTCATTTTGTGAGCTTAACTCTCCCGATATTAGACAAATAGATTTTTCTTTACATAATTATCATCTCAAGATCATATGCAAAGAAGAGTAAATACCAAGAGAGAATAAACCATGAAAATAAGGATTGCATTAATAAATCTCAAATAAAGTACAATTTTCTTCTCCAACTACTTCAAAAACAACTTAAGCCTCGATGGGGTTTTAGAACATGATGAACTTGTCGTCGGCTTAAGATTTAAATATGAAAACCCAACTTGTTATTCCTAGCCCTAGGGGTTTGCTTTATATAGGTCAAGCCTATGTTAAAGTTTTTCAAAAAGGTAAGAGTTCTAAAAGCAAAAGAATATATGTTCATATTAAATTATAACACTTTATTCTATTTCTTAATTTAATTCTTTTAATCCTGTGTTGACTTTGACCATGGCTTGACTCTATTTTCCCACTATTGTTTTTTCTCGCATTGTGTCCATCAGAATCGGCATATTTTTCTCTATCTATTGCGCACCAGTTATCATCTTTCGTCTGTTGTCGTGGCCTCCAAAGTGTTGCCGTGACGGGTGCTTATCTGCATTCCAGCTTTAGTTTCCAACATCCATCATGCTATCTGACATTACATGTATGGTTATTTCCTGTCTAAGAGAGAAAACCATTAGCTGCACCTGTTTTATGCCAAATAAAAGATAAAATCATGAATCAAGTATTGGGATGCTGAAATATGGAAAATATTAAGAATTATCCATATTGTCATTAAATCTGTCTTTTATTAGCAATAATCGAGTAGAAAAATGATATAAAAATTAGGAATTTTATGCACTTATCAAAGAAAATTTGAGTCCAAAGCAAATTTATTCATTTCTCTTATACGTATTTTAGATAATGCTCATTTGTATATCTTTTGTACTCTTTTTTGTGAGCTAAATTCTTGTAAACATACACCTTTGAGTGGTTTACTAGTTTACATCTTTTATCCCTTTATAAAAGAAGAGATTCTAGTATAGCTTTAGACAAAAACTAGAGTTGGTTCTAATCTTAGTCAAGTCCAAAAGATGGAGTTGTAACGGTTATCCTTGAATAGATAAAAATGTTGAATTCTTAATGAATTGGTTAAAATCCTTAGTTGTTTGCTAAGGTAGTGGACGTAGGCGTGGTCAAACCACTCTAAAATCATTGTGTTATTTGTTCAATTCTTTTGATTTTAGCAAATTCAACCAAGTACCAAAAACAACATACTTGACAGTTATCGGTGATCGATTCGAGCTTGCGTATCAACCCTTTTAATTTTCCATTAAAGGCCGGCATAAACCACTTAGAAATCAAGCATTCCCTACCAACAATCATAACCCATTTTGAAACACCTTCCTTGTCAACACCTAATTGATTCACTTTATTTTATTTTACTTTAGTTTATTTTATCCTTCCTCCTTCGTTTTCAAAAGCGAACATTTTTCAACAAATTTACTTTCTTCCAAACAAGTGAAAAGTCCTAGAAATTAAATTTCCAAAAGTAATCTTTGTGGGATCGATAGCACAACTTACCAAAATTGTATTACTTGTGGAGCATATATACATCTACACAAAAGAGACTCTTTTTATATCTAATTATCCATTTACTCATTATTTTAAATCTTTTGCCAGCATCAAATACATCTCTACCAAGAGCCCCAATAGTATCACGTGGTAATGTAGACACCAACCATTTTAAAGATGGACCAATATTTGAAGTGAATGGACAATTTTTGAAGACCGATGAAGGAACATCTATTAAATGTGAAAAATCTTCAGTCACATTATTAGATGTCTAGGCATCAAATTCCATCCCTTTAGTTTTATGTAATTTTTTTGAACTTTTATTTTTTAATTATGTTTTATTTTTCTTTTTTTCTATCAAATTTTCTTTTGTTGTTAGGTTTATTTTGTTTAATATTTATTTTTTGGTAGTTATTATAACGTTGATTTTAACAAAGATAGATGGTGTCGAGTCACAAGTTAGTGAACTCTAACTTAATTAAAAACTTTTACGTTTGAAGAATAAAAAAGATTAAAAATGAAAAAAAAACGTTAAACCTTAAGAGGGTGTCTCGAAAAATAAAAAATCATGTTAAAACTCAAAAGGGATCACACATAAAAGAAGAATAAAATAAAAAGAAAAGGATGGTTTAAGATGAAAACTCATACATAGGGTTTTAAAACAAAGTATGATCTAGGTTGAAAAAATATAATGTACGACTCGAATATGTTATGAATAGAAATCCGACAATTAAAACTCTCATACGCTTGATATTTCGGGAGGGATTTCACATCTTCAAAAATCTTGACAATATTTGAATTTCATTGGACAAAGGCTCAAGCTTGAAATTTTGTTTTAGAGCAGTTTACTAAATTATTCACGCTATGGATGTTTGAGGCATTTGACATTGTTTTTTGACTTTGTTATTTCAGTTTTCTATTACTTTTTAATTTTATTTTTTTTAAGTCTTAAAAAGATACTTGAATTTTTTCTGAGCCTTATTTTTGTTCCCAAGTATCATACAAGTAGATTAGCATAAATTCATTCAAAACAGAGGATTTCTTGGTATTACTATGTTTTAAAAAATGTGCATGATCTTTAACACTCGTAATAATTGATGAAAAGTGTATAAAGAGAAGATGAAGTCTTACATTGGACCAGTAGAAACATAAAAACAAAAGAACAGTGATGCAATGATGCACTTCAGTCAAGTAGTGCTAAAACAAGTAATGAAAATAGGAGAAAACAATGGAGGAAAAAAGAGTAACTTGAAAGAAAAGTAAAAACTTAAAAAGTGTGTCAAAAAGGAGAAGAAAAAAAGAAAGTCGAGATGAAAATCTGAAAGAGTGGCTTGAAAAATGAAAAAAAAAAATCAAAGTACAAATCTAAAATGAAACCTTGAGAAAAATAAATAAATAAAAACCTGAAAGAGTGCTTTGAGAATAGCAATAGAAAGTAAAAACCTAAAAATATGTTTTGTAGCAAAATTTGAAAATACGCTCGATGAGTTTCGAAAGTTGATGGAGTAACAATATAAATTGAAAATCAGTTAAGGATCATAGTAAAGAAATGACAAATTACTTATCCGGAAAGTGAGAGTCGTTTGATTGGTCCAAGTGCATTATGGATCATAATAAAGATATTCATAAACATTCTATTTTGTTTTGACAGGAATCCTTGAATCTAACAAAGAAATAAAAAATTTTAATAAAAAGAATTAATTTGTTTAATACCTTGACAGAAAGGTAGAGCAATATTTTAGAAGAAGAAAAAGTATAATTGTTTCAGTTTTAACCGATTGATACTTTAGAAAGATGGATAATTTAGTTTTTCTATACTCTATTAACATTTTAAAAGAATGAAGAGTATAACTACTCCAGATTTTAAAGCATTTTAATAGAATGGAGAGTTCATCTTTTTCAGACTTCAATAATATTTTAAAAGAATAAAAAATATACTGATTACAGGCTTCGTAGCATTTCATAACAATATTTTTTTTAGAATTTATCAAATATTTAACTAGAATGAAGAGTGCTATTATTCTATGTTTTGTAGGATTTCAGAAGAACGAATAGTTTAACTTTCAGACTTCACCAATATTTTCGAGGAATGAATAAGGTTTTACTCTGAGCTTCATCTTGTTTCAGAAGAAAGGACATTGTATTGTAGCTTTTCAAACTTCATCAATATTTTTAGATGGACGAATAATTTGATTTTTTAAATTTGAAAAATATGTCAAAAGAATAAAGAATTAAGTTGTTTCAGACTTCACCAATATCACAAAAAATATTACAATTTAAATTACAATCAGAAGATTTGGGAAAAATTTATATCGTTTTAGTTTTTTCTCAATTCTCGTTCTAAAAAATATGAACAAATAGAAGAAATTGTAATACCTAAATTCTGTTTAGGTATATACTATATATAAATAATATATTCTTTTAAAATAAATGAATAAATACATATCAAAATAAAAAATAAAGGTCAAATGTTCATTATTTAAATAAAATTCAAAAATTTATTTATATGATAAAAATCTTAAAAACCAAAATTCTTTTTACAACTCATTAACAACCGTTTTCGGTCCAAATACAATCAATAAAAATAGATTGAATATAATAACTTTTTTCTAACCAAAAATAGCCGCACTTCAAACTTATATTAACCCGAATAAAATTCATGTGGATTGTATTTTTTGGAACCAACTGAACACTGACGTCACCCATATAAAGTCAACAATAACACAAAAAGTGTTGACCCTACTATTGAATGAAAGGAGCTGCAAATGGTTGCTGAAATTACAGCTTAGAGTCTGTTATTTGGAACTGAGCTGGCACAGTGAGCTGGCTGTTTGTTAGAGCTGTTAATGAGCATCTTTATTGTATTTCCCTTGTATAAATATGCATGTTGATTGAATGGAAGTATGCCCCTTTGATTACTATCATTTATTCCTGTTACTTAACCTCTCAACATGGTATCAATCATTCCTGTTACTTAACCTCTCAACATGGTATCAATCGCCGGGACGTTTCTGTGAGCTGTGCAGAACCTTTCTTCAGTTTGTTATTTGGTGTTGAGTTGATTGAATGGCGTTGCCTCCTGCATCTACACTGTCGCTACCTGAAGGGGATGAGACTGGTGGTTCTCTGTCAAAGGTTAGTAAAACCTTTTCCAACAAGAGAGTCAATATTGTTCTCGATGAGTCGAATTTTCTTTTATGGAAACAACAGATCTTGCTTGTGTTCGGAGTCATCAGCTTGAAAAATTTCTTCTCGGCACATTAAAACCTCCTCCGACAACTGTTCGTGATATCCATGATGATATGGTTGAGAATCAAGATTACGAATCGTTTGTTGCTCAAGATAATGCTTTCGCTCAGTGGTTTCTTTCCACATTCAGTGTTAATTTGTTATCTCAATTTATTGGTGCAGAAACAACAGCTAAGATCTGGGCTATGGTGTTTCAGTTCTTCGCTAGCCGATCTAGTACGACAATAATGAGCCTTCATTATCGTCTTCGATCTCTCAAGAAGGGAGATCTCTCTATGCGCGTTTATATTTCTCAGGTCAAGGAGGTGTGCGATGCTCTTGCGTCGTGTGGGAGTCCAGTTTCGGTTCTTGAGAAAATTGCCACTATTCTCAATAGGTTAACCATTGAGTATCAGTCTTTTGTTGCCATCATAACTTCCAGTCATGATCCTTATACTCTTGAGTCTGCAACCTCTTTGTTAATTGATGCTGAGACTCAGTATAACAGTTTTGTTCATTACACTGGTTTTTCACTGAGTCTTAACACAGTGCAAGTGACTGAGGTAGCTCCGATTCTTACGCCAAGTCCATTCTGACCTCTGACTACATAGAGAGGACGAGGAAGGTTTGGGAGAACTCGACTCTAGTGTCAATTGCGTGGCAAACTTGGTCACTTGGTCGACAGGTGCTGGCATAAATTTTATGAAAAATTTTCTGGTATTAATGCTAGGGTTTCTGTTCCATAGCAAACACCAGATGACAGTGCTGCTATCAATTTATGCAATCTTGATGCTGAGCGAGTTGATCATGGGTGTCACTGCTCCGGTTCTACTTCATTAAATCCAGGGGCTCATAACTATGCTGGAACATCCGATAAAAATCAGTGATTTGTGGACACAAGGGCCACACATTATGTAACTCTAGAAGCTGGGCTTATCAATGATGACATGGAGTACTCAGGACCAGGTAAACTGTTAGTTGGTAATGGTATGGCTCTACCTATCACTATTGTTGGTCAGTCTCACTTATCTAGCCATACACGCATACTTCAATTGAACAAGTTATTGCATGTACCACATCTTACTAAGAATCTTATTTTGGTTTTCAAGCTTACTAGAGACAACAAGGTTTATCTCAAGTTTCAGGTTAATTCTTGCTTGGTTCGAGATGAAGTCACAGGAGAAGTTTTACTCAAAGGTCGAGAAGTTGGAAGGCTTTACAGTTTCAATAGTTTTTCTAGTGCTGTTTTTCCTTTCAATAAATGTAAACCAGTTCATCCTAAGTTACATGTTCTACACAAATCCTTAGATTTGTCTTCTCTATGGCATCGTAGGCTAGGCCATCCTTCTAGGGATGTTTTAATGTTTGTTTGTAAACGCTGTGATATACAGCTTACTGGCTTAAAGAATGAAAATGAATCAGTTTGTGAAACATGTCAAATGGGAAAAGCCATCGATTGCCATTTTATCCTTCCACTACAACTTATAAAACTCCATTTCAGCTTGTTTACACTGATCTTTGGGGATCATCACATGTGTCTTCGAGAGGTTTTTGTTATTATGTCTCCTTTGTTGATGCCTATACAAGGCATACTTGGGTTTACTTGCTCAAAAACAAATCTCAAGCAGTTGTTGCTTTTCAGTCTTTCTAGGAGTTGATTCAAACGCAGTATAATGGTCACATTCGAGAGGTCCAGAGTGACTGGGGGTGAATATAAACCCTTGGTCACATTAATACTTCAGGAAGGGATTATTCACAGGGTTACATGTCCACATTCTTCACAGCAGAATGGTGTCGCGGAGCGCAAGCATTGGTACATTATTGAGCTTGCTTTAACTCTTCTAGCCCAGGCTTCAATGCCTATGCATTTTTGGTCGTATGCTGTAATAACAGTTGTTTACTTGATCAACAGGTTACCTACAAAGGTCTTGGAAGGGAGTTGTCCTTATGAAAAGTTAACAGGACAACTACCTGATTACAAGCTTAAGAAAATTTTTGGCAGCAGGTGCTACCCTCACCTTAGACCATTTCATGCTCTCAAACTTGAGTTTCGATCTTCTCCATCTATCTATTTGGGTTATAGCCCCTCACATAAGGGATATTGTTGCTTGGCTTCAGATGAAAAGGTGTATATATCTTGCAATGTGGTCTTTGATGAACTAGTTTTTTCCTTTGTAGGCCACTCCTATCACAAGAAACAACATACAGATGGTGCTATAGAATCTAAGTCAATTCCTCTTGTTTCAAACATGTTTACTGGAACCAAACCTCGTACTGTACCTAAAGACTTGCCAGATGAACCTTGTGTTTCCAATGAAGCTCAAGGTGAAAATGTTGTGGAAAGTAATACTCATCATCAAGGAGAAGTTGACTCCAATGAGCCACCAACAATTGATCATGATGCTCCACAGATGGATTCGATGCAAGTTGAGCCACCAACAGCAGATTGTGATGTTCCACAGGTTGATTCGATGCAAGCTGAGCCACCAGCAGTAGATTATGATGTTCCATAAATGGATCAGGTGCAAGCTGAACCTCTTAATTCTCATCCAATGATTACTAGAAGCAAGTTGGATATTCAAAAACCCAAGATATTTTATTGCTCAATGGAAGATGATGGTACACCTCGATCTGTTCATGATGCTCTAGAATGTCCCGAATGGAAGAAAGCAGTCTTGGAGGAACATGATGCACTAGAAAGAAATGGAACATGGACTCTTGTTGAACTACCAGAAGAAAGAAGCACGATAACGTGTAAATGGCTTTTTAAAATAAAAAAAAATGCTGATGGGAGAGATTTTATTGATACTTTCAGCCCAGTGGTTAAGTTTACAACCATAAATGTGGTTCTAGCATTGGCAGTTGAGAAGAAATAGAGCTTAAGGCAGGTTGATGTCAATAACGCTTTTTTAAATGGTAATTTGGAAGAGAATGTATACATGGATTAGCCTAGTGGGTTTGAACAACACACTGCTAGTGGAAAGAAACTTGTGTGCAAGCTCCAGAAGGCATTGTATGGACTCAAACAAGCCTCACGCAATTGGTATGCCAAACTTAAAGAATTTTTGATAAAGCTTGGTTTTACAAGGTCTGGAGCTGATTCCTCCTTGTTTATTCAATTGGAGGGTGCCATTTACACATATATTCTGGTATATGTAGATGATATAGTCATTATTGGGAGTTCAGACATATCCATAGAAAAGGTGGTTCAACAACTGAGTAATAAATTTAGTTTGAAGGATATGGGAAGTCTTAGTTACTTTCTTGGTATAGAAGTCAGGAGGTGCAAAGGGAACTTATTATTTCTAAGTAAAAAAAAAATACATTTTGGACTTGTTGGAACGAGCAATAATGGATAGAGCTAAGGGAGCATCAACACCTTTACTTTCTTCAGTAAAGTTAAGCAAAGAAGTTGGGAGTCTCATAAGTGATGCACAGGGCTACAAAAGCATTGTTGGTGCCTTCCTATACTTATGTCACACTCGACCAGACATCACCTTTAGTGTTAACAAGGTTGCTCAATACATGCATTCTCTTTGTGAAGGACATTGGGAGGCAGTTAAGAGAATATTAAGGTATCTCAGTGGTACTCTTCAATATGGACTTTTCTTTCGAGCTGGGAATCAGGAGCCTATCTTGGTTGCTTTTGCTGCTGCAGACTGGGGGAGTAATTTAGATGATAGAAGATCTACTTTTGGAGGTTGAGTATATCTGGATAATAGTCTAGTAAGTTGGATCTCCAAGAAGCAAAATAGTGTGTTGAGATCTACTATAGAGGCTAAGTACAAGAGTATTGCTGATACTGTATCAGATATAATGTAGCTAAAGTCGTTGCTAGGAGAAATGAGACAGGTGCAAAAAGAGATTTCCACAATATGAAGTGACAGCACGAGTGCAGTATTCATGAGCATGAATCCAGTCTATCACGGAAAAACCAAGCATATTGATTTGAATGTACATTTTGTACGAGAAAAAGTTTCTGAAAAGCTTGTACAAATTTTTTATGTACCAGCCATACATCAGGTAGTTGATGGTCTCACAAAAACTCTATCGAGTATGTACTTTGTTGATTTTCGACAAAAAGTGAATGTTTTATCCTATGAAGAAGCCTGTACACAAGGAGAGGAGAAAAACGGGGTGAATGTCGAATGAAAAGAGCTACAAATGGTTGTTGAAATTATAGCTGAGAGTCTGTTATTTGGTGCTGAGCTGGCACAGTGAGCTGATTGTTTGTTAGAGCTGTTAATGAGCATCTTTATTGTATTTCCCTTGTATAAATATGCATGCTGATTGAATGGAAGTATGACCCCTTGATTACAATCATCTATTTCTGTTACTTAACCTCTCAACACCTACAGACAAAGAAGAAAGAGAATTAGTATGCCATTATTATTCTTATAATTATCAAAATTAAAAATATTAAAGATGAGAGAGAAACTTACCTCGAAAGGTACAAGGTTATTGAATATGATGATCAGATGATAAAAGTCGCCTAAAAAAGGGATCAAAACCATGAATCACTACGACTAGAAGGTATTTATTAAAAATTATATATAATAAAAAATACAAACAAAATTTTGAAGACTCATCTTCTGTAGCTAGAGTATTTTAGGTCCTGATAGAGTTAAAAATAGGTCAAGATGATAGATTTTAATGTGATAAAGTGAAAAATTTATCAGAATGATTAGTTTAAGGTTTAGATAAAAGAATTTAAAATATATATAATTTTTAAAGTTTTGATATGGTAAAGATCGACGGTCAAAAATAACCCAGCGATGATCCGAGAATTAATTTTTGGTGGTTGGCAAACAGTTAAGATTAGCTGAAAATTGACTAAAATAAATCAACCGAAAGAGCATATGATAAAGTGATATCGGCGTTCGTGGTGTTCATCGTGTTCATGATGACTAAGCCGTTTTTGATAATTTTGGTTGAGAATTGTGAGTTTTTCTAAAAGAAGAAAATATATGAGTGGGGAGAGAAAAAATACAGAAGGATAGAGAGAAAGCTTTAAAGAGACGTAATACTAAAAAAATATCCTTAACGTTGGAATAAATTGTCACTTTGGTTCTTATGTTTTTGTAAAATAATGTAGCCTTTAATATCTTATTTTGCATCAAAATAGTCTTTCCTTGGATAAAAACTATTATTAATCAACTGCAATAAAGTACTTGAAATGACTTGGCAAAATAACATACTATAAGAAAAAATAATTTATATTTTATATATTTTTAAATTATTTTTTACTAATGTGTTGTTCTTTAAAGTCAATATATTTTTATATATAACACTACTATCACAACATGTATTGTTACATAAGTTTGTCAAATCATTTCAAGTTATTTATCATTAGTTGATTAATGATTTTCAGCCGTAGAAGAACCATTTTGACCCCAATAGAACTTTAAAGGTTAAATTATATTAAAAAATTTAAATTAAAATGATAATTCGATCAAACATTAGTTATATTTTTTGATATTATGTCTTTAAAAATGAGTTTTTTTTTTCAAAAATATATATAACCATCGAAAACAATACCATTTTGGTACCAGGTTCGTTAGGACTCACTAGCTAAAATTGAGATGAATCTTAGGGTTCACTTCCCTCTATTTGGGCTCTCTCAATTTTGGCCCACAACCTCAATTGTTTTTAGTTTGTTCACTTTACTCATAAAATAAAAATTAGAGTTTTAATTCCTTTCAATTTGGTCTTGTTCTTTTATTGTTTAATTAATTGCTTTAATTATTTGACTAATTAATTCATATAGTATAATTATTGGATATTAAAATACTTAGTTTAATTCGAATATAATAAATAATTATAAAAAATACCTAGTTTAATTCGAATATTAGATAATTAAAACCTTAAAAAATTTATAAATAACAATAATTAAGTTTGTAAATCTCGTCTGAAACCCTAGCAGCTTTTCATTTTCTCTCAAAAAAATTTTCTCTAGTTGTTCTTCATTTTGTTCAATCTCTTTGATCGGTGGTCGACAATCAATAATTGATTGTCGATCATCGAATCTATTATTTTTATTGTTTTATTTTTAATTTTAATAAGAATCTTTGCCTCTATAGTACGCTTTCTTTGTCTTTATGACACGATTTTTCTTCTATCTTTATGACATATTTTTGATTTTGTTTTACGTTTTGATTCATCTGTCTTAATTTCTTATTTATATTTTTATCGTTGGTCACTTGAAAAATTATATCCCCACTCGGTTGATGGTTTGTTTGCCGATGAAATCAGTCCTGGGTAGCGATACTTTTTGCAAGACAGTTTGGATCGCATACAACTCCTTCCTTTCTTATACGTCTCGATTGATGGCACGTGTCATCATCGAATTGAATCTTAATTTTAAATTAATAAATAAAATT
Organism: Abelmoschus esculentus; assembly: GCA_035048815.1. NCBI lineage: Eukaryota > Viridiplantae > Streptophyta > Magnoliopsida > Malvales > Malvaceae > Abelmoschus > Abelmoschus esculentus. The sequence continues at coordinate 7,529,572 of JAUCBN010000026.1, read as the reverse complement.
AATCAACCAATCGATTGATGGCACGTGTCATCATTAGATTGGGAGACTAATTTTTATTTTTATTTTATATTTATTTTTTTAATAGGATTGTAACACGTGTTATAATCGGATGAAAGAAAAATTAATAGAATTGATTAGTTTTTGGTGGAATTTAAACATGTGACCTCTTGATTGCAAAACCAAGGGACTTACCACTAAAACTAGACCAACACAATGTTAATAATGTTAAGTGCATCATAATATATAAATCATACAAAATAAAAAAAAAGTTTGAGAAAAAAGTAAGAAACATCAAAGGCGGATTATTTTATTCGAATATTATATTTTTGAATAAAAGTATTCGGATGTTAAATATTCATATAAAAACATTTTAATATTAAATATACGAATAAAAGTATTCTTATAATAAATATTCAAATAAAATTATTCCTACAATAAATATTCGAATATTTAAATTTAAAAATATTCAAATAAAAATATTTAGATTTTAAATATTTGAATAAAAAATTGGCATAAAGATAATTTTCACCTTTAACGTTTATAATTTTTGTTATTTTGGTCATCATTCTTTTTTTTTTGGATAAATTTAGCCCTTGATCTATGCCTTTTTAACAAATAACTCATTTTTTAACTATCATGATAACTGAATCGTTAAAAATTTAATAATGATGACATATCATATATATGTAATAATATATTTTAAATGATTTAACATCTAGTATATCAAATACATACACACGGAATATAGTTTTATTCCAATCTAAAAATATAAAACAATTAAAATTCAAATAAAATATTAAAAATTATTTTTTATTCATTAAAAAATAATTAAATCTAAAACAAAAGGCTACTAAACATTCTCAACCTTAACTATAATAAAATCAAAATTTTATCTAAAAAGGTATGAACATAATCTGAAAAGAAAAGGTTTTATATAGTTTGTTATCGGTGAATCAAAGATAAATGATTTTGATAATAATCAATTGGATTTTTATTATTTTAGTTTAAAATTTAGGTATTTTAATTTTAATCTAAATCGGAGTTTTAGGGTTTTATAAAGATATTTTAGTTTAGTTAGGGTTGAGAATATTCAATAAATTTTTTCTGGATTTAATTAATTTTTAATATTTTATTTAAATTTTAATTGTTTTATATTTTATACTGGAATAAAATTATATTCTATATATGTATATATATTTAATAGGTTATATTTATGTTATTTAAAATATATTATCACATATATATATATATATAACATGTTATCATTATTAAATTTTTAACGGTTCAATTATCATGGTAGTTAAAAAATGAGTTATTTGTTAAAAAGACATAGGTTAAGGGCTAAATTTATCCCAAAAAAGAATAGGGGTCAAAATGACAAAAATATAAACGTTAAGGGTGAAAATTATCTTTATGCCTAAAAATTTTGAATAATAAATATATGAATAAAAATATTCATATAATAAACATATGAATACAAATATCTGAATACTTATGATTTTTATTGGGATGTTGGAATAAAAATATTTATAAATTTTATTCGAATATACAAATATTTTTTATTTGAATATTTAAAATTCAAATATTTTTATTTGAATATTTTTAATCCAAATATTTTTATTCTAATGTTTATTATACAAATATTTTTATTCATATATTTATTATTCAAATATTTAAAATCAAAATATTTTTATTTGAATATTTTTGAATCCAAATATTCAAATATTTATTGAAGGAATACTTTTATTCGGAAATATAATATTCGAATAAAATAATTCATTTTTTGATCTTTCTTATTTTTTCTCTAACATTTATTGTTTTATACGATTTATATATATTATGATGCATTTAATATATTTAACATTGAGTTGGTCCTGTGGTTAACTTTTTGGTTTTGCAATCAAGAGGTCACAAGTTCAAATCCCACCAGAAACAATCAACTCTCTTAATTTTCCTTTCACCAGATTGTGACACGTGTCATCTCTAGGTGGTGACACGTGTCATAATCATATTGGAGAAAAATAAATTAATTTAAAATTAAGATTAAATTAAAATAATAAATAAATTACAGGGGTTGAATATATAATTATACAGATTTCATTTAATTGCCATGTCAATGTTAATTTTTTCGTCAAAATTTTAACGTCAATGACCAAAATAGGTAGGGTTTTAAAGTTGGGTGACCTGATTGACGAGTTCTTTAGCTGGGTGGCCAAAATAGGTACCCTAATTAGTTGGGTGGTCACTGAGATAGTTTACCCATAAATATATATTGAATTCGGTTAGATCAAACTTTTAGTTTTGATCGTTAGTAATAAAGAAAAATATAATTAAATTGGGCTTTGTCGTGATAAATTTATCATGATCAAAAATTTTATATTCAGGTTTGCTCTTAAAGCTTTATATTCGGTATATGTCTATTAAGTTATGATTGTATGATCTTTCGACATGTTACTTTAAAAGTACACTACTACTTATGTAGTTAATTAATATATTCAATATTTAATTTTGATCATATGTTATTATGTATTATATAATATATATTTGGTATTGATATATTCAATTCGGTTTGATCAAAGTTTTTTTATTATTAAATTATTATGGTTATATTAGAGTTTTAAGTAATCATTATACGAATTACTCATTTGTATGATACTTATGTTTTTTACTTTTAGTTAAAGATTAAATACTTTTATAGAATTTAGTTTTGGTAAATGCGTATTAAGGAATTTCTAGAGAAGAACAGTCAATGATTTTTGTTATTTAAATTCTTGTTGCCCCATTTAGATAACCTTATTTTAGGTTATTTTGAAAATTTAAGTGTTATAAGAAAATTCAGCTTTGACTGTTATAAATATTATGTTTGAATATTAGTATATTTATGTTATATATTTTAAGATAAATTAATTGAAGCATTAAGTCACCAAAGTGACCTTTATTGCGGAAATTATTTTACTTTAAAATATAGTAGGTTTTGTGCATGTAATTCAGTTTATGCTAATATTAATATTACATGTGCATCTGTGGTAATAAACATGTGATAATTATTCAATTTTATATGTGAATAATAAATCGTCCCAAAGGAAGATTTACGTTTAACATATTCTTATTATCAATGTTTGATTACTTCATCAAGATATCACTTACAAATTAATATTTTCTTAAAATATTATTGAAGTGTTCGATATCTTGTGATGAGGTTACCTTTATTCAAATTTATTATTATTTTGGTTATCTTTTACTTTGAGTAAAAGATAAATTAAGAAAAATATTTTGAAACAATTAAATTCATATTTTGGCATCGGAGATCTAATATTTTAATAGATTAATTGAAACATAATGTCACCAAAGTGACCACTTTTGTGTAGATTAGTTTATTTAAAATATTAAGATAATTATTGGTCTTTGTAATTCATACGTTTATTAATTAGTCCAAAAGAAAACTAATATTTGGCCAAATTACAACGACAATTGTAGCAATAAATGCACGACAATTATAAGGTATTTTATGTGAACAATACGTCAGTCCAAAGATTAATCTATTCTTTGACATAGTTTATTGTAAATGTTTAATTGCTACAACATGAGTATCGCTTACAATTAATATTATTGTCCAAAGACTTGATATTAATGTTGTGCTTGATATCTTGAGGGGAGCTAGCCATTATTTTGAATTTAGTTACTTATTGATATTTTATGTGAGCTTGTTTATTTAATTATTTGGTTCTATATTTAGATAATTTACATTTACTATCATAATATTTGTTTAATACATTCTACACTCATATTTAGTGAAATTAATTTTAAGGAATAGAAAATACACTTAAGAGGACCAGTTGGAAATAGGTATGTTTGGTTCACATTTACATGTAATTTTTATGCTACGCATCCATGAGTGATCTATGTGATTTGATTATATTTGTATACGTGATCATTGGTGGGTCCAAACATGATTGATATGATGAACACCGCTTTAATCCTATATATATATAATTGATGAACGAGATTGTTATAAAATACTTATTATATGATAGCAAATTTTGAGCTCATAAGGTTATACATTTGTTAGGAAACATATGTTGTCCAAGTGGGAGATTGTTGGATTAAAATTCAATAATAATGGGTACATATGTATAATATATATTGCTATTATAAAGTTTAACACGTAATTAAGTGATCAATTATGTTAATGTGTTATAAGTATTAAATTGTTATGGAATTAAAAGTGTAGATACCATAAGGTGTATTTATAATTTGATGAGGGGCAAAATTATAAATACTTAACAGTTGGTTATTAAATCAACTATATAAAGGGGTTATGGTCCCCAAGAATTAGGCTAACTTGCATATCTCTTTTCCCCTTCTGAGAGTTGTGTGGCAAGAGATAACCTAAATTCTTGGAAGATCAAACCCTTCAAAAAATCTCTATCGAATAATTCAGGTACGCTTCCGTATTCAGTTTATTTATTTTATTGTTCTTAATAATTTGACATGTATAGATCTTGGGTTTATATTCGTATCGAATATATTTTAATAAATAATGCATATTTATTGTCACAAAAGTAACTAAAGTGGTCTTTCTATTTAATCTATAATTAGCAGCTCATGTGACAGATTCCTTTGCATCAATATTCTAGTAGAATCGAAGTCTGCAAACTTGATGATCTCTAACTTACCAACACTTTGATATGTGAGCATGCAATTTTTGTTCTCTAAAGTTATTTTATAACTCTATTGACTGTTATCCAACGATCATTATTAGATTTACTTAAATATCTGTCTAACATTCTAATAATGTATGCAATATCCAAATTCATACATACTTAAATATAAATTAGATTCTCAATAGATTATGTATATAGAATCTTTTTGTATTTCATAAATTTCAAAGTTACTTTTAGGGTACTGAAAAAATTTCTTCTTTAGTAATATGAGTATCACTTGGTTTACTCCCACTGAACTTGTAATACATACAAATTTCAACCAAATTCATCTCAAAATCGAATGAGGTAATCAATATAAAATTTATAATTTTATTAATGAGAGTCAAACTTAAGCTCATAGATGGATTTCTTTAATTTACATATCACTAATTTTGTATCATTAGATACAAATTAATGATTGTACCATATAATTAATTTATTCAATGTTGCCATTGAAAAACAGAAGCTTAACATCCATCTTATGTAGCTCAAGATTAAAAGAAACAAGTGTCAAGATTATTTTGAAAGTCTTTCAGTAAAACTTGAGAGAAAGTCTCTACAAAATCAATGTCATCTTTTAGAGTATATCCTTTAGATACAAGACATGCCTTTATACTTGTCCATATTATCATTTACATCCCTCTTGGTTTTAAATATTAATGTCAACCAATTGGTTTGTACCTTAAGATAATGAGACAAGTTCCTAAATTTTATTGCCTTGTATAAAATTATACTCTTTTGAATAACATCTATCCACTTTGAGAGTTAAAACTTTTATGGTTTGATATAAAAATTTGATCATGTCATTTTCTATCATTTCATTTTTATCCTTATTTTCTTGATGACATACTAAGTAATAATCCTGAATAGTATTTCTCTTTTCTCTCATGGGTATATTTAAAGACATTCTTTAAGGTTGTTGAGTTTGTTCTTCTAAAAAATAATTACCTTATCTTGAATGAGAGTTGTTCAACATTATTTTGTTGATGTACTTGATTCACTTTTTGATTAATGATAGGTGTAAAAACCTAAATATCGTCAAAAGTGATAGTAGGAATTAAATTAATATCAAATTCCTCCTTAGCAACAATGTATCTATCTTATTCTCCCTCCAAACTCAACATCCTAAAAATTGTTATAAATCTCTTATTAAAATAATCTTAATTGTGAGATCATAAACTTTACAGCCCGTGAATCACTCAAAATAACCTAAGTAGTTGCTTACTTTTGAGTAGGACCCTTAGCAACTTCATTCTAATATATATATTACCCTTATTCTTAGAGACATTAACCAAATGATCACTAACTAACTAAATATTTTTATAATTATAATGCTTCATTTTTTCTTCCTCTTTAACAAAATGAGAAATAATCACATTTGAAGTTTATTTCTCCTTTAATAATTGTAACTAATCTTGAATTAGTTAAACTATATAGGAAACTATACTAAAATTATAAGAACAAACTATTGTTATAAAGTTTAATTTTATGTGCCTTAAGTTTTGAAGCAATATAATATACTCCCTCACATTTCCTTGATCCATATACTTTATAGACATCAAGTAAAACCAAAAAGTGATGTCATATTAACCTTAAATATATATATATATATATTTTATAAAGGAAACCCTTAGTATGGATAATTTCTTTAAATTTGTGCTCCTAAATTTTTTTAAAATATTATACTTTATGATCATTAGACTTATGCAACTTAAATGAACTCGCCTCTCAAAGTCCTATTTATGAAAGCTTATCGCCGTGAGAGGTACAAGTTGTTCTTCACTTATTGAAAGTTCTATGTTCATAGAACCAAATACTATATATAAGTGTATTTTCTAATCCTTAAAATTAATTTCACTAAATAAAGTGTATAATGTATTCAACAGATAATACGACAACAAAGATAAATTACCTAAATATAGAACAAAATAAGCAAATAAACAAGCTCACATAAATATTCATAAGTAAACAATAAATTCAAAATAATGGCTAGTTCTCCTCAAGATACCACGCACAACATTAATATCAAGTCTTTGGACAATAATATTAACTGTAAGCGGTAATCTAGTTGTAGCAATCAAACATTAACAATAAATTACGTCAAATAATAGATTAATCTTTGGACTAACGTATTGTTCACATAAATTATCATATAATTGTCACACATTTATCGCCACAGTTGTTATTGTAATTCAGCCAAATATTTTCTTTTGGGTCAATTAATAAACGCATGAATTATAAAGACTCGTAATTATCTTAATATTTTAAATAAAATAATCTACAAAAAAGCGATCACTTTGGTGACATTATGTTTCAAATAATCTATAAAAATATTAGATATTTAAACCCAAAATATGAATTTAATTGTTTCAAAATATTTTTCTTAATTTTATCTTTTACTCAAGATAAAAGATAACAAAAGTAATAATAAATTTGAATAAAGGTAACCTCACCACAAGATATCAGACACTTCAATAATATTTTTTAAAAAAACATTAATTTGTAAGTGATATCTTGATGTAGTGATCAAACATTGATAATAAAAATATGTTAAACATAAATCTTCCTTTGGTCCGATTTATTATTCACATATAAAACTGAATAATTACTACTTGTTTATTACCATAGATGCACATATAACATTACTAATTATTAACCTTCATTTAGGCCGATTAATATTAGCATAAACTAAATTACATGCACAAAACCTTCTATATTTTAAAGTAAAATAATTTCCACAATAAAGGTCACTTTGGTGACTTAATGCTTTAATTAATTTACCTTAAAATATATAACATAAATATATCAATATTTAAACTTAATATTTATAACAGTTAAAGCTAAATTTTCTGATAACACTTAAGTTTCCAAAATAACCTAAAATAAGATTATCTAAATGGGGCTACCAGAATTTAAATAACATAAATCATTGATTATTCTTCTTCAGAAATTCCTTAATATGCATTTACCAAAACTAAAGTCGATCAAAGTATTTAATCTTTAACTAAAAGTAAAAAACAGAAGCATCATACAAATGAGTAATTCCTATAATGATTACTTAAACTTTAATATAACCGTAATAATCTAATAACAAAAACAACTTTGATCAAACCGTATTGAATATATCAATACCAAATATATATTCTATAATACATAATAACATACGATCAAAACTAAATACTGAATTTATTAATTAAGTAACTACATAAGTAGTAGTGTACTTTAAAAGTAACATGTCGAAAGATCATTCAATCATAACTTAATAGACATAAACCGAATATAAAGCTTTAAGAGCTAACCTAAATATAAATTTTTTGATCATGATAAATTTATCACGACAAAGACCAAATTAATTATATTTTTCTTTATTACTAACGATCAAAACTAAAATTTTGATCTAACTGAATTTAATATATATTTATTTCTAAAGGTTTAACTTAATTCCTAATGATCAAAACTAAATTTTGATCCAACCAGAGTAAATACATATTTTAAATAAAAAATATATATTTTATAAATTAATAACAACGTGTATTAAAAATACATTTTAATTTTTATTAACCGGAATCTATTAGTTATGAAAAAAATAATAATTAATCTATTGAAATTAGGAACATAAAATTAATATAAAAGCGATCTCTGATAATTACCAAAGTAATCAATGGAATTTAAAATTATTAAATCCCACACTACATTAAAATGAAAAAATGAATTTCCAAATTGAAAAAATGTAAGCAATTTCAAATTACAAAATCAATCACAAATTTCACAAATATTGATACGAATATTCCCGATTGAGAAAAATATATATAGATTTCTCTCGAAATATAAGAAGTATTGAGAAAAAAATATATGAAATATCAAACTTTAATATTTATATCAAATAAAAAAACTAAAATCAACATAAACATATAAATTTGAGATTTTAAATCAAAAATAAACAATAAGAACTTGAAACCCCAAAAACTTAGATCTCAATGATTCGACATAGTTCTGACACTGATACCACTTGTTAAAATTAAAATATATTCGATACGAATATAAACCTAAGATCTATACATGTCAAATCATTAAGAACAATAAAATAATTAATTGAATACGAAAGCGTACCTGAATTATTCGATGAAAATTTTTGATAAGTGCTCAACTCACTATCACTTTTTACACCTTTTTGGGGTATTAATCACTAAATCTACACCTACTTGGACCAATGCATATACTTAATATGAGATATTTAGAGGTTATACTATTAAAGATGACATTTATAGAAAAGGCAAGTTTTACTGCATTTTTGTATCTTTACAGGAAAAGGTATTGACGCGGCAGCAACTGAGGCCGAGGCAGAACCTGATGCCGAGGCAGCAGAGGACAAGTAGCGATATTGTAGGCAAACTGAAGAGAAAAATGAGGAGAACATTGTTGGACAAGAAACCCAAGGATCGGAGCTAGATAGTACGTGGAAAGTCCAAGACAAAGGCCACACGGGAAAGCTTCCTAGTTGGAATAAACTTGGAAATATTTTTTTATATACTTGACTTGTTCCCTACTCCAAGTTGTACTCCTACTTAGGAAAGGTTTCCCTAGGCCAAGCCTATATAAGCCATAGCCGTCTAAGGAGAAGAGTATCATATACAATTCGGAATTAGACCTAGTTGACTTCATCTTTTAGTTTTCTTTTCTTTACATTATGTTCTAGTTTTCTTTAGGCTTAGGTGAAGGTTGTAGAGTATTAGTGTGAAGAGATTAAACTTTGTTTCTTGTTTCAATGCAATAAAATATCGAAGTTTGCTTACTCTTTGTCATTCTTTGTTCTTGCATTCAAGCTCAGGAGAGAAGTTTGTAAGTAATCCATTTATCTAATATCGGGAGAGTTAGATTCACGAAAGGAATAAGTATGGTGTTTCAATCGTGAAACACTAACTCGGCCTAGAGATAGGTTAAGAGTTTCAACGGCTAAGAGAAGTGTGGGATTGATTGATAATTATAATTGATTCACGCCGGGAGGTATTATCAAGGATTGGTCATCAACAGTACTTCGACTTAGAGATAAGTAGAGTCATCTAAGGACACTTTACCAAACTTTGGTAAAGTCCACCCAAGAGCAAGGGATTGCCGCGGTGGGCGAGTATATTCACTGTCGAGACAGTAATCTATAGTACTGCCGAGGTAGTGTTATGCGATTGCATTGGACAAAAACAAGTCAATTGAATCCACTATACAATACAACTGGATCCTGACCACTTTCTTTAACTGTTTATTATCCTTTTTATTTAGTTCTCTTTACTTAGTTTAATCAAAACCCAAATCACTTGTGTTCTTTATTTTATTTCTTTACAGAGAAAGAAGATAAAAGAAGGAATATTAAGTATACCAATCCCTGTGGAGATGATACACGATTTACTCATCAAGTTATTACTTGCGACGTGTTCACTTGCAATAATTGCGCATATTTGACACGCATCAACTTTTCAAAGGGTTTGATCTTTCAAGAAGTTAGATTATCTCTTGTCACACAACTCTCAGACGGAGAAAAGAGATATGCAAGTTAACCTAATTCTTGGGGACCATAACCCCTTTATATAGTTGATTGAATAATCAACTATTAAGTATTTATAACTCTTCCCCTCATTATATTATAAATACACCTTATGGTATCTACATTTTTAATTTCATGACAATTTAATACCTATAACATGCGTAACATAATTGGTCATTTAATTACGTATTAAACTTTATAATAGTAATATACATTATACATATGTGCCCATTATTATTGAATTTTAATCTAACATTATAACACTGAAGATCATCATGGCGTCACCATGCCTTCTTTCCGGATGGAAGGCACGACAAAAAATGTTATAGGTGGATGCAATGGCAAAAACAATTGGCTGGTTGGAATCATTTAGTTGAAGCTATTCGCCGATGTTTTGTAGTAACATAGATTGAGTCATCGGAGGAATAATTGACGAAACTTGTTCAAACCTCAACGGTGGAGGAATATCAGACCATGTTTGTAACACCCTAAAATCGGATTAGTAGAATAATTCGAATAGATTTGTAAAATAAATTGAATCACATATTAATTGAATTAAAAAGAAGTGACCAAATTAAATTAGATGAGAAACTTGAGCATTGCATGATAAAGTATGAATTTCCCTAGACTACCCTTCTTAATAAACTAAGATTAGGTATATTATTAAGGGCGAAAAGGTCTTTTCTCACCCCATAAACAATCAAATAAAATCAGCCCCAATTTGTTCTCTTCTTCCTCACTTCACGTGAACCTCAAAGATAGGGGAAGAGATAAATTTTCATGGGAGTTTAATAGGATAGCTCAAAAGCTTTGCATGGTGAAGCAAATACACTAGGAAATTGAATCTAAAGGCCTTGGTAAGTTCATCTCTCCACAACCGAATATTTTAGGGTTTTGGAAATTTTGGGTTTGATTATTCTATGATGATTTCAAGTTAATTAGGTTGTTAGAGAGCCTAATTTAAAGTTATCATTTATTTGGTCATGGGTTTTAGAAGCATGAAGAGATAAAATAGGAAGCTTAGAAATTAGATTTTGTAAATGCTACATATGTGTTATTGATTCGATAAGATGCTGAAAAATGGGTTTCGAGATGATGATTTTATATTTAAAATGCTGGAAATTCATGTGAATAAGTTGGGGATTAGGAATTAAATGTATGGAATGAAAATTAGCCGATTTTGCCTAGAAAATGCAATTCCGGGTAGCCATCTTTGAGAAATTCCCTAGGTCAGGTTTGAAGGAGTTAGGATCTGAAATTTTGAATTAGAATACTTCCATATGTCTGGTTTAATTGAAAATTTATGGAACCTCAATCGAAGTTTTGTAGAAAAAGTTTATAAGCGTTTCCGAAAGGGTTGTTTGAACAATCTCGAACCTGGATAGGTTCGATTCGAACGAAATCTGGTATTGAATGGATGGAATGTGAGGTTAATTTGTACTTTTATAGGATCTTCCTAGCTTTCTAATGATATAAAATAAGCTCAATTTGGACATGGGAGCTAGGAGATATGATCGATTCTTTAAATGGTAGCAAAATTATCCCTAATGAACAAATGCACATGTTTACATTTGTTAAGTCTAAGATCACTTGGATTATATGATTGAATATGTCCCAATGAATGTTATATGTGTATGGATTACTAGATAATCCAAGAGAAGATGACATTGAAGAACAAGAAAGGCTTGAACTAGCAAGGAAGAGGGGTAAAGGGATCACCATTGTATTATCCTGATTTTGGGGTTAGTAGTTTGGGCTTTAGTCAGGAGAATTCGATTCAGGTCGAATCGAGTTCTACGATTCATTATTTCAGGGAAATATAAAATAAAAATATTTTTAATTAGAAAAGTAATAATTTTGGAATATGGTTTAAAAATATTAAAAAGATGTTTCAAAATTAAAAGAATGTAATTTGAACTTTAAATTGATTTTTAGTTGTACCTATTTATGCATTGGTGACAAATTGTAATTTTTAGAAAATAATGGAGGATTTAATTTGTAATTTTTAGAAATTGTTATTTTTAGTGACTAAATTAGAAAGTAAGCTATACTTAGAATCCTTAGAGGGCCATAAATCCAATTTAATTTTTAAATAATTATTTATTCACCGAAATGATTTTTTATTAGTTTATTAAAAGATGATAATCATTTTCTCACTTAACCACTCATTTTCTATCCATTTTTCTTCATCTATTTTCTTCAATTCCTTGCTGATTTTCCATCTTTTTCTACAAGAATTACTTCATTTTAATCATCTCTCTATTCTTTACAAAGCCTAATCATCAATTTTACTAAAACAACAATAATTTGCAAGGAATCAAGAAGAGAAATTCTCATCTTTTTGGTGGATAGATCTTAAAGAGGTAGTGCAAGAAGGTGCATAAGTGGCTGGTGCATTGGCGTTGTCATCAGAGCATCGGCGAAGGCTCGTTTCGCTTGTCAGTGAGTGTTTTCAGACTTAAAGCGAATCGCATTGGTTCAGTTCTGTTTTGGGGACTATGGAATAGTGTGAAAACTTTCCATAGTTCAAGAGTAAGTGTTTTAAATAATATTGATGCATTACCTCAAGTTTTGGCTATTTTGGTAATGGCATATATGTGAACAATGTTTTAATAAGATTTTGAAATGATGCATGCATATATTAATTGCTGGAAATGCAAGGTTATAAAGACATCCATGGATTATGGAAGGATGAAAATGAATTGGAATAATATGTGGTTATTTGCCCTACAATTAATGGTGTCATTGGGCATGACTTTTGGTTCATTTGCTAAACACATCATGGCTGCATTATGAGCTGAAAATGAATTGGAATAATATGTGGTTATTGCCTTATATTTGAAATGCCCTTGAGTATGATTTATAGTTCACATGATGAACATTATATGAATACATTATGACCAACAAGTTAACATGCATGACTGATATTGATATTGGCTTAGTGACACTAACTTTAGATTCGAATACAAATGACATGTCGTTAGGATTGAGGGCACTATAAAATAAAGAGAATAATGATGATGCCTACACGTAAACAAGGGTGACTTTGTGTCCGACCGTGCGTGTAGAGCTTGCCTACACGTAAACAAGGGTGACTTTGTGTCCGACCGTGCGTGTAGAGCTTGTCTATACGTAAACAAGGGTGAATTTGTGTCCGACCGTGCATATAGTTACCCATACGTAAACAAGGGTGACTTTATGCCCGACCGTGTGTAGTGGGGGTAACATGTATACAAAGGTGACTATGTGTCCGACCGATGCATGTTGAGACCAAGAGTCTCCAGTTATGAAAAAAAGGATTCGTGTATTCAGTAAACTAAAAGTTCACATTAAGTGATCACTAGAAAGCCAATATGCATACATGAAGTGACACATAAAATGATTTGACAATGTTGATGATCATGATTTGGTTTTACTTATTTTAATTAAGTATAAAGGATGCAAATATGACATTAAAAATTATTTTGTTTTATGCATTGATGACCTTATGTAGAGCTTCCTCACTAAGCATGTTTGCTTAAGCTCTCTTTTCATCCTTGCAGAAAAATAAAGGCACTCGGGACTACATTCCGAGCAAGGAAACCAAGGGGAAAGATTACTTCAAATTCTGTATGTTTTGACAAATAAGTTGGGGGCTTGGCAATGTGTAAACCCAACTTATGTGGGGAGTGTGAACTTTGACTTTGCTTTATGTTGAAATAAGACCTATGTTGCTTGATTGTTAATTGATGGACTATAGTATTGTTTGGATTGTTGAAGCATGTACTTGCATGATCGTTATGATTTTAATCGTGTTCTAGGTAGAATGCCTATAGTTTGCTTGATGTTCTTGACATTGAAAATCATGTATTATATGTTGTTAATTATTTTTAGGACTTGTGCATATAGTGGTAGTGATTAATGGTTGTATATTGAGTCGTCAGTGTTCACTTTGTGTGACGGAACTTTTGGGTTCCAGACCCAAAGTTTCAAAACCTTAGTGAAGGTTCCGAAACCTTTGTAAAATAGTTTCGAAACCTTCAGGGAAGTTTCAAAACCTTTTACAAAAAAGTTTCAAAGCCTTTATGAAAGGTTTCGAAACCTTTGACTACCAAGAATTGATAGTTGCTGAAAATTATACTTTAGTCCCGCATACCTTCCTTTGTTCAATTAGGGTACCTACAGATGCTATTTTAAGCTGAAATTTCATATGGATGCATAAAGTTGATTAAATTTCAAGATGGATAACTTAATTTGGACGAAGTCCTTGTAATTTGAAAGATTAACATTTTGGTCCTTAAATTAGAGAAACATGCAATTGATGATGTTAGAATGATCCTTTTGATTTGAAATTTACCGTGAAGGATACTTGTATGTTTAATTGAACTTTGATGAAAAGAATTTCTACTTTGTTACTAGAAATTAAAAGTTTTACAATTTAGTCCTTAATTTACTTAAGTGTTTAATCGGATGTTTGTTTATGATCGGATTGTTTTCGTTAATGCCTTGTATGAGACCTTGACATGTAGGAATACAATTATGCATCTAGAAGAAAAAAAATATAACGGTTTTTGGGTTGTTTATCGTATCGGACCTTCGCGGGTTTGGTTTGATATTCCCTGTGTAACCCATTAGTGCCAATTTCGTCTAGGCCGACTAAGGGGGTTACATTTGGTGGGATCAGAGCCAGGTTTGTAAAGTGTATAGTTAGTTAGTTAAAGCATGTGTAGGATTGCTAAGTTATGTGTTTAAATGTGTGATTGATCATGATATGTGTGATTGAGCATGATATGTTGTTGGTGTGTGAAAATCTATTCATGATGATTGTACTTTGAGTAATGATGGTTAAACTGGGTTTATCGGTTACACATTGCCAATGTCAACATATTTTCAGGTGCTTTACAGTTTTTCTCTTGGATCTTGCCCGAATGTAAGTCTAATATGTATTGATAGTATATGTTTTAAATTGCATGTTTAAAGTCTTTGGAATGTGCTTCTGAGACGTGAGTCACGAGCTAGTGTTAGTATGAATATTGATGGTCAAGATTGGGGATGAAACAACTGCTAGGGAAGAGTAATTTCTTCTTCCTCCGTCATGGGTGTACCTCCGGTTATGTAAGGAGGTCAGTTTAAGGATGTTACACCGTTCTTTCAGGCTATGTCGAGTGCATTTTGGACTACTAAAGCTAGTGCAGCAGTTGCTAATCTAACTAGGAAGTAGTTAACAAGTTGGTAGTTGAAGTTATTGGAATTGAGGATGTTATTTGTGAGTATGAACAATAATCATGCATAGAGTAAGATCACATATATGTATATATCTATAGATAATGTAGGACATGCATGCATTCTTGAGCATGACATTAGAAATTGCATTTACATACACATGCACTTGTATAGGCATTTATGAGGGCATACAGGAAATCAAGCATACATTTGTTCACACTTGCGAGTAGCTCCTTGAGGGTGTAAGTGGAGTGTGGTTGGTTCTTTTAAGGTGAAGGTGTGGAAAAAAAAAGGTTGAAAGGACTTTCTTGTGGTGTTGAGCTGAATGTGTAGTGGGTAAGCTACCATTTTGGTTAGGGAATAGTCTTAGATGAAGAATGAGTGGTTGGTCTCAGAGTTGTGAATGTTTGAAACCGAGGTAAATACCCTGACTTGTGGTTAGTTTGAGTTGGTCATTACTAAAGGTAAGGCTGAGTTTTGCGGATTCTTTCTAGTTAAGATTTGGAGGTTGTAAGAAGGTTGCAGCATGTTTTGTAGAGAAAGACGAGTTGGTGTTTTTCTGAGTGATGTGAAATTATTTTATGGAAATTACAAAGAATTCTTTTGTAGTATGGTTAGTGTGTAGTTAGATCGGGGGTTGTGACCGATTTGGTATGGTTAGGATGAAAGTAAAATATGAGATATATATTGGTATGGGAGATATGAAATGGGGGGCTTGAATCATAAATTGTTGTGACCTTGAGAGGTTTGGTTGTACTATAAAGGAGGAAAGTGTACATGTTGGGTTTACAGGATGTTAAGTTGGATATACCTCGGGTAAAGTTAGTTTTTGATGATGTTTAAAGTGGTGTATTGAGGACCACTGGACAATTTATGGTTTGTATCGATTATTAAGTCTTGTGGGTTTGCTTTTATCGAAAAATGTTGTGAGGTTTTGTGTTCGGTGGGTTCGTGTTTGTGGATGTTTCATCAATATGGTTACTGCTTTGGCAAGGTTATAAAATAAGAGATGTTGGAGCTAGTGGAAGGAATAGTTCTACAAGCTTGGATTTCGTTGTGGTATAGTTGAGGTAAGAGTTGGTTTGTCGATGAGTTGATAATGGGAAAGAGTTTTGGATTAAGTGTCAAGGCACTTAATGAAGTATAGATTTTAAAGTTTGAACCATGGTGTTGAGTTGGTTATGGTGGCTAAACCTTAAGTTGGAGGTATTATCGTTGAGATGAGTACAATGTTGGGTTTGACACAAAGTTGGTAAGTTTCTTGTATGGTATGTTTTGTAGAATGTTAGCAATCGGGGATGACTTGGCTTACATAAGGATGCTTGAAATGAGAGTTTGTTATGTAGGGTAATCCAGGGTTGTTGTGGAGTTACGAGGGAAGATGTTCGGTTAACCTATAGGGAGACCTAGTAAATGGTGGAGCTATGAGCGGGACTCTACCTTGGTAAAGTTGATCGGGGATAAGTCGTGGCAAAGTGTTTGTTGAGGGTCTAGTGAAGGATATGTTCTTGGCAAGGTTTAGTTTTGTGTTGAGAATCTTTTTGTGTTAGGTGAGCCGCATGGTTGTTTCGAAAAGTGTCGAGATGGAATGTCATCTTGATCAGGGCTTATGTTAATCTTTTTCCATGAGTTTGGTGGTAAGTTTTGTGGTAGGAGTTGGGGAAACATGTGTTTTCGACTAAGCTTGTTTGGATTATGTTTGAATCATATGTAAATGTTTATGTTGCTGATAAGGTAAGAGTGAGTATCAATTTTCTTTGGGTTATTATTAGTAGTAAAGGTTCTTTTGAGGGTTGTTGGATCAATCATTTGTTTGAGTACGGTTTTCTTGGGTTTCTAAGTCCCATTGGAAAGATGTGTGAGTGGTGTATCTATAACATGATAAGAATTGAAAGTTTTTAAGATCGACATAGGTTGCTGTTTGGATGTTGGGTTTTATCATTCATATGTAAATGGATGATATGATATGATATTGTGATATGGTTAATATGAATCATAATGAAGTTTTTGTTGATGGTGGAGTTACGTGAGACAGTGTTGACAGTTCTATGCAAAGTTAATTTGAAGCTTGTTGGTGGAGCATCATTGTGTGGGTGGAAGTTGGTGAAAGGCTTAGTTGGTCACCTGGTATTTGGGGGATGTCAAAAATCAGGTTAGTTCGATGGTGTTGGTATGGAAACCGTTGTGGTTATCAAGAGTTGGTTATCAATCTTAGGGGGGTTTTCTTTTGAGTTATGTTTTCTGTAAAGGTTGAAATGGCGTGGTGGGTTGTGCATGGTTGCTTTGGTGTGAGGAAAGAATCTGTTGGTTGTCCGAAGAGGGTAAGTGTGGGTTGTCTGTTGCATACCATCCAGGGAAAGCTAATGTGATGGTTGAATCTTTGATCCGTAAGGCGGTAGTTGAGTTGAGGATGATGTTTGCTAAGTTTGTTCAATTAGGGTACCTACAGATGCTATTTTGAGCTAAAATTTCACATTGATGCATAAAGTTGATTTATTTTCAATATGGATAACTTAATTTGGACGAAGTCCTTGTAATTTAAAAGATTTATATTTTGGTCCCTAAATTAGAGAAACATGCAATGATGATGTTAGAATGATCCCTTTGATTTGAAATTTACTGTGAAGGATACTTATGTATTTAATTGAACTTGGATGAAAAGAATTTCTACTTTGTTACTAAAATTTAAAAGTTTTACGTTTTAGTCCTTAATTTACTTAAATGTTTAATCGGATGTTTGTTTATGATCGGATTGTTTCCGTTAATGCCTTGTATGAGACCTTGACATGTAGGAATACAATTATGCATCTAGAAGAAAAAAATATAATGATTTTAGTGTTGTTTATCGAATCGGACCTTCGCGGGTTTGGTTTGATATTCCCTGTGTAACCCATTAGTGTCGATTCCGTCTAGGCCGGGCTAAGGGGGTTACAACCATCTTCAATCCTTGAGTGTTTGGAACCATTTGTGAGTGTGGCAAACCTTAGGGTTAGGGCTTAGGTCCTAACCGTATTTTATTCATTTTATTTGTCATGTAAATGGACTAATCTTATATTCTATAAAAAGAGAAGAAAGCTTAATGTTAAATGACTTGTGTGATAACATGTTTGGTTGTTAGATTGCTAGCACTATCTTAATACATATACATAGCTCGAAAATGTCGAGGTAAGTTATGGCACGTGGCTATAGATTCCAGGTACGTGAACCATGCATGAAGCATATACATAATGATATGAGCATTGAATTGATAACATGATATGCATGTTTATATGTACAAATGATATGAATGATATGATAGTAGCATGATAAATGCTTTTGTGTTAGCATGTATGAATACTTGTTTTGGGTGAAATAAACTTGATTAACATGAATTGAATAATGATCAAACGAATATTGAAAATGCTATTAAGTCTTGGTCGATAGTTGGTCATAGGTAGTACGGCATACCTAGGGTCTGAGCTTATTGTTTAGTACTTCAGCACTCTTGTTTAGTACTTCGGTACTCTTGTTTGGTACTGTGGGTACCTTGATTGGTGGTTAGTCACCATTTTTTAGATACTATGGGTATCTCTTGTTAGTACCTTTATGGTACTCTTGTTAGTACCTTTGTGGTACTCTTGTTAGTGTCTTCGTGACACTCTTGTTGACTCGCTTACCTTGTTTAACTATACCAAGGCATCAAACAAAACTTAATTGAAAGACTAAAAGATTAACTGTGAACTATATGTACACATATTGGCTCATGAAGCATTGGTACTTGATCATGTATTGCTGTAGAGCATTGAAATATATTTGTTACTATGAGTAACACTTGAATGTGAAATGGATATTGACATTGGAAATGAACCTATGGCTATGAGTAGCCCTTGATATGAATTGTTTAATGAAAGCTTGTGAAATGAAAATTGATTAATGAGTAGCATGCATCGAATACATGCTAGTTAATGCTTGAGCATATAGATTATGAAATTGAATAGTATGCTAGACTTATAATTGACATGAGAAGCATGATAACCTTGTATATTGATTGATCTATTGCCAATAATTGGATCTATTTTCTTATTTGTAGCATGTCATTTTTGTTAATTGATTCATGTCTGATATGGTTAGACTTAGGGTTGCCTCACTAAGTACCTCATAAGTACTTACCACCGTTTGTTTCCTCCTTCCCAAAACAACAGGTTTTTGAGCCAATAAGCTAAATCAAGATTGATTTCGAGCAAGGGCACCCAGCAAGTAAAGTATGATATTTTGTAATTTTGTTAACTCCTAGCTTATGGTGGCTTAGTTATCATGTTTTGATTGGTTCCATGCATTTGATATTTGGCTCATGACTATGTAATGGTATTCATTTTGTGTAAATGGTTAGTAGGCTAAGGAGTCAAGCATGTGAATATGCTAGCCCTTGATATTTGTAATTGGTAGGTAAGTCTTAAGGCTAGGTGTGATAGGCTTACTATATCTATTTTGAGTTTCGGTTTATGGATTGTACATATATTGACTAAGGTCATATGCATTTAGCATGGAAATTAATCATGTTGGCGTGTAATATATGGAACCAAGTAGGATGGTGTAAAACCATTAGAGCTATAACATGGTTATAATAGTTTTCATAGTGAAAGTGCATGGTATAAGGTTAGCTTGCTTGAGATGGCATTTGATGGTATAAATGGTCTAATGGTTAAAGATAAAAGAGTTGGTAAATGGTTTCTTGTTGTCATGACATGTAAAATTTCCCTTAAGGATTAAGATTGGTTGAGACCATATAGATAGTCTTTTGGTTAGTGTCTAAGTGCCTTATAAGTTTTAAACCTGGCAATTTCGAGCAAGGATATCGATACCGATCCTACCTGTACCAATACTCCCTTGTTAATAACCATCTGCTTCGAAATCTGGTTCGATGCTAGATCGACTAGTGTACCCTGTGGTTCGATACTTTGTTCGATACTAGAACCTCTAGTAGCGAAATTGGATTAATGCTTGGTTCAATATCAAGCCTTCTAGTGACCTCCCTGGTTCGATACCAGTGTCGAACTAGGATGCTCTAGCCTCAAGTCAATAAGTTAACGATCAATCTAGTTGACTAGGCATCGAACTTGGGATCGATACTCCTGTTTCGATACCTTCCTATAGGGGTATCGATACCCCCTGTTACTTTTAGTTCAACTTGAGATCAAAGTTGGTTTGGCTAATAAGAATACAATAACGAATACTAAACGAATAAAACATGGTTAAAGGTTTTAGATCGAGCTCGTTTGTGATTAGAATTGATAAATGAATTGAACTTGAAAAATTAGAAATGGTTATACGTATAAGTTCGAAAAAGTTTTAAATGAACCTCAAAATTGTTAAGTGTTACAAGAGATTGTCTCACAATGTCTTACAAGTAATTGAAAAGGTCATACAAATGAATGAAACATCTTAGAAATATTTACAAGTTTGGTTCGATAATAGTTTGTAAGTTTGGTCGACACTCCCGTCTCCTAACCTAAGGAGAGGGTGTCACATTTAGTGGTATCAGAGCTTTTGGTTAAGTGATTCTCGGACCGAAAGAAATGTGCATGCATCATACAGGATTGAAAAATGCCTCCTAGGAGTTTTATACCATACTTGCTTGTGTTCTTGATTAATTGAATAATTTTTTTCTATCTTTTGTAGTATGGTTGATACGAGATTAACCCTGGGAGATGAAAGTCCTGAGGGTTCGTCTAATGAGAACGACAGCTTGAGGATGGAACCGAATCCTCCACTAGAACAAGAACTACCACCGATAGAAACTGCCCCTGAGCAGGTAGCCCCGGTTATACAAGATGTTCAAAGGAAATGTCTTTTGAGTTTGAAGCGGATGTTTGACCAGTTTGTGTCTAATCTGAGACAAGATCGTTCCGATGTCCCTATAGAGGTGAGACCAAGTAGGTACCCTATTGAGAAACTGGCCCGATATCGAGCTTATACATTCGTGGGTATTAATGAGGAAAAACCCGAGAAACATGAGCAGTGATTAGAAAGGACTACTCAGATCCTGACTAAGTAATTGTAGTGCTCCAACGAGCACAAGCTCGAGTTTACTATATCGCTTCTAGCTGACGAAGCCTTGAGTTGGTGGGAAACTACAATCTTGACTCCTCCCGCTGACTCCATCATTTAGGACTTCTTTGTACAGGAGTTCAAGAAGAAGTATATTAGTGAGCAGTATTTGGTTGAAAGACGAAGACAGTTCTTGTACCTGAGGCACGCTAATAGGCCTATTGAGCAGTATGTAGCAGACTTTTATAAGTATTGTAAGTATGGAGCTAAGTACATCAAAACCGAGAAACATAAATGCCAAATGTTTATTGACGGGCTAAATGATGAGATGATCCCTATGTTCACAGCGTTGTGAATAACGGATTTCCAAATTTTAGTCAATAAGGCTATTACTACCGAAGCCAAGATGAAAGCTTCACAAAAGAGAAAGGATGGAAATAGAAATGACAAGAAGCGAAAATGGGAGGATAAGCCGGATTGGAATGTAAAGAGAGCCAAGCATCAGAAAAAAGGCTCCTTGACTTACCACCTTGATTCCAAGAGTCATTATGTGCTGAGACCTCAGTCGGCAAACAGACCTTCAGCCCCAGTTGCTTCTGTTCTTAGCACGGGGAATTCCGGAAAAACTTCTTATTGTTAGTTTTGCAGAAGTTTCATGCTAGCCCTTGTCGACTTCAGATGAAGTTATCCTACGCATGTGGTGGATCAAAACACTTTATCAGGGATTGCCCTCAGAATCCTAATAGAGGCACACCTCAGTTATGTGCCTATTAGAGTCCTCCACCTCATAACTGAAACAAGGATCCCAGATAGGCCCATTCAGGAAATCAAAGTAAGGGAAAAGATCATCAGTCAGCCCCTCCTCGTCAAGAATCTTGAGTCCCAGCTAGAATGTACACAATTCGTGGTAAAAGAGAGAAAGAGTCTCCCAATGTTATTGTAGGTACCATTGAATTAAATTTAAGTCCTGCATATGCTTTAATAGATTGAGGATCCACTCATTCCTTTGTATGTTCTAACATGCTTGTAAAGGTTGAGTTAGAGCCTGGAAATGTTGATAGGGATCTTGTAGTATCAAACTCAATAGGAGGTATAATGAATGTCAACCTCATTTGTAAAGAATCTCCGGTCATAATTCGGAACATTCCTTTTCGAATTGATCTATTTGTACTATCGGTGTATGAGTTTGACCTGATATTGGGGTTACACTGGTTGACCAAATATGAAGCTTAGATCGACTGTCAGAACCGAAGATTGTATCTTCGAGGATTGTAAAAGGAATCGATTCTCCTGATTGACAAGAAGCCAATTTTGATTTTTGTCGCAATGGCTATGCAAGATGAATATGACTTTAGTTTACCGAAAATCCCTGTGGTATCTGAGTTTGTTGATGTTTTTCCCGAGGAACTCTCCGGTCTTCCTCTAACTAGAGAAGCAGAGTTTGGGATAGAAGTCCAGTCTGGGACTAATCCGGTGTCGATTGCTCCTTATAGAATGACACCTATTGAATTGAAAGAGCTCAAGAAGCAACTCTAAGAGCTATAAGATAAAGGATTCATTCCTCCTAGCTCTTCGCCATGGGGTGCTCCGGTGTTGTTTACAAAGAAGAAAGAAAGTAAAATGAGGCTTTGTATCGACTTTCGACAATTGAATCAGGTGACTGTTAAGAACAAGTACCCTTTGCCTAGGATCGAAGATTTATTTGATCAACTCAAGAATGCTACGGTATTTTCTCAGATTGATCTTTGATCGGGATACTATCAGATGAGAGTAAAGGAGGAAGATGTTCCTAAAACTACTTTCAGAACTCGTTATGAGCATTTTGAATTCTTGGTAATTCCATTTGGGTTGAAAAATTCCACGGCTACATTCATGGATTGATGCGTGCTAGATATGCACAATTTTAGTGCAAGTGAATACGTCGCCAGATAAAAAAGTGATAAGTATCAAGTATCATCTCCTTAGGGATTGGTATACTTAATATACTTCCTTTGATCTTCTTGCTCTGTAAAAGAAAAGAAAAACACAAGTGAACTGGGTTTGTGATTTATCTAAATAAAACTAAATAAAGGTAAAATAAGATAAGGAAGATGGCCAGGATCCAGTTGTGCTGTATAGTGGATTTGATCAACTCGTTTCTGTCCAATGCACTTGTACAACACTGCCTCAGCAGGACTGTAGATTACTGCCTCGACAGTGAAGATACTCGTCTACCGTGGCAATCCCTTGTTCTTGGAAAAACTTTACCAAAGTTCGGCAAAGTATCCTTAGATGACTTCGCTTATCCCTATGTCAAAGTACTGTTGATGACCAATCCTTGATGATACCTCCCGGCGTAAATCAATTATAATCACCAACCAATCCCATACTTCTATTAGTCGATGAAACTCTAAACCTATCCCTAGGCTGAGTTAGTGTTCCATGGCAGAAACACCCTACTTATTTCTTTCGTGAATCTAACTCTTTCGATATTAAATAAATGTATGACTTACAAACTTCTCTTCCGAGCTTGAATATAAGAACAAGGAATAGCAAAGAATAAGCAAACTTTGATGTTTTATTGCATTGAAAACAAGAAACAAAGTTTGACTTTCTCACACTAATATTTTACAAACTCACTTATGCCTAAACAAAATTAGAACATAATATAGAAGAAAAGAAAAACTAAAATCTAAGCTCTTTAATTCTATGAATTGACTAAATCTAATGTGTCTCCTTCCCTTGGACGGCTATGACTTATATAGACTTGGCCTAGGGCAAACCTTTCCTAAATAGAATAAAACTTGGAAAAGGTAACAAGTCATGTACATAGGTTAAATATTTCCAAGGTTAATTCTTCTAGAAGAATTTCCCGCATAGCCTTGTCTTTGGGCTTTCTTCAGACTATTCAGCTCTGATCCTTAGGCTTCTTGTCCAGCAACGTTCTCCTCATCATTCTCCTCAACTTCCCCACCATATTGCTACTTTTTCTCTGCTACCTCGGCATCAGGTCTTGCCTCGGCCACAGTTTGTTGTCGCGGTAATGCTTCTTCCTGCACAGATACAAAAATGTAGTAAAGCTTTCCATTTCTGTAAATATTATCTTTAACAATATAATCCATAAATATATCACATTAAGTATATGCATTAGTTCAAGTAGGTGTAGAATTAATGATTAATGCCCATGAAAAGTGTAGAAAGTGATAGTGAGTTGAGCACTTATCACACCCCCAAACTCGAACTATTGTTTGTCTTCAAGCAATGCAAACCATCAATTTGTCAAACCTTATTCTTTCTTGGTCTTATGTTTCCATTTATTCTCCCCACCATAACTATGTCTATTCTTTAGACTTAACCTTTTGGTTACCTAAGGGTGTACCTAGAAGATAAACTATAAGGTTTTGTGAGTGTGTACGTTTTTGTGGACATGTTTGATTAAGGGCCTTCTTAGATAAACTCTAAGTTCAAGACAAATAGAATTGGATTTAGTGTACTCTTCTTAAAACAACAATTTCTTGAGCCAATTTCGGGCACCTCAAGGATTGTGTTTTCTACTTATTTTTTTATTTCTTTTCCTATTTTTTCGAACATACTAGAGCCAATTTTGGGCACCTCTAGCATGAAGAAGAGTATTTCCTAGAGCCGGTTATAGGTACCTCTAGTCACCTTTTCAAAGATCTAAGTCTTTATCACTTAAGTTCATTAAAAGAATTTCTATAGCCAAACAAGTCTCAAAAGTGTTTTAAGTTCAACCTTATTGTAAGCTTCTAAGTTTTTCTCCTTAAGTATCCTAGAATTAAACCTTCAAAACAGAACCTAACTATGGTAAGGAGAAAGATTCCTATTACCTTAAAAGAATAAACTAAAACAATACTGATGATAGTCAGTGCAAGAGTATGGGCAACAAATTCAATTAAAGTGGTGGACATAAAAACAAAAAAAAAATTATCACTTAAAACTCCCTTTTTATTGTAAGGCCTCGGAAGTGGATTGCCTCGGCAGTGGCTCTATACCCCCAAACTCAAACCAAGCATTATCCTCAGTGCTTAAATTATGGGCAAGCAGTGGGCAACAAAATATAAAAAGAAAACAGACAATTATAAGGACTCCAAAGAGCTATCCTCCACATTTAATTTTCTGGATCTAGCTTCTGATTGTTGCGTCCTTGGTGATGGCGATGGTTGGGTCTTTACTTGTCTTAGTGGATGGACTCTTGTGGGTGTTGTTCATTGCATGAGAGCGTTCACCTATTCTTCTCCTTCATCTTCGGTCTCCGTTATATAAGTCCCTCCATTGTTTTTTAGATCTACCTCGGCATGGTGAATTGTTGGCCCGGCAGCGTCTGAGCTTAGGTGTACATAGGCATTTATCTGAGCTGATAGACTGCCCAGGATGATTGTGGATCTTGGGGGAGTGCTGAAGACTATTCTCCTCTTGGAAGGTCTTCTGCTGACAGATGATGCCGCGGCAGAATCTGCTGCCCTAGATGGTCCACCAGCGTGACACTGATGCTGAGGGCCTGTGTGGAAGAATATTCTTCGTCCTCCTGGAGATGGTGTGTCTCTGTGTAGGGTGAAACTGTTACGAACATGTTTGTGGGAAATTCTGGAAACTGTACCCCTTGGCTTTAAAAGTTGTGGAGTATCATTGAGCAAGTGTGTTGTTGAACTCTCTTTGATACTCCATGTATCTCTGTTGTCTAATATCCATGGCTACCATCCTTTGTAGAATCTCTTGGTATGGTTCTACTGTGGTAGTGGTATGGACAGTGTTGGGCATGTCTGTTGTGTACTGGGCCTTGGAAACAGTGTCGATAGTGAACTACCGTGGAGTTGCCTGGATTGGTTCTGCCTGCGTAATCTGCATGATCTTGTGGCAGAATTCTCTGGTCCATCATTTTCTTTGGGGTGTGAATTCATATGTCTTGGTAGTGGGTACACCTGTAGCATTACAAATATCAGTGATTAAAGAAAGGAAATACAAAGGACCTTTATCCTTCTTACCGCATTCATGAATTTCTTGCAAAATAATTTCTCCAATATTGATGCTTCTTTTATTGATGATCGATTGTATGACCACCAATCTCCTTTAATCCACCGTGCTATTTTGGGAGGTTGGGATGAGGCATCTCTTTACAAAAATGTTCCAAAGTTTGGCCTCAGGTTTCAAACTTTGCCTTACTATGGATCCTTTGTGGACACCGGTCTCCCATAGGGTATTACCGTAGCAGAGGTCGTCCTTTATCAGCTCGTAGTCTTGAGTTGTGATATCTCTATAAATTCGGCATGGGCATCATGCATAGGAACAAGGTCGTAGAAGTCATTGATTGTATCGGCATCGAGCGTGACAAGCCTGCCTTGGTAGTGGACAAAGAGAGAGTCATTGCTTGGCCCGTACGCATAGAATTCTCGCACGATAGTGGCATTTTCCTGGGAGGTTGTAGGTTGAAAATCTCTCATTCTTGATATTTTATCTTGTCGAACAAGTAGTATTTGATGCCGAAATCTTCTTCTTCTGAATGTTGGAACCCTTGTTCCTTCCATAATTGTCGAGTAATGAACAGTCTGTTGAATCGGTCTTCAACAGTTTCTGGGGCAAAGAGTTTGTAAGTGGCCATGAGTGAGTGTTGTGAGAGTTTATGTTCTTGGAGAATTTTTTGAAGAGTTACTGAAAATTGCAAGAAGGTAAGTAGGCAGAGTATTGTGAGAACGAGATTAGCAAAGAAGTAAAGATAACAAGAATGCAAGAGTGAATATTTCATGAGGGAGAGATTGCTTATATAGTCCTCGGCAGTGTGACCGTTTTAATCCACTAGCCGTTTTATAGCCTTTTAACTTTTACTGCCGTTTGCATTTACTACCGTGACGGGAATTTCGGCAGATAGCCATTATACTGTTTCTGCCCATTGGGACTGCTGTGGCTTCTGACATTGTTTACTACCTCGGCAACATTCCTGCTATAAACTATTTCTCCTTTATTCTTGCTTATTGTCCTAAAAAAATTAAACAAGAAAAATTAATTAAAGACAAAAATAATTTTAGTAAGTAAATCTAAACTAAACTATTCCTAATATAATAAGAAAAGTAGAAGGGAAGAGATTATGTTACTAGTGGAGTGCATGTAAATGCATCTCCCAATCTGATTATCTCTTGTTGGCTAGAGTTATCCTTTAAGTGTTGGTCATTGGCTTTAAGTTCATCCCTTATTATTCTGATTTTTACTGCACCCTGTTTGTCTGAACAATATGTTATATTGTTGGTTTCCTCCACATCTACCTTAATTTTCCTACCAAAAGTTCTGCCATAGCAAATATCTAATTTTCTGCCAAGCATGCTGCCCAAGCAGTGACTATTGAAGCAGGATACCATTGTTTCTGCATCTGTAGTGTGAAGGGCTTTGAACTCTTCTGCATCATCATACCTTTTCAGATTGTGGAAGACATTGAGTTTAACTTGTTGGTCATTGACCCTCATAGTTAACTCTCCTTTTTCCACATCAATTAACGTTCTTCCAGTGGCAAGGAAAGGTCTACCAAGGATGATCAGTGTGATAAGTGCTCAACTCACTATCACTTTCTACACTTTTTATGGGTACTTATCATCAAATCTACACCTACTTGAATCAATGCATGTGTTTAATATGATATATTTAGGGATTATGCCATTGAAGATTATATTTGTAAAAAATGTGTACTTTACTGCATTTTCATATCTGTGCAGGAACAAGTACTACCGAGGCAGCAGAATAAGGTCGAGGCAGGACCTGATACCGAGGTAGCAGAGGAGAAAAATCAATATGGCTGGCAATTGAAGGAGAAAAATGCGGAGAACGTTGCTGAACAAGAAGCCCAAGAATCAAAGTTGAACAACACAAGAAAAGCCCAAGGACAAGGTCACGCGGGATGAAACCTTCTAGAAGATCAAACTTGGAAATGTTTACCCTATGTACATACTTGTTCCCTACTCCAAGTTGTACTCTAATTAGGAAAGGTTTTCCCTAGGCCATGCCTATATAAGGCATAGCCGTCCTAGGGGTTAGACACACATTAGATTCAGCCAACACACCTACACCGAGAGAGATTTCACTTTAGGGACAATTCTTCCCATCATGTTCTAAAGTTCTCTTAGGGTTTGG
This sequence comes from Abelmoschus esculentus, assembly GCA_035048815.1. NCBI lineage: Eukaryota > Viridiplantae > Streptophyta > Magnoliopsida > Malvales > Malvaceae > Abelmoschus > Abelmoschus esculentus. Next base: position 7,500,991 of record JAUCBN010000026.1, on the reverse strand, counting down.
TGAAGGTTGTTGAGTATTTGTGAGTGGAGATTGTATTTTGTTTCTTGTTCTTAATGCAATAAAATATCGAAGTTTGCTTATTCTTTGTCATTCCTTATTCTTACACTCAAGCTCGAGAGAGAAGTTTGTGTGTAATTCATTTATCTAATATCGAGAGAGTTAGATTCACAAAAGGGATAAGTACAGTGTTTCAATCAAGAAACACTAACTCGGCTTAGAGATAGGTTAAGAGTTTCAACGGCTAAGAGAAGTGTGGGATTGGTTGGTGATTATAATTGATTCACGCCGAGAGGTATCATCAAGAACGGTCATCAACAGTATTTCGACTTAAAGATATACGGAATCATTAAAGGATACTTTTTCAAACTTTGGTAAATCTGCCCTAGAGCAAGAGATTATCGCGGCAGAGAATATTGTCGTTGCCGAGATAGTATCTGCAGTACTACCGAAGCAGTGCAGTGTAATTGCATTAGACAGAAGCAGATCAATAAAATCCACTATACAACATAACTGGATTCTACCCAATCTATCTCTCATATTTGATTTCTCTTTATTTAGTTAGTTTATTTAGTTTAATCAATATCCAACTTATTTGTGTCTTTACTTTTATTTTATAAAGCAAGGAGATCAAAGGAAGCATATTAAGTATACCAATCTCTGTGGAGACGATACTTGAATTTACTTATCACTTTATTACTTGTCGACATATTCACTTGGACTAAAATTACGCATATCTAACACGCATCACGGTGCATTCTCATCTGCTTCACAATCAAGGATAAGAAAATCAACAGAAAAAAAAAATTTATCTACTCTTACCAGTATGTCCTCGATTTTTCCTTCAAGTTGCACGTATGATCGATCCGCAAGTTGGAGCATCATAGTTGTGGGTTTTGCCCTTCCAATTCCAAGCTTTTGAAAGACAGATTTGGGCATTAGATTGATGCTTGCTCCAAGGTCGCATAGGGCCTTACCTTCATAGTGGTTACCAATTGCACAAGGTATTGTAAAGTGATGCATGTAATAAAAGCGCAATTAAGTGTAAGTGTACACGTCAAGTAATATAATGATAAGTATAACGAATATCGTTCTCCACAGGGACTGGTGTACTTAATATGCCTCCTTCTGTTTCCTTGCTCCTGAAGTTAATAAAATAAAAACACAAGTAAAAAGATTTGTTGAATAACTAAAGAATAAAAGCTTAATTAAAGGTTGAGAACGAATAGAGAGAATAGGTAGGATCCAATTGTGTCATATAGTGGATTCGATTGATCTGTTCTTGTTCAATACAATGGCACAACACTGTCTCAGTAGCATTGCAGATACTGCCTCGGCAGCATTAGTGTTTCTTGTCGCGGTAATCTCTTGCTCTTGGGCAGTTCAATCAAAGCTCGGTAAAGTGTCTTTAGGTGTCCCTGTTTATCTCTAAGTCGAAGTACTGTTGATGACCAATCCATGATGATACCTCTCGGCGTGAATCAATGATAATCAACAACCAATCTCACACTTCTTTTAGTCGCTGAAACTCTTAACCTATCTCTAGGCCGAGTTAGTGTCTACAACACCGCACTTATCCCTTTCGTGAATCTAACTCTCTCGATATTAGATAAATGAATTACTTACAAACTTTTCTCTCAAGTTTGAATGCAAGAACAAGGAATGACAATAGGATAAGAAAACTTTGATATTTTTATTGTATTGAAACGAAGAAACAAAATACAATTTTCTCGTACTAATATTCTACAACCTTCACCTAACCCTAAGAAAGCTTAGAACATATTGTAAAAGAATAACACAATTCTTAGGGTAAAGCTTTCTCTCCGATCCGGCTCCCCCTAGACATTGGACGGCTCATGTATTTATAGTCTTGACCTAGGGTAACTTTTCCAAAGTAGAATATAACTTGGAGTAGGGAACAAGTAATAAAAATATAATATTTCCAAGTTTAATTCTATCTAGAAGACTATTCCCGCGTGACATTTGACTTGGTCTTTTCACGTGCTAATCTGCTCCGATCCAAACGCTTTAAGTCCAGAATTTCTCAGCTTATTTTTCTCTTTCAATCGCCCAGCATCAGTACTGGAGCTTCTGCTGTCATGGAATTGCTTCTACCTTCGACAATGCTGCTGCCTCGGTAATGGTTCTACCTTCGGCACTACTACTGTCTCGGTAGGTATTTTTTGCAACTACACAAAAATATGCCATAAAGCCTTCTTTTCTTACAAATATCATCTTTATATGTTGTGGTAGCAAAATGTCAGTTATTAAATAATAAGTATATGTATCTGCTCGAATTAGTGGGTAATGAGTATATATTGTTTAGAAAAAGAATAGTAAATAATAGCCTTTCTAGGCACTCATCAAATACCCCCAAACTCGAACTATTGCTTGTCCTCAAGCAATGCAGAACATCAAATTGTCGAACCTTATTCTCCCTTGGTCTTATTTTTCCATCTATTTTCCCCACCATAACTATGTCTATCTTTCAGTCCTAGCCTTTAGTTTACTCAAGGATTTCTACTCGGAAACAAACTATAAGATTACGTGAGTGTGTGGGTTTTGTGGACAAGGTTGATTAAAGGCTTTCTTAGATAAACTCTAAGTTCAAGACAAGTAGACTTGGAATGATTATTTGTCTTCTAAAAACATCAATCACTTGAGCCTGTTTTGGGCACCTCAAGAGTTGTTCTTCCTTTTAATATTCATTCTATTTTTCTTTCTTTCTCTTAGGCATACTACAGCCGGTTTTGGGCACCTCTAGCATGAAGAAGAGTAATTTCCTAGAGCCAATGATAGGCACCTCTAGTCACATTCCTTAGAATCTAAATCTTTATCACCTAAGTTTATTAAAAGAACTCTTAAATCAAATAAGTCCACAAAAGTGTTTGTTGATTCTAACATTATAGTAAGCTTCTAAGTTCTATTCCTTAAGTATTCCAAGGTTATTTCTTCAAAACAGAACCTAGTCATAGTAAGAAAAAAGATTTCTATAGCCTTAAAAGAATAAACTAAGGCAAAGCTAATGTAAGGCAGTGCAAAAGAAAAGATAATTATTTCAAGTAAAGGCATGTATATATAAAAAAAATCCAATTAAGGCATCAAGTTACTTCCTTTTTTGGTATTGTCGCGACAGTGGGCTGCCCTCGACAGTGTACTCATATACCCCTAAATTCAAACTGAGCATTATCCTCAATGCTCAAACCTCAAAGCAAGTAAAAGAAAATAAATAAAGAACTAGGTAGTAAATTATTCGGATTCCGAAGAGCTATTGGAAACAGCTATCCTTGTAGGTTTTCTTGTCGATGCTTTTATTCTGGACCCTTGTCCTGGTGAGTGCTGTATTTTCGCTTGTCGGGGCGGCTACACTCTTTTGGGTGTTGGCTTCGGCCTTGGGGCAGTAACTTCCTCGCCTTTTTCTTCGTCACTAATTACTTCTGTCTGTATCATGTGCGTTCCTCCTTCTGCCTCGATATGTGGGACTCCTTGCTGAGCATGTGGTGAGTTATGATAGACATATTCATCAATCTCCCTAGAGAAGCTGGCCATTGGAATGGGGTGGTTTGGTGGAGAGTTGTAAACAACTCTCCTTTTTAATGGTCGTCTGCTGGTAGATGGTGCCACGGTAGTGTCCGCTGATCTAGATGGTCCGACAGCATGGAATTGTTGTTGTGGTCTTGCAGTGAAGAATGGTCTTGGCCCTAGGGTAGGGGTAGTTTCTGTGTAGGGTGCGACAGTGACAAATATGTTTGCCTGGAATTCTGGAAACTGCATTCCTTGAGTGAGGAAATTTTCGGTCATCATGTGTGCAAGAGTGTTGTTGAAATCTCTCTGGTACTCTATGTATAGTTGTTGTCGAAGGTCTATGTTTGCCATCTTTTGCAGAATCTCCTGGTATGGATCTGCTACGACAATGGCTTCGGTAGTGCCTGGTATCTCGGCCGTATACTGCCTTCCTGTAGGGAAGTCAGCAATGAACTGTTGAGCTGTTTCTTGCACTAGTTCTGCTTGCGTTATCTGCATCACTCTGTGATAGAATTCTCTGGTCCAGCCTTACCGTTGATTTGTGTATTCATTTTTTTCTTCTATTGGGACACCTGCAGCAATGCACAAGGCAGAGATTAAACATGGGAAATATAAAAGACCTCGTTCTTTCTTACCGCAATCATAAATTTCTTGAAGAATGATGTCTCCAACATCTATGGTTCGCTTGTTGGTGATTGATTGGATGAGCACCAATCTTCTTCTATCAACTGTGCTGTTGTGAGATGTAGGCATGATACGTCTCTTGACAAATGTGCACCAAAGCTTGGCTTCGGGTTTTAGGTTAAGCCTTGTTACACAACCCCTATGGGCACCGGTTTCCCATAGTGTGTTGTCGTAACAAAGTTCGTTCGTGATCACTTCGTAATCCTCATTAGTGGTTTCTTCATAGAATTCACCATGTTCATCGCGTATGGGGGCAAGGCCGTAGTGTTGATTGATTGCCTCGGCATTAAGGGCGACTGGCTTGCCACGACAGTGAACATACAGGTTGCCCTCGCTTGGCATATGTGCGTAAAATTCACGTACAATTGTTGCATTTGCTGGGGATGCTGTAGGCAGAAGATTTCTCAATCTTGATATTTGATTTTATCAATCAAGAATGGTTCAATGCCATAGTTGTGTTCATTCGAATGTTAGAATCCTTGCTCCTCCCATAACTGTTGAGCAACAAATGATCTGTTGAATCGTTTAGCAACAGCGACAGGATAGAAACAGTTGTATGTAGCCATGGATGATTCTTGAATATTTGGGATGTTGATGAGAGATTCTTTGAAAAATGGTCTGAAAGTTGCAAGAATACATGTAAGATTGCAGAGAGTATTGTGAGGAAGATTAGAATTCTAAAGAAATTTCAAGAATGCAAGAGTGAATAGTTTCAACGAGGAAGCTACTTATATAGGCCTCGGCAGATATAGCCGTTTGATTTCTAATAGTTGGACTTTTTTGCCGTTTCAAATAGTAACTACCCACTAGCATTTACTGTCGTGGTAGAAAATTCAGCAGATAACCATTACATTGTTTCTGCCCGTTGGAACTGTTGCGGCTCTGACACTGTGTACTGCAGCGGCAGTAGACTTCCTGCTGTGCACTGTTTCTCTATTATTCTTGATTTATTATCCTAAAAATAAATAAATGAGATAAAAATGTTTTAAAGATAATTATTGATGGACTTAAATAAATAAATAAAAATAAAATTTTAAAATTGTTAACCTAAATTAATCCTAATATAATAATACAAAGAGTAAAGAAGAAATTAAGTTACTGGGGGAGTGTATGAAAATGCATCTCCCAATTTGTCCATCTCATTATGGTCAAGATGATGTTTCTGTGATTGTTGGCCATCCTTATCAGGTTCTTCTTTGTGTGCGGCCTCTGTTGTGGATTCAACTCTTTTTTCAAACATTTTGCCGAGCATGCTGCCAAGGCAGGATATTTTGGTGTTTGAGGTATAGATGGCCTTGCACTCTTTTGGATCATCAAATTTGTTTAGATTGTGGAAGGCATTGAGTTTGACTTGTTGGTCATTGACCCCCATAGTCAACTCTCCATTTTCCACATCAATTAAGGTGCGTCCAATAGCAAGGAAAGGTCTTCCTAGGATGCTCGGTGCTTTTTCATCTGCTTCACAATCAAGGATAAGAAAGTCAACTAGAAAAATAAATTTATCGACTCCTACCAGTATGTCCTCGATTTTTCCTTCAGGGTGTACATATGATCGATCTGCAAATTGGAGCAGCACTGTTGTTGGTTTGTCCCTTTCTATGTTGAGCTTTTGAAAAACTGATTTGGACATTAGGTTGATGCTTGCTCCAAGGTCACATAGAGCTTTTCCTTCATAGTTATTCCCAATCGCACAAGGTATGGTGAAACAGCCAGGGTCCTTCAGTTTGGGTGGCATACGATTATGCAACATTGTCATGCACCCTTCAATTGCTGCCACTGTCTCAAACTCACCTAGCCTCTTCTTTTTAAACACAATTTCCTTTAATAATTTAGCATAGTTGGGCATCTGTTCAATTGCCTCAACAAGTGGTAAATTGATGTGGACTTGTTTCAGAATATCAAGAAATTTCTTGAACTGATGGTCCTGTTTTTGTTTTATTAACCTTTGTGGGAAAGGTGGTGGTGGTCTCATCTTATCCAGGATTTCATTAGATTAGAATTTAATACCTGGGACCACTGTTTGTCTTACTGTCTCTGTAGGAAGTGTAGGTGCTGCCGAGTTTTCTGTTGAGGTATCATCTTCGTGCTCAGTTTGTTCAGCATCCAAGTCTTCCTTATCTGTATCCTCTTGTATTGTTTGTGGAGCTTTGGTTGCTGAATTGTCCATTGTTTCTTTCAGTCGTAGGTCACTTCTTGTTGTGATTGCTTTGCACTGGTCATGGCCCATTCCCTTAGCAACTTCAGTATTGCTAGGTAATCCCCCTTGTGGTCTTATATTTTGTCTTAGAGCGAATTGACCAACTTGGGTTTCTAATGATTTTATTGCAGCATCTTGGTTCTGTAGCCTCATCTTTGTTCTGTTCATGAAGTCATCAGTCCTCTTCATGAAATTACTATTCTCAGCCGTTCGATTTTCATAATAAAGTCCTTGAGCATATTTTCCAGTGAATTCATAGGCTGTTATTGTTGATGTATCTGTTGCGACAGCATTGACTGTTACATCTGCTGCGGCGGCAGTGATTGATAAATAGAGGTCTGGTTGGTAGGGTTTAAGGCATTGTTCGGGTTGCTCCATGAAAAGTTTGGGTGCCTTTTCCAAGCCGGATTGTATGTATTTGACACCATGTTGTTATTCTGGTTATAATTTCCCATATAAAATCTAGTTTCCTCATCTTGTATATACTTAGAAGAATTTATAGCCTTCACTTCTTGAGTATTCTGTTATACTTGCATGTTCTGAACCATTTTTGTTAAAGATGTCAATTGTGCTGCCACCGAATTGTTGGTAGGTTCGTCATCAGCCTGTCTAAATGAAGTAATCTCATTACGGATTCTATCATATAGATTGGTAGGATTAAATCTCATAATGAATTCTCGGCAGAGTTCACTCCAAGATCTAGTTGATCCTGTCGAAATATTGTTTAACCAGGTTCTGGCCCTATCCCTCAGTGAATAGGGGAAAAGTTTCAGCCTCAAAATATCTTCATGTACTCCTTGGATTTTGAAAGAGTTGCATACTTCTATGAAAGATTTGAGATATTGCCTGGCATCTTCTGTTACAGCCCCACTGAATTTTCCAATAATATTGAGCATATTGAACATTACTGGTTTAAGTTCAAAGTGGGTTGCCTCAATCTCTGGTGTAACAACCCCAAGGTTTAATCCATTTAAATCTTCGACCAGAAAGTCTCTGACAGTTAGTTGTCGCGGCATTGGTTGCTGTTGCTAGCCTCCAATGCCTTCATATAGGTTCCAATTTCCTGGATTTACTGCCATGGCTCCTTGGATCTGTCTTCTCAGTATTTAATAAGTCATTTCAATTTCTGGGTCGATATCACGTAAGGGAATGCTAGGGTTAGCCCTGGTCATACACCAAAGATAAAATAGATAATTTTTTTTGGATAATAACTTAAAAGCAAGAAAATTAAAGGAAACAAAATTTAGTTGCCAGTCCCCGACAACGACACCAAAAACTTGATGCGTGTAATAAAAGCACAATTAAGTGCAAGTGTACACGTCAAGTAATATAATGATAAGTATTTATCGAATATCGTTCTCCACAAGGACTGATGTACTTAATATGCCTCCTTCTGTTTCCTTGCTCCTGAAGTTAATAAAATAAAAACACATGTAAAAAGATTTATTGAATAACTAAAGAATAAAAGCTTAATTAAAGTTTGAGAACGAAAAGAGAGAATAGATAGGATCCAGTTGTAGCATATAGTAGATTCGATTGATCTGTTCTTGTTCAATACAATGGCACAACACTGTCTTGGTAGCACTGCAGATACTGCCTCGGCAGCGTTAGTGTTTCCTACCGCGGCAATATCTTGCTCTTGGGTAGTTCAATCAAAGCTCGGAAAAGTATCCTTAGGTATCCCCGCTTATCTCTAATTCGAAGTACTATTGATGATCAATCCTTGATGATACCTCTCAACGTGAATCAATGATAATCAACAATCAATCTCACACTTCTTTTAGCCGCAGAAACTCTTAACCTATCTATAGGCCGAGTTAGTGTCTATAACATCGCACTTATCCCTTTCGTGAATCTAACTCTCTCGATATTAGATAAATAAATTACTTACAAACTTCTCTCTCGAGTTTGAATGCAAGAACAAGGAATGACAATAGAATAAGCAAACTTTGATATTTTTATTTTATTGAAACGAAGAAACAAAATACAATCTTCTCACACTAATATTATACAATCTTCACCTAACCCTATGAAAGTTTAGAACATATTGTAAAAGAATAACACAATTCTTAAGGTAAAGCTTTCTCTCTAATTCGGCTCCCCTTATACATTGGACGGCTCATGTATTTATAGTCTAGACCTAGGGTAACTTTTCCTAAGTAGAATATAACTTAGTGTAGGGAACAAGTAATAAAAATATAATATTTCCAAGCTTAATTCTATCTAGAAGACTATTCCCGCATGGCCTTTGACTTGGTCTTTTCACGTGCTAATCTACTCCGATCCAAACGCTTTAAGTCTAGAATTTCTCAGCTCATTCTTCTCTTTCAATCGCCCAGCACCAGTACTGGAGCTTCTACTATCGCGGCATTGCTTCTGCCTTCGGCATTGCTACTGCCTCGGCAATGGTTCTGCCTTCGACACTGCTGCTATCTCGGCAGGTATTTCCTGCAACTACACAAAAACATACCATTAAAGCCTTCTTTTCTCACAAATATCATCTTTATATGTTGTGGCAGCAAAATGTCAGTTATTGAACAATAAGTATATGTATCATCTCGAATTAGTGGGTAATGAATACATATTGTTTAGAAAAAGAATAGTAAATAATAGCATTTTTAGGCACTCATCATAAAGCATCCAAGAACCTTCAATTTTGGAGGCATGTGGTTATGTAGCATTGTCGTGCATCCTTTTTTAGCAGCCACTGTTTCAAACTCACCTAGCTTTTTTTCTCTTTGACACAATGTCTTTCAAGAACTTCGCATAATTAGACATTTGTTCAATTGCCTCTACAAAGGGTAAGTTAATGTAGACTTGCTTTAAAATATCAAGAAATTTTTTAAATTGATGGTCCTGTTTTTGCTTTTTAAACCTTTGTGGGAAAGGTGGTGTTGGTCTTATTTCTTCCAAGATTTCTTTGGTTTGGAATTTAATACCTGGAACCACTGTGTCTATTGTTGTCTCGGCAGCTTGTTCAGGTACTGCCAAGTTCTCTACTGGGGCAGTATTCTCATGATCAGTTTGTTCAGCCACCAAGTCCTTTTTTCTTGGTTCTGTTGGTAGGACCTTGGTTGCTGAGCTTTCTACCATTTCTTTCAGCTGTAGATCACTTCTAGTAGTGATTGCTTTGCATTTTTCATGGCCTATTATCTTAGCAACTTCAGTATTGCTAGGTAATCCTCCTTGTGGTCTAGTATTGATGTTTTGGGCAAACTGCCCAACCTGGTTTTCTAGTGCGTTGATAGCAGCCTATTGGTTTTGTAACCTCATCTCAGTTCTATTGATGGATGCATCTGTTCTTTTTATGAAGTTATTGTTCTCTACCATATAGGATTCGGTTTTCATCATGAATGCTTTCAAAGAATTTTCTAAAGAACTTACAGGCTGTTGTTGATGCATCTACTACTGCGGCAGAGGTTGCTGAACTTACTACTGTGGCAAATGTTGCATTTGTTGCTGGAATCCTAGTGGTTGAGTAGTTGGATTCAAGGCATTATTTGGATTGCTCCATGAAAAGTTTGGATGCCTCTTCCATGAGGGGTTGTATGTGTTGGACATCATATTGTTTTTATTGTAATTTCCAACATACATGTTGGCCTCTTGATTCATACACTCAGAAGAATTATGGTTACCTCCACATAAATTGCAGTAAGAATCAATGGCTTTGACCTCATGGGTGTTCTATTATAGTTGCATGTTCTGCACCATTTTAGTAAGAGAAGCCAATTGTGCTGCCACTGAAGTTGATATTTCTAATTCATTCACTATGGCTTGGCGTCTTACTCCTCCTCGCCCAGATGTAGGAAATTGATAATCGTTTTTTGCGAGTTTATTCAGTATCTCAATAGCTTCCTCAGGTGCTTTTATCCAGGAGTGTTCCATTTGCCGAGGCATCTAACATCATCTTTGTTGGGGCATTGGTGGCATTGTAGAACATGGTCACTTGTGTCCATAGTGGAAATCCATGCAATGGGCACTTGTGCAATAACTCTTTGTAGCGTTCCCATGCCTCGTACATAGGTTCCTCATCAGCCTGTTGAAAAGAAGTAATCTCATTACGAATTCTATCATATAAATTTGTAGGATTAAAGTGCGTAATGAAATCTCGGCATAGTTCACTCCAAGATCCTATTGATCCTGTTAGAGTGCTATTTAGCCAGGTTTTTGCCCTATCCCTCAGTGAATAGGTGAATAGCTTCAATCATAAGATATCCTCATGGACTCCTTGAATCTTGAATGAGTTGAAAACTTCCATGAATGACTTAAGATGTTGTCTGGCATCTCCTATCATTGACCCACCAAATTGTCCAATAGTGTTTAGCATATTGAACATGAGTGGTTTTAGCTCAATGTGGGTTACTTCTATTTCTGGTGTAACGACTCCAGGATTTAGTCCATTTAAATCTTCCTCCAAAAAGTCTCTGACAGTTAACTTTCGCGGCAGAGGTGGCTGTGGAAGGACTCCATTGCCGGCAGGTAAGTTCTGATTTCCTTGATTTACTGTCATGACTCCTTGGATCTGTCTCCTCAATCCTTGATAGGTACGTTCGATTTCTGGATCTAACGCGTACAAAGTATTGGTAGGGTTGGCCCTGATCATACACCAAAAATAAACCAAGTAAAATAAAAATTAAAAATAAAATAACTAAAAAGCAAAAAAATAAAGAAAACAAAATTTAGTTGTCAATCCCCGACAATGGCGTCAAAAGCTTGATGCGTGCTAGACATGCGTAATTTTAGTGCAAGTGAACACGTCGCCAAGTAATAAAGTAATAAGTATCAAGTATCGTCTCCTCAGGGATTGATATACTTAATATGCTTTCTTTGATCTTCTTGCTCTGTAAAAGAAAATAAAAACACAAGTAAATTAGGTTTGTGGTTTATCTAAATAATAAAAACTAAATAAAGGTAAAATAAGATAAAGAAAATGGTCAGGATCCAGTTGTATTGCATAGTGGAGTTGATCTACTCGTTTCTGTCCAATGCATCTATACAACACTGCCTCAGTAGGACTGTAGATTACTGCCTCGACAGTGAAGATACTCGTCTGCCGCGGCAATCCCTTGTTCTTGGAAAAACTTTACCAAAGTTCGGCAAAGTGTCCTTAGATGACTTCGCTTATCCCTAAGTCAAAGTATTGTTGATGACCAGTCCTTGATGATACCTCCCGGTGTTAATCAATTATAATCACCAACCAATTTCATACTTCTATTAGCCGCTGAAACTCTAAACCTATCCCTAGGTCGAGTTAGTGTTCCATGGCAGAAACATCCCACTTATTCCTTTTGTGAATCTAACTCTCCCGATATTAGATAAATGGATGACTTACAAAATTCTCTCCCGAGCTTGAATGTAAGAACAAGGAATGACAATGAATAAGCAAACTTTGATGTTTTATTGCATTAGAAACAAGAAACAAAGTTTGACTTCCTCACACTAATACTTTACAACCTTCACCTAAGCCTAAACAAAATTAGAACATAATATATAAGAAAAGAAAAACTAAAATATATGCTCTCTAATTCTATGAATTGGCTGAATCTAACGTGTCTCCTTCCCTTGGACGGCTATGGCTTATATAGGCTTGGCCTAGGGCAAACCTTTCCTAAGTAGAATACAACTTGGAAAAGGGAACAAGTTATGTACATAGGTCAAATATTTTCAAGTTTAATTTTTTTAGAAGGCTTTCCCGTGTGGCCTTGTCTTTGGGCTTTCTTCAGACTATTCAGCTCCGATCCTTGGGCTTCTTGCCCAGCAACGTTCTCCTCATTTTTCTCCTCAGCTTGCCCACCATATTGCTACTTTTCCTCTACTTCCTCGACATCAAGTCCTGCCTCGGCTATAGTTTGCTGCCGCGGAAATGCTTCTTCCTGCACAGATACAAAAATGCAGTAAAGGTTGCCTTTTCTGTAAATATTATCTTTAACAACATAATCCATAAATATATCATATTAAGTATATGCATTGGTTCAAGTAGGTGTAGAATTAATGATTAATGCCCATGAAAAGTGTAGAAAGTGATAGTGAGTTGAGCACTTATCATGGATCTTATGAATTGGATATTTAAGCCTCATCTTGATAAGTTTATAGTTGTCTTTATTGACGATATTCTGGTGTATTCTTGAAACAAGGAGGAACACTCAGAACACCTTCGAATTGTCCTGTCGACTCTTCGGGAACGCCAATTGGTTGCCAAGTTCTCCAAGTCTGAATTTTGGTTATCAGAAGTGTCATTCCATGTCCATGTCATCTCGGTAGAAGGAATCAAAGTTTATGTTAAGAAAGTGCAAACTATTTTGGATTGGAGACTCCAGAGGAATGTTAGTGAGGTCAAAAGTTTCCTTGGTTTAGCCGGGTATAATAGGAGGTTTGTTAAGGGATTCTCTACGATTGCCTTGCCCTTAACTAAACTCCTCCGAAAGGATAAATTGTTTGAATGGTTAGAGGACCAACAAAGAAGCTTTGATCAGCTTAAGCAAGCTTTGACCCATACTCATGTTCTTATTCAACCGGAATCAGCAAGGAATTCACCGTGTTTAGCAATACCTCACATTCGGGGCTAGGTTGTGTTCTGATGCAATGAAATAATGTAGTTGTTTATGCATCAAGGCAATTGAAGCCTCATGAATTGAACTACCCCACTCATGATCTCGAGTTAGTGGCTATTGTTTTTGCCCTCAAGATATGGAGGCACTACTTATATGGTGAGAAGTGTTACCTATACACCGATCACAAAAGTCTTAAATACCTCCTAACTCAGAAGGATTTGAATTTGAGACAAAGAAGATGGATGAAATTACTAAAATACTATGACTTAGTCATTGATTACCATCCCGGAAAGGCCAACTTGGTGGCCAATGCTCTTAGCCATAAACCTACATTGGGTAAGCTATTTGATAACCTTGAAATGTTAAAAGCTTCCTTTGAATTTTTGTGTCTAATTTTGAAAATTTCATTGCAGCCCCAAATGCGATTAATGCTCATCTTCGGGTATATGGAAAGCAAGGATATTTGTCTGAACTCCAGGTTCAATCTGATCTGATTTTGAGAATCAAAGATCTTCAGCAATCTGATTCTGAACTTCAAGCTATTGCATCAAAGCTTGATTCGAAGGCTAATGTCAAATTCTCCAACAATTCGAATGTATTGCTCTACTTTAGAGATAGAGTATGTGTTCCAAATAATGAGGAATTGAAAAGAGATATCTTAGAAGAAGCACATCAAAGTCTATTCTCGATTCATCCTGGTTCTGTTAAAATGTATAAAGATTTGAAATCTTTGTATTGGTGGCCTAGCATGAAAGCAACCATCACTGACTTTGTATCCCGATGTCTGACTTGTTAGAAAGTTAAGGCTGAGCATCGAGATCCTACGGGATCACTTTAGCCTATTGAATTGCCCGAGTGGAAATGGATCGAGTAATGATGGATTTTGTCACTGGTTTGTCTATAACACCGAGAAAGAATGATGCTATTTGGGTGATTATGAATAGACTCATCAAGTCTACACATTTCATTCCTATTCGAAAGAACATGAACTCGGAGACCTTGGCCGAGTTGTATATCCGTGAGATGATTTGATTACATGGTGTGCCGATATCAATTATTTCTAATAGAGATCCAAACTTTACCTCTCGATTTTGAAAATCGTTGCAGAAGGCTCTCGGAACAAAAGTGTATCTTAGCACTGCTTTCCACCTGCAGTCTGATGATCAGTCTGAAAGAGTGATTCAAGTATTGAAATATATGCTACGAGTTTATGTCATAGATTTTTGAAAAAATTGGGAAAAGTCTATACCCTTAGTGGAATTTGCTTACAATAATAGCTATCAAGCATCTATTCAGATGGCTCCTTCTGAAGCTCTATATAGGAGGAAATGTAGAACTCCCTTGTGTTGGTCTGAATTGGGAGAGAATAAGGTTTTGGGACCTCATATGATCCGAGAAATTGAGGAACAGATTCGAGTTATTCATGATCGATTGAAACAAGCCTTCGACCGAAAAAGGCTTATGTAGACATGAAACGAAGAGACATTCAGTACAATGTGGAAGACAAGGTCTTCCTAAAAGTTTCTCCTCAGAAGAAAGTCTTACGATTCAGAAAAAGGGGAAAGCTTAGCCCTCGGTTCACTAGACCACTTGAAGTCATTAAAAGGATTGGCCCGGTGGCCTATCGTCTTGCACTCCCTAGTGAGTTTGATAAGATACACAATGTCTTCCACGTTTCTATGTTGAGGAAGTACCGATCCGACCCTTCTCATGTTTTAGAATCGAAAGAACTAGAATTGAATCCCGATTTGTCCTATGGAGAAAAACCGATCTGAATCCTCTATCGAGAAGTTAAAAGGATTCGAAACAAGAATGTTCTATTGGTGAAAGTCCTTTGGAGAAATCACCAAAAAAAAAGAAGCTACTTGGGAACCCGAGGAAACCATAAAAGCACAATATCCGCAATTGTTCCCTTCAGGTAAATTCGAGGGCGAATTTCTTTTATGGAGGGGAGAATTGTAACACCCTAAAATCGGGTTAGTAGAATGATTCAAATAGATTCATAAAATAAATCGAATCACATAATAATTGAATTAAAAGGAAGTGACCAAATTAAATTAGATGAGAAACTTGAGCATTGCATGATAAAGTATGAATTTCCCTAGACTACCCTTCTTAATAAACTAAGTCTAGGTATATCATTAAGGGTGAAACAGTCTTTTCTCACCCCATAAACAATTAAACAAAATCAGCCCCAATTTGTTATCTTGTTCCTCACTTCACGTGAACCTCAAAGAAAAGGGAGGAGAGAAATTTTCATGGGAGTTTAATGGGATAGCTTAAAAGCTTTGCATGATGG
This sequence comes from Abelmoschus esculentus, assembly GCA_035048815.1. Taxonomy (NCBI): domain Eukaryota; kingdom Viridiplantae; phylum Streptophyta; class Magnoliopsida; order Malvales; family Malvaceae; genus Abelmoschus; species Abelmoschus esculentus. The sequence continues at coordinate 7,485,738 of JAUCBN010000026.1, read as the reverse complement.
AGTAAATACACTAGGAAATTGAATCTAAAGGCCTTGGTAAGTTCATCTCTCCATAACCCAATATTTTAGGGGTTTGAAAATTTTGGTTTTGATTATTCTATGATGATTTCAAGTTAATTAGGTTGTTAGAGAGCCTAATTTAAAGTTAACATTTATTTGGTCATGGTTTTTAGAAGCATGAAGAGATAAAATAGGAAGCTTAGAAATTGGATTTTGTAAATGCTACATATGTGTTATTAATTCGATACAATGCTGAAAAATGGGTTTCGAGATGTTGATTTTATATTTGAAATGCTGAAAATTTATGTGAATAAGTTAGGGATTAGGAATTAAATGTATGGAATGAAAATTACCCGATTTTGCCTAGAAAATGCAATTCTGGGAAGCCATCTTTGAGAAATTCCCTAGATCGGGTTTCAAGGAGTTAGGAGCTTAAATTTGGAACTAGAATACTTCAATATGTCTAGTTTAATTGAAAATTTACGAAACCTCAATCGTAGTTTTGTAGAGAAAGTTATAAGTGTTTCCGTAAGGGCTGTTCGAACATTCCCGAATCTAGACAGGTCTGATTCGAAGGAAATATGGTATTGAGTGGCTGAAAATTAAAATGTGAGGTTAATTTTTACTTGTATAGGATCTTCCTAGCTTTCTAACAATATAAAATAAGCTCGTTTCGGACATGGAAACTAGGAGATATGATCGATTCTTTAAAGGGTAGCAAAATTGTCCTTAATGAACAAATGCACATGTTTACATTTGTTAAGTCTAAGATCACTTGGATTAAATGATTGAATGTGTCCTAATGAATGTTATATGTGTATGGATTACTAGATAATCCAAGAGAAGAGGACATTGAAAAACAAGAAAGGCTCGAACTAGCAAGGAAAAGGGACAAAGGGATCACCATCTTCAATCCTTGAGTGCTTGGAACCATTTGTGAGTGTGGCAAACCTTAGAGTTAGGACCTGGGTCCTAACCTTCTTTTATTCTTTTGATTTATCATGTAAATGGACTAATCTTATATTCTGTAAAAAGGGAAGAAAGCTTAATGTTAAATGACTTGTGTGATAACATGTTTGGTTGTTAGATTGCTAGCACTATCTTAATACATATACATAGCTCGAAAATGTCGAGGTAAGTTATGGCACGTGGCTATAGATTCCAGGTACGTGAACCATGCATGAAGCATATACATAATGATATGAGCATTGAATTGATAATATGATATGCATGTTTATATGTACAAATGATATGAATGATATGATAGTAGCATGATAAATGCTTTTGTGTTAGCATGTATGAATACCTTCTTTTGGTGAAATGAACTTGATTAACATGAATTGAATAATGATCAAACGAATATTGAAAATGCTATTGAGCCTTGGTCGATAGTTGGTCATAGGGAGTACGACAAGCCCAGGTCTAAGCTCATTGTTTAGTGCTTCGACACTCTTGTTTAGTACTTCGGTACTCTGGTTTGGTACTGTGGGTACCTTGATTGGTGGTTAGTCACCATATTTTAGATACCATGGGTATCTCTTATTAATACCTTTATGGTACTCTTGTTATTACCTTTGTGGTACTCTTGTTAGTGTCTTCGTGAGACTCTTGTTGACTCGCTTACCTTGTCTAACTATACCAAGGCATCACATGAAACTTAATTGAAAGACTAAATGATTAACTGTGAACTATATGTACATGTATTGGCTTATGAAGCATTGGTACTTGACCATGTATTGTTATAGAGCATTGAAATGTATTTGTTGCTATAAGTAGCACTTGAATATGAAATGGCTATTGACATTGGAAATGAACATATGGCTATGAGTAGCCCTTGATATGAATTGTTTAATGAAAGCTTGTGAAATGGAAATTGATTAATGAGTAGCATGCATCGAATACATGCTAGTTAATGCTTGAGCATATAGATTATGTAATTGAATAGTATGTTAGACTTATAATTGACATGAGAAGCATGATAACCTTGTATATTGATTGATCTTTTGTCATGAATTGGATATATTTGTTTATTTGTAGCATGTCATTTTTGTTAATTGATTCATGTCTAATATTGTTAGACTTAGGGCTGCCTCACTAAGTACCTCATAAGTACTTACCACTATTTGTTTCCTCCTTCCCAAAACAATAGGTTTTCGATCGAGCCAAGGAGCTAAATCGGGATTGATTTCGAGCAAGGGCACCCAGCAAGCAAAGTATGATATTTTGTAATTTTGTTAACTCCTAGCTTATGGTGGCTTGGTGATCATGTTTTGATTGTTTCCATGCATTTGATATTTGGCTCATGATTGTGTAATGGTATTCATTTTGTGTAAATGGTTAGTAGGCTATGGAGCCAAGCATGTGAATATGCTAGCCCTTGATATTTGTAATTGGTAGGTAAGCCTTAAGGCTAAGTGTGATAGGCTTACTATATCTATTTTGAGTTTCGGTTTATGGATTCTACATATATTGGCTAAGGTCATATGTATTTAGCATGGAAATTAATCATGTTGGCATGTAAAATATGGAACCAAGTACGATGGTGTGAAACCATTAGAGCTATGACATGGTTATAATAGTTTTCATAGTAAAAGTGCAAGGTATAAGGTTAGCTTGCTTGAGATGGCATTTGATGGTATAAATGGTCTAATGGTTAAAGATAAAAGAGTTGGTAAATGGTTTCTTATTGTCATGACATGTAAAATTGCCCTTAAGGATTAAGATTGGTTGAGACCATATAGATGGTCTATTGGTTAGTGTTTAAGTGCCTTAGAAGTTATAAACCTGTCAATTTTGAGCAGGGGTATCAATATCGATCCCACCTATACCGATACCCCTTGTTAATAACCTCTTGCTTTGATGCCTGGTTCGATGCTAGATCGACCATTGTATCCTGTGGTTCGATACTTGGTTTGATACTGGAACCTCTAGTAGCGAAATTAGATTGATGATTGGTTCGATACCAAACCTTCTAGTGAGCTCCTTGGTTCGATACCAGTATCGAACCAGGATGCTCTAGGCTCAAGTCAACAAGTCAATGGTCAATCCAGTTGACCAGGCATCGAACTTGGGATCGATACCCTTATTTCGATACTTCCCTATAGGGGTATCGATACCCCCAGTTACTTTTAGTTCAACTTGAGATCAAAGTTGGTTTGGCTAATAAGAATACAATAACGAATACTAAACGAATAAAATATGGTTCAAGGTTTTAGATCGGGCTCATTTGTGATTAGAATTGATAAATGAATTGAACTTAAAAAATTAGAAATGTTTATACGTATAAGTTCGAAGAAGTTTTAAATGGACCTCAAAATTGTTAAGTGTTACAAGATATTGTCTCACAATGTATTACAAGTAATTGAAAAGGTCATACAAATGAATGAAACATCTTAGAAATATTTATAAGTTCGGTTCGATAATAGTTTATAAGTTCGGTCGACACTCCCATCTCCTAACCTGGGGCGAGGGTGTCACAATATTTGAAGAAATGGTGTTGCGTAAGACAACAACTCTATCCAAGGAATTCCTTACTCAATGCTTCATTTTAGGACTGAGACACGATATCAAACAAGAGGTACTTGCTCAGCGTCCTACGTCAATGATGTATGTGTTAACTTGGGCTCGATTTCATAAGGCAAAAATCGAAGAAACAAAGAAAAATATAGGGCATTTATCCGGATTCAAGACCACTCCTCTGTTATCCACGCCTATTGGACAAAACCAAGGGACCAAAATGTTGCCTGGTAGACCCCCTACCAGGGGAGCCACTCTCATTAAGGCAAATTCCATACATCCCCGAAGAATCTCGGTAGTGGAGGCACAAGCACGACGCGAGAAAGGGCTTTGTTATTACTACGATGAAAAATATGTACCAGTGAAGGAGAAGGACGAGTTAATGATGGGTGAAAAGGAACATCAAGAGCAATTTATGGTGTCATTAAATGCTATGGCCGACTATATGACACCAACAACTTTGTGAGTCTAGGGCAAAATTAAAGGAAGAATGGTGCGAATTTTGATTGATGGGGGAAGCACTCACAACTTTGTGCAATCTTGGACGGCAAAATATTTAGGTTTACAAGTCATAGGTGTACCTAATTTCGGGGTTTTAGTAGGCAATGGTGAAAAGCTAAAGAATGAAGGTTTTGTTCGAAATTTTAAGTTGCGGGTTTAAGGAACAAAGATTGAAACTAATTTCTACATTCTACAGTTGGAGGGAGCTGAGATCGTTTTAGAGGTTGCTTGGAAGGCCATGTTGGGACCAGTAACCATGGATTTTCTCAACTAAAATTTCAGTTCAAGCAAGGTGGGATAGAGCATCAGTGGCAAGGGGAAGTTAGTACAAGACCTCTACCAGTTTGTTATCAAGCATTCCGACGAATGGCTGAAACTAAGGTAGTGACAACCTATTTTTTTACAATGGGAACAAGGCAATAACAGTGGGGAGAAGTAGAATCAGATGAGATACAGAAAGTTCTGGTAGAGTTTGTAGATGTGTTTGTTGCCCCTAAAGGATTACCCCGACGAGAGAGTATGATCATCCAATCTATCTAGACCAAACAGCAAGCCAGTGAATGTGAAACCGTATAGATATCCCCACTTTCAAAAACAAGAAATTGAAAGACAAGTGCAACAACTATTGAACCAGCAGCTTGTTCGAAAGAGTCATAGCCCATTCTCATCTCCAGTGTTACTTGTGAAGAAGAAATACGAAATTTGGCAATTACGATCAAGGATAAGTTTTTAATTTTGTCTACAGAGGAGCTTTTTGACGAGTTAGGAGGCTCAAAGTTCTTTTTGAAACTCGATTTACTAGCTGGGTATCATCAGATAAGAGTACGAATTAAGGATGTGTTGAAAACAGCATTTCGAACACACGAGGGCCACTATGACTTTTTTGTTATGCCATTCGGATTAACCAACACACCTTTAAGGTTTCAAGTTACCATGTATGAGTTATTTCGATCCTACCTACGTAAGTTTGTTCTGGTATTTTTGGATGATATCTTAGTTTATAGCAAGGATTGGTCGACACATATAGCACATGTTAAGCAAGTTTTGTAGATTTTGTGAGATCATGGGTTGGTGGCCAAACGTTCTAAGTACGCGTTTGGAAAGGAGACGATCGAATATTTGGGTTATATAGTATCACGGTAAGGTCTAACAGTAGATCCAAAAAAGATGGAAGCTATTCGACTTTGGGCAAAACCAGTGACAGTAAAAGGGGTTCGTGATTTTTTGGGTATCGCATGATACTATCATAAGTTCACTAAAGGGTTCGCCACGATTGTTGCACCACTATCCGACTTGCTTCAAACAGTTGAATCATTTGAATGGACCACAGAAGCACAAGCGACATTCGATTAGTTGAAAGATTGTTTGAGTATCACTCCGAGTTTGGGTTTGACCGACTTCACTAAACAATTTATAGTAGAAACGAATGCTTCTGGGGTTGGAATAGGGGCGATGCTGCATCAAGGAACTAAACCTCTAGCTTATTTTAGTCAAAAGTTGAGTCTTAGAATGCAAGGTGTGTCAACTTATCATGGAGAAATGTTTGTCATCACACAGGCGATGGGGAAGTGGTGTCAACATCTTCTCGGACGAAAATTCATCATTATAACAGACCAAAGATCACTTGGAGAGCTTACTCAGCAAACCATCCAAACACCTGAATAACAATGATGGTTGTCTAAATTGATCGGTTATGATTTTAAGATTCATTTCAGACTCGGGAAACTAAGCAAGGTGGTTGATGTGTTGTCTCAAGATATGAATGTCAGTTTCATGGCATTATCAAGACCCCTTTTGGAATATTAGAAGACAACAAACTAGCAACTCAACTAATATGAACCCGGTAGTATGGTCCGAGTCATATTATGTTACCCGATCGTGATTCTAGTAAAAATAGATTCCTCAAGAATTAGTATGTTATAATTAGATAAACATTAAGCATAAGAACGAACAAGAATATTTAAAAAATGATGGAAGTGTGATGGTATGGTGATTATATGAGATGAATGAATAAGTGGTGGAAAGATGATGGAAGTGATGGTGAAAGTAACATGAATTTTGTAAGTTGTAAGGATGACGGGCTTTGACCCTAGCTATAATGAGCTAGGAACCAATAATATAACTTTATGGATTGAAGTGAAGAAATATGGCACGTGACCCACTAGCTATAAGGAGCTAGAAACTAACGCGATAATAAGACAGAATGGATGAAGACTATAAGTCTAACTTGGAGCCAATCGAGTTCTCGCAAGAACAAAACTGAAAGCAACCTTTCAAAAGAGTTTTCTTATATCAAAAGTGATGCCTTATAAATGAAGGTTCCTATTTATAGTATTCATAGAAACCATATAAAGAATCTTACAAGAGATGAATGCTTCATATTTATGATGATAAATGCTAATGAATGCTTTATTTTTCTCTTTTATCTTTAAGTAGTTGAATGTCAAGGTTACTTGTGATGAATGTGGACTTAATTTAGGTTGAATATAGACTTATTTTTGTCCAAATGGAGGAAAGACTCTTAGGCTGACTTGCCTTGTTCTTTCATGGAGAAAAAGGATGAAAATGGACTTATCTTCAACCAAGCTTTGAATTGTCTTGAATATGTGAATACAGAAGACGTTCAATGAATTGTCTCTTGGTTGAAGATGAAGGGACTCTTTCTTGGCTCAAACTCATCCAAATCATCCTTTCACAAAATTCTCGTAATGAAGATTCTTGCATGCACTATCTTCGGCAAATCGATCATATTTCATGTAGATTCATGCACAACTATAAATCATGCAAATGAATGATAGGATATAGTGCATAAATGAATAAGTAGAGAACAAAATATGGTAGAACTCCCTGAATAATTCATGGTTAAAAAAACATTATGATTTAATGCGATAATTTAATATTTGTGAAATTAATTTTTAAATTTAAAATATTATAATATTTTTTATAGTTTAATAGTAATTATAAAAAGATAACATCTATTTATAGATATTTTTAATTTTTTTAATAATGCGTATAAATCTTGTATGTAAAGTGATTTAAGTTCGTGTAACATAAGATAAATATCATTTATTTTTTACTGAGATACTTGCTGGTTCATTTGAAATATTATAATTAGATTAAAATAAGACAATTAATTTTTATTATTTAATAAATAAATAATCTTGTTCATGATGTTAAGGAATAAAGGTAAATTTGGCTTTGAATGTTATTTTTTAAAATTGATTAATATTTTTTGAGTTAAATTTAGATATAAATTATTTTTGACGAAATTATTGACATAACATTACAATTTAATGATTTTGAGGTGCATATGTCGTGTAAACTTTCAGAATTTATATTCAAAAGAAGAAAAAGAAAAGGGAAAATAGATTGATTGTTTTTAAGGATATTTCATATCATATTCAGTACACTCTTATTCTTTATTTATACTGGTTTATTGTTAAGAAAGGAAAAAATTTGTTAGAGCTTTGGGGATGAGAAATTATTAGACGAAGCAATTTCACCATATTATTAATGGTCATTAACCACTAAAAATTAGTCAACTAATTTTATATTTTTTATATTATTTTTTAAGAATGAATCTTTAATTTTTTATTATTATATAAATAGGTAGTGGGTGATTACAAAGAGATTAATTAGAAAAAAATGATATAAAAATATATAATTAATTGACTAATTTTTAATGGTTAAGATCATGAATAACATGATAAAACCGATTTATAAAATAATTTTTCCGATTTATAAAATAATTTATCCATGTATTTACAAAGAGATTTTTAAGTCTTTCTGCACCTATTTCATGCTCCAAGACCTAGGAGGCACTTTAAGCTCGTTGATTGTTTTCCCTGTCATGCTATAAGAATTGAAAAAAAATCTTTTTTTTGTACATTTTTTTGGTTTTCTGTTAAAATTTTTAAAAAAATAAATTTTAAACCCTAACCCTTATTTTCTATATCCTAAACCTTAAACCCTACCTCTAATTCCTTAAACCCTAATCAAAACCCTAAACTTATACCCTAAACCCTTTAATTTAAATTAGAATCACAAATGGATATAAAAAAAGAGACAGGCAATTTACCGCATCAGAATTATAAGAAAGGGGCATTCAAATAACCAATAATATTAAAAAAAAACTTAAACTTATGGTGGAACCCAACATTATTTGTGGAGGGAAATATTTAAAAAACAAAGTTAGGGGGTAACACTCGGAGAAATTATTCTATGGACCGGTTTCACCACGTCATTCATGGTCCTTAAGAATAAGAAATAAATTTACGTCATTATTTTTTACACATCATCTGCACACTCATAATTTTAGTTTCTAAATATCTCTCTAAATAAAATATATTAAAATTAAAAAAAAATGATGACGTGGATTTGTTTTTTATTCTAAAACCCTAACCCTAACCCTAAACCCTAAACCCTGACACTAAACCCTAAACCCTAAATCTCAATTCCTAAACCATAAACCATAAACCATAATCCCTAAACCCTAAACCCTAATTAAAAATAAATCCACGTCATCATTTTTTTAATTTTAATATATTTTGTTTAGAGAGATGATTTGGAAATTAAAATTATGAGTGTACAGATGATGTGTAAAAAATGATGACGTAGATTTGTTTTTTATTCTTAAGGACCATGGATGACGTGGTGAAACCGGTCCATAAAATAATTTCTCCAACACTGGATTATATATTTTTGGAGCGTAAAAAAAATTACCATAAAATTTTTCAACTTTTAAAATATTTTTGGAGACGTGACCCACCAATAATTATTAGGGGTGAACAAAATTTGAACCGACTCAAAATAAATAAATAACTCGATTCGTCTTGGTTCGATTCGACTCTAAAAAATTCTAAATAAAGTTTAAGTTATAAATAAAAATTCGAATAATTTGAATAACTCAAAGTTTTTAGTAATTAGAGAATTTATTTTTAACTTCGAGACGAGTTCCTCAATTTTTTATAATATATTATACTAATATATAAAAATATAAAAAAATATTGTCACATATAAAAAAATATGAATATATATTTATATTTATATTATTAGTGAAAATCATTTAAATTAAATCAAATCGTACTCTAAAATAATAAATAATTATAATTATCTTTTTATAAGAATTCAAAAATTTGACTTAATTTAATCTGACATGAATTCTTCAATTCAATCGACTCAAAAAATTTGAAATGATAAAATTATATTCATCAATTCGAATAACTCGAAAATTTTTACTCGAATTCATAAAACGCTAACTCCTAATAGTTACTCCCCTCGCTTGAACTCTTGCCAATGAAATGTCAACTATTTGCTCCATTGGGTTGTGGCACTTGACACCCTTCTTTATACAGAAATTTGGTATCAACTATAATCAATCTGTTGTTTCATTAGATTCTAGATGGCACAACCTGAATTTTGGATTAATAATTCGAATATTAGATTCGTGTATGTGTACTTTGATGTTAAGGATGTAAATTGAAAGAATAGGAACTTAAAGTATCAATTTTGAGGAAACTAGTGACTAAAATTGAAAGAAATGAGGTTCATAATTCCAAAGTAGAAATAAGGGAAGAGTTGGACTCTTTAATGAATATTTTACCCAAAGTAACTACAGAAGATTTTACAGACATTGTTTTGGACCATTTGATGAGGATGAGATTAAGTTGGGCATTGAATATAATGAATTTTATATTTAATTTTTAGGAGATTTTATATCAATAAGAAAGAGGGAAAAGATTTAAAAGAAGTTTATTATCTCTGATGTTGGAAGGAAAAGGGACAGAAATAAGGCAAGGGCTTCAAATTTCATTTTTAGTTTTTTTAGTTGGATTTTGGCCTAGCTTGTGAAATAAAAAAAATATTTTACTTATTTTTTTGGTATAAAGATAATTTTAACCCTAACGTTTATAATTTTTGTCGTTTTGGCCTTTATTCTTTTTTTGGATAAATTTAGCCCTTAACTTATATCTTTTTGACAAATAGCTTATTTTTTAACTAGCTTGATGACTTGACCGTTAAAAATTTAAAGATGATATATATATGGAATATAATTTTAAATGACATAGAATATAACCTATCAAATACATATATATATATAGAATATAATTTTATTCTAATATAAAATATAAAACAATTAAAATTCAAATAAAATATTAAAAATTAATTAATTCTAAAATAAAAGATTATTAAACATTCTTAACCCTAACTATAGTAAAATCAAAATCTTATTCGAATTAATTAATTAATTTTAGAATGTTTAATAATCTTTTATTTTAAAATTAATTATTTTTTAATATTTTATTTGAATTTTAATTATTTTATATTTTATATTAGAATAAAATTATATTCCATATATATGTATTTGATAGGTTACATTCCATGTCATTTAAAATTATATTTTATATATATTATCATCGTTAAATTTTTAACGGTCCAGTTATCAAGCTAGTTAAAAAATAAGCTATTTGTCAAAAAGATATAAGTTAAGGGATAAATTTATCCCAGAAAAAGAATAAGGGCCAAAACGATAAAAACTATAAACGTTAAGGGTTAAAATTATCTTTATACCTATTTTTTCAAGATGATTATAATATTTAAGGATAAAGATAAATGGATCAAAGAGAAAAAAATCGTCCTCTATCCTTAATTTTTTTATTTTTATTCTCTTATTTAAAATTTTGGTTAATTTATGTATGAATCTTTTAACTTTTAAATATTTTTATTTTATCTCTTTACCTTAAATCTTAGCTTCATTCCCGATAATAATTAAAGGTTATTATTTGAGTTTTCGTAAACCCTAAAATCTCCATGGAATTCTAGAATGAGAAAACTGTGTTTTTTTCCCAATGGTAAACTAAAAATGTTTGGGATAAGATGGTGAATGTTTTAGTTGGGTTTTAGATAAACACTAAAATGATTCATGGAGATCCTTGAAAGAGAGCTTATTTTAGGGTTTTAAGAAGATTTTGATTTTAAGGAGGATCCAAGATTACTGTAGTTAATTAAATTCATTTAGTTATTTTTACTTTCTTGGTTGATTTGTGCAAAAAAATTTAAAAAAGTCCTTTTTAATTGAGGGAAATAAAACATTAAAGAAGACTTATCTAAACTAATATCTTGAGATTTTATCTCTAGTTAGTATATCTTCAACTTCGTAGTCTATCCTATTTTTCATAATAATAATTGTTTTGCTTTAAGCATGGTATATTTAGGGTGTTTTATCTTCATGTTTATCTTGTTAAAAATAGTGTTAAATGATCATTATATGAATATAAAAATTTTAATAAACTTTAAGAAGTATCAAATTACATATATGAGTCAAATTTAGGTTTTTAAAGTTATATCATATAATTTTAAAAAGTTATTTTTAGGCTCTGGTATTAGTATACATGATACAGTATCAGTAGTTATATAAAGAAAATGATACATTGTAAGTTTAGTAATAAAAAGTACCGTCTAAGGCGTTGTGAGGTGAAAAACGTCACAAGGTGTCAAAAAATGCATTCACATATCGAGGTGAAACGATATATAAGAGGTGTGCGCTTCTGAAGCTCTTGCTAGAAATTTGAGGCGTGCGAGGCGACGCCTCTTATCACTGAAGCGTGTTAAAAAAAGCTTTAAGAAAAGAACAGAAAAAAAAAAGCAAAAAGAAAACAAGAAAGAAATAGCAACAAAAAAAAACTAAAGAAAAAGATGAACAATAAATAAAGAGACACGTTTAAAAAATAATAGGTTTATAAGATTTATTTTAATCTCCTGGTGGAAGACCTTGGAAGTTGAACTCATCATAAATTAATGGACAAAAACGTCTTTCAACATCAATGGATTGGAAAGGAAATGCCTCTTAAATTTATTAATGGATAAAAATAATTTTGTTTAAAATAAATTAAATATATTTTTATGTTAAATTTTATTGTTCTATTATTATTATTACCCAAATTTTTATTCTGTATCAAATTAATATTACAAAGATGATATTGGTGTAGTGATTTGTGTGTAAATTTTTTGATTAAAAAATATATATCAAATTAATATTAATATTAACAATAATTTTAATATAAATTAATATAATAAAATATTTTTAATATATATATTTTTAAATAATATATAAAATAATATAATTTACTAATATTTTAATATATTTTTTAAATAATTTTAAATTTAAATATAATTAAAATATTTTAATTTTTAATATCTATGATATAATTATTATATTTTTAAGTCTAAAATATATTTTAAGATTGATTTATAAATCTTAAAAATAAAAAATGTCTCACCTACAAAAGGCGAACACCTTCGCCTAGCGCCTCACACCTGAGCTCTAGAGACCTTTTGCGCCTCAAAGCGAGCGCTTAGTGTCTTTTAAAACAAAGATTGTGAGTAAAGTACCAATAGGTACATGATCTATACTAGTACGTTACTCAAGATAGTACTGATATAAGTCTACCTGTAACACTGCTTGTGGGGTTTAAAATTTTTTCGGTGATTAATTTTGATATTGATACAATAAATATATATTTGTACCTATAATTACTAAATTTTTGTTTAACTATAAATGTAAATATTTAGTATTAAAATATATATATGATATTATAGTTATGTCATTACACTATTATTATTGTTTTATATTTTAATATGTTCAATGTTTATGTGTATATATAATAATGGGAATATTAGTGTATTTAGTATATGTATAATACATGTATGAGTCCTCTAGCCCAAGTGGTTAAAGGAACGATTTTAGAAGTCACGAGTTCGAGCACCAGTGATATCAGTAGAGTGGTTAAGCGATCAATGTCAAATGGTGGAGATTATATTCTAGAACAGATACTACTGTAATCACTAATAGCTTGTTCAAAAAAAAAGTATATATGTATAATACATGCAGGTGTATAATATGAATGTATTATTGCATGCACGTATATCTATGTATTACTCAAAAAAAAGTATATCTATGTATATTATATATTTGCTATTATTATGTGTATGTATGTATTAATTGATATTATTATTATTAATAAACTAAGGTAAAATATACTATTATAAAAAATAATATACCCATAAATTTTATTAATATCCAAAATCCAAATTTACAAACCCAAATCTCAATTATCACTAGGCTCATTTATTCAAAACCCAACAGCCTAAAAAATAATCTAATAATATCAAAATCTTAATATCTTTTTCTTATGTAGTCAAGAGACTCGTTGGATCAAATCAAGATCCAACAATCATGATTAAAGCACAAGAATCATTTAGATGTAGTATAAAACATATTATCACGGGGTCAGAGTTTGAGCGAAGTGACTTCTACCCGTGCGACACCTCAGGTCTCTCGCATACACGAGCTTCAGCCTTTACAATCTCCGATGCATACTGGTTTCGCCCTCCCATGGGCTCATCAGGGAAGCGGGGACAGCTCCTAACCAGTGTGGTGCGCGTTCAGCACGCCCATCCCAGATAGGACGATTGCTCGGGAGCTGTCCCCGCTTTCCTGATGAGCCCATGGAAGGGCGAAACCAATGAGCATCGAAGATCGTAAAGGCTGAACCTCGGGTATGCAAGAGACCTGAGGTGTCACACGGGTAGAAGTCTCTACGCTCAAACTCTGACCCCGTGATAAGTGGTATCAAAGCAAAGTTGTGTGCTAGCTGTTGGATTTACCAAGTGCCCCATGTGATGCAGAGCGAGTCGAGTGGACGAGCGTGTTAGCTCGCACCCTAATGAGAAGGGGGTGTTCACAAGTGGATCCTCTAAAAAGAGATTGAGATGAGGACGGGTAGGCAGGAAGCCGCAGCGAAAGGTCTCTAGATGGTCGATCTGCAACGGGACACCTTGTTGATGTGGCGAGTGGCCATGAGGTGATTGTAGGAAGACCTGTGCCCAAGGAGGGCGACCCTAGTTGGTGGGCGAGTTTTGGAAGAATTGCACACTAGTTCCTGACGAGTTTAAAGAGATGGGAAAGAGTTCCTCCCCATGCACGAGGGCATGCATGAATTAGCTGGAGGAGAAATGTCATGGACCGTTGGTCGTGACTACGCGGGACCGAACGGGATGCTTTCTGGTTGTGCATAATGTATGGGAGCGGGATAGCAATAAGGGTTTAGTACATGACGAGCAGTCATCCTATCTTTAGATGGGCGTGCTGATCGCGCACCACACTGGTCGGGAGTTGTCCCCGCTTCCCTGATGAGCCCATGGGAGAGCGAAACTAATGAGCATCTGAGATCGTAAAGGCTAAATCTTGGGTATGCGAGAGACCTGAAGTGTCGCATGGGTAGAAGTCCCTGCGCTCAAACTCTGACCTCGTGGCAATATGCATAGACCGTTTGTCTTTCACGCGTGTGTCCCGCCTATGTGCAAGACCTTTCGTCTTTTGGGTATTACACGTCTTTATTTTGAACCAACGCATCACTCTTAAAATTGTACCTTGGTCATTTAATCTTCAAGTTATTTTAGTCGTTGAATCAAATAGGGGTGTGTCCTAGGCGTCTCCCTTATAGCACAACTAAGGATGACACTGAGTAGCTCGTGACTTATTCGAATTCGATTCGATCAAAATTCAATAAATATTCAATTTGGATTGACTCGACTGGAACTGGAACTTGACTCAATACCTTAATGAATTGAATCGAGCAAAGTCTAACTCGATTCGTTAAGTTCGCAGGCAGTTCGTTAATTTTTTAAAATATTTTTAATAATTACTTTAAAATTATTCCATTCAAAACATAAATCTAATATAATAATTATTAATTTGTGAATTGTAAATTTAACTTTTATATACTAGTTTGGTGTATTTAAGGATTATTATTTTTACATTTCGACTTTGAAAGTGTTTTATACATTTTTTTTGATATTTTTAGTTATGTTTATTAATTTATGTTAATATTAATTATTAAACCTCGTATAATATTATTAAATTTTACTTTAAATTAAAAATAAAGTAAGTTTTTCTGTGATTTTAACTAGTAACAAATCGAGCTTAACAAATATCGAGTCGAGTAATAAGACTTTTTAACGAGTGCGAATTGAGTAATACTCAACTCATGATCGACTTTCTCGATATACACCCCTACTCGTAAGTCATTTCTCTTTTTGAAATCATGCATTGCTAGTGGCCCTAAAATTTCAAATGGGTTTGTAATTTCACCCCTTATCCTATTTTAATTATCTATTGAACGGAAAATTATTGATTTGATCTCCTTTCTTTCTACAATCTTTTAATTCGGTACCTCTTTTTAGTTTGAACTATTTTTCAATGGCAAAATTACAATTACAACCCTCCCTTTTTGTTTTATTTTCAATTCTTTTATTTATTTTTCTTTAAACGTCCTATATTTTCGATATGCGTTGTTTATGTTTATTATGTTCTTGTTCATATATTTTTATTTGTTTGATGTATAGTTCGAATTTGTTTATTTATTTTTTAATATTTCATGAATATTTGTTTATACGTGAGTTGATATTTAATTTAATTTCACGTCATATTATATTTGTTTCTTAATTTGTTTGCCATATACATGCAGTATAATATTAGGGGTGTTCAAAATTACCCGACCCAATTGATCTGATCTAACGACTCAATGACACGAAACAAAAATATCAAATATTTTCCGAAAAAAAATCATTCGACACAAGAATTAATGAATCGGGCTTGGACCAAAATTTTTTAATTTTTGGGTACCCAACCCTACTAGTTTTATTATATATATATATTTAAATTATATTTCTATTTCAGATTTCTTTAATATTTATACCTAAAATTAAATTTAAATCTCAAAATTAGTTTTATGTTTGTATATAATATTTTTTAAGTTTTAAAAATTTTAAATATATTTTTATTAATTTACTAATACCGAAAGAAAAGAAAAAAAACGAAATTGATATTTTTAACGTCAATTTAGTGATAAAATTTAAAAAATATAGATGTATATATAAATTCAAGTATTCTAAAGTTAACTTTACAACACTCATTTTTTATGCTTGGTTATGTATTATAAAATTTTAAAATTTATATGTTTAATATGTATTTTTTTAATTTTAAAATAACAAAATAAAAATAATAATAATTATGAACCGAGTACCTGTTACTCGATTAGCTGATTACCTGGGTTTTACGGGTACCCAATAACAAATACTCGATTTAATTAGGCCGAGACACGTGACGAATTTTAATGACCCGAAGGAACCGCCTACCCAATTTTTTGGGTACCCGGTTATGAACACCCCTATATAATATTATTTATCTTATACATTATCGTTATTTAATTAAGCTAAATTAATATCTAAAAAGCATAAACTACGAACATAATTAAAAGAATTCTAAAATTAAATATAATCTTTTTCTTAAATTAATCTAAATCATGACTCAATTGAATTAAACCAACACAATTGATTAAAAAAGAAAAGAACAATAAAAAAATAGAAAATTTAAAATTTTAGAAGAAAATAAGATACTCATTTTTTAAGTTTGAAATTAAATTACTTTTAGTGTAAAAATTTTAAAGGCTATAAATTATCTAAAATTTTGAAGAAAAATAGAAATAAACTTTGATTATTATATAAAAATGAGGAGAAAGATAAAATTTTGGAAAAAAATAATATATAATAAATTTTGGAAGAATATTATTAATATTATTTAAATATATATTAAAATATACATTAAAGTATATATTATTACTATATACTAATATTAAAGTATATACCATCGGAACATTAATATATTAAAATATATATTATATATATAATATATGCATATACTTTAATATATATATTAAAGTATATGCATTAAAGTTCAGATATTAAAATATACATATATATATATATTTATACATATAAATTAAAGTATGTATATATAATACACATATACATTAATATAATATTTATATATATATTGAAGTATATATATATGTTAATATACTAATACATATATTAAAATATATACATATACATATATATGTATATTATACATAAATATATAATATATAAAGTATATTATATAATTTATATACATATAAGTATAATACATTAATAAATACATTATACTTATATATTATATACATATATATAATATATTATACATCTAATATATTAATATACTTATATATTAATGTATTATACATATACATACATATATATTATATACATTAATGTATTATAATATATTATATACATTATTATGTATACATTAAAGATTTCAAATATACATTTAAGTATACATTAAAATTCACATATTAAAATATACATTCATATATATAATATATACATCTATAAGTACACATATATAATTATATAAGCATACATGTATTAAAATATATATTAAAGTATTAAGTATACATTCTATATATAGTAAAATTTTTGAACATATATATATATATATATATATATATTAAAGTATATGCATTAAAGTTCACATATTAAAATATACATATAAATTAAAGTATGTATATATAATACACATATACATTAATATATTATATATATATATACTAATACATATATTAAAATAAATACATATATATGTATATTATACATACATATATAATATATTAAAGTATATTATATAATTTATATACAGATAAGTATAATACATTAAGAAATATATTATATATAATATATTATACATCTAATATATTAATATACATATATATATATATTAATATATTATACATATACATACATACTTATATATTATATACATTAATGTATTATAATGTATTATATACATTATTATGTATACATTAAAGATTTAAAATGTACATTTAAGTATACAATAAAATTCACATATTAAAGTATACATTCATATATATAATATATACATCTATAAGTACACATATATAATTATATAAGTATACATATATTAAAATATATATTAAAGTATTAAGTATACATTCTATATACAGTATATATTGAAGTATATACATTTATATTCTAATTTCTATATATAATATATATTCTATATTAATAAGAATCTCTGCTTCTATAACACGCTTTTTCTGTCCTTATGACACGTTTTTTCTTCTGTCTTTGTGACATATATTTTTATTTTGTTTTACGTTTTGATTCATTTGTCTTTGTGGCATGTTCTCATCATACCTCTAGCAATCGATTGTTGTTCATACAACGATTCAATCGATGTTAAATTTTGATTTATGTTTTATCGGTGGTCACTTGAAAAGTTATATCCCAACTCGGTTATTGGTTTGTTTGCCGATGAAATCAGTCCTAGGTAGCGATACTTTTTGCAAGACAGTTTGGATCGCGTACGACTCCTTTTCTTATGCGTCTCATTTGGACAGAGACAAGGAGATTCAGAAAGCCTCTAAGTTTTGTTGGTATACTTATCTCCATAAAAATCTTCTTTTATCATTGTTTTTAGATTGTAAGAATTTTTAGATTGTTTAATCCAATTAATTTATTTCTCGAATACAATGTAATGATGTTTTTTTTATAGATTTAATAAAAATTCAGTGGCATTTATAAAAAAATATATAATATATATTCTATATATAGTATATATGTATATTAAAGTACATTATATATATAAAGTATATGTATAATGTATTAAAATATATTATACATACATCCTAAAACTTAATTATATTTTTTTATATTAGTCCATAAAAATTTAGATTTTTACCGAATTTTAACATATTAATTTATAATTTTTATATTTTAGTTCAATATTTTAGATATGACCCATTGGATGATCATTTTATTCATTCTATTCCTTATAACTTTATTTTAATTCCAAATTGACTATAATTTATTTTTTTAATTTAGTCTAGTCTTTTAATAAAATGATATTTTATTTTATTCATGTTTTTAAATTTTAAACTTAAATTTATTCTTTATTATTTTTTATTTTTTATAATTTGTACAATGTTTATTCTTTCTAGTTCTTAAAATTTATTTAGTTAAAATTAAAAAAATCCATTCTTTGTTTGGATAATTTAGACCAATATTTATTAGTTTAATTTTATATTTTATTAATTATAATCCCTAAAGCTCCATTCTTATTCCAAATTGACCCCTATTCATTTTCTTGTAATTTAGTCTAGTGTTTCTATTGTCATGATATTTTTATTTATTTTCAAAATTTAAATTTATTAATTTCCGATTTTTATAATTTAGTTCAATTTTTAAGATATGAATCATTTGATGATATTTTTGTTTAATCTAGTACATAATATTTATTTTTAATGTGATTCATGTTAGTGAAAAGGCGTTAGATGTTAAATTATTAATTCGAAATGAATGACCAACCCAAAGTCTATCGACTATTTGTATCTGTAACGACCCGTATTTCCCGTATCCGAATGTCGGGTTAACCCATGGTGTTGGGCTTTGGTTTTGGGCCCCGGGTTTGTCTAGTTTGGGCCTTAGGTTGTGGACTTTAATGGTTTTGGGCTTGGCATTTTAGATGGAGGGCATTTTGGTAAATGTCAAATAAGTTGTTTAGGGAGGGTTTTAGAGTTTTGTTCTACAGAAGTGAGATCATCATCTCTTTTCCTTTTCTTCTTTATTCCTTCATCTTGGTAGCAAGCAAAGAGGTAAGTAAAGTTTGGATTTTTAAGGGTTTAGCTCAGAATCTCGTTTTCTTGGTAAAGGGGATATTGTAGAGCTTTGGAGAATCTATAATCTAAGGTAAAAGTGGTTTGGTTTGGTGAAGAAGAGAGGTGTTGGGGAAAATCCGGGAATAGAATTTGAGGGTTATTTCTATGATCTCCCTTGATGTTTTTATGAGTTAAAAATATCCCTTATAGTGTCTAAACGCTGGTTTAATCTTCTTCTTGTAGAGAAAGAAGTTGGGGCATTATCTCAAGGTTCGGGCAAAGGAAAAAGCTTGGAGGAGTGAGTTTGGTTGGTGACTATTCTTGCAAGAGGTTGGTACTCCTAACTCTTCCTTTCATTATGCATATCATGGTAGTTGAATACATGTAGAGCTTGTGCTTGGATGCTTGTTTTTTAGCTTTGGAACCTTTAATGGTGGAATTTATGTTAAGGTGTTTGATAGCCGAAAATTGTTGTTAAAACTCTCTAAACATCATTAGAAATGAGTAGGAACACTTAATGACCGATTAGATTAAGTTTGGGGGTGATTTTTAGAATTTTTAGGTGAAACCTTTAGTTTTGTGCAGGGAGTACCGATATCGGTGGCCCGTGTATCAATACCCCTGAGTGGATAATAGGCTTTGAGGGAAGGGGTATCGAACCGAGCCCTCCAGTAACTTTTTATATCGGTACCTGTATTAAAACGGTCTTTCCCTTTTTGTTGACTTTTGAATTGATCAAACAGTATCGATACTAGCATCGATACCCTTGTTTCAATACCCTCTTTAGGTGGGCATCGATGCTGGGTGTTTCGATACCCTACCTAAGGGTATCGATTCCCCTGTGTATTTTGGCCAAGTTTGAGTAGAGTTTTGGGGCCCGGTGAGCCTAATAAGTAACTCCATTAATCTATAAGCTATGAAATGAACTATTAAACTAAGATTGAGAATCCTAACCCCAAAAGACTTAAGTATGATAAGCTTTAATATATCTGGTTGTGATAAGATCCTAGGTGGATCATTTGTGTGGTTTGAGTCCTTGTCTGTTGGAAATCTGAATATTCATAAGTGTTGCAACATGTTGAAGACCATCCGATGTAACATGTCGAGTGATGATTGAAGACTTTTATTCTGAGTATTAGGCGGCCTCACTCGAAGATGTTCGATGTAACATTCCGAGCATGGGGTTGGTTGGGTAGACTCCACCCCTTTCCGAATGTTAGGTAGCCTCGTTCAAAGATATCCGATGTAATATTCTGAGCATTGGATTTGAGGATGGCCTCAATCCTGAGTATAGGATCTCGATGCTCTGTGGACGCGGGTCTCACTTCTGTGTGTTGACTTGTTATGATTTGTATATGTTGTGTGCGATAATATATATTCTTTTATGCCATGAGTTACGCAAGCATGTTAGAGCATCATACCATACACGAGATTTATATACCATATTTTACTGCTTTTGATATGCATGATGTTGGCCAAGTTTGGCGTATCCATTGAGCTTGTGTGGCTCAGCATTCGAAATGTATTTTCGTGCGTAGGTTAGGTGAAGCTAGTACTATGTTAACCCCTATTTGTAATTTGTAACTCTATTATTTTAATTTGGGTCGAATGTTTTTAAATGGTCTATAATATTTTTGGAGCTCCGATTTCTTAAACTATTTAAGTTTGTGTTTTAACTCGTTTTGAATTTTATGAATTAAGTTGGACTAAGATTTGTTTTACTTATTGGACTTTTTAAGAAAATTTTGAAATATGAGTTTTGGGCCGGAGGCCCAATGTGACATCCGGGTTGGATGTTACATTTATTGGTATCAGAGCCTAGGTTGAGTCGATTCTAGGAGTCCCCGGGGGAGTCTAGTGTGTTATATAGGTGTTAGATTAGTACTTCCCACAAGTCGATATAGTACTTCCTTTAAAGCTAAAATTTCGATGGTGTAATCCTATTTGTGATTGTTGTGCAGAAATTGTTAAGCATGCCTAAACGCGTGAGAGAGTAGGAGGAGAGTCGAGGTTCTCGAGGAGGAACTCCGACTATGAGTATGATCCCGATGAGGAGGTGCTATAGGATGATGCAATTGGTCAAGGGACTATCTACTTTGCTCAACTGAATCGGACCTTACGCCAGATAGTGAGAGTTATACTGAGGCCGTCTTTTACGCCTCGTGAGGCACCGGTTGAGAGGATACGAAGATAGAGAGCTGTCGACTTCTTTGGTACAGGACAGGATAATCTCGTACAGACAGATTAGTGACTGCATGATACGAGATGGATCATTAGGCAGATGAGGTTGAGGTTAGAGGATAAGTTATCGTGTGTGTTGTCACTTCTCAAGGGCAACGCGAGAGAGAGGTGGGAGACTATTGAGCAGGATTGGTATCTCTGTCGTCCTAAATGGGAGGACTTTCTTGAGGAGTTTGAGAGCAAGTATGTGGGCGAGACTCACATCGACACCCTAAGGGAGCGGTTTACCTATCTGGTTCAGGGGAACCGTTCGGTCTTTGCTTATGAGCAGTTCCTTCAGTTGAGCCGATATGCCTCGGAGCTTGTTGCTACCGAGAAGATGAGGTGTAAAAGGTTTTTGAGAGGTCTGAGAAAGGAGATCCAAACTTATCTCACTGCTAGACCACCTACGGTGTTTTCAAAGTTAGCTGTCAGTGCTAAGTCGTTAGAGCAGGTTCAGGGTTTGACCTATGGGCCGTCTGTTGGTCAGGGAGTCTCTAGTGGAGCCAATCAGAGTCGTACGGGTAACTCTTAGTCCTACTCTGATAGGAGTAGGAACCGTTGGAACCAGAACAAAGGAGCATCGAATCAAAGTTCGAAGTTAGATTAGAGGTCTGAGTCTACGAGACGTAGGAGGCAGTCTGTGTCTTCTTCTACTGGGGGTCCAGAGAGTTTACAGAGGAGTGTAAGTGTTAACGTTCAGACTTGTAGGCGTTGTGGCCGGAGCCACCGAGAAGAGTGTTGGGACAATGCCAGAGTTTGTTTACAGTGTGGGTCCCCGGATCACCTTGTGAGGGACTGTCCTGAGGTTGTGACGTCTCCTCCCAGTCAGGCTCAGAGGGGTCATGGGTTCTCTCGTGGCGGAGCTGTCCATGCTTTAGGAGGCACCTTTCAATCCACTACTAGAGCACCGACGAGATAGTACGCTGTGAGGGCACAAGAGGACCGTGTTGCTACCAATGTGATTTCAGGTACGTTCAGTTTGTTTTATGTACCTATAGTTACTCTTGTGGAGTCGGGGTTTACCTACTCATATATCCGTAGTGGGATATCTCAGCAGTGAGGGTTACCAGCGGAGGATCTTGAGATAGGAGTGTGTGACAAGCCCGTTGGGGTTGGATGTGTTGGTGGATAAGGTATATTGGAGGTGCCCGATAGAAGTGCAAGGGTCTATCTTTCCGACCGATCTTATGGTCTTTCCGTTTCAGGAGTTTGACGCAATCCTTAGGATGGATTGCTTGTTCGAACATGATGCAAGTTTGGGGTGTAAAACTAAGAGTTTGAAGCTCAGAGTAGCAGATGGTTCTAAGCTTGTTGTGAAGGGTGAGAGAAACTCGTGTTTACCGAATGTGGTATCAGCGTTGATAGCTCAGAGGTTGATCCAGCAAGGTTGTGAGGCTTTCTTAGCTCATGTGATGGATGTGAGTGTTGACAGCCCAGCTTTAGAGAACTTGAGGACAGTTTGCGAGTATCCCGATATTTTTCTAGAGGAGTTACCTGGTTTACCTCCCAATCGTGAGGTTGAGGTCCAGATAGAGGTGTTGCCTGGTACGGCACCATTGTCCATAACACCTTATCGTATGGCACCGATAGAGATGAGAGAGTTAAAGTAGCAGATCCAGGAGTTGCTTGAGAGAGGTTTTATCAGACCAAGTGTGTCACCGTGGGGAGTACCGGTTTTGTTTGTTAAGAAGAAGGATAAATCGATGAGGATGTACATTGACTACCGTCAACTCAATAACGTTATGATCAAGAATCGTTATCCTTTGCCTAGGATCGATGATCTGTTTGATCAGTTGAGGGGTACTCGTGTGTTTTCTAAGATAAACCTGAGTTTAGGATACTATCAGTTAAAGGTGGTGGATGAGGATTTCCAGAAGACCACTTTTAGGATGTGGTACGGACACTATGAGTTTCTAGTGATGTCGTTTGGGCTCACTAATGCACTTGCAACTTTTATGGACTTGATGAACCGAATCTTTCAGCCGTATCTAAATCAGTTTGTGGTTGTGTTTATCGATGACATCTAGGTGTATTCACGCTCAGAGGAGGAGCATGATTATCACCTAAGAGTGGTTCTTCAGGTGTTGAAGGATAGGTGTCTGTACGCCAAGTTCAGTAAGTGCGAGTTTTGGTTGTCAGAGGTGGCGTTCCTTGGCCACATAGTTGCAGCAGATGGTATCCGAGTAGACCCTTAAAAGATCCAAGATGTGGTGGAGTGGAAACCACCAAGGAATATATCGGAGGTCCGTAGCTTTCTTGGACTTGCCGGATACTATAGGAGGTTCGTCAAGGGTTTTTCGATCATAGCGACACCTTTGACCAAGTTGCTTCAGAAAGGCGTTCCTTTTGTGTGGAACGAGAGGAGACAAAAAAGTTTTAAGCAGTTAAAAACTTATCTAACAGAAGCACCGATTTTGATGCAACCGGAACCAGGAAAGGATTATGTGGTGTTTAATGATGCTTCCTTGAATGGGTTAGATTGTGTGCTTAACCACGAGGGTAAGGTGGTTGCTTACGTCTCAAGGCAGTTGAAACCCCATGAGAGGAACTATCCTACGCATGATCTTGAGCTGGCAGCAGTGATCTTCACTTTGAAGATTTGGAGATATTATCTCTATGGGGAAAAATGTTACATCTACACCGACCACAAGAATTTGAAGTATTTGCTTACCCAAAAAAGTTAAATTTGAGACAACGTCGATGGATAGAGTTGTTAAAAGACTATGACTGTGTCATAGAGTATCATCTCGGCAAGGCGAACGTGGTCGTTGATACTTTGAGTAGGAAGTCCATGTCGGACTTGAGAGCCTTGTTTGCTCGGTTGAGGATGACCGATGATGGAGGTCTTTTGGCTGAATTGCGTGTGGAGCCTGCTTGTTCAGGAGATAAAGAGAGCTCATGTGTTAGATGAAAAATTGGTAGCTCGGTTAAAAACTGTTTAGAGAGGTGAATCGTCGGACTTTGAAGTACGAAAAGGTGGTTTCTTATACTTTCAGGGTCAGTTGTGTATTTCCGCCTTGGAAGATCTGAGGGATCGTATCTTGAAGGAAGCTCACCGTAGTTCGTTTTCTGTTCATCCGGGTAGTAACAAGATGTATCAGGATCTTCGTCCTTTCTTTTGGTGGTCATGCATGAAAAGAGATGCATCAGAGTTTATGACAAGGTGTTTGGTATGTCAGCAAGTGAAAGCGGGACATCAGGTTCCTTCAGGTTTGCTTCAGCCTATCCAGATTTTACAGTTGAAGTGAGATCGAGTGACCATGGACTTTGTCACCGGGTTACCAATGACGTTGAGGAAGCATGATGTTATATGGGTCATAGTTGATCGGTTGACCAAGTCCGCTCACTTCTTACCGGTAAGGATGAACTTCAGTTTGGAAAAGTTGGCTCTGTTGTACATCAAGGAGATCGTGAGGTTGCATGGTGTACCTTCATCGATCATATCGAATAGGGTTTCGAGGTTCACAACGAGGTTGTAGAGATCTATCCACGAGGCTCTAGACACCAAATTGTACTTCAGTATAACTTTTCATCCTTAGACCGATGGACAATCTAAGAGAGTTATCTAGGTCTTGGAGGATATGCTTCGGTGTTTTGGGGTAGACTTTTCTCGTAGTTGGGAGGAGTAGTTACCGTTGGTAGAGTTTGCTTACAACAACAGTTATCAATCAAGTATCAGGATGGAACTTTTGAGGCCTTGTACGAGCGCAGTTGTAGGACACCTTTCTGTTGGACGGAGCTCAATGAGAGGAAGATTGTGGGCTTAGAGTTGGTAAAGGAAACTGAGGAGAGGTTACAAGCGGCTTTCGGCAGACAGAAAGCTTATGCGGATAAGAAGCGTAAGCACATCAAGTATAAACTTGGTGAGAAAGTGTTTCTCAAGGTATCTCCGTGGAAGGTATCATCCAGTTTGGTCGTAAGGGAAAGTTGAGTTCAAGGTATATTGGGCCTTATGAGGTGCTTCAGAGGGTTAGACCTGTAGCTTATCAGCTAGCTTTGCCTCCGAAGTTGGCACGTATACACGACGTGTTCCACGTGTCTATGTTTAGACGTTATCGTTCAGATCCTTCTCATGTGGTTCAACTTCAATAAATCGAAGTCAATATGGATTTGACTTACGAAAAAAGACCCATCGAAATCGTGGATAGAGGAGTTAAAGAGCTTCGGAATAAAAGTATACCTTTGGTAAAGATTTTATGGAGGAACCATGGAACCGAAGAGGCCACGTGAGAGGCAAAGAAGGACATTAGAGCTCAGTATCTTCATCTCTTCCTAATAGGTAAATTTCGAGGACGAAATTTTCTTTAAGTAGGGGAAAGTTGTAACGACCCAGATTTCTCGTATCCGAGTATCGGGCTAACCTGAGGTGTTGGGCTTTGGTTTTGGGCCCCGGGTTTGTCTAGTTTAGGTCTTAGGTTGTGGGCTTTAGTGGTTTTGGGCTTGGGGTTTTAGATAGAAGGCATTTTGGTAAATGCGAAATAAGTTGTTTAGGGAGGGCATTTAGAGTTTTATTCTGCAGAAGTGAGATCATCATCTTTTTTCCTTTTCTTCTCCATCTCCTTCATCTTGGTAGCAAGAAAAGAGGTAAGTAAAGTTTGGATTTTTAAGGGTTTAGCTTAGAATCTCGTTTTCTTGGTAGAGGGGGTGTTGTAAAACTTTGGAGGATCTATAATCTAAGATAAAAGTGATTTGGTTTAGTGAAGAAGAGAGGTGTGGGGGAAAATTCGTGAATAGAGTTTGAGGGTTTTTCTATGATATCACTTGATGTTTTTATGAGTTAAAAACATCCCTTGTAGTGTCTAAACGCTGGTTTAATCTTCTTCTTGTAAAGAAAGAAGTTAAGGCATCATCTCAAGGTTTAGGCAAAGGAAAAAGTTTGGAGGAGTGAGTTTGGTTGGTGGTTGTTCTTGCAAGAGGTTGATACTCCCAACTCTTTCTTTCATTATGCATATCATGGTAGTTGCATACATGTAGAGCTTGTGCTTGGATGCTTGATTTTTAGCTTTGGAACCTTTAATGGTGGAATTTATGTTAAGGTGTTTGATAGCCAAAAATTATTGTTAAAACTCTCTAAACAGCATTAGAAATGAATAGGAACACTTAGGGACCGATTAGATTAAGTTTAGGGGGTGATTCTTAGAATTTTCAGGTGAAACCTTTAATTTCGGGCAGAGAGCATCGGTACCGGTGGCCCGTGTATTGATACCCTTGAGTGGATAATAGGCTTTGAGGGAGGGGATATTGAACCATGGTTCGATACCGAGCCCTCTAGTAACTTTTTGTATTGGTACCTGTATCAAAACGGTCCTTCCCCTTTTATTGACTTTTGAATTGATTAAACGGTATCGATACTGGCATCGATACCCTTATTTCGATACCCTCTTTGGGTGGGCATCGATACTAGGTGTTTCGATACCCTACCTAAGGGTATCAATACCCCTGTGTATTTTGCCAAGTTTGAGTAGAGTTTTGGGGCCCGGTGATCTTAATAAGTAACTTCATTAATCTATAATCTATGAAGTAAACTATTATACTAAGATTGAGAATCCTAACCCCGAAAGACTTAAGTATGATAAGCTTTAATATATCTCGTTGTGATAAGATCCTAGATGGATCGTTTGTGTGGTTTGAGTCCTTGTATGTTGGAAATCCGGATATCCATAAGTGTTGCAACACGTTGAAGGCCATCCAATGTAACATGCCGGGTGATGATTGAAGACTTTTATTCCGAGTGTTGGGCGACTTTACTCAAAGATGTTCGATGTAACATTCCGAGCATGAGATTGGTTGGGTGGCCTCCACCCCTTTCCGAACGTTGGGCGGCCTCGTTCGAAGATGTCCAATGTAATATTTCGGACATATGATTTGAGGGCGGCCTCAATCCTGAGTGTAGGATCCCGATGCTGTGTGGACGTGAGCCTCACTCTTGTGTGATGACTTGTTATGATTTGTACATGTTGTGTGCGATAATATACATTCTTTTATGCCATGAGTTAGGCAAGCATGCTAGACCATCATACCATGCACTAGATTTATATGTCATGCTTTACTGCTTTTGATATGCATAATGTTGGCCGAGTTTGGCGTATCCATTGAGCTTATGTGGCTCAACGTTCGAAATATATTTTCGTGCGTAGGTTAGGTGAAGCATGTCACGTGGAGCACCATCAAGGTTTGGATTTCAGCATCGACCGTGTTGTCAGAGTATATTTATTAGATAGTGGACTAGTACTATATTAAACCCTATTTATAATTTGTAACTCTATTATTTTAATTTGGGTAAAATATTTTTAAATGGTCTGTAATATTTTGTAGTACTGATTTCTTAAACTATTTGGGTTTGTGTTTTAACTCGTTTTGAATTTTATGAATTAAGTTGGACTTTGATTTGTTTTACTTATTGGACTTTTTAAGAAAATTTTGAAATTCATGTTTTGGAACGAAGGCCCAATGTGGCATCCGGGTCTGGTGTTACAGTATCAAACTCAAACTTAATATGAATTCAAAACCTGAATTTACTCGCCCTGAAATAAAACCGGCCTGAAATACAACTAAATTGAAATGAACCCGACCTAAAATCTTCTCGACCTGAAATGAACCTACTAATTATCTGATTTTGACTCAAACCGTTTGAACTCAATCTGGATCGAGTCAAAACATCAAATCAACCTAAAATAATTTGTATCCAATTTTACTCGACCTGAAACCCATCCAATTAACTATTTTTACATCCCTAAATATGTTCTATTCAAACCTTGTTTTATAATATGCATAGTGATAGGTATAAAAAATTGATATAAAATATACAGCGGGATAGATGATGGTGGTGGTATGATGTTAGATAGATTTGTCCTTGACACCCTCCTAATCGCAATTGAATAGGCAAACACATGCAAACGAAACGAATCTCTCCAATGAATTGATGATATGTCGTTGAAAAGGTAACTGAATGGCGGTCAATATATTAGAAGACAACTCTGTCCATAAATACCCGGATCCCATCTGAAAAGTCGTCGCAAGTTGGATAACTTTCCAAACTTTTCAAAATGATTCAGCTTTCTGCCCGATGTACATTGCTTTAGACCTCTCATACACGTATCAGAAATATAATTGAATATGGTAAATTTAAATGACAAGTTTTTGGTTGAACTAGGACCTTAGATGCTCTTAATAAATAAGAATTTCTTGCCTTGCATTGAATATGGGCCTTGTGAGACTCAAACTGGTTTATGATTGATTGGTACGAGATTCAAATATTCAAGTTTAATAGTGCATTATGCCACGGGGTTAGATTGTTGCTAGTTAGCTCGTACAACCTTAATCGCTTTCTTGATCAAAACTAGACTAAGTTATCTTAAACCGCTTATCACGGGGCTAGATTCCCTTTAGCTGAAACGTACAATCTTAGGCAAAGTCCTCGTGATGTTAATTTGGATTCTCGTTTTAGAAGATCGAATTCTCCCAAATCCTACAAACGCAAGATCATGAAGAATACTCAAAGAGTTTAGAGTAAATGCTTCTTGTATTACTCGAAGTACTGGAAGAATGAGATACAAATATGTTTATAAACTTGTAGTGATCTAAAAAAATATGGTGTTGATATCGCAAGAAATTCTTTTTTCTATGTTGAAAAACAATTTTCGTTTCGGTAATTAAAAATAAATGTTTTCCAGTTGGCAGTTCAGTTTTAAAATGAATTTTGAAAATTGAAGTCGTCGCCGATCACTTAGATAGACAAGGCACCATAAAACCAAAGATTTTAAAGATTAAGTTTCGAAAGTCGATTATGGATGAGAAGGATTAGCATCCCTACAATGTCCAAAAATTGATACTTTACTTAATTACCGCTTTATAAATATTAAATTTTTCGGATTAATTTGATGATCGAATCAAAATTTAATTGAATGTACACATCTGTTTTAAAGCACCTAAACTCGAAGGTAAACATCCAAACCACCACCATCATAATGAAGTTGACCTTACTTACAACCGAAATTTTAATTATACACAATGCGATCAAAAATTAAAAAATTAAAAAACATACATACAACTATTAAAATATATTAAAATTAATCTAAAACATAAGTTTAAAACATACATGAATATTAATCTAAAACAAAAATTAAAATATATATAAACAAATACAAAATATTAATCTAATACATAATTAATTAACATTTTTTAATTATACAAAATATAAATATTCGAACAGTTAACCCTAAGTGATCTTCACCGAGATCTATCACGACCCCTCCAAAATATTTAACTAGATCAGATTCAAAATAAGAATCCGATCGAACCACCCAAAAATTTGGGGAGAGTTATACTCTCAAATTAGGATCATAGGTATTACCCTCACCCAAATTGGTTCTTGCTCAAAAAAGCTTTCTCTTTCCTCCAAAATAAGCTTTCTCTTTGCTCAAATTAGGATCAAAAAAGCTTTCTCTTTCCTCCTAATCCCACGTCAACTTTTTCTTTCCTTTCATTTCCTTTCCTTTCCTTCACTTCTTTTTTCTTTTTTTCATTTTTCTTCTTTTTTGTTATCTTTTTATTAATAATATCACTATTACAATAATACTACAAACATTAAAATTTGATAAAAAAAATGAGTGATTACAAAATTCAAGATGATTAAATGAGGTAAGGGTAAGCCTCTATTTATAGTTGAAGTTCCCTACATCCAATTGTCCAATTTAATGTACATCGACAATCAAGATCAACTCCATCATTTTTCAAATCTCTAATTATCTCAAACATTATGTAAGTAATTTATCTTAAATAAATTCAAATGTATAATGCTTTAATCAAATCAACCTCTAAAATCTTCTATGGAATGGACTAAGCCTGGTGGGCTAGTGCACATTCTAGCATTCTTCAATTGTTGGCCCAAATTTAATGGTCTTGGCAAGTCCGATACATCACTCTAAAACTCTTTGATTGATGTTTATGCCAATGCAAGGGACCCAAATGCGTTATTTGTGAGAATTACACACATTCAGAATACACTTGATGTCTAGGTGGTCCCGAGTTACATTCCCTACCCATGCCTTTGTGATGTCAAATATGTGACATGCACTACCCGATGTCTTTGTGATCTCGAGAGCGAGATGATATGGTATACCCAATGTCTTTGTGATACCAAGAATATGTACACATCGCCCGATGTTTTGATTTTAACGACCCGAATTTCGAATACGAATATCAGGTTAACCTAGAACATTGGACTATGATGTTTAAGCCTTGTTGGGTCTCGGGCTTGAGTGTTGTTGGGCTTAGGAGATTTTTGTGAAGGGTTTTATGGTTATTGCACAAGTTGGACAAAGAGATTTGGGGTTCAATGAGTTTTCTGCAGAAAGTTATTTTGGATGAACTTATCATTTTCTCCCTTCTCCATCTTCATCTTCTTCTCCTAACAAGGTGGGTTTAAAGTGAATGCTTTGTTGGTTCTATTAAGGAATCTCGTTTAGAGTCTTGAGGATAAGTTGTAGAGCATAATGTCACGGGGTCAGAGTTTTTACGCAGGGACTTCTACCCGTGCGGCACCTCAGGTCTCTCACATACCCAAGTTTCAGCCTTTATGATCTCCGATGCTCACTGGTTTCGCCCTCCCATGGGCTCATCAGGGAAGCGGGGATAGCTCCCGACCAGTGTGGTACGCGATCAGCACGCCCATCTTAAGATAAGACGACTGCTCGACACGTACTACACTCTTATTGCTATCCCGCTCCCATGCATTAAGCACCACCAGAAAGTATCTCACTCGGTCCTGCGTAGTCACGACGAACGGTCCGTGACATTCTCCTCCACCTAATTCATGCACGAGGGCGTGCATGGGAGAAAACTTTCCCTTCTCTTTAAACTCGCCAGGAACTAGTGTGTAATTCTCCCAAACTCGCGCTCTAACTGGGGCCGCCCTCCGATGTTGGGCACAGGTCTACTTGCAACCACCTAATGGCACTCGCCACTTCAACAAGGTGTCCCATTGCAGAGACAACCACCTCATGGCCACTTGCCACTTCAACAAGGTGTCTCATTGCAGATCACAACCACCTCATGGCCACTCGTCACTTCAACAAGGTGTCCTATTGCAGATTGCAACCACCTCATGGCCACTCGCCACTTCAACAAGGTGTTGTCCCATTGCAGATCGACCATCCGGAGAACTTTTGCTGCGGCTTCCTGCCTACCCGTCCTCGTCTCTAGAGGACCCACTTGCGAACACCCCTTCTCATTAGGTTGCGAGCTAACACGCTCGTCCACATGTCTCGCTCCACAGCACACGGGATGCTTGACAAACCCAACAGCTAGCACACAGTCTCGCTCTAATACCACTTGTTACGGGGTCAGAGTTTTCACGCAAGGACTTCTACCCGTACGACACCTCAGGTCTCTCACATACCCAAGGTTCAGCCTTTACGATCTCTAATGCTCACTAGTTTCGCCCTCCCATAGGCTCATCAGAAAAGCGGAGATAGCTCCCGATCAGTGTGGCGCGCGATCAGCAAGCCAATCCCAAAATAGGACGAATGCTCGGCACGTACTACACTCTTAATGCTATCCCGCTCTCATGCATTAAGCACCACTAAAAAGTATCTCGCCCGGTCCCGCGTAGTCACAACGAACGGTCCATGACATTCTCCTGCACCCAAATCATGCACCCCTTCTCATTAGGTTACAAGCTAACGCGCTCGTCCACATGACTCGCTCCGCAGCACATGAGGCACTTGGCAAACCCAACAGCTAGCACACAACCTCACTTTGATACCACTTGTCACGGGGTCAGAGTTTTCGCGTAGGGACTTCTACCCCGTGGGGTACATCGGGTCTCTCACACACCCAAGATTCAACCTTAACGATCTCCGATGCTCACTAGTTTCGCCCTCCCATGGGCTCATCAGGAAAGCAGGGACAACTCCCGAACAGTATGGTGCGCGATCAGCACGCTCATCCCAAGATGGGACGACTACTCAGCACGTACTACACTCTTAATGCTATCCCGCTCCCATACATTAAGCACAACCAGAAAACATCTCGCTCGGTCCCGCGTAGTCACGACCAACGGTCCGTTACAATAAGAAGACCCACAAGTCAAGATAAAAATGATTAATTTTGGTGGAGGAAGGTTGTTGGTGTGGTTTAAGACCAAAATCTAGGAATAAATATTGTGGAGTTTCTTTCTTAGTTTCTTTATCAAGTTTTCAACTTACAGAATCTCTCACCTAGCTTGTTTTAATAGCGGGTTTTAACTCCTTGTAAAGAAAGAAGTTGGGAAGTCCTCAAGAAGGTTTGACAAAGAGAAAGGTTGAAGGAGTGATTTTTTGGGTTTTACAGCTTGTTTGCTCAAGTTTAGTACCCCTCCAACTCCTATTTGCATCAAACATCTCATAAATTAGATTGCATTGTTTATGGTATGAATGCATGTTTGTTGGTTGATAGCTTAGAAACCTTTAATGATAAATTTTGTAATTTGATGTTTGATGGCTTAAAACTGGTAACAACACACTTTAAACTCTTCCAATAATATGTAAGAAAATTTTGAGATCAAATGGT
The DNA here is from genome assembly GCA_035048815.1 of Abelmoschus esculentus. NCBI lineage: Eukaryota > Viridiplantae > Streptophyta > Magnoliopsida > Malvales > Malvaceae > Abelmoschus > Abelmoschus esculentus. The sequence continues at coordinate 7,452,391 of JAUCBN010000026.1, read as the reverse complement.
TTGAGTTAGGATAATGTCCTTAGCAAATTTCAGATCTAGACCTATATTTTTGTTCAGGCGTTTCGATACTCTTGGTAGACGGATCGATATACTAGAGAGAAAATAAAAGCTTAGTGAGTGTTTCGATACACAGATAGTATTGCAACACAAAAAAGTCCATTCGATGTAATATTCTAGGTGATATATTGAAGACTATTCCGAATAGAGGATCTCGATGCTGTGTGGACGCAAACCTCTTTGAAGATGCTCAATGTAACATTCTGGTCATGGGATTTGGAAAATCAAGATATTGTGTGGACCTGGGCCTCAATCCCCAAATGTAGGATCACGATACTGTGTAAACGAGGGCCTCAATCGTAGTGTAGGGTCACGATGTTGTATAGACGTTGGCCTCACTACCTTGTGTTTTGGTTTGGTTTAACACATATATGTTGTATGTGATAATATACATTCATTTATGCCATGTGTTTAAGCGATTGTATTAGTATCACCTTATCATGCATGATATTATATCCATTGCTTTACTTTATTCATGATACGTATGATGTTAACCAAGTGGTGATGTACTCATTGAGTTTTTGTAGTTTAGGGTTTCAAAATGTGTTTTCGTGCGTAGATTAAGAGAAGTTAAAACCAAAAAAACACCATTAAGGTTGAGATTTTAGCATCGACTTAGTGTTAAAGTACAATTTATAATTATATTAGACTAGTACATGTCAAACCCTATATTATAATTAGTAACTCTTATTTTAGCTTGATAGAGTCGAATGTTTTTATGATTTGAATTAAATAAAGCTCCAACTATTTTGATCACGTGAACTTATGTTTCATTTTGGATTTGAATCTAATGGATTTGTCATGATTTTAATTGGACTTGAATCGATTTTAATGAGCTTAAAGTCAAATTTTTAAAATATGAACTTTAGACCGGAGACCCAATGTGATATTGAATCTAAGGTGTTACATTAATGATCCCGAATGGATAACATAGTATGATATTTAATGTATATTGATCTCAAATATCATACGAAGTACTCAATGCCTTTATGCACCCAAGTATACACTTAACTAGCCTGATGACCTTGTCGAACAAGTTTAACTATCACTATGATAATATTTGTTGATTAAACTATTATTCATGCCATATACTTGTTTATATTGCATGCTTACTTTTATGACATTATGTTATTATAATAGAATAGATATATAATATATCATTAAGCTTTATAAGTTCAACATGTGAATTTGTTATTTCCATGTTGTGGATTGACAGGTGACTCAAATTTAGAAGGACATCAATGAGGGTTTCCAACAATTCAACCTGAATACAATACCTAGATTTTAATAGTTAGACTAGACTATATATCCATAGAACCTTATGGTAGTCGATTTGCAACTATAATTTATCTTATTTTGAAAATACAAAGTTTTAAATTGTACAAAACTCTGTTTATTTTAGATTTTAATTAATTTATAAAAATCTAATTTATGGCTTTATTTACTTACGATTTATGGCTAGAGCTTGAGATTTTAAATTAAGCAAAATTTTACCGGTTGGGTTAGAGGCAACTGGAATAGAGTCTCAGATCCGATGGGATCGAAGTTACATGGCAAGTTAACACTTAAAACTAAAATGTTCGGCGGAAAATTTCGTAACGTTAATGTCAAATGTCAATTAACAAAGTTTAAATGTAGCGGTTGTTCTCGTTTGTGGTAAAACTTGAATGAGGAGTCTTTGAGTACTTACCAAACTGTCATGGGCTGTGCCTTCAACTTTCAATCAGTAGCGGGACTTCCCAAAAAGGTGCTCGATTTGCAAACATCCTTGAGACTGCAAACTATTTTGTTTACCTCCAAATTTGAATCTCTTTACACTAACTGAATTCTCTGTATCATCCTGCATTGATGGATAAAATCACTAGTTAAGCACAGTAGGGTAATAGGTAAAAAAACACTTGAACCCACCTGAGAAGATTGATTCACCGATCGCATAACTTTAATTCTACCACCTCTTCCATCACCAACAGTAATTAAATCACCGTTTTTAGTTGCACATTGTGTGTTCATTGATCCAAGCGTTTTGCCTCGCTTGCACCATTTTCCTAAATGTCGTCTTGTTCCATCAGGACCTAGGAACCCACCAGAGAAACAAATATTCCCTGGAGGCATTTAAATGTTCCAAAAAATGTAAGAATGTGGCAAAGTGGAAGGAAGGCCAACCAATGCACTTATCGTAGTATGGCTTAATCAACACATTAGAAACCTACTTATAAAACTTAAATTGTCATTATAACATACCTTGTTCAGAAAGTGGAGGTGAAGGACATGCAGTTTTGATGTTGAATATGGGCTTTACAGAAGAAGCAACCACTGTCACAGCTTCCACATCAATATTGGACACTGCCTTTGGCATTGACATTGCAGAACCATGAGTGCTGCAACTATGAGTAATATTCTCATGATTTTGACATTTCAAATCAGGACTTGAATATATGTATACATCCTTTGCCATGTTTCCCTCTTCATCAGGAACCACAGTACTTGAACATCCTTCTCTACCATAATTGGAAGCCTTAGGACTATCAAGAGGGATGTTTTTCTTCATTGAACTTGGTAAATGTTTGGATGATATCGCCCTCACATCCAAGTTATTTAAAGGTAAAACAGGTTGTTGCATCAGCTGTTCTTTCGAAGAAATTTTGGCATTTGAAGAATACGAATCGCGATTCACAATCAAAACACCCCCTTCACAGGTAGTCTTCTTAGAAGCTTTAAGAGCCCTCAAGACTTCATTATCTTTCACCTCAATCAGTGTATCCAGTTCCTGGACTCTTTTCTGATGAAACCATAAAACAGAAGAACATTTCAGTAATATGACAACACTCATGGAACAAGACAGAACAAGACATTCAAAATGCTTCATAGCAGACTCACTTTCAGTTTGTCTATCTTCACTTTCGCTTTATCAAGTTTCTTCTGCAAACGAGCTTCGCCTCTACCAAGAAGATTGCACTTGGTCATCAATTCTTTATAACTCCTGTTGAAGTTCAGTTACTGTCAAAACTCAAAGTGCACAAGTAAATATGACAGATGCAACCATTGGTGCCGAAAAATGAAATGGAAAAGATAATTACAGCAATTTGGCTTGTTATTAATAAGTCCAATATCACAACAAATCCAGAACATCGAAACAAACAAATCCTTTCTGTCCTTATATTCTAATCTGTGAATTTGGAATTAGATATCACAAAAAAGATGAGTAGATATGTTATCTTAATTCCCCATTTTCTTTTTGTTCCAACCACTAGCCTACTACCATCCAATGATCCTATACATCTTTCCGTAGTGAATGCATGCCCATAGGCAATAGCCAACTGAGCATCAATGATGAACATTACTAAAATTCTAAAATGTATTGATAAGTCTTAGTAAGAAACTTAACCAAGCAGAAATTAACTGAACATATAAAATTCGTTATATAGAAAATTCAGCTAAATTTGTATGACATAGCTTGACAAAGAAAAGCAGATAAACTATTTCAGTGGAGGTAACCAACTTACTTTTTATGACAGGACAATGACCTAATCAGGTTATCTACTACATCTTGGCTGTTCCCTTCATTACCTAGTGAGGCAAGCTTTAACATCTCATCTTGCTCCAAGTCCAAATCTGTCACTCTATCATAAACCATAGAAACAGGTAAGAAGCAAACACAATTAATTAAAACATTTATATAATATGATAGAAAGATGCAAGGAAGGTTGTCAGATTAGGGCGAAGGCACTCCATGGGGATAAAGGAGACAACCCATTATTTAGGAATGAAGTTGATTTGAGTTTAGATAGTGTGCTTTGTTAATATGATTGTAATATTTCATAAACGGTTTGATAGGCATTTTGACATAAAAGATAAAAGTAGCAAAACAAAAAATGAACTCACAATTTCAGTACAGCAAGTTCCTTGGCTAGTGACAAATTCCTTTGCTCCAGCCTTGAACATTCCAAATTTGATTTACAAAGCTCCTAGATTACAATCACCCAATAAAACTTATTCAAAATCACTCAATTGAAACAGTAAAGTACCTTTTTTCTTCTAATGGTTTACATGATGGACACCTCTGATTTTGAACTGAACTTTTGTTCAATGGATGCCTTTTCTCTTAAGGCCTCGTTTTTCAAGGCCATTTCCCGCTTCATCTGTTCCTTGCAAAGACACAGCTAAAACAACCGAAGACACATTATTTGAGAAGTTGGTATTGAAATTTTCAATTTTAAATCCATTTTAATTTATACAAAAATTTCTTCAAAATGAAAAGGAACCAAAAAGCACCTCCTCTCTTATCTCATCGTGTTCCTTCTCTTGACGTTCTAAAGCTGAACTGAGCCCCGAAACTTTGACCAGCAACCTATTCACTTCAATGCGTAATGACTCCGCATCTTCCTCACCATCGATCAGCTTTTGGGAACATACCGATTTGGATTGATCTCCAACTGATTGGAAATAAAGACGAGTCGCATTGTGCCCAACACAAGTCTGCTTGCACACAGGACAATTGTACTTCTTCGTAGAATTCGAACAGTATTCAAACCACTGGTGCAAACTATTCGATTCCAAATGGGGGACGAAGTTTTAATATAAATTTATTTGAACATTAACAAAGAAATGTGTGTGTAAATACTAACCATAGCTCGTGGAAGACATGGCCGCAAATGGAGATGGATTGGAGATCTTCAACGATGGGTTTAAGATCTTCGTAGCAGATAGAGCATATGGTTTTGGAAAAGGAGGTGTCGCCGCTCATTTCTCCGGTTTCTCTCTCAGACTACTTTGGCAGCTCCCGTATTTTTTCTTAAACTCTCATTCTAATTTCTCGCTCCTTTTGTAATTTTCTCAGTGAAAAAACGGAATGGATTTTGAAAAATAAAATTGTAAAAGGCGGGAAATTACTAGAGCTCACGTGTACGTTTCTAATTAGGAACCAGTGAACCAACGGATTTTGATTTGTTAATGGTGGCAACGATGAACTGAAACACGAAAATTTGAATTTGATGAATATTTCTCTAGACACGATTTCCCGATTCAGTGTTTAAATTCGTCGATCGCAGAAACTAGAAAATCAACAAGAAACTAAGAAACAAAAATATAAGAAATTTGCGAGAGAGGAATTCAAGATGAAAAATTGATATGAACATTAAAGAGTCGGAACGTGAATGAGAGGAATCGGCATTGGAGACTTATCCGGGCTAGGGTTTAGCAAAGAACGAAGGCGAGAAAGGAATTTAAACAGCTTTTCTTTCTTTTTCTCGAGAAAAATGAAATATTCTCATGGGCCATATGGATTCGTAAAACATCTAAAGGGCCCAAAATAATTACCCCTCTCTCTCTCTCTCTCTCTCTCTCTCTCGTCCCTATCTAGTATATGTTAAGAAAGAGATTAGTCCAATTCAATCGGAATTATTAGGTTTTTAATCATATATTTAATTAAATTTAATATTTTTAACTAAGGACAATAAATTAGATTTTATTGAAATAAATGAAGGTACATCATGAACATTGTAATCGTTAGGCGTGGCGTTTCAATCGAATCGACTTTCAAGTGATGGAGAAGTGGATTGTTGGGTGATTTATTGTGGGAAGTGTAGCGATTATTTTCTCCGCTATGAAAAATAATTTTAAATATTTAATGGTGTATTGATTTTTATTTAAAAATTAATGAAATGAGAGTTTTATCAAAAAATACTTATGTTTTTGAAAATATGAAAGTTGTCGCCGACCAATTTGATAGAATGGACACCATAAAATAAAATAAGAGATTCAAAACAAGGGTTTGAAAATTAGTTATTAATGGAGAATGATTAGCACCCACATCGCCTAAAATTAGTACCTATTTAATTCAAACCAGAGAGTTTTGTCATCTCGATGCATATTCCTTGAATGTCTCATTTGATCTCATCTTCATGCTTCAAAGAAACCGTCGGCTCGATATCAAATCTAAGGCATACTAATATTGTTTCAAGAAAGCATTGGCCATATTACGCCAATACCGAATCTGATTTCTGCTCAGTCGGTTATACCGTATTGCTATAGGTCCTACCGGACTATCGTGAAAATAATGGATCAAAAACTTTTCATTTTTGATGTAACCTTCTATCTTCCTACAAAACATGGTTAGATGAACCCTCGGGTAACCTGTTCCATCAGATTGCACGAATCTGAAAACCTTGAAATATGGAGGAATGACCAAATCAGAGACTAGGCATAATTCTCTTATATTAAAAGTGTCTGCCTTTTTTTTCTTGATTTTTTTTTCGATTTTATCTTCTAATTAATCAAGGTTTCATTTCTTGGTTCGTTCCATTTTTCTTTCGACTAATTCACACTGAAATTGAACTCAAAAACTTAAATTATAGAGGGGTGATATGATGGTAAACAATACAATGAATGCAGTGTTATGCTAAAATGTAAATATGAATGTAATAAGGTACTGATTCGAGAAATGACCCACATCGAACAACTTTCATTAAAATAAAAAGGTTTTATTACATCAGACATTAGACATTTACAGACATTGATGAGCCCTAATCGCTAGCTTTGTAACTTCGTCTAACAAATGAGTTAGTTTTCCTCCACGGTCTAATGTTGGATCCATATTCTGACTCAACGGCATCAACTCATCGGCCAAATTTTACTAATTGTTGGGCCACTTCACGTGCTTGTGTTATATTATTCATGTCCTTGTCCTTCTCTTGTATTTCTCGTTCATCCCTTTGCAACTTGAGTGTAACATCTTTAATACTTTCATAACCAGCTTATTTGTAGGCTTCAGCTCGAATCTTGCTCGTACACAATGAATCCTTATTTTGATGTAGGCTTGTCTTCAAAATCTCATTCATGGCTCAACTACTCTCTAATTCTCTTTGGAGAGTATCGTATTGATTCTTAGTTTCTTTCAATTCCTGTGGTAACAGTCAAACTTTACTTTCAGTCTCTATCTCTCCCGTTCCAATCCCTAAGTCTTTCTTCAATTGGTTATATCGTTTTTTCATTCTTCTAATATGTTGCCTAAGTCAGCATTTCCTAACACGCAGTAGAGCTGATAATGCTCGGCTTGCAAACTCTTCAAGTTATCCTATTCTTTCCTGAGCTGATTGTACTCAAACGGATGCCCCTCTGATCGGGATGCCACCGTGTTTGTTCTCTAACTCCACTGGATGGCTCGCTTCTACGTTGTTCATCCCTTGCCCTGGATATTCTCTTTTCCAACTTTGCATAGCGGATAATCGCTGGCTCACTGTAAAACTTTGATTGTTTGTCTTCAAAAATCAATGCTCCCATATTAATAAAGGTCTTTAACTCGAATTTCAATGCTTCGCAGTTTTCTATAGTGTGAATCGAGCTTTCTAGTAGATGGTTGCATCTAGAGTGAATGTTGTAACCTTTCGAATACGGGGGTCGTCTTGGCATGGATTGCGCTAGGTGATAAGGTTCCTCTCAAATCTGAATGAGCATTGGTAGTAGCTTGACGTGCCTTATAGGAATTGGGGAATGCTTCTTCACATTAATTGCTTCCCGACTTTCTTCCATACTAATCTCCACCCTTTGAGAATTCGGTTCGGTTACTTTTTCGTTGGCTTGTTGACACGGATTACGAACAGGGTTTGACCAACCATATTTACTAGCGTTGATTGACTTATGGGTTAAATCCTGACCCTCAAACTTTACATATTGGTTCTTGACAAACTCATTTTTTTGATTTAACAGACCTCTTACCTTTAGCTATATCGGTCAATATCAAATTCATCATCTCGAACATCTGTCTTCATAGCTCTTATATTTCATCTCGATTCATACCAGTATGAGCATTGTCTACCATGTATGGCGTGAAGCCTTCAGATGAACTCTCTTCCAATATCTAGGATCTAACTTTAGGGTCAAACCATAAATCTGCATCATTTCCTATCCAATCAGAAAATCTTTCGTCCATTATGAATGATTTCTAGATTTGGACAACCACTCGCGAATAAATACCCATAATTATCATGAAAATACAAAAAAAAAAAAATGCAAAAGAGAAATAAAAACAAGAAAACGGGTTAGTTCCTGAATAATAAAAAAATGAACAGTGGATAATAAATAAAAGACATGACAGGAAAAAGAAAAAAAAAATTAAAATATCAGATAAAATAATCCTATTAAAATCTAATACCAAGGGTATCCACGTAACTTTAATAGAGTGTTTTTTCTATATTATCTATATGCACTTTTGGTACGAGAATATACTCAAACCATAACTATTTTTAATGTTACTAAGGTAGCGTTTGGATGGAGAAAATAAATATTACCAGCAAGAATATCATTCTCTAAAATTATATATACCCATGTTTGGTTGATGAAAATTCTTACTACTTGGTAATAAAAAAATCCCTACAGTAACGTATTTTCATGTTTTATCCAAGAATATCATTCTCCTATATTTGTTTGATATTAGAGAAATCTTGGTGTTTAGAACGAAAATACCCTAAAATAATAAATTTTTTCTTATTTGAATCCTCCTTTTCTTTTCTCTTTGGCTTATCAAATCTCAAAATTAAAAACTTATCCAACTTAAATTCCATTAGCGATTATACTGTTTTTTTTTTTTCATTTTCCTTATCTAACCTATTAAATTGATTACAAGTTTCGTTTTAGAAAATCTATTTACAAGTTCCGTTTTTTATTAATAAAAAATTTAGATCTAAAGCATTTTTTTTCTTTTTACAGTGCAGATAATAAATTGATACCTAAAGATGAAAAAATCGAAGATTGAAAAATCAATAAAGACGAAAAATATGTGGACTCGAGATCATAATATTATTTAAATAGGCTTAATATATTAATTATATTAATAATAAATTATTTTTTATATAAAATTTAAATAATTCTATGAATACAAATATTTTTAATTTAATATTAAAAATTTATCTTTTAGAAAAAATATTACATAAGGATAATTCAATAATTTTTTTTAGGTAATCTTATATTCTCTTAACCAAACAATGTCATCTCACAATCCAAATAAATAAACCAAACAAGATAATATAATATTACCAGTAATATGATAGGTATATTCCAATAATCATATTCCTGAAGTTAATCATCTTTTTCGCGAACCAAACGCACCCTAAGAATAGTAAGGTCATCGATCATCCCCCATTATAGGTTAATCTCAAGTCTCAACAGAATTCAATTCAAGGGACCTATTCCTTTATGTTTACATGGGATACGATTCCCAAGAAAACATAAAGTAGTAGAGCCCTGAAAGTACTTGTTAGGCCTACATGGAGAAACGATATCCCCTCAAAAGCAATAACATTTTTCTCTCACTTAAAAAGACCGACTCTATATATCAAATTTTAAATACGTCAAAATAAACTCTCATGAACAAATATTAAGTTAATCGTCACTTGAACCCGTAATTTTTTATATTAGTAAAGCGGTAAAAAAAATAGGTATACCTCTGTTTTTTTAAAAACAAAATGATCCACACTGGACTCACTAAGTTGTAGCGATTGTTTTGTCCACTACAAAAAATAATTTTAAATATTTAAAGGTGTATCATTTTTATTTGAAAATTAATAAATGGGTTTTTTCTGAAAAAAAATGTGTTTTTGAAAATATGGGAGTCGTTATCGATCAATTTGATAGACTGGATACCGTAAAATAAAATCAAAGATTCAAAATAAAGGTTCGAGAGTTGATTATTAATGAGAAAAGATTAACATTTTCATACCGTCCAAAATTAATACCTATTTAATTATCTTTTTATTAATATTAAATTTTACTGGTTATTTAGTTAAAATTGAAAGTAAACTTTTAAAGGTTCCGGTGCTCTAAGAATAAAAAAAATAATCATTCACACCTTGAACTGATAGCAAAGCTTATCACAAAAAAAGGAACACCGCATTGACGATTAATACAATGATGTAATCTTAGAGAACAACGTAAATAATAATAATAATAATAATAATAATAATAATAATAATAATAATAATAATAATAATAAAAATAAAGAGGTAAAATTAAATAAGTGAAGGCTCATGAAAAGATTAAACTTCCATATAATATATATATATATATATATACTGCACTTGATACAAGAATAGGTAATGTAACACGTACATTCATATAATATAAATATTATACATACATAACATGAACCTCAACATACGAATATAAAACACACCATAAATTTCCCTATACAAACAAATATATAAATGTCTGTGCAGAATCAAATTAATAAGAAAAAACAAAGATAAATAAGGATTAATACGCTGCATAACATATTATAACAGGAACACATATAATACTATTAATATAATATTTTTACATTATTTAATGTATACATATATAATACATAACTTACAACACAAAATAAAATAAAATAAAATAAAATAAAATAGGCATAGGTTTGATGTAAATTATGGCACGTTTACATAATAATCAAGCATGGGACATGTGTACTCTAAACAAACATGCAAAATATATATACTTATATAGATATACCGTAAATACAATGAATGAATAAATAGATGATTTAAAAGCAAAATAAATAAATGAATAAATAATACACATTACACTAGAATTGGTATATAGGGATAGTTATAGTGATGTTTTTATATCAAACGCCAATATATATCACATACAATGATATTTTAACAAAATCGTCGTAAACATGTTTTTTCGTTAATTTTTTGAAAAAATACGCAAAAAATATTAATATTTGTGACGTTTTTTTAACAAACGACGCAAAAACTTTACTATTTGTGATGCATTCTCAACAAATGCCGTAAATGGATATATTAGTATTAGTTAAACGTTGAAAATCATACCGTTTTGAACCCCTTCCTATTATCTTCAATTCAATTAATCAATTTAACTTTATTTCCCTAGATCTCCCTCCATCGAAGCCCTCATGTCCGTTGCTCTGAAAATACCCATTTCTTGTACCAGCGGAATCTGATCCCTCACCGGAGTCGAAACCCTCACCAAAATCGAAACCCTCACTAAAATAGAAGCTTCCAGCACTCGGTGCTTCTGTCTCGCCTGCAATGTTTGGCGCTCTCTGCCTCGCCGACGCTCTTTGCAGGTATCCAAGGCCTCACGATTTGGTGCTCTCTGCCTCGCCGAAATCAGCAACACATGTAATATCATCACAATTGAATGTGTTCATTTAATACCTGACACTTCTTTAATTTTCTTGCGTTGGGAGAATATGGGTGGTTCAATGTTAATCCACAGAATTGAATGTGTTCAATGATAATGGGTATTTGTGTGGTTGAAGGAGGTGTTGTTCAGATAGATATTTTCTTTATGATGCAGAGATGATCAGAACAAACCGTATGGAATATAGAAATGGGTATGATTTTAGTGAAGAGTGAAGGCTAGTGAGATTGTGTGGGAATTTCCCAAGTGAGAATCATAAGATTCTTACCATTTCATAATTCATAGATTGAAAACATGGAAATCAACAATCCTTTTCCCTTCCTTTGTAATGTCACTGTCTCCTAAAGCCTGTCGTTTTTATTAATTTTCCCTTCCTCCACTGTATTTTACAGTCCCTCTATTTAGGGTGAGGGATGGGTTGATGAGGCTAGATTTTTGCAGAGATCTTCGTATGATGATTTTGGTTTGTCAAATTTGTACCGATATCTATTGTTTTAGATATGGATTGCCTATTGTTAGATTCACACACATTTCTGTTTCAAAGAATATGGGTGGTTCATGGTTCCAGTGGGGGTGGTTTTGGACCTAAACATCTTGTGTTTAACTTTTAGAATGTGTAGTGATTAAAAAATTTTGAGAACAAGTTATCATAGTTATTCAATTGAAGCATAAATTTGAAATCAATTATTTCCCTCAATTAGATAGTAAAAAATATTTTTAACAACTATAGTAAGCATTGGAGAATCACAGGACAAAACCAATAATCATTCTATGTTTTCATGCTCTTCAATCATATTGTTGAGGTTACTTTCCTTCTTCAAAATTGAATTAACTAATATTTTTATTATATTTTTTCAGGTTTATCTATTTTTGTCAAAGATTTATCATTTCTATTGATGAGTGACATCTAGGATGTTTGGAAGCTATTTTCATGCTCTTCAATCATATTGTTGCGGTTACTTTTCTTATTTATGCGCTTCAATCATCTAGGATATTTTTATTGTAAACATTTCTAAAACATTTTTGAAGTTATTCTTCTCATTATGAATTTCTTCAAACAAATATCAAATCATGGAATTCGAGGTTGTTCTTATCATTTTAATTTCCACATCTTCGGGAATGTGGAGTTATTCTTTTCATTTGAAATTCTCTATTCTTCGAAGCCTAGAATTGTTCTTCATTAAGTATTTTTAATTGGTTGATTCTTCTCATTTGGAGTCTCTCATCTTCTTTGTGAATTCTCCTAGTTGTGAATCTTGTATCTTGTTAAAAAAAATCATCTTACTTTGTTAATATGATCATAATGCAGATATTTCTATCATGATGCATGAATATTGCCCGGAAGTGAGTATTATCAGTCAATTGTTACATTGAGGAATTCATCTAATTCTTCATCATCTTTTCGCAATATTGGTCATGTCTTGACTCTTCATCTCACGTTAAAAGACAATCTTCGATGATCACCTTTCGCATAAATTTTCTTTAAAGCGTCTTTTCAGGTTTTTTCACGTTTTCATTTTGTTTTTTTTCTTTTTTTTCTTTTCTCTTTTTTTAGTCATTATTTTTTCTTTTCTTTTGACATTATTTTTTTTATTGTTTCGAAACTTTCTTCTGAACCTTCTTCTTTGAGCTCGTATCTGTTCTAAGTTCCCATCTATTTACTCAAGGATGTTTGCTTTTGCTTCATTCCATCTCTTCTATCCCATTACCCTGATCGGAGAAATTAAAGATTACCTATAATCTATAAAACACAACAATATCAAGAGACTTTTTGCATTTGTTATTAGTTGAATAGGATGATGTTTTAAATAAAAGAAAGCTCGAAAGAGAATATGCATACTTTATTGAAGCATTTTGTATATTCATGATAATAACAAACTTTTTTCAAATAGTCATGGCAAACTAATGGAAGATGAAAAGCAAGAAACAGAGGGCAAATTCTCAAGCGCATATCACATGCAATCATCTGGACTTTTCCCAAAAATAGATTTAAATCGGATCTTCTATCTAACAGTTCTTCGAATGAGGATCTGACTTTGCAAAATGAAGCCCTTTTCTAAAATACTAGGTGACCGAGAGGTATGAATTGTCGGATGCCTATTGTTATGCATTTGAGCGTTCATTTCCTGTTTTCGATCCAAATCCTCCCTTTGGTATTGAGAAACCCTTTTTGTACTTTTATCTCAATCTTCCTTTTTCATTTTCATTCATTTTTTTAACCAATGGTGCCCTTTCAGGAATTGACCAAAAGAATTTTTATTTTGCGAAATGCCCTTTCGATTTTTCATAACATTTTTTCCTTTTCCGTTTTCTCAAACTTTTTTTTAATTCTTTAAGCATAATGTTTCTTAATCGAATCAGAATTCACAGGCTTGTGTAATTCTTTTCCATCCATTTCAGTTGATCAAAACAAATATGTGCCCATTATGCCTCATCTAATTTAACCTTTGACAATACTCGGAGAGATGTGATGTCAACCTCTAATGATAGTACTACTTCGGTTTCATACATAAAAGAATAAGGTGTTGCCCCGATAGAAGTTTTCAAGTCCGGTATGAAAACAAAGCAAAAAGAAGTCTTTCATATCAGTCTTTGTACATTTTTATCATCTTCGATATAATCTTTTTGATGTTTTAATTAGTTGCCTCAACCGCTGCATTCATCTTCGGTTGACACATCACAGAATTGTGGTGTATTATGTTGAATTGCTCACAAGTTTATACAATCAATTTCTTGTTGAAATTAGTGGCATTGTTAGTAATGATCTGCTTTGGTAGACCATATCGATAAATGATATCTTTCTTAAAAAATTTACAAACAATTGTCCTCGTGATATTGGCATAAGTAACAACTTCTATCCACTTGGTGAAATAATTGATGATTACTAGGATGAAGCGATGCCCGCTCGAAGCTTTAGAGTGAATTTGTCTAATTACGTCTCGACCCCATATAGCAAAAGGCCAGGGTGAGTTTATTGTGTGCAAAGGTATTGATAGAGAATTAAATTTTTTTAAATAGATCTTGCATTTTTGAAACTTCTTGGTATATTCTATGCAATCTCCTTTCATGGTGACCATTAGTAATCGTATCTCATTATTTTTCGTGCCATTGAGAATCCATTGGCACGAGTCTTGCATATTCAATCATGCACCTCTTCTAGAATACTTTTGGCTTCTCGTGCATTAATACATCTCCGTAATATTTAATCTTTTCCTTTCTTGTATATGATTCCACCGTCCAACACATATCTGACAACCATTCTTTTGATTTTTCTTTTATCATTGTCATTTGCCTCAAGCGGATAAGGTTGAAATTTAATGTATTGTAGAATATCAAAATACTAGGAATTACTATATTCTTGTTCCGTGCTGCAACAATGAGTCAATGAGTATATATTTCATAGCTTTGCATTTAAATCAACACCATGTCTTCCGACCTATTTGCTTGATATACCGAAGCTAGTGTAGCTAAGACATCCGCCACCTGATTATCCTCCCTAGGAAGATATGAAAAAGATATCTCCTCTAAATCTTTTATCATTCTAGGAATAATTTTCGATACTCTATCAATTTTGTATCTTTGGTTTCCTATTCTCTACATAACTGATAAATGATCAAGGCTGAATCCTCGTACACCTTTAGGGCTTTTATTTTTCTTTCTATGGCAGCTCTTAATCCCATAACACATACTTCATACTCAGCCACATTATTGGTACAAAGAAACTCCAAATCGCTCGTAAAAGGATAGTATACATTGTCCGGACAGATCAATACAACACAGATTCCATATCCTAGGGCATTGACTTCTCTATCGAAATACAACCTTCATGTTTTGCTCTTTGAAGTTCCATTTTCTTCTACAGAGATGGTCATCACATTCTCATTTGGAAAGTCAAAGTTCAGGGACTAATAATCTTAAAAGGCTATTCTTTCAAGAAAATCAGCTATGACACTTCCTTTAATTACTTTCTGGTTCATATGCAGTATATCAAACTTTGATAACAACCTTTTTTCAACATGTCAACCTCCCAGTTAATGTTGGTGTTTACATCAGAAATTTTAATGGATCAAGATTTGATATTAAACATGTAGTGTGATACAATATGTAATACCTGAGCCTACGGAATACCTAAACAAGTGCACAACACAACTTTTGAATACATGGGTATCGTACTTCACATTTGGTAAAATTTTTACTTAGGTAGTATATTGTTCAATATAAAAGGCTAAATATCAGAAATAAAATGTATAAGTTCCGAAATTGTAAAACATACACAAAAGTTTTGAAACCAGAGTCCTTCAAATACGTAGCCTAAGTCTGAGTATCTGAAATAAAAACTGAAGGGGTGTAAGCTAGGGAGCTTAGTGTGTCTCTAGTGTGCAGATAAGTATAATCACAATAACAAAATATCATTTACATGTCTCAAAAAACATATGACAACAAAATATATATAACATAACATGAAGAAACATATGATGCAATGTATAAATGTCATGCACCCAACACCAAATACCTTCAGAAGAATAGGTTCCTCTGAACCACTCTAACTCAATCGTCACCATCTAAAATGGAAACTCAACCTGAAGGTGGAGCCACTAATCTACAGTGGAAACTCGTCCCAAAGGTAGAGCCACTGATCCGAAGTGATACTCACCAAAAAGATGATATCATTGAACTTCTCCAAACAAAATATCCAACCCAATGCAATTTCATGATCTGATATCCGAGTCTAAATGTATACCTTAATATTTAACATGAAGCATGCATAATGTAACGACCCTTTAAATAATAAAATAATTTTAAGTGTGAAAAAGGTAGGTCACTATTTGAAAGAGTGAAAATTGAGAAAGTTAAAATTGTCCCTAAATTAGGAATTAGGTTTAGAGATTGAAATATTTGGGATTTTGATCAAAATTGGGAATTAAGGGTTTCGATTTGAAAATCGAGGATTTAAAATTTGAGAATTAGGTTTAAAAATCTAAATTAAAAAATTGGAATAAAAAGGGGAAAATTTGAAATTAGGGATTGAAAATAAAATTTGGGAATTTGGAATTTTTTTTAAAAAAAAAGTTGGAAAAAGATTTTAAAAAGAGGGTTTAAAAAAGGTTGGATTTGCCACCAGCCACTTTGGTAGGCTGAACACCGTAAAATCCAGAGATTCTTTAAAATTGGGTTTGAGAGTCGGTTACGGTTTAAAACGAGGTTAGCGTTAAAATACCCAAAATTGGTACCTTTATCAAAACGACCGCTTAATTAATTTTAGAAACTTTAATTTAAAAGTAGCATTTAAATTAGAATTTTTTTAAGGTTTGAATTAAGTTTTATCTTTACCATGTCTTTATCCGAAGGCAACGCGTACACCGCAACCAATACGTCAGAACACGAGTCCGTTATGACCGAATAAAGACATTTAAAATTAAGTTCATTAATTATTGTAGTTAGATGTGAATTGCGATTGCAAAATAAAATACATTACAATATGCACAAAATAAATACGTACAATAATCCTTAAAATAAAATGTAACAAGTAAGAAGAATGACATAACAAACAAATATAACAACAAAATAAATGCACAAATAAAGGACCTAACTCGAAAAGCATGACATAAGTAAAAAAAGGCATGGTATGATATAATACAAAAAACAAAATAAGTAACTATACTCTAATATATATAAACAATAAAATAATGCCAAAATAATAAAAAGCATGACATAAGTAAAATATGTGCAAAACAAATATATGAACAAAAAGATATCAACTAAATTCAAAAAAAGACCAAATAACAACAAAATGGCTACTGTAAATGACAAAAATAATAAAAGACAAAACAAAAGGTCAAAAATAAAAGAAACATAAATTTCATATTCGAACAGTGATTAGATTATAAATATTTAAAAACATCAGAACCCTCATCCCGTTATTATGAAACAAGGAAGAGCTTAAAAGAAGCTGCAAAAACACAAAGGGATCTGGTTGTGAATAAACCCTTGTAAGATAATCGATTAAGGTCTCGATCGGGACCAAAATGAAAAGGTTTAAAAAAACATAAGGGGATGAGGAAAGAATTTGGATACACGGAGGGTTTTAAATTGTTATTAAACCGTTTTTAAATGAGGGGCTTGGGTATAAGAGATAAACAGAAAATTAAAGAACACCTATCCCCTCATTTTTTATACGAAAGCTAAAGAGAAAAAAAACTTCTTTGTCTTGTTCTTTAGAAATCTGGAAAATGAATGAACAACTTGAATGTTCTTCATTTTTCAGATTCCGACCATCATACACCACCGAAAAACCCAGAATCTGGCCATCACCGGTGGTGGCCAGCGAACCCAAAATCAGAATTTTCACTCCTTTTTGAACACCAAACTCAGAAAAAAAAGACCTTTTTCTTTTTCAAACCGAAAACACGAACCAAAGACAAAATAAACCTCTTTTTTCTTTTAAAAACAAAATCAAAACGCTTTGTTTATGCAACCGAAAAGAGAAAAAGAAGGAAAAACAACTTCCTTTTCGTCATGGGTTCACCAACGGTGATGGCCAAGGCTTGTTACCGAATCGGAACGATAGAAGGCTCGATTGGCGAAGGTAAAAATCTAACTCTATTTCGATTAGATGCAAGAAAAGAAAACTATCTACCTCTAAAATTCTTTGTATTCGATTTTTGATTGTGGTGGGAACCCTTTACAAATTGTTTTAGTTTCGTTTTTATAGCTGAAAAAATACATAGGATTAAAAGAAAATTCTAAAATCCTATTGGTTGATATCTTCATTGCTGTTGGAAATTTTGGTGGTATTCATGTGTTGCATTGATTTTTTTTGAATTTTCTGATATTCGTGTTGGTTGTCGCCTCTGATATCTCTGCGAAATTCGGCCGATTATCCCTCTGCTAAAATCATTTGTTTGTGCTCTGTTAATTCGTACGAATCTGACATCCTTGTTGGTTTGTTTGCATATACGAATCGGCCGAAAACTCGAGGGGACCATTGCCGAAAAATGTTGGACGACGACTGGCGACCAGCGACCGGCGACGTGGGCGATCAGAAGGCGAATCGTCTGGCTCCAGGACACGAAAAAGGCCACGCATAGGAAACAAGTGTGCGTGGGGAGCCGATCCATCGGCGTGTGGGAGAGCGTGTAGAATCTGGAAGCTTCCTTCCTTCAATCTCGGCCGTTGGATCGAGCCTCAGATCCAACGGCTCACAATGGGTTACACATAAGGGATAGCATAGCTAGAGTTTCCTTTGTTTGTAATAATCCGGTTGGGCTAAGCAAAATGGGCTTTGTAATTTAATTATTCGGGCTTCCAATATATTATCATTATTGGGTTGTAATTGGACTGATAATTAATAAAACATTGGGCTAAATATTAAAATAAATTCTGGGCTAAACTTAATTAATTTTGGGTAATTTATTTATAAACATAAGATATAATGATAATAATAAAAGATAATAAATAAATATTTATAATAATAAAATCTAAATAATAATAATAAACCGACAGAAGAATAAATAAATAAATATAATTATAATAGTAATAATAATAATAATAATAATAATAATAATAATCATCGAAACAAAAAAATATAATATTTAAAACTAATGTTTTTTTGGATTTTTTCTTAAACAAAATAACAAATACAACAATATATATATTTAAAAAAATTTAAGAAATATAATGCATATAATATATTTTTTTTGCATTTTTGATCAAAAATTACAATCCCGTTATTTAAATGAAAGTAAAAATTAAAGCTGGGTTTAAAATCGGATAAAATTAGTGATTACAGCTGCCCCTCTTTGCTTATCGTTGTAAAATAATGATGAAGCAAAGACAAAAAGTACTAATTTTATCCGACTTCCCTGTTTGGAGACTACGATCTAAAAGCTCTGTTTCCATAGCTTTGACAGCCTTTTCGTTCCTTGATCCCCTGATTAACTGGCCACGAATGGTATTCCGAATTGCGATCACCTGCACACATTAAAAAAAGAAATTTCAGAAGCAAATTTTGATTCCTTATTTTGTTTTTTTCCAGCAAACATGAAGGTTTTGAGCCGTGAGTTCCTCCTGTATGAAACTTTAAGCTCTAAACTATTGAGAACATTGATCCTTTCTATATAGAACCAATCCCCGAAAGCTTCGAGTCTTTCCTATATCAAACTCTTTGCCAAAAGTCTTCGATTGAGTTTCTCCTATATGAAACTTTAAATCTCAAACTTTAAATATTATTGTGATGCGTCGAGTTCCTTCTATATAAAACCCTTTGTTGAAATCTTCGATCGAGTTTCTTCTACATAAAACTCTAAATTTTGAAATGTTGAAGATGTTGATCCCTTCTCTATAGAATCTACCTTGCAAAACTGAGTTTCTTCTATATGAATCCCGGTCTTTGAAAACCGTGAGCTATAAGTCTCTTCTCTGTAAAACCTTTACTCGAATACTGCAAGCGCTGATTCCTTTTCCAAGAATCATTCTTCTTGAAAAGCCGAGTCTCTTCTATATAAAACTAGGCAACTAAAAATTGAAAATGCTGATCCTTTCTCTGTAGAATCATCCATCTTGAAAAGCTGAGTCCCTTCTATATGAAACTTGGCTTCTGAAAACTGAAAAATGTTGATCCCTTGTCCGTGGAATCATCCATATTGAAAAGATGAGTCCCTTCTATATGAAACTTGGCTTTTGAAAAATGAAAATGTTGATCCTTTCTCTGTAGAATCATCTATCTTAAAAAGCCGAGTCCCTTCTATATGAAACTTGGCTTCTGAAAACTATAGGCCATAAGTCCATTCTCTATGAAACCTTAACTCGAAAATTGACAATGTTGATCTCTTCTTTGTAGAATCAACCACCTTGAAAAGTTTTTTTCTTGTGAAGCTATATGTTCACAATCTTCTTTTTTTCTTTGAATACCTGTCAAAATAGGTAGAAATGTATGTATGAATGTGTTAATGTGCTCTTTAATCCTAGGGATGCCTAACTATAAATGATTCATGAATGGATGCATATATCGACATGCCCCTAATCTTAGGGATGTGTAACTAAAATGATGAATGTTTTTCTTTTTAATGTTTGAAGAATAAACCCTAAAAAAGATCACCCTTGAATACTTCGGGCTTTCACCTCGCTGAATATTCTTTTGATAGAAGACCGTTGGCTTATTTTGGTCAAAATGAGGTCCATTGGATTCAAGATCGAGGTTAGAAATATTGTCTATGCTCACTCTTGAAGCTAGGGTGAACACTTGCCCCAAAAATATAAACATCTAGCACAAACTTCTGAAAGGTCGCATCGTTCGCGAAATCTTGTAATTAATTATACCCTAATCACCGGTGGGCTCTATCTTCTCAAAAATGGTTTGGTTTAATTGAAGCCTCTCTTCCAAATTTCTGTCATGGATTAAACTTAGTCAACTCTAACTTTGAGGGAACTCTTGTCCCTATGCTGAAAGGCTGTCTCTTTGACCCAACAAAATTTTGCCCTCAAATTTTTGTTTTCAATGCTTGGTTTAGAAGCTGGACTTCTTTGTCAACAAGCTCGAACAATATTCTCGAAAAGGTAAAGGATTTTTTCTTACAGGAAACTCGTCATCGTGTAATATTTCCACTCTTGGGCTTAATCAAAGATGATTAAATGCATCAATGTCCTTGTATTTTGTCCAAAAGAGTTTAAAGAATATTTTGAAAAGGTTTTTCAAAATTGGCGTTTTAGTGCACAACGTCTTTATGAATAAATGCTCAAAGATTAAAAATTCATAGGCTAAAAAGGAAACAAAAGGAAAAATGGTCCTTGGATATCGAATGCAAAAGTGTCTCAAATTCGACACTAGATAGTTAATGTTTTACCTTGAAGTGTTGTGGCAATATTTGAAGTATCAAAATTCTATTAAAAATGCTCGGTTTATCCTCATTATTACCGTACTCACTCGATCCACTTGAAAAGTACTTCTTCTGGTTCTCAAATTTGTTTTCTCTTGTAGCTAGGTTCGAGAATTCCAAGTGTAGGCATGTGCTTTAGTTTGCACTTAATAATTTGATGTATTAGGATGTCAGTGTCTTGAAAGAGTCATCATTAACGCTAGGTATCAAACTGGTGGAGAATTGACTCTTTATTAGATTCGTTCTTCCCCCACAGCTTCATCAGGATGCCCCGAGACTTATTGGATTGCTCGTTCATTTTCACCTCTTCTTCTTCTTCTTCTTTTTTCCTTTTTTCTTTCTCTTCTTTTTTTATCTTTCTTTTTTTTTTCTTTTTCTTTCTTTTTCTTTTTCTTTTCTTCTTTCATTTTCATTTTCATTTTTTTAATGTTTCTTACCTCTTGGAATTGTCAAAGTTTAGTAGACTCATTTTTTATGGGACCTTCTTATCATCGAACATTATCGAAGGAGTAGTAGTCTTACTTCTCAAGCTTTCCGATCGAAGCGGGTCGAAGACAAAATTGTATTTCATCGTGATCATACTATTTAATTAATTATTTTTCTTTTTATGCATCTGAATCAGAGATAGAATAAGCATTAAATATCCAAGAATATTTAAAAGTGTATGAAAAGGTATATAAAAAGTGCAATTCTTCATTGATTTGAAAAATGATGGAAAACAGGATAGAAGCCTTTTACAAAAAGTCATCGCTACTTTTGGGCCAAAGATAGCGAGATTTATTAAAAAGGTCAAAAACATAAGGAAACTGATGCAAATAAACATCTAGGAAAAGCTGAAATGAGATGCATGAATTTCTTGGCAGACGGGGTTAACATGGTCAAGCCTTGTCGTAATTCGAAAGAGGATTGCTCTTCACATCCGGGGAGTCTAGTTGGACGACTCCGACGTTCAACAGGTTTTGCACTATCTTCTTGAAAGCGATGCAATTTTTGATGGTATGCCCCGACACTTCGGCGTGGTACTCGTAGTGGGCATCAACATCGTACCATGCTGGGTAAGGCAGACTGTAAGGAGTAACATAGTAGGGTCGAACCAGATCTGCCTTGTGCAACTGAGCATACATCTCCTTGTATGAGACCGACAAGGGAGTAAAAGTCATCTTCTCATTTTCCTTCTTGGAAGGCCTAGTTTCCCTCCTATTCGAGCCTTGAGCTGTCCCGACATTGGTTTGAGATGAGGAAATTGTAAAATTCTTGGGGTTCTAATAAGGAGCGACATAATTTACTTCATGTTCCTTCTTCTTCGGGTACTTCGACATATTTTCCCTAATCTTGAGCTTGCCACTTTTGAAACAGCCTCGATGGATTCTTCCGTGTTCACAAATTCGACGAATCCTAGAGATATGTTACTAATCATCTTCTCATAAAGTGGACCATGAAGTGATTCCATAAATAGACTGGTAATTTCCCCTTTTAGTATAGAAGGCTGAACCTGAGCCGCTATGTCTCTCCACCTTTGGGCATTCTACCGGATAGTCTCGTCTTTCCCCTGAGTCAAGCTTTGAAGCATGGTTCTGTTTGGTACCATGTCCTTCACATGCTTGTATTGTTCGGTGAAAAACTTTGACATGTCTTTCCATGACTTGACATTGGCCCTATTGAGCTGGGCATACCAACGGGTAGCTCCCCCGGTCAGGCTATCCTGAAAACAGTGGATAAGGAGCTTCTCATTTCTCAAATATGCCGCCATATTGCGGTAATATATCGTTAGGTGAGTTGAGGGGCAAGTGGTCCTATTATATTTCTCAAAGTCCGGTACCTTGAACTTAGGTGGGATGACCAAATCGGATACTAAGCTTAACTCGTAGGCATCGATCCCGTAGTCTTCGGTGGCTTGTACCAGGTTGACTTTCTCTTCGAACTAGAGGCGTTTCTCCTTAAATTTCTTTTCAAATTCTTTCCTTAACCTAGACTCAACTTTGTTCATCAAGTCTAAATCTGGGACTTCAACATTGGCCTCGTTGTCAAAACTATGACCCACGACAACTGGGTTGTTAATAGATGCCCCGACAATATGAATGCCTTTCAGAACTGATACTTCGGGTTGAGCCCTAGTCTGAGAGGTGTTTCCACCTAAATCTTCCATGTTTGATTGCTCATCAAAAACCTTATCCTTTCCAAGGTCAGATTTTCTGAACAATTCGATGAGCTTAATGATGATGTCGTTCTGGGACTTCTCTATCCTCGCCTCAATATTGGTTAAATGGTCCTCGATCTCTTTTTGTGATCTCTCCAAATTGGCTATTTTCTCGTCTATGACCCTTGACTATGAACGGGTATTGTAAGAGTACGGAATGGTTGCAGTTTGAAAAAATACCACGAGGTATCCAAGGTTAATCTCTTTGCCTTATTGATGAATGCAAAAATGTATACATGCTATGAAAATGCATAAAATGCAAGAATGAATACAAGAGAAGGTGTCAATCATGCTAATGATCGCCCTTTGAGCAATTTTCACCGATTAAAATATCTTATTTTTCCTTTTTTCTTCTTTTTTTTTCTTCTTTCTTCTTTTCCCCTTTTTTCTGTTCTTTTCCTTTTTTCTTTTTATCTCATTGTTTTCTTTCTCCCCCCTCTCTTTTTTCTTTTTTATTCCTCTTATTTTTCTTTCTTTTTTCACTTGTTTTTCTATTTCTCGTTTTAACTCTCTAATTATGGTGAAAGCCTCTAATTGGACAAACTACTTAGACCGACACCTTTATAAAATGTCGATGCAAAAAACGATGAAGCAAGCAAGAAAGGAGATAAAACAACCCTATTTATCTCATCTAAAAGAACCTAGGTTAACCGCATGGCTCTAATCGGGTAGGTTTTCTATTTCTCTAAATGTAGTTTTGGTTCTACGAGATACTCAAATTGTCCTCGCTGTCCTCTTCTAAGAGTAGCAAGGCCCCCGATCGTCACCCATTATTGGCTCATCTCGATCGAGTGCAATTTAGGGGGACCCTTTCGCTATGCCCCTACGGAGGAACAATATCTCCAGGAAAGCATAGAATAGTCGAGCCCCGAAGCTACTTTGCTAAGCCCATACGAATGAACAATATCTTCACGAAAGTATTAGCGTTTTCCCCCACTTAAAGAGACGGGTTTGAATGATATAACCTCGAATTAATAAACAAATGATAATTTAATTGTCACTTTAATTTAAAACTTCCAAATTTAATTAAACGTTTTTTTGAAACAAGGCTTGAATCGTTTATTTTTGAGAAAAAACGTCCCCAATGGAGTTGCCAACTGTAGCGACCCTTTAAATAATAAAATAATTTTAAGTGTGAAAAAGGTAGGTCAATATTTGAAAGAGTGAAAATTGGGAAAGTTAAAATTGTCCCAAAATTAGGAATTAGGTTTAGAGATTGAAAGATTTGGGATTTTGATTTAAATTGGGAATTACGGGTTTCGATTTTAAAATCGAGGATTTAAAATTTGAGAATTAGGTTTAAAAATCTAAATTAAAAAATTGGATTAAAAAAAAGGGAAAAATTGAAATTAAGGATTGAAAATAAAATTTGGAAAATAATTTTTATTAAAAAAAAGTTGGTAAAAGATTTTAAAAAGAGGGTTTAAAAAAGGTTGGAGTCGCCACCGACCACTTTGGTAAGCCGTACACTATAAAAACCAGAGATTTTTTAAAATTGGGTTCGAGAGTTGGTACGGTTTAAAACGAGGTTAGTGTTAAAACTGCCCAAAATTGACACCTTTATTAAAACGACCGCTTAATTAATTTTAAAAATTTTAATTGAAAGTGGCATTTAAATTAGAATTTATTTAAGGTTCTAATTAAGTTTTATCTTTACCGTGTCTTTATCCGAAGGCAACGCGTACACCGCGACCAATACGTCGAAGCACGGGTCCGTTATGACCGAATAAAGATGTTTGAAATTAAGTTCATTAATTATTGTGGTTAGATGTAAATTGCGATTGCAAAATAAAATACATTACAACATGCACAAAATAAATAAATACAATAATCATTAAAATAAAATGTAACAAGTAAGAAGAATGACATAACAAACAAATGTAACAAAAAAATAAATGCACAAATAAAGGACCTAACTTAAAAGGCATGACATAAGTTAAAAAAGGCATGACATGATATAATACAAACAACAAAATAAGTAACTATGCTCTAATATATATAAACAATAAAATAATGCCAAAATAATAAAAAGCATGACATAAGTAAAATATGTGCAAAACAAATATATGAACAAAAAGATATGAACTAAATTTAAAAAAAGACCAAATAACAGCCAAATGGCTACTGTAAATGACAAAAATAATAAAAGACAAAACAAAAGGTCAAAAATAAACGAAACATAAATTTCATATTCGAACATTGATTAGATTATAAATATTTAAAAACATCGGAGCCCTTATCATGTTATTATGAAACAAGGAAGGATTTAAAAGAAGCTGCAAAAACACGAAGGGATCTGGTTGCGAATAAACCCTTGTAAGATAATCGATTAAGTTCTCGATCGGGACCGAAATGAAAATGTTTAAAAAAACATAAGGGGCCGAGGAAAGAATTTTGGAGACACAAAGGGTTTTAAATTGTTATTAAACCGTTTTTAAATGAGGTGCTTGGGTATAAGAGATAAGTAGAAAATTAAAGAACACCCATCCCCTTATTTTTTATTCGAAAGCCAAAGAGAAAAAAAACTTTTCTTTGTCTTGTTCTTCAGAAATCTGGAAAATGGATGAACAACTTGAATGTTCTTCATTTTCAGATTCCGACCACCATACACCGCCGCATAACCCAAAGTCCGGCCACCATTGGTGGTGGCTGGCGAACCCAAAATCAGAATTTTTACTCCCTTTTGAACCTCAAACTCAAAAAAAGACCCTCTTTCTCTTTTTCAAACCGAAAACACGAACCAACGACAAAAAAAATCTCTTTTTTCTTTTAAAAAAAAATCGAAGCCCTTTGTTTATACAACCGAAAAGAGAAAAAGAAGGAAAAACAACTTCCTTTTCGTCATTGGTTCACCAACGGTGATGGCCAAGGCTTCTTACCGAATCGGAAACGATAAAAGGCTCGACTGACGAAGGTAAAAATCTAACTCTATTTCAATTAGATGCAAGAAAAGAAAACTATCTACCTCTAAAACTCTCTGTATTCGATTTTTGATTGTGGTGGGAACCCTTTACAAATTGTTGAAGTTTCGGTTTTATAGCTGAAAAAATATATAAAATTAAAAGAAAATTCTAAAATCCTATTGGTTGATATCTTCATTGCTGCTGGAAATTTTGGTGGTATTCATGTGTTGCACTGATTTTTTCTGAATTTTCTGATATTCGTGTTGGTTGTGGCCTCTGATATCTCTGCGAAATTTGATCGATTATCCCTTTGCTAAAATCATTTGTTTGTGCTCTGTTAATTCATATGAATCTGACATCCTTGTTGGTTTATTTGCATGTACGAATCAACCAGAAACACGAGGGGACCATTGCCGAAAAATGTTGGACGACAACTGGCGATCAGCGACGTGGGCGATCACAAGGCGAATTGTTTGGCTCTAGGATACGAAGGGCCACGCGTGAGAAACAAGCGCTCGTGGGGAGCCGATCCATCATCATGTTGGAGAGCGTGCAGAATCTAGAAGCATCCTTCCTTCAATCTTGGCCGTTGGATCGAGGCTCAGATCCAACGGCTCACGATGGGTTGCATATAAAGGATAGCATAGCTAGGGTTTCCTTTGTTCGTAATAATCCGGTTGGGCTATGTAAAATGTGCTTTATTAATTATTCGGGCTTCCAATATATTATCATTATTGGGTTGTAATTGGACTGATAATTAATAAAACATTGGGCTAAATATTAAAATAAATTCTGGGCTACACTTAATTAATTTTGGGTAATTTATTTATAAACATGTGATATAATGATAATAATAATAAAAGATAATAAATAAATATCTATAATAATAAAAATAAAATGATAATAATAAAAAACCAAAAAAAAGAATAATAATAATAATAATAATAATAATAATAATAACCGAAACAAAAAAGATAATATTTAAAACTAATGTTTTTTTTTGATTTTTTTTCTTAAACAAAATAAAAAATACAACAATATATATATATTTACAAAAATTTAAGAAATATAATACATATAATATATATTTTTTTGCATTTTTGATCAATAATTACAAGCCCGTTATTTAATCGAAAGTAAAAATTAAAACCGGGTTTAGACTCGGATAAAATTGGTGCTTAAACTTAATAATTCTGAATAAGACATATTTTAAGTCTTTCATTAATTCCGAACCAAATATAAATAAATCAGGTAATATGGCATGATATCATATAGTTTAATTCTGAGATAATAAAATCTAACAAATTAACACAGAAACACAGAATCTTTACACAAAAAATTATACATAGAGTATCGGGAGAGACACATCTCAGGTATCTAGTTTAACATCGAGAGTGACATCTACTAAGCTCAGTCCTAGCATTAGGTTGAGCAGATGCAGACCTACGAATAATACTTACGTAATATACTATTATGTCAATATGCAGAAAAATACATGAAAAAGAATTAAATCAGATAACTCATGTATGGGTCACGAAGTCTGAGTAATAGGAGGTCATCTAGGAGTAGTAGTAGGAAGATATTCTAAATCTGAATCCACGTCACCAACAACACCAAGGATGATTCAAACGAAACTAAATAGGTAAGTGATGAACACTCTATTTTTGATTTAGAAATTGAGAAAAGAATGAACTGATAGGAAAAAAATAAAGGGAAAGATTGAATGGAGAGATTTAACTGGTTATTTTCATTGAAACCAATCCAACGGGGAATTAAAGGGGGTAATGACTCCAATAAAAACTGATAGGTCTTATGGAGAAGAAAACTGATCTTGAACAAAAAGGCCAAATTACCCATCTAAGGTCTCAAGTTCTTTAACATTTTAATAGAATCCTCAAACTTTCTAAAATTTCAAAATAGTCACTGAAATTCCAATAAAATTTAAACCAAAGTTTCTCAAATTCTAGGATTTTGAATTAGGGATTTCTAAACTTAGGGTTTTTAAAATTTGGGCTAATTTTGGGTTGTTACACATAGAATTCAATTTCTTTGTGTATCATGTCATGAAATAGCGTCAGCATAGCCGTCTGATATGTTCCTCCAATATTCTTCAATCCAAAAGGCATGACTTTGTAGCAAAACGTGCCCCACATCGTTTTGAAAATCATCTTTTCCAGATCATTTGGATTCATTTTTATTTGATTGTACCCCGAGAAACCATCCATGAAATAGAACCACGAATATCTCGAAGCGTTGTGAACCAAAACATCTATATAGGGCAAAGGAAAATTATCTTTCGGACTAGCTCTGGTCATATCTCTATAGTCCACAAACGTTCGTACCTTGCCATCTTTCTTTGGTACTAGGACTATGTTAGCTACCCATTCTGGATACACTGCCACTTGTAAGAATCCCGCATCAATCTATTTCTACACTTTTTTTTTTTATTTTCAACGACATCTCCAACATCAACCTTCTGATCTTCCACTGAACTGGCTTATGATGCGTGTAATAAAAGCGCAATTGAGTGCAAGTGTACACGTCTCCAAGTAATAAAGTGATAAGTATATCGTGTATCGTCTCCACAGCGATTGGTATACTTAATATGTCGCCCCTTGTTTCCTTGCTCCTGAAAGATAAAGTAAAAACACAGATAAATACATTTATTTAACTAAATAAATAATTAAATAACAAAACATAAAATAAAAGGGTGAGAACGATATAGAGAAAGTGGGTAGGATCCAGCTACGTCAATTAGTGGATTCAATTGATCTTCTTCTTGTCCAGTGCAATTACACAATACTGCTTTGACAGTACTGCAGATACAGCCTCGACTGTATTGGTGTTTTCTGTCACGACAATCTCTTGCTCTTAGGTAGAGGCATCAAAGTTCAGCAAAGTATCTTTAGTTGACTCCGCTTATCTAGTCAGAGTGCTATTGATGATTGATCCTTGACGATACCTCTCGGCGTAAATCAATGATAACCACCAACCAATCCAACACTTCTTTTAGCTGCTGAAACTCTTAACCTATCTCTAGGCCGAGTTAGTGTCTATAACATCGTACTTATCCCTTTCATGAATCTACACCTCTCGGTGCTAGATAAATATATTACTTACAAACTTCTCTCTCGAGCTTGAATGCAAGAACAAGGAATGACAATAGGATAAGCAAACTTTGATATTATTATTGCATTAGAACAAAGAAACAAGAATCAATCTCCTCTCACTAATATCTACAACCTTCACCTATCCCTAAGAAATTTAGAACATAATGTCGTTAGGTACAATTCTTGGGGAGAAGGGTTTCTCTAAAAATCGGCTCTCTAAACAATGTGTCCGGCTAGGGTATATATAGTCTTAACCTAGGGCAAACCTTTCTTAAATAGACCCCAACTTGGAGTAAGGAACAATTCTTCTTCAAGGGATCTGATATTTCCAAGTTTGCCGTCTTCTAGAAGGGTTTTCCTGCTTGGTCTTTGACTTGGGCTTTTAGTGCGCTAGCCTGGTCCAATTGGTGCGCTACATCTTCATGAATGTTCTCTATATTTTTATCTTTCATTGCGCCTCCAATGTTGGTGCCGCCACTCTGGATTCTGCCGCGGTCTTGTCTTCTGCTTCGGCCTCAACATTGCTTCACTGCTGCTTCGGCCCTGGATATTCTTTCATGTACAGAATATGTAATAATATCTGCATTCTCTATAAATATTGACTTTGTAAGTAGTGATAACGAAATATCCAATATTTGTGCAAAGAGTCCATATTTTAGTTCAAGTTGGTATATCGTAGATACATAAAGTACCATGAGAAGAGTAGTAAATAACTGCCTTTTAGGCACTCATCAGCTTACATTCTATCTTTATAGGCAACTTGTGCATCACAATATCTGTATTCAACCCTGGCATATCTTGATAAGACCATGCAAAAACATCTTTGAACTTTAGCAAGAAATCTATTATTTTCCCCTGAAAAAAATGTTGCTCCGATATTGACTTCCCTTTTCAGTTCTTTAGTATCTAGATTCAGAATTTCAATCTCTTTTTTGTTGGGCATTATGTTTTTATATTCTTTCTCCATCAACCTCAGTAATTCTTCTAGAAATTCATAATTAGCATTATCTTCACACTTATTGATTTTCGTTAGACAAGAGGTCCTTTTCAAATCTATCTTGAGATTAGGCATAGAATTATTCACACAATCATTGATTGAAAACCTACAAAGAAAAGTTTTATATTTGAATGGGAATAAACAAAATGAAAAGAATGTGTGCAATTTGAGAAATGAATAAAGCATCTCTATTGCAATAAATTTATGTAATAGCCCTTTATAGAAAATCTCTTATACTCATCGATAAAAGTATAAAGTGGTTCTTGGCATTACTCTATTTTAAAAATAATAGGAAAATCTTTAACAATCCAGTTCTTTAGAGTTTTGCGAGGGAGGCACGGGGAAACTCCTTCAAGAAAATTGTTTCACTTTCCTTAGAAGATACCTCCCACAAACAGTCCATCTACTATGTCCCTAAAGATTTCTTCCTCCTGTAGCTTGATTGTTTCCTTGTAATTCTCTTCTATTTGTTCAACAATGTTATCGAATCCTCTGGACTAAAAAACAATTTTAGAGCTCAGTAATGTTGGCCCAGAAGCCACTTATTTCCCTTTTAACTTCCAAAAAGCTTCCGTTGAATAATCCAACAAGAATCAATCCTTTTTCAAGACCGTAGTTCTCGGGCACAAACTTCCTTGCAAGTTCTTTGCCAATCCTTTTCCAGTCTTAGCTCTTTTTCCTAAAGTCTCTCAAACAATCATCTTTTTACAATTTGATAATCTTAGGCATAGAAACTTCCCACCTTCAGCGACAAACACGAAATTGATGAATTCTAACACCCTAAAGGAACACTCTAAAACATTCTCATTTTTCTGAATGTATGGTGTATCTATAGAGACTGAAGTAATACTGTCCTTTTCCGCTCCCAATGCTTACTAACTTTCTATCAATCACAAATTTGAACTTCTGATGTATAGATGATAGTACTGCCCCAGTTGAATGAATACAAGGTCTCTCAAGTAGGAAAATATAGGTGGACTTGATATCCATGAGAACAAAATTCACGGGATACACAGATAACCCAATCAACAATGGTACCTCTATTCTGCCCAACACATCTCTAGTCATTCTATCGAATGCTCTACCACATTCTTGTAACTTCTCATGTGAACATTATCTATGGGTAACCTTTGCAGTTAAAAAAAGGCAAAACATTCAATGTCGAGCCGTAATCAATCAACACCCTTGACAAGATATGACCTTTATAGTGTGTTGTGATATTCAACGCCTTGATAGACCCCATACCACCATCTGGGATCTCATTATTATTAAAGGTTATGTAATTATCCATAGTGATATGATCAACAATTCGATCTAGCTTATTTACTGAAATATCATTTGGGATGAATGTTTGATTAAACACATTCAACAAAGCATATAGTGCCCCTCGAAACTCAACAACATAGAGATTTTGGCTTTTTGCTTCTTCAATTGTTCAACAATATTTTACTCCTTATATTTCAGAAACCTCAAAAACTCATTTGCTCGATCTTTAGTAACTGACTCATTTATCTTTGGCATCATGTCCTCACCAAAAATCTTCTTTTTCGCGGTGCCCGTCTTTTCTTCATCTTTATCCTGAGTAGGTGACTAGCATCCCCCACTACTGGTAAAATGTCCAACCTCATTTATTGGCTCCACTCCTTTGACGTCTTTCTTTATATTAGGTTATTCTGGTTGTACCTCTTCTGTCTGCCTTGCCTTATTCGACGTCATTATACTTACAATATAGTTCTATGGGATTCTACGTGTATCCTTGAATTCAAAAGGCACTTGAGGAGTAAACATAGGTTCCATTTCACTCTACGAGACTCCAACCTTCGGTCAAGCTGAAATGACCAATAACCTATTCACCCCATATCTAGGCTTAATACTTTTAGATGTGCATACATCTACCCTTCTTCATTCTTCCGTATTTGCGAAGAACTCTACTTATTTGTTATCCATCATTCCTTGTAGTAGACTTCAGAACTCATTACAATATTGGATCTTGTGTCCCTCTTGAGAACTCTATTCTTTGTTATCCATCATTCCTTGATGCCTCATACACACTTATATTGTTAACTTTATTATCTTTCCTTTGTAACTCCTCCTAGAACCATCAGATCCTTCTAACCTTTTACTCTTTAGAGTCACTTAGACCAATTTTCCCTTTCTAACGATTTCAGAAAAGCTCTTTAATGAACTGGTGAGCAGACGATCAAACATCAGGCTTTTTAGACTTTCCACAAACATTTGCATCATATCGCTCTCTGCAAATGTAGGTTGCATTTACGATGCAAGATCCCTCCATCTATGAGAATATTAACGTAAAGTTTCATTCACCCTCTGTTCAATTTATTGTAGCATTACTCAAGTGGGCCCTATCTCGAAAACATTCTTGTAACTATATAGAAAAGCTTTGTGTAGATCCTTTAATGTTTTTATGTTTTCCCTTCTCAACTGCGTGTACCAACGAACTGTAGGATCTATCAAGCTATCTTGAAAGCAATGAATCAACAACTTTTCCTCTTATAAAAGGCAACCATCTTCCTATAGTGCATGGTAGATGCGCAAACGGGCAAGTAGTTTCATCATACTTGTCAAAATTTGGCATCTTAAATTTCAATGGTAATACCAGATCAAACACCAATCCCAATTAAGATATGTTAGAACCTCGAACACATGCTCCTTTCATCTCTATAATCATTTCCTCCAATGCTTTGAAGTGCTCAACATACTTTTTCTCCATCTTTAGGCATACCTTTTCCACTTTATTCAAAAAGTTTAGATTTGAAACCTCGTTCGAGTTGTGATTAAAGAAATCAGCACCAAGCTTTATTGGATGACTTGCAGATGCTCCAACTAGATTAATTTGGATCTTAACAAATGAATGTTGCCCCTCAGGTGCACCCTAGTGTGATATACAGTGTCAGCATGTCATTTGGTCTCATTCAATACTCCCACCAGTGCTTTTATGCTTCCCTGATTCCCTAGGTCTCAACAAGGCGATCAATTGACTGATAATATATGCTTGTGCCTGAGAAATACTATCTCTCATGTTCTTCTCTATGCGATCCAGACGATTTTGAATTTCCATACGCTAGTCTAGATCCTCACACGCACGTGCATTGCATGCACGCGATGTTATAGATCCCCGTGGTCCCTTCGCCTTCTCTAGTTGCCATGTCATCACCATCAGTGATTATCTTCTCCGACAGCCACACCCGAACGCAAACAAAGAAAGAAAAAGACGATGTCAGAGGTTCATACCACCAAAATTGTGGAAATCAAAATAAAAAACAAACAAATTTTAGGAGAATCGCAGAGCCAAGGACAAATCGTCAGCAACCAATAGCAATTTTCATTTTATTTCTTTCTAAAATTCATGTAAATCAGGCTATATAAACAAGAGCAAAAATATTGTAATCCTATTCGGAAACCACCATTGAAATTGAAAAAGAAAAATTTCAGTGGTAATTTTTCTTGCTTTTTCTTTCATGCACGAAAACCAAATATATTAGGGTTTATTCTTTACCTTTTTTAGAGTCGACGACCTCCTTTCTCCCTTCTTCTTCTCCGGAAATAAACAATAGGTCTTCGGATCAATAGTGGTGAGCCAAGCAAAGAGAAAAAAAAGCTCTTTTCTTCTTATTCTTCCGGAACAAAAAATGGTCTTTGTTCTCGATTTTCAAACAAAGGCTCTGGATTTTGGTTCTGAGTTTATAAAAGAATGATCTTTCATTTTTTTCTTGCTTTGATCGAAAGGGATTTGAAAGAGGTTTTCAAATCAGGCTTTAAAAAGAAAGGGGAAAGGTTTGGTTTTTGGTCGCCGACCATCTTGGATGGTGGCCAGATTCTAGAAAATGCC
This sequence comes from Abelmoschus esculentus, assembly GCA_035048815.1. NCBI lineage: Eukaryota > Viridiplantae > Streptophyta > Magnoliopsida > Malvales > Malvaceae > Abelmoschus > Abelmoschus esculentus. The sequence continues at coordinate 7,418,257 of JAUCBN010000026.1, read as the reverse complement.
GAGGTTTTTCTGGGCAAGTGATGAACACCATGGTGGTGTTCATCCATGTCCAGAGAGAAAATGGGGATGGGTCATTCTTTTCAAAAGAAAGAAATATGGGGAAAGTTTAAAAATAATTTCTGTTTAACCTATATACCAATCCCCTCTTTTAAAAATAGGATATTTGTGTCATTAAATCCCTCCGTGTAAGGGAAACTATACCCGCAACCCTCAAGTGTTTTTTGAATATTTTAATTTTGTTCTGATTTGAGTTGTAATCGGGTGATTTTCAAATGGTTTAATTCATTCTAAGTCTCTCCGTGTTTTATGGCTTATTTTCAAGTCCTTCCTCACTTCAAAATGACATTTTAAGGGTCTAAATATTTTCCAATCGTTTTGATCTAATCACGGTAATAAAATAGGTATTGTTTCTCTTTTAATTCGATTCTTTAATTTATTTTCTTTTCATTTTGATCTCTATTTTCTATTAGAGTCTCTTATTTTAAATTTATCTCTTAAATTCAGTTTCTCTTTTGAATTAGTCATTTACGGTAGCTTTTTTTATTATTTTTGGCCTTTATTTATTCATTCATTTGTTTATTTATTTATCCTTTCATTATTTTATTAATAACCATGCATCTTATTGTTCATGTTTATGTGTATGCATGTTTCACCGTATTTGGTTAGTAGATATCACAATAGATTAGAATTTTACTTTGGATTGTAAGTTTTGATTGTTTGTGTCTTTTTGATTAGTTGTATATGCATAGGTTATATTTTGCATAAATTTGTATGTTTAACTTGATCTTTGTTTATTTACTTATTTTATGTGACATGGTATATTTTCCTCGGTATAACTAAATTCGACGCATTTATATATGTTTTGTTTGTTTTTATATACATATTTTCATGTATTATTTTTGTGTTTAAACATTAATTTATATTAGGTTCATGTGTTGTTTATGAGTACTTTCATGTATGTTTTCTTGTATTTGACATATTGTTTATCATTTGTATTCATCATATTTTGAATATATGTTTTTATCTAGATTTTACATTATTACAATAAGTTCTTATATCATGTTATATTTTTGTTGTATTATGGCATGTCATTTTTTTGTAATGTCTATAGCTATTTTATTATGAATGTATTATTTATTTGTTTTTATCCTTTTTATTTTTTTCATATCTTGTATTTATTTTTTATACATTTCATATATTTTATTTCATGATTAATGTAGCCCAAGTTACATATAATTAACAACTTAATCAATGTGAAGTCTCTTTATTCGGTCGTAACGAGCCCGACGCCAGGCGTAGTGGCGGCAGTGTATGCGTTTACCTTCGAATAAAAACGTTTAAAATAAATCCAAATTTATAATTAAATACCAACTTAATAGCCACTTTAATTTGAAAAGTTTAATATTAGGAATTAATTAGGAATTAGATTTCTTCTCTGTTTAGAACTCTTTCCTTGCATGGAAAGATCAACTTAGGACTTGGCCTATATAAAACACTCACTCATTAGGTTTATGTTTAGGAGAGAAGAAGTCGGTTTATACACATAAAATATCCTTAGCTGCCGACCACAATATGTTCTAAACTCACTTGGAGGTTTAGATTGTTGTGGAGTAGATGGAGAGGAAGGTTACATTATTATTGATATTTATTAATGCAAGTCTTATTTCATAGTTCATTCTTTCTGGATACTTAACTTTCTTTGAATATGAGCTCAAGATGATAAGTATGTGAAGAAATATCCATTTCTCTAATATCGGGAGAGTTAAGCTCATAAAACGAGAGAATACGGTCTTTGCTCACGGGTATTAACTAATTTGGGTCGGATTTCAGCGACTAACAAGATGTATGTGAGGTTGTGATCTACCTTTGATTAACACCGGGAGGTTCATCAAGACACGGAGATTTCAACAGTTTTCTTCGCTTAGGGATAAAGAAGAAACATATACGACTGCTCTGTCGAACTATGAAAGTTGAATTTTCGACAAGGCATAACCTTGCCTAGGCAACTACGATGACCCTTTGTATGATCCGCCGAGGCGGTAGTTCAACTCATTGCATTAATAAGTGAATTAGCAATATTGTAACACCTAACCCGGATGTCACATTGGGCGTCCAGCCCAAAACCCGTATTTTAAATTTTTCCTTTAAAAGTCCAATAATAAAATCAAATATGGTCCAAAACCGATCCATGAAATCTCTTAAATTAAAACAAGCCCAAAAATAGTTTAAAGAAATTCAGAGCTCCAAAAATATTACAGACCATTTAAAAACATTCGTCCTAATTTAAAATAACAGAGTTACAAGTTACAATAGGGTTTAGCATAATACTATACCCACTACATCTAATAAAGGTACTCTGACAACACGGTCGATGCCGAAAGTCCAAACCTTGATAGTTCTCCATGAAACCCGCTTCACCTAACCTACGCACGAAAACAGATTTTAGACGCTGAGCCACACAAGCTCAATGGATACCCCAAACTCGGCCAACATCATGCATATCAAAGCAGTAAAGCATATCATATAAATCACATGCATGGTATGATGGTCTAGCATGCTTGCCTAACACATGACATAAATGAGATGTATATTATCGCACACAGCATATACAAATCAACAATCACACAAGGTAGTGAAGCCCGCGTCCATACAATATCGGGATCCTACACTACGAGTAGAGCCCGCGTCCACATAGCATCGGGATCCCATACTCAAGGATGAGGCCCGCGCCCATACAGCATCGGGATCCTACATCCGGGATTGAGGCCCACGTCAAAACAACATCGGGATCCTTCAAATCCCATACTCGGAATGTCACGTCGAGTATCTTCGAATGAGGTCCGCATCCATACAGCATCAGGATCCTACACTCGGGATAGTCGTCAAATCATCATCCGAAATATTACATCGGATGGCCTTCGACGTGTTGCAACACTTATGGATATCCGGATTTCCAACACACAAAGACTCAACCCACACAAACGATCCACCTAGGATCACAGCACAACAAGATGTTTAAGATTATCTCAATTAGTCTTTCGGAGTTATAACATCAAATCTTAGTTCGATAATTTGTTTCGTAGCTTTTAGATTAAAATATTATTTTTTATTAAGAAACACCGAGCCCCAAAACTCTACCCATCTTGGCCAAATTACACAGGGGTATCAATACCCTTAGGTAGGGTATCGAAACACCCAGCATCGATACCCACCCAAAGAGGGTATCGAAACACATAAGTATCGATACCAGTATCGATACTGTTGACCAATTTCAAAAGTTAACAAAAGGGAAGGAATCGTTTTGATACAGGTAACGATACAAAAAGTTTCTAGAATCCCTCGGTATCGACCCATGGTTTGATACCCCTGATCGACAAGCCAAACCACACTCATGGGTATCGATACCGGTAACCCGAGTATCGATACCCCTTGTATGAAGGATAGGTTTGCACTTAGAAATGCTAGAGTTTCATCCCCAAATCTCACCTAAACGATTATAAAGTTTTCCTAGTCATTTCTAAGTGTATTTAGGATGTTTTAACATCAATTTCCAACCGTTTGACACAAACTCAGATTTCACCATTAATGACCTATTTTCAAGCAACCCAAGCAAGACAACACACATATATGATTTCTCTATATGCTATGCATTCTACCATGAATGGATGATGAAGAAAGAGTTGGGAGCACCAACCTCTTAGCAAAACAGCGACAACCCAAGCTCACTCCTCCAAGCTTTTTCCTTTGCCCAAACCTTGAGATGATGACCCAACTTCTTTCTCTACAAGAAGAAGATTAAACCAACATTTAGACACTACAAGGGATTTTTTAACTCATAAAAACATCAAGGAAGATCATAGAAATAACCCTCAAACTCAAATCCCGGATTTTCCCTCACATCTCTCTTCTTTACTAAACCAAACCACTTTTACCTTAGGTTATAGATCCTCCAAAGCTCTACAACATCCTCTCTACCAAGAAAATGAGATTCTGAGCTAAACCCTTAAAAATCCAAACTTTACTTATCTCTTTTCTTGCTACCAAGATGAAGGAGATGAGGAAGGAAAATAAAAGAGATGATGATCTCACTCCTGCTGAGCAACTCTAAAACCCCTCCCTCTTCCACTTATTTGGCATTTACCAAAATGCCCTCTCACTAAACCTCAAGCCCAAAACCATAAAAGCCTACAACCAAACCAACCCTAGAGCCTAAGGCCCAACAACCTAAGGCTCTAACTGTACAAACCCGGGGCCCAAAACCAAGCCCAACACATCGAGTTAACCCGACCCTCGGATATGGGAAATCTGGGTCGTTACAAATATAACTAGATTCTCCTCTATAAAGCATTCAATCTAACCTCATTCTTCTCATTATTATTTTCTATAAATTAATATAGTTTAGTTACTACAATTAAACCAATCCAATTATTTGTGTTTTTAATTTCTTAAGTGTAGATAGGAAGTAGTAGAATCGACACAGCCTTTGTAGGACCGACATCTTAAATACTATAATCTGACAAAGGTGAAATTTAACAAGGACTCCATAGTGTCCATCAAAGAGAAAAAAAGAAAATAATTGAGAGAAAAAATAGAAAGAGAAGAAAAAAAAGGGAAGAAGAAAAGAGGCAAAAATATAAGAAAAAGAAAAAGAGAAGGAAAAAGAAAAAAACAATGAAAATAGAAAAAAAAAGGAAGAATAAAAACTGAAAAAAAGAGAAAAAAAAGAAAATAAAGAGATAGAAAAAAAAGAAAAGGGTGATTAATGAGGAAACAAATGAAAAAGAAAAAGAAAAATAGAAAAAATAGAAAGAAATAACAAAGGAACATTAAGATCTTTTAATCGGTGAAAGTTGCTCAAAGGGCTAACACTAACGTGATCAACACCTTTACTTGCATTCATACATACATCTCATAGCATACATCTTGTTAAATGTTGAATCAACACTACATAAAATGAAGGTGTCAATTCAAGTGGTTTGCTCAAATTAGAAACTTCCACTATAGAAGTTTTTCCAAAGAGAAAGAGATTATCTCGAGAGCTCAACATTGATTTAGAGTCAATCAAATAGCATCACACCAAACGAATTTAGTCAAGTCTACAATGATGATAACTTCTTAGAGTTGTAGCTTTCTTCCCAAAGAAGATAGTCAATATGAAGTTGCAAGGACACTTAATCGTTATCGTGGTTTGTTCAAAGGTGATGGTAGTACAACACACCAATGAAGGTTCAAGTATAAATACCAACCTATGAATATTCTACTTTAAAAAACAAAGTATATCATCCACTCATTGCCTCGAGATGGAAGTTTTCCTCAACTATTACACAATTGGAAGATTTTGCCAAGTTTATCGATGGGAGATCATTTCTTAGAACCAAGAGTCTTTCTGGGGGAAAGTTACTCAAAGGACGATCATTGAAAGAATTGGCGCCTTTACTTTCATTCATTCATACATGTTCATGCATTTTCAAGCATATAACTTGTATTAATTAATAACACAAGAGGATTGATCATGGGTACCATGTGGCAGCTTTTCAAGGACTATGCCGGTCAATTGGATAAAAATTTTGCTAGACGTAGAGTCGTACCAAGGGGGCATTCGTGTTTGATGCTAGGAAGGATAAAAGGACGAACTTAGAGCAGTACGACTTCAAGAACATGAATGATCTTGTGGCAAGGGTGACAAAAATTGAAGGACTTCATGAGTTAGGGGATATGGTAGCTGCTGCGATCAAAGGAAAAACCCCGATAGAAAGATCTTTCGTGTAAGAAAGTGAGAGTCAAGGTTGTAAGGAAATGACTCTATCTGAAAAAGACCAAGTTATTATTCGTCAATATGAGGTAGCTTGTAATGCCTCTGTTGGTTCCAATAAATTAGCGTTGGATAAAATCGAAGCCACTCTTAGGAAAATTTTGTCCTCTTTGATGGAAGGAAGTCTCGAAGGGTGTTTAAGGGGGAAAGAACGCCATATGAATCGTGAAATTTCCCACCCAACTCCTTATACCTTCAGGAGTTTCCCACCACAAGTGATAAATCCAACTCAGGTTTCTAGGAAAGAGAAGGCAAAGAAAACATTTACACCTTTGCCATTTTCTTATAGGGAGATATACTCACTTTTGTATGAGGCAAGTCTAGTATGACCTACATTTGTCACTCCTTTCAAACCAACATATCCTACTTGGTATGATGTCAATGTACGTTGCAAATACCATGACGACATAATGGGGCACTAAATTAAGAACTGCATAGTATTCAAGAAGATGGTGCAAAACTTGATTAACACCGAGGTTCTAAAACTTGATTCATTGGATACGAAATCCAACTCTTCACCTAAATATGGTGAACAATAAGGGGGTAGAATGATTAGGGCGGTTTAGGAGTAATGCCAAAGCTAGAAGGAGTATTAGGCACATCTTAGTTTGTTTATCATGTCCTAGACGATAACTTGCATTAATAGTTTTGCATTTGCTATTTTTCTTTTATGTTTGAATCAATCTTGCTACTATTGATCTAAAAGTAGCAATGACTTTATGTAAAGGCCACGTACTTTTTTTTAACTTCGATCAGGAGATGCCTTTCGTCAAATTGTTATGTAAATATCTCTTTATCTTCAAAATTCCTTGGATGTCACGTGCTTATTACTCAATTACAAAATTATTGGAATGTTGTGATTACGATGAAGTACAATTCCTTAATCAGTAGATTTGGTCAATAACTTACGAAAAATGAGACTACTACTCCTTTAGTGACGTTCAATGATATGAAAATCTCCTTGGAAAGGCCCGATGTTATTAGGTGATCTTGTGAATTCCCCCCAAGAGCATAAAGATTGCATCTAGAGAAAAAAAAGAAAGAAAGAAAAGCAAAGAAAAAGAAAAAGGAAAGGGAGTAAGATAAAATACTCTTGTACAATGCTAGCAGGGCAAGTAGGAAAAGCTTGAATATATAAAAGGAGAAAATATTGAGAACTAGAATGAGTAATTTTCGAATAGATCAAGCAAATACGAGAATCATTAGGATAAACCGAGTAATCCGAAAGGAATTCAAAATCTTCAAATATCTCCACAGCTTTCAAAGGTTAAAAACTGAACTTCGAGGGTTGAATCTAAAGCTCTTGAAGTCCTAGGAACCTCTTTTTATTTATTTTCAAATTTTTGTGTTTGCCAAAACCTATTTAAATTTTGTTCTGTTTACAATAATCAAATTGTTTTTAAAATAGAATATTTTTGTCTAAAAAGATTTATGAACAAGACCATTAATACAAACAATCATCTTTGACATGACCAGAGAAGAAGGGGAAATGTATGATACTAGATGTTTTTCTGAAAAGATCATTTTGATTGTAAGATGATACATATTGAGAATTTAGGTCAACATAAATAAACGAAGATTACTCAAGCCTATTGGGGTTATAGTTTGAGCATAGATAGATATCAAGCCTTTGGGGCAAAAGTTATATTGAGGGCAATAAAGAGAGTCAATCGAAAGATCCAGAGACAAAAGTCAAAGTGGAACCAAGAGAATAATCCCAAATGAGCATGTTGAAAATGAACCTCAAATGACCTAAGCCTAAGAATTGATAGCTACTACCCCAAGCTGAAATAAAAGTATTTCGAGACCAATACTTCAGAATTTTAAAGTGAATCAAGAACAAGAGAATAACCACGTTTATTTGAGAGAATAATAATAATAAATGCCAAGATGTTAGCTAGTTTTCTACTATAATGATTTGATTGGTTTCAAAAATACGGATCGAGTCTTAATTAACAAAGCAGACCAAGAAATTTGGGAGCATATGTTCACCCTAACATTGCAATCTAAGACTTGTCGCGAAGAGTCATTGAAAAACAATGGTTGACACAAAGTTGAAAGAAATGAGTCATAATTGAATAGAAGGTTTTGACCCATCAATGCAAATCAGTTTTGGCTTCTCAAAGAGACGAATAAAAGAAAAAGGTCAGCAAGGATGAGGATGATCTTTTGTCCAAGATTGAACCTTGAAAAATTTGGGGCATATGTCCACCATAGTCCTTGAGAGAAAAAGAAAAAGAGAGAAAAAAGGCCCCTAGGTAAGTGCTGAACCTATACCAAAAGAAGATAATTGGATCACAAAAATGAGAGATCTTGTTCTGACCAACACAAGAAAAACGATCTCCTTTTCAAGACAAAATAGAGAATGAAGATTTAGCAGAGATAAATGCCCGAGGAGATAGGAAGCGAGTCTATCCTCTAAGAAAAGATTAAAAAAGAAAAGAAATGAAAAAATAACAGTCATGCATCATTTAGGTTAAATATTCATGTATCATTTAGGTTAGATATCCATGCATCATTAGCAATCTCATTTCTTTCCATCATTGCATTTTGTTCATTTTAAACAGGAATTCTGAAAATTGATCAGAAACTTGATCTATAGCTCACTAGAGAAGAAACAAATCTCGAAAGAATCATGAGTCCTTGAATTTATTTGACGATAGACGGTATGAGGTTGAGATACCTTGTTTGAAAAAAAGAGAAGAAGAAAAAGAGAAAAAAATGAAAAAAAAAGAAGAGAAAGAGAAAAAGAACAAGAAGAAAATAAAAGAAAAAAGAAGAAGAAGAAAAAGAAAAGAAAAAAAAATAAAAGAATAAAGGATTTCTTTAATACTAAGACTATATACGCAAGAAAAAGAAAAGAAAAGAAAAGAAAAAAAGAAAAAGAAAAAAAAATAAAAGGAAGAAGAAGAAGAAAATAAAGAGACGGTCGAGGGTGAACAATCGAGAATATGTAGAGACGAATAAAGGATTTCTCTAATACTAAGACGATATACGCTTGAAGAGAGGGATCATCCATCACGGTATACACTCGAAGAGAGAGGTCTTTCTTCGTGACATACGCTCGAAGATAGGGGTCATTCATCGTGACATACGCTCGAAGAGAGGGTTCGTCCATCATAATATATAATTGAAGAGAGAGACCGTTTATTATGACATTGTCTCGAAGACAGGGGTCATTAATCATGATATACGCTCGAAGAGAGGGGTCATTAATCACTACATACGCTTGAAGAGAAGGATTGTCCATCACGGTATATGCTCAAAGAGAGGAGTCGTCTGTCATGGTATACGCTCGAAGAGAGGGACCGTTCACCATGACATACGTTCAAAGAGAAGGGTCATTCATCACAATATATGCTCGAAAGAGAGGGGTCATTCATCACGGTATATGCTCGAAGAGAGGGGCTGTTCACTATGACATATGCTCGAAGAGAGGGGTCATTCATCACGACAAACTTTCGAAGAGAGGGGATGTCCATCACGGTATATGCTCGAAGAGAGGGAACGTTCACCATGAAATACTCTCGAAAAGAGGGGTTCATCACGATATATGCTCGAAAAGAGGGTTCATTCATCACGGTATACGCTCGAAGAGAGAGACCGTTCACCATGACATACGCTCGAAGAGAGGGATCATTAATCACGACATATGCTGGAAGAAAGGGGTCATCCGTCACAGTATACGCTCGAAGAGAGGGACTATTCACCATGACATACGTTCAAAGAGAGGGGTCATTCATCACGATATACACTCGAAGAGAGGGGTCATTCATCACGATATACGTTCGAAGAAAGGGGTCGTCCATCACGATACACACTCGAAGAAAGGGACCATTCACCATGACATACGCTCATAGAGATGGGTCATTCATCACTACATACGCTCAAAGAGAGGGGTCGTTCATCACAGTATCTGCTTAAAGAGAGGGACTATTCACCGTGACATACACTCGAAGATAGGGGTCATTCATCGCGACATACGCTCAAAGAGAGTGGTCGTCTATCACAATATATGCTTGAAGAAAGGGACCGTTCAACATGGCATAGGCTTGAAGAGAAGGGTCATTCATAGTGATATACGCTCAAAGAGAGGGATCGTCCATCACGGTATACGCTCGAAAAGAGGGATCATTCACCATAACATACGCTCGAAGAGAGGGGTCATTCATCACGACATATGCTCGAAGAGAGGGGTCATTCATCACGACATAAGCTCGAAGATAGGGGTAGTCCATCACGATATACGCTTGAAGAGAAGGACCGTTCACTATGACATACGCTCGAAGAGGATTCATTCATCACAGCATACGCTCAAAGAGAGGGTCTATTACGGTATGCGCTCAAAGCGAGGGACCGTCAGATGTTACAATGATTAGAAATCAGAGCATCTCCAAACATGGAAGTCGCATAAAAATATTGCTTGTAGTCTTTGCTTTATCATTATTTCACAAAGATAAGCAAAGAGAGGCAATTGTAATCACTAATTTTTTCCGAGGTAAACCCGTTTATTTCTTATTTTCTTTTTTATTTTAAATAATATGCTTTAGTTAATTTTTTAGCATTTATAAAAAAAAAGAAAAAAGCAAAAAATAAAATGGGTTTATTTTTAAATATTCATTTATTTCTGCTTATTTATAAAAATATATTAAAAATAAAAAAAATTATGTACACAGATTAAACTAAAAAATCTCACCATAAAATATTAAAAATTATTATATCCTAAAGTATTATATTTTTATGTCTTAGTATTAGGAGAATAAAAAATATTTTAGTCAACCCTATTCATTGTCCTTTAGCATTGTTATCATTATTTTTACCCTTATCTATGCTAAATAAAATATATAGGTATGTTACGAGCTTTAAAAATCAAAAAGTATTTTTTCTATCTGTTTCTATTTATTCATTCTTATTAGTTTTATTTGGCTATTATTATTATATTTATTATTATTATTATATTACTGATTAAATAAATAAAGCCTACTTAAATAAGTAAACCCAAACTTAAATAATAAATAAGAGGCCCATTTATTTAATTAACAGTCCATATTACATAACAGAAACAAAAAAATATATAATACATATCACAAGCCCATGTTTTAATCAGACCGTTAGGGTCCTAATTGAGCCTAACCGAATACCTATCATAAGCCCTAACTATGACCCTTTTGCTTCCTCCTACACAGTCACATCTCAACCGTTGGATCAAAGATTTGATCCAACGATTGAGATTAAAATGAGAAGAAGCTTTTGGAGTTCCCTACGCACTCAAGCGTGATGCTATGGATTCCCCACACGCGCGTGCATTACACACACACACGACGTTATAGATCCCTTGTGGTCCCTTCGCCTTCTCCGGTTACCACGTCACCACCATCAATGGTCATTCTCTACTCCGGATGGCACACCCGAATGCAAACAAAGAAAGAAAAGGACGATGTCAGAGGTTCATACCACCAAAAATGCAGAAATCAGAATAAAAAACAAACAAATCTCTGGAGAATCGTAGAGCCAAGGACAAATCGGCAACAACCAATAGCAATTTTCATTTAATTTCTTTATACAATTCATGTAAATCAGGCTATATAAATAAGAGCCAAAATATTGTAATCCCATTCAGAAACCACCATTGAAATCGAAAAAGAAAATTTTCAATTGTAATTTTTCTTGCTTTTTCTTTTATGCACGAAAACAAAATAGATTAGGGTTTATTCTTTATCTTTCATAGAGTGGACGACCTCCTTTCTCCCTTCTTCTTCACCGAAAACAAACACCAGGTCTTCGAATTAGTAGTGGTGAGCCAAGCAAAGAGGGAAAAAAAGCTCTTTTCTTCTTTTTCTTCTCGAAGCAAAAATGGTCTTTGTTCTCGATTTTCAAACAAAGGCTTTGGATTTTGGTTCAGAGTTTACAAACGAGTTAGCTTTCTTTTTTTCTAGCTTTGAACGAAAGGGCTTCGAAAGAGGTTTTCAAATTGGGATTTAAAAAGAAAGTGGAAAGGTTTAGTTTTTGTTCACCGGCCACCGTGGATGGTGTTCGGATTTTTGAAAATGCAAATGCTTTTCTGGGCAAGTGATGAGCATCATGGTGGTGTTCATCCGGTTCTAGAGAGAAAATGGGGATGGGTCATTGTTTTCAAAATAAAGAAATATGGGGAATGTTTAAAAATAATTTCTGTTTAACCTATATACTAGTCCCCTGTCTTAAAAATGGGATATTCGCATTATTAAATCCCTCTGTGTAAGGGAAAATATACCTGCAACCGTTCAGTGTTTTCCGAATATTTTAATTTGGTCCTGATTTAAGTTGTAATCAGGTTATTTTCAAATGGTTTAATTCGTTCTAAGTTCTTCCATGTTTTATGGCTATTTTTAAGTCCTTCCTCATTTCAAAATAACATTTTAAGGGTCTAAATATTTTCCAATCGTTTTGATTTGATCACTGCAATAAAATAGGGATTGTTTCTTTTTTAATTTGATTCTTTAATTTATTTTCTTTTCATTTTGATCCCTGTTTTCTATTAGAGTCTCTTATTTCAAATTTATCTTTTAAATTTAATTTTTATTTTAAATTAGTCATTTACAATAGCTTTTTTTATTAATTTTGGCCTTTATTCATTCATTTATTTATTTATCCTTTCATTATTTTATTTGCAACCATGCATCTTATTGTTCATGTTTATGTGTATGCATGTTTCATCGTATTTGGTTAGTAGATATCCCAATAGATTAGATTTTACTTTGGTTTATTATTTTTATTGCATGTTTTGATTGTTTGTCTTTTTGATTAGTTTTATATGCATAGGTTTTATTTAGAATAAATTTGTATGTTTAACTTGATCATTGTTCATTTATTTGTTTTATGTGATACGGTATATTTGCCTTGGTATAATTAATTTCGACGCATGTATATATGTTTTTTTTCTCATGTTGGTCATTTATTTATTTATTTCAATATTGTTATCTCGTTTATCGTATGAACATGAGACTTTGTTTCTATCTTTACACATGTATTGATATGGTAGCATGTTCCTTTTCGTATATATTTCATGCTTCACTTTGGCTCACGTTGATTATAACTATTAATTTGTAATATAGTTAGCTTTGTTTTTATCTTGTATCTCATGTGTTTATGATTTTGTAACATGTCATTTTATGCTTCGCACATTAATGTTAAAGTGGCATGTGTTTGTAACATACTTTGTACTTTAGTTTTGTTTGTTTTTATATACATATTTTCATGTATTATTTTTGTGTTTAAACATTAATTTATATTAGGTGCATGTGTTGTTTATGAGTATTTTCATGTATGTTTTCTTCTAGTTGACATATTGTTTATCATTTGTATTCATCATGTTTTGTATATATGCTTTTATCTAGATTTTACATTGTTACAATAAGTCTTTATATCATGTTACATTTTTATTGTATTATGGCATGTCATTTTTTGTAATGTCTGTAGCTATTTTATTATGAATGTATTATTTATTTGTCTTTATCCTTTTTATTTTGTTTATATCTTGCATTTATTTGTTATACATTTCATATATTTTATTTTATGATTAATGTTGCCCAAGTTATACATAATTAACAACTTAATCAATGTGAAGTCTCTTTATTCAGTTGTAACGGGCCCGACGCCAGGCGTAGTGGCGGCGATGTATGTGTTTGACAAGCGTCGAATTGTCAAATAAATAATTCCTATTTCTCAAATTAAATAAAAGAATAGTATAGAGAATGTAGGGTCGATCCACAGGGACTAAGAAATTTATAACATTGAATTGAATTGATCCTGATCCAAAAAAAAACAATAAATTAAAAATGGGGGTTTGATATTATAAAACTAAAAATAATCTTAATCTAATAATAACTGAAATTAAATGAAAATAAATATTCGTAAGTAACTAATTTAAAGAATATAGCCTCAAGCTTTGCTTCGCCTCAATTCCAAATTGATCGTTGAAATAGATTTTACTTCAAGATTCATGCCAGTTACAGTCTACAAGGCCTAACCCTTATAACTTCTCTCTTCGGTAACCAATATTCTCAAGTCTATCTCTGGAATTCGGTCTTTGCTGGACTAACCACGTCTATCGCCGTTAGTGCCAATACAACTTTAAGTATTGGAAAAGCCTGACTTGAGTTATAGCGTCTCACAGAGAATCAAACCCGATCTTAATCTCCCTTAGTAGACCGCCACTAAGTTTGTTCACAGGAAGCCAAATTTGCTACCAGCCGATTCTTCTTCCCAACGATAGATCTAAACAATTTTCAAGTCAACGTGCACTTTTTGAAATGAAGGCGTCGAGATCATTAAAGGAAAAGCCGATTGCCAATCCTTGATTTCAGAAAATCAAGAATGTTATCCGAAGGTATTAGGTGCTTTACGATTCTCACAATATGAATTGAGTCGTCACTAGCTTTCAGCTAAATGAAAGTTTATCTAAGCATGAATGAGATCATACTTAGTATTTTTCTAAAAGAATAGGAATAAAAACTCAAAGAAAAATTAAAGAACTAGAGAGAACTTCTATTATTCAAGAGAAAAAGTGAAAAGTGAAGAGTGAAGTACATCTCAAGCTTTACCTCTATGGGTATTTATACTATTCTAACACCCTAAAAATGTAACAATTCAAAATTAAAAAAAATAAAAAAAGATAAAGATAAAGATAAATGTTCTAAAATTTAAAATTTAAATTCCTAAGATAAATCTTCAGGATAATTCTAATATAATTCATTCATCCATCTAGAATATGCTGACTGGACTATCTTCTAGAAGCTTTTGCTGACTGGATAATCCAAATCTGCCAGATCGGATATCGTCATGCCTCGTTTCGTGCCCATGACTCCAGCCATGATGAAAAATTAAAAAAGTGCAAAAAACATCCATCTTTCTGCTTGTCCTGGAAAACATATTCCTACATTGAAAATGAGCAGAATGGAACCAAATCAGTAGAAATACTTGTCAACAAAAAACGAATTAACAAGAAAATATATTCGATATAAAACACTTGTCAAATTCCCCCTCACTTGATTCATGCTTGTCCTCAAGCATGCTGTAATCAAACATGTTAAAAGAATTTGCTAACATTTCTTTGTCCTGATTCATATCCTGAAATTCCATGTTAATCAAGTCCACAACAATTGTCTAACTTGAAACATCAATCAAGAAGAAAAACATAAAAAGGATTAAGCAAAACTATAACATCCCATATGTTTATCAATCTCGCTGCAATCAAATTCAACACCCTTACAAGATTTCACTCAATTCACTCAAAGTGTTTCGGGTGTAAAAACGCTCAAAGCCAGAACTTAAACATGAAGTTACCATAGGCCTGTAAGAAAATCAAATCTCCTCTACTTGCAAGAACCAAACACAATAATCAAAGGGTCTTAAATAGTTGTAATGGGGCTTGGGTAAAGGTGGGAGAAAAGACAAGAAAATAGGCTAACAGTCAAGACAAGAAATGTATATATTAAACCACGTCCACAAAAAAGTGAAGAAAGATAATTATTAAACTATTTTCATAAGAAAAGGTAAAGAACTGCAACACTCTTCAAATGACTTCATTTATGATTTTTTTCCTTTTTTTTTCGAGGGTTTTTCATTCTCTTTTTTGAGTTTGTTTTTTTCATTACCTCTTTTTTCTTTTTTTTTTTTCATTCCCCTTTTTTCTTTTTTTTCTATATTTGGGTGGAACATGGACATTCTTCGAGTAATCTTTCTTTCTTGTCTTGACAAGGATGAAAAAGATAGTCAAAATAAATACTTAAGTTTAAAAATATGATTAAAACAAAAAAAGGGAAAAGGCTCACACATGGCTAACTAGGGTATGTTAAAGGGTAGATAATTTTTTATGGTAAAAGTGGGTGAATCCTAAGTGCCCTTATCATATTAAAGCATTCAGTTCATATGTAATCTCGACATACATTTAAGTACAGGTTCTAGAATATCGATGTCAAGTTCGGCACACTCAATCAAACAAAAATATGAGCAAGAATGTAATGAGTTGCTCTTTAGGCTCAAATCTGACCAAAATGTGCAATTTGCATTGAATTAGGTGCATTTCAACCAATAAACTCATGGGATATCAAAATTTAGCAAAAACCACTAATCATGTCATCCACTATCATGTGTCTTAAATCAAACAAAAGTATGTCCTCAATCAAACATGGCATTTTTAGAATATGCAACAAAGCAAAGGATCTCAACAAAAATAATTTCTCATGTTTAACTAAGCATACTAGAATCAAAGCATAAAAATAAGCAACGAGGAATCCAACTTAGTACCCCCCTCACTTAAAGTGTATTATCTCAATACAAAATAATAATAATAATAATAATAATAATAATAATAATAATAAAAGTATTAAATGAGGGATAAAGATGCTCCCCGTGTCTAGTGGTGATTGCGGCTGTGGCCACGGTTGTGGCTGGAAGTGTTTGGTCGAAGATAAGATAGTATCTCAACAATGTTGGCTTTAATAGTGTTGAGTCGGCCTTGTACTTCGTTTATCTGAGTCCATAAATCTGGAGGTGCAACTTCCTGCGCTGCTGGTGGTTTGACGAGCGTCAAATTTAGGGCTGCAAACCTAAAAAAAAGAAATTAAAACTAAATAAATAAGAGAAATAAATAGATAGATAAAAGTTCTTAAATGTCTAGTAAAATTCTTTAAATAACGCTTCACCATCACGAATAAACTATTTTTTGATTTTATATTTTATATTTATTATTTTTTTCAAAAATAAAATAAAATAAAATAAAAATACTAAACAAATTAAATTATAAAAACGAGAAAAATGGGTTGCCTCCCAATGAGCGCTTTGTTTAACGTCGTTTAGCTCGACCACCTGATTCAGACCACAGGTTCTTCTAAAATAATCTCTTCGATCAAGCACGCTTGATTATTCTCATAGTACGTCTTTAACCTTTGACCATTAACTTTAAAACAAACCCCCTTATCATCTTGAATTTCGACTGCACCATGAGGAAATACTTTAGTTATAGTCAAAGGTCCAAGCCACTTTGATCGTAGTTTTCCTGCAAAAATTTTAAACTTTGAGTTAAAAAGTAAAACCTTTTGTCCAATGGAAAAAGTTTTAAAGGAAATTCTACGATCGTGAAATTCTTTTATTTTGTCCTGGTATATTCGAGCACTATCATAGGCGTTCCTACGGATTTCCTCCAATTCCTGAATATGAAGCTTTCTAGTTTCGCCAACTACATCCATCTCCATATTGCATTCTTTAACTACCCAATATGCCTTGTGTTCCAACTCAACCGGTAAATGACATGGCTTACCATAGACTAGGAGATATGGAGACATGCCAATAAGACCCTTATAAGCAGTTCGATATGCCCACAAAGCATCAATCAATTTTAAACTTCAATCTTTGCGGTTCAGCTTAACTACCTTCTCAAGAATCAATTTGATCTCTCGATTTGACACTTCTGCTTGACCATTCATTTGAGGATGGTAAGCAGTAGCAATCCGTTGTGTCACTCCATATTTCTTCATGAGTGTTTCAATGACACGATTGACAAAATGCTTTCCGCGATCACTTATGATTGCTCGCGGCATGCCAAACCTGGAAAAGAATTCACATTCTAGAATCTTATGTGACATTTTTCACATGATTTGCAAAATTTATAAGTGTCACGAAAAATATCAGGCCAAAAGAATCCGCATTCTAGAATCTTATGTGCAGTTCGCTTTGGTCCGGAATGACCTCCACAAGAATAAGAGTGACAAAAATTAAGTATAGAATTTACCTCATTTTCTGCAATACATCGCCTTATTACCTTATCCGAACAATGCTTCCAGAGATATGGGTCATCCCAAATATAAAAACGAGATTCACGCTTAATTCGTTTTACCTCGAATTGTGATAAGTCTGAAGGTAATTCTCTTGTGGCTAAATAGTTAACTATGTCCTCATACCATGGAGATATTCCTTAAGCCAAAAACAAATTTTCCTCTGCAAATTCTTCTCGTACTGTTGTATCAGTTGAAACGATGGGAAGTCGACTTAGATGATCTGCTACTAAATTCTCTCGTCCCTTCTTATCCTTGATTTCCAGATTAAACTCTTGTAAGAATAAAATCTAACGGATTAGTCGCAGTTTTGCTTCTTTCTTGCTCAATAAATATTTCAAAGCTGCATGATAAAAAAAACAATTATTTTAGTTCCCAAAAGATATAGACAAAATTTCTCTAAAGCAAAAACAATTGCAAACAATTCTTTTTCTGTTGTAGAATAATTTTGTTGCACTATATCCAAAGTTTTGGATGCATATGATATGACGTGTGATTCTTCCACTATCTTTTGTCCAAGAACGGTTCCTGCACTCCAATCGCTTGCGTCGCACATAACCTCAAAAGGGTACTCCCAATTTGGTGGTTGAACTATAGGTGCCGAAAATAACTTTTCTTTAAGGATGTCGAAGGCACGTTTACATTCAGAATTGAAATCGAAGGTTCTATCTTTTTGTAACAAGTTGTAAAGTGGTTGCGCCACCTTGGAAAAATCTTTACTAAATCTACGATAAAAACCTGCATGTCCAAGAAATGAGCGAACTTACCTCACATTTGTGGGGTATGAAAGTGAGCGAATAACATCAACCTTAGCTTTATCAACAGTAATACCATTAGATGAAACAATATGGCCTAAAATCAAACCTTTCTCAACCATAAAATGGCACTTTTCATAATTTAATACAAGATTAAATTCTAGACATCGCTTAAGTATTTTTGTTAAATTTATTAAACACTCACCAAAGGAATTACCGTAAACCGTGAAGTCATCCATGAACACTTCGATCCCTTTTTTGATGTAATCAGAAAATATACTTACCATACATCTTTGAAATGTGGCTGGTGCATTACAAAGCCCAAACGGCATAAGTCGATATGCAAACGTACCAAATGGACACGTAAAGGTGGTTTTCTCTTAATCTTCAGGCGCCACAAGAATTTGGAAAAAACCTGAAAATCCATCAAGACATCAATAATGAGATTTTCCAGCTAACCTTTCTATCATTTGATCAATAAATGGAAGTGGAAAATGATCTTTTTTTCTTAAAGCGTTTAATTTTCTATAATCGATATAAACTCTCCACCCGTTTTGGACTCGTGTAGGAACAAGTTCACATTCAGGATTCTCAATTACCGTGACTCCAGTTTTCTTTGGAACCACATGGATAGGACTTACCCAACTATTGTCAGATATTGGATAGATCATATCGGCATCTAAAAGTTTCTGAATTTCTTTTTTTACCACTTCCATCATTGGAGGATTTAGGCGTCTCTGACATTCTCGGGTTGGTTTGACTCCTTCTTCCACCTTTAATTTGTGCATGCAAGTCAATGGACTAAGCCCTTTAATGTCGGCTATAGTCCACCCAATTGCCTCTTTGTAAGCTTTCAAAACTGTGACTAAATTTTCTTCTTCCTCCTTTGAAAGGTTGTTCGATATGATGACTAGTAACGTGGCGTTATCTCTCAAAAATGCGTATTTAAGGTGTTTCAGTAACTGTTTTAATTCGACCTTAGGTGCCTGTAAAATAGAAGGCAAAATTTTAGTTTTATTTGAAGTAAGGAATATATCATAACTAATTGAAAAAATTTCCTCAAACTCCCTGATATCTTCCTCAAAGTCTTCCAACTCCCTGCACATATCATCAATAAAATTAGATTCAAGAAATTCTTCAATAGTAGGCTCAATAACATCAATAAAACTAATATTTACCATAGTCTCTAGATACTTCATTGCTTTATAGACATCAAATTTGACAACCTCACCATCGAACTCCATTGTAAGGATTTCACTCCTCACATCAATTTTTGCATGCACTGTACTTAGAAAGGGTCTTCCAAGTAAAATTTGGGATGACATGTTGATTCGATTATCTTCCATGTCGATAACATAGAAGTCTGCTGGAAAAATTAAATCATTTACCTTTACGAAAATGTTTTCAAGAACTCCTTCAGGGTAAACAGCGGACTTGTCGGCGAGCTAAATTGTTACACATGTTTCCTTTAAAGGCTCAGCACTAAGTAAGTTATAAACAGATAGTGGCATGACATTTAAGAAGCACCAAGATCGCACATAGCTCGCTTAATACCTATTTTACCAATTTTATAGAGAATGACAAACATACCTTGATCTTTGTATTTAGGCGGGATTTTATGTTGAATAACGGCCAAAACATTTTCACCCAAATTAACTTTCTCATTACCGGTAAGTCTCCTTTTATTTGTGTAGAGATCTTTTAAAAACTTAGCATATTTTGGTACTTTTTGAATTACATCAAGGAGGGGTATGTTTATTTCTATCTTTGAGAAGACGTCAAAGATCTCTTTCTCTTCGGCTTGTTTGTCGCGTTTTACTAGCCTTGATGGAAAAGGAGGCGGAAAGACATAAGGAGATGGTTTAAGGGTGGCTTGTGATTTATCTTCCTTCTCTTTCTGAGGTAACGTGACATTTTCCTTAGGTTCGATAACAGTACCGCTTCTCAAGGTGATTGCACTTACGTTTTGTCGCGGATTTGGCTCGGTCTATGAAGGTAATTTTCCTTGTGATTCCAAACGTCCCATAGTTTGAGCAAGTTGACTTATTTGCTTGTCTAGTTCTTGCAAATGAGCTTCAGTACGGTTTTGGAATTTCTCTTGGGATAATGCCAATCGTTCAACGATAGATTCTAAAGAAGGTTTCGACGGTTTATATTGTTGATGTATTGGGGGTTTCGGTTGGTATGCTTGGTTTGGTCTCGTATTAGTTCCATAGTTGAGGTTTGGATGATCTTTTCATCCCGAATTATAGGTGTTGGCATTGGGATCGTATCGTCTCTAGGGAGGTCCTGGAAAGTTTCCAACAACATTTACTTGGGTAGTAGTATCTTCTTGAAGCATAGGACAATAATCCGTAGGATGGTCTGACATGGTACAAATTCCGCATATGTGAGCTTGGGTTGTTTTTCCTGCGAACAAAGTTTGAACTATATTAGTAAGTTTATCAATATTTTCTTCAATTGAAGGAGTACTTATCTCATGAACCTGTCTAACAGGTTCATTTGGGCGAAATTGTTGTGCATTGGCGGCCATGAATGAAATGAGATTCCTTGCTGCAGTGGGAGACATTCACGAAAGCTCCTCCACTAGCTGCGTCGATCATTTTCATCTCCATTGGAAGTAATCCTTCGTAAAAGTATTGGAGGAGAGTCTACTCGGTTAGTCCATATTATGGACAATTGGCACAAAGTTTTTTAAACCGCTCCCAGTAGTCATATAAAGATTCTCTATCTTTCTGTCGGATCCCCAAAATGCTTCTCCTTAATTCACTTGCTTTCGCTGCAGGAAAGAACCTATCAAGAAATATTCGTGCCATGTGAGCCTAGGTATTTATTGAACCAGGAGGTAAATAAAATAACCAATCTTTTGCTATGTCGGCTAAAGAAAAAGGAAATGCTCAAAGTTTTATTTGATCTTCGGATACTCCCTTCGGTTTCATACTCAAACAAACCATATGAAACTCTTTTAAATGCTTTTATGGATTTTCATTCTGCAAGCCGCGAAAAGTCGGAAGTAAATGTATCAAACCCGTTTTAAGTTCAAATGGTGTTTCGCCATTTGGGAACGTGATACAAAGTGGTTGTTGCTCGTTAGGTGCCGCAGTCAACTCTCGAATTGTTTGTTCAACCATTTATTCTGATCCTTCATCGTTAGAAGTAAATAACTCCTCGGTGTAAGAAATTTCCTCAAAATCGGGATTTGGTTTTGGTTGAAGGTCTCAATCAACCTTCTGTGCCTAAGGGTCTCTCCGCGCAGCCTTCGGGCAAGAGCTTTGATCTCGGGTTCGTAATCTAATAGTTTTCCCAGAAGTGACCTGGTCATAGATCAAAACAAAATAATATTAGTGATTTTTAATGAAGTCCCCGGCAACGGCGCCAATTTGACAAGCGTCGAATTGTAAAATAAATAATTCCTATTTCTCAAATTAAATAAATGAATAGTATAGAGAAAGTAGGGTCGATCCACAGGGAGTAAGAAATTTACAATGTTGAATTGAATTGATCCTGATCAAAAAAATAAATTAGAAAATGAGAGTTTAATATTATAAAACTAAAAATATTCTTAATCTAATAATAACTGAAATTAAATGAAAATAAATATTCGTAAGTAACAAATTTAAAGAATATAGCCTCAAGCTTCGCTTCGCCTCAATTCCAAATTGATCGTTGAAATAGATTTTACTTCAAGATTTATGCCAGTTACAGTCTACAAGGCCCAACACTTGTATCTTGCTTCTCTCTTCGGTAACCAATATTCCCAAGTCGATCTCCAGAATTCGGTCTTTACTGGACTAACCACGTCTATTGTTGTTAGCGCCAATACAACTTTAAGTACTGAAAAAGCCTGACTCGAGTTATAGCGTCTCACAGAGAATCAAAACCGATCTTAATTTCCCAATAGTAGACCGCCACTAAGTTTGTTCAAAGAAAGCCAAATTTGCTACCAGCCGATTCTTCTTCCCAACGATAGATCTAAACAATCTTCAAGTCAACGTGCACTTTTTGAAATGAAGGCGTGGAGATCATTAAAGGAAAAGCCGATTGCCAATTCTTGATTTCAGAAAATCAAATATGTTATCCGAAGGTATTAAGTGCTTTACGATTCTCACAATATGGATTGAGTCGTCACTAGCTTTCGGCTAAATGAAAGTTTAGCTAAGCATGAATGAGATCATACTTAGCATTTTTCTAAAAGAATAGGAATAAAAACTCAAAGAAAAATTAAAGAACTATAGAGAACTTCTATTATTCAAGAGAGAAAGTGAAAAGTGAAGAGTGAAGTACAACTCAAGCTTTACCTCTATGGGTATTTATACTATTCTAAAACCCTAAAAATGTAACAATTAAAAATTAAAAAAAAATAAAAAAGATAAAGATAAAGATAGATTGTCTAAAATTTAAAATTTAAATTCCTAAGATAAATCTTAAGGATAATTCCAAAATAATCCATTCATCCTTTTAGAATATGCTGACTGGACTATCTTCTAGAAACTTTTGCTGACTGGATAATCCAAATCTGCCAGATCGGATATCGTCATGCCTCGTGTCGTGCCCATGACTCCAGCCATGATGAAAAATAAAAAAAAAGCAAAAAAAACATCCATCTTCCTACTTGTCCTGGAAAATATATTCTTACATTGAAAATGAGTAGGATGGAACCAAATCAACAGAAATACTTGTCAACAAGAAACAAATTAACAAGAAAATATATTTGATATAAAACACTTCTCAGTGTTTACCTTCGAATAAAAAAACATTTAAAATATATCTGAATTTATAATTAAATACTAACTTAATTGCCTCTTTAATTTAAAAAGTTTAATATTAAATAAGCTGTAAATATTTTTAAGGTATCAATTTTGGGCGATTTGAAATGCTAACCCCGTTTTTAACCGTAACCGACTCCCGAACACTTTTAATTTCGAATCTCTGATTTTGAGGTGTCCGATCTACCAAAGTGACCGGTGGCGACTCTAGTGGCGACTCCAATCATTTTTTCTAAATTATTTCCTTAATAACTTTAATCTGTTTTCCACATATTTTATAATTATCTTGTAAACCATCTTCCCAACATTTTTAAATGTTTTTAACATGGGTTCTCAATCAATTTCTAACTTTTTTAGTTTCTAACATTTTAATTAGTTTTTAAAATCGTCCCCCAATTAAATTTTCAATTGTTTTCTGCTTATTTTTCCAAATTGTTTTTAGTTCCTTCCTTAAATCCCTAATCCTAAATTTCAAAACCTAATTCATTTACTAATCCTTTTTCTTGATTTTTCGAATTTCATCTTTTCCTTAACTTTTAACCCTAATTTGATTCTTTTCAAAAATTCTAATTTTTTCAAATCCTAAGTTCTTTCTAATTTTCCAAATTCCATATTTTTCCAATCTCTAACCCTAATTTCATAATTCTCCTCTTCTAAATTAAATTCTCTAATTTTCAATTTATTTAAACATTTTGAAACCTAATTTCTAATTTTTCATCTTTTCCAAAATAAAGACCTTTATTCTATTAAACCTCGAAATTCTAATTTTAGGGCCGCTACATTAGCTTTGCTACTTGCTTCTCTTCTTTTTCTGGACTTTCTTTCACACAACTTTTTGTAGTCCTTTCTCTCTTTTTCTATTTTGTTCAACTATGCTAACAAGTCTTGGATATTTTTATTTCTTCATTTTTTTGCTTCCTTTTTAACCATCTTGCAGCTCTCGTAATTCCTTAATATCCCAATTGAACTTCTCATTCAGCGCTACCATTTATTTTTCCTTTCCCTCATGCACGAGCACTTGGTACTTTTTCATAATCAGTTCTTGATACTTCCTGAAAAGTCTTATCATTGAGTACTCTTTGCATACTCCACTCATTATAGTTTACCATTACTCCAGGCCCTAATAAGGTTGTACTCTTCTAGGTTTCACAAGCCTTAGCAGTCTGCGCTATCATCATCTTGTAATCATCTATCTTATGAGTATACTAGAGAGCTATCATTCTTGCTGTTGTCGATATAAATTGTGTAAAAAGAAATTAGCTTGAGACCAATAATGGACAATAAGTGGCTCTACCTCAAATCCTGGGCAATGGGACCCAATCTCTGTCTCCGCATCTATACATAAATGTAGTTCCTCTATTGAACCAACACGTTTTCCACACAATATTTGCATCTTTCATATTCAGAAAACATTCTTCCCACTATTTCTCTTTTTTCTTTTCCACCACACAACTATTTAAGTACTCTTTTATCGATGAATAGGTGGATAAGTACCTTGATCCTCTATATGGCGTATTCTAATGATTTTCTCTAAACCAGATTTCCAATAATTATACGCCTCCCCAAAAGCTCCCTTCTTCGGTCCTCTTACACGTAGTCAATGATCTATAAGTTTAAGTCAAGATGGCAGGTATGGGATTTACACCTCTCAATAGTCGCTCGAACAATCCGACAATCATTGGGTCTATATGATCTGGAATTCTTGAAAATATCACTAACCCGTCTATGTACAATGCATACATCCTTCTCGCCTTGGATGGTTCTTCACTACTTTCGACAATCAACTCCTTCAAGACCTTCTAATTTACCCTCTGCTTATCCTCACTTTGATCAGTACTATTATGATTAGCTATTTTCTGGTCCAAAATTCCTTTGACTTTCCGGAGCTCTACATCAACATCTTCTAAAAAATTTAAATATTGTTGGTTCTGGTATATACCTTGTCACTTTGAATCATCGGGCAATTAATCAGAACTTCATATTCTTCTATTGTGGTTGTCATGTCGAACCTTCCAAATGTGAAGCATTTGTAGGTTGGATTCCAAATTTCAGCTATCGCCCAAAGTAATTTTTGAACCACGACAACCTTCAAAAACAAATCTATGTCTCTAAATTCTTTCCTAAACTGCTCTTTCATTTCATTGGTCCACTGATCCTAAATTTCTTGAACTTCTTGCAAACAAGGGTTTTGTTGCTATTTATCTTGACGTAACCTTTCATCTGTGACACCGTTCCTAGACGCAAATTGTCTACCTTTTCATGTTGAACTACTTTTGATCATGTCAACAAATCAGTATTATCCTCCCCTACCTTTAACCCTATAGACATATCATAAACTTCTAACTTTACTGTTACTCAAATCAATGCCAATGCATATGATATTTCATATACTAGAAATAAACAAGAAAGGAAAGTAAAAATAAACAAAAAACTTGTGTCAATATGATGAATTTATGATTTAAGCAAAAGACGATTAATTATCATAAAAAGGTTTTAATGTAACCAAAGAATAATTTATATTGCAATAAAATAACTGGAGAGTAGTTTAATTAGAGAAATTCCTAATTTGGCGGCATTTCAGCAGCATACCGCCTTATCTTACGGTCCTTGTCTAACTCTAATAGGTGTAGGTTTCTACACTAAACATGTATGTTTTGGTCTAGACTCTGGGTTTCCAAACTATTGATATTTTTTATTATGATAATAAGACATCGATTTGGTAGTATAAGTCCCTTACAAGAGAGGCATTGGCCCCACAACGCGTAAAGTTAGTATACCGAAAGTATACAAAAATTCAAGCTCAAAGCTAGAGAGCATCATGTCGGACTATGTCTATCTCCCGCTCAAGGTTAAAAGTCCGGGTCGAGAGCTTATGCGTGAATCAAAAATATATCACATAAAGAAAATATTACTCTCATTCGTTTGAAAATCCATTCGACAATATCTTGAAGAAAATTATATTCTTAGTCAAAATGTCAAAATGCCTCGTGTAATAAGTTGTTAGGTCTGGCTCACAAAAAAGGTTCCCTGCAAAGTCTCCAATTTTCACGATCATTTTAAAAACTGAGGTGTAAAAGTAGTCTGGTGATTAAATTTTGGAAAATCGAGTTTTTTACCATTTATAATTGTTAATTATGAAAATCAATGTTTTTATTAAAATAAGTCATGTTTTAGTCTTAAAACAATTTTGAGTCGCCACCAGCTACTTTGATAGGCCGAACGCCATAAAACAGACAAGAGATTCTTTTTTAAAAACATTTTGGTTTGAGAGTCTGTTAAGCGTAAGGACGACCTTTACGAGCATTTGAAATCGGTACCATATTAATTGCACGTCATTTTGATATTTCGAACAATAATCTTAATTCAGTTTGTCATTGTCAAATGAATATCGTTCGAATGAAGGTATCCTTTTGGATAAGAAAATACATTTCTTGTAAATATAAGCTTGAATAAGACGTCCAGTTACATTAGGAAACCTTCACTCATATTTTGAAAAAAATATAATTTCTACTCTAGAAAGTTTGAATGCATGATATTTTATTATCTAGTCAATTTTAAGTTATATCCTATTAGGCTCCATTAATTAAGTAAGTAAAGCCCTATTATATTATTAATTTTCCAAGGGTATTATGATAATACCCAAACAATTAAACACTACCATCTAAACACTTAAAGAAATTAATAACATTACTACTTATTTTCTAGTTATTTACCAAATTAATTTTACTTTTATACTAACCTTATATTATTTGTCATTTTCTAAATAAGAATGACACGTCGAATTTGATACCAAAGTACACCTTGATCAACGTCTTAGTACGATGAGAAAACGACCAACTTAGTGTATCCGAGATATATTATTAGACACGTCATTCATTACTATAATTTTCTTTCTATTAAAATTATTTAATTAATTAAAGAAACTAGTCCTAGAAAGGCTCTAATTTATTTAGCTAAGGGTGAATTTGGTCCACATAAACATGCATACTATATGATTTTTTAAATTAAACAATTTAAGCGTGCAAGATAAACAAAAAAATAAATAAAACATTAAATAAGAGATAAAAAGATTGAATTGAACTTCATTAGAAACATAAGTGCCCAATTACAAAGTAAAAAGGGGCTAATTGAATTAATAGGGAAATATAAGGCTTAATTTTAAGGATCCAAGACTAGAATGAATTAATCCTAGAACTTAGAAGTCTATTGGGTTCGAATAGGGCCTAAATTGAAGAGATTCTAAAGGTTTAGGGTCAAAACTAAGGGATTTAGGACCAAATTAAACTAAAACTTAAAGCTTCAAGGACCTCGGGAGTAATTTCACCACTTTAAACTAAAACACACAAATCTTGGGTCAATGCAGATCAACGCGTGGATTCCCCTAGTTCAAAACGGTCGTGTTTCGTTAGCCCTTAAAACCCCCTAAACTGAGTTAGCTCGGTCTTTATTCTTCTTGCCTCAACTCGGTTAGCCGAATCAACTCTCAAACTTTCTCGAGATAACGAACACTCTATCACCCAAAATATCATCTCTAAACGGATTAAACACCCATATTTCAAATGGTGTTCATTTGTGTTTTTCATAAAAGATAAAGAACACGATGAACATGATCAACAACCACCTCCTACACTGTCGCTAGATCTGAATTGTCATCGCCTTTCGAAACTTCGACATGTTTTTCGACCATTATGCCAGATATCTGATCATCTCCATTTTCTCATCGAGAATCATTCTCCATCCCCCACAACCTCATAGGAAGCCCTAAAACATCATTTTCTTTGACTTTTTCAAATCTAAATCCCCTAATCTGACCAAAAATTAATCAAAAAACACTTTTCTCTACTATATAACCCCAAAACTCACCAAAGAGCTTCAAATTCTAATCTAACCTACCCAAATTCGAAAGAATCCTTCCAACTTCCCCTAAAACCTTAAACTAAACACTACTGAAACCTAAACTTAAACCAGATCCATTCAGATCTTCCCAGTTCTTCGAAATCTAACCCTAAGCCTATTGAAACCGAATCCTCACTTATTTTCAACTTCAGCAAACATCAAATAAACTTCAATAGAAAGAAGAACAACAAACAAAAATTTTATGATATTCAAAATACCTAAATCTAAAGCTTTACCACTAGTTTTAGGTTAAGTTTTTAACCTAAATTGTTTTTTGATGCAAGTAAACAAGAAAGAATCCGAGTCTAACCTTCTGAGATAGCCTCTGGTGATCTCTAGCAGTAAGCTCCAATGACCCATCCACTTCTTCGGTGACCATTCAAATTCTGGTAGAGGTTGCTCATTTTTTTTCTCTCTCCTTATTTTAAAGGTTGCAATTATAGTTAACTAATTTTAATCAATCTCATTATTATACAATAATGATTTCTCTCTCTTTTTTTATAGGAGAACCTGATGAGTTGGTGATCCGAGTAGTTGGGAAAGAGACCAGTTGGAGGGTGCCATGTGGCATAAATTGAGCGGGAATGACTATTTTTTTGTTTCTTTGATAGAGTTGGGCCTTAAAGATTTTATAATGGGCCTGTGGGATATAACGCAAAATATATGGGGGTTGGATGTAAATGAGCACTTTTACATATGGGACTTTGTTTAATATTTTTCTTGATTATTATTTATTTATATTATTTATATATAGCCTTATTTATATTCGAACCAACCTAAACAAAATTTGGGCATTACACTTTGGTTGTTGTTGTTCATATCATGTGTATAGATCAACATGGTAGCGTTATCGCTTCATACTATTTTTTCATATCTCAACTAGAATATATATAATTATGATTCACTTGAGGCATAACCGATAGGTTGTGTATCCAATGAGCTTTTATAGCTTATCGTTCAAAATTATGTTTTCTTTCGTTGGTAGGTGGATCGAACATTGTAGAGCGTCATTGACGTGGATCTTCAGCATTGACCATTGGTAGAGTACAAGTACTCTATTTAATTAACTATATTTGGTCTAATGTTTTAATTAATGTATTTGAAGCCCCATAACAATTTCGAAATATGGTTTTTACAGAAATTGATGTTTAATTGATTGGTAAAAGAAGAAAAAAAAGGGAATGATTTGGGCTTGTGAACCAAATATAACATCTGGATTTCGGTTATTATAAAACACTTGAACATAGATTGACAATTAAGCTCATAAGTGTTGTATATACAAAGAATAAGAATTATACATAAAAGACACTAATTACAATTATAAAAATTTTGACTTTTTGATCATTAGCTTATTCAGGTGTTTGAGTGGTCTTTTTATTCTCCCAAATGAGCTTCTAGTCATTGGTGAACATTAAGATTGGATTGGCTCCGTTTGGGTCTGATTTCCAAGCATGTTTCCCATTTTGGTGCCAGGTGTATTGATACACGTGATACTTGTATCAATATGACCACTTTGGGAAAGTGTCGTTGAATCTAAAATCAAGATTGGTGTATCGAAACACCTATAGGTATGTTGAAACACTTTCTCCCTTTATTTATATATTCAATGCTTGTATCGATACGGTTTCTAGTTGTTTTTTTAAATAGCCATTAAAAGTGTATCGAAACATCATATGGGTGTATTAAAACTGTTTGTATCGATACAGGTTTTGACAGTATCGAAAATATAGCTTGAGACTCTTTGGTGTATCGAAATAGTAAAGTCTATATCGATACAGTCACTTTGAAAATACTAGTTTGATTACTTTAAAATATTTTATAATCCCCTCAACCTGGTCTAGATGCCACTTGACTTGAATGAGCTACACGGGGAATACCAGAGCTAATCCGGAGACTCACCCTAATAAACGACCCTATTTTTTTCTTATTTTATATAATCTAAATGCTTTAATTAGATCCTACATATTCATGCAAGGAATGAGTTTATTTGCAGCGGAAAAAGATGTGAAACGAGTCCTAGTTTAGTCAAACAAGTTTTAAGGGCCTAATTGTAATTTCCATAAATTTGTATTTTAATTGTGAAATTAATGTTACCAAAATTAAATTAAGTATATTTCATGCTTGAAAGTAAATTTTTAGTTTAAAATATTATCTACAAGTCATCTAATTGTGTTGTAAAAGTTTGGTGACTAAAATGTGACGTTCTAAAGTTTAAACAAAGCCTATAACGATTTTAACTACTAGGGGTTTTGAAACACCCTATTCCAGTATCAATACCAATGTAGCGACAAGGGGGTATCAAAACGGGACTTAAGTGTTTTGATACACCTTCTATGACTTGCTTGATTGCCTGACCAACAAACCCGCGTTTTGATACAGCTTAATCCCCGTTCTAATACGTTTCTTTATAGTAAAAATGGATTTTGGAACTCGAGAGGAGCGTATTGATATGCCTTCCAAAATTCATGCTTTTGTTTCAAAACCAATTCATGTGGTTTCGACCTAGGCCAAGTTTTCTAGAAATCCGTCATATTTTTGCCTAGGTATCGATAGCCTATGAAAAGGTATCGAAACACTCTAACCGGAAAGTGCAGATTACCCAAGTTTTATGCCTTAGAAGAAAATCTAAAGTTCTCTAGATGCATATAAGTTCCCTAAGGCATAAACCACACTTCAAACATCATCTCTAGATGCATGGTTACCTAATTCCATAAGCAAACACATAATTCATTTGTAAACTTCATCAATAGAAAATATAGCATAACATACTTCAAATTGTCATTTAATAAAAACTCATTATAACTCATGCATATAAAAGTATATCAAAACAATATGTCCAAAACAAAATACAAAGCACATAGGTTCTCTATTCCATTGCTCTTAACTACCTAAGGTTCATAATTTAAGAAAATGCATACTTGAGCTAAAGAAAATACAGGCACGATTGACTCTTTTGTTTTCTGGTTGTTCCTAACACATACTTATCTGCATTACAAGGGAAAAAGAGAGAGGTTAAACTTAAAGCTTAGTTAGTGTAATAAAACATTTAAAAACATCTCTTGCAATGTAGCCCATATATACTCAAATAAGTCAAGTAAAATAACCATGTCATGCTTCTTTAAAACAATGTAAACATGGCCTTTAAAGCCAATAGTAAAAACCAACAAGTGTTAACAGAAATCATGGCCTAACATGCCAACATAATGTAACCCCCTCAACTCGGTCTAGGCGACACCCGACTCGAACGAGCTCAACGGGAAATACCGAGGCTAATCCGAAGACTCGCCCCGATAAACAACCCTAAAAATTAAAATTTTCCTTTTATCTTTTCTAAATGCTTTAATTAGATCCTACATGTTCATGCACGGATCGAGTTAATTTGCAGTAGAAACTAAAAAGAAATGAGTCCTAATTTAATCGAACAAGTTTTAGGGAGCTAATTGTAATTTTTGAGTTTTATGACTTGATTTTTAAATTAAGATTATCAATATTTAATTAAATATATTTCAGTCTTGCACTGATTTTTTCTGAATTTTCTGATATTCGTGTTGGTTGTGGCCTCTGATATCTATGCGAAATTCGATCGATTATCCCTTTGCTAAAATCATTTGTTTGTGCTCTGTTAATTCATACGAATCTGACATCCTTGTTGGTTTGTTTGCATGTACGAATCGACCGGAAACACGAGGGGACCATTGCCGAAAAATGTTGGACGGCAACTAGCGATCAGCGACGTGGGCGATCACAAGGCGAATCGTCTGGCTCTAGGATACGAAGGGCCACGCGTGAGAAACAAGCGCGTGTCACGGGGTCAGAGTTCTCGCGCAAGGACATCTACCCGTGCGGCACCTCGGGACACTCGCATGCCCGAGGATTAGCCTGAACGATCTCCGATGCTTACTGGTTTCGCCCTCCCATGGGCTCATCAGGGAAGCGGGGACAGCTCCCGACCAGTGTGGTGCACGATCAGCGCGCCCATCCCAGATGGGGCGGCTGCTCGGCACGTACTACACTCTTAATGCTATCCCGCTCCCAAGCTTTACGCACCACCAGAAAGCATCTCTTATCACGGGGTCAGAGTTCTCGCGCAGGGACATTTACCCGTGCGGCACCTCGGGACACTCGCATGCCCGAGGATCAGCCTGAACGATCTCCGATGAGCCCATGGGTAGATGTCCTTGCGCATGCGAGTGTCCCGAGGTGCCGCACGGGTAGATGTCCCTGCGCGAGAACTCTGACCCCGTGACACACGCGTGGGGAGCCGATCCATCATCATGTTGGAGAGCGTGCAGAATCTGGAAGCATCCTTCCTTCAATCTCGGCCGTTGGATCGAGGCTCAGATCCAACGGCTCACGATGGGTTGCATATAAAGGATAGCATAGCTAGGGTTTCCTTTGTTCGTAATAATCCGGTTGGGCTAAGTAAAATGTGCTTTATTAATTATTCGGGCTTCCAATATATTATCATTATTGGGTTGTAATTGGACTGATAATTAATAAAACATTGGGCTAAATATTAAAATAAATTCTGGGCTACACTTAATTAATTTTGGGTAATTTATTTATAAACATGTGATATAATGATAATAATAATAAAAGATAATAAATAAATATTTATAATAATAAAAAACCAAAAAAAGAATAATAATAATAATAATAATAATAATAATAACCGAAACAAAAAAGATAATATTTAAAACTAATGTTTTTTTTGGATTTTTTTTCTTAAACAAAATAAAAAAATACAACAATATATATATATTTACAAAAATTTAAGAAATATAATACATATAATATATTTTTTTGCATTTTTGATCAATAATTACAAGCCCGTTATTTAATCGAAAGTAAAAATTAAAATCGGGTTTAGACCCGGATAAAATTGGTGCTTACACTTAATAATTCTGAATAAGACATATTCTACATCTTTCATTAATTCCGAACCAGATATAAATAAATCAGGTAATATGGCATGATATCATATAGTTTAATTCTGAGATAATAAAATCTAACAAATTAACACAGAAACACAGAATCTTTACACAAAAAATTATACATAGAGTATCGGGAGAGACACACCTCAGGTATCTAGTTTAACATCGAGAGTGACATCTACTAAGCTCAGTCCTAGCATTAGGTCGAGCAGATGCAGACCTACGAATAATACTTACGTAATATACTATTATGTCAATATGCAGAAAAATACATGAAAAAGAATTAAATCAGATAACTCATGTATGGGTCACGAAGTCTGAGTAATAGGAGGTCATCTAGGAGTAGTAGTAGGAAGATATTCCAAATCTGAATCCACGTCACCAACAACACCAAGGATGATTCAAACGAAACTAAATAGGTAAGTGATGAACACTCTATTTTTGATTTAGAAATTGAGAAAAGAATGAACTGATAGGAAAAAAATAAAGGGAAAGATTGAATGGAGAGATTTAACTGGTTA
Organism: Abelmoschus esculentus; assembly: GCA_035048815.1. Taxonomy (NCBI): domain Eukaryota; kingdom Viridiplantae; phylum Streptophyta; class Magnoliopsida; order Malvales; family Malvaceae; genus Abelmoschus; species Abelmoschus esculentus. The sequence goes on along the minus strand of JAUCBN010000026.1, from coordinate 7,384,760 downwards.
TTTTCATTGAAACCAATCCAACGGGGAATTAAAGGGGAGTAATGACTCCAATAAAAACTGAAAGGTATTATGGAGAAGAAAACTAATCTTGAACAAAAAGGCCAAATTACCCATCTAAGGTCTCAAGTTCTTTAACATTTTAATAGAATCCTCAAACTTTCTAAAATTTCAAAATAGTCACTGAAATTCCAATAAAATTTAAACCAAAGTTTCTCAAATTCTAGGATTCTGAATTAGGGATTTCTAAACTTAGGGTTTTTAAAATTTGGGCTAATTTTGGGTTGTTACACATAGAATTTAATTTCTTTGTGTATCATGTCATGAAATAGCGTCAGCATAGCCGTCTGATATGTTGCCCCAACATTCTTCAATCCAAAAGGCATGACTTTGTAGCAAAACGTGCCCTATATCGTTTTGAAAATCATCTTTTCCAGATCATTTGGATTCATTTTTATTTGATTGTACCCCGAGAAACCATCCATGAAATAGAACCACGAATATCTCAAAGCGTGTACACGTCGCTAAGTAATAAAGTGATAAGTATATCGTGTATCGTCTCCACAGCGATTGATATACTTAATATGTCGCCCCTTGTTTCCTTACTCCTGAAAGATAAAATAAAAACACAGATAAATGCATTTGTTTAACTAACTAAATAATTAAATAACAAAACATAAAATAAAAGGGTGAGAACGATATAGAGAAAGTGGGTAGGATCCAGCTACGTCAATTAGTGGATTCAATTGATCTTCTTCTTGTCCAGTGCAATTACACAATACTGCTTTGACAGTACTGCAGATATAGCCTCGACTGTATTGGTGTTTTCTATCACGGCAATCTCTTGCTCTTAGGTAGAGGCATCAAAGTTCAGCAAAGTATCTTTAGTTGACTCTGCTTATCTAGTCAGAGTGTTGTTGATGATTGATCCTTGACGATACCTCTCAGCGTAAATCAATGATAACTACCAACCAATCCAACACTTCTTTTAGCTGCTGAAACTCTTAACCTATCTCTAGGCCGAGTTAGTGTCTACAATATCGTACTTATCCCTTTCATGAATCTACACCTCTCGATGCTAGATAAATATATTACTTACAAACTTCTCTCTCAATCTTGAATGCAAGAACAAGGAATGACAATAGGATAAGCAAACTTTGATATTATTATTGCATTAGAACAAAGAAACAAGAATCAATCTCCTCTCACTAATATCTACAACCTTCACCTATCCCTAAGAAATTTAGAACATAATGTCGTTAGGTACAATTCTTGAGGAGAAGGGTTTCTCTAAAAATCGGCTCTCTAAACAATGTGTCCGGCTAGGGTATATATAGTCTTAACCTAGGGCAAACCTTTCTTAAATAGACCCCAACTTGGAGTAAGGAACAATTCTTCTTCAAGGGATCTGATATTTCCAAGTTTGCCGTCTTCTAGACGGGTTTTCCCGCTTGGTCTTTGACTTGGGCTTTTAGTGCGCTAGCCTGGTCCAATTGGTGCGCTACATCTTCCTGAATGTTCTCTATATTTTTATCTTTCATTGCGCCTCCAATGTTGATGCTGCCACTCTGGATTCTGCCGCGGTCTTGTCTTCTGCTTCGGCCTCAATATTGCTTCACTGCTGCTTCGGCCCTGAATATTCTTTCATGTACAGAATATGTAATAATATCTGCATTCTCTATAAATATTGACTTTGTAAGTAGTGATAACGAAATATCCAATATTTGTGCAAAGAGTCCATATTTTAGCTCAAGTTGGTATATAGTAGATACATAAAGTACCATGAGAAGGGTAGTAAATAACTGCCTTTTAGGCACTCATCAGCTTACATTCTATCTTTATAGTCAACTTCTGCATCACAATATCTGTATTCAACCCTGGCATATCTTGATAAGACCATGCAAAAACATCTTTGAATTCTAGCAAGAAATCTATTATTTTCCCCTAAAAAAAATGTTGCTCCGATATTGACTTCCCTTTTCAGTTCTTTAGTATCCAGATTCAGAATTTCAATCTCTTTTTTGTTGGGCATTATGTTTTTATATTCTTTCTCCATCAACCTCATTAATTCTTCTAGAAATTCATAATTAGCATTATCTTCACACTTATTGATTTTCATTAGACAAGAGATCCTTTTCAAATCTATCTTGAGATTAGGCATAGAATTATTCACACAATCATTGATTGAAAACCTACAAAGAAAAGTTTTATATTTGGATGGAAATAAACAAAATGAAAAGAATGTGTGCAATTTGAGAAATGAATAAAGCATCTCTATTGCAGTAAATTCATGTAATAGCCCTTTATAGAAAATCTCTTATACTCATCGATAAAAGTATAAAGTGGTTCTTGGCATTACTCTATTTTAAAAATAATAGGAAAATCTTTAACAATCCAGTTCTTTAGAGTTTTGCGAGGGAGGCACGGGGAAACTCCTTCAAGAAAATTGTTTCACTTTCCTTAGAAGATACCTCCCACAAACAGTCCATCTACTATGTCCCTAAAGATTTCTTCCTCCTGTAGCTTGATTGTTTCCTTGTAATTCTCTTCTATTTGTTCAACAATGTTATCGAATCCTCTGGACTAAAAAACAATTTTAGAGCTCAGTAAAGTTGGGCCAGAAGCCACTTATTTCCCTTTTAACTTCCAAAAAGCTTTCGTTGAATAATCCAACAAGAATCGATCCTTTTTCAAGACCGTAGTTCTCGGGCGCAAACTTCCTTGCAAGTTCTTTGCCAATCCTTTTCCAGTCTTATCTCTTTTTCCTAAAGTCTATCGAACAATCATCTTTTTACAATTTGATAATCTTAGGCACAGAAACTTCCCACCTTCAGCGACAAACACGAAATTGATGAATTCTAACACCCTAAAGGAACACTCTAAAACATTCTCATTTTTCTGAATGTATGGTGTATCTATAGAGACTGAAGTAATACTGTCCTTTTCCGCCCCCAATGCTTACTAACTTTCTATCAATCACAAATTTGAACTTCTGATGTATAGATGATAGTACTGCTCCAGTTGAATGAATACAAGGTCTCTCAAGTAGGAAAATATAGGTGGACTTGATATCCATGAGAACAATATTCACGGTATACACAGACAACCCAATTTGCAATGGTACCTCTATTCTGCCCAGCACATCTCTAGTCATTCCATCGAATGCTCTACCACATTCTTGTAACTTTTCATGTGAACATTATCTATGGGTAACCTTTGCAGTTAAAAAAAGGCAAAACATTCAATGTCGAGCCGTAATCAATCAACACCCCTGACAAGATATGACCTTTACAGTGTGTTGTGATATTCAACGCCTTGATAGACCCCATACCACCATCTGGGATCTCATTATTATTAAAGGTTATGTAATTATCCATAGTGATATGATCAACAATTCGATCTAGCTTATTTACTGAAATATCATTTGGGATGAATGTTTGATTAAACACATTCAACAAAGCATACAGTGCCCCTCGAAACTCAACAACATAGAGATTTTGGCTTTTTGCTTCTTCAACTGTTCAACAATGTTTTACTCCTTATATTTTAGAAACCTCAAAAAGTCATTTGCTCGATCTTTAGTAACTGGCTCATTTATCTTTGGCATCAGGTCCTCACCAAAAATCTTCTTTTTCTCGGTGCCCGTCTTTTCTTCATCTTTATCCTGAGTAGGTGACTAGCATCCCCCACTACTGGTAAAATGTCTAACCTCATTTATTGGCTCCACTCCTTTGACGTCTTTCTTTATATTAGGTTATTCCGGTTGTACTTCTTCTGTCTGCCTTGCCTTATTCGACGTCATTATACTTACAATATAGTTCTATGGGATTCTACGTGTATCCTTGAATGCAAAAGGCACTTAAGGAGTAAACATAGGTTCCATTTCACTCTACGAGACTCCAACCTTCGGTCAAGCTGAAATGACCAACAACCTATTCACCCCATATCTAGACTTAATACTTTTAGATGTGCATACATCTACCCTTCTTCATTCTTCCGTATTTGCGAAGAACTCTACTTATTTGTTATCCATCATTCCTTGTAGTAGACTTCAGAACTCATTACAATATTGGATCTTGTGTCCCTCTTCAGAACTCTATTCTTTGTTATCCATCATTCCTTGATGCCTCATACACACTTATATTGTTAACTTTATTATCTTTCCTTTGTAACTCCTCCTAGAACCATCAGATCCTTCCAACCTTTTACTCTTTAGAGTCACTTAGACCAATTTTCCCTTTCTAACGATTTCAGAAAAGCTCTTTAATGAACTGGTGAGCAGACGATCAAACATCAGGCTTTTTAGAGTTTCCACAAACATTTGCATTATCTCGCTCTCTACAAATGTAGGTTGCATTTACGATGCAAGATCCCTCCATCTATGAGAATATTAACGTAAAGTTTCATTCACCCTCTGTTCCATTTATTGTAGCATTACTCAAGTGGGCCCTATCTCGGAAACATTCTTGTAACTATATAGAAAAGCTTTGTGTAGATCCTTTAATGTTTTTATGTTTTCCCTTCTCAACTGCATGTACCAACGAACTATAGGATCTATCAAGCTATCTTGAAAGCAATGAATCAACAACTTTTCCTCTTATAAAAGGCAACCATCTTCCTATAGTGCATGGTAGATGCGCAAACGGGCAAGTAGTTTCATCATACTTGTCAAAATTTGGCATCTTAAATTTCAATGGTAATACCAGATCAAACACCAATCCCAATTAAGATATGTTAGAACCTCGAACACATGCTCCTTTCATCTCTATGATCATTTCCTCCAATGCTTTGAAGTGCTCAATATACTTTTTCTCCATCTTTAGGCATACCTTTTCCACTTCATTCAAAAAGTTTAGATTTGAAACCTCGTTCGAGTTGTAATTAAAGAAATTAGCACCAAGCTTTATTGGATGACTTGCAAATGCTCCAACTAGATTAATTTGGATCTTAACATATGAATGTTGCCCCTCAGGTGCACCCTAGTGTGAGATACAGTGTCAACATGTCATTTGGTCTCATTCAATACTCCCACCAGTGCTTTTATGCTTCCCTGATTCCCTAGGTCTCAACAAGGCGATCAATTGATTGATAATATATGCTTGTGCCCGAGAAATACTATCTCCCATGTTCTTCTCTATGCGATCCAAACGATTTTGAATTTCCATACGCTAGTCTAGATCCTCACACGCACGTGCATTGCATGCACGCGACGTTATAGATCCCCGTGGTCCCTTCGCCTTCTCTAGTTGCCATGTCATCACCATCAGTGATTATCTTCTCCGACAGCCACACCCGAACGCAAACAAAGAAAGAAAAAGACGATGTCAGAGGTTCATACCACAAAAATTGTGGAAATCAAAATAAAAAACAAACAAATTTTAGGAGAATCGCAGAGCCAAGGACAAATCGTCAGCAACCAATAGCAATTTTCATTTTATTTCTTTCTACAATTCATGTAAATCAGGCTATATAAACAAGAGCAAAAATATTGTAATCCTATTCGGAAACCACCATTGAAATCGAAAAAGAAAAATTTCAGTGGTAATTTTTCTTGCTTTTTCTTTCATGCACGAAAACCAAATATATTAGGGTTTATTCTTTACCTTTTTTAGAGTCGACGACCTCCTTTCTCCCTTTTTCTTCTCCGGAAACAAACAATAGGTCTTCGGATCAATAGTGGTAAGCCAAGCAAAGAGAAAAAAAAAAGCTCTTTTCTTCTTATTCTTCCGGAACCAAAAATGGTCTTTGTTCTCGATTTTCAAACAAAGGCTCTGGATTTTGGTTCTGAGTTTATAAAAGAATGATCTTTCTTTTTTTCTTACTTTGATCGAAAGGGATTTGAAAGAGGTTTTCAAATCAGGCTTTAAAAAGAAAGGGGAAAGGTTTGGTTTTTGATCGCCGACCATCTTGGATGGTGGCCGGATTCTAGAAAATACCGAGGTTTTTCTGGGCAAGTGATGAACACCATGGTGGTGTTCATCCATGTCCAGAGAGAAAATGGGGATGGGTCATTCTTTTCAAAAGAAAGAGATATGGGGAAAGTTTAAAAATAATTTCTGTTTAACCTATATACCAGTCCCCTCTTTTAAAAATGGGATATTTGTGTCATTAAATCCCTCCGTGTAAGGGAAACTATACCCGCAACCCTCAAGTGTTTTTTGAATATTTTAATTTTTTTTCTGATTTGAGTTGTAATCGGGTGATTTTCAAATGGTTTAATTCATTCTAAGTCTCTCCGTGTTTTATGGCTTATTTTCAAGTCCTTCCTCACTTCAAAATGACATTTTAAGGGTCTAAATATTTTCCAATCGTTTTGATCTAATCACGGTAATAAAATAGGTATTGTTTCTCTTTTAATTCGATTCTTTAATTTATTTTCTTTTCATTTTGATCCCTATTTTCTATTAGAGTCTCTTATTTTAAATTTATCTCTTAAATTCAGTTTCTCTTTTGAATTAGTCATTTACGGTAGCTTTCTTATTATTTTTGGCCTTTATTTATTCATTCATGTTTATGTGTATGCATGTTTCACCGTATTTGGTTAGTAGATATCACAATAGATTAGAATTTTACTTTGGATTGTAAGTTTTGATTGTTTGTGTCTTTTTGATTAGTTGTATATGCATAGGTTATATTTTGCATAAATTTGTATGTTTAACTTGATCTTTGTTTATTTACTTATTTTATGTGACATGGTATATTTTCCTCGGTATAACTAAATTCGACGCATTTATATATGTTTTGTTTGTTTTTATATACATATTTTCATGTATTATTTTTGTGTTTAAACATTAATTTATATTAGGTTCATGTGTTGTTTATGAGTACTTTCATGTATGTTTTCTTGTATTTGACATATTGTTTATCATTTGTATTCATCATATTTTGAATATATGTTTTTATCTAGATTTTACATTGTTACAATAAGTCTTTATATCATGTTACATTTTTGTTGTATTATGGCATGTCCTTTTTTTGTAATGTCTATAGCTATTTTATTATGAATGTATTATTTATTTATTTTTATCCTTTTTTATTTTTTTCATATCTTGTATTTATTTTTTATAAATTTCATATATTTTATTTCATGATTAATGTAGCCCAAGTTACATATAATTAACAACTTAATCAATGTGAAATCTCTTTATTCGGTCGTAACAAGCCCGACGCCAGGCATAGTGGCGGCAGTGTATGCGTTTACCTTCGAATAAAAAACGTTTAAAATAAATCCAAATTTATAATTAAATACCAACTTAATTGCCACTTTAATTTGAAAAGTTTAATATTAAATAAGTAATAAATATTTTAAGGTACCAATTTTGGGCGGTTTGGAATGCTAACCCCGTTTTTAACCATAATCGACTCCAAACCCTTTTAATATTGAATCTTTAGTTTTAACTTTAATTCGTTTCTAACATTTTTAATTAGTTTTCCAAATCATCCCCCAATTAAAATTTTAATTGTTTTTCCACTTATTTTTTCAAATCGTTTTTTTAATTCCTACCTAATTCATTTACTAATCCTTAATCCTTAATTTTTCAAATTTTATCTTTTCCTAAACTTTTAACCCTAATTTGAATTCTTTCCAAAAATCCTAATTTTTTTCAAATTCTAAGTTCTCTTTAATTTTCCAAATTCCATATTTTTCCAATCCCTAGCCCTAAAATTCCCCTTTTCTATATTAAATTCTCTAATTTTCAAATTATTTCAACATTTTGAAACCTAATTTCTAATTTTTCATCTTTTATAAAATAACGACCTTCATCCTATTAAACCTCGAAATTTTTATTTTAGGGGTCACTACAGTTGGCGACTCCATTGAGGACGTTTTTAATTTTTAGAGAGTCAAGCCTTTTTATTATCGCTTAATTAATATTAAAAGTTATAAATTAAAGTGACAATTATGCTTGTATTTATTTATTAAGGCGGGTTTATTTTAACGCATTTTAACAAGACATTTTAACCCGTTCTTTTAAGTGGGGGGAAAATGCTAGTGCTTTCGTAAGGATATTGTTTCTTCGTACGGGCCTAGCAAAGTACCTTCAGGGCTCGACTACCCTATGTTTTGTTGGGAATATTGTTTCCCCGTATGGACATAAAGAAAGGGGCCTCCCAATTGAAATGAGCCTATAATGGGAGGATCGGGGCGCCTTTTTACTCTTAGAAGAGGAAAACAAGGACAATTCGGGTACCGTTTAGTACAAAAATTGCATATAGAGAATATAGAAAATCCATCCTTTAGAGCCAAGCGGATAACCTAGGGGTTTAGACGAAATAAATAAGGTTATTTTGTTTTTTGTTTTATTGATTTGTTTATTGTTATCATTTTGCACTAACCTTTTCGTGCACTATTTTATATATAAACATTTCATATTTAAGGGTGTTGTTCTAAGTGGTTTGTCCAATTAGAGTCTTTCATTATAGTTAGAGGATTAAAAAAAATAAAATAGAAAGATAGGTAAAAATAGAAAGAGAAGAAAAAATAAGAGTGATGAGTGCCTAAAAGTCCTCTATTTCACATCATTTCTCCACTTATTTATTGCTAATAAAGACAGAATTAAATATAATAATAAATATTTCTGATTATTTTCCATATTTCAGTATCTGAATACTATTTTTATGAAATTATCCATTATTTGGAATAAAACAGATATGTTTGATAGTTTTCTTTCTTAGACAGGAAACTAGATCACAGAAAGAGCCAAAGAAGAAAATAGATGCTGAATTGCAAATAAAACATCCGCCAAGGCAGCGTTCTGAAGACTGTCACGGCAGCATAAAAGACGAAAAGTGATGCTTAACAGGAAGAAAAAAAGATACCGAAAGAGTAAAAGAAAGAAAACAACTCAGTTAGGAAGTCAAGCCCAACCGCGGGAAGATATATTTTAGGAATTAAGATTTATTTAAGATAATTTAATTAGGAATTAGATTTCTTCTTTGTTTAGAACTCTTTCCTTGCATGGAAAGATCAACTTAGGACTTGGCCTATATAAGACACTCACTCATTAGGTTTATGTTTAGGAGAGAAGAAGTCGGTTTATACACATAAAATATCCTTAGCCGCCGACCACAATATGTTCTAAACTCACTTGGAGGTTTAGATTGTTGTGGAGTAGATGGAGAGGAAGGTTACATTATTATTGATATTTATTAATGCAAGTCTTATTTCATAGTTTATTCTTTCTGGATACTTAACTTTCTTTGAATATGAGCTCAAGATGATAAGTATGTGAAGAAATATCCATTTCTCTAATATCGGGAGAGTTAAGCTCATGAAACGAGAGAATACGGTCTTTGCTCACGGGTATTAACTAATTTGGTTTGGATTTCAGCGACTAACAAGATGTATGTGAGTTTGTGATCTACCCTTGATTAACACCGGGAGGTTCATCAAGACACGAAGATTTCAACAGTTTTCTTCGCTTAGGGATAAAGAAGAAACATATACGACTGTTCTGTCGAACTATGAAAAGTTGAATTTTCGACAAGGCATAACCTCGCCTAGGCAACTACGGTGACCCTTTGTACGATCCGCCGAGGCGGTAGTTCAACTCATTGCATTAATAAGTGGATTAGCAATATTGTAACACCCAACCCGGATGTCACATTGGGCGTCCAGCCCAAAACCCGTATTTTAAAATTTTCCTTTAAAAGTCCAATAATAAAATCAAATATGGTCCAAAACCGATCCATGAAATCTCTTAAATTAAAACAAGCCCCAAAATAGTTTAAAGAAATTCAGAGCTCCAAAAATATTATAGACCATTTAAAAACATTTGACCTAATTTAAAATAACAGAGTTACAAGTTACAATAGGGTTTAGCATAATACTATACCCACTACATCTAATAAAGGTACTCTGACAACACGGTCGATGCCGAAAGTCCAAACCTTGATGGTGCTCCACGAAACCCGCTTCACCTAACCTACGCACGAAAACAGATTTGAAACGCTGAGCCACACAAGCTCAATGGATACGCCAAACTCGGCCAACATCATGCATATCAAAGCAGTAAAGCATAGCATATAAATCACATGCATGGTATGATGGTCTAGCATGCTTGCCTAACACATGACATAAATGAGATGTATATTATCACACACAGCATATACAAATCAACAATCACACAATGTAGTGAAGCGCGCGTCCACATAATATCGGGATCCTACACTACGAGTAGAGCCCGCGTCCACAAAGCATCGGGATCCCATACTCAAGGATGAGGCCCGTGCCCATACAGCATCGGGATCCTACATCCGAGATTGAGGCCCACGTCAAAACAACATCGGGATCCTTCAAATCCCATACTCGGAATGTCACATCGCGTATCTTCGAATAAGGTCCGCATCCACACAGCATCGGGATCCTACACTCAGGATAGTCGTCAAATCATCATCTGGAATGTTACATCGGATGGCCTTCGACGTGTTGCAACACTTATGGATATCCGGATTTCCAACACACAAAGACTCAACCCACACAAACGATCCACCTAGGATCACAACACAACAAGATGTTTAAGATTATCTCAATTAGTCTTTCGGAGTTATAACAACAAATCTTAGTTCGATAATTTGTTTCATAGCTTTTAGATTAAAATGATTATTTATTAAGAAACACCGAGCCCTAAAACTCTACCCATCTTGGCCAAATTATACAGGGGTATCAATACCCTTAGGTAGGGTATCGAAACACTCAGCACCGATACCCACCCAAAGAGGGTATCGAAACACATAAGTATCGATACCAGTATCGATACCGTTGACCAATTTCAAAAGTTAACAAAAGGGAAGGAACCGTTTCGATACAGGTAACGATACAAAAAGTTTCTAGAATCCCTCGGTATCGATCCATGGTTTGATACCCCTGATCGACAAGCCAAACCACACTCATGGGTATCGATACCGGTAACCCGAGTATCGATACCCCTTGTACGAAGGATAGGTTTGCACTTAGAAATGCTAGAGTTTCATCCCCAAATCTCACCTAAACGATTATAAAGTTTTCCTACTCATTTCTAAGTGTATTTAGGATGTTTTAACATCAATTTCCAACCGTTTGACACATAAACTCAGATTTCACCATTAATGACCTATTTTCAAACAACCCAAGCAAGACAACACACATACATGATTTCTCTATATGCTATGCATTCTACCATGAATGGATGATGAAGAAAGAGTTGGGAGTACCAACCTCTTAGCAAAATAGCAACAACCCAAGCTCACTCCTCCAAGCTTTTTCCTTTGCCCAAACCTTGAGATGATGACCCAACTTCTTTCTCTAAAAGAAGAAGATTAAACCAACGTTTAGACACTACAAGGGATTTTTTAACTCATAAAAACATCAAGGAAGATCATAGAAACAACTCTCAAACTCAAATCCCAAATTTTCCCTCACATCTCTCTTCTTTACCAAACCAAACTACTTTTACCTTAGGTTATAGATCCTCCAAAGCTCTACAACATCCTCTCTACCAAGAAAACGAGATTCTGAGCTAAACCCTTAAAACTCCAAACTTTATTTATCTCTTTTCTTGCTACCAAGATGAAGGAGATGAGGAAGGAAAATAAAAGAGATGATGATCTCACTCCTGCTGAACAACTCTAAAACCCCTCCCTCTTCCACTTATTTGGCATTTACCAAAATGCCCTCTCACTAAACCTCAAGCCCAAAACCATAAAAGCCTACAACCAAACCAACCCTAGAGCCTAAGGCCCAACAACCTAAGGCTCCAACTGTACAAACATGGGGCCCAAAACCAAGCCCAACACATTGAGTTAACCCGACCCTCGGATATGGGAAATCTGGGTCGTTACAAATATAACTAGATTCTCTTCTATAAAGCATTCAATCTAACCTCATTCTTCTCAATATTATTTTCTATAAATTAATATAGTTTAGTTACTATAATTAAACCAATCCAATTATTTGTGTTTTTAATTTCTTAAGTGTAGATAGGAAGTAGTAGAATCGACATAGTCTTCGTAGGACCGACATCTTAAATACTATAATCTGACAAAGGTGAAATTTAACAAGGACTCCATATTGTCCATCAAAGAGAAATAAAGAGAAAAAAAGTAAATAATTGAGAGAAAAAATAGAAAGAGAAGAAAAAAAAAAGGGAAGAAGAAAAGAGGCAAAAATATAAGAAAAAGAAAAAGAGAAGGAAAAAGAAAAAAACAATGAAAATAGAAAAAAAAGGAAGAATAAAAACTGAAAAAAAAGAGAAAAAAAGAAAATAAAGAGATAGAAAAAAAGAAAAGGGTGATTAATGAGGAAAAAAATGAAAAAGAAAAAGAAAAATAGAAAAAATAGAAAGAAATAACAAAGGAACATTAAGATCTTTTAATCGGTGAAAGTTGCTCAAAGGGCGATCACTAACGTGATCAACACCTTTACTTGCATTCATACATACATCTCGTAGCATACATCTTGTTAAATGTTGAATCAACACTACATAACATGAAGGTGTCAATTCAAGTGGTTTGCTCAAATTAGAAACTTCCACTATAGAAGTTTTTCCAAAGAGAAAGAGATTATCTCGAGAGTTCAACATCGATTTAGAGTCAATCAAATAGCATGTCACACCAAACGAATTTAGTCAAGTCTACAATGATGATGACTTCTTAGAGTTGTAGCTTTCTTCCCAAAGAAGATAGTCAGTATGAAGTTGCAAGGACACTTAATCATTATCGTGGTTTATTCAAAGGTGATGGTAGTACAACACACCAATGAAGGTTCAAGTATAAATACCAACCTATGAATATTCTACTTTAAAAAACGAAGTATATCATCCACTCATTGCCTCGAGATGGAAGTTTTCCTCAACTATTACGCAATTGGAAGATTTTGCCAAGTTTATCGATGGGAGATCATTTTTGGGGAAAGTTACTCAAAGGATGATCATTGAAAATTCGGCGCCTTTACTTTCATTCATTCATACATGTTCATGCAATTTCAAGCATATAACTTGCATTAATTAATAACACAAGAGGATTGATCATGGGTACCATGTGGCAGCTTTTCAAGGACTACGCCGGTCAATTGGATAAAAATTTTGCTAGACGTAGAGTCGTACCAAGGGGGCATTCGTGTTTGATGCTAGGAAGGATAAAGGGATGAACTTAGAGCAGTACGACTTCAAGAACATGAATGATCTTGTGGCAAGGGTGAGAAAAATTGAAGGACTTCATGAGTTAGTATTCAAGAATCAAAATGAGATACTGTCAGGCATGAAGAGTTTTCAAGATGAAATGAAGGAGCGATTCAGTGAGTTAGGGGATATGGTAGCTGCTGCGATCAAAGGAAAAACCCCGACAGAAAGATCTTTCGTGTAAGAAAGTGAGAGTCAAGGTTGTAAGGAAATGACTCTATCTGAAAAAGACCAAGTTATTATTCGTCAATATGAGGTAGCTTGTAATGCCTCTGTTGGTTCCAATAAATTAGCGTTGGATAAAATCGAAGCCACTCTTAGGAAAATTTTGTCCTCTTTGATGGAAGGAAGTCTCGAAGGGTGTTTAAGGGGGAAAGAACGCCATATGAATCGTGAAATTTCCCACCCAACTCCTTATACCTTCAGGAGTTTCCCACCACAAGTGATAAATCCAACTCAGGTTTCTAGGAAAGAGAAGGCAAAGAAAACATTTACACCTTTGCCATTTTCTTATAGGGAGATATACTCACTTTTGTATGAGGCAAGTCTGGTATGACCTACATTTGTCACTCCTTTCAAACCAACATATCCTACTTGGTATGATGTCAATGTACGTTGCAAATACCACGACGACATAATGGGGCACTGAATTAAGAACTGCATAGTATTCAAGAAGATGGTGCAAAACTTGATTAACACCGAGGTTCTAAAACTTGAGTCATCGGATACGAAATCCAACTCTTCACCTAAATATGGTGAACAATAAGGGGGTAGAATGATTAGGGCGGTTTAGGAGTAATGCCAAAGCCAGAAGGAGTATTAGGCACATCTTAGTTTGTTTATCATGTCCTAGACGATAACTTGCATTAATAGTTTTGCATTTGCTATTTTTCTTTTATGTTTGAATCAATCTTGCTACTATTGATCTAAAAGTAGCAATGACTTTATGTAAAGGCCACGTACTTTTTTTTAACTTCAATCAGGAGATGCCTTTCGTCAAATTGTTTTGTAAATTTCTTTATCTTCAAAATTCCTTGGATGTCACGTGCTTATTACTCAATTACAAAATTATTGGAATCTTGTGATTACGATGAAGTACAATTCCTTAATCACTAGATTTGGTCAATAACTTACGAAAAATGAGACTACTACTCCTTTAGTGACGTTCAATGATATGAAAATCTCCTAGAAAAGGCCCGATGTTATTAGGTGATCTTGTGAATTCCCCCCAAGAGCATAAAGATTGCATCTAGAGAAAAAAAAGAAAGAAAGAAAAGCAAAGAAAAAGAAAAAGGAAAGGGAGTAAGATAAAATACTCTTGTACAATGCTAGCAGGGCAAGAAGGAAAAGCTTGAATATATAAAAGGAGAAAATATTGAGAACTAGAATGAGTAATTTTCGAATAGATCAAGCAAATACGATAATCATTAGGATGAACCAAGTAATCCGAAGGAATTCAAAATATTCAAATATCTCCACAGCTTTCAAAGGTTAAAAACTGAACTTCGAGGGTTGAATCTAAAGCTCTTGAAGTCCAAGGAACCTCTTTTTATTTATTTTCAAATTTTTGTGTTTGCCAAAACCTATTTAAATTTTGTTCTGTTTACAATAATCAAATTGTTTTTAAAATAGAATATTTTTGTCTAAAAAGATTTATGAACAAGACCATTAATACAAACAATCATCTTTGACATGACCAGAGAAGAAGGGGAAATGTGTGATACTAGATGTTTTTTCTGAAAAGATCATTTTGATTGTAAGATGATACATATTGAGAATTTAGGTCAACATAAATAAACAAAGATTACTCAAGCCTATTGGGGTTATAGTTTAAGCATAGATAGATATCAAGCCTTTGGGACAAAAGTTATATTTAGGGCAATAAAGAGAGTCAATCGGAAGGTCCAGAGACAAAAGTCAAAGTGGAACCAAGAGAATAATCCTAAATGAGCATGTTGAAAATGAACCTTAAATGACCTAAGCCTAAGAATTGATAGCTACTACCCCAAGCTGAAAATAAAAGTATTTCGAGATCAATACTTCAGAATTTTAAAGTGAATCAAGAACAAGAGAATAACCACGTTTATTTGAGAGAAGAGTAATAATAAATGCCAAGATATTAGCTAGTTTTCTACCATAATGATTTGATTGGTTTCAAAAATAAGGATCGAGTCTTAATTAACAAAGAAGACCCAGAAATTTGGGAGCATATGTTCACCCTAACATTGCAATCTAAGACTTGTCGCGAAGAGTCATTGAAAAACAATGGCTGACACAAAGTTGAAAGAAATGAGGCATAATTGAATAGAAGGTGTTTACCCATCAATGCAAATCAGTTTTGGCTTCTCAAAGAGACGAATAAAAGAAAAAGGTCAGCAAGGATGAGGATGATCTTTGTCCAAGGTTGAACCTTGAAAAATTTGGGGCATATGTCCACCATAGTACTTGAGAGAAAAAGAAAAAGAGAGAAAAAAGGCCCCTAGGTAAGTGCTGAACCTATACCAAAAGAAGATAATTGGATCACAAAAATGATAGATCTTGTTCTGACCAACACAAGAAAAACGATCTCCTTTTCAAGACAAAATAGAGAATGAAGATTTAGCAGAGATAGATGCCCGAGGAGATAGGAAGCGAGTCTATCCTCTAAGAAAAGATTAAAAAAGAAAAGAAAATAAAAAATAACAGCCATGCATCATTTAGGTTAAATATTCATGTATCATTTAGGTTAGATATCCATGCATCATTAGCAATCTCATTTCTTTCCATCATTGCATTTTGTTCGTTTTAAACAAGAATTCTGAAAATTGATCAGAAACTTGATCTATAGCTCACTAGAGAAGAAACAAATCTCGAAAGAATCATGAGTCCTTGAATTTATTTGACGATAGACGGTATGAGGTTGAGATACCTTGTTTGAAAAAAAAGAGAAGAAGAAAAAGAGAAAAAAATGAAAAAAAAAGAAGAGAAAGAGAAAAAGAACAAGAAGAAAATAAAAGAAAAAAGAAGAAGAAGAAGAAGAAAAGAAAAAAAATAAAAGAATAAAGGATTTCTTTAATACTAAGACTATATACGCAAGAAAAAGAAAAGAAAAGAAAAGAAAAAAAGAAAAAGAAAAAAAATAAAAGGAAGAAGAAGAAGAAGAAGAAAATAAAGAGACGGTCGAGGGTGAACAATCGAGAATATGTAGAGACCAATAAAGGATTTCTCTAATACTAAGACGATATACGCTTGAAGAGAGGGATCATCCATCACAGTATACACTCGAAGAGAGGGGTCTTTCTTTGTGACATACGCTCGAAGATAGGGGTCATTCATCATGACATACGCTCGAAGAGAGGGTTCGTCCATCACAATATATAATTGAAGAGAGAGACCGTTCATTATGACATTGTCTCGAAGACAGAGGTCATTAATCATGATATACGCTCGAAGAGAGGGGTCATTAATCACTACATACGCTTGAAGAGAAGGATTGTCCATCACGGTATATGCTCAAAGAGAGGAGTCGTCTGTCATGGTATACGCTCGAAGAGAGGGACCGTTCACCATGATACATGCTCAAAGAGAAGGGTCATTCATCACAACATATGCTCAAAAGAGAGGGGTCATTCATCACGGTATATGCTCGAAGAGAGGGGCTGTTCACTATGACATATGCTCGAAGAGAGGGGTCATTCAACACGACAAACTTTCGAAGAGAGGGAACGTTCACCATGAAATACGCTCGAAAAGAGGGGTTCATCACGATATATGCTCGAAAAGAGGGTTCGTTCATCACGGTATACGCTCGAAGAGAGGGACCATTCACCATGACATACGCTCGAAGAGAGGGATCATTAATCACGACATATGCTCGAAGAAAGGGGTCATCCGTCACAGTATACGCTCGAAGAGAGGGACTATTCACCATGACATACGTTCAAAGAGAGGGGTTATTCATCACGATATACACTCGAAGAGAGGGGTCATCCATCACTGTATACGCTCGAAGAGAGGGATCATTCATCATGAAAAACGCTCGAAGAGAGGGGTCATTCATCATGATATACGTTCGAAGAAAGGGGTCGTCCATCACGATACACACTCGAAGAAAGGGACCATTCACCATGACATACGCTCGTAGAGATGGGTGATTCATCACTACATACGCTCAAAGAGAGGGGTCGTCCATCACAGTATCTGCTTAAAGAGAGGGACTATTCACCGTGACATACACTCGAAGATAGGGGTCATTCATCGCGACATACGCTCGAAGAGAGTGGTCGTCTATCACAATATATGCTCGAAGAAAGGGACCGTTCAACATGGCATAGGCTTGAAGAGAAGGGTCATTCATAGTGACATACGCTCAAAGAGAGGGATCGTCCATCACAGTATACGCTCGAAAAGAGGGATCATTCACCATAACATACGCTCGAAGAGAGGGGTCATTCATCACGACATATGCTCGAAGAGAGGGGTAGTCCATCACGATATACGCTCGAAGAGAAGGACCGTTCACTATGACATACGCTCGAAGAGGGTTCATTCATCACAGCATACGCTCAAAGAGAGGGTCTATTACGGTATACGCTCAAAGCGAGGGACCGTCAGATGTTACAATGATTAGAAATCAGAGCATCTCCAAACATGGAAGTCGCATAAAAATATTGCTTGTAGTCTTTGCTTTATCATTGTTTCACAAAGATAAGCAAAGAGGGGCAACTGTAATCACTAATTTTTTCCGAGGTAAACCCGTTTATTTCTCATTTTCATTTTTATTTTAAATAATATGCTTTAGTTAATTTTTTAGCATTTATAAAAAAAAGAAAAAAGCAAAAAATAAAATGGGTTCATTTTTAAATATTCATTTAGTTCTACTTATTTATAAAAATATATTAAAAATAAAAAAAATTATGTACACAGATTAAACTAAAAAATCTCACCATAAAATACTAAAAATTATTATATCCTAAAGTATTATATTTTTATGTCTTAGTATTAGGAAAATAAAAAATATTTTAGTCAACCCTATTCGTTGTCTTTTAGCATTGTTATCATTATTTTTACCCTTATCTATGCTAAATAAAATATATAGGTATGTTACGAGCTTTAAAAATCAAAAAGTATTTTTTTCCATCCGTTTCTATTTATTCATTCTTATTAGTTTTATTTGGCTATTATTATTATATTTATTATTATTATTATTATTATATTACTGATTAAATAAATAAAGCCTACTTAAATAAGTAAAACCAAACTTAAATAATAAATAAGAGGCCCATTTATTTAATTAACTGTCCATATTACATAACAGAAACAAAAAAAATATATAATACATATCACAAGCCCATGTTTTAATCAGATCGTTAGGGTCCTAATTGAGCCTAACCGAATACCTATCATAAGCCCTAACTATGACCCTTTTGCTTCCTCCTACGCAGTCACATCTCAACCGTTGGATCAAAGATTTGGTCCAATGGTTGAGATTAAAATGAGAAGAAGCTTTTGGAGTTCCCTACGCGCTTAAGCGTGATGTTATGGATTCCCCACACGCGCGTGCATTGCACACACACGATGTTATAGATCCCTTGTGGTCCCTTCGCCTTCTCCGGTTACCACGTCACCACCATCAATGGTCATTCTCTACTCCGGCTGGCACACCCAAATGCAAACAAAGAAAGAAAAGGACGATGTCAAAGGTTCATACCATCAAAAATGCAGAAATCAGAATAAAAAACAAACAAATTTCTGGAGAATCGTAGAGCCAAGGACAAATCGGCAACAACCAATAGCAATTTTCATTTAATTTCTTTATACAATTCATGTAAACCAGGATATATAAATAAGAGCTAAAATATTGTAATCCCATTCAGAAACCACCATTGAAATCGAAAAAGAAAATTTTCAATGGTAATTTTTCTTGCTTTTTCTTTCATGCACGAAAACAAAATAGATTAGGGTTTATTCTTTATCTTTCATAGAGTGGACGACCTCCTTTCCCCCTTCTTCTTCACCGGAAACAAACACCAGGTCTTCGGATTAGTAGTGGTGAGACAAGCAAAGAGGAAAAAAAAGTTCTTTTCTTCTTTTTCTTCTCAAAGCAAAAATGGTCTTTGTTCTCGATTTTCAAACAAAGGCTTTGGATTTTGGTTCAGAGTTTACAAACGAGTTAGCTTTCTTTTTTTCTTGCTTTGATCGAAAGGGCTTCGAAAGAGGTTTTCAAATCGGGATTTAAAAAGAAAGTGGAAAGGTTTAGTTTTTGGTCACCGGCCACCGTGGATGGTGTTCGGATTTTGGAAAATGCAAATGCTTTTCTGGGCAAGTGATGAGCACCATGATGGTGTTCATCCGGTTCCAGAGAGAAAATGGGGATGGGTCATTGTTTTCAAAATAAAGAAATATGGGGAATGTTTAAAAATAATTTCTGTTTAACCTATATACTAGTCCCCTGTCTTAAAAATATGATATTCGCATTATTAAATCCCTCTGTGTAAGGGAAAATATGCCCGCGACCGTTCAGTGTTTTCCGAATATTTTAATTTGGTCCTGATTTGAGTTGTAATCAGGTTATTTTCAAATGGTTTAATTCGTTCTAAGTTTCTCCATGTTTTATGGCTATTTTTAAGTCCTTCCTCATTTCAAAATAACATTTTAAGGGTCTAAATATTTTCCAATCGTTTTGATCTGATCACTGCAATAAAATAGGGATTGTTTCTTTTTTAATTCGATTCTTTAATTTATTTTCTTTTCATTTTGATTCCTATTTTCTATTAGAGTCTATTATTTCAAATTTATCTTTTAAATTTAATTTTTATTTTGAATTAGTCATTTACTATAGCTTTTTTATTAATTTTGGCCTTTATTCATTTATTTATTTATTTATTTATTTATCCTTTCATTATTTTATTTGCAACCATGCATCTTATTGTTCATGTTTATGTGTATGTGTATGCATGTTTCATCGTATTTGGTTAGTAGATATCCCAATAGATTAGAATTTTACTTTGGTTTATTATTTTTATTGCATGTTTTGAAAACGTCTTTTTGATTAGTTTTATATGCATAGGTTTTATTTAGAATAAATTTGTATGTTTAACTTGATCATTGTTCATTTATTTGTTTTATGTGATATGGTATATTTGCCTTGGTATAATTAATTTCGACGCATGTATATATGTTTTTTTTTCTCACGTTGGTCATTTATTTATTTATTTCAATATTGTTATCTCGTTTATCGTATGAACATGAGACTTTGTTTCTATCTTTACACATGTATTGATATGGTAGCATGTTCCTTTTTGTATATATTTCATGCTTCACTTTGGTTCACGTTGATTATAAGTATTAATTTGTAATATAGTTAGCTTTGTTTTTATCTTGTATCTCATGTGTTTATGATTTTGTAACATGTCATTTTATGCTTCGTACATTAATGTTAAAGTGGCATGTGTTTGTAACATACTTTGTACTTTAGTTTTGTTTGTTTTTATACACATATTTTCATGTATTATTTTTGTGTTTAAACATTAATTTATATTAGGTGCATGTGTTGTTTATGAGTATTTTCATGTATGTTTTCTTCTAGTTGACATATTGTTTATCATTTGTATTCATCATGTTTTGTATATATGCTTTTATCTAGATTTTACATTATTACAATAGGTCTTTATATCATGTTACATTTTTATTGTATTATGGCATGTCATTTTTTGTAATGTCTATAGCTATTTTATTATGAATGTATTATTTATTTGTCTTTATCCTTTTCATTTTGTTTATATCTTGCATTTATTTGTTATACATTTCATATATTTTATTTTATGATTAATGTTGCCCAAGTTATACATAATTAACAACTTAATCAATGTGAAGTCTCTTTATTCTATTGTAACGGGCCCGACGCCAGGCGTAGTGGCGGCGATGTATGTGTTTGACAAGCGTCGAATTATCAAATAAATAATTCTTATTTCTCAAATTAAATAAAAGAATAGTATAGAGAAAGTAGGGTCGATCCACAGGGACTAAGAAATTTACAATGTTGAATTGAATTGACCCTGATCCAAAAAAAACAATAAATTAAAAATAGGGGTTTGATATTGTAAAACTAAAAATAATCTTAATCTAATAATAACTGAAATTAAATGAAAATAAATATTCGTAAGTAAAAAATTTAAAGAATATAGCCTCAAGCTTTGCTTCGCCTCAATTCCAAATTGATCATTGAAATAGATTTTACTTCAAGATTCATGCCAGTTATAGTCTACAAGGCCCAACCCTTGTAACTTACTTCTCTCTTCGGTAACCAATATTCTCAAGTCTATCTCTGGAATTCGGTCTTTGCTGGACTAATCACGTCTATCGCCGTTAGCGCCAAAATAACTTTAAGTACTGGAAAAGCCTGACTTGAGTTATAGCGTCTCACAAAGAATCAAACCCGATCTTAATCTCCCTTAGTAGACCGCCACTAAGTTTGTTCACAAGAAGCCAAATTTGCTACCAGCCGATTCTTCTTCCAAACGATAGATCTAAACAATCTTCAAGTCAACGTACACTTTTTGAAATGAAGGCGTCGAGATTATTAAAGGAAAAGCCGATTGCCAATCCTTGATTTCAGAAAATCAAGAATGTTATCCAAAGGTATTAAGTGCTTTATTATTCTCACAATATGAATTGAGTCGTCACTAGCTTTCAGCTAAATGGAAGTTTAGCTAAGCATGAATGAGATCATACTTAATATTTTTCTAAAAGAATAGGAATAAAAACTCAAAGAAAAATTAAAGAACTAGAGAGAACTTCTATTATTCAAGAGAAAAAGTGAAAAGTGAAGAGTGAAGTACATCTCAAGCTTTACCTCTATGGGTATTTATACTATTCTAACACCCTAAAAGTGTAACAATTCAAAATTAAAAAAAATAAAAAAAGATAAAGATAAAGATAAATGTTCTAAAATTTAAAATTTAAATTCCTAAGATAAATCTCAGGATAATTCTAAAATAATTCATTCATCCATCTAGAATATGCTGACTGGACTATCTTCTAGAAGCTTTTGCTGACTGGATAATCCAAATCTGCCAGATCGGATATCGTCATGCCTCGTTTCGTGCCCATGACTCTAGCCATGATGAAAAATAAAAAAAGTGCAAAAAACATCCATCTTTCTGCTTGTCCTGGAAAACATATTCCTACATTGAAAATGAGCAGAATGGAACCAAATCAGTAGAAATACTTGTCAACAAAAACGAATTAACAAGAAAATATATTCGATATAAAAAACTTGTCAAATTCCCCCTCACTTGATTCATGCTTGTCCTCAAGCATGCTGTAATCAAACATGTTAAAAAGAATTTGCTAACATTTCTTTGTCCTGATTCATACCTGAAATTCCATGTTAATCAATCCACAACAATTGTCTAACTTGAAACATCAATCAAGAAGAAAAACACAAAAAGGATTAAGCAAAACCATAACATCCCATATGTTTATCAATCTCGCTGCAATTAAATTCAACACCCTTACAAGATTTCACTCAATTCACTCAAAGTGTTTCGGGTGTAAAAACGCTCAAAGCCAGAACTTAAACATGAAGTTACCATAGGCCTGTAAGAAAATCAAATCTCCACTACTTGCAAGAACCAAACACAATAATCAAAGGGTCTTAAATGGTTGTAATGGGGCTTGGGTAAAGGTGGGAGAAAAGACAAGAAAATAGGCTAACAGTCAAGACAAGAAATGTATATATTAAACCACGTCCACAAAAAAAGTGAAGAAAGATAATTATTAAACTATTTTCATAACAAAAGGTAAAGAACTGCAACAATCTTCAAATGACTTCATTTATGATTTTTTTCCTTTTTTACCGAGGGTTTTTCATTCTCTTTTTTGAGTTTGTTTTTTTCATTACCTCTTTTTTCTTCTTTTTTTTCATTCCCCTTTTTTCTTTTTTTTTTCTATATTTGGGTGGAACTTGGACATTCTTCGAGTAATCTTTCTTTCTTGTCTTGACAAGGATGAAAAAGATAATCAAAATAAAGACTTAAGTTTAAAAATGTGATTAAAACAAGAAAAAGGAAAAAGCTCAAACATGGCTAACTAGGGGATGTTAAAGGGTAGATAATTTTTTATGGTAAAAGTGGGTGAATCCTAAGTGCCCTTATCATATTAAAGCATTCAGTTCATACGTAATCTCGACATACATTTAAGTACAGGTTCTAGAATATCGATGTCAAGTTCGGCACACTCAATCAAACAAAAATATGAGCAAGAATGTAATGAGTTGCTCTTTAGGCTCAAATTTGACCAAAATGTGTAATTTGCATTGAATTAGGTGCATTTCAACCAATAAACTCATGGGATATCAAAATTTAGCAAAAACCACTAATCATGTCATCCACTATCATGTGTCTTAAATCAAACAAAAGTATGTCCGCAATCAAACATGGCATTTTTAGAATATGCAACAAAGCAAAGGATCTCAACAAAAACAATTTCTCATGTTTAACTAAGCATACTAGAATCAAAGCATAAAAATAAGCAACGAGGAATCCAACTTAGTACCCCCCTCACTTAAAGTGTATTGTCTCAATACAAAATAATAATAATAATAATAACGGTTCAAGAACGGTTCCTGCACTCCAATCGCTTGCGTCGCACATAACCTCAAAAGGGTACTCCCAATTTGGTGGTTGAACTATAGGTGCCGAAAATAACTTTTCTTTAAGGATGTCGAAGGCACGTTTACATTCAGAATTGAAATCGAAGGTTCTATCTTTTTGTAACAAGTTGCAAAGTGGTTGCGCCACCTTGGAAAAATCTTTAATAAATCTACGATAAAAACTTGTATGTCCAAGAAATGAGCGAACTTCCCTCACATTTGTGGGGTATGAAAGTGAGCGAATAACATCAACCTTAGCTTTATCAACAGTAATACCATTAGATGAAACAATATGGCCTAAAATCAAACCTTTCTCAACCATAAAATGGCACTTTTCATAATTTAATACAAGATTAAATTCTAGACATCGCTTAAGTATTTTTGTTAAATTTATTAAACACTCACCAAAGGAATTATCGTAAACCGTGAAGTCATCCATGAATACTTCGATCCCTTTTTTGATGTAATCAGAAAATATACTTACCATACATCTTTGAAATGTGGCTGGTGCATTACAAAGCCCAAACGGCATAAGTCGATATGCAAACGTACCAAATGGACACGTAAAGGTGGTTTTCTCTTAATCTTCAGGCACCACAGGAATTTGGAAAAAACCTGAAAATCCATCAAGACATCAATAATGAGATTTTCCAGCTAACCTTTCTATCATTTGATCAATAAATGAAAGTGGAAAATGATCTTTTTTTGTTAAAGCGTTTAATTATCTATAATCGATACAAACTCTCCACCCGTTTTGGACTCGCGTAGGAACAAGTTCACCTTCAGGATTCTCAATTACCGTGACTCCAGTTTTCTTTGGAACCACAAGGATAGGACTTACCCAACTATTGTCAGATATTGGATAGGTCATATCGGCATCTAAAAGTTTCTGAATTTATTTTTTTACCACTTCCATCATTGGAGGATTTAGGCGTATCTGATATTCTCGGGTTGGTTTGACTCCTTCTTCCACCTTTAATTTGTGCATGCAAGTCAATGGACTAAGACCTTTAATGTCGGCTATAGTCCACCCAATTGCCTCTTTGTAAGCTTTCAAAATTGTGACTAAATTTTCTTCTTCCTCCTTTGAAATGTTGTTCGATATGATGACTAGTAACGTGGAGTTATCTCTCAAAAATGCGTATTTAAGGTGTTTCGGTAACTGTTTTAATTCGACCTTAGGTGCCTGTAAAATAGAAGGCAAAATTTTAGTTTTATTTGAAGTAAGGAATATATCATAACTAATTGAAAATTTTTTCTCAAACTCCCTGATATCTTCCTCAAAGTCTTCCAACTCCCTGCACATATCATCAATAAAATTAGATTCAAGAAATTTTTCAATAGTAGGCTCAATAACATCAATAAAACTTTTACCATAGTCTCTGGATACTTCATTGCTTTATAGACATCAAATTTGACAACCTCACCATCGAACTCCATTGTAAGGATTTCACTCCTCACATCAATTTTTGCATGCACTGTACTTAGAAAGGGTCTTCCAAGTAAAATTTCGGATGACATGTTGATTCGATCATCTTCCATGTCGATAATATAGAAGTCTGCTGGAAAAATTAAATCATTTACCTTTACGAAAACGTTTTCAAGAACTCCTTTAGGGTAAACAGCGGACTTGTCGGCAAGCTGAATTGTTACACATGTTTCCTTCAAAGGCTCAGCACTAAGTAAGTTATAAACAGATAGTGGCATGACATTTAAGAAGCACCAAGATCGCACATAGCTCGCTTAATACCTATTTTACCAATTTTACAGAGAATGACAAACATACCTTGATCTTTGTATTTAGGCGGGATTTTATGTTGAATAACGGCCGAAACATTTTCACCCAAATTAACTTTCTCATTACCGGTAAGTCTCCTTTTATTTGTGCAGAGATCTTTTAAAAACTTAGCATATTTTGGTACTTTTTGAATTACATCAAGGAGGGGTATGTTTATTTCTATCTTTGAGAAGACATCAAAGATCTCTTTCTCTTCAGCTTGTTTGTCACATTTTACTAGCCTTGATGGAAAAGGAGGCGGAACAACATAAGGAGATGGTTTAAGGGTGGCTTGTGATTAATCTTCCTTCTCTTTCTGAGGTAACGTGACATTTTCCTTAGGTTTGATAACAGTACCGCTTCTCAAGGTGATTGCACTTACGTTTTGTCGCGGATTTGGCTCGATCTATGAAGGTAATTTTCCTTGTGATTCCAAACGTCCCATAGTTTGAGCAAGTTGACTCATTTGCTTGTCTAGTTCTTGCAAATGAGCTTCGGTACGGTTTTGGAATTTCTCTTGGGATAATGCCAATCGTTCAACGATAGATTCTAAAGAAGGTTTCGACGGTTGATATTGTTGATGTATTGGGGGTTTCGGTTGGTATGCTTGGTTTGGTCTCGTATTAGTTCCATAGTTGAGGTTTGGATGATCTTTCTATCCTGGATTATAGGTGTTGGCATTGGGATCGTTTCGTCTCTGGGGAGGTCTTGGAAAGTTTCCAACAACATTTACTTGGGTAGTAGTATCTTCTTGAAGCATAGGACAATAATCCGTAGGATGGTCTGACATGGTATAAATTCCGCATATGCGAGCTTGGGTTGTTTTTCCTATGAACAAAGTTTGAACTATATTAGTAAGTTTATCAATATTTCCTTCAATTGAAGGAGTACTTATCTCATGAACCTCTCTAACAGGTTCATTTGGGTGAAATTGTTGTGTATTGACGGACATGGTTGAAATGAGATTCCTAGCTGCAGTGGGAGTCATATTCACGAAAGTAGGGTCGATCCACAGGGAGTAAGAAATTTACAACGTTGAATTGAATTGATCCTGATCAAAAAAATAAATTAGAAAATGGGGGTTTGATATTATAAAACTAAAAATATTCTTAATCTAATAATAACTAAAATTAAATGAAAATAAATATTCGTAAGTAACAAATTTAAAGGATATAGCCTCAAGTTTCGCTTCGCCTCAATTCCAAATTGATCGTTGAAATAGATTTTACTTCAAGATTCATGCCAGTTACAGTCTACAAGGCCCAACCCTTGTAACTTGCTTCTCTCTTCGGTAACCAATATTCCCAAGTCTATCTCCAGAATTCGGTCTTTGCTGGACTAACCACGTCTATCGTTGTTAGCGCCAATACAACTTTAAGTACTAAAAAAGCCTGACTCGAGTTATAGCGTCTCACAGAGAATCAAAACCGATCTTAATTTCCCTTAGTAGACCGTCACTAAGTTTGTTCAAAGAAAGCCAAATTTGCTACCAGCCGATTCTTCTTCCCAACGATAGATCTAAACAATCTTCAAGTCAACGTGCACTTTTTGAAATGAAGGCATCGAGATCATTAAAGGAAAAGCCGATTGCCAATTCTTGATTTCAGAAAATCAAAAATGTTATCCGAAGGTATTAAGTGCTTTACGATTCTCACAATATGGATTGAGTCGTCACTAGCTTTCGGCTAAATAAAAGTTTAGCTAAGCATGAATGAGATCATACTTAGCATTTTTCTAAAAGAATAGGAATAAAAACTCAAAGAAAAATTAAAGAACTAGAGAGAACTTCTATTATTCAAGAGAGAAAGTGAAAAGTGAAGAGTGAAGTACATCTCAAGCTTTACCTCTATGGGTATTTATACTATTCTAAAACCCTAAAAATGTAACAATTAAAAATTTACAAAAATAAAAAAGATAAAGATAAAGATAGATTGTCTAAAATTTAAAATTTAAATTCCTAAGATAAATCTTCAGGATAATTCCAAAATAATCCATTCATCCTTTTAGAATATGCTGACTGGACTATCTTCTAGAAACTTTTGCTGACTGGATAATCCAAATCTGCCAGATCGGATATCGTCATGCCTCGTGTCGTGCCCATGACTCCAACCATGATGAAAAATAAAAAAAATGCAAAAAAAACATCCATCGTCCTACTTGTCCTGGAAAACATATTCTTACATTGAAAATCAGTAGGATGGAACCAAATCAACAGAAATACTTGTCAACAAGAAACGAATTAACAAGAAAATATATTCGATATAAAACACTTCTCAGTGTTTACCTTCGAATAAAAAAACATTTAAAATATATCTGAATTTATAATTAAATACTAACTTAATTGCCTCTTTAATTTAAAAAGTTTAATATTAAATAAGCTGTAAATATTTTTAAGGAATCAATTTTGAGCGGTTTGAAATGCTAACCCCGTTTTTAACCGTAACCGACTCCCGAACACTTTTAATTTCGAATCTCTGATTTTGAGGTGTCCGATCTACCAAAGTGACCGGTGGCGACTCTAGTGGCGACTCCAATCATTTTTTCTAAATTATTTCCTTAACAACTTTAATCTGTTTTCCACATATTTTATAATTATCTTGTAAACCATCTTCCCAACATTTTTAAATGTTTTTAACATGGGTTCTCAATCAATTTCTAACTTTTTTAGTTTCTAACATTTTAATTAGTTTTTAAAATCGTCCCCCAATTAAATTTTCAATTGTTTTCTACTTATTTTTCCAAATTGTTTTTAGTTCCTTCCTTAAATCCTTAATCCTAAATTTCAAAACCTAATTCATTTACTAATCCTTATTCCTGATTTTTCGAATTTCATCTTTTCCTTTAACTTTTAACCCTAATTTGATTCTTTTCAAAAATTCTAATTTTTTCAAATCCTAAGTTCTTTCTAATTTTCCAAATTCCATATTTTTCCAATCCCTAACCCTAATTTCATAATTCTCCTCTTCTAAATTAAATTCTCTAATTTTCAATTTATTTAAACATTTTGAAACCTAATTTCTAATTTTTCATCTTTTCCAAAATAAAGACCTTTATTCTATTAAACCTCAAAATTCTAATTTTAGGGCCGCTACATTAGCTTTGCTACTTGCTTCTCTTCTTTTTCTGGACTTTCTTTCACACAGCTTTTTGTAGTCCTTTCTCTCTCTTTGTATTTTGTTCAACTATGCTAACAAGTCTTGGATTTTTTTATTTCTTCATTTTTTTGCTTCCTTTTTAACCATCTTGCAGCTCTCGTAATTCCTTAATATCCCAATTGAACTTCTCATTCAGCGTTACCATTTATTTTTCCTTTCCTTCATGCACAAGCACTTGGTATTTTTTCATAATCAGTTCTTGATACTTCCTGAAAAGTCTTATCATTGAGTACTCTTTGCATACTCCACTCATCATAGTTTACCATTACTCCAGGCCCTAATAAGGTTGTACTCTTCTAGGTGTTACAAGCCTTAGCAGTCTTCGCTATCATCATCTTGTAATCATCAATCTTATGAGTATACTAGAAAGCTATCATTCTTGCTGTTGTCGATATAAATTGTCTAAAAGGAAATTGTCTCGAGACCAATAATGGACAATAAGTGGTTCTACCCCAAATCCTGGGCAATGGGACCCAATCTCTGTCTCCGCATCTATACATAAATGTAGTTCCTCTATTGAACCAACACGTTTTCCACACAATATTTGCATCCTTCATATTCAGAAAACATTCTTCCCACTATTTCTCTTTTTTTCTTTTTCGCCACACAACTATCTAAGTACTCTCTTATCGATGAATAGGTGGATAAGTACCTTGATCCTCTATATGGCGTATTCTAATGATTTTCTCTAAACCAGATTTCCAATAATTATACGCCTCCCCAAAAGCTCCCTTCTTCGGTCCTCTTACACGTAGTCAATGATCTATAAGTTTAAGTCAAGATGGCAGGTATGGGATTTACACCTCTCAATAGTCGCTCGAACAATCCAACAATCATTGGGTCTATATGATCTGGAATTCTTGAAAATATCACTAACCCGTCTATGTACAATACATACATCCTTCTCGCCTTGGATGGTTCTTCACTACTTGCGACTATCAACTCCTTCAAGACCTTCTAATTTACCCTCTGCTTATCCTCACTTTGATCAGTACTATTATGATTAGCTATTTTCTGGTCCAAAATTCCTTTGACTTTCCGGAGCTTTGCATCAACATCTTCTTAAAAATTTAAATATTGTTGGTTCTGGTATATACCTTGTCACTTTGAATCATCGGGCAATTAATCAGAACTTCATATTCTTCTATTGTGGGTGTCATGTCGAACCTTCCAAATGTGAAGCATTTGTAGGTTGGATTCCAAAATTCAGCTATCGCCCAAAGTGATTTTTGAACCACGACAACCTTCAAAAACAAATCTATGTCTCTAAATTCTTTCCTAAACTGCTCTTTCATTTCATTGGTCCATTGATCCTAAATTTCTCGAACTTCTTGCAAACAAGGGTTTTGTTGCTATTTATCTTGACGTAACCTTTCATCTGTGACACCGTTCCTAGACGCAAATTGTCTACCTTTTCATGTTGAACTACTTTTGATCATGTCAACAAATCAGTATTATCCTCCCCTACCTTTAACCCTACAGACATATCAGAACACTTCTAACTTTACTGTTACTCAAATCAATGCCAATGCATATGATATTTCATATACTAGAAACAAACAAGAAAGGAAAGTAAAAATAAACAAAAAACTTGTGGCAGTACGATGAATTTATGATTTAAGCAAAAGACGATTAATTATCATAAAAAGGTTTTAATTTAACCAAAGAATAATTTATATTGCAATAAAATAACTGGAGAGTAGTTTAATCAGAGAAATTCCTAATTTGGCGGCATTCCAGCAGCATACCGCCTTATCTTACGGTCCTTGTCTAACTCTAATAGGTGTAGGTTTCTACACTAAACATGTATGTTTTGGTCTAGACTCTGGGTTCCCAAACTATCGATATTTTTTGTTACGATAATAAGACATCAATTTGGTAGTATAAGTCCCTTACAATAGAGGCATAGGCCCTACAACGCGTAAGGTTAGTATACCGAAAGTATACAAAAATTCGAGCTCAACGCTAGAGAGCATCATGTCGGACTATGTCTATCTCCCGCTCAAGGTTAAAAGTCCGAGTCGAGAGCTTATGCATGAATCAAAAATATATCACATAAAAAAAATATTACTCTCATTCATCTGAAAATCCATTCGACAATATCTTGAAGAAAATTATATTCTTAGTCAAAATGTCAAAATGCCTCGTGTAATTAGTTGTTAGGTCTGGCTCACAAAAAAGGTTCCCTGCAAAGTCTCCAATTTTCACGATCATTTTTAAAACCGAGGTGTAAAAGTAGTCTGGCGATTAAATTTTGGAAAATCGAGTTTTTTACCATTTATAATTGTTAATTATGAAAATCAATGTTTTTATTAAAATAAGTCATGTTTTAGTCTTAAAACAATTTTGAGTCTCCACCAGCCACTTTGATAGGCCGAACGCCATAAAACAGACAAGAGATTCTTTTTTAAAAACATTTTGGTTTGAGAGTCTGTTAAGCGTAAGGACGATCTTTACGAGCATTTGAAATCGGTACCATATTAATTGCACGTCATTTTGATATTTCGAACAATAATCTTAATTCAGTTTGTCATTGTCAAATGAATATCGTTCGAATGAAGGTATCCTTTTGGATAAGAAAATACATTTCTTGTAAATATAAGCTTGAATAAGACATTCAGTAACATTAGGAAACCTTAACTCATATTTTGAAAAAAATATAATTTCTACTCTAGAAGGTTTGAATGCATGACATTTTATTATCTAGTCAATTTTAAGTTATATCCTATTAGGCTCCATTAATTAAGTAAGTAAAGCCCTATTATATTATTAATTTTCCAAGGGTATTATGATAATACCCAAACAATTAAACACTACCATCTAAACACTTAGAGAAATTAATAATATTACTACTTATTTTCTAGTTATTTACCAAATTAATTTTACTTTTATACTAACCTTATATTATTTGTCATTTTCTAAATAAGAATGACACGTCGAATTTGATACCAAAGTACACCTTGATCAACGTCTTAGTACGATGAGGAAACGACCAACTTAGTGTATCCGAGATATATTATTAGACACGTCATTCATTACTATAATTTTCTTTCTATTAAAATTATTTAATTAATCAAAGAAACTAGTCCTAGAAAGGATCTAATTTATTTAGCTAAGGGTGAATTTGGTCCACATAAACATGCATACTATATGATTTTTTAAATTAAACAATTTAAGCGTGCAAGATAAACAAACAAATAAATAAAACATTAAATAAGAGATAAAAAGATTGAATTGAACTTCATTAGAAACATAAGTGCCCAATTACAAAGTAAAAAGGGGCTAATTGAATTAATAGGGAACTATAAGGCTTAATTTTAAGGATCCAAGACTAGAATGAATTAATCCTAGAACTTAGAAGTCTATTGGGTTCGAATAGGGCCTAAATTGAAGAGATTCTAAAGGTTTAGGGTCAAAACTAAGGGATTTAGGACCAAATTAAACTAAAACTTAAAGCTTCAAGGACCTCGGGAATAATTTCACCACTTTAAACTAAAACACACAAATCTTGGGTCAATGCAGATCAACGCGTGGATTCCCCTAGTTCAAAACGGTCGTGTTTCGTTAGCCCTTAAACCCCCCTAAACTGAGTTAGCTCGGTCTTTATTCTTCTCGCCTTAACTCGGTTAGCCGAATCAACTCTCAAACTTTCTCAAGATAACGAACACTCTATCACCCAAAATATCATCTCTAAACGGATTAAACACCCATATTTCAAATGGTGTTCATTTGTGTTTTTCATAAAAGATAAAGAACACGATGAACATGATCAACAACCACCTCCTACACTGTCGCTAGATCTGAATTGTCATCGCCTTTCGAAACTTCGACATGTTTTTCGACCATTATGCCAGATATCTGATCATCTCCATTTTCTCATCGAGAATCATTCTCCAACCCCCACAACCTCATAGGAAGCCCTAAAACATCATTTTCTTTGACTTTTTCAAATCTAAATCCCCTAATCTGACCAAAAATTAATCAAAAAACACTTTTCTCTACTATATAACCCCAAAACTCACCAAAGAGCTTCAAATTCTAATCTAACCTACCCAAATTCGAAAGAATCCTTCCAACTTCCCCTAAAACCTTAAACTAAACACTACTGAAACCTAAACTTAAACCAGATCCATTCAGATCTTCCCAGTTCCTCGAAATCTAACCCTAAGCCTATTGAAACCAAATCCTCACTTATTTTCAACTTCAGCAAACATCAAATAAACTTCAATAGAAAGAAGAACAACAAACAAAAATTTTATGATATTCAAAATACCTAAATCTAAAGCTTTACCACTGGTTTTAGGTTAAGTTTTTAACCTAAATTGTTTTTTGATGCAAGTAAACAAGAAAGAATCCGAGTCTAACCTTATGAGATAGCCTCTGGTGATCTCTAGCAGTAAGCTCCAATGACCCATCCACTTCTTCGGTGACCATTCAAATTCTGGTAGAGGTTGCTCATTTTTTTTCTCTCTCCTTATTTTAAAGGTTGCAATTATAGTTAACTAATTTTAATCAATCTCATTATTATACAATAATGATTTCTCTCTCTTTATTTATAGGAGAACCTGATGGTTGGTGATCCGAGTAGTTGGGAAAGAGACCAGTTGGAGGGTGCCATGTGGCATAAATTGAGCGGGAATGACTATTTTTTGTTTCTTTGATAGAGTTGGGCCTTAAAGATTTTATAATGGGCTTGTGGGATATAACGCAAAATATATGGGGGTTGGATGTAAATGAGCACTTTTACATATGAGACTTTGTTTAATATTTTTCTTGATTATTATTTATTTATATTATTTATATATAGCCTTATTTATATTCGAACCAACCTAAACAAAATTTGGGCATTACACTTTGGTTGTTGTTGTTCATATCATGTGTATAGATCAACATGGTAGCGTTATCGCTTCATACTATTTTTCATATCTCAACTAGAATATATATAATTATGATTCACTTGAGGCATAACCGATAGGTTGTGTATCCAATGAGCTTTTATAGCTTATCGTTCAGAATTATGTTTTCTTTCGTTGGTAAGTAGGTGGATCGAACATTGTAGAGCGTCATTGATGTGGATCTTCAGCATTGACCATTGGTAGAGTACAAGTACTCTATTTAATTAACTATATTTGGTCTAATGTTTTAATTAATGTATTTGAAGCCCCATAACAATTTCAAAATATGGTTTTTACAGAAATTGATGTTTAATTGATTGGTAAGAGAAGAAAAAAAAGGGAATGATTTGGGCTTGTGAACCAAATATAACATCTGGATTTCGGTTATTATAAAACACTTGAACATAGATTGACAATTAAGCTCATAAGTGTTGTATATACAAAGAATAAGAATTATACATAAAAGACACTAATTACAATTATAAAAATTTTGACTTTTTGATCATTAGCTTATTCAGGTGTTTGAGTGGTCTTTTTATTCTCCCAAATGAGCTTCTAGTCATTGGTGAACATTGAGATTGGATTGGCTCCGTTTGGGTCTGATTTCCAAGCATGTTTCCCATTTTGGTGCCAGGTGTATTGATTCACGTGATACTTGTATCAATATGGCCACTTTGGGAAAGTGTCGTTGAATCTAAAATCAAGAGTGGTGTATCGAAACACCTATAGGTATGTTGAAACACTTTCTCCCTTTATTTATATATTCAATGCTTGTATCGATACGGTTTCTAGTTGTTTTTTTAAATAGCCATTAAAAGTGTATCGAAACATCATATGGGTGTATCAAAACTGTCTGTACCGATACAGGTTTTGACAGTATCGAAAATATAGCTTGAAACTCTTTGGTGTATCGAAATAGTAAAGTCTATATCGATACAGTCACTTTGAAAATACTAGTTTGATTACTTTAAAATATTTTATAATCCCCTCAACCTGGTCTAGATGCCACTTGACTTGAATGAGCTACACGGGGAATACCGGAGCTAATCCGGAGACTCACCCTAATAAACGACCCTATTTTTTTCTTATTTTATATAATCAAAATGCTTTAATTAGATCCTACATATTCATGCAAGGAATGAGTTTATTTGCAGCAGAAAAAGATGTGAAACGAGTCCTAGTTTAGTCGAACAAGTTTTAAGGGCCTAATTGTAATTTCCATAAATTTGTATTTTAATTGTGAAATTAATGTTACCAAAATTAAATTAAGTATATTTCATGCTTGAAAGTAAATTTTTAGTTTAAAATATTATCTACAAGTCATCTAATTGTGTTGTAAAAGTTTGATGACTAAAATGTGACGTTCTAAAGTTTAAACAAAGCCTATAACGATTTTAACTACTAGGGGTTTCGAAACACCCTATTCCAGTATCAATACCAATGTAGCGACAAGGGGGTATCAAAACGGGACTTAAGTGTTTCGATACACCTTCGATGACTTGCTTGATTGCCTGACCAACAAACCCGCGTTTTGATACAACTTGATCCCCGTTCTAATATGTTTCTTTATAGTAAAAATGGATTTTGGAACTTGAGAAGAGCGTATCGATACGCTTGCCAAAATTCATGCTTCTGTTTCAAAACTAATTCATTTGGTTTCGACCTAGGCCAAGTTTTCCAGAAACCCGTCATATTTTTGCCTAGGTATCGATAGCCTATGAAAAGGTATCGAAACACTCTAACCGGAAAGTGCAGATTACCCAAGTTTTATGCCTTAGAAGAAAATCTAAAGTTCTCTAGATGCATATAAGTTCCCTAAGGCATAAACCACACTTCAAACATCATCTCTAGATACATGGTTACCTAATTCCATAAGCAAACACATAATTCATTTGTAAACTTCATCAATAGAAAACATAGCATAACATACTTCAAATTGTCATTTAATAAAAACTCATTATAACTCATGCATATAAAAGTATATCAAAACAATATGTCCAAAACAAAATACAAAGCACATAGGTTCTCTATTCCATTGCTCTTAACTACCTAAGGATCATAATTTAAGAAAATGCATACTTGAGCTAAAGAAAATACAGGCACGATTGACTCTTTTGTTTTCTGGTTGTTCCTAACACATACTTATCTGCATTACAAGGGAAAAAGAGAGAGGTTGAACTTAAATCTTAGTTAGTGTAATAAAACATTTAGGCTAATTTTGGGTTGTTACACATAGAATTCAATTTCTTTGTGTATCATGTCATGAAATAGCATCAGCATAGCCGTTTGATATGTTGCCCCAACATTTTTCAATCCAAAAGGCATGACTTTGTAGCAAAACGTGCCCCACATCGTTTTGAAAATCATCTTTTCTAGATCATTTGGATTTATTTTTATTTGATTGTACCCCGAGAAACCATCCATGAAATAGAACCACGAATATCTCGAAGCGTTGTGAACCAAAACATCTATATAGGGCAAAGGAAAATTATCTTTCGGACTAGCTCTGGTCATATCTCTATAGTCCACAAACGTTCTTACCTTGCCATCTTTCTTTGGTACTAGGACTATGTTAGCTACCTATTCTGGATACACTGTCACTTGTAAGAATCCCGCATCAATATGTTTCTACACTTCATTTTTTTTTATTTTCAACGACATCTCCAACATCAACCTTCTGATCTTCCACTGAACTGGCTTATGATGCGTGTAATAAAAGCGCAATTGAGTGCAAGTGTACACGTCGCCAAGTAATAAAGTGATAAGTATATCGTGTATCGTCTCCACAGCGATTGGTATACTTAATATGTCGCCCCTTGTTTCTTTGCTCCTGAAAGATAAAGTAAAAACACAGATAAATACATTTGTTTAACTAACTAAATAATTAAATAACAAAACATAAAATAAAAGGGTGAGAACGATATAGAGAAAGTGGGTAGGATCCAGCTACGTCAATTAGTGGATTCAATTGATCTTCTTCTTGTCCAGTGCAATTACACAATACTGCTTTGTCAATACTGCAGATACAGTCTCGACTGTATTGGTGTTTTCTGTCACGGCAATCTCTTGCTCTTAGGTAGAGGCATCAAAGTTCAGCAAAGTATCTTTAGTTGACTCCGCTTATCTAGTCAGAGTGTTGTTGATGATTGATCCTTGACGATACCTCTCGGCGTAAATCAATGATAACCATCAACCAATCCAACACTTCTTTTAGCTGCTGAAACTCTTAACCTATCTCTAGGCCGAGTTAGTGTCTACAACATCGTACTTATCCCTTTCATGAATCTACACCTCTCGATGCTAGATAAATATATTACTTACAAACTTCTCTCTCGAGCTTGAATGCAAGAACAAGGAATGACAATAGGATAAGCAAACTTTGATATTATTATTGCATTAGAACAAAGAAACAAGAATCAATCTTCTCTCACTAATATCTACAACCTTCACCTATCCCTAAGAAATTTAGAACATAATGTCATTAGGTACAATTCTTGGGGAGAAGGATTTCTCTAAAAATCGGCTCTCTAAACAATGTGTCCGGCTAGGGTATATATAGTCTTAACCTAGGGCAAACCTTTATTAAATAGACCCCAACTTGGAGTAAGGAACAATTCTTCTTCAAGGGATCTGATATTTCCAAGTTTGCCGTCTTCTAGAAGGGTTTTCCCGCTTGGTCTTTGACTTGGGCTTTTAGTGCGCTAGCCTGGTCCAATTGGTGCGCTACATCTTCATGAATGTTCTCTATATTTTTATCTTTCATTGCGCCTCCAATGTTGGTGCTGCCACTCTAGATTCTGCCGCGGTCTTGTCTTCTACTTCGGCCTAAACATTGCTTCACTGCTACTTCGGCCCTGAATATTCTTTCATGTACAGAATATGTAATAATATCTGCATTCTCTATAAATATTGACTTTGTAAGTAGTGATAACGAAATATCCAATATTTGTGCAAAGAGTCCATATTTTAGTTCAAGTTGGTATATAGTAGATACATAAAGTACCATGAGAAGGATAGTAAATAACTGCCTTTTAGGCACTCATCAGCTTACATTCTATCTTTATAAGCAACTTCTGCATCACAATATCTGTATTCAACCTTGGCATATCTTGATAAGACCATGCAAAAACATCTTTGAACTTTAGCAAGAAATCTATTATTTTCCCCTAAAAAAATGTTGCTCCGATATTGACTTCCCTTTTCAGTTCTTTAGTATCCAGATTCAGAATTTCAATCTCTTTTTTGTTGGGCATTATGTTTTTATATTCTTTCTCCATCAACCTCAGTAATTCTTCTAGAAATTCATAATTAGCATTATCTTCACACTTATTGATTTTCGTTAGACAAGAGATCTTTTTCAAATCTATCTTGAGATTAGGCATAGAATTATTCACACAATCATTGATTGAAAACCTACAAAGAAAAGTTTTATATTTGGATGGAAATAAACAAAATGAAAAGAATGTGTGCAATTTGAGAAATGAATAAAGCATCTCTATTGCAGTAAATTCATGTAATAGCCCTTTATGGAAAATCTCTTATACTCATCGATAAAAGTATAAAGTGATTCTTGGCATTACTCTATTTTAAAAATAATAGGAAAATCTTTAACAATTCAGTTCTTTAGAGTTTTGCGAGGGAGGCACGGGGAAACTCCTTCAAGAAAATTGTTTCACTTTCCTTAGAAGATACCTCCCACAAACAGTCCATCTACTATGTCCCTAAAGATTTCTCCCTCCTGTAGCTTTATTGTTTCCTTGTAATTCTCTTCTATTTGTTCAACAATGTTATCGAATCCTCTGGACTAAAAAACAATTTTAGAGCTCAGTAATGTTGGGCTAGAAGCCACTTATTTCCCTTTTAACTTCCAAAAAGCTTTCGTTGAATAATCCAACAAGAATCGATCCTTTTTCAAGACCGTAGTTCTCGGGCGCAAACTTCCTTGCAAGTTCTTTGCCAATCCTTTTCCAGTCTTATCTCTTTTTCCTAAAGTCTATCGAACAATCATCTTTTTACAATTTGATAATCTTAGGCACAGAAACTTCCCACCTTCAGCGACAAACACGAAATTGATGAATTCTAACACCCTAAAGGAACACTCTAAAACATTCTCATTTTTCTGAATGTATGGTGTATCTATAGAGACTGAAGTAATACTGTCCTTTTCCGCCGCCAATGCTTACTAACTTTCTATCAATCACAAATTTGAACTTCTGATGTATAGATGATAGTACTGCCCCAGTTGAATGAATACAAGGTCTCTCAAGTAGGAAAATATAGGTGGACTTGATATCCATGAGAACAAAATTCACGGTATACACAGACAATCCAATCAGCAATGGTACCTCTATTCTGCCCAGCACATCTCTAGTCATTCCATCGAATGCTCTACCACATTCTTGTAACTTTTCATGTGAACATTATCTATGGATAACCTTTGCAGTTAAAAAAAGGCAAAACATTCAATGTCGAGCCGTAATCAATCAACACCCCTCACAAGATATGACCTTTACAGTGTGTTGTGATATTCAACGCCTTGATAGACCCCATACCACCATCTGGGATCTCATTATTATTAAAGGTTATGTAATTATCCATAGTGATATGATCAACAATTCGATCTAGCTTATTTACTGAAATATTATTTGGGATGAATGTTTGATTAAACACATTCAACAAAGCATAAAGTGCCCCTCGAAACTCAACAACATAGAGATTTTGGCTTTTTGCTTCTTCAACTGTTCAACAATGTTTTACTCCTTATATTTTAGAAACCTCAAAAACTCATTTGCTCGATCTTTAGTAACTGGCTCATTTATCTTTGGCATCAGGTCCTCACCAAAAATCTTCTTTTTCTCGGTGCCCGTCTTTTCTTCATCTTTATCCTAAGTAGGTGACTAGCATCCCCCACTACTGGTAAAATGTCCAACCTCATTTATTGGCTCCACTCCTTTGACGTCTTTCTTTATATTAGGTTATTCCGGTTGTACCTCTTCTGTCTGCCTTGCCTTATTCGATGTCATTATACTTACAATATAGTTCTATGGGATTCTACGTGTATCCTTGAATGCAAAAGGCACTCGAGGAGTAAACATAGGTTCCATTTCACTCTACGAGACTCCAACCTTCGGTCAAGCTGAAATGACCAACAACCTATTCACCCCATATCTAGGCTTAATACTTTTAGATGTGCATACATCTACCCTTCTTCATTCTTCCGTATTTGCGAAGAACTCTACTTATTTGTTATCCATCATTCCTTGTAGTAGACTTCAGAACTCATTACAATATTGGATCTTGTGTCCCTCTTCAGAACTCTATTCTTTGTTATCCATCATTCCTTGATGCCTCATACACACTTATATTGTTAACTTTATTATCTTTCCTTTGTAACTCCTCCTAGAACCATCAGATCCTTCCAACCCTTTACTCTTTAGAGTCACTTAGACCAATTTTCCCTTTCTAACGATTTCAGAAAAGCTCTTTAATGAACTGGTGAGCAGACGATCAAACATCAGGCTTTTTAGAGTTTCCACAAACATTTGCATTATCTCGCTCTCTACAAATGTAGGTTGCATTTATGATGCAAGATCCCTCCATCTATGAGAATATTAACGTAAAGTTTCATTCACCCTCTGTTCCATTTATTGTAGCATTACTCAAGTGGGCCCTATCTCGGAAACATTCTTGTAACTATATAGAAAAGCTTTGTGTAGATCCTTTAATGTTTTTATGTTTTTCTTTCTCAACTGCGTGTACCAACGAACTATAGGATCTATCAAGCTATCTTGAAAGCAATGAATCAACTACTTTTCCTCTTATAAAAGGCAACCATCTTCCTATAGTGCATGGTAGATGCGCAAACGGGCAAGTAGTTTCATCATACTTGTCAAAATTTGGCATCTTAAATTTCAATGGTAATACCAGATCAAACACCAATCCCAATTAAGATATGTTAGAACCTCGAACACATGCCCCTTTCATCTCTATGATCATTTCCTCCAATGCTTTGAAGTGCTCAACATACTTTTTCTCCATCTTTAGGCATACCTTTTCCACTTCATTCAAAAAGTTTAGATTTGAAACCTCGTTCGAGTTGTGATTAAAGAAATCAGCACCAAGCTTTATTGGATGACTTGCAGATGCTCCAACTAGATTAATTTGGATCTTAACAGATGAATGTTGCCCCTCAGGTGTACCCTAGTGTGAGATACAGTGTCAGCATGTCATTTGGTCTCATTCAATACTCCCACCAGTGCTTTTATGCTTCCCTGATTCCCTAGGTCTCAACAAGGCGATCAATTGACTGATAATATATGCTTGTGCCCGAGAAATACTATCTCCCATGTTCTTCTCTATGCGATCCAGACGATTTTGAATTTCCATACACTAGTCTAGATCCTCACACGCACATGCATTGCATGCACGAGACGTTATAGATCCCCGTGGTCCCTTTGCCTTCTCTAGTTGCCATGTCATCACCATCAGTGATTATCTTCTCCGACAGCCACACCCGAACGCAAACAAAGAAAGAAAAAGACGATGTCAGAGGTTCATATCACCAAAATTGTGGAAATCAAAATAAAAAACAAGCAAATTTTAGGAGAATCGCAGAGCCAAGGACAAATCGTCAACAACCAATAGCAATTTTCATTTTATTTCTTTCTACAATTCATGTAAATCAGGCTATATAAACAAGAGCAAAAATATTGTAATCCTATTCGGAAACCACCATCGAAATTGAAAAAGAAAAATTTCAGTGGTAATTTTTCTTGCTTTTTCTTTCATGCACGAAAATCAAATATATTAGGGTTTATTCTTTACCTTTTTTAGAGTCGACGACCTCCTTTCTCCCTTCTTCTTCTCCGAAAATAAACAATAGGTCTTCGGATCAATAATGGTGAGCCAAGCAAAGAGGAAAAAAAAGCTCTTTTCTTCTTATTCTTCCGGAACCAAAAATGGTCTTTGTTCTCGATTTTCAAACAAAGGCTCTGGATTTTGGTTCTGAGTTTATAAAAGAATGATCTTTCTTTTTTTCTTGCTTTGATCGAAAGGGATTTGAAAGAGGTTTTCAAATCAGGCTTTAAAAAGAAAGGGAAAAGGTTTGGTTTTTGGTCGCCGGCCATCTTGGATGGTGGCCGGATTCTAGAAAATGCCGAGGTTTTTCTGGGCAAGTGATGAACACCATGGTGGTGTTCATCCATGTCCAGAGAGAAAATGGGGATGGGTCATTCTTTTCAAAAGAAAGAAATATGGGGAAAGTTTAAAAATAATTTATGTTTGACCTATATACCAGTCCCCTTTTTTAAAAATGGGATATTTGTGTCATTAAATCCCTCCGTGTAAGGGAAACTATACCCGCAACCCTCAAGTGTTTTTTGAATATTTTAATTTTTTTCTGATTTGAGTTGTAATCGGGTGATTTTCAAATGGTTTAATTCATTCTAAGTCTCTCCGTGTTTTATGGCTTATTTTCAAGTCCTTCCTCACTTCAAAATGACATTTTAAGGGTCTAAATATTTTCCAATCGTTTTGATCTAATCACGGTAATAAAATAGGTATTGTTTCTCTTTTAATTCGATTCTTTAATTTATTTTCTTTTCATTTTGATCCCTATTTTCTATTAGAGTCTCTTATTTTAAATTTATCTCTTAAATTCAGTTTCTCTTTTGAATTAGTCATTTACGGTAGCTTTTTTATTATTTTTGGCCTTTATTTATTCATTCATTTGTTTATTTATTTATCCTTTCATTATTTTATTAACAACCATGCATCTTATTGTTCATCTTTATTTGTATGCATGTTTCACTGTATTTGGTTAGTAGATATCACAATAGATTAGAATTTTACTTTGGATTGTAAGTTTTGATTGTTTGTGTCTTTTTGATTAGTTGTATATGCATAGGTTATATTTTGCATAAATTTGTATGTTTAACTTGATCTTTGTTTATTTACTTATTTTATGTGACATGGTATATTTTCCTCGGTATAACTAAATTCGACGCATTTATATATGTTTTGTTTGTTTTTATATACATATTTTCATGTATTATTTTTGTGTTTAAACATTAATTTATATTAGGTTCATGTGTTGTTTATGAGTACTTTCATGTATGTTTTCTTGTATTTGACATATTGTTTATCATTTGTATTCATCATATTTTGAATATATGTTTTTATCTAGATTTTACATTATTACAATAAGTTCTTATATCATGTTATATTTTTGTTGTATTATGGCATGTCATTTTTTTTTAATGTCTATAGCTATTTTATTATGAATGTATTATTTATTTGTTTTTATCCTTTTTATTTTTTTCATATCTTGTATTTATTTTTTATACATTTCATATATTTTATTTCATGATTAATGTAGCCCAAGTTACATATAATTAACAACTTAATCAATGTGAAGTCTCTTTATTCGGTCGTAACGAGCCCGACGCCAGGCATAGTGGCGGCAGTGTATGCGTTTACCTTCGAATAAAAAACGTTTAAAATAAATACAAATTTATAATTAAATACCAACTTAATTGTCACTTTAATTTGAAAAGTTTAATATTAAATAAGCAACAAATATTTTAAGGTACCAATTTTGGGCGGTTTGGAATGCTAACCCCGTTTTTAACCATAATCGACTCCAAACCCTTTTAATTTTGAATCTCTAGTTTTAACTTTAATTCGTTTCCAACATTTTTAATTAGTTTTCCAAATCGTCCCCCAATTAAAATTTCAATTGTTTTTCCACTTATTTTTTCAAATCGTTTTTTAATTCCTACCTAATTCATTTACTAATCCTTAATCCTTAATTTTTCAAATTTTATCTTTTCCTAAACTTTTAACCCTAATTTGAATTCTTTCCAAAAATCCCAATTTTTTTCAAATTCTAAGTTCTCTTTAATTTTCCAAATTCCATATTTTTTCAATCTCTAGCCCTAATTTCATAATTCCCCTTTTCTATATTAAATTCTCTAATTTTCAAATTATTTCAACATTTCGAAACCTAATTTCTAATTTTTCATCTTTTATAAAATAACGACCTTCATCCTATTAAACCTCGAAATTTTTATTTTAGGGGTCACTACAGTTGGCGACTCCATTGAGGACGTTTTTAATTTTTAGAGAGTCAAGCCTTTTTATTATCGCTTAATTAATATTAAAAGTTATAAATTAAAGTGACAATTATGCTTGTATTTATTTATTAAGGCGGGTTTATTTTAACGCATTTTAACAAGACATTTTAACCCATTCTTTTAAGTGGGGGGAAAATGCTAGTGCTTTCGTAAGGATATTGTTTCTTCATACGGGCCTAGCAAAGTACCTTCAGGGCTCGACTACCCTATGTTTTGTTGGGAATATTGTTTCCCCGTATGGACATAAAGAAAGGGGCCTCCCAATTGAAATGAGCCTATAATGTGCGGATCGGGGGGCCTTTTTACACTTAGAAGAGGAAAACAAGGACAATTCGGGTACCGTTTAGTACAAAAATTGCATATAGAGAATATAGAAAATCCATCCTTTAGAGCCAAGCGGATAACCTAGGGGTTTAGACGAAATAAATAAGGTTATTTTGTTTTTTGTTTTATTGATTTGTTTATTGTTATCATTTTGCACTAACCTTTTCGTGCACTA
This sequence comes from Abelmoschus esculentus, assembly GCA_035048815.1. Lineage (NCBI taxonomy): Eukaryota > Viridiplantae > Streptophyta > Magnoliopsida > Malvales > Malvaceae > Abelmoschus > Abelmoschus esculentus. The sequence goes on along the minus strand of JAUCBN010000026.1, from coordinate 7,340,514 downwards.
TTTTATATATAAACATTTCATATTTAAGGGTGTTGTTCTAAGTGGTTTGTCCAATTAGAGTCTTTCATTATAGTTAGAGGATTAAAAAAAATAAAATAGAAAGATAGGTAAAAATAGAAAGAGAAGAAAAAATAAGAGTGATGAGTGCCTAAAAGTCCTCTATTTCACATCATTTCTCCACTTATTTATTGCTAATAAAGACAGAATTAAATATAATAATAAATATTTCTGATTATTTTCCATATTTCAGTATCTGAATACTATTTTTATGAAATTATCCATTATTTGGAATAAAACAGATATGTTTGATAGTTTTCTTTCTTAGACAGGAAACTAGATCACAGAAAGAGCCAAAGAAGAAAATAGATGCTGAATTGCAAATAAAACATCCGCCAAGGCAGCGTTCTGAAGACTGTCACGGCAGCATAAAAGACGAAAAGTGATGCTTAACAGGAAGAAAAAAAGATACCGAAAGAGTAAAAGAAAGAAGACAACTCAGTTAGGAAGTCAAGCCCAACCGCGGGAAGATATATTTTAGGAATTAAGATTTATTTAAGATAATTTAATTAGGAATTAGATTTCTTCTCTGTTTAGAACTCTTTCCTTGCATGAAAAGATCAACTTAGGACTTGGCCTATATAAGACACTCACTCATTAGGTTTATGTTTAGGAGAGAAGAAGTCGGTTTATACACATAAAATATCCTTAGCCGCCGACCACAATATGTTCTAAACTCACTTGGAGGTTTAGATTGTTGTGGAGTAGATGGAGAGGAAGGTTACATTATTATTGATATTTATTAATGCAAGTCTTATTTCATAGTTTATTCTTTCTGGATACTTAACTTTCTTTGAATATGAGCTCAAGATGATAAGTATGTGAAGAAATATCCATTTCTCTAATATCGGGAGAGTTAAGCTCATGAAACGAGAGAATACGGTCTTTGCTCACGGGTATTAACTAATTTGGTTTGGATTTCAGCGACTAACAAGATGTATGTGAGGTTGTGATCTACCCTTGATTAACACCGGGAGGTTCATCAAGACACGGAGATTTCAGCAGTTTTCTTCGCTTAGGGATAAAGAAGAAACATATACGACTGTTCTGTCGAACTATGAAAAGTTGAATTTTCGACAAGGCATAACCTCGCCTAGGCAACTACGGTGACCCTTTGTACGATCCGCCGAGGCGGTAGTTCAACTCATTGCATTAATAAGTGGATTAGCAATATTGTAACACCCAACCCGGATGTCACATTGGGCGTCCAGCCCAAAACCCGTATTTTAAAATTTTCCTTTAAAAGTCCAATAATAAAATCAAATATGATCCAAAACCGATCCATGAAATCTCTTAAATTAAAACAAGCCCAAAAATAGTTTAAAGAAATTCAGAGCTCCAAAAATATTACAGTCCATTTAGAAACATTCGACCTAATTTAAAATAACAGAGTTACAAGTTACAATAGGGTTTAGCATAATACTATACCCACTACATCTAATAAAGATACTCTGACAACACGGTCGATGCCGAAAGTCCAAACCTTGATGGTGCTCCACGAAACTCGCTTCACCTAACCTACGCACGAAAACAGATTTCAAACGCTAAGCCACACAAGCTCAATGGATACGCCAAACTCGGCCAACATCATGCATATCAAAGCAGTAAAGCATAGCATATAAATCACATGCATGGTATGATGGTCTAGCATGCTTGCCTAACACATGACATAAATGAGATGTATATTATCGCACACAGCATATACAAATCAACAATCATACAAGGTAGTGAAGCCTGCGTCCACACAACATCGGGATCCTACACTACGAGTATTGCCCGCGTCCACATAGCATCGGGATCCCATACTCAAGGATGAGGCCCGCACCCATACAGCATCGGGATCCTACATCCGGGATTGAGGCCCACGTCAAAACAACATCGGGATCCTTCAAATCCCATACTCGGAATGTCACATCGAGTATCTTCGAATGAGGTCCGCATCTACACAGCATCGGGATCCTACACTCGGGATAATCGTCAAATCATCATCCGGAATGTTACATCGGATGGCCTTCGACGTGTTGCAACACTTATGGATATCCGGATTTCCAACACACAAAGACTCAACCCACACAAACGATCCACCTAGGATCACAGCACAACAAGATGTTTAAGATTATCTCAATTAGTCTTTCGGAGTTATAACATCAAATCTTAGTTCGATAATTCGTTTCATAGCTTTTAGATTAAAATAATTATTTATTAAGAAACACCGAGCCCCAAAACTCTATCCATCTTGGCCAAATTACACAGGGGTATCAATACCCTTAGGTAGGGTATCGAAACACCCAGCATCGATACCCACCCAAAGAGGGTATCGAAACACATAAGTATGGATACCAGTATCGATACCGTTGACCAATTTCAAAAGTTAACAAAAAGGAAGGAACCGTTTCGATACAGGTAACGATACAAAAAGTTTCTAGAATCCCTCGGTATCGACCCATGGTTTGATACCCCTGATCGACAAGCCAAACCATACTCATGGGTATCGATACCAGTAACCCGAGTATCGATACCCCTTGTACAAAGGATAGGTTTGCACTTAGAAATTCTACAGTTTCATCCCCAAATTTCACCTAAACGATTATAAAGTTTTCCTACTCATTTCTAAGTGTATTTAGGATGTTTTAACATCAATTTCCAACCGTTTGACACATAAACTCAGATTTCACCATTAATGACCTATTTTCAAGCAACCCAAGCAAGACAACACACATACATGATTTCTCTATATGCTATGCATTCTACCATGAATGGATGATGAAGAAAGAATTGAGAGTACCAACCTCTTAGCAAAATAGCACCAACCCAAGCTCACTCCTCCAAGCTTTTTCCTTTGCCCAAACCTTGAGATGATGACCCAACTTCTTTCTCTACAAGAAGAAGATTAAACCAATGTTTAGACACTACAAGGGATTTTTTAACTCATAAAAACATCAAGGAAGATCATAGAAACAACCCTCAAACTCAAATCCCAAATTTTCCCTCACATCTCTCTTCTTTACCAAACCAAACCACTTTTACCTTAGGTTATAGATCCTCCAAAGCTCTACAACATCCTCTCTACCAAGAAAACGAGATTCTGAGCTAAACCCTTAAAAATCCAAACTTTATTTATCTCTTTTCTTGCTACCAAGATGAAGGAGATGAGGAAGGAAAATAAAAGAGATGATGATCTCACTCCTGCTGAACAACTCTAAAACCCCTCCCTCTTCCACTTATTTGGCATTTACCAAAATGCCCTCTCACTAAACCTCAAGCCCAAAACCATAAAAGCCTACAACCAAACCAACCCTAGAGCCTAAGGCCCAACAACCTAAGGCTCCAACTGTACAAACACGAGGCCCAAAACCAAGCCCAACACATCGAGTTAACCCGACCCTCGGATATGGGAAATCTGGGTCGTTACAAATATAACTAGATTCTCTTTTATAAAGCATTCAATCTAACCTCATTCTTCTCATTATTATTTTCTATAAATTAATATAGTTTAGTTACTATAATTAAACCAATCCAATTATTTGTGTTTTTAATTTCTTAAATGTAGATAGGAAGTAGTAGAATCGACACAGTCTTCGTAGGACCGACATCTTAAATGCTATAATCTGACAAAGGTGAAATTTAACAAGGACTCCATAGTGTCCATCAAAGAGAAATAAAGAGAAAAAAAGAAAATAATTGAGAGAAAAAATAGAAAGAGAAGAAAAAAAAGGAAGAAGAAAAGAGGCAAAAATATAAGAAAAAGAAAAAGAGAAGGAAAAAGAAAAAAACAATGAAAATAGAAAAAAAAAGGAAGAATAAAAACTGAAAAAAAAAGAGAAAAAAAAAAGAAAATAAAGAGATAGAAAAAAAGAAAAGGGTGATTAATAAGGAAAAAAATGAAAAAGAAAAAGAAAAATAGAAAAAATAGAAAGAAATAACAAAGGAACATTAAGATTTTTTAATCGGTGAAAGTTGCTCAAAGGGCGATCACTAACGCGATCAATACCTTTACTTGCATTCATACATACATCTCATAGCATACATCTTGTTAAATGTTGAATCAACACTACATAACATGAAGGTGTCAATTCAAGTGGTTTGCTCAAATTAGAAACTTCCACTATAGAAGTTTTTCCAAAGAGAAAGAGATTATCTCGAGAGTTCAACATCGATTTAGAGTTAATCAAATAGCATGTCACACCAAAAGAATTTAGTCAAGTCTACAATGATGATGACTTCTTAGAGTTGTAGCTTTCTTCCCAAAGAAGATAGTCAGTATGAAGTTGCAAGGACACTTAATCATTATCGTGGTTTATTCAAAGGTGATGGTAGTACAACACACCAATGAAGGTTCAAGTATAAATACCAACCTATGAATATTCTACTTTAAAAAACGAAGTATATCATCCACTCATTGCCTCGAGATGGAAGTTTTCCTCAACTATTACGCAATTGGAAGATTTTGCCAAGTTTATCGATGGGAGATCATTTCTGGGGAAAGTTACTCAAAGGACGATCATTGAAAGAATTGGCGCCTTTACTTTCATTCATTCATACATGTTCATGCATTTTCAAGCATATAACTTGTATTAATTAATAACACAAGAGGATTGATCATGGGTACTATGTGGCACCTTTTCAAGGACTACGCCGGTCAATTGGATAAAAATTTTGCTAGACGTAGAGTCGTACCAAGGGGGCATTCGTGTTTAATGCTAGGAAGGATAAAGGGACGAACTTAGTGCAGTACGACTTCAAGAACATGAATGATCTTGTGGCAAGGGTGAGAAAAATTGAAGGACTTCATGAGTTAGTATTCAAGAATCCAAATGAGATACTGTCAGGCATGAAGAGTTTTCAAGATGAAATGAAGGAGCGATTCAGTGAGTTAGGGGATATGGTAGCTGCTGCGATCAAAGGAAAAACCCCGATAGAAAGATCTTTCGTGTAAGAAAGTGAGAGTCAAGGTTGTAAGGAAATGACTCTATCTAAAAAAGACCAAGTTATTATTCGTCAATATGAGGTTGCTTGTAATACCTCTGTTGGTTCCAATAAATTAGCGTTGGATAAAATCGAAGCCACTCTTAGGAAAATTTTGTCCTCTTTGATGGAAGGAAGTATCGAAGGGTGTTTAAGGGGGAAAGAACGCCATATGAATCGTGAAATTTCCCACCCAACTCCTTATACCTTCAGGAGTTTCCCACCACAAGTGATAAATCCAACTCAGGTTTCTAGGAAAGAGAAGGCAAAGAAAACATTTACACCTTTGCCATTTTCTTATAGGGAGATATACTCACTTTTGTATGAGGCAAGTCTGGTATGACCTACATTTGTCACTCCTTTCAAACCAACATATCCTACTTGGTATGATGTCAATGTACGTTGCAAATACCACGACGACATAATGGGGCACTGAATTAAGAACTGCATAATATTCAAGAAGATGGTGCAAAACTTGATTAACACCGAGGTTCTAAAACTTGAGTCATCGGATACGAAATCCAACTCTTCACCTAAATATGGTGAACAATAAGGGGGTAGAATGATTAGGGCGGTTTAGGTGTAATGCCAAAGCCAGAAGGAGTATTAGGCACATCTTAGTTTGTTTATCATGTCCTAGACGATAACTTGCATTAATAGTTTTGCATTTGCTATTTTTCTTTTATGTTTGAATCAATCTTGCTACTATTGATCTAAAAGTAGCAATGACTTTATGTAAAGGCCACATACTTTTTTTTAACTTCAATCAGGAGATGTCTTTCGTCAAATTGTTTTGTAAATATCTCTTTATCTTCAAAATTCCTTGGATGTCACGTGCTTATTACTCAATTACAAAATTATTGGAATGTTGTGATTACGATGAAGTACAATTCCTTAATCACTAGATTTGGTCAATAACTTACGAAAAATGAGACTACTACTCCTTTAGTGACGTTCAATGATATGAAAATCTCCTAGGAAAGGCCCGATGTTATTAGGTGATCTTGTGAATTCCCCCCAAGAGCATAAAGATTGTATCTAGAGAAAAAAAGAAAGAAAGAAAAGCAAAGAAAAAGAAAAAGGAAAGGGAGTAAGATAAAATACTCTTGTACAATGCTAGCAGGGCAAGTAGGAAAAGCTTGAATATATAAAAGGAGAAAATATTGAGAACTAGAATGAGTAATTTTCGAATAGATCAAGCAAATACGATAATCATTAGGATGAACCGAGTTATCCGAAAGGAATTCAAAATCTTCAAATATCTCCACAGCTTTCAAAGGTTAAAAACTGAACTTCGAGGGTTGAATCTAAAGCTCTTGAAGTCCAAGGAACCTCTTTTTATTTATTTTCAAATTTTTGTGTTTGCCAAAACCTATTTAAATTTTGTTCTGTTTACAATAATCAAATTGTTTTTAAAATAGAATATTTTTGTCTAAAAAGATTTATGAACAAGACCATTAATACAAACAATCATCTTTGACATGACCAGAGAAGAAGGGGAAATGTGTGATACTAGATGTTTTTCTGAAAAGATCATTTTGATTGTAAGATGATACATATTGAGAATTTAGGTCAACATAAATAAACAAAGATTACTCAAGCCTATTGGGGTTATAGTTTGAGCATAGATAGATATCATGCTTTTGGGGCAAAAGTTATATTGAGGGCAATAAAGAGAGTCAATCGGAAGGTCCAGAGACAAAAGTCAAAGTGGAACCAAGATAATAATCCCAAATGAGCATGTTGAAAATGAACCTCAAATGACCTAAGCCTGAGAATTGATAGCTACTACCCCAAGCTGAAAATAAAAGTATTTCGAGACCAATACTTCAGAATTTTAAAGTGAATCAAGAACAAGAGAATAACCATGTTTATTTGAGAGAAGAATAATAATAAATGCCAAGATGTTAGCTAGTTTTCTACCATAATGATTTGATTGGTTTCAAAAATACGGATCAAGTCTTAATTAACAAAGCAGACCCAGAAATTTGGGAGCATATGTTCACCCTAACATTGCAATCTAAGACTTGTCGCGAAGAGTCATTGAAAAACAATGGTTGACACAAAGTTGAAAGAAATGAGGCATAATTGAATAGAAGGTTTTGACCCATCAATGCAAATCAGTTTTGGCTTCTCAAATAGACGAATAAAAGAAAAAGGTCAGCAAGGATGAGGATGATCTTTTGTCCAATATTGAACCTTGAAAAATTTGGGGCATATGTCCACCATAGTCCTTGAGAGAAAAAGAAAAAGAGAGAAAAAAGGCCCCTAGGTAAGTGTTGAACCTATACCAAAAGAAGATAATTGGATCACAAAAATGATAGATCTTGTTCTGACCAACACAAGAAAAATGATCTCCTTTTCAAGACAAAATAGAGAATGAAGATTTAGCAGAGATAGATGCCTGAGGAGATAGGAAGCGAGTCTATCCTCTAAGAAAAGATTAAAAAAGAAAAGAAAAGAAAAAATAACAGTCATGAATCATTTAGGTTAAATATTCATGTATCATTTAGGTTAGATATCCATGCATCATTAGCAATCTCATTTCTTTCCATCATTGCATTTTGTTCATTTTAAACAGGAATTCTGAAAATTGATCAGAAACTTGATCTATAGCTCACTAGAGAAGAAACAAATCTCGAAAGAATCATGAGTCCTTGAATTTATTTGACGATAGACGGTATGAGGTAGAGATACCTTGTTTGAAAAAAAAGAGAAGAAAAAGAGAAAAAAATGAAAAAAAAAGAAGAGAAAGAGAAAAAGAACAAGAAGAAAATAAAAGAAAGAAGAAGAAGAAGAAGAAGAAGAAGAAAAGAAAAAAAATAAAAGAATAAAGGATTTCTTTAATACTAAGACTATATACGCAAGAAAAAGAAAAGAAAAGAAAAGAAAAAAAGAAAAAGAAAAAAAATAAAAGGAAGAAGAAGAAGAAGAAAATAAAGAGACGGTCGAGGGTGAACAATCGAGAATATGTAGAGACCAATAAAGGATTTCTCTAATACTAAGACGATATACGCTTGAAGAGAGGGATCATCCATCACGGTATACACTCGAAGAGAGGGGTCTTTCTTTGTGACATACGCTCGAAGATAGGGGTCATTCATCATGACATACGCTCGAAGAGAGGGTTCGTCCATCACAATATATAATTGAAGAGAGAGACCGTTCATTATGACATTGTCTCGAAGACAGAGGTCATTAATCATGATATACGCTCGAAGAGAGGGGTCATTAATCACTACATACGCTTGAAGAGAAGGATTGTCCATCACGGTATATGCTCAAAGAGAGGAGTCGTCTATCATGGTATACGCTCGAAGAGAGGGACCGTTCACCATGACACACACTTAAAGAGAAGGGTCATTCATCATAACATATGCTCGAAAGAGAGGGGTCATTCATCACGGTATATGCTCGAAGAGAGGGGCTATTCACTATGACATATGCTCGAAGAGAGGGGTCATTCAACACGACAAACTTTCAAAGAGAGGGAACGTTCACCATGAAATACGCTCGAAAAGAGGGGTTCATCACGATATATGCTCAAAAAGAGGGTTCGTTCATCACGGTTATACGCTCGGAGAGAGGGACCATTCACCATGACATACACTCGAAGAGAGGGATCATTAATCACGACATATGCTCGAAGGAAGGGGTCATCCGTCATAGTATACGCTCGAAGAGAGGGACTATTCACCATGACATAAGTTCAAAGAGAGGGGTCATTCATCACGATATACACTCGAAGAGAGGGATCATCCATCACTGTATACGCTCGAAGAGAGGGATCATTCATCATGACAAACGCTCGAAGAGAGGGGTCATTCATCATGATATACGTTCGAAGAAAGGGGTCGTCCATCACGATACACACTCGAAGAAAGGGACCATTCACCATGACATACGCTCGTAGAGATGGGTCATTCATCACTACATACGCTCAAAGAGAGGGGTCGTCCATCACAGTATCTGCTTAAAGAGAGGGACTATTCACCGTGACATACACTCGAAGATAGGGGTCATTCATCGCGACATACGCTCGAAGAGAGTGATCGTCTATCACAATATATGCTCGAAGAAAGGGACCGTTCAACATGGCATAGGCTTGAAGAGAAGGGTCATTCATAGTGACATACGCTCAAAGAGAGAGATCGTCCATCACAGTATACGCTCGAAAAGAGGGATCGTTCACCATAACATACGCTCGAAGAGAGGGGTCATTCATCACGACATATGCTCGAAGAGAGGGGTAGTCCATCACGATATACACTCGAAGAGAAGGACCGTTCACTATGACATACGCTCGAAGAGGGTTCATTCATCACAGCATACGCTCAAAGAAAGGGTCTATTACGGTATACGCTCAAAGCGAGGGACCGTCAGATGTTACAATGATTAGAAATCAGAGCATCTCCAAACATGGAAGTCGCATAAAAATATTGCTTGTAGTCTTTGCTTTATCATTGTTTCACAAAGATAAGCAAAGAGGGGCAACTATAATCACTAATTTTTTCCGAGGTAAACCCGTTTATTTCTCATTTTCATTTTTATTTTAAATAATATGCTTTAGTTAATTTTTTAGCATTTATAACAAAAAAGCAAAAAGCAAAAAATAAAATGGGTTTATTTTTAAATATTCATTTAGTTCTGCTTATTTATAAAAATATATTAAAAATAAAAAAAAATTATGTACACAGATTAAACTAAAAAATCTCACCATAAAATACTAAAAATTATTATATCCTAAAGTATTATATTTTTATGTCTTAGTATTAGGAAAATAAAAAATATTTTAGTCAACCCTATTAATTGTCTTTTAGCATTGTTATCATTATTTTTACCCTTATCTATGCTAAATAAAATATATAGGTAAGTTACGAGCTTTAAAAATCAAAAAGTATTTTTTTTCATCCGTTTCTATTTATTCATTCTTATTAGTTTTATTTGGCTATTATTATTATATTTATTATTATTATTATATTACTGATTAAATAAATAAAGCCTACTTAAATAAGTAAACCCTAACTTAAATAATAAATAAGAGGCCCATTTATTTAATTAACTGTCCATATTACATAACAGAAACAAAAAAATATATAATACATATCACAAGCCCATGTTTTAATCAGATCGTTAGGGTCCTAATTGAGCCTAACCGAATACCTATCATAAGCCCTAACTATGACCCGTTTGCTTCCTCCTACGCAGTCACATCTCAACCGTTGGATCAAAGATTTGATCCAATGGTTGAGATTAAAATGAGAAGAAGCTTTTGGAGTTCCCTACGCACTCAAGCGTGATGCTATGGATTCCCCACATGCGCGTGCATTGCACACACACGATGTTATAGATCCCTTGTGGTCCTTTCGCCTTCTCCGGTTACCACGTCACCACCATCAATAGTCATTCTCTACTCCGGCTGGCACACCCGAATGCAAACAAAGAAAGAAAAGGACGATATCAGAGGTTCATACCATCAAAAATGCAGAAATCATAATAAAAAACAAACAAATTTCTGGAGAATCGTAGAGCCAAGGACAAATCGGCAACAACCAATAGCAATTTTCATTTAATTTCTTTATATAATTCATGTAAACCAGGCTATATAAATAAGAGCCAAAATATTGTAATCCCATTCAGAAACCACCATTGAAATCGAAAAAGAAAATTTTCAATGGTAATTTTTCTTGCTTTTTCTTTCATGCACGAAAACAAAATAGATTAGGGTTTATTCTTTATCTTTTATAGAGTGGACGACCTCCTTTCTCCCTTCTTCTTCACCGGAAACAAACACCAGGTCTTCGGATTAGTAGTGGTGAGCGAAGCAAAGAGGGAAAAAAAGCTCTTTTCTTCTTTTTCTTCTCGAAGCAAAAATGGTCTTTGTTCTCGATTTTCAAACAAAGGCTTTGGATTTTGGTTCAGAGTTTACAAACGAGTTAGCTTTCTTTTTTTCTTGCTTTGATCGAAAGGGCTTCGAAAGAGGTTTTCAAATCGGGATTTAAAAAGAAAGTGGAAAGGTTTAGTTTTTGGTCATCAGCCACCGTGGATGGTGTTCGGATTTTGGAAAATGCAAATTCTTTTCTGGGCAAGTGATGAGTACCATGGTGGTGTTCATCCGGTTCCAGAGAGAAAATGAGGATGGGTCATTGTTTTCAAAAGAAAGAAATATGGGGAATGATTAAAAATAATTTCTGTTTAACCTATATACTAGTCCCCTGTCTTAAAAATGGGATATTCGCATTATTAAATCCCTCTGTATAAGGGAAAATATGCCCGCGACCGTTCAGTGTTTTCCGAATATTTTAATTTGGTCCTGATTTAAGTTGTAATCAGGTTATTTTCAAATGGTTTAATTCGTTCTAAGTTTCTCCATGTTTTATGGCTATTTTTAAGTCCTTCCTCATTTCAAAATAACATTTTAAGGGTCTAAATATTTTCCAATCGTTTTGATCTGATCACTGCAATAAAATAGGGATTGCTTCTTTTTTAATTCGATTCTTTAATTTATTTTCTTTTCATTTTGATTCATGTTTTCTATTAGAGTCTCTTATTTCAAATTTATCTTTTAAATTTAATTTTTATTTTGAATTAGTCATTTACAATAGCTTTTTTATTAATTTTGGCCTTTATTCATTCATTTATTTATTTATCCTTTCATTCTTTTATTTGCAACCATGCATCTTATTGTTCATGTTTATGTGTATGCATGTTTCATCATATTTGGTTAGTAGATATCCCAATAGATTAGAATTTTACTTTGGTTTATTATTTTTATTGCATGTTTTGAAAACGTCTTTTTGATTAGTTTTATATGCATAGGTTTTATTTAGAATAAATTTGTATGTTTAACTTGATCATTGTTCATTTATTTGTTTTATGTGATATGGTATATTTGCCTTGGTATAATTAATTTCGACGCATGTATATATGTTTTTTTTTCTCATGTTGGTCATTTATTTATTTATTTCAATATTGTTATCTCGTTTATCGTATGAACATGAGACTTTGTTTCTATCTTTACACATGTATTGATATGGTAGCATGTTCCTTTTTGTATATATTTCATGCTTCACTTTGGTTCACGTTGATTATAAATATTAATTTATAATATAGTTAGCTTTGTTTTTATCTTGTATCTCATGTGTTTATGATTTTGTAACTTGTCATTTTATGCTTCGTACATTAATGTTAACGTGGCATGTATTTGTAACATACTTTGTACTTTAGTTTTGTTTGTTTTTATATACATATTTTCATGTATTATTTTTGTGTTTAAACATTAATTTATATTAGGTGCACGTGTTGTTTATGAGTATTTTCATGTATGTTTTCTTCTAGTTGACATATTGTTTATCATTTGTATTCATCATGTTTTGTATATATGCTTTTATCTAGATTTTACATTATTACAATAAGTCTTTATATCATGTTACATTTTTATTGTATTATGGCATGTCATTTTTTGTAATATCTATAGCTATTTTATTATGAATGTATTATTTATTTGTCTTTATCCTTTTTATTTTGTTTATATCTTGCATTTATTTGTTATACATTTCATATATTTTATTTTATGATTAATGTTGCCCAAGTTATACATAATTAACAACTTAATCAATGTGAAGTCTCTTTATTCAGTTGTAACGGGTCCGACGCCAGGCGTAGTGGCGGCGATGTATGTGTTTGACAAGCGTCGAATTGTCAAATAAATAATTCTTATTTCTCAAATTAAATAAAAGAATAGTATAGAGAAAGTAGGGTCGATCCACAGGGACGAAGAAATTTACAACGTTGAATTGAATTGATTCTGATCCAAAAAAAACAATAAATTAAAAATGGGGGTTTGATATTATAAAACTAAAAATAATCATAATCTAATAATAACTGAAATTAAATGAAAATAAATATTCGTAAGTAACAAATTTAAAGAATATAGCCTCAAGCTTTGCTTCGCCTCAATTCCAAATTGATCATTGAAATAGATTTTACTTCAAGATTCATGCCAGTTATAGTCTACAAGGCCCAACCCTTGTAACTTACTTCTCTCTTCGGTAACCAATATTCTCAAGTCTATCTCTGGAATTCGGTCTTTGCTGGACTAACCACGTCTATCGTCGTTAGCGCCAATACAACTTTAAGTACTGGAAAAGCCTGACTCGAGTTATAGCGTCTCACAAAGAATCAAACCCGATCTTAATCTCCCTTAGTAGACCGCCAATAAGTTTGTTCACAGGAAGCCAAATTTGCTACCAGCTGATTCTTCTTCCCAACGATAGATCTAAACAATCTTCAAGTCAACGTGCACTTTTTGAAATGAAGGCGTCGAGATCATTAAAGGAAAAGCCGATTGTCAATCCTTGATTTCAAAAAATCAAGAATGTTATCCGAAGGTATTAAGTGCTTTACGATTCTCACAATATGAATTGAGTCGTCACTAGCTTTCAGCTAAATGGAAGTTTAGCTAAGCATGAATGAGATCATACTTAGCATTTTTCTAAAAGAATAGGAATAAAAATTCAAAGAAAAATTAAAGAACTAGAGAGAACTTCTATTATTCAAGAGAGAAAGTGAAAAGTAAAGAGTGAAGTACATCTCAAGCTTTACCTCTATGGGTATTTATACTATTCTAACACCCTAAAAATGTAACAATTCAAAATTAAAAAAAATAAAAAAGATAAAGATAAAGATAAATGTTCTAAAATTTAAAATTTAAATTCCTAAGATAAATCTTCAGGATAATTCCAAAATAATCCATTCATCCTTTTAGAATATGTTGACTGGACTATCTTCTAGAAACTTTTGCTGACTGGATAATCCAAATCTGCCAGATCGGATATCGTCATGCCTCGTTTCGTGCCCATGACTCCAGCCATGATGAAAAATAAAAAAAGTGCAAAAAACATCCATCTTTCTGCTTGTCCTGGAATACATATTCCTACATTGAAAATGAGCATAATGGAACCAAATCAGTAGAAATACTTGTCAACAAAAAACGAATTAACAAGAAAATATATTCGATATAAAACACTTGTCAAATTCCCCCTCACTTGATTCATGCTTGTCCTCAAGCATGCTGTAATCAAACATGTTAAAAAGAATTTGCTAACATTTCTTTGTCCTGATTCATATCCTGAAATTCCATGTTAATCAAGTCCACAACAATTGTCTAACTTGAAACATCAATCAAGAAGAAAAACACAAAAAGGATTAAGCAAAACCATAACATCCCATATGTTTATCAATCTCGCTGCAATCAAATTCAACACCCTTACAAGATTTCACTCAATTCACTCAAAGTGTTTCGGGTGTAAAAACGCTCAAAGCCAGAACTTAAACATGAAGTTACCATAGGCCTGTAAGAAAATCAAATCTCCACTACTTGCAAGAACCAAACACAATAATCAAAGGGTCTTAAATGGTTGTAATGGGGCTTGGGTAAAGGTGGGAGAAAAGACAAGAAAATACGCTAACAGTCAAGACAAAAAATGTATATATTAAACCACGTCCACAAAAAAAATGAAGAAAGATAATTATTAAACTATTTTCATAACAAAAGGTAAAGAACTGCAACACTCTTCAAATGACTTCATTTATGATTTTTTCCTTTTTTTCGAGGGTTTTTCATTCTCTTTTTTGAGTTTGTTTTTTTCATTACCTCTTTTTTCTTCTTTTTTTTCATTCCCCTTTTTTCTTTTTTTTTTTCTATATTTGGGTGGAACATGAACATTCTTCGAGTAATCTTTCTTTCTTGTCTTGACAAGGATGAAAAAGATAGTCAAAATAAAGACTTAAGTTTAAAAATGTGATTAAAACAAGAAAAGGGAAAAGGCTCAAACATGGCTAAGTAGGGGATGTTAAAGGGTAGATAATTTTTTATGGTAAAAGTGGGTGAATCCTAAGTGCCCTTATCATATTAAAGCATTCAGTTCATATGTAATCTCGACATACATTTAAGTACAGGTTCTAGAATATCGATGTCAAGTTCGGCACACTCAATCAAACAAAAATATGAGCAAGAATGTAATGAGTTGCTCTTTAGGCTCAAATCTGACCAAAATGTGTAATTTACATTGAATTAGGTGCATTTCAACCAATAAACTCATGGGATATCAAAATTTAACAAAAACCACTAATCATGTCATCCACTATCATGTGTCTTAAATCAAACAAAAGTATGTCCTCAATCAAACATGGCATTTTTAGAATATGCAACAAAGCAAAGGATCTCAACAAAAACAATTTCTCATGTTTAACTAAGCATACTAGAATCAAAGCATAAAAATAAGTAACGAGGAATCCAACTTAGTACCCCCTCACTTAAAGTGTATTGTCTCAATACAAAATAATAATAATAATAATAATAATAATAATAATAATAATAATAAAAGTATTAAATAAGGGATAAAGATACTCCCCGTGTCTAGTAGTGATTGCGGCTGCGGCCACGGTTGTGGCTGGAAGTGTTTGGTTGAAGTTAAGATAGTATCTCAGCAATGTTGGCTTTAATAGTGTTGAGTCGGCCTTGTACTTCGTTTATCTGAGTCTGTAAATCTGGAGGTGCAACTTCCTGCGCTGCTGGTGGTTTGACAAGCGTCAAATTTAGGACTGCAAACCTAAAAAAAAGAAATTAAAACTAAATAAATAAGAGAAATAAATAGATAGGAAAAAGGTCTTAAATGCCTAGTAAAATTCTTTAAATAACGCTTCACCACCACGAATAAACTATTTTTTGATTTTATATTTTTTATTTATTATTTTTTTCAAAAATAAAATAAAATAAAAATACTAAACAAATTAAATTATAAAAACGAGAAAAATGGGTTGCCTCCCAATGAGCGCTTTGTTTAACGTCGTTTAGCTCGACGACCTGATTCAGACCACAGGTTCTTCTAAAATTATCTCTTCGATCAAGCACGCTTGATTATTCTCATAGTACGTCCTTAACCTTTGACCATTAACTTTAAAACAAACCCCCTTATCATCTTGAATTTCGACTGCACCATGAGGAAATACTTTAGTTATAGTCAAAGGTTCAAGCCACTTTGATCGTAGTTTTCCTGCAAAAATTTTAAACTTTGAGTTAAAAAGTAAAACCTTTTGTCCAATGGAAAAAGTTTTAAAGGAAATTCTACGATCATGAAATTCTTTTATTTTGTCCTGGTATATTCGAGCACTATCATAGGCGTTCCTACGGATTTCCTCCAATTCCTGAATATGAAGCTTTCTAGTTTCGCCAACTGCATCCATCTCCATGTTGCATTCTTTAACTACCCAATATACCTTGTGTTCCAGCTCAACCGGTAAATGACATGGCTTACCATAGACTAGGAGATATGGAGACATGCCAATAGGACCCTTATAAGCAGTTCGATATGCCCACAAGGCATCAATCAATTTTAAACTCCAATCTTTACGGTTCGGCTTAACTACCTTCTCAAGAATCGCTTTGATCTCTCGATTTGACACTTCTGCTTGACCATTCGTTTGAGGATGGTAAGCAGTAGCAATCCGTTGTGTCACTCCATATTTCTTCATGAGTGTTTCAATGACACGATTGACAAAATGCTTTCCGCAATCACTTATGATTGCTCGCAGCGTGCCAAACCTGGAAAAGAATCCGCATTCTAGAATCTTATGTGACATTTTTCACATGATTTGCAAAATTTATAAGTGTCACGAAAAATATCAGGCCAAAAGAATCCGCATTCTAGAATCTTATGTGCAGTTCGCTTTGGTCCGAAATGACCTCCACAAGAATAAGAGTGACAAAAATTAAGTATAGAATTTATCTCATTTTCTACAATACATCGCCTTATTACCTTATCCGAACAATGCTTCCAGAGATATGGGTCATCCCAAATATAAAAACGAGATTCACGCTTAATTCGTTTTACCTCGGATTGTGATAAGTCTGAAGGTAATTCTCTTGTGGCTAAATAGTTAACTATGTCCGCATACCATGGAGATATTCCTTAAGCCAAAAACAAATTTTCCTCTGCAAATTCTTCCCGTACTGTTGTATCAGTTGAGACGATGGGAAGTCGACTTAGATGATCTGCTACTAAATTCTCTTGTCCCTTCTTATCCTTGATTTCCAGATTAAACTCTTGTAAGAATAAAATCTAACGGATTAGTCGCAGTTTTGCTTCTTTCTTGCTCAACAAATATTTCAAAGCTGCATGATAAAAAAAACAATTATTTTAGTTCCCAAAAGATATAGACAAAATTTCTCTAAAGCAAAAACAATTGCAAACAATTCTTTTTCTATTGTAGAATAATTTTGTTGCACTATATCCAAAGTTTAGGATGCATATGATATGACGTGTGATTCTTTCACTATCTTTTGTCCAAGAACGATTCCTGCACTCCAATCGCTTGCGTCGCACATAACCTCAAAAGGGTACTCCCAATTTGGTGGTTGAACTATAGGTGCCGAAAATAACTTTTCTTTAAGGATGTCGAAGGCACGTTTACATTCAGAATTGAAATCGAAGGTTCTATCTTTTTGTAACAAGTTGCAAAGTGGTTGCGCCACCTTGGAAAAATCTTTAATAAATCTACGATAAAAACCTGCATGTCCAAGAAATGAGCGAACTTTCCTCACATTTGTAGGGTATGAAAGTGAGCGAATAACATCAACCTTAGCTTTATCAACAATAATACCATTAGATGAAACAATATGGCCTAAAATCAAACCTTTCTCAACCATAAAATGGCACTTTTCATAATTTAATACAAGATTAAATTCTAGACATCGCTTAAGTATTTTTGTTAAATTTATTAAACATTCACCAAAGGAATTACCGTAAACCGTGAAGTTATCCATGAACACTTCGATCCCTTTTTTGATGTAATCAGAAAATATACTTACCATACATCTTTGAAATGTGGCTGGTGCATTGCAAAGCCCAAACGACATAAGTCGATATGCAAACGTACCAAATGGACACGTAAAGGTGGTTTCCTCTTAATCTTCAGGCGCCATAGGAATTTGGAAAAAAACTGAAAATCCATCAAGACATCAATAATGAGATTTTCCAGCTAACCTTTCTATCATTTGATCAATAAATGGAAGTGGAAAATGATCTTTTTTTGTTAAAGCGTTTAATTTTCTATAATCGATACAAACTCTCCACCCGTTTTGGACTCGCGTAGGAACAAGTTCACCTTCAGGATTCTCAATTACCGTGACTCCAGTTTTCTTTGGAACCACATGGATAGGACTTACCCAGCTATTGTCAGATATTGGATAGGTCATATCGACATCTAAAAGTTTCTGAATTTCTTTTTTTACCACTTCCATCATTGGAGGATTTAGGCGTCTCTGACATTCTCGGGTTGGTTTGACTCCTTCTTCCACCTTTAATTTGTGCATGCAAGTCAATCGACTAAGCCCTTTAATGTCGGCTATAGTCTACCCAATTGCCTCTTTGTAAGCTTTTAAAACTGTAACTAAATTTTCTTCTTCCTCCTTTGAAAGGTTGTTCGATATGATGACTAGTAACGTGGCGTTATCTCTCAAAAATGCGTATTTAAGGTGTTTCGGTAACTGTTTTAATTCGACCTTAGGTGCCTGTAAAATAGAAGGCAAAATTTTAGTTTTATTTGAAGTAAGGAATATATCAGAACTAATTGAAAAAATTTCCTCAAACTCCCTGATATCTTCCTCAAAGTCTTCCAACTCCCTGCACATATCATCAATAAAATTAGATTCAAGAAATTCTTCAATAATAGGCTCAATAACATCAATAAAACTAATATTTACCATAGTCTCTGGATACTTCATTGCTTTATAGACATCAAATTTGACAACCTCACCATCGAACTCCATTGTAAGGATTCCACTCCTCACATCAATTTTTGCATGCACTGTACTTAGAAAGGGTCTTCAAAGTAAAATTTCGGATGACATGTTGATTCGATCATCTTCCATGTCGATAACATAGAAGTCTGCTGGAAAAATTAAATCATTTACCTTTACGAAAATGTTTTCAAGAACTCCTTCAGGGTAAACAACGGACTTGTCGGCGAGCTGAATTGTTACACATGTTTCCTTCAAAGGCTCAGCACTAAGTAAGTTATAAACAGATAATGGCATGACATTTAAGAAGCACCAAGATCACACATAGCTCGCTTAATACCTATTTTACCAATTTTACAGAGAATGGCAAACATACCTTGATCTTTGTATTTAGGCAGGATTTTATGTTGAATAACGGCCGAAACATTTTCACCCAAATAACTTTCTCATTACCGGTAAGTCTCCTTTTATTTGTGCAGAGATCTTTTAAAAACTTAGCATATTTTGGTACTTTTTGAATTACATCAAGGAGGGGTATGTTTATTTCTATCTTTGAGAAGACATCAAAGATCTCTTTCTCTTCGGCTTGTTTGTCGCGTTTTACTAGCCTTGATGGAAAAGGAGGCGGAACGGCATAAGGAGATGGTTTAAGGGTGGCTTGTGATTTATCTTCCTTCTCTTTCTGAGGTAACGTGATATTTTCCTTAGGTTTGATAATAGTACAGCTTATCAAGGTGATTGCACTTAGGTTTTGTCGCGAATTTGTCTCGGTCTATGAAGGTAATTTTCCTTGTGATTCCAAACGTCCCATAGTTTGAGCAAGTTGACTCATTTTCTTGTCTAGTTCTTGCAAATAAGCTTCGGTACGGTTTTGGAATTTCTTTTGGGATAATGTCAATCGTTCAATGATAGATTCTAAAGAAGGTTTCGACGGTTGATATTGTTGATGTATTAGGGGTTTCGGTTGGTATGCTTGGTTTGGTCTCGTATTAGTTCCATAGTTGAGGTTTGGATGATCTTTCCATCCCGGATTATAGGTGTTGGCATTGGGATCGTATCGTCTCTGCGGAGGTCCTGGAAAGTTTCCAACAACATTTACTTGGGTAGTAGTATCTTCTTGAAGCATAGGACAATAATCCGTAGGATGGTCTGACATGGTACAAATTCCGCATATGCGAGCTTGGGTTGTTTTTCCTGTGAACAAAGTTTGAACTATATTAGTAAGTTTATCAATATTTCCTTCAATTTAAGGATTGACGGACATGGTTGAAATGAGATTCCTAGCTGCAGTGGGAGTCATATTCACGAAAGCTCCCTCACTAGCTACGTCGATCATTTTCATCTCCATTGGAAGCAATCCTTCATAAAAGTATTGGAGGAGAGTCTGCTCGGTTAATCCATGTTGTGGGTAATTGGCACAAAGTTTTTTAAACCGCTCCCAATAGTCATATAAAGATTCTCTATCTTTCTGTCGGATCCCCAAAATGCTTCTCCTTAATTCACTTGCTTTCGCTGTAGGAAAGAACCTATCAAGAAATATTCATGTCATGTCAGCCCAGGTATTTATTGAACCAGGAGGTAAATAAAATAACCAATCTTTTGCCATGTCGGCTAAAGAAAAAGGAAATGCACAAAGTTTTATTCGATCTTCGGATACTCCCTTCGGTTTCATACTCAGACAAACCATATGAAACTCTTTTAAATGCTTGTATGGATTTTCATTCTGCAAGCCGTGAAAAGTCGGAAGTAAATGTATCAAACCCGTTTTAAATTCAAATGGTGTTTCGCCATTTGGGAACGTGATACAAAGTGGTTGTTGCTCGTTAGGTGCCGCAGTCAACTCTCGAATTGTTTGTTCAGCCATTTGTTCTGATCCTTCATCGTCAGAAGTAAATAACTCCTCGGTGTAAGAAATTTCCTCAAAATCGGGATTTGGTTTTGGTTGAAGGTCTCAATCAACCTTCTGTGCCTAAGGGTCTCTCCACGCAGCCTTCGGGCAAGAGCTTTGATCTCGGGTTTGTAATCTAATAGTTTTTCCAGAAGTGACCTGGTCATAGATCAAAACAAAATAATATTAGTGATTTTTAACGAAGTCCCCGGCAACGGCGCCAATTTGACAAGCGTCGAATTGTAAAATAAAAAATTACTATTTCTCAAATTAAATAAAAGAATAGTATAGAGAAAGTAGGGTCGATCCACAGGGAGTAAGAAATTTACAACGTTGAATTGAATTGATCCTGATCAAAAAAATAAATTAGAAAATAGGGGTTTGATATTATAAAACTAAAAATATTCTTAATCTAATAATAACTGAAATTAAATGAAAATAAATATTCGTAAGTAATAAATTTAAAGAATATAGTCTCAAGTTTCGCTTCGCCTCAATTCCAAATTGATTGTTGAAATAGATTTTACTTCAAGATTCATGCCAGTTACAGTCTACAAGGCCCAACCCTTGTAACTTGCTTCTCTCTTCGGTAACCAATATTCCTAAGTCTATCTCCAAAATTCGGTCTTTGCTGGACTAATCACATCTATCGTTGTTAGCGCCAATACAACTTTAAGTACTGAAAAAGCCTGACTCGAGTTATAGTGTCTCACAGAGAATCAAAACCGATCTTAATTTCCCTTAGTAGACCGCCACTAAGTTTGTTCAAAGAAAGCCAAATTTGCTACCAGCCGATTCTTCTTCCCAACGATAGATCTAAACAATCTTCAAGTCAACGTGCACTTTTTGAAATGAAGGCGTCGAGATCATTAAAGGAAAAGCCGATTGCCAATTCTTGATTTCAGAAAATCAAAAATGTTATCCGAAGGTATTAAGTGCTTTACGATTCTCACAATATGGATTGAGTCGTCACTAGCTTTCGGCTAAATAAAAGTTTAGCTAAGCATGAATGAGATCATACTTAGCATTTTTCTAAAAGAATAGGAATAAAAATTCAAAGAAAAATTAAAGAACTAGAGAGAACTTCTATTATTCAAGAGAGAAAGTGAAAAGTGAAGAGTGAAGTACATCTCAAGCTTTACCTCTATGGGTATTTATACTATTCTAAAACCCTAAAAATATAACAATTAAAAATTAAAAAAAATAAAAAAGATAAAGATAAAGATAGATTGTCTAAAATTTAAAATTTAAATTTCTAAGATAAATCTTCAGGATAATTCCAAAATAATCCATTCATCCTTTTAGAATATGCTGACTGGACTATCTTCTAGAAACTTTTGCTGACTGGATAATCCAAATCTGCTAGATCGGATATCGTCATGCCTCGTGTCGTGCCCATGACTCCAGCCATGATGAAAAACAAAAAAAATGCAAGAAAAAACATCCATCTTCCTACTTGTCCTGGAAAACATATTCTTACATTGAAAATGAGTAGGATGAAACCAAATCAACAGAAATACTTGTCAACAAGAAACGAATTAACAAGAAAATATATTCGATATAAAACACTTCTCAGTGTTTACCTTCGAATAAAAAAACATTTAAAATATATCTGAATTTATAATTAAATACTAACTTAATTACCTCTTTAATTTAAAAAGTTTAATATTAAATAAGCTGTAAATATTTTTAAGGTATCAATTTTGGGCGGTTTGAAATGCTAACCCCGTTTTTAACCGTAACCGACTCTCGAACACTTTTAATTTCGAATCTTTGATTTTGAGGTGTCCGATCTACCAAAGTGACCGGTGGCGACTCTAGTGGCGACTCCAATCATTTTTTCTAAATTATTTACTTAATAACTTTAATCTGTTTTCCACATATTTTATAATTATCTTGTAAACCATCTTCCCAACATTTTTAAATGTTTTTAACATGGGTTCTCAATCAATTTCTAACTTTTTTAGTTTCTAACATTTTAATTAGTTTTTAAAATCGTCCCCCAATTAAATTTTCAATTGTTTTCTACTTATTTTTTCAAATTGTTTTTAGTTCCTTCCTTAAATCTCTAATCCTAAATTTCAAAACCTAATTCATTTACTAATCCTTATTCCTGATTTTTTGAATTTCATCTTTTCCTTAACTTCTAACCCTAATTTGATTCTTTTCAAAAATTCTAATTTTTTCAAATCCTAAGTTCTTTCTAATTTTCCAAATTCCATATTTTTCCAATCCCTAACCCTAATTTCATAATTCTCCTCTTCTAAATTAAATTCTCTAATTTTCAATTTATTTAAACATTTTGAAACCTAATTTCTAATTTTTCATCTTTTCCAAAATAAAGACCTTTATTCTATTAAACCTCGAAATTATAATTTTAGGGCCGCTACATTAGCTTTGCTACTTGCTTCTCTTCTTTTTCTGGACTTTCTTTCGCACAGCTTTTTGTAGTCCTTTCTCTCTCTTTCTATTTTGTTCAACTATGCTAACAAGTCTTGGATTTTTTTATTTCTTCATTTTTTTTGCTTCCTTTTTAACCATCTTATAGCTCTCGTAATTCCTTAATATCCCAATTGAACTTCTCATTCAGCGCTCCCTTTTTATTTTTCCTTTCCTTCATGCACGAGCACTTGGTATTTTTTCATAATCAGTTCTTGATACTTCCTGAAAAGTCTTATCATTGAGTACTCTTTGCATACTCCACTCATCATAGTTTACCATTACTCCAGGCCCTAAAAAGGTTGTACTCTTCTAGGTGTCACAAGCCTTAACAGTTTGCGCTATCATCATCTTGTAATCATCAATCTTATGAGTATACTAGAAAGCTATCATTCTTGTTGTTGTTGATATAAATTGTCTAAAAGGAAATTGTCTCGAGACCAATAATGGACAATAAGTGGTTCTACCCCAAATCCTGGTTAATGGGACCCAATCTCTGTCTCCGCATCTATACATAAATGTAGTTCCTCTATTGAACCAACACGTTTTCCACACAATATTTGCATCCTTCATATTCAAAAAACATTCTTCCCACTATTTCTCTTTTTTCTTTTCTGCCACACAACTATCTAAGTACTCTCTTATCGATGAATAGGTGGATAAGTACCTTGATCCTCTATATCGCATATTATAATGATTTTCTCTAAACCAGATTTCCAATAATTATACGCCTCCCCAAAAGCTCCCTTCTTCGGTCCTCTTACACGTAGTCAATGATCTATAAGTTTAAGTCAAGATGGCAAGTATGGGATTTACACATCTCAATAGTCGCTCGAACAATCCGACAATCATTGGCTCTATATGATCTGGAATTCTTGAAAATATCACTAACCCGTCTATGTACAATGCATACATCCTTCTCGCCTTGGATGGTTCTTCACTACTTGCGACTATCAACTCCTTCAAGACCTTCTAATTTACCCTCTGCTTATCCTCACTTTGATCAGTACTATTATGATTAGTTATTTTCTGGTCCAAAATTCCTTTGACTTTCCGGAGCTCTGCATCAACATCTTCTTAAAAATTTAAATATTGTTGGTTCTGGTATATACCTTGTCACTTTGAATCATCGGGCAATTAATCAGAACTTCATATTCTTTTATTGTGGGTGTCATGTCGAACCTTCCAAATATGAAGCATTTGTAGGTTGGATTCCAAAATTCAGCTATCGCGCAAAGTAATTTTTGAACCACGCCAACCTTCAAAAACAAATCTATGTCTCTGAATTCTTTCCTAAACTGCTCTTTCATTTTAATGGTCCACTGATCCTAAATTTCTCGAACTTCTTGCAAACAAGGGTTTTGTTGCTATTTATCTTGACGTAACCTTTCATCTGTGACACCGTTCCTAGACGCAAATTATCTACCTTTTCATGTTGAACTACTTTTGATCATGTCAACAAATCAGTATTATCCTCCCCTACCTTTAACCCAACATACATATCAGAACACTTCTAACTTTATTGTTACTTAAATCAATGCCAATGCATATGATATTTCATATACTAGAAACAAACAAGAAAGGAAAGTAAAAATAAACAAAAAACTTGTGTTAGTACGATGAATTTATGATTCAAGCAAAAGATGATTAATTATCATAAAAAGTTTTTAATGTAACCAAAGAATAATTTATATTGCAATAAAATAATTGGAGAGTAGTTTAATCAGAGAAATTCCTAATTTGGCGGCATTCCAGCAGCATACCGCCTTATCTTACGGTCCTTGTCTAACTCTAATAGGTGTAGGTTTCTACACTAAACATGTATGTTTTGGTCTAGACTCTGGGTTCCTAAACTATCGATATTTTTTATTACGATAATAAAACATCGATTTGGTAGTATAAGTCCCTTACAATAGAGGCATAGGCCCCACAATGCGTAAGGTTAGTATACCGAAAGTATACAAAAATTCAAGCTCAAAGCTAGAGAGCATCATATCGGACTATGTCTATCTCCCGCTCAAGGTTAAAAGTCCGGGTCGAGAGCTTATGCATGAATCAAAAATATATCACATAAAGAAAATATTACTCTCATTCGTCTGAAAATCCATTCGATAGTATCTTGAAGAAAATTATATTCTTAGTCAAAATGTCAAAATGCCTCGTGTAATTAGTTGTTAGGTATGGCCTAAATTGAAGAGATTCTAAAGGTTTAGGGTCAAAACTAAGGGATTTAGGACCAAATTAAACTACAACTTAAAGCTTCAAGGACCTCGGGAGTAATTTCACCACTTTAAACTAAAACAAACAAATCTTGGGTCAATGTAGATCAACGCGTGGATTCCCTTAGTTCAAAACGGTCGTGTTTCGTTAGCCCTTAAAAACCCCTAAACTGAGTTAGCTCGGTCTTTATTCTTCTCGCCTCAACTCGGTTAGCCTAATCGACTCTCAAACTTTCTCGAGATAACGAACACTCTATCACCCAAAAAATCATCTCTAAACGGATTAAACACCCATATTTCAAATGGTGTTCATTTGTGTTTTTCATAAAAGATAAAGAACACGATGAACATGATCAACAACCACCTCCTACACTTTCGCTAGATCTGAATTGTCATCGCCTTTCGAAACTTCGACATGTTTTTCGACCACTATGCCAGATATCTGATCATCTCCATATTCTCATCGAGAATCATTCTCCAGCCCCCACAACCTCATAGGAAGCCCTAAAGCATCATTTTCTTTGACTTTTCCAAATCTAAATCCCTTAATCTGACCAAAAATTAATCAAAAAACACTTTTCTCTACTATATAACCCCAAAACTCACCAAAGAGCTTCAAATTCTAATCTAACCTACCCAAATTCGAAAGAATCCTTCCAACTTCCCCTAAAACCTTAAACTAAACACTACTGAAACCTAAACTTAAACCAGATCCATTCAGATCTTCCCAGTTCCTCGAAATCTAACCCTAAGCCTGTTGAAACCAAATCCTCACTTATTTTCAACTTCAGCAAACATCAAATAAACTTCAATAGAAAGAAGAACAACAAACAAAAATTTTATGATATTTAAAATACCTAAATCTAAAGCTTTACCACTGGTTTTAGGTTAAGTTTTTAACCTAATTTGTTTTTTGATGCAAGTAAACAAGAAAGAATCTGAGTCTAACCTTCTGAGATTGCCTCTGGTGATCTCTAGCAGTAAGCTCCAATGACCCATCCACTTCTTCGGTGACCATTCAAATTCTGGTAGAGGTTGCTCATTTTTTTTCTCTCTCCTTATTTTAAAGGTTGCAATTATAGTTAACTAATTTTAATCAATCTCATTATTATACAATAATGATTTCTCTCTCTTTATTTATAGGAGAACCTGATGAGTTGGTGATCCGAGTGGTTGGGAAAGAGACCAGTTGGAGGGTGCCATGTGGCATAAATTGAGCGGGAATGACTATTTTTTTGTTTCTTTGATAGAGTTGGGCCTTAAAGATTTTATAATGGGCCTGTGGGATATAACGCAAAATATATGGGGGTTGGATGTAAATGAGCACTTTTACATATGAGACTTTGTTTAATATTTTTCTTGATTATTATTTATTTATATTATTTATATAGCCTTATTTATATTCGAACCAACCTAAACAAAATTTGGGCATTACACTTTGGCTGTTGTTGTTCATATCATGTGTATAGATCAACATGGTAGCGTTATCGCTTCATACTATTTTGTCATATCTCAACTAGAATATATATAATTATGATTCACTTGAGGCATAACCGATAGGTTGTGTATCTAATGAGCTTTTATAGCTTATCGTTCAGAATTATGTTTTCTTTCGTTGGTAAGTAGGTGGATCGAACATTGTAGAGCGTCATTGACATGGATCTTCAGCATTGACCATTGGTAGAGTACAAGTACTCTATTTAATTAACTATATTTGGTCTAATGTTTTAATTAATGTATTTGAAGCCCCATAACAATTTCGAAATATGGTTTTTACAGAAATTGATGTTTAATTGATTGGTAAAAGAAGAAAAAAAAGGGAATGATTTGGGCTTGTGAACCAAATATAACATCTGGATTTCGGTTATTATAAAACACTTGAACATAGATTGACAATTAAGCTCATAAGTGTTGTATATACAAAGAATAAGAATTATACATAAAAGACACTAATTACAATTATAAAAATTTTGACTTTTTGATCATTAGCTTATTCAGGTGTTTGAGTGGTCTTTTTATTCTCCCAAATGAGCTTCTAGTCATTGGTGAACATTGAGATTGGATTGGCTCCGTTTGGGTCTGATTTCCAAGCATGTTTCCCATTTTGGTGCCAGGTGTATTGATACACGTGATACTTGTATCAATATGGCCACTTTGGGAAAGTGTCGTTGAATCTAAAATCAAGATTGGTGTATCGAAACACCTATAGGTATGTTGAAACACTTTCTCCCTTTATTTATATATTCAATGCTTGTATCGATACGGTTTCTAGTTGTTTTTTTAAATAGCCATTAAAAGTGTATCAAAACACCATATGGGTGTATCAAAACTGTCTGTATCGATACAGGTTTTGACAGTATCGAAAATATAGCTTAAAACTCTTTGGTGTATCGAAATAGTAAAGTCTATATCGATACAGTCACCTTGAAAATACTAGTTTGATTACTTTAAAATATTTTATAATCCCCTCAACCTGGTCTAGATGCCACTTGACTTGAATGAGCTACACGGGGAATACAGGAGCTAATCCGAAGACTCACCCTAATAAACGACCCTATTTTTTTCTTATTTTATATAATCTAAATGCTTTAATTAGATCCTACATATTCATGCAAGGAATGAGTTTATTTACAGCGGAAAAAGATGTGAAACGAGTCCTAGTTTAGTCGAACAAGTTTTAAGGGCCTAATTGTAATTTCCATAAATTTGTATTTTAATTGTGAAATTAATGTTACTAAAATTAAATTAAGTATATTTCATGCTTGAAAGTAAATTTTTAGTTTAAAATATTATCTATAAGTCATCTAATTGTGTTGTAAAAGTTTGGTGACTAAAATGTGACGTTCTAAAGTTTAAACAAAGCCTATAACGATTTTAACTACTAGGGGTTTCGAAACACCCTATTCCAGTATCAATACCAATGTAGCGACAAGGGGGTATCAAAACGGGACTTAAGTGTTTCGATACACCTTCGATGACTTGCTTGATTGCCTGACCAACAAACCCGCATTTTGATACAGCTTAATCCCCGTTCTAATACGTTTCTTTATAGTAAAAATGGATTTTGGAACTCGAGAAGAGCGTATCGATACGCCTGCCAAAATTCATGCTTCTGTTTCAAAACCAATTCATGTGGTTTCGACCTAGGCCAAGTTTTCCAGAAATCCGTCATATTTTTGCCTAGGTATCGATAGCCTATGAAAAGGTATCGAAACACTCTAACCGGAAAGTGCAAATTACCCAAGTTTTATGCCTTAGAAGAAAATCTAAAGTTCTCTAGATGCATATAAGTTCCCTAAGGCATAAACCACACTTCAAATATCATCTCTAGATGCATGGTTACCTAATTCCATAAGCAAACACATAATTCATTTGTAAACTTCATCAATAGAAAACATAGCATAACATACTTCAAATTGTCATTTAATAAAAACTCATTATAACTCATGCATATAAAAGTATATCAAAACAATATGTCCAAAACAAAATCCAAAGCACATAGGTTCTCTATTCCATTTCTCTTAACTACCTAAGGTTCATAATTTAAAAAAATGCATACTTGAGCTAAAGAAAATACAGGCACGATTGACTCTTTTATTTTCTTGTTGTTCCTAACACATACTTATCTGCATTACAAGGGAAAAAGAGAGAGGTTAAACTTAAATCTTAGTTAGTGTAATAAAACATTTAAAAACATCTCTTGCAATGTAGCCCATATATACTCAAATAAGTCAAGTAAAATAACCATGTCATGCTTCTTTAAAACAATGTAAACATGGCCTTTAAAGCCAATAGTAAAAACCAACAAGTGTTAACAGAAATCATAGCCTAACATGCCAACATAATGTAACACCCTCAACTCGGTCTAGGCGATACCCGACTCGAACGAGCTCAACGGGGAATACTGAGGCTAATCCGAAGACTCGTCCCGATAAACAACCATAAAAATTAAAATTTTCTTTTATCTTTTCTAAATGCTTTAATTAGATCCTATATGTTCATGCACGGATCGAGTTCATTTGCAGCAGAAACTAAAAAGAAATGAGTCCTAATTTAATCGAACAAGTTTTAGGGAGCTAATTGTAATTTTTGAGCTTTATGACTTGATTTTTAAATTAAGATTATCAATATTTAATTAAATATATTTCAGTCTTGCACGTAAATTTACAAATAAAAATAATATCTAGAAGTCACTTAATTGGATGCTCAAACTTTAAGGACTATTTCCAGAAACACTTTAAGCACATATCATGGCATATTAGTTAGATGCATTTCTACCTAAATAACCATTTCATAGATTCAAGTCATAAATAATCATGCTTCATTATCAATAAAACTCAAATTCACACATAGGGATATCGAGAATCAAATTCCAAAATAACTTCATTATAACCACATATATACTAATAGGTAATTCAAATCCAAGTCACAAAGCTAACACCAACTTTAATATTATCAAATATGTAATAACTTTTAACTATTTAAAGTATAATTAGTATGAACAATAATCACAATATGATAACTCATCCCAATTGCTCTCTCACTACTACTAATGTTATAAAGACATACTTGAGCTTTCACTTGACAGTTACTAGGATCCTTGCTTCACTTTGTTGCCTCCACATTAAAAACTCTGTGTTGCAAGGTAATTGAGAGGGTAAGCATAAGCTTAGTAAGTGAATAAAAACATATTTAAAAACACCTTGTAATGCAATCCATAAAAGCCAATGTTTTATAAAAACATGTCATGCTCAAGAAATAAACGCATGGCTATCAATGCCAACATCATGAAAAACAACAAGTATACCATGGCATAATCCATAAAGACTTTTTCAAATAACTCTGAAAACACATGCTCAATAAGCATAACTCAAGACTTACATGTCAATCGCAAAGCTTTATTGAGAACACTTTTCAATTAAGAAAACATACTTGCTCTTAACATTGTATTGGTATTAGTGAACCGTTTAGATTACCACTAAACGTTAGGATAAACAGAAACGGCAGACATGGGGCCAATCGCCAACATGCCACATATGAGAGTCAACCGCTACTCATATCACGTGTGAAGGCCAATCGCCTAATCACACCCATGATGGAATAAAACCGATCATGAAAACACACCTTAGCTTCTGGGATAAGCAACACTTATATGTAATACAACACATATATCACAATGTAAGTGTTAACTCTAATGCATCACAAAGGCATTTTATACACGTACGCATTTTAATTATAGTGTACTCACATCCTATTGATCGATCAACTTATCCATATTTCATCATCTTTAATACCAATATTAAAAACAAAACCAATGCTCAAGTTTTAAGTCAAAAACAGTGAATTAACCACATGCATCCTACTAGCACATGCATCAAATACATAAACCGGTAAAAACCAAATTTCAAATGTTTTCAAAACAAAATTGTGGGAGTATCATATGTATATAAGAACCTTTGTAAAAACATCTCATGAGCATTGAAAATATGCATAATCACATATGCACAACACAATATGTGCATGACTAAAACACATAGTAAAAACAACGCATAATATCAGAACCTTTAAGAAAACAATACTTTAAACTTACTTCCGAGTATAGGGCAGTTTCTCACACCTTACCTACACCCAAAACCTTTGAAAACACATTTAAAATCATGCCTAAATGGCATCCCTCATAATTCACTCACTGATTTACCGAGATTTGCTAGACAAGTCACCCAAAAACGCGATTCGACTTTCTAAACTCCTTCAAACTTGTTCATCTATCTCTTGAACTAATTCAAGCATCAAAACCAGAGGATTTAGTGCTTTGAAATACACCCAAACATCCCTTAAGTCGGACCAATACATAAAAGCCCCTAAAAATCATAAAACATAACCGAAACTCGCCGAAAATCTCTTTAAACACCCAGTAAACCTTATGTCCCGGATTGGATACTTAAAAATCATCTTAATTACATCTAAAAACTTCAATATTCATGTATTTAAGCATCAAAAATAGCCATGGAAAACCCTTGAACGAAAATCAAAAAAATAATAGAATTTTAATCAACAAAAATGATTTTATTAATTCAAGACTTTAAAGATTGTTTCAATAAGCCAAGAACTTAGTAAATGCATCAAAGAACTTTAGGTTGTAGAAGTGTGAATGATTCTCACCTACAAAATTGATCCCACCCCTTCCAAGGTTTAAAAACTAGAAAACCCGTAGAAAAACAATGGGATTTTGATGAAGAAAAACATAAAGAATTTATTAAATGAATTTTTATTGAAAAGATTAGTATTTAAAATTTAAAATATGATGAAGAATATGTCTTGGTAAGGAAGAAAGCAAAATATTTGAAAAGGGTTTA
Source organism: Abelmoschus esculentus (assembly GCA_035048815.1). Classification (NCBI taxonomy): domain Eukaryota; kingdom Viridiplantae; phylum Streptophyta; class Magnoliopsida; order Malvales; family Malvaceae; genus Abelmoschus; species Abelmoschus esculentus. Next base: position 7,308,789 of record JAUCBN010000026.1, on the reverse strand, counting down.
AAGCTTGACGCAAAAATAGAGTTTTTCAAGTAAAACCGAAGAAAAACGAAGAGAATTTGAAGAAGAAAAATATAGGAAAATAAACCAATAAAATTTCATTAAAAAGAATGGATATTTACCTTGAAAATATGATGAAGAGGCTGTCTTGGAGAAGAAAAAAACCGAAATTTAAAGAATGCATATTTTTATAAATTGAATTCTTGGGGTTTTGATCAAAATTAGAGAATTTTAATTATTTAGGTTATAAAAAGGGATTAAAGGTTATTTATATAGGCTCTTGGAAGCCTAGATCAATTAAGATTAATATTATAGCAAATTACCTTAAAGGTTCAAAGTTCTGGCTTAGTTTATAAAATTGTTCTCAAGTTTTCAATTTTTACAAAATAATCACTAATTTCAAAACCTTAGAGATTTAAGGATCAGTTTTTGAAATTGTGTTTACCTAAGTCAAATATAAATCAACTAAGAATTTTATAATATTTTTCCATAATTTATTTTGATTTAAAACTAATTTTTAAGTATTTATTCCCAAAATAGGCTAAACTGATGAAATCGGTCCACTAGACCTCTAAACTGGCCTCTAAACTTCTAGGCCCAATTTTAGGGTGTTACACATAATTTACCGGTAAAACCCTTTAGAAGTTACCACATGCTTTCTAAGCAAAAACAAGGCTAACATGTTATTCACCTAGCAAAGCTTAATAAAACATAACACTTGCAATTACAAAATGAAGACACGAGTTTATATTGGAGCTAGTGATTCGATTTGTACTACCTCAAATCGTTAGGATAAATGGGCAAACGCATGATAGTATTACCCTAGAGCATGCGCAAGTTGATATTATCCTCAACATGATAAGTCTCACCTTGGTGTCCGGTGACAGTACAACCCCTATCAACCCGAATGTGAAAGAACTACCCCTATCACATAGCATTAGACTAAAAGACAAAATGTAACACACAAGGAATTTACACAATATGAATTTTGAATGCATATAGTGTTCTCTAGACCCTATTGATCGATCAACTTATCCCATAAGGTTCATCACTTAACTAACCAATATTATATCAAAAACCAATGTTTAAACTTAATTCAAAATAGAATTAATTACATGCATCCCATTCTTATATGCATCAAGTGCAAAACCGATAAAATCTCTTATATCATATTTTTGAAATAAAATCGTGGGAGCATCAATCTTATATTAAATCTACGTAAAAGAAAGTAGCATGAGCATCTAAATATTATGCATAAACAAGTATGAAAAATCAACAACAAGCATGACAAAATTCATAGCAAAAAATATACCATAATATAGGACCATTTGCGAAAGATTAAAGCTTTACTTACTTTTGAGTATAGGAAGGTTTTCACACCTTGGAGAAGAAGAAACCAAAATTTAAAGAAGGAATATTTTTAAAAAATAAATTTTTGGGTTTTGGACCAAAATTAGAGGATTTTGATTACTTAGGTTAAAACAAGTGGTTAAAGGTTGTTTGCATAAGCTCTTGGAAGCTTTACATCAACTAGGATTAAGATTATTTTATATTACCTTAAAGATTCAAAGTTTTAGCTTAGTTTTAAAAATTATCCTCAAGTTTTCAATTTTTACAAAATAGTCACTAATTTCAAAATATTAGGGATTCAAGGTTCAATTTTCAAAATTGAGCTTACCTAAGTCAAATATAAGTCAATTAAGAATTTTAGAATATTTTTTCATAATTTATTTTCATTAAAAACAAATTTTTAAGAATTTAATCTCGAACTAGGCTAAACCGACAAAACTAGTTAATTGGCCCACTAACTTTTAGGCCCAATTTTGGGGCGTTATATCTCTTCCCCACTTAATAAATTTTGTACTCAAAATTTCCACCGTGAAAAATAGTAAGGAAATTGCTCTTCAGATTTTCCATTCACTCCCACGAGACCTCCCAACACCATGATGCCTCCTAACATACTCTGACCTACATAACTACCTAAAGCCTATTCCTAACAACCCAAACTTTTCACCAAATCGTCCTCAAGACAACAACTCTTGACAACTTCCTCTAAAACACGAGAAAACTTCCAACTACCACGATCTTACCAAAAGAACTAGCAACACTCACTCCGAGGTTCTTATTTTCTACAAGTATATCTAAAGTTTTACATTTCTCTCGTTAAAGGGTTTTCTTCCATACTAGTATTTCTATGTAATAAAAACAAAATTTAAAACCAAGTGAGCCATCCAGAAGCAAGGTGTCTAATAGCTCAAGTCAACCCAAACCTAAGTAATAGGAGCAATGGTAACCTTATGACCAACATGTTTATCTATAAACATAACATGATTTAATCTTAATAATATCCAAACCAACATCGTGCATATCATATCAATATATAAAACAAACATCGTACAGAGCATTAAATCATATTTAACAATCACTGTCCATAACAACATAGAATAAATATTTATTAATCAAACCCTAAAGTTTCATACAACTCCCCCAAAGATTCATAAACCTAAGATCTGATACCAATTAATGTAACCGCCTTGACTCGGTTTAGACGCCACTTGACTCGAACGAGTTACATAGGGAATACCGAGTCTAATTCAGGGACTCGCCTCGATAAATAACCCTAAATTATTCTCCTTTATCTTTTCTAAACGCATTTGATTAGATCCTACATATTCATAAAAGGATCGCGTTTATTTGTAGCGGAAATTAATGAGAACCGAGTCCTAATTAAACCGAGCAAGTTTTAGGGACCTAATTGTAATTTTCTAGAAATTCGTAATTTAACATGCTTGGCACAATCAATGTATAAATCAAATCCAAAAGACTTCATTAACTTAAAAGAAAGTATACCAATATGCAAAATTCATTATCCAAACTCATAAGTTATAAGGTTCTTCATCTCCATTGCTCCCTAAACTATCTAAGGTTCAAACTTAAAAGCAACATACTTGAGCTTAAAAAGCACTAAGAGTTTTCCTTACTTTCTCAGATGACTAACACACTTCTTATCTACATTACAAGGAAAAGAGAGAGGTTAAACTTACTATTAGTGAGTGAATTATAAAATAATTTAACTACTTGTAATGTAGCCCATATTATACGAAAAAATAGTTTTAAAAAAGTCATGCTCAAGAAAACCATTTGTGACTATCAAGTCACTAGTATAAAAGTCAATAAGTGTTTAACACATGAGATACACCACAAAACAAGTCTTACATGCTTAACAAGCAATGGTTCAAAACCTTTGAGCTCTTTTATAAAACACATACAATTTACAAATTTCAAAAAAATCAATAAAATGTTTACACTTGTGTTTTCACGTGTGGTTAAGTGACACGAATGAAGTTACCTCCAAACGTTGGAATAAACGGACACATGCGAATGACATCGTTCACCAATTCATACAGATTGACTATCACAATCTAAAGATCTCACGTTGCTATCCGGGATAGTTTGTCGTACCCGAATGTGATAAGGTAACAGTTATATCACACAGTAGTAGGCTAACCTCTAATGCATCACTCAAAGAATTTACAAACGTATGAATTTTTTTATAGTGCCCTGTACATCTTATTGATCGATCAACTTATCTCATGCCCATCAATTTAATATCCATTATAAAACAAAACATAATGCTCAAGTTTTAAGTTAAAACCAATATTTTACCACATGTAGCCCACTATCTCATGCATCAATAATGAATCAATTTTAAAAACCATTAAAAACTACTTTTCTAATGTCTTTAAAACAAAACCGTGGGATCATCACAAGTATATAAAAAATTTTATAAAAATATCTCATGAGCATTGAGACACATGCACATTTATATATGTATAAGTATAACACGAGCATAACTAAAACATATAGTAAAATAGCATAATATGGGAAAATGATTTACGAGAGCAAACATAAAACTTACTTCGGAGTATATGGAGATTTCTCACATCTTTCCTACACTTCCATCACTTTGAAAACAAAGTTAAAACACTGCCGAAGCAGCCCACTCTCAAATCCACTCACTGATTTAACAAAACTTGCTCGATAAGTCACCCAAAAACATGATTCGGCTTTCCGATCTCCCTCAAACTTGTTTCTCTACCTTGTGATGTAATTCAAGCATCAAACCAGAGGTTTTAGTGCATTAAAACTCACCCAAACTTCCCTCAAGTCTGACCAATACATGGCAGCCCCTAAAAACACCATAAAACCTAATCGAAACTCACCGAAAACCTCTTCAAACACCACCTAAACCTTAGGTTCGGGATTAGATACTTAAAATTCATCTTAATTACATATCAAAACTTCAGAATTCATATATTTAGGTATCAAAAACACCCATGGAAAACCCTTGAACGAAAATCAAGAAAATAAAACAATTTTATCAAGAAAACCAATTTTATTGATTCAAGACTTCAAATATTGTTTCAATAAGCCAAGAAATTAGGAATTCTTTAAAGAACATTAGGTTTCAGAGGTTTGAATAATTCTCACCTCCAAAATTGATCTCACCCCTTCAAAGGTTTAAAAACTAGAAACCCTGTAGAAAAACAAAGAAATTTTGATGAAGAAAATATAGAAAAATAAATCAACAAAGTTTTATTAAAAAATGGATAGTTACCTTAAAAATATGATAAAGAGACTGCCTTGGAGAATAAGAAACCTAAATTTAAAGAAAGAACATTTTTAAAAAGTGAATTTTTGGGGTTTGGATCAAAATTAGAGGATTAGGATTATATAGGCTCTTGGAAGTTTTAGATTAACTAGGATTAGGATTATATTAAATTACCTTACAGATTTAAAGTTTTGGCTTAGTTTATAAAATTATCCTCAAGTTTTTAATTTTTACAAAATAGTTACTAATTTCAAAATCTTAGGGCTTCAAGGGTCAATTTTCAAAATTGAGTTTACCTAATTCAAATATAAATCAATTAAGAATTTTAAAATATTTTTATATAATTTATTTTCATTAAAAACCAATTTTTAAAATTTAATCTTGAACTAGGCTAAACCGAAAAAATCGGTTAAATCGGCCAACTTCTAGGTTAAAATTTGGGGCGTTACAGCCAAACTTTTATAAAATAACTATAAACCACTGCCGAAGCAGTCACTCTCATAAACCACTCACCAAAAGATATTACTTGCTCGCTAAGACACCCATACGATCTGAAACGAATTCAAACACGATCACCCAACTGTTTTCCTCTTTAAAGCATCAAACCAAGGGATTTAATGCTTCTAAACACACAAAAGAAACTCTCAATTCTGATCCTTACACTACAACCCTTAAAACCTATCAAAACCTTAACCGAAAAGTTTCTGAAACACACCAAACTTCACTTAAGCCTAAAGTACGGGATTATATGTATTTAAAATATATTCTAAACATCATAATACATTCAAAAACATGAATTTAAGATCCAAAAAATAGTGGATCAAAACCCTTAATGAAAATTAATATTTTTGGCCGAAAACCGATTTTTATGAAATCGAAAGATTACAAACAAATATTCCAAGAAAATAACTTGGGAATTTCAGTAAAGAACTTCAAAGTTCTATAGGATTGACTCCAAAACTGATCCAGTCATTTTTTAGGTTTTAAAACGAGAAACCGATGAGAAAACTGGAATTTTAAAGAAGAAAAAGTTATAATAATTAATCAAAATGAAATTAGATGAAAAACAAAAGGTTTTTAACTTGAAAGTTGATAGAACAACTACCTCCAATGAGGGAAAATGAAAATTAGAAAAAATATGTTAGGTTTTTAATATTAAAAAGAGTTTTAATATTAAAATTGGGTTTAATTAAATTATTTAAGTTAAAATATAAATTTTGGGCTTAATTAAATAAAATTTGGAAAGCCTAGACCAACTAGGTTATAATTGGATCAAAACCCTGTAAAGATTCAAAGTTTTTGCTTGAATTATAAAATTGTCCTTAAATTTCCAATTTCTACAAAGTGGTAATTAATTTCAAAATCTTGGGGATTCAAGGATCAATTTTCGAAATTTATTTGACCAAAGTCAAATATAGAATATTTTTTCTTAATTTATTTCGATTAAAAACTAATTTTAAGTATTTAATTCCGAACTAGGTTATACTTGCTAAACAGGTTCACTAACTTCTAAGCTCATTTTTGGGGCGTTACATGTTTTGAATTGCTTGGACATAAGTACTATTTTTAAAATCTTTTCAAATTAATCCAAAATACTTTTAATTATTTTATCAAATTCAATATCTCAATAATAATTTATTAAAAACTAAAATTTATTAGTAAATCTATCAAAATTCATACAAATAAAATAATCAATAGGCGGATTGAAAAACAATATCAATATTTAAAATTGAAGTTAATTATCTATAAATTCAATGATCATTAGTAATACTTATTATTTTTTATTTAACTATACGTTTAAGATGTGATATAGAAATGATGAGAGAAACAAATAGTTTTCCAAGATGCTTTGTTGAATAAATTTGAATGTAACGATAAATAACAAGAAAGGGACCAAATTGCCAAAGAAATTGGCAAACACATATCAAATCAGAATATTGTAAGAAGCTTTAGGCAAATACAAATCTACTATAAAGATAAAAAAAATTATACTAAAAGATACGAACCCCCAACGAGACAAAAGAAATAAATATAGGAAAATATAAACTCAAAACAAGAATAAGAAGGTAGTTTTATATAGTTTTGCGAATGGTTAATTACCTTATTCATACATGAAATACACCAAACACTTAGTTTTATACAAAATATTTTATAATTTTCGGTCTAATACATGAAGTATTTTGCTATTAACGAGTTTGTCCATGTTCGTCATGGAAATTGTTGTGACGTGTATGGAAGAATAAAATTAAACACATGATCTTTACAAAATCACTATTTATTTAAATGTATGATAGCCGAATTAGTTCTTAATGATTTAATTTTTTCAATTTCAACCTTAAAAGTTAAAAATTTTAAACCCTAACCTAATCCCTAAAATTTAAAAATTCATAACCTTAAACCCTTAACTTTAAATCTTAAATCATAAACCTTAACACTAAAACCTAAATCTTAAAATCTAAAATATTAAATCCTAAAAAACCTAACCCATTTCCAACTAACACCTTAGTTAATATGAACACCAATGACAAGGACCCAGAGAAGTATCCAAGTAGCACCACCACACGTACAAGGGCAAAGAAGTTTCAATCAGCCATGGAAAGCTTGTTCACATCAGACTTTGAACGTAGGGAAGTGGGATTAACGAGGGAGGATCACATTATTTTTCTTATGCATAATTTTGCATGAGAATTTAAAGTTTTTATACATATCAATGCATTGAATAAGTGTGTTGATCATTTAATCATGCATAGTATTTAAGCATCTTGTTCATTTAGGGAAGTAGTTCATATAGTCATTTATTAAACTATTTCATTCATGCATGTAGTTCATTAATAAAGTTAGTTCATTGATCAAACTAGTTAATTCATTAAACTAGTGCTTTAATCAAGTTAACTCTTATATTGTTTTATGAATGTTTTTTTAATTAAAATATAAATAAAGTTTACCTTTGTGTTAGGTGAATGAAGGGAGATGAACAGTCACACCAAATGCAAGAATACAAGTTAGATTGATCTCCATTTTTGAACTGAATTTTGGACGATTTGAGTTTTTAAGTCTTTTTCAAGTTTATTCCTCTATCTCTTAGCTTTTCAACGCCTTTTGAATCAATTAATTCGATATCGAAAGCTTGAGATATGATTGATTTACCGAACAAAGTGCATGCTATAATATTCATTACGAAAATTTTGTGCAAGGATGATTTGGATGAGTTTGAGCCAAGGAAGAGCCCCTTCATCTTCATCCAATAGACAAGTCATTGAAGGTATTCTTTATTCACATATTCAAGTAATTCAAAGCTGATTTTTATTCATACAAATGAAGGTCATCATTATTCAAATAATCAAGGCATTTAAGTCACTTCTTCATCATTTTTTGGAGGCTATTTGTATTCTACATGAAGACAAGCAATGAAGGTCTCTTAATGCATAATATTATGACGTTCAAGAAGGTTAATTAGGTTGAGGATCTGTAACCCCCTATACTCGACCTAGAAGAAATAGATCAAATCTAGGAAATCACGTTTGAAAACTTTACCCTCAAGAAACCAATTTTAAAAAAAATTATACTTTAATTTAAAATAAGACCATAATAATAACATAAATGTCTCAAATGTCTCAAAATTTTTAAAATAATAAATAATAAGTTGAATATCTAAAAATAGTTTCGTTTTGATAATGAAATAACTGAATAAAATCTAAGATCTTCCAAGTACCGCATTGCCAAAAATTTAAAGATCCGTAAGAGAAAACTAAGATGGGTAAGCTAAAGAGCATAATGTGTCTCTAAGGTGCAGATAAAATAACAAAACACGATTTATAAAATTATTTTTCAAGAGTAATATTGCAAAAAATAAAATACGGTTCACATAACTAATTTTCTCAAGAGTAAAGTTTTGGAAAAATACAAATCATGATGTATGGATGATATCATACGCACAACACAAATCTCAACTACAACATCACCGGTCCGAGTGGAGGAGTTCCCTAGAATCCTCACCTACGTCACCAAAATCCGAGAGTGGTCTTAGGTTTCTAGAAAGCTACCACGGCTTCCTCCATACATAATCCCATCCCATGCACACAATATGATGTAATATGATTTAAAAATACAAAAATAATCACAATTTAATCCGAAATCATAATTTATCCGAAATCTCAATTTGTCCGGAAACACAAATTCACTTGACATAAAAATTATATTTACTCTCAAAAGTGTGAGATCTCAAATCTAAATTTTTTAATATTTCTTAAATCACAATGACATGTATGCTTGATAACATAAATGCACAATCAAAGTCACAGTACAAAAGTTAGACATGCTAGCAAAACCCGAGTATTTTTCAAAACACAAAATATTAAGTATGTCACAAAAAATATATTTTTCGGAAAAACATATATAACACTAGTGAGAGAACACACCTTAGCCAATGAAATTTACTAACAACATGGTTTTGAACTCGAACAGAAGTAAGGAGTAAACATAGGCTTTAGATAATCTTGATGGAAGAAAATAATATAGGATTTTCTCTCAGACCAAAATATGTATATATAGAGAAAAATAATTAATTTCAATTAGAATTAAAATTCTATTAGATTACATTATAAATATAATAAATATTAATAAAAATGTTGTAGAATTTCAAATGATTTTCTCTATATGAAACTTTATATAATATATAATATTAAATAAAGAGTTTTAATAAAAATATAATTAGAATAAAATAATATTTTTAATAAAAGAATCTTATCCCAGATTTTACGTGTCTACGTACATCACGTGTTCATTTTCGCCCACTTTTTCTACATGAAAAAGCAAGACAAGGCAGCCCAAGAATCCTTCCACCATTTGGACGAAATTATGTGTATATTAAGTCTAAATTAAATCTCAATTCATCACCAATACCTTGAACATTCATCTACTTAAAGAGAATAAAAAAAACATTCATTAGCATTCATCACCACAAAGATGAAACATTCATCTCTTGTTGTAAGACTCTTCATATGGTTCCTATGAAAACTATAAATAGGAACATTTTAATTTGTATGACATCACTTTGATATAAGAAAACTCTTTTAAAAGGTTTCTTTTTGCTTTGTTCTTGCGAGAACTCTATCGGCTTCAAGTTAGGCTTGTAGACTTCATTCATTCCATTGTATTATCGCGTTGGTTTCTACCTCCTTATAGCTAGTGGGTCACATGCCACACTTATACCATATTGAATCCATAATATTATATTATTGTTTCCTAGCTCCATATAGCTAATGGGTCACAATTCATTTATCCCTTAAATCTACATACCCATTCCATTACCATCACACTTCCAGATACTTCAAACCTCTTCCATATCTTTCATTCCATCATTTTCTTCTTATTATTCTTATTTTATTCTTATGCTTTATGTTTATGAAATTATAGCATACTAATTCTTATGAAATATGTTCTTACTAAAATCAATATCGGGCAACATTATATGTGACTCGGACCATACAACCGGGTTCATATCATTAGTCATCTACCAGCTAGCCATTACAACCTCTAGCGATCGTTCTTATAGCTTTTCCACTTTTGTTCGACTCCGCCTATGGTTGTAACATCTTTAATTGTTGCCTCCATCGATTGCTTGAAACTCTCTTGATCTTCTTTCGATGTGGTCTTCAACGGATCTGGGTAAAAAGATTGAACAACAAGACTAGCAATTAGAAATTAGGGCAGATGTACAAAACAAGTGACAAATCTGGGTGGTGACAGGAACTTGACCAAGATTGAACGACCGATGAAGACCACGTTTGAAGACGTTATGATCATGGTCAAAATCGGAAAAAAGTGAGGAAGCTATGAGAATGATCGTTAAAAGTTGTAAAGGTCAGCTGATGGGTGATCATTGGAGAGAGGTTAGAGTTTCTAGGGTTTAATATTTTAGATTTTAAGATTTAATATTTAAGGTTTAGAATTTACATTTGGTGTTTAGAGTTTTTAAACTTTTAATGTTAAAATTGAAAAATAATACATTTTTAATGTTGAAATTAAAAGTAATAAATCTTGAAGGGCTAATTTGATTATTTAGCCTAATAAAAGGTGTTACTTTAAATATCACGTCAGTTTTTGTACATGCCACATCAATTTTCGTGACGAACATAGATAAACTCGTTAATGATGAAACATCTCATACATGAGACTCAAAATTTTATAATATTTTGTATGAAACTAGAAATTTAACATAATTCATGTATGAATGGGATAATTAATCCTTTTGCAAAACTTGTGGTGATTAGTCGTATCCAAATCAATTTAACATAATTCATGTATGAATGGGATAATTCATGTATGAATGAGATAATTAAGCCTTTTGCAAAACTTACGGTGATTAGTGTGTATCCAAATCAATTTAACATAATTCATGTATGAATGGGATAAATAAGCCTTTTGCAAAACATGCAGTGATTAGTCGTATCCAAATCTTCGTTTTAACTAGAAAACATCTTTTAATTGTCTTGTACACTTGTTACAGTATTTTGATGCTAAACAAAGATTGAAAAATGAATACTTTCAAAAAAATATTTGATTAATATGAAGATATGTTGGTTATTATTTTTTTATTAAAGGTAAAATTTCATTTCATTAACAATGGCAAACATACAATGGAGCTTCTCTCAAACAAGGAGAAAGTATAACAAAATCAAAGCAATAATATGAGAAAAAGGAGCAGACTTTCCACTAAAAAATAAGTCCATCCGGCCACCCATAGAAGTCATGAAATTGGAATAAAACCGAAAGAAACCATAATCTACTAAAATAAAAGAAGATTCGGCAACTCATCAATGACCTTGATTGAATCTGGATCAGAGAACGCATTTAATAGAGCTCTAAGGTTGGAGTAAGGCCTTCCCATTGGCAAGTAATAAGGACATAGTCATTAGATAGTTCACTCGGAGCAACATGATGATTAAATCTCCCCTGTAACAATCCAGCATTTTCCTCACGGGCTGATGTACTAAAATGAGAATAAACAATCTTCAAGAGAAAGTTTATCATCAAGGGATACCATAATGGTATGATGCATCTCGTCAGGCGAAACATCGGATAATTGTTGAAGCATTTCATCGAGAATGTTGAGGGCGTATTCAACACATCTATTTCTTAGCAATACATCGAGCATGTTGAGGGCGTATTCGACGCATTCATTTCTTAGCAATCTATTGACCAGACATTGCTAAAGTGTTTGGTTCTAATAGAAGCGTCGAGTTCACTAAAAAACAAAACATATTTATCCACCATTTCGAGTTAATACGAAGGAAGGCTACAAGTAATTTTAGAGAAAAAAGCAAGGAGGAGGAAGAGATGTAAAAAAGAAAGATTGCAATGAGTATCATCCTCTTGCGACAGCATAAATGGTGGTTGAGGATGTAATGATTCAAAGTCAACATGACAGTTGGACTTTTCTTTATTCTATTTTAATTATGTTTTGGTGTGTTTTAACCGTTAACGGGGTTTAATGAAACGGTGCGTTTCAACCCAAGGAGTTCTTAGGGTTAGACAGACATCATCTTGTTCTTGTCGTTGTGTGTTTTTAGAAGAAAACTTTTAGTCTCCCTAATATTTTCTCTGAATTTTTACTTCTCTCTTTGCTCCAGATTTCTATTATTCTTGTTGTTTCAGATTTTCTTGTTTGAATCGTTACAAAGGCCTCAGAGCCACGTTAATCTTGCAATGAGTAACGAAATTTTACATACACCCACTCCAACGAGTTTGGAATGGCAGCGAGAGATTTCGAGCTTGCAGTCTTCGATCAATCGTTTCGAGCACAGTTTGGAAGAGAAGTGCATGGCTTTTCAAGCCCAGTTTCTTGAGGATGTTAGACAATTATTGGAGATTTTTTTGGGCAAACCCATAGAACCAGTAACGACAAAAGTTTCATCGCAAGAAGTTTTAGGATCAACAAACCAAGTTATTAGGGATGATACAGTAAAGCCATCAGAATCTGAAGATCTAAAAGTCGAAAGGGTCAAAACGATCGGGAAAAATGATTCATCAATGTTGTTTAACTTCACTGAATCTAAATCAGAAAAAGGTTTGAGTGTCTGCAATGATATTGAATTGTTTGATGAAGAACATAAAGAGTTGAATAACCCAACTAAGGGTCTGTTGGAAGATGATCTAAATATGGGGTTACAAAAATATCCAAAAGACAAGGTTAGCATTTTCAAAGAGTGTGAGGATGTACTGAGATATCTGATGGAACAATTACAAATTCAAGGTGAAGGTGTATTCTTGAATTTATTCACGATGGCTAGAGATGCAAAGATAAAGGCAACTCAAGTGATCGATGTGAGCAAAGGTATGAATCAAACAACAGTAAAATCTATTTTTAAGTTTGTTGCGAATGATGATCCTTACATGTTTAAGCTATTGTTAAGGGAACAAAAAGTATTATAGATTGATAAGCACTTAATGTTGTATGAGGTTATTGAGGTGTATGACCCTTATAGGTTTAAGCTTTATGTGATGATAAATCAAAACTATTTAGACAACTTGTTGTCCCAAGAAGAAGTATTAATTTCATAAGGCAACACCATCTTGTAAAGGATATCTGCATCAACATTATTTCATGGCAGCTTAGAACATATTATTTACAATATTTGAACAACAAGGAAATAGTGGCTATAGAATGGAATTTGTTATTCTTTATTGTTGATGGGTCAAATTTCTCTGAATGGATTACAAAGCTGAAACAAAATTTTAAAACTGATATCGTACCCGATTTTGTCAAGGTTCGGGTGGTTATGCTGCAACTCAAGGAAAAAGCCCTCCAATGGTATTACTTCATTTCAAGGTGTCACGAAAAAAACTCTCTTTCTTGCTGGTGTCAAGTTTGTGACTTTGAATGATGAAGGGTTGGTGGAGCTGTGGGATTTGTCCACTAATTTCATATTATCCGAGAGTGACCTTGGTAAAAACAAGGTTCTAGTCTCTGTCCAGAAATTGCAAGAGCTCAACAACACGGTGATCATTTTAAATTCTTGGTATTTGATTTTAAAACAATTGTCATTTTAAACTCTTCTATGTTATGAGCTTTAAAGATTTTTAAATTTGTTTTGAACCATTTTTGATATAACAAAAAGGGATAGAATATTGTAAAAAATTGATTTTTAAATGAATAAGAAGAAACTTTAAATTATTTTGATTCTTTTATTCTCTTATTCAAGTTTTATTTCACAAAGGGAGAGAAATCTCAAAACAAATTTTCAAGTTGGTTTTATTATATCAAAAAGGGGTGATTGTAGAACTAATATTTTATATAATAATTGAAAATTAGTTTTGGACTAATTTTAAAATATTTAAAAAATGGTTTTAAGTCCAAACAACTTGAAAATAACTTTGAGACATTTTCTAAGGTTTTCAAATGTGTTTCAAATGTTTTAAAGAAATCAAAGTGTACAAAATGTCTCAGGCATTTCGATACGTTTTCCAAGCGTTTCGACATAGCTTGCCTATTTTCAAAGGAAATTATGAAAGCGTTTCGATACTCCCCTTAGGCATTTTGATACATTTTGCTGCTGGAAGTTTTAGTTTCGATACTAGCCTTGGGTGTTTCGATACACCTTCAACGGCTTTATGGAAATCCTCCCCAACGGCTAGGAGTAGTATTGAAATAGGCTTTCCCAAAGAGTTAAGAGTTTCGATATCATGAGCTAAGGGTTTTGATACACCTTGTAGGCGTTTTGATACATGTGCTTAAATGCAGGCTCAACGACTATTTCCCAAAGAGGTAATATCGAAACAACTTCCACGCATTTCGATACCATGTACACCAAAAGTAGAAACCAGCCTTGAAACAAACTTCAAACGTCTCTAAATCAATTTCAACGGTCAACAACGACTAGAAACTCAATTGGGATGATAAAAGGAAGTCTCAAGCATCAAGAGAAGATTAATGCTTCAACTGTAATAACATTATGATCAAGAAATGTCTTGGTGCCTAATTCTTATCTTTTGAGCGGACAAAATTGTGAGCTCAATGTATATGTATGCTCAAGTGTCTTAGGATTTGGTGAGTGCTTCGATTGCAAACACTAGCCTTATTAGAAAGAATAATAAGTTTGCTAAGTTTTCTCTTTGTAAGTGATTTCGCAAAGTTCGGTTGCGAACTTTGGATGCTTGATTCGGTTTATAAATCAAGGTTGTAAGGTTATCCCTTTGTTCCTCAAAAGGTTGAATTCTTAGTGAATTATGGAAATCCTTACTGGGAAGCTAAGATAGTGGATGTAGAACTTGGATTAGAATTCCGAACTACTCATTCTTATGTCCAAATTCTTTATTTTTTGCTTCCACCATAAATCACCCAATTTAGCATTTCTCCATCACTTAGCTATGTTGATCGGTTGTTCATCGAGCACCTTCAAGCCTAACAATTGATTTATAACTCAATAAATATGATTCTTGGCAAATATTTGTTGAACCTAATCTCACTAAAGAACGCATTAATAACATCATATTAAAAACGCAGGGTGATGGTACTTCCTCCCGAATCAAAAGAACGTATTAAAAATTAATGAAAATTATACTCACCAATCCATTCACTCGAATTAACAAGATCCCTAACAATTGTTAGTGTTTCGGTGACCCTTATAAAGGTTTCATCAAACATCTTTATTTTAAATCTGTTTCAAAATATCTTAGGAATTGTATACAGAACAATCATCTTTTATTTTGATGGTCACACCTTTTGTTTAAATCAACTAAGTTCATTCCATTTCCAACAATTTATCCCCATTCATACATTAAGATTTTACCCAAATTTGAGTATGTCATCCTAGCATCGAAACATGTTGTCTCCAATTTTTCAATTTTCGAAATCTTTGTTTGAGTTGAGCCTTCAACGTTGTTAATCACTACCTTATCTTGAACTTCAATATTTTTTGTAAGCTTTCACTGAATACCTTAATTTTTTCTTGTACAATCATCACTTCAGACTTGCTTTTGCTGCTTGCATCAATAACCTTCATAGAAGGTACAAACTCACTGTCTGTCTTCATAGGCAATTCCTCGGACACCTTGACTGCACCTGGACCCACCTTCCTCTCTTCAAGAGTAGCCTGGTGACCCAACTCTTTCTTCAACAGTATATCCAACACTTTACGAGCTAAAATATTAATTTTAAGACTTTTAACTTTCAATTTGTCTAGTCTCTTTTCTCAACTTGTCATTTGAATTTTCTACCATGCTAGAGCTTCAATATTCTCTTATAGGATCGTTCAAAAAAAATGGTGAAGTTGTGGATTGAAAACGACTCTGATTACCATTTGTCATATGGTTAGGATATAAAAGAAGAAGAAAAATTTAAGAATAGAAGATTAGAATAAAAAAAGAACATATTATAGAAGAACAAAGAATTCAGATAAAATTTAAGAATAAAACTACACCGTTTTATTATTGAAAAAAATTTAAGGTTTTATTTTCCTTTACACAAAACACATCGTATTAATTAAAAGATAAAAATAATAAAACTACACCGTTTTATTACTGAATCTTAAAACTATTCGTAACACATTTCCCTTCCCTTTGAAATAGAAATAAAGAATAAAAGAATAAGCGGGCCAAACCCAGGTCGTGCCTGATCATTTCAAAGTCTGAGGCCCTACGGTTTAACCATGGGTTTGGGATTACTATTGCCGAAATTGGTAGCCGATTAGATTGGGAAGGCCATAATTGCCGGATTGGATACATCTACACAAACACCACCATTACTGCCTTTGTTAGAATGGGAATATAATTCAAATTCAATTCGAATCCGATTTGATCTAAAAAAAATTATCTAAATTTAATTAAAAAAATCCGAATTCTAATAAACAGTGAATCGGGTATGGATATTATCATGATCTGATCCGAATTCATATCCAGTATAAATCCGATTCATATATAAATCCGGATAAAAATATTTAAAATTCTTAGATTTAAATATATATATATATATATATTGAAATCTTAATTAAGTTTATGTACGATTAATATTTTAGATTGATTAATATATTCTATAATTCTATTTATGTTTTACTCTTATTTTATAAGATTTTGTTGATCTTTAGTGAAAAAATGAAAGCTTGATCGTTATAAACTTTTTCTCTATGTCCAATTCTAATAATTGAATATTTTAATTATATTTTTAATTTATTTTTGTAGATTGTAATATTTATTTGATATTTTATAATTGTGATGTGGAAAATAGATATGTTAGTAGATTAGTAAGATAATAGTAGTTTATGCAAGAATAATTTATTTATTGTTGAGTTTTTAATTACAATTTGATTTGTTACTTTAATTTATTTTATATTGAATTATAATATTTTTTGAGATTTATTTATGCTATAAATTTAAATATATTTGTTTGCTAAAAATTACTTTTTTTTATTTAAAGTTATATGTTTGAGTTGTTACTTTAAAAAATAATTAAATTTTAACTTATGAATTTACATTTAAATTTTAGATATTTTATTGGATTCAATTTTGATTTATGAATGAATTTAGATTCTAATTTGATTTTTTTTAAAAATCTAATTATTAATTAAATTAAATTAAATTAAAATTTTATAAAATTTAATCTAAATCCGTTATCATTCTTAGTCTTTGTTCCCGTATGTTCCGCACGGAAAGGAAAATCTAGTCAGGATTATAGCTTATCTTTATCAATATTAAGTCATAAAACGGAAAATAAAAGAGAGACAGAAATTATTCTACTTCTATTACTACCCTAAAACGTGTACCCGACATGATGTTTAAAGTTTAAACTATTAATTGATTAGATATCTATTAATCAGTGAATATTTAATTATACTCGAGGAATATAATTACTTTTAGGAATGAACTTAGAAAGAATAATCACCCTTTAAAAATATAAAATTCAGTTATTACATTTTTAATTTTTTATATTTTGTTAAAAATTAATATCCTCAAAATTTTACAAATTCTGTTTTAATATAAATCTTAAGTCCATCCTTAATTGTCCTTATCCTTAATAAAAATTTATAATAAGATTAATCCAAATAAAAACTATCATTACAAAAGTTATTCTTTTGAATTTAGTTTATTCTATTATATCATTTTAATTTTTATATTATGTTACCTAAAGAGTTAGTCTTAACTCATAAATATTTATTAAAACTATAAATTTTTTTGAGATATATATTTAATATTCAGCTATTTTTAAAATAGATGTATAAAATTTTATTTCGCTAGTGTTTTAAGATAACATTATTAAAAACTTCACCGCCAATAATAGATTGACATGTGAATTTGTTCTTTATTTTTTATTTTAAAAACAGATAAAAAATAAAATAAATTAATTTAAATAATATTCTAAAAAATTTAAAATCACAAAATATTCTTAAAATCTATAAAAACCTATGCTTAAAATCAAAATTGGTGTCACTATCATCGTAGATAGTCTTGTCGAACCAAATCATCGTTATCGTCACCGTCTTAGGTCACGTCTATTTTTTTTAACCACTAATCATCAATAATTGACAAAATTTTTTAATCAAATGTCAAATAACAAAGGCGAAAAACTTTAGTTGATCAATGCCCGATTATAATATCTCTCGTCGATCATCGACGATTGATGATTGAAAGAAACAGACGATGGCCTCAGATGACGTCGATATCTAATGAGACTATTGATAATTGTATTTATGTCAGTTTTAAGATTTTAATGTTTAAAGAATTTAAGACTTTTAAAAACAATAAGATTTTTCAAAAAATATTTTTTAAAAAATATTTTAATGGTTATATTAACTAACCAACGAAATAATATTTTAAACCCCTGTTTTAGTTAATATAACCATTAAATAATTATTTAAAAATATGCATAATTTCTATATTTTAAATTAAGTTAATAGCACGAATCATCTAGTCTCATCAGTTGTAAGAACAATTATTATTTTTGGAGGTCTCAGATTCGAACACCAATACTGTTAGCACAGTGATTGAACGATTAATGTTCAATGATTGAGAGTATATATTCGATAGTAGATACTATTATAATTACTGCAGCTAAATAAAAAAATTAAGTTAATATTTTAGATATATAATTTAAAAAAAACTATTAAACAACTAAATTAAAATCTATATAATTTAAATATTTATAAATATTTATTTTTAAAATACAATAAAATAAAAATTTAGATATATAATTTAATAAAAAACTATTAAACAACTAAATTAAAATCTATATAATTTAAATATTTATTTTTAAGTTAAATAAAAAAAAGCAAATCAATTTAGGAAAATGACCTCTTCCTTGGAAAGTGACCTATCTTGCAAAACGTGTGACATGTGTAAAGAAAGTGGATAGAACCAAAAGCAGAGATCTCCATACACGGCCCCTACACATCTTTTAGTAGCCATCCTCTTGTACGTGTTTCCATGAAACTGATCCAGCAATACAATCACAAAGACACGTGGCACGAACCCGGATGCCTCATTCCCCCTATAAACAACAACCTGGGAACTCAGAAAGACACAGCAGAACACCAAACAAACCAAAATCTCTCCGCAAAATCCATAACACCTTTTCAGTTACTTGGTACAGAATGTCGCAGTTAGCGGACAAAGCTAAGAACTTCGTGGCCGACAAGGTGGCCAACATAAAGAAGCCAGAAGCTGATGTTACCGACGTTGATCTCAAGCACGTCAGCCGTGAGAACATCGAGTATGGCGCTAAAGTCGCCGTAAACAACCCCTACAGCCATTCTATCCCCATTTGCGAGATCTCTTACAGTTTCAAAAGTGCCGGAAGGTTTGATCATCCCTCTTTATCTTTATCTATTGTTGGGAAATAGATCATGTGGAATTTCGTCCATTGATTTTGATTGTTTGTGTATTGTCGGCAACAGAGAGATAGCATCGGGGACAATACCTGACCCTGGATCGTTGAAAGGAAACGACACGACGATGCTGGACGTACCCATGAAGGTTCCGTACAACATATTGTTTAGCTTGGCGAAGGATATCGGTGGGGATTGGGATATTGACTATGAATTGTGTGTGGGACTCACCATTGATCTTCCCATCATAGGGAACTTTACCATCCCTCTTTCTAAGAAAGGAGAGATCAAGCTTCCTACTCTGAGCGACATCTTCTGAATTAAATTACGAGTATTATGCCTCTATAGTTATATTGTAATATCAATATGATGTACGTGTCGAAATATTATGTTTTTTTTAATATGGTTCCCTTTTTCCTGTTTCTGAACAGAGTTCATGGTTATGGCAAGAAATTGTTTCACTTTCTTAGTTCATTATGGCGGAAATCCTTTAATATCAACTTTGTAATACTGAACCCAACTGTGTAAACGGAAACTCAATGCCTGATTCGATATTACTAATTCAAGCCATTTTCCTTCGTCCATAAGTGTCATTCTGGATGAATGACAATTCGTTTTGGAACAATTGAAAGAGGGATCATACGGCCTGACAAAAATGCAGAAACTTTCAGCTTTCCTCCCAAAGAAATAAGTTGCTACTTCCGCTATAATGGGTATTGAAAGGGAATTTAAAAACTCGTATTTTAACTTTAAAATTTAATATCGTTACTGATTATTTTTGTAACATAAATTGAATATTACTCCATATTCAAAATAATCTTAAATTAAAAAGATAAAATTATTAAAATTTATATTAAGTTTAATTAAATATTCTTATTTTAAGTTTTAATACTCGGTGATATAATCACTTAACTTAATTATCTATATGATTTAAGTTAAAGAGTTAATTATCGTGAAATTTTTTCTTTGTTTTTCGTATAAATTTAATTATCGATTTTAAAAATCAATTAATAAAATTAATTAAGTTTTTGTTTATTAATTAAGTTTTTGTCTATAAATTTATAATGACTTTAAATATATTATCTAATTAATTAAAAATAATATTTTATCACATGAATTGTCCCTATAAAACAAATAATAATCCTCCTCTCTTCTTTAAATCTTTTGTTTTAACCCTTTTTTTTTGGTTGAATATAACACTCTACCAACGTTAGAGTCGATGATTGAAAGGTCACGAGTGAATCTCACGCCTTGTTGTTTACATGAGTTTTATGACTTGTAAGAAAATGACAATATTATGCTTTTCGTCTATGGTTATTCTCAAAATCCCATTATAAAATAAAAATCAGGTATTTTTATGTCATGTTTGGGTGGGGAGTTATTGAAGAAGAAAAATTAGTTATTCTTGTGTTTCTTGACTTTGTTCTACTGATTGTTTTTCTGTATGTATATAAACATGATACTATTATATTTTATATTTATATTGAACTCCGACATGTGAATAATTTTTTTTTCAAGCGGTTGTTTCGGCTTTTATTTTTCTTGTAGGTTCTGCATGAGTCCTACTTACTCAAACTTTTATCGAGTATTATAGATGGGGGTGGAATAACTTTCTACGAACCATGCTTATGTAGTATGTAAACTACATTTCCTTTCTAAAAAGGTTATTTCTAAACTGTTATTTGTAACACCAATAAATTTCACAACATTGCATTAAATCATGATCTTTACCAACGAGTTTCGAGCTGTTGATAGTTAAAGTGCCGTAATCAAACTCCGCCGCTGCAAAGATTCGGGTGAAGCTTACAAAATAGAGGAACAAATCTAATAATACCACTATAGCAAAACAGGTTTATAGTGACTTTTCTTAGATATATAGTGCGTTTATAAGCGCCGTTAAAATATTTACAACGCTAAAAAAACTGCCACAAGAAATGTCGGTAGTTGTGCCGCAAAAAGTAACGACGTTTATTTTCAAAAAATACCGCTAAAGTAAACAATGTTTACCGATGTTTTTCTAGACAAACACCGCTAATTTACAATCTATAGCGGCGTTTGTAAAAAACAACCGCTAAAGATTGTAAACTTTAACGGTATTTATGCATACAAACGCCACTGTTTCCCTGTTTTATAGTAACGTTTTGTGTAAAAAACGTTCAATGGCGTTTAAGTAAAATAAATTGAAGTTTAATATCAAATAAAGTGCAATATAATTCAGTGTTTAAGTAAAATAACAGTTCAGTAACAAGTACAAACCAAATGACCCTAAAATCAACTAAGGTCACGGATTCCTTGGTTGGTTCTGCTTTAATATTTCCATCATATCTTGGAATTGTTTTTGAAGATTCTGATATTTTGCTTCTCTCTCTGCTTCTCTTGCTGCTCTCTCAGTTTTTCTCTGTTCTCTCTCAGCTTCTCTAGCTTCCATCTCTGCTTGGAATTGAGTTAATTGTTGTTTTAAACGTTGAACTTCCACTTGAGAAGACTAACTTTGTGATGACATATACTAAGACGAGTTTGATCCAAAATATTTAGTTGGTGTCACGAATGATTCTTGACAGCGCATTCGGACATATCTTTCAAGACCTAAAACTTTAGCAAAAATTTGATTCTCGATATCAGCAATATTAGCAGAACCATCAGTTGAAGCAGTAACTTCAAACTCTGTCCTTTTTTCCTTTATTTTCGTCTGATAATCATTGATGAAAAAAATAATAAATGAAAACATTATTTACAACATAATACAATTTTAAGGGCAATTAATATACCAGAATTTCTTTAACTTCAGGATTCATTGGAGAGCTATCCTTTTTGGTGTGAGTAATATCGAATAGCTTTACCCGTCCAATGCTAGAACAATCGTCACAAACTACAGAATATAATAAACATGAATATTAACTTTAATGTAATACAAGTAAAAATAATCTTTAAAGAAAAATAATACCTCTTCATTAGCTATGCGAGCAAAGCTCTTCGTCTCTACTATGTGAGTAAATTTTTGATTTTGTCTACTAGTTACTCCTACGCGCTCTCTTTCTTGTTTAATTTCCAATTTTTATTACATTTAAAGTTGAAATTGTAATGATGTAATGTTATTTTTACAAATTGTAGATGTTATCTTCCCTTTTGTTGAACTCCAAAACCTGATTGCATCTTTCCATTGTTACCGTAGTATTCCTGGGTGAACATTTTGAAATTTCTCTTGAAGGCTCAAACCATTCTTAAAATATGTCTTCTTCAAGAATCTCTTATGGTCTCTCCATTTCTTTCCTAAGGCATGCTTCACATAATCGTCCGAGACCTCCAAAGAAAATTTATCCTGAAAATCATAGAATCAAAAATAAATGTTACTATTTAAATGTAATGAATTAACTACTGTAATAATATTATTACCTTAACAAGATCAAGAGCTTGGTTTTTGTTACTATTTGGCATCTGATGCCATGACTCATAATTGATTGGAAAAATTGAAGCATTGCGTACAACAATGCCTAAATAACTTACCAAAACACCTACTTCTGCACCAATAGGTTAACCGCTATCGTTTCTTGAAACTTTTACGTGTTCTCTAACGGGGAGATCCTATAATTCCATCAAAGTCGTCCGCCCTCTCTAATTTTGTGCCTTCGACCATTTCCACCTATCAAATATATCAAAGTGAGAATTTATTAAAATAATTTAAACAATAACAAATAGGTATGATTCAAATAACTTTTTTAAAAATACATTCTATTTATATATTTTCAACTGTTTCAGGAACTTGTGAAGATCCAAGACCAAAAAAATCATCTTCATTTGTTTCTTCCTCTATTCGAGAAACTTGAACAATATTTAAGCTATTTAATTTTCTCCTAGGCATAATACTTGCAGTAAAGAAACAAAAGTAATTACTGACAACAATACTATTAAAAAATTAATAAGACTCAATAGAAATCTTACAACAATATGCAGTTCATTTCATTAAAATCTTCATTTATGTTGTCTCAAACCCATTGAAACTGTGAATTAGAAGTAGAACATGTTCCATCTAAGTATTGTGTTGCAAATGACAAAATTTCTGATCTTGTTTCAATGTCATCTCTACTTCCATCCCCGATATCAATCAAGTCTCTAGGGGTATTACGGAGTATAACATACCAACCATCTTTTGTTGGATCATGAGAATAAAAAACTTGTTTGATTTGAGAAGGGAATCCATATGGTTCGTCCATCAGCTGTTAACCGGTATGAATCAATCGAGAAAAGTTCACCACTATAAAACCAAATTGATCTTTTTTAATCCCTCGAGTACTAGTTACATCATCCCAATCACAACGGAACAACAAACCTTCCTTTTGCCATAATAATCCAACTCAAGAATGTCTTTAATAATTCTATAATATTCTACATCTCCCTCAATTAGATGATTGTCCCTAGCACTAGCATAACTTGTAGTTGAAGAAGTAACAACAACCCCACAATTTTGTGTCCTCAATCTTTCACGGGATTTCGTATGGAACCTATACCCATTAATGAAAAAGGCATTGTATCTCCTAACAATTATATTTGGGTCTTAACAAATCCATTTCACCTCTTCACTAAGTTCTCTCCCATCCTAAACCTATTACAAGTGAAATTAAAACAACTCATGGCTCTCTCGTAGATTTAATCTTCTAGCGTATACATGAGATTGTAACTCTTCTTTATACTCACTATAAAGTAAGTTACGTGGTTAAAGAGTGTTAAATATAAAAGCTTAAGTAATTACATTATGAATTATAGAAACTTACGTGCATAAGGGTTGTATTGACTCATGATGGAAAAGAAAATATCGATGTGCTTGTACCCAAGATTTATTATCTAACTGTACAATTTCAACTTTGCCGAGTGGTTCACCATAGCTTCTAAACAAATAAGTCTCAGCTAAGCTATTAGTACTGCATACTTCATTTTTATTTGCTCTATAAAATCTCGTTTCGACATCTTCCAAATATCTAGAGCAAAAAGTCATACATTCCTCTGCTAAAAACCCTTTACCAATTGATCCTTCTGGATAACGCTTATTACGAAAATAAAACTTCAACTTGCATAAGAACCTAGAAACATAATAACTGCAACATTAATATACACCTAATTGAAATAAAAATATTCAATAACTACAAAAAATTTATACCTCTCTATAGGATACATTCATCGGTAGAAAACTGGACCACCAACTTTAGCTTCGTGAGGGAGATGAACCAACAATTGCACCATAATTGTGAATAACGAAGGTGGAAATATCTTCTCCAAATTGCATAAAGTCAAAGCTACTCGATCTTAGAGTTTCTCGAGTTCTTCAACTACCAAAACTTTACCATAAAGAGCTTTCATTATATTGGAAAGTTCAATTATAAAAGATATGACCTCATTCGACATACAACCACGTAAGGCAACTAGCATAAGATCTTGCATCAGTATATGGTAATCATGTGACTTTAGAGAATAAAGTCTTCGATCTTTCATATTGACACATCGAGATATATTTGATACATACCCATCTAGAACCTTTATATCTTTCAGTACCTTACAGAATATTTCTTTTTCTCTCTTTGACATCACAAAAATAGAAGGTGGTAATGATGATTTTCCATTAGGAAGTATCTGAGGATGAAGATCATGCCGAATTCCGAGGTCAACTAAGTCAAGTCAACTCTTTAGATTGTCTTTAGATTTTCCATTGACATTGAGAATGGTTCCGATAATATTCTCACAAACATTTTTCTCAATGTGCATGACATAAAGATTATGTCTCAAAATGTTATGCTTGTAATAAGGCAAATCAAAGAAAATACTTCACTTTTTCTATAATTTTTTCTAATTTGGATCATCCTCTTCATCAGATTCATTATCACTAAGCTGCTCAGCATCACCCTCGTACACCTTCTTTATCTTTTTCTTTGATCGTTGGTTCGATGGTTGGTTCTTCTTTCCATAAGTGAACTTCGTATCTTTCAACATCGACAAGATATCATAACCGATTGTTTGCTCAAGAGCGCTTCTAAAATCTTCGGTGCCATCAAACATATTCTTTTGATATCTCAATCTATGATTTTCATCTAACCATCGTCGATGCCTTATGTAAGAAAACTTTTTTCTATTATACAACCTTGAACATGTTTGAGCAGCACAGTAAGGACAAGCATAACGACCTTTGGTACTCTACCAAGATAAATTTGCATAAGCAGGGAAATCATTAATAGTCCACAATAAAGCTGCACGTAAATTAAAGCTCCTTCTTAAACATATCATATGTTTCAATACCCACCCATAATTGTTTCAACTTTTCAATCAGGGGTTGTATATAGATGTCAATATCATTTATGGGGCCTTTCTCACCAGGGATTATCATGGATAAGATGAAAGATGATTGTTTCATGTAAATTCACGGTGGCAAAATATAAGGAATAAGTAGAACATGCCAAGTATTATATGAAGTGCTCATGATTTTAAAAGTATTAAACCCATCAGATGCTAGTCTGAGCCTAGCATTTCGAGGATCACCTGCAAAACTTGGAAAATTTTGATCAAATGACATTTAAGTTAAACAATCCGTAGGATGCCTTAATAATCCATTATCGGTTCGTTCATCATAATGCCACCTCATAGATTCAACAGTCATTAAAGACATAAATAACCTTTGAAGCTTTTATATGAGAGGAAAATAACAAAGAATCTTGACTAGTTTTTTTCTTGATCGTGCTTCTACTTCTTCCTCATTCACATTTTCTGCATCCACATTCATCCACCAAGATTTACAGCATACAAGATATGACTCCTGGCTTTTTTTTTCATCCCAATACAACATACAATCATTCGGGCAACTGTGAAATTTTTTATAACCGAGGCCTAAATTTTTGATTATTTTTTTATATCTTTGCCAGATTGAGGAATTTTTGCAGAAGGAAATATTGTGAGAATGCAACCATGGTGGCTGGAAATATAGTGAGTGGCGATGAAGGAGTTATAAGCAGTTTAGAGTTAATAGATTGAAGGATTTCTGATTTTTATTTACAAATGAGATTTTATTGGAGTGAATAGCCTAATACAAGAGTATTGTTTATATAGCCCAATATCTAAAGATTATAAACAACACAACAACACTAACAAATTTATAACAACCTACTAACTAATTATATTTAATTTTCTACTAATTGTATTCTATATTCTAACAAATATTTCTCTTAAAAACTCTAATAACTATGTAAAAGATTTATCGTTCCATCATCCCAGGCATTTTAAGTGGAAAAGACGAATACAAAATGAGAGTTTTGAATGTTCCGATCCCTCATAAAGTGGTTTATTCATTTCATCAAGTAAATTGTAAAACTTTGTTGCGTCTCCATTTGGCTCTTCAACACATTCATTTCTTCTTCTCTCGGTAAAATGTTCAATACTAATATCACAATCTTCTCTAACAAATTATTGATAACCATGAATATTAAATGCATCTCGCAATATACCCTCAATGTCATCTTCTCTAACAGATCGACAATCAGAATTAGGAGGAAAATACATATTACTCCTCGAAGAAGAACTATGAGGTACCAACTCTCTATGAAATATCCATTTTCTATAGCCCGAACAAAACCATAAACAATTAAATGCTCATGGAAAACTTCACGACTATGTCAATTAATACTAACACACTTCTTACAAGGGCAAAGAATCATATTCTCTTGTCTTGTATTCGCAAAAGCTATATTTAAAAAATTTTCTACTTCATTTTGCTAGCCAACGCTTACCCTTGACAAATCTATCCAATTCCTATCCATTTCGAATTTCTTTAATATACATTCAAATGTTAAAATCCATCCAAGTCCTAATCATAAACAATGTTAGAGTTACAAAACATATGCTAAACTAAATCTTACTATCGTAGCTCATAACCGAAGACAATTATCTACAATTTCTCATTCTATGTGATACAGATAGGAATGTGATTATTGGATAATGCTTTATGTGAATGCATCAGAAACAAATATGTTTTTTTATACTTTTTTAAAATGCCATATCCCTATATCCATCTCCAAATATGAGTAAGACATCAATATTTTAAGAAAGATATAGTGTTGAAGCAACATAGTTGCATTCACAAAAAAAACATATTGTTCACAAAGAACAAAATTACCTTTGAGCAATGTGTGTCTAAGTCCACAGTTGCTCTTTGCTCAAGAGTTTCTGCCTTTAAAATTCGAATTGCGATGGATAGAGATTTTTGGTCAAGCTGCAAGAGAGTCAAACAAGTTAAACACCAGGTCCTGATGAGAGTTTTTGCCTTTAAAAATCGAATTGCGATGGATAGATATTTTCGGTCAAGCTGCAAGAGAGTCAAACAAGTTAAACACCAGGTCCTGCTGAGAGTTTTTGCCTTTAAAAATTGAATTGCGATGGATACTAGCAAATTCACTTCCGTTCGCTGGTGGAGGAGGTGGACTATTGAGGCAATTGCGATGGAAGGACGCTGCAACTACGGTGGACGAACGATGCGACTACGGTGTAAGAAAGGGGCGCAACAGAGACTGATCGAGGGAGGCTAAAGGAAATAGGGTTTGAATTAATTTTCTAAATGTCTCGATAATTTGGGTTTTTTTTTTATATCAAACATTACGACGTTTGTTATACGAATGCCACTAAAATACATACTATTATGATATTTTATAATAAAACACCACTACAAAGAACTTTTTCTGGCGTTTGAATCCAAACGCCACTATATGTGACAAATAGTGTGGCGTTTATACTTAAAACGCTGCTAAAGAACAAATTAAGAGTGGCTTTTCCTACAAAAACGCCGCTAAAGAAGAAATTTATTGTGGTGTTTATTCTAGAAACGCCATAATAGTTATTGTTTGTGGCGTTTTCCTTACAAACGTCGCAATATGTAAAAGGTTAGTGGCATTTACTCTAAAAACGCCGCAATTAATGCCTTTATATACCAAGTTTGGTTCAGTGGACAAATGTAAGCTTGTAAGAAAATGATAATATTATGCTTTTTATTTTTGGTTATTCTCGAAACTTCATTATATAACAGAAACCGAATATGTTTACGCCATATTTGAGTGGGAAAGTTGCTGAAGAAGAAAGTAAAATTAAAGAGATTAGGCAGAGAAAGAAATAATGATTTCTTCTTTTTCTTTTGGTTATAATAAACCAAGGTCAAGGAAACAAACAAAAAGATTTAAAGAAGGGTGGGAGTTATTATTTATAGGGTAGACAACCCACTTAGAAAAATATAATAAAATATTACTTTTTAATTAGTTATATCATCTTTATGTTAATCTTTAATGTATTTATCGTCAGAGTGACCATAAGTTTATATACCGAAAACATAAGTGACTTTGTTGGTCGATTTTCAAAATCGGTGACTAAATTTATACTACGGGGCAAATAAAGATGATCTCCGGGTAGTTAACCCTTTAAATTAAGTATAATACACTCATATATGATATAAATAGTTAATTATGATGTCATGATTTATCAAATTTTACATATGTTAAATTTAATTTTAGATGATATAAATTAATTTAGTTTCTCTAAATCAATATATTATGACGTAAATATTCAAATTGATAAATATCTCTTCTTTATAGTTAAAGATTAGTTAATTATCAAAATAAATATAAAATTAAATAAAATTAAATGAATGATATTAGTAAAATAATTGTAAAACTGAGTGTTAGTACTGATACAAATTAAACAAAATAATAAAATAAGTTAAACTATGTCGTGGTGAATCCTATTGTCTTAGAAACAAATTTGCCCCAAACAGTGTTGTTGCTGTTATAGGCAGATCGTCCCTGAAGATAGCACAATCGCTCCAACAATTTGTAAACTCAAATTTTGGAGTAGAAGTCATTGGTACTACTCTTTTATTTAACTCAAATATCAGATTAGGAATAAACTTAAAAATTATATACCAATTGACGTTGCAATCGCGAACATTGAAGTAAATTAAATACTTTGCTTAAATCCGTAAAATTTCAATTTGAATTGCAACGTAAACAACAAAATTGTTGTTGCTATGGACTAATCAAAACATTATAAATCTATTGGTATATAAATGTGTAAAACCAAATTTACTTTTGATATATCAAAGAAGTAAAAGGTCTAATTTAAAATGAATTTTTAAGTCCTTACTTAAATTGAAAAGTCAAACAACAGTCTTAAGTCAAACCAATAACCCATAAATATTTTTCTATTTCAATTCCAAAGCCAAACTTTTGATTTGTTTATAGGCATTTCGATACGCTCCTAATGCGTTTCGAAACGACATGCCTATTTCCGATTAATGTTCTTCAAGTTTTACCAAACGTTTCGATACGGTCTTCGACTGTTTTGATACGTTTTGAATCCGTGAAAATTAGTTTCGAAACTTTGAAAAATGGTTGTTTTGATACCGTCGTGATTTTATAAACTTAATGAAATATTCAAGGTATTTTAATATGCCACATCTTTGTTTCGGTACAAAGGTCAAATTTCAACGAATCCTTGAGCATTAAAATATTTTGATCGTTGTTTGACAGTTAAACTTTAAAAATTAGTTAAGCCATTTCGATACCCCCATAAAGGTGTTTCGATACTTATTTTGGCAAAACCAAAATGTTTCGATATAACTCTATAGTTGTTTTAATATGCCCCTATTTTAAAGACAACTTATTTCGATACGATAAGCACGCATTTCGATACACCTATTAAATGTAATAACGACTCTTTTTATTTTAGTAGCGTCTCGATACAGGTATCCGAGTAACAATACTGGAAGTTGTAAAAGTACATCTATGATGGGAAGATGAAGTCCTAACATCCATATTTATGTTTTCAACCACTTCAATGGTTAGAAATGAAAGGGTATAAAATCAAGCATTATAAGCAACAAAAACAACTATTGATCTTCAAGCAAACATCCAAGCATCAAAATCCAACTCTAAGCATCGTATCGCCAAATTTCATACACTCACTATTGTACTTCATTCTTACTTGTTGTAATTGAGTTTGGGGAGTGTTGTACTTGTAATTGGAATAAATATTTCTTTGAGAGAAACTTTAATTGTCATTTTTAATTTCTTATAACCCTTGTGAGGTTAAGTCAATCTTTTGGTAGAAAGATTGACTTGTTGTAACAGTTATCCCTTGAATCGAGACAAAATTTAAATTTATTAATGAATAGGATTGAAAATCCTTAGTGAGAGCTAAGGTAGTGGATGTAGATCTTATTCAATGCTTAAACCACTATAAATTCTTATGTCTTTAATTTTTCCAATTTACCAAACCCTCCACAAAATTTTAAATTGCCAATTCATCTCTCTATTGGCCATTTCGATTATTTCGATTCACTTAACAATTGGTATCAGAGCTAAACTTTTTATAGGGCTTAACATCCATAGGACAGATCATAAAGAGTGTTGATCATCCAAGCAATCAAAGTCATGACATCCACTTTCGGGTAAAATATGTCCCTTCTTCAATAGTAACAACTACCCATATTATAAGAATTGGATGAGATTGGTCATCAACTCTTATGATTATGTCCTTCGGTATATAATCAAAGATGTTCCATCTATTCCAATAAAACAAGAAGAAGATCTACAAGTACTGAAGAAGAGAAGCGAGATGGACGAGGAAGAAAGAAGAAAAATGCCAACAAATGACAAGGCTTTGCACATATTGTTTTGTGCACTTGGCCCCAATATTTATTCCAAGATGTCATCTTGCAAGAGTGCCAAAGAAGTATGAGATTCTCTAGAGAAAACTTATGAAGGCACCAATGATTTCAAGGAGACAAAGATCGACCTTCTAAATCTCAACTCAAGATGAAGAGAAGGACCAACTTATTTGCTACGAATGTAAGAAGTTGGGTCATATTTGAACTGATTACCCACAATACAAGAAGAAATGGTTCGAAAAAAGAAGAAGCAAAAGCCCATGTTACCACTTGAAGTGATGAGGACTCCTCATCTGATGAAGAACAAGAGGTGACCAACTTGTGTCTTATGACTCTTGTCAATGAGCCAAAGGTAATCCTTGTACCATCTTGTAATAAGTTTTTTTATGATGAAGTATATGATGCATATGATGAATTGTAAGATGTATATGATGAGTTAGTTTTAAAGTTTAAAGAATTAATTTTGAAAAACAAGAAAACTATTTCCGATTTGAAAGATCAAAAGATTCTTTATCAAAAATAAATTTTGAGCTTCAAGAAAAGGTTGTTGATTTAAAATATGATTTGAAATATTTTCAAGATGAAAATATTGATTTAAAAAATCTTTTTTTTAAATTAAATAAAGATCACCATAAGGTGGTGAATGAGCTTAAAGATTCTATAAAAGTAGTTTTGAGTTTATTTTTTAAAAAGGAAGTACTTTAAAACCCAAATATGTGAAAAAAAGATTTCAAAACCATAAACAAAGAAATTTTCAAAAGCATGCTAAATCTAAAAGAATTAGGATCATATGGGTTCTTTTATCATCCCAAATGAGCTTCTAGTTGTTGGTGACCGTTAGGAATGATTTGGAGCAATTTGGAGATTGTTTCAAGGCTTATTTCTGCTTTTGGAGCATGTGGTATCGAAACACGTAGAAACCGTTTTAATACTACTACTTTGGGAAATAACCGTTGAACCTGCATTTAAGAACCAGTATCAAAACACCTTGTAATGGTATCAATATCGTTAGCTCAGCATTGAAACAACTAAAATCGTTATTGGCATTTTCATAAAACCATTTCGATAGGCTTTAGACTTTAGTTTTTTTTTTATAAAATCATTAGGGTTTTTATAAAGTTGTTGGAGGTGTATCAAAATACCTAAAATAGGTTACGATATTGGCGTATCAAAACGGGTGTTTGTTGTATCAAAACCAAAAATCACAGTGACAAATGGTATCGAAATGGTTCAAGACCTTATCTTACCGTATCGAAATGATTGTGTAATTTTGCGTTTGAAAAATATAGTTGTATCGAAGCACCTAGGAGGTTTATTGAAACTCCTGGATTAAAAAAACTTATTTCATTTCTTTAAATTATTTTAACACCTTCAAAGTTTATCAAAAACCTCTTAAATATATTTTCAAGCTGTTTGGACATAAGAGTCATTTTGAAATCTTATCAAATTAGTCCAAAATTACTTTTTAATAATTATACCAAAATATATAGTTCTACAATCTCCCTTTTTGATATAATAAAACCAACTTACAAAATTATTTTTGACATTACACCCCTTTGTGAAATAAAACTTGAGTAAGAGAATTAAAGAATCAAATCATTTAAAGTTCCCTCTGATTCATTTGAAAACCTTTAAAAGATAATTTTTTACAACATCCTCCCCCCTTTTTTATATAAGAAATGGTTCAAAACAAAGTTTAAAAATCTTTAAAGCTCATAACATAGGAGAGTTTAAAATTTCCAATCATTGTAAAATTAAAATTTGAAATCAAATACCAAATGTTAGTTTATAAATCAAAAGGCGCCCCCTTACTAAAGGCATCAAACAAAAGTTAGTCCAACAAATATGATAATCTAGTTTAAACAAAAGATAAACAAATAAAAAACTAACTAGATTTTTACCACACTTGAACTCAAGGGAGGATGTAAAACCTTCTTCAAGTGTCCTTTTTGTGTGTATGGACGTCTCCCTTAGTTTTACACATTGTTGCTCATACCTCCATCACACCTAAAAATAATAAAATCAAGTAATTTTCTGTAACCAAATTATTTTGGATTCTTTGATATTAGTAGCACATATTTTATTCCCTTTAGGAATATTTTTTCAATTTCATCCATTTTAGTTGAAGTGATTAGTCCTTTTGTAACCTATAAAGTTCTAAAACATTTTCCATTCACAAATTTAGGGGCTCTAGATTGTCTCATATAAAAGTTTGATTTTCCTAAATTGTTTTTCTTTTCAAGCTCTTTGGAAATTAAATCTTTTTTCTATTTTAATATAATCTAAAGCATTTTAATGATCTTTTTCATATTTTCAAGCAAATTTTGTAAATCAAAGACTTTAAGCTCAAAATCATTCATTTTTGCTTTAAACTCCAAATTGTTTTCAAAAGTAAATCATTTTCAATTTTCAAATTTGAAATCAATTTTTTGTTCCTTGAAAATAATTTTTTGAATTCAAAAGCAAATTTGTCATATGCTTCTTGCAACTCCTCAAAAGTATATGAATTTAAAGTTTGCGAGTTATAAGCTATTTCCCCCTCATTGAGGGCTATCAAGTATAAATGGGCTATCTCTTTTTTGGTGGAGTACTCGTCACTCCATGTGACCACAAATGCTTGCTTCTTTAAAGATGATCCATTTTCATAGACTTGTAGGAACCCTTCATCTTCTTGTTTGATTCATGATTAGAAGATTTCTTCATTTTGTTCTTCACAAATTGATCAAAAACAATGAATAGTTAGGTGATCTCCTCATCTTCTTCACTATCTTTCTCACTTGATTCTTCAAAGTGGATGCACTTGGAGGATTTAAGACCAAGCTCCATCTTTTTTTTCTTCTCCATCGATCTTATCTCTTCATTCATCTTCTTCTCTTGTCTTTCTTTCATCATAATTTGATGTGTGAGGAGTGACCCTCCATTAGTTCATCAAGCTTGAGAGTCTTTAGATTCTTAGCTTCGATGATAGTGGTCCTTTTTGAGTCTCATGATTCGAGAAGGGAGTAGATAAGCTTTCGAACAAGCTTTTCTTCCATAATGACATCTCCATAGCCTTTAAGTCCATTTGTGATGGTAACGATCAAACATCTTTGCAATGTCTTCTTCGAATTCATCTTGAATTTCTCATACTATAGGTTGAGGAGTCTAATCTTGGTGTCTTTTACTTCATTTGTCCCCTCTTATGTAACTTCAAACTTGTCCCATACTTCCTTGGAATCTTCGCAAGAGGACATCTTTGCATAGATGTCAGGATAGAAAACATAAAATAGGACGTGCAATGCTTTGCAATTTAGCATCATCTTCTTGTAATTTTTCATGCTCCATTACGCCTTTGCTCCTTTTGAAATGAAAGGGTCATCTTCAACTATATCCTATAGTTTGTAGTCTTTATAAAAATAGTCTATATCGAAACAATCTCCTATCGAAACAATTAAAAAGTTTTCTAAAGTAGACATTTTAGAAAGGCCTTAAAGGGCGTATCGAAACGTGCAACGATAAAAGTGTTTTAAAAGCTAAAAATCTATTTTTAACCTAATTTAATACTTTCCAATATCTTTCTCAAACCCAGTCGAAAATCCTTTAAATAGACCCATCTACAACTCAATTTACTTTACACAAGCATCAAGTTTTCTTGATGGCTTTTCATCAAAAGATCAAGGTTGAATCTATACTCAAATATTATCCTTAGAAAACCCAAATTTCTTTCTAATCCATACTCAAGGTATTTTTTGAAAATCCTTACTTTCGTTTGTTTTTAGGTTGTTAAAATTAAATATTTGCATATAATATTCTTGTTTTATGTATGGGTTTTCAGAATCCCATAAAAGTTTTTAAAAAATCCAAAATTTTTGTTCGAATATAAAATATTTTGTTTGTATTTTTGTTCACCATTTTCATTGAATTTTTTAATATTTTTGTACTTTGTTTTAAATTTTCAAAATCCTTGAGTTATTGATTAATAGGATTAAATATGATTTACTTTGCATATACGTCTCTAAGTGCCTAATTAATCCTTAATTGTTTATCTTAGTTAATGACACCTAAAATGAGATAAATAACCGATGATGGAAGTTCTTCCAATGTCATAGAGGATCTTATTTGCACTAATCTTCAATATCTCTATCAAGAATCCTTTGAGTATAGAGCTAGTTTTGAACACTATCTATAATACAAAAACCACAAGCTCAAGAGGGAGAGTTGTGTTGATATTAGTTTCTTGGACTTGGACAAGTTTTACTTCTGTTATCTACACCTTTTTTAAGGTAGAAGTTCATGAAATTACTATCCTTGTCCAGTCGTTTCTTTCCAAATCTTGTTGCCATCTTCTATGCCAACGCCTCTTGTATCTTATCCAAAGACAAATCAAAGATGGTGGTGCTTGAGTCCTTCCTCTTGGAACATCAATTTCGTGTTGACGTCAAGACGCTTTGTGAGGCTTTTAGATTTGAGGATGATGGCCTTGAAGATAAAGACTCACTTGGAAATCTCACTAGATCTTTCATAAATCTCGATACGCATAACCACTTTTTTATTTGATCATCTCGTGGTGGATCCGTCCGCTCAATGGAAAGTATTCATGGATCAGTCAAGTTAATGGATTATGGATTAATTTCTTTTATCAAGACAAACGTCTAAACCTTGCCAAAATCATCTTTGCAGATCTTGTATGGCAAGTACAAAACTGTCACACCAAGCAATACCAATCATTCTTCTATGCTTGTACCTTGAGTTCTTTTTTCTTTAAATTGGGCATTAGTTGTGGTTTTTAGATATCTCTCTTCTATGGTGAATGTTTTCTTTATAGATTTAACCACTCGAATCAATTCCTTGATGCTAAATGCAAGATGTGGTGATGCATGCAAAAAAGGAAGTGAAACATGAAGAAACCAAGTTAGTATTGGGTAAAAACTATAAACGCAAAAATAAATTAAATTGGATAAAAGTAAATAGAGAATGACAGTCCAAGATATGTCGTCTAGTTCGCCTAGGGTTCGCCTAGGGTATCCACATAGCTCTAATGGGGTGGGTAGTCTAGTTCTCTATATGCAATGGTGTTGCTAAAATGGGACCTGAATTGTTTGAGCTATCCTCTACTAAGAGTAGCAAGGCTCCCGATCATCATCCATTATAGGTTCATTTTGACCGGGTTCAATTCAGGGGACCTGTTTGCTTATTCCCATACGAAGGAACGATATCCTCACAAAGTATATGGGAGAACGATATCTCTATGAAAGTGTTAGTCTTTTGTTCCTACATAAAAAGGATGAGTTTAGATGTTAATTTTAAATGCGAAAAATAAAAGTGCAAATTTAATTAAACATTAATTTGATCGTCACTTTATCCAAGAATCTCTAATATTAGTGAAGCGATAACCGTTTAAAAGCTTGACTCTCTTTTTGTTTTAAAAAAACACAAAATTTAAACCCCAACAGAGTCACCATCTATAGCGATCTAAAAATGACAAGTGTCGCTAAATATTCTTTTTCGAGTTAGAAAACATTTTTGTGTTTGTTTTGAAATTAATATCTTCCACATGAGGTTTTAGATTTAAAAATGACTTTTGAAAAATTCTAGTCGCACTGATCGCTTAGGTAGACTGGACACCATAAAACCAATGATTTTTCGAAAATAGGATTCTGGAGTCGGTTATGGATGGGGAAGAATTAGCCCCCCCATTCCGCCCAAAATTGATACTTTATTTAATTACCGCTTTACTAATATTATATATTCTGAGCTAAAGTAGAAATCAAATTAATTTTTAATTGAATGTGCATATTTATTTGAAAGCATTTAAACCTAAAGGTAAGCGTTTGAAACACCATCACCGTATTGGTACTGGACTCGCTTAAGATTGAATTTGAGGGCTCGCATTAACAAGTTTAAAGTCGTCATACAATCCTTAAAATTAAATTAATTACAAATAATACGATAAAAAAATTAAAAACAAAAATAATTATATACATACAACTATTTTTAATTTATAAGTAATGAGAGAGGGGAAAATTATGTTTCCCACCAATATGAGATTCCAATCCCACATCAATTTTTCCTTTCCTTTCTTTTGTTTCTCTTTCTTCTTTCTTATTTTTTCTTTATTTTTTTCTTTTTTCTTCTTTTTTTATTAATAATATGATTACTATAATAATACTACAATACTAAAATCCGATAAAAAATGAGTGATTACAGATACCCCTCTTTGCTTGTTCTTGTTTTACAATAATAAAATAAAGATAAAAAACTTATTTATATCTTATTTCCCGTCTTTGGCTTAAAAAATCACAGGTTCTTCTGGAACTCTTTGCTCTTCTTTGGCCAATTCTTTAAACTTCGATCTTCCATACAAAAGGTCCATTGCAGAAGACAAAATCTTCAAATCAGAAATTCGAGGTCATGAGTTCTTCCTATATAGAACTGTTATCTCATCTTCTATGTAATTTCTTAAAATGAAAATTCTCTTCGGTAAAATCTTTGGACTGCAAGTTTTTCTTATGTAGAACTTTTTGCCTTTTACATTGGCATTTTGTTCATGATCTCACCGCTTCCTTGTTTGATGCTTTGGAATCACATGTTCTTCTAGAACTCTCCACTTTTCCTCGGCTGAATCTTCAGACTAGTAAATCCTACCTTTATAGAAATTCTTCACCTTCTGGTCCTTGAGCTACAAGTCCTTCCAATATAGTACCTCGCTTTCACACTGTAGGTTCCTCCTATATAAAAACTTCTGCGCCTGAATGAATCTAGCAAAATAAAAGCTCCTCCTATATAGAACTCTTACTTTTGGATTCGGAGTTAGGGTTTTTCCTATATAAAACCTTCACTCTGAAATCTCGAGTTGTGTGTCCCTCTTGTATGGAGCCTTGAATCTCAGAGACTTTTAAAGAAGATAATGTCTTTCCTTCATGAGACTCCATGTCTTCTGTGCTATAGGTTTCTCTTATATAAAACCTTTTGCATCACGACGAATCTTATAAAATAAGGTCCCTCCTATATAGAACTTTTACTTTTGGATCTAGAGTTAGGATCTCTCTTATATGAAACCTTTCACTTTAAAGTCTCGAGATATGTGCCCCTACTATATGGAACCTTTAACCTTAGAGAGAAAATGAAAATGGGGGCTCCCTCCTATATAGAATACCTAATTTTCGATTATTTTGATTTTTCCTATATAAAATCATCGTAACATGGGTGAAATTTTCAACTGGTAGATTTTTCAATATAGAATTATGAGTTTCTGCATTTGGTTTGTGTGGGTTCATTCTACATAGAACTCCTGTAAACTCTTTTGTTGTGGGACTTCTGATCATGTCAATACCTTCTATATGGAACCTTCACCTTTAAATATTTCAGGACTCAAATCAAATGATTGCTAAGTGTGTTAAAATTCTCGGGACTCATGCCATAGTGTCTGCCAAAATACTTTTAAATCTCGATACTCATGCTGGGGGGCTGTTAAT
Source organism: Abelmoschus esculentus (assembly GCA_035048815.1). Classification (NCBI taxonomy): domain Eukaryota; kingdom Viridiplantae; phylum Streptophyta; class Magnoliopsida; order Malvales; family Malvaceae; genus Abelmoschus; species Abelmoschus esculentus. Next base: position 7,270,227 of record JAUCBN010000026.1, on the reverse strand, counting down.
GTTGTTTAAATTATCAAGACTCGCATCGGAAAGGTTGTCAACCTTTTTTTTAATCGGGACACACGCTTATACAGAATGCTAATCTTTTCTCTTTTTGAAAACATATGGGGTATCTGGATTGCCTAGTGTCCCGGTTTCTGTGACTTGTAAATTCTTAGATCTCGGTTTGTTTAGTTTCTTTGTTTTAGCGACAGTACTCACTCTGTAGGTGTCGGGTTCATGCCCTTGTGCTTGATTTTCTCCTTTTCTTTTTCTTTCTTCTTCATTCTATTTTTTATTCCATTTTCTCTTGTTTTTTCTTTACCTTTTGTGATGACTCGACTATGTCTGTCTAGCCATTAAAAAGAATTCATCTAAGGTGATCACTTGAAAATCTGAAATGTAAACCTCTCTAGTGTAATATATTTTCTTCATTGTTCCAGTAGGTGGCATTCGAGCATGCGTCAAGTGGAATAATGCCAAGGTTCATTGAATCCTTGTTGAAGTCATATTCTTGACTACTATTTATCTTTTCTATTAGACTGTTTATCAAAATATGATGCACAAGCATTTTAATTATAAATGTATTAATTATGTATTTTCAGGTTGCACAGATGTATCCTATCCATAGATATGTAGTGATGCGTGAATTTCTGTTAACATTGATTCAAAAATTTGATGCCCCGATCCTCATTTGGTTAATCAGGTAAGCTTCGTTAATAAAACTTTGTCGGTCTTGATGACTTCTCTGGTCAATTCTGATTTGATCTCTGATTCTTTCATTTCACGGGAAATGATGCCCCACTCATATTTTTATATTCTCGTTTGGATTGGCGTGACGATTGACCGAACGTCTAGATGACCTAACTTCATTTTTATTCTCGCCAAGGTACCTTAACGGAGTCTGACTCTCATTTTTCTTTAATTCTTAAAAAATGATTTTATTTGCATTTATTTTCGATGCTATAAAGAATTAAAAAATGTATGTGATTTCATAATGTATTGCAAAAGAATTTAAGAAAAAGTTTACCATCTTAAATGTCAAATACATTAGCATATTTGCCCCAATTTGGCAAAGCTCAATTCTTATAAATAGTATATACAGAGGATCCTCGAATATTACAGGGATACACACAAATATATAGTCTCTTTTTTGGTGTCTCTCTTAATCTTACTCTCTCATTCTGCCCTATCCTTCCCTCATTTAGGTGTCTAATATCGATCAGTCTCTTTGAAGTTCAGCGTTCCTTGAAGCACGATTAAACTTTAGGCGGAGTGTCGTATGAAGAAAATCTCATGGACATCCTTAAGTGATCTAAAAGGTCTTGTAAGATCATAATAGTCTTTAAAAGCTTGTAGGACCTGGATCTATGGTTAATGTAAAGGTATTTCGGACCTATGATTTGAACATACCCAATATTCTTCCTTTGTTCTTCTCTTTTATTCTCTCTTTTTTTGAGTTGCACTAGACTGTCCGCTTTAGGTTTTCACCCTAAACTTTATTCTCTTTTCAAAAAATGGTAATCTTCAGGTTGACTTGTCTCGGATGTGCTTCGATATTCTCTTTTATGCAAACCTGTGAGATCTTGAGGTACTTAAAATAAAGATTCTTTACTTATTTTTATCTCATTTCTTCTAGTTGAGTTTCTGATTTTGGTTGTTTGATCTAAATATGAATTGTGTACAAAACTATTTCTCCACTTCCTTTTCTTTTTCTTCTTTCAAGTTTTTGGGGGTGTGACCAAATTAAAGTACTACTATGTGATCCACTGCTTGGACCCGATCATCTTTCTACAATTTTCTAATATTACTTGAATTCGATCATCTTTCAACAAACTTTTGGTATTACAATTGGAAAAATCTTTTCTTTAATTGATCCGGGCTTGCCTTGGCCTTTCAATTACCATTTCGGTTCTCTCTCGCCCTCTCATTTTTTTACATGTTCTGGTTTCCAACAACTTTTTGTTGGTAGTCTTCTGATTCTCATATCCAAATTGTTTGATCTCGTCTCATTCTTTCAATGAAGATAATGTCATTTGTCATCCTATTTGAGGAAATCCAGAGAAAGTCTTCAGGGGGTAGGATTTAAGGTTGCCTCTCGATTCAAATATCTTGAGCAACAAATTACCCATTATCTAATCACTCATTTTGTTCCTTTCTTGGACTAATCTGACCTGTATAGATTTTCATTTGTAATGTCCCTCAACATTCAATCTTCTATAAATATACAAAACTTTAAAATTAGTTTTTGATTTTGAAACAGAGATGATATCATATTTAGAATTTCAGGATCTAGTGTGTGATGATATATACATATGTATGTTCAAAAAGTGTCTTTTATATACATGTGGGAGAGCAAGAGCTATCCTTAAAAATAAAATATTTAAAGAATCAGTGAATGTGAACTCATATGCTAGATGGAAGAGACAACTTTTTGAAACAAGTGCCCTTTACAAAAAATTCTTACTATCTTTCGGGCTTAAGGTAGTAAATCCGACTTCATTTTTAAAACAAACATTCATGAAACTTTTGGTTCGGTGCTCGACCGAGAAGTCAACACTCTCTAAGACCCTCATTCATCACTAGTCCTCAAACCTCAGATTACGAGTTTCAATCAAGCTCTAGACCTTGTTCTTAAATGCTCCATACTCTTCATTCGTATGGACTATACTCCCCAAAATTATGGATACAATATGCTGGCGTTTTAAATTTATTATTACAACATAGAACTTGTCAAAACAATGTCTAAATGAATAAATGCATGTGTGATGTGCATGTTGTGATGCAGAAATGCAAGCAGATGAAGATATTGATCTTTGTTGGAAATCACCCTACTATATTACTTTCACGAGAAATGGAGTGTCCATTATAACATTAGGAGAAACTTGTCCTATACACAAGTACTAGCCCTAACTCTTATTTTATCTATGGACCTAAGCAACATGACTGATCTAAGAATCTTTGTTACATCATGGGCTTTAATATCCTTGGCTAACTCGATCATGTTTCTAACTAACCTTTAAACCACAATCCTCTGTATTTGTGTGACATTGGTATGTGTCATAGATTGTGTGGGCAAACTTACCATATCGGTATTGTTAAAAGCGGTTTCTTCCAGATGGTGCTTTTCTAGAATTTTGGACTATTCTAGATAATCTTGAATAATGACCCCGATCCTCGTGAAACAAGTCGATAAGGTACTGACCTCATGTTCCTTCCTTACAATCTGATAAATCTGACTTTTTCTTGACACGCTTGAAAAATTTAGTCCATTACCTTTTCAAATCTGTGTTCCGTACCTAATTCTAACTTGAACCTCGGATGGCCAAATGGTACCGGTTCTACATCTTTAACAAACCCTTCCGTTGTTAGTATCTTTGAGATTTTCTTTTACATCTTTCATATCGGTTCAAAATTCCATGTGGTCGTTCTGTTGTAGACTCGGATAGAGCGAATCCCGATCGTCTGTTCTCGGTGTTCTATAACTAATTCTGACTAGAACTCTGAACAATGTCATCGTACTGATTTTGTACCTCTTCTCAACTCATATTATGGTCAGATTTTGTTAGAATTCCTAAGGTCTTTTACCATGGTCCTGGATGAATATACCTAGTTGTTACTCGTTTCGTTAGTAGATTGTTGCTTCGAAATAGCTGATTTATCTTTGATCAATGTCTCTGATTAGTTTCTAACACTAGGATTGTGATTTTCAAATACCTCTCTTTCATGGTGAATGTTTTCTTTATAAGATGAACCACTCGAATCAATACCTTCGATGCAAAATGCAAGATGCGGTGATGCATGCAAAAAAGGAACTAAAACATGAAGAAACCATGTTAGTATTGGGTAAAAACCATAAACGTAAAAATAAATTAAATTGCGTAAAAATAAACATAGAAGGGCAGTCTTAGATATCCCATCTAGTTCGCCTAGAGTATCCGCTCTAATGGGGTGGGTAGTCTAGTTCTCTATATACATTGGTAGTTCTGAAAGGGAATTTGAATTGTCTGAGGTATCATCGACTAAGAGTAGCAGGGTCCCCGATCATCATCCATTATAGGCTCATTTTGACCAGGTTCAATTCAGGGGAACCCGTTCACTTATACCTATACGAAGGAACGATATCCTCATGAAAATATAAGGCAGTGAAGCCCCGAATGTACTTCTGCTAGAGCCTATACGAGAGAACGATATCTCCACAAAAGCGTTAGCATTTTTCCCCACTTAAAAATGACGAGTTTAAATGTCAATTTTAAATGTGGAAAAATAAAAACGCAAATTTAATTGAACATTAATTTGATTGTCACTCTAGCCCGAAAATCTCCAATATTAGTGAAGCAATAATCATTTAAAAGCATGGCTCTCTTTTTGTTTTGAGAAAAAAATTGTCCCTAGTGGAGTCGCCATCTGTATCAATCTAAAAAAACGATAAGTGTCACTAAATATTCTTTTTCGATTTGGAAAATATTTGTGTTTATTTTAATTTAATGTCTTCTATATAGGGTTTTTGATCTAAAAATAAATTTATAAAAGTTGGAGTCGTCACCATCCGTTTTGGTAGATCGGACACTATAAAACGAAAGATTTTTTTTAAAAAATAGGATTCAGGAGTCGGTTACGGATGGGGAAGGATTAGCACCCACACTCCGTCCAAAATTGGTACTTTATCTAATTATTGATTTACTAATATTCTATTTTCTGGGTTAAAATAGCGATCAAATTAATTTTTAAGTGAATGAGCGCATTTATTTTAAAGTACTTAAACCTAAAGGTAAGCGTCCGAACCACCAGCACTGTATTGGAACTGACCTCGCTTACGACAAAATTTAGGAGCCCGTATTAACAAATTTAAAATTGTCATGCAGTCCTTAAAATTAAATTAATTACATATAATGCGATAAAAATTTAAAACATAAATAAATACATACAAATAACTATTTTTAATTATTGGTATGGGAGAGAGGAAAGCTATGTTTGATACCAATATGGGATTCGTTTCCCACCAATATGAGATTTCAATCCCACATCAATTTTTGCTTTCATTTTCTTTGTTTCTCCTTCTTCTTTCTTCTTTCATTTTTTTCTTTTTTTCTTCTCCTTTTATTAATAATATGATTGCCACAATAATACTACAAATGCTCAAGGTTATTTAGAAACTCTGAAAAATGGTATCGAAATAGGCGTTCCGGTACAGCCAAAGATTGTTTTGATATCGTCATGCTTTTATAAACTTAATGAAATATTCAAGGTGTTTCGATATGCCACGTGTTCGTTTCAATATCATGGTTAAATTTCAATAGCTCTTTAAGCATTAAAATATTTTGACAGTTGTTTGACTGTTAAACTTTAAAAACCAGTTAAATCGTTTCGATACGCCCATAGAGGCATTTCGATACTCATTTTGGTAGAAGCAAAACATTTCGGCACAACTCTATAGCTTTTTTGATATACCCCTATTTTAAAGACAATTCTTTTCGATATAATGATCACATGTTTCGGTATCCCAATTAAATGCACATAATGACTATTTCTATTTTAGTAGCGTTTCGATATAGGTACCCGAGTATCAATATTGGTAGTTGCAGAAGTGCATTTATGTGGGAAAGTGAAGTCCTAACGTCCATATTAGAAATCAATGAAAGAGTATAAAATCAAGCATTCTAAGTTGCAACAAGTATTCATCTTCAATCAAACATCCAAATCCAACTCCAAGCACCTTATTACCAAATTTCATACACTCGTTCACTCTTGTATTTCAGTCTTAGATGTTGTAATTGAGTTTGGAGAGTGTTGTGCTTGTAATTGGGGTACATATTTATTTGAGAGAAACTTTAATTGTCATTCTTGATTTCTTATAACCCTTGTGAGGTTAAATCGATCTTTGGGTAGAAAAGTTGACTTGTTATAACTGTTATCCCTTGAATCGAGAAAAATATCAAATTTATTAGTCAATTGTGTTTGAAATCCTTAGTGGGAGCTAAGTTAGAGAATGTAGAGCTTGTTCGAAGCTTGAACCACTGTAAATTCTTTTGCCTTTAATTTTTCCGATTTACCGAACCCTCCACAAATATTTAAATTACCAGTTCACCCCCTCTTGGCCATTTCGATTGTTTCGATCTACTCAACAAAATGTCTCATAAGAAAATTAATCGGATCAACGTATTACGATTCAAATTAACGAGATCCAATTAATTACACATTAAAGTTAATTAACATAACACCGATTGTTATAGCTTATTAACATCCAATACACACTTGTAAAATTTTGAACATGTTTATTAAATTTCGAACAATATTTAAATCTAAAGAAAATATTTCACATAAGAAAATTTAACATGGGATTTACATACTCTTACTGCTCTTTTAGCGTTACCAACAAATAACAAATAAATTCATGTCACATTAATGATTTAAACAAGGACACAAGAAATTCACCAAAGTTTAAACTTAAAATGCTGATCTTATGAATACAATTAATGGTAAAATACGTTAATGAATATCGAACTATTTAAATATATTTATTTTAACCAAAAAATTATTAAATTCGTCGATTAGACCATTCAATTTATTAAATTAATATACTTTAGCCATGAAACTTTAAAAATTAACGGCACGACTCAATTATAAAAATCTATTGTCAAAACATGTGTGACCTTTGTTATTAATATTTTTCACATCTAAAATTAGTATTAATTTTAAAAAACTATCTATAAATAAAATTAGAAACTCAAAAGTTCAATTAATTAACCTTAGATTGATTCATTTAGAGAAAATTATTTTCAAACTTTTGAGAGAAAAACTAAAATAATCAGGCAAATTATTTTGTAGTTGAGAGAAGAGTGACAAAGGATATTCTTTTGTATATATCGAACAAATCGATATTTAAATGACTTGAATTCATCGTAAAAGAGAGAAACATAAATTGTTATACGTTAATTTTATCCTTTTTCTTGTTATTTGAAAAATTCTTAAATCTTATTTATCTTTCGTTTATCCTTTGTTTATTCTTTACTTGTTATTTGAAAATTCCTTAAATATTATTTCATATTCGATTTAGGTGAGGGGTTAGAGAATGTAAAATTTATCAGCAATACTATTCAAGGTGAATAAACATGATTTAAAGTTTTTTAAATATACTTTTGGTCTCACTACACCAAAATAGATCTCTAGGGATATTTTTTTAGTTCTATAGCGACATTTATTAGTTCTGCTAAAAACTTTCCCAGCGCTTGAAATAACGCTGCAAGAAGTGCTGCTAAAACCAGCACCGCAATTGTTTGCGACATTTTTCCTCACAAAACACCGCTAAAGAAGTCTTCTTAGTGGTTTAAAAATATAAACGCCGCAAGAAAGTTTTTCTTTATTGGCGTTTGCCTTGACAAACGCCGCAAAAAGTTGTTCTATAGTGACGTTTCTCCTGCCAAACGACCCAATAAATTTTTTTTATAGTGGTGTTTTCGTGAAAAATACCGTAATAAATTATTCTGTAGCGGTGTTTGTCCTTTGTAAAAAAAATAAAATAAAAATAACTTATAGTTCATCAACCATCTCGACATAGATACATTAGCATCTAAATCACATGAAATGTATCATGATGAATAAATACACAAGCTTGTAGAGAAGAAAATAAATATTTATTACACAAGCTTTTTAAAATAAAGGTAAAACACAAATACTTATTACAGACTATTAAGGAATAGAACCGACTGATGTCCTCTGTTGATTTAAGCCTCCATTTGCCTCGACGTATGTGTAACCATTTGATTTAGGTAAATCTGTTGTAGTCAAAAAGAATAATCAAATCTTAATCTGATGAAGATATCTAACAAACGAAAGAACACTCGAGCTGTCATGCATATAAACATAAAGCATACATATGTATAAAGAACATAACAAATTCTTCAAACAGACAAGAAATTCATACCTTCTTAAGACTTGTTTACACAAGGTCTTCATACTCCCCCTGATTTTTTCCAAACAGTTCAAATCTGAAAGAATAAATTTAGGGAAGATATAAGCATAATGAATTAGAATCAGATGCAAATGCCAAAAGATATGAACATAATGAATTTAGGGAAGATATAAACATAATCTCCCCACTTTTACAAGAAAAATATATTAAATTTTTCAATAATTCTCCAAGAAATCATATATTCTCTTTTCATGTTATCATGATCTCATAACATAACAGAAACGATTATATTGTTGCTTACCTCAAAACTGTAGCTGAACAAAAACTTGGTTGACAATACTAGTATCCTGAAAACTGTATACCTATATTGTAACAAAAATATAAAACTGAATCTAATGGATAATTTATGTGTTAGTGATTTGTATAAAGATCTCTTTCTTATCCCCTGGAGCATGTAATAAATAATGCTGTAGAAAAAGAAAATCACCAATCAGATTTTTGTGATACTATTATCAATGCCTGTAATCAACTGAACTTTACTATTATCCAGATTACAAAAGAGCAAACAGAAAAAAATCGAAGTATAAACTAATATTGCTAATAGTTTTGAACCACTGATGTAACACCCCAAATTTGGGTCTAGAAGTTTAGAGGCTAGTGGACCGGTTTAGTCAGTTTAGCCTAGTTCGGGATTAAATACTTTAAAATTAGTTTTAAATCAAAATAAATTGTGAAAAATATTTTAAAATTCTTAATTGACTTATATTTGACTTAGGTAAACTCAATTTTGAAAATTGACCTTGAATCCCTAAGATTTTGAAATTAGTGACTATTTTGTAAAAATTGAAAACTTGAGGAAAATTTTATAAACTAAGCACAATTTGATATAATCATAATCCTAGTTGATATATGTTTTCCAAGAGCCTATGTAAACAACCTTTAACCCCTTGTATTAACCTAAGTAATCAAAATTCCCTAATTTTGATCCAAAACACAAAAAATCATTTTTTAAAATATCCCTTCTTTAAATTTTAGTTTCTTCTTCTCTAAGGCAACCTCTTAATCATCTTTTAAAGGTAAATATACATTCTTTTTAATAAAATTTCGTTGGTTTATTTTCCTATATTTTTCTTCATCAAAATCTCATCGTTTTTATACGTTTTTTTTAGTTTCTTAAACCTTTGAAGGGGTGGGATCAATTTTGGAGGTGAGAATTATTAAAACATCTAAAATATAAAGTTCTTTAATGAATTTATTAAGTTCTTGTCTGATTGAAACAATCTTTAAAGTCTTGAATTAATAAAATTGGTTTTCTTGATAAAATTTCCATTGATTTCTTGATTTTCATTCAAGGGTTTTCCATGGCTGTTTTTGATGACTAAATACATGAATATTGAAGTGTTTAGATGTAATTAAGATAACTTTTAAGTATCTAATCCTGAACCTAAGGTTTAGGTGGTGATTAGAGTGGTTTTTGGTGAGTTTCGGTTAAGTTTTATGGTGCTTTTAGGGGCTGCCACGTATTGGTCCAACTTGAGGGAATTTTGGGTGTGTTTTAATGCACTAAACCCTCTGGTTTTGATGCTTCAATTAGGTCAAGAGGTAGAGCAACAAGTTTGAAGGAGTTTAGAAAGCTGAATAGCATTTTCGGGTGATTTATTGAGCAAGTTTTGGTAAATCGGTGAGTGGACTATGAGGGATACCAATTTGGCATGGTTTTAAATGTATTTTCAAAGGTTCGGGGGTGTAGATAAGGCGTGAAAAACCTCCATAAACTTGGAAGTAAGTTTTAAGTATTGCTTTCTTAAAGGTTCTCATATTATGCCTTGTTTTTACAATGTTATTTATCGTGCTCTTGTTATATTGTGCATATGTGATTATGTATTTATATAAATGCTCATGAAACTGTTTTTAAAAAGATTTTATATGCATTCAATGTTCCCATTAGTTTTGAAAAATAAGATAAAAGTGGTTTTATCGATTTTTGCAAGTGATACGAGAAAAGGGGATACATGAGATTTGAATTATGTTTTGAATTAAGTTTTGAGAATTAATTTTTAATAATATATTGTCTAGTTAAGAGATGAACCTATGAGATAAGTTGATCAATCAATATAATTTAAAGTGCACTATAAACATTCAAAAGTCGTACATGTATAAATTCCTTGTGTGTTGTATTTTGCCTTTTATATTAATCTTATGTGATGGGAGTGGTACTGTCACATATGGTTTGATCAGAGTGGTACTGTCACATACGGTTTGATTAGAGTGGTACTGTCACCGGACACCAAGGTGAGATAATTCAAGTTGAGAGTGGTATCAACATGCGCATGTTCTGTGAGTGGTACTAACATTCGGTTGTCCGTTTATCTTAACGATTTGGAGTGGTGCAAATCAGATAACTAGCACCAATATATGTTTTTACTTTTCGAAGTTAAGTGTCATGAGTTTTACTTGATTGTATTTGGTATTATGCATGCGAGGTTTTATGCATTGGTATGCATGTGATTTGAGCATTGAAATGTAGTTATCATGTAAGACTTGAGCTTTGTACATTGAGATGCCTGTTTAAGCATTGCTATGTGAGTAGCATGTAATACTTGTGCTTTAGCTTTTAAAGCATGTCATTATAAAATGGTTTTTACTAAAATTTAATGATGGCGTTATTAGCCTTGGTTTGATGACACTTACTGATTTTTAAAAGTGGCGTTGTTAGCCATGTGTGTTATGTTTTATAAAGAGCTTGCCATATTTTTAAATTGATGAAATTGGTCTAATACGGGCTGTATTATAAGGAGTTTTTAAATATGTTTATATTCACTCACTAAGCTTATGCTTACCCACTCATTTACCTTGCAATGTAGAGTAAATAAAATTGAGGCAGCAAAGAGAAACAAAGATCCAGGTAACCGTCAAGTGAAAGCTCAAGTATGTCTTTATAAAAATTAGTAGTAGTGAGAGAGCAATAGGGATGTGTTATCATATTGTGGATAATATCTATGCTTTTCAGACTTGAAATCGTTATATGCTTATACATATTTGATGAATATCAACGTTGATGTTAGCTTTATGAATTTGACTTGAATTGCTCATTGATATTCATTTAGTTATAATATAGTTATTTTAAAGTTTGATTCTTGATATCCCTATGTTTAAATTTGAGTGTTGTTTGTAATGAAGCATGACTACTTAGGAGTTGAATATATTGTTGCTAACTAGGTTGAATTGCGTCTAGTAATATGCCATGATATATGCTTAAAGTGTTTTTAGGTGAATTTGCGTATAGAGAATGTCATGAAACCTTTGGAGGCTAGATATAATTCATAAACTTTGAGCATGTAATAAAATGACTTGTAGATATTATTTTAAGCCGAAAATTTACATGCAAGCATGAAATATACTTAATTAAATATTGATAACCTTGATTTTATAATCAGGGCATAAAATTCTAGAAATTATGATTAGGTCCCTAAAATTTGTTTGATTAAATTAGGACTCGTTTCTCTTTAGTTTCCGTTACAAATGAAATTATTCCTTTCATGAACATATAGGATCTAATTAAAGTATTTAGAAAAGATAAAAGGAAATTTTTAATTTTTAGGATTGTTTATCGGGGTGAGTCTCAGGATTAGCCTCGGTATTTCCTGTGTAGCTCGTTCAAGTCGGGTGGTGTCTAGACCAGGTTAAGGGTGTTACAACTGACCAATAAACGATATGAGCCGTTGCTTCAGCTTGTTTTTATTAGTTTTTCTTACGACAATATCATGCAATAAGACAACTACCAAATGACATAAAAAATTTTGAATGCAGAGAAGTAAGTTTGTATATGCGTATAAATTTATCTAAGCTCTCACTCTCTATATAAAGCTTTGCATTATCAAGAATATAAGACTACAATAAAGTGGAATTATCAAACGTTATAAATATGAACAAGTATATTCATGGTGCTAAAAGATAGACTAGTTGAAACTAACCAAAAAGTTATGATAAATGTAAGTTCTTCCCTTATTCTTTGGAAAGAGATGGAAGTCTTGATATCCCTTCCACATCTCCCAATGAGGAATAAAGCAACAACAAATCACTTAGGTCCATTGCATGCTTCATGTATTGTTCAGCCAGTTCTAGTTACAATGACAGGTTTAGAATAACTCTTATAAAGATTCGTAAATAAGGAGAGAAGGTGTAACACCCCATAATTGGTCCTAGAAGTTTAGAGGCTAGTTTATAGGTCAAGTGGATCAGTTTTGTCGGTTTAGCCTAGTTTGGGATTAAATACTTAAAAGAATAGTTTTAAATCAAAATAAATTATGGAAAAATATTCTAAAATTCTTAGTTGACTTATATTTGACTGAGGTAAACTCAATTTCGAAAATTAGCCCTTGAATCCCCAAGATTTTGAAATTAGTGGCTATTTTTTAAAAGTTGAAAACTTGAGGACAATTTTATAAACTAAGCCAAATTTGATATAATCCTAATCCTAATTGATTTAGGCTTTCCAAGAGACTATATAAACAACCTTTAATCCCTTGTTTTAGCCTAAGTAATCAAAATTCTCTAGTTTTAATTAAAAATCCAAAAATTCACTTTTTAAAAATATCCCTTCTTTAAATTTCATTTTCTTCTTCTCCAAGTTAGCCTCTTCATCATATTTTCAAGGTAATATTCATTCTTTTTAATAAAATTTTGTTGGTTTATTTTTTCTTCTTCAAATTTTCTTTGTTTTTCTTTAGTTTTACTTGAAAAACTTTATTTTTGCATCAAGCTTTAAACCCTTCTCTAAGATTTCGGTTTCTTCCTTCTCAAGACATATTCTCCATCATCTTTTCAATGTTAAACACTAATATTTTCAATAAAAATTAATTTGATGAATTCTTTATATTTTTCTTCATTAAAATCTTGTTGTTTTTCTACGGGTTTTCTAGTTTTTAAACCATTGAAGGGGTGAGATTAATTTTGGAGTTGAGAATCATTAAAACATTTGAAACCTAAAGTTCTTTAATGAATTTCCTAAGTTCTTGGCTTATTAAAACAATCTTTAAAGTGTTGATCGGCTTTCTTGATAAAAATTCCATTGTTTTCTTGATTTTCGTTCAAGGATTTTACATGACTATTTTTGATGCCTAAATACATGAATCTTGAAGTATTTAGATTTAATTAAGATTGGTTTTAAGTATCTAATCCAAGACCTAAGGTCTAGGGGGTGTTTGGAGAGGTTTTCAATCAGTTTCGGTTAAGTTTTATGGTGTTTTTAGGGTCTGCCATGTATTGGTCCGACTTGAGGGGTGTTTGGCTGTGTTTTAATGCACTAAATCCTCTGGTTTTGATGCTTCAATTAGATCAAGAGATAGAGGAACAAGTTTCAAGGAGTATGAATAGCCGAATCGTGTTTTTGGGTAACTTATCGAGCAAGTTTCGGTAAATCGGTAAGTGGATTACGAGAACTGCCAATTTGGCATTATTTTAAATGTGTTTTAAATGGTTTGGGGGTGTAGGGAAGGTGTGAAAAACCTCCCTATACTCGAAAGTAAGTTTTCAGTATTGCTTTCTTAAAGGATCCCATATTATGCCTTAGTTTTAATATGTATTTTAGTCATGCTCATATTGTATTCTGTATATGTGAATATGCATGTTTGCAATGCTCATAAGATGTTTTTACAAAGGTTTTTATATGCATATGATGCTCCCACGGTTTTATTTTGAAAATATGAGAAAAGTGATTTTTACTAGTTTATGCATTTGATGCATGTATTGGTGGAATGCATGAATTTATTTTACTTTTTTTAAATCAAAACTTGAGAATTGGTTTTGTTTTTAGTATTAATATTAAAGATGATGTGTAACACCCCAAACATTTTCCCTAATTCGAACCAAAAATCCCTAATTTTGTGCCCTAAATATTTGGGGATTTTAAAACCAAAATTAGGGACCTTTTTGTAATTTCTGGAAACTAAAGGCTCCGTTTTGAACTTTTAAAAGTTCAAACCCTTCTTATACAATTTACCCCTTTTTATTTTGGAAAGTTTTCTTCCCCTGTGTTTTGACCGATTCGGTAAGGGATTTGCTTCCCTTTTATTTCCTATCCTTATAATCGAATTTATTCCCATTTTTCGCCCTTCTTTCTTTTGTTTTCGTGCGTATGTGAGCTCTCTCCCACTAGTGAAGGTCGGTAAGTTTTTTCTCATTCGTTTCTGTTCTGATTTGTTGGTTTGATAGTGGTTTAAGTTTGTTTTGAATCAAATCTGGTTTTGAGGGAGTTTTTGTTCGGTTTTAATCGAATCGAATAGGTGTTTGGGTGTTAAAAACTAATCGAAATTGTCCCAAGGGAGATCTGGATTTTTTCCAGATTTTCCAGGAAAATATGGAAAAATCCTAGATTTTTTCGAGAAAATCCATCCTAGCCTATGTCCAAACCGGCCCGACCCGAAACCTGACCTAAAATCCGACCTGACCCGTGACCAGCTAACATCACTGCTGACGTCAGCATTGACCTGATGACGTCATCTGCTGATGTCAGCATTGACATTGCTGATGTTAGCGTTGAGTTTTTCAACCAGGGCCCACTTTATGTTTTTCGACATCCTAAGTCCGATGACGTCTGTTTTTCGAAATTCAAACCCGAAGTATAGTTTTTGGGGCTTTTAAGTTCATATGCTTATTTGGAAATTATCTTTAGTGGTTTCTGAATCAGTTTTTATTCACTTCAGGTGACGTGGATTCTGAGCCCAAGCATCTGCCTCCTTCTCCTCCTATACGACCTCCTGTCCAACAGCATCTGGGACCCGCACGTGAGTTTTAGTTAATTCCGGTTTAGTGTACTTATAAATGAAATGACATAGTCGGGTGTCTAACGATAATTGTTACACGTAGGTTCTACTCCTGCGCACTCTAGTGGTAGAGCTGAGTCCAGCCGACGTCAGTATCGTTGTTGAGCTTTCTGTTCAGGTGTATTCTCTTCTGTTGACTCTGTTTTTTAGTATGTTTCGTTTTCTGTTAAAATCCGTATGATCATGCATCATTCTGACATCACATTCCTGATACTTCTACATGATATGCTTGCCTCCTGATTAGATTGTAATGTATGCATTCTGATATTGTTTATGCATATACATTACATCTGATAGATTATGTGTACGGGGAAGTTAGTGATTTATCACTTCTGTTCAGTGGCTTCACCTGCGGGTCGAGATACCACTTCTGATCAGTGGCTCCACCTTTGGGTCAAGTTTCCACTTCTGCTGGCGTGATAGAGTTATAGGGGTTCAGGGGAACCTACTCTTCTTTGGTGTTCAGAGATGGGTGCATTTCATGCATACATTATATCATCTGCATATACTGTTCTAAAATCCTGTTTATCTATACTCTAGAGACACACTAGGCTCCCTAGCTTACACCCTCTCAGCTTCCTGTTTCAGGTCCTGACCTAGGCTACTTCAGTACTTGGAGTTTTCTATTTTTAGACTATTACGCATGTTTCATAGTTTTCAGACTATTCTATTATTTTCGTATATTCATTATTTGTAATGAACTTTGGATTCAAAACTTTATTTCGGACTTTCTGGACTTTATATTATTTAATATTGGGTTGAACCTTATTTAATTTGGATAAGTTTTCAGTATGTTTGATAATAAATTATTTTAAATAATTTGTTCTTATCTTTGTTTAAATAAAAACACCTAGCTTGCAAATCAAGTTTTAATAATGTGAACCCTAACTTTTATTCTAAGAAATTAGATAAAATTTGGGGATTACATTTAGTGGTATCAGAGCCAGGTTCAACCCTCGAACTATGAGGTCCAAAATAATTTTTGATCTGAAAATCTTTTGACAATATTATTTAAAAATCCGGATTTCTATTTTTACTTTTATTTTGAAATTCTCTGATATATTTTGAATATTACTCTAAGTACCGATTCTAATATAGGATTCTGTCTGTTCTTCTGTAGATACTTTACTATGCCACCTCGTAGGTGTACACGTCTAGTTACTGGGAGAGGCCGTGGCCGAGGTCGATTTGCTGCTTCTGCTAGTAATGTTCCGCCTCTTGTGGACCCGCCACAGGAGCAGAGTTTAGCTAAGGAAGTAGGAGTGGAGGATCAGCCTGAGGTTCAGACCGAGGCTCAACAAGCCGAGGTTGATCAGTCGGTCCAGAGTGAGGGACCATTTGAGTCTGGAGACAGTGAGACTATCGGTTTGGACTCCGTGATGATGCAGAGAGAGTTGCTCAGGTATTTGCGGTAAAATGTGGGATCCAGGAAATCCATATCTATGGAGTTTTTGGCTGCTGGGATGACCATGTTCGATGGTAAGACTGGTACAGATCCAGCTGATGTAGAGTACTGGCTGAAGAAGCTTCAACGTTTGTTCGTTGAGGTGGAATATCCCTCTGATAGGAAACTGAGGGATGCCATATCGTTACTTCAAGGAGAAGCCCTGAATTGGTGGGAGGCCGAGGAGAAAGTTATCGCTTTGGAGAAGCTCAATTGGGAGTTTTTCAGGTAGGCCTTTGAGGACAGATATGTGGGACTTGAGTATCTGGCCAAGTGCCGAGATGACTTCCTAAATCTGTAGCAGAACGACATATCGGTAAATGACTATGAGATTGAGTTCTTCCGATTGCTTCAGTATGCCCATGGTATTGTTTCCAGTGAGAAACAAAAGTTTGATCATTTCTTGAAAGAACTCTGGGTACCGCTGAAGATTGCTATTGCCACTCATCACGATACAGAATATTAGATGATCACTCGATGTGCCAGGACAGCCGAACATAATGAGAGCTTGAGGGTTCATCTAGAGTCCCAGGTTCAGGATAGAGGTAGACGCCAGCCTGCAGCACCTGCTCAGCACAGTCAGGGTTTTCAGTCCCGGAAGAGGGGCCGCGACGAGTTTGAGCCGCAGAGTTCTGCACATTCTAGACCAGCTGCTTTTGTTTCCCCTGCTGCTAGTGGAGCTGGATCCACTAATACCTGAGCCTTACCCAGTGTTCGTTCTGTAAGAAGTGGCACTTAGGAGAGTATCATATGCAGAGTAGGGCCTGCTTCCATTATGGATCTTATGATCACCGTCTCAGGGACTGTCCAGTGGCACCCTAGTCTGGTCATACTCCGGAACAATCACAGGCATCAGTTCAAACTTCTACAACGGGAAGGGGTCATGGTAGACCTGCTGGATCTGGTACTGGTAGTAGGGGCAGACCCAGTGAGTTTAGAGGATCTGCTAGATCAGGAGGGTCTTAGTCTAGCTTGGTTTATGCTACGAGGAGACAAGAGGACCGGGATGAGTCAGACGTTATTGCTGGTACTTTTTTTGTTCATGCTTTTTCCTTTTTTACACTTCTTGATAATGGTTCTACACACTCGTATATCTCTAGTTCTGTGTCGGGGTATCTGGAAATTACTGTAGAGGATACTGGTAGTTCTGTCTCATTTTATAGTCTTGTAGGTAACCCTATGGTGGTTACCAAGGTGTATAAAAATTGCCCTCTTGAGATTCAAGGGGAAATCTTTCCCGCTATTCTAATGGAACTACCGTTTGAAGAGTTCGACTTAATTCTGGGGATTGATTGGCTGTCAGCTCACCGAGTTACACTAGACTGTGAGCGTAAGAGGGCCACCCTGAGAACTTCGGAGTCTGATGGAACTACCGTTTGGAGAGTTCGACTTGATTCTGGGGATTGATTGGCTGTCAGATCACCGAGTTACACTGGACTATGAGCGTAAGAGGGCCACCCTAAGAACTTCGGATGATCGAGAGGTAACTATTATCGGTGAGCGTAGAGGGTTTTTAACTAACGTGATTTCTGCTCTGAAGGCTAAGAAAATGATTAGGAAGGGATCTGTGGCTTATCTTGCCTACATCCTTGACCCGATACAATCTGATTCTGGGTTAGATAAGATCTATGTTGTGTGCGAATTCCCTAATATTTTTCCAGAAGAGTTACCAAGAGTTCCCCCTAAGCGAGAGGAGGTGGAGTTTGGTATTGAGTTGTATCCGGGGACAACTCTAGTATCGATGGCACCGTACCGGATGGCTCCGAAGGAGCTCAAGGAGCTTAAGGTTCTGCTACAGGAACTTCTGGATAGAGGTTTCATTCGACCGAGTGTCTCTCCGTGGGGAACCCCTATCCTCTTTGTTAAAAAGAAAGATGGTTCTCTGCGGTTGTGTATTGACTATCGGTAGTTGAACAAGTTGACCATCAAGAATAAGTATCCTCTTTCTCGCATCGACGATCTGTTTGAACAGTTCCGAGGAGCTTCCGTATTCTCTAAGATAGACCTGAGATCTGGTTATTACCAACTCAAGGTTAAAGATTCTGATGTGTTTAAAACAGCCTTCCAGACTCGTTATGGTTACTACGAGTTTTTGGTAATACCCTTCGGTCTTACGAATGCCCTTGTAGCATTCATGGACATGATGAATAGGGTGTTTCGACCCTATTTGGATCAGTTTGTTGTGGTCTTCATAGACGATATTCTGGCCTATTCTAAATCTTAGGAGGAGCATGAGCAACATCTCTATTTTGTTTTACAGACTCTGAGAGAGAAGCAGCTCTATGCAAATTTTAGTAAATGCGAGTTCTGGTTTTCGGAGGTTGTATTTCTGGGTTATGTTGTTTCCTCTAAGTGTATCCAAGTTGACCCAAAGAAAATTGAGGCTATTATGGAATGGAAGCAACCCAAGAATGTGACTGAGATTCGTAGTTTTCTGGGTTTAGCTGGTTATTGTCGGAGGTTTCTAGAAGGCTTTTCTTCTATAGCCGCTCCGTTAACTAAGCTTCTGCATAAGAATGTTTCGTTTACCTGGTTTGAGGCTTAACAGGAGAGTTTTGAGAAACTCAAATCAGTTCTGACACAAGCACCAGTTCTAATACATCCAAAATCGAGGAAACTCTATACTGTTTACAGTGATGCCTCATACACCGGTTTGGGTTGTGTTCTGATGCAGGATGGGACGGTAGTGGCTTATGCGTCTTGACAGTTGAAACCGCATGAGTGTAACTACCCCACCCATTACCTGAAGTTAGCGACAGTAATCTTCGCTCTGAAAATCTGGAGACACTATCTCCATGGTGAGAAGTGTTACATCTTTATAGACCATAAGAGCCTTAAGTATCTTCTCAATCAGAAAGAGCTCAACCTGAGACAACGACATTGTTTGGAGCATCTAAAAGAATATGACTGTGAGATTGACTACCACCCGGGTAAAGCTAATGTCGTTGCGGATGTCTTGAGTCGTAACGCCATTACAGATTTGAGAGCCCTGTTTGCCCGGATGAGTTTGTTTGAGGATGACAGTTTGTTAGCAGAGCTTTGAGTGGTTCCTACACTGATATCTGAAATTCAGGCTGAGTAGCCTAATGATCCGTTCTTGGCTCATCGAATTACGTAAGTTAAGGAAGGGACTTCTCAAGACTTTTCTTTGAATCAAGATGGTATTTTATGTTTTCGGGATCGTTACTGTGTTCCGAAGAACTCTGAGTTGAAACAGGTTATTCTTCAGGAGGCTCACGATAGTCTGTTGTCAGCTTTGTGTCTAAGTGTTTGACTTGTCAGATAGTCAAAGCAGAACATCAACGTCCATCTGGACTTCTTCAACACATCGAGATTCCTCTGTGGAAATGGGAGCGTGTGACTATGGATTTCGTCAGCGGTTTACCTTTGACTCCGTCAAAGAAAGATTCTGTTTGGGTCATCGTGGATCGGTTGACCAACTCTACATACTTCATTCTGAGTAAGTTGGCCCGGTTATACATCTCTGAGATCGTTCGATTACATGGTGTGCCTCTATCTATCATATCTACTCGAGATTTGAGATTTACGTCTAAGTTTTGGGGATCTCTGCATACTCTTTGGGTATTCGGTTGAACTTCAGCACTGCTTATCACCCTCAGACCGATAGTCAGTCTAAACGTGTGATTCAGATCCTTGAGGACATGTTGAGAGGTTGTATACTGGATTTTAGAGGTAGTTGGGAGGATTTCTTACCTTTGGCAGAGCTCGTGTATAATAACAGTTATCAGGCTAGTATTAAGATGACACCTTATGAGGCTCTGTACGGGCGTAAGTGTCGCACCCCGATTGGTTGGACTGAGCTTACTGAGCACCGTTTACTGGGTCCAGATCTTGTTCATAAGGCTGAGGAGACAGTCAGGTTGATTCGGGATCGGCTTAGGCCGCTTTTGACAGACAAAAATCATACGTAAATTTGAGGCGTAAGGATCTCGAGTTTGAGGTAGGCGATCAGATTTTTCTGAAAGTATCACCGTGGAGGAAGGTACTTCGTTTCGGTCGTAAAGGCAAGCTCAGTCCCAGATACATTGAACCCTACCGTATTCTCAAACGTGTGGGTTTTGTTGCTTATCAGCTTGAGTTACCACCAGAACTTGATTGTATCCATGATGTCTTCCATGTTTCTGAATTGAGACGTTATCAAGTTGATTCGTCTCATGTTCTGTCTGTGGAGGATTTCGAGATTCGTCTAGATCTATGTTATGAGGAGGAACCCGTTAAGATTATTGCTCAGAGACAGAAAGTCCTTCGGAGGAAAACCATTAAGATGGTTAAGTTTTTCTAGCGTAATCGAGGTCTTGATGAGACTACTTGGGAGCCAAAGTCTGTTATCAAAGTTCAGTATCCACACCTTTTTGATCCAGGTAAATTTCGAGGATGAAATTTTTGTAGGGGGAAGAGTTGTAACACCCCAAATATTTTCCCCAATTCAAACCAAAAATCCCTAATTTTGTACCCTAAATACTTTGGGATTTTAAAACCAAAATTAGGGACCTTTTTGTAATTTCTGGAAACTAAAGGCTCCGTTTTGAACTTTTAAAAGTTTAGACCCTTCTTATACAATTTACCCCTTTTATTTTAGAAAGTTTCCATCCACTGCGTTTCGACCGATTCGGTGAGGGATTTGCTTTCCTTTTATTTGCTATCCTTATAATCGAATTTGTTCCCTTTTTTCGCCCTTCTTCCTTATAGTGGTTTAAGTTTGTTTTGAATCAAATCTGGTTTTGAGGGAGTTTTCGTTCAGTTTTAATCGAATCTATTAGGGGTTTGGGTGTTAAAAGCTAATCGAACTTGGCTCGGGGGAGATCTGGATTTTTTCTAGATTTTCTATTGAAAATCTAGAAAACCCATATTTTCTCAGGAAAATCCGTCCCAGCCCATGTCCGACCCGGCCCGACCCGAAACCCGACTCGACCCGTGACCCGCTGACATCAGCATTGACCTGATGACGTCATCTGCTAATGTCAGCATTGACCTTGCTGATGTCAGTGTTAACTTTTTCAACCCGGGCACACTTTATGTCTTTCGACGTCCTGAGTTCGATGACGCTATCTGTTTTTCGAAATTCGAACCCGAAGTATTTGTTTTGGGCTTTTAAGTTTGTATGCTTATCTGGAAATTATCTTTAGTGGTTTCTGAATCAGTTTTTGTTCACTTCAGTTGACGTGGATTCTGAGCCCAAGCATCTGCCTCCTCCTCCTCTTATACAACCTCCTGTCCAACAACATCCAAGACCAGTACGTGAGTTTTAGTTAATTCCGGTTTAGTGTACTTATCAATGAAATAGCATAGTAGGGTGTGTAACGATAATTGTTACACGTAGGTTCTACTCCTACGCACTCTAGTGGTAAAGCCGAGTCTAGCCGACGTTAGTATCGTCGTTGAGCTTTTTGTTCAGGTGTGTTCTCTTCTGTTGATACTGTTTTTTAGTATGTTCCGTTTTTGTTAAAATCCGTATGATCATGCATCATTCTAACAACACATTCCTTATACTTCTACATGATATGCTTGCCTCCTGATTAGATTGTAATGCATGCATTCTGATACTGTTCATGCATGTACATTACATCTGATAGATTATGTGTATGGGGAAGTTAATAATTTATCACTTCTGTTCAGTGGCTTCACCTGCGGGTCGAGATACCACTTCTGATCGGTGGCTCTACCTTCGGGTCAAGTTTCCACTTCTGCTGGTGTGATAGAGTTAGAGGAGTTCAGGGGAACCTACTCTTCTGTTGGTGTTCAGAGATGGGTGCATTTCATGCATACATTACATTATCTGTATATACTGTTCTAAAATCCTGTTTATCTGTACTCTAGAGACACACTAGGCTCCCTAGCTTACACCCTCTCAGCTTCCTGTTTCAGGTCCTTGACCTAGGCTACTTCGGTACTTAGAGATTTCTATTTTCAGACTATTACGTATGTTTCATAGTTTTCAGACTATTCTATTATTTTCGGATATTTCATTATTTGTAATGAACTTTAGATTCAGAACTTTATTTTGAACTTTCTGGACTTTATATTATTTAATATTGGGTTGAACCTTATTTAATTTGGATAAGTTTTCAGTATGTTTGATAATAAATTATTTTAAATAATTTGTTCTTATCTTTGTTTAAATAAAAAAACCTAGCTTGCAAATCAAGTTTTAGTAATGTGAAACCTAACTTTTATTCTAAGAAAACTAATAAATTTTGGGAGTTACATGATGAAACATGGATAAGTTGATCAATTAATAGGATGTGAGTGGACTATAATTAAAATGCGTATGTGTATTAAATGCCTTGGTGATGAATTAGAGTTAATACTTATATTATGATATATGTGTTGTATTACATGTAAGTGTTGCTTATCCGGGATGCTGAGGTATGATTTCATGATTGGTTTTATTCCATCATGGGTGTGATTAGGTGATTGGCCTTCACGCGTGATATGAGTAGCGGTTGGCTCTCATATGTGGCATATTGGCGGGTGGCTCCATGCCTGCTAATTCTGTTTATCCTAACATTTAGTGGTGATCTAAATGGTTCACTAATGCCAATACAATGTTAAGAGCAGGTATGTTTTCTTATTTTAAAAGTGTTCTCAATGAAGCTTTGCGGTTGGCATGTAAGTCTTAAGTTATGCTTATTAAGCATGTGTTTTCAAAAGTATTTGGAAAAGGTTTTGCGGCTTATGCCATGATATATGTGTTGTCTTTCATGATGTTGACATTAATAGTCATGTATTGTTTTGAGTTTAACATGATATGTTTTTATGAAACTTTGACTTTTATGGGCTGTATTGCAAGGAGTTTTTAAATAAGTTTTTATTCACTCACTAAGATTATGCTTACCCTCTCATTTACTTTGCGATGTAAAATTATTTATTGTAAAAGCAGCGAAGAGAAGCAAAGATCCAGGTAACTGCCACGTGAAAGCTCAAGTATGTCTTTATGACATTAGTAGTAGTGAGAGAGCATTGGGGAAGAGTTATCATATTGTGAATAATGTCTATGCTTTTGAGACTTGAAATAGTTATATGCTTATACATATTTGATGAAT
This sequence comes from Abelmoschus esculentus, assembly GCA_035048815.1. NCBI lineage: Eukaryota > Viridiplantae > Streptophyta > Magnoliopsida > Malvales > Malvaceae > Abelmoschus > Abelmoschus esculentus. The sequence continues at coordinate 7,247,004 of JAUCBN010000026.1, read as the reverse complement.
ATTAAAGTTGATATTATTTTTGTGACTTGGATTTGAATTAACTATTAGTATATATGTGGTTATAATGAAGTTATTTTGAAATTTGATTCTTGATATCACTATGTGTGAATTTGAGTGTTGTCGATAATGAAGCATGACTATTTATGAATTGAATCTATGATGTGGTTATTTAGGTAGAAATGCATCTACCTAATATGCCATGATATGTGCTTAAAGTGTTTTTAGGTGAATCTACATATAAAGAATGTCATGAAACCTTTGAATGCTCGAAATACTCCTTAAACTTTAAGCATGCGATAAAATGACTTGTAGATATTATTTAAAGTTGAAAATTTACGTGCAAGCATGAAATATACTTAATTAAATATTGATAACCTTAATTTTATAATTGGTCTATAAATTTATAGAAAATTACAATTAGGTCCATATAACTTGTTCGAATAAATTAGGACTCGTTTCCCTTTAGTTTCCGCTGCAATTGAACTCAGTCCTTGAATGAACATGTAGGATCTAATTAAAGCATTTAGAAAAAGTAAGAAGAAAATATTAATTTTTTAGGGTTGTTTATCGGGGTTAGTCTTCAAATTAGCCTCGGTATTCCCCGTGTAGCTCGTTCGAGTCGAGTAACGTCTAGACCGGGTCGAGGGGGTTACAGAAGGAATTATCTAAAGCTAACAATTTATAAGATGTTCACATGCATTAACATTATTTTGCAAAAAAAACTATTGCATAAAAAAACTCAAAAAGGATAAAAAATTATAAAAAAGTCGAAGCCTAATGCAACACAAAATATATATAACAAAAAATTTTCAAGACAACAAAAGATCAAAGTTTTACTGCAAGCAACACTACAATCAGAGAAAACCATTTAATAAATGCAAGAAATGTGATAAATGCTCAATTTACTATCACTTTCTCCACCTTTCATGGGCAATAATCACTTAATCTACACCTACTTGGACTAATGCATGAACTTAATGTGAGATAATTGGGTACTTTGCTTTTGTGACATATAAAGATGATATTTATAGAAAATACAAGATTTAATACACCTTTTTGCATTTATAAGTAAATCTGACGCCGCGACAGCAATTGAGACCACGACAGTACTTGAGGTCGTGGCAGCACCTGGTGAACAAGTACCGATATTGTAGGCGATCTATAGAGAAAAATGAGGTTGATGTTTGTAGACAAGCAACACAAGAAACGGAGTTGGAAAGCACATAAAAAAACAAAGTCAAAAGTCACGCGGGAAAAGTATCCTTGTGGGAATAAACTAGGAAGTAAAACAAATATCTTTTATTTATGTACTTAACTTGTGTTTTACTCCAAGTTGTATTCCTGCTTTTGAAAGGTTTGCCTAGGCCAAGCCTATATAAAGGAGGCGCCGCCCAAGGACAAGACACGAGAGTCGGATTAGATAGAAGAATTCACCTTAGATTTTAGAATTTTCTATATTTCTCGTTATGTTCTAAATTCTTTAAGGCTTAGGTGAAAGTTGTAGTGTATTTGTGAGAAGAGATTGAACTTTGTTTTCTTGTTTCAATGCAATAAAATATCAAGGTTTTCTTATTCTTTGTCATTCATTGTTCTTGCATTCAAGCTCGGGAGAGAAGTTTGTAAGAGATCTATTTATCTAATATCGAGAGAGTTAGATTCACGAAAGGAATAAGTACAATATTTTTTTAGTCGGAAAATACTAACTCAGCCTAGGGATAGATTAGAGTTTCAGTGACTAAAAGAAGTGTGAGACTGGTTGGTGATTACAATTGATTCACGCCGGGAGGTATCATCAAGGACTACTCATTAACAGTACTTCGACTAAGGGATAAGTGGAATCATCAGAGGACACTTTGCTGAATCTTGTGAAATTTCACCTAAGAGCAAGGGATTGCCGCGGCAGACGTAACTCTTCACTGTCGAGGTAGTAAAACAGTAACATCCCGTTTTTGGGTTATTAGTTTAGGCTTAGTTAGGAGAATTCGATTCGGGTCGAATCGGGTTCTTCGGTTCATTAATTCCGGGAAAGATAAAATAAGGATATTTTTAATTATGAAAAATAATAGTTTTGGAATATGGTTTGAAATATTAGAAATATATTTCAATATTAAAAGAAAATAATTTGGATTTTATAATGATTTTTAATTATGCTTAACTATGCATAAGTGACCAATTTATAATGTTTGGAAAATTGGGGGACTTAATTTGGAATTTTCGGAAAATTTCATGTTTTAGTGACTAAATTGAAAAGCAAGCTAAACTTAGAATCCTTAGAGGGCCATAAACCCATTTCTAATTTTTGAAGATGATTTATTCACCAAAATGTTTTTAATTACTTTAATTAGATTTTTAGTCATTTTCTCTCAAAATCACTTTTCTCTCATTTTCTCTCATCTTTTTCTCTCATTTTCTCTCCACTTTCTCTTCATCTTTTCTCTTCAATTCCTTACTGATTTTTGCATATTTTTCAACAAAGATTATATCATTTGCATCATCCTTTCATCCTTTACAAAATCTAAGCATCAATTTCATCAAATCAACATCAAATTGCAAGGAATCAAGAAGAGGAAATTATATCTTTTTGGTGAATAGATCTTGAAGGTAATTTTTTCTGGATTTTTATTCTTTTCTAAGGTTCTTTATTGAAATTCCCTAGTATTAGCTTGCTAATCTTTTAATAAAAACTTGATTCTATGTTTTTAATGTTAGATCTAGTGTTTTTGTGGAAGTTTTTGTGAAATCTTTTTGGATCTCATTCAATGCTAAAATTAGATGGATTCAATTGTGTTTTTATGTTAATTAAATGATTAATTGAGTCTTGATTTGATAGCACATTAATTTAATCCCGGAATAATGCAATCGGTGTAGTTTTAAGGTGCGTTTCGGTTGTTTTATGGGCTGTTTTAGATGCTTTAATGTTGCTGGAGGTATAAGGATGGTTTGGATGTATTTTTGGTTCATAATTGAAGTGGATTAGATGTTAGATTCGTTAGGTTTTGGGCTGATGTTGTTCGGATGCGTTTCGGCTTAGTTTACGGTCTTTTCGGCTAAGTTTTCGGTAGTTTAATGGTGATCGGATTTGGCTGTTGGTTTGAGCATGTTATGATGTGAGAATGCTCTGTTTTTAATGTTGTAGAAGAGGTACAAGAAGGTGTTTGATTGCTGGTGCGTTGGCGCGATCATCGGATAGCGGCGAAAGCTCGTTTCGGTTGTTGGTGAGTGATTACGGATTTTAAAGCGAATCGCGTTTGGTACGTTTTGTTTTGGGGACTATGGAAGAGTGTGAAAACCTTCCATAGTTCAAGAGTAAGTAATATAAATGTTTTGATAAACCGATATAAGTTTCGGCTATATTTGATAAAGGCATTATGTTGATAATGCATGAGATTTATGAAAATACATTAGCATGATTTGAATTGGTGCATACATGAGAGATACTTGCTGAAATGTATAGCTTATTTAGCATCCATGATTATGAAAAATTATGAGAAATGATTTGGGATACAATATGGTTATTTGCCTTATACATGATGGTGCCTTTGGGAATGGCTTTTGGTTCATTTGTTGAACATATTACGCATGCATTATGAGCAGCAAGTTATATGATTTGGAATACAATATGGTTAATTGCCTTATATATATATAGTGGTGCCTTTGGGCATGGCTTTTGGTTCATTTGTTGAACATATTATGCATGCATTATGAACAACAAGTTATCATGCACATTTGATTATGATATTGGCTTAGTGACACTAACTTTAGATTCGAATACGATTAACATGTCATTAGGATTGTCTTAAGTGCACTATAATCAAAACTGAGAATACAAAATATTGCCTACACGTAACAAGGGTGACTTTGTGTCCAATCGTGCGTGGTAGAGTCGCCTACACGAAACCTTGCGGGCAGATTCAATTCTTGGAAGTTACTGGACGCGATAAGTTTCAAAACTTTCCAAGAAAGTTTCGAAACCTTTTACAAAAAGTTTTGGAACCTCTGGGAAGGTTCCAAAACCTTTGATCACCTAGAATTGAAAGTTGCTAGAAATTATATTTTGGTCCCGAGTATCTTCTTTTGTTCGATTAAGGTATTTGCAGATGTTATTTTATGCTGAAATTTTGCAGGCATGCATAAAGTTGATTTAATTTCAAGATGGTTAATCTAATTTAAATGAAGTCCTTATATTTTGGAAGATTTATATTTTTGGTCCCTAAATTAGAGGAACATGCAATTGATGATGTTAGGATGATCTGTTTGAGTTGAAATTTGTTGTGGAGAATGCTTGAGTGTTTAATTAAACATTGATGGAAAGAATTTCTACTTTACTAATCGAATTTAAAAGTTTTATATTTTAGTCCTTAATCTATGTTAATGTTTAATCGGATGTTTGTTTTTTAATTAATGTGGTACCAATAATGCTTTGAATGAGACCTTGACACATAGGAATAAGATTGCACATCTAGACAAGATAAAATAAAAAAAGTAACAGTTTTAGGGTTGTTTATCGAATCGAACCTTCGCGGGTTTGGTTTGATATTCCCCGTGTAACCCGTTAGTGTCGGTTTCGTCTAGGTCGGGCTAAGGGGGTTACATTTGGTGGTATCAGAGCCATGTTTGAAGAGTGTGTTGTAAGGTTTGTAAAATGTGTTGTTGGTTTGTAAAGTGTGTAGTTTGTTGATTAGAGCATGCATAGGATTGCTAAGTTATGTGCTTAAATGTGTGATTGATCATCATATGTGTGATTGAGCATGATATGTTGTTGGAGTGTGAAAATTTATTCGTGATGATTTTACTTTGAGTAATGATGGTTAAACTGGGGTTATCGGTTACACATTGCCAATGCCAACATATTTTCAGATGCTCTCAGATTTCCCTTGGATCTTGCCCGAATGTAAGTTTGTTTTATTTGATTATTATGTTTTAAACTGCATGTTTAAAGTTTTTGAAGATGAAACGACTGTTAGGGAGGAGTAAATTCTTCCTCCTCTGTAAGTGTGCCTTCGGTTAGGCCGGAAGGTTAGTTTGTGGTGTTGCACCGTTCTTTCGGGTGTGTTTTAGTCTACTGAAGCTGGTACGGCTGTTGCTAATCTGACTTGGGAGTTGTCAATAGGATGGTAGTTGAAGTTGTTGGAATTGAGGATGTTATTTGTGAGTGTGAACAATAATCATGTTTAGATTAAGAGCACATATATATATATAGATAGATAATGTAGGACATGCATGCATTCTTGAGCATGACATTAGAAATTGCATTTACATGCACCTGCACTTGCATAGGCATTTATGAGGGCATACAGAAAATCATGCATACATTTGTTCACACTTGCGAGTAGCTCCTTGAGGGTGTAAGTGGAGTGTGGTTGGTTCTTTTAAGGTGAAGGTATGGAAAAAAAAGAGAAGAGGTTGAAAGAACTTTCTTGTGGTGTTAAGCTGAATGTGTAGTGGGCAAGCTACCCTTTTGGTTAGAGAATAGTCTTGGATGAACAATGAGTGGTTGGTCTCAGAGTTGTGAATGTTTGAAACCAAGGTAAATACACGGTGTTATGGTTAGTTTGAGTTGGTCATTACTAAAGGAAGGGCTGAGTTTTGCGGATTCTTTCTAGTTAAGATCTGGAGGTTGTAACAAGGTTGCAACATGTTTTGTAGAGTAAGGCGAGTTGGTGTTTTTCTGTGTAATGTGAAATTATTTTGTGGAAATTACATGGAATTATTTGTAGTATGGTTAGTGTGCAGTTAGATCGGAGGTTGTGACCAATCTGGTATGGTCAGGATGGAAGTAAAATATGAGATACATATTGGTATGAGAATTGTAAAATCAGGGGTTTGAATCATAGATTGTTGTGACCTTGAGAGGTTTGGTTGTACTATAAAGGTGGAAAGTGTACACGATGTGTTTATAGGATGTTAAGTTGGATATACTTCGGGTAAAGTTAGTCTTTGATGATGTCTGAGGTGGTGTAATGTGGATCGCTGGACAATTTATGGTTTGTATCGATTGTTCAGTCATATGGTTGCTTTTATCGGAAAGTGTCTTGAGGTTTTGTGTTTGGTGGGTTCGTGTTTGTGGATGTTTCATCCTTATGGTTACCACTTTGGCAAGGTTATAAAATAAGAGATGTTGGAGCTAGTGGAAGGAATGGTTCTACAAGTTTGGATTTTGTTGTGGTATAGTTAATGTAGGAGTTGGTTTGACGTTGAGTTGATAATAAAAAGAAAAAGGTTTTGGGTTAAGTACAAGGCACTTAATGATGTGTAGATTTTAAATTTTGAACCTTAGTGGAGTTGATTATGGTGGCTAAACCTTAAGTTGGAGATATTATCGTTATGATGAGTATAAAGTTGAGTTGACACAAAGTTGGTAAGTTTCTTGGATGATATGTTTTGTAGAATGTTAGCAACTGGGAATGGCTTGGCTTACATAAGGGTGCTTGCAATGGGAGTTTGTTATGTGGGATAAGCCTGGGTAGTTGTTGAGTTACAAGAGAAGATGTTCGGTTAACCTATAGGGAGACCTAGTGATATGGTGGATCTATGAGCGAAATTCAACCTTAGTAAAGTTGACCGGGGACAAGTCGTGGCAAAGTGTTTGTTGAGGGTCTAGTGAAGGATATGTTCTTGGCAAGGTTTAGTTTTGTATTGAAAATCTTTTTGTGTTATGTTAACCGCATGGTTGTTACGGAGAGTGTCGAGATGGAATGGTATCTTGAGCAAGTCTTATGGTAATCTTTTTCCATGAGTTTGGTGGTAAGTGTTGTGGTAGGAGTTAGGGAAAAACATGTGTATTTGACTAAGCTGGTTTGGATTGTGTTTGAATCATATGTAAATGTTTATCTTGCTGATAAGGTAAGAATGAGTATCAATTTTCTTTGGGTTATTATTAGTAGTAAGGGTGCCCAGGGTTGAAGTCAGGAAGAATCATCATAAGTTTGGTAGTAAGTTCTATCGATGGTATGGAGTTTTCTTGTGAGGTTTGTTGGATCAATTGTTTGTTTGAGTACGGTTTTCTTGGGTTCCTAAGTCCCATTGGGAAAGATGTGTGAGTGGTGTATCTATAACATGATAAGATTTGAAAGTTTTTAGGACCGACATAGGTTGCTGTTTGGATGTTGGGTTTTATCATTCATAGGTAAATGGATGATATGTTGTGACGTTGTGATATGTTTAATATGACTCATAATGAAGTTGTTGGTGGTGGTGGAGCTTGCTTAAGACAATGTTGACAGTTTTATGCAAAGTTAGTCTGAAGTTTGTTGGGTGGAGTGGAGGTTGGTGAAAGGCTTAGTTGGTTACCTAGTATGTGGGGGATGTTAATTAAGGTTAGTTCAATGGTGATGGTACGGGAATTGTTGCGGTTATCAAGAGTTGGTTATCAACCTTATGGGGTTTTCTTTTGAGTTATGTTTTCTATAGAGGTTGGGATGGTATGGTAGGTTGTGCATTGTTGCTTTGGTGTGAGGAAGGAATTTGTTAGTTGTCCAAAGAGGATAAGTGTGGGTTGTCTGTTGCATACCATTCGGGGAAAGCTAAGTTGAGTATTTCAAAGGAAGGTGGTTGAGTGGTGGAGTTGTAAGTAAAGCCTATCTTGTTTGAGATGATAAAGTGAAACAGTTAGAGGATGAGACGTTGGTACCTTTTATGGAGGATATTGCTGAGGGTAGACCGACTGAGTATCATTTTGATGATGATGAGGTGTTGTGTTTTAGAGGTCGGATTGTGGTGCCGGATGATCAGGAGTTGAGGTAAGCTATTTTAGCGGGAGCATATACTAGTCCGTTTGCTATGCATCCGAGTGGAGTGAAGGTGTATAGGGATCTTAAAAGTGTGTACTTCTGGATTGGTTTAAAGGAAGATATGATGGAGTCAAAGAAAGATTCTATATGGGTTATTGTTGATAGGTTTTCAAAGCGTGCACATTTTCTTGCCGTGCATACAATGTGATCTATGGATAAGTTGGTAGAGTTGTATGTTTCTGCGATGGTGAAGTCGCATAGTGTGCTTAAGATGATTATATCGGATAGAGGTCCGCGGTTACATCTAAGTTTTGGAAGAGTTTGTAAGTTACTTTGGGTACAAGGCTTAGCTTTAGTACAACTTAGCATCCACAGACGGATGGACAACCTGAGCGTGTTATTCAAACTTTGGAAGATATGTTGAGGGGTTGTGTCATCGTGTTTCAAGGTTCTTGGGAGAAACAGTTTTCTTTAGTGGAGTTTGTATATAAGAGTTGCTCCAAGCGAGTATACGGATGGTACCGTTTGAGGCTTTATACGGGCATAGGTGTTGTACACCTTTGTGTTGGAAAAGAAGTTGGGCAAAAGTATATTTATTTGCCTCAAGTTTTAAAGATACGGATGGGTAGGTTAAGTTGATATGTGCTAAACTTAAGGAAGCTTCGGATAGATAGAAGTCCTATGCCGATTTAAAGCGTAGAGAGATAGAGTATACTGTTGGGGGCAAAGTGTTTTTTTTAGGTTTCTCCGTGGAAGAAGGTGATGAGGTTTGGACGTAAGGGTAAGTTGGGTCATCGTTTTATTGGGCCATATGAGGTGTTAGAGCCAATTGGTTGTATCGGTTGAGGTTGCTGGTGGAGTTGAGTAAGATGCATTATGTTTATCAATGTATCAATGCTTCGTAGATATAGTTCAGACCCTTCTCATGTTGATCTAGTTGAGTAGTTTGAGTTAAGAGCGGATATGAGTTATGAGAAGGAACCAGTGAGGATTTTGGATGTGGATAGAAAAGTTCTTCGAGGAAGGACCATAGATTTGGTTAAAGTGCTTTGGAAACACCAAGGTGTTGAAGAGGTAACTTGGGAGACAAGGAAAAAGTTTGGAGGAGTAAATCCCCATGTGTTTACTTGAGGTAAATTTCGAGGATGAAATTTTCTTAAGAGGGGGAGAGTTGTAATATCCCGTTTTTGGGGTTATTAGTTTAGGCTTAGTTAGGAGAATTCGATTCGGGTCGAATCGGGTTCTCCGGTTCATTAATTTCGGGAAAGATAAAATAAGGATATTTTTAATTATGAAAAATAATAGTTTTGGAATATGGTTTGAAATATTAGAAATATGTTTCAAAATTAAAAGAAAATAATTTGGATTTTATAATGATTTTTAATTATGCTTAGCTATGCATAAGTGACCAATTTATAATGTTTGGAAAATTTGGAGACTTAATTTGGAATTTTCGGAAAATTTCATGTTTTAGTGACTAAATTGAAAAGTAAGCTAAACTTAGAATCCTTAGAGGGCCATAAACCCATTTCTAATTTTTGAAGATGATTTATTCACCAAAATGTATTTTTAATTACTTTAATTAGATTTTTAGTCATTTTCTCTCAAAATCACTTTTCTCTCATTTTCTCTCATCTTTTTCTCTCATTTTCTCTCCACTTTCTCTTCATCTTTTCTCTTCAATTCCTTGCTGATTTTTGCATCTTTTTCAACAAAGATTATATCATTTGCATCATCCTTCCATCCTTTACAAAACCTAAGCATCAATTTCATCAAATCAACATCAAATTGCAAGGAATCAAGAAGAGGAAATTATATCTTTTTGGTGAATAGATCTTGAAGGTAATTTTTTCTGGATTTTTATTCTTTCTAAGGTTCTTTATTGAAATTCCCAAGTATTAGCTTGCTAATCTTTTAATAAAAACTTGATTCTATGTTTTTAATGTTAGATCTAGTGTTTTTGTGGAAGTTTTTGTGAAATCTTTTTGGATCTCATTCAATGCTGAAATTAGATGGATTCAATTGTGTTTTTATGTTAATTAAATGATTAATTGAGCCTTGATTTGATAGCACATTAATTTAATCCCGGAATAACGCAATCGGTGTAGTTTTAAGGTGCGTTTTGGTTGTTTTATGGGCTGTTTTAGATGCTTTAATGTTGCTGGAGGTATAAGGATGGTTTGGATGTATTTTTGGTTCATAATTGAAGTGGATTAGATGTTAGATTCGTTAGGTTTTGGGCTGATATTGTTCGGATGCGTTTCGGCTTAGTTTACGGTCTTTTCGGCTAAGTTTTCGGTAGTTTAATGGTGATCGGATTTGGCTGTTGGTTTGAGCATGTTATGATGTGAGAATGCTCTGTTTTTAATGTTGTAGAAGAGGTACAAGAAGGTGTTTGATTGCTGGTGCGTTGGCGCGATCATCGGATAGCGACGAAAGCTCGTTTCGGTTGTTGGTGAGTGATTACGGATTTTAAAGCGAATCGCGTTTGGTACGTTCTGTTTTGGAGACTATAGAAGAGTGTGAAAACCTTCCATAGTTCAAGAGTAAGTAATATAAATGTTTTGATAAACCGATATAAGTTTTGGCTATGTTTGATAAGGCATTATGTTGATAATGCATGAGATTTATGAAAATACATGAGCATGATTTGAATTGGTGCATACATGAGAGATACTTGCTGAAATGCATAGCTTATTTAGCATCCATGATTATGAAAAATTATGAGAAATGATTTGGGATACAATATAGTTATTTGCCTTATACATGATGGTGCCTTTGGGCATGGCTTTTGGTTCATTTGTTGAACATATTATGCATGCATTATGAGCAGCAAGTTATATGATTTGGAATACAATATGGTTAATTGCCTTATATATATATAGTGGTGCCTTTGGGCATGGCTTTTGGTTTATTTGTTGAACATATTATGCATGCATAATGAACAGCAAGTTATCATGCACATTTGATTATGATATTGACTTAGTGACACTAACTTTAGATTCGAATACGAATGACATATCATTAGGATTGTCTTAAGTGCACTTAATCAAAACTGAGAATACATAATATTGCGTACACGTAACAAGGGTGACTTTATGTCCAACCGTGCGTGGTAGAGCCGCCTACACGTAACAAGGGTGGCTATGTGTCCGATCGTGCGTGGTAGTGCTAATGGTGACTTCGTGTCATGTCAATGGTGACTTCGTGTCATGAGGAGACAATGCTCTCATGGATCCGTGTATTCGGTGAGCTCAAGGTTCACATTAAAGTGGTCACTAGAAAGCCAATATACATACATTAATTTGAGAAGAAGATTGTACATCATTTGTAAATTGTTTTGATAAGGTTATGTGAACTCAAGGTTGCATTTGGTTTAAAGAACATAAGCATGAGATATTAACATGCATGATTTAATAAAGTATTGCAAATTATGTTTTCATCATGGTTTTAAATAGATGCATTGATGATTTGTGTAGAGCTTCCTCACTAAGCATGTTTGCTTAAGCTCTCTTTTCATCCATGCAGAGAAATAAAGGCACTTGGAGCTTCGTTCGAGGCAAGAAAACCAAGGGGAAGATTCACTTGAATTTGGTATGTTTTTGGCAAATAAATTGGGCAAGTCAATGTGTAACACAACCTATGTGAGGAGTGTGTAATTAGGCTATAGTTTATGTTGTAATAAGACACTTATTGTTTGATCGTTAATTGTGAGCTTTGGGGATTGTTTGAATTGTTGAAGCATGTATTAGCATGATTGATATGTTGTTAATCATTTCCTAGGGAGCATGCCTATAGCTTGATTGATGTCCGTGACGTTGTTGATTATGTGTCGTATGTTGCTAATTATGTTTAGGATTGATGCATTAGTGGTTCTAGTTAATGGTTGAGTATTGAGTAATTGTTGTGCACTTAGTGTAACTAAACTTTTGGCTCTAGACCTAAAGTTTTGAAACCTTTGGGTGAAGGTTCTGAAACCTTTGTCAAATAGTTTCAAAACCTTCACAAGGTTTCGAAACGTTGCAGGCAGATTCAATTCTGGGAGGTTATTGGACGCGATAAGTTTCGAAACTTTCCAGGAAAGTTTCGAAACCTTTTACAAAAAGTTTCGGAACCTCTGGGAAGGTTTCGAAACCTTTGATCACCTAGAATTGAAAGTTGCTAGAAATTATATTTTGGTGCCGAATATCTTCTTTTGTTCGATTAAGGTACTTGCAGATGTTATTTTGTGCTGAAATTTTGCAGGCATGCATAAAGTTGATTTAATTTCAAGATGGTTAATCTAATTTAAATGAAGTCTTTATATTTTAGAAGATTTACATTTTGGTCCCTAAATTAGAGGAACATGCAATTGATGATGTTAGGATGATCCGTTTGAGTTGAAATTTGTTGTGGAGAACGCTTGAGTGTTTAATTGAACATTGATGGAAAGAATTTCTACTTTATTAATCGAATTTAAAAGTTTTATGTTTTAGTCCTTAATCTATGTTAATGTTTAATCGGATGTTTGTTTTTAATTAATGTGGTACCAATAATGCTTTGAATGAGACCTTGACACATAGGAATAAGATTGCGCATCTAGGAAAGATAAAATAAAAAAAGTAACGGTTTTAGGGTTGTTTATCGAATCAAACTTTCGTGGGTTTGGTTTGATATTCCCCGTGTAACTCGTTAGTGTCGGTTTCGTATAGGCCGGGCTAAGGGGGTTACAAAAACTGCATTACTGTCGAGTCTGTGTTGTGTGATTGCATTGGACAAAAACAAATCAATTGAATCCACTATACAACACAACTGGATCTTGACCACTTTCTTAATTTATTATTTTCTCATTATTTAGTTTTCTTTATTATTAAAGTTATTTAGTTTATTTCAGAATACCCAATTTCATTTGTGTTTTATTTTATTTCTTTTATAGAGCAAGAAGATGAAAGAAGGCATATTGAGTAAACCAATCCCTGTGGAGACGATATTCGATAATACTTATCACTTTATTACTTGTGTTGTGTACACTTGCACTAATTGCACAACCTATTTACACGCAACAAGTTTTTGGCACCGTTGCCGGTGATTGGCAACTAAATTTTGTTTTCTTCATTTTCTTGTTTTTAGTTATTTTTATTTAACTTCGGTTTTTGTTGGTGTATGACTAGGGCAAACCCAAGCAATCCTTTGTACGAGCTAGATCCAGAGATTAAACGCACGTGTCAAAGGTTGAAAAGACAAATCCGAGAAGTTATGGCAGATAATCCAGCTGAACAGAATTTACCCGCTGGCATTGGAAGCCTTCCTCCGCCACCACTGCCGCGGCAAGTCACTGTCAGAGATTTCCAGGAAGAGAATTTGAATGGGTTAAATCAAGGAGTTGTTACACCAGAAATCGAAGCAGTCCGCTTTGTACTGAAACCTGTCATGTTCAATATGCTCAACAATATTGGACAGTTTGGTGGGTCTTTAACTGAAGATGCTAGGCAACATCTCAAGTCATTAATGGAATCTTTAATTCATTCAAAATTCATGGAGAACATGACGATGTTTTGAGATTGAAACTCTTTCCCTATTCACTGAGGGATAGAACAAAAACCTGGTTAAATAACATTCCAACAGGATCCATAGTATCTTGGAGTAAACTTTGTTGTGATTTCATTACAAGTTTTAATACCTCTAATCTATATGATCGTATACGTAATGAAATTACTTCTTTTTGGCAGGCAGATAATGAACCAATGTACGAGTCATGAGAGCGCTATAGGGAGCTACTACACTAATGTCCTTTACATGGATTTCCATTGTGGACACAAGTGACCATGTTTTACAATGCCACCAATGCCCAACAAGGATGATGTTAGATGCCTTTGCCAATGGAACACTCCATGAAAAGCTCCAGATGAAGCTATAGAAATTCTGATCAAACTCACAAAGAATGATTTTCAATTCCCTACATCTAGGAGAGGAGGAGTAAGACGCCAAGCTACAGTGAATGAGTTTGAAACATCAAATTCAGTGGCAGCACAATTGGCCTCTCTTAATAAGATGGTTAAAAATATGCAAATGCATCACAATACCCATGAGGTTAAGGCAATAGATTCTTTCTGTACTCTATGTGGAGGTAACCATAACTCTTCTGAATGTATGCAGAATCAGGAATCTAGCCTTTATGTTGGAAACTACAAGCGGACAACATAATGTTCAACATATACAATCCAGCATGGAAAAGACATCCCAACTTCTTATGGAGTAATCCTAACAATGCTCTAAATTCATCTACTCAACCCGTAGGTTTCCAACAACCAATGTGATAAGTGCTCAATTCACTATCACTTTTACACCTTTCATGGCCAATAATCAATCAATCTACACCCACTTAGACTAACGCATGCACTTAATGTGAGATATTTAGGTACTTTTCTTTTGTGACTTTTAAAGATGATATTTATAGAAAATGCAAGCTTTACTGCAATTTTGTGCATCTGCAGGTAGATCTGATGCCACACAGTGATTGACGCCGAGGCAGGACCTAAGGCCGTGGCAGTACCTGAAGGACAAGTATCAATATTGTAGATGAGCTGAAGAGAAAAATGAGGTGGACGTTTCTGGAAAAGCAACACAAAGATGGGAGCTGAGAAGCGAGTAGAAAGCCCAAGTAAAAGGCCACGCGAAAAAAGAATCCTTGTAGGGAATAAACTTGAAAATAAAACAAATATTTTTATTTGTGTACTTGTGTTTTACTCCAAGTTGTATTCCTAGTTAGGAAAGGTTTACCCTAGACCAAGCCTATATAAACCATAGCCGTCCGAAGATCGAACACATCATATACTAGAGAGCCGAATTAGAGAGTTCATCTTAGAATTTAGATTTTTTTTGTTTCTCGTTATGTTCTAATTTCTTTTAGGCTTAGGTGAAAGTTGTAGAGTATTTGTGAGAAGAGATTGAACTTTGTTTTCTTGTTTCAATGCAATAAATTATCAAGATTTGCTTATTCTTTGCCATTCATTGTTCTTGCGTTCAAGCTCGGGAGAGAAGTTTGTGAGAGACATATTTATCTAATGTCGGGAGAGTTAGATTCACGAAAGGAATAAATATGGTATTTTTCTATTCGGAAAATACTAACTCGACCTAGGGATAGGTTAGAGTTTCAGTGACTAAAAGAAGTATGGATTCGTTGGTGATTATAATTGATTCACGCTGGGAGGTATCATCAAGGACTACTCATCGACAGTACTTTGACTTAGGGATAAGAGGAGTCATCAAAGGACACTTTATTGAATTTTGGTAAAGTCCATCTAAGAGCAAGGGATTGCCGCGGCAGACGACACTAATTGTTGTCGAGCTAGAAAACTGTAGTTCTACCGAGGCAATGTTGTGTAATTGCATTGGACAAAAACAAGTTATTTAGTTTAATCCAACCCAAATCATCTGTAGTTTTATTATTTCTTTTACAGAGAAAGAAGACGGAGAAGGCATATTGAGTAGACCAATCCCTATGGAGACGATTCACGATAATAGTTATCACTTTATTACTTGCAATGTGTACACTTGCACTATTTGTGCACTTTTTACACACAGCAAGTTTTTAGCACCATTGCCGGAGATTGGCAAATAAATTTTATTTTCTTTATTTTCTTGCTTTTAGTTATTTTTATTTTTATTTTACTTTTTTTTTGGGTGTATGACCAAGGCAAACCCAAGCAACTCTTTGTACGAGCTAGATCTAGAGATTGAACACACACGTCAAAGGTTGAGAAAACAAATCCAAGCAGTTATGACAGATAACCGAGCTGAGCAAAACTTACCCGCTGGCAATGGAGGCCTTTCGCAGCCACCACTGCCGCGACAACTACTGTTAGAGATTTTCTAGAAGAGGATTTGAATGGGTTAAATCTAGGAGTTGTCATACCAGAAATAAAATCAACCCACTTTGAACTAAAACCTATCATATTCAATATGCTCAATACTATTGGACAGTTTGGTGGGTCTTTGACAGAAGATGTCAGGCAACATCTCAAGTCATTCATGGAGATTTGTAATTCCTTCAAAATCCAAGGAGTCCATGAAGATGTGTTGAGACTAAAACTATTTCCCTATTCACTTAGGGATAGTTCAAAAACCTGGTTAAATAGCATTACAACAGGATCTATAGGATCTTGGAGTGAATTATGCTATGATTTCATTACACGTTTTAATTCTACAAATTTATATGGTCGTATACGTAATGAAATCACTTCTTTTCGGCAGGCAGATGATGAACCGATGTATGTGGCATGGGAGCGCTATAAGGAGCTACTACAAGTGTCCTTTACATGGATTTCCATTGTGGACACAAGTGACCATGTTTTATAATGCTACAAATGCCCAACAAGAATGATGTTAGATGCCTCTACCAATAGAACACTCCTTGACAAAGCTCCGGAGGAAGATATAGAGATTCTAAACAAACTCGCAAAGAATGATTTTCAATTTCCTACATATAGGCGAGGAGGAGTAAGACGCCAAGCCACAGTAAATGAGTTAAAAACATCCAATTCACTGGCTGTACAATTGGCCTTTTTTACTAAGATAGTGCAAAACATGCAAGTTCAACACAATACCCATGAGGTTAAGGTCATAGATTCTTTCTGTAATTTATGTGGAGGTAACCATAGCCCTTCGGAATGTATGCAGAATCAGGAATCTAGCCTTTATGTTTGAAACTACAATCAGAACAACATGATGTCCAACATATACAACCCATCATGGAAAAGGCATCCCAACTTCTCATAGAGTAATCCCATCAATGCTTTGAATCCAACTACTCAACCCTTAGGTTTCCAGCAACCAATGCAAATACAACATTTGCCGCAGCAGCAGATACAACAATCACTGCCACAGTAGCAGATGCATCAATAGTAACCTACAAGTTTACTAGAAAATTTTCTTAAGGCCTTTATGATAATAGAATCATACATGGCTAAGAATAGTAACTTCATTAAAAGAATTGATGCATTCATAAATAGATCTGAGATGAGGTTGCAAAATTAAAAGGCAACTATTAAGTCACTAGAAACCCAAGTTGGGCAGTTTGCTCAAAATCTGAATATTATACCACAAGGAGGATTACTCAACAATACTGAAGTTGCTAAGGGAATGGGCCTTGAGCAAGGCAAGGCAATCACTACTAGGAGTGACCTACAACTTAAGGAGATCTTAGGAAACTCAGCAGACAAAGTTCCACTAATGGAACAAGAAGAATCAAATAAAGATCACTTAGATGTTGAACTGAAAGATCATGCCACAGAAATCCCTACCGAAAGCACTACCTCAACAGAGAAATCGGCAGTACCTCGACATGCCGCCTAGATAGCAAAAGAACTAGTGGTACCAAGTATTAAATTCTAAACTAATGAGACGCTGGAAAAGATGCGATCACCACCACCTTTCCCACAGAGGTTGAAAAAGCATAAACAAGACTATCAATTTAAAAAGTTCTTAGACATATTGAAACAAGTCCACATAAACATGCCATTTGTTGAAGCAATAGAAGACATGCCAAACTATGCCAAATTCTTAAAAGACATTGTGTCTAAAAGAAAAAGGCTTGGTGAGTTTGAAACAGTGGCTGCAACTGAAGGATGCATGGCAATGCTTCATAATCGTATGCCTCCTAAATTGAAGGATCTTGGATGCTTTACTATACCTTGTGCGATAGGAAACCACTATGAAGGAAAGGCCCTATGTGACCTTGGAGCAAGCATAAACTTGATGCCGAAATCTGTTTTCCAAAAGCTTGGAATAGGAAGGGCAAAACCTACAACAGTGATGCTCCAATTGGCGGACAGATCATATGTGCAACCTGAAGGAAAAACAATGACATATTGGTAAGGGTGGATAAATTTATTTTTCAAGCTGACTTTCTTGTTCTTGATTGTGAAGCAAATAACAATGCACCGATCATCCTGGTGAGACCTTTTCTAGCTACTGGATGCACTCTTATAGATGTGGAAAGAGGAGAATTGACAATGAGGGTTAACGACCAACAAGTCAAACGCAACGCTTTCCATAATATGAAAAGACATGATGATCCAGAGCAGTTCAAGGTTATCCACACTACAGATACAGGCAGAAAAATATCCTATCTCAGCAACCAATGCCCCGATAGTATGCTCGGTAATATAATTAAATGATTTTTATAGTAGAGTCCTGGATAGTGTTGAAACATCAAAGGTGAAAAAAACCAATTGAACATCATACTTTCTAGGAAAAATCAAGTCCAAATGGTTAGAACCACATGGTGCAGTAAAAATCACATCAAGAAGGGATGGATATGGCCAACTATTGAAACATGATTCTGCAAACATAATTTGAGGACTTTAGAGACTATCAATTTAGGAGATACAATTGCATACACTCCTCCTATAACTCCCTTAACCCGGCCTAAGCAAAATCGACACTAACGGGTTATACGGGGAATATCGAACCAAACCTGTAAAGGTCTAATTCGATAAATAACCCTAAAACCCGATATATTTTCTTTCTAGATGCACAATTAAATTCCTATGTGTGACGGTTTCATGCTAATCAAGAATGGAAGCATTTGGTCCATAATTAATCGTTCAATTATCACATTTGCACTTAAGGACTAAAACATAATTATTTTTATTTTGAGTATCAAATCAAAAATTCAATCTACCAAAGTTCAATTAAACATGCATAACAAACTCACCATAAAATTCAGGTCAATCGAAGAAGCATCATCAGTTTCGTGTTCCATTAATTAGGGAACTAATTATAAATCACTTAATTTCTAGGGACTATAACCGTTGTTGATTAACCAATATGAAATTAGATCATTTTCAGGCAACACGGTGAAATTACAACTCAAAACGATATTTGAAATGCTTATATTTAATTATGGGAAAATGTTCAAACTACACGAAATTTCAAGTCTTAAAACATCATTTTTGGTCAGGGGTATCGATACCTTTGGTCTCGGTATCGATACCCTAACATGGAGTTAGCCTCATTGAACTTTGAAGGCTATTGTTATTGATACCCCCAAGGGTGGTATCGATACCCCAATGACCAGTGTGGTAAATGCATCGAAACACACTTCGGTACTTTCACCAAAGTAAGCCTTGGATATCGATACCCTTACTAGAGGTATCGATACCCCCTATGTAATTAACAAAATTTGAACATTTTAAGGTAATTTCATGCATGTACATGCTTCAAACAATTCAAAGCAATACCATAATTCATCATACCACAATGAAGGCAAAATAAGGTCTTACTATAAATCATTAACCAAAGCTAAAACACACTCTCATATGGGGTAGGTTTACACATTGCCAAGTCATACAAAAAATGTGAAGTCTTTTCCCCTTGGTTTCCTTGCTCCGAAAGTAGCCTCAAATGTCTCTATTTTTCTACAAAGATGAAAAGAGAGCTTAAGTAAGACATGCTTAGTGAGGAAGCTCTAAACAAGATCATCAATGCAACAATTATAAATCATTTTTAAAAGTCATGCTTGCATCCTTCATGCTTAATTGAAATACGTAAAACCAAGCCATGCTCATCAACATAATCAAGTCATTTCATATATTGTACACATTAATACCAAATTGTTTCACGTATGCCTATTGGCTTTCTAGTGATCACTTATTGTTAACATTTAGCTCACCGAATACACGGATCCCTTCTTCCATAATTGGAGACGCTTGGTCTCAACATGCATCGGTCGGACACATAGTCACCCTTGTATACATGTTACCCCCACTACGTACGGTTGGACACAAAGTCACCCTTGTTTATGTATGGGTCACCTATATGACGATCAAGCAAAGTCAACCTTGTTTACATATAGGCAAGCTCTACACGCACGGTCGGACACAAAGTCACCCTTGTTTACGTGTAGGCATCATCATTATTCTCATTATTTTTATAGTGCACTCAATCCTAATGACATGTCATTTGTATTCGAATTTAAGTTAGTGTCACTAAGCCAATACCAATACCAATTCCAATCATGCATGCTAACTTGCTGCTCATAATGTATTCATAATATGTTCATCAAATGAACCAATAATCATGCTCAACGGCTTTATCAATTGTAAGGCAATAACCACATGTTTAATCAAATTCTTTCTATGCTTTCATAAGCCGTGAATGTCATTATAAATCATGCATTTTTCCAGCAATTAACACATGCATGCAACATTTCAAAATCATAGATATGCTACATCAAAATCTAATTAAATCATTGTTCATAAATGCCATTATGGACATAGCCGAAACTTAAGGTAATGTACCAACATCATTTAAATCACTTACTCTTGAACCATGGAAAGTTTTCAAACTATTTCACATTCCCCAAAACAGAACCGAACCAATGAGATTCACTTGACACTCAAAATCACTCACCGACAAACGAAATGAGCCTTCGTCGATGCTCCAACGGCAATGCCAATGAACCAGCCACTTATGAACCTTCTTGCACCTATTCTTCAATATTAAAAACAGAGAACATGTACATCATAACATGCCCAAAACAGCATCCACAACAAACCTCCACAAAACTATTGAAAACCTAGCCAAAAAGATCGAAAACTAAGCCGAAACGCATCCGAAACAATATCAACCCTTAACCTTATGAATCTAACCTCTAATCCAACTCAATTATGATCTAAAATTACTTCCAAATCATCCTTATACTTCCAGCAAAAGAAGAGAACCTAAAACAACCCTTAAAAAAACCGAAAACCACCTTAAAACACCACTGATTATATTATTCCGAGATTAATTTGATATTAAATCATTTTAAGACTGAATCAATCATTTAATTGATATAATATCGTAATTAAATCATCCTAATAACAACATTAATTGAGATCTGAAAAGATTTGACAAAAACTTCCATAAAACTCATAGATCTTGAACTAGAAACATAAAATTAAATCTTAATTGTTGATTAGCAAGCCAATACTTGGGAACTTCAATAAAGAACCTTAGAAAAAGATGAAAAATCAGAATTTTACCTTTGAAATTATCTCAACCAAAAAGATGAGAAATCCTCTCTTGATTTCCTTAAAAATGGATGTTGATTTGCAAAATTGATGAGTAGGTTTTGTAAAGAATGAAAAGATGAGTAAAATGAAACAAATCTTGTTAAAAATGAAGAAGAAATCAGCAAGTAATTGAAAAAATTTGGAGAAGAAGATGGAAAAAAATGGAGAGAAAGTTTGAGAGAAAAGATGGGAAATGGGAGGTTAGGAAAGAAAATAAAATTAGTTTCTAAAGTAAGCTATTTTAAAAACAATTTTGGTTGATAATATTTAATTAAAAATAAATTAGATTAATAGCCTTTCGAGGATTCTAAGTGTGGCTTACTTTCTAATTTAATCAGTAAAAATCCCAAGTTCCGAAAATTACTAATTAAACCTCACTAACTTTTTCAAAACTCACAATTTAGTAACTAGTACAAAATTAAGCTTAATAAAAATCAAATTAAAGCTCAAATAATATTCCTTTAATTTTAAAATATCATTTTAATATTTTAAAATCTTTTCACAAAAATTTTTACTTGTCCGATTAAAATATTATTATGTTAATTTTCCCGAAATAACGAACCCAAGGAATCCGATTCGATCCGAATCGAATTTCCTCCAAACCAACACTCAAACTACTAACCCCAAAATCAGGATGTTACACCTTTCGTGACATAATCTGTTACTTTATCTTTTTTTTTTTATTTTTAGAATTAGTTTTAGTTTAGAGTTAAATTTTTTTATTTTTGCTTCTTTTTAATTTTATTTTTGTTTGGTGTTTGTATTTTTAGGATAATACGCATGAATGAAGGTAAAGAAGTTCAAAGCAGGAAATCTGCTGTCGTGGCAATTAACAGTGTCAGGACCGCAACAGTCCCAATGGGAAGAACAATGTAACGGCTAGTCTTCCGAAATTCCCGCCGCAGCAGTAACGACTAACGGCTAGAAAACGCCTAATGGTTCAAAAAGGCTACAAGGTCGAGACCATTATAAGCACTTTCTCCCTTTTGAACTATTCACTCTTGCATTCTTGAATCTTTAGAATCTTTTTGCTAATCTCTCTTGCATTACTCTCTACTTATCTCTAAGCTCTCTTAACACTTTCATAAACTTTCCAAGATCATCTCCAAGATCTTCAGAAAACTCTCTACTATTTATCTCTATGGCTACATACAATAGATTTGCACCCGTCGCCATTGAAGAACGCTTCAACAGATCCTTCATTGCTAGGTAGTTTTGGGAAGAACAAGGATTCCAACACTCTGATGAGGAGAATTATGGCATCGAGCATTACTTGTTCAATAGAATAAAGTACCAAGAATGACAGATCTTTTGCCTGCAACCTATCCCGGCTAATGCCACAATCGTATGAGAATTCTATGCGCATGGCCCGAGCAAGGACTCTCTGTATGTCCACTACCGAGGTAAGCCTGTCAAACTTGATGCCGAGACAATCAATCTGTTTTGCGGCCTAACCCCTGATCATGATGATCATTCCGCATTCATGGAGGACATCACCAACGAAGAGTATGAATTGATCAAAGACGACCTCTACTACGACAACACCAATTGGGAAACCGATTCCCATAGAGGATCGGTAGTAAGGTAATACTTACGGCTCGAGGCCAAGCTGTGGAACACTTTTGTAAAAAGACGCCTTATCCCAACTTCCCATAACAACACCGTAGACCAAAGAAGATTGGTTCTCATCCAATCTATCATCAACAAAAGAAGCACCAACGTGGGACACGAAAATTTACGAGTGCGGTAAGAAAGACAAAGGACCCTTATATTTTCCTTGTTTAATTACGGGTATTTGTACTACTACAGGAGTACCAATGGTGGACACGGATGAATTTACTGCCCAGAGGCGAGGGTGGACTAGGGAATTCTACCACAAGGTTATACAAATAACCCAGGAAGAACCAGTTTAGGCAACTCCACAACAATTCACTGTTGACACTACTGTTGGGCCCTAGTACACGACAGATGTACCTGATGCTGCCCACAACACTATCGCGGTAGATCCCTACGAGGAAATACTTCAGAGGATGACAGCCATGGACCTAAGACAACAAAGATTTATGGTGTATCAAAGAGACTTAACAACACATTAGCCCAGATGATGCTCCACAACTTTCCCAGCCAAGGGGTGCAATTTCCAGAATTCCCCACCAACATGTTTGTCAGAGTTGCACCCTACACCGAGATCACTCCAACTCCAGGAGGACCACGTCCATTCTTCCCTACTACCCAACAACAATAACTCCATGCAGTTGGCCCATCACGACCAGCAAAGCCCATCGCGGTATCGTCAGTCAGCCGAAGGCCATCGAAGAGGAGATCAATCTTCAGCACTCCACCAAGATCCCCCATCATCATGGGCAGTCTCTCGACAGAAATAGATACGTACGTGCATCAATCTTCAACCACTATCGGGCCAGGCACTCAACATGCCAAGGCAATGAATGTTGAAGATGATGGTAGAACGAATATAATGGCCACTAAAGAAATTATCGAAGAAGAAGAGAGAGAAGAAGTAGACGCTCCAATGCAATGGACACCACCTCCAAGAGTTCAACCGCCCCGACAAGCCAAAACTCAGCCATCACCATCACCAAAAATGAAATAGTGGGCAGCAAGACCTCGAAAACTGATTGTTATCGACAACTCTTCGTAGTCCATTTAATTTTTATACCTTTATGCTGTTTTCATATCTTTACTTGTTAATTTTCATATTTTGTTTCCTATTGTGTTCCATTGATATAAGCATTGAGGAGAATGCTTGGTTCGAGTTTGGGGTGTAGGTTCACTGCTAAGGCAATTCACTACTGTTGCCTTGCCATTAAAGGAAGTATTTAAGTTGATTTTGAATTTTTTTTATGTCCATCACCTTACTTGAAATATTACCCATAATTTTGCACTACATCTACATCTACATCAATATTGCCTTAGTTTATTCTTTTCAGGTTATAGAAATCTTTCTCCTTACCAAGATTAGGTCTTGTTTAGAATGCTTAACTTTAGGATACTTAAGGAAGAAAACTTAGAAGCTTGCTATAAGATTGATCCTAAAAACACTTTGGGGACTTGTTGGATTATAGGAAATCTATTATTGAACTTAGATGATAAAGACTTAGATTTTTGAGAATATAACTAGAGGTGCCTATCACCGGCTCTAGAAATCACTCTTCTTCATGCTAGAGGTTCCCTAAATTGGCTTTAGTATGCTAAAAAGATTGTTAAAAGAATGAAGGAAATCTTGATGAGAATACACAATCCTTGAGGTTCCCGAAATTGGCTCAAGTAATTGTTATTTTAAGAAGAGAACATCAATTACCAGTCTACTTGTCTTGAACTTAGAGTTTGTCTAAGAAAACCTTTAATCAAACTTGTCCACACACACATAAAATCTTATAGCTTTATTATGAGTAATTCCTTAGCTAACCGGTAGGTTAAGGCTTAAGAATAGGCCTATATAATTATGGTGGGGAGAATAGATGAAAATGTAAGACCAAAAGAGAGTAAGGTTTGGCAAATTAATGTTTTGCATTGCTTAAGGACAAACAATAGTTTCAGTTTGGGGGTGTGATAAGTGATCAATTTACTATCACTTTTTACACCATTCATGGGCAATAATCACTCAATGTACGCCCACTTGGACTAATGCATGCACTTTTTATACCTCTCACGGGAAATAATCACTCAATGTACACCCACTTGGACCTGAGGCCGCGATAGCACCTAAAGCACAAGTATCAATATTGTAGGCGAGCTGAAAAGAAAAATGAGGTGGACATTTCTGGACAAGCAGCACAAGGATCGGAGCTGGGAAGCGAGTAGAAAGTCTAAGTCAAAGGCCACGCGGGAAAAGAATCCTTGTAGGGAATAAACCTGGAAATAAAATAAATATTTTTATTTATGTACTTAACTTGTGTTTTACTTCAAGTTGTATTCCTACTTAGGAAATGTTTGCCCTAGGCCAAGCCTATATAAACCATAGCCATCCGAAGATCGAACACATCAGATACTTGAGAGCCGAATTAGAGAGTTTATCTTAGAATTTAGAGTTTTCTTCTTTTCTCATTATGTTCTAATTTCTTTTAGGCTTAGGTGAAAGTTGTAGAGTATATGTGAGAATAGATTGAATTTTGTTTTCTTGTTTCAATGCAATAAAATATCAAGGTTTGCTTATTCTTTGCCATTCATTGTTCTTGCATTCAAGATCGGGAAAGAAGTTTGTGAGAGACATATTTATATAATATCGAGAGAGTTAGATTCATAAAAGTAATAAGTACGGTATTTTTCTATTCAAAAAAATACTAACTCGACCTAGGGATAGGTTAGTGTTTCAGCGGCTAGAAGAAGTGTGGGATTGGTTGGTGATTGTAATTGATTCATGCCGGAAGGTATCATCAAGGACTAGTCATCAACAGTACTTCGACTTAGGGATAAGAGGAGTCATCAAAGGATACTTTGCCGAATCTTGGTAAAGTCCACCCAAGAGCAAGGGATTGCCGCAGCAGATGACACTCATTGTTGTCGAGGCAGAAAACTATAATTTTGCCAAGGCAGTGTTGTGTGATTGCATTGGACAGATACAAGTCAATTGAATCCACGATGCAACACAAATAGATCTTTGCCACTTTCTTAATCTGTTTCTATCTCATTATTTAGTTTGTTTTATTATTCAAGTTATTTAGTTTAATTCAAACCAAATCATCTGTGTTTTTATTATTTCTTTTATAGAGCAAGAAGACGAAGAAGGCATATTGAGTAGACCAATCCCTATGAAGATGATACACGATAATACTTATCACTTTATTACTTTCGATGTATATACTTGCAGTATTTGTGTATTTTTTACACGCAACACAATGCAAATGCAACATCTGTCACAATAGTAGGTACAACAATCACTGTCATAGTAGCAGATGCATCAACAACAGCCTACAAGTTCACTAGAAAATTCTCTTGAGGCCTTTTTGATGAAAACAGAGTCATACATGATATAGAATTGTAACTTCATTAAGAGAACTGATGCATTCATAAACAGAACTGAGATGAGGTTGCAGAACGAAGAGACAGTTATCAAATCACTAAAAAATCAAGTTGGGTAGTTTGCTCAAAATCTGAATACTAGGCCACAAGAAGGATCACCTAGCAATACTGAATTTACTAAGGGAATGGGCCATGAGCAATGTAAGATAATTATTACTAGAAGTTGCCTACAAATTAAGGAGATATTAGGCAGTCCAGCAGACAAAATCCCACTAGTGGAACAAGAAGAATTAGATAAAGAGGACTTGGATGCTGAATTAAGTGATCATGCCACAACAATCCCAGAAAGCATTGTCTCGGTAGAGAAATCGGTAGTATGACGCCAAGCCACCAAGCCAACAAAAGAAACAATGGTACTAGGTATTAAATTCAAAACTAATGATACACTCGAGGAAATACGATCACCACCAACTTTCCCACAAAGGTTAAAAAGGCAGAAGCAGGACTATCAATTTAAAAAGTTCTTAAACATCTTAAAGCAAGTCCACATTAACTTACCATTTGTTGAGGTAATAGAAAAAATGCCAAACTATGCTAAATTCTTAAAAGACATTGTGTCTAAAAGATAAAGGCTAGGTGAGTTTGAAACAATGTCTGCAACTGAAGGATGCATGGCAATACTTCATAATCGCATGCCTCTAAATTAAAGTATCCTGGATGTTTTACCATACCTTGTACGATAGAATATCATTATGAAGGAAAGGCCTTATGTGACCTTGGAGCAAGCATAAATTTGATGCCTAAATCCGTCTTCCAAAAGCTTGGAATACGAAGGGCAAAACCTACAACAGTGATGCTCTAATTAGCAGATAGATCATATGTGCAACCTGAAGGAAAGATCGAGGATATATTGGTAAGGGTGGATAAATTTATTTTTTCAGCTAACTTCCTTGTTCTTGATTGTGAAGCAGATGATAATGCACCAATCATATTGGGGAGACCTTTTCTAGCTACTGGACGCACTCTTATAAACATGGAGAAAGGAGAATTGACAATGAGGGTTAACGACTAGCAAGTCAAACTCAATGCTATTCATAATTTGAAAAGACATGATGATCCATAGGAGTGCAAGGTTATCTACACCATAGATGCAGGCAAAAAAGTACCTTATCTCAGCAACCACTGCCTCGGCAGTACGACAATACAGTTGATGATTGTTACAGTAGAGTCCTGGATAGTGTTGAAACACCAGAGGTGGAGGAGAACAATTGGAAAACACACTTTTCAGGCAAACTCAAGTCCAGATGTTCAAACCCACATGGTGTAGTAATGATCAAATCACAAAGGGATGGTCATCAGTTCAAAGTGAATGGCCAACGGTTGAAGCTTCATACTGGCAAACAAGAGATGAGGACTATAGAGACCTTCACTTTAGGAGATGCACTTACATACACTCCTATCGTGAAATAATCTCTTTTATCTTCTCTTTTTTTCATTTTTAGGATTAGTTTAGTTTAGAGTTAATCTTTTTTTTTGCTTCCTTTTAATTTTATTTTTGTTTGGTGTTTATATTTAGGACAATAAGCAAGAACAATGTAATGGCTAGTGTTAGTTATAAGTGTTAGATAAAATAATAATAATATTATTAGGATAAAGTTCTATTTAATAGGACTAAGTAATTAGGACTAACTCCTATATTTTAGGAATTATTAGTATGTTGAAACTCTTATCTCATTAAGAGATTAGAGTCCTATTTGTTTAAGAGATTAAGAGTCCTATTTTTAGTTATTGTAAAACTCTTGCAACAAGAGTCTATATAAGAAGCCATTAGACTCAATAATAAAATAAGTAACAGAGACTATTTTACTTTGTTGTCTACATGGTATCAAGTTAGAGCGATCCTGATTTCTCTCAATTTGAATTCTTGTTTCTTCTTCTCGAATTAGTTTCTCCTCGTGACTAATCCAGATCAATCCTCTTCTGAGATTAGTTCTCAGAATAATTCCTCACAGTCAGAAAATATATTGTCTGATTCATCCCTTTCTCCGATAACAACCTACAAATTAAATGGGAATAACTATCTCCCATGGTCCCAGTTAGTACGACTATACATCACTGGAAGAAGGAAGATTGAGTACCTCTCCAATTCCATGGTCATTCCGACAAAAACAGATCCAAAGTATAGCACATGGCTGAGTGAAAACACCATGATCATGTCATGGTTGATCAATTCAATGCTTCCTGAAGTTGGGGAGAATTTCATGTTGTATCAAATAGCAGCAGAAATATGGGAAGCAACAAGGGATACCTATTCGAATAATGATAATACTGCAGAACTTTTTCGGATAGAAAATCTCATCAAAGATCTTCGACAAGGAGATCTTTCAGTTGTGCAATACTATGGTCTTCTCAACAAGTATTGGCAACAACTTGATTTATACGAGAACAATGAGTGGAAGTGTCAAGATGATAGTCTTTTATATGGTCAACAGAAAAATCAGAGCCGAATTTTTCAGTTCTTATCTGGATTAAATGGAGAGTTTGATGGGGCTAAAGGAAGAATATTGGCAACTAAACCTCTTCCATTGGTACGAGAGGTTTTTTCAGAAATTCGAAGAGAAGATAGTAGAAAAACAGCAGTGATAGCCCCACCAATTCAACCAGATGCTGCAGCTCTTGTCACTAATTCTCATCCTAAGAACCAAACTAGGAGAAATCGACCATGGTGTGAACACTGTCGAAAGCCTGGCCATTGGAAAGTTCAATGCTGGAAACTCCATGGCAAACCTACTGATTGGAAGCTTACTCGATCCAAAGTTCCAAATGAAGCTAATGTGGCTACCCAAGAATCATTGTCGAGTCCCTTTACTAAGGAACAAATTGTCACATTGCAACAACTTCTGAACAATATGACACCTCAATCTTCCAACATTGCACATGTTGTTACTGCAGGTAACTCTTTTTCCAAATCCACTATTCAATGGATAGTGGACTCTAGAGCATCAGACCATATGACAGGAGATTTTACTATTTTGGAGAACTATGGTGCTATTACTCTTCCAGCAATTCGAATTGCTGATGGTACCCTTACTCCGGTCGAAGGAAGTGGTTCAGTTACCTTGAATAATAATTTAACTCTTCACAATATTTTCTATGTTCCTAAGCTTACATGTAATTTGCTTTTTGTTAGCAAGTTAGTTCATGAATCCAAGTGTAATGTTCTTTTTGGCATTGATGGTTGTACTTTTCAGGAACAGGACTCGAAGAAGGCGATTGGCAAAGCTAGGCTACTAAAGGGCTTATACATACTCGAAGGATGTATCTCTCCTCATCATACCTTCTCTACCTCTCTTAGGAAATAAGTTTTTCTCTCCACTCTTAGCACAAATGAGGTTTTGTTATGGCACTATCGATTAGGACATCCAAATTTCTTTTATTTATCCAAGATGTTACCACACTTATTTGTTAACAAAAATCCATCTTTATTCAACTGTGAATCTTGTCAACTTGCAAAACATTCCCGCAAACCTTATGCCTCAAATACATATCAACCCACAACACCTTTTTCAATCATTCACAGTGACATATGGGGTCCTTCCTCTGTCAAAACTGTATCTGGATATAGGTGGTTTATTTCCTTCATTGATGACCACTCTCGAAACACATGGGTCTATCTTATGAAAGACAAATCTGAAGTAGAAACCATCTTTAAGAACTTTTACCAAAAAATTTCAACCCAGTTTGACACAAAAATAAAACTACTTCGAAGTGACAATGGGAGGGAATACTTAAGTCCTTCTCTTGGTTCTTTCTTTCGAGAAAAAGGAATAGTTCATCTTACTTCATGTGTCAATACACCCCAACAAAATGGAGTAGCAGAGAGAAAAAACCGACATATTCTAGAGGTTACAAGGTCTCTACTTTTCTCGGCCTGTGTACCTAAGTACCTCTGGGGGGAGGCAATTCTGACAGCTACCTATCTCATAAATAGGATGCCAAGCAAAATTTTGGGGTTCAAAATTCCTAGTAAGATTCTTCTCGACCACTTCCCTCACTTTAAACCTTTACATTCAAACATTCCTCCTAGAGTTTTTGGGTGTACTGCCTTTGTACATATACACCAACATCATCGCAGCAAATTAGATCCTAAAGCTGTCAAATGTGTCTTCATAGGGTACTTTCCTAGTCAAAAAGGTTACAAATGTTATTCTCCATCCACAAGGAAAACTTATGTTTCTTTTGATGTAACCTTTTTTGAAGATACACCATATTTTTTCGGGTCAGAAATTCAGGGGGAGAATTCTAAGGAATTTCAGCGTGTTCATATACCTGAGCAACCTATTTTCCCTTTTCCTACTACTATTTCTCATCAGTCAATTATTTCAGCTCCTACTGAAAATAATGTGACTAACCGAGAGGATATAGTCACTGAATTATCCTCTCCTTTATCCCAGCTTACTAGTCCTTCGACCAAAAATACACCATCTCAAATCGATGTCTATTCGAGAAGGAAAAAGGCCACTGCAGACCAGCCTAGCATTAGCCAAAGACTAGACTCGATTCCTGCTACTGAAACAAAAATTATTGGTGCTGAAACAAATCATATTCCTGTCACTGAAACAAAAGTTAGAAGTACTGAAACAGACCCTGTTCCTACTACTGAAACAGAAGATAGAAGTGCTGAAACCGTGAACAATAATGTTGAAAATGAAACTAATAGAGATACTACAACTGTTGAACTCGATGATTTTCCTATTGCCATCAGGAAAGGAGTAAGAAAATGCACTGCACATCGAATAAATAGATATGTAGCGTATGGAAAATTACAATCTGATTTCAGGGTATTTACGGCTAGCATTGATAGTAAGAAGGTACCAAGAAATGTGGCAGAAGCACTCCAAATTCCAGAATGGAGGAAAGCAGTGGAAGAAGAAATAAAAGCTTTACAGAAGAATAACACATGGAATCTGACTGAGTTACCACATGGAAAGAAAGTTGTTGGGTGTAGGTGGATTTTCACAATCAAATACAAATCAGATGGGAGCATAGAAAGGTATAAGGCAAGGTTGGTTGCTAAAGGTTTTTCACAAACCTATGCTATTGATTATCAGGAAACATTTGCACCTGTTGCAAAGTTGAACACTATTAGGATTTTGTTATCAATAGCTGTCAATATGGATTGGAAGTTGCATCAGTTGGATATTAAAAATGCCTTTTTAAATGGGAATCTGGAAGAAGATGTTTACATAGAGGTACCACCGGGACTAGAAGGAAAATTCACAAAAAATACTGTCTGCAAACTCGAGAAATCCCTATATGGTTTAAAATAATCACCTAGAGCATGGTTCGATAGATTTGCTAAAGCAATGATACAAGGAGGATTCAAGCAAAGTCAAGCCGATCATACTTTATTCAAGAAAGGTGACTCGAATGGTAAGATGACTCTGTTAATAGTATATGTAGATGATATTATTATCACTGGAAACAATGAAAAAGAGATAGAAGAATTAAAAAGGAACTTGGCAAAAGAATTTGAAACTAAGGACCTAGGGAACATGAGGTATTTTCTTGGTATGGAAGTTGCCCGATCCAAAGAAGGACTTGTCATCAATCAAAGAAAATATGTGCTAGACCTTCTTACAGAAACAGGAATGTTAGGCTGCAAACCAATCGAGACTCCTATGGATCCAACCTTGAAGTTCAGCAAGGAAAAGAATGAAAATCCAACAAACAAAGAAAACTATTAAAAGTTAGTTGGTAAACTAATTTATCTCTCTCTAACACGACCAGATATTGCGTGCTCTGTTAGTGTAGTCAGTCAATATATGAGTGATCCTAAGGAAGAACACATGGAAGCAGTAAAGAGAATACTTAGATTCTTGAAGTTTACACCTGGTGCTGGACTTATATTCAGGAAAAATCAAGATAGATCAGTAAAGATCTACACTGATGCAAGTTGGGCAGGAGAATTGACTGATAAAAGATCAGTGAGTGGCTACTGTTCCTATGTTTGGGGAAATCTTGTCACATGGAGAACCAAGAAACAAGCTGTGGTTTCTCGAAGCAGTGCCAAGTCAGAATACAGAGCTATGGCCCTTGGAATATGTGAAGGGATATGGATTAAAAAACTACTTACAGAACTAGAACTGGAAAGTGAAGGCGACAAAAGTTTTGAGATTTTCAGTGATAGTCAATCGGCCATAAGTATAGCAAAGAACCCAGTGCAACATGATAGAACGAAGCACATTGAGATAGATCGACACTTCATTCACGAGAAAGTCAATAGTGGAGTGGCAAACCTACAATATGTGTCTACTAAGAAGCAACTGGCAGATATTTTAACCAAAGCCCTTCCAAGAGTTACCTTCGATGAGCTTTCATTCAAACTGGGTATATACAACATATATACTCCAATTTGAGGGGGAGTGTTAGTTATAAGTGTTAGATAAAATAATAATATTATTATTAGGATAAAGTTCTATTTAATAGGACTAAGTAATTAGGACTAACTCCTATATTTTAGGAATTATTAGTATGTTGAAACTCTTATCTCATTAAGAGATTAGAGTCCTATTTGTTTAAGAGATTAAGAGTCCTATTTTTAGTTATTGTAAAACTCTTGCAACAAGAGTCTATATAAGAAGCCATTCGAATCAGTAATAAAATAAGTAACAGAGACTATTTTACTCTGTTTTCTACAGCTAGTCTACTGAAATTTTTGCTGTGACAATAAAGGCTAACGGCTACAAACGGCTAATGGTTTGAAACGGCTACAAGGCCGAGGCCTTTATAAGCACCTTCTTACTTTTGAACTATTCACTCTTACATTCTTGAATCTTTAGAATTATTTACTCAATCTCTCTCTTGCATTATTCTTTGTTTATCTCTAAGTTATCTTAACACTTTCAGAAACTAAGATCATCTCCAAGATTTTCAGAAACTCTCCACTGTTTATCCATTGTTACAATAGATTCACACCCTCTGCTGTTGAAGAATGCTTCATTAGATCTTTCATTGCTTGGAAATTACGGGAAGAACAAGGATTCCAACATTCTGATGAGGAGAGTTATGGTATCGAGCCTTACCTGTTTGATAGAATAAAGTTCCAAGAATGGCAAATCTTCTTCCTACAACCTACCCAGGCCAAAGCAATAATAGTGCGGGAATTCTATGTACATGGGCCGAGCAAGGACTCATTATACGTCCATTACCGAGGTAGGCCAGTCAGACTTAATGCTGAGACAATCAATCTGTTCTACGTCCTCCACCCTGCTCGCGATGACCACTCAACATTCATAGAGGACATCAGTAATGAAGACTACGAATTGATCAAAGAAGACCTTTGCTACGGCAATACCAATCGGGAAACCGGTGCCCATAGAGGTTTTGTGGTAAGGCAGAATCTTAGGCCTGAGGCCAAGCTGTGGAACACATTCGTCAAAAGACTCCTCATCCCAATATCCCACAATAGCACGGTCGACCAAAGAAGATTGGTTCTCATCCAATCCATCATCAACAAAAGAATAATCAACATGGGAGAGTTGATCTTACGGGAAATCTACGAGTGCGATAAGAAGGACAAAGGACCATTATATTTTCCTTGTTCAATTACTGGTATTTGCACTGCTGTTGGTGTACCAGTGGCGGACACAGACGAATTCAGTACCCAAAGGCGCGGGAGGACTTGGGAGTTCTACCATAAAGTTATACAAATAACCCAGGTAGAACCAGTCTAGGCAACTCTACAACAATTCACTGCTGATACAACTGTCGGGGTCCAGTACACGACATACATACCTGCTGCTACCCACAACACTACTGCGGCAGATCCCTACCAGGAGATACTTCAAAGGATGACAACCATGGACCTACGACAGTAAAGGTACATGGAGTATCAAAGAGACTTTAACAACATATTAGCCCAAATGATGCTCAATAATTTTCCAAGCCAAGGGGTGTAATTTCCAGAATTTCCCCCCAACGTGTTTGTCACAGCTGCTCCTTACACTGAGACCACTCCCGCCCCAGGTGGACCACGACCATTCTTCTTTACTGGAGACAACAACCATTCTATACTACTATCCCATCTCAGCTAGCAGAGCCCGCCGAGGCATCCTCTGCCAGTCAAAGGCCATCCAGAAGGAGAGCAGTCTTCAGCACTCCACCAGGATCCCCCATCATCATGGGCAGTCTCTCGGCAGAGAAAGACGCTTACGTACATCAAACTTCAACCACTGTCGGGCCAAGCACTCAACATGCCTGGGCAGACGCAATGAATGTTGAAGATGATGAAGGGACAACAATAATGCCCACTAAAGAAATTGTCAAAGAAGAAGGAGAAGAAGTTGACGCTCCATTGCAAAGGACACCCTTACACGAGTTCAACCACCCCGAAAAGCAAAAAATCAACCATCGGTAGCAACAAAATCAAAAATAAAATAGTCGACAACAAGACCTCGAAAACTGATTGTTACCAGCAGCTCTTCGGAGTCCATTTAATCTTTATATATTTATGTTGCTTTTATATCTTTACTTGTTTCATTTTCTTGTTTTGTTTCCTACTGTGTGCCATTGATATAAGCATTAAGGAAAATGCTTGGTTCGAGTTTGGGGGTGTAGGTTTACTGCCGAGGTAATTCACTATCGTGGCCTTGCCATGAAAGGGAGTAATTAGTGTTTTTTTTTGAAATTTTTTATATCCACCACCTTTCTTGAAATATTGTCCATACATTTGCAATGCTCTGTATCAATATTGCCTTAGTTTATTCTTTTTAGGCAATAGAAATCTTTCTCCTTACCATGATTAGGTCCTGTTTAGAAGGCTTAACTCTAGGACATTTAAGGAAGAAAACTTAGAAGCTTGCTATAAGATTGACCTTAAAAACACTTTTGGGACTTGTTTGATTATAGAAATTCTTTTAATGAACTTAGGTGATAAAGGCTTAGATTTTGGAGAATGTGACTAGAGGTGCCTATCACCGGCTCTAGGAAGCGCTCTTCTTACTAGAGGTGCCCAAAATTGGCTCTAGTATGCTAAAAAAATGAAAAAGTAAAAACAAAAAGAAATCTTGATGAAGAAACACAATCCTTGAGGTGCCTGAAATTGGCTCAAGTAATTTTTGTTTTAAGAAGAGAACATTAATTCCAAATCTACGTGTCTTGAACTTAGAGTTTATCTAAGAAAGCCTTTAATCAAACTTATCCACAAAAACTCACACACTCACAAAATTTTATAGCTTGATTCTGGGTATAGTCCTTGGGTAACCAAAAGGTTAAGGCTTAAGAATAGGCATAGTTATGGTGGGGAGAATAGATGAAAACGTAAGACCAATAAAGAGTAAGGTTTGGCAATTTGATGGTTTGCATTACTTGAGGACAAGCAATAGTTCGAGTTTGGGGGTGTGATAAGTCCTCAATTCACTATCACTTGTTACACCTTTCATGGGCAACAATCACTTAATCTACACCTATTTGGACTAATGCATGAACTTAATGTGAGATCATTGGGTACTTTGCTTTTGTGACATATAAAGATGATATTTATAGAAAATACAAGCTTTAATGGACCTTTGTGCATTTGCAGGTAAATCTGATAACGCGGCAGCAACTGAGGCCACGATAGTACTTGAGGCTGTGGCAGCACCTGGTGAACAAGTACCGATATTGTAGGCGATCTATAGAGAAAAATGAGGTGGACATTTGTAGACAAGAAGCACAAGAATCGGAGCTGGAAAGCACATGAAAAGACAAAGTCAAAGGCCACGCGAGAAAAAAATCATTATGGGAATAAACTAAGACATAAAACAAATATCTTTTATTTATATACTTAACTTATGTTTTACTCCAAGTTGTATTCCTACTTTGGAAATGTTTTCCCTAGGCCAAGCCTATATAAAGGAGGTGCCACCGAAGGACAAGACACGAGAGTCAGATTAGAGAGAAGAATTCACCTTAGATTATAGAGTTCTCTTTATTTCTCGTTATGTTCTAAATTCTTTAAGGCTTAGGTTAAAGTTGTAGAGTATTTGTGAGAAGAGATTGAAATTTGTTTTCTTGTTTCAATGTAATAAAATATCAAGGTTTGCTTATTCTTTACCATTCATTGTTCTTGCATTTAAGCCCGGTAGAGAAGTTTGTAAGAGATCTATTTATCTAATTTCGGGAGAGTTAGATTCACGAAAGGAATAAGTATGGTATTTTTCTAGTCGGAAAAATACTAACTCCGTCTAGGGATAGTTTAGAGTTTCAGTTGCTAAAAGATGTGTGAGATTGGTTGGTGATTACAATTGATTCACGTCGGGAGGTATCATCAAGGACTAGTCATCAAGAACTTTATTACTTGCGTCGTGTACACTTGCACTAATTGCGCAATCTATTTTACACGCAACAAAATGTTTCACTAATCATAGCCTAATACAGAGAAACTGAATACGAAAAAGTTTCAAAATAAATAGGTTTCAGGAGGGAAAAAAGAGGCAAAGATATAAGGAACAACCTTTTCTAGTCAGCTACTTAATACATATAGAGTTTTCAGTTAGCAAAGTATGTACAACAAGAATAAATTGATGACAGCCTTGATTTCTTAGATTAAAGGGGCAAAAGAGGGAAAAAGAAATTGAGAATGGAATAGATTCTAACCTCAACAACTGTGGGAATGTTAAGGATCTCGGAGAAGGACAAGGGGGAATGATGCAATGATGCTTCGACGATTACGGATCCAAGAGCTGAGGCCACTCGAATTGACACTTTCTTTGACGATTATGGGTAAGAAGAGAAATCTGCAAATTTATTGTTATGGTTGCTTCTAAATAATTAGGTCAAGCATTAATTTACCTGAATATTGTTATTATTATTATTATTTGTTTAACTTAAAAATGATAAAAAGAAGATAAAGCACTAAAAGCTATTATCTCAGATGGCTAGGTTATTGGTTAGATTTTAAAGGTTTGTGGGTTTGAATCCTACAATTAGCAATTTTTATAATTTTTAACTTTATTTTTTAGGTCATTTAAAATTATGTACTTTGTGGCATTTTAGTAAAAATGCCACTAAAAATCATGCACATAGCGGTGTTTTTGGGAAAACGACACTAAAATCATGTCTTTAGCAACGTTTGGTTTAAAAACACCACTAAAGAAATTTTTTTAGTGGCGTTTTTCTCAAAACGTCATTGGAGACATGTTTTTAGTGGAGTTTTTATTAAAACACCACAAAAGACTTATACATAGTGGCGTTTTCTTAAAAACGCACTAATTGTATAAATATTGCGGCGTTTGCTAAAACTGCTGCAGAAAGCCTATTTTGCTGTAGTGTCTCATATTAATATGGTTTCTTGAAAATATACTACAATATTAGTATATTAAGTTTTGTTTGACGATACTTTTAGAAAATATGATGGAAAATGATTTTAAAAAATAATTTTGGATTGTTTGGTTTAAAATAAGAGCCTTTGGTATTTATGTTAAAAAAATACTTTTAAATAGATAAATATCTATCTTAGACGTTCATTTCAAAAATATAAGAAATTATTAATATAAATAAAGATATATGAGTAATTTTACTTAAAAGTGATTTTAAAAATTTTAAAAACTCACTTTTAAGACAAAATTGAAAAACAGTTTTGTTCCCAAAAAACTATATATTTTTTATTACTTTTGATCTCAAACCAATTTTTAAAATCAAATATTTGTTTGAAAAGTAAGAAAAATAAATTTTAGTCTAATTAGTTATTTTTAAATATAATTATGCAGATAGTTTGTTTAGGTTTATTGAAAATAATACTTCACCGTTAACATCTTAGCCCACCAAATGAAATGAATGTTACATTGTTAATTAAGTTTATTAATAGTTTAAAAGTTTTTTATTTACTTTTAATGAAATATAATGTCACATGAATTTTAGTTAGTGTTGAATGCATTGCCATAAAAAACATTGTTAATTATTTTTAAAATATTTTTTGTTTTATAAACGGTTAATTGATTATGACAAAATTGAAATATGTGGCTTGTTTTTTTACTTTTATCCGTGAGTTTTTTATGCATGTTCTATATTTTTGTCTAAATTTTTATGCACGTGATATATATAAAAAAATTAATTTAAAGTGTGTGGGTTTTTACGTGTCTACGGGGTATGCATGCGTTTGCAAAATAAGTATAGGTCTTGGATGATAAAAATAGGTAAAATATGGGCAATATTATATTATTATTCTCTTTTTATTATTTTATTATATAAATATACCTTATTTAATTTTTTTCATTTATAAACTATACCTTTGTCAGACCACATAAGCTAAAATCGCTTTCCGTAAAAAATGATTATTGAAATCGCTTTATGTAGGAAGCGATTTATGGCCGAGTTGGCATACCTTTATACAACAACCAATATTTATTATGTGGAAAAGAAAGCGATTTTCACGAGATAATGAACGGTCAAAACTTTGGACATTAGAAATCGCTTTGTAGTTTATTTGGATGGTGTACCATGAAGTAGATGTTATACAGTGTATTCCTAGAGAAATATTTGGTACTACTAACATTTTGGTGTCCTTTGTAACGTTGATCCAATATTCTAATGTTGAGTGGCATCCTGCTGATCGAGTGCTCTAACAGTTTGGATACATTTGAGGCATTCCTAATGAATATTCAAATTTGGATTGTAACCCCCTTAGCCCGGCCTAGACGGAACCGGTATTAACGGGTTACACGGGGAATATCAAACCAAATTCGCAAAGGTTCGATTCGATAAACAACCCTAAAACCACTATATTTTTTTTATTTTATCTTACCTAGATGCGCAATCTTTTTCCTACGTGACAAGGTCTCATACAAAGTATTATCGGTAACACATTAACTAAAAACAAACATCCGATTAAACACTTGAGTAGATTAAGGACTAAAACGTAAAACTTTTAAATTCAATTAGTAAAGTAGAAATTCTTTCTATCAATGTTCAATTAAACATACAAGAGTTCCTCATAGCAAATTTCAACTTAAACGGATCATTCTATCATCATCAATTGCATGTTCTTCTAATTTAGGGACCAAAATGTAAATCTTCTAAAATACAAGGACTTCATCAAAATTAGGATTACCATCTTGTAATTAAATCAACTTTATACTTGCATGCAAAATTTCAGCTCAAAATAACATCGGTAAGCACCTTAATCGAACAAAGGAAGATATTTGGGACTAAAGTATAATTTTTAGCAACTTTCAATTCTTGGTGATCAAAGGTTTCGAAACCTTCCCAAAGGTTTCAAAACTTTTTGTAAAAGGTTTCGAAACTTTCCTGGAAAGTTTGGAAACTTTTCGCGTCCAGTAGTTATCTAGAATTGAAACTGCCCGCAAGGTTTCGAAACCTTCACAAGGTTTCGAAACTATTTGACAAAGGTTTCGGAACCTTCACCCAAAGGTTTCGGAACCTTCACCCAAAGGTTTCGAAACTTTGGGTCTGGAACCAAAAGTTTCGTTACACTAAGTGCATACCAATTACTCAATACTCAACCATTAATTAGATCCACTAAATGCATCAATCCTAGGCATATTTAGTAACATATGACACATAATCAACAACGACACGGACATCAATCAAGCTATAGGCATGCTCCCTAGGAAATGATTAACAACATATCAATCATGCTAGTACATGCTTCAACAATCCAAATAATTCCTAAGTTCAACAATTAACAATCAAACAATAATGGTCTTATTACAACATAACCCAAAGCCTAAGTACACACTCCTCACATAGGTTGGGTTACACATTGCCTTGCCCAATTTGTTTGCCAAAAACATACCAAATTCAAAGTGATTCTTCCCCTTGGTTTCTTTGCCTCGAACGAAGCCCCAAGTGCCTTTATTTTTCTGCAAGGATGAAAAGAGAGCTTAAGCAAACATGCT
Organism: Abelmoschus esculentus; assembly: GCA_035048815.1. Taxonomy (NCBI): domain Eukaryota; kingdom Viridiplantae; phylum Streptophyta; class Magnoliopsida; order Malvales; family Malvaceae; genus Abelmoschus; species Abelmoschus esculentus. The sequence goes on along the minus strand of JAUCBN010000026.1, from coordinate 7,207,359 downwards.
TAGTGAGGAAGCTCTACACAAGTCATCAATGCATCAATTTAAAACCATGATGAAACCATAATTTGCAATACATTATCAAAACATACAGGCTAACATCTCATGCTCATAATCTTTAAACCATATGCATCCTTGAGTTTACATAACCTTGTCAAAACAATTTATAAATGATGCACAATCTTCTTCTCAAATTCATGTATATTGGCATTCTAGTGACCACTTCAATGTGAACCTTGAGTTCACCGAATACACGGATCCTTTTTCTCATAACTGGAGACTCTTGGTCTCAATATGAACCGGTCGGACACATAGTCACCCTTGTATACATGTTACCCCCACTACGCACGGTCAGACACAAAGTCATCCTTGTTTACGTATGGGTCAACTATATGCACGGTTGGACACAAAGTTACCCTTGTTTACATATAGGCAAGCTCTACACGCACGGTCGGACACAAAGTCACCCTTGTTTACGTGTAGGTGGCTCTACCACGCACGGTTAGACACAAAATCACCCTTGTTGCGTTTAGACAATATTCTGTATTCTCAATTTTGTTTATAGTGCACTTAAGACAATCCTAATGACATGTCATTCGTATGTGAATCTAAAGTTAGTGTCACTAAGCCAATATCATAATCAAATGTGCATGATAACTTGCTGCTCATAATGCATGCATAATATGTTCAACAAATGAACCAAAAGCCATGCCCAAAGGCACCATCATGTATAAGGCAATTAACCATATTATATTTCAAATTATATAACTTGCTGCTCATAATGTATGCATAATATGTTCAACAAATAAACCAAAAGCCATGCCGAAAGGCACCATCATATATAAGGCAAATAACCATATTGTATCCCAAATCATTTCTCATAATTTTTCATAATCATGGATGCTAAATAAGCTATGCATTTCATCAAGTAATTCTCATGTATGCACCATTTCAAAACATGCTCATGCATTTCCATAAATCTCATTGCATTACCAACATAATGCCTTTATCAAATGTAGCCGAAACTCATATCGGTTTATCAAAAACATTTACTTTACTTACTCTTGAACTATGGAAGGTTTTCACACTCTTCTATAGTCCCCAAAACAGAACCGTACCAAACGCGATTCGCTTTTAGTCCGAAAACACTCCCCAACAAGCGAAACGAGCATTCGCTGCTATCCGATGATCGCGCAAACGCACCAGCATTCAAACACCTTCTTGTACCTCTTCTACAACATTAAAAATAGAGCATTCTCACATCATAACATGCTCAAACCAACAGCCATATCCGATCACCATAAAACTACCGAAAACTTAGCCGAAAAGACCGTAAGCTAAGCCGAAACACATCCGAACAATATCAGCCCAAAACCTAAAGAATCTAACATCTAATCCACTTCAATTATGAACCAAAAACACATCCAAACCATCCTTATACCTCCAGAAACATTAAAGCATCTAAAACAGCCCCTAAAACAACCGAAAAGCACCTTAAAATTACACCGATTGCATTATTCTGGGATTAAATTAATGTTCTATCAAATGAAGAATCAATTAATCATTTAATTAACATAAAAACATAATTGAATTCATCTAATTCCAGTATTGAATGAGATCCAAAAAGATTTCACAAAAATATTCACAAAAACACTAGATCCAACATTAAAAACATAGGATTAAGTTTTTATTCAAAGATTAGCAAGCTAATACTTGAGAATTTCAATAAAGAACCTTAAAAAAGAATAAAAATCCAGAAAATTACTTTCAAGATCTATTCACCAAAAAGATGTAATTTTCTCTTCTTGATTCCTTGCAATTTGATGTTGATTTGATAAAATTGATGCTTAGGTTTTGTAAAGGATGGAAAGATGATGAAAATGATGTAATCTTTATGGAAAAAGATGCAAAAATCAGCAAGGAATTGAAGAGAAAAGATGAGAGAAAGTGGAGAGAAAATGAGAGAAAAAGATGAGAGAAAATGAGGAAAAAGTAGTTTTGAGAGAAAATGATTAAAAATCTCTAATTAAAATAATTAAAATACATTTTGATGAATAAATCATTATTAAAAATTAGAAATGGGTTTATGGCCCTCTAAGGATTCTAAGTTTAGCTTGCATTTCAATTTAGTCACTAAAACATCATATTTTCCAAAAATTACTAAATAAGTCCTCTAATTTTTCCAAAAATTACAAATTGATCAATTATGCATAATTAAGCATAATTAAAAATCAATATAAAATCCAAATTATTTTCTTTTAATCTTGAAACACATTTTTAATATTTTTAAACTATATTCTAAAATTATTATTTTTCTTAATTAAAAATATTCTTATTTTATCTTTCCCGGAATAATGAATCGGAGAACCCGATTTGACCCAAATCGAATCCTCCTAACTAAGCCTAAACTAATAACCCAAAAACGGGATGTTACATAGACGCCTTATATCACATGACCAAAAAAGGCAAGAAGGATATAGATTGGTCAGATCGACATTCTAGCTAGATTGAGTTATGGGCGCGAAGATTGTTGAGGCAACCTATTTGTCAACAAACTGGACAATTTAGAGTCTCATTCAATTACATTAATAGGTTCAAAGCTTATGTGAAGCCACATATATTGACCCTAGAGGAACGATAATAAGAATTAATTGTTGCTCATCAAAGACGTCTACCTATACAATGGTAAGGTCGAGGGAGTGGAAAGAATGTTCTAGACTCACCATCTATGACACCGATGACGCAACCTATATTTTTTCCCAGTTTCTGCCTCCTTCCAGAGAGTTTTTTTTACTATTATCTTGCATTAGTTTATGTTTGGTATGGGTACCTCTATTGTTTCGATGCCGTTATCGTCTTATTATCCTTCATCAGCATATGTTCCTCCTGTATCTCAGTTTTAACATTTTGATCCAGTATGGTAGACCACACTCTAGTATAAAGCCTATTTTATACCAATTATACTGGTATTAGATCTACTTTAGAGGCAGATAATGTTCGAGAAGAAGAAGATGACTATGACGAGGAAGAAGAAGATGATAAATTAACGAAGAAATCCGTAGCGGGATCTTCGTCCACCATATTATGGTACGAATGGACATAGACATCATTAGTATTTATGTATTTAAATAATAATTATCTTTAATGTATTAAAATTGTTTTATCTTGACTTTTTATATATTTAAATTATTATTTTATGTATATTGTATTTTAAAGTTTTAAACCCTTAAAATTTTAAACCTTTAACCATAAAAATAAGAAACTTAAACCTAAAAATTAAACCCTAAAAATTAAAAAATCCTAAACCCTAAACCCTAAAAACCTTAAACCTTAACCCATAAACTATAAACCCTAAAAATTGAAACCCTAAACACTTAATTGTAAACACTAAACCCTAAACTATAAACCCTAAACACTGAAAACCTAAACCTAAACACTAAAAGCCCTAAAAATGGAGAGTAATTAAATAATAAATATGAAGAATAATTTTGAGAAAAATTATAAGAAAATATATATTTCATAAAAAATTTTGACAAAATATATAAGAAAATACATTTATGTTCCTTCAATATGTGGGTCGGATCGATTTGTACGTGTTCTCCTTGTGTGTCAAGGATTCCTACAAATTATGCACATTTGGTTGTCTAGTACTTTTTCTATGATCGATCAAATACTAATCGTATTATATTCGTGTTGATTTGGGACTACCTTTTTCTCGCATCGTAGTGCAAAATTAGGTCTTATAGTAGGTTCATCATTCACTGCATCTTTATCTCATTCATTTGCAATAGGAAAAAACTCATGTTCATAAACTTTAAATACGATTTCAACAAGTAAATTGGATCTACTATCGTCATATAGTTAATCCAGACACAAGTACAAGCAGTAATGGAGTATGGTCACGGGTATCTGAATGTTTGGAAGAATCCACAATCACATGTTGTTTTTCGCAGATCAACAACATAAGCATTGTGTTGTATGCCTTACAACAGACTTGAATATTCTGAAACATGAAATAAATGCCTTTTCCGTGAGAAATATGTCGCATTCATCAAATTGGAATGTTACATAAATGCTTGAAATCTATTTTGGAGATTTGGGTGCACTATGTGATCACTTATCATATATTCTAAAGCTTTTCTTCTCAAGGTTGCAAAAAGAGTATCCAACCGATAATATGTGGCTTTGACAACAGAAGTGATAGGTAAGTGTCTCACTCCTTTTATTGATGAATTGATTGCCTCTGCTCAATTCGTGGTCATGTGAACATATCTTTTGCCTCCATCAAATGACCGAAGCTACTTATCTCTTGGGATTTTAACTAGATATTTATATCCTCTAAATTATGATGTTATAATTATTTCGACAGATCTTCAACTTCACATACTAAATACGTGTTGTATATTCAATAAAAAAATAAAAAGATTAATAAAGATAATAAATTCAAAGATAACCTAATAAAGAATAATAATAAAAGATAACCCATTCGAAGCACCATTATGCGTTCATATGCTCTCTTAAACTTGGCTAAATAATTCATTACAATTTGTCTCAGATAGTACCAATGATAAATATTAGGCGGTTGTCAAGATCGGCCCATACATTGCATTGCGTATTTGATTCCTTTATCTCTATCAGAAATAATGCATATTCTATCATATCTATCACGTAAAAAAAGAGATAGAGCATACCTTCGCAAGTTCTTTAAGAAGAACTCCCAAGAAGGGATATCTGCTTTTAAGACTATTGTGAAGGCAATTGGATTTGTCTTTTTAATACCATCTTGTACAACTACCAACAATAATATTTGTGCGTATCGACCATACAACCAAGTACCATCAATTTGAATCATCGATTTGCAATGAAGGAATGAATTAACACATTGCAGAAATATCCAAAATAAATGTTCAAATTGGTACACACTAGGTACAACACGATCATTTTCATACGTCAGTATTGTTACGAGCTTCTCAATCGTCCTAGGTATGTGTATCAGCATCAGATGAAGCCACATTGCAATTCATTTTATGATGCCTCCCACTGACCATATAATTTTTGAACAACACGATACGTTGCATACCATGCTTTACGGTAATCGATCGTGTATCCGTATTGTGAGCTGATTAAAGCTATATAAGTCTTAATTGTTATACATGGATTTGCTTTGACCAAGGGAAAGAAGTCCTTACAAAGCACGTGAGTATCTTAGTTTCAATGATCCTGACTTAAACTACCCATAGTACTTGTATAAGGTTCTTAATATTTGGTGATCTATCACAAGTTATTTAGTTTCTTTAGACGAGAAACGCGAACTCTCCATTTATATCCCTGCTTTTTGTGTATATATTCAACAATGTACTTATCGACTGCATTTTGTACACACCAGATGTAACTGAGTGGCATATATTGTAGTTTTTAATGGTTGAATCGCAAATTATTTTTTTCGGAAAAACCATTCCCTTATATATTTTATGACCACCACGTTGGTTATATTGATTGATCTATGGCAATTGCAAAAATTTGAGAGCGTTGAAGGCTTCCATATCAATTGATGCATAATGGGACGGTGGCTCGTAAAACAAAAAAGGTATTGAGCTATTAGGAGCCGTCTAAACATTGTAAAGTTCATTCTCCTCCACTTCTTATAGCTCCTAAATATCTTTTGGTTCTTCATAATAGGTGTCACGGGCCGCACATTGGGGTCCAATACATTGGCACCATATGATGTATTTTGGCCTGTCCAAGTGTTTCCAAGAGCGATGCTGGGCTTGCGAAGACCACAAACGTTGGCCCAATCCAAAGAGTGTTCTAGAAGACTTATCCATCTAAGGTGTGTGAACACATTGTGTGAACACAGAAGATACTTTCCATAGTTAGACGAGAAAATTCCTAGAATTATGCTTTGTGAATGGATAGATTTGTATCATAGCCGTCGATGTAAATCTGTATAGACCGTAGGATCAGGGGAGTTCAAGTATAAATAGAGGCCTTCCCCCATCTCATTTGATGTACTGAGTTATTCCAACTTTCTAAGGAATAAAGGCATTTTCTTTAAAATCCTTTGAGTTGTTCTTGTTTCGTTCTTTCTTTGTTCTTAAGCGTTCTTGAAGAGTTTTTCCTCGCTATCTCTTTTGATCCGTTTCTGCTTAGAACGCTTTGTGTTTGTCGGTGCTTGGAAAGTTTGATCTTCTGTAAGTGTTGAGAAGGCTTCCTTAGTCGTTTGTCTTGAGGACTTGACTAAGGTCGTATGATTTAGCTAGTTCAAAAGTCTAGACCCGTGACATAGGTGCCTTACTCATTACAATCAGGGCTAGGCTTCCTTATCGGTTATTCATCCGAGTGGTCACCCTCAAATTGGAACAACACTAATTCCCCAACATCATCAACATTTACAGATGAATATTGTGTTGGTGGTAGGTTAAGCTCGAAGTTAGAAGGAGCTATGCATGACGATTGAGTTGGTGGTAGGTTAAGGTCAAAATCAATAGCAGCAACACAAGAATGTCTTGCCACCAAAGACCATCCCACATCTACATCGTTTTGTGAACAATGTGTAAATAACAAGTTAAAGTTTTTTCTTGTATTGGTTGTGGAGATATATACATTCGGATTGAAGTCAAAATTTGCACGTCTCTAATATGGACTCTAGTACCATCATCATCAAAAAATATTGCAAACATCTAGTGTCCCTCCTAAATAATATTGCAAGTGAGATTCTATCACCAATTCAACATCGTCATTGTTTGCAACATTATAAATAAACTGTATAATACAACGGCTCTAATGATGTTAGTAATCGATATTTTAAAGGATCTAACATCTATCCTCGAGCATGTAGAACATTCTTTGATACTTTCTTTATCAATGACCTATAAGTTAATTTCCGCGGGAGATTTATTGTAACAATATTCGATAATTGGAAGACCATGCTTAGAGATGCATCTCCAACCATCTACTGATCATAATACACTAAAGCATTGATACCTCTTCTTGATATTTTTAATTTGAAATTATAACAACACTATGAAAATTATACAAATTGAAACTTTGTTTCGAAGAAGTATGAAACTTATGAAAATGAAGAGGACAATTGTTTTAGCTTTGAAGCACTTCAAGTTTAAACCAGTTATGAAATTGCTTCCTACAAAAAGTGATTTGTTGATGTGTTAGATTGGAAATTGCTTTATAATAGAAACAATTGCCTTTAATAAACCGCTTTATGTAAAAAGCAACTTATCAACTGTATAAGATTCGACTCCCTGCTCAATTTAGACCACATTTCTTACTCCAACACTAAACCAAAGATTTTTTAGAACAATATAAAAATGGGTAGATTTTCTTGTATTGTTTTTCACTCTGGAACATATTTTCTACTTCTTTCAACATTAATATAAAACACGATGAGTTATATGAGTTAATATTGAAGGGGGTTCAAAAGTCGATAATAAGAGAAATCTTGTACTTTCAAGCAAAAATACCAGTTGATGAACCTGGACTTGAAGCGTATTACATGATGAAATTGTCAAGTTTGAAAGACCTCCACAAGATGTTTCGAAGTTACACATATTGTGGGTATCAAATAATCGAGACCACAATAATATTTAAGGATGAAGCTAATTCATCAAGAAGCATTGAAACATCTACACTATCAGCAGACGAAGAAGTATTTCCACAACGTAACAACAACAAGCGACTTGTAAAGGAACAACGAATTGAAGAACTAAACTTAATATCAGACATGTCTATAGATTACGAAGATACGAAAACAAAATATTCCTCAATTCTTAAATGTTGTTTGTGTAATATTTAGTTGTTAAGTTTAGGATAACAATTTCGAATAAATATTTAAATTTCAAAATTTTAAGTTAAATTCAATTAAGTATATTATACTTAATTTAAATTATACACTTTTTAATAAATAAAGAAGTAAATTTAAATATAAATAATTAGTTATTGTTTACAAAAAAATAAAATAAAGTAAAAAATAAAATTATATATTTTCTAACAAAAATCATTTTTTATAAAATGTGATTTCTATTTAACATAAATCACTTTTGTACAAATCTATTTCCAATGTCTAGAGTTTTGACGGTTTATTATCTCGAGAAAATCGCTTCCTACAAAAAATGATTTTTTTTCCACATAATAAATATTCGTTGATGTGTAAAGGTATGCCAACTCGGCTATAAATCGTTTCCTACACAAAGTGATCTCAGTATGCGCTTTTTATAGGAAGCGATTTTAGCTTACATTGTCTGACAGTGGTATATTTTCATAAATGAAGTTGAATGTGGTATATTTATGTAATAAAATAATAAAAGGGAATATTAATATAATATTACCTAAAGTATGGTAAGGTTTGAACCCAATACCACTAATGGCTTCATTTGCTACATGCTCAACCAAACTAAGCTAAGGCAAGTCTTGATAATTAGTTGCATAAGTTTCCCTCTTAAACAAGTCTTTTGATGAGGTTTAAAATGATAATAAACCTTTCACTTACCTATTTGAAAACCAAAATACCTAATAGAGTCACCATTACCGCTCATCATTACATCTCCATTACCACTCAATGGTGGTTGTCATTATTGTCGTTGATAGAGTCTTTGTTGCGTCTCAACCGAAACCTAATAGTCACACATGGTGAATCATCATCCTCAGTCTTGGAGAAATCTTCAAAGCACGAATCAAAGAATAAGATGAAGGATTCCCACAAGTCATTGAAAAAGGAATCATGTTCAAAGAAGCAAGCATATGTGGCATCTTGGAGTGATGAAGACTCCCCCGAAGATGAGGAAGCCAACCTATGATTGATGACCCTTAATGAGGGGGAGGTAACTTCTAACTCATCTAGTTTAAATTCATATTCATTTGATGAGTTACAAGAAGCCAATGATAAATTGGTTTTTGAATTTAAAGTCTCATTTTCTAAAAGCAAAAGGATGATTTCAAAGCTTAAGTTTAAAAAATATTTGGTTTCAAAAATCAATTTTGAATTTGAAGCAAGATTGAAGGAATTTGAACTTAAAGTTTTTGATTTACAAAACTTGCTCCAAAAGATTAAAAAAGATCATCAAGTTGCTTTAAATGATCTTAAGAAAGAAAAATATTTGATTACTAAAGAGCTTGAAAAGAAAAACAATTTGGGAAAATAAAACTATTATGTGAGACAATCTAATTACCCTATATTTATAAATGTAAAATGTTTTAGAAGTGTTTGGTTCCCAAAAGAACTAATCACTTCAACTAAAAGGATTAAATTAAATATCATTATGGGTTAAGACAGAAAATCTTTTAGCATTCTGGAATGAATGAATGGAAAAACTGGTTAAGGAGTCGTTATCAATACGATTTATTTCATGGATTCCTAAGGGGACTAAAATTTGTGCTACTAATGTTAAAGGATCCAAAGTAATTTGGATACCAAAAATTTCTTGATTGTCTAGTTTTAGGTGTGATAGAGAATTGAGCAACCAACTGCAACATTAAAGGGGAGCTTCATACACACAAAGAGGACACTTGAAGAAGGAAGTCTTCACATCCTACCTTTGATTCAAGTGTGATAAAACTTTTTTGAATTTATTCTTATTTGCTTTATTTTTTTTAATTGAACTACGTTATCATAATTGTTGACCTAATCCTTGTTTGATGCCTTGAGTAGGAGGGAGCCTTTTGTTTTTTAAAAATAACATTTGTATTTAATTGAATTTCTTTTAAACAATTGACATTCTTAAAACTCTCCTATTTTATCTTTAAAGATTTTTAATTTTTTTCTGAATCATTTTTGATATAACAAAAACTAGGAGAATGTTATGAAAAAATGTTTTTCAAATGTTTTAAATGAATAAGAGGGAACTTTAAATGAATTTGAATTTTTAATTCTCTTATTCGAGTTTTATTTCACAAAGAGGAAGCAATCTCAAAAACAATTTTTCAAGTTGGTTTCATTATATCAAAAAGGAAAAGATTGCAGAACTATATGTTTTGGTATAATAATTGAAAAATAGTTTTGGACTAATTTGAAAAGATTTTAAAAAATAGTTACTATTTTCAAACAACTTGAAAGCATATTGAAGAGGTTTTTGAGAAACTTTGAAGGTGTTTATAATGACTTAAAGAAACCAAAAAAGTGTTTTAACCCAGATGTTTTGATACACCACCTAGATGTTCCGATACAAAAAATGTTTCCCAAAGGCAAAATTACATAGTCATTTCGATACGGTCTTGGACCATTTAGATACAATTTGCCACTGTGATTTTTGGTTTAAATACAATAATCACCCATTTCTATATGCCAATATCAAAACTTGTTTTAGGTGTTTCAATACACCTTCAACGGCTTTAAAAAAACCCAACCAATTTTTAAAACTCCAATAGCTAGGAGTTGTATCGAAACAAGCTTTAGTATCGATACCATTATAAGATATTTCGATATTGATTCTTAAATACAAATTCAACGGCTATTTCCCAAAACAATAGTATCAAAACGACTGGTACACGTTTCGATACCACATGCACCAAAAGCAGAAATTATGCTTGAAACCAGTTCCAAATGACTACAAATCAATACCAACGATCACTAATTCCAAATGACTAATGTTTCAATTGTAACAACATTATGATGAGAAAAATGTCTTAATTTTTAATCTTTGGGCAAACAACACTTGTGAGCTTAATATATATGTATGCTCAAATGTATTAGGATTGGATGAGAACTCAGATCTCAAAAAATTAGCCATATTAAAAGTATTAACAAGTTTGCTTAAGTTTTTCTCTTGTTGAGAGGTTTCCTAAAGTTCGGGTTATGAACTTTGGATGCTTGATTCAAGAATTGAATCAAGGTTGTAAGGTTAGTCCTTTAGCCTTAAACGGATGAAATTCTTAGTGAATTTCGGAAATCCTTAGTAGGAAGCTAAGGTAGTGGTTAGAAGTTCGAATAACTCTAAATCATTATGTTCCTAGTTTTATATTCTTTGATTCCATAAATCAGCAAAATTAAAATCTTTCCATCACATGGCGAGGTCTAATCGGTTGTGCATCGAGCAATTTCAACCTTACCAAGATATCTTCACTTTTTCTATGGACTATCAAAATTTGACTTAATTAAACTATGTAATGAATCAAAATGACGCATTTCAGGGCCACTGCCTACCTTGACTTCACCACTACCCTCCCATTAGCTCTATATGACCCTTCTTATTAACATTATAACTAAAACCTTAGAAATAAAATTATTTTCATAACAATTGTCATTGTCAGTTAAACCAGAATCATAATTAGTTGATTTAAAATTTTATTAAAGAACTAATGTTTTGATATAATAATTGAAAAATACTTTTGAACCAAATTGAAAACACTTCAAAAATGTTTCTGATGTCAAAACAATTTCAAAATATATTTAAGTGATTTTTGAGAGATTTTGAAAGTGTTTGATGAGTGCTCAACTCACTATCACCTTGCACACTTTTCATGGGCATTAATCACCAATTTTACACCCACTTGAACCAATGCATGTATTTAATATGATATTTTAGGAAATTTTCTATTAAAGATAATATTTACAGAAAATGCAAGCTTTACTGCATTTTTGTATCTGCGCAGGAAAAAGTAATGCTAGGGCAGCAAACTTGGGCCAAAGCAAGACCTAATGTCAGGGCAGCAGAAGAGAAGTAGCGATATGGTAGGCAAGCTGAGGAGAAAAATGAGGAAAACGTTGCTGGACAAGAAGCACAAGGATCGAGGAAAAGCCCAAGACAAGGCCACGCGGAAAAACCTTCTAGATGGAATGAACTTGGAAATATTTTATTTATGTACATGACTTGTTCCCTACTCCAAGTTGTATTCTACTTAGGAAAGGTTTGCGCTAGGCCAAGCCTATATAATACCTAGTCGTCCAAGGAGCAAGAGCCCTTGATTTTAGAGACAAATCGGATTATAGAGAGCTTAGCCGATTTTTAGTTCTTCTTTTCTTTTACATTATGTTCTAAGTTTGTTAGGCTTAGGTGAAGGTTGTAAAGTATTAGTGTGAGGAAGTTGAACTTTATTTCTCGTTTTCAATGCAATAAAATATCAAAGTTTGCTTATTCTTTGCCATTCCTTGTTCTTACATTCAAGCTCGGGAGAGAAGTTTGTAAGTCATCCATTTATCCAATATCGGGAGAGTTAGATTCACGAAAGGAATAAGAATAGTGTTTCAATCACGAAACACTAACTCGGCCTAGGGATAGGTTAAGAGTTTCAGCGTCTAAGAGAAGTGTGAGATTGGTTGGTGAATATAATCGATCAACGCCTGGAGGTATCATCAAGGATTGATCATCAACAGTACTTTGACTTAGAGATAAGCGGAGTCATCTAAGGACATATTGTCGAACTTTGGTAAAGTCCACCCAAGAGAAAGAGATTATCGCGGCAGGCGAGTATCTTCACTATCGAGGCAGTAATCTGTAGTTCTGCAGAGGCAGTGTTGTGCAATTGCATTGGACAGAAACAAGTCATCTGAATACTCTATACAATACAACTGAATCCTAGCCAATATCTTTATTTGATTTTTCTATCTTTATTTAGATTTCATTATTTAGTTAAATCACAACCCAATCACTTGTGTTTATTTTATTTCTTTATAGAGCAAGAAGATTAAAGGAAACATATTAAGTTGACCAATCTTTGTGGAGACGATACTTGATACTTATCACTTTATTACTTGGCAACATGTTCACTTGTACTAAATTATGCATATCTAACACGCATCAAGTTTTTGGCGCCGTTGCCGAGTATTGGCAACTAAATTTTGTTTTCTTTATTTTCTTGCTTTGTAGTTATTTTATTTTTACTTTTATTTTAATTTGGTTTATATTTAATGTATGACTAGGGCCAACCCTATAAATCCTTTGTACGAGTTAGATCCAGAAATCGAACATACACATTAAAGGTTAAAGAGACAAATCCAAGGCGCTATGGCAGGCCATCAAGGAAACCAAGCAGAACAGAACTTACCTACCGGTTATGGAGGCCTTCCGCCGCCACCACTACCGTGGCAGTTGATTTTCAAAGGCTTCTTGGAGGAAGATCTAAATGGATTAAATCCTAGAGTAATTACACCAAAAATAGAAACGGCTCACTTTGAGCTAAAACCTATCATGTTCAATATGCTAAATACTATTGGACAGTTTGGTGGGTCAATGACAGAAGATGCTAGGCAACATCTTTTGTCATTCATGGAAATTTGCAGCTCTTTGAAAATTCAAGGAGTCCATGAAGATGTCTTAAGATTGAAGTTGTTCCCCTATTCACTTAGGGATAGGGCAAAAACCTGGCCAAATAGCATTTCAACAAGATCAATAGGATCTTGGAGTGAATTATGCTGAGATTTTATTACGCCCTTTAATACTACCAATTTATATGATATAATTCGTAATGAAATTAATTCTTTTCGACAGGCTGATGACGAACCTATGTACGAGGTATGGGAGCGCTATAGAGAGTTATTGTACAAGTTCCCATTGCATGGATTTCCCTTGTGGACACAAGTGACAATGTTTTACAATGCCACCAATGACCCGACAAGGATGATTTTAGATGCCACGGTAAATCAAACACTCCTAGACAAGGCACCTGAGGAAGCTATTCAGATACTTAACAAACTCGCAAAAAACGATTTTCAATTTCCTACATCTAAGCGAGGAGGAGTAAGACGCCAAGCCACAGTGAATGAATTAGAAACATCAAATTCAGTGGCAGCATAATTGGCCTCTCTTACCAAAATGGTACAAAATATGCAGCTACAGTAGAATACCCATGAGGTTAAAGCCATTGATTCTTGTTGGAAACTATAACAGAAACAATATGATGTCCAACACATACAACCCCTCATGGAAAAGGCATCCAAACTTTTCATGGAGCAATCCAAACAATGCCTTGAATCCAACTACTCAACCCCTAGGATTCCAACAACAAATGTAACATCTGTTGCAGCAGCAGGTACAACAGCCTATACTACAGCTGCAGATGCAGATGTAACAGCCTGTAAGTTCTTTGGAAAGTTCTCTAAAAGATTTTATAATGAAAACTGAATCTCACATGGAAAAAATAGGAACTTCATCAAAAGAACAGATGCATTCATCAATAGAACTGAGATGAGATTGCAGAACCAAAAGGCTACTATCAAAGCACTGGAAACCCAGGTTGGGTAGTTTGCCCAGAATATAAACACTAGACCACAAGGAGGATTACCTAGCAATACTGAAGTTGCTAAGGTTATGGGCAATGAACAATGCAAAGCAATCACTACTAGAAGTGGTCTACAGTTGAAAGAGAAGGTAGAAAGGCCAGTAGACCAAGTCCCAACAACAGAACCAGACAAAGAGGACTTGGATGCTGAATCAACTGATCATGTCCCTACAAAAAACACTTCCCTATTAGAGCACTCGATAGTACTTGAATGACCTATTGTGTGATAAGTGCTCAATTCACTATTATATTCTATACTTTTCATGGGCATTAATCACCAATTCTACACCTACTTAAATCAAAGCATATATTTAATATGATATATTTAGGGATTTTACTGTTAAAGATAATATTTACAGAAAAGGCATACTTTACTGCATTTTTATATCTGTGCAGGAAGAAGTATTGCCTCGGCAGCAAACTATGGACGAGGCAGGACCTGATGCCTCGGCAGTAGAGGACAAGTAGCGATGTGGTAGGCAAGATAAAGAGAAAAATGAGGAAAACATTGCTGGACAAGAAGCACAAGGATCAGAGCTGCATCGCACGAGGAAATGCCCAAGACAAGGCCACCCGGAAAAGCCTTTTAGATGGAATAAACTTGGAAATATTTTATTTACGTATATGACTTGTTCCCTGCTCCAAGTTGTATTCTACTTAGGAAAGGTTTGCCCTAGGCCAAACCTATATAAGACCTAGTCGTCCAAAGGAGCAAGAGCACTTGACTTTAGAGACAATTCGGTTTATAGAGAGCTTTGACGATTTCTTCTTACATTATGTTCTAAATTTATTAGGCTTAGGTGAAGGATGTAAAGTATTAGTGTGAGGAAGTTAAACTTTGTTTCCTGTTTCCAATGCAATAAAATATCGAAGTTTGCTTATTCTTTGTCATTTCTTGTTCTTGCATTCAAGCTCGAGAGAGAATTTTGTAAGTAATCTATTTATCTAATGTTGAAAGAGTTAGATTCATAAAAGGAATAAGTATGGTGTTTCAATCAGGAACACTAACTCGGCCTAGAGATAGGTTAAGAGTTTCAACCGCTAAAAGAAGTGTGGGATTGGTTAGAGATTATAATTGATTCACACTGAGAGGTATCATCAATGATTGATCATCAATAGTGCTTCGACTTAGAGATAAGCAGAGTCATTAAAGGACACTTTGTCAAACTTTGATAAAGTCTTCCCAAGAGCAAGAGATTGTCGCAGTGGGCGAGTATCTTCATTGTCAAGGCAGTAATCTGCAGTACTGCCAAGGCAGTGTTGTACAATTGCATTGGACAGAAACGAGTTGATCAAATCCACTATACAACACAATTGGATCCTGGACACCTTCTTTATTTTTTTTCGATCTTTATCTAGTTTTCATTATTTAGTTCAATCACAACTTAATCACTTATGTTTATTTTAATTTCTTTATAGAACAAGAAGATTGAAGGAAGCATATTAAGTAGACCAATACTTATGGAGACGATACTTGATACTTATCACTTTATTACTTGGCAACGTGTTCACTTGTACTAAATTGCGCATATCTAACACGCATCATGTTTTTGGCGCCGTTACCGGGGATTAACAACTAAATTTTGTTTTCTTTACTTTCTTGCTTTTTAGTTATTTTATTTTACTTTGGTTTATTTTTGGTGTATGACCAGGGCCAACCCTACCCATTCTTTGTACGAGTTAGATCCAGAAATCGAACATACACACCAAAGGTTAAGGAGACAAATCTAGAAGCTATGACAGGCCATCAAGGAAATCAAGCAGATCAAAATTTACCTGCCTACAATGGAGGCCTTCCGCCGCCACCACTACCACGGTAGTTAACTGTAAGAGACTTCCTAGAGGAAGATTTAAATAGGTTAAATCCTAGAGTTGTTACACCAGAAATAGAAACAACCCACTTTGAGCTAAAACCTGTCACATTCAATATGCTAAATACTATTGGACAATTTGGTAGGTCAATGACAGAAGATGCCAGGCAACATCTTAAGTCATTCATGGATATTTGCAATTCCTTCAAAATCCAAGGAGTCCATGAGGATATATTAAGATTGAAGTTGTTCCCCTATTCACTAAGGGATAGGGCAAAAAACTGGCTAAATAGCATTCCAGCAGAATCAATAGTATCTTGGAGTGAACTATGCTGAGATTTCATTACGCGCTTTAATCCTACTAATTTATATGATAGAATTCGTAATGAAATTACTTCTTTTCGACAGGCTGATGATGAACCTATGTACGAGACATGGGAACGCTACAGAGAGTTATTGCACAAGTGCCTATTGCATGGATTTCCACTATGGACACAAGTGATAATGTTTTACAATGCCACCAATGCCCCGACAAGGATGATGTTAGATGCCTCGGCAAATGGAACAATCCTAGATAAAAGTACCCGAGGAAGCTATTGAGATACTGAACAAACTCGCAAAGAACGATTTTCAATTTCCTACATCTAAGCGAGAAGGAGTAAGACGCCAAGCCACAATGAATGAATTAGAAACATCAAATTCAGTGGCAGCACAATTGGCCTCTGTTACTAAGATGGTGCAAAATATGCAGTTATAGCAAAATACCCATGAGGTTAAGGTTATTGACTCTTTTTGCAATTTATGTGGAGGTAACCATAATTCTTTTGAGTGTATGTAAAATCAAGAGTCTAGCATGTATGTTGGAAACTATAACAGAAACAATATGATGTCCAATACATACAACCCCTCATGGAAGAGGCAACCAAACTTTTCATGGAGCAATCCAAACAATGCCTTGAATTCAACTACTCAACCCCTAGGATTTCAGCAACAAATGCAACATCTGCCACAATAGCAAATACAACAACCTCTGCCGCAGCAACAGATGCAAATGCAGAAGCCTACAAGTTCTCTAGAAAATTCTCTAAAAGCTTTCATGATGAAAATTGAATCATACATGGAAGAGAATAGTAACTTTTTCAAAAGAACAGACGAATTTAAATAGTACTGAGATAAGGTTACAAAATCAAGAGGTAGCAATAAAGGAACTCGAAACTCAGGTTGGGCAGTTTTCCCATAACATAAACACTAGACCACAAGGAGGATTACCTAGCAATATTGAAGTTGCTAAGGTAATGGACCATGAACAATGCAAAGCAATCACTACCAAAAGTGGTCTACAGCTGAAAGAGAAGGTAGAAAGGCCAGTAGACAATATCCCACCAAAGAACCAGACAATGAGGATTTGGAATCTAAACCAACTGATCATGTCCCTAAAGAAAACACTGCCCCAGCGGAGCACTCGACAGTACCTGAACAACTTGTCGAGACAACGACAAACATAGTGGTTCCAGGTATTAACTTCCAAACCAAAGAAACCCTGGAAAAGGTGATACCACCACCACCCTTCCCACAAAGGTTGAAAAAGTAAAAACAGGATCATTAATTTAAGAAATTTCTTGATATTTTAAAGCAAGTCCACATTAACTTACCCTTTGTAGAGGCAATTGAACAAATGTCTAATTATACTAAGTTCTTGAAAGAAATTGTTTTTAAGAGAAAGAGGCTACGTGAGTTTGAAATAGTGGCTATTATAGAATGATGCATGGCAATGCTACACAATCGCATGCCACCAAAATTGAAGGATCCTGGATGCTTTAAAATACCTTATGCAATAGGTAATCACTATGAAGGTAAATCCCTATGGACCTTGGAGCAAGTATCAATCTAATGCCAAAATTTGTCTTTCAAAATCTTAGAATAGGAAGGGTAAAACCCACAACTTTGATGCTCTAGCTTGTGAATCGATAATATGTACAACCCGAAGGAAAATTCGAGGACATACTGGTAAGAGTAGATAAATTTATTTTTCCTATTGAATTTCTTATCCTTGATTGTGAAGCAGATGATAATGCACCGATCATCCTTGGGAGACTTTTCCTTGCCACTGGACAAACACTAATTGATGTGGATAATGGAGAGTTGTCTATAGGGGTAAATGACCAACAATTCAAATTCAATGCCTTCCACAATTTGAAAAGGTATGATGACGCAGAAGAGTGCAAAGTCCTTCACACAACAGATGCAAGCACAAAAATATCTTGTTTCAACAGCCACTGCCTTGGCAGTGTGCTCGGCAAAAAAATGAATACTTGTTATGGAAGAATTTTTGGCAAGAAACTTAAAATGGAAGAACCTAACAGGACATCACATCTTCCAAACACTCAGGGTGGAGTGAAGATCAGGACATAAAGGGATGAACATAAAGCCAATGGTCAACACTTAAAGAATCATTTTGGCCAACAAGAGATAATCACCTTGGGAGAAGCATTTGCATGCACTCCACCAGTGACATAATCTCTTCCTTCTCTTTTTACTATTATATTAGGATTAGTTTAGTTTAAGTTATTTTTTATATATAATGCTTTAATTAATTTACTTGTTTTTTGTTTAATTTTTCTTATGACAATAAGCAAGAATAAATGAGAAATAGTTCGCAGTAGGAATCCTGCCGAGGAGGAAAATTTGTCAGAGCCGCAACAGTCTCAAAGGGCAAAAACAGCGTAACGGCTATTCTGCTGAGATTCCCGCCGTGGCAGTAAATACAAACGATAGTAAAAATTAAACAGCTATAAAACGGCTAGTGGTTTAAACGGATACACTACCGAGGCCTATATAAGCAATCTCTCCCTCTTGAACTATTCACTCTTACATTCTTGTTTTCTTTAGATCTTTGCTAATCTTGCTCTCACAATACTTTCTGCCTACTTACAAGCCTTCTTGCAATTTTCAGAAATTCTTCAAAGAAAATCTCCAAGAATATCAACTCTCAAACTACTTACTCATGGACACCTATAAACGTTTTTCCCCAGCCACTATTGAAGATCGATTCAACAGGTCCTTCATTGCTCGGAAATTATGGGAGGAACAAGGGTTCCAACATTCCGATGAAGAAAATTTCATCATCGAACACTACTTGTTCGAAAAGATAAAATATCAAGATTGGGAGATTTTATGCCTCCAACCACTCTAGGAGAATGCTACCATCATGCGGAAATTTTATGCGCACGGGCCGAGCAAGGACTCTATTTTTGTCCACTGCCGAGTCAGGCCTGTCAAGCTTGATGCCGAGACAATCAACAATTTTTACGGCCTTGTACCTATACGTGATGTCCATGCCGAATTCGTGGAGGATATCACCACTGAAGATTACGAGCTAATTAAGGATGACCTTTTCTATGATAATACCCCTTGGGAATCTGGTGCCCATAAAGGATCCGTGGCAAGGCAGAACCTTAAATCAGAGGCCAAGCTTTGGAACACCTTTGTAAAGAGACACCTCATCCCAACCTGCCATAACAGTACGATGGTCCAAAGGAGGTTGGTGCTCATCCAATCAATCATCAACAAAAGGAGCATCAAACATTGGAGAAATTATTTTACGAGAAATTTACGAATGTGGCAAGAAGGATAAAGGCTCTTTATATTTTTTTGTTTAATTACTGGTATTTGTAATATTGTAGGTGTACCCTCTGCCGAAACAGATGAATTTACAACACATAGAAGAGGATAGACTAGAGACTTTTGCCATAAGATCATGTAGATCACGCAAGCAAAACCAGTTCAGGCAACTCCGCAGCAATTCACTACTAACACTACTATCAGGGCCTAATACACGGTAGATATGCCTGACTCTGCCCACACCACTGCCGTAGCAGACCCATACTAGGAGATACTACAAAGGATGGTCGCTATGGATCTTAGGCAGTAGAGATACATGGAGTATTAAAGAGACTTCAACAGCACACTTGCCCAAATGATGCTCCACAACTTTCCAGGCCAAGGGGTGCAGTTTTCAGAGTTCCCCACCAACATATTCGTGACAGCTGCAGCTACACCGAGACGACACCAACTCCAGAAGGACCAAGACCATTCTTCCCCAAGGCCCTTAGCAACAATTTCATGCTGCTGACCCATCTAAGGCAGTAAACTC
This sequence comes from Abelmoschus esculentus, assembly GCA_035048815.1. NCBI lineage: Eukaryota > Viridiplantae > Streptophyta > Magnoliopsida > Malvales > Malvaceae > Abelmoschus > Abelmoschus esculentus. The sequence goes on along the minus strand of JAUCBN010000026.1, from coordinate 7,187,175 downwards.
TACCGCGGCATCGTCTGCCAGACGAAGAACTTCAAAAAGAAGGGTAATCTTCAGCACTCCCCCAAGATCCCCTATCATCATGGGTAGTCTATCAGAGGAAATAAATGCCTATGTACATCAAAGTTCAGATGCTGTCGGGCCGAACATTCAACATGCCTGGGCAGACGCAGCAAATGAAGGAGGGACGGATACAATGGTGACCGAGGAAGTTGACGAAGATGAAGGAGGAGAAGAGGTGAATGCTCCCATGCAACGAACACCACCTACACGTGTCCATCCACCACGACAAGCAAAGACGCAGCCATCGCCATCACCAAAGATGCAGCAATCGACAGCAATGCCTAGAAAATTAATTGTCGAAAGCAGCTCTTCGGAGTCCTTATAATTTTATATATGTTGTTTTCCTTAATTTTTTCCTTTTATATTTTGTTGCCTATTGTGTGCCCCTGTTATAAGCATTGAGGACAATGCTTGGTTCGAGTTTGGGGGTGTAGAGCCACTACCGAGGCAATCTATTACTGCAGCCTTTCCATGAAAAGGGAGTTTTTAAATGATAATTTTTTATTTTATGTCCATCACTTTACTTGAAATTGTAGCCCATACTCTTGCACTACCCATCATCAGTATTGTTTTAGTTTATTCCTTTAAAGCAATAGAAATCTTTCTCCTTACCATAGTTAGATTCTGTTTTGAAGGCTTAATTCTATGATACTTAAGGATACAACTTAGAAGCTTGCTATAAGGTTGATCCTAAAACACTTTTGGGACTTGTTTGGCTATAGGAATTCTTTTAATAAACTTAGGTGAAAAAGACTTAGATCGTTGGAAAGGTGACTGATAAATGCTCAACTCACTATCACTTTCTATACTTTTCATGGAAATTATCATCAAATCTACACCTACTTGAACCAATGCATGTGCTTAATGTAATATATTTAGGGATTGTTCCATTGAAGATTGTATTTGTAGAAAAGGAATACTTTATTGCATTTTCATATCTTTGTAGGAACAAGTATAGCCGAGGCAGCAGAATGAGGCCAAGGCAGGATCTGATGCCGAGGAAGCAAAGGAGAAAAAGCAATATGGTTGACAATTGAAAGAGAAAAATATGGAGAACGTTGTTGAACAACAAGCCCAAGAATCAGAGCTGAACAACACAAGAAAAGCCCAAGGACAAGGCCACGCGAGAAGAAACCTTCTAGAAGATTAAACTTGGAAATATTTACCCTGTATACTTAACTTGTTCCCTACTCCAAGTTGTACTCTATTTAGGAAAGGTTTGCCCTAGGCCAAGCCTAAATAAGGCACAGCCGTCCTAGGGGTTAGACACACACATAGATAGACCTAGAGAACCGAATGTTGAGAGAGTTTTAGGAACAATTCTTCCCATCATGTTCTAAGTTCTCTTAGGTTTTGTTGAAGGTTGTTGAGTATTTGTGAGAGGAGATTGTATTTTGTTTCTTGTTTCAATGAATAAAATATCAAAGTTTGCTTACTTTTTGTCATTCTTTGTTCTTGCATCCAAGACTGAGAGGGAAGTTTGTAAGTAATCTATTTGTCTAGACTAAGAGAGTTAGACTCACGAAAAGAGTAAGTGCGGTATTCAACTTGATTAGAGGATACTAACTCATCCTAGGGATAGGTTAAGAGTTTCAGCGGCTAAAAGAAGTATGGGATTTGTTATTGGTTATAATTGATTAACGCTGGGAGGTATCATCAAGGATTGACCTTCAACAGTGTTTTGACTTAGGGATAAGTGTAGCCATTCAAGGACACTTTACCGAACTTTGGTAAATCTACTCAAGAGCAAGGGATTGCCGTGATAGAGAACATTGTCATTGCCGAGACAGTATCTACAATACTGCTGAGGCAGTACAATGCAATTGTATTGGACAGAAACAGAACAATCGAATCTACTATACAACACAACTGGATCCTACCCTCTCTCTCATATTCGATCTCTCCTTACTTAGTTTAGTTTATTTAGTTTAATCAATATCCAAATTTATCTGTGTTTTTACTTTTATTTTACAAAAGCAAGAAGACCGAAGGAAGCATATTAAGTACTCCAATCCCTAAGGAGACGATAACTCGATAAATACTTATCACTGATTACTTGATGTATACACTTGCACTCCAATTATGCATATTCAGCACGCATCAAGTTTTTGGCGCCGTTGCCGGGGATTGCCAACTAAATTTTGTTTTCTTTTATTTTCTTGTTTTTAGTTATTTTTACTAACATATTTTCTTTTTCTTTTTCTTAAAAAAAATAAATGTATTTTAAATTGAATGTTCAAGATGAAAGGAGAAAGAAAGAAATCTATTTTGTAGTTGATGTTGGAAGATATAAATCTAGCCAATGAAGAATTTCCTAGATTAAATGATGATTATCGATGTCAACCAAGAGCAACCCAACAAGTTCATGCCTGGGCAGATTTTTGCTTTAATTATGGAAAAGATAATTTGGTTAGCAATTACCCATACAGTACTGGAACATTTGGCCACAGAGAGGACTATAGAAGGAACCGACAACAAAATCCTTCGTGGTATGATCAAAACACTCAAAAAAAATTTTTACCATAACAATTTTGTTGATGTTACAAATATGCCATAGCAATATAATTCTTCGCAAGAGTATCCAAATTCATTAGAGGAAACAATTAAAGCATCAATGGCTAGAATGCAAGAATTAATGACACAACAATCAAGGTTCATGGATGTACATATAGCTAGATTGGATGCACCCTTGTGGGATACCATGGAATATGAGGATTACTCTTACTCATAGTTGTCTGGGCAATTACATGACGACATGCTCGATCAACAAGATGGCAATCTCGTGATAATGGAATATGAGAAGGTAATGATTGAACCTTTTGAATTCTTTAAAAACTCATCTCTTCCATTGTAGGTATCTTTTGAGGAATCAACGTTACAAGATTTGAAGCCATCAAAAATAGGATATGATTATTTGAAATATGATATTTTACCTATGATAATTCCATCTAATGGTTGCTCTAAACCAAAATCTCTACTGACGGAGATTTCTGAGAAGAATAAAGAATAATGTGGGTTGATTCTTGAATACTTCAAGAAAGATGATCCTTCATTTAACATACACAGAATTTTGGCAAAGGATTGCCACGACAATTGGCTAGCATGACAATTGCCCCGACAACAAGGGCTATATCCAACCATTCTGAAAGTCAACAAGAATGAGGTAATTAAATGGTTGGATATTGATATAATTTTTTTAACGAGATTTTCATGCCTTCAGGAATAATATCAAGTTGGAGGATAGGCATGGACTACAAAAGAACACAAACGGAAGACACCTCCACCATGATAGCATAAATGGGAGTATCCGTACCCATATTAGCCCATATCTTTTGGAGTAGAATTGCCACTCGATGGAGGGTACAAATGTACTATAAGAAATATCGGAAAACGATCCTCAATAAGTTTTCACTATATTCTTATTTTATATTAATGTTCTCTTTTATTTTATTTGGCATTTTTATGAATTCTCTTAATTATGGTGTTTAGGAATAAGTATCTTCTCATTACTTGAATGTTTCTTTCTTTATGTTTATCTTTTTAGGTTAGGACAATAAAGCAAGAATAAAGGAGAAATAGTTCATAGTAGGAAGCCTGCTACTGAGGTAGTAAACAGTGTCAGAAGCCGCAACAGTCCCAATGGGCAGAAATAGTGTAACGACTATCTGTCGAGTTTTCCGCCATGGCAATAAATACTAACGGGCAATAAATTCAAAATGGCTAGAAAACGGCTAGTAGTTAAAACGGTCACACTGTCGAGGCCTATATAAGGATCATCCTTATGTTGAACTATTCACTATTGCATTCTTGAATTCTGTAGCATTCTACTCAATCTTGATCTCACAATACTCTCACAAATAGTCTTGAAATTTTTAGAATCTTTTAACAAGACTCTCAATCTTTAAAAATCATCAATGACAGCATACAGTGCTTTGCTCCGCCACTGTTGTAGACCGATTCAATAGATATTTTGTTGCTTGACAGATGTGGGAGGAACAAGGATTTCAACTTAGTAAGGAGGAAAACTTCGGCATCGACAATTACTTGATGGACAAGATTAAATATCAAGAATAAGAGATCTTCTGTCTACAATCTCCCCAAGCAAATGCCATCATTGTGCGGGAATTTTATGCACATGGGCCAAGCAAGGAAAATATGTTTGTCCATTACCGAGGCAAGCCTGTCCGACTTGACGCAGAGGCAATTAACGAATTTTATGGCCTCATCCCCATCAGTGATAGGCAATTAACAAGGCAAAGCCTCAAGCCCGAGGCAAAATTGTGGTACACATTTGTCAAGAGACGACTCATCCATACCTCCCACAACAACACAGTGGACCGCAAAAGATTAATGTTGATCTAGTCCATCATCAACAATAGGAGCATAAATGTTGGAGAGATCATTCTATGCGAAAGTCAGGAATATGGTAAGAAAGAACGTGGACTTTTATACTTCTCATGTTTAATATATGGTTTTTGTATTGATGCAGGCGTATCGATTGAAGACACGGACGAATACACACCAACTAGGAAAGGATGGACGAGAGAATTCTGCAACAGAGTCATGCAGATCACGGAGGCAGAACTTGTTCAGGCAACACCACAACAGTTCACTGCTGACTTCACTACCGGAACTCAATACACGGCAGAGATGCCTAGCAAAGCCGAAGCCCCTACCGCAGCAGACTCCTACCAGAAAATTCTATAGAGGATGGAAGCCATAGACTTTCGCCAACAAAGATATATGGAATACTAGAGAGACTTCAACAACACCCTCGCCCAGATGATGATGCAGAACTTTCCCAACCAAGGGGTGCAATTTCTAGAATTCACTGCCAACATATTCATGACGGCATCACCCTACATAGAGACTACTCCACCCCTAGGTCCAAGTCCATTTTTCACCTCCAGACCGTAACAGCAGTTCAATGTAGCTAGCCCATCTAGGGCAACAGACCCTATCGCGGCATCATCTATATGCAGAAGACCCTCCAAGCGAAGGGCAGTCTTCAGCACTTCCCAAAGATCCCCAATTCCAATGGGAAGTCTTTCAAGGGAAATCGATGAATACATCTACCATGGTTCATCCGATGCCAAGCCTAACATCCAGCATGCCGGGGTAGATCTAGAAAATAAAGACGGCACAAAGATCATGGATACTGAAGATGAAGGGGGAGAAGAAGTCAATGCCCCAATGAAACGGGAAACACCAACGAGAGTTCAGCCGCCTAGAAGAGCAAAGCCATCACCATCACCAAGGGCACAACAATCAACAACTAGACCAAGGAGACAAATTATGGAAAAGAGTTCTTCCAAATCATCATTATCTTTTCTTCTTGTTTCTCATATAAATTGTTTTCTTTTATCATCTTATATATTTTTACCTACTGTCTCCCCCTAAATTATGCATTAAGGACAATACTTGGTTTGAGTTTAGGGGTGTAGAGTTATTATCGAGGCAATCTACTGCAGCGGTCTTGCCATGAAAATGAAGTTTTTAGTGATAAAATTTTTTGTTTTATATCCACCACTTTACTTGAAACTGTTGCCATACTCTTGCACTACTCTTCACTAGTATTGTCTTAGTTTATTCATGAAGGCAATAGAAATTTTTTTCCTCACCATAGTTAGCATCTATTTTGAAGGCTTAATTCTAGAATACTTAAGGAGAAAAACTTAGAAGCTTGCTATAGGGTTAAACTTTAAAAACACTTTTGGGACTTATTTGGCTATAAGAATTCTTTTAATGAACTTAGGTGATAAAGACTTAGATTTTGGAAAGGTGACTAGAAATGTCTATGACCGGCTCTAGGAAATACTCTTCTTCATGCTAGAGGTTCCCGAAATTGGCTCTAGTGTGCATAAAAGAATGGCAAAAGAAATAAGGAGTTAAGAAAGAGAAAACACAATACTTGAGGTGCCCGAAATTGGCTCAAGGAATTACAGTTTAAGAAGAGTACACTAAATCCAAATCTATTTATCTTGAACTTAGAGTTTATCTAAGAAGACCTTTAATCAAACTTGTCCACAAAAATGCACACACATACTAGACTTATAGTTTGTCTTCTAAGTGTACCCTTAGGAAACCGAAAGGTTAAGTCTAAAGAACAGACATAGTATTGGTGGGGAGAATAGATGAAAACATAAGACTAAGAGAGAATAGAGTTTGTCAAATTGATGGTTTGTATTGCTTGTGAACAAGCAATAGTTCGAGTTTAGGCGTGTGATAAGTGCTCAACTCACTATCATTTTCTACACTTTTCATGGGCACTTATCATCAAATCTACACCTACTTGAACCAATGCATGTGCTTAATGTAATATATTTAGGGATTGTTCCATTGAAGATTATATTTGTAGAAAAGGCGTACTTTACAGCATTTTCATATCTGTGCAGGAACAAGTATTGCCGAGGACATAGAATGAGGCCGAGGCAGGACCTGATGCTGAGACATCAGAGGAGAAAAAACAATATGGCTGGCAATTGAAGGAGAAAAATGTGGAGACATTGTTGAACAAGAAGCAAAGAATCGGAGCTGAGCAACACAAGAAAAGCCCAAGGACAAGGCCACACGGGAAGAAACCTTCTAGAAGATTAAACTTGAAAATATTTACCCTATGTACCTAACTTGTTCCCTACTCCAAGTTGTACTCTATTTAGCAAATTTTTGCCCTAGACCAAGCCTATATAAGGCATAGTCGTCCCAGGGGTTAGACAAACACAGATAAACCTAGAGAGCCGAATCTTGAGAGAGTTTTAGGAATAATTTTTCCCATCATGTTCTTAGTTCTCTTATGGTTTGGTTATGGTTGTTGACTATTTGTGAGAGGAGATTGTATTTTGTTTCTTGTTTTAATGCAATAAAATATCAAAGTTTGTTTATTCTTTGCCATTCTTTGTTCTTGCATCCAATCCCGGAAGGGAAGTTTGTAAGTAATCTATTTGTCTAGAATAAGAGAGTTAGACTCATGAAAGGAGTAAGTGAGATATTCAACTTGATTGAAGGATACTAACTCAGCCTAGAGATATGTTAAGAGTTTTAGTGGCTAAAAGAAGTGTGGGGTTGGTTATTGGTTATAATTGATTAACGCCGGGAGGCATCATCAAGGACTGACCTTCAACAGTGTTTCGACTTAGGGATAAGCGGAGCTATTCAAGGACAATTTGCCGAACTTTGGTAAATCTGCCCAAGACCAAGGGATTGTCACAGAAGAGAACATTGTTGCTGCCGAGACAATATCTGCAATACAACCGAGGTAGTGCAATACAATTGCCGTGATAGGAACAAATCAATCGAATCCACTATACATCACAACTGGATCCTACCCTCTCTGTCTCATATTCGATCTCTCCTTACTTACTTTAGTTTTTTTAGTTTAAGCAATATCCAAACTTATCTGTGTTTTTACTTTTATTTTACAAAAGCAAGAAGACCGAAGGAAGCATATTAAGTACACCAATCCCTGAGGAGACGATAACTCGATAAATACTTATCACTTATTATTTAATGTTTACACTTGCACTCCAATTATGCATATTCAGCACGCATCAGTGACTAGAGGTGCCTATCACCGACTCTAGGAATTACTCTACTTCATGCTAGAGATGCTCGAAATTGGACAAACTTGTCCACAAAAACGCACAAACTTACAAAACCTTATAGCTTGTCTTCTAGGTAAACCCTTAGGTAACCGAAAAATTAAGTCTAAAAAATGGACATAGTTATGGTGAGGAGAATAGAAGGAAACATAAGACTAAGAGGGAATAAAGTTTGGCAAATTGATGGTTTGCATTGCTTGAGGATAAGCAATAGTCCGAGTTTCGGGGTGTGATAAGTGCTCAACTCACTATCACTTTCTACACTTTTCATGGGCATTAATCATCAATTTTACACCTACTTGAACCAAAGCATATACTTATTGCGATTATTTAGGTATTTTACTATTAAAGATAATATTTACAAAAAAGAATACTTTATTGTATTTTTATATCTGTGTAGGAAGAAGTATTCCAGCGGCAGCAAACTGTGGCCGAGGCAGGACCTGATGCCGAGGCAGCAGAGGACAAGTAGCGATGTGGTAGGCAAGCTGAGGAGAAAAATGACAAAAATATTGCTGGACAAGAAGCCCGAGGATCAGAGCTGAATCGCACGAGGAAAAGCCCAAGACAAGGCCATGCAGGAAAGCCTTCTACATGGAATAAACTTGGAAATATTTTATTTATGTATATGACTTATTCCCTACTCTAAGTTGTATTCTACTTAGGAAAGGTATTCTCTAGGCCAAGCCTATATAATACCTAGCCATCCAAAGGAGCAAGAGCACTTGACTTTAGAGACAATTCGATTTATAGAGGGCTTAGCCGATTTCTTCTTACTTTATGTTCTAAATTTGTTATGCTTAGCTGAAGGTTGTAAAGTATTAGTGTGAGGAAATTAAAATTTGTTTCTTGTTCCAATGTAATAAAATATCGAAGTTTACTTATTCTTTGCCATACCTTGTTCTTGCATTCAAGCTCGAGAGAGAAGGTTTTAAGTAATTCATTTATCTAATATCGAGAGAGTTAGATTCACGAAAGGAATAAGTACGGTGTATCAATCGAGAAACACTAACTCAGCCTAGAGATAGGTTAAGAGTTTCAGCGGCTAAAAGAAGTATGGGATTGGTTGGTGATTATAATTGATTCACGCCAAGAGATATCATCAAGGACTGATCATCAACACTGCTTTGACTTAGAGATAAGCGGAGTTATTAAAGGATATTTTGCCGAACTTTGATAAAGTCTTCCCAAGAGCAAGAGATTGTCGCGCTGGACGAGTATCTTCACTGTCAAGGCAATAATCTGCAGTACTGCCAAGGCAGTGTTGTACAATTGCATTAGACAGAAACGAGTTGATCAAATTCACTATACAATATAATTGGTTCCTAGCCACCTTTTTTTTATTTTTCTATCTTTATCTAGTTTTCATTATTTAGTTCAATCACAACTCAATCACTTGTGTTTATTTTATTTTCTTTACGGAGCAAGAAGATTAGGAGAAGCATATTAAGTAGACCAATCCCTATGGAGACGATACTTTATACTTATCACTTTATTACTTGGCTACGTGTTCACTTGTACTAAAAATACGCTTGGTATGAATAAAGTGATGAGTATCATCGGATATCGTCTCCATAGGGATTGGTATACTTAATAAGCTTTCCTTAATCTTCTTTCTCTATAAAAGAAATAAAGTAAAAACACAATAAATTGGGTTGTGATTGAACTAAATAATAATAACTAAATAAAGATTGAAAAATAAGATAAATAAGGCAGCCAAGATCCAGTTGTATTGTATAGTGGAATTGATCAACTTGTTCTTGTCCAAAACAATTGTACAATACTGTCTCGGTAGGACTGTAGATTACTACCTCGACAGTGATGAAACTCGTCTATTGCGGCAATCTCTTGCTCTTGGGAAGACTTTACCAAAGTTCGGAAAAGTGTCCTTTAATGATTTCGCTTATCTCTATGTTGAAATATTGTTGATGACCAGTCCTTGATGATACCTCTCAGCGTGAATCAATTATAATCACCAACCAATCCCACACTTCTCTTAGCCGCTAAAACTCTTAACCTATCTTTAGGCCGAGTTAGTGTTTCCCGATTGAAGAGTTAGTGTTTCCAGATTGAAACACCATACTTATCCCTTTCGTGAATCTAACTCTCTCGATATTAGATAAATGGATTACTCACAAACTTCTCTCTCGAGCTTGAATGTAAGAAAAAAGAATGGCAAAGAATAAGCAACCTTCGATATTTTATTGCATTAAGAACAAGAAACAAAGTTGACTTCCTCACACCAATACTTTATAACCTTCACCTAAGCCTAAAAAAAAATAGAACATAATACTAAAGTTCTAAATCTAATTCTACATTCTAAGCTATGAATCTAATGTATCTTCTTCCCTTGGACGACTATGCCTTATATAGGCTTAGCCTAGGGAAAACCTTTCCTAAGTAGAATACAACTTGGAGTAGGGAACAAGTCATGTACATAAATCAAATATTTCCAAATTTATTTCATCTAGAAGGCTTTCCCGCGTGGCCTTGTCTTTGGGCTTTCATTGTGCTATCCAGCTCCGATCCTTGGTTTTCTTGTCCATAACGTTCTCCTTATTTTTCTCCTCAGCTTGCCAGCCATATTACTACTTGTCCTCTGTTGTCTCAGCATCAGGTCCTACCTCGGCCACAGTTTGCTGTCGCGGCAATGCTTCTTCCTATAAAGATACAAAAATGCAATAAAGCTCGCCTTTTCTGTAAATATTATCTTTAATAGGATAATCCCTAAATATATCACATTAAATCTATGCATTGGTCCAAGTAGGTGCAGAATTGATGATTAATGCCCATGAAAAGTGTAGAGAGTGATAGTGAGTTGAGAACTTATGACACCCCCAAACTCGAACTATTGCTTGTCCTCAAGCAATGCAAACCATCAATTTGTCAAACTTTATTCCCTCTTGGTCTTATGTTTCCATCTATTCTCCCTACCATAACTATGTTTATTCTTTAGACTTAACTTTTCGGTTACCTAAGGGTATACCTAGAAGACAAACTATAAGGTTTTGTGAGTGTGTGCGTTTTTGTGGACAAGTTTGAATAAAGTCCTTCTTAGATAAAATCTAATTTCAAGATAAATAGACTTGGATTTAGTGTACTCTTCTTAAAACAACAATTTGTAGTTATGCACCCGAGAGGGGCTAACACGCTAAGGCATCCCGTGGTGGTTGAAGAGTCGAAGGCCTGCGCAACCGAGGGTATCTTCTATCCTCCTTCCTTTGCTTTATTTTTCATAATTTTAAGAGGATGATTGTGGATTATTAAGGATATATGTGGATGATACTTTCTTTAACTTTCACACCACCATGTGTTGCTTTATTTAGGTGGTTGTTTATGTGGATGATTAACTTTTGTTTTTTTTATTAATATATAGTTTCTATGTGTTTGTGTATTTGCTTTGCTCATTGTTGTTAATCATTTAAGCATTGTTAGAGGCATGAGAGTGTCTCGTGTTTAGGTGCATGTTGGGTGTTCGAGAGAAACCTAGCTATAGATCCTTAGATCATCTGGGAGGATCTAAGGGAGGATCTACGTGAGCAATGGGCTTCGGATAGTAACTAGATCCTAATATGATCTTAGGTGCTCGAGAGAGACTTAAGTGAGGGTTTCAACGACTAAAAGGAGTGTGCTTTGTCGATAGGCTAATATCGTTGCTGAGACCGAGAGAAGATACCATGATATTTTTGTTTATCATGTTCCTATGACTCGAGAGAGCGGGAACACTTTAGAAACCTTTGTCGAGTAAATATACACCATAGCAGCTATATGTTCATAGGAGTAAGGTTAAGAAGTCCATAAGAACCTCCACCAATTATTCTTAGGAGAGCTCATCAATAGAGGGTTAGTACAACATATTATTTAAACGTGTTCTTGCATCTTGTTTTTGCCTCAACATTTACAAACTACTTTCTTTGTTTACATGTTCTCTTGCAATCACACTACTATACATTCCACACACCACCTCCATACATCTATATTACCATCGCCATCCACTCCATTTTACCATCACCATTACACCTTCACCGTACATATCCATTTCCACCTGTTTATATCTTTATCTTTGTTTTTCTGTTTAGTTAGTGACACCCTTTTGCCTTGACAAATTTGACTGCACACTTTACCATAGATCCTCGTGATACTTACTCACCCTTTATTTCATGCACGACTGTGTATACTTGCACATATATGATCCACATAATTTTATAACAATACACGGACGATCACCAAGTTTTTGGTACCGTTGTCGAGGATCTGGCAAGAGTAAAGTTTGTAATTTTTATCTTGGCATTTTTGTTTTACTTTATTTGTTTTTCTAGTTCAATTTTACTTGTTTTCCTAGTTTTCTTTTCAGGGTTTTTCTCAGTGCATGTCAAGAAGGTCTATTAACGGACCTCTCTATCTTATAGCGCCTAAAATTGACCATTTGTTTCGTCAAAGAAGGCGTACACAACATAGAGCTATGGACCCACCAATGCAGAACCCAATAGTTCAAAATGTCGGGGCAAATCAAAATGTTGATGCACCTAGACCGAGGGCTATTAGGGATCATTTAAATCCTATCTTGTATGATATTAATAATGGCATCGTGGCACCAGATATTTAAGCTACTCGCTACGAATTAAAGCCTGTCATGTTCAATATGCTAAACTTTATTGTGTAATTTAGAGGGATAGCGTATGAAGACGCAAGGCAATATATTCGAGCTTTCCTTAAAGTTTTTGTCTCATTTTGACAATAAGGAGTACATGAGGATGTGTTGAAGCTCAAACTATTTCCTTATTCTCTATGTGGCCGACCAAGGGGATGGTTGATTAGAGTATTATCCGGATCGATGGAATCATGGGCTGATCTATGCAAGAGCTTTTTGCTACAGTATAATCCTTCGAATCTCAACAATCATCTTAGGAATGACTTTATTAAATGGTGACGACGAGTCTATGTACGAATGTTGGGATTGATACAAGGGATTGCTTCGGAAGTGTACAAATCATGGATTTCAAGATTGAACTCAAGTTATGATGTTTTACAACGGAGTCAATGCACCAACTAGGATGACGCTAGATGCATCGACAAATGGAACTTTGCTAAACAAATCACTCGAGGAGACATTTAACATACTTGATAGAATTGCCAACAATGACTATCAATTTCCTTCTACAAGACTTGGGACCAAGAGGAAGGCGCAAGGCACTTTTGAGCTGGATGCTAAGGATTCACTATCAGCCCAACTCCCAGCTATCACCAACATGTTGAAGAGCATTCAACGTTCCAACAAAGTGAAGGAATTGAAGATGGTCAGTTCAGCAAGTCTATTATGCCATGGCAATCATCACGAGAGTGAGTGTCCAGGAAACCATGAGATAGCCAATTAGGTGAGCAATTTCAACAGAAGCAACAACAATCCCAGCTCCAACACCTATAATCTAGGGTAGCGTCAGCATCCAAATTTCTCATGAAGAAATCAAGGATCCAACAACCCTAATCCCCTAGCTCGAAATAAGAATGAGACCCAAAATTTTTAGTCGAATACGCTTATGCGTGTGGTATAAGTGCAATTTGAGTGCAAGTGTACACGTCGTCAAGTAATAAAATGATAAGTATATCGTGTATCGTCTCCACAGGAATTGATATACTTAATATGTCTTCCTTTGTTCCCTTGCTCTTGAAAATAAAGTAAAAACACAAATACGTTAATTTGTTTTATCTAACTAATTAATTAAATAACAAAACATAAAATAAAAGGTTGAAGACGATTATAGAGAAAATGGGTAGGATCCAGTTGTGTCAATTAGTGGATTCAATTGATCTTCTTCTTGTCCAATGAAATTACACAACACTGCTTCGACAGTACTGCAAATACCACCTCGGCAACATTGGTGTTCCTCTGCCGCAAAAATCTCTTGTCGCGAAAATGGGTAGGATCCAAAATATTCTTTATATTTTTATCTTTCATTGCGCCTCTATTATTGGTGATGTCACACTGCTTCACTACCGCTTCTGCCCTAGATATTCCTGCATGTATAGAATATGTAATAATATCTGCATTCTCTATAAATATTAACTTTATAAGTAATGATAACAGAATGTCAAGTATTTGCGCAAAGAGTTCATAATCGGTTCAAGTTGGTGTATAATAGATACATAAAGTACCATGAGAAGGGTCGTAAATAACTACCTTTTAGGCAATCATCAAATACCCTCAAACTCGAACTATTGCTTATCCTCAAGCAATGGAAAACATCAAATTGTCGAACCTTACTCCCTTTGGTCTTACTTTTCCATCTATTCTCCCCACCATGGTCATGTCTATCTCTCTGTTTTAGCCATTAGTTTACCTAAGGACTTTTACTAAGAAACAAGCTATAAGGCTAGGTGAGTGTGTGCGTTTTATGGACAAGGCTGATTCAAGGCTTTCTTAGAGAAACTCTAAGTTCAAGATAAATAGAATCTTGGACTAAAGCTGTCTCCTTAAAACAACAAGTCTTGAGCCAATTTCGGGCACCTCAAGATATGCGTTTTCTATTTTATTCTTTTTCTTATTTGTTTTCTTATTAACCACCTATTTAGCATACTAGAGCCAGTTTTGGGCACCTCTAGCACGAAGGAGAGCAAAACTAGAGCCAGTGAAAGGCACCTCTAGTTATTTTTCCAAAAGGTTCTAAGTCCTTATCACCTAAGTTTATTAAAAGAACTCCTAAATCAAATAAGTCCAAAAAGTGTTTATTTTCTTTCTAACCCTAAAGAAAGCTTTTAAGTTTTATTCCATGAGTATCTTATGGCTATCCCTTCAAAACAGAACTTGGCCATGGTAAGGAAAACGATTTCTATAGCCTTAAAGGAGTAAACTAAAGTAAAACTGACGTAGGGCAATGCAAGATTACAAATATAAATTCAAGAAAAGAGAATATTTTAAAAATTTTCAGAAAAAAATTTACTCCCTTTTGCTTGGTAATGTCGCGGCAATTGGTAGCCTCGGCAGTACTTCTACACCTATAGTCTCCCCCAAACTCAAACCGAGCATTGTCCTCAATGCTTAAAATATAAGGCATGCAAAAGAAAACAAGGATAGTAAAGCAGCAGGGATTAAATAGATTCTAATTGTGATTTAGAAGAGCTTCTGGAAATAGTTGCCCTCCTAGGTATTCTGGCCAGTGCTTTCATTCTTGATCCTTGTCCTGGTGATTGTTATATTTTTGCCTGTCGGGGCGGCTGTACTCTGGTGGGCGTTTGTTTCTGCAGTGGGGATGTAACTTCATCTCCATCTTCTTCTTTGTCTGTATACATCACCTCTGTTTCTCCCCCTGCCTCGGCAGTTGATATTCTCTCTTGGGTATGCCATGAGTTCTCATGGACATACTCATCAATTTGTCTAGAGAGACTATCTTCAGAAAAACTGCCTATGGGGATAGGATTCCATGGTGGAGAGTTGAAGACAACTCTCCTCTTTGATGGCCGCCTGCTGCTGGATGATGTGGCGGCCGTGCCCGCAGATCTAGATGGGCCGGCAGCGTGAAACTTTTGTTGTGGCTTAGCGGTAAAGAATGGTCTAGGCCCTGTAGCAGGTGTTGTGTCTGTGTAAGGCCCTGGAGCATGTTGGCAAGAGTGTTATTGAAATCTCTCTGATATTCCATGTATCTTTGCTGGCGCAGGTCCATGTCTGACATCCTCTACAAAATCTCCTGATATCGATTTGTTGCGGTAGTGGTTTGGGCATGATCAGGTGCTTCTTCCGTATACTGCCCTTCGGAAGTGAATTGTTGAGGTGTTTCCTGCACTGGGTCTGCTTGGGTGATCTGCATTAATCTGCGGCAGAATTCTTTTGTCCAGCCTTGCCTTTGTGTTTTGTATTCATCGGTTTCTTCTATAAGGACACTTACAGTAATGCATAGGGCAGAGATTAAACTAGGGAAATATAATGGACCTCGTTCTTTCTTACCGCACTCATAGATTTTTTGAAAAATGATCTCTCCAACATTGATGGTCCTTTTGTTGATGATTAAATGAATAAGCAACAATCTTTTTCTATCAATTGTGTTGTTGTGGGAGGTGGGCATGAGGCGTCGCTTTACAAATGTGTACCAAAGCTTGGCTTCAGGTTTAAGCTTGAGCCTTGTTACACAACCCCTATGGGTACCAGTTTCCCATGGAGTGTTATCGTAGCATAGTTCGTCCTTATTGGCCTCGTAATCCTCAATATTGGCTGCAAATTCACCATGCTCATCACGTATGGGGATACGACTATAGTAATCGTTGGTTGCCTCAGCATCAAGCTTTATTGGCTTGCCCCGGTAGTAGACGAACAACGTTTCCTTGTTCGGGCAATGTGCATAGAATTCTCTAACAATTGTGGCATTTGCTATGGGAGGTTGGAGGAAGAATTTTTCCCAATCCTGGTCTTCGATTTTGTCGAACAAGAATTGGTCGATGTCGTAGTTTTCTTCAATGGTGTGCTGGAATCCTTGTTCCTCCCATAACTGCCGTGCAACAAAAGATCTTTGGAAACGTTCTATTATGATGATATTAGTGAAACGTCTGTATGCTGTCATGGATGATTCGAATGTTGATGAGATGTTCTTAAAAATAAGTTGTAAGAATGCGGGTAGAAATGTAGAGAGTTCTGAAAAGTTCAAGATATAGTGAGAGCGAGATTGTTCAAGAAGCAAAAGTAGCAAGAAGGCAAGAGTAAATAACGCACAACAACGAGTCTGCTTATATAGGCTGTAAAAACATGATTGTTAAAAAAATATAGCCGTTAGGCATTTACTGCCTTGATGTATAGTTACTACCGCGGCGGATTTCTCGGCAGAGAGCCGTTACACTGTTTCTGCCCATTGGGAGTTCTGCGGTTCTAACATAGTGCAATACTACGACAGCAGACTTCCTGCCATGGTATAATTTTTCCTGCATTCATAGTTTTATTAAAAAAACATATAAAATACTGATATAATAATTAAATTTGAAGGGAAGAGATTATGTTACTTGTGGAGTGCATGTGAATGCATCTCCTACTTTCATTCTCTCTTGCTGGCCCGTATCTTTCTTCATGAGTTGGTCAGTCCCTTCAGTGCATACGGTTCCTCCTTTGGGGTTTATTCTTTATCGAACAGTCTGCCGAACGTGCTGCCCAAGCAGGATGTTTTAGTACCCTGATTCGATGTATGGAGAGCCTTACATTCTTCTGGAGCGTCTGAGTGTGGAAGATTGTGGAAAGTGTTCAACTTGACTTGTTGATCATTTATCCATATTGTGAGCTCGTCATTTTCTACATCAATGATGGTACATCCAGTAGCAAGGAAAGGTCGACCCAATATGATCGGTGCGTTATCGTCGGCCTCACAGTCAAGGACAAGAAAGTCGGCAGGAAATACGAACTTGTCAACTTTCACCAGAATGTCCCTAATTTTGCCTTCAAGATGCACATAAGATCGATCCGCAAGTTGGAGCAGTATTGTTGTTGGTTTTGCCCGTCCAATTCCAAGTTTCTGAAAAACTGATTTGGGCATAAGGGTGATGCTTGCTCCCAAGTCGCATAGGGTCTTTCCTTTATAACCATCTCCAATTGCACAAGGGATTGTGAAGCAGCCAAGATCTTTTAGTTTGGGCGGCATGCGATTATGCGACATGGCCATGAAACCTTCAGTGGCTGCCACCGATTCAAATTCTCCTAGCCATCGTCGTTTGGATACTATGTCCTTTAAGAACTTGGCATAGTTGGGCATTTGTTCAATAGCCTCAACTAGTGGCAAGTTGATATGGACCTGTTTCAATATGTCTAGGAATTTCTGAAATTGGTGGTCCTGTTTGTGCTTCTTCAACCTATTTGGGAAAGGAGGTGGTGGTCTGATATCCTCCAGGTTTCCTTGGATATTGAGTTTAATACCTGGGGTGAACTTATCTGCAGCTGCCTCAGCAGGTAGTTCTTATACTGTTGGTTCTATTGCCTTGACAATGCTATCGACAGGGTCCTACTCAGCTTCTGAGTCCTTATGATGTTACTTTTCTAATTGGACATTATCGGCTAAGGTCCTTTCTTTATCTTTCAATTGTAGGCCACTTCTAGTTGTGATTATCTTGCATTACTCGTGGCCTAACACTTTAGCAACTTCAGTATTGCTAGGTAAACCCCCTAGTGGTCGAGTATTTTGTCGTTTGGAAAACTAACCAACTTGGGTTTCTAAAGATTTTATTACAACCTCCTGGTTCTACAGTCTCATCTTGGCTCGGTTCATGAAGTCATCAATATGCTTCATGAAGCGACTATTCTCCATCATGTAAGCATCAGTCTTTGTCATAAAAGCCGTGAGAGAATCTGTCAATGCATTTAGAGACTGTTGTTGTTGTACCTGCTGCCGTGGCATGGACTGCTGAGTGTTCTGCTGCGGCAGGTTCTGGCTTTGATGCTGGAATCCAGGGGCTTGATTAATTGGATTCAAGGTATTGTTAGGGTTACTCCATGAAAAGTTCGGATGCCTTTTCCAAGATGGGTTGTAATTGTTGGACATCATTGGATTGTTTCTGTTATAGTTTCCAATATATAGGCTGGTCTCTTCATATGACATGTAATCCGATGAGTTAACTACCTTAACCTCATGTACGTTTCTCTAGGCTTGCATATTCTGAACCATCTTGGTTAGAGAAGCCAATTGTGCTGCCACCGAATTGGATGTATCTAATTCAAGGACTGTGGTAAGACGTCTCATTCCTCCACGCCTTGATATGGGAAATTAGAAATCGTTCCTTGCGAGTTTGTTCAGAATTTCAATAGCCTCTGCGGGTGCTCTATCTAAAAGTGTCCCATTTGCGGAAGCATCTAGCATTATCCTTATTGAAGCGTTGGTAGCATTATAAAACATGAAGACTTGCGTCCACAAGGGAAAACCATGTAGTGGGCATTTGTTTAATAGTTCTCTATAACGTTCCCATGCCTCATACATTGGTTCATCTTCATCTTGCCGGAATAATATGATTTCATTACGGATACGATCATAGAGATTTGTCGGATTAAACCTCGTAATGAATTCTCGGTAGAGTCCTCCCAAGATCCTATGGATCCTACTGGATACCATTCAACCAAGTTTTTGCCCTATCCCTCAGTGAATAGAGGAACAATTTTATCGCAGAATATCTTCATGGACTCTTTGAATCTTGAAAGAGTTGCATACTTCCATGAATGATTTAAGATGTTGACTTGCATCTTCAGTAGCAGACCCACTAAAATGTCCAATTGTGTTCAACATGTTGAACATCACTGGTTTGAGCTCAAAGTGAGTTGCTTCGATTTTTGGGGTGACTACGCCAGGGTTGAGTCCGTTTAGATCTTTCACCAGATAGTCTCTAATAGTGGGCTGCCTCAGCAATAGTTGCGGCATTAGCTGTTGCGGCATTGCTGGCAATACATTATGATCAACAAGTGGAATTTGTCCTCTTGGTGGATTATCCATGGCTTGGAACAGATTGCGTCTTAGATGATGTCTTATGCGTTCAACCTCAGGATCCAACTCGTACAATGGTCCACTCGGGTTTCCCCTGGTCATAAACCAAATAAATCAAAGTTAGTAATAAAAAAATAAAATAAATAAAATAAAGTTAAAGTTAGATAAAGGATAGTTAAAGAGCAAGAAAATTAAAGAAAACAAAATTTAGTTGCCAATCCCCGACAACGGCGCCAAAAACTTGATGCGTGTGGTATAAGCGCAATTTGAGTGCAAGTGTACACGTCGTCAAGTAATAAAATGATAAGTATATCGTGTATCGTCTCCACAGGGATTGGTATACTTAATATATCTTCCTTTGTTCCCTTGCTCCTAAAAATAAAGTAAAAACACAAATAAGTTGATTTGTTTCATCCAACTAATTGATTAAATAACAAAACATAAAATAAAAGGTTGAAGACGATTATAGAGAAAATGGGTAGGATCCAGCTATGTCAATTAGTGGATTCAATTGATCTTCTTCTTGTCCAATGCAATCACACAACACTGCTTTGACAGTACTGCAGATACCGCCTCGGCAACATTGGTGTTCCTCTGCCGAGGCAATCTCTTACTCTTGGGCAGAGGTATCAAAGTTTAGCAAAGTGTCCGTAAATGACTCCGCTCATCTCTGAGTCAAAGTGTTGTTGATGACCAGTCCTTGACGATACCTCTCGGCGTAAATCAACGATAACCACCAACCAATTCAACACTTCTTTTAGCTGCTGAAACTCTTAAACTATCTCATGGGCTTCCAAAGAGTCTAGGCTGAGTTAGTGTCTACAACACCGTACTTATCCCTTTCATGAATCTATACCTCTCGATGCTAGATAAATAGATTACTTGCAAACTTCCCTCTCGGGCTTGAGTACAAGAACAAAGAATGACAATAGTATAAGCAAACTTTGATTTTATTATTGCATAAGAATAAAGATACAAGAATCAATCTTCTCTCACTAATATCGACAACCTTCACCTATCCCTAAGAAATTTAGAACATATTATGGTTTAAGTACAATTATTAAGAAGAAAGGTTTTCTCTAAAAATCGGCTCTCTTAGACAATGTGGTCGGCTAGGGTATTTATAGTCTTAACCTAGGGCAAACCTTTCCTAAATAGACTTCAACTTGGAGTAGGGAACAAGTCTTCTTCAAGGAATCTGATATTTCCAAGTTTGCCACCTTCTAGAAGGGTTTTCCCGCTTGGTCTTTATCTTGGGCTTTTAGCGCGCTAGCCTAGTCCAATTGATGTGCTGCATCTTCTAGAATATTCTTTATATTTTTATATTTCATTGCGCCTCCATTGTTGGTGATGCCACGCAGGATTCTGCCGCGGCCTTGTCTTCTACCTCGGCCGCAACGCTGCTTCACTACCGCATCTGCCCTGAATATTCCTGCATGTACAGAATATGTAATAATATATGCATTCTTTATAAATATTGACTTTATAAGTAATGATAACAGAATATCCAGTATTTGCGTAAAGAGTTCATAACTTAGTTCAAGTTGGTGTATAATAGATACATAAAGTATCATGAGAAGGGTCGTAAATAACTGCCTTTTAGGCACTCATCATATGCCTTGGCATAATCAGAACAAGGGGGTATCATCATCATTAAATACCAGTTCTTTGGAAATAATCATGCAAGAATTTATTCTAAGTACCAAGACGATGTTTCAAGAGCATACTACAACTATCAAGAACCAAGGAACACTACTACAAGGCAATAATGCTTAGTTGCAAAATCTGGAGAGTTAGGTTGGCCAAATTGCCATGGCATTAGAAGAGCGTCAGCCTGGACGTCTACCGAGTGACACTGAAGTCAGTAAGCCACATGGTAAAGAGTAATGTAACACGATCACACTAAGGAGTGTCACACAAATTAATCAACAAGATAAGTTTGGGGGGAAGAAGTCTGATGATTCCTTACCCAATCCTGTGCAAGAAGAAATGTCTAAGCAAGTTCTCGAGGAAAAGGACAAGGAGGAAGGTTTGACGAAGGAACCTGCTGATGGAGCGAGCAAAAATGCCACGGAAAAATTAGTTCCTAAGCTCACAGTGGAAAAAGTTAGACCCCACCACCCTTTCCCTGAGTCTGAAGAAGCAAAATGATGAAACTCAGTTCAAGAAGTTTTTGGATAAACTAGATCAGTTATACATAAATGTCCCACTCTTGGAGGCAATTGACCACATGCCCACCTATGCTAAATTTCTCAAGGAGATAGTCACGAAGAAGCATAAAGTGGAGAAGTTTGAGACAATTACTACGGTAAAAGAGTACTGCTCTGCTTTGAGTAAATTACCACTAAAGAAGAAGGATCCAGACAGCTTCATTATTCTGTGTGATATTTGAAACAAGTTCATTGGGAAAGCACTTTGTGGTCTTGGATCAAGTGTGAATCTGATGTCCAAGTTAATTTTTGTGAAGCTTGGAATGGGAGATGCGAGACCCATATCCATCATATTGCAACTAGCCGATCGTTTCCATGTGAGACCCGAGGGGAAGATTGAAGATTTCATAGTGAGGGTGGACAAATTCGTGTTTCCAGCCGACTTCCTCATACTTGATTTCAAGGTTGATACTAATGCACCCATTATCTTAGAGAGACCTTTCCTAGCAACCGGTCGTATTCTCATTGATGTTGAGAAGGCTGAGCTTACTATGCGAGTAGCAAATCAAAGATTGACCGTAAACATTAACAATTCTCTTAAGTACGTGGATGATTCTAAAGAATGTCGGAGAATTTTGGAAGTAGACTCTAAGTTGTCAATGGAAGCTGATCATTTTTGTCACAATAATTTTGTTTAACTAGATGACTATGAAGAGCTCATCAAAGAAGATGAAGAGGAGGAAACAGGTGAATTTTCATTGGAGAACCACCAATCTAATTTGTTGATAGCAAGAAATTATTCAAGCTCTGAACCTCTTGATTTTGAGAAATTCATTCTTCCCAAGCCTTCGTTACTTAATGGACCTAAGCTGAAGCTGAAGATTTTGTCACAGCATCTTAAATATGCTTATCTGGGTGAAGATGAGACACTATTTGTTATCATTTCTGCAAATCTTAATTCTGATCAAGAAAGAAGGCTACTTACCGTTTTGTCACAGCATAAACGAGCAATAGGATGAACTATGGCAGATTTAAAGGGGATTAGTCCGACCATCTGTATGCATAAGATATTTCTGGAAGAATGTCATGGCAAATCCATAGAGCCACAACATAGACTCAATCCTATTTTGAAGCAAGTTGTTATGAAGGAGATTATCAAATGGCTTGATGTTGGAGTTATTTACCCAATATCGGATAGTTTATATGTAAGCCCGGTTCAGTTTGTGTCCAAGAAGGGAAGCATAACCGTGGTAAGCAATAAAGACAATAAGCTATTGTCGATGCGAGTAGTGACCAGATGAAATATTTGAATGGACTATCGCAAGCTCAACAAAGTTACAAAAAAAGATCATTTTCCTCTACCCTTCATCGACCAAATGTTGGATCGCTTAGTGGGCAAGGCTTACTATTGTTTGATGGATGGATATTCGGGTTATAACCAAATTACCATCACACTGGAGGATCAAGAGAAGACCACTTTCACTTGTCCTTATGGCACTTACACTTTTCGGAGGATGCCCTTTGGATTGTGTAATACCCCGACAACTTTCTAGCGCTACATGCAAGCTATTTTCTCTGATATGGTTGAGGACTCGCTCGAGATATTCATGGATGACTTGTTTGTTTCTGGAGATAGTTTTTAGAATTGTCTTGACAATTTAGAAAAGGTCTTGGAGCGATGTGAAGAAGTTGACCTTGTGCTGAATTGGGGGAAATGTCACTTCATGGTGACAAAAGGTATTATGTTGGGCCATAAAATTTCACACAAAGGCATTGAGGTAGACAAAGCTAAGATCGAGGTGATCTAGAAGCTATGACCACCAACAAATGTCAAGGGTATAAGAAGTTTCCTCAGACACGTGAGATTCTATTGGAGATTCATCAAAGATTTCTCTAAGATCTTCAAGCCCTTGTGCATGTTGTTGCAATAAAATCAGCCTTTTGTGTTCGATCAAAAATGTCATGGTGCTTTCACAGACCTAAAGAGAAGCCTGATCACTACACCCGTTGTTGTTCCCCCAGATTAGACCTTACCGTTCGAGCTGATGTGCGACGCGAGCGATTATGCAGTGGGAGTAGTCTTGGGGAAGTGTCGAGGTAAAATTTTTCATGTTATTTATTATGCTAGCCATACTTTAAAGGATGCACAACTTAACTATACTACCACAGAGAAAGAGCTACTTGTCGTGGTATTTGCATTTGACAAGCTTAGGTCATACATAATAGGCACCAAAGTCATTGTCCACACCAATCACTCATCTATTAAATACTTAGTAACTAAAAAGGATGTCAAACCTAGCCTTATTAGATGGATACTGCTGTTGCAAAAATTCGATTTAGAGGTGGTAGATAGAAAGGGCACTGATGCGTGTAATAATTGCACAATTGTATAGTGTACATGTCGCAAGTAATAAAGTGATAAGTATATCGTGTATCGTCTCCACAGGGATTGGTATACTTAACATGTCTCCCCTTGTTCCCTTGCTCCTGAAAGATAAAGTAAAAACACAGATAAGTGGATTTGTTTAACTAAATAACAAAACATAAAATAAAGGATTGAGAACGATATAGAAAAGTGGGTAGGATCCAGCTGCGTCAATTAGTAGATTCGATTGATCTTCTTCTTGTCCAATGCAATTACACAACACTACTTCGGTAGTACTGCAAATACAACCTCGGCAGCGTTAGTATTCTCTGCTGCGACAATCTCTTGCTCTTGGGAAGATGCATCAAAGTTCAGTAAAGTGTTCGTACTTGACTCCGCTTATCTCTAAATCAGAGCGTTGTTGATGACTGGTCTTTAACGATACCTCTCGGCATGAATCAACGATAATCACCAATCAATCCAACACTTCTTTTAGCTTTTGAAACTCTTAATATATCTCTAGGCCGAGTTAGTGTCATCAACACCGTACTTATCCCTTTCGTGAATCTAACTCTCTTGATGCTAGATAAATAGATTACTTACAAACTTCTCTCTCGAGTTTGAATGCAAGAACAAGGAATGGCAATAGGATAAGCAAACTTCGATATTATTATTGCATTAGAACAAAGAAACAACAAACAATCTTCTCTCACTAATATCTACAACCTTCACCTATCCCTAAGAGATTTAGAACATAATGTCAATAAGTACAAATCTTAGGGCAAGGGTTTATCTAAAATCGGCTCTCTTTAACAATATGCCCGGCTAGGCTATATATAGTCTTAACCTAGGGCAAACCTTTCCTAAATAGACTCTAACTTGGAGTAGGGAGCAAGTCTTCTACATGAGATCTGATGTTTCCAAGTTTGTAACTTTCTAAAAAGCTTCTCCCGTTCTGTTTTTGACTTGGGCTTTTAGTGCGCTAGCCTGGTCCAATTGGTGTGTTGCATCTTCCAGAATGTTGTCTATATTTTTGTCTTTCAGTTGCCTATCATGTTGATATTGCACTCATGATACTGCCGCGACCTTGTCTCTGCCTCGGCCGCAACGATGCTTCTCTACTGCCTCAGCCTTGGATATCCCTACATGTACAGAATATGTAATAATATCCGCATTCTTTATGAATGTAATCTGTGTAAGTAGTAATAACAGAATATCCAATATTATATAATGAGTCCATATTTTAGTTCAAGTTGGTGTATAATAGATGCATAAAGTACCATGAGAGGGGTAGTAAATAACTGCCTTTTAGGCACTCATCAAATACCCTCAAACTTGAACTATTTCTTTTCCTCAAACAATGCAAGACATCAAATTGTCGAACCTTACTCCCATTTGGTCTTACTTTCCATCTATTCTCCCCACCATGGTCATGTCTATCTCTACGTTTTAGCCACTAGTTTACCCAAGGACTTTTACTAACAAACAGGCTATAAGGCTAGGTGAGTATGTGCGTTTTATAGACAAGGTTAATTCAAGGCTTTCTTAGATAAACTCTAAGTTCAAGACAAGTAGAATTTGGATTAAAGCTATCTCCTTAAAACAACAAGTCTTGAGCCAATTTCAGGCACCTCAAGGTATGTGTTTTCTATTTTTTATTTTATTTTATTTTAAGCGAACTTTAGCATACTAGAGCCAGTTTCGAGCACCTCTAGAATGAAGGAGAGCAAAATTAGAGCCAGTTTCGGGCACCTCTAGTTATTTTTCCAAAAGATTCTAAGCCTTTATCACCTAAGTTCATTAAAAAGAACTCCTAACTCAAGTAAGTCTAAAAAGTGTTTCTTTGTTTTCTAACCTTAAAGCAAGCTTCTAAGTTTTATTTCATGAGTATCCTATGGTTATCCCTTCAAAACAGAACTTGGCCATGGTAAGGAGAAAGATTTCTATAGACTTAAAGAAGTAAGCTAAAGCAAAGCTGATGTAGAGCAGTGCAAGATTAAAAACAGTAATTCAAAAGAAGAGAATATTGTCAAAAAAATTTCAAAAAAATACTCCCTTTTTCATGGTAATGCCGCGGCGGTGGGTTGCCTCGGTAGTGCTTCTGCACCTACAATACACCCAAACTCAAACCGAGCATTGTCCTCAATGCTCATCATCTAAGGTAAACAACAATTTCAATAATGAAATAGATAGAAGCATAAAAATTATTTATAACGATTTCGAGGAGCTGCTTATACGGAGCAGTCTCTTAGGTCGTGCTGCTGACTCTTTTCGTCTAGATACTTGTGCTGGTGATTGTTGTTGTTTGGCTTACCGATGTAGCTAAACTAGATTGGGCGATGTGCGGTGTGGTGGCGCAGTAACTTCATCTCCTTCTTCCACTTCGTCAATATTTTCTGTGTGCATGATTTTTGTCCCGCCCCCTGCCGTGGTAGTGGATATTGCTGGTTCATGTGACGAATTATGGTATTTGTCAATCTCGCGAGACAGAGTGTCTCTGATGAGACTGGGCATAGGGATTAGTTCTCGTTGGGGAGAGTTAAAAACAGCTCGCCTCTTGGACGGTCGTTGACTGGTAGAGGATACTCCGGTAGACCTGGTTTGCGAGGAAGGTCTAACATCGTGAAACTGTTGAGGCGGCCGTGGTTGGAAAAATGGTTGCGACCCTAGGGTAGGTGTTGTCTCGGTATAAGGGGCGACAGTGACAAAGATGTTAGCTGGGAATTTTGGGAATTTAGCCCCTTGATTTGGGAAGCTTGTTATCAGTATATGGGCGAGAGATATGTTGATGTCGCGCTGGTACTCCATTTAGCATTGCTGGTGAAGGTCCATGGCTTTCATCCTCTGCAGAATTTCTTAGTAAGGGTCTGCTGCGATAGGGCCCTTGGCAGATATGGGTACTTCTGTCGAGTACAACCCTTCAGCAGTAAAGTCTACAGTGAACTGCTGCGGTATTGCTTGGACAGGTTCTGCTTGGGTTATCTGCATGACTCGGCGATAGAAATCTTTAGACCATCCCTGCGGATTCGGTGTGCATTCGTCTGTAGCCTCGACTGGTACACCTACAACAATACACAAAGTAGAGATTAAAGAAGGGAAACATAAAGGGCCTTTGTCTTTCTTACCATAATCATAAATTTCTTGGAGAATAATTTCTCCAACGTTGATGGTCCTCATGTTGATTTTGGACTGGATGAGCACCAAACGTCTCCTGTCGACTGTGTTGTTATGCGATATGGGCATTAAACATCTTTTGACAAAGGTGCACCACATCTTAGCCTCGGGTTTGAGGCTCAATCTTGTTACGGATCCTCTATGGTTACCAGTCTCCCATGGGATATTACCATAACAAAGATCATCTTTGATTAGCTCGAAGTCGATATCGGTGATCTCCGCCTCAAAATCACTATGTGCATTGGATAACGGAGTGAGGCCATAGCGTTGGTTGATTGCTTCGGCATTAAGGGCGACTAGCTTCCCTCGACAGTGGACATATAAATTTCCTTCCCTCGGCATGTGGGCATAAAATTCTCGGACGATCATGGCATTCGCTGGGGGAGGTTGGAGACAGAAGATTTCCCAAAATTGGTATTTGATTTTGTCAAACAAAAACTATTCGATGTCGTAATTATCTTCATCCAAGTGCTGAAATCCTTGCTCCTGCTATAGCTGTCGAGCAACAAAAGAACGGTAGAATCACTCTTCAATGGCGGCAGGGTAGAAGCGGTTGTAAGCGGCCATGATTGTAGTTATTGAATGCCTTGAGCGAAATCTAGAGTACTTGAAAACATTGCTGCAAATTTCAAGAAGTAGATGAAAGCTAAAGTAATGAAGAGCAAGATTGTGAAAGAAAGAAGATTAGCAAGAATGCAAGAGTGGGTAATTCTAAGCAAGTGAGCTGTTTATATAGGCTGTAAAAAATATGACTGTTAAAAATTAGCCGTTAGGCATTTACTGCCTTGATGAACAGTTACTGTCGTGGTGGATTTCTCAATAGAGAGTCGTTGCACTGTTTTTGCCCGTTAGGATTGCTGCGGCTCTGAAACAGTGCACTGCCGTGGCAATAGACTTCCTGCTGTGAAATAATTTTTTTGTATTCCTTGCTTTATTTATCAAAAAAAAAACTTAAAATCATAAAATACTGAAAATAAAACATAACAACATATAAAACTAGTCCTAATATAATAAATAAAATGGAAGGGAAGAGGTTATGTTACTTGTAGAGTGAATGTGAATGCATCTCCCAATTTAGTTATCTCTTTCTGGCTCGTTTCTTCCTTCGCGTGTTGGCCAGTCCCTTTAGTGCATTCGACTTCTCCTTTAGGCTTTATTCGCTTACCGAATAGTCTGCCGAGCATGTTGCCCAGGCAGGATGTTTTAGTACCCTGATCTGTTGTATGAAGAGCCTTACATTCTGTTGGAGAGTCTGAAATTGTGAGATTATGGAAGGCGTTCAACTTGACTTACTGATCATTTATCCGCATTGTGAGATTGCCATTTTCCATGTCAATGATGGTGCGTCTGGTAGCAAGGAAAGGTCGACCTAGGATGATCGGTGCATTGTCGTCGGCCTCACAGTCAAGGACAAGAAAGTCGGAAGGAAATATAAACTTGTCGACCTTAACCAGAATGTCCTCAATTTTGCCTTCAGGATGCACATAGGACCAATCCGCAAGTTGGAGCAGTACTATTGTTGGTTTTTCCCGTCCTATTCCAAGTTTTTAAAAAACTGGTTTGGGCATTAGATTGATGCTTGCTACCAAGTTGCATAGGGCCTTTCCTTCGTAACCATCCCCAATCGCACAGGGGATTGTAAAGCATCTTGGATCCTTTAGCTCAGGCGGGATGCGATTGTGTAGCATGGCTATGCAACCTTCAGTGGCTGCCACCGTTTCAAATTCCCCTAGCCATCGTCTTTTGGATACTATGTCCTTTAAGAACTTGGCATAGTTGTGCATTTGTTCAATAGCCTCAACTAATGGCAAGTTGATATGGACTTGCTTTAAGATGTTTAGGAATTTTCGAAATTGGTGATCCTGTTTGTGCTTTTTTAACTTCTGCGGGAAAGGAGGTGGTGGTCTTATATCCTCCAGGTTTCCTTGGATATTGGGTTTAATACCTGGGGTGAACTTATCTGCAGCTGCCTCGGCAGGATTTTCGGGTACTATTGGTTCTGCTGCCGAGGCTGTGCTTTCGGCAAGGTCCTGCTCAGCTTCTGAGTCCTCGTGAGGTTGCTTTTCTGGTTGGACTCTATCGGTTGAGGGTCCTTCTTTATCTTTTAATTGTAGGCCATTTCTTGTCGTAATTACCTTGCATTGCTCGAGCCTAACACCTTAGCAACCTCAGTATTGTTAGGTAAACCCCCTGGTGGTCGAGTGTTTTGTTGTTGGGCAAATTGACCAACTTGGGTTTCTAAAGACTTGATGGCAGACTCCTGGTTTTGCAGTCTCATCTTAGTTCGATTCATAAAGTCATTAGTACGCTTCATGAAGCAGCTATTCTCGGCCATGTATGAATCAGTCTTTGACATGAATGTCGTAAGAGAATCTGCAGTGCGTTCAGAGACTACTGTTGTTCGACCTGCTACGGCGGCATAGACTACTGAGTGTGCTGCTCTGGTAGGTTCTGAATTTGGTGCTGGTATCCAGGGGCTTGGTTGACTGGATTTAAGGAATTGTTGGGGTTACTCCATGAAAAATTTGGATGTCTTTTCCAGGATGGGTTGTAATTATTGGACATCATATGATTGTTCCTGTTATAATTTTCAACATATAGGCGAGTTTCCTCAGATGAGTTGACGGCCTTAACCTCATGTATATTTTGTTGGGCTTGCATATTCTGAACCATCTTGGTCAGAGAAGCCAATTGTGCTACCACCGAACTAGTTGTGTCTAATTCATGGGCCGTGGCATGGCGTCTCATTCCTCCTCGCCTTGATGTAAGAAACTGGAAGTCGTTCCTTGCGAGTTTATTCAGAATCTCAATGGCCTCCGCGGGTGCTATATCCAAAAGCGTCACATTAGCGGAAGCATCTAGCATCATCCTAGTGGAGGCATTGGATGCGATCATAGAGATTTGTCGGGTTGAACCCCTTAATGGATTCTCGACAGAGTTCATTCCAAGATCCTATGGATCCTACTGGGATGCCATTTAACCAAGTTTTCGCCCTATCTCCAAGTGAATAGGGGAACAACTTTAATCTTAAAATATCTTCATGGCCTCCTTGAATTTTGAAAGAATTGTACACTTCCATGAAAGATTTAAGAAGTTGCCTTGCATCTTCAGCAGTAGACCCACTAAACTATCCAATTGTATTCAACATGTTGAACATCACTGGTTTGAGCTCTAAGTGAGTTGCTTCAATTTTCGGGGTGACTACGCCAGGGTTTAGTCCGTTTAGGTCTTCCACCAGAAAGTCTCTAACAGTGAACTGCCTCGGCATTGGTCGCGGCAGTGGCTGCTGCAGCATTACTGGTGGCAGTACATTATGATCAACAGGTGGAATTTGTCCTCTTGGTGGATCATCCATGACTTGAAACAGGTTGCGCCTTAGATGGTGTCCTGTGCGTTCAATTTCGGGATCCAATTTGTACAATGGATCACTCGGGTTTGCCCTGGTCATACACCGGATAAGTCAAAGTTAAAAATAAATAAATAAATAATTAGAATTAAAGTTAAATAGAGAATAGTTAAAGAGCAAGAAAATAAAGAAAACAAAAATTTAGTTGCCAATCCCCGACAACGGCACCAAAAACTTAATGCGTGTAATAATAGCGCAACTGTGCAGTGTACACGTCGCAAGTGATAAGTATATTGTGTATCGTCTCTAAAAGGATTGGTATACTTAATATGTCTCCCCTCGTTCCCTTGCTCCTGAAAAATAAAGTAAAAATACAAATAAATGGATTTGTTTAACTAAATAAATAACAAAACATAAAATAAAGGATTGAGAGCGATATAGAGAAAGTGGGTAGGATCCAACTGTATCAATTAGTGGATTCGATTGATCTTCTTCTTGTCTAATGTAATTATACAATACTGCTTCGACAGTACTACAGATACAACCTCGACAGCGTTAGTATTCTCTACTGCGACAATCTCTTGCTCTTGGACAGATCCATCAAAGTTCGGCAAAGTGTCCGTAGTTGACTCCGCTTATCTCTAACTCAGAGCGCTATTGATGACTATTCTTTGACGATACCTCTAGGCATGAATCAACGATAATCACCAACCAATCCAACACTTCTTTTAACTTCTGAAACTCTTAACCTATCTCTAGGACGAGTTAATGTCGTTAACTCCGTACATATCCCTTTCGTGAATCTAACTCTCTCGATGCTAGATAAATAGATTACTTACAAACTTCTCTCTCGAGTTTAAATGCAATAACAAGGAATGACAATAGGATAAGCAAACTTCGATATTATTATTGTATTAGAACAAAGAAATAAGAAACAATCTCCTCTCACTAATATATACAGCCTTCACCTATCCCTAAGAGATTTAGAACATAATGTCGATAAGTACAAATCTTAGGGGAAGAGTTTCTCTAAAATCGTCTCTCTTTAACAATATGGTCGGCTAGGCTATATATAGTCTTAACCTGGGGCAAATCTTTCCTAAATAGACTCTAACTTGGAGTAGGGAGCAAGTCTTCTACATGAGATCTGATGTTTCCAAGTTTGCAACCTTCTAGAAAGCTTTTCTCGTTCAGTTTTTGACTTGGGCTTTTAGTGCGCTAGCCTGATCCAATTGGTGCGCTGTATCTTCCAGAATATTCTCTATATTTTTGTCTTTCAGTCGCCTATCATGTTGATGTTGCCACTCAGGATGTTGCCGCGGCCTTGTCTCTGCCTCAGCCGCAACGATGCTTCTTTGCTGCCTCAGACCTGGATATCCCTGCATGTACAGAATATGTAATAATATCTGCATTCTCTATAAATGTAAGCTTTGTATGTAGTAATAACGGAATATCCAATATTATGCAATGAGTCCATATTTTAGTTCAAGTTGGTGTATAATAGATGCATAAAGTACCATGAGAAGGGTAGTAAATAACTGACTTTTAGGCACTCATCATGGATAAACTTGGACAGCTTCAAATGGGCTTGACCATCTTGACTTGAGTTTTCTTGGGAACAATTTAAGTCTGGAGTTAAAAAGGAGAACTTGTTGCCCTAGGAAGAACTGTCTCGGCAGTAACTTTATGTCATGCCATCGTTTTGTCTTTTCCTTATAGATCTTGATATTTTCGTAGGCTGGCGCTCTAAATTCTTCTATTTAATTGAGATCTAGCAGTCACTTTTGGCCAACTTTTTCCCACTCCATGTTCAAATTCTTTACTGCCCAATAAATTTTGTGCGTAATTTCCACTTGCAAGTGGCATGCTTTTCTAAATATCAGCCTGTATGGGGATGTTACCAAAGGGGTTTTATAGGTTGTCCTATATGCCCATAGTGCATCATTTATACGATGAGACCAATGCTTTCTAGATAGGTTTACCACCTTTACAAGGATTTGTTTTAACTCTCTATTCGAAATTTCAGCTTGCCCATTTGTTTGAGGATGGTATATTGTGGCAATTTTGTGAGTGACACCTAATTTCTTTAATGCTGCAACAATGAGTCTGTTATCGAAGTATTTGCCTTCATCGCTGATAATGGCTCTAGGGACTCCAAATCTTGTGAAAATGTTTTTCTTGAGAAATTTTTGTATAGTCTTGGAGTCATTGTGAGGTGTGGCAATTGCTTTGACCCATTTTGACACATAGTCCACTGCCATTAGAATATAGAGATTACCTTGAGAAGATGGGAATGGCCCCATGAAATCTATTCCCCAAACATCAAATAATTCTATTTCTAGTATGGGTTTCTATGGCATCTCATTGTGCCTAGATATATTGCCCGTTCTTTGGCATCGGTCGCAATTCTTGCAATAGAGTTAGGCATCCTTGAATAGTGTGGGCCAATAATGGCCTGATTGAAGTACCTTAGTTGTTGTTCTGTTTCCTCCAAAATATCCTCCGCAAGGTGAATCATGACAATGCCGAAGCACTTCTTGTTGCTCATCCTCTAAAACACATCTTCTTATAACCTGATCTACACATTGCTTAAACAAGAGAGGGTCGTCCTAGAAATAATGCTTTGCATTATGCTGAAACCTCTTCTTTTCGTTATATTTTAGGTTATAAGGGATAACTCCACGAACTAAATAATTGACAAGATCAGCATACTAGGGAGTAGTTGTTACTATAGCCTGATTTTCTTTTAAGGTTGCCGAGATGTAGTTATTCAATGCCTCGGCCGCACGTTCGCATACTACTATGATTGTTGTGTCGGCAGTGTCTTCGGCAGTTGCTTTGACTTGCAGTATTTTTTCATCTAGGAAGGCATCTTGTATTTCTTCCATTGAATTGTTATTGCCTTCGTTCTCCAGTCTGGAGAGGTGATCTGCTACCTCATTCTCAGTACCTTTTCTATCTTTGATTTCCACATCGAATTCTTGTAAAGGAAGGATCCATCTAATCAGCCTTGGTTTGGCATCTTTCTTCGAGAATATATATTTGATTGTCGAGTGATCCGTATGGATAGTAACTTTTGTTTCGATAAGATATGACCAGAATTTATCAAAGGCAAATACTACTGCTAGTAGTTCCTTCTCTATTATGGTGTAATTTGTTTGAGCGTCATTGAGTGTCTTACTAGCGTAGTAGATGACATGGAACAGGTTGTTCTTTCTTTGTCCAAGTGTTACCCCGACAACATGATCACTTGCATCGTACATTAATTCGAAGGGCAACGACCAATCTGGTGGGACCACTATTGGTGTTGTGACCAACTTCTCTTTTAGGGCTTCGAATGCTTCAGTACATTCCTTGTTGAATTCGAATTTTCTGTCTTGTTCAAGCAGGTTACAGAGAGGTTTAGAAATTTTAGAAAAGTTAGAAATAAACCTCCTATAAAATCATGCATGGCCCAAGAAGCTTCAAACTCCTTTCACAGAAATTGGTGGAGGCAAATATTTTATCACATCAATTTTTGCTTTATCCACTTCAATTCCTTCTGATGATATTTTGTGTCCCAATACTATGCCCTCTTTCACCATGAAGTGGCACTTTTCCCAACTGAGGATTAAATTGGATTCTTCACATCTTTGCAGTAATTTTTTCCAAATTGTCAAGGCAGTGATCAAAGTTGTCTTCAAAGACTAAAAAATCATCCATGAATATTTCCAGGAAGTCCTCTATCATGTCTAAAAAAATTGCCATCATGCATCTATGAAAGGTTGTCGGGGCATTATAGAGGCCGAACGACATTCTTCTAAATGCATATATTCCATACAAACTCTCCGACCGGTCACAGTCCTGATTGGGATCAAATCGTTGTTTTCCTTGGTTATGACAGTCATACCACCTTTCTTGTATACACATTGTACCGGGCTTACCCATGTACTGTGTCACGGGTCGTACATTGGGGTCTAAGACATTGGCATCACATGATGTATTTTGGCCTGCCCAAGTATTTCCAAGAGCGATGCTGGGCTTGCGAAGACCACAAACGTTGGCCCGATCTAAAGAGTTTTCTAGAAGACTTATCCATCCAAGGTGTGTGAACACATTGTGTGAACATAGAAGATACTTTCCATAGTTAGACGGGAATATTCCCAGAATTATGCTTTGTGAATGGATAGAGTTGTATCATAGCCGTCGATATAAATCTGTATAGACTGTAGGATCAAGAGGAGTTCAAGTATAAATAGAGGCCTTCCCCCACCTCATTTGATGTACTGAGTTATTCCAACTTTCTAAGGAATAAAGGCATTTTCTTTAAAATCCTTTGAGTTGTTCTTGTTTCGTTCTTTCTTTGTTCTTGAACGTTCTTAAACGTTCTTGAAGAGTTCTTCCTCGCTATCTCTTTTAATCTGTTTCCACTTATAACGCTTCGCGTTCGTCGGTACTTGGGAAGTTTGATCTTACGTAAGTGTTGAGAAGGCTTACTTAGTTGTTTGTCTTGAGGACTCGACTAAGGTCGTACGGTTTAGTTGGTTCAAGAGTTTAGCCCTGTGACAAGTGGTATCAGAGCGAGAGCTCAGAGCCTTGTTCGAGCAACGTTAGGTTGTTCACGGTACGAAGCATCGAGTTTGAGATGGCACCAAAGAGAGATATTGTTGTTGCTGCTGGCCAAAAGGGTGTGGAAATCCAGGCTAACAAAGAAAGTCGAGCTGACTCATGGGATAAGTTGTCTGCACTTGAGGAGAGGGTCACCAGGCTTGAAGGATCCGTGAAGGATTCTGGGGAGCGAATCGACGTAGTGGACGTACGCCTCGAGGAACTGGATGACCAAGGTGATAAACTTGAGGTGAAGAGAGATGCTCTCAAAGCCAAGTTTGAGGCATTGAGGGAAAAAATGTTGGGACTCAAGGCTGAAATTTTGGTCTATCAGGCTGCTATGCGGAACAGTGTGTTGAATTCAACCACACCTAAACTAGTGAAGTACATCCCAAAACCCAAAGAGTTCAATGGAACCAGGTCGGCGAAAGATGTTGAGAACTTCATCTGGTGCATGAAGCAATACTTCTGGGGAATAAGCATCACTGACGATGCTGGGAAGGTGAACACTGCAGTAGTCTATTTGACTGATGTTGCCTTGTTATGGTGGCGAAACAGATATTCTGAGTTGGATGACGACGACATTCCAATCGGGACATAGAAGGATTTCCAGTCTAAGCTTAAGGAGCATTTTTATCCAAAGAATGCCAATGAGGAAGCTCGAGACAAACTTCATCAGTTGAAGCATGATGGCTCAATTCGGGACTATGTGAAAAGTTTTACGGAACTCAAACTGCAAATCAAAGATTTGAGCAAATCGGAAGGTTTGTGTTTCTTCAAATCTGGTGCCCAAAGATAGGCAAGAGTGGAGCTGAAGAGAATGGGTGTTGAAGACCTATCAAGAGCGATAGCCTCTACTGAATCCATTACAGAATTTGAGATTAGAAATGAGTCTTCCAAGCCGCGAGACAAGGGTACTGGAAAGGGAGACGAGGAAGTTTCCGAAGAGAAGAGTGTCGAGGGAAAGCCATCCCCCAAGTCTAGTCGGTATGATAAGCTATTTGAGCAGAAGGATCGAGGAACCGTAAGGTGCCATCATTGTGATGGTCCTCACATGGTGAAGAATTGTCCAAAGAAGAAGAGCCTCCTTGATGCCATTATCCAGAAGGACGACGATTTAGATGGTGAACCAGGCAGATTGGGTGCAATCGCCAGTATGAAAGGTGAAAAGCCGAAGGTGACGGGTCGCATGTGTTACCGTTGTGAGGGGCCGCATTTAGCGCGAAAGTGCCCTGATTGAGTGAAGCACTCCAAGAAGGACGAGCCCGAGGGTAATGAGGCTGCGATGCTTGGCTCGATGATTCTGAGTTCTGCCAAGAAGAAAGGCAAGAAGCAGAATGGGTTGATGTTTGTCGATATCAACGTGGCAGGACAATCGAAGAGTGCTTTGGTGGACACCGAGGCAAGTGATCTGTTCATGTCCAAGAAGGTTGCAGTGAAACTTGGTCTTAAAGTTGTGGATTCAACAGACAAGATGAAGACTGTGAATGCCAAGGAAGCTCTTGTTATAGGGACTGTGCAGAAAGTTGATTTGCAGATTGGTAATTGGAAGTCCAAGGAAGACTTCAAGGTAATCGAACTAGACGACTTTGAATTTATTTTGGGACTAAACTTCCTTGACCGTGTACAAGCGATCATCATTCGTGTGCCAACATCGTGTGCATCTTGGATCCGAGACAACGATGTGTTGTGCCAAAACGACGAGACATCGGGCAAGTGACCAAGAAGTTGATAGCTATTCAGCGTGTCGAGGATGCTCTAAGCCAAGGAGTCATCGAGAAAGAGGCGACAGTTGGGGACATTTCCTTGGTGAGGCATGTGTTGCCTGAGCCTATTGACGTGAAAGCCATTGAAGAGCCATCTGTGGACAAGATGGTCGTTGCATCGAACTTCAAGGGGACCGAAGTGTCGATGGTTGTTGCATTTTCGTGGAGCAATGGGGCGGCAAACTTCAGTGAGGAAGTATTGTCGGACAGAGAAAATGTTGGGTCAATGAGTGAAGTACCTCTTGAGCATGGGGATAATGATCATGAAGTGCTTGGTACAGGTGATTTTACATGGCGGTGCGAGCCGAAGCAAGCAGTCCTTATGGGGGGACAGCTGAATCAGAGTCCGGTGCTCTTTATGGGGAGAGCGGTTCTTATGGGGGGATATTCAAGCCAGACTCCAAGACAGAAGCTAGCCAAGGTGCACGAGAAGCTCCAGGACTGAACTCAGACTTATCCGAGTGGCGCGATGTAACATCCCGTTTTTGGGGTTATTAGTTTAGGCTTAGTTAGGGGAATTCGATTCGGGTCGAATCAGGTTCTCCGGTTCATTAATTCCGAGAAAAATAAAATAAGGATATTTTTAATTAAGGAAAATAATAGTTTTGGAATATTGTTTGAAATATTAAAAATATGTTTCAAAAATTAAAAGAAAATAATTTGGATTTTATAATAATTTTAAATTATGCTTAATTATGCATAAATGACCAATTTATAATTTTTGGAAATTTGGAGGACTATTTTGGTGATTTTCGAAAATGTCAATGTTTTAGTGACTAAATTGAAAAGCAAGCTAAACTTAGAATCCTTAGAGGGTCATAAACCCATTTCTAATTTTTAATAATGATTTATTAACCAAAAAGTGTTTTTAATTACTTTAATTGGATTTTTTCATTTTCTCTCAAAACAACTTTTTCCTCATTTTTCTCTCATCTTTTTCTCTCATTTTCTCTCCACTTTCTCTTCATCTTTTCTCTTCAATTCCTTCTGATTTTTGCATCTTTTTCCACAAAGATTATATCATTTGCATCATACTTCCATCCTTTACAAAACCTAAGCATCAATTTCATCAAATCTACATCAAATTGCAAGGAATCAAGAAGGGGAAAATTACGTATTTTTGGTGAATAGATCTTGAAGGTAATTTTCTGGATTTTTATTCTTTTCTAAGGTTCTTTATTGAAATTCCCAAGTGTTAGCTTGCTAATCTTTGAATAAAAACTTGATTCTATGTTTTTAATATTAGATCTAGTGTTTTTGTGGAAGTTTTTGTGAAATCTTTTTGGATCTCATGTAATGCTGGAATTAGATGGATTCAATTATGTTTTTATGTTAATTAAATGATTAATTGAGTCTTGATTTGATATCACATTAATCTAATCCCAGAATGATGCAATCGGTGTAGTTTTAAGGTGCTTTTCGGTTGTTTTATGGGCTGTTTTAGATGCTTAAATGTTGCTGGAGATATAAGGATGGTTTGGATGTGTTTTTGGATCATAATTGAGGTGGATTAGATGTTATATTCATTAGGTTTTGGGTTGTTGTTGTTCGGATGCATTTCGGCTTAGTTTACGGTCTTTTCGGCTAAGTTTTCGGTAGTTTAATGGTGATCGGATATGGCTGTTGGTTTGAGCATGTTATGATGTGAGAATAATCTGTTTTTAATGTTGTAGAAGAGGTACAAGAAGAAGCTTGATTGCTGGTGCGTTGGTACGATCATCGGATAGCGGCAAAAGCTCGTTTCGCTTGTTGCTAAGTGATTTTGGATTTAAAGCGTATCGCGTTTGGTAAGTTTTGTTTTTGGGGGCTATGGAAGAGTGTGAAAACCTTCCATAGTTCAAGAGTAAGTAAAGTAATTGTTTTGATGAACTGATATGAGTTTCGGCTATTTTTGACAAAGGTATTTTATTGACAATGCAATGGGATTTATGGAAGTGCATGAGCATGTTTTGAATTGATGCATACGTGAGAGATACTTGCTGAAATGCATAGCCTATTTAGCATCCATGATTATGGAAAATTATGAGAAATGATTTGAAATACGACATGGTTATTTGCCTTATATATAATGGTGCCTTTGGGCTTGGCTTTTGGTTCATTTGTTGAACATATTATGCATGCATTGTGAGCAGCAAGTTATCATGCACATTTGATTATGATATTGGCTTAGTGACACTAACTTTAGATTTGAATACGAATGACATGTCATTAGGATTGTCTTAAGTGCACTATAATCAAAAATGAGTATATAGAATATTGCCTACACGTAACAAGGGTGACTTTGTGTCCAACCGTGTATGGTAGAGCCGCCTACACGTAACAAGGGTGACTATGTGTCCGATCGTGCGTGGTAGTGCTAATGGTGACTTCGTGTCATGTCAATGGCGACTTCGTGTCATGACGAGACAAATGCCTCATGGTTCCGTTTATTCGGTGAACTCAAGGTTCACATTAAGTGATCACTAGAAAGCCAATATACATACATGAAATTGAGAAGAGGTTTGAGCATCATTTATAAATTGTTTTGGTAAGGTTATGTGAACTCAAGGATGCATATGATTTAATGAACTTGGGCATGAAATATTAGCATGCATGATTTAACAAAGTATTGCAAATTATGTTTTCTTCATGGTTTTAAATAGATGCATTGATGATTTGTGTAGAGCTTCCTCACTAAACATGTTTGCTTATGCTCTCTTTTCATCCTTGCAGAAAAATAAGGCACTTGGAGCTTCGTTCGAGGCAAGGAAACCAAGGGGAAGATCACTTTGAAATTGGTATGTTTTTGGCAAATAAATTGGGCAAGGCAATATGTAACACAACCTATGTGAAGGGTGTGTAATTAGGCTTTAGTTTACGTTCTAATAAGACTATAATTGTTTGGTTGTTAATTGTTGAACTTTGGATTTGTTTGAGTTGTTGAAGCATGAACTAGCATGTTTGTTATGTTGCTATTCATTCTTTAGGAAACATGCCTATAGGTCTCCTTGTGATCTTTTCAAGTGATTTGAGGTGTGTTTATGTTGATGAAGATGCCTAGGAATATTGCATATAGCTTCGGGTTATTAATGTTTATGCTCGGGTTGGTTTAAAAGAGCTTAATACGTCTCACTCAGTCCAGAATATAGGGGGTATTGAAACACCCTGTGGCAATACCGATACCCTTATGCCCATCTAAACGTTTGTATCGAACCAGGGTTCGGTACTAAAAGCTACTGGACATGGCTGTTCCGAAACACCCTATAGTTGTTTCGAAACAGGTGACCATAGTTCGAACCATGAGTTCATTGGGCACATGTGTTCCGAAACACCCCAAGGCTGTTTCGAAACACCTGGCCTAGAATGGGCAATTCGAGAGTTTTGAAAGCATGATAGGATTTAATTTAGTGAGCGAATACAGTGGATTTATGGGTAATTTAAGAGATGGTTTGACACCATGATTCATGTTTTAACCCGAACACACATTGAACGATATAAGATGGATGAAATACCTAATATATCACACTTTGCAAATAAGTTCATAAATGCTAGAACGTAAAATCGATTAACTAAGATACCTCGTTTGATCTGAATCGTATGGTGAATGTGTTAAGCTTGCTTAATTGTTATCCGGTGGATTGATTGTGGATATGGTGATGCATATTAGTTTTCTTACATTTTGGTCCCTAATCATATATGCGTTTAATTGATTGACTTATAATGGTTGGATTGCGTCCGTCTTTGTGTTACTTGAGTTAATTACACATAGGGAATTAATTGTGCATCTAGATAAAAAAAAGTATTACATTTTTCAGGGTCGTTTATTGGATCGGACCCTTACGGGTTTGGTTCGATATTCCCCGTGTGACCCATTAGTGTTGGTTTGGTCTAAGCCGGGCTAAGGGGGTTATATTTGGTGGTATCAGAGCCAGGTTTGAAAAGTGTGTTGTCAGGGTTGAATAAAATGCGTTGTTGGTTTGTAGAGTGTGTAGATGGTTTGTCAAGTATGTATTGGTTTGCCATGTTTTGTGTTGGTATGTTAGAATGTTAGGTTGAATATGATATGCTTTATTGTGTGCATACCTATACGATGTGAGTGTACATAGAATGGTTATAAGTATAAGAGGTGGTTAGTTACACGTTGCCAATGCCAAAATGTTTTTAACTGTTCTACGGTTTCCCTTAGATCTTGCCCGAATATAATTTTATTATGTTTTGATATTATGTTTTAAAATTGCATGTTTGAAGTTTCTGGATAATGCCTCTGAGACGTGAGACACGTACGAGCGCAAGCTTGATCACTGATAGTCAGGCAAAGAGAGAAGCGACTGAGAGGGAGGAACCACTTCCACCTCCTCCACCAGTTGGAGTGCCACCTGCTGGTGTGCCTCCAATTCCAGTGGGAGGCCAGTTTGGGGACTTTGCACCGTTCATACAGGCTATGACGGGTGCATTTCAGGCAGTTATGGCTGAAGTGCAAGTACCGGCTCCCGCACCTACCATTCTGGTTACCCCAGGACTATCGCTAGAGCGTTTGCGTAGATTGGGAGGTGTTGAGTTTTGTGGATCTAACCCGAGTACAGTTGAGGAGTGGCTGGCTAGCACCGAGAGGATTTTGGATCAGATGGACTGTCAGGATGCTCGTAGGTTGGGTTGTGTAGTCTCTTTGCGTTAGGGGGATGCTTATAGATGGTGGACTATCACGAGAGCGGGTGTAGCAGTTGCTAACCTGACATGGGAGTACTTCAGGACCGCCTTTGTGCGAAAGTTCTTGGGTCCGTAGTACGAGGATACGCGGAAGAGGGAGTTTATGTCCTTGGTGCAGGGCACTAGAAGTGTGGCTGACTATAAGATACAGTTTATTCGATTGAGTCACTATGCTCCGGAATTGGTTCCTACGGAGCATAAGAGATGTGATAGGTTCCGATATGGTTTGGATCCGGAGATCAAGACATACCTGTTGGCTGCGGAGTACACTGAGTTTGATGTGCTCGTGAATCGGGCTAAGGATGTTGAGCAGTCCCTAAGGGAGGCTAGGAAGTCTTCCGATGTTGGGAAGAGGCCTGCTGAGGGTAGTACCCAAGGTAAGGGTAAGAGGTTTCAGGACAACCGATATAGAGCTAATCGATGCTGGGGTGATTTTGGACACGACGGACGTGCTCAGCAGTATGGTAGAGGTGGTGGTGATGTGGCAGTTTGTAACTTGTGTTCTCGATGCCATCCGGGAGAGTGTTGGTGGGCCACTGGTGCCTGCATTAGTTGTGGATCTAAGGATCACAGGAAGAGGGATTATCCGAGGTTTGCTGGTGAGGCTGGTAACCGGGTTGAGGTTGTCGTGATACCTGGCAGAGGACGCGGTGGTGGTAGAGGTCCTTTCCAGAGACAGGGAGATGGCCGTAGAGTTTATGCTCAGCGCGAGACCCGTAATACTACAGATGTGGTTGCAGGTACTTTTTCTTTACGGAATGTATCGTTGTTTTCTTTGATAGATTCGGGATCTACGCATTCTTATGTTTTGAGTGAGCATGCATATATGTTGGATATCCCTATTGATGTTTTAGATGTGGGAGTTGTGGTTACTAGTTCTTTGGGTGAGACGGTGACCGTAAAAAGGTTGTATAGGAGATGTCCGTTGAAGGTGCAAGGGCATGTCTTTGAGGTTGACTTGATGGAGTTGTCGTTTCATGGTTTTGACCTTATTTTGGGAGTTGATTGGTTGACGGAGCATAGAGCTGTAGTGGATTTTAAAAAGAAAAGTGTTACCTTGAGGTTGTTGGATGGTAGTGAGGTTGTGGTGAAGAGTGTGTATACGGGATTCTTGTCTATTGTGGTTTCGGCCTTACAAGCGGAAAAGTTGATGCAACATGGAGGTATTGCATATCTAGCTTATGTGATGAATCCGGGGATAGGAGAGGTTCGAGTGCAGGACATTCGAACGGTATGTGACTTTCCGGATGTTTTTCCTGAGGAGTTGCCAGGATTACTTCCCGATCGTGATGTGGAGTTTAGTATCAAGATTTATGTTGGTTACTAATCCGGTGTCCATTGCTCCTTACCGTATGGCACCTAAGGAATTAAAGGAGTTAAAGATGCAGTTGCAAGAGTTGCTTGACCGTGGTTTTATACGACCGAGTGTGTCACCTTGGGGTGCACCGGTGTCGTTTGTGAAGAAGAAAGATGGCACAATGAGGATGTGCATTGATTATCGGCAATTGAATAAGTTGATCGTGAAGAATAAGTATCCTTTATCGAGGATTGATGATTTGTTTGATCAGTTTCGAGGGGCAAGTATGTTCTCGAAGATTGATTTGAGATCGGGGTACTACCAGTTGAAAGTGAAAGAGGATGATGTGTTGAAAACGGCTTTTCAGACAAGGTATGGTCATTATGAGTTTTTGGTGATGTCGTTTGGTTTGACGAATGCCCCTGTTGCTTTTATGGATATGATGAACTGGGTGTTTCAT
Source organism: Abelmoschus esculentus (assembly GCA_035048815.1). Lineage (NCBI taxonomy): Eukaryota > Viridiplantae > Streptophyta > Magnoliopsida > Malvales > Malvaceae > Abelmoschus > Abelmoschus esculentus. The sequence continues at coordinate 7,144,251 of JAUCBN010000026.1, read as the reverse complement.
GAGTATTTGGATCAGTTTGTGGTAGTGTTCATAGATGATATCCTTGTGTATTCACGTACCGAGGAAGATCATGATCGACATTTGCGGTTGGTGTTGCAAGCGTTGAAAGAGAACCAGTTGTATGCTAAGTTTAGTAAGTGTGAGTTTTGGTTAAAAGAGGTGGTGTTTCTTGGTCATGTGGTGTCGGAAAAGGGTATTAGTGTTGATCCAAAGAAGATAGAGGTTGTTATGGGTTGGAAGCAACCGAGATCGGTGTCGGAGGTTCGGAGTTTCCTAGGTTTGGCTGGGTATTATCGTAGGTTCGTTGAGGGTTTTTCGAGCATTGCTGCTCCTATGACCAAGTTGTTGCAAAAGAAAGTTCCTTTTGAGTGGAAGGAAAGTCAACAAAAGAGTTTTGAGAAGTTGAAGGAAGTGTTAACTAGTGCACCGGTGTTGGTTCAACCCGAATCCGGTAAGGATTTTGTGGTTTATAGTGATGCATCATACGTTGGACTTGGGTGTGTTTTGATGCAAGGGGGGAAAGTTTTAGCTTATGCTTCTAGACAGTTGAGGGTGCATGAAAAGAATTATCCGACACATGATTTGGAGTTGGCGGCGGTGGTTTTTGCTTTGAAGATTTGGAGACATTATTTGTATGGGAGAAGTGTACTATATACACGGATCATAAGAGTTTGAAGTATCTCATGTCACAAAAGGATTTGAATCTTAGGCAACGAAGATGGATGGAGTTGCTTAAGGATTATGATTTATCGATTGAGTATCATCCGGGGAAAGCCAATGTAGTGGTCGATGCTTTAAGCCGTAAGGCGGCTGTTGAGTTGAGAGCAATATTTGCTAGACTGAGTATTTCTAAGGAAGGTGGTTTAGTGGCGGAGTTGCAAGTAAAACCTGTCTTGGTTGAGATGATCAAGGTGAAACAGTTAGAGGATGAGACTTTGGTACCTTTTGTGGAGGATATTGCTGAGGGTAGGCCGAACGATTATCATTTTGATGATGATGAGGTGTTGTGTTTTAGAGGTCGGATTGTGGTGCCGGATGATCAAGAGTTGAGGCAAGCTATCTTGGTGGAGGCTCATACTAGTCCGTTTGCTATGCATCCGGGTAGTGTGAAGATGTATAGGGATCTCAAAATTGTGTACTTTTGGGTTGGTTTAAAGAGAGGTGACGGAGTTTGTTTCTCGTTGTATGGTGTGTCAGTGGGTGAAAGCTGAACATCAGTTCCCTGCAGGTTTGTTGCAACCGGTTCAAGTTCCGGAATGGAAATGGGAGAGAGTTACCATGGATTTTGTGACGGGGTTACCTTTAACACCGTCCAAAAAGGATTCTATATGGGTGATTGTTGATAGGTGTACGAAGTGTGCACATTTTCTTGCCGTGCATACGACGTACTCCATGGATAAGTTGGCGGATTTGTATGTTTCTGAGGTGGTAAAGTTGCATGGTGTGCCTAAGTCAATCATATCGGATAGAGATCCGCGGTTTACATCCAAGTTTTGGAGGAGTTTGCAGACACCTTTGGGTACGAGGCTTAGTTTTAGTACGGCTTATCATCCACAGACAGATGGACAGTCTGAGCGTGTTACTCAGACTTTGGAGGATATGTTGAGATGTTGTGTCATTGAGTTTCAAGGTTCTTGGGAGAAGCAATTGCCATTGGTAGAGTTTTCTTATAATAATAGTTTTTAGACGAGTACACAGATGGCACCGTTTGAGGCGTTGTATGGGCGTAAGTGTCGTACACCTTTGTGTGGAAAGAAGTTGGACAGAAGTTTGTTTCTTTGCCTCAAGTGTTGAAGGATACGGATGAGAAAGTTAAGTTGATATGTACTAAACTTAAGGAAGCTTCGGATAGGCAGAAGTCCTATGCCGATTTGAAGCGTAGGGAGATAGAGTATGATGTTGGGGATAAAGTGTTTCTTAAGGTTTCTCCATGGAAAAAGGTAATGAGGTTTGGACGTAAGGGTAAGTTGAGTCCACGATTTATTGGACCATATGAGGTGTTGGAGCGTGTTGATCCTGTTCCTTATAGGTTGAGGTTGCCGGAGGAGTTGAGTAAGATGCATGATGTTTTTCATGTATCAATGCTTCGTAGATATAGATCGGATCCTTCTCATGTTGTATCGGTTGAGGAGATTGAGTTAAGAGAGGATATGAGTTATGAGGAAGAACCGGTGAGGATTTTGGATGTGGATACAAAGGTTGTTCGAGGGAAGACCATAGATTTAGTTAAAGTGCTTTGGAAACACCGAGGTGTTGAAGAAGCAACTTGGGAGACAAGGAAAAGCATGGAGGAGCAGTTTTCTCACTTGTTTACTTCAGGTAAATTTCGAGGACGAAATTTTCTTAAGAGGGGGAGAGTTGTAACATCCCGTTTTTGGGGTTATTAGTTTAGGCTTAGTTAGGGGAATTCGATTCGGATCGAATCGGGTTCTTCGGTTCATTAATTCCGGGAAAAATAAAATAAGGATATTTTTAATTAAGGAAAATAATAGTTTTGGAATATGGTTTAAAATATTAAAAATATGTTTCAAAAATTAAAAGAAAATAATTTGGATTTTATAATGATTTTTAATTATGCTTAATTATGCATAAATGACCAATTTGTAATTTTTGGAAATTTGGAGGACTATTTTGGTGATTTTCAAAAATGTCAATGTTTTAGTGACTAAATTGAAAAGCAAGCTAAACTTAGAATCCTTAGAGGGCCATAAACCCATTTCTAATTTTTAATAATGATTTATTCACCAAAAAGTGTTTTTAATTACTTTAATTGGATTTTTAATCATTTTCTCTCAAAACCACTTTTTCCTCATTTTTCTCTCATCTTTTTCTCTCATTTTCTCCCCACTTTCTCTTTATCTTTTCTCTTCAATTCCTTGCTGATTTTTGCATCTTTTTCTATAAAGATTACATCATTTGCATCATACTTCCATCCTTTACAAAACCTAAGCATCAATTTCATCAAATCTACATCAAATTGCAAGGAATCAAGAAAGGGGAAATTACATATTTTTGGTGAATAGATCTTGAAGGTAATTTTCTGGATTTTTATTCTTTTCTAAGGTTCTTTATTGAAATTCCCAAGTGTTAGCTTGCTAATCTTTGAATAAAAACTTGATTCTATGTTTTTAATATTAGATCTAGTGTTTTTGTGGAAGTTTTTGTGAAATCTTTTTGGATCTCATGTAATGCTGGAATTAGATGGATTCAATTATGTTTTTATGTTAATTAAATGATTAATTGAGTCTTGATTTGATATCACATTAATCTAATCCCAGAATGATGCAATCGGTGTAGTTTTAAGGTGCTTTTCGGTTGTTTTATGGGCTGTTTTAGATGCTTAAATGTTGCTGGAGATATAAGGATGGTTTGGATGTGTTTTTGGATCATAATTGAGGTGGATTAGATGTTATATTCATTAGGTTTTGGGTTGTTGTTGTTCGGATGCATTTCGGCTTAGTTTACGGTCTTTTCGGCTAAGTTTTCGGTAGTTTAATGGTGATCGGATATGGCTGTTGGTTTGAGCATGTTATGATGTGAGAATAATTTGTTTTTAATGTTGTAGAAGAGGTACAAGAAGAAGCTTGATTGCTGGTGCGTTGATGCAATCATCGGATAGCGGCGAAAGTTCGTTTCGCTTGTTGGTGTGTGATTATGGATTTAAAGCGCATCGCGTTTGGTACGTTCTGGTTTTGGGGGGTATGGAAGAGTGTGAAAACCTTCCATAGTTCAAGAGTAAGTAAAGTAATTGTTTTGATGAACTGATATGAGTTTCGGCTATTTTTGACAAAGGTATTTTATTGACAATGCAATGGGATTTATGGAAGTGCATGAGCATGTTTTGAATTGATGCATACGTGAGAGATACTTGCTGAAATGCATAGACTATTTAGCATCCATGATTATGGAAAATTATGAGAAATGATTTGGAATACGACATGGTTATTTGCCTTATATATAATGGTGCCTTTGGGCATGGCTTTTGGTTCATTTGTTGAACATATTATGCATGCATTGTGAGCAGCAAGTTATCATGCACATTTGATTATGATATTGGCTTAGTGACACTAACTTTAGATTTGAATACGAATGACATGTCATTAGGATTGTCTTAAGTGCACTATAATCAAAATTGAGTATACAGAATATTGCCTACATGTAACAAGGGTGACTTTGTGTCCAACCGTGCGTGGTAGAGCCGCCTACACGTAACAAGGGTGACTATGTGTCTGATCGTACGTGGTAGTGCTAATGGTGACTTCGTGTCATGTCAATGGTGATTTCGTGTCATGACGAGACAAATGTCTCATGGGTCCGTGTATTCGGTAAACTCAAGGTTCACATTAAGTGATCACTAGAAAGCCAATATGCATACATGAAATTGAGAAGAGGTTTGAGCATCATTTATAAATTGTTTTGATAAGGTTATGTGAACTCAAGGATGCATATGATTTAATGAACTTGGGCATGAAATATTAGCATACATGATTTAACAAAGTATTGCAAATTATGTTTTCTTCATGGTTTTAAATAGATTCATTGATGATTTGTGTAGAGCTTCCTCACTAAGCATGTTTGCTTAAGCTATCTTTTCATCCTTGCAGAAAAATAAGGCACTTGGAGCTTTGTTCGAGGCAAGGAGACCAAGGGGAAGATCACTTTAAAATTGGTATGTTTTGGCAAATAAATTGCGCAAGGCAATGTGTAACACAACCTATGTGAAGGGTGTGTAATTAGGCTTTGGTTTACGTTGTAATAAGACCATTATTGTTTGGTTGTTAATTGTTGAACTTTGGATTTGTTTGAGTTGTTGAAGCATGAACTAACATGTTTGTTATGTTGCTATTCATTCTTTAGGAAGCAAGCCTATAGGTCTCCTTGTGATCTTTTCAAGTGATTTAAGGTGTGTTTATGTTGATGAAGATGCCTAGGAATATTGCATATAGCTTCGGGTTATTAATGTTTATGCTCGGGTTGGTTTAAAAGAGCTTAATACGTCTCACTCAGTCTAGAACACAGGGGGTATCGAAACACCCTGTGGCAGTATTGATACCCCTATGCCCATCTCAACGTCTGTATCGAACCAGGGTTCGGTACCAAAAGCTACTGGACATGGCTGTTCCGAAACACCCTATAGTTGTTTTGAAACAGGTGACCATATTTCGAACCATGAGTTCACTGGGCACATGTGTTCCGAAACACCCTAAGGCTGTTTCGAAACACCTGGCCTAGAATGGGCAATTCGAGAGTTTTGAAAGCATGATAGGATTTAATTTAGTGAGCGAATACAGTGGATTTATGGGTAATTTAAGAGATGGTTTGACACCATGATTCATGTTTTAACCCGAACACACATTGAACGATATAAGATGGATGAAATACCTAATATATCACACTTTGCAAATAAGTTCATAAATGCTAGAACGTAAAATCGATTAACTAAAATATCTCGTTTGATCTGAATCGTATGGTGAATGTGTTAAGCTTGCTTAATTGTTATCCGGTGGATTGATTGTGGATATGGTGATGCATATTAGTTTTCTTACATTTTGGTCCCTAATCATGTATGCGTTTAATTGATTGACTTATAATGGTTGGATTGCGTCCGTCTCTGTGTTACTTGAGTTAATTACACATAGAGAATTAATCGTGCATCTAGATAAAAAAAAGTATTACGGTTTTTAGGGTCGTTTATCGAATCAGACCCTCACGGGTTTGGTTCGATATTCCCCTTGTGACCCATTAGTGCTGGTTTGGTCTAAGCCGGGCTAAGGGGGTTACACGCGACGAGGGCGTCACCAAGTTTGGTGGGGGAGAATGTCACGGGTCTCATATTGGGGTCCGAGACATTGGCATCACATGGTGTATTTTGGCCTACCCAAGTATTTCCAAGAGCGATTCTGGGCTTACGAAGACCATAAACGTTGGCCCGATCCAAAGAGTTTTCTAGAAGACTTATCCATCCAAGGTGTGTGAACATATTGTGTGAACATAGAAGATACTTTCCATAGTTAGACGGGAATATTCCCAGAATTATGCTTTGTGAATGGATAGAGTTGTATCATAATTGTCGATGTAAATCTGTATAGATCGTAGGATCAAGGAGAGTTCAAGTATAAATAAAGGCCTTCCCCCACCTCATTTGATGTACCGAGTTATTCCAACTTTCTAAGCAATAAAGGCATTTTTCTCTAAAATCCTCTGAGTTGTTCTTGTTTCGTTTTTTCTTTGTTCTTCAGCGTTCTTGAAGAGTTCTTCCTCGTTATCTTTTTTGATCCGTTTCCGCTTAGAACGCTTCGTGTTTGTCGGTGCTTGGGAAGTTTGATCTTCCGTAAGTATTGAGAAGGCTTACTTAGTCGTTTGTCTTGAAGACTCGACTAAGGCCGCAGGGTTTAGCTGGTTCAAAAGTCCTGCCCCGTGACATGTCATAAATAGGGTAGTTAATTTCGGCATCAAGCCATTTGATTATTTTCTTACGTACTACCTCTTTCATGGCGTGGTTAAGTCTCCTTTGGGCCTTAACAGTGGGTTTATGATCTTCCTCTAAAAGGATTTTATACATACACACTGTCGAGCTTATCTCCTTCAAATCGTCAATGGACCATCCAAGTGCCTTTTTGTGCTGCCGCAACATATTTATCAAGCTTTGTTCTTGTTCTGGCTACAACTTAAAGGAAATAATTATGGGCATTGTGTGATTGGTTCCCAAATAAGCATATTTCAATTTTTCAGGCAAAGGTTTTAATTCAGTGACTACTGGTTCTTTTATGGATGTTTTAGTTTTACTTGGGTAGTCTAAATGTTTGAAACACTTACCTGGAAGATGAGTTGTCCAATTGGCTTATTCATTTTCTGATGCTTCTACATTATCCAATATACTGCTATAGCAGTCATCAACTGTACTGCTGAGGCAGACCTCTGGTTTATTATTGAGGTTGCTGTCGAGGCAATTGTTGTTGAGACAGGGTCTTGCATGAACTGCTTCTGTATTCTCCAACATCTGACAATCTTCTGGATCATCATGTCTTTTCAAGGCTTGAAAAACATTGAGTTTGATTTGCTGGTCATTGACCCTTATTGTCAACTCTCCATTCTCCAAGTCAATTAAGGTTCGTCCAGTAGTAAGGAAAGGTCTTCCTAGGATGATTGATGCATTATCATCGGCTTCACAATCAAGGACAAGGAAGTCGGCAGGGAAAATAAACTTATCAACCCTCAACAATATGTCCTCTATCTTTCCTTTAGGATGCACATAGGATGTATCCGCAAGTCGGAGCAACACTGTTGTAGGCTTTGCCCTTCTTATTCCAAGGTTTTGAAAAACTGATTTGGGCATCAGATTGATGCCTGCTGCTAGGTCACATAGTGTATTTCCTTCATAATTATTACCAATCGCACAAGGTATGGTAAAACATCCAGGATCCTTCAGTTTGTATGGTACGCGATTGTACAGCATTGTCATACAACCTTCAGCTGCTACCACTGTCTCAAACTCACCTAGCTTGTTTTTCTTAGACACAATGTCCTTCAAGAATTTAGCATAGTTGGGCATCTGTTCAATTGCCTCAACAAATGACAAGTTGATGTGGACTTGCTTTAGAATATCTAGGAACTTCTTAAACTGGTGATCTTGTTTCTGTTTTTTCAACCTTTGTGGGAAAGGTGGTGGTGGTCTCATCTCTTCCAGGGTCTCATTGGTTTGGATGTTAATACCTGGAACCACTGTGTGTCTTATTGTCTCGGCAAGTAGTGTAGGTATTGCCAAGCTCTCTACTGGGGCATTGTCCTCGTGTTTAGTCTATTCAGCATCCAAGTCCTCCTTGTCAGTGTCCTCCTGTATTGCTGGCGAAACTTTGGTTGCTGACTTGCCCATTGTTTCCTTAAGTTGTAGGCCACTTCTTGTTGTGATTGTTTTGCATTGTTCATGGCCCATTCCCTTAGCAACTTCAATATTGCTAGGTAGTCCCCCCTGTGGTTTAGTATTCTGTCTTTGAGCAAATTGACCAACTTGGGTTTCTAGTGATTTTATAGCAGCTTCCTGGTTTTGCAGCCTCATCTCTGTTCTATTCATGAAGTCATCAGTCCTCTTCATGAAACTGTTGTCCTCAGCCATATATGATTTAGTTTTCATAATAAAGACCTTCAAAGTATTTTCTAATGAGTTCATAGGCTATTGTTGTTGATACTTTTGCTGCTGCGATAGTGACTACTACACTTGCTGCTGCGACAGTGAATTTTGGTAACTTGAGGTCTGGTTGGTGGGATTCAAGGCATTGTTAGGATTGCTCCATGAAAATTTTAGGTGCCTTTTCCTTGCCGTATTATATGTATTTGACATCATGTTGTTATTCCGGTTATAATTTCCCACATAAAAACTAGATTTCTCATCTTACATATACTCAGAAGAATTTATTGCATTTACCTCATGAGTATTTTGTTGTACTTGCATGTTCTGAATCATCTTTGTTAAAGATGCCAATTATGCTGCCACTGAATTGTTGGTTTCTAGTTCATTCACTGTGGCTTAGCGTCTTAGTCCTCCTCGCCTAGAAGTAGGAAATTGGAAATCGTTCCTTGCAAGTTTGTTCAGAATCTCTATAGCTTCTTCCGGAGCGTTGTCAAGGTGTATGTCATTTGCCGAGGCATCCAACATCATCCTTGTCAGGGAATTAGTAGCTGTAATCACTAATTTTATCCGGGTTTATGCTCGAATTAAATCAATCCACATCCCTTTTTAATACCCAAATCACCTCAACTTACCCTAATTTTATCACTTGTTTTATAATTATTATTATCCTTACTATCTCTTAATTAAAACCAAAAATCCAAAAATATATAAATATATGATATAAATAAAAGCCTTTTATTAGAGCCCACTTTTATAAGCCCAAACCATAAATAAATTTGACTTATTAAATATAATTTTATAATATGAAAAAATATAATAAAAATCCCTACTTGGTGCCCAAGGTCTTGTTTTTAATTGGTTATTATTTTTAAAGGGATAAACCTAAAATACCCTTCATCATATTATAGATACCCTTATATATTAAAACCTAAACCTATTTTATTCCCATATGTTACCCTTTACCCTAACTATATATATAACATTTATCCTAAAAATAAAGGACCCCCTAACCATATTTTTTCCACTCACAGCCGTGCCTTCTCCCTGTCCCAAATTTCAATTTCAATTTCCATTTCCATTTCCATTTCCATTTGTAAGTTGGTAGCCTCCATTATTTATATTTTTATTCTCATTGAATCACTTCACCCATTCGGTCGGTTATTTTTCAAGTTATGCCCTAATCTAATCATTACTTTTACCGTTTAGTTTAATTTGTGGATTGATTTTAATCGAGCATATTTAGATGTATATAGTTCTTTTTGAAATATTTTTGTGTATTCCATTCTTATGGTTCAATGAAAATATGAATATTTTTATTGGTATCTTTTATTGTCTTTTTTATTTGTTTATTATATGTTTTGTTTTGTTTATTTATATATGTTATTTGCTTGTTTTGTTGGTCTATTTATTTTAATCTATGTTACCATATATTATGTAATTTTCTTAGGTGTTTATGTATTTTTTACTCATGACATTTATTTATTTATTTTTAATGTTGTTAATAACTTTTTATATATGTCATGTTATTGGTTTAGTTCATATACTTTGTTAGGGTTATGAAAGTGATAATATTTATCTATATTTATATTATTTTATTATGGTGTTATGTCTCTTTAATTGTTATTATGTGTCATATGTTATTTTGTCTTTATGTTTGTTGTCTTTACAATTATGTCTTTTATTTTGCTTACGTCACACCTAGCTAATTAACGAGCCTAATTAAATTCGTATTTATTCGGTCGTAACAGGCCCGTGTTCCAATGCATTGGTCGCGGTGTGTACGTTGCCTCCGAATAAAGACACGGTAAAAATAAAATTGATTCGAATCTTTAAACAAAAATTAATTTAAATGCCACTTTAATCTAAAAAATCTAAAATTAATTAAGCGGTAATTTATAAAGGTGCCAATTTTGGGCGGTTTTAAACTCTAAACCTGTTTTAAACCGTAACCGACTCTCGAACCTAAATCATTTCGAATCTCTGGTTTTTACGGTGTCCGACCTACCAAAGTGGCGAGTGGCGACTCCACCCTTTTTTAAAATCCCTAATTTTAAAATTTCCCTTTTCAATCTAATTTTCTTTAAATCTCAAATCCCTAATTTTAACTTTCCAATTCCTATTTCTTTTAAAGAACCCTAAATTTCAAATTTCTTTCAACATTTCAAAATTTCCAATTTTTGTACACAATTTAAAAACCTAATTTTTAAATCTTAATTTTCTAAATTTCCCCAAAATTTTATTTCAAACCCAAATCCCTAAATTCCACTTTTCAAGCCTTAATTTCAATTCCACTAGTGACCCTTTTTTCCCTTTTTTACTACACACCCATATTATTTTAAGAATTTTATAAGGGTCACTACAGTTGGCGACTCCGCTGGGGACCAATTTTTCAAACGAGTCAAGCCTTGTTTTAAAATACCGCTTAATTAATTTTGGAAGTTGTGGAATAAAGTGGCAATTAAATTATTATTTATTTATTAATTCGAGCTTTCAACATATTTCAACCCATCTCTAAGTGGGGGGAAAACGCTATGCTTTCGTGAGGATATTGTTTCTCCGTATGGGCCTAGCAAAGTACCTTCGTGGCTCGACTATCCTATGCTTTCGTGAGGATATTGTTCCTCCGTATGGGCATAGCGAAAGGGTCCCCCTAAATTGAAATCGGTCAAGATGAGCCTGTGATGGGTGATGATCGGGGGCCTTGCTACTCTTAGAAGAGGACAGCGAGGACAATTTGGGTACCTCGTAGAACCAAAACTGCATTTAGAGAATCTAGTCAACCTACCCGATTAGAGCCATGCGGTTAACCTAGGTTCTTTTAGATGGGATAAATAGGATTGTTTTGTCTCCTATCTTGCTTGTATTTTTGTATCAACATTTCATGAAGGTGTTGAACTAAGTGGTTTGTCCAATCAGAGGCTTTCACTATAGTTAGAGAGTCAAAACAAGAAAAAGAAAGAGAGGAAAAAAAAGAGAGAAAAAATCAGAGGAAGAAAAAAGAGAGGAAGAAAAAATAATGAGAAAATAAAGGAAAAAAAATATTGAGAGAAAAAATTGAAAAGAGAAAGAGAAAATAAGAAAAAAAAGAAAAGGAAATTTAGAATATAGGAAAAAGAGAGAGGAAAAAACAATGAAAATAAAAAAGGGAGAAAAAAAAAGAGAAAAGAAAATCGAGAGAATAGAGAAAGAAGTAAGAAAATAGAGAGAAAAAAAAGATGAAAAAGAAAAGAAAAAATAGAAAAAATAAAAAGGGGCATTAAGATCTTAACCGGTGAAAGTTGCTCAAAGGGCGATCACTAGAGGGATCAACACCTTTACTTGCATTCATGCATACATCTCATGTATCTCATAGAATATATCATGCATTAATTAAACAAGGAGGTTAATTATGGGATCTCATGTCCGTAATTGAAGGTTTCTCGCTTGCACTCAACCAACACCGGGAAGGGCTAATGGAAGAAGACTTTGCCAAGTTAGAAGCCAATCTCATGGGACAGTTAGAGCATACTCGAAAAGAATTAAGAGATTCTATGATCAAGTCTCAACAAGACATGATGAAACAAATTGCTCACTTGTTGAGACTAAGGAAAGTGGAAGACCAACAAAGAAAATGTTCTGTTGAAGACCCCTTGGGCCCTCCTGTTTTTGTTGCTAACACTTCTAGACCTCCACAAGGAGTAGTAACATCATCTCTTCAAGCCGGTGCCTCTACCCAATCCCCACCAGGTGTGACTTTCACTAATGTAGAAGATGTCGGGGATGACATTCCAGACTTCAATGAGCTAGAGAAATTAAAGATTGAATTTCCGAAGCAGTTAGAGGAAACGAAGAACGATTTTGAAGAGAAGCTTCTAATAAGAGAGGATGAAGAAGAATGGTATGGGTTGAATGCCAGTGAGCTTAGTCTAGTTTCAGGTTTAGAGATCCCATATAAGTTCAAGACCCTAGATTTTGAGAAGTTTGATGGGACGACTTGCCCTATCGCACATATAACTATGTTTTGTCGAAAAATGACGGACTTTACTAACAATAAGAAGCTATTAATCCACTATTTCCAGGATAGTCTGGTGGAATCTGCCACAAGGTGGTATAATCAGTTAACCCGTGCTCAAATTAAGTCGTGGAAGGATCTGGCCAAAACTTTCACAAACCAGTATAAGCACGTAACCGATATGATTCCAAATTGGCTCATGCTACAAGGGATGGAACAAGGGCATAACGAAAGCCTTCGAGAGTACGCTCAACGTTGGCGTGATGCTGCAGCACAAGTACAACCTCCGCTCGACGAAAGTGAACTTTCTCAAATGTTTGTGGATACACTAGAGGGAGTGTTGTATGATCGCTTGATAAGCCACCCTATCAGTAGTTTTGCGGAGTTGGTTATGACCGGAGAACGCATCGAGTATGCTATTAAGAAGGGAAAGATGAATGACCCTTATAGCACAACTTCTCAGAAAGAGGAAGATTCTCATGTCTATGTGGTGAGTTCTCACTCAACCAATCAAACTCAGGGCCGTCCCCGTACTCATACAAGACCTACAAAGGTGCTTCATCCAGTTCCTATAACCTAGACCAGGTTACTCCCAATTCTCTTTGAGAAGAAACTTTTGACTTTGGTGCAGTCTAAGCCAAAGGATCCTCCTTACCTTGAAGGATATAATGTCAATGCCACATGTGACTATCATATGGGGAGCACAGGCCACACAACAGAGAATTGTGGAGCTTTGAGTAATAAGGTTCAAGGACTGATTGAGGCCAGTATTCTGAAGTTTTAAGAAAGAGTAGAGGACATGATCTTTGGGAAGATTCTAATCTTCGAGTTTGGATGTTCATTTTCTGCCTCCTTGCATTTTAAGTTTTGCATCAATTAATTTTGTTACTGTTTGCCCGAAAGTAACAAATACTTTTTTGTAAGGGCTTATGTTATGTTTGCTCTTTTTTCGTTTCAATGAAAGAATGCATATTTTTAAAAATATATGTGTTTTCCTTTTTCTCTCAGAGTTCCTTGGATGTCACATGCTTGTTGTGATGTGGGTTCAGAAATGGTTGGAACGTTGTGATTACGATGAAGTATGGTTTCTTAATCAGTAGCTTTGGTTAGTAATGCACGAGAAATGAGACTACTACTCGTTCAGTGATGTTCGATGATAAGAAAATCTCCTAGAAAAGACCCGGTGAAATTGATTGATCTCAAGAATTCCTCTAAGTAAAAAGATTGCATCCGGAGAAAAAAAAGAAGAAAGGAAAATAAAGAAAAAAGAGAGAAAGAAGGAAAAAAAAAGAGAAAAGAAAAAAAAGAGAGAAAAGAGAAAAAGAAAGGAGAGAACAAAGATTAAACAAAAAGCACTCCAATATTCGAAACCTGATAATAGACATATTCGAACAAGAATGTGGAAGTATCGGGGCACTCCGCTGAAGCAATAAGACTTAATAAGGTAGCAATGCACCATCCCAAATCTTTTGCTTCATAAGTGATGGTAATATTTTCAAATCCATGACTATGCCGAGTAACTCGGAGTTTTATTGTATGCTCCATCATTATCTTCGAGACAAAGGATTGTGATGAGTTGATTTCCCCGAATTTTTTTAAATAAAAATAAAAAAAAGAAAAAATAACATATGTGAGAAAAAAAAAAGGAAGAAAAGAGAGAAAAATAAGAGGAAAAAAAAGAAAAAGAAAAAATGGAAAAATGAAAAAGAGAGATAGAAATAAAGAGAAAAATGCTCCTATAACTAGATGCAGTCTGAAGCACACCTCGAATTCTCAAGAAGATACTAGCGGGGCAAGTATGAAAAGTTTGAATATAAGGGGAGAAATATATTGAGAACTAGAAGGAGTAGTCTTCGAATAGATCGAGCAAATACGATAATCATGAGGATGAACCGAGCAATCTGAAGGAAATTCCAAAACTTCAAATATCGCCACAACGTTCAAAGGTTGAAAACCGAACACAAAGAGTTGAGTCTAAGGCACTCTCGCATTTGATATCCAAGGAACCCATGTTTTTTTCTTCTTTTCTTTTCTAATTTTTGGATTTTCCAAAACATGTATATATTATTTTACTTACAATTAGCAAATTATTTTTTAATAAAAGTTTTGTTCAAAAAGATTTACAAAATGCAAGGTCGTTGATGTAAATGATCATCTCTGATGGCCCAAGAAGAAGAAGCAATATACAATATGAGATATCTGTCAAAGAGATAACTTTGTCTGTAAGATAATACCTTTTGAGGGTTTAGGTCAATCAAGGATTGCTCGAGTAAGGAACAAACCTTTTGGGGCAAGGGTTATGTTGGGGCATATAGATGGCTAATCAAATATTTTAGGGATAAAAATTAAGCAGAATTCAAGAAGAATAGTCTATAATGAACATGTTAAAGATAGACCTTAAGTGACCTAAGTCTGAATATGAGATTGAGAGCTACTACCATAAACTGAATGCAACTGAATTCGGAGATAAATGGTTTAGATGTGTCATCTTCAACCAAGTATGAGCTGTTGAATTATAGAAGGCGAAAGATTTTGTTCCGATCGGCATAAGACGATGATCTCCTTTCAAGACAAGGTGAAGGATGAAAGCCCGATGAGTTTAGTAAATAGAAAGCGAGAGCCTATCCTCCAAGAAGAAAGAATTCATGCATCATTTAGATTAAATATTCATGCATCATTTAGATTAAATATTCATGCATGTATGTTAGATATCCATGCATCATGAGCATTCTAATTCGTGCCATCATCGCATTTTACTCTTTTTAAACAGGAATTTTGAAGATTGGTTAAAGATTTGATCTACAAAGATAGACCTTAGCAAAGATCAAAAGTCATTCAAATTACACGATCGTGGGTTTTGAAGGCCTTTCAACCTTTGGTTATTTGGGGGCAACGAGTTTTTTGTGTCAAGACGATCAAATATCGAGACATCTAGACGAGATATTAGGTGTTCTCTAAAGGGAGACACCACATTTTTTATGAGATATTCAGGTATTCTTTAAGCAAAATACCACTTTATATTTGAACTTTAAACTTAATCATTTCTTAAGAATGTTTTTTTAACTCAAATTTCTTAATTTGATCCTTTTTCAAGGGCGGTTTTCTCAAAGCAAATTTTGCCCTTCCTCAAGGATGCTTTTCTTAAAGCAAATTTTATCCTTGCTCAAGGATGTTTTTCTCAAAGCAAATTTGATCCTTCCTTAAGGATGCTTTTCTTAAAGCAGATTTCTCGAATGGATCCTTTCTTAAGGATGTTTTTCTCAAAGCAAGTTTCTTAACTTGATCCTTCCTTAATGATGCTTTTCTTAAAGCAGATTTCTTGAGTTGATCTTTTCTTAAAGATACTTTTCTCAAAGCAAGTTTCTTAACTTAATCCTTCCTTAAGGATGCTTTTGTCAAAGCAGATTTTTCGAGTTGATCCTTTCTTGAAGATGCATTTCTCAAAGCAAGTTTCTTAACTCATTCCTTAATGATGCTTTTCTTAAAGCAAATTTCTCAATTTGATCCTTTCTTAAGGATGTATTTTCTTAGTTTGATTATTCCTTAAGGATGCTTTTCTAAAAGCAAATGTATCAATGTGACCCTTTCTCAAGGATGTTTTTCTCAAAATAAACTTCTTAGTTTGATCCTTCCTTAAGGATGCTTTTTTTAAAAGCAAATTTATCAATTTAATCCTTTATTAAGGATGTTTTGCTCAAATCTCTAATTTCTTAATTTGATCATTTCTTAAAGGTTTTTTTCCTCAAAACAAATTTCTCAATTAAATCTTTTCTTAAAGATGATTTTCTCAAGATGATTTTCTTTTTAATTCGATCCTTTCTTAAGGATATTTGAAAAAGGAAAAGAAAAAAGACAAAAAAAACAAAAAATGAGAGAAAAGAAAGAGAGAGAAAAATAAAGAAAGAAAAAGAAAAAGAAAGAAAGAAAGAAAAGAAAAAAAAGAGAGAAAAGGAGAGAAAAAAATGTGAGAAAAGATGATCAAAGATCGATACCTTTTATAAGATTTTCAGGGTATTGGAGAAAAGAAGATGAAGAAGAAGAAGAAGACGAAGAAAGTAAAGAAACGATCGAGGTCAACCAATCGGGAATATACAAAGACCAACAAAGATTTTTTTCATGCCAAGACAACCAGAAGTCAAGGCAACCAACAACCCCAAAAGCCTCTAGGCAAGACATCACTTGTCAACAAGATCGTTCCCTATGACATACGCTTGAAGAAGGAGGTCATGCTTTGCGACATACGCTCGAAGAGAGGGGTCGCCCACCATGGTACACGCTCGAAGAGAGGGACCGTCAGATGCTGCAATGATCAGAAATCAGAGCATCTCGAAGATGTGGATTCTATGGAGAAGGGATCAACATTGTTTTTGCGACATACACTCAAAGAGAGGGGTCGCCCACCACGGTATACGCTCGAAGAGAGGGACCGTCAGATGTTGCAATGATCAGAAATCAGAGCATCTCGAAGATGTGGATTCTACGGAGAAGGGATCAACATTGTTTTTTGCGACATATGCTCGAAGAAAGGGGTTGCCCACCACGGTATACGCTCGAAGAGAGGGACCGTCAGATGTTGCAATGATCAGAAATCAGAGTATCTCGAAGATGTGGATTCTATGGAGAAGGGATCAACATTGTTTTTGCGACATACACTCGAAGAGAGGGGTCGCCCATCACGGTATATGCTCGAAGAGAGGGACCGTCAGATGCTGCAATGATCAGAAATCAAAGCATCTCGAAGACGTGGATTCTACGGAGAAGGGATCAACATTGTTTTTGCGACATATGCTCGAAGAAAGGGGTCGCCCACCACGGTATACGCTCGAAGAGAGGGACCATCAGATGCTGCAATGATCAAAAATTAGAGTACCTCCAAATAGGGAAGTCAGATAAAATTAGTGCTTGTAGTCTTTGCTTTATCATTGTTTCACAATGATAAGCAAAGAGGGGCAACTGTAATCACTAATTTTATCCGGGTTTATGCTCGAATTAAATCAATCCACATCCCTTTTTAATACCCAAATCACCTCAATTTACCCTAATTTTATCACTTGTTTTATAATTATTATTATCCTTACTATCTCTTAATTAAAACCAAAAATCCAAAAATATATAAATATATGATATAAATAAAAGCCTTTTATTAGAGCCCACTTTTATAAGCCCAAACCATAAATAAATTTGACCTATTAAATATAATTTTATAATATAAAAAATATAATAAAAATCTCTACTTGGTGCCCAAGGTCTTGTTTTTAATTGGTTATTATTTTTAAAGGGATAAACCTAAAATACCCTTCATCATATTATAGATACCCTTATATATTAAAACCTAAACCTATTTTATTCCCATATGTTACCCTTTACCCTAACTATATATATAACATTTACCCTAAAAATAAAGGACCCCCTAACCATATTTTTTCCACTCACAGCCGTGCCTTCTCCCTGTCCCAAATTTCAATTTCAATTTCAATTTCCATTTGTATGTTGGTAGCCTCCATTATTTATATTTTTATTCTCATTGAATCACTTCACCCATTCGGTCGGTTATTTTTCAAGTTATGCCCTAATCTAATCATTACTTTTACCGTTTAGTTTAATTTGTGGATTAATTTTAATCGAGCATATTTAGATGTATATAGTTCTTTTTGAAATATTTTTGTGTATTCCATTCTTATGGTTCAATGAAAATATGAATATTTTTATTGGTATCTTTTATTGTCTTTTTTATTTGTTTATTATATGTTTTGTTTTGTTTATTTATATATGTTATTTGCTTGTTTTGTTGGTCTATTTATTTTAATCTATGTTACCATATATTATGTAATTTTCTTAGGTGTTTATGTATTTTTTACTCATGACATTTATTTATTTATTTTTAATGTTGTTAATAACTTTTTATATATGTCATGTTATTGGTTTAGTTCACATGCTTTGTTAGGGTTATGAAAGTGATAATATTTATCTATATTTATATTATTTTATTATGGTGTTATGTCTCTTTAATTGTTATTATGTGTCATATGTTATTTTGTCTTTATGTTTGTTGTCTTTACAATTATGTCTTTTATTTTGCTTACGTCACACCTAGCTAATTAAAGAGCCTAATTAAATTCGTATTTATTCGGTCGTAACAGGCCCGTGTTTCAACGCATTGGTCGCGGTGTGTACGTTGCCTCCGAATAAAGACACGGTAAAAATAAAATTGATTCGAATCTTTAAACAAAAATTAATTTAAATGCCACTTTAATCTAAAAAATCTAAAATTAATTAAGCGGTAATTTATAAAGGTGCCAATTTTGGGCGGTTTTAAACTCTAAACCCGTTTTAAACCGTAACCGACTCTCCAACCTAAATCATTTCGAATCTCTGGTTTTTACGGTGTCCGACCTACCAAAGTGGCCGGTGGCGACTCCACCCTTTTTTAAAATCCCTAATTTTAAAATTTCCCTTTTCAATCTAATTTTTTTAAATCTCAAATCCCTAATTTTAACTTTCCAATTCCTATTTTTTTTAAAGAACCCTAGATTTCAAATTTCTTTCAACATTTCAAAATTTCCAATTTTTGTACACAATTTAAAAACCTAATTTTTAAATCCTAATTTTCTAAATTTCCCCAAAATTTTATTTCAAACCCAAATCCCTAAATTCCACTTTTCAAGCCCTAATTTCAATTCCACTAGTGACCCTTTTTTCCCTTTTTTACTACACACCCATATTATTTTAAGAATTTTATAAGGGTCACTACAGTAGCATTATAGAACATGGTTACTTGCGTCCAAAGTGGAAATCCGAGCAGTGGACATCTGTTCAGTAACTCTCTATAGCGTTCCCAAGCCTCGTACATAGGTTCGTCATTAGCCTGTCTAAAAGAAGTAATCTCATTACGGATTCGATTATATAAATTTGTAGGGCTAAATCGCGTAATAAATTCTTGGCAAAGTTTATTCCAAGATCCAATTGATCCTGTCGGAATTTTATTCAACCAGGTTTTTGCCCTATCCCTCAATGAATAGGGAAAAAGTTTTAATCTCAAAATGTCTTCATGGAATCCTTGGATTTTGAAAGAATTGCATACTTCCATGAAGGATTTGAGATGCTGCTTGGCATCTTCAGTTGCAGCCCCTCTAAATTGCCCAATAGTATTAAGCATATTGAACATCACAAGTTTAAGTTCAAAGTGGTTTACCTCTATCTCTAGTGTAACAACTCCAAGATTCAATCCATTTAGATCTTCACTAGAAAATCTCTGACAGTTAGCTACCGTGGTAGTGGTTGTGGAAATGGTTGTTGTTGAAGGCCTCCATTACCTGCAGGTAGGTTCTGATTTCCTTGATTCACTACCATGTCTCCTTAGATCTGTCTTCTAAACCCTTAGTAGGTTCTTTTGATTTCTGGGTCTATCTCGTACAGTGGATTACTAGGGTTAATCATGGTCAAACACCAAAAACCAAATCAAATAAAAAAAATAAAAATAAGAAAAACTAAAATAAAAGCAAGAAAATAAAGAAAACAAAATTTAGTTGTCAATCCCCGGCAACGGCGCCAAAAACATGATGCGTGCTGAATATGCACAATTGGAGTGCAAGTATACACATCAAGTAATAAGTGATAAGTATTTATCGAGTTATTGTCTCCTCAGGGATTGTTGTACTTAATATGCTTCTTTCGGTCTTCTTGCTACTGTAAAATAAAAGTAAAGACACAATTAAGTTGGATATTGATTAAAACAAATAAACTAAATAAATAAAGAGAGATCGAATATGAGTGAGAGAAGGTAGGATCCAGTTGTGTTGTATTGTGAATTTGATTGATCTGCTTCTGTTTAATGCAATTGCACTACACTGCCTCGGTAGTACTACAGATACTGTCTCGGCAACGACAATATTCTCTGCCGCGGCAATCCCTTACTCTTAGGAAGATTTACCAAAGTTTGACAAATTGTCCTTGTATGGCTTCGCTTATGCCCTATTGAAGGTCATTCCTTGATGATACCTCCCAACGTTAATCAATTATAAACAACAACCAATCCCACACTTCTTTCAGACGCTGAAACTCTTAATCTATCCCTAGGCCGAGTTAGTATCCTCCAATCAAGTTGAATACCGTACATACTCCTTTTGTGAGTCTAACTCTCTCGAGTCTAGACAAATAGATTATTTACAAACTTCTCTCCCGAGCTTGAATGCAAGAACAAAGAATGGCAAAGAGTAAGCAAACCTTGATATTTTATTGTATTGAAATAAGAAACAAAATACAATCTTCCCTCACAAATACTCAACAACATTCACCAAACCCTAAGAGAACTTTAGAACATGATGAGAAGAATTGTCCCTAAGGTGAAAGCTCTCTCGGTATAGGTGTATTGGCCGAATTTAATGTGTCTTTAACCCATAGGATGGCTATGCCTTATATAGGCTTGGCCTAGGGCAAACTTTTCCTAATTAGAGTACAACTTGGAGTAGGGAACAAGTTATGTACATAGGGTAAATATTTCCAAGTTTGAACCTCTAGAAGGTTTCATCCCACGTGGCCTTCTCCTTGGGCTTTTCTTGTGTTGTTCAGCTCTGATTCTTGGGCTTCTTGTTCAGCAACATTCTTTGTATTTTATCCTTCAATTGTCATCCATATTGCTTTCTCTCCTCTGCTGCCTCCGCATCAGGTCCTGCCTCGGCAGTACTTGTTCCTGCATAGATATGAAAATATAGTAAAGTACGCCTTTTCTACAAATATAATCTTTAATGGTATAATCCCTAAATATATCATATTAAGTACATGAATTGGTTCAAGTAGGTGTAGATTTGATGATAAGTACCCATGAAAAGTATAGAAAGTGATAGTGAGTTGAGCACTTATGAGTTAGATTGTTAGAATCTTCTTAGGATCCAATCAGTTTTAGTTCGTTTAGTGTTTGGATTGTTAAAGGATGGTTGAAGGAAGAATTCCCGTTTTGGTTCTCTTAGAAGAATTGTGTGTTGCTAGACCGTTGGGGTTATACCTCCTTACTCCGTTTGAATTTAGAGGACAAAATTTTTTTAAGGAGTGGAGAATTGTAACGACTCGGTTTTCCCTGGTCAATATTGGGCATTGACTCGATCCATGAATTGTAAAGTTGGAATATATTTTTGAGCTTGTGGGGTCATGTTAGATCATAATGGGCCTTGGTTTTATCTTGTTGGGCCTTCGGGTTTGTCGTAGGCTTGCTTATTGGGCTTGACTTGTGGGTTGTTTGGATAAGGGTGAGGGTAAGGAGGAGTAATTGTGTAATTACCCCATACAAGAGACAAAAGGTTGGTCTCTTTATTTCATTTGAAAAGGTAAAGGAAAAAAGGGGATATCTTATTAGCATAGAGTGGAAATCTCATTTTGGCCATCAAGGAAGAGTTGTTCAGCAACTTACGATCTTCGGTTTAAGGTGTGTATCCTTTGGCTTGGTAGAGGAAGAGATTAGAGGCTTAAGAACAAATTTTAGAGGTGGGAAAAGCTTGGGGAAAGCTCTAATCTGGGTTTATTTCTTGAGGTCAATGTATTTCTGACTCTTACACTTCAGGTGCATCATGAAATGCTTGTCTTGCTTGTTTGATGTTTAAAGATTGCTTGAGATGGATGTTGAGATCTTAGAAACACTAAAAAGGTAAAATTCGTATTAGGAGTTATTTCTGATGTAAAACTGTTAGGAAATTACCTATTAGGCTTCATGTAACTGGTACGAACGAAATGGGAATCAACCATATAGTTTGAGATGGGAAATTTGGAGATTTCATAATCCAAACCTACATTGTTGTGCAAGCATTTCGGAACGCCATCTTCGTGTTTCAATACCCAAAATTCTAATAGCAAATTGTTTCGATACCTCTTTAGGGGCGTATCAAAAAAGAGAGGCGTATCGATACGGATGGGTTTTTCTAAGCCATTTAGCTTAGTATATCTATATGCGATGAAGGCATTTCAATACTGTGTAGCGTATCGATACCCAGGTAGGAGTATCGGTACTGGTAGTTAACTCGTGAGCTATGCAAGGTTATTTAACTTAGCATATCGATATGTGAAGGAAAGCGTATCAGTATTGGTCAGCCTTTCAATACAACCCTATAGGTGTTTTGATACCCCTGGGCAATCTGCCCAAAAATTTACATTCTAATCGAGAGTTCTAAAATTCGAGAAGAAGGCTCCAATGAGTCTCCAAAGGTGTAAAATAAACTATAAAATTTATAGGTTGAGTTAAATATCCAAATATGTGAATTTATGATCAATGACGTAGAAATTGATAGGTGACTTGGTATTATGCTTCCCTAGCAAATCTATGATGGATCGGACAATAACGTATGGTGATTAGGGCCTTTGTTTTGTGTTGATAGGATACCAATATAATTAAGGGTCTTTGGTTAATTAAATAATCAAAAGAGGATCATGTAAATGACCTAGTGGCTTTATGTATCTAATCTTAATTATGAAAGATGGTTTGGTTATTAGTTGAGTTATATGTTTGACCAAAATTTGATGATGTGCGTGTGGATGCTCGGGGAGCATGAGTTACTTGTATTACTTGGTAAAAGAACTTCGGATATTCTAGAGTCAGTGCATGAGCATTTAGTAAAGGTGACATGTACTTTGGGTTGTATGAGCGAGTACATTTGACATGTTCACGGGCTATGTGATTTGGATGCGATTCGAACCTATTCGCGGAAAAATTATTAGGTAAACCCTGTTCACTACATTATCCATGGTCCCAATTAATTTGGACCGTTGATCTTAATTTTTTTCCAAGTGTATAATAACCTCTTTCCTAATGGACTTAGTGGGTGAGTAGTTATTAGGTGGTTATTTTAAGATCAATGGTCCTGATTGCTTGGATCATGGTTAACGTGGTGAACATGTTTCACCTAATAATCTCTCCTATTCGTGGCTATGATGATCTGGATAAGGAATATACCTTTAAGGTCTATGTAAGCATAAAGAACTTGATGGGTTGTGTGAACATCAAACAACTCTAAGGGCTATGTGAACTCGAGTAACCTGATGGGCTATGTGACCTCAAGACTGGACTACATATAAAATTGGAGGAGCACATTGTAACCCCCTAAACTCGACATATAAGTAACGACCAAATTAAAATGTAGCTTTTGAAAAATTTTCTTCAAAAAATTGATTTTACATTAAAATAATTGATTAATTAAGTAAAACTCAAATAATTTAAACCATGTTATAATAATTGATTAAAAGTTTGAAAGCAAATTTATAAATGTATGCATTCAATAAATCCAAATATTATAACAGTCAAAATGTCTGTATTACATAATTATCTTAAATATATGTGAATCATTTGGGAAAAAATATTTCACACTATTGAATAATAGTAAGAAATCCTCCAAGTACCGAGACGCCTAATAATTTGAATAAATCTGTAAGAGAAACTATAGGGGAGTGAGTCATGAAATTTAGTGTGTCTCTAAGGTGTAGTATAACAGAGAAATAATAATAAAAATATTATTCAAATAAATATTTTCCCAAGTATAAAGTATCAAGTAAATGTAAATCATGATGCATGTAAGAGTGTAATGCACAAATCCCAACTACATCGTCACAAATCTGAATAGAGGAGTTCCCCAGAAACCTCACCTATATCGTCATCATAATCGAAGAGTTGTCTTATGGCTTCCAATCTGGAAGGCTGCCACGATTTTCTTTATACACAAATCTCATCTCATACACACATAATCATGCATCATGATTTGAAAATCCGAAATCACAATTTATGCGAAACCATAATTTATTATGATAGAGAAATCACAATCACTCGCAAATGTGCGAGATCTCAAATTTTGTAAATTTTCATATATTGCTCACATCACAATGGTATGTATGCATGGTAACACAGGTGCACAATCAGAATCATAGTACATAAACCAAACATGAAAGTAAATCGTCGATATCTCACATAAACACAACATAAATAAACACATCAGTGAACAACATATTTTTTTGAAGATAACATATAGCACTAGTAAGATAACACACCTTAACCAAAATAACTCATCCCACTAAATCTCCCATTTCTCACGATCAGAAGTATTGGTCCGGATGTATTAAAATCTACGAAAATGATCCTATATTAACACTATTATTATTTTTATTATTATTAGTATCATCAAGCCACCAAAATATATCTAAAACACTAATCCAAATAATACAAATATATAATCTCGAAGCTTGAGTGTAACAACATTGCACAAAACGAAGATTGGATCGAAAAGAATGAGGTTCAAAGAACAAGAATTAAGACAGTCCAATATAAGACATGT
The DNA here is from genome assembly GCA_035048815.1 of Abelmoschus esculentus. Classification (NCBI taxonomy): domain Eukaryota; kingdom Viridiplantae; phylum Streptophyta; class Magnoliopsida; order Malvales; family Malvaceae; genus Abelmoschus; species Abelmoschus esculentus. The sequence goes on along the minus strand of JAUCBN010000026.1, from coordinate 7,119,827 downwards.
AGCATGTACAATTCTAAATTCTAAAAGCTAATATTGGTTCATTATAAATAATCAATAAATAATACTATTTATTAATATTATTAATATATATATATTTATTGTTGTTAGAAATGATAGTAATTGTTTATAACTATTTATTTTACATTATTCAAAGCATCGGTAATAAAGATATATAATATCTACTGTAATATTAGAAAAACATAATCATTTATATACTTGTATAAATTATATGTCATGGTTTAGCAAGTATAAATAAATAACAAAAACAATCTTGAAAAGTGTCTAATTGAAAAATTAAAAATATCATTGATTTGTTGAAATAAAGTCCATTAGTGGATTCTGTCAAGAACTATAAAAAATATGAGTTTGTTCTTTTGTTTTCTACTGCATAATCCGTAAAAGACAATTGAATTTAGTATAGAAATAGACAATAGTAAATAACTCACTGGTGTGGGCGTGTTATCGATAAAAGGTAGCCGATAAGGAGATGAAAAGAGTTAGGAGACGGTAGGCGACTATACAAAAAAGATAGGACGGAAGAATTGAACAATATTGGATGGGTTTAAATATCCTTTTTTTAAGAAGTTAAAAGATATGTTCATAATATTTTAGAGTTCACAAGATAGAAACAAAATACCAATTCGTTTATAAGAAATCCACTAACTTCATTTAAGTTCTAATTAATTCTAAATAATTTTAATTAAAGTTTTAAATTTAAATTCTAAATTCTTAAGAATTTAGAATTTAGGGATTTTTAAATTTGGTGATTTTTAGGGTGTTGCACACATCGAAGAGAATTTTCCAACATCAGAGTCGTGAAAAGAGTACAATACTTGATCTTTAGTTTGAACTTAATGTATTCATAGTACCTTACCATAAATCGAGTTTTGTATCTTTATTTTAGATTATATTTTAAGTTAGATAATGTATTTTAAAAATGAGCTCCTATTTGGTAAACACTTAATTCTATTTTATTTTGATCTACATGAATTTATGAAATATGATATTTTATGAATTTGAACACATGTTTTGAAAATAATTTTGATGGTTAATGTAACATCCCGTTTTGGGGTTATTAATTCGGCTTAAGTTAGGAGAATTCGATTCGGGTCGAATTAGGTTCTCCCGGTTCATTATTCCGGGGAAAAATAAATGAGAATATTTTAATTAGGAAAAATAATAATTTTGGAATATGGTTTAAAATATTGAAAATATGTTTTAAGATTAAAAGAAAATAATTTGGACTTTATATTGATTTTTAATTATGCTTAATTATACATAAGTGACCAATTTGTAATTTTTTGGAAAAATTGGAGGACTTATTTTGTAATTTTCGGAAAATATGATGTTTTAGTGACTAAATTGAAAAGCAAGCTAAACTTAGAATCCTTAGAGGGCCATAAACCCATTTCTAATTTTTAATGATGATTTATTCATCAAAAAGGTATTTTTAATTACTTTAATTGGATTTTTTAATCATTTTTCTCAAAAACCATTTTTCCCTCATTTTCTCTCTCATCTTTTTCTCTCATTTTTTCTTCACTTTCTCTTCATCTTTTCTCTTCAATTCCTTGCTGATTTTTGCATCTTTTTCCACAAAGATTACATCACTTGCATCATCTTTTCATCCTTTACAAAACCTAAGCATCAATTTCATCAAATCTACATCAAATTGCAAGGAATCAAGAAGGGAAAACCTACATATTTTTGGTGAATAGATCTTGAAGGTAATTTTCTGGATTTTTATTCTTTTCTAAGGTTCTTTATTGAAATTCCCAAGTATTAGCTTGCTAATCTTTGAAAAAAAACTTGATTCTATGTTTTTAATGTTAGATCTAGTGATTTTGTGATGTTTTTGTAAAATCTTTTTGGATCTCATTTAATTCTGGAAATTAGATGAATTCAATCATGTTTTTATGTTGATTTAATGATTAATTGAGTCTTCTTTTGATAACACATTAATTTAATCCCGGAATAATACAATCGGTGTAGTTTTAAGGTGCTTTTCGGTTGTTTTATGGGCTGTTTTAGATGCTTAAATGTTTCTGGAGGTATAAGGATGGTTTGGATGTATTTTTGGATCATAATTGAGGTGGATTAGATGTTAGATTCGTTAGGTTTGGGGCTGATGTTGTTCGGATGCGTTTCGGCTTAGTTTTTGGTCTTTTCGGCTAAGTTTTTGGTAGTTTAATGGTGATCGGATATGGCTGTTAATTGGTTTGAGCATGTTATGATGTGAGAATACTCTGTTTTTTAATGTTGTAGAAGAGGTACAAGAAGAGGCTTGATTGCTGGTGCGTTGGTGCGGTCATCGGATAGCGGGGAAAGCTCGTTTCTCTTGTTGGTGAGTGTTTTCGGACTAAAAGCGAATCGCGTTTGGTACGGTTATGTTTTTGGGACTATGGAAGAGTGTGAAAACCTTCCATAGTTTAAGAGTAAGTAAAGTAAATGTTTTTGATAAACCGATATGAGTTTCGACTACATTTGATAAAGGCATTATGTTGGTAATGCAATGAGATTTATGGAAATGCATGAGCATGTTTTGAAATGGTGCATACATGAGAATTACTTGCTGAAATGCATAGCTTATTTAGCATCCATGATTATGAAAAATTATGAGAAATGATTTGGGATACAATATGGTTATTTGCCTTAAATATGATGGTGCCTTTGGGCATGGCTTTTGGTTCATTTGTTGAACATATTATGCATGCATTATGCGCAGCAAGTTATATGATTTGGAATACATTATGGTTAATTGCCTTATATATAATGGTGCCTTTGGGCATGGCTTTTGGTTCATTTGTTGAACATATTATGCATGCATTATGAGCAGCAAGTTATCATGCACATTTGATTATGATATTGGCTTAGTGACACTAACTTTAGATTCGAATACGAATGACATGTCATTAGGATTGTCTCAAGTGCACTATAATCAAAACTGAGAATACAGAATATTGCCTACACGTAACAAGGGTGACTTTGTGTCCAACCATGCGTGGTAGAGCCGCCTACACGTAACAAGGGTGACTATGTGTTCGATTGTGCGTGGTAGTGGTAATAGTGACTTCGTGTCATGTCAATGGTGACTTCGTGTCATGTCAATGGTGACTTCGTGTCATGACGAGACAATGGTCTCATGGATCCGTATATTCGGTGAACTTAAGGTTCACATTAAGTGGTCACTAGAAAGCCAATATACATACATGAATTTGAGAAGAAGATTGTGCATCATTTTTTTTAATTGTTTTGATAAGATTATGTGAACTTAAGGAAGCATATGATTTAAAGAACATGAGCATGAGATGTTAGCATGCATGATTTAACAATGTATTACAAATTATGGTTTCATCATGGTTTTAAAAAAAAGATGCATTGATGATTTGTGTAGAGGTTCCTCACTAAGCATGTTTGCTTAAGCTCTCTTTTCATCCATGCAGAGAAATAAAGGCACTTAGAGCTTCGTTCGGGGCAGGGAAACCAAGGGGAAGAATCTCTTTGAATTTGGTATATTTTTGGCAAATAAATTGGGCAAGGCAATGTGTAACACAACCTATGTTAGGATTGTTTACTTAGGCTTTGGTTTATGTTGTAATAAGATCATTATGGTTTGATTGCTAATTGTTGAACATTGGAATGGTTTGAATTGATGAAGCATGTACTAGTATGATTGTTATGTTGTTAATCATTTTTCTAGGGAGCAGGCCTATAGCTTGATTGAAGTCCGTGACGTTATTGATTATCTGCCATATGTTGCTAATTAAGTATACCAATCACCAAGAATTGAAAGTTGCTAGAAATTATACTTTAGTCTCAGATATCTTCCTTTGTTCGATTAAGGTACTTACTGATGTTATTTTGAGCTGAAATTTTGCACGCAAGTATAAAGTAAATTTAATTTCAAGATGGTAATCCTAAATTGGATGAAGTCCTTGTATTTTGGAAGATTTACATTTTGGTCCCTAAATTAGAAGAACATATAATTGATGATGATAGAATGATCCGTTTAAGTTGAAATTTGCTATGAGGAACTCTTGTATGTTTAATTGAACATTGATGGAAAGAATTTGTACTTTACTAATTGTATTTAAAAGTTTTAAATTTTAATCCTTAATCTATGTTATTGTTTAATCGGATGGTTGTTTTTAATTAATGTGTTACCGACAATGTTTTGTATGAGACCTTGTCACGTAGGAACAAGTTTGCGCATCTAGTAAGATAAAATAAAAAATATATATAGCGGTTTTAGGGTTGTTTATCGAATCGAACCTTCGCGGGTTTGGTTTGATATTCCCCGTGTAACCCGTTAGTGTCGGTTCCGTCCAGGCCGGGCTAAGTAGGTTACATTTGGTGGTATCAGAGCCAGGTTTGAAAAGTATGTTGTAAGGTTTGTAAAATGTGTTGTTGATTTGTAAAGTGTGTAGTTGATTGGTTAAAGCATGTATAGGATTACTAAGTTATGTGCTTAAATGTGTGATTGATCATGATATGTGTGATTGAGCATGATATGTTGTTGGAGTGTGAAAATCTATTTATGAAGATTGTACTTTGAGTAATGACGGTTAAATTGGGATTATCGGTTACACATTGCCAGTGCCAACATATTTTCAGATGCTCTCAGTTTTCCCTTGGATCTTGCCCGAATGTAAGTTTGTTTTATTTGAATATTATGTTTTAAACTGCATGTTTAAATTTTTTGAATATGTTTCTGAGATGTAAGTCACTAGATACTGTTGGTATGAACTTTGATGGTCAAGATTGAAGATGAAACGACTGTTAGGGAAGAGTAAATTCTTCCTCCTCTGTAAGTGTGCCTTCGATTAGGCCGGGAGGTTAGTTTGTGGTGTTGCACCGTTCTTTTGGGTGTGTTTTGGACTGCTGAAGCTGGTACAACAATTGCTAATCTAACTAAGGAGTGGTTAACAAGTTGGTAGTTGAAGTTGTTGGAATTGAGGATGTTATTTGTGAGTGTGAATAATAATCATGCATAGAATAAGAACACATATATGTATATATCTATAGATAATGTAGGACATGCATGCATTCTTGAGCATGACATTAGAAATTACATTTACATGCACATGCATTTGCATAGGCATTTATGAGGGCATACAGGAAATCATGCATACATTTGTTCACACTTGCGAGTAGCTCCTTGAGGGTGTAAGTGGAGTGTGGTTGGTTCTTTTAAGGTGAAGGTGTGGGAAAAAAAAAGAGGTTGAAAGAACTTTCTTGTGGTGTTAAGCTGAATGTGTAGTGGGTAAGCTATCCTTTTGGTTAAGGAATGGTCATGGATGAACAATGAGTGGCTAGTCTCGGAGTTGTGAATGTTTGAAACCAAGGTAAGTACACTGTGTTATGGTTAGTTTGAGTTGGTCATTACTAAAGGAAGGGCTGAGTTTTGCGGATTCTTTATAGTTAAGATCTGGAGGTTGTAACAAGGTTGCAACATGTTTTGTAGAGTAAGGCGGGTTGGTATTTTTCTGAGTGTTGTAAAACTATTTTGTGGAAATTACATAGAATTCTTTGTAGTGTGGTTAGTGTGCAGTTAGATCGGAGGTTGTGACCAATCTGGTATGGTTAGGATGGAAGTAAAATATGAGATACATATTGGTATGAGAGTTGTGAAATCGAGGGTTTGAATCATAGATTGTTGTGACCTTGAGAGGTTTGGTTGTACTATAAAGGAGGAAAGTGTACACGTTGTGTTTACAAGATGTTAAGTTGGATATACTTCAGGTAAAGTTAGTCTTTGATGATGTCTGAAGTGGTGTAATGTGGATCGCTGGACAATTTATGGTTTGTATCGATTGTTCAGTTTTATGGGTTTGCTTTTATCGAAAAGTGTTTTGAGGTTTTGTGCTCGGTGGGTTCGTGTTTGTGGATGTTTTATCTTTATGATTACCGTTTTGGCAAGGTTATAAAATACGAGATGTTGGAGCTAGTGGAAGGAATGATTCTACAAGTTTGGATTTTTTTGTGGTATAGTTAATGTAGGAGTTAGTTTTTCGATGAGTTGATAATGAAAAAAAAGTTTTGGGTTAAGTGTCAAGGCACTTAATGATGTGTAGATTTTAAATTTTGAACCTTGGTGGAGTTGGTTATGGTGGCTAAACCTTAAGTTGGAGATATTATCGTTATAATGAGTATAATGTTGAGGTTGACACAAAGTTGGTAAGTTTCTTGTATAATATGTTTTATAGAATATTAGCAACTAGGGATGACTTGGCTTACATAAGGGTGCTTGCAATGGGAGTTTGTTATGTGGGTTAAGCTTGGGTTGTTGTGGAGTTACAATGGAAGATGTTCGGTTAACCTATAGGGAGACCTAGTTATATGGTGGATCTATGAGCGAAATTCAACCTTGGTAAAGTTGATTGAGGACAAGTCGTGGCAAAGTGTTTGTTGAGGGTCTAGTGAAGGATATGTACTTGGCAAGGTTTAGTTTTGTGTTGAGAATCTTTTTATGTTATGTTAACCACATGGTTGTTACGGAAAGTGTCGAGATGGAAGGGTATCTTGAGCAAGGCTTATGGTAATCTTTTTTTTCCATGAGTTGGTGGTAACTGTTATGGTAGGAGTTGGGAAAAAACATGTGTTTTCGACTAAGCTGGTTTGGATTATGTTTGAATCATATGTAAATGTTTATCTTGCTGATAAGGTAAGAATGGGTATCAATTTTCTTTGGGTTATTAGTAGTAGTAAGGGTGCCCAAGGTTGAAGTCGGGAAGAATCATCATAAGTTTGGTAGTAAGTTCTATCGATGGTATGGATTTTTCTTATGAGGTTTGTTGGATCAATCGTTTGTTGGAGTACGGTTTTCTTGGGTTCCTAAGTCTCATTGGAAAGATGTATGGACGGTGTATCTATAACATGATAAGATTTGAAAGTTTTTAAGACCGACATAGGTTGTTGTTTGGATGTTGGATTTTATCATTCATAGATAAATGGATGATATGTTGTGACGTTATGATATGGTTAATATGACTCATAATGAAGTTATTGTTGATGGTGGAGTTTGCTTAAGACAATGTTGACAATTTTGTGCAAAGTTAGTCTGAAGTTTATTGTGTGGAGTGGAGGTTGGTGAAAGGCTTAGTTGGTTACCTGGTATATGGGAGAGAATTACCATGGATTTTATCACGGGGTTACCTTTAACACCGTCCAAAAAGGATTCTATATGGGTGGTTGTTGATAGGTTTACGAAGTGTGCATATTTTTTTGCCGTGCATACAACGTACTCCATGGATAAGTTGGCGGATTTGTATGTTTCTGAGGTGGTGAGATTGCATGGGGTGCCTAATTCGATCATATCGGATAGAGATCCGCGGTTTACATCCAAGTTTTGGAGGAGTTTGCAGACAGCTTTGGGTACGAGGCTTAGTTTTAGTACGGCTTATCATCCACAGACGGATGGACAGTCTGAGCGTGTTATTCAGACTTTAGAGGATATGTTGAGGTGTTGTGTCATCGAGTTTCAAGGTTCTTGGGAGAAACAGTTGTCTTTAGTGGAGTTTGTAGATAACAGTAGCTCCAAGCGAGTATACGGATGGCACCGTTTGAGGCTTTATATGGGCATAGGTGTTCTACACCTTTGTGTTGGAAAGAAGTTGGGCAAAAGTATGTTTCTCTGCCTCAAGTTTTAAAGATACGAATGGGAAGGTTAAGTTGATATGTGCTAAACTTAAGGAAGCTTCGGATAGGCAGAAGTCCTATGCCGATTTAAAGCGCAGAGAGATAGAGTATATTGTTGGGGACAAAGTGTTTCTTAAGGTTTCTCCGTGGAAAAAGGTGATGTGGTTTGGACGTAAGAGTAAGTTAGGTCATCGTTTTATTGGGCCATATGAGGTGTTAGAGCCAATTGGTTGTTATCGGTTGAGGTTGCTGGTGGAGTTGAGTAAGATGCATTATGTGTTTCAATGTATCGATGCTTCGTAAGTATCGTTCAGATCCTTTTCATGTTGTTCTAGTTGAGGAATTTGAGTTAAGAGGGGATATGAGTTATGAGGAGGAACCAGTGAGGATTTTGGATGTGGATACAAAGGTTTTTCGAGGAAGAACCATAGGTTTAGTTAAAGTGCTTTGGAAGCACCGAGGTGACGAAGAGGCAACTTGGGAGACAAGGAAAAGCATGGAGGAGCAGTTTCCTCACTTGTTTACTTCAGGTAAATTTCGAGGACGAAATTTTTTTAATAGGGGGAAAGTTGTAACATCCCGTTTTGGGGGTTATTAGTTAGGCTTAAGTTAGGAGAATTCAATTTGGGTCGAATCGGGTTCTTCGGTTCATTATTCCGGGGAAAAATAAATGAGAATATTTTAATTAGGAAAAATAATAATTTTGGAATATAGTTTAAAATATTGAAAATATGTTTCAAGATTAAAAGAAAATAATTTGGACTTTATATTGATTTTTAATTATGCTTAATTATGCATAAGTGACCAATTTGTAATTTTTTGGAAAAATTAGAGGACTTATTTTGTAATTTTCGGAAAATATGATGTTTTAGTAACTAAATTGAAAAGAAAGCTAAACTTAAAATCCTTAGAGGGCCATAAACCCATTTCTAACTTTTAATGATGATTTATTCATCAAAAAGTTATTTTTAATTACTTTAATTGGATTTTTTAATCATTTTTCTCAAAAACCACTTTTCTCTCATTTCCTCTCTCATCTTTTTCTCTCATTTTCTCTCCACTTTCTCTTCATCTTTTCTCTTCAATTCCTTGCTGATTTTTGCATCTTTTTCCACAAAGATTACATCACTTGCATCATCTTTCCATCCTTTACAAAACCTAAGCATCAATTTCATCAAATCTACATCAAATTGCAAGGAATCAAGAAGGGGAAAATTACATATTTTTGGTGAATAGATCTTGAAGGTAATTTTCTGGATTTTTATTCTTTTCTAAGGTTCTTTATTGAAATTCCCAAGTATTAGCTTGCTAATCTTTGAATAAAAACTTGATTCTATGTTTTCAATGTTAGATCTAGTGATTTTGTGATGTTTTTGTGAAATCTTTTTGGATCTCATTTAATACTGGAAATTAGATGAATTCAATCATGTTTTTATGTTGATTTAATGATTAATTGAGTCTTCTTTTGAGAGCACATTAATTTAATCCCGGAATAATGCAATCGGTGTAGTTTTAAGGTGCTTTTCGGTTGTTTTATGGGCTGTTTTAGATGCTTAAATGTTGCTGGAGGTATAAGGATGGTTTGGATGTGTTTTTGGATCATAATTGAGGTGGATTAGATGTTAGATTCGTTAGGTTTTGGGCTGATGTTGTTCGGATGCGTTTCGGCTTAGTTTTCGGTCTTTTCGACTAAGTTTTTGGTAGTTTAATGGTGATCGGATATGGCTGTTAATTGGTTTGAGCATGTTATGATGTGAGAATACTCTGTTTTTAATGTTGTAGAAGAGGTACAAGAAGAAGCTTGATTGCTGGTGCGTTGGTGCGATCATCGGATAGCGGGGAAAGCTCGTTTCGCTTGTTGGTGAGTGTTTTCGGACTAAAAGCGAATCGCGTTTGGTACGGTTCTGTTTTGGGGACTATGGAAGAGTGTGAAAACCTTCCATAGTTCAAGAGTAAGTAAAGTAAATGTTTTTGATAAACCGATATGAGTTTCGGCTACATTTGATAAAGGCATTATGTTGGTAATGCAACGAGATTTATGGAAATGCATGAGCATGTTTTGAAATGGTGCATACATGAGAATTACTTGCTGAAATGCATAGCTTATTTAGCATCCATGATTATGAAAAATTATAAGAAATGATTTGGGATACAATATGGTTATTTGCCTTAAATATGATGGTGCCTTTGGGCATGGCTTTTGGTTCATTTGTTGAACATATTATGTATGCATTGTGAGCAGCAAGTTATATGATTTGGAATACATTATGGTTAATTGCCTTATATATAATGGTGCCTTTGGGCATGGCTTTTGGTTCATTTGTTGAACATATTATGCATGCAATATGAGCAGCAAGTTATCATGCACATTTGATTATGATATTGGCTTAGTGACACTAACTTTAGATTCGAATACGAATGACATGTCATTAGGATTGTCTTAAGTGTACTATAATCAAAACTGAGAATACAGAATATTGCCTACACGTAACAAGGGTGACTTTGTGTCCAACCGTGTGTGGTAGAGCTGCCTACACGTAACAAGGGTGACTATGTGTCCGATCGTGCGTGGTAGTGCTAATGGTGACTTCGTGTCATGTCAATGGTGACTCCGTGTCATGTCAATGGTGACTCTGTGTCATGTCAATGGTGACTTCGTGTCATGACGAGACAATGGTCTCATTGATCCGTGTATTCGGTGAACTTAAGGTTCACATTAAGTGGTCACTAGAAAGCCAATATACATACATGAATTTAAGAAGAAGATTGTGCATCATTTTTTTAAAAATGTTTTGATAAGATTATGTGAACTCAAGGAAGCATATGATTTAAAGAACATGAGCATGAGATGTTAGCATGCATGATTTAACAATGTATTACAAATTATGGTTTCATCATGGTTTTAAAAAAAAGATGCATTGATGATTTGTGTAGAGCTTCCTCACTAAGCATGTTTGCTCAAGCTCTCTTTTCATCCATGCAGAGAAATAAAGGCACTTGGAGCTTCGTTCGGGACAAGGAAACCAAGGGGAAGAATCACTTTGAATTTGATATGTTTTTGGCAAATAAATTGGGCAAGGCAATGTGTACCTATGTGAGGAGTGTGTACTTAGGCTTTGGTTTATGTTGTAATAAGACCATTATGGTTTGATTGCTAATTGTTGAACTTTGGAATGGTTTGAATAGATGAAGCATGTACTAGCATGATTGTTATATTGTTAATGATTTTTCTAGGGAGCATACCTATAGCTGATTGATGCCCGTGACGTTGTTGATTATGTGCCATATGTTGCTAATTAAGTATACCAATCACCAAAAATTGAAAGTTGCTAGAAATTATACTTTAGTCCCAGATATCTTCCTTTGTTCGATTAAGGTACTTACCGATGTTATTTTGAGCTGAAATTTTTCACGCAAGTATAAAGTAAATTTAATTTCAAGATGGTAATCCTAAATTGGATGAAGTCCTTGTATTTTGGACGATTTACATTTTGGTCCCTAAATTAGAAGAACATGCAATTGATGATGATAGAATGATCCGTTTAAGTTGAAATTTGCTATGAGGAACTCTTGTATATTTAATTGAACATTGATGGAAAGAATTTCTACTTTACTAATTGTATTTAAAAGTTTTACATTTTAGTCCTTAATCTATGTTATTGTTTAATCGGATGGTTGTTTTTAATTAATGTGTTACCGACAATGTTTTGTATGAGACCTTGTCACGTAGGAACAAGTTTGTGCATCTAGTAAGATAAAATAAAAAAATATATATATAGTGGTTTTAGGGTTGTTTATCGAATCGAACCTTCGCGGGTTTGGTTTGATATTCCCCGTGTAACCCGTTAGTGTCGGTTTCGTCCAGGCTGGGCTAAGGAGGTTACAGTTAAGGTTATGGGTGACCCGAATGTGACACTTTGGATCCGGATTTGGATCGGGGTGTTACATATAATATACACGAGTATATTCATACTCAAGTCCAACTCAAACCAAATTAACTTGAAAATTCATAGATTGACCCGATCTAAACCGATCCGAGCGATCCGATATTGACCCGACTCGAAAACATATGATCTGATATTGACCTGACCCAAAAACAATCGGTCCGGTATTGACTCTAATCATCGATTTGATATTCGAATTGACCTGAATTATCATATAACCGAATTAAAAACCAAACTTGATCCAAACCGAACCGAATCAAATCTAAACCAAATGCAAATAAATTTGAAATGAACCAAACCAAAACAATCCAAACCGAAACCGAATCGAACGACTCGTTTGCCACTTCTACTTCTATCATCCTCTTAACTTGTCTCGAAACCAAAAACTCAAGCCCAATTAGAAAAAAGCTCAATAAGGTTATGACGTCGCAAAATATTAAGCTCATGCTTCAGGTTAAATCGACCTTCAAATTTTAAAATCCAATTCGTTACAATTTATGTCTACAATGATCATTAAATCTTATTCTTTGTACAAATCAGAAGAGATAAATTGTTTAAACGCCAAAGGTCACCACCTAGTATTTTTCTCATCAACAATAAATTAAAAAAAATATAATTTAGATACCCAAATACGAAGAAAAAAACTTAAGATTTAGTACCAAAATACAAAAGTAAATGAAGTTAAGGGTCAAAGAAAGAAAACTAAAGTCAACATACACTGGCACCAAATCTTAGGTAAGAAACACGAACAAACATGTTCAACAGCCGAAATCATTTGAAACAAACAAAAGTATACCACTTAATTTCCACTCAGATTACTAAAATTTTATAACCCCCCAAAATCTCTTCAGCCGATCCATCATTTCCTTGGCCAAGCTCTAGCCATGGGGGGAAGGGACCAAGTAAGGCCTCTAGCACCCGCCGACGCCCCGAGCAGTGACGACAGAGAAACTGGTTCTCATCTTAATAAAGTCGGACACAAAAAATTCATCAAATGCTGCGGTGGCAGCGCTGCTCTGATCATCATCCTAGCCGTGGTCATCGTAATCTTGATCTTCACGGTGTTTCGAGTCAAGGATCCGATCATCGAACTGAAGGGCGTGTCAATTACAAATCTGGAGCTGATCAATAGTACAAGCACAATTCTTATTCCTAGACCGGGCTCCAACATATCTTTAATAGCCGACGTTTCAGTCAAAAATCCCAACATAGCATCTTTCAAGTATAAAAACACTACCACGACTCTTTACTACTACGGCACCGTTGTCGGGGACGCTCGAGGACCCGAGGGTAGCGCAAAGGCCCATCGGACGATGCGGATGAATATCACGGTGAATATCATTACGGATCAGTTGTTAGCCAGTCCTAATCTGGTGTCAGATGTTGGGTCGAGGGCGTTGACCCTGAGTAGCTACTCGAGGATTGGAGGAAGGGTGAATATATTGAGCACTATAAAGAGGCATGTTACGGTGAAGATGAATTGCACCTTTACAGTTAACATCACGAGCCAGGCAATTCAAGAGCAGAAGTGCAAGCGAAAGGTTGATCTGTAGGTTTAAGCTATCTTTGCTTCTTGCATTCCCATGTACTATACATACATACATATGTATGTATATGGTATGAATAGGTATTAATGATAGATAAATGGACTTATGGTATGAATATAATTTATTTGTTATTGGAGATTTTGTTGAACTTGGCTTTATTGCAATGAGTTTTGGTTTTCTAAACAAAATTAATTAATTCTGTATCAAATCCACAATTTTAGGGGTTTTAATGTTTCGCATTTAGTGGGTCAAAACTTATTTTGTCTGATATTTAAATTTATGAGGATTTAAATTATTATTAGATAAAATTCAGAGGCAATGACCCTACCATTGATGCTTTAGTTCCTTCCTGGTGGGTAGATTTCTTAGGTAAACACAGTACATGAAAGTTTTAGAAAATGATAGTCTTAAAAACAGTTAAAAATGATGTCATAATATTTTTATAAAAGTTGTAAGAATTTCGATACATATTTTTTGGTATACCAAAATTCTTATAATTTTTATAAGAAAAACGTATATACCAAATTTCTTACAAAAAGCACAAGGATTTATGTTTACAACCGAAATAAAATGATTAAAGATTTCAATATATACTGTTTCTTATAAAATTATAAGAATTTTGATATATACTGAAAATTGCACTGGAATTCTTAAAACTTTTGTAAGAAAACGGTACCGTCACTTTTTTGTCATTTTTTAAGATTGTTTTTAGAATTTTCCACACAAAGCAAGTTGTGTAAATAGGAATAGATTGAGGGTATGTTAGGGATAGTAACACCTTTTAAATTTTTAAAATTTTATATGTTTAAAAAAATTTATTTGCATTTTATAATGATCCTATAATCTCGTACTATTAATTTTTTTAAAATTATTATATAATATATAAAAAATTAGCATCCCTAATGTAAAATCAACCGTCCATATTGTGCTTAAGCATGTTTAACCAATAGTTTGGTTGGTAAAGTATCTATTTTGTATCCGAAAGCTGGCCATAATGGAAATTGGGAAGCTGCCGTATAGTTGGAAAATTAGAAACAATTATTTCATTGACCAAACAGCAAAGCACGAAGAGTGAAAACAACAACAGAATTTCCAGGACTTAAGTGAACTTTTGACTGAATTTATAGTAATAATAAAATTATTATTGGCATGAAAATGTTGGAAATAAAGTATTTGGGACAGCAAGAACGGTGGGAACATGTTCCTTGCTTTGTTTAAAGACACTGCATCCCACTGCTGTAGGCTCCAGCAATCAACGGTTTAATCGAGTTTGAATTTAAAAAAATAAATTATTGATGTATTATAATTTTAAGATTCAAATTTTATTTTTTTATACGAGTAAAGTTTGAGTCAATTGAATTTTTAGATTTTTTTATAAATTTAATTATAATTATTTATTATAATTTAATTTAATTTTAATTTAAATAATTTTTTTAATCGTATAATATATAATTTATATTTCGATGCTTAAGATCTATAAAAAATTACACAATCTATCATATTTAAGCTACTAAATTTTAAACATAAATCCTGAGTTAAACATCGTAAAACTTGAACCTTAAATCTAAAACCAAAATTCTAACCGTAAACCTTAAATTTTATACTTTATACGCTAATCCCTAAACCACAACTAAAATACCGAAATTATAAAATTAAAAGGTTTGTGTAAACACGAGATTATGTATTAATATATATTCATATTTTAAATATGTGACATATATTTTCTTGTATTCTTTATATATATAAAGAAAAATTGAAGAATTAAACTCGAACTTAAAAATTAAATTACTAATTACTAAAAAAATTTAAGTTATTCAAATTTATATTTTACAACTTAAATCTTATTTGAATTTTTTATATCAAATTTAATCAAAAAATTTAATCATTTAAATTAAGTTGAGTCTAGTTTCACTCATCCTTAACATTAATACGGCCAATTTTAGGATCAGTCGTGCAAATAGCTTTTTATTACTGATATAAATTGTTGAGTGTCGAATCTAAAATCTATTTTCGTGGAAGATTGAATTCAGTCGACCTATTTAATCCTTGGGTCAAATTCATGTTACAGTATATGACTAGTAATGAACACTACATGCAACACCATGATTCAATCTTACATGAAACATCACACAACCCGTTTCAAGGGACAGGAAAGTACAGACTTAGAGTGAGAGGGGTGCCGATGTTACTCTTTTAAATCCGTTTTAATTTAAATGTTATTTAAGTAAAGTTTTTTTTTTTAAAAAAAATAAAAATCTAATTAATTTTTAATCTCTTTTTAATATTTAATTTTAATTTTGTTTTTTCGGACCGCACTCAAATTTTCATATGGGTGGTCCATGATATTAACTTTGTATATGTGAAATATATGTAGGGTATATTAACCAGAACTTGTTAATGGGATTGGCATCTAAATTTTTTGATTTAATTTTTTGATTTAATAGATATGAATAAATAATGTTTCCACTAAAAAATAATGATATGTTTTGAAAAATGCTGAAGACAAGGGCATTGTGTTCCCACTACAGAGAAAAAGAATATTATATCAACACACTATGAACTGATAAGATCTTTTCTCCATTCTCCTAATGTTTTAGTAAACTAACGACAAAGAGACCAACAGAGCATCTTTTGGGGACCAAGTCTAGAGCACCATAAACAGCGGCAGACGTCCAATCAATACTACCAAGTTTCTCGGCTTTCAAACAATTTTTTAGGCATACTAACGGGGAAGGCGTATTTTAAATTATCATATTAAAAAATTAAAATATTTATTTTGATTTAAATTTAATTTTAATATATTTTATTTTTATTTGACCTAATATGATATAATAAAAACTATAATTTAATCTCAAACAAATTTTAATATGTTAATAAAAATATTAAATTTGATTTAAAAAATTAATAAAATATTAAATTTTAAACATTAATAAATATAAAAATATAATAAATGTTATATATAAATTTATCGGGTCAGATAAAAAAAGTTTACCTTAAACTCAAATTCAATCTAGCCCTATTTATCTCTTTAATAACCCGATTTAATATTAATGATTTTTTTAAAATATATCTAAATCAAATCGAATCAAAAATTCACGAATTCTTATTATATTATTGTCCTTAATATTTTTGCTCTTTGAGTACATACTGAACCAAGTTTTAAAAGTAATCATAATCTCATTGATAAAATATTTGCTCTTTGAGTATAAAACTTCTCCCGGTTTTAAATGAAGATGAAATCACAAGGCAAAATTAGTCAATATCACCTTAATAAATGACACGTCATGATTGGTGCAAATTTATATATTAAGAGTTCAAACATTGATATTTAATAGAATTATATATAAATTTAAAATTTATTAGAAAAAATAAATTATTAATTTAAAATATAAATAAACTTTTGAAGGTATATGAGAATTTTAAATTTAGAAGTGTAATTAAAATTTTAAATAATTATTCGTTATTTCAATAATGGTTGCTATATAAAAGTAAGGTATCCTCTATTTTTTTTTATCAAAAATGTCATTATACAATAATCGTAATAATATTTGTTATGACATGAATTATCTTGTTTCAGTGGTTAAGAGAACAATTGTTGTTTCTACAGGTCACGGGTTCAAACACCGGTAATCCCAGAACACTGGTTGATCGATCAATATCTTATAGTCGAGAGTATACTCTAGAACAAATACTGCTGTTAATGGGGGTTCTGGACACACGTAATAGGAGCAACCGCACAGGGAACCCTAAAAAATAGGGAATCCAAAATTTTAATAAACTACATTCATTAAACTATGTTAATCGCGAAATCTATTGTTAAAATTTTAAAAATATTCTTAAAAAGATGAGTTATAATTGGTAAGACATTATAATTATGTCCAAGATGTGACAATTGATTATAGAATCTTATTGATTACTTTTATTACTATTGCTTTTGTAGAACTAGGGAGGATATAGACAAACGCAATAGAAACGACCGAATAGGGCCCCTAGGAAGGACAATTGCTTTTAAGGGCCACATTTTTAAAACTAGTGGAGATTATAAACGATTGCTTCTAAGGGCCATATTTTAATAAATTACACAAGGCCCTCAGAATCTTTAAACCGCCCATGACTACTGTAAAATTATAGTTGATTCAAAAAAATAATATTTATTATGTTTGTAAATGCGATAAAAAATTATGATAAAAATGTAATTATAAATACAATTTAAATTCTTAGATTATTAAAAATTCAAATAATAATAAACAATTACAATAATGATCATTAATAAGAAAATAATATCTAAATTTATTATGAATAAAGTAAAGAATAAGAATAAAATAGGAGAACAAAGATGAGAGATAAAAGAGAGGGATTTGTATTATATTCTTAAAGTAGGATTGTGTACAATGCTTTTTTCAAAAGTCTATATTTATAGGCATAAGATAAAAACCCTAATTCCAATAGGTATTAAATCATAATAATAGAGCCCACTGAAGTTTAATTAAATATATAAATACCCACTATGAATATATATATTCATAACACTCCCCTTGGATATCCAGGAACATAATATGCCTCAATAAAACCTTACTAAGATAAAAATCATGTAGGAAAAAAATTCTTAGTGAACGAAAAAGAGTACATGCATCTTTGATACGCATAACATGTTGCCTCATTAAAAATCTTACTCGGAAAATCCATTGGGATAAAACCTCAATTAAAGAAAAAAGAGTGCAACGCGTATTTACTTCCCCTCATGAAAATATCACATAGGATCTTTGAATTTTCATATTCAATACTGAATACAATCTTAAATGTTGAAATAGATTATGCACTAGTGGATAAATTTTCCAAATTATTACTTGAAATGATTAATCGAATACTATTATTCTAAAGATCACGAGGGATGAAACTTGAAAGAAATATGTTTCTTTTAATCGTATTTGATGTATCCACCTTGAGATATAAATTTTGCATTATCTCTACACAAGATAGCTTGCATCTTATCTTGTGAAAGCAATTCACGTATCTTCTGGATATGTTTAGCCAAATACATATTTCGACTTTGCCTCAAGCATAGTAATTATTTCAAGGTAATAGTCTCGTAGCACTTTAATAGTATTTCTGGACCAACTAAAATACGATGCTTCCAGATCAATTAATGTATATATGGTACTTTTAGACCAATAATATCATCACCCTTTTCTTGAGGCGAAATGAATATTTGTTTACATTAAGAGACTTAGCAAATATAAGGGTGATCAATGAATATGCGTTATGCATGTAAAGTCTCTTTAAACATTTTTCTGTATGTCAATTGATGTACAAGGATTTGAGGAGATTTCTTCATGAGTTTCAATGATATTCAAATCATCGACATACACAATAATAACAAATTCATAGCTAAACATCTTAATAAAATGATTGGAGAAATTAAATAATTCATATAGCATTCTGCTAATAAGTATTCAATGAGGCGATTATACCAAATACGCCTAAATTGTTTTAAGCCATCGGAGGATATATTTAATAAGATTGAATAATATTCTCGAGAACTTTAATTAACTACTTCTAGCAATCTAAATCTTTCTAGAAGTTTCATGTAAATATTATTATCCAGAGGCCCATTCAAGTAGGATGTAACATTTATTAGGCAAAAACTGAGTAATTTTATTTATTGCTGGACTAATCAAAATCTAAAAGTAGTTGTATCCAACATCGAGGAATATATTTTCTCATAATAAATTTCATGTCTTTGTGAGAATCTTTGTGCAGCAAAATGAACTTATATCTCGTGATTTCCTTTTTTTTATTTCTCTTTCTCGCAAAGGCTCATTTATATCCACAAGCTTTACACATTTTAATGTTCGAGCTATAGGCCCTAATACTTCTCTTTTTGAAAGAGATTTTAGTTTCACCTCAATTGTCTCTTTCTAATAGCTAATCATTTCTTTATTTACATTGCCCAATTGATAATGGTTCATGATCTACATCATCAAATAAAATCTCTAGTTCTATATTGCATGCAAGTATGTATATTAACGACATCAATTTAATTTTAGTTCTACTTATTACTAGACATGACATAATCTATTGAGATCTCTTTATTATCAGGTACCTGAGTCATGTCAATGTCTTTGTTTGAGACCTTTTAATCTCTTCTCTAGATTTTCATAATACGTTGATTCCTTAATCAAACCATCATAAAATTTAGCTTGTTTTCTTTTTCAAGGATTTTTATCTTTGGAACCTACTTGTCTACCATGCTTCAAGCGTAAGTTAGGCTCATTAGCAAATAGAGTTTTTTCTTCTAGGATATCAAATTTAATCGGCGCATTCATAGCAGGTAGGCGTGACTTAGTCACTCTTTTGCGTTAGCAAAATTATCTGGCAATTGATTTGCTAAATGAATTATCGTTTGAACTTATAGTTCACATTGTTTATTTTGTGGATCAAACTAAAAAATTAATAATTCATTCCAACTTATTTCTTTTTCTAGGTATTTTATTTTCTCCCCTTAATTTAGGGTAAATTGACTCATTAAAATAATAGTCAGTAAATCAAGCTGTAAATAAATTTCCTATAAGAAGCTCAAGTTATTTAATTATGAAGGAAAATTTAAGTCTGAAAAATATTTCTAACATAACTCATGTTTGTGCGTTGAGGTGGAGCAATTAAAACATATACTGCACACCAAAAAATCTAAGATTAGAAATATTTGGTTTTAGACCAAAAACCATTTGTAATAGGGAGAACTTATGATCATTTGTTGGCTTGATACGAATTGGTGATAATACATGTAAAATGACATGACATCAACATTATAAAGACCGATTATCTTTATAAGATAATATGGAAAATGTGCTCCTAATTTTATCTACTAAGCAAGTAGCCTCACAAACAATAAGTTGCGGGTTAATAACAAAGATACATATAACCATCTAGTCGATGCATCGATAAAAATCGTAAAATATCTAGATGGTATTTAAGAAAGATGTAGGGGCCCACATATATCCCCTTTTATCCATTCTAGAAAATTAATAGATATACACTCTATCTTAGCTGTTGATGATTGAGCAATCAAATTGCTTTCATAGCAAGTATCACATGAAATATTAACTTGAAGAAAATTTTAGTTCTTCAATAAGTGGCCACATAAATGTGTCAATAAATTTTCGCATAATAATTGAACCAGGATGGCCTAACCGGTCATGCTAAATAAAATTATCAACAAACATCTAGTTTACAACAGCATGAGTTTTAATTTATACTAATTCTTTTGTAGTATAATATGGATGACAATACATGTAATTTTGTCAAGATTTTCTTATTGCCTTGAGTTATACTCGTAATATTGAGATAGTCAACATCCCCTTGACTAATATTCTTAATATATTTCTACAAATATCTTTATTGCTCAATAAGTCTCTTTGTGACTTTGACGAGTATAATACACTGTAAATATTGAATAAAGTTTCATTTGAAAATAACATATTTGCTCAGTCGGAGCTTTTTGTGATATTAATACTTCTAGATATAATACTCACATTATTACATTGCAGTTAAAATGGGAAAATATTTATAATTATGCACCCTTTAATATGTGTTTTATCATTTATTTCGGGTAATGAAAAATAAATGATTTGTACCATTCACTTCAAGGAATGAAAAATCAGTTATCTCTCAAAGGTAAACTCTTAAGAGCTCTTCTGAACCATTGATATTTTAGTACTTTAAGATATAGTAGTCATATTTTCCTTTGTATTTAAATGAGAAAATATTTTTTATGTTGAAGTATAGTATGAGTACTTGCACGGCCTACTAAGCATAAATTGCTATGATTTATTGCATATTTTATTTTGGAAGTAATAATATTCTTCAAAGGAAAAATTAACATAAAACATAAATAAATAAATAACATGTAAAATAAATTAACATAAATAAATAAAGAATAAAAGTAAATTAACATAAATAAATGTAGCGACCCTTTTAGAAGTCAAGTTATTAATTAATTAGGCGAATAAGGTGCTAATTTTGAAAAGATTAAAAAGTTAGGGCTTAAAATATCTCAAAACAAAATATTTAAGGTTTACTTTTAAAAATTGGGATTAGGCCTTAAAAGGGGGTTTAAATCTAAAGTTTGGGAATTTAGGGTTTAAAATTGAGAAAGGGAATTTTGAATTAACGGTTTTTAAAATTAGGGTTGAAAAAGGGTTTGGGAATTTTTAGAAGTTGAAATTGATTTTCAAATTGATTCTTTGAAAAAATTGGAAAATAACTTAAAAAGAGTTGGGATTAGGTTAAAACTCGAAAATTAGGAGCGAATAATTTTAAAAGAAAAAAATGGATTGGAGTCGCCACCGGTCACTTTTGGTAGACCGGACACTGGAAAACCAGAGATTCGAAATGTTTGGGTTCGAGAGTCGGTTACGAATTAAAAACAGGTTTAGGGTTTAAAAACCGCCCAAAATTGGTACCTTTACAATAATCGCTTAATTAATTTTAATTTTAAAATTTACGGATTAAAATAACATTAAATTAAAATTTGTTTAGTATTCAAATTCAATTTTATTTTTACCGTATCTTCACTTGAAGGCAACGCATACACTGCGACCATTTCGTTGG
This sequence comes from Abelmoschus esculentus, assembly GCA_035048815.1. Classification (NCBI taxonomy): domain Eukaryota; kingdom Viridiplantae; phylum Streptophyta; class Magnoliopsida; order Malvales; family Malvaceae; genus Abelmoschus; species Abelmoschus esculentus. The sequence continues at coordinate 7,098,088 of JAUCBN010000026.1, read as the reverse complement.
AACGCGGGCCCGTTACGACCGAATAAAGACATAATATTTAGATTCGTTAATTAAGAAATGGGTTTGACTTGAAAGGTGTAAATAAGATATATAATGTAAGGATAAAATAGAGTATGTAAAGTTGACAAGTATTTCCTAATAATACAAATAAGACATAAATGAATATAAGCACATAATAAAATTCATAAGATAAACATGCCAATAAAGTAAAATGCGTAAATGCAATGCATGGCAAGAATAAAATGAACATAGCGTAATATGGTAATAACGGAAAATGCTATGAAGAAAGATATAATGAACCAAAGCATAACAAGGCATATATACAAAAAGGAAGCAAAGATGCATACGAAATAAATAAATACGATAAATACAAACATGACAAAAACATAATGGATAAACATATGCAAATTAACAAATAAATGAAATTAACTATACATATGTAAACCTAAATGTAAGGAAAAAGGTTAAAATAAAATAAAATAAGACCAAGTAAAACAAAACTAAATTAAAACTGTAAGTGATCATATTGTGAAACGGAGTAAGCAAAAAGGACCTGGAAAGCAAATAAACCAGGGGGAGAGGCTTAGAAGTGAAAGAAAAAACATGGAAAGACCAGAAAACAAATAAACCAATTTGAAAAGGTGATTATAATAGAATCAGTGACTAAATTAAAATACGAAACAAAGATCTAGGGACCTCGTGTGCTATTAAGATGACCCAGAGGCATTAAAAAAACATTTTTTACTTAGTCCCTGAGTATAAAATATACTTTAAACTGAGAATAAACCCCCTTCTGTTCATTTTTCTCTAAACCGAGTGATTCAATCCCCTTTTTCTCTCTATAAATGTTCAATCTCTGAAAAACCGTACATTTCTGACATGCCTTTGTTGTCTTTTTGTATGTTTGAACGAACGGACGTTGAGAGAACCACCGGATGGAGGATCGCCGGCGATCGGAACGGGCAGAGAAGACAAAAAGCTCTTTGGAAAGTGATGAGTCTCGTGCGTGTGTTTCACTCGCGCGTGGGTGGCCGCCAGCTAGTGCGCGTTGGCGCGTAGGGGGATTCGAATGGTCTTTCTCTTGTTAATCCGTGCCATTGGATCATGATTAGATCCAACGGCCCAGATCGGGCTGCGCAGATACAAAAAGAAGGGGAGTTTTGTTTATATCTTGTTTTGGGCTTAACGTTTGGGCCGGTGTATTATTATTATTTTGTTGGACTGTATAAAAATGTGACGGACTTGTATTTGAAAATGGGCTATATATTTGGACTATTGTAAAATATTTGTTTTGGACTTTATTTTGAATGACTAATATTATAGGCTATTTATCTTGTATGGTTTTTATTTGATTAATATACTATAAATATAATAATAATAATATTTGCAACATATAATAACAAGGATAAATAATAAAATGAAATACTTATATGATATAAAAATAACGTTAACGAAAAAAGTTGAAAAGGAAGAGTACACTATACTATGTAATATTTTTGATTTTTCAAAGGGAAATAGTATATATACAAAGAACAAAGAACACATAAATTTTTATTTCCAAAAGTAACAATTATAAGCCCATTATTAACATAAAAATTTAAAAACTCAGGTTTGAATCCCAGATAAAATTAGTGATTACAACTGCCCCTCTTTGCCTATCGTTGTAAAACAATGATAGAGCAAATACCAAAAAGCACTAATTTTATCTGACTTCCCTGTTTGCAGACCCTGATCCAAATGCCCTTTCTCCACGGTTTCGCTAGCCCTTCCGTTCCTCTGATCCCTTGATTAGCCTGCACCGATCAAAATTTTGACGCGAGACCACCTATACACATAAAAAGAAATTTTAGAAGCAAACTTTGATTCCCTTATTTAGACGTTTTGAACAAATTAAAAGATTCTGAGCTATGGATTCTCTCTCTATGAGACTTTAAGCTCTGAACTGTTGAAGAAGTTGATCCTTCCTATATAGAACCAACTTCTAAAAAAGTTTCGAGTCTTTTCTATATAAAACTCTTCGCAAAAAAATCTTCGATATGAGTCTCTCCTATATGAAACCCTAGATCTAGAATTCTAACAATGTTGATCCCTTCACTATAGAATCCACATCTTCGAGATGCTCTGATTTCTGATCATTGCAGCATCTGACGGTCCCTCTCTTCGAGCGTATACCGTGGTGGACGACCTCTCTCTTCGAGTGTATTTCGCAAAAACAATGTTGATCCCTTCTCCGTAGAATTCACATCTTCGAGATGCTCTGATTTCTGATCATTGCAGTATCTGCCAGTCCCTCTCTTCGAGCGTATACCGTGGTGAGCGTTGAAATGTTAGTGCTCTTTTTTCCTGTAAATGCATGTGACGTGACATGGTGTGGGTTAGCATGCTCCTATTCTACATGATGCATGTTTGGGTCACAAACGAAGGTTGTTCGAATCTGGTCTCTTCGATTTCATGCCTTCTCTGTAATCCCTCCCTACGTTAGGACTCAAGCTATCTGCCGACATTGTTTTGTTCTTCCAAAAACTGGGTTCCTAAGTTTAATTTTTTTAAAGCACCCATTCGCAAATTTTTACTCTATCAACCCCCTTTTTCTTTTTCTTTTTTCCTTGTTTTTTTTCTTTTCTTTTCTTCCTTCTTCTCCTTTTGTTTCTTTTTCCTCTTCTTTTTTTTCTTTTTCTTTTTCTTCTTTTTTTTTCTTTTTCTTCTTTCTTCTTCTTCTTAGGCGCCCTTTCGAGTTTTCACCTTGCGAAGTTGAGTCTTTTGTGATCTCCGTTGGTTACTATGGGCTGATTTGGATTTCGCTTCTCTCCGACTTGCAGCTGGTGGGATGAATCATAGCAATATCCAAAAATTCTTTGTTTATTGATATTCCATGTTGATTTATTTATGAATATGCTGAAAAGGGATAAATATGATGCAACGAGGATATTTAATATAGCTATTATATTTTAAGAGTCTTGGCAAACGTGAAATATGCAAGAGAAGAAAATTAAACTCAAAACAGGCTCTACAATATTGAGGGTATGAATGATACAGGAACTCATCAACCACAACGAAGATCTTGCTTCTCGCCTTGATCACAATAGCCTCCGAGAAGGTTGACGAAGTGTCGGCCTTGCAAATATTTAAGCCGCCCTTTCGGGTTTTCAACTCAAAATCTCCTTTGGTTCTAAGGCGTCCTTTTTTGGATTTTCACCTTAAATCCTCCTATGATCCTAAGGTGACCTTTTCGGGTTTTCATCCTGAATCCTCCGTTTTTTCCCTTTTTTTCTTTTTTTCTTTTCTCTCTCTTTTTTTTGTTCTCTTTTTTTTTCTTTTTTTTGACTCAGGCATAATACCTCTTGATCGAGTCAGAATTCACAGGATTACTCATCTCATTCCCATCCATCTCTGTCAGAGACACGGCTCCCCCTGAAAAGACTTTCTTCACGATGTACGGTCCTTCCCAGTTAGGCATCCATTTTCCTCGGAAATCTTTTTGGACTGGTAAGACCCTTTTAAGCACCATATCCCCTTCCTGAAATTTGCGAGGCCTGACTTTCTTATTGTAGGCTCGCATCATTCTTTTCTGATACATCTGACCGCGACAAATAGCGTTTAATCTTTTTTCCTCTATCAAATTCAGATTATCTATTCTAACTTGTATCCATTCAGCGTCTTTCAATTTGGATTCGCTTAGAATTCGTAGAGAAGGTATTTCAACTTCGAGTGGTAGGACTGCTTCCATACCATAAACGAATGAGTATGGGGTTGCCCTGGTCGAAGTTTGTATTGAGGTTCGATAAGCAAACAAGACGAAAGGCAGCTTCTCATGCAAATCCTTAAAAGTATCTATAGTTTTTGCTATGATCCTCTTAATGTTCTTATTAGCGGCCTCAACTGCCCCATTCATCTTAGTACGATATACGATAGAGTTGTGATGCATAACCTTAAACTATTCACACACCTCAGAAATCATTTTGTTGTTCAAATTTGTGACGTTATCGGTGATAATTCTTTCTGGCAAACCATAACGACAAATGATCTCTTTTTTCAAAACCTACAGACTGTGGTTCGCGTGATGTTGGCGTAGGAGGCGGCCTCTACCCATTTGGTGAAATAATCAATTGCTAATAAAATGAAGCGGTGTCCATTAGATGCCTTAGGATGAATCTATCCGATGACATCTATCCCCCAAGCGGCAAAAGGCCAAGGTGCGTTCAAAGTATGTAACGACAATGGCGGGGAGTGAATTTTATCCGTATTGATCTGACATTTGTGACATCTTTTAGCATGACTAATGCAGTCTCCTTCCATCATTGACCAATAATAGCCACATCTCATGATTTTTCTAGCCATCGCAAAACCATTAGCATGAGTCCCGCATATGCCTTCGTGTATTTCTGTCACTATGGTTTTAGCTTCTTGGGCGCTAACACATCTCATTAACACCTGATCACTCCCTCTTTTGTACAAGATATCCCCATCGAGAATGTACCGTGATGCCATTCTCCTAATAGTTCTTTTGTCAATATTTGTGGCTCTTTCAGGATAAACTTGAAATTTAATGTATTGGAGAATATCGTGATACCAAGGATTCCCATCTTTCTCCTCTTCCACTTTATAACAATGGACAGGCAATTCAATGCTTTGCATCTCTAGTGACTTCATTTGAGCCTTGGTGTTTGTCTTGAAAGTTGCGGCCAGAGTGGCTAAAGCATCATCCATTTGGTTATCCTCCCTCGGCAAATATTCAAAACTGATTTTTTTGAAATTTTTAATTAAATCCTGAACCAGATTATAATACTTGATCAACTTGGGGTCCTTGGTTTCCCACTCTTGCCGTAACTGATAAATGACCAGCGAAGAGTCTCCGAACACCTGAAGGACATGAACCTTCCGCTCGATAGCTGCGTATAGACCCATTACACAGGCTTCATATTCTGCCATATTGTTAGTGCAAAAGAAATTCAACCTGCTCGTGAACGGATACTGAACTTCTTCGGGGGAGACCAATATTGCCCCTATGCCGTGCCCGAGGGCGTTGGAAGCCCCATCAAAATATAGCTTCCATGGCAATGCGGTTTCGGTTGTTCCACCCTCAGCTATGGAAGATACTAAATCTTCATTCGGAAAGTCAGAGTTCAGGGGTTCATAATTCTTTGTAACCCGACTTGCCAAGAAATCAGCCACTGCACTGCCTTTTATAGATTTTTGATTCACATACACAATATCAAATTCAGGCAAAAGCATCTGCCATCGAGCCATCTTTCCTGTCAACGCTGGTGCTTTCATTAGAGCTTTTAAGGGATTAGACCGTGATATCAAATAGGTGGTGTGATACAGCATATATTGTCTCAACCTTTTAGTTATCCAAACCAGGGCACAACACAACTTTTGAGTCTGTGGATATCAAGATTCGCCTTCTGTGAACTTCTTACTTAAATAGTAGATTGCTCTTTCCTTCCTACCTGACTCGTCTTGTTGGCCTAACACACAGCCCATTGAGTTCTCGAAAACTCTCAAGTATAAAATCAATGGCCGGTCAGGAACGGGGGCCATTAAAACTGGGGCTTTAGTTAGATAATCCTTAACTTTCTCGAATGTTGCCTTACAATCTTCATCCCATGTTCCTGGGTCATTTTTACGGAGAAGTCTAAAAATGGGGTCACACTTGTTCGTTAACTGAGATATGAAACGGGAGATGTAGTTCAGCCTCCCTAAGAAACAATGAACTTCCTTTTGGGTTTGCGGTGGCGTGAGATCCCTTATGGCTTTGACTTTATCCGGATCAATTTCTATCCTTCTTCGACTAACTATGAACCCAAGGAGCTTTACGGATGTTACTGCGAAAGTAAATTTGGCGGGATTGAGCTTCAACTGATATTTTCTCAACCTCAGAAATAACTTTTGCAGATTCTGAATATGTCCACTCTCTGTTTTGGATTTGGCAATCATATCATCCACATACACTTCAATCTCTTTATGCATCATGTCGTGAAAAAGGGTTACCATTGCTCTTTGGTAGGTGGCCCCGGCATTCTTCAACCCAAAAGGCATGACTTTATAGTAGAACGTTCCCCACAGTGTTACAAAGGTGGTTTTTTCCATGTCGTCAAGGCACATCTTGATCTGATTATAACCCGAAAAACCATCCATAAAAGAAAACCGTGAATACCCCGCAGTATTATCAAACAGGGTGTCAATATGCGGGAGAGGAAAATTGTCTTTGGGACTGGCCTTATTGAGATCTCGATAATCTACGCACATGCGTACTTTCCCATCCTTTTTGGGTATCGACACGATATTCGCAACCCACTCTGGGTACTTTGCTACTTTCAAGAACCCGGCTTCGAACTGCTTTCTTACTTCTTCTCTAATTTTCAATAACATGCCCGATCTCAACCTACAAAGCTTTTGTTAGACGGGCTTGTGCTTTGGTCGTGTGGGCAGCTTGTGTACAAAAATATCTATATTTAGACCTGGCATATCTTGATACGTCCAAGCAAAAACATCTTTAAACTCCGAAAGCAGTCCAATTAACTTTTCCCTTGTGTCCGATGCTAAAGTGGTACCTATTTGTACCTCTCTTCTTTCTTCTTCAGATCCCAAATTTATTATCTCCAGATCTTCTTGATGGGGCAGTATCTGCTTTTCTTCACTGGCCATCAACCTTATTAACTCATCGGGGATCTCTAATTCCTCTTCCTTTTCTTCGGCTTCTGCAACAAGTGCGGGTCTTTCGAAATTCGGTACAGGATTAAGTTCAGTATCATTCATACAATCGATATTATCGAACCTGCAAGAATTTAAATTTCCTATGTTGGGAAATAGTATACATATTTTACAAATAATAAAGAATGAAGAATGCAAGGAACAAAATGTATGAAAAGAAGATTGTTTGCCATTTAAGAAAAGGAGCATGAAGCCCTTTGTTTTCATTAAAATGCGAATTAACATAGATGCCCTTTACAAAGAAGTCCCATTACCTTGGGGCAAAAGTGAATGGGAGATGTTTTTTAGAAATTACTTTGATTCATTCTTAGCAACTACAGGTAGATCGATGCTTGTCCAATTGTCGAGCTTTTCATCCGGGAGACATGGACGAATGGCATATAGATCAGACTTTCCCGTGGTGTTCTGGGAGATCATATTCACATCCAACATTTTAAAAATTTCACTCATCAGCTCATCCTCATAAAAGTCCTCTCCTTCTAAATTGGCTTGGTGCACTTTCTCCTCAGAATTTTCAACCCCTCCGAAGGTGAAACTATTCTTAAAATCAGTTTTGGCTATCGGTTTCCATGGGATGTCTTCTCCCCTGAGTCGGACCCTTCTTTGCTCCTCCCTCCTCTTTCTTTCTTGTTTCTTCTGCAGATAGGTAGGATGAAAGCCTAACCCGAACCTATCCCTTTTGTCAATAACACTTCTGACTTTCAGACATCCTTGTAAGTTTTTTCCGAGTCCTCTTCCTTTCCTAGCTCCTTTTCCAACAGTCTCAATCACTACCATCTTAGTGCAGTTCGAATATCTTGGGGTTGGAATTCGACTCTCCTCCGCCACAAAAGTGGCATTGATGAATTCCAAGGCTCGAAATGAACATTCTAGAGCATCTTCAGTAGGAGGAACATAGGAAACATCTGAACTTACAGTAGCAATAACGTCTTATTCTGCGTTGACTGTAACAAGTTTTCCTTCCATCACATCAGCTTCTGATGGAGAGAAGAAGGGACAGCTCCGGCCGTATGAATCCATGGCCTTCCCAACAGGCAGTTGTAAGACGGTCGAATGTCCACAACCATGAACTCTATAACATATTCAACTGGGCCTATAAGTAGAGGTATCTCAATCTTCCCGGCCACTTCTCTCTCAGTGCCGTCAAATGCCCGAACGGTGTTCTGACAAAACTTCATGTGGGAGTTATCGATGGGCAGTCATTGTAAAGTAGCCATGGGCATAACATTAAGGCAGACCCATTATTGATAAGTACTCCTGGCAAAACATGCCCCTTGCAGTGAGTTGTGATGTTTAGAGCTTTAGTTGAGCCTCTTCCTTCTTCTGGGATTTCATCATCACTGAAAGTGATATGATTATCAACAGCGATATGGTTACAATCTGATGAAGCTTCTTAACAGTGATATCTTGTTCTACAAAAGTTTGATTCAACACCTTTAGCAACGCTTCTCGGTGCTTTTTCGAATTCAGTAACAGGTCGAGCACCATGATCCTGGCCGGTTGCTTTCGAAGTTGATCAACCACATTGTACTCACTGTGCTTTAGGAACCTTAAAAATTCTTGGGCCTGCGCCTCAGTCACTGGCTCGAGAATCTTTGAGGGGGGATCATCCCCGAATATTTTTACAGGTTCTAGCTCAATGAGTTTGCCCTTACCCTTTTGTTCATCGGGCATCTTCTCCTCCTGAGGGGAATAACATCTTCCGCTCCTTGTAAAGTGCCCTAATTCATTCACCATTTCGGGGTTCTATCCCAATACATCACCCTCCTGAACTGACTTCCCCTCTTCTGATATAGCTGCCTTTTGTGTTCTTGGATTTCCGTGCATAGAAACATTAGCATTGTAATTCCAAGGCACCCTCTGTGTGCTTTTAAAGGGAAAAGTCGTGGAGGAGAAATTATGAGTCTAGGAGCATTTTGGCTAGACGACCCTTCTTCGTCCACCCTACGACTGATGATAAAGGGTCTTCGAGCTGTGTATTTGTTGTTCGGAATGTCCGTCATACAAATTTCTGGTTTTTCCTCCTCGCATTTTGCAAAGAGCTCGGTTTCTTTGGTATCCATGAATGCTTGCACCTTATTACGAAATTCTGTGAAGCTTGGATGTCATGATCACTAGACTGATGGTATTCGCAGTATCGACCGCATCCCTCCTTTACAATCACCATCCCTCGGTCAATTAGATGTGCCATGCAAAATTGTCGGAACACCCACCTTAAAGGGGATCGTATCTCCGACACCATAGATATGGCCTTTCTAGGGGATTCTTCTTCGATACTATTAATCCCTTGATTCCCGTGGTTACGAAGCGAGTTACTAGTGGTACTTGGTTCTCCCAACTGTAAGACTCCCGTATTCAAGAAATTCTGAACAAGCTTCTTGAAAGCTATACAGTTCTCAATGTTATGACCAGGAACACCGTCATGATATTCATAATATGCTTTTGCATCATACAATGCTGGATATGGTGGATTGAAAGGAGTCACATGGAAAGGCCGCACCAAATCAACTTTGTGTAACCGAGCATACAACTCCTTGTACGGGATCGAGATAGGGGTGAAGGCTGTCTTCTCGAATTCTTTCTTCGGCCTTCTATCATCTCTTGTACCGCCTCACTGAGTATTGCTGGCCGGTTGTGGTTGCGATATTGTTAAATTCTGACATGTTTTGAAGGCATTTACTTCTTGCTTCTTTCTCTTAAATTGCTTTTTGGGCGGCTCGCCTCCCTCAATCCTACAACTTTTGATAGCTGCCTCGATACGCTCACTGGTCATGACCAATTCGTCAAAGTTACTTATCGGGTTACTAATTAGTCGGTCGTACAATACTCCTTTCAAAGTATCCACGAACATGGGAGCGATTTCGTTTTCAAGAAGTGGTGGTTGTACTTGTGCTGCGAGATCTCGCCATTGTTGAGCATATTCACGAAGGCTTTCACTTTTCTTTTGTTCTAAATTCTACAACATAAGTCGGTTGGGAATCATATCAGTAACATGCTTGTACTGATCAATGAAAGCTTTTCCTAAGTCTTTCCATGACTTAACCTGTGCACGAATCAACTGATTGTACCATCTCGCCGCGGATCCTATCAAGCTGTCTTAGAAGCAGTGGATGAGAAGCTTTCCATTGCTAGTAAATCCGACCATCTTCCGACAGAACATGGTCACATGTGCGGTTGGCCATGTTGTGCCATCATACTTTTCAAACTCAGGTGTTCTGAATTTCGGGGTAATCTCTACATCGGGGACTAGGCTGAGGTCGCCCGCATTCAAACCATGAGAATCCTCCTCCACTTCCCTAACTCGAAGCTTTTGTTCAAGGTCTTTCCTAGTTTCCTCGAGTGTTTTAGAGAATTCCTCTTTTACTTTACTAAATTTCTCAAGCTCATCCAAATCAGGCACATTATCGTCGGCATTTTCATCACTTTCAGCCGTTCCAAATAGCGGATTTTGGATCGATGTACTGGCTCGGAAACTAAACGTCGCTCCCTTTTGTGGGACGGGGGCAGAGCCGATAACAATGGGGGAATATGTTGGTTCTATCCCGGTTTGAAGTGGATTCTCTACCGCTCCTTTTCCTTTTACATCGTCTGATGGCTTGAGTCCTAACATTTGGGTGAGTTGTTCTAGCATGTCTTGTTGAGCCTTTATCATGGATTCTTTCAACTCCAACTGTGATCTTTCCATCTGACTTCTCAGATCTGCTTCTAACCTACTGAAGTGTTCTTCCATTTTTCTTACTTGAGATCGGGTGTAATATCGATGCAGAATGATTGCAAATTCTATTTTACAACATTTTCCCGGGTTAATTTAATTGTATACATGATTAATGCATGTAAAATGTATGAAGGGATGTATGAAAATGATGAAATGCTTCAAAAAAAGAAAAGATATGCAATTAAAGGTGTTGACTCATTTAGTGATCGTCCTTGAACCAACTTTCATTGAACTTTAAAAAGTTTTCATTACAAAGGGAAATAGCAACTACAGATAGGCGTCAGCCCTAGTTCCTAAATATTGAGTGGCTTTGTGTAGCTGAATGAATTGGGCGACTTCCTTCATGTCTTGTGCCACAAAGGGTGTTAAGTCCTCGGATTCCGCTGCTAGGTTTTTCACATATTGGGCCACTTCTTGTACTCGCACCATTAGAGTGGTGTTATAATCATCTCGGTCTTGTATCATGCGGGTGGCATCACGAAGACGACACAACCAATAATTATCTCCCCCTTGTGCAGCCTCCTCGAGGACCATTAGTCGTCCCAAATAGTCTTGAACCTTGGCTTCTATCCCCTCTATCTGTTCTTGAAGCGATGCATTCTCTTGTTGACTGAGCTGTAATTCCAAAAACCCATTTGTAACCCCCTTAGCCCGGCCTGGACGAAACCGGCACTAATGGGTCACACGGGGAATATCAAACCAAACCCGTGAAGGTTCGATTCGATAAACAACCATAAAAACCGTAGCCTTTTTTTTCTTTTTTTTTTTTATCTTACCTAGATGCATGATTAACCTCCTATGTGTAATTAACTCAAGTAAGACAGAGACACACGTAATTCAACCATTATAAATAAGTCAATCGAATGCATACATGGTTAGGGACCAAACACGTAAGGAACAAATATGCATCACCATATCCACAATCATTCCACCGGATAACAATCAAGCGAGCTTAACATATTCATCGTACAATTCAGATTATACAAGATATCTTAACTAATCGATTTCACGTTTTAGCATACACGGACTTAATTGCAAAGTATGTAATAATAGGTATTTCATCCATCTTGTAAAAAACGATATGTATTCGGGGTTACACATGAATCAAGGTGTCACAACATCGCCTAAAGTTACACTTAAATCCACTATATTCACTTACTAGTTGAATCCTACGTTTCATGCATTCAAAACACTCAAATTGTCCATTCTAGGCCAGGTGTTTCAAAACAGCCCTTGGGGTGTTTTGGAACACGTCACCTATTTTGAAACAGGACCTAAGGTGTATCGGAACAGACAACTCCAGTAACATTTGGTACCGAACCCTGGTTCGATACAACCACATCCAATAGCAAAATGGTATCGATACAGTCTCAGGGTGTATCGATACCCCCTGTGTTCAAGACTGGGGTGTGACGTTACAACTCATTTAAGCCACCCAAACACACACATTAATAAGCCAAAACTATATGCAACATTCCTAGGCATACTCATCAACATAACCACACCTCAAACATCAGAAAAGACCACAAGGAGATCTATAAGCATGCTCCCTAAAGATTGAATAGCAACATAGCAACCATACTAAGTCATGCTTCAACAATTCAAATTAAACAATAGTTCAACAAGTAATAGCCAAACAATAATAGTCTTATTACAACATGAAATCAAAGCCTAAAACCTTACTCCTCTCATAGATTGTGTTACACATTGCCTTGCACAATTTATTTGCCAAAAACATACCAAATTTCAAGTGATCTTCCCCTTGGTTTCTTTGCCCCGAACGAAGCTCCAAGTGCTTCTATTTTTTTCTGTAAGGATGGAAAGAGATCTTAAGCAAACATGCTTAGTGAGGTAGTTCCACAAATAATCATCAATGCATCTATTTAAAACCATGTGGAAAACATAATTTTCATTTCCTTATCAAATCATGCATGCTAAAATCTCAAGCTCATATTCTTAAAATCATATGCATCCTTGAATTCACATAACCTTATCCAACCAATTTATAAATGGTGCTCAAACCTTTCCTCAATTTCATGTATGTATATTGGCTTTCTAGTGATCACTTAATGTGAACCTTGAGTTCACCGAATACACGGATCGATGAGACATTTGTCTCGTCATGACACGAAGTCATCATTGACATGACACGAAGTCACCATTGACATGACACGAAGTCACCATTAGCACTACCACGCACGATCTGACACATAGTCACCCTTGTTACGTGTAGGCGGCTCTACCACGCACGGTTGGACACAAAGTCACCCTTGTTACGTGTAGGCAATATTCTGTATTCTCAGTTTTGATTATAGTGCACTTAAGACAATCCTAATGACATGTCATTCGTATTCGAATCTAAAGTTAGTGTCACTAAGCCAATATCATAATCAAATGTGCATGATAACTTGCTGCTCACAATGCAAGCATAATTTGTTCAACAAATGAACCAAAAGCCATGCCCAAAGGTACCATCATGTATAAGGAAATAACCATGTTGTATTCCAAAACATTTCTCACAATTTTCCATAATCATGGATGCTAAATAAGCTATGCATTTCAGCAAGTAACTCTCATGTATGCATCGATTCAAAACATGCTCATGCACTTCCATAAATCTCATGCATTATCAATGAAATACCTTTGTCGAAAATAGCCGAAACTCATATCGGTTCATTTAAACAAATACTTTACTTACTCTTGAACTATGGAAGGTTTTCACACTCTTCCATAGCCCCAAAAACAGAACATACCAATCGCGATTCGCTTTTAAATCCGTAACCACTCACCAACAAGCGAAACGAGCTTTCGCCGCTCTCCGATGATCGCATCAACGCACCAGCAATCAAGCTTCTTCCTGTACCTCTTCTACAACATTAAAAACAGAGCATTCTCACATCATAACATGCTCAAACCAACAGCCATATCCGATCACCATTAAACTACTAAAAACTTTGCCGAAAAGACCGAAAACTAAGCCGAAACGCAACCGAACAACATCATCCCAAAACCTAACGAATCTAACATCTAATCCACTTCAATTATGATCCAAAAACACATCCAAACCATCCTTATACCTCCAGCAACATTTAAGCATCTAAAACAGCCCATAAAACAACCAAAAAACACCTTAAAACTACACCGATTGCATTATTCTGGGATTAAATTAATGTGATATCAAATCAAGACTCAATTAATCTTTAAATCAACATAAAAACATGATTAAACTCATCTAATTTCCAGCATCAAATGAAATCCAAAAAGATTTCACAAAAACATCACAAAAGCATTAGATCTAACATTAAAAACATAGAATCAAGTGTTTATTCAAAGATTAACAAGCTAATACTTGGGAATTTCAATAAAGAACCTTAGAAAACAATAAAAATCCAGAAAATTACCTTCAAGATCTATTCACCAAAAATATGAGATTTTCCCCTTCTTTATTCCTTGCAATTTGATGTAGATTTGATGAAATCAATGCTTAGGTTTTGTAAAGGATGGAAAGATGATGCAAGTGATGTAATCTTTGTGGAAAAAAGATGCAAAAATCAGCAAGGAATTGAAGAGAAAAGATGAAGAGAAAGTGAAGAGAAAATGAGAGAAAAAGATGAGAGAAAAAGATGAGAAAAATGGTTTTGGTAGAAAATGATTAAAAACCAAATTAAAGTAATTAAAATTATATTTTGGTGAATAAATCATCATTAAAAATTAGAAATGTGTTTATGGCCCTCTAAGGATACTAAGTTTAGCTTGCTTTTCAATTTAGTCACTAAAATATTATAATTGCCGAAAATTACAAAAATAGTCCCCCAATTTTCCAAAAATTACAAATTGGTCATTTATGCATAATTAAGCATAATTAAAAATTATTATAAAAATCTAAATTATTTTCATTTAATTTGAAACATATTTTTAATATTTCAATCCACCTTCTAAATTATTATTTTTCCTAATTAAAAACATCCTTATTTTATTTTTCCCGGAATTAATGAACCGGAGAACCCGATTCACCCCGAATCGAATTCCCCTAACTAAGCCTAAACTAATAACCCAAAAACGGGATGTTACAAGTCTCCCCCTCTTAAGAAAATTTCGTCCTCGAAATTTACCTGAAGTAAACAAGTGAAGAAACTGCTCCTCCATGCTTTTCCTTGTCTCTCAAGTTGCTTCTTCAATACCTCGATGTTTCCAAAGCACTTTAACCAAATCTATGGTCTTCCCTCGAAGAACCTTTGTATCCACATCCAAAACTCTCACCGGTTCTTCCTCATAACTCATATCCTCTCTTAACTCGATCTCCTCAACTGGCACAACATGAGAAGGATCCGATCTATACCTACGAAGCATCGATACATGAAAAACATCATGCATCTTACTCAACTCCTCCGGTAACCTCAACCTATAAGCAACAGGACCAACACGCTCTAACACCTCATATGGTCCAATAAAACGTGGACTCAACTTACCCTTACGTCCAAACCTCATCACCTTCTTCCATGGAGAAACCTTAAGAAACACTTTATCCCCAACATCATACTCTATCTCCCTACGCTTCAAATCGGCATAGGATTTCTGCCTATCCGAAGCTTCCTTAAGCTTAGCACATATCAACTTAACTTTCTCATCGGTATCCTTCAACACTTGAGGCAAAGAAACATACTTCTGTCCAACTTCCTTCCAACACAAAGGTGTACGACACTTACGCCCATACAACGCCTCAAACGGTGCCATCTGTATACTTGCCTGAAAACTATTATTATAAGCAAACTCTACCAACGGCAATTGCTTCTCCCAAGAACCTTGAAACTCGATAACACAACATCTTAACATATCCTCCAAAGTCTGAATAACACGCTCAGACTGTCCATCCGTCTGTGGATGATAAGCCGTACTAAAACTAAGCCTTGTACCCAAAGCTGTCTGCAAACTCCTCCAAAACTTGGATGTAAACCGCGGATCTCTATCCAATATGATCGACTTAGGCACACCATGCAATCTCACCACCTCAGAAACATACAAATCTGCCAACTTATCCATGGAGTACATCGTATGCACGGCAAGAAAATGTGCACACTTCGTAAACCTATCAACAATCACCCATATAGAATCCTTCTTGGACGGTGTTAAAGGTAACCCCGTCACAAAATCCATGGTAACTCTCTCCCATTTCCATTCCGGAACTTGAACCGGTTGCAACAAACCTGCAGGGAACTGATGTTCAGCTTTCACCCGCTGACACACCATACAACGAGAAACAAACTCCGTCACATCTCTCTTTAAACCAACCCAAAAGTACACACCTTTGAGATCTCTATACATCTTCACACTACCCGGATGCATAGCAAACGGACTAGTATGAGCCTCCACCAAGATAGCTTGCCTCAACTCCTGATCATCCGGCACCACAATCCGACCTTTAAAACACAACACCTCATCATCGTCAAAATGATACTCGATCGGTCTACCCTCAGCAATATCCTCCACAAAAGGTACTAGAGTCTCATCCTCCAACTGTTTCACCTTAATCATCTCAACCAAAACAGGTTTTACTTGTAACTCCGCCACTAAACCACCTTCCTTAGAGATACTCAGTCTAGCAAACATCACTCTTAGCTCAACCGCCGCCTTACGGCTCAAAGCATCGGCCACTACATTGGCTTTCCCCGGATGATACTCAATAGTTAAATCATAATCCTTAAGCAACTCCGTCCATCTTCGTTGCCTAAGATTCAAATCCTTTTGTGACATGAGATATTTCAAACTCTTATGATCCGTATATATAGTACACTTCTCTCCATACAAGTAATGTCTCTAAATCTTCAAAGCAAAAACCACCACCACCAACTCCAAATCATGCGTCGGATAGTTCTTTTCATGCACCCTCAACTGTCTAGAAGCATAAGCTACAACTTCCCCATCTTGCATCAAAACACATCCAAGACCAATGTATGATGCATCACTATAAACCACAAAATCCTTACCGGATTCGGGTTGTACCAACACCGGTGCACTAGTCAACACCTCTTTCAACTTCTTAAAACTCTTTTGTTGACTTTCTTTCCACTCAAAAAGAACCTTCTTTTGCAACAACTTTGTCATAGGAGCAGCAATGCTCGAAAAACCCTCAACGAACCTATGGTAATACACAGCCAAACCTAGGAAACTCCGAATCTCTGACACCGATCTCGGTTGCTTCCAACCCATAACAGCCTCTATCTTCTTGGGATCAACACTAATACCCTTTTCTGACACTACATGACCAAGAAACACCACCTCTTTTAACCAAAACTCACACTTACTTAGCTTAGCATACAACTGGTTCTCTTTCAACACTTGCATCACCAACCGCAAATGCCGATCATGGTCTTCCTCGGTACGTGAATACACGAGGATATCATCTATGAACACTACCACAAACTAATCCAAGTACTCATGAAACACTCGGTTCATCATATCCATAAAAGCAGTAGGGGCATTCGTCAAACCAAACGGCATCACCAAAAACTCATAATGACCATACCTTGTCCGAAAAGCCGTTTTCAACACATCCTCCTCTTTCACTTTCAACTGATAGTACCCCAACCTTAAATCAATCTTCGAGAACACACTTGCTCCTCGAAACTGATCAAACAAATCATCAATCCTCGGCAAAGGATACTTATTCTTCATGGTCAACTTATTCAATTGCCGATAATCAATGCACATCCTCATTGTGCCATCTTTCTTCTTCACAAACGACACCGGTACACCCCATGGTGAAACACTCGATCGTATGAAACCACGGTCAAGCAACTCTTGCAGTTGAATCTTTAACTCCTTTAACTCCTTAGGTGCCATGCGATAAGGAGCAATAGACACCGGATTAGTACCAGCATAAAGCTCGATACTAAACTCCACATCACGATCGGGAGGTAATCCTGACAACTCCTTAGGAAAAACTTCCGGAAACTCACATACCGTTCGAATGTCCTGCACTCGAACCTCTCCTATCCCTGGATTCATCACATAAGCTAGATATGCTACACCACCATGCTGCAACAACTTTTCCGCTTGTAAAGCCGAAACCATATTAGACAAGAATCCCGTATACTCACTCTTAACCACAACCTCACCACCATCCAACAACCTCAAGGTAACATGTTTCTTTTCAAAGTCCACTACAGCTCTATGCTCCGTCAACCAATCAACTCCCCAAATAAGATCAAAACCATGAAACGGTAACTCCATCAAGTCAACCTCAAAGACATGCCCTTCCACCTCCAACGGACATCTCCTATACAACCTTCTTACGGTCACCGTCTCACCCAAAGAACTAGTAACCACAACTCCCACATCTAAAACATCAACAGGGGTATCCAACATATATGCATGCTCACTCAAAACATAAGAATGCGTAGATCCCGAATCTATCAAAGAAAACAACGGTACATTCCGTAAAGAAAAAGTACCTACAACCACATTTGTAGCATTACGGGTCCCACGCTGGGCATACACTCTACGACCATCTCCCTGTCTCTAGAAAGGACCTCTACCACCACCGCGTCCTCTGCCAGGTACCACGGTACCCTCAGCTCGGTTACCAGCCTCGCCAGTAAACCTCGGACAATCTCTCTTTCGGTGATCCTTAGATCCACAACCAATGCAGGCACCAGTGGCCCACCAACACTCTCCCGAATGACGTCTAGAACACAAGTTACAAACTGCTGCATTACCACCTCTACCATACTGTTGAGAATGACCACCGTGTCCAAAGTCACCTCGGCGTCATCGACTCTATATATCAGTTGTCTCGAAACCTCTTACCCTTACCATCTTGGGTACTAGCCTCAGCAGGCCTCTTCCCAACATCGGAAGACTTCCTAGCCTCTCTCAAGGACTCCTCAACATCCTTAGCCTGATTCACGAGCACATCAAACTCAGTATACTCCGCAGCCAACAAATATGTCTTAATCTTCGGATCCAAACCATACCGGAACCTATCACACCTCTTACGCTCCGTAGAAACCAACTCAGGAGCATAGTGACTCAACCGGATAAATTGTATCTCATAATCAGCCACACTCCCAGTGCCCTGCACCAAGGACATAAACTCCCTCTTCTTTGCATCCTCGTACTGTGGTCCCAAAAACTTCCGCACAAAGGCGGTCCTGAAGTACTCCCAAGTCAGGTTAGCAACTGCTACCCCTGCTCTCGTGGTAGTCCACCACCTATAAGCATCCCCCTGAAGCAGAGAGACTACACAACCCATCATACGGGCATCCTGACAGTCCATCTGATCTAGAATCCTCTCGGTACTAGCCAGCCACTCCTCAGCAACACTCGGATCAGACCCACGGAACTCAACACCTTCCAAGCTACGTAAACGCTCAAGCGGTAGCCCTAGGGTAACAACAACGGCAGGTGCGGGAGCCGGTACATGCACTCCAGCCATAGCTGCCTAAAACGCACCCGTCATAGCCTGTATGAACGCGGCAAAGTCTCCGAATTGACCTCCCACTGGAACTGGAGGCACACCAGCGGATGGTACACCAACTGGTGGAGTAGGTGTAAGTGTTTCCTCCCTCACATTAGCCTCTCCCTCGGCCTGACCATCGGTGATCAAGCTCGCGGTAGCACGTGTCTCACGTCTCGGAGGCATCGTCTAACAACTTCAAACATGCAATTTTAAAACAAAACATTAAGACATATTAAACTTACATTCGGGTAAGATCCAAGGGAAACCGAAGAACATTTAAAAACATATTGGCATAGACAATGTGTAACTAACCACCTCTTTTACTCATATTCATTCTAGATACACTCTCAATGTATAGGTATGCATGAAACATCAACATATCATGTTCATCCTAACATTCTAACACACACCAAAGCAAACATAGCAAACCAACATATACTTTGACAAACCAACAACGCACTATATAAACCAATAACGTATTTTACTCAACCTGTCAACACACTTTTCAAACCTACCACACATTTTACAAACCTTACAACACACTTTTCAAACCTGGCTTTGATACCACCAAATGTAACCCCCTTAGCCCGGCCTGGATGAAACTGGCACTAATGGGTCACACGGGGAATATCAAACCAAACCCGCGAAGGTTCGATTCGATAAACAACCCTAAAAAGCGTAGCTTTTTTTTTTCTTTTTTTCTTTTATCTTACGTAGATGCATGATTAACCTCATATGTGTAATTAACTCAAGTAAGACAGAGACATACGTAATTCAACCATTATAAATAAGTCAATCGAATGCATACATGGTTAGGGACCAAACACATAAGGAACAAATATGCATCACCATATCCATAATCATTCCACCGGATAACAATCAAGCGAGCTTAACATATTCATCGTACAATTCAGATTATACAAGATATCTTAACTAATCGATTTCACGTTTTAGCATACACGGACTTAATTACAAAGTATGTAATAATAGGTATTTCATCCATCTTGTAACAAACGATATGTATTCGGGGTTAAACATGAATCAAGATGTCACAACATCGCCTAAAGTTACACTTAAATCCACTATTTCACTTACTAGTTGAATCCTACGTTTCATGCATTCAAAACACTCAAATAGCCCATTCTAGGCCAGGTGTTTCAAAACAGCCCTTGGGGTGTTCCGGAACACATCACCTATTTCGAAACAGGACCTAAGGTGTATCGGAACAGACAACTCCAGTAACATTTGGTACCGAACCCTGGTTCGATACAGCCACGTCCAGTAGCAAAATGGTATCGATACAGTCTCAGGGTGTATCGATACCCCCTGTGTTCAAGACTGGGGTGTGACGTTACAACTCATTTAAGCCACCCAAACACACACATTAATAAGCCAAAACTATATGCAACATTCCTAGGCATACTCATCAACATAACCACACCTCAAACATCAGAAAAGACCACAAGGAGATCTATAAGCATGCTCCCTAAAGATTGAATAGCAACATAACAACCATACTAAGTCATGCTTCAACAATTCAAATTAAACAATAGTTCAACAAGTAATAGCCAAATAATAATAGTCTTATTACAACATAAATTCAAAGCCTAAAACCTCACTCCTCTCATAGATTGTGTTACACATTGCCTTGCCCAATTTATTTGCCAAAAACATACCAAATTTCAAGTGATCTTCCCCTTGGTTTCTCTACCCCGAACGAAGCTCCAAGTGCCTCTATTTTTCTGCAAGGATGAAAAGAGAGCTTAAGCAAACATGCTTAGTGAGGTAGCTCCACAAATAATCATCAATGCATCTATTTAAAACCATGTGGAAAACATAATTTTCATTTCCTTATCAAATCATGCATGCTAAAATCTCAAGCTCATATTCTTAAAATCATATGCATCCTTGAATTCACATAACCTTATCCAACCAATTTATAAATGATGCTCAAACCTTTCCTCAATTTCATGTATGTATATTGGCTTTCTAATGATCACTTAATGTGAACCTTGAGATCATCGAATACACGGATCCATGAGACATTTGTCTCGTCATGACATGAAGTCACCATTGACATGACACGAAGTCACCATTAGCACTACCACGCACGATCGGACACATAGTCACCCTTGTTACGTGTAGGCGGCTCTACCACGCACGGTTGGACACAAAGTCACCCTTGTTACGTGTAGGCAATATTCTGCATTCTCAGTTTTGATTATAGTGCACTTAAGACAATCCTAATGACATGTCATTCGTATTCGAATCTAAAGTTAGTGTCACTAAGCCAATATCATAATCAAATGTGCATGATAACTTGCTGCTCACAATGCATGTATAATTTGTTCAACAAATGAACCAAAAGCCATGCCCAAAGGCACCATCATGTATAAGGCAAATAACCATGTTGTATTCCAAAACATTTCTCACAATTTTCCATAATCATGGATGCTAAATAAGCTATGCATTTCAGCAAGTAACTCTCATGTATGCATCGATTCAAAACATGCTCATGCACTTCCATAAATCTCATGCATTATCAATGAAATACCTTTGTCGAAAATAGCCGAAACTCATATCGGTTCATTTAAACAAATACTTTACTTACTCTTGAACTATGGAAGGTTTTCACACTCTTCCATAGCCCCCCAAAACAGAACGTACCAAACGCGATTCGCTTTTAAATCCGTAACCACTCACCAATAAGCGAAAAGAGCTTTCGCCGCTCTCCGATGATCGCACCAACGCACCAGAAATCAAGCTTCTTCTTGTACCTCTTCTACAACATTAAAAACAGAGCATTCTCACATCATAACATGCTCAAACCAACAGCAATATCCGATCACCATTAAACTACCAAAACCTTAGCCAAAAAGACCGAAAACTAAGCCGAAACGCAATCGAACAACATCAGCCCAAAACCTAACGAATCTAACATCTAATCCACTTCAATTATGATCCAAAAACACATCCAAACCATCCTTATACCTCCAGCAACATTTAAGCATCTAAAACAGCCCATAAAACAACCAAAAACACCTTAAAACTACACCGATTGCATTATTCCGGGATTAAATTAATGTGATATCAAATCAAGACTCAATTAATCTTTAAATCAACATAAAAACATGATTAAACTCATCTAATTTCCAGCATCAAATGAAATCCAAAAAGATTTCACAAAAACATCACAAAAACATTAGATCTAACATTAAAAACATAGAATCAAGTGTCTATTCAAAGATTAACAAGCTAATACTTGGGAATTTCAATAAAGAACCTTAGAAAACAATAAAAATCCAGAAAATTACCTTTAAGATCTTTTCACCAAAAATATGAGATTTTCCCCTTCTTGATTCCTTGCAATTTGATGTAGATTTGATGAAATCAATGCTTAGGTTTTGTAAAGGATGGAAAGATGATGAAAGTGATGTAATCTTTGTGGAAAAAAGATGCAAAAATCAGCAAGGAATTGAAGAGAAAAGATGAAGAGAAAGTGAAGAGAAAATGAGAGAAAAAGATGAGAGAAAAAGATGAGAAAAGTGGTTTTGGTAGAAAATGATTAAAAACCAAATTAAAGTAATTAAAATTATATTTTGGTGAATAAATCATCACTAAAAATTAGAAATGAGTTTATGGCCTTCTAAGGATTCTAAGTTTAGCTTGCTTTTCAATTTAGTTACTAAAATATTATAATTGCCGAAAATTACAAAAATAGTCCCCAAATTTTCTAAAAATTACAAATTGGTCATTTATGCATAATTAAGCATAATTAAAAATCATTATAAAAATCTAAATTATTTTCATTTAATTTGAAACATATTTTTAATATTTCAAACCACCTTCCAAATTATTATTTTTCTTAATTAAAAATATCCTTATTTTATTTTTTCCAGAATTAATGAACCGGAGAACCCGATTCACCCCGAATCGAATTCCCCTAACTAAGCCTAAACTAATAACCCCAAAAACGGGATGTTACACCATTCCTGGCCACATATTTTTCTAAAGAGTGATCCAAATCCTCGACCCTATGTTCCAACTGAGTATTCCGGTCTTGACACTGTTTCAGAATTTCAGAAGTAGAGACGTACAGATCTTGCATCTCACAGAAACGGTTCTTACTTTACCGAGCCTTTCTCTTCCACGCGTTCGTGTTTTTCCTTTCCCACACTACGACTTTCTTTCCTTTCTCTTTTTCTTCCCGGTACTTTTCTCTCTCTTGGTTGATTGCTCTTCTAGCATCTCTCTTTTCTTTCTCAATTTCAGCCTCTCGGATTTTTATCTCCTTCTTCATGGCTTGCTTACTCGTGTCCTTTTCTTCTTCTAGGATACGAATCCCGTTCATCCTTTCCTTTTCCACAGCGAGGAATTTCTTTCGGTTAGCGGTTTGTACTTGAGTATACAGCTTAGTGGTATCTTTCTGGTAGAGGGCATTTTTCTTGCTCATTTCCTCATTAGCCTTCTTTAACTGTTTAATTGTCCCATCCTTGACATCGAGGTCCAAACTTATTTTGTAGAGTTCTTCCGCATGCTGGGCTTTCATTTCCTCCATTGGTTTTCTAACTTCATCCATCTCACTACTTAGTATATCGGCTTCAAAAGGGACAATACGCATGTGCTCCTCCAACGTCATTGTAGGCCTATGGTCGGATATCGGGATTTTGTCATTAATCCTCATACGTCTCCAAAGGTCGTAATCCGGTATGGTCATTCCATGAGTACTTCCCTCTACTCGAATACGGTAACAGTAACTCCATGCCCTTACTATCTTTTGGACCTTAGGTCGATATTCGTTCTTAAAAGGGAACTCGACTTCACTCAAACCTGCCGTAAAAGGGAAAAATTGTCGAGATCCAAACTATCTAGATACTAGTAAGGGTGCACAGGCAATTCCCCCGTGTAATCCGATCATCATGACCCAATTGTAATCTCCAATTATGTAGAGGAAACAAAACTCATGACTCATCCACAAAACTCTCTATACAATGTCGTCATCTCGCATATTCCTGAAGATTCCTGACCATTTTCTTTTATCGAGATCCTCTCGCTACTCTCTAGCTAAATATTCTCGTACCGGGGAGAAACTTCCCTGAAAGATACCTAACAAGACCTAGGTTTGCTCCTTCTAAAAGTGAATCTGGATCCATATCTGAAGAAGTTGTGCACACCCTCTAAAACGTCCTTCCTCATGCTTCTGACAAGCATTCAAAGAAATGAAAGTTTCTATCAATATGGCCATTACCGGGTTAGCCTTCTTCTTTAAACGATCAAACAAATCAAGAATAGCCACGTCTATGTTGCCCAACACTCGAGGAAAAATAACCAACCCGTATATGCCTATGGCAAATAAATCCATCTTCATTTCCTCATCTGGATGCACGGGTATTATATCCCGAATGCTTTCCCACGAAAACACGATATTTTCTCCCCGAACCTGAATTATGCCTTTGGCCCATACATCACTCATTCCGGCTAAAGAACTCAACTTCGACTGATAGTTTTGAGACTTAGGGGGCTTCAAATAGATCCAATCCTTGTTGACATTCCTTCTGTTAATCAAAGTTGTATATTCTTCTATTGTTGGCATCAAGTCATTTCCATTAAAGGTGAAACAGCAGAAAGCAGGATTCCAGAATTGAAAAGCGGCTCTGAGCAAAGGCTGATTGATCCTAACATATATC
Source organism: Abelmoschus esculentus (assembly GCA_035048815.1). Taxonomy (NCBI): domain Eukaryota; kingdom Viridiplantae; phylum Streptophyta; class Magnoliopsida; order Malvales; family Malvaceae; genus Abelmoschus; species Abelmoschus esculentus. The sequence goes on along the minus strand of JAUCBN010000026.1, from coordinate 7,073,514 downwards.
AGCTGAGCTATATCCCCATAATTCTCATGGAACAAGTTTTGTATTCTCGCGTCCCAACTTTCCCATACTTCTTTTAGCTCATACAGATCGTTCTGTTGTAGATTGACATAAGTGTAACCGGGTACTATGCGCTCACTTGGTTGACTATCTCCAAAGGCTTTTTGATTGGCTTCTGACCAATGTCGGATTGTTGAGTTCTTATCTTGAGAACCTAGAAGATTTTTATCCATGATGAAAGCTCTCAATGCGGGCAACCACTCGAATAAACACCTTTATAAAAAGAATGCAAAAAGAATGCGAGGAAGAGAAAAAGAAAAGAAAAAAAAAGACAGAAAAAGAAAAGTTTTAGTGCAGATAATGTAAGCGATAAAAGGATAAGTAAAGGATGTAAAGAATAGAAAAACATACAAATCCTAACATCACACCTAATTCCCCTAGGTTTTTCGCATGGCTCTAAAGGGGTGGGTCAACTATGTTCTCTACATGCAATTTTGGTTCTAGGAGGTACCCGAATTGTCCTCGCTGTCCTCTTCTAATAGTAGCAAGGCCCCCGATCATCACCCATTATAAGCTCATCTCAATCAAGTTCAATCCGAGAGGACCCTTTAGCTATGCCCATACGGGAAACAATATTCCCACGAAGACATAGGGTAGTTGAGCCCCGTAGGTACTTTACTAGGCCCATACGAAGGAACAATATCCTTACGAAAGCCTTAGTATTTCCCCCCACTTAGAGAGACGGGTTGAAATGATACCGTTCCGAATAATTAAACAAAAGATGATTTAATTACTATTTTAATCCAAAAAATTTTAAAATTAATTAAGCGATCTTTGAAGACAAGGCTTGACTCGTTTGTTTAAAAAGAAGGGGTCCCCAGCGGAGTCGCCAACTGTAGTGACCCTTTTAGAAGTCAAGTTATTAATTAATTAGGCATATAGGGTGCTAATTTTGAAAAGATTAAAAAGTTAGGGCTTAAAATGTCTCAAAACAAAATATTTAAGGTTTAGTTTTAAAAATTGGGATTAGGCCTTAAAAGGGGGGGTTTAAATTTAAAGTTTGGAAATTTAGGGTTTAAAATTGAGAAAGGGAATTTTGAATTAAGGGTTTCTAAAATTAGGGTTGAAAAAGGGTTTGGGAATTTTTAGAAGTTCAAATTGATTCTTTGAAAAAATTGGAAACTGACTTAAAAAGAGTTGGGATTAGGTTAAAACTCGTAAATTGAGAGCGAATAATTTTAAAAGAAAAAAAAACGGATTGGAGTTGCCACCGGTCACTTTTGGTAGACCGAACACCGGAAAACCAGAGATTCAAAATGTTTGGGTTCGAGAGTCGGTTACGATTTAAAAACGGATTTAGGGTTTAAAAACTGTCCAAAATTTGTACCTTTACAATAATCACTTAATTAATTTTAATTTTAAAATTTACGGATTAAAATAACATTAAATTAAAATTTGTTTAGTATTCGAATTTAATTTTATTTTTACCATATCTTCACTCGAAGGTAACGCATACACCGCGACCATTTCGTTGGAACGCGGGCCCGTTACGACCGAATAAAGATATAATATTTAGATTCATTAATTAAGAAATGGGTGTGACTTGAAAGGTGTAAATAAGACATATAATGTAAGGATAAAATGGAGTATGTAAAGTTGACAAGCATGTCCTAATTATACAAATAAGACATAAATGAATATAAGCACATAATAAAATTCATAAGATAAACATGCCAATAAAGTAAAATGTGTAAATACAATATGCATGGCAAGAATAAAATGAACATAGCGTAATATGGTAATAACGGAAAATGCTATGAAGAAAGATATAATGAATCAAAGTATAACAAGGCATATATATAAAAAAGAAGCAAAGATGCATATGAAATAAATAAATACGATAAATACAAACATGACAAAATCATAAAGAATAAACATATGCAAATTAACAAATAAATGAAACTAACTATACATATGTTAACCTAAATGTAAGGAAAAAGGTTAAAATAAAATAAAATAAGACCAAATAAAACAAAACTAAATTAAAACTGTAAATGACCACATTGTGAAACGGAGTATGCAAAAAGGACCTGAAAAGCAAATAAACTAGGGGGAGAGGCTTAAAAGTGAAGGAAAAAACACGGAAAGACCAGAAAACAAACAAACCAATTTGAAAAGGTGATTATAATAGAATCAATGACTAAATTAAAATACGAAACAAAGATCTAGGGACCTCGTGTGCTATTAAGATGACCCGAAGGCATTTATGAGTGTAAAAAAACATTTTTTACTTAGTTCCTAAGTATAAAACATACTTTAAACTGAGAATAAACCCCCCTCTGTTTATTTTTCTTTGAACCGAGTGATTCAATCCCCTTTTCGTCTCTGTAAATGTTCAGGCAATGGATGAACAGAGGATGAACCTTCATTCTGTCCTTCCACGGGCCTAGAAAAACGCTCTCAAACCCAGAATCCGGCCACTCTCTACGGTGGCCGACGATCAAAAAACACCTGAAAAAAACTTGTTTTCCCCTTTTCTTTCGAAACCCAAATGATCTAGAATCCTTCTTTTCTTGAAATCGAAAGTAAAACAAAGCTAAAATATATGTGTTTCTCTTTGAAGACGTGACGCAAAAAAAAGGGAGACGAAACGTTAAGTCTTCACTTTCGGTTCACCCCTTTTTGTCGACGGAGCGACCGTGGGACTATTACTAGAAAGAGAAGAAGACCAACCGCCGTTCGTTCTAAAGGTATATTCCTCACCAGAAAACAAATTCCTTTGATGTAAAAAAAATACCTCTTAAAGTTCTCTGTTGTATTCCTTGAAAGATGTGGGAAAAAAAAGCCCCTTACATACCATTCGAGTTTGGGTTTTATAACCGAATGTTACATGATTTTTGAAAGAAAAATAAACTAATTTCTCCTCTCGGTTGATCTCGTATTTTGGCAGTATTAGGTGTCGATTTTTTGCCTCTAAAATTCTTTTGTAATGCTTCTCTGATATCTCTGTTGTTTTTAGCTGAATTTTCTCTGATTTTTCCTCTGTAAATCCACGTTTTACTCTGAAAAAATGTACATTTCTAACATGATTTTGTTGTCTTTTTGTATGTTTGGACGGCCAGACATTGAGAGAACCACCGGATGAGGATCGTCGGCGATCAGAATGGGCAGAGAAGACAAAAAGCTCTCTGGAAAGTGATGAGTCTCGTGCGTGTGTTTCACTCGCGCGTGGGTGGCCGCCAGCTAGCGTGCATCGACGCGTGGGGGGATTCGAACGGTCTTTCTCTTGTTAATCCATGCCGTTGGATCTAATCATGATCCAACGGCCCAGATCGAGTTGCGTAGATACAAAAAGAGGGGAGTAGTTAGGATTTTGTTTATATCCGGTTTTGGGCTTAACGTTTGGGCCGGTGTATTATTATTATTTTGTTGGGTTGTATAAAAATGTGACGGGCTTGTATTTGAAAATGGGCTCTATATTTGGACTATTGTAAAATATATGTTTTGGACTTTATTTTGAATGACTAATATCTTAGGCTATTTATCTTATATGGTTTTTATTTGATTAATATACTATAAATATAATAATAATAATATTTGCAACATATAATAATAAGGATAAATAATAAAATGAAATACTTATGTGATATAAAAATAACGTTAACGAAAAAAGTTGAAAAGGAAGAGTATACTATACCATGTAATATTTCTGATTTTTCAAAGGGAATAGTATATATACAAAGAACAAAGAACACATAAATTTTTATTTCCAAAAGTAACAATTATAAGCCCATTATTAACATAAAAATTTAAAAACTCAGGTTTGAATCCCGGATAAAATTAGTGATTACAATAAATAATAAATAAAAATAGATTAACATAAAAGTAAAAAAGTAAAAGATCAATTATATATTTTAGAGATTATAAAGGAAATAAAATAAATGCCGAATTATTCCTTTAAATGGTTATGAGAAAAATTAACAATATCTAATTGAGTTGGATCAACGACACCTTAATTTCTTTGCCACAAAGAAAATTTGTTTACATTTTCTTTCATTTATCATGCATAATTATGGATAAAATCCATAATGTTTCAGCGCTTGACAAGTAAGAGATCACTGGTTTGTACCATCACATTGATAACATAAATATTTTGAGACGATCTCTATCATTCTTGTTATTTTTATAATTCTACTTCTTGTGGATATAAGCATTGTCAAAATAATCATCTTATCCATATATATTTTATGATCTCAATCACAACCATAATTACTAATGTGACATTTATTCTTCCCGCTATAAAATATCATATTCACTTTAGGGAATGGAGCGGAGTCAATAGGTCTTTAAAACCTTTTCACAATATTATGTCTATAGGACAACATTAATGTGCGAAAAGTGGAGTGTAACATCCTGAAGTTGGGTTTATGAGTTTTAGTTTTAGTTAGGGAGGTTCGAATCAGGTCAAATCAGACTTCCTCGATTTATTAATTTTGAGTAATTAAAAATACTAATATTTTAACCGAATGAACAATAATTGAAAAAAGGTCTTTAAAATGTTTTAATAATGCTTTAAGACTAATAGAAGGTTAATTAGGTTTTAATTTAATCTAATTAACCGTGACTTTTATTTTGGTGACTAAAATGTAAGATTTGCAAAATTAGTGACTAAAATGCAAGATTTGCAAAGTTATCTTAATGACTAAATTAAAAAGTTAACCAAAGCTTAGAATCCTTAGAAGACCATTATTTCAAAAAAAAAATTCTAAAGTTCTTTCTTTGATACTCCCAAGCTAATGCTGATTTATCATAGATTTAAACTTGATTTTGTGTTTAGATTCAAGAAATGAGAGTTTTAATGAAATTGTCATGAAAAAATGATAGATCTTGATTGTGTCTGAGTTTTGGATTATTTTCTATGAATTTATACTTAGTTGAGTGGGTAAATTAATCTTATAATATTTCCATATGATTTTAATCCCAGAATAAGTGAACCGGTGTTGTTAGAGCTAGATTTTGGTTAGTTTATGGGTTGTTTTTGATGCTCTGTTATATCTTGGGATAAAAGGAAGGTTTTAGTGTATCTTAGATTCTTAATTGATGGTGATTAGGTGCTAGGTGGGCTGGTGTAGTGTTGTACATTTCGGCTATGTTTTCGGCATGTTTGGTTTGTTTTTATTGAAGTTGCAGAGATTTTGTTCGTTGTTGTTTGTAGTGTGTCTTAATGGGTGAATGCTCTGTTTTTGTGATGTAGAGGAAGTCCTAGAAAACTCTTGATTTGCTGGTAAGTTGGTGGTTTTGTGGGAGCATTGACTTGTTTTGCTTGTCGGTGAATGAAATTGTATTATGAAGTGTGTCATAAAGGTTTGACTCTATTTTGGGGGCTATGGGATAGTGTAATAACTTTCCATAGTTCAAGATTAAGTGGTTTATATGGTTTTGGAAGCATGTCAAATGTTTTTGTTAAGTTGCATTGGATTTATGGAAGTTACTTATGTAGAAATGTTTACACTGCATAAATTGGATTTGAAAATGATGCATGCATGTGTTAGCTATTTTTATCAATGGTTTACAATGATTTCCTTGACTTTCAAAAGCATGAGCATGATTTGGGTTAAAGCATAATTGATAAATCCGCAAAAATGCTATATTTAAAGCCTTTCTACTTACGTTATTGAGTTCCTTTAAGTGCATATAGGAGAATTTAGATGCATTTAAGATCATAACATTGCATGTAGTTTATAGTTATGCCTTCGAATTTATGGTGTAGCAATTGGTTCTATTTTACGTGGAATGTCGTACTTTTGGCTGATGTTGTGTAGGTAAAGTAAAGCTTGGAGCGAAGGAAATTTGTTATAACATTCACTGAAGGATGACGATGAGAAAATATCATAGAAAATATGAATATATCTAGTGGTGTATAAAAAGAAAAGAAGATATTTTGTAAAGGAGTGCCAGTTGGTGCTATATAGGCTGGTTCTAACCACCTTGGAGGGGACCATTGTCACCATTTCAGAAATCTCATCACGTGAATAGGGTTTTCACCCCCAAATTTATAAGGAGTGGTAACCTAAAAAAATGAGCAACCTTTAGAACCTTTAAAGAACTTTTACACGAAAAAAGAGAGACCTTTAGAGCTGTTTTTGAGGCACAAGTAGAGCAAAAAGCGGCGAGAAAGCTTCCACCTTTCTTACCAACCACCGTCTTAAGGGTTCATCTATTGATAGAGCTTAAAGGGAGTGACTTTCTAGGCAACCGAGAGGGGTAGCACGCTAAGGCGAGTCCATGGTGGTCGAAGAAGCCTGCGGTAGCGCGCACCGAGGATGTTTTCCAACCTTTCCCTTTGCTTTATTTTAAATATTTTTGAGAGGTTTTGTGGATATTTATGGATGATATTTGTGGATGATACTTGTCTTTAAACTTTTACACCACCATGTTTAGCTTTATTTTGGTGAATGTTTTTGTGGATGATTAACTTTAACTTTTTGTGAATATTTAGCATGCTATGTGTTTGTTTATTTGCTTTACTCGTTGTGTTTAATTATTTAAGCATTGTAAGAGGCATGAGAGTGTCCTTTGTTTAGATGCACGCTAGGTATTTGAGAGAAACCTAGCCATAAATCCTTAGTGTTCGAGAGAAACCAAGGGAGGATCTACTTGAGTAATGGGTTCTAGACTACAAATAGAGCCTAATCTGACCTTAGATTCTTGAGTGAGACTTAAGTGAGGGTTTCAACGACTAAAAGGAGTGTGATTTGTCGATGGGCTAGTTGTCACTACTGAGATCGAGAGGAGATGCCGTGACATTTTAGACTGTCATGCTCATTTGACTTGAGAGAGAGAGAGCATATTAGAAACCTCTGTTGAGTAAATAGACCATATAGTATCTGGATGTTTGTAGGAGTCAAGTTATGAAGTCCATAAGAATCCCCATCAATCATTCCCAAGAGAGCTCATCAATCGAGAGTTAATACATCATATTTCTTACTCGTGTTTTCGCATCTTGCTTTTACCTTGGCTTTTATAAAGTGTTTCCTCTATTTTAATTGTTTTATTGCAATCATATTATCATAATATTCACACACTACTTCCATACATCATATTCCTTACTCATGTTTTCGCATCTTGCTTTTGTCTTCGAATTTACAAAGTGTTTCCTCTGTTTTAATTGTTTTATTGCAATCACATTATAATACTTTTCACACACTGCTTCCATACATCTATCGTACCATCGCCATCCATTCCATTTTGCCTTGACATATTTTAGTTTCCTGTATTCTAAAATTGTCATAGCATTTCATCATTGCACTTTCACTGTACATATACATTTCCATTTATTCATATCATTATCTTTATTTTCTTTTTAGTTAATGAAACCTTTCTGCCTTGACAAAATTAACTTACACTTTACCTTGATCCTTGTGGGAACGATAATCACTCACCCTTTATTACTTGCATGATTGTGTATACTTGCACATATGTTCGCATAATTTATAGTAGCACAGGACCATCACTAAGTTTTTTTTGCCGCTGCCGGAGATCTAGCAGTAAAGTTGTTCATTTTTATCTTGGCATTTTAGTTTTACTTTGTTTATTTTCTTAGTTTAGTTTTACTTGTTGTTTTTCTTGCTTTTCTTTTTAGGGTTTTTCTCAGTGCGTGACAAGAAGGTTTATTGAAAAACCTTTCTATCTTATAGTACCTAAAATTGAGCAATTGTTTCGACAAAGAAGATGTACTCAGCGTAGAGCTATGGACTCACCACCAATGCAAGACCCAATAGTTCCAAATATCATGGAAAATCGAAATGTTGATGCACCTCGACCAAGGGCTATTCGGTATCACTTAAATCCTATCTTGGATGATCTTAATCCTGACATCGTTGTACCAGAAATTCAAGCTACTCACTTCGAACTCAAGCCTGTCATGTTCAATATGCTAAATTCTATTGGGCAATTTGGAGGTGTGTCACATGAAGACGCAAGAAAACATATTCGTGCTTTCTTATAAGTTTGTTACTCATTTCGTCAACAAGGAGTGCATGAGGATGTAACACCCAAAATTGGGCCTAGAAGTTTTTTGGCCGGTTTAGAGGCCCAGTGGACCGGTTTTGTCAATTTAGCCTAGTTAGGAATTAAATACTTAAAAGTTAGTTTTAAATCAATATGGAAAAATATTTGAAATTCTTAATTGATATATTTGACTAAGGTAAATTTAAATTAGAAAATTGATCCTTCAATTCCTAAGATTTTGAAATTAGTGATTATGTTGTAAAAAATTGAAAACTTAAGGACAATTTTATAAAGTAAGCCAAAACTTTGGGTCTTTAAGGTAATTTGATATAATCCTAATCCTAGTTGGTCTAGGATTTTTAAGATCCTATATAAACAACCTTTAACCCCTTGTTTTAACCTAAGTAATCAAAATTCTCTAATTTCAACCTAAAACTCAAAAATTCAGTTTTTAAAAATATCCATTCTTTAAATTTTGGTTTTTTCTTCTCCAAGTCAGCCACTTTATCATCTTTTCAAGGTAAATATCCATTCCTTTTAATAAAATTTCGTTGGTTTATTTTCCTATATTTTTCTTCTTCAAATTTTCTTTGTTTTTCTTCTGTTTTACTTGAAAAACTCTATTTTTGTATCAAGCTTTAAACACTTATCCAAGATTTTTGTTTCTTCCTTCCCAAGACATATTATTCCTCATCTTTTCAAGGGTAAGCATCAATCTTTTCTATAAAAATTCGTTTGATGAATTCTTTATATTTTCTTCATTAAAATCTCGTCATTTTTCTACGGATTTTCTAGTTTTTAAACCTTTGAAGGGGTGGGATAAATTTTGGATATGAGAATCATTAAAACCTCTGAAACCTAAAGTTCTTTAATTAATTTACTATGTTCTTGGCTTAATGAAATAATCTTTAAAATCTTGAATCAATAAAATCGATTTTCTTGATAAAAATTACATTGTTTTCTTGATTCTCGTTTAAAGGTTTCCATGGCTGTTTTTGGTGCCTAAATACATGAATATTGAAGTGTTTAGATGTAATTAACAATGATTTTAAGTATCTAATCCCGGACCTAAGATTCAGGTGGTGTTTGGAGGGTTTTTTGGTGAGTTTTGGTTATGTTTTATGGTGTTTTTAGAGACTGCTATGTATTCGTCCGAGTAGAGGGATGTTTGGGTGTTATTTATGATGCTTGAGTTAGATTAAGAGGTAGAGGAACAAGTTTGAAGGAGTTTAGAAAACCGAATCACGTTTTTGGGTGACTTGTTGAGGAAGTTTCAGTAAATCGGTGAGTGGATTTGAGAGTGGGCTACTTCGGCAGTATTTTAACTTTGCTTTCGAAGCGTTGGGAGTGTAGGGGTGGTGTAACAAACCTCCCTATACTCCGAATTAAGTTTTACGTTTACTCTCGAAAATCGGTTTTCCCATATTATCTTATTTTTCTATGTTTTAGTCATGCTCGTGTTATACTTGTGCATGTGTGAATATACATGTATCTCAATACTCATGAAATGTTTTTATAAATGTTTTCATATACTTATGATGCTCCTACGGTTTTGTTTTAAAAATATGAGAAAAGTGGTTTTTAACGGTTTTTAAAATTGATGCATTATTGATGTATATGATAATGGGATGCATGTTGATGCGTGCTGAATATGCGCAATTAGAGTGCAAGTGTACACGTCAAGTAATAAGTGATAAGTATTTTATCGAGTTATCGTCTTCTCAGGAATTGGTATACTTAATATGCTTCCTTTGGCCTTCTTCCTTCTGTAAAATAAAAGTAAAAACACAGATAAGTTGAATGTTGATTAAAATAAATAAACTAAACTAAAGTGATATCAAATATGAGAGAGAGGGTAGGATTCAGTTGTGTTGTATCGTGGAATTGATTGATCTGCTTCTGTTCAATGCAATTGTTTTGCACTGCCTCGGTAGTAGTACAGATACCATCTCGGCAGTGACAATATTCTTTGTCGTTGCAATCCCTTGCTCTTGGATAAATTTACCAAAGTTCGGCAAAGTATCCTTGTATGGCTTTGCTTATCCCTAATTCGAAACACTGTTGAAGGTCAGTCCTTGATGATACCTCTCGGTGTTAATCAATTATAACCAATAACAAATTCCACACTTCTTTTAGCCGCTGAAACTCTTAACCTATCCCTAGTCTGAGTTAGTATCCTCCAATCAAGTTGAATACCGCACTTACTCCTGTCGTGATTCTAACTCTCCCGAGTCTAGACAAATAGATTACTTACAAACTTCCTTCCCGGGCTTGGATGCAAGAACAAAGAATGGCAAAGAGTAAGCAAACTTTGCTATTTTATTGCATTGAAACAAGAATCAAAATACAATCTCCTTTCACAAATACTTGACAACCTTCACCAAAACCCTAAGAAAACTTAGAACATGATGGAAAGAATTGTTCATAAAACTCTCTCAAAATTCGGCTCTTAAGATCTACGATATATCTAACCTCTAGGACTGCTATTCCTTATATAGGCTTGGCCTAGGACAAACCTTTGCTAATTAGAGTACAACTTGGAGTAGGGAACAAGTTATGTATATAGGGTAAATATTTCCAAGTTTGATCTTCTAGAAGGTTTCATCTGGCGTGACCTTGTCCTTGGGCTTTTTTTGTGTTGTTCAGCTCCGATTCTTGGGCTTCTTGCTTAGTAAAGTTCTCCTCATTTTTATCCTTCAATTGTCAGACATATTGTTTTTTTCTTCTCTGTTGCCTCAGCATCAGGTCCTGCCTCAGCCTTATTTTGTTGTCTTGGCAGTACTTGTTCCTGCACAGATAAGAAAATGCAGTAAAGTACGCCTTTTCTACAAATATAATCTTTAACAGCATAATCCCTAAATTTATTACATTAAGCCCATGCATTGATTCAAGTAGGTGTAGATTTTATGATAAGTGCCCATGAAAAGTGTATAAAGTGATAGTGAGTTGAGCACTTATCACACCCCCAAACTCGAACTATTGCTTGTCCTCAAGCAATGCAAACCATCAATTTGTCAAACTCTATTCTCTTTTGGTCTTATGCTTCCATCTATTCTCCCCACCATAACTATGTCTATTCTTTAGACTTAACCTTTTGGTTTCCTAAGGGTTTACTTAGAAGATAAGCTATAAGGCTAGTGTTTTTTTTCTTGTTGACAAGTTTGAATAAATTCCTTCTTAGATAAACTCTAAGTTCAAGACAAATAGACTTAGTTTTAGTGTACTCTTCTTATAACAACAATTCCTTGAGTCAATTTCGGACACCTCAAGTATTGTGTTTTCTTTTTCTTAACTCCTTATTTCTTTTGCTATTCTTTTCTGCATACTAGAGCCAATTTCTGGTACCTCTAGCATGAAGAAGAGTTTTTCCTCGAGCCGGTTATAGGCACCTCTAGTCACTTTTCCAAAATCTAAGTCTTTATCACCTAAATTTATTAAAAGAATTCCTATAGCTAAACAAGTCCCAAAAGTGTTTTTTTTAAGTTCAACCTTATAGCAAGCTTCTAAGTTTTTCTTCTTAAGTATCCTAGGATCAAGTCTTTAAAACAGATCCTAACTATGGTAAGGAGAAAGATTTCTATTGCCTTTAAGAATAAACTAAGACAATACTGATGAAGAGCAGTGCAAAAGTATGGCAACAATTTTAAGTACAGTGGTGGATATAAAACAAAAAAATTATCACTAAAAACTTCCTTTTCATGGCAAGGCCGTGGTAGTAAATTGCCTCGGCAGTAGCTCTACACCCCCAAACTCAAACCAAGCATTATCCTCAATTCTTAACTTAGGGGCAGACAGTAGGTAAAAAAATATAAGCAGATAAAAAAAACAATTTATATAGGCAACAAGAAAGAAAAACAATTGAGATGATTCAAAAGAATTGTCTTCCACAATTTGACTCCTTCGTCTAGTTGCTGATGGTTGTGCCCTTGGTGATGGTGATGACTTTACTCTTCTCGGCGGCTGAACTCTCGTAGGTGTTGTCTTTTTTATTGGGGCATTAACATCTTCTCCTCCTTCATCATCTGTGTCCATGATCTCTGTGTCGTCTTCTTTCTCTGGATCTGCCCTAGCAGGCTGGATACTGGGCTCGACATCGGATGAACCGTGGTAGATGTATTCATCGATTTCCCTTGAAAGGTTGCCCATTGGAATTGGGGATTGTGGGGGAGTGTTAAAACTCCCTTTCGCTTTGAAAGTCTTCTACTTGCGGATGATGTCGCGGCAGCGTCTGCTGCCGTAGATGGGCCAGCTGCATGGAATTGCTGTTGCGGTCTAGAGGTGAAAAATGGTCTTAGCTCTGGAGCTGGAGTTGTCTCTATATAAGGCGCTACCGTTACAAATATGTTTGTAGGGCATTCTGGAAATTGTGCTCCTTGGTTGGGGAAGTTCTGCATCATCGTCTAAGCAAGGGTACTGTTGAAGTCTCTTTGGTATTCTATGTATCTTTGCTGGCGAAGGTCCATGGCTTCCATCCTCTGAAGAATTTCCTGGTAGGGGTCTGCTGCGGCAGGGGCTTCGGCAGTGCCTGGAATCTCTGTCGTGTATTGAGCTTCAGTAGTGAAGTCAGTAGTGAACTGCTGTGGTGTTGCCTGGACAGGTTCTGCCTGTGTTATCTGCATCACTCTGTGACAAAATTCTCTCGTCCATCCTTGCCTCGTTTGTGTGTATTCGTTCGTGTCTTCACTTGGTAGTCCTGCAGCAATACATAAACCAGATATTAAACATAGGAAATATAACGCTCCACGTTCCTTCTTACCACAATCATGAATTTCTTGAAGAATGATCTCTCCAACATTGATGCTCCTCTTTTTGATGATTGATTGGATCAACACCAATCTTTTGCGGTCCACTGTACTATTGTGGGAGGTAAGGATGAGGCGTCTTTTGACGAATGTGCCCCACAATTTTGCCTCGAGCATGAGGCTTTGCCTTGTCACAGAACCTCTATGGGAACCAGTTTCCTATGTAGTGTTGTTGTAACAGAGGTCGTCCTTGATTAATTCTTAGTCCTGGGTGGTGATGTCGTCCCTGAATTCGACATGCATATCTCGTTTTGGTGCTAGGCCATAGAGCTCATTAATTGCTTCAGCATCAAGGCGGATAGGTCTTCCTCGGTAGTGGACAAAGAGACTGTCATTGCTTGTCCCATGTGCATAAAACTCGCGCACTATGGTTGCATTAGCTTAATCAGGTTGTAGAAAGAAGAGTTGCCATTTTTGATGTTGAATCTCGTTGAATAGATAATGTTCAATGCCGAGATTTTCTTCCACAGATTGTTGAAATCCTTGTTCTTCCCCCAGCTGCCGAGTAACAAAAGATCTGTTGAATCGGTCCGCAACAGTGGCAGGGGCAAATTTGTTGTATGCTGCCATTGATGAGTTGTATGATTGAGAGTCTTGGTGAAGTATTCTGAAAAATTTCAAGAAGAATTGTGAGAGTATTGTGAGAGCAAGATTGAGTAGAATGCTTAAAGAATTCAAGAATGCAAGAGTAAATAGTTCAAGAGAGGGATGTTGCTTATATAGGCCTTGGCAGTGTGACCGTTTTAACCACTAGCCGTTTTGTAGCCGTTTTAAATTTACTGCCTGTTAGCATTTACTACCGCGGCGGAAAACTTGGCAGACTTCTGTGGCTTCTGATACTGTTTACTACCTCGGTAGAGTTTCTACTCTGAACTAATTCTCTTTTATTCTTGACTTTATTTTCCTAAAAAAAATTAAATAAACATATTAATAATAAAAAAGATAATACTAAGGAAAAATATTAAAGAAAAATGCTAAAAATAAACACATAAATTCTAAATTAAAACTAATCCTAATATAATAAATAAAGTAGAAGGGAAGACATTATGTTACTGGTGGAGTGCATGTAAATGCATCTCCCAATTTGCCCATCTCTTGTTGGCCATGATTTTTCTGCAGGTGCTGGCCAATACATTCGTTATTTTTTACCTCCATTTTGGCTTTAATTCTCTTACCAAATAGTCTGCCGAGCGTGCTGCATAGGCAAGATATTTTGGTATATGTATTTGTTGTCTAGAGGGCTTTGCACTCTTTTGGACCATCAAATTTTTTCAAATTGTGGAATGCATTGAGTTTGACTTGCTAATCATTGACCCTCATTGTCAACTCTCCATTCTCCACATCTATTAAGGTTCGTCCAGTAGTAAGGAAAGGTCTTCCTAGGATGATCATGCATTTTCGTCTGCTTCACAGTCAAGGACAAGGAAGTCGACAGGGAAAATAAACTTATCAACCCTTACCAATATGTCCTCAATTTTTCCTTCAGGATGCACATAGGATCTATCTGCAGTTGGAGCAACATTGTCGTAGGTTTTGCCCTTCCTATTCTAAGCTTTTGAAAAACTGATTTGGAAATGAGATTTATGCTTGCTCCTAGGTCACATAGTGTCTTTCTTTCATAATTGTTAGCAATCGCACAAGGTATGATATAACATCCAGGATACTTCAGTTTGGGTGGCATGCGATTGTGTAGAATTGCCATGCACCCTTTAGTTGTTGTCACTATCTCAAACTCACCTAGCTACTTTCTCTTAGACACAATGCCTTTTAAGAATTTAGCGTAGTTGGGCATCTGTTCAATTGCCTCAACAAATGGCAAGTTGATGTGGACTTGCTTTAGAATATCAAGGAATTTCTTAAAATGATGATCCTGTTTCTATTTTTTCAACCTTTGTGGGAAAGGTGGTGGTGGTCTCATTTCATCCAGGATATCATTAGTTTGGAATTTAATACCTGGAACCACTGTGTGTCTTGTTGTCTCGGCAGGTAGTTCAGGTGCTACCGAGCTCTCTACTGGGCATTATCCTTGTCTTCAGTTTGTTCAACATCCAAGTCTTCCTTGTCTATGTCCTCCTGTATTGCTGGTGGAACTTTGGTTGCTGACTTGCCCATTGTTTCCTTCAATTGTAGGCCACTTCTTGTTGTGATTACTTTGCATTGTTCATGGCTATTCCCTCAACAACTTCAGTATTGATAGGTAATCCTCCCTGTGGTCTAGTATTTTATCTTTGAATAAAAAGAACAACTTGAGTTTCGAGTGATTTTATAGCAACTTCTTGGTTTTGCAACCTCATATCTGTTCTATTCATGAAATCACCAGTTCTTTTCATGAAACTGTTGTTCTCAACCATATATGATTCAGTTTTCAAGATAAAGGCCTTGAGAGTATTCTCTAATAAGTTCATAGTCTGCCGCTGCGGCAGTGGCTGCTGAACTTGCTGCTGCGGCAGTGAATGTTGATAACTTGAGGCATGGTTGGTGGGGTTCAAAGCATTGTTAGGATTACACCATAAAAAGTTTGGATGCCTTTTCCATGCTAGATTGTATGTATTTGACATCATGTTGTTGTTCCAGTTGTAGTTACCCGCATAAAAGCCAGTTTCCTCGTCTTGCATATACTCAGAAGAATTTATTGCTTTTACCTCAAGAGTATTTTGTTGTACTTGCATGTTCTGAACAATTTTTGTTAAAGATGCCAATTATGCTGCCACTGAATTATTGGTTTCTAGTTTATTTACTGTGGCTTGGCGTCTTAGTCCTTCTCGCCTAGAAGTAGGAAATTGGAAATCGTTCCTTGTGAGTTTGTTCAGAATTTCTATAACTTCTTCCGAAGCTTTGTCAAGGAGTGTTCCATTTACCAAGGCATCCAACATCATCCTTTCCGGGGCATTGGTGGCATTATAGAACATGGTTACTTGCGTCCATAATGGGAATCCATGTAGTGGACATCTGTTCAGTAACTCTCTATAGCGTTCCCAAGCCTTGTACATAGGTTCAATATCAGTCTGTCTAAAAGAAGTAATCTCATTACGGATTTGATCATATAAATTTGTAGGGTTAAATCGCGTAATGAATTCTCGGCAGAGTTCACTCCAAGATCAATTGATTCTACCGGAATGCTATTCAACAAGGTTTTGGCACTATCCCTCAGTGAATAGGGGAAAAGTTTCAGTCTCAAAATGTCTTCATGGACTCCTTGGATTTTGAAAGAGTTACATACTTTCATGATGGATTTGAGATGCTGTCTGGCATCTTCTGTTGCAGCCCCACTGAATTGTCCAATAGTATTAAGGATATTGAACATCACAGGTTTAAGTTCAAAGTGGGTTGCTTCAATCTCTGGTGTAACAACTCGAGGGTTCAATCCATTTAAATCTTCCACTAGAAAATCTATGACAGTTAGCTATCGCGGCAGTTGTTGCGGCAGTGGGTGCTGTTGATGGCCTCCATTGCCTTCAGGTAGGTTCTGATTTCTTGGATTCACTGCTATGGCTCCTTGGATCAGTCTTCTCAGCCTTTGATAAGTTCTTTCGATTTCTGGGTCAATCTCATGTAGTGGATTGCTAGGGTTGGCCCTAGTCATACACCAAAAACTTAATCAAAATCAAATAAAAAAACTAATACTAAAATAAATACAAGAAAATAAAGAAAACAAAATTTTGTTGTCAATCCCCGGTAACGGCGCCAAAAACTTGATGCGTGCTGAATTTTTGCAATTGGAGTGCAAGTGTACACGTCATGTAATAAGTGATAAGTATTTTATCGAGTTATCGTCTCCTCAGGGATTGATATACTTAATATGCTTGCTTTGGTCTTCTTGCTTTTGTAAAATAAATGTTAAAACGCAAATAAGTTGAGTGTTGATTATACTAAATAAACTAAACTAACTAAAGTGATATCAAATATGAGAGAGAGGGTAGGATCAAGTTGTGATGCATTGTGGAATTGATAGATTTGCTTCTGTTCAATGCAATTGTATTGCATTGCCTCGGCAGTACTGCAGATATTGTCTCGACAGTGATAATATTCTCTCCCGCGGCAATCCCTAGATCTTGGGCCGATTTACCAAAGTTTGGTAAAGTTTCCTTAAATGGCTCCGCTTATCCCTAAGTTGAAACACTATTGAAGGTCAATCCTTGATGATACCTCCCAGCGTTAATCAATTATAACCAACAACTGATCCCATACTTCTTTTAGCCGTTGAAATTCTTAACCTATCCCTAGGCCGAGTTAGTATCCTCCAATCAAGTTAAATACCGCACTTACTCCTTTCGTGAGTCTAACTCTCCCGAGTCTAGACAAATAGATTATTTACAAACTTCCCTCCCGGGCTTGGATGCAAGAACAAAGAATGGCATAGAGTAAGCAAACTTTGATATTTTATTGCATTGAAACAAGAATCAAAATACAATCTCCTCTCACAAATAATTGACAACCTTTACCAAAACCCTAAGAAAACTTAGAACATGATGGGAAGAATTGTTCCTAAAACTCTCTCAAAATTTGGCTCTTAAGATCTATGGTATATCTAACCCTAGGATGGTTATGCCTTATATAGGCTTGGCCTAGGGCAAACCATTCCTAATTAGAGTACAACTTGGAGTAGGGAACAAGTTATATACATAGGGTAAATATTTCCAAGTTTGATCTTCTAGAAGGTTTTATCCAGCGTGACCTTGTCCTTGGACTTTTCTTGTGTTGTTCAGCTCCGATTCTTAGGCTTGTTGCTCAACAACTTTCTCCATATTTTTCTCCTTCAATTGCCAGCCATATTGCCTTTTTCTTCTCTGCTGCCTCGATATCAGGTCCGGCCTCGACCTCATTCTGCTACCTCAGCAGTACTTGTTCCTCTAAAGATAAGAAAATATAGTAAAGTACACCTTTTCTACAAATATAATCTCTAATGGTATAATCCCTAAATTTATTACATTAAGCCCATGCATTGGTTCAAGTAGGTGTAGACTTGATTATAAGTGCCCATGAAAAGTGTAGAAAGTGATAGTGAGTTGAGCACTTATCACATGTGGTTAAAATAATTGTTTTAACTTAAAACTTGAGCGTTATGTTTTATTTTGTGTTGGATATTAAATTGACGGGCATGGGATAAGTTGATCGATCGATAGGATATACAATGTACTATAAATAAAATTCGTACGTATGTAAATTCCTTGAGTGATACATTAGAGATTAGCCTAGTGCTGTGTGATATAAATGTTGTCTTATCACATTCGGGTAAGGCGAACTATCCTAGACACCAAGGTGGGATCTTTAGATTGTGATAGTCAATCTGTGTGAATTAGTGAACGATGTCATTTGCATGTGGATCTTTAGATTGTGATAGTCAATCTGTGTGAATTGGTGAACGATGTCATTCGCATGTGTTTGTTTAACCCAACGTTTGGAGGTAACTCCATTCGTGTCACTTAACCAACATGTGAAAAACGCAAGTGTAAACGTTTTTCTGATTTTTGTGCAATTTGTAAATTGTATATGTTTTATAAAGGAGCTAAAAGGTTTTGAAGCAATGCTTGTTAAGCATGTAAGACTTGTTTTGTGGCGTATGCCATGTGTTAAGCACTTGTTGATTTTTATACTAGTGACTTGATAATCACAAATGGTTTTCTTGAGCATGACTTGTTTTTAAACTATTTTTCCGTATAATATGGGCTGTATTACAAGTAGTAAAATTGTTTTATAATTCACTCACTAAGCGTAACTTAATCTCTCTCTTTTTCTTGTAATGAAGAAGTGAGTTAGTCATCCGGGAATGCAAGGAAAACTCTTAGTGCTTTTTAATTCATATTATAGCTCAAGTGTGTTGCTTTTATATTTTGAACCTTAGGTAGTTTAGGAAGCAATAATGAAAAGGAACCTTATGACATATAAGTCGGTTATTTGAATATTGAATCTTTCATATTATTATATTTGCTTTTATGTTAATGAAGTTTTTTTGGATTTGATTTATACATTGATTGTGCCTAAGCATGTTGAATCAAAAAATTCTAGAAAAATACAATTAGGTCCCTAAAACTTGTTCGGTTTAGTTAGGACTCGTTTCTCATTAATTTCTGCTGTAAATAAATGTGGTCCTTGCATGAACATATAAGATCTAATCAATGTATTTAGAAAAGATAAATGAGAATAACTTAGAGTTGTTTATCGGGGTGAGTCTCCGGATTAGCTTCGGTATTCCCTATGTAGCTCGTTCGAGTTGGGTTGTATCTAAATCAGATCGAGGGGTTACATTAATTGGTATCATAGCTTAGGTTTATGAATCTTTGGATGGAGATTAAGAAACTTTAGGATTTGATTGTTAGATATTAATGCTTTGATGCTTTGTAAGGTGTTTGCTTTATATGTTGATATGATATGCACGATGTTTGTTTAGATATTTCTGAGATGAAAGCTTGTTATATTTATAGTTAAACATGTTGGTCATAAGGTTCCCATTTCTCCTACTACTTTAGGTTTAGATTGACTTGAGCTATTAGACACCTTGCTTATGAATGACCCACTAGGATTTAAATTTTGTTTTTACTTAGATAGAAATACTAGTATGGAAGAAAACCTTTTGAAGAGAGCAATGTAAAACTTTAGGTATACTTGTAGAAAACATGAACCTTGCAGTGAGTGTTGCTAGTTCTTTTGGTAAGATCGTAGTAGTTGAAAGCTTTTTTCTGTGTTTTGGAGGAAACTATCATGTATTATTGTCTTGAGGACGATTTGGTAAAAAGTTTGGGTTGTTGCATGGTGTGTGGAAGTAGGCCTGAAGTAGTTATATAGGTCAGACTATGTTAAGAGTCATCATGGTGTTGGGAGGTCTTGTGGGAGTGAAAGAAAAATGTGAAGAGCAGTTTCCTTACCTTTTTTCACGGTGGAATTTCTAGGATAAAATTTCTTAAGTGGGAGAGAGTTGTAACACCCCAAAATTGGGCCTAGAAGTTTTTTGATCTGTTTAGAGGCCCAGTGGACCGGTTTTGTCAGTTTAGCCTAGTTCGAGATTAAATACTTAAAATTAGTTTTAAATCAAAATAAATTATGGAAAAATATTTTAAATTATTAATTGAATTATATTTGACTTAGGTAAATTCAATTTAGAAAATTGACCCTTGAATTCCTAAGATTTTGAAATTAGTGATTATGTTGTAAAAATTGAAAACTTAAGGACAATTTTATAAAGTAAGCCAAAACTTTGGGTCTTTAAGGTAATTTGATATAATCCTAATCCTAGTTGGCGTATGATTTCCAAGAGCCTATATAAACAAGCTTTAACCCCTTCTTTAACCTAAGTAATCAAAATTCTCTAATTTTGACCTAAAACTCAAACATTCAGTTTTTAAAAATATCCCTTCTTTAAATTTTGGTTTCTTCTTCTCCAAGTTAGCCTCTTCATCATCTTTTCAAGGTAAATATCCATTCTTTTTAATAAAATTTCTTTGGTTTATTTTCCTATATTTTTCTTCTCCAAGTTAGCCTCGGTATTCCCCGTGTAGCTCGTTCGAGTCGAATGGCATCTAAATCGGGTCTAGGGAGTTACAGAGGATGTGTTAAAGCTCAAACTATTTCCTTTTTCCCTATGTGGCCGAGCAAGGACATGGTTGAGTGGAGTACCATCTAGTTCGATGGAGTCATGAGCCGATCTATGCAAGGGTTTTTTGCTACGGTATAATGCACCAAATCTCAACACTCAGCTTAGAAATGAAATTGCTTCTTTTCGACAAGGCCACAACGAGTCTATGTGCGAATGTTGGGATCGATACAAGGGATTGCTTCGCAAGTTTACTAATCATGGTTTTCAAGATTGAACTCAAGTTGTAATGTTCTACAATGGATTCAATGCACCTACTACAATGATGTTGGATGCCTCGGCAAATAGAACTTTTCTAGACAAATCACCCGATGAGGCATTCGATATTCTTGATAGAAATGCCAACAATGACTATCGTTTTCCTTCTACAAGACTTGGAACCTGGAGGAAGGCTCAAGAGACTTTTGAGCTTGAAGTTAAGGACTCACTATCCGCTAACTCTCATCCATCACCAATATATTGAAGAACTTCTAACATTCCAACGAAGTGAAGGAAATGAAGATGGCTAATTCAACTTGTCTATTATGCCATGACAATCATCATGAGAGTGAGTGCCTAGGAAATCATGAGACAACCAATTATATGAGCAATTCCAACAGAAACAACAACAATCCCTACTGCAACACATATAAGCTAGGATGGCGTCAGCATCCAAATTTCTCATGGGAAAATCAAGGAGCCAACAATCCTAATCCCCAGCTCGGAATCAGAATGCTAATGAGCCCCACAATTTTCAATTGAATATGCCTTGGCATAATTCGAATAAGGAGGCATCATCATCATCTAACAACATTTCTTTGGAAGATATCATGCAAGAATTCATTCGAAGTACAAAGACAATGCTTCAGGAGAATACTACAACCATCAAAAGTCAGGGCACATTATTGATAAGCCACAATGTTTTATTCCGAACTTTAGAGAGTCAGGTTGGCCAAATTGCTACGGCATTACAACAACGTCAGCCAGGACGTCTGCCAAGTGACACTGAAGTCACTAAGCCACATGGTAAGGAGCAATGAAGCACAATCACAGTAAGGAGTGATACTCAAATTAATCAGCAAGATAAGTTTGGGGGAAAGAAGAGTGATGATTCCTTACCCGAACCTGTGCAAGAAGAAATGCATGAACAACTTCTCAAGGAACAAAAAACAAGGAGAAAGGTTTGACAAATGAACCTATTGATGGATCTAGCAGAAATGTCATGCTAAAAGCAATTCTACACCCGCAATGGATGAAGTTAGACCCCCCACCTTTCCCCAAAGGCTGAAGAAACACAATGATGAGGTTCAGTTCAAGAAGTTTGTTGATAAGTTGGATCAGTTATACTTTAATGTCCCACTCTTGGAGGCAATTTAGCAAATGCCCACTTACGCCAAATTTCTCAAGGAGATAATTAAGAAGAAACGGAAAGTGGAGAAGTTTGAGATAATTGCCACGACAAAAGAGTATTGCTCTGCCTTGAGCAAATTTCTATTAAAGAAAAATGATCCAGACAACTTTATAATCCAATGTGTTAGAATATGTCCAAAGACCAATCATATGATGATTGTAAAGATACCTTTATTTATCAATTTTATTGAAGAAAGGCATTGTCATTGTTGTTTTCAGATATATGTGTCAATGTATAACATAAACTGAGAAACAATAAGGTCCATATAATAATATATGTATTATTATTAAAAGATCCTTAGTCAAGTATTATTATGGGTATAAACAATAATAATATGCTTAAGACTAACATGTGATTAATTGATGACAATAAGTTGTCATTGACATAGAGATGTCAGAATTAATACATGAATATATTAGTGGAGAATAATATATTGGATTGACCCACTATGAGCATATATCTTGGATTATTATGTGACGGTCACGATATTGCTCATAGTGACAACTATATGTATGATCCTTAGTTGAGATTATTACGATATCAATATATGTTGTTTTATGTTTTGATGCAGTTAAATGTGTCTCGTAATTAGTTACACTATAAAAACTGACATTGGACATATTACAATGTATGTAGTGATATGTGAATAATCAAGATAGGATTTGTCCTTCCTACCTAATAGGAAAATATATCAAAGGCCACTTGATTCAGTTAGACTGTAAATGCATGGCCATGCTTGAATACGTTTATATAAGATATCAAAAATTATTCATTAACAGTAGTCCACTCTAGATATCAAGAAACACTAATAATAGGCTATACAAGTGTGACTATTCCAAGACTTATGCCTATTAAAGATATAAAAGGACAAAAGGATATAATACATTAAGAGAGTTGGTCACGGACATGATATATCGAATCATGATCTCTTGTAACTTAGATGACAATGATATATTGCTAGATGTCACTCATTGTTTATAATATTAGAATTATTCTAATATTATTATTAATGTTACACTGAGCCTACAGGGTCACACCCAATGGTTGAAAAGGAGCATAAATATATATATATATATGTTTAAGTAGTTTATATTGAATTCCGGATTTTAAATAAAGGATATATAATTAAAGTAATTATATCTGTTTTTAAATTCGAATTAACTATAGATTCCGAAATTTAAGAAAATAATTAAAGTAATTAATTCCTATAAACAAATTTGGAACAAAACTTTTATACCTAAGGTTACACCTATATAAAGGTGTTATTTGGTTTAGCAGCCACACATCAAAGAATTTCGAATTCAAAACCCTAAAATTATGAAAAACAATTTTTTGAGATTTGCTCTCTCAACCGGGTGAACTAAGTAGAGGCCGAGATGATATTCGTAGAGGCTAAAGATTTGATTGTTGAATGATCATAATTGTAGTAGATCTCGTTGCTGTTTTTTTTGTTTATCAAGGAACCTAATATAAGTAATTGCATCTCTTCCTCCCGATTTTGGATTAAACGTACATGGATCATTTTAAATATCATTGTAATTTTGTTTTGCTACGCCATGGGGTGTACTGGCGGTCCCAACACCATGTGCTATTGGAGACATGTTTGTTCGGAAAACACTTTGTGATCTTGGATCAAGTGTGAATCTCATGCCCAAATCAATTTTGGGGCAAGCTTTGTATGGGAGATGCGAGACCCACCTCCATCATATTGCAACTAGCCGATCCATCGTTCCAATGTGAGACCCGAAGAGAAGATCAAAGATGCCATAGTGAGGGTGAACAAATTTGTGTTTCCAGTCGACTTCCTTATACTTGATTGATGGTTGATGCTAATACACTCATCATCTTAGGGATGCCATTTCTAGTAACCGGTCGCATTCTCATTTATTTTTAGAAGGGTGAGCTTACTATGCAAGTAGAAGATCAAAGTGTAACTGTGAATGTCAACAATTCTCTTAAGTATGTGGATGATTCTGAAGAATGCTAGAGCATTTTGGAAGAAGACTCGGAGTAGTCAAGGGAAGCTGATCAATTTTGTCATATTAATTTCTTACAACTATATGACTATAAGGAGTTCATAAAACAGGATGGACAAGAAGCTACAAAATTTCCATTAGAGGTATAACAATCTATTCTATTGTTGGCTAGACACCATTCAAGCTTCGAACCTCTTGATTTTGAGAAATTTATTCCTCCCCACTCTTTGTTACTAAACGCACCCAAGCTGGAGTTGAAGACTTTGCCATAATATCTTAACTATGCTTATCTGGGTGAAGATGAAACACTGCCTATAATTATTTCTACAAATCTTAATTTTGTTCAAGAGAGAAGTCTACTTTCTATTTTGTCACAACATAAATGGATAATAGGATGGACCATGATAGATTTAAAGGGGATTAGTCCGACCATATGTATGCATAAGATACTTCTGGAAGAATGTCATGGCAATTCCATAGAGCCGCAGTGTAGACTCAACCGTATTATGAAGAAAGTTGTTATGAAGGAAATTATCAAACGACTTAATGTTGGAGTTATTTAACCAATTTTGGATAGTTCATGGGTGAACCCAGTTCAATGGGTGAACAAGAAAGGAGGCACCACCGTAGTGAGTAATGAAGATAACGAGTTACTGCCAACTCACATAGTGACCGGATGAAGGATGTGTATAGACTATCGCAAGCTCAACAAAGCTACGGAGAAGGATCACTTTCCTCTACCCTTCATTGATCAAATATTGGATTGTTTGGCAGGCAAAGCTTATTATTGTTTATTTGATAAATATTCGGGTTATAACCAAATTGCCATAGCACCGGAGGACCAAGAAAAGACAACATTCACTTGTCCTTATGGTACTTATGCTTTCCTGAGGATGCCCTTTTGATTGTGTAATGTCCCGAAAACTTTTTAGCGTTGCATGCAAGCTATTTTCCCTAATATTGCTGAGGACTCTCTTGAAATATTGATGAATGATTTTTTTTGTCTCTGGATACAGTTTTCAAAATTGTCTTGACAATTTAGAGAAGGTCCTCAAGCGCTGTGAAGAAGCTGACCTTGTGCTGAATTGGGAGAAATGTTACTTTATGGTGACAGAAAGTATTGTATTGGGCCATAAAATCTCACACAAAGGCATTAAGGTATTAAAAGCCAAGATCGAGGTGATCGAGAAGCTACCACCACCAACAAATGTCAAAGGCATAAGAAGTTTCCTCGGATACGCGGGATTCTATAGGAGATTCATCAAGGATTTCTCTAAGATCTCTAAGCCCTTGTGCATGTTGTTGCAACAAAATCAACCTTTTGCGTTCGATCAAAAATATCTTGGCGCATTCAGGGACCTGAAGCAAAGCCTTATCACTGAACCTATTGTTGTTCCCTAGATTGGAGATTGCCGTTCGAACTAAGGTGTGATGCTAGTGATTTCACTATAGTAGTAGTCTTGGGGCAACGACAAGGTAATTTTTTATGTTATTTATTATTCTAGATAGACATTAAATGATGCACAACTTAACTTCACTGTAACCCCCTTAGCCTGGCTTAGACGGAACCAGTACTAATGGGTCACACGGGGAATACTGAATCAAACCCGTGAGGGTCCGATTCGATAAACAACCCTGAAAACCGTAATATTTTTTTTCTAGATACACGATTAACCTCCTATGTGTAATTAACTCTGGAAGGACAGAGACGGACGCAGTTCAACCATTATAAGTAAATCAATTAAACGCATACATGATTAGGGACCAATATGTAAGGAACTAATTTGAATCACCATATCCACAATCAATCCACCGGATAACAATTAAGCATGCTTTACACATTCACCGTACAATTCAGTTCAAACGAGGTATCCTAGTTAATCGATTTTACGTTCTAGCATTTATGGACTTAATTGCAAGGTGTGTAATACTAGGTATTTCATCCATCTTATATTATTCGATGTGTGTTCGGGTTAAAACATGAATCGTGGTGTCACAACATCCCCTAAATTACTCATAAATCCACTGTATTCGCTTACCAAATGAAATCCTACGTTTCAGGCATTCAAAACTCTCAAATTACCATTTTCTAGGCCATGTGTTTCGAAACAGCCTTGGAGTGTTTCGGAACACGTGTGCCCAGTGAACCCATGATTCGAACTATGGTCACCTGTTTTGAAACAACCATAGGGTGTTTCGGAACAGCCATGTCCAGTAGCTTTTGGTACCGAACCCTGTTTCGGTATAGGCGTCTAAATAGGCATAGGGGTATCGATACTGCCACAGGGTGTTTCGATACCCCCTGTATTCTGGACTGAGTGAGACGTATTAAGCTCATTTAAACCACCCAAGCATAAACTTTAACAACCCGAAACTATATGCAACATTCCTAGGTATCTCCATCAACATAAACACACCTCAAATCATTTGAAAAGATCACAAGGAGACCTGTAGGCATGCTTCCTAAAGAATGAAGAGCAACATAACAATCATGCTAGAACATGCTTCACAACTGAAACATATCCAAAGTTCAACAATTAACAATCAAACAATAATGGTCTTATTACAACATGAAACAAAGCTTAAGTGCTCACTCCTCACATAGATTGTGTTACACATTTCCTTGCCCAATTTATTTGCCAAAAACATACCAAATTCAAAGTGAACTTCCCCTTGGTTTCCTTGCCTCGAACGATTCCCAAAGTGCCTTTATTTTTCTGCAAGGATGAAAAGAGAGCTTAAGCAAACATGCTTAGTAAGGAAGCTCTACACTAATCATCAATGCGTCTATTTTAAACCATGAAGAAAACATAATTCGGAACACATTATTAAATCATGCATGCTAACATCTCATGCTCATATTCTTAAAATCATATACATCCTTGACTTCACATAACCTTTACCAAAACAATTTATAAATGATGTACAATCTTAATCTCAAATTCATGTATGTATATTGGCATTCTAGTGACCACTTAATGTGAACCTTGGGTTCACCGAATACACGAATCCTTTTTCTCAACATGCACCGGTCGGACACTTAGTCACCCTTGTATACATGTTATCCCCCACTACGCACAGTTGGACACAAAGTCACCCTTGTTTACGTATAGGTCAACTATATGCACGATCGGACACAAAGTCACCCTTGTCTACATATAGGCAAGCTATACACGCACGGTCGGACACAAAGTCACCCTTGTCTACGTGTAGGCGGCACTATCACGCACGATTGGTCACAAAGCCACCCTTGTTTACGTGTAGGCAATATCAATATTCTCTTTATTTTATAGTGCACTTAATCCTAATGACATGTCATTCGTATTTGAATCTAAAGTTAGTGTCACTAAGCCAATATCATAATCAAATATGCATGATAACTTGCTGCTTATAATGCATGCATAATATGTTCAACAAATGAACCAAAGCCATGCCCAAAGGCACCATCATGTATAAGGCAATTAACCACATTATATTCCAAATCATTTCTCATAATTTTCCATAATCATGGATGCTAAATAAGCTATGCATTTCAGCAAGTAATTCACATGTATGCACCATTTCAAATCATGCTCATGCATTTACATAAATCTCATTGCATTATCAACATAATGCCTTTATAAAATGTAGCCGATACTCATATCGGTTTATCAAAAACAATTACTTTACTTACTCTTGAACTATGGAAGGTTTTCACACTCTTCCATAGTCCCCAAAACAGAACGTACCAAACACGATTCGCTTTAAAATCTGTAACCACTCACCAACAAGCGAAATGAGCTTTCGCCGCTATCCGATGATCGCACCAACGCACCAACACTCAAGCTTCTTCTTGTACCTCTTTTACAACATTAAAAACAGAGCATTCTCACATCATAACATGCTCAAACCAACAACCACATCCGATCACCATTAAACTACCGAAAACTTAGCCGAAAAGACCGAAAACTAAGCCGAAACGTAACCGAACAACATCAGCCCAAAACCTAACGAATCTAACATCTAACCCACCTCAATTATGATCCAAAAACACATCCAAATCATCCTTATATCTCCAACAACATTTAAGCATCTAAAACAGCCCATAAAACAACCGGAAAGCACCTTAAAACTACACCGATTGCATTATTCCAGGATTAAATTAATGTGCTATCAAATCAAGACTCAATTAATCATTTAATTAACATAAAAACATAATTGATTTCATCTAATTCCAGCATTAAATGAGATCCAAAAAGATTTCACAAAAACTTCCACAAAAACACTAGATCTAACATTAAAAACATAGAATCAAGTTTTTATTCAAAGATTAGCAAGCTAATACTTGGGAATTTCAATAAAGAACCTTAGAAAAGAATAAGAATCCAGAAAATTACCTTCAAGATCTATTCACCAAAAATATGTAATTTCCCCCTTCTTGATTCCTTGCAATTTGATGTAGATTTGATGAAATTGATGCTTAGGTTTTGTAAAGGATGGAAAGATGATGCAAGTGATGTAATCTTTGTGGAAAAAGATGCAAAAATCAGCAAGAAATTGAAGAGAAAAGATGAAGAGAAAGTGGAGAGAAAATAAGAGAAAAAATGAGAGAAAAATGAGGAAAAAATGGTTTTGAGAGAAAATGATTAAAAACCAAATTAAAGTAATTAAAAATACCTTTTTGGTGAATAACTCATCATTAAAAATTAGAAATGGGTTTATTACCCTCTAAGGATTCTAAGTTTAGCTTGCTTTTCAATTTAGTCACTAAAACATCATATTTTCGAAAATTACCAAATTGGTCCTCCAATTTTACCAAAAAATTACAAATTGGTCATTTATGCATAATTAAGCATAATTAAAAATCATTATAAAATCCAAATTATTTTCTTTTAATCTTGAAATATATTTTCAATATTTTAAACCATATTCCAAAATTATTATTTTCCCTAATTAAAATATTCTTATTCATTTTTCCCCGGAATAATGAAACGGAGAACCCGATTCGACCCGAATCGAATTCTCCTAACTAAGGCCTAACTAATAACCCCCAAATCGGGATGTTACACAAACCTCTCCTATACCCGAATTCATCACATAAGCTAGATATGCTATTCCACCATGCTGCATCAACTTTTCCACTTGCAATGCCGAAACCATATTGGACAAGAATCCCGTATACTCACTCTTAACCACAACCTCACCACCATCCAACAACCTCAGGGTAACCCGTTTCTTCTCCAAATCCACTACAGCTCTATGCTCCGTCAACCAATCAACTCCCAAGATAAGGTCAAAACCATGAAACGACAACTCCATCAAGTCAACCTCAAAGACATGCCCTTGCACCGACAACGGGCATCTCCTATATAACCTTTTTACGGTCACCGTCTCACCCAAAGAACTAGTAACCACTACTCCCACATCTAAAACATCAACAGGGATATCCAGCATATATGCATGCTCACTCAAAACATAAGAATGCGTAGATCCCGAATCTATCAAAAAAGCAACGGTACATTCCGTAAAGAAAAAGTACCTGCAACCACATTTGTAGCATTACAGGTCCCGCGCTGAGCATAAACTCTACAGCCATCTCCCTGTCTCTGAAAAGGACCTCTACCTCCACCGCATCCTCTGCCAGGTACCACGACAACCTTAGCTCGGTTACCAGCCTCACCAGCAAACCTTGGACAATCTCTCCTCCTGTGATCCTTAGATCCACAACCCATACAGGCACCAGTGGCCCACCAACACTCTCCCGGATGGCGTCGAGAACACAAGTTACAAACTGCTATATCACCACCACCTCTACCATAGTGCTGAGCACGACCACCGTGTCCAAAATCACCCCGGCGTCGATCAGCTCTATATCGGTTGTCCCGAAACCTCTTACCCCTATTACCTTGGGTACTAGCCTCAGCAGGCCTCTTCCCAACATCGGAAGACTTTCTCAAGTACCTTGGGTACTAGCCTCTCTCAAGGACTCCTCAACATACTTAGCTCGATTCACGAGCACATTAAACTCAGTGTACTCCGCAGCCAACAAGTATGTCTTGATCTCCGGATCCAAACCATATCAGAACCTATCACATCTCTTATGCTCCGTAGGAACCAACTCAGTAGCATAGTGACTCAATCGGATAAATTGTATCTCATAATCAGCCACACTCCTAGTGCCCTGCACCAGAGACATAAACTCCCTCTTCCGCGTATCCTCGTACTGCGGACCCAAGAACTTCTGCACAAAGGCGGTCCAGAAGTACTCCCATGTCAGGTTAGAAACTGCTACACCCGCTCTCGTGGTAGTCCACCATCTATAAGCATCCCCCTGAAGTAGAGAGACCACACAACCCATCCTACGGGCATCCTAACAGTCCATCTGATCCAAAATCCTTTCGGTACTATCCAACCACTCCTCAGCTGCACTCGGATCAGATCCACGGAACTCAACACCTCCCAAGCTACGCAAACGTTCAAGTGGTAGTCCTGGGGTAACCACAACGGCAGGTGCGGGAGCCGGTACTTGCACTCCAGCCATAACTGCCTGAAACGCACCCGTCATAGCCTATATGAACGGTGCAAAGTCTCCGAACTGGCCTCCCACTGGAACCGGAGGTACACCAGCGGGTGGCACGCCAACTGGTGGAGGAGGTGGAAGCGGTTCCTCCTTCACATTCGCCTCTCCATCGGCCTGACCATCGGTGATCAAACTCGCGGTAGCACGTGTCTCACGTCTTGGAGGCATTATCCAAACACTTCAAACATGCAGTTTTAAAGCACAACATCAAGACATAATAAACTTACATTCGGGCAAGATCCAAGGGAAACCGAAGAACATCTAAAACCATATTGGCATAGGCAATGTGTAACTGACCACCTCTTTTACTCATAGTCATTCTAGATGTACTCACAATGCGTAGGTATGTACACAACAAAACATATCATACTCAATGTATCATTCTAACATACCAACACAAAACATGGCAAACCAATACATACTTTGACAAACCAACTACACACTCAACAAATCAACAATGCATTTTATTCAACCTGGCTCTGATACCACCAAATGTAACCCCCTTAGCCCGGCTTAGACGGAACCAGTACTAATGGGTCACACAGGGAATACCAAACCAAACCCGTGAGGGTCCGATTCGATAAACGACCCTGAAAACCATAATATTTTTTTTCTAGATGCACGATTAACCTCCTATGTGTAATTAACTCAGGAAGGACAGAGACGGGCGCAGTTCAACCATTATAAGTAAATCAATTAAACGCATACATGATTAGGGACCAATATGTAAGGAACTAATTTGCATCACCATATCCACAATCAATCCACCGGATAACAATTAAGCATGCTTTACACATTCACCGTACAATTCAGTTCAGACGAGGTATCCTAGTTAATCGATTTTACGTTCTATCATTTATGGACTTAATTGCAATGTGTGTAATACTAGGTATTTCATCCATCTTATATTATTCGACGTGTGTTCGGGTTAAAACATGAATCGTGGTGTCACAACATCCCTTAAATTACTCATAAATCCACTGTATTCGCTTACTAAATGAAATCCTACGTTTCAGGCATTCAAAACTCTCGAATTGCCCTTTTCTAGGTCATGTGTTTCGAAACAGCCTTGGAGTATTTCGGAACACGTGTGCCCAGTGAACCCATGATTCGAACTATGGTCACCTGTTTCGAAACAACCATAGGGTGTTTCGGAACAACCATGTCCAGTAGATTTTGGTACCAAACCCTGGTTCGATACAGGCGTCTAAATAGGCATAGGGGTATCGATACTGCCACAGGGTGTTTCGATACCCCCTGTATTTTGGACTGAGTGAGACGTATTAAGCTCATTTAAACCACCCAAGCATAAACTTTAACAACCCGAAACTATATGCAACATTCCTAGGCATCTCCATCAACATAAACACACCTCAAATCATTTGAAAAAATCACAAGGAGACCTATAGGCATGCTTCCTAAAGAATGAATGGCAACATAACAAACATGCTACTTCATGCTTCAACAACTCAAACAAATCCAAAGTTCAACAATTAACAATCAAACAATAATGGTCTTATTACAACATAAACCAAAGCCTAAGTACATATTTCCCCCATAGGTTGTGTTACACATTGCCTTGCCCAATTTTATTTGCCAAAAATATACTAAATTCAAAGTGAACTTCCCCTTTGTTCCCTTGCCTCGAACGATTTCTAAAGTGCCTTTATTTTTCTGCAAGGATGAAAAGAGAGCTTAAGCAAACATGCTTAGTGAGGTAGCTCCACAAAAAATCATCAATACATCTATTTAAAACCATGTTGAAACCATAATTTGCAATACTTTGTCAAATCATGCTTGCCAATATTACATGCCCAAATTCATTAAATCATATGCATCCTTGAGTTCACATAACCTTGTCAAAACAATTTATAAATGATGCTCAAACCTCTTCTCAATTTCATGTATGTATATTGGCTTTCTAGTGACCACTTAATGTGAACCTTGAGTTCACCGAATACACGGATCCATGAGACCATTGTCTCGTCATGACACGAAGTCACCATTGACATGACACGAAGTCACCATTAGCACTACCACGCACGATCGGACACATAGTCAACCTTGTTTCGTGTAGGCGGCTCTACCACGCACGGTTGGACACAAAGTCACCCTTGTTACGTGTAGGTAATATTCTGTATTCTCAGTTTTGATTATAGTGCACTTAAGACAATCCTAATGACATGTATAATATGTTCAACAACTGAACCAAAAGCCATGCCCAAAGGCACCATCATGTATAAGGCAATTAACCATATTGTATTCCAAATCATATAACTTGCTGCTCATAATGCATGCATAATATGTTCAACAAATGAACCAAAACCCTGCCCAAAGGCACCATCATATATAAGGCAAATAACCATATTGTATCCCAAAATTATTTCTTATAATTTTTCATAATCATGGATGCTAAATAAGCTATGTATTTCAGCAAGTAATTCTCATGTATGCACCATTCCAAAACATGCTCATGTATTTTCATAAATCCCATTGCATTACCAATAAAATACCTTTGTCAAAAATAACCGAAACTCATATCGGTTCATCAAAACAATTACTTTACTTACTCTTGAACTATGGAAGGTTTTCACACTCTTCCATAGTCCCCAAAAACAGTACGTACCAAAGGCGATTCATTTTTAAATCCGTAACCACTCACCAACAAGCGAAACGAGCTTTCGCCGCTATCCGATGATCGCACCCACGCACCAGCAATCAAGCTTCTTCTTGTACCTCTTCTACAACATTAAAAACAGAGTATTCTTATATCATAACATGCTCAAACCAACAGCCATATCCGATCACAATTAAACTACCAAAAACTTAGCCGAAAAGACTAAAAACTAAGCCAAAACGCATCCGAACAACATCAGCCCAAAACCTAACGAATCTAACATCTAATCCACTTCAATTATGATCCAAAAACACATCCAAACCATCCTTATACCTCCAGCAACATTTAAGCATCTAAAACAGCCCATAAAACAAGCGAAAAGCACCTTAAAACTACACCGATTGCATTATTCCGGGATTAAATTAATATGCTATCAAACGAAGACTCAATTAATCATTAAATCAACATAAAAACATGATTGAATTCATCTAATTTCCAGCATTAAATGAGATCCAAAAAGATTTCACAAAAACATCACAAATCACTAGATCTAACATTAAAAACATAGAATCAAGTTTTTATTCAAGGATTAGCAAGCTAATACTTTGGAATTTCAATAAAGAACCTTAGAAAAGAATAAAAATCTAGAAAATTACCTTCAAGATCTATTCACCAAAAATATGTAATTTTCCCCTTCTTGATTCCTTGCAATTTGATGTAGATTTGATGAAATTGATGCTTAGGTTATGTAAAGGATGGAAAGATGATGCAAGTGATGTAATCTTTGTGGAAAAAGATGCAAAAATCAGCAAGGAATTGAAGAGAAAAGATGAAGAGAAAGTGGAGAGAAAATGAGAGAAAAAGATAAGAGAAAATGAGAGAAAAGTGGTTTCTGAGAAAAATGATTAAAAATCCAATTAAAGTCATTAAAAACAATTTTTGGTGAATAAATCATTATTAAAAAATAGAAATGGGTTTATGGCCCTCTAAGGATTCTAAGTTTAGCTTGCTTTTCAATTTAGTCACTAAAATAACATAAGTTCCGAAAATCCAAATTAAGTCCCCCAAATTTTCCAAAAATTACAAATTGGTCCTTTATGCATAATTAAGCATAATTAAAAATCATTATAAAATCCAAATTATTTTCTTTTAATTTTGAAATATATTTTTAATATTTCAAACCACCTTCCAAATTATTATTTTTCTTAATTAAAAATATCCTTATTTTATTTTTCCCGGAATTAATGAACCGGAGAACTCGATTCAACCCGAATCGAATTCTCCTAACTAAGCCTAAACTAATAACCCCAAAAACGGGAAGTTACAACTCTCCCCCTCTTAAGAAAATTTCATCCTCGAAATTTACCTAAAGTAAACAAGTGAGGAAACTCCTCCTCCATGCTTTTCCTTGTCTCTCAAGTTGCTTCTTCAACACCTCGGTGTTTCCAAAGCACTTTAACCAAATCTATGGTCTTTCCTCGAATAACCTTTGTATCCGCATCCAAAATCCTCATCGGTTCTTCCTCATAACTCATATCCTCTCTTAACTCGATCTCCTAAACTGGAACAACATGAGAAGGATCCGATCTATATCTACGAAGCATTGATACATGAAAAACATCATGCATCTTACTCAACTCCTCCGGTAATCTCAACCTATAAGCAACAGGACCAACACGCTCCAACACCTCATATGGTCCAATAAAACGAGGACTCAACTTACCCTTACGACCAAACCTCATCACCTTCTTCCATAGAGAAACCTTAAGAAACACTTTGTCCCCAACATCATACTCTATCTCCCTACGTTTCAAATCGGCATAGGATTTCTGCCTATCCGCAGCTTCCTTAAGTTTAGTACATATCAACTTAACTTTCTCATCTGTATCCTTCAACACTTGAGGTAAAGAAACATACTTCTGTCCAACTTCCTTCCAACACAAAGGTGTACGACACTTACGCCCATATAACGCCTCAAACGGTGCCATCTGTATACTCGTCTAAAAACTATTATTATAAGTAAACTCTACCAACGGCAATTGCTTCTCCCAAGAACCCCGAAACTCGATGATACAACACCTTAACATATCCTCTAAAGTCTGAATAACACGCTCAGACTGTCCATCCGTCTGTGGATGATAAGCCGTACTAATACTAAGCCTCGTACCCAAAGTTGTTTGCAAACTCCTCCAAAACTTGGATGTAAACCGCGGATCTCTATCCGATATGATCGACTTAGGCACCCCATGCAATCTCACCACCTCAGAAATATACAAATCCGCCAACTTACCCATGGAGTACGTTGTATGCACGGCAAGAAAATGTACACACTTCGTAAACCTATCAACAACCATCCATATAGAATCCTTTTTGGATGGTGTTAAAGGTAACCCGTCACAAAATCCATGGTGATTCCCTCCCATTTCCATTCCGGAACTTGAACCAACTGTAACAAACCTGAAGGGAACTGATGTTTAGCTTTCACTCGCTGACACACCATACAACGAGATACAAACTCCGTCACATCCTTCTTTAAACCAACCCAAAAGTACACACCTTTGATATCTCTATACATCTTCACACTACCCGGATGCATAGCAAACAGACTAGTATGAACTTCCACCAAGATAACTTGCCCCAACTCCAGAACCTCCGCCACCACAATCCGACCTCTAAAACACAACACCTCATCATCATCAAAATGATACTCGGTCGGTCTACCCTTAGCCATATCCTCCACAAAAGATACCAACGTCTCAACCTCTAACTGTTTCATCTTATCATCACAACCAAGATAGGTTTTACTTACAACTCCACCACTCAACCACCTTTCTTTGAAATACTCAACTTAGCAAACATCACTCTCAACTCAACTGCCTTCCTACGGCTCAAAGATTCAGCCATCACCTCAGTTTTCCCCGAATGGTAAGCAACAGACAACCCACACTTACCCTCTTCGGACAACCAAAAAGTTTCTTCCTCACACCAAAGCAACAATGCACAACCTACCACACCATCTCAACCTCTATAGAAAACATAACTCAAAAGAAAACCCCATAAGGTTGATAACCAACTCTTGACAACCGCAACAGTTTCCATATCACCACCATCGAACCAACATTAATTTTGACATCCTCCCACATACCAGGTAACCAACTAAGCCTTTCACCAACCTTCACTCCACACAACAAACTTCAGACTAACTTTGCACAAAACTGTCAACATTGTCTTAAGTAAGCTCCACCAACAACAACAACTTCATTATGAGTCATATTAACCATATCACAACGTCACAACATATCACCCATTTACCTATGAATGATAAACCCCAACATCCAAACGGCAACCTATATCGGTCTTAAAAACTCTCAAATCTTAACATATTATAGATACACCATTCACACACCTTTCCAAAGGGACTTAGAAACCTAAGAAAACCGTACTCAAACAAACGATTAATCCAACAACCCTCATAAGAAAACTCCATACCATCCATAGAACTTACTACCAAACTTATGATGATTCTTTCCGACTTCATCCTTTGTACCTTTACTACTAATAATAACCTAAAGAAAAATGATACTCACTTACCTTATCAGCATGATAAACATTTACAGATGATTCAAACATAATCCAAACCAGTTTAGTCGAAAACATATGTTTTTCCTCAACTCCTACCACAACACTTACCACCAAACTCATGGAAAAAGATTACCATAAGCCTTGCTCAAGATACCATCCCATCTCGAAACTTTCCGTAACAACCATGCGGTTAACATAACACAAAAAGATTCTCAACACAAAACTAAACCTTGCCCAGAACATATCCTTCACTAGACCCTTAACAAACACTTTACCACGACTTATCCCTGATCAATTTCACCAAGTTTGAATTTCTCTCATGGATCCACCATTTAACTAGGTCTCCCTATAGGTTAACCGAACATCTTCCCTCGTAACTCCACAACAACCCTGGATTACCCCACATAACAAACTCTCATTGCAAGCATGCTTATGTAAGCCAAGTCATCCCCAGTTGTTAACATTTTACAAAACATATCATACAAGAAACTTACCAAATTTGTGTCAACCTTAACATTATACTCATTATAACGGTAATATCTCCAACTTAAGGTTTAGCCACCATAACTAACTCCACCAAGGTTCAAAATTTAAAATCTACACATCATTAAGTGCCTTGACACTTAACCCAAAACCCTTTTTTTCCATTATCAACTCATCGACAAATCAACTCCTACATTAACTATACCACAACAAAATCCAAACATGTAGAACCATTCCTTCCACTAGCTCCAACATCTCTTATTTTATAACCTTGCCAAAGCGGTAATCATAATGATGAAACATCCACAAACACGAACCCACCGAACACAAAAACCTCAAGACACTTTTCGATAAAAACAAACCCATAAGACTGAACAATCGATACAAACCATAAATTGTCCAGCGATCCACATTACACCACTTCAGACATCATCAAAGACTAACTTTGCCCAAAGTATATCCAACTTAATATCCTGTAAACACAACGTGTACACTTTCCTCCTTTATAGTACAACCAAACCTCTCAAGGTCACCACAATCTATGATTCAAACCCTCGATTTTACAACTCTCATACCAAAATGTATCTCATATTTTACTTCCATCCTGACCATACCAGATTGGTCACAACCTCCGATCTAACTGCACACTAACCACACTACAAAGAATTCCATGTAATTTCCACAAAATAGTTTCACATCACTTAGAAAAACACCAACCCGCCTTACTCTACAAAACATGCTGTAACCTTGTTACAACCTCCAGATCTTAACTAGACAGAATCCACAAAACTCAGCCCTTCCTTTAGTAATGACCAACTCAAACTAACCATAACACAATGTACTTATCTTGGTTTCAAAAATTCACAACTCCGAGACCAACCACTCATTGTTCATCCATGACCATTCCTTAACCAAAAGGATAGCTTGCCCACTACACATTCAGCTTAACACCACAAGAAAGTTCTTTCAACCTCTTCTTTTTTTTCCCACACCTTCACCTTAAAAGAACCAACCACACTCCACTTACACCGTCAAGGAGCTACTCGAAAGTGTGAACAAATGTATGCATGATTTCCTGTATGCCCTCATAAATGCCTATGTAAATGCATGTGCATGTAAATGCAATTTCTAATATCATACTCAAGAATACATGCATGTCCTACATTATCTATAGATATATACATATATGTGCTCTTATTCTATGGATGATTATTGTTCACACTCACAAATAACATCCTCAATTCCAACAACTTCAACTACCAACTTGTTAACCACTCCTTAGTTAAATTAGCAACTGTTGTACCAGCTTCAATAGTCCAAAACACACCCAAAAGAACGGTGCAACACCACAAACTAACCTTCCAACCTAACCGAAGGCACACTTACAGAGGAGGAAGAATTTACTCTTCCCTAGCAGTCGTTTCATCTTCAATCTTGACCATTAAAGTTCATACCAACAGTATCTAGTAACTTACGTCTTAGAAACATATTCAAAAACTTTAAACATGTAGTTTAAAACATAATGTTCAAATAAAACAAACTTACATTCGGGCAAGATCCAAGGGAAAACTGAGAGCATCTGAAAATATGTTGGCATTGGCAATGTGTAACCGATAACCCCAGTTTAACCATCATTACGCAAAGTACAATCATCACAAATAGATTTTCACACTCCAACAACATATCATGCTCAATCACACATATCATTATCAATCGCACATTTAAGCACATAACTTAGCAATCCTATACATGCTTTAACTAACCAACTACACACTTTACAAATCAACAACACATTTTACAAACCTTACAACATACTTTTCAAACCTGGCTCTGATACCACCAAATGTAACCCCCTTAGCCCGGCTTAGACGGAACCAACACTAATGGGTCACACGGGGAATATCGAACAAAACTTGTAAGGATCCGATCCGATAAACGACCTTGAAAACCATAACATTTTTTTTATCTTACCTAGATGCACGATTAATCCCCTATGTATAATTAACTCATGTAAGACAGAGACGGACGCAGTTCAACCATTATAAATAAATCAATTAAACGCATACAGGATTAGGGACCAAAATGTAAAGAACTAATTGCATCATCCAAATCCACCAAAATGTATAATTCTCATGTATGCACCATTTCAAAACATGCTCATGCATTTCCATAAATCCCATTGCATTACCAATAAAATTCCTTTGTCAAAAATAGCCGAAACTCATATCGGTTCATCAAAACAATTACTTTACTTACTCTTGAACTATGGAGGTTTTCACACTCTTCCATAGCCCCAAAAAACAGTACGTACCAAACGCGATTCGCTTTTAAATCCGTAACCACTCACCAACAAGCGAAACGAGCTTTCGCCGCTATCCGATGATCGCACCCACGCACCAGCAATCAAGCTTCTTCTTGTACCTCTTCTACAACATTAAAAACAGAGTATTCTCACATCATAACATGCTCAAACCAACAGCCATATCCGATCACAATTAAACTACCAAAAACTAAGCCGAAAAGACCGAAAACTAAGCCGAAACGTATCCGGAAAACATCAGCCCAAAACCTAACGAATCTAACATCTAATCCACTTTAATTATGATCCAAAAACACATCCAAACCATCCTTATACCTCCAGCAACATTTAAGCATCTAAAACAGCCCATAAAACAACCGAAAAGCACCTTAAAACTACACCGGTTATATTATTCCGGGATTAAATTAATGTGCTATCAAAAGAAGACTCAATTAATCATTAACTCAACATAAAAACATGATTGAATTCATCTAATTTCCAGCATTAAATGAGATCCAAAAAGATTTCACAAAAACATCACAAAATCACTAGATCTAACATTAAAAACATAGAATCAAGTTTTTATTCAAGAATTAGCAAGCTAATACTTGGGAATTTCAATAAAGAACCTTAGAAAAGAATAAAAATCTAGAAAATTACCTTCAAGATCTATTCACCAAAAATATGTAATTTTCCCCTTCTTGATTCCTTGCAATTTGATGTAGATTTGATGAAATTGATGCTTAGGTTTTGTAAAGGATGGAAAGATGATGCAAGTGATATAATCTTTGTGGAAAAAGATGCAAGAATCAGCAAGGAATTGAAGAGAAAAGATGAAGAGAAAGTGGAGAGAAAATGAGAGAAAAAGATGAGAGAAAATGAGAGAAAAGTGGTTTTTGAGAAAAATGATTAAAAATCCAATTAAAGTCATTAAAAACACTTTTTGGTGAATAAATCATTATTAAAAATTAGAAATGGGTTTATGGCCCTCAAAGGATTCCATGTTTAGCTTGCTTTTCAATTTAGTCAGTAAAATAACATAAGTTCCGAAAATCCAAATTAAGTCCCCCAAATTTTCCAAAAATTACAAATTGGTCCTTTATGCATAATTAAGCATAATTAAAAATCATTATAAAATCCAAATTATTTTCTTTTAATTTTGAAATATATTTTTAATATTTCAAACCACCTTCCAAATTGTTATTTTTCTTAATTAAAAATATCCTTATTTTATTTTTCCCGGAGTTAATGAATCGGAGAACCCGATTCGACCCGAATCG
Organism: Abelmoschus esculentus; assembly: GCA_035048815.1. NCBI lineage: Eukaryota > Viridiplantae > Streptophyta > Magnoliopsida > Malvales > Malvaceae > Abelmoschus > Abelmoschus esculentus. The sequence continues at coordinate 7,032,931 of JAUCBN010000026.1, read as the reverse complement.
AATTCTCCTAACTAAGCCTAAACTAATAACCCCCAAAACGGGATGTTACACCTAATGACATGTCATTCGTATTCGAATCTAAAGTTGGTGTCACTAAACCAATATCATAATGAAATATGCATGATAACTTGCTGCTCATAATGCATGCATAATATGTTCAATAAATGAACCAAAACCATGCCCAAAGGCACCATCATGTATAAGGCAATTAACCACATTATATTCCAAATCATCTCTCATAATTTTCCATAATCATGGATGCTAAATAAGCTATGTATTTCAGCAAGTAATTCACATGTATGCACCATTTCAAATCATGCTCAAGCATTTACATAAATCTCATTGCATTATCAACATAATGCCTTTATAAAATGTAGCCGATACTCATATCGGTTTATCAAAAACAATTACTTTACTTACTCTTAGACTATGGAAGGTTTTCACACTCTTCCATAGTCCCCAAAACAGAACGTACCAAATGTGATTCGCTTTAAAATCCGTAACCACTCACCAACAAGCGAAACGAGCTTTCGCCGCTATCCGATGATCGCACCAACGCACCAGCACACAAGCTTCTTCTTGTACCTCTTCTACAACATTAAAAACAGAGCATTCTCACATCATAACATGCTCAAACCAACAGCCACATCCGATCACCATTAAACTACCGAAAACTTAGCCGAAAAGACTGAAAACTAAGCCGAAACGTAACCGAACAACATCAGCCCAAAACCTAACGAATCTAACATCTAACCCACCTCAATTATGATCCAAAAACACATCCAAACCATCCTTATATCTCCAGAAACATTTAAGCATCTAAAACAGCTCATAAAATAATCGAAAAGCATCTTAAAACTACACCGATTGCATTATTCCAGGATTAAATTAATGTGCTATCAAATCAAGACTCAATTAATCATTTAATTAACATAAAAACATAATTGATTTCATCTAATTCCAGCATTACATGAGATCCAAAAAGATTTCACAAAAACTTCCACAAAAACACTAGATCTAACATTAAAAACATAGAATCAAGTTTTTATTCAAAGATTAGCAAGCTAATACTTGGGAATTTCAATAAAGAACCTTAGAAAAGAATAAAAATCCAGAAAATTACCTTCAAGATCTATTCACCAAAAATATATAATTTCCCCTTCTTGATTCCTTGCAATTTGATATAGATTTAATGAAATTGATGCTTAGGTTTTGTAAAGGATGGAAAGATGATGCAAGTGATATAATCTTTGTGGAAAAAGATGCAGAAATCAACATGGAATTGAAGAGAAAAGATGAAGAGAAAGTGGAGAGAAAATGATGAGAAAAAGTGGTTTTGAGAGAAAATGATTAAAAATCTAATTAAAGTAATTAAAAACACATTTTGGTGAATAAATCATTATTAAAAATTAGAAATAGGTTTATGGCCCTCTAAGGATTCTAAGTTTAGCTTGCTTTTCAATTTAGTCACTAAAATAACATAATTTCCGAAAATTCCAAATTAAGTCCCCCAATTTTCCAAAATTTACAAATTGGTCATTTATGCATAATTAAGCATAATTAAAAATCAATATAAAATCCAAATTATTTTCTTTAATTTGAAACATATTTTTTTAATATTCCAAACTATATTCCAAAACTATTATTTTTCTTAATTAGAAATATCCTTATTTTATTTTTCCCGGAATTAATGAACTGGAGAACCTGATTCGACCCGAATCGAATTCACCTAACTAAGCCTAAACTAATAACCCCAAAAACGGGATGTTACAACTCACTACCATAGAGAAAGAGTTACTTGCCATGGTATTTGGATTTGAAAAGTTTAGGGCATACTTATAGGAACTAAAATCATTGTCCAGACTGATCACTCAGCTACTAAATACTTAGTGGCTAAAAATGATGTCAAACCTAGACTTATTAGATAGATGTTACTTTTGCAAGATTTTTATTTAGAGGTGGTAGATAGGAAGGGCACCGAAAGTCAAGTTGCTGGTCATCTGTCTAGGCTAAAAGTTAACTAGGAATTTCATGACAAAATGGAAATTGATGATGAATTCCCTAACCAAAAAATTCTTTATGCCATGGCAATTACGTGGTACGTTGACCTTGTTAGTTTTCTTGTTAGTGGTGTTCTACCTTTTGACATGACTAGCACGGGAAGAAAGAAGTTTAGACATAATGCGCGGTTCTATTTCTGGAATGAGTCATATCTGTTCAAGCATTGTGTTGATCAAATTATCCGAAGATGTGTACCTAAAGAAGAGCAAAGAGATATTCTGCGTCACTGTCACACAGGCCCGTTTGAAGGTCATTTTGGAGGGACGAGGACTACTGTAAAGGTCCTCCAATTAGGTTTTTATTGGCATAACTTGTTCAAAGATGCTTAGGCATTTTATAAAGCCCGTGACCGATGTCAAAGGACTAGGACCTCTCCAAACGTCATGAAATGCCGCGATAAAATATTTTGGCGATTAAATTGTTTGATGTGTGGGGCATAGACTTCATGATACCTTTCCCATCCTTATTTGTAGACTTATACATCTTATTGATAGTGGACTATGTGTCCAAGTGGGTTGAAGTAATTGCGACACCTAGGAATGACTCCAAGACCGTACTTAAGTTCCTTCATAAGAGATGAAGGCACCCACTTTGACAACAAGTTAATTGTCAAGGCATTACAGAGATACGGAGTAAGATAAAAGATTTCCATGACATATCACCCTTAGACCATTGGGCAAGTTGAGGTCTCAAACCCTGAAATCAAGCAAATATTGTTGAAAGTGGTGAATCAAAGAAGGAATGATTAGTCACCAAAGCTTGACGAACCGTTATAAGTATACCGAATTGCTTGATTTCACGGTTTGAGACCTCAGTTTGCCCAATGAAGAAGGTGGTGAATCCAAATATTAGAGAAGTAATGATTGGTCACCAAATCTTGATGAAGCGTTAAGAGCATACCGGAATACATTCAAAAAACCCCTTAGGAATGTCTCCTTTTAAGTTAGTTTATGGAAAAGCATGTCACCTCCCGGTTGAGCTAGAGCATAAAGCCTATTGAGCAATTAAGAAACTCAATTTTGATGCCCAACTAGCTGAAGAGAGAAGGAACTTAGAGTTGAATGAGATGGAAGAATTCAGAATCCAAGCTTATGAAAATATCAAGCTCTGCAAAGAGAAAACCAAGAGATGGCATGACCAGGCGGTTTTGCCACAACATTTTCAAGTTGGACAATAAGTGCTCCTATTCAACTTAAGGCTGAAACTCTTTCCGGAAAGCTAAAATCAAGGTGGTCCGGGCCATTTGAAGTGCATTATGTTTATCCCTACGGAGTAGTGGACATCAAGAACATTGATGATGGGACAAACTTTAGAGTTAATGGTTAGCGTCTGAAAATATACATTGGAGCCCCTGTGATGCATGACAAACCTACTGCATATCTTTAGGATGCTTGACATACTGAAATGTCATGACATTTTCAGTTCACTCCTATTAATAAATAAATTGTTTCTAATTCTATTTTATATGTTTTAATCTTTTAAGTCCTTTTCATGTTTTTTTTATATTTTTGGGGGTTAAATATCAATGCTTGAAAGTTGGCGGTTGAGGAAGAAGCAAGGGAAAAAGACAAACCCTAAGCTTTAATTTTTTAGGCAGCAAAAGGACAAAAAAAATGGAGGAGTTTCATTTTCTTTATTTAGTTTTCTAATTATTTCTCTCTACCTTTATTATCCTCATCATTGTTTTTAACCCCACCACATGTTTCCCATACCCTACCACCATTAACTTTTAATATTTTATTTTATTCCATTTTCTCTTTCATCTCTTTCATCTTCTTCCTCTTTATTTTCTCCTCCATAACCGAAAATCTCCATTAAAACAAAGCTTCTACCGTTTCTTTCCTTTGCTTGTTCTTTCTCAGAAAAAAAGGGTAGGATCAAAACCGCTAGGCTCCGCTCCACAACCTCCTCCAGTTTTCATAGATAACGCGATAGAGGATAGATTTAAAAGTTTGAATAATCGAAATCTCTTTTTTGAGCTTGGCTTTATCTTCTTCGGTGAAGATTTTGGGCCAAAAGTGATAGATGTAATAAAGCACCACCACTAGGAGAGGTTTGCTTCTCATCCTGGTACTATAAACACAACGATTGTTTGGGAGTTCTATGCGAATATCCACAGCTCAGAACATAAATTTGTTTATGCCCGGGGAAAAAATCCACTTCTCAAACAAAACCCTCAATTGTTTCTTCTAGAATGCTACGGCCTCTAGAATGCTACGTGGTGGGTGCTTTATCTGCAATTCAGCATCTATTTTCTCCTTTGGCCCTTTCTATGATATAATTTTCTGTCTATGAAAGAAAACTATCAAACTCATATGTTTTATGCCAAATAATAGATAAATTCATAAAGTTAGTGTTCGGGAGCTAAAATATGGAAAATAACAAGAAATATCCATTATCGCCTTTAATTTTGTCTTTATTGGCAATGAAAGAGTGAGAAAATGACATAAAAAATGATGACTTTTGAGTACTCATCACACCCTCAAACTCGAACTATTGCTTGTCCTCAAGCCATACAAAAGATAATTTTTAAGTCTGGAATTTTAAAGTAATATACTGTCCTGCCTACCATGGCGGGATTCCTTTCTTGACTCGGCCTCTTTTAGGTTCTAGGTGTTCCTAGGAATTAGACTATCAGTCTTAGTGAGTGTGTGCGTAGCTATGTCAACATTGATTTTTTATGTTCTAATCCTTTTTCTAGCTCAAAACTTTCGACCAAGATTTTTCTTGATTCCTTTTTCCTTCTTTCTCCCTAAATTGATGTATAAATATATATTTCTATATACTTATACTACTTGAGCCAGTTTTTGGACACCTCAAGTATTTAGCTATTTCTTACTAGAGCCAATTTCGGGCACCTCTAGTAAGTGGGAGAAAAACTAAGTCCTAGAGTCAGTCATGGGCACTTCTATGGACTAATTAGAGTCGGTGATAGGCACCTTTCGTTTACAATCTAAGCCTAAGTCCTTATTGCTTTCAAAGAAAAGAACTTTTAAAATCAACTAAGACTAGTAGTGTTTATATGTGTTTAGGCTCATAGTCTAATCCTAAGTACTAAGCCTAGTAAACATTTCCGAATTCAAGTCTGGTGAATGGTGTAAACTTCTACGGCGATGGGAGAATATATTATTGTCGAGGAAGTTTCAATAAAATTCAACAGTCTAAAAAAATTTTAATTGTACTTGGATAAGGAAGAATATTAAGCAAAACTTTTAAGGAAATAACAAGATACTCTGATTACTTCCATACAATTGTAGATAATTACATGTTACAAAATTAGACAAATACTCCCCAAAACTCGAGAGATGCATTGCCCTCAATGCATGGTTAAGTAACAGAAAAAAGAAGAAATAACAGAAAATCAAAATAAAAAATAAAAAATAAAAATAAAAAACTACCCCCTTAAAATTCTGCGGATCCGAAGGAATCTTCGGAGTCACTATCGATAAGGAACTTGCGGCGGGTTTTGGACGGCTATTTGGCAGTCGGTTTCGACAGGCTCATCATTGGTTTCTATGCCGAGCGTGGTGGTTGGATGCAAACGGGAGTGGGGTCTTGCTATGATTCCTCCATATCCAGATTGATCAGAGAGGTAGATGTTGCTTTTATTTTCTACCCACCTTGTGCTGTAGCAAAATGAATTCGTCAACAGCTCAAAGTTTGCTAGTCAGATCTTTTTCTGAGTCGCTCTATGTGAATGTTGTTGACTGGTCCGACGTAGCTCATCTGTTAATGAAGTCCATTTGGAGGAACTCAACTATTGAATCTCTAAAGATTAGTTCGGCTGCGGCTGCAGCGGTTGTGGCGACGGGGAAACTGGGATAGTGGCTGAAGTAGTGGGTTCAGTAGTAAGAGGCTGAGATGTGGAGAGATCAACTGTGAAATTAGGGAATGTCATCGTTCATGAAGGGAGTTCTTCTCGGATGGTAGTAATAAAGGCGTGTGAAACTGCTTCTTCCACTTGCATCATGTTCATGTAAATCTCCCGTGTGAAATAAGGGAATATCGTCGTGCATGAAGGGAGTTCTTCTCTCCATCTTCTATAGGATTTCCAAGATTCCTGCTGGTGTTTGTTCAGCTGGGTTTTCCTGCTGAGTGGCCTCGGCGAGCGATGCTTCGGCGATGGGAGTAATAAAGGTTTGTGAAACTGCTTCTTCCACTTGCATCCTATTCATGTAAATCTCCCGTGTTCAGCTTATTCGTTGTGGTGTGTATGTGTCCAAAGGCATATTTAGGACCCTTTCTAAATTCTCCAATGTCGTAATTAAGCAGGAGAAAATGAGTATACCTTTGTCTTTGGTGGCACATTCGAATATATGTTCGCTGGTGATGCTACCAACGTCACTACGTCTGTTGTGTATGATTAAGTGGATTAGTGCCAAGCGTGGTCTGTCCATCGTCTTGTTGTGAGATGTTGGCAACAGACTTCTTTTGATGAACATATTCTAGAGCTTTACCTCTGGTCGGAGATCACGGGGGCTGATAGATCCAAGGTGTTTACCCGTATTCCATTTGGTACCTAGCAGACATAATTTTGCCTTCATTTGCTCGTAGTCTCTAGCTGTCAAGGCAGCTACGAATTCCATATATTCGTTGTTTTCAATGTGAAGGCCGAAGTAGGAGTTGATAGTGATGTCGGTCAATAGAATTGCCCGTCCCAGCAGATATGTATATGGGTTGTTAGGTACGGGGCGATGGGCATAGAATTCACAAACCCATTCGATGTTCACCTGATCTGGTTGCCTTACAAATTTCTGCCATTGCTAAAAAGTAATTTTTGATAGTATGAATGCTTCCAAGCCCATGTCTTCATCATCGGTATAATAAAAACTTTGCTCTTCCTAGATCTGACGGTTCTTGAAATTTCGTTCATTTTCATGTTTCACTGCTGCTATGGAGAACCACCTTGCTGCTCCCGCAGAGGTTTCTCTTGGAGTTGTCATTTTCTTCTTCTTTGTTTTACTTTTGAAGAGGAATTTTGGTAGAGTAAAAGTAGTGTAGAAGAAGTATGGAAAAAATGAAGTTTGCTTATCTATTTATAGGCGAAGGCGTCCAACCGTTGGAAGCGACAGAAGTGTCATTATTATCCTTGGCATGCACGCTACGCAGATTGATGAGTGTTTAAAAAGGCTATTATTTATTATTCTTTTCCTAAACAATATGTACTTATTACCCACTAATTTGAGCTGATACATATACTTATTGTTCAATAACTGACATTTTGCTGCCATAACATATAAAGATGATATTTGTGAGAAAAAAAGGCTTTATGGCATGTTTTTGCGTAGTTGAAGGAAATACCTGCCAAGGAAGAAGTAGTGCCGAAGGCAAAAACATTACCGAGGCAGTAGCATTGCCAAAGGCAGAAGCAATGTCTCGGCAACAGAAGTTCCAGTACTGATGCTGGGCGATTAAAAGAGAAAAATAAGCTGAGAATGCTTGGACTTGAAGTATTTGGATTGGAGCAGATTAGCACGTGAAAAAAAACTAAGTCAAAGACCACGCGGGAATAGTCTTCTAAATGGAATTAAACTTGGAAATATTATATTTAAAGTTATATTCTACTTAGGAAAACTTACCCTAGGTCTAGACTATAAATACATAAGTCGTCCAATGTATAGAGAGGGCCGAATTAGAGAAAAAGCTTTACCCTAAGAATTGTGTTCTTCATTATAATATGTTCTAAGCTTTCTTAGGGTTAGGTGAAGGTTGTTGAATATTAGTGTGAGAATGTTTTTTGTTTCTTCATTTCAATACAATAAGAATACCAAAGTTTGCCTATCCTATTGCCATTCTTTGTTCTTGCATTGAAACTCGAAAGAGAAGCTTACAAGTAATTCATTTATCTAATATCGAGAGAGTTAAATTTACGAAAGGGATAAGTGCGATGTTGTAGACACTAACTTGGCCTAGAGAAAGGTTAAGAGTTTCAGCGGCTAAAAGAAGCGTGAGATTGATTGGTGATTATAATTGATTCACGTCGAAAGGTATCATCAAGGACTGGTCATCAATAGTATTTCGACTTAGAGATAAGCGGAATCATTCAAGGACACTTTGCCGAACTTTGGTAAATCTACCCAAGAGTAAGAGATTATCGCGGCAAAGAACATTGTCGCTGCCAAGGCAGTATCTGCAGTATTGCTGAGGCATTGCAATACCATTTTATTGGACAAAAATAGATCAATCGAATCCACTATATGACACAATTGGATCCTACCCATTCTCTCTATTCGTTCTCAACATTTTATTTAAGCTTTTATTCTTTAGTTATTCAACAATTCTTTTTACTTGTGTTTTTATTTTAATAACTTCATGAGCAAGGAAGTACACCAGTCCCTATGGAGATTGATATTAAGTAGAAGGAGAAGGAGGCATATTAAGTACACCAGTCCCTATAGAGATTGATATTCGATAAATACTTATCATTATATTACTTGACGTGTACACTTTCACTTTATTGCGCTTGTATTGAGCAAGGAAGTAGAAGGAGGCATATTAAGTACACCAGTCCCTATGAAGATTGATATTCTATAAATACTTATTATTATATTACTTGACATGTACACTTTCACTTAATTGCGCTTTTATTACACGCATCACAGATCAAACTGGCCTGGGCTAGGCGAAAGTAGATGGGTCGCGTTTTTGGGCTTGGTCATCTGTTTATTTTATTTTCTTTATTGGACCTAAAAACTGGAATTAAAATAATATTAAAGCTGTGAGAAAATTTTAAAAGTTTAAAACTATTGTACAAAAATTAAAATCTAAATCCTAAAACTAAAAATTAAAAATAATATTCTAATTCTAGAACATAAAAATAAAATAGGGACAAAGCGATAGAATTTAGGTTACTGTAGAAGTGTAATAAAATGCATCTTCGACAACAACCATCTTCCCCTTTTTGAATGGAGGAGAAGCTGATGTCCCAATTGCTGTCGCCTCGTCAGGTGGTTTCTTTCGAATGTAATGTTGTTCAAGGGAGGTGCTGCCTCGGTAGAGGTTGCCTTGGTAGGCTTTGTTCAAGCAATCTATTTCTGTATTGAAGTTAAATTTAGTTTTAGCTTTAATTCTTTGGCATTCATCTGGTTCGTCCTGATGTCTTAGAGTTTTAAACACATTGATCTTTACTTGTTGATCATTGACCCTTATGATCAATTCTCCCTTCTCGCAATCAATCAATGTTCTTCCTATGGCTAGGAATGACCTTTCTAATATGACTGGTGCATGTTCATCTACTTCATAATTAAGAATTAAGAAGTCAGCAAGGAAAATAAATTTATCCACCCTTACTAGAATGTCTTCAATTTTTTCTTTTGGTTGCACGTAAGAGCGATCTACTAGCTGCAACATCATTGTTGTTGTCTTTTCTTGCCCAATGCCTAGCTTCTGGAATACTGACTTAGGCATGAGATTTATGTTGGCGACTAAGTCACACAGTGTCTTGCCCACGTATTGATCACCGATAGTGCATGGTGTTGTGAAACTACAAGGATCTTTTCTTTTGGTTGTGGCCTTATTGTGCAGCATTGCTACACACCCTTCTATTGCGACAACTATTTCAAATTCTCTAATTTTTGTCCTTTTGGATATAATATCCTTAAGGAACTTGGCATAGTTGACCATTTGCTTTATTGCCTCCACCAAAGGTATGTTTATATGTACCTGTTTAAGTATGTCCAAGAATTTCTTAAACTCTGGTACTCCTATTTTTGTTGTTTCAACCATTTTGGAAAATATGGTGGTAGACGCAAATCCTCAATCTTTTCGTCGCATTGGAACCTTATTTGCGGTGCGATTATGGCATTATCTGCTGCGGTGGTGTCATCGACAGTGTTTGCTGATTCCTTTGCCTTAGATGTTTAAGAGTAGCTTCTTTTGTGTCTATTGATTCATGTGTCTTACCTACTGTTTGAGCAGGTATTTCGGGGTCCTTTTGTTGTAATCCACTTCTGGTCGATATCGCTTTACATTGCTCATGAGGATAATTCTAGTGACTTCAGTATCGCTAGGGAGACCTCCTATGGGTCTGTTTTTCATCTGTTATGCCATTTGTCCTATTGTAATTTCTAGCATTTTGAGAGCAGCTTCGTTATTCTACATTCTCATTTCTATTCTATCCATTAAGGTGTCGGCTCTTTGAATGAACTTGTTTGTGTTTGCAATGTATGCACCAGTCTGAGCCATAAAGGTTTGTAGTGTGTTATCCAAGGTCTGGACATCTGTTGTTTGCTGCGGTGGCAGGGCCTACTGTGTCATCTGCTGCTGGGCAAATCTATTGTTTTGCTGGAATCTCGTAGATTACACTGGTTGATGTTACGTATTAAGCGCATTATTATGATTGCTCCATGAGAAGTTAGGGTGCTTCTTCCATGATGGGTTGTAATTGTTGGACATATTGTTTCTATTAAAGTTTCCAACATAGAAGGAAGATTCTAGATTGTGCTGGCATGCGTTTGAGTCATGTTTGTCACCAAATGTTTTGCAAAGAATGATGACTGCTTTTACTTCCCGAATGTGGCTTGGTTTATGCAGATATTTGACCATATCGGTTAGGGTTGATAGTTGTGGTAGGATAGAATCTGCAAAATCATAAGTTGTCATATCTCGCCTATTAATAACTATTCAGGCGGTTGGATGTTGATAGTCATTCTTTGTCAAACTATCCAAAATTTCTAAACTCTCATGGTGTGGGCGGTCTAAGAGGGTGCCATTAGCGGAAGCATCAAGCATCATCCTCGTAGTGGTGTTAACTGCATTGTAGAAGATGGATACTTGTGTCTACTCAGGCAGACCATGCATGGGGCATTTTATGTATATTCTATGCATCTTTCTCAAGCCTCATATATTGATTCGTCTTTGTCTTGCCTAAAGGATGTTATATCGTTTCTAAGTTTATTAGTCATATTGGTGTAATTGAATCTGGCAAGGAAGCTTCGGCATAGTGCTGTCTATGAGTTCAACGATCCCGGCTAAAGGTGTAACATCCCGTTTTAGGGGTTATTAGTTTAGGCTTAGTTAGGGGAATTCGATTCGGGTGGAATCGGGTTCTCCGGTTCATTAATTTCGGGAAAAATAAAATAAGGATATTTTTAAATAAGAAAAATAATAATTTGGGAGGTGGTTTGAAATATTAAAAATATGTTTCAAAATTAAAAGAAAATAATTTGGATTTTATAATGATTTTTAATTATGCTTAATTATGCATAAATGACCAATTTGTAATTTTTGGAAATTTGGAGGACTAATTTGGTAAATTTTGAAAATGTCAATGTTTTAGTGACTAAATTGAAAAGCAAGCTAAACTTAGAATCCTTAGAGGGCCATAAACCTATTTCTAATTTTTAATGATGATTTATTCAGCAAAATATATTTTGAATTACTTTAATTGGATTTTTAATCATTTTTCTCAAAACCACTTTTCTCTTAATTTTCTCTCATTTTTTTCTCTCCACTTTCTCTTCATATTTTCTCTTCAATTCCTTGCTGATTTTTGCATCTTTTCCACAAAGATTACATCACTTGCATCATCTTTTCATCCTTTACAAAACCTAAGCATCAATTTCATCAAATCTACATCAAATTGCAAGGAATCAAGAAGGGGAAAAATACATATTTTTGGTGAATAGATCTTGAAGGTAATTTTCTGGATTTTATTCTTTTTTAAGGTTCTTTATTGAAATTCCCAAGTATTAGCTTGCTAATCTTTGAATAAAAACTTAATTCTATGTTTTTAATGTTAGATCTAGTGTTTTTGTGATGTTTTCGTGAAATCTTTTTGGATCTCATTTAATGTTGGAAATTAGATGAATTCAATCATGTTTTTATGTTGATTTAATGATTAATTGATTCTTGATTTGATATCACATTAATTTAATCCCGGAATAATGCAATCGGTGTAGTTTTAAGGTGCTTTTCGGTTGTTTTATGGGCTGTTTTAGATGCTTAAATGTTTCTGGAGATATAAGGATGGTTTGGATATGTTTTTGGATCATAATTGAGGTGGATTAGATGTTAGATTCATTAGGTTTTGGGTTGATGTTGTTCGGTTACGTTTCGGCTTAGTTTTCGGTCTTTTCGGCTAAGTTTTTGGTAGTTTAATGGTGATCGGATGTGGCTGTTGGTTTGAGCATGTTATGATGTGAGAATGCTCTGTTTTTAATGTTGTAGAAGAGGTAAAAGAAGAAGCTTGATTGCTGGTGCGTTGGTACGATCATCGGAGAGCGACGAAAGCTCGTTTCGCCTGTTGGTAAGTGGTTTCGGATTTAAAGCGAATCGCGTTTGGTATGTTCTGTTTTGGGGGGCTATGGAAGAGTGTGAAAACCTTCCATGGTTCAAGAGTAAGTAAAGTAATTGTTTTGATGAACCGATATGAGTTTCGGCTATTTTTGACAAAGATATTTTATTGGTAATGCAATGGGATTTATGGAAGTGCATGAGCATGTTTTGAATTGATGCATACATGAGAAATTACTTGCTGAAATGCATAGCTTATTTAGCATCCTTGATTATGGAAAATTATGAGAAATAATTTGGAATATAATGTGGTTAATTGCCTTATACATGATGGTGCCTTTGGGCATGGCTTTGGTTCATTTGTTGAACATATTATGCATGCATTATGAGCAGCAGGTTATCATGCACATTTTATTATGATATTGGCTTAGTGACACTAACTTTAGATTCGAATACGAATGACATGTCATTAGGATTGAGTGCACTATAAAATAAAGAGAATATTGATATCGCCTACACGTAAACAAGGGTGACTTTGTATCCAATCGTGCGTGGTAGTGCCGCCTACACGTAAACAAGGGTGACTTTGTATCCGACCGTGCGTGTAGAGCTTGCCTATATGTAGACAAGGGTGACTTTGTGTCCGACCGTGCATATAGTTGACCCATACGTAAACAAGGGTGACTTTGTGTCCAACCGTGCGTAGTGGGGGATAACATGCATACAAGGGTGACTAAGTGTCCGATCGATGCATGTTGAGAAAAAGGATCCGTGTATTCGGTGAACTTAAGGTTCACATTAAGTGGTCACTAGAATGCGAATATACATACATGAATTTGAGGATAAGATTGTACATCATTTATAAATTATTTTGAAAAGGTTATGTGAACCCAAGGATGCATATGATTTTAAGAATATGAGCATGAGATGTTAGCATGCATGATTCAATAATGTGTTTCAAATTACGTTTTCATCATGGTTTAAAATAGATGCATTGATGATTAGTGTAGAGCTTCCTCACTAAGCATGTTTGCTTAAGCTCTCTATTCATCCTTGCAGAAAAATAAAGGCACTTGGAGCTTCGTTCGAGGCAAGGAAACCAAAGGGAAGTTCACTTTGAATTTGGTATGTTTTTGGCAAATAAATTGGGCAAGGCAATGTGTAACACAATCTATGAGAGGAGGGAGCATTTAGGCTTTGTTTCATGTTGTAATAAGACCATTATTGTTTGATTGTCAATTGTTGAACTTTGGATTATTTGAGTTGTTGAAGCATGACTTAGCATGTTTGTTATGTTGCTATTCATACTTTAGGAAGCATGCCTATAGGTCTCCTTGTGATCTTTTCTGATGTTTTGAGGTGTAGTTATGTTGATGGTGATGCCTAGGAATGTTGCATATAGCATCGGGTTATTAATGTTTATGCTTGGGTGGTTTAAATGAGCTTAGTATGTCTCACTCAGTCCAGAATACAGGGGGTATCGAAACATCCTATGGCAGTATCGATACCCCTATGCCTATTTGAACGCCTATATCGAACCAGGGTTCGATACCAAATGCTACTGGACATGTCTGTTCCGAAACACCCTATGGCCTGTTTCGAAACAGATGGCCATAGTTTGAACCATGGGTTCACTGGGCACATGTGTTCCGAAACACTCCAAGGCTGTTTCGAAACACCTGGCCTAGGAAGAGCAATTCGAGAGTTTTGAATGCATGAAACGTAGGACTTAATTCATAAATGCTAGAACGTAAAATCGATTAACTAAGATGTCTCGTTTGATCCGAATTGTATGATGACTGTGTTAAGCTTGCTTAATTGTTAACCGGTGGTTGATTGTGGATATGGTGATACGATGAGTTCTTATATTTTGGTCTCTAATCACGTATGCATCTCATTGACTTACTTATAACGGTTGAACTGCGTCTGTCTCCGTTTTACTAGAGTTAATTACACATAGGAGATTAATCGTGCATCTAGATAAAAAAAAGAATTATGGTTTTCAAGGTTGTTTAGCGGATCAGACTCTTACGGGTTTGGTTCGATATTCCCCGAGTGGCCCATTAGTATTGGTTCTGACTAAGCCGGGCTAAGGGGGTTACATTCGGTGGTATCAGAGCCAGGTTGAACAAAATGCGCTGCTGTTTTGTTGAGTGTGTAGTTGGTTTGTCAAGTATGTACTGGTTTGCCATGTTTTGCGTTGGTATGTTAGGATGTTGGATTGAGTATGACATGTTTTGTTGTGGGTATACGTATAGATTGTGATAGCATCTAGAATGACTACGAGTAAAAGAGGTGGTCGGTTACACATTGCCAATGCCAACATGTTTTTAGATGTTCTTCGATTTCCCTTGGATCTTGCCCGAATGTAAGTTTATTATGTCTTGATGTTGTGTTTTAAAACTGCATGTTTGAAGTTTTTGGATAATGCCTCCGAGACTTGAGACCCGTGCAACCGCGAGCTTGATCACCGATGGTCAGGCCGAGGGGGAGGCGAATGTGAGGGAGGAACTGCTTCCACCTCCTTCACCAGTTGTTGTGCTATCCGCTGGTGTGCCTCCGGTCCCAGTGGGAGGCCAGTTTGGAGACTTTGCACCATTCATACAGGCTATGACGGGTGTGTTTCAAGCGGCTATGGCTGGAGTGCAAGTACCAGCTCCCGCACCTTCCGTTGTAGTTACCCCAGGACTACCGCTTGAGCGTTTGCGTAGCTTGGGAGGTATTAAGTTCCGTGGATCTGATCCGTGTGCAGCTGAGGAGTGGTTGGCTAGTACCGAGAGGATTTTGGATCAGATGGACTGTCAGGATGCCTGTAGGTTGGGTTGTGTGGTCTCTCTGCTTCAGGCAGATTCTTATAGATGGTCGACTACCACGAGAGCGGGTGTAGCAGTTGCTAACCTGACTTGGGAGTACTTCAGGACCGCCTTTGTGTGGAAGTTCTTGGGTCTACAGTACGAGGATGCGTGGAAGAGGGAGTTTATGTCTCTGGTGCAGGGCACTAGGAGTGTGGCTGATTATGAGATACAGTTTGTCCGATTGAGCCACTATGCTCAGGAGTTGGTTCCTACGGAGCATAAGAGATGTGATAGGTTCCGATATGGTTTGGATCCGGAGATTAAGACATACTTGTTGGCTGCGGAGTACACTGAGTTTGATGTACTCGTGAATCGGGCTAAGGATGTTGAGGAGTCTCTGAGGGAGGCTCGGAAGTCTTCCGATGTTGGGAAGAGGCCTGTTGAGGCTAGTACCCAAGGTAATAAGGGTAAGAGGTTTCGGGACAACCGATATAGAGCTGATCGATGCTGGGGTGATTTTGGACACGGTGGTCGTGCTCAGCAGTATGGTCGAGGTGGTAGTGATGCAGCAGTTTGTAACTTGTGTTCTCGACGCCATCCGGGAGAGTGTTGGTGGGCCACTGGTGCCTATATGGGTTGTGGATCTAAGGATCACAGGAGGAGAGATTGTCCGAGGTTTGCTGGTGAGGCTGGTAACCGAGCTGAGGTTGCCGTGGTACCTGGCAGAGGACGCGGTGGAGGTAGAGGTCTTTTTCAGAGACAGGGAGAAGGTCGTAGAGTTTATGCTCAGCTTGGGACCCGTAATGCTACAGATGTGGTAGCAGGTACTTTTTCTTTACGGAATGTACTGTTGTTTTCTTTGATAGATTTGGGATCTACGCATTCTTATGTTTTTAGTGAGCATGCATATATGTTGGATATTCCTGTTGATGTTTTAGATGTGGGAGTAGTGGTTACTAGTTCTTTGGGTGAGACGGTGACCGTAAAAAGGTTATATAGGAGATGTCCGTTGGAGGTGCAAGGGCATGTCTTTGAGGTTGACTTGATGGAATTACCGTTTCATGGTTTTGACCTTATTTTGGTGGTCGATTTGTTTACGGAGCATAGAGCTGTGGTGGTCTTTGAAAAGAAACGGGTTACCTTGAGTTTGTTAGACGGTGGCGAGGTTGTGGTTAGGAGTGAGTATACCGGATTCTTGTGCAATGTCGTTTCGGCTTTACAAGCAGAAAAGTTGATGCAACATGGTGGTGTAACATATCTAGCTTATGTGATGAATCCGGGGATAGAAGAGGTTCGGGTGCAGGACATTCGAACGGTATGTGACTTTCCGGAAGTTTTTCCTGAGGAGTTGCCAGGATTACCTCCTGATCGTGATGTGGAGTTTAGTATCAAGCTTTATGATGGTACTAAACCGGTGTCCATTGCTCCTTATCGCATGGCACCTAAGGAGTTAAAGGAGTTAAAGATGTAGTTGCAAGAGTTGCTTGACCGTGGTTTTATACGACCAAGTGTGTCACCATGGGGTGCACCGGTGTTGTTTGTGAAGAAGAAATATGGCACAATGAGGATGTGCATTGATTATCGGCAATTGAATAAGTTGACCGTGAAGAATAGGTATCCTTTACCGAGAATTGATGATTTGTTTGATCAATTTCGAGGAGCAAGTGTGTTCTCGAAGATTGATTTGAGATCGGGGTACTATCAGTTGAAGGTGAAAGAGGGTGATGTGTTGAAAACGGCTTTTCGGACAAGGTATGGTCATTATGAGTTTTTGGTGATGCCGTTTGATTTGACGAATGTCCCTGCTGCTTTTATGGATATGATGAACCGGGTGTTTCATGAGTACTTGGATCAGTTTGTGGTGGTGTTCATAGATGGTATCCTCGTGTATTCACGTACCGAGGAAGATCATGATCGGCATTTGCGGTTGGTGATGCAAGTTATGGGTTGGAAAAGAGAGTACTTGGATCAGTTAAGTAAGTGTGAGTTTTGGTTAAGAGAGGTGGTGTTTCTTGGTCATGTGGTGTCGGAAAAGGGTATTAGTGTTGATCCAAAGAAGATAGAGGCGGTTATGGGTTGGAAGCAACCGAGATCGGTGTCAGAGGTTCGGAGTTTCCTAGGTTTGGCTGGTTATTATCGTAGGTTCGTTGAGGGTTTTTCGAGCATTGCTGCTCCTATGACTAAGTTGTTGCAAAAGAAGGTTCCTTTTGAGTGGAAAGAAAGTCAACAAAAGAGTTTTGAGAAGTTGAAAGAAGTGTTGACTAGTGCACCGGTGTTGGTACAATCCGAATCCGTTAAGGATTTTGTGGTTTATAGTGATGCATCATATGTTGGTCTTGGATGTGTTTTGATGCAAGAGGGGAAAGTTGTAGCTTATGCTTCTAGACAGTTGAGGGTACATGAAAAGAACTATTCGACACATGATTTGGAGTTGGCTGCGGTGGTTTTTGCTTTGAAAATATGGAGACATTATTTGTATGGAGAGAACTGTACTATATACACGGATCATAAGAGTTTGAAGTATCTCATGTCACAAAAGGATTTGAATCTTAGGCAACGGAGATGGATGGAGTTGCTTAAGGACTATGATTTATCTATTGAGTATCATCCAGGGAAAGCCAATGTAGTAGCCGATGCTTTGAGCCGTAAGGCGGCGGTTGAGTTGAGAGCAATGTTTGCTAGACTGAGTATCTCTAAGGAGGGTGGTTTAGTGGCGGAGTTGCAAGTAAAACCTGTTTTGGTTTAGATGATCAAGGTGAAACAATTGGAGGATGAGGCTTTGGTACCTTTTGTGGAGGATATTGCTGAGGATAGGCCGACGGATTATCATTTTGATAGTGATGAGGTGTTGTGTTTTAGAGGTCGGATTGTGGAGTCGGATGATCAGGAGTTGAGGCAAGCTATCTTGGTGGAGGCTCATACTAGTCCGTTTGCTATGCATCCGGGTAGTGTGAAGATGTATAGAGATCTCAAAAGTGTGTACTTTTGGGTTGGTTTAAAGAGAGATGTGACAGAGTTTTTTTCTCGTTGTATGGTGTGTCAACGGGTGAAAGCTGAACATCAGTTCTCTGCAGGTTTGTTGCAATCGGTTCAGGTTCCGAAATGGAAATGGGAGAGAATCACCATGGATTTTGTGACGGGGTTACCTTTAACACCGTCCAAAAAGGATTCTATATGGGTGATTGTTGATAGGTTTACGAAGTGTGCACATTTTTTTGCCGTGCATACGACGTACTCCATGGATAAGTTGGTGGATTTGTATGTTTCTGAGGTGGTGAGATTGCATGGGGTGCCTAAGTCGATCATATCGGATAGAGATCCGCGGTTTACATCCAAGTTTTGAAGGAGTTTGCAGACAACTTTGGGTACGAGGCTTAGTTTTAGTACGGATTATCATCCACAGACAGATGGACAGTCTGAGCGTGTTATTCAGACTTTAGAGGATATGTTGAGGTGTTGTATCATCGAGTTTCAAGGTTCTTGGGAGAAGCAATTGCCGTTGGTAGAGTTTGCTTATAATAATAGTTTTCAGACGAGTATACTGATGGCACCGTTTGAGGCGTTGTATGGGCGTAAGTGTCGTACACCTTTGTGTTGGAAAGAAGTTGGACAGAAGTATGTTTCTTTGCCTCAAGTGTTGAAGGATACAGATGAGAAAGTTAAGTTGATATGTACTAAACTTAAGGAGGCTTCGGATTGGCACAAATCCTATGCCGATTTGAAGCGTAGGGAGATAGAGTATGATGTTGGGGACAAAGTGTTTCTTAAGGTTTCTCCATGGAAGAAAGTGATGAGGTTTGGACGTAAGGGTAAGTTGAGTCTTCGTTTTATTGGACCATATGAGGTGTTGGAGCGTGTTGGTCCTGTTGCTTATAGGTTAAGGTTACCGGAGGAGTTGGGTATGATGCATGATATTTTTCATGTATCGATGCTTCGTAGATATAGATCGGGTCCTTCTCATGTTGTACCGGTTGAGGAGATCGAGTTAAGAGAGGATATAAGTTATGAGGAAGAACCGGTGAGGATTTTGGATGGGGATACAAAGGTTCTTCGAGGGAAGACCATAGATTTGGTTAAAGTGCTTTAGAAACACCGAGGTGTTGAAGAAGCAACTTGGGAGACAAGGAAAAACATGGAGGAGATTAATCGTGCATCTAGATAAAAAAAAGAATTACAGTTTTTAGGGTTGTTTATCGGATCGGACCCTCACGGGTTTGGTTCGATATTCCCCGTGTGACCCATTAGTACTGGTTCCGACTAAGCCGAGCTAAGGGGGTTACAAAAGGTTGTTTAACCAAGATTTTGCCCTATCCCTTAGTGAATATGGGAACAATTTCAGATTAAGGGTGTCGACTGAGACTCCCGATAGCTTAAACAAGTTATAAATTTCTAGAAAGTATTTAAGATGTTGTCGAGCATATTCATTGGCCGAACCCCCAAACTGGCCTAGGGTGTTGATCATGTTGAACATGACTGGTTTTAATTCGAAGTTCTCTGCCTCTATGTTAGGCATCACAACAGTAGAGTTAACCCATCTAAATCTTCCTCTAAATAATCTCAAACTGTTCGTGCGCGTTCCTGCCAAGGGATATTTATTGGGTCAACAACTGCGAAAGCATCGCGGTGTTTGCCGCGGCGACATTCATACCCGCGTTGTTTTGTTGGCCAAGTTCCACGTTCATTCTTTGGCGTGCCCTATATTTTAGATCTTGTGCTGTTTTTTTTATTTCTGGTTCGTAAGGGTATTGACCAATAGTCAGATTGGACCTGCTCATACACAAAACAAGCCTTGTAAGTTAAGATTAAAACTAAAGAAAATAAAATAATTAAAACGTGCAGAAATAATTGGTAGTAAAATTGAGCGCTAGTCCCCGACAACAGCGCCAAATCTTATGGAGGCTATGGAGTCCTATTAATTTCACCTTTGTCAAATTGTAGTATTTAAGATGTCGGTCCTATGAGGATTGAGTTGACTTTACTGCTTCTTATGACTGTACTAAGAAAACTAAAAACACAAGTAAATTGAGAAGTTGAACTATAACTTAGATAATTATAAAAATATAAAATTAAATAACGAAATAATAAAATAATAGAAGCGAGGTTAAATTGAGTGCTTTGTAGAGGAGAATCCAGTTTTGTTAAGTATCCACTTATTAATGCAATGGGTTGAATTATCTCCTCGGCGGATCACACAAAGGGTCGTCGCAGCTGCCTAGGCGGGGTTATGCCTTGTCGACAATTCAACATTTCATAGATCGATAGAGTATCCTTGTATGTCTTCTTCCTTATCCTTAAGTGAAGAGAACTTTTAAAACCTACATCTTGATGATACCTCCCGGCGTGAATCAATGGCAGACAACAACCAAACACATACGTCTTGTTAGTCGCTGAAATCCTTGGCAGATTAGTCAATGCCCATGAGTAAAGACCATATTCTCTCATTTCGTGAACCTACATCTCTCGATGATAGGCAAATGAGTTTTTCTCACATACTTGTCTTTCGAGCTCATATGCAAGAAGAGTAATTACCAATGGAGAATAAACTATGAAATCAGTTTTGTATTAATAAATATCAAACATAACATAACCTTCATCCCTGACTACTCCACAAACAATTTAAACCTCCGAAAGAATTAGAACATGATGGAGGCAAAGGTTAAAGGTATAATAATGTGAGAATTCGTCTCGACTCCACACTAAATCTAAACCTAATAAGTGCCTTATATAGGACAAGCCCTAAGTTGATCTTTCCATGTAAGGAAAGAGTTCTAAAAGGAAAAGAAATCTAATTCTTAATTAAACTGTATTAATTTAATCTTATTTCCTAAAATATCTCTTCTTCCGCGTGGTTGACTTTGATAGGGGCTTGACCTCCTAATTGACCTCCTAATTGAGCTTCTTCTTTCTCTTGCTCTTTGTATATTAAGATTGGTATATTTTCCTTTTTTTGTTGAGCACCAGTTGTTATCTTTTACGCTGTTGCTGCGACCTCTAGAATGTTGCCTTTGCGGGTGCTTTATCTGCAATTCAGCATCTATTTTCTCCTTTGGCCGTTTCTTTGATATAGTTTCCTGTGTAAGAAACAAAACTATCAAAGACATATGTTTTATTTCAAATAATAGATAAATTCATAAAGTTAGTGTTCGGATGCTGAAATATGGAAAATAACCAGAAATATCCATTATCACCTTTAATTATGTCTTTATTTGCAATAAACGAGTGGGAAATTGATACAAAAAATGAGGACTTATGAGTACTCATCAATGGCGAAACTAGATAACTTGACGAACGACCTGAGAGAATTCTTTGGCTACAAAAAGAAGTAAGACAAAGTTTTCCAGGTTTACCTGGCAGAGTTGTTTCCCCACCTGTTCCATGAGTTCTCAAGGTTCGCTGAATCCATCTTGCATACATCAGCAAATGTCTCTACATTTCCAACATCCTCAACTAGTACAAGGCAAGCCACACCTGATTTAAATGAGGAACTGGCCCTGTCTGACCCAACTGAAGAAGCCATACCGGTGGAACCTGAACCAACAAAACAAGCTTAGGAAGCTCAAGCCACTACACTAGAACAAGAACCTAAGGATGCCACGACATTTTCAGATGAACAATCCTAATCGCCACTGTAACATCCCGATTTTGGGGCTAATAGTTTGAGTAATGGTTTAAGAAATTCGATTCGGGTCGAATCAGGTTCTTTGGTTCATTATTTTGAGAAAATTAAAATAATATTATTCTAATCGGACAAGTAATAATTTTGGGAAATGATTTAGAGATATTAAAATGATGTTTTAAAATTAAAAGAATGTTATTTGAACTTCAGTTTGATTTATAATTAAGTTTAATTATGTACTAGTGACCAAATTTTAATTTTGGAAAAAGATTTAGTGGTTTAATTGGTGATTTTCAAAAATGGGCATTTTTATTGACTAAATCGAAAAGCAAGCTATACTTAGAATCCTTAGAGGGCCATAAACCCAATTTATTTTTAATTAATGATTTATCCACCAATTTTTAAATAGTTTTTAAAAAAAGATGATAATTTTATTTTCTCTCATAAACACTTATTTTCTCATCTTTTCTCTCATGATTTTCTCTTCATTTTCTCTCAATCTTCTTCTTCAAATTTCTTCAATTACTTTCTGATTTCTTCATCATTTTCAACATGATGTATTTCATTTTATTAATCTTTTCATTATCTATAAAGCCTATTCATCAATTTTGCAAAATCAACATCCATTTTCAAGAAATCAAGGAGAGGATTTTTCATCTTTTTGGTGGAGTAAATCTCAAAGGTAACTTACTGAATTTTAATCTTTTTTTTAAGGTTCTTTATTGAAATTCTCAATTATTAGCTTGCTAATCATTAAGTGAAACTTGATTTCATGTTTTTAATTCTAGATCTATGGATTTTGTGGAGGTCTTTCTGAAATCTTTTTAGATCTCAATTAATGTTGTAATTAGGTGATTTAATTATGTTATTATGTCAATTAAATGATTAAATGAGTCTTGAATTGATAGCACATTAATTTAATCCTAGAATAATGCAATCGGTGTTGTTTTAAGGTGATTTTTGGTTGTTTTAGGGGTTGTTTTAGGTGTTTTAATGTTTCTGGAGGTATAAGGATGATTTCGATATGTTTTTGGTTCATAATTTAAGTGGATTGGATGTTAGAATCATTAGGTCTTGAGCTGATGTTGTTCGAATGCGTTTCGGCTTAGTTTTCTGTCTTTTTGGTTAAGTTTTCGGTAGTTTTGTGGAGGTTTAATGTGGCTGCTGGTTTGAGCATGTTATGATGTGAATATGCTCCGTTTTTAATGTTGTAGAGATAGTGCAAGAAGATGCTTAAGTGGCTGGTGCATTGGTGTTTCCATCAGAGCATCGACGAGGGTTCGTTTCACTTGTCGGTGAGTGTTTTCGGACTTAAAGCGAATCACACTGGTTCGGTTCTGTTTTGGAGGCTATGGAATAGTGTGAAAACTTTCCATAGTTCAAGAGTAAGTAAAGTAAATGATTTTGATGCATTATCATGAGTTTCGGCTATTTTCGGTAAAGGCATTTATGATGATAACTCAATGAGATTTCTGGAAATGCATAAGTATAATTTTGAAATAATGCATGCATGAGATAATTGCTGAAAATGCATGGTTTAAAAAGACATCCATGGTTAGGGAAAACATGGAAAATGAATTTGGAATATATGTGGTTATTTGCCTTCAAATTAAAGGTACCATTGGGTATGACTTTCGGTTCATTTGTTGAGCATATTATGGATGCATTATGAGCCGAAAATGAATTGAAATATTATGTGGTTATTTGCCTTGAAATTGATGTTTCCGTTGGGCATGACATTTGGTTCATTTGTGAACATATTATGCATGAATTATGAGCAGCAAATTATCATGCACATTTGATTATGATATTGGCTTAGTGACACTAACTTTAGATTCGAATACGAATGACATGTCATTAGGATTGTCTTGAGTGCACTATAAACATTATTGAGAATAAAGAATATTTCCTACACGTAACAAGGGTGACTTTGTGTCCAATCGTGCGTGGTAGAGTCGCCTACCTGTAACAAGGGTGATTATGTGTCCAACTGTGCGTAGTAGTGCTATAATGGTGACTTTGTGCCATGTCAATGGTGACTTTGTGTCATGACGAGACTAATAGTCTCTAGCAATGGATCCGCGTATTCGGTGAACTGAAGGTTCATAATAAGTGATCACTAGAAAGCCAATATGCATACATGGATTTAAAGAGAACCTTATGCATCATTCATGAATTGTTTTGGTAATTTTGAACATACTCAAGAAAGTGATTTGATATTATAGATATGAACGTGGAATGCTAAGCATGCATGTTTTTAATGATGTATTACAAACTATGGTTTAAATATGGTTTTAAGTTGATGCATAGATGATTTTGTTGGAGCTTCCTCACTAAGCATGTTGTGCTTAAGCTCTTTTTTCATCTTTGCAGAGCAATAGAGACATCTTTGGGTTGCATTTGGAGCAAGAGCATCAAGGGGAAAAAGCTATATAGTTTTTGGTATATTTTGACAAATAAGTTGGGGCTTGGCAATGTGTAAACCAATCCCATAGTAGAGTGAGTGTACTACTTAGTTTTAGACTAGTAAAGAGACTATATTTTGCTTGAGCTATTATTGTCGGAATGTAATAATGTTTTGGATTGCCTAAATCATGAGTATATATGATTATTCTTTATTCTAAACCTTATCAATGAAAGCATGTACACTTTGACAAGCATGAACATCCTTGTTTCTAACCATATTTTAGGAAGCATGCCTATAGGTTATTTCAGGTTCTTGATGTTAATGTTAGTGTGGTGTATGTTGTTTTTATGCTTAGGAATTATGCACGTAGTTGTGGGTGATTAATGGTTGTGTATTGAGTCGATAATGTTCACTTAGTGTGACGGAACTTTTAGGTTCCAGACCTAAAGTTTTGAAACCTTAGTGAAGGTTTCGAAACCTTGCGGGCAATTTCGATTCTGGAAAGTTATTGAATGCGAAATGTTTCGAAATTTTCAGGGAAGTTTTGAAACCTTTATGAAAGGTTTCAAAACCTTTGGCTGCCAGAAATTGGTAGTTGCTGGAAATTGCATTTTAATCCCGGATATCTTTCTTTGTTCAATTAAGATACCTATACATGTTATTTTGAGCTGAAATTTCACATGGATCCATAAAGTTGATTAAATTTCAAGAAGGCTAACTTAATTTGGATGAAGTCCTTGTAATTTGAAAGATTTACATTTTGGTCCCTAAATTAGTGAAACATGCAATTAACAATGCTAGAATGCTCCGTTTGGTTTGAAATTTTCCATGAGGGATACTTGTATATTTAATTGAATTTTGATGAAAAGAATTTCTACTTTGTCATTAGAATTTAAAATTTTTACATTTTATTCCTTAATTCATTTAAATGTTTAATCGGATGCTTGTTTGTGATCAGATTACTTCCGTTAATGCTTTGTATGAGACCAAGACAAGTAGGAACATAATTATGCATCTAGAAAAAATATATATAGGTTTTCAGGGTTGTTTATCGAATCGGACCTTCGCGGGTTTGGTTCGATATTCCCCGTGTGATCCGTTAGTGCTGGTTCCGTCTATGCCGGGCTAAGGGGGGTACATTTGGTGGTATTAGAGCCAGGGTGCATAAGTGTGTCGTTGATTTGATATAGTGTGTGGTTAATTTGCTAAATGTGTGTGATTGATCAAGATGTCATGTTAGCTTGTTGAATATGTATACATGATGGTTGTACTTTGAGTAATGATGGTTAAATTGGAGTTATCGGTTACACATTGTCAATGCTAATATATTTCAGACGCTCTTCGGTTTTCCCTTGGATCTTGCCCGAATGTAAGTTTATTTTGTTTTAATATTATGTTTTAAATTGCATGTTTAAAGTTTTTGGAATATGCTTCTGAGATGTAAATCACGAGCTAGTGTTGGTATAAATATTGATGGTCAAGATTAAGGATGAAACGATTGCTAGGGAAGAGTAATTTCTTCCTCCTCCGTGAGTGTGCCTCCGGATATGTAGGGAGGTCAGTTTAGGGTGTTCTACCGTTCTTTTGGGTGTATTTTAGTCTGCTGAAGCAGGTACGGTTGTTGCTAATCTGACTTGGGAGTGGTTAGCGAGTTGGTAGTTGATATTTTGGGAATTGAGGATGTTATTTGTAAGTGTATTTTACTCAATTGCTTGTTTCTTTAATTTAGTGACCAAAATGTAAATCTTCCAAATTATACAAATAACAAAATATCATAAATACTCAATTCCCTAAACAAAAGGTCATCAATGCATAAATCATAAATCATACTTAATGTCATGTTTGCATCCTTTATGCTTAGTTTAAAAAGTAAAACCAAATCATGCTCATCAACATTGTCAAATCATTTCATGCGTCATGCACAAGAATACCATTTCACTTCATGTATGCATATTGGCTTGCTAGTGATCATCTAATGTGAACTCTTAGTTCACCGAATACACGGATCCTTTCTCTTATAATTGGAGACTCTTGGTCTCAACATGCATCGGTCGGACACTTAGTCACCCTTGTATACATGTTACCCCCACTACGCACGGTCGGACACAAAGTCACCCTTATTTACGTATGGGTCGTCTATATGCACGGTCGGACACAAAGTCATCCTTGTTTACATATAGGTAAGCTCTACACGCACGGTCGGACACAAAGTCACCCTTGTTTACGTGTAGGCAACATCATTATTCTCTTTATTTTATATTACACTTAATCCTAATGACATGTCATTTGTATTCGAATCTAAAGTTAGTGTAACTAAGCCAATATCAAAAATCAATCATGCATGTTAACTTGTTGCTCATACTGCATTCATATATTGTTCATCATGAAAACCTTAAATCATGCTCAACGGCTTCATCATTATAGGGCAAATAACCTCATCATATTCCAATATATTTTCATGCTTCCATAAGCTATGAATGCCTTTATAAATCATGCAATTTCCAGCAATTAACACATGCATGCATCATATCAAAACCATAGTTATACATCTCCAAAATCTCAATCAATCATCATCATTAAAGCCATTTCCGAGATTGTCGATACATAAGAAATTGCATCAAAGTCATTTAATCCACTTACTCTTAAAATATGGAAAGTTTTCAAACTATTCCACAGTCCCCAAAACAGAACCGAACCAATGCGATTCACTTTTAATTCGAAATCACTCACCAACAAGCGAAACGAGTTTTTGCCGATATCCCGACGATCACGCCAATGCACCAGCACTCAAGCACCTTCTTGTACCTCTTCTACAACATTAAAAAAACAGTATTCTCACATCATAATATGCTCAAACCAGCAGTCATATCCGATCACCATAAAATTACCGAAAACTTAGCCGAAAAGACCGTAAACTAAGCCGAAACGCATCCGAACAACATCAACCCAAAACCTAATGAATCTAACATCTAATCTACTTCAATTATGAAACAAAAACACATCCAAACCATCCTTATATATCCAACAACATTTAAGCACCTAAAACAACCCCTAAAAGAACTGAAAAACACCTTAAAACAACATAGATTGCATTATTCCAGGATTAAATTAATGTGCTATCAAGTGAAGATTCAACTAATCATTTAATTAACATAAAAACATAATTGAATCCATCTAATTTAAGCATTGAATGAGATCCAAAAAGATTTCACAAAAACATTCACAAAATCACTAGATCTAACATTGAAAACATAAAATTAAGTTTTATTCAAATATTAGCAAGCTAATACTTGGGAATTTCAATAAAGAATCTTAGAAAGAATAAAAATCCATAAAATTACCTTCAAGATCTATTCACCAAAAATATGTAATTTTCCCCTTCTTGATTCCTTGCAATTTGATGTAGATTTGATGAAATTGATGCTTAGGTTTTGTAAAGGATGGAAAGATGATGCAAGTGATATAATCTTTGTGGAAAAAGATGCAAAAATCAACAAGGAATTGAAGAGAAAAGATGAAGAGAAAGTGGAGAGAAAATGAGAGAAAAAGATGAGAGAAAATGAGAGAAAAGTGGTTTTTGAGAAAAATGATTAAAAATCCAATTAAAGTCATTAAAAACACTTTTTGGTGAATAAATCATTATTAAAAATTAGAAATGGGTTTATGGCCCTCTAAGGATTCCAAGTTTAGCTTGCTTTTCAATTTAGTCACTAAAATAACATAAGTTCCGAAAATCCAAATTAAGTCCCCCAAATTTTCCAAAAATTACAAATTGGTCATTTATGCATAATTAAGCATAATTAAAAATCATTATAAAATCCAAATTATTTTCTTTTAATTTTGAAATATATTTTTAATATTTCAAACCACCTTCCAAATTATTATTTTTCTTAATTAAAAATATCCTTATTTTATTTTTCCCGGAATTAATAAACCGGAGAACCCGATTCGACACGAATCGAATTCTCCTAACTAAGCCTAAACTAATAACCCCCAAAACGGGATGTTACACCTAATGATATGTCATTCGTATTCGAATCTAAAGTTGGTGTCACTAAGCCAATATCATAATCTAAAGTTGGTGTCACCATAAAATTACCGAAAACTTAGCCGAAAAGACCGTAAACTAAGCCGAAACGCATCCGAACAACATCAACTCAAAACCTAATGAATCTAACATCTAATCTACTTCAATTATGAACAAAAACACATCCAAACCATCCTTATATATCCAGCAACATTTAAGCACCTAAAACAACCCCTAAAAGAACTGAAAAACACCTTAAAACAACATAGATTGCATTATTCCGGGATTAAATTAATGTGCTATCAAGTGAAGATTCAACTAATCATTTAATTAACATAAAAACATAATTGAATCCATCTAATTTAAGCATTGAATGAGATCCAAAAAGATTTCACAAAAACATTCACAAAATCACTAGATCTAACATTGAAAACATAAAATTAAGTTTTATTCAAATATTAGCAAGCTAATACTTGGGAATTTCAATAAAGAACCTTAGAAAAGAGTTAAAAATCCATAAAATTACCTTTAAGATCTATTCACCAAAAAGATGCAATTTCCTCTTCTTGATTCCTTGCAATTTGGTGTTGATTTGATAAAATTGATGGTTAGGTTTTGTAAGGAATAGAAAGATGATTAAAATGATGTAATCTTTGTGGAAAAAGATACAAAATTCAACAAGGAATTGAAGAAAAGAGATGAAGGAAAATGGAGAGAAAATAAGAGAAAAAAGGTAGTTTTGAGAGAAAATATTTATCATCTTTAATTAAAGTAATTAAAAAGCATTTTGGTGAATAAATCATTATTAAAAATTAAAATGGGTTTATGACCCTCTAAGGATTCTAAGTTTAGCTTGCTTTTCAATTTAGTCACTAAATCTTCAAATTTTCAAAAATCACAAAATTAGCACTCCAATTTTCCAAAATTTACAAATTGATCACTTATACAAAATTAAGCATAATTAAAAATCAATATAAAGTTCAAATTACTTTCCTTTTAATTTTTGAAACATATTTTAATATTTTTAAACCCTATTCCAAAAATTATTATTTTTCTTAATTAAAAATATTCCTATTTTACATTTCCCCGGAATAATGAGCCGAAGAACCCGATTCAACCCGAATTGAATTCTCCTAACTAAAGCCTAAACTAATAACCCCAAAATTGGGATGTTACAACTCTCCCCCTCTTAAGAAAATTTCGTCCTCGAAATTTACCAGAAGTAAACAAGTGAGGAAATTGCTCCTCTATGCTTTTCCTTGTCTCCCAAGTTGCTTCTTCCACACCTCGGTATTTCCAAAGCACTTTAACCAAATCCATGGTCTTCCCTCGGAGAACCTTTGTATCCATATCCAAAATCTTCACCGGTTCTTCCTCATAACTCATATCCTCCCTCAACTCAATCGGAGCAACATGAGAAGGATCCGATCTATATCTACGAAGCATTGATACATGGAAAACATCATGCATCCTGCTCAACTCCTCTAGAAACCTCAATTTATTAGCAACAGGACCGACACGCTCCAACACCTTATATGGCCCAATAAAACGAGGGCTCAACTTACCCTTACATCCAAACCTCATCATCTTCTTCTACGGAGAAACCTTAAGAAACACTTTGTCTCCAACATCATACTCTATCTCTCTATGCTTTAAATCGACATAGGACTTCTGCCTATCCGAAGCTTCCTTAAGTTTAGCACATATAAACTTAACTTTTTCATCCGTATCCTTCAACACTTGAGGCATTGAAACATACTTTTGTCCAACTTCCTTCTAACACAAAGGTGTACGACACCTACGCCCATATAACGCCTCAAACGGTTCCATCTGTATACTTGTCTGATAACTATTATTATAAGAAAACTCCACCAACGGTAATTGCTTCTCCCAAGAACCTTGAAACTCAATGACACAACACCTCAATATATCTTCCAAAGTCTGAATAACACGCTCAGACTGACCATCCGTCTATGGATGATAAGCTGTACTAAAACTAAGTCTCGTACCCAAAGTTGTCTGCAAACTCCTCCAAAACTTAGATGTAAACCGCGGATCTCTATCCGATATGATCGACTTAGGCACACCATATAATCTTACCACCTCAGAAACATACAAATCTGCCAACTTATCCATGGAGTACGTCGTATACACGGCAAGAAAATATTCACACTTCGTAAATCTATCAATAATCACCCATATCGAATCCTTTTTGGACGATGTTAATGGCAACCCCGTCACAAAATCCATGGTGACTCTCTCCCATTTCCATTCCGGAACTTGAATCGGCTGCAACAACCCTACAGGAAACTGGTGCTCAGCTTTCACCCGCTGGCACACCATACAACGAGATACAAACTCCGTCACATCTCTCTTCAAACCAACCCAAAAGTATACACTTTTGAGATCTCTATACATCTTCACACTACCTGGATGCATAACAAACGGACTAGTATGAGCTTCCACCAAGATAGCTTGCCTCAACTCCTGATCATCCGGCACCATAATCCGACCTCTAAAACACAACACCCCATCATCATCAAAATGATACTCGGTCGATCTACCCTCATCAATATCCTCCACAAAAGATACCAAAGCCTCATCCTCTAACTGTTTCACCTTGATCATCTCAACCAAAATAGGTTTTACTTGCAACTCCGCTACCAAACCACCTTCCTCAGAAATACTCAATCTAGCAAACATTGCTCTCAACTCAACCGCCGCCTTACGGCTCAAAGCATCAGCCACTATATTGGCTTTCCCCAGACGATACTCATTAGATAAATCATAGTCCTTAAGCAACTCCATCATTCTTCGTTGCCCAAGGTCCAAATCCTTTTGTGACATGAGATACTTCAAACTCTTATGATCCGTGTATATAGTACACTTCTCTCCATACAAATAATGTCTCCAAATCTTCAAAGCAAAAACCACCGCTGCTAGCTCCAAATTATGAGTCGGATAATTCTTTTCATGCACCCTCAACTGTCTAGAAGCATAAGCTACAACTTTCCCCTCTTGCATCAAAACACACCCGAGACCTACGTATGATGCATCACTATAAACCACAAAATCCTTACCGGACTTGGGTTGAAGCAACACCAGAGCACTAGTCAACACTTCCTTCAACTTCTCAAAACTCTTTTGTTGACTTTCTTTCCACTCAAAAGAAACCTTCTTTTCCAACAGCTTGGTCATAGGAGCAGCAATGCTCAAAAAACCCTCAACGAACCTACGATAATACCCAGCCAAGCCTAGGAAACTCTGAACCTCTAACACCGATCTCGGTTGCTTCCAACCCATAACAACCTCTACCTTCTTTGGATCAACACTAATACCCTTTTCCGACACCATATGACCAAGAAACACCACCTCCTTTAACCAAATTTCACACTTACTTAGCTTATCATACAACTGGTTCTCTTTCAATGCTTGCAGTATTATCCGCAAATGCCGATCATGATCTTCCTCGGTACGTGAATACACGAGGATATCATCTATGAACAGTATCACAAACTGGTCCAAGTACTCATGAAACACCCGGTTCATCATATCCATAAAAGCAGCAGGGGCATTTGTCAATCCAAATGGCATCACCAAAAACTCATAATGGCCATACCTAGTCCGAAAAGCTGTTTTCAACACAGCCCCTTCTTTCACCTTCAACTGGTAGTACCCTGATCTCAAATCAATCTCCGAGAACACACTTGCTCATCGAAACTGATCAAACAAATCATCAATTCCCAGCAAAGGATACTTATTCTTCACGGTTAACTTATTCAGTAGCCGATAATCAATGCACATCCTCATCGTGCCATCTTTCTTCTTCAGAAACAACACCGGCGCACCCCAAGGTGATACACTCGGTCGTATAAAACCACGATCAAGCAACTCTTGTAACTGCATCTTTAACTCCTTCAACTCCTTAGGTGCCATACGATAAGGAGCAATAGACACCGGATTAGTACCAGCATAAGTCTCGATACTAAACTCTACATCACGATCGGGAGGTAATCCCGGTAACACCTCAGGAAAAACTTCCGGAAAATCACATATTGTTCGAATATCCTGCACTCGAACCTCTCCTATCCCCGGGTTCATTACATATGTTAGATATGCTAAACCACCATGTTGCATCAACTTTTCCGCTTGTAAGGCCGAAACCACATTGGATAAGAATCCGGTATACTCACTTTTTACCATAACCTCACCATCATCTAACAACCTCAAAGTAACCCACTTCTTTTCAAAATCCACCACAGCTCTATGCTCCGTCAATCAATCAACACCCAAAATAAGGTCA
Source organism: Abelmoschus esculentus (assembly GCA_035048815.1). Taxonomy (NCBI): domain Eukaryota; kingdom Viridiplantae; phylum Streptophyta; class Magnoliopsida; order Malvales; family Malvaceae; genus Abelmoschus; species Abelmoschus esculentus. Next base: position 7,000,489 of record JAUCBN010000026.1, on the reverse strand, counting down.
AAACCATGAAATGGTAACTCCATCAAATCAACCTCAAAGACATGCCCTTGCACCTCCAACGGACACCTCCTAAACAACCTCCTTACGGTCATCATCTCTCCCAAAGAGCTAATAACCACAACCCTAACATCTAAAACCTCGACAGGGATATCCAACAAATATGCATGCTCACTCAAAACATAAGAATGCGTAGATCCCGAATCTATCAAGGAAAACAATGGTACATCTTGCAAAGAAAAAGTACCTGCAACTACATCCGTGGCATTACGGGCCCCACACTGAGCACAGACTCTACGCCCATCACCCTGCCTCTAGAAAGGACCTCGACCACGTCCACGTCCTCTACCAGGCACCACAACAGCCTCAGCATGATCACCCGTCTCAACAGTAAACCTTGGGTAATCATGCCTCATGTGATCCCCTGATCCACATCCCATGCATGCACCACTAGCCCACCAGCATTCGCCCGGGTGACGCCTAGAGCACAAGTTACAATTTGAGGTCTCACCACTGCCCCTACCAAACTGCTGAGCACGATCGCCACATCCAAAATCACCTCGACGTCGATCGGCTCTGTATCGGTTGTCCCAAAACCTCTTACCTTTATTACCTTGGATGTTAGCCTCATCAGGCCTCTTTTCGACATTGGAAGACTTTCTAGCCTCCCTCAGGGACTCTTCAACATCCTTAGCCCTATTAACAAGCACATCGAACTCAGTGTACTCCGTAGCCAACAAATATGTATTGATCTTAGGATCCAACCCATATCGAAACCTGTCACACCTCTTACGATCAGTAGAGATCAACTCAGGAGCATAGTGGCTCATCCTAACAAATTGTATCTCGTACTCAGCCACAATCATAGTGCCTTGTACCAAGGACATAAACTCCCTCTTCCGCGCATCCTCATACTACAGACCAAAAACATCTACACAAAGGCGGTCCTGAAGTACTTCCATGTTAGGTTAGCAACAGCTATACCCGCTTTCGTGGTAGTCCACCAGCTATAAGCATCTCCCTGAAGTAGAGAGACCATGCAACCCAATCTCCGGGCATCCTGATAGTCCATCTGGTCTAAAATCCTCTCAGTGCTAGCCAACCACTCCTCAACTGAACTCGGGTCAGACCCATGAAAATCTACACCACCCAAGCTACGTAGTCGCTCTAGCGGTAGCCCTGGGGTAATCACAACGGTCAGTGCGGGAGCCCGGACATACACTCCATCCATAGCAGCCTGAAACGCACCCGTCATAACCTGTATGAACGGGGCAAACTCTCTGAACTGGCCTCCTACAGGAACCGGAGGAACACCAATAGACGGTACACCAGCTGGTGGAGGAGTTGGAAGTGGTTCCTCCCTAACAGTCGCCTCTCCCTCTACCTGACCATCGGTGATTAAGCTCGCACTAGCACGAGTCTCACATCTTGGAGGCATTATCCAAATACTTCAATCATACAATTTTAAAACATAATATTAAGACATAATAAACTTACATTCGGGCAAGATCCAAGGGAAACCGAAGAGCATCCAAAAATATGTTGGCATTAGCAATGTGTAACTGACTACCCCTTTTACCCATTATCACTCTAGGTACACTCACAGTGTATAGGTATGCACACAACAAAAACATATCACTTTCAATCTTACACTTAACGTACTAACCACAAAACATAGCAAACCAACACGTACTTTGACAAACCAACTACACACTTTATAAACCTGGTTCTGATACCACCAAATGTAACCCCCTTAGCCCGGCCTATACAGAACCGGCACTAATGGGTTACACGGGGAATATCAAACAAAACTCGTGAAGGTTCGATTCGATAAACAATCCTAAAACCATTATATTTTTTTATTTTATCTTACCTAGATATATAATTTTATTCCTACATGTCAAGGTCTCATACAAGGCATTAACGGAAACAAACTAATCATAAACAAACATCCGATTAAATACTTAAGTAAATTAAGGACTAAAACGTAAAACTTTTTAAATTCTATTAATAAAGTATAAATTCTTTTCATCAAAGTTCAGTTAAACACTCAAGTGTCCTTCACGGTAAATTTCAAGTTAAACGGATCATTCTAACATCATCAATTGCTTGTTTCTCTAATTTAGGGACCAAAATGTAAATCTTCCAAATTATAAGGACTTCATTCAAATTAAGTTAACCATCATGAAATTAAGTCAAATTTATGCACTCATGTGAAATTTCAGCTCAAATTAACATATGTTAGTACCTTAATCGAACAAAGGAAGATGTCTGGGACTAAAGTATAGTTTCCAACAACTATCAAATCCTGGTGGTAAAAGGTTTCGAAACTTCCCTGAAAGTTTCCAAACTTTTCGCGTCCAGTAGCTTTCCAGACTTGAAATTGCCCGCAAGGTTTCGATACCTTCTAGAAGGTTTTGAAACTATTTGTCAAAGGTTTCGGAACCTTCATTAAGGTTTCGAAACTTTGGGTCTGGAACCCAAAAATTCCATCACACTAAGTGAACTCTAACAACTCAATACTCAACTATTAATCACTTCCAACTATATGTATAATTCCTAAGCATAATTAACAACTTATAACACGTGATTAACAACGTCGCGGACATCAATCAAACTATAGGCATGCTCCCTAGAAGATGATTGAAAACATAACAATCATGCAAGTACATGCTTTTATAATCTAAACAAATCCATAGTCCATCAATTAACAACCAAGCAACATAGGTCTTATTTCAACACAAACCAGAATCTAAGTACATACTAATCCAAAGTCTAAGTACACTCTCTCATATAGGTTGAGTTACACATTGCCATTCCCCAATTTATGTGACAAAAATATTCCAAAATTGTAGTAATTCTTCCCTCGGTTTCCTTGCCTCGAACGAAGTCCCAAGTGCCTTTATTTTTCTGCAAGGATGAAAGGAGAGCTTAATCAAACATGCTTAGTGAGGTAGCTCTAGAAAAGGTCATCAATGCATAAATCATAAATCATACTTAATGTCATGTTTGCATCCTTTATGCTTAGTTGAAAAAGTAAAACCAAATCATGCTCATCAACATTGTCAAATCATTTCATGTGTCATGCACAAGAATACCATTTCACTTCATGTATGCATATTGGCTTGCTAGTGATCACCTAATGTGAACTCTTAGTTCACCGAATACACGGATCCTTTCTCTCATAATTGGAGACTCTTTCTTGGTCTCAACATGTATCGGTCGGACACTTAGTCACCCTTGTATACATGTTACCCCCACTACGCACGGTCGGACACAAAGTCACCCTTGTTTACGTATGGGTTATCTATATGCACGGCCGGACACAAAGTCACCCTTTTTTACATATAGGTAGGCTCTACACGCACAGTCGGACACAAAGTCACCCTTTTTTACGTGTAGGCAACATCATTATTCTCTTTATTTTATAGTGCACTCAATCCTAATGACATGTCATTTATATTCGAATCTAAAGTTAGTGTCACTAAGTCAATATCAAAATCAGTCATGCATGTTAACTTGCTGCTTATAGTGCATTCATATATTGTTCATCATGTGAACCTCAAAATCATGTTCAACGGCTTCATCATTATAGGGAAAATAACCTCATCATATTCCAATATATTTTCATGCTTCCAAAAGCTATGAATACCTTTATAAATCATGCAATTTCCAGCAATTAACACATGCATGCATCATATCAAAACCATATTTATATACAACTCCAAAATCTCAATAAATCATCATCATCACAGTCATTTCCGAGATTGTCGATACATAAGAAATTCCATAGTCCTCAAAACAGAACCGAACTAATGCGATTCACTTTTAATCCGAAATCACTCACCAACAAGCGAAATGAGATTTTGCTGATATCCCGACGATCACGCCAATGCACCATCTCTCTAGCACCTTCTTGTACCTCTTTTACAACATTAAAAATAGAGCATTCTTACATTATAACATGCTCAAACCAGCAGCATATCCGGTCACCATAAAACTATCGAAAACTTAGTCGAAAAAACCGTAAACTAAGCCGAAACGCATCCGAACAACATCAGCCCAAAACCTACTGAATGTAACATCTAATCCACTTCAATTATGAACCAAAAACACGTCCAAACCATCCTTATATTTCCAACAACATTTAAGCACCTAAAACAGCCCCTAAAATAACCGAAAAACACCTTAAAACAACATAGATTATATTATTCCGGGATTAAATTAATGTACTATCAAATGAAGATTCAATTAATCATTTAATTAACATAAAAACATAATTGAATCCATCTAATTTAAGCATTGAATGAGATCCAAAAAGATTTCACAAAAACATTCACAAAATCACTAGATCTAACATTAAAAACATATAATTAAGTTTTATTCAAAGATTAGCAAGCTAATACTTGGGAATTTCAATAAAAACCTTAGAAAAGAGTTAAAAATCCAGAAAATTACCTTTAAGATCTATTCACCAAAAAGATGCAATTTCCTCTTCTTGATTCCTTGCAATTTGGTGTTGATTTGATAAAATTGATGGTTAAGTTTTGTAAGGAATAGAAAGATGATTAAAATGATGTAATCTTTGTGGAAAAAGATGCAAAAATCAGCAAGGAATTGAAGAAAAGAGATGAAGGAAAATGGAGAGAAAATGAGAGAAAAAGATGAGAGAAAAAAGGTAGTTTTGAGAGAAAATGTTTATCTTTAATTAAAGTAATTAAAATGCATTTTGCTGAGTAATTCATTATTAAAAATTAAAATGGGTTTATGGCTCTCTAAGGATTCTAAGTTTAGCTTACTTTTCAATTTAGTCACTAAAACTCTAAATATTCGAAAATCACAAAATTATCCCTCTAATTTTCCAAAATTTACAAATTGGTCACTTATGCATAATTAAGCATAATTAAAAATCAATATAAAGTTCAAATTACTTTCCTTTTAATTTTTGAAACATATTTTAATATTTTTAAACTCTATTCCAAAAATTATTATCTTTCTTAATTAAAAATATTCCTATATTATATTTCCCCGGAATAATGAACCGGAGAATCCGATTCGACCCTAATCGAATTATCCTAACTAAAGCCTAAACTAATAACCCCAAAATCGGGATGTTACACCTTGAGAGGTTTGGTTGTACTATAAAGGAGGAAAGTGTACATGTTGGTTTTGCAAGATGTTAAGTTGGATATACCTCGGCTAAAGTTAGTTTGTGATGATGTTTGAAATGGTGTATCGGGGATCTCTGGACAGTTTATGGTTTGTATCGGTTGTTCAGTCTTGTGGGTTTGCTTTTATCGAAAAGTGTTGTGAGGGTTTGTGTTCGGTGGGTTCATGTTTGTGGATGTTTCATCAATATGGTTACTGCTTTGGCAAGGTTATAAAATAAGTGATGTTGAAGCAAGTGGAAGGAATAATTCTACAAGCTTGAATTTTGTTATGGTATAGGTGAGATAAAAGTTGGTTTATCGATGAATTGATATTGGGAAGGAGTTTTGAGTTAAGTGTCAGGGCACTTAACGATGTGTGGATCTTAAAGTTTGGAACGTGGTATTGAGTTGACTATGGTGGCTAAACCTTAAGTTAGAGAAATTATCGTTGAGATGAGTAGAATGTTGGGTTTGACACAAAGTGATAAGTTTCTTGTAAGGTATGTTTTGTAGGATGTTAGCTATTGGGGATGACTTGGCTTACATAAGGATGCTTGCAATGTTGGGTTGACTAATGTTAGTTATCGGGGATGACTTGGCTAAACCTTAAGCATGGACATCCTTGTTTCTAACCATATTTTGGAAAGCATGCTTATAGGTTATTTAAGGTTCTTGATGTTAATGTTGGTGTGGTTTCTGTTGTTTTTATGCTTAGGAATTATGCATGTAGTTGTGGGTGAATAATGGTTCTGTCTTGAGTCGTTTGAATTCACATAGTGTAATGGAATTTTAGGTTCCAAGCATCAAGTTTCGAAACCTTTAGGGAAGGTTTCGGAACCTTTGTCACACAGTTTCAAAACCTTTTGAGCAATTTCGATTCTGGAACCTTACTAGATACGAAAAGTTTTGAAACCTTCAGGGAAATTTTGAAACCTTTTAAATAAAGTTTCAAAATCTTTATGGAGGGTTTCGAAACCTTTGGCTTCTAGGAAATGAAAGTTGCTGGAAATTGCATTTTAGTCCTAAATATCTTTCTTTGTTCAATTAGGTTTTTTTACCGATGTTATTTTGAGCTGAAATTTTACATGGATGCATAAAGTTGATTTAATTTCAAGATGGATAACTTAATTTGGACAAAGTCCTTGTAATTTGAGAGATTTACATTTTGGTCCCTAATTCAATGAAACATGCAATTGACGATGTTAGAATTCTCCGTTTGATTTGAAATTTACCGAGAGGGATACTTGTATGTTTAATTGAACTTTGATGAAAAGAATTTCTACTTTGTCATTAGAATTTAAAACTTTTTATGTTTTAGTCCTTAATTTAGTTTAATGTTTAATCGGATGATTGTTTGTGATCAGATTGCTTCCGTTAATGTTTTGCATGAGACCAAGACATGTAGGAACATAATTATGCATCTAGAAAAAAATATATCGGTTTTTAGGGTTGTATATTGAATCGGACTTTCACGAGTTTGGTTCGATATTCCCCGTGTGACCTTTAGTGTCGATTCTATCTAGGTCGGGCTAAGGGGATTACAGCCGCCAACTCAAGAAGACCAGTCTACTGAACCAGAATACGACCCAAGTTTTATTTCTTCTCTTTTCGAGGACCCTCTACCCGATCAAGCTACTCAGAAAAGTTCTCCATGCTTAGGAAAGTTAGAAAATTTTTATAGAATGGAAAATTGAATAGCTTAGCATGCTTTAATGGATTTAAATTTTAATAGAAAGCTCCTGATAGTTTAGTTTAAGAAAGTGTAAATAAATGCTTAAGCATATCTATAGAGGGATACTCCGCTATGCCATGACATATCCAAGTGCATATGAGTTAATGAAAGAGGCACAAGGTGACATTACACTTTTAACTTGTCATGGCATTGTCTGGATACTGCTTCAATAAAGTGAAGCTTGGAATGAGTAAAATATAGTGTGACAGACTGGCTCCTCTCATAGAAGTGATGTTTAAAAAAATATATATTAGGGAGTGTTAGAATTATGTTTAAATGAGAAAACATGCTTTGCTAGAATAATGAACTTTCTTTAGAAGTTTTCTAATTTAACTAAGCATAAATTGGATACACTCACGCACATGCACTCGTATTTGATCTGGCCTTAGAGTAGTGTTTTTGAAATTTCCTCAAGTCTTATATGTTTATGCCATGACATTTCTGAGGGATGAAACAATAACCATTTGCTTGTCTTGATCCTGAACATTGTCATGGCATTTTTTTCTCTACTAGTTGCTATCCATTGTTGGAGGACAAGTAATAGCTTATGTTTGAAGGTGTAATAACTTCGTAAAAAGGTTATATTTAGAGACTTTTTACTTAAGTTATTGAGTGCCTTTAATTGCATATAGGAGCATTTAGATGCATTTGGGATCATAACATTGCATGTAGTTTATAGTTATGCCTTGGAATTTATGGTATAGCAATAGGTGCTATTTTACGGGGAAGGTCTTGCTTTTAGCTGATGTTGTGTATGTAAAGTAAAGCTGAAAGCAAAGGAAATTTGTCATGACATTCGCAAAAGTATAGCGATGGGAAAATGCATGGCAAATACAGTGATATTCAGTCCTGCACAAAAAGATAAGAATATAATTTTCAATAGAGTGTCAGCTGGTGCTATACAGGCTGGCTATAACCACCTTGGAGGAGACCACTGTCACCATGTCAAAAATGTCAATAAGTGAATGGGGGTACAAAAGGAATTTCCATTAAACCCTAGGGTTTTCCCCAACCATCGTCTGAAGGGTTCCTCCATTGATAGAGCTTCAAGGGAGTGACGTACTAGGCACTCGAGAGTGGCAATGTGTAAATGATGCATGCTAGATATGCACAATTTTAGTGCAAGTGAACACGTCATCAAGTAATAAAGTGATAAGTATCAAATATCATCTCCTTAGGGATTGGTATACTTAATACGTTTCCTTTGATTTTATTGCTCTGTAAAAGAAAATAAAAACACAAGTGAATTGGAGTTGTGATAATAAAAACTAAATAAAGGTAAAATAAGATAAGGAAGATGGTCAGGATCTAATTGTGTTGTATAGTAGATTCGATCAACTCGTTTCTCTCCAATGTAATTGTACAATACTGCCTCGGCAGTACTGCAGATTACTGCCTTGACAGTGAAGTTACCCGTCTACCACGGCAATCCCTTACTCTTGGGAAGACTTTACCAAAGTTCGGTAAAGTATCCTTAGATGACTCCGCTTATCCCTAAATCGAAGTACTGTTGATGACCAGTCCTTGAAGATACCTCTCGGCGTGAATCAATTATAATCACAAACCAATCTCACACTTCTATTAGCAGAAACACCGTACTTATTCCTTTTGTGAATCTAACTCTTCTGCTATTAAATAAATTGATGACTTACAAACTTCTCTCTCGAACTTGAGGGTATACCTAGAAGACAAACTATAAGGTTTAGTGCGTGTGTCCGTTTTTGTGGACAAATTTGATTACGGTCCTTCTTAGATAAACTCTAAGTTAAAGACAAATAGACTTGGATTTAATGTACTCTTCTTAAAACAACAATTTCTTGAGTCAATTTCGGGCACCTCAAGAATTGTGTTTTCTCCTTCTTATTTTCTTATTTCTTTTGCTATTTTTTCGAACATACTTGAGTCAATATCGGGCACCTCTAGTATGAAGAAGAGTATTTCCTAGAGTCGGTTATAGGCACCTCTTGTCACCTTTCCAACGATCTAAGTCTTTATCACTTAAGTTCATTAAAAGAATTCCTATAGCCAAACAAGTCCCAAAAGTGTTTTTAAGTTGAACATTATAGTAAGCTTCTAAGTTTTTCTCCTTAAATATCCTAGAATTATGCCTTCAAAACAGAACCAAACTATGGTAAGGAGAATGATTTTTATCGCCTTAAAAGAATAAACTAAAACAATAATAATTATGGGCAGTGCAAAAGTGTAGGCAACAAATTCAAGTAAAGTGGTAGACATAAAAACAAAAAAAATTATCACTTAAAACTCCCTTTTCGTGGCAAGGCCTCAGCAGTGGATTGCCTCGGTAGTGGCTCTACACCCCCCAAATCAAACCAAGCATTATCCTCAATTCTTAAATTAGGGGCAAGCAGTAGGCAACAAAATATAAAAAGAAAACAAGCAATTATAAAAGCAACAAAAAATTATAAGGACTCCGAAGAGCTATCCTCCATAATTAATTTTCTGGATCTAGCTGCTAATTGTTGCGTCCTTGGTGATGGCAATGGCTGAGTCTTTGCTTTTCTTGATGGTTGGACTCTTGTAGATGTTGTTCATTGCATGAGAGCATTCACCTCTTTTTCTTCTTCATCTTCGGTTTCCATTATATCAGTCCCTCCATCGTTTTCTGGATCTACCTCGGGATGGTGAATTGTTAGCCCAGCAGCGTCTGAGCTTTGGTGTACATAGGCATCTATCTCAGCTGATAGACTGCCCATGATGATTGGTGATCTTATGGGAGTGTTGAAGACTGCCCTCCTCTTGGAAGATCTTCTGTTGGCAGACGATATCGCGACAGAATCTGTTGCCCTGGATGGGCCAGCAGCGTGAAACTATTGTTGAGGGCCTGTGGAGAAGAATGGTTTCGGTCCTCTTGGAGCTGGTGTTGTCTCTGTGTAGGGTGCAACTATTACGAACATGTTTGTAGGCAATTCTGGAAACTCCACCCCTTGGTCTGGAAAGTTGTGGAGCATCATTTTAGCAAGTGTGTTGTTGAAGTCTTTTTGATACTACATGTATCTCTACTGTCTAATATCCATGGCTGCCATCCTTTGTAGAATCTTCTAGTATGGGTCTGCTGTGATAGTGGTATGAGCATTATCGGGCATGTCTATCGTGTACTTTGCCCCGACAGCAGTGTCGGCAGTGAACTGCTGCGGAGTTGCTTGGACTAGTTCTACTTGCATAATCTACATCATCTTGTGGCAGAATTCTCTGGTCCATCCTTTTCTTTGGGGTGTCAATTCATCTGTCTAGGAAGTGGGTACACCTGTAACATTACAAATACCAGTGATTAAAGAAGGGAAATACAAATGACCTTTATCCTTCTTACCGCATTCATGAATTTCTCACAAAATAATTTCTCCAATGTTGATACACCTTTTGTTAATGATCGATTGTATAAGCACCAATCTCCTTCGGTCCACCATGCTATTATGGGAGGTTGGGATGAGGCTTCTCTTTACAAAAAATGTTCTAAAGTTTGGCCTCAGGTTTCAAACTTTACCTTGCTATAGATCCTTTGTGGGCACCGGTCTCCCATGGGGTATTACCGTAGCAGAGGTCGTCCTTTATCAGCTCGTAGTCTTGAATAGTGATATCCTCCATAAATTCGGCATGGACATCACGTATAGGAACAAGGCCGTAGAAGTCGTTGATTGTATCGGTATCGAGCGTGACAGGCCTGCCTCGACAGTGGACAAAGAGAGAGTCCTTGCTTGGTCTGTGCGCATAGAATTCTCGCACGATGATGGCATTAGCCTAGGGAGATTGTAGATATAAAATCTCCCATTCTTGATATTTTATCTTGTCGAACAAGTAGTGTTCGATCCCAAAATCTTCTTCTGAATGTTGGAACCCTTGTTCTTCTAATAATTGCCGAGTAATGAACAGTCTGTTGAATCGGTCTTCAACAGTTGCTAGGGCAAAGAGTTTGTAGGTGGCCATGCATGAGTGTTGTGAGAGTTGATGTTCTTGGAGAATTTCTTGAAGAGTTACTGAAAATTGCAAGAAGGTAAGTAGATAGAGTATTGTGAGAGCAAGATTAGCAAAGAAGTAAAGATAAAAAGATTGTAAGAGTGAATAGCTCAAGAGGGATAGGTTGCTTATATAGGCCTCGATAGTGTGACCGTTTTAATCCACTAGACATTTTGTAGTCGTTTAACTTTTAATGTCGTTTGCATTTACTACCGTGGTAGAAATTTCGGCAGATAGCCATTACACTATTTCTGCCCGTTGGGACTGCGACGACTTCTGACACAGTTTACTGCCTTGGTAGCATTCCTGCAGTGAACTATTTCTCCTTTATTCTTTCTTATTATCCTAAAAAAAGAATTATTAAACAAAAACAAGAAAATTAATTAAAGACAAAAAATAATTATAGTAAGTAAATCTAAACTAAAGTATTCCTAATATAATAAGAAAAGTAAAAGGGAAGAGATTATGTCACTGGTGGAGTGCATGTGAATGCATCCCCCAATCTGATTATCTCTTGTTGGCCAGAGTTTTTCTTCAAGTGTTGGCCATTTGCTTTAAGTTCATCCCTTTTTATTCTGATCTTTACTGCACCCTGTTTGTCTGGACAATATGTTGTGTTGTTGGTTTTCTTCACATCTACCATAATTTTCCTGCCAAAAATTCTTCCATAACAGATATCTAATTTTTTGTCGAGCATGCAACTTTCACAGACATCTCTGCTTATTTCTCTCAGACTTCTTAAAGACTCTCACAACGTATCCATGGTAACATACAACAGATTCGCAACTGCCGCTGTTGAAGAACACTTCAACAGATCTTTCATTGTAAGGCAATTATGGGAAGAAGAGGGATTCCAACATTCTGATGAAGAGAACTATGGCATCAAGCATTATTTGTTCGATAAAATAAAGTACCAAGAATGACAAATCTTTTTCTTGCAACCTACTCAGGCCAATGCAACAATGGTGCGAGAATTTTACGCCTATGGGCCGAGCAAAGATTCCCTGTAAGTCCATTGCCGGGGTAGACCAATTCAACTTGATGTTGAAACCATCAGTTTATTGTATGGCCTCCACCCTGCTCATGATGATCACTCAGCGTTCATGGAGGACATAACCAACGAGGACTACTAATGCATGCTAAAAAATATGCAATTAAGTGCAAGTGAACACGTCATCAAGTAATAAAGTGATAAGTATTTATCGAATATCGTCTCCATAGGGATTGGTATACTTAATATGTTTCCTTTGGTCTTCTTGTTTCTGTAAAAGAAAAGTAAAAACATAAATTAATTTGATATCGAATTAACTAATAAACTAAGCTAACTAAGGTAATAACAATTATGAGAGAGAGGGGTAAGATCTAGTTGTGTCGTACTGTGGATTCGATTGATCTAGTTTTTGTTCCAACTCAATTGCACTGCACTGCCTCGGCAGTACTGCAGATACTGTCTCGGCAGCGACAATACCCTTTCTCGTGGCAATCTCTTGCACTTGGGCAGATTTACCAAAGTTCGGCAAAGTGTCCTTGTATGGTTTTACTTATCCCTAAATCGAAACGCTGTTGTAGGTCAGTCCTTGATGATACCTCCCGGCGTTAATCAATTATAACCAACAACCAATCTCATACTTCTTTTAGCCGCTGAAACTCTTAACCTATCCCTAGACCGAGTTAGTATCCTCAATTAAGTGAATACCGCACTTACTCCTTTCGTGAGTCTAACTCTCCCGAGTCTAGACAAATGGATTACTTACAAACTTTCCTCCCGCGCTTGGATGCAAGAACAAAGAATGGCAAAGAATAAGCAAACTTTGATATTTTATTGCATTAAAATAAGAATCAAAATACAATATACTCTCATGAATACTTAATAACCTTCACCAACACCCTAAGAAAACTTAGAACATGATGGAAGAATTGTTCCTAAGACTCTCTCAAAGTATGTCTATCTAATTCACCCTAATTTTCGCCTCTTCTAAACCCTAGGACGGTTATACCTTATATAAGCTTGGACTAGGGCAAACCATTCCTAATTAAAGTACAACTTGGAGTAGGGAACAAGTTATGCAATAGGTTAAATATTTTCAAGTTTGATCTTCTAGAAGGTTTCATCACGCATGGCCTTGTCCTTGGGCTTTTCTGGTGTTGTTCAGCTCTGAATCTTGGTCTTCTTATTCAGCAATGCTATCCTCAATTTTCTCTTTCCGCTACCAGCCATATTGCCTTTTTCTTCTCTACTGCCTCGGCAGCAGGTCTTGCCTCCACCTCCTTTAGCTTCCTCGGCAATACTTGTTCCTGTACAGTTAAGAAAATGCAATAAAGTATGCCTTTTCTATAAATATATTCTTTAATAGCATAATCCCAAAATATATCACATTAAGCCCATGCATTGGTTCAAGTAGGTGTAGATTTGATGATAAGTGCCCATGAAAAGTGCAGAAAGTGATTTTGAGTTGAGAACTTATCACACCCTCAAACTCGAACTATTTCTTGTACTCAAGCAATGCAAACCATCAATTTGTCAAACTCTAGTCTCTCTTGGTCTTATGCTTCCATCTATTCTCCCCACCATAACTATGTCTATTCGTTAGACTTAACCTTTCAGTTTCTCAAGGGTATATCTAGATGAAAAACTATAAGGTTAGTGTGTGTGTGTGTGCTTGTGGACAAGTTTGAGTAAAGGCCTTCTTAGATAAACTCTAAGCTCAAGACAAGTAGACTTGGTTTTAGTGTACTCTTTTTATAACTACAATTCCTTGAGCCAATTTTGGGCACCTCAAGTATTGTATTTTTTATTTCTTAACTCCTTATTTCTTTTGCTATCCTTTTATTCATACTAGAGCCAATTTTGGGCTCCTCTAACATGAAGAAGAGTCTTTCCTATAGCCGGTCATAGGCACCTCTAATCACCTTTCAAAAATCTAAGCCTTTATCACCTAAGTTTATTAAAAGAATTCCTATAGCCAAACAAGTCTCAAAAGTGTTTTAAAGTTCAACCTTATAGCAAGCTTCTAAGTTTTTCTCCTTAAGTATCATAAAGTCAAGCCTTCAAAACAGATCCTAACTATGGTAAGGAGACAGATTTCTATTGCCTTTAAGAATAAACCGAGACAATACTAATGAAGAGCAGTGCAAAAGTATGGCAACAATTTTAAGTACAATGGTGGATAAAAAAATTTATCATTAAAAACTTTCTTTTCATGGCAAGGCCGCGGCAGTAGATAGCCTCGGCAGTGGCTCTACACCCCCAAACTTAAACCAAACGTTGTCCTCAATGCTTAATTTAGGGGTAGGCAATAGGTAACAAATATAAGCAGATAAAAAATCAGAAAATAGTTTACATGGGAAACAATAAAGAAGAACAATTAATATGATTTGGAAGAACTTTCTTTCACAATTTGTCTTCTCGGTCTGGCTGCTGATGGTTGTGCCCTAGGTGATGGTGATGGCTTTGCTCTTCTTGGTGGTTGAACTCTCGTAGGTGTTGCCCTTTTTATTGGGGCATTGACTTCTTCTCTTCCTTCATCGTCTGTATCCATGATTTCAGTGTATCCTTCATTTTCCGGATCTATGTCGACAGGCTGGATACTGGGCTCGACAATTGATGAGCTTTGATGTACATAAATATCTATCTCAGCTGATAGACTGCCCATTGGTATCGGTGATCTTGGGGGAGTGCTGAATACTCCCCTTCTCTTCGAAAGTCTTCTACTTTCGGATGATGCCGCAGCAACGTCTGCTACCCTAGATGGGCCAGCTGCATGGAATTGCTATTGTGATCTAGAGGTAAAGAATGGTCTCGGCCCTGGGGCTAGAGTGGTCTCTGTGTAAGGTGTTGCCATTACAAATATGTGTGTAAGGTATTATGGAAATTGCACTCCTTGGTTGGGGAAGTTTTGTATCATCATCTGAGCGAGGGTGTTGTTGAAGTCTCGTTGGTATTCCATGTATCTTTGGTGGCGAAGGTCCATGGCTTCCATCCTTTGAAGAATTTCCTAGTAGGGATCTGCTACGACAGGGGCTTCGGTAGTGCTTGACATCTCTACTGTGTATTATGCTCCGACAGTGAAATCAGTAGTAAATTGTTGCGGCATTGCCTGGACAGGTTCTGCTTGTGTGATCTACATCACTCTGTGGCAGAATTCTCTCATCCATCCTTGCCTTGTTGGTGTGTATTCGTCGGTATCTTCTACTAGTACTCCTGCAGCAATGCATAAAGTAGATATTAAACAAGGGAAATACAATGGTCCAAGTGCCTTCTTACCATAATCATGAATTTCTCGAAGGATGATCTCTCCAACGTTGATGATCCTCTTGTTGATGATTGAGTGGATCAACACCAATCTCTTGCAGTCCACTATGCTGTTGTGGGAAGTAGGGATGAGGCATCTCTTGACGAACGTGCACCATATTTTTGCCTCGAGCTTGAGGCTTTGCCTTGTCACAGAACCTCTATGGGCATTGGTTTCCCATGGCGTATCGTTGTAACAGAGGTCATCCTTGATTAGTTCGTAATCTTGTGTTGTGATATCGTCCATGAATTCGGCATGTCGATCTTGTCTCGGAGCTAGGCCGTTGAACTTATTAATTGTCTCAGCATCAAGGCGTATAGGTCTGCCTCGGCAGTAGACAAAGAGGTTGTCCTTGCTGGTCCCATGGGCATAGAACTCGTGCACTATTGTCGTATTGGCTTGATCAGGGTAAAGGCAAAAGAGTTGCCATTTTTGATGTTGAATCTTATTGAACAAGTAGTGTTCAATGCCGATATTTTCTTCCTCAGATTGCTGGAATCCTTGTTCTTCCCATAGCTATCGAGCGACAAAAGATTTGTTGAATCTTTCTGCAACAGCGGTGGGGATAAATATGGTGTATGCTGCCATTGATGATTGTAGGATTGAAATTTTTGATCGAGAGTTCTAGAAAATTTCAAGAATAATTGTGAGAGTATTCTGGGAGCAAGAATAGAATTCTAAAGAAATTCAAGAATACAAGAGTGAATAGTTCAAGAGATAAATGTTTCTTATATAGGCCTCGGCAGTGTGACCATTTTAAGCACTAGCCGTTTTGTAGCCATTTTGAATTTACTACCCGTTAGCTTTTACTACCGCGGCATAAAACTCGGTAGATAGCCGTTACATTGTTTTTGCCCATTGGGACTTCTGCGGCTTTTGACACTATTCACTACCCTCGACAGAGTTTTTGCTCTGAACTATTTCTCTTTTATTCTTGATTTTATTGTCCTAAAAAAACTAAAACAAACTTAATAATAAAAAGAATATCACTTAAAATAAAATAAAAAATAAAATAAGCATATAAAATAAAACTAATTCTAACATAAAAGAATAAAATAGAAGGGAAGAGACTAAGATACTAGTAGAGTGCATGTAAATGCATCTCCCAAATTACTTGTCTCTTGTTGGCCTAGTTGCTGGCCAAATCCCTTCTTTTTTCCTACCACTCCATTGATCTTAATTTTTTTACCAAATAACCTGCCGAGTGTGCTGCCTAGGCAGGATATTTTGGCATCAGCTTCTATTGTTTGGTGGGCTTTGCACTCTTCTGGACTATCAAATTTTCTCAACTTGTGGAATGCATTAAGTTTGACTTGCTGATCATTGACCCTCATTTTCAACTCTTCGTTTTCCATATCTATCATGGTTCGTCCAGTAGCAAGGAAAGGTCTTCCTAGGATGATCGGTGTATTTTCATCTGCTTCACAATCAAGGACAAGGAAGTCGGTAGGGAAAATAAACTTGTCAACCCTTACCAAGATGTCCTCAATTTTTCCTTTTGGATGCACAGAGGATCTATCCGCAAGTTGAAGCAGCACTATCGTAGGTTTCGCTCTTCCTATACAAAGTTTCTGAAAAACTAATTTAGGCTTGAGATTTATGCTTGCCCCTAGGTCACAGAGTGTCTTTCCTTCATAGTTGTTACCAATCGCACAAAGTATGGTGAAGCACCCAGGATCCTTCAGTTTGGGTGGCATGCGATTGTGCATCATTGCCATGCATCCTTCAATTACTGCCACTGTCTCAAACTCACCTAGCTTCTTTCTTTTGGGCACAATGTCTTTCAAGAATTTAGCGTAGTTGGGCATCTGTTCAATTGCCTCAACTAATGGCAAGTTGATATGGACTTGCTTTAGTATATCAAGGAATTTCTTAAATTGATGGTCTTGTTTCTATTTTTTCAGCCTTTGTAGGAAAGGCGGTGGTGGTTGTATCTCATCCAGGATTTCATTAGATTGGAATTTAATACCTGGAACAATTGTTTGTCTTGTTGTCTCGGCAGGAAGTGCAGGTGTTGTCGAGCTTTTTGCTGGGGCATCGTCTTCGTGCTCAGTCTGTTCAGCATCCAAGTCCTCTTTATTTGTATCCTTCTGTATTGTTTGTGGAGCTTTGGTTGCTGACTTGAACATTGTTTCCTTCAGTTGTAGACCACTTCTTGTTGTGATTGCTTTGCATTGTTCATGGCCCATTCCCTTAGCAACTTCAGTATTGCTAGGTAATCCCCCTTGTGGTCTTGTATTTTGTCTTTGAGCGAATTGACTAACTTGGGTTTTTAGTGATTTTATAGCAGCTTCTTGGTTTTGCAGCCTCATCTCTGTTCTATTCATGAAGTCATAAGTCCTGTTCATGAAATTACTATTGTCATCCATATATGATTCAAATTTCATAATAAAGGCCTTAAGAGTATTCTCCATTGAAAATTCATAGGATGTTGCTGATGCATCTGTTGCTACGATAGTGACTACTGCATCTACTGCTGCGGCAGTGGATGGTAATTGGAGGTCTGCTTGGTAGGGTTTAAGGCATTGTTAAGATTGCTGCATGAAAAGTTTGAGTGCCTTTTCCAATCCGGATTGTATGTATTTGACATCATGTTGTTATTCTGGTTATAATTTCCCACAAAAAATCCAGTTTCCTCGTCTTGCATATACTCAGAAGAATTTATAGCCTTCACTTCATGAGTATTTTGTTGTACTTGCATATTCTGAACCATTTTTATTTTGGTTGTAATCCTCCTCGCCTAGAAGTAGAAAATTGAAAATCGTTCCTTGTGAGTTTGTTCAGAATCTCTATAGCTTCTTCCAAGGCCTTGTCAAGGAGTGTGCCGTTTGCTGAGGCATCCAACATCATTCTAATCGGGGCGTTGGTGGCATTATAGAACATGGTTACTTGCGTCCATAATGGGAATCCATGTGGTAGACATCTGTTCAGTAACTCTCTGTAGCGTTCCCAAGCCTCGTACATAGGTTCGTCATCAGCCTGTCTAAATGAAGTGATCTCATTACGGATTCTATCATATAGATTTGTAGGGTTAAATCTCATAATGAATTCTCAGCAGAGTTCACTCCAAGATCCAATTGATCCTACCAGAATGCTATTTAACCAGGTTTTGGCCCTATCCCTCAGTGAATAGGGGAAAAGTTTCAGCCTCAAAATATCTTCATGAACTCCTTGGATTTTGAAAGAGTTGCATACTTCCATGAAGGATTTGAGATGCTACCTGGCATCTTCTGTTGCAGCCCCATTGAATTGTCCAATAGTATTCAACATATTGAACATTACTGG
Source organism: Abelmoschus esculentus (assembly GCA_035048815.1). NCBI lineage: Eukaryota > Viridiplantae > Streptophyta > Magnoliopsida > Malvales > Malvaceae > Abelmoschus > Abelmoschus esculentus. Next base: position 6,982,061 of record JAUCBN010000026.1, on the reverse strand, counting down.
TTTAAGTTCAAAGTGGGTTGCCTCAATCTCTGGTGTAACACCCCTGGTTTCAATCCATTTAAATCTTCCACCAGAAAGTCTCTAACAGTTAGCTACCGCGGCAGTGGTTGCGGCAGTGGTTGCTGTTGATAGCCTCCAATGCCTTCAGGTAGGTTCTGATTTCCAGGATTCATTGCCATGGCTCCTTGGATCTGTCTTCTCAGCCTTTGATAAGTCCTTTCGATTTCTGGGTCGATATCACGTAATGGAGTGTTAGGGTTAGCCCTGGTCATACACCAAAAACCAAATAAAAATAGAAATAAAAAAAATAAAAATAACTAAAATAAAAGCAAGAATATAAAGAAAACAAAATTTAGTTGTCAATCCCTGACAACGGCGCCAAAAACTTGATGCGTGCTAAAAGATACACAATTAAGTGTAAGTGAAACATCGTCAAGTAATAAAGTGATAAGCATTTATCGAAAATTGTCTCCACATGGATTGATATACTTAATATGTTTCCTTTTGGTCTTCTTGCTTCTGTAAAAGGAAAAGTAAAAACAAAAATTAATTTGATATTGAATTAACTAATAAACTAAGCTAACTAAGGTAATAACAATTATGAGAGAGGGGGGTAAGATCTAGTTGTTTCGTATTATGAATTCGGTTGATCTACTTCTGGTTCCAATTCAATTACACTGCACTGCCTCGGCAGTACTGCAGATACTGTCTCGGCAGCGACATTGTCCTCTACCACGGCAATCCTTGCTCTTGGGCAGATTTACCAAAGTTCGGCAAAGTGTCATTGTATGGTTTCGCTTATCCCTAAGTCGAAATGTTGTTGAAGGTCAGTCCTTGGTGATACCTCCCGACGTTAATCAATTATAACCAACAACCAATCCCACACTTCTTTTAGCCGCTGAAACTCTTAACCTATCCCTAGACCGAGTTAGTATCCTCAATTAAGTGAATACCGCACTTACTCCTTTTGTAAGTCTAACTCTCCCGAGTCTAGACAAATGGATTACTTACAAACTTCCCTCCCGGGCTTGGATGCAAGAACAAAGAATGGCAAAGAGTAAGTAAACTTCAATATTTTATTGCATTGAAATAAGAATCAAAATACAATCTACTCTCACGAATACTTAATAAACTTCACCAACATCCTAAGAAAACTTAGAACATGATGGGAAGAATTGTTCCTTAGACTCTCTCAAAGTATGTCTATCTAATTCTCTCTAATTTTTGCCTCTTCTAGACCCTAGGACGGCTATGCCTTATATAGGTTTGGCCTAGGGCAAACCTTTCCTAATTAGAGTATAACTTGGAGTAGGGAACAAGTTATGCACATAAGTTAAATATTTTCAAGTTTGATCTTCTAGAAGGTTTCATCCCGCGTGGCCTTGTTCTTGGGATTTTCTTGTGTTGTTCAGCTCCGAATCTTGGGCTTCTTGCTCAACAATGCTCTCCTCAATTTTCTATTTCCGCTGACAGCTATATTGCCTTTTTCTTCTCTACTACATCGGCATCAGGTCCTACCTCGGCCTCCTTCTGCTGCCTCGGCAATATTTGTTTCCACACAGATAAGAAAATGCAGTAGAGTACGCCTTTTCTACAAATATATTCTTTAATAGCATAATCCCAAAATATATCACATTAAGCCCATGCATAGGTTCAAGTAGGTGTAGATTTGATGATAAGTGCCCATGAAAAGTGTAGAAAGTGCTAATGAGTGAAGCACTTATCATCTACGAACTAATCAAAGACGACCTCTGCTATGACAATACCAATTGGGAAACAGGTTCCCAGAGAGGTTCGGTGTCAAGACAAAACTTACTACCCGAGGCTAAGATGTTGACAACATTTGTAAAAAGACGTCTCATCCCAACATCCCACAATAGCACGATCGTTCAAAGAAGATTGGTTCTTATCCAATCCATCATTAATAAAAGAAGCATTAATGTGGGAGAGTTGATCTTAAGGGAAATTTACGAATGCGGTAAGAAGGAAAATGAACCTTTATATTTTTCATGTTTAATCACTAGTCTTTGAACTACCGCAGGTGTCCCAGTCGAAAATACGGATGAAATTACGGCCTCAAAGCGAGGGTGGTGATACATGTCAATATATTGCTTTTCAGAGAAAAGAACTTTTAAAATCAACTAACACTAACAGTGTTTATGTGATTTCAGGGTCATAGTCTAATCCTAAGTACTAATTCTAAGAGACCTTTCCGAATTCAAGTCTGGTGAATGGTGTATACAGCTGCGGCAACTGGAGAATATATTGCTGCCTAGGCAGTCTCAATAAAATTCAACAGACTTAAAAAAATTCCATGCATAAAAATGTAATTACTATAAAGACAGAAATTAAGGTAGTAGTAGGATAATCCGAATAATTTCCATGTGTTAACGCTCTAAAAAGTGTATATTTTATACCCTTTTACTTAAGGTTTTGTTTGCTTTGAAGTTCATTTGCATTGCATTTCATTGCATTTAGCTGCATTTCATGTGCATTTGCATTTAGTTTAGGTTTTTATCTTATTTTATTTTTATTTTTAAAAGATGCTACTTTGAAGAGTATTTTGTTGGTGATTCTGCGCAGATGCTGGAGTAAAATTGAAAGAACGGAAGAGATACTGTAGCATATTTCTCAAGTGTTAGATCGGACTTCAAGGATGCTACATCATTGTGGGTAGACAAAACAAAACGGAAGAAAGGACACACCTACAGCCCACTGTCTTCACGCGTTTTCCAGGCCAATTGTACCTCCTCTGCAAATTCTGCCGATGTCACACCGGCCCTGGACCCTGCTGTAACCCCCTTAGCCCGGCTTAGACGGAACAAGCACTAATGGGTCACATGGGAAATATCGAATCAAACCTGTGAGGATCCAATCTGATAAACAACCCTGAAAACCGTAACATTTTTTTATCTTATCTAGATGTACGATTATTCTCCTATGTGTAATTAACTTAAGTAGGACAGAGACGGGCGCAATTCAATCATTATAAGTCGATCAATTAATGCATACATGATTAGGGACCAAAATGTAATAAACCAATATGCATCACCAAATCCACAAGCAATCCACCGGATATCAATTAAGCAAGCTTAAAACATTCACCATTCAATTCAGATCAAACGAGGTATCTTAATTTATCAATTTTACGTTCTAGCATTCATGGGCTTAATTGCAATATATGTAATACTAGGTATTTAATCCTTCTTATAACACTCGATGTGTGTTCGGGTTAAAGAGTGAATCATGGTGTCACAACATCTCCTAATTTACTCATAGATCCATTGTATTCACTTACTAATTTAAATCCTACATTTCATGCATTTAAAACTCTCGAATTGCCCTTTCTAGGCCAGGTGTTTCGATACAGCCCTTGGGGTGTTTCGGAACACTTGTGCCCAGTGATCTCATGGTTCGAACTATGATCATCTGTTTCGAAATAGCCCATAGGGTGTTCCGGAACAGACATGTCCAGTAGCATTTGGTACCGAACCCTGGTTCGATACAGGTGTTCCAATAGGCATAGGGGTATCGATACTGCCACAGGGTGTTTCGATACCCCCTGTATTCTGGACTAAGTGAGACGTATAAGCTCAACTGAACCAATCCAAACATAAACATTAATAACCCAATTCTATATGCAACATTCCTAGGCATCACCATCAACATAACCACACCTCAAAACACCAGAAAATATCACAAGGAGTCCTATAGGCATGCTTCCTAAGAATGAATAGCAACATAACAAACATGCTAGTTCATGCTTCAACAATTCAAACATAACAAAAATTCAACCATTAACAACCAAACAATAATGGTCTTATTACAACATGAAACAAAGTCTAAATGCTCACTCCTCTCGTAGATTGCGTTACACATTGCCTTGCCCAATTTATTTGCCAAAAACATACCAAATTTAAAGTGAACTTCCCCTTGGTTTCCTTGCCTCGAACGATGCTCCAAGTGCCTTTTATTTTTCTGCAAGGATGAAAAGAGAGCTTAAGCAAACATGCTTAGTGAGGAAGCTCTACACAAATCATCAATGCTTCTATTTAAAACCATGAAGAAATCATAATTTGCAATACATTATTAAATCTTGCATACTAATATTTCATGCCCAAGTTCTTTAAAACATATACATCCTTGAGTTCACATAACCTTATCAAAACAATTTATGAGTGATGCTCAAACCTCTTCTCAATTTCATGTATGTATATTGGCTTTCTAGTGATCACTTAATGTGAACCTTGAGTTCACCGAATACACGGATCCATGAGACATTTTTCTCGTCATGATACGAAGTCACCATTGACATGACACGAAGTCACCATTGACATGACACGAAGTCACCATTAGCACTACCACGCACGATCAGACACATAATCACCCTTGTTACGTGTAGGCGGCTCTACCACGCACGATTGGACACAAAGTCACCCTTGTTACGTGTAGGCAATATTCTTTATACTCAGTTTTGATTATAGTGCACTTAAGACAATCCTAATGACATGTCATTCGTACGAATCTAAAGTTAGTGTCACTAAGCCAATATCATAATCAAATGTGCATGATAACTTACTGCTCATAATGCATGCATAATATGTTCAACAAATGAACTACAAGCCATGCCCAAAGGCACCATCATGTACAAGACAAATAACCATGTTGTATTCCAAAACATTTATCATAATTTTCCATAATCATGGGTGCTAAACAAGCTATGCATTTCAGCAAGTATCCCTCATGTATGCATCAATTCAAAACATGCTCATGCACTTCCATAAATCTCATTGCATTACCAATAAATTACCTTTGTCAAAAAATAGCCGAAACTCATATCGGTTCATCAAAACAATTACTTTACTTACTCTTAAACTATGGAAGGTTTTCACACTCTTCCATAGCCCCCAAAAGCAGAACGTACAAAACGCGATTCGCTTTAAATCCGAATTCACTCACCAACAAGCGAAACGAGCTTTCGCCGCTATCCGATGATCGCACCAACGCAACAGCAATCAAGATTCTTCTTGTACCTCCTCTACAACATTAAAAATAGAGCATTCTCACGTCATAACATGCTCAAACCAACAGCCACATCCGATCACCATTAAACTACCGAAAACTTAGCCGAAAAGACCGAAAACTAAGCCAAAACGTAACCGAACAACATCAGCCCAAAACCTAACGAATCTAACATCTAATCAACCTCAATTATGATCCAAAAACATATCCAAACCATCCTTATACCTCTAGAAACATTTAAGCATCTAAAATAGCCCATAAAACAACCAAAAAACACCTTAAAACTACACCGATTGCATTATTCCGAGATTAAATTAATATGCTATCAAAAGAAGACTCAACTAATCATTAAATCAACATAAAAACATAATTGAATTCATCTAATTTCCAGCATTAAATGAGATCCAAAAAGATTTCACAAAAACATCACAAAAACATTAGATCTAACATTAAAAACATAGAATCAAGTGTTTATTCAAAGATTAGCAAGCTAATACTTGGGAATTTCAATAAAGAAACTTAGAAAAGAATAAAAATCCAGAAAATTACTTCAAGATCTATTCACCAAAAATATGTATTTTTCCCCTTCTTGATTCCTTGTAATTTGATGTAGATTTGATGAAATTGATGCATAGGTTTTGTCAAGGATGGAAAGATGATGCAAGTGATAGAATCTTTGTGGAAAAAGATGCTAAAATCAGCAAGAAATTGAAGAGAAAAGATGAAGAGAAAGTGGAGAGAAAATGAGAGAAAAAGATGAGAGAAAATTAAGAGGAAAAGTGGTTTTTGAGAAAAAATGATTAAAAATCCAATTAAAGTAATTAAAAATACTTTTTTGGTGAATAAATCATCATTAAAAATTAGAAATGGGTTTATGTCCCTCTAAGGATTCTATGCTTAGCTTGCTTTTTAATTTAGTCACTAAAACATGTAAATTGCCGAAAATTACAAAATAGTCCCCCAATTTTCCAAAAATTACAAATTAGTCATTTATGCATAATTAAGCATAATTAAAAATCATTATAAAATCCAAATTATTTTCTTTTAATTTTTATTAATATTTTTAATATTTCAAACCACCTTCCAAATTATTATTTTTCTTAATTAAAAATACCCTTATTTTATTTTTCCCGAAATTAATGAACCGGAGAACCCGATTCGACCCGAATCGAATCCTCCTAACTAAGACTAAACTAATAACCCCAAAAACGGGATGTTACACCTACCACAATTTTTTGCAAACGTTGCACCACCTCTGCAGACCTGCAACAGTCCCTTATAGACCCTACATTTCTTCCATCTACTATAGCAAATGTTAGGGGATATTCCCTTGGCACCTTTAGGGCACCAAACCCTAGAAGCCTCCTATAAATACAAGGCCAAGCCTCCTACAACAAGGATGCGCAGCAAAGGAAAGAAAATTCAATAGCTAAAGAGCACAAAAAGGACTAAGCTTTAAGAAAGTACGAGGGAGAAAAAAGAAGAAAGGAGGCTTCTTTCGGTCATCTTCAACCTCTAGTCAAGCCATCATTGTTGGAGAGCTTTAAGCAAGGGATTTGCGTGACTTCGGGAGGAGCAAAAAGCTAGGAAAAGTGTCATGGCACAAGCGTTTGAGACTTCCTTCCTCTTCACTTTGTTTACCTCTTTTCTAAGTTGTTGATTATGTATTTCAAAGGACGAAAGTTGAATAGTTTTTCATACCTAGCCATGAACTAAACTAGTATGGCTAAGTCTTGTTTTGGATGATCTTTATTTTGTTTTAATGGATGTTTATTGTTTCCGGTATTTACTTTGTGCTTTGTTCAAGAATACTAACACTATTTTTACTATAAACCTAGGTTTGTAAGAGCACCGGGAGGTAGCCATAGCTCAAGGGGTTTGGGAAGCTTAGATCTAGGGATAGACAAAGCTAGACCAACTTGAACAATGGGGTTGCTGCGGGAGCAGAATTCTAACTTGTCTTAAGGATAAGGTAGAGTTTTAACGACTAAAAGGGGTATTACTTTATCAACATTAGGAGTGTTAGGGTTGAGACCGAGAGGTAATGTCTTAGCATTTTCGAGTGTTAGGCCTCCTGACTAGGGATAGTGGAGGCATTTTTAGTAAACTCTGTCGAGCACTAATAAACCAGGGGAATAGTAGTATCCATGAGGGTAGTAAAGTCATACCACAGCAAGCCTAGCCTGTCTTAAGCTTGAATATCTTTTCAGTGTTGTGTTTGTGCAGCTTTATTTATTTCTCCAATATTTGTTTATTTGTCACTGTATTTTCGTGACAATCTTTGTTTTGCTCCAGCATCATTGATGACATTTTTATTTTGCTAAAGCATTTTTGGTGACACTTGCAGAATTACTTTAACATATGTTCGTACAAAGGATTATTTTATCTTTTGTGTATGTTAACTATTTTTGAATTAACCTATCTAATCCTCGTGGGAACGATCTCACTCACACACTTTATTACTTGTTCGATGTATATACTTGCACATTCTTGCATGTAATTCAATCACATATTTTAATCATCTCTCAGCGCTACAAGCATACCAAAAAGTTTTTGGCGCCGTTGTCGGGGATTGAGGCAATTGGATATTTCAATCATAGTTTCCATACTTTCTATCTTTGTTTTGAGTTTTTTTTATTTGGTTTAATCTTCGTTATCTTTTTAGGTTTTTGGTTAGTGGATGCCCAAAGTGAATCGTCGAGAAGGCCTCAAACCATTTATTCCAGAAATCAAAAGGTATTTTAGACAAAGGAGGCGAGAGCAAAGAACAAGAGCCATGTATCAGGATCCACAGAATCAAAATGCTAGAATTATACCTACAACAAATCCAAATGCTACAGCAAATCTGGAGATAGTAGCAAGACCAAGGGCGATTCGAGATTACTTGACACCAATCTTGGATGACCTCAATTCTGGGATAGTGATACCTGAGATACAAGCAGCACACTCCGAGCTCAAGCTTGTGATGTTTACTATGCTTAACTCGATCGGACAGTTTGAAGGATCACCTCACGAGGACGCTCGACAACACATCCATGCTTTCTTGGAGGTTTACAATTCATTCTGCCAACAAGGAGTGCACGAGTATGTGTTGAAGCTCAATCTATTTCCATACTCTTTAATAGACCGAGCAAGAGAATGGTTGAATTGAATTCCAGTCAGTTCAACAGAGTCATGGAAAGCTTTGTGCAAAAGCTTTTTTGCGAGATACAACCCACTCAACATGAACACTCAATTCTGAAATGAGATAATATTCTTCAGAGAAGGGGATGATGAGTCGATGTATGAGTGTTGGGATCGGTGCAAAAGCTTGCTAAGAAGGTGTATCAATCACGGTTTTCAAGATTGGACTCAAATCTTGATGTCCTACAATTGTAACCCCCTTAGCCTGGCCTAGACGGAACCGGCACTAACGGGTTACACGGGGAATATCAAACCAAACCCGCGAAGGTTCGATTCGATAAACAATCCTAAAACCGCTATATTTTTTTTATTTTATCTTACTAGATGCAGAATCTTATTCCTACGTGACAAGGTCTCATACAAAGCATTATCGGTAACACATTAATTAAAAACAACCATCCGATTAAACAATAACATAGATTAAGGACTAAAATGTAAAAGTTTTAAATCCTATTAAGAAAATATAAATTCTCTTCATCAAAGTTCAATTAAACATACAAGAGTTCCTCACAGCAAATTTCAACTCAAACGGATCATTCTAACATCATTAATTGCATGTTCCTCTAATTTAGGGACCAAAATGTAAATCTTCCAAAATACAAGGACTTCATCCAAATTAGATTAACCCTCTTGAAATTAAATCAACTTTATGCATGCATGCAAAATTTCAGCTCAAAATAACATCTGCAAGTACCTTAATCGAACAAAAAAAATATTCGGGAATAAAATATAATTCCTAGCAACTTTCAATACTAAATATAATTAGTAACATATGGCACATAATCAACAACGTCACGAACATCAATCAAGCTATAGGCATGCTTCCTAGAGAATGATTAACAACATAACAATCATGCAAGTTCACACATCAACAATCCATACAATCCCAAAGCTCACAATTAACAATCATACAATAATTGTCTTATTACAACATAAACCAAAGCCTAAAATACACACTCCTCACATAGGTTCTGTTACACATTACCTTGCCCATTTTATTTGCAAAAAAAATACCAAATTCAAAGTGATTCTTCCCCTTGGTTTCCTTGCCTCGAACGAAGCTCCAAGTGCCTTTATTTCTCTGCATGGATGAAAAGAGAGCTTAAGCAAACATGCTTAGTGAGGAAGCTCTACACAAATCATCAATGCATCTATTTTAAACCATGATAAAACCATAATTTATAATACATTCTTAAATCATGCATGCTAACATCTCATGCTCATGTTCTTTAAATCATATGCATCCTTGAGTTTACATAACCTTGTCAAAACAATTTATGAATGATGCACAATGTCCATTTCAAATTCATGTATGTATATTGGCTTTCTAGTGACCACTTTAATGTGAACCTTGAGCTCACCGAATACACGGATCCATAAGACCATTGTCTCGTCATGACACGAAGTTACCATTGACATGACACGAAGTCACCATTGACATGACACGAAGTCACCATTAGCAATACCACGCACGATCGGACACATAGTCACCCTTGTTACGTGTAGGCGGCTCTACCACGCATGGTTGGACACAAAGTCACCCTTGTTACGTGTAGGCAATTTTCTGTATTCTCAGTTTTGATTATAGTGCACTTAAGACAATCCTAATGATATGTCATTCGTATTCGTATCTAAAGTTAGTGTCACTAAGCCAATATCATAATCAAATGTGCATGATAACTTGTTGCTTATAATGCATGCATAATATGTTCAACAAATGAACCAAAGCCATGCCCAAAGGCACCATCATGTATAAGGCAATTAACCATATTGTATTTCAAATCATATAACTTGTTGCTCATAATGCATGCATAAATTGTTCAACAAATGAACCAAAAGCCATGCCCAAAGACACCATTATATATAAGGCAAATAACCATATTATAATCCAAATCATTTCTCATAATTTTTCATAATCATGGATGTTAAATAAGCTATGCATTTCAGCAAGTAATTCTCATGTATGCACCATTTCAAAACATGCACATGCATTTCCATAAATCTCATGCATTACCAACATAATGCCTTTATCAAATATAGCCGAAACTCATATCGGTTTATCAAAAACATTTACTTTACTTACTCTTGAACTATGGAAGGTTTTCACACTCTTCCATAGTCCCCAAAACAGAACCGTACCAAACGCGATTCGCTTTTAGTCCGAAAACACTCACCAACAAGCGAAACGAGCTCTTGCCGCTATCCGATGATCGCACCAACGCACCAGCACTCAAGCTTCTTTTTGTACCTGTTCTACAACATTAAAAACATAGCATTCTCACATCATAACATGCTCAAACCAACAGCCATATCCGATCACCATTAAACTACCAAAAACTTAGCCGAAAAGATTGAAAACTAAGCCGAAACACATCCGAACAACATCAGCCCAAAACCTAACGAATCTAACATCTAATCCACTTCAATTATGATCCAAAAACACATCCAAACCATCCTTATACCTCCAGCAACATTTAAGCATCTAAAACAGCCCATAAAACAATCGAAAAGCACCTTAAAACTACACCGCTTGCATTATTCCGGGATTAAATTAATGTGCTATCAAAAGAAGACTCAATTAATCATTAAATCAACATAAAAACATGATTGAATTCATCTAATTTCCAGCATTAAATGAGATCCAAAAAGATTTCACAAAAACATCACGAACTCACTAGATCTAACACTAAAAACATATAATCAAGTTTTTATTCAAAGATTAGCAAGCTAATACTTGGGAATTTCAATAAAGAACCTTAGAAAAGAATAAAAATCTAGAAAATTACCTTCAAGATCTATTCACCAAAAATATGAGATTTTCCCCTTCTTGATTCCTTGCAATTTGATGTAGATTTGATGAAAGTGATGCTTAGGTTTTGTAAAGGATGGAAAGATGATGCAAATGATGTAATCTTTGTTGAAAAAGATGCAAAAATCAGCAAGGAATTGAAGAGAAAAGATGAAGAGAAAGTGGAGAGAAAATGAGAGAAAAAGATGAGAGAAAAATGAGGAAAAAGTAGTTTTGAGAGAAAATGATAAAAAAGCAAATTAAAGTAATTAAAAATACCTTTTTGGTGAATAAATCATCATTAAAAATTAGAAATGGGTTTATGGCCCTCTAAGGATTCTAAGTTTAGCTTGCTTTTCAATTTAGTCACTAAAACATCATATTTTCGAAAATTACCAAATCGGTCCTCCAAATTTTTCCAAAAATTACAAATTGGTCATTTATGCATAATTAAGCATAATTAAAAATCAATATAAAGTCCAAATTATTTTCTTTTAATTTTGAAACATATTTTAAATATTTTAAACCACCTTCCAATTTATTATTTTTCTTAATTAAAATATCCTTATTTTATTTTTCCCGGAATTAATGAATCGGAGGACCGATTCGACCCGAATCGAATTCCCCTAACTAAGCCTAAACTAATAACCCCAAAAACGGGATGTTACGATGGAGTCAATGCACCCACAATGATGATGTTAGATACTTCATCAAATGAGACACTGCTAGACAAGTCTCTAGAAGAAGCATTTGATATTTTGGACAAAATAGCCAACAACGATTATCAGTTTCCAACTATTAGGCTTGGGACAGATGACGAACTCAAGGAAAGCTGGAGCTCGATGCTAATGATTCTGTCTCAGCACAACCTTCTGCTATCACAAATATGTTGAAGAATCTTCAACAGCCCAGTGAAGTACGAGATGCTAAGGCATTAAGTTGTGTGCATTTTAGTGGAAACCACTTCGATAAAGATTGCCCAACTCATCAGGAGGCTGCTCATTACGTTGGAAACTTCGACCAAAATTCCAACAACCCCTAGTCCAACACGTATAGTCCAGGGTAGAGACACCATCCTAATTTTTCTTGGGGTAATCAAGGACCAAATCAAGCTAGCAGCTCAAATAGGCAGCAACCCCTGGCAACAAACCAAGGGGTCCAAGGTTTTAAGGGAAATATGCCATGGCATAATGAACACAAGGGAACAATTCATCATTAAAGTAACAACAAATTTTTGGAAGCTTCGCTGCAAGAATTCATGACTTCGACTAAGGAGTTCATGACATCAACAAAAACATTATTGAAGGAGCATTCCACCACCATCTCTAATCAAGGAAATCTGTTGCAGACCCAAGGTGCACTGCTGCAAAGCCACGGCGCTTCACTTAGATCGCTGGAGAATCAAATGGGTCATATTGCTCAAGCATTACAAGTAAGACCAAGAGGCCATTTGCCTAGTGATACTGAAGTCACTAAAAGTCATGTCAAAGAGCAATGCAATGCACTTACCTTGAAGAGTGGAAGACAAATCAACACGGGGGAACAACTCAAACGAAAGGAGAAAGAAGAAACTCTCATTCAAGGGCAAAAAGAAGATGAACAACAAGAAAAAAAATCTACTCAAGAAGAAACTGGAGAAAACATAAATACTGAGGCATTTGGTGAGAAGCTTGCAGATGCTGCAGCAAATAGAGCAGCACCACCGTAATCTTTGGAGGACACAAGACCACCACCATCATTCCCTCAGCGATTGAAACAACACAATGAGGATCTCTAATTTCAAAAGTTTGTAAGTATGTTGGACCAATTTATATAAATATTTCATTTTTAGATGCTATTGATCAAATGCCTTCATATGCAAAATTTTTGAAAGACATTGTTACGAAGAAAAGAAAAACTGAGAATTTTGAAACAGTTGCTATAGCATCCGAGTTCTATTCTGGGAGAACTAAGCTTCCCATGAAAAGGCAAGATCCTGGCAGCTTCATCATTCCATGCTCGATAGGAGACAATTTTGTGAGCAGAGCATTATCTGACCTAGGCTTGAGTGTAAATCTGATGCCCAAGGCAATATTCAAGAAACTTGGTATAAGGAGTACGCGGCCTACCACTGTCATCTTGCAATTGGCAGACCATTCTCATGTCCGACCAGAAGGCAAAGTAAAAGATCTGATAGTAAAAGTGGGCAAGTTTGTGTTCCTTGTGGACTTTTTAATTTTAGATTGTGAAGTAGACTACAAAGAGCCCATCATATTGGGGCGGCCATTCCTTGTAACCGGTCAAATTCTCATCGACTATGAGAAGGGAGACTTCACAATGCGAGTAGCAGATCAATCCATGACCATCAATGTCTTCAACACTCTCAAGCACATGGATGATAATGAAGAATGTCACTGTATAGCCGGGATAAATGCTATAGCAATTGAAGAAGATGCAGATTTTTGTTGTGATAATTTTCCGCAAATAAAGGACTTTGCAAAAATGCTGGAGGAGCACAATCAGGATGAAGAAGAAGCTCATCTAGAGCTACAACAAATTGGTTATTTCAAGCCAAGACCAGGTACAAAATTTGAATCAATAGATTTCTCTGAATTTATTCCTCCTAAACCATCACTTTTACATGCACCATCTCAAGATTTAAAAACACTTCCGCCGCATTTAAAGTATGTTTATTTGGGATCTCACAATACTTTGCCAATGATTATTTCTTCTAGCTTAGATCCTAACCAAGAGCTTAGTCTTGTGAATTTGTTGTCGCAATATAAGAAAGCTCTAGGGTGGACTATGGTCGATTTGAAGGGCATAAGCTCTACGATCTACATGCATAAGATCCTGCTAGAAAAATGTCACAGCAATTCTTTTGAGCCCCAAAGAAGACTAAACCCAGCAATGAAGAAGGTAGTGATGATAGAGATTATCAAGTGGTTGGATGAAGGGATCATATAATCAATTTCTGACAGCTAATGGGTTAGCCCTGTGCATTGTGTTCCCAAGAAGGGAGGCAAGACAGTGATCATAAATGAGGATAACGAGTTGCTCCCGAAAAGGACAGTCACAAGCTGGCACATTTGTGTGGACTATAGGAAGCTAAACAAGGCAACTAAGAAGGACCATTTCCCTTTCCTTTTATCGATCAAATGCCTGATCGATTAGCGGGAAAGGCTTACTATTGCTTCCTCGATGGCTATTCTATGTACAACCAAATTGCTATAGCACTAGAGGACCAAGAGAAGACAACCTTGACCTGCCTTTATAGGAATTATGCTTTTCAAAGAATGTCATTTGGGTTATGTAATACTCCAGTAACTTTTCAACGTTGCATGTTGGCAATTTTTTCAGACATGGTTGAAGAATTTTTGGAGGTATTTATGGATGATTTTTTTGTGTTAAGAGAAACTTTTGAAAAATGCCTAGGCAACTTGGCCAAGGTAATGAAATGCTGTGAAGAAGCCGACCTTGTAGTCAATTGGGAAAAATGCAATTTTATGGTGATTGAAGGTATGGTTTCAGGCACAAAATTTCAAACAAAGGAATTAAAGTTGACAAAGCAAAAGTAGATTTGATAGAGAAACTACCACCTCCCACCACTGTGAAGGGAATTAGAAGCTTTCTAGGACATGCTGGCTTCTATAGGAGGTTCATCAAGGACTTCTCGAAAATCTCTAAGCCACTCTACAATTTGCTACAGCAAAATTAACACTTTGTCATCAATGAAAAATGTCACAGCACTTTTAATGAACTGAAGAAGAAGCTTACCTCAACTCCAATAGTAATACTACCTGATTGGACTGAGCCATTCGAGTTGATGTGTGACACAAGTGACTATACAGTTGGCGCAACACTAGGTCAAAGGCGAGGTAAACTCTTCCATGTTATTTACTATGCAAGTAGAACTCTTAATGAAGCTTAAATTAACTATACCACTACTGAGAAAGAGTTACTTGTCGTAGTATTTGCCTTCGATAATTTTAGGGCATATCTTATAGGAACTATGGTGATAGTACATGCTAATCATTCTGACATCAAATACCTAGTGACTAAGAAAGATGCTAAGCCGAGACTTATTAGGTGGATACTTTTGCTTTAGGAATTTGATATTGAAGTAAAGGATAGGAAAGACACTAAAAATCAAGTTGTAGACCACCTATCTAGACTAGAAAATCCTGATAATTTAGGAGGAGATTTTGAGATCAAGGAAAATTTGCTTAATGAGAAAATTTTATATGCTACAGCATTACCTTGGTATGCCGATATTGTTAATTTTCTTGTTAGTGGTATTTTTCTTATTGATTTATCTAGCTAGGATCACAAGAAGTTCAAACATGATACAAAATTTTTCTACTGGGATGAACCATATTTATTTAAGCAATGTGCTGATCAATTGTTTCGAAGATGTGTACCGGAAGAAGAACAAAAAGATATCCTATTCCATTGCCATGAAGCATCATGTGGTGGGCACTTTGGTGGATCAAGGACTGCTACAAAGGTCCTTCAATCTGGATCCTACTGGCCCTCACTCTTCAAGGATGCTCAAGTATTTTACAAGGGATGCGCTAGATGTCAAAGAACCTATAACATCTCGAGGAGGAATGAAATATCGTTGCAAAATATTCTGGAAATCGAGCTTTTCGATGTTTGGGAATTGATTTTATGGGATCATTTCCATCCTCCTATGGTGATTTGTATATCTTGCTAGCAATGGACTACGTGAGCAAATGGGTAGAAGCGGTGGCAACACCTCGCAATAATTCCAAGACAGTCTTGAAGTTTTTGCACAAGAATATTTTCACAAGGTTTGGAGTCCCTAGTGTCATAATCAGTGATGAAGGAACCCACTTAGACAACAAGGTCATTGCTAAGGCATTACAACGCTATGGAGCCAGACACAAAATTGCTACAGCATATCATCCACAGACAAATGGCCAAGCTAAAATCTCCAATAGAGAAATCAAGCAAATCCTAGAGAAGATAGTCAACACAAAGAGAAAGGACTGGTCTCCAAGGCTGGATGAAGCTTTGTGGGCATATAGGACAGCTTACAAGACTCCTTTAGGGATGTCCCCATTCAAGCTGGTTTATGGCAAAGCATGTCATTTGCCCATGGAGCTCGAACCAAAGCTTATTGGGTTATCAAAAAGCACAATATGGATTTCAAGGTAGCTAAAGAGAATAGGCTTTTGGAGGTAAATGAAACGGACGTATTTCGATCCCATGCCTATGAGAATGCTAGGATTTACAAAGAAAAGACAAAGAGGTGGCGTGATAAACATCTCTTGCCACGATATTTCTCAGAGGGCAAACAAGTGTTACTCTACAACTCAAGACTCAAACTTTTTCTTGGAAAATTAAAGTCTCGATGGTCATGACCATTCCTGATACATAGGGTTTATCCTTATGCAGTTGTGAAGATCAAAACACTTGATGGAGATCGAATATTCAAGGTCAATGGTCAAAGGCTGAAGATCTATAATGGAGCTCCCATTGTGTGTGACAAGGATGACCCCAATCTACAAAATGCCTAAGTATTTCTATCTCTCTTTTATTTTGCTTTAGCATTTAAATTTTAGTTTGAATAAAAAGTAGAGTTTTTATTTAGTTTTTTTTAGATGTTTTTATTTCTTTTTTGTCCATATTCAGCTTTTAATTTGTGAAGGTACAAACTCAGACCACTATGTGTCCTTGCAACAGTCTGCATAAGATCAGAGGCGTGGCATACCAAGGCAGGACAGTGAGCAGTACACAGTCTGTGCAAGAGAGGCTATGAAAGCGCATCAAGATAGCCATCTACAAAAAAAGACCCACTACAAAGTAAGCATCATTTCTTTTTCATTTCTTTCTTATTTTTACATATAGATTTATTTCATAGCATTGAGGACAATGCTAACCTAAAGTTTAGGGGTAGCAAAGTCTTTGCCTTAGCATTTTCATTTCATTCTGCACGCATATGAATTTGTTATAGCATTAGATTCAATTCAAGACATCTTTTAGGTTAGAATAGATGATATCCAATGATGAGAATCTTGATGCTTTTAAACTGAATTAGTGAATATATTGAGAATGAATTGAACTAAATTAGGACTTGATGCTTTGGAATTTTATTTGACACAATTGTATGCTTTTTATGCTTGACTGGTAGGAACTTTTTAGAAAACTTTGAATCTATGTCTTAGTTAGTTTAGAAAGCAAGAAAAACTCCTTTTTGCTAGAGTATATAAATAAAACTGAAAAAAAAAAGATGAATAAATGCTTTAGCATAAAACTGTAGAAGGACACTCCTCTATGCAAAAGTTAGCTTATGCTTTGAACATAAATAATGCTACAGCATATGAGCGAATGAAAGTTGTCACTAGATGACTCTACCTACTGGCTCGGGGATGAGATGTTTGCCCCATACTCATCTAGAGTTAAGGATGGTAGGTGTGATGAGCTGACACCTTTCGAAGTAGTTTAAAAAAAACTAAGCAAGGGAGTAGATTTTTAGGAACTAGGGTACAGTGAATAAGGAAAACTAAAATTTTTCTAACACTTAAGTATAGGTTAGATACAATTCAGTACACACAAGCAAAGTATCTTGTCTTAGTTCAACTTCTTGGAATTCTCAATATCGTGTAGATTCTTATAGCATTTATATTCTGAGGTTGATGTTTTGCCTGAACTACTGTCAAGGATTGAAAGTAATCTCATAGTATCTTTATATGTCATTTCTTGAGGACAAGCAATATCTTAAGTTTGAGGGTGTGTTAACGCTCTAAAAAGCGTACATTTTATACCCTTTTACTTAAGGTTTTGTTTGGTTTCAAGTTCATTTGCGTTGCATTTCATTGCATTTAACTACATTTCATGATCATTTGAATTTAGTTTAGGTTTTTATCTTATTTGATTTTATTTTTATTTTTAAAAGATGTTGCTTTGAAGGGTATTTTGTTGGTGATTCTGTGCAGATGCTGGAGCAAAGTTGAAGGAACCGAAGAGATGCTGTAGCATATTTCTCAAGTTTTGAATAAGAACTTCAAGGATGCTACGGCATTGTGGGAAGACAAAACAAAACAGAAGAAAGGACATACCTACAGCCCACCATCTTCATGTGTTTTCTACGCCAGTTGTACCTCCTCTGTAAATTCTACAGACTTCGCACCACCCCTGCACCCTGCCACAATTTTTTGTAGATGTTGCACCACCTCTACAGTCCTGCAACAGTCCCCTGCAGACCCTACATTTCTGCCATCTACTGCAGCAAATGTCAGGGGATATTCCCTTGGCACCTTTAGGGCACCGAACCCTAGAAGCCTCCTATAAATACAAGGCCAAGCCTCCTTCAACAAGGATACGCAGCAAAGGAAAGAAAAATCAATAGCTAAAGAGCATAAAAAGGAGCAAGCTTTAAGGAAGCACGAGGGAGAAGAAAGAAGAAAGAAGGCTTGTTTCGGTCATCTTCAACCTCTAGCCAAGTCACCATTGTTGGAGAGCTTCAAGCAAAGGATTTGCGTGACTTCGGGAGGAGCAACAAGCAAAGAAAAGTGTCACGGCACAAGCGTTTGATACTTCCTTGCTTTTCACTTTGTTTACCTCTTTTCTAAGTTGTTGATTATGTATTTTGAAGGACGAAAGTTGAATAGTTTTTTATACCTAGCCATGAACTAAACTAGTATGGATAAGGTTTGTTTTGGATGATCTTTATTTTGTTTTAATGGATGTTTATTGTTTCCGGTATTTACTTTTTGCTTTGTTCAAGAATGTTAACACTGTTTTACTCTAAACTTGGTTTGTGAGAGCACCGGGAGGTAGCCATAGCTCAAGGGTTTGGGAAGCTTAGATCTAGGGATAGACAAAGCTTGACCAACTTGAATAATGGGGTTGCTGCGAGAGTAGAATACTAACTTGGCTTAGGGATAAGGTAGAGTTTCAACGACTAAAATGGGTAGCACTTTATCAACATTAGGAGTGTTAGGGTTGAGACCGGAAGGTAATGCCTTAGCATTTTCGAGTGTTAGACCTTTTGAATAGGGATAGTGAAGGCATTTTCAATAAACTCTGTCAAGCACTAGTAAACCAGGGGAACAGTAGTATCCATGAGAGTATGAAGTCATACCATAGCAAGCCTAACCTGTCTTAAGCTTGAATATCTTTTCAGTGTTGTGTTTGTGCAGCTTTATTTATTTCTCCAATATCTATTTATTTGCTACTGCATTTTCATGACAATCTTTGTTTTGCTCCAGCATCATTGGTGACATTTTTATTTTACTAAAGCATTTTTGGTGACACTTGCAGAATTGCTTTAGCATATGTCCGTACAAAGGATTACTTTATCTTTTGTGTATGTTAACTATTTTTGAATTAACCTACCCAATCCTCATGGGAACGATCTCACTCACACACTTTATTACTTGTTCGATGTGTATACTTGCACATTCTTGCACGTAATTCAATCATATATTTTAATCATCTCTCAGCACTGCAAGCACACCAACACCATGCATGATAGATATTTTTATAAGGTGGAAAATAGGATCAATACTCCCCCTAACTCGAGGGATGCATTGTCCTTAATGCATCTATCTGATCATAAGGCAACAATAAATGACAAGATAAAATTTAAGAGAAAAGGAAAATATAAATTAATATTGATATGTCGCGTCTTGGCCTCTTCTGTATCTTGAGGGTCATCAGTTTGTGTGGAGTTTGTTGAGAAAGAAACTAAAAAAAATTGCACTGAAAAACAATAATGAAGAAGTATGAAATAAAACGAGGAAATTAAGTTTTAGGGATAAAAACCCATCATTCTATGTCCTTGGATGACCAACCCTCCTTCACATTTTTCCGCTGAGGCAACCTTCCGTCGTGGCAACTTGTTACCGAGGCAACCTCTTTGGGCGGGACGACGAGCTCGATTTCAGAATCATTTTATATGGTTCATGGCTTCTCCTTCTTGAAATCCCTTCCAAATAAATAACTCAAACATAATTAAACTTATTTCCTAAGAAAAAAATAACACAAAAATAATTAAACTAATTTCATAAGATAGTAGTGCAAGAAAATAAAGAAAATGAAATTTAGTTGTCAATCCCCTGCAACGACGCCAAAAAATTGATGCGTGTCAAATGTGCGCAAATTGTGCAAGTGAACACGTTGCAAGTAATAAAGTGATGAGTATATCAGATATAGTCTCCACAGGGATTGGTCTACTTAATATGTCTTATTTTGTCTTCTTGCTCTGTAAAGAAATAAAATAAAAACACAAGTAATTTGAGTGAACTAAATACAAAAAACTAAATAATAAGAAAAATAAGATAAATAAAGTGGCCAGGATCAAATTGTGTTGTATAGTGGATTCGATTGACTTGTTTCTGTCTAATGCAATAGTACAACAATGCCTTGGCAGTACTGCAGATTACTGCCTCGACAGTGGTGACACTCACCTGCTGTGGAAATCTCCTACTCTTGGGTGGACTTTATCAAAGTTCGACAAAGTGTTATTTGATGACTCCACTTATCTCTAAGTAAAAGTACTATTGATGACCAGTCCTTGATGATACCTCTCAACGTGAATCAATTATAATCTCCAAATAATCTCACACTTCTTTTATCCATTGAAACTCTAACCTATCTCTAAGTCAAGTTAGTGTTTTCGATTGAAACATCGTACTTATTCCTTTCGTGAATCTAATTCTCTCGATATTAGATAAATGGATTATTCACAAACTTCTCTCTCGAGCTTGAATGCAAGAATAAACAATGGCAAAGAATAAGCAGACCTTGATATTTTATTGCATTGAAATAAGAAACAAAGTGCAATCTCTTCACATTAATACTTTACAACTTTCACCTAAGCCTAAAGAAAATAAAAACAAAGAAAACTCGAAATCCTAAGATGAACTCTCTCCGATCAAGTCTGATGTCTCTTCCTTGGACGGCTATGGTTTATATAGGCTTGGCCTAGGGTAAACTTTTCCTAATTAGGAATACAACTTGGAGTAAAACACAAGTTAAGTACATAAATAAAAATATTTGTTTTATTTCCAAGTTTATTCCTATTAGGATTCTTTTCTCGCGTGGCCTTTGACCTTGACTTTTCGTGTGTTTCCTAGCTCCAATTTCTGTGCCGCTTGTCTTAAAATTTACATCTTATTTTTCTCTTCAGATCGCCTATCATAACAACATTTTCTTTTCAGATGCTGCCGCAGCCTCAAAATGCTGCCGAGGGAGTTGTTTTTCTGCATTTCAGCTTCAGCTTCTAGCATTCATCTTCAGCTTCCAGCATTCATCTTCTTGTTTGGTAATTCCTTTGATACAGTTTCCTGTCTAAGAAAGAAAACCATCAAATGCATCTATTTTATGTCAAATAATAGATAAATTCATGAAATCCATATTCGGAAGGTGAAATATAGAAATTATGCAAAAATATCTATTATCGCCTCTAATTTTGTCTTTATTAGCAATAATTGAGTTGGAAAATGATATAAAATATGAGGACTTTTGGGCACTCATCAGGTGGACTAGGGAGTTCTACCGCAAAGTCATGCAAATAACCCAAGCAAAACCAGTTCGGGCAACTCCACAACCATTCACTATAGATACAACTGTCTGGGCCTAATACATGGCAGACATATTTGCTTCATCCCACAGCACTGCTGCGGTGAATCCCTACCAGGAAATACTCCAAAAGATGGCAGCCATGGATCTACGACAGCAACAATATATGGAGTACCAAAGAGATTTCAACACAATACTAGACCATATGATGATCAACAATTTTCCGAACCAAGGGGTGCAATTTTTAGAATTCCCTCCAAACAAGTTTGTCAAAGTTACGTCATACACCGAAACAACATCGACCCAAGGAAGATCGCGATCATTCTATGCTACTGGACCAAAGCAACCATTCCATGCTGCTGGCCCATCTCAGCCACCATAGCCTGCCGCGGCATCTTCAGCCAGTCGAAGGCCATCCAAGCGGAGAACAGTCTTCAGCACTCCACCAGGCTCTCCTATCATCATGAGGAGTCTCTCGGTAGAGATAGACTTTTACATGTGGCATTACCACCCAACTGTCGGGCCAAGCGCCCAGCATGCTAGGGCAGAGCAATGAATATTGAAGATGAGGGTGAGATAGATATAATGCCCACAGAAGAAATTGCTAAAGAAGAAGAAGAAGGAGAATAAGAAGTCAACGCTCCATTGCAAAGGACACCACCTACCAGAGTTTAGCCACCCAGACAAGCCAAATCTCAACCAGCACCAGCACGAGAAACAAAAATCAAACTATCAGCAACAAGGCCATGAAAACTGATCGTTACTAGCAGTTCTTCAGAGTTTACTTAATCTTTACACCTTTTATGATGCTTTTATTTTTTTACCTGTTCATTTTCATATTTTGTTTCCTGCTGTGTGCTATAGTTATAAGCATTGAGGATAATGCTCAGTTCGAGAGTGGGGGTGTAGATTCACTACCAAGGTAATTCATTGTCGCGTCCGTACCAAGATAGGAAGTACTTCAGTTAATTTTAAAAAAATTTTGTCCAATACCTTACTTGAAATATTATCCATACTTTTGCACTGTTATACATCAGTATTGCCTTAGTTTATCCTCTTTAGACAATAGAAACCTTTCTCCTTACCATGGCTGGGTCCTGTTTAGAAGGCTTAACTCTAGGATACTAAAAGAAGAAAACTTAGAAGCATGCTATAAGATTGACCCTAAAAAACACTTTTGGGACTTGTTTGATTATAAGAATTCTTTTAATGAACTTAGGTGATAAAGGCTTAGATTTTTAGAAATGTTGGCTAGAGGTGCCTATCACCGACTGTAGGATTCACTCTTCTTCATGCTAGAGGTGCCCAAAATTGGCTCTAGTATGCTAAAAAGATCTTGACACAATCCTTGAGAAGCCCGAAATTGGCTCAAGTAGTTGTTGTTATAAGAAGAGTAAATTAATTCCAAGTCTACTTGTCTTGAACTTAAAGTTTGTCTAAGAAAGCCTGTAGTCAAACTTGTCCACAAAAACTCACACACTCACAAAATCTTATAGCTTGATTACGAGTAAGTCCTTGGATAGCCAAAAGGTTAAGGCTCAAGAATAGGCATAGTCATGGTGGGGAGAAGAGATGGGAAAGTAAGACCGATAGAGAATAAGATATGGAAATTTGATGGTTTGAATTGCTTCAGGAAAAACAATAGTTCGAGTTTGGATGGTGATAAGTGCTCAAAACACTATAACTTTTTATACCTTCTATAGCGATCTAAAAAAATGTTAGATTAAGTGTATCACTAAAAATATTCTTTTTGGGTTGGAAAATATTTCTCGATGTGCCATTTTTAAATTAATGTCTTCCAGATGGGGTTTTCGGCTAAAAAATGATTTTAGAAAAATTGGAGTTGCCACCGCCCGTTTTGGTAGACCGGACACCATAAAACCAGAGATTTTAAAAATTGGGGTTCGGGAGTCGGTTACAGATGGAGAAGGATTAGCACCCCCACACCGTCCAAAAATTGGTACTTTAATAATTACCACTTCATTAATATTAAATTTTCCGGGCTAATTTAATGATCGAATTAATTTTTAATTAAATGTACACATTTATCTTAAAGCATCTAAACCCGAAGGTAAGCGTCCGAACCACCACCACTATACTGGAGTTGGTCTCGCTTACGACCGAATTTAAAGGCCCGCATTAAACAATTTAATATTTCATTCATGTAACTTAAAAATAAATTAAATATATTACATAAAAAATAAATACATAAAACATAAATATTAATCTAACAAATAAAATACTAATCTAAAACATAAATTCATAACATACATAAACATTAATCCAAAACATAAATAAAATCTAAATACCAAATAAAATACCAAATATTACATTTCATTAAAACAAAGCCAAAATACAACATAAAGAAAAGAAAATATACCTAAGAGTTCAAACAGTTAACCCCAAGTGATCATCACCGAGATCTTCTACGATCACTCTAAAATTTTTAACTAGATTGAATCCTAAAAATAGGATCCGATCAAACCACCCAAAATTTGGGGAAAGCTAAGCTCTCAAATTAGGATCATAGGGTACTACCCTCACCCAACTGTTTTTTTTCTTTAAAGGCTCCTCCTCACCCTCTTTTATAAGCATTTGGAGAGAGTAAAGTGAGGTTTCTCATCAATGTGGGATTCTAATCCCACATCAACCTTCCTTTCATTTCCTTCTTCTTTTTCTCATTTTTTCTCTCTTTTTTCTTCTCTTTTTATTAATAATATGACTACTACAATAATACTATAAATTCTAAAATATGATAAAAAATGAGTGATTACAGTTGCCCCTCTTTGCTTGTTCTTGTGAAACGAGAACTAAGCAAAGATAAAAAAAAACTCATTTTTTACTGACTTCTCAGTCGGTGGTCTTGGAATGGTTTGTTTTTCTAAAACTCTCCACCTTCCTTGACTGACTCTTCAAGCTCGTAAGTTCCTTCTGTATCGAACTTGCTTGCCTTCTAGTTTTGAAGTTGCAGGTCACTCCTATATATGACCAATCGTCTTGAGCAGATCTTGCAAAACAAAAGTTCTTCCTATATAGAACTTTCATCTCTAAATCCCGAGCTGAGGTTTCTTCTGTATAAAACCTTCACCCTGAAGTCTTGAGTTACATGCCCCTCCTACATGGAACTTTCACTCAAAGACGTTGACGAAGATAGGGGTTTCTCCTATATAAAACTCCTGGTCTTCCACGCTGTCGGTCTCTCCTATATAAAACATTTTACGTTATGACGGATCTTGCAAAATAAGGTCCCTCCTATATAGAACTCTTATTTCTAGATCCGGAGTTAGGGTTTCTCCTATATTAAACCTTTCACTCTAAAGTCTCAAGATGCATGCCTCTCCTATATGAAGCTTCACTCTCAGAGACGTAATGAAGATGGGGTCCCTCCTGTATAGGACTCCACATTTCGCTGATACCGGTTTCTCCTATATGAAACCGTCGCATTATGGATGAACTTTTTTACTGGTAGCTCTTTCTGTATAGAGCTTCGAGTTTTTTGTGTTTGATGTCATGAGTTCTTTCTGTATAGAACTGTTGTAAATTCTCCTTCTGTGAAACTTCGAACATGTTGGCACCTTCTGTATAGAACCTTCATCTCTGAGTCTTTCGGGAATCACGCCAAGCGGTTATCAATCTTCAATCTTTTGGGATTCACGCCAACAAAGACTGTCGAAAATTTTTCTTCAGGACTCACGCCAAGAAGGTTGCCAATCTTTTCTAAAAATGTTTGGGGTGTTTAGATTGCCCCAATCTCTCGATTTTTGTGACCTGCTAGTCTTACCTCTCGGTCTTCTCAGTTTTTTCTTTCTTTGTTTCAATGATAGTACTCTCGTCTAATTGTTGGGCTCAAACTTCGGAGCTCAATTTAATTTCTTTTTCTATCTTCTTCTTCTTTTTCCTTCTTTTTCTTTCTTTTTTTC
Source organism: Abelmoschus esculentus (assembly GCA_035048815.1). Classification (NCBI taxonomy): domain Eukaryota; kingdom Viridiplantae; phylum Streptophyta; class Magnoliopsida; order Malvales; family Malvaceae; genus Abelmoschus; species Abelmoschus esculentus. The sequence continues at coordinate 6,956,618 of JAUCBN010000026.1, read as the reverse complement.
TCGGATGATGACCAGTTCTCTCCATTTGGTCATCGAAAGAGGTTCATTAAATATGACGGTCTACAAATCTCAAATGTTGACCTTTTCGGTCCTATTTTTCTTCTCTTCATTCTTTCTATTGGAAGGAGGCAATCGAGCGCATGGAGTCTCTGTTGGGGTCATCTTCTTTGACAATTATCTGTCTTTTCATGTAAGATTGTTAATAAAAAAGGATGATGCATGAGCATTTTCACAATGTATGTGCTCATAAAGTATACTGTAATGTACAAATGTAACCTACCTATAGGTATATAATGATGCATGAGCTTCTGTTAACTCTGTTTCAAAAAATTTAAGGCTTCGGTTCTCATTCGATTGACCTAATAAACTTTGTTAACCAAACTTTGTCAATCTTGATAACATCTCTAGTCTTTTCTGATTTAAGCTCCGATTTTTGTCATTTTGCGGACAATGGTGCCCCGCTTGTATTCTTTATATTTTCTTCTGGATCAGTATAATGGTTGATTGGATGTCTCTGTGTCCTAATTTCATTTTTGTGCTCGTCAGGATACCTCATCGGAGGTTGACTCTCAGTTTTTTCAATTCTTGGAAAAATGAATTTATTTGCATGTATTTCAATATGAAATAAAAATTTTGGAAAATGTATGAAATTTGGAAGTTCATTACAAAAAGTATTTAAAATATATTTGCCTTCCTGAATATCAAATGCAATGACATATTTGCCCCAATCTGGCAAAGAAAAACTCTAACGAAGAGTATATTTAAAAGATCCTCGTTAATTACGGGGATATAAGCAAATGCCTAGTCTCTTCTAGACTCTCGGGCTTTCAAAAGGTACAATCCCTTTTCTAGAGGCTACCCCTTTTTCATGTGGCACTCACTATCTCACCTTCTCAACCTACCCCATCCTTCCCTCATTTGGATGTCGATCAGGCACTTCGAAGTTCATCATTCCTTGAAGCAAGGTTAACCTTTGTGCGGAAGTGTGGTCTGAAGAGAATCTCATTTAGTTTGGATGTCCCTGAATGATCAGAATGGTCTTTGAAAGCTTGTAAGACCTGAGTCCATGATTAATGTAAAAAGGCTTCTGTATTTGTGATTTATCTTTTTGAGTCTCTCTAGACTGCTTGCTTTAGGTTTTCACCCTAGAGTTCATTCTCTTTTTCGAAATTGCCAATCTTCAGGCTATCTTGTCTTTGATGAGCTTTGATATTCGTTTCTGTATGAATCTATAAGATCGTAAGGCCTTTGGAATGAAGATTCTTTGTTTCTCCTTGCCTCGTTTCCTCTAGTTGAATTTCTGCTTCTGAATATGAAGTGTGTACAGTAAATGTAACTGTGTTTGTGATATGTGTACTTTTAACATTCTTCTCTTTTATTCTTTCATCTATTTTTTCTTTTTTCTTTTCTTTTCTTATTCTTTCTTTTTCTTTTTTTTTACCGAAAATGATAATCTCCAGGCCGATTTATCTTTGATGTACTTCAATATTTGCTTCTATGCAAATCTGCGTGATCGTGAGGCATTCAAAATGAAGATTCTTCGTTTATCTCTGCCTCGTTTCTTCTGGATGAGTTTCTGTTTCCATATTATCTAATCTGAATAAAGTGTGTACAACACTATTTCTCCTTTTCGTTTCTCTTTTAAGTTTCTGGATGCGTCACCAGATTGAGGTATTTTTTGATTATTCACTACTTGAACCCGATTATCTTTGTGCATCTTGTTGATATTGCTTGGATTCAATCACCTTAATGTGATCTCCTAGCGTTGTGCTCTGCCAAAATCCTCTTTTACTTGACTCAGACTCATTTTGGCCTTCCGATTGTCATTCTCTTTCTTTCTTTTTTTTCTTTTTTTTCCTCTCTCTTTTGTGTGTGTCTTAGCTCTCGACTATTTCTTGCTGATAGTCTTTCTATTTCAATATATGATTTATCCGATCTTTCCCTGCTTTTCTAGTGAGGTGAGAGAATGTCATTCGTCGTTTCATTCAAGGATGTCCTAAGAAGGTCTTCAAGGGGTAGAAGTTTAAGGTCGACTCTCGATTCAAGGATCTTGATCAACAAGTGCCTGAGAAGGAAATTTTCTAAAAATGGGAGCTGCCCATTATCTATATGCTTATTTTATTCCTTTGTTTGTTTTACTAGACTAGCAGAAACTCTCATTTGCAGTATCCCTGCAAAATTCAGTCTCTCCTGAATATACAAAACCTTATAGTCGGTATTTGAGTTTGGAGCAAATATGTTACCACATTTGAAATTTCATGGATCAAGTGCGTAATGATGTGTACATGCATGTGAAAAAATATTTGTTATGTGTACATAGGAGAGCAGGAACTACTTCCTTAAAATGAATGAAATATTAAAGAATGTAAAAAATAAATTTAAACAAATATGCATGAAATTTTTTGTTTGAATGTTCAAATGAGAAGTAAGAACCTCCTCGGATCCATCTCTATCATCATACTTTGAAACTTGAACTATCGGCTTCAATCAAACTTTGGACCTTGTTCTTCAGGGCTCTATAATTCTTGTTCATGTGACTTGTGCTTCCCTCGCGACATTGACATCATAATCAGGTGTATAGGGGTCCTTTTCGATTTGGATTGAACAAATGTTGACAGCTCTTGATGAGGATCTAGAATAATTCGGTATACGTCATAAGAATCTGAAAGTTGATTTTTTGTGCGATATCTTCGAGACAATCTTTCAACTATTTTGCCCCTTTCTTTAGGTTGCTATACGATCCTCCATTTGCTTCCTCTAGTATTGAGCGAGATGAAAATGCATGTGTGATACAAATGTAAATGATGCATACAGTTAAAATGATATCAAAAATAGTCAAAAGCATGTGTGATGCAGATGCGGATGCAAATGATACAAAATGTATGCAAACAAAAGTATTGATCTTTGTTGGTAATCACCCTACTAGATTACTTTCACGGGAAATAGAGGGTCTATTACAATATTGGGAAAACTAGTCCTATACATTAGTACTAGCCCTAATTCTGATTTCTTATGGCCCTAAACTACTTGCTTGACAAAGGAATCTCTGTTACATTATGTGCTTCGGATGAAGAGCTTTAATCTCTACAACTGACCCGGTCTTCTAAACTTTGATTTTTAAGACCGTTTGCATTGGTCTTGGTCAAATATTACCTGAGCGGCCTTACCATGTTGTTGTTGCTAACAGTAGCTTCTTCCCGCTGATGTTACTTCCAAAATTTTGTATCATCTCCTGAATGATGATCATTATCCTTATGAAATGGGCTAGTGAGGCACTGATCTCTCGTTGTTCTTCTTTTAGTCTTTTAAATTGGTGTTACGCATTTTACTCTAACTCGACCTTTGGATGCCAAAATGGTGTCAGTTCTGCATCTTTGACAAACCTTTCTGTTGTTGGATCTTCGGTGGTTTTCTGTTACATCTTTTGCATCAGTTTGGAACTCTCGGTGGTCAATTTGCTTTAGCCTCGAGTAAGGAAAATCTTCGTTACCTTTCTTGGTGTTCTATATCTGATTTTGGCTTGACCATTAAATGGTGATGATTCTATATCTCTGATAACCCGTTGATTAAACCTTGGCTTTCTGTTACATCCTTCATGCTCTCTTAGAATCTCGGACTAACATTCTGATATAGACAGAAAAAATGCATGATTATTACCTGGTGTTGACGTTCGGTAGATTGTTGTCTTAGGCTCTTCGGCTGTCCTTTAACATGAGTAAGGGGTCTGATTGATTGTGACAGAAACTTATTCTTTAATCAGTGTCTCTAATCTGTTTCTAACACTAGGGTTGAGGTTTTTAGATACCTCTTTTCCATGGAGAAAGTTTCCTATGTAAGATGAACCATTCGAATCAATACCTCTTAATGCAATGCAAAATGTGATGATGCACGCAAAAAGAAAAATAAAAACATGAAAATACCAAGTTAGTATCGGGTAAAATAATAAACGCAAAAATAAATTCGGAAAAATAAATTGCGTGAAAATAAACAGAGAAAGGAAACCCTAGCTATCCCGTCTAGTTCTCCTAAGGTATCCGCATGGCTCTAATGGGGTGGGTAATCTAGTTCCCTACATGCAGTGTTGGTGTTAAAGGGGACCCGAATTGTCCGAGTTGTCCTCTACTAAGAGTAGCAAGGCCCCCGATCATCATCCATTATAGGCTCATCTTAACCGAGTTCAATTCAGGGGGCCCGTTCGCTTATGCCCATACGAAGGAACAATATACTCATGAAAGCATAAGGTAGTGGAGCCTCGAAAGTACTTCGGCTAGGGCTCATACGGGAGAACGATATCTCCACGAAAGCATTAGCCTTTTCCCCCCACTTAAAAGGACGGGTTTAGATGTAAGTTTTAAATGCGGAAAAATAAAAGCGAAAATTTAATTAATAATTAATTTGATCGTCACTTTAGCCCAAAATCTTTAGTATTAGTAAAGCGGTAATCGTTTAAAAAGATTGACTCACTTTTTGTTTTGAAAAAACAAAATTTTCCCCAGTGGAGCCATCTGTAGCGATCTAAAAAAAATATTAGATTAAGTGTATCGCTAAAAATATTCTTTTGGGGTTGGAAAACATTTTTCGATGTGTTATTTTTAAATTAATATCTTCCACATAGGGTTTTCGGCTAAAAAATGATTTTCGAAAAATTGGAATCGCCACCGACCGTTTTGGTAGACCGGACACCATAAAACCAGAGATTTTAAAAACTGGGGTTCGGGAGTCGGTTACGGATGGGGAAGGATTAGCACCCCCCACACCGCCCAAAAATTGGTACTTTAATAATTACCGCTTCATTAATATTAAATTTTCCGGGCTAATTTAACGATCGAATTAATTTTTAATTAAATGTACACATTTATTTTAAAGCATCTAAACCCGAAGGTAAGCGTCCGAATCACCACCACTACACTGGAGTTGGCCTCGCTTACGACCGAATTTAGAGGCCCGCATTAAACAAATTAATATTTCATTTATGTAACTTAAAAATAAATACATAAAACATAAATATTAATCTAACAAATAAAATACTAATCTAAAACATAAATTCATAACATACATAAATATTAATCCAAAACATAAATAAAATCTATATACCAAATAAAATACCAAATTACATTTCATTAAAATAAAGCCAAAATACAACATAAAGAAAAGAAAATATATATAAGAGTTCAAACGGTTAACCCCGAGTGATCATCACAGAGATCTTCCACGATCACTCTAAAATTTTTAACTAGATCGAATCCTAAAAATAGGTCCCTATCGAACCACCCAAAATTTGGGAAAAGCTAAGCTCTCAAATTAGGATCATAGGGTACTACCCTCACCCAATTGGTTTTTTTCTTTAAAGGCTCCCCCTCACCCCTTTTATAAGCATTTGGAGAGAGGGAAGTGAGGTTTCTCATCAATGTGGGATTCTAATCCCACATCAACCTTCCTTTCATTTCCTTCTTCTTTTTCTCATTTTTTCTCTCTTTTTTCTTCTTTTTTTATTAATAATATGACTACTACAATAATACTATAAATACTAAAATTTGATAAAAAAATGAGTGATTACACCTTCAATGGACAATAATTACTTAATCTACACCTACTTGGGCTAATGCATGAGCTTAATGTATGATATTTGGATGTCTTGCCTTTGTAACATATAAGAATGAGATTTATAGAAGAGGTACACTTTAATGTATCTTTATGAATTTTGCAGGCAAATTTGGGCCGAGGCATTGACCAAACGCTAGGGCCGAGGCAGCATGTTAAGGAAGCTTGGGAAAATAGCAAAGGACAATGGGTGAAAATAGGGCAATGAACTATGAAGCAAACCTTGATCGAACCAGCCACATATAGGAGCTTCTACTTATGGAAGCTGAGCAGATTCAGAGTAAGACCTCCGTCGGGGCAGCAAATATCACCTGCCGAGGCGGGGAATTCCATAATACCAAAAGTCAAAGTGGTGATCGATTTGAAGAACATAAAAAGCTGGATTTTTCTAGACACTTTGTGTGGCAATCGGAGTTCGAGAAGGTGGTGTAAAGATTGAAAGAAGTTAAAGTTTGAGATTCATTCCTTTTAGGAAATAAATGCCTAAACTAACTTTGCTTGTTCTCAAAGACTGTTGTTGCTCTAATTTCAGCCTATATAAAGGTACCGCTCAAGGAAAAGAGACACAGATGTGAGAGAAGAGAGTTCACCCTAGACTTTAGAGTTTTCTTTATTTTTTGTTATGTTCTAAATTTTGTAAGGCTTAGGTGAAGGTTGTCGAGTATTTGTGAGAAGAAATTGTACTTTGTTTTCTTGTTTCATGCAATAAAATATCGAGGTTTGCTTATTCTTTGTCATTTTTTGTTCTAGCATTCAAGCTCGGGAGAGAAGTTTGTGAGAAATTTTTTTATCTAATATCGGGAAAGTTAGATTCACAAAAAGAATAAGTACAGTATTTTTCTAGTCAGAAAATACTAACTCGGCCTAGGGATAAACAGACTAGTCATCAACAATATTCTGATTTAGGGATAAACGGAGTCATCAGAGGACACTTTGTCGAACCTTGGTAAAGTCCACCCAAGAACAAGGGATTGTCGTGGCAGACAAAACCCTTCACTGTCGAGGCAGTAAAATTTCAGTGCTGCCGAGGTAGTGTTGAGTAGTTGCATACGACAGAAACAATTCAATTGAATCCACAATACAACACAATTGGATCCTGACCATTTTCTCAATATAATTTTATTCTTATTCTCTAAGTTTTCTTTAATATTTAAGTTGTTTAGTTTAAATCAGGAAACCCAAATTTATTTGTGTCTTTTATTTCTTTTACAGAGTGAAAAGAGAAAAGAAAACATATTAAGTACACCAATCTCTGTGGAGATGATACTCGATATACTTATTACTTTATTACTTGTGAAGTGTACACTTGCACTAATTACGCAACTCTTTCTACATGCAACAACTAAGATAACTATAAATTCATAAAACTAAATAATGAAATAATAAGATAAAAGCGAGGCTAGATTGAGTGCTTTGTAGAGGAGAATCCAGTTATGTTAAGTATCCACTTATTAATGCAATGTGTTGAACTACCACCTCGGCGGATCGCACAAAGGGTCGTCGCATCTGCCAAGGCAAGGTTATGCCTTGTCGACAATTCAACATTCCATAGTTCGACAGATCATCCTTGTATGTCTTCTTCCTTATTCTTAAGCGAAGGGAACTATTGAAACTCACGTCTTGATAATACCTCCCTGTGCGAATCAAGGGCGGACAACAACCAAACACATGCATCTTATTAGTCGCTGAAATCCTTGACGGATTAGTCAATGCCCATGAGCAAAGACTATATTCTCTCGTTTCATGAACCTACATCTCCCGATGCTAGGTAAATGAGTTTTTCTCAACTACCAAGAGAGAATAAACTATGAAATAGGTTTTGCATTAATAAATATCAAACATAACATAACTTTCATCTCCGAATACTCCACAAACAATCTAAACCTCCGAAAGACTTAGAACATGATGGAGGCGGCAGCTAAAGGTATAATAATGTGAGAATCTGTCTCGACTCCCCACTAAAACTAGACCTAACAAGTGCCTTATATAGGCCAAGCCCTAAGTTGATCTTTCCATGCAATGAAAGAGTTATAAACGGGAAAAAAAATCTAATTTCTAATTAAACTATATTAACTTAATCTTATTTCCTAAAATATCTCTTCTTTCCCGTGGTTGGCTTTGACATGGACTTGACCTCCTAAATGAGATTCTGCTTTCTCTTGCTCTTTGTCCGTTAAGATCGGTCTCTTTTCTTTTATCTATTGAGCACCAATTGTTATCTCTTATGTTGTCGTGGCGTCCTTCAAAGTGCTACCGTGACAGATGCTTCATCTGAAATTTAGCATCTATTTTTTCTTTGGCCCTCTCTATGATATAGTTTCCTATCTAAGAGAGAGAACTATCGAACATATATATTTTATGCCAAAAAATAGATAAATTCATAAAGTTGGTGTTCGGATGCTGAGATGTAGAAAATAACCTAAAATATCTTATTGTCGCCTTTAATTTTGTATTAATTGGCAATAAACGAGTGGGAAAATAATCACTAAATCTTCACCTACTTGGACTAATGCATGTGCTTAATGTGAGATATTTAGACATTCTACTTTTGCAATATATAAAGATGATATTTATAGAAAAGACAAGTTTTACTGCACTTTTGTGTTTTTACAGGAAAAACTATTGTCGCGGCAACGACTGAGGCCGAGGCAGGACCTGATGCCAAGGCATTAGCTGAAGGACAAGTAGCAATATTGTAGGCGAGCTGAAGAGAAAAATGAGTTGGACGTTTCTGAACAAACAACACATGGATGGAAGCTAGGTAACACGTGGAAAGCCCAAGACAAAGGCTATGCGGGAAAAGCTTCTTAGTGGGAATAAACATGGAAATATTTTATGTACTTGACTTGTGTGCTACTCCAAGTTGTATTTCTACTTTGGAAAGGTTTGCCATAGGCCAAGCCTATATAAGCCATAGCCGTCCAAGGAGAGAAACAGATAGACTTGGACCTAGCACAAGAGAGCCGACTTCACCTTAGATTTATAGTTTTCTTTACTTTTCTTAATGTTCTAATTTTATTTAGGCTTAGTTGAAAGTTGTAGAGTATCAGTGAGAAGAGATTGAACTTTGTTTTTTGTTTCAATACAATAAAATATCAAGGTTTGCTTATTCTTTGCCATTCATTGTTCTTGCATTCAAGCTCGAGAGAGAAGTTTGTGAGTAATCTATTTATGATCGAGAGAGTTAAATTCACGAAGGGAATAAGTAAGGTGCTTCAATCGGGAAATACTAATTCGACCTTGAGATAGATTAGAGTTTCAACAGCTAAAAGAAGTGTTGGATTGGTTGATGATTATAATTGATTCACGTTGAGAGGTATCATCAAAGACTGGTCATCAATAGTACTTCGACTTAGAGATAAGCGGAGTCATCAAAGGATACTTTGCCGAACTTTGGTAAGGTTCACCCCTGAGCAAGAGATTGACGCGGCGAACGAAGCCTATCACTGTCGACGCAGTAAACTGCAGTTCTGCTAAGGAAGTGTTGTGCGATTACATTGGACATAAACAAGTCAATTGAATCCACTATACAACACAACTGAATCCTGGTCACTTCTTTAATTTGTTTATTCTCTTTTTATTTAGTTTTCCTTATTCAAATTATTAAACGCCAAATTTACCTGTGTTTTTATTTTATTTCTTTTATAGAGCAAGAAGACAAAAGAAGACATATTAAGTATACTAAACCCTATGGAGACGATATCTGATAATACTCATCACTTTATTACTTGCGACGTGTTCACTTGCACAATTTGCGTACTTTGACACAAAAATTTTATTCTTGAAGATGCAGGTTTCAACAAAAAGCTTTGTTTACCAGAAGTTCGAGGAATTTCATAATGAAAAGAATAACCTTGGATTTCGTGACTTGATACAAGTTTGAAGAAATTCATAATAAGAGGAACAACTTCAAACTCTTTGTGGAAAATGGAGAAATTTATAATAAGAAGAACAACTCCAGATTCCATTATTAACAGGATATGAGGAATTTCATAATGGGACGAATAGCCTCAGGTTCCGTGACTTAATACCGATCTAAAGAAATTTGTAATAAGGATAACAACTTCAGAATTTTAGTGGAAGATGGAGAATTTTGTAACGAAACCAGTACTAATAGGTCACACAGGGAATATCAAACCAAACCCGCGAAGGTTCGATTCGATAAACAACCCTAAAAACCGTTATTTTTTTCCCTTTTTATTTTATCTTACCTAGATGCACGATTAACCTCCTATGTATAATTAACTCAAGTAAGACGGAGACGGATGCAGTTCAACCATTAAAAGCAAATCAATTAAACGCATACATGATTAGGAACAAAAAACGTAAGGAACTAATTTACATCACCATACTTATAAGCAATCTACCGGATAACAAATAATCAAGCTTATTACGTGTAGGCGGCTCTACCACGCACGGTTGGACACAAAATCACCTTTGTTACGTGTAGGCAATATTCTGTATTTTCAGTTTTGATTATAGTGCACTTAAGACAATCCTAATGACATGTCATTCATATTCGAATCTAAAGTTAGTGTCACTAAGCCAATATCATAATCAAATGTGCTTGATAACTTGCTGCTCATAATGCATGCATAATATGTCCAACAAATGAACCAAAAGCCATTCCCAAAGGCACCATCATGTATAAGGCAAATAACCATATTGTATTCCAAATCATTTCTCATAATTTTCCATAATCATGGATTTTAAATAAGCTATGCATTTCAGCAAATATCTCTCATGTATGCATCAATTCAAAACATGCTCATGCACTTCCATAAATCTCATGCATTATCAATAGAATACCCTTGTCGAAAATAGCCGAAACTCATATCGGTTCATCAAAACAAATACTTTACTTACTCTTGAACTATGGAAGGTTTTCACACTCTTCCATAGCCCCCCAAAACAGAACGTACCAAACGCAATTCGCTTTAAATCCGAAATCACTCACCAACAAGCGAAACGAGCTTTCGCCGCTTTCCGATGATCGCACCAATGCACCAGCACTCAAGCCTCTTCTTGTACCTCTTCTACAACATTAAAAACATAGTATTCTCACATCATAACATGCTCAAACCATCAGCCACATCCGATCACCATTAAACTACCAAAAACTTAGCCGAAAAGACCGAAAACTAAGCCGAAACGTAACCGAACAACATCAGCCCAAAACCTAACGAATCTAACATCTAATCCACCTCAATTATGATCCAAAAACACATCCAAACTATCCTTATACCTCCAGCAACATTTAAGCATCTAAAACAGCCCATAAAACAACCGAAAAGCACCTTAAAACTACACCGATTGCATTATTTCGGGATTAAATTAATGTGATATCAAATCAAGACTCAATTAATCATTAAATCAACATAAAAACATGATTGAACTCATCTAATTTCCAGCATCAAATGAGATCCAAAAAGATTTCACAAAAACATCACAAAAACATTAGATCTAACATTAAAAACATAGAATCAAGTGTTTATTCAAAGATTAGCAAGCTAATACTTGGGAATTTCAATAAAGAACCTTAGAAAAGAATAAAAATCCAGAAAATTACCTTCAAGATCTATTCACCAAAAATATGAGATTTTCTCCTTCTTGGTTCCTTGCAATTTGATGTAGATTTGATGAAATCAATGCTTAGGTTTTGTAAAGGATGGAAAGATGATGCAAGTGATGTAATCTTTGTGAAAAAAAAGTGCAAAAATCAGCAAGGAATTGAGAAGAAAAGATGAAGAGAAAGTGGAGAGAAAATGAGAGAAAAAGATGAGAGAGAAAGATGAGAAAAGTGGTTTTAGGAGAAAAATGATTAAAAACCAAATTAAAGTAATTAAAAATATATTTTGGTGAATAAATCATCATTAAAAATTAGAAATAGGTTTATGGCCCTCTAAGGATCCTAAGTTTAGCTTGATTTTCAATTTAGTCACTAAAATAACTCAATTGCCGAAAATCACATAATAAGTCCTCCAATTTTCCAAAAATTACAAATTGGTCATTTATGCATAATTAAGCATAATTAAAAATTATTATAAAATCCAAATTATTTTCTTTTAATTTTGAAACATATTTTTAATATTTCAAACCACATCCAAAATCCTCACCGGTTCTTCCTCATAACTCATATTCTCTCTTAACTCAATCTCCTCAACCGGCACAACATGAGAAGGATCCGATCTATATCTACGAAGCATTGACACATGAAAAACATCATGCATCTTACTCAACTCCTCCGGTAACCTCAACCTATAAGCAACAGGACCAACACGCTCCAACACCTCATACGGTCCAATAAAACGAGGACTCAACTTCCCCTTACGACCAAACCTCATCACTTTCTTCCATGGAGAAACCTTAAGGAACACCTTGTCCCCAACATCATATTCTATCTTCCTACGCTTCAAATCGGCATAGGATTTCTGCCTATCCGAAGCTTCCTTAAGTTTAATACATATCAACTTAACTTTCTCATCCGTATCCTTCAACACTTGAGGCAAAGAAACATACTTCTGTCCAACTTCCTTCCAACACAAAGGTGTACGACACTTACGCCCATACAATGCCTCAAACGGTGTCATCTGTATACTCGTCTGAAAACTATTATTATAAGCAAACTCTACCAACGGCAATTGCTTCTCCCAAGAACCTTGAAACTCGATGATACAACACCTCAACATATCCTCCAAAGTCTGAATAACACGCTCAGACTGTCCATCCGTCTGTGGATGATAAGCCATACTAAAACTAAGCCTCGTACCCAAAGTTGTCTGCAAACTCCTCCAAAACTTGGATGTAAACCGCGGATCCCTATCCGATATGATCGACTTTGGCACACCATGCAACCTTACCACCTCAGAAACATACAAAGATGCCAACTTATCCATGGAGTACGTCGTATGCACGGCAAGAAAATGTGCACACTTCGTAAACCTATCAACAATCACCCATATAGAATCTTTTTTGGACGGTGTTAAAGGTAACCCCGTCACAAAATCCATGGTAATTCTCTCCTATTTCCATTCCGAAACTTGAACCGGTTTCAACAAACCTGCAGGGAACTGATGTTCAGCTTTCACCCGCTGACACACCATACACCGAGAAACAAACTCCGTCACATCTCTTTTTAAACCAACCCAAAAGTACATACTTTTGAGATCTCTATACATCTTCACACTACCCGGATGCATAACAAACGGACTAGTATGAGCCTCCACCAAGATAGCTTGCCTCAACTCTTGATCATCGAGCACCACAATCTGACCTCTAAAACACAACACCTCATCATCATCAAAATGATACTTGGTCGGTCTACCCTCAGCAATATCCTCCACAAAAGGTACCAAAGTCTCATCTTCCAATTGTTTCACCTTGATCATCTCAACCAAAACAGGTTTTACTTGCAACTCCGCCACTAAACCACCCTCCTTAGAAATACTCAGTCTAGCAAACATCGCTCTCAACTCAACAGCCGTCTTACGGCTCAAAGCATCGGCCACTACATTGGCTTTCCCCGAATGATACTCAATCGATAAATCATAATCCTTTAGCAACTCCATCCATCTTCGTTGCCTAAGATTCAAATCCTTTTGTGACATGAGATACTTCAAACTCTTATGATCCGTATATATAGTACATTTCTCTCCATACAAATAATGTCTCCAAATCTTCAAGGCAAAAACCACCGTCGCCAACTCCAAATCATGCGTCGGATAGTTCTTTTCATGCACCCTCAACTGTTTAGAAGCATAAGCTACAACTTTCCCTTCTTGCATCAAAACACATCCAAGACCAACGTATGATGCATCACTATAAACCACAAAATCCTTACCGGATTCGGGTTGTACCAACACCGGTGCACTAGTCAACACTTCTTTCAACTTCTCAAAACTCTTTTGTTGACTTTCTTTCCACTCAAAAGGAACCTTCTTTTGCAACAACTTAGTCATAGGAGCAGTAATGCTCGAAAAACCCTCAACGAACCTACGATAATACCTAGCCAAACCTAGGAAACTCTGAACCTCTGACACGATCTTGGTTGCTTCCAACCCATAACCGCCTCTATCTTCTTTGGATCAACACTAATACCCTTTTCCGACACCATATGACCAAGAAACACCACCTCTTTTAACCAAAACTCACACTTACTTAACTTAGCATACAACTGGTTCTCTTTCAACACTTGCATCACCAACCGCAAATGCCAATCATGATCTTCCTCGGTACGTGAATACACGAGGATATCATCTATGAACACCACCACAAACTGATCCAAGTACTCATGAAACACCCGGTTCATCATATCCATAAAAGCAGCAGAGGAATTCGTCAACTCAAACGGCATCACCAAAAACTCATAATGACCATACCTTGTCCGAAAAGCCGTTTTCAACACATCATCCTCTTTCACTTTCAACTGATAGTACCCCGATCTCAAATCAATCTTCGAGAACACACTTGCTCTTCGAAACTGATCAAACAAATCATCAATCCTCGGTAAAGGATACTTATTCTTCACGGTCAACTTATTCAATTGCCGATAATCAATGCACATCCTCATTGTGCCATCTTTCTTCTTCACAAACAACACCGGTGCACCCCATGGTGAAACACTCGGTCGTATAAAACCACGGTCAAGCAACTCTTGCAACTGCATCTTTAACTCCTTTAACTCCTTAGGTGCCATACGATAAGGAGAAATAGACACCGGATTAGTACCAGCATAAAGCTCGATACTAAACTCCACATCACGATCGGGAGGTAATCCTGGCAACTCCTCAGGAAAAACTTTTGGAAAGTCACATACCGTTCGAATGTCCTGCACTCGAACCTCTCCTATCCCCGGATTCATCACATAAGCTAGATATGCAACACCACCATGTTGTATCAACTTTTCCACTTGTAAAGCCGAAACCACATTGGACAAGAATCTCGTATACTCACTCCTAACCACAACCTCACTACCATCCAACAACCTTAAAGTAACACGTTTCTTTTCAAAGTCCACCACGGCTCTATGCTCCGTCAACCAATCAACTCCCAAGATAAGGTCAAAACCATGAAACGACAACTCCATCAAGTCAACCTCAAAGATATGCCCTTGCACCTCCAACGGACATCTCCTATACAACCTCCTAACGGTCACCGTCTCACCCAAAGAGCTAGTAACCACAACTCCCACATCTAAAACATCAACAAGGGTATCCAACATATATGCATGCTCACTCAAAACATAAGAATGCGTAGATCCCGAATCTATCAAAGAAAATAACGGTACATTCCGTAAAGAAAAAGTACCTGCAACCACATCTGTAGCATTACGGGTCCCACGTTGAGCATAAACTCTACGGCCATCTCCCTGTCTCTAGAAAGGACCTCTACCACCACCGCGTCCTCTTCCAGGTACCACAGCATCCTCAGTCCGGTTACTGACCTCACCAGTAAACCTCGGACAATCTCTCTTTCGGTGATGCTTAGATCCACAACCAATGCAGGCACCAGTGGCCCACCAACACTCTCCCGAATGGCGTCTAGAACACAAGTTACAAACTGCTGCATCACCACCTCTACCATACTGTTGAGCACGACCACCGTGTCCAAAGTCACCTCGGCGTCGATCAGCTCTATATCGGTTGTCCCGAAACCTCTTACCCTTACCACCTTGGGTACTAGTCTCAGCAGGCCTCTTCCCAACATCGGAAGACTTCTGAGCCTTTCTCAAAGACTCCTCAACATCCTTGGCCCGATTAACGAGCACATCAAACTCAGTGTACTCCGTAGCCAACAAGTATGTCTTGATCTCCGGATCCAAACCATACCGGAACCTATCACACCTCTTATGCTCCGTAGGAACCAACTCAGGAGCATAGTGGCTCAATCGGACAAACTGTATCTCATAATCAGCCACACTCCTAGTGCCCTGCACCAAGGACATAAACTCCCTCTTCTTTGCATCCTCATACTGCAGACCCAAGAATTTCCGCACAAAGGCGGTCCTGAAGTACTCCCAAGTCAGGTTAGCAACTGCTACACCCGCTCTCGTGGTAGTCCATCATCTATAAGCATCCCCCTGAAGCAGAGAGACTACACAACTCATCCTACGGGCATCCTGACAGTCCATCTGATCAAGAATCCTCTCGGTGCTAGCCAGCCACTCCTCAGCTATACTCGGGTCAGATCCACGAAACTCAACACCTCCCAAGCTACGCAAACGCTCTAACGGTAGCCCTGGGTAACTACAACGGCAGGTGCGGGAGCCGGTACTTGCACTCCAGCCATAGCTGCTTGAAATGCACCCATCATAGCCTGTATGAACGGTGCAAAGTCTCCGAACTGGCCTCCCACTGGAACTGGAGGCACTCCAACGGGTGGCACACCAACTGGTGGAGGAGGTGGAAGCGATTCCTCCCTCACATTAGCCTCTCCCTCGGCCTGACCATCGGTGATCAAGCTCGTGGTAGCATGAGTCTCACGTCTCGGAGGCATCGTCTAACAACTTCAAACATGCAATTTTAAAACAAAACATCAAAACATAATAAACTTACATTCGGGCAAGATCCAAGGGAAACCGAAGAATAGTTAAAAATGTATTGGCATAGGCAATGTGTAACTGACCATCTCTTCTACTCATATTCGTTCTAAATGCACTCACAATATATAAGTATGCATGCAACATCAACATATCATGTTCAACCTAGCATTCTAACATACCAACACAAAACATGGCAAACCAATACATACTTGACAAACCAACAATGCACTATATAAACCAATAACGTATTTTACTCAACCAGTCACATATTTTACTCAACCTGGAAACATACTTTTCTAACCTACCGCACATTTTACAAACCTGGCTCTGATACCACTTGTCATGGGGTTAGAGTTTTTGCGTAGGGACATCTACCCGTGCGGTACCTCGAGACACTTGCATGCCCGAGGATCAGCCTGAACGATCTCCGATGCTTACTGGTTTCGCCCTCCCATGGGCTCATCAGGGAAGCGGGGATAGCTCCCAAGCTTTACGTACCACAAGAAAGCATCTCGCTCGGTCCCGCGTAGTCACGACTCACGGTCCGTGATATTCTTCTCCACCCAATTCATGCATGCCCTCGTACATGGGGAGGAAACTCTTTCCCTTCTCTTGAAACGTGCCAGGAACTAGTGTGCAATTCTCCCAAACTGGCCCACTAACCTGGGACCGCCCTCCAATATCGGGCACAGGATTCTCTGCAATCACCTCATGGCCACCTGCCACTTTACCGAGGTGTCTCATTGCAGTTCACCTAACCGGAGAACTTTCGCTGCGGCTTCCTGCCTACCCGTTCTCGTCTCTAGAGAACCCACTCGCGAACACCCTCCTCTCTTGGGGTGCGAGCTAACACGCTCGTCCTCATGACTCGCTCTCACAGCACAAGGGGCGCTTGGTCAGCCCAACAGCTAGCACACAGCCTCGCTCTGATACCACCAAATGTAACCCCCTTAACCCGGCCTGGACGAAACTGGCACTAATGGGTCACACGGGGAATATCAAACCAAACCCGCGAAGGTTCGATTCGATAAACAACCCTAAAAACCGTTATTTTTTTTCCTTTTTATTTTATCTTACCTAGATGCACGATTAACCTCCTATGTGTAATTAACTCAAGTAAGACGGAGATGGATGCAGTTCAACCATTAAAAGCAAATCAATTAAACGCATACATGATTAGGAACCAAAAACGTAAGGAACTAATTTACATCACCATACTTATAAGCAATCTACCGGATAACAAATAATCAAACTTAACACATTCAACATACAGTTTAGATCATACAAGGTATTCTAATTAGTCGATTTTACGAACTAGTATTTATGAGCTTAGTTGCATAGTATATAATATTAGGTATTTCATCCATCTTAAATCATACGATATGCATTCAAATTATAACATGAATCAAGGTGTTACAACATCACCTAAAGTTACACATTATCCACGATATTCACTTACTAGTTGAATCCTACGTTTCATGCATTCAAAACACTCAAATTGCCCGTTTTAAGCCTGGTGTTTCGGAACAGCCCTAGAGTGTTTCGGAACACGTCACCTGTTTCGAAACAGACCATAAGGTGTTTCGGAATAGACATGTCCAGTGGCATTTGGTATCGAACACTGGTTCGATACAGGCATGTCCAGTAGCATAAGGGTATCGATACTACCACAAGGTGTTTTGATACCCCCTACATCCTAGCCCGAGATAGACATGTTAAGCTCATTAAAACCACCCAAGCATACACTTTAAAATCCCAAAACTATATGCAACATTCCTTGGCATGCTCATCAACATAACCACACCTCAAACATCTGAAAAGATTACAAGAAGATCTATAGGCATGCTTCCTAAAGATTGAATAGCAACATAACAACCACACTAGTTCATGCTTCAACAACTTTAACAAAACAAAAGTTCAACAATTAATAACCAACAATAATGGTCATATTACAACATGTAACAAAGCCTAAAAGCTCACTACTCTCATATATTGTATTACACATTGCCTTGCCCTATTTATTTGCCAAAAACATACCAAAGTTAAAGTGATCTTCTCCTTGGTTTCCTTGCCTCGAACGAAGCTCCAAGTGCCCTTATTTTTCTGCAAAGATGAAAAGAGAGCTTAAGCAAACATGCTTAGTGAGGTAGCTCCACAAAAGATCATCAATGCATCTATTTAAAACCATATTGAAACCATAATTTGCAACACTTTGTTAAATCATGCATGCCAATGTTACATGCCAAGTTCATTAAATCATATGCATCCTTGAGTTCACATAACCTCATCAAATCAATTTATAAATGATGCTCAAACCTCATCTCAATTTCATGTATGTATATTGGCTTTCTAGTGATCACTTATTGTAAACCTTGGGTTCACCGAATACACGGATCCATGAGACATTTGTCTCGTCATAACACGAAGTCACCATTGACATGACACGAAGTCATCATTGACATGACACTAAGTCACCATTGACATGAAACAAAGTCACCATTAGCACTACCACGCACGATCGGACACATAGTCACCCTTGTTACGTGTAGGTGGCTCTACCACGCACGGTTGGACACAAAGTCACCCTTGTTACGTGTAGGCAATATTCTGTATTTTCAGTTTTGATTATAGTGCACTTAAGACAATCCTAATGACATGTCATTCATATTCGAATCTAAAGTTAGTGTCACTAAGCCAATATCATAATCAAATGTGCTTGATAACTTGCTGCTCATAATGCATGCATAATATGTCCAACAAATGAACCAAAAACCATGCCCAAAGGCACCATCATGTATAAGGCAAATAACCATATTGTATTCCAAATCATTTCTCATAATTTTCCATAATCATGGATGCTAAATAAGCTATGTATTTCAGCAAGTATCTCTCATGTATGCATCAATTCAAAACATGCTCATGCACTTCCACAAATCTCATACATTATCAATGGAATACCCTTGTCGAAAATAGCCGAAACTCATATCGGTTCATCAAAACAAATACTTTACTTACTCTTGAACTATGGAAGGTTTTCACACTCTTCCATAGCCCCCAAAAATAGAACGTACCAAACGCGATTCGCTTTAAATCCAAAATCACTCACCAACAAGCGAAACGAGCTTTCGCCGCTTTCCGATGATCGCACCAATGCACCAGCACTCAAGCCTCTTCTTGTACCTCTTCTACAACTTAAAAATAGAGTATTCTCACATCATAACATGCTCAAACCATCAGCCACATCCGATCACCATTAAACTACCAAAAACTTAGCCGAAAAGACCGAAAACTAAGCCGAAACGTAACCAAACAACATCAGCCCAAAACCTAACGAATCTAACATCTAATCCACCTCAATTATGATCCAAAAACACATCCAAACTATCCTTATACCTCCAGCAACATTTAAGCATCTAAAACAGCCCATAAAACAACCGAAAAGCACCTTAAAACTACACCGATTGTATTATTCCGGGATTAAATTAATGTGATATCAAATCAAGACTCAATTAATCATTAAATCAATATAAAAACATGATTGAACTCATCTAATTTCCAGTATCAAATGAGATCCAAAAAGATTTCACAAAAACATCACAAAAACATTAGATCTAACATTAAAAACATAGAATCGAGTGTTTATTCAAAGATTAGCAAGCTAATACTTGGGAATTTTAATAAAAAACCTTAGAAAAGAATAAAAATCCAGAAAATTACCTTCAAGGTCTATTCACCAAAAATATGAGATTTTCCCCTTCTTGATTCCTTGCAATTTGATGTAGATTTGATGAAATCAATGCTTAGGTTTTGTAAAGGATAGAAAGATGATGCAAGTGATGTAATCTTTGTGGAAAAAGATGCAAAAATCAGCAAGAAATTGAGAAGAAAAGATGAAGAGAAAGTGGAGAGAAAATGAGAGAAAAAGATGAGAAAAGTGGTTTTAGGAGAAAAATGATTAAAAACCAAATTAAAGTAATTAAAAATATATTTTGGTGAATAAATCATCATTAAAAATTAGAAATGGGTTTATGGCCCTCTAAGGATTCTAAGTTTAGCTTTCTTTTCAATTTAGTCACTAAAATAACTCAATTGCCGAAAATCACACAATAAGTCCTCCAATTTTCCAAAAATTACAAATTGGTCATTTATGCATAATTAAGCATAATTAAAAATCATTATAAAATCCAAATTATTTTCTTTTAATTTTAAAACATATTTTTAATATTTCAAACCACCTTCCAAATTATTATTTTTCTTAATTAAAAATATCTTTATTTTATTTTTCCCGGAATTAATGAACCGAAGAACCCGATTCGATCCAAATCGAATTCACCTAACTAAGCCTAACTAAAAACCCCAAAAACGGGATGTTACATCGAGTATAATGTTAAATACTTCGAGCATTATGTTAAATCCTTCGAGTCATCAATAAGTCCTTCAGGCATGATGTTAAGTCTTTTCGGCCGTCATCTTTGGGAATGATGATAACGTTTGCATAGGAAATAAGACAATTTGATCTTAAATCCTTTGGGTCTTAATTAAGTCCTTTGGGCAAAATGTTAACTCCTTCGGGCCATCACCTTCGAACGTGATGATATCGGTTTCACAGGAAAGGAGGTAATTCAATCTTAAAATTTATTTCTTGATAATATCTATGAAGAATTATAAAGTGATGTTAGGATTTTAGTGGTTTACCCAATATGAAACAATGCAAAATGAGACTTTTCTCAATTAACAATGCAATTCTATCAAAATGGTCAAGAGGTTACATTAAAATGGGTACCAACTAAACCTTTATAGTTGATGAGTTCAAAAGTATATAATAAGTTATTCAGGGAAAATCACAATCCTTGTACTGCTTTTATATGCATGATGAAGGCCTAGTTAAAAATGAGAAAGGAGGAAAAAGGGTTAGACAGAAAAAATCAATGCTTTATTACACTAATTTGAGTATATTTTTGCAGAACTACAAGGTTTGTCTCTTGAGAGAAATTATGAACACATGATATATTTAATCATTAAAGTTATTTTGGTGAAGATGAAACCATATAGACACCTTAGTCATCAAAAGCTTGAAATTGAGAAGATGTTTGAGGAAATGCTAGTCAGTGAAATCATTACACATAGTAACAATGTCTTTTCTTCCCCTGTGATGAAAATTAAAAAGAATGATGCATCTTAGAGAATGTGTGCAGCCTACAAGAATCTCAATCAGGTAACCATTAAGGATAATTTTCTTATACCTATAATAGAATAATTGTTGGATGAATTAGGGACAATTTCATATTTTTCAAAGTTAAATTAAGATTTAGATATCAGTAAATTAGAATGAGAGAAGTTGATATCCCAAAAACAACTTTCAAAACACACGAAAGGTATTACGAATTTTTAGTAATGTTTTTTGGATTGACAAATGCACCAGCTACCTTCTAAGATCTTATGAACAAGATTTTTAAAACTTAGATAAGGAAGTTTCCATTAATTTTTTTATGATATCTTGATATACTTAGTGGATTGGAAACTTCATGCGCAACATTTTGATGGAAATATTAAATATATTTAGGGAGTAGAAATTATATGTCAAAAGATCTAAATATAGTTTTTGGGTTAAAGAAGTCAATTTTCTTGATTATGTGATTGCTAGTGGATCAATTATTATGCAAGACTCAAAAGTCTAGTGCATTAGGGAGTGGCCAACTTCTAAGTCAGTTACAGAACTTACGGGGGGATTTAGGCCTTTCAAGATATTAAATGAGGTTTGTTGAAAAATATAAAATTATTTTTAGACCTTTAATTGATTTGCTGAATAAGGGATCTCAAAAATAAGGTATTCAAGAGAAGGTAGCTTTTCAAGAGCTCAAGAAAGTCGTGACCGGTGCACCTGTGTTAGCACTGCCCAATTTTGCAAAAATATTCATAGTAAAAACAAATATTTTAGATCAAGGTATGGTGCAGTTTTGGTTCAACATGAAACTCCATTTACTTATTTTAGTAAAGGGTTGGGGCCTAAATAAGTGTTTATACGTATATGAGAAGAAAATGGTAGTTGCACTGCTAGCAGTAAAAGAATAAGTTGTATATCTGATTGAAAGATATTTTATAATCAAAATACATTACAAAAATCTAAACTTCTTGTTGCAAACAAGGATGTTACTCTTTTCCAACAAAAATAGACAATTAAAATGATGGACTACAATTATAAAGTGCAATATAGGAAGGGAAACACCAACATTGTAGCTATGTATTATTCAGAAGACTATAAGTGAGTAGTTATTTAACTATGATAGTGCATCATGTCGGTAGAGAGTCGATATAAGCAATCATTAAAGGCCAGGTCATCAAATAAAATGCTACATGCCACATCGCTTCTTGCATGTGTACCGGATAAAAAAATCAATGACCTGGAGTACTCAAACCTACTAACTAACTAAAGTTTACGCGTTTCTTTTCATTCTCCTAAAAAACATTAGTCTCACTCAGATAGTAAGTTGCTTCTCTTCTTCTTCCTCCTTTCTCGAAAACCTGATGTGTCTGAGAAGAGCTTAATCGAGTTAAGCGAAAGGCCATGGAGAGATATCGTCTGTGATCCATGGATCTCCGATCAGGAAACCTTATCCAAGATCCATGGTTAGTCTGCTCTCTTTGGACTTTTAAAACTTAGCGAACTGAAACATTTAAATAGCTAAAAGAAGGGAAATCAACCGAGACCCCATTAGTAGCTATGGATAAGGTGAAAGATACATGGAAAAGTTATGGGAGACTTTATAAAATTGTTAAAAGCTTTAGAAGAATGATCTCAAAAATACCAAAAATATAGTTGGGTTGAAATGTTTTTGAAGAGGAAGGAAAATTTGATACTGAGAAACAATGGTGAGCTGAGGAAAGAACTAGTGAAATTCTTCCATCGGAGTTCTATGAGAGAGCATTCAGGAGCTATGGCCACAGTACACAATAGGGATTGTTTTTTATTGGAAGGGAAGAGGAAGGAGGTTAAGAATTTAGTTCAAGAATGCAAGTTTTGTTAGAGAAACAAGGGAGATTTGCAACATCCTAGGGGTCTTTTATACCCACTTCCTATTCCTGAAACAATTTAAAAATCTATTAGCATAAATTTCATTGAAGGATTATCTATGTCTACAAGAAAGAACTGCATATTCATGTTAGTTGATAGATTGACAAAAATCCTTTTATTACTTTGGATATAGCTCAAATAATTTTAGAGAATGTTTTTAAACTTTATGGCCTGTCAAACAACATTATTTGTGACAGGGACAAAATCTTCATAAGCATATTTTAGAAGGAGTTGTTTGGAAGTTGAGAGCGACAGTGATGGCTTTTATTGCTTATCATCCTAAAACAGATGAAAAAATAGAGAAATAAAATCAGTGTCTTAAGACTTATCTCAGATGTATGATAGGAGAAAGACTTAAGGAATGAAGTGAGTGGTTGCATCTAGTTGAGTGATGGTGTAATACAATTTCCATTCTTCCGTCCAAATAATTCCTTATCAAGTACTAAATGGTCAAATGAATTCATGAAATTAATATCAAAGATCAATATATTTTTCAATGACAACAGTATGTTCCCCTGAAATGGTAAACAAATTTAACAAGGAAAGTATCAATCATAAGATGATCATTTTTCTTCTCCAAAAACTCCTTCAACGGGTGTTCCTTTGAAAATTTAAAATAAAAGAAGAGGAAGAGAAAATAAAGACTTTTCTCTTTTGATAATGGGAGATACCGCAAATATCAGAATTGGATCTCCAAGATGTAATAATATAACTTGTAATCTTGTATGTACATTCATTAATTTATCATGCTCCTTTACAAGTTCTATATTGAATTACTTTATTTGTAATTCCTGACTAGCTTGAATGACTTTCGGGAGATATTTTTTTCTTCCAGCAAATATGCAAACTCCTAGAATGCATTCATGTATCTTTTTATCAAGTTTACTCATTTTCTAAACTTATAGAAGCATGAGAAAAAGTTTTATACAAGATTAAATGAAAAAACTACCATAAAAAAGGGTGTATTCCCCTACAAAAGGATGCATGCACTAGGTGTATACCAATTATATCCGGGAACCCTAAAATGACACTTAATACAGTTTAGAGAAAAAATTCTTTAGATGCAAGACCATTGGACATTTGGCTTTCAACGTAAAGATTTTTCACTGAACTAATTGACTTATACTATCGTTTTGGTGACCGATCGCCATTTCTCTACATAAATTTTCAAAGTCAATCAGCTTATAACTAATGGAAAACATAGAGAGCAAAGCACATTAAGACAACTTATTAGTTCTAAATCAGTGGCAGTGGCAGTGGCAGCAAAATCATTATTCAATAATAACTCAATGTAACAATATATGCAGTTGATATATATGCATGTCCCGGTACAAGAGTGAGAATAAAATTCAATAAATAATATCTTGCTTGTCACTTAATTGAAACATCATACCTTCCTAGTATCATAGAAAATCATTTAATCAAAGAGGATGTAAGGGTCGCAAACAGAAATAAGGGGATAAGAAATAGACCAGAAAAATTCATGGAAGAAAACAGAAGAAAGAGAAGAGAAGAAATCAGATTTTCATTCAGATATTCAATAGTCTGCCAAATAGAGTAAACCACCCTATTTTAACAGTTACAATATCCTCTCCTAAACAGTAGTGTTTCACATAAAAAAATAAAACAAACTAACGATTAAAAGCCAACTCAGAAATAACAGAAATATGCATAAAAAACAAAGAAAAATCATCAGGAATGAAAGATATAAAATAGGTCCATGACAATACTCCCTCCTTGAAAAATACCATTAACCTCAAGGATCAAATGATTGATGTTGTTGCTGGAACATATAAAGCAGTTCCCTAAGGGGTATTGTCAACATGAATAGTACGTTAAATATAATAAATAATATATAAATAAATAATAAAATATAATAATATATAAATAATTAAAAAAAATAAAAAAATATATAATAAAAAATCAAAATAATCGAGAATCTGGAAACCGAAAATAGGGAATCATGGGGGTGTTTGAATTTAAGTAGGTTGTTGGGTTAAGAGTTTTAAGGAATTGAGGGAGTATTTGAATCAAAGTAGAATTGCTAATTCGAATCCCTTTAAATAGGGATTCGATCGGTAGTGGTGGGGGAGGCTTGAATCGCTTCGGATTTGGAGAAGGATCGAAAGGTTGAATCGAAAGCTGGAGAGTGGAGATTCGAATCGAAATCAATTAAGGTAAGCCTTTAATCTTTTTTTCAAGTTCTGATGTTGTTAAGGGTTTAAGATGGTTTGGCCGATTGTTTTTAGGTGTTTAGGAGGGTTATTTTGATGTTTTTTGAGGTTTAGGGATTGAATAAAGTGGCTTTTTTTATTAGATTTAGGTTCCTCATCGTTTCCGACGTGTTTTAAGGATTCCGGTGACCTCACCGACGTTGGAAGCGGCCGGCGGCGGCTTCTGGGCGACGACCGGCGTGTTTCGCGGTGGTCGGCGAACACGCTGGAGCGGCGCCGGACGGCGGCGGGATGGATTGGACGGTGTTTGGTGCGGCAGCCTCAAGGCTTGTTCTTGGTGTTCTTCATGTTCTTCCAAGAACATGAAGAACACCAAGCTAAAGGTGGTGTTTTGATCCGAAATGCCCAAGGTTTCTGGGCTGGGAAGTGTTAGCCTCAGAGGATCCTATGAGCTACTGAGTCGGGCCGAGTTGGCCTCGGTTCAAATGGCCGAGCCAACTCGGCGAGGAGGGGTTTTGCTTCCTGTTGAAACGGTGTCGTTTAGGCGTAACTTTTTTTCAAATTTTACGTGGTATTTTGGCATTTTGAAGATAGATATTAATTTAATTCCTTATTGTTAAGTGAACATTATTTGAATGAGGATAGCTTTTTACTTTCATGAAATATCTTGTCATTCATGCAATAGCTCTCGACCCGAGCTTTCACCCTTAAGTGGGAGTTAGATATTATCCGACGTGATGCTTTCCAGCTCCGAGTTTTGAATTTTTATCTGCTTTCGGTATACTAACCTTATGCATCGTGGGGTCTTCACCCCCGTTGTAAAGGACCTATACTACCAAATCGATGTTTTATCGTCGTAGTAGACGATAACGACAGTTCGGGAACCCAGTGTCTAGACCAAAAACCGCATATAGAGTAGAAACCTACCCCTTCTAGAGCCAGACAGGAACCATAAGATAAGGCGGTATGCTGCCGAAATGCCGCCAAACTCAGGATTTCTCTGTTAACATGCTCTCTAGTTATTTTACGCAATTTAGCATGCTCTCTGATTATTTTACGTAGTTTAACCTGTTCTCTGGTTACCTTACGTTGCATTTTTAACTACTTTATGGTTACTTTTGCAGCATCTCTTTATTATTTTATTTTATCTTTGTATTCGCCTTACTAACACTTTTTTTGGTGGCGTGTGAGTGAGTTCATATAGCATACATTAGAGATATCGATTCATTAGCTAGTTGTATAGACAATGATCATAAACTAAAAGGTTTGATATATAAGTGGAAGGCATTATGCCGAGGCAGACCATATTCGAGAAGACTCAGTACGCGATCAGATTTGGTGTTCGAGAAGACTCAGTGCGAGATCAGAGTTAGCATTCGAGGAACCATGAATCATGCCTTGAAAAACAACAGCTTCTAATTGTTCTACACATTCGGTTGATAGCATGTTGATAAGTGGTCAAAAGTTCTATTTTTCATACCATTCTCCCACTCGATTATTGCTAGTAAAGAACAAATTTAATGGCAATAACGGATATTTCTGTCATTTTCCATACTTCAACATCCAAACAATCTATACATGAATTTATCTATTATTTGGCATAAAACAGATGCATTTGATGGTTTTCTTTCTTAAGACAGAAAACTACATCATAGGAATTTCCAAGAAAAGAAGATTGATGTTGGAAACTTAAGCTGAAATGCAGATAAGTACCCACCTCAGCAGCACATTGATGCCTTGACAGTACATTGACGCCACGACAGCACCCGAAAAGGCAAATGTTAATATGGTCAACAATTTGAAGAGAAAAATAAGGTGAAAGTTTTAAGATAAGCGACATAGAAATCGGAGCTGGGAAACACATGAAAAGTCAATATCAAAGGCCAGGTGGGAAAAGAATCCTTATAGGAATAAACTTGAAAATATTTTATTTATGGAAATTATTGTAATCCTACTCCAAGTAGTATTCCTACTTAGGAAAGGTTTGCCATAGGCCAAGCCTATATAAACCATAGCCTATGTAGAGAGGAGGATATCTGGAAATCAAGTGTTCATAGAAAATCCAAAACTCCTCCATCGTCCCCTAGGGTTTAGGTGAAGGTTGTCGAGTATTTGTGAGAGGAGATTGTATTTTGTTTCCTGTTTCTATGCAATAAAATATCAAAGTTTGCTTACTCTTTGTCATTCTTTGTTCTTGCATCCAAGCCCCGGAGGGAAGTTTATAAGTAATCCATTTGTCTAGACTTGAGAGCGTTGGACTCACGAAAGGAGTAAGTGTGGTATTCGACTTGGTTGAAGGATACTAACTTGGCCTAGGAAAAGGTTAGAGTTTCAGCGGCTAAAAGAAGTGTTGGATTGGTTATTGGTTATAATTAATTCACGCCGGGAGGTATCATCAAGGAATGATTTTCAACAGTGTTTCGACTTAGGGATAAGCGAAGTCATTCAAGGATACTTTGCCGAACTTTGGTCAATCTTCCCAAGAGCAAGGGATTACCGCGGCAGAGAACATTGCCGCTGCCGAAGACAATATCTGCAATACTGCCGAGGCAGTACGGTGCAATTGTATTGAACAGAAACAAGTCAATTGAATCCACGATACAACACAACTGGATCCTGCCCTACTTTTCTATCCTTGATTTCTTGATCATTTGTCTTTATTGTTTTAATTAGTTTTCTTAGTTATAATTCAACCCCAATAACTTGTGTCTTTTATTTTATTCTTGTAGAGCGAGAAGACAAAGGTTGCATATTAAGTATATCAATCCCTGTAGAGACGATACTCGATAAATAGTTATCATTTTATTACTTGACGATGTGTACACTTGCACAAAATTGCGCTATTTATACATGCATCAAGTTTTTGGCACCGTTGTCGGGGTTTGGCAACTAAATTTTATTACATTTATTTTCTCGCATTTAGTTTTATTTTTTAAAAAGAATCCTAAACTAATTAGGGTTGTTTTGACCTGGCCAACAGAACAACACTGGTATGAATGCCACCGAGGCAGACAACCGCGGCGTATTCGTAGTAGCTGATCCAAAATTTCTTCAAGATAGGAAAGAGCATGAATAGTTCATGATTATTTAGACGAAGACTTGGATGGACTGCCTAAACAAGACCTGCCGAGGCAACCTTTACCGCGGCAACACTCCCCTTGAGCAGAAATATATCAGAAAGAAACCACCTAACAAGGAGACAACAACTGGGACATCAGCTTCTCATCCATTCAAAAAGTTAAAGATGGTTGTTGCTGGATATGCATTTTATTGCACCCCTACAGTAACCTAAATTCCTATCCCTTTGTCCCTATTCACTTTTATGCTTTAGGAATCAGCTTTTAGTTTTCAGTTTAGGAATTAGATTTTAAACTTCTTGCAATTTAGTTTTAATTTTTTTATTAATATTCTTTGCAGTTATTAAGAAGAAAACCCAAGAAGGAGAATTCATGGAGCACATAAAACGACCCTAAAATCAAGCTCATTGTCCTACCTAAGAAACGACCAAGGTGGTTGGCCGCCCAAATGTAAATGACGAAGGGTTTGCGTCTCTAAAACTTCATCTCCCCCGTTTTGTTTCATACTTCTTCCTTATTGTTTTTCAGTATAGTTTTTAGTTTCTTTCTCCACAAACTCCACACCAACTAATGACCCTCAGGATACAAAAGAGGCCAGACGCAATATCTAAAAAAATTGGTTTATCTTTTCCTTGTCTCTTAATTTTTATCTTGTCTTTAATTATTGTCTTATTTTTAGATACATGAAGTGAGGATAATACATTCCTCGAGTTTGGGGAGTATTGATCCTATTTTCTACCTTATAAATGTCTACCATGTATGGAAGTTATTCAGATTATCCTACTACTGCATTAATCTGTCTTTACAGTAATTTCAATTTGATGCAATTTTTTTGTTGAAGTCTATTGAATTTTATTGAAATTGCCTCAACAGCAATATATTCTCATGTTATCGCAGTAGTATGCACCATTCACCAAACTTGAATTTGGAACGGTCTCTTAGGATTAGTACTTAGGATTAGACTATGAGCCTGAAATCACATAAACACTGTTAGTCTTAGTTGATTTTAAAAGTTTTTTTTTGAAAAGCAGTAAGGACTTAGGCATATATTTTATGCTAGAGGTGCCTATCACTAGCTCTAGTTTAGTCTATAAAGGTGTCCATGACCGGCTCTAGGACATAGGTTTCTCCCACTTACTAGGGGTACCTATCACCGGCTCTAATAAGAATAGCTAAAATACTTGAGGTGCCCGAAACTGGGTCAAGCAATATAAATTTATAGAAATATAGATTTATATACCACTGATGAGACAAGAAAAGAAAAAGAATTAAAGAAAAATCTTAGTCGAAAGTCTTGAGCTAAAAAAGGATTAGAACTTAGAAAATCATCTTTGACACAGCTACGCATACACTCACAAAAACTCAAAGTCCAGTTCCGAGAATTCCTAGGAACCAAAAAGAAGTCGAGTCAAGAAAGGAATTCTGCAGCGGCAGGCAGGACGATATATTACCTTAAAATTCTTTACTTAAATTTATCTTTTACATTGCTTGAAGACAAGCAATAGTTCGAGTTTGGGGGTGTGATGAGTGCCTAAACATCCTCATCTTTTACATCATTTTCCCACAAGATTATTTTTTTTATTATTATCTTTTACATTGCTTGAGGAAAAGCAATAGTTAGAGTTTGGGTGTGTAATAAGTGCTCAAAAGTCCTATTTTTCATACCATTTTCCCAATCGATTGTTGCTAGTAAAGAATAGATTCAATAGCAATAACGAATATTTCTGGTCATTTTCCATACTTCAGCATCCAAGCACTCAATACATGAATTTATCTATTATTTGGCATAAAACAAAATGCATTTGATGGTTTTCTTTTTTAAGACAGGAAACTGCATCATAGGAATTGCCAAGCAAAGAAGATGGATGCTAGAAACTGAAGTTGAAATGCAGATAAGTACCCGCCTCAGCAGCACATTGATGCCTCGACAGTACATTGACACCATGACAGCATCTGAAGCCGCAGCAGCACCCGAAAAGACAAATGTTAATATGGTCGGCGATTTAAAGAGAAAAATAAGGTGAAAGTTTTAAGAAAAATGACATAGAAATCGAAGCTGGAAAACACATGAAAAGTCAATATCAAAGGCCACGTGAGAAAAGAATCCTTATAGGAATAAACTTGGAAATATTTTATTTATGGAAATTATTGTAATCCTACTCCAAGTAGCATTCCTACTTAGGAAAGGTTTGCCCTAGGCTAAGCCTATATAAACCATAGCTTATGTAGAGAGGAGGATATCTGGAAATCAAGTGTTCATAGAAAACCCTAAACTCCTCCATCGTACCCTAGGGTTTAGGTAAAGGTTGTCGAGTATTTATGAGAGGAGATTGTATTTTGTTTCTTGTCTCTATACAATAAAATATCAAAGATTTCTTACTCTTTGTCATTCTTTGTTCTTGCATCCAAGCCTGTTAGGGAAGTTTGGAAGTAATCCATTTGTCTAGACTCGAGAGAGTTAGACTCACGAAAGGAGTAAGTACGATATTCGACTTGGTTGGAGGATACTAACTTGGCCTAAGAATAGGTTAGAGTTTCAGCGGTTAAAAGAAGTGTGGGATTGGTTGTTGATTATAATTGATTCACGCTAGGAGGTATCATTGTAATACCCTAAACATAGCTTAGAAGTTAAGGACTAAATAAATTAAATTAGAGCTTAATAAAATTCAAAGTTTAGTGACTAAATTGAATAAATTTGAAAATTAGAGGCCAATTTGAAAAGGGACCAAAAAATGAAAATTCAAAAGAGGTGAGATTGCATGTAAGTTTTTAAGAAGTTGATGGCCTTGGACACATGGCAAAACACCATGTGGCCAGCCACCCCTTGTCCATAATAATAGATTTGTTTAAATTAAAAAAAATAAGAAGAAGAAAAGGGGAAAATGATGACTATATGTCATAGTGGGAGAGAGAAAGTTCTATTTGTCATCTTCTTCACCCATTTCTTCCCTCTTGGCCGGCCATGGGAGAGAGTTTGAGAGAAAATATCTGCTTGCCTTGCATGTGAGATTTTAAGTGAGATTTTGAAGGTTTGAAGCAAGATTCTTGATTAGGGAGGTCAAACAAGCAAGGTAAGGTATTTTTCTTCTTCTAAGCTTAGCTAAAAATGTAGTTGAAGGTTGTTAGCTTGAAATCCATGGCTGAAAGTTTAATATAGTGTTCTTAGTTAGCTTATTTTTAAGTTAGAAGTTGAATGCATGTTGCTGGAAAATACATGTTGTTATATTTGTTGAGTTTTTGAGCTTAAGGACTAAGTTGCATGGATTTGGAAATTATAGGGACTGTTTTATGGTTAAATTTAGGAAGGATTTTGATGTTAGGATGATTAAAATATTCATATGTGGACTGATTTGGGGTAAAAAAAAGCATGAAAAATTGTTGCTAGGAAATTAAGTGATAAATGTGATTTTTGGACTGTTTTGTAAGAATTGAGAAATTAGTGGACTTAATTATTTTTGTTGAATCTGGAAATTCAATATTTAATTCATAGGATAATATGTTAAGAGTGAGAAAATTTAATTGTAGGTGCTTTGGTAGGGAAGTGAGGTGTTAGAATTAGTAAAGTGCTTTGGACTAGCTTATAGGTGATAATTTGGTAGCTTCATGGATTGAGCTGAAAACTCTATTTAAATGCAAAATTAAAAATGTTTGTATAGGTAAAATATGCTGGAAATTGAGTCCACTAAAGTTTAAAAGTGTTGGATGAGTTGAATTGGTGATAAGGTTGATGAATTTTGAACTAGAAGTGATGTAGGTGAAATCTGTCCAGAATAGGCCTTGTTCTGGACAGTAACTTCAAAAAATTCCCTAAAATAAATTACAAGGAATTTAGGTATGTAATTGAGCAGTATAGAACTTGGATGAGTCTAGTTTAATTAGAAAAAAACCTCACCTCGTTTGCCCTTGTAAATTAGGAGATATAAGAGAAACAAAAAGATTGGTCCAGACTGTCCCGAAACAGCACTGCCTTGTCTTTAAATTGAAAACTGGTATTGATGGGTTCGTAGGAAAAATTCAAGCTTTATATGGTTCAAAAGATGGTTTCGTTAGCTTTCCAATGAGGTAAAGTGGACAATTTTTGGATATGTGGATCAAAAGATAAAAAATAGTTTAGTGAGCATTGTACAATCTGTCCAGGAATGTAACTTTACTGTTTCGGACTGTTTTAGAGTTGTTAATTATGAAAATGTGTAGTTTGAATATATTTTGATGATGTGTCAGTGCTTTTGTGTATTTTAGAGGCTTCTAAAGAATTGGATAGTGAGGAAGAGCTGAGGCAAGAGCTTGCCAAAAGAAGGAGCAAGGGGCCAATCATCCATAATCCCTAGGAGTTTCGCTTGGATTGTTTGTGAGTGTGACTTTCTTTCGGGTTGGGACTAGGTCCTAACCCAATTTTGATTTTTGGTTGTTTATGATTAAACCGGTATGAAATATGACTTAATACAAACTTGGCTAATCTTTAAGGGAAGAGTGAAATGCTATGAAAACTTATTTGTTGCCATGTTACTTGTTAGCATGTTGATTGAATATGTATTGCTTATTAAGTAATTGTTTTGGTTTGTTCATACCCATGCATTGCATATGCCGAGGTATGAATGGCATGCTTAAGCTTGGGACGCAAGGTACGTGTACATGCATTTGTTCCATGCAATTAAAGTTCTGATTTTTGCTTGTGCTTAGCATGTTTGATATAATGTATAAGGAATGGCATGAAATGAATTTTTATGAGCCTAGACATAATGGCCTAAGAGGCTTGGTCTATGAGGACCGTGTTATTGAAATGATAACGAATATTAGATTGATATGCTTTAATTGATAATCGACAACCTTGGTAGCTAGTTAGTTAGATAGGAGGGCATGCCTTAGAATCTAGAGCTTATTGTATCGGGTAGGACTTCGGTCCGGGGCAATTGGCCCTTATTGGCGACAGTTGGAGGGTACGTTTTTTGTCATTGGCGACAGTAGGAGGGTTTGACCAGCACTATAGGTGCATATTGTGGCGACAGTTGGTTGGAGATTCGATTATCTTCTAGCTAAATACCAAGGTGGTTGTAATGATTTAATTAACTTGAACTTGAATTGCACTATATTTGTTAGTTAAATGTAATCATGATTACTTCGTATGAAAATGCATTTGTTATTGGATTGTTACATGTATTTGGATTATTGTATATTGAATATTGTATTGTTACATGTATTTGGATTATTGTACATTGAATATTGGATTGTTACGTGTAATCGGATTGTCACATGTTGAACCTTGGATTGAATTGTTATATATTGATTTGGAATACGTGTACTTGAACTTGGTATTTATGGTATATGTGAACTTACTTGGCATATGATACATGTTTGGATTGTCTTGGATTGTTTTGATTTTTTATTTTTATTACCTCACTAAGTACCTTATGTACTTACCCCCGGTCCCTTCGCTCTTCCCAAACTTTTTAGGTCGATCGATTTATAGCTCGGTCCCGGATTTCCGTCGTTCGGATCAGCAGCAGCACAAGCCATGTATGTCCTTTTTTTTAGAACTCCTAGTGGTGGCTAGTCTTGTTTTGTTAGACCATGCATTTTGATTACTTTAGACGGATGTATATAGTGAATTATTTTGATAGCTTGGGACTTAAATTTGTATAACTTAAGAATGATGACATACTTGATACGTTTAATATGCATGTATATTTTGTAATGGATTGCATGTCATGGAATGAATTATTGATATTGTCATATGGAATGGACCAGTGAATTATAGAACTATTGAATGAACAATAGGCTTCGGAAATGTTTAATAGTGAATTTAAGTTGTTAAGTGGTTTAAAGGCCTAGCAATAGGAAAAGTTTTAAATTACCCCTATAATCGGTACTTTCAAGTTAAGTTAAGTTGGTAAACCATCGTTCGGGCCGGGTTATCGGAGTGTCCATGGACCGGTGACGCCCCTTTCCTACCGGCCCGGGGTGGGGGTGTCACCTATAATAGTGTTTCGACTTAGGGATAAGAAGAGTCATTCAAGGACACTTTGTCGAACTTTAGTAAATCTCCCCAAGAGCAAGAGATTACCGCAGCAGAGAACATTGCCGCTGTCGAAGACAGTATCTGTAGTACTGCCGAGGAAGTGCAGTGCAATTGCATTGAACAGAAACAAGTCAATTAAATCCACGATACAATACAACTAGATCTTGCCCCACTTTTCCATTCTTGATTTCTTGATCATTTATCTTTATTGTTTTAATTAGTTTTCTTAGTTATAATTCAACCCAACAATTTATGTCTTTTATTTTATTCTTGTAGAGCGATAAGACAAAGGT
The DNA here is from genome assembly GCA_035048815.1 of Abelmoschus esculentus. Lineage (NCBI taxonomy): Eukaryota > Viridiplantae > Streptophyta > Magnoliopsida > Malvales > Malvaceae > Abelmoschus > Abelmoschus esculentus. Next base: position 6,921,845 of record JAUCBN010000026.1, on the reverse strand, counting down.
TGCATATTAAGTATACCAATCCATGTGGAGACGATATTGGATAAATACTTATCATTTTATTACTTGACGACATGTACACTTGCACAAAATTACGCTATTCATACACGCATCACATGGCGTGACTAAAGAAAATAACAGGATCAGAACAATTAAAGTGTATCAATTGTAATGGTTTGAACTTCAAATACTCATTCTCAGTGAAGGTATAATTATAAAGCAAAAATCCATTCAAATTGTTACCTCGGGTACACATGAAGTTGATTTCCATAGTGTCATTGATTTTTCCAATGTTGTTGCCACTTGTACATCGTTAGCAATATAAACAATCACTTTAGACTTGTTATTCGGATCGACAAATTTATCCACTAAAAATCAATTCTCACAACCAACTAAGGAATTGATTAGGGTCATTAATAAGAGTTTAAACCCATATGGATCATGGCTCTTGTAATCCCTTAATTTTTACTTAAAGAGTACGGTAGGTTAAAATTGTTGTTTTTAAAACTTTTATGTCAAGAAATTTTAAAAAGTGATACAAATCCAATTTGTAAACTTAAAGATAAAAACGTAATTAAAAAATAAATATTCTGATTTAAAAATGGATATAACAATTTTATGCATGAGGTTTTAAAACATCTTAGATCCCTGATAATCCCAAAATAACTGAAATAAAAATGGTTGTAAATAACCGTACTGAAAAAAAATGTTGTCCGGTAGAGATCTCCAAGTACCAACTCTTAGGGCCAGATATCTGAAAAAAAAATAAACTAAAAGAATGAGCTATAAAGCTCAGTGTGCCTCTAAAGTGCAGTTAAAAATCACAATATCACTCAAATCACAATCTCAATTATAATATAACTTTCTTAGTAAATAAACACAAAGAGTGATAAATGCAATGTCACAGAAAATGCAATATCACAGAGAATGCAGTCCCATACTCCGAACGCCAAACACAGTGGTGGCAAAGCCAACCGATCACAGTGGAGGTAGTTCCCCAGAACCCCTCACCCCTTATTTCTCCAAAACACAGTGTGGTAAAACCACCTTCCTCCGTACAATCCACCCCATGTACATGTAATGCAATAAATGCCAATGATCTCATGTCACAACACAGATATCCGTATAGTATACGAATCACACAGTTCAGTAAATCTAATCTCAATCTCATAGTGTAACACAATGTTCACAATATCATATAGAATGTCGATATACCGTAAAGTCTTTGTAACGGATAAGTACAATACACAAAATCTAGCACATAAAGAGAATGCACATTTAAATTCATTTTACAATAGCACAAGAAGAAACACACATTTAAGACAAGAGGAAAACACACATTTATATTCATTTAACAATAGCACGTGAAACTCACATATTTAACGCAAGAAAAGAATACACATTTAGAACAAGAAGAAAAGACACATTTGAATTTATTCGACAATAACACAAAAAGAAATATATATTTAACACAAGAAGAAACAGGTCGAATTTAGGAAATTAACGTTAAAAGCTTTAAACTCAAAACTAATTTAATTTATAATAACTGTAAAATTTTTAAATTCATAATAATTCATCACATCCGAAGGTTAAAATTATAACTAAGAATTGATAATTTAAGAGTAGTTAAAATTCCCAAAATACATTATCTCATAAACTTATTAAATTAATATTATAATCTGATGGTTCAAGTTAAATATCTGAATACAAAAAAATATTTATGTATACTGAAAATAATCTTAATTTTCCAAATGCATCAAAGTTTCTAAAATAATAATAATAATTTGAAAATCTAATAGTTTATTTTATATTGAATAATAAAAAAAACAGATAAAATATGAGATTCTCCAGGTACCGTATTGCCTAAAGTCCAAAGATTTATAAGAGGAAACTAAGATGGAGTAACCCTAAAGAACTTAGCGTATCTTAAAGATGAAGATCAAAACAATAAAACAAAGTTTATAAAATTATTTCTCAAGAGTAATATTTTAGATAAAACAATGCAAAAACATAATGTACACACAATACAAATCACAACTACATCTTTAAATCATAGTTTAATCCAAAATCATAATTTATCTGAAATCTTAATTTATCCAAAAACACAAATTCACAGGATTTAAAATCATAATGACTGGCAAAAGTGTGAGATCTCAAACACAAATACACAATCAAAGTTACAATATAAAAATTAAACATGACAGCAAAACACGAATATTTTCAAAGCATATCATAGGAAAGTATATTTAAAAAAAACACATATAGCACTAGTAAGAGAACACACATATATATTCTTTTAAACACATGAAAACACACATATTTAACGTGAGAAAGCCACACACATTTAACACAAAAAGAAAACACATATTTAGCACAAGAAGAGATAGGTTGAACCTAAAAAGTTAACATTAAAAACTTTACCCTCAAAACTAATTTAATTTATATTATTTTATAATAACTTTAAAATATTTAAATACTCAATAATTCGTTAAATCCCAAAATTAAAATTATAATTAAGAATTGATGACTTGAAAAGAGTTAAAATTCTCCAAATACATTATCTCAAAACTCATTAAAATAATATTATAGTCAGATGGTTCAAATAAAATATTCGAATGTAAGAAAAATATTTATATATACTAAAATAACCATAATTCTCAAATGCATCAAAGTTTCTAAAAATAATAATAATGACTAAAAGTTAGTTTTATATTAAATAATAAAATAACCAGATAAAATATGAGATTCTTTAGGTATTGAATTGCTTAAAGCCCACAGATTTGTAAGAGAAAACTAAGATGAAGTAACCTAAAGAACTTAACGTATCACAAAGAGGTATATAAAAACAAAAAAAAACATGATTTATAAAATTATTTTTCAAGAGTAATATTTTAGAAAAACAATGCAAAACAAGATGTACGCAAAACACAAATCACAACTACATACTTTAATCAGAGTTCAATCCAAAATCATAATTTATCCGAAAATACAAATTCACAGGATTTAAAATCATAATTACTCATAAAAATATAGGATTTCAAAATCCGAAAGTTTTATATATTTCTAAAATCACAATATTAAACATGTCACAGAAAAATATACATTTTAGATAAATACATCTAGCACCAGTAAGAGAACACACCTTAGCCAAAACGACTCAAATTATTGAGTAACATAGTTTTGATCTCGGACAGAAATAAAGAGTGAGAACAGAGACTTTTAGAGAATGGAGAAAAAATAATATAGTGATTTCTCTTAGATCACAATATGTATTTATAGTGAGAAAAATAACTGAGCTTAAGTAGAATTAAAATTCTATTAGATCATATTATAAATATAATAATAATAAAAAATAAGGTTGTATAATTTCAAATGAGCTTCTTATCTTTATCTGAGACTTTAGATAATATATATAATATTAAACAAAGAGTTTTGATAAATTAAAAATTATATAAAATAATATTTTTAATAAAAAGATTGATTGTAGAAAAACTCTTAATAAAAAAAATAATTAATCTCAGTTTAAAAGCAAATTAATTATCCAAAAAGTCAAATTGTAAAACATCACTTTAACTTTTAATCTTTAAATTCACATTTAAACTTTTAAAACTTTAAAATCTTATCTCAAAAATTTTCCCTTAAATATAGAAAATCAATTTAAAACCTCAAAAAAAAATTAGGGTTTCAGAAATTAGGAATCTGAAAAGAGTTTTTAATTAGGGATTTTAAAATTAGGGTTTTTAAAATTTGATATAATTTTTGGGTATTACAGCTCTCAATAAATTTAATAGTGTGTTTTATTTTCTTTTTGTCTTCACCTTGTCTTAGAAAACTTCCATCAAGCACATTGGTTACATTCAAGTCTACCTCCCTAACCATATTATACACTAACTTGGTGACCATCTCAGTAGCCCCTTAGGCAAGCTTTCATATTTTGTGAAAATTAGAGCCTTTGGTTGGGACGGTTCAAGCAACCCCCCAATTGAATCATCAAAATCAGTCAACTTTACTTCTGTTATCACAGCAATCCGTTAAACACCTTGTGTTCTTGAGCGTATGTCAACAACAACTTTTGTTTCGTCTTGGTCAATTCTGTTGGTGCTATCCCTTGAACGAGTGATGATTCTAATGGATTAATTTTTACAAATGTTGAAACTATAATTGTCGAGAGTTGTACCTTTGGTTCTGCAAAATCAGTTGTCAAGAATGATTCATCAGATTCTTCACAACACTTTTGATCGACAACCACTACACTAAATTTGATATATAATGGTATTTTTTGCGAAAACACCGCTAATATTATACAAATAGAGGCATTTATACAGGAAACGTTACAATGAAAATAACAACAGCGTTTTTCTATCAAACGCCACAAAAGTATGACTTTTAGTGGTGTTTTTTAAAAAACACCACAAATTTATTGTTTTTAGTGGCGTTTTCTGAGTAAAATGCTACAGATACATAATTTTTAGTAGCGTTTGAGAAAAAACGCTACAATAAGTATTTAAAATTCATATTTCATTTTTAAAAGTGTACCCTTAATCATCACTCTCTCTCACCCAATCCCCAATTTAAACCCACAATATCTAGAGTCCTTCCTCAAATCCTTCCTTCAGTGATATGAAACTAGAGGAAATGTGACTCTTCAATCTTCACATAAGAAAACTAGCCGATCCCCAAATAAAACCTATAATCCCTAGAGTCCTTCCTCAAATCCTCCCGTCAGTGATATGAAACCAGAGGAAATGTGACTCTTCAATCTTCATAGAAGAAAACTAGCTGATCCCCAAATAAAACCCACAATCCCTAGAGCCTTTCCTCAAATCCTCCTGTTAGCGATATGAAACCAGAGAAAATGCGACTCTTCAATATTCATAGAAGAAAACTAGTTCATTCTTCTCCCTTTCAAAACTCAAAGCTCTGTAAGTTGAAGATTGCTTATTTTAAAGCTAGGTATGCTAAAATCATCAATTTTATGTTTTCAAATGAATTTATTTTCTCAATTTTTGTTTATCTTTCCCTTTTAGCATAAATAAAAAATTGTTTAAATTGAAATTTAGTTTTATGTTCACACCAAAAAATTGAAAGCAACACGGATTGAAGATTTAAATTTCAATTTTCCTCTTTTTTCTCTTTAAGGTGGATTTTTTTTATTTTCTTTTTAAAAGAAAATACTTAAATTGTGTTTTACGGAACCAACCTCTTTTTTTGTTTATGTTGAAAAGTGAAAACTTTGAAACCCCTTTGTTTGTGTTTGAAATACAGTTTAGTCAACAACTTATTTTTCCATTTTTCATTATACAAATCCAGGTTAGCATAATTCTTTTGCTGCTCTTTGTTTCTTTTGTATATTGTATTAGTTTTAATCTTCTTGTTTGAAAGCCAATTTTTGAAATCACCTATTTTAGAATGATTTAAAGACTGATTTAGTGACTCGGATTAATCATCCCGCGTCGCTAAAAATGGAGACCCAATCAATTTTTGATAGGATGTTCACTCATCTCCATTCATCTTACAAGTAAGGTCATTTCTATTAATCTTTATTTATGGAAAATGTGGTTCAATTTTACTCTAAATAACACTTGTTCAACATAAGCTAAAATCCGCCTACTTTCTACTTTGAAGACTTGGATTTGAATCTTGGTAATTGAGGAATAGGATTTATTAAGTGGGAGAGGCTTATGTCCCCTGATCGAACCCATTTTCAAAGAGATTTTTTTATATCTCAACTACCATTTCATCATTGTACAACCCTAATAGTGATAGTATTTGTGCTAACTTACTTTGGTATCGTTTACTTTCTTTAATCTATCCTTGCATTCGTATTCTAGTTTCTTGTGTTATTCACTTTCAGGTTGAGTATCAATTGATATCCTGGATTTTATATAACACGATAGAATAAAGAATATCCATTCACTGAAATATTTCTTAATCCAGAGAAGTATGCTACTTCGCTTTAATTCTATATTTTTTTTGTCCCTCTATTATGTTATTTGATTGTTTATGTTTGTTGTAACTATTTCCCATTAATTAGTTAAAGCATTCAGAACTTAATTTGGACTAGTTTGGAGTTATTCAAAGACTGCATGATTTTTATGTAACTTCCATAAGCTTAACGGTTGCTAAAAACCTAAAACAATAATAAATTGAACACTACTTGTTGATTGTACTTTCTACTAACTTGCTACTTCTGATTCAATTATGGTTTCTTAACCAATAGGCCTTTATAGAATCAAAGCATGTAGTCAAATCACTGTGGTTTGCTCCTGTAAAACCTCAGTTGCTTCTGAAGATTTTCCATATAAAAATGTTACCTTTGCAGCCTTGTTGCTTGTTTTTACATGTAATATTGCGATATAAATGATGTAGGAAAGAATGCTAAGCTAGTTCTATCAAGTTTTAATGATAAGATTTCAAAGGCTTGCTTATATAGATTTTTCTCGATATTTGGCGAAGAAGAAAATGAAGGCGCTAATACCCCTAATCATACAAATTATTTATTTTGGAGTTCTGTGCATGCTTTGTGTTGGATCTCTGATCGTTTCAGGTGGTTCTTTTAATGGCTATAGCATGGTTTCTTTTATAACATCACTTGTTTTCTTGGTTGAGCCCATCCAGGTAAATATTATTTTCTTCTGAAAAAATTACACATGCTTGTTTCTACCATCAATAGGTCATTCAAGATATTGGAATGTTGAGCTTCCCTTTTCATTCTTGTGATGGGAAACTTTTCACAAATTCCTCATTTCTTGTGATGAATATGAACTTGCTTCTTAGATTTAAAAAATTAAATTCAGTTGACTTGAGACTTAACAAGGTACACTTTGTTAACCCATTCTTTTTAAGGTTTAAAGGCACGCATGTTGCTAGTGGGATCAGCCGTCTAAATTCCAAAGCTATTGATTGATAGTGTTAAACCATTATCATTACATTACAGAATGATCTAGTGATTAAGAATCACGGTATGATAATATAATACATTAATTGTAAAGTGACTTGTGCATTTGTTCTTCATATGGTTAGTCTATTCTCTTCGTTTGTTGCCAATTGATATTTTTGGGAGCCTATTGTAATCTTTATATATATATATACATATACATTGTTTTATAACACTAGACATTTTGTTGTACAAAGAATTTTTGTGTGGTTGGAATGTTAGTTTCCATGAGAGAAACAAATGGCAGATTAAGTGATATTGATTATTTGATGTTTTATGTATATAGATGAATTGGGTGGGTCATTTTGTGACCGTTAAATGTTGTATCAGCCTTAAGATCAAAGGATGTTCTAATTTTGGGGACCTCTTCCTTTCTTCACCAAGTAAGTCTATATACTCTTTGGCTTTCTAATCTTTACTCTCTTTTAAAAATTCATTTTTCTTTAATTACTCATTGATGGCAGTGGTGACCGAGAGCTAATGGATTAGGGAATAGAAACTTAGGAACAAAAAGATTCTCTTTACTTGACAACAATTGAGGATGCAGATTATAGAGATGACAAGATCGAATGTGAGCATTTGAAAAGAAAAACTTTTAATTCTTTGTATCCAAATTCATAAGTAGTTCGTAAGAAATACATGGGATCGATTTCCATTACAAACTTTGTTTTCAATTTTATTATTTAAAAGATTATAGTTGCATTTTTTGTTTATGCATTATTTATTTAATTATTAAAATAATTTATTATTATTATTTATATATTTTTTTAAATATGGTGTTATAGAGGCGTTTGTAAAGAAAACCCTCGCATGAAAACCCTTCTCTAACAGCGTTTATAAACAAAAGCATTGCAAGAAATCCCTTCTTTAGCGGCGTTTGTAAAAAAACATTGCAATAAAATTCTTCTTTATTGGCATCTGTAAAAAAAATGCCGCAATAAAACCCTTCTTTAGCGGCGTTTGTGAAGAAAAATGCCGCAAAAAAATGCTTCTTTAGCGGCATTTGTGGGGGAAAACGTTGCAAGAAAACCTTTCTTTAGCGGCATTTGTCTTTACAAACGCCTTTAAAGTTCTGGACCTGCTGTGGTGTTTTTTGTCCAAAAATGTCGCAAACTATTGCGGCGCTGGTTTTAGCGGCTTTTTTAAGCGCCAGAAACGTTTTTACTAGCGCTAGAAAATGTCTCTATAAAACTAAAAAAACGTCGCTAAAAACCCATTTTGCTGTATTGAGCATTACTCCTTTCTCGAATATTCTTCAAATCATTTCTAAAGTCATTTAGAAACTTATCAAAAGTTGCGTTCATTATAGCTTTAACTCTCTGAAGTACTTTAATCTAATTTTTTTTTCTAGATTTATCTCCATAATGCCCACCAAAACAAATCGTTAGGCTCCTGATACCTTTATAAGGGTCACAAACATAATTAAAAGGGGATAAGAAATAGACCATAAGAATTGAGGGAAGAAAAATAGAAGAAGATAAGAAAAGAAATCAGATTTTTATTCAGATATTCAATAGTCTGCCAATTAGAGTAAACCACCCTATTTCAACAATTATAATATCCTCTCCTGAATAGTAGAGTTTCACATAACAAAATATAACAAACTAATGAACAAAAATCCTCTACCTCTTTTTTGTGCCTCATTTCATGCCTCCTTTGAATTTTTAAAAAAATTCAATTTTAAACTCTAAACCCTTATTTTCTATATCTTAAATCCTAAACCTTAAACCCTAAAAAATACACCTTACCCTTAATTACCTAAACCCTAAACAAAACCCCTAACCTAAAATCCTAAACTTAAACCCTCTAATTTGAAGTGGGGGCATAAATGGCATAGAGACGGGGTAGACGATTTGAATCCCAAACTAACAGTTAAAAGCCAACTCAGCAATAACAAAAATATGCATAAAAACAAAGAAAAATCATCAGGAATGAAGGATATAAAATAGGCATGAGGATAAACGACATGACCACAAAATTACAAAACATCAAGATCGAGTGTTTATTCCGTGAGAAATATCTCTTTCTAAATTCAGTTTCTCGAAGATTCACTACTTGAGAGGTCACCACAGGTATGAAAACATAAGTTGTTGGTAATATGAACTACAAAATGAACGATTAGCACTGGCAAAATAACTAAAAATGTTTAAAACAAAAACGACAACCGTGTCATGTTGAACCACTGCCTTAGAAACAAATTCGGCCCGATATGTGTAATCGCGATAATTGATCGAATACCCCCTGAGGTTAGCACGGTCTCTCTGATAATTCGTACGCTCAAATTTTAGAGTGGAATCCGGTGGTACTGCTCGTCTCTTCTTAGAATTCAAAAGCTTTAGAAAACTTTTATAAACAAAAAGATTGTTGGAAATATAGGAAAAGTAGAATGGTTTTAGAACTGCTTTGCTCTTCTTGGATGATGTAAAATAAAGAGAAATCGGTTGAATTTATAGGAAAAAATTATGGTTAAAATTGTCCAAGTAAAAAATAAATTTAAACTAATTTAAATATTGATTTTAAAGCTTATAAAACAGTACCATAAATTCCAATACTCCCGTTGGAAACTGTCTACAATTCCATTGTAGCAGTTGCTCTAAAACAATCGAATATGGGCTGGTTTTATCTCAACATAAACCACTCAAATAAGAGCTATGAAATAATTAAGAGCTTTCTTTTTAAGCTCATCCTCTCATATAAATAGGTGAATTCTTCAAGTTTATTTATAAAATAAATCACCCAAACTCTAAGATAAGAACTCATTATGAATAAAAACTCAACCTCTTTAATCGGTGAATTCAATAAGTTCTTCTCAGTAGAATAACCCAACTCTTGGGATTAAATTCATTAAGAGTTTAAGAAAACTCATCCTCTCTAGTGGCAAGTTCATTTAGTCTTTCTCGATAAGGCTACCCATTCACATAGGGTTATGAACTTGTTAAGAGTAGTTATTCAAACAATGTCGGTAAATTCATCAAGTCTTTCTTACTAAGACCACCCAAAATATGGGCTATGAATTTATTAAGAGTAATAAAACTCAACCTGGGCATGTACATTGTTCTTCATAGGGATAGGTAAGAATTAATGTACACTATGAGTACTCTTCATGGTTTTGTTTAACCATATTGAACTTAGATAACTAAGTTGGGTATCCACCATGAATTTCTCAACTAATAGGCTTTAAACCTATCCCCCTCGACGAATCTAGAACCAATTTCCTACTTAACCCTTTGGTAAGTGGACCAGTTAGGTTCCTTTCCGATTTCACATACTCTAAAGCGAGTACTCAATTCTTTATTAAATGTCTCACAAACTCATGTCTTATGCGAATATGTCTTTTCTTACCATTGTAAGCTTGGCTCTTCGCCACACATATCGCAGCTTGTGAATCACATAATAAAGATATTGGAGGAGTCAGTTTTTCCCGTAAAGGAATTTCTGCTAAAAGATCTTTAAACCATATTGCTTCTTGCCCAGCTAAGTCTAGAGCAATAAACTCTGGTTCCATAGTAGAACGAGTGATGCAAGTCTGCTTAGTAGACTTCCAAGAAATTGCTGCACAACCTAAGGTGAAGACATACCCACTCGTTGAACTTATATCATCATTATCAGTAACCTAGTTGACGTCACAATATCCTTCTAAAACAGAAGGAAAACCAACAAACTCAAATTTCCAATCAATTGTACCTTTAAGATACTTTAGTGTTTGAATGCAATCCAGTGCTCACCACTAGGATTATAAGTATACCTACTCAACCTACTCACTGCATCGACAATACCAGACTAAGTATAGTTCATTAAGAACATAAGGCTTTCAATAATTCTAACATACTCTTCTTGGGAAACACTATTTCTTTTATTCTTAAAGAGATGTATACTAGAGTCATAAGGAATTCGTACAAGATTGATATCAAAACTGTCAAATTTCTTTAACACTTTCTCAATATAATGTGTTTGACTTAAAGAAAATGCTTTTCTAGTATTGGTAACTTTTACTCTTAAGATCATATCAACCTCCCTAAATCAATCATCTTAAATTTAGCGGATAAGAAATTTTTTGTTTTGTTAATAGATTCAATATTAGTACAGAAATTAACATGTCATCTACATATAAACTTATGATGAAACAATCAGCTCCAAACATCTTTGAATACACGCATACATTTGCTCCATTAATAATAAAATCAAAACTCAAAATGGTTTTATGAAATTTCTAATACCACTGTTTTGGAGCTTGTTTAGACTTTTAAGTCTACATACTTTGCCTTCCATACCAGGTGTCACAAAACCTGGTGGTTGCTCCATATAGATCTCCTCGTCTAGATATCCATTAAAAAATGTAGTCTTTACATCTATTTGATGTACATACAATTTATGAATAGGTGCAATCGCAGACAAGGCACGGATCATTGAGATTTTTGTCACAGGAGAGTATGTATCAAAGAAGTCAATACCAAACTTTTGAGTGAATCCTTTAACTACTAGTCTTGTCCTATATTTTTGGATTTACCCATTTGGTCTTAATTTCTTTCTAAAGACCCATTTGTTATTGATAGGTTTAAACCCTTTAGGCAAATCAATCAACTCCCAAGTGTGATTAGACTTAATTGGTTCTAATTCATCATTAATGGAACTTCTCCAAAAACTAGCATCAATTGAACTTATAGCTTCATAATATGTCTTTGGATCTTCATCTAAAAGAAAAGAATGAGCTATAGGTTCAGTTATAGTGTCTAAATCACTAATTTTTGTAATAAAGGAAGTTATGATATATGGTCCAAAGGTAGTAGCTACCTTTTGCCTTTTACTTCTTCTAGGTTCAAATTCAAACTCTAGAGTCTCTTTCGCAGGAATACTAAAAGAAGCAAGAGTATGCCTTTCTTGCTGTGTCTCATTATCTGGTCTAAAGAGGAAATAATTCTTCAAAAAATCTTATATCTCTAGATTCACAAATTGAGAAATCATTTAAAGTCATAAACTTGTATGCGACACTATTTGTAGTATACCCTATAAACACAGCATCAAGCGTTTTAGGACCGATAGTATTTTTCTTGATGTCAGGCAAACCTACTTTAGCCAAACACCCACACACTTTCAAGTATTGCAGATTTGGTGCATGTTCTTTCCATAATTGGTATGGGGTACAGTCTAACTTTTTATGAGGCACTCGGTTCAATATGTGATTGGTCGAGAGAATGGCTTCCCCTCCATGTTATTAGATAACCCAGAACTATCAACAATGAGTTTATCATCTCTTTTAAAGTTTTATTTTCCTCTCGGCAATGCCATTTTGTTGAGGAAAATATGGAGTAGAGATTTCATGTATTATGTCATTCTTCTCACATCCATCTTTAAGGAAATTAGACCCATATTCACCATCCCTATCGGATCTAACACGTTTTATTCTCCTATCAAGTTGATTTTCAACTTCTGCCTTATAAATAAGAAAGAAGTTTTCAGCTTCATCTTTAGTTCAAGGAGATAAACCTTTGTATATCTAGAGTAATCTACAAAGGTTATATAGTTGCGTTTTCCTCCTTTACTCTCACAGTTTCTAAAATATACTAGATTAGTATGTATAATTTCTAAAAGTTTAGATCTACATTTAGAAACTATCTTAAAGGTCGGTTTAGAATGCTTAGCCTCTGCACAAATTTCACATTTGTTAAAGCTATTATTTTCTAGATTAGGTATTAACTTCATTTTCATGAGTTTTTTAAGTAATTGTAGGTTCACATGACCTATTCTAGCATGCCACATATCAAAGGTCTCAACAATATGAGAAGAAGTAGTGGCTTCATTATTTCCATTAAAATGGGTTTCGATTACAAATAAATCATTTTGTAAAAAAAACTTTTCCTACATAATCTCCGTTTTGGGAAAGTACTAGTTTATCTGCTTCGAAAATTAGTTTAACGCCCGCCTTATTCAATAATCCATCACTAATTAAATTTTTACGTAAAGCAGGTACATATAATACATTGCTTAAAGATAAAGTGTTACTCGATGTCAGTTTGAGCAAAACTTTCCCTTTACCTAGCACATCCGAGCTGCTGGAGTTCACCATGTAAACTTGCTCTCCTTTGTCTACAGGTTTGAATTCACTAAATAGCTCCTTTTTGGCGCAAAAATGTCTTGAAGCACCAGTGTCCACCACCCACTCGGTGTTGCTTTCTACTAGATTGACTTTTGAAACCACCGCTGCAATAATGTCATTGGTATTCTCGACAATGTTGAGTTGTGGTTGGTTTAGACGGTCTGACCATTGTTGCCATTGGTAGGCTTCGTGTCTTGGTTTTCCACATACATAGCAGTTGACTACCTTTCTTTGAGCTCTCTCCTTTCTTCCATTTTAAAGTTGGTAGCCTTCTGAGGTTTGGTAGTCTTTTTCTGGTTTATATTTTTCTTTGGTTTAAATTTAAAACCTGAGGCACTTTCAGATTCAACAAATTAGCTTTCAAAGAATATAGACTAGAGTTTAAAACCTTATCTTTTAACCGGTTTGCCTCCTCAATCTTCATATGGGCCACCAACTCCATAATCATCATATCTCTCTTTTTGTGTTTAAGATAATTACGGTAATCAAACCAGGATTTGGGCAACTTCTTGATCAAGACATTGGCTTGTAACACTTCGCACATCTTCATCCCTTCAGAAATGATGTCAGAAACAAGCTTCTTGTAGTCATGAACTTGCTCCATTATTGGCTTTTCGTCTGTCATCTGGAATTTTAACCACTCGCTAACCACGTACTTCTTAATCCCTGTGTCATCGACTCTATATTTCTTTTCAAGGGTGTTCTAGATCAACTTGGCTCCTTTTTTCTTGTAAAACATATCAAATATTTTATTTGACATGTGACTCAAAAGATGACCTCAAACCGTCTTGTTATCTTTCTGGAATTTTTGATTAGACACTTGAACAGATGCAAGGTCTTTGTTGGTGATAAGGGCATCAACAACATCAATAGTTGGTTGTGTTGGCTTTGGATTGATCAACAAGTTGTTTAGGTCCAGTTGCTCAAAAAATATCATTATTCGTTGGGACCACCTTCGGTAGTTGAATCCCTTAAGAGCATCAAGCTTTGAAAGATTGGCAACCAACTTTCTCGATTGAATCGATATTTTGTAATAATGAATTTTCTTCTAAATTGTTGGTAATATGAACTGCAAAACGAACGATTAGCACTGACAAGATAACCAAAAATATTTAAAATAAAAGCGGCAACCTTGTCGTGGTGAACCACTGCCTTAGAAAAAAATTTGGCCCGATGTGTGTAATCGCGACAATTGGTCGAATGCCCCTGAGGTTAGCACAGTCTCTCCGATAATTCGTACACCCAAATTTCGGAGTGGAATCCGGTGGTACGGATCGTCTCTTCTTAGAATTCAAAAGCTTTAGAAAACTTTTATAAAAAAATGCTTGCTGGAAATAAAGAAAAAGTAGAATGGTTTTAGAACTACTCTGCTCTTCTTGGATGATTGTAAAATGAAGAGAAACCGGTTGAATTTATAAGAAAAAATTATGGTTAAAATTATTCAAGTAAAAAATAAATTTAAACCAATTTAAATAATGATTTTAAAGCTTATAAAACAGCTACATAAATTTCATTACTCCCGTTGAAAACCGTCTACAATTCCATCGTAATAGTTGCTCTAAAACAGTTGAATATGGGCTGGTTTTAGTGGACTTTAAATACCGATATAATTGTGATTCAAATGGCTAGAAATTAGCCTGTAAGTTACAGTCAAATAATAATAATTTCAACGTTAATCAACTACAAAATTTCACATTTAAAACAGTAATTAAATAATTAAAAATATTATTACTATAAAGACTAATGAATAGCCTATCAAAAGCAATAATGTTGGATTATATGCTCTATAACTCTTGAGCATTCTTCAACATATCTATATTTGCTTCGTGCCAGATAATTACAGCGCAAATAACGTCAAAACTAGCATGCGCAAACCGGTAACAACTGTAATTGAGACTTCTACCTTGGGTGCATTAATTCCATTACTTGATACTTGAGAACTTTCACTTCTAGCTGTGTGATGAAGAGTTGCATTTCTTGCAATCAAATTTTGTTTCAATGAGACATTCTCGAGAATTTACTCCTGAAGAACAGGATGGCGGGTGAGTGACAAGAAAGAAATTTAAGTCGCTACAGAAAAATGAAAAACTAAAGCTAAGCAGCAAAATTTTAAGTCACTACAGAAAAGTGAAAAACTAAAACTAAGAAGCAAGCAGTATATTATGACTTCTAGATGCAATTATGATAGCAAACTAATTGGGATACTGGATCTAAGTATGGTTATTAGAAGTAACACATAATCTTCCAACTTCACAATCCTCTTCAGCTAACACAGTACTTTTGAGTTTGAACAACAAAATTATACTCTTAGGCAGGAATTCGAATTATATGATCGGTACAAGTATTTGCAATTAATATGACTAATCTGATATCAAGTATGGTTTACAAAATTAGATGCGCATGCTCTATCTTTCAACATAGATTTTCAAGAATCCACAGCATGACATCTATCGTGCACATATCCATTCCCGCTAAACTAAGCAAGAGATTATTGATATTGAAAAATAACAAGTAAAGAATTTGAGAACGATGAAACAGGTAAAAAAAAAATAAAAATGCATTGGCAATTTTCCTAGGATATATCAGAAAGGACAGTTCCATTCTTAAATAATGATAATAATCATAATAAAATCTACAATGAGCTGTTGCTAACATAAACTTCTCTCATAAGCATTATTAGGAGATCAATCTCAAAGAACTATTGGAGAATACTACCAATCATCAGGTACCTGTTTTTCTTTTAACAAAGCAGCATAATTGACTCATAAAGCCTTAATTTCTGTCTCAGATTCCTGAAGCTTCTTAACTTCTGCACACATCTTTCAATATACAACCGAGAGAGACGACTTAGCTATCATGCATTAAGATTGGAATAACAGAAATGCCACATCAACTAGTATAGTAGCAACCACGAGACTAAATAACAAATAAAAATGCTTAAAAATGACACTCAAAAAGCATCCCAGAAAATTTATCACCAAAAGAGGTTCAGATTCAATCATAAGCCACTAGCTCTTTAAATATTATAGTATCGACCATAGTACTGTGAAATCTAAATCAAATAGAGTTTGAATAAAAATTACCCACAAAATAAAATAATTTACAAAAAGAAAATTGTTTGGGCAATTGACAAATACAATACTATTTTGAAATATTTTTCTTTTATTCCTTTAAATCTTTTTTGTTTTCTTTCTATCACACTCATCACAGCCACACTCAACCACTCTTTACAAAGCAATAGACAATGTCTTTATATAGGCACTAGACATTATTACACAATAAAACCTAATAAAAATCATAACTTTTGTAACTCATATAACTCCTATATTAAACTCCATAATGACTAATAACTCCCATATTAACTTTTGATATTTCAATTTTTTAACTCCCAATTAACTCTAAGTTTTATAACTCACTAAATAAATCATTTAAGTTTATTTCAACAAAACTCCCCCGTAACCTTAAATGTTTCTTTCATACATCATGCCAAGCATTGATTGGTGAATTAAATTGTTACTTTTTAATTGTTAATTATCTTATTTTCATGAATTTGTCACTGCTATTTTGAGTGAATTTCGTAAGTTTTATGTGCAGTGACCTATTTCTACAATTGGTGACTTAAAAAAGACAATTTTTGCATTTTTCGCGACTGGAGACATGGGCACGACGCCGAGCATGAAGAAATGCTGATGTGGTAGTTTCTAGAAGATTCTGGAGACAGTTCAGTCAGCGAGATTTGAGAGAATTCTGGAGACGGTTCAGCAACAAGATTTGAGAAGATTTTTAAGATAAGATATTTTGTTTTTAAATTTTAAACTCAAGAATATCTTTTTATCTTTTATTTTATTTTGAGTTAATTTTAGGTTATTAGTAGCCTATAAATACCCTTCATGGGTAAGGTTTTAGATCATCCATCACTTTGTCTTTGAATTCTTGCTTTGTTTCTTTATTATTTTATAAAAAAGAATTCTTTTTTTTAAGTTTTTTTTTTATATTTTGCAAAAATATGCTAAGTATGATAATTAATATCATGCTTAGCTAATTTTCTTTAAGCCGAGAGCTAACAATGAATCAATTCAAAGCGTGAGAATTGAATAGTACTTAATTCCTTTCGGGAAACATTCTTATTTTTTTGTTTTATTAATTGTGCAATCAACCTTACTTACAAAATTAAAACATTTTCAAACCAAAAAGAGCTCGTTGGTCTGAATGTTGTTTTAATATACAATGGGAGGAAGGTTTTTCCTGTGGCAATTTTCGACTTCCAATGAACATACTTAGCAGCGGTCCGCTAAGGAAAAATGAGATCGGATTCGACTCTCAACGAGACAACATAATCCGAGTCGGGACTTTCCAGTATTTAATCTGATTGTTTTAACGGCAATAGCTGTGGTTAAACCACTCAAAAATCATCTTTCAAAGATAGGCTTGGGAAGATCGGTTACAAGAGAAAAAGGCAAGTTACAATGGGTTGGTCCTTGTAGACTGTAACTGACATGAATCCCGAAGTAAAAATCATTTTTAATGATCGATAGAATTGAAACAAAGTTAGCTCGAGGCGATTTCTTCATTGTCATTTTCAACTATTATTTCTTTCTCTTAATTTTTATTTTTACATTTTATTTGTTATTTTAGTTTCTTTATTTTTCTTCGCAATCTCATCAACCCCCCTTTTAATTAATTATTTGCAGCATCCTGGACTGAAATCAATACAAAATTATATCAGAAATTCCAAATTCTCTATGGATCGACCCTCTTTACTATACTATCTTTTATTTATTTAATTTAAAGAGGAATATTATATTTCAACTTTAAAAACGACGCTTGTCAATTATCTTCTTGCATTTATCGAGAAGTACTTTCGGTAGCGGTTTTGTGAGGATATCTGCTACTTGATCTTGACTTGCCATATGCAACAATTTTATACTACTTTCTTTCACATGATCACAGATAAAGTGAAAACGAACATCGATGTGTTTCCTTCTTTCATGATTCACCGGGTTCTTTGCCAATTCTATTGTTGATTTGTTGTCAACTTGAATCATAGTTGCATCTAGTTGCTTTAGCTTCAGCTTGCTCAACAAATTTCTAAGCCATATCGCATGACATATACACCAAGATGCTGCTACATATTCAGCTTCACATGTCGAAGGCGTCACGATCGATTGCTTCTTTGAAAGCCATGTAAATGCAACATCTCCCCTAAATAAAACATATCTCGATGTGCTTTTCCGATCGTCTATGTATCTACACCAATCGCTGTCGAAATACCCAACCAACTTGTAGTCTTCTTCTTTTGAGTAGAATAACCCAATTAATAATGTTCCTTGTATATAGTGTAGGATTCGCTTCAACGTCTTCCAATGTGAATAAACCGGCTTCTCCATAAACCGACTTACAATTCTTAGACTTAATGAAAGATCTGGCCTTGTACATGTGAGATAACGAAGGCTTCCTACCAAACTCCGGTATTTACTCACATCAATATGTTCTCCTCCATTAAACTTCGAGAGTTTTGCACTTGATTTCATTGGTGTTGATACAAAAATACTCGTCTCTACTTGTCTAATCTCCAAACCAAGAGAAAACTTCATCAAACCCAAATCTGTCATCTCAAATTCTCTTGTCATTGTACCCTTAAATTCTTCTATCATATCATCATTGTTACCCATGAAAATGAGATCATCGACATAAAGAGCAACAAATAATATGTTACCTCCATTCTTCTTTACGTAAAGAGAATGCTCGTAGGGACATTGCATGAACCTGTTCTCCTTAAAATAAGTGTCTTCTTCAATTTTAACACTTTCTTCTCTTCTCCGACTTTCACGTACCCAGGTGGTAGTTCTATGTAAATTTTTTCTTCGAGCATACCATTCAAGAATTTTGTCTTGACATCTATTTGAAATATCGGCCATTTAAATTGAGCAGCTTGTGAAATAAGTAATCGAATTGTCTATATTCTTGCAACAGGAGCAACTACCTTGTCATAGTCAATTCTTGCCTTTTGCTTGTATCCCTTCGCAACAAGTCGCGCCTTGTACCGTTCTATCTCGCCTTGAGCATTCATCTTTTTCTTGAACACCCACTTTACACCAATAGGATGACTTTCTTTCGGTAATTCTGCTAGCTCTCATGTGTTGTTTCGTTCAATTCCCTTAATATCCTTGTCCGTGGCAAATTGCCATTTTTTGTCTCGTGATGCCTCTTTAAAGCTAATATTTTCAGCATCTTCCAAAAGACATAGAAGATGTACCTCATCTTTCAAATCATACAAATCTTGTAAACTTTGCATTTTGGGTTGTCGTCTTTCATCTTCATCATCGGTAGTTTTAGAACTTGTTGGTATGCTTGTTGATGCCACGATTGATGAATCTCCAACTTCAACTGCAATCTCTATTGAATTATTTCAATTCCACTCACTTTCTTCATTTACTCGTACATCATGACTCACCATCACATTCTTGCTTATCGGATCAAGTAAGTTGTACCCTTTTGTCTTCTCATCATACCCAATAAAAATAAACCTTTTACTTTTATCTTCGAGCTTCGTTCTTTGTTGATCAAGTAAATGTGTATATGCCACACTACCAAACATTTTGAGATGAGATATTGACGTTTTTTTTCCACTCCATACCTCTTGTGGTGTTTGATCATCTAAGTTTACATATGGACATCGATTTTGTATATAGACGACACATGCACAACTTCTTCCCAGAATTGCCTCGAAAATTCCTTTCTCTTGAGTATTGATCGAACCATCTCAATAATGGTCTGGTTCTTCCTCTCAACCACACCATTTTGTTGAGGAGAGTATGGTGCGATTAGAAATCTCCTTATCCCTTGCTCCTCGCAATACTCCATGAAAGCCTTCGAAGTATACTCGCCACCTCTGTCTAATCGTACGGCTTTGATATGTCTACCAATTTGCCTTCTCCACCACCACTTTGAACTTTTTGAACACCTCAAATGCATCGAATTTTTCTTTCAAAAAATACACTCAAGTTCTTCATGAGAAATCATCAATAAACGAAATAAAATATCTTTTACCGCTAAAAGATTCAGGGGTGATTGGTCCATATATGTCTGTATGAATCAACTCGAGTGAATGTTTAGCTCGATATTCTGCCTTCTTTTGAAACGATATTCTCGCTTGCTTGTCAATCACACATTCTTCACAAAATTTGTCATCATAATCCATGTTCGGCAATCCGTGCACCATGTTCTTCTTTGCTAACTCTTTTAGACCACCATGGTATAGGTGACTTATAACCCCCTTAGCCCGGCCAAGAAAAAAATGACATTAACGAGTTATACGGGAAATACTGAGCTAAACCCGTAAAGGTTTAACCCAGAAACCATCCTAGTTTTTTTTTATTTTATCTACGTGCTTCACTTAATTCTTACATATTCCTACATAGCTTGAGTCTTAATTTGAGCATTTAAGTAAAAAGGACCAAATTGTAAATTTCTTAAATTTAAGTGTCCAAAAATTAAATTAGTATTACCAATATTTAATTAAGTCTATTAAATGCTTGCATATCAAATCTTAACTCGAAATGATGTCTACAACTCATTTAATTTTATTTACAAGATTCAGGGACTAAGACGTAAATCTCTTAAATTCTATTGTTAAGGTAGAAATTCATTCTATAAAAGTTCAATTAAACATACAAATAGCACTCATGATAAATTTTAGACCAATCTGAACATTCTAACATCATCAATTACATGCTTCAATAACTAGGAACGAAAATGTAAATCTTTCAATTTTTAGGGACTACATCCAATAAAGTTAATCAGCTTGAAATTAAGTTAAATTTACGCATCAAGGTGAAATTTTAGCCCGAAAAGATATTCTTAGCAACAATATTCGAATATAGGAAGATATATGGGTCTAATATGAAATTCTAACACCTAAGGTTCATTATTTACATAGGGGTATCGATATAGCTGAACCCTGTATCGATACTGTGACGTGATACTAACCGAATTACCTACCAAAGGTTTATCGATACTGCCCTTGGTAATATCGATACTCGAGCAACCTGTGAGGTCCGAGCATCGATCAATGGTTTGGTACTACTCAAATTTTGCTTGGGGTATCGATACCTATTTTAGGGGTTTCGATACCCCTGTGCCCATAAACAAAATTCGGATATTTAAAGTAGATTTAACCTATTCAAAGCATAATCAATGGACATTAACAACTATATGCATAATTCTGAAACATTGAGGCAAATTAAACATACAACACATACACAAGTTCATGCAACCAAGGTAATTCTCATCAACCGAAAACCAACTTTTGCAACAATGAAACTATTCCCCATTGCTCTCTTACTACTACTACTACTACATTTTAGAACACATACTTGAGCTTTTCATCGACATACACTTGGAATCTTGCTTCTATTGACCGCCTACATTATTACCTCTGCATTGCAAGGTAAAAGAGAGGGTAAGCATAAGCTTAATGAGGGGTAAAACAAAAATAATAGCACCTTTGCAATGCAGCCCATAAGTCTATCAATAAAACACTTTAAATCATGTCATATCATGCTCAATATAAATGTCTCAACAATGTTTACAAAACCAAAACAATTTCCTTACCAAGTGTTCATTATCTCTTGCCATGCAAAACTAAAATTATCAAGATTTTCATGCTTTCAAAACAACAACAAAATATATGGCCTTTTAAATGAATATGTATCTTTATGCACAAAATTTGATCAAGAACACATGCTTGAGAAACTCGTGACTTTAAAACATATTTTCTATACAATTCTAAATCAACATGTTCCACAATCTCATGTTTTACAATACACAAAAGTGTCAATCATAATTCATGCATATTGGCAACTAAGTGACTAACTTTGTTCAAACCATATACCCATTAAATACATTGATTTCTTATTCCTTATCTAGAGACACTTGGTCCCAACATGCATCGATTGGACACAAAGTCACCCTTATATACATGTTACCCTCATAACGCACGATCAGATACAAAGTCACCCTTGTTTACGTATGAGTCAACTATATGCACGGTCAAACACAAAGTTACCCTTTTTTACATATAGGCAATCTCTATACACACAGTCGAACACAAAGTCACCCTTGTTTACGTATAAACAACATCATTATTCTCATAATATTTATAGTGCACTTAATCCTAATGACATGTCATTTGTATTCGTGGTCTTAAATAGTGTCACTAAGCCAATATCATTCTCATTATGCATGGTAGCTTGTTGTTTTATAATGCACTCAACATATGTTCATCAAAGTGAATCCAAATCATGCTCAATGACTTTATTCGGGAAAAAGGAAAATAACCATACTTTAATCCCAATCATTCTCATGCTTTAAAAGTCATAGAAACCATCATTAACCATGCATATACAACATCTAACACATGCATGCATCATTTCCAAATTCAATTCATGCATTGGAAACTATTTCTTCATATGCATCTCTCATAAAACCAATGCAACATTACCAATCATTGAATATTTTACCAAAGTATAAAAATTAATAAAACTCATGAAGTATTCAATTGTCAAAACATATCTGATATCAATGGACAATAATGAAAACATCCTTTGGCCAAAATACTTAGCATTTCTCATGCATAAATCACATATGTGAAAACTACATTAAGAGTATGTCTAAAATACGACAATTATGGAACGATATGAGAACCATAAAGAGAGAGAAACCAATTAACTTACTTACGAGTGTGGGGAGGTTTTTCACACCATCCCTATACCCTCAAACCTTTGATAAAACAAGTAAAACCTTGTCGATACGGCAGCCCACTCACCACTTGTCTGAAACTAGCTTGCCGAAGCCAACCAACATTCTCGCCTTTTCTGAAACACCTTCAACACTTAGCTCAACACATTCCCCTGTTTTTAACATATCAAAACAAATATATTAAAGCATATTTATGCATTCAATCAACCTTCAACACTTCTCAAACAAATAGCCCCAAAAACTACACTTAAGAAAACCAAAAACGCATCTGAAACTCATCCGAATAACCTCCAGCCCTTAGCCAACGAAAACCAAAACCTATCAACAAAAAAACACAATAAAAAACCATGACCTAATCACCCTAAACCAACAACAAACCTTGAGCCACCCAAACAAGCCATAAACCAAAGATCTAAGCCAATTGACATCACCAAAACCTAAGATCTAGGTTTACCCATCCAAGAACCATTAATTCCATGTTAAAACACATAAAAATTCATTTGATTTACCCATTGAAAACCACTAGGTATCACCTTATTACGGGATTACATCAATTCAATCAAAATTAACCGATAAAACCTGAAAACCATCAATTAAAACCATAACACAAATCAAGAACTCAATGCAATAGATCAAACACTTGAGAATTTCAATAAAGAACTCAAAGTTCAGAGGTTTGAATGGTTTCTTACCTCCAAACAAGATCCAACCTCCTTCCAATTGAAAAACCCATGAAAAATAAGTTATAAAATGTAGGGAAATTGAAGAGAAATAAGGAGAAAATAATATGAACGAAATTGAATCAAAAGAGATGATTTAACTTGATAAAATTGAATAGAATTCTGATTGGAAATCAAAAAAATTGGGAGAAGTTGAGAGAAAATGAGAAATTATTTGAAATGGTGATTTTTGGTGAAGAATGAGAAATAAATCTCAATTAAATCTTTATGCTAATTAAAAGAAGTTTATAAAGAGATTTTTGAAAGGTTAGATCTGATGAGAAAGATTGGATAAATATCCCCTTAAAGATTCTAAGTTTTGACTCAATTACATTTTAGTTACTAAAATAGTCATTTTTACAAAATAGTCATTACTTTCAGAAATGTCAAGGTTCATAGTGTAATTTTACAAAATCGAGTTTAACAAATTCACATAGAGTCCAAATAAGAATTTTAGAGTATTTTTCCATATTTTATTTCCTTTGAAAACCATTTATAAAAATAAATTCCTAAATTTAGGCTAATTGGCTTGATCGGTCAACCGAATCCTGGATCCGTCTTTGATAACATCTAAGCCCATTTTTGGGATGTTACATGACCAAAACGAAGATGTCATAGCGATGCCTTGTCTTCTACGTCGACTCATAAATATTTTTCTCACACACTTCTCAAATTCAATTTATACATCCAATTTTTTCCCATTTCAACTCTAGCAATCAGACGCCCTTGCTTATCCTTCAAGAGTAGTACTTGGTCTTTCAAAAATACTGAATACCCTTTCTCCATGAGTTGTCTCATACTCAAAATATTTGTCTTAAGATCTGGAACGTAATACACATCTTGGATTGACCCTATCAAGCCATCTTTTTATGTATAGTAAATTGTACCTCGGCCTTTGCCCTTAACTTTTGATGCATCATCAAACGACACATATCTACCTTGAATCTTTTGTATCTCTTTGAATAAGTACTTGTGACCACAAATATGGTTGCTTGCGCCCGAATCGAGGTACCACATATCATTGTCCATGTTAACTTCATTTTTAGCCATCAAGAGAACGCCTTCATTCGCTTCATCTTCCAAGGCTATGTTGGTTGTCTCTTCCACCTTTTTATCTACTCGACAATCTTTTGCATAATGCCCCACTTTTCCATAATTATAACATTTGTCGGTGTTACAATCCTTCGTATAGTGACCATACTTATAACACTTGTAGCACTCGATGTTGGAATAATTTAATCGGCCGCCTTTTCCTCGATTGTATCCTCTTTCACGCTAATTTAGTTCGCTCGACTGTCCCTTCTCCTTATAATATCCTTCATGACTATCTCTTTAACCACCACGATCTTCACGACCATATCCTCTACCTCGAAAATTTTGAGAATAGGATACATTTTCGCCTTTGATTGACGTCTTAGTTTGAAGTGCTTACTCAAGTGTCTCCTCTTTCTTTTTCTTCTTACGTTGTTCATGTGCTTCAAGAGAACCGGTGAGTTCATCAACAATGAGTGTTTCTAGATTCTTTGACTCTTCTATCGCGCATACAATATTCTCAAAATTATCGGTTAACAATCTCAAGATCTTCTCTACAATTCGCGCATCGATTAACGTTTCACCATTATGAATGAGTTGGTTTACCCTAACTTGTACACGGGAAATGAAGTCAGATAAATTTTCTGAATCCTTCATATTCATGCTCTCCAACTCGCCACGAAGACTTTGGAGACGCACTTGGTTGACTCAGTCATCTCCTTTGAACACATTTTTTTAAAGTGTCTCACGCTTATTTTAAGTAGTTACCCCGACAATCTTCTCGAAGCTTTATTCGTCAACGACTCAGAACATCATGTATAATGCTGCATTATCCTTTGACCGTGCCTCTTTCAACGCCTTGATTTGAGTCGTCGTATATCCCGTGGTAGTTGTTGATTCTTCGAACCCTTCTTCGACTACCTCTCATGCATCTTGAGATCCAAAAAGAGCTTTCATTTGAATATTCCAATTTTCGTAATTCGCTTTTGTCAGACGTGGTAGAGGCATTTGACCCATCATATTCGCCATTAGCTCTGATACCAATTTGTGAACTCTAAATCAAATAGAGTTCGAATGAAATTGCCCAAGAATAAAAATTGCTCACAAAATAAAATTGCCTGTAGAAGGAAAATTACTCGAGCAATTGACAACTACAATACTATTTTGAAATACTTTTCTTTTATTCCTTTAAATCTTTTTTGTTTTCTTTCTCTCACATTCACCACAGCCACATTCAACCACACTTTACAAAGCAATAGAGAATGCCTTTATATAGACACTAGGCATTATTACACAACAAAACCTTATAAAAACCATAATTCTTGGAACTCATATAACTCCTATACTAAACTCCATAATAACTAGTAACTCCCATATTAACTTTTAATATTTCAAATTTTTAACTCCCCGTTAACTCTAAGTTTTATGATTCACTAAATAAATCACTTAAGTTTATTTCAACAAGTACAAATCTGAATAAGTTTTTTTGACTCAAAGCTACATGAATAACAAACACAAAATATTGTTAGGAAAAAAATAAGGTAGAACATCAAATGCAATAATACCTCGGATTTGAACGATGAAATAAAATAATTTCATTTTTCAACCGGAGGGGGGAAAACAAGATTTGAGTAGGCAAATCTATGAGGATTTCGTCCTTCGGAGATAGTCGAATGGTGTCCATTTTCCGAACCATAGATATCTAGTTCGTCGAGCGAGCGTGATCATATTTAAATTTTCTTTCATATTAGCGGTCGATGTCCACATCCCCAAAAATCTTGTAATCAATTTGCTCAAAAAGAAAGAAGAGTTACCACTGATCAAGATGAGTTGAGAGGTTCTGAAAATATTTGAGATTCCTTTGATGAACTTAGGGAAAAGCAAGAATGGTGGGGGTGACGAGGATTTAGAATTTGCAATTACATGTACGCTAAACGTTTGAATCAAGTAGAGTTCACCGAAGACGAGTTTTATTTGCAATTATAGATCTAATTATGATTATATATGTTCACTTTTCTTAATTTTAAAAAATAATCGAGACGATTTTTATTTGTAGTTATAGACCTTAGAGATGGATATGGGTCGGATTTTTGACCCATCCGAATCTAACTCGAACAAAAACATTTAAATTCAATTTGATTTGACCCGAAAATAAATATCTTAAACTCGATTTTGGCCCGACCTATAGAAAAAACTAAGGACTCAAGTATAAAAAAATAATATACGGGATTCAGTTATAAAATTTATAATTTTAGGTATTAAATTATAATTAAAAATAATTTTAAGACCTAATTATAAATATATATATAAATTATTATTATTATTAATATCTTTAAAAAATTATTAAAAAATTATATATTTAATCTCAGGTCGGATTGAACTTGATATTTTACACATAAAATTCGAAGTAGAATTGACCCGACGTCACTCTAAAGAGCACCTGATCCGATCCAACCCATTTTTCAGTAGAAGATCCGACCCAATCAAATCGAGTCGGGTCAAAACTGAATTGAGCTGGTAAAATTCTCATCTCTAATTACAGAACTAATTATAATTATATATATTCACTTTTTAAATTATTAAAAAATATATTCACTTGTTTCTTATTATAGATAAATAACTACTACATTAGACGTTAGCTACCGATTTTATAATTTTCTTTAATTTAACAATCAAGTAATTGTGTTTGTACTTTAAGACTTAGGTTAACTCCTTTCTAAACATTAGACCTGGGTTCAACTCTAGAAAATATAGTTAGTTTATGTTTTGAAATTTTTTTTGACAAAAATGTTGATAAATAAAAAAATAAACATTGAAGGCTTCAAGCTGAAAGCATTTGTACTCCAATAATTAGGATAATTGTCTTCCAAGTAATAGACCTAGGTTTAATTCTCGGTAAATTAATTTTTTTTATTTAGTTGGGACTTTGCTCTGATTGACAAAAACATGATAAATATATAAACATGTAAATTTAAAATAAAAAACGTTGTTGTCTAACGATGGTTATAGACACTTGTTCGACTCCAGACAAATGAAGTTAATGTTTTAGATTTTTTTATTGTGAAAAAGTCCTAAAGAAATTAACATTGTTTGCTGTTAAAATAGCATGAGCATCTGAGATCATAGAAGCATATGAATATTAGTGATGTAAATGATAATGAATTTTGTAGGAAGAAATGATACAAGGTTTTCAATTTTTTTTTAATTTCTATCTACTGGGGATATTAATGCATGATCTGAGATCGTCAACCAACCAAAGGTCGTAGTCTCAGAAGGGCACGATCTTCTTCTCCAGAACTGTTATATGATTGTTATGAATTACATCTGTATTCCCTTGGATTGTTGCACTCATGTCTGGTTCTTAAAGTATCCTCACGTTAAGATTGCAATCTAGGAAAGCAGGTAAAGATCTAGCTGCAAAAAGTATCACCGGTGTATGATCATTAGAAAATGAAGCATCATGATAAGTGAACGAAAGTCTTATATTTTGTACAATTTTCCATTCAGTTATTATTTGTAATTAATAGATTTTAATGATAATATTAGATAATTCTGCATATTTTCTACATTCCAGCATTCAAGTGCTTAATTATTCTTTTTATATATTATTTGGTAGAAAATGGGTACAATTACGGTTTTCTTTTTTAGACAGGAAATAGACCTCCTAATGATACCAGATACTATCAACAAATATTGAATGAAGAATATAGATAAAGACCAATTGTAGAGAAACACCCGTCAGGGCAACATTTTGGTTGCTGCAGCAGCAGAGCAAAGAAGATATATGGTGTGTGATAAATGAAAAATAAAGAGTCAAATTCAGTTAACCAAATTAGAGAAGAAATAGAGTAAAAGAAAGCAAGCTGAAACATGGTCAAAACTACGAGAATTCAAGAATCTAAAAGGAGTAAAATTATGAAGTAAAATAAAGAGTTTGTATTTAATATAAAATTATATTTTATTCATATTAGAATTCCTATCACTTATGGGAAGTCTTGACCTAGGCTTGACCTATATAAACCGACCCTTAGATCTAGGAGAGACAGCTCGCTTCCATTGATTAGAATTATAGCCGCCATCACCTCTATCATGTTCTAAATTCTTTCTAAGATTTAGGCTACTTGTGGAGTAGTTATAGAAGAACGCTATATCTTTATTCAAGTTTTATTAATACAAATTCAAAATTCATAGTTTATTCACTCTTGGTATTTACTTTTTCTTGTATACGAGCTCAGAAGATAAGTTTGCGAGAAAAAAAACCGTTTGTCTAGACTTAGGATAGTTAGACTCACGAAACGAGTGAATACGGTCTTTGCACTTAGGCATTGGCTATTCTGACTTAGAAATAAGTCAAACACGATTTCAGCGACTAAAAGGAAGCATATTATCTGTTGTTGATCACCCTTGATTCGTTCTAGGAGGCATTATCAAGACGTGACCTTCAATAGTTCTCTAAATTAGGGATAAAAAGAAGGCAATTAAGGATGTTCTATCGAACTATGAGTAGTTGATTTGTTGACAAGGCATAACCCACCGAAGCAGTCAAGGCGAATACTGTACAACTGGATTCTACACTTCGAAGTAATCAACATAGCCTTTCCATTACAAATTATTTGTGTTTTACTTTTCTTACTGAAGTAAAGATACGTTGCGTGAGTATTCAGTCCTTGTGAGTTGGACATCTGAAATATTACAACTTAAAGTTTTACTCTTGTATCATTTAAAGTGTAGAACTTCCTACTCGCCCCAAATCACTTTTAGAAATATTAATATTCGATCACGAACCAACAGTTTACGAATATAAGAGAGAGAGAGAGAGCAACAGTAATTTACAATGGGCCGATAACGAAGGTCGTATCATGAATAAGCCGCCCGATAGTTTTCCTGTGACATATAAAAGATAGTCGTACATGACTACATGCATGCCAATGCCCCATGGTGAGAAAGGAATGTTGCTAGCATATAATCGAACACAAGAAACAAAGTTGACGTTTGTGAAACTCTCTCAACAATACAGACATCTGCGTAAGTTATTTTATGCATACACAACAATCTTTTAAAATGAGGATCCTTAGCATTCTTAAAAGAGACATGTGATGAATTACACAGATATAGCCATTGTCATTCTATAAATAAAATTTAACATTCAATAACAAAAGTTCCAGATTCAAAAACGCAAAAAACCTAAAAGCCGATCAACAACTTTTCGGACCAGTTTAGAGAATTTCCGCAGAAAGAGACTGAGAACTGAGAAAGAAGGCGACAACTCCTGGGTTTTTCTTTGTTTATCTTTCTGTTCTTATAAACCAAAAAGTTTCACTGAATTTTTGTGTTTGTTTGATTTGGATCTTTTATGCACAATCAGGGCCTACTTCGACATTGGAATCGCACTCAATAAACTTCAAATATCTGGATTTTGACTCGTGAGCATGGAATGAAGACGAGTCTTAATTTGATTTATTTTTAATCCAACTTGAATAAATTTATTTAACTCAAATTTTATTTCATTTGATTCAAAATAAATTAAATTAATTTGATCTATAAAATGTGAATCATGAATTTAATAAATTTTAAATATTTTATTTAATTCAATTAATTAAATACTGTCTTGATATGTGAGTATTTAATTAAATAAAAATTAAAAAAATTTATATTATTTATGTTGATGTCTTATTTTATAATCAAATTTTATTTAAAAATTTTAAAATCAAAATTTAAAATTTAAATAAATTAAATTAAATTCTTCAATTTTTTATTTAAATTATAAGAAGTCGAGGATAGAGAGTTTTCTAGGGAGCACTGAACGGTGGAGGGGCTGGTGAAGGTAACGAATGAAATAGTGTGGTCAGTAGAAATAAAAGAAAAGTTTTTTTTTATTAAAGGTATGATTTGAGATTTTGTTTTTGATTTTTTTATTTTAAATTACTTTTGGATTAAATAATAATTAAATATATTTTTATTTTATTTTAAATTAAATTAAAACAGTAATAAAATAATATTAAGTGACAAAATAAGTCAATGTATAAAGTTTTATAAGTATATTGATCGTTTTGAAAGTTAAAAGATCAAAATAGGTTGTAGAGCAAAGTTTAGTGATAGTTTTTATAATTTATTCATAACTCAAACTTTATTTAATATTATTTTAAGCAAAATTTTAAAATTTGAATCAAATTAAATCGAATTATTTAAATTTTAATTTAAATTTAATTATTAACATATATAATCTTATGATACTACTTGATTTAATTACACATTTAGTTTTAACAATGTGAATGAATATAACGAGTCAACATGGTATCACGAGTAGTTAGAGTATTTTGAGCCTTACATAAATAAGTGCATCAGATCATGTAAATACATAATGTGAATGAATATGAAGTATTTCTTTTTAACATGACATCACGAGTCAACATTCGATCCTTTCAATCATTCACATTATTAGGGTATTTTTCGCCCAATTTTCCTACTGTTTTATCTAGATAACCTTCTTCCTCTTCAAAATGCCCCCAAATGAGTCTGATTCTACTATTGATTTCACTCACCCATTGTTCCTTCATCCTTCCGATACACTAGGCATCATTCTTATTTCACATCAACTCACCGGGATCGAGAATTACACAATTTGGAGTCGTTCATCACGGATTGCTCTTCTCGTCAAAAACAAATTAGGGTTTATCGATGGTGATTGTCGTCATTCTGATTATACTCCAACCTCTCCTCATGTAACAACCCGGTTTATCCAGGTCAACCTAAGGAGTTGACTCAGGCGAAGGATTGTCAAGTCAGGGCACGTGTTTGAGCTTGTAGGATCGTGTTGGATCATGATGGGCCTCGACTTTATCTTGTTGGGCCTTTCAGGTTTGTCATGGGCTTGCAAGTTGGGCTTAGCTTTTAGTGTGGGTTGGATAACGAGATGTTAGTGAAGGAAAAAGGAGTAATTTCCCTACCCATTCACTTTTGATCAATAGCCCAAGGAAAAAGGTTATTTTTTCACCATCTCCTCCCTCCTCTCATTCTTTCTTCTCCCAACTCAAGAGAAAGATGGAAAATTGTTGTTGCTGAGGTAGAATCTCGTTTTGGCCATTAAGGAAGAGTCGTTCAGCATAAGGAGATCTTCCAATTAAGGGGTACATCTTTAGATTTGGTGGGAAAGGGTTTGAATCTTAAAATAAAAGTGTGTAAGTGAGCAAAGCTAAGAAGGATCTTGAATCCGGTTTGTTGCTTAAAGGTCAGTATATTTTTTACTCTTATTTTTCACGTGTCTCATAAAATGCTTGTCTTTCTTGATTGTTTTATTAAAAAATCCTTAGATGGGGTTTGTGAAGCTTAAAACTCTAGAAATGGTGGAATTTATAATAGAGGTTAAATGGATGTAAAAATGGTAGAAAATCATCTTGTATGCTTCGTTAAACTTGTAGAATCGGTTGGGAATCAACCATGTAGATTAGAGGAGGTTTCTTATAGATTTTAAGGCTTAGACCTGCAAATTCGTGCATGCGTATCTGTAACCCCCAATTTGGACCTTATTTCTTAGATCAAAACTTAGGAATCAAGTTATTAAAACTTTCCCTTAAGTAAATATTTTAGGTTAAATAATTTCAAAATTAGGGTTACTTTAACAAATTTGGAAAACAGATTGGGAATTTCAATTTAATAAATACAAATGCTTAATATAATATCCAATAACCAAGAGAGAATCTGAAATTAATTTCATAAAAGCATGGACTCAGAAAGTTTTGAATCAGAATAACTCAATGTCTAAATTACACAGTATTCCATATTAAGTAAAAACATTAAACTGAAGAAATTAAAAGAAGTTCATACTGAAATAAATATCTTTGAGTAATATGCGAGATGCTCCAAGTACCAGTTCGCCTAAACAGGTATGAGAATCTGAAAACAAACTAAATGGGTGTAAGCTAAAGAGCTTAGTGTGTTTCTAAAGTGCAAACAGTTACAAACAAAACACGTTTTACATTTCTGAAAAGTTTTTGAAAATATTTCTAATTCAAGAAAAACTAAAGCATGATGCTATGATGACGGATGCATGACAGAAAATCAGAGGGTCGAATATCAAGAAACATACTGAGTGAAGGATTATCCTCGCCAGAGTGAAGGTTTCCCTCTCCAGAGAGGAGGTTTCCCTCACGTTGCTGATTTTAAATCCAAAAAATATTTCTGATGATAGATCATGATATGATTCATAAAATCATGATTCAAAACTCTTACGAGTAACTTTTTTCCAGAAATCAGATGCTTGATTTGAACACAGAATGCACATGCCATGCATGATGATACCATGTATAAATAGATAACAATCTCAAATATCAAATCAAGCAGCATACATATAATGTTTCAGAAATACACACAATATATATCATAATATAGTGTAAGCATAAAAATATGTAGCACAGGAAGAGACACACCTTAAGCAACTGAAGCTCTAATTCCAAGATAGACGTGTCTCGCATTTCGATCTAATAGAATCAAGACCTACGAGGTAACAAAATTATATTATTAAACAACTAAACTAAGCCACCAACTAAAATGAAACTCTGATCTGAAACTTACCAACGTGACCATCTCGAAGAATGTGCCCGATCAGTACGAATAATAGGAGGTACACCAGAAGCTTCAGAAATGTTGACACCTGAACGAAAGAATATTCTGAATTAGATTCCTCAAAACACCCTTTTTAGACTTTAAGAACAAACTCAGATGAAAAACACTAAAAACAGGGTATTTGAGTTTGAATTCAACAAAACTGACAGCGGATTCAAACTTAGAACGTCAAAAAAGGTCAAGGAGGAGGTTTTCTAAAAAAGTCAACTTTTGGTCAAAGTCAATCCTGGTCAAAGTCAAAGTTAACTAGTCAAAGTCAATGGTCAACTCAGAAGTCAAAGGTCAAAAGTCAATATGTCTAAGGTCAAAAGTCAAACTTGGTCAAAGGTGGTTAACTGGTCAAATTCGGTCAAACGTGGGTCGGTTAAACATAGATCGAGTCAAAGTTCCAAAAACCATATTCTAACTACATTTCGAGCTTGGATCTACCATAAATGGGCTCACTCAACAAAAACTAATCTATTTAAGAGTTTGAGCTCACCCAAATAACCCTCACACTAAGCCTAAACCACTAACCCAACTCACAAGCCCAACCACATAACACCACTTCACTCTATCCACATACACCAACAACCAAACAGTATGGCCCAACAAAAGCCCAGAACCACTACCCACAACCTTTGCGCACAACCTCTACACCAGTCAACATAAAGGTAAGCAAAACTAGGGTTTTTACCCCTAAAGACAATATCATCACTAATCAGATAACAACATGGCGACACAAACTCTGACGGCAGCTCCGGCGACATTCTGTCGATCACTCTGATGACACCATACAAAATACCTTTTGATGCAACACCCTAAAACAAAACCGATTTTAAGAACAAAACTCACTCAATACCGCTATACTAAAGCCAAAAGCTACAAATGGAAAAGGACTAAAAATAATATTATCCTCAATAGAACCAAAACCGAAAATAAAACGAAGATCTTACCCTATACAACAAACAAAAAAACAGAGATGGCTCTTTACCCTCTCATCACGAACGGTGACTATCGAACATTCCCTTATCACCGGAGTTTAACCATGAAACAAAAAAGCCACAGACAAGGGCTAACGTCGACCTAAATGATAGTTAGGTGTTGGGAAGACTTGATCGAATCAGGAAATAAAAATGAATTAAAAAGGAAGGATTCGAGAGAGAGACCAGAGAGGAAGAGAGATGCGTACAATAAAACAGAGAAACGACAGATTGGGTTTTCAAAAGTTGAAATTAATTGATTTGCAAAACAATCTCATAAATTTACACTTTAAACGAAAAGGTTAATGAAATCCAAATTATTTCCCAAATTATTAGAGTTTTTAAATTAGGGATTAAACATTCAGAATTTCTGAATTAGGGAAAAATTCTGGGTGTTATAGTATCGATGTACGGGAGAGGTGTATCGATATTCTATAGGAAAATCTTAAGCGTATCAATAAGTACTTGCAAGTTGAGCTTAGCTTTTGGTGTGGGTTGAATAATGATATATTAGTGAAGGGTAGATGAGTAATTTCCCTACCCATTTACATTTGATCAATAGCCCTAAGAAAAGGGGTTATCTTTATTTTTCACCATCTTGTTCCTCTTGTCATTCTTTATTCTCCCAACTCAAGAGAAAGATGGAAACTTGTTGTTGCTGAGGTAGAATCCCGTTTTGGCAATCAAGGAAGAGTCACTCACAATAAGGAGATATTCCAATCAAGGGGTACATCTTTAGCTTGGTGGGAAAGGGGTTTGAAGCTTAAAATCTAAGTGTGTAAGTGAGAAAAGTTAGGTAGGAGCTTGAATCTAGGTTGTTGCTTAAAGGCCAGTACTTTTTTTACTATTACCCTTCATTTGTCTCAGAAAATGTTTGTCTTTCTTGATTGTTTTGTTAAAGAATGATTAGATGGGGTTTGGGAAGCTTAGAACCCTAGAAATGGTGGAATTCGTATTAGAGGTTAAATGGTTGTAAAAATGGTAGGAAATCATCTTGTATGCTTCGTTAAACTTGAAGAATTAGTTGAGAATAAAACATGTAGATTAGAGGAGGTTTCTTAGAGATTTTAAGTCTTAGACCTACAAATTCGTGTAGGTGTACCGATATATTGGGGAAGTGTATCGATACCTTGAAGGAAAAACTTATGCGTAATTAGAAGAAGTATCGAAATGGTTATCCAGTGTTTCGATACGTAACCTTCCTATAAGTTTTAGTATCGATACCCCATGGGTGGAGTATCGATACAGTGTGGTGTATCGATACGGGTAGTTAATGATGCGTGTAATAAAAGCACAATTGAGTGCAAGTGTACACGTCGCCAAGTAATAAAGTGATAAGTATATCGTGTATCATCTTCACAGGGATTGGTATACTTAATATGTCTCCCTTTGTTCCCTTGCTCATGAAAGATAAAGTAAAAACACAGATAAGTGGATTTGTTTAACTAACTAAATAATTAAATAACAAAACATAAAATAAAATGGTGAGAACGATATAGAGAAAGTGGGTAGGATCCAGCTGCATCAATTAGTGGATTCAATTGATCTTCTTGTCCAATGCAATTACACAACACTGCTTTGACAGTACTGTAGATACAACCTCAGCAATATTGGTGTTCTCTGCCGTGACAATCTCTTGCTCTTGGGCAGAGGCATCAAAGTTCAGCAAAGTGTCCGTAGTTGACTCCTCTTATCTCTAAGTCAGAGTGTTGTTGATGACTGGTCCTTGACAATACCTCTCAGCGTAAATCAACGATAACCACCAACCAATCTAACACTTCTTTTAGCTGTTGAAACTCTTAACCTATCTTTAGGCTGAGTTAGTGTCTACAACACCGTACTTATCCCTTTCGTGAATCTACACCTTTCGATGCTTGATAAATATATTACTTACAAACTTCTCTCTCGAGCTTGAATGCAAGAACAAGGAATGACAATAGGATAAGCAAACTTTGATATTATTATTGCATTATAACAAAGAAACAAGAATCAATCTCCTCTAACTAATATCAACAACCTTCACCTATCCCTATGAAATTTAGAACATAATGTCGTTTAGGTACAATTCTTAGGGAGAAGGGTTTCTCTAAAAATCGGCTCTCTCTACAATGTGGCCGGCTAGGGTATATATAGTCTTAACCTAGGGAAATCCTTTCCTAAATAGACTCCAACTTGGAGTAAGGAACAAGTTCTCTTTAAGGATCTGATATTTCCAAGTTTACCGCCTTCTAGAAGTGTTTTCCTGCTTGGTCTTTAACTTGGGCTTTTAGTGCGCTAGCCTGGTCCAATTTGTGCGCTACATCTTCCCGAATGTTCTCTATATTTTTATCTTTCATTGCGCCTCCAATGTTGGTGCTGCCACTTTAGATTCTGCCGCGGCCTTGTCTTCTACCTCGGCCTCAACATTGCTTCACTGCTGCTTTGGCCCTAGATATTTCTGCATGTACAAAATATGTAATAATATCTACATTCTCTATAAATATTAACTTTGTAAGTATTGATAACGGAATATCTAATATTTATGCAAAGAGTCCATATTTCAGTTCAAGTTGGTATATAATAGATGCATAAAGTACCATGAGAAGGGTAGTAAATAACTGCCTTTTAGGCACTCATCAAATACCCCCAAACTCGAACTATTGCTTGTCCTCAAGCAATGCAAGACATCAAATTGCCGAACCTTACTCCCCTTTGGTCATACTTTTCCATCTATTCTCCCCACCATGGTCATGTCTATCTTTCCGTTTTAGCCACTAGTTTACCCAAGGACTTTTACTAAGAAAGAAGCTATAAGGCTGTGTGAGTGTGTGCGTTTTATGGACAAGGTTGATTTCAAGGCTTTCTGAGATAAACTCTAAGTTTAAGACAAATAGAATTTGGACTAAAGCTGTCTCTTTAAAACAACAAGTCTTCAGCTAATTTCGGACACCTCATGATATGCGTTTTCTATTTTCTTATTTTTCTTATTTTTTTCTTTTTAACCACCTATTAAGCATACTAGAGCCAGTTTCGGGCACCTCTAACATGAAGGAGATCAAAACTAGAGTCAGTGATAGGCACCTCTAGATATTTTTCCAAAAGGTTCTAAGTCTTTATCACCTAAGTTTATTAAAAGAATTCCTAAATCAAACAAGTCCAAAAAGTATTTATTTTCTTTCTAACCCTAAAGCAAGCTTCTAAGTTTTATTCCATGAGTATCCTATTGTTATCCCTTCAAAACAGAACTTGGCCATGGTAAGGAGAAAGATTTCTATAGCCTTAAAGGAGTAAACTAAAGAAAAGTTGATGTAGGGCAGTGCAAGATTACAAACAGTAATTCAAGAAAAGAGAATATTATAAAAAAATTTAGAAAAAAAAATTACTCTCTTTTCATGATAATGTCGCGGTAGTGGGTAGCCTCGGTAGTGCTTCTGCACCTACAATCTCCCTCAAACTCAAACTGAGCATTGTCCTCAATGCTCAAAATATAAGGCAAACAAAAGAAAACAAGGATAGTAAAGCATAAGGGATTAAATAGATTCTGATTTTGATTCAGAAGAACTGCTTGAAATAGCTGCCCTCCTAGATTTTCCTGCCGATGCTTTCTGTCTGGATCCTTGTCCTGGTGATTGCTGCGTTTTTGCATGTCGAGGCGGCTGTACTCTGGTGGGTGTTTTTGCAGTGGGGCAATAACTTCATCTCCTTCTATTTCTTCGTCTATATGCATCACCTCTATTTCTCCTCTTGCCTCAGCAGTTGGTATTCTTTCTTGGGCATGCGATGAGCTCTCATAGACATACTCATCAATCTGTCTAGAGAGACTATCTCTAGAGAAACTGCCTATGGGGATAGGACTCTGTGGTGGAGAGTTGAAGACAACTGTTGATGACACTGCGGCCATGCCTGCAGGTCTGGATGGGCCAGCAGTGTGAAACTGTTGTTGTGGCCGGTGGTAAAGAATAGTCTAGGCCCCGGGGCAGGGGTTGTCTCTATGTAAGGTACGATAGTGACGAAAATGTTAGGGGGGAATTCTGGAAACTGCATCCCATGGGTGGGAAAATTCTGGATGAGCATGTTGGAAAGAGTGTTGTTGAAATCTCTCTGATGTTCCATGTATCGTTGCTGGCGAAGGTCCATGTCTGACATCCTCTGCAAAATCTCCTGATATGGATCTGCTGCAAAAGTAGCTTGGGCAATGCCAGATGCTTCCGTTGTATACTGCCCTCTAGCAGTAAAGTTGGTAGTGAATTATTGAGGTGTTGCTTGCACTGGGTCTACTTGGGTGATCTGCATCACTCTGTGGCAGAATTCTCTTGTCCTGCCTTGCCTTTGTGTTGTGTATTCATTTGTTTCTTCTATAGGGACACCTACAGCAATGCATAGGGGCAAAGATTAAACTAGGGAAATATAATGGACCTCGTTCTTTCTTACCGCAATCATAAATTTCTTGAGGAATGATCTCTCTAATATTTATGGTCCTCTTGTTGATTATTGATTGAATGAGCAATAATCTTCTTCTATCAATTGTGCTATTGTGGGAGGTGGGCATGTGGCATCGCTTGACAAATATGCACCACAACTTAGCTTCAGGTTTAAGGCTGAGCCTTGTTACACAACTCCTATGGGCACCGGTTTCCCATGGAGTATTGTCGTAGCAAAGTTCGTACTTGATGGCCTTGTAGTCCTCGGTATTGGTAGAAAATTCATCATGTTCATCGCGTATGGGGATAAGGCCGTAGTAATTGTTGATTGCCTTGGCATCAAGCTTTACTGGCTTGCCCCGACAGTAGTCGAACAACGTATCCTTTCTCGGACATTGCGTATAAAATTCTCTTACAATTGTGACATTTGCTATGGGAGGTTGGAGGCAAATTTTTTTCCAGTCTTGGCCTTCGATCTTGTCGAACAAGAATTGGTAGATGCCATAGTTCTCTTCAATGGTGTGCTAGAATCCTTGTTCCTCTCATAACTGTCGTGCAATGAAAAACCTTTGGAATCGTTCTGCTACAATGGTATTGGCAAAACGTTTGTATGCTGCCATGGAGGATTCGAATGTTGATGAGATGTTCTTGAAAATAAGCTGTAAATTGCAAGAATGCGGGTAAGAATGCAAAGAGTATTGTGAGGAAGATTTGGCAAGATTAACAAAGAATGCAAAGTGAATAGCTTAAACAAGGAAACTGCTTATATAGGCCTCGGCAGTGTGACCGTTTAAATCACTAGCCGTTTTGTAGCTATTTGGAATTTTCTACCCGTTGGTATTTAACTACCTCGGTAGAAAACTCGGCAGATAGCCGTTACATTGTTTCTGCCCGTTAAGACTGCTGGGGCTTTGACACTGTGCACTACCACGGCAGCAGACTTCTTGCTGTAAATTATTTCTCTGTTATTCCTACTTTATTGTCCTAACCTAAAAAATAAACAACAAGACATATTCAAATAATGAGAAGATATTTATTCTTAAATACTATAACTAAGCAAATTCATGAAAATACCAAATAAAATAGAAGAGAAAAATAAGAATATAAAGAAAACTTATGGAGGGTCGTTTCAGATATTTCTTATAGTCCATCTATACCCTCCAACGAGTTACAATTCTGCCCAAAAAGGTTTGGACCATAATAAATATGGATAGTCCCCTTTGTATTATCTTTGTGGAGGTGTCTTTCTTTTGTGTTTTCTTGTACTCCATGCATGTCCTCCATCTTGATATTATTTCTGAAGGCAAAAATAAATTGTTAGAAAAAATTATATCAACATCCAACCACTTAATTACCTCATTGTCGTTCACTTTCATCATAGTTGGATATAGCCTTCGTTGTCATGGCAATTGCTGTGACAGCCAATTGTCGTGGCAATCATTTGCCAAAATTCGGTGTAAGTCAAGTGAAAAAACATCTTTCTTGAAGTCTTCAAGAATCAACCCGCATTGTTTCTTATGCTTCTCAGTAATCTCCATCAGTAGAGACTTTAGCTTGGAACTAATATTAGATGGAGTTACCAAAGAAATATCATCTTCCAGACAATCATATCCTATTTGTGATGGCTTCAAATCTTGTAACATTGACTCCTCGAGATATACCTGCAATAGAAGAGATGAGTTTTTAAAGAATTCAAAAGGTTCATTCAGTACCACCTCATTTTCCATTATCACGGTATTGCCATCTTGTTGATCGAACATGTCTTCATGTAACTACCCCGACAGCTGTGAGTGAGAGTAATCCTCAGCTTCCTTTTTCAACATCATTGCTGCCGTAACATCCTGGGAATCAGACTCCTCAAAATTTTCTAGAGCATTACTCTCAACGGCCTTGTTGAATGGTATTATGACATTGCCCTGTTCAGGCTTCTCTACTGCCGCGGCAGGACTCTCGACAGACTCATCCACTGTTTGACAGTCTTTTTCATCAACATGTTCTAAACTCAGAGGTTCGGAAAATTCCTCTTTGTCCTCTAGTGTTGGGATTTCAGTATCCCCAAGGATTGATTGTTGGGTTATGTTATCCCTAGCATGCAATTGATTTTCTGAATCCCTCAAGGTTGCATCCAATCTAGCTATATGTGCATCCATGAACCTTGATTGCTCTGTCATTAATTCTTCAATTCTAGACATTGATGCTTTCCATGTTTCCTCAAGTGAATTTGGATATTGTTGAGAAGAATTATATTGCCATGACATATCTGTAACATCAACAAAATTGTCATGATAAAAGATTTGAGCATTTTGATCATACCATGAAAGATTTCGTTGTTGGCACCATCTATGGTCATCTCTATGGTTATAGGTTCCAGTATTGTATGGGCAATTGTTAACCAAATGATCATCTTCACAATTAAAACAAAAATTTGCCCAGGCATAAACTTATTGGGTTACTCTTGGTTGGCAAAGATAATTATCATCTAATCTAGAAAATTCTTGATTGGCTCGGTTCATATCTTCCAACATCAACTCCCGAATAGATTTCTTTCTTTCTTCTTGCATCTTGAACCTTGAACATGAAACACACCTATAATTTTTTTTTCTAAAAAAAAGAAAAAAAGAAAAAATGTTAGTAATAATAATAAATAAAGAAGACAAGAAAATTAAAGAAGACAAAATTTAGTTGCCAATCTCCGGCAACAGTACCAAAAAATTGATGCGTGTAATAAAAGCGCAATTGAGTGCAAGTGTACACGTCGCCAAGTAATAAAGTGATAAGTATATCGTGTATCGTCTCCACAGGGATTGGTATACTTAATATGTCTCCCCTTATTCCTTTGCTCCTAAAAGATAAAGTTAAAACACAGATAAATGGATTTGTTTAACTAACTAAATAATTAAATAACAAAACATAAAATAAAAGGGTGAGAACGATATATAGAAAGTGGGTAGGATCTAGCTGCATCAATTAGTGGATTGAATTGATCTGCTTCTTGTCTAATGCAATTACACAATATTGTTTTGACAGTACTACAGAAATAGCCTTGGCAGTATTGGTGTTCTCTGTCGCAGCAATCTCTTGCTCTTGGGCAGAGGCATCAAAGTTCAACAAAGTGTCCGTAGTTGACTCCACTTATCT
Source organism: Abelmoschus esculentus (assembly GCA_035048815.1). NCBI lineage: Eukaryota > Viridiplantae > Streptophyta > Magnoliopsida > Malvales > Malvaceae > Abelmoschus > Abelmoschus esculentus. Next base: position 6,880,185 of record JAUCBN010000026.1, on the reverse strand, counting down.
CTAAGTCAAAGTGTTGTTGATGACTGGTCCTTGACGATACCTCTTGGTGTAAATCAACGATAACCACCACCAATCCAATACTTCTTTTAGCTGCTGAAACTCTTAACCTATCTCTAGGTCGAGTTAGTGTCTACAACACCGTACTTATCCCTTTCGTAAATCTACACCTCTCGATGCTAGATAAATATATTACTTACAAAGTTCTCTCTCGAGCTTGAATGCAAGAATAAGGAATGGCAATAGGATAAGCAAACTTTGATATTATTATTGCATTCGAATAAAGAAACAAGAATCAATCTCCTATCACTAATATCTATAACTTTCACCTATCCCTAAGAAATTTAGAACATAATGTCGTTTAGGTACAATTCTTAGGAAGAAGGGTTTCTCTAAAAATCGGCTCTCTCAACAATGTGGTCAGCTAGGGTATATATAGTCTTAACTTAGGGTAAACCTTTCCTAAATAGACTCTAACTTAGAGTAAGGAACAAGTCTTCTTCAAGGGATCTGATATTTCAAAGTTTGCTGCCTTTTAGAAGGGTTTTCCCGCTTGGTCTTTGACTTGGGCTTTTAGTGCGCTTGCCTAGTCCAATTGGTGCGTTGCATCTTCCCGATTGTTCTCTATATTTTTATTTTTCATTACGCCTCCAATGTTGGTGTTGCCACTCTGGATTCTGCCGCGGCCTTGTCTTCTGCCCGGCCTCAACAATGCTTCACTGCTGCTTCGGCCCTGAATATTCCTGCATATACAGAATATGTAATAATATCTGCATTCTCTTTAAATATTGACTTTGTAAGTAGTGATAATGGAATATCTAATATTTATGCAAAGAGTCCATATTTCAGTTCAAGTTGGTATATAATATATGCATAAAGTACCATGACAAGGGTAGTAAATAACTGTCTTTTAGGCACTCATCAGTTAACTCGTGAGCTAATCAAGGCTTTTTAGCTTAGTTTATCGATACGCGAGGGAAGCGTATCGATACGTGTTAAAGATATTTCGATACAAGGCCATTTTGATACCCCATATAGGCGTATTGATACCCCTATACAATCTGTCTAAAACTTATCACATTCAATCAGGGGTTCTATAATTCAGGACAAAGGCTTTAGGTGTAAAATAAACTATAAAACTAATGGTTCGAGTTTATTATCTTGATATATAAACTTATGACTAATGATTCAATAAACTATAGGTGGCTTAATAATATTTCTCCCTAAGGATCTGTGGTGGATCAGATAGTAGCGCATGGTGGTTAGAGTCCTTGCTGAGTGCTGATAGGACATATATATTTAAAGGGTCCTTGATATTAAAATAATTTAAGAGGATCTTATAAATGACCTTGTGACTATATGCATTTAATCTTATTTATGAGATATATCTTGGTTATGTTGATCCAGGTATGTCCCGGATGTATCTGTTGTTATGTTGATCTAGGTATAATCTAACCTATCGACTATGTGATCACGGAGAAACCCGATGGCTATATGAGCACTTGTATAGTAGAGCTATGCTTGGCCAGTAGATATAGATGTTGCATGCATGTGTGCATGTCATGCTATCTGTGGTTAATGACCTTAATATCCTAAAGCTGTGTGAGTAAGCTAAGATAAATGTAACTCGATAGAGCTATGTGATCTCGATATAAATAGATGGGCTCTATGATACTGAGTAGATAGGCATGGTGTTGCTTTGATCTTTTTTATGTTGATATCTTGAGAATAATAATTTGAAAAATCTATCTTAGGTATAATAGGAGATGAACCTTAGTTTAGAAGCCTTTTTGTGCACTCTTGATTATACTATCTTGCTTGCTCGTTTTATGTTACTCATGAATTGTTAGAGTTTAGATGTACCACTGAGCTTATTAGCTCAAGGTGCGGAATTGTGGTTTTTTCGTTGCGTAAGTGACAAGTAGTTTTGTAAGAGTATATCGATGAGGATTTCCCCAACATCGGAGCCAATTAAAGAGTACAATACTTGATCTTTAGTTTGAATAATGGTGCGGAATTGTGGTTTTTTCGTTGCGTAAGTGACAAGTAGTTTTGTAAGAGTATATCGATGAGGATTTCCCCAACATCGGAGCCAATTAAAGAGTACAATACTTGATCTTTAGTTTGAATAATGTATAATACTTTTAATTTCTTTCTGATTCAGATAATGTATTTATATTTTTATTTTGTAAACCCTTATTTGTATTTTATTTTTATCTACGTGGATTCATGGAAGGTGATATTTTGAGTTTTTGGAATATGTGATTTTAAAAGAAATTCGATGAGTCGGGTTTTGGGTGACCCAAATATGACACTTTGGATCTGGATCGGGGTCGAGGTGTTACACTTGAAGCTCAATGGGATCGTTGCAATGCAATTGTCTTGTCATGGTTAATCAATTATGTTAGTAAGGAACTCTTTGTCGACATCGTTTTTTCTTCTAGTGTTGCTCTGGTTTGAGAGGATCCAAAAGAGCGATTCCACAAAGTTGATGGATCCAAAATATTTTTTTATCATCGTGAAATCTCAACTTTGGTGCAAGGTGATTTATCAGTTTCAGTTTATTTTACAAAACTGAAGTTGTTATGGGATGAATACTCGGCATTAGTTCCCTTTGCTTCTTGTAACTGTGAATCTTCTAAAAAAAATTCATTCTACATTTCTCAACAACATTTGTTCCAGTTCTTGATGGGTCTTAATGAGACATACTCTGCTCTTTGAAGTCAGATACTTTTGATGCAGCCTCTGCCTTCGATCAACAATGCTTACTCGATGATAATCCAAGAAGAATCCCAACGTCTTTATTTATCTAGGATTTCTCCTTCTTTGGAGCCCACCATCCTCTATTCTAGTGCTTCAACTACTAGGAAAAAGTTTACTAAAACTTGTGATCATTGCAAACTTAAGGGTCACAAGAAAAAAATGTTATCGGTTAGTAGGATTTCCTCCTAATTTCATGTTTACCAAGAAACGTGGTTCTCAAGCTGCAATGGCCATGAGCTTTGAGTTGGTTTCTTCTGCATCGCCTGCTTTGGCTTCTTCTACCCAATCTGATGTGAAAGGCTTGATGCGTAAGCTCAAATCGATCACCGATTACCGTCAAAAGGGTTGTTTTTTGTGCTTGGTTGAATTTGCCAAGAAACTTAGTATAGGAAGAGCGAAACCTGCGACAGTGCTGCTCTAACTTTGTTAGGATTAGAGTGGCTCGATGCACAACCGATTAACTTGCCAATTTGATGAAGAAAGAACATTTTGGATGATTTGTTATGGAAGCACAAATAACACAATGATTTTAGAGTGGTTCGGCCTTCGAACAAGAACCTACATCCATTACCTTAGCTTCCCACTAAGGATTTCCACAATTCACTAAGAATTCAACCTTTTGAGGAACCAAGGGATAACCTTACAACCTTGATTCACAACCCGAATCAAGCATCCAAAGTTCACAACCAAACTTTGGGAATTCACTCACAAAGAGAATTCTTAAGCAAACTTGAATCCTTCTAATAAGGCTAATGTTTGCAATCTAAGCACTCACCCAATTCCTAATTACACTTGAGCATATATGACAATTAATCTCACAAGTGTTTGTCTACCAAAAATTAAACACTAAGATATTTTCTCATCATAATGTTGTTAGAATGTGATCATTAGTCTTCTCTTGATGCTTGAGGCTTCCTTTTATTATCCCAAATGAGCTTCTAGCCGTTAATGACCGTTGGGGATATTTTGGGGCCGTTTGAAGCTGATTACAAGGCATATTTCTGTTTCTGGTGCAGGTGGTATCGGTACCCCTGAGACTGTTATCGAAACACCCTCTTTGGGAAATAGTCATTGACCTACATTTATGAACAAGTATCGATACCAATATCGATACTGCTCCTAGCCGTTGGGGTTTTTATAAAATCGTTTTGACCGTTGGGGGTGTATCAAAACATGGTTCGAAATAGAGCATCATAGTGGCGAAAAGGTATTGATATCAGTTTCGATACCACTGTGGTTGTGCCTTTGAAACCATGGCATTGAAGAACAGGTATCGAAACACCTTGAGGGTGTATCGACACTTGGGTAAAAATCAGTTCTTTGGTTTCTTTAAATCAATCAAAACATATTTAAAAACTCTCAAAAACATTTTAAATATATTTTCAAATTGTTTGGACATAATAAACATTTTTGAAGTCTTTTCAAATTAGTCCAAAACTATTTTTCAATTATTATATCAAAACATTAGTTCTACAATCTCCCCCTTTTTGATATAATAAAACCAACTTGAAAAATTGTTTTTGAGATTACTCCCTCTTTGTCAAATAAACTTTGAATAAGAGAATTAAAGAATCAAGTCATTTAAAGTTTCCTCTTATCCATTTGAAAGTCTTTGAAAGACATTTTTTCATAACATTCTCCCCCTTTTTGTTATATCATAAATGGTTCAAAACAAGTTTGAAAATCTTTAAAGTTCATAGTGCAGGAGAATTTGAAAGATACCAATTGTTGGAAAATTAAGTATCAAAACATAGGTTATGAAAACAAAAAAACTCCCCCTTACTCAAGGCATCACTAAGTGTTAGTATAACATATATGATAAACTAGTTGAAATAAAGCAAAAATAACCAAATAAACAAAAATTCAACTAGAAATTTTACCACACTTGAATCAAAGGAGGATGTGAAGCCTTCGTTCTTCAAGTGTCCTTGTGTGTATGGACCTCCCCCTTAATGTTGTACTTTGTTGCTCATATCTCCATCACACCTAAACAAGACAATCAAGTAATTTTTGGTACCCAAATTGCTTTGGATCCTTTAACGTTAGTAGCACAAATTTTAGTCCCCTTAGGAATCCATTTTTCAATTTCATCCTTTTTGGTTGAAGTGATTAGTCCTTTTGGGACCCAAACACTTCTAAAATATTTTCCATCAATAAATCTAGGGGCACTAGATTGTCTCATGTAAAAATTTAATTTTCTCAAATTATTTTTCTTTTCAAGCTCTTTGAAAAACAAATCTTTTTTTTTTCTGAAGATCATCTAAAACAATTTGATGATCTTTTTCTATCGTTTGAAGCAAATTTTGTAAATCAAAAACTTTAAGTTCAAAATTTTTCATTTTTGCTTCAAACTTCAAATTAATTTTTAAAAGTAAATTATTTTCAATTTTCAACTTTGAAATCAATTTCTTTTTCTTTGAAAATGCAATTTTGAAATCAATAACGAATTTATCATAAGCTTCTTGCAACTCATCAAATGAATAAGAATTTAAAGTTTGAGAGTTAGAAGCTACCTCCCCCTTATTGAGTGCCATCAAACATAGGTTGGCTTCTTCATTTTCGGTGGAATCCTCATCACTCCAAGTAGCCACATATACTTGCTTCTTTGAAGATGATCCCTTTTTGATAGACTTGTAGGAGTCATTCATATTCTTCTTTGATTCGTGCTTTGAGGATCTCTTACTTTTGTTCCTCACGAATCGATCAAAGTCAATGAAGAGTTGGGCAAGCTCTTCATCTTCTTCGCTATCCTCCTCACTTGAATCTTCAAAGTGGATGTACTTGGAGGATTTTAGAGCAACGGTGTTGACATTTACACCAAGCTCTTGAAACTTATTCTTCCCCGTCGCTCTAATCTCTTCCTTCTTCTTCTCCTCTTGTCTTCCTTTCATTATAATTTGATGTGTGAGGAGTGACCCCATGAGTTCATCAAGCTTGAGCGTCTTTAGATTTTTGGCTTCGATGATGGCGGTCCTTTTTGAGTCCTATGACTCGGGAAGGGAATATATGAGCTTACGAATAAGCTTCTCCTCCGGAATGATCTCTCCATATCCTCTAAGTCCATTGGTGATGGTGGAGAATCGATCGAACATCTTCGTTATATCCTCTTCCGGATTCATCTTGAAGTTCTCATACTCTTGGTTGACGAGTCCAACTTTGGTATCCTTTATTTCATTCATACCCTCATATGTGACTTCTAGTTTGCCCCAATCTTCCTTGACACTTTCACAAGAAGATATCTTCTCATAGATTCTTGAATGGAATGCACAAACAAGAATGTGCAAAGCCTTGTGATTCAGCACCATCTTCTTGCGGTCTTTCACGCTCCATTCCACCTTTGTTCTTTTTGGAACAAATGGTCCATCTTCAACTATATCTCATACCTTGTAATCTCTTGAGTTGAAGAAATACTTCATCCTTATCTTCCATTGGGAGTAGTTGGACCCGTCGAAGAAAGGTGGCTTGTCAATGAATTGAGCTATGGAATGTCGGTTGATCGATAATTCGTTGAGATCACCAGATCTTCTCAATAGGATGTTAATCCTCTTCAATTGAGCCTCGCTCTGATACCAATTGTTAGGCTTGGAGTGGCTCGATGCATAACCAATTAACTTGCCAATTTGATGGAGAAAGAACACTTTGGGTGATTTGTTGTGGAAGCACAAATAACACAATGATTTTAGAGTGGTTCGCCTTCGAACAAACACCTACATCCACTACCTTAGCTTCCCACTAAGGATTTCCACAATTCACTAAGAATTCAACCTTTTAAGGAACAAAAGGATAACCTTACAACCTTGATTCACAACCCGAATCAAGCATCCAAAGTTCACAACCAAACTTTGGGAATTCACTCACAAAGAGAATTCTTAAGCAAACTTGAATCCTTCTAATAAGGCTAATGTTTGCAATCTAAGCACTCACCCAATTCCTAATTACACTTGAGCATATATGACAATTAAGCTCACAAGTGTTTGTCTACCCCAAATAATAGAAAATTAAGCACTAAGACATTTTCTCATCATAATGTTGTTACAATGTGACCATTAGTCTTCTCTTGATGCTTGAGGATTCCTTTTATCATCCCAAATGAGCTTCTAGCCGTTTATGACCGTTGGAGATGTTTGGGGGCTTTTTGGAGCTTATTACAAGGCATATTTCTGTTTCTGGTGCAGGTGGTATCGATACCCCTGAGACTGGTATCGAAACACTCTCTTTGGGAAATAGCCGTTGACCTACTTTTCAAATTAGTCCAAAACTATTTTTCAATTATTATATCAAAATATTAGTTCTACAAACTTGCGGATAGATCCTATGTGCACCCAGAAGGAAAAATTGAGGAAATCTTTGTAAGGGTTGATAAATTTATTTTCTCTACGACTTCCTTGTCCTTGATTATGAAGAAGATGGAAATGCACCAATCATCCTAGGAAGACCTTTCTTTGCTACTGGACGAACTTTAAAAGATGTAGAAAACGGAGAGTTGACAATGAGAGTCAATGATCAACAAGTCAAACTCAATGCATTCCACAATTTGAGAAAACTTGATAGTCCAGAAGAGTGCAAAGCCCTCCAAACAACAGAAGCTGATGCCAAAATATCCTGCCTAGGCAGCAAACTCGTTAGATTATTTGGTAAGAAAATTAAGACCAATGGAGAGGCAGAAAAGAAAGTAGGGATTGTCCAGCAACTACAGAAACAATCAGGCCAACAAGAGACAAACAATTTGGGAGATGCATTTACATGTACTCCACCAGTAACTTAGTCTCCCCCCTTCTATTTTATCTTATTATATTAGGATTAGTTTTTGCTTATTCTATTTTTTATTCTATTATTATATTTATTAAGTTTGTTTCAGTTTTCTTTTCTTTTTAGGACAATAAAATCAAGAATAACAGAGACATAGTTTAGGGCAGAAACCCAGCCGAGGGCAGTAAATAGTGTCAGAAGCCACAGAAATCCCAACGGGCAAAAACAGTGTAATGGCTATCTACCGAGTTTTACGCTAGGACAGTAAATGCTAACGAGAAGTAGATTCAAAACGGCTACAAAATGGCTAGTGGTCAAAACAATCACTCTGTCGAGGCCTATATAAACAACATCCTCCTCTTGAACTATTCACTCTTGCATTCTTGAAATTTCTTTAGAATTCTAATCTTCCTCACAATACTCTCTACATTCTTACCAGCATTCTTGCAACTTTTAGATCATCTTCAGAAACTCTCGATCAAATCTCTCAATCCAAGAATCATCAATGGTAGCATACACCAGATTTGCCCCCGTCATTGTCGCAGAAAGATTCAACAAATCTTTTGTCGCTTGGCAGTTGTGGGAAGAATAGGGATTCTAGCAATCCGAGGAAAAAAATCTCGACATTGAGCATTATTTGTTCAACAAAATTCAGCATCACAAATGACAACTCTTCTTCCTTCAACCTAATCAAGCCAATGCGACAGTAGTGCTCGAATTCTATGCCCATGGACCCAGCAAGGACAACTTGTTTGTCCACTGTCGAGGCAACCTGTACGCTTGATGCTGAGACAATTAATAACTTCTACGGCCTAGCACCGAGAAGAGATCGACATGTCGAATTCATGGACAACATCACCACACAAGATTACAAGCAAATCAAGGAGGAACTTTGTTACAACAACACTCTATGGGAAACCGGTGCCCATAGAGGTTCGGTGACAAGGCAAAGCCTCAAGCCTGAAGCAAATATGTGGTGTACATTCGTCAAGAGACGCCTAATCCCTACTTCCTACAACAGCACAGTGGACCGCAAGAGATTGGTGTTGATCCACTCAATCATCAACAAAAGAAGCATCAACGTTGGAGAGATCATCCTTCGGAAAATTCATGATTGTGGTAAGAAGGAACGTGGACCATTATATTTCCCTTGTTTAATATCTGCTTTATGCATTGTTGCAGGAGTAACAGTAGATGATACCAATGAATACACACCAGCAAGGCAAGGATGGACCAGAGAATTCTACCACAGAGTGATGCAGATCACACAAGCAGAACTTGTCCAGGCAATGCCACAACAAATTACTGCTGATTTCAATACCGGAGGGCAATACACGATCGAGATGCCAGGCACTACTGAAGCCCCTACCGTAGCAGATCCATACCAGGAAATTCTTTAGAGATGGGATCCATGTACCTTCGCTAACAAAGATGCATGGAGTATCAACGAGACTTTAACAGCACGCTCGCCCAGATGATGATGCAAAGCTTCCCTAACCAAGGAGTGCAATTTCCAGAATACCCTACAAACATATTTGTAACGCCAGCACCATATATAGAGACTACTTCAGCCCCAAGGTTGAGACTATTCTTTACCTCCAGACCGCAACAACAATATCATACAACTGGTCCATCAAGGGCAACAGACGTTGCCGCAGCATCATCCGAAAGCAGAAGACCTTCGAAGAGAAGGGGAGTTTTCAGCACTCCCCCAAGATCACCAATACCAATGGGTAGTCTATTAGCTGAGATGGATGCCTACGTACATTAGAGCTCACCATCTGCCGAGCACAGTATCTAGCCTGCTGGGGTAGATCTGGAATACGAAGGAGGCACTGAAATCATGGATACAGACGATAAAGGAGGAGAAGAAGTCAATTCCCCAATAAAGAGGGCCACACCAATGAGAGTTCAGCCACCGAGAAGAGCAAAACCATCACCATCACCAAAGGCACAGCCATCAGCAACTAGACCAAGAAGACAAATTATTGAAGAAAGTTCTTCTAAATCATATCAATTGTTCTTCTTTATTGTTGCTAATATAAACTGTTTTCTGATTTTTTTCTCTGCTTATATATATATTTTTACCCACTGCCTACCCCTAAATTAAGCATTGAGGACAATGCTTGGTTTGAGTTTGGGGGTGTAGAGCCACTGCTCTATCTACTTCCGCGACCCTGCATGAAAAGGAAGTTTTTAATGATAAAAATTTTGTTTTATATCCACCACTGTACTTAAATCTGTTGCCATACTTTTGCACCACTCTTCATCAGTATTGTCTTAGTTTATTCTTAAAGGCAATAGAAATCTTTCTCCTTACCATAGTTAGGATCTGTTTTGAAGATTTGACTCTAGGATACTTAAGGAGAAAAACTTAGAAGCTTGCTATAAGGTGGAACTTTAAAACACTTTTGGGACTTGTTTGTCAATAGGAATTCTTTTAATGAACTTAGGTGATAAAGACTTAGATTTTGGAAAGGTGACTAGAGGTGCCTTTGACCGGCTCTAGGAAAGACTCTTCTTCATACTAGAGGTGCCCAAAATTGACTCAAGGAATTGTTATTATAAGAAGAGTACACTAAAACCAAGTCTACTTGTCTTGAACTTAGAGTTTATCTAAGAAGGCCTTTACTCAAACTTGTCCACAAAAACGCACACACACACTAACCTTATAGTTTGTCTTCTAAGTATACCCTTGAGTAACCGAAAGGTCAAATCTAAAGAATAGACATAGTTATGATGGAAGCATAAGACCAAGAGAGAATAGAGTTTGACAAATTGATGGTTTGCATTGCTTGAGGACAAGCAATAGTTTGAGTTTGGTGGCGTGATAAGTGCTCAAATCACTATCACTTTCTACACTTTTCATGAGCACTTATCATCAATTCTACACCTACTTGAACCAATGCATGGACTTAATATGATATATTTAGGAAAATGCTATAAAAGATCATATTTGTAGAAAAAGTGTACTTTACTGCATTTTCTTATCTGTGCATGAATAAATACCGCCGAGGCAGCAGAATGAGGCTGATGTAGGACCTGATGCCGAGGTAGCAGAGAAGAAAAAGGCAATATGGCTGGCGATTGAAGGAGAAAATTAAGGAGAGCATTGCGGGAAAAAAAGCACAAGATTCGGAGTTAAACAACACAAGAAAATCCCACGGACAAGGCCACGTGGGATTAAACCTTCTAGAAGATCAAACTTGGAAATATTTAACTTATGTACATAACTTGTTCCTTACTCCAAGTTGTACTTTAATTAGGAAAGGTTTGCCCTAGTCCAAGCCTATATAAAGGCATATCCGTCCTAAGGTTTAGGAGAGCCAAAAATTAGAGAGAATTAGCTAGATATATTTCGAGAGAGTCTTATGAACAATGTTTCCCATCCTGTTCTAAGTCTTCTTAGGGTGTTGGTGAAGGTTGTTAAGTATTTGTGAGAGTATTTTGTATTTTGATTCTTATTTCAATGCAATAAAATATCGAAGTTTACTTACTCTTTGCCATTCTTTATTCTTGCATCCAAGCCTGGGAGGGAAATTTGTAAGTAATCCATTTGTCTAGACTCGAGAGAGTTAGGCTCACGAAAGGATTAAGTGCGGTATTCACTTAATTAGGGATACTAATTCGGCCTAGGGATAGGTTAAGAGTTTCAGCGGCTAAAAGAAGTTTGAGATTGATTGTTGGTTATAATTGATTAACGCCGGGAGGTATCATCAAGGACTGATCTTGAACAGCATTTCGACTTAGGGATAAGTGGAGCCATACAAGGATATTTTGCCGAACTTTGGTAAATCTGCCAAAGAGAAAGGGATTGCCGTGAAAGAAAATATTGTCACTGCCGAGACAGTATCTGCAATACTAACGAGGCAGTGTAGTGAAATTACATTGGAATAGGAAGCAGATCAATCAAATCCATAATACGATACAACTGGATCCTATCCTATCTCTCTCATAATTGTTATTACTTTAGATAACTTAGTTTATTAGTTAATTCAATATCAAACTAAATTGGGTTTTTACTTTTCTCTTATAGAAGCAGGGGGATTGAAGAAAGCATATTAAGTATAACAATCCTTGTAGAGACGATATTCGATAAATGCTTATCACTTTATTACTTGATGTGTACACTTGCACTTAAATGCGCATCTTTTAGCACGCATCATTAAGCTTTCACGCTTAACTTTCAAATCAAAATTTTCTTTTTGAAAATCTTCATTCTTTGTTTTTGAAAGTTCTTTCCAAAATTTCATTTTGACTTTCAAAATTAATTTTTGTTTTCAAAAGAAAATCGTTTTCAATTTCAAGTTTTGAAATCATTTTCTTAAATTTGAAATTCATGTCCTCAAATTCAAAAATCAATTCATCAAGAGCATCTTGTAACTAGTCAAATGTATATAAATTTAAATCATTTGAGTTAGAAGATACCTTAGGCTCAACGAGAGCCAAAACACCATCCATCATTGAATTTGAGAGAAGGTTTGCACATGATGTATCATCTTTCTTTTCTTCCTTTTTGTTGCCATAGAGTTTCTCAAGCTTCTCCTATATATCTTTTGCACTTTTGTATGTGGAGACCTTTTTGGAAACCTCTTTATCAAGACCATAAAGAAGAGTGTGCATAGACTTTGCATTGAGTGTTCATTCTTTGTGTCTTTGACACTCCTTTTCTTCTTCTTCTTTGGAGCTTCCAAATATCCTTCTACGATAATTGTCCAAACATCAATATCAAAGGCAAGGATGAAGTATTTCATCATATTGCTCCAATGGAAGTAAACTTCTCCTTTGAAGAGCAGAGGACACGTGATAGAGTGACATTCTTCAATGCAAGTCATTTTCTTGAACGGTAGACTTCGAGCGATGGATCTTTGCTCTCGGATATTAAACCAAATCGATGGAGATGAGGTTTTGATACCAATTGAAAGGCTTGATGCGTAAGCTCGAATCGATCACCGATTACCATCAAGAGGATATTTTTTGGTTCTTGGTTGAATTTGTTAAAATTGAAAGATTGAGACAAAAAACACAACGATTTTAGAGTGGTTTGGTCACACCTACATCCACTACCTTAGCACACAACTAAGGATTTCAACCAATTCACTATGAATTGACACCTTTTTATCGGTTCAAGGGATAACCGTCATAATCCTATCTTTTGGACTTGGCTAAGATAGAACCAACTCTAGTTTTTGCCTAAGGCTAAACTAGAACCTCTCCTTTTTACAAGGTAATTTGTGCAAACAAATAAAACCTCACAAGGTGGGTGTTTACAAGAATTAAGCTCATAAGAGTGTAAAGAATAAAAATAATTAAAATACTCTCTATAAACTATATATAAGAGAAATAAAGAAATAAGACTTGAAAGCAAATTTCTCTTGATCATGAATCTTGGATATGTTCTCTTACCATCCTCAAGTGTCACAAGCATGCTTTTATAATGTGAAATCATATTTTAGCCATTTATGATTGTTGGGATGTTTTGGAGCCATTGGGAAGTCATAAAGTTGAACATTAAATTTTCACCTGCATAGAGATTTTGTAATATCTCGATTTTGGGGCTAGTAGTTTGAGCTTTAGTTAGGAGAATTTGATTCGAGTTTGTAACCCCCTTAGCCCGGCCTAGACGAAACTGGCACTAACGGGTTACACGGGGAATATCAAACCAAACCCGCGAAGGTTCAATTCGATAAACAACCCTAAAACCGTTACTTTTTTTTATTTTATCTTACTAGAGGCACAATGTTATTCCTACATGTCAAGGTTTCATACAAAGCATTATTGGAAACACATTAATTAAAACAACCATCCGATTAAACACTAATATGGATTAAGGACTAAAACGTAAAACTTTTAAAACTGAAACCACTCACCAACAAGCGAAACGAGCTTTTACCGCTCTCCGATGATCGCACCAACGCACCAGCAATCAAGCTTCTTCTTGTACCTCTTCTACAATATTAAAAATAGAGCATTCTCACATCATAACATGCTCAAACCAACAGCCATAACTGATCACCATTAAACTACCGAAAACTTAGTCGAAAAGACCGAAAACTAAGCCGAAAGGCATCCGAACAACACTAGCCCAAAACCTAACGAATCTAACATCTAATCCACTTCAATTCTGATCCAAAAACACTTCTAAACCATCCTTATATCTCCAGCAACATTAAAGCATCTAAAACAACCCATAAAACAACCAAAAAACAACTTAAAACTACACCGATTGCATTATTCCGGGATTAAATTAATGTGCTATCAAATCAAGACTCAATCAATCATTAAATCAACATAAAAACATGATTAAACTCATATAATTTCCAGCATTAAGCAAGATCCAAAAAGATCTCATAAAAACATCACAAAAACATTACATCTAACTTTAGAAACATAGGATCAAGTGTTTATTCAAAGATTAGCAAGCTAACACTTGGGAATTTCAATAAAGAACCTTAGAAAAGAATAAAAATCCAGAAAATTACCTTCAAGATCTATTCACCAAAAATATGAGGTTTTCCCCTTCTTGATTCCTTGCAATTTGATGTAGATTTGATGAAATCAATGCATAGGTTTTGTAAAGGATGGAAAGATGATGCAAGTGATGTAATCTTTGTGGAAAAAGATGCAAAAATCAGCAAGGAATTGAGAAGAAAAGATGAAGAGAAAGTGGAGAGAAAATGAGAAAAAAAGATGAGAGAAAAAGATGAGAAAAATGGTTTAGGTAGAAAATGATTAAAAACCAAACTAAAGTAATTAAAAATATATTTTGGTGAATAAATCATCATTAAAAATTAGAAATGGGTTTATGGCCCTCTAAGGATTCTAAGTTTAGCTTGCTTTTCAATTTAGTCACTAAAATAACATAATTTCCGAAAATTACCAAATAAGTCCTCAATTTTTCCAAAAATTACAAATTGGTCATTTATGGTCATTTATGCATAATTAAGCATAATTAAAAATCATTATAACATCCAAATTATTTTCTTTTAATTTTGAAATATATTTTTAATATTTTAAACCATTTTCCAAAACTATTATTTTCCTTAGTTAAAAATATCCTTATTTTATTTTTCCGGAATTAATGAACCGGAGAACCCGATTCCCCCCGAATCAAATCCTCCTAACTAAGCCTAAACTAATAACCCCCAAAACGGGATGTTACAGAGTTGAATTGGGTTCTCCGGTTCGTTATTCTAGGGAAATATAAAATAAAAATATTTTTTATTAGAAAAGTAATAATTTTGGAATATGGTTTAAAAATATTAAAAAGATATTTCAAAATTAAAAGAATGTAATTTTAACTTTAAATTGATTTTTAGTTGTGCCTAATTATGCATTGGTGACCAAATTTTAATTTTTGGAAAACAATGGAGGATTTCATTTGTAATTTTCGGAAATTGTTATTTTAGTGACTAAATTGGAAAGCAAGCTATACTTAGAATCCTTAGAGGTCCATAAACCCAATTTAATTTTTAAATAATAATTTATTCACCAAAATGATTATTTATTAGTTTATTAAAAGATGATAATCATTTTCTCACTTAACCACTTATTTTCTCTCATCTTTTTCTCTCATTTTCTCTCCATTTTTCTTCATCTATTTTCTTCAATTCTTTGTTGATTTTTCCACCTTTTTTAACAAGAATTACTTCATTTTAATTATCTCTCCATTCTTATAAAGCCTAATCATCAATTTTACTAAAACAACAACAATTTACAAGGAATCAAGAAGAGAAATTCTCATCTTTTTGGTGGATAGATCTCAAAGGAAATTTGCTGGATTTTAACTTTTTCTAAGGTTCTTTATTGAAATTCCCAAGTATTAGTTTGCTAATCTTTGAATGAAACTTGATTTTATGTTTTCAATGCTAGATCTAATGATTTTGTAAATGTTTTTGTGAAATCTTTTTAGATCTCATTCAATGCTGTAATTAGATGGATTTAATTATGTTATTATGTCAATGAAATGATTAATTGAGTCTCTAATTGATGAAACATTAATTTAATCCTGTAATAATGCAATCGGTATTGTTTTAAGGTGATTTTCGATTGTTTTAGGGACTATTTTAGGTGTTTTTATGTTGCTGGAGATATAAGGATGGTTTGGATGTATTTTTCGTTCATAATTAAGGTGGATTAGATGTTAGATTCATTCGGTTTTTGGCTGATGTTTTTCGGATGCGTTTCGGTTTAGTGGAGGTTTGATGTGGTTGTTGGTTTGAGCATGTTATGATGTGAATATACTCTGTTTTTAATGATGTTGAGGTAGTGCAAGAAGGTGCATCAGTGGCTGGTGCATTAGCGTTGCCATCGGAGGATCGGTGAAGGCTTGTTTCGCTTGTCGGTAAGTGTTTTCGGACTTAAAGCGAATCACAATGGTTCAGTTCTGTTTTGGGGAATATGAAATAGTATGAAAACTTTCCATAGTTCAAGAGTAAGTGTTTTGAATAATGTTGATGCATTACCTCAAGTTTCGGCTATTTTGGTAATGGCATATGTAACATCCCGTTTTTGGGTTGTTAGTTTAGGCTTAGTTAGGGGGATTCGATTTGGGTCGAATCGGGTCTCTGGTTCATTAATTCCGGGAAAAGTAAAATAAGGATATTTTTAATTAAGAAAAATAATGATTTGGAAGGTGGTTTGAAATGTTAAAAATATGTTTCAAATTAAAAGAAAATAATTTGGATTTTATAATGATTTTTAATTATACTTAATTATGCATAAATGACCAATTTGTAATTTTTGGAAAATTGGAGGACTTATTGTGTAATTTTCGGCAATTATATTATTTTAGTGACTAAATTGAAAAGCAAGATAAACTTAGAATCCTTAGAGGGCCATAAACCCATATCTAAATTTTAATGATGATTTATTCACCAAAATATATTTTTAATTACTTTAATTTAGTTTTTAATCATTTTTCTCCTAAAACCACTTTTCTCATCTTTTTCTCTAATTTTTTCTCCACTTTCTCTTCATCTTTTCTCTTCAATTCCTTGCTGATTTTTGCATCTTTTTCCACAAAGATTACATCACTTGCATCATCTTTCCATCCTTTACAAAACCTAAGCATTGATTTCATCAAATCTACATCAAATTGCAAGGAATCAAGAAGGGGAAAATCTCATATTTTTTGTGAATAGATCTTGAAGGTAATTTTCTAGATTTTTATTCTTTTCTAAGGTTCTTTATTGAAATTACCAAGTATTAGCTTGATAATCTTTGAATAAACACTTGATGTTATGTTTCTAATGTTAGATCTAATGTTTTTATGATGATTTTGTGAAATCTTTTTGGATCTTATTTAATGTTGGAAATTAAATGAGTTCAATCATGTTTTTATGTTGATTTAATGATTAATTGAGTCTTGACTTGATATCATATTAATTTAATCCCGGAATAATGCAATCGGTGTAGTTTTAAGGTATTTTTCGGTTGTTTTATGGGCTGTTTTAGATGCTTAAATGTTGTTGGAGGTATAAGGATGGTTTGGATGTGTTTTTGCATCATAATTGAGGTGGATTAGATGTTAGATTCGTTAGGTTTTGGGCTGGTGTTGTTCGGTTACGTTTCGGCTTAGTTTTCGGTCTTTTCGGCTAAGTTTTTGGTACTTTAATGGTGACCGGATGTGGCTGTTGGTTTGAGCATGTTATGATATGAGAATGATCTGTTTTTAATGTTGTAGAAGAGGTACAAGAAGAGGCTTGAGTGCTGGTGCGTTGGTGCGATCATCGGATAGCGGCGAAAGTTCGTTTCGCTTGTTCGTGAGTGATTTCGGATTTAAAGCGAATCGCGTTTGGTACGTTCTATTTTCGGGGGCTATGGAAGAGTGTGAAAACCTTCCATAGTTCAAGAGTAAGTAAAGTATTTGTTTTGATGAACCGATATGAGTTTCGACTATTTTCGATAAAGGTATTTCATTGATTATGCATGAGATTTATGGAAGTGCATGAGCATGTTTTGAATTGATGCATACACGAGAGATACTTGCTGAAATGCATAGCTTATTTAGCATCCATGATTATGGAAAATTATGAGAAATGTTTTGGAATACAACATGGTTATTTGCCTTATACATGATGGTGCCTTTGGGCATGGCTTTGGTTCATTTGTTGAACATTTAATGCATTCATTATGAGCAGTAACTTATCATGGACATTTGGTTATGATATTGTCTTAGTGACACTAACTTTAGATTCGAATACGAATGATATGTCATTAGGATTGTCTTAAGTGCACTATAATCAAAACTGAAAATACAGACTATTGCCTACACGTAACAAGGGTGACTTTGTGTCCAACCGTGCGTGGTAGAGCCGCCTACACGTAACAAGGGTGATTATGTGTCCGATCGTGCGTGGTAGTGCTAATGGTGACTTCGTGTTATGTCAATGGTGACTTCGTGTCATTCAATGGTAACTTCGTGTCATGTCAATGGTGACTTCGTGTCATGACGAGACAAATGCCTCATGGATCCTTGTATTCGGTGAACCCAAGTTTTACATTAAGTGATCACTAGAAAGCCAATATACATACATGAAATTGAGATGAGGTTTGAGCATCATTTATGAATTATTTTGACAAGGTTATGTGAACTCAAGGATACATATGATTTAATGAATTTGGGCATGAAATATTGGCATGCATGATTTAACAAAGTTGTCCAAATTATGGTTTCAATATGGTTTTAAATAGATGCATTGATGACCTTTTGTGGAGCTACCTCACTAAGCATGTTTGCTTAAGCTCTCTTTTCATCTTTGCAGAAAAATAAGGGCACTTGGAGCTTCGTTCGAGGCAAGGAAACCAAGGGGAAGATCACTTTAACTTTTGTATGTTTTTAGCAAATAAATAGGGCAAGGCAATGTGTAACACAATCTATGAGAGAAGTGAGGGTTTAGGCTTTGTTACATGTTGTAATAAGACCATCATTGTTGGTTACTAATTGTTGAACTTTTGTTTTGTTTAAGTTGTTGAAGCATGAACTAATATGGTTGTTATGTTACTATTCAATCTTTAGGAAGCATGCCTATAGATTTACTGGTGATCTTTTCTAATGTTTGAGGTGTGGTTATGTTGATGATGATGCCTAAGAATGTTGCATATAGTTTCGGGTTACTAATGTTTATGCTTGGGTGGTTTAAATGAGCTTAACATGTCTGACTCGGCCCAGGATGCAGGGGGTATCGAAACACCCTGTGGCAGTATCGATACCCTTATGCTACTGGACATGCCTGTATCGAACCGGTGTTCGGTACCAAATGCCACTGGACATGTCTGTTCCGAAACACCTTATGGTCTGTTTCGAAACAGGTGACGTGTTCCGAAACACCCCAAGGGCTGTTTCGAAACACCTGGCCTAGAATGGGCAATTCGAGAGTTTTAAATGCATGAAATGTAGGATTCAACTAGTAAGTGAATATCATGGATAATGTGTAACTTTAGGTGATGTTGTAACACCTTGATTCATGTTATAATTTGAATACATATCGTATGATTTAAGATGGATGAAATACCTAATATTACATACTATGCAACTAAATCCATAAATGTTAGTTCGTAAAATCGACTAATTACAATTCCTTGTATGATCTAAACTGTATGTTGAATGTGTTAAGCTTGATTATTTGTTATCCGGTGGATTGCTTATAAATATGGTGATGTAAATTAGTTCCTTACGTTTTTGATTCCTAATCATGTATGCGTTTGGTTGATTTACTTATAATGACTAAACTGCGTCTGTCTCTGTCTTATTTAAGTTAATTACACATAGGAGTTTAATCGTGCATTTAGGTAAGATAAAAAAATAAGAAAAAAAAAGTATAACGGTTTTTAGGGTTGTTTATCGAATCAAACCTTCGCGGGTTTGGTTTGATATTCCCCGTGTGACCCATTAGTGCCGGTTTCATCCAGGTCGGGCTAAGGGGGTTACATTTGGTGGTATCAGAGCCAGGTTTGTATAATGTGCGGTAGGTTAGAAAAGTGAGTTGCCAGGTTGAATAAAAAATGTGACTGGTTGAGTAAAATATGTTATTGGTTTATATAGTGCGTTGTTGGTTTGTCAAAGTATATGTTGATTTGCCATGTTGCATTGATGTGTATTAGAATGTTAGGTTGAACATGATATGTGATGTTGCATGCATACGTACAGATTGAGAGTGCATCTAGAATGAATATGAGTAAAAGAGGTGGTTAGTTACACATTGCCTATGCCAATACGTTTTTAATTGTTCTTCGGTTTCCCTTGGATCTTGCCCGAATGTAAGTTTATTATGTCTTAATGTTTTGTTTTAAAAATTGCATGTTTGAAGTTGTTAGACGATGCCTCCGAGACGTGAGACTCGTGCTACCGCGAGCTTGATCATCGATGGTTAGGCCGAGGGAGAGGCTAATATGAGGGAGGAACCACTTCCACCTCCTCCACCAGTTGGTGTGCCACCCGTTGGAGTGCCTCCAGTTCCAGTGGGAGGCCAGTTCGGAGACTTTGCACCATTCATACAGGCTATGACGGGTGCGTTTCAGGCAGCTATGGCTGGAGTGCAAGTACCGGCTCCCGCACCTGCCGTTGTAGTTACCCCAGGGCTACCGTTAGAGCGTTTGCATAGCTTGGGAGGTGTTGAGTTTTGTGGGTTTGATCCGAGTACAGCAGAAGAGTGGTTGGCTAGCACCGAGAGGATTCTTGATCAGATGGACTGTCAGGATGCCCGTAAGATGGGTTGTGTAGTCTCTCTGCTTTAGGGGGATGCTTATAGATGGTGGACTACCACGAGAGCGGGTGTAGCAGTTGCTAACCTGACTTGGGAGTACTTCAGGACCGCCTTTGTACGGAAATTCTTGGGTCCGCAGTATGAGGATACAAAGAAGAGGGAGTTTATGTCCTTGGTGCAGGACACTAGGAGTGTTGCTGACTACGAGATACAGTTTATCCGGTTGAGCCACTATGCTCCTGAGTTGGTTCCTACGGAGCATAAGAGGTGTGATAGGTTCCGGTATGGTTTGGATCCGGAGATTAAGACATACTTGTTGGCTACGGAGTACACTGAGTTTGATGTGCTCGTTAATCGGGCCAAGGATGTTGAGGAGTCTTTGAGAGAGGCTCGGAAGTCTTCCGATATTGGGAAGAGGCCTGCTGAGGCTAGTACCCAAGGTGGTAAGGGTAAAAGGTTTCGGGACAACCGATATAGATCTAATCAACGTCGAGGTGACTTTGAACACGAAAGTCGTGCTCAACAGTACGGTAGAGGTGATGATGCAGCAGTTTGTAACTTATGTTCTCGACGCCATCCGAGAGAGTGTTGGTGGGCCACTGGTGCCTGCATTGGTTGTGGATCTAAGGATCACCGGAAGAGAGATTGTTCGAGGTTTGCTGGTGAGGCTGGTAACCGAGCTAAGGGTGCCGTGGTACCTAGCAGAGGACGCGGTGAAGGTAGAGGTCCTTTCCAGAGACAGGGAGATAGCTGTAGAGTTTATGCTCAGCGTGGGACCCGTAATGCTACTGATGTGGTTGCAGGTACTTTTTCTTTACGGAATGTACCGTTGTTTTCTTTGATAGATTCGGGATCTACGCATTCTTATGTTTTGAGTGAGCATGCATATATGTTGGATACCCCTGTTGATGTTTTAGATGTGGAAGTTGTGGTTACTAGTTCTTTGGGTGAGACGGTGACCGTTAGGAGGTTGTATAGGAGATGTCCGTTGGAGGTGCAAGGGCATGTCTTTGAGGTTGACTTGATGGAGTTGCCGTTTCATGGTTTTGACCTTATCTTGGGAGTTGATTGGTTGATGGAACATAGAGCCGTGGTGGACTTTGAAAAGAAACGTGTTACTTTGAGGTTGTTGGATGGTAGTGAGGTTATGGTTAAGAGTGAGTATACGGGATTCTTGTCTAATGTGGTTTCGGCTTTACAAGCGAAAAAGTTGTTGCAACATGGTGGTGTAGCATATCTAGCTTATGTAATGAATCCGGGGATAGGAGAGGTTCGAGTGCAGGACGTTCGAACAGTATGTAACTTTCCGGAAGTTTTACCTGAGGAGTTGCCAGGATTACCTCTCGGTCGTGATGTGGAGTTTAGTATCGAGCTTTATGCTGGTACTAACCCGGTGTCCATTGCTCCTTATCGCATGGCACCTAAGAAGTTAAAGGAATTAAAGATGCAGTTGCAAGAGTTGCTTGACCGTGGTTTTATACGACCTAGTGTTTCACCATGGGGTGCAACGGTGTTGTTTGTGAAGAAGAAAGATGGCACAATGAGGATGTGCATTGATTATCGGCAATTGAATAAGTTAACCGTGAAGAATAATTATCCTTTGCCGAGGATTGATGATTTGTTTGACCAGTTTCGAGGAGCAAGTGTGTTCTCGAAGATTGCTTTGAGGTTGGGGTACTATCAGTTGAAAGTGAAAGAGGATGATGTATTGAAAACGGCTTTTCGGACAAGATATGATCATTCTGAGTTTTTGGTGATGCCGTTTGGGTTGACGAATGCCCTTGTTGCTTTTATGGATATGATGAACCGGGTGTTTCATGAGTACTTGGATCACTTTGTGGTGGTTTTCATAGATGATATCCTCGTGTATTCATGTACCGAGGAAGATCATGATCGACATTTGCGGTTGGTGATGCAAGTGTTGAAAGAGAACCAGTTGTATGCTAAGTTAAGTAAGTGTGAGTTTTGGTTAAAAGAGGTGGTGTTCCTTGGTCATGTGGTGTCAGAAAAGGGTATTAGTGTGGATCCAAAGAAGAGAGAGGCTGTTATGGGTTGGAAGCAACCGAGATCGATGTCAGAGGTTCGGAGTTTCCTAGGTTTGGCTGGGTATTATCGTAGGTTCGTTGAGGGTTTTTCGAGCATTGCTGCTCTTATGACCAAGTTGTTACAAAAGAAGGTTCCTTTTGAGTGGAAAGAAAGTCAACAAAAGAGTTTTGAGAAGTTGAAAGAAGTATTGACTAGTGCACCGGTGTTGGTACAACCTGAATCCGGTAAGGATTTCGTGATTTATAGTGATGCATCATATGTTGGTCTTGGGTGTGTTTTAATGCAAGAAGGGAAAGTTGTAGCTTATACTTCTAGATAGTTGAGAGTGCATGAAAAGAACTATCTGACGCATGATTTGGAGTTGGCGGCGGTGGTTTTTGCCTTGAAGATTTGGAGACATTATTTGTATGGGGAGAAGTGTACTATATATACGGATCATAAGAGTTTAAAGTATCTCATGTCACAAAAGGATTTGAATCTTAGGCAACGAAGATGGATGAAGTTGCTTAAGGATTATGATTTATCTATTGAGTATCATCCGGGGAAAGCCAATGTTGTGGCCGATGCTTTGAGCCGTAAGGCGGCTGTTGAGTTGAGAGCGATGTTTGCTAGACTGAGTATTTCTAAGGAAGGAGGTTTAGTGGTGGAGTTGCAAGTAAAACCGGTTTTGGTTGAGATGATCAAGGTGAAACAGTTGGAGGATGAGACTTTGGTACCTTTTGTGGACGATATTGCTGAGGGTAGACCGATCGAATCTCATTTTGATGATGATGAGGTGTTGTGTTTTAGAGGTCGGATTGTGGTGCCCGATGATCAGGAGTTGAGGCAGGCTATCTTGGTGGAGGCTCATACTAGTCCGTTTACTATGCATTCGGGTAGTGTGAAGATGTATAGAGATCTCAAAAGTGTGTACTTTTGGGTTGGTTTAAAGAGAGATGTGATAGAGTTTGTTTCTCGGTGTATGGTGTGTCAGCGGGTGAAAGCTGAACATCAGTTCCCTGCAGGTTTGTTGCAACCAGTTCAAGTTCCGGAATGGAAATGGGAGAGACTTACCATGGATTTTGTGACGGGGTTACCTTTAACACCGTCCAAAAAGGATTCTATATGGGTGATTGTTGATAGGTTTACAAAGTGTGCACATTTTCTTGCCGTGCATACGACGTACTCCATGGATAAGTTGGCAGATTTGTATGTTTCTAAGGTGGTAAGGTTGCATGGTTTGCCAAAGTCGATTATATCGGATAGGGATCCGCGGTTTACACTCAAGTTTTAGAGGAGTTTGTAGACAACTTTGGGTACGAGGCTTAGTTTTAGTACGGCTTATGATCCATAGACGGATGGACAGTCTGAGCGTGTTATTCAGACTTTGGAGGATATGTTGAGGTGTTGTATCATCGAGTTTCAAGGTTCTTGGGAGAAGCAATTGCCGTTGGTAGAGTTTGCTTATAATAATAGTTTTCAGATGAGTATACAGATGGCACCGTTTGAGGCGTTGTATGGGCGTAAGTGTCGTACACCTTTGTGTTGGAAGGAAGTTGGACAGAAGTATGTTTCTTTGCCTCAAGTGTTGAAGGATACGGATGAGAAAGTTAAGTTGATATGTACTAAGCTTAAGGAAGCTTCGGATAGGCAGAAATCCTATGCCGATTTGAAACGTAGGGAGATAGAGTATGATGTTGGGGACAAGGTGTTTCTTAAGGTTTCTCCATGGAAGAAGGTAATGAGGTTTGGACGTAAGGGTAAGTTGAGTCCACGTTTTATTGGACCATATGAGGTGTTGGAGCGTGTCGGTCCTGTTGCTTATAGGTTGAGGTTGCCAGAGGAGTTGAGTAAGATGCATGATGTTTTTCATGTATCGATGCTTCGTAGATATAGATCGGATCCTTCTCATGTTGTGCCGGTTGAGGAGATCGAGTTAAGAGAGGATATGAGTTATGAGGAAGAACCGGTGAGGATTTTGGATGTGGATATAAAGGTTCTTCGAGGGAAGACCATAGATTTGGTTAAAGTGCTTTAGAAACACCGAGGTGTTGAAGAAGCAACTTGGGAGACAAGGAAAAACATGGAGGAGCAGTTTCCTCACTTGTTTACTTCAGGTAAATTTCGAGGACGAAATTTTCTTAAGAGGGGGAGAGTTGTAACATCCCGTTTTTGGGGTTATTAGTTTAGGCTTAGTTAGGGGGATTCGATTCGGGTCGAATTGGGTCTCCAGTTCATTAATTCCGGGAAAAGTAAAATAAGGATATTTTTAATTAAGAAAAATAATGATTTGGAAGGTGGTTTGAAATGTTAAAAATATGTTTCAAATTAAAAGAAAATAATTTGGATTTTATAATGATTTTTAATTATGCTTAATTATGCATAAATGACCAATTTGTAATTTTTGGAAAATTGGAGGACTTATTGTGTAATTTTCGGCAATTATATTATTTTAGTGACTAAATTGAAAAGCAAGCTAAACTTAGAATCCTTAGAGGACCATAAACCCATATCTAATTTTTAATGATGATTTATTCACCAAAATATATTTTTAATTACTTTAATTTGGTTTTTAATCATTTTTCTCCTAAAACCACTTTTCTCATCTTTTTCTCTCATTTTCTCTCCACTTTCTCTTCATCTTTTCTCTTCAATTCCTTGCTGAGTTTTACATCTTTTTCCACAAAGATTACATCACTTGCATCATCTTTCCATCCTTTACAAAACTTAAGCATTGATTTCATCAAATCTACATCAAATTGCAAGGAATCAAGAAGGGGAAAATCTCATATTTTTGGTCAATAGATCTTGAAGGTAATTTTCTAGATTTTTATTCTTTTCTAAGGTTCTTTATTGAAATTACCAAGTATTAGCTTGCTAATCTTTGAATAAACACTTGATGCTATGTTTTTAATGTTAGATCTAATGTTTTTGTGATGATTTTGTGAAATCTTTTTGGATCTTATTTAATGCTAGAAATTAAATGAGTTCAATCATGTTTTTATGTTGATTTAATTATTAATTGAGTCTTGACTTGATATCATATTAATTTAATCCCGGAATAATGCAATCGGTGTAGTTTTAAGGTGTTTTTCGGTTGTTTTATGGGCTGTTTTAGATGCTTAAATGTTGTTGGAGGTATAAGGATGGTTTGGATGTGTTTTTGCATCATAATTGAGGTGGATTAGATGTTAGATTCGTTAGGTTTTGGGCTGGTGTTGTTCGGTTACGTTTCGACTTAGTTTTCAGTCTTTTCGGCTAAGTTTTTGGTAGTTTAATGGTGATCGGATGTGGCTGTTGGTTTGAGCATGTTATGATGTGAGAATGCTCTGTTTTTAATGTTGTAGAAGAGGTACAAGAAGAGGCTTGAGTGCTGGTGCGTTGGTGTGATCATCGGATAGCGACGAAAGCTTGTTTCGTTTGTTGGTGAGTGATTTCGGATTTAAAGCGAATCGCGTTTGGTACGTTCTGTTTTCGGGGGCTATGGAAGAGTGTGAAAACCTTCCATAGTTCAAGAGTAAGTAAGTATTTGTTTTGATGAACCGATATGAGTTTTGACTATTTTCGACAAAGGTATTTCATTGATAATGCATGAGATTTATGGAAGTGCATGAGCATGTTTTGAATTGATGCATACATGAGATATACTTGCTGAAATGCATAGCTTATTTAGCATCCATGATTATGGAAAATTATGAGAAATGTTTTGGAATACAACATGGTTATTTGCCTTATACATGATGGTGCCTTTGGGCATGGCTTTGGTTCATTTGTTGAACATTTAATGCATGCATTATGAGCAGCAACTTATCATGCACATTTGGTTATGATATTGTCTTAGTGACACTAACTTTAGATTCGAATACAAATGACATGTCATTAAGATTGTCTTAAGTGCACTATAATCAAAACTGAAAATACAGACTATTGCCTACAGGTAACAAGGGTGACATTGTGTCCAACCGTGCGTGGTAGAGCCGCCTACACGTAACAAGGGTGATTATGTGTCCGATCGTGCGTGGTAGTGCTAATGGTGACTTCGTGTTATGTCAATGGTGACTTCGTGTCATTCAATGGTAACTTCGTGTCATGTCAATGGTGACTTCGTGTCATGACGAGACAAATGCCTCATGGATCCTTGTATTCGGTGAACCCAAGTTTTACATTAAGTGATCACTAGAAAGCCAATATACATACATGAAATTGAGATGAGGTTTGAGCATCATTTATGAATTATTTTGACAAGGTTATGTGAACTCAAGGATACATATGATTTAATGAATTTGGGCATGAAATATTGGCATGCATGATTTAACAAAGTTGTCCAAATTATGGTTTCAATATGGTTTTAAATAGATGCATTGATGACCTTTTGTGGAGCTACCTCACTAAGCATGTTTGCTTAAGCTCTCTTTTCATCTTTGCAGAAAAATAAGGGCACTTGGAGCTTCGTTTGAGGCAAGGAAATCAAGTGGAAGATCACTTTAACTTTGGTATGTTTTTGGCAAATAAATAGGGCAAGGCAATGTGTAACACAATCTATGAGAGAAGTGAGGGTTTAGGCTTTGTTACATGTTGTAATAAGACCATCATTGTTGGTTACTAATTGTTGAACTTTTGTTTTGTTTAAGTTGTTGAAGCATGAACTAGTATGGTTGTTATGTTACTATTCAATCTTTAGAAAGCATGCCTATAGATTTACTGGTGATCTTTTCTGATGTTTGAGGTGTGGTTATGTTGATGATGATGCCTAGGAATGTTTCATATAGTTTCAGTTTACTAATGTTTATGCTTGGGTGGTTTAAATGAGCTTAACATGTCTCACTCGGCCCAGGATGCAGGGGGTATCGAAATACCCTGTGGCAGTATCGATACCCTTATGCTACTGGACATGCCTGTATCGAACCGGTGTTCGGTACCAAATGCCACTGGACATGTCTGTTCCGAAACACCTTATGGTCTGTTTCGAAACAGGTGACGTGTTCTGAAACACCCCAAGGGCTGTTTCGAAACACCTGGCCTAGAATGGGCAATTCGAGAGTTTTAAATGCATGAAACATAGGATTCAACTAGTAAGTGAATATCGTGGATAATGTGTAACTTTAGGTGATGTTGTAACACCTTGATTCATGTTATAATTTGAATACATATCGTATGATTTAAGATGGATGAAATACCTAATATTACATACTATGCAACTAAATCCATAAATGCTAGTTCGTAAAATCGACTAATTACAATACCTTGTATGATCTAAACTGTATGTTGAATGTGTTAAGCTTGATTATTTGTTATCCGGTGGATTGCTTATAAATATGGTGATGTAAGTTAGTTCCTTACGTTTTTGGTTCCTAATCATGTATGCGTTTGGTTGATTTACTTATAATGATTAAACTGCGTCTGTCTCTGTCTTACTTGAGTTAATTACACATAGAAGTTTAATCGTGCATCTAGGTAAGATAAATAAATAAGAAAAAAAAAGTATAACGGTTTTTAGGGTTGTTTATCGAATCGAACCTTCGTGGGTTTGGTTTGATATTCCCCGTGTGACCCATTAGTGTCGGTTTCGTCCAGGCCGGGCTAAGGGGGTTACAGCATATATGTGAACGATGTTTCAATAAGATTTTGAAATGGCTTATCTTTGATTTTGAAATGATGCATGCATATGTTAATTGGAATAATATGTGCTTATTGCCTTATATTTGAAATGTCGTTGAGCATGATTTATAGTTCACATGATGAACAATATATGAATGCATTATGAGTAACGAGTTAACATACATGACTGATATTGATATTGGCTTAGTAATACTAACTTTAGATTCGAATACAAATGACATATTATTAGGATTGAGTGTACTATAAAATAAAGAGAATAATGATGATGCCTACACGTAAACAAGGGTGACTTTGTGTCCGACCGTGCGTGTAGAGCTTGCCTACACGTAAACAAGAGAGACTTTATGTTCGATCGTGCGTGTAGAGCTTGCCTATATGTAAACTAGGGTGACGTTGTGTCCGACCGTGCATATAGTTGACCCATACATAAACAAGGGTGACTTTGTATCCGACTATGCGTAGTGAGGGTAACATGTATATAAGGGTGACTATGTGTCCGACCGATGCATGTTGAGACCAAGAGTCGACAATTATGGAAAAAAGGATCCGTGTATTCGGTGAACTAAAAGTTCACAATAATTGATCACTAGCCAATATGCATACATGAAGTGAAATGGTATTCTTGTGCATGACACATGAAATGATTTGACAATGTTGATGAGCATGATTTGGTTTTACTTATTTCAATTAAGCATAAAGGATGCAAACATGATATTAAAAATGATTTTGTTTTATGCATTGATGACCTTATGTAGAGCTTCCTCACTAAGCATGTTTGCTTAAGCCCTCTTTTCATCCTTGCAGAAAAATAAAGGCACTCAGGATTACATTCGGAGCAAGGAAACTAAGGAGAAAGATTACTTCAAATTTGGTATATTTTGACAAATAAGATGGGGGCTTGGCAATGTCTAAACCCAACCTATGTGGGGAGTGTGAACTTTGACTTTGGTTTATGTTGAAATAAGACCTATGTTGCTTGATTGTTAATTGATGGACTATGGTATTGGTTGGATTGTTGAAGCATGTACTTGCATGATCGTTATGATTTTAATCGTGTTCTAGGTAGCATGCCTATAGTTTGCTTGATGTTCTTGACATTGAAAATCATGTGTTATATGTTGTTAATTATGCTTAGGACTTGTGCATATAGTGGTAGTGATTAACGGTTGTAAATCGTTAATGTTCACTTAGTGTGACGGAACTTTGGGGTTCCAGACCCAAAGTTTCGAAACCTTAGTGAAGGTTCCTAAACCTTTGTCAAATAGTTTCAAAACCTTCAGGAAGGTTTCGAAACCTTGCGGGCAATTTCAATTCTGGAAAGTTACTAGACGCGAAAAGTTTCGAAACCTTCAGAGAAGTTTTGAAACCTTTTACAAAAATTTTTGAAACCTTTATGAAAGGTTTCGAAACCTTTGACTACCAGGAATTGATAGTTGCTGTAAATTATACTTTAGTCCCGGATACCTTCCTTTATTCAATTAGGGTACCTACAGATGCTATTTTGATTTGAAATTTCACATGGACGCATAAAGTTGATTTAATTTCAAGACGGATAACTTAATTTGTACGAAGTCCTTGTAATTTGATAGATTTATATTTTGGTCCCTAAATTAGAGAAACATGCAATTGATGATGTTAGAATGATCTGTTTGACTTGAAATTTATCGTGAAGGATACTTGTATGTTTAATTGAACTTGGATGAAAAGAATTTTTACTTTGTTACTAGAATTTAAAAGTTTTACGTTTTAGTCCTTAATTTACTGAAGTGTTTAATCGGATATTTGTTTATGATCGGATTGTTTCCGTTAATGCCTTGTATGAGACTTTGACATGTAGGAATACAATTATACATCTAGAAGAAAAAATATAACGGTTTTAGGGTTGTTTACCGGATTTGACCTTCGCGGATTTGGTTTGATATTCCCTGTGTAACCCATTTGTGTCGGTTCCATCTAAGCTGGGCTAAGGTTGTTACATTTGGTGGTATCAGAGCCAGGTTTGTAAAGTGTATAGTTGGTTGGTTAAAGCATGTATAGGATTGCTAAGTTATGTGTTTAAATGTACGATTGATCATGATATATGTGATTGAGCATGATATATTGTTGGTGTGTGAAAATCTATTCATGATAATTGTAATTTGAGTAATGATGGTTAAACAGGGGTTATCGGTTACATATTGCCAATACCAAAATATTTTCAGATCCTCTCAGTTTTCCCTTGGATCTTGTCCGAATGTAAGTTTGTTTTGTTTTAATATTATGTTTTAAACTGTATGTTTAAAGTTTTTGGAATATGCTTGTGAGACGTAAGTCACTAGCTAGTGTTGGTATGAACATTGATGGTCAAGATTGAGGATGAAATGACTGTTAGGGAAGAGTAATTTCTTCCTCCTCAGTGAGTGTGCCTCCGGTTATGCAGGAAGGCCAGTTTAGGGTGTTGCACTATTCCTTCGGGTGTATCTTAGTCTGCTGAAGCCGATACGACTGTTGCTAATCTGATTGGGGAGTAGTTTTTGATGATGTTTGAAGTGGTGTATCGAGGACCGCTGGACAATTTATGGTTTGTATCTATTGTTCAGTCTTGTGGGCTTGCTTTTATCAAAAAGTGTTGTGAGGGTTTGTGTTCGGTGGTTTTGTGTTTGTGGATGTTTCCTCAATATGGTTACTGCTTTGGCAAGGTTATAAAATAAGAAATGTTGGATCTATTGGAAGGAATAGTTCTGCAAGCTTGGGTTTTGTTGTGGTATAGTTAAGGTAAGAGTTGGTTTGTCGATGAGTTGATAATAGGAAGGAGTTTTGGGTTAAGTGACAAGGCACTTGATGATGTGTAGATTTTAAAGTTTGAACCATGGTGTTGAGTTGGTTATGGTGGCTAAACCTTAAGTTGGAGGTATTATCATTGAGATGAGTACAATGATGGGTTTGACACAAAGTTGGTAAATTTCTTGTATGGTATGTTTTGTAGAAGGTTAGCAATCGGGGATGACTTGGCTTACATAAGGATGCTTGCAATGAGAGTTTGTTATATGGGGTAATCCAGGATTGTTATGGAGTTACGAGGGAAGATGTTCGGTTGACCTATAGGGAGACCTAGTAAATGGTGGAGCTATGAGCGAGACTCTCCTTGGTAAAGTTGATCGGGGATAAGTCGTGGCAAAGTGTTTGTTGAGGGTCTAGTGAAGGATATGTTCTTGGCAAGGTTTAGTTTTGTGTTGAGAATCTTTTTGTGTTAGGTGAGATGCATGGTTGTTTCAAAAAGTGCTGAGATAGAATGGTATCTTGATCAGGGCTTATGGTAATCTTTTCCATGAGTTTGGTGGTAAGTGTTGTGGTAGGAGTTCGGGAAACATGTGTTTTCGACTAACTTTGTTTAGATTATGTTTGAATCATATGTAAATATTTATCTTGCTGATAAGGTAAGAGTGAGTATCAATTTTCTTTGGGTTATTATTAGTAGTAAAGGTTCCAAGGATGAAGTCGGAAAGAATCATCATAAGTTTGGTAGTAAGTTCTATGGATGGTAAGGAGTTTTCTTTTGAGGGTTGTTGGATCAATCGTTTGTTTGAGTACGGTTTTCTTGGGTTTTTAAGTCCCATTGGAAAGATGTGTGAGTGATGTATCTATAATATGATAAGATTTGAGAGTTTTTAAGACTAACATAAGTGGCCGTTTGGATGTTGGATTTTATCATTCATAGGTAAATGGATGATATGCTATGATATTGTGATATGGTTAATATGACTCATAATGAAGTTGGTGGTGGTGGTAGAGTTGCGTGAGACAGTGTTGATAGTTTTATGCAAAGTTAGTTTGAAGCTTGTTGGTGGAGCATCATTGTGTGGGTGGAGGTTGGTGAAAGGCTTAGTTGGTTACCTGGTATGTGGGAGGATATCGAAAATCAGGTTAGTTCGATGGTGGTGGTATGGAAACCGTTGCGGTTATCAAGAGTTGGTTATCAATCTTGGGGGGTTTCCTTTTGAGTTATGTTTTCTGTAAAGGTTGAGATAGTGTGATGGGTTGTGCATGGTTGCTTTGGTGTGAGGAAAGAATATGTTGGTTGTCCGAAGAGGGTAAGTGTGGGTTCTCTATTGCATACCATCCAGGGAAAGCTAATGTGATGGTTGAATCTTTGAGCCATAAGACGATAGTTGAGTTGAGGGTGATGTTTGCTAAGTTCAGTATTTCAAAGGAAGATGGTTGAGTGGTGGAGTTGTAAGTAAAACCTATCTTGGTTGAGATGATAAGGTGAAACAGTTAGAGGATGAGACGTTGGTACCTTTTGTGGAGGATATTGTTGAGGGTAGACCAACCGAGTATCATTTTGATGATGATGAGATATTGTGGTTGAGGAGTCAGATTGTGGTGCCGGATGATGTTGAGTGGAGGTAAGCTATTTTGGCAGAAGCACATACTAGTCCATTTGCTATGCATCCGGGTAGAGTGAAGATGTATAGGGATCTTAAAAGTGTGTACTTTTGGATTGGTTTAAAGAAAGATGTGACAGAGTCCAAGAAGGATTTTATATGGGTTCTTGTTGATAGGTTTTCAAGTGTGCACATTTTTTTGCCGTGCATATGACTTGTTCTATGGATAAGTTGGTAGAGTTGTATGTTTCTGAGGTGGTAAGGTTGCATGGTTTGCCTAAATCGATCATATTGGATAGAGATCCGCGTTTTATCTCTATGTCTTGAGAAGAGTTTGTAGGTTGCTTTGGGTACAAGGCTTAGTTTAGTACTGCTTATCATCTTCAGACAGATGGCCAGTTTGAACATGTTATTCAGACTTTGGAGGATATGTTGAGGTGTTGTATCATTGAGTTTCAAGGTTCTTGGGCGAAACAGTTGCCTTTGGTGGAGTTTGCATATAACAATAGCCCAAGCGAGTATACAGATGGTACCGTTTGAGGCTTTATACGGGCGTAGGTGTTGTACACCTTTGTGCTGGAAAGAAGTTGGGCAAAAGTATGTTTCTTTGCCTCAAGTTTTAAAAGGTACAGATGAGAAGGTTAAGTTTATTTGTGCTAAATTAAGGAAGCTTCGGATAGGCAGAAGTCCTATGCCGATTTAAAGCGCAGATAGATAGAGTATGATGTTGGAGATAAAATGTTTCTTAAGATTCTCCGTGGAAGAAGGTGTTAAGGTTTGGATGTAGGGGTAAGTTGAGCCCTCGTTTTATTGGGCTGAATGAGGTGTTAGAGCGAATTGGTCTTGTTGTTTATCGGTTGAGGTTGCCGATGGAGTTGAGTTGGATGCATTATGTTTTTCGTGTATCCATGCTTCATAAGTATAGTTCAGATCCTTCTCATGTTGTTCTAGTAGAGGAGATTGAGTTAAGAGCGGATATGAGTTATGAAAAGGAACCAATGAGGATTTTGGATGTGGGTACAAAAGTTCTTTGAGGAAGGACCATAGATTTGGTTTAAGTGCTTTGGAAACACCGAGGTGTCGAAGAGGCAACTTGGGAGACAAGGAAAAAGTATGGAGGAGCAGTTCCTCACTTGTTTTCTTTAGGTGAGAATTTCGAGGACACAATTTTCTTAAGAGGGGGAGAGTTGTAACATCCCGATTTTGAGGTAAGTAGTTTGGGCTTTAGTTAGGAGAATCTGATTCGGGTCGAATCGGGTTCTCCGGTTCATTATTCCGAGGAAATATAAAATAAAATATTTTTATTAGAAAAGTAATAGTTTTGGAATATGGTTTAAAAATATTAAAAAGATGTTTCAAAATTAAAAGAATGTAATTTGAACTTTAAATTGATTTTTAGTTGTGCCTAATTATCATTGGTGACCAAATTGTAATTTTTTGAAAACAAAGGAGGATTTAATTTATAATTTTCAGAAATTGTTATTTTTAGTGACTAAATTGGAAAGCAAGCTATACTTAGAATCCTTAGAGGGCCATAAACCTAATTTAATTGTTAAATGATGATTTATTCACCAAAATGATTTTTAATTAGTTTATTAAAAGATGATAATTATTTTCTCACTTAACCACTTATTTTTTCTCATCTTTTTCTCTCATCTTTTTCTCTCCATTTTTCTTCATCTATTTTCTTCAATTCCTTGCTGATTTTTCCAGCTTTTTTAACAAGAATTACTTCATTTTAATCATCTCTCCATTCTTTACAAAGCCTAATCATCAATTTTACTAAAACAACAACAATTTGCAAGGAATCAAGAAGAGAAATTCTCATCTTTTCGGTGGATAGATCTCAAAGATAATTTGCTGGATTTTAACTCTTTTCTAAGGTTCTTTATTGAAATTCCCAAGTATTAGTTTGCTAATCTTTGAATGAAACTTGATTTTATGTTTTCAATGCTAGATCTAATGATTTTGTGAATGTTTTTGTGAAATCAGTTTAGATCTCATTTAATGCTGTAATTAGATGGATTTAATTATGTTATTATTTCAATTAAATGATTAATTGAGTCTTCAATTGATGGTACATAAATTTAATCCCGAAATAATGCAATTGGTATTGTTTTAAGGTGATTTTCGGTTGTTTTAGGGACTATTTTAGGTGTTTTTATGTTGATGGAGATATAAGGATGGTTTGAATGTATTTTTGGTTTATAATTGAGGTGGATTAGATGTTAGATTCATTCGGTTTTTGGCTGATGTTTTTCGGATGCGTTTCGGCTTAGTTTTTAGTCTTTTCGGCTAAGTTTTCAGTAGTTTTGTGGAGGTTTGATGTGGTTGTTGGTTTGAGCATGTTATGATGTGAATATGCTCTGTTTTTAATGATGTAGAGGTAGTTCAAGAAGGTGCATAAGTGGCTGGTGCATTAGCGTTGCCATCGGAGCATCGATAAAGGCTCGTTTCGCTTGTTGGTGAGTGTTTTCAGACTTAAAGCGAATCGTATTGGTTCGGTTCTATTTTGGGGACTATGGAATAGTGTGAAAACTTTCCATAGTTCAAGAGTAAGTGTTTTGAATAATGTTGATGCATTACCTCAAGTTTTGGCTATTTTGGTAATGACATATATGTGAACAATGTTTCAATAAGATTTTGAAATAGCATATCTTTGATTTTGAAATGATGCATGCATATGTTAATTGTTGGAAATGCAAGGTTATAAAGACATCCATGGATTATGCAAGCATGAAAATGAATTGAAATAATATGTGGTTATTTGCCCTATAATTAATGGTGTCATTGGGCATGACTTTTGGTTCATTTGTTGAACCCATCATGGATGTATTATGAGTTGAAAATGAATTGGAATAATATGTGCTTATTGCCTTATATTTGAAATGTTTTTGAGCACGATTTATAGTTCACATGATGAACATTATATAAATGCATTATGAGCAGCAAGTTAACATGCATGACTGATATTGATATTGGCTTAGTGACACTAACTTTAGATTCAAATACAAAAGACATGTCATTAGGATTGAGTACACTATAAAACAAAGAGAATAATGATGATACCTACACGTAAAAAATGGTGACTTTGTATCTGACCGTGCGTGTAGAGCTTGCCTATACGTAAACAATGGTGATTTTATGTCCGATCGTGCGTATAGAGCTTGCCTATATGTAAACAAGGGTGACTTTGTGTCCGACCGTGCATATAGTTGACCCATACGTAAACAAGGGTGACTTTGTGTCCGACTGTGCGTAATGGGGATAACATGTATACAAGGGTGACTATGTGTCTGACCGATGCTTGTTGAGACAAAGAGTCTCCAGTTATAGAAAAAGTATCTGTGTATTCGATGAACTAAAAGTTCACATTAAGTGATCACTAGAAAGCCAATATGCATACATGAAGTGAAATGGTATTCTTGTGCATGAAACATGAAATGATTTGACAATGTTGATGAGCATGATTTGGTTTTGCTTATTTCAATTAAGCATAAAGGATGCAAACATGACATTAAAATTGATTTTGTTTTATGCATTGATGACCTTATGTAGAGCTTCCTCACTAAGCATGTTTGCTTATGCTCTCTTTTCATCCTTGCAGAAAAATAAAGGCACTCGGGATTACATCCAGAGCAAGGAAACCAAGGGGAAAGATTACTTCAAATTCGGTATATTTTGACAAATAAGTTGGGGGCTTGGCACTGTCTAAACCCAACCTATGTGGGGAGTGTGAACTTTGACTTTGCTTTATGTTGAAATAAGACCTATGTTGCTTGATTGTTAATTGATGGACTATGGTATTGTTTGGATTGTTGAAGCATGTACTTGCATGATCGTTATGATTTTAATCGTGTTCTAGGTAGCATGCCTAGAGTTTGCTTGTTGTTCTTAACGTTGAAAATCATGTGTTATATGTTGTTAATTATACTTAGGACTTGTGCATATAGTGGTAGTGATTAACGTTTGTGTATTGAATCGTTAATGTCCACTTAGTGTGACGGAACTTTGGGGTTCCAGACCCAAAGTTTTGAAACCTTAGTGAAGGTTCCTAAACCTTTGTCAAATAGTTTCAAAACCTTCAGGAACGTTTCGAAACCTTGCGGGCAATTTCAATTCTGGAAAGTTACTGGACGCGAAAAGTTTCGAAACCTTTTACAAAAAGTTTGGAAACCTTTATGAAAGGTTTCGAAACCTTTGACTACCAGGAATTGATAGTTGCTGGAAATTATACTTTAGTCCCGAATACCTTCCTTTGTTCAATTAGGGTACCTACAGATGCTATTTTGAGTTGAAATTTCACATGGATGCATAAAGTTGATTTAATTTCAAGATAGATAACTTAATTTGGATGAAGTCCTTGTATTTTGAAAGTTTTACATTTTGGTCCCTAAATTAGAGAAACATACAATTGATGATGTTAGAATGATCCGTTTGACTTGAAATTTACCGTAAAGGATACTTGTGTGTTTAATTGAACTTGGACGAAAAGAATTTCTACTTTGTAACATGTTACTAGAATTTAAGAGTTTTATGTTTTAGTCCTTATTTTACTTAAGTGTTTAATATAATGTTTGTTTATGATCGGATTGTTTCCGTTAATGCCTTGTATGAGACCTTAACATGTAGGAATACAATTATGTATCTAGAAGAAAAAAATATAACGGTTTTAGGGTTGTTTATTGAAACGGACCTTCGCGGTTTTGGTTTGATATTCCCCGTGTAACCCATTAGTGTCGGTTCCGTCTAGGCCGGACTAAGGGGGTTACAGGTTTCGAAACCTTTTACCAAAGGTTTTGAAACCTTTAATCATTTTAAATAAATCTAGCAGTTATAGGACTAAGGTTTCAAGAAAAGGACCATTTTGCCAGAGAGGTTTCGAAACCTTTTAAGGGAGGTTTCAAAATATTCATTTAAAACACAATTTTGACTATTTTAAACACTTCTAAAACCTCTAAAAACTTTTCAAACTTAATTTTAAGTTGTTTGAACATAATCAAAATCAATATCTCAACATAATGTGATGTCTTTTCCACCGGTTTTTACTCCCTAGCAGTATACACAAATTCTTGGGATCTTGAATCAAAGTATCTGTTTTCGTTACGACATTGCTTGTATATCCCTCGAAAATCTCTGGATTTTTCGTTAATCCTTCTATATGCATCGTCTTTCTTTTCAACTTTTTTCTTTTGGGATGCTCATCAAACTTCCTTTTCAACCGTTGGTTATGAAACGTTATGATGTTGCTTTGCTACAATCGAACACTTGAATAGACTTTCACTTAGTAAAAAACACACCCATCTAATTTGTGATTGTTTTTTTTCTCAACAGTAATCGAGTTTCGCTGGACTGATATTTTAATCACGAATTTCATAATTTTACTTTATATAAAAATAGTAATTAACTTTTGTTTAATTTATTAAATTTTCTATGTTAAATGTATTCTTATCTTATGGTCTATATTTGAGATATAAAGTTATTTTTTAATATTATTGTTTTTAAAAAATAAATTTATATTAATGCAAAAGTTAAAATCCAAAAATTACAGCAAAATCTAGGAACCATCACAATAATATCTAGCAAAATTTATAATATGATTTGATAAATTTAAACTTAAAGATTTAAATAAAATAAATAAATCATTTAAATTTAATCTCTTAATCGCAATTGAATAAACTAGTACATTAAGTGGCTCTAATTCATTCTCTGAAATATAATTACATATGCAAACAAAAGTACGAAGATGATGAATAAATTATCAACACTTAAAAAAACTAAATATTTCATAAATCCAAGAAAAATCTAATATACAATGGTGAAGATTTCATCATTTTATAGGTTAAAGATAATCAAATAATCTTATATTAATACGTAAAAATAATTTTATATTGAAATGTATTCTTCTTCAAACACATTTACGTATTTCTTAACTATTTAATGTATCTTGAAATATATCAATTTAACATTAAAATTCACGTTAAGTTTGTTTTATTGAAAGTTGTGATAACAAAAAATTCCACATGAATTTATCATGAAAATTATTATTTATTACGAATTTTTAATAATATTATTCATTATTTATACCTAACTCAATATAGGATTCTTTATAAAGATATTTAAATCATTTAAGATTAGATCTATTTATTTATTTATTTAAAACACATAAGATATATTTATTTATTTTATTATTATCTTTATTTTTTCTAATTCAAGTTAAATTTTTATATATAACTTGTTTATAGGTATATTTACTTTCTTAAAAATATACAATATCATAATTTTTGAGTTAAAAAAACTTTTTCCATGTGATATGAATAAAGATTTTTTTAATTCAAGCATTCATGATAATGTATTTTACTAATAAAGTAAATATACCTTCAAATAAAATTTTTAATTTGAACAAAAAAATAATAAAAGTAATAAATATATATTATTCAATATAAAAATTATTAAATAAATAAAAAAAATAATCCTAAATGACTTAAATATCTTCCTAAATAATCTCGTTGAGTGTTACAATAGAACGAATAAAATCAAGAGGAGGGTGAATTGGATTTTTAAAGAGTGATGAGCAAAAATTGCAAGGTGATTTACTGTGGTTCAACTTCCTTAATAAAGTTCAACTTCCTTAATGAAGTCTACATCCACTACATTAGTGACCATACTAAGGATTTCCTATAAATTCAATAATTTGTCTTTCTTTAAGGATAAGGAGTAACCTTACACAACTCAATAAACTTATACCCCCAAAGTCTATTAAATCCTTCCATAAATTTATGTACAAATAAGTAAAGTAAACAATCCTCACAAGGCAAATATTTGCACAATTTAAGCTCTCTCACACACCCAAATAACACTAGTAAAAAAATTACAATTGAAGAAAATCCTAATATTTATAAAACCGATTGGAAATAAACCTCAACTTGAATTTTTGATTGCTTGAATGTTTGGATAGGCTTTATTGTTGCTTCAATATTGTTTTGGGACCTTTTTATTATGCTTTTAATCTTTTCTAACTGTTTGTAGCCGTTTGTTATCATTAAAATTGAGCATTTAATGTTCACCTACACAGAAGTTTCGAAACCTTTACCAGAGGTTTATAGTGATTCAGCCACGCTTACATCCACTACCTTAGCTTCCCACTAAGGATTTCCCAAATTCACTAAAAATTTCCTCCTTTTGAGGCTAAAGGGATAACCTTACAAGCCTTGATTCAAAACCGAATCAAGCATCCAAAGTTCACAATCCAAACTTTGGGAACTCTCTCAAACAAGAGAAAAACTTAGGCAAACTTGTAATCCTTCTAACAAGGCTAATCTTTGCAATCTAAAGCTCTCACTCAATCCTAATACACTTGAACATACATTGACAATTTAGCTCTCAAGTGTTTGTCTACCCAAAAATGTGAGAATTAAGCTCTAAGAAAATTCTTGAATCATAATGTTGTTTCCAATGAAGCATTTTTCTTCTCTTGATGCTTGAGGTTCCTTTTATCATCCCAAGTGAGATTCTAGCCGTTGGTGACCATTGGGATTGATTTGGAGCCATTTGGAGCTGATTTCAAAGCTTATTATTACTTCTTCTGGTATGATCGGCATCGAAAAGCGTGAAAGCGGTATCGATACCACTACTTTGGGAAATAGCTGTTGAACCTGCATTTAAGAATAGGTATCGAAACACCTATCTCATGGTACTAAAACAAGTATCGATATAGCTCCTATCCGTTGGGTTTTTTATAAAATCGTTTATGACCGTTGGGGGTGTATAGAAACTAGTATCGGAACCAAATATCACAATGGTGAAAGGGTATCGAAACGGGTATCGATATCACTGTGATTTTGCCTTTTGAAATCATGGTTGTATAGAAACTGGTATCGATACCAGTATAAAAACTTGTATCGATATCGGTATAGAAACTGGTATCGATACCGATATCGAAACGCCTGGGTTAAGATCACTTCTTTGACATCTTTAAATCATTTAAAACACATTTAAAAACTCTCAAAAACTTCTTAAATATATTTTCAAGTTGTTGACATAAGAAACATTTTTGAAGTCTTTTTAAATTAGTCCAAAATTGTTTTCAATTATTATATCAAAATATTAATTCTACAAATCATTTTGACAAATTTGAATTGAATTTTTGATAATTTTATTTTTAGAAAATAACTTTACAAATTTTTATAAATTAGACTTTGAAAAATTTATTTTAATTCATATCAGAATTAAAATTGGTCTAACAATCTATCCTTTTTAATATAACAAAACTTTTTGTAAAAAATTATTTAAAAAAATACCCCATTTAAATCCCCTTAATAAATATTTTTATAAATTCTTTAAAAAAATAAGTTTAAAAGACATTTATTTAAAAATAAATTATTTACTTTTAAATTCTTCCTTTTTTGTTGTAGCAAAAAGAGTAAAATACTAAAAAACAGAACAAAAGTCATTAAAGCAGTGGGTTATAATCCATCAAGTAATAAATATATAACCAATAACATTCATAGCATATCATTCATCGTAAATTCAATATATAATTCAACAAAAGGATAAAAAAATAAAACCCAACATAAAAAAGACATAAAAATCTAAAAAACCTAGTGTAATGCACTAAATCCAAATAAATTTTAAAATGACATAATAATATCATAATAATATGCATAAAAATCTAAGCATCTGGTGTATTTTGAGATAAAAAAGGTAAAAAAATGACCACAAATATCATGCTCTAGAGATGTCACACGTTCATCTAGGCTACGAAGCATGTCGCTGGTCTCCTCATGATAGCTAGGAAGAAAAACATCAATGTTGTCAAAATGTGTGACAATAGTTGCATACATGGATTTCATGGTTATAGAAACCATGGGAGCCGACGCGTCCTCATCTATTGGAGCTTCGAAAAGCTCCTCGTTGACCTATTCTATAATTTCTCAATGAATTCAACCATGAACTTCATGATACCATTGGGCTTTATAACATGATATAATATCAATTAAACTTTTATTCTTAACTTGACGATTAAGAGAGGTAGCGATATTGAGTTTCCTAAAATTGTGGCTAAGTACACATCCAAAAGGAATAGAGAAAAAGGTAGGATATAAAATGACTTTAACAAGATTTATGAAAATGACAGTGGCAATATCGGGGCAAGTCTTCTCAAGGTATTGACGAAGCCACCAATAATAAATAACTCTCATACTAGCGGTTTTTCCGCAGGAATAATAAAAGAACCAAATAGTAAGAGGATGAAAAATATGTTCCTTTAAAGGAAAATGAGTAGGGCGATGATCGGGAAAATACTCAAAGTTATGTTCTTCATATTCCTTAGATTTTTCGCCTAGATAAATTCCTAAATGTTTGGCTATAGATTTGGGTGTAAATTCAAACTCGGTACCCATCAAGAAGGATTACCAATAATAGGATTAGTTCCACTAGGAGACAGAATAAATTTTACATTTGTATAAAAAGCATAAATTAATCTATGATGATATAGGGAGGAATACTCAAATAGTAAATCCATCCTCATGTTGGGACCGTTGGCACATCCCATGGTGCAGAAGAATAAAATTACTACGGTCTTTCCAATGATCCATGTATGTTTAATCCGGAATCAAGAGGAAGAGTTACGATAACTTACATTGGGTTCCTTGATAAACAACAAAAACAACAACTGGATATGCGGTAATCACGATCGTTCGACAATACGAATCTTTAGCCTCCATGAATAACTTCTCGGCCTCTACTCAGTTCACCCGGTTAAGAGAGTAAATCTCAAAAAACTTTTTTCGTTATTCTAGGGTTTTGAATTCGGAATTCTCTATCTCGGCTGCTAGACCAAAAGATCCTTTATATAGGTGTAACCCTAGGTATAAGAGTTTGATTCCGAGTTTGTTTAGGAAATAATTAATATTATTATTTCCTTAAATTTCAGAATCTACATTTAATTCTAACTTGAAAAGGGATTTAATTACTTTAATTATATCCTTTATATTTAAAATTCGGGATTAAACATAATCTACTTATACATATATATTTTTGCTCATTTTCAACCATTGGGTGTGATCCTGAAGGCTCATTGTAACGTTAGTTATAATATTAGAACAATTCTAATATTACAAACAATGAGTGACATCTAGCAATATATCATTGTCATCTAAGTTACCAGAGATCATGATTTGATGTATCATGTCCGTGACCAACTCTTTTAATGTATTATATCCTTTTTTCCTTTTATATCTTTAATAGGCACAAGTCTTAGAAAAGTCACACTTGTATAGCCTATTTTAATGTTTCTTGATATCTAGAGTGAACTACTTTTAATGAATAATTTGTGATATCTCATATCAACGTATTCAAGCATGGCCATGCATTTCTAGTCTCAATCAATCAAGTTGCCTTTGATATATTTTCCTATTATATAGGAAGGACAAATCCTATCTTGATCATTCACATCTCACTACATACATTGTAATATGTCCAATGTTAGTTTTTATAGTGTAACTAATTACGAGACACGTTTAACTGCATCAAAACATAAAACAATATATATTGAGATAGTAATAATCTCAAGTGTAACATCCAATTTTGGGATTAGTAATTTGGGTATTAGTTAGGAGAATTCGATTCGGGTCGAATCGGGTTCTTTGGTTCGTTATTCTAGGGAAATATAAAATAAAAATATTTTAAGTAGAAAAGTAATAATTTTGGAATATAGTTTAAAAATATTAAAAAGATGTTTCAAAATTAAAAGAATGTAATTTTAACTTTAAATTTATTTTTAATTGTGCCTAATTATGCGTTGGTGACCAAATTATAATTTTGGAAAATAATGGAGGATTTAATTTATAACTTTCGGAAATCGTTATTTTTAGTGACTAAATTGGAAAGCAAGCTATACTTAGAATCCTTAGAGGTCCATAAACCCAATTTAATTGTTAAATGATGATTCATTCACCAAAATGATTTTTAATTAGTTTATTAAAAGATGATAATTATTTTCTCACTTAACCACTTATTTTCTCTCATCTTTTTCTCTCATTTTCTCTCCATTACTTTTCATCTATTTTTTTCAATTCCTTGCTGATTTTTCCACCTTTTTCAACAAGAATTACTTCATTTTAATCATCTCTCTATTCTTTATAAAGCCTAATTATTAATTTTACTAAATCAACAACAATTTGCAAGGAATCAAGAAGAGAAATTCTCATCTTTTTGGTGGATAGATCTCAAAGGTAATTTGCTGAATTTTAACTCTTTTCTAAGGTTCTTTATTAAAATTCGCAAGTATTAGTTTGCTAATCTTTGAATAAAACTTGATTTTATGTTTTCAATGCTAGATCTAATGATTTTGTGAATGTTTTTGTGAAATCTTTCTAGATCTCATTCAATGTTGTAATTAGATGGATTTAATTATATTATTATATCAATTAAATGATTAATTGAGTCTTCAATTGATGGCATATTAATATAATCCCGGAATAATGCAATCGGTATTGTTTTAAGGTGATTTTCGGTTGTTTTAGGGGTTGTTTTAGGTGTTCTAATATTACTGGAGGTATAAGGATGGTTTAGATGTGTTTTTGGTTCATAATTGAGTGGATTATATGTTAGATTCATTAGGTTTTGGGGTGACGTTGTTTGGATGCGTTTCGGCTTAGTTTTCGGTCTTTTCGGCTAAGTTTTC
Organism: Abelmoschus esculentus; assembly: GCA_035048815.1. Classification (NCBI taxonomy): domain Eukaryota; kingdom Viridiplantae; phylum Streptophyta; class Magnoliopsida; order Malvales; family Malvaceae; genus Abelmoschus; species Abelmoschus esculentus. The sequence goes on along the minus strand of JAUCBN010000026.1, from coordinate 6,836,275 downwards.
GGTAGTTTTATGGAGGTTTGATGTGGCTGTTGGTTTAAGCATGTTATGATGTGAATATGCTCTGTTTTTAATGATGTATAGGTAGTGCAAGAAGGTGCATAAGTGGCTAGTGCGTTGGCATTGTCATCGGAGCATCAGCGAAGGATCGTTTTGCTAGTCGGTGAGTGTTTTTCGGACTTAAAGCGAATCGCATTGGTACGGTTCTTTTTTTGAAGACTATGGAAGAGGGTGAAAACTTTCCATAGTTCAAGAGTAAGTAAAGTAAATGTTTTTAATATATATACATGAGCTTCGGCTACATTCAGTAAAGACATTGATGTTGGTAATGCAATGAGATTTTTGGAAATGCATAAACATGGTTTTGAAATGATGGATGCATGAGATAATTGCTGAAAATGCATGGTTTAAAAAGACATACATGGTTAAGGAAAAAATGGGAATGAATTTGGAATATATGTGGTTATTTGCCTTCAAATTAAAGGTACCATTGGGCATGACTTTCGGTTCATTTGTTGAGCACATTATGGATGCATTATGAGCTGAAAATGAATTGGAATATTATGTGGTTATTTGCCTTGAAATTGATGGTGCCGTTGGGCATGACATTTACTTCATTTGTGAACATATTATGCATGCATTATGAGCAGCAAATTATCATGCACATTTGATTATGATATTGGCTTAGTGACACTAACTTTAGATTCGAATACGAATGATATGTCATTAGGATTGTCTTAAGTGCACTATAAAAATTATTGAGATTATAGAATATTGCCTACACGTAACAAGGGTGACTTTGTGTCCAATCGTACGTGGTAGAGCCGCCTACACGTAACAAGGGTGACTATGTGTCCAATACTGCGTGGTAGTGCTATTATGGTGACTTTGTGTCATGTCATTGGTGACTTCGTGTCATGTCAATGGTGACTGTGTCATGACGAGACTAATGGTCTCTAACAATGGATCCGTGTATTCGGTGAACTTAAGGTTCACAATAAGTGATCACTAGAAGCCAATATGCATACATATAGATTAAAAGAGAACATTGTGCATCATTCATGAAATGTATTGATAATATTGAACATACTCAAGAAAGTGATTTGATATTATAGACATGGACGTGACATGCTAAGCATGCATGTTTTTAATGATGCATTGCAAACTATGGTTTTGTTATGGTTTTAAATAGATGCATTGATGATCTTGTGTAGAGCTTCCTCACGAAACATATTTGCTCCAGCTCTCTTTTCATACTTGCAAAAAAATAAAGGCACTCGGGACTACATTCGGAGTAAGGAAACCAAGGTGAAAGGTTACTTCAAATTTGGTATGTTTTGACAAATAAGTTGTGGTTTGGTAATGTATAAACCCAACCTATGTGAGGAGTGTGAACTTGAATTTGGTTTATAGTGAAATAAGACCTATGTTGCTTGATTGTTAATTGATGAACTATAATGATGTTTGGATTGCTGAAGCATGTACTTGCATGATCGTTATGTTTTTAATCATGTTCTAGATAGCATGCCTATAGTTTGCTTGATGTTGTTGACGTTGATAATCGCGTGTTATATGTTGCTATTTATGCTTAGGATTAATGCATATAGTTAATAGTGATTGACGGTAATATTTGAGCCGATAATGTTCACTTAGTGTGATAAAATTTTTAGGTTTCAAACCTAAAGTTTCAAAACCTTAAGGAAGGTTTCAAAACCTTTGCCAAATAGTTTGGAAACCTTTGGGAAAGTTTCGAAACCTTTTACATAAAGTTTCGGAACCTTTATGAAAGGTTTCGAAACCTTTGGCTGCTAGAAATTAATAGTTGTTAGAAATTGCTTTTTAGTCCCGAATATCTTTGTTTATTCAATTAGGGTATCTATAGATGTTATTTTGAGCTGAAATTTCACATGGATGCATAAAGTTGAGTTATTTTCAAGATGGCTAACTCAATTTGGAAGAAGTACTTATAGTTTGAAAGATTTACATTTTGGTCCTTAAATTAGTGAAACATGCCATTGATAAAGTTAGAATGCTCCGTTTGACTTGAAATTTTCCGTGAGAGATACTTGTATGTTTAATTGAACTTTGATGAAAAGAATTTGTACTTTGTTATTAGAATATAAAACTTTTACGTTTTACTCCTTAATTTACTTAAGTGTTTAATCGGATGTTTGTTTATGATCAGATTGTTTTTGTTAATGTCTTGTATGAGACCTTGACATGTAGGAATACAAGTATGCATCTAAAAAATATATATATATGTAACGGTTTTAGGGTTATTTATCAAATCGGACCTTCTCGAGTTTGGTTTGATATTCCCCGTGTAACCCATTAGTTTCGGTTCTATCTAAGCCGGGCTAAGGAGGTTACATTTGGTGGTATCAGAGCCAGGTTTGTAAAGTGTGTAGTTGGTTGGTTAAAGCATGTGTAAGATTGCTAATTTGTGTGTTTAAATGTGCGATTGATCATGATATGTGTGATTGAGTACGATATGTTGTTAGTGTGTGAAAATCTGTTCATGATGATTGTACTTTGAGTAATGATGGTTAAACTGGGGTTATCGGTTACACATTGCCAATGCCAACATATTTTTAGATGCTCTTAGTTTTCCCTTGGATCTTGCCAGAATGTAAGTTTGTTTGATTTTAATATTATGTTTTAAATTGCATGTTTAAAGTTTTGGGAATATGCTTCTGAGACGTAAGTCACGAGCTAGTGTTGGTATGAACATTGATGGTCAAGGTTGAGGATGAAACGACTGCTAGGGAAGAGTAATTTCTTCCTCCTAAGTGAGTGTGCCTCCGGTTATGCGAGAAGGTTGCATCGTTCTTTTGGGTTTATTTTAGTCTACTGAAGTTGGTACGGCTGTTGCTAATCTGACTTAGGAGTAGTTAACAAGATAATAGTTGAATTTGTTGGAATTGAGGATGTTATTTGTGAGTGTTAACAATAATCATACTTAGAGTAAGAGATCATATATGTATATATCTATAGATAATGTAGGACATATATGCATTCTTGAGCATGACATTAGAAATTGCATTTACATGCACATGCACTTGCGTAGACATTTATGAGGGCATATAGGAAATCATGCATACATTTGTTCACACTTGCGAGTAGCTCCTTGAGGGTGTAAGTGGAGTGTGGTTGGTTCTTTTAAGGTGAAGGTATAGAAAAAAAGGGGTTGAAAGGACTTTCTTGTGGTGTTGAGCTGAATGTGTAGTACGAAAGCTACCTTTTGGTTAGGGAATAGTCTTGGATGAAGAATGAGTGGTTGGTCTTAGAGTTATGAATGTTTAAAACCTAGGTAAATACACTGAGTTATGGTTAGTTTGAGTTGGTCATTACTAAAGGAAGGGCTGAGTTTTGCGGATTTTTTCTAGTTAGAATTTGGAGGTTGTAAGAAGGTTGCAACATGTATTGTAGAGTAAGGCGGGTTGGTGTTTTTTTTGAGTGATATGAAATTATTTTTTTGAAATTACAAGGAATTCTTTGTAGTGTGGTTAGTGTATAGTTAGATCGGGGGTTGTGACCGATCTGGTATGGTCAAGATGGAAGTAAAATATGAGATATATATTGGTATGAGAGTTGTGGTACTAGGGGTTTGAATCATAGATTGTTGTGACCGTGAGAGGTCTGGTTGTACTATAAAGGAGGAAAGTGTACATGTTGGGTTTACAATATATTAAGTTGGATATACCTTGGGTAAAGTTAGTTTTTGATGATGTTTGAAGTGGTGTATCAAGGACCGTTAGACAATTTATGGTTTGTATTAGCTGTTCAGTATTGTGGGTTTGCTTTTATCGAAAAATGTTGTGAGGTTTTGTGTTCAGTGGATTCATGTTTTTGGATGTTTCATCAATATGGTTACTGCTTTGGCAAGGTTATAAAATAAGAGATGTTAGAGCTTGTGGAAAGAATAGTTCTACAAGCTTGGATTTTGTTGTGGAATAGTTAAGGTAAGAGTTGGATTGTCGATGAGTTGGTAATGGGAAGGAGTTTTGGGTTAAGTGTCAAGGCACTTAATGATGTGTAGATTTTAAAGTTTGAACCATGGTATTGAGTTGATTATGGTGGCTAAACCTTGCGTTGGAGGTATTATCGTTGAGATGAGTACAATGTTGGGTTTGACACAAAGTTGGTAAGTTTCTTGTATGGTATGTTTTGTAGAATATTAGCAATCGGGGATGACTTGGCTTACATAAGGATGCTTGCAATGGGAGTTTATTATGTTGGGTAATCTAGGGTTGTTGTAGAGTTACGAGGGAAGATGTTCGGTTAACCTATAAGGAGACCTAGTCAAATGGTGGATCTATGAGCGGGACTCTACCTTGGTAAAGTTGATCGAGGACAAATCGTGGCAAGGTGTTTGTTGAGGGTCTAGTTAAGGATATGCTTGGCAAGGTTTAGTTTTGTGTTGAGAATCTTTTTGTGTTATGTGAACCGCATGGTTGTTTTGAAAAGTGTCGAGATGGAATGATATCTTGATCAGGGCTTATGGTAATCTTTTTCCATGAGTTGGGTGGTAAGTGTTATGGTAGGAGTTGGGGAAAATATTTGTTTTCGACTAAGCTTGTTTGGATTATGTTTGAATCATGTGTAAATGTTTATGTTGCTGATAAGGTAAGATTGAGTATCAATTTTCTTTGGGTTATTAGTAGTAGTAAAGGTGCCAAGGTTGAAGTCGAAAAGAATCAACATAAGTTTTGTAGTAAGTTCTATGGATGGTATAGATTTTTCTTATGAGGGTTGTTAGATCAATTGTTTGTTTGAGTACGGTTTTCTTGGGTTTCTAAGTCCTATTGGAAAGATGTGTGAGTGGTCCATCTATAATATGTTAAGATTTGAGAGTTTTTTTAAGATCGACATAGGTTGCCGTTTGGATGCTAGTTTTATCATTCATAGGTAAATGGATGATATGCTATGATATTGTGATATGGTTAATATGACTCATAATGAAGTTGTTGTTGTTGGTGGAGTTGCTTGAGACAGTGTTGACAATTTTGTGCGAAGTTAGTTTGAAGCTTGTTGGTGGAGCATCATTGTGTGGGTGGAGGTTGGTGAAAGGCTTAGTTGGTTACCTGGTATGCGGGAGGATGTCAAAAATCAGATTAGTTCGATGGTGGTGGTATGAAAACCGTTGCGGTTATCAAGAGTTGGTTATCAATCTTAGGCAAGAGAAAAGGGGTTTCCTTTTGAGTTATGTTTTCTGTAAAGGTTGAGATGGTGTGGTGGGTTGTGCATTGTTGCTTTGGTGTGAGAAAAGGATCTGTTGGTTGTCCGAAGAGGGTAAGTGTGGGTTGTTTGTTGCATATCATCCGGGGAAAGCTAATGTGATGGTTGAATCTTTGAGCCGTAAGACGGCAGTTGAGTTGAGGGTGATATTTGCTAAGTTGAGTATTTCAAAGAAAGGTGGTTGAGTGGTGGAGTTGTAAGTAAAACCTATCTTGGTTGAGATGATAAGGTGAAACAGTTAGAGGATGAGACGTTGGGACATTTTGTGGAGGATAATGCTGAGGGTAGACCGACCGAGTATCATTTTGATGATAATAAGGTATTTTGTTTTAGAGGTCGGATTATGGTGCCGGATGATCAGGAGTTGAGGCAAGCTATTATGGCAGAAGCTCATACCAGTCCGTTTGCTATGCATCCGGATAGTGTGAAGATGTATAGAGATCTCAAAAGTGTGTACTTTTGGATTGGTTTAAAGAAAGATGTGACGAAGTCCAAGAAGGATTTTATATAGGTTATTGTTGATAGGTTTTCAAAGTGTGCACATTTTCTTATCGTGCATACGACGTGTTCTATGGATAAGTTGATAGAGTTGTATATTTTTTGAGGTGGTGAAGTTGTATAGTGCGCCTAAGTTGATCATATCGGATAGAGATCCGCGGTTTATATCTAAGTTCTGGAGGAGTTTGCAGGCTGCTTTGGGTACAAGGCTTAGCTTTTGTATAGCTTATCATCCACGACAGATGACCAGTCTGTACGTGTTATTCAGACTTTGGAAGATAGGTTGAGGTGTTGCATCATTGAGTTCCAAGGTTCTTGGTAGAAACAATTGTCTTTGGTGGAGTTTGCATATAATAATAGCTCCAAGCGAGTATACACATGGCACCGTTTGAGGCTTTATACGAGCGTAGGTGTTGTACACCTTTGTGTTGGAAAGAAGTTGGGCAAAAGTATGTTTCTTTGCCTCAAGTTTTAAAGATACGGATGAGAAGGTTAAGTTTATTTGTACTAAACTTAAGGAAGCTTTGGATAGGCAGAAGTCCTATGCCGATTTAAAGCGCAGAGAGATAAAGTATGCTGTTGGAGACAAAGTGTTTCTTAAGGTTCTACGTAGAAGAAGGTGTTAAGATTTGGACGTAAGGGTAAGTTGAGTCCTCGTTTTTTTGGGTTGAATGAGGTGTTAGAGCGAATTGGTCATGTTGTTTATCGGTTGAGGTTGCCGGTGGAGTTGAGTTGGATGCGTTATGTTTTTCATGTATCGATGCTTCGTAAGTATAGTTCAGATCCTTCTCATGTTGTTCTAGTAGAGGAGATTGAGTTAAGAGCATATATGAGTTATGAGAAGGAACAAGTGAGGATTTTGGATGTGGAAACAAAGGTTCTTCAAGGAAAGATCATAGATTTGGTTAAGATGCTTTGAAAACATCGAGGTGTCAAAGAGGCAACTTGTGAGACAAGGAAAAAGTATGGAGGAGCAGTTCCTCACTTGTTTGCTTCAGGTGAGAATTTTGAGGAGGAAATTTTCTTAAGAGGGGAAGAGTTGTAACATCCTGATTTGGGGGTTAGTAGTTTGGGTATTAGCTAAGAGAATTCGATTCGGGTCAAATCGGGTTATTCAGTTCGTTATTTCGGGGAAATATAAAATAAAAATATTTTAATTAGAAAAGTAATAATTTTGGAATATTGTTTAAAAATATTAAAAAGATGTTTCAAAATTAAAAGAATGTAATTTGAACTTTAAATTGATTTTTAATTGTGCCTAATTATGCATTGATGACCAAATTGTAATTTTTGGAAAACAATGGAGGATTTAATTTTGAATTTTTGGAAATTGTTACTTTTAGTGACTAAATTGGAAAGCAAGCTATACTTAGAATTCTTAGAGGGCTATAAACCGAATTTAATTTTTAAATAATGATTTATTCACCAAAATGATTTTTAATTAGTTTATTAAAAGATGATAATCATTTTCTCACTTAACCACTTATTTTCTCTCATCTTTTTCTCTCATTTTTTCTCCATTTTTCTTCATCTATTTTCTTCAATTCCTTACTGATTTTTCCACCTTTTTTAACAAGAATTACTTCATTTTAATCATCTCTCCATTCTTTACAAAGCCTAATTATCAATTTTACTAAATCAACAACAATTGGTAAGGAATCAAGAATAGAAATTCTCATCTTTTTGGTGGATAGATCTCAAAGGTAATTTGCTGAATTTTAACTCTTTTCTAAGGTTCTTTATTGAAATTCCCAAGTATTAGTTTGCTAATCTTTGAATAAAACATGATTTTATGTTTTCAATGCTAGATCTAATAATTTTGTGAATGTTTTTGTGAAATCTTTTTAGATCTCATTCAACGTTGTAATTAGATGGATTTAATTGTGTTATTATATCAATTAAATGATTAGTTGAGTCTTCAATTGACGACACATTAATTTAATCCAGGAATAATGCAATCGGTGTTGTTTTAAGGTGATTTTCGGTTATTTTAGGGGTTGTTTTAGGTGTTCTAAGGTTGCTGGAGGTATAAGGATGGTTTAGATGTATTTTTGGTTCATAATTGAAGTGGATTAAATGTTAGATTCATTAGGTTTTGGGCTGATGTTCGGAAGCGTTTCGGCTTAGTTTTCGGTCTTTTCAGCTAAGTTTTCGGTAGTTTTATGGAGGTTTGATGTGGCTGTTGGTTTAAGCATGTTATGATGTAAATATGCTCTGTTTTTAATGATTTAGAAGTAGTGCAAGAAGGTGCATAAGTGGCTGGTGCGTTGGCGTTGTCATCGGAGCATCAACGAAGGATCGTTTGCTAGTCGGTGAGTGTTTTTCGGACTTAAAGCGAATCGCATTGGTACGGTTCTTTTTTTGGGGACTATGGAAGAGGGTGAAAACTTTCCATAGTTCAAGAGTAAGTAAAGTAAATGTTTTTAATATATATACATGAGCTTCGGCTACATTCGGTAAAGACATTGATGTTGGTAATACAATGAAATTTTTGGAAATGCATAAACATGGTTTTCAATTGGTGCATGCATGAGATAATTGCTGAAAATGCATAGTTTAAAAAGACATACATGGTTAAGGAAAAAATGGAAAATAAATTTGGAATATATGTGGTTATTTGCCTTCAAATTAAAGGTGCCATTAGGCATGACTTTCGGTTCATTTGTTGAGCATATTATGGATGCATTATGAGCTGAAAATGAAATTGAAATATCATGTAGTTATTTTCCTTAAAATTGATGGTGCCGTTGGGCATGACATTTAGTTCATTTGTGAACATATTATGCATGCATTATGAGTAGCAAATTATCATACACATTTGATTATGATATTGGCTTAGTGACACTAACTTTAGATTCGAATACGAATGACATATCATTAGGATTGTCTTAAGTGCACTATAAACATTATTGAGAATATAGAATATTGCCTACACCTAACAAGGGTGGCTTTGTGTCCAATCGTGCGTGGTAGAGCCGCCTACACGTAACAAGGGTGACTATGTGTCCAATCCTGCGTGGTAGTGCTATTATGGTGACTTTGTGTCGTGTCAATGGTGACTTTGTGTTATGACGAGACTAATGGTCTCTAACAATGGATCCGTGTATTCGGCGAACTTAAAGTTCAAAATAAGTGATCACTAGAAGCCAATATGCATCCATAGATAATGTATTGATAATGTTGAACATACTCGAGAAAGTGATTTGATTTTATAGACAAGGACGTGACATGCTAAGCATGCATGTTTTTAATGATGCATTGCAAACTATGGTTTCATTATGGTTTTAAATAGATGCATTGATGATCTTGTGTAGTGCTTCCTCACTAAGCATATTTTCTTAAGCTCTCTTTTCATCCTTGCAAAAAAATAAAGGCACTCGGGACTACATTCGGAGCAAGGAAACCAAGGGGAAAGGTTACTTCGAATTCGGTATGTTTTGATAAATAAGTTGGGGCTTGGTAATGTGTAAACCCAACCTATGTGAGGAGTGTGAACTTGACTTTGGTTTATAGTGAATTGAGACCTATGTTGCTTGATTGTTAATTGATGAACTATGGTGATGTTTGGATTGCTGAAGCATGTACTTGCATGATCGTTATGTTTTTAATCATGTTCTAGGCAGCATGCCTATAGTTTGTTTGATGTTCTTGACATTGATAATCGTGTGTTATATGTTGCTATTTATGCTTAGGATTAATGGATATAGTTAATAGTGATTGACGGTTGTATTTTAGCCTATCATGTTCACGTAGTGTGATTGAATTTTTAAGTTCCAGACCTAAAGTTTCAAAACCTTAGGGAAGGTTTCGAAACCTTTAGGAAAGTTTTGAAACCTTGTGGGCAAATACAATTCTGGAAAGGTACTGGACGCAAAAAGTTTCGAAACCTTTTACATAAAGTTTCGAAACCTTTGGCTGCTAGAATTTGATAGTTGCTGGAAATTGCTTTTTAGTCTCGAATATCTTTGTTTGTTCAATTAGGGTATCAACAGATGTTATTTTGAGCTGAAATTTCACATGGATGCATAAAATTGAGTTAATTTCAAGATGGCTAACTCAATTTGGAAGAAGTCCTTATAGTTTGAAAGATTTTTCATTTTGGTCCCTAAATTAGTGAAACATGCAATTGATAAAGTTAGAATGCTCCGTTTGACTTGAAATTTTCCGTGAGGGATACTTCTATGTTTAATTGAACTTTGATAAAAAAAATTTGTACTTTGTTATTAGAATATAAAAGTTTTATGTTTTAGTCCTTAATTTACTTAAGTGTTTAATCGGATGTTTGTTTATGATCGGATTGTTTCCTTTAATGCCTTGTATGAGACCTTAACTTGTAGGAATACAAGTATGCATCTAAAAAATATATATGTAATGGTTTTAGGGTTGTTTATCGAATCGGACCTTCGCGAGTTTGGTTTGATATTCCCCGTGTAACCCATTAGTGTCGGTTCCGTCTAAGTCGGACTAAGGGGGTTACATCAAGTCTAAGGATCATACATATAGTTGTCACTATGAGCAATATCATGACCGTCACATAATAATCCAAGCTATACGCTCATAGTGGGTCAATCCAATATGTTATTCTCTACTAATATATTCATGTATTAATTCTAATATCTCTATGTCAATGATGACTCATTGTCATCAATTAATCACATGTTAGTCTTAAGCGTATTATTATTGTCCATACCAATAATAATACTTGACTAAGGATACTTTAATAATAATACATATATTATTATATGGACCTTATTGTTTCTTAGTTTATGTTATGCATTGACACATAAATCTGAAAACGACAATGGCAATGCCTTTATTTAATAAAATTGGTAAAAAAAATATCCTTACAATCATCATATGATTGGTCTTTGGGCATACTCTAACAATCTCCCACTAGTACTAAGACCAATCACTCACATATCTAATACCGAGTGACTCAGTGTGACGATCATGCTTCTATTGCGTAAGAGGCTTCGTCAAGGATCAACAATGTCATCATCCGTTTGTACTTTACATATCTCCACATCTCCTCGATCTATGATCTTAGAAATGAGATGAAAGCGTCTAAGAATATGTTTGGATCGTTGATGAGATCTGGGTTCCTTTGCATGTGCAATGGCTCCATTGTTGTCACAACGGACGCAATTCAGCCATAATAAGTCGATCAATTAAACACATACATGATTAGGGACCAAAATGTAAGGAACTAATTTGCATCACCATACCCACAAACAATACACTGGATAACAAGTAAGCAAGCTTAACACATTCACCATGCAATGAGAGATCAAACGAGGTATCTTAGTTAATCGATTTTACGTTCTAGCATTTATGGACTTAATTGCAAAGTATGTAATATTAGGTATTTCATCCATCTTATATCATTCGATGTGTGTTCGGGTTAAAACATGGATCATGGTGTCACAACCTCTCCTAAATTACTCATAACTCCACTGTATTCGCTTACTAAATTAAATACTATGTTTCACGCAATCAAAACTCTCGAATTACCCTTTTTAGGCCATGTGTTTCGAAACAGTCTTGGAGTGTTTCGAAACACATGGGTCCAGTGAACTTTTGTTTTGGACCATGGCTGGATCTATCGCCACCTATTTCGAAACAACCATAGGGTGTTTCGGAACACCCATGCCCAATAGCTTTTGGTACCGAACCCTAGTTCAAAACAGACGTTCAAATATGCATAGGGGTATCGATACTGCCACAGGGTGTTTCGATACCCCCTGTATTCGGGACTGAGGTGAGACGTACTAAGCTCATCTAAACCAATCCAAGTATATCTTTAATAACCCGAAACTATATGCAACATTTCTAGGCATCTCCATCAACATAAACACACCTTAAATCATTTGGAAAGATCACAAGGAGACCTATAGGTATGCTTCCTAAAGAATGACCAATAACATAACAATCATGCTAGTACATGCTTCAACAACTCAACAAATCCAAAGTTCAACAATTAACAATCAAACAATGACGGTCTTATTACAACATGAATCAAAACCTAAGTACACACTCCCCACATAGGTTGTGTTACACATTGCCTTGCCCAATTTATTTACCAAAAACATACCAAATTCAAAGTGATCTTCCCCTTGGTTTCCTTGCCTCGAACGTAGCTCCAAGTGCCTTTATTTCTCTGCATGGATGAAAAGAGAGCTTAAGCAAACATGCTTAGTGAGGAAGCTCTACACAAATCATCAATGCATCTATTTGAAACCATGGAGAAAACATAATTTGCAATACTTTGTTTAATCATGCATGCTAATATTTCATGCCCAAGGTCATTAATTCATACGCATCCTTGAGTTCACATAACCTTATCAAAACAATTTATAAATGATGCTCAAACCTCTTCTCAATTTCATGTATGTATATTGGCTTTCTAGTGACCACTTAATGTGAACCTTGAGTTCACCGAATACACGGATCCATGAGACATTTGTCTCGTCATGACACGAAGTCACCATTGACATGACACTAAGTCACCATTAGCACTACCACGACGACCAGACACATAGTCACCCTTGTTACGTGTAGGCGACTCTACCACGTACGATTGGACACAAAGTCACTCTTGTTACGTGTAGGCAATATTCTGTATTCTTAGTTTTGATTATAGTGCACTTAAGATAATCCTAATGACATGTCATTCGTATTCGAATCTAAAGTTAGTGTCACTAAGCCAATATCATAATCAAATATGCATGATAACTTGCTGCTCACAATGCATGCATAATATGTTCAACAAATGAACCAAAAGCCATGCCCAAAGGCACCATCATGTATAAGGCAAATAACCATGTTGTATTCCAAAACATTTCTCATAATTTTCTATAATCATGGATGCTAAATAAGCTATGTATTTCAGCAAGTATCTCTCATGTATGCATCAATTCAAAACATGCTCATGCACTTCCATAAATCCCATTGCATTACCAATAAAATACCTTTTTCAAAAATAGCCGAAACTCATATCGGTTCATCAAAAACAATTACTTTACTTACTCTTGAACTATGGAAGGTTTTCACACTCTTCCATAGTCCCCAAAAACAGAACGTACCAAACGCAATTCGCTTTAAATCCGTAACCACTCACAGACAAGCGAAACGAGCTTTTGCCGCTATCCGAAGATCGTACCAACGCACCAGCAATCAAGCACCTTCTTGTACCTCTTCTACAACATTAAAAACAGAGTATTCTCACATCATAACATGCTCAAAACAACAGCCATATCCGATCATCATAAAACTACCGAAAACTTAGCCGAAAAGACCGTAAACTAAGCCGAAACGTATCCGAACAACATCAGCCCAAAACCTAATGAATCTAACATCTAATCCACTTTAATTATGATCCAAAAACACATCCAAACCATCCTTATATCTCCAGCAACATTTAAGCATCTAAAACAGCCCATAAAACAACCGAAAAGCACCTTAAAACTACACGGATTGCATTATTCCGGGATTAAATTAATATGCTATCCAATGAAGATTCAATTAATCATTTAATTAACATAAGAACACAATTGAATCCATCTAATTCCAACATTAAATGAGATCCAAAAAGATTTCAGAAGAACTTTCACAAAAACACTAGATCTAACATTAAAAACATAGAATCAAGTTTTTATTCAAAGATTAGCAAGCTAATACTTGGGAATTTCAATAAAGAACCTTAGAAAAGAATAAAAATCCAGAAAATTACCTTCAAGATCTATTCACCAAAAAGATGTATTTTTCCTCTTCTTGATTCCTTGCAATTTGATGTAGATTTGATGAAATTGATGCTTAGGTTTTGTAAAGGATGGAAAGATGATGCAAATGATGTAATCTTTGTTGAAAAAGATGTAAAAATCAGCAAGGAATTAAAGAGAAAAGATGAAGAGAAAATGGAGAGAAAATGAGAGAAAGAGATGAGAGAAAATAAGAGAAAAAGTGGTTTTGAGAGAAAATGATTAAAAATCTAATTAAAGTAATTAAAAATACATTTTGGTGAATAAATTATTATTAAAAATTAGAAATGGGTTTATGGCCCTCTAAGGATTCTAAGTTTAGCTTGCTTTTCAATTTAGTCACTAAAACATATAATTTCCAAAAATTACAAAGTAGTCCTCCAATTTTTCCAAAAATTACAAATCGGTCACTTATGCATAATTAAGTATAATTAAAAATCATTATAAAATCCAAATTATTTTCTTTTAATTTTGAAACATATTTTTAATATTTCAAACCATATTCCAAAACTATTATTTTTTTTAATTAAAAATATTCTTATTTTATCTTTCCCGGAATAATGAACCAGAGAACCCGATTCGACCCAAATCGGATTCCCCTAACTAAGCCTAAACTAATAACCCCAAAAACGGGATGTTACAACTCTCCCCCTCTTAAGAAAATTTCGTCCTCGAAATTTACCTGAAGTAAACAAGTGAGGAAACTTCTCCTCCATGCTTGTCCTTGTCTCCCAAGTTGCTTCTTCAACACCTCGGTGTTTCCAAAGCACTTTAACCTAATCTATGGTCTTCCCTTGAAGAACCTTTGTATCCACATCCAAAATCTTCACCGGTTCTTCCTCATAACTCATATCCCCTCTTAGCTCGATCTCTTCAACCGGTACTACATGAGAAGGATCCGATCTATATCTACGAAGCATTGATACATGAAATACATCATGCATCTTACTCAACTCCTCCGGCAACCTCAACCTATAAGCAACAGGACCAACACGCTCCAAAACCTCATATGGTCCAATAAAATGTGGACTCAACTTACCCTTACGTCCAAACCTCATTACCTTCTTCCATGGAGAAACCTTAAGAAACACTTTGTCCCCAACATCATACTCTATCTCCCTACGCTTTAAACCGGCATAGGATTTTTGCCTATCCGAAGCTTCCTTAAGTTTAGTACATATCAACTTAACTTTCTTATCTGTATCCTTCAACACCTGAGGCAAAGAAACATACTTCTGTCCAACTTCTTTCCAACACAAAGGTGTACGACACTTACGCCCATACAACGCCTCAAACGGTGCCATCTGTATACTCGTCTGAAAACTATTATTATAAGCAAACTCTACCAACGGCAATTACTTCTCCCAAGAACCTTGAAACTCGATAATACAACATCTCAACATATCCTCCAAAGTCTGCATAACACGCTCAGACTGTCCATCCGTCTGTGGATGATAAGCCGTACTAAAACTAAGCCTTGTACCCAAAGCTGTCTGCAAACTCCTCCAAAACTTGGATGTAAACCGCGAATCTCTATCCGATATGATCGACTTAGGCACCCCATGCAACCTTACCACCTCAGAAACATACAAATCTGCCAACTTATCCATGGAGTACATCGTATGCACGACAAGGAAATGTGCACACTTCGTAAACCTATCAACAATCACCCATATAGAATCCTTTTTGGACGGTGTTAATGGCAACCCCGTCACAAAATCCATGGTAATTCTCTCCTATTTCCATTCCGAAACTTGAACCGGTTTCAACAAACCTGCAGGGAACTGATGTTCAGCTTTCACCCGCTGACACACCATACACCGAGAAACAAACTCCGTCACATCTCTTTTTAAACCAACCCAAAAGTACACACTTTTGAGATCCCTATACATCTTCACACTACCCGGATGTATAGCAAACGGACTAGTATGAGCCTCCCCCAAGATAGCTTGCCTCAACTCCTGATCATCCGGCACCACAATCCGACCTCTAAAACACAACACCTCATCATCATCAAAATGATAATCGGTCGGCCTACCCTCAGCAATATCCTCCACAAAAGGTACCAAAGCATCATCCTCCAACTGTTTCACCTTGATCATCTCAACCAAAACAGGTTTTACTTGTAACTCCGCCACTAAACCACCATCCTTAGAGATACTCAGTCTAGCAAACATTGCTCTCAACTCAACCGCCGCCTTGCGGCTCAAAGCATCGGCCACTACATTGGCTTTCCCCGGATGATACTCAATAGATAAATCATAATCCTTAAGCAACTCCATCCATCTTCGTTGCCTAAGATTCAAATCCTTTTGTGACATGAGATACTTCAAACTCTTATGATCCGTATATATAGTATACTTCTCTCCATACAAATAATGTCTTCAAATCTTCAAGGCAAAAACCACCGCCGCCAACTACAAATCATGTGTCGGATAATTCTTTTCATGAACCCTCAACTGTCTGGAAGCATAAGCTACAACTTTCCCCTCTTGCATCTAAACACACCCAAGACCAACGTATGATGCATCACTATAAACCACGAAATCCTTACCGGATTCGGGTTGAACCAACACCGGTGCACTAGTCAACACTTCTTTCAACTTCTCAAAACTCTTTTGTTGACTTTCTTTCCACTCAAAAGGAACTTTCTTTTGCAACAACTTAGTCATAGGAGCAGCAATGCTCGAAAAACCCTCAACGAACCTACGATAATACCTAGACAAGCCTAGAAAACTCCGAACCTCCGACACCGATCTCGTTTGCTTCCAACCCATAACAGCCTCTATCTTCTTTGGATCAACACTAATACCCTTTTCTGACACCATATGACCAAGAAACACCACCTCTTTTAACCAAAACTCACACTTACTTAACTTAGCATACAACTGGTTCTCTTTCAACGCTTGCAACACCAACCACAAATGCCGATCATGATCTTCCTCGGTACGTGAATACACGAGGATATCATCTATGAACACTACCACAAACTGATCCAAGTACTCATGAAACACCCGGTTCATCATATCCATAAAAGTAGCAGGGACATTTGTCAAACCAAACGGCATCACCAAAAACTCATAATGACCACACCTTGTCCGAAAAGCCGTTTTCAACATATCATCCTCTTTCACTTTCAACTGGTAGTACCCCGATCTCAAATCAATCTTCGAGAACACACTTGCTCCTCGAAACTGATCAAACAAATCATCAATCATCGGCAAAGGATACTTATTCTTCACGGTCAACGTATTCAATTGCCGATAATCAATGCACATCCTCATTGTGCCATCTTTCTTCTTCACAAACAACACCGGTGCACTCCAAGGTGATAAACTCGTTCGTATAAAACCACGGTCAAGCAACTCCTGCAACTGCATCTATAACTCCTTTAACTCCTTAGGTGCCATGCGATAAGGAGCAATGGACACCGGATTAGTACCAGCATAAAGCTCAATACTAAACTCCACATCACGATCAGGAGGTAATCCTGGTAACTCCTCAGGAAAAACTTCCGGAAAGTCACATACTGCTCGAATGTCCTGCACCCGAACCTCTCCTATACCCGGATTCATCACATACGCTAGATATGCCATACCACCATGTTGCATCAACTTTTCGGCTTGCAAAGCCGAAATCACATTAGACAAGAATCCGGTATACTCACTCTTAACCACAACCTCGCTACCATCCAACAACCTCAGGGTAACCCGTTTCTTTTCAAAATCCACTACAGCTCTATGCTCCCTCAACCAATCGACTCCCAAGATAAGGTCAAAACCATGGAACGGTAACTCCATTAAGTCAACCTCAAAGACATGCCCTTGCACCTCCAACGGACATCTCCTATATAACCTTTTTACGGTCACCGTTTCACCCAAAGAACTAGTAACCACAACTCCCACATCTAAAACATCAACAGGGATATCCAACATGTATGCATGCTCACTCAAAACATAAGAATGCATAGATCTCGAATCTATGAAAGAAAACAACGGTACATTCCGTACAGAAAAAGTACCTGCAACCACATCCGTAGCATTACGGGTCCCACGCTGAGTATAAACTCTACGGCCATCTCCCTGTCTCTGGAAAGGACCTCTACCTCCACCACGTCCTCTGCTAGGTACCACGACAATCTCAGCTCGGTTACCAGCCTCACCAGCAAACCTTGGACAATCCTTCTTCCTGTGATCCTTAGTTCCACAACCAATGCAGGCACCAGTGGCCCACCAACACTCTCCCGGATGGCGTCGAGAACACAAATTACAAACTGTTGTATCACCACCACCTCTACCATACTACTGAGCACATCCACCGTGTCCAAAATCACCCCAGCGTCGATCAGCTCTATATCGGTTGTCCCGAAACCTCTTATCCTATTACCTTGGGTACTAGCCTCAGCAGGCCACTTCCCAACATCGGAAGACTTCCTAGCCTCTCTCAAGGACTCCTCAACATCCTTAGCCCGATTAACGAGCACATCAAACTCAGTGTACTCCGCAGCCAACAAGTATGTCTTGATCTCCGGATCCAAACCATATCGGAACCTCTCACATCTCTTATGCTCCGTAGGAACCAACTCAGGAGCATAGTGACTCAATCTGATAAACTGTATCTCATAGTCAGCCACACTCCTAGTGCCCTGCACTAGGGACATAAACTCCCTCTTCCGCGTATCCTCGTACCGCGGACCCAAGAACTTTCGCACAAAGGCGGTCCTGAAGTACTCCCAAGTCAGGTTAGCAACTAATACACCCGCTCTCGTGGTAGTCCACCATCTATAAGCATCCCCCTGAAGCAGAGAGACCACACAACCCAACTTACGGGCATCCTGATAGTCCATCTGATCCAAAATCCTCTCGGTACTAGCCAACCACTCCTCAGCTGCACTCGGATCAGATCCACGGAACTCAACACCTCCCAAACTACGCAAACGCTCAAGCGGTAGCCCTGGGGTAACCACAATGGTAGGTGCGGGACCCGGTACTTGTACCCCAGCCATAACTGCCTAAAACGCACCCGTCATAGCCTGTATGAACGGTGCAAAGTCTCCGAACTGGCCTCCCACTGGAACCGGAGGCACACCAGCAGGTGGCACGCCAACTGGTGGAGGAGGTGGAAATGGTTCCTCCCTCACATTCGCCTCTCCCTCGGCCTGACCATCAGTGATCAAGCTCGCGGTAGAACGTGTCTCACATCTCGGAGGCATTATCCAAAAATTTCCAACATGCAATTTGAAACATAACATTAAGACATAATAAGCTTACATTCGGGCAAGATCCAAGGGAAACCGAAGGACAATAAAAAAACATTTTGGCATTGGCAATGTGTAAATGACCACCTCTTTTACTCATAATCATTCTATGTACACTCACATCATATAGGTATGCACACAGCAAGGTCATATCATGTTCAACCTAACATTCTAACATACCAACAAAAAATATGGCAAACCAAAACATACTTTGACAAACCAACAACACACTCTACAAACCAACAATGCATTTTATTCAACCTGGCTCTGATACCACCAAATGTAACCCTCTCAGCCCGGCTTAGACGGAACCAATACTAATGGGTCACATGGGGAATATTGAACCAAACCCGTAAGGGTCCGATCTTATAAACGACCCTGAAAACCGTAATACTTTTTTTTATCTAAATGCACGATTAATCTCCTGTGTGTAGTTAACTCAGGTAACACAGAGACGGACGCAATTCAGCCATTATAAGTCGATCAATTAAACACATACATGATTAGGGACCAAAATGTAAGGAACTAATTTGCATCACCATACCCACAAACAATACACCGGATAACAAGTAAGTAAGCTTAACACATTCACCATGCAATGAGAGATCAAACGAGGTATCTTAGTTAATCGATTTTACGTTCTAGCATTTATGGACTTAATTGCAAAGTATGTAATATTAGGTATTTCATCCATCTTATATCATTCGATGTGTGTTCGGGTTAAAACATGGATCATGGTGTCACAACCTCTCCTAAATTACTCATAACTCCACTGTATTCGCTTACTAAATTAAATACTATGTTTCACGCATTCAAAACTCTAGAATTGCCCTTTTTAGGCCATGTGTTTCGAAACAACCTTGGAGTGTTTTGAAACACATGGGTCCAGTGTACTTTTGTTTCGTACCATGGTTCGAACTATGGCCACCTGTTTCGAAACAACCATAGAGTGTTTCGGAACACCCATGCCAGTAGCTTTTGGTACCGAACCCTAGTTCAAAACAGACGTTCAAATATGCATAGGGGTATCGATACTACCACAGGGTGTTTCGATACCCCCTGTATTCGGGACTGAGGTGAGACGTATTAAGCTCATCTAAACCAATCCAAGTATATCTTTAATAACCCGAAACTATATGCAACATTTCTAGGCATCTCCATCAACATAAACACACCTTAAATCATTTGGAAAGATCACAAGGAGACCTATAGGTATGCTTCCTAAAGAATGACCAATAACATAACAATCATACTAGTACATGCTTCAACAACTCAACAAATCCAAAGTTCAACAATTAACAATCAAACAATGACGGTCTTATTACAACATGAATCAAAACCTAAGTACACACTCCCCACATAGGTTGTGTTACACATTGCCTTGCCCAATTTATTTACCAAAAACATACCAAATTCAAAGTGACCTTCCCCTTGGTTTCCTTGCCTCGAACGTAGCTCCAAGTGCCTTTATTTCTCTGCATGGATGAAAAGAGAGCTTAAGCAAACATGCTTAGTGAGGAAGCTCTACACAAATCATCAATGCATCTATTTGAAACCATGAAGAAAACATAATTTGCAATACTTTGTTTAATCATGCATGCTAATATTTCATGCCCAAGTTCATTAAATCATACGCATCCTTGAGTTCACATAACCTTATCAAAACAATTTATAAATGATGCTTAAACCTCTTCTCAATTTCATGTATGTATATTGGCTTTCTAGTGACCATTTAATGTGAACCTTGAGTTCACCGAATACACGGATCCATGAGACATTTGTCTCGTCATGACACGAAGTCACCATTGACATGACACGAAGTCACCATTATCACTACCACGCACGATCGGACATATAGTCACCCTTGTTACGTGTAGGCGGCTCTACCACGTATGATTGGACACAAAGTCACTCTTGTTACGTGTAGGCAATATTCTGTATTCTTAGTTTTTATTATAGTGCACTTAAGATAATCCTAATGACATGTCATTCGTATTCGAATCTAAAGTTAGTGTCACTAAGCCAATATCATAATCAAATATGCATGATAACTTGCTGCTCACAATGCATGCATAATATGTTCAACAAATGAACCAAAAGCCATGCCCAAAGGCACCATCATGTATAAGGCAAATAACCATGTTGTATTCCAAAACATTTCTCATAATTTTCCATAATCATGGATGCTAAATAATCTATGTATTTCAGCAAGTATCTCTCATGTATGCATCAATTCAAAACATGCTCATGCACTTCCATAAATCCCATTGCATTACCAATAAAATACCTTTGTCAGAAATAGCCGAAACTCATATCGGTTCATCAAAAACAATTACTTTACTACTCTTGAACTATGGAAGGTTTTCACACTCTTCCATAGTCCCCAAAAAACAGAACGTACCAAACGCGATTCGCTTTAAATCCGTAACCACTCACCAACAAGCAAAACGAGCTTTTGCCGCTATCCGAAGATCGTACCAACGCACCAGCAATCAAGCACCTTCTTGTACCTCTTCTACAACATTAAAAACAGAGTATTCTCACATTATAACATGCTCAATACAACATCCATATCCGGTCACCATAAAACTATCGAAAACTTAGCCGAAAAGACCGTAAACTAAGCCGAAATGTATCCGAACAACATCAGCCAAAAACCAAATGAATCTAACATCTAATCCACTTCAATTATGATCCAAAAACACATCCAAACCATCCTTATATCTCCAGCAACATTTAAACATCTAAAACAGCCCATAAAACAACCGAAAAGCACCTTAAAACTACACCGATTGCATTATTCCGGGATTAAATTAATGTGCTATCCAATGAAGATTCAATTAATCAATTAATTAACATAAAAACACAATTGAATCCATCTAATTCCATCATTAAATGAGATCCAAAAAGATTTCACAAGAACTTTCACAAAAACACTAGATCTAACATTAAAAACATAGAATCAAGTTTTTATTCAAAGATTAGTGTAATCACTAATTTTATCCGGTGTCTAAATTCGGGTTCAATTTTAATTTTCATTTCAATAACGGGCTTGAGAATGTCAGAAAAATAGAATCAAAAATTACTTCATTAGCGTATATGTGTTTTTATCCAAAAAATCACAAAAATATTACTTTATGTATATATATTAAAATTATACATACTAATATTTTGTTCTTACTACTTCCTTTTAATATATATATATATATATATATCTTATGTTATTTTTAATCTTAATTTTCGGTAAACCGGTTTATTATTTAAAAGCTTTACTCCCTTTTGTTTATTATTATTATTAATATGTTCATTCCTACTGTGATATGTATATATTTCTTTTCTTTTATTGGTTTATTTGTTAATATTATTAATAGTTTATTGCTTTATTCTATTATCATCCATTATTTATTTATTATTATTATTATTTTATATTATTATTATCTTTTGTTATTATTATTATTTAATTTTATCTAGTATTTTATTATTATATTTCAAATAAATAAAACATAAATAATAAATCCCTTAAATGAATAATCAAGCCCAAATAATATAATAATCCATACACAAACCCAATATAAATATATACAAGCCCGTTATACATCAAGCCCAATTCTTTTAAGTCCAGAGTCGGATAAAAAAACCCTAGCTGATCAACCCTTGGTCTCTATGCGCAGCCAACATCTGGACGTTGGATCTAATCCAGATCCAACGGCCCAGATTCGAGGGGGAGAGCCGGTTCAGCTCCAGCCACGCGCCAACGCGCCCGCGTGTCGCATTCCACGCGCGCGTATCCTTCACGCAGGGAACTCTCCAGATGCCCCGACCGTTCGTTCTCCTTGCCGCCGATTGCCTCCGTGGACCACCCTCCGGTGATGATTCACACACACAAACAAACAAAACCATGTCAGAATCGTACGATTTGCAAAGCAAAAACACAATGAATTTTAGAATTTACAGGCAAAAAGGGGACATTTTTCTAGCAGCACCAGTACATGACAGAGAGGCATAAATAAATATTCAGAGGCGGACATAAAAAAATCAGAGAGAAAAAGGGAAGAAAAGAGTTTTTTTCATCTTGTAATCCGACTATAAAAAATCGGAAACAAAAATATTGTAACAGAGACGATTTTATTTTGAACAATCAATAGAAAATCAGAGGCATTTTTCTTAGAGGTAAGAAAAGGAAGGAAATCTGAGTTATTTTTATTTTTGTTTATCTTTGGAGATAGAATCTTCTCCCTTCATCCGACACTTCTCCGGCGATAAGCCGCGGCTCTTGTGCCATTGGTGAGCCGAGAATGGAGGAGTGAGGAGGCTTCACACTCTCTGTCTCGGTTTGTTTTTGAAGAGAAAAGGGTTTCAGATTTTCTGTTTTGACAAACAAGGGAGGTTCCATTTTGTGTTTTCAAGTGACCCAAGTGTTTTAATCGGTTTAGTTTTTCAAAGAGGGGCTTTTTTTGGTTATCTTTAAATTTGCCGACCACCGTGAGTGGTGCCGAAATTTGGGTTTTGCGACGGTTTACGGCCGGTTTCTGGAGATGCGGATGAACACGAAGAACATGTTCTTCGTGTTCTTCCTTTGGCTTGAAGATCTCAGAGGTTTCAGAGGACTCTCGGTTTTAAGAGAAATGAGAGAAAGAAAAGCGCTATTTTTTTGTGTTTTATATTCATCCATAAAATTAAAATGGTTTTATTACTTCATTTAAATCCCCCCGTGTTTTCAAAATTAGTCCCGAGGTCCCTGGAACTTCACTTCGTTTTGCGATTTCGTCACCAATCCGGTGATTTTATCATCTTTATTTGGTATTATTATTACTAGGTCCCTCCGTGTTTTTATTATTATTTTTGAACACTTCTCCTTGGTTTATTTGCTTTTCAAATCCTTATCTCTTTATTTTGTTTTATAATTTAGTCATTTACAGTGTTTTTTTATCTTATTGTATATTTATTCTTTTTCTTATATTATTATATGCTCTTATTATTGATGCATCTCCTTTTATTGCATGTGTTCATTACACTCGTATGTTTATTTCTTTACTTGGTCATTATTTGTAGACTAGTACTCCGTTGTATCTATTTCCTTTTGTTATGCTTCTAATTTGTTATACCTTATCCTTGTATGTTATTTTAATATATTGTATGCATGTATTTTATGTTCGTTTTTTATTATTTTTCTGGCATACATCTTTTATGTTTTGTTTTTATCACATTATGCAATGTTGTCACCATTTCTTGTTGTTATTCACATATATTATTTTGTATATAGATTTGTCATCATTTGTTTTATTATTATTGTTCTCTACTTGTTGTACACCCTTGTATTTATTTCGGCTCACGCATTTTAACTACTACATTTAGTTTCTCGCGCACACATATTTATTTTGTAAGTGTTGTCACGTTTATTTCGCTAAAATTACATCACCATTTTAATTAATGAATTTAATTTCCAATATCTTTATTCGGTCGTAACGGGCCCGTGTTCCAATGAAATGGTCGTGGTGTATGTGTTGCCTTCGAATAAAGACACGGTAAAAATAAAATTAATTCGAATCTTTAAACAAAAACTAATTTAAATGCCAGTTTAATTCGAAAAATCTAAAATTAATTAAGCGGTAATTTATTTTAAAGGTGCCAATTTTTGGACAGTTTTTAAACACTAAACCTGTTTTTAAACCGTAACCGACTCTCGAACCCAAACACTTCGAATCTCTGGTTTTCCGGTGTTCGGTCTACCCAAAAGTGATCAGTGGCGACTCCACCCCTTTTTTTTTAAATCATTTTAACCTTTCTTTTAAATCCTCAAAATCGTTTCAAATCCCTAACTTTCTTAACCTTGATTTCAAAATTTTCTTTTAATTTCAACCCTAATTTTTAATTTTCCCCCTTTTCAATTTAAACCTAATTCTTTTCAATTACGTATTTTCAAACCTTAATTAGAATTTTTTTTAAATCCCTAACTTTTCAATTTAAACCTAATTTTATAATCTTGGGGACAATTTTAAAATTTTTAATTTTTATTCTTTCATAGTGACCTCTTTCCATACTTAATTATTTTCGATTTTCTAAAAGGGTCGCTATAGTTGGCGACTCCGCTGGGGATAAATTTTTCAAACGAGTCAAGCCTTGTTTTCTAATTACCGCTTAATTAATTTCGAAAGCTTTGAATTAAAGTGGCAATTAAATTATCGTTTGTTTGTTAATTCGAAGCTATATCATTTCAACCCATCTCTCTAAGTGGGGGGAAAATACTAAGGCTTTCGTAAGGATATTGTTCCTTCGTATGGGCCTAGTAAAGTACCTTCGGGGCTCGACTACCCTATGTCTTCGTGGGAATATTGTTTCCTCGTATGGGCATAGTGAAAGGGTCCTCCCGAATTGAACTCGATTGAGATGAGCCTATAATGGGTGATGATCGCGGGCTTTGCTACTCTTAGAAGAGGACAGCAAGGACAATTCAGGTACCTCCTAGTACCAAAATTGCATTTAGAGAACTAGTAAACCCACCCCATTAGAGCTATGTGGATAACCTAGGTGAATTAGGTATGATATCTAGATTTTGTTTATCTTTCTCTTCTTCCATGTCATTTGTTTATGTCATTTATTTATGCTTTTGTTATTTATGGCATCCTTACTAACACATTTCCCTTTTCCTATTGTTTGTTTTGTTTTCTTCCTTTTCTCGCATTCTTTTTGCATTCCTTTTTAAAGGTGTTGATTCAAGTGGTTTGCCCGCATTGAGAGCTTTCATTATGGATAAAGGTCTTCTAGGTTCCCAAGATAAAAACTCAGCAATTCGACACTGGTCCGAAGTCAATCAAAAGGCCTTCGGGGATAGTCAACCAAGTGAGCGCATAGTGCCCGGTTACACGTATGTCAGTCTACAATAGAACGATCTATATGAGCTAAAAGAAATATGGGAAAGTTGGGAAGCGAGAGTACAAAACTTGTTCCGTGAGAATTATGGGGATATAGCTCAGTTAACATATGTTAGAATTAATCAGCCTTTGCTTAGAGCCGCTTTTCAGTTCTGGAATCCCGCTTTTTGCTGTTTCACCTTCAATGGAAACGATTTGATGCCAACAATAGAAGAATACACAGCTTTGATAAATAGAAGGAATTTCAACAAGGATTGGATCTATTCGAAGCCTCCCAAGTCTCAGAACTATCATTTGAAGTTGAGTTCTCTAGCCGGAATGAGTGATGCGTGGGCTAAAGGAATAATTCAGGTTCGGGGAGAAAGTATCGCATTTTCATGGGAGAGCATTCGGGACATAATACCCGTGCATCCAGATGAGGAAATGAAGATGGATTTGTTTGCCATAGGCATATACGGGTTGATTATTTTTTCCCGAGTGTTGGGTAACATAGATGTGGCCATTCTTGATTTGTTCGATCATTTAAAGAAGAAGGCTAATCCGGTAATGGCCATATTGACAGAAACCTTCATTTCTTTGAATGCTTGTCGGAAACATGAAGAAGGGCGTTTTAGAGGGTGTGCACAACTTCTTGAGATATGGATACAAAGTCACTTTTGGAAGGAGCCAACCCGGGTCTTGTCTGGTATCTTTCAAGGAAGTTTCTTCCCGGTACGAGAGTATTTAGCTAGAGAATGGCGAGAGGATCTCGATAAAAGAAAATAGTCAGAAATCTTCAGGAATCTGCGGGATGATGATATCGTGTGTAGAGTCCCGTGGATGGGTCATGAGTTTCATTTCCTTTACAGGATCGGTGACTACAATTGGGTCATGATGATCGGCTTACACGGAGGAATTGCCTGTGCACCCCTTCTGGTATCTAGACAGTTTGGTTCTTGTCAATTTATTCCTTTCACGACAGGTTTGAGTGAAGCCGAGTTCCTTTTTAAGAATGAGTATCGACCTAAGGTCCAAAAGATAACAAGGGCGTGGGGTTACTATTATCGCATTCGAGTAGAAGGAAGTAAACAAGGAATGACCACACCAGATTACGACCTTTGGAGACGTATCAGGGTTAATGACAAAATACCGATATCCGACCACGGGCCTACAATGACATTGGAGGAGCACATGCGCATTGTCCCTTCTAAAGCCGATATACTAAGAAGTGAGATGGATGAAGTCAAAAAACAGATGGAGGAAATGAAAGCCCAGTATGCGGAAGAACTATACAAAGTAAGTTTGGATCTCGATGTCAAGGATGGGACAATTAAACAGCTGAAGAAGGCTAATGAAGATCTGAGTGAGAAAAATGCTCTCTACCAGAAAGACACCATCAAGCTGTATACTCAGGTGCAAACTGCTAATCGAAAAAAGTTTCTCGCTGTGGAAAGGGAAAGGATGAACGGGATTCGTATCCTAGAAGAAGAAAAGGAAAGGGGTAAGCAAGCCATGAATAAGGAAATAGAAATCCGAGAGGCTGAAATTGAGAAAGAAAAGAGGGATGCTAGGAGAGCAATCAGCCAAGAGAGGGAAAGGTACCGGGAAGAAAACGAGAAAGGAAAACAAACCGTAGTATGGGAAAGGGAAAATACTAACGCGTGGAAGAGAAGGGCTCAGGAAAATAAGAACCGTTTCTGTGAGATGCAAGATTTGTATGTCTCAACTTCTGAAATTCTGAAACAGTGTCAAGCTCGGAATGCTTTGTTGGAACACAAGGTCGAGGACTTAGACCACTCTTTAGAGAAATATGTGGCCAGAAATGGGTTTTTGGAATTACAGCTCAGTCAACAAGAGAACACATCGCTTCAAGCACGGATAGGAGAGTTAGAAGCCAAGGTTCAAGACTATTTGGGACGACTAGTGGTCCTCGAGGGGGCTGCACAAGGAGGAGATAATTATTGGTTGCGTCGCCTTCGTGATGCCACC
This sequence comes from Abelmoschus esculentus, assembly GCA_035048815.1. Taxonomy (NCBI): domain Eukaryota; kingdom Viridiplantae; phylum Streptophyta; class Magnoliopsida; order Malvales; family Malvaceae; genus Abelmoschus; species Abelmoschus esculentus. Next base: position 6,808,688 of record JAUCBN010000026.1, on the reverse strand, counting down.
CGTATGATACAAGACCGAGATGATTATAACACCACTCTAATGGTGCAAGTACAAGAAGTGGCCCAATATGTGAAAAACCTAGCCGCGGAAGCTGAAGCCTTAACACCCTTTGTGGCACAGGACATGAAAGAAGCAGCCCGATTCGTTCAACTACTCAAAGCAATTCAAGATTTAGGAACTAGGGCTGATGCCTATCTGTAGTTTCTATTTCCCTTTGTAATGAAGACTTTTTAAAGTTTAATGAAAGTTGGTTCAAGGACGATCAATAAATGAGTCAACACCTTTACTTGCATATCTTTTCTTTTTTGAAGCATCTCATCATTTGCATGCATCCATTCATACATTTTATATGTATTAATCATGTATACAATTAAATTAACCTGGAAAATGTTATAAAACAGAACTTGCAATCATTCTGCATCAATATTGCACTCGATCTCAAGTGAGAAAAATGGAAGAACACTTCAGTAGGTTAGAAGCAGATCTGAGAAGCCAGATAGAAAGGTCACAATTGGAACTGAAAGAGTCCATGTTGAAAGCTCAGCAAGACATGTTGGAGCAGCTCACCCAAATGTTAGGACTTAAGCTATCAGATGATACGAAAAGAAAAGGAACGGTAGAGAATCCGCTTCAAACCGGGATAGAACCAGCATATTCCCCCATTGTAATCGGCTCAGCCCCTGTCCCACAAAAGGGAGCGACGTTTAGTTTCCGAGCCGGAACATCGATCCAGAATCCGTTATTTGGAGCGGCTGAAAGTGATGAAAATACCGGCGACAATGTGCCTGATTTGGATGAGCTCGAGAAATTTAGCAAAGTAAAAGCAGAATTCTCTAAACAGCTCGAGGAGACTAGGAAAGACCAAGAAGAAAAGCTTCGGGTTAGAGAAGTAGAAGAGGACTCTCTTGGTTTGAACGCGAGCGACCTTAGCCTAGTCCCGGATGTAGAGATTCCCCCGAAATTTAGAACGCCTGAGTTTGAAAAATATGACGGCACAACATGCCCCACTACACATGTGACCATGTTCTGTCGGAAGATGGCCGTATTTACCAGTAATGAAAAGCTTCTCATTCACTGCTTCCAGGACAGCTTGATAGGATCCGCGGCAAGGTGGTATAATCAGTTGACCCGTGCACAGATTAAGTCATGGAAAGACTTAGCAAAAGCTTTCATTGATCAGTACAAGCATGTTACTGATATGATTCCCAACAGATTTATGCTGCAAAATTTGGAACAGAAGAAAAGTGAAAGCCTTCGCGAATACGCTCAACGATGGCGAGATCTTGCGGCACAAGTACAACCGCTACTTCGCGAAAACGAAATCACTCTCATGTTTGTGGATACTTTGAAAGGAGTGTTGTACGATCGACTAATCGGTAACCCGATAAGTAACTTTGCCGAATTAGTCATGACCGGTGAGCGCATTGAGGCAGCCATCAAAAGTGGTAGGATTAAGGGAGGTGAACCGCTCAAAAAGCAATTTAAGAGAAAGGAGCATGAAGTAAATACCTTCAAATCATGTCAGAATTTAACAATATCACAACCACAATCGGCCAGCAATACTCAGGGAGGCGGTAGAAGAGATGACAGGAAGCCGAAGAAAGAATTTGAAAAGACGACCTTCACCCCTATCCAGATCCCGTACAAGGAGTTGTACGCTCAGTTACACAAAGCTGATTTGGTGCGACCTTTCCATGTGACTCCTTTCAGTCCACTATACCCAGCATGGTATGATGCAAAAGCACATTGCGAATATCATGCCGGCGTTCCTGGTCATAACATTGAGAACTATATAGCCTTCAAGAAGCTTGTTCAGAATTTGTTGAATACGGGAGTCTTACAATTGGGAGAACCAAGTACCACTAGTAACCCGCTTCCTAACCACGGGAATCAGGGGATTAATAGTATCGAAAAAGAATCCCCTAAAAAGGCCATATCTATGGTATCAGATATACGATCCCCTTTGAGATGGGTGTTCTGACATTTGTGTATGGCACGTCTAATAGACCGAGGGATGGTAATTGTAAAGGAGGGATGCGGTCGATACTGCGAATATCATCAGACTAGTGACCATGACATCTAAACTTGCTCAGAATTTCGGAGTAAGGTGCAAGCACTCATGGATACCAAAGAAATTGAGTTCTTTGCAAAATGTGAGGAGGAAAAGCCAGAAATCTGTATGATGGATATTCCAAGCAACAAATACACAGCTCAGAGACCCTTTATCATCAGTCGTAGGGTGGACGAAGAGGGGTCTTCTAGCCAAAATGCTCCGAGACTCATAATTTCTCCTCCCTCGACCTTCCCTTTTAAAAGCACACAGAGGGTGCCTTGGAATTACACCGCCAATATCTCTACACCTGGAAATCCAGGAACGCAAGAAGCCGTTACACCAGAAGAGGGGAGGCCAGTTCAGGAAGGTGATGCATTGGGGCAAAATTCTGAAATAGTGAATGAAGTAGGGCACTTTACAAGGAGCGGGAGATGTTATTCCCCTCAGGAGGAGAAGAAACCCGACGAACAAAAGGGTAAGGGCAAACTCGTTGAGCCAGAAAAAGTATTCGGGGATGATCCCCCCTCAAAGATCCTCGAACCCGTGACTGAGGCTCAGGCCCAAGAGTTTTTAAGGTTCCTGAAGCACAGTGAGTACAATGTGGTTGATCAACTTCGAAAGCAACCGGCCAGAATCACGGTGCTCGACCTGTTACTGAATTCAGAAAAGCACCGAGAAGCATTGCTAAAGGTGTTGAATCAAACTTTTGTAGAGCAAGACATCACTGTCAAGAAGCTTGACCAGATTGTGAACCACATAGCTGCCGATAATTATATCACTTTCAGTGATGATGAAATCCCAGAGGAAGGAAGAGGTTCAACTAAAGCTCTCAATATCACAACTCACTGCAAGGGGCATGTTTTGCCAGGAGTGCTTATCGATAACGGGTCTGCCCTTAATGTTATGCCCATGGCTACTTTACAACGACTGCCTATTGATAACTCCCATATGAAGTTTTGTCAGAACACTATCCGGGCATTTGACGGCACTCAGAGGGAAGTGGCCGGGAAGATCGAGATACCTCTGCTTATAGGCTCAGTCGAATATGTCATAGAGTTCGTGGTTATGGACATCCGACCGTCGTACAATTGTTTATTAGGGAGGCCGTGGATTCATGCAGCCGGGGCTGTCCCTTCTTCGCTTCATCAGAAGCTGAAATATGTGATGGAAGGAAAGCTTGTGACAGTCAACACGGAACAAGACGTCATTGATGTTGTAACTTCGGATGTTCCCTATGTTCCCCCTGCTAAAGATGCTCTAGAATGTTCCTTTCGAGCCTTGGAATTCATCAACGCCACGTTTGTGGCGGAGGGGAGTCAGATTCCAACCCCGAGATATTCGAACTGGACTAAGATGATAGTGATTGAGACTGTTGGAAAGGGATCTAGGAAAGGGAGAGGACTCGGAAAGAACTTGCAAGGATGTCTGAAAGTCAGAAGTGTTATTGACAAGAGGGACAGGTTTGAGTTAGGCTTTCACCCTACCTATCTGCAAAGGAAACAAGAAAGAAAAAGGAGGGAAGAGCAAAGAAGATCCCGACTCAGGGGAGAAGACATCCCATGGAAACCAATAGTCAAAACTGATCTCAAGAATAGCTTCACCTTCGGAGGGATTAAGAATTCTGGGGACAAAGTGCACCAAGCCAATTTAGAAGGACAGAAGTTTTATGAGGATGAGCTTATGAGTGAAATTTTTGAAATGATGGATGTAAATATGATCTCCCAGAATGCCAAGGGAAAGTCTGCATTGTTTGCCATTCGTCCATGTCTCCCGGATGAAAAGCTCAACAATTGGACAAGCATCGATCTGCCTGTAGTTGCTAAGAATGAATCAAAATAATGTCTAAAAAACACCTCCCATTCGCTTTCGCTCCAAAGCAATGGGATTTTTTTGTAAAGGGCATCTATGTTAATCTGCATTTCAATGAAAACAAAGGGCTTCACGCTCTTTTTTTCAAATGGCAAACAATCTTCTTTTCATACATTTTGTTCCTTGCATTCTTTATCTCTTTATTCTTTATTTGTAAAATATGTATACTATTTCCCAACATAGGAAATTTAAATTCTTGCAGGTTCGGTAATATCGATTGTATGAATGATACTGAACTTAATCCTGTACCGAATTTCGAACAACCCGTACTTGTCGTAGAAGCCGAAGAAGGGGAAGAGGAGTTAGAGATCCCCGATGAGTTAATAAGGTTGATGGCCAGTGAAGAAAAGCAGATACTGCCCCATCAGGAGGATCTAGAGATAATAAATTTGGGATCTGAAGAAGAAAGAAGAGAAGTAAAAATAGGTACAACTTTAGCATCAGACTCAAGGGAAAAATTAATTGGGTTGCTTTCAGAGTTTAAAGATGTTTTTGCTTGGATGTATCAAGATATGCCAGGTTTAAATACAGATATTGTTGTACACAAGCTACCCACACGACCGGAGAATAAGCCCGTCCAACAAAAGCTCCGTAGGTTGAGAACGGATATGTTGTTGAAAATTAGAGAAGAAGTAAGAAAGCAGTTCGAAGCCGGGTTCTTGAAAGTAGCAAAGTACCCAGAGTGGGTTGCAAATATCGTGCCGATGCCCAAAAAGGATGGGAAAGTACGCATGTGCGTAGATTATCGTGATCTCAATAAGGCCAGTCCCAAAGACAATTTTCCTCTCCCGCATATTGACACCTTTGTTGACAATACTGCGGGGCACTCATGGTTTTCTTTCATGGACGGTTTTTCGGGCTATAATCAGATCAAGATGTGCCCTGATGACATGGAAAAAACCACCTTCGTGACACTGTGGGGCACGTTCTGCTATAAAGTAATGCCTTTTGGGTTGAAGAATGCCAGGGCCACCTATCAAAGGGTAATGGTGACCCTTTTTCACGACATGATGCACAAAGAGATTGAAGTGTATGTGGATGACATGATCGCCAAATCCAAGACGGAGAATGAACATATTCAGAATCTGCAAAAGTTGTTTCTGAGGTTAAGAAAATATCAGTTGAAGCTCAATCCCGCCAAATGTACCTTCGCAGTAACATCCGAAAGGCTCCTCGGGTTCGTAGTCAGCCGAAGAGGAATAGAAATTGATCCGGATAAGGTCAAAGCCATAAGGGACCTCCCGCCACCGCAAACCCAAAAGGAAGTTCGTGGTTTCTTAGGAAGGCTGAACTACATCTCCCGTTTCATATCTCAGTTAACGGATAAATGTGACCCCATTTTCAGACTTCTCCGTAAAAATGACCCAGGAACATGGGATGAAGATTGTCAGGTGGCGTTTGAGAAAGTTAAGGATTATCTAACTAAAGCCCCAGTTTTAGTGGCTCCCGTGCCCGACCGACCATTGATTTTATACTTAACAGTTTTCGAGAACTCAATGGGTTGTGTGTTAGGCCAACAAGACGAGTCATGTAGGAAGGAAAGAGCAATCTACTATTTAAGTAAGAAGTTCACAGAAGGTGAATCTCGATATCCATAGACTCAAAAGTTGTGTTGTGCCCTGGTTTGGGCAACTAAAAGGTTGAGACAGTATATGTTGTATCACACCACCTATCTGATATCACGGTCTGATCCCTTAAAAGCCCTAATGGAAGCACCAGCGTTAACAGGAAAGATGGTTCGATGGGAGATGCTTTTGTCTGAATTTGACATTGTGTATGTGAATCAAAAATCCGTAAAGGGCAGTGCAGTGGCTGATTTCTTGGCAAGTCGGGTCGCGAAGAATTATGAACCCCTGAACTTTGATTTCTTGGATTAAGATTTAGTATCCGCCATAGCCGAGGGTGGAATAACCGAAACCGCGTTGCCATGGAAACTATATTTTGATGGGGCTTCTAATACCCTCGGGCACGGCATAGGGGCAATGTTGGTCTCCCCGGAGGAAATTCATTATCCGCTCACGAGCAGGTTGAATTTCTTTTGCACTAATAATATGGCAGAATATGAAGCCTGTGTAATGGGTCTATACGCAGCTATCGAACGGAAGGTTCATGTCCTTCAGGTGTTCAGAGACTCTTCGCTAGTCATTTATCAGTTACGGCAAGAGTGGGAAACCAAGGACCCCAAGTTGATCAAGTATTATAATCTGATTCAGGATTTGATTCAAAATTTTGAAAGAATCAGTTTTGAATATCTACCGAGGGAGGATAACCAAATGGTTGATGCTTTGGCCACTCTGGCCGCGACTTTCAAGACAAACACAAAGGCTCAAATGAGGTCACTAGAGATGCAAAGCATCGAATTGCCCGTCCACTGTTATGGAGTGGAAGAGGAGAAAGATGGGAATCCTTGGTATCACGATATTCTGCATTACATCAAATCTCAAGTTTATCCTGAAGGAGACACAGATGTTGATAAAAGGACTATTAGGAGAATGGCAACAGGGTTTGTTCTCGATGGGGATATCTTGTACAAAAGAGGGAGAGATCAGGTGTTAATGAGATGTGTTGGCGCCCAAGAAGCTAAAACCATAGTGACAGAAATACACGATGGCATATGCGGGACTCATGCTAATGGTTTTGCAATGGCTAGAAAAATCATGAGATGTGGCTATTATTGGTCAACGATGGAAGGAGATTGCATTAGTTATGCCAAAAGATGTCACAAATGTCAGATCTATGCGGATAAAATTCACTCCCCGCCATTGCCGTTACATACTTTGAACGCACCTTGGCCTTTTGCCGCTTGGGGGATAGATGTCATCGGACAAATTCGTCCTAAGGCATCTAATGGACACCGTTTCATTTTAGTAGCAATTGATTATTTCACTAAATGGGTAGAGGCTGCCTCCTACGCCAACATCACGCGAGCCACGGTCTGTAGGTTTTTGAAAAGAGAGATCATCTATCGTTATGGTTTGCCAGAAAGAATTATTACTGATAATGCCACAAATCTGAATAACAAGATGATTTCCGAGATGTGTGAACAGTTTAAGATTATGCATCACAACTCTACCGCATACCGCCCCAAGATGAACGGAGCAGTTGAGGCTGCTAATAAGAACATTAAGAGGATCATAGCAAAAACTACAGATACTTTCAAGGATTGGCATGAGAAGTTGCCTTTTGCGTTGTTTGCTTATCGAACCTCAATACGAACCTCGACCGGGGCAACCCCATACTCACTGGTTTACGGTATGGAAGCAGTCCTACCACTCGAAGTTGAAATACCTTCTCTCCGAATTCTGAGTGAATCTAAATTGGAAGATACTGAATAGACACAAGTCAGGATAGACAATCTGAATCTGATAGAGGAAAAGAGATTGAACGCCATTTATCATGGTCAGATGTATCAGAAAAGAATGATGCGAGCCTATAATAAGAAGGTTAGGCTTCGTGAATTTCAGGAAGGGGATATGGTGCTAAAAAGGGTTCTACCTATTCAAAAGGATTTCCGAGGGAAATGGATGCCTAACTGGGAAGGGCCGTACATTGTGAAGAAGATCTTTTTAGGGGGAGCTGTCATTCTGACAAAGATGGACGGGAATGAGTTCAATAATCATGTGAATTCAAATTGGATCAAGAGGTATTATGCTTGAGTTAGAAGGGGAAGAAGAAAAAAAAACAAAAAAAGAAAAAGAGAAAAAGAAAAAAAAGAAGAAAAAGAAAAAAAGAAAAAAAGAAAAAAAAAGAGAAAAAAAGAAAAAAGAAAAACGGGGGGTTCAGGGTGAAAACCCGAAGAGGGCACCTTAGGACCATAGGAGGGTTTAAGGTGAAAATCCGAAAAGGACGCCTTATAACCGAAGGAGATTTTGAGTTGAAAACCTGAAAGGGCGGCTCAAATATTTGCAAGGCCCGACACTTTGTCAACCTTCTCGAAGGCTACTATGATCAAGTCGGGAAGTGAGATTTTCGCTGCGGTGGATGAGTTCTCGTATCATTCATACCTTCAATATTGGGAAGTCTGTTTTGAGTTTAATTCTCCTCCTTCTCTTGCATATTCCGTGTTTGCCATGACTTTTGAAATATAATAGCTATATTAAATATTTCTTGTTGAATCATATTTATTCCTTTTCTGGTATATTCATAGATAAATCAACCCGGAACATCGATGAATAAAGTTTTTTCGAAATTGCTATGATTTATCCCATCAGCTAAAGGTCGGAGAGAAGCGAAGTCCAAGTTGATCTGCAGTAATCAACAGAGATCATCAAAAATTCAACTCTACAAGGTGAAAACCCAAAAGGGCGCCTAAGAGAAAAAAAAGAAAGAAAAAAGAGAAGAAAAAGAAAAAAAGAGAAGAAAAAGAAAAAAAGAAAAAAGAAAAAAGAAAAAGAAAGAAAAAAGAGAAAAAAAAAGAGAAAAAAGAAAAAGAAAAAGAAAAGAGGAAAAGGGGAAGGAAAAGTCATCAAAGTGAAAACCTGCGAACGGGTGTTCTAAAAGAAGTAAATTCAGGAATCCCGTTTTTGGAGGCAAAAAGCAATGTCAGCAGATGGCTTGAGTCCTAACATAGGGAGCGTTTACAGAGAAGACATGAAATCAAAGAAACCAGATCCGGACAACTTTCATCTATGACCCGAACATGTATCATGTAGAATAGGAGCATGCTAACCCATACCATGTCGCATCATATGCATTTACAGGAAAGAAGAACACAAGCACTTTAATGTGTGCCCACTACGGTATACGCTCGAAGAGAGGGAACGTCAGATGCTACAATGATCAGAAATCAGAGCATCTCGATGATGTGGATTCTATGGAGAAGGGATCAACATCGTTTTTGCGACATACACTCGAAGAGAGGGGTCACCCACCACGGTATACGCTCGAAGAGAGGGACCGTCGGATGCTGCAATGATCAGAAATCAGAGCATCTTGAAGATACGGATTCTACAGAGAAGGGATCAACATTGTTAGAATTCTAGATTTAGGGTCTCATATAGGAGAGACTCGGATCGAAGACTATTGCGAAGAGTTTTATATAGGAAAGACTGGAAGTTTTTAGAAGTTGGTTCCATATAGAAAGGGTCAATTTCTTCAATAAGTTCAGAGCTTAGAGTCTCGCAGAGGGAAGACCCACAACTCAAGATCTTTTAATTTGTTCAAAATAGTAAAATAAGGGAATCAAGATTTGCTTCTGATAAACCTCTTTTAATATGTGCAGGTAGTCAGGTTACCGGTTATGGATCATGGGATCAAAAAAGTAAAAGATCTATCAGAGTTATGGAAATAGGGCTTTCATATCCAAATAGGGAAGTCGGATAAAATTAGTGCTTTTTGTCATTGCTTCATCATTGTTTTACAACGATAAGCAAAGAGGGGCAACTGTAATCACTAATTTTATCCGGTGTCTAAATTCGGGTTCAATTTTAATTTTCATTTCAATAACGGGCTTGAGAATGTCAGAAAAATAGAATCAAAAATTACTTCATTAGCGTATATGTGTTTTTATCCAAAAAATCACAAAAATATTACTTTATGTATATATATTAAAATTATACATACTAATATTTTGTTCTTACTACTTCCTTTTAATATATATATATCTTATGTTATTTTTAATCTTAATTTTCGGTAAACCAGTTTATTATTTAAAAGCTTTACTCCCTTTTGTTTATTATTATTAATATGTTCATTCCTACTGTGATATGTTTATATTTCGTTTCTTTTATTGGTTTATTTGTTAATATTATTAATACTTTATTGCTTTATTCTATTATCATCTGTTATTTGTTTTTTATTATTATTATTATTTTATATTATTATTATCTTTTGTTATTATTATTATTTAATTTTATCTAGTATTTTATTATTATATTTCAAATAAATAAAACATAAATAATAAATCCCTTAAATGAATAATAAAGCCCAAATAATATAATAATCCATACACAAACCCAATATAAATATATACAAGTCCGTTATACATCAAACCCAATATACATCAAGCCCAATTCTTTTAAGTCCAGAGCCGGATAAAAAAACCCTAGCTGATCAACCCTTGGTCTCTATGCACAGCCAACATCTGGCCATTAGATCTAATCCAGATCCAACGGCCCAGATTCGAGGGGGAGAGCCGGTTCAGCTCCAGCCACGCGCCAACGCGCCCGCGTGTCGCATTCCACGCGCGCGTATCCTTCACGCGGGAACTCTCCAGATGCCTCGACCGTTCGTTCTCCTCGCCGCCGATTACCTCCGTGGACCATCCTCCGGCGATGATTCACACATACAAACAAACAAAACCATGTCAGAATCGTACGATTTGCAGAGCAAAAACACAATGAATTTCAGAATTTACAGGTAAAAAGGGGACATTTTTCTAGCAGCACCAGTACATGACAGAGAGGCATAAATAAATATTCAGAGGCGGACATAAAGAAATCAGAGAGAAAAAGGGCAGAAAAGAGTTCTTTTTCATCTTGTAATCCGACTATAAAAAATCGGAAACAAAAATATTGTAACAGAGACGATTTTATTTTGAACAATCAATAGAAAATCAGAGGCATTTTTCTTAGAGGTAAGAAAAGGAAGGAAATCTGAGTTTTTTTATTTTTGTTTACATTTGGAGATAGAATCTTCTCCCTTCATCCGACACTTCTCCGGCGATAAGCCGCGGCTCTTGTGCCATTGGTGAGCCGAGAATGGAGGAGTGAGAAGGCTTCACACTCTCTGTCTCGGTTTGCTTTTGAAGAGAAAAGGGTTTCAGATTTTCTGTTTTGACAAACAAGGGAGGTTCCATTTTGTGTTTTCAAGTGACCCAAGTGTTTTAATCGGTTTAGTTTTTCAAAGAGGGGCTATTTTTTGGTTATCTTTAAATTCGCCGGCCACCGTGAGTGGTGGCCGGAATCTGGGTTTTGTGACGGTTTACGTCCGGTTTCTGGAGATGCGGATGAACACAAAGAACATGTTCTTCGTGTTCTTCCTTTGGCTTGAAGATCTCAGAGGTTTCAGAGGACTCTCGGTTTTAAGAGAAATGAGAGAAAGAAAAGCGTTATTTTTTTGTGTTTTATATTCATCCATAAAATTAAAATGGTTTTATTACTTCATTTAAATCCCCCCGTGTTTTCAAAATTAGTCCCGAGGTCCCTGGAATTTCACTTCGTTTTGCGATTTTGTCACCAATCCGGTGATTTTATCATCTTTATTTGGTATTATTATTACTAGGTCCCTCCGTGTTTTTATTATTATTTTTGAACACTTCCCCTTAGTTTATTTGCTTTTCAAGCCCTTATCTCTTTATTTTGTTTTATAATTTAGTCATTTACAGTGTTTTTTTATCTTATTGTATATTTATTCTTTTTCTTATATTATTATATGCTCTTATTATTGATGCATCTCCTTTTATTGCATGTGTTCATTACACTCGTATGTTTATTTCTTTACTTGGTCATTATTTGTAGATTAGTACTCCGTTGTATCTATTTCCTTTTGTTATCCTTGTATGCTAAATGATGAAAAAGGGGGGCTAGGGACATTATTTTCTACATTTTGTAGAGGGTATGAGATCATCCCCTATAACCCCATTTTCTCCATCTTTTGCCATTTCAACAACCATCAAAGATAAGATTTTTGAGGGTTTAACGATGAAATCTCGTTTTATGCTTGAAGAGTAAGTTGTAGAGGGTTTTGTGATCTCTAAAAAGAGGTAACGAAGTGTTGTTTTTGTAAGGATGAAGGTTTTGGTGGGGGGTTGGTTTGAGTTTTAAGAGCTTAGAATCTGAGTTTTCTAAGTGTTTTTAGGCTTAAGAATCATCCCAAGACCTTTCTAATTCGTTCTTCATCTTTCTCTTGTAAAGAAAAAGGATTGTGAGCCATCAACAAGCCTTGAAAAGAAGAAAGCTTGAGGAGAGGAAGAGTGGACGTTTTGAGCTATTGCTTGTGCTAAGGTTGGTACTCCCAACTCTTCTCTTCTATCAATCATGTCATGGTAGGTTTCATTGCATATACACTCATGTTTGTATGCTTGGTTTGAAGCTTTTGGGTCTTTAATGGTGAATTTCGTATCTATGAGATTGATGACTAAAAAATGGTGTTAAAACACTCTAAACATCATTAATATTGAGTAAGAACACTTTAGGATCGAATAGATTATTGTTGAGGGGAAACCTTAAAAATTTCTTAAGTGAAACAAGCATTTTGTGTAGGGGGTATCGATACTAGAGGCCCGTGTATCGATACCCTTGAGAGAAAATAGGCTTGATGAGAAAGGCTATCAAACCATGGTTCGATACCAAACCTACCAGTGGCATCGGATAACACCCGTGGTCGATACCAGTATCGAATTGGGTAATCCCCTTTTTGTTGACCTTGAAGTTGGTCAATGGGTATCGATACTAGTATCGATACTAGTGTTTTGATACCCTCTTTGGGTTGGTATCGATGCAGGGTGTTTCGATACCTCACCTAAGGGTATCGATACCCCTATGTAATTTTTCCAAGTTGAGTATAGAATTGGGGCTCGGTGATTTTAATAAAAGGTTCCATTAATCTAAAAGCTATGAAACAAATTATTAAACTAAGATTGATGTTATAATCCCGAAAGATTAAATTGAGATAATCTTAATATATCTTGTTGTGCTAAGATCTTAGGTGGATCGTTTTAGTGGTTTGAGTCCTTGTATGTTGAAAATCTGGATATCTATATGTGTTGCAACATGTTGAAGGCCATCCAATGTAATATGCCGGATGATGTATTGAAGACTTTTATTTTCCAGTGTTGGGCGACCTCACTCGAAGATGTTCGATGTAATATTCCGAGCATAGGATTGGTTGGGCGGCCTCCATCCTTTTTCGAATGTTGGGCGGCCTCGTTCGAAGATATCCTATGTAACATTCTGGGTATAGGATTTGAGGGCAGCCTTAATCCTGAGTGTAGGATCCCGATAATGTGTGGATGCGGGCCTCGCTCTTGTGTGTTGACTTGTTGCGACTTGTATATGCTGTGTGCGATAATATACATCTCATTTATGCCATGTGATAAGCGAGTATGCTAGACCATCATATCATGCACGATGTTTATATGTTTTGCTTTCTGCTTATGATATACATGATGTTGGCTGAGTTCGGCGTATCCACTGAGCTTTCATAGCTCAATATTCGAAATGTGTTTTCGTGCGTACAATTAGTCAAGGTTTAGATTTCAACATCGACTGTGTTGTCAGAGTAAAATTAGTAGATTTAGTGGGCTAGTACTATGTCGAACCTTATAAGTAATTTGTAACTCTATTTATTTAATTTGGGTCGAATGTTTAATGGTTTTGTAATATTTTGGAGCTCTGTGTACTTAAAACTATTTTAGGATTATATTTTAACTAGTATGAATTTTATGAATTGTTTTTGGACTTAGGTTGGTTTTATTATTGGGCTTTGAAAAGAAATTTTAAAATACAGGTTTTGGGCCGGAGGCCCAATATGACATCGGGTCGAGGGTGGTATATTTAGTGGTATCAGATCCCAAGTTGAGTCGGTTCTAGGAAGTCCCCAAGGGAGTCTAGTGTGTTATATAGGTGTTAGACAAGTACTTGCCCATGAGTCGATACAGTACTTCTTTTAAAGCTGAAATTTCGATGGTGTAATCTTGTTGTTGTTGTTGTTGTTTGTGCAAAAGTTGTTGAGTATACCGCGAGACATGTTAGAGATCAGGAGGAAAGTCGGGGTTCTCGTGGAAGAGACTCCCCGACTATGAGTGTGAACCCGATGAGGAGGTACCATCGGATGATGTAGTTGGTCAAGGGGACAACTATTTTGCTCAGTTGAACCGTACCCTGCACAGGATAGTGAGAGTTATACCGAGGCCATCTTCTATGCCTCGTGAGGCACCAGTTGAGAGGGAGCGAGACAGGGAGCTGTCGACTTCTTTGTTATGGGACTTGTAACCCCTAAACCCGACCTAAAATAAATAGGTCGAATCTAAAAAGTTATATTTTAAAACTTTTCTCTCAAGAAACCAATTTTAAAATATATACTTTAATTTAAAATAAAACTATAGCGATAATATAAATATCCAAAATATCTCAAAGTTTACAAAATAATAAATAATAACCTGAATAACTAAAAAAAGTTTTATTTTGATAATGAAAAACTGAATAAAATTTGAGATCCTCCAAGTACCGCATCGCCTAAAGTTCAAAGGTATGTAAGAGAAAAGCTAAGAGGGTGTAAGCTAAAAAGCTTAATGTGTCTCTAAGGTTCAAAAAAAACAGCAAAACACAGTTTATAAAATTATTTCTCAAGAGTAATATTTCAAAAGCTAAAATTCGGTTCACATAAATACTTTTCTCAAGAGTAAAGTTTTTGAAAAAAATGCAAATCATGATGTATGGATGATATCATACGCACAACACAAATCCCAACTACAACGTCACCAATCCGAGTGGAGGAGTTCCCCAAAATCCTCACCTACAACGTCACCAAAATTTAAGAGTGGTCTTAGGCTTCCGGAAAGTTGCCACGACTTCCTCCGTACACAATCCCATCTCATGCACACAATATGATGTAACATGATTTGAAAATCCGAAAACAATAATAATTTAATCCGAAATCACAATTTGTCTGAAATCTCAATTTATCCGAAAACACAATTCACAAGATATAAAAATCATATTTACTCTTAAAAATGTGAAATCTCAAATCTGAAAATTTTAATATTTCTCAAATCGCAATGACATGTATGCATGGTAACACAAATGCACAATCAAAATCACTATACAAAAAATAGACAAGCTAACAAAACATGAGTATTTTCAAAAACAAAATATTAAGCATTTCACAAAAAATATATTTTTCGAAAAAAAACATATATAGCACTAGTAAGAGAGCACACCTTAGCCAAAGCGATTCGAATTACTAAATAACAAGGTCTTGAACTCGAACAGAAATAAATGAGGAATATATAGACTTTAGAGAATCTTGATGAAAAAAATAATTGAAGGTTTTCTCTTAAACCAAAATATGAATATATAGAGAAAAAAACTAATTCTCATTAGAATTAGAACTCTACTAAACCATAATAATTTAATAAAATAATAATAAAAAAAGATTACAGAATTTTAAAAGGATTTTCCTTCTTTATCTACACCTTTATATAATATATTATAAATAAAGAGTTTTAATAAAACAATAATTAGAATAAAATAATATTTTTAATTAAAAATTTTATCTAAAAAATTCTCTTAAATATAGAAAATAAATTTAAAACCCTCAAGAAAAATTAGGATTCAAAAATTGAGAATCTAAAAACTAGGATTTTTAATTTAGGATTTCAAAATTAGGGTTTCAAAAATTATGAATAATTTTTAGGGTGTTACATCTCTCCCACCCTTGAAAGAAATTTTGTCCTCGAAAATTTTCAAACTTGACGGTAATTTTTCAAAATCAATTATTGCGAGCCTCACATTTCGAGGGTTGAACTTGACTCTGATACAAAAAATATAACCCCTAAATCCGACCTAAAATAAATAGGTCGAATCTAAAATGTTACGTTTGAATACTTTTCCCTCAAGAAACCAATTTTAAAAAATATATACTTTAATTTAAAATAAAACTATAGCGGTAATATAAATATCTCAAATGTCTCAAAGTTTACAAAATAATAAATAATAACCTGAATAAATAAAAATAGTTTCTTTTTTATAATGGAAAACTGAATAAAATTTGAGATCCTCCAAGTATCGCATCGCCTAAAGTTCAAAGATCTATAAGAGAAAACTTAAAAGGGGTAAGCTAAAAAGCTTAATATGTCTCTAAGGTGCAAAAATAACAACAACAACAAAACATAGTTTATAAAATTATTTCTCATGAGTAATATTTCAAAAACTAAAATTCGGTTTACATAAATACTTTTCTCAAGAGTAAAGTTTTGGAAAAAATGCAAATCATGATGTATGGATGATATCATACGCACAACACAAATCCTAGCTACAACGTCACTAATCCGAGTGAAGGAGTTTCCCAGAACCCTCACCTACAACGTCACCAAAATCTGAGAGTGGTCTTAGGCTTCCAGAAAGCTGCCACGAATTCCTCCATATACAATCCCATCCCATGCACACAATATGATGTAACATGATTTGAAAATCCAAAAACAATCATAATTCAATCCGAAATCACAATTTTTCTGAAATCTCAATTTATTCGAAAATACAATTCACAAGATATAAAAATCATATTTACTCTTAAAAATGTTAAATCTCAAATCTGAAAATTTTAATATTTCTCAAATCGTAATGACATGTATGCATGGTAACACAAATACACAATCAAAATCATAATACAAAAATTAGACATGCTAACAAAACATGAGCATTTTTCAAAAACAAAATATTAAACATGTCACAAAAAATATATTTTTCGAAAAAAAAATGTATAGCACTAGTAAGAGAACACACCTTAGCCAAAGCGATTCAAATTACTGAATAACAAGTTCTTGAATTCGAATAAAATTAAACGAGGAATATATAAGCTTTAGATAATCTTGATGAAAAAAAATAATTGACGATTTTCTCTTAAACCAAAATATGTATATATAGAGAAAAAATAACTAATTCTCATTAGAATTAGAATTCTACTAAACCATAATAATTTAATAAAATAATAATAAAAAAGATTACAGAATTTTAAAAGAATTTTCTTTCTTTATCTAAAACTTTA
Source organism: Abelmoschus esculentus (assembly GCA_035048815.1). NCBI lineage: Eukaryota > Viridiplantae > Streptophyta > Magnoliopsida > Malvales > Malvaceae > Abelmoschus > Abelmoschus esculentus. The sequence goes on along the minus strand of JAUCBN010000026.1, from coordinate 6,792,061 downwards.
TATACTATATTATAAATAAAGAGTTTTGATAAAACAATAATTAGAATAAAATAATATTTTTAATAAAAAAAATTTATCCTAAAAATTCTCTTAAATATAGAAAATCAATTTAAAACCCTCAAGAAAAATTAGGACTCAAAAATTGGGAATATGAAAACTAGGGTTTTTAATTTGGGATTTCAAAATTAGGAATAATTTTAGGTTGTTATAGGACAGGATAATCCCGTACAAGCGGATCAGTGGTTACATGACACATGATGGATAATAAAACAAATGAGTCTGAGGTCAGAGGATAAGCTATCGTGTGTGTTGTCGCTTTTGAAGGAAAACGCGAGAGAGTGGTGGTGTAACATCCTGAATTTGGGTCTAGTAGTTTTCGTTCTAGTTAGGAAGGTTCGATTCGGGTCAAATCGGATTTCTTCGGTTTATTAATTCCGGGTAATTAAAATAATAATATTTTAATCATGTGAATAGTGAATTTCTAGAAAATTCTAAAAATGTTAAAAATAATGTTTAAGGCTAATGGAATGTTGATTGAGTCTTAATTTGGTTTGGTTAAGCTTAATTTCCATTTTAGTGTCTAAATTGCAAATTTTGAAAAGTTAGTGGCAAATTATAATTTTGCCAAAAAATTTGTTTTTTGTGAATAAATTAAAAAATAAGCCAAAGCTTAGAATCCTTGAAGGAACATTAACCCAAATTTTTAATTAGAGATTACTCACCAAAATTGGTTTTAATTGACAGTTAATCTCATTTTTCTTTTTCACTCCATTTTCTCTCAAATTTTTATCTCCATGACTTCTCAAATCACTTACTGAATTCTTCTTCATTTTTATCAAGATTTATCTCATTTTATTCAGCATTTTTACCTCTTCAAATCCTCTCAATTTGTTTTACAAAATCATCAACCGATTTCAAGAAAAATCAAGAGAATTCATGTCAATTTTGGTGGATGTATCTCAAAGGTAATCTTTTGTTTCCTTTTAAATTCTAAGGTTCTTTATTTGATATTACCAACCATTTTACTTACAAATAATTAATGTCAACTTGATTTTGTGTTTTAATTCAAGATTTTGGAGTTTTTATGGAAATTTCAAGAAAGTAAGTTAGATCTTGTTCAAGGCTGTAATTGGGATGATTTTCTACGAAATTATACTTATTTGAATTATTTAATGAGTCTTGTAATGATCTTACGTAGTTTTAATCATGGAATAAATGAATCAGTGTTGTTATAAGTAGTTTTCGGATGGTTTTATGGGTTGTTTTTGATGTTCTATTTTTGCTGGAGGTATAAGGATGGTTTGAAGGTGTTTTTAGTTCATAATTAAGGAGGTTTAGGGGTTCGATTCGTTAGGTTACTAGCTGGTGTAGTTTCGGGTGTTTTCGGCTAGGTTTTTGGTCTTTTTGGCTTGATGTATTTTCTTAAGTTTTGACTATTTGGCAATGTCCTTGAGGAACATGTTTTCATAGAGATTTGGGGAATGCATAACTTGGATTTTGAAATGATGCATGCATGTGTTAGTTGCTGTAAATGCATGGTTTAGAATCATATTCATGGCTTGTGGAAGCATGAAAATGAATTGGAAAAATATGTGGTTATTTGTCTTACATTTATTTGATTAAGCCGTTGATCATGATTTTAGTTCCCTTGATGAACATATTATGAATACATTGCAAGCAGTAAGTTAACATGCATGATTGGAATGATATTAGCTTAGTGACACTAACTATAGTTACGAATACGAATGACATGTCATTAGGATAAAGTGCACTAAGTGTCCGACTGTGCATGTAAAGCTTGCCTATATGTAAACAAGGGTGACTTTGTGTCCGACCGTGCATAGTGGGATAACATGTATACAAGGGTGACTTTGTGTCCAATTGATGCATGTGGAGACCAAGTGTCTAATTTTGGAATAAGGAATCCGTGTATTCAGTGAGCTTAAGGTTCACAACAATACATCACTTGAACGCCAATATGCACGATTCATGAATTGATTTGAGTACGAACATGAGCATGATTTGTTTAAGCATACTTTGATTTAGCACAAAGAGTGCAAGATATGGTTTTAAATTAGTTTTAAACGTTGCATTGATGAAGTTGTTTTAGAGCTATCTCACTAAGCATATTTTGCTTAAGCTCTCTTTTCATTTTTGCAGAGAAGTAAAGGCTTTAGAGGCAGCATTTGTAGCAAGTGGTCCAAGGGGAAGACTTCACACATTTTGGTATGCTTTGACAAATAAAAAGGGATTGGCAATGTGTAAACCGATTCCTTAAAGAGTGTGTTCTGAATTAGTTAAAGAATTGTAATAGCAACTTTGAGATATACATTGCTTTTTGATTTGGTGGAGTGATATGTTGATGGGTTTGCTTGAAGCATGTTTAATCATGAATGGTTTATGGTATCGAGTCAAAGTTAGGAAGCATGCCTATAAGTGTTATGGTGGTTTTGATGGTTATAATCGAACGATTAATTGTCCCATTTTGTTTAGGAATTATGCATATAGTTGATGATGATCAATGATTGTGTTTTGAATTTGTTGAATCTCCTTAAAATGACTAATTTTAGGTTTTGGGCACAAAAGTTTCAAAACCTTTAAGGAAGGTTTCAAAACCTTTATCAAATAGTTTCGAAACCTCTAGGAAGTTTTCGAAACCTTGCGGGCTAATTTGATTCTGGAACCTTACTTGACGCGAAAAGTTTCAAAACTTTAAGGAAAGTTTGAGAACCTTTTCATAAAGTTTATAAACCTATATTGAAGGTTTTGAAACCTTTGGATGTCATGAGTTAATAGTTGCCGAAAATTGCATTTTAGTCCCAGATATCTTTCTTTGTTCAATTATGGTAGCTACGAGTGTTATTTTGATCAGAAATTTCACATGGACACATAAAGTAGACTTAATTTCAAGTTGGATATCTTAATTTGAATATAATCCCTAGAATTTAAAAGATTTAGATTTTGGTCCCTAATTAGTGAAGTATGAAATTGATGATGTTAGAATGCTCCGTTTAGTTTGAAATTTATCACGAGTGCTATTTGTATGTTTAATTGAAATTTGATGGAATGAATTTCTATCTTGCCAATAGAGTTTAAAAAAATTACGTTTTAGTCCTTAATATACTCAAGTGATTAATCTTGTGCTCGATTGTGATTGGATTGCTTTCGTTCTTGTTTTGCATGAAATCGATACATGTAGGAACTTAATTATGTCTCTAGATAAGAGAAAATATATATATATAACGTTTTTAGGATTGTTTATCAGATCAGGCCTTCGCGGGTTTGGTTCAGTATTCCCCTTGTAACCCATTAGTCGATTCTGTCTAGGCCGAACTAAGGGGGTTACATTAGGTTGTATAAGAGAATGGTTTATTGTGTGTGATTGGATATGTTTTGTTGTCAATATGTTAATAATTAGGCTTGGTGAATGTGGTTTAAGTAGTGGTTATTTGAAAGTGTCAAAGGTTACACATTGCCAATGTCAATACATTTTTAAATGCTTTACAGGTTTCTTTTGGATCTTACCCGAATGTAAGTCTAATATGTTTTGATTCTTTGTTTTAATTTCATGTTTGAAGTTTCTAAGTATACCTCCGAGTCGCGAGACTCGAGCTAGTGTCAGTATGATCACTGATGGTCAAAATGAGGGCGAAGCGACTACTAGGGAAGAGCAGCTTCATCCTCCACCCGTGGGTGTACCTTCGGTTCCATAGGGTGGTTAATTTACAGAGTTTGCACCGTTCATTCAGGATATGATGGGTGCATTTTAAGACCGCTTTTATGCGAAATTTTTTGTGTCCGTAGTATGAGGATGTGAGGAAATATGAATTCATGTCTTTGGTTCAATGAAAAATGACTGTAGCGGAGTATGAGTTACAGTTTGCGCGGATGATCCATTGTACCCCTAAGTTGATTTCCACCAATCGTAGACGGTATGATAGGTTCTGGTATGGGTTGGATCCTGAAATTAAGACATATCTGTTGGCTACCGAGTGCAGTGAGTTTGATGTGCAAGATGAATCGAATGTTCAAGAAAAAATATTACGAAATGTAGTAGAGTTTTGTACTCTATGAGTACCAGGCTTCGATGGTTTTATATGTTGATGTGTGGAAGAGGTTTGTAAGTTAGTAGTTCAATTGTTGGAGTAGAGGATGTTACTTGTGGGTGTGAACAATAATCATGCATAGTGTAAGAGCACATATATATATATATATGTAGATATTAAAGGACATACATGCATTCTCGAGCATGACATTAGAAATTACGTTTACATGCACTTGAACAAGCATTTATGAGGGCATACAGAAAATCATGCATACATTCGTTTACACTTGCGAGTATCTCCTTTGAAGATGAAAGTGGTGCGTGGTTAGTTCTTTTCGAGTGAAGGTATGGAGTTAAAAAAATGTTTGTGTTGAAAGAGCTTCCTTGTTGGTCTTGAGCATGATGTGTTGTGGGCGAATTACCCTTTTGGGTAAGGAATAATCTTGGATGACGATTGGGTAGTTGGACTTGGGGTTGTGAATGTTTGAACCCGAGTGGAATACCCTGAGTTATGATTAGTTTTGATTTGGTCATTAAGAAATATAAGGTTGATTTTTGCAAGTTCTCTTCGATTAGAGTTTGGAGGTTGTGAGATGTTTGTAACATGTTGTGTGTTGTTTGGAGGTTTTATGTTTTTCGGAGTGGTTTGGATTCATTTTGGGCTAATGGTGTTGTTTTAACATCATGGTTTGTGGAAAAACTAAGTGGAATCTTTTTAGTATGGTTAAATGTGCGATTAGCTCGGGGGTTATGATCGGTCCATTGTTTTACCTTGAGGAGTATCAGATTGAGTTTAAAAAATATATATAAGAAATATATCAGTATGGGTTTATGGTATCATGAGTTTGAATCATGGTTCTGTTATGACCTTTTGAGGTTTTAGTCGTGCTGTAAATAAGGAAAGTGCACATATAGTGTTTTTGAGGAGTTGAGTTGGTTTACCTCGGCTAAAGTTAGAATGTTATGTTGTTTGAGTTGTGTGACGGGGACCGCTGGACAATTTATGACCTATATCAGTTACTCAGTCTTTTGGGCTTGTATTTATTAAATGATGAGGTGAGAGTTCGTGTTTAGTGGGTTCATGTCTGTGGATATTTTATCAATGTGGTTATTGCCTTGCAAGGTTGTGAAATAAGAGATATTAGGGTAAGTGGAAGGAAGTTTTATAAGCTTCGATTTTGTTATGGTATAGGTGGGATGAGAGGTGGCTTTATCGGTGAGTTGATGTTGGGAGGGAGTTTTGAGTTTAGTTTCGAGACTTATGCTGGTACTAACCTGGTGTATATTACACATTATCGTATGACACATAAGGAGTTGAAAGAACTGAAGATGTAGTTGCAAGAGTTACTTGACCGCGGGTTTATACGATCGAGCGTGTCACCTGGGGGTGCGCCAGTGTTGTTTATGAAAAAGAAGGATGACACTATGAGAATGTACGTTGATTACCGACAATTGAATAAGTTGACCGTGAAGAATAAGTATCCTTTGCTGAGGATTGACGATCTATTTGATCAATTTTGAGGCGCAAGCTTATTCTCGAAGATTGATTTAAGATCGGGTATTATAAGTTGAAAGTAAGGGAGGCAGATGTGTTGAAAACAACTTTTCGGATAAGGTATGGTCATTATGAGTTTTTGGTGATGCCGTTTGGATTGACGAATACCCCTGCTGCTTTTATGGACATCATGAACCGAGTGTTTCATCAGTATTTGGACCAGTTTGTTGTATTATTCATAGATGATATCATTGTGTATTCGCGTATCGAGGAAGATCATGATCGACATTTGTGAATTGTGTTGCAAGTATTGAAAGAGAATCAGTTGTTTTCTAAGCTAAGCAAATGTGAGTTTTGGTTATAGGAAGTAGTGTTTCTTGGTCTTGTGGTGTCGGAGAAGGATATTAGTGTTGGTCTAAAAAATATAGAATTTGTTATGGGTTGAAAGCAACCGAAATCGGTGTCAGAGGTTCAAAGTTTTCTAAGGTTGGCTGGATACTATCGTAGGTTTGTTGAAGGGTTTTCGGGCATTGCTTCCTTTATGACTAAACTTTTGCAAAAGAAGGTTCCTTTGAATGGAAAGAAAGCCAATAAAAGAGATTTGAGAAGTTAAAGGAGGCGTTGATTAGCGCTCCGGTGTTGGTTCAACCCGAGATGGGTAAGGACTTTGTGGTTTATAGTGATGCATCTTATGTTGGTCTCGGATGTGTTTTGATGCAAGAGGGGAAAGTTGTGGCGTATGCCTTTATACAGTTAAGAGTACATGAAAAGAATTATATGTTGCATGATTTTGAGCTTGTGGCGGTAGTTTTTGCTTTGAAAGGTTGAAGACACTACTTGTATGATAAGAAGTGTACCATATACACGGATCATAAGAGTTTGAAATATCTCATGTCACAGAAGGATCTAAACCTTACGCAACGAAGATGGATGGAGTTGCTTAAGGATTATGATTTGTCTACCGAGTATCATCCGGGAAAAGCTAACATGGTGGCGGATGCTTTGAGTCGTAAGACAGAGGTGGAGTTGAGCGCTATGTTTGATAAATTGAGTATTTTAAAGGAAGGTGGTCTAGTGGCGGAGTTGCAAGTAAAACCTGTGTTGGTTGAGATGATAAAAGTGAAGCAGTTAGAGGATGAGGCTTTGGTACCTCATGTGGAGGACATTGATGAAGGTAGACAACCGAGTATCTTTTTGATTGTGATTAGGTTCTTTACTTTAGAGGTCAGATAGTGGTGTCGGATGATGTCGACTTGAGACAGGTGATGCGTGCTAAATATGCACATTTGGAGTGCAAGCGTACATGTCAAGTAATAAGTGATAAGTATTATCGAGTTATCGTCTCCTCAAGGATTGATATACTTAATATGTTTCCCTTAATCTTCTTGCCCTGTAAAACAAAAGTAAAAACACAGATAAGTTTGGGTATTGATTAAACTAAATAAACTAAACTAATTAAGGTGAGATCAAATTTGAGAGAGTGAGTAGGATCCAGTTATGTTGTATAGTGCATTTGATTGATTTGTTCTTGTCCAATGCAATTGCACTGCACTACCTCGGCAGTACTGCAGATACTGTCTTCGGCAGCGACAATATTCTCTACTGCGACAATCTCTTGCTCTTGGGCAGATTTACCAAAGTTCGGCAAAGTATCCTTGAATGGCTCCGCTTATCCCTAAGTCAAAACACTGTTGAAGGTCGGTCCTTGATGATACCTCCCGACGTTAATCAATTATAACCAACAACCAATCCCACACTTCTTTTAGCCGCTAAAACTCTAACCTATTCTTAGGCCGAGTGAGAATCCTCCAACCAAGTCGAATACCACACTTACTACTTTCGTGAGTCTAACTCTCCCGAGTCTAGACAAATGGATTACTTACAAACTTCTCTCCCGAGCTTGGATGCAAGAACAAAGAATGGCAAAGAGTAAGCAAACTTTAATATTTTATTACATAGAAATAAGAAGCAAGATACAATCTCCTCTCAGAAATACTCGACAACCTTCACCAAAAAACTAAAAGAACTTAGAACATGATGGAAAGAATTGTTCCTAAGGTAAAAGCTCTCAAAATTCGGCTCTCAGGGTCCTATCCAATCCCTAGGATGGCTATGCCTTACATAGGCTTGGCCTAGGGCAAAACTTTCCTAATTAGAGTACAACTTGGAGTAGGGAACAAGTTATATACATATGGTAAATATTTCCAAGTTTAATCTTCTAGAAGGTTTCTTCCCACGTGGCCTTGGCCTTGGGCTTTTGATATGTTGTTCAGCTCCGCTTCTTGGGCTTCTTGTTCAACAATCTTCTCCTTATTTTTCTCCTTCCATTACCAGCCATATTGCTTTTTCTCCTCTGCTGCCTCGGCCTCATTGTGCTGCCTCGGCAATACTTGTTCTTGCACAGATATGAAAATGCAGCAAAGTATGCTATAAATATAATCTTCAATGGCACAACCCCTAAATATATCACATTAAGTACATGCATTGGTTCAAGTAGGTGTAGATTTGATGATAAGTGTCAATGAAAAGAGTAGAAAGTGATAGTGATTTGAGCACTTATCACACCCCTAAACTTGAACTATTGCTTGTCTTCAAGCAATGCAAACTATCAATTTGTCAAACTCTATTCTCTCTTGGCCTTATGTTTCCATCTACTCTCCCCACCGTAACTATATCTCTCTTTTAGGCTTAACCTTTTGGTTACCTAAGTGTGTACATCAAAGATAAACTATAAAGTTAGTGTGTGTGTGTGTGCATTTTTGTGGACAAGTTTTATTAAAGGCCTTCTTAGATAAACTCTAAGTTCAAGACAAATAGACTTGGATTTAGTGTATTCTTCTTATAACAACAATTCCTTGAGCCAATTTCGGACACCTCAAGTATTGTGTTTATTATTTTTAACTCCTTATTTCTTTTGCTATTCCTTTATGCATACTAGAGCCAATTTTGGGCACTTCTAGTATGGACAAGAGTATTTCCTAGAGCTGGTCATAGGCACCTCTAGTCACCTTTCCAAGGATCTAAGTCTTTATCGCCTAAGTTCATTAAACGAATTCCAATAGCCAAACAAGTCCCAAAAGTGTTTTAAAGTTCAACCTTATAGAAAGCTTCTAAGTTTTTCTCCTTACGTATCCTATAATTAAGCCTTCAAAACAGATTCTAACTATGGTAAGGAGAAAGATTTCTATTTCCTTCAAGAATAAACTAAGATAAAATTGATGAAGAGCAGTGCATGAGTATGACAACAGTTTCAAGTAAAGTGGTTGACATAAAACAAACAATTTTATCACTATAAACTTCCTTTTTATGGTAAGGTCGTGGTAGCAGATTGCCTCGACAGTGGCTCTACACCCTCAAACTCAAACCAAGCATTGTCCTCAATGCTTAATTTATGGGTAGACAGTATGTAAAAAAATATAAGTAGGTGAAAAAACAATTATATGAACAACAATGAAAAGAAAGAAGAGAAATTATAAAGATTCAGAAGAGCTTTCTTCCATAATTTGTTTCCTCTGTCTAGCTGTTGATTGCTGTGCCCTTGGTGATGGGGATGACTTTGCTCATCGTGGTGGCTAAACTCTCGTTGGTGTTACCCGTCACATTGGAGCATTGACCTTTTCTACTCCTTCATCTTCTGTGTCCATAATTTCTATGTTGCCTTCATTCTTTGGATTTGACCCGGCATTTTGAATGCTTGGCTCGGCATCGGATGAATCATGGTAGACGTATTCATCTATTTCGCTTCAAAGACTGCCAATCGCTTAGAGGGTATTTTGCTAGAAGATGATGCCGTGGCAGCGTCTGCTGCCCTAGATAGGCCAGCTGTGTTGAACTATTGCTGCAGTTTGGAGTTGAAAAATGGTTTCGGCCCTGGGGCTAGAGTAGTCTCTATGTAGGGCGCTACCATGACGAATATGTTTACAGAGAATTCTAGGAATTACACCCCTTGGTTGAGAAAGTTCTGCATCATTATCTGGGTAAGGGTGCTGTTGAAGTCTCTTCGGTATTCCATATATCTCTATTGGCGAAGGTCCATCACTGCCATCCTTTGAAGAATCTCTTGGTAAAGGTCTGCTGCGGCCGAGGCTTTGGTAGTGCCATGCATCTCTGCCGTATACTGGGTTCCGACAGTGAAATTAGTAGTGAACTACTGAGGTGTTCCTTGGACAGTTCTACCTGTGTGATCTACATAACTCTGTGACAGAATTCTCGTGTCCATCCTTGCCGAGTTGGTGTGTATTCATCCGTGTATTTAAATGGTCCTCCTGCAGCAATACACAAACCAGATTTTAAATAGGGGAAATATAAAGGTCCACGTTCCTTCTTACCACAATCATGAATTTCTCGTAGAATGATCTCTCCAACATTTATGTTGCTCTTGTTGATGATGGATTGGACAAGCACCAATCTTTTGCGTTCCACTGTGATGTTGTGGGAGGTGGGGATGAGGCGTCTCTTGACAAATGTGCACCATAATTTGGCCTCGAGCTTGAGGCTTTGTCTTGTTACAAAACCTCTATGGGCACCGATTTCCCAAGGAGTGTTGTTGTAACAAAGGTCATCCTTGATCAATTCGTAGTCTTGGGTGGTGATGTCATCCATGAATTCGGTATGCCTATCTCGTTTTGGTTTTAGGCCGTAGAACTCGTTGATTGTTTCAGTGTCAAGGCGGACAGGCCTGCCTCGGCAGTGGACGTAGGGGATGTCCTTGCTCGGCCCATGTGCATAAAACTCTCGCACTATGGTGGCATTTTCCTATGGAGGTTGTAGACAAAAAAGTTGCGATTTTTTATGTTGGATCTTGTTGAACAAATAATGTTCAATGCCGAAGTTTTCCTGCTCTGATTGTTGACATCCTTGCTCCTCCCACAACTGCCAAGCGACAAACGATTTGTTGAATTGGTCTGTAATAGTGGAGGGGGCAAATCGAGTGCATGCTGCCATTGATGTGTTGTAAGGCTTGACGATTTTGAAAAGATTATGAAAATTTCAAGAAGATTGACAGAGAGTATTGTGAGGGCAAGATTGTAGTGGAATGCTAAAAAAATCAAGAATGCAAGAGTGAATAGTTCAACAGAAGGATACTGCTTATATAGGCCTCGGCAGTGTGACCGTTTAACCACTGGCCGTTTTATAGACATTTTGAATTTACTGCCCGTTAGCATTTACTGCCCTGGCAGAAAACTAGGTAGATAGCTGTTACATTGTTTCTGTCAGTTGGAACTGTTGCGGCTTTTGACAATATTTACTACCTCAGCAGAATTCCTTTTATGAGCTATTTTTCCTTTATTCTTGATTTTATTATCCTAAAAAAAAATTTAAAATAAAAATAAAAATATTACTAAAGAAAAATACTAAAAATAAAAAAAAAACATAAATCCTAAATTAAAACTAATCCTAATATAATAGATAAAGTAGAAGGGAAGAGATTATGTTACTGGTGGAGTGTGATGCGTGTAATAATAGTGCAACTGTGCATTGTACACGTCACAAGTAATAAAGTGATAAGTATATCGTGCATCGTCTCCACAGGGATTGGTATATTTAATATGTCTCCCCTTGTTCCCTTGCTTCTGAAAGATAAAGTAAAAACACAGATAAGTGGATTTGTTTAACTAACTAAATAACAAAACATAAAATAAAGGATTGAGAACGATATAGAGAAAGTGGGTAGGATCCAGCTGCATCAATTAGTGGATTCGATTGATCTTCTTCTTGTCTAATGCAATTACACAACACTGCTTCGGCAGTACTGCAGATACAACCTCAGCAACGTTAGTGTTTTCTTCTGCGGCAATCTCTTACTCTTGGACAGATGCATCAAAGTTCAACAAAGTCTCCGTAGTTGACTCTGCTTATCTCTAGGTCAGAGCGCTGTTGATGAGTGGTCTTTGACGATACCTCTCAGCGTGAATCAACGATGATCACCAATCAATCCAACACTTCTTTTAGCTTCTAAAACTCTTAACCTATCTCTAGGTCGAGTTAGTGTCGTCAACACTGTACTTATTCCTTTCGTGAATCTAACTCTCTCGGTGAAAGATAAATAGATTACTTACAAACTTCTCTCTCGAGCTTGAATGCAAGAATAAGGAATGACAATAGGATAAGCAAACTTCGATATTATTATTGCATTAGAACAAAGAAACAAGAAACAATCTCCTCTCACTAATATCTTCAACCTTCACCTATCCCTAAGAGATTTAGAACATAATATCGATAAGTACAAATCTTAGGGGAAGGGTTTCTCTAAAATCGACTCTCTTTAACAATGTGGCCGGCTAGGCTATAAATAGTCTTAACCTAGGGCAAACCTTTCAAAAATAGGCTCTAAATTGGAGTAGGAAGCAAGTCTTCTTCATGAGATCTAATGTTTCCAAGTTTGCAACCTTCTAGAAAGCTTTTCCTATTCGGTCTTTGACTTGAGCTTTTAGTGCGCTAGCCTGGTCCAATTGGTTCCCTGCATCTTCTAGAATGTTCTCTATATTTTTGTCTTTCGGTCGCCTATCATGTTGATGTTGCCACTCAGGATGCTGCCGCGGCCTTGTCTCTACCTCGGCCTCAATGATGCGCCTCGGCCTCAATGATGCTTCTCTACTGCCTCAGCCTTGGATATCCCTGCATGTACAGAATATGTAATAATATCTGCATTCTGTATAAAGGTAAGCTTTGTAAATAGTAATAACGGAATATCTCCTATTATGCAATGAGTCTATTTTAGCTCCAGTTGGTGTTTAATAGATGCATAAAGTACCATGAGAAGGGTAGTAAATAACTACTTTTTAGGCACTCATCAATTTTCTTCTTGTCCAATGCAATTATACAGCATTGCTTCGGCAGTACTGCAGATACAACCTCGGCAATGTTAGCGTTCTCTACCGCGGCAATCTCTTGCTCTTGGGCAGATGCATCAAAGTTCAGCAAAATGTCCATAGTTGACTCCTCTTATCTCTAAGTCAGAGCGTTGTTGATGACTGATCTTTGACGATACCTCTCAGCGTGAATCAACGATAATCACCAAAAAATCCAACACTTCTTTCAGCTTATGAAACTCTTAACCTATCTCTAGGCCGAGTTAGTGTTGTCAATATCGTACTTATCCCTTTCTTGAATCTAACTCTCTCGATGCTAGATAAATAGATTACTTACAAACTTCTCTCTCTAGCTTGAATGCAAGAACAAGGAATGGCAATCGGATAAGCAAACTTCGATATTATTATTGCATTAGAACAAAGAAACAAGAAATAATCTTCTCTCACTAATATCTGCAACCTTCACTTATCCTTAAGAGATTTAGAACATAATATTGATAGGTACAGATCTTAGGGGTAGGGTTTCTCTAAAATCGTCTCTCTTTAACAATGTGGTCGGCTAGGCTATATATAGTTTTAACCTAGGGCAAACCTTTCCTAAATAGACTCTAACATGGAGTTGAGAGCAAGTCTTCTACATGAGATCTGATATTTCTGAGTTTGCAACCTTCTAGAAAGCTTTTCTCGTTCGGTCTTTGACTTGGGCTTTTAGTGCGCTAGCCTGGCCCAATTGGTGCGCTGCATCTTCCAAAATATTCTCTATATTTTTGTCTTTCAGTCGCCTATCATGTTGATGTTGCCACTTAGGATGCTGCCGCAACCTTGTCTCTGCCTCGGCCTCAACAATGCTTCTCTGCTACCTCAGCCCTGGATATCCCTGTATGTACAAAATATGTAATAATATCTACATTTTCTAAAATGTAAGCTTTGTAAGTAGTAATAACGGAATATCCAATATTATGAAAAGAGTCCATACTTTAGTTTAAGTTGGCGTATAATATATGCATAAAGTACCATGAGAAGGATAGTAAATAACTACCTTTTAGGCACTCATCAATTTTCTTCTTGTCCAATGCAATTATACAGCACTGCTTCGGCAGTACTGTAGATACAACCTCGGTAACGTTAGTGTTCTCTACCGCGACAATCTCTTGCTCTTGGGCAGATGCATCAAAGTTCAGCAAAATGTCCATAGTTGACTCCTCTTATCTCTAAGTCAGAGCGTTGTTGATGACTGGTCTTTGACGATACCTCTCGGCATGAATCAACGATAATCACCAACAAATCTAACACTTCTTTCAGCTTATGAAACTCTTAACCTATCTCTAGGCCGAGTTAGTGTTGTCAATATCGTACTTATCCCTTTCTTGAATCTAACTCTCTCGATGCTAGATAAATAGATTACTTACAAACTTCTCTCTCTAGCTTGAATGCAAGAATAAGGAATGGCAATCGGATAAGCAAACTTCGATATTATTATTGCATTAGAACAAAGAAACAAGAAATAATCTTCTCTCACTAATATCTGCAACCTTCACCTATCCCTAAGAGATTTAGAACATAATATCGATAGGTACAGATCTTAGGGGTAGGCTTTCTCTAAAATCGTCTCTCTTTAATAATGTGGCCGGCTAGGCTATATATAGTTTTAACCTAGGGCAAACCTTTCCTAAATAGACGCTAACTTGGAGTTGAGAGCAAGTCTTCTACATGAGATCTGATATTTCTGAGTTTGCAACCTTCTAGAAAGCTTTTCTCGTTCGGTCTTTGACTTGGGCTTTTATTGCGTTAGCCTGGCCCAATTGGTGCGCTGCATCTTCCAAAATATTCTCTATATTTTTGTCTTTCAGTCGCCTATCATGTTGATGTTTCCACTTAGGATGCTGCCGCAGCCTTGTCTCTGCCTCAGCCTCAACAATGCTTCTCTACTGCCTCAGCCCTGGATATCCATGTATGTACAAAATATGTAATAATATCTACATTTCTAAAATGTAAGCTTTGTAAGTAGTAATAACGGAATATCCAATATTATGAAATGAGTCCATACTTTAGTTTAAGTTGGTGTATAATATATGCATAAAGTACCATGAGAAGGGTAGTAAGTAACTGCATTCTAGGCACTCATCAGAGTGCATATAAATGCATCTCCCGATTTGCTCATCTCTTGTTGGCCTAGATTTTTCGTCAAGTGTTGGGCAGTCCCTTTTGTATTTTTTGCCTCCAACTTGGGCTTTATTTTCTTATCAAATAATCTTTCGAGCGTGCTGCCTAGGCAGGATACTTTAGTGTTTGCATCTATTGTGTGGAGGGCTTTGCACTTTTCTGGACCATTAAATTTTTCCAAATTATGGAATGCATTGAGTTTGACATGTTGGTCATTGACCCGTATTGTCAACTCTCTATTCTCCATATATAATAGGATTCGTCTAGTAACAAGGAAAGGTCTTCCAAGGAAGATCGGTGCATTATTATCGGCTTCATAGTTAAGGACAAGGAAGTCGGTAGGAAAAATAAACTTGTTTACCCTTACCAATATGTCCTCTATTTTTCCTTCAAGATGCACATAAGATCTATCCGCAAGTTAGAGCAGCACTATCGTACGCTTTGACCTTCCTATTCCAAGGTTTTGAAAAACTGAGTTGGGCATGAGATTGATTCTTGCTCCTAAGTAACATAGTGCCTTTCCTTCATAACTATTACCAATCGCACAAGGTATGGTAAAGCATTTAGGATCCTTCAGTTTGAGTGGCATAAGATTATACAACATTGCCATGCATCCTTCAGTTGCTGTCACTGTCTCAAACTCACCTAGATTCTTTCTTTTAGACATAATTGTGGGAAATGTTGTAATGCTTGAATCCCATATTGGTAGCAAATACCCTTGGGAAAGGGTATTTATTAAGCCTTTACCCCACTTCCTTGTTGAGTGATAGAGAATAAGGGAGTCCCTCGTGCACCGCCGTCGTCGCCGTTCGTCCGGCTCGGGTCGGGTCGGGTCATGGTCGTGGTCGTGGTCGTGGTCGGGTTGTGGTCGTGGTCGGGTCGTGGTCGGGGTCGGGGTCGGGGTCGGGGTCAGGTCGGGGTCGGGGTCGTGGTCGGGGTCGGGTCGTGGTCGTGGTCGTGGTCGTGGTCGGGTTGTGGTCGTGGTCAGGTCGTGGTCGTGGTCGGGGTCGGGGTCGGGGTCAGGTCGTGGTCGGGGTCAGGTCGTGGTCGGGTCGTGGTCGTGGTCGTGGTCGTGGTCGTGTCGTGGTCGTGGTCGGGGTCATGGTCAGGTCGTGGTCGGGGTCGTGGTCGGGGTCGGGGTCGGGGTCGGGGTCGGGGTCGTGGTCGGTTAACAGAACGGAATTAATAACAGATAATTCAGAGTTTTAATTGAATTATATCTGTTATTTATAGTATATTTCAAATTTAAATCATTTAAATTTGAAAACCGAATCAGATAAAATCGGCGTGTTGAGATGATTTTACCCTCATATTTCATCCTATAAATATGCTTCATATTTCTCAGTTTCAATCATCCCATTCAGTTTCGACTGTCTAAACATTGAGAGATTTGAGAGCTTTTCCTGACGAGCCTGACGAGCGTTTCCTTCTCCGTCCACTCCAGAATTTTGGGTGTATATTGTTTTGGAGGACCGTGCTAACTTTCGGGAGACATCCGCCTAACGTAGCGAGTACACACATCGGGGCGATTTGTTTCTAAGGTAGTGGCCTCCATACCACGACACGGTCATACATATTTCGGTTTATTATTTTTTCCAGTCAGTGCTGACGCCCTGTTTTGCAGAATTATTTTCCAACAACAATGTCTTTCAAGAATTTAGCGTAGTTGAGAATTTGTTCAATTGCCTCAACAAATGACAAGTTAATGTGGACTTTCTTTAAAATATCGAAGAATTTCTTAAACTGGTGGTCGTGTTTTTGTTTTTTCAACCTTTGTGTGAAAGGTGGTGGTGGTCGCATCTCGTCCAGGGTCTCATTGGTTTGGAATTTAATACCTGGAACCACTATGTGTCTCACTATCTCGGAAGGTAGTACAGGTGTTGCCGAGTTCTCTGCTGGGACAGTATTCTCTTGTTTAGTCTGTGCAGCATCCACGTCCTCCTTTTCTGATTCCTCATATGTTGGTGGAATTTTGGTTGCTGACTTGATTTCCTTAATATGTAGGTCACTTCTTGTAGTGATTGCTTTGCATTGTTCATGGCAAATTCCCTTAGCAACTTCAGTATTGCTAGGTAGTCCCCCCTGTGGTCTAGTGTTCTTTCTTTGAGCAAATTGACCAACTTGGATTTCCAATGATTTTATAGTAGCTTCCTGGTTTTGCAGCCTCATCTCTGTTTTATTCATGAAGTCATCAATCCTCTTCATGAAAATGCTGTTCTCAGCCATATATGATTATGTTTTCATGATGAAGGCTTGAGAGTATTCTCTAATGAGTTCATAGGCTGCTCCTGTTGCATCTGCTGCGGCAGTGTATGCTGAAATCCTGAGGCTTGGTTAGTGGGGTTCAAGGCATTTTTAGGATTGCTCCAAGAAAAATTTGGGTGCCTTTTCCATGCCGGATTGTATGTGTTTGACATCATGTTGTTGTTACGGTTGTAATTACCCACATAGAAACCAGATTCCTCGTCTTGTATATACTCAAAAGAATTTATCGCTTTTACCTCATGAGTATTTTGTTGTGCTTGCATGTTCTGAACTATCTTGGTTAAAGATGTCAATTGAGCGGCCACGAAATTGTTGGTTTCTAGTTCATTCACTGTGGCTTGACGTCTTAATCCTCCTCGCCTAGAAGTAGGGAATTGAAAATTGTTTCTTGCGAGTTTGTACAGAATCTCTATTGCTTCTTCCGGAATGTTATTTAACAAGGTCTTGGCCCTATCCCTCAGTGAATATGAGAAAAGTTTTAATCTCAAAATGTCTTCATGGACTTCTTGAATTTTGAAAGAGTTGCATACTTCCATGAAGGATTTGAGATACTACCTGGCATCTTCAGTTGTAGCCCCACTAAATTGTCCAATAGTATTAAGCATATTGAACATCATAGGTTTGAGTTTAAAGTGGGTTGCTTCTATCTCTGGTGTAAAAACTCCAAAGTTCAATCCATTCAGATCTTCCACCAGAAAATCTCTAACAGTTAATTGTCATGGCAGTGGTTGCAGCAGTGGTTGCTGTGGATGGCCTCCATTGCCTGAAGGTAGGTTCTGATTTCCTTGACTCACTGTTATGGCTCCTTGGATCTGTCTTCTTAACCCTTGGTGGGTTCTTTCGATTGCTGAGTTAATCTTGAATAGTGGATTGCTAGGGTTGGTCCTGGTCATACACCAAAATTAAATTAAATAAAAATAAAAATAAAAATATTAACTAAAATAAAAGCAAGAAAATAAAGAAAAAAATATTTAGTTATCAGTCCCCGGCAATGGTGCAAAAAACTTGATGCATGCTAAATATGCGTAATTGGAATGCATGTGTATACGTTGGGTAATAAGTGATAAGTATTATCGAATTATTCTCTCCTTAGGGATTGGTATACTTAATATCTTTCCCTTGATCTTCTTGCCCTGTAAAACAAAAATAAAAACACAAATAAGTTTGGGTATTGATTAAACTAAATAAACTAAACTAATTAAGGTGAGATCAAATTTGAGAGAGTGAGTAGGATCCAGTTGTGTTGTATAGTGGATTTGATTGATCTGTTTCTGTCCAATACAATTGCACCGCACTGCCTCGATAGTACTGTAGATACTGTCTTCAGCAGCGACAATGTTCTCTGTCGCGGCAATATCTTGCTCTTGGGCAGATTTACCAAAGTTCGGGAAAGTATCCTTGAATGGCTCCGCTTATCCGTAAGTCGAAACACTGTTGAAGGTCAGTCCTTGATGATACCTCCCGTCGTTAATCAATTATAATCAATAACCAATCCCATACTTCTTTTAGCCGTTAAAATTCTAACCTATTCCTAGGCCGAGTTATTATCCTCCGACCAAGTCAAATACCGCACTTACTCCTTTCGTGAGTATAACTCTCCCGAGTCTAGACAAATGAATTACTTGCAAACTTCCCTTCCAGGCTTGGATGCAAGAACAAAGAATGGCAAAGAGTACGCAAACTTTAATATTTTATTACATAGAAACAAGATGCAATCTTCTATCACAAATACTCGTCAACTTTCACCAAAACCCTAAGAGAACTTAGAACATGATGGGAAGAATTGTTCCTAAGGAAAAAGCTCTCAAAATTCGACTCTCAAGGTCATCTAAAATCCCTCGGATGACTATTCCTTATATAGGCTTGGCCTAAGGCAAACCATTCTTAATTAGAATACAACTTGGAGTAGGGAACAAATTATGTACATAGGGTAAATATTTTCAAATTTATTGTAACATCCCGTTTTTGGGGTTATTAGTTTAGGCTTAGTTAGGGGAATTCGATTCGGATCGAATCGGGTTCTCCGGTTCATTAATTTCGGGAAAAATAAAATAAGGATATTTTTAATTAAGAAAAATAATAATTTGGAAGGTGGTTTGAAATATTAAAAATATGTTTCAAAATTAAAAGAAAATAATTTGGATTTTATAATGATTTTTAATTATGCTTAATTATGCATAAATGACCAATTTGTAATTTTTGGAAAATTTGGGGGACTTAATTTAGATTCTCGGAAATTATGTTATTTTAGTGACTAAATTGAAAAGCAAGCTAAACTTAGAATCCTTAGAGGGCCATAAACCCATTTCTAATTTTTAATAATGATTTATTCACCAAAAAGTGTTTTTAATGACTTTAATTGGATTTTTAATCATTTTTCTCTCATTTTCTCTCCACTTTCTCTTCATCTTTTCTCTTCAATTCCTTGCTTATTTTTGCATCTTTTCCACAAAGATTACATCACTTGCATCATCTTTCCATCCTTTACAAAACCTAAGCATCAATTTCATCAAATCTACATCAAATTGCAAGGAATCAAGAAGGGGAAAATTACATATTTTTGGTGAATAGATCTTGAAGGTAATTTTCTGGATTTTTATTCTTTTCTAAGGTTGTTTATTGAAATTTCCAAGTATTAGCTTGCTAATCTTTAAATAAAAAGTTGATTCTATGTTTTTAATGTTAGATCTAGTGATTTTGTGATGTTTTTGTGAAATCTTTTTAGATCTCATTTAATGCTGGAAATTAGATGATTTAATCCCGGAATAATACAATCGGTGTAGTTTTAAGGTGCTTTTCGGTTGTTTTATGGGCTGTTTTAGCAACATAAAAACATGATTGAATTCATCTAATTTTCAGCATTAAATGAGATCCAAAAAGATTTCACAAAAACATCACAAAATCACTAGATCTAACATTAAAAACATTGAATCAAGTTTTTATTCAAAGATTAGCAAGCTAATACTTGGGAATTTCAATAAAGAACCTTAGAAAAGAATAAAAATCCAGAAAATTACCTTCAAGATCTATTCACCAAAAATATATAATTTTCCCCTTATTGATTCCTTGCAATTTGATGTAGATTTGATGAAATTGATGCTTAGGTTTTGTAAAGGATGGAAAGATGATACAAGTGATGTAATCTTTGTGGAAAAAGATGCAAAAATTAGCAAGGAATTGAAGAGAAAGTGGAGAGAAAATGAGAGAAAAGTGGTTTTTCAGAAAAATGATTAAAAATCCAATTAAAGTCATTAAAAACACTTTTTGGTGAATAAATCATTATTAAAAATTAGAAATGGGTTTATGGCCCTCTAAGGATTCTAAGTTTAGCTTGCTTTTCAATTTAGTCACTAAAATAACATAATTTCCGAAAATCCATATTAAGTCCCCCAATTTTCCAAAAATTACAAATTGTCATTTATGCATGATTAAGCATAATTAAAAATCATTATAAAATCCAAATTATTTTCTTTTACTTTTGAAACATATTTTTAATATTTCAAACCACCTTCCAAATTATTATTTTTCTTAATTAAAAATATCCTTATTTTATTTTTCCCGAAATTAATGAACCGGAGAACCCGATTCGACCCGAATCGAATTCCCCTAACTAAGCCTAAACTAATAACCCCAAAAACAGGATGTTACAACTCTCCCCCTCTTAAGAAAATTTCGTCCTCGAAATTTACCTAAAGTAAACAAGTGAGGATACTGCTCCTCCATGCTTTTCCTTGTCTCCCAAGTTGCTTCTTCAACACCTCGGTGTTTCCAAAGCACTTTAACCAAATCTATGGTCTTCCCTGAAGAACCTTTGTATCCACATCCAAAATCCTCACCGGTTCTTCCTCATAACTCATATCCTCTCTTAACTCGATCTCCTCAACTGGAACAACATGAGAAGGATCCGATCTATATCTACGAAGCATTGATACATGAAAAACATCATACATCTTACTCAACTCCTCCGGTAACCTCAACCTATAAGCAACAGGACCAACACGCTCCAACATCTCATATGATCCAATAAAACGAGAACTCAACTTACCGTTACGACCAAACCTCATCACCATCTTCCATTGAGAAACCTTAAGAAACACTTTGTCCCCAACATCATACTCTATCTCCCTACGTTTCAAATCGGCATAGGATTTTTGCCAATCCGAAGCTTCCTTAAGTTTAGTACATATCAACTTAACTTTCTCATCCGTATCCTTCAACACTTGAGGCAAAGAAACATACTTCTGTCCAACTTCCTTCCAACACAAAGGTGTACGACACTTACGCCCATATAACGCCTCAAACGGTGCCATCTGTATACTCGTCTGAAAACTACTGTTATATACAAACTCTACTAAAGACAACTGTTTCTCCCAAGAACTTTAAACTCGATGACACAACCCCTCAACATATCTTCCAAAGTCTGAATAACACGCTCAGACTATCCATCCGTCTGTGGATGATAAGCTATACTAAAGCTAAGCCTCGTACCCAAAGTAACCTACAAACTCCTCCAAAACTTAGACGTAAACCGTGGATCTCCATCCAATATGATCGACTTAGGCACCCCATGCAACCTTACCACCTCAGAAACATACAAATCCGCCAACTTATCCATGGAGTACGTCGTATGTACAGCAAGAAAATGTGCACACTTCGTAAACCTGTCAACAATCACCCATATAGAATCCTTCTTGGACTCCGTCACATCTTACTTTAAACCAACCCAAAAGTACACACTTTTGAGATCTCTATACATCTTCACACTACCCGGATGCATAGCAAATGCTCCCGCTAAAATAGCTTACCTCAACTCAACCTCATCCGGCACCACAATCTGACCCCTAAACCACAACATCTCCTTCTCATCAAAACGATACTCGGTCGGTCTATCCTTAGCCATATCCTTCACAAAAGGTACCAACGTCTCATCCTCTAACTGTTTCACCTTATCATCTCAACCAAGATAGGCTTTACTTACAACTCCACCACTCAACCACCTTCCTTTGAAATACTCAACTTAGCAAACATCACTCTCAACTCAACCGCCGTCTTACGGCTCAAAGATTCAGCCATCACCTTAGCTTTCCCCGGATGGTATGCAACAGACAACCCGCATTTATCCTATTTGAACAACCAACAAATTCTTTCCCCACACCAAAGCAACAATGCACAAACCACCACACCATCTCAACCTCTATAGAAAACATAACTCAAAAGAAAACCCCATAAGGTTGGTAACCAACTCTTGATAACCGCAACGGTTTCCATATCACCACCATCGAACCAACCTTAATTTTGACATCCTCCCACATACCAAGTAACCAACTAAGCCTTTTACCAACCTTCACTCCACACAACAAACTTCAGACTAACTTTGCACAAAACTGTCAATATTGTCTTAAGCAAGCTCCACCAACAACAACAACTTCATTATGAGTCATATTAACCATATCACAACATCACAACATATCACCCATTTACCTATGAATGATAAAATCCAACATCCAAACGGCAACCTATGTCGGTCTTAAAAACTCTCAAATCTTAACATATTATAGATACACCATTCACACACCTTTCCAAAGGGACTTAGAAACCCAAGAAAACCGTACTCAAACAAACGATTAATCCAAAAACCCTCATAAGAAAACTCCATACCATCCATAGAACTTACTACCAAACTTATGATGATTCTTTCCGACTTCATCCTTTGTACCTTTACTACTAATAATAACCCAAAGAAAATTAATACTCACTTACCTTATCAGCATGATAAACATTTACATATGATTCAAACATAATCCAAACCAGTTTAGTCGAAAACATATGTTTTCCCCAACTCCTACCACAACACTTACCACCAAACTCATGGAAAAAGATTACCATAAGCCTTACTCAAGATACCATCCCATCTCGAAACTTTCCGTAACAACCATGCGGTTAACATAACACAAAAAGATTCTCAACACAAAACTAAACCTTTCCCAGAACATATCCTTCACTAGACCCTCAACAAATACTTTACCACGACTTATCCCCGATCAACTTCACCAAGGTTGAATTTCGCTCATGGATCCACCATTTAACTAGGTCTCCCTATAGGTTAACCGAACATCTTCCCTCGTAACTTCACAATAACCCTGGATTATCCCACATAACAAACTCTCATTGCAAGCATGCTTTTGTAAGCCAAGTCATCCTTAGTTACTAACATTGTACAAAACATATCATACAAGAAACTTACCAACTTTGTGTCAACCTCAACATTATACTCATTATAACGATAATATCTCCAACTTAAGGTTTAGCCACCATAACCAACTCCACCAAGGTTCAAAATTTAAAATCTACACATCATTAAGTGCCTTGACACTTAACCCAAAACCCTTTTTTTTATCAACTCATCGACAAACCAACTCTTACATTAACCATATAACCACAAAATCCAAACTTGTAAAACTATTCCTTTCACTAGCTCCAACATCTCTTATTTTATAACCTTGCCAAAGCGGTAATCATATTGCTGAAACATCCACAAACACAAACTCATCGAACACAAAACCTCAAAACACTTTTCGATAAAAGCAAACCCACAAGACTGAACAATCGATACAAACCATAAATTGTCCAGCGATCCACATTACACCATTTCAGACATCATCAAAGACTAACTTTACCCGAAGTATATCCAACTTAACATCCTGTAAACACAACGTGTACACTTTCCTCCTTTATAGCACCACCAAATCTCTCAAGGTCACAACAATCTATGATTCAAACCCCCGATTTCACAACTCTCATACCAATATGTATCTCATATTTTACTTCCATCCTGACCAAACCAGATTGGTCACAACCTCCGATCCAACTGCACACTAACCACACTATAAAGAATTCCATGTAATTTCCACAAAATAGTTTCACATCACTCAGAAAAACACCAACCCGCCTTACTCTATAAAACACGCTGCAACCTTGTTACAACCTCCAGATCTTAACTAGAAAGGATCCGCAAACTCAGCCCTTCCTTTAGTAATGACCAACTCAAACTAACCATAACACATTGTACTTACCTTGGTTTCAAACATTCATAACTCCGAGACCAACCACTCATTGTTCATCCATGACCATTCCTTAACCAAAAGGATAGCTTGCCCACTACACATTCAGCTTAACACCACAAGAAAGTTCTTTCAACCTCTTCTTTTTTTCCCACACCTTCACCTTAAAAGAACCAACCACACTCCACTTACACCCTCAAGGAGCTACTCGCAAGTGTGAAAAAATGTATGCATGATTTCCTGTATGCCCTCATAAATGCCTATGCAAATGCATGTGCATGTAAATGCAATTTCTAATGTCATGCTCAAGAATGCATGCATGTCCTACATTATCTATTGATATATACATATATGTGCTCTTATTCTATGCATGATTATTGTTCACACTCACAAATAACATCCTCAATTCCAACAACTTCAACTACCAACTTGTTAACCACTCCTTAGTTAGATTAGCAACTGTTCTACCAGCTTCAATAGTCCAAAACACACCCAAAAGAACGGTGCAACACCACAAACTAACCTTCCGGCCTAACTGAAGGCACACTTACAGAGGAGGAAGAATATACTCTTCCCTAGCAGTCGTTTCATCTTCAATCTTGACCATCAAAGTTCATACCAACAGTATCTAGTGACTTACGTCTCAGAAACATATTCAAAAACTTTAAACATGCAGTTTAAAACATAATGTTCAAATAAAACAAACTTACATTCGGGCAAGATCCAAGGGAAAATTGAGAGCATCTGAAAATATGTTGGCATTGGCAATGTGTAACCGATAACCCCAGTTTAACCATCATT
Source organism: Abelmoschus esculentus (assembly GCA_035048815.1). Lineage (NCBI taxonomy): Eukaryota > Viridiplantae > Streptophyta > Magnoliopsida > Malvales > Malvaceae > Abelmoschus > Abelmoschus esculentus. The sequence goes on along the minus strand of JAUCBN010000026.1, from coordinate 6,767,419 downwards.
ACGCAAAGTACAATCATCACGAATAGATTTTCACACTCCAACAACATATCATGCTCAATCACACATATCATGATCAATCGTACATTTAAGCACATAACTTAGCAATCCTATACATGCTTTAACTAACCAACTACACACTTTACAAATCAACAACACATTTTTTTCAAACCTTACAACACACTTTTCAAACCTGGATCTGATACCACCAAATGTAACCCTCTTAGCTCGGCCTAGACGGAATCGACAATAGCGGGTTACACGGGGAATATCAAACCAAACCCGTGAAGGTTCGATTCGATAAACAAACGTAAAACTACTTTTTTTTTATCTTACTAGATGCATAATCTTATTCCTACGTGACAAGGTCTCATACAAAGCATTGTCGGTAACACACTAATTAAAAACAACCATCCGATTAAACACTAACATAGATTAAGGACTAAACCGTAAAACTTTTAAATCCTATTAACAAAATATAAATTCTCTTCATCAAAGTTCAATTAAACATACAAGAGTTCCTCACAACAAATTTCAACTCAAACGGATCATTCAAACATCATCAATTACATATTCTTCTAATTTAGGGACCAAAATGTACATCTTCCAAAATACAAGGACTTCATCCAAATTAGGATTACCATCTTGAAATTAAATCAACTTTATACTTTCATGCAAAATTTCAGCTCAAAATAACATCGGTAAGCACCTTAATCGAACAAAGGAAGATATCTGGGACTAAAGTTTAATTTATAGCAACTTTCAATTCTTGGTGAGCAAAGGTTTCGAAACTTTGGGTCTGGAACCAAAAGTTTCGTTACACTAAGTGCATTCCAAATACTCCATACTCAACCATTAATTAGATCCACTAAATGCATCAATCATGATGAAAAGAGAGCTTAAGCAAACATGCTTAGTGAGGAAGCTCTACACAAATCATCAATGCATCTATTTAAAATCATGATGAAACCATAGTTTGTAATACATTGTTAAATCATGCATGATAACATTTCATGCTCATGTTCTTTAAATCATATGCATCCTTGAGTTCACATAATCTTATCAAAACAATTTATAAATGATGTACAATGTCCATTTCAAATTCATGTATGTATATTGGCTTTCTAGTGACCACTTAATGTGAACCTTGAGTTCATCGACTACACGGATCCATTTTCTCATAACCGGAGACTCTTGGTCTCAACATGCATCGGTCGGACACTTAGTCACCCTTGTATACATGTTATCCCCCACTACGCACGGTTGGACACAAAGTCACCCTTGTTTACGTATGGGTCAACTATATGCACGGTTGGACATAAAGTCACCCTTGTTTATATATAGGCAAGCTCTACCACGCACAGTTGGACACAAAGTCACCCTTATTTATGTGTAGGCGGCTCTACCACGCATGGTTGGACACAAAGTCACCCTTGTTTACGTGTAGGCAATATTTTGTATTCTCAATTTTGTTTATAGTGCACTTAAGACAATCCTAATGACATGTCATTCGTATTCGAATCTAAAGTTAGTGTCACTAAGCCAATATCATAATCAAATATGCATGATAACTTGCTGCTCAAAATGCATGCATAATATGTTCAACAAATGAACCAAAGCTATGCCCAAAGGCACCATCATGTATAAGGCAATTAACCATATTGTATTTCAAATCATATAACTTGCTGCTCATAATGCATGCATAATATGTTCAACAAATGAACCAAAAGTCATGCCCAAAGGCACCATCATATAATAGGCAAATAACCATATTGTATCCCAAATCATTTCTCATAATTTTTCATAATCATGGATGCTAAATAAGCTATGTATTTCTGCAAGTAATTCTCATGTATACACCATTTCAAATCATGCTCATGTATTTCCATAAATCTCATGCATTATCAACATAATGCCTTTATCAAATGTAACCGAAACTTATATCGGTTTATCAAAAACAATTACTTTACTTACTCTTGAACTATGGAAGGTTTTCACACTCTTCCATAGTCCCCCAAACTTAACCGTACCAAACACGGTTCGCTTTAAGTCCAAAAATACTCACCAACAAGCGAAACGAGCTTTCGCCGCTATCCGATGATCGTACCAATGCACCAACAATCAAGCTTCTTCTTGTACCTCTTCTACAACATTAAAAACAAATTATTCTCACATCATAACATGCTCAAACCAACAGCTATATCCGATCACCATTAAACTACCAAAAACTTAGCCGAAAAGACCGAAAACTAAGCCGAAACGCATCCAAACAACATCAGCCCAAAACCTAACGAATCTAAAATCTAATCCACCTCAATTATGATCCAAAAACACATCCAAACCATCCTTATACCTCCAGTAACATTTAAGCATCTAAAACAACCCATAAAATAACCGAAAAGCACCATAAAACTACACCGATTGCATTATTCCGGGATTAAATTAATGTGCTATCAAAAGAAGACTCAATTAATCATTAAATCAACATAAAAACATAATTGAATTCATCTAATTTCCAGCATTAAATGAGATCCAAAAAGATTTCACAAAAACATCACAAAATCACTAGATCTAACATTAAAAACATAGAATCAAATTTTATTCAAAGATTAGCAAGCTAATACTTGAGAATTTTAATAAAGAACCTTAGAAAAGAATAAAAATCCAGAAAATTACCTTCAAGATCTATTCACCAAAAATATGTAATTTTCCCTTCTTGATTCCTTGCAATTTGATGTAAATTTGATGAAATTGATGCTTAGGTTTTGTAAAGGATGGAAAGATGATGCAAGTGATGTAATCTTTGTGGAAAAAGATGCAAAAATTTGCAAGGAATTGAAGAGAAAAGATGAAGAGAAAGTGGAGAGAAAAGTGGTTTTTAAGAAAAATGATTAAAAATCCAATTAAAGTTATTAAAAACACTTTTTGATGAATAAATCATTATTAAAAATTAGAAATGGGTTTATGGCCCTCTAAGGATTCTAAGTTTAGCTTGCTTTTCAATTTAATCACTAAAATAACTTAATTTCCGAAAATCCTAATTAAGTCCCCCAATTTTCCAAAAATTACCAATTGTCATTTATGCATAATTAAGCATAATTAAAAATCATTATAAAATCGAAATTATTTTATTTTAATTTTGAAACATATTTTTAATATTTCAAACCACCTTCCAAATTTTTATTTTTCTTAATTAAAAATATCCTTATTTTATTTTTCCCGAAATTAATGAACCGGAGAACCCGATTCGACCCGAATCGAATTCCCCTAACTAAGCCTAAACTAATAACCCCAAAAACAGGATGTTACACTAAGCTTAAGGAGGCTTCGGATAGGCAAAAGCCTTATGCTGACTTGAAGCGTAGAGAGGTAGAGTATGGTGTCGGGGATAAAGTGCTTTTGAAGGTTTCGCCATAGAAGAAACTGATGAGGTTTGGACGTAAGGGTAAGTTGAGTCCTCGTTTCATTGGGCCGTACGAGGTGTTAGAGTGTGTTGTCCATGTTGCTTATCGGTTGAGGTTGCCAGAGGAGTTGGATAGTATACAAGATGTTTTTCATCTATCGGTGCTTCGTAAGTACAGGTCAGATCCTTCGCATGTTGTTCCAGTTGAGGAGATTGAGTTAAGAGCGGATATGACTTATGAAGAAGTACCGGTGATGATCATATATATAGATAAAAAGGTTCTTCAAGGAAATACCATAGATTTGGGTAAAGTGCTTTAGAAACACCGAGGTGTTGAAGAAGCTACTTGGGAGACAAGAGAAAGTATGAGAAAGTAGTTTCCTCACTTGTTTGCTTCAAGTAAATTTTGGGAACGAAATTTCTTAAGAGGAAGAGAGTTATAACATCCCGAATTTCGATCTAGTAGTTTTGGTGCTAGTTAGAAAGGTTCGATTTGGGTCAAATCGGATTTCTTCGGTTCATTAATTCTGGGTAATTAAAATATTAATATTTTAATCGGGTGAATAGTGAATTTCTAGAAAATTCTAAAAATGTTAGAATAACATTTTAAGGTTAATGGAATATTGATTGAGTATTAATTTGTTTTTTTAACCTTAATTTTTATTTTAGTGACTAAAATGCAAATTTTGAAAAGTTAGTGGCAAAATTGTAATTTTGCCAAAAAAAAATTTTGTGCCTAACTTGAAAATTAATCCAAAGCTTAGAATCCTTAGAGGTCCATTAACACAAATTGTTTTAATTAGAGATTATTCACCAAAATTGGTTTTAATTGATAGTTAATCTTATTTTTCTTTTTCACTCCATTTTCTCACCATTTTCTCTTAAAATTTTCTCTCCATGGCTTCTCAAATAAATTACCGATTTGTTACCCATTTTTATCAAGATTCATCTTATTTTATTTAGCATTTCATCCTCTTCAAATCCTCTTAATTTTTTTTACAAAATCATCAACCGATTTCAAGAAAAATCAAGAGGAGAATTCATGTCAATTTTGGTGGATGTATCTCAAAGGTAATCTTTTGTTTCCTTTTCAATTCTAAGGTTCTTTAATTTATATTCTCAACCATTTGGCTTACAAATCATTAATCTCAACTTGATTTTGTCTTTTAATTCAAGATTTTAGAGTTTTTATGAAAATTTTAAGAAAGTAAGTTAGATATTGTTCAAGGCTATAATTAGAATGATTTTTATGAAATTATACTTGTTTTAATGATTTAATGAGTGTTTTAATGATCTCACATGGTTTTAATCTCGGAATAAATGAATCGGTGTTGTTAGAAGTGGTTTTCGAATGGTTTTATGGGTTGTTTTTGATGTTCTGTTTTTGTTGGAGGTATAAGGATGTTTTGAAGGTGTTTTTAGTTCATAATTATGGAGGTTTAGGGGTTCGATTCATTAGGTTAGTGGCTGGTGTAGTTTCGGGTGTTTTTGGCTTAGTTTTCGGTCTTTTCAGCTTGTTTTCAGTGGAGATAATGGAGGTTTAGTGCTGCTATTATGTTGAGCATATTTTAATATGTATATGCTCTATTTTGGTGATGTAAAGGAAGTGAAAGAAGGGTCTTGAGTGTCTGGCGGTGTATTGGCGTTGCCGTTGGAGCATCGGCGAAGGCTTGTTTTGCTTGTCGGTTAGTGAATTTTGGCTTAAAGCGATTAACAAATGTTCGGTTCTGTTTTGGGGACTATGTAATAGTGTAAAAGCTTTCCATAGTTTAAGAGTAAGTGACTACAATGGTTTTGATGCATTTTCTTAAGTTTTGACTATTTGGCAATGGCCTTGAGGAAAATGTTTTTAAAGAGATTTTGGGAATGCATAACTTGGATTTTGAAATGATGTATGCATGTGTTAGATGCTGTAGATGCATGGTTTAGAATGATATTCATGGCTTGTGAAAGCATGAAAATGAATTCGAACAATATATGGTTATTTGCCTTACATTTGATTAAGCCGTTGATCATGATTTTGGTTCACTTGATGAATATATTTTGAATGCATTGTGAGCAGCAAGTTAACATGCACGATTGAAATGATATTGGCTTAGTGACACTAACTATAGTTACGAATACAAATGACATGTCATTAGAATAAAGTGCACTATAAAGATTTTGAAAATATTGATATTGCCTACACGTAAAAAAGAGTGACTATGTGTCCGACCGTGCGTGTAGAGCTTACCTGTACATAAACATGGGTGACTAAGTGTTCGACCGTGCGTGTAGAACTTGCCCATATGTAAACAAGGGTGACTTAGTGTTCGATCGTGTATATAGATAACCCCACGTAGACAAGGGTGATTTTGTGTCCGACCGTGCGTAGTGGGATAACATGTATACAAGGGTGACTTTGTGTCCAACCGATGCATGTGAAGACCAAGTGTCTCTAATTTTGGAATAAAGAATCCGGATATTCGGTGAACTTAAGGTTCACAACAATATATCACTTGAACGCCAATATGCGTGATTCATGCATTGATTTTAGTACGAACATGAGCATGTTTATTTAAGAATACTTTGATTTAGCAAAAAGAGTGCAAGATATGGTTTTAGTATGAACTTGTTTTAGAGCTACCTCACTAAGAATATTTTGCTTAAGCTCTCATTTCATCTTTGCAGAAAAGTAAAGGCTTTAGAGGCAGTATTTGGAGCAAGTGGTCCAAGGGGAAAGACTTCAAACATTTTGGTATGCTTTGACAAATAAAAAGGGCTTGGCAGTGTGTAAACCGATTCCTTAAAGAGTGTGTTCGGAATTAGTTAATGAACTATAATAGCAACTTGTAGATATGCATTGCTTATTGATTTGGTGGAATGATATGTTGTTGGATTTGCTTGAAGCATGTTTAGGAATTATGCATATAGTTCATGGTGATCGATGGTTGTGTCTTGAATTGGTTGAATCTCCTTAAAATGATTGATTTTAGGTTATGGGCATAAAAGTTTCGAAACCTCTAGGAAGGTTTCGAAACCTTGCAGGCTAATTCAATTTTGGAACTTACTGGACGCGAAAAGTTTCAAAACTTTAAGGAAAGTTTAGAAACCTTTTCCATAAATTTTCGAAACCTATATCGAAGGTTTTGAAACCTTTGGCTGTCATGAGTTAATAGTTGTTGGAAATTGCATTTTAGTCCTGGATATCTTTTTTTGTTCAATTATGGTAGCTACGAATGTTATTTTGAGTTGAAATTTCACATGAATGCATAAAGTTGACTTAATTTCAAGTTGTCTAACTTAATTTGAATATAGTCCCTAGAATTTAAAAGATTTACATTTTGGTCCCTAATTAGTGAAACATGAAATCAATGATGTTAGAATGCTCCGTTTGGTTTGAAATTTATCACGAGTGTTATTTGTATGTTTAATTTAATTTTGGTGGAATGAATTTCTACCTTGCCAATAGTATTTAAAAAATTTATGTTTTAGTCCTTAATATACCCATGTGATTAATCTAGTGCTCGATTGTGATTGGATTGCTTCCGTTCTTGTTTTGTTAGAAATTGACACATGTAGGAACTTAATTATGCCTCTAGATAAGAGAAAAAATATATAACGGTTTTTCATGGTTGTTTATTGGATTAGGCCTTTGCGGGTTTGGTTCAATATTTCCCGTGTAACCTATTAGAGTCGGTTCCGTCTAGGCCGAGCTAAGAGGTTACAAGTGGGACACGGTTGAGCAGGGTTGGTATCCTCATCGTCCCAAGTGGGAGTACTTTCTTGAGGAGTTTGAGAGTAAGTATGTGGGTGAGACCCACATAGACACCTTGAGGGAGACATTTACACATCTTGTTTAGGGGAACCGTTCTATCTTTGCTTACGAGCAAGAGTTTCTTCAGTTGAGTCGTTATTCCCGGAGCTTGTTACTAAAGAGAAGATGAGGTGCAAGAGGTTCTTGAGAGGTCTGAGGAGGATATTCAGACTTATCTCACTGTTACACCGCCAAAGGTGTTCTCAGAGTTGGCTGTCAATGCCAAGTCGTTGGAGCAGGTTCAGGGTTTGACCTATTGGACGTATGTGGGCCATGGAGGCTTAGGTGGATCTAGTCAGAGTCATGCGAGTAACTCCCAGTCTCATTCAAAGTGGAGTAGGAACCTTTGGAACCAGAAAAGAGGAGCGTCATATTAGGGTTTGGGGTCGAACCAAAGCCTTGAGTCTGTGGGACGTCGGAGGCAGTCTGTGTCTTCCTCTGCTATGGGTCCGGAAAGTCTGCATCGTAGTGCCAGTGTGTAGGTTTACAATCAGCGTGGCCGAAATCATCGAGGACCGTATTGGGGCAATGTCAGGGTTTGCTTTCAGTGTGGGTCTTCGGAGCACTTTGTGAGGGATTACCCCAAGGTTGTGACATCACCACCAGGTCAGAAACAGAGGACTGTGTTTCAGGCTTAAAGGGGTCATGGGTTCTTGCTTGGGAGAGCTAGCCATGCATTAGGAGGTACCTTTTAGTCCACTACTAGAGCACCGACGAGATATTATGCTCTGAGGGAACAGGAGGACTGTGCTGCTATAGAAGTTATCTCAGGTACGTTCAGTTTGTTTTCTGTCCCCATAGTTGCTCTTGTGGACTCAGGGTCTACCCACTCGTATATCCGTAGTGGGATATCTCAACAATGGGGGGTACCAGCGGAGGATCTTGAAATGGGGTCCATGTGATAAGCCCTTTGAGGTTGGATGTGCTAGTGGATAAGGTATATCGAAGATGTCCGATCGAGGTGCAAGGGTCTATCTTTTTGTCCTATCTTATGGTCTTACCATTTTAGGAGATCGATGGAATCCTAGGGATGGATTGGTTGTTCGAACACGATGCAAATTTAGGGTGTAGATCTAAGAGTTTGAAGTTGCGAGTGGCTGATGGATATAAGCTTGTGTTGAGGGGTGAAAGGAACCCTTATTTACCAAATGTTGTGTTAGCATTAGCGGCTCAGACGTTGATCCAGCAAGGTTGTGAAGCTTTCTTAGCTCACGTGGTGGATGTAAGTGTCAAGAGTCCGATGTTGGAGAGTTTGAGGATAGTTTATGAGTACCCTGATGTGTTTCTGGAGGAGTTGACTGGGTTACCTCCCGATCGTGAGTTAGAGTTCCAGTTAGAGGTATTGCCAGGTATAGCACCGGTGTCCATCGCGCCGTATCGTATGGCACCGGAAGAGATGAGAGAGTTGAAGCAGCAAATTCAGGAGTTGCTTGAGAGAGGTTTTATCAGACCGAGTGTGTTGCCATAGGGAACACCGTATCGTACTGCATCCTAAAAGCGGTTTTTTGGACATCCTCATCCACCACCTTCAACTGATAGTACCCTAACCTCAGATCGATCTTGGAAAACACAAGGGCACCCCTTAACAGATCAAAAAGTTCATCGATCCTAGGTAATGGATAACGTTTCTTAATCGTGAACTATAGGGATATCCATTACCTAGGATCGATGAACTTTTTGATCTGTTAAGGGGTACCCTTGTGTTTTCCAAGATCGATCTGAGTTTAGGGTACTATCAGTTGAAGGTGGTGGATGAGGATGTCCAAAAGACCACTTTTAGGATGCAGTACGGACATTATGAGTTTCTAGTGATGCCGTTTGGGCTCACAAATGCATCTGCAGCATTCATGGACTTGATGAACTGGTTCTTTCAATCGTAACTAGACCAGTTTGTGGTTATGTTCATCGATGACATCTTGGTGTATTCACGCTCAGAGGAGGAGCATGACTATCATATAAGAGTGGTTCTTCAGGTTTTGAGGGATAGGCGTTAGTACTCCCAGTTCAGTAAGTACAAGCTTTGATTGTCTGAAGGGGTATTTCTTGGTCACATAATTGCAGCGGATAGTATTCGAGTAGATCCCCAGAAGATCCAAGCTGTGGTGGAATGGAAACCACCAAGGAATGTATCAAAAGTCCATAGTTTCCTTGGACTTGTCGGATACTATAAGAGGTTTGTTAAGGGTTTTTCGATCATAGCGATACCTTTGACCAAGTTGCTTCATAAAGGTGTTCCTTTTGTGTGGAATGAGAGGATACAACAGTGTTTTGAGCAGTTGAAAGCCTATTTGACAGAGGCACTGGTCTTGACACAAACGGAATCGGGAAAAGATTATATGGTGTTTAGTGATACTTCCTTGAATTGGCTTGGTTGTATGCTTATGCAAGAGGGTAAGGTTGTTGCTTACGCATCAAGGCAGTTGAAACCCCATGAGAGGAACTATCCTACACATGATCTTGAGCTTGCAGCGGTTATTTTCACTTTGAAGATATGAAGGCACTATCTCTACATGGAGAAGTGTTACATCTACACCGACCACAAGGGTTTAAAGTATCTGCTTACTTAGAAAGAATTGAACCTGAGACAACATCTATGGATATAGTTATTAAAGGACTATGCTGCGTCATAGAGTACCATCTCGGTAAGGCAAACATGGTCGATGATGCCTTGAGTCGGAAGTCCATGTTGAACTTGAGATCTTTGTTTGCTCGGTTGAGGATGACCGATGATGGTGGTTTGTTGGCTGAGTTGTGTGTGGAGTCAATGCTTGTTCAAGAAATTAAGAGAGCAAGGTGTTAGACGATGAGTTAGTGGCTCAGTTAAAGGATCTTCAGAGAGGTGAATCGTCAGACTTTGAAGTATGAGATGATGGATTTTTGTACTTCCAGGGTCAGTTGTGTCATGTGTGTTCCAACCTTAGAGGATCTGAGAAATCGTATCTTGAGAGAAGCTCACCGTAGTCTGTTTTTTGTTTTTTGTTCACCCGAGTAGTAATAAGATGTATCAGGACCTTCGTCCTTTCTTTCGGTGGCCGTGTATGAAAAGGGATGTGTCAGAGTTTATGACTAGATATTTGACATGTCAGCAAGTAACGGGAGAACATCAGGTTCTTTCCAGTTTGCTTCAGCCTATCCAGATTCCACAGTGGAAGTTGGATCGAGTGACCATGGACTTTGTCACTAGGTTACCGACGATGCTGAGGAAGCATGATGCTATATGGGTTATAGTTGACCGATTGACCAAGTCAGCTCACTTCTTACCAGTGAGGATGAACTTCAGTTTGGAAAAGCTAGCTTGGTTGTACATCAAGGAGATAGTGAGGTTGCACGGTGTACCATCATCGATCATATCGGATAGAGATCCGAGGTTCACAGTGAGGTTGTGGAGGTCTATCCACGAGGCTCTAGACACCAAGTTGCACTTTAGTACAACTTTTCATCCTCATATCGATGGACGGTCTGAAAGGGTTATCCATATCTTGGAGGATATGCTTCGGTGTTGTGCGTTAGAATTTTTTTATAGTTAGGAGGAGCAGTTAGTGTTGGTAGAGTTTGCTTACAACAACAGTTATCAGTCAAGCATCAAGATGGCTCCTTTCGAGGCCTTGTACGGGCGTAGGTGTATGACACCCTTGTGTTGGACAGAGCTTAATGAGAGAAGGATTGCGGGTTTAGAGCTTTTTAAGGAAACCGAGGAGAAGGTTCAGATCATAAAGGAAATGTTACAAGTAGCTTTTGATAGACAGAAAGGTTACGCAGATAAGAAACGTAAGCACATCGAGTACGAGCTTGGTGAGAAGGTGTTTCTCTCTGTGGAAGAGTATCATCCAGTTTGGTCATAAAGGGAAGTTGAATGCTAGGTATATTGGGCCATATGAGGTTCTTCAGAGGGTTGGACCGGTTAGCTTATCGGCCAGCTTAGCCTCCTGAGTTGGCATGTGTACACGATGTGTTCCATGTATCTATTTTGAGACGTTACCGTTCCGATCCTTCACATGTGGTTCAACTTGAGGAAATCGAATTCAAGGAAAGGATTGGAGAACGACGTACTTTACTGTATTTTCTTATTTGTGGAGGAACAAGTACTGTCGAAGTAGCAAAATGAGGCCGAGGCAGGACCTGATGCCGAGGTAGTAGAGAAGAAATAGGCAATATGGCTGGCAATTGAAGGAGAAAAATGAGGAGAACATTTCTAAGCAAGAAGCCCAAGAATTGGAGTTGAACAACACAAGAAAAACCCAAGGGCAAGGCCACGCGGGATGAAACCTTCTAGAAGATCAAACTTTGAAATATTTACCCTACGTGCATAACATGTTCCCTACTCCAAATTGTACTCTAATTAGGAAAAGTTTGCCCTAGGCCAAGCCTATATAAGGCATAGCCGTCCTAGGGGTTAGATATACCATAGATCTCAAGAGCCGAATTTTGAGAGAGTTTTAGGAATAATTCTTCCCATCATGTTGTAAGTTTTCTTAAGGTTTTGGTAAAGGTTGTCAAGTATTTGTGAGAGGAGATTGTATTTTGATTCTTGTTTCAATGCAATAAAATATCGAAGTTTACTTACTCTTTGTCATTCTTTATTCTTGCATCCAATCCCGGGAGGGAAGTTTGTAAGTAATCTATTTGTCTAGAATCGGTAGAGTTAGACGTACAAAAGGAGTAAGTGCGGTATTCAACTCGATTGGAGGATACTAACTTGGCCTAGGGATAGGTTAAGAGTTTCAGTGGCTAAAAGAAGTGTGAGATTTGTTGTTGGTTATAATTGATTAATGCGAGGAGGTATCATCAAGGACTAACCTTCAACAATGTTTCGACTTAGGGATAAGCGGAGCCATACAAGGACACTTTGCCGAACTTTGGTAAATCTAGCCAAGAGCAAGGGATTGCCACGGTACAGAATATTGTCACTACCGAGACAGTATCTGTAGTACTGCCGAGGCAGTGCAATGCAATTGCATTGAACAGAAGCAGATCAATCAAATCCACAATACAACACAACTGGATCCTTCCCTCTCTCTCATATTTGAAATCACTTTAGTTAGTTTAGTTTATTTAGTTTAATTAACACTCAACTTATCTGTGTTTTTACTTTTATTTTACAGAAGCAAGAAGACCAAAGGAAGCATATTAAGTATACCAATCCCTGAGGAGACAATAACTCGATAAAATACTTATCACTTATTACATGAAGTGTACACTTGCACTCCAATTGCGCATATTCAGCACGCATCAAGTTTTTGGCGCCATTGACAGTTATGGACAACTAAATTTTGTTTTCTTTATTTTCTTGTATTTATTTTAGTATTAGTTATTTTTATTTTATTTTATTTTATAAAATTTTTGGTGTATGACCTACCTGAAGGCAATAGAGGCCATCAACAGCAACCACTACCGCAACCACTGCCACGACAGTTAACTGTCAGAGATTTTCTGGTGGAAGATTTAAATGGATTGAACCCTGGAGTTGTTACACCAGAGATTGAAGCAATCCACTTTGAACTTAAACCTGTGATGTTCAATATGCTTAATACTATTGGAAAATTTAGTGGGGCTACAACAAAAGATGCCAGGCAACATCTCAAATCCTTCATGGAAGTATGCAACTTTTTCAAAATCCAAGGAATTCATGAAGACATTTTGAGACTGAAACTTTTCCCCTATTCACTGAGGGATAGGGACAAAACCTGGTTGAATAACATTTTGGCAGGATCAATTGGATCTTGGATGAACCCTGCCGAGAATTTATTACGCGATTTAACCCTACAAATTTATATGATCGAATTCGTAATTAGATTATTTCTTTTAGACAAGCTGATAATGAACCTATATACGAAGCTTGGGAACGCTATAGAGAGTTATTGAACAGATGTCCACTACATGAATTCCCATTATGTACGCAAGTAACCATGTTCTATAATGCCACCAATACCCCGACAAGGATGATGTTGGATGCCTCGACAAATGGCACACTCCTTGAGAAAGCTCCGAAAGACGCTATAAAAATTCTGAATAAACTCGCAAGGAACGATTTCCAATTTCCTACTTCTAAGCGATGAGGACTAAGACGCCAAGCCACAGTAAATGAACTAGAAATCAATAATTTAGTGGCAGCACAGTTGGCATCTTTAACAAAACTGGTTCAGAACATGCAAGTACAGCAAAATACTCGTGAGGTAAAAGCAATAAATTCGTCTAAGTATATGCAAGACGAGGAAACTGATTTTTATGTGGATAACTACAACCGGAAAAACAACATGATGTCAAATACATACAATCCGACATGGAAAAGGCACCCAAACTTTTCATGGTGTAATCCTAACAATGCCTTGAACCCCACCAACCAGGCCTCAAGTTATCAACATTCACTACCCCAGAAGCAAGTTCAGTAGTCACTGCCGCAGCAACAATTACATCAGTAGCAGCAGCCTATGAACTCATTAGAGAATACTCTCAAGGCATTTATCCTGAAAACTAAATCATATATGGCTGAGAACAGTAGTTTAATGAAAAGAACTGATGACTTCATGTATAGAACAGAGATGAGGCTGCAAAACCAAGAAGCTGCTATAAAATCACTAGAAACCCAAGTTAGTCAGTTTGCTCAAAGACAAAATACTAGACCACAAGAGGGATTACCTAGCAATACTGAAGTTGCTAAGGGAATGGGCCATGAACAATGCAAAGCAATCACAACAAGAAGTGGTCTACAATTGAAGGAAATAATAGGCAAGTCAGCAACAAAAGTTCCACCAGCAATACATGAGGACACAGACAAGAAAGACTTAGATGTTGAACAAACTGAAGACAAGGACAATGCCCCAGCAGAGAGCTCGGCAGCACCTGAACTACCTCTCAAGACAACAAGACACACAGTCGTTCTAGGTATTAAATTCTAGACTAATGAGACCCTGGATGAAATGAGACCACCACCACCTTTCCCACAAAGGTTGAAAACCAGAAACAAGACCACCAGTTTAAGATGTTCCTTGATGTGTATTCCTTGATATTCTAAAGCAAGTCCACATGAACTTGCCATTTGTTGAGGCAATTGAACAGATGCCCAACTACGTTAAATTCTTAAAAGACATTGTGTTTAAGAGAAATAAGCTAGGTGAGTTTGAGACAGTGGCAACAACTGAAGGGTGCATGACAATGCTACACAATCTCATGCCACCCAAACTGAAGGATCCTGGATGCTTTAGCATACCTTGTGCGATTGGTAACAGTTATAAAGGAAAGACACTATGTGACCTAGGAGCAACATAAATCTCATGCCCAAATAAGTTTTTCAAAATCTTGGAATAGGAAGGGCAAAACCTACGACAGTGCTGCTCTAACTTGCGGATAGATCCTATGTACATCCTGAAGGAAATATTGAGGACACATTGGTAAGGGTTTACAAGTTTATTTTCTCTGCCGACTTCCTTGTCGTTGACTGTAAAGCGGACGAAAATACACCGATTATCCTAGGAAGACCTTTTCTTGCTACTGGATGAACCTTAATAGATGTGGAGAATGGAGAGTTGACAATGAGGGTCAATAATCAACAAGTCAAACTCAATGCATTTTACAATTTGGAAAAATTTGATGGTCCAAAAGAGTGCAAAGCCATCTAGACAACCGATACAGATACCAAAATATCTTGCCTAAGCAGTACGCTCGACAGACTATTTGGTAAGAGAATTAAAGCCAAAGTGGAGGCATAAAATAACGAAGGGATTAGCCAGAACCTGCAGAAAAATCGAGGCCAATAAGAGATGGGTAAATTAGGAGATGCATTTACATGCACTCCACCAATAACATAATCTCTTCCCTTCTACTTTATTTATTATATTAGGATTGATTTTAATTTAGAATTTATGTGTTTATTTTCAGTATTTTTCTTTAATATTTTTCCTTAGTAATATCTTTTTTTATTATTAATATGTTTATTTAATTTTTTTAGGAAAATAAAGTCAAGAATAAAAGAGAATTAGTTCAGAGCAGAAACTCTGCCGAGGAAGTAAACAGTGTCAGAAGCCACAGAAGTCCCAACGGGCAGAAATAGTGTAAGGGCTATCTGCCGAGTTTTCTATCGTGGTAGTAAATGCTAACAGACAGTAAATTCAAAATGGCTACAAAACGGCCATATTACTGAGGCCTATATAAGCAGCATCCCTCTCTTGAACTATTCACTCTTGCATTCTTGAGTTCTTTAAGAATTCTACTCAATCTTGCTCTCACAATACTCTCACAATTCTTCTTGAAATTTTTCAGAATACTTCACCAAGACTCTCAATCCTACAAATCATCAATGGCGGCATACAATAAATTTGCCCCTACCACTGTTGTGAACCGATTCAACAGATATTTTGTTGCTCGGCAGCTGTGGGAAGAACAAGGATTTCAACAATCTGTGGAAGAAAATCTGGACATTGAACACTATCTGTTCAACGAGATTCAACATCAAAAATGGCAACTCTTCAGCCTACAACCTGATCAAGCTAATTCAACCATAGTGCGCGAATTTTATGCACATGGGCCAAGCAAGAACAATATCTTTGTCCACAATCGAGGCAGATCTGTCCGCCTTGATGTTGAAATAATTAATGAGTTCTACGGCCTAGCACCAAAATGAGATAGGCATGCCGAATTCATGGACAACATCACCACCAAAGACTACGAATTAATCAAGGACAACCTCTGTTACAACAACACTCTATGGGAAACCGGTGCCCATAGAGGTTCTGTGACAAGCAAAGCCTCAAACCCGAGGCAAAATTGTGGTGCACATTCGTTAAAAGATGCCTCATCCATACCTCCTACAACAGCACAGTGGACGGTAAAAGATTGGTGTTGATCCAATCAATCATCAACAAGAGGAGCATCAATATTGGAGAGATCATTCTTCGAGAAATTCATGATTGTGGTAAGAAGGAACATGGACCGTTATATTTCCTATGTTTAATATCTTGTTTATGTATTGCTGCAGGAGTACCAATTGGAGACACGGACGAATACACATCAACGAGGCAATGATGGGCGAGAGAATTCTGCTACAGAGTGATACAGATAACACAGGCAGAACCTATCAAGGCAACACCACAACAGTTCACTGCTGACTTCACTACCGAAGCTTAATACACGATAGAGATGCCAGGCACTTCCGAAGCCCTTACCGCAGCAGACTCCTACCAGGAAATTCTTCAGAGGATGGAAGCCATGGACCTTCGTCAGCAAAGATACATGGAATACCAAAGAGACTTCAACAATACCCTTGCTCCGATGGTGATGCAGAACTACCCCAACCAAGGAGCACAATTTCCAGAATGCCCTACAAATATATTTGTAATGGCAGCACCTTATACAGAGACAACTCCAGATCCAGGGTCAAGACCATTTTTCACCTCCAGACCGTAGCAGCAATTCCATGCAGCTTGCCCATCTAGGGCAGCAGACGCTATCCTGGCATCATCCGTAAGCAGAAGACCTTCAAAGAGAAGGGGAGTTTTCAGCATTCCCCCATGATACCTAATTCCAATGTGCAGCCTTTCAAGGGAAATCGATGAATACTTCTACCACGGTTCATACGATGCTGAGCCCAGTATCCAGCCTTCCAAGATAGATCTAGAGAATGAAGGTAACATAGAGATCTTGGAGACAGACGATGAAGGAGGAGAAGAAGTCAATGCCCCAATACAAAGGACAACACCTACGAGAGTTCAGTCGCCGAGAAGAGCAAAGCCATCACCATCACCAAGGGCACAACCATCAACAACTAGACCAAGGAGACAAATTGTGGCAGAGAGTTCTTCTGAATCATCTTAATTGTTCTTCTTTCTTGTTTCCTATATAAGCTGTTTTCTCTATCTGCTTATATTTTTTACCTACTGCCTGCCCCTAAGTTAAACATTGAGGATAATGCTTGGTTTGAGTTTCGGGGTGTAGAGCTACTGCCGAGGCAATCTACTACTGCGGCCTTGCCATGAAAAGGAAGTTTTTAATAAACTTAAGTGATAAAGACTTAGATTTTAGAAAAGTGACTAGAGGTGCCTATGACCGGATCTAGGAAAAACTCTTCTTCATGCTAGAGGTACCCGAAATTGGCTCTAGTATGCATAAAAGAATAGCAAAAGAAATAAGGACTTAAGAAATAGAAAACACAATACTTGAGGTGCCCGAAATTGGCTCAAGGAATTGTTGTTATAAGAAGAATACACTAAAACCAAGTCTATTTGTCTTGAACTTAGAGTTTATCTAAGAAGGCCTTCATTCAAACTTGTCCACAAAAAAACACTCACACACACTAGCCTTATAGCTTGTCTTCTAAGTACACCCTTAGGAAACCAAAAGGTTAAGTCTAAGGATAGACATAGTTATGGTGGGGAGAATAGATGGAATCATAAGACCAAGAGAGAATAGAGTTTGACAAATTGATGTTTTGCATTGCTTAAGGACAAGCAATAGTTCGAGTTTGAAGGTGTGATAAGTGCTCAACTCACTATCACTTTCTACACTTTTCATGGGCACTTATCATCAAACCTACACCTACTAGAACCAATGCATGGGCTTAATGTAATAAATTTAGGGATTATGCCATTAAATATTATATTTGTAGAAAATGCGTACTTTACTGCATTTTCTTATCTGTGCAGGAATAAGTACTATTGAGGCAGTAGAATCAGGCTGAGGCAGGACCTGATGCCTAGGCAGTAGAGAAGAAAAACACAATATGGCTAGCAATTGAAGGAGAAAATGAGGAGAACGTTGCTGAGCAAGAAGCCCGAGAATCGAAGCTGAACAACACAAGAAAAACCCAAAGACAAGGCCACGCGAGATGAAACCTTCTAGAAGAATAAACTTGGAAATATTTACCCTATGTACATAACATGCTCCCTACACCAAGTTGTACTATAATTAGGAAAGGTTTGCCCTAGGCCAAGCCTATATAAGGCATAGCCGTCCTAGGGGTTAGATATACAATAGATCTTAAAAGCCGAATTTTGAGAGAGTTTTAGGAACAATTCTTCCCATCATGTTCTAAGTTTTCTTAGGGTTTTGGTGAAGGTTGTCAAGTATTTATGAGAAGAGATTGTATTGATTCTAAGTTTGCTTAATCTTTGGCATTCTTTGTTCTTGCATCCAATCCCGGGAGGGAAGTTTGTAAGTAATCTATTTGTCTAGACTCGAGAGAGTTAGACTCACGAAAGGAGTAAGTGCGGTATTCAACTTGATTGGAGGATACTAACTCAGCCTAGGAATAGGTTAAGAGTTTCAGCGGCTAAAAGAACTGTAGGATTGGTTGTTGGTTATAATTGATTAACGCTGGGAGGTATCATCAAGGATTGACCTTCAACAGTGTTTCGACTTAGGGATAAGAGGATCCATACAAGGACATTTTGCTGAACTTTGGTAAATCTGCCCAAGAGCAAGGGATTATCGCGGCAGATAACATTGTCACTGTTGAGGTAGTATCTGCAGTACTGTCGAGGCAGTGCAATGCAATTGCATTGAACAGAAGCAAATAAATCAAATCCACAATATAATACAACTGGATCCTATCCTCTCTCTCATATTTAATATCACTTTAGTTAGTTTAGTTTATTTAATTTAATCAACACTCAACTTATCTATGTTTTTACTTTTATTTTACAGAAGCAAGAAGACCAAAAGAATCATATTAAGTATACCAATCCCTGAGGAGACGATAACTCGACAAAATACTTATCACTTATTACTTGACGTGTACACTTGCACTCCAATTGCGCATATTCAGCACGCATCAGTAATCTTTAAAAATAGGTGAGAAAGTGTTGTTTTGGAAAGGATGAAGGTTTTGGTGGGGATTTGGTTTGAGCTCGAGTTTAAGTTTTAAGAGTTTAGAATTTGAGTTTTCTATGTGCTTTTAGGCTCAAGAATCATCCAAAGACCTTGTTACTCCATTCTTAATCTTTCTCTTGTAGAGAAAGAGGGTTGTGAACCATCAACAAGCCTTGTAAAGTTGAAAGCTTGAGGAGAGGAAGAGTGGACCTTTAGAGCTATTGCTTGTGCTAAGGTTGGTACTCCCAACTCTTCTCTTCTATCAGGCATGTCATGGTAGGATGCATTGCATGTATACTCATGTGTGTATGCTTGGTTTAAATCTTATGGGTTTTTAATGGTGAAATTCGTATCTATAAGATTGTTTACTGAAAAATGGCGTTAAAACACTCTAAATATCATTAATATTGAGTAGGAACACTTTAGAATCGAATAGATTATTGTTGGGGAGAAACCTTAAAAATTTCCTAAGTGAAATCGACATTTCTTGTAGGGGGTATAGATATCGGTAGCCCGTGTATCGATACCCTTGAGAGAAAATAGGCTTGATGAGCAAGGGTATCGAATCATAGATCGATACCAAACCCTTCAGTGGCATCGGGTAACACCCGTGGTTTGATACCAGTATCGAATCGGGTAATTCCCTTTTCATTGACCTTGAAGTTGGTCAAAGGGTATCTATACTAGTATCGATACCAGTGTTTTGATACCCTCTTTGGGTGGGTATCGATGAAGGGTGTTTTGATACCCCACCTAAGGGTATCGATACCCCTGTATAATTTTGTCAAGTTGAGTAGAGAATTGGGGCTCGGTGATTTTAATAAATGGTTCCATTAATCTAAAAGCTCCAAAATGAATTATTAAACTAAGATTGATGTTATAATCCCGAAAGACTAAATTGAGATAATCTTAACATATCTTATTGTGCTAAGATCCTAGGTGGATCGTTTGAGTGGTTTGAGTCCTTGATAAGTGCTCAACTCACTATCACTTTCTATACTTTTTATGGGTATTAATCATCAATTCTGCACCTACTTGGACCAATGCATATACTTAATGAGATATATTTAGGGATTATGCTATTAAAATAATATTTATAGAAAAAGCGTACTTTACTGCATTTTTATGTCTGTGTCGGAAGAAGCATTGCTGCGGAAGGACCTGATGCCGAGGCAGTAGAGGATAACTGAGGAGAAAAATAAGGAGAACATTGCTGGAAAAAAAGCCCAAGGATCGGAGCTGGATAGAACAAGGAAAGCCCAGAGACAAGGCCACGCGGGAAAGTCTTCTTGAAGATTTAAACTTGGAAATATTTGACCTATGTACATGACTTGTTCCCTACTCCAAGTTGAATTCTACTTAGAAAAGGTTTGCCCTAGGCCAAGCCTATATAAGGCATATCCATCCAAGGGAAGAGAAGAGCTTAGAGGAGACATTAGATTCATAGCTTAAAATATAGAATTAGATTTAGGGTTTCTCTACATTATGTTTTAGTTTTCTTTAGGCTTAGGTGAAGGTTTGAAAGTATTAGTGTGAGGAAGTCAAACTTTGTTCCTTGTTCCTAATGCAATAAAATATCAAAGTTTGTTTATTCTTTTCCATTCCTTGTTCTTGCATTCAAGCACGAGAGAGAAGTTTATGAGTAATCTATTTATCTATTATTGAGAGAGTTAGATTCACGAAAGGGATAAGTACGGTGTTTCAATCGAGAAGTGCTAACTTGGCCTAGAGATAGGTTAAGAGTTTTAGTGGCTAAGAGAAGTGTGGCATTGGTTGCTGATTATAATTGATTCACGCCGAGAGGTATCATCAAGGAATGGTCATCAACAGTATTTCGACTTAGAGATAAGCGGAATCATTAAAAGATATTTTTCCGAACTTTGGTAAAGTCTGCCCATGAGCAAGAGATTGCCGCCGCAGACGAGAGACATCACTGTCGAGGCAGTAATAGGCATTCCTACCGAGGTAGTATTATACAATTGCATTGGATAAGAACAAGTTGATCAAATCCACTATACAACACAACTAGATCTTGGCCATTTTCTTTATCTTATTTTGCTATCTTTATTTAGTTATCATTATCACAACCTCAATTCACTTGTGTTTTTATTTTCTTTTACAGAGCAAGATGACCAAAGGAAGCATATTAAGTATACCAATCCCTGAGAAGAAGATACTTGATACTTATCACTTTATTACTTGATGACGTGTTCACTTGCACTAAAATTGTGCATATCAAGCACGCATCAAGTTTTTGGCTCCATGTCGGGGATTGATAACTAATTTTTTTTTCTTTATTTTCTTGTTTTTTAGTTATTTTATTTTTATTTTACTTGTTTTATTTTTGGTGTATGACCAGGGCCAACCCTACTAATCCTTTGTATGCATTAGATTTAGAAATCAAACTTACCTATCAAGGATTGAGGAGACAGATCCAAGGAGCCATGGCAGCAAATTAAGGAAATCGAAACTTACCTGCCGACAATGGAGGCCTTCCATGGCCACCACTGTCCCGGTAGTTAACTATCAGAGAATTCCTGGAGGAAGATTTAAATTGACTAAATCCTGAAGTCATTACACCAGAAATAGAAGCGCCCACTTTGAACTTAAACCAGTCATGTTCAATATGTTAAACACTATTGGACAATTTGGTGGGTCAATGACAAAAGATGCCAGGCAACATCTTAAGTCATTCATGGAAGTTTGCAACTCATTCAAAATTCAAGGAGTCCAAGAAGATGTCTTAATATTAAAGCTGTTCCCCTATTCACTGAGGGATAGTGCAAAAACCTGGCTAAATAGCATTCTAGCAGGATCAATAGGATCTTGGAGTGAACTATGTTGAGATTTTATTACGCCCTTTAATCCTACAAATTTATATGATAGAATTTGTAATGAAATTACTTCTTTTCGACAAGCTGATGATGAACCTATGTACGAAGCATGGGAGTGCTACAGAGAGTTACTGCACAAGTCCTCATTGCATGGATTTCCACTATGGACACAAGTGATCAGTTTCTACAATGCCAACAATGCCCTGACAAGGATGATGTTAGATGCCTCGGCAAATGGAACACTCCTAGATAAAGCACCTGACGAAGCTATTGAGATACTAATCAAACTCGCAAAAAACGATTATCAATTTCTTACATCTAGGCGAGGAGGAGTAAGACGCCAAGCCACAATGAATGAATTAGAAACATCAAATTTAGTGACAACACAATTGGCCTATAACATCCGATTTTGGGGTTATTAGTTAGGCTTTAGTTAGGAGAATACGATTCAAGTCGAATCGGGTTCTCCGGTTCATTATTCTGGGGAAATATAAAATAAGAATATTTTTAATTAGAAAAAAATAATAATTTTGGAGTATGGTTTAAAAATATTGAAAAGATGTTTCAAAATTAAAAAGAATATAATTTGAACTTTAAATTGATTTTTAATTATGCTTAATTATGCATAAGTGATCAATTTGTAATTTTTGGAAAATAATGGAGTACTTAATTTGTAATTTTTGAAAATTGTTGTTTTAGTGACTAAATTGAAAAGCAAGCTAAACTTAGAATCCTCATAGGTCCATAAACCTAATTTAATTTTTAAATAATGATTTATTCACCAAAATGCTTTTTAATTAGTTTAATTAAAGATGACAATCATTTTCTCACTTAACTACCTTTTTTTTCTCTCATCTTTTTCTCTCCATTTTCCTTCATCTCTTTTCTTCAATTCCTTATTGATTTTTGCATCTTTTTCAACAAAGATTACTTCATTTTAATCATCTTTCCATTCTTTACAAAACCTAACCATCAATTTTATCAAATCAACACCAATTTGCAAGGAATCAAGAAGAGAAAACTTCATCTTTTTGGTGAATAGATCTCAAAGGTAATTTGCTGGATTTTAACTCTTTTTTAAGGTTCTTTATTGAAATTCCAAGGTATTAGCTTGCTAATCTTTGAATAAAACTTAATCCTATGTTTTCAACGTTAGATCTAATGATTTTGTGAATGTTTTTGTGAAATCTTTTTGGATCTTATTCAATGTTGAAATTAGATGGATTTAATTATGTTAATATATGAATTAAATGATTAATTGAGTCTTCAATTGATGGCACATTAATTTAAACCCGGAATAATGCAATCGGTGTTGTTTTAAGGTGTTTTTCGGTTGTTTTAGGGGCTGTTTTAGGTGCTTTAATGTTGCTGGAGATATAAGGATGGTTTGGATGTATTTTTGGTTCATAATTGAAGTGGATTAGATGTTAGATTCATTAAGTTTTGGGCTGTTGATGTTTTGGATACGTTTCGGCTAAGTTTTGGTGTTTTCAGCTAGGTTTTTTGGTAGTGTTGTGGAGGTATGATGCGGCTGATAGTTTAAGAATGTTATAATGTGATAATGCTCTGTTTTAATGTTGTAGAAGAGGTAGAAGAAGGCGTTTGAGTGCTGGTGCATTAGCGTGGTCATCGGGATATCAACGAAAGCTCGTTTTGCTTGTCAGTGAGTGTTTTCGGACTTAAAGCGAATCGCGTTTAGTACGGTTCTGTTTTGGGGACTATGGAAGAGTATGAAAACTTTCCATAGTTCAAGAGTAAGTAAAGTAAATGTTTTTGATATATCAACATGAGTTTTGGCTACATTCGATAAAGGCATTAATGTTGGTAATGCAATGAGGTTCTTGGAAATGCATGAACATAATTTGATTTGGTGCATGCATGAGAAATACTTGCTGAAATGCATAGTTTATCAAGTATCTATGATTATGGAAATTTTTGAGAAATGATTTGGAATACAATATGGTTAATTGTCTTACATATGATGGTGCCTTTGAGAATGGCTTTCGTTCATTTGTTGAACATATTATGCATGCATTATGAGCAACAAGTTATGATGCACATTTGATTATGATATTGGCTTAGTGACACTAACTTTAGATTAGAATACGAATGACATGTCATTAGGATTGTCTTAAGTGCATTATAAACAATGTTGAGAATACATAATATTGCCTACACGTAACAAGGATAACTTTGTATCCAACCGTGCATGGTAGAGCCGCCTACACGTAACAAGGGTGACTATGTGTCCAATCGTGCATGGTAGTGCTATAATGTTGACTTAGTATCATGTCAATGGTGACATCATGTCATGACGAGACAATGGTCTCTAACAATAGATCCGTGTATTCGGTGAACTCAAGGTTCATATTAAGTGGTCACTAGTATGCCAATATACATACATGAATTTAAGAAAGACATTATGCATCATTTATAAATTATTTTGATAAGGTTGTGTAAACTCAAGGAAGCATTTGGTTTAATGAACATGAACATGAAATGATAGCATGCATGGATTTAGTGATGCATTGCAAATTATGATTTCATTATGGTTTTAAATAGATGCATTGATGATCTTGTGTAGAGCTTCCTCAGTAAGTATGTTTGCTTAAGCTCTCTTTTCGTCCTTGCAGAAAAATAAAGGCACCCGGGGCATCATTCGGAGCAAGGAAACCAAGGGGAAAAAATTACTTCAAATTTGGTATGTTTTTGGCAAATAAGTTGGGGCTTGGCAATGTATAAACCCAACCAATGTGAGGAGTGTGAACTTAGACTTTGGTTTATGTTGAAATAAGACCTATGTTGCTTGATTGTTAATTGATAGACTATGGAATTGTTTGGATTGTTGAAGAATGTACTTGTATGATTGTTATGTTTTTTAATCATTTTCTAGAAAGTATGCCTATAGTTTGATTGATGTCCGTGACGTTGTTAATCATGTGTCATATGTTGTTAATTATGCTTAGGACTTGTGCATATAGTGGTAGTAATTAATGGTTGTATGTTGAGACGTTAGTGTTCACTTAGTGTGTCGGAACTATTGGGTTCCAGACCGAAAGTTTCGAAACCTTAGTGAAGGTTCCAAAACCTTTGTCAAATAGTTTCAAAACCTTCAGAAAGGTTTCAATTCTAGAAAGTTACTAGACGCGAAAAGTTTTGAAACTTTCAGGGAAGTTTTGAAACCTTTTACAAAAAGTTTTGAAACCTTATGAAAGGTTTCGAAACTTTTGACCACCAGGAATTGATAGTTGGTGGAAATTATACTTTAGTCCCGAATATCTTCCTTTGATCAATTAGGGTACCTACAGTTGTTATTTTGAGCTGAAATTTCATATGAACGCATAAATTTGATTTAATTTCAAGATGGTTAACTTAATTTGAATGAAGTCCCTGTAATTTGGAAGATTTACATTTTGGTCCCTAAATTAGAGAAGCATGCAATTGATGATGTTAGAATAATCCGTTTGACTTGAAATTTACCGTGGAGAATACTTGAGTGTTTAATTGAACTTTGATGAAAAAAATTCTACTTTATCATCAGTATAAAAAAGTTTTATGTTTTAGTCCTTAATTCGCTCAAAAGCTTAATTGGATACTTGTTTGTGGTTAGATTGCTTTCGTTAAAGCTTTATATGAGACCAAGACATGTAGGAACATAATTATACATCTAGGAAAGATAAAGAAAAAAATATATATCAGTTTTTAGGGTTGTTTATCGACTGAAACCTTTGCGGGTTTGGTTTGATATTCCCCGTGTGACCCGTTACTGCCGATTCTGTCTAGGCCAGGTTAAGGGGTTACATTTTGTGGTATCGGAGCCAAGTTTGTAAAGTGTGTAGCTGGTTTGTCAAAGTATGTGTAGGTTTGTTAAGTTTTGTGATTAGTTTGTTAAAGTGTAAGAATGAACGTGATATGTCGTTGGTGTGTGAATACCTATACATTGTGAGTGCACTTAGAGTAATATTGGGTAAAAAGGGGTGGTCGGTTACACATTGCCAATGCCAACATATTTTTAGATGCTCTTTGGTTTTCCTTGGATCTTTCCTGAATGTAAGTTTATTATGTCTTAATATTATATTTTAAAATTGCATATTTGAAGTTTTTGGATAATGCCTCCGAGACGAGAGACTCGTGCTAGTGCAAGCTTGATCAATTATGGTCAGGAAGAAGGAGAGGCGACTGTTAGGGAGGAACCGCTTCCACCTCCTCCACCAGCTGGTGTGCCACCCACTAGTGTGCCTCCGGTTCCAATAGGAGGCCAGTTCAGAGAGTATGCCCCGTTCATACAGGCTATGACGGGTGCGTTTCAGGTAGTTATGGCTGGAGTACATGTACCGGCTTCCGCACCTGTCGTTGTGGTTACCCCAGGGCTGCCGCTAGAGCGACTGCGTAGCTTGGATGGTGTTGATTTTCATGGGTCTGACTCGAGTTCAGCTGAGTAGTGGTTGGCTAGCACTGATAGGGTTTTGGACTAGATGGATTGTCAGGATGCCCGGAGGTTGGGTTGTATGGTCTCTCTACTTCAGGGAGATGCTTATAGGTGGTGGATTACTATGAAAGCGGGTGCAGCTGTTGCTAACCTAACATGGGAGTATTTCAGGACCGCCTTTGTGAGAAAGTTTTTGGTCCGCAGTACTAGGATGATCGAAAGAGGGAGTTCATGTCTTTGGTTCAAGGTTCTATGAGTGTAGCTGACTATGAGATACAGTTTATCAGATTGAGTCACTATGCTCCTGAGTTGGTTCCTACGGAGCGTAAGAGATGTGACAGGTTCCGATATGGTTTGGATCCGGAGATTAAGATGTATTTGCTAGCTGTTGAGTATGCGGAGTTTGATGTGTTGGTGAACCGGACCAAAGATGTTGAGGAATCCTTGAGGGAGGCTAGGAAGTCTTCCGATTCGGTGAAGAGGTCTGCAGAGACCAGTGCTCAAAGTGGTAAGGGTAAGAGGTTTCGGGACAACCAATACCGAGTAGATTGACGCCGAGGTGATTTTGGACACGGTGGTCGTGCACAGTAGTTTAGGAGAGGTGGTGGTGATATCGTAGTTTGTAACTTGTGTTCTAGGCGCCATCCAGGAGGGTGTTGGTGGGCCATTGGTGCATGTATTGGTTGTGGATCTAAGGATCACAAGAAGAGGGATTGTCCGAGGTTTGCTAGTGAGGTTGGTAACTGGGCTGAGGCTGCTGTCGTACCTGGCAGAGGATGCGGTGGAGGTAGAGGTCCTCTCCAGAGGCAGGGTGATGGTCGTAGAGTTTATACTTAGCGTGGGGCTCGTAATGCTATGGATGTGGTTGCAGGTACTTTTTCTTTGCAAAATGTACCGTTGTTTTCTTTGATAGATTCGGGATCTATGCATTCTTATGTTTTGAGTGAGCATGCATATTTGTTGGATATCCCTGTTGAGGTTTTAGATGTTGGGGTTGTGGTTACTAGTTCTTTGGGTGAGATGGTGACCGTAAGGAGATTGTATAGGAGGTGTCCGTTGGAGGTGCAAGGGCATGTCTTTGAGGTTGATTTGATGGAGTTGTCGTTTCATGGTTTTGACCTTATCTTCGGTGTTGACTGGTTGACGGAGCATAGTGTTGTGGTGGATTTTGAAAAGAAGAGGGTCACCTTGAGGTTGTTAGATGGTAGTGAGGTTGTGGTAAAGAGTGAGTATACCGGATTCTTATCCAATGTGGTTTCGGCCTTACAGGCGGAAAAGTTGATGCAACATGGTGGTATGGCATATCTAGCATATGTAATGAACCCGAGGATAGGAGAGGTTCGAGTGCAGGACATTCGAACAGTACGTGATTTTCCAGAGGTTTTCCAAGATGACTTACAAGGATTACCTCCCGATCGTGATGTGGAGTTTAGTATTGAGACTTATGCCAGTACTAATCCGGTGTCCATTGCTCCTTATTGCATGAGACCTAAGGAGTTAAAAGAGTTAAAGATGCAGTTGCAGGAGTTGCTTGACCGTGTTTTTATACGACCGAGTGTATCACCTTGGGGTACACCGGTGTTGTTTGTGAAGAAGAAAGATGGCATGATGAGGATGTGCATTGATTATCAACAATTGAATAAATTGAATGTGAAGAATAAGTATCCTTTACCGAGGATTAGCGATTTGTTTGATCAGTTTCGAGGAGCAAGTGTGTTCTCGAAGATTGATGTGAGATCGGGGTACTACCAGTTCAAGGTGAAAGAGGAGGATGTGCTGAAAACGGCTTTTCGGATAAGGTATGGTCATTATGAGTTTTTGGTGATGCCGTTTGGGTTGACAAATGCCCCTACTGCTTTTATGGATATGATGAACTGGGTGTTTCATGAGTACTTGGATCAGTTTGTGGTAGTGCTCATAGATGATATCCTCGTGTATTCACGTACAGAGGAAGATCATGATCGACATTTACGGATAGTGTTGCAAGCGTTGAAAGAGAACTAGTTGTATGCTAAGCTAAGCAAGTGTGAGTTTTGGTTAAAAGAAGTGGTGTTTCTTGGTCATGTGGTGTCGGAAAAGGGTATTAGTGTTGATCCAAAGAAGATAGAGGTTGTTATAGGTTGGAAGCAACCGAGATCGGTGTCAGAGGTTCAGAGTTTCCTAGGCTTAGCTGGGTATTATCGTAGGTTCGTTGACGGGAAAGTTGTAACTTATGCTTCTAGACAGTTGAGGGTACATGAAAAGAATTATCCGACTCATGATTTGGAGCTGGCGGCGGTGGTTTTTGCTCTGAAGATTTGGAGACATTATTTGTATGGAGAGAAGTGTACTATATACACGGATCATAAGAGTTTGAAGTATCTCATGTCGCAAAAGGATTTGAACCATAAGCGACGAAGATGGATGAAGTTGCTTAAGGATTATGATTTATCTTTTGAGTATCATCCGGGGAAAGCCAATATAGTGGCTGATGCTTTGAGTCGTAAGGCGGCGGTTGAGTTGAGAGCAATGTTTGCTAGATTGAGTATTTCTAAGGAAGGTGGTTTGGTAGCAGAGTTGCAAGTAAAACCTATTTTTGTTGAGATGATCAAGGTGAAACAGTTAGAGGATGAGGCTTTGGTACCTTTTGTGAAGGATATTGCTCAGGGTAGACCGACCGAGTATCATTTTAATGATGATGGGGTATTGTGTTCTAGAGGTCAGATTGTAACCCCCTTAGCCCGGCCTAGACAAAACCGGCACTAATGGGTTACACGGGGAATATCAAACCAAACCCGCGAAGGTCCGATTCGATAAACAACCCTAAACCGTTATATTTTTTCTTCTAGATGCATAATTGTATTCCTACATGTCAAGGTCTCATACAAGGCATTAACGGAAAATGTCCGATCATAAACAAACATCCGATTAAACATTTAAGTGAGTTAAGGACTAAAATGTAAAACTTTTAAACTCTAATAACAAAGTAGAAATTCTTTTCATCAAGGATCGATTAAAAACACAAGTGTTCTTCACGGTAAATTTCAAGTCAAAAGGATCATTCTAACATCAAAAATTGCATGTTTCTCCAATTTAGGAACCAAAATGTAAATCTTTCAAATTATAAGGACTTATTCCAAATTGAGTTAACCATCTTGAAATTAAATCAACTTTATGCATCCACGTGAAATTTCAGCTCAAAATAAAATCTATAGATACCCCAATTGCACAAAGAAAGATATTCGGGACTAAAATACAATTTCCAGCAACTTTCAATCCTTGGTAGTCAAAGGTTTCGAAACCTTCCCAGAGGTTTCAAAACTTTTTGAAAAAGGTTTTGAAACTTTCCAGGAAAGTTTCGAAACTTTTTGCGTTCAGTAGCTTCCCAGAATTGAAACTGCCCACAAGGTTTCGAAACTTCCTGAAGGTTTCGAAACTATTTGACAATTGTTTTGGAACCTTCCCAGAGGTTTCGAAACTTTGGTTCTGGAACCTAAAGTTCCGTTAAACTAAGTGAATACTAACAATACGATACACAACTATTAGTCACTTCCAACTAAATGCATAATTCCTAGGCATAATTAACAACTTATAACACATGATTTACGATGTCATGGGCATCATTCAAACTATAGGCATGCTTCCTAGAAGATGATTAAAAACATAACAATCATACAAGTACATGCTTCAACAATCCGAGCAATTCCGTAGTCCAACAATTAACAATCAAGCAACAATGGTCTTATTACAACATAAGCCAAAGCCTAAGTACACTCTCCTCGCATAGGTTGGGTTACACATTGCCATACCCAATTTATTTGCCAAAAACATACCAAATTCAAAGTGATTCCCCTTGGTTTCCTTGCCTCGAACGAAGCCCCAAGTACCTTTATTTTTCTACAAGGATGAAAAGAGAGCTTAAGCAAACATGCTTAGTGAGGAAGCTCTACACAAATCATCAATGCATCTATTTAAAACCATGATGAAACCATAATTTGCAATACATTGTTAAATCATGTATGTTATCTGTAACATCCCGATTTTGGGGTTAGTAGTTTGGAGAATTCAATTCGGGTCGAATCGGGTTCTCCGGTTCATTATTCCGGGGAAAATTGAATAAGAATATTTTAATTAGGGAAAATAATAATTTTGGAATATGGTTTAAAATATTAAAAATATGTTTCAAGATTAAAAGAAAGTAATTTGGATTTATTATTGATTTTTAATTATGCCAAATTATGCATAAGTGATCAATTTGTGATTTTTGGAAAAATTGGAGGACTTATTTTGTATTTTTCGGAAAATTTCATGTTTTAGTGACTAAATTGAAAAGCAAGTTAAACTTAGAATCCTTAGAGGGTCATAAACCCATTTCTAATTTTTAATAATGATTTATTCACCAAAATGTATTTTTATTATTTTAATTAGAGATTTTTAATCATTTTCTCTCAAAACTACTTTTTCCTCATTTTTCCTCATCTTTTTCTCTCATTTTCTCTCCACTTTCTCTTCATCTTTTATCTTCAATTCCTTGCTGATTTTTGCATCTTTTTCCATAAAGATTACATCATTTGTATCATCTTTCTATTCTTTACAAAACCTAAGCATCAATTTCATCAAATCAACATCAAATTGCAAGGAATCAAGAAGAGGAAATTACATCTTTTTGGTGAATAGATCTTGAAGGTAATTTTCTGGATTTTTTTTCTTTTCTAAGGATCTTTATTGAAATTCCCAAGTATTAGCTTGCTAATCTTTGAATAAACACTTGATTCTATGTTTTTAATGTTAGATCTAATGTTTTTGTGATGTTTTTGTAAAATCTTTTTGGATCTCATTTAATGCTGGAAATTAGATGGATTCAATGATGTTTTTATGTTGATTTAATGATTAATTGAGTCTTGATTTGATATCACATTAATTTAATCCCGGAATAATGCAATCGGTGTAGTTTTAAGGTGCTTTTCGGTTGTTTTATGGGCTGTTTTAGATGCTTATATGTTGCTGGAGGTATAAGGATGGTTTGGATGTGTTTTTGGATCATATTTGAAGTGGATTAGATGTTAGATTTGTTAGGTTTTGGGCTGTTGTTGTTCGGATGCGTTTTGACTTAGTTTTCGGTCTTTTCGGCTGAGTTTTCGGTAGTTTAATGGTGATCGGATATGGCTGTTGGTTTGAGCATGTTATGATGTGAGAATGCTCTGTTTTTAATGTTGTAGAGGAGGTACAAGAAGAAGCTTGATTGCTTGTGCGTTGGTGCGATCATCGGATAGCGGCGAAAGCTCGTTTCGCTTGTTGGTGAGTGGTTACGGATTTTAAAGCAAATCGCGTTTGGTACGTTCTGTTTTGGGGGGCTATGGAAGAGTGTGAAAACCTTCCATAGTTCAAGAGTAAGTAAAGTATTTGTTTTGTTAAACCGATGTGAGTTTCGGCTATATTTTATAAAGGCATTATGTTGGTAATGCAATATGTTGGTAATGCAATGAGATTTATGCAAATGCATGAGCATGATTTGGAATGATGCATACATGAGAATTACTTGCTGAAATGCATAGCTTAATTAGCATCCATGATTATGGAAAATTTTGAGAAATGATTTAGAATATAATGTGGTTAATTGCCTTATACATGATGGTGCCTTTGGGCATGGTTTTGGTTCATTTGTTGAACATTTTATGCATGCATTATGAGCAGCAAGTTATCATGTACATTTGATTATGATATTGGCTTAGTGACAATAACTTTAGATTCGAATACGAATGACATGTCATTAGGATTGAGTGCACTATAAAATAAAGAGAATATTGATATTGCCTACACGTAAACAAGGGTGACTTTGTGTCCAACCGTGCGTGGTAGTGCTGCCTACACATAAACAAGGATGACTTTGTGTCCGACCGTGCGTGTAGAGCTTGCCAATATGTAAACAAGGGTGACTTTGTGTCTGACCGTGCATATAGTTGACCCATACGTGAACAAGGGTGACTTTGTGTCCAACCGTGCGTAGTGGGGGATAACATGTATACAAGGGTGACTAAGTGTTCGATCGATGCATGTTGAGAAAAGGATCCGTGTATTCGGTGAACTTAAGGTTCACATTAAGTGGTCACTAGAATGCCAATATACATACATGAAATTGAGAAAAGGTTTGAGCATCATCATTTATAAACTGTTTTGATAAGGTTATGTGAACTCAAGGATGCATATGATTTAATGAATTTGGACATGTAATATTGGCATGCATGATTTAACAAAGTATTGCAAATTACGGTTTCAATATGGTTTTAAATAAATGCATTGATGATCTTTTGTGGAGCTACCTCACTAAGCATGTTTGCTTTAGCTCTCTTTTCATCCATGCAGAGAAATAAAGGCACTTGGAGCTTCGTTCGAGGCAAGGAAACCAAGGGGAAGAATCACTTGAATTTGATATGTTTTTGGCAAATAAAATGGGCAAGGCAATGTGTAACACAACCTATGTGAGGAGTGTGACATGTTAAGCTTATTTAAACCACCCAAGCATACACTTTAATAAACCAAAACAATATGAAACACACCTAGGCATCACCAGCAACATGGTCACACCTCATAACACCAGAAAATATCTCAAGAAGTCCTATAGGCATGCTTCCTAAAGATGAATAGCAACATAGTAAACATGCAAGTTCATGCTACAACCTTACAAACATAACAAAAGTTCAAACATTAACATTCAAACATTAGAAATCTTATTACAACATGAAACAAGACCTAAAACCTCACTTCTCTCATAGAATGTGTTACACATTGCCTTGCCCACTTTATTTGCCAAAACATACCAAATATCAAGTGATCTTCCCCTTTGGTTTCTTGCCTCGAACGAAGCTCTAAGTGCCCTTATTTTTCTGTAAAGATGAAAAGAGAGCTTAAGCAATCTTGCTTAGTGAGGTAGCTCCACAAATAATCATCAATGCATCTATTTAAAACCATGAAGAAAACATAATTTGCATTTCATATTTAAATTATGCTTGCTAAAATTCCATGCCCAAGTTCATTAACACATATGCATCCTTGAGTTCTCATAACCATATCAAATCAAATAATGAATGATGCTCAAACCTCTTCTCAATTTCAAGTATGTATATTGGCTTTCTAGTGATCACTTAATGTGAACCTTGAGTTCATGACACTAAGTCACCATTAGCACTACCACGCACGATCGGACACATAGTCACCCTTGTTACGTGTAGGCGGCTCTACCACGCACGGTTAGACACAACGTCACCCTTATTAAGTGTAAGAAATATTCTGTATTTTCAGTTTTGATTATAGTGCACTTAAGACAATCCTAATGACGTCATTCGTATTCGAATCAAAAGTTAGTATCACTAAGCAAATATCATAATCAATTGTGCATGATAACTTGCTGCTCATAATGCATGCATAAAATGTTCAACAAATGAACCAAAGCCATGCCCAAAGGCACCATCATGTATAAGGCAAATAACCATGTTGTAATCCAAAACATTTCTCATAATTTTTCCATATTCATGGATGCTAAATAAGCTATGCATTCAGCAAGTATCTCTCATGTATGCACCAATTCAAAACATGCTCATGCACTTCCATAAATTCCATTGCATTACCAATAAAATACCTTTGTCGAAAATAGCCGAAACTCATATCGGTTCATTAAAACAAATACTTTACTTACTCTTGAACTATGGAAGGTTTTCACACTCTTCCATAGCCCCCAAAAACAGAACGTACCAAACGCGATTCGCTTTTAAATTCGTAACCACTCACCAACAAGCGAAACGAGCTTTCGCCGCTCTCCGATGATCGCACCAACGCACCAGCAATCAAGCTTCTTCTTGTACCTCCTCTACAACATTAAAAACAGATTATTCTCACATCAAAACATGCTCAAACCAACAGCCACATCCGATCACCATTAAACTACCGAAAACTTAGCCGAAAAGACCGAAAACTAAGCCAAAACGCATCCGAACAACATTAACCCAAAACCTAACAAATCTAAAATCTAATCCACCTCAATTATGATTCAAAAACACATCCAAACCATCCTTATACCTCCAGCAACATTTAAGCATCTAAAACAGTGCATAAAACAACCGAAAAGCACCTTAAAACTACACCGATTTCATTATTCCGGGATTAAATTAATGTGATATTAATTCAAGACTCAATTAATCATTAAATCATCATAAAAACATGATTGAAATCATATAATTTCCAGCATCAAAGGAGATCCAAAAAGATTTCACAAAAACATCATAAAAACATTAGATCTAACATTAAAAATATAGAATCAAGTGTTTATTCAAAGATTAGCAAGCTAATGCTTGGGAATTTCAATAAAGAACCTTAGAAAAGAATAAAAATCCAGAAAATTACCTTCAAGATCTATTCACCAAAAATATGAGGTTTTCCCCTCCTTGATTCCTTGCAATTTGATGTAGATTTCATGAAATCAATGCATAGGTTTTGTAAAGGATGGAAAGATGATGCAAGTGATGTAATCTTTGTGGAAAAAGATGCAAAAATCAGAAAGGAATTGAAGAGAAAAGATGAAGAGAAAGTGGAGAGAAAATGAGAGAAAAAGATGAGAAAAATAGTTTTAGAAGAAAAATGATTAAAAATACAATTAAAGTAATTAAAAAGATATTTTGGTGAATAAATCATCATCAAAAATTATAAATGGGTTTATGGCCCTCTAAGGATTCTAAGTTGAGCTTGCTTTTCAATTTAGTCACTAAAATAACCCAATTGTCGAAAATCACAAATTAGTCCCCCAATTTTTCAAAAATTACAAAGTGGTCATATATGCATAATTAAGCATAATTAAAAATCAACAATAAATCCCAAATTATTTTCTTTTAAATTTAAAACATATTTTCAATATGTTAAACCATGTTCCAAAATATTATTTTTCTTAATATAAAATTTCCTTATTTTATTTTTCCCGGAATTAATGAACCAGAGAACCCGATTCATACCGAATCGAACTCCACTAACTAAGCCTAAACTAATAACCCCAAAAACGGGATGTTACAACTCTCTCCCTCTTAAGAAAATTTCGTCCTCGAAATTTATCTGAAATAAACAAGTGAGGAAACTGCTCCTCCATTCTTTTCCTTGTCTCCCAAGTTGCTTCTTCAACACCTCGGTGTTTCCAAAGCACTTTAACCAAATCTATGGTCTTCCCACGAAGAATCTTTGTATCTACATCCAAAACCCTCACTGGTTCTTCCTCATAACTCATATCTTCTCTTAACTCGATCTCCTCAACTGGTACAACATGAGAAAGATTCGATCTATATCTACGAAGCATCGATACATGAAAAACATCATGCATCTTACTCAACTCCTCCGGCAACCTCAACCTATAAGTAACAGGACCAACACGCACCAACACCTCATATGGTCCAATAAAATATAGACTCAACTTCCCCTTACGACCAAACCTCATCACTTTCTTCCATGGTGAAACCTTAAGAAACACTATGTCCCCAACATCATACTTTATCTCCCTACGTTTCAAATCGACATAGGACTTCTGCCTATCCGAAGCTTCCTTAAGCTTAGAACATATCAACTTAACTTTCGCATCTGTATCCTTTAACACTTGAGGCAAAGAAACATACTTCTGTCCAACTTCCTTCCAACACAAAGGTGTAGGACACTTACGTCCATACAACGCCTCAAACGGTTCCATCTGTATACTCGTCTGAAAACTATTATTATAAGCAAACTCTACCAACGGCAATTGCTTCTCCCAAGAACCCTGAAACTCGATAACACAACACCTCAACATATCCTCCAAAGTCTGTATAACACGCTCAGACTGACCATTTGTCTGTGGATGATAAGTTGTACTAAAACTAAGCCTCGTACCCGAAGTTGTCTGCAAACTCCTCCAAAACTTGGATGTAAACCGCGGATCTCTATCCGATATGATCGACTTAGGCACACCATGCAACCTTACCACCTCAGAAACATACAAAGCTGCCAACTTATCCATGGAGTACTTCGTATGCACGGCAAGAAAATGTGCACACTTCGTAAACCTATCAACAATCACCCATACAGAGTCCTTTTTGGACGGTGTTAAAGGTAACCCCGTCACAAAATCCATGGTAACTCTCTCACATTTCTATTCCGGAACTTGAACCGGTTGCAACAAACCTGCAGGAAACTGATATTCAGCTTTCACCCGCTGACACACCATACACCGAGAAACAAACTCCGTCACATCTTTCTTTAAACCAACCCAAAAGTACACACTTTTGAGATCTCTATACATATTCACACTACCCGGATGCATCGCAAATGGACTAGTATGAGCCTCCACCAAGATAGCTTGCCTCAACTCTTGATCACCGGGTACCACAATCCGACCTTTAAAACACAACACCTCATCATCATCAAAATGATACTCGGTCGGTCTACCCTCAGCAATATCCTCCACAAAAGGTACCAAAGTCTCATCCTCCAACTGTTTCACCTTGATCATCTCAACCAAAATAGGTTTCACTTGCAACTCTGCCACTAAATCACCCTCCTTAGAAATACTCAGCCTAGCAAACATCGCTCTCAACTCAACAACCGCCTTACGGCTCAAAGCATCGGCCACTATATTGGCTCTCCCCGTATGATACTCAATCGATATGTCATAGTCCTTAAGCAACTCCATCCATCTTCGTTGCCTAAGATTCAAATCCTTTTGTGACATGAGATACTTCAAACTCTTATGATCCGTGTATATAGTACACTTCTCTCCATACAAGTAATGTCTCCAAATCTTCAAAGCAAAAACCACTGCCGCCAA
This sequence comes from Abelmoschus esculentus, assembly GCA_035048815.1. Lineage (NCBI taxonomy): Eukaryota > Viridiplantae > Streptophyta > Magnoliopsida > Malvales > Malvaceae > Abelmoschus > Abelmoschus esculentus. The sequence goes on along the minus strand of JAUCBN010000026.1, from coordinate 6,730,351 downwards.
CTCCAAATTGTGCGTCGAATAGTTCTTTTCATGCACCCTCAACTGTCTAGAAGCATAAGCTACAACTTTCCCCTCTTGCATCAACACACATCCAAGACCAACGTATGATGCACCACTATAAACCACGAAATCCTTACCGGATTTGGGTTGTACCAACACTGGTGCACTAGTCAACACTTCTTTGAACTTTTCAAAACTCTTTTGTTGACTTTCTTTCCACTCAAAAGGAACCTTCTTTTGCAACAACTTAGTCATAGGAGCAGCAATGCTCGAAAAACCCTCAACGAACCTACGGTAATACCCAGCCAAACCAAGGAAACTCCGAACCTTCGACACCGATCTCGGTTGCTTCCAGCCCATAACAGCCTCTATCTTCTTTGGATCAACACTAATACCATTTTCCGACACCATATGACCAAGAAACACCACCTCTTTTAGCCAAAACTCACACTTACTTAGCTTAGCATACAACTGATTCTCTTTCAACACTTGCATCACCAACCGCAAATGCCGATCATGATCTTCCTCGGTACGTGAATACACGAGGATATCATCTATGAACACCACCACGAACTGATCCAAGTACTCATGAAACACCCGGTTCATCATATCCATAAAAGCAACAGGGGCATTGGTCAATCCAAACGGCATCACCAAAAACTCATAATGACCATACCTTGTCCGAAAAGCCGTTTTCAACATATCATCCTCCTTCACTTTCAACTGATAGTACCCCGATCTCAAATCAATCTTCGAGAACACACTAGCTCCTCGAAATTGATCAAACAAGTCATCAATCCTCCGTAAAGGATACTTATTCTTCACGGTCAACTTATTCAATTGCCGATAATCAATACACATCCTCATTGTGCCATCTTTCTTCTTCACAAACAACACCGGTGCACCTCATGGTGAAACACTCGATCATATGAAACCACGGTCAAGCAACTCTTGCAACTGCATCTTTAACTCCTTTAACTCCTTAGGTGCCATACGATAAGGAGCAATAGACACCGGATTAGTACCAGCGTACAGCTCGATACTAAACTCCATATCACGATCGAGAGGTAATCCTGGTAACTCCTCAGGAAAAACTTCCGAAAAGTCACATACCGTTCGAATGTCCTGCACTCGAACCTCTTCTATTCCCAGATTCATCATATAAGCTAGATATGCTACACCACCATGTTGCATCAACCTTTCCGCTTGTAAAGCCGAAACCACATTAGACAAGAATCCCGTATACTCACTCTTAACCACAACCTCACTACCATCCAACAACCTCAAAGTAACCCGTTTCTTTTCAAAGTCCAACACGGCTCTATGCTCCGTCAACTAATCAACTCCCAAGATAAGGTCAAAACAATGAAACGGCAACTCCATCAAGTCAACCTCAAAGACATGCCCTTGAACCTCCAACAGACATCTCCTATACAACCTCCTCACGGTCACCGTCTCACCCAAAGAACTAGTAACCCCAACTCCCACATCTAAAACATCAACAGGAATATCCAACATATATGCATGCTCACTCAAAACATAAGAATGCGTAGATCCCGAATCTATCAAAGAAAACAACGGTACATTCCGTAAAGAAAAAGTACCTGCAACTACATCTGTAGCATTACGGGTCCTACGCTGAGCATAAACTCCACGGCCACCTCCCTGTCTCTAGAAAGGACCTCTACCTCCCCCGCGTCCTCTACCAGGTACCACGGCAACCTCAGCTCGGTTACCAACCTCACCAGCAAACCTCGGGCAATCCCTTTTCCGGTGATCCTTAGATCCACAACCAATGCAGGCACCAGTGGCCCATCAACACTCTCCCGGATGGCGTCTAGAACACAAGTTACAAACTGCTGCATCACCACCTCTACCATACTGCTGAGCATGACCACCATGTCCAAAGTCACCTCGGCGTCGATCGGCTCTATATCGGTTGTCCCGAAACCTATTAGTCTTACCACCTTGGGTACTAGCCTCAGCAGGCCTCTTCCCAACATCGGAAGACTTCCAAGCCTCCCTCAAAGACTCCTCGACATCCTTGGCCCGATTAACGAGCACATCAAACTCTCTGTACTCCACTGCTAACAAGTACGTCTTGATCTCCGTATCCAAACCATACCGGAACCTATCACACCTCTTACGCTCCGTAGGAACCAACTCAGGAGCATAGTGACTCAACCGGATAAATTGTATCTCATAGTCGGCAACACTCCCAGTGCCTTGCACCAAGGACATAAACTCCCTCTTCTTTGCATCCTCGTACTACGGACCCAAGAACTTCCGCACAAAGGTGGTCTTGAAGTACTCCCATGTCAGGTTAGCAACTGCTACACCTGCTCTCGTGGTAGTCCACCATCTATAAGCATCCTCCTGAAGCAGAGAGACCACACAACCCATCCTACGGGGATCCTGACAATCCATCTGATCTAGAATCCTCTCGGTACTGGCCAACCACTCCTCAGCTGTACTCGGGTCAGATCCTCAGAACTCAACACCTCCCAAGCTACGCAAACGTTCAAGTGGTAGCCCTGGGGTAACAACAACGGCAGGTGCGGGAGCCGGTACATGTACTCCAGCCATAGCTGCCTGAAACGCACCCGTCATAGCCTATATGAACGATGCAAAGTCTCCAAACTGACCTTCCACTGGAACTGGAGGCACACCAACGGGTGGCACGCCAACTGGTGGAGGGGGTGGAAGCGGTTCCTCCCTCACATTAGCTTCTCCCTCGGCCTGACCATCAGTGATCAAGCTCGCGGTAGCACGCGTCTCACGCCTCGGAGGCATCGTCTAACAACTTCAAACATGCAATTTTAAAACAAAACATTAAGACTTAGTAAACTTATATTCGGGCAAGATCCAAGGGAATCCGATGAACAGTTAAAAACATATTGGCATAGGCAATGTGTAACTAACCACCTCTTTTACTCATATTCATTCTAGATGCACTCACAATCTATAAGTATGCATGCAACCTCAACATATCATGTTCATTCTAACATTTCAACACACATACCAATGCAACATAGCAAACCAACATCGCATTCAACAAGCCAACAACAAATCTTATTAAACCTACCACACATTTTACAAACCAACAACACACTTTATTTAACCAACAACGCATTTTATTCAACCTGGCTCTGATACCACAAAATGTAAACCCCTTAGCCCGGCCTGGACGAAACCGGCACTAATGGGTCACACGGGGAATATCAAACCAAACCCGCGAAGGTTCGATTCGATAAACAACCCTAAAAAAATTGTAACTTTTATTTTATTTATCTTATCTAGATGCACGATTAATTCCCTATGTGTAATTAACTCAAGTAAGACAGAGATACACACAATTCATTCATTATAAATAAACCAGTCAAACGCATACAAGATTAGAAACCCAAACGTAAGAACCTAGTTTACATCTTCATATTCACAAACAATTCATCGGTTAACCATAAACAAGCTCAATACATTTAGCTTAAGGTTCAGACCATACAACGTATACCAATTAATCGATTTTACGAAGTAGGATTTTTGGACTTAGTTACAAAGTATGTAGTATTAGGTGTTTCATCCATCTTACATCATGCAATACGTATCTAGACTAAAACATGAATCAAGGTGTCACAACATCACCTAAAATTACACATAAATCCACTATATACACTTACTAAGTTGAATCCTATGTTTCATGCATTTAGAACACTCAAATTGTCCTTTTTATGCCACGTGTTTTGAAATAGCCCTTAATGTGTTTCGGAACACGTCACCTGTTCCGAAACAGGCTTTAAGGTGCATCGAAATAGTCAATTCCAGTGGCATATTGGTACCGAACCCTGGTTCGATACAAACACGACCAGTAGCAAAATGGTATCGATACATCCTCAGGGTGTATCGATTCCCCCTGTATTCTGCCTCGAGTGTGACATGTTAAGCTTATTTAAACCACCCAAGCATACACTTTAATAAACCAAAACAATATGCAACACACCTAGGCATCACCAGCAACATGGTCACACCTCATAACACCAGAAAATATCTCAAGAAGTCATATAGGCATGCTTCCTAAAGATGAATAGCAACATAGTAAACATGCAAGTTCATGCTACAACCTTACAAACATAACAAAAGTTCAAACATTAACATTCAAACATTAGAAGTCTTATTACAACATGAAACAAGACCTAAAACCTCACTTCTCTCATAGAATGTGTTACACATTGCCTTGCCCACTTTATTTGCAAAAACATACCAAATATCAAGTGATCTTCCCCTTTGGTTTCTTGCCTCGAACGAAGGTCCAAGTGCCCTTATTTTTCTGCAAAGATGAAAAGAGAGCTTAAGCAATCTTGCTTAGTGAGGTAGCTCCACAAATAATCATCAATGCATCTATTTAAAACCATGAAGAAAACATAATTTGCATTTCATATTTAAATTATGCTTGCTAAAATTCCATGCCCAAGTTCATTAACACATATGCATCCTTGAGTTCTCATAACCATATCAAATCAAATAATGAATGATGCTTAAACCTCTTCTCAATTTCAAGTATGTATATTGGCTTTCTAGTGATCACTTAATGTGAACCTTGAGTTCACCGAATACACGGATCCATGAGATATTTGTCTCGTCATGACACGAAGTCACCATTGACATGACACGAAGTCACCATTGACATGACACGAAGTCACCATTGACATGACACGAAGTCACCATTAACATGACACGAAGTCACCATTAGCACTACCACGCACGATCGGACACATAGTCACCCTTGTTACGTGTAGGCGGCTCTACCACGCAGGTTAGACACAAAGCCACCCTTGTTACGTGTAGGCAATATTCTGTATTTTCAGTTTTGATTATAGTGCACTTAAGACAATCCTAATGACGTCATTCGTATTCGAATCAAAAGTTAGTGTCACTAAGCCAATATCATAATCAATTGTGCATGATAACTTGTTGCTCATAATGCATGCATAAAATGTTCAACAAATGAACCAAAGCCATGCCCAAAGGCACCATCATGTATAAGGCAAAAAACCATGTTGTAATCCAAAACATTTCTCATAATTTTTCCATATTCATGGATGCTAAATAAGCTATGCACTCATCAAGTATCTCTCATGTATGCACCAATTCAAAACACTCTTCTATAGCCCACCAAAACAGAACGTACCAAACGCGATTCGCTTTTAAATCCGTAATCACTCACCAACAAGCGAAACGAGCTTTCGCCGCTCTCCGATGATCGCACCAACGCACCAGCAATCAAGCTTCTTCTTGTATCTCCTCTACAACATTAAAAACAAATTATTCTCACATCAAAATATGCTCAAACCAACAGCCACATCCAATCACCATTAAACTACCGAAAACTTAGCCGAAAAGACCGAAAACTAAGCCAAAACGCATCCGAACAACATCAACCCAAAACCTAACAAATCTAACATCTAATCCACCTCAATTATGATTCAAAAACACATCCAAACCATCCTTATACCTCCAGCAACATTTAAGCATCTAAAACAGCCCATAAAACAACCGAAAAGCACCTTAAAATTACACCGATTTCATTATTCCGGGATTAAATTAATGTGATATTAAATCAAGACTCAATTAATCATTAAATCATCATAAAAACATGATTGAAATCATATAATTTTCAGCATCAAAGGAGATCCAAAAAGATTTCACAAAAACATCATAAAAACATTAGATCTAACATTAAAAATATAGAATCAAGTGTTTATTCACAGATTAACAAGCTAATACTTGGGAATTTCAATAAAGAACCTTAGAAAAGAATGAAAATCCAGAAAATTACCTTCAAGATCTATTCACCAAAAATATGAGGTTTTCCCCTCCTTGATTCCTTGCAATTTGATGTAGATTTGATGAAATCAATGCATAGGTTTTGTAAAGGATGGAAAGATGATGCAAGTGATGTAATCTTTGTGGAAAAAGATGCAAAAATCAGAAAGGAATTGAAGAGAAAAGATGAAGAGAAAGTGGAGAGAAAATGAGAGAAAAAGATGAGAAAAGTAGTTTTAGAAGAAAAATTATTAAAAATACAATTAAAGTAATTAAAAAGATATTTTGGTGAATAAATCATCATCAAAAATTATAAATGGGTTTATGGCCCTCTAAGGATTCTAAGTTGAGCTTGTATTTCAATTTAGTCACTAAAATAACCCAATTGCCGAAAATCACAAATTAGTCCCCCAATTTTCCAAAAATTATAAAGTGGTCATATATGCATAATTAAGCATAATTAAAAATCAACAATAAATCCCAATTTCCCGGAATTAATGAACCAGAGAACCCGATTCATACCGAATCGAACTCCCCTAACTAAGCCTAAACTAATAACCCCCAAAATGGGATGTTACAACTCTCTCCCTCTTAAGAAAATTTCGTCCTCGAAATTTACCTGAAATAAACAAGTGAGGAAACTGCTCCTCCATTCTTTTCCTTGTCTCCCAAGTTGCTTCTTCAACACCTCGGTGTTTCCAAAGCACTTAAACCAAATCTATGGTCTTCCCACGAAGAACCTTTGTATCTACATCCAAAATCCTCACCAGTTCTTCCTCATAACTCATATCTTCTCTTAACTCGATCTCCTCAACTGGTACAACATGAGAAGGATCCGATCTATATCTACAAAGCATCGATACATGAAAAACATCATGCATCTTACTCAACTCCTCCGGCAACCTCAACCTATAAGCAACAGGACCAACACGCTCCAACACCTCATATGGTCCAATAAAACGTAGACTCAACTTTCCCTTACGACCAAACCTCATCACTTTCTTCCATGGTGAAACCTTAAGAAACACTATGTCCCCAACATCATACTCTATCTCCCTACGTTTCAAATCGGCATAGGACTTCTGCCTATCCGAAGCTTCCTTAAGCTTAGCACATATCAACTTAACTTTCGCATCCGTATCCTTTAACACTTGAGGCAAAGAAACATACTTCTGTCCAACTTCCTTCCAACACAAAGGTGTACGACACTTACGTCCATATAACGCCTCAAACGGTTCCATCTGTATACTCATCTGAAAACTATTATTATAAGCAAACTCTACCAACGGCAATTGCTTCTCCCAAGAACCCTAAAACTCGATAACACAACACCTCAACATATCCTCCAAAGTCTGTATAACACGCTCAGATTGACCATTTGTCTGTGGATGATAAGCTGTACTAAAACTAAGCCTCGTACCCGAAGTTATCTGCAAACTCCTCCAAAACTTGGATGTAAACCGCGGATCTCTATCCGATATGATCGACTTAGGCACACCATACAACCTTACCACCTCAGAAATATACAAAGCTGCCAACTTATCCGTGGAATACTTCGTATGCACGGCAAGAAAATGTGCACACTTCGTAAACCTATCAACAATCACCCATACAGAATCCTTTTTGGACGGTGTTAAAGGTAACCCCGTCACAAAATCCATGGTAACTCTCTCCCATTTCCATTCCGGAACTTGAACCGGTTGCAACAAACTTGCAGGAAACTGATGTTCAGCTTTCACCCGCTGACACACCATACACCGAGAAACAAACTCCGTCACATCTTTCTTTAAACCAACCCAAAAGTACACACTTTTGAGATCTCTATACATATTCACACTACCCGGATGCATCTCAAATGGACTAGTATGAGCCTCCACCAAGATACCTTGCCTCAACTCTTGATCACCGGGTACCACAATCCGACCTTTAAAACACAACACCTCATCATCATCAAAATGATACTCGGTCGGTCTACCCTCAGCAATATCCTCCACAAAAGGTACCAAAGTCTCATCCTCCAACTGTTTCACCTTGATCATCTCAACCAAAACAGGTTTCACTTGCAACTCCGCCACTAAACCACCCTCCTTAGAAATACTCAGCCTAGCAAACATCGCTCTCAACTCAACAGCCGCCTTACGGCTCAAAGCATCGGCCACTACGTTGGCTCTCCCCGGATGATACTCAATCGATATTTCATAGTCCTTAAGCAACTCCATCCATCTTTGTTGCCTAAGATTCAAATCCTTTTGTGACATGAGATACTTCAAACTCTTATGATCCGTGTATATAGTACACTTCTCTCCATACAAGTAATGTCTCGAAATCTTCAAAGGAAAAACCACCGCCGCCAACTCCAAATCGTGCGTCGGATAGTTCTTTTCATGCACCCTCAACTGTCTAGAAGCATAAGCTACAACTTTCCCCTCTTGCATCAACAAACATCCAAGACCAACGTATGATGCACCACTATAAACCACGAAATCCTTACCGGATTCGGGTTGTACCAACACTGGTACACTAGTCAACGCTTCTTTGAACTTTTCAAAACTCTTTTGTTGACTTTCTTTCCACTCAAAAGGAACCTTCTTCTGCAACAACTTAGTCATAGGAGCAGCAATGCTCGAAAAACCCTCAACGAACCTACGGTAATACCCAGCCAAACCAAGGAAACTCCGAACCTCCGACACCGATCCCGGTTGCTTCCAACCCATAACAACCTCTATCTTCTTTGGATCAACACTAATACCCTTTTTCGACACCACATGACCAAGAAACACCACCTTTCTTAGCCAAAACTCACACTTACTTAGCTTAGCATACAACTGATTCTCTTTCAACACTTGCATCACCAACCGCAAATGCCGATCATGATCTTCCTCGGTACGTGAATACACGAGCATATCATCTATGAACACCACCACAAACTGATCCAAGTACTCATGAAACACCCGGTTCATCATATCCATAAAAGCAACAGGGGCATTGGTCAATCCAAACGGCATCACCAAAAACTCATAATGTCCATACCTTGTTCGAAAAGCCGTTTTCAACACGTCATCCTCCTTCACTTTCAACTGATAGTACCCCGATCTCAAATCAATCTTCGAGAACACACTAGCTCCTCGAAACTAATCAAACAAGTCATCAATCCTCCATAAAGGATACTTATTCTTCACGGTCAACTTATTCAATTACCGATAATCAATACACATCCTCATTGTGCCATCTTTCTTCTTCACAAACAACACCGGTGCACCTCATGGTGAAACACTCGATCGTATGAAACCACGGTCAAGCAACTCTTGCAACTGCATCTTTAACTCCTTTAACTCCTTAGGTGCCATACGATAAGGAGCAATAGACACCGGATTAGTACCAGCGTACAACTCGATAATAAACTCTACATCACGATCGGGAGGTAATCCTGGTAACTCCTCAGGAAAAACTTCCGGAAAGTCACATACCGTTCGAATATCCTACACTCGAACCTCTCCTATTCCCGGATTCATCACATAAGCTAGATATGCTACACCACCATGTTGTATCAACCTTTCCGCTTGTAAAGCTGAAACCACATTAGACAAGAATCCCGTATATTCACTCTTAACCACAAGCTCACTACCATCCAACAACCTCAAAGTAACCCGTTTCTTTTCAAAGACCACCATGGCTCTATGCTCCGTCAACCAATCAACTCACAAGATAAGGTCAAAACAATGAAACGGCAACTCCATCAAGTCAACCTCAAAGACATGCCCTTGAACCTCCAACAGACATCTCCTATACAACCTCCTCACGGTCACCGTCTCACCCAAAGAACTAGTAAACACAACTCTCACATCTAAAACATCAACAGGGATATCCAACATATATGCATGCTTACTCAACATAAGAATGCGTAGATCCCGAATCTATCAAAGAAAACAACGGTACATTCCGTAAAAAAAAGTACCTGCAACCACATCTGTAGCATTACGGGTCCCACGCTGAGCATAAACTCCACGGCCACCTCCTAGTCTCTGGAAAGGACCTCTACCTCCCCCGCGTCCTCTACCAGGTACCACGGTAACCTCAGCTCGGTTACCAACCTCACCAGCAAACCTCGGGCAATCCCTCTTCTGGTGATCCTTAGATCCACAACCAATGCAGGCACCAGTGGCCCACCAATACTCTCCCGGATGGCGTCTAGAACACAAGTTACAAACTGCTGCATCACCACCTCTACCATACTGCTGAGCATGACCACCGTGTCCAAAGTCACCTCGGCATCGATCGGCTCTATATCGGTTGTCCCGAAACCTCTTACTCTTACCACCTTGGGTACTAGCCTCAGCAGGCCTCTTCCCAACATCGGAAGACTTCCGAGCCTCTCTCAAAGACTCCTCGACATCCTTGGCCCGATTAACGAGCACATCAAACTCTGTGTACTCCGCTGCTAACAAGTAAGTCTTGATCTCCGGATCCAAACCATACCGGAACCTATCACAGCTCTTACGCTCCGTAGGAACCAACTCAGGAGCATAGTGACTAAACCGGATAAACTGTATCTCATAGTCGGCAACACTCCCAGTGCCTTGCACCAAGGACATAAACTCCCTCTTCTTTGCATCCTCGTACTGCAGACCCAAGAACTTCCGCACAAAGGCGGTCTTGAAGTACTCCCATGTCAGGTTAGCAACTGCTACACCTGCTCTCGTGGTAGTCCACCATCTATAAGCATCCCCCTGAAGCAGAGAGACCACACAACCCATCCTACGGGCATCCTGACAATCCATCTGATCTAGAATCCTCTTGGTACTGGCCAACCACTCCTCAACTGTACTCGGGTCAGATCCTCGGATCTCAATACCTCCCAAGCTACACAAGCACTCAAGCGGTAGCCCTGGGGTAACAACAACGGCAAGTGTGGGAGCCTGTACATGCACTCCAGCCATAGCTGCCTGAAACGCACCCGTCATAGCCTATATGAACGGTGCAAAGTCTCCAAACTGACCTCACACTGGAACTGGAAGCACACCAACGGGTGGCACGCCAACTAGTGGAGGGGTTGGAAGCGGTCCCTCCCTCACATTAGCTTCACCCTCGGCCTGACCATCAGTGATCAAGCTCTCGGTAGCACGCGTCGCGCGCCTCGGAGGCATCATCTAACAACTTCAAACATGCAATTTTAAAACAAAATATTAAGACTTAGTAAACTTACATTCGGGCAAGATCCAAGGGAATCCGATGAACAGTTAAAAACATATTGGCATAGGCAATGTGTAACTAACCACCTCTTTTACTCATATTCATTCTAGATGCACTCACAATCTATAAGTATGCATGCAACCTCAATATATCATGTTCATTCTAACATTTCAACACACATACCAATGCAACATAGCAAACCAACATCGCATTCAACAAGCCAACAACAAATCTTATTAAACCTACCACACATTTTACAAACCAACAACAAACTTTATTTAACCAATAACGCATTTTATTCAACCTGGCTCTGATACCACCAAATGTAACCCCCTTAGCTCGGCTTGGACAAAACCGGCACTAATGGGTCACACGGGGAATATCAAACCAAACCCGTGAAGGTTCGATTCGATAAACAACCCTAAAAAAACTGTAACTTTTTTTTTATTTATCTTATCTAGATGCACGATTAATTCCCTATGTGTTATTAACTCAAGTAAGACAGAGATACACGCAATTCATTCATTATAAGTAAACCAGTCAAACGCATACAAGATTAGAAACCCAAACGTAAGAAACTAGTTTACATCTTCATATTCATAAACAATTCATCGGATAACCATAAACAAGCTCAATTCATTTAGCTTAAGGTTCAGACCATACAAGGTATACCAATTAATCGATTTTACGAACTAGCATTTTCGGACTTAGTTACAAAGTATGTAGTATTAGGTGTTTCATCCATCTTACCTCATGCAATACATATCTAGACTAAAACATGAATCAAGGTGTCACAAAATCACCTAAAATTATACATAAATCCACTATATACACTTACTAAGTTGAATCCTATGTTTCATGCATTTAGAACACTCAAATTGTCCTTTTTATGCCACGTGTTTTGAAACAGCCCTTAATGTGTTTCGGAACACGTCACCTGTTCCGAAACAGGCTTTAAGGTGCATCGAAACAGTCAATTCCAGTGGCATATTGGTACCGAACCCTGGTTGGATACAAGCACGACCAGTATCAAAATGGTATCGATACATCCTCAGGGTGTATCGATACCCCCTGTGTTCTGGCTCGAGTGTGACATGTTAAGCTTATTTAAACCACCCAAGCATACACTTTAATAAACCAAAACAATATGCAACACACCTAGGCATCACCAGCAACATGGTCACACCTCATAACACCAGAAAATATCTCAAGAAGTCCTATAGGCATGTTTCCCAATGATGAATAGCAACATAGTAAACATGCAAGTTCATGCTACAACCTTACAAACATAACAAAAGTTCAAACATTAACATTCAAACATTAGAAGTCTTATTACAACATGAAACAAGACCTAAAACCTCACTTCCCTCATAGAATGTGTTACACATTGCCTTGCCCACTTTATTTGCAAAAACATACCAAATATCAAGTGATCTTCCCCTTTGGTTTCTTGCCTCGAATGAAGCTCCAAGTGCCCTTATTTTTCTGCAAAGATGAAAAGAGAGCTTAAGCAATCTTGCTTAGTGAGGTAGCTCCACAAATAATCATCAATGCATCTATTTAAAACCATGAAGAAAACATAATTTGCATTTTATATTTAAATTATGCTTGCTAAAATTCCATGCCCAAGTTCATTAACATATATGCATCCTTGAGTTCTCATAACCATATCAAATCAAATAATGAATGATGCTCAAACCTCTTCTCAATTTCAAGTATGTATATTGACTTTCTAGTGATCACTTAATGTGAACCTTGAGTTCACCGAATACACGGATCCATGAGACATTTGTCTCGTTATGACACGAAGTCACCATTGACATGACACTAAGTCACCATTAGCACTACCACGCACGATCGGACACATAGTCACCCTTGTTACATGTAGGCGGCTCTACTACGCATGGTTAGACGCAAAGTCACCCTTGTTACGTGTAGGCAATATTTTGTATTTTCAGTTTTGATTATAGTGCACTTAAGACAATCCTAATAACGTCATTCGTATTCGAATCAAAAGTTAGTGTCACTAAGCCAATATCATAATCAATTGTGCATGATAACTTGCTGCTCATAATGCATGCATAAAATGTTCAACAAATGAACCAAAGCCATGCCCAAAGGCACCATCATGTATAAGGCAAATAACCATGTTGTAATCCAAAACATTTCTCATAATTTTTCCATATTCATGGATGCTAAATAAGCTATGCATTCAGCAAGTATCTCTCATGTATGCACCAATTCAAAACATGCTCATGCACTTCCATAAATTCCATTGCATTACCAATAAAATACCTTTGTCGAAAATAGCCAAAACTCATATCGGTTCATTAAAACAAATACTTTACTTACTCTTGAACTATGGAAGGTTTTCACACTCTTCCATAGCCCCCCAAAACAGAACGTACCGAACGCGATTCGCTTTTAAATCTGTAACCACTCACCAACAAGCGAAACGAGCTTTCGCCGCTCTCCGATGATCGCACCAACGCACCAGCAATCAAGCTTCTTCTTGTACCTCCTCTACAACATTAAAAACAAAGCATTCTCACATCAAAACATGCTCAAACCAATAGCCACATCCGATCACCATTAAACTACCGAAAACTTAGCCGAAAAGACCAAAAACTAAGCCGAAACGCATCCGAACAACATCAACCCAAAACCTAACAAATCTAACATCTAATCCACCTCAATTATGATTCAAAAACACATCCAAACCATCCTTATACCTCCAGCAACATTTAAGCATCTAAAACAGCGCATAAAACAACCGAAAAGCACCTTAAAACTACACCGATTTCATTATTCCGGGATTAAATTAATGTGATATTAATTCAAGACTCAATTAATCATTAAATCATCATAAAAACATGATTGAAATCATATAATTTCCAGCGTCAAAGGAGATCCAAAAAGATTTCACAAAAACATCATAAAAACATTAGATCTAACATTAAAAATATAGAATCAAGTGTTTATTCACAGATTAGCAAGCTAATACTTGGGAATTTCAATAAAGAACCTTAGAAAAGAATAAAAATCCAGAAAATTACCTTCAAGATCTATTCACCAAAAATATGAGGTTTTCCCCTTCTTGATTCCTTGTAATTTGATGTAAATTTGATGAAATCAATGCATAGGTTTTGTAAAGGATGGAAAGATGATGCAAGTGATGTAATCTTTGTGAAAAAAGATGCAAAAATCAGAAAGGAATTGAAGAGAAAAGATGAAGAGAAAGTGGAGAGAAAATGAGAGAAAAAAATGAGAGAAAAAGATGAGAAAAGTAGTTTTAGAAGAAAAATGATTAAAAATACAATTAAAGTAATTAAAAAGATATTTTGGTAAATAAATCATCATCAAAAATTATAAATGGGTTTATGGCCCTCTAAGGATTCTAAGTTGAGCTTGCTTTTCAATTTAGTCACTAAAATAACCCAATTGCCGAAAATCACAAATTAGTCCCTTAATTTTCCAAAAATTACAAAGTGGTCATATATGCATAATTAAGCATAATTAAAAATCAACAATAAATCCCAAATTATTTTCTTTTAAATTTAAAACATATTTTCAATATGTTAAACCATATTCCAAAATATTATTTTTCTTAAAATAAAATTTCCTTATTTTATTTTTCCCGGAATTAATGAACCAGAGAATCCGATTCATCCCGAATCGAACTCCCCTAACTAAGCCTAAACTAATAACTCCAAAAACGGGATGTTACACGAAACGTATCCGAACAATATCAGCCCAACAGCTAATGAATCTAACATCAAATCCACTTCAATTATGAACCAAAAACACATCCAAACCATCATTATATCTCCAGTAACATTAAAGCATCTAAAATAGCCCCTAAAACAACCAAAAAAACACCTTAAAACAACACCGATTGCATTATTCAGGGATAAAATTAATGTGCAATCAAATGAAGACTCAATTAATCCTTTAATTAACATAAAAACATAATTGAATCCATCTAATTTCAGCATTGAATGAGATTCAAAAAGATTTCACAAAAACATTCACAAAATCACTAGATCTAACATTGAAAACATAGAATTAAGTTTTATTCAAAGATTAGCAAGATAATACTTGGGAATTTAATAAAGAACCTTAGAAAAGAATTAAAAATCCAGAAAATTACCTTTAAGATCTATTCACCAAAAAGATGCAATTTCCCCTTCTTGATTCCTTGCAATTTGGTGTTGATTTGATAAAATTGATGTTTAGGTTTTGTAAAGGATGGAAAGATGATTAAAATGATGTAATATTTGTTGAAAAAGATGCAAAAATCAGCAAGAAATTGAAGAGAAAAGATGAGGGAAAATGGAGAGAAAATGACGAGAGAAAAAAAGTAGTTTTGAGAGAAAATAATTTATCATCATTAATTAAACTAATTAAAAAGCATTTTGGTGAATAAATCATTATTAAAAATTAAAAATGGGTTTATGGCCCTCTAAGGATTCTAAGTTTAGCTTTCTTTTCAATTTAGTCACTAAAACATCAAATTTTCGAAAATTACAAATTAAATCCTCCAAATTTTCCAAAAATTACAAATTGGTCATTTATACATAATTAAGCATAATTAAAAATCAATATAAAGTCCAAATTACTTTCTTTTAATTTTGAAACATCTTTTTAATATTTTAAACCACATCCCAAAATTATTATTTTTCTAATTAAAAATATTTTCATTTTATATTTCCCCGGAATAACGAACCGGAGAACCCGATTCGACCCGAATCGAATTGTCCTAACTAATACCTTAACCCCAAAATTGGGATGTCACACGGATTGTGGTATCGGATGATCAAGAGTTGAGGCAAGCTATCTTGGCGGAAGCTCATACTAGTTATTTTGCTATGTATCCGGGTAGTGTGAAGATGTATAGATATCTCAAAAGTGTGTACTTTTGGGTTGGTTTAATGAAAGATGTGATGGAGTTTGTATCTCGTTGTATGGTGTGCCAGCAGGTGAAAGCTGAACATCAGTTTCCTGCAGGGTTGTTGATGTCAGTTCAAGTTCCGGAATGGAAACGGGAGAGAATTACCATGGATTTTGTGACGGGGTTGTCATTAACACCATCCAAAAAGGATTTTATATGGATGATTGTTAATAGATTTACGAAGTGTGCACATTTTCTTGTTGTGCATACGACGTACTCCATGGATAAGTTGGTAGATTTGTATGTTTTTGAGGTAGTAAGGTTACATGGTGTGCCTAAATCGATCATATCGGATAGAGATCCGCGGTTTACATCTATGTTTTGGAGGAGTTTGCAGATAGCTTTCGGTACGAGGCTTAGCTTTAGTACAACTTATCATCCACAGATGGATGGACAGTCTGAGCGTGTTATTCAGACTTTGGAAGATATGATGAGGTGTTGTGTCGTCGAGTTTCAAGGTTCTTGGGAGAAGCAATTGTCATTGTTAGAGTTTGCTTATAATAATAGTTTTTAGATAAGTATACAGATGGCACCGTTTGAGGCGTTATACAGGCGTAAGTGTCGTACAGCTTTGCATTGGAAGGAAGTTGGACGGAAGTATGTTTCTTTGCCCCAAGTGTTGAAGTATACAGATGAGAAAGTTAAGTTTATATATGCTAAACTTAAGGAAGCTTCGGATAGACAGAAGTCCTATGCTGATTGAAAGCGTAGAGAAATAGAATATGATGTTGGAGACAAAGTGTTTCTTAAGGTTTCTCCGTGGAAGAAGGTGATGAGGTTTGGACGTAAGGGTAAGTTGGGTCCTCGTTTTATTGGGCCATATGAAGTGTTGGAGTGTGTTGGTCCTGTTGCTTATAGATTGAGGTTGCCAGAGGAGTTGAGCAGGATGCATGATTTTTTTCATGTATCAATGCTTCATAGATATAGATCGGATCTTTCTCATGTTGTTCCGACTGAGGAGATTGAGTTAAGGGCAGATATGAGTTATGAGGAAGAACCAGTGAGAATTTTGGATGTGAATACAAAGGTTCTTCGAGGGAAGACCATAGATTTAGTTAAAGTGCTTTGGAAACACCAAGGTGTTGAATAAGTAACTTAGGAGACAAGGAAAAGCATGGAGGAGTAGTTTCCTCACTTGTTTACTTCACGAAAAATTTTGAGGACGAAATTTTGAGGATCAGTTTCCCAATTTTGAGGTTATTAGTTTAGGCTTTAGTTAGAAGAATTCGATTCGGGTCGAATCGGATTCTCCAGTTCATTATTCTGAGGAAATATAAAATAAGAATATTTTTAATTAAAAAAATTATAAGTTTAGAATATGGTTTAAAAATATTAAAAAGATGTTTCAAAATTAAAAAGAATATAATTTGAACTTTAAATTGATTTTTAATTATGCTTAATTATGCATAAGTGATCAATTTGTAATTTTTGGAAAATAATGGAGGACTTAATTTTTGATTTTCGAAAATTGTTGTTTTAGTGACTAAATTGAAAAGCAAGCTAATCTTAGAATCCTTAGAGGGCCATAAACCTAATTTAATTTTTATATAATGATTTATTCACCAAAATGCTTTTAATTAGTTTAATTAAAGATGATAATCATTTTCTCACTTAACTACCTTTTTTTTCTCTCATCTTTTTCTCTCATTTTCTCTCCATTTTCCTTCATCTCTTTTCTTCAATTCATTGCTGATTTTTGCATCTTTTTAAACAAAGATTACTTCATTTTAATCATCTTTCCATTCTTTACAAAACCTAACCATCAATTTTATCAAATCAATATCAATTTAGAAGGAATCAAGAAGAGAAAACTTCATCTTTTTGGTGAATAGATCTCAAAGGTAATTTGTTGGATTTTAACTCTTTTCTAAGGTTCTTTATTGAAATTCCAAAGTATTAGCTTTCTAATCTTTGAATAAAACTTAATTTTATGTTTTCAATGTTAGATCTAATGATTTTGTGAATGTTTTTGTGAAATCTTTTTGGATCTCATTTGATGGCACATTAATTTAATCTCGGAATAATACAATCAGTGTTGTTTTAAGGTGTTTTTCGGTTGTTTTAGGAGTTATTTTAGGTGCTTTAATGTTGCTGGAGATATAAGGATGGTTTGGATGTGTTTTTGGTTCATAATTGAAGTGGATTAGATGTTAGATTCATTAGGTTTTGGGTTGTTGATGTTTCGGATACGTTTCGGCTAATTTTGGTGTTTTCGGCTAGGTTTTTAGGTAGTGTTGTAGAGGTAATGATGCGGCTGATGGTTTAAGATGTTATAATGTGAGAATGCTCTGTTTTAATGTTGTAAAAGAGGTACAAGAATGCGTTTGAGTGCTGGTGCGTTGGCGTGATCATCAGGATATCGGCAAAAGCTCATTTTGCTTGTCGGTGAGTATTTTCGGACTTAAAGCGAATCGTGTTTGGTTCGGTTCTATTTTGGGGACTATGAAAGATTTTGAAAACATTCCATAGTTCAAGAGTAAGTAAAGTAAATGTTTTTGATTTATCAACATGAGTTTCGGCTACATTCGATAAAGGCATTAATGTTGGTAATGCAATGAGGTTATTGGATATGCATGAACATGATTTGAATTGGTGCATACATGAGAAATCCTTGCTAAAATGCATAGTTTATCAAGCATCCATGATTATGAAAAATTATGAGAAATGATTTGGAATACAATATGGTTAACTGCCTTACATATGATGGTGCCCTTGGGGATGGCTTTTGGTTCATTTGTTGAACATATTATGCATGCATTATGAGCAACAAGTTATCATGCACATTTGATTATGATATTGACTTAGTGATAGTAACTTTATATTCAAATACGAATGACATGTCATTAGGATTGTCTTAAATGCACTATAAACAATGTTGAGAATACATAATATTGCCTACACGTAACAAGGGTGACTATGTGTCTAATCGTGCGTGGTAGTGCTATAATGGTGACTTCGTGTCATAACAAGACAATGGTCTCTAACAATGGATCCGTGTATTCGGTGAACTCAAGGTTCATATTAAATGATCACTAGTATGCCAATATAGATACATGAATTTAAGAAAGACATTGTGCATCATTTATAAATTGTTTTGATAAGGTTGTGTAAACTCAAGGAAGCATTTGGTTTAATGAACATAAACATGAAATGATAGCATGCATAGATTTAGTGATGCATTGCAAATTATGGTTTTATTATGGTTTTAAATAGATGCATTGTGTATCTTGTGTAGAGCTTCCTCACTAAGCATGTTTGCTTAAGCTCTCTTTTCATCCTTGCAGAAAAATAAAGGCACTTGGGGCTTCGTTCGGAGCAAGGAAACCAAGGGGAAAAAATTACTTCAAATTTGGTATGTTTTTGGCAAATAAGTTGGGGCTTGACAATGTGTAAACCCAACCAATGTGAGGAGTGTGAACTTAGACTTTAGTTTACGTTGAAATAAGACCTATGTTGCTTGATTGTTAATTGATAGACTATGTAATTGTTTGGATTGTTGAAGCATGTACTTGCATGATTGTTATGTTTTTAATCATCTTCTAGAAAGCATGCCTATAGTTTGATTGATAGCCGTGACGTTGTTAATCATGTGTCATATAGTGGTAGTAATTAATGGTTTTGTGTTGAGACGTTAGTGTTCACTTAGTGTGATGGAACTTTTGAGTTCCAGACCCAAAGTTTCGAAACCTTAGTGAAGGTTCAGAAACCTTTGTCAAATAGTTTTGTAACCTTCAGGAAGGTTTCGAAACCATGTCGAAAATTTCAATTCTGGAAAGTTACTGGATGCGAAAAGTTTTGAAACTTTCAGGGAAGTTTCGAAACCTTTTACAAAAAGTTTTGAAACCTTATAAAAGGTTTCGAAACCTTTGACCACCAGGAATTGATAGTTGCTGGAAATTATACTTTAGTCCCGAATATCTTCCTTTGATCAATTAGGGTACCTACAGATGTTATTTTGAGCTGAAATTTCATATGAACGCATAAATTTGATTTAATTTCAAGATGGTTAACTTAATTTGAATGAAGTCCCTGTAATTTGGAAGATTTACATTTTGGTCCCTAAATTAGAGAAGCATGCAATTGATGTTGTTAGAATGATCTGTTTGACTTGAAATTTACCGTGGAGAATGCTTGAGTGTTTAATTGAACTTTGATGAAAATAATTTCTATTTTATCATCAGTATGCAAAAGTTTTACGTTTTAGTCCTTAATTTACTCAAAAGCTTAATTGGATACTTGTTTGTGGTTAGATTGCTTCTGTTAAAGCTTTGTATGAGATCTAGACATGTAGGAACATAATTATTCATCTAGAAAAGATAAAGAAAAAAATATATTAGTTTTTAGGGTTGTTTATAGATTGAAACCTTCACGGGTTTGGTTCGATATTTCCCGTGTGACCCGTTAGTGCTAGTTCCGTCTAGGCCAGGCTAAGGGGGTTACATGGCCTCTCTTGCCAAGATGGTACAGAACATTCAACTACAACAAAACACCCATGAGGTTAAAGCCATTGATTCTTACTACAATTTAGGTTGAGGTAACCACAATTCTTTTGAGTGTATGATTCAAGAGGCCAGCATGTATGTTGTAAATTACAATAGAAACAATATGATTTCCAACACATACAACTCCTCATAGAAGAGGCATCCAAACTTTTCATGTAGCAATCCAATCAATGCCTTGAATTCAATTACTCAACCACCAGGATTCCAACAAAAAATACATTTGTCTTAGCAGCAAGTTCAGCAACGTCTACCGCAGTAGCAGATGCATCAGCAACAACCTATATGTTCTCTGGAAAATTCACTGAAAGCATTCATGATGAAAATTGAATCTTGTATGACAGAGAATAGTAACTTCATCAAAAGAACAAATACATTCATCAATAGAACTGAGATGAGGTAACAAAATCAAGAGGCTGCTATCAAGGCACTGGAAACTCAGGTTGGGCATTTTACCCAGAACATCAATACTAGACCACAAGGAGGATTACCTAGTAATACTGAAGTTGCTAAGGTAATGGGCTATGAACAGTGCAAAGCAATAACTACTAGAAATGGTATACAGTTGAAAGAGAAGGTAGAAACCTCAGCAGCCAAAGTCCCAATAAAAGAACCAGAAAAAGAGGACTTGGAGGCTGAACAAACTGATCATGAGGACACTGCCCTAATAGAGGGCTCGATAATACTCGAACAAGCTGCCGAGACAGTGACAAACACAGTGGTTTCAGGTATTAAATTCCAAACTAAAGAAACCCTAGAAGAGATGAGACCACCACCATCTTTCTCATAAAGTTTAAAAAGCAGAAATAGGACCATCAATTTAAGAAATTTCTTGATATTTTAAAGCAAGTCCGCATTAACTTACCCTTTGTAAAGGTAATTGAACAAATGCCTAATTATGCTAAGTTCTTAAAAGACATTGTGTCTAAGAGAAAAGGCTAGGAGAGTGTGAAACAGTGGCTGTTACAGAAGGATGCATGACAATGCTATACAACCGTAAGCCACCAAAGTTGAAGGATCCTGGATGCTTTACAATACCTTGTGCAATTGGTAACTACTATGAAGGTAAGACCCTATGCGACCTTGGAGCAAGCATCAATCTAATGCCCAAATATGTCTTTCAGAAGCTTGGAATTGGAAGGGCAAAACCCACAACTGTGATGCTCCAACTTGCGGATCGATCATATGTGCAACCCAAAGGAAAAGAGGACATACTGGTAAGAGTAGATAAATTTATTTTTCCTGCTGACTCTCTTGTCCTTGATTGTGAAGCAGATGATAATTCACCGATCATCCTTGGGAGACATTTCCTTGCTACTAGACGAACACTAATTGATATGAAAAAAAAAGAGTTGAATATGAGGGTCAATGAACAACAAATTAAACTCAATGTCTTCCACAATCTGAAAAGGTATGATGATGCAGAAGAATGTAAAGTCCTTAATACTACAGATACAAAGGTATCCTACTTCAACAGTCACTACTTGGGCAGCATGCTTGGTAGAAAATTAGATATTTGCTATGGCAGAATTTTTGGCAACAAAATTAAGGAAGATGTGAAGGAAACCAACAACACAACATAATGTCCAGACAAACAGGGTGCAGTGAAGATCAGAACAAGAAAGGATGGACCTAAAGCCAATGGACAACACTTAAAGGATAAAATAAAATAAAAGTATTTTAATTAGAAAAGTAATAATTTTGGAATATGGTTTAAAAATATTAAAAAGATGTTTCAAAATTAAAAGAATATAATTTGAACTTTAAATTGATTTTTAATTGTACCTAATTATGCCTTGGTGACCAAATTGTAATTTTTGGAAAACAATTGAGGATTTAATTTGTAATTTTCAGAAATTGTTATTTTTAGAGACTAAATTGGAAAACAAGTTATACTTAGAATCCTTAGAGGGTCATAAACCCAATTTAATTTTTAAATGATGATTTATTCACCAAAATGATTTTTAATTAGTTTAATAAAAGATGATAATCATTTTCTCATTTTCTCTCCATTTTTCTTTATCTATTTTCTTCAATTTCTTGCTGATTTTTCCACCTTTTTAAACAAGAATTACTTCATTTTAATCATCTCTCCATTCTTTACAAAGCCTAATCATCAATTTTACTAAATCAACAACAATTTGCAAGGAATCAAGAAGAGAAATTCTCATCTTTTTGGTGGATAGATCTCAAAGGTAATTTGTTGGATTTTAACTCTTTTCTAAGGTTCTTTATTGAAATTCTCAAGTATTAGTTTGCTAATTTTTGAATAAAACTTGATTTTATGTTTTCAATGTTAGATGTAATGATTTTGTGAATGTTTTTGTGAAATCTTTTTAGATCTCATACAATGCTATAATTAGATGTATTTAATTATGTTATTATGTCAATTAAATGATTAATATAGTCTTCAATTGATGACACATTAATTTAATCCCGGAATAATGTAATCGGTATTGTTTTAAGGTGATTTTTGGTTTTTTTAGGGGCTATTTTAGGTGTTTTTATGTTGCTGGAGATATAAGGATGGGTTGGATGTGTTTTTGGTTCATAATTGGGGTGGATTAGATGTTAGATTCATTAGGTTTTTGGCTGATGTTGTTCGGATGCGTTTCGGCTTAGTTTTCAGTCTTTTCGGCTAAGTTTTCGGTAGTTTTATGGAGGTTTGATGTGGCTGTCGGTTTGAGCATGTTATGATGTGAATATGCTCTGTTTTTAATAATGTAGAGGTAGTGCAAGAAGATACATAAGTGGCTGGTGCATTGACGTTGCCATTGGAGCATCGGAGAAAGCTCGTTTTGCTTGTCGGTGAGTGTTTTTTAGACTTAAAGCGAATCGCATTGGTACGGTTCTGTTTTAGGGACTATGGAAGAGTGTGAAAACTTTCCATAGTTCAAGAGTAAGTAAAGTAAAATTTTTTGATATATTAACATGAGCTTCGGCTACATTCGGTAAAGACATTGATGTTGGTAATTCAATGAGATTTTTGGAAATACATAAACATGATTTTGAATTGGTGTATGCATGAGATAATCAAAAAGGCATACATGGTTAAGGAAAACCTGGAAAAATGAATTTGGAATATATATGGTTATTTTCCTTCAAATTAAAGGTGTCATTGGGCATGACTTTCGATTCATTTGTTGAGCATATTGTGGACGCATTATGAGCTAAAAATCAATTAGAATATTATGTGGTTATTTGCCTTGAAATTGATGGTGTCATTGGGCATGACATTTGGTTCATTTTTGAACATATTATGCATTTATTATGAGTAGTAAATTATCATGAACATTTGAATATGATATTAGCTTAGTGACACTAACTTTAGATTCGAATATGAATGACATGTCATTAGGATTATCTTAAGTACACTATAAAAATTATTGAGAATAAAGAATATTGCCTACACGTAACAAGAGTGACTTTGTGTCCAATCGTGCGTGGTAGAGCCGCCTACACGTAACAAGGGCGACTATGTGTCTAATCGTGCGTGGTAGTGCTATAATAGTGACTTCGAGTCATGTCAATGGTGACTTAGTGTCATGTCAATGGTGACTTCGTGTCATGACGAGACTAATGGTCTCTAACAGTGGATCCGTGTATTCGGTGAACTTAAGGTTCACGTTAAGTGATCACTAGAAGCCAATATGCATACATGGATTAAAAGAGAACATTGTGCATCATTCATGAAATGTATTGAAAATGTTGAACATACTCAAGAAAGTGATTTGATATTATAGACATGAACGTAGAACGTTAAGCATGCATATTTTTAATGATGCATTGCAAACTACGGTTTCATTATGGTTTTAAATAGATGCATTGATGATCTTGTATAGATCTTCCTCACTAAGCATGTTTGCTTAGGCTCTCTTTTCATCCTTGTAGAAAAATAAAGGCACTCGGGACTATATTCAGAGCAAGGAAACCAAGGGGAAAGGCTACTTCAAATTCGGTATATTTTGACAAAGAAGTTGGGGCTTGACAATGTGTAAACCCAACCTATGTGAGGACTATGAACTTAGACTTTGGTTTATGTTGAAATAAGACCTATGTTGCTTGATTGTTAATTGATGGACTATGGTATTGTTTAGATTGTTGAAGCATGTACTTGCATGATCGTTAAGACTTTAATCATGTTCTAGGTAGCATGCCTATAGTTTGCTTGATATTCTTGATGTTGATAATCATGTGTTATATATGTTGTTAATTATGCCTAGGACTTATGCATATAGATGGTAGTGTTTGAGCCGATGATGTTCACTTAGTGTGATGGAATTCTTAGGTTCCAGACCTAAAGTTTCGAAACCTTAGGAAAACTTTCGAAACCTTTGCCAAACAGTTTCGAAACTTTTAGGAAGGTTTCGAAACCTTTTACAAAAAGTTTCGAAACCTTTATTAAAGGTTTCGAAACCTTTGACTGCTAGAAATTGATAGTTGCTGGAAATTGCATTTTAGTCCTGAATATCTTTCTTTGTTCAATTAGGGTATCTACAGATGTTATTTTGAGCTGAAATTTCACATGGATGCATAAATTTGATTCAATTTCAAGATGGCTAACTCAATTTGGAAAAAGTCCTTATAATTTGAAAGATTTACATTTTGGTCCCTAACTTAGTGAAACATGCAATTGATGAAGTTAGAATGCTCCCTTTTACTTGAAATATTCTGTGAGGGATACTCGTATGTTTAATTGAACTTTGATGAAATGAATTTTTACTTTGTTATTAGAATTTAAAAGTTTTACGTTTTAGTCCTTAATTTACTTAAGTGTTTAATCGGATGTTTGTTTATGATCGGAATGATTCTGATAGTGCATTGTATGAGACTTTGACATGTAGGAATATAATTATGCATATAGAAAAAAATATAATGATTTTATGGTTGTTTATTGAATTGGACCTTCGCGGGTTTGGTTTGATATTCCCCGTGTAACCCATTAGTGCCGGTTTCGTCTAGGCTGGACTAAGGGGGTTACATTTTATGCCCACATGTCGAGCGAAGGAAATTTATATGTCCACTATCGAGGGAAGCCAATCGCCCTTAATGTCGAAGCAATCAACCAAGGCTATGGCCTCACTCCGTTGTCTAATGCACATAGTGAATTTGAGGCAGAGGTCACCGATGTCGACTTCGAGCTAATCAAAGATGATCTTTGTTACGATGATACCCCTTGGAAGACCGGTAACCATAGAGGATCTGTAACAAGATTAAGCCTCAAACCCGAAGCTAAGATGTGGTGCATCATTGTCAAAAGACGTCTAATGCCCACGTCGCACAATAACACAGTCGACATGAGACGTTTGGTGATCATCCAGTCCATAATCGACAAGAGGACCATCAACGTTGGAGAAATTATTCTCTGCGAAATTTATGATTGTGGTAAGAAAGACAAAGTCCCACTGTGTTTCCCTTCTTTAATCTTTGTCTTGTGTATTACTACAGGTGTACCAGTCGAGGCTAGACACGAGTACACACAGAATGGCCGGGATGGTCTAAAGATTTTTGTCACCGAGTCATGAAGATAACCCACGCATATCCTGTCCAAGCAACACCTTAACAGTTCACTGCAGACCTTACTGTCGAAGGGCAGTACTCAGCAGAAGCACCCACACGTGCCTAGGGCCCTGCCGCAGCAGACCCTTACCAAGAAATTTTACAGAGGATGACAGCTATGGACCTTCGCCAGTAACGCTACATGAAGTACTAGCGCGACTTCAACACATCTCTCGCCCACATGATGATGACAAACATCCCAAATCAAGGGGCGTAATCCCCAGAATTCTCAACCAACATCATTGTCACTGTCGCCCCTTATACCGAGACAACACCTACCCCAGGGCCCCAACCCTTTTTCCCACCAAGGCTGCCCTAACAGTTTTATGCTGTCGGACCTTCTAGGCCGGCCAGGTCTGCCAGAGTATCCTCTACCAGCCAACGACCGTCCAAGAGGCGAGTTGTTTTTAACTCTCCCTAACGGGAACCAATCCCTATGCCCAGTCTCAGCAGAGACACTCTATCTCGCGAGATTGACGAATACCACAGTTTATCACATGAACAAGCAATACCCACTGCCACGGCAGGGGGTAGGATAGAAATCATGCACACAAAAAATATTGACGAAGTGGAAGAAGGGGATGAAGTTATTGCACCACCGCAACGCACACCGCCCAGTCGAGTTTAGCCGCATCGGCAAGCCAAACAACAACAATCACCAGCACAAGGATCTAGACGGAAGGAGTCAGCAGCACGGCCTAGGAGACTACTCTGTACAAGCAGCTCCTCGGAGTCGTTATAAATGATTTATTTAATACTTTTGTCTATTTCCTTATTGAAATTATTGTTTGCCACATATATTGAGCATTGAGGACAATGTTCGGCTTGAGTTTGAGGGTATTGTAGGTGCAGAAGCACCGCCGAGGTAACCCACTGCCGCGATATTACCATGAAAAGGGAGTATTTTTTTGAAATATTTTTTGACAATATTCTCTTTTCGTGAATTACTGTTTTTAATCTTGCACTGCTTTACATCAGCTTTGCTTTAGTTTACTCCTTTAAGGCTATAGTAATCTTTCTCCTTACGATGCCCAAGTTCTGTTTTGAAGGGAGAACCATAGGATACTCATGGAATAAAACTTAGAAGCTTGCTTTAGGGTTAGAAAAAAAATAAACACTTTTTGGACTTGCTTGATTTAGGAGTTCTTTTAATAAACTTAGGTGATAAAGACTTAGAACCTTTTGGAAAAATAACTAGAGGTACCTATCACTGGCTCTAGTTTTGCTCTCCTGCATGCTAGAGGTGCCCGAAATTGGCTCTAGTATGCTAAATAGGTGGTTAAAAAGAAAAAAATATGAAAAAGAAGAAAATAGAAAACGCATATATTGAGGTTTCCGAAATTAGCTTAAGACTTGTTGTTTCAAGGAGACAACTTTATTCCAAATTCTATTTGTCTTGAACTTAGAGTTTATCTAAGAAAGCCTTGAATCAACCTTGTCCATAAAACACACACACTCACCTAACCTTATTGCTTGTTTCTTAGTAAAAGTCCTTGGGTAAACTAGTGGTTAAAACGGAGAAATAGTCATAACCATGGTGGGGAGAATAGATGGAAAAATAAGACCAAAGGGGAGTAAGGTTCAGCAATTTGATGTATTACATTGCTTGAGGACAAGCAATAGTTCGAGTTTGAGGGTATTTGATGAGTTCCTAAAAGGAAGTTATTTACTATCCTTCTCATGGCACATTCTGCATCTACTATACTCCAACTTGAGCTGAAATATGGACTCTTTGCATAATATTGGATATTCTGTTATAAGTACTTATAAAGTCGAATTTTATAGATAATGCGGATATTATTACATATTATGTACATGTAGGATATCTAGGGCCGAAGCAGCGGTGAAGTAGTGTTGAGGCCTAGGCAGGGACAAGGCATTGGCAACATCCATAGTGGCAACATCAACATTGTAGGCGAATGAAAGACAAAAATATAAAGAACATTTTGGAAGATGCAGCGCACTAATTGGACTAGGCTAGCACACTAAAAGTCCAAGTCAAAGACCAAACGGGAAAATCTTTCTAGAAGGCTGCAAACTTGGAAACATTAGATCTCGTGTAGAAGACTTGCTCCCTACTCCAAGTTAGAGTCTATTTAGGAAAGATTTTCCCTAGGTTAAGACTATATATAGCCTAGCCGGACACATTGTGTAACCCCCTTAGCTCGGCCTAGACGGAACCGGCACTAACGGGTTACACGTGGAATATCAAACCAAACCCGCGAAGATTCGATTCGATAAACAACCCTAAAACCGCTATATTTTTTTTATTATCTTACCTAGATGCGTAATCTTTTTTTCCTACGTGATAAGGTCTCATACGAAGCACTATCGGTAACACATTAATTAAAAACAACCATCCGATTAAACATTAACATGGATTAAGGACTAAAACGTAAAACTTTTAAATACGATTAGAAAAGTAGAAATTCTTTCCATCAAAGTCCAATTAGGCACCCAAGTATACTACACAGCAAGTTTCAACTCAAACGGATTATTCTAACATCATCAATTGCATGTTTCTCTATTTTAGGGACCAAAATGTAAATATTCCAAAATACAAGGACTTCATTCGAAATAGGTTAACCATCTTGAAATTAAATCAACTTTAATCATGCATGCAAAATTTCAGCTCAATATAACATCTGTAAGTACCTTAATCGAATAAAGGAAGATATCTAGGACTAAAATATAATTTCCAACAACTTTCAATTCTAAACATGATTAACAACATATGGCACATAATTAACTACGTCATGGACATCATTCAATCTATAGGCATGCTCCCTAAGAAGAGATTAATAATATAGCAATCATGATAGTACATGCTTCAACAATTCAAACAATTTCCAAAGTTCAACAATAGCAATCAAACATTAATGGTCTTATTACAACATGATTCAAAGCCTAAGAACACACTCCTCTCATAGATTGTGTTACACATTGCCTTGCCCAATTTATTGGCCAAAAACATACCAAATTCAAAGTGATCTTTCCCCTTGGTCTCCTTGCCTCGAACGAAGCTCCAAGTGCCTTTATTTCTCTGCATGGATGAAAAGAGAGCTTAAGCAAACATGCTTAGTGAGGAAGCTCTATACAAACCATCAATGCATCAATTTAAAACCATGATAAAACCATAATTTGCAATACTTTGTTAAATCATGCATGCTAACATCTCATGCTGATGTTCTTTTAACCAAATGCATCCTTGAGTTCACATATCCTTATCAAAACAATTTATAAATGATGCTCAATCTTCTTCTCAAATTCATGTATGTATATTGGCTTTCTAGTGAACACTTAATGTGAACCTTGAGTTCACCGAATACACGGATCCATGAGACATTTGTCTCGTCATGACACGAAGTCACTATTGACATGACACTAAGTCACCATTAGTACTACCACGCACGATCGGACACATAGTCACCCTTGTTACGTGTAGGCGGCTCTACCACGCACGGTTGGACACAAAGTCACCCTTGTTACGTGTAGGCAATATTCTATATTTTCAGTTTTGATTATAGTGCACTTAAGACAATCCTAATGACATGTCATTCGTATTCGAATCTAAAGTTAGTGTCACTAAGCCAATATCATAATCAAATGTGCATGATAACTTGCTGCTCATAATGCATGCATAATATGTTCAACAAATGAACCAAAAGCCATGCGCAAAGGCACCATTATATATAAGGCAAATAACCATATTATATTCCAAATCATATAACCTGTTGCTCATAATGCATGCATAATATGTTCAACAAATGAACCAGAAGCCATGCCCAAAGGCATCATCATATATAAGGCAAATAACCATATTATATCCCAAATCATTTCTCATAATTTTTCATAATCATGGATGTTAAATAAGCTATGCATTTCAGCAAGTAATTCTCATGTATGCACCATTTCAAAACATGCTCATGCATTTCCATAAATCTCATTGCATTACCAACAAAATATCTTTGTAAAATGTAGCCGAAACTCATACCGGTTTATCAAAATAAATACTTTACTTACTCTTGAACTATGGAAGGTTTTCACACTCTTCCAAAGTCCCCAAAAACAGAACGTACCAAAACGTGACTCGCTTTTAAATCCGTAACCACTCACCAACAAGCGAAACGAGCTTTCGCCGCTATCCGATGATCGCACCAACGCACCAGCAATCAAGCTTCTTCTTGTACCTCTTCTACAACATTAAAAACAGAGTATTCTCACATCATAACATGCTAAAACCAATAGCCATATCCGATCACCATTAAACTACCAAAAACTTAGCCGAAAAGACCGAAAACTAAGCCGAAACGCATCCGAACAACATCATCCCAAAACCTAACGAATCTAACATCTAATCCACCTCAATTATGATCCAAAAACACATCCAAACCATCCTTATACCTCCAGTAACATTTAAGCATCTAAAACAGCCCATAAAATAACCGAAAAGCACCTTAAAACTACACCGATTGCATTATTCCGGGATTAAATTAATGTGCTATCAAAAGAAGACTCAATTAATCATTAAATCAACATAAAAACATGATTGAATCCATCTAATTTCCAGCATTAAATGAGATCCAAAAAGATTTCACAAAAACATCACAAAATCACTATATCTAACATTAAAACATAGAATCAAGTTTTTATTCAAAGATTAGCAAGCTAATACTTGGGAATTTCAATAAAGAACCTTAGAAAAGAATAAAAATCCAGAAAATTACCTTCAAGATCTATTCATCAAAAATATGAGATTTTCCCCTTCTTGATTCCTTGCAATTTGATGTAGATTTGATGAAATTGAAGCTTAGGTTTTGTAAAGAATGGAAAGATGATGCAAATGATGTAATCTTTGTGGAAAAAGATGCAAAATCATCAAGGAATTGAAGAGAAAAGATGAGGGAAAGTGGAGAGAAAATGAGAGAAAAAGATGAGATAAAATGAGGAAAAAGTAGTTTTAAGAGAAAATGATAAAAAATCTCTAATTAAAAGAATTAAAATACATTTTGGTGAATAAATCATTATTAAAAATTAGAAATGGGTTTATGTCCCTCTAAGGATTCTAAGTTTAGCTTGCTTTTCAATTTAGTCACTAAAACATCATATTTTCGAAAATTACAAAATAAGTCCTCCAATTTTTTTCCAAAAATTACAAATTGGTCATTTATGCATAATTAAGCATAATTAAAAATCATTATAAAATCCAAATTATTTCCTTTTAAATCTTGAAATATATTTTCAATATTTTAAACCATATTCCAAAATTATTATTTTCCCTAATTAAAATATTCTTATTCATTTTTCCCTGGAATAATGAACCGGAGAACCCGATTCAACCCGAATCGAATCCCCCTAACTAAGCCTAAACTAATAACCCCAAAAACGGGATGTTACACATTGTTAGAGAGAGCCGATTTTAGAGAAACTCTTCCCCTAAGATTTGTACTTATCGACATTATGTTCTAAATCTCTTAGGGAGAGGTGAAGGTTGTAGATATTAGTGAGAGGAGATTGTTTATTGTTTTTTTGTTGTAATGTAATAATAATATCAAAGTTTGCTTATCCTATTGTCATTCCTTGTTCTTGCATTCAAGCTCGAGAGAGAAGTTTGTAAGTAATCTATTTATCTTTCACCAAGAGAGTTAGATTCACGAAAGGGATAAGTACAATGTTGACGAAACTAACTCGGCCTAGAGATAGGTTAAGAGTTTTAGAAGCTAAAAGAAGTGTTAGATTGGTTGGTGATTATCATTGATTCACGCCGAGAGGTATCATCAAAGACCAATCATCAACAGCGCTCTGACTTAGAGATAAGTGGAGTCAACTACGGACACTTTGCTGAACTTTGATGCATCTAACCAAGAGCAAGAGATTGTCGTGGCAGAGAACACTAACGTTGCCGAGGTTGTATCAGCAGTATTATCGAAGCAGTATTATGTAATTGTATTGGACAAGAAGAAGATCAATCGAATCCACTAATTGACGCAGCTGGATCCTACCCACTTTCTCTATATCGTTCTCCATCTTTTATTTTATGTTTTGTTATTTAGTTACTTAGTTAGACAATTCCACTTATCTGTGTTTTTACTTTATTTTTCAGGAGCAAGGGAACAAGGGGAGACATATTAAGTATACCAATCCCTGTGGAGACAATATACGATATACATATCACTTTATTACTTGCGATGTGTATACTACACAGTTGCACTATTATTACACGCATCACTTCTCTCTATTTGGATACATAATCCACAACTAAACGGGTATAGAGGTTGCCAAAAGATGAAGGAAATAGTCCCATAAAATTAAGTCTCCATACATCAAAAATTTGACTTCAAGAATATTCTACAAGGGTATTTCATTTCATTTTGAGACATTCCCCATGCGTTGGCATCTATCCCAACTTTGGCAGTATGCCTGACCATCTTTGTACATGATGGGCCAATATAATCCTGGTTTTAGTACTTTTGCTGATGTTCGGTTGCCTCCAAAGTGTCCTCCATACGGTGATGAGTGGTATAGCTCAAGTACCTTGTTTTGTTTTCTTCTCGGATTCATTTTCATAAAACTTGATCTACACATTGCTTAAACAAGAAAGGATCGTCCCAAAAATAATATTTTACATTATGTTGGAATCTTTTCTTTCCCTGGTGATTAAGGTTATAAGGTAAAACATTACTAGTAATATAGTTAACAATGTCAGCGTACTAGGATGTAGCAGTTGCTGTTATGGTGACTGAAGTGATATATTCCGAAATTACTTTGGCGATTTCATCTATTGTTATTGTTGGATCTTCTACCGTGACCTTCCATACAGCTATCATGGTGGCTAGCAAATGTTCATCTGGAAAAGTTTTATTGATCTCTAGTTCTGGTTGGTCTTCCTTGTCCATTTTTAGTCTTGAAATGTAGTCAAATACTTGGTTTTCCATTCCTTTCTTGTCCTTGATTTCGACCTTGAATTCTTGGAGTGACGGAATCCATCAAATTAACCTTTGTTTTGCATCTTTTGTTGAGAGCAGGTATTTGATGGTTGAATGATCTATGTTGATGATTACCTTGGTCCCATTTAGATAAGACCTGAATTTATCAAATGTGAATATCATTGCTAATAATTCCTTTTTTGTTGTTGTGTAATTGATTTGGGCTTCATTCAAGGTTTTACTTGCATAATGTATGAAATGAAAATTTTATTCTTTCATTGCCCATGTATTGCTCCAACTTCATAGTCGCTTGCATCGCACATCAATTGAAAAGGTAAACTTTAGTCTGTTGGTATGATAATTGGTGTTGTCACAAGCTTTTATTTTAATATTTCAAATGTTATAGTGCTTGAATCATCAATGATGAATGGTTTGTTTTGTTCTAGTAGGGAACACAATGGTTTAGTGATTTTTGAAAATGTTTAAAATATATTCTGTAAAGCCCTGCATATCCGAGAAAACTCTGGATTCATTTTTATTAAGATCGACAGTGGCAACTTTTCAATGACTTCTATTTTGACTCTATCGACTTTAATGCCTCGGCGGGAAATCTTATGCCCAATCACAATTCCTTCATCTACCATAAAGTGGCATTTTCCAAGTTCAATATCAGGTTTGATTCTTTGCACCTCAGTAGAACTTTCTTTAGATTGCTGAGGCAGCTAACAAAAACATCTTCGAAGACTAAAAAATCATTTATAAAGATTTCTAGGTAATCCTTAACCATATCGGAGAAAATTACCATTATGCATCGCTAGAAGGTTGTTGGTGCTTTGCATAATCCGAATGACATCCTTTTAAATGGTCTTTGCCTGGTCCTCATAAGCTATAGCAATCTGATTATATCCTAAGAAGTCATTAAGAAAATAGTAAAAAAGGTTTCCTTACTAACATGTCAAGCATTTGATCAATGAATGGCAAGGGGAAATGATCCTTCCTTGTTGCCTTGTTTAGCTTTTGATAATCCATACAAACTCTCTAGTCGATGATTGTTCGTGTTACAATCAACTCACTGTTTATTGGTTATTACTTTCATACCGCCTTTCTTTGGTACAAATTGTATTGGGCTTACCCATGTATTGTCTGTGTAACACCCTAAATCTGGGCCTAGAAGTTTAGAGGCCGGTTTAGAGGTCTAGTAGATTAGTTTTGTCGGTTTAGCCTAGTTCGAAATTAAATACATAAAAATTAGTTTTCAATCAAAATAAAGTGAGGAAAAATATTCTAAATTCTTAAATAATATATTAGACTTTTGTTAAATTAATTTTGAAAATCGACCCTTGAAACTCTAAGATTTTGAAATTAGTGATCGTTTTGTAAAAATTGAAAATTTAGAGATAATTTATGAAACAAGTCAAAAATTTGAATCTTTAAGGGGCTTTGATCCAATTATAATCCTAGCTGGTCTAGGCTTTCCAAATATTAATTAATTAAGCCCAAAACCTATTTTAAATTAAATAACTTAATTAAACTCAATTTTAAACTCTTAAAACCCTTTTTAATTAACCTAAATATAACCTATTTTTTCTAATTTTCGTTTTCGCTCATTGGAGGCATTCGTTCATCAAGTTTTCAAGGTAAAAGCACATTCTTTTTTAATAAAAATCGTTTACAATAATTATCTTAACTTTTTTCCTCAAATTTTCTTATTTTCTCATCATTTTCTCGTTTTAAAACCCGGAAAGCAATTGGATCAGTTTTGGAGGTGAGATTTTGTCAATCCTCTCAAACAATAAAGTTCTTTACTGAAATTTCCAAGTTCTTGGCTTGGAGAAATTGTTTTAATCCTTTAATTTCATAAAAATCATTTTTTTGACTAAAAATCTCAATTTCTGTTCAAGGGTTTTTACGCACTGTTTTTGGGTCTTAAATGGATTATTTTTAATGTGTTAGTATGTTTTAAAGTGTTTTTAATATCCCTAATCCTGGACTATAGGCTTAAGTGAAGTTTGGTGTGTTCCCACAAGTTTTCAGTTTAAGTTTTGATAGGTTTTAAGGGCTTTTCTGTAGGGATCCGACTTGTCGGTTTCTTTTGTGAGTTTATAAGAATCAAAACACTTGGTTTTTATGCTTGAAATAGGACAAGAGTTAGGCGATCGCGTTTGAAGGCGTTCCGGTTTGTTTTAATGGTTTGGCGAGAAAGTATTGGTTATCGGTGAGTAGATTATGAGGGTTGCCAATTTGTCATGTTTTTAAATATTTTTCAAAGGTTTGGGGTGTAGGGATGGTGTGAAAAACCTCCCTATACTCGGAAGTAAGTTTTAAGTATTGCTTTCTTAAAGGTTCCCATATTATATTTGTTTTTACAACGTTATTTGTTATCCTCTTGTTGTGTTGTGCATATGTGATTATGTATGTACATAAATGCTAATGAAACTGTTTTAAAGAGATTTTATATATATTTGATGTTCTCGTAGTTTTGTTTTGAAAATTAAGATAAAAGTGGTTTTATCGATTTTTGAAAGTGATGCACAAAAAGTGGGATACATGTGAATTGAATTCTATTTTGAACTAAGTTTTGTGCATCGATTTTTGATAATATATTGTCTAGTTGAGTGATGAACCTATGGGATAAGTTTATCGATCAATAGGGTCTAGATTACACTATAAACATTCAAAAGTCGTAATTGTATAAATTCCTTATGTGTTGCATTTTAGCCTATATTCTAATTTTATATGATGGGAGTAGTACTGTCATATACGGGTTGATCGTAGTAGTACTATCACCAGACACCAAGGTGAGATAATTCACTAGCACCAATATATATATTTTTATTTTTCAAAGGTAAGTGTCATGGTTTTCACTTGATTGCATATGATGTTATGCATGCGAGGTTTTATGCATTGGTATGCATGTGATTTGAGCATTGTTATGTTGTTAGCATGTAAGACTTGAGCTTTGTGCATCGAAATGCATGTGTAAGCATTGCTATGTTGTTAGCATGTAAGACTTGTGTTTTAGCTTTTAAAGCATGTGATTACAAAATGTTTTTTACTAATGATGGTGTTGTTCGCCATGGTTTGATGACACTTACTAAGAGATAAAAGTGGAATTGTTAGCCACGTGAGTTTTGTTTTATAAATACCACGACATGTTGATGAAATCGGTTTATTATGGGCTGCGTTACAAGGTGTTTTTATACTTGTTTTTATTCACTCACTAAGCTTATGCTTACCCTCTCATTTACCTTGTAATGTAGAGTATTTGATGTGGAGGCAGTAAAGAGAAGCAAGGATCCAGGTAACCGTGAAGTGAATGCTCAAGTGTGTCTTTATAATATTAGTAGTAATGAGAGAGCAATGGGGATGGGTTATCATATTGTGAATATTGTCTATGCTTTTGAGACTTGAAATGGTTATATGTTTATACTTATTTGATAAATATCAAAGTTGATGTTAGCTCGTGACTTTGACTTGATTTTTGTATTGATATTCCTTTAGATATAATATAGTTATTTTAAAGTTTAGTTCTTGATATCCCTATGTATGAATTTGAGTATTGTTGATAATGAAGCATGACTACTTATGAGTTGAATCTATGATGTTGTTATTTAGGTTGGAATGCATCTAGAAATCATGTTAAGAATATTGAGGTAGTTCTTCCGTGTGTTTATAAGATTGTTGATGTTGAAACATACTCTCTAGAGTTGAATATATTATTGCTAACTAGGTTGAATTGCATCTAGCTAATATGTTATGATATGTGCTTAAAATGTTTTTAGGTGAATTTCCATATAGAGAATGTCATGAAACCCTGGAAGCTGGAAATAGTCCATAAACTTTTAGCATGCAATTAAATGACTTGTAGATATTATTTTAAGTCTTAAATTTACGTTCAAGCATGAAATATACTGAATTAAATATTGATAACCTTAATTTCATAATCAGGGTCTAAAGTTCTGGAAATTATAATTAGGTCCCTAAAACTTATTCGATTAAATTAGGACTCGTTTCTCTTTAGTCTTCACTGTAATTGAACTTGATCCTTGCATGAACATGTAGGATCTAATCAAAGTATTTAGAAAAGATAAAAGATAAGTTTTTTTAGGATTGTTTATTAGGGTGAGTCTTCGGATTAACCTCGGTATTCCCCGTGTAAGTCGTTCGAGTCGGGTGGCGTCTAGACCGGGTCGAGGGGGTTACATTTGGTGGTATCAAAGCTTAGGTTTATGAAACCTTTTGGATAATTTGGTTTGGTATTTTGTAGAGTTAAATTTATTTTAAATGTTGCTTATGCACGATGATTGTTTGAAAAATCTATGTTATTGTATGATATGCACGGTGTTCGCTATATGTGATTGATTCGTGTTGTGACATAGTAACTGAGGTTTTTGTTTATCAAGCACGATGTTTGCAAGTATGATTAAAATTTTTATGTTATTGAATGTTTTTTATAGATATGATTGTTGATAAAGCTTTATTTAATTTTGATATGCTTAAATGTTGCTAAATGAATTGTTGTTTGTAAGCATGATGAAATCATGTTGCTTTGCTATGACATTAGTTATATGTAAATGTGAACATTTCCATGAGTTGCTTGACTAAGTGAAGTGAATATTATGTGACATAGACTACTATTTTAACCATGTTTTAAGGTTAACTTGCATGTGAAATTTATAAAAGTAAAATGTGTTTAGATTTTAAATATTTCATATACTGTTGTCAGTTGGTCTTAAAATGATTTATGAGTTGAACATCACATGAAATTTGTGCTTTTTGATATACCATGTAGTATAGTAAACTAGTTTGAATTTGCATTAGTTAATGCTTGAGACTTTTAGGGGATTTTATATGATGTTTAATACATGTGGAAAATGCACTTGTTGCATGGTTACATGTTCTTGATGCTAATCGTAGTTGATGATTATTCTATGAGATGATTTTGGGGTTTATTTTGGGTACCATTGCTCTAACTACTACTAGAAAATTGTTTTATATTGTACTTGAGCTACTTGGAACTTGCTTTGCGCTGGCCTCACAAGTTTTACAAAATGTTTTTGTATGTTAAAATTGCTTTTTTATATATTGTGCTTGATATGGGATAAAAAAGAAAGCTAAAACTTGATAATAAAGGAGTTATGAGGATCAAAAAGAATAAATAGATTTGTGTTGTGGTGTTGAGATATCCGATCTTGAGTTGACTGAGTCCTCGATCATGTTTGAGTGTAAAGTGGTTTTGAATCACTTTAGTCTGAGAATTTGTTGTGATGGTGAGTAGTAAGAGACTAGATCACTGGAGTGCCTTTGGGAGTTTCAAAGTGCTTTGCGTGCAAGGTGAATCGAATGTGTTAGAAGCGTTCGGGTTATGGTGTGGTTGTATACTCTTGAGTGCTAAGTTTCTATGGTTTAGAATGTTGAAGAGGTAGAAAGTTGAAGTTCCGGAGTTGAGGATGTTGTTTGTGAGTATGGACAACAATCATCCATAGTATAAGATCACTTATATGCAAATACATTAGACATCTTAGGACATGCATGCAATCTTGAGCATAACATTAGATTGCATTTGCATGCACTTGCATAGGCATCTAGGGTGACAACAGGACTCATGCATACATTGTCCATATTTGCAAATGTTTCCCTCTTAAAAAAAGAAGTTGTGTTCAGGTCGATTTTTTAGGGAAAAATTATAGGTTTATAAAGTGCTTGGAAGATACTCTTGTTGGTTTTGAGCCTATTGTCTAGTGGGTTGAGTTACTGTTCTGGTTGGAAAGTAATCTTGGATAAGGATTGATTAGTCGGGCTTGAAGTTGTGGATGGTTGAACTTAGGTTGAGTACCTTGAGAGTAATTTTGGTTGAAGTTTGTTGTTCGTATAGAGGAATGTTGACTTTTGCGAGGTTTCTTCGGCAAAAGGTTGTGTAAGAGGTTTCGTATTATTTTTATTTTTGATGGAGTATTACTAGGTATCTTTTGTTTGGTATGGTTCAGAAAGTGGTTAGGTCCAGGGCGAAGTTGATCTTGTGTTTTGTTTTGGAAAACGCTAGTTGGGTTTCTGAAAAAGAAATAAATATTTTAAAAAAAGAGTTAAGGTGATGAAGGATGTATAATAGACTTGTATGAACCTTAAGAGGTGGTGGTTGTGTCATTTGGCTTAGCTTTTGCATGTTGTGTTCATAAGGAGTTGTGTCAGGTTTTGCTTGGGCATGATCAGGTTGTTGTGGAGGTTTTGGATGTAATCCTTGAATATCTCTGTATGGAGAAGTTGTGTGATAAGGAACGTTTGGGTAGTTTATAACCTTTATTGGTCAGACAATCTTATGAGCTTGTTTTATTGTCAGGAAGTGTTGCGAGGGTTTTTGTTGTTGAGTTATATATTTACGATTAGTTTTCTTTTGTTTGATTGTTGCTTAACATTAAGAAGGATGTTAAGGTGAGTGGACGGAAGAGTACCATTAAGTCTGGAATGGTTAAAGAGGTAGAAGTTTGGGCTTGGAAAAAAAATCTAAGTGAGATAAGAATTGGTTGATCACAGTATCGGGTAGTTTGATGGTTCCATCAGTGAGTTGTTATTTAGGAAAAGTTATATGTGTTATCATTATGGGTGGTAGTGGAGTAGTTTAAGAGTGTTGTGAAGTCAAGAGAAATATTGGCACGGTTAAGCTTATCGAAGTGTGTTAGTCTACTGATAGAGTTGTAGGTGAGACATTTCATGGATAAGATGTTTTGAGGTAAGTTGCTATTGGATGTTTGGTGGAGTCACGTGTGCAGGGCACAGTTGAGGTTGTGATGATGGGTTTTAGCTGTGGTGTTGGTTGTCTTTTATGTCTATGTGGCATGTGGTTGTGTTGTATGATGTTATAAGTTAGAATGATATATTAATCAACGTTTGTGGTAGTCTTTTTCTATGTATCTGGAAGTAAAGAGTTGTGGAAGTAGTTTGAAAGCGGTTGTTGTTTGATGAACTTATTTTGGATGAGGATGAGTTAAAAGTGAATGTATGTTTTATTGGTAAATTGAGCTTGAGGGCCAATATTATTTGAGAATGTTGTTGTTGTTGTCATAAGTATTAGAGTAGAGGCGTGTAACCAAATCTCCGTAAATTTTGTGGCATGGTTTCTTGGCAGTTAGAAGAGAGTGTTTTCTTTGAGAACGGTTCGAGCTGTTGAGCAATATGCTTTAATGTGGTAAGTTTTTGAGACAGATGATGGGTTTTCAATTGATTTTATGGGTGTTCTCTCTCGTTAATAGACATATAACCTATATAAGTGAGTTATCCATGTGTAGAAAGTTATATTAAGGTGTTTCGACATGAATCTTTTGGGTTTTTGGTGAGGATGTTGTCAATGGTAGAGTTGCTTATAATCGTGCTTAGAAGTTCTGTGACCGAGTGGTACTGTTTAAGGATTCTGTTGGTAGAACTTGTTATGTGTTGTTGTGGTGAGCGAGACCTGGTGAAATATTTTGATTATTGCCTTGTATTTTTTAATATGTTTGAGAAAGTTAAGCTTATTAGTGGAAGTGGGAAGTTGTTGTAGTTTGTCGAGAGTTGGTTGCTGATGAGTGCCTAAAAGGCAGTTATTTACTACCCTTCTCATGGTACTTTATGCATCTATTATACACCAACTTGAACTGAAATATGGACTCTTTGCACAAATATTGGATATTCCGTTATCATTACTTACAAAGTTAATATTTATAGAGAATGCAGACATTATTACATATTCTGTACATGCAGGAATATCCAGGGCCAAAGCGGCAGTGAAGCAATGTTGGGGCCGAGGCAGAAGACAAGGCCGTGGTAGAATCTAGAGTGGCAGCACCAACTTTGGAGGTACAATGGAACATAAAAAAATAGAGAACATTCTAGAAGATGCAGCGCACTAATTGGACCAGGCTAGCGCGCTAAAAGCTCAAGTCAAAGACCAAGCGGGAAAACCCTTCTAGAAGGCGGTAAACTTGGAAATATCGGATCCCTTGAAGAAGACTTGTTCCTTACTCCAAGTTGAAGTCTATTTAGGAAAGGTTTTCCCTAGGTTAAGACTATATATACCCTAGCCGCCACATCGTTTACAAAGCCGATTTTTAGAGAAACCCCTCTCCCTAAGAATTGTACCTAACGATATTATGTTCTAAAATTCTTAAGGATAGATGAAGGTTGTAGATATTAGTGAGAGGAGATTGATTCTTGTTTCTTTGTTCTTATGCAATAATAATATCAAAGTTTGCTTATCATATTGTCATTCTTTGTTCTTGCATTCAAGCTTGAGAGAGAAGTTTGTAAGTAATATATTTATCTAGCATCGAGAGATGTAGATTCACGAAAGGGATAAGTACGGTGTTATAGACACTAACTCAGCCTAGAGATAGGTTAAGAGTTTCAGCAGCTAAAAGAAGTGTTGTATTGGTTGGTGGTTATCGTTGATTTACGCCGAGAGGTATCGTCAAGGAACAGTCATCAACAACACTCTTACTTAGAGAAAAGCGGAGTCAACTACGGACACTTTGCAGAACTTTGATACATCTTCCCAAGAGCAAGAGATTGCCACGGCAGAGAACACCAATACTACCGAGGTTGTATCTGCAGTACTGTCGAAGTAGTGTTGTGTAATTGCATTGGACAAGAAGAAGATCAATTAAATCCACTAATTGATGCAACCGGATCCTACCTGCTTTCTCTATATCATTATCAACCATTTATTTTATGTTTTGTTATTTAATTATTTAGTTAGATAAAACAAATCCACTTATCTGTGTTTTTACTTTATTTTCAGGAGCAAGGGAAAAAGGGGACACATATTAATTATACCAATTCTTGTGAAGACGATACACTATATACTTATCACTTTATTACTTGGCGACGTGTACACTTGCACTCAATTGCGTTTTTATTACACGCATCAAGTTTTTGGCGCCGTTGTCGGGGTTTGACAACTAAACTTTGTTTTGCTTTATTTTCTTGCTCTTTAACAATTCTTTATCTAACTTTAATTTTAATTATTTATTTTATTTTTACTGACTTTGATTTATTTGGTTTATGACCAGGGTAAACCCGAGTGGTCCATTGTACGAGTTGGATCCTGAGATTGAACGCACAAGACACCATCTGAGACAAAATTTGTTCCAAGTCATGGATGATCCACCAAGAGGACAAATTCCACCTGTTGATCATAATGTACTGCCACCAGCAATGCTGCAGCAGCCACTGCTGCAATCATTGCCGAGGTAGCCCACTATGGAGACTATCTGGTGGAAGATCTAAATAGACTCAACCTTGGCGTAGTCACACCAGAAATAGAAGCAACTCACTTTGAGCTCAAACCAATGATGTTCAACATGTTGAACACAATTGAACAGTTTAGTGGGTGTGCTACTGAAGATGCATGACAGCATCTTAAATCTTTCATGGAAGTATGCAACTCTATCAAGATTCAAGGAGTCTATGAAGATATTTTAAGATTAAAATTGTTCCCCTATTCACTGAGGGATAGGGCAAAAACTGGTTGAATGGTATCCCAACAGGATCCATAGGACCTTGTGAGAAACTCTGCCGAGAATTCATTACGAGGTTTAATCCGACAAATCTCTATGATTGCATCCGTAATGAAATCACATCCTTCCGGCAAGATGAGGATAGACCGATGTATGAGGCATGGGAACGCTATAAAGAATTGTTAAACAAATGCCCACTACATGGTTTTCCCTTGTGGACGCAAGTCACTATGTTTTATAATGCTATCAATGCCTCCACAAGAATGATGCTAGACGTTTCCGCGAATGAGACATTTTGGATAGAGCACCCGCGGAGGCCATTGAGATTCTGAACAAACTCGCAAGAAATGATTTCCAATTTCCCATATCAAGGCGAGGAGGAATGAGACGTCATGCCACAGCCCATGAATTAGATACATCCAGTTCGGTGGCAGCACAATTGGCTTCTCTGACCAAGATGGTTCAGAATATGCAAGCCTAGAGAAACATACATGAGGTTAAGGTAGTTAACTCATCGGATTACATGCAAGATGAGGAGACCAACCTATATGTTGAAAACTATAAAAGAAACAATCAAATGATGTCCAACAAT
Source organism: Abelmoschus esculentus (assembly GCA_035048815.1). Lineage (NCBI taxonomy): Eukaryota > Viridiplantae > Streptophyta > Magnoliopsida > Malvales > Malvaceae > Abelmoschus > Abelmoschus esculentus. The sequence continues at coordinate 6,687,326 of JAUCBN010000026.1, read as the reverse complement.
TACAACCCATCCTGGAAAAGGCATCCAATTTTTTCATGGAGTAACCCTAACAATGCCTTAAATCCAATTAATCAAGCCCCTGGATTCCAGCATCAAAACCAGAACCTGTCGCAGTAGAACACTCAACAGCCCATGCCACAGTAGTAGGTACAACAACAATAGTCTCTGAATGCATTGGTAGATTCTCTCACAGCTTTTATGTCAAAGACTGAATGCATCCAATAGTCGCTTCATGAAGAGTATTGATGACTTCATGAACCGAACTGAGATGAGACTGTAGAACCAGGAGGCTACAATAAAATCTTTAGAAATCCAAATTGGTCAATTTGCCCAACGACAAACACTCGACCACCAGGGGGTTTACCTAGCAATACTGAGGTTGCTAAGGTGTTAGGCCACGAGAAATGCAAGGTAATCACAACAAGAAGTGGCCTACAATTAAAAGATAAAGAAGGGACCTCAACCAATAGAGTCCAACCTGAAAAGCAACATCATAAGGACTCGGAAGTTGAGCAGGACCCTACCGAAAGTGCTGTCATAGCAGCAGAACCAGCAGTATCAGAACTAGAAACATCTGTCGAGGCAGCTGCAGATAAGTTCACCCCAGGTATTAAACTCAATATCCAAGGAAACCTGGAGGATATCAGACCACCACCTTCTTTCCCGCAGAGGTTAAAGAAGCACAAACAGGACCACCAATTTTAGAAATTCCTAGACATTTTGAAGCAAGTCCATATCAACTTGCCACTAGTTGAGGCTATTGAACAAATTCCCAACTATGCCAAGTTCTTAAAGGACATAGTATCCAAACGACGAAGGTTAGGGGAATTTGAAACCGTGGCAGCCACTGAAGGTTGCATGGCCATGTTGCATAATCGCATGCCGCCCAAGCTAAAGGATCTTGGATGCTTCACAATCACCTGTGCAATTGAGGATGGTTATAAAGGAAAGGCCCTATGTGACATGGGAGCAAGCATCAACCTTATACCCAAATCAGTTTTTCAAAAACTTGGAATAGGACAGGCAAAACCAACAACAGTACTACTCCAACTTGCGGATCGGTCCTATGTGCATCCTGAAAGCAAAATTGAGGACATTCTAGTGAAGGTCGAGAAGTTTATATTTCCTGTCGACTTTCTTGTCCTTGACTGTGAGGCCGAAAATAATGCACCGATCATATTGGGTCGACCTTTCCTTGCTACTAGACGCACCATCATCGATGTGGAAAATGACGAGCTCATAATGCGGATAAACGATCAATAAGTCAAGTTGAACGCCTTCCACAATCTTACAAATTCAGACGCTCCAGTAGAATGTAAGGCTCTCCATACTCCAAATCAGGGTACTAAAATATCCTGCTTGGGCAGCACGCTCGGTAGAGTGTTTGGTAAACGGATAAAACCCAAAGGAGAAGTCGAATGCGCTGAAGGGACTAGCCAATTCATTAAGAAAGATACGGGCCAGAAAGAGATAATGAAAGTGGGAGATGCATTCACATGTACTCCACAAGTAACATAATCTCTTCCCTTCCATTTTTGTTATTATATTAGGATTAGTTTATATTTGCAGTATTTTATGTTGTATTTTCAGTATTTCCGGTTTTTCTATCTTGTTTTTTTAGAATAAATAAAGCAACGAATACAGAAAAATTATGCCACAGCAGAAAGTTTGCTGCCGCGCAGTGCACTGGTTTAGAGCCGCAGAATTCCTAACAGGAAGAAACACTGTAACGGCTCTCTGACGAGAAATCCGCCGCGACAGTAACTGTGCATCAAGGAAATAAATGCTTAACGGCTATATTTTTAATAGTCATATTTTTACAGCCTATATAAGCAGACTCCTTGTTGTGCATTATTTACTCTTGCATTCTTGCAAATTTTGCTTTCTTGAATAATCTTGCTCTCACTATCTTTTAAACCTCTTGAAATTTTTAGAACTCTCTCTATTACTCCAGAATTTATCAAACCATTCTCCACGAACAATTAATGGCTTCTTACACAAGATTCGCCCCTGCCACTGTTGTTGACTGATTCAACCGCTCATTCGTTGCTCGACAATTATGGGAAGAACAAGGATTTCAACAGACCAATAAGATATACTTCGGCATTGAATGATACTTGTTCAACAAGCTTCAGAATTAAGATTAGGAGGCTTTCTGCCTACAGCCTCCACCGGCGAACGCGACAATTGTGAAGGAATTTTACGCACATGGGCCGAGCAAGGACAACCTCTTTATCCACTGTCGAGGCAAGCCTGTGTAACTTGATGCCAAAGTCTTCAATGAATTTTATGGTCTCACACCTACACGTGATGATCATGCCGAATTCGTAGACAACATCACCACTCAAGACTATGAAGAGATTAAAGATGAGCTTTGCTACAACAACACCTCATGGGAAACCGGTGCCCATAAGTGTTCAGTAACAAGGCAGAGTCTAATACCCAAGGCCAAGATATGGTTTACCTTTGTCAAAAGACGACTTATCCCAACCTCCCATAACAGCATAGTGGATCGCAAAAGACTGGTGCTGATCTAGTCTATAATCAAGAAGAGAAGCATCAATATTGGAGAGATCATTCTTCACGAAATTCATGAATGTGATAAGAAGGAACGTGGACCGCTTTATTTCCTATGTTTAATCTCTGCCTTGTGCATTAATGTAGGAGTTCCAGTCGAAGACACGGATGAATATACGCCAACTCGGCAGGGATGGACAAGAGATTTCTACCACCGAGTTATGCAGATCACGCATGTAGAACCTGTCCAGGCAACACCGCAGCAGTTTATTACCGGCTTCACTGCCTAATGGCAGTATTCAACAGAAGCACCAGCCTCTGCCGAGCCAACTACCGCAGCGGACCCAAACCAAGAAATTCTGCAAAAGATGGCAGCCGTGGACCTTCGCCAACAACGCTACATGGAGAACCAGCACGACTTTAACACATCTCTAGCCAACATGATGATGCAAAGTTTCCCACATCAAGGAGTGCAATTTCCCGAGTTTTCAGCCAACATGTTTGTCACTGTCGCCCCTTACACTGGGACAACACCAGTCCTAGGGCCGCAACCATTTTTCCAGCCACGGCCGCATCAACAGTTTCATGCTGCCGGACCATCCAGGCCAGCAAGGTTTGCTGGTGTATTATCTACCAGCCAAAGGCCATCCAAGAGGCGAGTTGTCTTTAACTCTCCCCAAAGGGAACCAATCCCTATGCCTAGTCTGAGCAGAGATACGCTGTCTCGTGAGATTGATGAATACCACAGTTCGTCCCATGAATCAGCAATACCCACTGCCACGGTAGGGGGCGGAACGAAAATCATGGATACAGATAATATGGACGAGGTGGAAGAAGGGAATGAAGTTACGGCACCAATGCACCGTACACCGCCCAGTAGAGTTTAGTCGCATCGGCAGGCCAAACAATAGCAATCACCAGCACAAGGATCCAGACGAAAGCCATCAGCAGCAAGGCCTAGGAGAATGCTCTGTACAAGCAGCTCATCAGAGTCGTTATAAATCTTTCATTTACATCTTTTGTCTATTCCCATATTTTAATTGTTGTTTGCCTTATATTTTGAGCATTGAGGACAATGCTCGGTTTGAGTTTGGGGGAGATTGTAGGTGCAGAAGCACTGCCGAGGCTACCCACTACCGCGACATTACAATGAAAAGGGTGTAAACTTTTTCTAAAGTTTTTTTCAATATTCTCTTTTTTGAATTTCTGTTTGTAATCTTGCACTGCCCTACATCAGCTTTGCTTTAGTTTACTCCATTAACGCTATAAAATCTTTCTCCTTACCATGACTAAGTTCTGTTTTGAAGGGATAACCATAGGATATTCATGGAATAAAACTTAGAAGCTTGCTTTAGGGTTAGAAAGAAAATAAACACTTTTTGGACTTTTCGATTTAGGAATTCTTTTAATAAACTTAGGTGATAAAGACTTAGAACCTTTTGAAAAAATAACTAGAGGTGTCTATCACTGGCTCTAGTTTTGCTCTCCTTCGTGCTAGAGGTGCCTGAAACTGGCTCTAGTATGATAAATAGGTGGTTAATAAGAAACAAATAAGAAAAAGAAGAAAATAGAAAACGCATATCTTGAGGTGCCCGAAATTGGTTCAAGACTTGTTGTTTTAAGGTGACAGCTTTAGTCCAAAATTCTATTTGTCTTGAACTTAGAGTTTATCTAATAAAGCCTTGAATCAGCATCATCCATAAAACGCACACACTCACCTAGCCTTATAGCTTTTTTCTTAGTAAAAGTCCTTGGGTAAACTAGTGGCTAAAATAGAAAGATAGACATGACCATGGTGGGGAGAATAGATGGAAAAGTAAGACCAAAAGGGAGTAAGGTTTGGCAATTTGATGTCTTGCATTGCTTGAGGACAAGCAATAGTTCGAGTTTGGGGGTATTTAATGAGTGCCTAAAAGGTAGTTATTTACTACCCTTCTCATGGTACTTTATGCATCTATCATACACCAACTTGAACTGAAATATGGATTCTTTACGCAAATATTGGATATTCCGTTATCATTACTTACAAAGTCAATATTTATAGAGAATGTAGATATTATTATATATTCTGTACATGCAGGAATATCTAAGGCCGAAGCGGTAGTGAAGCGATATGGAGGACGAGGCAGAAGACAAGGCCGCGGCAGAATCCAGAGTGGCAGCACCAATATTGGAGGCGCAATGGAAGATAAAAATAAAAAGAACATTCTGGAAGATGCAGCGCACTAATTGGACCAGGCTAGCGTGCTAAAAGCCCAAGTCAAAGACCAAGCGGGAAAACCCTTATTGAAGGCGGCAAACTTGGATATATTAGATCCCTTGAAGAAGACTTGTTCCTTACTCCAAGTTGAAGCCTATTTAGGAAAGGTTTGCCCTAGGTTAAGACTATATATACCCTAACCGACCACATTGTTTACAGAGCTAATTTTTAGAGAAACCCTTCTCCCTAAGAATTGTACCTAACGATATTATATTCTAAAATTCTTAGTGATAGGTGAAGGTTGTAGATATTAGTGAGAGGAGATTGATTCTTGTTTCTTTGTTCTTATGCAATAATAATATCAAAGTTTGCTTATCCTATTGTCATTCTTTGTTCTTGCATTCAAGCTCGAGAGAGAAGTTTGTAAGTAATTTATTTATCTAGCATCGAGAGTTGTAGATTCACAAAAGGGATAAGTACGATGTTGTAGACACTAACTCGGCCTAGAGATAGGTTAATAGTTTCAGCAGCTAAAAGAAGTGTTGGATTGATTGGTGGTTATCATTGATTTATGCCGAGAGGTATCGTCAAGGACCAGTCATCAACAACACTTTGACTTAGAGATAAGCGGAGTCAACTACGGACACTTTGCTGAACTTTGATACCTCTTCCCAAGAGCAAGAGATTGCCGCGGCAAAGAACACCAATACTGCCGAGGTTGTATCTATAGTACTATCGAAGCAGTGTTGTGTAATTGCATTGGACAAGAAGAAGATCAATTGAATCCACTAATTGACGCAACTGGATCCTACCTGCTTTCTCTATATCGTTCTCAACCTTTTATTTTATATTTTATTATTTAATTATTTAGTTAGATAAAACAAATCCACTTATCTGTGTTTTTACTTTATTTTCAGGAGTAAGGGAAAAAGAGGAGACATATTAAGTATACCAATCCCTGTGGAGACGATACACGATATACTTAACACTTTATTACTTGGCGACGTGTACACTTGCACTCAATTGCGCTTTTATTAGTTGTCAACCTTGAGTAAGGAGAGTTTAGGCCGTTGAGAAAAGAAAAATGGTTTTGTTTTTGGCTTGAGGGTGCAATGAGTGTCGAAGCAAACCATTCTGTTTTTGTGAGTTGTTGCAAGTTGTGATGACGGGTGGTGTAAGTATGAGACTGAATCTTGCTTGTATGAGATGTATGCTGGGATCTTAGTTTTGATAAAAAAATGTCCTTGTAACAAAGTGAACATGTGGATCGAAAAGTTTTAAGTGATATCTAGGTGTTTGGAAAGTCACATGAGATTGAAAGGAAATTGTAAAGAGCAATTTTCTCACCTCTTTTTATGGTGAAAATTTCGAGGATAAAATTTCTTAAGTGGGGGAGAGTTGTAACACCCTAAATCTGGGTCTAGAAGTTTAGAGGCCGATTTAGAGGTCTAGTAGATCGGTTTTGTCGGTTTAGCCTAGCTCGGGATTAAATACCTAAAAATTAGTTTTCTATCAAAATAAAGTGAGGAAAAATATTCTAAATTCTTAAATAATATATATTAGACTTTGGTCAAATTAATTTTGAAAATCGACTCTAGAAACTCTAAGATTTTGAAATTAATGATCGTTTTGTAAAAATTGAAAATTTAGAGATAATTTTATGAAACAAGTCAAAACTTTGAATCTTTAAGGGGCTTTGATCCAATTATAATCCTAGCTGGTCTAGGCTTTCCAAATATTAATTAATTAAGCCCAAAATCTATTTTAAATTAAATAACTTAATTAAACTCAATTTTAAACTCTTAAAACCCTTTTTAATTAACCTAAACATAACCTATTTTTTCTAATTTTTGTTTTCACTTGAGGCAGTCATTCATCAAGTTTTAAAGGTAAAAGCTCATTCTTTTCAATAAAAATCGTTTACAATAATTATCTTAAATTTTTTTCTTCAAATTTTCTTATTTTCTCATCGTTTTCTCGTTTTAAAACCCAGAAAGCAATTGGATCAGTTTTGGAGGTGAGATTTTGTCAATCCTCTCGAACAATAAAGTTCTTTACTGAAATTTTCAAGTTCTTAGCTTGGAGAAATTGTTTTAATCCTTTAATTTCATAAAAATCGTTTTTTCGGCTAAAAATCTTAATTTATGTTCAAGGGTTTTTACCCACTGTTTTTGGGTCTTAAATGAATTATTTTTAATGTGTTAGTATGTTTTAAAGTGTTTTTAATATCCCTAATCCCAGACTATAGGCTTAAGTGAAGTTTGGTGTGTTCCCACAAGTTTTCAGTTTAAGCTTTGATAGGTTTTAAGGGCTTTTCTGTAGGGATCCGACTTGTTGGTTTCTTTTGTGAGTTTATAAGCATTAAAACCCTTGGTTTTGATGCTTGAAACAGGACAAGAGTTAGGCGATCGCGTTTGAAGGCGTTCCAGTTTGTTTTAGTGGTTTGGCGAGCAAGTATCGGTTATCGGTGAGTAGATTATGAGGGTTGCCAATTTGGCATGTTTTTAAATATTTTTCAAAGTTTTGGGGTGTAGGGATGGTGTGAAAAACCTCCCTATACTCGGAAGTAAGTTTTAAGTATTGCTTTCATAAAGGTTCCCATATTATGCTTGTTTTTACAACGTTATTTGTTATGCTCTTGTTGTGTTGTGTATATGTGATTATGTATGTACAGAAATGCTCATGAAACTGTTTTTAACGAGATTTTATATATACTCAATGTTCCTGCGGTTTTATTTTGAAAAATAAGATAAAAGTGGTTTTATCGATTTTTGCAAGTAATGCATAAAAAATGGAATACATGTGATTTGAATTCTATTTTGAATTAAGTTTTGAGCATTAATTTTTGATAATATATTGTCTAGTTGAGTGATGAAGCTATGAGATAAGTTCATCGATCAATAGGGTCTAGAGTACACTATAAACATTCAAAAGTCATACGTATATAAATTCCTTGTGTGTTGTATTTTGGCCTATATTCTAATGCTATGTGATGGGAGTAGTACCATCACATATGGGTTGATCGGAGTAGTACTGTCACCGGACACCAAGGTGAGATAATTCATGTTGAGAGTAGTATCAACATACGTATGCTCTAGAGTAGTACTAACATACGTTTGCTCGTTTATCCTAACGATTTGGAGTAGTACAAATCGGATCACTAGCACCAATATATATTTTTATTTTTCAAAGGTAAGTGTCATGGTTTTCACTTGATTGCATATGATGTTATGCATGCGAGGTTTTATGCATTGGTATGCATGTGATTTGAGCATTGTTATGTTGTTAACATGTAAGACTTGAGCTAAGTACATCGAAATACATGTGTAAGCATTGCTATGTTGTTAGCATGTAAGACTTGTGTTTTAGCTTTTAAAGCATGTGATTACAAAATGGTTTTTACTAAAATTTAATGATGGTGTCGTTCGCCTTGGTTTGATGACACTTACTGAGAGGTAAAAGTGGCGTTGTTAGCCACGTGTGTTTTATTTTATAAAGAGCACGACATGTTGATGAAATTGGTTTATTATGGGCTGCGTTACAAGTTGTTTTTATACTTGTTTTTATTCACTCACTAAGCTTATGCTTACCCTCTCATTTACCTTGTAATATAGAGTATTTGAAGTGGAGGCAGTAAAGAGAAGCAATGATCCAGGTAACCGTCAAGTGATTGCTCAAGTGTATCTTTATAATATTAGTAGTAGTGAGAGAGCAATGAGGATGGGTTATCATATTGTGAATAATGTCTACGCTTTTGAGACTTGAAATGGTTATATGTTTATACTTATTTGATAAATATCGAAGTTGATGTTAGCTCGTGACTTTGACTTGATTTTCGTATTGATATTCCTTTAGTTATAATATATTTATTTTGAAGTTTAGTTTTTGATATCCCTATATGTGAATTTGAGTATTATTGATAATGATGCATGACTACTTATGAGTTGAATCTATGATGTTGTTATTTAGGTTGGAATGCATCTAGAAATCATGTTGAGAATATTGAGGTAGTTCTTCCGTGTGTTTATAAGATTGTTGATGTTGAAACATACTCTTTGGAGTTGAATATATTATTGCTAACTAGGTTGAATTGCATCTAGCTAATATGTCATGATATGTGCTTAAAGTGTTTTTAGGTGAATTTTCATATAGAGAATTTCATGAAACCTTGGAAGCTGGAAATAGTCCCTAAACTTTGAGCATGTAATTAAATGACTTATATAGATTATTTTAAGTCTTAAATTTACATTCAAGCATGAAATATACTTAATTAAATATTAATAACCTTAATTTCATAATCAGGGTATAAAATTCTAGAAATTATAATTAGGTCCCTAAAACTTGTTCGATTAAATTAGGACTCGTTTCTCTTTAGTCTCCGCTGCAATTGAACACGGTCCTTGCATGAACATGTAGGATCTAATCAAAGCATTTAGAAAAGATAAAAGATAAATTTTTTAGGGTTGTTTATCGGGGTGAGTCTTCGGATTAATCTCGGTATTCTCCGTGTAACTCGTTCGAGTTGGGTGGCGTCTAGACCGGGCCGAGGGGGTTACATTCTGATATAGGATAAATGATTCCTGCATCAAGCCATTAAATAATCTTTTTCCTCACCACTTCTTTCATTGCTTGATTCAACCTTCTCTGAGCATCAATAGTTGTTTTATGGTGGTCTTCCAACAAGATTTTGTGCATGCACACTATTAGATTGATTCCTTTTATATCAACAATCGTCCAACCTATGGCTTTTGTGTGATGTCTTAGCCTGTTAGTCGGCTTAATCTCCTGCTCAGGCTGCAACTTGGAAGAAATTATTAAGAGTAGGGTATTGTTGGAACCTAAATACACATATTTCAATTGTTCTAGCAGTTGTTTTAATTCCAAAGTAGGTGGTTGCTCTATAGATGATTTTTGTATATTGCTTTCATTAGAAGAGTAATTAAGTGGTTCAAAATACCTACTTGAGTATGTTGATACCCAATTACCTTCTTATGAAGGATTTTTGTGAAAGTAATATTCTTGGTTTTCGAGACACTCTTGTCCTAAATAACAACGACCGCGACACTCTGGGTTGTCGCCGAGGTAGACATCAATTATTCTATAGATTTGACTTATACCGTTCTCAAAATTGAATTCAGTTTGAGCCTTGAATTGTTGGCGTTCAGTTGGTTCCTCTGGATGCCTTAGTGCTCTAAATATATTGATCTTCACTTATTGGTTATTAACTCAAATAACCAATTCTTCTTTTTCGTAATCGATCAATGTTCTCCCCATCGCCAAGAATGGTCTTCCCAGTATGATTGGGGCATTCTCATTTACTTCACAATCTAAGATAAGAAAGTCGGCAAGAAATGTAAATATATTTACACTTACCAGGATGTCTTTAATTTTTTCATTTGGGTTGCACGTAAGAGCAGTCTGCCAATTGCAACATTACCGTAGTTAGCTTTTCTTGCTCAATGCCCTGCTTCTAAAATACTGCCTTAGGCATCAAATTTATGCTTGCACCTAAATTGCTTAATGCCTTACCCACATATTGATCCCCAGAGAACATGGTATCATAAAACTATCGACATCTTTCCTCTTGGTTGTGACTTGGTTATGCAGCATTGCCACGCACACCTCTGTTGCGGTGACAATTTCAAAATCTTCCCAATTCCAATGGAAAGTCTTTCAAGGGAAATCGATGAATACGTTATCACGGTTCATCTGATGCCAAGCCTAGCATCCAGCATGCCGGGGCAGATCTAGAGAATGAAGGCGACATAAAGATCATGACACTGGAGATGAAGGAGGAGAAGAAGTCAAATCCCCAATGAAACGGGCAACACCAATGAGAGTTCAGCCACCGAGAAGAGCAAAGCCATCACCATTAATAAGTGCTCAAAAGTTCTATTTTTTATACCATTTTCTCACTCGATTATTGCTAGTAAAGAACATATTTAATGGCAATAACGGATATTTCTGATCATTTTCCATACTTCAACATCCGAACATTCAATACATGAATTTATCTATTATTTGTCATAAAATAGATGCATTTGATGGTTTTCTTTCTTAAGACAGGAAACTGCATCATAGGAATTGCCGAGCAAAGAAGATGGAAGCTGGAAACTGAAGCTGAAATGCAAATAAGTACTCGCCTATGCAGCACATTGACGCCGCGGTAGCATCTATGGCCGCAACAGCACCTGAAAAGGAAAATATCAATATGGTAGGCGATTTAAAGAGAAAAATAAAGTGAACGTTTTAAGACAAGCGACAAAGAAATCGGAACTGGGAAACACAAGAAAAGTCAATATCAAAGGCCACGTGGGAAAAGAATCCTTATAGGAATAAACTTGGAAATATTTTATTTATGTAAATTATTGTAATCCTACTCCAAGTAGTATTCCTACTTAGGAAAGGTTTGCCATAGGCCAAGCCTATATAAACCATAGCCTATGTAGAGAGGAGAATATCTTCAAATCAAGTGTTCATAGAAAATCCTAAACTCCTCCATCGTCCCCTAGGGTTTAGGTGAAGGTTGTCGAGTATTTGTGAGAGAAGATTGTACTTTGTTTCTTGTTTTAATGCAATAAAATATCAGAGTTTTCTTATTCTTTTCCATTCTTTGTTCTTGCATCCAATCCCGAGAGGGAAGTTTGTAAGTAATATATTTGTCTAGACTCGGGAGAGTTAGGCTCATAAAAGGATTAAGTGAGGTATTCAACTTGGTTAGAGGATACTAACTCGGCCTTTGAATAGGTTAGAGTTTCAGCAGCAAAAAGAAATGTGGGATTGGTTGTTGGTTATAATTGATTAACGCCGGGAGGTATCATCAAGGACTGACCTTCAACAGTGTTTTGACTTAGGGATAAATGAAGCTATCAAAGGATACTTTGCTTAACTTTGGTAAATCTGCCCAAGAGCAAGGGATTGTTGTGGCAGACAACACTACCACTAACAAGGTAGTAATCTGCAGTACTTCTGAGGTAGTGTTGTACGATTGCTATGGACAGAAACAAGTCAATCAAATCCACAATACAACGCAACTGGATCCTGGCCACTTTTTCATCCTTTATTTCTTTATCATTTATCTTTATTGCTTTAATTAGTTTTCTCAGTTATAATTCAAACCTAATAATCTATGTCTTTTATTTTATTACATAGCGAGAAGAGTAAATATTGCATATTAAGTATATCAATCTCTGTGGAAACGATACTCGATAATGCTTATCACTTTATTACTTGACGACAGAACAACACGGATATGAAAAAGATTAAAAAAGATTAAAAAAAGATAAAAATCCTAAACTAATCAGGGTTGTTCTAACCTGGCCAACAGAACAATACGGATATGAATGTCGTCGAGACAGACAACCGCGACGTATTCGAAGTAGCTGATCCAAGAATTCTTCAAGACAAGAAAGAGCACGAACAGTTCGTGATTATTTGGAGGAAGACTTGGAGGGACTGCCTAAACAAGACCTTTCGAGGCAACCTTTGCCGCGGCAGCACTCCCCTTGAGCAGAAATATATCAAGAAGAAACCACCTAACGAGGAGATAACGACTAGGACATCAACTTATCCTCCATTCGAAAAGGGGAAGATGGTTGTTGTTGGATATGCATTTTATTGCACCGCGGCAGTAACCTAAATTTCTATCTCTCTATCCCTATTCACTTTTATGCTTTAGGAATCAATTTTTAGTTTTCAGTTTAGGAATTAGACTTCAAACTTCATGCAATTTAGTTTTAATTTTTTTATTAATATTCTTTGCAGTTATTTAGGAAGGAAACCTAAGAAGGAGAAGTCATGGATCATATAAAATGACCATGAAATCAAGTTCACTGTCCCACCTAAGAAAAGACCAAGGTGGTTGGCCACCCAAATGCAAGTGACGACGGGTGAATATGCGTAATTAGTGCAAGTGTACACAGCGTCAAGTAATAAAGTGATAAGCATTATCGAGTATCGTCTCCACAGGGATTGGTATACTTAATATACAACCTTTACTCTTCTCGCTCTGTAATAAAATAAAAAACACAGATTATTGAGTTTGAATTATAACTGAGAAAACTAATTACAGCAATAAAGATCAATGATCAAGAAATCAAGGATGGAATAGTGGCCAGGATCCAGTTGCATTATATTGTGGATTTGATTGACTTGTTTTTGTCCAATACAATCGCACAACACTATCTCGGTAGTACTGTAGAATACTGCCTCGACAGTGGTAGTGTTCTTTGCCGCGGCAATCCCTTACTCTTGGCCAGATTTACCAAAGTTCGGCAAAGTATCCTTTGATGGCTCCGCTTATCCCTAAGTCGAAACACTGTTGAAGGTCAATCCTTGATGATACCTCCCGATATTAATCAATTGTAACCAACAAACAATCCCACACTTCTTTTAGTCGCTGAAACTCTAACCTATTCGTAGGCCGAGTTAGTATCCTCCAGTCAAGTCGAATACCGCAGTTACTCCTTTCGTTAGTCTAACTCTCCCGAGTCTAGACAAATAGATTACTTACAAACTTCCCTCCCGGGCTTAGATGCAAGAACAAAGAATGTCAAAGAGTAAGCAAACTTTGATATTTTATTGCATTGAAACAAGAAATAAAGTACAATTTTCTCTCACAAATACTCGACAACTTCACCTAAAACCTAGGGGACGATGGAGGAGTTTAGCGTTTTTTATGAACACTTGATTTCAAGATATCCTCCTCTCTACATAGGCTATGTTTTATATAGGCTTGGCCTAGGGCAAACCTTTCCTAAGTATGAATACTACTTGGAGTAGGATTACAATAATTTCCATAAATAAAATATTTCCAAGTTTATTCCTATAAGGATTCTTTTCCCACGTGGCCTTTGACATTGACTTTTCGTGTATTTCCTAGCTCCGATTTCTTTGCCGCTTGTCTTAAAATGTTCACCTTATTTTTCTCTTCAATTCACCTACCATATTGACATTTGCCTTTTCGGGTGTTGTCGAGGACATAGATGCTACTGTGGCGTCAATATGCTACCGAGGCATCAATATGCTGTCGAGGCGGGTACTTATCTGCATTTCATCTTCAGTTTCCAACATCCATCTTCTTTGCTTGGCAATTCCTATGATACAATTTCCTGTCTTAAAAAAGAAAACCATCAAATACATCTGTTTTATGCCAAATAATATATAAATTCATGTATTGAGTATTCGGATGCTGAAGTATGGAAAATGACCAGAAATATCCGTTATTTCCATTAAATATGTTCTTTACTAGCAATAATCGAGTGGGAGAATGGTATTAAAAATAGGACTTTTGAGCACTTAGCAGTTGCAACAAAATCGCTTAATGCCTTACCCACATATTGATCCCCATAGAACATTATATCATAAAACTATCGAGATCTTTCCTCTTGGTTGTGGCTTTGTCATGAAGCATTGCCACACACCCCTCTATTGCGGTGACAATTTCAAACTCTTCAATCCTTTTCCTTCTTGAGATGATATCTTTAAGGAATTTTACGTAATTGGGCATATGTTTGATTCTCTCCAGTAAAGGTATATTGATATGTACTTGTTTTATGATATCGAGAAATTTTTTGAACTAGCACTCCTGCTTTTGTTGATTTAACCATTGTGGGAATTGTGGTGGTATCCTCAAATCTTTTATCTCTTTAGAACATTGAAATCAGATCTATGGTGTTGCCTAGGCATCATCTGCTGCGGCATCATCCTTGACATTTGTTTCTGGTGATTCTCTCTCCTCAGATTTCTTTGCGTTTACATCCTTGTTATCTGTTATCTCAGATTTTTAACCCATTGCTTTGGTCGGTATCTTAGGGTCTTTCAATTGTAATTTGCCTGGTTGTTATGGCTTTGTATTGCTCATACAGACTTGTTCTAGAGACCTTAATATCTCTTGGTAGACCTCCCATACGTTTGTTATTTATCTATTTTGCAATCACCCTATTGTGATTTTTAATGTTTTCATAGCAGCTTTGTTGTTTTGTATCAGTATATCTATTTTGTTCATGAATATGTTGGCTCGTTGAATGAATTTATCCTTATTGGATATATGGGCACCAGTTTGATCCAGGAACAAGTTCAAAGTATTCTCTAGGGTTCATAGATCTGTCGGTTACTATTGCGGCATTATCTACTGCGGCAACTGTTGTTGAGTTGCTTTGTTATTCTATTGGAATCCTTTAGTTTGCACATTTTGTTGTTGCGTATTGAGCGCATTATTGGAGTTGCTCCATGAGAATTTTGGGTGCTTCCTCCATACTAGATTATATGTGTTGAAAATATTATTTTGGTTGAAGTTTCCAACATATAATTTTGATTTTGGATTCTGAAGGCATTTACTTGATTCATGGTTCTTGCTAGGAGGTGTAAATGAACAAGGTGTTCGATGAGATGTTCGTAAACCGTTCGTATAATGTTCGTTTATGTTCATTTATTAAGTTGAATAAACGAGTATAAACAAATATTTTATGTTCGATTAATAAACGAATGAACATGAATATAATTGCGTTTGGCTCGTTTATGTTCACGAACAAACTCGTTTATGTTATTTATAAGCTCGTTTATATACTCGTTTATAAGCTCATTTATAGGCTTGTTTATGTCCGTTTATATACTCGTTTATGTTCGTTTACTAGCTCGTTTATCTTCTTTAATAACCCTAAATTCAAAGTATATAAACAAGCATAAACGAGCATGTTCACGAACGTTAAATGAATATGTTTGTGAACGCTAAACAAACATGTCCATGAATTCTAAATGAACATGTTCGTGAACGCTAATTAGATAAGTTGATGAATATATACAAACGAACTCGTTCGTGAACGCTTAACGAACATGTTCACGGACGTTAAACAAACAAATTATCAAACATATAAACGAACACGTTCGTGAATGTTAAACGAATAGAGTTCGAACACAAAAAAATAAACGAATCGAGCTCAAAAATACCATTAAAAATTTAAACAAACACCGATAGAGTTGGAACAACTTCAAAAATAAATAAACAAACACGGACATACCCTTGTCCGTTCAAGCTCGGTTCGTTTACATCCGTAATTCTTGCCACATAATTCACAAAAATGGGAGATTATCTTAACTTCTTCAATGCTACTGGGCTTTTGCAGATCCTTAACCATCTTTATCAATGATGATAGTTGGACCAAAATTGAATCGGAAGAGTCCAGATTTACCACTCATCTCCTTGTCGCTCTTCTCCTTATTGTAGGATGTTGATAATCATTCTTGGCGAGTCTGTCCAAAATTTCTAGACTTTCATTATGGTGAGTGGTCTAGAAGAGACCTTTTCTCGAGGCATCAAGCATCATCCTCATTGGTATATTTACTGCATTGTAGAAGATTGACACTTGAGTCCATTCGGGCAATCACTGCATTGGATATTTACAATAAAGTTCTCGGTACCTTTCTCATTCCTCATACATAGATTCATCGTCCTCTTATCAAAACAATGTAATGTCGTTCCTTAGTTTGTACGTCATATTGGAGTAGCTAAAACAGGCAAGAAAACTTCAGCACAATACTGTCCATGAACTGAGCGATCCTGGTTTTAAATTGTTTAACCTTGATTTTACCCTATCCCTTAGTGAATAGGAAAATAACTTGAGCTTTAGAATATCAGCGGATATTCCAAGTAGCTTGAAAGAATTGCAAATTTCCAAGAAGAATTTAAGATACTACCGATCATCCTCATTGATTGATCCTCCGAATTGACCAAGTATATTAATCATATTAAACATTACTGGTTTAAGTTCAAAATACTCAGTGTCAATGTTCAGTATGACAACAATAGGTGTCTTCAGCATATCTAGATCTTCTCTGTGATAATCGCAAACTGGTAGTACGCGTTCAAGTGCTAGAAGATCAGCTAGACCGACTACTGCATATGCTACCATTTTGTCTATCAAAGCAACATTCATGCAAAGTTGTTCCCATGATGGTCAAGTGTTGGATTCGTCCATGCTCATAACCTTTGTCGAAGACTTCATGTTGTACGGTCGATTTCTAGGTCAAAAGGATATTCTTCAACCGATGGTTTTGACATGTTCATAAAATGGGACATCTCAAATTATATGGAAAATAAAATAAAAAAATAAAAAATAAAAGTAAAATTAATTAGGGTGCAAGATTAATATGCTAAAAGGTTGGAAAGCTAGTCTTCGGCAAAGGCGCCAAAACCTGATACGAGTGGGAAGTTCTACACCTTAATAATGCAAGCGTACACCTTTGTCAAGTTGTAATATTTTAGATGTCGAATCCACGGGGACTAGATACCCACGCAACGTATCTTTCTTACACTAAGAAAAGTAAAATATAAGTAATTTGTAGAAAGTATGATTAACTAAAATAATAAAAGATAATTAAATAATTGATTAAAATCTTAAGATGTAATTGAAAGGCTAGGTTGATTGCTTCATAGTATGGAATCCAATTGTACAATATTCTACTCTTATTAATGTAAAAGGTTGAAGTGTCGTATCGGCGGATCGTAGAAGGGTCGCATTAGTTGCCTTGACGAGTTATGCCTTGTCGACAAATTAATAACTCATAGTTCGACAAACCAACCTTAATTACCTCCTCCTTATCCCTAATTCAGAGAACTATTAAAGGTCATGTCTTGATGATACCTTCGACAAGAATCAAGGGTGAACAACAACCGATGATATTCTTCCTTTTAGTCGTTGAAATCCTGGTTGACTTATCTCTAAGCCGGATTAGCCAATGTCCAAAAGCAAAGAATGTATTCACTCATTTCGTGAGCCTAACTATCCCTAGTCTATAGAAATAGGTTTTTCCTCGCAAACTTATCTTCCGAGCTCGTATACAAGAAAGAGTATGAACCAAAAGTGAATCAAATATGAATTCTGAATTTGTATTAATAGGAATTGAATAAAGATAAAACCTTGTTCCACAACTACTCCATAAGTAACTTAAGTCTTAAGAAGAATTTGGAACATGGTAAAGTCGGTAGCAGCTATAATTCTAATCAGGGGAGACGGGTTACATCTCCTAGGTCTACGGGTCAGTTTATATAGACCATGGCTCGACGTGTTTTCCTTTGCTCTGTTTCTTCTCTAACTTGGTTCACTGGATTTGGCTCTTTATTCTTTATCTATCGCACATAAAAGGTCTTCGTTGCTTTGCTACCCTAGAAAGCAAAATGCTTCTTGGCGGGTATTTCTCTATGCTTGATCTTTATTTGCATTCTTCACTCAGCATATGTCGATGGTAACTGGTATCATTTAGAGGTTTATTTTCTTGTCTAAGGAAGAATAGCATAATCATATCAATTTTCAACCAAATAATATATAGAAACGGTATTTAAGCACTTGGATGTTGAAATATAAAAAATATATAAAGTTATCTAATATTACTATTAAAGTCTATTAATTACAATTAATTGAGTGAAAAGTAGTATAAAATCTAGAACTTTTGCGCACTTATCATCTTTAAATTTGATTGTCATTTCAGTGTTTGTAAGAATTTTAGAGAATTTTATTTTGGGTTAACTTCTAGAATCCTTAAAGTTAAAAAGGTTGAAGCTTTGTGAGAAATTTTGAATTTTGATTCCGAAAATAGGACATTCTGTTGCATTATGGGATTATAAGGCTGCAATTTAGATTATAATTTACAACGGATTGGAATGAAGTTCATAAAATTGTTCTTCGGAACCCTCGAGGGCTTCGGAATGGGTTAGATTTCTTATTTACGCTTTTTTTGTGTTGATTTTGTGTTTTAATCTTACAGGTTAACTTACATAGAGGACAAGTAACTTCATGAAGGAAAGAACAAGGAGAAGAACTTTTGTTTACAAGTAGTAAGGTAAGGAAATGTTAAAGGGTGTTTAATTTCTATACAAGTTATCCAAGGGTTAAAGGGGAAGAACAAGGAAAAGGGTTAGATTTCTGATTCGTGTTTTTAGTAATGAATTTTAGGCGAGTTTGAAGTCCCCAAAACTATTCGAGGAGGAATCATCATTTGTTTCCTACAGGTAGTATTTCTCTGTTATTTAATAGATGTAATTATATGGATTTTTTTCGTGGTTTCTTATTATGGATTTCTTCAATTGGATACTTGTTAAGTTTAGTAATTGTGGGTCTCTTGAGCAACATGGATTTGCCGAGAACAAGATTTAGACAATTAACGAAAACCTTCCGCTGAGTGGTCGGAATGATTCACATTGCAAATCCTTCATTGACCTTTTTCTTAAACCATCTGAAGAAGATCTCAAATGTTTGCCACATAGGTAAGATCTTGGATGTTTACAACTTATATCCCTTTTCGATTTTAACGAAAAACTTATAATGATGTTAACTGCTATGTTGAGATTACAAGTTGTCTGGCGACTGTATCAATCACTGTGACCTGTGAAAGTCATCGAGTTCCTTATATGTTACTAACAGACTTTTCTTTAACCCTTTCAGGTTTGAGTTTCACTTGAGAGTATCACTTGTTGTAGATGGAAATCTGACATTAATATTACGAATTAGGAATATCAACGGAAGCCATTTAGTTTCGCTTTTGCATATCATAGGTATTTGTCCGTTTCCGACATTAGGTATATATATAGTATGCTTGATATCATATTAACCAACAATTTCCCTTTAGATCGAATAGAAGTTATATAAGTTCTGTTTGGATTTTAAATGAATTGTGTCCACAGTGAAGTGAGGATAGGAGGGATGGAGACACTCAAATATGTAAACAACCTTTTCCAAAAAGAACTTTTTACCGAGCAAGGAGATGCAATAACATTTGAATCCGGGGAAGACTTACTCTAAAGTGTCTAATTATGTATGTTCGTGGTCTTGGGTGCAAAAAAAAACATAATTCTGACATTAGGACCCTGTTCATGTTGGCATTGGGATACAATCTATTATACTTGAATGCTAGTAGTCAGGCGAGAGTGTTGCAACATGATCTTTAAAGAATAATATGCTTAAGCGTTTTTCAAATGTTGTGACAGGTGGACCAAGTTTATCTCTGTACTCCAAATGTAGCTATCGTACTTAATCACAAAAGGAAACAAATATATGTTATCAGGAAGGAGGGACTGCCCGATGTTGGTAAGCTCGTGTACTTTAAGGATGTTTTTAGGCTACGAATGCTATGAGATTTTATAGTTTTCTAAACAAATAACAAAAGAGACCAATTCTGTTGTTAATACTGGTATGGAATCCGTGGGATAAGAAATTGAAATTAATGATAGATTTCGGAGACGATGAGTACAAACAGATATACGATGGAGCTGCAATCGATAAGCTTGTAGCATTGAAACCCGGTGAGGACTGGACGACGCGTTAGAACTCTCGATTGTACCATCGACATTGAGCAGTGAACATTTTGATCTGCTGCCTTGCAGATGTGGTCCAATCAAAATTTACATTCCTTCGTCTCATTGAACTTCAATGCATGTGAGTATTCGATCAAGTCGAAAAATTTCGAGTTATTCAAGTTGACGAGTCATATTTTACAACTCAAACTCTATTTGAAATTTTTTTGGTTCAATTCGAGTTTTCGACTTTCTATAAATATTTAATTATAATTATTTATCATGTTATAGTATGATTTGATTTCAATTTAAACAACTTTCTCTAATCATATAAGATATATATATTCATATGTAGAAATATTTCTTTATATTTTTATATATCAATGTATATATATCATAAAAAATTGATACACTCTTCTCAAACATAAAAATTAATCCTTTAATTAATAAAAATTTTGAGTTATTCGAGTTATTAAAATTTTTATTTTATAACTCAAACTTTATTTGAAATTTTTTCGAGTCGAGTCAAAACGATTCGTGTATTTTCGCCTCGAGCAGAGTCGAATTATTTGGGTTTTTTGAGTCGAGTCAAATTTTACTTAACCCTAGTCCTTATAAATGTTGATCCTGCAACCTTTGAAATAAGGAGTAGTGGAGCCCAGCCAACCCCAAGGCAATATTAATAAAATATACATTTTCAAATATTTTATTACACAATTATACACAGACCAACTTCATTTACAAAACTATACCCCTGTCAGAACACGTATGCATAAATCGCTTTATATGTAAAGAGATTTCAAAAGTCGCGTCCCACGAAGTGCAATTTCATGGTGACTTGGCTTCCCTTACCACACCAGCCAATAAATATAATCTGGATAAGAAATCGCTTTGCGTGCATAATGATTTCCCTAAGGTTTAGAAGCGTAAAAACCCTAGATCCAGGAAATCGCTTTTTATAGAAAGCGATTTCTATTAAATAGTAATCGTTTTTTGTACGAAGTGACTACTTTGTTAATCGAATCGACGTCCCATAGAAACCTCTTTCTGTACAAAGTGATTATTATTGAAATCGAATCGACTTCACAAAAATCGCTTTGTGTACAAAGTGACTACTTTTAAGAAATCACTTTATTTACAAAGTGATTTCTCTTTAAAAACGCTTCATGAGGAAAGCGACCTCCCTATAAATAGCCGATCCTACTTCATTCCACATCATCTCGAAATCATTTTGTATTGATTTTCTTCAATCTTTCTTCCTTCTAAATTGTTTTTTAGTTATCTCTCTTATAAATATTCGATAATATAGCAGATTTATGTAGATTAGATGAGAATCATTGTTTTGACTATTGACGTCGAAATAATGAGGTAATTTTCAATATTTTTAAATTATTTTTTCTTTTTTTATTTAAATTTAAATTTTTATTTATAATTTATTTTTTTAAAGGATTATGAAAGGGTTCTAAACTTTTACTGTCATCAGATTACGGAACTGCCGCATAAGGACATAGTGCCTTATTTGGTCGAAGTTGGGTTCGGATTTTTGAGCACTATAATCGGCGGGAGTAAATTGCATCCGTAATTAAGTAATGCTTTGCTCGAAAGGTGGAGGCCGGAGACTCTCATATTTCATCTTCCGTCTGGTGAGACAACTATCACCTTACAAGACGTTTCTTTTCAACTCGGTTTATGTATCGATGGTTGATGCGTGCAATAAAAGCGCAATTGAGTGCAAGTGTACACGTCGTCAAGTAATAAAATGATAAGTATATCGTGTATCGTCTCCACAGGGATTGGTATACTTAATATGTCTCCCCTTGTTCCCTTACTCCTGAAAGATAAAGTACAAACACAAATAAGTGGATTTGTTTAACTAACTAAATAATTAAATAACAAAACAAAAAATAAAAGGTTGAGAACGATTATAGTGAAAGTGTGAAGGATCCAGCTGCGTCAATTAGTGGATTCGATTGCTCTTCTTCTTGTCTAATACAATTACACAAAACTACTTCGACAGTAGTACAGATACAGTCTCTGCAGCATTAGTGTTCTCTGTCGCGACAATCTCTTGCTCTTGGGCATAGGCATTAAAGTTCAACAAAGTGTCCGTAGTTAACTCTGCTTATCTCTAAGTCAGAGTGTTGTTGATGACTGGTCGTTGACGATACCTCTCAGCGTAAATCAACGATAACCACCAACCAATCCAACACTTCTCTTAGCTGTTGAAACTCTTAACCTATCTCTAGGCCGAGTTAGTGTCTACAATACCGTACTTATCCCTTTCATGAATCTACACCTCTCGATACTAGATAAATATATTACTTACAAACTTCTCTCTCGAGCATGAATGCAAGAACAAGGAATGACAATAGGATAAACAAACTTTGATATTATTATTGTATTAGAACAAAGAAACAAGAATCAATCTCCTCTAACTAATATCTACAACCTTCACCTATCCCTAAGAATTTTAGAACATAATGTCGTTAGGTACAATTCTTAGGGAGAAGGGTTGCTTTAAAAATCGGCTCTCTAAACAATATGGCCGGCTAGGGTATATATAGTTTTAACCTAGGGCAAACCTTTCCTAAATAGACTCCAACTTGGAGTAAGGAACAAGTCTTCTTCAAGGGATCTGATATTTCCAAGTTTACCGCCTTCTAGAAGGGTTATCCTATGGCAACGGCGCCAAAAACTTGATGCGTGCAATAAAAGCGCAATTGAGTGCAAGTGTACACGTTGTCAAGTAATAAAGTGATAAGTACATCATTTATCGTCTCCACAGGGATTGGTATACTTAATATGTCTTCCCTTGTTCCCTTGCTCCTGAAAGATAATATAAAAGCATAAATAAGTGGATTTGTTTAACTAAATAAATAATTAAATAACAAAACATAAAATAAAAGTTTGAGAATGATTATAGAGAAAGTGGGTAGGATCCAGCTACGTCAATTAGTGGATTCGATTGCTCTTCTTCTTGTCCAATACAATTACACAACATCGCTTCGATAGTACTGTAGATACAGTCTCGACAGCATTAGTGTTCTCTGCCGTGGCAATCTTTTGCTCTTGGACAGAGACATCAAAGTTCAGCAAAGTGTCCGTAGTTTACTCCGCTTGTCTCTAAGTCAGAGTACTATTGATGACTGGTCCTTGATGATACCTCTCGGCGTAAATCAACGATAACCACCAACCAATCTAACACTTCTATTAACTGCTATAACTCTTAGCCTATCTCTAGGCCGAGTTAGTGTCTACAACACCGTATTTATCCCTTTCGTGAATTTACACCTCTCGATGCTAGATAAATATATTACTTATAAACTTGTCTCTCGAGCTTGAATGCAAGAACAAGGAATGACAATAGGATAAACAAACTTTGATTTTATTATTGCATAAGAACAAAGAAACAAGAATCAATCTCCTCTCACTAATATCTACAACCTTCACCTATCCCTAAGAATTTTAGAACATAATGTCGTTAGGTACAATTCTTAGGGAGAAGGGTTTCTCTAAAAATCGGCTCTCTAAACAATATGGCCGACTAAGGTATATATAGTCTTAACCTAGGGCAAACCTTTCCTAAATAGACTCCAACTTGGAGTAAGGAACAAGTCTTCTTCAAGGGATATGATATTTCCAAGTTTGCCGCCTTCTAGAAGGGTTTTCCCACTTGGTCTTTGACTTGGGCTTTTAGTGCGCTAGCCTGGTCCAATTAGTGTGCTGCATCTTCCAGAATGTTCTCTATATTTTTATCTTTCATTGCGCCTCCAATGTTGGTGCTGCCACTCTGGATGCTGCCGCGGCCTTGTTCCCTGCCTCAGCCTCAATACTGCTTCACTGCTACTTCGGCCCTGGATATTCCTGCATGTACATAATATGTAATAATATTTGCATTCTCTATAAATTTTGACTTTGTGAGTAGTGATAAAGAAATATCCAATATTGTGCAAGGAGTCCATATTTCAGCTCAAGTTGGTGTATAATAGGTGTATAAAATACTATGAGAAGGGTAGTAAATAATCGCCTTTTAGGCACTCATCAATGGTCATCCTATAACGGGTACTATGAAAGGTGATTGGGTTAGCCTTTGTTTTGAATTGCTTGGAGTTATTCCCGACAAGTTTGCTTGAGGAAAAACATATATGAATTGGTTGGAACAAAATTTTTCCAATTTGCTTGAGGATGCTTCCGAAGAAACAAAGTAGATAAATAATATTTTTAGTATTTTTTATAATTTATTTAATTTACAGTATTTTTCTTGCACACATATTTTACGCATTTTGGCGGGATTTTAATATCGGAAAAAACCCGCAATAAAGTGTATTTGGTATGGTTACATCATCTATGTAACTTTGAGCATTCCAGGACTCTTAGCTGAGGATAGGCTATTTTGCTTTCCTATTTCGGGAGTTGTGTACGAATGTTGATCCCCATAAACAAGTTATAGGAGGTTGTTTATTATTACTTCAGTCGTGGGCATGGTATCGTATGCCTTTTTACGGCCTTCTCTGATTATGCAACAGGAGTATGAGTTTCTACTAGTTCAGAGGTAATGTTTAATAACGTTTAATATTTATACTTTTTATTATTGTTAATAGTTTTTTAATTAGAATTTTATTTTATTAATGGTAGATGGTGTCATCGATTGTCGCATATTGGATTGCTGACCACCCAACAAGATTTTCTGACTAGTGATTGACAGGGAAGATGAGGTAATTTTTTGGAATTTGTGATATTTTAATTCAATTATTATATTCAAAGATATCTTAATCTAATTTTTTTAATTTAAATATTGTTTTTTTGCAGTTTGTTTGGTAGCTTTACCTCCAGCAAGATGTTATAATATGTATTCTAACTTATATATTTGCTCGATCAAACGTCTGGTTTACGATGATGCCACTTATTCATTATTCAACTGTTGAGTGGCATTCTACTGATAGAGTTCTACAAATGTTTGGATATATCCAAGGCAGTCCAGACTCACCTCCAAATTTTGACTAGTTGCATGCTTTGACCAGAAAAGGGAAGACGGACGTTGATTGATCTATTAAACATGCAAGGTGGATTTAGATATGAGCAGAAAGATTAGTGAGGGTCCCAATTTGACAAGAAATTGGTACCGACAGTGTGACATTCGATTATTTCAATTGGTATCGTGCATGCTGTAAGCCTCATATCTTGATCCCAAAGGAGCGAGAACGCCAATTACTCTTAGCTCCTCGTAGACGTCCACCGACCCAACGAGCATGCTGTGGAAGAGGAAGGAATGTTCAAGACTTGCCACCTACTACCCCAATGGTAAAACCGTCTTGGTCTCTTTAGTTTCCACAACCATCATAGGTTTGTTTTATTGATGTCTTGTATTCGTTAATCTTTGCTACGGGTGCTACCACAGTTCTAATGCCGTTGTCTTCTTACTATCCGCAACAACCTATGTGCCTGAGTTTGCTCCTGTGCCTCAATTTCCATATTTTGGATCTACCACATGTATTGTAGACCAACCTCCTGCTCAGAGCGTATTTTATACTGGTCCAATGGTAGTGGTTCTACCTCAGGTAATGTTCAAGGAGAGGAGGAAGAGGAGGATGAGGAAGAAGAAGACGTTGAAAGATTACAATGAAGAAATCTGCATCAGGATCGTCGTCCACCACGTTGCGGACGGGTAGACATAGACGTCATTAGTTTTTTACAAATTTAATGTTTTGTTAATTTTTTATTTCATATGTTGAACCTATTTTATCTATTTAATGTTTTTACATATTTAGCGTTTTGAATGTTTTATACATTAAATTGTTTGAATGTTTTTATATATTTAATAGTTTGATTGTAGAATAATTATGAAAACAATTGTGACATAATCTTGATCTTATCAAATACTAAGGAATAATAAATGTACAACAATTGTGACATATTAAAAAATAATCAAATACTAAGAAGGAATAATAAATGTTCAACAATTATGGCGTACTAAAGAATAATTAAATACTAAGAATGAATAATGTACAACAATTGTGACATATTAAAGAATAATTAAATACAATGAAGGAATAATACATGTACAACAACTATGACAACAATCACTCAATTGAAGGACCAACTTGATTAGGACACGTTCTTCTTGTGTGTCCTGGATTCCTAAAAATCGTGCATAATTTTGGTTGCCCAGTACTTTCTCTATGATCGAACAAATCTTAATCACAGAATATTTGGGTTGATATTGGATGACCTTTTCTCTCTCGTTTTAATGCAAATTATGGCGTATTTTCAGTTCATCATTCACCGCAGCTTCATCTCATTCATTTTCAATAGGTTGAAACTCGTGTTCGTAAACATTAAATACGGTTTGCAGCAAATAAACTGGGTCTATAACCATCATGTAGTTTAACCGTATAGAAGAACAAGTAGCAATGGCGTATGGGCAGGGATATTTAAATGTTTGGAAGAATCCACAATCACATGTTCTTTTCCTGAGATCAACGATATAAGCATTATATTGTATACCTTCTAAGGTCTGGAGTATTCTGAGACACGGAATAAATGCCCTTCCAGTGAGAAACATGTCACATTCATCGAATTTGAATGTTGTACAAATGCTTCTAATTTATTTTGTAGATATAGGTGAACTGTATGACCACCTTCCATATATTCTTGAGCTTGTTTACCCAATGTGGCAAAAAGGGTACCAAACCGATAATATGTGGCTTTGACAATAGAAATGATCAGTAAGTGTCTCACTCCTTTCAATGATGAGTTGATCGCCTCAGCTAAGTTGGTAGTTATGTGATCATATCTTTTTCCTCCATCAAATGAACGATGCCACTTATCTCAGGGTATATTAAGAAGGTAGTTATATCCATCTAAATTTGGATGTTTTAATTCCTCCAAAAGCTATTCGACTTCACGAACCAACTATGTGTTACATGTGCAATAAAAAATGCTTGGATTAGAATTTTGATAATAAATTTAAAGATAACAAAGAAGAAGAATAAAATACTAACCCATTCGAAGCATCATTATATGTTCATCAGAGCTTTTGAACCTCGCCAAGTAATTGGCTGCAATGTGTCTTATACAATGCCGATGATAAATATGTGGTAGTTTCCAAGATCGATCCATCTTCTGCATTTCATATTTGATCGCCTTGCCCTGGTTATAAATTAAACATATTCCATCATCTCTATCCCGCAAGACAAGTGATAGAACATACATTCGCAAGTTCTTGAGGAAGAACTCCCAAGAAGGGAGATCCTCTTTTTTGATAATTGGGAAGACAACTAGAATAGTCTTTCGGTTACCATCTTATGCAACTGCCAATAATAAGATTTGGTGTACCTACCGTACAACCAAGCATTTTCGATCTGAACCATCGATTTGGAATGACGGAATGCATTAACATATTATGGAAAAGTCCAAAATAACCGTTCAAATTGGAAAACACCAGGTATGAAACGATGATTTTCATACACCAGTACTATTTCTAGCTTCACAACCATCCCCGAAATATCTTTTTTCATCAGAGAAAGCCATGGTCGTAATTCATTGTATGATTCCTCCAACTGGCAGTACAATTTCTGAATAACACTGAAAGGGCTTGATGCGTAAGCTCGAATTGATCACCGATTACCGTCAAGAGGGTTGATTATGGTTCTTGGTTGAATTTAATAAAATCGAAAGAATGAGACAAAAGACACAAGGATTTTAGAGTGGTTCGGTCACGCCTACATCCACTACCTTAGCACACCACTAAGGATTTCAACAATTCACTAATGAACTCAACCTTTTTATCGGTTCAAGGGATAACCGTTACAACCCTATCTTTTGGACTTGGCTAAGATAGAACCAACTCTAGTTTTTGTCTAAGGCTAAACTAGAACCTCTCCTTTTACAAAGGGATTTGTTTGGTAAACTAAGTAACTCACAAAGGTGTGTTTTTACACAATTAAGCTCACAAGAGTGTAAAAAATAAAACAATTAAAACACTCTCTATAAACTATATACAAGAGAAATGAAGAAATAATACTTGAAATCTAATTTCTCTTGATCATGAAGCTTGGATATGTTCTCTAACCTTCTTCAAGTGTCCCAAGCTTGCTTTTATAGTGTGGAATCATATTCTAGCCGTTTATAGCCGTTGGAGATGTTTTGGAGCCGTTGGGAAGTCAAAATGTTAAACATTAAATTTTCACCTACACAGAGGTTTGGAAACCTTTAAGCAATTCAAAAAATATAGTCGTTACAGGTCTAAGGTTTCGAAACTTTTCATCAAAAGTTTCCAAACTTTTTGCTAAAAGTTCCGAGACTTTCATTCCAGTAGCGAAATGTTTGAGACTGCCCTGAGAGGTTTCGAATCCTTTAAAGGAAGTTTTGAAACTTTCATTTAAAATTCAATTTTAACTATTTTAAAAAGCATTTCAAACACTTCTAAAATCTCTCAAAAACTTTTCAAACTTATTTTCAAGTTGTTTCAACATAAGAATCATTTTTGAATTCTTTTCAAATTAGTACAAAACATTTTTCAATTATTATATCAAAATCAATATCTCAACAAACACGTTGTCGAGCATATCATGCTCTATGGTACTCAACCATGTAACCGTATTGAGACGTGATTGAAGCTATACAAGTCTTAACGGTTGTACATGGATTCGTTTTGACCAAAGGAAGAAAGGCCTCACAAAGTACTTGAACATCCAAGTTTCGATGATCCTGATTAAGGCTGCCCACGGTGCATGTGTGAGGGTCTTCACACATGGTAATCTGCCAAAGGTTATTTAGTTTCTTCAGGCAAGAAACACAAACCCTCCATTTATGTCTCTGCTTCTTCTATATGCATTATGTAATGTACTTGTCAGCTGTATTTTTTGAAAACAACAGACGTAACGAAGTGGCGGATATTGTAATTCTTCATCAGAGTGGTCACCTTCAAATTCAAACAATTGTAATTCCACCACATCACCAACAGCTACGAACGAATGTTGGGTTGGTGGTAAATACTTTTATTTACCAATTTTATTGAATAAAGGTATTGCCATTATTGTTTTCAGATATATGTGCCAATGTATAACATAAACTGAGAAACAATAAGGTCCATATAATAACATATGCATTATTATTAAAAGATCCTTAGTCAAGTATCATTATGGGTATGGACAATAATAATACGTTTAAGACTAACATGTGATTAACTGATAACAATGAATTGTTATTGACATAAAGATGTCAGAATTAATATATTAATATATTATTAGAGAATAATATATTGGATTGACCCACTATGAGTATATATCTTAGATTATTATGTGACGGTCACGATATTGCTCATAGTGACAACTATATGTATAATCTTTAGACTTGAGATTATTACTATCTCAACATGTGTTGTTTTATGTTTTGATGAAGTTAAACATGTCTCGTAATTAGTTACACTATAAAAGCTGACATTAGACATATCACAATGTATATAGTGAGATGTGAATGATCAAGATAGAATTTGTCCTTCCTGCATAATAGGAAAATATATCAAAGGCCACTTGATTGAGTGAGACTAGAAATGCATGGCCATGCTTGAATACGTTGATATGAGATATCATAAATTGTTCATTAAAAGTAGTCCACTCTAGATATCAAGAAACATTAAAATAGGCTATACAAGTGTGACTATTCCAAGACTTGTTCTTATTAAAGATATAAAAGAACAAAAATGATATAATACATTAAGGTAGTTGGTCACGGACATGATACATCGAATCATGATCTCTTGTAACTTAGATGACAATGATATATTGCTAGATGTCACTAATTGTTTATAATATTAGAATTGTTCTAATATTATTACTAACGTTACAATGAGCCTACATTGTCACACCCAATAGTTGAAAATAGCAAAAATATATATAAGTAGATTATATTTAATCCCAAATTTTAATTAAAGGATATAATTAAAGTAATTATATCCCTTTTAAATTCAAATTAAATATAGATTCCGAAATTTAAGAAAATAATTACTATAAACAAATTCAGAATCAAACTCTTATACCTAGGGTTACACCTATCTAAAGGATCTTTGGTCTAGCAGCCACTATAGAGAAATCCTAATTCCAAACCCTAAAATCACGAGAAATAACTTTTAGATATTTTGCTTTATCAACCGGGTGAACTGAGTAGAGGCCGAGACGATATTCGTGGAGGCTAAAGATTCGATTGTTGAATGATCGTAACTGTAGTAGATCCTATTGCTATCATTGTTGTTTATCAAGTAACCTAATGTAAGTTATTGCATCTCTTCCTCCCGATTTCACTACAACAAATTTGTTTATTATTGACGTTGAAAATATTGTCATTGAAACTTATATTTATGTCATTATTTGTATTTTATGACATAAAATTTGACGTCACTATGATCGTCACGCTAGGTGTGTCATTAAATATTTAACGTGACAATATATCTTTTTTCGTCACATAATATTAAACATGTAGTGACGTATACATATAACGTCACCTTATAATTTGTATTTGACAACAAATTACGTCAAGAATTAATATAAAATTTTGTCCTTAATCATTCATAGTGTCACCAATATTGTAATAAATTCATTGTATAAATGACAAAAAAATATCGTCACAATTATTTATTGAAAATTTAAATTTTCTAAATGAAAAGTTATAGTATTATAATAAAAATAAATTTTATACAAATTATAATAAAAAGTATTTTTTAATTACAATAAAGATCAAAACTCTTTTAAATTGCAATAAAAGCCCAAAGTATTTACAAATCGCGTTAAAAGTCCACAATTTTTAAATTATAATAAAGGTCAAACCTGTTGCACCTAGCCTTCCAATATTTATACATCAAATCTATACAAAAATACAGTGAATAAATTACAAATTACTCGATGCAAATACAAAAAACATATTTTCTAGATTAATGGTGTAAAAGTTGCATCAAAATGTGATCGATATGATTGTATCTTCTTTCTTCGATTTCTCTTGATTAGATTTTTTCATCACATCTTATTTTCCTCTTGATGTAAAAAACAATATTCAAAATCGATAATAGAAACTCGGTTTTGTATCAGCAAACCTGCAGAAGAAAAACACCCAGAAAAGAAAAAATTAAAGCAAACCCTAATTGAATTTTTGAAGAGAGTATATGATACAAATATGCTAAATAACACATTAGATGCTATACATACATAATATATATTGTTAATCAAAATGAATACAATCAACCCAAGTGTATAGATTAACATAATTTTTCAGATAGGTATAAGAAAATGGACAGTATTAGAGTAACTATCGTAATCAAAAATCTAACATAACTTAATTTGAAATATATCAACCGAAAAGACACAATATTCATTGACCAATCGAAACTATTAAAATTATATTTTAGCATTATTTCGTCTTGTTGAAATGCTTTTCTACTAACCTTAACGTGATCTTAAAACATTACAACCGGAAGAGCATAAACATGGATAAAGCGAGAGTGAAATCGGAGTTTAGTTGAGACTTAAAGTGTAAAAAAACACAAACCTAGATCAAATGCAGTCCGAGTTTTGACACTAAGACGAATTCGACAAGGATTCCAAGAAAATATAGTTCATCCTTGATGGATTTAGTTTGCAGAGTGACGGTTGTTGGGGGAAAACATTCTGGGTTTTAGGGTAGCAACTTTTCCATAATAAAAATAAAATTGACAAGATTGAATCACATTCCAACTTTAGAGAAAATTTTAAAATAAAAAAAGGTTATTTGTTAGACAAATATCTAAGCTTTGACTTTACCACCCACTTTAAACCTAATTTTCAGAATTTTTAGGCCTGATTGATCCTATATAAAATTCTAGTCCAAATTTGAGGTGAAACATTTTAGGGTAAATTTTAGATAAATAGTTTATTTATTATAGGGAGTTTTATTGTTGAATCCCTGATTATAAAAAGTTATAAAATGGTCCCTTGAGTTAAAAAACTGAAAAGTTGTTTGGTACCACCAAAATTATAATGACTAATAGATTGATAAAATTGACATAATAATAAAATTTCTCCTCATATTTATACATTTAATAAATTTAGTCCTCTTTATTTTTAATTCTATCAATTTTTCCTATAAGTTATTTGTTACATGTTAGATAACCCAAAAATATTATGATCTAATGGTCAAAATATTTATAGAACACACATGAGAATACTAGTATTATTGTCAATATCGAAATAATTTAAAATTCATCACTAATAAACTTTTGAATTAGTGACACAATCAATATGTCACTATCAATTTATATCTTAAAAATATGATGACTTAAATTATCACAAAAAACTTATTAGTGAAAAATTTATAATGTCATTGATTCAAATTAAATTATAATTCTAATAAATCATCATTAATACTTATCTTTCATTGGAGACTATTTCACGTCACCTATTAGAGTACACGTCATGGAAAGATTTCCCACCAAATTTTTTGGAGGCAAAATTTTAATCCATACATATTGTGACAAAAAATAATGACATTATTTAAAATTGTCATAAAAGATTTATTTTAAACTAATAAGTGTGACAAAAGTAAAAATCGTCACGTTTATAGTATATCTTGTGACGTTATGTACAATGTCATATGGAAATTCTGTCACAAATTGATCAATTTGTTATAGTGTTTCAAATTAAATGTACATGAATCATTGGAAAGACTGTCATAATTTTTTTATGTTGTGCCATAGGGTGTGCCAACGATCCCAACACTTTTTTGGGGTTTTCAAATTAGAGGTCATTTCCTTTTCACCACTTCTTTTTACAGTGACTCAACTCATCAAAAGATCTCACAAAACTTTCTTTTCATTTTTTCTTTTGTCATTAGGTTTATCCGAGTTGATTCAGAATACTCCTCACTCATCTTGTTTTTCTTGGTTTTGTACTTCACTTTTATCTTATGCCCCTTATTCTGATAACTGAATCCTTGTGTAAGATAAATTTCCAATAAAATCTCTTTCACCTGCATTTCATCTTGATGACTTTATTTCTCGATCTTCTTGACTCCAAGAAGTATGACAATTGTATTTTGATTCTAAGTCCAGCTGATCTTTTTCATATTACCCAAGTGATCCTTAACACTTTATGAAATTTCCTAATCTTAACATATTTTGTTTTATTCTTGTCAAAATGCAATGTTACTTTAAAAAAAATATTTTAAAACAAAATGTAATATCTTTTTTATTTTATATTCTCTTAAAATGCAATATTTAAATGTTGCAATGCATAAATGCAAGAGATATCGATTTCAAGAGTTAGTTATTAGATAACTTATCTAACCAAAAGATCGAATATAAGGAGAAGCCAATTTGCTGATAGAATACAGATGGCTCGAGCTTCTTGGTTGATCATCTCGTTCAATCTGGTTCGACAACTATACTGGTATATCAATGAAAATCTGTTGACAAGTCTGCAACTTTATCAAGCAAAATCCATATATATCTAACATTTCCTATATTTGGTTCTGAAGTTAATCACTAACTCCATTCTACATAACCTTGGTGACTGACTCTGTCCGACTTTCAATATGTTTTCCTTCATTTGAAATGCTGGTTCAAAACTCACAAACTGATTTTTTGCATGTCGTAGTAGTACTTCACATGTCCTTTTATATTAGTAACTCCCGATATTCGTGAAAGTTGAACATCGATATTAGGCTCACAATTCTCTTTTCTTCTTTGAGTCTTTATTTGTCAAAACTAACCTTGGGATGCCCCTAATTTATCCGTCAAATATCAACTTTCTAACTATCTTCGTCTTCTAATTATCATGTCTCACTTATATCTACACTTACCCCGGTACCCGATTTTAAGCTCGAACAAATGTTAAACCCAATATAAATCTAATTCATTTCACCTACTAGAACGGTGTAGCAAAATCTCGTAATTGTTGGTGTTGTAACCATCCTCCTAATAGCAACTACGAAACTTGATCAAAAATGACTCTTCGTGTTATCGTCCAAGAATTCCCAAATTACCCTTAATTTTAGCAGACATGTGCTAAACTTGAGGTCTTCTGAAACACCCTTGTATGATTGGTACTTGGTGTTCTCAAATACTAACTCTAATCTCGCACTGAATCTTCTCGAATATGGTCTATCTCGACATATTGTCTTTCACTTGTCTTTCAAACCCTTTAGTTTATAACCGCTACCTATTCAACTAGCTCATGAATTGATACCTCTAATGCATGCTATATGAACTCACACACACACCACAAAAAAATCTTAGTATGGTAAATTAATAATTTGAACAAAAATAAATTGACATGAAACACTTTAAATTGCGAAAAATAACCAGAGAATAATTTTTGCATAAAAATTAACCGGAGAGTATATTATGTTGCACCAAAAATAACCAGAGAACAGTTAAACAAAGAAACCATAATTTGGCGGTATTTTGGAAGCATACCGCTTTATCTTATGGTCCATGTCTGACTCTAATATGGATGAGCTTTTACTCTACACATGTAGGTTCAGATCTATTTTCTGGGTTCTCAATCTTTTGTTACCATCTACTACGACGATAAGACATCGATTTGGTAGCATAGGTCCCTTACAACGAAGGTGAAAATCACACGACGCATAAGGTTGGTATACCGAAAGTAGACATAAATCTAAAACTCGGAGCTGGATAGTATCACGTCGGATTATATCTAACTCCCACTAAAGGGTAAAAATTCGGGTTGAGAACTGATGTATGAATGACAAATATATCACACAAAAGAAAAAACTATCCTCATCGGTCGGAAAATTCATTCGACAATCTATTGATGAAAATTATATTATTATACAAAATGTAAAAATATCACGTGTAATTAATAATTAGGCCTGATTCACAAAAACATTTGTCTCTAGCAGAGTAGCCAAGCTGTCGCGACCATTTTAAAAATGGGTGTGTGAAAATAGCCTAGTGAGTTAATTTGAAAAATCAGATTTTATTCATTTTTAATGAAAATTGGGTTCTTATTAAAACGTGTAATATTTTAATTTTAAAATGACTTGGAGTCACCATTGGTCACTTTGGTAGACCAAACACCATAAAATAAATCAGAGATTAATTTTTAAAATATTTGGGTTCGGGAGTCGATTACGCGTAAGGACGACCCTTACAAGCGTCCGAGATCGGTAACTTATTAATTACATGTGGTATTTCGAATAATAATATTAATTTTGATCATCATTGTCAAATGAATATCGTTCGAATGAGAATATCCTTTTAGATAAGAAAGTACATTTCTTTTAAAAATGAGCTTGAATAAGACATCTTATAATAGGAAACCTTAACTTGTATTTAAAAAATATATAAATTTTACTCTAGAAGGTTTGAAATGCATGACCGGTTATTATATTGTCAATTTTAAGTTCTAACCTATAAGGCTCCATTAATTAAATACTTAAAGTCCAATTAAATTATTAATTTATCAAGTGTATTATGATAACATCCAAACGATTGGACCATACCATATCGACACCGAATAAATTTATAATTACTAATGGTGCTTCTAGTTATTTACATAATTGATTTTAATTAACTTTAACGCTGAGTTATTTGTCATTTTCTAGGTTTCGATGACATGTCGAATGGATACCAAAATACACTCTCTTAGTCAACATAATGTTACGTCAAAACACCGACCACTTAGTGTATCCGATATATGATTAAAATATCATCGTTACTATAATTATCTCCCTATTTAAAATTAATTATTTAATTAAAGTGACTAATCCTAAAATGCTCTAATTTAATTAACTACGTGTAAATTAAATGTTATCCTAAACAAATATATTATATGCTTTAAAAGCAAGCAAGCAAGATAAATAAAATATATAAACAAAGCATAAATTAAAACACAAGATTAAAATAAAATTCATTTCAAAGTATAAAATCCAAAATCTAAGCACATAACGATTTAATTTAAAAAAACAAAAAAAACTAATTTAAAAGAATTTAGGTTACCTTTTCCAAGTCGATTATATGTTTGCATTGTTCCGTCATTGCAAAGTTGAGAAAATAGTGAGCTTTCGGTTTCCAACTTAAACCCTTTAACATGAACCACTTCCACATTTCTCAATCCAGGTATAATAATTAGCACATTGCCTCTTTAATCAATAATCAAATCACTGTGACTCATTGCTTCTTGAACCCAAACTCCACCGACATTAGGGAACCTATCATGCAAAACGACACCAAAAGCCACGAACCTTGGACTTACATTCAGATTTGGTGGTTTAATGCATCATTTGTTAGAACTAAATTGGATTGGAAGAGAGAAATGGTGATGAAGGTCGTGAGTATCAGAAAGAGAGGGCAGTGATTTGGTGGATTGGTGGTGCTCTCCAATATAGAGGTTGTGAATTTGGAGGAGAAAAAGGCGGTGATGAGCCAAGAACACCCCATCATGTCTCAGATCCATTTCTTGTGCTCTCCTTCTTGATTTCATTCTTCATGTATTTCCCCATTCTGAATACCTTCACTGCCTCCAACCTCTCCCTAAGTCATGGTCCTTTATTTTGAATCTAACCAACAACTTTTCGATAACCACCTTCAACTTTATCCATTATTATTTCTTGTTTAATTAATTAATTTATTCATTGTATATACATAATATTATTTATTTATCTATTTCTATTTAATATTTACCTGTGGCCTTATTTATTCTTGAATACCCAGACGAAATTCGGGTATTATATTACTGTTAAATGAATTTAAATGTGTGTTCTCTTCCTGTGCTATATTCTTGTGTTCTATGACTAATTGTTCATTGTGATACTGTGATTTTGGAATACTCTGTGATATTATGACCGATCTATATGAACGGTGTGTTTCGTATTTTTACGATTGACTGAAATAAGACATTTGAGACCATTTGCATTTATTGCATTACATGTGCATGGGGTGGATTGTACGGAGGAATGTGTTTTTACCTTATTGTGTTTTGAATAAATAAGGGGTGAGGGGTTCTGGGAAACTACCTCCACTGTGATCGGTTGGCTTTGCCACCACTATGTTTGGCGTTCGGAGTATGGGTCTGTATTCTCCGTGACAATGCATTTATCACTCTTTGTGTTTATTTACTACGAAAATTATGTTATAATTGTGCTTGTTATTTGAATGATATTGTGATGTTTGGCTGAACTTTAGACACACACTAGGCTTTGTAGCTCATTCTTTTATTTTATTTTTCAGATATTTGGCCTTAGGAGCTGGTACTCAGAGATCTCTCTCGGTCAATGTTTTCATTATGTTTTCGGTACGGTTATTTACAAATATTTTTACTTCAGTTATTGTGGGATTATTAGGGATCTAAAATATTTTTAAACTTCATGCATATAACCGTTTTATCCAATTTTCTCTATTTTTAATCAGAAAAATTACTTTTAAATCATTTACTTAATATTTGATTTATAAATTTTTATTTTGAATTACTTTAAGCGTGGCATTAAAGTTTAAAATAATAATTTTAACCTACCGTACACCTCAAGTCAAAATTAAGGAGTTACAATTTAATAAAGAAACGAACAAAAAAGATTGTATTGGTTCATTTATGTTTACATATAAACTCGTTTATTGACTTGTTTATCTTCTTAATTCTCTTTTTTCCTTTATACCTTCTTCCAATCCATTTTAATTTACGTTAGGTTCATTTCATGTTTTATGTGTTTTCAACAATAATAAGAAAAAGGGTGGTTAGGATACTAATCTTAATCCTAAAGCAATCACACTCACAATACTCCAAAGATTAGTTGGAATCCTTGATCATTATGCCTTTGCCCTTCCTTTTCGATTGCTCAACCCTTGAATCTTCCAAGAATTCTTCATACTCTTGTTCTTAATCATTCAAAAAACATAATAAAATAAATTAGAACTCAATTTGATCATATTTATTCATTTATTCAAACACAAACATTTTATTCAAAATGAAGATGTCCCTACACTGGCACTTTCGAGCACCCTTCACTAAATTGCCTATAACTTTTTAACCACAAATCCAAATTCCAATTAATTTACCATTCTAGAAAGCTTATTCACATAGATTTTCAACAATGTATGGCACACATTCTCCCCTTTTCTACACTAATAAAGTTTAATGGTTTAACACAGGGCATTTGCAGGGATCAAGTCTGCTAATTTGTTGTTTAACCCACTTTTGTGTACATTTCAATTATGTTACACTACTATTTTAAATATATAATTTTAACCACAAAACACTATGTATATCCTTAATATATTCAAGCTTTCATGGGTTAAAAACAAAGCAAAACAGTCCTTAAATTTTTACATTTTCCAAATTGGTCCAAAACAGTTTTCTAAGTGCTCTAACATGTTTCAGCCTATCATTCTAATATTATAAACTATAAATCAAAGTATTTCAAACCGTCACACTGGTGTGTCCTGTGTAGTGACAATATAGAGTATGCGAACAAACATATATATGCAAGTATACACAGTCATACAAGTAATAAAGGGTGAGTGAGTATCGTTTTCACGAGGAAGGGTAAAGTATACAGTCAAATTTTCCAAGGCAAAAAGGTGTCGCTAACTAAAAATAAAATAAAGATAAAAATATAAACAAAAGAATATGGATATGTACAGTGAAGGTGTAATGGTGAAATGTTATGGCAATTTCAGAATGCAAGCAACTAAAATATGCCAAGGCAAATTGGAATGGATGGTGGTGGCACGATAAATGCATGAATGTGGTGTGTGAAAGGTGAGGTAATGTGATTGAAAGTGAATAGAGAAAACAGAGGAAATAGAGGAACACTTTGTAAATGCCAAGGCAAAAGCAAGATAAGAGAACACAGGTAAACAATATGTCAAAATAATCCTCAATTGATGAGCCTTGCTGGGAATGACTGGTGGTGACTTCGATGATCTTCTACCCCTTACCCCTACCTAACATACAGCTGTTACGGTGTATACTTACTCGACAGAGGTTTATAAAGTATTCTAGCTCTCTCGAGTCATAGGAACCTGACAAACTAAAATGCCATGGTATTTTCGTCTGTCACGCGAATGACACCTTTGTCCATCGATAAAGTACCCTCCTTTTAGTCATTGAAGCCTTCACCTATGCCTCTCTCGAGTGCTCTAGGATCCAACTAGGACCTATTTGCAGTCTAGAACCCATTGCTCATGTAGATCCTCCCTTAGCTCCTCTCGGATGATCTAAGGGTCTATAGTTACACCTCTCTCGAGTGCTCTAACATGTATCTAAACCATGGACACTCTCGTGCCTCTTACAAAGTTTAAATAATTACCAACAATGAGCAAAACAAATATACAAACACATAGAAGGCATTATATTAAATAGAAATAAAAGATATGATCCACAAAAGTATCCACCAAATAAAGCTAACACATAACTGCCATTTATTTAAACGTAGTATCCAGGCAATACCATGGCAAGTTAAAAGTGTAGCGTCACCCTGTGCCTCTTTTAGTAACTCATATGCACATGGAAATGCCATGGCATAGTGGAGTATCCCTTTACAGACTTGTCTAGGCATTTATTCACAACTTTAAAACTAAACTAATGGGAGTTTTTTATCGACATCAAAATTCATTAAAGCATGCTGAGCTATTATAGTTTTCATTCTATAAAAATTTCTAACTTTCCTAAGTATAGAAAACATACGCTCTTGTAACAATAAAATAAACACAAGTAACCAAGTCCTAAAGCAGGTTCTGTCTAAATCCCAAGTCATGCATATTCAATCGAAGCATTCACCATAAAAAAATTATCATCATCGGGCATCACAAACTTTATGTAATGACCCGGATTCGGATCTAAGTGTTAGGTTAACCCGAGAGTTATGGGTTTCGATTTTTGTCTTGAGTTTAGTGGTTTTAGGCTTCGGTTTTATGTTGGGTCTTGTTGGGCTTGTTTGGTTGTTGGGCTTAAGAGATTTTGGGCCTTCAGAGTTTTATGTGGAGGATAATTTGGTAATTGTCTAAATAGGTTGAATAAGGAGTTATTTTGAGTGTATATGTTGGAAACTTTCTTTCATCTTCTTCCTTGCAACCTCAAGAGAAAGTGAAGCATAAAAGTTGAATCTTTGGAGTTTTGAGGGAGAATCTCAGTTTTGAGCTAAAGGGAAAGTTGTAGGGTTGTTAGAGGTCTATCTAAAGAGAGAAACAAGTTGGAACACCATCTTCTAATTATTATGCATATAATGATAGAAAGCATTCATATAGTTTGGTGTATGTGTGTGCTTGGTTTGAGCTTGACAAGTGTTAATGGTGAAATTTGTAGCTTTGTGTTAAAGGGATGATAAATGATATTAAAATACCTTAAGCACTCTTAAAAATGAGTAGGAAAACTTTAGAATCAATTAGATTAAGTTTGGGGCTGAAAATCTATAATTTCTAAGTGTAGACCCGTCCTTCGTGCAAGGGGTATCGATACTCGGGCTACCGGTATCGATACCCATGAGTGTGGTTTAGCTTGTCGATTTGGGGTATTGAACCATGGTTCGATACCGAGGGTTTCCAAAAACTTTTTGTATCGATACCTGTATCGAAAGACTAATTGACATAATCTTAAACATCTTTTTGTGTTATGATCCTAGGTGGATAGTTTGTGTGGTTTGAGTCTTTGTGTGTTAGAAATCTAGATATCCATAAGTGTTGCAACACGTTGAAGGCCATCCGATGTAACATGTCGGGTGATGATTGAAGACTTTTATTCTGAGTGTTGAGCAGCCTTACTCGAAGATGTTCCATGTAACATTCCGAGCATGGGGTTGGTTGGGCGGCCTCCACCCCTTTCCAAACGTTGGGCGGCCTCGTTCGAAGATGTACGATGTAATATTTCGGGCATAGGATTTAAGGGAATCCTCAATCCTGAGTGTATGATCCCGATACTGTATGGACGCGGGCCTCACTTTTGTATGTTGATTTGTGTGATTGTATATGTTGTGTGCGATAGTATACATTCATCTATGCCATGAGATAGGCAAGCATGCTAAACCATCATGTCATGCACGAGATTTATATGCAATGCTTTACTACTTTGTTATGCATGATGTTGGCCGAGTTTGGCGTATCCACTGAGCTTGTGTGGCTCAGCGTTCGAAATGTGTTTTCGTACGTAGGTTAGGTGAAGCAGGTCCTGTGCAGCACCATTGAGGTTTGGATTTCAGCATCGACTTTGTGTCAGGATACAAGAACAGATGTAGTGGGCTAGTACTTTGTCAGACCTATATGTATTTTTGGAACTCTGTCATTTTAATTGAGTCAAATATTTTAAATGGGTTTGTACTAATTTGGAGTTTTAGTCACTTTAGATTATTTTGGGCTTTTTTTTAAATTAAATGAATTTTATGGATTATAATTGGACTTGAATTGACTTTATTATTGGACTTTCAAGGAATTTTTGAAATACGGGTTTTGGGCCGGAGGCCCAATGTGATATCCGGGTCGGGGTGTTATATTTAGTGGTATCAGAGCATAGGTTGAGTCGGTTCTAGAAGTCCCCGAAGAAGTCTAGTGTCGTGTATATGTGTTAGACAAGTACGGCCCACGAGTTAATAGCGTACCTTCCTTTAAGCTAAAATTTCGATGGTGTACTCCTGTTTGTTGTTGTTGTCTGTGCATGGTGCGGACGATTGTGAGTGAGGGGTTAAGCAAGGGGCGAATTATTTCACCCATTTGCATCGTGCTTTGGATCGGATAGTGAAGGTCATTTTGAGGCATGCACCTACCCCAAGTGAGGCACCTATCGAGAAGGTTCGCAATTAGGGTGCTACGGATTTCTTGAGTTCTGGCTACGATAATCCTGTGAGGGCAGATCAGTGGCTTCGTGATACTTGTTGGATTATGAGATAGATAAGGTTGAGATCAGAGAATAAGCTGCCATGTGTATTGTCGCCTCTGAAGGGTAATGCGAGAGAGTGATGGGAAAACAGTTGAAATGGAGTAGTATTCCGATAATCTAGCATGGGACGACTTTTTGGATGAGTTTGAGAAAAAATATGTAGGCGAGATTCACATCAGTCGGTTGAGAGATCAGTTCACCCTTCTTATGCAAGGTAACCTTATGGTCTTTTAGTTCGAGCAGAAGTTCCTACAGTTGAGTAGATATGCACCCGAGTTGATAGCTACAGAAAAGATGAAGTGTAAGAGGTTTCCGAGGGGTTTGAGGGAAGAGATCAAGACCTATTTGATAGCTAACCCACCGGTAATGTTTTCTAAGTGAGTATGCTAGGATGTTGGATATACCTTGTGAGACACTAGATATAGGTGTTAGTGTTACTGATTCTTCAGAGATACTGCAGTGGTCAGAAAGATGTATAGACGATGTCCATTGATGGTTCAAAGGTATGTGTTCCCAGTTGATATGATGGAATTGTCATTTTACGGTTGTGATATGATTTTTGATATGGTTGACTGACAGAGCATAGGGCTAGAATAGACTTTAAGACCAAGAGAATTTATTTGACGCTAGCAGAAGACCATGAGATTGTGGTTGTAAGTGAGAATGTGAAGTTCTTATTAAATGTTGTTTCGACTCTAGAGACTCAGAGGTTAGTTGAGTTGGGCTATAAGTCATACCTAGCATATATGATGAACCTGAATATGGAAGAAGACAGACTATAGGATATCAGAACAGTGTGTGATTTTCTTCCGAGTGTGTCTCCAAAAGAGTTGCCTGGTTTACCCTCCGACAGAGAGGTTGAGTTGTCATAAAGGTGTGTTCAGATTATGTTCCTTTTTCGATTGGTCCATATCGTATGGCACCGAAAGAACTAAAAGAGTTGAAGACTCAGTTCCAAGAACTATTAGATATAGGTTTTATTCGATCGAGATCTTCGCCTTAGGGCACACCCGCGTTGCTTGTGCAGAAGAAAGACAATAGTATGAGGATGTGCATCGACTACAGACAGTTGAACCAGTTGACAGTGAAGAACCAATATCCACTGCCGAGAATCGATGATATGTTTGATCAGCTTAGAAATGCTACCGTGTTTTCCAAGATAGTCTTGAGATCAGAGTATTATCAGTTGAAGGTAAAAGAAGTCGATGTGCTGAAGACAGTTTTTCGTACAAGGTATGGTCACTATGAGTTTCTAGTTATGCCTTTCGGGTTGACTAATGCACCAGTTGCTCCTCATGGACATGATGAACAGAATTTTCTGCGAGCACTTGGGTTAGTTTGTGGTTATGTTCATCGATGACAAATTGGTGTACCCACGTACTGAGGAAGACCCTGACAGAAACTTGACGTTAGTATTGTAGACTTTGTTGGATCATCGGTTGTATACCAAGTTGAGCAAGTGGGAGTTCTGGATTAGAGAAGTTGTTTTCACAGGATATTTAGTGTCAGCTAAAGGGATTAAAGTAGATCCCGAAGCAATTGTAAGTTGGAAGCAACCGAAGTCCGTCATGGAGATTCGTATCTTCCTAGGCTTAGCAGGTTACTACAGGAGGTTTGTGAATGGATTTTCAAAGATAGTGGTTCTTTTGACTAAGTTGCGTAGAAGAATGTTAGGTTTGAGGGTTTAGATGCAAGAGAACAAGCCTTTGAGAAACTAAAAGAAGTTTTGACAGATGTGCCAATTTTGATATAGCTAATGTTAGGGAAAGATTATATGATCTATAGTGATGTTTCGTATGTAGAGCTCGGGTGTGTGCTTATGAAAGACAGAAAAGTTATACCTTACGCTTTGAAACAATTGAATAACCAAGAGCAAAAATTTTTGACCCCTGATATAGAGTCAGCGGTAGTTGTGTTGGCCTTGAAGGTCTAGAGGAATTACTATTATGGTGAGAGATGCGCAGTGTACACAGATCACAAGAGTTTAAAGTATCTGATGACTTAGAAAGAATTGAATCCAAGGCAGCATAGAGGGCTTGAGTTATTGAAGGACTATGACCTCAAGATTCCGTACCATTCGGGTAAAGTCAATATACTGACAGATGCTCTGAATAGGAAAGCAGTCATTGAGCTGAGAGTTATGTTTGCTAAATTGAACTTATCAGATTATGGTGGCTTAGTAGTCGGGCTTCAGGTTAGATCTAATTTGAGTTGGTTAGAGAGAAACAGTTGTCAGAT
This sequence comes from Abelmoschus esculentus, assembly GCA_035048815.1. Taxonomy (NCBI): domain Eukaryota; kingdom Viridiplantae; phylum Streptophyta; class Magnoliopsida; order Malvales; family Malvaceae; genus Abelmoschus; species Abelmoschus esculentus. Next base: position 6,643,234 of record JAUCBN010000026.1, on the reverse strand, counting down.
GGATCTTTGGTACCTCACGTACAAGATATAATCGAAGAATGATCTACAGAGTACCGTTCAAAGATAATGGTGTATTGTGTTTTAGAGACAGAGTGGTTATGCTGAATGACAGTGATTGAATACGTATGATTCTGAATGACATCCGGGTTGGGGTGTTACACTTTAATCCAATAAACATATCCTGAAACTTATACATTTGTCAAGGCATTTTTCTACAACTACAACTATCATGCAAATGAAAATGAAGTAGGGAACGATACCTTCCCCAAACTTAAGGCAGACATTGTCCCCAATGCAACTAACTAAAAAAATTAAAATATGCAATGAAATGAAATGAATGCAAGGTACCTTGACTTATGAAGGTGGTGCTGATGTAGTGGAGACAATGCGACATTTTCAATCGGCGCTTGTACTCCTTTGGTGGCTCTTGTTGCTTTTTTGGCTGTGTTGGTATTTCATGTTGAGGTTCTTCAAAGGTGGCTGAGAAAAGCTAAAAATAAAATAAAGCATATAAAATAAAATAAAACAATTTATTTATAAAAAGTTGTAAACTAGAAATGCCATGACATTTTAGTATGTCATGCATCTTGAAGGTGGGACGTTGGTTTATCACGCATCACAGGGGCTCCAGTATAGACGCATTGTGGATCTATGGAATAACCATGACATTCTTCCAAAACTAGCTTATGAATATCTTGAAGATGTGAGGTAGGTTTGTCACGCATCACGAGGGCTCTAGTGTAGATACATTGTGGATTTATGGAATTGTCATGAAATTCTTCCAAGAGTATCTTTTGCATACAGATAGTAGGAATAACCCCCTTCAGGTCTGCCATGGTCCCTCGTTTTACACGTTTATGCTCCCATGGGAATTCACCAGCTTTCTCTTCATCATCATGTATGAGATCTTCATAATCATCTAGTTCTACAAAATTGTTGTGACAAAATTGATCAACTTCCCAATACAGTTCAGAGTCTGCTTTCAAAATACCCCGGCATTCTTTAGAATCATCCACGTACTTAAGAGAGTCATTGAAATTCACGGTCACACTTTGATCTGCTATGTGCATAATGAGCTCACCCTTCTCACAATCAATAAGAATGCGACCGGTTGCTAGAAAAGGCCTTCCCAAGATGATGGGTGCATTAGCAACAACATCGCAATCAAGTATAAGAAAGTCGACTGAAAACACGAATTTGCCCACCCTCCCTATGACATCTTCCATCTTCTACTCTAATGTCACATGGGAAAGATCAGCTAGTTGCAATATGACAGAAGTGGGTCTCGCATCTCCCATGCCAAACTTTATAAAGATTGATTTGGGCAACAGATTTACACTTGATCCAAGATCAAAAAGTTCCTTTCCAATGAACTTGTCTCCACTAGCACACGGAACGATAAAGCTGCCTAGATTCTTCTTCATTGACAATTTGCTCAAAGTAGAGCAATACTCTTTTGTTGTGGCAATTTTCTCAAACTTTTCCACTTTCCACTTCTTTGTGATTATCTCCTTAAGAAATTTTGTGTAAGTGGGCATTTTCTCAATTGCCTCCAAGAGTGGGACATTTATGTACAACTGATCCAATTTGTCAACAAACTTCTTGAATTGAATCTTATCTTTATGCTTCTTCAGCCTATGGGGAAAGGGTGGGGGGGTCTAACTTCTTCCACTGTTGGCGCAGGAACTAATTTTGCCGTGACATTTTTGCTCGCTCCATCAGCGAGTTCCTTTATCAAACCTTCCTCCTGGTCCTTCTCCTCGAGAATTTGCTCAGATATTTCTTCTTGCACAGGTTTGGGTAAGGAATAATCAGTGTTCTTCCCCCCAAACTTATCTTGTTGATTAATTTACGTGCTACTCCTTAGTGTGATTGCACTACATTTCTCTTTACCATGTGGCTTAGTGACTTCAGTATCACTGAGCAGACGTCCTAGCTGACGCTTTTGTAATGCCGTGGCAATTTGGCCAACCTGACTCTCTAGAATTCGCAATGAAGAACTGTGGCTTTGTAGTAATGTTCCTTGGTTCTTGATGGCTGTAGTATGCTCTTGTAGCATCGTCTTCGTACTTAGAATAAATTTTTGCATAGTCACCTCCAAAGAACTGTTGTGAGATGATGATGACGCCCCTTCGTTCGAATTATGCCAAGGCATATTCGCTTGAAAATTCTGGGGCTCATTAGTATTTTGATTAGGATTGTTGGATCCTTGGTTTTCCCATGAAAAATTTAGATGTGGTCGCCATCATGGATTATAAGTGTTGGAGTAGGGATTGTTGTTGCTTCTGTTAAAATTGCCCAAATAGTCGTCTCTCTCATGATTTCTTGGGCACTCATTCTCATGGTAATTGCCATGGCATAACAGACATGCTGAGTTGGCCATCTTTATTTCCTTAACTTTATTGGAACACTGCATGTTCTTCAACATATTGGTGATGGCTGAGAGTTGGGCGGATAGTGAGTCCTTAGATTCAAGCTCAAATGTCCCTTGTGTCTTCCTCCCTGTTCCAAATCTTGTAGAAGGAAATTGATAGTCATTGTTGGCAATTTTGTCAAGTATATTGAATGCCTCCTCGGGTGATTTGTCTAACAAAGCTCCATTTGCCGAGGCATCTATCATCATTCTGGTCGGTGCGTGAACTCCGTTGTAGAACATCACAACTAGAGTTCAATCTTGTAAACCATGATTTATACACTTGCGAAACAGTACCTTGTATCGATCCCAACATTCGCACATTGACTCATCGTCGCCTTGTCGAAAAGAAGCAATGTCATTTCTAAGATGAGCGTTGAAATTTGGAGGATTATGTCGCAGCAAAAAGCTCTTGCATAGATCTGCCCATGACTTCATTGAACCGGATGGTAATTCACTCAACCATGCCTATGCTCGGCCACATAGGGGATAAGGGAATAGCTTGAGTTTCAGCACATCCTCGTGAACTCCTTGTTGATGGAATGAGTCACAAACTTCTAAAACTGCCCGGATATGTTGCCTTGCGTCTTCATGTGGCATACCTCCAAATTGCCCAATTGAATTTAGCATAATAGACATGATAGACTTTAATTAGAAGTGGGTAGCTTGAATTTATGGTGCAACGATGCCAGGATTTAAATCATCCAAGATGGTATTTAAATGATCCCTAATAGTCCTCGGTCGAGGTGCAGTAGCATACAGATTTGCCTCAACATTTTGAACTACTAGGTTCTGCATTGGTGGGTCCATCAGTAGACCTTCTAGTCACGTACTAGGAAAAAGCCATAAAAAGAAAAACAAGTAAAACTAAACTAAAAATAAATAAATAAATAAAGTAAAACAAAAATACCAAGGTAAAAATGACAAACTTTACTCGCGAGATCCCCAGCAACGACGCCAAAAACTTGGTGTGTCCTGTGTAGTGCCAATATAGAGTATGCGAACACACATATATGTGCAAGTATACACAGTCGTACAAGTAATAAAGGGTGAGTGAGTATCGTTCCCACGAGGATCAGGGTAAAGTATGCAGTCAAATTTGTCAAGGCAAAAAGGTGTCACTAACTAAAAAGAAAATAAAGATAAAAATATAAACAAGAGAATATGAATATGTACGGTGAAGGTGTAATGGTGAAATGCTATGGCAATTTCAGAATGCAAGCAACTAAAATATGCCAAGGCAAATTGGAATAGATAGTGGTGGCACGATAAATGTATGAATATGGTGTGTTAAAGGTGAGGTAATGTGATTGAAAGTGAATAGAGAAAACAAAAGAAACAGAGAAACACTTTGTAAATGCCAGGGAAAAAGCAAGATAAGAGAACAAAGGTGAACAATATGTCGAAATAATCCTCAATTGATAAGCCTTGCTGGGAATGACTGGTGGTGACTTCTATGATCTCCTACTCCTTACCCCTGCCTAACATACGGCTGCTACGGTGTATACTTACTCGATAGAGGTTTCTAAAGTATTCCCGCTCTCTCGAGTCATAAGAACCTGACAAATTAAAATTCTATGGTATTTTCGCCTGTCACGTGAATGACACCTTAGCCCATCGATAAAGTATCCTCGTTTTAGTCGTTGAAGCCTTCACCTACGCCTCTCTCGAGTGCTCTAGGATCCAACTAGGCCCTATTTGCAGTCTAGAATCCATTATTCATGTAGATCCTCCCTTAGCTCCTCTAGGATGATCTAAGAATCTATAGTTACGCCTCTCTCGAGTGTTCTAACATGTATCTAAACCATAGACACTCTCGTGCCTCTTAAAAAGTTTAAATAATTACGAACAATAAGCAAAGCAAATATACAAACACATAGAAGGCATTATATTAAATAGAAATAAAAGATAATCATCCACAAAAGTATCCACCAAATAAAGCTAACACATGGTGGGTGAAAGAGTTTAAGAACAAATATTAACCACTAATACCATCCTTAAATTATCCACATAAAACCTCTTAAAGATATAAAATAAAGCAAAGGAAGAGGAAAGAAGACACCCTCGGTCCGAGCCACCGTCAGCTTCTTTGACAACCATGGGCCGCCTTAGCGTGCTAGCCCCTCTTGGGTGCCTAGCATGCCACTCCCTTCAAGCTCTATCAATGGAGGAACCCTTCGATTGTTGAAGAAAGGTGGAAACTTTCTTCACCACTTTTTACTCTCCTTGTGACTCAAAATCTGCTCCAAAGGTCCTACATTTCTTGAATAAAGGTCTATCAATGGAGGAATCCTTCGGTTGCTCTTTTATAAGAGGGTGAAAAAACCTAAAAGATAGGTAAAAATCCTTTTTTGCCCTCTTTTTGTCGTGATATTTCTGCAAGACTGGAAGAGGTGGCAGTGATCCCCTACTGAGGTGGCAGTGATCCCCTACTGAGGTGGCTCGCATACATGTCATATTTGTTGTGGTCCCCTACCAAGGTGGCTATATCTAGGCCGTAGTGGTCCCGACTGGCTGAGGTGGCTGTAGCTAGGCTGTATTGGCTCTAGCTGGCACTCCTCTCAAAATATCTTCTTGTCATGTAGTGCAACATAGGAGGTCTTCAAAATTGTCATGGCATTTTCCTTTTTCTATTCTTTTGTGAATATCTGACATGGTGATAGTGGTCCCCTATTGAGGTGGCTGTAGCCAGGATGTAGTGGCACCAGCTATCACTCTTATCAAAATATCTCCTTGTCGTTTAGCTCAGCATAGGAGTCCTCTAGATTTGCCATGGCATTTTCCCATTGTTATCCTTCTGAGAATGCCATGGCAATTTCCTTTTACTTGCCACTTTGCCTTACCTACACAACATCAACCAAAAGCATGACCTTTCCCGTAAAATAGCACCTATTTCCGTACTATAGGTTCGAAAACATAAACAACCACCAAATGCAATGTTATGATCCTAAATGCAACTAAATGAACTTAAATATGCTTGAAGACAATAAATAACTTAAGTAAAAAGGTTCTAAATGTAGCATTTTTACGGAGTTATCACACACCATGTTTATATACCATTTATATCATAATATTCCCACGTAAATTTCAAGAGTTTTCTAAAGAAACACCAAAATAGAATTCTAATTCTGCCAAATCTTTATTTTGGTTCTAAAGTTGAACTCTCCAAGATTCATCATTCTAGCAAAATTTCTTCTAACATTGTTAACCTTCTACCGATTCAAAATATATCTATATATAAATTTTATCTACAATCTAAGGACTACATACACTGATCTTTACTCAAATCTCTATTATTTTCTAACATAAAAACAAAAGTAAAACGATAGGCTTACCAAATTGATTAAGAAATTTAGGGATTTTGAACATCAAAGTACTAAATTTTCCAGCATCCCAAACTAAATCCTATAACTCTCTTTCAAGGGTAAAATCAGGAAGGTAGACAAAGGGAGAAGATGAAGCTTAATGAAAAATTTATCATTTTTTCCTCCCAATCCCTTTTCTTTCTAATGAAGAAGACAAGAGAGAGATATCGAGTCATGCAATTGAAACCCCCTTATCTCAATTTCTCTCTTTAAATGACAGGTGTTTAATTCTCTTATTTATTTATTTATTTAATTTTATTATTATAACGTCTCTCCCACTTACATGGCAAGTTCCTTTCATTCTATGACATGTGTAAAGACCCCTTCACACTTTCAAATTTACATGCAAGCCACAAGTTTAAATTAGTAATCAATTTGGTCCTAATAATATGATTATCACACTTCCATGGTTTTTATTTGTTCATTAATTCTCTTAACAGTTTTAATACGTACTAAATTCATGGGAATTTAGTTTAAAGGTTTAATGTAGCATTTTCTTAGGCCAAACAAAGTTTGGGATGTTACAATTTTAATATTTTCTTCAGCGAACGTGTTCGTGGACACTGAACGAACGGTTTATAAACAATAACGAATGAACCAAAACATCTTCAAAAATATAAAAGTAAACATGAATACAAACATATTCATTTGAAATCGATTTATTTACACGCTTGATTTGCTCCCTCTTGCTTGATTAAGGGCATAAACAAGCTCAGTCAAGTTTGTGTAGTGCTAAACTCAAATCGGTTCATTTAAAACTTAAATCGAGCTCGAGTCTAGTAGTTTTCAGTTGGGTTTGGCTCCAACTCAGGGCGAATCTAATTAAGGATGACAATGAAACGGTATGAATCAGATTTTCTGACTGCTTTAATTTTGAACCGAAAAAATCAAATTAAGGCATGATTCTATCCAACCCGAATAATTTTGATGTTTCATTTGCCTCGACCCGAATCCAAAATTAGACAATCATACTCAAAATCGATTCAATCCAATTTTTTATAGTTTTCAGCATCTAAATATAGGAGAAATTATATTATGAACCCTTTCTACCACTTTATCCGTGGTCTAATCAATCTGATTCATGTATCCCATATTTTTTAAGGTGAATCATCACCTCTTTACCAACATATAATTAATGAGTGAGTAATTATCAGATAGTTACTTAAAGATGAACGAACCTGATTATAAGATCACAAATAACATAGTAGAAAGAGTTATTATATAATCTCTCTGAATATAAAGAGAAAATCTGAGATTTCTCTGACAAGTATAGAACGCGATCAAGTCTTGAAAGGGTTTGGAAAGAATATTTCTTCATTAATATCATAGATACGGAGAAAGACCTTTTCTTTTTATTCCTTGGTCCCAAGCTTCATATACCTCATGTTTATAATAAATTTCAATATCTTATAGTGATTGAATCTTTGTTTTATTATGTGTGTGCTTTTTAATAATGAAAGAGAATTTTTCGATACTGTCAAGCAGTTTACAAGTTGACAGATTATTATTTATATAATAAGTAATAATTTATCAATTAAATTAGGATAAAGAAAATTTTAACTCCTAACATTTATAATTTTATTATTTTGGTCTTTATTTTTTCGGGGATAATTTAATCCTTAACTTATATCTTTTTGACAAATAACTTATTTTTTAACTCCAATAATAATTGGACCGTTAAAAATTTAATAATGACGACATGTCATATGCGTATGATAATATAAAATATATATATAAAATATAAAATATAAAAAAATTTAAATAAAATATAAAAAATTAATTAATTGTAAAATAAAAGGCTATTAAACATTCTCAACCCTAACTACCATAGAATCAAAATCTTATCTTTAAAAAATATGAACACAGTTCGAAATTAATTAATTTTTAAGATATAATTTTGATTCTATCGTAGGTAGGTTGACAATGTTTAGTAGCATTTTATTTTAGAATTAATTAGTTTTTTAATATTTTATTTTATTTTAATTATTTTATATTATATATATATGTATTTGATAGGTTAGATGTCATGTTATTTAAAATATATTATCATATGCATATGACATATCATCATTGTTAAATTTTGAACGGTTCAGTTATCATGGTTGTTAAAAAATAAGCTACTTGTTAAAAAATATAGGTTAGAGGTTAAATTTATCCCGGAAAAAGAATAAGGGTCAAAACGATAAAAATTATAAACATTAAGGGTTAAAATTATCTTTTATGTCATTAAATTAATTAAGATCAAATAATTTATCGAATAATGTACAATACATATTTTAACCCGTCAAATGTGGATGTTTTCATTCAGTTCTTTTGAGTAATAGCTAATTAATTTGTTTAAAATTTAATTCGTAAATTTAAAAGGTTTGAGAAAAATCTTATTCCAATTCAACAAAATGAATAAACAAATAGAATTCGTAAATCTTTCTAAAATATCACAATAATAATAATTATATAAATTAGTGTCTAAAGTTCATATATTTTTTCAGTTTGATACTTAAATTGTTTGGATTCATTTAATATTTGATTTTCTTAAGAAAATAATATTCAGTATTGGCATTGTATTTCAATAAGTAATCAAATTATGACGCATGTAACTTAATAATATCAATATTTTAATTGATCAATGTCACATCGAAAACTCATTAATTATTGAAATAACAAGTTTGTACATGTTAGAGAATTTTTTTTATAACTTCAATCATAATTGATATAAAATATTAGGTACTAAGTTGAAAATTTATAAGAATAGATAAATTCGTATATTTAAAGATGGAACAGGTTAGGTCGGGTCTGTTTTTTAGCCTAATTAATTTTTACTCGAAAAATAAATACTACAAATTCGATCTTGATCTAACCCAAATATTTTTTTAAAAAAAATCTGATTTGAAAATAAATACTTTAAATCTTACTCTGAATCGATTTGACCTATAAAAATAATAATTTTAAGATTTAATTATAAAAATACTTTTAAGGTTTAATTATAGAAAATATAATTTTAAGAAAAGAAATATAAATAAAAAAATAATTTTAAAAATCTAAGATAAAAAGAAAAAGGTATTATTATAAATATCTTTAAAAATATTAAAGAAAATTTAAGGGGAATTTACATAATTAATCACGGATATAATATTTTATACATTAAATCTGAATTCAATCTAATTGAACTTTTTACTTAATAAAATCTGGATCCAATTCTAACCCATTTTTCATTAAAATATTCAACCCGATCAAGTCGGTAAAATGTTTATCCCTATGTATTTAAACCAAATATTTATGTATATTTTAGTGATTTATTTGTCAATGGTAATAGAAATATTTTTAGTCAAAATCAATAAGTTGACGCGGCGAGTTGTACGATATGCAATGGTATGGGTGTTCAAAGATACTTAACTCGATTAACTCAATCTGATTATCCGAATAAAAATAATTGAGTATTTATTTGAATTTTTTATTTAGGGTCAGATATTTGGTTCGTCATTTTTCGGATCGGACTTTGGTCATAATATTAAAAATTTTTAGATACCCGGTTTTTATTTTTATATTTTTTATTTTAAATATAATTATTATTTAAAAATAATAATTTTTGAAGTTGACAAAATTTGAACATTACTCATTTATAATTATATATCCACTATTTTTTACATTTGCATTAACCAAGATAAAAATCAATTAAATATTATTTACTATTTAAATCATTAATTTTTATACATTAAAATAAATTAAATTAATTAAAAATATTTAAGAAAAACTTCTTTTACATCTTATGTTTTGTTTCGAATTAGATTATAATTTTTAAATTTTATGTTTATTTATGTAACTAGAGTTTTAAAATTTAATATTTGGATTTTAGATTATGTAATTAGAACTTTTAAATTTATATACTTTAAAATTAAATTTAAAATTCATATATATAAAAATAAAATACGGGTATCCAACTACTCAAATTTTCAGATATTCGGCTACCTAAAATATCAAATATCCGAAAATCTCAGGTCAAGATATGAGCCGATTTTTACACTACTCAAAATTTTAGATACTCAATACTTTAAATACTAAATATTCTAATACCCGAATTTGAACACCTGTATGCAACTGATCTAGTCCTTCCTCTCCTCTCTACTCTCCTGTGACGGGGATATCTCCGGTCAGTGTGAGAGTCACTAATCTAACGTGATGTGAGCATTCTTTAGCTCACCAACGAATCAAATCTCATCATTTTGGGTAGGTATCCAATGCGGAGACGAATCTAAAGCGTGATTAGAGCTTTAACTTTTTGGGGATCAATCTCATTTCGAGGAAAAATATTTAATGAACCATTTACACCGTCGGTCATTATCGTAATCAATAAAAGAAAATAGAAAAAATTACATTCGACAAAACAAATATTTATTTATTTAAAAATTAAAAATAAAATTTAAATAATAAAATATGATACGAATAATTCAAATAAAATGAGTATTTATGGAACTTAAATTTCATTTTTATAACAATTTTTCTCTTTACAATTTAATCTTTTGATTTTTCTTAAAAAAATCTTTTGATTTTGTATTTTATTCTAATTAATCTTATGACTGCAATCCGTTTTAAATTATTTTTCATCAATTCTTTAATATTTTTATATTCACATTAATAATTTTCTCCTCAAAATTTATTCTTTTAAAAAATAATAATATTATTATATTATATAATTTCAGATATTATTTGATTTTTAAATAATATTATAAATATCCCTCACAATTATGAAAAATATTTGAAGAAATCTATATCATTTATGAATATAGAAAATCATTTAAATTAAATTTAATTAGTATCATAATATTATAAATTTTATAATTAAATTTAAACATTGTTAATATTTTTATTTTAATACAATAATTAAAAAACTTTTTTGTACTAAATTGAAAAAGTTGCAAAATATTTAAAGTCCAAAGAATTTAAAAATGTTTGATGTGTTTTTAAATGGTTTTGTGAGGCTTCAAAATGATTTTTATAAATAGCAAGAGTTGTGAAATTTTAGTATACGTGCTGACATGATCTTGACTATACCGATACGCTTTAGAAGTTTTACTACATGTAAATTCAGAACCAAAAATATGTATTGGTATAAATTTTCTCGTACCCCGATATACCTTGATGTGTTGATACCTTTGTGTTGCTTTAGCCTTTAACTATTATTTTTTAAAGATAGTGTATCGATACATGTTCAATGCGCAGCGATACTAAGACATCCATAATGAAAAATTAAACATGAAAATTGATCTCTAACAACTTTAATTGAACCTAACAGTTTTCAATTGTTAGAAACTCAATCTATACCATAAAAGAATATCGTAGACAATTGAAGATGGTTATAAAAAATATCTAAACAAGATAATCAAGAGAATTTGAATTTAAATGTCATGTTCCGGGTTTTAGGACTCAGTTTTGGGTTAACCCGAAGTATGGACCTCGTGTTTGATCCTTAGAAACCTTATTGGACTAAGAGTTTAGTTGGGTTTTGGTTGGGTTTGGGTGAGTTGAAGCTTTAGGTCATTTTGGTAAATGACTAATTAATGAAAATAAGGTCGTGGGGGAATTTAATTTTTACATAATGCAAAATGTATGAAATCAGCCCTTAAGCTTTGTTCCTCATTTTTTTCTCATCCTTTTCTATTTCAAACAATCACCAAAGATAGAGGTTTGAATGTTAGCTCATAGAATCACGTTTGTTTGTTAGGAGGTTTGTTCAGCTCAAAAGGATCTATTTTGTAAAATTAATTTGGTTGAAAATAGTGAAAGTTGGATTTTAGAATAGGCTTAAGGATAAACGAGAATAAATTATGAGAGCTCTAGGGTCACTAAATGTTATTGTTTATCTTCTTAAAATCTTCTCAATAGAATAATAACTCATTGCTAATATTTCATGCAGTGAAAGAACTTGGCGAGACATCCTTAAGCTTGGGTAAGGAGTAAGCTTGAAGGGTTTAAGAAGAGGTTTTAGCAGCTTACTTTGAGGTTATTACACTCTCCAGTTTTATTTTGTATCATTTTTATGACATGTTTGATTGATGTATGATGATTTTGGTTGAGGTTAGAGCTTGTATGTATATCAATAACAAATTGTTATATGGATATTATCTTGGGTTGAAATTGATTAAAAAATACTTAGATACTTCTAATAACAAGTAGGAACGTTTCTAGATTGATAAACTTGCATTTCGGGGCAAAATATGGAAAATTCGAGCTTCAGGTTTTGTTTTTTGAGCTTAGGTATATGACAACACGTCGTTTGTGATGTCAAATAAAGTAATCTTTAATCTCGATAAAATAAATAAAGTAAAGTAGAATAGTGAGAGTAAGGGTCGATACACATGTTCAAAAGTCAATAATTAAATATTTAAACTCATAAAATTTGATTTAATAACATTTGGTTGTCGTTTTGTTGGGATTAAAACGTGTATGTCTAAATGGACTTTATAGAGATTCCGTTCTTATTTTAACCGAGTAAAATTCTAAAAATTTCAGATTAATCTGTATAATTTTGTTCAAAAGCTAATAATTAAATATTTGAAATAATAAAATTTGATTTTAATGAAATTTGGTTGTCGTTTTGTTGGGATTAAAACGTGCATGTCTAAATGGGCTTTATAGGGATTCCGTTCGAATTTTACCTGAGTAAAAAGCTGAAAATTTGAGATTAATCTGTATAATTTTGTTCAAAAGCCTATAATTAACTATTTGGACTCATAAAATTTGATTTAATAACATTTGGTTGTCGTTTTGTTGGGATTAAAATGTGCATGTCTAAATAGGCTTTATAGAGATTCCGTTCTAATTTTAACCGAGTAAAATTCTGAAAATTTCAGATTAATCCGTATAATTTTGTTCAAAAGCTAATAATTAAAAATTTGAAATCATAAAATTTGATTTTAATAAAATTTGATTGTCGTTTTGATGCGATTAAAACGAGCATGTCTAAATGTGCTCTATAGAGAATCCGTTCGTATTTAACCGAGTAAAACCCTTAAAATTTGAGATTAATCTGTATAATTTTGTTCAAAAGACCATAATTAAATATTTAAACTCATAAAATTTGATTTAATAACATTTGATTGTCGTTTTGTTGGGATTAAAACGTGCATGTCTAAATGGACTTTATAGAGATTCCGTTCTAATTTTAACCGAGTAAAATTCTGAAAATTTCAGATTAATCTGTATAATTTTATTCAAAAGCTAATAATTAAATATTTGAAATCATAAAATTTGATTTTAATAAATTTTGGTTGTCGTTTTGTTGGGATTAAAACGTGCATGTCTAAATGGGCTTTATAGAGATTCCGTTCGTATTTTAACCGAGTAAAATTCTGAAAGTTTCAGATTAATCTGTATAATTTTGTTCAAAAGCTAATAATTAAAAATTTGAAATCATAAAATTTGATTTTGATAAAATTTGGTTGTCGTTTTGATGCGATTAAAACGAGAATGTCTAAATGTGCTCTATAGAGAATCCGTTCGTATTTAACCGAGTAAAACCCTTATAATTTGAGATTAATCTGTATAATTTTGTTCAAAATTCCATAATTAAATATTTAAACTCATAAAATTTGATTTAATAACATTTGGTTATCGTTTTGGTTGGATTAAAACGTGCATGTCTAAATGGGCTTTATAGAGATTCCGTTGTAATTTTAACCGAGTAAAATTCTGAAAATTTCAGATTAATCTGTATAATTTTGTTCAAAACCTAATAATTAAATATTTGAAATCATAAAATTTGATTTTAATAAGATTTGGTTATCGTTTTGAAGCGATTAAAACATGCACGTCTAAATGGTCTTTATAGAGATTCTTTTCGAATTTTAATAGATTAAAAATCTGAAAATTTGAGATTAATCTGTATAATTTTGTTCAAAAGCCAATAATTAACTATTTGTACTCATAAAATTTAATTTAATAACATTTGATTGTCGTTTTGATGCGATTAATACGAGCATGTCTAAATGTGCTCTATAGAGAATCCGTTTGAATTTTAACCGAGTAAAAACCTTAAAATTTGAGATTAATCTGTATAATTTTATTCAAAAGCCCATAATTAAATATTTAAACACATAAAATTTGATTTAATAATATTTTGTTGTCGTTTTATTGAGCTTAAAACGTATATGTCTAAATGGACTTTATAGAGATTCCGTTCTTATTTTAACCGATTAAATTCTGAAAATTTCAGATTAATCTGTATAATTTTGTTCAAAAGCTAATAATTAAATATTTGAAATCATAAAATTTGATTTTAATAAAATTTGGTTGTCATTTTGTTGGGATTAAAATGTGCATGTCTAAATGGGCTTTATAGAGATTTCGTTCGAAATTTACCTGAGTAAAAAGTTGAAAATTTGAGATTAATCTGTGTAATTTTGTTCAAAAGCCTATATTAACTATTTGGACTCATAAAATTTGATTTAATAACATTTGGTTGTCGTTTTGTTGGGATTAAAACGTGCATGTCTAAATGGGCTTTATAGAGATTCCGTTCTAATTTTAACAGAGTAAAATTCTGAAAATTTCAGATTAATCTGTAAAATTTTGTTCAAAAGCTAACAATTAAAAATTTGAAATCATAAAATTTGATTTTAATAAAATTTGGTTGTCGTTTTGATGCGATTAAAACGAGCATGTCTAAATGTGCTCTATAGAGAATCCGTTCGTATTTAACCGAGTAAAACCCTTAAAATTTGAGATTAATCTGTATAATTTTGTTCAAAAGTCCATAATTAAATATTTATACTCATAAAATTTTATTTAATAACATTTAGTTGTCGTTTTGTTGGGATTAAAACGTGCATGTCTAAATGGGCTTTATAGAGATTCCGTTCTAATTTTAACCGAGTAAAATTCTGAAAATTTCAGATTAATCTGTATAATTTTATTCAGAACCTAATAATTAAATATTTGAAATCATAAAATTTGATTTTAATAAAATTTGGTTGTCGTTTTGATGCGATTAAAACGTGCATGTCTAAATGGGCTTTATAGAGATTCCGTTCAAATTTTAATAGATTAAAAAGCTAAAAATTGGTGATTAATCTGTATAATTTTGTTCAAAAGCCTATAATTAACTATTTGGACTCATAAAATTTAATTTAATAACATTTGATTGTCGTTTTGATGCGATTAATACGAGCATGTCTAAATGTGCTCTATAGAGAATTCGTTTGAATTTTAACCGAGTAAAAATCTTAAAATTTGAGATTAATCTGTATAATTTTATTCAAAAGCCCATAATTAAATATTTAAACACATAAAATTTGATTTAATAATATTTGGTTGTCGTTTTATTGGGATTAAAACTTGTATGTCTAAATGGACTTTATAGAGATTCCGTTCTTATTTTAACCGAGTAAAATTCTTAAAATTTGAGATTAATCTGTATAATTTTGTTTAAAAGCCCATAATTAAATATTTAAACTCATAAAATTTGATTTAATTGCATTTGATTATCGTTTTGTTGGAATTAAAACGTGCATATCTAAATGGGTTTTATAGAGATTCCGTTCAAATTTTACCTGACTAAAAAGCAAAAAATTTGAGATTAATCTGTATAATTTTGTTCAAAAGCCTATAATTAACCATTTGAACTCATAAAATTTGATTTAATAATATTTGGTTATCGTTTTGTTGGGATTAAAACGTGCATGTCTAAATGGGCCTTATAGAGAGTCCGTTCTAATTTTAACCGAGTAAAATTCTGAAAATTTCAGATTAATGTGTATAATTTTGTTCAAAAGCTAATAATTAAAAATTTGAAATCATAAAATTTGATCTTAATAATATTTTGTTGTCGTTTTGATGCGATTAAAACGAGCATGTCTAAATATGCTCTGTAGAGAATCCGTTCGAATTTTAACCAAGTAAAACCCATAAAATTTGAGATTAATCTATATAATTTTGTTCAAAAGCCCATAATTAAATATTTAAACTCATAAAATTTGATTTATTAACATTTGGTTGTCGTTTTGTTGGGATTAAAACGTGTATGTCTAAATGGGCTTTATACAGAGTCCGTTCTAATTTTAACCGAGTAAAATTCTGAATATTTCAGATTAATCTGTATAATTTTGTTCAAAAGCTAATAATTAAATATTTGAAATCATAAAATTTGAGTTTAGTAAAATTTGCTTGTCGTTTTGATGCGATTAAAACGTGCATGTTTAAATAGGCTTTATAGAGATTCCGTTCTAATTTTAACCGAGTAAAATTCTGAAAATTTTAGATTAATCTGTATAATTTTGTTCAAAAGCTAATAATTAAATATTTGAAATCATAAAATTTGATTTTAGTAAAATTTGGTTGTCGTTTTGATGCGATTAAAACGTGCATGTCTAAATAGGCTTTATAGAGATTTCGTTCTAATTTTACCTGAGTAAAAAGTTGAAAATTTCAGATTAATTTGTATAATTTTGTTCAAAAGCCTATAATTAACTATTTGGACTCATAAAATTTGATTTAATAACATTTGGTTGTCGTTTTGTTGGGATTGAAACGTGCATGTCTAAATTGGCTTTATAGAGATTCCGTTCTAATTTTAACCGAGTAAAATTATGAAAATTTCAGATTAATCTGTATAATTTTGTTCAAAAGCTAATAATTAAAAATTTGAAATCATAAAATTTGATTTTAATGAAATTTGGTTGTCATTTTGATGCGATTAAAACGAGCATGTCTAAATGTGCTCTATAGAGAATCCGTTCGTATTTAACCGAGTAAAACCCTTAAAATTTGAGATTAATCTGTATAATTTTGTTCAAAAGTCCATAATTAAATATTTAAACTCATAAAATTTGATTTAATAACATTTGGTTGTCGTTTTGTTGGGATTAAAACGTGCATGTCTAAATGGGCATTATAGAGATTCCGTTCTAATTTTAACCGAGTAAAATTCTAAAAATTTTAGATTAATCTGTATAATTTTGTTCAAAAGCTAATAATTAAAAATTTGAAATCATAAAATTTCATTTTAATCAAATTTGGTTGTCGTTTTGATGCGATTAAAATGTGCATGTCTAAATGGGCTTTATAGAGATTCCGTTCGAATTTTAACCGAGTAAAAAGCTGAAAATTTGAGATTAATCTGTATAATTTTGTTCAAAAGCCCATAATTAAATATTTAAACACATAAAATTTGATTTAATAACATTTGATTATCGTTTTGTTGGGATTAAAACGTGCATGTCTAAATGGGCTTTATAGATATTCCGTTCTAATTTTAACTGAGTAAAATTCTCTAAATTTCAGATTAATCTGTATAATTTTGTTCAAAATCTAATAATTAATTATTTGAAATCATAAAATTTCATTTTAATAAAATTTGATTGTCGTGTTGATGCGATTAAAATGAGCATGTCTAAATGTGCTCTATAAAGAATCCGTTCGAATTTTAACCGAGTAAAGCCCTTAAAATTTGAGATTAATCTATATAATTTTGTTCAAAAGCCTATAATTAACTATTTGCACTCATAAAATATGATTTAATAACTTTTGGTTGTCGTTTTGTTAGGATTAAAACGTGCATATCTAAATGGGCTTTATAGAGATTACGTTCTAATTTTAACCGAGTAAAATTCTGAAAATTTCAGATTAATCTGTATAATTTTGTTCAAAAGCTAATAATTAAATATTTGAAATCATAAAATTTGATTTTAGTAAAATTTGGTTGTCGTTTTGATGCGATTAAAACGTGCATGTTTAAATGGGCTTTATAGAGATTCCGTTCGAATTTTAATCGATTAAAAAGCTGAAAATTTGAGATTAATCTGTATAATTTTGTTCAAAAGCCTATAATTAACTATTTGGACTCATAAAATTTAATTTAATAACATTTGATTATCGTTTTGATTTGATTAATACGAGCATGTCTAAATGTTCTCTATAGAGAATCCGTTTGAATTTTAACCGAGTAGAAACCTTAAAATTTGAGATTAATCTGTATAATTTTATTCAAAAGCCCATAATTAAATATTTAAACACATAAAATTTGATTTAATAATATTTGGTTGTCGTTTTATTGAGATTAAAACGTGTATGTCTAAATGGACTTTATAGAGATTCCGTTCTTATTTTAACCGAGTAAAATTCTGAAAATTTCAGATTAATTTGTATAATTTTGTTCAAAAGCTAATAATTAAATATTTGAAATCATAAAATTTGATTTTAATAAAATTTGGTTGTCGTTTTGTTGAGATTAAAACGTGCGTGTCTAAATGGGCTTTATAGAGATTCTGTTCGAATTTTACCTGAGTAAAAAGCTGAAAATTTGATATTAATCTGTATAATTTTGTTCAAAAGCCTATAATTAACTATTTGGACACATAAAATTTGATTTAATAATATTTGGTTGTCGTCTTGTTGGGATTAAAACGTGCATGTCTAAATGGACTTTATAGAGATTCCGTTCTTATTTTAACCGAGTAAAATTCTGAAAATTTCATATTAGTCTGTATAATTTTGTTCAAAAGCTAATAATTAAATATTTGATATCATAAAATTTGATTTTAATAAAATTTGGTTATCGTTTTGTTGGGATTAAAACGTGCATGTCTAAATGGGCTTTATAGAGATTCCGTTCTAATTTTAACCGAGTAAAATTCTGAAAATTTCAAATTAATCTATATAATTTTGTTCAAAAGATAATAATTAATTATTTGAAATCATAAAATTTGATTTTAATAAAATTTGGTTGTCGTTTTGATGCGATTAAAACGAGCATGTCTAAATGTGCTCTATAAAGAATCCGTTCGAATTTTAACCGAGTAAAGCCCATAAATTTGAGATTAATCTGTATAATTTTGTTCAAAAGCCCATAATTAAATATTTAAACTCATAAAATTTGATTTAATAACATTTGGTTGTCGTTTTGTTGGGATTAAAAGGTGCATGTCGAAATGGGCTTTATAGAGATTCCGTTCTAACTTTAACCGAGTAAAATTCTGAAAATTTCAGATTAATCTGTATAATTTTGCTCAAAAGCTAATAATTAAATATTTAAAATCAGAAAATTTGATTTTAATAAAATTTGGTTGTCGTTTTGATGCGATTAAAACGTGCATGTCTAAATGCGTTTTATAAAGATTCCGTTCGAATTTTAACCGAGTAAAAATCTTAAAATTTGAGATTAATCTGTGTAATTTTGTTCAAAATCCCATAATTAAATATTTAAACACATAAAATTTGATTTAATAACATTTGGTTGTCGTTTTGTTGGGATTGAAACGTGTATGTCTAAATAGGCTTTATAGAGATTCCGTTCTAATTTTAACCGAGTAAAATTCTGAAAATTTCAGATTAATCTGTATAATTTTGTTCAAAAGCTAATAATTAATTATTTGAAATCATAAAATTTGATTTTAATAAAATTTGGTTGTCGTTTTGATGCGATTAAAACGAGCATGTCTAAATATGCTCTATAAAGAATTCGTTCGAATTTTAACTGAGTAAAACCTATAAATTTGAGATTAATCTGTATAATTTTGCTCAAAAGCCCATAATTAAATATTTAAACTCATAAAATTTGATTTAATAACATTTGGTTGTCGTTTTGTTGGGATTAAAAGGTGTATCTCGAAATGGGCTTTAAAGAGATTCCGTTCTAATTTTAACCGAGTCAAATTCTGAAAATTTCAGATTAATATGTATAATTTTGTTCAAAAGCTAATAATTAAATAATATTTGAAATCAGAAAATTTGATTCTCGTTTTGATGCTATTAAAACGTGCATGTCTAAATGGGCTTTATACAGATTCCGTTCGAATTTTAACCGAGTAAAAAGCTTAAAATTTGAGATTAATCTATATAATTTTGTTTAGAAGCCTATAATTAACTATTTGAACTCATAAAATTTAACTTAATAACATTTGGTTGTCGTTTTGATGCGATTAATACGAGCATGTCTAAATGTGCTCTATAGAGAATCCGTTTGAATTTTAACCGAGTAAAAACCTTAAAATTTGAGATTAATCTGTATAATTTTGTTCAAAAGCCCATAATTAACTATTTAAACTCATAAAATTTGATTTAATAACATTTGGTTGTCGTTTTGTTGGGATTAAAACGTACATGTCTAAATGGGCTTTATAGAGAATACGTTCTAATTTTAACCAAGTAAAATTCTGAAAATTTTAGATTAATCTGTATAATTTTGTTCAAAAGCTAATAATTAATTATTTGAAATCATAAAATTTAATTTTAATAAAATTTGGTTGTCGTTTTGATGCGATTAAAACGAGCATGTCTAAATATCCTCTAGAAAGAATCCGTTCGAATTTTAACCGAGTAAAACCCTTAAAATTTAAGATTAATCTGTATAATATTGTTCAAAAGCCCATAATTAAATATTTAAATTCATAAAATTTGATTTAATAACATTTGGTTGTCGTTTTATTGGGATTAAAACGTGTATGTCTAAATGAACTTTATAGAGATTCCGTTCTAATTTTAACCGAGTAAAATTCTGAAAATTTCAGATTAATCTGTATAATTTTGTTCAAAAGCTAATAATTAATTATTTGAAATCATAAAATTTGATTTTAATAAAATTTGGTTGTCGTTTTGATGCGATTAAAAGGAGCATGTCTAAATGTACTCTATAAAGAATCCATTCGAATTTTAACCGAGTAAAACCCTTAAAATTTGAGATTAATCTGTATAATTTTGTTCAAAATCCCATAATTAAATATTTAAACACATAAAATTTGATTTAATAACATTTGGTTGTCGTTTTGTTGGGATTAAAAGGTGTATGTCGAAATGGGCTTTATAGAGATTCCGTTCTAATTTTAACCGAGTAAAATTCTAAAAATTTCAGATTAATCTATATAATTTTGTTCAAAAGCTAATAATTAATTATTTGAAATCATAAAATTTGATTTTAATAAAATTTGGTTGTCGTTTTGATGCGATTAAAAGGAGCATGTCTAAATGTACTCTATAAAGAATCCATTCGAATTTTAACCGAGTAAAACCCTTAAAATTTGAGATTAATCTGTATAATTTTGTTCAAAAGCCCATAATTAAATATTTAAACTCATAAAATTTGATTTAATAACATTTGGTTGTCGTTTTATTGGGATTAAAAGGTGCATGTCGAAATGGGCTTTACAGAGATTCTGTTCTAATTTTAACCGAGTAAAATTCTAAAAATTTTAGACTAATCTGTATAATTTTGTTCAAAAGCTAATAATTAAATATTTTAAATCATAAAATTTGATATTAATAAAATTTGGTTGTCGTATTGATGCGATTAATATGTACATATCTAAATGGGTTTTATAGAGATTTCGTTCGAATTTTAACCGAGTAAAAAGCTGAAAATTTGAGATTAATCTGTATAATTTTGTTCAGAAGCCTATAATTAACTATTTGGACTCATAAAATTTAATTTAATAACATTTGGTTATCGTTTTGATGCGATTAATATAAGCATGTCTAAATGTGCTCTATAGAGAATCCGTTTGAATTTTAACCGAGTAAAAATCTTAAAATTTGAGATTAATCTGTATAATTTTGTTCAAAAGCCCATAATTAAATATTTAAACACATAAAATTTGATTTAAAAACATTTGATTGTCGTTTTGTTGGAATTAAAACGTGCATGTCTAAATGGGCTTTATAGAGATTCCGTTCTAATTTTAACTCAGTAAAATTCTGAAAATTTCAAATTAATCTATATAATTTTGTTCAAAAGCTAATAATTAATTATTTGAAATCATAAAATTTGATTTTAATAAAATTTTGTTGTCGTTTTGATGCGATTAAAACGAGCATGTCTAAATGTGCTCTATAAAGAATCCGTTCGAATTTTAACCGAGTAAAACCCATAAATTTGAGATTAATCTGTATAATTTTGTTCAAAATCCCATAATTAAATATTTAAACTCATAAAATTTGATTTAATAACATTTCGTTGTCGTTTTGTTGGGATTAAAAGGTGCATGTCGAAATGGGCTTTATAGAGATTCCGTTCTAATTTTAACCGAGTAAAATTCTAAAAATTTCAGATTAATCTATATAATTTTGTTCAAAAGCTAATAATTAAATATTTGAAATCATAAAATTTGTTTTTAAAAGAATTTGGTTGTCGTATTGATGCGATTAAAACGTGCATGTATAAATGGACTTTATAGAGATTCCGTTCGAATTTTAATCGAGTAAAAAGCTGAATATTTGAGATTAATCTGTACAATTTTGTTCAAAAGCCTATAATTAACTATTTGGACTCATAAAATTTAATTTAATAAAATTTGGTTATCGTTTTGATGCGATTAATACGAGCATGTCTAAATGTGCTCTATAGAGAATCCGTTTAAATTTTAACCGAGTAAAAATCTTAAAATTTGAGATTAATCTGTATAATTTTGTTCAAAAGCCCATAATTAAATATTTAAACACATAAAATTTGATTTAAAAACATTTGATTGTCGTTTTGTTGGAATTAAAACGTGCATGTCTAAATGGGCTTTATAGAGATTCCGTTCTAATTCTAACCGAGTAAAATTCTGAAAATTTCAAATTAATCTGTATAATTTTATTCAAAAGCTAATAATTAATTATTTGGAATCATAAAATTTGATTTTAATAAAATTTGGTTGTCGTTTTGATGCGATTAAAAGGAGCATGTCTAAATGTACTCTATAAAGAATCCATTCGAATTTTAACCGAGTAAAACCCATAAATTTGAGATTAATCTTTATAATTTTTTTCAAAAGCCCATAATTAAATATTTAAACTCATAAAATTTGATTTAATAACATTTGGTTGTCGTTTTACTGGGATTAAAAGGTGCATGTCGAAATGGGCTTTATAGAGATTCTGTTCTAATTTTAACCGAGTAAAATTCTAAAAATTTCAGACTAATCTGTATAATTTTGTTCAAAAGCTAATAATTAAATATTTGAAATCATAAAATTTGATATTAATAAAATTTGGTTGTCGTATTGATGCGATTAATATGTACATATCTAAATGGGTTTTATAGAGATTCCGTTCTAATTTTAACCGAGTAAAAAGCTGAAAATTTGAGATCAATCTGTATAATTTTGTTCAAAAGCCTATAATTAACTATTTGGACTCATAAAATTTAATTTAATAACATTTGGTTATCGTTTTGATGCGATTAATATAAGCATGTCTAAATGTGCTCTATAGAGAATCCGTTTGAATTTTAACCGAGTAAAAATCTTAAAATTTGAGATTAATCTGTATAATTTTGTTCAAAAGCCCATAATTAAATATTTAAACACATAAAATTTGATTTAAAAACATTTGATTGTCGTTTTGTTGGAATTAAAACGTGCATGTCTAAATGGGCTTTATAGAGATTCCGTTCTAATTTTAACCGAGTAAAATTCTGAAAATTTCAAATTAATCTATATAATTTTGTTCAAAAGCTAATAATTAATTATTTGAAATCATAAAATTTGATTTTAATAAAATTTGGTTGTCGTTTTGATGCGATTAAAACGAGCATGTCTAAATGTGCTCTATAAAGAATCCGTTCGAATTTTAACCGAGTAAAACCCATAAATTTGAGATTAATCTGTATAATTTTGTTCAAAATCCCATAATTAAATATTTAAACTCATAAAATTTGATTTAATAACATTTCGTTGTCGTTTTGTTGGGATTAAAAGGTGCAAGTCGAAATGGGCTTTATAGAGATTCCGTTCTAATTTTAACCGAGTAAAATTCTGAAAATTTCAGATTAATCTGTATAATTTTGTTCAAAAGCTAATAATTAAATATTTGAAATCATAAAATTTGTTTTTAAAAAAATTTGTTTGTCGTATTGATGCGATTAAAATGTGCATGTCTAAATGGGCTTTATAGAGATTCCGTTCGAATTTTAACTGAGTAAAAAGCTGAAAATTTGAGATTAATCTGTATAATTTTGTTCAAAAGCCTATAATTAACTATTTGGAATCATAAAATTTAATTTAATAACATTTGGTTATCGTTTTGATGCGATTAATACGAGCATGTCTAAATGTGCTCTATAGAGAATCCGTTTAAATTTTAACCGAGTAAAAATTTTAAAATTTGAGATTAATCTGTATAATTTTGTTCAAAAGCCCATAATTAAATATTTAAACACATAAAATTTGATTTAATAACATTTGGTTATCATTTTGTTGGGATTAAAAGGTGCATGTCGAAATGGGCTTTATAGAGATTCCGTTCTAATTTTAACTGTGTAAAATTTTGAAAATTTCAGATTAATTTGTATAATTTTGTTCAAAAGCTAATAATTAAATATTTGAAATTAGAAAATTTATTTTAATAAAATTTGGTTGTCGTTTTGATGCGATTAAAACGTGCATGTCTAAATGTGCTCTATAAAGAATCCGTTCGAATTTTAACCGAGTAAAACCCTTAAACTTTGAGATTAATCTATTTAATTTTGTTCAAAAGCCCATAATTAAATATTTAAACACATAAAATTTGATTTAATAACATTTGATTGTCGTTTTGTTGGGATTAAAAGGTGCATGTCGAAATGGGCTTTATAGAGATTCCGTTCTAATTTTAACCGAGTAAAATTCTGAAAATTTCAGATTAATCTGTATAATTTTTTTCAAAAGCTAATAATTAAATATTTGAAATCATAAAATTTGATTTTAATAAAATTTGGTTGTCGTATTGAAGCGATTAAAATGTGCATGTCTAAATGGGCTTTATAGGGATTCTGTTCGAATTTTAACCGAGTAAAAAGCTGAATATTTGAGATTAATCTGTATAATTTTGTTCAAAAGCCTATAATTGACTATTTGGACTCATAAAATTTAATTTAATAACATTTGGTTGTCGTTTTGATGCGATTAATATGAGCATGTCTAAATGTGCTCTATAGAGAATCCGTTTGAATTTTAACCGAGCAAAAATCTTAAAATTTGAGATTAATCTGTATAATTTTGTTCAAAAGCCCATAATTAAATATTTAAACACATAAAATTTGATTTAAAAACATTTTATTGTCGTTTTCTTGGGATTAAAACGTGTATGTCTAAATAGGCTTTATAGAGATTCCGTCCTAATTTTAACCAAGTAAAATTCAGAAAATTTCAAATTGATCTGTATAATTTTGTTCAAAAGCTAATAATTAATTATTTGAAATCATAAAATTTGATTTTAATAAAATTTGGTTGTCGTTTTGATGCGATTAAAACGAGCATGCCTAAATGTGCTCTATAAAGAATCCGTTCGAATTTTAACCGATTAAAACCTATAAATTTGAGATTAATCTGTATAATTTTGTTCAAAAGCCCATAATTAAATATTTAAACTCATAAAATTTGATTTAATAACATTTGGTTGTCGTTTTGTTGGGATTAAAAGGTGCATGTCGAAATGGGCTTTATAGAGATTTTGTTCTAATTTTAACCGATTAAAATTCTGAAAATTTCAGATTAATCTGTATAATTTTGTTCAAAAGCTAATAATTAAATATTTGAAATCAGAAAATTTGATTTTAATAAAATTTGGTTGTCGTATTGATACGATTAAAACGTGCATGTTTAAATGGACTTTATAGAGATTCCATTCAAATTTTAACCGAGTAAAAAGCTGAAAATTTAAGATTAATCTGTATAATTTTGTTCAAAAGCCTATAATTAACTATTTGGACTCATAAAATTTAATTTAATAACATTTGGTTATCGTTTTGATGCGATTAATATGAGCATGTCTAAATGTTCTCTATAGAGAATCCGTTTGAATTTTATCCGAGTAAAACCTATAAATTTGAGATTAATCTGTATAATTTTGTTCAAAAGCCCATAATTAAATATTTAAACTCATAAAATTTGATTTAATAACATTTGGTTGTCGTTTTGTTGGGATTAAAAGGTGCATGTCGAAATGGGCTTTATAGAGATTTTGTTCTAATTTTAACCGATTAAAATTCTGAAAATTTCAGATTAATCTGTATAATTTTGTTCAAAAGCTAATAATTAAATATTTGAAATCAGAAAATTTGATTTTAATAAAATTTGGTTGTCGTATTGATACGATTAAAACGTGCATGTTTAAATGGACTTTATAGAGATTCCATTCAAATTTTAACCGAGTAAAAAGCTGAAAATTTAAGATTAATCTGTATAATTTTGTTCAAAAGCCTATAATTAACTATTTGGACTCATAAAATTTAATTTAATAACATTTGGTTATCGTTTTGATGCGATTAATATGAGCATGTCTAAATGTTCTCTATAGAGAATCCGTTTGAATTTTATCCGAGTAAAACCTATAAATTTGAGATTAATCTGTATAATTTTGTTCAAAAGCCCATAATTAAATATTTAAACTCATAAAATTTGATTTAATAACATTTGGTTGTCGTTTTGTTGGGATTAAAAGGTGCATGTCGAAATGGGCTTTATAGAGATTTTGTTCTAATTTTAACCGATTAAAATTCTGAAAATTTCAGATTAATCTGTATAATTTTGTTCAAAAGCTAATAATTAAATATTTGAAATCAGAAAATTTGATTTTAATAAAATTTGGTTGTCGTATTGATACGATTAAAACGTGCATGTTTAAATGGACTTTATAGAGATTCCATTCAAATTTTAACCGAGTAAAAAGCTGAAAATTTAAGATTAATCTGTATAATTTTGTTCAAAAGCCTATAATTAACTATTTGGACTCATAAAATTTAATTTAATAACATTTGGTTATCGTTTTGATGCGATTAATATGAGCATGTCTAAATGTTCTCCATAGAGAATCCGTTTGAATTTTATCCGAGTAAAACCTATAAATTTGAGATTAATCTGTATAATTTTGTTCAAAAGCCCATAATTAAATATTTAAACTCATAAAATTTGATTTAATAACATTTCGTTGTCGTTTTGTTGGGATTAAAAGGTGCATGTCGAAATGGGCTTTATAGAGATTTTGTTCTAATTTTAACCGATTAAAATTCTGAAAATTTCAGATTAATTTGTATAATTTTGTTCAAAAGCTAATAATTAAATATTTGAAATCAGAAAATTTTATTTTAATAAAATTTGGTTGTCGTATTGATATGATTAAAACGTGCATGTTTAAATGGACTTTATAGAGATTCCGTTCAAATTTTAACCGAGTAAAAAGCTGAAAATTTAAGATTAATCTGTATAATTTTGTTCAAAAGCCTATAATTAACTATTTGGACTCATAAAATTTAATTTAATAACATTTGGTTATCGTTTTGATGCGATTAATATAAGCATGTCTAAATGTGCTCTATAGAGAATCCGTTTGAATTTTAACCGAGTAAAAATCTTAAAATTTGAGATTAATCTGTATAATTTTGTTCAAAAGCCCATAATTAAATATTTAAACACATAAAATTTGATTTAAAAACATTTGATTGTCGTTTTGTTGGAATTAAAACGTGCATGTATAAATGGGCTTTATAGAGATTCCGTTGTAATTTTAACCGAGTAAAATTCTAAAAATTTCAAATTAATCTGTATAATTTTGTTCAAAAGCTAATAATTAATTATTTGAAATCATGAAATTTGATTTTAATAAAATTTGGTTGTCGTTTTGATGCGATTAATACGAGCATGTCTAAATGTGCTCTATAAAGAATCCGTTCGAATTTTAACCGAGTAAAACTCATAAATTTGAGATTAATCTGTATAATTTTGTTCAAAATCCCATAATTAAATATTTAAACTCATAAAATTTGATTTAATAACATTTCGTTGTCGTTTTGTTGGGATTAAAAGGTGCATGTCGAAATGGGCTTTATAGAGATTCCGTTCTAATTTTAACCGAGTAAAATTCTGAAAATTTCAGATTAATCTGTATAATTTTGTTCAAAAGCTAATAATTAAATATTTGAAATCAAAAAATTTTATTTTAATAAAATTTGGTTGTCGTATTGATATGATTAAAACGTGCATGTTTAAATGGACTTTATAGAGATTCCGTTCAAATTTTAACCGAGTAAAAAGCTGAAAATTTAAGATTAATCTGTATAATTTTGTTCAAAAGCCTATAATTAACTATTTGGACTCATAAAATTTAATTTAATAACATTTGGTTATCGTTTTGATGCGATTAATATAAGCATGTCTAAATGTTCTCTATAGAGAATCCGTTTGAATTTTAACCGAGTAAAAATCTTAAAGTTTGAGATTAATCTGTATAATTTCGTTCAAAAGCCCAAAATTAAATATTTAAACACATAAAATTTGATTTAAAACATTTGATTGTCGTTTTCTTGGGATTAAAACGTGCATGTCTAAATGGGCTTTATAGAGATTCCGTTCTAATTTTAACCGAGTAAAATTCTGAAAATTTCAAATTAATCTGTATAATTTTGTTCAAAAGCTAATAATTAATTATTTGAAATCATAAAATTTGATTTTAATAAAATTTGGTTGTCGTTTTGATGCGATTAAAACGAGCATGTCTAAATGTGCTCTATAAAGAATCCGTTCGAATTTTAACCGAGTAAAACCCATAAATTTGAGATTAATCTGTGTAATTTTGTTCAAAAGCCCATAATTAAATATTTAAACTCATAAAATTTGATTTAATAACATTTGATTGTTGTTTTTTTGGGATTAAAAGGTGCAAGTCGAAATGGGCTTTATAGAGATTCCGTTCTAATTTTAACCGAGTAAAATTCTAAAATTTCATATTAATCTGTATAATTTTGTTCAAAAGCTAATAATTAAATATTTGAAATCAGAAAATTTGATTTTAATAACATTTGGTTATCGTTTGGATGCGATTTATACGAGCATGTCTAATTGTGCTCTATGGAGAATCCGTTCGAATTTTAAACGAGTAAAAACCATAAAATTTGAGATTAATCTGTATAATTTTGTTCAAAAGCCCATAATTAAATATTTAAACTCATAAAATTTGATTTAATAACATTTGGTTGTCGTTTTGTTGGGATTAAAACGTACTTGTCTAAATAGGCTTTATAGAGATTCCATTCTCATTTTAACCGAGTAAAATTCTGAAAATTTCAGATTAATCTATATAAGTTTGTTCAAAAGCTAATAATTAAATATTTGAAATCAGAAAATTTGATTTTAATAAAATTTGGTTGTCGTTTTGATGCGATTAAAACGTGCATGTCTAAATAGGCTTTATAGAGATTCTGTTCGAATTTTAACCGAGTAAAACCCATAAATTTGAGATTAATCTGTATAATTTTGTTCAAAAGCCCATAATTAAATATTTAAACTCATAAAATTTGATTTAATAACATTTGATTGTTGTTTTGTTGGGATTAAAAGGTGCATGTCGAACTGGGCTTTATAGAGATTCCGTTCTAATTTTAACCGAGAAAAATTCTAAAATTTTCATATTAATCTGTATAATTGTGTTCAAAAGCTAATAATTAAATATTTGAAATCAGAAAATTTGATTTTAATAAAATTTGGTCGTCGTTTGGATGCGATTAATACGAGAATGTCTAAATGTGCTCTATAGAGAATCCGTTCGAATTTTAACCGAGTAAAAATCTTAAAATTTGAGATTAATCTGTATAATTTTGTTCAAAAGCCCTTAATTAAATATTTAAACACGTAAAATTTGATTTAAAAACATTTGATTATTGTTTTCTTGGGATTAAAACGTGTATGTCTAAATGGGCTTTATAGAGATTCCGTTCTAATTTTAACCGAGTAAAATTCAGAAAATTTCAAATTAATCTATATAATTTTATTCAAAAGCTAATAATTAAATATTTGAAATCAGAAAATTTGATTTTAATAAAATTTGGTTGTCGTTTTGATGCGATTAAAACGTGCATGTCTAAATGTGCTTTATAGTGATTCCGTTCAAATTTTAACCGAGTAAAAATCTTAAAATTTGAGACTAATCTGTATAATTTTGTTCAAAAGCCCATAATTAAATATTTAAACACATAAAATTTGATTTAATAACATTTGATTGTCGTTTTGTTGCGATTAAAACGTGCATGTCTAAATGGGCTTTATAGAGATTCCGTTCTAATTTTAATCGAGTAAAAATCTATAAATTTTAGATTAATCTATATAATTTTGTTCAAAAGCTAATAATTAATTATTTGAAATCATAAAAATTCATTTTAATAAAATTTGGTTGTCGTTTTGATGCGATTAAAATGAGCAAATCTAAATGTTCTCTATAAAGAATCGTTCGAATTTTAACCGAGTAAAACCCTTAAAATTTGAGATTAATCTGTATAATTTTGTTCAATAATCCATAATTAAATATTTAAACTCATAAAATTTGATTTGATAACATTTGATTGTCTTTTTGTTGGGATTAAAAGGTGCATGTCGAAATGGGTTTTATAGAGAATCCGTTCTAATTTTAACCGAGTAAAATTCTAAAAATTTCAGATTAATCTGTAGAATTTTGTTCAAAAGCTAATAATTAAATATTTGAAATCATAAAATTTGATTTTAAAAAAATTTGGTTGTCGTATTGAAGTGATTAAAACGTGCATGTCTAAATGGGCTTTATAGGGATTCCGTTCGAATTTTAACCGAGTAAAAAGCTGAAATTTTGAGATTAATCTGTATAATTTTATTCAAAAGCCTATAATTTACTATTTGGACTCATAAAATTTAATTTAATAACATTTGGTTGTTGTTTTGATGCGACTAATATGAGCATGTCTAAATGTGCTCTATAGAGAATCCGTTTGAATTAAATATTTGAAATCAGAAAATTTGATTTTAATAAAATTTGGTTGTCGTTTTGATGCGATTAAAACGTGCATGTCTAAATGTGCTTTATAGTGATTCCGTTCAAATTTTAACCGAGTAAAAATCTTAAAATTTGAGACTAATCTGTATAATTTTGTTCAAAAGCCCATAATTAAATATTTAAACACATAAAATTTGATTTAATAACATTTGATTGTCGTTTTGTTGCGATTAAAACGTGCATGTCTAAATGGGCTTTATAGAGATTCCGTTCTAATTTTAATCGAGTAAAAATCTATAAATTTTAGATTAATCTATATAATTTTGTTCAAAAGCTAATAATTAATTATTTGAAATCATAAAAATTCATTTTAATAAAATTTGGTTGTCGTTTTGATGCGATTAAAATGAGCAAATCTAAATGTTCTCTATAAAGAATCGTTCGAATTTTAACCGAGTAAAACCCTTAAAATTTGAGATTAATCTGTATAATTTTGTTCAATAATCCATAATTAAATATTTAAACTCATAAAATTTGATTTGATAACATTTGATTGTCTTTTTGTTGGGATTAAAAGGTGCATGTCGAAATGGGTTTTATAGAGAATCCGTTCTAATTTTAACCGAGTAAAATTCTAAAAATTTCAGATTAATCTGTAGAATTTTGTTCAAAAGCTAATAATTAAATATTTGAAATCATAAAATTTGATTTTAAAAAAATTTGGTTGTCGTATTGAAGTGATTAAAACGTGCATGTCTAAATGGGCTTTATAGGGATTCCGTTCGAATTTTAACCGAGTAAAAAGCTGAAATTTTGAGATTAATCTGTATAATTTTATTCAAAAGCCTATAATTTACTATTTGGACTCATAAAATTTAATTTAATAACATTTGGTTGTTGTTTTGATGCGACTAATATGAGCATGTCTAAATGTGCTCTATAGAGAATCCGTTTGAATTTTAACCGAGTAAAAATTTTAAAATTTGAGATTAATCTGTATAATTTTGTTCAAAAGCCCATAATTAAATATTTAAACACATAAAATTTAATTTAAAAATATTTGATTGTCGTTTTCTTGGGATTAAAACGTGTATGTTTAAATGGGCTTTATAGAGATTCCGTTCTAATTTTAACCGAGTAAAATTCTAAAAATTTCAAATTAATCTGTATAATTTTGTTCAAAAGCTAATAATTAATTATTTGAAATCATAAAATTTGATTTTAATAAAATTTGGTTGTCGTTTTGATGCGATTAAAACTAGCATGTCTAAATATGCTCTATAAAGAATCCGTTCGAATTTTAACCGAGTAAAACCCATAAATTTGAGATTAATCTGTATATTTTTTTTCAAAAGCCCATAATTAAATATTTAAACTCATAAAATTTGATTTAATAACATTTGGTTATCGTTTTGTCGGGATTAAAAGGTGCATGTCGAAATGGGCTTTATAGAGATTCCGTTCTAATTTTAACTGAGTAAAATTCTGAAAATTTCAGATTAATCTGTATAATTTTGTTCAAAAGCTAATAATTAAATATTTGAAATTATAAAATTTGATTTTAATAAAATTTGGTTGTCGTTTTGATGCGATTAAAGCGTGCATGTCTAAAAGGGTTTTATAGAGATTCCGTTCGAATTTTAACCGAGTAAAAAGCTAAAAATTTGAGATTAATCTATATAATTTTGTTCAAAAGCCTATAATTAACTATTTGAACTCATAAAATTTAACTTAATAACATTTCGTTGTCGTTTGGATGCGATTAATACGAGCATGTCTAAATGTGCTCTATAGAGAATCCGTTCGAATTTTAACCGAGTAAAACCCTTAAAATTTGAGATTCATCTATATAATTTTGTTCAAAAGCCCATAATTAAATATTTAAACTCATAAATTTGATTTAATAACATTTGGTTATCGTTTTGTTGGGATTAAAACGTACATGTCTAAATGGGATTTATAGAGATTCCGTTTTAATTTTAACCGAGTAGAATTCTGAAAATTTCAGATTAATCTGTATAATTTAGTTCAAAAGCTAATAATTAATTATTTGAAATCATGAAATTTGATTTTAATAAAATTTGGTTGTCGTTTAGATGCGATTAAAACGAGCATGTCTAAATGTGCTATATAGAGAATCTGTTCGAATTTTAACCGAGTAAAACCCTTAAAATTTGAGATTAATCTGTATAATTTTGTTCAAAATCCCATAATACATTATTTAAACTCATAAAATTTGATTTAATAACATTTTATTGTCGTTTTGTTGGGATTAAAATGTGCATGTCTAAATGGGCTTTATAGAGATTTCGTTCTAATTTTAACCGAGTAAAATTCTAAAAATTTCAGACTAATCTGTATAATTTTGTTCAAAAGCTAATAATTAAATATTTGAAATCATAAAATTTGATTTTAATAAAATTTGGTTGTCGTATTGATGCGATTAATACGTGCATGTCTAAATGGGCTTTGTAGAGATTCCGTTCGAATTTTAACCGAGTAAAAAGCTGAAAATTTAAGATTAATCTGTGTAATTTTGTTCAAAAGCCTATAATTAACTATTTGGACTCATAAAATTTAATTTAATAACATTTCGTTGTAGTTTGGATGCGATTAAAACGAGCATGTCTAAATATGCTCTATAGAGAATCCGTTCGAATTTTAACCGAGTAAAGCCCTTAAAATTTGAGATTAATCTGTATAATTTTGTTCAAAAGCCCATAATTAAATATTTAAACTCATAAAATTTGATTTAATAATATTTGGTTGTTATTTTGTTGGGATTAAAACGTGCATATCTAATTGGGCTTGTAGAGATTCTGTTCTAATTTTAACCGAGTAAAATTCTGAAAATTTCAGATTAATCTGTATAATTTTGTTCAAAAGCTAATAATTAAATATTTGAAATCATAAAATTTGATTTTAATAAAATTTGGTTGTCGTTTTGATGCGATTAAAATGTGCATGTCTAAATGGGCTTTGTAGATATTCCGTTCGAATTTTTTTTTTGAAGGAAACGACCTCATTAAAAAAACCCTATAGCTAACCACCCCGAGAGGTGAGAAGGCCCCTATGGGGAAAGAGTACCCAGGGTATTATTGAGAAGAAGAGGAGAACCTCTCCGAGTTTACAGAGACCCGAATAAAATCGAGAAAGAAACAGTCAAAAGTACTAGAAGTAAAAGAACGCAAAGCCCTATTAGCCAAAGAGTGGGCTACTACGTTTGCAGCTCTAGGCACATAATAAATCTTGCAATTAGGCATAGTACCCAGAGTGGCGCGGATGCGAGATACCAAGTGCTGCACTGTGGAAAGATCTCGAGGTGGAGAATTATTAATTTTGTTCGCAATAGACGCAGAGTCAGTTTCAAAAATCACATTAGTCCATCCGTTGGAAACAGCAAAGCGTAAACCTTCCAGAATAGCAAGAGCCTCTGCAGAAGCTGGGTCTGGACAAAGAAGGGACATGAAACAACCACCAAGCACTGAGCCAGAAGAATCACGAGCAATAACACAAGCAGCAGCCCCTTTCAAGACAGGGTCAAAAGCCCTATCCGTGTTAATTTTGACAAAACCTGGAGCCGATTTCATCCATCTAGCCGGAGCGAAGATGGGCTCAGCTAGCCGGGAGGATTGGCAGGACTCATCATTAAGAGACGTATAATCAGTGAGGAGTTTTTGGGCAGAGGCAACAGATAACCAAATTGGTTGGATATGGTTGTTATGAACAAAATCATTACGGCGGTTCCACAGATTCCATAAAATTGTAATAAGAAGAGAGAATTGGTGCAAGGAGAGGAACCCAGCAGCATCAGAAAGCCACTGGAGGGGGGAGGTGTAAGCATTGGACAACAGTCGATCGGTAAGGCTTGCCAACAGGATCGCCTCCGAAGCACTAGGACAGTCTCGCATAGCATGGATAGAGGTTTCGACAGTCATGTTGCAAATAGGGCAAACTCTAGGACCAAGATTAGCCTGCATAATTTTCTGACCGGAGGGTAACGCATCATGACATAAACGCCATCGAAAGGAACGAACTTTGGGCAGAGTAGGCAACTTAGACAAGGTTTTCCATAGTTTAGATGGCCTGTTACCAGGCCCTAATTGCGACTGCAAAAATTGATAACCAGAGCGAACCGTGTAGATACCTGTATCATGGTAACCCCAAAGAGTAGAGTCGTTAATATCATTAATGATTGGGATGTTAAGGATGGTATTAGCATCTTCATGGGAAAAATAACTTCTCACTTTTGCTTCATCCCAACAGGGTGAATTATGGAGCATGAAAGATCCTGCACGAAGAGGGACTTCGTCATTCATTTCATAATTACCATAAAGGTGAACGGGCTGAGAGCCACCCCACCTATCAAAATGAATCTGAACGTTACTAGACATGCCGGGACGTTTGAAAAACCCGTTACAAAGCTTAGAAATAGCAATGCTTAGACCTTTCCAAGCAAAGGAAGAACTCCGCGTATGAGCGGACTCTAGGACTGATCCCGTAGGATAGTACTTACATTTGTAGAACTGACTTAGAAGGTTATCAGGCTCACAAATTAACCGCCAAATTTGTTTGCCTAGCAGAGCGATGTTAAAGTGGTAAAGATCACGAAACCCTACACCTCCAGCAGCTTTAGGGAGGCAGAGAGTGTCCCAAGGAAGCATGTGCCACCCACGTTTGCCAGCTTTCCCCGACCACCAATATCGACGTATGACGGTAGTCATATCATCAATAATATTTTGTGGTAAGAGGTAACAAGACATGACATATTGAGGCATAGATTGGATAACCGCTTTAATGAAAACTTCACGACCACTGAAGGGAAGGAGATGTTTATCCCAAGTACTCAGCCGGGCATTCATATTTTCCCTGGTGAACCCTAAGGTTGCAGTTTTGTTCTTCCCAATAAGGAGGGGAACCCCTAAATAAATACCAGGGTCATCCACTTCTCTTACACGAAGGATATCATTAATCTCTGCCCTGAGCAAAGAGGAAGTTTTCCGTAAGAAAAAGATAGTAGATTTTTCAAAGTTCACCGCTTGTCCCGACGAGGAAGCGTAAGTCTGCAAAGCATCCTTAAGTCGCTGAGCCTCTGTGGTTGTATTTTTGATAAAGACAACACAGTCATCCGCAAAAAGAAGGTGGTTGATGCGGGGGCCATTCCTACTGGCACGAAGACCAGGGAGATGACCAGTGGCTTGTTCAGCATTGAGCAAGGCTGAGAGACCTTGAGTGTAGAAAAGAAATAAAAAATGAGAGAGGGGGTCTCCTTGTCGTAACCCTCTACTGGGTTTGAAGAGCCTTGAAAGGGAATCATTGATTCGAACTTGATAAGATACCGAAGAGATACACCTCATAATGAGAGAAACCCAATTGGAGTGGAAACCTAGGCGAAGCATAACTTGTTCAAGAAAGGGCCATTCAACACGGTCAAAGGCTTTTTCCATATCCAGCTTTAGGCTGGCGCCTTTTGCCAAGGAAGTAACATCAGAGTGTAGAGTATGAATAAGCTCATGAGCGATAAGGATGTTATCAGTAATGTTTCGCCCGCGAACAAAAGCAGCCTGATTACCACTAATGCATAAGGGCATGATAGATTTTAGCCGGTTGACTAAAACTTTTGACACAGTTTTATAAATGACTGTGCAAACACTAATGGGTCGGAGATGTCGCATCGTAGTAGGGTCGCTTACTTTAGGAATAAGAACAATAATGGAACGATTGACCTCTTCTAAATTAACAGACCCATGTAAAAGCCTGAGGCAGAGATTTATAAAATCCTGACCAAGAATGTCCCAATACTTTCGGAAGAAACCGCTCGGAAAGCCATCAACACCAGGTGCTTTCCTCGGGTCAATATCACGAAAGGCAACATAAACTTCATCTGCTGTGAAAGCCTTGTTAAGATCAGTATTCATTGAACCGGTAACAATAGAAGGAATGTTATCCAATATGGAAGACGTAATAGTAGGAGAGGAAGAAGCAAAAAGATGTTGAAAATAACTGACAGCAATAGACATAATGTCGTGCGAATTAGTGTGCCAGAGATTCTGATCATTAAAAAGCCAAACAATATGATTCTTCGGTCGCCGGTTGGTTGCCCTTGCATGAAAAAAGGAAGTGTTCTTGTCACCATGTACTAGCCAATGTGCCCAAGCTCGTTGAGACCAATAAATTTCCTTCTCAGTAAGTAAGCGATCAAGCTCGCTCTTAGCAGCAAGGAAGTTATGAGTATCCGTATCCGAGAGTTGACGTTGAAGACACATATTAATAAAGTCATTAAGCTGAGTGATGCGTTCAGTGGATTTAATACGCTTATTAGATTGCCATTTATCCAAGAAGCGTCCAATATCTTGAAGCTTCTAAAGAGTCGAGCAATGTCGGTTGGACCAAACATCAGTAATTCGAGATAGAACCTCTAGGTTGTCAGCCCAACAATTCTCGTAGTGAAAAGGAATACGAAAGCGTGTAGAACGTGGAATTTGAGAGGGGTTTGTATCCATTAAGATAGGGCAGTGATCAGAACGTGCTTGGAAGAAGGACATAGCTTGACAATTAGGGAAAGCATGAAACAAAGCTGAATGTCCTAGAAAACGATCAAGTCGTTCCATAATGGTTTCCGTAACACGACCTGATCGAGTCCAAGTGAACCAACCAGATGTAGGTTTGCAATCAAAAAGATCATTCTTATCGAGACAATCCCGAAAATTATTAATTTGTGATCTAGTGCACCGAGGGTCACCTTGTTTTTCATAATCATAAAGAATTTCATTAAAGTCCCCCCATAAAAGCCAGGGGAGGGTTGAATTAGAACTAAGAGAATCTATTAGCTGCCAGGTTTTATGTTTGTTGGCAGTTTCAGGGAACCCATGTAACCCAGAAAAGTGGAACGGTACTGCACCGTAAGAAAGAATGACATCAATGTGACGATCGGAGTAGGAAAGCAAGTCAACTGAGACTTTGTTATTCCAAATAAAGGCAAGCCCAGTACAAGAGGGTCTGGAATCCATGGCTATGCATCCATGCATGCCAAGCTTGTGTTTAATTCTATCCATATTGGATTAATTCTATCCAAATAAAGTAGCACGTTGAAGTGCATGAACTGCCTGGGTGTTTCCAAGACCCTGGCAGTTCCAACATAATAGCTTCATTTATCTCAGAGGGGTTGATCACTATCAATCTCCGCCGAAGAGTTCTTAACGCTGCTCATCCCAGCTAAGTCAAACCTGGCCCAGGTCGAAGGACAAAGCCTTATAAAAGTAAGTGTTATGGAAAATGAATCAGAATAGCGGCGAAAAGAAGATAGAGAAACTGAAGTAAAGGGAGGAGAACATCCTGAAAAATGGAGACATAAGCTAAAAACTAGGGTAAGAGATCGGATTGGAGCGACATCATTAGAGATGTTAGAGAAATCCCTATAAAAGGGTGGTAAAGTCAGAGTAGAGAAAAACTCTTTGAAAGATATATAGCAAATAGAATAGATAAGTAGAGGAAAAAAATTTGGTCGTATCGCAAAAAGAAAACCCAAATGAATAAAAGAAAACACAACAGAGAAACATGAAAAGTAAACAAACAAAACAGAAAGGATATTATTATTCCATAAAGCAAAGGACAACAAAACCTGAAGGACAAAACTAAAACAGCCAAAGGCTCCTAACAAAACCAAGAATTAAAGAAATCTAAAATAAGGAAAAGGAAAAATAATAGGAAAAAAGGCAACATTCTTGAAACCGGCAAGTTGTAGGACGGGAACTGTCAAAGCAATGCCAAAGCTCTGACAGTTCCAATATAAACAAATCATTTCTGTCGGCGGGTTTGATCAGAGTCAACCTCCGCCGCAGAGTTTTTAACGCTGCTCATCCCAGCTTTCTCAATAGGCGCAGTGCCAGCACGAGGATGCTTAACCCTAGCATTCTCATTAGAGGGAGGAGTTCGCTTCGCACCTCGACCTAAGGTTATCCGAGCAGCTCGCCGAGGAGTTGGGGCAGATTCGAGCCATTCAGTGGCCTCTTGGAAATCTTGATCATTGGCTAGATCAGCCTCCAAGTCTTGGAGTTCAGGATCCAGAATACTCACATCCCCAGTGTTAACGTTGGATGATTGCCGAGAAGTAATATTAGAATTCTGATCAGGAAAAACCATTTGCAACGGCTGTGTAGGATAGCGTCGAGCAGTGAGCTTGCTAGGGACCGTTGGGAGGAGTCTGGGCCCTTTTGAGAAAAGTGGAGGCTCATTACTTGGAGCAGATTCAGTGCTACTGTTCGAAAGTGAGGACATAACCCCTTTATCCTTCCCATTACTAGTATTAGGGTTGGTGGTTTGGGATGGCGTAGGCATTTGTTGAGCATTAGCATCATTGGTGATATAGCGGATTCATCCACGTTGAGTGGGTTGTGGATCCTTCTTTTTAGGAACATACCGTAGCCAATCGCCGAAGGGAAGTTGCTCAGGTCGTGAATCAGTCGGAATTGAACAAAAATCTAGAGAATGTCCAATACGGCCACAGCAGTGACAAAAAGTTGGAAGGCGTTCATATTGAAGTGGACAGAATCTTGTGGAGGGCCCTCCTTAAATAGCCACACAACGCCTAATAGGCTGAGTGACCTCAAGGGACAACCCAACTCGTAGGTAGTCAACCATGTTGGAGTCTATTTTCCTCGTATCAATTTTTGTGACTAGACCAATTAAAGATCCCAAGGATTTACCAATATCGTGAGCAGATTCTTCAGTGGCCAGGAAAATATGTGGGATGCTGTAGATGCGGACCCAAATATTCATTGTAGAGAATGAATGTTCGTTAGGCGTGATAGAGGGGTTATACTGGGAAAAAGCAAGCCAGTCATCTTTGTAAGTCCAAGGTCCCCTTGACAGGATTTCATCCTTAATCTTCTCATCCCTAAACCAGATAAGGAACATGCGTGGCTTCAAGATACTCATAGAAAGTAGTTTGGTCGAAGTCCAGATACCCGTGAAGGCCTTGATGATCACCTGATCATCAATCTCCCGTGAAGAGATAAGTTTCCCGAGGATGGTGGAATGAGTTTCCTCTTCAGTTATACCCCAAGAAGTACCCGGTTGAAAGACAGTAGCTTGTTCCTCAGCAGTAAATTGAATATTTCCAAATTGCTGGAGGAAGGACTTGGAATACATTGTAGAAAGATTGTAAAAATCAAAAGAAAAGGTCAAAGAGAAAGAAAGAATTTGGCGTGTGGATGAGAAGATGTGAAGACGAAAACCAGGTTTATATAAGGAGGAAAGAGTTTGACATAAAGTAGAATTACAGTTTAAAAAATAAGAAAGAGTTTGACATAAAGTAGAATTACAGTTTAAAAAATAAGAAGGATAAAACAAATAGAAGAGGTAGATAACAGTATGAATGGAAAATAAAGTAATGTAAAAAATTGGAGAATAGATAGACAATAAAAACTTATCACTTATGAAGAGAGAAAACTTAGGAAAAGAAGGAGTTTGGTATGAAAAAGGAGTGTAAAAATAAAATATAAAAATCTCTTTAAAAGTACAAGCATCAATAGAATATTGCCGGAAAAATATATAAAAAAGGTATTGTTTTGAGCAAGTATAAATCCAAAGAAACTTGTAGAGAAGTAAACTAAAAGATATAGTAGTGTATGACCGTAGAAAGGTTAGCGAAGATAGGACACCGTTAAGGGTGTTGGACAAATCCCTATCAAAGGGTGGTATATAAATAAAATTACAACAAGGACCAAACCTAGCCAGCAGCCATGACAAGGTGTGACCAGCATGTGCCATAAGGCTTAAGTGAGAACCCACGTACTTGGGAGGCCGGCTGCAGCTCACGAAAGGCGATTGAGCAGGAAACTCTACCGGAATGCCAGGCGAGCAGCGGATGGAAGAAACCAACGAATAGCGCAACAAAACATATAACAAGAAACCACAAAAGAAACAAAGAAGCAAGACTAAGCTAACAAAGAAACAAAGAAAACGTAAGCAGAAACGCACAGATCTAAAAACAGAAACAAACACAAGTAAACACCAGGCCATGGCTGAAAAAGAAAAGCACAAAGAGAGATGAGTGAAACAATGAAAAAGAGAACTGATAAAGACAGTAAAAGAAACCAAGAAGGTGATAATAATGGCAGCTCCCTTAGGTATACCGTTCCTTATACATGGCAAATAGAGATGGCGAACCATCCTTTTATGAACAGGCATATTCCACATTCTCTAATACTCCTCAACAGTTTTATAGAACTCACGGTCCCCAAAAGGAAGGAGCTCAGCCAGTATATTTAACCAGATATGAAAAAAACTGTAGAACATGCAGAGCCAGACGTATAAGTTTGGTACTGAAAGCTTCAAAATTCTTTCTATGGCATATAAAAAGTTCGCCTGCAATGGGTGTAGGGAGTTCTGAACAATTGGATTGATATACTATTCTATTATGAAACCCATGAGACCGGTAAAGATTATTAACTTGATGAACTGGCGAATCACCCTAGGAGAAAGATCGAGGATAGGAGGATGTTCATGCCGGTGACAGGGGAACGATCCTCTTCGAGACTCCTCCCGCAGAAGCAAAGGTGGCAGATGTGAGAGAAAGCAAAGTAACGCACGACGACCACAAGTTTGTAGTCGGAATGGAGGAAGACGAGTGTCACAAGGGGGCCTCATCGTTAGAATGGAGACGGCGAGAGCTACATAAACTCCCAAACGTATAGGTGGGAGAGAACCGTAAATCCTCAAGTTTGACTTAGAGTAGGACACCTCCTGACGCTGAATCTCTATCCTAGACGTAAATCTCGTAGTCTTTTCAAGGTTAGTTGACTGAAGAGTCCTCAAACCAAGAAACAATGTCGGAAGAAACCGAGACCAAGAAGGGGCCTGGAAACAAGAATCCGTACACAACGATGGGTAGAAACTGAGTCGGTATACGAATCCATAAGGATTCGTTGGTATAAACAACAACAAAAGAAAAGGGACCGCTGAGGAAGTAGTCGAGAGAAAAGAGGGGAAGAACCAGTCGGGAGCCATTAAAGTCAGAATGAAAACCAAAGAGGTGGTCATACCAGCAGATGTATCTTCCGTCGTAAAGACGGTGATGAGATCGGCAAAAGTTTCGTCCGTCGTAAATACGGTGGTAAGATCGGCGAATGTTTCTTCCTCTCTCAAGCAGTGGTAAGGTGGAGGTAGCATGGAGAATCCGATTGGCGCAGCAGGGGAATCGGTTGTTGTGAGGAAGAAGACGACGTCTAAGATGAAAAATATGAGAAGGAGGAAGAAGAGAGAGAAGAGAGAAAAGAAAGAAACATTCGCAACTGAGTTCCGTTCGAATTTTAACCGAGTAAAAAGCTGAAAATTTGAGATTAATTTGTATAATTTTGTTCAAAATCCTATAATTAACTATTTGAACTCATAAAATTTAATTTAATAACATTTGGTTGTCGTTTTGATGCGATTAGTTCGAGCATGTCTAAATGTGCTCCATAGAGAATCCGTTCGAATTTTAACCGAGTAAAAACCTTAAAATTTGAGATTAATCTGTATAATTTTGTTTAAAAGCCCATAATTAAATATTTAAACTCATAAAATTTTATTTAATAACATTTGATTGTCGTTTTGTTGGGATTAAAACGTGTATGTCTGAATGGGCTTTATAGAGATTCCTTTCGAATTTTAACTAAGTAAATAGCTGAAAATTTGAGATTAATCTGTATAATTTTGTTCAAAAGCTAACAATTAATTATTTAAAATCATAAAATTTGATTTTAAGAAAATTCGGTTGTCGTTTTGATGCGATTAAAACGAGCATGTCTAAATGTACTCTATAGAGAATCCGTTTGAATTTTCACCGAGTAAAGCCCTTAAAATTTGAGATTTATCTGTATAATTTTGTTCAAAAGCCCATAATTAAATATTTAAACTCATAAAATTTGATTTAATAACATTTGGTTGTTATTTTGTTGGGTATAAAACGTGCATGTCTAAATGTGCTTTATAGAGATTCCATTCTAATTTAAACCGAGTAAAATTCTGAAAATTTTAGATTAATCTGTATAGTTTTGTTCAAAAGCTAATAATTAAATATTTGAAATCAGAAAATTTGATTTTAATTAAATTCGGTTGTCGTTTTGATGCGATTAAAACGTACATGTCTAAATGGGCTTTATAGAGATTTCGTTCAAATTTTAACCTAGTAAACATCTGAAAATTTGAGATTAATCTGTATAATTTTGTTTAAAAGCCCATAATTAAATATTTAAACTCATAAAATTTAATTTAATAACAGTTGGTTGTCATTTTGGTGCGATTAATACGAGCATGTCTAAATGTCCTCTATAGAGAATCCGTTCGAGTTTTAACCGAGTAAAAACCTTAAAATTTGAGATTAATCTGTATAATTTTATTCAAAAGCCCATAATTAAATATTTAAACTCATAAAATTTGATTTATTAATATTTGGTTGTCGTTTTGTTGGGATTAAAACGTGCATGTCTAAATGGGCTTTATAGAGATTCCTTTCTAATTTTAACCGAGTAAAAACCTTAAAATTTGAGATTAATCTGTATAATTTTATTCAAAAGCTAATAATTAAATATTTAAAATCATAAAATTTGATTTTAATAAAATTTGGTTGTCGTTTTAATACGATTAAAACGTGCATGTCTAAATGAGCTTTATAGACATTCCGTTCGAATTTTAACCGAGTAAAAAGCTGAAAATTTGAGATTAATCTGTATAATTTTGTTCAAAATCCTATAATTAACTATTTGAACTCATAAAATTTAATTTAATAACATTTGGTTATCGTTTTGATGCGATTAATTCGAGCATGTCTAAATTTGCTCTATAGAGAATCCGTTCGAATTTTAACCGAGTAAAAACCTTAAAATTTGAGATTAATCTGTATAATTTTGTTCAAAAGCCCATAATTAAATATTTAAACTCATAAAATTTGATTTAATAACATTTGGTTGTTATTTTGTTGGGATTAAAACGTGCATGTCTAAATGGGTTTTATAG
This sequence comes from Abelmoschus esculentus, assembly GCA_035048815.1. NCBI lineage: Eukaryota > Viridiplantae > Streptophyta > Magnoliopsida > Malvales > Malvaceae > Abelmoschus > Abelmoschus esculentus. Next base: position 6,599,779 of record JAUCBN010000026.1, on the reverse strand, counting down.
AGATTCTGTTCTAATTTTAACCGAGTAAAATTCTGAAAATTTCAGATTAATCTGTATAGTTTTGTTCAAAAGCTAATAATTAAATATTTGAAATCATAAAATTTTATTTTAATAAATTTTGGTTGTCTTTTTGATGCGATTAAAACGTGCATGTCTAAATGGGCTTTATAGAGATTCCGTTCGAATTTTAACCGAGTAAAAATCTGAAAATTTAATTTGGATTAATCTGTATAATTTTGTTCAGAAGCCTATAATTAACTATTTGAACTAATAAAATTTAATTTAATAACATTTGGTTGTCGTTTTGATGCGATTAATACGAGTATGTCTAAATGTGTTCTATAGAGAATCCATTCGAATTTTAACCGCGTAAAAACCTTAAAATTTAAGATTAATCTGTATAATTTTGTTCAAATGCCCATAATTAAATATTTAAACTCATAAAATTTGATTTAATAATATTTGGTTGTCATTTTGTTGGGATTAAAACGGGCCTATCTAAATGGGCTTTATAGAGATTCTGTTCTAATTTTAACCGAGTAAAATTCTGAAAATTTAAGATTAATCTGTATAATTTTGTTGAAAAGCTAATAATTAAATATTTGAAATCATAAAATTTGATTTTAATAAAATTCGGTTGTCGTTTTGATGCGATTAAAACGTGCATATCTAAATGAGCTTTATAGAGATTCCTTTCGAATTTTAACCAAGTAAAAAGCTGAAAATTTGAGATTAATCTGTATAATTTTGTTCAAAAGCCTATAATTAACTATTTGAACTCATAAAATTTAATTTAATAACATTTGCTTGTCGTTTTGATGCGATTAATACGAGTATGTCTAAATGTGCTCTATAACGAATCCGTTCGAGTTTTAACCGAGTAAAAACCTTAAAATTTGAGTTTAATCTGAATAATTTTATTCAGAAGCCCATAATTAAATATTTAAACTCATAAAATTTGATTTAATAACATTTGGTTGTCGTTTTGTTGGTATTAAAACGTGCATATCTAAATGGGATTTATAGATATTCCGTTCTAATTTTAACCGAGTAAAATTCTGAAAATTTCAGATTCATCTGTATAATTTTGTTCAAAAGCTAATAATTAATTATTTGAAATCATAAAATTTCATTTTAATAAAATTTTGTTGTCGTTCTGATGCGATTAAAACGAGCATGTCTAAATGCGCTCTAAAAGCTAATAATTAAACATTTGAAATCATAAAATTTGATTTTAATAAAATTTGGTTGTCGTTTTGATACGATTAAAACGTGCATGTCGAAATGGGCTTTATAGAGATTCCGTTCGAATTTTAACCAAGTAAAAAGATGAAAATTTGAGATTAATTTGTATAATTTTGTTGAAAAGCCTATAATTAACTATTTGAACTCATAAAATTTAATTTAATAACAGTTGGTTGTCGTTTTGATGCGATTAATACGAGCATGTCTAAATGTGCTCTATAGAGAATCCGTTCGAGTTTTAACCGAGTAAAAACCTTAAAATTTGAGATTAATCTGTATAATTTTATTCAAAAGCCCATAATTAAATATTTAAACTCATAAAATTTTATTTATTAATATTTGGTTGTCGTTTTGTTGGGATTAAAACGTGCATGTCTAAATGGGCTTTATAGAAATTCCTTTCTAATTTTAACCGAGTAAAAACCTTAAAATTTGAGATTAATCTGTATAATTTTATTCAAAAGCTAATAATTAAATATTTAAAATCATAAAATTTGATTTTAATAAAATTTGGTTGTCGTTTTAATGCGATTAAAACGTGCATGTCTAAATGAGCTTTATAGACATTCCGTTCAAATTTTAACCGAGTAAAAACCTTAAAATTTGAGATTAATTTGTATAATTTTGTTCAAAATCCTATAATTAACTATTTGAAGTCATAAAATTTAATTTAATAACATTTGATTGTCGTTTTGATGCGATTAGTTCGAGCATGTCTAAATTTGCTCTATAGAGAATCCGTTCGAATTTTAACCGAGTAAAAACCTTAAAATTTGAGATTAATCTGTATAATTTTTATTAAAAGCCCATAATTAAATATTTAAACTCATAAAATTTTATTTAATAACATTTGATTGTTGTTTTGTTGGGAATAAAACGTGCATGTCTGAATGGGCTGTATAGAGATTCCTTTCGAATTTTAACTAAGTAAATAGCTGAAAATTTGAGATTAATTTGTATAATTTTGTTCAAAAGCTAACAATTAATTATTTAAAATCATAAAATTTGATTTTAATAAAATTCGATTATCATTTTGATGCGATTAAAACGAGCTTGTCTAAATGTACTCTATGGAGAATCCATTCGAATTTTCACCGAGTAATGCCCTTAAAATTTGAGATTAATCTGTATAATTTTGTTCAAAAGCCCATAATTAAATATTTAAACTCATAAAATTTGATTTAATAATATTTGGTTGTTATTTTGTTGGGATTAAAACGTGCATGTCTAAATGGGCTTTATAGATATTCTGTTCTAATTTTAACCGAGTAAAATTCTGAAAATTTAAGATTAATCTGTATAATTTTGTTCAAAAGCTAATAATTAAATATTTGAAATCATAAAATTTGATTTTAATAAAATTTGGTCGTCGTTTTGATGCGATTAAAACGTGCATGTCTAAATGGGCTTTATAGAGATTCCGTTCGAATTTTAACCAAGTAAAAAGATGAAAATTTGAGATTAATCTGTATAATTTTGTTCAAAAGCCTATAATTAACTATTTGAACTCATAAAATTTAATTTAATAACATTTGGTTGTCGTTTTGATGTGATTAATACGAGCATGTCTAAATGTCCTCTATAGAGAATCTGTTCGAGTTTTAACCGAGTAAAAACCTTAAAATTTGAGATTAATCTGTATAATTTTATTCAAAAGCCCATAATTAAATATTTAAACTCATAAAATTTGATTTAATAACATTTGGTTGTCGTTTTGTTGGGATTAAAACGTGCATATCTAAATGGGCTTTATAGAGATTCCGTTCTAATTTTAACCGAGTAAAATTCTGAAAATTTCAGATTCATCTGTATAATTTTGTTCAAAAGCTAATAATTAATTATTTGAAATCATAAAATTTGATTTTAATAAAAAAATTTTGTCGTTTTGATGCGATTAAAACGAGCATGTCTAAATGTGCTCTATAAAAAATCCGTTCGAATTTTAACCGAGTAAAACCCTTAAAATTTGAGATTAATCTGTATAAGTTTGTTCAAAAGCCCATAATTAAATATTTAAGCTCATAAAACTTGATTTAATAACATTTGGTTATCGTTTTGTTGGGATTAAAAGGTGCATGTCGAAATGGGCTTTATAGAGATTCCGTTCTAATTTTAACCGAGTAAAATTCTGAAATTTCAGATTAATCTGTATAATTTTGTTCAAAAGCTAATAATTAAATATTTGAAATCAGAAAATTTGATTTTAATCAAATTTGGTTGTCGTTTTGGTGCGATTAAAACGTGCATGTCTAAATTGGCTTTATAGAGATTCCCTTCGAATTTTAACCGAGTAAAAAGCTTAAAATTTGAGATTAATCTGTATAATTATATTCAAAAGCCCATAATTAAATATTTAAACTCATAAAATTTTATTTAATAACATTTGATTATCGTTTTGTTGGGATTAAAACGTGCATGTCTGAATGGGCTTTATAGAGATTCCGTTCTAATTTTAACCGAGTTAAATTCTGAAAATTTAAGATTAATCTGTATAATTTTGTTCAAAAGCTAACAATTAATTATTTAAAATCATAAAATTTGATTTTAATAAAATTCGGTTGTCGTTTTGATGCGATTAAAACGAGCATGTCTAAATGTACTCTATAGAAAATCCATTCGAATTTTAACCGAGTAAAGCCCTTAAAATTTGAGATTAATCTATACAATTTTGTTCAAAAGCCCATAATTAAATATTTAAACTCATAAAATTTGATTTAATAACATTTGGTTGTCATTTTGTTGGGATTAAAACGTGTCTGTCTAAATAGGCTTTATAGAGATTCCGTTCTAATTTTAACCGAGTAAAATTCTGAAATTTTCAGATTAATCTGTATAATTTGGTTCAAAAGCTAATAATTAAATATTTGAAATCATAAAATTTGATTTTAATAAAATTTGGTTGTCGTTTTGATGCGATTAAAACGTGTATGTCTAAATGGGCTTTACAGAGATTCCGTTCGAATTTTAACCGAGTAAAAAGCTGAAAATTTGAGATTAATTTGTATAATTTTGTTCAAAATCCTATAATTAACTATTTGGACTCATAAAATTTAATTTATTAACATTTGGTTGTCGTTTTGATGCGATTAATACGAGAATGTCTAAATGTACTCAACAGAGAATCCGTTCAAATTTTAACCGAGTAAAACCCTTAAAATTTGAGATTAATCTGTATAATTGTGTTCAAAGGCCCATAATTAAATATTTAAACTCATAAAATTCGATTTAATAACATTTGGTTGTCGTTTTGTTGGGATTAAAACGTGCATGTCTAAATGGGCTTTATAGAGATTCCGTTCTAATTTTACCCGAGTAAAATTCTGAAAATTTCAGATTAATCTGTATAATTTTGGTCAAAAGCTAATAATTAAATATTTGAAATCAAAAAATTTGATTTTAACAAAATTTGGTTGTCGTTTTGATGCGATTAAAACGTGCATGTCTAAATGGGCTTTATAGAGATTTCGTTTGAATTTTAACCGAGTAAAAAGCTAAAAATTTAATTTGGATTAATCTGTATAATTTTGTTCAGAAGCCTCTAATTAATTATTTGAACTAATAAAATTTAATTTAATAACATTTGGTTGTCGTTTTGATGCGATTAATACAAGCATGTCTAAATGTATGCTATAGAGAATTCGTTCGAATTTCAACCGAGTAAAAAGCTGGAAATTTGAGATTAATCTGTTTAATTTTATTCAAAAGCCTATAATTAACTATTTGAACTCATAAAATTTAATTTAACAACATTTGGTTGTCGTTTTAATGACATTAATACGAGCATGTCTAAATGTGCTTTATAGAGATTCCGTTCGAATTTTAACCGAGTTAAAAGCTAAAAATTTGAGATTAATCTGTATAATTTTGTTCAAAAGCCCGTAATCAAGTGTTTTATCTCATAAAATTTGATTTAATAACATTTTAGTTGTCGTTTTGTTGCGATTAAAACGTGCATGTCTAAATGGGCTTTATAGAGATTTCGTTCGAATTTTAACCGAGTAAAAAGCTGAAAATTTAAGATTAATTTGTATAATCTTGTTCAAAAGCCTATAATTAACAATTTGAACTCATAAAATTTAATTTAATAACATTGGGTTGTCGTTTTGATGCGATTAATACGAGCATGTCTAAATGTGCTCTACAGAGAATCCGTTCAAATTTTAACCGAGTAAAAACCTTAAAATTTAAGATTAATCTGTATAATTTTGTTCAAAAGCCCATAATTAACTATTTAAACTCATAAAATTTGATTTAATAACATTTGGTTGTCGTTCTGTTGGGATTAAAACGTGCATGTCTAAATGAGTTTTATAGAGATTCCGTTCTAATTTTACACGAGTAAAATTCTGAAAATTTCAGATTAATCTGTATAATTTTGGTCAAAAGCTAATAATTAAATATTTGAAATCATAAAATTTGATTTTAACAAAATTTGGTTGTCGTTTTGATGCGATTAAAACGTGCATGTCTAAATGGGCTTTATAGAGATTCTGTTCGAATTTTAACCGAGTAAAAGGCTGAAAATTTGAGATTAATCTGTATAATTTTGTTCAAAAGCCTATAATTAACTATTTGAACTCATAATATTTAATTTAATAACATTTGGTTGTTGTTTTGATGCGATTAATACGAGAATGTCTAAATGTACTCAATAGAGAATCCGTTCAAATTTTAACCGAGTAAAACCCTTAAAATTTAAGATTAATCTGTATAATTTTGTTCAAAAGCCCATAATTAACTATTTAAACTCATAAAATTTGATTTAATAACATTTGGTTGTCGTTCTGTTGGGATTAAAACGTGCATGTCTAAATGGGTTTTATAGAGATTCCGTTCTAATTTTACACGAGTAAAATTCTGAAAATTTCAGATTAATCTGTATAATTTTGGTCAAAAGCTAATAATTAAATATTTGAAATTATAAAATTTGATTTTAACAAAATTTGGTTGTCGTTTTGATGCGATTAAAACGTGCATGTCTAAATGGGCTTTATAGAGATTTCGTTCGAATTTTAACCAAGTAAAAAGCTAAAAATTTAATTTGGATTAATCTGTATAATTTTGTTCAGAAGCCTCTAATTAATTATTTGAACTAATAAAATTTAATTTAATAACATTGGGTTGTCGTTTTGATGCGATTAATACGAGTATGTCTAAATGTGCTCTATAGAGAATCCGTTCAAATTTTAACCGAGTAAAAACCTTAAAATTTAAGATTAATCTGTATAATTTTGTTCAAAAGCCCATAATTAACTATTTAAACTCATAAAATTTGATTTAATAACATTTGGTTGTCGTTCTGTTGGGATTAAAACGTGCATGTCTAAATGAGTTTTATAGAGATTCCGTTCTAATTTTACACGAGTAAAATTCTGAAAATTTCAGATTAATCTGTATAATTTTGGTCAAAAGCTAATAATTAAATATTTGAAATCATAAAATTTGATTTTAACAAAATTTGGTTGTCGTTTTGATGCGATTAAAACGTGCATGTCTAAATGGGCTTTATAGAGATTCTGTTCGAATTTTAACCGAGTAAAAAGCTGAAAATTTGAGATTAATCTGTATAATTTTGTTCAAAAGCCTATAATTAACTATTTGAACTCATAATATTTAATTTAATAACATTTGGTTGTTGTTTTGATGCGATTAATACGAGAATGTCTAAATGTACTCAATAGAGAATCCGTTCAAATTTTAACCGAGTAAAACCCTTAAAATTTGAGATTAATCTGTATAATTCTGTTCAAAGGCCCATAATTAAATATTTAAACTCATAAAATTCGATTTAATAACATTTGGTTATCGTTTTGTTGGGATTAAAACCTGCATGTCTAAATGGGCTTTATAGAGATTCCGTTCTAATTTTACCCGAGTAAAATTCTGAAAATTTCAGATTAATCTGTATAATTTTGGTCAAAAGCTAATAATTAAATATTTGAAATCATAAAATTTAATTTTAACAAAATTTCATTGTCGTTTTGATGCGATTAAAACGTGCATGTCTAAATGGGCTTTATAGAGATTTCGTTCGAATTTTAACCGAGTAAAAAGCTAAAAATTTGAGATTAATCTGTATAATTTTGTTCAAAAGCCTATAATTAACTATTTGGACTCATAAAATTTAATTTAATAACATTTGGTTGTTGTTTTGATGCGATTAATACAAGCATGTCTAAATGTATGCTATAGAGAATTCGTTCGAATTTCAACCGAGTAAAAACCTAAAAATTTGAGATTAATATGTATAATTTTGTTCAAAAGCCCATAATTAAATATTTAAACTCATAAAATTTGATTTAATAACATTTGGTTGTCGTTTTATTGGGATTAACACGTGTATGTCTAAATGGACTTTATAGAGATTCCGTTCTAATTTTAACCAGGTAAAATTCTAAAAATTTCAGATTAATCTATATAGTTTTGTTCAAAAGCTAATAATTAAATATTTAAAATCATAAAATTTATATTTTAATAATTAATATTAATCTGTATAATTTTGTTCAAAAGCCTATAATTAACTATTTGAACTCATAAAATTTAATTTAATAACATTTTGTTGTCGTTTGGTGGGGATTAATACGAGCATGTCTAAATGTGCTCTATAGAGAATACGTTCGAATTTTAACCGAGTAAAAACCATAAAATTTGTGATTAATCAGTATAATTTTGTTCAAAAGCCTATAATTAACTATTTGAACTCATAAAATTTAAGTTAATAACGTTTGGTTGTCGTTTTGATGCGATTAATACGAGCATGTCTACATGTGCTCTATAAAGAATCCGTTTGAATTTTAACCGATTAAAAACCTTAAAATTTGAGATTAATCTGTATAATTTTGTTCAAAAGCCCATAATTAAATATTTCAACTCATAAAATTTGATTTAATAACATTTGGTTGTCGTTTTGTTGGGATTAAAACGTGCATGTCTAAATGAGCTTCATAGAGATTCTGTTCTAATTTTAACCGAGTAAAATTCTGAAAATTTCAGATTAATCTGTATAATTTTGTTCAAAATCTAATAATTAATTATTTGAAATCATAAAATTTGATTTTAATAAAATTTGGTTGTCGTTTTGATAGGATTAAAACGTGCATGTCTAAATATGCTTTATAGAGATTCCGTTCGAATTTTAACCGAGTAAAAAGCTAAAAATTTGAGATTAATCTGTATAATTTTGTTTAGAAGCCTATAATTAACTATTTGAACTCATAAAATTTAATTTAATAACATTTGGTTGTCGTTTTGATGCGATTAATACGACATGTCTAAATGTGCTCTACAGAGAATCCGTTCGAATTTTAACCGAGTAAAAACCTTAAAATTTAGGACTAATCTGTATAATTTTGTTCAAAACCCCATAATTAAATATTTGAACTCATAAAATTTAATTTAATAGTATTTGGTTATCGTTTTGTTGGGATTAAAACATGCATATCTATAAGGGCTTTATAGAGATTCTGTTCTAATTTTAACCGAATAGAAAGCTGAAAATTTCAGATCAATCTGTATAATTTAGTTTAGAAGCTTATAATTAACTATTTAAACTCATAAAATTTAATTTAATAACATTTGGTTGTCGTTTTGATGCGATTAATAGAAGCATGTCTAAATGTGCTCTATAGAGAATTCGTTCGAATTGTAACCGAGTAAAAACCTTAAAATTTGTGATTAATCAGTATAATTTTGTACAAAAGCCCATAAGCAAATATTTGAACTCATAAAATTTGATTTAATAACATTTGGTTGTCGTTTGGTTGGGATTAAAACGTGCATGTCTAAATGGGCTTTATAGAGATTCCGTTCTAATTTTAACCGAGTACAATTCTGAAAATTTCAGATTAATCTGTATAATTTTGTTCAAAATCTGATAATTAAATATTTGAAATCATAAAATTTGATTTTAATAAAATTTGGTTGTTGTTTTGATGCGATTGAAACGTGCATGTCTAAATGGGCTTTATAGAGATTTCATTTGAATTTTAACCGAGTAAAAAGCTGAAAATTTGAGATTAATCTGTATAATTTTGTTCAAAAGCCTATAATTAACTATTTGAACTCATAAAATTTAATTTAATAACATTTGGTTGTAGTTTTGATGCGATTAATACAAGCATGTCTAAATGTGCTCTATAGAGAATGCGTTCGAATTTTAACCGAGTAAAAACCTTAAAATTTGAGATTAATCAGTATAATTTTGTTCAAAACCCATAAGTAAATATTTAAAGTCATAAAATTTGATTTAATAACATTTGGTTGTCGTTTTATGGAGATTAAAACGTGCTTGTCTAAATGGGCTTTATAGAGATTTCGTTCTAATTTTAACCGAGTAAAATTCTGAAAATTTCAGATTAATCTGTATAATTTTGTTCAAAAGATAATAATTAAATATTTGAAATCATAAAGTTTAATTTTAATAAAATTTGGTTGTCGTTTTGATGCGATAAAAACGTGCATGTCTAAATGGGCTTTATAGAGATTCCGTTTGAATTTTAACCGATTAAAAAGCTGAAAATTTGATATTAATCTGTATAATTTTGTTCAAAAGCCTATAATTAACTATTTGAACTCATAAAATTTAATTTAATAACATTTGGTTGTCGTTTGGTGGGGATTAATACGAGCATGTCTAAATGTGCTCTATAGAGAATCCATTCGAATTTTAACCGAGTAAAAACCTTAAAATTTGAGATTAATCTGTATAATTTTGTTCAAAAGCCCATAATAAAATATTTAAACTCATAAAATTTGATTTAATAATATTTGGTTGTCGTTTTGTTGGGATTAAAACGTACATATCTAAATGTGCTCTATAGAGATTCCGTTCTAATTTTGACCGAGGAAAATTCTGAAAATTTCAGATTAATCTGTATAATTTTGTTCAAAAGCTAATAATAAAATATTTAAAATCATAAAATTTGAATTTAATAAAATTTTGTTATCGTTTTGATGCGATTAAACCGGGCATGTCTAAATGGGCTTTACAGAGATTCCGTTCGATTTTTTTTTTTGAGAAAAAGGGCCTCATTAAAAAACCCCTATAGCCAAACGCCCGGAGGGGAGGAAGGCCCCTATGGGTAAAAGAGTACCGAGGATCTTATTGAGAAGGAGAGGAGAACCTCTCCGAGTTTACAGAAGCCCGAATAAAATCGGGAAAGTCATAGGAGAAAAAGCAAGAAGAAAAGGAACGCAAAGCCCTAGTAGCTAATACATGGGCCACAACATTAGCCTCTCTAGGTACATAACAAATCTTACAATCAGGCAAGGTACCAAGAGTGGAACGGATACGAGACACCAGAGGTTGCTCCAAGGTACGGTCTTGGTAAAGGGGGTCGTTGACCTTATTAGCAATGGAAGCGGAGTCAGTCTCGAAGACAATACGGGTCCAGCCATTAGAAATGACAAGCTTCAGACCTTCCAAGAGGGCAAGAGCTTCAGCAGAGGCAGGATCCGGACAGAGGAGAGGCATAGAACAGCCGCCAAGGACAATGCCAGAGGAGTCCCTAACAATGACGCCAGCTGCTGCTCCTTTTAACACGGGGTCGAACGCACCATCCGTGTTAATCTTGACGTAACCAGTGTCTGGTTTCGTCCATCTAGCAAGAGCAAAAGTGGGCTCAGCTAGCCGGGAGTGTAGACGGGAAGAACTGTTAGCGGTGGTATAATCATGTAAAAGGCTTAGAGCATTAGAAACGGTTAACCAAACCGGTTGAAGATGGTTATTATGGACAAAGTCATTGCGACGGTTCCAGAGATTCCATAAGACTGTAAGAAATAAAGAAAATTGCTGAAGAGAAAGAAAACCAGCTGCCGCCGAAAGCCACTGATGAGGGGAGGTATAAACAGGAGAAAGAATTCGAGAAGGGAGTCCTGTCAACTGGAATGCCTCCCTAATGCAGGGGCAGTCCCGCATAGCATGGATGGTGGTTTCAATGGCCAAGTTGCATATAGGACAAATCCCCGAACCTAGATTGGCTTGAAGGATTTTGTGTCCAGACGGAATTGCATTGTGGCACAAACGCCAAGCAAAAGAACGTACCTTGGGGAGAGTGGGTAGCTTAGAAAGAACTTTCCAAAGTCTAGAGGGCCTGTTAACTGGACCTGGCTGAAGCGTCAAAAATTGATAGCCCGAACGTACAGAATAGATACCAGAATCATGGTTACCCCAGAGGGTGGTATCCTGTGTATCATTAATAATCGGAATATTAAGGATAGTATTAGCATCCTCATGTGTAAAGTAATTCCGGACCTTAGAAGTATCCCATCGGGGTAAGTTAGGAAGCATAAAAGTGCCAGCACGCAAAGGCACTTCATCATTGATCTCATAATCCCCATAAAGGCGCAGGGGTTGAGAGTCACCCCAACTGTCAAGGTGGATCTGGATAGTACTATTCATACCTGGCCGTAGAAAAAATCCATCACAAAGTTTAGAGATGGCTACACTAAGCCCTTTCCAAGCAAAAGAGGAATTCCGTGAAGAAACAGAGTCTAGTAAAGCACCAGCCGGGTAGTACTTGTATTTGTAAATTTGACTAAGAAGGCTCCCAGGAGCACACACAAGGCGCCAAATCTGCTTACCGAGTAAAGCAATATTAAAATGGTGTAAGTCACGAAAGCCGATTCCCCTAGCCACTTTCGGGAGACAGATAGTATCCCAGGGAAGCATGTGCCAACCTTTTTTACCAGCTTTCCCAAACCACCAGTAGCAACGTATAGAAGTAGTCATGTCATCGATAATATTGAGTGGCAAAAGATAGCAAGACATTATATATTGAGGCATAGATTGTATAACAGATTTGATGAAAATTTCTCTCCCACTAAAATAGAGGAGATGCTTATCCCAGCTGTTCATTCTGGCAATCATTTTATCTCTGGTAAAACCCAGAGCAGCAGTTTTATTTTTTCCAATGAGAAGAGGGACTCCTAAGTAAAGCCCAGGATCAGCCACCTCCCTGACATGCAGTATGTCATTGATAGCTGTTCGAAGAGACAAAGGGGTTTTCCGAGAATAGAAGATAGTAGATTTCTCAAAGTTCACTGCTTGCCCGGACGAAGTGGCATAAATGTGCAGAACATCCCGTAGGCGCTGCACTTCTGCCATTTTGGTCCTGATAAAAACAACGCAGTCGTCTGCAAAAAGAAGATGATTGACGCGTGGTCCATTTCTGCTAGCGCAAAGCCCCGGGAGGTCACCAGAGGATTGCGCAGCATTAAGTAGGGCCGAAAGACCCTGCGTACAGAAAAGAAACAAAAAGGGTGAGAGAGGGTCCCCTTGTTGTAAACCTATAAAAGGCTTAAAAGGCCGAGAAAGAGAATCATTCACTCGAACTTGAAAGGTGACTGATGATATACATCTCATAATAAGGGACACCCAGTTGGAATTAAACCCTAGACGAAGCATGATATGTTCTAAAAAAATCCATTCAACACGGTCGAACGCCTTTTCCATATCTAGCTTTAAACTAGCCCCTTTCGCAAGGGATGTAGCATCAGTATTAAGGGTATGAATTAGTTCATGAGCTATAAGAATATTATCCGTAATATTCCTGCCGTGAACAAAAGCAGCTTGGTTTCCACTAATACAAATAGGTATGATAGATTTTAACCGATTAACAAGAACTTTCGAAACAGTTTTATAAATAACTGTACAAAGACTAATAGGTCTAAGATGACGCATTGTAGTCGGTTCATCAATTTTAGGGATAAGCACAATAATGGTACGATTGACTTCTTCCATATCAATGGACCCTCGAAGGAGCCCGAGGCAGAGAGACATAAAATCATGACCAAGGATATCCCAGTACTTCCGGAAAGAACTACTTGGGAAACCGTCAAACCCCGGGGCCTTCCTCGGATCGATATCACGAAAAACAGTATGAACTTCATCTGGAGTGAAATCCTTATTAAGCTCATTATTCATTGAATCAGTAACAACTGTGGGAATATTGGTCAAAATTGATGAATCTAATATAGGAGAGGATGAAGAAAAGAGATTCTGAAAGTAAGTAACAGCGATAGTCATAATATCGTTTGAATCAGTAAGCCAAGTATTGTGAGCGTCAAAGAGACCAGCAATCTGGTTTTTCCTCCGTCGGCTAGACGCTCTGGCATGAAAGAAGGAAGTGTTTTTGTCACCGTGCTCTAACCAGAGAGTTCGAGCACGTTGAGCCCAATAGATCTCCTTCGCAGTAAGTAAACTATCGAGCTCGCGTTTAGCAGAGAGAAGGCCATTGATTTCAGAGTCGGAGAGGTGTCGCGTAAGACATAAATTAATAAAGTCATTCAACTGGGAGAGACGCTTATTGGATTTCAGACGCTTATTAGTTTGCCAAGTACCAAGGAAGAGTCTAATGTCGTGTAGTTTACTCAGAGTCGATCGATCTGGAGTAGACCATAGCTCTTTAATACGTAAGAGAACCTCAGGATTATCAGCCCAGCAGTTCTCATAACGGAAGGTGCTGGTCCGCACAAATGGGGGACCCAGAACAGGTCTAGTATCCATTAAAATAGGACAGTGGTCAGAACGCGCTTGAAAGAAAGAGATAGCTTGGCAATTAGGGAAAGTATTGAACCAGATTGAATTACCAAGAAATCTATCTAGTCTTTCCATAATGGTGACCGAGTTGCGTCCCGATCTAGTCCAAGTGAACCATCCAGACGTTGGTTTACAATCAAAGAGATCATTATTATCAAGGCACTCTTGGAAGTTGTTAATTTGCGATCGAGCACAACGAGAACCACCTTGTTTCTCATTGTCGTAAAGGATTTCATTAAAGTCCCCCCCTAAAAGCCAAGGAAGAGAACTGGCTGTATTCAAGGAATCTATTAATTGCCAAGTCTTATGTTTGTTCGCAGTTTCAGGAAAACCGTGTATGCCAGTAAAGTGGAATTGAATTTGTGCAAATGTAACAAGAACATCAATATGTCGATCTGAATATGAGAGGAGATCAACAGAAGAATTGTTCTTCCATAAGATGGCAAGACCTGTGCAAGAAGGCCTGGGATCAATGGCTAGACATCCGTGCATACCAAGTTTGAGCTTAATACGATCCATGTTTTGTCTATTTAATCTGGTCTCACAAAGAAAGAGACAATCGGCATCATGCTTGGAGACAGCACGTTGTAATGCAAGAACTGCCTGGGCGTTGCCAAGACCCTGACAGTTCCAGCATAAGATTTTCATTGCGCTCGGCGGGGTTGACCATCGTCAACCACCGCCGGAGAGTTGTTAAAGCTGCTCATCCCAGCTAACCAATAATGTAAGGTAACATGAAGTAGAGGAGAAAAAAATACGTCAAGAAAGACGTTGGAAAGATCCCTAGCAAAGGGTGGTATATGTAATCGTAGAAAAACAAAAACACTAAAGAAGAAAGAAAAGAAAAAAGAAGAGCAAAAGAAAGGAAGAGTAGAGAAAAAAACAAAGTAGAAAAACAAAGAAAAAGAAATATTATTAAACCAGTAAACAAACCCGAAAAGAAAAACAACAAAACAAAAGAAAAACACTGTCCTAATAAACTCAAAAAAACTAAAATAAATGAAAAAGAGAAGAACTAAAGGTAGAACTGTCATGATAAAGAAGCCATGACAGTTCTAAAAAAGATCGATCATTTGGCTCGGCGGGGTTGACCACTGTCAACCTCCGCCGGAGAGTTGTTTATGCTGCTCATCCCAGCTTTTTCTGCAGATCCTTTAGGAGGTGACCGAGGGCGTTTAGGACGAGAGCCCTCATCGGATGGTGGAGTTCTTTTGGATCCCCTAGTAGCAACTACACGAGCAACTCGCTTAGGAGGTGGCGCATTTTCAATCCAGTCAGCAGCCTCCTGGAAAGCAGCGTCATTGGCAAGATCAAGCTCCCAATCTTGGAGTTCTGGCGCTGATAGACTGTCATCAGCATCACCATCAGGAATCTTAGACCGAGTAGTTATATTGGGTTCCAAATCCGGAAAAGCCGTTTGTAGGAGCTGAGTAGGACCACGCCGAGCAGATAGTTTACTTAGGACAGTTGGAAGGGTGCGAGGGCCCTGTGAAAAGACAGGCAAAGACTCAGAAGGAGGGGCGTTCTCCTGGGCTGACAGATCTGTCACCGGAGCTTTGCCTTTATCATTAGAACCCGTGGAAGGGGATGCATGAGAGCTTTGTGAAACGTAACGGATGCGTCCTCTCTACAGAGGTTGAGAAGTCTTCTTCTTAGGGAGATAGCGTAGCCAGTCGCCATATTGAAGTTGTTCAGGCCTCTGCTCGACCGGAATAGTGCAAAAATCAATAGAGTGGCCAACACGACCACAACAGTGGCAGAGAGTGGGAAGGTGTTCATATTGTAGAGGAAAAAATCGGGTAGAAGACCCTCCCCCGATAGCAACACAACGACGAACTGGTTTAGAAGCATCTATAGATAATCCTACCCGAAGATAGTCAACCATATTGAGATCCATTTTCCTTGTATCAATCTTTGTAACAGTTCCAATAAGAGCTCCGAGTGACTCGCCAGTATTGTTAGCAGATTCCTCCGAAGCAAGAAGGATAGGTGGAATATTATAAATTCGTACCCACACATTCATTGACATAAAGGAGTGATCATCAAGGCTAAGAGCAGGATCATATTGAGTGAGGGAAAGCCACTCATCCTTATAGGTCCATGGCCCCCTAGACAGAATATCCTCTTTAATCTTTTCATCCTTGAAGCAGATGAGGAACAGCCGTGGTTGCAATGTACGCATAGAAGATAATTTAGCCGGGGTCCAAATACCGGTAAAGGCTTTGATGATAATTTGATCATCAATGTCCTTCGAAGTGATCATGTTCCCTAACAAAGAAGTATGTGAATCAGCATCAGCAGAGTCCCAGGGAAGGTTTGTTTGAAAGATAGTGGATTGTTCTTCCTCAGTAAATTGAATATTCCCGAGTTGCTGGAGAAAAGATTTGGAATCCATCAGAGAAGAAAGAAGAGAATAAGGGCGGCAATATGTAGAAAATATAAGAGAGAATGAATCATTAGTGGGATATATGATCATATATATAGGTGAAGAGTCCATATGAATGCAAAAAATAAGAATTTCACTAGGAGTAGGATAGAGAGGAAGAGTTTGGAAAGGAATAGAACTTCTTTTAAAAAAGAAGATAAAATAGTTGGAAAAAAGAGACCAAAAAACTATTAAAGAAAGTGTAGGAGTTAGAAAAAGAATAAATATTGTATATTTAATTAAAAGGATAAAGAGTCCAACATTGGAAAAAATTAAGATATCATAGGAGATGAGACACAAAGTAGTAGTTGGTATAGAGGTCTGATAGTCAGACCAAAATTTGAAAAGGACACCAAATAAGGTGTTGGTATGGACCTTATATAAGGTTGGTAACCAATGAGAGAGTATGAAGTAATCACAACACAACAGTATAAACAATAACGTAAAAATAAAAACGAAGACAACAACAGCAAGGGAAGATAGGTAAACAAAATAACGATACAAAGCAGAGCGAGAAATAATTTGATGAACCAAAGCCATAATATACCGTAACCATAAAGAAAACATTCTGTAATTTGGAGATATATTATATCGAATATGATAAATCGAAACCCAGAGGATCACTCGCCCTTCACCAACCCCATGTAGGCAAATCACGTGCCTCACCATGCAGGAGCTCAAGCGAAGGAGGCTCAAAACCAGGGAGCAAAGAGCCGTTGTTCGGCCAGTGCTAGTCCCGCTGCACGTAAGAGGACTTATAACGGAAACGAGAAGACCATCCGGAGAAAGACAACCGGGACCGGTAGGAAGAGGTATCTCCGCCACGTTCCTCGCAGGTTCAAGACTGGTTTCAGGGATGCATCCGCTTCTGGTTTCAGGGATCAACAAGGGACAGCCGAACAAAGAACCAGAGGTCGCTAGAACGAAAGGTGGCCGGAAGAACCGATCCTGCAAAGGCCGAGAGCTGGACGGAACCAAAGGAGAAGAAGACTGAAAACAGCCCTCCTACCCGACGTACCAGGACACGAACGATGGCCCTAAAGAACCCAAGAAAAAGCAGAAAACTAACCCCACACCGATCATCACATCCCCTAGAAGGGGTAAGATAAAAGACAAAGAACCCAAACCAAACTAGGGTTCGGAACGGGAGAGACCTTAACAAACATAAAAATAGGAGTTTGAAGGAGATTGGGAACCAAGCCAAGCCAGATAGAAGCCAAACCTGAGAAGGATCCAGCAAAGAGCATAAAGAAAGCGATCCGTATGGAGGCGAAGACGGCCACTATCGCCTGCAGCGGTGAGGTCTCTCAAAAGAGATGGAAAACAAAATGTGGAGCGAGATGTAGACCAACCTGCCGCAGCTGAAGACGAGGACGCCATGAAGACTGATCCTCCAGATCCTCCAGAAGCGGGAGCACCTACACCATCCAGAAACAAGAAGTGAAAGAGGAGGCACAAGATTATCGTAAGGACGATATAAGCCACAGTGAACTACGGTGGTTAAAGACCCGGGAAAGGGTTGGAAGAGGTAGATAAGCCGAGGCAGATCAGAGTAAGCCGATGATCGAACCGCAAACAAGAGAAACCAATATAGGCAAAAGTCAGAGAAGAAAGATGGAAAGAAACATACAAAACCAGATTTGTTATACCACAAGGTATTGGCCGGAGACGGTGAAGCTTCTTCCTATCCTGAGGATGGCGGTGGTGGTCGTCGGCTGATCAGAGACACCAAAGACGATCGGTAGAGAAGGCAGGAGAAAAACATAGGGGAGAAGGCGTGTAGAAGCGAAAACCAGAGAAGAGGGAGGGGAGAGAAAAGGGAGAGGAGAGAAAGAAGCTCAATTCGTTCCAATCTATTCCGTTCGAATTTTAACCAAGTAAAAAGCTGAAAATTTGAGATCAATCTCTATAATTTTGTTCAAACGCCTATAATTAACTATTTGAACAAATAAAATTTAATTTAATAAAATTTGGTTCTTGTTTTGATGCGATTAAAACGTGCATATCTAAATGGGCTTTATAGAGATTCCGTTCGAATTTTAATCGAGTAAAAAGCTGAAAATTTGAGATTAATCTGTATAATTTTGTTCAAAAGCCTATAATTAACTATTTTAAATCATAAAATTTAAGTTAATAACATTTGGTTGTCGTTTTGATGCGATTAATACGAGTATATCTAAAGGTGCTCTATAGAGAATCCGTTCGAATTTTAACCGAGTAAAACACTTAAAATTTGAGATTAATCTGTATAATTTTGTTCAAAACCCCATAATTAAATATTTGAACATATAAAATTTGATTTCATAACATTTGGTTGTCGTTTTGTTGGGATTAAAACGTGCATGTCTAAATGGGCTTTATAGAGATTCCGTTCTAATTTTAACCGAGTTAAATTCTGAAAATTTCATATTAATCTGTATAATTTTGTTCAAAAGCTAATAATTAAATATTTGAAATCATAAAATTTGATTTTAATAAAATTTGGTTGTCGTTTTGAGGCGATTAAAACGTACATGTCTAAATGGGCTTTATAGAGATTCCGTTCGAATTTTAACTGAGTAAAAAGCTGAAAATTTGAGATTAATTTGTATAATTTTGTTCAAAAGCCTATAATTAACTATTTGAACTTAGAAAATTTAATTTAATAACATTTTGTTGTCGTTTTGATGCAATGAATACGAGCATGTCTAAATATGCTCTATAGAGAATTCGTTCGAATTTTAACCGAGTAAAAATCTTAAAATTTGAGATTAATCAGTATAATTTTGTTCAAAAGCCCATAATTAAATATTTAAACTCATAAAATTTGATTTAATAACATTTGGCGGTCGTTTTGTTGGGATTAACACGTGCATGTCTAAATGTGCTTTATAGAGATTCCGTTCTAATTTTAACCAGTAAAATTCTGATAATTTCAGATTAATCTGTATAATTTTGTTCAAAAGCTAATAATTAAATATTTGAAATCATAAAATTTTAATTTAATGAAATTTGGTTGTCGTTTTGATGCGATTAAAACGTGCATGTCTAAATGGGCTTTATAGAGATCCCGTTCGAATTTTAACCGAGTAAAAAGCTGAAAATTTCAGATTAATCTTTATAATTTTGTTTAAAATCTAATAATTAAATATTTGAAATGATAAAATATGATTTTAATAAAATGTGGTTTTCGTTTTGAAGCGATTAAAATGTGCATGTCTAAATGGGCTTTATAGTGATTCCGTTCGAATTTTAACCGAGTAAAAAGCTGAAAATTTGAGATTAATCTGTATAATTTTGTTCAAAAGCCTATAATTAAATATTTGAAATCATAAAATTTAAGTTAATAACATTTGGTTGTCGTTTTGATGCGATTAATACGAGCATGCTAAATATGCTCTATAGAGAATCCTTTCGAATTTTAACCGAGTAAAACCCTTAAAATTTGAGATTAATTGGTATAATTTTGTTTAAAACCCCATAATTAAAAATTTGAACTAATAAAATTTAATTTAATAACATTTGGTGTTCGTTTTGTTGGGATTAAAACGTGCATGTCTAAATAGGCTTTATAGAGAATCCGTTCTAATTTTAACCGAGTAAAATTCTGAAAATTTCAGATTAATCTGTATAATTTTGTTCCAAATCTAATAATTAAATATTTAAAATCATAAAATTTGATTTTAATAAAATTTGTTTGTCGTTTTGATACGATTAAAACGTGCATGTCTAAATGGGATTTATAGAGATTCCATTCGAATTTTAACCGAATAAAAAGCTGAAAATTTAAGATTAATCTGTATAATTTTGTTCAAAAGCCTATAATTAACTATTTGAACACATAAAATTAAATTTAATAACATTTTTTTATCGTTTTGTTGGGATTAATACGAGCATGTCTAAATATGCTCTATAGAGAATCCGTTCGAATTTTAACCTAGTAAAACCTTAAAATTTGATATTAATCTATATACTTTTGTTCAAAAGCCCATAATTAAATATTTGAACTCATAAAATTTGATTTAATAACATTTGGTTGTCGTTTTGTTGGGATTAAAACGTGCATGTCTGAATGGGCTTTATTGAGATTCTGTTCTAATTTTAAGCGAGTAAAATTTTGAAAATTTTAGATTAATCTGTATAATTTTGTTCAAAAACTAATAATTAATTATTTCAAATCATAAAATTTGATTTTAATAAAATTTGGTTGTCTTTTTGATGCGATTAAAACGTGCATGTCTAAATGAGCTTTATAGAGATTCCGTTCGAATTTTAACCGAGTAAAAAGCTGAAAATTTGAGATTAATCAGTGTAATATTGTTTAGAAGCCTATAATTAACTATTTGAACTCATAAAATTTAATTTAATAACATTTGGTTGTCGTCTTGATGTGATTAATACGAGAATGTCTAAATGTTCTCTATAGAGAATCCGATCGAATTTTAATCGAGTAAAAACCTTAAAATTTGAGATTAATGTGTATACTTTTGTTCAAAAGCCCATAATTAAGTATTTAAACTCATAAAATTTGATTTAATAACATTTGGTTGTCGTTTTGTTGGGATTAAAACGTGCATGTCTAAATTGGATTTATAGAGATTCCGTTGTAATTATAACCGAGTAAAATTCTAAAAATTTCAGATTAATCTGTATAATTTTGTAAGAAAGCTAATAATTAAATATTTGAAATCATAAAATTTGATTTTAATAAAATTTTGTTGTCGTTTTGATGCGATTAAAACGTGCATGTCTAAATGGGCTTTATAGAGATTCCGTTCGAATTTTAACCGAGTAAGAAGCTAAAAATTTGAGATTAATCTGTATAATTTTGTTCACAAGCTTACAATTAACTATTTGAACTCATAATATTTAAGTTAATAACATTTGATTGTCGTTTTGATGCGATTAATACGAGCATGTCTAAATATGCTCTATAGAGAATCCATTTGAATTTTAACCGAGTAAAAACCTTAAAATTTGAGATTAATCTGTATACTTTTGTTGAAAAGCCCATAATTAAATATTTAAACTCATAAAATTTGATTTAATATCATTTGATTGTCGTTTTGTTGGGATTAAAACGTGCATGTCTAAATGGGCTTTATAGAGATTCTGTTCTAATTATAACCGAGTAAATTTCTGAAAATTTCAAATTAATTTATATAATTTTGTAAAAAATTTATTAATTAAATATTTGAAATCATAAAATTTGATTTTAGTAAAATTTGGTTGTCGTTTTGATGCGATTAAAACGTGCATGTCTAAATGGGCTTTATAAAGATTCCGTTCGAATTTTAACCGAGTAAGAAGCTAAAAATTTGAGATTAATCTGTATAATTTTATTCACAAGCCTATAATTAACTATTTGAACTCATAATATTTAAGTTAATAACATTTGGTTGTCGTTTTGATGCGATTAATACGAGCATGTCTAAATGTGCTCTCTAGAGAATCCGTTTGAATTTTAACCGAGTAAAAACCTTAAAATTTGAGATTAATCTGTATACTTTTGTTGTAAAGCCCATAATTAAATATTTAAACTCATAAAATTTGATTTAATCTCATTTGGTTGTCGTTTTGTTGGGATTAAAACGTGTATGTCTAAATGGGCTTTATAGAGATTTCGTTCTAATTATAACCGAGTAAAATTCTGAAAATTTCAGATTAATCTGTATAATTTTGTAAAAACGTTATTAATTAAATATTTGAAATCATAAAATTTGATATTAATAAAATTTCGTTGTCGTTTTAATGCGATTAAAACGTGCATGTCTAAATGGACTTTATAGAGATTCCTTTCGAATTTTAACCGAGTAAGAAGCTAAAAATTTGAGATTAATCTGTATAATTTTGTTCAGAAGCCTATAATTAACTATTTGAACTCATAATATTTAATATAATAACATTTGGTTGTCGTTTTGATGCGATTAATACGAGCATGTCTAAATGTGCTCTATAGAGAATCTGTTTGAATTTTAACCGAGTAAAAACCTTAAAATTTGAGATTAATCTGTATACTTTTGTTGAAAAGCCCATAATTAAATATTTAAACTCATAAAATTTGATTTAATATCATTTGATTATCGTTTTTTTGGGATCAAAACGTGCATGTCTAAATGGGCTTTATAGAGATCCCATTCTAATTATAACCGAGTAAAATTCTGAAAATTTCAGATTAATCTGTATAATTTTGTAAAAAAGTTATTAATTAAATATTTGAAATCATAAAATTTGATTTTAATAAAATTTGGTCGTCGTTTTGATGCTATTAAAACGTGCATGTCTAAATGGGCTTTATAAAGATTCCGTTCGAATTTTAACCGAGTAAGAAGCTAAAAATTTGAGATTAATCTATATAATTTTGTTCACAAGCCTATAATTAACTATTTGAACTCATAATATTTAAGTTAATAACATTTGGTTGTCGTTTTGATGCGATTAATACGAGCAAGTCTAAATGTCCTCTATAGAGAATCCGTTTGAATTTTAACCGAGTAAAAACCTTAAAATTTGAGATTAATCTGTATACTTTTGTTGAAAAGCCCATAATTAAATATTCAAACTCATAAAATTTGATTTAATATCATTTGATTGTCGTTTTATTGGGATTAAAATGTGCATGTTTAAATGGGCTTTATAGAGATTCCGTTCTAATTATAACCGAGTAAAATTCTGAAAATTTCAGATTAATCTGTATAATTTTGTAAAAAAGTTATTAATTAAATATTTGAAATCATAAAATTTGATTTTAATAAAATTTGGTTGTCGTTTTGATACGATTAAAACGTGCATGTCTAAATGGGCCTTATAGAGATTCCGTTCGAATTTTAACCGAGCAAGAAGCTAAAAATTTGAGATTAATCTGTATAATTTTGTTCAGAAGCCTATAATTAACTATTTGAACTCATAATATTTAAGTTAATAACATTTGGTTGTCGTTTTGATGCGATTAATACGAGCATGTCTAAATGTCCTCTATAGAGAATCCGTTTAAATTTTAACCGAGTAAAAACATTAAAATTTGAGATTAATCTGTATACTTTTGTTGAAAAGCCCATAATTAAATATTTAAACTCATAAAATTTGATTTAATATCATTTGGTTGTCGTTTTGTTAGGATGAAAACGTGCATGTCTAAATGGGCTTTATAGAGATTCCGTTCTAATTATAACCGAGTAAAATTCTGAAGATTTCAAATTAATCTGTATAATTTTGTAAAAAAGTTATTAATTAAATATTTGAAATCATAAAATTTGATTTTAATAAAATTTGGTTGTCGTTTTAATGCGATTAAAACGTGCATGTCTAAATCGGCTTTATAGAGATTCCGTTCGAATTTTAACCGAGTAAGAAACTAAAAATTTGAGAGTAATCTGTATAATTTTGTTCACAAGCCTATTAATAACTATTTGAACTCATAATATTTAAGTTAATAACATTTGGTTGTCGTTTTGATGCGATTAATACGAGCATGTCTAAATGTGCTCTATAGAGAATCCGTTTGAATTTTAACCGAGTAAAAACATTAAAATTTGAGATTAATCTGTATACTTTTGTTGAAAAGCCCATAATTAAATATTTAAACTCATAAAATTTGATTTAATATCATTTGATTGTCGTTTTGTTGGGATTAAAACGTGCATATTTAAATGGGCTTTATAGAGATTCCGTTCTAATTATAACCGAGTAAAATTCTGAAAATTTCAGATTAATCTGTATAATTTTGGGAAAAAGTTATTAATTAAATATTTGAAATCATAAAATTTGATTTTAATAAAATTTGGTTGTCGTTTTAATGCGATTAAAACGTGCATGTCTAAATCGGCTTTATAGAGATTCCGTTCGAATTTTAACTGAGTAAGAAGTTAAAAATTTGAGAGTAATCTGTATAATTTTGTTCACAAGCCTATTAATAACTATTTGAACTCATAATATTTAAGTTAATAACATTTGGTTGTCGTTTTGATGCGATTAATACGAGCATGTCTAAATGTGCTCTATAGAGAATCCGTTTGAATTTTAACCGAGTAAAATCCTTAAAATTTGAGATTAATCTGTATACTTTTGTTGAAAAGCCCATAATTAAATATTTAAACTCATAAAATTTGATTTAATATCATTTGATTGTCGTTTTGTTGGGATTAAAACGTGCATGTCTAAATGGGCTTTATAGAGATTCCGTTCTAATTATAACCGAGTAAAATTCTGAAAATTTCAGAATAATTTGTATAATTTTGTAAAAAAGTTATTAATTAAATATTTAAACTCATAAAATTTGATTTAATATCATTTGATTGTCGTTTTGTTGGGATTAAAACGTGCATATCTAAATGGGTTTTATAGAGATTCCGTTCTAATTATAACCGAGTAAAATTCTGAAAATTTCAGATTAATCTGTATAATTTTGTAAAAAAGTTATTAATTAAATATTTGAAATCACAAAATTTGATTTTAATAAAATTTGGTTGTCGTTTTGATGCGATTAAAACGTGCATGTCTAAATGGGCTTTATATAGATTCCGTTCGAATTTTAACCGAATAAAAAGCTGAAAATTTGAGACTAATCTGTATAATTTTGTTCACAAGCCTATAATTAACTATTTGAACTGATAAAATTGAAGTTAATAACATTTGGTTGTCGTTTTGATGCGATTATTACGAGCATGTCTAAATGTGCTCTATAGAGAATCCGTTTGAATTTTAACCGAGTAAAAACCTTAAAATTTGAGATTAATCTGTATATTTTTGTTGAAAAGCCCATAATTAAATATTTAAACTCATAAAATTTGATTTAATATCATTTGGTTGTCGTTTTGTTGGGATAAAAACGTGCATGTCTAAATGGGCTTTATAGAGATTCCGTTCTAATTATAACCGAGTAAAATTCTGAAGATTTCAGATTAATCTGTATAATTTTGTAAAAAAGTTATTAATTAAATATTTGAAATCATAAAATTTGATTTTAATAAAATTTGGTTGTCGTTTTGATGCGATTAAAACGTGCATGTCTAAATGGGCTTTATAAAGATTCCGTTCGAATTTTAACCGAGTAAGAAGCTAAAAATTTGAGATTAATCTGTATAATTTTGTTCACAAGCCTATAATTAACTATTTGAACTCATGATATTTAAGTTACTAACATTTTGTTGTCGTTTTGATGCGATTAATACGAGCATGTCTAAATATGCTCTATAAAGAATCCGTTTGAATTTTAACCGAGTAAAAACCTTAAAATTTGAGATTAATCTGTATACTTTTGTTGAAAAGCCCATAATTAAAAATTTAAACTCATAAAATTTGATTTAATATCATTTGATTGTCGTTTTGTTGGGATTAAAATGTGCGTATTTAAATGGGCTTTATAGAGATTTCGTTCCAATTATAACCGAGTAAAATTCTGAAAATTTCAGATTAATCTGTATAATTTTGTAAAAAAGTTATTAATTAAATATTTGAAATCATAAAATTTGATTTTAATAAAATTTGGTTGTCGTTTTGATACGATTAAAACGTGCATGTCTAAATGGGATTTATAGAGATTCCATTCGAATTTTAACCGAATAAAAAGCTGAAAATTTAAGATTAATCTGTATAATTTTGTTCAAAAGCCTATAATTAACTATTTGAACACATAAAATTTAATTTAATAACATTTGTTTATCGTTTTGTTGGGATTAATACGAGCATGTCTAAATATGCTCTATAGAGAATCCGTTCGAATTTTAACCTAGTAAAAACCATAAAATTTGATATTAATCTATATACTTTTGTTCAAAAGCCCATAATTAAATATTTGAACTCATAAAATTTGATTTAATAACATTTGGTTGTCGTTTTGTTGGGATTAAAACGTGCATGTTTAAATAGGCTTTATAGAGATTCCGTTCTAATTATAACCGAGTAAAATTCTGAAAATTTCAGATTAATCTGTATAATTTTGTAAAAAAGTTATTAATTAAATATTTGAAATCATAAAATTTGATTTTAATAAAATTTGGTTGTCGTTTTGATGCGATTAAGACGTGCATGTCTAAATGGGCTTTATAGAGATTCCGTTCGAATTTTAACCGAGTAAGAAGCTAAAAATTTGAGATTAATCTGTATAATTTTGTTCACAAGCCTATAATTAACTATTTGAACTCATGATATTTAATTTACTAACATTTGGTTGTCGTTTTGATGCGATTAATACGAGCATGTCTAAATGTCCTCTATAGAGAATCCGTTTGAATTTTAACCGAGTAAAAACATTAAAATTTGAGATTAATTTGTATACTTTTGTTGAAAAGCCCATAATTAAATATTTAAACTCTTAAAATTTGATTTAATATCATTTGATTGTCGTTTTGTTGGGATTAAAACGTGCATGTTTCAATGGGCTTTATAGAGATTCCGTTCTAATTATAACCGAGTAAAATTCTGAAAATTTCAGATTAATCTGTTTAATTTTGTAAAAAAGTTATTAATTAAATATTTGAAATCATAAAATTTGATTTTAATTAAATTTGGTTGTCATTTTGATGCGATTAAAACGTGCATGTCTAAATGGGCTTTATAGAGATTCCGTTCGAATTTTAACCGAGTAAGAAGCTAAAAATTTGAGATTAATCTGTATAATTTTGTTCACAAGCCTATAATTAACTATTTGAACTCATAATATTTAAGTTAATAACATTTGGTTGTCGTTTTGATGCGATTAATACGAGCATGTCTAAATGTGCTCTATAGAGAATCCGTTTGAATTTTAACCGAGTAAAAACATTAAAATTTGAGATTAATCTGTATACTTTTGTTGAAAAGCCCATAATTAAATATTTAAACTCATAAAATTTGATTTAATATCATTTGGTTGTCGTTTTATTGGGATTAAAACGTGCATGTCTAAATGGGCTTTATAGAGATTTCGTTCTAATTATAACCGAGTAAAATTCTGAAAATTTCAGATTAATCTGTATAATTTTGTAAAAAAGTTATTAATTAAATATTTGAAATCATAAAATTTGATTTTAATAAAATTTGGTTGTCGTTTTGATACGATTAAAACGTGCATGTCTAAATGGGATTTATAGAGATTCCATTCGAATTTTAACCGACTAAAAAGCTGAAAATTTAAGATTAATCTGTATAATTTTGTTCAAAAGCCTATAATTAACTATTTGAACTCATGATATTTAATTTACTAACATTTGGTTGTCGTTTTGATGCGATTAATACGAGCATGTCTAAATGTCCTCTATAGAGAATCCGTTTGAATTTTAACCGAGTAAAAACATTAAAATTTGAGATTAATTTGTATACTTTTGTTGAAAAGCCCATAATTAAATATTTAAACTCTTAAAATTTGATTTAATATCATTTGATTGTCGTTTTGTTGGGATTAAAACGTGCATGTTTCAATGGGCTTTATAGAGATTCCGTTCTAATTATAACCGAGTAAAATTCTGAAAATTTCAGATTAATCTGTTTAATTTTGTAAAAAAGTTATTAATTAAATATTTGAAATCATAAAATTTGATTTTAATTAAATTTGGTTGTCATTTTGATGCGATTAAAACGTGCATGTCTAAATGGGCTTTATAGAGATTCCGTTCGAATTTTAACCGAGTAAGAAGCTAAAATTTGAGATTAATCTGTATAATTTTGTTCACAAGCCTATAATTAACTATTTGAACTCATAATATTTAAGTTAATAACATTTGGTTGTCGTTTTGATGCGATTAATACGAGCATGTCTAAATGTGCTCTATAGAGAATCCGTTTGAATTTTAACCGAGTAAAAACATTAAAATTTGAGATTAATCTGTATACTTTTGTTGAAAAGCCCATAATTAAATATTTAAACTCATAAAATTTGATTTAATATCATTTGGTTGTCGTTTTATTGGGATTAAAACGTGCATGTCTAAATGGGCTTTATAGAGATTTCGTTCTAATTATATCCGAGTAAAGTTCTGAAGATTTCAGATTAATCTGTATAATTTTGTAAAAAAGTTATTAATTAAATATTTGAAATCATAAAATTTGATTTTAATAAAATTTGGTTGTCGTTTTGATGCGATTAAGACGTGCATGTCTAAATGGGCTTTATAGAGATTCCGTTCGAATTTTAACCGAGTAAGAAGCTAAAAATTTGAGATTAATCTGTATAATTTTGTTCACAAGCCTATAATTAACTATTTGAACTCATGATATTTAATTTACTAACATTTGGTTGTCGTTTTGATGCGATTAATACGAGCATGTCTAAATGTCCTCTATAGAGAATCCGTTTGAATTTTAACCGAGTAAAAACATTAAAATTTGAGATTAATTTGTATACTTTTGTTGAAAAGCCCATAATTAAATATTTAAACTCTTAAAATTTGATTTAATATCATTTGATTGTCGTTTTGTTGGGATTAAAACGTGCATGTTTCAATGGGCTTTATAGAGATTCCGTTCTAATTATAACCGAGTAAAATTCTGAAAATTTCAGATTAATCTGTTTAATTTTGTAAAAAAGTTATTAATTAAATATTTGAAATCATAAAATTTGATTTTAATTAAATTTGGTTGTCATTTTGATGCGATTAAAACGTGCATGTCTAAATGGGCTTTATAGAGATTCCGTTCGAATTTTAACCGAGTAAGAAGCTAAAAATTTGAGATTAATCTGTATAATTTTGTTCACAAGCCTATAATTAACTATTTGAACTCATAATATTTAAGTTAATAACATTTGGTTGTCGTTTTGATGCGATTAATACGAGCATGTCTAAATGTGCTCTATAGAGAATCCGTTTGAATTTTAACCGAGTAAAAACATTAAAATTTGAGATTAATCTGTATACTTTTGTTGAAAAGCCCATAATTAAATATTTAAACTCATAAAATTTGATTTAATATCATTTGGTTGTCGTTTTATTGGGATTAAAACGTGCATGTCTAAATGGGCTTTATAGAGATTTCGTTCTAATTATAACCGAGTAAAATTCTGAAAATTTCAGATTAATCTGTATAATTTTGTAAAAAAGTTATTAATTAAATATTTGAAATCATAAAATTTGATTTTAATAAAATTTGGTTGTCGTTTTGATACGATTAAAACGTGCATGTCTAAATGGGATTTATAGAGATTCCATTCGAATTTTAACCGACTAAAAAGCTGAAAATTTAAGATTAATCTGTATAATTTTGTTCAAAAGCCTATAATTAACTATTTGAACTCATGATATTTAATTTACTAACATTTGGTTGTCGTTTTGATGCGATTAATACGAGCATGTCTAAATGCCCTCTATAGAGAATCCGTTTGAATTTTAACCGAGTAAAAACATTAAAATTTGAGATTAATTTGTATACTTTTGTTGAAAAGCCCATAATTAAATATTTAAACTCTTAAAATTTGATTTAATATCATTTGATTGTCGTTTTGTTGGGATTAAAACGTGCATGTTTCAATGGGCTTTATAGAGATTCCGTTCTAATTATAACCGAGTAAAATTCTGAAAATTTCAGATTAATCTGTTTAATTTTGTAAAAAAGTTATTAATTAAATATTTGAAATCATAAAATTTGATTTTAATTAAATTTGGTTGTCATTTTGATGCGATTAAAACGTGCATGTCTAAATGGGCTTTATAGAGATTCCGTTCGAATTTTAACCGAGTAAGAAGCTAAAATTTGAGATTAATCTGTATAATTTTGTTCACAAGCCTATAATTAACTATTTGAACTCATAATATTTAAGTTAATAACATTTGGTTGTCGTTTTGATGCGATTAATACGAGCATGTCTAAATGTGCTCTATAGAGAATCCGTTTGAATTTTAACCGAGTAAAAACATTAAAATTTGAGATTAATCTGTATACTTTTGTTGAAAAGCCCATAATTAAATATTTAAACTCATAAAATTTGATTTAATATCATTTGGTTGTCGTTTTATTGGGATTAAAACGTGCATGTCTAAATGGGCTTTATAGAGATTTCGTTCTAATTATATCCGAGTAAAGTTCTGAAGATTTCAGATTAATCTGTATAATTTTGTAAAAAAGTTATTAATTAAATATTTGAAATCATAAAATTTGATTTTAATAAAATTTGGTTGTCGTTTTGATGCGATTAAGACGTGCATGTCTAAATGGGCTTTATAGAGATTCCGTTCGAATTTTAACCGAGTAAGAAGCTAAAAATTTGAGATTAATCTGTATAATTTTGTTCACAAGCCTATAATTAACTATTTGAACTCATGATATTTAAGTTACTAACATTTTGTTGTCGTTTTGATGCGATTAATACGAGCATGTCTAAATATGCTCTATAAAGAATCCGTTTGAATTTTAACCGAGTAAAAACCTTAAAATTTGAGATTAATTTGTATACTTTTGTTGAAAAGCCCATAATTAAAAATTTAAACTCATAAAATTTGATTTAATATCATTTGATTGTCGTTTTGTTGGGATTAAAATGTGCGTATTTAAATGGGCTTTATAGAGATTCCGTTCTAATTATAACCGAGTAAAATTCTGAAAATTTCAGATTAATCTGTATAATTTTGTAAAAAAGTTATTAATTAAATATTTGAAATCATAAAATTTGATTTTAATAAAATTTGGTTGTCGTTTTCATGCGATTAAGACGTTCATGTATAAATGGGCTTTATAGAGATTCTGTTCGAATTTGAACCGAGTAAGAAGCTAAAAATTTGAGATTAATCTGTATAATTTTGTTCACAAGCCTATAATTAACTATTTGAACTCATGATATTTAATTTACTAACATTTGGTTGTCGTTTTGATGCGATTAATACGAGCATGTCTAAATATGCTCTATAGAGAATCTGTTTGAATTTTAACAGAGTAAAAACATTAAAATTTGAGATTAATCTGTATACTTTTGTTCAAAAGCCCATAATTAAATATTTAAACTCATAAAATTTGATTTAATATCATTTGATTGTCGTTTTGTTGGGATTAAAACGTGCATGTTTAAATAGGCTTTATAGAGATTCCGTTCTAATTATAACCGAGTAAAATTCTGAAAATTTCAGATTAATCTGTATAATTTTGTAAAAAAGTTATTAATTAAATATTTGAAATCAATAAATTTGATTTTAATAAAATTTGGTTGTCGTTTTGATGCGATTAAGACGTGCATGTCTAAATGGGCTTTATAGAGATTCCGTTCGAATTTTAACCGAGTAAGAAGCTAAAAATTTGAGATTAATCTGTATAATTTTGTTCACAAGCCTATAATTAACTATTTGAACTCATGATATTTAATTTACTAACATTTGGTTGTCGTTTTGATGCGATTAATACGAGCATGTCTAAATGTCCTCTATAGAGAATCCGTTTGAATTTTAACCGAGTAAAAACATTAAAATTTGAGATTAATTTGTATACTTTTGTTGAAAAGCCCATAATTAAATATTTAAACTCTTAAAATTTGATTTAATATCATTTGATTGTCGTTTTGTTGGGATTAAAACGTGCATGTTTCAATGGGCTTTATAGAGATTCCGTTCTAATTATAACCGAGTAAAATTCTGAAAATTTCAGATTAATCTGTTTAATTTTGTAAAAAAGTTATTAATTAAATATTTGAAATCATAAAATTTGATTTTAATTAAATTTGGTTGTCATTTTGATGCGATTAAAACGTGCATGTCTAAATGGGATTTATAGAGATTCCATTCGAATTTTAACCGAGTAAGAAGCTAAAAATTTGAGATTAATCTGTATAATTTTGTTCACAAGCCTATAATTAACTATTTGAACTCATAATATTTAAGTTAATAACATTTGGTTGTCGTTTTGATGCGATTAATACGAGCATGTCTAAATGTGCTCTATAGAGAATCCGTTTGAATTTTAACCGAGTAAAAACCTTAAAATTTGAGATTAATCTGTATACTTTTGTTGAAAAGCCCATAATTAAATATTTAAACTCATAAAATTTGATTTAATATCATTTGGTTGTCGTTTTGTTGGGATTAAAACGTGCATGTCTAAATGGGCTTTATAGAGATTCCGTTCTAATTATAACCGAGTAAAATTCTGAAAATTTCAGATTAATTTGTATAATTTTGTAAAAAAGTTATTAATTAAATATTTGAAATCATAAAATTTGATTTTAATAAAATTTGGTTGTCGTTTTGATACGATTAAAACGTGCATGTCTAAATGGGCTTTATAGAGATTCCGTTCGAATTTTAACCGAGTAAGAAGTTAAAAATTTGAGATTAATATGTATAATTTTTTTCACAAGCCTATAATTAACTATTTGTACTCATAATATTTAAGTTAATAACATTTGGTTGTCGTTTTGATGCGATTAATACGAGCATGTCTAAATGTCCTCTATAGAGAATCCGTTTGAATTTTAACCGAGTAAAAACCTTAAAATTTGAGATTAATCTGTATACTTTTGTTGAAAAGCCCATAATTAAATATTTAAACTCATAAAATTTGATTTAATATCATTTGATTGTCGTTTTGTTGGGATTAAAACGTGCATGTTTAAATAGGCTTTATAGAGATTCCGTTCTAATTATAACCGAGTAAAATTCTGAAAATTTCAGATTAATCTGTATAATTTTGTAAAAAAGTTATTAATTAAATATTTGAAATCATAAAATTTGATTTTAATAAAATTTGGTTGTCGTTTTGATGCGATTAAGACGTGCATGTCTAAATGGGCTTTATAGAGATTCCGTTCGAATTTTAACCTAGTAAGAAGCTAAAAATTTGAGATTAATCTGTATAATTTTGTTCACAAGCCTATAATTAACTATTTGAACTCATGATATTTAATTTACTAACATTTGGTTGTCGTTTTGATGCGATTAATACGAGCATGTCTAAATATGCTCTATAGAGAATCTGTTTGAATTTTAACCGAGTAAAAACATTAAAATTTGAGATTAATCTGTATACTTTTGTTGAAAAGCCCATAATTAAAAATTTAAACTCATAAAATTTGATTTAATATCATTTGATTATCGGTTTGTTGGGATTAAAACGTGCATGTTTAAATGGGCTTTATAGAGATTCCGTTCTAATTATAACCGAGTAAAATTCTGAAAATTTCAGATTAATCTGTATAATTTTGTAAAAACGTTATTAATTAAATATTTGAAATCATAAAATTTGATTTTAATAAAATGTGGTCGTCGTTTTGACGCGATTAAAACGTGCATGTCTAAATGGGCTTTATATAGATTTCGTTCGAATTTTAACCGAGTAAAAAGCTGAAAATTTGAGATTACTCTGTATAATTTTGTTCACAAGCCTATAATTAACTATTTGAACTCATAATATTTAAGTTAATAACATTTGGTTGTCGTTTTGATGCGATTAATACGAGCATGTCTAAATGTGCTCTATAGAGAATCTGTTTGAATTTTAACCGAGTAAAAACCTTAAAATTTGAGATTAATCTGTATACTTTTGTTGAAAAGCCCATAATTAAATATTTAAACTCATAAAATTTGATTTAATATCATTTGGTTGTCGTTTTGTTGGGATTAAAACGTGCATGTCTAAATGGGCTTTATAGAGATTCCGTTCTAATTATAACCGAGTAAAATTCTGAAAATTTCAGATTAATCTGTATAATTTTGTAAAAAAGTTATTAATTAAATATTTGAAATCATAAAATTTGATTTTAATAAAATTTGGTTGTCGTTTTGATGCGATTAAAACGTGCATGTCTAAATGGGCTTTATAGAGATTCCGTTCGAATTTTAACTGAGTAAGAAGTTAAAAATTTGAGATTAATCTATATAATTTTTTTCACAAGCCTATAATTAACTATTTGTACTCATAATATTTAAGTTAATAACATTTGGTTGTCGTTTTGATGCGATTAATACGAGCATGTCTAAATGTCCTCTATAGAGAATCCGTTTGAATTTTAACCGAGTAAAAACCTTAAAATTTGAAATTAATCTGTATACTTTTGTTCAAAATCCCATAATTAAATATTTAAACTCATAAAATTTTATTTAATAATATTTAATTATCGTTTTGTTTGGATTAAAACGTGCATGTCTAAATGGGCTTTATAGAGATTTCGTTCTAATTATAACCGAGTAAAATTCTGAAAATTTTCAGATTAATCTGTATAATTTTGTTCAAAAGCTAATAATTAAATATTTGATCGTAAAATTTGATTTTAATAAAATTTGGTTGTTGTTTTCATGCGATTAAAATGTGCATGTCTAAATGGGCTTTATAGAGATTCCGTTCGAATTTTAACCGAGTAAAAAGCTGAAAATTTGAGATTAATCTATATAATTTTTTTCACAAGCCTATAATTAACTATTTGAACTGATAAAATTGAAGTTAATAACCTTTGGTTGTCGTTTTGATGCGATTAATACGAGCATGTCTAAATGTGCTCTATAGAGAATTCGTTCGAATATTAACCGAGTAAAAACCTTAAAATTTAAGATTAATCTGTATACTTTTATTGAAAAGGCCATAATTAAATATTTAAACTCATAAAATTTGATTTAATATCATTTGGTTGTCGTTTTGTTGGGATTAAAACGTGCATATCTAAATGGGCTTTATAGAGATTTTGTTCTAATTATAACTGAGTAAAATTCTGAAAATTTCAGATTAATCTATATAATTTTGTAAAAAAGCTAATAATTAAATATTTGATTTCATAAAATTTCATTTTAATAAAGTTTGGTTGTCGTTTTGATGCGATTAAAACGTGCATGTTTAAATGGGCTTTATATAGATTCCGTTCGAATTTTAACCGAGTAAAAAGCTGAAAATTTGAGATTAATCTATATAATTTTGTTCACAAGCCTAAAATTAACTATTTGAACTCATAATATTTAAGTTAATAACATTTGGTTGTCGTTTTGATGCGATTAATACGAACATGTCTAAATGTGCACTATAGAGAATCTGTTCGAATTTTAACCGAGTAAAAACCTTAAAATTTGAGATTAATCTTTATACTTTTGTTGAAAAGCCCATAATTAAATATTTAAACTCATAAAATTTTATTTAATAATATTTGGTTGTCGTTTTGTTGGGATTAAAACGTGCATGTCTAAATGGGCTTTATAGAGATTCCGTTCTAATTATAACCGAGTAAAATTCTGAAAATTTCAGATTAATTTGTATAATTTTGTTCAAAAGCTAATAATTAAATATTTGAATTCATAAAATTTGATTTTAATAAATTCTGGTTGTCGTATTGATGCGATTAAAACGTACATGTCTAAATGGGCCTTATAAAGATTCCGTTCGAATTTTAACCGAGTAAAAAACTAAAAATTTGAGATTAATTTGTATAATTTTGTTCACAAGCCTATAATTAAATATTTAAACTCATAAAATTTAATTTAATAACATTTGATTGTCGTTTTGATGCGATTAATACGAGCATGTCTAAATGTGCTCTATTTAGAATCCGTTCGAATTTTAACCGAGTAAAAATCTTAAATTTGAGATTAATCTGTATAATTTTGTTGAAAAGCCCATAATTAAATATTTAAACTCAAAAAATTTGATTTAATATCATTTGGTTGTCGTTTTGTTGGGATTAAAACGTGCATGTCTAAATGGGTTTTATAGAGATTCCGTTCTAATTATAACCGAGTAAAATTCTGAAAATTTCAGATTAATCTGTATAATTTTGTAAAAACGTTATTAATTAAATATTTGAAATCATAAAATTTGATATTAATAAAATTTGGTTGTCGTTTTGATGCGATTAAAACGTGCATGTCTAAATGGACTTTATAGAGATTCCGTTCGAATTTTAACCGAGTAAGAAGCTAAAAATTTGAGATTAATCTGTATAATTTTGTTCACAAGCCTATAATTAACTATTTGAACTCATAATATTTAATATAATAACATTTGGTTGTCGTTTTGATGCGATTAATACGAGCATGTCTAAATGTGCACTATAGAGAATCCGTTCGAATTTTAACCGAGTAAAAACCTTAAAATTTGAGATTACTCTGTATACTTTTGTTCAAAATCCCATAATTAAATATTTAAACTCATAAAATTTTATTTAATAATATTTGATTATCGTTTTTTTGGATTAAAACGTGCATGTCTAAATGGGCTTTATAGAGATTCCGTACTACTAATAACCGAGTAAAACTCTGAAAATTTCAGATTAATCTGTATAATTTTGTTCAAAAGCTAATAATTAAATATTTGAATTTATAAAATTTGATTTTAATAAATTTTGGTTGTCGTATTGATGCGATTAATACGTGCATGTCTAAATGGGCTTTATAGAGATTCCGTTCGAATTTTAACCGAGTAAAAATCTAAAAATTTGAGATTAATTTGTATAATTTTGTTCACAAGCCTATAATTAAATATTTGAACTCATAAAATTTAATTTAATAACATTTGGTTGTCGTTTTGATGCGATTAATACGAGCATGTCTAAATGTGCTCTATTTAGAATCCGTTCGAATTTTAACCGAGTAAAAATCTTAAATTTGAGATTAATCTGTATAATTTTGTTCAAAAGCCCATAATTAAATATTTAAACTCATAAAATTTGATTTAATAACATTTGGTTGTCGTTTTGTTGGAATTAAAATGTGCATGTCTAAATGGGATTTATAGAGATTCTGTTCTAATTATAACCGAGTAAAATTCTGAAAATTTTAGATTAATATGTATAATTTTGTTCAAAATCTAATAATTAAATATTTGAAATCATAAAATTTTATTTTAATAAAATTTGGTTGTCGTTTTGATGCGATTAAAACGTGCATGTATAAATGGGCTTTATAGAGATTCCGTTCGAATTTTAACCGAGTAAAAAGCTGAAAATTTGAGATTAATATCTATAATTTTGTTCACAAGCCTATAATTAACTATTTGAACTCATAAAATTTAAGTTAATAACATTTGGTTGTTGTTTTGATGTGATTAATACAAGCATGTCTAAATGTGCTCTATAGAGAATTCGTTCGAATTTTAACCGAGTAAAAACCTTAAAATTTGAGATTAATCTGTATACTTTTGTTCGAATGTCCATAATTAAATATTTAAACTCATAAAATTTGATTTAATAACATTTGGTTGTCGTTTTGTTGGGATTAAAACGTGCATGCCTAAATGGGATTTATAGAGATTCCATTCTAATTATATCCGAGTAAAATTCTGAAAATTTCAGATTAATCTGTATAATTTTGTAAAAAAGCTAATAATTAAATATTTGAAATCATAAAATTTGATTTTAATAAATTTTGGTTGTCGTTTTGATGCGATTAAAACGTGCTTATCTAAATGGGCTTTATTGAGATTCCATTTGAATTTTAACCGAGTAAAAAGCTAAAAATTTGAGATGAATCTGTATAATTTTGTTCACAAGCCTATAATTAACTATTTGTACTCATAATATTTAAGTTAATAACATTTGGTTGTCGTTTTGATGCGATTAATAGGAGCATGTATAAATGTGCTTTATTTAGAATCCGTTCGAATTTTAACCGAGTAAAAATCTTAAATTTGTGATTAATCTGTATAATTTTGTTCAAAAGCCCATTATTAAATATTTAAACTCATAAAATTTGATTTAATAACATTTGGTTGTCATTTTGTTGGGATTAAAACATAAGAAGCTCATTTAAAATTATATATTCTTATTTTTTTATTATTATTATATTTATAATGTGATCTAATAGAATTTTAATTCCACTTAAGCTCAGTTATTTTGCATTGTTTTTCTAAAATATTACTCTTGAAAAATAATTTTATAAATCATTTTTTTTTGTTTTTATATACCTCTTTGTGATACGTTAAGTTCTTTAGGTTACTTCATCTTAGTTTTCTCTAAAAACTTTGTTATCACTCTTTATTTTTGTCCGAGATCAAAACTATGTTATGCAATAATTTGAGTCGCTTTGGCTAAGGTGTGTTCTCTTACTGGTGCTAGATGTGTTTATCTAAAATATATATTTTTCTATGACATGTTTAATATTGTGCTTTTAGAAATATATAAAACTTTCGGATTTTGAAATCCTACACTTTTGTGAGTAATTATGATTTTAAATCCTGTGAATTTGTATTTTCGGATAAATTATGATTTTGTATTGAACTATGATTGAAGTATGTAGTTGTGATTTGTGTTTTGCGTACATCTTGTTTTGCATTGTTTTTCTAAAATATTACTCTTGAAAAATAATTTTATAAATCATGTTTTTTTTGTTTTTATATACCTCTTTGTGATACGTTAAGTTCTTTGGGTTACTTCATCTTAGTTTTCTCTTACAAATCTGTGGGCTTTAAGCAATTCAATACCTAAAGAATCTCATATTTTATCTGGTTATTTTATTATCTAATATAAAACTAACTTTTAGTCATTATTATTATTTTTAGAAACTTTGATGCATTTGAGAATTATGGTTTTTTCAGTATATATAAATATTTTTCTTATATTCGAATATTTTATTTGAATCATCTGACTATAATATTATTTTAATGAGTTTTAAGATAATGTATTTAGAGAATTTTAACTCTTTTCAAGTCATCAATTCTTAATTATAATTTTAATTTTGAGTTTTAACGAATTATTAAGTATTTAAATATTTTAAAGTTATTATAAAATAATATAAATTAAATTAATTTTGAGTTTAAAGCTTTTAACGTTAACTTCCTAAATTCGACTTGTTTCTTCTTGTGCTATATATATATTTCTTTATATGTTATTGTCGAATACATTCAAATGTGTCTTTTCTTCTTGTGCTAAATGCGTGTTCTTTTTTTTGTGTTAAATATGTGAGTTTCCACGTGCTATTGTTAATTGAATATAAATGTGTGTTTTCCTCTTGTGTTAAATGTGTGTTTCTTGTTGTGCTATTGTAAAATGAATTTAAATGTACGTTCTCTTCATGTGCTAGATTTTCTGTGCATTCATCACTCTTTGTGTTTATTTATTATGGAAGTTATATTATAATTGTGATTGTGATTTGAGTGACATTGTGATTTTTTTACAGCACTTTAGTGGCACACTGGGCTTTATAGCTTATTCTTTTAGATTATTTTTTTCAGATATCTGACCTTAAGAGTTGGTACTTAGAGATCTCTATCGGACAACATTTTCTTTCAGTACGGTTATTTACAACCATTTTTGTTTTAGTTATTTTGGGATTATTAGGGATCTAAGATGTTTTAAAATCTCATGCATAAAACTATTTTACCATTTTTAAATCAGAATATTTACTTTTTAATTATATTTTTATCTTTTGGTTTATAAATTGGTTTTGTATTACTTTTTAAAATTTCTTCACATAAAAGTTTTAAAACAACAATTTTAACCTATCATACTCTTTTAGTTAAAATTAATGGGTTACATTTTTGATATTAGAGCCGTGTTCAACACTCGGACTGTGAGGTCCATTCCAAGTATTTTATAAATTTTTGAAAAAAACATGCATGCATTAAATATTTTTGGGATATGGGATGTTTGGGGAAAAATATTATTCATGTGTTTCAAATTTTAGATTCCAGTACCAAATCTTACTTTAGGTTTGTTATTTATTTACACACTACTTTATATTATCATCTCTAGTAAATAAATTATTATGTCACCTTGCATGAGTTTTTGATTTGTGTATGTTTCATATAGATTCAGATCTAGTAAGATTGTGTATCCATTAGTTTGTGCTTACTACTCATGATATAGAATTTCTTTCTTTGTGACCTTGAAAGTGATGACTTTGAACCATGTGAATCTTTGAGTCATGTTTTATGTGTAACCTTTATAAGTCTTAACACAAGTTCTGCTTAAGAACACAAACTTTAGTTATCGAGCAAAATATCGTAATTGTACCTATTCCTATGAATTTAAGATTAAAGCTTTTCTGAGAACTTTTTGTTGTCAATTGTTGCCTGAACCTATGTGCTCTTTTAGTTTTTCTCTAAACAACTGTGCTTTTGAAAATCTGCCGCTAAGTCTGAAAAATTTTGAGGACAAAATTTCTTTTAAGGGTGGTAGAGTTGTAATACCCCAAAATTATATCTAATTTTAAAAACCCTAATTTTAAAATCCCTAATTAAAAACTCTTTTTAGATTCCCAATTTCTGAAACCCTAATTTTTTTTTTGAGGTTTTAAATTGATTTTCTATATTTAAGGGAAAATTTTTTAGATAAGATTATAAAGTTTTGAAAGTTTAAATGTGAATTTAAAGATTAAAAGTTAAAGTGATGTTTTAAAATTAGATGACTTTTTGGATAACTAATTTGCTTTTAAACTGAGATTAATTATTTTTTTTATTAAGAGTTTTTCTACAATCAATCTTTTTATTAAAAATATTATTTTATTTAATTATTATTTTATCAAAACTCTTTGTTTAATATTATATATATTATATAAAGTCTCATATAAAGAAAAGAAGCTCATTTAAAATTATATAATCTTATTTTTTTATTATTATTATATTTATAATGTGATCTAATAGAATTTTAATTCTACTTAAGCTCAGTTATTTTTCTCACTATAAATACATATTGTGATCTAAGAGAAATCACTATATTATTTTTCCTCCATCAAGATTCTCTAAAAACTTTGTTATCACTCTTTATTTCTGTCCGAGATCAAAACTATGTTATGCAATAATTTGAGTCGCTTTGGCTAAGGTGTGTTCTCTTACTGGTGCTAGATGTGTTTATCTAAAATATATATTTTTCTGTGGCATGTTTAATATTGTGCTTTTAGAAATATATAAAACTTTCGGATTTTGAAATCCTACACTTTTGTGAGTAATTATGATTTTAAATCCTGTGAATTTGTATTTTCGGATAAATTATGATTTTGGATTGAACTATGATTGAAGTATGTAGTTGTGATTTGTGTTTTGCGTACATCTTGTTTTGCATTGTTTTTCTAAAATATTACTCTTGAAAAATAATTTTATAAATCATGTTTTTTTTGTTTTTATATACCTCTTTGTGATACGTTAAGTTCTTTGGGTTACTTCATCTTAGTTTTCTCTTACAAATCTGTGGGCTTTAAGCAATTCAATACCTAAAGAATCTCATATTTTATCTGGTTATTTTATTATCTAATATAAAACTAACTTTTAGTCATTATTATTATTTTTAGAAACTTTGATGCATTTGAGAATTATGGTTTTTTCAGTATATATAAATATTTTTCTTATATTCGAATATTTTATTTGAATCATCTGACTATAATATTATTTTAATGAGTTTTAAGATAATGTATTTAGAGAATTTTAACTCTTTTCAAGTCATCAATTCTTAATTATAATTTTAATTTTGAGTTTTAACGAATTATTAAGTATTTAAATATTTTAAAGTTATTATAAAATAATATAAATTAAATTAATTTTGAGTTTAAAGCTTTTAACGTTAACTTCCTAAATTCGACTTGTTTCTTCTTGTGCTATATATATATTTCTTTATATGTTATTGTCGAATACATTCAAATGTGTCTTTTCTTCTTGTGCTAAATGCGTGTTCTTTTTTTTGTGTTAAATATGTGAGTTTCCACGTGCTATTGTTAATTGAATATAAATGTGTGTTTTCCTCTTGTGTTAAATGTGTGTTTCTTGTTGTGCTATTGTAAAATGAATTTAAATGTACGTTCTCTTCATGTGCTAGATTTTCTGTGCATTCATCAATCTTTGTGTTTATTTATTATGGAAGTTATATTATAATTGTGATTGTGATTTGAGTGACATTGTGATTTTTTTACAGCACTTTAGTGGCACACTGGGCTTTATAGCTTATTCTTTTAGATTATTTTTTTCAGATATCTGACCTTAAGAGTTGGTACATGGAGATCTCTACCGGACAACATTTTCTTTCAGTACGGTTATTTACAACCATTATTGTTTTAGTTATTTTGGGATTATTAGGGATCTAAGATGTTTTAAAATCTCATGCATAAAACTATTTTACCATTTTTAAATCAGAATATTTACTTTTTAATTATATTTTTATCTTTTGGTTTATAAATTGGTTTTGTATTACTTTTTAAAATTTCTTGACATAAAAGTATTAAAACAACAATTTTAACCTACCGTACTCTTTAAGTTAAAATTAATGGGTTACATTTAAACTCATAAAATTTGATTTAATAACATTTGGTTGTCGTTTTGTTGGGATTAAAACGTGCATGTCTAAATGGTCTTTATAGGTTCGAATTTTAACCGAGTAAAAAGCTAAAAATTTGAGATTAATCTGTATAATTTTGTTCACAAGCCTATAATTAACTATTTAAACT
The DNA here is from genome assembly GCA_035048815.1 of Abelmoschus esculentus. Classification (NCBI taxonomy): domain Eukaryota; kingdom Viridiplantae; phylum Streptophyta; class Magnoliopsida; order Malvales; family Malvaceae; genus Abelmoschus; species Abelmoschus esculentus. The sequence continues at coordinate 6,557,358 of JAUCBN010000026.1, read as the reverse complement.
CATAAAATTTAAGTTAATAACATTTGGTTGTCCTTTTGATGGGATTAATACGAGCATGTCTAAATGTGCTCTATTTAGAATCTGTTCGAATTTTAACCGAGTAAAAATCTTAAATTTGAGATTAATCTGTATAATTTTGTTCAAAAGCCCATAATTAAATATTTAAACTCATAAAATTTGATTTAATAACATTTGGTTGTCATTTTGTTGGGATTAAAACATGCATGTCTAAATGGGCTTTATAGAGATTCCATTCTAATTATAACCGAGTAAAATTCTAAAAATTTTAGATTAGTCTGTATAATTTTGATCAAAAGCTAATAATTAAATATTTGAAATCATAAAATTTTATTTTAATAAAATTTGGTGGTCGTTTTGATACGATTAAAACGTGCATGTCTAAATGGGCTTTATAGAGATTCCGTTCGAATTTTAACCGAGTAAAAAGCTGAAAATTTGAGATGAATCTGTATAATTTTGTTCACAAGCCTATAATTAACTATTTGAACTGATAAAATTTAAGTTAATAACATTTGGTTGTCGTTTTGATACGATTAATAGGAGCATATATAAATGTGCTTTATTTAGAATCCGTTCGAATTTTAACCGAGTAAAAATCTTAAATTTCTGATTAATCTATATAATTTTGTTCAAAAGCACATAATTAAATATTTAAAATCATAAAATTTGATTTAATAACATTTGGTTGTCGTTTTGTTGGGATTAAAACTTACATGTCTAAATGGGCTTTATAGAGATTCCGTTCTAATTATAACCGAGTAAAATTGTAAAAATTTCAGATTAATCTATATAATTTTGTTTAGAAGCTAATAATTAAATATTTGAAATCATAAAATTTGATTTTAATAAAATTTGGTTGTCGTTTTGATGCGATTAAAACGTGCATGTCTAAATGGCCTTTATAGAGGTTCCTTTCGAATTTTAACCGAGTAAAAAGCTGAAAATTTAAGATGAATCTGTATAATTTTGTTCACAAGCCTATAATTAACTATTTGAACTGATAAAATTTAATTTAATAACATTTGGTTATCGTTTTGATGCGATTAATACGAGCATGTCTAAATGTGCTCTATAGAGAATCTGTTCAAATTTTAACCGAGTAAAAACCTTAAAATTTGAGATTAATCTGTATACTTTTGTTGAAAAGCCCATAATTAAATATTTAAACTCATAAAATTTGATTTAATATCATTTGATTATCGTTTTGTTGGGATTAAAACGTGCATGTTTAAATGGGCTTTATAGAGATTCCGTTCTAATTATAACCGAGTAAAATTCTGAAAATTTCAGATTAATCTGTATACTTTTGTAAAAAAGCTAATAATTAAATATTTAAAATCATAAAATTTGATTTTAATAAAATTTGGTTGTCGTTTTGATGCGATTAAAACGTGCAAGTCTAAATGGGCTTTATAAAGATTCAGTTTGAATTTTAACCGAGTAAAAAGCTGAAAATTTGAGATTAATCTGTATAATTTTGTTCACAAGCCTATAATTAACTATTTGAACTGTTAAAATTTAAGTTTATAGGATTTGGTTGTCGTTTTGTTGCGATTAATACGAGCATGTCTAAATATGCTCTATTTAGAATCCGTTCGAATTTTAACCAAGTAAAACACTTAAATTTGAGATTAATCTGTATAATTTTGTTCAAAATCCAATAATTAAATATTTAAACTCATAAAATTTGATTTAATAACATTTGGTTGTCGTTTTGTTAGAATTAAAACTTGTATGTCTAAATGGGCTTTATAGAGATGCCTTTCCAATTATAACCGAGTAAAATTCTGAAAATTTCAGATTAATCTGTATACTTTTGTAAAAAAGCTAATAATTAAATATTTGAAATCATAAAATTTGATTTTAATAAAATTTGGTTGTCGTTTTGATGTGATTCAAACGTGCATGTCTAAATGGGCTTTATAGAGATTCCGTTCGAATTTTAACCGAGTAAAAAGCTGAAAATTTGAGATGAATCTGTATAATTTTGTTCACAAACCTATAATTAACTATTTGAACTGTTAAAATTTAAGTTTATAAGATTTGGTTGTCGTTTTGTTGCGATTAATACGAGCATGTCTAAATATGCTTCATTTAGAATCCGTTCGAATTTTAACCAAGTAAAACACTTAAATTTGAGATTAATCTGTATAATTTTGTTCAAAATCCCATGATTAAATATTTAAACACATAAAATTTGATTTAATAACATTCAGTTGTCGTTTTTTTGAGATTAAAACGTGCATGTCTAAATGGGCTTTATAGAGATTCCGTTCTTATTATAACCGAGTAAAATTCTGAAAATTTCAGATTAATCTGTATACTTTTGTAAAAAAGCTAATAATTAAATATTTAAAATCATAAAATTTTATTTTAATAAAATTTCGTTGTCGTTTTGATGCGATTAAAACGCGCATGTCTAAATGGGCTTTATAGAGATTCCGTTCGAATTTTAAACGAGTAAAAAGCTAAAAATTTGAGATTAATCTGTATAATTTTGTTCAAAAGCCTATAATTAAATATTTGAACTCATAAAATTTAATTTAATAACATTTGATTGTCGTCTTGATGCGATTAATACGAGCATGTCTAAATGTGCTCTATTTAGAATCCGTTCGAATTTTAACCTAGTAAAAACCTTAAAATTTGAGATTAATCTGTATAATTTTGTTCAAAAGCCCATAATTAAATATTTAAACTCATAACATTTGATTTAATAACATTTGGTTGTCGTTTTGTTGGGATTAAAACGTGCATGTCTAAATGGGCTTTATAGAGATTCCGTTCTAATTATAACCGAGTAAAATTCTAATAATTTCAGATTAATTAGTATAATTTTGTAAAAAAGCTAATAATTAAATATTTGAAATCATAAAATTTGATTTTAATAAAATTTGGTTGTCGTTTTGATGCGATGAAAACGTGCATGTCTAAATGGGCTTTATAGAGGTTCCATTCGAATTTGAACCGAGTAAAAAGCTGAAAATTTAAGATGAATCTGTATAATTTTGTTCACAAGCCTATAATTAACTATTTAAACTGATAAAATTTAATTTAATAACATTTGGTTGTCGTTTTGATGGGATTAATACGAGCATGCCTAAATGTGCTCTATTTAGAATCCGTTCGAATTTTAACCGAGTAAAAACCTTAAAATTTGAGATTATTCTGTATAATTTTGTTCAAAAGCCTATAATTAAATATTTAAACTCATAACATTTGATTTAATAACATTTTGTTGTCGTTTTGTTAGCATTAAAACGTGCATGTCTAAATGGGCTTTATAGAGATACCGTTCTAATTATAACCTAGTAAAATTCTGAAAATTTCAGATTAATCTGTATACTTTTGTAAAAAAGCTAATAATTAAATATTTGAAATCATAAAATTTTATTTTAATAAAATTTGGATGTGGTTTTGATGCGATTAAAACGTGCATGTCTAAATGGGCTTTATAGAGATTCCGTTCGAATTTTAACCGAGTAAAAAGCTAAAAATTTGAGATTAAACTGTATAATTTTGTTCACAAGCCTATAATTAAATATTTGAACTCATAAAATTTAATTTAATAACATTTGGTTGCCGTTTTGATGCGATTAATACGAGCATGTCTAAATGTGCTCTATTTAGAATCCGTTCGAATCTTAACCGAGTAAAAACCTTAAAATTTGAGATTAATCTGTATAATTTTGTTCAAAAGCCCATAATTAAATATTTAAACTCATAAAATTTGATTTAATAACATTTTGTTGTCGTTTTGTTGGGATTAAAACGTGCATGTCTAAATGGGCTTTATAGAGATTCTGTTCTAATTTTATCCGAGTAAAATTCTGAAAATTTCAGATTAATCTGTATAATTTTGTTCAAAAGCCAATAATTGACTATTTAAAATCATAAAATTTTATTTTAATAAAATTTGGTTGTCGTTTTGATGCGATTAAAACGTGCATGTCTAAATGGGCTTTATAGAGATTCCGTTCGAATTTTAACCGAGTAAAAAGTTGAAAATTTGAGATTAATCTGTATAATTTTGTTCACAAGCCTATAATTAACTATTTGAACTGTTAAAATTTAAGTTTATAAGATTTGGTTGTCGTTTTGTTGCGATTAATACGAGCATGTCTAAATATGCTCTATTTAGAATCCATTCGAATTTTAACCAAGTAAAACACTTAAATTTGAGATTAATCTGTATAATTTTGTTCAAAATCCCATAATTAAATATTTAAACTCATAAAATTTGATTTAATAACATTTGGTTGTCATTTTGTTAGAATTAAAACGTGTATGTCTAAATGGGCTTTATAGAGATGTCGTTCTAATTATAACCGAGTAAAATTCTGAAAATTTTAGATTAATCTGTATACTTTTGTAAAAAAGCTAATAATTAAATATTTGAAATCAAAAATTTGATTTTAATAAAATTTGGTTGTCGTTTTGATGCGATTAAAACGTACATGTCTAAATGGGCTTTATATAGATTCCGTTCGAATTTTAAACGAGTAAAAAGCTAAAAATTTGAGATTAATCTGTATAATTTTGTTCACAAGCCTATAATTAAATATTTGAACTCATAAAATTTAATTTAACAACATTTGGTTGTCGTTTTGATTCGATTAATACGAGCATGTTTCAATGTGCTATATTTAGAATTCGTTCGAATTTTAACCGAGTAAAAACCTTAAAATTTGAGATTAATCTGTATAATTTTTTTCAAAAGCCCATAATTAAGTATTTAAACTCATAACATTTGATTTAATAACATTTGGTTGTTGTTTTGTTGGGATTAAAACGTGCATGTCTAAATGGGCTTTAAAGAGATTCCGTTCTAATTATAACCGAGTAAAACTCTAAAAATTTTAGATTAATCTGTATAATTTTGTTCAAAAGCTAATAATTAAATATTTGAAATCATAAAATTTGATATTAATAAAATTTGGTTGTCGTTTTGATGCGATTAAAACGTGCATGTCTAAATGGGCTTTATAGAGATTCCGTTCGAAATTTAACCGAGTAAAAACCTAAAAATTTGAGATTAATCTGTATAATTTTGTTCACAAGCCTATAATTAAATATTTGAACTCATAAAATTTGATTTAATAATATTTGGTTTTTGTTTTGTTGGGACTAAAAAGTGCATGTCTATATGGGCTTTATAGAGATTCCGTTCTAATTATAACCTAGTAAAATTCTAAAAATTTCAGATTAATATGTATAATTTTGTTCAAAAGCTAATAATTAAATATTTGAAATCATAAAATTTGATTTTAATAAAATTTGGTTGTCGTTTTGATGCGATTAAAAAGTGCATGTCTAAATGGGCTTTATGGAGATTCCGTTTGAATTTTAACCGAGTAAAAAGCTGAAAATTTGAGATGAATCTGTATAATTTTGTTCACAAGCCTATAATTAACTATTTGAACTCATAAAATTTAAGTTAATAACATTTGGTTGTCGTTTTGATGCGATTAATACGAGCATGTCTATATGTGCACTATAGAGAATCCGTTTGAATTTTAACCGAGTAAAAACCTTAAAATTTGAGATTAATCTGTATACTTTTATTGAAAAGACCATAATTAAATATTTAAACTCATAAAATTTGATTTAATAACATATGGTTGTCGTTTTGTTGGGATTAAAACGTGCATGTCTAAATGGACTTCATAGAGATTCCGTTCTAATTATAACCAAGTAAAATTCTGAAAATTTCAGATTAATCAGTATAATTTTGTAAAAAAGCTAATAATTAAATATTTGAAATCATAAAATTTGATTTTAATAAAATTTGGTTGTCGTTTTGATGCGATTAAAACGTGCAAGTCTAAATAGGCTTTATAGAGATTCCGTTCGAATTTTAACCGAGTAAAAAGCTAAAAATTTGAGATTAATTTGTATAATTTTGTTCACAAGCCTATAATTAACTATTTGAAATGATAAAATTTAATTTAATAACATTTGGTTGTCGTTTTGATACGATTAATAGGAGCATGTATAAATGTGCTTTATTTAGAATCCGTTCGAATTTTAACCGAGTAAAAATCTTAAATTTGTGATTAATCTGTATAATTTTGTTCAAAATCCCATAATTAAATATTTAAACTCATAAAATTTGATTTAATAACATTTGGTTGTCGTTTTGTTAGAATTAAAACGTGCATGTCTAAATGGGCTTTATAGAGATGTCGTTCTAATTATAACCGAGTAAAATTCTGAAAATTTCAGATTAATCTGTATACTTTTGTAAAAAAGCTAATAATTAAATATTTGAAATCATAAAATTTGATTTTAATAAAATTTGGTTGTCGTTTTGATGCGATTAAAACATGCATGTCTAAATGGGCTTTATATAGATTCCGTTCGAATTTTAACCGAGTAAAAAGCTAAAAATTTGAGATTAATCTGTATAATTTTTTTCAAAAGCCCATAATTAAAGATTTAAACTCATAAAATTTGATTTAATAACATTTGGTTGTTGTTTTGTTGGGATTAAAACGTGCATGTCTAAATAGGCTTTATAGAGATTCCGTTCTAATTATAACTGAGTAAAACTCTTAAAATTTTAGATTAATCTGTATAATTTTGTTCAAAAGCTAATAATTAAATATTTGAAATCATAAAATTTGATTTTAATAAAATTTTGTTATCGTTTTGATGCGATTAAAACGTGCATGTCTAAATGGGCTTTATAGAGATTCTGTTCGAATTTTAACCTAGTAAAAAGCTAAAAATTTGAGATTAATCTGTATAATTTTGTTCACAAGCCTATAATTAAATATTTGTACTCATAATATTTGATTTAATAACATTTGATTGTTGTTTTGTTGGGATTATAATGTGCATGTCTAAATGGGCTTTATAGAGATTTCGTTCTAATTATAACAAAGTAAAATTCTAAAAATTTCAGATTAATCTGTATAATTTTGTTCAAAAGCTAATAATTAAATATTTAAACTCATAAAATTTGATTTTAATAAAATTTGGTTGTCGTTTTAATGCGATTAAAAAGTGCATGTCTAAATGGGCTTTATGGAGATTCCGTTTGAATTTTAACCGAGTAAAAAGCTGAAAATTTGAGATGAATCTGTATAATTTTGTTCACAAGCCTATAATTAACTATTTGAAATGATAAAATTTAAGTTAATAACATTTGGTTGTTGTTTTGATGCGACTAATACGAGCATATCTAAATGTACTGTATAGAGAAGTCGTTCGAATTTTAACAGAGTAAAAACCTTAAAATTTGAGATTAATCTGTATGCTTTTGTTCAAAAGCCCATAATTAAATATTTAAACTCATAAAATTTAATTTAATAACATTTGGTTGTCGTTTTGTTGGGGTTAAAACGTGCATGTCTAAATGGGCTTTATAGAAATTCCTTGCTAATTATAACCGAGTAAAATTCTGAAAATGTTCAGATTAATCTGTATAATTTTGTTCAAAAGTTAATAATTAAATATTTGATTATAAAATTTGATTTTAATAAAATTTGGTTGTCGTTTTGATGAGATTAAAACGTGCATGTCTAAATGGGCTTTATAGAGATTCCGTTCGAATTTTAACCGATTAAAAAGCTGAAAATTTGAGATTAATCTGTATAATTTTCTTCACAAGCCTATAATTAACTATTTGAACTGATAAAATTTAAGTTAATAACATTTGGTTGTCGTTTTGTTGCGTAATACGAGCTTGTCTAAATGTGCTCTATAGAGAATCCGTTCGAATTTTATCCGAGTAAAAACCTTAAAATTTGAGATTAATTTGTATACTTTTGTTCAAAACCCCATAATTAAATATTTAAACTCATAAAATTTGATTTAATAACATTTGGTTGTCGTTTTATTGGGATTAAAACGTGCATGTCTAAATGGGCTTTATAGAGATTCTGTTCTAATTATAATCGAGTAAAATTTTGGAAATTTTAGATTAATTTGTATAATTTTGTTCAAAAGATAATAATTAAATATTTGAAATTATAAAATTTGATTTTAATAAAATTTGGTTGTCGTTTTGATGCGATTAAAACGTGTATGTCTAAATGGGCTTTATAGAGATTCCGTTCGAATTTTAACCGAGTAAAAAGCTGAAAATTTGAGATTAATCTGTATAATTTTGTTCACAAGCCTACAATTAAATATTTGAACTCATAAAATTTAATTTAATATGTCACGACCTCTTTTGAAAAACGCGATGTTTTAGGGTGAAAAAGTTCGACGATAAGTTTTAAAAAAATGAATTATCAAATTTAATCTTGAAAATCCCAAATTTTAGAAAAATTTTAATTAAATTTGAAAAATTTTGACTCGGTGTCGCCATCGGCCACTTTGGTAGGCCAGACACCATAAAAATAAACCAGATATTCATTTTGAAAAAAAAAGTTGGGTTCGGGAGTCGGTTACGTGTAAGGACGACCCTTGCAAACGCCAAAAAATTGGTACCTTTAAAAAACATTACGTGGCGTTTGACATTTTGGAGAAAGATATTAACTTAATTTCCCATTGTTAAGTGAACATTATTTGAATTTGGATATCCTTTTGATTTAGAAGTTACATCGCTTTTAAACTTGATTGAGACGTCCTCTAGATAGGAAACCTCACCCAAATTTAAAAGAATGTAACTTCCGCCTCAAAAGGCTAAAGTAAAATGCATGATTATTTTTTATCTTGTTCATTTTAAGTTCTAATCCTAAAAAGGCTCCATTACTTAAGTTTTTAAAACCTAAGTTACTAGCGTTTACTAGTTATTTACCTATCCATTTTTTAATTCTAAACCTAAGTTTTTATCGAAATTCTAGGTTTTTAATAACACATGAATTCGATGCCAAGGTACACTCTCTAGGTTAGCATCTTAGTGCGTCAAAACACCAAACTCTTTAGTGTATCCGAGACATAAGATTCACATGTTATGTTACTAGATTTTCTCCCTAATTAAATTAAATTAATTAATTTAAGTGACTAATCCTAAAAAGGCACTAAATTAATTAACCTAAGTTTATTAGGTGACCTTCCTAAAATATGCCATGCAAAACATAAAATAAAAAGGACAAAAGATAAAGGAACTTCAATTTTTATTAAAATCATGGTACATCATATTACATCAAATTTCTCTTTACATGAGTACAAAGGGACTTGAATGAAAAAGATTACAAAGGATTCGAGAACAAACCTTGAACAAAGGATAAGACTTAAGTTAAAGTGAATATAAACTTTAAAGTTTTAGGAAAATTTTTAATTAAATTAATTAATTAAACTTTTCTTAACTTCAAATTTTAATTAAATATTAATTAAAGTCTAGTGAATTTTAGGTTCAAAAGGTTTAATATTGGGTTAAACTTAATTAAGTTGATTTTTAAATCTTATCTTAGAAATTTTAAATTAATTAAAAGTTTTAATTAAAGTAATCTCTAATTTTAAGAATTTAATTTTCACTTAATTAAAGTTTGGTGGAACTTATTAGACTTAATTAATTTTAAATCTTAACATTTTTGAAATTAATTAAAATTAATTAAATTAATTAATTAAAATTATCTTTCCAAATTTTTAAGAATTAAAACCTAATTAAAGTCTAAGTTGGGTGAATGTTTTGAATTTTGAGAGCAGAACTAGGCCTAATTTAGTTTAATTAATCTTAAAAACTTAATTTCTAGAAATTAATTAAAATTAATTAAAATAATTAATTAAAATTATTTTCTAATTTTTTAAGAATTAAATTAAACCTATTAGAGTCTAATTTTTAAGGCTTGGGTTAAATTAATTTTAAATTAGAATTAATTTGGGTTAAAATAATTTTAAAGTTTATTAAAATTAAATTAAATCTTAAATCAAGAATTAATTAACCTTTTAAGACTCTAAAATTAATTTTTTTAACCTAATTAAATCTAAAATTAATTTAATCTAATCCTTGTAGTCTATTTAGGGGTTTAATTGAGATTCTAGGGCCTAATTGAGTGATTTCTAGAGGTTTAGGGACTAATTAGGGCTTTCTAGGACTAAATTGAATTAACTTTAAAGTTCTAGGGGCAAATTAAGGATTCAGGGGGCCTAATTGTAAAGCTCCTAAAACCGAGGGGGGCCTAAAATGTAATTAAGCCTAAAAGTTTAAAAGAACGTGAATCCGGGTTGAACCCGGATCCGACCCGCTCAAAACCCGGCTGCTAAACGGCAGCGTTTTGCCAATGCTTATAACCTAACCTGCCGAGTTGGCTCGGCCAGATTAGCCGAGACCCAACTCGACCCTAACTCGTTTCCCCAAAACCCTCTGCAGCCAACACTTTTGAAACCCAGAAATACAAGCAAAACGGATCAAAACCAAGCAAACAAGATGGTGTTCTTCATGTTCTTGGAAGAACATGAAGACCACCTTGAATGTTCATCAAAACCACCGCGGGCTCCGCCCTTCAATCCATTCCGCCGCCGTCCGGCGCCGCTCCGGCGTGTTCGCTGACCACCGTGAAACACGCCGGTCGTTACCCAGACACTGCCGGCAGCCGTCCCTAACACCGGTGAGGTCACCGGAAGCTCAAAAATAGGCCAAAAATCACTGAAACAGCCCAAAAACAATCTAAAGCAACCTAAAAAACCTAAAAACTCTAAAAAACAAACCCAGAAACTAAAACACCCTTAAACCGAAACAAAATCAAGAGCCCAAGCATAACCGGCTTACCTTTTGTGCACCGACGATCTCAACACTCCGATCAGGCTTCCGATCTCTTGCTACTGCTTAGTTCAAACCTCTAGCCAAAATCCGATTCCAATTCTCTCCTAATTCGATCCCCTAAAACCAACCGGTTGAATCCCTTCTTAAAGGGATTCAAACCTAGAATCCTAATCCAATCCCAACACTCCTCTTCAACTCAAACTCCCATCCCTCTAATCACTCAACCACCTAATCCAATCCGAAAACCCATCAAAAACAGGCACCAACCTTCCCAGATTCTTCACGATTCTGCTTTTTTCTTTTTTCAATTTTTTACTTTTTTTAATATATTATAATATTATATTATATTATTTATATTATTATTAATAATAATATTTATTTATATTATTATTATTTTATAAGAAAAATCGTGTTGACAGCTGCCCCTCTTTGCTCGATGCTGCGGAGCAAGAGATGGGCAAAGACTGAGAAACACGAATACTGTACCTGAAGCTTGAGGTTATTCTTCAGAAATCCCTCAAACTTAACATCATGCCTGGAGAACTTAACATCAAGAAGGGTTTCATTCTCCGTATGGACGAACGGATATGCAGGTTCTATTCTCTGAATGCTCGAATAGATAAGCAGCTTTGAAAGGGTTCCACTCTCCGAATGCACGAATGGATATGCAGGTTCTATTCTCCGAATGCTCGAATAGATAAGCAGCTTTAAAAAGGGTGCCACTCTCTGAATGCACGAATGGATATGCAGGTTCTATTGTCCGAATGGTCGAATAGATAAGCAGCTTTAAAAGGGTTCCACTCTCCGAATGCGCGAATGGATATGCAGGTTTTATTCTCCGAATGCTCGAATAGATAAGCAGCTTTAAAAAGGGTTCCACTCTCCGAATGCACGAATGGATATGCAGGTTCTATTCTCTAAATGCTCGAATAGATAAGCAGCTTTAAAAGGGTTCCACTCTCCGAATGCACGAATGGATATGCAGGTTCTATTCTCCGAATGCTCGAATAGATAAGCAGCTTTAAAAAGGGTTCCACTCTCCGAATGCACGAATGGATATGCAGGTTCTATTCTCCGAATGCTCGAATAGATAAGCAGGTTCAAAAAGGGTTCCACTCTCCGAATGCACGAATGGATATGCCGGTTATATTCTCCGAATGCTCGAATAGATAAGCAGTTTTAAAAGGGTTCCACTATCCAAATGCACGAATGGATATGCAGGTTCTATTCTCTGAATGCTCGAATAGATAAGCAGTTTTAAAAGGGTTCCACTCTTCGAATGCACGAATGGATATGCAGGTTCTATTCTCCGAATGCTCGAATAGATAAGCAACTTTAAAAATGTCTTTTCCCGAAATCTTTTCTTGTCCTGATCTGGATTGCTTTGTTGACCTGTAAATTCCTGTCAAAATTAACAACAAAGATATCTTGAATGCATGAGTTAGCATGTTTTATCATGTGGATGCCTAACTCTATGATGCATGAGCATGGCCTTGAAAGGCAGGTATTATCAGTCAGTTTGCCACTCTAAAGGAGCTGATCGACTCTTCTCCTTCTTTTCTGCATTCAAGGTTTTTGTTTCACATAGCGAGGGTAAAGCTTCCTCTTAAAAAGCTATTCCGAGGCATTCTTTCCAGACAAATTTCATCTAAAAATCGGAACATGTTTGTACTCTGTTATTTTAATCTGGAGAAACAAATCTTACATGTAATCTTGAAACATAATAATGCCAAAAGATCTTTTGTATTAATTCATTCATGTTAAATTATTAGCATGATGCTTTGGGCAAAATTGAAGGCTCAAAATGAAGGGAATGAGTATTTTTATTAAAGTCTGTTCATAGATCCAACATAACAAACAAGGCAAAACAATTCAAAGGGAAAAGAAAGGAACAAAATGCAAATTCCCGAATGCTCATCACATGCGTTCATCCAGGCCTTTTCCCGAGATATAGATTCAAAAATGAGCTACTCGTCTAGCCATCTTTCAAATGAGGATCCAACTTTGCAAACGTGAAGATCCTTCCATATTGCATGGTAATTGAGAAGCAGGGATCATTGGATGCCTATTTTATTCATCTGGGCCGCCATTCCTAGTTTTCAACCCAAACCCTCCGTTGGTATCGAGACGCCCTTTACGGGTTTTCATCTCGACCCCTCCTTTCTTTTAGTCATCTTTTTTCGTGAAGCGCCTTTTCGGGTTTTCGCTTCATTTTCTTCTTCTTTCTTTTTTTTATTTTTTATTTTTTATTTTTTTAGGCGTAGTATCTCTTAACTGAATCAGAATTCACTGGTTTGCTTAACTCTCGTCCATCCATTTTAGTCAAGATTAGCGCGCCTCCGGAGAAAGCCTTTTTAACAACATAAGGCCCTTCCCAATTCGGCATCCACTTTCCCCAAAAATCTCGGTGTATGGGCAAGATCTTTTTCAGCACTAGATCCCCTTCTTGGAATACTCATGGTCGAACTTTCTTGTCGTAGGCCCGGATCATCCGTTTCTGATACATTTGGCTGTGGCAGATAGCTTTCAACCGCTTTTCATTGATTAGATTCAACTGATCCAAACGAATCTGTATCCACTCTGCATCACTTAGTTTTACCTCTGATAATACCCGAAGAGATGGGATTTCAACTTCAAGAGGTAATACGGCCTTAGTGTCGTATACTAGGGAGTATGGTGTTGCCCCGGTAGATGTTCTGATCGAATTCCGGTATGCAAATAAGGCAAAAGGAAGCCTTTCATGCCAATCTTTGTAAGTTTCAATCATCTTGGATATGATCCTCTTAATGTTCTTGTTTGCTGCCTCAACGGCCCTATTCATCTTTGGCCGGTATGCTACTGAGTTTTGATGAATTATTTTAAACTGCTCACAAGTTTCTGCTATCAATCTATTGTTGAAGTTGGTAGCATTGTCCGTGATGATTCGCTCTGGTAGACCATACCGACAAATAATCTCTTTTTTCAAGAACTTGCAAACTGTTGTTCTTGTGATGTTAGCATCGGAGACAGCTTCTATCCACTTAGTAAAGTAATCGATGGCCACTAGGATGAAGCGGTGCCCATTTGAAGCCTTAGGGTGAATCTGCCCGATTACATCTAATCCCCAAACAGCAAAAGGCCAAGGCGAATTCATCGTATGTAACGGTACTGGCGGAGAGTTAATTTTATCTGCATAGATCTGACATTTGTGACACTTTTTGGCATACTCTATGCAATCCTCTTCCATAGTAGACCAGTAATATCCGTATCTCATTATCTTACGTGCCATCGAGAGACCATTGGCATGCGTTTCGCAAATTTCGTCATGCACCTCTTCCAAGATATTTCTTGCCTCACTGGCATTGACACATCTTAACAATACTTGATCTCTGCTCTTTCTGTACAAGACGTCACCATCCAGTACGTATGCAGCAGCCATTCTTCTAATCGTTCTCTTTTCGACGTCGTTAGCTCCAAACGGGTAAGCTTGGAATTTGACGTATTGCAGAATGTCAAAATACCAAGGATTACCGTCTTCTTCTTCCACGTTGTAGCAATGGGCATATGTTTCATAGCTCTGCATCCGGATTAACATCATATCCTCCGGTCTGTTTGCTTGGAAAACTGAGGCCAGTGTAGCTAAAGCATCTGCCATCTGGTTGTCTTCTCTAGGAAGGTAAACGAATGTTACTTCTTTAAATTCTTCAATTAATTCTAGAATCAACTTTCGATATTCTACCAACTTCGCATCTTTGGTTTCCCATTCTCCACGTAGTTGATAAATAACTAAAGCTGAATCCCCGTATACCTTCAAGGCTTTTATTTTTCAATCTATGGCAGCCTTCAATCCCATGACACATGCTTCATATTCGGCCATATTATTAGTGCAAAAAAATTCCAACTTGCTCGTGAGAGGGTAATGTACACCATCAGGAGATATCAGCACAGCTCCGATTCCCCTTCCAAGGGCATTGACTGCCCCATCGAAATATAATTTCCATTTTTCTGTTTCTTTGTTTTCTTCGACGGAGATAGTCATCACATCCTCATCAGGAAAATTGAAGCTTAGAGGCTCATAATCATCCGAGGCTCTACTCGCAAGAAAGTCCGCTATGGAACTTCCTTTGATTGCTTTTTGACTGACATATACTATGTCGAATTCGGACAACAGCATTTGCCATCGGGCTAGCCTTCCAGTTAACGCAGGTGCTTCCATTAAAAACTTTAAGGGGTCGAGTTTCAAGATCAACCACGTGGTATGGTATAGCAAATATTGCCTGAGCCGACGAGTAACCCAAACGAGTGCACAACACATCTTTTGGATAAATGGGTACCGTGCCTCGCATTCGGTGAATTTCTTACTCAGGTAATAAATTGCCCTTTCCTTCTTCCCAATATCATCATGTTGCCCCAGTACGTATCCCATGGAATTCTCGAACACCGTCAGGTAAAGAATTAACGGTCTCCCAGGAACTGGTGCCACCAATATTGACGCGTTGGACAAATATTATTTGATTTTGTCCAACGCTTCCTGACATTCATCATTCCATTCACCTGGGTTGTTCTTCCGAAGCAATTTGAAAACGGGATCACATTTGTCGGTTAACTGAGATATGAACCGAGACACATAGTTTAATCTTCCAAGGAAACCTCGAACCTCTTTCTGTGTTTTTGGAGGTGGCAAATTCTGAATTGCCTTGACCTTATCAGGTTCGATTTTGATGCCCCTTTGAATGACAACGAAACCAAGTAGCTTGCCGGATGGAACCCCGAACATACATTTATTAGGGTTAAGCTTCAGCTGATACTTCCGTAGCCTTTGGAACAACTTTTTGAAATCCTGCACATGTCCATCTTCTGTTTGGGACTTAGCTATCATATCGTCCACATAAACTTCGATTTCTTTGTGCATCATGTCGTGAAAGAGTGTCACCATAGCTCTCTGATACGTGGCCCCGGCGTTTTTCAATCCAAAAGGCATGACTTTATAGCAGAACGTGCCCCAGAGTGTGGTAAAAGTCGTCTTCTCCATGTCTTCCAGATTCATCTTGATCTGGTTGTAACCCGAGAACCCATCCATGAAGGAGAACCATGAATGCCCCGAGGTATTATCTACTAGGACATCGATATGAGGTAGAGGGAAATTGTCTTTCGGGCTCGCCCTGTTCAAATCCCTATAATCCACACACATTCAAACTTTCCCATCTTTCTTAGGCACAGGGACTATGTTCGCTACCCATTCTGGATATGCTGCCACCTGTAGGAAGCCCGCATCAATCTGCTTTTGCACTTCTTCCATTCTTCCTTGATTTTCAACAACATTTCCGGCCTCAGCCTTCTAAGCTTCTGTTGTATGGGCTTGCAGTGTGGTCTGATAGGCAGCTTATGGACCACGATGTCAGTATTTAAGCCCGGCATATCTTGATAGGACCATGCGAAGACATCCTTGAACTCTCACAATAAGTCTATCAACTTCTGTTTTTCCCCTGGCGGGAAAGCTGCACCGATCATAACTTCCTTTTTCTCTTCTTCTGTACCCAGATTCAGAGTTTCTATTTCTTCTTTGAGGGGCATGATTTGCTTATCCTCTTGCTCCACCAACCTTAACAATTCTTTAGGAATCTCGTAGTCTGCATTGTCTTCACACTCATTGATTTCTGTTAAACAAGAGATCCTTTTCAAATCTATTTCGGGTTTAGGCCCAGAATCATACATGTGATCATTGTTCGAGAACCTGCAAAGAAGAAGTTGTATAGTTGGATGGGAATAATAGATGAATAAGGATGAATGAATGAAGCGAATGAAAGAAAAGAAAGATGTTTGCCATTGTTGAAAGGAAAAGTGCATCTTTATTTGCTAAAATAAAAAAAACATGAAAAAGCCCTTTACAGAAAATTCCCTACACTCGCGGGCAAAAGTATAGGGTGGTTTATGGCATTACTCTGTTTTATAAACTATAGGTAAATCCTCTATAGTCCAGTTGTTCAGAGTCTCGCCAGGGAGGCACGGACGAATCCTATCCAGCATATTCATCCTTGAACCCTCGGAGATCCCTCCTACCATTAATCCCTCAAATGCTTCCCCAAAAATTTCCTCTTCTTGCAATCTGATGGCTTCTAAGCGATTCTTCTCCGCCTGTTCTGTGACATTCACATACCCGTGGGAGATGAAGTCGATTTTTGCACTCAAAGAAGTCGGCTTTCTGGCTGCGATTCTTCCATGTTTGTTCCAATATGCCTCGATCGAGAAGCCTAACCCGGCTCGCCCTTTCTTCATGACCACGGGCTTCGGGCGTAAGCTCCCTTGTAACCTTCTTCCTAGCCCTCTTCCAGCTTTGGCTCCTTTGCCGAGGGTCTGTTTGACGGTCATCTCGGTACAATTTGAAAGCTTTGGACAGGGGAATGTCACACCCTCGGCGACAAATGCAGCATTGATAAATTCTAGGGCCCGGAAAGAACATTCTAAAGCTTGTTCATTTGCTTGCACATACGGTGTATCTATAGAGACGGATGCGATGATGTCCTCCTCTGCCCCAACACATACGAGCTTGCCATCTACTACAAATTTCAGCTTCTGGTGTAGTGATGACGGCACTGCCCCGGCAGAATGAATCCAAGGTCGGCCTAGCAAACAATTGTAGGTGGGCTTAATGTCCATTACAACAAAATAAATGTTGTATACGGATGACCCAATTAGCAACGGGACTTCAATCTGTCCCAACACGTCTCTTGTGGTCCCATCGAAGGCTCTGACCACGTTCTGATAACTCTTCATGTGTGTGACATCAATAGGCAACCTTTGCAGAGTTGCCATGGGTAACACGTTCAAAGCTGAATCGTTGTCAACTAGAACTCCCGGCACCACATGACCCTTGTAGTGGGTCGTGATATTTAAGGCTTTGATAGACCCCATTCCTCCATCAGGGATCTCATCATCGGTGAACGTTATGTAGTTGTCTGCGGTGATGTGATAAACGATTTGGTCCAATTTGTTCACCGATATGTCCTTCGGGACAAAGGTTTGATTTAACACTTTCAAGAGGGCGTCACGATGCCCCTCCGAGCTTAGTAGTAAGTAGAGGATGGAGATTCTAGCGGGCTGTTTCTTCAACTGCTCCACTATACTATACTCACTGTGCTTTAGGAATCGAAGAAATTCATGCGCCTGCTCTTTGGTGACTGGCTCATTCACCTTTGGAGTTGGATCTGCGAAAATCTTCTTCTTTTCTGCGGGCTTAATCTGGTCCTCTTCCTGAGCCAGTGAGTAACACCTCCCGCTCCTCGTAAAATGGCCTACCTCATATACTGGTTCTACCTCCTCAACAATTCTTGGTTTCTCTGACTGTACCTCCTCGACGGGCTTCGAACCACTCGGCCCTATCACACTTGCGGCGTAATTCCACGGGACCCATCGCGTATCCTTAAACGGGAAGGGCGCCGGAGGGGTAATTACTATGCGAGGAGCATTTGCTGACCCAATTGGGTTGTTGCCCTTGGTCGGGCTGAGATGACTATCGGCCTGCTCGTACTGTATCTTGGACCGGTATCCTCAGACGCACATACGTCTATCATTTTCCGCCCATTTTCCTTGGCAAAGAATTCAACCTCTTTATTGTCCATCATTCTTTGTAACAAGCCCCTGAAGTTCTCACATTGCTAAACTGTATGCCCGTGCAATTGGTGGAATTCGCAATACGGGCCTTCCTTGATAGGTTCCTTCACTTTGATCCCTTGACAGATGAGCCCATTATTAAACAGTTGTTGGAAAACCCACTTTAAGGGTGATCGGATTTCTGACACCCTCATTTTAACTTGTCTCACTTGATCTTCCTCGATTGCATTCACACCCCGACCACCATGATTCGGGAGTGGGTTTGTCGAGACACTGGGTTCGTCGAATTTCAGAACCCCGGTATTTATCATATTTTGGACGATCCTCTTGAAGGCCATGCAGTTCTCGATGCTATGCCCCTGAACGTTGGAATGATATGCACACTGGGCCTTCGTGTCATACCAATGTGGGTAGGGAGGTTTGAGCGGAACGATAACATATGGGCGAATCAGATCAGCATCATGTAGCTGAGTGTACAACTCAGCATACGTGACTGGGATTGGTGAGAAATTTGGCTTTTCCCACCTTGAGTTCTTCTTGTTTGAACCCTGTGAGCCACCTGCCCCTGACCTGGGTTTGGAGATCGTCACATTCTTCGGGGGCTCATATACCACCGCGTTGTTTACTTCATTGTCTTTCTTCTTAGAATTCTTCTTCGAAATATCAAATCCTTCGATCCTCCCACTTTTGATAGCTGCCTCCACCAACTCTCCGGTGGCAACTATTTGGGAGAAACTTTGCATTGAGGTGCTTGTGAAGAGACGTTCATACATCAGGCCCTTCAATGTTTCTACAAGCATGTGAGTCATCTCCCGTTCGATTAACGGAGGCTGCACCTGAGATGCTAGATCTCTCCATCTATGGGCATATTGTCGGAATGTTTCATTGGACTTTTGCCCCATTTGCTGCAACATGACTCTGGTGGGCCCCATCTCCGTGACATGTTTGTAATTCTCCATAAATGCGTGATAAAGGTCCTTCTAGGATTTTATACTATCCCAGCTGAGTTGTGTGTACCATCGGATAGCGGACCCCGTCAAACTATCCTGAAAGCAATGGATAAGCAACTTCTCATCCTTGCTGAAAGCGGCCATCTTCCGACAGTACATCGTCATGTGGGCGCTCAGACAAGACGTCCCATCATACTTTTCGAAGTCGGGCATTTTGAATTTTGGTGGCAGGACCAAATCAGAGACAAGGCTGAGCTCGAACGCATCGGTGCTTTTATCCATCGGCCCTTGAATTTGCTGGATCTTGCCTTCGAGAGCCTTGAAGTGATCAGCATATTTCTTCTCCATTTCTTGTCTCATCTTCTCCACTTCGTTCATAAAGTTGAGATCTGGGACTTCGTTAGTATTCGGAGAAAACTCTTTAACTTCTATAGGGTGACTCGTGGATGTCCCTACTGCATTGAACTGTACTCTCCCCGGGACTGAATACGCTTCCGGTTGCCCTCTAGTTGCCGTTTCTACCTGTCTTTTAGCCTCATCTCCCCCTTCCATGGATGCTTTGCCCCTTTCATCTTGCTTCGTACCCAAAAGAGCGGTTATCTGACTGATAATATCCGTCTGAATTTTAGCGAAGCCATCTTTCATGCCAGTTTCTATCGCATCTAAGCGATTTGCGAATATGGCCTGATGATCCTCTAATCTTTGTAGTCTTTCTTCCATTTCTACTCTCTTGGTACGCGAGTGCGTTGAATACGTGTATAGTATGTTTGCTATTTTTTAAAATTCACTGCCATAAAACCTTTATTATTAAACTTTATTTTTAATTAATAATAATGCACATGATGTATGAATGCATGAATGCATAAATGCAAGCGGGTATTGAATTCAAAAAACAATCTCTTAAAAACATCCGTCTGTGCAAAAAGGATTCTCTACAACTTTAAAGATAACTACAAAAGACTGTTGGCCCTACTCCCCAAGTTGGGACTCAGAGCTCCCTCGAAGTCGGCTAACTTTCCTCGCAACTCCTGTACTTGGCCCTCGAGAGAGATAATCTTTCACTGAAGTTCCTCCTTCTCTTCTTCCAGTTTGACTTTATCTTCGTTATGATACTTAGCCACTAGTTCTTCTAACTGCATTACTTGGGCTGTCAACTCGTGGATCGTCGCTCGGTCTTCGTCTGATGTCTTTTTGGCTTTGGAGCTTACCTCTTTCGCTTCACGGTATTTCCTTTCGTAGAGCTTCTTGTACTCCTCCTTTTCTTTTAAAGCCTTGTTCAAACGGTCAAAACTGTCCTCGACGCTTTCTCTTTTCCTTTTGTGCCCCCCAGACATTGGTATTGCTTGCGCTTCTCTTAACTCTTCACGCAGCTTCTCAATCTGGGTTGCCATATCTTTTTCTCTCCTTTCATGGGTTTGTACCTGATACTTCGCAAGGTTCAACTCCTGTGTGAGCTCGTAGATCTGCTTATCTCGCCTCTGAGAATCCAAGTCTCGGTCCTCCTTAAGTTTTTCCAAAGCTGACGGCGCCTCTAGGGTTACCTTGCTTGAAGACGGTCCCTCATCTCTCGGTACTCCTCGGAAGACTCCATCATTTTCCCTTCGTTCTCTCCACTCATCATATCGGGCCATGATCTCAAACTCTCTATAAGGCTGCACCCTCCTCGGTGAGTCCCAAGTCTTCACAATCCGGGCTAGCTTAGATCTGTATCCCTCACTCTGGTGTGAAAAAACGAAACTGGCCATTCCCACTGTGGCTGGAATAAACTGTCTCGAGCCGAATTGCCTTGAGACTAGTAAAGGGCAGTAAGCCGTTCCACCCCATATACCTACTAACGGGATCCAATCGCAGTCTCCGCAACGATACCGGAAAGTTGACCCTCTATTCAACCAACAAGCCTTCTAGACGATATCCGAGTCTGTCAAATTTTGGAAAAGCTCATTCCACTGGGCTTCAGTCTTCTTCTCCAAACTACAACTCTTTAGATGCTCCTCGATAGGTGAGTAGGTAGTCCTGAACCTTAAGGCGTTGTATGGAGAGCTCCAACGGTGGCCTCTGAACCAAACCTCTAAGAGCTGCGCGCATCCCCAAAATCTTCCTTCGACGGCCCTCTTACACGCGATGAGTGATCTTTAAGTCTCGGGTAGTATGGCTGGCACCGGATTTACTCCTTTGGACAACTTCTCGAACAAACCGAACGTGGATGAGTCTATGTGCTCGGTAGTTCTAGGAAATTGCACTAACCTGTATATGCAAAGTGCGTACATCCTTCTTGCCTTAGTGGGCTCCTCGTTGCTTGCAGCTATCAAATCCTTAAAGACCTTTCAGCTCACTCTCTGACTCTCTTCGCTTGAATCCTCGTGACCCGTTATCTTCCGGTCCCAAAACTCTTTGTCCTTCCCGGTGATTTGCGTCAGCTTCTTCTTAAAGCCCGAAGTGCTGTTGGGCTTGACATAGATCCTATCAGACTTAATCACTGGGCAATTGATCAGAACCTCATACTCTTCTAGTGTGGGTGTCATGTCTATCTTCCCAAAGGTGAAGCAATTATAGGCTGGATTCCAGAATTGCACCATCGCCCTCATCAAGTGTCTATCAACGGGGACTTTCACTAGCAAGGCGATATCCCCAAACTCCTTCTTGAACTGACTCTTCATGTCGTCACTCCATTGTTCCCATACCTCTTGGACCTCGGAGAGACAAGGACTTTGATTCATGCTCATTCTGACATACCTGTTTAGTGTAGAGACATTCCCTATCAGCAGACTGTCACCTTTCTTGTGCTGAACTAATTCAGACCAAGTCCAGACTTCTGTGTTATCTTCGCCTATAATGATCCCTTCTGACATTATTGGACACTTCTAACTTTATTGTTTTCCAAATTAATACCCATGTAAATATGCCAAGCATAAATAAATGCATAAAGGAAAGAAAAACAAAAAAGTAAACTGTTAGTAGAATAAAGACAAAGATAAAGCAATAAGAAAGTGCTGGTAAAAAAAAACATTGCGCAAATAAAGTTAACCAAAAACAGGATAAAATGCGTAAAAATAACCATAGAATATGCTAAATTGCATAAAAATAACCAGAGAGCATGCTAAAGTACGTAAAATAACCAGAGAGCATGTTAGCAGAGAAATCCTAAGTTTGGCGGCATTTCGACAGCAAACCGCCTTATCTTACGACTCCTGTCTGGCTCTAGAAGGGGTTGGTTTCTACTCTATATGCGGGTTTTTGGTCTAGACACTGGGTTCCCGAACTATCGCTACCGTCTACTACGACGATAAGACATCGATTCGGTGGTATAGGTCCCTTACAACAGAGGTGAAAACCACACGATGCGTAAGGTTAGTATACCGGAAGCAGATAAAAATCCAAAACTCGGAGCTGGAGAGCATCACGTCGGATAATATCTAACTCCCACTTAAGGGTGAAAGCTCGGGTCGAGAGCTTATGCATGAATGACAAGATAAAAGTAAAAAGTTATCCTTATTCAAATAATGTTCACTTAACAATAGAAAATTAAATTAATATCTAACTCCAAAAATACCAAAATGCCACGTAAGGTTTGAAAATAATTAGGCCTGACTCACTAAAAAATAATTTTTTAAGTCCTCAGCGGAGTCGCCAAGCTGTCGCGACCTCTTTTGAAAAACGCGATGTTTTAAGGTGAAAAAGTTCGACGATAAGTTTTAAAAAAATGAATTATCAAATTTAATCTTGAAAATCCCAAATTTTAGAAAAATCTTAATTAAATTTGAAAAATTTTGACTCGGAGTCGCCACCGGCCACTTTGGTAGGCCAGACACCATAAAAATAAACCAGAGATTCATTTTGAAAAAAAAGTTGGGTTTGGGAGTCGGTTATGTGTAAGGACGACCCTTACAAACGCCCAAAAATTGGTACCTTTAAAAAACATTACGTGGCGTTTGACATTTTGGAGAAAGATATTAACTTAATTTCCCATTGTTAAGTGAACATTATTTGAATTTGGATATCCTTTTGATTTAGAAGTTACATCGCTTTTAAACTTGAGTTGATTGAGACGTCCTCTAGATAGGAAACCTCACCCAAATTTAAAAGAATGTAACTTCCGCCTCAAAAGGCTAAAGTAAAATGTATGATTATTTTTTATCTTGTTCATTTTAAGTTCTAATCCTAAAAAGGCTCCATTACTTAAGTTTTTAAAACCTAAGTTACTAGCGTTTACTAGTTATTTACCTATCCATTTTTTAATTCTAAACCTAAGTTTTTATCAAAATTCTAGATTTTTAATAACACATGAATTCGATGCCAAGGTACACTCTCTAGGTTAGCATCTTAGTGCGTCAAAACACCAAACTCTTTAGTGTATCCGAGACATAAGATTCACATGTTATGTTACTAGATTTTCTCCCTAATTAAATTAAATTAATTAATTTAAGTGACTAATCCTAAAAAGGCACTAAATTAATTAACCTAAGTTTATTAGGTGACCTTCCTAAAATATGCCATGCAAAACATAAAATAAAAAGGACAAAAGATAAAGGAACTTCAATTTTTATTAAAATCATGGTACATCATATTACATCAAATTTCTCTTTACATGAGTACAAAGGGACTTGAATGAAAAAGATTACAAAGGATTCGAGAACAAACCTTGAACAAAGGATAAGACTTAAGTTAAAGTGAATATAAACTTTAAAGTTTTAGGAAAATTTTTAATTAAATTAATTAATTAAACTTTTCTTAACTTCAAATTTTAATTAAATATTAATTAAAGTCTAGTGAATTTTAGGTTCAAAAGGTTTAATATTGGGTTAAACTTAATTAAGTTGATTTTTAAATCTTATCTTAGAAATTTTAAATTAATTAAAAGTTTTAATTAAAGTAATCTCTAATTTTAAGAATTTAATTTTCACTTAATTAAAGTTTGGTGGAACTTATTAGACTTAATTAATTTTAAATCTTAACATTTTTGAAATTAATTAAAATTAATTAAATTAATTAATTAAAATTATCTTTCCAAATTTTTAAGAATTAAAACCTAATTAAAGTCTAAGTTGGGTGAATGTTTTGAATTTTGAGAGCAGAACTAGGCCTAATTTAGTTTAATTAATCTTAAAAACTTAATTTCTAGAAATTAATTAAAATTAATTAAAATAATTAATTAAAATTATTTTCTAATTTTTTAAGAATTAAATTAAACCTATTAGAGTCTAATTTTTAAGGCTTGGGTTAAATTAATTTTAAATTAGAATTAATTTGGGTTAAAATAATTTTAAAGTTTATTAAAATTAAATTAAATCTTAAATCAAGAATTAATTAACCTTTTAAGACTCTAAAATTAATTTTTTTAACCTAATTAAATCTAAAATTAATTTAATCTAATCCTTGTAGTCTATTTAGGGGTTTAATTGAGATTCTAGGGCCTAATTGAGTGATTTCTAGAGGTTTAGGGACTAATTAGGGCTTTCTAGGACTAAATTGAATTAACTTTAAAGTTCTAGGGGCAAATTAAGGATTCAGGGGGCCTAATTGTAAAGCTCCTAAAACCGAGGGGGGCCTAAAATGTAATTAAGCCTAAAAGTTTAAAAGAACGTGAATCCGGGTTGAACCCGGATCCGACCCGCTCAAAACCCGGCTGCTAAACGGCAGCGTTTTGCCAATGCTTATAACCTAACCTGCCGAGTTGGCTCGGCCAGATTAGCCGAGACCCAACTCGACCCTAACTCGTTTCCCCAAAACCCTCTGCAGCCAACACTTTTGAAACCCAGAAATACAAGCAAAACGGATCAAAACCAAGCAAACAAGATGGTGTTCTTCATGTTCTTGAAAGAACATGAAGAACACCTTGAATGTTCATCAAAACCACCGCGGGCTCTGCACTTCAATCCATTCCGCCGTCGTCCGGCGTCGCTCCGGTGTGTTCGCCGACCACCGCGAAACACGCCAGCCGTCGCCCAGACACCGCCGGCAGCCGTCCCTAACACCGGTGAGGTCACCGGAAGCTCAAAAACAGGCCGGAAATCACTAAAACAGCCCGAAAACAATCTAAAGCAACCTAAAAACCTAAAAACTCTAAAAAACAAACCCAGAAACTAAAACACCCTTAAACCGAAACAAAATCAAGAGCCCAAGCATAATCGGCTTACCTCTTGTGCACCGGCGATCTCAACACTCCGATCAGGCTTCCGATCTCTTGCTACTGCTTGGTTTAAACCTCTAGCCAAAATCCGATTCCAATTCTCTGCTAATTCGATCCCCTAAAACCAACCGGTTGAATCCCTTCTTAAAGGGATTCAAACCTAGAATCCTAATCCAATCCCAACACTCCTCTTCAACTCAAACTCCCATCCCTCTAATCACTCAACCACCTAATCCAATCCGAAAACCCATCAAAAACAGGCACCAACCTTCCCAGATTCTTCACGATTCTGCTTTTTTCTTTTTTCAATTTTTCACTTTTTTTTAATATATTATAATATTATATTATTTATACTATTATTATTATTATTATTAATATTTATTTACATTATTATTATTTTATAAGAAAAATCGTGTTGACATAATAAAATTTGATTTTAATAAAATTTGGTTATCGTTTTGATGCAATTAAAACGTGTATGTCTAAATGAGCTTTATAGAGATTCCATTCGACTTTTAACCGAGTAAAAAGCTGAAAATTTGAGATTAATCTGTATAATTTTGTTTAAAAGCCTATAATTAACTATTTGAACTCATAAAATTTAATTTAATAATATTTGGTTGTCGTTTTGATGCGATTAATACGAGCATGTCTAAATAAGCTCTATAGAGAATCCGTTCGAATTTTAACCGAGTAAAAGCCTTAAATTTGAGATTAATCTGTATAATTTTGTTCAAAAGCCCATAATTAAATATTTAAACTCATAAAATTTGATTTAATAACATTTGGTTGTCGTTTTGTTGGGATTAAAACGTACATGTCTATATGGGCTTTATAGAGATTCCGTTCGAATTATAACCGAGTAAAATTCTAAAAATTTCAGATTAATCTGTATAATTTTGTAAAAAAGCAAATAATTAAATATTTGAAATCATAAAATTTGATTTTAATCTAATTTGATTGTCGTTTTGATGCGATTAAAACGTGCAAGTCTAAATGGGCTTTATAGAGATTCCATTCGAATTTTAACCGAGTAAAAAGCTGAAAATTTGAGATTAATCTGTATAATTTTGTTCAATAGCCTATAATTAACTAGTTGAACTCAAAAAATTTAATTTCATAATATTTGATTTTCGTTTCGATGCGATTAATACGAGCATGTCTAAATAAGCTCTATAGAGAATCCGTTCGAATTTTAACCGAGTAAAAGCCTTAAATTTGAGATTAATTTGTATAATTTTGTTCAAAAGCCCATAATTAAATATTTAAAATCATAAAATTTGATTTAATAACATTTGGTTGTCGTTTTGTTGGGATTAAAACGTACATGTCTAAATGGGCTTTATAGAGATTCCGTTCGAATTATAACCGAGTAAAATTCTGAAAATTTCAGATTAATCTGTATAATTTTGTTCAAAAGCCAATAATTGAATATTTAAAATCATAAAATTTTATTTTAATAAAATTTGGTTGTCGTTTTGATGCGATTAAAACGTGCATGTCTAAATGGGCTTTATAGAGATTCAGTTCGAATTTTAACCGAGTAAAAAGCTGAAAATTTGAGATTAATCTGTATAATTTTGTTCAATAGCCTATAATTAACTATTTGAACTCATAAAATTTAATTTAATAATATTTGGTTTTCGTTTTGATGAAATTAATACGAGCATGTCTAAATAAGCTCTATAGAGAATCTGTTCGAATTTTAACCGAGTAAAAGCCTTAAATTTGAGATTAATCTGTATAATTTTGTTTAAAAGCCCATAATTAAATATTTAAACTCATAAAATTTGATTTAATAACATTTTGTTGTCGTTTTTTTGGGATTAAAACATGCATGTCTAAATGGGCTTTATAGAGATTCTGTTCTAATTTTATCCGAGTAAAATTCTGAAAATTTCAGATTAATCTGTATAATTTTGTTCAAAAGCCAATAATTGAATATTTAAAATCATAAAATTTTATTTTAATAAAATTTGGTTGTCGTTTTGATGCGATTAAAACGTGCATGTCTAAATGGGCTTTATAGAGATTCCATTCGAATATTAACCGAGTAAAAAGCTGAAAATTTGAGATTAATCTGTATAATTTTGTTCAAAAGCCTATAATTAACTATTTGAACTCATAAAATTTAATTTAATAATATTTGGTTGTCGTTTTGATGCGATTAATACGAGCATGTCTAAATAAGCTCTATAGAGAATCCGTTCTTATTTTAACCGAGTAAAAACCTTAAATTTGAGATTAATTTGTATACTTTTGTTCAAAAGCCCACAATTAAATAGTTGAACTCGTAAAATTTGATTTAATAATATTTGGTTGTCGTTTTGCTGGGATTAAAATGTGAATGTCTAAATGGGCTTTATAGAGATTCCGTTCTAATTATAACCGAGTAAAATTCTGAAAATTTCAGATTAATTTGTATAATTTTGTTCAAAAGATAATAATTAAATATTTGAAATCATAAAATTTTATTTTAATAAAATTTGGTTGTCGTTTTGATGCGATTAAAACATGTATGTCTAAATGAGCTTTATAGAGATTCCATTCGAATTTTAACCGAGTAAAAAGCTGAAAATTTGAGATTAATCTGTATAATTTTGTTCAAAAGCCTATAATTAACTATTTGAACTCATAAAATTTAATTTAATAATATTTGGTTGTCGTTTTGATGCGATTAATACGAGCATGTCTAAATAAGCTCTATAGAGAATCCGTTCGAATTTTAACCGAGTAAAAGCCTTAAATTTGAGATTAATCTGTATAATTTTATTCAAAAGCTCATAATTAAATATTTAAACTTATAAAATTTGATTTAATAACATTTGGTTGTCGTTTTGTTGGGATTAAAATATGCATGTCTAAACGGGCTTTATAGAGATTCCGTTCGAATTATAACCGAGTAAAATTCTGAAAATTTCAGATTAATTTGTATAATTTTGTTCAAAAGATAATAATTAAATATTTGAAATCATAAAATTTGGTTGTCGTTTTGATGCGATTAAAACGTGTATGTCTAAATGAGCTTTGTAGAGATTCCGATCGAATTTTAACCGAGTAAAAAGCTGAAAATTTGAGATTAATCTGTATAATTTTGTTCACAAGCCTATAATTAAATATTTGAACTCATAAAATTTAATTTAATAAAATTTGGTTTTCGTTTTGATGCGATTAATACGAGCATGTCTAAATATGCTCTATAAAGAATCCGTTCGAATTTTAACCGAGTAAAACCCTTAAAATTTAGGATTAATCTTATAATATTGTTCAAAAGCCCATAATTAAATATTTAAACTCATAAAGTTTGATTTAATAACCTTTGGTTATCGTTTTGTTGGGATTAAAACGTGAATGTCTAAATGGGCTTTATAGAGATTCCGTTATAATTTTAACCGATTAAAATTCTGAAATTTCAGATTAATCTGTATAATTTTGTTCAAATGCTAATAATTTAATATTTAAAATAATAAAATTTTATTGTAATAAAATTTGGTTGTCGTTTTGATGCGATTAAAACGTGCATGTCTAAATGGGCTTTATAGAGATTCTATTCGAATTTTAACCGAGTAAAAAGCTGAAAATTTGAGATTAATCTGTATAATTTTATTCAGAAGCCTATAATTAACTATTTGAACTCATAAAATTTAATTTAATAATATTTAGTTGTCATTTTGATGCGATTAATACGAGCATGTCTAAATAAGCTCTATGGAGAATCCGTTCAAATTTTAACCGAATAAAAACATTAAATTTGAGATTAATCTGTATAATTTTGTTCAAAAGCCCATAATTAAATATTTAATGTAACCCCCTTAGCCCGGCCTGGACGAAACCGGCACTAATGGGTCACACGGGGAATATCAAACCAAACCCACGAAGGTTCGATTCGATAAACAACCCTAGAACCGTAACTTTTTTTTTATCTTACCTAGATGCATAATTAATTCCCTATGTATAATTAACATAAGTAAGACAGAGACAACGCAGTTCATTCATTGTAAGTAAGTCAATCGAATGCATACGTAAACTTAGTTGCAAAGTGTGGAACATTAAGTATTTCATCCATTTTAAATCATACAACATGTGTGCGGGTTAAAGCATAAATCAAAGTGTCACAACGTCTCCTAAAATTTCACATAAGTTCACTATGTACAATTACTAAGTTGAATCCTATGTTTCATGCATTTAGAACACTCAAATTGCCCTTTTTAAGTCACATGTTTCGAAACAGACCTTTGGATGTTTCGGAACACGTCATCTATTTCGATACTGGCCAAAAAGTATATCGGAACAGGCAACTCCAGTAGCATATTGGTACCGAACCCTAGTTCGATACATGCACGTCCATTGGCATAATGGTATCGATACAGCCTCAGGGTGTATCGATACCCCCTGTGTCCTGGCTCGAGTGTGACATGTTATGCTCATCTAAACCACCCAAGCATACACTTTAATAAACCAAAATTATATGCGACAATCCTAGGAATCACCAACAATATAGTTACACCTCATAACACCAGAAAATATCTCAAGAAATCCTATAGGCATCCTTCCTAAAGTTGAATAGCAACATAGCAAATATGCTCAGTTATACTTCAACAACTAAACAAAACCAAAGTTTAACAATTAATAACCAGCAATGATGGTCTTAGTACATGTAGCAAAGCCTAAATCCTCACTTCTCTCATAGATTGTGTTACACATTGCCTTGCCCAATTTATTTGCCAAAAACGTACCAAATCCAATATGATCTCTCCCTTGGTTTCCTTGCCCCGAGCTAAGCTCCAGGTGTCCTTATTTTTCTGCAAGGATGAAAAGAGAGCTTAAGCAAACATGCTTAGTGAGGTAGCTCCACAAATAATCATCAATGCATCTATTTAAAACCATGAAGATAACATAATTTGCATTTCATAATTAAGTCATGCATGCTAAAATTCCATGTCCAAGTTCATTAAATCATATGCATCCTTGAGTTCACATAACTTTATCAAAACAATTTGTAAATGCTACTCAAACCTTTTCTCAATTTCATGTATGCATATTGGCTTCCTAGTGAACACTTAATGTGAACCTTGAGCTCACCGAATACACGGATCTATGAGACATTCGTCCCGTCAGGACACCAAGTCCCCATTAACATGACACTAAGTCAACTTTAACATGACACTAAGTCAACTTTAGCACTACCACGCACGACCGGACACATAGTCACCCTTGTTACGTATAGGCGGCTCTACCACGCACGGTTGGACACGAAGTCACCCTTGTTACGTGTAGGCAATATTCTGTATTCTTTGTTTTGATTATAGTGCACTTAAAACAATCCTAATGACGTCATTCGTATTCGAATCAAAAGTAATGTCACTAAACCAATATCATAATCAAATGTGCATGATAGCTTGCTGCTCATAATGCATGCATAGTATGTTCAACAAATGAACCAAAAGCCATGCACAAAGGCACCATCATGTATAAGACAAATAACCATGTTGTAATCCAAAACATTTCTCATAGTTCTCCATAATCATGGATGCTAAATAATCATGCATTTTCAGCAAGTATCTCTCATATATGCATCAATTCAAAATATGCTCATGCACTTCCATAAATCTCATGCTTTATCAACATAATACCTTTGTAAAATGTAGCCGAAATTCATATCGGTTTAACAAAACAAATACTTTACTTACTCTTGAACTATGAAAGGTTTTCACACTCTTCCATAGCCCCCAAATACAGTACGTACCAAACGCAATGCGCTTTTAATCCGAAAACCACTCACCAACAAGCGAAACGAGCTTTCGTCGCTTTCCGATGATCGCACCAAACGCACCAGCAATCAAGCTTCTCCTTGTACCTCTTCTACAACATTAAAAACAGAGCATTCTCACATCATAACATGCTCAAACCAACAGCCATATCCGATCACCATTAAACTACCAAAAACTTAGCCGAAAAGACCGAAAACTAAGCCGAAACGCATCCGAACAACATCAGCCCAAAACCTAATGAATCTAACATCTAATCCACCTCAAACATGATCCAAAAACACATTCAAACCATCCTTATACCTCCAGCAACATCTAAGCATCTAAAACAGCCCATAAAACAACCGAAAAACACCTTAAAACTACACCGATTACATTATTCCGGGATTAAATTAATGTGATGCTAAATCAAGACTCAATTAATCATTAAATCATCATAAAAACATGATTGAAATCATATAATCTCCAGCATTAAACAAGATCCAAAAAATCTCACAAAAACATAACAAAAACATTAGATCTAACATTAAAAACATAGAATCAAGTGTTTATTCAAAGATGAACAAGCTAATACTTGGGAATTTCAATAAAGAACCTTAGAAAAGAATGAAAATCCAGAAAATTACCTTCAAGATCTATTCACCAAAATTAGGAGATTTTTCCCTTCTTGATTCCTTGCAATTTGATGTAGATTTGATGAAATCAATGCATAGGTTTTGTAAAGGATGGAAAGATGATGCAAGTGATGTAAATCTTGTGGAAAAAGATGAAGAGAAAAGATGAAGAGAAAGTGGAGAGAAAATGAGAGAAAAAGATGAGAGAAAATGGGTCAAAAAGTAGTTTTAGGAGAAAATGATTAAGAAACCAAATTAAAGAAATTAAAATATTTATTTTGGTGAATAAATCATCATTAAAAATTAAAAATGGGTTTATGGCCCTCTAAGGATTCTAAGTTTAGCTTGCTTTTCAATTTAGTCACTAAAATACCATAATGGCCGAAAATTCCAATTTAAGTCCCTCAAATTTCCAAAAATTACAAATTGGTCATTTATGCATATTTAAGCATAATTAAAAATCATTATAAAATCCAAATTATTTTCTTTCAATTTTGAAACATATTTTTAATATTTCAAACCACCTTCCAAATTATTATTTCTTAATTAAAAATATCCTTATTTTATTTTTTCCCGGAATTAATGAACCGAAGAACCCGATGCGTCCCGAATCGAATTCACCTAAGCCTAACTAATAACCCCAAAAACGGGATGTTACAACTCTCCCTCTCTTAAGAAAATTTCGTCCTCAAAATTTACCTGAAGTAAACAAGTGAGGAAACTGCTCCTCCATGCTTTTCCTTGTCTCCCAAGTTGCTTCTTCAACACCTCGATGTTTCCAAAGCACCTTAACCAACTCTATGACTTTCCTCGAAGAACCTTTGTATCCACATCCAAAATCCTCACCGGTTCTTCCTCATAACTCATATCCTCTCTTAACTCGATCTCCTCAACCGGAACAACATGAGAAGGATCCGATCTATAACTACGGAGCATCGACACATGAAAAACATCATGCATCTTATTCAACTCCTCCGGTAAAATTCTGAAAATTTTAGATTAATCTGTATAATTTTTTAAAAAAGCTAATAATAAAATATTTGAAATCATAAAATTTGATTTTAATAAAATTTGGTTGTCGTTTTGATGCGTTTAAAACGTGTATGTCTAAATGGGATTTATAGAGATTCCGTTCGAATTTTAACTGAGTAAAAAGCAGAAAATTTGAGATTAATCTGTATAATTTTGTTCACAAGCCTACAATTAACTATTTGAACTCATAAAATTTAATTTAATAACATTTGGTTGCGTTTTGTTGGGATTAAAACGAGCATGTCTAAATGGGCTTTATAGAGATTCCGTTCTAATTTTAACCGAGTAAAAAGCTGAAAATTTGAGATTAATCTGTATAATTTTGTTCAAAAGCCTATAATTAACTATTTGAACTCATAAAATTTAATTTAATGACATTTGTTTGTCGTTTTGATGTGATTAAAACGTGCATGTCTAAATGGGCTTTATAGAGATTCCGTTTGAATTTTTACCAAGTAAAATGCTAAAAATTTGAGATTAATCTGTATAATATTGTTCAAAAGCCTATAATTAACTACTTGAACTCATAAAATTTAAGTTAATAACATTTGGTTGTCGTTTAGATGCTATTAATACGAGCATGAATAAATGTACTCAATAGAGAATCCGTTCGAATTTTAACCTTGTAAAAACTTTAAAATTATAGATTAATCAGTATAATTTTGTTCAAAACCCCATAATTAAATATTTAAACTCATAAAATTTGATTTAATAACATTTGGTTGTCGTTTTGTTGGAATTAAAACGTGCATGTCTAAATGAGCTTTATAGAGATTCAGTTCTAATTTTAACCGAGTTAAATTCTGAAAATTTCAGATTAATCTTTATAATTTTGTAAAAAAGCTAATAATTAAATATTTGAAATCATAAAATTTGATTTTAATAAAATTTGGTTGTCGTTTTGATACGATTAAAACGTGCATGTCTAAATAGGCTTTATAGAGATTCCGTTCGAATTTTAACCGAGTAAAAAGCAGAAAATTTGAGATTAATCTGTATAATTTTGTTCAGAAGCTTGTAATTAACTATTTGAACTCATAAAATTTAATTTAATAAGATTTGGTTGTCGTTTTGATGCGATTAATACGAACATGTCTAAATATGCTCTATAGAGAATCTGTTCGAATTTTAACCGAGTAAAAACCTTAAATTTGAGAGTAACCTGTATAATTTTGTTCAAAAGCAAATAATTAAATATTTAAAATCATAAAATTTGATTTAATAACATTTGGTTGTCATTTTGTTGGGATTAAAACGTGCATGTCTAAATGGGCTTTATAGAGATTCCGTTCTAATTTTAATCGAGTAAAATTCTGACAATTTTAGATTAATCTTTAAAATTTTGTAAAAAAGCTAATAATTAAATATTTGAAATCATAAAATTTGATTTTAATAAAATTTGGTTGTCGTTTTGATGCGATTAAAACGTGCATGTCTAAATGGGCTTTATAGAGATTCCGTTCGAATTTTAACCGAGTAAAAAGCTGAAAATTTGAGATTAATTTGTATAATTTTTTTCAGAAGCCTATAATTAACTATTTGAACTCATAAAATTTAATTTAACAAGATTTGGTTATCATTTTGTTGCGATTAATACGAGCATGTCTAAATATGCTCTATAGAGAATCCGTTCGAAATTTAACCGAGTAAAAACTTTAAATTTGAGATTAATCTGTATAATTTTGTTCAAAAGTCCATAATTAAATATTTAAAATCATAAAATTTGATTTAATAACATTTGGTTGTCGTTTTGTTGGGATTAAAACGTGCATGTCTAAATGGGCTTTATAGAGATTCGGTTCTAATTATAACAGAGTAAAATTCTGAAAATTTCAGATTAATCTGTATAATTCTTTAAAAAAGCTAATAATAAATTATTTGAAATCATAAAATTTTATTTTAATAAAATTTGGTTATCGTTTTGATGCGATTAAAACGTGTATGTCTAAATGGGCTTTATAGAGATTCCGTTCGAATTTTAACTGAGTAAAAAGCAGAAAATTTGAGATTAATCTGTATAATTTTGTTCACAAGCCTACAATTAACTATTTGAACTCATAATATTTAATTTAGTAACATTTGGTTGCGTTTTGTTGGGATTAAAACGAGCATGTCTAAATGGGCTTTATAGAGATTCCGTTCTAATTTTAACCGAGTAAAAAGATGAAAATTTGAGATTAATCTGTATAATTTTGTTCAAAAGCCTATAATTAACTATTTGAACTCATAAAATTTAATTTAATGACATTTGGTTGTCGTTTTGATGAGATTAAAACGTGCATGTCTAAATGGGCTTTATAGAGATTCCGTTCGAATTTTTACCAAGTAAAATGCTAAAAATTTGAGATTAATCTGTATAATATTGTTCAAAAGCCTATAATTAACTATTTGAACTCATAAAATTTAAGTTACTAACATTTGGTTGTCGTTTAGATGCTATTAATACGAGCATGAATAAATATGCTCTATAGAGAATCCGTTCGAATTTTAACCTTGTAAAAACCTTAAAATTTGAGATTAATCAGTATAATTTTGTTCAAAACCCCATAATTAAAAATTTAAACTCATAAAATTTGATTTAATAACATTTTTTTGTCGTTTTGTTGGTATTAAAACGTGCATGTCTAAATGGGCTTTATAGAGATTCCGTTCTAATTTTAATCGAGTTAAATCCTAAAAATTTCAGATTAATCTTATAATTTTGTAAAAAAGCTAATAATTAAATATTTGAAATCATAAAATTTGATTTTAATAAAGTTTGGTTGTCGTTTTGATATGATTAAAACGTGCATGTCTAAATAGGCTTTATAGAGATTCCGTTCGAATTTTAACCGAGTAAAAAGCTGAAAATTTGAGATTAATCTGTATAATTTTGTTCAGAAGCCTGTAATTAACTATTTGAACTCATAAAATTTAATTTAATAAGATTTGTTTGTCGTTTTAATGCGATTAATACGAGTATGTCTAAATATGCTCTATAGAGAATCCGTCCGAATTTTAACCGAGTAAAAACCTTAAATTTGAGAGCAATCTGTATAATTTTGTTCAAAAGCAAATAATTAAATATTTAAACTCATAAAATTTGATTTAATAATATTTGGTTGTCATTTTGTTGGGATTAAAACGTGCATGTCTAAATGGGCTTTATAGAGATTTCGTTCTAATTTTAATCGAGTAAAATTCTGAAAATTTTAGATTAATCTTTATAATTTTGTGAAAAAGCTAATAATTAAATATTTAAAATCATAAAATTTGATTTTAATAAAATTTGGTTGTCGTTTTGATGCGATTAAAACGTGCATGTCTAATTAAAACATGCATGTCTAAATGGGCTTTATAGAGATTCCGTTCGAATTTTAACTGAGTAAAAAGCAGAAAATTTGAGATTAATCTGTATAATTTTGTTCACAATCCTATAATTAACTATTTGAACTCATAAAATTTAATTTAATGACATTTGGTTGTCGTTTTGATGCGATTAATATGAGCTTGTCTAAATGTGCTTTATAGAGAATCCGTTCGAATTTTAACCGAGTAACAACCTTAAAATTTGACATTAATCTTTATAATTTTATTCAAATGCCCATAATTAAATATTTAAACTCATAAAATTTGATTTAATAACATTTGGTTGTCGTTTTGTTGGGATTAAACGTGCATGTCTAAATGGGCTTTATAGAGATTCCGTTCTAATTATAACCGAGTAAAATTCTGAAAATTTTAGATTAATCTGTATAATTTTGTAAACAAGCTAATAATTAAATATTTGA
This sequence comes from Abelmoschus esculentus, assembly GCA_035048815.1. Taxonomy (NCBI): domain Eukaryota; kingdom Viridiplantae; phylum Streptophyta; class Magnoliopsida; order Malvales; family Malvaceae; genus Abelmoschus; species Abelmoschus esculentus. The sequence continues at coordinate 6,520,829 of JAUCBN010000026.1, read as the reverse complement.
AACCATAAAATTAGATTTTATTAAAATTTGGTTGTATTTTTGGTTCGATTAAAACATGCATGTCTAAATGGACTTTATAGAGATTCCGTTCGAATTTTAACCGAGTAAAAAGCTAAAAATTTGAGATTAATCTATATAATTTTGTTAACAAGCCTATAATTAACTATTTGAACTCATAAAATTTGATTTAATAACATTTGGTTGTCGTTTTGATACGAATAATACGAGCATGTCGAAATGTGCTCTATAGAGAATCCGTTCGAATTTTAACCAAGTAAAAACCTTAAAATTTGAGATTAATCTATATAATTTTTTTAAAAAGCCCATAATTATATTTTTAAACTCATAAAATTTTATTTAATAATATTTGGTTGTCGTTTTGTTGGGATTAAACGTGCATGTCTAAATGGGCTTTATAGAGATTCCGTTCTAATTATAACCGAGTAAAATTCTGAAAAATTTAGATTAATCTGTATAATTTTGTAAAAAAGCTAATAATTAAATATTTGAAACCATTAAATTTGATTTTAATAAAATTTGGTTGTCGTTTTGATGCGATTAAAACGTGCATGTCGAAATGGGCTTTATAGAGATTCCGTTCCAATTTTAACCGAGTAAAAAGCTGAAAATTTGAGATTAATCTGTATAATTTTGTTCACAAGCCTATAATTAACTATTTGAACTCATAAAATTTAATTTAATAATATTTGGTTGTCGTTTTGATGCGATTAATACGAGCATGTCTAAACATGCTCTATAGAGAATCTGTTCGAATTTTAACCGACTAAAAGCCTTAAATTTGAGATTAATCTGTATAATTTTGTTCAAAAGTCCATAATTAAATATTTAAACTCCTAAAATTTGATTTAATAACATTCGGTTGTCGTTTTGTTGGGATTAAAACGTGCATGTCTAAATGGGCTTTATAGAGATTCCGTTCTAATTATAACCGAGTAAAATTCTGAATATTTCAGATTAATCTGTATAATTTTGTTCAAAAGCCTATAATTAACTCTTTGAACTTATAAAATTTAATTTAATAACATTTGGTTGTCTTTTTGATGCGATTAATACGAGCATGTCTAAATATTCTCTATAGAGAATCCGTTAGAATTTTAACCGAGTAAAAAGCTGAAAATTTGAGATTAATCTGTATAGTTTTGTTCAAAAGCCCATAATTAAGTATTTAAACTCATAAAATTTGATTTAATAACATTTGATTGTCATTTTATTGGGATTAAAATGTGCATGTCTAAATGGAATTTATAGAGATTCCTTTCTAATTTTAACCGAGTAAAATTTTGAAAATTTTAGATTAATCTGTATAATTTTGTAAAAAGAATTTGGTTATCGTTTTGAAGTGATTAAAACGTGCATGTCTAAATGGGCTTTATAAAGATCCTGTTCAAATTTTAACCGAGTAAAAACCTGAAAATTTGAGATTAATCTGTATAATTTTATTCACAAGCCTATAATTAACTATCTGAACTCATAAAATTTAATTTAAAAACATTTGGTTGTCGTTTTAATGCGATTAATACGAGCATGTCTAAATATGCTCTATAGAGAATATGTTCGAATTTTAACTGAGTAAAAACCTTAAATTTGGTTGTCGTGTTGATGCGATTAAAACGTGCATGTCTAAATGGGCTTTATAGAGATTCCGTTCGAATTTTAACCGAGTAAAAAGTTGAAAATTTGAGATTAATCTGTATAATTTTGTTCACAAGCCTATAATTAACTATTTGAACTCATAAAATTTAATTTAAAGACATTTGGTTGTCGTTTTAATGCGATTAATACGAGCATGTCTAAATATGCTCTATAGAGAATATGTTCGAATTTTAACTGAGTAAAAACCTTAAATTTGGTTGTCGTGTTGATGCGATTAAAACGTGCATGTCTAAATGGGCTTTATAGAGATTCCGTTCGAATTTTAACCGAGTAAAAAGTTGAAAATTTGAGATTAATCTGTATAATTTTGTTCACAAGCCTATAATTAACTATTTGAACTCATAAAATTTAATTTAAAAACATTTGGTTGTCGTTTTAATGCGATTAATACGAGCATGTCTAAATATGCTCTATAGAGAATATGTTCGAATTTTAACTGAGTAAAAACCTTAAATTTGAGATTAATCTGTATAATTTTGTTCAAAAGCCCATAATTAAATATTTAAACTCATAAAATTTGATTTAAGAACATTTGGTTGTCGTTTTGTTGGGATTAAAACGTGCATGTCTAAATGGGCTTTATAGAGATTCCGTTCTAATTATAACATGGTAAAATTCTGAAAATTTTAGATTAATCTGTATAATTTTTTAAAAAAGCTAATAATAAAATATTTGAAATCATAAAATTTGATTTTAATAAAATTTGGTTGTCGTTTTGATGCGATTAAAACGTGTATGTCTAAATGGGCTTTATAGAGATTCCGTTCGAATTTTAACTGAGTAAAAAGCAGAAAATTTGAGATTAATCTGTATAATTTTGTTCACAAGCCTACAATTAACTATTTGAACTCATAAAATTTAATTTAATAATATTTGGTTGTCGTTTTGTTGGGATTAAAACGTGCATGTCTAAATGGGCTTTATATAGATTCCGTTCTAATTATAACATGGTAAAATTCTGAAAATTTTAAATTAATCTGTATAATTTTTTAAAAAAGCTAAAAATAAAATATTTGAAATCATAAAATTTGATTTTAATAAAATTTGGTTGTCGTTTTGATGCGATTAAAATGTGTATGTCTAAATGGGCTTTATAGAGATTCCGTTCGAATTTTAACTGAGTAAAAAGCAGAAAATTTGAAATTAATCTGTATAATTTTGTTCACAAGCCTACAATTAACTATTTGAACTCATAAAATTTAATTTAATAACATTTGGTTGTCGTTTTAATGCGATTAATACGAGCATGTCTAAATATAATCTATAGAGAATCCGTTCGAATTTTAACCGAGTAAAAACCTTAAATTTGAGAGCAATCTGTATAATTTTGTTCAAAAGCAAATAATTAAATATTTAAACTCATAAAATTTGATTTAATAATATTTGGTTGTCATTTTGTTGGGATTAAAACGAGCATGTCTAAATGGGCTTTGTAGAGATTCCGTTCTAATTTTAACCGAGTAAAGGGCTGAAAATTTGATATTAATCTGTAAAATTATGTTCAAAAACCTATAATTAACTATTTGAACTCATAAAATTTAATTTAATGACATTTGGTTGTCGTTTCGATGGGATTAAAACGTGCATGTCTAAATGGGCTTTATAGAGATTCCGTTCGAATTTTTACCAAGTAAAATGCTAAAAAATTGAGATTAATCTGTATAACATTGTTCAAAAGCCTATAATTAACTATTTGAACTCATAAAATTTGAGTTAATAACATTTGGTTGTCGTTTAGATGCTATTAATACGAGCATGTATAAATGTGCTCTATAGAGAATCCGTTCGAATTTTAACCTTGTAAAAACTTTAAAATTTGAGATTAATCAGTATAATTTTGTTCAAAGCCCAGTAATTATATATTTAAACTCATAAAATTTGATTTAATAATATTTGGTTGTCGTTTTGTTGGAATTAAAACGTGCATGTCTAAATGGGCTTTATAGAGATTACGTTCTAATTTTAACCGAGTTAAATTCTGAAAATTTTAGATTAATCTTTATAATTTTGTAAAAAAGCTAATAATTAAATATTTGAAATCATAAAATTTAATTTTAATAAAATTTGGTTGTCGTTTTGATACGATTAAAACGTGCATGTCTAAATATGCTTTATAGAGATTCCATTCGAATTTTAACCGAGTAAAAAGCTGAAAATTTGATATTAATCAGTATAATTTTTTTCAAAACCCCATAATTAAATATTTAAACTCATAAAATTTGATTTAATAACATTTGATTATCGTTTTATTGGGATTAAAACGTGCATGTCTAAATGGGCTTTATAGAGATTCCGTTCTAATTCTAACCAAGTAAAATTCTGAAAATTTTAGATTAATCTGTATAATTTTTTAAAAAAGCTAATAATTAAATATTTGAAATCATAAAAGTTGATTTTAATAAAATTTGATTGTCATTTTGATGCGATTAAAATGTGCATGTCTAAATGGGCTTTATAGAGATTTCGTTCGAATTTTAACTAAGTAAAAAGCTAAAAATTTGAGATTAATCTGTATAATTTTGTTCAGAAGCCTATAATTAACTATTTGAACTCATAAAATTTAATTTAATAACATTTGGTTGTCGTTATGCTGCGATTAATACGAGCATGTCTAAATATGTGCTCTATAGGGAATCCGTTCGAATTTTAACCGACTAAAAGCCTTAATTTCAGATTAATCTGTATAATTTTGTTCAAAAGCCCATAATTAAATATTTAAAATCAAAAAATTTGATTTAATAACATTTGGTTGTCATTTTATTGGGATTAAAATGTGCATGTCTAAATGGGCTTTATAGAGATTCCGTTCTAATTATAACCGAGTAAAATTCTGAAAATTTCAGATTAATCTATATAATTTTATTTAAAAGTTAATAATTATATATTTAAAACCATAAAATTCGATTTTAATAAAATTTGGTTGTCGTTTTGATGCGATTAAAACGTGCATGTATAAATGGGCTTCATAGAGATTCCGTTCGAATTTTTACCGATTCAAAAGCTGAAAATTTGAGATTAATCTGTATAATATTGTTCAAAAGCCTATAATTAACTATTTGAACTCATAAAATTTAAGTTAATAACATTTGGTTATCGTCTTGATGCGATTAATACGAGCATGTCTAAATGTGCTCTACAGAGAATCCATTCGAATTTTAACCATGTAAAAACATTAAAATTTGAGATTAATCTGTATAATTTTTTTTAAAAGCCAATAATTAAATATATAAACTCATAAAATTTGATTTAATAACATTTGATTGTCTTTTTGTTAGGATTTAAATGCGCATATCTAAATGGGCTTTATAGAGATTTCGTTCTAATTTTAACCGAGTAAAATTTTGAAAATTTCAGATTAATCTGTATAATTTTGTAAAAAGACTAATAATTAAATATTTAAAACTATAAAATTTGATTTTAATAAAATTTGGTTGTCGTTTTGATGCGATTAAAACGTGCATGTCTAAATGGGCTTTATAGAGATTCCGTTCTAATTTTAACCGAGTAAAATTTTGAAAATTTTAGATTAATCTGTATAACTTTATTCAAAAGCTAATAATTAAATATTTGAAATCATAATATTTGATTTTAATAAAATTTTGTTGTATTTTTTATGCGATTAAAACATGTATGTCTAAATGGACTTTATAGAGATTCCGCTCGAATTTTAACCGAGTAGAAAGCTGAAAATTTGAGATTAATCTTTATAATATTATTCAAAAGCCTATAATTAACTGTTTGAACTCATAAAATTTAATTTAATATCATTTGGTTGTCGTTTTGCTACGATTAATACGAGCATGTCTAAATATGCTCTATAGAGAATCCGTTCGAATTTTAACCGAGTAAAAACCTTAAAATTTGAGATTAATCTGTCTAATTTTGTTCAAAAGCCCATAATTAAATTTTTAAAATCATAAAATTTGATTTAATAACATTTGGTTGTCGTTTTATTGGGATTAAAATGTGCATGTCTAAATGGGCTTTATAGAGATTCCGTTCTAATTATAACCGAGTAAAATTCTGAAAATTTCAGATTAATCTATATAATTTTGTTCAAAATCTAATAATTATATATTTAAAACCATAAAATTTGATTTTAAAAAAATTTGGTTGTCGTTTTGATGCGATTAAAACGTGCATGTCTAAATGGGCTTTATAGAGATTCCGTTCGAATTTTAACCGAGTAAAAAGCTGAAAATTTGAGATTAATCTGTATAATTTTGTTCACAAGCCAATAATTAACTATTTGAACTCATAAAATTTAATTTAATGACATTTGGTTGTCGTTTTCATGCGATTAATACGAGTATTTCTAAATGTGCTCTATAGAGAATCCGTTCGAATTTTAACCGAGTAATAACCTTAAAATTTGACATTAATCTGTATAATTTTATTCAAAAGCTCATAATTAAATATTTAAAATCATAAAATTTGATTTAATAACATTTGGTTGTCGTTTTGTTGGGATTAAAATGTGCATGTCTAAATGGGCTTTATAGAGATTCCGTTCTAATTATAACATGGTAAAATTCTGAAAATTTTAGATTAATCTGTATAATTTTTTAAAAAAGCTAATAATAAAATATTTGAAATCATAAAATTTGATTTTAATAAAATTTGGTTGTCGTTTTGATACGATTAAAACGTGCATGTCTAAATGGGCTTTATAGAGATTCCGTTCGAATTTTTACCGAGACAAAAGCTGAAAATTTTAGTTAATAACATTTGGTTGTCGTTTTGATGCGATTAATACGAGCACGTCTAAATGTGCTCTATAGAGAATCCGTTTGAATTTTAACCGAGTAAAAACCTTAAAATTTGAGATTAATCTGTATAATTTTGTTCAAAAGCCCATAATTAAATACTTAAACTCATAAAATTTGATTTAATAACATTTGGTTGTCGTTTTGTTGGGATTAAACGTGCATGTCTAAATGGGCTTTATAGAGATTCCGATCTAAGTATAATCGCGTAAAATTCTAAAAATTTTAGATTAATCTGTATAATTTTGTAAAAAAGATAATAGTTAAATATTTGAAACCATAAAATTAGATTTTATTAAAATTTGCTTGTATTTTTGGTGCGATTAAAACATGCATGTCTAAATGGACTTTATAGAGATTCCGTTCGAATTTTAACCGAGTAAAAAGCTGAAAATTTGAGATTAATCTATATAATTTTGTTCACAAGCCTATAATTAACTATTTGAACTCATAAAATTTGATTTAATAACATTTGGTTATCGCTTTGATGCGATTAATACGAGCATGTCGAAATGTGCTCTATAGAGAATCCGTTCGAATTTTAACCAAGTAAAAACCTTAAAATTTGAGATTAATCTGTATAATTTTGTTCAAAAGCCCATAATTAAATATTTAAAATCATAAAATTTGATTTAATAACATTTGGTTGTCGTTTTGTTGGGATTAAACGTGCATGTCTAAATGGGCTTTATAGAGATTCCGTTCTAATTATAACCGAGTAAAATTCTGAAAAATTTAGATTAATCTTTATAATTTTGTTCAAAAGCTAATAATTAAATATTTGGAATCATAAAATTTGATTTTAATAAAATTTGGTTGTCGTTTTGATGCGATTAAAACGTGCATGACTAAATGGGCTTTATAAAGATTCCGTTCGAATTGTAACCGAGTAAAAAGCTAAAATTTTGAGATTAATCAGTATAATTTTGTTCACAAGCCTATAATTAACTATTTGAACTCATAAAATTTAATTTAATAACATTTGGTTGTCGTTTTGATGCGCTTAATACGAGCATGTTTAAACTTGCTCTATATAGAATTCGTTCGAATTTTAACCGAGTAAAAACCTTAAAATTTGAGATTAATCTGTATAATTTTATTCAACAGACCATAATTAAATATTTAAACTCATAAAATTTGATTTAATAATATTTGGTTGTCCTTTTGTTGGGATTAAAACGTGCATGTCTAAATAGGCTTTATAGAGATTCCTTTCGAAGTTTAACCTAGTAAAATTCTGAAAATTTCAGATTAATCTGTATAATTTGGTTCAAAAGCTAATAATTAAATATTTGAAATCATAAAACTTGGTTGTTGTTTTGATGCGATTAAAACTTGCATGTCTAAACGGGCTTTATAGAGATTCCGTTCGAATTTTAACCGAGTAAAAAGCTGAAAATTTGAGATTAATCTGTATAATTTTGTTCAAAAGCTAATAAATAATTATTTGAAATCATAAAATTTGATTTATTACAATTTGGTTATCGTTTTGTTGGGATTAAAACGTGCATGTCTAAATGGGCTTTATAGATATTCCGTTTGAATTTTAACCGAGTAAACAGCTGAAAATTTGAGATTAATTTGTATAATTTTTTTCAAAACTCATAATCAAGTATTTGAATTCATAAAATTTGATTTAATAACATTTTGGTTGTCCTTTTGTTGTGATTAAAACGTGCATGTCTAAATAGGCTTTATAGAGAATCCGTTCTAATTTTAACCGAGTAAAATTCTAAAAATTTCGGATTAATCTGTATAATTTTGTTCAAAAGCTAATAATTAATTATTTGAAATCATATAATTTGGTTATCGTTTTGTTGTGATTAAACCGTGCATGTCTAAATAGGCTTTATAGAGATTCCATTCGAATTTTAACCGAGTAAACAACTGAAAATTTGAGATTAATCTGTATAATTTTGTTCAACACTCATAATTAAGTATTTGAACTCATAAAATTTGATTTAATAACATTTTGGTTGTCGTTTTGTTGTGATTAAAATGTGCATGTCTAAATAGGCTTTATAGAGAATCCGTTCTAATTTTAACCGAGTAAAATTCTGAAAATTTCAGATTAATCTGTACAATTTCGTTAAAAAGCTAATAGTTAAATATTTGAAATCATAAAATTTTATTTTAATAAAATTTGGTTGTCGTTTTGATGCGATTAAAACGTGCATGTCTAAATGGGCTTTATAAAGATTCCGTTCGAATTTTAACTGAGTAAAAAGCTGGAAATTTGAGATTAATCTGTATAATTTTGTTCAAAAGCCTATAATTAACTATTTGAACTCATAAAATTTAATTTAAAAACATTTGGTTGTCGTTTTGATGCGATTAATACGAGCATGTCTAAATATGCTCTATAGAGAATCCATTCGAATTTTAACCGAGTAAAAACCATAAAAGTTGAGATTAATCTGTATAATTTTTTTCAAAAGCCCATAATTAAATATTTAAACTCATAAAATTTGATATAATAACATTTGGTAGTCGTTTTGTTGGGTTTAAAACGTGCATGTCTAAATGGGCTTTATAGAGATTCTGTTCGAATTTTAACGAATTAAAATGTTAAAAATATAAGATTAATCCGTATATTTTTTTGAAAGTCCATAATCAAGTATTTGAAATCATAAAATTTTATTTATTAACATTTGGTTATCGTTTTGTTGGGATTAAAACGTGCATGTCTAAATGGGCTTTATAGTGATTTCGTTCTAATTTTAACCGAGTAAAATTCTAAAAATTTGAGATTAATCTGTATAATTTTGTTCAAAAGCAAATAAATAATTATTTGAAATCATAAATTTAATTTAATAAAATTTGGTTATCGTTTTGATACTATTAAAACGTGCATGTCTAAATGGGCTTTATAGAGATTCCGTTCGAATTTTAACCGAGTAAAAAGCTAAAAATTTGAGATTAATCTGTATAATTTTGTTCAAAAGCCCATAATCAAGTATTTGAACTCATAAAATTTGATTTAATAACATTTTAGTTGTCGTTTTGTTGCGATTAAAACGTGCATGTCTAAATAGGCTTTATAGAGAATCCGTTCTAATTTTAACCGAGTAAAATCATGAAAATTTCTTATTGTTCTGTATAATTTTGCTCAAAAGCTAATAATTAATTATTTGAAATCATAAAATTTGGTTATCATTTTGTTGTGATTAAACCGTGCATGTCTAAATGGGCTTTGTAGAGATTCTGTTCGAATTTTAACCGAGTAAACAGCTGAAAATTTGAGATTAATTTGTATAATTTTGTTCAACACGCATAATCAAGTATTTGAACTCATAAAATTTGATTTAATAACATTTTGGTTGTCGTTTTGTTTCCATTAAAACGTGCATGTCTAAATAGGCTTTTTAGAGAATACGTTCGAATTTTAACCGAGTAAAATTCTGAAAATGTGAGATTAATCTGTATACTTTTGATCGAAAGCTAATAATTAATTATTTAAAATCATAAAATTTGATTTAATAAAATTTGGTGGTCGTTTTGTAGGGATTTAAACGTGCATGTCTAAATAGGGTTTACAGAGATTTCGTTCGAATTTTAACCGAGTAAACAACTGAAAATTTGAGATTAATCTGTATAATTTTGTTCAACAGCTCATAATCATGTGTTTGTACTTATAAAATTTGATTTAATAACATTTTGGTTATCGTTTTTGTTGTAATTAAAACATGCATGTCTAAATAGGCTTTATAGAGAATCCGTTCTAATTTTAACCGAGTAAAAAGCTGAAAATTTGAGATTAATCCGTATAATTTTGTTCAAAAGCCTATAAATAACTATTTGAACTCATAAAATTTAATTTAATAACATTTAGTTGTCATTTTGATGCGATTAATACGAGCATGTCTAAATATGCTCTATAGAGAATTTGTTCGAATTTTAACCGAGTAAAAACCTTAAAATTTGAGATTAATCTCTATAATTTTGTTCAAAAGACCATAATTAAATATTTAAACTCATAAAATTTGATTTAATAACATTTGGTTGTCGTTTGGTTGGGATTAAAACATGCATGTCTAAATGGGCTTTATAGAGATTCCGTTCGAATTTTAACGGAGTAAAAAGCTAAAAATTTAAGATTAATCCGTATATTTTTTTTGAAAGCCCATAATCAAGTTTTTGAAATCATAAAATTTTATTTAATAACATTTGATTATCGTTTTGTTGGGATTAAAACGTGCATGTCTAAATGGGCTTTATAGAGATTCCGTTCGAATTTTAACCGATTACAATTCTGAAAATTTGAGATTAAGCTGTATAAATTTTTTCAAAAGCTAATAATTAATTATTTGAAATTATAAAATTTGATTTAATAAAATTTGATTTTCGTTTTGATGCGATTAAAACGTACATGTTTAAATGGGCTTTATAGAGATTCCGTTCGAATTTTAACTGAGTAAAAAGCTGAAAATTTGAGATTAATCTTTATAATTTTTTTCAAAATCCTATAATCAAGTATTTGAACTCATAAAATTTGATTTAATAACATTTTGGTTATCGTTTTGTTGCGATTAATCTTTAGAAAGTTCTTTCAACTTCTTCTTTTTTTTTCCATACCTTCGCCTTAAAAGAACCAACCACACTCCACTTACACCTTAAAGGAGCTACTCGCAAGTGTGAACAAATGTATGCATGATTTCCTGTATGCCCTCATAAATGCCTATGCAAGTGCATATGCATGTAAATGCAATTCTAATGTCATGCTCAAGAATGCATGTATGTCCTACATTATCTATAAATATATACATATATGTGCTCTTAATCTAAACATGATTATTGTTCACACTCACAAATAACATCCTCAATTCCAACAACTTCAACTACCATCCTATTGACAGCTCTCAAGTCAGATTAGCAACAGCCGTACCAGCTTCAGCAGACTAAAACACACCCGAAAGAACAGTGCAACACCACAAACTAACCTTTCGACCTAACCGAAGGCACACTTACAGAGGAGGAAGAATATACTCTTCCCTAGCAGTCGTTTCATCTTCAATCTTGACCATCAAAGTTCATACCAACAGTATCTAGTGACTTACGTCTCAGAAACATATTCAAAAACTTTAAACATGCAGTTTAAAACATAATGTTCAAATAAAACAAACTTACATTCGGGCAAGATCCAAGGGAAAACTGAGAGTATCTGAAAATATGTTGGCATTGGCAATGTGTAACCGATAACTCCAATTTAACCATCATTACGCAAAGTATAATCATCACGAATAGATTTTCACACTCCAACAACATATCATGCTCAATCACACATATCATGATCAATCGCACACTGAAGCACATAACTTAGCAATCCTATACATGCTTTAACCAACCAACTACACACTTTACAAATCAACAACATATTTTACAAACCTTACAACACACTTTTCAAACCTGGCTCTGATACCACCAAATGTAACCCCCTTAGCCCGGCCTAGAAGGAACCGGTACTAACGGGTTACACGAGGAATATCAAACCAAACCTACGAAGGTTCGATTTGATAAACAACCCTAAAACCGCTATTTTTTTTATTATCTTACCTAGATGCGCAATCCTTTTCCTACGTGACAAGGTCTCACAGAAAGCATTACCGGTAACACATTAACTAAAAACAAACATCCGATTAAACACTTGAGTAGATTAAGGACTAAAACGTAAAACTTTTAAATTCAATTAGTAAAGTAGAAATTCTTTCCATCAATGTTCAATTAAACATACAAGAGTTCCTCATAGCAAATTTCAACTTAAACGGATCATTCTATCATCACCAATTGCATATTCTTCTAATTTAGGGACCAAAATGTAAATCATTCAAAATACAAGGACTTCATCCAAATTAGGATTATCATCTTGAAATTAAATCAACTTTATACTTGCATGCAAAATTTCAGCTCAAAATAACATCGGTAAACACTTTAATCGAACAAAGGAAGATATCTGGGACTAAAGTATAATTTCTAGCAACTTTCAATTCTTGGTGATCAAAGGTTTCGAAACCTTACCAAAGGTTTTGAAACATTTTGTAAAAGGTTTCGAAACTTTCCTGGAAAGTTTTGAAACTTTTTGCGTCCAATAGCTATCTAGAATTGAAACTGTCCTCAAGGTTTCGAAACCTTGTGAAGGTTTCGAAACTATTTGACAAAGATTTCGGAACCTTCACCCAAAGGTTTCGAAACTTTGGGTCTGGAACCAAAAGTTTCGTTACACTAAGTGCATACCAATTACTCAATACTCAACCATTAATTAGATCCACTAAATGCATTAATCCTAGGCATATTTAGTAACATATGGCACATAATCAACAACGACACGGACATCAATCAAGCTATAGGCATGCTCCCTAGGAAATGATTAACAACATATCAATCATGCTAGTACATGCTTCAACAATCCAAACAATTCCACAGTGCAACAATTAACAATCAAACAATAATGGTCTTATTACAACATAAACCAAAGCCTAAGTACACACTCCTCACATAGGTTGGGTTACACATTACCTTGCCCAATTTGTTTGCCAAAAACATACCAAATTCAAAGTGATTCTTCCTCTTGGTTTCCTTGCCTCGAACGAAGCCCCAAGTGCCTTTATTTTTCTGCAAGGATGAAAAGAGAGCTTAAGCAAACATGCTTAGTGAGGAAGCTATACACAAATCATCAATGCATCAATTTAAAACCATGATGAAACCATAATTTGCAATACATTGTCAAAACATGCATGCTAACATCTCATGCTCATAATCTTTAAACCATATGCATCCTTGAGTTTACATAACCTTGTCAAAACAATTTATAAATGATGCACAATCTTCTTCTCAAATTCATGTATGGATATTGGCATTCTAGTGACCACTTTAATGTGAACCTTGAGTTCACCGAATACACGGATCCATTGTTAGAGACCATATTCCCGTCATGACACGAAGTCACCATTGACATGACACGAAATCACCATTGACATGACACAAAGTCACCATTAGCACTACCACGTACGATTGGACACATAGTCACCCTTGTTACGTGTAGGCGGCTCTACCACGCACGGTTGGACACAAAGTCACCCTTGTTTACGTGTAGGCGGCTCTACCACGCACGGTTGGACACAAAGTCACCCTTGTTTACGTGTAGGCGGCTCTACCACGCACGGTTGGACACGAAGTCACCCTTGTTGCACGTAGGCAATATTCTGTATTCTCAATTTTGTTTATAGTGCACTTAAAACAATCCTAATGACATATAATTCGTATTAGAATCTAAAGTTAGTGTCACTAAGCCAATATCATAATCAAATGTGCATGATAACTTGCTGCTCATAATGCATGCATAATATGTTCAACAAATGAACCAAAAGCCATGCCCAAAGGCACCATCATATATATGGCAAATAACCAAATTGTATCCCAAATCATTTCTCATAATTTTTCATAATCATGGATGCTAAATAAGCTATGCATTTCAGCAAATAATTCTCATGTATGCACCATTTCAAAACATGTTCATGCATTTTCATAAATCTCATTGCATTATCAACATAATGCCTTTATCAAATGTAGTCGAAACTCATATCAGTTTATCAAAAACAATTACTTTACTTACTCTTGAACTATGGAAGGTTTTCACACTCTTCCATAGTCCCCAAAACAGAACCGTACCAAACGCGGATCGCTTTAAATACGTAATTACTCACCAACAAGCGAAACGAGCTTTTGCCGCTATCCGATGATCGCACCAACGCACCATCACTCAAGCTTCTTCTTGTACCTATTCTACAACATTAAAAGCATAGCATTCTCACATCATAACATGCTAAAACCAACAGCCATATCCGATCACCATTAAACTACCGAAAACTTAGCCGAAAAGGTCGTAAACTAAGCCGAAACGCATCCGAACAACATCAACCCAAAACCTAATAAATCTAACATCTAATCCACTTAAATTATGAACCAAAAACACATCCAAACCATCCTTATACCTCCAGCAACTTTAAAGCATCTAAAACAACCTATAAAACAACCGAAACGCACCTTAAAACTACACTGATTGCATTATTCCGGGATTAAATTAATGTGCTATCAAATCAAGACTCAATTAATCATTTAATTAACATAAAAACATAATTGAATCTATCTAATTTCAGCATTGAATGAGATCCAAAAAGATTTCACAAAAACATTCACAAAATCACTAGATCTAACATTAAAAACATAGAATTAAGTTTTTCTTAAAAGATTAGCAAGCTAATACTTGGGAATTTCAATAAAGAACCTTAGAAAAGAATAAAAATCCAGAAAATTACCTTCAAGATCTATTCACCAAAAAGATGTAATTTTCTCTTCTTGATTCCTTGCAATTTGATGTTGATTTGATGAAATTGATGCTTAGGTTTGGTAAAGAATGGAAAGATGATGAAAATGATGTAATCTTTATGGAAAAAGATGCAAAAATTAGCAAGGAATTGAAGAGAAAAGATGAGAGAAAGTGGAGAGAAAATGAGAAAAAGTAGTTTTGAGAGAAAATGATTAAAACTCTCTAATTAAAGTAATTAAAAATACATTTTGGTGAATAAATTATTATTAAAAATTAGAAATGGGTTTATGGCCCTCTAAGGATTCTAAGTTTAGCTTGCTTTTCAATTTAGTCAATAAAACATGTAATTTTTCGAAAATTACAAAATAAATCCTCCAATTTTTCCAAAAATTACAAATTGATCATTTATGCATAATTAAGCATAATTAAAAATCAATATAAAGTCCAAATTATTTTCTTTTAATCTTGAAACATATTTTCAATATTTTAAATCATATTCCAAAATTCTTATTTTCCCTAATTAAAATATTCTTATTCATTTTTTCCCGGAATAATGAACCGGAGAACTCGATTCAACCCGAATCGAATTCTCCAAACTACAAACCCCAAAAACGGGATGTTACATTGGTTGTCATTTTGATGCGATTAATACAAGCATGTCTAAATATGCTCTATAGAGAATCCGTTCTAATTTTAACCAAGTAAAAACCTTAAAATTTGAGATTAATCTGTATAATTTTGTTCAAAAGCCCATAATTAAATTTTTGAACTCATAAAATTTGATTTAATAACATTTAGTTGTCGTTTTGGTTGGATTAAAATGTGCATGTCTAAATGGGCTTTATAGAGATTCCGTTCGAATTTTAACAGAGTAAAAAGCTAAAAATTTGAGATTAATCCGTATATTTTTTTTGAAAGCCCGTAATCAAGTTTTTGAAATCATAAAATTTTATTTAATAATAATTCGTTATCATTTTATTGGGATTAAAACGTGCATGTCTAAATGGGCTTTATAGAGATTCTGTTCGAATTTTAACCGAGTAAAATTCTAAAAATTTGAGATTAAGCTGTATAATTTTGTTCAAAAGCTAATTATTAATTATTTAAAATCATAAAATTTGGTTGTCGTTTTGATTCGATTAAAACGTGCATGTCTAAATGGGCTTTATAAAGATTCCGTTCGAATTTTAACTGAGTAAAAAGCTGAAAATTTGAGATTAATCTGTATAATTTTTTTCAAAATCCCATAATCAAGTATTTGAACTCATAAAATTTGACTTAATAACATTTTGGTTGTCGTTTTGTTGCGATTAAAACGTGTATGTAACCCCCTTTGCCCGGCCCAGACGGAACCGACACTAATGGGTTACACGGGGAATATCAAACCAAAACCACGAAGATCTGATTCAATAAACAACCCTAAAACCATTATATTTTTTTCTTCTAGATGCATAATTGTATTCCTACATGTCTAGGTCTCATACAAGGCATTAACGGAAACAATCCGATCATAAACAAACATCCGATTAAACACTTAAGTAAGTTAAGGACTAAAACGTAAAACTTTTAAATTCTAATAACAAAGTGGAAATTCTTTTCATCAAATTTCAATAAAACACATAAGTATCCTTCAAGGTAAATTTCAAGTCAAACTGATCATTCTAACATCATCAATTGCATGTTTCTCTAATTTAGGGACCAAAATGTAAATCTTTAAAATTATAGGGACTTATTCCAAATTGAGTTAAGCATCTTGAAATTAAATCAACTTTATGCATCCATGTGAAATTTCAGCTCAAAATAACATTTGTAGATACCCCAATTGCACAAAGAAAGATATTTGGGACTAAAATGCAATTTCCAGCAACTATCGATTTCTAGCAGCCAAAGGTTTCGAAACCTTTCATAAAGGTTTCGATACTTTTTGTAAAAGGTTTTGAAACTTCCCTGAAGGTTTCGAAACTTTTCGCGTCTAGTAACTTTACAGAATTAAAATTGCCCGTAAGGTTTCGAAAACTTCCTGAAGGTTTCGAAACTATTTGGCAAAGGTTTCGAAACCTTCCCTAAGGTTTCGAAACTTTAGGTCTGGAAGCTAAAATTCCATCACACTAAGTGAACATCATCGGCTCAAACACAACTGTCAATCACTATTAACTATATGCAATAATCCTAAGCGTAAATAGCAACATAGAACACATGATTATCAACATCAAGAACATCAAGTAAACTATAGACATACTACCTAGAACATGATTAAAAATATAACGACCATGCAAGTACATGCTTCAACAATCCAAACATCACCATAGTTCATCAATTAACAATCAAGCAACATAGGTCTTATTTCAATATAAACCAAAGTCAAGTTCACACTCCTCACATAGGTTGGGTTTACACATTGCCAAGCCCCAACTTATTTGTCAAAACATACCGAATTTGAAGTAAACTTTCCCCTTGTTTTCCTTGCTCTGAATGTAGTCCCGAGTGCCTTTATTTTTCTGCAAGGATGAAAAGAGAGCTTAAGCAAACATGCTTAGTGAGGACGCTCTACACAAGATCATCAATGCATCTATTTAAAACCATAAAGAAACCATAGTTTGCAATGCATCATTAAAAATATGCATGCTTAACATTCCACGTCCATGTATATAACATCAAATCACTTTCTTGAGTATGTTTATATTCTATATTCTATATTCTATATACCATAGTGTAGGCAATATTCTATATTCTCAAAAATGTTTATAGTGCACTTAAGACAATCCTAATGATATGTCATTCGTATTCGAATCTAAAGTTAGTGTCACTAAGCCAATATCATAATCAAATGTGCATGATAATTTGCTACTCATAATGCATGCATAATATGTTCACAAATGAATCAAATATCATGCCCAATGGCACTATCAATTTCAAGGCAAATAACCACATAATATTCCAATTCATTTTCAGCTCATAATGCATCCATAATGTGCTCAACAAATGAACCGAAAGTCATGCCCTTTGGAACCTTTAATTTGAAGGCAAATAACCGCATATATTCCAAATTCATTTTCCATATTTTCCTTAACAATGTATGTCTTTTTAAACCATGCATTTTCATCAATTATCTCATGCATACACAAATTCAAAATCATGTTTATTTCCAAAAATCTCATTGCATTACCAACATCAATGTCTTTACCGAATGTAGCCGAAGCTCATGTTAATATATCAAAAACATTTACTTCACTTACTCTTGAACTATGGAAAGTTTTCACACTCTTCCATAGTCCCTAAAACAGAACTGTACCAATACGATTCGCTTTAAGTCCGGAAAACACTCACCGACAAGCAAAACGAGCCTTCGCCGATGCTCCGATGGCAACGCCAATGCACCAGCCACTTATGCACCTTCTTGCACTACCTCTACATCATTAAAAACAGAGCATATTCACATCATAACATGCTCAAACCAGCAGCCACATCAAACCTCCACAAAAATACCGAAAACTTAGCCGAAAAGACCGAAAACTAAGCCAAAACGCATCCGAACAACATCAGCCCAAAACCTAATGATTCTAACATCTAATCCACTTCAATTATGAACCAAAAACACATCTAAACCATCCTTATACCTCCAAAAACATTAAAACATCTAAAACAACCCCTAAAATAACCGAAAATCACCTTAAAACAACACCATTGCATTATTCCGGGATTAAATTAATGTACCGTCAATTGAAGACTCAATTAATCATTTAATTGACTTAATAGTACAATTAAATTCATCTAATTATATCATTGAATGAGATCTAAAAAGATTTCACAAAAACATTCATAAAATCATTAGATCTAGCATTGAAAACATAAAATCAAGTTTCATTTAAAGATTAGCAAGCTAATACTTGAGAATTTCAATAAAGAACCTTAGAAAAAAAGTTAAAATCTAGCAAATTACCTTTGAGATCTATCCACCAAAAAGATAAAGTTTTCTCTTCTTGATTCCTTGCAAATTGGTGTTGATTTGATAAAATTGATGGTTAGGTTTTGTAAAGAATAGAAAGATGATTAAAATGAAGTAATCTTTGTGGAAAAAGATGGAAAAATCAGCAAGGAATTGAAGAAAATAGATGAAGGAAAATGGAGGGAAAATGAGAGAAAAAAGGTAGTTAAGTAAGAAAATGATTATCATCTTTAATTAAACTAATAAAAAAACATTTTAGTGAATAAATTATTATAAAAAATTAAATTGGGTTTATGGCCCTGTAAGGATTCTAAGTATAACTTGTTTTCCAATTTAGTCACTAAAATTAACAATTTCTAAAAATTACAGTTAAATCCCCCATTATTTTCCAAAAATTACAAATTGGTCACTTATGCATAATTAAAGATAATTAAAAATCAATTTAAAATTCAAATTACATTCTTTTAATTTTGGAACATCTTTTTAATATTTTTAAACCATATTCCAAAATTATTACTTTTCTAATTAAAATTATTCTCATTTTATATTTCCCCGGAATAACGAACCGGAGAACCCGATTCGACCCGAATCGAATTCTCCTAACTAAAGCCCAAACTACTAACTCCAAAATCGGGATGTTACAACTCTCCCCCTCTTAAGAAAATTTCGTCCTCGAAATTCTCACCTGAAGCGAACAAGTGAGGAACTGCTCCTCCATACTTTTTCCTTGTCTCCCAAGTTGCCTCTTCGACACCTCGATGTCTCCAAAGCACTTTAACTAAATCTATGGTCCTTCCTCGAAGAACTTTTGTATCCACATCCAAAATCCTTACTGGTTCATTGTCATAACTCATATCCGTTCTTAACTCAATCTTCTCTACTAGAACAACACAAGAAGGATCTGAACCATACTTACGAAGCATCGATACATTAAAAACATAATGCATACAACTCAACTCCACCGGTAACCTCAACCGATAAACAACAGGACCAATTCGCTCTAACACCTCATATGATCCAATAAAACGAGGGCTCAACTTACCCCTACGTCCAAACCTCATCACTTTTTTCCATGAAGAACCTTAAGAAACACTTTATCTCCAACAACATACTCTATCTCTTTGCGTTTTAAATCGACATAGGACTTCTGCCTATCCGAAGCTTCCTTAAGTTTAGCACAAATAAACTTAACCTTCTCATCCATACATTTTAAAACTTAAGGCAAGGAAATATACTTTTGCCCAACTTCTTTCCAACACAAAGGTATACAACACCTACGCCCGTATAAAGCCTCAAACGGTGCCATCTGTATACTCGCTTGGAGTAATTGTTATATGCAAACTCCACCAAAGGCAACTGTTTCCCCCAAGAACCTTGAAACTCAATGATGCAACACCTCAACATATCCTCCAAAGTCTGAATAACACGTTCAGACTGACCATCTGTCTGTGGATAATAAGCAGTACTAAACTAAGACTTGTACCCAAAGCAACCTACAAACTCTTCTCAAGACATAAAGATAAAACGCGGATCTCTATCCGATATGATCGATTTAGGCACACCACGCAATCTTACCACCTCAGAAACATATAATTCTACCAACTTATCCATAGAACACGTCGTATGCACGGCAAGAAAATGTGCACAGTTTGAAAACCTATCAACAATAACCCATATAAAATCCTTCTTGGACTATGTCACATCTTTCTTTAAACCAATCCAAAAGTACACACTTTTAAGATCTCTATACATCTTCACTCTACCCGAATGCATAGCAAACGGACTAGTATGTGCTTCTGCTAAAAATAGATTACCTCAACTCAACATCATCCGGCACCACAATCTGACCCCTAAACCACAACATCTTATCCTTATCAAAATGATACTCGGTTGGTCTACCCTCAGTAATATCCTCCACAAAAGGTACCAACGTATCATCCTCTAACTGTTTCACCTTATCATCTCAACCAAGATAGGTTTTACTTATAACTCCACCACTCCACCATCTTCCTTTGAAATACTCAACTTAGCAATCATCACCCTCAACTCAACTGCCATCTTACGGCTTAAAGATTCAGCCATCACATTAGCTTTCCTCGGATGGTATGCAACAGACAACCCACACTTACCCTCTTCGGACAACCAACAGATTCTTTCCTCACACCAAAGAAACAATGCACAACCCACCACACCATCTCAACCTTTACAGAAAACATAACTCAAAAGGAAACCCCCTAAGATAGATAACCAAATCTTGATAATCGTAACGGTTTCCATACTACCACCATCGAACTAACCTGATTTCTGACATCCTCCCACATACCAGGTAACCAATTAAGCCTTTCACCAACCTCCACCCACACAATGATGCTCCACCAACAAGCTTCAAACTAACTTTGCATAAAACTGTCAACACTGTCTCACGCAACTCCACCACCAACAATAACTTCATTATGAGTCATATTAACCATATCACAACATCACAGCATATCATCCATTTACCTATGAATGATAAAACTCAACATCCAAACGGCAACCTATGTCGGTCTTAAAAACTCTCAAATCTTAACATATTATAGATACACCACTCACACACCTTTCCAATGGAACTTAGAAACCCAAGAAAACCGTACTCAAACAAACGATTGATCCAACAACCCTCATAAGAAAACTTCATACCATCCATAGAACTTACTACCAAACTTATAATGATTCTTTCCGACTTCATCCTTGGCACCTTTACTACTAATAATAACCCAAAGAAAATTAATACTCACTCTTACCTTATCAGCAAGATAAACATTTACATATGATTCAAACATAATCCAAACAAGCTTAGTCGAAAACACATGTTTTCCCCAAGTTCTACCACAACACTTACCACCAAACTCATGGAAAAAGATTACCATAAGCCCTGATCAGGATACCACTCCATCTCGGTACTTTTCAAAACAACCATGCGGCTCACCTAACACAAAAAGATTCTCAACACAACTAAACCTTGCCATGAACATATCCTTCACTAGACCCTCAACAAACACCTTGCCACGACCTGTCCCCGATCAACTTTACCAAGGTAGAGTCTCGCTCATAGCTCCACCATTTTACTAGGTCTCCCTATAGGTTAAC
This sequence comes from Abelmoschus esculentus, assembly GCA_035048815.1. Lineage (NCBI taxonomy): Eukaryota > Viridiplantae > Streptophyta > Magnoliopsida > Malvales > Malvaceae > Abelmoschus > Abelmoschus esculentus. The sequence goes on along the minus strand of JAUCBN010000026.1, from coordinate 6,498,991 downwards.
GGAACATCTTCCATAGTAACTCCAAAACAACCCTGGATTACCCTACATAACAAGCTCTCATTGCAAGCATCCTTATGTAAGCCAAGTCATCCCCGATTGCTAACATTCTACAAAACATATCATACAAGAAACTTACCAACTTTGTGTCAAACCCAACATCATACTCATCTCCACGATAATACCTCCAAATTAAGGTTTAGCCACCATAACCAACTCAACACCATGGTTCAAACTTTAAAATCTACACATCATTAAGTGCCTTGACACTTAACCCAAAACTCCACATTATCAACTCATCGACAAACCAACTCTTACCTTAACTATACCACAACAAAATCCAAGCTTGTAGAACTATTTCTTCTACTAGCTAAAACATCTCTTATTTTATAACTTTGCCAAAGCAGTAACCATATTGGTGAAACATCCACAGACATGAACTATAACCCCTAAAATTAACCTAATTTCTTAGATTACAAGTTAGGGTTTATAGATTGAAAACTTATTTTGCAAGCTAGGGTTTTTACAAAAATCAATATATTATTCGGATAAATTATTAAATAATTAATAATTAAAAATACTGATAAATAAGCATTTAAATAATTGAGTTCAACCCACAAATAATAAATAATCCAAATCCAAATAATTATTCAAAGTCCAGAACATTAACTAAAAATAATTAATTACAAGTATGAAATAATAAAACGTACGGTAAAAAAAATTCAAATGCGAAAGTCCTCCAAGTACCGAGATCTATGACTGGGTATTTGTAACAGAAACTGGAAGGATGTAAGCTAGGTAACCTAGTGTGTCTCTAGAGCAGATAAACGGAATTACAGAACAATAAAATGCAGGTGATGTAAAGTATGCATGATATGCACCCAACTCCGAACACCACAGAAGAGTAGGTCCCCCAGAACCACTCTAACACCATCACACCAACAGAAGTGGTATCTCGACCCGTAGGTGGAGCCATTGAACAGAAGTGGTAAATCACTATCTTCCCCGTACACATATAATCTACCAGATGTCATGTTACATGCATATATAGAATCAGAATGCGTGCCTTATAGTCTAACAGGAGGCAAGCATGACAAATATCAGGATCAGAAATGAAATGACAGGATGATGCATGATCATACGGGCTTAACTGAAATTGAATATACTGAATAACGAAGTTAACAAGATTAACGGAAGAGAACACACCTAAAGCAGAAAGTCAACGCCTAGAACGATGTCTACTGGACTCGGCTCTACCACTAGAATGAGCAGGTGTAGAGTCTACAAATAACAGAATAAGTCAGACACCCTATTAAGCCACTATACCGAAAAGTACACTAAACAGAATTAAATCGTTACTCACGTGAAGGTCCCGAATGCGGATGAATGAGACAGTGTACGGGAGGAGGAGGAGGCAGATGCTTGGGGTCGGAATCCACGTCACCTGAAGCAAACAGAAACTGATTCAGAATCCGATACTGACAACTTCCAAATAACAAATTGAACATAAAAACCTTAAAAACGACACTTCGGGTTCAAATTTTGAAAAATGGACAGTGCCATCGGACTCAGGACGTCGAAAAACATAAAGTGGGCCCGGGTCGAAAAAGTCAACTGCTGAAGTCAGCACTGGTCAATGCTAACGTCAGTAGTGACATCATCAAGTCAATGCTGACGTCAGTAGATGACGTAAGCGTTAACGTCAACAGTGACGTCAGCAGGGTCATGGGTCGGGTCAGTATCCAGGTCGAACGGGTCGGGTTTCGGGTCGGGTCGGCTGGCAATGGGTTCTGTAAATTTTCTGGGAAAATCTGGAAAATTTCCAAATTTTCTCGCATCCAAACACCCTCCTTGTTCGAATAAAAAACCCCTTCTTCACTCAGTTCAATCCGAAAACTAACCTAAACATCTCCTAATTGATTCTGACATAAACCAGCAACTAAACCCGATTCAAAACCATAAAAAAAGCAACTTAAAACGCTTTCCTCCTCACCCAAATATCAGATTCAACCGAACCAAAATACTACACCCCTTAGAACCGAACGAACAACCAACACAACCCCTAACATTACGAAACCGAAACTGAAAGGAGTAAATATACAAAATGAATCTTTACCTCAACTTACCAAACAACAACCGATGGAAACGATGTCCTAACTGGAAAAATTCGACACTCGCCCAAATTGATTTGAAGAAGACAACAACAAGGAAGAAAAGGATAAAATGGTTTGAAAGCTCAGGGATTTAATCCCTTACCAGATAAAGACGAATTAAAACCAGATTTAAATTAAAATTTAAATCTATAATCAATTAATAATCGATTTCAGAAGGAAGAAACACTCAAAAAGGAAAAAGGGGAGAATTACACAACAAGGGCCTGAATATTTTGAAATTTTTAATTTTAGTCACTGAAATTAAAATCCAAAATCCCCAATTATAGGGTTCAAACTAGGGATTTTGACTCTAAAATAGGGGAAAAATTGGATTGTGAAAACTCTCCCCCTTACAGAAATTTCGTCCTCGAAATTTACCTAGATCAAAAAGGTGTGGATACTGGGCTTTGATAACAGACTTGGACTCCCACGTAGCCTCCTCATGACCTCGATTACGCTAGAGAACCTTAACCATCTTAATGGTTTTCCTCCGAAGAACTCACTTGTCCTGATCAATAATCTCAACCGGTTCCTCCTCATAACACAGATCTGGACGAATCTCGAAATCCTCAACAGACAGAACATGAGACGGATTTGCTCGGTAACGTCTAAGTACAGAAACATGGAACATATCACGAATACACTTGAGCTCAAGTGGTAACTCAAGCTGATAAGCTACAGGTCCAACACGCATGATAATCCGGTAAGATCTAATATATCTGGGACTGAGCTTTCCCTTACGGCCAAAACTTAGTACCTTCCTCCACGAAGATACTTTCAGAAACACCTCGTCACCAACCTCAAACTCAAGATCCTTACGCCTCAAATCTGCGTAAGATTTCTGTTTGTCAAAAGTGGCCTTAAGCCGATCCCGAATCAACCTGACTGTCTCCTCGGCCTCATGTACAAGATCTGGACCCAACAAACGGTGCTCATTAAGCTCAGTCCATCCAATAGGGGTGCGACACTTACGCCCATACAGAGCCTCATAAAGTGCCATCTTAATACTGGCCTGATAACTGTTATTATAAGCAGATTCTCCTAACGGTAAGAAATCCTCCCAACTACCTCTAAAATCCAGAATACATCCTTTCAACATATCCTCGAGGATCTGAATCACATGCTCAGACTGACCATCTGTCTGTGGGTGATAAGCAGTATTGAAGTTTAACTGAGTACCCAAAGCAGAATGCAGAGATCCCCAAAACTTAGACGTAAACATCGGATCCCGATCAGATATAATAGACAAGGGTACCCCATGTAACCGAAGAATCTCAGAGATGTATAACTTGGCTAGCTTACTCAGAGGGTAAGTGGTCTTGACAAGAATAAAGTGAGCAGATTTGGTCAATCGATCTACGATAACCCAAATAGAATCCTTCTTTGACGGTGTTAAAGGTAAACTACTGACAAAATCTATGGTCACACGCTTCCATTTCCACTGAGAAATCTCAATATGCTGAAGAAGCCAAGATGGGCGTTGATGTTCTACTTTAACTTTCAAGCAAGTCAAGCATTTGGACACAAAACTGACCACGTCTCGCTTGAGACCTTTCCACCAGTACTTCTCTTGGAGATTCTTATACATCTTATCACCACCAGGATGCATAGAATACGGACTATCATGAGCTTCTCGTAGAATAACCTGTTTCAGTTTAGAGTTCCTCAGAACACAGAATCGACCCTGAAAACACAAAACACCATCCTGATTTAGAGAAAAATCCTGAGAAGTTCCCTCTTGAACTTTCGCAATACGGTGAGCCAAGTACGGATCATTAGGCTGTTCAGCCCGAATATCAGTTATCAGAGTAGGAATCACACAAAGCTCTGCCAATAGACTGCCATCCTCAAACAGACTCAACCGAGCAAACAGAGCTCTCAGATCAGAAATGGCATTGCGACTCAAAGCATCCACAACAACATTAGCTTTACCAGGATGATAATCAATCTAACAGTCATAGTCTTTCAGAAGCTCTAACCAGCGATGTTGTCTCAGATTAAGTTCATTCTGGGTGAGAAGATATTTTAGACTCTTATGATCTGTGAAGATGTTACACTTCTCTTCGTAGAGATAGTGTCTCCAGATATTTAGAGCAAAGATCAAAATCGTTAACTCCAGATCGTGGGTAGGGTGATTACACTCATGCGGTTACAATTTTTGAGTATCATAAGCCACTACCTTCCCATCCTACATCAGAACACATTCCAAACCGGTGTACGATGCATCACTGTAAACAGTATAGGGTTTCCTCAACTTTGACTGTGTCAAAACCGGTGCTTGTGTCAGAATCGACTTGAGTTTCTCAAAACTCTTTTGTTGAGCTTCAGTCCAAGAAAAAGGAACATCCTTCCTCAGAAGCTTAGTTAACGGGGCAGCGATAGACGAAAAACCCTCTACAAACCTCCGATAATAACCAGCTAAACCCAAAAAACTACGAACCTCTACTACATTCTTGGGTTGCTTCCAATACATAATAGCCTCAATTTCTTCAGATCAACGTGAACACCTTTAGCTGAAACCATGTGTCCCAGAAAAACAACCTCAGAAAGCCAGAACTCACATTTGCTGAACTTTGCATAAAGCTGTTTCTCCCTCAGAGTCTGTAAAACAATGCGGAGATGTCGCTCATGCTCCTCTTCAGACTTAGAATAGACCAGAATATCATCTATGAAAAACACAACAAACTGATCCAGATAAGGTCGAAAAACCCTATTCATCATGTCCATTAATGCTGTAGGGGCATTCGTAAGACCAAAGGGCATTACCAGAAACTCGTAGTGACCATAACGAGTACGAAAAGCTATTTTGAAAACATCAGAATCCTTAACCTTGAGTTGGTAATAACCAGATCTCAGGTCTATCTTAGAGAAAACAGAAACTCCTCAGAACTGATCAAACAGATCGTCGATGCGGGAAAGGGGGTACTTGTTCTTGATGGTCAACTTGTTCAACTTCCGGTATTCAATACACAAGCGCAGAGAGCCATCTTTCTTTTTAACAAACAGAACAGGGGCTCCCCACGGAGAAACACTGTGTCGTATGAAAAACTCTATCCAGAAGTTCCTGTAGCTGAACCTTAAGCTCCTTAAGCTCCTTCGGAGCCATCCGATATGGTGCCATAGACACTGGAGTAGTCCCCGGATACAACTCAATACCGAACTCCACCTCCTCACGTTTAGGGGTACTCCCGGTAGCTCTTCTGGAAAAACATCTGGAAATTCACACACTACTCAGATCTTATCCATTCCAGAATTAGATTGCCTCGGGTCAAGAATGTAGGCAAGATAGGGTATAGACCCCTTCCTGATCATCTTTTCAGCTTTCAGGACAGATATAAGATTAGACAGATAACCTCTACGCTCACCGATGAGAGTTACCTCTCGGTCATCAGAAGTTCTCATAGTTGCCCTCTTACGCTCGTAGTCTAGAGTAACTCAGTGAGCAGATAACCAATCCATCCCCAAAATCAAGTCAAAGTCCACAAATGGCAACTCCATCAGATTAGTAGGAAAGATTTCCCCTTGACCCTCAAGAGGACAATCCCTGTAAACTTTGGTAACCTCAACAGGGTGACCTACTAGACTATAAACTGAGACAGAACTACCAGTATCTTCTATTGGAATTTCTAGATACCCCGCTACAGAACTAGAGACATACGAATGTGTCGACCCATTATCTAACAGTGCGAAGAAAGAAATAGCATGTACAGAAAAAGTGCCAGCAATAACGTCTGGCCCATCTCGGTCCTCTTGTCTCCTTGTAGCATAAACCAAGCCGGGCTGAGATCTCCCTGATCGAGCAGATCCCCTAAACTGACTAGGTCTGCCTCTACTACCAGTACCATACGCTACAGGTCTACTCTGTCTTCTCCCCCTAGCTGAGGTCTGAATTAATTCCTGTGATTTCCCTGGAGTATAACCAGACTGTGGTGCCACTAGACAGTCTCTGAGACGGTGATCAAGAGAACCACATCAGAAGCAGGCTCGACTCCGCAAGCGACACTCTCCGAAGTGCCACTTCTTACAAAATGAACATTGGGGCAACGCTCGAGTACTAGTGGATCCAGCTCCACTAGCAGCAGGGACAACTGACACTGCTGGTCTAGATCGTGTCGAACTCTGAGGCTCAAACTCATCGCGGCCTCTCTTCCTGGACTGAAAACTCTGATTGTGTTGAGCAGGTGTCGCAGGCTGTCGTCTACCTCAATCTTGACCTTGGGATTCCAGCTGAACCCTCAAAATCTCATTACGCTCGGCTGTCCTGGTACACCGAGTGATCATCTTGTACTCCGTATCATGATGTGTGGCAACTACAATCTTCAGTGGTACCCGGAGTCCAATCAAAAAATGATCACACTTTTGCTTCTCAATCGACACAATACCAGGAGCATACTAGAGTAGTCTCAGGAACTCTATCTCATAATCATTAACAGACATATCGTTCTGCTGTATAATTTGAGATTAATCTGTATAATTTTGATCAAAAGCGAATAATAAAATCTTTAAAATAATAAAATTTGATTTTAATAAAGTTTGGTTGTCGTTTTGATGCGATTAAAACATGCATGTCTAAATGGGATTTATAGAGATTCCGTTCGAATTTTAACCGAGTAAAAAGCTAAAAATTTGAGATTAATTTGTATAATTTTGTTCCAAAGCCTATAATTAACTATTTGAACTCATAAAATTTAATTTAATAACATTTGGTTGTCATTTTGATGCGATTAAACTGTGCATGTCTACATGGGCTTTATAGAGATTCCGTTCGAATTTAAACCGAGTAAACAACGGAAAATTTGAGATTAATCTGTATAATTTTGTTCAAAAGCCCATAATTAAATATTTAAACTCATAAAATTTGATTTAATAACATTTGGTTGTCGTTTTGTTGGGATTAAAATGTGCATATATAAATAGGCTTTATATAGATTCCGTTCTAATTTTAACCGAGTAAAATTCTGAAAATTTGAGATTAATTTGTATAATTTTGTTCAAAGATAATAATTAAATATTTGAAATCATAAAATTTGATTTTAATAAAATTTGGTTGTTGTTTTGATGCGATTAAAACGTGCATGTCTAAATGGGCTTTATAGAGATTCCGTTCAAATTTTAACCGAGTAAAAAGCTGAAAATTTGAGATTAATCTGTATAATTTTGTTCAAAAGCCTATAATTAACTATTTGAACTAATAAAATTTAATTTAATAACATTTGGTTGTCGTTTTGATGCGATTAATACGTGCATGTCTAAATGGGCTTTATAGAGATTCCGTTCGAATTTTAACCGTATAAACAATTGAAAATTTGAGATTAATCTGTATAATTTTGTTCAAAAGCCCATAATTAAATATTTAAACTCATAAAATTTGATCTAATAACATTTGGCTGTCGTTTTGTTGGGATTAAAATGTGCATGTCTAAATGGGCTTTATAGAGATTTCGTTCTAATTTTAACCGAGTAAAATTCTGAAAATTTGAGATTAATCTGTATAATTATTTTCAAATGCAAATATTTAAATATTTGAAATCATAAAATTTGATTTTAATAAAATTTAGTTTTCGTTTTGATGCGATTAAAACCTGCATGTCTAAATGGGCTTTATAGAGATTCCGTTCGAATTTTAACCAAGTAAAAAGCTGAAAATTTGTGATTAATCTGGATAAATTTGTTCAAAAGCCTATAATTAACTATTTGAACTCATAAAATTTAATTTAATAATATTTGGTTGTCGTTTTGATGCAATTAATATGAGCATGTCTAAATATGCTCTATAGAGAATTCGTTTCAATTTTAACCGAGTAAACACCTTAAAATTTGATATTAATCAAATAATTTTGTTCAAAAGCCCATAATTAAATATTTAAACTCATAAAATTGGATTTAATAAAATTTGGTTATCGTTTTGATGCGATTAAAACATGCATGTCTAAATGGGATTTTTAGAGATTCCGTTCGAATTTTAACCCAGTAAAAAGCTGAAAATTTGAGATAAATCTATATAATTTTGTGCAAAAGCCCATAATCAAGTATTTGAACTTGTAAAATTTGATTTAATAACATTTTAGTTGTCGTTTTGTGGCGATTAAAACGTTCATATCTAAATGGGCATTATAGAGATTCCGTTCGAATTTTAACCTAGTAAAAAGCTGAAAATTTGAGATTAATTTGTATAATTTTCTCAAAAGCCCATAATCAAGTATTTGAACTCATAAAATTTGATTTAATAACATTTTAGTTGTCATTTTGTTGTGATTAAAACGTGCATATCTAAATGGGCTTTATAGAGAATCCGTTCGAATTTTAACTGAGTAAAATTCTGAAAATTTGAGATTAATCCGTATAATTTTGTTCAAAAGCCTATAATTAACTATTTGAACTCATAAAATTTAATTTAATAACATTTGGTTGTCGTTTTGATGAGATTAATACGAGCATGTCTAAATGTGCTCTATAGAGAATTGTTCGAATTTTAAACGAGTAAACACCTTAAAATTTGAGATTAATCTGTATAATTTTATTCAAAAGCCCATAATTAAATATTTAAACTCATAAAATTTAATTTAATAACATTTGGTTGTCGTTTTGTTGGGATTAAAATGTGCATATCTAAATGGGCTTTATATAGATTTCGTTCTAATTTTAACCGAGTAAAATTATGAAAATTTGAGATTAATCTGTATAATTTTGTTCAAAGCTAATAATTAAATATTTGAAATCATAAAATTTGATTTTAATAAAATTTGGTTGTCGTTTTGACGTGATTAAAACGTGCATGTCTAAATGGGATTTATAGTGATTCCGTTCGAATTTTAACGGAGTAAAAAGTTGAAAATTTGAGATTAATCTATATAATTTTGTTTGAAAGCCTATAATTAACTATTTGAACTCATAAAATTTAATTTAATAACATTTGGTTGTCGATTTGATGCGATTAATACGTGCATGTTTAAATGGGCTTTATCAAGATTCCGTTCGAATTTTAACCGAGTAAACAACTGAAAATTTGAGATTAATCTGTACAATTTTGTTCAAAAGCCCATAATTAAATATTTAAACTCATAAAATTTGATCTAATAAAATTTGCTTGTCGTTTTGTTGGATTAAAATGTGCATGTCTAAATGAGCTTTATAGAGATTACGTTCTAATTTTAACCGAGTAAAATTTTGAAAATTTGAGATTAATCTGTATAATTTTGTTCAAATACAAATATTTAAATATTTGAAATCATAAAATTTGATTTTAATAAAATTTGGTTGTCGTTTTGATGCGATTAAAATGTATATTTCTAAAAGGGCTTTACAGAGATTCCGTTCGAATTTTAACCAAGTAAAAAACTGAAAATTTCAGATTAATGTGTATAATTTTGTTCAAAAGCCTATAATTAACTATTTGAACTCATAAAATTTAATTTAATAACATTTGGTTGTCGTTTCGATGCGATTAAACTGTGAATGTCTAAATGGGCTTTATAGAGATTCCGTTCGAATTTTAACCGAGTAAAAACCTTAAAATTTGAGATTAATCTGTATAATTTTATTCAAAAGCCCATAATCAAATATTTAAACTCATAAAATTTGATTTAATAAAATTTGGTTATCGTTTTGATGCGATTAAAACGTGCATGTCTAAATGGGCTTTATATAGATTTCGTTCTAATTTTAACCGAGTAAAATTCTGAAAATTTGAGATTAATCTGTATAATTTTGTTCAAAGGTAATAATTAAATATTTGAAATCATAAAATTTGATTTTAATAAAATTTGGTTTTCATTTTGATGCGATTAAAACGTGCATGTCTATATGGGCTTTATAGAGATTCCGTTTGAATTTTAACCGAGTAAAAAGCTGAAAATTTGAGATTAATTTGTTTAATTTTGTTCAAAAGCCTATACTTAACCATTTGAACTCATAAAATTTAATTTAATAACATTTGGTTGTCGTTTGGATGCGATTAATACGAGCATGTCTAAATATGCTCTATAGAGAATCCGTTCGAATTTTAACCGAGTAAAAACATTAAAATTTGAGATTAATCTGTATAATTTTGTTCAAAAGCCCATAATTAATTATTTAAACTCATAAAATTTGATTTAATAACATTTGGTTGTCGTTTTGTTGGGATTAAAACGTGCATGGCTAAATGGGCTTTATAGAGATTCCGTTCTAATTTTAACCGAGTAAAATTCTGAAAATTTGAGATTAATCTGTATAATTTTGTTCAAAAGATGATAATTAAATATTTGAAATCATAAAATTTGATTTTAATAAAGTTTGATTGTCGTTTTGATGCGATTAAAACGTGCATATCTAAATGGACTTTATAGAGATACCGTTCGAATTTTATCCGAGTAAAAAGCTGAAAATTTGAGATTAATCTTTATAATTTTGTTCAAAAGCCTATAATTAACTATTTGAACTCAAAATTTAATTTAATAACATTTGGTTGTCGTTTTGATGCGATTAATACGAGCATATCTAAATGCGCTCTATAGAGAATCCGTTCGAATTTTAACTGGGTAAAAACCTTAAAATTTGAGATTAATCTGTATAATTTTGTACAAAATCCCATAATTAAATATTTAAACTTATAAAATTTTATTTAATAAAATTTGGTTATTGTTTTGATGCGATTAAAACGTGCATGTCTAAATGGGATTTATAGAGATTCCGTTTGAATTTTAACCGAGTAAAAAGCTGAAAATTTTAGATTAATTTGTATAATTTTGTTCAAAAGCCTATAATTAACTATTTGAACTCATACAAATTAATTTAATAACATTTGGTTGTCGTTTTGATGCGATTAAACCGTGCATGCCTAAATGGGCTTTATAGAGATTCCGTTCGAATTTTAACCGTATTAACATTTGGTTGTCGTTTTGATGCGATTAATACGAGCATGTCTAAATGTGCTCTATAGAGAATCTGTTTTTATTTTAACCGTGTAAAAACCTTAAATTTGAGATTGATCTGTATAATTTTATTCAAAAGCCCATAATTAAGTATTTAAACTCATAAAATATGATTTAATAACATTTTTTTGTCATTTTATTGGGATTAAAACGTGCATGTCTAAATGGGATTTATAGAGATTCGGTTCTAATTATAACCGAGTAAAATTATAAAAATTTCAGATTAATCTGTATAATTTTGTTCAAAAGATAATAATTAAATATTTGAAATCATAAAATTTGATTTTAATAAAATTTGGTTGTCATTTTGATGCGATTAAAACGTGCATGTCTAAATGGGCTTTATAGAGATTCCGTTCAAATTTTAACCGAGTAAAAAGCTGAAAATTTGTGATTAATCTGTATAATTTTGTTGGGATTAAAAAGTGCATGTCTAAATGGGCTTTATAGAGATTCTGTTCTAATTATAACCGAGTAAAATTTTGAAAATTTCAGATTAATCAGTATAATTTTGGTCAAAAGCTAATAATTAAATATTTAAAACCATAATATTTGATTTTAATAAAATTTGGTTGTCGTTTTGATGTGATTAAAACGTGCATGTCTAATTGGGCTTTATAGAGATTCCGTTAGAATTTCTACCGAGTCAAAAGCTGAAAATTTTAGATTAGTTTGTATAATATTGTTCAAAAGCCTATAATTAACTATTTGAACTCATAAAATTTAACTTAATAACATTTGGTTGTCGTTTTGATGCAATTAATACGAGCATGTCTAAATGTGCTCTATAGAGAATCCGTTCGAATTTTAACCGTGTAAAAACCTTAAAATTTGAGATTAATCGATATAATTTTGTTCAAAAGCCCATAATTAAATATTTAAACATATAAAATTTTATTTAATAACATTTGACTGTCGTTTTGTTGGGATTAAAACGTGTATGTGTAAATGGGCTTTATAGAGATTCCGTTCTAATTTTAACCGAGTAAAATTCTAAAAATTTCAGATTAATCTGTATAATTTTGTAAAAAAGCTAATAATTAAATATTTGAAATCATAAAATTTGGTTTTCGTTTTGATGCGATTAAAACATGCATGTCTAAATGGACTTTATAGAGATTCTGTTCGAATTTTAACCGAGTAAAAACCTTAAAGTTTGAGATTAATCTGTATAATTTTGTTCAAAAGCCCATAATTAAATATTTAAACTCATAAAATTTGATTTAATAACATTTGGTTGTCGTTTTGTTGGGATTAAACATGCATGTCTAAATGGGCTTTATAGAGATTCCGTTCTAATTATAACCGAGTAAAATTCTGAAAATTTTAGATTAATCTATATAATTTTGTAAAAAAGCTAATAATTAAATATTTGAAACCATAAAATTTGATTTTAACAAAATTTAGTTTTCGTTTTGATGCGATTAAAACATGCATGCCTAAATCGGCTTTATAGAGATTCTGTTCGAATTTTAACCGAGTAAAAACCTTAAAGTTTGAGATTAATCTGTATAATTTTGTTCAAAAGCCCATAATTAAATATTTAAACTCATAAAATTTGATTTAATAACATTTGGTTGTCGTTTTGTTGGGATTAAACATGCATGTCTAAATGGGCTTTATAGAGATTCCATTCTAATTATAACCGAGTAAAATTCTGAAAATTTTAGATTAATCTGTATAATTTTGTAAAAAAGCTAATAATTAAATATTTGAAGCCATAAAATTTGATTTTATTAAAATTTGGTTGTATTTTTGGTGTGATTAAAACATGCAGGTCTAAATGGACTTTATAGAGATTCCGTTCGAATTTTAACCGAGTAAAAAGCTGAAAATTTGAGATTAATCCATATAATTTTGTTCACAAGCCTATAATTAACTATTTGAGCTCATAAAATTTGATTTAATAATATTTGGTTGTCGTTTCGATGCGATTAATACGAGCATGTCTAAATGTGCTCTATAAAGAATCCGTTCAAATTTTAACCGAGTAAAAACCTTAAAATTTGAGATTAATCTGTATAATTTTGTTCAAAAGACCATAATTAAATATTTAAACCCATAAAATTTGATTTAATAACATTTGGTTGTCGTTTTATTGGGATTAAACGTGCATGTCTAAATGGGCTTTATAGAGATTCCGTTCTAATTATAACGGAGTAAAATTCTAAAAATTTTAGATTAATCTGTATAATTTTGTAAAAATGCTAATAATTAAATATTTGAAACCATAAAATTTTATTTTAATAAAATTTGGTTGTCGTTTTGATGCGATTAAAACATGCATGTCTAAATGGGCTTTATAGTGATTCCGTTCGAATTTTAACCGAGTAAAAAGCTGAAAATTTGAGATTAATCTGTATAATTTTGTTCACAAGCCTATAATTTACTATTTGAACTCATAAAATTTAATTTAATAACATTTGGTTGTTGTTTTGATGCGATTAATACGAGCATGTCTAAATGTGCTCTATAGAGAATCCGTTCGAATTTTAACCGATTAAAAACCTTAAAATTTGACATTAATTTGTATAAATTTGTTCAAAAGCTCATAATTAAATATTTAAACTCATAAAATTTGATTTAATAACCTTTGGTTGCCGTTTTGTTGGGATTAAACGTGCATGTCTAAAAGGGCTTTATAGATATTCAGTTCTAATTATAACCGAGTAAAATTCTAAAAATTTTAGATTAATCTGTATAATTTTGTAAAAAAGCTAATAATTAAATATTTGAAACCATAAAATTTGATTTTAACAAAATTTAGTTTTCGTTTTGATGCGATTAAAACATGCATGCCTAAATCGGCTTTATAGAGATTCCGTTCGAATTTTAACCGAGTAAAAAGCTAAAAATTTGAGATTAATCTGTATAATTTTGTTCATAGGCCTATAATTAACTATTCGAACTCATAAAATTTAATTTAATAACATTTGGTTGTCGTTTTGATGCGATTAATACGAGCATGTCTAAATGTGCTCTATAGAGATTCCGTTCGAATTTTAACCGAGTAAAAACCTTAAAATTTGACATAAATCTGTATAATTTTATTCAAAAGCTCATAATTAAATATTTAAAATCATAAAATTTGATTTAATAACATTTGGTTGTCGTTTTGTTGGGATTAAAATGTGCATGTCTAAATGGGCTTTATAGAGATTCTGTTAGAATTTTTACCGAGTCAAAAGCTGAAAATTTTAGATTAGTCTGTATAATATTGTTCAAAAGCCTATAATTAACTATTTGAACTCATAAAATTTAAGTTAATAACATTTGGTTGTCGTTTTGATGCGATTAATTCGAGCAATGTCTAAATGTGCTCTATAGAGAATCCGTTCGAATTTTAACCGTGTAAAAACCTAAAAATTTGAGATTAATTTGTGTAATTTTGTTCAAAAGCCCATAATTAAATATTTAAACTCATAAAATTTGATTTAATAACATTTGATTGTCGTTTTGTTGGGATTAAAACGTGCATGTCTATATGGGCTTTATAGAGATTCCGTTCTAATTTTAACCGAGTAAAATTCTGAAAATTTCAGATTAATCTGTATAATTTTGTAAAAAAGCTAATAATTAAATATTTGAAATCATAAAATTTGGTTGTCATTTTGATGCGATTAAAACATGCATGTCTAAATGGGCTTTATAGAGATTCCATTCGATTTTGAACCGAGTAAAAAGTTGAAAATTTGAGATTAATCTATATAATTTTGTTTATAAGCCTATAATTAACTTTTTGAACTCATAAAATTTGATTTAATCACATTTGGTCGTCGTTTTGATGCGATTAATACGAGCATGTCTAAATGTGCTCTATAGAGAATCCGTTCGAATTTTAACCGAGTAAAAACCTTAAATTTGTGATTAATCTGTATAATTTTGTTCAAAATCCCATAATAAAATATTTAAACTCATAAAATTTGATTTAATAACATTTGGTTGTCGTTTTGTTGGGATTAAAACGTACATGTCTAAATGGCCTTTATAGAGATTCTGTTCTAATTATAACCGAGTAAAATTCTGAAAATTTTAGATTAATCTGTATAATTTTGTAAAAAAGCTAATAATTAAATATTTGAAACCATAAAATTTGATTTTAACAAAATTTAGTTTTCGTTTTGATGCGATTAAAACATGCATGCCTAAATCGGCTTTATAGAGATTCCGTTCGAATTTTAACCGAGTAAAAAGCTAAAAATTTGAGATTAATCTGTATAATTTTGTTCACAAGCCTATAATTAACTATTCGAACTCATAAAATTTAATTTAATAACATTTGGTTGTCGTTTTGATGCGATTAATACGAGCATGTCTAAATGTGCTCTATAGAGATTCCGTTCGAATTTTAACCGAGTAAAAACCTTAAAATTTGACATAAATCTGTATAATTTTATTCAAAAGCTCATAATTAAATATTTAAAATCATAAAATTTGATTTAATAACATTTGGTTGTCGTTTTGTTGGGATTAAAATGTGCATGTCTAAATAGGCTTTATAGAGATTCTGTTCTAATTATAACCGAGAAAAATTCTGAAAATTTCATATTAATCAGTATAATTTTGTTCAAATGCTAATGATTAAATATTTAAAACCATAAAATTTAATTTTAATTAAATTTGGTTGTCGTTTTGATGCGATTAAAATGTGCATGTCTAAATGGGTTTTATAGAGATTCTGTTCGAATTTTTACCGAGTCAAAAGCTGAAAATTTTAGATTAGTCTGTATAATATTGTTCAAAAGCCTATAATTAACTATTTGAACTCATAAAATTTAAGTTAATAACATTTGGTTGTCGTTTTGATGCGATTAATTCGAGCAATGTCTAAATGTGCTCTATAGAGAATCCGTTCGAATTTTAACCGTGTAAAAACCTAAAAATTTGAGATTAATTTGTATAATTTTGTTCAAAAGCCCATAATTAAATATTTAAACTCATAAAATTTGATTTAATAACATTTGATTGTCGTTTTGTTGGGATTAAAACGTGCATGTCTATATGGGCTTTATAGAGATTCCGTTCTAATTTTAACCGAGTAAAATTCTGAAAATTTCAGATTAATCTGTATAATTTTGTAAAAAAGCTAATAATTAAATATTTGAAATCATAAAATTTGGTTGTCATTTTGATGCGATTAAAACATGCATGTCTAAATGGGCTTTATAGAGATTCCATTCGATTTTGAACCGAGTAAAAAGTTGAAAATTTGAGATTAATCTATATAATTTTGTTTATAAGCCTATAATTAACTTTTTGAACTCATAAAATTTGATTTAATCACATTTGGTCGTCGTTTTGATGCGATTAATACGAGCATGTCTAAATGTGCTCTATAGAGAATCCGTTCGAATTTTAACCGAGTAAAAACCTTAAATTTGTGATTAATCTATATAATTTTGTTCAAAATCCCATAATAAAATATTTAAACTCATAAAATTTGATTTAATAACATTTGGTTGTCGTTTTGTTGGGATTAAAACGTACATGTCTAAATGGCCTTTATAGAGATTCTGTTCTAATTATAACCGAGTAAAATTCTGAAAATTTTAGATTAATCTATATAATTTTGTAAAAAAGCTAATAATTAATTATTTGAAATCATAAAATTTGATTTTAATAAAATTTGGTTGTCATTTTGATGCGATTAAAAGGGGCATGTCTAAATGGGCTTTATAGAGATTTCGTTCGAGTTTTAACAGAGTAAAAAGCTGAAAATTTGAGATTAATCTGTATAATTTTGTTCAGAAGCCCATAATTAAATATCTGAACTCATAAAATTTAATTTAATAACATTTGGTTATCGTTTTGATGCGATTAATACGAGCATGTCTAAATGTGCTGTATAGAGAATCCGTTTGAATTTTAACCGAGTAAAAACCTTAAAATTTGAGATTAATCTGTATAATTTTATTCAAAAGTCCATAATTAAATATTTAAAATCATAAAATTTGATTTAATAACATTTGGTTGTCGTTTTGTTGGGATTAAAATGTGCATGTCTAAATGGGCTTTATAGAGATTCTGTTCTAATTATAACCGAGAAAAATTCTGAAAATTTCAGATTAATCAGTATAATTTTGTTCAAATGCTAATAATTAAATATTTAAAACCATAAAATTTAATTTTAATAAAATTTGGTTGTCGTTTTGATGCGATTAAAACATGCATGTCTAAATGTGCTCTATAGAGAATCTGTTCGAATTTTAACCGAGTAAAAAGCTGAAAATTTGAGATTAATCTGTATAATTTTGTTCAAAAGCCTATAATTAACTATTTGAACTCATAAAATTTAATTTAATAATATTTGGTTTTCGTTTTGATACGATTAATACGAGCATGTCTAAATGTACTCTATAGAGATTCCGTTTGAATTTTAACCGAGTAAACATCTTAAAATTTGACATTAATCTGTATAATTTTATTCAAAAGCTCATAATTAAATATTTAAAATCATAAAATTTGATTTAATAACATTTGGTTGTCGTTTTGTTGGGATTAAAATGTGCATGTCTAAATGGGCTTTATAGAGATTCCGTTCTAATTTTAACCGAGTTAAATTCTGAAAATTTCATATTAATCTGTATAATTCTGTAAAAAAGCTAATAATTAAATACTTGAAACCATAAAATTTGATTTTAATAAAATTTGGTTGTCGTTTTGATGCGATTAAAACGTGCATGTCTAAATGGGCTTTATAGAGATTCCATTCGATTTTTAACCGAGTAAAAAGCTGAAAATTTGAGGTTAATCTGTATAATTTTGTTCAAAAGCCTATAATTAACTATTTGAACTCATAAAATTTAATTTAATAACATTTGGTTGTCGTTTTGATGCGATTAATACGAGCATGTCTAAATATGCTCTATAGAGAATCCGTTCGAATTTTAACCGAGTAAAAACCTTAAAATTTGAGATTAATCTGTATAATTTTGTTCAAAAGACGATTATTAAATATTTAAAATCATAAAATTTGATTTAATAACATTTTGTTGTCGTTTTGTTGAGATTAAAATGTGCATGTCTAAATGGGCTTTATAGAGATTTCGTTCTAATTATAACCGAGTAAAATTCTGAAAATTTCAGATTAATCTGTATAATTTTGTTCAAAAGATAGTAATTAAATATTTAAAACCATAAAATATGATTTTAATAAAATTCGATTGTCGTTTTGATGCGATTAAAACGTGCATATCTAAATGGGCTTTATAGAGATTCAGTTCGAATTTTTACCGAGTATAAAGCTGAAAATTTGAGATTAATCTGTATAATTTTTTTCAGAAGCCTATAATTAACTATTTGAACTCATAAAATTTAATTTAATAAGACTTGGTTGTCGTTTTGATGCGATTAATACGAGCATGTCTAAATGTGCCCTATAGAGAATCCGTTCGAATTTTAACCGAGTAAAAACCTTAAATTTGTGATTAATCTGTATAATTTTGTTCAAAATCCCATAATAAAATATTTAAACTCATAAAATTTGATTTAATAACATTTGGTTGTCGTTTTGTTGGGATTAAAACGTACATATCTAAATGGCCTTTATAGAGATTCTGTTCTAATTATAACCGAGTAAAATTCTGAAAATTTCAGATTAATCTATATAATTTTGTAAAAAAGCTAATAATTAATTATTTGAAATCATAAAATTTGATTTTAATAAAATTTGGTTGTCATTTTGATGCGATTAAAAGGGGAATGTATAAATGGGCTTTATAGAGATTTCGTTCGAGTTTTAACAGAGTAAAAAGTTGAAAATTTAAGATTAATCTGTATAATTTTGTTTAGAAGCCCATAATTAAATATCTGAACTCATAAAATTTAATTTAATAACATTTGGTTGTCGTTTTGATGCGATTAATACGAGCATGTCTAAATGTGCTGTATAGAGAATCCGTTTGAATTTTAACCGAGTAAAAACCTTAAAATTTGAGATTAATCTGTATAATTTTATTCAAAAGTCCATAATTAAATATTTAAACTCATAAAATTTGATTTAATAACATTTGGTTGTCGTTTTGTTGGTATTAAAATGTGCATGTCTAAATGGGCTTTATAGAGATTCTGTTCTAATTATAACCGAGTAAAATTCTGAAAATTTTAGATTAATCTGTATAATTTTCTTAAAAAAAATAATAATTAAATATTTAAAACCATAAAATTTGATTTTAATAAAATTTGGTTGTCGTTTTGATGCGATTAAAACGTGAATGTCTAAATGGGCTTTATAGAGATTCCGTTCGAATTTTAACCGAGTAAAAAGCTGAAAATTTGAGATTAATCTGTATAATATTGTTTAAAAGCCTATAATTAACTATTTGAACTCATAAAATTTAAGTTAATAACATTTGGTTGTCGTTTTGATGCGATTAATACGAGAATATCTAAATGTGCTCTATAGAGAATCCGTCCGAATTTTAACCGTATTAATACCTTAAAATTTAAGATTAATCTATATAATTTTGTTCAAAAGCCCATAATTAAATATTTAAACTCATAAAATTTGATTTAATAACATTTGATTGTCGTTTCGTTGGGATTAAAACGTGCATGTCTAAATGGGCTTTATAGAGATTCCGTTCTAATTATAACCGAGTAAAATTCTAAAAATTTC
This sequence comes from Abelmoschus esculentus, assembly GCA_035048815.1. Taxonomy (NCBI): domain Eukaryota; kingdom Viridiplantae; phylum Streptophyta; class Magnoliopsida; order Malvales; family Malvaceae; genus Abelmoschus; species Abelmoschus esculentus. Next base: position 6,479,312 of record JAUCBN010000026.1, on the reverse strand, counting down.
AGATTAATCTGTATAATTCTGTAAAAAAGCTAATAATTAAATATTTGAAATCATAAAATTTGATTTTAATAAAATTTGGTTATCGTTTTGTTGCGATTAAAATGAGCATGTCTAAATGGGCTTTATAGAGATTCCATTCGAGTTTTAACCGTGTAAAAAGCTAAAAATTTAAGATTAATCTGTATAATTTTGTTCAAAAGCCTATAATTAACTATTTGAACTCATAAAATTTAATTTAATAACATTTGGTTGTCGTTTTGATGCGATTAATACAAGCATGTCTAAATATGCTCTATAAAGAATCCGTTCGAATTTTAACCGAGTAAAAACCTTAAAATTTGAGATTAATCTGTATAATTTTGTTCAAAAGCCCATAATTAAATATTTAAAATCATAAAATTTGATTTAATAACATTTTGTTGTCGTTTTGTTGAGATTAAAATGTACATGTCTAAATGGGCTTTATAGAGATTTCGTTCTAATTATAATCGAGTAAAATTCTGAAAATTTTAGATTAATCTGTAAAATTTTGTTCAAAAGCTAATAATTAAATATTTAAAACCATAAAATATGATTTTAATGAAATTCGATTGTCGTTTTGATGCTATTAAAACGTGCATATCTAAATGGGCTTTATAGAGATTCAGTTCGAATTTTTACCGAGTAAAAAGCTGAAAATTTGAGATTAATCTGTATAATTTTTTTCAGAAGCGTATAATTAACTATTTGAACTCATAAAATTTAATTTAATAAGACTTGGTTTTCGTTTTGATGCGATTAATACGAGCATGTATAAATGTGCCCTATAGAAAATCCGTTCGAATTTTAACCGAGTAAAAACCTTAAATTTGTGATTAATCTGTATAATTTTGTTCAAAAGCCCAAAATAAAATATTTAAACTCATAAAATTTGATTTAATAACATTTGGTTGTCGTTTTGTTGGGATTAAAACGTGCATGTCTAAATGGCCTTTATAGAGATTCTGTTCTAATTATAACCGGGTAAAATTCTGAAAATTTCAGATTAATCTATATAATTTTGTGAAAAAGCTAATAATTAATTATTTGAAATCATAAAATTTGATTTTAATAAAATTTGGTTGTCATTTTGATGCGATTAAAAGGGGCATGTCTAAATGGGCTTTATAGAGATTTCGTTCGAGTTTTAACAAAGTAAAAATCTGAAAATTTGAGATTAATCTGTATAATTTTGTTCAGAAGCCCATAATTAAATATTTGAACTCATAAAATTTGATTTAATAACATTTGGTTGTCGTTTTGATGCGTTTAATATGAGCATGTCTAAATATGCTCTATAGAGAATCCTTTCAAATTTTAACTGAGTAAAACCCTTAAAATTTGAGATTAATCTGTATAGTTTTGTTCAAAACCCCATAATTAAATATTTGAACTCATAAAATTTGATTTAATAACATTTGGTTATCGTTTTGTTGGGATTACAACGTGTATGTCTAAATGGGCTTTATAGAGATTCCGTTCGAATTTTAACCGAGTAAAATTCTGAAAATTTCAAATTAATCTGTATAATTTTGTTCAAAAACTAGTAATTAATTATTTGAGATCATAAAATTTGATTTTAGTAAAAATTGGTTGTCGTTTTGATGCGATTAAAACGTGCATGTCTAAATGGGCTTTATAGAGATTCCGTTCGAATTTTAACCGAGTAAAAAGCTGCAAATTTGAGATTAATCTGTATAATATTGTTCAGAAGCCTATAATTAACTATTTGAACTCATAAGATTTAATTTAATAAAATTTGGTTGTCGCTTTGATGCGATTAATACGAGCATATCTAAATGTGCTCTATAGAGAATCCTTTTGAATTTTAATCGAGTAAAACCCTTAAAATTTGAGATTAATCTGTATAATTTTTTCAAAACCCCATAATTAAATATTTGAACTCATAAAATTTTATTTAATAATATTTGGTTGTCGTTTTATTGGGATTAAAACGTGCATGTCTAAATAGGCTTTATAGAGATTTTATTCTAATTTTAACTGAGCAAAATTCTGAAAAATTTAGATTAATCTGTATAATTTTGGTCAAAAGCTAATAATTAAAGATTTGAAATAATAAAATTTGATTTTAAAAAAATTTGATTGTCGTTTTGATACGATTAAAACGTGCATGTCTAAATGGGATTTATTGAGATTCTGTTCGAATTTTAACCGAGTAAAAACCCTAAAATTTGAGATTAATCTTTATAATTTCGTTCAAAAGCCCATAATTAAATATTTCAACTCATAAAATTTGATTTAATAACATTTGGTTGTCGTTTTGTTGGGATTAAAACGTGCATATCTAAATGGGCTTTATAGAGATTCAGTTCTAATTTTAACCGAGTAAAATTCTGAAAATTTCAGATTAATCTGTATAATTTTGTTCAAAAGCTAATAATTAATTATTTTAAATCATAAAATTTGATTTTAATAAAATTTGGTTGTCATTTTGATGCGATTAAAAGGGGCATGTCTAAATGGGCTTTATAGAGATTTCGTTCGAGTTTTAACAGAGTAAAAAGCTGAAAATTTGAGATTAATCTGTATAATTTTGTTCAGAAGCCCATAATTAAATATTTGAACTCATAAAATTTGATTTAATAACATTTGGTTGTCGTTTTGATGCGATTAATATGAGCATGTCTAAATATGCTCTATAGAGAATCCTTTCAAATTTTAACCGAGTAAAACCCTTAAAATTTGAGATTAATCTGTATAATTTTGTTCAAAAGCTAATAATTAAATATTTGAAATCATAAAATTTTATTTTAATAAAATTTGGTTGTCGTTTTGATGCGATTAATACGTGCATGTCTAAATGGGCTTTATAGAGATTCCGTTCAAATTTTAACCGAGTAAAAAGCTGAAAATTTGAGATTAATCTGTATAATTTTGTTCAAAAGCCTATAATTTTAACCGAGTAAAAAGCTGAAAATTTGAGATTAATTTGTATAATTTTGTTCAAAAGCCTATAAATAGCTATTTGAACTCATAAAATTTAATTTAATAATATTTGGTTATCGTTTAAATACGATTAATACAAGCATGTCTAAATTTGCTCTATAGAGAATTCGTTCGAATTTTAACCGAGTAAAAACCTTAAAATTTGTGATTAATCTATATAATTTTGTTCAAAAGCCCATAATTAAATATTTAAACTCATAAAATTTGATTTAAAAACATTTGGCTGTCGTTTTGTTGGGATTAAAATGTACATGTCTAAATGGGCTTTATAGATATTCCGTTCAAATTTTAACTGAGTAAACAATTGAAAATTTGAGATTAATCTGTATAATTTTGTTCAATGCTCATAATCAAGTATTTGAACTCATAAAATTTGATTTAATAACATTTTAGTTGTCGTTTTGTTTTGATTAAAACGTGCATGTCTAAATAGGCTTTAGAGAGAATTCGTTCTAATTTTAACCGAGTAAAATTCAAAAAATTTGAGATTCATCTGTATAATTTTGTTCAAAAGGTAATAATTAAATATTTGAAATCATAAAATTTGATTTTAATAATATTTGGTTGTCGTTTTGATGCGATTAAAATGTGCATGTCTAAATGGGCTTTATAGAGATTCCGTTCGAATTTTAACCGAGTAAAAAGCTGAAAATTTGAGATTAATCTGTATAATTTTGTTCAAAAGCCCATAATCAAGTATTTGAACTCATAAAATTTGATTTAATAACATTTTAGTTGTCGTTTTGTTGCGATTAAAACGTGCATGTCTAAATAGGCATTATAGAGAATTTGTTCTAATTTTAACCGAGTAAAATTCTGAAAATTTGAGATTAATCTGTATAATTTTGTTCAAAAGCTAACAATTAATTATTTGAAATCATAAAATTTAATTTAATAAAATTTGGTTATCGTTTTGTTGGGATTAAACCGTGCATGTCTAAATAGGCTTTATAGATATTCCGTTCGAATTTTAACCGAGTAAACAACTGAAAATTTGAGATTAATCTGTATAATTTTGTTCAACACGCATAATCAAGTATTTGAACTCATAAAATTTGATTTAATAACATTTTGGTTGTCGTTTTGTTGCCATTAAAACGTGCATGTCTAAATAGGCTTTTTAGAGAATACGTTCAAATTTTAATAGAGTAAAATTCTGAAAATGTAAGATTAATCTGTATACTTTTGTTCAAAAGCTAATAATTAATTATTTAAAAACATAAAATTTGATTTAATAAAATTTGGTGGTCGTTTTGTAGGGATTAAAACATGCATGTCTAAATAGGGTTTACAGAGATTCCGTTCGAATTTTAACCGAGTAAACAGCTGAAAATTTGAGATTAATCTGTATAATTTTGTTCAATAGCTCATAATCATGTATTTGAACTTATAAAATTTGATTTAATAACATTTTGGTTGTCGTTTTTGTTGTGATTAAAACATGCATGTCTAAATAGGCTTTATAGAGAATCCGTTCTAATTTTAACCGAGTAAAAAGCTGAAAATTTGAGATTAATCCGTATAATTTTGTTCAAAAGCCTATAATTAACTATTTGAACTCATAAAATTTAATTTAATAAAATTTGGATGTCATTTTGATGCGATTAATACGAGCATGTCTAAATGTGCTCTATAGAGAATCCGTTCGAATTTTAACCGAGTAAAAACCTTAAAATTTGAGATTAATCTATATAATTTTGTTCAAAAGCCCATAATTAAATATTTAAACTCATAAAATTTGATTTAATAACATTTGGTTATCGTTTTGTTGGGATTAAAACATGCATGTCTAAATGGGCTTTATAGAGATTCCGTTGGAATTTTAACGTAGTAAAAAGCTAAAAATTTAAGATTAATCCGTATATTTTTTTTGAAAGCCCATAATCAAGTATTTGAAATCATAAAATTTTATTTAATAACATTTGGTTATCGTTTTGTTGGGATTAAAACGTGCATGTCTAAATGGGCTTTATAGAGATTCCGTTCGAATTTTAACCGAGAACAATTCTGAAAATTTGAGATTAAGCTGTATAAATTTTTTCAAAAGCTAATATTTAATTATTTGAAATCATAAAGTTTGATTTAATAAAATTTGATTTTCGTTTTGATGCGATTAAAACGTGCATGTTTAAATGGGCTTTATAGAGATTCTGTTCGAATTTTAACTGAGTAAAAAGCTGAAAATTTGAGATTAATCTTTATAATTTTTTTCAAAATCCCATAATCAAGTATTTGAACTCATAAAATTTGATTTAATAACATTTTGGTTATCGTTTTGTTGCGAATAATCTTTAGAAAGTTCTTTCAACCTCTTTTTTTTTTCCAATACCTTCACCTTAAAAGAACCAACCACACTCCATTTACACCTTCAAGGAGCTACTCGCAAGTGTGAACAAATGTATGCATGATTTCCTGTATGCCTTCATAAATGCCTATGCAAGTGCATATGCATGTAAATGCAATTTCTAATGTCATGCTCAAGAATGCATGTATGTCCTACATTATCTATAAATATATACATATATGTGCTCTTAATCTAAACATGATTATTGTTCACACTCACAAATAACATCCTCAATTCCAACAACTTCAACTACCATCCTATTGACAGCTCCCAAGTCAGATTAGCAACAGCCGTACCAGCTTCAACAGACTAAAACACACCCGAAAGAACAGTGCAACACCACAAACTAACCTTTCGGCCTAACCGAAGGAACACTTACAGAGGAGGAAGAATTTACTCTTCCCTAACAGTCGTTTCATCTTCAATCTTAACCATCAAAGTTCATACCAACAGTATCTAGTGACTTACGTCTCAGAAACATATTCAAAAACTTTAAATATGCAGTTTAAAACATAATGTTCAAATAAAACAAACTTACATTCGGGCAAGATCCAAGGGAAAACTGAGAGCATCTGAAAATATGTTGGCATTGGCAATGTGTAACCAATAACCCCAATTTAACCATCATTACGCAAAGTACAATCATCACGAATAGATTTTCACACTCCAACAACATATCATGCTCAATCACACATATCATGATCAATCGCACACTTAAGCACATAACTTAGCAATCCTATACATGCTTTAACCAACCAACTATACACTTTACAAATCAACAACACATTTTACAAACCTTACAACACACTTTTCAAACCTGGCTCTGATACCACCACATGTAACCCCCTTAGCTCGGCCTAGACGGAACCGACACTAACGAGTTACACGGGGAATATCAAACCAAACCCGTGAAGGTTCGATTTGATTATCTTACCTAGATGCGCAATCTTTTTCCTACGTAACAAGGTCTCACACAAAGCATTACCGGTAACACATTAACTAAAAATAAACATCCGATTAAACACTTGAGTAGATTAAGGACTAAAACGTAAAACTTTTAAATTCAATTAGTAAAGTAGAAATTCTTTCCATCAATGTTCAATTAAACATACAAGAGTTCCTCATAGCAAATTTCAACTTAAACGGATCATTCTATCATCATCAATTGCATATTCTTCTAATTTAGGGACCAAAATGTAAATCATCCAAAATACAAGGACTTCATCCAAATTAGGATTACCATCTTGAAATTAAATCAACTTTATACTTGCATGCAAAATTTCAGCTCAAAATAACATCGGTAAGCACTTTAATCGAACAAAGGAAGATATCTAGGACTAAAGTATAATTTCTAGCAACTTTCAATTCTTGGTGTTCAAAGGTTTTGAAACCCTCCCAAAGGTTTTGAAACTTTTTGTAAAAGGTTTTGAAACTTTCCTGGAAAGTTTTAAAACTTTTCGCGTCCAGTAGCTATCCAGAATTGAAACTGTCCGTAAGGTTTCGAAACTATTTGACAAAGGTTTCGGAACCTTCACCCAAAGGTTTCAAAACTTTGGGTCTGGAACCAAAAGTTTCGTTACACTAAGTACATACCAATTACTCAATACTCAACCATTAATTAGATCCACTAAATGCATCAATCCTAGGCATATTTAGTAACATATGGCACATAATCAACAACGACACGGACATCAATCAAGCTATAGGCATGCTCCCTAGGAAATGATTAACAACATATCAATCATGCTAGTACATGCTTCAACAATCCAAACAATTTCACAGTGCAACAATTAACAATCAAACAATAATGGTCTTATTACAACATAAACCAAAGCCTAAGTACACACTCCTCACATAGGTTGGGTTACACATTGGCTTGCCCAATTTGTTTGCCAAAAACATACCAAATTCAAAGTGATTCTTCCCCTTGGTTTCCTTGCCTCGAACGAAGCCCCAAGTGCCTTTATTTTTCTGCAAGGATGAAAAGAGAGCTTAAGCAAACATGCTTAGTGAGGAAGCTCTACACAAATCATCAATGCATCAATTTAAAACCATGATGAAACCATAATTTGCAATACATTGTCAAAACATGCATGCTAACATCTCATGCTCATAATCTTTAAACCATATACATCCTTGAGTTTACATAACCTTGTCAAAACAATTTATAAATGATGCACAATCTTCTTCTCAAATTCATGCATGTATATTGACATTCTAGTGACCACTTTAATGTGAACCTTGAGTTCACCGAATACACGGATCTATTGTTAGAGACCATAGTCCCGTCATGACACGAAGTCACCATTGACATAAAACGAAGTCACCATTAGCACTACCACGTACGATTGGACACATAGTCACCCTTGTTACGTGTAGGCGGCTCTACCACGCACGGTTGGACACAAAGTCACCATTGTTTACGTATAGGCAGCTCTACCATGCATGGTTGGACACAAAGTCACCCTTGTTGCGTGTAGGCAATATTTTGTATTCTCAATTTTGTTTATGGTGCACTTAAGACAATCCTAATGACATGTCATTCGTATTCGAATCCAAAGTTAGTGTCACTAAGCCAATATCATAATCAAATATGCATGATAACTTGCTACTCATAATGCATGCATAATATGTTCAACAAATGAACCAAAAGCCATGCCCAAAGGCACCATCATATATAAGGCAAATAACCAAATTGTATCCCAATCATTTCTCATAATTTTTCATAATCATGGATGCTAAATAAGCTATGCATTTCAGCAAGTAATTCTCATGTATGCACCATTTCAAAACATGCTCATGCATTTTCATAAATCTCATTGCATTATCAACATAATGCCTTTATCAAATGTAGTCGAAACTTATATCGGTTTATCAAAAACAATTACTTTACTTACTCTTGAACTATGGAAGTTTTTCACACTCTTCCATAGTCCCCAAAAAAGAACCGTACCAAACGCGGATCGCTTTAAATCCGTAATCACTCACCAACAAGAGAAACGAGCTTTTGCCGCTATCCACTGATCACACCAACGCACCAGCAATCAAGCTTCTTCTTGTACCTCTTCTAAAACATTAAAAACATAGCATTCTCACATCATAATATGCTCAAACCAACAGCCATATCCGATCACCATTAAACTACCGAAAACTTAGCCGAAAAGGTCGTAAACTAAGACGAAACGCATCCGAACAACATCAGCCCAAAACCTAATGAATCTAACATCTAATCCACTTCAATTATGAATCAAAAATACATCCAAACCATCCTTATACCTCCAGCAACTTTAAAACATCTAAAACAGCCCATAAAACAACCGAAACGCACCTTAAAACTACACCGATTGCATTATTCCGGGATTAAATTAATGTGCTATCAAATCAAGACTCAATTAATCATTTAATTAACATAAAAACATAATTGAATCTATCTAATTTCAGCATTGAATGAAATCCAAAAAGATTTCATAAAAACATTCACAAAATCACTAGATCTAACATTAAAAACATAGAATTAAGTTTTTATTAAAAGATTAGCAAGCTAATACTTGGGAATTTCAATAAAGAACCTTAGAAAAGAATAAAAATCCAGAAAATTACCTTCATGATCTATTCACCAAAAAGATGTAATTTCCTCTTCTTGATTCTTTGCAATTTGATGTTGATTTGATGAAATTGATGCTTAGGTTTTGTAAAGAATGGAAAGATGATGAAAATGATGTAATCTTTATGGAAAAAGATGCAAAAATCAGCAAGTAATTAAAGAGAAAAGATGAGAGAAAGTGGAGAGAAAATGAGAGAAAAAGATGAGAGAAAATGAGGAAAAAGTTGTTTTGAGAGAAAATGATTAAAAATCTCTAATTAAAATAATTAAAAATACATTTTGGTGAATAAATCATTATTAAAAATTAGAAATGGGTTTATGGCCCTCTAAGGATTCTAAGTTTAGCTTGCTTTTCAATTTAGTCACTAAAACATGTAATTTTCGAAAATTACAAAATAAGTCCTCCAATTTTTCCAAAAATTTCAAATTGGTCATTTATGCATAATTAAGCATAATTAAAAATCAATATAAAGTCCAAATTATTTTCTTTTAATCTTGAAACATATTTTCAATATTTTAAACCATATTCCAAAATTATTATTTTCCCTAATTAAAATATTCTTATTCATTTTTTCCCAGAATAATGAACTAGAGAACCCGATTCGACCCGAATCGAATTCTCCAAACTACTAACCCCAAAAACGAGATGTTACAACTCTCCCCCTCTTTAGAAAATTTTGTCCTCGAAATTTACCTGTAGCAAACAAGTGAGGAAACTGCTCCTCCATGCTTTTTCCTTGTCTCCCAGGTTGCCTCTTCGCCACCTCGGTGCTTCCAAAGCACCTTAACCAAACCTATGGTTCTTCCTCGAAAAACCTTTGTATCCACATCCAAAATCCTCACTGGTTCCTTCTCATAACTCATATCCACCCTTAACTCAGACTCCTCAACTAGAACAACATGAAAAGGATCTGAAAGATACTTACGAAGCATCGATACATTGAAACACATAATACATCTTACTCAACGCCACCAACAACCTCAACCGATAACAACCAATTGGCTTTAACACCTCATATGGCCCAATAAAACGATGACCCAACTTACTCTTACGTTCAAACCTCATCACCTTCTTCCACGGAGAAACCTTAAGAAACACTTTTTCCCCGACAGTATACTCTATCTCTCTACGCTTTAAATCGGCATAAGACTTCTTCCTATCCGAAGCTTCCATAAGTTTAGCACATATCAACTTAACCTTCCCATCCGTATCTTTAAACTTGAGGCAAAGAAACATACTTTTGCCCAACTTCTTTCCAACACAAAGGTGTACAACACCTATGCCCGTATAAAGCCTCAAACGGTGCCATCCGTATACTCGCTTGGAGCTACTGTTATATACAAACTCCACTAAAGACAACTGTTTCTCCCAAGAACCTTGAAACTCGATGACACAACCTGTAATAACCCAAAAATACGAGTCAAAATCCCCAATTAAAGTCAAAATCCCTAATTAAAACCCTAAAATTTTTGGGATTAAAAATTTTGAAAATTAAGGACTAAATTAAGAAGTTTTAAAAGTTTAAGGTCGAAACGTAAAAATTCAAAAACTTTGAGCCCCTGAATGGTAATTATACCATTTTGCAAGGGTGGTGTCTCCTTCCCTCCCGAGCTTCCGTTTCGGTTCAGTTATGGGGGATTAAATTCTCCTTTAATTTCTTTTATGATTAAAGATCTGAATCTTTGTTTGAATTAGAATTTCAAATCCTTCAAATTACTTCTCTCTCTGTTTCTGTCGAAAACTAATTAGAGTATTGTCTTCTTCCTTGGATGAAAGTGTGGTAAGCTTCCAATCTATTTCGTTTCTTTTCTTGTTCTATTTCAAATTCGATTTAGGGGATTTTTGGTTGTCTAATTATGGTCGTGGTTCGAAGTATTTTGATTCGAATGAAAAAGAAAATAAAGGGGGAAGAAGGTTCATGGGTTTAGGTTCTGTTTTGATCGATTGAAAGGTGAGGGAGTTGTTTTTGATCCAATTTAAAATCATGATTGGTGCCGATTCGAATGAGGAGCATGTTTAGAAGTGTTTTGAATCAAAATTGGATCGAATCAGCCTGGGGGGAATGTTAAAATCAAATTTTGGGTCTGTTTGTTTCCCAAGAAAGTCTGGAAATTTTCCAGATGTGCTCTATAGAGAATCCGTTCGAATTTTAAGCAAGTAAAAACCTTAAAATTTGAGATTAATCTGTATAATTTTGTTCAAAAGCCGATAGTTAAATATTTAAACTCATAAAATTTGATTTGATAACATTTGGTTGTCGTTTTGTTGGGATTAAAACGTGCATGTCTAAATGGTCTTTATAGAGATTCCCTTCTAATTTTAACCGAGTAAAATTCTGAAAATTTCAGATTAATCTGTATAATTTTGTACAAAAGCTAATAATTAAATTTTGAAATCATAAAATTTTAATAACATTTTGGTTGTCGTTTTGTTGTGATTAAAACGTGTATGTAACCCCCTTTGCCCGGCCTAGACGGAACCGACGCTAATGGGTTACACGGGGAATATCAAACCAAAACCACGAAGATCCGATTCAATAAACAACCCTAAAACCATTATATTTTTTTTCTTCTAGATGCATAATTGTATTCCTACATGTCAAGGTCTCATACAAGGCATTAACGGAAACAATCCGATCATAAACAAACATCCGATTAAACACTTAAGTAAGTTAAGGACTAAAACGTAAAACTTTTAAATTCTAATAACAAAGTGGAAATTCTTTTCATCAAAGTTCAATTAAACACATAAGTATCCTTCAAGGTAAATTTCAAGTCAAACTAATCATTCTAACATCATCAATTGCATGTTTCTCTAATTTAGGGACCAAAATGTAAATCTTTAAAATTATAGGGGCTTCTTCAAAATTGAGTTAACCATATTGAAATTAAATCAACTTTATGCACCCATGTGAAATTTCAGCTCAAAATAACATCTGTAGATACCCCAATTGCACAAAGAAAGATATTCGGGACTAAAATGCAATTTCCAGCAACTATCAATTTCTAGCAGCCAAAGGTTTCGAAACCTTAAAGGTTTCGAAACTTTTTGTAAAAGGTTTCGAAACTTCCCTGAAGGTTTCGAAACTTTTCGCGTCCAGTAACTTTACAGAATTGAAATTGCCCGCAAGGTTTCGAAAACTTCTTGAAGGTTTCAAAACTGTTTGGAAAAGGTTTCGAAACCTTCCCTAGGGTTTCGAAACTTTAGGTCTGGAAGCTAAAAATTCTATCACACTAAGTGAACATCATCAGCTCAAACACAACTGTCAATCACTATTAACTATATGCATTAATCCTAAGCGTAAATAGCAACATAGAACACATGATTATCAACATCAAGAACATCAAGTAAACTATAGACATACTACCTAAAACATGATTAAAAACATAACGACCATGCAAGTACATGCTTCAACAATCCAAACATCACCATAGTTCATCAATTAACAATTAAGCAACATAGGTCTTATTTCAATATAAAGCAAAGTCAAGTTCACACTCCTCACATAGGTTGGGTTTACACATTGCCAAGCCCCAACTTATTTGTCAAAACATACCGAATTTGAAGTAAACTTTCCCCTTGTTTCCTTGCTCTGAATGTAGTCTCGAGTGCCTTTATTTTTCTGCAAGAATGAAAAGAGAGCTTAAGCAAACATGCTTAGTGAGGACGCTCTACACAAGATCATCAATGCATCTATTTAAAACCATAAAGAAACCATAGTTTGCAATGCATCATTAAAAATATGCATGCTTAACATTCCACGTCCATGTATATAACATCAAATCACTTTCTTGAGTATGTTCAACATTATCAATACATTTCATGAATGATACACAATGTCCTCATTTAATCCATGTATGCATATTGGCTTCTAGTAATCACTTATTGTGAATCTTAAGTTCACCGAATACATGGATCCATTGTTAGAGACCATTAGTCTCGTCATAACACCAAGTCACCATTGACATGACACGAAGTCACCATTATAGCACTACCATGCACGATTGGACACATAGTCACCCTTGTTACGTGTAAGCAGCTCTACCACGTACGATTAGACACAAAGTCACCCTTATTACGTGTAAGCAATATTCTTTATTCTCAATAATGTTTATAGTGCACTTAAGACAATCCTAATAACATGTCATTCGTATTCGAATCTAAAGTTAGTGTCACTAAGCCAATATCATAATCAAATGTGCATGATAATTTGCTACTCATAATGCATGCATAATATGTTCACAAATGAATCAAATATCATGCCCAATGGCACTATCAATTTCAAGGCAAATAACCACATAATATTCCAATTCATTTTCAGCTCATAATGCATCCATAATGTGCTCAACAAATGAACCGAAAGTCATACCCTTTGGAACCTTTAATTTGAAGGCAAATAACCGCATATATTCCAAATTCATTTTCCATATTTTCCTTAACAATGTATGTCTTTTTAAACCATGCATTTTCATCAATTATCTCATGCATGCACAAATTCAAAATCATGTTTATTTCCAAAAATCTCATTGCATTACCAACATCAATGTCTTTACCGAATGTAGCCGAAGCTCATGTTAATATATCAAAAACATTTACTTCACTTACTCTTGAACTATGGAAAATTTTCACACTCTTCCATAGTCCCTAAAACAGAACTGTACCAATACGATTCGCTTTAAGTCCGGAAAACACTCACCGACAAGCAAAACGAGCCTTCGCCGATGCTCCGATGGCAACGCCAATGCACCAGCCATATATGCACCTTCTTGAACTACCTCTACATCATTAAAAACAGAGCATATTCACATCATAACATGCTCAAACTAGAAGCCACATCAAACCTCCACAAAAATACCGAAAACTTAGCCGAAAAGACCGAAAACTAAGCCGAAACGCATCCGAACAACATCAACCCAAAACCTAATGATTCTAACATCTAATCCACTTCAATTATGAACCAAAAACACATCTAAACCATCCTTATACCTCCAACAACATTAAAACATCTAAAACAACCTCTAAAATAACCAAAAATCACCTTAAAACAACACCATTGCATTATTCCGGGATTAAATTAATGTACCGTCAATTGAAGACTCAATTAATCATTTAATTGACTTAATAGTACAATTAAATTCATCTAATTACATTATTGAATGAGATCTAAAAAGATTTCACAAAAACATTCATAAAATCATTAGATCTAGCATTGAAAACATAAAATCAAGTTTAATTTAAAGATTAGTAAGCTAATACTTGAGAATTTTAATAAAGAACCTTAGAAAAAGAGTTAAAATCTAGTAAATTACCTTTGAGATCTATCCACCAAAAAGATAAAGTTTTCTCTTCTTGATTCCTTGCAAATTGGTGTTGAATTGATAAAATTGATGGTTAGGTTTTGTAAAGAATGGAAAGATGATTAAAATGAAGTAATCTTTGTGGAAAAAGATAGAAAAATCAGCAAGGAATTGAAGAAAATAGATGAAGGAAAATGGAGGGAAAATGAGAGAAAAAAGGTAGTTAAGTAAGAAAATGATTATCATCTTTAATTAAACTAATAAAAAACATTTTGGTGAATAAATTATTATAAAAAATTAAATTGGGTTTATGGCCCTGTAAGGATTCTAAGTATAACTTGCTTTCCAATTTAGTCACTAAAATTAACAATTTCTGAAAATTACAATTAAATCCCCCATTATTTTCCAAAAATTACAAATTGGTCACTTATGCATAATTAAGGATAATTAAAAATCAATTTAAAATTCAAATTATATTCTTTTAATTTTGGAACATCTTTTTAATATTTTTAAACCATATTCCAAAATTATTACTTTTCTAATTAAAATTATTCTCATTTTATATTTCTCCAGAATAACGAACCGGAGAACCCGATTCGACCCGAATCGAATTCTCCTAACTAAAGCCCAAACTACTAACCCCAAAATCGGGATATTACAACTCTCCCCCTCTTAAGAAAATTTCGTCCTCGAAATTCTCACCTGAAGTGAACAAGTGAGGAACTGCTCCTCCATACTTTTTCCTTGTCTCCCAAGTTGCCTCTACGATACCTCGATGTCTCCAAAGCACTTTAACTAAATCTATGGTCCTTCCTCGAAGAACTTTTGTATCCACATCCAAAATCCTCACTGGTTCCTTTTCATAACTCATATCCGTTCTTAACTCAATCTCCTCTACTAGAACAACACAAGAAGGATCTGAACCATACTTACGAAGCATCGATACATTAAAAACATAATGCATCCAACTCAACTCCACCGGTAACCTCAACCGATAAACAACAGGACCAATTCACTCTTACACCTCATATGATCCAATAAAACGAGGGTTCAACTTACCCCTACATCCAAACCTCATCACTTTTTTCCACGAAGAACCTTAAGAAACACTTTATCTCCAACAACATACTCTATCTCTCTGCGTTTTAAATCGGCATAGGACTTCTGCCTATCCGAAGCTTCCTTAAGTTTAGCACAAATAAACTTAACCTTCTCATCCGTACATTTTAAAACTTAAGGCAAGGAAATATACTTTTGCCCAACTTCTTTCCAACACAAAGGTATACAACACCTACGCCCGTATAAAGCCTCAAACGGTGCCATCTGTATACTCGCTTGGAGTAATTATTATATGCAAACTCCACCAAAGGCAACTGTTTCCCCCAAGAACTTTGAAACTCAATGATGCAACACCTCAACATATCCTCCAAAGTCTGAATAACACGTTCAGACTGACCATCTGTCTGTGGATAATAAGCAGTACTAAACTAAGACTTGTACCCAAAGCAACCAACAAACTCTTCTCAAGACATAAAGATAAAATACGGATCTCTATCCGATATGATCGATTTAGGCACACCACGCAACGTTACCACCTCAGAAACATACAATTCTACCAACTTATCCATAGAACACGTCGTATGCACGGCAAGAAAATGTGCACAGTTTGAAAACCTATCAATAATAACCCATATAAAATCCTTCTTGGACTCCGTCACATCTTTCTTTAAACCAATCCAAAAGTACACACTTTTAAGATCCCTATACATCTTCACTCTACCCGGATGCATAGCAAACGGACTAGTATGTGCTTCTGCTAAAAATAGATTACCTCAACTCAACATCATCCGGCACCACAATCTGACCCCTAAACCACAACATCTCATCCTTATAAAAATGATACTCGGTTGGTCTACCCTCAGTAATATCCTCCACAAAAGGTACTAACGTATCATCCTCTAACTGTTTCACCTTATCATCTCAACCAAGATAGGTTTTACTTATAACTGCACCACTCCACCACCTTCCTTTGAAATACTCAACTTAGCAATCATCAGCCTCAACTCAACTACCGTCTTACGGCTTAAAGATTCAACCATCACATTAGCTTTCCTCGGATAGTATGCAACAGACAAACCACACTTACCCTCTTCAGACAACCAACAGATTCTTTCCTCACACCAAAGAAACAATGCACAACCCACCACACCATCTCAACCTTTACAGAAAACATAACTCAAAAGGAAACCCCCTAAGATAGATAACCAAATCTTGATAATCGTAACGGTTTCCATACCACCACCATCGAACTAACCTGATTTCTGACATCCTCCCACATATCAAGTAACCAACTAAGCCTTTCACCAACCTCCACCCACACAATGATGCTCCACCAACAAGCTTCAAACTAACTTTGCACAAAACTGTCAACACTGTCTCACGCAACTCCACCAACAACAACAACTTCATTATGAGTCATATTAACCATATCACAACATCACAACATATCATCTATTTACCTATGAATGATAAAACTCAACATCCAAACGGCAACCTATGTCGGTCTTAAAAACTCTCAAATCTTAACATATTATAGATACACCACTCACACACCTTTCCAATGGAACTTAGAAACCCAAGAAAACCGTACTCAAACAAACGATTGATCCAATAACCCTCATAAGAAAACTCCATACCATCCATAGAACTTACTACCAAACTTATAATGATTCTTTCCGACTTCATCCTTGGCACCTTTACTACTACTAATAACCCAAAGAAAATTAATACTCACTCTTACCTTATCAGCAAGATAAACATTTACATATGATTCAAACATAATCCAAACAAGCTTAGTCGAAAATAGATGTTTTCCCCAAGTCCTACCACAACACTTACCACAAAACTCATGGAAAAAGATTACCATAAGCCCTGATCAGGATACCATTCCATCTCGGTACTTTTCAAAATAACCATGCGGCTCACCTAACACAAAAAGATTCTCAACACAAAACTAAACCTTGCCATGAACATATCCTTCACTAGACCCTCAACAAACACCTTGCCACGACCTGTCCCCGATCAACTTTACCAAGGTAGAGTCCCGCTCATAGCTCCACCATTTTACTAGGTCTCCCTATAGGTTAACGGAATATCTTCCCTCGTAACTCCACAACAACCCTAGATTACCCCACATAACAAGCTCTCATTGCAAGCATCCTTATGTAAGCCAAGTCATCCCCGATTGCTAACATTCTACAAAACATATCATACAAGAAACTTACCAACTTTGTGTCAAACCCAACATCTTACTCATCTCCACGATAATACCTCCAAATTAAGGTTTAGCCACCATAACCAACTCAACACCATGGTTCAAACTTTAAAATCTACACATCATTAAGTGCCTTGACACTTAACCCAAAACTCCTTCCCATTATCAACTCATCGACAAACTAACTCTTACCTTAACTATACCACAACAAAATCCAAGCTTGTAGAACTATTCCTTCTACTAGCTAAAACATCTCTTATTTTATAACTTTGCCAAAACAGTAACCATATTGGTGAAACATCCACAGACATGAACTGTAACCCCTAAAATTAACCTAATTTCTTAGATTACAAGTTAGGGTTTACAGATTAAAAACTTGTTTTGCAAGCTAGGGTTTTTACAAAAATCAATATATTATTCGGATAAATTATTAAATAATTAATAATTAAAAATACTTATAAATAAGCATTTAAATAATTGAGTTCAACCCACAAATAATAAATAATCCAAATCCAAATAATTATTCAAAGTCTGGAACATTAACTAAAAATAATTAATTACAAGTATGAAATAATAAAACGTACGGTAACAAAAATTCAAATGTGAAAGTCCTCCAAGTACCGAGATCTATGACTGGGTATCTGTAACAGAAACTGGAAGGATGTAAGCTATGGAGCCTAGTGTGTCTCTAGAGCAGATAAACGGAATTACAGAATAATAAAATGTAGGTGATGTAAAGTATGCATGATATGAACCCAACTCTGATGTAACCCCCTTAGCCCGGCCTGGACAAAACCGACGCTAAACGAGTCACACGGGGAATATCAAACCAAACCCGCAAAGGTTTGATTCGATAAACAACCCTAAAACCGTTATACTTTTTTTTATCTTACCAAGATGCATAATTAATTCCCTATGTGTGATTAACATAAGTAAGACAGAGTCGGACACAGTTCAATTATTATAAGTCATACAATTGTACGCATACATAATTGGGGACCAAAATGCAAGAAACTAAATTACGTCACCATGTTCATTATTAAACCATCGGATTACAACTAAGCAAACTTAACACATTTAACATACAATTCAAGACTTACAAGATGTCCTAATTAATCAATCTTATGTTCTAGCATGCATGGACTTAATTGCAAAGTACGTAACATTAAGTAATTCATCCATCTTAAATCATGTAATGTATTTTCGGATTTAAAACATGAATCATAGTGTCATAACGTCACCAAAAACACTCATAAACATACTGTATATATTACCAAGTTAAATCCTATGTTTCATGCATTCAAAACTCTCAAATTGCCCACTTAAGCCTCGTGTTTCGAAACAGCCCTTGGGTGGTTTCGGAACACTTCACCTGTTTCGATACTGGCCAAAAAGTGTATCGGAACAGGCAACTCCAGTAGCATATTGGTACCGAACCTTGTTTCGAAACAAGCACGTCTAGTGGCAAAGTGGTATCGATACAGCCTCAGGGTGTATCGATACCCCCTGTGTCCTGGCTCGTGTGCGACATGTTAAGCTCAATTAAACCACCCAAGCATACACTTTAATAAGCCAAAACTATATGCAACATTCCTAGGCATTACCAGCAACATAATCACATCTCATAACACCAGAAAATATCTCATGAAATCCTATAGGCATGCTTCCTAAAGATGAATAGTAACATAGTAAGCATTCTAGATCATGCTTCAACAATTCAAACATAACAAAAGTTCAACAATTAATAACCAACAATGATGGTCTTATTACATCATGAAATCAAAGCCTAAAACCTCTCTTCTCTCATAGATTGTGTTACACATTGCCTTACCCAATTTATTTGCCAAAAACGTACCAAATCCAATATGATCTCTCCCTTGGTTTCCTTGCCACGAACTAAGCTCCAGGTGTCCTTATTTTTCTGCAAGGATGAAAAGAGAGCTTAGGAAAACATGCTTAGTGAGGTAGCTCCACAAATAATCATCAATGCATCTATTTAAAACCATGAAGATAACATAATTTGCATTTCATAATTAAGTCATGCATGCTAAAATTCCATGTCCAAGTTCATTAAATTATATGCATCCTTGAGTTCACATAACTTTATCAAAACAATTTGTAAATGCTACTCAAACATTTCCTCAATTTCATGTATGCATATTGGCTTCCTAGTGAACACTTAATGTGAACCTTGAGCTTACCGACTACACGGATCTATGAGACATTCGTCCCGTCAGGACACCAAGTCCCCATTAACATGACACTAAGTCAACTTTAACATGACACTAAGTCAACTTTAACATGACACTAAGTCAACTTTAGCACTACCACGCACGACCGGACACATAGTCACCCTTGTTAGGTGTAGGCGGCTCTACCACGCACGGTTGGACACGAAGTCACCCTTGTTACGTGTAGGCAATATTCTGTATTCTCTGTTTTGATTATAGTGCACTTAAAACAATCCTAATGATTTCATTCGTATTCAATCAAAAGTAGTGTCACTAAGCCAATATCATAATCAAATGTGCATGATAACTTGCTGCTCATAATGCATGCACAGTATGTTCAACAAATGAACCAAAAGCCATGCACAAAGGCACCATCATGTATAAGGCAAATAACCATGTTATAATCCAAAACATTTCTTATAGTTCTCCATAATCATGGATGCTAAATAATCATGCATTTTCAGCAAGTATCTCTCATATATACATCAATTCAAAACATGCTCATGCACTTCCATAAATCTCATGCTTTAACAACATAATACCTTTGTAAAATGTAACCGAAATTCACATCGGTTTAACAAAACAAATACTTTACTTACTCTTGAACTATGGAAGGTTTTTACACACTTCCATAGCCCCCCAAAACAGAACGTACCAAACGTGATTCGCTTTAAACCCAAAAACCACTCACCAACAAGCGAAACGAGCTTTCGCCGCTCTCCGACGATCGCACCAACGCACCAGCAATCAAGCTTCTTCTTGTACCTCTTATACAACATTAAAACATAGTATTCTCACATCATAACATGCTCAAACCTACAGCCATATCCGATCACCACTAAACTACCAAAAACTTAGCCGAAAAGACCGAAAACTAAGCCGAAACGCATCCGAACAACATCAGCCCAAAACCTAATGAATCTAACATCTAATCCACCTCAAATATGATCCAAAAACACATCAAAACCATCCTTATATCTCCAGCATCATCTAAGCATCTAAAACAGCCCATAAAATAACCGAAAAGCACCTTAAAACTACATCGATTGCATTATTCCGGGATTAAATCAATGTGATATCAAATCAAGACTCCATTAATCATTAAATCAACATAAAAACATGATTGAATTCATTTAATTTCCAGCATTAAACAAGATCCAAAAAGATCTCACAAAAACATCACAAAAACATTAGATCTAACATTAAAAACATAGAATTAAGTGTTTATTCAAAGGTGAACAAGCTAATACTTGGGAATTTCAATAAAGAACCTTAGAAAAGAATGAAAATCCAGAAAATTATCTTCGAGATCTATTCACCAAAATTAGGAGATTTTCCCCTTCTTGATTCCTTGCAATTTGATGTAGATTTGATGAAATCAATGCATAGGTTTTGTAAAGGATAGAAAGATGATGCAAGTGATGTAAATCTTGTGGAAAAAGATGCAAAAATCAGCAAGGAATTGAAGAGAAAAGATGAAGAGAAAATGGAGAGAAAATGAGAGAAAAAGATGGGAGAAAAAGATGAGAAAAAGTGATTTTGGTAGAAAATGATTAAAAACCAAATTAAAGTAATTAAAATATATTTTGGTGAATAAATCATCATCAAAAACTTAAAAATGGGTTTATGGCCCTCTAAGGATTCTAAGTTTAGCTTTCTTTCCAATTTAGTCACTAAAATACCATAATGGCCGAAAATTACAAATTAAGTCCCTCAATTTTCCAAAAATTACAAATTGATCATTTATGCATAATTAAGCATAATTAAAAATCATTATAAAATCCAAATTATTTTCTTTTAAATTTGAAACATATTTTTAATATTTCAAACCACCTTCCAAATTATTATTTTTCTTAATTAAAAACATTTTTATTTTATTTTTCCCGGAATTAATGAACCGGAGAACCCGATTCGTCCCGAATCGAATTCCCGTAACTAAGTCTAACTAATAACCCCCAAAACGGGATGTTACATCCGAACACCACAGAAGAGTAGGTCCCCCAGAACCACTCTAACACCATCATACCAACAGAAGTGGTATCTCGACCCGTAGGTGGAGCCACTGAACAGAAGTGATAAATCACTATCTTCCCCGTACACATATAATCTACTAGATGTCATGTTACATGCATATAAAGAATGAGAATGCGTGCCTCATAGTCTAACAGGAGGCAAGCATGACAAATATCAGGATCAGAAATGAAATGACAGGATGATGCATGATCATACGGGCTTAACTGAAATTGAGTATACTGAATAACAGAGTTAACAAGATTAACGGAAGAGAACACACCTAAAGCAAAAAGTCAACGCCTAGAACGATGTCTACTAGACTCGGCTCTACCACTAGAATGAACAGGTGTAGAGTCTACAAATAACGGAATAAGTCAGACACCCTATTAAGCCATTATACCGAAAAGTACACTAAACAGAATTAAATCGTTACTCACGTGAAGGTCCCGAATGCGGATGAATGGGACAGCGTACGGGAGGAGGAGGAGGCAGATGCTTGGGGCCAGAATCCACGTCACCTGAAGCAATCAGAAACTGATTTAGAATCCGATACTGATAACTTCCAAATAACAAATCGAACATAAAAGCCTTAAAAACGAAACTTTGGGTTCAAATTTCAAAAAATGGACAGTGCCATCAGACTCAGGACGTCGAAAAACATAAAGTGGGCCCGGGTCGAAAAAGTCAACTGCTGACGTCAGCACTGGTCAATGCTAACGTCAATAGTGACGTCATCAAGTCAATGCTGACGTTAGCAGATGACATCAGCATTAACGTCAACAGTGATGTCAGCAGGGTCATAGGTCGGGTCAGTATCCAGGTCGAACGGGTCGAGTTTCGGGTTGGGTCGGCTGGCAACGGGTTCTGTAAATTTTCTGGGAAAATCTGGAAAATTTCCAAATTTTCTCGCATCCAAACACCCTTCTTGTTCGAATAAAACCCCCCTTCTTCACTCAGTTCGATTCGAAAATGAACCTAAACATCTCCTAATTGATTCTGACATAAACCAGCAACTAAACCCGATTCAAAACCATAAAAAAACAACTTAAAACGCTTTCCTCCTCTACCAAATATCAGATTCAACCGAACCAAAATACTACACCCCTTAGAACCGAACGAACAACCAACACCAACCCCTAACATTATGAAACCGAAACTGAAAGGAGTAAATATACAGAATGAATCTTTACCTCAACTTACCAAACAACAATCGATGGAAACGATGGCCTAACTGGAAAAATTCGACACTCGCCCAAATTGATTCGAAGAAGACAACAACAAGGAAGAAAAGGATAAAATGGTTTGAAAGCTCAGGGATTTAATCCCTTACCAGATAAAGACGAATTAAAACCAGATTTAAATTAGAATTTAAATCTATAATCAATTCAGAATCGGCTTCAGAAGGAAGAAACGATCAAAAAGGAAGAAGGGGAGAATTACACAACAAGGGCCTGAATATTTTGAAATTTTTAATTTTAGTCACTGAAATTAAAATTGAAAATCCCCAATTCTAGGGTTCAAACTAGGGATTTTGACTCTAAAATAGGGGAAAAATTGGATTGTGACAACTCTCCCCCCTTATAGAAATTTCGTCCTAGAAATTTACCTAGATCAAAAAGGTGTGGATACTGGGCTTTGATAACAGACTTGGACTCCCACGTAGCCTCCTCATGACCTTGATTACGCCAGAGAACCTTAACCATCTTAATGGTTTTCCTCCGAAGAACTCTCTTGTCCTGATCAATAATCTCAACCGGTTCCTCCTCATAACATAGATCTGGACGAATCTCGAAATCCTCAACAGACAGAACATGAGACGGATTTGCTCGGCAACGTCTAAGTACAGAAACATAGAACATATCAGGATACACTTGAGCTCAGGTGGTAACTCAAGCTGATAAGCTATAGGTCTAACTCGTCTGATAATCAGGTAAGGTCCAATATATCTGGGACTGAGCTTTCCCTTACGACCAAAACGTAGTACCTTCCTCCACGGAGATACTTTCAGAAACACCTCGTCACCAACCTCAAACTCAAGATCCTTACGCCTCAAATCCGCGTAAGATTTCTGTTTGTCAAAAGTAGCCTTAAGTCGATCCCGAATCAACCTGACTGTCTCCTCGGCCTCATGTACAAGATCTGGACCCAACAAACGATGCTCGTTAAGCTCAGTCCATCCAATAGGGGTGCGACACTTACGCCCATACAAAGCCTCATAAGGTGCCATCTTAATACTGGCCTGATAACTGTTATTATAAGCAGATTCTGCTAACGGTAAGAAATCCTCCCAAATACCTCTAAAATCCAGAATACATCCTCTCAACATATCCTCGAGGATCTGAATCACATGCTCAGACTGGCCATCTGTCTGTGGGTGATAAGCAGTATTGAAGTTTAACCGAGTACCCAAAGCAGAATACAAAGATCCCCAAAACTTAGACGTAAACCTCGGATCCCGATCAGATATAATAGACAAGGGTACCCCATGTAACCGAACAATCTCAGAGATGTATAACTTGGCTAGCTTACTCAGAGGGTAAGTGGTCTTGACAAGAATGAAGTGAGCAGATTTGGTCAATCAATCTACGATAACCCAAATAGAATCCTTCTTTGACGGCGGTAAAGGTAAACTACTGACAAAATCTATGGTCACACGCTTCCATTTCCACTGAGGAATCTCAATATGCTGAAGAAGCCCAGATGGACGTTGATGTTCTGCTTTAACTTTCAGGCAAGTCAAGCATTTGGACACAAAACTGACCACGTCTCTCTTGAGACCTTTCCACCAGTACTTCTCTCAGAGATTCTTATACATCTTATCACCACCAGGATGCATAGAATACGGACTATCATGAGCTTCTCGTAGAATAACCTGTTTCAGTTCAGAGTTCCTCGGAACACAGAGTCGACCCCGGAAACACAAAACACCATCCTGATTTAGAGAAAAATCCTGAGAAGTTCCCTCTTGAACTTCCGCAATACGGTGAGCCAAGTACAGATCATTAGGTTGTTCAGCCTGAATATCAGTTATCAGAGTAGGAATTACACGAAACTCTGCCAATAGACTGCCATCCTCAAACAGACTCATCCGAGCAAACAGAGCTCTCAGATCAGAAATGGCGTTGCGACTCAAAGCATCCGCAACGACATTAGCTTTAACAGGATGATAATCAATCTAACAGTCATAGTCTTTCAGAAGCTCTAACCAGCGATGTTGTCTCAGATTAAGTTCCTTCTGGGTGAGAAGATATTTTAGACTCTTATGATCTGTGAAGATGTAACACTTCTCTCCATAGAGATAGTGTCTCCAGATATTTAGAGCAAAGATCACATCCGCTAACTCCAGATCGTGGGTAGGGTAATTACACTCATGCGGTTTCAATTGTCGAGTATCATAAGCCACTACCTTCCCATCCTACATCAGAACACATCCCAAACCGGTGTACGATGCATCACTGTAAACAATATAGGGTTTTCTCAACTTTGGCTGTGTCAAAACCGGTGCTTGTGTCAGAACCGACTTGAGTTTCTCAAAACTCTTTTGTTGAGCTTCAGTCCAAGAAAAAGGAACATCCTTCCTCAGAAGCTTAGTTAACGGGGCAGCGATAGACGAAAAACCCTCTACAAACCTCCGATAATAACCAGTTAAACCCAGAAAACTACGAACCTCTGCTACATTCTTGGGTTACTTCCAATACATAATAGCCTCAATTTTCTTCAGATCAACCTAAACACCCTTAGCTGAAACCACGTGTCCCAGAAAAACAACCTCAGAAAGCCAGAACTCACATTTGCTGAACTTTGTATAAAGCTGTTTCTCCCTCAAAGTCTGTAAAATAATGCGGAGATGTCGCTCATGCTCCTCTTCAGACTTAGAATAGACCAGAATATAATCTATGAAAACCATAACAAACTGATCCAGATAGGGTCGAAAAACCCTATTCATCATGTCCATGAATGTTGTAGGGGCATTCGTAAGACCAAAGGGCATTACCAGAAACTCGTAGTGACCATAACGAGTACGAAAAGCTATTTTGAAAACATCAGAATCCTTAACCTTGAGTTGGTAATAACAAGATCTCAGGTCTATCTTAGAGAAAACAGAAACTCCTCAGAACTGATCAAACAGATCGTCGATGCGGGGAAGGGGGTACTTGTTCTTGATGGTCAACTTGTTCAACTTCCGGTAGTTGAAACACTGTGTCGTATGAAACCTCTATCCAGAAGTTCCTGTAGCTGAACCTTAAGCTCCTTCAGAGCCATCCGATATGGTGCCATAGACACTGGAGTAGTCCCCGGATACAACTCAATACCGAACTCCACCTCCTCACGCTTAGGGGTACTCCCGGTAGCTCTTCTGGAAAAACATCTGGAAATTCACACACCACTCGGATCTTATCCATTCCAGAATCAGATTGCCTCGGGTCAAGAATGTAGGCAAGATAGGGTATAGACCCCTTCTTGATCATCTTTTCAACTTTCAGGGCAGATATAAGATTAGACAGATAACCTCTACGCTCACCGATGAGAGTTACCTCTCGGTCATCAGAAGTTCTCATAGTTGCCCTCTTACGCTCGCAGTCTAGAGTAACTCGGTGAGCAGATAACCAATCCATCCCCAAAATCAAGTCAAAGTCCACAAATGGCAACTCCATCAGATTAGCAGGAAAGATTTCCCCTTGAACCTCAAGAGGACAATCCCTGTAAACTTTGGTAACCTTAACAGGGTGACCTACTGGACTATAAATTGAGACAGAACTACCAGTATCTTCTATTGTAATTTTTAGATACCCCGATACAGAACTAGAGACATACGAATGTGTCGACCCATTATCTAACAGTACGAAGAAAGAAATAGCATGTATAGAAAAAGTGCCAACAATAACGTCTGGCTCATCCCGGTCTTCTTACCTCCTTGTAGCATAAACCAAGCCGGGATGAGATCTCCCTGATCGAGCAGATGCCCTAAACTGACTAGGTCTGCCTCTACTACCAGTACCATACGCTACAGGTCTACTCTGTCCTCTCCCCCTAGCTGGGGTCTGAATTGATTCCTGTGATTTCCCTGGAGTATAACCAGACTGTGGTGCCACTAGACAGTCTCTGAGACGGTGATCAAGAGAACCACATCGGAAGAAGGCTCCACTCCGTATACGACACTCTCCGAAGTGCCACTTCTTACAAAATAAACACTAGGGTAACGCTCGAGTACTAGTGGATCCAGCTCCACTAGCAGCAGGGACAATTGACACTGCTGGTCTAGATCGTGTCGAACTCTGAGGCTCAAACCCATCGCGGCCTCTCTTCCTGGACTCAAAACTCTGAATTTGTTGAGCAGGCGCCGCAGGCTGTCGTTTACCTCTATCTTGACCTTGGCATTCCAGCTGAACCCTCAAAATCTCATTACGCTCGGCTGTCCTGGCATGCCGAGTGATCATCTTGTACTCCGTATCATGATGTGTGGCAACTGCAATCTTCAGTGGTACCCGGAGTCCCTTCAAAAAATGATCACACTTTTACTTCTCAATCGACACAATACCAGGAGCATACTAGAGTAGTATCAGGAACTCTATCTCATAATCATTAACAGACATATCGTTCTGCTGTATAATTTCAGATTAATCTGTATAATTTTGATCAAAAGTGAATAATTAAATATTTAAAATCATAAAATTTGATTTTAATAAAGTTTGGTTGTCGTTTTGATGCGATTAAAATGTGCATGTCTAAATGGGATTTATAGAGATTCCGTTCGAATTTTTTTTTGAAAGAAAGGGCCTCGTTAAAAACCCCCTATAGCCGACCACCCCTAGAGGTGGAGCGGCCTCTATGGGGAAAAGAGTACCCAAGATATTATTGAGAAGAAGGGGAAAACCTCTCCGAGTTTATAGAAGCCCGAATGAAGTCGGTAAAAAGACGGTCAAAAGTACATGAAGTAAAAGAATGTAAAGCCTTAGTAGCCAAAACATGGGCTACCACATTGGCAGCTCTAGGTACAAAACAAATCTTGTAGTCAGGTAGAGTACCAAGAGTGGATCGGATGCGAGACACCAAGTGCCGAACTGTGGAAAGATCTTGATAGGAAGCGCTGTTAACCTTGTTGGCGATGGAGGCGGAATCCGTTTCAAAGATCACATTAGTCCAACCATGGGTAGCAGCAAAACGTAAGCCTTCCAGAACAGCGAGAGCCTCAGCAGAGGCAGGATCAGGACAGATAAGAGGCAGATAGCAGCCACCGAGGACTGAGCCAGAAGAATCTCGAGCAATGACACCTGCCGCAGCCCCTTTTAAGACAGGGTCAAAAGCCCCATCCGTATTAATCTTAACGAAACCGGACTCAGGCTTCGTCCATCTAGCTTGAGCGAAAGTTGGCTCAGCTAGCCGGGAACACTGACGAGAGATATCAGTATTTGATAGATAATCAGTGAAAAGTTGTTGAGCATTGGCAACAGTCAACCAAGCCGGTTGAAGATGATTATTATGGACAAAATCATTACGACGGTTCCATAAATTCCATAAGACTGTGATAAGAAACGAAAATTGGTGTAGAGAAAGGAAACCAGCAACATCAGAAAGCCACTGATGAGGAGAGGAAGAAACATTGGAAAGAATTCGGCCAGGAAGTCCTGTCAAAAGAAGCGTTTCTTTCGCACTAGGACAGTCCCTCATAGCATGGAGGGAGGATTCAATAAACAAGTTACAGATAGGATAAACCCCTGACCCAAGATTAGCATGAAGGATCTTCTAGCCAGAGGGTAGTGCATCATGACACAACCGCCATCCAAAGGAACGGACTTTGGGAAGAATAGGCAGTTTAGATAAGATTTTCCATAGTTTAGAAGGCCTATTAACGGGCCCTGGTTTTAACTGCAGAAATTGATAACCAGATCTAACTGAATATGTACCAGCATCATTGTGACCCCAAAGAATGGTGTCCTTGACATCATTTATAATTGGCACATTAAGAATGGTATTAGCATCTTCAAAGCAGAAATACTCTCGTACCTTTGATTCATCCCAACGGGGTGAACCATGCAACATGAAAGTCCCTGCACGAAGAGGGATTTCTTCGTTCACTTCATACACACCATAAAGGTGTACAGGCTGGGAACCACCCCACCTATCGAAATGGATCTGGATATTACTAAACATTCCAAGGCGTTTAAAGAAACCCATGCGAAGCTTGGAAATAGCAATGCTGAGGCCTTTCCAGGCAAAGGAAGAACTCTGAGTGGAGTCAGAGTCAAGGATTGTACTCCTTGGGTAGTACTTGCATTTATATACCTGACTAAGAAGGTTATCAGGCTCACAGATTAAACGCCAAATTTGTTTACCGAGTAATGCAATATTGAAATAATGAAGATCACGAAATCCGACACCCCCGGCAACTCTCGGGAGACAAATAGTATCCCATGGAAGCATGTGCCAACCTTGTTTGTTGGCTTTCCCAGACCACCAATACCGACGTATTGCGGTGGTCATGTCATCAATAAGATTATGTGGTAAAAGGTAACAAGACATAACGTACTGAGACATAGATTGTATAACAGATTTGATAAAAATCTCTCTACCGCTAAAAGAAAGGAGATGTTTATCCCACGTACTCAAACGGGTATTAATATTGTCTCTAGTAAAACCTAATGCTGCAGTTTTGTTCTTTCCGATAAGGAGAGGAACACCGAGATAAATACCCGGATCATCCACTTCTCGGACCTGAAGAATAGCATTGATAGCCGCCCTAAGAAAGGTGGAAGTTTGCCGTGAAAAAAAGATGGTAGATTTGTCAAAGTTCACGGCCTGACCAGACGAAGTGGCGTAAATATGCAGCACATCCTTAAGACGTTGAGCTTCAGTAGTCGTATTTTTAATGAAAACAACACAATCATCCGCAAAAAGGAGATGGTTGACACGAGGCCCATTCCTGCTAGCACAAAGCCCAGGGAGATGACCATTTGTCTGCTCAGAAATGAGCAAGGCTGAAAGTCCTTGAGTACAAAAAAGAAACAGGAAAGGAGAGAGAGGATCCCCTTGTCGCAAACCTCTTTCGGGTTTGAAAGGACGCGAAAGAGAGCCACTTAGACGAACTTGAAAAGAAACCGAGGAAACACACCTCATAATCAGATCAACCCAGCCCGGGTTAAAACCAAGGCGAAGCATAATTTGTTCGAGAAAGGACCATTCCACACGGTCAAAAGCCTTTTCCATATCGAGCTTTAAGCAAGCACCTCTCGCAAGAGAAGTGACATCCGTATGTAACGTATGAATAAGTTCATGAGCGATAAGAATGTTATCAGTAATGTTCCGTCCTTGGACGAAAGCAGCTTGATTACCACTAATACAGAGAGGTATAATAGATTTCAAACGATTAACTAAAACTTTCGAAACAGTTTTATAGATAACTGTACAAAGACTAATAGACCGGAGGTGCCGTATTGTAGTAGGGTCACTTATTTTGGGAATAAGAACAATGATAGAGCGATTAACCTCTTCCATATTGACAGACCCTCTCAGAAGTCCGAGATAAAGGTTTGTGAAATCCTGACCGAGGATGTTCCAAAACTTTCGGAAGAAACCGCTCGGAAAGCCATCAACGCCTGGAGCTTTCCTCGGGTCAATATCACGAAAAGCAACAGATACTTCATCTGCCGTAAAATCCCTGCTAAGGTCATTGTTCATGGATTCGGTAACAATTGAAGGAATATTATCTAAAATGGAAGAAGCTATAGAGGGAGAGGAAGATGCAAAAAGGTTTTGAAAGTAGTGAATAGCAATAGACATAATGTCCACCGTGTTGGTTTGCCAGATATTCTGGTGGTTAAAAAGTCCAGTCAACTGATTCTTCCGCCGACGAATGTTTGCCCTAGCATGAAAGAAAGATGTATTTTTATCTCTGTACGTTAACCAGCGTGTTCGAGCTCGTTGAGCCCAATAAATTTCCTTCACATTGAGCAGGCTATCAAGCTCACTTTTAGTCGAGAGAAAATTTGGGATTTCCAAATCGGAGAGCTGGCGTTTGAGACACATATTGATAAAAGTAGTCAACTGAGTCATACGCTCATTAGATTTAATACGCTTTTTAGTCTGCCACATATCTAAGAAACGCCCAATATCATAAAGCTTCGTAAGAGTCGAGGAAGTTTGGTTAGACCAAATCTCAGTAATACGGAGGAGGACATCTGGGTTGTCAGCCCAACAACTTTCATAGCGAAAAGGGGGACTAGAACGATTAATACGCAGTGGTTGCGAAGGGTTAGTATCCAGTAAAATAGGGCAGTGGTCAGAACGTGCCTGAAAGAAGGATATGGCATGGCAGTTGGGGAAAGACTAAAACCAAGCGGCGTTACCAAGAAAACGATCTATTCTTTCCAGAATGGTTCCGGTAGTACAACAGGATCTAGACCAAGTAAACCAACCAGAAGTCGGTTTACAGTCAAAAAGGTCATTCCGACCAAGACAGTCTCGAAAGTTATTAATTTACGAACGCGCACGGCGAGAACCACCTCGCTTTTCATCATCGGAAAGAATTTCATTAAAGTCCCCCCTAGGAGCCATGGTAGGTTTGAGGTTGAATGGAGGGAATCTATTAATTGCTAAGTTTTACATTTGTTTGCGGTTTCGGGAAAACCATGTAGGCCGGAAAAATGAAAGCGTACTGATCCGAAAGAAACAAGGACGTCAATATGATGATCAGAAAAAGAAAGCAAGTCAATTGAAGTTTTGATATTCCAAATAATAGCAAGCCCAGTGCAAGAAGGCCTAGAAGCAACAGCAAAATAGCCATGCATACCAAGTTTGAGCTTAATCTGTTCCATATGGTGGGAGTTCAACCGAGTCTCGCAAAGAAAAAGACAATCAGCATCATGTTTAGTAGTAGCACGTTGTAAAGCATGAACTGCCTGGGAAGTGCCAAGACCCTGGCAGTTCCAGCATAAGATTTTCATTTCTCACGGCGGGGTTGATTACAGTCAACCACCGCCGAAGTGTTTTTGACGCTGCTCATCCCAGCTGAACCAGTATTAGCCTGAAGTTTGTAAAAATATATAAAAAAAGAGAAAAAGGAGGTATTGGGACTCAAATATAAATATAAGAGGAACGGACAGAAGGAAGTATAAGATCATAAGTGAATCATATAGAGGCCACTGATACATGATTCAACTTGAAAAGGCCGAACATCAGAACAGATGTTGGAATGTTCCCTTTGTAAGGGTGGTATAATGTGATTAAGAAAAGAACGTAGAAAAGAAAGATAGTAGACAAAGAAGACAAATATAAGAACAAAGAAAAAACAAGCAAAATAATAAAACAAAACAAAATTATTATTAAGAAACCATATAAAAGAAACATCAAAACAGGAACTAAGAGGAGAAAACCCAAGGGGCCACATAAACCTAACAAAGACAAAAAAGAACCGAAAAAACTTAAGAAAAAAAGAAAAGAAAGCATAAAAGAAAAGACAACAAGCAGGAAAGCAGCATGTTGTGAAATAGGAACTGTCAGAGCGCTGCCAAAGCCCCAACAACTCCAAAATAAATTACTCATTTTGCTCGGCGGGGTTGATCTGAGTCAACCTCCGCCGCAGAGTTTTTTGCGCTGCTCATCCCAGCTTTCTCTATAGGTGTCATGCTAGCTCGTGGCCGCTTAACTCTAGTAGAATCATCAGGAGGAGTTCTTTTGGCACCCCGGCTCGAGGTCGGTCGGACGGCACGCTTAGGCGCTGGTGCAGAATCGAGCCAATCAGCTGCCTCTTGGAAATCTTGGTCATTGGCGAGATCAGCCTCCAGCTCTTGAAGGTCAGGGTCAGAGAGATTTACTTCCCCCATATTAGCAGTAGACTGTTGTCGTGTAGTAATAGTAGAGCTTTGGTCAGGAAAAACCGTTTGCAGCGGCTGTGTAGGATATCGACGAGCAAAGAGTTTGCTATGGACCGTAGGGAGGAGTCTGGGACCTTTGGGCAGAATAGATGGCAAATCAGTATTTGGAGCGGACTCATCGTTGGTCGAGTTGGATATCAAAGGGGCTTTACCCTTTTCAGTACTGGCATTGGCCGAGGATGTTTGTGAAGGAGTAGGCACTTGCTGAGCGGTAGAATCCTGATTAATATAACGAATACGACCTCTTTGAACAGGTTGTGAATCCTTCCTCTTAGGAACGTACCTTAACCAATCACCAAAGGGAAGTTGGTCTGGCCGCGATTCCACTGGAACAGAGCAAAAATCAAGTGAATGGCCGACACGGCCACAGCAGTAGCAAATTGTGGGAAGACGTTCATATTGGAGCAAGCAAAACCTGGTGGAAGGTCCACCTCCAAGAGCAACACAATGCCGAATTGGCTGCGTAACATCAATTAATAACCTGACCCGGAGATAGTCAACCATGTTGAGATCAATTTTCCTCGTATCAATTTTTGTAACAATTCCAATAATGGTCCCAAGAGACATGCCAATTTCGCTAGCCGATTCCTCCATGGCCAGAAAAATGTGTGGGATGTTGTAAATACGTACCCAAATATTCATCGTGGAAAAGGAATGCTCCTCATACGTGAAAGAAGGATTGTAAGGAGTAAGAGCAAGCCATTCATCTTTGTATGTCCAAGGACCTCTAGAGAGTATATCATCCTTAATTTTCTCATCCTTAAAACGGATGAGAAACAAATGTGGTTTCAGAACTTGTATAGAAACAAGCTTAACCATTGTCCAGATGCCAGTAAAAGCTTTGACAATCACCTGATCATCAATATCCTTCGAAGAAATAAGGTTCCCGAGAAGGGTTGCTCGTGTTTCATCTTCTGATAATCTCCAAGAAATATTGGGTTGAAAGATAGTTGCCTGCTCATCTGCAGTGAATTGAATATTACCAATATGTTGGAGAAAAGACTTAGAATCCATAGTAGAAAGAGGAAAAAGAAAGAGAGGAGGCGTGAGGGAAGAAGAAGAAGAAGAAGAGAGGCGTGTGATAGATAAAAGAGAATGAGGGAGATGGGCATATTTATAGAAGAAAGATAGAGTTTGAAGTGTATCAGGAATACAGTAAAGAAGATAGATAGTATTAGGAAAGATAATTAAAATATTATAAAATATTGGAGTATTAGATAATTTAGGAGTTTGAAAACACATAGAAAGCAGAATAATAAGGCAAAGATAATATAAAGAAGTTTTAATAAAGAAGGAGTAGACTTTATAATGAAAAGAAATACACAACGTAAAGAGGGTGACAGTCATGCAATTAGAATATGAGGGCAGATTGTGTACACCATAAAAGGTGTTGGAAAAAACCCCGCAACGGGTTGGTAAGTGGAAAAGAATAATAAGTAAATTAAACATAACGCCCCAAGGTAGAAACAAACCCACCCGACCAGCAACCAAGCATAAGCTCAACCGCTGCGATTGAGCACATAGAAACAACATGGCAGAGACCCTTCGCAGCCAAGACAAACTAAGGATGATCCACGCAGCAACACGAGTTAACAGAGGGAACCCAACCGGTGGCATGTTGATAGTACAGGCGACGAAAGGAGAGAACCAATGGCAGTGAACACAAACCAAAGGATGAAAGAAAATTGAACGGTATTCCAGAACAAAAGCTGGACTGGAAATACTATCCAAAGGACGACTGAGAAAAGTAAAGAACGAGGAAGTGAACAGCGTAAGACCGGGAGCTGCAGGACACGAAACAAGCCGGAGAAGAACACCACTCATCGGTCCGTTACCAATAGAGAAGAAAAGCGTAAGAGAGAATAGAACAGGAACAGCAGTGCACAAAACAAACCGGGGAAGAACGACCCTCGTCAGTTCTTCACCACAGGAGAAGATAAGCCTAGAAAAACCGAAAAAATACAAAGAAATAAAACAAGAGGAGATTAACTCCTTCCAGGAATAAAACTACAAACCAAAAAAAGAACCCCAGGTTCGGAAGAGGTAAAAATGAAACTAGGCAATACCCAGAAAGACTTCCACACAGTCTGGGACAACAGAAACAAACAAGAAGAAACGGGTTAAAAAGAGCAAGAAAGAAATAATGATACTATCCCCAAAGAGGGGTGGAAAATTAGCCTTAACGGCCATTGAATCATAGAACATCACAGACGTGGATGTGTATTCATCCTCCTGGCAGAAGAAAGAACGCTCGCCCCATCAAGAAAAGGATCCACAACTCGGAACACAAAACAAAGAAAAGAAAACGACAAAAGAACGATAAAAACCGAAGAGGGATCGAGCAAAACTCGATCGAGCGATCAAGCAGCAAACCTTAGCAAAGATAGAAGAAATCGAAACGTGAGGGAACCATCTATAAAGAAGTGAGAAGGACCAGGCCTCCTCTCTCAAAGAGGTGGTCGGTTTACGGATATAGTCACAGCCGGTACCAAGAAACCGAGCGATGAAGTAGTGGACGCCGAACAACAAAGCCAAGGCGAAATCCTGCAAAAGAAAAAGAAAAGGCCCCAAAAAACTCTCAGTCGTCCACAGCCGACCGCCGGACAGACGAGGAGATCCAGGAAAGCAGGAAACCACCATGACACCGGGAAAGCACGACGATGACGCCATAAAGCCCAAACCGAACCGAGAAGAAGAAAAGCGGGGGGGGGGGAAGGCGGCGGTAGGAAGGAAGAAAAGGAAAACAGTCACGGGGAAAAGAGGAGAGAGTTGAGAGAGTTGAGAGAGGAGGCCATTATCGTTCGAATTTTAACCGAGTAAAAAGCTAAAAATTTGAGATTAATTTGTATAATTTTGTTCAAAAGCCTATAATTAACTATTTGAACTTATAAAATTTAATTTAGTAACATTTGGTTCTCATTTTGATGCGATTAAACTATGCATGTCTAAATAGGCTTTATAGAGATTCCGTTCGAATTTTAACCGAGTAAACAATGGAAAATTTGAGATTAATCTGTATAATTTTATTCAAAAGCCCATAATTAAATATTTAAACTAATAAAATTTGATTTAATAACATTTGGTTGTCATTTTGTTGTGATTAAAATGTGCATATCTAAATGGGCTTTATATAGATTCTGTTCAAATTTTAACCGAGTAAAATTCTGAAAATTTGAGATTAATCTGTATAATTTTGTTCAAAGATAATAATTAAATATTTGAAATCATAAAATTTGATTTTAATAAAATTTGGTGGTCATTTTGATGCGATTAAAACGTGCATGTCTAAATGGGTTTTATAGAGATTCCGTTCGAATTTTAACCGAGTAAAAAGCTGAAAATTTGAGATTAATCTGTATAATTTTGTTGAAAAGCCTATAATTAACTATTTGAACTCATAAAATTTAATTTAACAACATTTGGTTGTTGTTTTGATGCGATTAATACGTGCATGTCTAAATGGGCTTTATAGAGATTCCGTTCGAATTTTAACCGTGTAAACAGCTGAAAATTTGAGATTAATCTATATAATTTTGTTCAAAAGCCCATAATTAAAAATTTAAACTCATAAAATTTGATCTAATAACATTTGGTTGTCGTTTTATTGGGATTAAAATGTGCATGTCTAAATGGGCTTTATAGAGATTCCATTCTAATTTTAACCGAGTAAAATTCTGAAAATTTGAGATTAATCCGTATAATTTTGTTCAAATGCAAATATTTAAATATTTGAAATCATAAAATTTGATTTTAATAAAATTTGGTTTTCGTTTTGATGCGATTAAAACGTGCATGTCTAAATGGGCTTTAGAGAGATTCCGTTCGAATTTTAACCAAGTAAAAAGCTGAAAATTTGAGATTAATCTATATAATTTTGTTCAAAAGTCTATAATTAACTATTTGAACTCATAAAATTTAATTTAATAATATTTGTTTGTCGTTTTGATGCGATTAATACGAGCATGTCTAAATATGCTCTATAGAGAATTCGTTTCAATTTTAACCGAGTAAAAACCTTAAAATTTGATATTAATCTGTATAATTTTATTCAAAAGCCCATAATTAAATATTTAAACTCATAAAATTTGATTTAATAAAATTTGGTTATCGTTTTGATGCAATTAAAACGTGCATGTCTAAATGGGCTTTATAGAGATTCTGTTCGAATTTTAACCCAGTAAAAAGCTGAAAATTTGAGATTAATCTGTATAATTTTGTTCAAAAGCCCATAATCAAGTATTTGAACTCGTAAAATTTGATTTAATAACATTTTAGTTGTCGTTTTGTTGCGATTAAAACGTGCATGTCTAAATGGGCTTTATAGAGATTCCATTCGAATTTTAACTAAGTTAAAAGCTAAAAATTTGAGATTAATTTGTATAATTTTCTCAAAAGCCCATAATCAAGTATTTGAACTCATAAAATTTGATTTAATAACATTTTAGTTGTCGTTTTGTTGCGATTAAAACGTGCATGTCTAAATGGGCTTTATAGAGATTCCGTTCGAATTTTAACTAAGTAAAATTCTGAAAAATTGAGATAATCCGTATAATTTTGTTTAAAAGCCTATAATTAACTATTTGAAATCATAAAATTTAATTTAATAACATTTGGTTGTCGTTTTGATGTGATTAAAACGCGTATGTCTAAATGGGTTTTATAGAGATTCCGTTCGAATTTTTACAGAGTAAACAACGGAAAATTTAAGATTAATCTGTATAATTTTATTCAAAATCCCATAATTAAATATTTAAACTCATAAAATTTCATTTAATAATATTTGGTTGTCGTTTTGTTGGGATTAAAATGTGCATATCTAAATGGGCTTTATATAGATTTCGTTCTAATTTTAACAGAGTAAAATTTTGAAAATTTGAGATTAATTTGTATAATTTTGTTTAAAGCTAACAATTAAATATTTGAAATCATAAAATTTGATTTTAATAAAATTTGGTTTTCGTTTTGATGCGATTAAAACGTGAATGTCTAAATGGGCTTTATAGAGATTTCGTTCGAATTTTAACCAAGTAAAAAGCTGAAAATTTGAGATTAATCTATATAATTTTGTTCAAAAGCCTATAATTAACTATTTTAACACATAAAATTTAATTTAATAACATTTGGTTGTCGATTTGATGCGATTAATTCGTGCATGTCTAAATGAGCTTTATAGAGATTCCGTTCGAATTTTAACCGAGTAAACACTTGAATATTTGAGATTAATCTGTATAATTTCGTTCAAAAGCCCATAATTAAATATTTAAACTCATAAAATTTGATTTAATAACATTTGGTTGTCATTTTGTTGGATTAAAATGTACATGTCTAAATGGGCTTTATAGAGATTCCGTTCTAATTTTAACCGAGTAAAATTCTGAAAATTTGAGATTAATCTGTATAATTTTGTTCAAATGCAAATATTTAAAAATTTTAAATCATAAAATTTTATTTTAATAAAATTTGGTTGTCGTTTTGATACGATTAAAACGTACATGTCTAAACGGGCTTTATAGAGATTTCGTTCGAATTTTAACCAAGTAAAAACCTAAAAATTTGAGATTAATCTGTATAACTCTGTTCAAAAGCCTATAATTAACTATTTGAACTCATAAAATTTAATTTAATAACATTTGGTTGTCGTTTTAATGCGATTAATACGTGCATGTCTAAATGGGCTTTATAGAGATTCTGTTCGAATTTTAACCGAATAAACAGTTGAAAATTTGAGATTAATCTGTATAATTTTGTTCAAAACACATAATTAAATATTTAAACTCATAAAATTTGATTTAATTATATTTGGTTTTCGTTTTGTTGGGATTAAAATGTGCATATCTAAATGGGCTTTATATAGATTTCGTTCTAATTTTAACCGAGTAAAATTCTGAAAATTTGAGATTAATCTGTATAATTTTGTTCAAAGGTAATAATTAAATATTTGAAATCATAAAATTTGATTTTAATAAAATTTGGTTTTCGTTTTGATGTGAGTAAAACGTGCATGTCTAAATGGGCGTTATAGAGATTCTGTTCGAATTTTAACAGAGTAAAAAGCTGAAAATTATAGATTAATCTGTATAATTTTGTTCAAAATCCTATAATTAACCATTTGAACTCATAAAATTTAATTTAATAACATTTGGTTGTCGTTTTGATGCGATTAATACGAGCATGTCTAAATATGCTCTATAGAGAATCCGTTCGAATTTTAACCGAGTAAATACCTTAAAATTTGAGATTAATCTGTATAATTTGGTTCAAAAGCCTATAATTAATTATTTAAACTCATAAAATTTGATTTAGTAACATTTGGTTGTCGTTTTGTTGGGATTAAAACGTGCATGGCTAAATGGGCTTTATAGAGATTCCGTTCTAATTTTAACCGAGTAAAATTCTGAAAATTTGAGATTAATCTGTATAATTTTGTTCAAAAGCTGATAATTAAATATTTGAATTCATAAAATTTGATTTTAATAAAGTTTGGTTGTCGTTTTGATGCGATTAAAACGTACATATCTAAATGGACTTTATAGAGATTCCGTTCGAATTTTATCCGAGTGAAAAGCTGAAAATTTGAGATTAATCTTTATAATTTTGTTCAAAAGCCTATAATTAACTATTTGAACTCAAAATTTAATTTAATAACATTTGGTTGTCGTTTTGATGCGATTAATACGAGCATATCTAAATGTTCTCTATAGAGAATCCGTTCAAATTTTAACTGGGTAAAAACCTTAAAATTTGAGATTAATCTGTATAATTTTGTAGAAAAGCCCGTAATTAAATATTTAAACTTATAAAACTTGATTTAATAAAATTTGGTTATTGTTTTGATGCGATTAAAACGTGCATGTCTAAATGGGCTTTATAGAGATTCCATTCGAATTTTAACCCAGTAAAAAGCTGAAAATTTGAGATTAATCTGTACAATTTTGTTCAAAAGCCTAAAATAAAGTATTTGAACTCATAAAATTTGATTTAATAACATTTTAGTTGTCGATTTATTGCGATTAAAACGTGCATTTCTAATTGAGCTTTATAGAGATTCCGTTCGAATTTTAACCGAGTAAAATGCTGAAAATTTTAGATTAATTTGTATAATTTTGTTCAATTTCAGATTAATCTGTATAATTTTGTTCAAAAGATAATAATTAAATATTTGAAATCATAAAATTTGATTTTAATAAAATTGGGTTATCATTTTGATGCGATTAAAACGTGCATGTCTAAATGGGCTTTATAGAGATTCCTTTCGAGTTTTAACCGAGTAAAAAGCTGAGAATTTGAGATTCATCTGTATAATTTTGTTCAAAAGCCTATAATTAACTGTTTAAACTCATAAAATTTAATTTAATAACATTTCTTTGTCATTTTGATGCGATTAATACGAGCATGTCTAAATGTGCTCTATAGAGAATCCTTTTGAATTTTAACCGAGTAAAACCCTTAAAATTTGAGATTAATCTGTATAATTTTGTTCAAAACCCCATAATTAAATATTTGAACTCATAAAATTTGATTTAATAACATTTGATTGTCGTTTTACTGGGATTAAAACGTGCATGTCTAAATGGGCTTTATAGAGATTCTGTTCGAATTTTAACCGAGTAAAATTCCTAAAATTTCAGATTAATCTGTATAATTTTGTTCAAAAGCTAATAATTGAATATTAGAAATTATAAAATTTGATTTTAACAAAATTTGGTTGTCGTTTTGATACGATTAAAATGTGCATGTCTAAATGGGCTTTATAGAGATTTTGTTCAAATTTTAACCTAGTAAAAAGCTGAAAATTTCAGATTAATTTGTATAATTTTGTTCAAAAGCCTATAATTAACTATTTGAACTCATAAAATTTAATTTAATAACATTTGGTTGTCGTTTTGATGCGATTAATACGAGCATATCTAAATGTGCTATATAGAGAATCCGTTCGAATTTTAACCAAGTAAAAACCATAAAATTTAAGATTAATCTGTATAATTTTGTTCAAAAGGCCATAATTAAATATTTAAACTCATAAAATTTGATTTAATAATATTTGGTTGTCGTCTTACTGGGATTAAAACGTGCATGTCTAAATGGGATTTATAGAGATTCCGTTCGAATTTTAACCGAGTAAAATTCTAAAAATTTCAGATTAATCTATATAATTTTGTTCAAAAGATAATAATTAAATATTTGAAATCATAGAATTTAATTTTAATAAAATCGGGTTAACATTCTGATGCGATTAAAACGTGTATGTCTAAATGGGCTTTATAGAGATTCTGATCGAATTTTAACCGAGTAAAAAGCTGAAAATTTGAGATTAATTTGTATAATTTTATTCGAAAGCCTATAATTAACTATTTGAACTCATAAAATTTAATTTAATAACATTTGGTTGTCGTTTAAATGCGATTAATACAAGCATGTCTAAATATGCTCTATAGAGAATCCGTAAGAATTTTAACCGAGTAAAAACCTTAAAATTTGAGATTAATCTGTATAATTTGATTCAAAAGCCAATAATTAACTATTTGAACTCATAAAATTTAATTTAATAACATTTGGTTGTCGTTTTGATGCGATTAAGAGGAGCATGTCTAAATGTGCTCTATAGAGAATCCTTTTGAATTTTAACCGAGTAAAACCCTTAAAATTTGAGATTAATCTGTATAATTTTGTTCAAAACCCCATAATTAAAAATTTGAACTCATAAAATTTGATTTAATAACATTTGGTTGTCGTCTTGCTGGGATTAAAACGTGCATGTCTAAATGGGCTTTATAGAGATTCCGTTCGAATTTTAACCGAGTAAAATTCTAAAAATTTCAGATTAATCTATATAATTTTGTTCAAAAGATAATAATTAAATATTTGAAATCATAGAATTTAATTTTAATAAAATTGGGTTATCATTTTGATGCGATTAAAACGTGTATGTCTAAATGGCATTTATAGAGATTCCGATCGAATTTTAACCGAGTAAAAAGCTGAAAATTTGATATTAATTTGTATAATTTTATTCGAAAGCCTATAATTAAATATTTGAACTCATAAAATTTAATTTAATAACATTTGGTTGTCGTTTAAATGCGATTAATACAAGCATGTCTAAATATGCTCTATAGAGAATCCGTTCGAATTTTAACCGAGTAAAAACCTTAAAATTTGAGATTAATCTGTATAATTTGATTCAAAATGCCAATAATTAACTATTTGAACTCATAAAATTTAATTTAATAATATTTCTTTGTCGTTTTGATGCGATTAAGAGGAGCATGTCTAAATGTGCTCTATAGAGAATCCTTTTGAATTTTAACCGTGTAAAAACCTTAAAATTTGAGATTAATCTGTAAAATTTTGTTCAAAACCCCATAATTAAATATTTGAACTCATAAAATTTTATTTAATAACATTTGGTTGTCGTTTTGCTGGGATTAAAACGTGCATGTCTAAATGGGCTTTATAGAGATTATGTTCGAATTTTAAGCGAGTAAAATTCTGAAAATTTCAGATTAATCTGTATAATTTTGTTCAAAAGATAATAATTAAATATTTGAAATCATAAAATTTGATTTTAATAAAATTTGGTTGTTATTTTGATGCGATTAAAACGTGCATGTCTAAATGGGCTTTATAGAGATTCCTTTCGAATTTTAACCGAGTAAAAAGCTGAGAATTTGAGATTCATCTGTATAATTTTGTTCAAAAGCCTATAATTAACAATTTGAACTCATAAAATTTAATTTAATAACATTTCTTTATCGTTTTGATGCGATTAATACGAGCATGTCTAAATGTGCTCTATAGAGAATCCTTTTGAATTTTAACCGAGTAAAACCTTTAAAATTTGAGATTAATCTGTATAATTTTGTTCAAAACCCCATAATTAAATATTTGAACTCATAAAATTTGATTTAATAACATTTGTTTGTCGTTTTGCAGGGATTAAAACGTGCATGTCTAAAGGGGCTTTATAGATATTCTTTTCGAATTTTAACCGAGTAAAATTCTGAAAATTTAAGATTAATCAGTATAATTTTTTTCAAAAGCTAATAATTAAATATTTGAAATTATAAAATTTGATTTTAATAAAATTTGGTTGTCGGTTTGATGTGATTAAAACGTGCATGTCCAAATGGGCTTTATAGAGATTCTGTTCAAATTTTAACCGAGTAAAAAGCTGAAAATTTGTGATTAATTTGTATAATTTTGTTCAAAAGCCTATAATTAACTATTTGAACTCATAAAATTTAATTTAATAACATTTGGTTGTTGTTTTGATGCGATTAATACAAGCATGTCTAAATGTGCTCTATAGAGAATTCGTTCGAATTTTAACAGAGTAAAAACCTTAAAATTTGAGATTAATCTGTATAATTTTTTTCAAAAGCCTATAATTAACTATTTGAACTCATAAAATTTAATTTAATAACATTTGGTTGTCGTTTTGATGCGATTTAGACGAGCATGTCTAAATGTGATCTATAGAGAATCCTTTTGAATTTTAACCGAGTAAAACCCTTAAAATTTGAGATTAATCTGTATAATTTTCTTCAAAACCCCATAATTAAATATTTGAACTCATAAAATTTGATTTAATAACATTTGATTGTCGTTTTACTGGGATTAAAACGTGCATGTCTAAATGGGCTTTATAGAGATTCTGTTCGAATTTTAACCGAGTAAAATTCCTAAAATTTCAGATTAATCTGTATAATTTTGTTCAAAAGCTAATAATTGAATATTAGAAATTATAAAATTTGATTTTAACAAAATTTGGTTGTCGTTTTGATACGATTAAAATGTGCATGTCTAAATGGGCTTTATAGAGATTTTGTTCAAATTTTAACCTAGTAAAAAGCTGAAAATTTCAGATTAATTTGTATAATTTTGTTCAAAAGCCTATAATTAACTATTTGAACTCATAAAATTTAATTTAATAACATTTGGTTGTCGTTTTGATGCGATTAATACGAGCATATCTAAATGTGCTATATAGAGAATCCGTTCGAATTTTAACCAAGTAAAAACCATAAAATTTAAGATTAATCTGTATAATTTTGTTCAAAAGGCCATAATTAAATATTTAAACTCATAAAATTTGATTTAATAATATTTGGTTGTCGTCTTACTGGGATTAAAACGTGCATGTCTAAATGGGATTTATAGAGATTCCGTTCGAATTTTAACCGAGTAAAATTCTAAAAATTTCAGATTAATCTATATAATTTTGTTCAAAAGATAATAATTAAATATTTGAAATCATAGAATTTAATTTTAATAAAATCGGGTTAACATTCTGATGCGATTAAAACGTGTATGTCTAAATGGGCTTTATAGAGATTCTGATCGAATTTTAACCGAGTAAAAAGCTGAAAATTTGAGATTAATTTGTATAATTTTATTCGAAAGCCTATAATTAACTATTTGAACTCATAAAATTTAATTTAATAACATTTGGTTGTCGTTTAAATGCGATTAATACAAGCATGTCTAAATATGCTCTATAGAGAATCCGTAAGAATTTTAACCGAGTAAAAACCTTAAAATTTGAGATTAATCTGTATAATTTGATTCAAAAGCCAATAATTAACTATTTGAACTCATAAAATTTAATTTAATAACATTTCTTTGTCGTTTTGATGCGATTAAGAGGAGCATGTCTAAATGTGCTCTATAGAGAATCCTTTTGAATTTTAACCGTGTAAAAACCTTAAAATTTGAGATTAATCTGTAAAATTT
The DNA here is from genome assembly GCA_035048815.1 of Abelmoschus esculentus. Lineage (NCBI taxonomy): Eukaryota > Viridiplantae > Streptophyta > Magnoliopsida > Malvales > Malvaceae > Abelmoschus > Abelmoschus esculentus. The sequence continues at coordinate 6,434,959 of JAUCBN010000026.1, read as the reverse complement.
TGTTCAAAACCCCATAATTAAATATTTGAACTCATAAAATTTTATTTAATAACATTTAGTTGTCGTTTTGCTAGGATTAAAACGTGCATAAATGGGCTTTATAGAGATAATGTTCGAATTTTAAGCGAGTAAAATTCTGAAAATTTCAGATTAATCTGTATAATTTTGTTCAAAAGATAATAATTAAATATTTGAAATCATAAAATTTGATTTTAATAAAATTTGGTTGTCATTTTGATGCGATTAAAACGTGCATGTCTAAATGGGCTTTATAGAGATTCCTTTCGAATTTTAACCGAGTAAAAAGCTGAGAATTTGAGATTCATCTGTATAATTTTGTTCAAAAGCCTATAATTAACTATTTGAACTCATAAAATTTAATTTAATAACATTTCTTTATCGTTTTGATGCGATTAATACGGGCATGTCAAAATGTGCTCTATAGAGAATCCTTTTGAATTTTAACCGAGTAAAACCTTTAAAATTTGAGATTAATCTGTATAATTTTGTTCAAAACCCCATAATTAAATATTTGAACTCATAAAATTTGATTTAATAACATTTGTTTGTCGTTTTGCAGGGATTAAAACGTGCATGTCTAAATGGGCTTTATAGATATTCTTTTCGAATTTTAACCGAGTAAAATTCTGAAAATTTAAGATTAATCAGTATAATTTTGTTCAAAAGCTAATAATTAAATATTTGAAATTATAAAATTTGATTTTAATAAAATTTGGTTGTCGGTTTGTGCGATTAAAACGTGCATGTCTAAATGGGCTTTATAGAGATTCTGTTTAAATTTTAACCAAGTAAAAAGCTGAAAATTTGAGATTAATTTGTATAATTTTGTTCAAAAGCCTATAATTAACTATTTGAACTCATAAAATTTAATTTAATAACATTTGGTTGTTGTTTTGATGCGATTAATACAAGCATGTGTAAATGTGCTCTATAGAGAATTCGTTCGAATTTTAACCGAGTAAAAACCTTAAAATTTGAGATTAATCTGTATAATTTTTTTCAAAAGCCTATAATTAACTATTTGAACTCATAAAATTTAATTTAATAACATTTGGTTGTCGTTTTGATGCGATTAAGATGAACATGTCTAAATGTGCTCTGTAGAGAATCCGTTCGAATTTTAACCAAGTAAAAACCTTAAAATTTGAGATTAATCTGTATAAATTTGTTCAAAAGCCCATAATTAAATATTTAAACTCAGAAAATTTGATTTAATAACATTTGGTTTTCGTCTTGCTGGGATTAAAACGTGCATATCTAAATGCGCTTTATAGAGATTCCGTTCGAATTTTAAATGAGTAAAATTCTAAAAATTTCATATTAATTTATATAATTTTGTTCAAAAGGTAATAATTAAATATTTGAAATCATAAAATTTGATTTTAATAAAATTTGGTTGTCGTTTTGATGCGATTAAAACGTGGATGTCCAAATTGGCTTAATAGAGATTCCGTTCGAATATTAGCCGAGTAAAAACCTGAATATTTGAGATTAACTGTATAATTTTGTTCAAAAGCCTATAATTAACTATTTGAACTCATAAAATTTAATTTAATAACATTTGGTTGTCGTTTTGATGCAATTAATACGAACATGTCTAAATGTGCTCTATAGAGAATCCGTTCGAATTTTAACCAAGTAAAAACCCTACAATTTGAGATTAATCTGTATAATTTTGCTCAAAAGCGTATAATTAAATATTTAAACTCATAAAATTTGATTTAATAACATTTGGTTGTCGTCTTTCTAGGATTAAAACGTGCATATCTAAATGGGCTTTATAGAGATTCTGTTCGAATTTTAACCGAGTAAAATTCTAAAAATTTCAGATTAATCTATATAATTTTGTTAAAAAGATAATAATTAAATATTTGAAATCATAAAATTTGATTTTACTAAAATTTGGTTATCGTTTTGATGCGATTAAAACGTGCATGTCTAAATGGGCTGTATAGAGATTCCGTTCGAATTTTAACCGAGCAAAAAGTTGAATATTTGAGATTAATCTGTATAATTTTGTTCAAAAGCCTATAATTAACTATTTGAACTCATAAAATTTAATTTAATAATATTTGGTTGTCGTTTTGATGCGATTATTACGAGCATGTCTAAATGTGCTCTATAGAGAATTCGTTCGAATTTTAAGCAAGTAAAAACCTTAAAATTTGAGATTAATCTCTATAATTTTGTTCAAAAGCCAATAATTAAATATTTGAACTCATAAAATTTGATTTGATAACATTTGGTTGTCGTTTTGTTGGGATTAAAACGTGCATGTCTAAATGGTCTTTATAGAGTTTCCCTTCTAATTTTAACCGAGTAAAATTCTGAAAATTTTAGATTAATCTGTATAATTTTGTTCAAAAGCTAATAATTAAATTTTGAAATCATAAAATTTTATTTTAAGAAAATTTGGTTGTCGTTTTGATGCGATTAAAACGTGCATGTCTAAACGGGCTTTGTAGAGATTCCCTTTGAATTTTAACCGAGTAAAAAGCTGAAAATTTGAGATTAATCTGTATAATTTTGTTCAAAAGCCTATAATTAACTATTTGAACTCATAAACTTTAATTTAATAACATTGGTTGTCGTTTTGATGCGATTAATACGAGCATGTATAAATGTGCTCTATAGAGAATCCGTTCGAATTTTAACTGAGTAAAAACCTTAAAATTTAAGATTAATCTGTATAATTTTATTCAAAACACAATAATTAAATATTTAAACTTACAAAATTTGATTTTAATAAAATTTGGTTGTCGTTTTGATCCGATTAAAACTTGCATGTCTAAATGGGCTTTATAGAGATTCAGTTCGAATTTTAACCGAATAAAAAGCTGAAAATTTGAGATTAATCTGTATAATTTTATTCAAAAGCCTATAATTAACTATTGAAACTCATAAAATTTAATTTATTAACATTTGCTTGTCGTTTTGATGCGATTAATACGAGCATGTCTAAATGTGCTCTATAGAGAATCCGTTCGAATTTTAACAGAGTAAAAACAATAAAATTTGAGATTAATCTATATAATTTTGTTCAAAAGACCATAATTAAATATTTAAACTCATAAAATTTGATTTACTAACATTTGGTTATCGTTTGGTTGGGATTAAAACGTGCATGTCTAAATAGGCTTTATAGAGATTCCGTTCGAATTTTAACCGAGTAAAAAGCTAAAAATTTGAGATTAATCTGTATAATTTTGTTCAAAAGCACATAATTAAATATTTAAACTCATAAAATTTGATTTTAATAAAATTTGGTTGTCGTTTTGATGCGATTAAAACGTGCTAAATGGGCTTTATAGAGATTCCGTTCGAATTTTAACCGAGTAAAAAGCTGAAAATTTGAGATTAATCTGTATAATTTTGTTCAAAATCCTATAATTAACTATTTGAACTCATAAAAGTTAATTTAATAACATTTGGTTGTCGTTTTGATGCGATTAATACGAACACGTCTAAATGTGCTCTATAGAGAATCCGTTCCAATTTTAACAAAGTAAAAACCTTAAAATTTGAGATTAATTTGTATAATTTTGTTCAAAAGCCCATAATTATATATTTAAGCTCATAAAATTTGATTTAATAATATTTGGTTGTCGTCTTGCTGGGATTAAAACGTGCATGTCTAAATGGGCTTTATAGAGATTCCGTTCGAATTTTAATTGAGTAAAATTCTGAAAATTTCAGATTAATCTGTATAATTTTTTTCAAAAGCTAATAACTAAATATTTGAAATCATAAAATTTGATTTTAATAAAATTTGGTTGTCGTTTTGATGAGATTAAAACGTGCATGTCTAAATGGGCTTTATAGAGATTACGTCCGAATTTTAACCGAGTAAAAAGCTAAAAATTTGAGATTAATTTGTATAATTTTGTTCAAAATCCTATAATTAACTATTTGAACTCATCAAATTTAATTTAATAACATTTGGTTGTCGTTTTGATGCGATTAATACGAGCATGTCTAAATGTGCTCTATAGAGAATCCGTTCGAACTTTAACCAAGTAAAAACCTTAAAATTTGAGATTAATCTGTATAATTTTGTTCAAAAGCCCAAAATTAAATATTTAAACTCATAAAATTTGATTTTAATAAAATTTAGTTGTCGTTTTGATACGATTAAAACGTGCATGGCTAAATGGGCTTTATAGAGATTCCATTCAAATTTTTACCGAGTAAAAACCTTAAAATTTGAGATTAATCTATATAATTTTGTTCAAAAGCCCATAATTAAATATTTAAACTCATAAAATTTGATTTACTAATATTTGGTTTTAGTTTGGTTGAGATTAAAACGTGCATGTCTAAATGAGCTTTATTGAGATTCCGTTCGAATTTTAACCGAGTAAAAACCTTAAAATTTGAGATTAATCTATATAATTTTGTTCAAAAGCCTATAATTAAATATTTAAACTCATAAAATTTGATTTACTAACATTTGGTTGTCGTTTGGTTGGGATTAAAACGTGCATGTCTAAATGGGCTTTATAGAGATTCTGTTTAAATTTTAACCGAGCAAAAAACAAAAAATTTGAGATTAATCTGTATAATTTTGTTCAAAAGCCTATAATTAACTATTTGAACTCATAAAATTTAATTTAATAACATTTGGTTCTCGTTTTGATGCAATTAATACGAGCATGTCTAAATATGCTCTATAGAGAATCCGTTCGAATTTTAACCGATTAAAAACTTGCTCTAAATATGCTCTAAATTTGACATATTTAGACATGCTCTATATAGAGCATGTCTAAGTATGTCTAAATATGCTCTATATAGATTAATCTATATACTTTTATTCAAAAGTCCCTAATTAAATATTTAAACTCATAACATTTTATTTAGTAACATTTGGTTGTCGTTTGGTTGGGATTAAAACGTGCATGTCTAAATGGGCTTTATAGAGATTCCGTTCTAATTTTAACCAAGTAAAATTCTGAAAATTTCAAATTAATCTGTATAATTTTGTTCAAAAGATAATAATTAAATATTTGAAATCATAAAATTTGATTTTAATAAAATTTGGTTATCGTTTTGATGCGATTTATACGAGCATGTCTAAATGTGCTCTATAGAGAATCTTTTCGAATTTTAACCGAGTAAAAAGTTGAAAATTTAAGATTAATCTATATAATTTTGTTCAAAAGCCCATAATTAAATATTTAAACTCATAAAATTTGATTCAATAATATTTGGTTGTCGTTTGGTTGGGATTAAAACATGCATGTCTAAATGGGCTTTATAGAGATTACGTTCGAATTTTAACCGAGTAAAAAGCTAAAAATTTGAGATTAATTTGCATAATTTTGTTCAAACTCCTATAATTAACTATTTGAACTCATCAAATTTAATTTAATAACATTTGGTTGTCGTTTTGATGCGATTAATACGAGCATGTCTAAATGTGCTCTATAGAGAATCCGTTCGAATTTTAACCAAGTAAAAACCTTAAAATTTGAGATTAATCTGTATAATTTAGTTCAAAAGCCCATAATTAAATATTTAAACTCATAAAATTTGTTTTAATAACATTTGGTCGTCATTTTGATGCGATTAATACAAGCATATATAAATGTGATTTATAGAGAATCCGTTCGAATTTTAACCGAGTAAAAACCTTAAAATTTGAGATTAATCTGTATAATTTTCTTCAAAAGCCTATAATTAACTATTTGAACTCATAAAATTTGATTTAATAACATTTGGTTGTCGTTTTGTTGAGATTAAAACGTGCATGTCTAAATGGGCTTTATAGAGATTCCGTTCGAATTTTAACGAAGTAAAAAGCTAAGAATTTGAGATTAATCCGTATATTTTTTTCGAAAGCCCATAATCAAGTATTTGAAATCATAAAATTTTATTTAATAACAATTGGTTATCGTTTTGTTGGGATTAAAACGTGCATGTTTAAATAGGCTTTATAAAGATTTCGTTCTAATTTTAACCGAGTAAAATTCTGAAAATTTGAAATTAATCTGTATGATTTTGTTTAAAAGTTAATAATTAATTATTTGAAATCATAAAATTTGATTTAATAAAATTTGGTTATTGTTTTGATGCGATTAAAATGTGCATGTCTAAATGTTCTTTATAGAGATTCCGTTCGAATTTTAACCTAGTAAAAAGCTGAAAATTTGAGATTAATCTGTATAATTTTGTTCAAAAGCCTATATTTAACTATTTGAACTCATAAAATTTGTTTTAATAAAATTTGGTTATCGTTTTGATACAATTAATACGTGCATGTCTAAATATGCTCTATAGAGAATCCGCTCGAATTTTAACCGAGTAAAAACCTAAAAATTTGAGATTAATCTGTATATTTTTGTTCAAAAGCCTATAATTAACTATTTGAACTCATAAAATTTGATTTAATAATATTTGGTTGTCGTTTTGATGCGATTAATACAAGCATATATAAATGTGCTTTATAGAGAATCCGTTCGAATTTTAACCGAGTAAAAACCTTAAAATTTGAGATTAATCTGTATAATTTTCTTCAAAAGCCTATAATTAACTATTTGAACTCATAAAATTTGATTTAATAACATTTGGTTGTCGTTTTGTTGAGATTAAAACGTGCATGTCTAAATGGGCTTTATAGAGATTCCGTTCGAATTTTAACGAAGTAAAAAGCTAAGAATTTGAGATTAATCCGTATATGTTTTTCGAAAGCCCATAATCAAGTATTTGAAATCATAAAATTTTATTTAATAACAATTGGTTATTATTTTGTTGGGATTAAAACGTGCATGTTTAAATAGGCTTTATAGAGATTTCGTTCTAATTTTAACCGAGTAAAATTCTGAAAATTTAAAATTAATCTGTATGATTTTGTTTAAAAGTTAATAATTAATTATTTGAAATCATAAAATTTGATTTAATAAAATTTGATTATTGTTTTGATGCGATTAAAATGTGCATGTCTAAATGTTCTTTATAGAGATTCCGTTCGAAGTTTAACCTAGTAAAAAGCTAAAAATTTGAGATTAATCTGTATAATTTTGTTAAAAATCCCGTAATCAAGTATTTGAACTCAAAAAATTTGATTTAATAACATTTTGGTTGTCGTTTTGTTATGATTAAACCGTGCATGTCTAAATGGGCTTTATAGGTATTCCATTCGAATTTTAAACGAGTAAACAACTGATAATTTGAGATTAATCTGTATAATTTTGTTCAACAGCTCATAATCAAGTACTTGAACTCATAAAATTTTATTTAATAACATTTTGGTTATCGTTTTGTTGTGATTAAAACGTGCATGTCTAAATAGGCTTTATAGAGAATTTGTTCTAATTTTAACCGAGTAAAATTCTGAAAATTTGAGATTAATCTGTATAATTTTGTTCAAATGCGAATAATTAAATATTTGAAATCATAAAATTTGATTTTAACAAAATTTTGTTGTCGTTTTGATGAGATTAAAACGTGCATGTCTAAATGGGCTTTATAGAGATTCCGTTTGAATTTTAACCGAGTAAAAAGCTGAAAATTTGAGATTAATCTGTATAATTTTGTTCAAAAGCCTATAATTAACTATTTGAACTCATAAAATTTAATTCAATAACATTTGATTGTCGTTTTGATGCGATTAATATGAGCATGTCTAAATGTGCTCTATAGAGAATCCGTTCGAATTTTAACAGAGTAAAAACCTTAAAATTTGTGATTAATTTGTATAAATTTGTTCCAAAGCCCATAATTAACTATTTAAACTTATAAAGTTTAATTTAATAACATTTGGTTTTCGTTTTTTTGTGATTAAAACGTGCATGTCTAAATAGGCTTTATAGAGAATCTGTTCTAATTTTAACCGAGTAAAATTCTGAAAATTTTAGATTAATCTGTATAATTTTGTTCAAAAGCTAATAATTAAATATTTAAAATCATAAAATTTGATTTTAATAAAATTTGGTTGTCGTTTTGATGGGATTAAAACGTGTATGTCTAAATGGGCTTTATAGAGATTCTGTTCGAATTTTAACCGAGTTAAAAGCTGAAAATTTGAGATTAATCTGTATAATTTTGTTTAAAAGTCTATAATTAACTATTTGAACTTATAAAATTTTAGTTAATAACATTTGGTTGTCTTTTTGATGCGATAAATACGAGCATGTCTACATGTGCTCTATAGAGAATCCGTTCGATTAACGGAAACAATCCGATCATAAACAAACATCTGATTAAACACTTAAGTAAGTTAAGGACTAAAACGTAAAACTTTTAAATTCTAATAACAAAGTAGAAATTATTTTCATCAAAGTTCAATTAAACACATAAGTATACTTCACGGTAAATTTCAAGTCAAACGGATCATTCTAACATCATCAATTGCATGTTTCTCTAATTTAGGGACCAAAATGTAAATATTTCAAATTATAAGGAATTCTTCCAAATTGAGTTAACCATCTTGAAATTAAATCAACTTTATGCATCCATGTGAAATTTCAGCTCAAAATAACATCTGTAGATACCCCCCAATTGCAAAAGAAAGATATTCGGAACTAAAATGCAATTTCCAACAACTATCAATTTCCATGAAGGTTTCGAAACTTTTCGCGTCCAGTAACCCTACAGAATTGAAATTGCCTGCAAGGTTTCGAAACCTTCCTAAAGATTTTGAAACTGTTTGGCAAAGGTTTTTAAACATTCCCTAAGGTTTCGAAACTTTAGGTCTAGAAGCTAAAAATTCCATCACACTAAGTGAACATCATCGGCTCAAACACAACCGTCAATCACTATTAACTATATGCATTAATCCTAAGCATAAATAGCACCATATAACACATGATTATCAACATCAAGAACATCAAGCAAACTATAGACATGCTACCTAGAACATGATTAAAAAAATAACGACCATGCAAGTACATGCTTCAACAATCTAAACATCACCATAGTTCATCAATTAACAATCAAGCAACATAGGTCTTATTTCAATATAAACCAAAGTCAAGTTCACACTCCTCACATTGGTTGGGTTTACACATTGCCAAGCCCCAACTTATTTGTCAAAACATACCGAATTTGAAGTAACCTTTCCCCTTGATTTCCTTGCTCCGAATGTAGTCCCGAGTGCCTTTATTTTTCTGCAAGGATGAAAAGAGAGCTTAAGCAAACATGCTTAGTGAGGACGCTCTACACAATATCATCAATGCATCTATTTAAAATCATAAAGAAACCATAGTTTGCAATGCATCATTAAAAACATGCATGCTTAACATTCCACGTCCATGTATATAACATCAAATCACTTTCTTGAGTATGTTCAACATTATCAATACATTTCATGAATGATGCACAATGTCCTCATTTAATCCATGTATGCATATTGGTTTCTAGTGATCACTTATTGTGAACCTTAAGTTCACTGAATACACGGATCCATTGTTAGAGACCATTAGTCTCGTCATGACATCAAGTCACCATTGACATGACACCAAGTCACCATTGACATGACACCAAGTCACCATTGATATGACACGAAGTCTCCATTGACATGACACGAAGTCACTATTATAGCACTACCATGCACGATTAGATACATAGTCACCCTTGTTACGTGTAGGCGGCTCTACCACGCACGATTGGACACAAAGTCACCCTCGTTACGTATAGGAAATATTCTTTATTCTCAATAATGTTTATAGTGCACTTAAGACAATCCTAATAACATGTCATTCGTATTCGAATCTAAAGTTAGTGTCACTAAGCCAATATCATTATCAAATGTGTATGATAATTTGCTACTCATAATGCATGCATAATATGTTCACAAATGAATCAAATATCATGTCCAATGGCACCATCAATTTCAAGGCAAATAACCACATAATATTCCAATTCATTTTCATCTCATAATACATCCATAATATGCTCAACAAATGAACCGAAAGTCATGCCCTTTGGAACCTTTAATTTGAAGGCAAATAACCACCTATATTCCAAATTCATTTTCCATGTTTTCCTTAACAATGTATGTCTTTTTAAACCAGGCATTTTCAGCAATTATCTCATGCATGCACAAATTCAAAATCATGTTTATGTATTTCCAAAAATCTCATTACATTACCTACATCAATGTCTTTACCGAATGTAGCCGAAGCTCATGTTAATATATGAAAAACATTTACTTCACTTAATCTTGAACTATGGAAAGTTTTCACACTCTTCCATAGTCCCTAAAACAGAACCGTACCAAAACGATTCGCTTTAAGTCTGAAAAACACTCACCGACAAGCAAACCGAACCTTCGCCGATGCTCCGATGGCAACGCCAATGCACCAGCCACTTATGCACCTTCTTGCACTACCTCTACATCATTAAAAATAGAGAATATTCACATCACAACATGTTCAAACCAGCAGCCACATCAAACCTCCACAAAAATACCGAAAACTTAGCCAAAAAGATTGAAAACTAATACGAAACGCATCCGAACAATATCAGCCCAAAACCTAATGATTCTAACATCTAATCCACTTCAATTATGAACCAAAAACACATCTAAACCATCCTTATACCTCCAGTAATATTAAAACATCTAAAACAACCCCTAAAATAACCGAAAATCACCTTAAAATAACACCATTGCATTATTCCGGGATTAAATTAATGTGCCATCAATTGAAGACTCAATTAATAATTTAATTGACTTAATAACATAATTAAATTCATCTAATTACAGCATTTAATGAGATCTAAAAAGATTTCACAAAAACATTCATAAAATCATTAGATCTAGCATTGAAAACATAAAATCAAGTTTCATTTAAAGATTAGCAAGCTAATACTTGGAAATTTCAATAAATAACCTTAGAAAAAGAGTTAAAATCCAGCAAATTACCTTTGAGATCTATCCACCAAAAAGATGAAGTTTTCTCTTCTTCATTCCTTGTAAATTGGTGTTGATTTGATAAAATTGATGGTTAGGTTTTATAAAGAATGGAAAGATGATTAAAATGAAGTAATCTTTGTGGAAAAAGATGGAAAAATCAGCAAGAAATTGAAGAAAATAGATGAAGAAAAATGGAGGGAAAATGAGAGAAAAAGATGAGAGAAAAAAGGTAGTTAAGTAAGAAAATGATTATCATCTTTAATTAAACTAATTAAAAAGCATTTTGGTGAATAAATCATTATAAAAAATTAAATTGGGTTTATGGCCCTCTAAGGATTCTAAGTATAGCTTACTTTCTAATTTAGTCACTAAAATTAACAATTTCCGAAAATTACAATTAAATCCCCCATTGTTTTCCAAAAATTACAAATTGGTCACTTATGTATAATTAAGCATAATTAAAAATCAATTTAAAGTTCAAATTACATTCTTTTAATTTTGGAACATCTTTTTAATATTTTTAAACCATATTCCAAAATTATTACTTTTCTAATTAAAATTATTCTCATTTTATATTTCCCCGGAATAACGAACCGGAGAACCCGATTCGACCTGAATCGAATTCTCCTAACTAAAGCCCAAACTACTAACCCCAAAATCGGAATGTTACAACTCTCCCCCTCTTAAGAAAATTTCATCCTCGAAATTCTCACCTGAAGCGAACAAGTAAGGAACTGCTCCTCCATACTTTTTCCTTGTCTCCCAAGTTGCCTCTTCGACACCTCGATGTCTCCAAAGCACTTTAACCAAATCTATGGTCCTTCCTCGAAGAACTTTTGTATCCACATCCAAAATCCTCACTGGTTCCTTGCCATAACTCATATCCGTTCTTAACTCAATCTCCTCTACTAGAACAACACGAGAAGGATCTGAACCATACTAACGAAGCATCGATACATTAAAAACATAATGCATCCAACTCAACTCCACCGGTAACCTCAACCGATAAACAACCGGACCAATTCTCTCTAACACCTCATATGATCCAATAAAACGAGGGCTCAACTTACCCCTACGTCCAAACCTCATCACCTTCTTCCACGAAGAACATTAAGAAACACTTTATCTCCAACAGCATACTCTATCTCTCTGCGTTTTAAATCGACATAGGACTTCTGCCTATCCGAAGCTTCCTTAAGTTTAGCACAAATAAACTTAACCTTCTCATCCATACATTTTAAAACTTGAGGCAAGGAAACATACTTTTGCCCAACTTCTTTCCAACACAAAGGTATACAACACCTACGCCCATATAAAGCCTCAAACGGTGCCATCTGTATACTCTCTTGGAGTAATTGTTATATGCAAACTCCACCAAAGACAACTGTTTCCCCCAAGAACCTTGAAACTCAATGATGCAACACCTCAACATATCCTCCAAAGTCTGAATAACACGTTTAGACTGACCATCTGTCTGGGATAATAAGCAGTACTAAACTAAGCCTTGTACCCAAAGCAACCTACAAACTCTTCTCAAGACATAAAGATAAAACACGGATCTCTATCCGATATGATCGATTTAGGCACACCACGCAACCTTACCACCTCAGAAACATACAACTCTACCAACTTATCCATAGAACACGTCGTATGCACGGCAAGAAAATGTGCACAGTTTGAAAACCTATCAATAATAACCCATATAAGATCCTTCTTGGACTCCGTCACATCTTTCTTTAAACCAATCCAAAAGTACATACTTTTAAGATCCCTATACATCTTCACTCTACCCGGATGTATAGTAAACGGACTAGTATGTGCTTCTGCTAAAAATAGATTACCTCAACTCAACGTCATTCGGCACCACAATCTGACCCCTAAACCACAACATCTCATCCTTATCAAAATGATACTCGGTTGGTCTACCCTCAGTAATATCCTCTACAAAAGGTACCAACGTATCATCCTCTAATTGTTTCACCTTATCATCACAACCAAGATAGGTTTTACTTACAACTCCACCACTCAACCACATTCCTTTGAAATACTCAACTTAGCAATCATCATTCTCAACTCAACTGCCGTCTTACGGCTTAAAGATTCAGCCATCACATTAGCTTTCCTCGGATGGTATGCAATAGACAACCCACACTTACCCTCTTCGGACAACCAACAGATTCTTTCCTCACACCAAAACAACAATACACAACCCACCACACCATCTCAACCTTTACAGAAAACATAACTCAAAAGGAAACCCCCTAAGATTGATAACCAACTCTTGATAATCGTAACGGTTTCCATACCACCACAATCGAACTAACCTGATTTCTGACATCCTCCCACATACCAGGTAACCAACTAAGCCTTTCACCAACCTCCCCCCACATAATGATGCTCCACCAACAAGCATCAAACTAACTTTGCACAAAACTGTTAACACTGTCTCACGCAACTCCACCACCACCAACAACTTCATTATGAGTCATATTAACCATATCACAACATCACAGCATATCATCCATTTACCTATGAATGATAAAACTCAACATCCAAACGGCAACCTATGTCGGTCTTAAAAACTCTCAAATCTTCACATATTATAGATACACCACTCACACACCTTTCTAATGGAACTTAGAAACCCAAGAAAACCGTACTCAAACAAACAATTCATCCAACAACCCTTATAAGAAAACTCCATACCATCCATAGAACTTACTACCAAACTTATAATGATTCTTTCCGACTTCATCCTTTGCACCTTTACTACTACTAATAACTCAAAGAAAATTAATACTCACTCTTACCTTATAAGCAAGATAAACATTTACATATGATTCAAACATAATCCAAACAAGCTTAGTAGAAAACACATGTTTTCCCCAACTCCTACCACAACACTTACCACCAAACTCATGGAAAAAAATTACCATAAGCCCTGATCAGGATACCATTCCATCTTGGTACTTTTCGAAACAACCATGCGGCTCACCTAACAGAAAAAGATTCTCAACACAAAACTAAACCTTTCCATGAACATATCCTTCACTAGACCCTCAACAAACACCTTGCCATGACCTGTCCCCGATCAACTTTACCAAGGTAGAGTCCCGCTCATAGCTCCACCATTTTACTAGGTCTCCCTATAGGTTAACGGAACATCTTCCCTTGTAACTCCACAACAACCCTGGATTACCCCACATAACAAGCTCTCATTGCAAGCATCCTTATGTAAGCCAAGTCATCCCCGATTGCTAACATTCTACAAAACATATCATACAAGAAACTTACCAACTTTGTGTCAAAACCAACATCGTACTCATCTCCACGATAATACCTCCAACTTAAGGTTTAGCCACCATAACCAACTCAACACCATGGTTCAAACTTTAAAATCTACACATCATTAAGTGCCTTGACACTTAACCCAAAACTACTTCCCATTATTAACTCATCGACAAACCAACTCTTACCTTAACTATACCACAACAAAATCCAAGCTTGTAGAACTATTCCTTCTACTAGCTAAAACATCTCTTATTTTATAACTTTGCCAAAGCAGTAACCATATTGGTGAAACATCCACAGACATGAACTGTAACCCCTAAAATTAACCTAATTTCTTAGATTACAAGTTAGGGTTTACAGATTGAAAACTTGTTTCGCAAGATAGGGTTTTTATAAAAATCAATATATTATTCGGAGAAATTATTAAATAATTAATAATTAAAAATATTGATAATTAAGTATTTAAATAATTGAGTTTAACCCACAAATAATAAACAATCTAAATCCAAATAATTATTCAAAGTCCGGAACATTAACTAAAAATAATTAATTACAAGTGTGAAATAATAAAACGTACGGTAACAGAAATTCAAATGCGAAAGTCCTCCAAGTACCGAGATCTATGACTGGGTATCTGTAACAGAAACTGGAAGGATGTAAGCTAGAGAGCCTAGTGTGTCTCTAGAGAAGATAAACGGAATTACAGAACAATAAAATGCAGGAGATGTAAAGTATGTATGATATGCACCAAACTTCGAACACCACAGAAGAGTAGGTCCCCTAGAACCACTCTAACACCATCACACCAATAGAAGTGGTATCTCGACCCGTAGGTGGAGCCACTGAACAGAAGTGATAAATCATTATCTTCCCCGTACACATATAATCTACCAGATGTCATGTTACATGCATATACAGAATCAGAATGCATGCCTTATAGTCTAACAGGAGGCAAGCATGACAAATATCAGGATCAGAAATGAAATGACAAGATGATGCATGATCATACGGGCTTAACAGAAATTGAGTATACTGAATAAGGGAGTTAACAAGATTAACGGAAGAGAACACACCTGAAGCAGAAAGTCAACGCCTAGAACAATGTCTACTGGACTCGGCTCTACCACTAGAATGAGCAGGTGTAGAGTCTACAAATAACAGAATAAGTCAGACACCCTATTAAGCCACTATACCGAAAAGTACACTAAACAGAATTAAACTGTTACTCACGTGAAGGTCCCGAATGCGGATGAATGGGATAGCGTACAGGAGGAGGAGGAGGCAGATGCTCGGGGTCGGAATCCATGTCACCTGAAGCAAATAGAAACTGATTCAGAATCCGATACTGATAACTTCTAGATAATAAATCGAACATAAAAGCCTTAAAAAAGGTACTTCGGGTTCGAATTTCGAAAAACGGACAGCGCCATCAGACTCAGGACGTTGAAAAACCTAAAGTGGGCCCGGGTCGAAAAAGTCAACTACTGACGTCAGCACTGGTCAATGATGACGTCAGCAGTGATGTCATCAAGTCAATGCTGACATCAACAAATGACGTCAGCGTTGACGTCAACAGTGACGTCAGCAGTGACGTTAGTAGGGTCATGGGTCGGGTCGGTATCCGGGTTGAACGGGTCAGGTTTCGGGTCGGGTTGGCTGGTAACGGGTTCTGTAAATTTTCCGGGAAAATCAAGAGAATTTCCAGATTTTCTCGGCATCCAAACAACCTCCTTGTTTGAATAAAACGCCCCTTCTTCACTCCGTTCGATCCGAAAATGAACCTAAATATCTCCTAATCGATTATGACATAAACCAGCAACTAAACCCGATTCAAAACCATAAAAAAAAACAACTTAAAACACTTCCCTCCTCCCCCAAATATCAGATTCAACAGAACCAAAATACTACACCCCTTAGAACCGAACTAACAACCAACACCAATCCCTAACATTACAAAACCGAAACTGATAGGAGTAAATATACAGAATGAATCTTTACCTCAACTTACCAAACAACAACTGATGGAAACGATGGCCTAACTGGAAAAATTCGACACTCACCCAGATTGATTCGAAGAAGACAACAACAAGGAAGAAAAGGATAAAATGGTTTGAAAGATCAGGGATTTAATCCATTACCAGATAAACACGAATTAAAACCAGATTTAAATTAGAATTTAAATTAGAATTTAAATCTGTAATCAATTCGGAATCGGTTTCAGAAGGAAGAAACGCTCAAAAAGGAGAAAGGGGAGAATTACACAACAAGAGCCTGAATATTCTGAAATTTTTAATTTTAGTCATTGAAATTAAAATTCAAAATCCCCAACTCTAGGGTTCAAACTAGGGATTTTGACTCTAAAATAATGGAAAAATTGGATTGTGACAACTCTCCCCCCTTACAGAAATTTCATCCTCGAAATTTACCTAGATCAAAAAGGTGTGGATACTGGGCTTTGATAACAGGCTTGGGCTCCCATGTAGCCTCCTCATGACCTCGATTATGCCAGAGAACCTTAACCATCTTAATAGATTCCACTGAGGAATCTCAATATGCTGAAGAAGCCCAGATGGACGCTGATGTTCTGCTTTAACTTTCTGGCAAGTCAAGCATTTGGACACAAAACTGACCACGTCTCGCTTGAGACCTTTCCACCAGTACTTCTCTCGGAGATTCTTATACATCTTATCACCACCAGGATGCATAGAATACGGACTATCATGAGCTTCTCGTAGAATAACATGTTTCAGTTCAGAGTTCCTCGGAACACAGAGTCGACCCCGGAAACACAAAACGCCATCTTGATTCAAAAAAAAATCCTGAGAAGTTCCCTCCTGAACTTTTGCAATACGGTGAGCCAAGTACGGATCATTAGGCTGTTCAGCCTGAATATCAGTTATCATAGTAGGAATCACACGAAGCTCTGGCAATAGACTGCCATCCTCAAACAAACTCATCCGAGCAAACAGAGCTCTCAGATCAGAAATGGAATTGCGACTCAAAGCATCCGCAACGACATTAGCTTTACCAGGATGATAATCAATCTAACAGTCATAGTCTTTCAGAAGCTCTAACCAGCGACGCTGTCTCAAATTAAGTTCCTTCTGGGTGAGAAGATATTTTAGACTCTTATGATCTGTGAAGATGTAACACTTCTCTCCATAGAGATAGTGTCTCCAGATTTTTAGAGCAAAGATCACAGCCGCTAACTCCAGATCGTGGGTAGGGTAATTACACTCATGCGGTTTCAATTGTCGAGAAGCATAAGCCACTACCTTCCCATACTGCATCAGAACACATCCCAAACCGGTGTACGATGCATCACTGTAAACAGTATAGGGTTTCCCCGACTCTGGCTGTGTTAAAACCGGTGCTTATGTCAGAACCGACTTGAGTTTCTCAAAACTCTTTTGTTGAGCTTCAGTCCAAGAAAAAGGAACATCCTTCCTTAGAAGCTTAGTTAACGGGGCAGCGATAGACGAAAAACCCTCTACAAACCTCCGATAATAACCAGCTAAACCCAGAAAACTACGAACCTCTGCCACATTCTTGGGTTGCTTCCAATACATAATAGCCTCAATTATCTTCAGATCAACCTGAACACCCTTAGCTGAAACCACGTGTCCCAGAAAAACAACCTCAGAAAGTCAGAACTCACATTTGTTGAACTTTGCATAAAGCTGTTTCTCCCTCAGAGTCTGTAAAACAATGCGAAGATGTCGCTCATGCTCCTCTTCAGATTTAGAATAGACCAGAATATCATCTATGAAAGCCACAACAAACTGATCCAAATATGGTCAAAAAACCCTATTCATCATGTCCATGAATGCTGCAGGGGCATTCGTAAGACCAAAGGGCATTACCAGAAACTCGTAGTGACCATAACGAGTACGAAAAGCTATTTTGAAAACATCAGAATCCTTAACCTTGAGTTGGTAATAACCAGATCCTAGGTCTATCTTAAAGAAAACAGAAGCTCCTCGGAACTGATCAAACAGATCGTCGATGCGGGAAAGGGGGTACTTGTTCTTGATGGTCAACTTGTTCAACTTCCGGTAGTCAATACACAAGCGTAGAGAGCCATCTTTCTTTTTAACAAATAGAACAAGGGCTCCCCACGGAGAAACAGTGTATCATATGAAACCTCTATCCAGAAGTTCCTGTAGCTGAACCTTAAGCTCCTTAAGCTTCTTCGGAGCCATCCGATATGGTGCCATAGACACTAGAGTAGTCCCCGAATACAACTCAATACCGAACTCCAGCTCCTCACGCTTAGGGGTACTCCCGGTAGCTCTTTTGGAAAAACATTTGGAAATTCACACACCACTCGAATCTTATCCATTCCAGAATCAGATTGCCTCGGGTCAAGAATGTAGGCAAGATAGGCTATAGACCCCTTCCTGATCATCTTTTCAGCTTTCAAGGCAGATATAAGATTAGACAGATAACCTCTACGCTCAGCGATGAGAGTTACCTCTCGGTCATCAGAAGTTCTCAAAGTTGCCCTCTTACGCTCGCAGTCTAGAGTAACTCGGTGAGCAGATAACCAATCCATCCCCAAAATCAAGTCAAAGTCCACAAATGGCAACTCCATCAGATTAGCAGGAAAGATTTCCCCTTGAACCTCAAGAGGACAATCCCTGTAAAATTTGGTAACCTCCACAGGGTGACCTACATGACTATATACTAACATAGAACTACCAGTATCTTCTACTGGAATTTCCAGATACCCCAATACAGAACTAGAGACATACGAATGTATCAACCCATCATCTAATAGTGCGAAGAAAGAAATAGCATGTACAGAAAAAGTACTAGCAATAACGTCTGGCTCATCCTGGTCCTCTTGTCTCCTAGTAGCATAAACCAAGCCGGGCTGAGATCCCCCTGATCGAGTAGATCCCCTGAACTAACTAGGTCTGCCTCTACTACCAGTACCAGACGCTATAGTTCTACTCTGTCCTCTCCCCCTAGATGGGGTCTGAATTGATGCCTGTGATTGCCCTGGAGTATAACCAGACTGTGGTGCCACTAGACAGTCTCTAAGACGGTGATCAAGAGAACCTTATTGAA
Source organism: Abelmoschus esculentus (assembly GCA_035048815.1). Taxonomy (NCBI): domain Eukaryota; kingdom Viridiplantae; phylum Streptophyta; class Magnoliopsida; order Malvales; family Malvaceae; genus Abelmoschus; species Abelmoschus esculentus. The sequence goes on along the minus strand of JAUCBN010000026.1, from coordinate 6,415,722 downwards.
AGCAGGCTCCACTCTGCATGCGACACTCTCCGAAGTGCCACTTCTTACAGAATGAACACTGAGGTAACGCTCGAGTACTAGTGGATCTAGCTCCACTAGCAGCAGGGACAGCTGACACTGCTGGTCTAGATCGTGTCGAACTCTAAGGCTCAAACTCATCGCGGCCTCTCTTCCTGGACTGAAAACTCTGACTGTGTTGAGCTGGCGCCGCAGGCTGTCGTCTACCTCTATCCTGACCTTAGGATTCCAGCTGAACCCTCAAAATCTTATTATGCTCGACTGTCCTGGCACGCCGAGTGATCATCTTGTACTCCATATCATGATGTGTGGCAACTGCAATCTTCAGTGGTACCCGGAGTCCCTTCAGAAAATGATCACACTTTTGCTTCTTAGTCGACACAATACCAGGAGCATACTAGAGTAATCTTAGGAACTCTATCTCATAATCATTAACATACATATCGTTCTGCTGTAGGTTCAGAAAATCATCTCAGCACTTAGCTAAGTACTAAGGAACCACATACCGATCCTCAAAACTCTGTCTGAAGAATTCCCAGTTGATCTTCTTTGAAGTAGTAACCTTTTCTTCTGCCTCCCACCAGTTCAAGGCCTCTCCCTGAAGCAAAGATACAACAGCCCTCAATTTCCTATCAGCGGGGTATTCCATCTCAACGAACAGTCGTTGAAGCTTCTTCAGCCAATACTCTGCATCGGCTAGGTTAGTACCGGTCTTACCATCAAACATGGTCATCCCAACAGCTAAAAACTCGGTAGATATGGGTTTCCTAGAACCCTCATTCTACCGCAGATATCTGAGTAACTCCCTCTGCATAGTCACGGAGTCCAAAACGACAGTCTCACTGTCATCAGACAAATAAGGTCCCTCACTCTAGATCGGCTGATCAACCTCGACTTGCTGAGCCTTGGTCTATATCTCGAGCTGATCATCGCCTACTAAATTTTGGGTCAAACTTTGATCCTGTGGTGGGTCCACAAGAGGCAGAACATCACTAGAAGAAGAAGCAGATCGACCTTGGCCACGACCTCTACCGGTCGCTAAACGTGTACTTCGACGTAGTGTCATAGTAGAGTATCTACAGATAGACAGACAAATCCTATATTAGAATCGGTACTTAGAGTAATATTCAAATATTTTAGAAATTTTTTAAAATACGAGTCAAAATAGAAATTTGGATTTTCAAATAATTTTGACAAAACTTTTTCTAGATCAAAAATAATTTTGGACTTCACAGTCCGAGGGTTGACCCAGGCTCTAGAGCAGATAAACGGAATTATAGAGCAGTAAAATGCAGGTGATGTAAAGTATGCATGATATGCACCCAACTCCGAACACCACAGAAGAGTAGGTCCCCCAGAACCACTCTAACACCATCACACCAACAGAAGTGGTATCTCGACCCGTAGGTGGAGCCACTGAACAGAAGTGATAAATCACTAATTCCCCGTACACATATAATCTACCAGATGTCATGTTACATGCATATACAGAATCAGAATGCATGCCTTATAGTCTAACAGGAGGCAAGCATGACAAATATCAGGATCAGAAATGAAATGACAAGATGATGCATGATCATACGGGCTTAACAGAAATTGAGTATACTGAATAAGGGAGTTAACAAGATTAACGGAAGAGAACACACCTGAAGCAGAAAGTCAACGCCTAGAACAATGTCTACTGGACTCGGCTCTACCACTAGAATGAGCAGGTGTAGAGTCTACAAATAACAGAATAAGTCAGACACCCTATTAAGCCACTATACCGAAAAGTACACTAAACAGAATTAAACTGTTACTCACGTGAAGGTCCCGAATGCGGATGCATGGGATAGCGTACAAGAGGAGGAGGAGGCAGATGCTCGGGGTCGGAATCCATGTCACCTAAAGCAAACAGAAACTGATTCAGAAACCGATACTGATAACTTCTAGATAACAAATCGAACATAAAAGCCTTAAAAACGACACTTCGGGTTTGAATTTTGAAAAACGGACAACGTCATCGGACTCATGACGTCAAAAAATATAAAGTGGGCACGGGTCAAAAAAGTCAACTAATGACGCCAGCACTAGTCAGTGCTGACGTCAGTAGTGACGTCATCAAGTCAATGCTGACGTCAGCAGATAACGTCTGCGTTGACGTCAGCAGATGACGTCTGCGTTGACGTCATCAGTGACATCATCAGTGACGTCAGTAGGGTTATTGGTCGGGTCGGTATCCGGGTCGAACTGGTCAGGTTTCGAGTCGGGTCGGCTGGCAACGGGTTATGTAAATTTTCCGAGAAAATTTCCAGATTTTCTCAGCATCCAAACACCCTCCTTGTTCGAATAAAACCCCCCTTCTTCACTCAGTTCAATCCGAAAACGAACCTAAACATCACCTAATCGATTCTGACGTAAACCAACAACTAAACCCGATTCAAAACCATAAAAAAAACAACTTAAAATGCTTTCCTCCTCCCCCAAATATCAGATTCAACCGAAACAAAATACTACACCCCTTAGAACCGAACGAACAACCAACACCAACCCCTAACATTACGAAACCGAAACTAGAAGGATTAAATATACAGAATGAATCCTTACCTCAACTTACCAAACAACAACCGATGGAAACGATGGCCTAACTGGAAAAATTCGACACTCACCCAGATTGATTCGAAGAAGATAACAACAAGGAAGAAAAGGATAAAATGGTTTAAAAGCTTAGGGATTTAATCCCTTACCAGATAAAGACGGATTAAAACAAGATTTAAATTAGAAATCGGTTTCAGAAGGAAGAAACGCTCAAAAAGAAAAAAGGGCATAATTACACAACAAGGGCCTAAATATTCTGAAATTTTCAATTTTAGTCACTGAAATTAAAATTCAAAATCCCCAATTCTAGGGTTCAAACTAGGGATTTTGACTCTAAAATAGGGGGAAATTTGGATTGTGACATGAACCCACCGAACACAAACCCTCACAACACTTTTTGATAAAAGCAAACCCACAAGACTAAACAATCGATACAAACAATAAATTATCCAGCGGTCCTCGATACACCACTTCAAACATCATCAAAAACTAACTTTACCCGAGGTATATCCAACTTAACATCCTGTAAACCCAACATGTACACTTTCCTCCTTTATAGTACAACCAAACCTCTCACAGTCACAACAATCTATGATTCAAACACCCGATAACACAACTCCCATACCAATATATATATATCATATTTTACTTCCATCCTAACCATACCAGATCGGTCACAACCCTCGATCTAACTGCACACTAACCACACCATAAAGAATTACTTATAATTTCCACAAAATAATTTCACATTACTCAGGAAAAACACTAATCCGTCTTACTCCACAAAATATACTGCAACCTTCTACAACCTCCAAACCCTAACTAGAGAGAATCCGCAAAACTCATCCCTTCCTTTAGTAATGACCAACTCAAACTAACCATAACACAGGGTATTTACCTCGGTTTCAAACATTCACAACTCTGAGACCAACCACTCATTCCTCATCCAAGACTATTCCCTAACCAAAAGGGTAGTTTGCCCACTACACATTCAGCTCAACCACAAGAAAGTCCTTTCAACCCCTTTTTTTTCCATACTTTCACCTTAAAAGAACCAACCACACTCCACTTACATATATAAATATATTTGCTCTTACTCTATGCATGATTATTGTTCACACTCACAATTAACATCCTCAATTCCAACAACTTCAACTACTATCCTATTGACAACTCCCAAGTCAGATTAGCAACAGCCGCACCAACTTCAGCAGACTAAATCACACCCGAAAGAACGGTGCAACACCACAAACTAACCTTCCTGCCTAACCGGAGGCACACTCATAGAGGAGGAAGAATTTACTCTTCCCTAGCAGTCGTTTCATCTTCAATCTTGACCATTAATGTTCATACCAACACTATCTAGTGACTTACGTCTCAGAAACATATTCCAAAAACTTTAAACATGCAGTTTAAAACATAATATTCAAATAAAACAAACTTACATTCGGGCAAGATCCAAGGGAAAACTGAGAGCATCTGAAAATATGTTGGCATTGGCAATGTGTAACCGATAACCCCAGTTTAACCATCATTAATCAAAGTACAATCATCATGAATAGATTTTCACACTCCAACAATATATCATGCTCAATCACACATATCATGATCAATCGCACATTTAAACACATAACTTAGCAATCCTATACATGCTTTAACCAACCAACTACACACTTTACAAACCTGGCTCTGATACCACCAAATGTAACTCCCTTAGCACGGCCTAGACGGAACCGGCACTAATAGGTTACACGGGGAATATCAAACCATACCCGCGAAGGTCCGTTTCGATAAACAACCCTAAAACCATTATATTTTTTTTAATTTTATCTTACCTAGATGCATTATCTTATCCCTACATGTCAAGGTCTCGTATAAGGCATTACCGGAACAAAGTAATCATAAACAAACATCCGATTAAACACTTAAGTAAATTAAGGACTAAAACGTAAAAATTTTAAATCCTATTAGTAAAACATAAATTCTTTTTATAAAAGTTCAATTAAACACTCAAGTGTTCTTCACAGGAAATTTCGGCTCAAACTGATCATTCTATCATCATCAATTGCATGTTTCTCTAATTTATGGACCAAAATGTAAATCTTCCAAAATACAAGGACTTCATCCAAATTAGTTTAACCATCTTGAAATTAAATCAACTTTATGCATGCATGTAAAATTTTAGCTTAAAATAACATCTGTAAGTACCCTAATCGAACAAAGGAAGATATCCAGGACTAAAATACAATTTTCTGCAACTTCAATTCTTGGTGATCAAAGGTTTCGAAACCTTCCCAGAGGTTTCGAAACTTTTTTGAAAAAGGTTTTGAAACTTTCCTGGAAAGTTTCAAAACTTTTCGCGTCCAGTAGCTTCCCAGATTTGAAACTGCCCGCAAGGTTTCGAAACTTCCCGAAGGTTTCAAAACTATCTGGCAATGGTTTCGGAACCTTCCTAGAGGTTTCGAAATTTGAGTCTGGAACCTAAAGTTCTGTTACACTAAGTGAATACTAACAATACGATACTCAACCATTAGACACTTCCAACTAAATGCATAATTCCTAGGCATAATTAACAACTTATAACACATGATTTACAACGTCACGGGCATCATTCAAACTATAGACATGCTTCCTAAAAGATGATTAAAAACATAAGAATCATGCAAATACATGCTACAACAATACAAACAATTCCATAGTCCAACAATTAACAATCAAGCAACAATGGTCTTATTACAACATAAACCAAAGCCTAAGTACGCACTCCTCACATTGGTTGAGTTACACATTGCCCTGCCCCAATTTATTTGTCAAAAACATACCAAATTATAGTAATCCTTCCCCTTGGTTTCCTTACCTCGAACGAAGCCCCAAGTGCCTTTATTTTTCTGCAAAGATGAAAAGAGAGCTTAAGCAAACATGCTTAGTGAGGAAGCTCTACACAAAATCATCAATGCATTTACTTAAAACCATATTAAAACCATAATTTTCAAAGCATCACTAAATCATGTATGCTAACATCTCATGTTCATGTTCATTAAACCATATGCATCCTTGAGTTTACACAACCTTATCAAAACAATTTATAAATGATGCACAATGTTCTTCTAAAATTCATATATGTATATTGGCATTCTAGTGACCACTTAATGTGAACCTTGAGTTCACCAGATACACGGATCCATTGTTAGAGATCATTGTCTCGTCATGACACCAAGTCACCATTGACAAGACACCAAGTCACCATTGACATGACACGAAGTCACCATTATAGCACTACCACGCACGATCGGACACATAGTCACCCTTGTTACATGTAGGCGGCCTTACCACGCACGGTTGGACACAAAGTCACCCTTGTTATGTGTAGGCAATTTTCTATATTCTCAACTTTGTTTATAGTGCACTTAAGACAATCCTAATGACATTTCATTCGTATTTAAATCTAAAGTTAGTGTCACTAAGCCAATATCATAATCAAATATGCACGATAACTTGCTACTCATAATGCATGCATAATATGTTCATCAAGTGAACCAAAAGCCATGCCCAAAGGTATCATCATATATAAGGCAATTAACTATGTTGTATTCTAAATCATATAATTTGTTGCTCATAATGCATACATAATATGTTCAACAAATGAACCAAAAGCCATGCCCAAAGGCACCTACATATATAAGGTAATTAACCATATTGTATTCTAAATCATTTCTCATAATTTTCCATAATCATGAATGCTAAATAAGCTATGCATTTCAGCAAGTATTTCTCATGTATGCACCAATTCAAATCATGCTCATGCATTTCCATAAATCTCATTGCATCACCAACATGATGCCTTTATCGAATATAGCCGAAACTCATATTGATGTACCAAAAACATATAATTTACTTACTCTTGAACTATGGAAGGTTTTCACACTCTTCCGTAGTCCCCAAAACAGAACCGTACCAAACGCGATTCGCTTTAAGTCCGAAAATACTCACCAACAAGCGAAACGAGCTTTCGCCGCTATCCGATGATCGCACCAACGCACCAGCACTCAAGCACCTTCTTTTACCTCTTCAAGAACATTAAAAACAGAGCTTTCTCACATCATAACATGCTCAAACCAATAGCCATATCCAATCACCATAAAACTACCGAAAACTTAGCCAAAAAGACCGTAAACTAAGTCGAAACGCATCCGAACAATATCAGCCCAAAACCTAATGAATCTAACATCTATTCCACTTCAATTGTGAACCAAAAATTTTAAGTTTAGCTTGCTTTTCAATTTAGTCACTAAAACATCAAATTTTCGAAAATTAAAAAATAAGTCCTCCAATTTTTCCAAAAATTGTAAATTGGTCATTTATGCATAATTAAGCATAATTAAAAATCAATATAAAATTCAAATTACTTTCCTTTAATTTTGAAGCATATTTTTAAATCATATTCCAAAATTATTATTTTTCTTAATTAAAATATTCTCATTTTATTTTTCCCTGGAATAACGAACTGAAGAACCCGATTCGACCCGAATCGAATTCTCCTAACTAAAGTCTAAACTAATAACCCGAAAATGGGATGTTAAAACTATCCCCCTCTTAAGAAAATTTCGTCCTCGAAATTTACCTGAAATAAACTAGTGAGGAACTGCTCCTCCATACTTTTTTTTCATTGTCTCCCAAGTTGCCTCTTCGACATCTTGGTGTTTCAAAAGTACTTTAACCAAATTTATGGTCTTCCCTCGAAGAACCTTTGTATCTACATCCAATAGGCATGTCTAAATGGGCTTCAGAGAGATTCCGTTCAAATTTTAACCGAGTAAAAAGCTAAAAATTTGAGATTAATTTCTATAATTTTGTTCAAAAGCCTATAATTAACTATTTGAACTCATAAAATTTCATTTAATAACATTTGGTTGTCGTTTTCATGCGATTAATACGAGCATGTCTAAATATGCTCTATAGAGAATCCGTTCGAATTGTAACCGAGTAAAAACCTTAAAATTTGAGATTAATCTGTATAATTTTGTTCAAAAGCACATAATTAAATATTTAAACTCATAAAATTTGATTTAATAACATTTGGTTGTCGTTTTATTGGGATTAAAACTGTATGTCTAAATGGGCTTTATAGAGATTCCGTTCCAATTTTAACCGAGTAAAATTCTGAAAATTTTAGATTAACCTGTATAATTTGGTAAAAAAGTTAATAATTAAATATTTGAAATCATAAAATTTGATTTTAAAAAAATTTGGTTGCCGTTTTGATGCGATTAAAACGTGCATGTCTAAATGGGTTTTATAGAGATTCCGTTCAAATTTTAACCGAGTAAAAAGCTGAAAATTTTAGATTAATCTGTATAATTTTGTTCAAAAGCCTATAATTAACTATTTGAACTCATAAAATTTAATTTAATAACATTTGGTTGTCGTTTTCATGCGATTAATACGAGCATGTCTAAATGTGCTCTATAGAGAATCCGTTCGAATTGTAACCGAGTAAAAACCTTAAAATATGAGATTAATCTATATAATTTCGTTCGAAAGCCCATAATTAAATATTTAAACTTATAAAATTTGATTTAATAACATTTGGTTGTCCTTTTGTTGGGATTAAAACGTGCATGTCTAAATGGGCTTTATAGAGACTCCTTTCGAATTTTAATAGAGTAAAATTCTAAAAATTTTAGATTAATCTGTATAATTTTGTTCAAAAGATAATAATTAAATATTTGAAATCATAAATTTGATTTTAATAAAATTTAGTTATCGTTTTGATGCGATTAAAACGTGCATGTCTAAATGGGCTTTATAGAGATTCCGTTCGAATTTTAACCTACTAAAAAGCTAAAAATTTGAGATTAATCTGTATAATTTAGTTCAAAAGCCTATAATTAAGTATTTGAACTCATAAAATTTAATTTAATAACATTTGGTTTTCGTTTTGATGCGATTAATACGAGCATGTCTAAATATGCTCTGTAGAGAATACGTTCGAATTTTAACCGAGTAAAAACTTTAAAATTTGAGATTAATCAGAATAATTTTGTTTAAAATCCCCTAATTAAATATTTAAACTCATAAAATTTGATTTAATAGCATTTGGTTGTCATTTTGTTGGGATTAAAACGTGCATGTCTAAATGGGCTTTATAGAGATTTCGTTCTAATTTTAACCGAGTAAAATTCTGAAAATTTCAAATTAATCTATATAATTTTGTTCAAAAGATAATAATTAAATATTTGAAATCATAAAATTTGATTTTAATAAAATTTAGTTGTCGTTTTGATGGGATTAAAACGTGCATATCTAAATGGGCTTTATAGAGATTCTGTTCAAATTTTAACCGAGTAAAAAGCTGAAAATTTGAGATTAATCTGTATAATTTTGTTTAAAAGCCTATAATTAACTATTTGAACTCATAAAATTTAATTTAATAACATTTGGTTGTTGTTTTGATGCGATTAATACGAGCATGTCTAAATGTGCTCTATAGAGAATTTGTTCGAATTTTAACCGAGTAAAAACTTTAAAATTTGAGATTAATCAGTATAATTTTGTTTAAAATCCCTTAATTAAATATTTAAACTCATAAAATTTGATTTAATAACATTTGGTTGTCATTTTGTTGGGATTAAAACGTGCATGTCTAAATAGGCTTTATAGAGATTCCGTTCTAATTTTAACTGAGTAAAATTCTGAAAATTTCAGATTAATCTGTATAATTTTGTTCAAAAGCTAATAAATAAATATTTGAAATCATAAAATTTGATTTTATTAAATTTGGTTGTTCTTTTGACGCGATTAAAACGTGCATTTCTAAATGGGCTTTATAAAGATTCCGTTCGAATTTTAACCGAGGGAAAAGCTGAAAATTTGAGGTTAATCTGTATAATTTTGTTTAGAACCCTATAATTAACTATTTGAACTCATAAAATTTGATTTAATAACATTTTGTTGTCGTTTTGATGCGATTAATACGAGCATGTCTAAATATACTCTATAGAGAATACGTTCGAATTTTAACCGAGTAAAAGCCTTAAAATTTGAGATTAATCTGTATAATTTTATTCAAAAGCCCATAATTAAATATTTAAACTCATAAAATTTGATTTAACAACATTTGGTTGTCATTTTGTTGAGATTAAAACGTGCATGTCTAAATGGGCTTCATAGAGATTCCGTTCTAATTTTAACCGAGTGCAATTCTGAAAATTTCAGATTAATCTATATAATCTTGTTCAAAAGCTAATAATTAAATATTTAAAATCATAAAATTTGATTGAAATAAAATTTGGTTGTCGTTTTGATGAGATTAAAATGTGCATGTCTAAATTGGCTTTATAGAGATTCCGTTCGAATTTTAACCGAGTAAAAAGCAGAAAATTTGAGATTAATCTGTATAATTTTTTTCACAAGCCTATAATTAACTATTTGAACTCATAAAGTTTAATTTAATAAAATTTGGTTGTCGTTTTGATCCGATTAATACGAGCATGTCTAAATGTGCTCTATAGAGAATCCGTTCGAATTTTAACCGAGTAAAAACCTTAAAATTTGAGATTAATCTGTAAAATTTCGTTCAAAAGCCCATAATTAATTATTAGAAATCATAAAATTTGATTTTAATAACATTTGGTTGTCGTTTTATTGAGATTAAAACGTGCATGTCTAAATGGGCTTTATAGAGTTTGCGTTCTAATATTAACCGAGTAAAATTCTGAAAATTTCAGATTAATCTGTATAATTTTGTTCAAAAGCCTATAATTAACTATTTGAACTCATAAAATTTAATTTAATAACATTTGGTTACCGTTTTGATGCGATTAATACGAGAATGTCTAAATGGGCTTCATAGAGATTCCGTTCTAATTTTAACCGAGTGCAATTCTGAAAATTTCAGATTAATCTATATAATCTTGTTCAAAAGCTAATAATTAAATATTTAAAATCATAAAATTTGATTGAAATAAAATTTGGTTGTCGTTTTGATGAGATTAAAATGTGCATGTCTAAATTGGCTTTATAGAGATTCCGTTCGAATTTTAACCGAGTAAAAAGCAGAAAATTTGAGATTAATCTGTATAATTTTGTTCACAAGCCTATAATTAACTATTTGAACTCATAAAGTTTAATTTAATAAAATTTGGTTGTCGTTTTGATCCGATTAATACGAGCATGTCCAAATGTGCTCTATAGAGAATCCGTTCGAATTTTAACCGAGTAAAAACCTTAAAATTTGAGATTAATCTGTAAAATTTCGTTCAAAAGCCCATAATTAATTATTAGAAATCATAAAATTTGATTTTAATAACATTTGGTTGTCGTTTTATTGAGATTAAAACGTGCATGTCTAAATGGGCTTTATAGAGTTTGCGTTCTAATATTAACCGAGTAAAATTCTGAAAATTTCAGATTAATCTGTATAATTTTGTTCAAAAGCCTATAATTAACTATTTGAACTCATAAAATTTAATTTAATAACATTTGGTTACCGTTTTGATGCGATTAATACGAGAATGTCCAAATGTGCTTTATAGAGAATTCGTTCGAATTTTAACCGAGTAAAAGCCTTAAAATTTGAGATTAATCAGTATAATTTTGTTCAAAAGCTCATAATCAAATATTTAAACTCATAAAATTTGATTTAATAACATTTGGTTGTCGTTTTGTTGGGATTAAAATGTGCATGTCTAAATGGGCTTTATAGATATTGCGTTCTAATTTTAACCGAGTAAAATTCTAAAAATTTCAGATTAATCTGTATAATTTTGTTCAAAAGCTAATAATTAATTATTAGAAATCATAAAATTTGATTTTAATAAAATTTGATTTTAATAAAATTTGGTTGTCGTTTTGATGCGATTAAAACATGCATGTCTAAATTGGCTTTATAGAGATTCCGTTTGAATTTTAACCGAGTAAAAACCTGAAAATTTGAGATTAATCTGCAAAATTTTGTTTAAAAGCCTATAATTAACAATTTGAATTCATAAAATTTAATTTAATAAAATTTGGTTGTCGTTTTCATATGATTAATACGAGCATGTTTAAATGTGCTCTATAGAGAATCCGTTCGAATTTTAACTGTGTAAAAACCTTAAAATTTGAGATTAATCTATAAAATTTCGTTCAAAAGCCCATAATTAATTATTAGAAATCATAAAATTTGATTTTAATAACATTTGGTTGTCGTTTTGTTGGGATTAAAACGTGCATGTCTAAATGGGCTTTATAGAGATTGCGTTCTAATTTTAACCGAGTAAAATTCTAAAAATTTCAGATTAATCTGTATAATTTTGTTCAAAAGCTAATAATTAATTATTAGAAATCATAAAATTTGATTTTAATAAAATTTGGTTGTCGTTTTGATGCGATTAAAAGGTGCATGTCTAAATGGGCTTTATAGAGATTCCGTTCGAATTTTAACCGACTAAAAAGCTAAAAATTTGAGATTAATCTGTATAATTTTGTTCAAAATCCTATAATTAACTATTTAAACTCATAAAATTTAATTTAATAACATTTGGTTGTCGTTTTGATACGATTAATACGAGCATGTCTAAATGTGCTTTATGGAGAATCCATTCGAATTTTAACCAAGTAAAAACCTTAAAATTTGAGATTAATCTGTATACTTTTGTTCGAAAGCCCCTATTTAAATATTTAAACTCATAAAATTTGATTTAATAACATTTCGTTATCGTTTTGTTGGGATTAAAACGTGCATGTCTAAATTGGCTTTATGGAGATTCTGTTCTAATTTTAACCGAGTAAAATTCTGAAAATTTCAGATTAATCTGTATAATTTTGTTCAAAAGCTAATAAATAAATGTTTGAAATCATAAAATTTGATTTTAATAAAATTTGGTTGTCGTTTTGATGCGATTAAAACGTGCATGTCTAAATGGGCTTTATAGAGATTTCGTTCAAATTTAAACCGAGTAAAAAGCTGAAAATTTGAGATTAAAATGTATAATTTTGTTCAAAAGCCTATAATTAACTATTTGAACTCATAAAATTTAATTTTATAACATTTGGTAGTCGTTTCGATGCGATTAATACGAGCATGTCTAAATATGCTATATAGAGAATCCGTTCGAATTTTAACCGATTAAAAACCTTAAAATTTGAGATTATGGGCTTGATAGAGATTGTGTTCGAATTTTGACCGAGTAAAAAGTTAAAAATTTGAGATTAATCTATATAATTTTGATCAAAATCCTATAATTAAATATTTGAACTCATAAAATTTAATTTAATAACATTTGGTTATCGTTTTGATGCGATTAATACGAGCATATCTAAATGTGCTCTATAGAGAATCTGTTCGAATTTTAACCGAGTAAAAACCTTAAAATTTAAGATATATCTGTATACTTTTGTTCAAAAGCACCTAATTAAATTTTTAAACTCATAAAATTTGATTTAATAACATTTGGTTGTCGTTTTGTTGGGATTAAAACGTGCATATCTAAATGGGCTTTATAGAGATTCCGTTCTAATTTTAACCAAGTAAAATTCTGAAAATTTCAGATTAATCTATATAATTTTGTTCAAAAGCTAATAAATAAATAATTGAAATTATAAAATTTGATTTTAATAAAATTTTGTTGTCGTTTTGATGCGATTAAAACGTGAATGTTTAAATGGGCTTGATAGAGATTGTGTTCGAATTTTGACCGAGTAAAAAGCTGAAAATTTGAGATTAATCTATATAATTTTGTTCAAAATTTTATAATTAAATATTTGAACTCATAAAATTTAATTTAATAATATTTGGTTGTCGTTTTGATGCGATTAATTCGAGCATATCTAAATGTGCTCTATAGAGAATCTGTTCGAATTTTAACCGAGTAAAAACCTTAAAATTTGAGATATATCTGTATACTTTTGTTCAAAAACACCTAATTAAATATTTAAACTCATAAAATTTGATTTAATAACATTTGGTTGTCGTTTTGTTGGGATTAAAACGTGCATATTTAAATGGGCTTTATAGAGATTCCGTTCTAATTTTAACCGAGTAAAATTCTGAAAATTTCAGATTAATCTGTATAATTTTGTTCAAAAGCTAATAAATAAATAATTGAAATCATAAAATTTGATTTTAATAAAATTTGGTTGTCGTTTTGATGCGATTAAAAGGTGCATGTCTAAATGGGCTTTATAGAGATTCCGTTCGAATTTTAACCGACTAAAAAGCTAAAAATTTGAGATTAATCTGTATAATTTTGTTCAAAATTTGATTTAATAATATTTGGTTGTTATTTTGTTGGGATTAAAACGTGCAAGTCTAAATAGGCTTTATAGAGATTGCTTTCTAATTTTAACCGAGTAAAATTCTGAAAATTTTAGATTAATCTGTATAATTTTGTTCAAAAGCTAATAATTAATTATTAGAAATCATAAAATTTGATTTTAATAAAATTTGGTTGTTGTTTTGATGCGATTAAAATGTGCATGTCTAAATAGGCTTTATAGAGATCCCGTTCGAATTTTAACCGAGTAAAAAGCAGAAAATTTGAAATTAATCTGTATAATTTTGTTCAAAAGCCTATAATTAACTATTTGAACTCATAAAATTAAATTTAATAAAATTTGGTTGTCGTTTTGATGCGATTAATACGAGCAAGTCTAAATGTGCTCTATAGAGAATCCGTTCGAATTTTAACAGAGTAAAAACCTTAAAATTTGAGATTAATCAGTATAATTTTGTTCAAAAGCTCATCATTAAATATTTAAACTCATAAAATTTGATTTAATAACATTTGGTTTTCGTTTTGTTGGGATTAAAACGTGCATGTCTAAATGTGCTTTATAGAGATTCTGTTCTAATTTTAACCGAGTAAAATTCTGAAAATTTCAGATTAATCTGTATAATTTTATTCAAAAGCTAATAATTAGATATTTGAAATCATAAAATTTGATTTTAAAAAAATTTGGTGGTCGTTTAATGCGATTAAAATGTGCATGTTTAAATGGGCTTTAAAGAGATTCGGTTCGAATTTTAACCGAGTAAAAAGTTAAAAATTTGAGATTAATCTGTATAATTTTTTTCAAAAGCCTATAATTAACTATTTGAACTCATAAAATTTAATTTAATAACATTTGGTAGTCGTTTTGATTCGATTAATACGAGCATGTCTAGATGTGCTCTATAGAGAATCCGTTCAAATTTTAACCGAGTAAAAACCTTAAAATTTGAGATTAATCTGTATAATTTCGTTCAAAAGCCAATAATTAAAGATTTAAACTCATAAAATTTGATTTAATAACATTTGGTTGTCGTTTTGTTGGGATTAAAACGTGCATTTCTAAATGGGGTTTACAGAGATTCTGTTCTAATTTTAACCTAGTAAAATTCTGAAAATTTCAGATTAATCTTTATAATTTTGTTCAAAACCTAATAATTAAATATTTGAAATCATAAAATTTGATTTTAATAAAATTTTGTCATTGTTTTGATGCGATTAAAACGTGCATGTCTAAATGGGCTTTATAGAGATTCTGTTCAAATTTTAACCGACTAATAAGCAGAAAATTTGAGATTAATCTGCATAATTTTGTTTATAAGCATATAATTAACTGTTTAAACTCATAAAATTTAATTTAATAAAATTTGGTTGTCATTTTGATCCGATTAATACGAGCATGTCTAAATATACTCTATAGAGAATCCGTTCAAATTTTAACCGAGTAAAAAGATGAAAATTTGAGATTAATCTGTATAATTTTGTTCAAAAAACTTAAAATTTGAGATTAATCTGTTTAATTTTGTTCAAAAGCCCATAATTAAATATTTAAACTCATAAAATTAGATTTAATAACATTTGGTTGTCGTTTTGTTGGAATTAAAACGTACATGTCTAAATGGGCTTTAAAGTGATTTCGTTCTAATTTTAACCGAGTAAAATTTGGAAAATTTTAAGATTAATCTGTATAATTTTGTTCAAAAGCTAATAATTAATTATTAGAAATCATAAAAATTGATTTTAATAAAATTTGGTTATCGTTTTGATGCGATTAAAACGTGCATGTCTAAATGGGCTTTATAAAGATTCTGTTCGAATTTTAACTGAGTAAAAAGCTAAAAATTTGAGATTAATTTGTATAATTTTTTTCAAAATCCTATAATTAACTATTTGAACTCATAAAATATAATTTAATAACATTTGGTTATCGTTTTGATGCGATTAATACGAGCATGTCTAAATATGCTCTATAGAGAATCCGTTCGAATTTTAACCGAGCAAAAACCTTAAAATTTGAGATTAATCTATATACTTTTGTTCAAAAGCCTATAGTTAAATATTAAAACTCATAAAATTTGATTTAATAACATTTGGTTGTCGTTTTGTTGGGATTAAAACGTGCATGTCTAAATTGGCTTTATACAGATTCTGTTGAAGTTTTAACAAAGTAAAATTCTGAAAATTTCAGATTAATCTATATAATTTTATTCAAAAGAATTTTATCTCATAAAATTTGATTTTAATAACATTTGGTTGTCGTTTTGATGCGATTAAAACGTGCATGTCTAAATGGGCTTTATAAAGATTCCATTCGAATTTTAACCGAGTAAAAAGCTGAAAATTTGAGATTAATTTGTATAATTTTTCTCAAAAGCCTATAATTAACTATTTAAACTCATAAAATGTAATTTAATAACATTTGGTTGTCGTTTTGATGCGATTAATACGAGCATGTCTAAATATGCTCTATAGAGAATCCGTTCGAATTTTAACCGAGTAAAAACCTTAAAATTTGAGATTAATCTGTATACCTTTGTTCAAAAGCCTATAATTAAATATTTAAACTCATAAAATTTGATTCAATAACATTTGGTTGTCGTTTTGTTGGGATTAAAACGTGCATGTCTAAATGGGCTTTATTGAGATTCCGTTCTACTTTTAACCGAGTAAAATTCTGAAATTTCAGATTAATCTATATAATTTTGTTCAAAAGCTAATAATTAAATATTTGAAATCATAAAATTTGATTTTAATAAAATTTGGTTGTCGTTTTGATGCGATTAAAACGTGCAAGTCAAAATGGGCTTTATAGAGATTCTGTTCTAATTTTGACCGAGTAAAAAGCTGAAAATTTGAGATTAATCTGTATAATTTTTTTTAAAAGCCTATAATTAACTATTTAAACTCATAAAATTTAATTTAATAAAATTTGGTTGTCGTTTTGATCCGATTAATACGAGCATGTCTAAATGTGTTCTATAGAGAATCCGTTCGAATTTTAGCCGAGTAAAAACCTTAAAATTTGAGAATAATCTGTATAATTTCGTTCAAAATCCTATAATTAAATATTTAAACTCATAAAATTTGATTTAATAACATTTGGCTGTCGTTTGGTTTGGATTAAAACGTGCATGTCTAAATGGGCTTTATAGAGATTGTGTTCTAATTTTAATCGAGTAAAATTCTGAAAATTTCAGATTAACATGTATAATTTTATTCAAAATCTAATAATTAATTATTAGAAATCATAAAATTTGATTTTAACAAAATTTGGTTATCGTTTTGCTGCGATTAAAACGTGAATGTCTAAATGGGCTTTACAGATATTCCGTTTGAATTTTAACCGAGTGAAAAGCTGAAAATTTGAGATTAATCTGTATAATTTTGTTCAAAAGCCTATAATTAACTATTTGCACTCATAAAATTTCATTTAATAACATTTGGTTGTCGTTTTGATGCGATTAATACGAGCATATCTAAATGTGCTCTATAGAGAATCCATTCGAATTTTAACCGATTAAAAACCATAAAATTTGAGATTAATCAATATAATTTTATTCAAAAGCTCATCATTAAATATTTAAACTCATAAAATTTTATTTTAATATATTTTGATTGTCGTTTTCATACGATTAAAACGTGCATGTCTAAATGACCTTTATAGAAATTCCGTTCGAATTTTAACTGAGTAAAAAGCTGAAAATTTGAGATTAATCGGTATAATTTTGCTCAAAAACCTATAATTAACTATTTGAACTCATAAAATTTAATTTAGTAACATTTGGTTGTCGTTTTGATACGATTAATACGAGCATGTCTAAATGTGCTCTATAGAGAATCCGTTCGAATTTTAACCGAGTAAAAACCTTAAAATTTGATATTAATCTGTATAATTTCGTTCAAAATCCCTTATTTAAATATTTAAACTAATAAAATTTTATTTAATAACATTTGGTTGTCGTTTTGATGGGATTAAAATGTGCATGTCTAAATGGGCATTATAGAGACTCTTTTCGAATTTTAACCGAGTAAAAAGCTGAAAATTTAAGACTAATCTGTATAATTTTGTTCAAAAGCCTATAATTAACTATTTGAGCTCATAAAATACAATTTAATAACATTTGGTTGTCGTTTTGATGCGATTAATACGAGCATGTCTAAATGTGCTCTATAGAGAGTTCGTTCGAATTTTAACCGAGTAAAAAATTTAAAATTTGAGATTAATCTGTATAATGTTGTTCAAAAGACCATAATTAAATATTTAAACTCATAAAATTTGATTTAATAACATTTGGTTGTCGTTTTGTTGAGATTAAAACGTGCATGCCTAAATGGGCTTTATAGAGATTCCGTTCTAATTTTAACCGAGTAAAATTCTGAAAATTTCAGATTAATCTGTATAATTTTGTTCAAAATCTAATAATTAAATATATGAAGTCATAAAATTTTATTTTAATAAAATTTGGTTGTCGTTTTGATGCGATTAAAACGTGCATGTCTAAATGGATTTTATAGAGATTCCGTTCGAACTTTAACCGAGTAAAAAGCAGAAAGTTTTTGATTATTCTGTATAAATTTATTCAAAAGCCTATAATTAACTATTTGAACTCATAAAACTTAATTTAATAACATTTGGTTATCGTTTTGATGCGATTAATACGAGCATGTCTAAATGTGCTCCATAGAGAATCCGTTCGAATTTTAACCGAGTAAAAACCTTAAAATTTGAGATTAATCTGTATAATATTGTTTAAAAGCCCATAATTAAATATTTAAACTCATAAAATTTGATTTAATAACATTTGGTTGTCATTTTGTTTGGATTAAAACTTGTATGTCTAAATGAGCTTTATAGAGATTCCGTTCTAAGTTTAACCGAGTAAAATTCTGAAATTTTCAGATTAACCTATATAATTTTGTTCAAAAGCTAATAATTAAATATTTGAAATCATAAAATTTGATTTTAATAAAATTTGGTTGTCGTTTTGATGCGATTAAAACGTGCATGACTAAATGGGTATTATAGAGACTCTTTTCGAATTTTAACCGAGTAAAAAGCTGAAAATTTGAGATTAATCTGTATAATTTTGTTCAAAAGCCTATAATTAACTATTTGAGCTCATAAAATTCAATTTAATAACATTTGGTTGTCGTTTTGATGCGATTAATACGAGCATGTCTAAATGTGCTCTATAGAGAGTCCGTTCGAATTTTAACCGAGTAAAAAATTTAAAATTTGAGATTAATCTGTATAATGTTGTTCAATAGACCATAATTAAATATTTAAACTCATAAAATTTGATTTAATAACATTTGGTTGTCGTTTTGTTGAGATTAAAACGTGCATGCCTAAATGGGCTTTATAGAGATTCCGTTCTAATTTTAACCGAGTAAAATTCTGAAAATTTCAGATTAATCTGTATAATTTTGTTCAAAATCTAATAATTAAATATATGAAATCATAAAATTTTATTTTAATAAAATTTGGTAGTCGTTTTGATGCGATTAAAACGTGCATGTCTAAATGGATTTTATAGAGATTCCGTTCGAACTTTAACCGAGTAAAAAGCAGAAAGTTTTTGATTATTCTGTATAAATTTATTCAAAAGCCTATAATTAACTATTTGAACTCATAAAACTTAATTTAATAACATTTGGTTATCGTTTTGATGCGATTAATACGAGCATGTCTAAATGTGCTCCATAGAGAATCCGTTCGA
This sequence comes from Abelmoschus esculentus, assembly GCA_035048815.1. Taxonomy (NCBI): domain Eukaryota; kingdom Viridiplantae; phylum Streptophyta; class Magnoliopsida; order Malvales; family Malvaceae; genus Abelmoschus; species Abelmoschus esculentus. The sequence continues at coordinate 6,396,158 of JAUCBN010000026.1, read as the reverse complement.
ATTTTAACCGAGTAAAAACCTTAAAATTTGAGATTAATCTGTATAATATTGTTTAAAAGCCCATAATTAAATATTTAAACTCATAAAATTTGATTTAATAACATTTGGTTGTCATTTTGTTTGGATTAAAACCTGTATGTCTAAATGAGCTTTATAGAGATTCCGTTCTAAGTTTAACCGAGTAAAATTCTGAAATTTTCAGATTAACCTATATAATTTTGTTCAAAAGCTAATAATTAAATATTTGAAATCATAAAATTTGATTTTAATAAAATTTGGTTGTCGTTTTGATGCGATTAAAACATGCATGTCTAAATGGGCTTTATAGAGATTCCGTTCGAATTTTAACCGAGTAAAAAGCTAAAAATTAGAGATTAATTTGTATAATTTTGTTCAAAAGCCTATAATTAACTATTTGAAATCATAAAGTTTAATTTAATAACATTTTGTTGTTGTTTTGAAACGATTAATACGAACATGTCTAAATGTGCTCTATAGAGAATCCGTTCGAATTTTAACCGAGTAAAAACCTTAAAATTTGTGATTAATCTGCATAATTTTGTTCAAAAGCCCATAATTAAATATTTAAACTCATAAAATTTGATTCAATAACATTTGGTTGTCGTTTTGTTGGGATTAAAACGTGCATGTCTAAATGGGCTTTATAGAGATTCCGTTCTACTTTTAACCGAGTAAAATTCTGAAATTTCAGATTAATCTATATAATTTTGTTCAAAAGCTAATAATTAAATATTTGAAATCATAAAATTTGATTTTAATAAAATTTGGTTGTCGTTTTGATGCGATTAAAACGCGCAAGTCAAAATGGGCTTTATAGAGATTCTGTTCTAATTTTGACCGAGTAAAAAGCTGAAAATTTGAGATTAATCTGTATAATTTTTTTCAAAAGCCTATAATTAACTATTTGAAATCATAAAATTTAATTTAATAACATTTGGTTGTCGTTTTGATGTGATTAACACGAGCATGTCTAAATGTGCTCTATAGAGAATTCGTTCGAATTTAAACCGAGTAAAAACCTTAAAATTTGAGATTAATCTGTTTAATTTCGTTCAAAGGCCTATAATAAAATATTTAAACTCATAAAATTTGATTTAATAACATTTGGTTGTCGTTTTGCTGGGATTAAAACGTGCATATCTAAATTGGCTTTATAGAGATTTTGTTCTAATTTTAACAAAGTAAAATTCTGAAAATTTCAGATTAATCTGTATAATTTTATTCAAAAGCATTTGAACTCATAAAATTTGATTTTAATAACATTTGGTTGTCGTTTTGATGCGATTAAAGCGTGCTTGTCTAAATGGGATTTATAGAGATTCCGTTCGAATTTTGACCGAGTAAAAAGCAGAAAATTTGAGATTAATCTGTATAATTTTTTTTAAAAGCCTATAATTAACTATTTGAACTCATAAAATTTAATTTAATAACATTTGGTTGTCATTTTGATGCGATTAACACGAGCATGTCTAAATGTGCTCTATAGAGAATCCGTTCGAATTTTAACCGAGTAAAAACCTTAAAATTTGAGATTAATCTGTTTAATTTTGTTCAAAAGCCCATAATTAAATATTTAAACTCATAAAATTTGATTTAATAACATTTGGTTGTCGTTTTGTTGTGATTAAAACGTGCATGTCTAAATGGGCTTTATAGAGATTCCGTTCTACTTTTAACCGAGTAAAATTCTGAAATTTCTGATTAATCTATATAATTTTGTTCAAAAGCTAATAATTAAATATTTGAAATCATAAAATTTGATTTTAATCAAATTTGGTTGTCGTTTTGATGCGATTAAAACGCGCAAGTCAAAATGGGCTTTATAGAGATTTCGTTCGAATTTTAACCGAGTAAAAAGCTGAAAATTTGAGATTAATCTGTATAATTTTGTTCAAAAGCCTATAATTAACTATTTGAACTCATAAAATTTAATTTAATAATATTTGTTTGTCGTTTTGATGGGATTAATACGAGCATGTCTAAATGTGCTCTATAGAGAATCCGTTCGAATTTTAACCGAGTAAAAACCTTAAAATTTGAGAATAATCTGTATAATTTTGTTCAAAATCCTATAATTAAATATTTAAACTCATAAAATTTGATTTAATAACATTTGATTGTCGTTTTGTTGGGATTAAAACGTGCAAGTCTAAATTGGCTTTATAGAGATTCCGTTCTAATTTTAACCGAGTAAAAATCTGAAAATTTCAGATTAATCTGTATAATCTTGTCAAAAGCTAATAATTAAATATTTGAAATCATAAAATTTGATTTTAATAAAATTTGATTGTCATTTTAATGCGATTAAAACGTGCATGTCTAAATGGGCTTTATAGAGATCCCGTTCGAATTTTAATCGAGTAAAAAGTAGAAAATTTGAGATTAATCTGTATAATTTTGTTCACAAGCCTATAATTAACTATTTAAACTCATAAAATTTAATTTAATAAAATTTGGTTGTCGTTTTGATCCGATTAATTCGAGCATGTCTAAATGTGTTTTATAGAGAATCCGTTCGAATTTTAACCGAGTAAAAACCTTAAAATTTGAGATTAATCTGTAAAATTTCGTTCAAAAGCCCATAATTAATTATTAGAAATCATAAAATTTGATTTTAATAACATTTGGTTGTCGTTTTATTGAGATTAAAACGTGCATGTCTAAATGGGCTTTATAGAGTTTGCGTTCTAATATTAACTGAGTAAAATTCTGAAAATTTCAGATTAATCTGTATAATTTTGTTCAAAAGCCTATAATTAACTATTTGAACTCATAAAATTTAATTTAATAACATTTGGTTACCGTTTTGATGCGATTAATACGAGAATGTCCAAATGTGCTTTATAGAGAATCCGTTCGAATTTTAACCGAGTAAAAGCCTTAAAATTTGAGATTAATCAGTATAATTTTGTTCAAAAGCTCATAATCAAATATTTAAACTCATAAAATTTGATTTAATAACATTTGGTTGTCGTTTTGTTGGGATTAAAATGTGCATGTCTAAATGGGCTTTATAGATATTGCGTTCTAATTTTAACCGAGTAAAATTCTAAAAATTTCAGATTAATCTGTATAATTTTATTCAAAAGCTAATAATTAATTATTAGAAATCATAAAATTTGATTTTAATAAAATTTGGTTGTCGTTTTGATGCGATTAAAACATGCATGTCTAAATTGGCTTTATAGAGATTCCGTTTGAATTTTAACCGAGTAAAAACCTGAAAATTTGAGATAAATCTGCAAAATTTTGTTCAAAAGCCTATAATTAACAATTTGAATTCATAAAATTTAATTTAATAAAATTTGGTTGTCGTTTTCATATGATTAATACGAGCATGTTTAAATGTGCTCTATAGAGAATCCGTTCGAATTTTAACTGTGTAAAAACCTTAAAATTTGAGATTAATCTATAAAATTTCGTTTAAAAGCCCATAATTAATTATTAGAAATCATAAAATTTGATTTTAATAACATTTGGTTGTCGTTTTGTTGGGATTAAAACGTGCATGTCTAAATGGGCTTTATAGAGATTGCGTTCTAATTTTAACCGAGTAAAATTCTGAAAATTTCAGATTAATCTGTATAATTTTGTTCAAAAGCTAATAATTAATTATTAGAAATCATAAAATTTGATTTTAATAAAATTTGATTGTCGTTTTGATGCGATTAAAAGGTGCATGTCTAAATGGGCTTTATAGAGATTCCGTTCGAATTTTAACCGACTAAAAAGCTAAAAATTTGAGATTAATCTGTATAATTTTGTTCAAAATCCTATAATTAACTATTTAAACTCATAAAATTTAATTTAATAACATTTGGTTGTCGTTTTGATACGATTAATACGAGCATGTCTAAATGTGCTTTATGGAGAATCCATTCGAATTTTAACCAAGTAAAAACCTTAAAATTTGAGATTAATCTGTATACTTTTGTTCGAAAGCCCCTATTTAAATATTTAAACTCATAAAATTTGATTTAATAACATTTGGTTATCGTTTTGTTGGGATTAAAACGTGCATGTCTAAATTGGCTTTATGGAGATTCTGTTCTAATTTTAACCGAGTAAAATTCTGAAAATTTCAGATTAATCTGTATAATTTTGTTCAAAAGCTAATAAATAAATGTTTGAAATCATAAAATTTGATTTTAATAAAATTTGGTTGTCGTTTTGATGCGATTAAAACGTGCATGTCTAAATGGGCTTTATAGAGATTTCGTTCAAATTTAAACCGAGTAAAAAGCTGAAAATTTGAGATTAAAATGTATAATTTTGTTCAAAAGCCTATAATTAACTATTTGAACTCATAAAATTTAATTTTATAACATTTGGTAGTCGTTTCGATGCGATTAATACGAGCATGTCTAAATATGCTATATAGAGAATCCGTTCGAATTTTAACCGATTAAAAACCTTAAAATTTGAGATTATGGGCTTGATAGAGATTGTGTTCGAATTTTGACCGAGTAAAAAGTTAAAAATTTGAGATTAATCTATATAATTTTGATCAAAATCCTATAATTAAATATTTGAACTCATAAAATTTAATTTAATAACATTTGGTTATCGTTTTGATGCGATTAATACGAGCATATCTAAATGTGCTCTATAGAGAATCTGTTCGAATTTTAACCGAGTAAAAACCTTAAAATTTAAGATATATCTGTATACTTTTGTTCAAAAGCACCTAATTAAATTTTTAAACTCATAAAATTTGATTTAATAACATTTGGTTGTCGTTTTGTTGGGATTAAAACGTGCATATCTAAATGGGCTTTATAGAGATTCCGTTCTAATTTTAACCAAGTAAAATTCTGAAAATTTCAGATTAATCTATATAATTTTGTTCAAAAGCTAATAAATAAATAATTGAAATTATAAAATTTGATTTTAATAAAATTTGGTTGTCGTTTTGATGCGATTAAAACGTGAATGTTTAAATGGGCTTGATAGAGATTCCGTTCTAATTTTAACCGTGTAAAATTTTGAAAATTTCAGATTAATCTGTATAATTTTTTTCAAAAGCTAATACTTAAAAATTTGAAATCTTAAAATTTGATTTTAATATAATTTGGTTGTCGTTTTGATGCGATTAAAACATGCATGTCTAAATGGGCTTTATAGAGATTCCGTTCGAATTTTAACCGAGTAAAAAGATAAAAATTTGAGATTAATCGGTATAATTTTGTTCAAAAGCCTATAATTAATTATTTGAACTCATAAAATTTAATTTAATAACATTTGGTTGTCGTTTTGATGCGATTAATACGAGCATGTCTAAATATGCTCTATAGAGAATCCGTTTGAATTTTAACCGAGTAAAAACCTTAAAATTTGCGATTAATCTGTATAATTTTGTTCAAAAGCCCATAATTAACTATTTAAAATCATAAAATTTGATTTAATAACATTTGGTTTTCGTTTTGTTGGGATTAAAACGTGCATGTCTAAATGGGATTTATAGAGAATGCGTTCTAATTTTAACAAAGTAAAATTTTGAAAATTTCAGATTAACCTGTATAATTTTATTCAAAGCTAATAATTAAAAATTTCAAATCATAAAATTTGATTTAATAACATTTGGTTGTCATTTTGATGCGATCAAAACGTGCATGTCTAAATGAGTTTTATAGAGATTCCGTTCGAATTTTAACCGAGTAAAAAGCAGAAAATTTGAAATTAATCTATATAATTTTATTCAAAAGCCTATAATTAACTATTTGAACTCATAAAATTTAATTTAATAACATTTGGTTGTCGTTTTGATGCTATAAATACGAGCATGTCTAAATGCGCTTTATAGAGAATCCGTTTGAATTTTAATCGAGTAAAAACCTTAAAATTTGAGATTAATCAGTATAATTTTATTCAAAAGCCCATAATTAAATATTTAAACTCATAAAATTTTATTTAATAACATTTGGTTGTCGTTTTGTTGGGATTAAAACATGTATATCTAAATGGGCTTTATAAAGCCCATAATTAAATATTTAAACTCATAAAATTTGATTTAATAACATTTGTTTGTCGTTTTGTTGGATTAAAACGTGCATGTCTAAATGGGATTTTATAAAGATTGCGTTCTAATTTTAACCGAGTAAAATTCTGAAAATTTCAGATTAACATGTATAATTTTGTTCAAAACCTAATAATTAATTATTAGAAATCATAAAATTTGATTTTAACAAAATTTCATTGTCGTTTTGATGCGATTAAAACGTGCATGTCTAAATGGGGTTTATAGAGATTCCGTTCGAATTTTAACCAAGTAAAAAGCTGAAAATTTGAGATTAATCTATATAATTTTGTTCAAAAGCATACAATTAACTATTTGAACTCATAAAATTTAATTTAATAACATTTGGTTGTCGTTTTAATGCGATTAATACGAGCATGTCTAAATGGGCTTTATAGAGATTTCGTTCGAATTTTAACCAAGTAAAAAGTTGAAAATTTGAGATTAATCTGTATAAGTTTTTTTCAAAAGCCTATAATTAACTATTTGAAGTCATAAAATTTAATTTAATAACAGTTGATTGTCGTTTTGATGCGATTAATATTAGCATGTCTAAATGTGCTCTATAGAGAATCCATTCGAATTTTAACCAAGTAAAAACCTTAAAATTTGATATTAATCTGTATAATTTTGTTCAAAAGCCCATAATTAAATATTTAAAATCATAAAATTTGATTTATTAAGTTTTGGTTGTCGTTTTGTTGGGATTAAAACGTGCATGTCTAAATGAGCTTTATAGAGATTCCGTTCTAATTTTAATCGAGTAAAAACCTTAAAATTTGAGATTAATCTGTATAATTTTGTTCAAAAGCTAATTGTAACCCCCTTAGCCCGGCCTGGACGGAACCGACACTAATGGGTTTCACGGGGAATATCAAATCAAACCCGCAAGGGTCTGATCCGATAAACAACTCTAAAACCGTTATATATTTTTTATTTTATCTTGCCTAGATGCGCAAACTTATTCCTATGTGTCAAGGTCTCGTACAAAGTATTATCGGTAACACTTTAATCAAAAACAAACATCCAATTAAACACTTGAGTAGATTAAGGATTAAAATATAAAACTTTTAAATTCAATTAGTTAAGTAGAAATTCTTTCCATCAATGTTCAATTAAACATACAAGAGTTCCTCATAGCAAATTTTAACTTAAATGGATCATTCTATCATCATCAATTGCATGTTCTTCTAATTTAGGGACAAAAATGTAAATCTTCCAAAATACAAGGACTTCATCCAATTTAGGATTACCATCTTGAAATTAAATCAACTTTATACTTGTATGCAAAATTTCAGCTCAAAATAACATCGGTAAGTACCTTAATCGAACAAAGGAAGATATCTGGGACTAAAGTATAATTTCTAGCAACTTTCAATTCTTGGTGATTGGTATACTTAATTAGCAACATATGACACATAATCAACAACGTCACGGACTTCAATCAAGCTATAGGCATGCTCCCTAGAAAAATGATTAACAACATAACAATCATGCTAGTACATGCTTCATCAATTCAAACCATAACAAAGTTCAACAATTAGCAATCAAACCATAATGATCTTATTACAACATAAACCAAAGCCTAAGTACACACTCCTCATATAGGTTTTGTTACACATTGCCTTGCCCAATTTATTTGCCAAAAACATACCAAATTCAAAGTGATTCTTCCCCTTGGTTCCCTTGCCTCGAACGATGCCCAAAGTGACTTTATTTTTCTGCAAGGATGAAAAGAGAGCTTAAGCAAACATGCTTAGTGAGATAGCTCCACAAAAGATCATCAATGCATCTATTTAAAACCATGTTGAAACCATAATTTGCAATACTTTGTCAAATCATGCATGCCAATATTACATGCCCAAATTCATTAAATCATATGCATCCTTGAGTTCACATAACCTTGTCAAAAAAATTTATAAATAATGCTCAAACCTCTTCTCAATTTCATGTATGTATATTGGCTTTCTAGTGACCACTTAATGTGAACCTTGAGTTCACCGAATACACGGATCCATGAGACCATTGTCTCGTCATGACACGAAGTCACCATTGACATGACACGAAGTCACCATTAGCACTACCACGCACGATCGGACACATAGTCACCCTTGTTACGTGTAGGCGGCTCTACCACGCACGGTTGGACACAAAGTCACCCTTGTTACGTGTAGGCAATATTCTGTATTCTCAGTTTGATTATAGTGCACTTAAGACAATCCTAATGACATGTCATTTATATTCGAATCTAAAGTTAGTGTCACTAAGTCAATATCATAATCAAATGTGCATGATAACTTGCTGCTCATAATGGATGAATAATATATTCAACAAATGAACCAAAAGCCATGCCCAAAGGCACCATTATATATAAGGAAATTAACCATAATGTATTCCAAATCATATAACTTGTTGCTCATAATGCATGCATAATATGTTCAACAAATGAACCAAAAGCCATGCCCAAAGGCACCATCATATTTAAGGCAAATAACCATATTGTATCCCAAATCATTTCTCATAATTTTTCATAATCATGGATGTTAAATAAGCTATGCATTTCAGCAAGTAATTCTCATGTATGCACCATTTCAAAACATGCTCATGCATTTCCATAAATCTCATTGCATTACCACCATAATGCCTTTATCAAATGTAGCCGAAACTCATATCGGTTTATCAAAAACGTTTACTTTACTTACTCTTGAACTATGAAAGGTTTTCAACTCTTCCATAGTCTCCAAAATAAAACTGTACCAAACGTGATTCGCTTTTAGTCCGAAAACACTCACCAACAAGCGAAACGAGCTCTCGCCGCTATCCGATGATCGCACCAACGCACCAGCAATCAAGCTTCTTCTTGTACCTCTTCTACAACATTAAAAACAGAGTATTCTCACATAATAACATGCTCAAACCAACAGCCATATCCGATCACCATTAAACTACCAAAAACTTAGCCGAAAAGACCGAAAACTAAGCCGAAACGCATCCGAACAACATCAACCCAAAACCTAACGAATCTAACATCTAATCCACCTCAATTATGATCCAAAAACACATCCAAACCATCCTTATACCTCCAGCAACATTTAAGCATCTAAAACAGCCCATAAAACAACCGAAAAGCACCTTAAAACTAAACTAATTGCACTATTCTGGTATTAAATTAATGTGCTATCAAAAGAAGACTCAATTAATCATTAAATCAACATAAAAACATGATTGAATTCATCTAATTTCTAGCAATAAATGAGATCCAAAAAGATTTCACAAAAACATCACAAAATCACTAGATCTAACATTAAAAACATAGAATCAAGTTTTTATTCAAAGATTAGCAAGCTAATACATGAGAATTTCAATAAAGAACCTTAGAAAAGAATAAAAATCCAGAAAATTACCTTCAAGATCTATTCACCAAAAATATGTAATTTTCCCCTTCTTGATTCCTTGCAATTTGATGTAGATTTGATGAAATTGATGATTAGGTTTTGTAAAGGATGGAAAGATGATGCAAGTGATGTAATCTTTATGGAAAAAGATGCAAAAAATCAGCAAGGAATTGAAGAGAAAAGATGAAGAGAAAGTGGAGAGAAAATGAGAGAAAAAGATGAGAGAAAATGAGAGAAAAGTGGTTTTTGAGAAAAATGATTAAAAATCCAATTAAAGTCATTAAAAACACTTTTTGGTGAATAAATCATTATTAAAAATTAGAAATGGGTTTATGGCCCTCTAAGGATTCTAAGTTTAGCTTGCTTTTCAATTTAGTAACTAAAATAACATAATTTCCGAAAATCCAAATTAAGTCCCCAATTTTCCAAAAATTACAAATTGGTCATTTATGCATAATTAAGCATAATTAAAAATCATTATAAAATCCAAATTGTTTTCTTTTAATTTTGAAACATATTTTTAATATTTCAAACCACCTTCCAAATTAATATTTTTCTTAATTAAAAATATCCTTATTTTATTTTTCCCATAATTAATGAACCGGAGAACCCGATTCGACCCGAATCGAATTCCCCTAACTAAGCCTAAACTAATAACCCCAAAAACGGGATGTTACAACTCTCCCCCTCTTAAGAAAATTTTGTCCTCAAAATTTACCTAAAGTAAACAAGTGAGGAAACTGCTCCTCCATGCTTTTCCTTGTCTCCCACGTTGCTTCTTCAACACCTCGGTGTTTCCAAAGCACTTTAACCAAATCTATGATCTTCCCTCAAAGAACCTTTGTATCCACTTCCAAAATCCTCACCGGTTCTTCCTCATAACTCATATCCTTTCTTAACTCAATCTCCTCAACCGGTACAATATGAGAAGGATCCGATCTATATCTACGAAGCATTGATATATGGAAAACATCACGCATCTTACTCAACTCCTCCGGCAACCTCAATCTATAAGCAACAGGACCAACACGCTCCAACACCTCATATGGTCCAATAAAACGAGAACTCAACTTACCCTTACGACCAAACCTCATCACCTTCTTTCATGGAGAAACCTTAAGAAACACTTTGTCCCCAACATCATACTCTATCTCCCTACGTTTCAAATCGGCATAGGTTTTCTGCCTATCCGAAGCTTCCTTAAGTTTAGTACATATCAACTTAACTTTCTCATCCGTATCCTTCAACACTTGAGGCAAAGAAACATCTATCCAACTTCCTTCCAACACAAAGGTGTACGACACTTACGCCCATATAACGCCTCAAACGGTGCCATCTGTATACTCGTCTAAAAACTATTATTATAAGCAAACTCTACCAACGGCAATTGCTTCACCCAAGAACCCTGAAACTCGATCAACATATCCTCTAAAGTCTGAATAACACGCTCAGACTGTCCATCCGTCTGTGGATGATAAGCCGTACTAAAACTAAGCCTCGTACCCAAAGCTGTCTGCAAACTCCTCCAAAATTTGGATGTAAACCGCGGATCCCTATCCGATATGATCGATTTAGGCACCCCATGCAACCTTACCACCTCAGAAACATACAAATCCGCCAACTTATCCATGGAGTACGTTGTATGCACGGCAAGAAAATGTGCACACTTCGTTAACGTATCAACAACCACCCATATAGAATCCTTTTTGGACGGTGTTAAAGGTAACCCCATCACAAAATCCATGGTGATTCTCTCCCATTTCCATTCCGGAACTTGAACCAGCCGTAACAAACCTGAAGGGAACTGATGTTTAGCTTTCGCTCGCTGACCCACCATACAACGAGATACGAACTCCGTCACATCCTTCTTTAAAACAACCCAAAAGTACACACCTTTGAGATCTCTATACATCTTCACACTATCCGGATGCATAGCAAACGGGCTAGTATGAGCTTCCACCAAGATAACTTGCCCCAACTCCAGATCATCCGCCACCACAATCCGACCTCTAAAACACAACACCTCATCATCATCAAAATGATAATCGGTCGGCCTACCCTCAGCAATATCCTCCACAAAAGGTACCAAAGTCTCATCCTCTAACTATTACATCTTATCATCACAACCAAGATAGGTTTTACTTACAACTCAACCACTCAACCACCTTTCTTTGAAATACTCAACTTAGCAAACATCACTCTCAACTCAACTGCCTTCCTACGGCTCAAAGATTCAGCCATCACCTCAGTTTTCCCCGAATAGTAAGCAACAGACAACCTACACTTACCCTCTTCGGACAACCAACAAGTTTCTTCCTCACACCAAAGCAACAATGCACAACCTACCACACCATCTCAACCTCTATAGAAAACATAAATCAAAAGAAAACCCCATAAGGTTGATAACCAACTCTTGACAACCGCAACTATTTCCATATCACCACCATCGAACCAACCTTAATTTTGACATCCTCCCACATACCAGGTAACCAACTAAGCCTTTCACCAACCTTCACTCCACACAACAAACTTCAGACTAACTTTGCATAAAACTGTCAACATTGTCTTAAGCAAGCTCCACCAACAACAACAACTTCATTATGAGTCATATTAACCATATCACAACGTACATATCACCAATTTACCTATGAATGATAAAACCCAACATCCAAACGGCAACCTATGTCGATCTTAAAAACTCCCAAATTTTAACATATTATAGATACACCATTCACACACCTTTCCAAAGGGACTTAGAAACCCAAGAAAACCGTACTCAAACAAACGATTAATCCAATAACCCTCATAAGAAAACTCCATACCATCGATAGAACTTACTACCAAACTTATGATGATTCTTCCCGACTTCAACCCTGGGCACCCTTACTACTAATAATAACCCAAAGAAAATTGATACTCATTCTTACCTTATTAGCAAGATAAACATTTACATATGATTCAAACATAATCCAAACCAGCTTAGTCGAAAACACATGTTTTTCCCCAACTCCTACCACAACACTTACCACCAAACTCATGGAAAAAGATTACCATAAGCCTTGCTCAAGATACCATTCCATCTCGACACTTTCTGTAACAACCATGTGGTTAACAAAACACAAAAAGATTCTCAACACAAAACTAAACCTTGCCAAGAACATATCCTTCACTAGACCCTCAATAAACACTTTGCCACGACTTGTCCCCGATCAACTTTACCAAGGTTGAATTTCGCTCATAGATCCACCATATAACTAGGTCTCCCTATAGGTTAACCGAACATCTTCCCTTGTAACTCCACAACAACCTAGGCTTATCCCACATAACAAACTCCCATTGCAAGCACCCTTATGTAAGCCAAGTCATCCCTAGTTACTAACATTCTACAAAACATATCATACAAGAAACTTACCAACTTTGTGTCAACCTCAACATTATACTCATTATAACGATAATATCTCCAACTTAAGGTTTAGCCACCATAACCAACTCCACCAAGGTTCAAAATTTAAAATCTACACATCATTAAATGCCTTGACACTTAACCCAAAACTTTTTTTTTCATTATCAACTCATCGACAAACTAACTCCTACATTAACTATACCAAAACAAAATCCAAACTTGTAGAATCATTCCTTCCACTAGCTCCAACATCTCATATTTTATAACCTTGCCAAAGCGGTAATCATAAAGATGAAACATCCACAAACACGAACCCACCAAACACAAAACCTCAAAAAACTTTTCGATAAAAGCAAACCTATAAGACTGAACAATCGATACAAACCATAAATTGTCCAGCGATCCACATTACACCACTTCAGACATCATCAAAGACTAACTTTACCCGAAGTATATCAAACTTAACATCATGTAAACACAACGTGTACACTTTCCTCCTTTATAGTGCAACCAAACCTCTCAAGGTCACAGCAATCTATGATTCAAACCCCCGATTTCACAACTCTCATACCAAAATATATCTCATATTTTACTTCCATCCTAACCATACCAGATTGGTCACAACCCCCGATCTAACTGCACACTAACCACACTACAAAGAATTCCTTTTTCACATCACTCAGAAAAACACCAACCCGCCTTACTCTACAAAACATACTGCAACCTTGTTACAACCTCCAGATCTTAACTAGAAAGAATCCGCAAAACTCAGCCCTTCCTTTAGTAATGACCAACTCAAACTAACCATAACAAAGTGTATTTACCTTGGTTTTAAACATTCACAACTCTAAGACCAACCACTCATTGTTCATCCAAGACTATTCCCTAACCAAAAGGGTAGCTTGCCCACTACACATTCAGCTTAACACCACAAGAAAGTTCTTTCAACCTCTTCTTTTTTTCCCATACCTTCACCTTAAAAGAACCAACCACACTCCACTTACACCCTCAAGGAGCTACTCGCAAGTGTGAACAAATGTATGCATGATTTCCTGTATGCCCTCATAAATGCCTATGCAAGTGCATATGCATGTAAATGCAATTTCAAATGTCATGCTCAAGAATGCATGCATGTCCTACATTATCTATAAGTATATACCTATATGTGATCTTAATCTAAACATGATTATTGTTCACACTCACAAATAACATCCTCAATTCTAACAACTTCAACTACCATCCTATTGACAGCTACCAAGTTAGATTAGCAACAGCCGTACCAGCTTCAGCAAACTAAAACACACCCGAAAGAATGGTGCAACACCACAAACTAACCTTCCGGCCTAACCGAAGGCACACTTACAGAGGAGGAAGAATTTACTCTTCCCTAACAGTCGTTTCATCTTCCATCTTGACCATCAAAGTTCATACCAACAGTATCTAGTGACTTACGTCTCAGAAACATATTCAAAAACTTTAAACATGCAGTTTAAAACATAATGTTCAAATAAAACAAACTTACATTCGGGCAAGATCTAAGGGAAAACTGAGAGCATCTGAAAATATGTTGACATTGGCAATGTGTAACCGATAACCCCAGTTTAACCATCATTACTCAAAGTACAATCATCACGAATAAATTTTCATACTCCAACAACATATCATGCTCAATCAAACATATCATGATCAATCGCACATTTAAGCACATAATTTAGCAATCCTATACATGCTTTAACCAACCAACTACACACTTTACAAATCAACAACACATTTTACAAACCTTACAATACACTTTTCAAACCTAGCTCTGATACCACCAAATGTAACCCCCTTAGCCCGGCCTGGATGGAACCGACACTAATGGGTTACACGGGGAATATCAAACCGAACCCGTAAGGGTCCGATCTGATAAACAACTCTAAAACCGTTATATTTTTTTTATTTTATCTTGCCTAGATACGCAAACTTATTCCTATGTGTCAAGGTCTCATACAAAGCATTATCGGTAATACTTTAATTAAAAACAAACATCCAATTAAACACTTGAGTAGATTAAGGACTAAAATATAAAACTTTTAAATTCAATTAGTAAAGTAGAAATTCTTTCCATCAATGTTCAATTAAACATACAAGAGTTCCTCATAGCAAATTTCAACTTAAACGGATCATTCTATCATCATCAATTGCATGTTCTTCTAATTTAGGGACCAAAATGTAAATCTTCCAAAATACAAGGACTTCATCCAATTTAGGATTATCATCTTGAAATTAAATCAACTTTATACTTGCATGCAAAATTTCAGCTCAAAATAACATCGGTAAGTACCTTAATCGAACAAAGGAAGATATCTGGGACTAAAGTATAATTTCTAGCAACTTTCAATTCTTGGTGATTGGTCTACTTAATTAGCAACATAAGGCACATAATCAACAATGTCACGGGCTTCAATCAAGCTATAGGCATGCTCCCTAGAAAAATGATTAATAACATAACAATCATGCTAGTACATGCTTCATCAATTCAAACCATAACAAAGTTCAACAATTAGCAATCAAACCATAATGGTCTTATTACAACATAAACCAAAGCCTAAGTACACACTCCTCACATAGGTTTATAGAGATTCCGTTCGAATTTTAACCGAGTAAAAAGCTTAAAATTTGAGAATAATCTGTATAATTTTATTCAAAAGTCTATAATTAACTATTTGAACTCATAAAATTTAATTTAATAACATTTGGTTTTCGTTTTGATGCGATTAAAACGTGCATGTCTAAATGGGCTTTATAGAGATTCCGTTCGAATTTTAATAGAGTAAAAAGCTGAAAATTTGATATTAATCTGTATAATTTTGTTCAAAAGCCTATAATTAACTATTTGAACTCATAAAATTTAATTTAATAACATTTGGTTGTCGTTTTGATGCGATTAATACGAGCATGTCTAAATATGCTCTATAGACAATTCGTTCGAATTTTAAATGAGTAAAAACCTCAAAATTTGAGATTAATCTGTATAATTTTGTTCAAAAGCCCATAATTAAATATTTAAACACATAAAATTTGATTTTAATAAAATTTAATTGTCGTTTTGATGCGATTAAAACTTGCATGTCTGAATGGGCTTTATAGAGATTTCGTTCGAATTTTAACCGAGTAAAAAGCTGAAAATTTGAGATTAATCTGTATAACTTTGTTAAAAGCCTATAATTAACTATTTTAACTCATAAAATTTAATTTAATAACATTTGGTTGTCGTTTTGATGCGATTAAAATGTGCATGTCTAAATGGGCTTTATAGAGATTCCGTTCGAATTTTGACCAAGTAAAAAGCTTAAAATTTGAGATTAATCTGTATAATTTTGTTCAAAAGCCTATAATTAACTATTTTAACTCATAAAATTTAATTTAATAACATTTGGTTGTCGTTTTGATGCGTTTAATACGAGCATGTCTAAATATACTCTATAGAGAATCCGTTCGAATTTTTACCGAGTAAAAAGCTGAAAATTTGAGATTAATCTATATAATTTTGTTCAAAAGCCTATAATTAACTATTTGAACTCATAAAATTTAATTTAATAACATTTGGTTGTCGTTTTGATGCGATTAATACGAGCATATCTAAATGTGCTCTATACACAATTCGTTCGAATTTTAATCGAGTAAAAACCTTAAAAATTGAGATTAATCTGTATAATTTTTTTCAAAAGCCTATAATTAACTATTTGAACTCATAAAATTTAATTTAATAATATTTGGTTGTCGTTTTGATGCGATTAAAACGTGCATGTCTAAATGGGCATTATAGAGATTCCGTTGGAATTTTAACCAACTAAAAAGCTGAAAATTTGAGATTAATCTGTATAATTTTGTTGAAAAACCTATAATTAACTATTTGAACTCATAAAATTTAATTTAATAAAATTTGGTTGTCATTTTGATGTGATTAAAACGTGCATGTCTAAATGGGCTTTATAGAGATTCCGGTCGAATTTTAACCGAGTAAAAAGCTGAAAATTTAAGATTAATCTGTATAATTTTGTTCAAAAGCCTATAATTAACTATTTGAACTCATAAAATTTAATTTAATAACATTTGGTTGTCGTTTTGATGCGATTAATACGAGCATGTCTAAATGTGCTCTATAGACAATTCGTTCGAATTTTAATGAAGCAAAAACCTTAAAATTTGAGATTAATCTGTATAATTTTGTTCAAAAGCCCATAATAAAATATTTAAACTCATAAAATTTGATTTTAATAAAATTTGGTTGTCGTTTTGATGCGACTAAAACGTGCATGTCTAAATGGGCTTTATAGAGATTTCGTTCGAATTTTAACCGAGTAAAAAGCTGAAAATTTGAGATTAATCTGTATAACTTTGTTAAAAGCCTATAATTAACTATTTTAACTCATAAAATTTAATTTAATAACATTTGGTTGTCGTTTTGATGCGTTTAATACGAGCATGTCTAAATATACTCTATAGAGAATCCGTTCGAATTTTTACCGAGTAAAAAGCTGAAAATTTGAGATTAATCTATATAATTTTGTTCAAAAGCCTATAATTAACTATTTGAACTCATAAAATTTAATTTAATAACATTTGGTTGTCGTTTTGATGCGATTAATACGAGCATATCTAAATGTGCTCTATACACAATTCGTTCGAATTTTAATCGAGTAAAAACCTTAAAAATTGAGATTAATCTGTATAATTTTTTTCAAAAGCCTATAATTAACTATTTGAACTCATAAAATTTAATTTAATAATATTTGGTTGTCGTTTTGATGCGATTAAAACGTGCATGTCTAAATGGGCATTATAGAGATTCCGTTGGAATTTTAACCAACTAAAAAGCTGAAAATTTGAGATTAATCTGTATAATTTTGTTGAAAAACCTATAATTAACTATTTGAACTCATAAAATTTAATTTAATAAAATTTGGTTGTCATTTTGATGTGATTAAAACGTGCATGTCTAAATGGGCTTTATAGAGATTCCGGTCGAATTTTAACCGAGTAAAAAGCTGAAAATTTAAGATTAATCTGTATAATTTTGTTCAAAAGCCTATAATTAACTATTTGAACTCATAAAATTTAATTTAATAACATTTGGTTGTCGTTTTGATGCGATTAATACGAGCATGTCTAAATGTGCTCTATAGACAATTCGTTCGAATTTTAATGAAGCAAAAACCTTAAAATTTGAGATTAATCTGTATAATTTTGTTCAAAAGCCCATAATAAAATATTTAAACTCATAAAATTTGATTTTAATAAAATTTGGTTGTCGTTTTGATGCGACTAAAACGTGCATGTCTAAATGGGCTTTATAGAGATTTCGTTCGAATTTTAACCGAGTAAAAAGCTGAAAATTTGAGATTAATCTGTATAACTTTGTTAAAAGCCTATAATTAACTATTTTAACTCATAAAATTTAATTTAATAACATTTGGTTGTCGTTTTGATGCGTTTAATACGAGCATGTCTAAATATACTCTATAGAGAATCCGTTCGAATTTTTACCGAGTAAAAAGCTGAAAATTTGAGATTAATCTATATAATTTTGTTCAAAAGCCTATAATTAACTATTTGAACTCATAAAATTTAATTTAATAACATTTGGTTGTCGTTTTGATGCGATTAATACGAGCATATCTAAATGTGCTCTATACACAATTCGTTCGAATTTTAATCGAGTAAAAACCTTAAAAATTGAGATTAATCTGTATAATTTTTTTCAAAAGCCTATAATTAACTATTTGAACTCATAAAATTTAATTTAATAATATTTGGTTGTCGTTTTGATGCGATTAAAACGTGCATGTCTAAATGGGCATTATAGAGATTCCGTTGGAATTTTAACCAACTAAAAAGCTGAAAATTTGAGATTAATCTGTATAATTTTGTTGAAAAACCTATAATTAACTATTTGAACTCATAAAATTTAATTTAATAAAATTTGGTTGTCATTTTGATGTGATTAAAACGTGCATGTCTAAATGGGCTTTATAGAGATTCCGGTCGAATTTTAACCGAGTAAAAAGCTGAAAATTTAAGATTAATCTGTATAATTTTGTTCAAAAGCCTATAATTAACTATTTGAACTCATAAAATTTAATTTAATAACATTTGGTTGTCGTTTTGATGCGATTAATACGAGCATGTCTAAATGTGCTCTATAGACAATTCGTTCGAATTTTAATGAAGCAAAAACCTTAAAATTTGAGATTAATCTGTATAATTTTGTTCAAAAGCCCATAATAAAATATTTAAACTCATAAAATTTGATTTTAATAAAATTTGGTTGTCGTTTTGATGCGACTAAAACGTGCATGTCTAAATGGGCTTTATAGAGATTTCGTTCGAATTTTAACCGAGTAAAAAGCTGAAAATTTGAGATTAATCTGTATAACTTTGTTAAAAGCCTATAATTAACTATTTTAACTCATAAAATTTAATTTAATAACATTTGGTTGTCGTTTTGATGCGTTTAATACGAGCATGTCTAAATATACTCTATAGAGAATCCGTTCGAATTTTTACCGAGTAAAAAGCTGAAAATTTGAGATTAATCTATATAATTTTGTTCAAAAGCCTATAATTAACTATTTGAACTCATAAAATTTAATTTAATAACATTTGGTTGTCGTTTTGATGCGATTAATACGAGCATATCTAAATGTGCTCTATACACAATTCGTTCGAATTTTAATCGAGTAAAAACCTTAAAAATTGAGATTAATCTGTATAATTTTTTTCAAAAGCCTATAATTAACTATTTGAACTCATAAAATTTAATTTAATAATATTTGGTTGTCGTTTTGATGCGATTAAAACGTGCATGTCTAAATGGGCATTATAGAGATTCCGTTGGAATTTTAACCAACTAAAAAGCTGAAAATTTGAGATTAATCTGTATAATTTTGTTGAAAAACCTATAATTAACTATTTGAACTCATAAAATTTAATTTAATAAAATTTGGTTGTCATTTTGATGTGATTAAAACGTGCATGTCTAAATGGGCTTTATAGAGATTCCGGTCGAATTTTAACCGAGTAAAAAGCTGAAAATTTAAGATTAATCTGTATAATTTTGTTCAAAAGCCTATAATTAACTATTTGAACTCATAAAATTTAATTTAATAACATTTGGTTGTCGTTTTGATGCGATTAATACGAGCATGTCTAAATGTGCTCTATAGACAATTCGTTCGAATTTTAATGAAGCAAAAACCTTAAAATTTGAGATTAATCTGTATAATTTTGTTCAAAAGCCCATAATAAAATATTTAAACTCATAAAATTTGATTTTAATAAAATTTGGTTGTCGTTTTGATGCGACTAAAACGTGCATGTCTAAATGGGCTTTATAGAGATTCTGTTCGAATTTTAACCAAGTAAAAAGCTGAAAATTTGAGATTAATCTGTATAATTTTGTTGAAAAGCCTATAATTAACTAGTTGAACTCATAAAATTTAATTTAATAACATTTTGTTGACGTTTTGATGCGATTAAAACGTGCATGTCTAAATGGGCTTTATAGAGATTTCGTTCGAATTTTAACCGAGTAAAAAGCTTAAAATTTGAGTTTAATCTGTATAATTTTGTTCAATAGCCCATAATTAAATATTTAAACTCATAAAATTTGCTTTTAATAAAATTTGGTTGTCGTTTTGTTGCAATTAAAACGTGCATGTCTAAATGGGCTTTATAGAGATTCCGTTCGAATTTTAACAAAGTAAAAAGCTGAAAATTTGAGATTAATCTGTATAATTTTGTTGAAAAGCCTATAATTAACTATTTGAACTCATAAAATTTAATTTAATAATAGTTGGTTGTCGTTTTGATGCGATTAATACGAGCATGTCTAAATGGGCTTTATAGAGATTCCGTTCGTATTTTAACCGAGTAAAAAGCTGAAAATTTGAGATTAATCTGTATAATTTTTTTTCAAAAGCCTATAATTAAATATTTGAACTCATAAAATTTAATTTAATAACAGTTGGTTGTCGTTTTGTTATGATTAATACGACCATGTCTAAATATGCTCTATAGAGAATCCGTTTCGAATTTTAACCGAGTAAAAACCTTAAAATTTGAGATTATTCTGTATAATTTTGTTCAAAAGCCCATAATTAAATATTTAAAATCATAAAATTTGATTTATTAATATTTGGTTGTCGTTTTGTTGGGATTAAAACGTGAATGTCTAAATAGGCTTTATAGAGATTTTGTTCTAATTTTAACCGAGTAAAATTCTGAAAATTTCAGATTAATCTGTATAATTTTGTTCAAAAGCTAATAATTAAATATTTGAAATCATAAAATTTGATTTTAGTAAAATTAGGTTGTGGTTTTGATGCAATAAAAACGTGCATGTCTAAATGGGATTTATAGAGATTCCGTTCGAATTTTAACCAAGTAAAAAGCTGAAAATTTGAGATTAATCTGTATAGTTTTTTTGAAAAGCCTGTAATTAACTTTTTGAACTCATAAAATTTAATTTAATAACATTTGGTTGTCGTTTTGATGCGACTAAAACGTGCATGTCTAAATGGGCTTTATAGAGATTTCGTTTGAATTTTAACCGAGTAAAAAGCTAAAAATTTGAGGTTAATCTGTATAATTTTGTTCAAGAGCCTATAATTAACTATTTGAACTCATAAAATTTAATTTAATAACATTTGGTTGTCGTTTTGGTACGATTAATACGAGCATGTCAAAATGAATGATCCTTCTCTTTGAGTGTATACTGTGATCGATGAACCCTCTTTTGGAACGTATATTGGATGAAAGACCTCTCTCTTTGAGTGCAGGTTATATGAGCCGATCTTGCTGATGATGCTGAATTGTACACTTTGATTGTAGGACCTAGGAAGGAAGCAAGTCTCTCGCAAGAAGTGGTTGCGAAATAAATAATTAAGGATAAGGAATTAAAGTAATAGGTGAAATGAATGAAAGGAATAATTTAGGGACTGATATAGAAGAGGGAGGATTTGTGGTGTTGATAAGGGTGAATGGATGTTCAGGACATTTTGTGGGGATGAAAAAGGATTGAGAATGATGAATGGAATAAGAGGAAATGTAAGGAATGGTGAAATGAAAATATTATCTTAAAGATTCTCAAGCAAGAAACAAGGTTATAGAAAACTTAATCCTGAACCTTATATCGATCTTTAAGGGGTGCTGATAACGGACTTTGACCCTTTTATTATATTAAACTAAAAGAACCCGAAGTATCAAGATGGATAGAAAAGGGGTGACGCCACAAGTACAAAAGTACTTGATAAGTCGATAAAGTTCTAAGAAGAACTAAACGAAAGAAAATTCTCACAAGTAATTTTTTATAATCTGAATGGTGTGTTTAGAAAATGAAATTCAAGTCCTCTTTATAGTTTTCTAAGGGGTTTCGATGAAATGGCCTTTAACTATTCGGATAACCATTCATTTGAATGGTGTCTCCCTCCAGAACTATTAGAAAAGATGTAACTTCTCGGTCCATCCGGCACTGTCTTCAGTAATTTGGCCATATCTCGAGCTCCTGATATCGGATTGATGCGATTGAACATGTGTTGGAAAGATAAGAGATGCGGGAACAATTTTTCATGAAGACATGGAAACTCAATTCTGATTGTATCCTGCTCGAAAATGAAAACAAGTGGACCATTATGAATCTGTCCAATGAAAAGTGCTATCTCTTTGTTTTGGCGCCCAATGTGGATAATGGACATACATGATGCTTGGTGAAGGGTAGGTGACTTTTGGGTGTTGAGCTGGGTGTGATAGCTAGAGTTGAGGTCAGTTGGATTGAATTATGCTATCTAGCTGAAAGACTTAGCTAAAGTTTGAAGCTGAAATAAGCTAATCCGAGTTGCCTTTAGCAAAGTGAGCTGGTCCATGAGCTTCATTATACTCCCTTCTAGTGTGAGGAGTGTTTTGAAGCTAATCCGAATCTCCTAAGGCCTCGTTTTGAATTATGCTTCATTTGAGCTCGTATGGGACTTGTGAGCTGACATGGAGCTATCCTTTAGTCCTTTAAGTACTGTAGGAGTGTTCCATGCATTTCCAAGCTATTCTGAAGTTGGCTCCTTGTTTTTCTAGCATTGTCTTTCGTTTAGCTTAATTAATATAACTTAATATAAGTTTAGATCTAAGCTAAAACTTAATAATGTGGTCATATTGACTATTCATGTTTATAACATAATTAATATAACTCTTAAGTAGTTTACTATAAAGTATATAAAAGTAATAAATACTGAGATCGATAAAATAACTCCCCTTTGATCCCATACGTGAAATGAAGCATGAAAGCATGAGATAAATGAGCAGAAATGTGCACACATCAGCATGTTAGGGTGAACGGTCCAATGGTTAGAGCGTATACCGTGATGAAAAACCCTTCTGTTTGAACGTATGTCACGGTGAATTACCCATCTCTTCAAGCGTATGCCATAGTGAATGGTTACTCTCTTTGAGCGTATGTGGTGATGGACGACCCCTCTCTTTGAGAGTGTCACGATGAATGACCCCTCTCTTCGAGTGCATGTCATAATGGACAACCCCTCTCTACGAGTGTATATCATGATGTACTTCGCTGCTCTATGAGTGTATGTCGCGATGATGACCCCTCTCTTCGAGTGCATGTCATAATGAACGGTCCCTCTCTTTGAGCCTATACCGTTATCGATGACCACTCTCTTTGAGCGTATACGGTGATGGACGACCCCTCTCTTTGAACGTATATGCGATGAATGACGACCTCTCTCTTTAAGTTAATGTCATAATGAACAGTCCCTCTCTTTGAGCGTATACCGTGATGGACTCCGCCTCTCTTTGAGTGGATGTCGCGATGAATGACCCCTCTCTTCGATTGTATGTCATAATGAACGGTCCATCTCTTTGAGCGTATACCGTGATGGACGCCGACGCACTTTGAGTGTATACCGAGATTAATGATCCCTCTCTTCGAGTGCATGTCATAATGAACAGTCCTGTCTTTGAGAACATACCGTGATCGATGACCCCTCTCTTTGAGCATATGTTGCGTTTAATGACACTTCTCTTCGAGTGCATATAATGGTGAACGGTTCCTTTCTTTGAGCGTATACCGTGATGGACGATCCCTCTCTTTGAGAGTATATCGCGATGAAGGACCCCTCTCTTCGAGTGTATGTCTAAATTTGGTTGTCGTTTTGATGCGATTAATATGAGCATGTCTAAATGTGCTCTATAGAGAATTCGTTCAAATTTTAACCAAGTAAAAACCTTAAAATTTGAGATTAATATGTATAATTTTGTTCAAAAGCCCATAATTAAATATTTAAACTCATAAAATTTGATTTAATAACATTTGGTTGTCGTTTTTAGGGATTAAAATGTGCATGTCTAAATGGGCTTTATAGAGATTCCGTTCTAAATTTAACCGTGTAAAATTCTGAAAATTTCAGATTCATCTATATAATTTTGTTCAAAAGCTAAGAATTAAATATTTGAAATCATAAAATTTGATTTTAATAAAATATGGTTGTCGTTTTGATGCGATTAAAACGTGCATGTCTATATGGGCTTTATAGAGATTCCGTTCGAATTCTAATAGAGTAAAAAGCTAAAAATTTGAGATTAATCTGTATAATTTTATTCAAAAGCCTATAATTAACTATTTAAACTCAAAAAATTTAATTCAATAACATTTGGTTGTCGTTTTAATGCGATTAAAAGGAGCATGTCTAAATGTGCTCTATAGAGAATCCTTTCGAATTTTAACCGAGTAAAACCCTTAAAATTTGAGATTAATCTGTATAATTTTGCTCAAAAGCGCATAATTAAATATTTAAACTCATAAAATTTGATTTAATAACATTTGGTTGTCGTTTTGTTGGGATTAAAACGTGCATGTCTAAATCGGCTTTATAGAGATTTCGTTCGAATTTTAACGGAGTAAAAAGCTGAATATTTGAGATTAAACTGTATAATTTTGTTCAAAAGCCTATAATAAACGATTTGAACTCATAATATTTAATTTAATAACATTTGTTTGTCGTTTTGATGCGATTAATACGAGTATGTCTAAATATGCTCTATAGATAATTCGTTCGAATTTTAACCGAGAAAAAATCTTAAAATTTGAGATTAATTTGTATTATTTTGTTCAAAAGCCCATAATTAAATATTTAAACTCATAAAATTTGATTTAATAACATTTGGTTATCGTTTTGTTGGGATTAAAACGTGCATATCTAAATGGGCTTTATAGAGATTCCGTTCTAATTTTAACCGAGTAAAATTCTGAAAATTTCAGATTAATCTGTATAATTTTGTTCGAAAGCTAATAATTAAATATTTGAAATCATAAAATTTGATTTTAATAAAATTTGGTTGTCGTTTTGATGCGATTAAAACATGCATGTCTAAATGGGCTTTATAGAGATTCTGTTCGAATTTTAACCGAGTAAAAAGCTGAAAATTTGAGATTAATCTGTATAATTTTGTTCAAAAGCCCATAATTAAATATTTAAACTCATAAAATTTGATTCAATAACATTTGCTTGTCGTTTTGTTGGGATTAAAACGTGCATGTCTAAATGGGCTTTATAGATATTCCGTTCTAATTTTAACGAGTAAAATTCTGAAAATTTCAGATTAATCTGTATAATTTTGTTCAAAAGCTTATAATTAAATATTTGAAATCATAAAATTTGATTTTAATAAAATTTGGTTGTCGTTTTGATGCGATTAAAACGTGCAAGTCTAAATGGGCTTTATAAAGATTCAGTTTGAATTTTAACCGAGTAAAAAGATGAAAATTTAAGATTAATCTATATAATTTTATTTAAAAGTCTATAGTTAACTATTTGAACTCATAAAATTTAATTTAATAAGAGTTGGTTGTCGTTTTGATGCGATTAATACGAGCATGTCTAAATGTGCTCAATAGAGAATCTGTTCGAATTTTAACCGAGTAAAAACCTTAAAATTTGAGATTAAACTGTATAATTTTGTTTAAAAGCCCATAATTAAATATTTAAACTCATAAAATTTGATTTAATAACATTTGGTTGTCGTTTTGTTGCGATTAAAACGTGCATGTCTAAATGGGCTTTATAGAGATTCCGTTCCAATTTTAACAGAGTAAAATTCTGAAAATTTTAGATTAATCCGTATAATTTTGTTCAAAAGCTAACAATTAAACATTTGAAATCATAAAATTTGATTTTAATAAAATTTGGTTGTCGTTTTAATGCGATTAAAACATGCATGTCTAAGTGGATTTTATAGAGATTCCGTTCGAACTTTAACCTAGTAAAAAGCTGAAATTTTTTGATTATTCTGTATAAATTTGTTCAAAAGCCTATAATTAACTATTTAAACTCATAAAATTTAATTTAATAACATTTGGTTATCATTTTGATGTGATAAATACGAGCATGTCTAAATATGCTCTATACAGAAACCGTTCGAATTTTAACCGAGTAAAAATCTTAAAATTAGAGATTAATCTGTATAATTTTATTCAAAAGCCCATTATTAAATATTTAAAATCATAAAATTTAATTTAATAACATTTGGTTGTCGTTTTGTTGGGATTAAAACGTGCATGTCTAAATGGGCTTTATAGAGATTCCGTTCTAAGTTTAACCGAGTAAAATTTTGAAAATTTCAGATTAATCTGTATAATTTTGTTCAAAAGCTAATAATTAAATATTTGAAATCATAAAATTTGATTTTAATAAAATTTGGTTGTCATTTTGATGCGATTAAAACGTACATGTCTAAATGGACTTTATAGAGATTCCGTTCGAATTTTAACAGAGTAAAAAGCTAAAAATTTGAGATTAATTTGTATAATTTTGTTCAAAAGCCTATAATTAACTATTTGAATTCATAAAATTTAATTTAATAATATTTGGTTGTCGTTTTGATGTGATTAACGTGCATGTCTAAATGGGCTTTAAAGAGATTCCGTTCGAATTTTAACCGAGTAAAAAGCTGAAAATTTGAGATTAATCTGTATAATTTTGTTCAAAAGCCTATAATTAACTATTTGAGCTCATAAAATTCAATTTAATAACATTTGATTGTCGTTTTGATGCGATTAATACGAGCATGTCTAAATGTGCTCTATAGAGAATCCGTTCGAATTTTAACCGAGTAAAAAATTTAAAATTTGAGATTAATCTGTATAATGTTGTTCAAAAGACCATAATTAAATATTTAAACTCATAAAATTTGATTTAATAACATTTGGTTGTCGTTTTGTTGAGATTAAAACGTGCATGCCTAAATGGGCTTTATAGAGATTCCGTTCTAATTTTAACCGAGTAAAATTCTGAAAGTTTCAGATTAATCTGTGTAATTTTGTTCAAAAGCTAATAATTAAATATTTGAAATCATAAAATTTTATTTTAATAAAATTTGGTTGTCGTTTTGATGCGATTAAAACGTGCATGTCTAAATGGATTTGATAGAGATTCCGTTCGACTTTAACCGAGTAAAAAGCTGAAAGTTTTTGATTATTCTGTATAAATTTATTCAAAAGCCTATAATTAACTATTTGAACTCATAAAACTTAATTTAATAACATTTGGTTATCGTTTTGATGCGATTAATACGAGCATGTCTAAATGTGCTCCATAGAGAATCCGTTCGAATTTTAACAGAGTAAAAACTTTAAAACTTGAGATTAATCTGTATAATTTTGTTTAAAAGCCCATAATTAAATATTTAAACTCATAAAATTTGATTTAATAATATTTGGTTGTCGTTTTGTTTGGATTAAAACGTGTATGTCTAAATGAGCTTTATAGAGATTCCGTTCTAAGTTTAACCGAGTAAAATTCTGAAATTTTCAGATTAATCTCTATAATTTTGTTCAAAAGCTAATAATTAAATATTTGAAATCATAAAATTTTATTTCATAAAATTTGGTTGTCATTTTGATGCGATTAAAACGTGCATGTCTAAATGGGTTTTATAGAGATTCCGTTCGAATTTTAACCGAGTAAAAAGCTGAAATTTTTTTATTATTTTGTATAAATTTGATCAAAAGACTATAATTAACTATTTTAACTCATAAAATTTAATTTAATAACATTTGGTTATCGTTTTGATGCGATAAATACGAGCATGTCTAAATATGCTCTATAGAGAATCCTTTCGAATTTTAACCGAGTAAAAACCTTAAAATTCAAGATTAATCTATATAATTTTGTTCAAAAGCCCATAATTAAATATTTAAACTCATAAAATTTAATTTAATAATATTTGGTTGTCGTTTTATTGGGATTAAAACGTGCATGTCTAAATGGGCTTTATAGAGATTCCGTTCTAATTTTAACCAAGTAAAATTCTGAAAATTTTAGATTAATCTGTATAATTTTGTTCAAAAGCTAATAATTAAATATTTGAAATCATAAAATTTGATTTTAATAAAATTTGGTTGTAGTTTTGATGCGATTAAAACGTGCATGTCTAAATGGACTTTATAGAGATTCCGTTCGAATTTTGACCAAGTAAAAAGATGAAAATTTGAGATTAATCTGTATAATTTTGTTCAAAAGCCTATAATTAACTATTTGAACTCATAAAATTTAATTTAATAACATTTGAATGTCGTTTTGATGCGATTAAAACGTGCATGTCTAAATGGGCCTTATAGAGATTCCGTTTGAATTTTAACCGAGTAAAAAGATGAAAATTTGAGATTAATCTGTATAATTTTGTTCAAAAGCTAATAATTAAATATTTGAAATCATAAAATTTGATATTAATAAAATTTGGTTGTCGTTTTGATGCGATTAAAACATGCATGTCTAAATGGGCTTTATAGAGAATCCGTTCGAATTTTAACCGAGTAAAAAGCTGAAAATTTGAGATTAATCTGTATAATTTTGTTCAAAAGACCATAATTAAATATTTAAACTCATAAAATTTGATTTAATAATATTTGGTTGTCGTTTTCTTGGGATTAAAACTTGCATGTCTAAATGGGCTTTATAGAGATTCCGTTCTAATTTTAACCAAGTAAAATTCTGAAAATTTTAGATTAATCTGTATAATTTTGTTCAAAAGCTAATAATTAAATATTTGAAATCATAAAATTTGATTTTAATAAAATTTGGTTGTAGTTTTGATGCGATTAAAACGTACATGTCTAAATGGACTTTATAGAGATTCAGTTCAAATTTTAACCAAGTAAAAAGCTGAAAATTTGAGATTAATCTGTAGAATTTTGTTCAAAAGCCTATAATTAACTATTTGAACTCATAAAATTTAATTTAATAACATTTGGTTGTCGTTTTGATGCGATTAAAACGTACATGTCTAAATGGGCCTTGTAGAGATTCCGTTCGAATTTTAACCGAGTAAAAAGATGAAAATTTGAGATTAATCTGTATAATTTTGTTCAAAAGCCTATAATTAACTATTTGCACTCATGAAATTTAATTTAATAACATTTGGTTATCGTTTTGATACGATTAATACGAGCATGTCTAAATGTGGTCTATAGAGAATCCGTTCGAATTTTAACCGAGTAAAAACCTTAAAATTTGAGATTAATCTGTATAATTTTGTACAAAAGACCATAATGAAATATTTAAACTCATAAAATTTGATTTAATAATATTTGGTTGTCGTTTTCTTGGGATTAAAACGTGCATGTCTAAATGGGCTTTATAGAGATTCCGTTCTAAGTTTAACCGAGTAAAAAGATGAAAATTTGAGATTAATCTTTATAATTTTGTTCAAAAGCTAATAATTAAATATTTGAAATCATAAAATTTGATATTAATAAAATTTGGTTGTCGTTTTGATGCGATTAAAACATGCATGTCTAAATGGGCTTTATAGAGATTCCGTTCGAATTCTAAATGCCCATTTAGACATGCAAGTTTTAATCCCAAGAAAACGACAACCAAATATTATTAAATCAAATTTTATGAGTTTAAATATTTAATTATGGTCTTTTGAACAAAATTATACAGATTAATCTCAATTTTTCAGCTTTTTACTCGGTTAAAATTCGAACGGATTCTCTATAAAGCCCATTTAGACATGCATGTTTTAATCGCATCAAAACGACAACCAAATTTTATTAATATCAAATTTTATGATTTCAAATATTTAATTATTAGCTTTTGAACAAAATTATACAGATTAATCTCAAATTTTCATCTTTTTACTCGGTTAAAATTCAAACGGAATCTCTATAAGGCCCATTTAGACATGCACGTTTTAATCGCATCAAAACGACATTCAAATGTTATTAAATTAAATTTTATGAGTTCAAATAGTTAATTATAGGCTTTTGAACAAAATTATATAGATTAATCTCAAATTTTCAACTTTTTACTCGGTTAAAATTCGAAAGGAATCTCTATAAAGCCCATTTAGACTTGTACGTTTTAATACCAACAAAACGACAACCAAATGTTATTAAATATAATTCTATGAGTTTAAATATTTAATTATGGGATTTTGAACAAAATTATACAGATTAATCTCAAATTTTCAGCAGTTTACTCGGTTAAAATTCCAACAGAATCTCTATAAAGCCCATTTAGACATGCACAGTTTAATCCCAAAAACGACAACCAAATGTTATTAAATTAAATTTTATGAGTTCAAATAGTTAATTATAGGCTTTTTAAAAAAATTATACAGCATAATCTCAAATTTTCAGCCTTTTACTCAGTTAAAATTCGAATGGAATCACTATAAATCTCATTTAGGCATGCACGTTTTAATCGCATCAAAACGACAACCAAACTTTATTAAAATCAAATTTTATGATTTCAAATATTTAATTATTAGCTTTTGAACAAAATTATTGAGATTAATCTAAAATTTTCAGAATTTTACTCGGTTAAAATTAGAACGAAATCTCTATAAAGCCCATTTAGACAACCACATTTTAATCCCAACAAAACGACAACCAAATGTTATTAAAACAAATTTTATGAGTTTAAATATTTAATTATGGGCTTTTGAACAAAATTATACAGATTAATCTCAAATTTTCAGATGTTTACTAGGTTAAAATTTGAACGAAATCTCTATAAAGCCCATTTAGACATGTATGTTTTAATACCAACAAAATGACAACCAAATGTTATTAAATTAAATTTTATGAGTTCAAATAGTTAATTATAGACTTCTGAACAAAATTATACAGTTTAATCTCAAATTTTCAGCCTTTTACTCGGTTAAAATTCGAACAGAATCACTATAAATCCCATTTAGGCATGCACGTTTTAATCGCATCAAAACGACAACCAAAGTTTATTAAAAACAAATTTTATGATTTCAAATATTTAATTATTAGCTTTTGAACAAAATTATATAGATTAATCTCAAATTTTCAGAATTTTACTCGGTTAAAATTAGAACGGAATCTCTATAAAGCCCATTTAGATAAGTACGTTTTAATCCCAAGAAAACGACAACCAAATGTTATTAAATCAAATTTTATGAGTTTAAATATTTAATTATGGGCTCTCGAACAAAATTATACAGATTAATCTCAAAGTTTAAGGTTTTTACTCGGTTAAAATTTGAACGGATTCTCTATAGAGTATATTTAGACATGCTCATATTAATCGCATCAAAACGACAACCAACTGTTATTAAATTAAATTTTATGAGTTCAAATAGTTAATTATAGACTTCTGAACAAAATTATACAGATTAATCTCAAATTTTCAGCTTTTTACTCAGTTAAAATTCGAACGGAATCTCTATAAAGCCAATTTAGAAATGCACGTTTTAATCGCATTAAAACGACAACGAAATTTTATTAAAATCAAATTTTATGATTTCAAATATTTAATTATTAGCTTTTGAACAAAATTATACAGATTAATCTCAAATTTTAAGGTTTTTAATCGGTTAAAATTAGAACGGAATCTCTATAAATCCCATTTAGACATGCACGTTTTAATCCCAACAAAACGACAACAAAATATTATTAAATCAAATTTTATGAGTTTAAATATTTAATTATGATCTTTTGAATAAAATTATACAGATTAATCTCAAATTTTTAGCTTTTTACTCGACTAAAATTCGAACGGAATCTCTATAAAGCCCATTTAGACATGCACGTTTTAATGGCATCAAAACAACAAGCAAATTTTATTAAAATCAAATTTTATGATTTCAAATTTTTAATTATTAGCTTTTGAACAAAATTATACAGATTAATCTGAAATTTTCAGAATTTTACTCTGTTAAAATTAGAATGGAATCTCTATAAAGCCCATTTAGACATGCACGTTTTAATCCCAACAAAACGATAACCAAATGTTATTAAATCAAATTTTATGAGTTTAAATATTTAATTATGGTCTTTTAAACCAAATTATGCAGATTAATCTCAAATTTTAAGGTTTTTACTCGGTTAAAATTTGAACGGATTCTCTATAGAGCATATTTAGACATGCTCGTATTAATCGCATCAAAACGATAACCAAATATTATTATAAAATATATTTTATGAGTTCAAATAGTTAATTATAGGCTTTTGAACAAAATTATACAAATTAATCTCAAATTTTCATCTTTTTACTCCGTTAAAATTCGAACGGAAACTCTACAAAGCCCATTTAGACATGCACGTTTTAATCGCATCAAAACGACAACCAAATTTTATTAAAATATAATTTTATGATTTAAAATATTTAATTATTAGCTACTGAATAAAATTATACAGATTAATTTGAAATTTTCAGATTAATTATGGGCTTTTGAACAAAATTATACAGATTAATCGCAAATTTTAAGGTTTTTACTTAGTTAAAATTCGAACGGATTCTCTATAGAGCATATTTAGACATGCTCGTATTAATCGTTTCAAAACGACAACAAAATATTATTAAATTAAATTTTATGAGTTCAAATAGTTTATTGTAGGCTTTTGAAACAAAATTATACAGATTAATCTGAAATTTTCAGAATTTTACTCAGTTAAAATTAGAATGGAATCTCTATAAAGCCCATTTAGACATACACGTTTTAATCCCAACAAAACGACAACCAAATGTTATTAAATCAAATTTTATGAGTTTATATATTTAATTATGGGCTTTTGAACAAAATTATACAGATTGATCTCAAATTTTAAGGTTTTTACTCGGTTAAAATTCAAACGGATTCTCTATAGAGCACATTTAGACATGCTCGTATTAATCGCATCAAAACGACAACCAACTGTTATTAAATTAAATTTTATGAGTTCAAATAGTTAATTATAGGCTTTTGAACAAAATTATACAGATTAATCTCAAATTTTCAGCTTTTTACTCGGTTAAAATTCGAACGGAATCTCTATAAAATCCATTTAGACCTGCACATTTTAACCGCATCAAAATGACAACCAAATTTTATTAAAATCAAATTTTATGATTTCAAATATTTAAGTATTAGTTTTTGAACAAAATTATATAGATTAATCTGAAATTTTCAGAATTTTGGTCGGTTAAAATTAGAACGGAATCTCTATAAAGCACACTTAGACATGCACGTTTTAATCCCAATAAAACGACAACCAAATGTTATTAAATCAAATTTTATAAGTTTAAATATTTAATTATGAGCTTTTGAACAAAATTATACAGATTAATCGCAAATTTTAAGGTTTTTACTCGGTTAAAATTCGAACGGATTCTCTATAGAGCATATTTAGACATGCTCGTATTAATCGTTTCAAAACGACAACAAAATGTTATTAAATTAAATTTTATGAGTTCAAATAGTTAATTATAGGCTTTTGAACAAAATTATACAGATTAATCTCGAATGTTTAGCTTTTTACTCGGTTAAAATTCGAACGGAATCCCTATAAAGTACATTTAGACCTGCACGTTTTAATTGCATCAAAACGACAACCAAATTTTATTAAAATCAAATTTTATGATTTCAAATATTTAATTATTAGCTTTTGAACAAAATTATACAGATTAATCTGAAATTTTCAGAATTTTAGTCGGTTAAAATTAGAACGGAATCTCTTTAAATCCCATTTAGACATGCACGTTTTAATCCCAACAAAACGACAACCAAATGTTATTAAATCAAATTTAATAAGTTTAAATATTTAATAACGGGCTTTTGAACAAAATTATACAGATTAATCGTAAATTTTAAGGTTTTTACTTAGTTAAAATTCGAACGGATTCTCTATAGAGCATATTTAGACATGCTCGTATTAATCGTTTCAAAACGACAACAAAATATTATTAAATTAAATTTTATGAGTTCAAATAGTTTATTGTAGGCTTTTGAAACAAAATTATACAGATTAATCTGAAATTTTCAGAATTTTACTCAGTTAAAATTAGAATGGAATCTCTATAAAGCCCATTTAGACATACACGTTTTAATCCCAACAAAACGACAACCAAATGTTATTAAATCAAATTTTATGAGTTTATATATTTAATTATTGGCTTTTGAACAAAATTATACAGATTGATCTCAAATTTTAAGGTTTTTACTCGGTTAAAATTCAAACGGATTCTCTATAGAGCACATTTAGACATGCTCGTATTAATCGCATCAAAACGACAACCAACTGTTATTAAATTAAATTTTATGAGTTCAAATAGTTAATTATAGGCTTTTGAACAAAATTATACAGATTAATCTCAAATTTTCAGCTTTTTACTCGGTTAAAATTCGAACGGAATCTCTATAAAATCCATTTAGACCTGCACATTTTAACCGCATCAAAACGACAACCAAATTTTATTAAAATCAAATTTTATGATTTCAAATATTTAAGTATTAGTTTTTGAACAAAATTATATAGATTAATCTGAAATTTTCAGAATTTTGGTCGGTTAAAATTAGAACGGAATCTCTATAAAGCACACTTAGACATGCACGTTTTAATCCCAATAAAACGACAACCAAATGTTATTAAATCAAATTTTATAAGTTTAAATATTTAATTATGAGCTTTTGAACAAAATTATACAGATTAATCGCAAATTTTAAGGTTTTTACTCGGTTAAAATTCGAACGGATTCTCTATAGAGCATATTTAGACATGCTCGTATTAATCGTTTCAAAACGACAACAAAATGTTATTAAATTAAATTTTATGAGTTCAAATAGTTAATTATAGGCTTTTGAACAAAATTATACAGATTAATCTCGAATGTTTAGCTTTTTACTCGGTTAAAATTCGAACGGAATCCCTATAAAGTACATTTAGACCTGCACGTTTTAATTGCATCAAAACGACAACCAAATTTTATTAAAATCAAATTTTATGATTTCAAATATTTAATTATTAGCTTTTGAACAAAATTATACAGATTAATCTGAAATTTTCAGAATTTTAGTCGGTTAAAATTAGAACGGAATCTCTTTAAATCCCATTTAGACATGCACGTTTTAATCCCAACAAAACGACAACCAAATGTTATTAAATCAAATTTAATAAGTTTAAATATTTAATAATGGGCTTTTGAACAAAATTATACAGATTAATCGTAAATTTTAAGGTTTTTACTTAGTTAAAATTCGAACGGATTCTCTATAGAGCATATTTAGACATGCTCGTATTAATCGTTTCAAAACGACAACAAAATATTATTAAATTAAATTTTATGAGTTCAAATAGTTTATTGTAGGCTTTTGAAACAAAATTATACAGATTAATCTGAAATTTTCAGAATTTTACTCAGTTAAAATAAGAATGGAATCTCTATAAAGCCCATTTAGACATACACGTTTTAATCCCAACAAAACGACAACCAAATGTTATTAAATCAAATTTTATGAGTTTATATATTTAATTATGGGCTTTTGAACAAAATTATACAGATTGATCTCAAATTTTAAGGTTTTTACTCGGTTAAAATTCAAACGGATTCTCTATAGAGCACATTTAGACATGCTCGTATTAATCGCATCAAAACGACAACCAACTGTTATTAAATTAAATTTTATGAGTTCAAATAGTTAATTATAGGCTTTTGAACAAAATTATACAGATTAATCTCAAATTTTCAGCTTTTTACTCGGTTAAAATTCGAACGGAATCTCTATAAAATCCATTTAGACCTGCACATTTTAACCGCATCAAAACGACAACCAAATTTTATTAAAATCAAATTTTATGATTTCAAATATTTAAGTATTAGTTTTTGAACAAAATTATATAGATTAATCTGAAATTTTCAGAATTTTGGTCGGTTAAAATTAGAACGGAATCTCTATAAAGCACACTTAGACATGCACGTTTTAATCCCAATAAAACGACAACCAAATGTTATTAAATCAAATTTTATAAGTTTAAATATTTAATTATGAGCTTTTGAACAAAATTATACAGATTAATCGCAAATTTTAAGGTTTTTACTCGGTTAAAATTCGAACGGATTCTCTATAGAGCATATTTAGACATGCTCGTATTAATCGTTTCAAAACGACAACAAAATGTTATTAAATTAAATTTTATGAGTTCAAATAGTTAATTATAGGCTTTTGAACAAAATTATACAGATTAATCTCGAATGTTTAGCTTTTTACTCGGTTAAAATTCGAACGGAATCCCTATAAAGTACATTTAGACCTGCACGTTTTAATTGCATCAAAACGACAACCAAATTTTATTAAAATCAAATTTTATGATTT
This sequence comes from Abelmoschus esculentus, assembly GCA_035048815.1. Classification (NCBI taxonomy): domain Eukaryota; kingdom Viridiplantae; phylum Streptophyta; class Magnoliopsida; order Malvales; family Malvaceae; genus Abelmoschus; species Abelmoschus esculentus. The sequence continues at coordinate 6,359,674 of JAUCBN010000026.1, read as the reverse complement.
CAAATATTTAATTATTAGCTTTTGAACAAAATTATACAGATTAATCTGAAATTTTCAGAATTTTAGTCGGTTAAAATTAGAACGGAATCTCTTTAAATCCCATTTAGACATGCACGTTTTAATCCCAACAAAACGACAACCAAATGTTATTAAATCAAATTTAATAAGTTTAAATATTTAATAATGGGCTTTTGAACAAAATTATACAGATTAATCGTAAATTTTAAGGTTTTTACTTAGTTAAAATTCGAACGGATTCTCTATAGAGCATATTTAGACATGCTCGTATTAATCGTTTCAAAACGACAACAAAATATTATTAAATTAAATTTTATGAGTTCAAATAGTTTATTGTAGGCTTTTGAAACAAAATTATACAGATTAATCTGAAATTTTCAGAATTTTACTCAGTTAAAATAAGAATGGAATCTCTATAAAGCCCATTTAGACATGCTCGTATTAATCGTTTCAAAACGACAACAAAATGTTATTAAATTAAATTTTATGAGTTCAAATAGTTACTTATAGGCTTTTGAAACAAAATTATACAAATTAATCTCAAATTTTCAGAATTTTACTCGATTAAAATTATAACGGAATCTCTATAAAGCCCATTTAGACATGCACGTTTTAATCCCAGCAAAACGACAACCAAATGTTATTAAATCAAATTTTATGAGTTTAAATATTTAATTATGGGCTTTTAAACCAAATTATACAGATTAATCTCAAATTTTAAGGTTTTTACTCAGTTAAAATTTGAACGCATTCTCTATAGAGCACATTTAGACATGCTCGTATTAATCGCATCAAAACGATAACCAAATATTATTAACTTAAATTTTATGAGTTCAAATAGTTAATTATAGGCTTTTGAACAAAATTATACAAATTAATCTCAAATTTTCATCTTTTTACTCTGTTAAAATTCGAACGGAATCTCTATAAAGCCCATTTAGACATGCATGTTTTAATCGCATCAAAACGACAACCAAAATTTATTAAAATCAAATTTTATGATTTAAAATATTTAATTATTAGCTTTTGAACAAAATTATACAGATTAATTTGAAATTTTCAGATTTTTACTCAATTAAAATTAGAACAAAATCTCTATAAAGCCCATTTAGATTATAACGTGCAGGTCTAAATAGATTTTATAGAGATTCCGTTTGAATTTTAACCGAGTAAAAAGCTGAAAATTTGAGATTAATCTGTATAATTTTGTTCAAAAGCCTATAATTAACTATTTGAACTCATAAAATTTAATTTAATAACATTTTGTTGTCGTTTTGAAACGATTAATACGAGCATGTCTAAATATGCTCTATAGAGAATCCGTTCGAATTTTAACCGAGTAAAAACCTTAAAATTTGCGATTAATCTGTATAATTTTATTCAAAAGCCCATAATTAAATATTTAAACTTATAAAATTTGATTTAATAACATTTAGTTTCGTTTTGTTGGGATTAAAACGTGCATGTCTAAATGGGCTTTATAGAGATTCCGTTCTAATTTTAACCGACCAAAATTCTGAAAATTTCAGATTAATCTGTATAATTTTGTTCAAAAGCTAATACTTAAATATTTGAAATCATAAAATTTGATTTTAATAAAATTTGGTTGTCGTTTTGATGCGATTAAAATGTGCAGGTCTAAATGGATTTTATAGAGATTCCGTTCGAATTTTAACCGAGTAAAAAGCTGAAAATTGGAGATTAATCTGTATAATTTTGTTCAAAAGCCTATAATTAATTATTTGAACTCATAAAATTTAATTTAATAACAATTGGTTGTCGTTTTGATGCGATTAATACGAGCATGTCTAAATGTGCTCTATAGAGAATCCGTTCCAATTTTAATCAAGTAAAAACCTTAAAATTTGAGATCAATCTGTATAATTTTGTTCAAAAGCCCATAATTAAATATATAAACTAATAAAATTTGATTTAATAACATTTGGTTGTCGTTTTGTTGGGATTAAAACGTGTATGTCTAAATGGGCTTTATAGAGATTCCATTCTAATTTTAACCGACCAAAATTCTGAAAATTTCAGATTAATCTGTATAATTTTGTTCAAAAGCTAATACTTAAATATTTGAAATCATAAAATTTGATTTTAATAAAATTTGGTTGTCGTTTTGATGCGATTAAAATGTGCAGGTCTAAATGGATTTTATAGAGATTCCGTTCGAATTTTAACCGAGTAAAAAGCTGAAAATTGGAGATTAATCTGTATAATTTTGTTCAAAAGCCTATAATTAATTATTTGAACTCATAAAATTTAATTTAATAACAATTGGTTGTCGTTTTGATGCGATTAATACGAGCATGTCTAAATGTGCTCTATAGAGAATCCGTTCCAATTTTAATCAAGTAAAAACCTTAAAATTTGAGATCAATCTGTATAATTTTGTTCAAAAGCCCATAATTAAATATATAAACTAATAAAATTTGATTTAATAACATTTGGTTGTCGTTTTGTTGGGATTAAAACGTGTATGTCTAAATGGGCTTTATAGAGATTCCATTCTAATTTTAACAGAGTAAAATTCTGAAAATTTTATATTAATCTGTATAATTTTGTTCAAAAGCTAATAATTAAATATTTTAAATCATAAAATTTTATTTTAATAAAATTTTGTTATCGTTTTGATGCGATTAAAACATGCATGTCTAAATGGGCTATATAGAGATTCTGTTCGAATTTTAACCGAGTAAAAAGCTAAAAATTGGAGATTAATCTGTATAATTTTATTCAAAAGCCTATAATTAACTATTTAAACTCATAAAATTTAATTTAATAACATTTTGTTGTCGTTTTGAAACGATTATTACGAGCATGTCCAAATATGCTCTATAGAGAATCCGTTCGAATTTTAACCGAGAAAAAACCTTAAAATTTGTGATTAATCTGTATAATTTTGTTCAAAAAGCTCATAATTAAATATTTAAACTTATAAAATTTGATTTAATAACATTTGGTTGTCGTTTTGTTGGGATTAAAACGTGCATGTCTAAATGTGCTTTATAGAGATTCCGTTCTAATTTTAACCGACCAAAATTCTGAAAATTTCAGATTAATCTGTATAATTTTGTTTAAAAGCTAATACTTAAATTTTTGAAATCATAAAATTTGATTTTAATAAAATTTGGTTGTCGTTTTGATGCGATTAAAACGTGCAGGTCTAAATAGATTTTATAGAGATTCCGTTCGAATTTTAACCGAGTAAAAAGCTGAAAATTTGAGATTAATCTGTATAATTTTGTTCAAAAGCCTATAATTAACTATTTGAACTCATAAAATTTAATTTAATAACAGTTGGTTGTCGTTTTGATACGATTAATACGAGCATGTCTAAATGTGCTCTAAGAGAATCCGTTCGAATTTTAACCGAGTAAAAACCTTAAAATTTTAGATCAATCTTTATAATTTTGTTCAAAATCCCATAATTAAATATTTAAACTGATAAAATTTGATTTAATAACATTTGGTTGTCATTTTGTTGGGATTAAAACGTAGATGTCTAAATGTGCTTTATAGAGATTCCGTTCTAATTTTAACCGACTAAAATTCTGAAAATTTTAGATTAATCTGTATAATTTTGTTCAAAAGCTAATAATTAAATATTTGAAATCATAAAATTTGATTTTAATAAAATTTGGTTGTCGTTTTAATGCGATTAAAATGTGCAGGTCTAAATGGACTTTATAGAGATTCCGTTCGAATTTTAACCGAGTAAAAAGCTTAAAATTTGAGATTAATCTGTATAATTTTGTTCAAAAGCCTATAATTAACTATTTGAACTCATAAAATTTAATGTAACAATATTTGGTTGTCGTTTTGATGCGATTAATATGAGCATGTCTAAATTGCTCTATAGAGAATCTGTTCGATTTTAACTGAGTAAAACCTTAAAATTTGAGATTAATCGGTATAATTTTGTTCAAAAGCCCATAATTAAATATTTAAACTCATAAAATTTGATTTAATAACATTTGGTTATCGTTTTGTTGGGAATAAAATGTGCATGTCTAAATGGGCTTTATAGAGATTCCGTTCGAATTTTAACCGAGTAAACAGCTGAAAATTCGAGATTAATCTGTATAATTTTGTTAAAAATCCCATAATTAAATGTTTAAACTCATAATATTAGATTTAATAACATTTGGTTATCGTTTTGTTGGGATTAAAACGTGCATGTCTAAATGGGCTTTATAGAGATTCCGTTCTAATTTTAACCGAGTAAAATTCTGAAAATTTGAGATTAATCTGTATAATTTTGTTCAAAAGTTAATAATTAAATATTTGAAATCATAAAATTTGATTTTAATAAAGTTTAGTTGTCGTTTCGATGCGATTAAAACGTGCATGTCTAAATGAGATTTATAGTGATTCCGTTCGAATTTTATCCGAGTAAAAGGCTGATAATTTGAGATTAAACTGTATAATTTTGTTCAAAAGCCTATAATTAACTATTTGAACTCATAAAATTTAATTTAATAACATTTGGTTGTCATTTTGTTGGTATTAAAACGTACATGTCTAAATGGGCTTTATAGAGATTTCGTTCAAATTTTAACCTAGTAAACATCTGAAAATTTGAGATTAATCTGTATAATTTTGTTTAAAAGCCCATAATTAAATATTTAAACTCATAAAATTTGTTTTAATAATATTTGGTTGTCGTTTTGTTGGGATTAAAATGTGCTTGTCTAAATGGGCTTTATAGAGATTTCGTTCTAATTTTAACCGAGTAAAATTCTAAAAATTTTAGATTAATCTATATAATTTTATTCAAAAGCTAATAATTAAATATTTGAAATAATAAAATTTGATTTTAATAAAGTTTGGTTGTCGTTTTGATGCGATTAAAACGTGCATGCCGAAATGGGATTTATAGTGATTTCGTTCGAATTTTAATTGAGTAAAAGGCTGAAAATTTGAGATTAATCTGTATAATTTTTTTAAAAAGCCTATAATTAACTATTTGAACTCATAAAATTTAATTTAATAACATTTGGTTGTCGGTTTTTGGGATTAAACTGTGCATGTCTAAATGGGCTTTATAGAGATTCTATTGGAATTTTAACCGAGTAAACTGCTGAAAATTTGAGATTAATCTGTATAATTTTGTTCAAAATCCCATAATTAAATATTTAAACTCATAAAATTATATTTAATAACATTTGGTTGTCGTTTTGTTTGTATTAAAACGTACAAGTCTAAATGGGCTTTATAGAGATTCCGTTCGAATTTTAACCGAGTAAAAAGTTGAAAATTTGAGATTAATCTATATAATTTTGTTCAAAAGCCTATAATTAACTATTTGAACTCATAAAATTTAATCTAACAATATTTGGTTGTCATTTTGATGCGATTAATATGAGCATGTCTAAATGTGCTCTATAGAGAATCTGTTCGAATTTTTTTTTTGAGAAAAGGGCCTCATTAAAAAACCCCTATAGCCAAACGCCCGGAGGGCAGGAAGGCCCCTATGGGGAAAAGAGTACCCAGGATCTTATTGAGAAGGAGAGGAGAACCTCTCCGAGTTTACAGAAGCCCGAATAAAATCGGGAAAGTCATAGGAGAAAAAGCAAGAAGAAAAGGAACGCAAAGCCCTAGTAGCTAATACATGGGCCACAACATTAGCCTCTCTAGGTACATAACAAATCTTACAATCAGGCAAGGTACCAAGAGTGGAACGGATACGAGACACCAGAGGTTGCACCGAGGTACGGTCTTGGTAAAGGGGGTGGTTGACCTTATTAGCAATGGAAGCGGAGTCAGTCTCGAAGACAATACGGGTCCAGCCATTAGAAATGGCAAGCTTCAGACCTTCCAAGAGGGCAAGAGCTTCAGCAGAGGCAGGATCCGGACAGAGGAGAGGCATAGAACAACCGCCAAGGACAATGCCAGAGGAGTCCCTAACAATGACGCCAGCTGCTGCTCCTTTTAACACGGGGTCGAACGCACCATCCGTGTTAATCTTGACGTAACCAGGGTCTGGTTTCGTCCATCTAGCAAGAGCAAAAGTGGGCTCAGCTAGCCGGGAGTGTAGACGGGAAGAACTGTTAGCGGTGGTATAATCATGTAAAAGGCTTAGAGCATTAGAAACGGTTAACCAAACCGGTTGAAGATGGTTATTATGGACAAAGTCATTGCGACGGTTCCAGAGATTCCATAAGACTGTAAGAAATAAAGAAAATTGCTGAAGAGAAAGAAAACCAGCTGCCGCTGAAAGCCACTGATGAGGGGAGGTATAAACAGGAGAAAGAATTCGAGAAGGGAGTCCTGCCAACTGGAATGCCTCCCTAATGCAGGGGCAGTCCCGCATAGCATGGATGGTGGTTTCAATGGCCAAGTTGCATATAGGATAAATCCCCGAACCTAGATTGGCTTGAAGGATTTTGTGTCCAGACAGAATTGCATTGTGGCACAAACGCCAAGCAAAAGAACGTACCTTGGGGAGAGTGGGTAGCTTAGAAAGAACTTTCCAAAGTCTAGAGGGCCTGTTAACTGGACCTGGCTGAAGCGTCAAAAATTGATAGCCCGAACGTACAGAATAGATACCAGAATCATGGTTACCCCAGAGGGTGGTATCCTGTGTATCATTAATAATCGGAATATTAAGGATAGTATTAGCATCCTCATGTGTAAAGTAATTCCGGACCTTAGAAGCATCCCATCGGGGTAAGTTAGGAAGCATAAAAGTGCCAGCACGCAAAGGCACTTCATCATTGATCTCATAATCCCCATAAAGGCGCAGGGGTTGAGAGCCACCCCAATTGTCAAGGTGGATCTGGATAGTACTATTCATACCTGGCCGTAGAAAAAATCCATCACGAAGTTTAGAGATGGCTACACTAAGCCCTTTCCAAGAAAAAGAGGAATTCCGTGAAGAAACAGAGTCTAGTAAAGAACCAGCCGGGTAGTACTTGTATTTGTAAATTTGACTAAGAAGGCTCCCAGGAGCACACACAAGGCGCTAAATCTGCTTACCGAGTAAAGCAATATTAAAATGGTGTAAGTCACGAAAGCCGATTCCCCCAGCCGCTTTCGGGAGACAGACAGTATCCCAGGGAAGCATGTGCCAACCTTTTTTACCAGCTTTCCCAGACCACCAGTAGCGACGTATTAACTGAGTAAAAACCTTAAAATTTGAGATTAATCTGTATAATTTTGTTCAAAAACCCATAATTAAATATTTAAACTCATAAAATTTGATTTAATAATATTTGGTTGTCGTTTTGTTGGGATTAAAACGTTCATGTCTAAATGGGCTTTATAGAGATTCCGTTCTAATTATAACCGAGTAAAATTCTGAAAATTTCAGATTAATCTGTATAATTTTGTTCAAAAGCTAAAAATTAACTATTTGAAATCATAAAATTTGATTTTTAATAAAATTTAGTTGTCGTTTTGATGCGATTAAAACGTGCATTTCTAAATGGGATTTGTAAAGATTCCGTTCGAATTTTGTTTGAAAGAAAGAGCCTCATTAAAAAAAACCCTATAGCCAGTCATCCCGAGAGGCGAGAAGGCCCCTATGGGGAAAAGAGTACCCAAGTTATTATTGAGAAGGAGAGGAAAATCTCTCCGAGTTTACAGAAGCCCGGATAAAATCAGGAAAGAAACAGTCAATGGAGCAAGAAGTAAAGGAACGTAAAGCCTTGGTAGCCAAAACATGGGCTACAACGTTAGCAGCTCTAGGCACATAACAAATCTTACAATCTGGCAAACTACCAAGAGTGGAGCGGATGCGAGCCACTAAGTGTTGTACTGTGGAAAAATCTTGACAAAGAACGTTGTTGACTTTGTTGGCAATGGAAGCAGAATTAGTTTCAATAATCATATTAGACCAGCAATTAGTAACGGCAAAACGTAAACCTTCTAGGATGGCGAGGGCCTCGGCGGAAGGAGGATCCGGGCAAATAAGAGGCATAGAACAGCCACCGAGAACAGAGCCAGAAGAGTCTCGAGCAATGACGCCAGTGGCAGCCCCCCTTAAGACAGGGTCAAAAGCCCCATCCGTGTTAATTTTGACGAAACTAGAAGCCGATTTCATCCATCTAGCCTGAGCAAAAGTGGGCTCAGCTAGCCGAGAATGCTGGTGGGACACATTAGTGGACGATGTATAATCAGTGAAAAGTTGTTGTGCATTGGAAATAGTTAACCAAACTGGTTGGAGATGGTTGTTGTGGACAAAATCATTACGGTGATTCCATAAGTTCCATAAAACCGTAATGAGCAGCGAGAATTTATGCAAGGAGAGAAAACTAGCAGCATCAAAGAGCCACTGATGGGGGGTAGTATAAGTACTGGTCAGAACTCGAGAGGGGAGTTCAGCCAAAAGGAGCGCCTCCTTGTCACTAGGACAATCCCTCATAGCATGGAGAGAGGATTCAATAGCCATATTACAAATAGGGCAGGACCAAGATTGGCTTAAAGGATTTTCTGGCTAGAGGGTGGTGCATCATGACATAAACGCCAACCAAAGGAACGAACTTTGGGAAGAGTAGGCAATTTTGATAAAACTTTCCAGAGTTTAGAGGGCCTAAAAACAGGCCCAGGCTGCAACTGCAAAAAATGGTAACCAGGGCGTACTGTATAAGTACCAGCATCATGGTTACCCCAGAGAATGGTATATTTAATATCATTAATAATAGGAACATTAAGTATGGTATTAGCATCTTCATGAGAAAAATAAGCTCTCACTTTGGATTCATCCCAACGGGGTAAGTTATGCACCATAAAAGAACCCGCTCGAAGAAGGACTTCGTCATTCACCTCATAATCACCATAAAGGTGTACAGGCTGAGTACCACCCCATTTGTCAAAATGAATAGAAACGTTACGAGCCATGCCAGGGCAAATGAAAAAGCCATTGTGAAGCTTAGAAATAGCAATACTAAGACCCTTCCAGGCAAAGGAAGAGCTCCGATTGTAATCAGAATCAAGGACTGAGCCCGTATGATAGTACTTGTATTTATAGACCTAACTAAGAAGGTTATCAGGCTCGCAAATCAATCGCCAGATTTGTTTTCCTAGCAATACGATATTAAAGTGGTGAAGATCCCGAAATCCTACACCAAGTGAACCATCCAGAATTTGGTTTACAATCAAAAAGATCATTCTTATGAAGACAAACTCTAAAACTATTAATTTGTAATCACGCTCGGCACGAACCACCTTGTTTTTCATTATCATAAAGAATTTCGTTAAAATCCCCCCTAAAAGCCAGGGAAGAGTTGAAGTAGATTGAAGAGTATCTAATAGCTGTCAGGTTTTGTATTTGTTTGCTGTTTCAGGAAAGCCATGTAAACCGGAAAAATAGAATCGTATTCGTTCAAAAGAGATAATGACGTCAATATGACGATCCGAATAGGAAAGCAAATCAATGGAAGTTTTGTTATTCCAAATAATGGCGAGCCCTGTACAAGGAGGCCTGGAATCAATGGCAATACACCCATGCATGCCAAGCTTGTGCTTAATTTGATCCATATTTTGAGAGTTCAATCTAGTCTCACAAAGAAAGAGGCAATCGGCATCATGCTTGGTAGTCGCACGTTGTAATGCGAGAACTGCCTGAGTGTTGCCAAGACCCTGGTAGTTCCAACATAAGAGTTTCATTTTCCTCGGCGGGGTTGATCACCGTCAACCTCCACCGAAGAATTTTTTGCGCTGCTCATCCTAGCAAAATAAGCTCTAGCCTTAGACGAGAGATGCGATCTCTTACCAAGAGGCGTGAGGGGGTAGAATAGATGAAATATAGGACTAATATATGAAGGCAGGAATATCAAATTAGTAGCAGTAGAACATCGTAAACGAGGCATATAGAAAGTGCTTAAGTGAGACTGTAAACAAAGACAAGAAGCCATAATAGGAAGACACAATCGCAAAAGAGGGACATCATAAAAGATGTTGGAGTAATCCCTTTGAAAGGGTGGTACAGTTAGAGCAAGAAAGACCCGTGGAAGAGAGAGGTAGTAGTCATTACAGAGAGTCATAGAAGGAATAGCTAAGTATATCTCATAATAGTAAATTAAAGAAACTAAAAGATATGCAACAAAAGAACAGAAAGAATAAAAGAGAAAACAGTAAAGATAGTATTATTCCATATAAAAGGAAACAACGAGACAAAAACCTTAAAGACCAGGCCTAAGCCAAATGGTCCTAACAAAAAAAGAAAGAAAGGTAAAAAACGACAAAAGTGGAAGTAAAAACAAAAGGGATAAGGGCATCATGCATAAAGATAGAATGTTGTAAGACAGGAACTGCCAGGGCGATCCGTTAGAATTTTAACCGAGTAAAAAGCAGAAAATTTGAGATTAATCTATATAATTTTGTTAAAAAGCCTATAATTAACTATTTGAACTCATCAAATTTAATTTAATAACATTTGGTTGTCGTTTTGATGCAATTAATACGAGAATGTCTAAATGTTCTCTATAGAGAATCCGTTCAAAATTTAACCGAGTAAAAACCTTAAAATTTGAGATTAATCTGTATAATTTTGTTCAAAAGCCCATAATTAAATATTTAAACTCAAAAAATTTGATTTAATAATATTTGGTTGTCGTTTTATTGGGATTAAAACGTACATGTCTAAATGGGCTTTATAGAGATTTCGTTCTAATTTTAACCGAGTAAAATTTTGAAAATTTCAGATTAATCTGTATAATTTTGTTCAAAAGCTAATAATTAAATATTGGAAATCATAAAATTTTATTTTAATAAAATTTGGTTGTCGTTTTGATGCGATTAAAACGTGCATGTCTAAATGGGCTTTATCGAGATTCCGTTCAAATTTTAACCGAGTAAAAAGCTGAAAATTTCAGATTAATCTGTATAATTTTGTTCAAAAGCCTATAATTAACTATTTGAACTCATAAAATTTAAGTTAATAAAATTTGGTTGTCGTTTTGATGCGATTAATACGAGCATGTCTAAATGTTCTCTATAAAGAATCCGTTTGAATTTTAACCGAGTAAAAACTTCAAAATTTGTGATTAATCTGTATAATTTTTTCCAAAAGCTAATAATAAAACATTTGAAATCATAAAATTTGATTTTAATAAAATTTGGTTGTCGTTTTGATGCGATTAAAACGTGCATGTCTAAATGGGCTTTATAGAGATTCCGTTCGAATTTTAACCGAGTAAAAAGTTGAAAATTTGAGATTAATCTGTATAATTTTGTTCAAAAGCCAATAATTAACTATTTGAACCCATAAAATTTAATTTAATAACATTTGGTTTTTGTTTTGATGCGATTAATACGAGCATATCTAAATGTGCTCTATAGAGAATCCGTTCGAATTTTAACCGAGTAAAAACCTTAAAATTTGAGATTAATCTGTATAATTTTGTTCAAAAGCCCATAATTAAATATTTAAACTCATAAAATTTGATTTAATAACATTTGGTTGTCGTTTTGTTGGGATTAAAACGTGCATGTCTAAATGGGCTTTATAGAGATTCCGTTCTAAGTTTAACCGAGTAAAACTCTAAAAATTTCAGATTGATCTGTATAACTTTGTTCAAAAGCTAATAATTAAATATTTGAAATTATAAAATTTGATTTTAATAAAATTTGGTTGTCGTTTTGATGCGATTAAAACGTTGAGATTAATCTGTATAATTTTGTTCAAAAGCCAATAATTAACTATTTGAACCCATAAAATTTAATTTAATAACATTTGGTTTTTGTTTTGATGCGATTAATACGAGCATATCTAAATGTGCTCTATAGAGAATCCGTTCGAATTTTAACCGAGTAAAAACCTTAAAATTTGAGATTAATTTATATAATTTTGTTCAAAAGCCCATAATCATATATTTAAACTCATAAAATTTGATTTAATATCATTTTGTTGTCATTTTGTTGGGATTAAAACGTGCATTTCTAAATGGGCTTTATAGAGATTCCGTTCTAATTTTAACCGAGTAAAATTGTGAAAATTTCAGATTAATCTGTATAATTTTGTTCAAAAGCTAATAATTAAATATTTGAAATCATAAAATTTGATTTTAATAAAATTTGGTTGTCGTTTTGATGCGATTAAAACGTGGATGTATAAATGGGCTTTATAGAGATTCCGTTCGAATTTTAACCGAGTAAAAAGCTAAAAATTTGGGATTAATCTGTATAATTTTGTTCAAAAGCCTATAATTAAATATTTGAACTCAAAAAATTTAAGTTAAAAAATTTGGTTGTCGTTTTGATGCGATTAATACGAGCATGTCTAAATGTGCTCTATAAGGAATCCATTTGAATTTTAACTGAGTAAAAACCTTAAAATTTGAGATTAATCTGTACAATTTTATTCAAAAGCCCATAATTAAATATTTAAACTCATAAAATTTAATTTAATAACAAGTGGTTTTCATTCTGTTGGGATTAAAACGTTTATGTCTAAATGGGATTTATAGATATTCCGTTCTAATTATAACCGAGTAAAATTCTGAAAATTTCAGATTAATCTATATAATTTTGTTCAAAAGCTAATAATTAGCTATTTGAACTCATAAAATCTAAGTTAACAAAAATTGTTTATCGTTTTGCTGCGATTAATACGAGCATATCTAAATATGCTCTATAGAGAATCCATTCGAATTTTAACCAAGTGAAAACCTTAAAATTTGAGATTAATCTGTATAATTTTGTTCAAAAGCCCATAATTAAATTTTTAAACTCATAAAATTTGATTTTAATAACATTTGGTTGTCGCTTTGTTGGGATTAAAACGTGCATGTCTAAATGGGCTTTATAGAGATTCCATTCTAATTTTAACCAAGTAAAATTCTGAAAATTTTGGATTAATCTGTATAATTTTGTTCAAAAGCTAATAATTAAATATTTCAAATCATTATATTTGATTTTAATAAAATTTGGTTGTCGTTTTGATGCGATTAAAACGTGCATGTCTAATTAAGCTTTATAGAGATTCCGTTCGAATTTTAACCGGGTAAAAAGTTGAAAATTTGAGATTAATCTGTATAATTTTGTTCAAAAGCCTATAATTAACTATTTGAAATCATAAAATTTAATTTAATAACATTTGGTTGTCGTTTTGATACGATTAATACGAGCATATCTAAATGTGTTCTAGAGAGAATCCGTTCGAATTTTAACCGAGTAAAAACCTTAAAATTTGAGATTAATCTGTATAATTTTGTTCAAAAGCCCTTATTTAAATATTTAAACTCATAAAATTTGATTTAATAACATTTGGTTGTCGTTTTGTTGGGATTAAAACTTGCATGTCTAAATGGGCTTTATAGAGATTCCGTTCTAATTTTAACCGAGTAAAATTCTGAAAATTTGAGATTAATTTGTATAATTTTGTTCAAAATCTAATAATTAAATTTTTGAAATCATAAATTTGATTTTAATAAAGTTTGGTTGTCGTTTTGATGCGATTAAAACGTGCATGTCTAAATGGGCTTTATACAGATTCCGTTCGAGTTTTAACCAAGTAAAAAGCTGAACATTTGAGATTAATCTGTATAATTTTGTTCAAAAGCCTATAATTAACTATTTGAACTCATAAAATTTAATTTAATAACATTTGGTTTTCGTTTTGATGCGATTAATACGAGCATGTCTAAATGTGCTCTATAGAGAATCCGTTCGAATTTTAACCGAGAAAAAAACTTAAAATTTGAGATTAATCTGTATAATTTTGTTCAAAAGCCTATAATTAAATATTTAAACACATAAAATTTGATTTAATAAAATTTGGTTATCGTTTTGATGCGATTATAATGTGCATGTCTAAATGGGCTTTATAGAGATTCTGTTCGAATTTTAACTGAGTAAAAAGCTGAAAATTTGAGATTAATCTGTATTATTTTGTTCAAAAGCCCATAATCAAGTATTTGAACTCATAAAATTTGATTTAATAACATTTTAGTTGTCGTTTTGTTGCGATTAAAACGTGTATGTCTAAATGGGCTTTATAGAGATTCCGTTCGAATTTTAACAGAGTAAAAAGCTAAAAATTTGAGATTAATCTGAATAATTTTGTTCAAAAGCCCATAATTAAATATTTAAACTCATAAAATTTGATTTAATAACATTTGGTTATCTTTTTATTGGGATTGAAATGTGCATGTTTAAATTTGATTTATAGAGATTCCGTTCTAATTTTAACCGAGTAAAATTCTGAAAATTTGAGAGTAATCGATATAATTTTGTTCAAAAGCCTATAATTAACTATTTGAAATCATAAAATTTAATTTAATAACATTTGGTTGTCGTTTTTATACGATTAATACGAGCATGTCTAAATGTGCTCTATAGAGAATCCGTTCGAATTTTAACTAAGTAAAAACCTTAAAACTTGAGATTAATCTGTATAATTTTGTTCAAAAGCCCATAATTAAATAGTTAAACTCATAAAATTTGATTTAATAACCTTTAGTTGTCGTTTTGTTAGGATTAAAACGTGCATGTCTAAATGGGATTTATAGAGATTCCGTTCTAATTTTAACCGAGTAAAATTCTGAAAATTTGAGATTAATTTGTATAATTTTGTTCAAAATCTAATAATTAAATATTTGAAATCATAAATTTGATTGTAATAAAGTTTGGTTGTCGTTTTGATGCGATTAAAACGTGCATGTCTAAATGCGCTTTATAGAGATTCCGTTCGAATTTTAACCAAGTAAAAAGCTGAAAATTTGAGATTAATCTGTATAATTTTGTTCAAAAGCCTATAATTAACTATTTGAAATCATAAAATTTAATTTAATAACATTTGGTATTCATTTTGATGCGATTAATACGAGCATGTCTAAATGTGCTCTATAGAGAATTTGTTCGAATTTTAACCAAGTAAAAACCTTAAAATTTGAGATTAATCTGTATAATTTTGTTCAAAAGCCCATAATTATGTATTTAAACTCTGAAAATTTGATTTAATAAAATTTGTTTATCGCTTTGATGCGAGTAAAACGTGCATCTCTAAATAGGCTTTATAGAGATTCCGTTCGAATTTTAACCAAGGAAAAAGCTGAAAATTTGAGATTAATCTGTATAATTTTGTTCAAAAGCCCATAATCAAGTATTTGAACTCATAAAATTTGATTTAATAACATTTTAGTTTTCGTTTTGTTGCGATTAAAATGTGCTTGTCTAAATGGGATTTATAGAGATTCTGTTCGAATTTTAACCGAGTAAAAAGCTGAAAATTTGAGATTAATCTGTATAATTTTGTTCAAAAGCCGATAGTTAAATATTTAAACTCATAAAATTTGATTTAAAAACATTTGGTTGTCGTTTTGTTGGGATTAAAATGTGCATGTCCAAATGGGCTTTATAGAGATTCCGTTCTAATTTTAACCGAGTAAAATTCTGAAAATTTGTGATTAATCTATATAATTTTGTTCAAAAGCTAATAATTAAATATTTGAAATCATAAAATTTGATTTTAATAAAGTTTGGTTGTCGTTTTGATGCGATTAAAACGTGCATGTCAAAATGAGCTTTATAGAGATTCCGTTCGAATTTTAACCGAGTAAAAAGCTGTGAATTTGAGATTAATTTGTATAATTTTGTATAAAAGCCTTTAATTAACTATTTGAACTCATAAAATTTAATTTAATAACATTTGGTTGTTGTTTTGATGCGATTAATACGAGCATGTCTAAATATGCTCTATAGAGAATCCGTTCGAATTTTAACCGAGTAAAAACCTTAAAATTTGAGATTAATCTGTATAATTTTGTACAAAAGCCCATAATTAAATAGTTAAACTCATAAAATTTAATTTAATAACATTTGGTTGTCGTTTTGTTGGGATTAAAACGTGCATGTCTAAATGGGCTTTATAGAGATTCCGTTCTAATTTTAACCGTGTAAAATTCTGAAAATTTGAGATTAATCGGTGTAATTTTGTTCAAAACCCTATAATTAACTATTTGAACTCATAAAAGTTAATATAATAACATTTGGTTGTTGTTTTCATTTGATTAATACGAGCATGTCTAAATGTGCTCTATGGAGAATCCGTTCGAATTTTAACCGAGTAAAAACCTTAAAATTTGAGATTAATCTGTATAATTTTGTACAAAAGCCCATAATTAAATAGTTAAACTCATAAAATTTAATTTAATAACATTTGGTTGTTGTTTTGTTGGGATTAAAACGTGCATGTCTAAATGGGCTTTATAGAGATTCCGTTCTAATTTCAACCGTGTAAAATTCTGAAAATTTGAGATTAATCTGTATAATTTTGTTCAAAAGCCTATAATTAAGTATTTGAACTCATAAAATTTAATTTAATAACATTTGGTTGTTCTTTTGATGCGATTAATACGAGCATGTCTAAATGTGCTCTATAGAGAATCCGTTCGAATTTTAACCGAGTAAAAACCTTAAAATTTGAGATTAATCTGTATAATTTTGTACAAAATCCCATAATTAAATAGTTAAACTCATAAAATTTAATTTAATAACATTTGGTTGTCGTTTTATTGGGATTAAAACGTGCATGTCTAAATGGGCTTTATAGAGATTCCATTCTAATTTTAACCGTGTAAAATTCTAAAAATTTGAGATTAATCTATATAATTTTGTTCAAAAGCCCATAATTATATATTTAAACTCTGAAAATTTGATTTAATAAAATTTCGATATTGCTTTGATGCGATTAAAACGTGCATGTCTAAATGGGCTTTATAGAGATTTCGTTTGAATTTTAACCGAGTACAAAGCTGAAAATCTGAGATTAATTTGTATAATTTTGTTCAAAAGCATATAATTAATTATTTGAACTCATAAAATTTAATTTAATAATATTTGGTTGTCGTGTATACCTAAATAGGCTTTATAGAGATTCTGAGATTAAACCGTGTATATCTAAATAGACTTTATAGAGATTCTGCTCCAATTTTAACCGAGTAAACAGCTGAAAATTTGAGATTAACCTGTATAATTTTTTTCAAAAGCCTACAATTAAATATTTAAACTCATAAAATTTGATTTTAATAACATTTGGTTATCGTTTTGTTGAGATTAAAACGTGCATGTCTAAATGGGCTTTATAGAGATTCCGTTCTAATTTTAACCGAGTAAAATTCTGAAAATTTGAGATTAATCTGTATAACTTTGTTCAAAAGCTAATAATTAAATATTTGAAATCATAATATTTGATTTTAATAAAATTTGGTTGTCTTTTTGATGCGATTAAAACGTGCATGTTTAAATGGGCTTTATATAGATTCCGTTCGAATTTTAATCGAGTAAAAAGTTGAAAATTTGAGATTAATCCGTGTAATTTTGTTCAAAAGCCTATAATTAACTATTTGAACTTATAAAATTTAATTTAATAACATTTGGTTTTCGTTTTGATGCGATTAATACGAGCATGTCTAAATGTGCTCTATAGAGAATCCGTTTGAATTTTAACCGAGAAAAAAACTTAAAATTTGAGATTAATCTGTATAATTTTGTTCAAAAGCCCATAATTAAATATTTAAACTCATAAAATTTGATTTAATAAAATTTAGTTATCGTTTTGATGCGATTAAAACGTGCTAGTCTAAATGGGCTTTATAGAAAATCCGTTCGAATTTTAAATGAGTAAAAAGCTGAAAATTTGAGATTAATCTGTATAATTTTGTTCAAAAGCCCATAATCAAGTATTTGAACTCATTAAATTTGATTTAATAACATTTTAGTTTTCGTTTTGTTGCAGTTAAAACGTGCATATCTAAATGGACTTTATAGAGATTCCATTCGAATTTTAACCGAGTAAAAAGTTGAAAATTTGAGATTAATCTGTATAATTTTGTTGAAAAGCCCATAATCAAGTATTTGAACTCATAAAATTTGATTTAATAACATTTTAGTTGTCGTTTTGTTGCGATTAAAACGTGCATGTCTAAATGGGCTTTATAGGGATTCCATTCGAATTTTAACTGAGTAAACAGCTGAAAATTTGAGATTAATCTGTATAATTTTGATCAAAAGCCCATAATTAAATATTTAAACTCATAAAATTTGATTTAATAACATTTGGTTGTAGTTTTGTTGGGATTAAAATGTGCATGTCTAAATGGGCTTTATAGAGATTTCGTTCTAATTTTAATCGAGTAAAATTCTAAAAATTTGAGATTAATATGTATAATTTTGTTCAAAACCTAATAATTAAATATTTGAAATCATAAAATTTGATTTTAAAAAAATTTGGTTGTCTTTTTGATGCGATTAAAACGTGCATGTCTAGATGGGATTTATAGAGATTCCATTCGAATTTTATCTGGGTAAAAAGATGAAAATTTGACATTATTCTGTATAATTTTGTTCAAAAGCCTATAATTAACTATTTGAACTCATAAAATTTAATTTAATAACATTTGGTTGTCGTTTTGATGCGATTAATACGAGCATGTCTAAATGTGCTCTATAGAGAATCCATTCGAATTTTAACCGTGTAAAAACATTAAAATTTGAGATTAATCTGTATAATTTTGTACAAAAGCCCATAATTAAATAGTTAAACTCATAAAATTTGATTTAATAACATTTAGTTGTCGTTTTGTTGGGATTAAAACGTGCATGTCTAAATGGGCTTTATAGAGATTCCGTTCTAATTTTAACCAAGTAAAATTCTGAAAATCTGAGATTAATCTGCATAATTTTATTCAAAAGCTAATAATTAAATATTTAAAATCGTAAATTTAAATTTAATAAAATTTGGTTGTCGTTTTGGTACGATTAAAACGTGCATGTCTAAATGGGCTTTATAGACATTCCGATCGAATTTTAACCGAGTAAAAAGCTGAAAATTTAATTTAATAACATTTGGTTGTCGTTTTGATGCTATTAATACGAGCATGTCTAAATATGCTCTATATAAAATCCGTTCGAATTTTAACCGAGTAAAAACATTAAAATTTGAGATTAATCTGTATGATTTTGTTCAAAAGCCTATAATTAACTATTTGAACTCATAAAATTTAATTTAATAATATTTGGTTGTGTGACACCCCCACCCCGGGCCGGTAGGAAAGGGGCATCACCGGTCCTTGAGCACTCCGATAACCCAGCCCGAACGATGGTTTACCAACTTAACTTAACCTGAAAGTACCGATAACCCGACTCGTTTGTCCTTCCAGGAACTACCACCCTTGCGTTTCTCGAAAGCTTTCATCTTTTCCTCTGTCGCAATGGCCCGATTCACCAAGTTCTGGAAGTCGGTAATCCCAATGACCGTAAACATTGGGCTCAAGTCATCGTTAAGACCATCAGTGAATTTCCGGCATTTTTCTTCCTCGGTCTTAATATACTCGGAGCCATACTTACAATATTTGTAGAAATCGGCCACATACTGCTCGATCGGCCGGTTGGCTTGTTTCAGATACAAGAACTTCTTCCGGCGCTCGGCTAGATATTGCTCACTGATATATTTCTTCTTAAATTCCTGGACGAAGAATTTCCATGTAACAGCTTCCGCTGGGGCAGTCAATGTAGTGGTTTCCCACCAACTCAGAGCTTCATCGGCCAACAGGGCTACGGCACACTCTAGCTTGTGCTCGTCCGAACAATGGAGCTGCTTGGTCAGAATCTGAGTAGTACGTTCTAACCAATACTCTGCATCCTCTGGTTTCTCCTCACTAACACCCACAAATGTATAAGCTCGATACCGAGCAAGCTTATCTATCGGAGCACAATTGGGCGCATCATGGGCAGGAGCATCTTGCTGATTCTGCTTCAGATTCACTAGAAGCTGATCGAACATCTCCTTCATGCTAAGAGGACATTCCTGCTAGACGTTCTGAACTGCCAAAATTCCCGGTTAGGGAGCAACAGGGGAGGAGGAGGTGGAGCTTGTTGCGGAGGGTTCTGACCCATCTCCACACTATCTCTGTCAGTCGAAGAGGTTGCGGGATTCGGGTCAACCACCGCCAACCTCGTATCGGACATTCTACTGTTGACAAGCAAACAAGAAAGAGTTTAGATCGAGCAAGCACAAGCACATTATTATATATAACTCCTAGGTGGCATAGTTCGATCCTATATGATGCATGCAGACTCGGTTTTAGTCCTAGAATCCTAACCTAAACGCTCTGATACCAACCAAGTGTGACACCCCCACCCCGGGCCGATAGGAAAGGGGCGTCACCGGTCCTTGAGCACTCCGATAACCCGGCCCGAACGATGGTTTACCAACTTAACTTAACCTGAAAGTACCGATTTTAGGGGTAAAATAAAATTTTTCCTATTACTAGGCCTAAAAAAAACACTTAGCAACTTATATTCACTACTAAACATTTCCGAAACCTATTGTTCATTCAATAATTATATAATTCATTTATCCATTCCATATAACAATATCAATAGTTCGTTTCATTCATTCCATGACATGCAATCCATTACAAAATATACATACATATTAAACGTATCAAGTATGTCATCATTCTTAAGTTATACAAATTTAAGTCCCAAGCTACCAAAATAATTCACTATATACATCCGTCTAAAGTAATCAAAATGCATGGTCTAACAAAACAAGACTAGCCACCACTAGGAGTTCTCAAAAAAAAAAAAGACATACATGGCTTGTGCTGCTGCTGGTCCGAACGACGGGAATCCGGGACCGGGGGCAAGTACATAAGGTACTTAGTGAGGTAACAAAAACAAAGAATCAAAACAATCCAAGACAATCCAAACATGTATCATATGCCAAGTAAGTTCACATATACCATAACATACCAAGTTCAAGTACACGTGTTCCAAATCAATATATAACAATTCAATCCAAGGTTCAACATGTGACAATCCGATTACACGTAACAATCCAATATTTAATGTACAATAATCCAAATACATGTAACAATCCAATACTCAATATATAACAATCTAAATACATGTAACAATCCAATAACAAATGCATTTTCATACGAAGTAATCATGCTTACATTTAACTAACAAATATAGTGCAATTCAAGTTCAAGTTAATTAAATCATTACAACCACCTTGGTATTTAGCTAGAAGATAATCGAATCTCCAACCAACTGTCGCCACAATATGCACCTATAGTGCTGGTCAAACCCTCCTACTGTCGCCAATGACCAAAAACGTACCCTCCAACTGTCGCCAATAAGGGCCAATTGCCCCGGACCAAAGTCCTACCCGATACAATGAGCTCTAGATTCTAAGGCATGCCTTCCTATCTAACTAACTAGCTACCAAGGTTGTCGATTATCAATTTAAGCATATCAATCTAATATTCATTATCATTTCAATAACACGGTCCTCATAGACCAAGCCTCTTAGGCCATTATGCCTAGGCTCATAAAAATTCATTTCATGCCATTCCTTATACATTATATCAAACAGGCTAAGCACAAGCAAAAATCAGAACTTTAATTGCATGGAACAAATGCATGTACACGTACCTTGCGTCCCAAGCTTAAGCATGCCATTCATACCTCGGCATATGCAATGCATGGGTATGAACAAACCAAAACAATTACTTAATAAGCAATACATATTCAATCAACATGCTAACAAGTAACATGGCAACAAACAAGTTTTCATAGCATTTCACTCTTCCCTTAAAGATTAGCCAAGTTTGTATTAAGTCATATTTCATACCGGTTTAATCATAAACAACCAAAAATCAGAATTGGGTTAGGACCTAGTCCCAACCCCAAAGAAAGTCACACTCACAAACAATCCAAGCGAAACTCCTAGGGATTATGGATGATTGGCCCCTTCCTCCTTCTTTTGGCAAGCTCTTGCCTCAGCTCTTCCTCACTATCCAATTCTTTAGAAGCCTCTAAAATACAAAAAAGCACTGACACATCATCAAAATACATTCGAACTACACATTTCATAATTAACAACTCTAAAACAGTCCAAAACAGTAAAGTTACATTCCTGGACAGATTGTACAGTGCTCACTAAACTATTTTTATCTTTTGATCCACATGTCCAAAAATTGTCCACTTTACCTCGTTGGAAAGCTAACGAAACCATGTTTTGAACCATATAAAGCTTGAATTTTTCCTATGAACCCATCAATAACAGTTTTCAATTTAAAGACACAGCAGTGCTGTTTCGGGACAGTCTGGACCAATCTTTTTGTTTCTCTTATATCTCCTAATTTACAAGGGCAAACGAGGTGAGGTTTTTTTCTAATTAAATTAGACTCATCCAAGTTCTAGACTGATCAATTCCAGCCAAAAATTCCTTGTAAATTATTCTAGAGAATTTTTTTAAAGCTATTGTCCAGAACAGGGCCTATTCTAGACAGATTTCACCTACATCACTTCTAGCTCAAAATTCATCAACCTTATCACCAATTCAACTCATCCAACACTTATAAACTTTAGTAGACTCAATTCCAATCACATTTTACCTATACAAACATTTTTAATTTTGCATTTAAATAGAATTTTCAGCTCAATCCATGAAGCTACCAAATTATCACCTATAAGCTAGTCCAAAGCACTTTACTAATTCTAACACCTCCCTTCCTTCATCCATTCGACCAAAGCACCTACAATTTAATTTCCTCACTCTTAACACATTATCCTATGAATTAAATATTGAATTTCCAGATTCAACAAAAATAATTAAGTCCACTAATTTCTCAATTCTTACAAAACAGTCCAAAAATCACATTTATCACTTAATTTCCTAGCAACAATTTTTCATGCTTCTTTTTACCCCAAATCAGTCCACATATGAATATTTTAATCATCCTAACATCAAAATCCTTCCTAAATTTAACCATAAAATAGTCCCTATAATTTCCAAATCCATGCAACTTAGTCCTTAAGCTCAAAAACTCAACAAATCTAACAACATGTATTTTCCAGCAACATGCATTCAACTTCTAACTTAAAAATAAGCTAACTAAGAACACTATATTAAATTTTCAGCCATGGATTTCAAGCTAACAACCTTCAAATACATTTTTAGCTAAGCTTAGAAGAAGAAAAATACCTTACCTTGCTTGTTTGACCTCCCTAATCAAGAATCTTGCTTCAAACCTTCAAAATCTCACTTAAAATCTCACATGCAAGGCAAGCAAATATTTTCTCTCAAACTCTCTCCCATGGCCGGCCAAGAGGGAAGAAATGGGTGAAGAAGATGACAAATAGAACTTTCTCTCTCCCACTATGACATATAATCATCATTTTCCCCTTTTCTTATTTTTTTTTAATTTAAACAAATCTATTATTATGGACAAGGGGTGGCTGGCCACATGGTGTTTTGCCATGTGTCCAAGGCCACCAAATTCTTAAAAACTTACATGCAATCTCACCTCTTTTGAATTTTCACTTTTTGGTCCCTTTTCAAATTGACCTCTAATTTTCAAATTTATTCAATTTAGTCACTAAACTTTGAATTTTATTAAGCTCTAATTTAATTTATTTAGTCCTTAACTTCTAATCTATGTTTAGGGTATTACAATTCTCCCCCCTTAAAGAAAAATTCGTCCTCGAATTTATACCTGAAGGAAAAAGGTGTGGGTATTGCTCTCGCATAGTCGCTTCCGGTTCCCACGTGGCTTCCTCTACCTTGTGGTTTCTCCAAAGAACCTTCACGAGAGGAATAAACTTGTTTCGAAGCTTTCTGATTTCTCGGTCAAGAATCTGAATTGGTTCCTCTACTTAAGATAAGTCCGGATTCAATTCCACATCCTCAAGCTCAAGAACATGTGAGGGATCCGATCTATACTTTCTGAGCATTGAGACATGGAAGACATTGTGAATCCTGTTAAATTCAGCAGGGAGTGCTAATCTGTAAGCCACGAGACCAATCCTCTCAATAATCTCGAAAGGCCCGATGAAACGAGGGCTAAGCTTTCCCCTCTTCCCAAACCGAAAAATCTTTTTCCATGGCGATACTTTCAGAAAGACTTTATCTCCCACACTATACTGAATATCCCTCCTTTTGAGATCCGCATAAGACTTTTGCCTATCAAAGGCTTGTTTCAATCTTGCATGAATAATCTTGACTTGCTCTTCAGTTTCCCGAAGCAACTGAGGCCCTAAAACTTTGCTTTCACCCAACTCGGACCAACATAAAGGAGTTCTGCACCTCCTACCATATAAAGCTTTAAACGGGGCCATTTGAATAGAAGCCTGATAGCTATTGTTATACGCAAACTCCACAAGAGGTAGGGATTTCTCCTAGTTCTTTCCTAAGTCTACAATACAAGCTCGCAACATATCCTCAAAGACCTGAATAACTCTCTCAGATTGTCCATCGGTCTAAGGATGGAAAGCTGTACTCAAACGTACTCTAGTTCCCAAAGCTTCCTGCAATGATCTCCAGAACCGAGAGGTGAACTTAGAGTCTCGATCCGAGATGATAGAAGTGGGAATTCCATGCAGACGTACCACTTCACGAATATACAACTCAGCCAAGATATCTGAACTCATGTTTACTCTGATCGGGATGAAGTGAGCTGACTTAGTGAATCTGTCCACAATCACCTATATGGCATCATTCTTTCTCGGAGTTAACGAAAGACCCGTCACAAAGTCCATTGTGATATTTTCCCATTTCCACTGAGGGATTTTGATTGGCTGAAGCAACCCAGCAGGGACTTGATGTTCAACCTTGATTCTCTGACATGTCAAACATTTAGACACGAAGTCTGTGATGGCTGACTTCATGCCCGACCACCAATATAATGGTTTCAAATCTTTGTACATCTTTACTGATCCAGGGTGAACCGATAAAGAACTCTGGTGGACTTCTTGGAGTATTTCCCTCTTCAATTCTTCATCATTAGGGACACAAACCCTATCTTTGAAGTACAGAATACCATTATCACGAATAGAGAAGTCCTGATTGGCCTTTGAATTAGGCTTTGACATGATAGCCTGAAGTTCAGAATCAGTTTGCTGGAGGTCTTTGATCCGAGCAATCAAAGTAGATTGAACATGAAGTTCTGATAGGAATCTTCGCCTTCGATACACTCGAAGATGAGCATTAATAGCATTAGGAGCAAGAATTGGCTTGCGACTAAGAGCATCCGCAACCACATTGGCCTTGCCAGGATGATAGTCGATGACAAGATCATAATCTTTTAATAGCTCCATCCATCTTCTTTGCCTTAAGTTGAGGTCTTTCTATGTTAGAAGATACTTGAGGCTTTTGTGATCGGTGAACAAGTAGCACCTTTCACCATACAAATAATGCCTCCAGATTTTGAGTGCAAAAACAATCGCAGCTAGCTCAAGATCATGAGTGGGATAATTAAGTTCATGGGGTTTCAACTGTCGTGAGGCATATGCCACCACTTTCTCCTCTTGCATTAAGACACATCCTAATCCCAACTGCGATGCATCACTATACACGGTGTACTCCTTCCCTGATTCTGGCTGAATAAGAATAGGGGCATGAGTAAGAGTTTGCTTGAGCTGATCAAAGCTTCTCTGTTGTTTCTCTGACCATACGAATGGCTCATCCTTTTGGAGCAGCTTTGTCAAGGGAGCAGCAATGGACGAGAATCCCTTAACGAAGCGCCTGTAATATCCGGCCAAACTGAGAAAACTTCTGATCTTACTGATATTCCTCGGAGGCCTCCAATCCAGAATGGTTTGTACCTTTCTCGCATCCACTTTGATTCCTTCTGCCGAAATGACATGGCCAAGGAATGAAACTTCCGATAGCCAGAACTCACACTTTGAGAACTTTGCAAACAACTGGCGTTCTCGGAGAGTTTGCAAGACAATTCGGAGATGCTCAGAATATTCCTCCTTATTCCAGGAGTAGTGTAGACAAGTATATCATCAATGAAAAACACAACAAACTTATCCAAATAAGGCTTGAACATGCGGTTCATGAGATCCATGAAAGCAGCCGGAGCATTCGTCAATCCGAATGGCATCACAAGGAACTCAAAATGACCATATCGAGTCTTGAAAGTTGTCTTAGGCACATCCTCATCCTTTACCTTCATCTGATAGTAACCTGACCGTAAGTCAATCTTTGAGAACACTGCAGCATCCTTAAGCTGATCAAACAAGTCTTCAATTCTGGGCAAAGGATATCTGTTCTTGATAGTGACTTTGTTCAACTGCCTATAATCAACACAAAGTCTCATTGAGCCATCTTTCTTCTTCACAAATAAGACTGGAGCACCCCGGGGAGACGAACTAGGTCTTATGAAACCCTTATCTTGCAATTCCTGAAGTTGCTTCTTTAACTCTTTCAACTCTATCGGTGTCATTCTATAGGGAGTGATGGACACCGGACTTGTCCTAGGCTGGACCTCAATTCCGAATTCCACTTCCCTGTTCGGAGGAAGACCAGGGAGTTCTTCGGGAAAAACATCAATAAACTCGGATACAACCGGAATAGGAGGCAACCCGAAGTCATACTCATCTTGTAATACCATGGCAGCAAACACTGACGTCGGTTTCCTATCAATGAGTAAGATAGACTCCTTACCCAAACCCCGAAGGTAGAGTCTCCGATTTTGGCAATCAATCCAAGCCTCATGCTTAACCAACCAGTCTAAGCCTAGAACCAAGTCAAACTCACATGTCGGTAGCACAAACAAGTTAACCCGGAAAGGGACATTTCGAATTGTAATAAGGGAGTCCTTACAGACAAGATTAATGTTCAATAAACCTCCTATAGTGTTTGACACTACAAGACCCCTAGTGACTACCTCAGGCTTCAGACTTGCCTTTGCAACCATAGCAGAGCAAATAAAGGAATGAGTAGACCCAGAATCAATCAAAGCATATGCAAGACTCGAATCTAATTCGATCATACCTGCGATCACATCCGGAGATTCCTCGTCGTCCTTCCCTCTGATGTGGTAGATCCGTGCAGGAGACCGAGATTCCTGGTGTGTGGCACTAGAAAGCTGGCCCTTATTCTTCCCCTGACTACTAGATTGAGCCTGTCTGGAACCCTTATTTTTGGCATACGGAGAAGCACTGTCCATAACAGAAGCTCTAGCAGGAATTTTGTTGGGATTCTAAGGACAGTTCCTGATATAGTGATCAGAAGCTCCGCACAAGTAGCATAGATTCTGCTGAGTCCTACACTGACCCGGATGATGTTTCTGGCAGAACTTGCAGGCAGGATACTGAGTGCCTCTGTTAGAATTCCCCGTGCTATCCACAGAAATGACCGGGGTTGTGTGCCTAGATACTGTCTGAGGCTTCGGTATGTATTCATCTCTCTGAACAGAGGTATATCCAGAAGAAGACTCCTTGGTCTGCTTTGACTTCTTGTTCTTCCATTGAGGCCTATCATTGGTTCTGGCTCATTTGTCCTTCCAGGAACTACCACCCTTGCGTTTCTCGGAAGCTTTCATCTTTTCCTCTGTCGCAATGGCCCGATTCACCAAGTTCTAGAAGTCAGTAATCCCAAGGGCCGTAAACATTGGGCTCAACTCATCGTTAAGACCATCAGTGAATTTTCGGTATTTTTCTTCCTCGGTCTTAATATACTCGGAGCCATACTTACAATATTTGTAGAAATCGGCCACATACTACTCGATCGGCCGGTTGGCTTGTTTCAGATACAAGAACTTCTTCCGGCGCTCGGCTAGATATTGCTCATTGATATATTTCTTCTTAAATTCCTCGACGAAGAATTTCCATGTAACAACTTCCGCTGGGGCAGTCAATGTAGTGGTTTCCCACCAACTCAGAGCTTCATCGGCCAACAGGGCTACGGCACACTCTAGCTTGTGCTCGTCCGAACAATGGAGCTGCTTGGTCAGAATCTGAGTAGTACGTTCTAACCAATACTCTGCATCCTCTGGTTTCTCCTCACTAACACCCACAAATGTATAAGCTCGATACCGAGCAAGCTTATCTATCGGAGCACAACTGGGCGCATCATGGGCAGGAGCATCTTGCTGATTCTGCTTCAGATTCACTAGAAGCTGATCGAACATCTCCTTCATGCTAAGAGGACATTCCTGCTAGACGTTCTGAACTGCCAAAATTCCCGGTTGGGGAGCAACAGGGACGGAGGAGGTGGAGCTTGTTGCGGAGGGTTCTGACCCATCTCCACACTATCTCTGTCAGTCGAAGAGGTTGCGGGATTCGGGTCAACCACCGCCAACCTCGTATCAGACATTCTACTGTTGACAAGCAAACAAGAAAGAGTTTAGATCGAGCAAGCACAAGCACATTATTATATATAACTCCTAGGTGGCATAGTTCGATCCTATATGATGCATGCAGACTCGGTTTTAGTCCTAGAATCCTAACCTAAACGCTCTGATACCAACCAAGTGTGACACCCCCACCCCGGGCCGATAGGAAAGGGGCGTCACCGGTCCTTGAGCACTCCGATAACCCGGCCCGAACGATGGTTTACCAACTTAACTTAACCTGAAAGTACCGATTTTAGGGGTAAAATAAAATTTTCCTATTACTAGGCCTAAAAAAAACACTTAGCAACTTATATTCACTACTAAACATTCCCGAAACCTATTGTTCATTCAATAGTTATATAATTCATTTATCCATTCCATATAACAATATCAATAGTTCGTTTCATTCATTCCATGACATGCAATCCATTACAAAATATACATGCATATTAAACGTATCAAGTATGTCATCATTCTTAAGTTATACAAATTTAAGTCCCAAGCTACCAAAATAATTCACTATATACATCCGTCTAAAGTAATAAAAATGCATGGTCTAACAAAACAAGACTAGCCACCACTAGGAGTTCTCAAAAAAAAAAAACATACATGGCTTGTGCTGCTGCTGATCCGAACGACGGGAATCCGAGACCGATCTATTAACCGATCGACCTGAAATGTTTGGGGAGAGCGAAGGGACCGGGGGCAAGTACATAAGGTACTTAGTGAGGTAACAAAAACAAAGAATTAAAACAATCCAAGACAATCTAAACATGTATCATATGCCAAGTAAGTTCACATATACCATAACATACCAAGTTCAAGTACACGTATTCCAAATCAATATATAACAATTCAATCCAAGGTTCAACATGTGACAATCCGATTACACGTAACAATCCAATATTCAATGTACAATAATCCAAATACATGTAACAATCCAATATTCAATATATAACAATCCAAATACATGTAACAATCCAATAACAAATGCATTTTCATACGAAGTAATCATGCTTACATTTAACTAACAAATATAGTGCAATTCAAGTTCAAGTTAATTAAATCATTACAACCACCTTGGTATTTAGCTAGAAGATAATCGAATCTCCAACCAACTGTCGCCACAATATGCACCTATAGTGCTGGTCAAACCCTCCTACTGTCGCCAATGACCAAAAACGTACCCTCCAACTGTCGCCAATAAGGGCCAATTGCCCCGGACCGAAGTCCTACCCAATACAATGAGCTCTAGATTCTAAGGCATGCCCTCCTATCTAACTAACTAGCTACCAAGGTTGTCGATTATCAATTTAAGCATATCAATCTAATATTCATTATCATTTCAATAACACGGTCCTCATAGACCAAGCCTCTTAGGCCATTATGCCTAGGCTCATAAAAATTCATTTCATGCCATTCCTTATACATTATATCAAACTGGTTAAGCACAAGCAAAAATCAGAACTTTAATTGCATGGAACAAATGCATGTACACGTACCTTGCGTCCCAAGCTTAAGCATGCCATTCATACCTCGGCATATGCAATGCATGAGTATGAACAAACCAAAACAATTACTTAATAAGCAATACATATTCAATCAACATGCTAACAAGTAACATGGCAACAAACAAGTTTTCATAGCATTTCACTCTTCCCTTAAAGATTAGCCAAGTTTGTATTAAGTCATATTTCATACCGGTTTAATCATAAACAACCAAAAATCAGAATTGGGTTAGGACCTAGTCCCAACCCCAAAGAAAGTCACACTCACAAACAATCCAAGCGAAACTCCTGGGGATTATGGATGATTGGCCCCTTGCTCCTTCTTTTGGCAAGCTCTTGCCTCAACTCTTCCTCACTATCCAATTCTTTAGAAGCCTCTAAAATACATAAAAGCACTGACACATCATCAAAATACATTCGAACTACACATTTCATAATTAACAACTCTAAAACAGTCCAAAACAGTAAAGTTACATTCCTGGACAGATTGTACAGTGCTCACTAAACTATTTTTATCTTTTGATCCACATGTCCAAAAATTATCCACTTTACCTCGTTGGAAAGCTAACGAAACCATCTTTTGAACCATATAAAGCTTGAATTTTTCCTACGAACCCATCAATACCAGTTTTCAATTTAAAGACACAGCAGTGCTGTTTCGGGACAGTCTGGACCAATCTTTTTGTTTCTCTTATATCTCCTAATTTACAAGGGAAAACGAGGTGAGGTTTTTTTTCTAATTAAAGTAGACTCATCCAAGTTCTAGACTGCTCAATTACAGACCTAAATTCCATGTATATTATTCTAGAGAATTTTTTTAAAGCTACTGTCCAGAACAGGGCCTGTTCTGGACAGATTTCCCCTACATCAATTCTAGCTCAAAATTCATCAACCTTATCACCAATTCAACTCATCCAACACTTGTAAACTTTAGTAGACTCAATTTCAAGCACATTTTACCTATACAAACATTTTTAATTTTGCATTTAAATAGAGTTTTCAGCTCAATCCATGAAGCTACCAAATTATCACCTATAAGCTAGTCCAAAGCACTTTACTAATTCTAACACCTCCCTTCCTTCATCCATTCGACCAAAGCACCTACAATTTAATTTCCTCACTCTTAACACATTATCCTATGAATTAAATATTGAATTTCCAGATTCAACAAAAATAATTAAGTCCACTAATTTCTCAATTCTTACAAAACAGTCCAAAAATCACATTTATCACTTAATTTCCTAGCAACAATTTTTCATGCTTCCTTTTACCCCAAATCAGTCCACATATGAATATTTTAATCATCCTAACATCAAAATCCTTCCTAAATTTAACCATAAAACAGTCCCTATAATTTCCAAATCCATGCAACTTAGTCCTTAAGCTCAAAAACTCAACAAATCTAACAATATGTATTTTCCAGCAACATGCATTCAACTTCTAACTTAAAAATAAGCTAACTAAGAACACTATATTAAATTTTCAGCCATGGATTTCAAGCTAACAACCTTCAAATACATTTTTAGCTAAGCTTAGAAGAAGAAAAATACCTTACCTTGCTTGTTTGACCTCCCTAATCAAGAATCTTGCTTCAAACCTTCAAAATCTCACTTAAAATCTCACATGCAAGGCAAGCAAATATTTTCTCTCAAACTCTCTCCCATGGCCGGCCAAGAGAGAAGAAATGGGTGAAGAAGATGACAAATAGAACTTTCTCTCTCCCACTATGACATATAATCATCATTTTCCCCTTTTCTTATTTTTTTTTAGTTTAAACAAATCTATTATTATGGACAAGGGGTGGCTGGCCACATAGTGTTTTGCCATGTGTCCAAGGCCACCAACTTCTTAAAAACTTACATGCAATCTCACCTCTTTTGAATTTTCACTTTTTGGTCCCTTTTCAAATTGGCCTCTAATTTTCAAATTTATTCAATTTATTCACTAAACAATGAATTTTATTAAGCTCTAATTTAATTTATTTAGTCCTTAACTTCTAAGCTATGTTTAGGGTATTACAGGTTGTCGTTTTGATGCGATTAATACGAGCATGTCTAAATGTGCTCTATAGATGTTCCATTCGAATTTTAAACGAGTAAAAAGCTAAAAATTTGAAATTAATCTGTATAATTTTGTTCAAAAGCCTATAATTAACTATTTGAACACATAAAATTTACTTTAATAACATTTGGTTGTCGTTTTGTTGGGATTAAAATGTGCGTGTCTAAATGGGCATGTCTAAATGTGCTCTATAGAGAATTCGTTCGAATTTTAACCGATTAATCTGTATAATTTTGTTCAATTGCCCATAATTAAATATTTAAACTCATAAAATTTGATTTAATAAAATTTGGTTGTCGTTTTGATGCGATTAATAAGAGCATGTATAAATGTGCTCTATAGAGAATCCGTTCGAATTTTAACCGAGTAAAAACCTTAAAATTTGAGATTAATCTGAATAATTTTGTTTAAAAGCCCAAAATTAAATATTTAAAGTCATAAAATTTGATTTAATAACATTTGGTTGTCGTTTTTTTGGGATTGCAACGTGCATGTCTAAGTGGGATTTATAGAGATTCCGTTCGAATTTTAACCGAGTAAAATTCTAAAAATTTGAGATTAATCTATATAATTTTATTCAAAAGCTAATAATTAATTATTTGACATCATACAATTTGATTTAATAAAATTTGGTTATCTTTTTGATGAGATTAAACCGTGCATGTCTAAATGGGCTTTATAGAGATTCCGTTCTAATTTTAACCGAGTAAAAACCTTAAAATTTGAGATTAATCTGTATAATTTTCTTCAAAATCCCATAATTAAATATTTAAACTCATAAAATTTGATTTTTTTTAAATTTGGTTGTCGTTTTGATGCGATTAAAACGTGCATGTCTAAATGGGTTTTATAGAGATTCCGTTCGAATTTTAACCGAGTAAAAAGCTGAAAATTTGAGATGAATCTTTATAATTTTGTTAAACAGCTCATAATCAAGTATTTGAACTCATAAAATTTGATTTAACAACATTTTGGTTATCGTATTGTTGTGAATAAAACGTGCATGTCTAAATAGGCTTTATAGAGAATCCATTCTTATTTTAACCGAGTAAAATTCTGAAAATTTGAGATTAATCTGTATAATTTTGTTCAAAAGCTAATAATTAAATATTTGAAATCATAAATTTGATTTTAATAAAATTTGTTTGTCGTTTTGATGCAATTAAAACGTGCATGTCTAAATGGGCTTTATAGAGATTCCGTTCGAATTTTAACCGAGTAAAAAGCTAAAAATTTGAGATTAATCAGTATAATTTTGTTCAACAGCTCATAATCAAGTGTTTGAACTCATAAAATTTGATTTAATAACATTTTGGTTGTCATTTTGTTGTAATTAAATCGTGCATATCTAAATAGGCTTTATAGAGAATCCGTTCTAATTTTAACAGAGTAAAATTCTAAAAATCTGAGATTAATCTGTATAATTTTGTTCAAAAGCTAATAATTAAATATTTGAAATCAAAAAATTTGATTTTTAAAAAATTTTGTTGTCGTTTTGATGCGATTAAAACGTGCATGTCTAAATGGGCTTTATAGAAATTCCGTTTGAATTTTAACCGAGTAAAAAGCTGAAAATTTGAGATTAATCTGTATAATTTTGTTCAAAAGCCCATAATCATGTATTTGAACTCATAAAATATATTTAATAACATTTTAATTGTCGTTTTCTTGCGATTAAACCGTGCATGTCTACATGGACTTTATAGAGATTTTGTTCGAATTTTAACCGAGTAAAAAGCTAAAAATTTGAGATTAATCTGTATAATTTTGTTCAAAAGCCTATAATTAACTATTTGTACTCAAAAAATTTAATTTAATAACATTTGGTTGTCGTTTTGATATGATTAATACGAGCATGTCTAAATGTGCTCGATAGAGAATCCGTTCGAATTTTAACGAAGTAAAAAATTTAAAATTTGAGATTAATATGTATAATTTTATTCAAAAGCCCATAATTAAATATTTAAACTCATAAAATTTGATTTAATAACATTTGGTTGTCGTTTTGTTGGATTAAAACGTGCATGTCTAAATTGGATTTATAGAGATTTCGTTCTAATTTTAACCAAGTAAAATTCAGAAAATTTCAGATTAATCTGTATAAATTTGTTCAAAAGCTAATAATTAATTTTTTGAAATCATAAAATTTAATTTTAATAAAATTTGGTTGTCGTTTTGATGCGATTAAATCGTCCACGTCTAAATGGGCTTTATAGAGATTCTATTCAAATTTTAACCAAGTAAAAAGCTGAAAATTTGAGATTCATCTGTATAATTTTGTTTAGAAGCCTACAATTAACTATTTGAACTCATAAAATTTAATTTAAAAACATTTGGTTGTCGTTTTGTTGCGATTAAAACGAGCATGTCTAAATATGCTCTATAGTGAATCCGTTCGAATTTTAACCGAGTAAAAACCTTAAAATTTGAGATTCATCTGTATAATTTTGTTCAAAAGCCCATAATTAAATATTTGAACTCATAAAATTTGATTTAATAAAATTTGGTTATTGTTTTGATGCGATTAAAACGTGCTTGTCTAAATGGGCTTTATGGAGATTCCGTTCGAATTCTATACGAGTAAAATGCTGAAAATTTGAGATTAATCTGTATAATTTTGTTCAAAAGCTTATAATTAACTATTTTAACTCATAAAATTTAATTTAATAACATTTGGTTGTCGTTTTGATGCAATTAATACGAGCATATCTAAATGTGCTCTATAGAGAATCCGTTTCAATTTTAACAGAGTAAAAACCTTAAAATTTGAGATTAATCTTTATAATTTTGTTCAAAAGCCCATAATTAAATATTTAAACTCATAAAATTTGATTTAATAACATTTGGTTGTCGTTTTGTTGGGATTAAAAAATTTTAGATTAATCTGTATAATTTTGTTCAAAACATATAATTAAATATTTGAAATCATAAAATTTGATTTTAATAAAATTTTCTTGTCGTTTTGATGCGATTAAAACGTGCATGTCTGAATGGGCTTTATAGAGATTCCGTTCGAATTTTATCCGAGTAAAAAGCTGAAAATTTAAGATTAATCTGTATAATATTGCTCAAAAGCCCATAATTAAATATTTAAACTCATAAATTTTGATTTAATAACATTTGGTTTTCGTTTTGTTGAGATTAAAACGTGCATGTCTAAGTGGGCTTTATAGAGATTTCGTTCAAATATTAACTGAGTAAAATTCTGAAAATTTCAAATTAATCTGTATAATTTTATTCAAATGCTAATAATTAAATATTTTAAATCATAAAATTTGATTTTAATAAAATTTGGTTGTCTTTTTGATGCGATTAAAACGTGCATGTCTAAATGAGCTTTATAGAGATTCCGTTCGAATTTTAACCGAGTAAAAAGCTGAAAATTTGAGATTAATCTGTATAATTTTGCTCAAAAGCCCATAATTAAATATTTAAACTCATAAATTTTGATTTAATAACATTTGGTTTTCGTTTTGTTGAGATTAAAACGTGCATGTCTAAATAGGCTTTATACAGATTCCGTTCTAATATTAACCGAGTAAAATTCTGAAAATTTTAAATTAATCTGTATAATTTTGTTCATAAGATAATAATTAAATATTTGAAATCATAAAATTTGATTTTAAAAAAATTTGGTTTTCGTTTTGATACAATTAAAACGTGCACGTCTAAATAGGCTTTATAGAGATTCCGTTCGAATTTTAACTGAGTAAAAAGCTGAAAATTTGAGATTAATCTGTATAATTTTGTTCAAAAGCCTATAATCAACTATTTGAAGTCATAAAATTTAATTTAATAACATTTGGTTGTCGTTTTGATGCGATTAATACGAGCACGTCTAAATGTGCTCTACAGAGAATCCATTCAAATTTTAACCGAGTAAAAACATTAAAATTTGAGATTAATCTGTATAATTTTGTTCAAAAGCAACTAATTAAATATTTAAACACATAAAATTTGATTTAATAACATTTGGTTTTCGTTTTGTTGGGATAAAAACATGCATGTCTAAACGGGCTTTATAAAGATTCTGTTCTAATTTTAACCGAGTAAAATTCTAAAAATTTCAGATTAATCTGTATAATTTTGTTCAAAAGCTATTAATTAAATATTTGAAATCACAAAATTTGATTTTAATAAAATTTTCTTGTCGTTTTGATGCGATTAAAACGTGCATGTCTAAATGGTCTTTAAGGAGATTCTGTTCGAATTTTAACCGAGTAAAAAGCTGAAAATTTGAGATTAATCTATATAATTTTGTTCAAAAGTCTATAATCAACTATTTGAACTCATAAAATTTAATTTAATAACATTTGGTTGTCGTTTTGATGCGATTAATACGAGCACGTCTGAATATGCTCTATAAAGAATCCGTTCGAATTTTAACCGAGTAAAAAAAACCTTAAAATTTGAGATTAATCTGTATAATTTTGTTCAAAAGCCCATAATTAAATATTTAAACACATAAAATTTGATTTAATAACATTTGGTTGTCGTTTTGTTGGGATGAAAACGTGCATGTCTAATCGGGCTTTATAGAGATTCTGTTCTAATTTTAACCGAGTAAAATTCTGAAAATTTCAGATTAATCTGTATAATTTTGTTCAAAAGCTAATAATTAAATATTTGAAATCATAAAATTTGATTTTAATAAAATTTGGTTGTCGTTTTGATGCGATTAAAACGTGCATGTCTAAATGGTCTTTAAAGAGATTCTGTTCGAATTTTAACCGAGTAAAAAGCTGAAAATTTGAGATTAATCTGTATAATTTTGTTTAAAAGCCTATAATCAACTAGTTGAACTCATAAAACTTAATTTAATTACATTTGGTTGTCGTTTTGATGCGATTAATACGAGCATGTCTAAATATGCTCTATAGATAATCCGTTTGAATCTTAACCGAGTAAAAAAACCTTAAAATTTGAGATTAATCTGTATAATTTTGTTCAAAAGCCCATAATTAAATATTTGAACACATAAAATTTGATTTAATAACATTTGGTTGCCGTTTTGTTGGGATTAAAACGTGCATGTCTAAACGGGCTTTATAGAGATTCTGTTCTAATTTTAACTGAGTAAAATTCTGAAAATTTCAGAATAATCTGTATAATTTTGTTCAAAAGCTAATAATTAAATATTTGAAATCATAATTTTTTTTAATAAAATTAGGTTGTCGTTTTGATGCGATTAAAACGTGCATGTGTAAATGGGCTTTATAGGGATTCCGTTCGAATTTTAACCGAGTAAAAAGATGAAAATTTGCGATTAATCTGTATAATTTTGTTTAAAAGCCTATAATCAACTATTTGAACTCATAAAATTTAATTTAATAACATTTGGTTGTCGTTTTGATGCGATTAATCCGAGCACGTCTAAATGTTCTCTACAGAGAATCCGTTCAAATTTCAACCGAGTAAAAACCTTAAAATTTGAGATTAATCTGTATAATTTTGTTCAAAGCCCTATAATTAAATATTTAGGCACATAAAATTTGATTTAATAATATTTGGTTTTCGTTTTGTTGCGATAAAAACGTGCATGTCTAAACGGGCTTTATAGAGATTATGTTATAATTTTAACCGAGTAAAATTCTGAAAATTTCAGATGAATCTGTATAATTTTGTTCAAAAGCTATTAATTAAATATTTGAAATCACAAAATTTGATTTTAATAAAATTTGGTTGTCCTTTTGATGCGATTAAAACGTGCATGTCTAAATGGTCTTTAAAGAGATTCTGTTCGAATTTTAACCGAGTAAAAAGCTGAAAATTTGAGATTAATCTATATAATTTTGTTCAAAAGTCTATAATCAACTAGTTGAACTCATAAAATTTAATTTAATTACATTTGGTTGTCGTTTTGATGCGATTAATACGAGCATGTCTAAATATGCTCTATAGATAATCCGTTCGAATTTTAACCGAGTAAAAAACCTTAAAATTTGAGATTAATCTGTATAATTTTATTCAAAAGCCCATAATTAAATATTTGAATACATTAAATTTGATTTAATTACATTTGGTTGCCGTTTTGTTGGGATTAAAATGTGCATGTCTAAACGGGCTTTATAGAGATTCTGTTCTAATTTTAACAAAGTAAAATTCTGAAAATTTCAGAATAATCTTTATAATTTTGTTCAAAAGCTAATAATTAAATATTTAAAATCATAAAATTTATTTTTAATAAAATTAGGTTGTCGTTTTGATGCGATTAAAATGTGCATGTCTAAATGGGCATTATAGAGATTCCGTTTGAATTTTAACCGAGTAAAAAGCTGAAAATTTGCGATTAATCTGTATAATTTTGTTCAAAAGCCTATAATCAACTATTTGAACTCATAAAATTTAATTTAATAACATTTGGTTGTCGTTTTGATGCGATTAATACGAGCACGTCTAAATGTGCTCTATAGAGAATCCATTCGAAATTTAACCGAGTAAAAACCTTAAAATTTGAGATTAATCTGTATAATTTTATTCAAAAGCCCATAATTAAATATTTAAACACACAAAATTCGATTTAATAACATTTGGTTGTCGTTTTGTTGGGATGAAAACGTGCATGTCTAATCGGGCTTTATAGAGATTTTGTTCTAATTTTAACCGAGTAAAATTCTGAAAATTTCAGATTAATCTGTATAATTTTGTTCAAAAGCTAATAATTAAATATTTGAAATCATAAAATTTAATTTTAATAAAATTTGGTTGTCGTTTTGATGCGATTAAAACATGCATGTCTAAATGGGCTTTATAGAGATTCCGTTCGAATTTTAACCGAGTAACAAGCTGAAAATTTGAGATTAATCTGTATAATTTTGTTCAAAAGCCTATAATCAACTATTTGAACTCATAAAATTTAATTTAATAAAAAATTTTTGTCCTTTTGATGCGATTAATACGAGCACGTCTAAACGTGCTCTATAGAGAATCCGTTCGAATTTTAACCGAGTAAAAACCTTAAAATTTGAGATTAATCTGTACAATTTTGTTCAAAAGCCCATAATTAAGTATTTAAACACATAAAATTTGATTTAATAACTTTTGATTGTCGTTTTGTTGGGATGAAAACGTGCATGTCTAATCGGGCTTTATATAGATTCTATTCTAATTTTAACCGAGTAAAATTCTGAAAATTTCAGATGAATCTGTATAATTTTGTTCAAAAGCTAATAATTAAATATTTTAAATCATAAAATTTAATTTTAATAAAATTTGGTTGTCATTTTGATGTGATTAAAACGTGCATGTCTAAATGGGCTTTAAAGAGATTCTGTTTGAATTTTAACCGAGTAAAAAGCTGAAAATTTGAGATTAATCTGTAAAATTTTGTTCAAAAGCCTATAATCAACTAGTTGAACTCAAAAAATTTAATTTAATTACATTTGGTTGTCGTTTTGATGCGATTAATACGAGCATGTCTAAATATGCTCTATAGATAATCCGTTCGAATTTTAACCGAGTAAAAAACCTTAAAATTTGAGATTAATCTGTATAATTTTATTCAAAAGCCCATAATTAAATATTTGAATACATTAAATTTGATTTAATTACATTTGGTTGTCGTTTTGTTGGGATTAAAATGTGCATGTCTAAACGGGCTTTATAGAGATTCTGTTCTAATTTTAACAAAGTAAAATTCTGAAAATTTCAGAATAATCCGTATAATTTTGTTCAAAAGCTAATAATTAAATATTTGAAATCATAAAATTTGTTTTTAATAAAATTAGGTTGTCGTTTTGATGCGATTAAAATGTGCATGTCTAAATGGGCATTATAGAGATTCCGTTTGAATTTTAACCGAGTAAAAAGCTGAAAATTTGCGATTAATCTGTATAATTTTGTTCAAAAGCCTATAATCAACTATTTGAACTCATAAAATTTAATTTAATAACATTTGGTTGTCGTTTTGATGCGATTAATACGTGCACGTCTAAATGTGCTCTATAGAGAATCCGTTCGAAATTTAACCGAGTAAAAACCTTAAAATTTGAGATTAATCTGTATAATTTTATTCAAAAGCCCATAATTAAATATTTAAACACACAAAATTTGATTTAATAACATTTGGTTGTCGTTTTGATGGGATTAAAACGTGCATGTCTAAATGGGCTTTATAGAGATTCCGTTCTAATTTTAACCGAGTAAAATTCTGAAAATTTCAAATTAATCTGTATAATTTAGTTCAAAAGCTAATAATTAAATATTTGAAATCATAAAATTTAATTTTAATAAAATTTGGTTGTCGTTTTGATGCGATTAAAACGTGTATGTCTAAATGGGCTTTATAGAGATTTCGTTCGAATTTTAACAGAGTAACAAGCTGAAAATTTGCGATTAATCTGTATAATTTTGTTCAAAAGCCTATAATCAACTATTTGAACTCATCAAATTTAATTTAATAAAATTTTGTTGTCGCTTTGATGCGATTAATACGAGCACGTCTAAATGTGCTCTACAGAGAATCTGTTCAAATTTTAACCGAGTAAAAACCTTAAAATTTGAGATTAATCTTTATAATTTTGTTCAAAAGCCCATAATTAAATATTTAAACATAGAAAATTTGATTTAATAACATTTGGTTCTCGTTTTGTTGGGATGAAAACGTGCATGTCTAAACGGGCTTTATAGAGATTCTGTTCTAATTTAAAAGAGTAAAATTCTGAAAATTTCAGATTAATCTGTATAATTTTGTTCAAAAGCAAATAATTAAATATTTGAAATATTAAAATTTGATTTTAATAAAATTTGGTTGTCGTTTTGATGCGATTAAAACGTGCATGTCTGAATGGGCTTTATAGAGATTCCGTTCGAATTTTAACCGAGTAAAAAGCTGAAAATATGAGATTAATCTTAATAATTTTGTTCAAAATCCTATAATCAACTAGTTGAACTCGTAAAATTTAATTTAATTACATTTGGTTATCGTTTTGATGCGATTAATACGAGCATGTCTAAATATGCTCTCTAGAGAATCCGTTCGAATTTTAATCGAGTAAAAAAAACCTTAAAATTTGAGATTAATCTGTATAATTTTGTTCAAAAGCCCATAATTAAATATTTAAACACACAAAATTCGATTTAATAACTTTTGATTTTCGTTTTGTTGGGATGAAAACGTGCATGTCTAATCGGGCTTTATATAGATTCTGTTCTAATTTTAACCGAGTAAAATTCTGAAAATTTCAGATGAATCTGTATAATTTTGTTCAAAAGCTAATAATTAAATATTTGAAATCATAAAATTTGATTTTAATAAAATTTGGTTGTCGTTTTGATGCGATTAAAACGTGCATGTCTAAATGGGCTTTAAAGAGATTCTGTTTGAATTTTAACCGAGTAAAAAGCTGAAAATTTGAGATTAATCTGTATAATTTTGTTCAAAAGCCTATAATCAACTAGTTGAACTCATAAAATTTAATTTAATTACATTTGGTTGTCGTTTTGATGCGATTAATGCGAGCACGTCTAAATGTTCTCTACAGAGAATCCGATCAAATTTTAACCGAGTAAAAACCTTAAAATTTGAGATTAATCTGTATAATTTTGTTCTAAAGACCATAATTAAATATTTAAACACATAAAATTTGATTTAATTACATTTGGTTTTCGTTTTGTTGGGATGAAAATATGCATGTCTAAACGGGCTTTATAGAGATTCTGTTCTAATTTTAACCGAGTAAAATTCTGAAAATTTCAGATGAATCTGTATAATTTTGTTCAAAAGCAAATAATTAAATATTTAAAATCATAAAATTTGATTTTAATAAAATTTGGTTGTCGTTTTGATGCTATTAAAACGTGCATGTCTAAATGGGCTTCATAGAGATTCCGTTCGAATTTTAACCGAGT
Organism: Abelmoschus esculentus; assembly: GCA_035048815.1. Lineage (NCBI taxonomy): Eukaryota > Viridiplantae > Streptophyta > Magnoliopsida > Malvales > Malvaceae > Abelmoschus > Abelmoschus esculentus. The sequence continues at coordinate 6,318,150 of JAUCBN010000026.1, read as the reverse complement.
AACAAGCTGAAAATTTGAGATTAATCTGTATAATTTGGTTTAAAAGCCTATAATCAACTATTTGAACTCATAAAATTTAATTTAATAACATTTGGTTGTCGTTTTGATGCGATTAATACGAGCACGTCTAAATATGCTCTACAGAGAATCCGTTCAAATTTTAACCGAGTAAAAACCTTAAAATTTGAGATTAATCTGTATAATTTTGTTCAAAAGACAATAATTAAATATTTAAACACATAAAATTTGATTTAATAACATTTGGTTTTCGTTTTGTTGGGATGAAAATATGCATGTCTAAACGGGCTTTATAGAGATTCTGATCTAATTTTAACCGAGTAAAATTCTGAAAATTTGAGATTAATTTGTATAATTTTGTTCAAAAGCTAATAGTTAAATATTTGAAATCATAAAATTTGATTTTAATAAAATTTGGTTGTCGTTTTGATGCGATTAAAACGTGTATGTCTAAATGGGCTTTATAGAGATTCCGTTCAAATTTTAACTGAGTAAAAAGATAAAAATTTGAGATTAATCTGTATAATTTTGTTCAAATAAAATTTGAGATTAATCTATAAATCCCATTTAGACATGCACGTTTTAATCCCAACAAAACGACAATCAAATGTTATTAAATCAAATTTTATGTGTTCAAATATTTAATTATGGGGTTTTGAACAAAATTAAACAGATTAATCACAAATTTTAAGAGTTTTTCTTGGTTAAAATTCAAAAGGATTCTCTATAGAGCACATTTAGACATGCTTGTATTAATCGCATCAAAACGACAACCAAATGTTATTAAATTAAATCTTATGAGTTTAAATAGTTAATAATAGGCTTCTGAACAATATTATACAGATTAATCTCAAATTTTCAGCTTTTTACTCGGTTAAAATTCGAACAGAATCTCTATAAAGCCCATTTAGACATACACGTTTTAACCGCATCAAAACGACAACCAAATTTTATTAAAATTAAATTTTATGATTTCAAATATTTAATTATTAGCTTTTGAACAAAATTATACAGATTAATCTAAAATTTTCAGAATTTTACTCGGTTAAAATTAGAACAGAATCTCTATAAAGCCCATTTAGACATGCACGTTTTAATCCCAACAAAATGACAACCAAATGTTATAAATCAAATTTTATGAGTTTAAATATTTAATTATGGGCTTTTGAACAAAATTATACAGATTAATCTCAAATTTTAAGGTTTTTACTCGGTTAAAATTCGAACAGATTCTCTATAGAGTACATTTAGACATGCCCGTATTAATCGCATCAAAACGACAACCAAATGTTATTAAATTAAGTTTTATGATTTCAAAAAGTTAATTATAGGTTTTTCAACAAAATTATACAGATTAATCTCAAATTTTTACCTTTTTACTCGGTTAAAATTTATCTTTACTATTTTTTTCTATCTATTGTACTTCTCTTATTTCTCTAATTCCTCCAATTATACTTCTGCTCCACTTCAAACTCTATCCCCTCTCTATAAGTACGTCCATTCCCTTCATGCTTTATCCTTCACCACACGCCCTCTTCTTCTTTTTCTCTAAAGACTCCTTTTGGTCTTTTTATTATTCCCACTATGGATTCTAAGTCTTTCCTCCAACACATTGGTAATATCCAGTTCATTGCTGATGAGCAGGCAGCTATATATCAACCCAATATTTCTTGGGGACTATCTGAAGATGAAACTCGAGCAACCCTTCTCGGGGATATTATTTCTTCGAAGGATATCGATGATCAGGTGATTGTCAAAGCTTTTACTGGCATCTGGACAATGGCTAAGCTTGTTTCTATTCAAATTCTGAAACCACATATGTTTCTCCTCCGTTTCAAGGATGAGAAAATAAGGATGATATACTCTCTAGAGGTCCTTGGACATACAAAGATGAATGGCTTGCTCTTACTCCTTACAATCCTTCTATCACGTATGAGGAGCATTCTTTTTCCACGATGAATATTTGGGTACATATTTATAACATCCCACACATTTTTCTGGCCACGGAGGAATTGGCTAGCGAAATTGGAATGTCTCTTGGAACCATTATTGGAGTTGTTACGAAAATTGATACGAGGAAACTTAATCTCAACATGGTTGACTATCTCCGAGTCGGTTTATCAATTGATGTCACGCAGCCAATTCGGTGTTGTGTTGCTCTCGGTAGCGGACCATCCACTAGGTTTTGTTTGCTCCAATATGAACGTCTTCCCACAATTTGCTATTGTTATGGCCGTGTCGGCCATTCACTTGATTTTTGCTCTGTTCCAGTGGAATCGCGACCTGATCAACTTCCTTTTGGTGACTGGTTAAGGTACGTTCCTAAGAGGAAGGATCCACAACCTACTCAAAGAGGTCGTATCCGTTATATCACTAAGGATTCTAATGCTCAGCAAATGCCTACCCCTTCACAAACATCTAATGCCAATGCCAATACTGGAAAGGGTAGCCCCTTTAACATCCAACTCGACCAACGATGAGTCCGCTCCAACTACTGAATTGCCATCTATTCTGCCCAAAGGTCCCAGACTCCTCCCTATAGTACATAGTAAACTCTCTGCTCGTCGATATCCTACGCAGCCACTGCAAATGGTTTTTCCTGACCAAAGCTCTACTATTACTACAAGACAATAGTCCAATGCTAACATGGGGGAAGTGAGTCTCTCTGACCCTGACCTTCATGAGCTGGAGGCTGATCTCGCCAACGACCATGACTTCCAGGAGGCAGCTGATTGGCTCGATTCTGCACCAAAGCCCAAGCGTTCCATCCGTCCAGCCTCGAGCCGGGGTGCCAAAAGAACTCCTCTTTCTGATGATTCTACTAAGGTGAAGCGACCACGAGCTAGCACGACACCTATAGAGAAAGCTGGGATGAGTAGCTCAAAAAACTCTGCGACGGAGGTTGACTCAGATCAACCCCGCCGAGCAAAATGAGTAATTTATATTGGAACTGTCGGGGCCTTGGCAGCACTTTGACAGTTCCTGGTTCACAACATGTTGTTTTCATGCATGTTGTTTTTTTCTTTTACGCTTTCACTTCTTTTTTATTACGTCTTTTTGGTTTTCCTTTGTTTTGGTTAGGTTCTTATGGCCCCTTGGTCTTTCTCCCCTTAATTCCTGTTTTGATGTTTTCTCTTATATGGAATAATAATACTTTTATCGTTTTCTTTTTTATATTGATTGTTTTCCTGTTCGACTTTTCTTTGTTCTTCTTTTTGTCTTCTTTGTCTACTTTCTTTCTTTTCTACGTTCTTTTCTTGATCTTACTATACCACCCTTGCTAAGGGAATATTCCAACATCCATTCTGATGTTCGGCCTTTTAAGGTTGATTCGCGTATTAATCTGTGTGGCTTCTATATACTCCGTTTATGGTGTTATATTTCCTCCCTTTCATTACTCTTACCTTTATATACGAGTCATAATATTTCTCTTTTCTCTCTTACTATCTATCTCAACAATATTCAGGCTAATACTGATTCAGCTGGGATGAGTAGTGCAAAAAACTCTTTGGCGGTGGTTGACTATGATCAACCCCGCCGTGAGAGATGAAAATCTTATGCTAGAACTGCCAGGGTCTTGGCACTTCCCAGGCAGTTCATGCTTTACAACATGCTACTACTAAGCGTGATACCGATTGTCTCTTTCTTTGCGAGACTAGATTGAATTCCCACAATATGGAACAGATTAAGCTCAAACTTGGTATGCATGGCTGTTTCGCCGTTGCTTCTGGGCCTTCTTGTACTGGGCTTGCTATTATTTGGAATATCAAAACTTTAATTGATTTGCTCTCCTACTCCGATCGTCATATTGACGTCCTTATTTCCTTCGAATCGGTACATTTTCATTTCTCCGGCCTACATGGTTTTCCTGAAACTGCAAACAAATGTAAAACTTGGCAGCTTATAGATTCTCTCCATTCAACCTCAAACCTCCCATGGCTCCTAGGGGGGGACTTTAATGAAATTCTTTCTGATGAAGAAAAGCAAGGTGGTTCTCGCCGTGCTCGATCGCAAATTAATAATTTTCGAGACTGTCTTGTTCGGAATAACTTTTTTGACTGCAAACCGACTTCTGGTTGGTTTACTTGGTCTAGATCATGTCATACTACCAGAACCATTCTGGAAAGAATTGATCGTTTTCTTGGTAACTCCGCTTGGTTTCAGTCCTTTCCCAACTGCCAAGCCATGTCCTTTTTTCAGGCACATTCTGACCACTGCCCTATTTTGCTAGATACTAGCCCTTTGCAACCACAGCGTTTTAATCAACCTAATACTCCTTTTCGTTATGAAAGTTGTTGGGCTGATAACCCAGACGTCCTCCTCCGTATCGCTGAGATTTGGTCGAACCAAACTTCCTCGACTCTTATGAAGCTTTATGATATTGGAAGATTCTTAGCTACGTGGCAGACTAAAAAGCGTATTAAATCTAATGAGCGCATTAATCAGCTGACTACTTTTATCAATATGTGCCTCAAACGCCAGCTCTCTGATTTGGAAATTCAAAACCTGCTTTCTGCTAAAAGTGAGCTTGATAGCCTTCTCAATGCGAAGGAAATCTATTGAGCCCAACGGGCTCGAACACACTAGTTAGCGTACGGTGACAAAAATACGTCTTTCTTTCATGCTAGGGCAAACATTCATCGGCGGAAGAATCACTTGTCTGGGCTGTTTAACCACCAGAATATCTGGCAAACCAACACGGTGGACATTATGTCCACTGCTATTAACTACTTTCAACAACTTTTTGCATCTTCTTCTCCCTCTATAGCTTCTTCCATCTTGGATAATATTCCTTTAATTGTTACCGAATCTATGAACAATGACCTTAACAAGGACTTCACGGCAGATGAAGTCCTTGTTGCTTTTCGTGATATTGACCGAGGAAAGCTCCAGGTGTTGATGGCTTTCCGAGCGGTTTCTTCCGAAAGTATTGGAACATCCTTGGTCAAGATTTCAAAAATCTTTGCCTCGGACTCCTGAGAGGGTCTGTCAATATGGAAGAGGTTAATCGATCCATCATTGTTCTTATTCCCAAAATAAGTGACCCTACTACAATGCGGCATCTCCGACCTATTAGTCTTTGTATAGTTATCTATAAAACTGTATCGAAAGTTTTAGTTAATCGTTTGAAATCCATCATACCTCTTTGTATTAGTGGCAATCAAGCTGCCTTCGTCCAGGGACGGAACATTATTGATAACATTCTCATTGCTCATGAACTTATTCATACGTTACATACGGATGCCACTTCTCTTGCGAGAGGTGCTTGTTTAAAACTCGATATGGAAAAGGCATTTAACCGTATGGAATGGTCCTTTCTCGAACAAATTATGGTTCGCCTAGGTTTCAATCCGGGTTGGGTTAGCCTTATTATGAGGTGTGTTTCCTCGGTTTCTTTCCAAGTTCGTATAAATGGCTCCCTTTCGCGCCCTTTCAAACCCGAGAGAGGTTTACGACAAGGGGACCCTCTCTCCCTTTTCTTGTTTCTTTTCTGTACTCAAGGGCTTTCAGCCTTGCTCAATTTTGAGCAGACGAATGGTCATCTCCCTGGGCTCTGTGCTAGCAGGAATGGGCCTCGTATCAACCATCTCCTTTTTGTCGACGACTATGTTGTTTTCATAAAAAAATACGACTACCGAAGCTCAATGCCTTAAGGATATGCTGCATATTTACGCCACTTCGTCTGTCCAGGCGGTGAACTTTGACAAATCTACCATCTTTTTTTCACGGAAAACTTCCACTTTGCTTAGGGTGGCTATTAATGCCATTCTTCATGTCCGAGAAGTGGATGATCCGGGTATTTATCTCGGTGTTCCTCTCCTTATCGGAAAGAACAAAACTGCAGCATTAGGTTTTACTAGAGACAATATTAATACCCGTTTGAGTACGTGGGATAAACATCTCCTCTCTTTTAGCGGTAGAGAGATTTTCATCAAATTTGTAATACAATCTATGCCTCAGTACGTTATGTCTTGTTACATTTTACCACATAATCTTATTGATGACATGACCATTGCGATACGTCGGTACTGGTGGTCTGAGAAGGCTAACAAACATGGTTGGCATATGCTTCCTTGGGATACTATTTGTCTCCCGAAAGTTGCTGGGGGTGTAGGATTTCGCGATCTTCATCACTTCAATATTGCATTACTCGGTAAACAAATTTGGCGATTAATTTGTGAGCCTGATAACTTGCTTAGTCAGGTGTATAAATGCAAGTATTACCCAAGGAGTACAGTCCTTGACTCTGACTCCACTCGGAGTTCTTCCTTTGCTTGGAAAGGCCTTAGCATTTCTATTTCCAAGCTTCGCATGGGCTTCTTTAAACGTCCTGGAATGTTTAGTAATATTCAGATCCATTTTGACAGGTGGGGTGGTTCCCAGCCTGTACACCTTTACGGTGTGTATGAGGTGAACGAAGAAATCCCTCTTCGTGCAGGGACTTTCATGATGCATGGTTCACCCTGTTGGGACGAATCAAAGGTTAGAGAGTATTTCTGCTACGAAGATGCTAATACCACCCTTAATGTTCCAATTATAAATGATGTCAGGGACACCATCCTCTGGGGTCACCACGATTCTGGTATATATACAGTTAGATCTGGTTATCAATTTCTGCAGTTACAACCAGGGCCCATTAATAGGCCTTCTAAACTCTGGAAAATCTTATCTAAATTGCCTGCTCTACCCAAAGTCCGTTCCTTTGGATGGCGGTTGTGCCATGATGCACTACCCTCTGGTCAAAAAATCCTTCAAGCTAATCTTGGGCCAGGGGTCTGTCCTATCTGTAACTTGGCTGTTGAATCCTCCCTCCATGCTATGAGGGATTGTCCTAGTGCGAAAGAGACGCTCCTTTTGACAGGACTCCCAGGCCGAATTCTATCCAACGTTTATTCCTCCCCTCATCAGTGGCTTTCTGATGTTGTTGGTTTCCTTTCTCTACACCAATTCTCGTTACTTATCATAGTTTTATGGAATTTATGGAACCGCCGTAATGATTTTGTCCATAATAATCATCTTCAACCGGCATGGTTAACTGTTGCCAATGCTCAACAACTTTTCACTGATTATACATCAATTACTGATGTGTCACGTCAGTGTTCCCGGCTAGCTGAGCCCATTTTCGCTCAAGCTAGATGGACAAAACCGGATCACGGCTTCGTTAAGATTAACACGTATGGGGCTTTCGACCCTGTCTTAAGAGGGGCTGCGGCTGGTGTCATTGCTCGAGACTCTTTTGGCTCAGTCCTTGGTGGCTGTTATCTGCCTCTTATCTGTCCGGATCCTGCCTCTGCCGAGGCTCTCGCTGTTCTGGAAGGTTTACGTTTTGCTGTCACCCACGGTTGGTCTAATGTAATCTTTGAAACGGATTTTGCCTCCATTGCCAACAAGGTTAACAACGCTCCTCACCAAGATCTTTCCACAGTTCGGCACTTGGTGTCTCGCATCCGATCCACTCTTGGTACTATGCATGACTGCAAGATTTGTTTTGTACCTAGAGCTGCCAATGTTGTAGCCCATGTTTTGGCTACTAGTGCTTTACGTTCTTTTACTTCTTGTACTTTCGATTGTTTTTTTCCCGATTTTATTCGGGCCTCTGTAAACTTTGAGAGGTTTTCCTCTTCTTTTCAATAATAACTTGGGTACTCTTTGCCCCATAGGGGCCTCTTCATCTCCAGGGGTGATTGGCTATAGGGTTTTTTTAATGAGGCCCTTCCTTTCAAAAAAAAAATTCGAACGGAATCTCTATAAAGCACATTTAGACATGCACGTTGTAATCACATCAAAACGACAACCAAATTTTATTAAAATCAAATTTTATGATTTCAAATAATTAATTATTATCTTTTGAACAAAATTATACAAATTAATCTGAATTTTTCAGAATTTTACTCGGTTAAAATTCGAACGGAATCTCTATAAAGCCCATTTAGACATGTACGTTTTAATCCCAACAAAACGACAACCAAATGTTATTAAATCAAATTTTATGAGTTTAAATATTTAACTATGGGGTTTTGAACAAAATTATATAGATTAATCTCAAATTTTAATAGTTTTTCTCGGTTAAAATTCAAAAGGATTCTCTATAGAGCACATTTAGACATGCTCGTATTAATCGCATCAAAACGACAACCAAATGTTATTAAATTAAATCTTATGAGTTTAATAGTTAATTATAGGCTTCTGAACAACATTATACAGATTAATCTCAAATTTTCAGCTTTTTACTCGGTTAAAATTCGAACGGAATCTCTATAAAGCCCATTTAGACATGCACGTTTTAACCGCATCAAAACGATAATCAAATTTTATTATTTCAAATATTTAATTATTAGGTTTTCAACAAAATTATACAGATTAATCTGAAATTTTTAGAATTTTACTCGGTTAAAATTGGAACAGAATCTCTATAAAGCCCATTTAGACATGCACGTTTCAATCCCAACAAAACGACAACCAAATGTTATTAAATCAAATTTTATGAGTTCAAATATTTAATTATGGTCTTTTGAACCAAATTATAAAGATTAATCTCAAATTTTAAGGTTTTTACTTGGTTAAAATTTGAACGGATTCTCTATAGAGCACATTTAGACATGCTCGTATTAATCGCACCAAAACGACAACCAAATGTTATTAAATCAAATTTTATGAGTTTAAATATTTAATTAAGGTCTTATGAACAAAATTATACAGATTAATCTCAAATTTTAAGGTTTTTACTTGGCTAAAATTCGAACGGATTCTCTATAGAGCATATTTAGACATGCTCGTATTAATCGCATCAAAACGATAACCAAATGTTATTAAATTAAATTTTATGAGTTCAAATAGTTAATTATAGGCTTCTGCACAATATTATACAGATTAATCTCAAATTTTCAGCTGTTTACTCGGTTAAAATTCGAACGGAATCTCTATAATGCCCATTTAGACATGCACGTTTTAATCGCATCAAAACGACAACCAAATTTTATTAAAATTAAATTTTATGATTTCAAATATTTAATTATTAGCTTTTGAACAAAATTATACAGATTAATCTGAAATTTTAAGAATTTTACTCCGTTAAAATTGGAACGGAATCTCTATAAAGCCCATTTAGACATGCACGTTTTAATCCCAACAAAACAATAACCAAATGTTATTAAATCAAATTTTATGAGTTTAAATATTTAATTATGGGCTTTTGAACAAAATTATAATGATTAATCTCAAATTTTAAGATTTTTACTTGGTTAAAATTTGAACGAATTCTCTATAGAGCACATTTAGACATGCTCGTATTAATCGCATCAAAACAACAACCAAATGTTATTAAATCAAATTTTATGAGTTTAAATATTTAATTAAGGTCTTATGAACAAAATTATACAGCTTAATCTCAAATTTTATGGTTTTTACTCGGTTAAAATTCGAACGGATTCTCTATAGAGCATATTTAGACATGCTCGTATTAATCGCATCAAAACGACAACCAAATGTTATTAAATAAATTTTATGAGTTCAAATAGTTAATTATAGGCTTTTGAACAAAATTATACAGATTAATCTCAAATTTTCAGCTTTTTTTCGATTAAAATTCGAACGGAATCTCTATAAAGCCCATTTTGACATGCACGTTTTAATCGTATCAAAACGACAACCAAATTTTATTAAAATCAAATTTTATGATTTTAAATATTTAATTATTAGCTTTTAAACAAAATTATATAGATTAATCTGAAATTTTCAGAATTTTACTCGGTTAGAATTGGAACGAAATCTCTATAAAGCCCATTTAGGCATGCACGTTTTAATCCCAACAAAACGACAACCAAATGTAATTAAATAAAATTTTATGAGTTTAAATATTTAATTATGGGCTTTTGAACAAAATTAAACAGATTCATCTGAATTTTTAAGGTTTTTACTCGGTTAAAATTTGAACGGATTCTCTACAGAGCACATTTAGACATGCTCGTATTAATCGCATCAAAACGACAACCAAATGTTATTAAATTAAATTTTATGAGTCCAAATAGTTAATTATAGGCTTGTGAAGAAAATTATACAGATTAATCTCAAATTTTCAGCTTTTTTTCGGTTAAAATTCGAACGGAATCTCTATAAAGCCCATTTAGACATGCAGGTATTAATCGTATTAAAACGATAATCAAATTTTATTAAAATCAAATTTTATGATTTCAAATATTTAATTATTAGCTTTTAAACAAAATTATACAGATTAATCTGAAATTTTCAGAATTTTACTCGGTTAGAATTGGAACGGAATCTCTATAAAGCCCATTTAGGAAGGCACGTTTTAATCCCAACAAAACGAAAACCAAATGTTATTAAATAAAACTTTATGAGTTTAAATATTTAATTATGGGCTTTTGAACAAAATTATACAGATTCATCTCAATTTTAAGGTTTTTACTCTGTTAAAATTTGAACGGATTCTCTATAGAGCACATTTAGACATGCTCGTATTAATCGCATCAAAACGACAACCAAATGTTATTAAATTAAATTTTATGAGGTCAAATAGTTAATTATAGGCTTGTGAACAAAATTATACAGATTAATCTCAAATTTTCAGCTTTTTTTTTTCGGTTAAAATTCGAACAAAATCTCTATAAAGCCCATTTATACATGCACGTTTTAATCATATAAAAACTATAATCAAATTTTATTATTTCAAATATTTAATTATTAGCTTTTAAACAAAATTATACAGATTAATCTGAAATTTTCAGAATTTTACTCGGTTAAAATTGGAACAGAATCTCTATAAAGCCCATTTAGACATGCACGTTTTAATCCCTACAAAACGACAACCAAATGTTATTAAATCAAATTTTATGAGTTCAAATATTTAATTATGGGCTTTTCAACAAAATTATAAAGATTAATCTCAAATTTTAAGGTTTTTACTTGGTTAAAATTTGAACGGATTCTCTATAGAGCACATTTAGACATGCTCGTATTAATCGCATCAAAACAACAACCAAATGTTATTAAATCAAATTTTATGAGTTTAAATATTTAATTAAGGTCTTATGAACATAATTATACAAATTAATCTCAAATTTTAAGGTTTTTACTCGGTTAAAATTCGAACGGATTCTCTATAGAGCATATTTAGACATGCTCGTATTAATCGCATCAAAACGATAACCAAATGTTATTAAATTAAATTTTATGAGTTCAAATAGTTAATTATAGGCTTCTGCACAATATTATACAGATTAATCTCAAATTTTCAGCTGTTTACTCGGTTAAAATTCGAACGGAATCTCTATAATGCCCATTTAGACATGCACGTTTTAATCGCATCAAAACGACAACCAAATTTCATTAAAATCAAATTTTATGATTTCAAATATTTAATTATTAGCTTTTAAACAAAATTATACAGATTAATCTGAAATTTTCAGAATTTTACTCGGATAGAATTGGAACGGAATCTCTATAAAGCCCATTTAGGCATGCACGTTTTAATCCCAACAAAACGACAACCAAATGTTATTAAATAAAATTTTATGAGTTTAAATATTAAATTATGGGCTTTTGAACAAATTTATACAGATTCATCTGAATTTTTAAGGTTTTTACTCGGTTAAAATTTGAACGGATTCTCTATAGAGCATATTTAGACATGCTCGTATTAATCGCATCAAAACGATAACCAAATGTTATTAAATTAAATTTTATGAGTTCAAATAGTTAATTATAGGCTTCTACACAATATTATACAGATTAATCTCAAATTTTCAGCTGTTTACTCGGTTAAAATTCGAACGGAATCTCTATAATGCCCATTTAGACATGCACGTTTTAATCGCATCAAAACGACAACCAAATTTTATTAAAATCAAATTTTATGATTTCAAATATTTAATTATTAGCTTTTGAACAAAATTATACAGATTAATCTGAAAATTTTCAGAATTTTACTCAGTTAGAATTGGAACGGAATCTCTATAAAGCCCATTTAGGCATGCACGTTTTAATCCCAACAAAACGAAAACCAAATGTTATTAAATAAAACTTTATGAGTTTAAATATTTAATTATGGGCTTTTGAACAAAATTATACTGATTCATCTGAATTTTTAAGGTTTTTACTCGGTTAAAATTTGAACGGATTCTCTACAGAGCACATTTAGACATGCTCGTATTAATCACACCAAAATGACAACCAAATGTTATTAAATTAAATTTTATGAGTTCAAATAGTTAATTATAGGCTTGTGAAGAAAATTATACAGATTAATCTCAAATTTTCAGCTTTTTTTTTCGGTTAAAATTTGAACGGAATCTCTATAAAGCACATTTATACATGCACGTTTTAATCGTATCAAAACGATAATCAAATTTTATTATTTCAAATATTTAATTATTAGGTTTTAAACAAAATTATACAGATTAATCTGAAATTTTCAGAATTTTACTCGGTTAAAATTGGAACGGAATCTCTATAAAGCCCATTTAGACATGCACGTTTTAATCCCAACAAAACGACAACCAAATGTTATTAAATCAAATTTTATGAGTTCAAATATTTAATTATGGGCTTTTGAACCAAATTATAAAGATTAATCTCAAATTTTAAGGTTTTTACTTGGTTAAAATTTGAACGGATTCTCTATAGAGCACATTTAGACATGCTCGTATTAATCGCAACAAAACGACAACCAAATGTTATTAAATCAAATTTTATGAGTTTAAATATTTAATTAAGGTCTTATGAACAAAATTATACAGATTAATCTCAAATTTTAAGGTTTTTACTCGGTTAAAATTCGAACGGATTCTCTATAGAGCATATTTAGACATGCTCGTATTAATCGCATCAAAACGATAACCAAATGTTATTAAATTAAATTTTATGAGTTCAAATAGTTAATTATAGGCTTCTGCACAATATTATACAGATTAATCTCAAATTTTCAGCTGTTTACTCGGTTAAAATTCGAACGGAATCTCTATAATGCCCATTTAGACATGCACGTTTTAATCGCATCAAAACGACAACCAAATTTTATTAAAATCAAATTTTATGATTTCAAATATTTAATTATTAGCTTTTGAACAAAATTATACAGATTAATCTAAAATTTTAAGAATTTTACTCCGTTAAAATTGGAACGGAATCTCTATAAAGCCCATTTAGACATGCATGTTTTAATACCAACAAAACGACAACCAAATGTTATTAAATCAAATTTTATGAGTTTAAATATTTAATTATGGGCTTTTGAACAAAATTATAAAGATTAATCTCAAATTTTAAGATTTTTATTTGGTTAAAATTTGAACGAATTCTCTATAGAGCACATTTAGACATGCTCGTATTAATAGCATCAAAACGACAACCAAATGTTATTAAATCAAATTTTATGAGTTTAAATATTTAATTAAGATCTTATGAACAAAATTATACAGATTAATCTCAAATTTTAAGGTTTTTACTCGGTTAAAATTCGAACGGATTCTCTATAGAGCATATTTAGACATGCTCGTATTAATCGCATCAAAACGATAACCAAATGTTATTAAATTAAATTTTATGAGTTCAAATAGTTAATTATAGGCTTCTGCACAATATTATACAGATTAATCTCAAATTTTCAGCTGTTTACTCGGTTAAAATTCGAACGGAATCTCTATAATGCCCATTTAGACATGCACGTTTTAATCGCATCAAAACGACAACCAAATTTTATTAAAATCAAATTTTATGATTTCAAATATTTAATTATTAGCTTTTGAACAAAATTATACAGATTAATCTAAAATTTTAAGAATTTTACTCCGTTAAAATTGGAACGGAATCTCTATAAAGCCCATTTAGACATGCATGTTTTAATACCAACAAAACGACAACCAAATGTTATTAAATCAAATTTTATGAGTTTAAATATTTAATTATGGGCTTTTGAACAAAATTATAAAGATTAATCTTAAATTTTAAGATTTTTATTTGGTTAAAATTTGAACGAATTCTCTATAGAGCACATTTAGACATGCTCGTATTAATAGCATCAAAACGACAACCAAATGTTATTAAATCAAATTTTATGAGTTTAAATATTTAATTAAGATCTTATGAACAAAATTATACAGATTAATCTCAAATTTTAAGGTTTTTACTCGGTTAAAATTCGAACGGATTCTCTATAGAGCATATTCAGACATGCTCATATTAATCGCATCAAAACGATAACCAAATTTTATTAAAATAAAATTTTATTATTTCAAATATTTAATTATTAGCTTTTAAACAAAATTATACAGATTAATCTGAAATTTTCAGAATTTTACTCGATTAAAATTGGAACGGAATCTCTATAAAGCCCATTTAGACATGCACGTTTTAATCCCAACAAAACGACAACCAAATGTTATTAAATCAAATTTTATGAGTTCAAATATTTAATTATGGGCTTTTGAACCAAATTATAAAGATTAATCTCAAATTTTAAGGTTTTTACTTGGTTAAAATTTGAACGGATTCTCTATAGAGCACATTTAGACATGCTCGTATTAATCTCATCAAAACGACAACCAAATGTTATTAAATCAAATTTTATGAGTTTAAATATTTAATTAAGGTCTTATGAACAAAATTATAACGATTAATCTCAAATTTTAAGGTTTTTACTCGGTTAAAATTCGTACGGATTCTCTATAGAGCATATTTAGACATGCTCGTATTAATCGCATCAAAACGATAACCAGTTATTAAATTAAATTTTATGAGTTCAAATAATTAATTATAGGCTTCTGCACAATATTATACAGATTAATCTCAAATTTTCAGCTGTTTACTCGGTTAAAATTCGAACGGAATCTCTATAATGCCCATTTAGACATGCACGTTTTAATCGAATCAAAACGACAACCAAATTTTATTAAAATCAAACTTTATGATTTCAAATATTTAATTATTATCTTTTGAACAAAATTATACAGATTAATCTGAAATTTTCAGAATTTTACTCGGTTAAAATTGGAATAGAATCTCTATAAAGCCCATTTAGACATACACGTTTTAATACCAACAAAACGAGAACCAAATGTTATTAAATCAAATTTTATGAGTTTAAATATTTAATTATGGGCTTTTGAAAAAAATTATAAAGATTAATCTCAAATTTTAAGATTTTTACTTGGTTAAAATTTGAACGAATTCTCTATAGAGCATATTTAGACATGCTCGTATTAATCGCATCAAAACGACAACCAAATGTTATTAAATCAAATTTTATGAGTTTAAATATTTAATTAAGGTCTTATGAACGAAATTATACAGATTAATCTCAAATTTTAAGGTTTTTACTCCGTTAAAATTCGAACGGATTCTCTATAGAGCATATTTAGACATGCTCGTATTAATCGCATCAAAACGACAACCAAATGTTATTAAATAAATTTTATGAGTTCAAATAGTTAATTATAGGCTTGTGAACAAAATTATACAGATTAATCTCAAATTTTCAGCTTTTTTTCGGTTAAAATTCAAACGGAATCTCTATAAAGCCCATTTTGACATGCACGTTTTAATCGTATCAAAACGACAACCAAATTTTATTAAAATCAAATTTTATGATTTCAAATATTTAATTATTAGCTTTTAAACAAAATTATACAGATTAATCTGAAATTTTCAGAATTTAGTCGGTTAAAATTGGAACGGAATCTCTATAAAGCCCATTTAGACATGCACGTTTTAATCCCAACAAAACGACAACCAAATGTTATTAAATCAAATTTTATGAGTTTAGATATTTAATTATGGGCTTTTGAACAAAATTATACAGATTCATCTGAATTTTTAAGGTTTTTACTCGGTTAAAATTTGAACGGATTCTCTACAGAGCACATTTAGACATGCTCGTATTAATCGCATCAAAACGACAACCAAATGTTATTAAATCAAATTTTATGAGTTTAAATGTTTAATTATGGGCTTTTGAACAAAATTATAAAGATTAATCTCAAATTTTAACATTTTTACTTGGTTAAAATTTGAACGAATTCTCTATAGAGCACATTTAGACATGCTCGTATTAATCGCATCAAAACGACAACCAAATGTTATTAAATCAAATTTTATGAGTTTAAATATTTAATTAAGGTCTTATGAACAAAATTATACAGATTAATCTCAAATTTTATGGTTTTTACTCGGTTAAAATTCGAACGGATTCTCTAAAGAGCATATTTAGACATGCTCGTATTAATCGCATCAAAACGACAACCAAATGTTATTAAATCAAATTTTATGAGTTTAAATATTTAATTAAGGTCTTATGAACAAAATTATACAGATTAATCTCAAATTTTATGGTTTTTACTCGGCTAAAATTCGAACGGATTCTCTAAAGAGCATATTTAGACATGCTCGTATTAATCGCATCAAAACGACAACCAAATGTTATTAAATAAATTTTATGAGTTCAAATAGTTAATTTTAGGCTTGTGAACAAAATTATACAGATTAATCTCAAATTTTCAGCTTTTTTTCGATTAAAATTCGAACGGAATCTCTATAAAGCCCATTTAGACATGCAGGTATTAATCGTATTAAAACGATAATCAAATTTTATTAAAATCAAATTTTATGATTTCAAATATTTAATTATTAGCTTTTAAACAAAATTATATAGATTAATCTGAAATTTTCAGAATTTTACTCGGTTAGAATTGGAACGAAATCTCTATAAAGCCCATTTAGGCATGCACGTTTTAATCCCAACAAAACAACAACCAAATGTTATTAAATAAAACTTTATGAGTTTAAATATTTAATTATGGGCTTTTGACCAAAATTATACAGATTCATCTCAATTTTTAAGGTTTTTACTTTGTTAAAATTTGAACGGATTCTCTGCAGAGCACATTTAGACATGCTCGTATTAATCGCATCAAAACGACAACCAAATGTCATTAAATTAAATTTTATGAGTTCAAATAGTTAATTATAGGCTTGTGAACAAAATTATACAGATTAATCTCAAATTTTCAGCTTTTTTTTCGGTTAAAATTCGAACGGAATCTCTATAAAGCCCATTTAGACATGCACGTTTTAATCGTATCAAAACGATAATCAAATTTTATTAAAATCAAATTTTATGATTTCAAATATTTAATTATTAGCTTTTAAACAAAATTATACAGATTAATCTGAAATTTTCAGAATTTTACTCGGTTAAAATTGGAACGAAATCTCTATAAAGCCCATTTAGACTTGCACGTTTTAATCCCAACAAAACGACAACCAAATGTTATTAAATCAAATTTTATGAGTTTAAATATTTAATTATGGGCTTTTGAACAAAATTATAAAGATTAATCTCAAATTTTAAGGTTTTTACTTGGTTAAATTTTAACGGATTCGGGCTTTACTTAGGAGTCCCTCTTCTCATTGGAAAGAATAAAACTGCTGCTCTGGGATTTACCATAGATAAAATGATTGCCAGAATGAAAGCTGGGACAAGCATCTCCTCTCTTTTAGTGGGAGAGAAGTCTTCATCAAATCTGTTCTACAATCTATGCCTCAATAAGTAATGTCTTGCTACCTTCTGCCACTCAATATTATTGATGACATGACTACTTCTATACGCCGCTACTGGTGGTCTGGGAAAGCTAGCAAAAAAGGATGGCACATGCTTCCCTGGGATACTGTCTGTCTCCCGAAAGCGGCTGGGGGAATCGGCTTTTGTGACTTACACCATTTTAATATTGCTTTACTCTGTAAGCAGATTTGGCGCCTTGTGTGTGCTCCTGGGAGCCTTCTTAGTCAAATTTATAAATGCAAGTACTATCCGACTGGTTCTTTACTAGACTCTGTTTCTTCACGGAATTCCTCCTTTGCTTGGAAAGGGCTTAGTGTAGCTATTTCTAAACTCCGTGATGGATTTTTTATACGTCCAGGCATGAATAGTACTATCCAGATCCACTTTGGCAATTGGGGTGGCTCTCAACCTTTGCGCCTTTATGGTGATTATGAGATCAATGATGAAGTGCCTTTGCGCGCTGGCACTTTTATGATACCTAACTTACCCCGATGGGATGCATCCAAAGTTCGGAATTACTTTACACATGAGGATGCTAATACTATCCTTAATGTTCCGATTATTAATGATACACAGGATACCACCCTCTGGGGTAACCATGATTCTGGTATCTATTCTGTACGTTCGGGCTATCAATTTTTGAAGCTTCAGCCAGGTCCAGTTAACAGGCCCTCTAAGCTTTGGAAAGTTCTTTCTAAACTACCCACTCTCCCCAAGGTACGTTCTTTTGCTTGGCGTTTGTGCCACAATGCACTTCCGTCTGGTCACAAAATCCTTCAGGCCAATCTAGGTTCGGGGATTTGCCCTATATGCAATTTGGCCATTGAAACCAGCATCCATGCTATGCGGGATTGCCCTTGCACTAGGGAGGCGTTCCAGTTGGCAGGACTCCCATTTCGACTTCTTTCTCCTGTTTATACCTCCCCTCATCAGTGGCTTTCTGCGGCAGCTGGCTTTCTTTCTCTTCAGCAATTTTCTTTATTTCTTACGATCTTATGGAATCTCTGGAACCGTCGCAATGACTTTGTTCATAATAACCATCTTCAACCGCTTTGGTTAACCGTTTCTAATGCTCTAAGCCTTTTACATGATTACACCTCAGCTAACAGTGCCTCCCGTCTACATTCCCGGCTAGCTGAGCCCACTCTTGCTCTTGCTAGATGGACGAAACCAGACCCTGGTTACGTCAAGATTAACACGGATGGTGCGTTCGACCCCGTGTTAAATGGAGCAACAGCTGGCGTCATTGTTAGGGATTCCTCTGGCATTGTCCTTGGCGGCTGTTCTTTGCCTCTCCTCTGTCCGGATCCTGCCTCTGCTGAAGCTCTTGCCCTCTTGGAAGGTCTGAAGCTTGCCATTTCTAATGGCTGGACCCGTGTTGTCTTCGAGACTGACTCCGCTTCCATTGCTAATAAGGTCAACGACCCCCTTTACCAGGACCATTCCTCGGTGCAACCTTTGGTGTCTCGTATCCGTTCCATTCTTGGTACTTTGCCTGACTGTAAGATTTGTTATGTACCTAGAGAGGATAATGTTGTAGCCCATGTTTTAGCTACTAGGGCTTTGCGTTCCTTTTCTTCTTGCTTTTTCTCCTGTGACTTTCCCAATTTTATTCGGGCTTCTGTAAACTCAGAGAGGTTCTCCTCCCCTTCTCAATAAGATCTTGGGTACTCTTTTCCCCATAGGGGCCTTCCTGCCCTCCGGGCGGTTGGCTATAAGGGTTTTTTAATGAGGCCCTTTTCTCAAAAAAAAATTTGAACGGATTCTCTATAGAGCACATTTACACATGCTCGTATTAATCGCATCAAAACGACAACCAAATGTTATTAAATCAAATTTTATGAGTTTAAATATTTAATTAAGGGCTTATGAAAAAAATTATACAGATTAATCTCAAATTTAGAGGTTTTTACTCGGTTAAAATTCGAACGGATTCTCTATAGAGCATATTTAGACATGCTCGTATTAACCGCATCAAAACGATAACCAAATGTTATTAAATTAAATTTTATGAGTTCAAATAGTTAATTATAGGCTTCTGCACAATATTATACAGATTAATCGCAAATTTTCTGCTGTTTACTCGGTTAAAATTCGAACGGAATCTCTATAATGCCCATTTAGACATGCACGTTTTAATCGCATCAAAACGACAACCAAATTTTCTTAAAATCAAATTTTATGATTTTAAATATTTAATTATTAGCTTTTGAACAAAATTATACAGATTAATCTGAAATTTTCAGAATTTTACTCGGTTAAAATTCGAACGGATTCTTTATAGAGCACATTTAGACATGCACGTTTTAATCCCAAGAAAACGACAACCAAATTTTATTAAATCAAATTTTATGAGTTTAAATATTTAATTATGGGCTTTTGAACAATATTATACAGATTCATCTCAATTTTTAAGGTTTTTACTCGGTTAAAATTCGAACGGATTCTCTACAGAGCACATTTAGACATGCTCATATTAATCGCATCAAAACGACAACCAAATGTTATTAAATTAAATTTTATGAGTTCAAATAGTTAATTATAGGCTTGTGAACAAAATTATACAGATTAATCTCAAATTTTCAGCTTTTTTTTGGTTAAAATTCGAACGGAATCTCTATAAAGCCCATTTAGACATGCACGTTTTAATCGTATCAAAACGATAATCAAGTTTTATTAAAATTAAATTTTATGATTTCAAATATTTAATTATTAGCTTTTAAACAAAATTATACAGATTAATCTGAAATTTTCAGAATTTTACTCGGTTAGAATTGGAACGGAATCTCTATAAAGCCCATTTAGGCATGCACGTTTTAATCCCAACAAAACGAAAACCAAATGTTATTAAATAAAACTTTATGAGTTTTAATATTTAATTATGGGCTTTTGAACAAAATTATACTAATTCATCTCAATTTTTAAGGTTTTTACTCGGTTAAAATTTGAACGGATTCTCTACAGAGCACATTTAGACATGCTCGTATTAATCACATCAAAACAACAACCAAATGTTATTAAATTAAATTTTATGAGTTCAAATAGTTAATTATAGGCTTGTGAACAAAATTATACAAATTAATCTCAAATTTTAAGGTTTTTACTTGGTTAAAATTCGAACGGATTCTCTATAGAGCATATTTAGACATGCTCGTATTAATCGCATCAAAACGACAACCAAATGTTATTAAATAAAATTTTATGAGTTTAAATATTTAATTAAGGTCTTATGAACAAAATTATACAGATTAATCTCAAATTTTAAGGTTTTTACTCGGTTAAAATTCGAACGGATTCTCTATAGAGCATATTCAGACATGCTCACATTAATCGCATCAAAACGATAACCAAATGTTATTAAATTAAATTTTATGAGTCCAAATAGTTAATTATAAGATTCTGCACAATATTATACAGATTAATCTCAAATTTTCAGCTGTTTACTCGGTTAAAATTCGAACGGAATCTCTATAATAACCATTTAGACATGCACGTTTTAATCGTATCAAAACGACAACCAAATTTTATTAAAATCAAATTTTATGATTTCAAATATTTAATTATTAGCTTTTAAACAAAATTATACAGATTAATCTAAAATTTTCAGAATTTTACTCGCTTAAAATTGGAACGGAATCTCTATAAAGCCCATTTAGACATGCACCTTTTAATCCCAACAAAACGATAACCAAATGTTATTAAATTAAATTTTATGAGTTTAAATATTTAATTATGGGCTTTTGAACAAAATTATACAGATTCATCTCAATTTTTAAGGTTTTTACTCAGTTAAAATTCGAACGGATTTTCTATAGAGCACATTTAGAGATGCTCGTATTAATAACATCAAAACGACAACCAAATGTTATTAAATTAAATTTTATGATTTCAAATAGTTAATTATAAGCTTTTGAACAAAATTATACAGATTAATCTCAAATTTTCAGCTTTTTACCCAGTTAAAATTCGAACGGAATCTCTATAAACCCCATTTAGACATGCACGTTTTAATCGCATCAAAACAACAACCAAATTTTATTAAAATCAAATTTTATGATTTCAAATATTTAATTATTAGCTATTGAAAAAAAATTATACAGATTAATCTGAAATTTTCAGAATTTTACTCGGTTAAAATTGAAACGGAATCTCTATAAAGCCCATTTAGGCATGCACGTTTTAATCCCAACAAAACGACAACAAAATGTTATTAGATAAAATTTTATGAGTTTAAATATTTAATTATGGGCTTTTGAACAAAATTATACTGATTCATCTTAATTTTTTAGGCTTTTACTTGGTTAAAATTCGAATGGATTCTCTACAGAGTACATTTAGACATACTCGTATTAATCGCATCAAAACGACAACCAAATGTTATTAAATTAAATTTTATGAGTTCAAATAGTTAATTATAGGCTTGTGAATAAAATTATACAGATTAATCTCAAATTTTCAGCTTTTTTTTCGGTTAAAATTCGAACGGAATCTCTATAAAGCCTATTTAGACATACACGTTTTAATCGTATCAAAACGACAATCAAATTTTATTAAAATCAAATTTTATGATTTCAAATATTTACTTATTAGCTTTTAAACAAAATTATACAGATTAATCTGAAATTTTCAGAATTTTACTCGGTTAAAATTGGAACAGAATCTCTACAAAGCCCATTTAGACATGCACGTTTTAATCCCAACACACCAACAACCAAATGTTATTAAATCAAATTTTATGAGTTTAAATATTTTATTATGGTCTTTTGAACAAAATTATATAGATTAATCTCAAATTTTATGGTTTTTACTTGGTTAAAATTCGAACGGATTCTCTATAGAGCACATTTAGACATGCTCGTATTAATCGCATCAAAACTACAACCAAATGTTATTAAATCAAATTTTATGAGTTTAAATATTTAATTAAGGGCTGATGAACAAAATTATACAGATTAATCTCAAATTTTAAGGTTTTTACTCGGTTAAAATTCGAATAGATTTTTTATAGAGCACATTTAGAGATGCTCGTATTAATCGCATCAAAACGACAACCAAATGTTATTAAATTAAATTTTATGAGTTCAAATAATTAATTATAAGCTTTTGAACAAAATTATACAGATTAATCTCAAATTTTCAGCTTTTTACTCAGTTAAAATTCGAACGGAATCTCTATAAAGCCCATTTAGACATGCACGTTTTAATCGCATCAAAACGACAACCAAATTTTATTAAAAAATCAAATTTTATGATTTCAAATATTTAATTATTAGCTTTTGAACAAAATTATACAGATTAATCTGAAATTTTCAGAATTTTGCTCTGTTAAAATTAGAACAGAATCTCTATAAAGCCCATTTAGACATGCACGTTTTAATCCCAACAAAACGACAACGAAATGTTATTAAAAAAAATTTATGAGTTGAAATATTTAATTATTGGCTTTTGAACAAAATTATACAGATTAATCTCAATTTTTAAGGTTTTTACTCGGTTAAAATTCGAACGGATTTTCTATAGAGCATATTTAGAAATGCTCGTATTAATCGCATCAAAACGAGAACCAAATGTTATTAAATCAAATTTTATGAGTTTAAATATTTAATTAAGGGCTTATGAACAAAATTATACAGATTAATCTCAAATTTTAAGGTTTTTACTCGGTTAAAATTCGAATGGATTTTCTATAGAGCACATTTAGAGATGCTCGTATTAATCGCAATAAAACGACAACCAAATTTTATTAAAATCAAATTTTATGATTTCAAATATTTAATTATTATCTTTTGAACAAACTTATACAGATTAATCTGAAATTTTCAGAATCTTGCTCGGTTAAAATTAGAACGGAATCTCTATAAAGCTCATTTAGAAATGCACGTTTTAATCCCAAGAAAACGACAACCAAATGTTATTAAAAAAATTTTTATGAGTTTAAATATTTTATTATGGGCTTTTAAACAAAATTATACAGATTAATCTCAAATTTTAAGATTTTTACTTGGTTAAAATTCGAACGAATTTTCTATAGAGCACATTTAGACATGCTCGTATTAATCGCATCAAAACGAGAACCAAATGTTATTAAATCAAATTTTATGAGTTTAAATATTTAATTAAGGGCTGATGAACAAAATTATACAGATTAATGTCAAATTTTAAGGTTTTTACTCGGTTAAAATTCGAACGGATTTTCTATAGAGCATATTTAGAGATGCTCGTATTAATCACATCAAAACGATAACCAAATGTTATTAAATTAAATTTTATGAGTTCAAATAGTTAATTATAAGCTTTTGAATAAAATTATACAGATTAATCTCAAATTTTCAGCTTTTTACTCAGTTAAAATTCGAACAGAATCTCTATAAAGCCCATTTAGACATGCACGTTTTAATCGCATCAAAACGACAACCAAATTTTCTTAAAATCAAATTTTATGATTTCAAATATTTAATTATTAGCTTTTGAAAAAAATTATACAGATTAATCTGAAATTTTCAGAATTTTACTCGGTTAAAATTGGAACGGAATCTCTATAAAGCCCATTTAGGCATGCACGTTTTAATCCCAACAAAACGACAACCAAATGTTATTAAATAAAATTTTATGAGTTTAAATATTTAATTATGGGCTTTTGAACAAAATTATACTGATTCATCTCAATTTTTAGGGTTTTTACTCGGTTAAAATTCGAACGGATTCTCTACAGAGCACATTTAGACATACTCGTATTAATAACATCAAAACGACAACCAAATGTTATTAAATTAAATTTTATGAGTTCAAATAGTTAATTATAGGCTTGTGAACATAATTATACAGATTAATCACAAATTTTCAGCTTTTTTTTCGGTTAAAATTCGAACGGAATCTCTATAAAGCCCATTTAGACATGCACGTTTTAATCGTATTAAAACGACAATCAAATTTTATTAAAATCAAATTTTATGATTTCAAATATTTAATTATTAGCTTTTAAACAAAATTATACAGATTAATCTGAAATTTTCAGAATTTTACTCGGTTAAAATTGGAACGGAATCTCTATAAAGCCCATTCAGACATGCACGTTTTAATCCCAACAAAACGACAACCGAATGTTATTAAATCAAATTTTATGAGTTTAAATATTTTATTATGGGCTTTTAAACAAAATTATACAGATTAATATCAAATTTTAAGGTTTTTACTTGGTTAAAATTCGAACGGATTCTCTAGAGAGCACATTTAGACATGCTCGTATTAATCGCATCAAAACGAGAAAAAAATGTTATTAAATCAAATTTTATGAGTTTAAATATTTAATTAAGGGCTTATGAAAAAAATTATACAGATTAATCTCAAATTTTTAAGGTTTTTACTCGGTTAAAATTCGAATGGATTTTCTATAGAGCACATTTAGAGATGCTCGTATTAATCGCATCAAAACGACAACCAAATTTTATTAAATTAAATTTTATGAAATCAAATAGTTGATTATAAGCTTTTGAACAAAATTATACAGATTAATCTCAAACTTTTAGCTTTTTACTCAGTTAAAATACGAACGGAATCTCTATAAAGCCCATTTAGACATGAAATTTTTAATCGCATCAAAACGACAACCAAATTTTATTAAAATCAAATTTTATGATTTTAAATATTTAATTATTAGCTTTTGAAAAAAATTATACAGATTAATCTGAAATTTTCAAAATTTTACTCGGTTAAAATTGGAACGGAATCTCTGTAAAGCCCATTTAGGCATGCACGTTTTAATCCCAACAAAACGACAACCAAATGTTATTAAATTAAATTTTATGAGTTCAAATAGTTAATTATAGGCTTGTGAACAAAATTATATAGATTAATCTCAAATTTTCAGCTTTTTTCGGTTAAAATTCGAACGGAATCTCTGTAAAGCCCATTTAGACATTCACGTTTTAATCGTATCAAAACGACAATCAAATTTTATTAAAATCAAATTTTATGATTTCAAATATTTAATTATTAGCTTTTAAACAAAATTATACAATTAATCTGAAATTTTTAGAATTTTACTCGGTTAAAATTAGAACGGAATCTCTATAAAGCACATTTAGACATGCACGTTTTAATCACAACAAAACGACAACCAAATGTTATTAAATTAAATTTTATGAGTTTAAATATTTAATTATGGGCTTTTGAACAAAATTATACAGATTAATCTCAAATTTTAAGATTTTTACTTGGTTAAAATTCGAACGGATTCTCTATAGAGCACATTTAGACATGGTCGTATTAATCGCATCAAAACGACAACCAAATGTTATTAAATTAAATTTTATGAGTTCAAATAGTTAATTATAGGCTTGTGAACAAAATTATACAGATTAATCTCAAATTTTCAGCTTTTTTTCGGTTAAAATTTGAACAGAATCTCTATAAAGCCCATTTAGACATGCACGTTTTAATCGTATCAAAACGACAATCAAATTTTATTAAAATCAAATTTTATGATTTCAAATATTTAATTATTAGCTTTTGAACAAAATTAAACATATTAATCTGAAATTTTCAGAATTTTGCTCTGTTAAAATTAGAACGGAATCTCTATAAAGCCCATTTAGACATGCACGTTTTAATCCCAACAAAACGACAACCAAATGTTATTAAAAAAATTTATGAGTTTAAATATTTAATTGTTGGCTTTTGAACAAAATTATACAGATTAATCTCAATTTTTAAGGTTTTTACTCGGTTAAAATTCGAACGGATTTTCTATAGAGCACATTTAGAAATGCTCGTATTAATCGCATCAAAACGAGAACCAAATGTTATTAAATCAAATTTTATGAGTTTAAATATTTAATTAAGGGCTGATGAACAAAATTATACAGATTAATCTCAAATTTTAAGGTTTTTACTCAGTTAAAATTCGAATGGATTTTCTATAGAGCATATTTAGAGATGCTCGTATTAATCGCATCAAAACGACAACCAAATTTTATTAAAATCAAATTTTATGATTTCAAATATTTAATTATTAGCTTTTAAAAAAAATTATACAGATTAATCTGAAATTTTCAGAATTTTACTCGGTTAAAATTGGAAAAGAATCTCTATAAAGCCCATTTAGACTTGCCCGTTTTAATCCCATCAAAACAACAACCAAATGTTATTAAATCAAATTTTATGAGTTTAAATATTTTATTATGGGCTTTTGAACAAAATTATACAGATTAATCTCAAATTTTAAGGTTTTTACTTGGTTAAAATTCGAACGGATTCTTTATAGAGCACATTTAGACATGCTCGTATTAATCGCAACAAAACGACAACCAAATGTTATTAAATCAAATTTTATGAGTTTAAATATTTAATTAAGGGCTTATGAACAAAATTATACAGATTAATCTCAAATTTTAAGGTTTTTACTCGGTTAAAATTCGAACGGATTTTCTATAGAGCACATTTAGAGATTCTCATATTAATCGCATCAAAACGACAACCAAATGTTATTAAATTAAATTTTATGAGTTCAAATAGTTAATAATAAGCTTTTGAACAAAATTATACAGATTAATCTCAAATTTTCAGAATTTTACTCGGTTAAAATTGGAAAGGAATCTCTATAAAGCCCATTTAGGCATGCACGTTTTAATCCCAACAAAACAACAACCAAATGTTATTAAATCAAATTTTATGAGTTCAAATACATAATTATGGGCTTTTGAACAAAATTATACACATTAATCTCAAATTTTAAGCTTTTTACTCGGTTAAAATTCGAATGGAATCTCTATAAAGCCCATTTAGACATGCACGTTTTAATCGCATCAAAAAGACAACCAAATTTTATTAAAATCAACTTTTTTGATTTCAAATATTTAATTATTAGCTTTTGAATAAAATTATACAGATTAATCTCATATTTTTAGAATTTTACTCTTTTAAAATTAGAAAGGATTCTCTATAAAGCCTATTTAGATATGCACGTTTTAATCACAACAAGACGACAACCAAAATGTTATTAAATCAAATTTTATGAGTTCAAATACTTGATTATGAGATGTTGAACAAAATTATATTGATTAATCTCAATTTTTCAACTTTTTACTCGGTTAAAATTCGAACGAAATCTCTTTAAAGCCCATTTAGACATGCACGTTTTAATTGCATCAAAATGATAACCAAATTTTATTAAAATCAAATTTTATGATTTCAGATATTTAATTATTAGCTTTTGAACAAAATTATACAGATTAATCTCAAATTTTCAGCTTTTTACTCGGTTAAAATTCTAACAGAATCTCTATAAAGCCCATTTAGACATGCACAGTTTAAATCGCATCAAAACGATAACCAAATTTTATTAAATTGAATTTTATGAGTTCAAATATTTAATTATGGGCTTTTGAACAAAATTATACAGATGAATCTCAAATTTTAAGGTTTTTACTCGGTTAAAATTCGAACGGATTCACTATAGAGCACATTTAGACATGCTCATTTTAATCGCATCAAAACGACAACCAAATGTTATTAAATTAAATTTTATGAGTTCAAATAGTTAATTATAGGCTTCTGAACAAAATTATACAAATGATTATCAAATTTTTAGATTTTTACTCGGTTAAAATTTGGACAGAATCTCTATAAAGCCCATTTAGACATGCACGTTTTAATCGTATCAAAACGAAAACCAAATTTTATTAAAATCAAATTTTATGATTTCAAATAATTAATTATTAGCTTTTGAACAAAATTATATAGATTAATCTGAAATTTTCAGAATTTTACTCGGTTAAAATTAGAACGGAATCTCTATAAATCCCATTTAGACATGCACGTTTTAATCCCAACAAAACGACAACCAAATGTTTTTAAATCAAATTTTATGAGTTTAAATATTTAATTATGGGCTTTTGAACAAAATTATACAGATTAATCTCAAATTTAAAGGTTTTTACTCTGTTAAAATTCGAACGGATTCTCTATAGAGCATATTTAGACATGCTCGTATTAATCGCATCAAAACGACAACCAAATGTTATTAAATTAAATTTTATAAGTTCAAATAGTTAATTATAGGGTTTTGAGAAAAATATACAGATTAATCTCAAATTTTCAGCTTTTTACTCCGTTAAAATTCGAATGGAATCTCTAAAAAGCTCATTTAGACATGCACGTTTTAATGGCATCAAAACGATAACCAAATTTTATTAAAATCAAATTTTATGATTTCAAATATTTAATTATTAGCTTTTGAACAAAATTATATAGATTAATTTGAAATTTTCAGAATTTTACTCGGTTAAAATTAGAACGAAATCTCTATAAAGCCCATTTAGACATGCACGTTTTAATCCCATCAAAAAGATAACCAAATTTTTTTAAATCAAATTTTATGAAGTTAAATAATTAATTATTAGCTTTTGAATAAAATTATACAGATTAATCTCAAATTTTCAGAATTTTACTCGGTTAAAATTAGAACGGATTCTCTATAAAGCCTATTTAGACATTCAGGTTTTAATCGCAACAAAACGACAACTAAAATATTTCTATTTCAAATTTTATGAGTTCAAATACTTGATTGTGGGCTTTTGAACAAAATTATACATATTAATATCAAATTTTTAGCTTTTTACTTGGTTAAAATTCGAACGGAATCTCTATAAACCCCATTTAGACGTACACGGTTTAATCGCATCAAAACGATAACCAAATTTTATTAAATCAAATTTTATGAGTTCAAATATTTAATTATAGGCTTTTGAACATAATTATACAGGTGAATCTCAAATTTTAAGGTTTTTACTCGATTAAAATTCGAACGAATTCACTATAGAGCACATTAGACATACTCATATTAATCGCATCAAAAAAACATCCAAATATTATTAAATTAAATTTTATTAGTTCAAATAGTTAATTATAGGCTTCTGAACAAAATTATACAGATTAATCTAAAATTTTCAGCTTTTTACACAGTTAAAATTCGAACAGAATCTCTATAAAGCCCATTTAGACATGCACGTTTTAATCGCATCAAAATGACAACCAAATTAAATTAAAATCAAATTTTATGATTTCAAATATTTAATTATTGGCTTTTGAACAAATTTATACAGATTAATCTGAAATTTTCAAAATTTTACTCAGTGAAAATTCGAACGAAATCTCTATAAAGCTCATTTAGACATGCACGTTTTAATCACATCAAAATGACAACCAAATTTCATTTAAATAAAATTTTGTGATTTCAAATATTTAATTATTAACTTTTGAAAAAAATTATACAGATTAATCTCAAATTTTTAGAATTTTACTCGGGTAAAATTAGAATAGATTCTCTATAAAGCCTATATAGACATGCACGTTTTAATCACAACAAAACGACAACCAAAATGTTATTAAATCAAATTTTATAAGTTCAAATACTTGATTATGAGCGGTTGAACAAAATTATACAGATTAATCTCAAATTTTCAACTTTTTACTCGGTTAAAATTCGAACGGATTCTCCATAAAGCCTATTTAGACATGCACGTTTTAATCGCAACAAAACGACAACCAAAATCTTACTAAATCAAATTTTATGAGTTCAAATACTTGATTATGGGCTTTTGAAAAAAATTATACAGATTAATATCAAATTTTTAGCTTTTTACTCGGTTAAAGTTCGAACGGAATCTCTATAAAGCCCATTTAGACATGCATGTTTTAATCGCATCAAAACGATAACCAAATTTTATTAAATCAAATTTTATGAGTTCAAATATTTAATTATGGGCTTTTGAACAAAATTGTACAGATGAATCTCAAATTTTAAGGTTTTTACTCGGTTAAAATTCGAACGAATTCACTATAGAGCACATTTAGACATGCTCGTTTTAATCGCAACAAAACCACAACCAAATATTATTAAATTAAATTTTATGAGTTCAAATAGTTAATTATAGGCTTCTAAACAACATTATACAGATGAATCTCAAATTTTCAGCTATTTACTTGGTTAAAATATGAACAGAATCTCTATAAAGCCCATTTAGACATGGACGTTTTAATCGCATCAAAACGACAACCAAATTTTATTAAAATCAAATTATATGATTTAAAAAAATTAATTATTAGCTTTTGAACAAAATTAATTTGATTAATCTCATATTTTCAACTTTTTACTCAGTTAAAATTCGAACGGATTCTCCATAAAGCCTATTTAGACATGCACGTTTTAATCGCAACAAAACGACAACCAAAATCTTTCTAAATCAAATTTTATGAGTTCAAATACTTGATTATGGGCTTTTGAACAAAATTATACAGATTAATCTCAAATTTTTAGCTTTTTACTCAGTTAAAGTTCAAACGGAATCTATATAAAGCCCATTTAGACATGCACGTTTTAATCGCATCAAAACGATAACCAAATTTTATTAAATCAAATTTTATGAGTTCAAATATTTAATTATGGGCTTTTGAACAAAATTATACAGATGAATCTCAAATTTTAAGGTTTTTACTCGGTTAAAATTCGAACGGATTCTCTATAGAGCACATTTAGACATGCTCGTATTAATCGCATCAAAACGACAACCAAATATTATTAAATTAAATTTTATGAATTTAAATAGTGAATTATAGGCTTTTGAATAAAATTATACAAATTAATCTCAAATTTTCAGCTTTTTACTCGGTTAAAATTCGAGCGGAATCTCTATAAAGCCCATTAGACATGCACGTTTTAATCGCATCAAAACGAAAACCAAATTTTATTAAAATAAAATTTTTATGATTTCAAGTATTTAATTATTAGCTTTTGAACAAAATTATACAGACTAATCTGAAATTTTCAGAATTTTACTCGGTTATAATTAGAACGGAATCTCTATAAAGCCCATTTAGACATGCACGTTTTAATCCCAATAAAACGACAAGAAAATGTTATTAATCAAGTTTTATGAGTTTGAATTTTTAATTATGGGCTTTTGAACAAAATTGTAAAGATTAATCTCAAATTTTAAGGCTTTTACTAGGTTAAAATTCGAACGAATTGTCTATAGAGCATATTTAGACATGCTCGTATTAATCGCATCAAAACGACAACCAAATGTTATTAAATTAAATTTTTTGAGTTCAAATAGTTAATTATAGGCTTTTGAACAAAATTATAAAGATTAATCTCAAATTTTCAGCTTTTTACTCTGTTAAAATTCGAACGGAATCTCTATAAAGCCCATTTAGACACGCACGTTTTAATCTCATCAAAACGACAAACAAATTTTACTAAAATCAAATTTTTATGATTTCAAGTATTTAATTATTAGCTTTTGAACAAAATTATACAGATTAATCTCAAATTTTCAGAATTTTATTCAATTATAATTAGAACGGAATCTCTATAAAGCCCATTTAGACATGCACGTTTTAATCCCAACAAAACGACAACCAAATGTTATTAAATCAAATTTTATGAGTTTAAATATTTAATTATGGGCTTTTGAACAAAATTATACAGATTAATCTCAAATTTTAAGATTTTTACTCGGTTAAAATTCGAAAGGATTCTCTATAGAGTATATTTAGACATGCTCGTATTAATCGCATGAAAACAACAACCAAATCTTATTAAATTAAATATTATGAGTTTAAATAGTTAATTATAGGCTTTTGAAAAAAATTATACAAATTAATCTCAAATTTTCAGCTTTTTACTCGGTTAAAATTTGAACGGAATCTCCATAAAGCCTATTTACATATGCACGTTTTAATCGCATCAAAACAACAACGAAATTTTATTAAAATCAAATTTTTATTATTTCAAGTATTTAATTATTAGCTTTTGAACAAAATTATACATACTAATCTGAAATTTTCAGAATTTTACTCGGTTAAACTTAGAACAGAATCTCTATGAAGCTCATTTAGACATACACGTTTTAATCCCAACAAAACGACAACCAAATGTTATTAAATCAAATTATACAGATTAATCTCAAATTTTAAGGTTTTTACTCGGTTAAAATTCTAACAGATTCTCTATAGAGCACATTTAGACATGCTCGTATTAATCGCATCAAAACGAAAACCAAATGTTATTAAATTAAATTTTATGAGTTCAAATAGTTAATTATTGGATTTTGAACAAAATTATACAGATTAATCTCAAATTTTCAACTTTTTACTCGGTTAAAATTCGAACGGAATCTCTATAAAGCCTATTAAGACATGCACGTTTTAATCGCATCAAAACGACAACAAAATTTATTAAAATCAAATTTTATGATTTCAAATGTTTAATTATTAGCTTTTGGACAAAATTATACAGATTAATCTCAAATTTTAAGGTTTTTACTCGGTTAAAATTCAAACGAATTCTTTATAGAGCACATTTTGACATGCTCGTATTAATCGCATCAAAACGACAATCAAATTTTATTAAATTAAATTTTATGAGTTTAAATAGTTAATTATAGGCTTTTGAACGAAATTATACAGATTAATCTGGAATTTTCAGCTTCTTCTCGGTTAAAATTCGAACGGAATCTCTATAAAGGCAATTTAGACATACACGTTTTAATCGCATCAAAACGATAATCAAATTTTATGAGTTTAAACATTTAATTATGGGCTTTTGGATAAAATTATACATATTAATCTCAAATTTTAAGGTTTTTACTCGGTTAAAATTCGAACGGATTCTCTATAGAGCATATTTAGACAAGCTCGTATTAATCGCATCAAAACGACAACCAAATGTTATTAAATTAAATTTTATGAGTTCAAATAGTTAATTATAGGCTTTTAACAAAATTATAAAGATTAATCTCAAATTTTCAGCTTTTTACTCGGTTAAAATTCGAACGGAATATCTATAAAGCCAATTTAGATATGCACGTTTTAATCGCATCAAAACGATAACCAAATTTTATTAAAATAAAATTTTATGATTTCAAATATTTAATTATTAGCTTTTGAACAAAATTATACGGATTAATCTGAAATTTTCAAAATTTTACTCGGTTAAAATTAGAACGGAATCTCTATAGAGCCCGTTTAGACATGCACGTTTTAATCCCATCAAAACGACAACCAAATGTTATTAAATCAAATTTTATGAGTTTAAATATTTAATTATGGGCTTTTGAACAAATTTATACAGATTAATCTCAAATTTTAAGATTTTTACTCGGTTAAAATTCGAACGGATTCTTTATAGAGCATATTTAGACATGCTCGTATTAATCGCATCAAAAAGACAACCAAATGTTATTAAATTAAATTTTTTGAGTTCAAATAGTTAATTATAGGATTTTGAACAAAATTATACAGATTAATCTCAAATTTTCAGCTTTTTTCGGTTAAAATTCGAACGGAATCTCTATAAATCTCATTTACACATGCACGTTTTAATCGTATCAAAACGACAATCAAATTTTATTAAAATCAAATTTTATGATTTCAAATATTTGATTATTAGCTTTTGAACAAAATTATACAGATTAATCTGAAATTTTCAGAATTTTACTCAGTTATAATTAGAACGGAATCTCTATAAAGCCCATTTAGACATCCACGTTTTAATCTCAACAAAACGATAACCAAATGTTATTAAATTAAATTTTATGAGTTCAAATATTTAATTATGGGCTTTTAAACAAGAGTATACAGATTAATCTCAAATTTTAAGGTTTTTACTCGGTTAAAATTCGAACGGATTCTCTATAGAGCATATTTAGACATACTCGTATTAATCGCATCAAAATGACAACCAAATATTATTAAATTAAATTTTATGAGTTCAAAAAGTTAATTATAGGCTTTTGTACAAAATTATACATATGAATCTCAAATATTCAGCCTTTTACTCAGTTAAAATTCGAACGGAATCTCTATAAAGCCCATTTAGACATGCACGTTTTAATCGCATCAAAATGACAACCAAATTTTATTAAAACCAAATTTTATGATTTGAAATATTTAATTATTAGATTTTGAACAAAATTATACAGATTAATCTGAAATTTTCAGAATTTTACTCGGTTAAAATTAGAACGGAATCTCTATAAAGCCCATTTAGACATGCACGTTTTAATCCCAACAAAACGACAACCAAATATTATTAAATCAAATTTTATGAGTACAAATTTTTAATTATGGAGTTTTGAACAAAATTATACAGATTAATCTCAAATTTTATGGGTTTTACTTCGTTAAAATTCGAAAGGACTCTCTATAGAGCACTTTTAGACATGCACGTTTTAATCCCAACAAAACGACAACCAAATGTTATTAAATCAAATTTTATCAGTTTAAATATTTAATTATGGGCTTCTGAACAAAACTATTCAGATTAATCTCAAATTTTAAGGTTTTTACTCGGTTAAAATTCGAACGAATTCTCTATAGAGCACATTTAGACATGCTCCTATTAATCGCATCAAAACGACAACCAAATGTTATTAAATTAAATTTTATGAGTTCAAATAGTTAATTATAGGCTTTTGAACAAAATTATACAAATTAATCTCAAATTTTCAGCTTTTTACTCGGTTAAAATTTGAACGGAATCTCTATAAAGCCCATTTAGACATGCACGTTTAATCCTATCAAAACGACAACGAAATTTTATTAAAATCAAATTTTTATGATTTCAAGTATTTAATTATTAGATTTTGAACAAAATTATACAGATTAATCTGAAAATTTCAGAATTTTACTCAATTAAACTTAGAAGGGAATCTCTATAAAGCTCATTTAGATATACACGTTTTAATCCCAACAAAACGGCAACCAAATGTTATTAAATCAAATTTTATGTGTTCAAATATTTAATTATGGTCTTTTGAACAAAAGTATACACATTAATCTCAAATTTTAAGGTTTTTACTCAGTTAAAATTCGAACGAATTCTCTATAGAGTACATTTAGACATGCTGGTATTAATCGCATCAAAACGACAACCAAATATTATTAAATTAAGTTTTATGAGTTCAAATAGTTAATTATAGGCTTTTGAATAAAATTATACAGATTAATATCAAATTTTCAGCTTTTTACTCGGTTAAAATTCGAACGGAATCTCTATGAAGCCTATTTAGACATGCACGTTTTAATTGCATCAAAATGACAACCAAATTTTATTAAAATCAAATTTTATGATTTGAAATATTTAATTATTAGATTTTGAACAAAATTATACAGATTAATCTTAAATTTTAAGAATTTTACTCGGTTAAAATTAGAACGGAATCTCTATAAAGCCCATTTAGACATGCACGTTTTAATCGCAACAAAATGATAACCAAATGTTATTAAATCAAATTTTATGAGTTTAAATATTTAATTATGGGCTTTTGAACAAATTTATACAGATTAATCTCAAATATTAAGGGTTTTACTCGGTTAAAATTCGAAAGGATTCTCTATAGAGCACATTTAGACATGCTCGTATTAATCGCATCAAAACGACAACCAAGTTTTATTAACTTAAATTTTATGAGTTCAAATAGTTAATTATAGGCTTTTGAACAAAATTATATAGATTAATCTCAAATTTTAAGGTTTTTACTCGGTTAAAATTCGAACGAATTCTCTATAGAGAATATTTAGACATACTCGTATTAATCGCATCAAAACGACAATCAAATGTTATTAAACTAAATTTTATGAGTTCAAATAGTTAATTATACTGATTAATCTCAAATTTTCAGCTTTTTACTCGGTTAAAACTCGAAGGGAATCTCTATAAAGCCCATTTAGACATGCCCATTTTAATCGCATCAAAACGACAACCAAATTTTATTAAAATCAAATTTTATGATTTCAAATATTTAATTATTAGCTTTTGAACAAAATTATATAGATTAATCTAAAATTTTCAGAATTTTATTCGGTTAAAATTAGAACGGAATCTCTATAAAGCCCATTTAGACATGCACGTTTTAATCCAAACAAAACGACAACCAAATGTTATTAAATCAAATTTTATCAGTTTAAATATTTAATTATGGTCTTTTGAAAAAATTATACAGATTAATCTCAAATTTTAAGGTTTTTGCTCGGTTAAAATTTGAACGGATTCTTTATAGAGCACATTTAGACATGCTCGTAATAATCGCATCAAAATGACAACCAAATTTTATTAACTTAAATTTTATGAGTTCGAATATTTAATTATAGGCTTTTGAACAAAATTATATAGATTAATCTCAAATTTTACGGTTTTTACTCGGTTAAAAATTGAACGTATTCTCTATAGAGCACATTTAGACTTGCTCGTATTAATCGCATCAAAACGACAACCAAATGTTATTAAATTAAATTTTATGAGTTCAAATAGTTAATTATAGGCTTTTTACCAAAATTATAAAGATTAATCTCAAATTTTTAGCTTTGTACTCGGTTAAAATTTGAACGGAATATCTATAAAGCCAATTTAGACATGCACGTTTTAATCGCATCAAAACGATAACCAAATTTTATTAAAATCAAATTTTATGATTTTAAATATTTAATTATTAGCTTCTGAACAAAATTATATGGATTAATCTGAAATTTTTAGAATTTTACTCGGTTAAAATTAGAACGGAATCTCTATAGAGCCCGTTTAGACATGCACGTTTTAATCTCATCAAAACGACAACCAAATGTTATTAAATCAAATTTTATTAGTTTAAATATTTAATTATGGGCTTTTGAACAATTTTATACAGATTAATCTCAAATTTTAAGGTTTTTACTCAGTTAAAATTCGAATGGAATCTCTATGAAGCCCATTTAGGCTTGCACGTTTTAATCGCATCAAAACGACAACCAAATTTCATTAAAATCAAATTTTATGATTTCAAATATTTAATTAGTAGCTTTTGAACAAAATTATACAGATTAATCTGAAATTTTCAGAATTTTACTCGGTTAAAATTAGAACGGAATCTCTATAAAGTCCATTTAGACATGCACGTTTTAATCCCAACAAAACGACAATCAAATGTTTTTAAATCAAATTTTATGAGTTTAAATACTTAATTATGGGATTTTGAAAAAAATCATACAGATCAATCTCAAATTTTAAGATTTTTACTCGGTTAAAATTCGAACGGATTCTTTATAGAGCATATTTAGACATGCTCGTATTAATCGCATCAAAAAGACAACCAAATGTTATTAAATTAATTTTTTTGAGTTCAAATAGTTAATTATAGTTCTTTGAACAAAATTATACAGATTAATCTCAAATTTTCAGCTTTTTACAATGTTAAAATTCGAACGGATTCTATAGAGAGAACATTTAGACATGCTCGTATTAATCGCATCAAAACGACAACCAAATGTTATTAAATTAAATTTTATGAGTTCAAATATTTAATTATGGGCTTTTGAATAAAATTATATAGATTAATCTCCAATTTTAAGGTTTTTACTCGGTTAAAATTCGAACGGAATCTCTATAAAGCACATTTAGACATGCACATTTTAATCGTATCAAAACGACAACCAAATTTTATTAAAATCAAATTTTATGATTTGAAATATTTAATTTTTAGATTTTGAACAAAATTATACAGATTAATCTGAAATTTTCAGAATTTTACTCGATTAAAATTAGAACGAAATCTCTATAAAGCCCATAGAGACATGCACGTTTTAATCCCAACAAAACGACAACCAAATGTTATTAAATCAAATTTTATGAGTCTAAATATTTAATTATGGGCTTTTGAAAAAAATTATACAGATTAATATCAAATTTTAAGGTTTTTACTTCGTTAAAATTCGAACGGATTCTTTATAGAGCATATTTAGACATGCTCGTATTAATCGCATCAAAACGACAACCAAATTTTATTAAAATAAATTTTATGAGTTGAAATAGTTAATTATAGGCTTTTGAACAAAATTATACAGATTAATCTTAAATTTTCAGCTTTTTAGTCGGTTAAAATTCGAACGGAATCTCTATAAAGTCCATTTAGACATGCACGTCTTAATCGTATAAAAACGACAACCAAATTTTATTAAAATGAAATTTTATGATTTCAAATATTTAATTATTAGGTTTTGAACAAAATTATACAGATTAATCTGAAATTTTCAGAATTTTACTCGGTTAAAATTAGAACAGAATCTCTATAAAGCCCATTTAGACATGCACGTTTTAGTCCCAACAAAACGACAACTAAATGTTATAAAATCAAATTTTATGAGTTTAAATTTTTAATTATGGGCTTTTAAACAAAATTATATAGATTAATCTCAAATTTTAAGGTTTTTACTTGGTTAAAATTCGAACGGATTCCCTATAGAGCACATTTAGACATGCTCGTATAAATCGCTTCAAAACGACAACCAAATATTATTAAACTAAATTCTATGAGTTCAAATAGTTAATTATAGGCTTTTGAACAAAATTGTACAGATTAATCTCAAATTTTCAGCTTTTTACTCGGTTAAAATTCAAATGGAATCTCTATAAAGCCTATTTAGACATGCACGTTTTAATCGCATCAAAACGACAACCAAATTTTATTAAAATCAAATTTTATGATTTGAAATATTTAATTATTAGCTTTTGAACAAAATTAAACATATTAATCTGAAATTTTCATAATTTTACTCGGTTAAAATTGGAACGGTATCTCTATAAAGCCCATTTAGACATGCTCGTATTAATCGCATCAAAATGATAACCAAATGTTATTAACTTAAATTTTATGAGTTCAAATAGTTAATTATAGGCTTTTAAACAAAATTATAAAGATTAATCTTAAATTTTTAGCTTTTTACTCGGTTAAAATTCGAACGGAATCTCTATAAAGCCAATTTAGACATGCACGTTTTAATCGCATCAAACGACAACCAAATTTTAGTAAAATCAATTTTTATGATTTGAAATATTTTATTATTAGCTTTTGAACAAAATTAAACATATTAATCTGAAATTTTCAGAATTTTACTCGGTTAAAATTGGAACGGTATCTCTATAAAGCCCATTTAGACATGCTCGTATTAATCGCATCAAAACGATAACCAAATGTTATTAACTTAAATTTTATGAGTTCAAATAGTTAATTATAGGCTTTTAAACAAAATTATAAAGATTAATCTTAAATTTTTAGCTTTTTACTCGGTTAAAATTCGAACGGAATCTCTATAAAGCCAATTTAGACATGCACGTTTTAATCGCATCAAACGACAACCAAATTTTATTAAAATCAATTTTTATGATTTCAAATATTTAATTATTAGCTTTTGAACAAAATTATACAGATTAATCTAAAATTTTCAGAATTTTACTCGGTTAAAATTAGAACAGAATCTTTATAGAGCCCGTTTAGACATGCACGTTTTAGTCCCAACAAAACGATAACCAAATGTTATTAAATCAAATTTTATGAGTTTAAATTTTTAATTATGGGCTTTTGAACAAAATTATGTAGATTAAATCACATTTAGACATGCTCGTATTAATCGCATCAAAACGACAATCAAATTTTATTAACTTAAATTTTATGAGTTCAAATAGTTAATTGTAGGCTTTTGAACAAAATTATACAGATTAATCTCAAGTTTTAAGGTTTTTATTCGGTTAAAATTCGAACGGATTCTCTATAGAGCACATTTAGACATGCTCGTATTAATCGCATCAAAATGACAACCAAATGTTATTAAACTAAATTTTATGAGTTGAAATAGTTAATTATAGTCTTTTGAACAAAATTATACAGATTAATCTCAAATTTTCAGCTTTTTACTCGGTTAAAATTCGAACGGAATCTCTATAAAGCCCATTTAGACATGCACGTTTTAATCGCATCAAAACGACAACCAAATTTTATTAAAATCAAATTTTATGATTTCAAATATTTAATTATTAGCTTTTGAACAAAATTATGGAGATTAATCTGAAATTTTCAGAATTTTACTCGGTTAAAATTAGAACGGAATCTCTATAAAGCCCATTTAGACATGCACGTTTTAATCCCATCAAAACGACAACCAAATGTTATTAAATCAAATTTTATGAGTTTAAATATTTAATTATGGGCTTTAGAACAAAATTATATAGATTAATCTCAAATTTTAAGGTTTTTACTCGGTTAAAATTCGAACGGATTCTCTATAGAGCATATTTAGACATGCTCGTATTAATCGCATCAAAACGATAAAAAAATGTTATTAAATTAAATTTTATGAGTTCAAATAGTTAATTATAGGCTTTTGAACAAAATTATACAGATTAATCTCAAATTTTCAGCTTTTTACTCGGTTAAAATTCGAACGGAATCTCTATGAAGCCCATTTAGAAATGCACATTTTAATCGCATCAAACGACAACCAAATTTTATTAAAATCAAATTTTATGATTTCAAATATTTAATTATTAGCTTTTGAACAAAATTATACATATTAATCTGAAATTTTCAGAATTTTACTCGGTTAAAATTAGAACGGAATCTCTTTAAAGCCCATTTAGATATGCACGTTTTAATCCCAACAAAACGACAACCAAATATTATTATATCAAATTCTATGAGACTAAATATTTAATTATGGGCGTTTGAAAAAATTATACAGATTAATCTGAAATTTTAAGGTTTTTACTCGGTTAAAATTCGAACGAATTCTTTATAGAGTACATTTAGACATGCTCGTATTAAAAGCATCAAAACGACAATCAAATTTTATTAACTTAAATTTTATGAGTTCAAATAGTTAATTGTAGGCTTTTGAACAAAATTATATAGATTAATCTCAAGTTTTAAGGTTTTTATTCGGTTAAAATTCGAACGGATTCTCTATAGAGCACATTTAGACATGCTCGTATTAATCGCATCAAAACGACAATCAAATTTTATTAAGTTAAATTTTATGAGTCCAAATAGTTAATTGTAGGCTTTTGAACAAAATTATATAGATTAATCTCAAGTTTAAAGATTTTTATTCGGTTAAAATTCGAACAGATTCTCTATAGAGCGCATTTAGACATGCTCGTATTAATCGCATCAAAACGAAAACCAAATGTTATTAAATTAAATTTTATGAGTTCAAAAAGTTAATTATAGGTTTTTTAACTAAATTGTGTAGACTAAACTCAAATTTTCAACTTTTTACTCGGTTAAAATTCGAACGGAATCTCTATAAAGCCCATTTAGATATGCACGTTTTAATCGCATCAAAACGACAACCAAATTTTATTAAAATCAAATTTTATGATTTCAAATATTTAATTATTAGCTTTTGAACAAAATTATGCAGATTAATCTGAAATTTTCAAAATTTTACTCGGTTAAAATTAGAACAGAATCTCTATAAAGCCCATTTAGACATGCACATTTTAATCCCAACAAAACGACAATCAAATGTTATTAAATCAAATTTTATGAGTTTAAATATTTAATTATGGGCTTTAGAACAAAATTATATAGATTAATCTCAAATTTTAAGGTTTTTACTCGGTTAAAATTCGAACGGATTCTCTATAGAGCATATTTAGACATGCTCGTATTAATCGCATCAAAACGATAACTAAATGTTATTAACTTAAATTTCATGAGTTCAAATAGTTAATTATAGGCTTTTGGACAAAATTATACAGATTAATCTCAAATTTTCAGCTTTTTACTCGGTTAAAATTCGAACAGAACCTCTATGAAGCCCATTTAAACATGCACGTTTTAATCGCATCAAACAACAACTAAATTTTATTAAAATCAAATTTTATGATTTAAAATATTTAATAATTAGCTTTTGAACAAAATAAAACATATTAATCTTAAATTTTCAGAATTTTACTCGGTTAAAATTAGAACGGAATCTCTATAAAGCCCATTTAGACATGCACGTTTTAATCCCAACAAAACGACAACCAAATATTATTAAATCAAATTTTATGAGTTTAAATATTTAAATATGGGCTTTTGAACAAAATTATACAGATTAATCTCAAATTTTAAGGTTTTTACTCGGTTAAAATTCGAACGGATTCTCTATAGAGCACATTTAGACATGCTCGTATTAATCGTATCAAAACGACAACCAAATGTTATTATATCAAATTTTATGAGTTTAAATATTTAATTATAATTAACTATTTTAACTCATAAAATTTAATTTAATAACGTTTAATTTGTCGTTTTGATGCGATTAATACGAGCATGTCTAAATGTTCTCTATAGAGAATCCATTCAAATTTTAACTGAGTAAAAACCTTAAAATTTGAGATTAATCTGTATAATTTTATTCAAAAGCCCATAATTAAATATTTTAACTCATAAAATTTGATTTAATAACCTTTGGTTATCGTTTTGTTGGTATTAAAACATGCATGTCTAAATGGGCTTTATAGAGATTCCTTTCAAATTTTAACCGAGTAAAATTCTGAAAATTTCATATTAATCTGTATAATTTTGTTCAAAAGCAAATAATTAATTATTTGAACTCATAAAATTTAATTTAATAACATTTGGTTGTCGTTTTGATGCGATTAAAACGTGCATGTCTAAATGGGCTTTATAGAGATTCCGCTCCAATTTTAACCAAGTAAAAAGATGAAAGTTTGAGATTAATCTGTATAATTTTGTTCAAAAGCCTATAATTAAATATTTGAACTCATACAATTTAATTTAATAACATTTGGTTGTCGTTTCGATGCGATTAATACGAGCATGTCTAAATATGCTCTATAGGGAATCCGTTCGAATTTTAACGAAGTAAAAACCTTAAAATTTGATATTAATCTGTATAATTTTGTTCAAAAGACCATAATTAAATATTTAAAGTCATAAAATTTGATTTAATAACATTTGGTTGTCGTTTTGTTGGGATTTAAACGTGCATGTCTAAATGGGCTTTATAGAGATTCCGTTCTAATTTTGACCTAGTAAAATTCTGAAAATTTCAGATTAATCTGTATAATTTTGTTCAAAAGCTAATAAGTAAATATTTGAAATCATAAAATTTGATTTTAATAAAATTTGGTTATCGTTTTGATGCGATTAAAACGTGCATGTTTAAATGGGCTTTATAGAGATTCCGTTCGAATTTTAACCGAGTAAAAAGCTGAAAATTTGAGTTTAGTCTACACAATTTAGTTAAAAAACCTATAATTAACTTTTTGAACTCATAAAATTTAATTTAATAACATTTGGTTTTCGTTTTGATGCGATTAATACGAGCATGTCTAAATGTGCTCTATAGAGAATCTGTTCGAATTTTAACCGAGTAAAAACCTTAAAATTTGAGATTAATCTGTATAATTTTGTTCAAAAGCCCATAATTAAATATTTAAACTCATAAAATTTGATTTAATAACATTTGGTTATCGTTTTGTTGGGATTGAAACGTGCATGTCTAAATTGGCTTTATAAAGATTCCGTTCTAATTTTAAACGAGTAAAATTCTGAAAATTTCAGATTAATCTGTATAATTTTGTTCAAAAGCTAATAGCTAATTATTTAAAATCATAAAATTTGATTTTAATAAAATTTGGTTGTCGTTTTGATGCGATTAAAACGTACATGTCTAAATGGGCTTTATAGAGATTCCGTTCGAATTTTAACCGAGTAAAAAGCTGAAAATTTGAGATTAATCTTTATAATTTTTTTTAGAATCCTATAATTAACTATTTGAACTCATAAAATTTAATTTAATAACATTTGGTTGTCGTTTTATGCGATTAAAACGTGCATGTCTAAATGGGATTTATAGAGATTCCGTTCGAACTTTGACCGAGTAAAAATCTGAAAATTTGAGATTAATTTGTATAATTTTGTTCAAAAGCCTGTAATTAACTATTTGAACTCAGAAAATTTAATTTAACAACATTTGTTGGTCGTTTTGATGCTATTAATACGAGCATGTCTAAATATGCTCTATAGAGAATCCATTCGAATTTTAACCGAGTAAAAACCTTAAAATTTGAGATTAATCTGTATAATTTTGTTCAAAAGCCCAAAATTAAATATTTAAACTCATAAAATTTGATATAATAACATTTGGTTGTCGTTTTGTTGGGATTAAAACGTGCGTGTCTAAATGGGCTTTATAGAGATTCCGTTCTAATTCTAACCGAGTAAAATTCTGAAAATTTCAGATTAATCTGTATAATTTTATTCAATATCTAATAACTAATTATTTGAAATCATAAAATT
Organism: Abelmoschus esculentus; assembly: GCA_035048815.1. Lineage (NCBI taxonomy): Eukaryota > Viridiplantae > Streptophyta > Magnoliopsida > Malvales > Malvaceae > Abelmoschus > Abelmoschus esculentus. The sequence goes on along the minus strand of JAUCBN010000026.1, from coordinate 6,273,438 downwards.
TAATATTAATAAAATTTGGTTGTCGTTTTGATGCGATTAAAACATGCATGTCTAAATGGGCTTTATAGAGATTCTGTTCTAATTCTAACTGAGTAAAATTCTGAAAATTTCAGATTAATCTGTATAATTTTGTTCAAAATCTAATAATTATTTATTTGAAATCATAAAATTTGATTTTCATAAAATTTGGTTGTCGTTTTGATGCGATTAAAACGTGCATATCTAAATGGGCTTTATAGAGATTCCTTTCGAATTTTAACCGAGTAAAAAGCTGAAAATTTGAGATTAATCTGTATAAATTTGTTCAGAAGCCTATAATTAACTATTTTAACTCATAAAATTTAATTTAATAACATTTGGTTGTCGTTTTGATGCGATTAAAACGTGTATGTCTGAATGGGCTTTATAGAGATTCAATTCGAATTTTAACCGACTAAAAAGGTGAAAATTTGAGACTAATTTGTATAATTTTGTCCAAAAGCCTATAATTAACTATTTGAACTCATAAAATTTAATTTAACAACATTTGGTTGTCGTTTTGATGCGATTAATACGAGCACGTCTAAATGGACTTTATAGAGATTCTATTCTAATTTTAACCGAGTAAAATTCTGAAAATTTCAGATTAATCTGTATAATTTTGTTCAGAAGCCTATAATTAACTATTTGAACTCATAAAATTTAATTTAATAACATTTGGTTTTCGTTTTGATGTGATTAAAACGTGCATGTCTAAATGGGCTTTATAGAGATTCCGTTCGAATTTTAACCGAGTAAAAAGCTGAAAATTTGAGATTAATCTGTATAATTTTGTTCAGAGGCCTATAATTAACTATTTGAAATCAGAAAATTTAATTTAACAACATTTGCTGGTCGTTTTGATGCGATTAATACGAGCATGTCTAAATATGCTCTATGAAAAATCCGTTCGAATTTTAATCGAGTAAAAACCTTAAAATTTGAGATTAATCTGTATAATTTTGTTCAAAAACCCATAATTAAATATTTAAACTCTTAAAATTTGATTTAATAACATTTTGTTGTCGTTTTGTTGGGATTAAAACGTGCATGTCTAAATGGGCTTTATAGATACTCTGTTCTAATTCTAACTGAGTAAAATTCTGAAAATTTCAGATTAATCTTTATAATTTTGTTCAAAGGCTAATAATTAATTATTTGAAATCATAAAATTTTATTTTAATAAAATTTGGTTGTCGTTTTGATGCGTTTAAAACATGCATGTCTAAATGGGCTTTATAGAGATTCTGTTCGAATTTTAACCGAGTAAAAAGCTGAAAATTTGAGATTAATCTGTATAATTTTGTTCAAAAGCCTATAATTAACTATTTGAAATCAGAAAATTTGATTTAATAACATTTGTTGGTCATTTTGATGCGATTAATACGAGCATGTCTAAATATGCTCTATAGAGAATCCGTTCAAATTTTAACCGAGTAAAAACCTTAAAATTTGAGATTAATCTGTATAATTTTGTTCAAAAGCCCATAGTTAAATATTTAAACTCATAAAATTTAATTTAATAACATTTGGTTATCGTTTTGTTGGGATTAAAATGTGCATGTCTAAATGGGCTTTGTAGAGATTCCGTTCTAATTTTAACCGAGTAAAATTCTGAAAATTTCAGCTTAATCTGTATAATTTTGTTCAAAAGATAATAATTAAATATTTGAAAATTTCAGCTTAATCTGTATAATTTTGTTCTGAAAATTTGGTTATCGTTTTGATGCGATTAAAACGTGCATGTCTAAATATGCTCTATAGAGAATCTGTTCGAATTTTAACTAAGTAAAAAAACCCTTAAAATTTAAGATTAATCTGTATAATTTTTGTTCAAAAGCCCATAATTAAATATTTGAACACATAACATTTGATTTAATAACATTTGGTTGTCGTTTTGTTGGGATTAAAACGTGCATTTCTAAACGGGCTTTATAGAGATTCTGTTCTAATTTTTTTTTAAAGAAAGGGCCTCGTTAAAAACCCCCTATAACCGACCACCCCTAGAGGTGGAGCGGCCCCTATGGGGAAAAGAGTACCCAAGATATTATTGAGAAGAAGAGGAAAACCTCTCCGAGTTTACAGAAGCCCGAATGAAGTCGGGAAAAAGACGGTCAAAAGTACATGAAGTAAAAGAACGTAAAGCCTTAGTAGCCAAAACATGGGCTACCACATTGGCAACTCTAGGTACAAAACAAATCTTGCAGTCAAGTAGAGTACCAAGAGTGGATCGGATGCGAGACACCAAGTGCCGAACTGTGGAAAGATCTTGATAAGAAGCGCTGTTAACCTTGTTGGCAATGGAGGCGGAATCCGTTTCAAAGATCACATTAGTCCAACCATGGGTAGCAGCAAAACGTAAGCCTTCCAGAACAACGAGAGCCTCAGCAGAGGCAGGATCAGGACAGATAAGAGGCAGATAGCAGCCACCGAGGACTGAGCCAGAAGAATCTCGAGCAATGACACCTGCCGCAGCCCCTTTTAAGACAGGGTCAAAAGCCCCATCCGTATTAATCTTAACGAAACCGGACTCAGGTTTCGTCCATCTAGCTTGAGCGAAAGTTGGCTCAGCTAGCCGGGAACACTAACGAGAGACATCAGTATTTGATAGATAATCAGTGAAAAGTTGTTGAGCATTGGCAACAGCCAACCAAGCCGGTTGAAGATGATTTTTATGGACAAAATCATTACGACGGTTCTATAAATTCCATAAGACTGTGATAAGAAACGAAAATTGGTGTAGAGAAAGGAAACCAGCAACATCAGAAAGCCACTGATGAGGAGAGGAAGAAACATTGGAAAGAATTCGGCCAGGAAGTCCTGTCAAAAGAAGCGCTTCTTTCGCACTAGGACAGTCCCTCATAGCATGGAGGGAGGATTCAATAGACAAGTTACAGATAGGACAAACCCCTGACCCAAGATTAGCATGAAGGATCTTCTGGCCAGAGGGTAGTGCATCATGACACAACCGCCATCCAAAGGAACGGACTTTGGGAAGAATAGGCAGTTTAGATAAGATTTTCCATCGTTTAGAAGGCCTATTAACGGGCCCTGGTTTTAACTGCAGAAATTGATAACCAGATCTAACTGAATATGTACCAGCATCATTGTGACCCCAAAGAATGGTGTCCTTGACATCATTTATAATTGGCACATTAAGAATGGTATTAGCATCTTCAAAGCAGAAATACTCTCGTACCTTTGATTCATCCCAACGGGGTGATCCATGCAACATGAAAGTCCCTGCACGAAGAGGGATTTCTTCGTTCACTTCATACACACCATAAAAGGTGTACAGGCTGGGAACCACCCCACCTATCAAAATGGATCTGGATATTACTAAACATTCCAGGGCGTTTAAAGAAACCCATGCGAAGCTTGGAAATAGCAAAGCTGAGGCCTTTCCAGGCAAAGGAAGAACTACGAGTGGAGTCAGAGTCAAGGATTGTACTCCTTGGGTAGTACTTGCATTTATATACCTGACTAAGAAGGTTATCAGGCTCACAGATTAAAAGCCAAATTTATTTACCGAGTAATACAATATTGAAATGATGAAGATCACGAAATCCGACACCCCCGGCAACTTTCGGGAGACAAATAGTATCCCATGGAAGCATGTGCCAACCTTGTTTGTTGGCTTTCCCAGACCACCAATACCGACGTATTGTGGTGGTCATGTCATCAATAAGATTATGTGGTAAAAGGTAACAAGACATAACGTACTGAGGCATAGATTGTATAACAGATTTGATAAAAATCTCTCTACCGCTAAAAGAAAGGAGATGTTTATCCCACTGACTCAAACGTGCATGAATATTATCTCTAGTAAAACCTAAAGCTGCAGTTTTGTTTTTCCCGATAAGTAGAGGGACACCGAGATAAATACCCAGATCATCCACTTCTCGGACCTGAAGAATAGCATTGATAGCCGCCCTAAGCAAGGTGGAAGTTTGCCGTGAAAAAAAGATGGTAGATTTGTCAAAGTTCACGGCCTGACTAGACGAAGTGGCGTAAATATGCAGCACATCCTTAAGACGTTGAGCTTCAGTAGTCGTATTTTTAATGAAAACAACACAATCATCCGCAAAAAGGAGATGGTTGACACGAGGCCCATTCCTGCTAGCACAGAGCCCAGGGAGATGACCATTTGTCTGCTCAGAAATGAGCAAGGCTGAAAGTCCTTGAGTACAAAAAAGAAACAGGAAAGGAGAGAGAGGATCCCCTTGTCGCAAACCTCTTTCGGGTTTGAAAGGACGTGAAAGAGAGCCATTTAGACGAACTTGAAAAGAAACCGAGGAAACATACCTCATAATCAGATCAACCCAGCCCGGGTTAAAACCAAGGCGAAGCATAATTTGTTCGAGAAAGGACCATTCCACACGGTCAAAAGCCTTTTCCATATCGAGCTTTAAGCAAGCACCTCTCGTAAGAGAAGTGGCATCCGTATGTAACGTATGAATAAGTTCATGAGCGATAAGAATGTTATCAGTAATGTTTCGTCCTTGGACGAAAGCAGCTTGATTACCACTAATACAGAGAGGTATAATAGATTTCAAACGATTAACTAAAACTTTCGAAACAGTTTTATAGATAACTGTACAAAGACTAATAGGCCGGAGGTGCCGCATTGTAGTAGGGTCACTTATTTTGGGAATAAGAACAATGATAGAGCGAACCTCTTCCATATTGACAGACCCTCTCAGAAGTCCGAGACAAAGGTTTGTGAAATCCTGACCGAGGATGTTCCAAAACTTTCGAAAGAAACTGCTCGGAAAGCCATCAACGCCTGGAGCTTTCCTCGGGTCAATATCACGAAAAGCAACAGATACTTCATCTGCCGTAAAATCCCTGCTAAGGTCATTGTTCATGGATTCGGTAACAATTGAAGGAATATTATCTAAAATGGAAGAAGCTATAGAGGGAGAGGAAGATGCAAAAAGGTTTTGAAAGTAGTGAATAGCAGTAGACATAATGTCCACCGTGTTGGTTTGCCAGATATTCTGGTGGTTAAAAAGTCCAGTCAACTGATTCTTCCGCCGACGAATGTTTGCCCTAGCATGAAAGAAAGATGTATTTTTATCTCCGTACGTTAACCAGCGTGTTCGAGCTCGTTGAGCCCAATAAATTTCCTTCGCATTGAGCAGGCTATCAAGCTCACTTTTAGCCGAGAGAAAATTTGGGATTTCCAAATCGGAGAGCTGGCGTTTGAGACACTATTGATAAAAGTAGTCAACTGAGTCATACGCTCATTAGATTTAATACGCTTTTTAGTCTGCCACGTATCTAAGAAACGCCCAATATCATAAAGCTTCGTAAGAGTCGAGGAAGTTTGGTTAGACCAAATCTCAGTAATACGGAGGAGGACATCTGGGTTGTCAGCCCAACAACTTTCATAGCGAAAAGGGGGACTAGAACGATTAATACGCAGTGGTTGCGAAGGGTTAGTATCCAGTAAAATAGGGCAGTGGTCAGAACGTGCCTGAAAGAAGGATATGGCATGGCAGTTAGGGAAAGACTGAAACCAAGCGGAGTTACCAAGAAAACGATCTATTCTTTCCAGAATGGTTCCGGTAGTACAATAGGATCTAGACCAAGTAAACCAACCAGAAGTCGGTTTACAGTCAAAAAGGTCATTCCGACCAAGACAGTCTCGAAAGTTATTAATTTGCGAACGCGCACGGCGAGAACCACCTCGCTTTTCATCGTCGGAAAGAATTTCATTAAAGTCCCCCCCTAGGAGCCATGGTAGGTTTGAGGTTGAATGGAGGGAATCTATTAATTGCCAAGTTTTACATTTGTTTGCGGTTTCGGGAAAACCATGTAGGCCGGAAAAATGAAAGCGTACTGATCTGAAAGAAACAAGGACGTTAATATGACGATCAGAAAAAGAAAGCAAGTCAATTGAAGTTTTGATATTCCAAATAATAGCAAGCCCAGTGCAAGAAGGCCCAGAAGCAACAGCAAAACAGCCATGCATACCAAGTTTGAGCTTAATCTGTTCCATATGGTGGGAGTTCAATCGAGTCTCGCAAAGAAAAAGACAACCAGCATCATGTTTAGTAGTAGCACGTTGTAAAGCATGAACTGCCTGGGAAGTGCCAAGACCCTGGCAGTTCCAGCATAAGATTTTCATTTCTCACGGCGGGGTTGATTACAGTCAACCACCGCCGAAGAGTTTTTGACGCTGCTCATCCCAGCTGAACCAGTATTAGCCTGAAGTTTGTAGAAATATATAAAAAAAGAGAAAAAGGAGGTATTGGGACTCAAATATAAATATAAGAGGAACGGACAGAAGGAAGTATAAGACCATAAGTGAATCATATAGAGGCCACTGATACATGATTCAACTTGAAAAGGCCGAACATCAGAACAAATGTTGGAATGTTCCCTTTGTAAGGGTGGTATAATGTGATTAAGAAAAGAACGTAGAAAAGAAAGATAGTAGACAAAGAAGACAAATATAAGAACAAAGAAAAAACAAGCAAAATAATAAAACAAAACAAAATTATTATTAAGAAACCATATAAAAGAAACATCAAAACAGGAACTAAGAGGAGAAAACCCAAGGGGCCACATAAACCTAACAAAGACAAAAAAGAACCGAAAAAAACTTAAGAAAAAAAGAAAAGAAAGCATAAAAGAAAAGACAACAAGCAGGAAAGCAGCATGTTGTGAAATAGGAACTGTCAGAGCGCTGCCAAAGCCCCAACAGCTCCAAAATAAATTACTCATTTTGCTCGGCGGGTTTGATCTGAGTCAACCTCCGCCGCAGAGTTTTCTGCGCTGCTCATCCCAGCTTTCTCTATAGGTGCCATGCTAGCTCGTGGCCGCTTAACTCTAGTAGAATCATCAGAAGGAGGAGTTCTTTTGGCACCCCGGCTCGAGGTCGGTCGGACGGCACGCTTAGGCGCTGGTGCAGAATCGAGCCAATCAGCTGCCTCCTGGAAATCTTGGTCATTGGCGAGATCAGCCTCCAGCTCTTGAAGGTCAGGGTCAGAGAGATTTACTTCCCCCATATTAGCAGTAGACTGTTGTCATGTAGTAATAGTAGAGCTTTGGTCAGGAAAAACCGTTTGCAGCGGCTGTGTAGGATATCGACGAGCAGAGAGTTTGCTATGGACCGCAGGGAGGAGTCTGGGACCTTTGGGCAGAATAGATGGCAAATCAGTATTTGGAGCGGACTCATCGTTGGTCGAGTTGGATATCAAAGGGGCTTTACCCTTTTCAGTACTGGCATTGGCCGAGGATGTTTGTGAAGGAGTAGGCACTTGCTGAGCGGTAGAATCCTGATTAATATAACGGATACGACCTCTTTGAACAGGTTGTGAATCCTTCCTCTTAGGAACGTACCTTAACCAATCACCAAAGGAAAGTTGGTCTGGCCGCGATTCCACTGGAACAGAGCAAAAATCAAGTGAATGGCCGACACGGCCACAGCAGTAGCAAATCGTGGGAAGACGTTCATATTGGAGCAAGCAAAACCTGGTGGAAGGTCCACCTCCAAGAGCAACACAACACCGAATTGGCTGCGTAACATCAATTGATAACCCGACCCGGAGATAGTCAACCATGTTGAGATCAATTTTCGTAACAATTCCAATAATGGTCCCAAGAGACATGCCAATTTCGCTAGCCGATTCCTCCGTGGCCAGAAAAATGTGTGGGATGTTGTAAATACGTACCCAAATATTCATCGTGGAAAAGGAATGCTCCTCATATGTGAAAGAAGGATTGTAAGGAGTAAGAGCAAGCCATTCATATTTGTATGTCCAAGGACCTCTAGAGAGTATATCATCCTTAATTTTCTCATCCTTAATTTTCTCATCCTTAAAACGGATGAGAAACAAATGTGGTTTCAGAACTTGTATAGAAACAAGCTTAACCATTGTCCAGATGCCAGTAAAAGCTTTGACAATCACCTGATCATCGATATCCTTCAAAGAAATAAGGTTCCCGAGAAGGGTTGCTCGTGTTTCATCTTCTGATAATCCCCAAGAAATATTGGGTTGAAAGATAGCTGCCTGCTCATCTGCAGTGAATTGAATATTACCAATATGTTGGAGAAAAGACTTAGAATCCATAGTAGAAAGAGGAAAAAGAACGAGAGGAGGCGTGAGGGAAGAAGAAGAAGAAGAGAGGCGTGTGATAGATAAAAGAGAATGAGGGAGATGGGCATATTTATAGAAGAAAGATAGAGTTTGAAGTGTATCAGGAATACAGTAAAGAAGATAGATAGTATTAGGAAAGATAATTAAAATATTATAAAATATTGGAGTATTAGATAATTTAGGAGTTTGAAAACACATAGAAAGCAGAATAATAAGGCAAAGATAATATAAAGAAGTTTTAATAAAGAAGGAGTAGACTTTATAATGAAAAGAAATACACAACGTAAAGAGGGTGACAGTCATGCAATTAGAATATGAGGGCAGATTGTGTACACCATAAAAGGTGTTGGAAAAAACCCCGCAACAGGTTGGTAAGTGGAAAAGAATAATAAGTAAATTAAACATAACGCCCCAAGGTAGAAACAAACCCACCCGACCAGCAACCAAGCATAAGCTCAACCGCTGCGATTGAGCACATAGAAACAACATGGCAGAGACCCTTCGCAGCCAAGACAAACTAAGGATGATCCACGCAGCAACACAAGTTAACAGAGGGAACCCAACCGGTGGCATGTTGATAGTACAGGCGACGAAAGGAGAGAACCAATGGCAGTGAACACAAACCAAAGGACGAAAGAAAATTGAACGGTATTCCAGAACAAAAGCTGGACTGGAAATACTATCCAAAGGACGACTGAGAAAAGTAAAGAACGAGGAAGTGAACAGTGTAAGACCGGGAGCTGCAGGACACGAAACGAGCCAGAGAAGAACACCACTCATCGGTCCGTTACCACTGGAGAAGAAAAGCGTAAGAGAGAATAGAATAGGAACAGCAGTGCACAAAACAAACCGGGGAAGAACGACCCTCGTCAGTTCTTCACCACAGGAGAAGATAAGCCTAGAAAAACCGAAAAAATACAAAGAAATAAAACAGGAGGAGATTAACTCCTTCCAGGAATAAAACTCCAAACCAAAAAAAGAACCCCAGGTTCGGAAGAGGTAACAATGAAACTGGGCAATACCCAGAAAGACTTCCACACAGTCTGGGACAACAGAAACAAACAAGAAGAAACGGGTTAAAAAGAGCAAGAAAGAAATAATGATACTATCCCCAAAGAGGGGTGGAAAATTAGCCTTAACGGCCATTCAAGCATAGAACATCACAGACGTGGATGTGTATTCATCCTCCTGGTAGAACAAAGAACGCTCGCCCCAGCAAGAAAAGGATCCACAACTCGGAACACAAAACAAAGAAAAGAAAACGACAAAAGAACGATAAAAACCGAAGAGGGATCGAGCAAAACTCGATCGAGCGATCAAGCAGCAAACCTTAGCAAAGATAGCAGAAATCGAAACGTGAGGGAACCATCTATAAAGAAGTGGGAAGGACCAGGCCTCCTCTCTCAAAGAGGTGGTCGGTTTGCGGATGTAGTCACAGCCGGCACTAAGAAACCGAGCGATAAAGTAGTGGACGCCGAACAACAAAGCCAAGGCGAAATCCTGCAAAAGAAAAAGAAAAGGCTCCAAAAAACTCTCAGTCGTCCCCAGCCGACCGCCGGACAGACGAGGAGATCCAGGAAAGCAGGAAACCACCATGACACCGGGAAAGCACGACGACGACGCCATAAAGCCCAGACCGAACCGAGAAGAAGAAAAGCGGGGGGGGGGAGGCGGCGGCAGGAAGGAAGAAAAGGAAAATAGTCACGGGGAAAAGAGGAGGGAGTTGAGAGAGTTGAGAGAGGAGGCCATCTGTTTTTCTGTTCTAATTTTAACTGAGTAAAATTCTGAAAATTTCATAATAATCTGTATAATTTTGTAAAAAAGCTAATAATTAAATATTTGAAATCATAAAATTTGTTTTTAATAAAATTAGGTTGTCGTTTTGATGCGATTAAAACGTGCATGTCTAAATGGGCTTTATAGAGATTTCGTTCGAATTTTAACAGAGGAAAAAGCTAAAAATTTCAGATTAATCTATACAATTTTGTTAAAAAGCCTATAATTAACTATTTGATCTCAATAAATTTAATTTAATAACATTTGGTTGTCGTTTTGATAGGATTAATACGAGCATGTCTAAATGTGCTCTATAGAGAATCCGTTCGAATTTTAACCGAGTAAAAACCTTAAAAATTTTGATTAATCTGTATAATTTTGTTCAAAAGCCCATAGTTAAATATTTAAACTCATAAAATTTGATTTAATAACATTTTGTTGTCGTTTTATTGGGATTAAAACGTGCATGTCTAAATGGACTTTATAGAGATTCCGTTCTAATTTTAACCGAGTAAAATTCTGAAAATTTTAGATTAATCTGTATAATTTTGTTCAAAAGCAAATAATTAATTATTTGAAATCATAAAATTTTATTTTAATAAAATTTGGTAGTTTTGATGCGATTAAAACGTTCATGTCTAAATGGGCTTTATAGATATTCCGTTCAAATTTTAACCGAGTAAAAAGCTAAAACATTTGAGATTAATCTGTAAAATTTTGTTCAGAAGCCTATAATTAACTATTTAAACTCATAAAATTTTATTTAATAACATTTGGTTGCCGTTTTGTTGGGATTAAAACGTGTATGTCTAAATGAGCTTTATAGAGATTCCCTTCTAAGTTTAACCGAGTAAAATTCTGAAATTTTCAGATTAATCTGTATAATTTTGTTCAAAACCTAATAATTAAATATTTGAAATCATAAAATTTAATTTTAATAAAATTTGGTTGTCGTTTTGATGCGATTAAAACATGCATGTCTAAATGGGCTTTATAGAGATTGTGTTCCAATTTTAACCGAGTAAAAAGCTGAAAATTTGAGATTAATCCGTATAATTTTGTTCAAAAGCCTATAATTAACTATTTGAACTCAATAAATTTAATTTAACAACATTTGTTTGTCGTTTTGATGCGATTAATACGAGAATGTCTAAATATGCTCTGTAGAGAATCCGTTCGAATTTTAACCGAGTAAAAACCTTAAAATTTGAGATTAATCTATATAATTTTGTTCAAAAGCCCATAATTAAATATTTAAACTCATAAAATTTGATTTAATAACATTTGGTTGTCGTTTTATTTGGATTAAAACGTGCATGTCTAAATGGGCTTTATAGAGATTATGTTCTAATTCTAACCGAGTAAAATTCTGAAAATTTCAGATTAATCTATATAATTTTGTTCAAAAGCTAATAATTAATTATATGAAATCTTAAAATTTGATTTTAATAAACTTTGGTTGTCATTTTGATACGATTAAAACGTGCATATTTAAATAGGCTTTATAGAGATTCCGTTCGAATTTTAACCGAGTAAAAAGCTGAAAATTTGAGATTAATCTGTATAATTTTGTTCAAAAGCCTATAATTAACTATTTGAACTCATAAAATTTAATTTAATAACATTTGGTTGTCACTTTGATGCGATTAATACGAGCATGTCTAAATGTGCTCTATAGAAAATCCGTTCAAATTTTAACCGAGTAAAAACCTTAAAATTTGAGATTAATCTGTATAATTTTGTTCAAAAACCCATAGTTAAATATTTAAACTCATAAAATTTGATTTAATAACATTTGGTTGTCGTTTTGTTGGGATTAAAACGTGCATGTCTAAATGGGCTTTGTAGAGATTCCGTTCTAATTTTAACCGAGTAAAATTCTGAAAATTTCAGTTTAATCTGTATAACTTTGTTCAAAAGCTAACAATTAAATATTTGAAATCATAAAATTTGATTTTAATAAAATTTGGTTATCGTTTTGATGCGATTAAAACGTGCATGTCTAAATGGGCTTTATAGAGATTCCGTTCGAATTTTAACCGAGTAAAAAGCTGAAAATTTAAGATTAATCTATACAATTTTGTTAAAAAGCCTATAATTAACTATTTGAACTCAATAAATTTAATTTAATAATATTTGGTTGTCGTTTTAATGGTATTAATACGAGCATGTCTAAATGTGCTCTATAAAGAATCCGTTCGAATTTTAACCGAGTAAAAACCTTAAAATTTGAGATTAATCTGTATAATTTTGTTCAAAAGGCCATAGTTAAATATTTAAACTCATAAAATTTGATTTAATAACTTTTGGTTGTCGTTTTGTTGGAATTAAAACGTGCATGTCTAAATGGGCTTTATAAAGATTCTGTTCTAATTTTAACCAAGTAAAATTTTGAAAATTTTAGATTTATCTGTATAATTTTGTTCAAAAGCTAATAATTAAATATTTGAAATCATAAAACTTTATTATAATAAAATTTGGTTATCGTTTTGATACGATTAAAACGTGCATGTCTAAATGAGCTTTATAGAGATTCTGTTCGAATTTTAACTGAGTAAAAAGCTAAAAATTTGAGATTAATATGTATAATTTTGTTCAAAATCCCATAATTAAATATTTAAACTCATAAAATTTGATTTAATAACATTTGGTTGTTATTTTATTGGGATTAAAATGTGCATGTCTAAATGGGCTTCTTTTGGAGGGTATACCGTGATGGACGCCGCCACACTTTGAGCGTATACCGTGATCGATGACCCCTCTCTTTGAGCTTATGTTGCGATGAATGACCCGTCTCTTCGAGAGCATGTCATAATGAACGATCCCTCTCTTTGAGCTTATACCGTCATGGACGACCCTTCTCTTTGAGCGTTTACCATCACGTACGAACCCTCAATTCGAGTGCATATCATTATGAATGGTCCCTCACTTTGTGCGTATACCTTGATAGACGACCCCTCTTTTTGACCGTATGTCACGATGAATGACCCTTCTCTTCTAGTGCATGTCATAATGAACGGTCCCTTTCTCAGAGCGTATATCGTGGTGGAATACCCCTCTCTTTAAGCATATGTCGCGGTGAATGACCCCTCAATTCGAGCGTATGTCATAATGAATGGTCTCTCACTTTGTGCATATGCCGTGATGGACGACCCTCTCTTTGAGCGTATGTCGTGATGAATGACCACTCTCTTCGAGTGCATGTCATAATGAACAGTCCCTTTCTTAGAGCGTATATCGTGATGGACGACCCCTCTGTTTGAGAATATGTCACGATGAATGACCCCTCACTTCGAGTTTTTGAGCATACTTTGCGATGAATAACCCTTCTCTTCGAGTGCCGGACATGGTGAGCGGTCCATCTCTTTGAGCGTATACCTTGATGGACGACCCCTCTCTTTGAGTGTATGTCGCGATGAATGACCCCTCTCTTCGTGTGCATGTCATAATGAACAGTCACTTTCTTAGAGCGTATACTATGATGGGTGACACTTCTCTTTGAGAGTATGTTACGATGAATGACCCCTCTCTTCAAGCGTACGTCAAAATAAATGATCCTTCTCTTTGAGTGTATACTGTGATCAATGAACCCTCTCTTGGAACGTATATTGGATGAATGACCTCTCTCTTTGAGTGCATGTTATATGAGCTGATCTTGCTGATGATGCTGAATGGTACACTTTGATTGTAGGACCTAGGAAGGATAGAAGTCTCCCGCAAGATGTGGTTGCGAAATAAATAATTAAGGATAAGGAATTAAAGTAATAGGTGAAATGAATGAAAGGAATAATTTAGGGACTGATATGGAAGAGGGAGGATGTGTGGGGTTAATAAGGGTGAATGGATGTTCAGGACATTTTGTGGGGATGACAAAGGATTGAGAATGATGAATGGAATGAGAGAAAATGTAAGGAATGTTGAAATGAAAATAGTATCTTAAAGATTCTCAAGGAAGAAACTAGGTTATAGAAAACCTAATCCTGAACCTTATATCGATCTTTAAGGGGTGGTGATAATGGACTTTGACCCTTTTATTATATTAAACTAAAAGAACCCGAAGTATCAAGATGGATAGAAAAGGGGTGACGCCACAAGTACAAAAGTACTTGATAAGTCGATAAAGTTCTAAGAAGAACTAAACGAGAGAAAATTCTCACAAGTAATTTTATATAATCTGAATGGTGTGTTTAGAAAATGAAATTCAAGTCCTATTTATAGTTTTCTAAGGGGTTTCGATGAAATGGCCTTGAACTATTCGGATAACCATTCATTTGAATGGTGTCTCCCTCCAAAACTATTAGAAAAGATGTAACTTCTCGGTCTAGCCGGCACTGTCTTCAGTAATTTGGCCATATCTCGAGCTCCTTATATCGGATTGATGCGATTGAACATGCATTGGAAAGATAAGAGATGCAGGAACAATTTTTCATGAAGACACCGAAACTCAATTCTGATTGTATCTTGCTCGAAAATGGAAAACAAGTAGACCATTATGAATCTGTCCAATGAAAAGTGTTATCTCTTTGTTTTGGCGCCCAATGTGGATAATGGACATACATGATGCTTGGTGAACGGTAGGTGACTTTCGGGTGTTGAGCTGGGTGTGATAGCTAGAGTTGAGGTGAGTTGGATTGAATTATGCTATCTAGCTGAAAGACTTAGCTAAAGTTTGAAGCTAAAATAAGCTAATCCGAGTTGCCTTTAGCAAAGTGAGCTGGTCCATGAGCTTCATTATACTCCCTTCTAGTGTGAGGAGTGTTTTGAAGCTAATCCGAATCTCCTAAGGCCTCGTTTTGAATTATGCTTCATTTGAGCTCGTATGGGACTTGTGAGCTGACATGGAGCTATCCTTTAGTCCTTTAAGTACTGTAGGAGTGTTCCATGCATTTCCAAGCTATTTTGAAGTTGGCTCCTTGTGTTTCTAGCATTGTCTTCCATTTAGCTTAATTAATATAACTTAATATAAGTTTAGATCTAAGCTAAAACTTAATAATGTGGTCATATTGACAATTCATGTTTATAACATAATTAATATAGCTCTTAAGTAGTTTACTATAAAGTATATAAAAGTAATAAATACTGAGATCGGTAAAATAACTCCCCTTTGATCCCATGCGTGAAATGAAGCATGAAAGCATGAGATAAATGAGCAGAAATGTGCACACATCAGCATGATAGAGTGAATGGTCCAATTGTTAGAGCATATACCGTGATGGACAACCCTTCTCTTTGAGCGTATGTCGCGGTGAATGACCCATCTCTTCAAGCGTATGCCATAGTGAACGGTTACTCTCTTTGAGCGTATGTGGTGATGGACGACCCCTTCTCTTTGAGAGTATGTCACGATGAATGACCCCTCTCTTCGAGTGCATGTCATAATGGACAACCCCTCTCTACGAGTGTATACCGTGATGTACTTCGCTGCTCTATGAGTGTATGTCGCGATGATGACCTCTCTCTTCGAGGGCATGTCATAATGAACGGTCCCTCTCTTTGAGCCTATACCGTGATCGATGACCCCTCTCTTTGAGCGTATATGGTGATGGACGACCCCTCTCTTTGAACGTATATCGCGATGAATGACGACCTCTCTCTTTAAGTTCATGTCATAATGAACAGTCCCTCTCTTTGAGCATATACCATGATGGACTCCGCCTCTCTTTGAGTGTATGTCACGATGAATGACCCCTCTCTTCGATTGTATGTCATAATGAACGGTCCATCTCTTTGAGCGTATACCGTGGTGGACGCCGATGCACTTTGAGCGTATATCGTGATTAATGACCCCTCTCTTCGAGGGTATGTCATAATGAACAGTCCTGTCTTTGAGCATATACCGTGATCGATGACCCCTCTCTTTGAGCGTATATTGTGTCATAGTGAACGGTCCCTCTCTTTGAGCGTATACGGTGATGGACGACCCATCTCTTTGAGCATATGTTGCCATAAATGACCCCTCTCTACGAGTGCATGTCATAAGGAAAAGTCCCTCTCTTGGAGCGTATACCGTGATGTCATAATGAACGCTCCCTCTCTTTGAGCGTATGTTGCGATGACTGACACTTCTCTTCGAGTGCATGTAATGGTGAACGGTCCCTCTCTTTGAGCGTTTACCTTGATGGACTCCCCTCTCTTTGAGAGTATGTCGTGATAAATGACCCCTCTCTTTGAGTGCATGTGATAGAGAATAATCCTTTTCTTAGAGCATATACCGTTATGGACGACCCCTCTCTTTGAGCGTATGTTGCGATGAATGACCCCTCTCTTTGAGTGCATGTCATAATGAAAAGTCCCTTCTTTGAGCGCATAGCGTGATGGACGACCCTTCTCTTTGAGCATATGTCGCGGTGAATAACCCCTCTCTTCAAGCGTATGTCATAATGAACAGACCCTCTCTTTGAGCGTATGTTGTGATGGACGACTCCTCTCTTTGAGTGTATGCAGTGATGGAAGACTCCTCTCTTTGACCGTATATCGTGATGATTAACCCTTCTCTTTGAGTGCATGTCATGGTGTACGAACCCTATCTTTGAGCGTATACCGTGATGGACAACTTGTCTCTTTGAGCGTATGTCACGATGAATGACCCCTCTCTTCGAGTGCATGTCATAATAATCTGTCCTTTTCTTAGAGCGTATACCGTGATAGACGACACCTCTCTTTGAGCGTATATCGCGATGAATGATCCCTCTCTTCGAGTGCATGTTAAAATTAAAGGTCCCTCTCTTTGAGCTCTTTGAGCGTATACCGTGATCGATGGCCCCTCTCTTTGAGCGTATGTTGTGATTAATGACCCTTCTCTTTGAGCGTATGTCGTGATGAAAGACCCCTCTCTTAGAGTGCATGTCATTATGAGCAGTCCCTTTCTTAGAGCGTATACCGTGATGAAGGACCCCTTTCTTTGAGCGTATGTTGCAATGAATGACCCATATCTTCGAGCGTATGTCATAATATATGGTCCCTCTCTTTGTGTGTTTGCCATGTTGGACGACACTTTTCTTAGAGCGTATGTCACGATGATTGACCCCTAAATTCGAGTACATGTCATGGTAAACGATCCCTCTCTTTGAGCTTATGTTGCGATGAATGACCCCTCTCTACGAGTGCATGTCATAATGAACGGTCCCTTACTTAGAGCGTATACTGTGATGGCTGACCCCGCTCTTTAAACGTATGTTGCGATTAATGACCCATCTCTTCGAGCGTATGTTATAGTGAATGGTCCCTCTCATTGAGCGTATATCGTGATGCACGCTCCCTCACTTAGAGCGTATACCGTGGTCGATGACCCCTTTCTTTGAGCGTATGTTGCGATGAATGAACCTCACTCCGAGTGCATGTCATAGGGAATGGCTGCTCACTTTGAGCGTATACCGTGATGGACGACCCCTCTCTTTAAGCGTATGTCGCGAAGAATGACCCCTTTCTTCGAGTGCATGTCATAATAAACAATCCCGCTCTTTGTGTGTTTACCGTCATTGATGACCCCTCTCTTTGAGCATATGTCATGAAGAATGACCACTCTCTTCAAGTGCATGTGATAATGAACGATCTCTTTCTTAGAGCGTATAATGTGATGAACGACCCCTCTCTTTGACCGTATGTTGCGGTAAATGACCCCTCTTTCGAGCGTATGCCATAATGAATAGTCCCTCTCTTTGAGCGTATACCGTGATGGACAACCCCTCTCTTTGAGCATGTGTCGCGATGAATGACCCCTCTCTTCGTGTGTATGTCATGATGAACGGACCCTCTCTTTGAGTGTATACCGTGATGGACGACCCATCTCTTTGAACGTATGTCACGATAAACGACCCATCTCTTCGAGTGCATGTCATGGTGAACGTTCCCTCTTATTGAGCGTGTATCGTGATGGACAATCCCTCTCTTTGAGCTTATGTCGCGATGAATGATCCCTGTCTTCGAGTGCATATCATGGTGAACAGTCCCTCTCTTTGAGCGTGTACCGTGATGGAGGATCGTTCTATTTGAGCGTATGTCACGATGATTGACCCCACTCTTTGAGTGCATGTCATAATGAACGGTGATGGATGACCCCTGTCATTGAGTGTATGTTGCAGTGAATGACCTCTCTCTTCGAGCGTATGTCATAATGAACTATCTCTCTCTTTGAGCGTCTACTGTGATGGACGACCGCTCTCTCTGAGCGTATGTCGCGACAAATGACCCCTCTCTTCGAGTGCATGTCATGGTAAACAGTCTCTGAACGTGTACCGTGGTGGACGACCCCTCTCTTTGAGCGTATGTCACGATGATTGACCCCTCTCTTCGAGTGCATATCATAATGAACGGTGATGGATGACCCCTCTCTTCGAGTGCATATCATAATGAACGATGATGGATGACCCCTCTCTTCGAGTGCATATCATAATGAACAGTGATGGATGACCCCTCTCTTTGAGTGTATGTCACAAAGAATAACACCTCTCTTCAAATGCATGTCTTAATGAACGGTCCCTCTCATGGAGCGTATACCGTGATCGATGACCCCTGTCTCTGTTCGTATGTTGCGATGACTAACACTTCTCTTCAAGTGCATGTATTGGTGAACGATCCCTCTATTTGAGCGTATACTGTGATGGACAACCCCTCTCTTCGAGCGTAAGTCCTGATTAATGACTCCTCTCTTTGTGTGCTTGTTATAATTAATGGTCCCTTTCTTAGAGCATACACTGTGATGGATGGACCCCTCTATTGGAGCGTATGTCGCGATAATTGACCCATCTCTTTGAGTGCATGTTGATGCGTGTAATAATAGCGCAACTGTGCAGTGTACACGTCACAAGTAATAAAGTGATAAGTATATCGTGTATCGTCTCCACAGGGATTGGTATACTTAATATGTCTCCCCTTGTTCCTTTGCTCCTGAAAAATAAAGTAAAAACACAGATAAGTGGAATTGTCTAACTATGTAACTAAATAACAAA
Source organism: Abelmoschus esculentus (assembly GCA_035048815.1). NCBI lineage: Eukaryota > Viridiplantae > Streptophyta > Magnoliopsida > Malvales > Malvaceae > Abelmoschus > Abelmoschus esculentus. The sequence goes on along the minus strand of JAUCBN010000026.1, from coordinate 6,254,588 downwards.
ACATAAAATAAAGGATGAAGAACGATATAGAGAAAGTGGGTAGGATCCAGCTGCGTCAATTAGTGGATTCGATTGATCTTCTTCTTGTCCAATGCAATTACACAACACTACTTCGGCAGTACTGTAGATACAACCTCGGCAGCATTGGTGTTCTCTGCCACGGTAATCTCTTACTCTTGGGCAGAAGCATCAAAGTTCAGCAAAGTGTTCGTAGTTGACTCTGCTTATCTCTAAGTCAGAGCGCTGTTGATGACTGGTCTTTGACGATACCTCTCGGCGTGAATCAACGATAATCACCAACCAATCCAACACTTCCTTTAGCTTCTGAAACTCTTAACCTATCTCTAGGCCAAGTTAGCATCGTCAACACCGTACTTATCCCTTTCGTGAATCTAACTCTCTCGATGCTAGATAAATAGATTACTTACAAAATTCTCTCTCGAGCTTGAATGCAAGAACAAAGAATGACAATAGGATAAACAAACTTTGATATTATTATTGCATTAGAACAAAGAAACAAGAAACAATCTCCTCTCACTAATATCTACAACCTTCACCTATACCTAAGAGATTTAGAACATAATATCGATAAGTACCAATCTTAGTGGAAGGGTTTCTCTAAAATCGGCTCTCTTTAACAATGTGGTCGGCTAGGCTATATATAGTCTTAACCTAGGGTAAACCTTTCCTAAATAGACTCTAACTTGGAGTAGGGAGCAAGTCTTCTACATGAGATCTGATGTTTCCAAGTTTGCAACCTTCTAGAAAGCTTTTCCCGTTCGGTCTTTGACTTGGGCTTTTAGTGCGCTAGCCTGGTCCAATTGATGCGCTGCATCTTCCAGAATGTTCTCTATATTTTTTTCTTTCAATCGCCTATCATGTTGATGTTGCCACTCAGGATGCTGCCGCGGCCTTGTCTCTGCCTCGGCCTTAACACTGCTTCACCGCTGCTTCGGCCCTGGATATTCCAGCATGTACAGAATATGTAATAATATCTGCATTTTCTATAAATTTCGACTTTGTAAGTAGTAATAACGGAATATCCAATATTGTGCAAAGAGTATATTTCAGCTCAAGTTGGAGTATAGTAGATGCATAAAGTGCCATGAGAAGGGTAGTAAATAACTGCCTTTTGGGCACTCGTCAAATACCTCCAAACTCGAACTATTGCTTATCCTCAAGCAATGCAAAACATCAAATTGTCGAACCTTACTCCTTTTTGGTCTTACTTTTCCATCTATTCTCCCCACCATGGTCATGACCATTTCTCCGTTTTAGCCACTAGTTTACCCAAGGACTTATACTATGAAACAAGCTATAAGGCTAGGTGAGTGTGTGCGTTTTATGGATAAGTTTGATTCAAGGCTTTCTTAGATAAACTCTAAGTTCAAGACAAATAGAATTTGGACTAAAGTTGTCTCCTTAAAACAACAAGTCTTGAGCCAATTTCGGGCACCTCAAGATATGTGTTTTCTATTTTCTTCTTTTTCTTCTTTTTTTCTTTTTAACCACCTATTTAGCATAATAGAGCCAATTTCGGGCACCTCTAGCATTAAGGAGAGCAAAACTAGAGCCAGTGATGGACACCTCTAGTTTATTAAAAGAACTCCTAAATCAAGCAAGTCTAAAAAGTGTTTATTTTCTTTCTAACCCTAAAGAAAGCTTCTAAGTTTTATTCCATGAGTATCCTATGGTTATCCCTTCAAAACAGAACTTGACCATGGTAAGGAGAAAGATTTCTATAGCCTTAAAGGAGTAAACTAAAGCAAAGATGATGTAGAGCAGTGCAAGATTAAAAACAATAATTCAAGAAAAGAGAATATTACCAAAAAAAATTCAAAAAAATACTCCCTTTTTCATGGTAATGCCGCGATAGTAGGTTGCCTCGGCAGTGCTTCTGCACCTACAATACCCCAAACTCAAACCGAGCATTGTCCTCAATGCTCAATATATGCGGCAAACAATAATTTCAATAAGGAAATAGACAAAAGCATTAAAATAAATCATTTATAATGACTCCGAGGAGCTGCTTGTACGGAGCAGTCTCCTAGGCCATGCTACTGACTCCTTCCGTCTAGATCCTTGTGCTGGTGATTACTATTGTTTGGCTTACCGATGTGGCTGAACTCGACTGGGTGGTGTGCGTTGTGGTGGTGCAGTAACTTCATCCCCTTCTTCCACTTCGTCAATATTTTCTATGTGCATGATTTTTGTCCCGCTCCCTACCGTGGTAGTGGGTATTGCTGGTTCATGTGATGAACTGTGGTATTTGTCAATCTCGTAAGACAGAGTGTCTCTGCTGAGACTGGGCATAGGGATTGGTTCCCATTGGAGAGAGTTAAAAGCAACTCGCCTCTTGGACGGCCGTTGGCTGGTAGAGGATACTCTAGCAGACTTGGCCGGCCTAGAAGGTCCGGTAGCATGAAACTATTGGGGCGGCCTTGGTGGGAAAAAGGGATAGGGCCCTGGGGCAGGTGTTGTCTCGGTATAAGGGGCGACAGTGACAAAGATGTTGGCTGGGAATTCTGGGAATTACGCCCCTTGATTTGGGAAGCTTGTCATCATCATGTGGGCGAGAGATGTGTTGAAGTCGCGCTGGTACTTCGTGTAGCGTTACTGGCGAAGGTCTATAGCTGTCATCCTCTACAAAATTTCTTGGTAAGGGTCTTCTGCGATAGGGCTCTAGGCAGATGTGGGTACTTCTGCCGAGTACTGCCCTCCAACAGTAAAGTCTGTAGTGAACTGCTGCGGTGTTGCTTGGACAGGTTCTGCCTGGGTTATCTGCATGACTCGGCGACAGAAATCTTTAGACCATCCTGGCCGATTCGGTGTGTACTCGTCTGTAGCCTCGACTGGTACACCTACAGCAATACATAAAGCAGAGATTAAAGAAGGGAACATAAAGGGCCTTTGTCTTTCTTACCGCAATCATAAATTTCTTGGAGAATAATTTCTCCAACATTGATGATCCTCTTGTTGATTATGGACTGGATGAGTACCAAACGTCTCCTATCGACTGTGCTGTTGTGCGATGTGGGCATAAGACGTCTTTTGACAAAGGTGCACCACATCTTAGCCTCGGGTTTTAGGCTCAATCTTATTACGAATCCTCTATTGTTACCGGTCTCCCAAGGGGTATCACCGTAACAAAGATCTTCTTTGATCAATTTGAAGTCGACATCGGTGACCTACTCATCAAAATCACTATGTGCATTGGACAATGGAGTGAGGCCATAGCGTTGGTTGATTTCTTCGGCATTAAGGGCGAATGGCTTCCCTCGGCAGTGGACATATAAATTTCTTTCGCTCGGCATGTGGGCATAAAACTCTCGGACGATCGTGGCATTCGTTGGGGGAGGTTGGAGACAGAAGATTTTCCAATCTTGGTATTTGATTTTGTCGAACAAGAACTGTTCGATGCCGTAATTATCTTCATCTAAGTGCTGAAATCCTTGCTCCTCCCATAGCTGCCAAGCCACAAAAGAACGGTTGAATCGCTCTTTAATGGCGGCAGGATAAAACGGTTGTAAGCGGCTATGATTGTAGTTATTGGATGCCTTGAACGAAATCTGGAGTACTTGAAAAGATTGCTGAAAATTTCAAGAAGTAGATTAGAGCTAAAGTAATAAAGAGGAAGATTGTGAAAGAAAGAAGATTAGCAAGAATGCAAGAGTGGGTAATTCTAAGTAAGGGAGTTGTTTATATAGGCTGTAAAAAATATAACTGTTAAAAATTAGCCGTTAGGCATTTACTGCCTTGTTGAACAGTTACTGCTGCGGCGAATTTCTCAACAGAGAGCCGTTGCGCTGTTTCTGCCCGTTAAGATTTTTGCGGCTCTAACACAGTGCACTGCCACGGCAGCAGACTTTCTGCTGTGAAATAATTTTTTTGCATTTGTTGCTTTATTTATCCTAAAAAAACTTAAAAACATAAAATACTGAAAATAAAACATAACAACATATAAAACTAGTCCTAATATAATAAATAAAATGGAAGGGAAGCGATTATGTTACTTGTGGAGTGCATGTGAATGCATCTCCCAATTTGGTTATCTCTTTCTGGCTCGTATCTTCCTTCGCGTGTTGGCCAGTCCCTTTAGTTCATTCGACTTCTCCTTTGGGATTTATTCGCTTACCGAATAGTCTACCGAGCGTGTTGCCCAGGCATAATATTTTAGTACCCTAGTCTAGTGTATGGAGAGCCTTACATTCTGCTGGAGCGTCTGAATTTGTGAGATTGTGGAAGGCGTTCAACTTGACTTGTTGATCGTTTATCCGCATTGTCAGCTCGCCATTTTCCACATCGATGATGGTGCATCCAGTAGCAAGGAAAGGTCGACCCAGGATGATCGATGCATTGTCGTCGGCCTCACAATCAAGGACAAGAAAGTCGGCAGGAAATATAAACTTATCGACCTTAACCAGAATGTCCTCAATTTTGCCTTCAGGATGCACATAGGACCGATCGGCAAGTTGGAGCAGTATTGTTGTTGGTTTTTCCCGCCCTATTCCATGTTTTTGAAAAACTGATTTGGGCATTAGATTGATTCTTGCTCCCAAGTCGCATAGGGCCTTTCCTTCGTAACCATCCCCAATTGCACAAGGGATTGTAAAGCATCCAGGATCCTTTAGCTTAGGCGGCATGCGATTATGTAGCATGTGCATGCAACCTTCAGTGGCTGCCACCGTTTCAAATTCCCCTAGCCTTCGTCGTTTGGATACTATGTCCTTTAAGAACTTGGCATAGTTGGGCATTTGTTCAATAGCCTCAAGTAATGGCAAGTTGATTTGGACTTGCTTTAAGATGTCTAGGAATTTCCGAAATTGGTGATCCTGTTTGTGCTTTATTAACCTCTACGGGAAAGGAGATGGTGGTCTTATATCCTCCAGATTTCCTTGGATATTGAGTTTAATACCTGGGCTGAACTTATCTGTAGCTGTCTTGGCAGGATGTTCAGTTACTGCTAGTTTTGCTGCCGGGGCAGTGCTTTCGGCAGGGTCCTACTTAGCTTCTGAGTCCTCGTGATATTGCTTTTCTGGTTGGACTCTATCGGTTGAGGGCCCTCCTTTATATTTTAATTGTAGTCCACTTCTTGTCGTAATTACCTTGCATTGCTCGTGGCCTAATACCTTAGCAACCTTAGTATTACTAGGTAAACCCCCTGGTGGTCGAGTGTTTTGTCGTTGGTCAAATTGACCAACTTGTGTTTCTAAAGACTTGATTGCAGCCTCCTGGTTCTGTAGTCTCATCTCAGTTCGATTCATGAAGTCATTAGTACGCTTCATGAAGCGGCTATTCTCGGCCATGTATGAATCAATCTTTGACATAAATGCCGTAAGAGAATCTGTCAGTGCGTTCAGAGACTGCTGCTGTTCGACCTACTGTTGCGGCATGGACTGATGAGTGTGCTGCTGCGGCAGGTTCTGACTTTGGTGCTGGAATCTAGAGGCTTGGTTGACTGGATTTAAGGCATTGTTGGGGTTACTCCATAAAAAGTTTGGATGCCTTTTCCAGGATGGGTTGTAATTGTTGGACATCATATGATTGTTCCTGTTATAATTTCCAGCATATAGGCTGGTTTCCTTATCTTACATGTAATCAGATGAGTTGACTGCCTTAACCTCATGTATATTTTGTCGGGCTTGCATATTCTGAACCATCTTGGTCAAAGAAGCCAATTGTGCTACCACCGAACTAGTTGTGTCTAATTCAAGGGTCGTGGCATGGCGTCTCATTCATCTCCGCCTTGATGTAGGAAACTAGAAGTTGTTCCTTGCGATTTTGTTCAGAATCTCAATGGCCTCCGCGGGTGCTCTATCCAAAAGTGTCCCATTTGCGGAAGCATCTAGCATTATCCTTGTGAAGGCATTAGTAGCATTATAGAACATGTAGACTTGTGTCTACAAGGGAAAACCATGTAATGGGCATTTGTTTAACAATTCTCTGTAGCGTTCCCACGCCTCATATATTGGTTCATCATCATCCTGCCGAAATGATGTGAGCTCATTACGGATGCGATCTTAGAGATTTGTCGGGTTGAACCTCGTAATGAATTCTTGGCAGAGTTTATCCCAAGATCCTATGGATCCTGCTGGGATGCCATTTAACCAAGTTTTCGCCCTATTCCTCAGTGAATAAGGGAACAAATTTAATCTTAAAATATCTTCATGGACTCCTTGGATTTTGAAAGAATTGCACACTTCCATGAAAGATTTAAGATGTTGCCTTGCATCTTCAGTAGCAGACCCACTAAACTGTCCAATTGTGTTCAACATCTTGAACATCACTGGTTTGAGCTCAAAGTGAGTTGCTTCAATTTCCGGGGTGACTACGCTAGGGTTTAGTCCGTTTAGGTCTTCCACCAGAAAGTCTCTAATAGTGAGCTGCCTTGGCAATGGTCGCGGTAGTGGCTGCTGCGGCATTACTGGTGGCAGTACATTATGATTAACAGGTGGAATTTGTCCTCTTGGTGGATCATCCATGACTTGAAACAGGTTGCGCCTTAGATGGTGTCTTGTGCGTTCAATTGCAGGATCCAAATCGTACAATGGATCACTCGGGCTTGCCCTAGTCATACACTAGATAGGTCAAAGTTAATAAAAAATATATATAATTAGAATTAAAGTTAAATAAAGAATGGTTAAAGAGCAAGAAAATAAAGAAAATAAAAATTTAATGGCCAATCCCCGGCAACGGCAACAAAAACTTGATGCGTGTAATAATAGCACAACTGTGCAGTGTACACGTCGTAATTAATAAAGTGATAAGTATATCGTGTATCGTCTCCACAGGGATTGGTATACTTAATATGTCTTCCCTTGTTCCCTTGCTCCTAAAAAAATAAAGTAAAAACACAGATAAGTAGAATTGTCTAACTCAGTAACTAAATAACAAAACATAAAATAAAGGATGATGAACGATATAGAGAAAGTGGGTAGGATCTAGCTGTGTCAATTAGTGGATTCGATTGATCTTCTTCTTGTCCAATGCAATTACACAACACTGCTTCGGTAGTACTGCAGATACAACCTCGGCAACATTGGTGTTCTCTACCGCGACAATCTCTTGCTCTTGGGCAGATGCATCAAAGTTCAGCAAAGTGTCTACAGTTGACTCAGCTTATCTCTAAGTCAGAGCGTTGCTGATGACTGGTCTTTGATGATACCTCTCAACGTGAATCAACGATAATCACCAACCAATCCAACACTTCTTTTAGCTTCTGAAACTCTTAACCTATCTCTAGGCCGAGTTAGTGTCGTCAACACCGTATTTATCCCTTTCGTGAATCTAACTCTCTTGATGCTAGATAAATAGATTACTTACAAACTTCTCTCTCGAGCTTGAATGTAAGAACAATGAATGACAATAGGATAAGCAAACTTCGATATTATTATTGCATTAAAACAAAGAAACAAGAAACAATCACCTCTCACTAATATCTACAACCTTCACCTATCGCTAAGAGATTTAGAATATAATATTGATAAGTATCAATCTTAGTGGAAGGGTTTCTCTAAAATCGACTCTCTTTAACAATGTGGTCGGCTAGGTTATATATAGTCTTAACCTAGGGAAACCTTTCCTAAATAGACTGTAACTTGGAGTAGGGAGCAAGTCTTCTACATGAGATCTGATGTTTCCAAGTTTGCAACCTTCTAGAAAGCTTTTACCATTCGGTCTTTGACTTGGCCTTTTAGTGCGCTAGCCTGGTCCAGTTGGTGCGATGCATCATCCAGAATGTTCTCTATATTTTTGTCTTTCAGTCGCCTATCATGTTGATGTTGCCACTCAGGATGCTGTTGCGGCCTTGTCTCTACCTCGGCCTTAACACTACTTCACGCTGCTTCGGCCTTGGATATTTCCTGCATGTACTGAATATGTAATAATATTCGCATTCTCTATAAATGTCAACTTTGTAAGTAGTGATAACGGAATATCCAACATTGTGCAAAGAGTCCATATTTCAGCTCAAGTTGGAGTATAGTAGATGCATAATGTGCCATTAAATAACTGCTTTTTGGGCACTCATCAAATGTCATAGTGAACGGTCCTTTTCCTATAGCGTACACCGTGATGGACGACCCCTATATTCGTGTGCGTGTCATAACGAATTATACCTCTCTTTAAGCTTATATTGTGATGGACGAAACCTCTCATTGAGCGTATGTCTCGATGAATGACCCCTCTCTTCGAGTGTATGTCATAATGAACGGTCCCTCTCTTTGAGCGTATGTCGTGATGGACGACTCCTCTCCATGAGCATTTGTCGCGATGAATGACCCCTCTCTTAGAGTGCATGTCATGGTGAACGATCCCTCTCTTTGAGCATATATCGTGATCTTTGACCCCTCTATTTGAGCATATATTGCGATGAATGACCCTTCTCTTCGAGTGCATGTCATGGTGAACGGTCCCTATCTTAGAGAATCCATAATTAACTATTTGACCGTTCAAATTTTATTCGAGTAAAAAGCTAATTTGAGATTAATCTGTACAATTTTGTTCAAACACCCATAATTAACTATTTGAACTCATAAAATTTGATTTAATAACATTTGGTTGTCGTTGTGTTGGGACTAAAACGTACATGTCTAAATATGCTTTATAGAGAATTTGTTAGAATTTTAACCGTGTCAAAAGCTAAAAGTTTGAGATTAATCTGTATAATTTTGTTCAAACACCCATAATTAACTATTTAAACTCATAAAATTTGATTTAATAATATTTGGTTGTCGTTTTGTTGGGATTAAAACATGCATGTCTAAAAGGGCTTAATAGAGAATTCTTTCGGATTTTAACCAAGTAAAAAGCTAAAAATTTGAGATTAATCTATATAATTTTTTTTAAACGCCCATAATAACCATTTGAACTCATACAATTGATTTAATAACATTTGGTTATTGTTTTGTTAGGATTAGAACGTGCATGTCTAAATTGGCTTTATAGAGAATCCGTTCGAATTTTAACCGAGTAAAACGCTGAAAATTTGAAATTAATCTATATAATTTTCTTCAAAATCCCATAATTAACTTTTTGAACTCATAAAATTTGATTTTAATAATATTTGATTGTCGATTTGTTGGGTTTAAAACGTACATGTGTAAACAGGCTTTATAGAGAATCCACTCGGATTTTAACCTAGTAAAAAACCCAAAATTTGAGATTATTCTATATAATTTTATTCGAAAGCCCATAATTAAATGTTTAAACTCATAAAATTTGATTTAATAACATTTGGTTGTTGTTTTGTTGGGATTAAAAACATGCTTGTCTAAATGGGCCTAATAGAGAATTCGTTTGAATTTTAACCGAGTAAAAAGCTTAAAATTTTAGATTAATATGTATAATTTTGTTCAAACGTCAATATTTAACAATTTAAACTCATAAAATTTGATTTAATAATATTTGGTTGTTGTATTGTTGGAAGTAAAACATGCATGTCTAAAACGGCTTTATAGAGAATCCGTTCTAATTTTAATCGAGTAAAAGGTTGAAAATTTGAGATTAATCTGTATAATTTTGTTCAAATGCCCATAATTAACTATTCAAACTCATGAAATTTGATTTGATAACATTTACTTGTCGTTTTGTTGTGATTAAAACCTGCATGTCTTAAAGGGCCTAATAGAGAATTCGTTCGATTTTTAACTGAGTAAAATGCCGAAAATTTCAGATTAATCTGTATAATTTTGTTCAAACGCCCATTATTAACTATTTGAACTCATACAATTTGATTTAATAACATATGTTATCGATTTGTAGCGATTAAAACGTGTATGTTTAAATGTGCTTTATAGAGAATCCGTTCGAGTTTTAACTGACTAAAAAGCTAAAAAATTTAGATTGATACGAATCCGGCTGCAGAATATCCGAATTTGTATTTCTGATTGCCTGATCGTGATTCTAATAAGTAACTAAAATGAAAAATAGGAATTTTGAAATGAAACTCACAAGATGATATGAAATGGATGGATAGTATGGTGAAATGGAATGATGATAAGATGTTTGTTGTGTTTAGGATGAAATATGGAAAATAAGGATGTATGGATGATGAAAGTGAAGAGATGGAATGTAATTGATGGTGTAGTGTAAACAAAGGAGGAACCAACATTAAAAGTGAAAACTTATTCCTTAAAATTTTTTAAACCGTGACTTGGGTTAAAGGTTAATGGATTGTGACCCTCTAGTTATAAGAACTAGGAACAAGCAATATAAAAAAAATGAATAGGGATGAATTCCACAAGAACAATCTTGTAAGCCGATAAAGTTCAAAAAGAACTATAAAAGAGAAACACACTCAAGTTGTAATATATGCCAAAAGTTGTATCTTTTTCAATGGAATGAGTGCCTATTTATAGGTGTATGACAACAAATTGATTGACCTAGACAAATATTAAAGACTATTATTCTATTCCCTTTCTTAGAGCAGCGTATACCGTGCCGCGATGAATGACCCCTCTCTTTGAGTGCATGTTATGGTGAACGGTCTATCTCTTTAAGCATATACTTGATGGATGAGCCCTCTCTTTGAGCGTATATCGCGATGAATGACCCCTCTCTTCGAGTGCTTACCATAATGAATGATCCCTTTCTTAGAGTGAGCGTATACCGTGATAGACGATCCCTCTCTTTGAGCGCATGTCCCGATGAATGACCCGTCTCTTCGTGTGCATGTCATTGTAAATGGTCCCGTTCTTAGAGCGTATACTGTGATGGACAACCCATCTCTTTGCGCGTATATTGCGATGAATGACCCCTCTCTTTGAGTGCATGTCATGGTGAACGGTCCCTCTCTTTGAACGTATACCGTGATGGACAAGCCCTCTCTTTGAGCGTATTTAATGATGAATGATCCCTCTCTTCGAGCATATGTCATAATAAACGGTCCTTCTCTTTAAGCGTATGCCGTGATGGACAACCCCTCTCTTTGAGCGTATGTCGCGATTAAAGATCCCTCTATTCGAGTACATGTCATGGTAAACGGTCCCTCTGTTTGAGCGTATACCATGATGAACGACCCCACTCTTTTAGCGTATGCTGCTATGAATGACCCCTCTCTTCGAGTGCATGTTATAATTAATGATCCCTTTCTTAGAGCGTATACCGTGATGGACGACCTCTCTCTTTGAGTGTATACCGGGAAGAAAGCCCCCTCTCTTCAAGTGCATGTTATGGTGAGCGGTCCCTTTGTTAGAGCGTATACCGTGATGGACAACCCCTCTCTTCGAGCGTATGTCGCGATGAATGACCCCTCTCATTTATCTCATTCTTTCATGCTTCATTTCACGCATGGGATCAAAGGTGAGTTACCTTACTGATCTTAGTATTTATTACTTTTATATACTTTACAGTAAGCTACTTAAGAGTTATATGAATTAGGCTATAAATATGAATAGTCAATATAACCGCATTATTAAGTTTCAGCTTAGATCTAAATTTATATTAAGTTATTTTTAGTATTCTCATTATTTCTATTATTATGTTTTCTTCATAGGACTTACCTACAACTCAAGGAGTAAATATTAGCTCGGTGTCAGCTCAGTCAGCTTAAAAGAAGCTAAACGAAAGCTAAACATTATATTAATATATTTGTTAATTTGTATCTATTCTCCTTTTTCTCTGACTTTGTAAATATATACTATTATATGTTACTGTTTTCCTTTAAGAAATCTAAAAATATTATATTACTCTTTTTGTATATATATATTCCTTTTTTGGTTTTTAATTTAGTGCAATTTTGTTATTAAAATATTATTTAGCTTCTGTGTATTTTGTTTTTATTATTTCTCTCGTTATCATATGTTATTTAAAATCAAAAACCAAAAAATATATTAGGTTGTGACCACTAATTATAATATTCTACAGTTAAAATAAAAATATTAAAGGTTTTCCTTTTTTTATGATCTTTTCTTCTTTGTTTATTTTATTTACTATTATTATTTATTATCATTGCAATATATATATATATAAAAGGTCCAGGATATTATATGTGCATTTTATTTATACTATTTGATTTCTTTTCGTTTTCATTACAAATATGATAATACATATTATTTAAAGCAAAATTCAAAAAAGTATATATTTTATTCTATTTAATCTTTTAAATATTTAGTTTCCTTTCGTTATTGTTTCCATTATTATTATAATTTATTTTACCATCTTTTTATTAATATTAATAGTATTATATTTATTATTATTGTAAAATATGATTAAATAAGATAAAACCAAATATATATCAGTAGCCCATTTTATTTACAATTAAGATCCAATAAAATAATAAAACCCACCAGCTAATTAACAAAGGCCCAAAACCCATCTGATAAGAGAAACCCTAATACCCCTACTATCTCTTTGGGTAGTCGCCAAGCCCAGCCGTTAGATCTAAGTATCTGATCTAATGGCTCAAATTAAGGGGAGCATAACCGTCCAGAATCAGACGCTCCAACGCACGGCTAATCGGTTTTCTCACGTACGACTGTTTGAGAACTCAACGAGCGTGTATCGCACGTATGTGCCCTTTCGGATACTCTAGAGTCCGCTCATGTCCCTATCGTGATCGATCCCTTCTCAGTGGTCCCTCTCTTCTCCGACGGCCACGACGACAGCCATGTCCCATGTTCCCCTCTCGCCCCGTATCAACCACATGAGCAAAAACAAACAAAACATCAAAAATGTACAAGGAATTACGGCAAAAATGAATATCCTTCAGCAAATTCAGAACAGTAAACGACATGGAACCGACAATTTTAGAAGCTCACAGAATGCGAATAAAGAAAGCATCACAACCAAAATCAGGGATTTCAGACTTAAACAAAGCAGAGAAGGATATTTTAAGTTTTAATCAGTGTAATAAAATAGGGCTTTAAGAAGAGAAAAGCCCTAACTTTGTAATTCATTGGGGGAACCACCATTGAAATCAAAAGAACACAAATTCAGTGGTAAATACTCTCTTTTTTTTTCATAGTATAGAATCGATACAAAAAGTAGAGTAGTTTTCTTTTTTTGGTACCTTTCGATTCAGAGGTCATCGAAACACTCTCCTTCGATCGACAATAAACCAATGGTCGCTTCGTCAGTTCGGGGTGAGTCGAGTTGAAAAAGAGTCTCCATCACTTTCTGTTCTTCTAAATCGAACCAAAAATGGGTCTAATGTCATTCTCACTTTGGTTTCTTTTCATAAAAGGTGGAAGCTTTGACTCTGATTTTGTTTTGTTTGTAAAAGAGGAGTTTCTTTTCGAAGTAAGAAAGTTTTTTTGAAAGAAAAAGGGATAGATTTTACTTCGCCGACCACCGTAGGTGGTGGCCGAATTCTGAAATATGCGGTGGTTTCTAGGTTGAAAGGATGAACGTTCAACTTGTTCATCCTTTCTAGAAGAACTGAACAGAAAAATGGGGGGGAGGTATTTTATTTTTGGTTGAAAAATGAGAAAAAGGTTTGTTTTAGTGGGACTAAATGAGTTTTATACTCATTAGATTTTTAGGAAATGGTTTTATTACCTCGTAAACCACCCCGTGTCCCTTTAATTCACCCGACAGCCCTTGCAAGTTTTCAAATTCTTTCATTTCGGTCCTGAATCAACTCGAAATCTTCTTTTTCGATTTGGTTTATTTGCAGATGGGTCCCCCCGTGTTTTTATGTCCGCTTTTGAGCCCTTCCCCTAGCTAAATTGCTTTTCGAATCCTTAATACTTTATTTCATTTTTTAATCTAGTCCATTCCAGTAATCTCTTTTTATTATTATGGTTTTGGTTCATTTCATTTCACTTTGTTATTTAGTTTGCTCATCATTTTATTTATCTATTTATTATTTATTTGTTCATTTATTTGTATATTTATCATGCTTTTTCATTTCCTTTGTCATGTGTTATACTTTTTTGTGCTATGTGCTCATATTCATGTATTTATTGTACACTTTTTATTCCATCATGTATCATTACTTTTTATTTGTTTTGTATGTTTATTTGTACTTCATTTATCCCAAAATATGTCATGCATTCATATTTATTTAGGTTTATTTAATTATTCATGTCTTGTTATTTTATTTGCTCTTCTTTATATTATTTGTTCATTTGCTTTATCATGTTTCTTGTTTTATAATGCATTTAATTTACTTTATCATGCATATTCTATATGTTTTCTATTCTTATTTTTGTCATGCCTTATATATATATATATATATGTTATTTATTTGTTCATTTACTTAGGTTGGTCATATTTGTGCATGTTTTTATGTCTTTAAATATATGATTTTATGCATGTCTAATTTTTCGAATTTATGTCTACTTCTCACTTATGTTGCTATTTGTTTATTATTATTTATTTAATACTTCTATTATTTTGTTTTGCATGTCTATTTTATACTTCATTTATATTATGTCATGCGTATTTGATTGGTATATATTTATCTTGTTCATTTCACACCACTCCAATAATTAATGAGCCTAATTTTAAACGTCTTTATTCGGTCGTAACGGGCCCGTGTTCCAACGTAGTGTTCGCGGTGTATGCGTTGCCTTCGAATAAACACACGATAAAATAAAACTCGATTCGAATTTTTAAACAAACGTTAATTTAAATACTACTTTAATCCAGAAAATCCAAAATTAATTTAAGTGGTTATTTTGATAAAGATGTCAATTCTTGGGTGGTTTCTAAACCCTAATCCCATTTTTAAACCGTAATCGACTCTCAAAGCCTTCTTTTTCGAATCTCTGGTTTTTACGGTGCCCGGCTTACCAAAATGTCCGATGGCGACTTCCAACAGTTTTTAAAATTCTTTTTCAACTTTTTTTAATCCTTTTTCAAATTTTTAATTTTTAATCTCAAATTTCCTTTTTAAATCTAAGTCTTTTTTTAAAATCCACGATTTTATAAGTTTTTTCATGTTAAATGTTTTCAATCCCTAATTTCTTTTTTAATTCAATTTCCATTCTTAGTCCTAAATTCCTAATTCCCAATTTCTCGAATCGATTTTCAATTTGCAACCCAAATTCCTAATTTTTAAGCCTAAATTATATTTCTCAATTTTTATCTCAAATTTCCCTTTTTAAAGTTAAACCCTAAATTTCCTAATTTTGAGGCACTTTACATTCTTAATTTTCACTCTTTCAAAAATAGCACCTTTTTAGTAAACATAAATTTTTAATTAGCGAAAGGGTCGCTACATTTGGCGACTTCGCTGGGGACGTTTTTCCAAACAAGTCAAGCTTTGTTTTTAAATACCGCTTAATTAATTTTAGAAGTTGTGAAATAAAGTGGCAATTAAATTATTATTTGTTTATTAATTCGAACTTCAACATATTCCAATCTGTCTCTCTAGGTGGGGGGAAAACGCTAGTGCTTTCGTGAGGATATTGTTCCTTCGTATGGGCCTAGCAAAGTACCTTTGGGGCTCGGCTACCCTATGCTTTCGTAAGGATATTGTTCCTTTGTATGGGCATAGCGAAATGGTCCTCCCGGATTGAATTCGATTGAGATGAGCTTATAATGGGTGATGATCAGGGGCCTTGCTACTCTTAGAAGAGGACAACAAGGACAATTTGGGTACCGCCTAGTACCAAAACTGCATGCAGAGACCATAGAAAACCCACCCCATTAGAGCCGTGTGGATAACTTAGGGTTTTAGACGAAATAAATAGGGTTGTTTTCTCTTGCTTCGTTGGCCCAATTATTTATTTTTCTAACCTTTTCGTGTGTTTTTATTTGCATAGACATTTCATATTTAAAGGTGTTGATCTAAGTGGTTTGTCCAATTAGAGGCTTTCTTTCTGATTAGAGTAAAAAATAGAAAAATAAGAGAAAGAAAGGAAAATTAGAGAATTAGAAAGAAACAATAGAAATTTGAGAAAGAAAGAAAAAAACGACAGAAGATTTAAAAAAAAGAAAAAAAACAATGAAAAAGAAAGAGGTTGGAAGGAATAGAAATTGAGAGATTAGGAAAAAGGAGAGAGAGAAAAAAAAAGAGAAGAGAAAATAAGAGAAATAGAAAGAAAAAAAACAATGAGAAAAAGAAAAATTGAGAGAAAAAGAAAAAAAAGAAGAATATGGAAGTAAAAATATGAGGAAAAGAGGGTAGAAGAAAAGAAAAAGAAGAAGGAAAAATAAAGAAAAAATCGAGAGAAGAAAAAGAAAGAAGAAGAAAATAAAATAAAAAAATAATAATAACAAAGGGGAATTGAGATCTCTCAATCGATGAAAGTTGCTCAAAGGGTGATCACTAGCGTGATCAATACCTTTAAGTGCATTCATGCATTGTTCATCTCATGCATTTACTCATGTATTTTCATCTCATGCATTTTCAAGCATATAACTTGCATTAATTAATAACATAAGAGGATTAATTGTAGGCACCATGTGACCGTTTTTCAAGGACTACACCAACCGAATGGATAAGAATTTCACTAGGCGGGGAGTGGCCCCAAGAGGGGCATTCATGTATGATGCTAGGAAGGATAAGGGGACAACCTCGGAGCTACAACCTCAAGAACCTAAACAATCTTACAGCAAAGGTGAGCAAACTCGAAGGACGACAGGAGTTAGTGATCAAGAATCAGAATGAGATACTATTAGGCATGAAGAGTTTTCAAGATGAAACTAGGGCACAGTTCAGGAAATTAAAGGACATGATGGTTGTTGCAATCAGGGGAAAGGGTCCGACGGAAGGCTCTTTCATGCAAGAAAGCAAGAGTCAGGATTGTGAAGAGATGACTCTATCGAAAAAAGACCAAGCTATCCTTCGCCAATATGAGGTAGCTTGTAATGCCTCTATCTGCCCCACTAAACTAGCGTTGGACAAAATCGATGTCGCTCTTAAGAAATCTTGTCCTCTTTGGTGCATGAGAGCCTCAAAGGATGTTTTAAGGGGCAAGAACGTTAGGTGAGCTATGAAGTTACCCACCCAACTCCTGAGACCTTCAGGAGTTTCCCACCGCACGCAAGAAATACAACTCAAATTCCTAAGAGAGAGAAAGCAAAGAAGACCTTTACCCCTATGCCATTTTCCTACAAGGAGATGTACTCTATTCTGTATGAGGCAAATCTAGTTCGACCCACTTGTGTCACTCCCTTCATACCGCTATATCCTGCTTGGTACGATGTTAACGTACGTTACTAATACCATGCCGGCTTAACAGGACACTCGATAGAGAACTGCATGATGTTCAAGAAGACAGTGCAAAACTTGATTAACATCGGGTTTCTAAAGATTGATTCGTCAGGCATGGCATCCAGCTCCTCATTTAATTATGGTAAACGCTAAGGAGACGAAACGATTAGGGTGGTTCAGGAGTAATGCCCCAGCCAGGGGAGGTTTAGGCGCATCTCAGTTTACTTTGCATATCCTAGATGATATTTTGCATTAACAATCTTGCACTTGTTGTCTTTGTTTCTTTATTTTTAGTCAATCTTGCTACTGTTGGCCTAAAAGTAGCAATGAATCTATGTAAAGGCCACATGTTTTTAATTTCAATTAAGATATGTCTTTTGTTAAAATGTGTATATATCCCTTTATCTTTAAAGTTCCTTGGCTTTCACGTGCTTATTACTCAATTATGAAGTTATCAGAATGTTTTGATCATGATGAAGAATGATACCCCAATCAGTAACTTTGGTCAGTAATGCATGAGAAATGAGACTACTACTCCCTCAATGATGTTTAATGATATGAAAATCTCCTCGAAAAGGCCCAATGATATTAGATGATCTTGAGAATTTCCCGTAAGAGCATTCATACTGCATCTAAAAGAAGGAAATAGAGGAAAAACAAAGAAAAAGGAAAAGAAAAAAGAAGAAAAAAGAGATTAAAAAAAAGAAGAATAAGAGAAGAGAGAACAAATATTAAACAAAAAGCACTCCAATATTTGAAACCTGATAATAGGTATATTTGAACAAGAGTGTGGAAGTATTTGGGGCACTCCTCTGAAATGATAGGCCTAATAAGGTAGCAATGCACCATTCGAAGTCTTTGCTTCATGAGTGATGGTAATATTTTCAAATTCATGACTATGCCGAGTAAGTCGGAGCTCAGTTGTATGCTCCACCATGATCTTCGAGACAAAGGACTGTGATGATTTGTTTTCCCCGAATTTTAAAAGAAAAATAAAGAAAAAAAACAATAACAGATGTGAAAAAAAAGAAAAAAAGAAAAAAAACGAAAAAAACCAAAAAAGAGAGATAGAAAGAGAAAGAAAAATTCTCCTATTGCTAGATGCAGTCTGAAGCATACTTCGAATTCTCAAGAAGATACTAGCGGGGCAAGTAAGAAAAGTTTGGATACATATGAGGAGAAAGTATTGAGAACTAGGAGTAGTTTTCGAATAGATTGAGCAAATACGATAATCATGAGGATGAGTCGAGCAATCTGAAGGGAATCCCAAAACTTCAAATATCGCCACAACTTCCAAAGGTTAAAAATCAACTTTGAGGGTTGAGTCTAAAGCACTTGATATCCAAGGAACCTCTTCTCTACATTTTATTATTCTTTTGTGTTTGCCAAAACACATTTAAATTTTGACTTATTTACAATTATTAAATTCTTTTATTCCAAAAGTTTATGAACAAGACAATTAATGCAAACGATCATCTTTGATATGAATCGAGAAGAAGGGGCAATGTGTGATATTAAGTGTTGTCGGAAAATATTACTTTGATTGTAAGGTGATATATTTCGAGAGGTCAGGCCAGCATAAATAAGTAAGGATTACTTGAGCCTATTGAGGTTACAATTTGAGCAAAGATAAACATCAAGCCTTTGGGGTAAAAGTATATTAGGGGCAATAAAGAAAGTCGATCAGAAGGCCCAGAGACAGAATTCAAAGTGGAATCCTAGAGGGTAACCCCAAATAAGCTTGTTGAAAATAAACCTCAAATGATTCAAGCCTGAGAATTGAGAGTCATTACTACAAGTGGGAAATATGAGTTTTTCGAGATTGATACTTCAGAATCTTATAACGGATTAAGAATAAGAGAATAATCGTGTTTATTTGAGAGGGAAAGAATATGAAAGAAAGAAAAAGGGAAAAGATGTCAAATTTTAGAAGCTAGCTAGTCTTCTACCATAATGTTTTGAATGTTTTCAGAAATACAGATCGATCTTAATTGAAGAAACAGACCTAAGGATGTGGGGCACGTGTTCACCGTAATATTGCAATCTAAGACTAATCGTAAAGACACAATGAAAAACTTTGGTTGGGACAAAGCTTAAAGGAATGAGGCATTTTTGAATAGAAGGTTTTGACCCATCAACGCAAGTCTGTTTTAGCCTTTCGAAGAATCGAAAAAAAAACAGCAAAGATAAGGATGATCTTTCGTCTAAAATTGAACTCTAGGTAGTTTGGGGCATGTGTCCACCTTAGTCCTTCAGAAGGAGAAAAAGAAAAAAGAAGGAAAAGAGAAAAAAGAAAAGAAGAAGAGGAAAGAAAAAGAAAAAAAAGGGAAAAGAAAGAGAAAGAAAAAGACCCCCAGGTGAATGCTACACCTATACCTAAAGGAGGATATTCGAATTGCAAGTTGAGACAACCTGCTCTGATGCGATAGGAAGCGAGAATCTATCCTCTAAGAAAAGAAGAAAAAAGAAAAGAAAAAGAAAAATAACATTCATGTATTATTTAGGGTTAATATTCATGCATCATTTAAGTTAAGCATTCATGCATTATTTTAAACATTCATGCATCATGAAGGTTAGATATTCATGCCTCATTAGCATTCTCATTTCATTCCATCATTGCATTTTGTATATTTTAAACAAAAATTCTGAGGATGGATCAGAAACTTGATCTACAGCTCACTGAAGAAGAAACAACTCTAGAAAAATCATGAGTTTGCGGATTTGTTCGACGACAGACAGTACGAGGAAGAGAAAGAGAAAAGGAGAAAAAGAATGAAAAGGAAAAAAGAAGAAAGAAAAAGGGGGAAAGAAAGGAAAAAAAGAAAAGAAGAAGAAGAAAGAAAAAAAGAGGAAAAATATAATGACACTCATGCATCATTTAGTTCCGCGAGAAAAGAGATGGATCTCAACAAAGAATCCAACGTCATGAAAAGCCTTCCAACCTCTAGTTATTTGGGAGCAACAAGTTTTTTTATGTATCAAGGCAATCAAATATCAAGACATCCAGATAAAATATTAGGTATTCTCTAAAGGGAGATACCACTTTGTTACGAGATATTCAGGTATTCCTTAAGTAAGGTACCACTCTATATTTGAGCATCAATTTGATCCTTCCTTAAGGATGTTTACCCCAAAACAAACTTCTCAGTCAAACCCTTTCTTAAGGATGTTTTTCATAAAACAAACATCTTTAACTCGATCCTTCCTTAAGGATGTTTGAAAAAAAAAAAGAGAAGAAAAGAAAAAAGAAAAAGAGAAAACCAAAAGAAAGAACAAAGAAATAAGAAAAAGAAAGAGAAAAATAAGTAAAAAAATAAGTAAAAAAAAGAAAAAAGAAAAAAAAGAGAAGAAGAAGAAAGAGAAAGAGAAAGAGAAAGAAAAAGAAAAGAGAAGAGAAGAGAGAGAAAATATGAGAAAAGACTATCAGAAATCGATGCTTTTATATTCAGAGGAAAAGAAAAAATAAAGAGAGAGAGAGGAAGAATGAAACAAAAGACAAGAAAAAGATAAGAAGAAGAAGTGCGAAAAACAAGAGAAAAAGAAAAAAAAAGAAGAGAAAGAAAAAACAAAAAGAAAAGAAAAGGAAAGAAAAGAAAAGAAGAAAAAGAGAAAAAGAAGAAAGAAAAAAGAAAAAAGGAGAAGAAGAAGAAGAAGACAAAGAAATGGTCGAGATCGACCAAGTGAGAACATGTAGAAATCAACAAAGGATTTCTTTAATATCGAGACGGTATACGCTTGAAGAGAGGAACCGTTCTTTATGACATACGCCTAAAGAAGAGGGTCATACTTTGCAACATACGCTCGAAGAGAGGGACCATTCACTATGATATGCGCCTGAAGAAGGGGGGTCATGTTTTGCGACATACGCTTGAAAAGAGGGTCGCCCACCACGGTATATGCTCGAAGAGAGGGACCGTTCTTTATGACATACGCCTGAAGAAGGGGGTCATACTTTGCGACATACGCTCGAAGAGAGGGGTCGCCCACCATGGTATACGCTCGAATAGAGGGACCGTTCACTATGACATACGCCCAAAGAGGGGGATCATGCTTTACGATATACGCCCGAAGAGGGGGATCATGATTTATGATATACGCTCGAAGAGAGGGACCGTCAGATGCTGCAATGATCAGAAATCAAAGCATCTCGAAGATGTGAATTCTATGTAGAAAGGATCAACATTGTTAGAATTCTAGATTTAGGGTTTCATATAGGAGAGACTCAAGTCGAAGACTTTTGCAAAGAGCTTTATATAGGAAAGGTTCGAAGATTTTCAGAGATTGATTCTATATAGGAAGGACCAACATTTCAGACAGATTCAGAGCTTAGAGTTTCATAGAGAGGGACCCACAACTCAGAATATTTAAATTTTGTTCAAAATTTCTAAGTAGGGGAATTAAAGTTTGCTTTTGATAAATCTTTTTCTGATGTGTGCAGGTGGCCTCAAGTCGAAATATTGCTCATGGCAAAGCCTACTAGGGTTTCAAGGGATAGAAGGGCTATCGAAATTATGGAGAAAGGGCTTTTATATCAGCATCTCCAAACAGGGAAGTCGGATAAAATTAGTCCTTATAGCCTTTACTTTATCATTGTTTTACAACGATAAGCAAAGGGGTACCTATAATCACTAATTTTATCCGGGGTAAACCCGTTTATTTTTCTCTTTGTCTTAAATAATGGGCTTTAGTTAATTGTAGTGTTAATGACAAAATAAAAATAAAAATAAAAATGAGTAAAAAGTGTAATAATGGGTTTATTATTTTTTTAAACACGATAAAATTTAAAAACATTATATTAATATATTTGTTAATTTGTACATATTTTTCTTTTCTTTGACTTTGTAAATATATACTATTATATGTGTTACTGTTTTCTTTTAAGAAATCTAAAAATATTATATTATTCTTTTTGTATATATATATATATTCCTTTTTTGGTTTTTAATTTAGTGCAATTTTATTATTAAAATATTATTTAGCTTCTATGTATTTTGTTTTTATTATTTCTCTCGTTATCATATGTTATTTAAAATCAAAAACCAAAAAACATATTAGGTTGTAACCACTAATTATAATGTTCTACAGTTAAAATAAAAATATTAAAGGTTTTCCTTTTTTATGATCTTTTCTTCTTTGTTTATTTTATTTACTATTATTATTTATTATCATTACACTATATATATATATAAAAGGTCCATGATATTATATGTACATATTATTTATACTATTTAATTTCTTTTCATTTTCATTACAAATATCATAATATGTATTATTTAAAGCAAAATTCGAAAAAGTATATAATGTTTTTTTGTTTAATTTTTTAAAAATTTAGTTTCCTTTAGTTTTTGTTTCTATTATTATTATAATTTATTTTATCATCTTTTTATTAATATTAATAGTATTATATTTATTATTATTATAAAATATGATTAAATAAGATAAAACCAAATATATATCAGTAGCCCATTTTATTTACAATTAAGATTCAATAAAATAATAAAACCCACCAGCTAATTAACTAAGGCCCAAAACTATCTGATAAGAGAAACCCTAATACCCTTATTATCTCTTTGGGCAGCCGTCAAGCCCCAGCCGTTAGATCTAAGTATCTAATCTAATGGCTCAGATTAAGGGGAGCATAATCGTCCAGAATCAGCCGCTCCAACGCGCGGCTAATTGTTTTCCTCACGTGCGACTGTTCGAGAACTCAACGAGCGCGTGTATCGCACGCATATGCCCTTTCGGATACTCTGGAGTCCGTTCGTCTCTCTGTCGTGATCGATCCCTTCTCAGTGGTCCCTCTCTTCTCCGACGGCCACGACGACAGCCATGTCCCATGTTCCCCTCTCGCCCCGTATCAACCACATGAGCAAAAACAAACAAAACATCAAAAATGTACAAGGAATTACGGCAAAAATCAATATCCTTCAGCAAATTCAGAACAGTAAACGACATGGAACCGACAATTTTAGAAGCTCACAGAATGCGAATAAAGAAAGCATCACAACTAAAATCAGGGATTTCAGACTTAAACAAAGCAGAGAAGGATATTTTAAGTTTTAATCAGTGTAATAAAATAGGGCTTTAAGAAGAGAAAAGCCCCAACTTTGTAATTCATTGGGGGAACCACCATTGAAATCAAAATAACACAAATTCAATGGTAAATACTCTCGCTTTTTTTTTACAGTATAGAATCAAAACAAAAAGTGGAGTAGTTTTCTTTTTTTGGTACCTTTCGATTTAGAGGTCATCGGAACACTCTCCTTCGATCGACAATAAACCAATGGCCGCTTTGCCGGTTCGGGGTGAGTCGAGAGGAAAAAGATTCTCCTTCGCTTTCCGTTCTTCTGAATCGAACCAAAAATGGTTCTAATGTGTTTCTCGCTTTGGTTTCTTTTTATAAAAGGTGGAAGCTTTGACTCTGATTTTGTTTAGTTTGTAAAAGAGGAGTTTTGATTCGAAGTAAGAAAGTTTTTTTGAAAGAAAAAGGGATAGATTATACATCGCCGGCCACCGTAGGTGGTGGTCGGATTCTGAAATATGCGGTGGTTTCTGGGTTGAAAGGATGAACGTTCAACTTGTTCATCCCTTCTAGAAGAACTAAACTGAGAAATGGGGGGAGGTATTTTATTTTTGGTTGAAAAATGAGAAAAAGGTTTGTTTTAGTGGGACTAAATGAGTTTTATACTCATTAGATTTTTAGGAAATGGTTTTATTACCTCGTAAACCACCCCGTGTCCCTTTAATTCACCCGGAAGCCCTTGCAAGTTTTCAAATTCTTTCATTTCGGTCCTGAATCAACCCGAAATCTTCTTTTTCGATCTGGTTTATTTATAGACGGGTCACCCCGTGTTTTTTTGTCTGCTTTTGATCCCTTCCCCTAACTAAATTGCTTTTCGAATCCTTAATACTTTATGTCATGTTAAGTGTTTTCAAGCCCTAATTTCTTTTTTAATTCAATTTCCATTCTTAGTCCTAAATTCCTAATTCCCAATTTCTCAAATCGATTTTCAATTTGCAACCCTATTTCCTAATTTTTAAGCCCAAATTTTAATTCTCAATTTTTATCTCAAATTCCCCTTTTTAAAGTTAAGCCCTAAATTTCCTAATTTTGAGGCTCTTTAAATTTTTAATTTTCACTCTTTCAAAAATAGCACCTTTTTAGTAAACATAAATTTTTAATTAGCGGAAGGGTTGCTACAGTATTGAACTGACCATTTCTTAGAGCGTATACCATGATGGACAACCCCTCTCTTTGAGAGCATGTCGTGGTGATTGACCCCTCTCTTCGAGCGTTTGTCATAATGAACGGTCTCTCTCTTTGAGCGTATTCTGTGACGGATGGACCCCTCTCTATGAACGTATATCATGGTGAATGACTCCTCTCTTCAAGCGTATGTTATAATGAACGATTCCACTCTTGAGTGTATGCCGTGATGGACGACCCCTCTCTTTGAGCGTATGTCGCGATGAATAACCCCTCTCTTCGATGCATGTCATGGTGAACGGTCCCTCTCTTTGAGTATATGTTGCGATGATTAACCCCTTTCTTCGAGTGCATGTCATAATGAATGGTCCCTCTCTTTGAGCGTAAACTGTCATGGACGACCCCTCTCTTTCAACATATGTTGCAATGAATGACCCCTCTCTTCGAGTGCATGTTATAATGAACCGTCCCTTTCTTAGAACGGGCCCTTTCATATAATGAATGACCCATGTCTACGAGCGCATGTCATAATGAACGGGCCTCTCTTTCAACGTGTTTTGCGGTGAATAACCCATCTCTTTGAGCATATATCATAATGAACTATCCCTCTCTTTGACCGTATACCGTGATGGACGACCCCTCTCTTTAAGCGTATGTTGCGATGAATAACCCCTCTATTTTAGAGCATGTCATAATGAACAGTCCTTCTTTAGAGCGTATACCATGGTCGATGCTCTTTCAAAAAAAATATCGTGGTTGATGACCTTTATCTTTGAGCGTATGTTGCGATGAATGACCCCTCTTCAAGTGCATGTCATAATGAATGACCCCTCTCTTTGAGCGGATACCGTCATGACGAACCCTCTCTTTGAGCGTATGTCTCGAAGAATGACCCCGCTCTTCAAGTACATGTCATAATGAATTCTTAGAGCGTATACCATGATGACTGACCTTGCTCTTTTAGTGTATGTCGCGGTTTATGACCCATCTCTTCGAGCGTGTGTCATAATGAATAGTTCCTCTCCTTGAGCATATAGCGTGATGAATAACTTCTCTCTTTGAGCGTATGTCGCGATGAATAACCCCTCTCTTTGAGTGCATGTCAAGGTGAACAATCCCTCTCTTTAAGCGTATGCCGTGATAGATGACCCCTCTCTTTGAGTGTAACCGCAATGAATGACCCTACTCTTCTAATGCATGTCATAATGAAAGGGCCCTCTATTTGAGTGTATAGCATGATCGATGACCCCTCTCTTTGAGCGCTTGTTGCGATGAATGACTCTTCTCTTTGAGTGCATGTCATGGTAAACAGTCCCTTTCTAAGAGCTTATACCATGATGGACGACCCTTCTCTTTGAACGTGTGTGGAGATGAATGACCACTCTCTTCAAGCGTATGTTATAATGAATGATCCCTCTCTTTGAGCGTATACCGTGATTGATGACCCCTCTCTTTGAGCATATGTTGCGATGAATGACTCCTCTCTTTGATTCATGTCATGGTGAACGGTCTCTTTCTTAAAGCGTATATAGTGATGGACGATCCTTCTCTTTGAGCGTATGTCTCGATGAAATGCCTCTCCCTTCGACTGCATTTCATTATAAAATGTCCTTAGAGCGTATATCGTGATGGACGACCCCTCTCTTTGAGCATATGTCGCGATGAATAACCCCTCTCTTCGAGTGCATGTCATGGTGAACGGTCCCTCTCTTTGAGCGTATACCGTGATGGACAACCCCTCTCTTTGAGCGTATGTCGCGATGATTGACCGCTCTCTTCGAGTGCATGTCATAATGAACGGTCCCTCTCTTTGAGCGTATACTGTGATGGACGACCCCTCTCTTTGAGCGTATGTCGCAATGAATGACCCGTCTCTTCAAGTGCATGTCATGGTGAACAGTCACTCTCTTTGAGCGTATACAGTGATGGACGACGCCACTCTTTGAACGTATGTCGCGATGAATGACCCCTCTCTTCGAGTCCATGTCATAATGAACGGTCTCTCTCTCTCTGAGCGTATACCGTCATGGACGATCCCTCTCTTGGAGCGTATGTCACGATGAATGACCCCTTCCTTCGGTGCATGTTAGTATAAAGGGTCCCATTCTTAGAGCATATTTCGTGATGGATGACCCCTCTCTATGAACGTATGTCGCAGTGAATGACTCCTCTCTTCAAGCGTATGTCATAATGAACAATTCCTCTATTTAAGCGTATGCCGTGATAGACGACCCCTCTCTTTGAGCGTATGTCGCGATGAATGACCCCTCTCTTCGAGTGCATGTCATGGCGAATGATCCCTCTCTTTGAGCGTATACCGACATGGACGACCCCTCCCTTTCAGCATATGTTACAATGAATGACCCCTCTCTTCGAGTGCATGTTATAGTAAACCGTCCCTTTCTTAAAACGAGCCCTTTCTTATAATGAATGGGCCATGTCTACGAGCACATGTTGTAATGAACAGGCCCTCTCCGTCAGCATGTTTTGCGGTGAATGACCCATCTCTTCGAGCATATGTCATAATGAGCTGTACCTCTCTTTGACCGTATACCGTGATGAACAACCCATCTCTTTAAGCGTATGTCGCGATGAATAACCCCTCTCTTCGAGTGCATGTCATAATGAACGGTCCCTCTCCTAGAGCTGTGTTCGATGACCCCTTTTTTTGAGCGTATGTCGCAATGAATGACCTTTCTCTTCGAGTGCATGTCATAATGAACGGTCACTCTCTTTGAGCCTATACCGTGATGGACGACCCCTCTCTTTAAGAGTATGCTGCAACGAATAACCCCTCTATTTTAGAGCATGTCATAATGAATGATCATTCTTTAGAGCATATACCATGGTCGATGCTCTTTCAAAAAATTATCGTGGTCGATGATCCTTTTCTTTGAGCGTATGTCGCGATGAATAACCCCTTTCTTCGAGTGTATGTCATGGTGAACAATCCCTCTCTTTAAGCGAATGCCGTGATGGACGATCCCTCTCTTTAACCGTATGTCGCGATGAATGACCCCTCTCTTCGGGTGCATGTCATCATGACCGATCCCTTTCTCAGAGCGTATACCATGACGGACGATCCCTCTCTTTGAGCGTATATCGCGGTGAACGACCCCTCTCTTTGATGTGAGCACATCTACACAAGCTCAATCAGCTGATCCGGAGGTCTTACCATCAGGACCCATCACTCGATCAAAGGCTAAGCAATTCAGGGAAGTTCTTATTCTTAAATGTTTACAAGTCTCAGAATCCCTTAATAATGCATATGCCTTAGAGAATAAACTTTACACTATGTTACATACTGATGTGTAACATCTTGTAACTATATAGTACTTAAGCTAGTATTGTGTTTATTAAGCATGTAAATAGGTGTGTTTTCAATAAGTTCAATAAGAACACAAGCTCATAATCATGTTTACCATGTTTCTTTAGCTTGTTACATGTTTTCCAATATGATAACTATGTTTTTCAGCTTGTTTTAACTTTCTTTAATAAGTTTACAATACTTATGATGGTATAACTTTTGTTTTCTCATAGGCACAAGGAAGAGTACCAAATGAAGGACTTCACCTTAGCTCGGGAAAAGCTCAATGGATTTCTAGCAGCTCGTTTCAGCTCAACTAATCCTCAACACTTCAGCTAGCTGAATTCAGCTCAACTCAGCTCCATTCAGCTCAACTCCAGCTCTACTAGCTCAACTCAAGCTGGTGAGTCCCGGGATAGCTCAAAGGTGTCCTCCACGTGGGAGAGTGTGTCATGGTCATGTGACCAGCATGAGGGGCGTCCACCATCCTTCCAAGCATGTGCATGGCATGTGGCAGATTCAAATTTCAAGATTTCCCTCCTTGAAGTTGGCGTCAAAGTAAGATAAGGACAAGGAGTTATTTCCTTTGAATTTCACACATAAAACACATGTGTTAAATGTTTGAAATTCAGTCTTCCCTCCCTCCAAAACCAGCCGGCCACAAAGGATAAGGATGAGTAGTTTTCTCATCCACATTTAACATAATTAACACATGTTAATTGTGCTTACATTTCAGCCACTCATCTGAAACTTCCAATTCAATTCTGGCCAAGTATTCTAGGCGCCAACTCCCTTGTACTAGCCTATATATATGTATACTTTGTAATGTAAAAAAAAAAAAAGACAATTTGAATGAAATTTACTTTTGTGAGAATTTCTCTCATTTCGGTTCTTTTGAGAACTTTCTGACTTCTCAAGTTCGTTGCTTGCGTGGTCAACCCCTTTGATACTTTGGGTTCTCGGTTGTAGATAATCGAAGGGTCCAAGTCCGTCTGAAGCAAGTTCAAGATAAGGTTCGGGTTCGTTCAACAGATTGTTCGAGTTCATCCTTGGAGTTTGTTTCATTTTATTTCTTTTCCTTGTTTTTATTTCATTTTCGTACTACCCCTTGCAACCTATTTTTCAACCTTGTCAGAAACTTCATTTCTCACCATTCACCTCACCAAAGACCAATCCTAGCCATAACCAAACCAATACTTTCAGCGTTCCACCATTGTCAACTTCTCCGAGCCTTCATCTTCTACATTCTGTCTACCTAAATTTTCCAGCCCTTTTAAACACCAATTTGCAGCCATGCTTATTGCAGGAGACATCTTACTTCAATCCTAGATCCGAAACAATCAAGAAGGCGTCCTCAACAAGGAGCCCTCTTATCATGTGGTAATCAGAGCCTAGGTTGGATTACAAGTAAGAATCATCTTCGTAAGTGCAAAAACAATCAAAAAAAAAAAAGTCAAAAAAAAAAAAAAAAAAAAAAAAAAGTCAAAGTCAACTCTAGTTAAAAAAAAAAATTTCGAAAATTCAAAAAAAAAAAATCAGAATATCAATAGTTGAAAGAAAAGCACTTCATGGTATTGAAAAGATGAAAGAAAATGCAAGTTTAATGTGTTCTACAGCATCAAACACTACCACAATCAACCGGGCATGAAGAATTGATTGTTCGGTGAAAGGAGAGTAGTAAGTGTTTCTTTGTAGTAAGTAATCCATTTTTTTTTTTTTTTTTTCTTTTTCTTTCTTTCTAACCTTTACCTTACTTTACATCACTTTTCTTTCCATTTAACACTAACCGAATTTGTTTTGGACAGAACCTTACATTTCGATTGTCACTAACCGTTGTTGTTAAAGACTAACACTTGTGACAGATTTGAAGAAAGTCTACGCTAGTCCTCTAAAGAACTTATAACGAGAGAAGGAGTGGTAAAAGGCATTTGTGTGTGTGAGATCAGAAGGGGAATCAAAAGAGCCATTCAAGTATTCCCGAGTGAAACACGAGTGTTGGAGTGCCATTTTTATTTTTTTCTTTGGAGTGAACTTGTGAGGATCTTGTGTGTGTACTTTGTGAGGTCCATTTATCCTTATTTTTATTTTGTGTTGTTTGTTCTTTACTAACAATGGCAGGTTCAAATGGAGATCGTGATGATCAACAACAAAACGACGTTCAACCAAGCCTTATGATGCAAGCCATGCTTCGAGAAGTCCGAAGAGTAGTGCAATCAGAGATTGAACAATTGCACGTGAGAATGGACAAGATCGAGGGATCTCAAAACAATTCCCATGATGACAACAATGATGACGTTGAAGAAGTGCAAGAACCGAGGCAGAATGCTCCTAGAACAAATGGGAGGCGTGTACAACACCAGGCACAACTGGATGACAATTTGAACAACATCAAAGTTGCCATACCCCCTTTTCAAGGACGATCAGATCCGGATGCATATCTTGCGTGGGAAAGCAAGGTGGAGCACGTCTTTGATTGCTACAATTATTCTGACCAGAAGAAGGTTCAATTGGCAGCGATGGAGTTCGTTGACTATGCCTTAATTTGGTGGGATCAATTGATTCTAAGTAGAAGACGAACCGGTGAAGGTCCAATCAATACATGGGCAGAGATGAAAAGAATTTTGAGAAAGAGATTCGTACCATCCCATTACCATCGAGACCTATTTCAAAGGTTACAAACTTTGAAACAAGGAAATCGAAGCGTCGAAGATTATTTTAAAGACATGGAGATGGCCATGATGCGTGCTAACATTGAGGAAGACCGAGAAGCAACCATGGCGCGATTCCTTTCAGGTTTGAACACTGACATTGCCAATGCTGTTGAATTGCAACATTACGTCGAATTAGACGAAATGGTGCAAATGGCAATTAAGGTTGAGAGGCAGCAACGAAGAAAGATGTCGTCATCCCGAAGTAATAATTCTTTCAGACCTCCTTCCAATTCTGTTTTCAATCCTTCTAACAATTTCAGGAAACAAGCACCGTTTCAAAACAAAGAGAAGGGTGAAACGAGCAAGCCAAAGGCCCCGATTGTAGATGTTGGGCGTGGGAAGCAAATTGCACAACCAGAACGTCCAGAACGCTCAAGGGATATTCAGTGCTTTAAGTGTCTTGGAAGAGGACATATTGCAAGCCAATGTCCTAATCGGAAGACTATGTTGATGTTAGAAAACGGAGAGATTGAGTCTGAATCCGACAATGAAGAACAGGAACCTTTACACAAGGAAGACAAGGATGATGCGGATGATGCCTTGGATACATACATGACCGGTGAAGCACTTGTCATAAAAAGAAGTCTAAATGCTACACCTACACAAGACGACCAGCAACGAGAGAACATCTTCCATACTAGATGCCTCATTAACGACAAGGTATGTGTTGTCATTATTGATGGTGGTAGTTGTACTAATGTTGCAAGTTCTTTCATGGTTGATAAGTTAGGCTTAAAGACGATGAAGCATCCCAAACCATATCGTCTTCAATGGTTAAATGATGGCGGAGAAGTACGAGTTACTAGACAAGTTTCGGTACCATTTACCATAGGGAGGTATAAAGATGAAATCCTTTGTGATGTCGTCTCAATGGATGCGTGTCACCTACTTTTGGGACGTCCATGGCAATACGACAAAGGTACGTTGCATGATGGAATTACAAATCGATATTCTTTTACACATGCAGGTAAGAAGATCACCTTAGCACCTTTGACACCGAGTCAAGTGCAAGAAGATCAGGTTCGATTGAGAAAGAATGTCGAGGAAGCCAAAACAGAAAGGAAGAAGACGAACGTATATGCGAGCGGCAAGGATATCAGGAAATGTCTTTCCTCTCAACAAACTTTACTTATTTTAATGTATAAGGAGTATTGTTTGTTATCTGATATTCCTAATGATTTGCCTGCATCTATTACGTCTCTTTTGCAGGAGTTTGAAGATGTGTTTCCGGATGAGACACCGAGTGGGTTGCCACCTATTCGAGGTATAGAACATCAAATTGATTTCATTCCGGGAGCTACCATTCCAAATCGGCCAGCATATCGAAGTAATCCAGAAGAAACAAAGGAACTTCAAAAACAAATCACCGAGTTGATGGAAAAGGGTTACATTCGGGAAAGTTTAAGTCCGTGCGCTGTACCAGTGCTTTTAGTACCCAAGAAAGACGGAACATGGAGAATGTGTGTTGATTGCCGAGCGGTGAATCAGATTACCATCAAGTATAGGCATCCCATTCCTCGTCTTGATGACATGCTAGATGAGTTGTGTGGTGCGACCATATTTTCCAAAATTGATTTAAAGAGTGGATATCATCAGATTCGGATGCGAGAAGGCGACGAATGGAAGACAGCCTTCAAAACGAAATTGGGTCTGTACGAGTGGTTAGTGATGCCTTTCGGTTTAACTAACGCACCTAGCACCTTTATGCGTCTGATGAATCATGTTTTACGATCTTACATTGGAAAATATTGTGTTGTGTACTTTGATGACATTCTTATATACAGCAAGTCTTTGCAGGATCACGAGGAACACTTGAGGAATGTTCTTGGCACATTGAGAAAAGAAAGGTTATTTGGTAATCTGAAGAAATGTATGTTTTGTACTGATAAGGTTACCTTTCTTGGTTTTATCGTGACTGCACAGGGTGTGGAAGTCGATCCAGAAAAGGTGAAGGCGATTCAGGATTGGCCTCGACCGACATCAATAAGTCAGGTTAGATCTTTTCATGGTTTAGCTAGTTTTTATCGTCGGTTTGTACCTAATTTCAGTTCCATTACCGCCCCCTTAACCGGGAATATAAAGAAGAATTCAGTCTTCAATTGGGGTGATGAACAGGAAGAAGCCTTCTTGAAAATTAAGGATTATTTGACTAAGGCCCCAGTGTTAGCCTTACCTAACTTTGATAAAATGTTCGAGATTGAGTGTGATGCTTCAGGAATAGGAATTGGAGCCGTTTTATCACAGGAGAAGCGACCTATTGCCTATTTCAGCGAGAAGTTAAGTGGTGCTACCTTGAATTATCCAGTGTACGACAAAGGGATGTATGCATTGATTCGAGCTCTTGAAACATGGCAGCACTATCTCTTACCGAAAGAATTCGTAATTCACACCGATCACGAAGCTTTGAAGCACATAACAGGTCAGCATAAGTTGAATAAAAGGCATGCTAAGTGGGTTGAATTTCTAGAATCTTTTCCTTATGTCATTCGATATAAGAAAGGTAAAGACAACGTTGTAGCAGATGCCTTATCCCGTAGGTATGCACTTCTGAATTACTTAGACTCTCATTTGATTGGGTTTGCCTATATCAAAGAATTATATGCTACTGACCCTGATTTTGGAGAAAGATATACATTGTGTGAAAAGGGTGCAGATGAGAAATTTTATCGACATGATGATTATCTTTTCAAAGAAGGAAGACTCTGCATTCCTCAAGGGTCAATTCGAGAGGTCCTAATTCGAGAAGCTCATGAAGGAGGACTTATGGGACACTTTGGAGTCACCAAGACGTTACACATTCTCAAGGAGCATCTATTCTGGCCAAAGATGCGACGAGACGTCGAAAGGATGTGTGAACGATGCGTGACATGTAAGAAAGCAAAGTCGAAGGTATTACCACACGGTTTGTACTTACCTTTACCTATTCCCGACTCCCCCTGGACTGATATATCTATGGATTTTGTGTTGGGATTGCCTAGGACTAGGACAGGTAGAGATAGTATCTTTGTTGTGGTTGACAGGTTCTCAAAGATGGCACACTTCATTGCGTGTCATAAGACCGATGATGCTGTTAATGTGGCTAACTTGTTCTTTAAGGAAATTGTGCGTTTACATGGTATTCCTAGGTCGATTGTTTCTGACAGGGATGTAAAATTCTTGAGTCACTTCTGGAGGACTCTTTGGAGCAAATTAGGTACGAAACTTATGTTTTCTACTACTTGTCATCCCCAAACTGATGGACAAACTGAGGTTGTTAATCGTATTTTATCTACTTTACTCCGTTCCATCATCAAAAAGAATATTAAGACGTGGGAAGATTGTTTGCCGCATGTTGAATTTGCATATAACCATGCCGTTCATTCTGCTACTAAAATGTCACCTTTTGAGGTTGTTTATGGATTTAATCCTATCACTCCTCTCGATATGTTGCCTTTGCCATATGAACAAGTGACGAACAGGGATGGACAATCCAAGGCTGATTATGTAAAGAAGTTGCATCAACAGGTTAAAGATAACCTTGAACGAAGGACTCAACAATACGAGAAGCAAGCGAACAAAGGACGTAAGCGAGTTACCTTCGATGTTGGAGATTGGGTTTGGATTCACTTCCGAAAGGAACGTTTTCCAACCCAACGACGGTCCAAGCTGTTACCACGAGGAGATGGTCCTTTTCAAGTGGTTGAGAAAGTGAACGACAATGCTTACAAGTTGGACTTGCCGGGTGAATACAATGTAAGTGCTACATTTAATGTTTCCGACTTATCCCCTTTTAATGATTCTGCAGATTTGAGGACAAATCCTTTTCAAGAAGGGGGGGATGATGTGAGCACATCTACACAAGCTCAATCAGCTGATCCGGAGGTCTTACCATCAGGACCCATCACTCGATCAAAGGCTAAGCAATTCAGGGAAGTTCTTATTCTTAAATGTTTACAAGTCTCAGAATCCCTTAATAATGCATATGCCTTAGAGAATAAACTTTACACTATGTTACATACTGATGTGTAACATCTTGTAACTATATAGTACTTAAGCTAGTATTGTGTTTATTAAGCATGTAAATAGGTGTGTTTTCAATAAGTTCAATAAGAACACAAGCTCATAATCATGTTTACCATGTTTCTTTAGCTTGTTACATGTTTTCCAATATGATAACTATGTTTTTCAGCTTGTTTTAACTTTCTTTAATAAGTTTACAATACTTATGATGGTATAACTTTTGTTTTCTCATAGGCACAAGGAAGAGTACCAAATGAAGGACTTCACCTTAGCTCGGGAAAAGCTCAATGGATTTCTAGCAGCTCGTTTCAGCTCAACTAATCCTCAACACTTCAGCTAGCTGAATTCAGCTCAACTCAGCTCCATTCAGCTCAACTCCAGCTCTACTAGCTCAACTCAAGCTGGTGAGTCCCGGGATAGCTCAAAGGTGTCCTCCACGTGGGAGAGTGTGTCATGGTCATGTGACCAGCATGAGGGGCGTCCACCATCCTTCCAAGCATGTGCATGGCATGTGGCAGATTCAAATTTCAAGATTTCCCTCCTTGAAGTTGGCGTCAAAGTAAGATAAGGACAAGGAGTTATTTCCTTTGAATTTCACACATAAAACACATGTGTTAAATGTTTGAAATTCAGTCTTCCCTCCCTCCAAAACCAGCCGGCCACAAAGGATAAGGATGAGTAGTTTTCTCATCCACATTTAACATAATTAACACATGTTAATTGTGCTTACATTTCAGCCACTCATCTGAAACTTCCAATTCAATTCTGGCCAAGTATTCTAGGCGCCAACTCCCTTGTACTAGCCTATATATATGTATACTTTGTAATGTAAAAAAAAAAAAAGACAATTTGAATGAAATTTACTTTTGTGAGAATTTCTCTCATTTCGGTTCTTTTGAGAACTTTCTGACTTCTCAAGTTCGTTGCTTGCGTGGTCAACCCCTTTGATACTTTGGGTTCTCGGTTGTAGATAATCGAAGGGTCCAAGTCCGTCTGAAGCAAGTTCAAGATAAGGTTCGGGTTCGTTCAACAGATTGTTCGAGTTCATCCTTGGAGTTTGTTTCATTTTATTTCTTTTCCTTGTTTTTATTTCATTTTCGTACTACCCCTTGCAACCTATTTTTCAACCTTGTCAGAAACTTCATTTCTCACCATTCACCTCACCAAAGACCAATCCTAGCCATAACCAAACCAATACTTTCAGCGTTCCACCATTGTCAACTTCTCCGAGCCTTCATCTTCTACATTCTGTCTACCTAAATTTTCCAGCCCTTTTAAACACCAATTTGCAGCCATGCTTATTGCAGGAGACATCTTACTTCAATCCTAGATCCGAAACAATCAAGAAGGCGTCCTCAACAAGGAGCCCTCTTATCACTCTTCAAGCAAATCTCGTAAATGAACGGTCCCTCTCTGAGAGTATACCATGATGGACGACCATGTCTTTGAGCGTATGTCGCAATGATTGACCCTTCTCTTTAGGTGCATGTCATAATGAACGGTCCCTTTCTTAGAGCGTATACCATCATGGACGACCCCGCTCTTTGAGCGTATGTCGCGGTGAATGACCCCTCTGTTCGAGCGTATGTCATAATGAATGATCTCTCTCTTTGAGCATATACCATGATGGACAACCCCTTTCGTTGAGCGTATGTCGCGATGAATGATCCCTCTCTTTGTGTGAATGTCTTGGTGAATGGTCACTCTCTTCGATAGTTTACCGTGATGGATGACCCCTCTCTTTGAGCGTATGTCGCGATGAATAACCCCTCTCTTCGAGTGCATGTCATGGTGAACTGTCCCTCTCTTTCATCGTATACCGTGATTGATGACCCCTCTCGTTCAGCGTATGTTGCGATGAATGACACTTCTCTTCGAGTGCATGTCATGGTGAACAGTCCCTCTATTTGAGCGTGTACCATGATAAACGACCCGTCTCTTTGATCGAATGTCGCGATGAATGATCCCTCTCTTCGAGAGCATGTCATTATGAACGGTCCCTCTCTTTGAGCGTATACCGTCATGAACGACCCCTCTCTTCGAGTGCATGTCATAATGAGCGGCCCCTTTCTTAGAGCGTATACCGTGATGGACGACCCCTCTCTTTGAGCATATGTCGTGGTGAATCTTATAGTCCACGTCATGGGGAATGGTCCCTCTCATTGAGCATATACCATGATGGGCGATACCTCTCTTTGAGCGTATGTCGCAATAAATGACCCATCTCTTCGAGTGCATGTCAAAATTATTGGTCCCTTTCTTAGAGCATATATCATTATGGACGACCCCTCTCTTCGAGCGTATGTCACGGGGAATGATCCCTCTCTTTGAGCGTATGTCATAGGGAATGACCCCTCTCTTTGAGCGTATGTTGCAGGGAATGACCCCTTTCTTTGGGCGTATGTCGCAGGGAATGACCCCTCTCTTCGAGCGTATGTCATAATGAATGGTCCTTCTCTTTGAGCGTATGCTGTGATGGATGACCCCTCTTTGAGTGCATGTTATAGTGAACTGTCCTTTTCTTAGAGCGTCTACCGTGATTGACGATCCCTCTCTTTGAGCGTATGTCACGATGAGTGACCCCTCTCTTCGAGTGCATATGATATGCTCCAACTCTCCAATTGTTGTTGTGGAGAGAAGGTTTGATATTCTCGACCATGATTACAATCAAGACTTGATAAGTCGGCTATAGTGATTAATGAAATGGATAGGATGGAATGTATATAAGGTGGTAAAGAAATAGTATTCAAAGGTAACAAAAGTAGAACTTATGCTATGAAATAAAAAACCCAACTTATAGTATGCTTTGACAGTGGTATAGGACTTAGACCCTTAGGAAATAAGTTCCTAGAATCTTAAGTATGGATTGAAAAGATAGAAGATGCAACAAACCTATATAATAGATTTGATAAGTTGATTTAGTTATAAAACGAACAAGTTTGAGAGAGAGTAAACTCACAAAGGAATATTTATATTGATCAAAGATGTGATTTACAAATGAATTTAAGTCCTATTTATAGTTTTCTAAGAGGTTTGGCCGGAATTTCCTTTAATTATTAGGATAACCATTTATTTGAATGGCGTCCCCCCACCAAATCTATTCGAAAAGATGTAACTTCTCGGTCCAGCCTGCACTATCTTCAGTAATTTGGCCATATCTCGAGCTCCCGATATCGGATTGATGCGATTCAACATGTGTTCGAAAGATAAGAGATAGGGTCCAAACCCCAGTTATGCTTGTATCCTGCTCTAAAATGGAAAACAAGTGGACCATCATGAATCTGTCTAATGAAAAGTGTTAATTCTTTGTTTTGGCACCCATTTCCATTCCCTCCATGATCTTGGCGCCCAATATGGATAATGGACGGACATGATGCTTGGGGAAGGGTATGTGACCTTTGGGTGTTGAGCTGAGAGTGATAGTTAGAGTTGAGGTGAACTAATCGAGCTGAAAGTGAGCTGAATTGAACTGAGTTATCTAGCTGAAAGACATAGCTAAAGTTTGAAGCTAAAATAAGCTAATCTAAGATGCCTTTAGCAAAGTGAGTTGGTTCGTTAGCTTCCCTATACTCTCTTCTAGTGCTAGGAGTGTTTTGGAGCTGATCCAAATCTCCTAAGGCCTCATTTTGAATTATGCTTCATTTGAGCTTATATGGGATTTGTGAGCTGACATGAAGCTAGTCTTGAGTTCTTTAAGTACCGTGGGAGTGTTCCATGCATTTTCAAGCTATTCTGAAGTTGGCTCCTTGTGTTTCTAGCATTGCCATTCGTTTAGCTTCTTCTGAGCTAACTGAGCTGACACCGAGCTAATACTTACTCCTTGAACAGTATGTAAGTCCTATGAAGAAAACATAAAAATGGAAATAATGACAATACTTAAAATAATTAATATAAATTTAGATCTAAGCTGAAACTTAATAATATGGTTATAATGACTATTCATGTTTATAGCCAAATTAATATAACTCTTAAGTATCTTACTATAAAGTATATAAAAGTAATAAATACTAGCATCAGTAAGATAACTCCCCTTTGATCCCATGCGTGAAATGAAGCATGAAGCATGAAAGTATGATATAAATGAGCAAAAATGTGAACACATCCGTACGTCATGATAAATGACCCCTCTCTTCGAATGCAAGTCATAATGAACGGTTTCTATATTTGGGCTAATACCGTGATCAATGACCCCTCTCTTTGAGCGTATGCTCGGATGAACGACCCCTCTCTTCGAGTGCATGTCATGGTGAACGGTCCCTCTCTTTGAGCGTATGTCGCGATGAATGATCCCTCACTTCGAGTGCATGGTCACAATGTACGATCCCTTTCTTAGACCGTATTCCGTGCTAGACGACCCCACTCTTTGAGCGTATGTCGCGGTGAGTGACCTCTCTCTCCAAGCGTATGTCATAATGAACGATTCCTCTCTTTGAGCGTATGTAATGATGCTCGACCCCTCTCTTTGAACGTATGTCGCGATGAATGACCCCTCTCTTTGAGCGTATAACGTGATGGACAACTCCTCTCTTTGAGCCTATGTTGCAATGAATGACCCCTCTCTTCGAGGGCATGTTATAAAAAACGTCCCTTTCTTAGAGCGTATACCTTGATGGTTGACCCCGCTCTTTGAGTGTATGTCCTTGTGAATCAATGATCTCTTCAAGCGTATGTCATAATGAACGATCCCTCCCTTTGAGCGAATATTGTAATGGACGATCCCTCTATTTGTTCGTATGACGCGATGAATGACCTCACTCTTCAAGTGCATTTTATAATAAACAGACCCTCTCTTAGAGATTATACCGTGACAGACGACCCCTCTCTTCGACGTATACCGTGATGGAAGACCCCTCTATTTGAGCATATATTGCGGTGAATGACCCTTCTCTTCGAGCATATGTCATAATGAATGGTCTCTCTCTTTGAGCGTATACCTTGATGGGCGACCCCTTGATTTCAGCGTATGTTGCAATGAATGACCCCTCTCCTCGAGTGCGTGACATGGAGAATTTCCCCTATTTGAGCGTATACCGTGATGGACGACCAATCACTTTGAGCATATGTCGCAATGAATGACCCCTCTCTTCAAGTACATATCATAATAAACGGTCCCTCTCTTTGAGTGTATACCGTGATGGACAACCCCTCTTTAAGCCTTTTTCGCGATGAATAATCCCTCTCTTCGAGTTCATACCATAATGAACGGTCCTTCTCATAGAGCGTATACGATGGCCGATGACCCATTTCTTTGACCTATCTCTTCAGGTGCATGTCATGGTAAACGGTCCCTCTCTTTGAGCGTATATCGTGATGGACAACCCCTCTCCTTGAGCGTATGTCACGATGAATGATCCCTCTTTTCGAGTGAATGTCATGCTGAGCGGTCCCTCTCTATTAGCATATGCCATGATGGACGACCCCTCTCTTTGAGCGTATGTCGCGATGAGTAACCCCTCTCTTCGAGTGCATTTCATAATGAACGATCCCTCTTTTTGAGCGTATAACGTTAAGGACGACCCATCTCTTTGAGCGTATGTTGCAAAGAATGAGCCCTCTCTTCGAGTGTATGTCATAATGAACGGTCCCTTTCTTAGAGCATATACCGTGATGGATGACCCCTCTCTTTGAGCGTATGTCTTGGTGAATGACCCCTCTCTCCGAGCATAAATCATAATGAATGGTCCCTCTCTGTGAGCGGGTGTCATGATAGATGACCCCTCTCTTTGAGCGTATGTCGCGATGAATGAACCTTATCTTTGAGTACATGTCATAATGAACAATCCCTCTCTTTAAGCGTATACTATGAAGGACGACCCTTTTGTTTGAGCGTATGACTCGATGAATGATACATCTCTTCGAGTGCATGTCATAACGAACGGTCCCTTTCTTAGAGCGTATACCGTGATTAATGACCCCTCTCTTCGAGCGTATGTCATAATGAAATGTTCTTATCTTTGAGAGTATACCGTGATAGACGACCCTTCTCTTTATGCCTATGTCGCGATAAATGACCCCTCTCTTCGAGTGAATGTCATAATGTATGGTCCCTTTCTGAGAGCGTATTAGAGAATCCGTTTGATTTTTTTTTGAAAGAAAAGGCTTCATTAAAAAACCCTTATAGCCAGTCACCTCGGGAGGTGTGTTGGCCCCTATGGGGAAAAGAGTATTCAAGTTTTTATTGAGAAGAAGAGGAGAACCTCTCTGAGTTTACATAAGTCCGAATAAAATCGGGAAAGTTACATCCAAAAGAGAAAGAAAGAAAAGAACGCAAAGCTCTAGAAGCAAGGACATGAGCTACAACATTTTCTTCTCTAGGTATATAACAAATCTTACAATCAGGCAAAGCACCAAGAGTAGAACGAATTCAAGACAATAAAGGTTGCACCATGGAAAGATCATGATGATGGGTGTTGTTAACTTTGTTGGCAATAGAAGCAGAATCGGTCTCAAGGATGATATTACACCAACCATTATCAACAACAAGATTAAGTCACTCCAAAATGCAAGAGCTTCAGCTGAAGCTGGATTTAGACAGAAGGCGAGGGGCATAGAGCATCCACCAAGGACAGAGCCTGATGAATCCCGAGCAATGACACCTACAGTAGCTCCCTTTAAAATTGGGTAGAAGGCGCCATCCATATTAACTTTAACAAAACCGCGGTCTAGGTTTGTCCATCTAGCCTGAGCAAAGGTTGGCTCAGCTAGTCGGGATCTTAGATGGAGAGCATCATTGGCTGATGTATAATCGTCGAAGAGTTTTAGTGCGTTAAATACAGTTAACCATGGTGGTTGGAGATGGTTGTTATGGACAAAGTCATTACGACGATTCCATAAATTCCATAAAATTGTTATCATGAAGGAGAATTCGTGCAATGAGAGAAAACCAACTATTTCAGAAAGCCACTGGTGGGGGGAGATTGAAGTATTAGAGAAAATACAGTCTCAAAACCCTACCAAACGGAGAGCTTCCATGGCACTAGGACAATCCCTTAAAGCATGAAGGGTAGTTTCAATATCCGTATTACAAATTGGGCAAACCCCAGTACCGAGATTTGCTTGGAGGATTTTGTGGCCAGACGGTAGGGCATCATGGCTTAATCGCCATCCAAAGGAACGAACCTTAGGCAACGTAGGCAACTTAGAAAGAATTTTCCATAGCCTAGAGGGTCTATTAACCGACCCTAGTTATAGTTGGAGAAATTGATAACCGGAATGCCCCTTAAAGATGCTAGTCGTGATGATCCCAAAGGATAGTACCTTTCGTATCATTAATGATTGGTACATTAAGGATTGTGTTAGCATCTTTGTGAGAGAAGTAATCTCTCGCCTTGGATTCATCCCATCGCGTTAGGTTAGACATCATAAAAATATCCTGCTCGAAGAGGGACTCCCTCATTCACTTCATTATCGCCATAAAGGTGTAAAGGCTTAGATCCTCCCCAATTGTCGAAGTGAATCTGTATCTGACTTGACATACCTGGTCGTTTAAAAAAGCCATTTCCAAGTTTAGAGATAGATATACTAAGACCTTTCCAAGCAAAGAAAGATCTTCAAGTGGAATCGGATTCGAGCACAGAACCTGGTGGATAATATTTACACTTCTAGACCTGACTAAGAAGATTATCATGCTCATAAATTAGTCTCTAAATTTGTTTACCAAGTAACGTAATGTTGAAATTGTGAAGATCGCGAAACCCTATACCTACGTCTGCTTTCGATAGACAGATAGTTACCAAGCTATTCACGTTTATCGGCTTTACCCGACCACCAATAACGGCGTATCGAAATAGTCATATCATTGATAATGTTTTGGGGTAGAAGGTAACAAGACGTAACATATTATGGAATTGATTGTACGATATATTTGATGAAAATTTCTCTATTGCTAAAGGAAAGAAAGTGCTTATCCCATTTGCAAAGACGAGCATTCATTTTGTCTCTGGTAAAACCCAAATTTGTTGTCTTATTCTTCCCAATGAGGAGTGGAACCCCCAAATAAATACCAGGGTCATCGACTTCTCTTACATTAAGGATGTTATTGATTTTTGATCGAAGGGATGTAGATGTTTTGCGTGAGAAATATATAGCTGATTTTTCAAAATTCACCGCCTGACCAGACGAAATGGCATAAAATGCAAAACGTCCTTGAGGTGTTGACTTCTGTAGTTGTATTCTTAACGAACACCACACAGTCAGCAAAGAGGAGGTGATTTATACGGGGGTCGTTCCTGCTAGCACAAAGGCCAGGGAGATTGCCAATAACTTTCTCAGCATTGAGCAATGCTGAAATACCTTGAGTACAGAAAAGAAATAAGAAAGGTGAAAGGGGATCTCCTGGTCGAAGCCCTATTTTCGAGCTTATGTCATAACGAATGACCCCTCTTTGAGTGTATGTCGCGATGAATGACCCCTATTTTCGAGTGCATGTCATAAAGAATAGTCCCTCTCTTTGAGCGTATACTGTGATGGACGACCCCTCTCATGGAGCCTATGTTGCGATGAATGATCACTCTCTTCGATAGCATTTCATAATGAATGGTCCATCTCTTTAAGGGTATACTGTGATGGACGCCGCCGCACTTTGAGCGTATATCGCGAGTAATGACCCCACTCTTCGAGTGCGTGTCATAAGGAACGGTCCTCTCTTTGAGAGTATACTGTGATCGATGACCCCTCTCTTTAGGCGTATGTTGCGATAAATGACCCCTCTCTTCAAGAGCATGTCATAATGAACGGTCCCTCACTTTGAGCGTATACCGTCATGGATGACCACTCTCTTTGAGCGAATGTTGCGATGAATGATCCCTCTCTTCGAGTACATGTCAGAATGAACGGTCCCTTTCTTAGAGCGTAT
Source organism: Abelmoschus esculentus (assembly GCA_035048815.1). NCBI lineage: Eukaryota > Viridiplantae > Streptophyta > Magnoliopsida > Malvales > Malvaceae > Abelmoschus > Abelmoschus esculentus. The sequence continues at coordinate 6,211,406 of JAUCBN010000026.1, read as the reverse complement.
ACCGTGATAGACGACCCCTCTCTTTGAGAGTATATCGCGATGAATGACCCCTCAAATCGAGTTTTTGAGCATAAGTTGCGATGAATGACCCTTCTCTTCGAGTGCATGTCATGGTGAGAGGTCCCGCTCTTTGAGCGTATACCTTGATGGACGACCCCTCTCTTTGAGAGTATGTCGCGATGAATGAACCCTCAAATCGAGTTGTTGAGCATATGTTGCGATGAATGACCCTTCTCTTCGAGTGCATGTCATGGTGAGAGGTCCCTCTCTTTGAGCGTATACCTTGATGGACGACCCCTCTCTTTGAGCGTATATCGCGATGAATAACCCTCTCTGTGAGTGCATGTCATAATGAACAATCACTTTCTTAGAGCGTATACCGTGATGGGCGACACTTCTCTTTGATCGTATGTCGCGATGAATGACCTCTCTCTTCAAGCGTATGTCATAATGAACGATCCTTCTCTTTGAGTGTATACTGTGATTGATGAACCCTCTCGTTGAACGTATATTACGATGAATGACCCCTCTATTTGAGTACATGTCAAGGTGAACGGTCCAATTGTTAGAGCCTATACCGTGATGGACAACCCTTCTCTTTGAGCGTATGTCGCGGTGACTAACCGCTCTCTTCAAGCGTATGTCATAGTGAATGGTTCCTCTCTTTGAGCGTATACGGTGATGGACGACCCCTCTCTTTGAGCGTATGTCGCGATGAATGACCCCTCTCTTCGAGTGCATGTCATAATGAACGATCCCTCTCTTCGATCGTATACCGTGTTGTACTCTGCTGCTCTTTGCGTGTATGTTGCGATAATGAACCCTCTCGTCGAGTGCATGTCATAATAAACTGTCCCTCTCTTTGAGCCTATACCGTGATGGACTCTGCCTCTCTTTGAGTGTATGTCGCGATGAATGACCCCTCTCTTCGATTGCATGTCATAACGAATGGTCCATCTCTTTGAGCGTATACCGTGATGGTCGCCGCCGCACTTTGAGCTTATATCGCGATCAATGACCCCTCTCTTCGAGTGCTTGTCATAATGAATGATCCTCTCTTTGAGCGTATACCGTGAGGGACGACACCTCTCTTTGAGAGTTTTTCGCGATGAATGACCCCTCTCTTCGAGTGCATGTCATAATGAACGGTCCCTCTCTTCGATCGTATACCTAGAGGTGGCAAATGGGACATTCGGTTTGGTTTCAGTTCGGTTCATTTCGGGTTTATTTACATTCGGTTTAGATTCGGTTTGGATCAGTTCTGGTTTTGGTTTCGATTTTAATTTGGTTATATGATAATTTGGTTCGGTTTAGATATCGGATCGGTGATTTGGGTCAATATTGGATTTGTTGTTTTCGGGTCGGGTCAATATCGGGTCGAAATTTTTCGGGTCAGGTCCATGTAGGGTCATTCAAATCAGTTTGGGTCAATTCAATCTTTGAATTTTCAGGTTAATTTGGTTTGAGTTGGACTTAAGTATAAATGTAATCGTCTATATTATATATAGAATTAATCATATATTCTTGTAAAAATATATCATTTTTATTTCATATTGGAATTGTTTTAAAAAATTTTGCCTCAGCTTTTATTCGAGTAAAGTCAGTATTGGTAATATAAGGGATAATGCCATTTTTGTGAATACATGGATTCATTAATAACATTTTGGTCATTTTTATAACACCCCAAATTTTAACAAAAACTAAACTGATTTTTAAAGTAGGAAATGTAATATTAAAAATTAAATTATTATCAGATGTAGTGATTAATTAGTATTATCATAATAAAAAAGATAATAAAATATATATTATTTAATTATTTATCATATGGTTAAAAAATAAACTATAGTAAAAATATATTATTCATTCACTTTGACTCAATTATCGGGTTAAAATCGGATTGATATTCGGTTTAGATTGATTTTTAGCAAGTTAATTTCGGGTTGTTTTCGGTTCAGGTTGTTTTCGGTTCGGGTGAAATCGTTACGGATTCTTCTAGAATTTGGATCAGTTTCGGTTTCGGTTCGGGTTTCAAATCACGCTAAATCATCAGTTTCGTTTCGTTTCGGGTTTTGGTTCGGGTAAATCGGTTTGATTTTCGGTTCTCAGATCAAGTTTGCCAGGTCTACGTATACCGTGATCAATGACCCCTTTCTTTGAGTATATATTGTGATGAATAACCCTTCTCTTTGAGTGCATATCAAGATGAACTGTCCCTCTCTTTGAGTGCATATCAAGATGAACTGTCCCTCTCTTTGAGCGTATACCTTGATGGACTACCCCTCTCTTTGAGCGTATGTCGCTATGAATGATCCCTCTCTTCGAGTGCATGTCATAATGAACAGTCCCTTTCTTAGAGCGTATACCGTGATTTACGACCCTTCTATTTGAGTGTATCTCGCGATGAATGATCCCTCTCTTCAAGAGTATGTCATAATGAACGATCCTTCTCTTCGAGTGTATACCGTAATCAATGACCCCTCTCTTTTAACGTATATTGTGATGAATGACCCCTCTCTTTGAGTGCATGTCATGGTGAAAAGTCCATTTCTTAGAGCGTATATCATGATGGACAACCATTCTCTTGAGCGTATGTCGCGTTAAATGACCCCTCTCTTCAAGCATATGTCATAGTGAACGGTCTCTCTTTGAGCGTATATGGTGATGGACGACCAATCTCTTTGAGCGTATATGGTGATGGACGACCAATCTCTTTGAGCGCATGTCGCGATGAATGACCCCTTTCTTCGAGTGCATGTCATAAGGAAAAGTCCCTCTCTTTGAGCGTATACTGTGATGGACGCCGCAGCACTTTGAGCTTATATTGCGATAAGTGACCCCTCTTCGAGTGATGTCATAATGAACGGTCCCTCTCTTTGAGCGTATACCTCTTCGACTACATGTCATAGTGAACGATTCCTTTCTTAGAGCATATATCGTGATGGACGAGCCCTCTCTCGGAGCGTTTGTCGTGATGAATTCCCCCTTCTTCGAGCATATGTAATAATGAACAGTCCCTCTCTTTGAGCGTATACGTCAACCCCTCTCTTTGAGCGTTTTTCACGATGAATGACCCCTCTCTTCGAGTGCATGTCATGGTGAACGGTCCCTCTCTTTGAGTGTATACCATGAGGGACGACACCTCTCTTTGAGCGTATGTCGCGATATTTGACCCCTCTCTTCGAGTGCAAGTCATAATTAATGATCCCTTTCTTAGAGCGTATACCGAGATCAACAACCCCTCTCTTTGAGAATATGTCATGATGAATGACCCCTCTCTTCGAGTACATGTCAGTGAATGGTCCTTTTCTTAGAGTGTTTACCATGATGGACGACCCCTCTCTTTGAGCGTATGTCGCGATGAATGACCCCTCTCTTCGAGTTCTCTCCTTAACTGTTGTTTTTAATTCTAGTGTTTACTCTCCCTTAAATTGTGATAATGAAGGCTTTCATTGCATGTCTTCTCTTTCTTTCTTGCTGAAACTGACAACCTTAAAATGATGTAAAGACTCTCTTGAAAGCGTTAAAACCATTGCTGGAAATAACAACATTCAAGTGGTGTAATTGCTCCATTGAATTGCATTGTAACCAATCAGCCTTGATGGGTCTTCAAGGGACTTCAATTGATGTAAATGCCATGTCATTCCTGAGAATATGATCAACCATTTGCTCCAAAGAATAACATAGCTGAAATATATAAGCAACCACTAGATAACAACTTTATTCAATAAAAATAAAACTGAATGCATGAAACAGATTTAATGAGCTAGATTAATTAATGAAACTAGTTACATTGAATGTTCTAGTTTAATTAATTAAATCACACACTAAATTAACTTATAAACATAAGAAAACTAGCATGCTTTAAGTGAACTATCATGCATTAATTAAACTAATGAACTTAATTGAACTAACATGCTTAAATGAACATCAAGCATTATTTATTCATGCACACATGCTTAACGGTCCCTTGAATGACCCCTATCTTTGAGTGCATGTCTTGGTGAACGATTTCTCTCTTTGAGCGTATACCATGATGGGCAACTCCTCTCTTTGAGCGTATGTCTTGGTGAACGATCTCTCTCTTTGAGTGTATACCGTGATGGGCAACTCCTCTCTTTTAGCGTATGTGGCAATGAATGACCCCTCTCTTCGAGTGCATGTCATAACAAATAGTGCCTTTCTTAGAGCGTACATCATGATGGATGACCATTCTCTTTGAGCGTATGTCGCGATGAATGAGCCTTCTCTTCGAGTGTATGTCATAATGAACAGTCCTTTTCTCAGAGCGTATACCGTGATGGAAGACCTCTCTCTTTGAGCGTATGTCACGGTCAAATGACCCCTCTCTTCGAGCGTATACCGTGATGGAAGACCTCTCTCTTTGAGCGTATGTCACGGTCAAATGACCCCTCTCTTCGAGCGCATGTCATAATGAACGGTCCCTCACTTTGTGCGTAAGCCGTGATAGACGACCCCTCTCTTTGAGCGTATGTCACGATCAATGACCCCTCTCTTCGAGTGCATGTCATAATGAACTGTCCCTTTCTCAGAGCATATATCGTGATGGAATACCCCTCTCCGATATGCTCCAACTCTCCAAGATGATTGTAGAGAGAAGCTTTGATTGCCCGGACCTTAGAATGCAAGCCAAGCCTTGTATCACGCTTGTTTCCTGAACAAAAGAATGTTAAAAGATGCTGGAAATAAGATAAGGATGATTCAAGAAGGGGTTATGGTGTAGGGGATGTTGATGGTTGATTAAGGAAGGAAATAGAGGTGTTTAAGTGATGTAAATAATATGAAAGGATATGTAAAGGGCTGGTGAAGAATAGTGGACGAAAATGGAAGATGGATGGTGATTATGGGGTGTTGAAATGATAGTATTCAAAGGGGTAAAGGTTGAACTTATGTTATAGGAACATAAACCCAATCTAGTTGCAATTCTGAGGGTGGTAGATGCACTTAGACCTCTTGGAATTGTAATTCCAGAAACCTAAAGTATAAAGGATGAAGGGTGATGCAATAATTCAAAGAGATGATTTGATATGTCGATAAAGTTCTAAAAAGAAAAAGAATGAGAGATTAACTCAGAAACTAAATAATCTGATTCAAAGTTGTTGCCTGAAATGCCAAAATGGCTACATATTTATAGGAAATGAAAGGGTGTGGACAAGGGACATTTCCCTTTGAAAGGGTGGCCGAATAGTGGCCTTGGTGTCTGTTTAATTGGTGGCATCTCCCACTTTAACCGTTCGGTTGAATGGTGTCTCCTCCCACTAATTGTTGTAACTTTTCGATTTAAAATTCTAGCCTGCACAGTCTTCAATAAATTGGACATATCTCGAGTTCCCGACAGCGGATTGATGAGATTCAACATGCTCTGGAAAGAAAAGAGACTGAGGAACAACTTTCATGAAGACACCAAAGTCCAACCTGCAAAGAAACAACTTAAACTAATAAGTATGATGTTACTAAACATGTGTTGAATATTAAAAATGCATAATATATGCCAGATAAAGATGTGGTTCAATATCAATTACTAAGTTATCAATAGTAATATAAGGAAATAAACATTATAGGTATATAATATGAGATAGCAAGCGAGTGTAGCACATGAATTGAATAAATAAAGAGGATTAAGTAGAACTCCTTGAGTGGACTTGTGTGACTTAGGGTATGGCAGAATTTAAGGTTGGCCGTGCATATAGCATCCCCTCCTTCTTTTGGGCAATTTGTCCTCAAATCGAACTCCTTGGTGCTGGAATCTCCCTTAGCAATGGGAATGACATGGTTTTTCCGTGCATGTCCTTTAACTCCTTGAGTTTCTGAAAACAAGATGGGAACTTTTTGGCTTCTTTTGGGTTAGAAAATTCAGAAGTGATCACGTGATGTGTCAAAAGACATTCCTTAATCAACTTGATGCTGCTAGATGCCTTTTCTTCCTTAAGTCTTCCTTCTTTAAGCTTGGTTTGGATCTTCTCTTATTTCCAAGCCTCCACACTTTGTTTCATCAAAATCCGATCACTTTGCACTTGTTTTGGCGTGTTCACTTGCACTAATTGCGCATATTTGACACGCATCAAGTTTTTGGCGCCATTTCCGGGGATTGACAACTAAATTTTATTTTCTTTATTTCTTGCTTTTATTTTATTTATTTTAATTTTATTATTATTTTTTTACTAGATTTATTTTTTGTGTATGATCAAGGCCAACCCTAGCAATCCACTGTACGAGATCGATCCAGAAATTGAAAGAACCTACCAAGGATTGAGAAGACAGATCCAATGAGCCATGACATTAAATCAAGGAAACCAGAACCTACTTGCTGGCAATGAAGGCCTTCCACAGCAACCACTGCCGCGGTAGTTAACTGTTAGAGATTTTCTGGTGGAAGATCTGAATGGATTGAACCATGGAGTTGTTACGCCAGAGATAGGAGCAACCCACTTTGAGCTCAAACCAGTGATGTTCAAGATGCTTAATACTATTGGACAATTTAGTGGGTTTGCAACTGAACATGTCAGGCAACATCTCAAGTCCTTCATGAAAGTCTACAACTCATTCAAAATTCAAGGAGTGTCTATAAAGACATTTTGAGATTAAAATTTTTGCCCTATTCACTGAGGTATAGGGCCAAGACCTGGTTAAATAGCATTCCGACAGGACCTATTGGATCTTCGAGTGAACTCTGCCGAGAATTCATTATGCGATTTAACCCTGCAAACTTATATGATCGAATCCGTAATGAAATTATTTCTTTTTGAAAAGCTGAAGACGAACCTATGTACGAGGCTTGGGAACGCTACAGAGAATTACTAAACAAATATCCATTGCATAGATTTCTACTATGGACACAAGTAACCATGTTCTACAATGCTACCAATGCCACGATAAGGATAATGTTAGATGTCTCGGCAAATGAAACACTCCTTGAAAAAGCTCCGAAAGAAGCTATTGAGATTCTGAACAAATTCGCAAGGAACGATTTTCAATTCCCTACTTCTAGGCGAGGAGGATTAAGACGCCAAGCCACAGTGAATGAACTAGAAACTACCAATTTAGTGGCAGCACAATTGGCATGTTTAACCAAGATGGTTCAGAACATGCAAGTACAGCAAAATACTCATGAGGTAAAAGGGATCAATTCTTCTGAGTGTATGCAAGATGAGGAATCTGATTTCTATGTCGGAAATTACAACCGGAACAACAATATGATGTCTAATACATATAATCCGGCATGGAAAAAGCATCCAAATTTTTCATGGAGCAATCCTAATAATGACTTGAACCCCACTAACCAAGCCTCAGGTTACCAAAATACACTGTTGCAGCAGCATGTTCAGCAGCCATTGTCGCAGCAGCAGATGCATCAGCAACAACCTATAAACTCATTAGAAAATACTCTCAAGGCCTTCATAATGAAAACAAAATCATATATGGCAGAGAACAGTAGTTTCATGAAGAGAACTGATGACTTCGTGAATAGAATTGAGATGAGGCTGCAAAATCAGGAAGCTGCAAAATCAAGAAGCTGCTATTAAATCACTAGAAACTCAAGTTGGTCAATTTGCTCAAAAACAGAATACTAGACCACAGGGAGGACTACCTAACAATACTGAAGTTGCTAAAGGAATAGGCCATGAACAATGTAAAGCAATCACCACAAGAAGTGGCCTACAGCTTAAAGAGACAATGGGTAAGCCAGCAACCAAAGTTCCAACAACAACACATGAGGAATCAGACAAGGAGGACTTGGATGCTGAACAAACTGAACATGAGAACACTTCCCCAACAGAGAGCTCGACAATATATGAACTAATTGCCGAGACAGTAAGAAACACAGTGGTTCCAGGTATTAAATTCCAAACCAAGGAAACCCTAGAAGAGATGAGACCACCACCACCTTTCTCACAAAGGTTAAAAAAACAAAAACACGACCACCAGTTCAAAAAGTTCATGGATATTTTAAAGCAAGTCCACATCAACTTGCCATTTGTTGAGGCAATTGAACAAGTGCCCAACTATGCTAAATTCTTGAAAGAAATTGTGTCTAAAAGAATGAATCTAGGTGAGTTTGAAACAGTGACAGCAACTGAAGAATGCATGACAATGCTGCACAATCGCATACGACCCAAACTGAAGGATCCTGGATGCTTTACAATACCTTGTGTGATTGGTAACAGTTATGAAGGAATGACATTATGTGACCTAGGAGCAAGTATCAATCTCATGCCCAAATCAGTCTTTCAAAAGTTTGGAATAGGAAGGACAAAGCCTACGATAGTGCTGCTCCAACTTGCGGATAGATCCTATGTGCATCCTGAAGGAAAAATAGAGGACATATTGGTAAGGGTAGACAAATTTATTTTTCCTGACGAATTCCTTGTCCTCGACTGTGAAGTAGATGATAATGCACCGATCATCTTGGGAAGACCTATCCTTGCTACTGGACAAACCTTAATTGATGTGGGAAATGGAGAGTTGACAATGAGGGTCAATGACCAACAAGTCAAACTCAATGCATTTCAAAAATTGAAAAAATTTGATGATCCAGAAGAGTGCAAAGTCCTTCATACAACAGACGCAGACACAAAGATATCCTACCTCGGCAACACGCTCAGGAGATTATTTGGCATGAAAATTAAGCCCGGGGTGGAGGCAGAAAATAAGGATGGACACAAAGCAGAAGGGAAAGGCCAACACTTGAAGAAAAATCTAGGCTAATAAGAGATAAGTAAATTGAGAGATGCATTTACACGCACTCCACTAGTAACATAATCTCTTTCCTTCTACTTTATTATATGAGGATTAGTTTTAAGTTTAGGATTTATGTCTTTTTTAATTCTTGTTATTGATGTTTTTATTTTAAGTTTTTTTAGGACAATAAAAGCAAGAATAAGGGAGAAATAGTTCACAGTAGGAATTCTGCTGAGGCAGTAAACAGTATTAGAAGCTGCAACAATCCCAACGGGCAGAAATAGTGTAACGGCTATCTGCCGAGTCTTACGTCGCGATAGTAAATGCTAACGGGCAGTAAATTCAAAACGGCTACAAAACAGCTAGTAGTTTAAACGGCTACAAGGTCGAGGCCTATATAAGCAGCATCCTTCTCTAGAACTATTCACTCTTACATTCTTGATTTCTTAGAATTCTACTAAATCTTACTCTCACAATACTCTCTGCCTACTTACAAGCATTCTTGAAATTTTCAGAATCTATTCAAGAAAGTCTCAAAGACTCTCAATCTTCATCCATGGCAGCATACAATTGATTTGCCCCTGCCACTGTTGTAGACCGATTCAACAGATCTTTTATCGCTCGGCAATTGTGGGAGGAGCAAGGGTTCCAACACAGTGAGGAAGAAAACTTCGGCATCGAACATTACTTGTTCAACAAGATTAAATATCAAGAACGAGAGATTTTTTGCCTACAACCTCCCCAGGGAAATGCCACCATAGTGCGAGAATTTTATGCACATGAGCCGAGTGATACATGTATGAGAGGGCTAAAGTAATGTACCTTGAGCAAAAATCTAAATTTGTTGGTAAAGTCTGGAAAGTCAGCAAACTTGCGTTGTCTTTTTCGATGGGTTTCGTGCATTTCTGGGCAGAGTTGTCTTCTTACAAATTGACCGCCATTCAGTTACCTTTTCAACGCATCTTGAAACACATCAATTGGATATCGGGAGCACCATCTATCTTACTATATTTTTTTCTTTTTCTTCTTTATTTTCTTGTTGAATTTTCAAGATAACTTCTCTTCCACGGTACTTTAATCTTTGATGAACTTCCTCCAATCATCAGTTTAGATTCGAGGGCGAATCTTTTTGAGGAGTGGGAGAATGATACATGTATGAGAGGGCTAAAGTAATGCACCTTGAGCAAAAATCTGAATTTGTTGGTAAAGTCTGGAAAGTCAGCAAATTTGCGTTGTCTTTTTAGATGGGTTTCGTGCATTTTTAGGCAGAGTTGTCTTCTTACAAATTGATTGTCATTCAGTTACCTTTTCAACGCATCTTGAAATGCATCAATTGTATATCGGGAGCTCAAGATATGTTTGTTTAACTGAAGATTGCGTGTGCAGAAAACTAGATACGGGATTATGATAGGATTTTGTAAAATTCAGCCCAAAAGCTACTATATAAAGTTTTTGGATGAATTAGACATTAAAATAAATTAATTCAAAGCTGGATTATAAAACTTTAACCATTTTTATTAATATTTTATTTGATTCCCTAAGATTCCTTTTAATTAGCTATCCATTGGGATTTATTCTATTAAGCTATCCATATGTTGATGTTTAGGGATTGATCAGCTATCTATTAGGCAATTCTAAGGTCTCCTTTATACTATAAAAGGAGTAGACTTTTCTCTTGTAAAAAGACATGAAGAATATGAATTTTTGAGTTATAAAAATTCTTGGCCTTGGGCCATTTTATTTGCAAGGTTGTCACCTTGCTATTTTTCTTATCAGAAGTCCTCTTCAACATAAGTACTTCAAGTTTTTATGAGGGAGATTTTCTTCAAACTCTCGCTTTCCTAAGCAATCGCGTTTAGGAGGATGAGTTAGAGCCGATTATGGTGTTTGCCTATCTAATTACGGATATGAGGGTGCCTAGGACAACAACATATCATCAATTCACCTGAGAGATTTGTTTCGTTTGCAGGTGTTTACCTATTCAATTGCGATTAGGAGGGTGCCAAGGACAAATCTATCCAACATCATACCACCACCACCACCATCTATCCCGCTGTATATTTCATATCACCGAGCAAGGACAATCTTTACGTCCACTACCGAGGCAAGCTTGTCCGTCTTGATGCCGAAGCAATCAACGATTTCTATGGCCTCATACCCATCCATGATGTTCATGCCGAATTCGTGGAGGATGTCACCACTCAAGACTACGAGTTATCAAAGATTACCTTTGTTACAACAATACCCCTTGGAAAACCGGTGCCCATAAAGGTTCTGTAACATGGCAAAGTTTAAAGCCCGAGGCTAAGCTATGGTGTATCTTTGTCAAGAGACGTCTCATCCATACCTCCCACAACAGCACAGTGGACCGCAAGAGATTGGTTCTCATCCAATCCATCATCAACAAGAGGAGCATAAATGTTGGAGAGATTATTTTACATGAAATACACGAGTGCGGTAAGAAGGAATATGGACCTCTATATTTCCTTTGTTTAATCTCTAGTTTGTGCATTGTTGCAGGAGTACAATAGAAGATACGGATGAATACACACCAAACAGGCAAGGATGGACAAAAGAATTCTGCCACAGAGTTATGCAAATCACACAGGCAAAGCCTGTCCAGGCAACCCCTCAACAGTTCACTGTCGACACTGCTGTGGAGCCAGTACACGGTAGAGATGCCTGGCACTGCCCAAGCCACTATCACAGCAGACCCCTACCAAGAGATTCTTTAGAGGATGACAGCTATTGACCTTCGGCAGCAGAGATACATGGAATATCAGAGAGAGTTCAAAATGACTCTTACCCAAATGATGATTCAGAACTTCCCCAGTCAAGGGGAGTAATTTCCAGAATTCCCTGCAAACATATTCGTCACAGTAGCGTCCTACACATAAACTACTCCAGCCCTAGGGCCGAGGCCATTCTTCTCCTCTAGATCACAACAACAGTTCCACACAGCTGGCCCATCTAGGGCAGCAAATCCTGCCGCGGCATCATGTGCCAATAGAAGACTTTCCATGCGAAGGGCAATCTTCAACACTCCCCCAAGATCCCCAATCCCAATGGGCAGTCTATCTGCTGAGATAGATGCCTCTGTCAATCAGAGCTCAGACACTATCAAGCCAAACATTCAGAATGTTAGGGCAGATCTAGAGAATGAAGGAGGAACATAAATAATGAACAATGAAGATGAAGGAGGAGAAGAGGTTAATGCTCCCACGCAACGAGCAACACCAACGAGAGTTCAGCCACCAAGACGAGCAAAGCCATCGCCATCACCAAGGGCACAACAATCAACAACAAGATCGAGAAAACAAATTGCGGAAGAAACCCCTAAATTAAGCATTGAGAACAATGCTTGGTTTGAGTTTGGGGGTGTAGAGCCACTGCCGAGGCCCTACCATGAAAATGAAGTTTTTAGTGATAAAATTTTTTGTTTTATATCCATCACTTCACTTGAAATTGTTGACCATATTCTTACACTTTCCATCATCAGTATTATCTTAGTTTATTCTTGAAGACAATAGAAATCTTTCTCCTTACCATAGTTAGATTCTGTTTTGAAGGCTTAATTATAGGATACCTAAGGAGAAAAACTTAGAAGCTTACTATATGTTGAACTTTAAAACACTTTTGGGACTTGTTTGGTTATAGGAATTCTTTTAATAAACTAATTAGGTGATAAAGACTTAGATCTTTGGAAAGGTGACTAGAGGTTCCTATCATCGGCTTTAGGAAATACTCTTCTTCATGCTAGAGGTGCCTGGAATTGGCTCAAGAAATTGTTGTTTTAAGAAGAGTACACAAAATCCAAATCTATTGTCTTGAACTTAGAGTTTATCTAAGAAGGCCCTTAATCAAACTTGTCCATAAAAACATACACACACACTAACCTTATAGTTTGTCTTCTAGGTACACCCTTAGGTAACCGAAAGGTTAAGTCTAAATAATAGACATAGTTATGGTGGGGAGAATAGATGGAAGTATAAGACCAAAGAAGAATAGAGTTTGACAAATTGATGGTTTGCATTGCTTGAGGACAAGCAATAGTTCGAGTTTGGGGGTGTGATAAGTGCTCAACACACCATCACTTTCTACAATTTTCATGGGCACTTATCATTAATTATACACCTACTTGAACCAATGCATGTACTTAATATAATATATTTAGCGATGATGCTATTAAAGATAACATTTATAGAAAAGACATAGTTTACTGCATTTTCATGTCTATGCAGGAACAAGTGTTGCCGCAGCAGCAAAATGAGGCTGAGGCAGGACCTGATGCCGAGGCAGCAAAAGATAAAAAGCAATATGGTAGGCAAACTAAGGAGAAAAATATGGAGAATGTTGCTGGACAAGAAGCCCAAGGATCGGAGCTGAACAACACATCAAAAGCCGAAGGACAAGGCCACGCGGGAAAAAGCCTTCTAGAAGAATTTAACTTATAAATATTTAACCTATGTACATAACTTGTTATCTACTCCAAGTTGTACTCTATTTAGGAAAGGTTTACCCTAGGCCAAGCCTATATAAGGCATAGCCGTCCAAGGGACTAAGAGAGCTGAATTTGAGAGAGTTTACCCTAGGAACAATTCTTCCCATCATGTTCTAAGCTTTCTTAGGGTCTAGGTGAAAGTTGTTGAGTATTAGTGAGAGGAGATTGTATCTTGTTTCTTGTTTCAATGCAATAAAATATCAAAGTTTGCTTAATCTTTGTCATTCTTTGTTTTTGCATCCAAGCTCGGGAGAGAAGTTTGTAAGTAATCTATTTGTCTAGACTCGAGAGAGTTAGACTCATGAAAGGAGTAACTGCGGTATTCAACTTGATTGCAGGATACTAATTCGGCCTAGGGATAGGTTGGAGTTTCAACGGCTAAAAGAAGTGTGAGATTGGTTGTTGATTATAATTGCTTAACGCTGGGAGGTATCATCAAGGACTAATCATCAACAGTGTTTCGACTTAGGAATAAGCGGAACCATCAAAGGACATTTTTCCGAACTTTGGTAAATCTGCCCAAGAGCAAGGGATTGCCGCGACAGAGAATACTACCAATGTCGAAGACAGTAATCTGTAGTACTACCGAGGCAGTATAGTGCAATTGCATTAGATAGAAACAGATCATTGAAATCCACTATACAGCACAACTGGATCCTGCCCTCTTTCTCAAATTTGATCTCATCTTATTTAGTTTCTTTTATTTAGTACAATCAACATCCAATTTACTTGTGTCTTTACTTTTGTCTTACAGAGCAAGAAGATCAAAGGAAGCATATTAAGTATACCAATCGCTGAGGAGATGATAACTCGATACTACTTATCACTTATTACTTGCGACGTGTTCACTTGCACTAATTGCGCATATTTGACACGCATCAAACGTATACCGTGATGGACAAGCCCTCTCTTTGAGCGTATGTAGTGATGAATGATTCCTCTCTTTGAGTGTATGTCATAATAAACAGTCCTTCTCTTTGAGCGTATGCCGTGATGGACGACCCCTCTCTTTGAGCGTATGCCGCGATGAAAGACCCCTCTCTTCGAGTGCATGCCATGGTGAACGGTCCCTCTGTTTGAGCGTATACCATGATGAACGACCCCACTCTTTCAGCATATGTCGCTATGAATGACCCCTCTCTTCGAGTGCATGTCATAATTAATGGTCCCTTTCTTAGAGTGTATACCGTGATGGACGACCTCTCTTTTTGAGTGTATGTCGCGAAGAAAGATCCCTCTCTTCGAGTGTATGTCGTGATTAGCGGTCCCTTTCTTAGAGCGTATACTGTGATAGACAACCCCTCTCTTTGAGCGTATGTCGCGATGAATGACCCCTCTCATTTATCTCATTCTTTCATGCTTCATTTCACGCATGGGATCAAAGGTGAGTTACCTTACTGATCTTAGCATTTATTACTTTTATATACTTTATAGTAAGCTTCTTAAGAGTTATTTATTTAGGCTATAAATATGAATAGTCAATATAACCACATTATTCAGTTTCAGTTTAGGTCTAAATTTATATTAAGTTATTTTAAGTATTCTCATTATTTCTATTATTATGTTTTCTTCAAAGGACTTATCTATAGCTCAAGGAGTAAATATTAGCTCGGTGTCAGCTCAGTCAACTCAGTGAGCTCAGAAGAAGCTAAACGAAAGGTAATGCTATAAACACAAGGTGCCAACTTCAGAATAGCTTGGAAATGCATGGAACACTCCTACAATACTTAAGGGGCTAAAGGATCACTCCGTGTCAGCTCACAAATCTCATACGAGCTCAAATGAAGTATAATTCAAAAAGAGGATTTAGGAGATTCGAATCAGCTCCAAAAACACTACTTAGAAGAGAGTATAAGAAAGCTAATGGGTCAGTTCACTTTGCTAAAGGCAACTCGGATTAGCTTATTTCAGCTTCAAACTTTAGCTAAGTCTTTCATCTAGATAGCTCAGTTCAATTCAGCTCACTCATAGCTCGATTAGCTCACCTCAGCTCCAACTATCACTCTCAACTCAACACCTGAAGGTCACCTACCCTTCACCAAGAATAAAGACCGACCATAATCCACATTGGGCGCCAAGATCATGGAGGGAAAGCAAGTGGGCGCCAAAACAAAGATATGGCACTCTTCATTGGGCAGATTCATGATGGTCCACTTGTTTGCCAATTTAGAGCAGGATACTTATCGAGTTGGGTTTCAGTGTCTTCAACAAAGTTGTTCCTCTATCTCTTATCTCTCCATCAAATGTTGACCACATCAATCCAATATCGTCAGCTCGAGATATGACCCAATTACTAAGGACTGTGCAGGCTGAACCGAAAAGTTACATCTCTTCTAATAGTTTTGGAGGGAGACACCATTCAAATGAATGGTTATCAGAGTAGTTAAATGTCATTTCAACCAAAACCCTTAGAAAACTTTAAATAGGACTTGAATTTCATTTTGTAAACACACAATTCAGAATATATTTTATCCTTTGTGAGAATTTTCTCTCGTTTAGTTCTTAAAATTTTATCGACTTTTCAAGTAATTTTGTACTTGGGGCGTCAACCTCTTTCTATCCATCTTGATACTTCTGGTTCTTTTAGTTCAATATACTAAAAGGGTCAAAGTCTGTTTATCACCACCCCTTAAAGATCAATATAAGGTTCAGGATTAGGTTTTCAATAACCTAGTTTCTTCCTTGAGTATCTTTAAGATGCTATTTCCATTTCACCATATCATTATCCTTACATATCCTCTCATTCCATCATCATTCCCGATCCTTTGTCATCACCATAAAACGTCCTAAACATCCATCACCCTTGTTAACACCGCATATCACCTCTCTTCCGCTTCCAAATCAGTCCCTAAACTATTCCTTTCATTCATTTCACCTATTCCTTTCATCCTTTATCCTTAATTCTTCATTTTTGCAGCGACTTCTTGCGAGGGACTTGCTTCCTTCCTAGGTCCTACAATCAAAGTTTGTCGTTCAGCACCATCAACAAGTTCGACACATATCAACACCTCTCTTTGAGCGTATATCACAATGAATGACCTCTCTCTTCGAATGCATGTCATAATTAACGGTCCCTTTCTTATAGTGTATACCGTGATGGACGACCCTCTCTTTAAGCATATGTCGCGATGAATGACCACTCTCTTCGAGTGCATGTCATAAAGAAAGGTTCCTTTCATAGAGTGTATAACGTGCTGGATGACCCCTCTCTTTGAACATATGTCGCTATGAATGATAACTCTCTTTGAGCATATGTCATAATGAATGGTGCCTCTCTTTGAGCGTATGCTGTGATGGACGACCCCTCTTTTAGCGATATTGTGATGAATGATCTCTCTCTTCGAGCATGTCATAATGAACGGTCCCTCTCTTTTAGTGTATGTCGTGATAGACAACCCATATCTTTGAGCGTATGTCGCAATGAATGAACCTTATCTTCGAGTGCAAGTCATAATGAACGGTCGCTCTCTTTGAGCGTATACTGTGATGGATGACCCCTCTCTTTGAGCGTATGTCGCGATGAATGACCCCTCTCTTCGAGTGCATGTCATAATGAACGGTCCCTTTCTTAGAGCATATGCCATGATGGACAACCACTCTCTTTGAGCGTATGTCGCGATGAATGACTCCTCTCATTGAGCATATGTCATAATGAATGGTCCGTCTCTTGGAGCGTATATCTTGATGTCTGACACCGCTCTTTGAGCATATATCAGGGTGAATGACCCATCTCTTCCAGCTTATATCATATTGAACGATCCCTCTCTTTCAGCGTATACCGTGATGGATGCCACCACTCTTTGACCGTATGTCGCGATAAAGGACCGCTCTCTTCTAGTGTATGTCATACTAAACGGTCCTTCTCTTTGAGCGTATATTGTGATGGATGACCCCTCTCTTTGAGCGTATGTCATGATGGACAACCCCTCTTCGAGTGCGTGTCATAATGAATTACCCCTTTCTTAGAGCATATGTCATGATGGACAACCCCTCTCTTTGAGCGTATGTCGCGGTGAATCACTCCGCTCATTGAGCATATGCCATAATGAACGGTCCCTCTCTTTGAGCGTATAGCATGATGGAAGCCGCCGCTCTTTGAGCGTATGTCGCGATGAATGACCCCTCTCTTCAAGTGCATGCCATAATGAATGGTCCCTCTCTTTGAGCATATGCCGTGATCGATGACCCCATTCTTTGAGCGTATGTTGCGATGAATGTCACTTCTCATTGTGTGCATGTTAGGGTGAACAATCCCTCTCTTTTAGCGAATACTGTGATGGACGACCCCTTTCTTTGATAGTATGTCGTAATGAATGACCCCTTTCTTCGAGTGCATGTAATAACGAACGGACCCTCTCTTTGAGCGTATACCGTGATCGATGACCCCTCTCATTGAGCATACTTTCCGATGAATAACACTTCTCTTCGAGTGCATGTTAGGATGAACAGTACCTCTCTTTTAGCGTATATCGTGATCGATGACCCCTCACTTTGAGCATATGTTGCGATGAATGACCCTTCTCTTCGGGTGCATGTCATGTGAATGGTCCCTCTCTTTGAGTGCATATCGTGATGGAAGACCCTTTCTCTTTGAGCGTCGGTCGCGATGAATGACCCATCTCTTTGAATGCATATCTTAATTAACGGTCCCTGTCTTAGAGCGTATACCATAATGGACGACCCTTCTATTTGAGCGTATGTCGCAGTGAACGACCCCTCTCTTCAAGTGTATGTCATAATGAACGGTCGCTTACTTTGAGCGTTTACTGTGATGGACGACCCCTCTCTTTGAGCGTATGTCGCGATGAATGACCCTTATCATCGAGTGAATGTCATAATAAACGGTCCCTCTCTTTGAGCGTATATCGTGATGGACGACCACCCTTCGAGTGCATGTCATAATGAATGGTCTTTCTATTTGAGCGTACACCGTGATCGATGACCCCTGTCTTCGAGTATATGTTGTGATGATTGACCCCTCTCTTCGAGTGCATGTCATGGTGAACGACCCCTCTCTTTGAATGTATACTGTGATGGACGACCCCTCTCTTTGAGCGTAAGTCGTGATGAATGACCACCCTCTTTGAGTGCATGACATAATGTACGATCCCTTTCTTAGAGCATATACCCTGATGGTCGACCCCTCTCTTTGAGCGTATATTGCGGTGAACGACCCCTCGCTTCGAGTGTATGTCATAATGAATGGTCCCTCTCTTTGAGCGTATATCTCGATGTTTGCCCCCGCTCTTTGAGCGTATGTCAGGGTGAATGATACCTCTCTTCTAGTGCATGTCATACTAAATAGTCCCTTTCTTAGAGCGTATAGCATGATGGACAACCCCTCTCTTTGAGCGTTTGTCGTGATGAATGACACTTCTCTTCAAGTGCATGTCATGGTGGACGACCCTCTTTGAGTGTATGTCGCGAAGAATGACCCCTCTCTTCGAGCGCATATCATAATGAACGGTCCCTCTCTTTGAGCATATACCGTCATGGACGACCCCTCTCTTTAGGCGTATGTCGCAAGGAATGACCACTCTCTTCGAGTGCATGTCACCATGACTGGTCCCTTTCTTAGAGCATATACCATGATGGACAACCCCTCTCTTTAAGCATATATCGCGGTGAACGACCCCTTTCTTCGAGTATATCTCATAATGAACGGTCCCTCTATTTGAGCGTATATCATGATGGACGACCCCTCTCTTTGATCGTATGTCGCGATTAATGACCTCTCTCTTTGAGTGCATGCCATGGTGAACGGTTCCTCTCTTTGTGTGTATATCGTGATCGACGACCCCTCTATTTAAGCGTATGTCGCGTTGAATGAACCTTCTCTTCGAGTGCATGTCATAATGAACCGTCCCTTTCTTACAGCGTAAACCGTGATGAATCAACCACCCTACTCTTTGAGCGTATGTCGCGATGAATGACCCCTCTCAACGAGTGCATGTCAAATTGAACCGACCTTTTCTTAGAGCGTATACCGTGATGGACGACCCCTCTCTTTGAGAGTATGCCGTGGTGAATGACCTCTCTCTTTGAGTGTTTGTCATAATGAACAGACCCTCTCTTTGAGCATATGTCGTGATGGACGACCCCTCTCTTTGAGCGTATGTCACGATGAATGACCCCTAACTTCGAGTGCATGTCATAATAAACGGTCCATCCCTTTGAGCATATACTGTGATGGACGACCCTTTTTTTTTCTCTGAGAGTGCATGTCATAATGAACGGCCCCTCTCTTTGAGCGTATACCGCGATGGATGCCTCGCTCTTTGAGTGTATGTCGCGATGAATGACCACACTCTTTGAGTGAATGTTATAATGAACAATCCCTCTATTTGAGCGTATACCGTGGTCGATGACCCCTTTCTTTGAGGGTATGTTGCGATGAATGACACTTCTCTTTGAGTACATGTCATGGTGAACGGTCCCTTTCTAAGGGCGTATACCGTGATGGACAACCCTTCTCTTTGAACGTATGTCAAGATGAATGACCCCTCTCTTTAAGCGTGTGTTATAATGAACGATCCCTCTCTTTGAGCATATACCATGATCGATGACCCCTCTCTTTGAGCGTATGTTGCAATGAATGACCCCACTCTTCAAGCCTATGTCATAATGAATGGTCCCTATCTTCGAGCATATACCGTGATGGACAACCCCTCTCTTTAAGCGTATGTCGCAATAAATGACCCGTCTCTTCAAATGCATGTCATGGTGAACAGTCACTCTCTTTAAGCGTATACCGTGAAAGATGACGCCTCTCTTTAAACGTATGTCGCGATGAATGACCCCTCTCTTCGAGTGCATGTCATAATGAACGGTCTCTGAGCGTATATCGTCATGGACGATCCCTCTCTTTGAGCGTATGTCCCGATGAATGACCCCTCCCTTCGAGTGCATGCTAGAATAAACGGTCCCATTCTTAGAGCGTATTCCGTGATGGATGACCCCTCTCTACTGACGTATGTCGCGGTGAATGACTCATCCCTTCAAGCGTATGTCAAAATGAACGATTCCTCTCTTTGAGTGTATGCCGTGATGGACGACCCCTCTCTTTGAGCGTATGTCATAATGAATGATTCCTCTCTTTGAGCATATACCGTGATAGACAACCCTTCTCGTTGAGCGTATGTCGCAATGATTGACCCCTCTATTCGACAACATGTCATAACGAATGGTCCCTCTCTTTGAGCGTATACCGTCGTGGACGACCCCTCTCTTTGAGCATATGTTGCAAAGAATGACCCCTCTATTCGAATGCATGTTATAATAAACCGTCCCTTTCTTAGAATGAGCCCTTTATTATACTGAATGACCCATCTCTACGAGCGTCTTTCGTAATGAATGAGTTCTCTCTTTCAACGTATTTTGCGGTGAATGACCCATCTCTTTGTGCGTATGTCATAATGAATTGTTTCTCTCTTTGACCGTATACCGTAAGAAACGACCCCTCTCTTTAAGCGTATGTCACGATGAATAACCCCTCTCTTCGAGTGCATGACATAATGACCGGTCCCTCTCTTAGAGCGTATACCGTGGTAGATGCCCCCTTTCTTTGAGCGGATGTCGCGATGAATGACCCCTCTCTTCAAGTGCATGTCATAATGAACGGTCACTCTCTTTGAGTCTATTCCGTGATGGACTACCCCTCTCTTTAAGCGTATGTTGCGATGAATAACCCCTCTCTTTTAGAGCATGTCATAATGAACGGTCCTTCTTTATAGAGTATACCGTGGTCGATGCTCTTTCAAAAAAAATATCGTGGTCAATGAACCTTTTCTTTGAGCATATGTTGCGTTGAATGACCCCTCTATTCAAGTGGATTTCATAATGAACTGTCCCGCTCTTTGAGCGCATACCGTCATGGACGAACCCTCTCTTTGAGCGTATGTCGCGAAGAATGACCCCTCTCTTCGAGTACATGCCATAATGAATGGTCCCTTTCCTAGAGCATATACCATAATGGTTGACCATTCTCTTTTAATGTATGTCGTGGTTTATGACCCATCTCTTCGAGTGTATGTCATAATAAATGGTTCCTCTAGCGTATAACGTGATGGACAATCCCTCTCTTTGAGCGCATGTCATGATGAATGACCCACCTCATCGAGTGCATGTCATAATGAAAGGTCCTTCTCTTTGAGCAAATACCGTGATGGAAAACCCCTCTCTTTAAGCGTATGGCGCGATGAATAACACCTCTTCGAGTACATGCCATAATGAACGGTCCCTCTCTTAGAGCGTATACCATGGTCGATGACCCCTTTCTTTGAGCGTTTGCTGCAATGAATGAACCCTCTCTTTGAGTGCATGTCATGGTGTATGGTCCCTCTCTTTGAGAGTACACCGTGATGGACGACCCCTCTCTTTGAGCATATGTCACGATGAGTGACCCCTCTCATCAAGTGTATGTCATAATGAACGGTCCATCACTTTGAGCGTATACCGTCATGGACAACCCCTCTCTTTGAGCGTACGTCGCAATGATTGACCCCTCTCTTCGGGTGCTTGTCATAATGAACGGTCCCTTTCTTAGAGCGTATACCGTCATGGACGACCCCGCTCTTTGAGCGTATGTCGTGGTAAATGACCCCTCTATTTGAGCATATGTCAAAATGAATGATCCCTCTCTTTGAGCGTATACCATGATGGATGACCCCTTTCTTTGAGCGTATATCGCGATGAATGACCCCTCTCTTCGTATGCATGTCTTGGTGAACAATCCCTCTTTTTGAGCGTATACTGTGATGGATGACCCCTCTCTTTGAGCGTATGTCGTGATGAATGCCCCCTCTCTTCGAGTGCATGTCGTGGTGAACTGTCCCTCTCTTTCATCGTATACCATGATGGACGATCCCTCTCAGTGAGCATATGTTGAGATGAATGACACTTTTCTTTGAGTGCATGTCATGGTGAACGGTCCCTCTCTTTGAGCGTGGACCGTGATGAACGATCCCTCTCTTTGATTGCATGTCGCGATGAAAACTTATCAAGTCCGATACCACCCTCAAAGCACACTATAAGTTGGGTTTATGCTTCATAGCATAAGTTCTACTTTTGTTACCTTTGAATTCTATTTCTTTACGACCTTCCATACATTCTATCCTAACCCTTTCTTCCATCATCGAAATCGACTTTCCTAGCCTTCACTATCATCTTTTCCATTTATTTCCCAAACCAAAACATCACATACCTTCCCACCACTTCACCATCTTTTCTTCATAAAACAACAAGGAAAGCATACGAGGATCAAGGTTTGCTTACAATCATGACTGGGAATATCAAAGCTTCTCTCTACATCAGCCATTGGAGAGTTGGACTGTATCACCCTCTCTTCGAGTGCATCTCCTGGTGAATGGTCCCACTCTAGGAGCATATAACATGATGGACGATCCCTCTCTTTGAGCGTATATCGCGATGAATGACCCCTCTCTTCGAATGCATGTCATAATGTACGACCCCTTTCCTAGAGCATATACCATGATGGACAACCCATCTTTTTGAGCGTATGTCGCGGGGAATGACCCCTCTATTCGAGCGTATGTCAAAATGAATGGTCCTTATCTTTGAGAGTATGTCGTGATGGACGATCCCTCTCTTTGAGCATATGTCGCATAGAATTACCCCTATGTTTGAGTGCATGTCATATTGAACGGACCCTTTCTTAGAGTTTATATCGTGATAGACGACCCCTCTCTTGGAGCGTATGTCGCGATGAATGACCCCTCTCTTCCAACATATGTCATAATGAATAGTCCCTCTCTTTGAGTGTATGCCATGATGGATGGCCCCTCTTTAAGCGTATGTCGCGATGAATGACCCCTATCTTTGAGTTCGTGTCATAATGAACGGGAGTGTATACTGTTATGGATGACCCCTCTCTTTGAGAGTATATCACGACGAATGACCCCTCTTCGAGTGCATATCTTAATGAGCGGTCCCTCTTTGAGCATATACCGTGGTGGACATCGTCGCTCTTTGAGCGTATATGGCGATAAAAGACCCCTCTCTTCCAGTGCATGTCATAATGAACGGTGCCTCTCTTTGAGCGTATACTGTGATCGATGACCTCTCTCTTTGAGCATATGTTGCGATGAATGACCCTTCTCTTCGAGTGCATGTCATGGTGAACGGTTCCTCTCATTGAGTTCATGTCACGATGAATGACCCCTCTCTTCGAGTGCATGTCTTAATGAATGGTCCCTTAAGGCCTATATCCTGATGGATGACCCTTCTCTTTGAGTGTATGTCGCGATGAAATACCCCACTCTTCGAGTGCATGTCATAATGAATAGTCCCTTTCTTAGAGCGTATATCGTGATGAACGACCCCTCTTTGGGCGTATGTCATGATGAATGACCCCTCTCTTCGAGTGCATGTCATTATGAACGGTACTTTTCTTAGAGCGTATACCGTGATGGATGGCCCTTCTCTTTGAGCGTATGTTGCTATGAATGACCCCTCTCTTTGAGTGAATGTCATGGTGAACAAGTGTATGTCAGGATGGAGAACACCTCTCCTTCAGCGTATGTCGCGATGAATGACCCTTTTGTTCGAGTGCATGTCATAATTAATGGTTCCTTTCTTAGAGAGTATGCCGTGATGGAAGACAGCTCTCTTTGAGCGAATGTCACGATGAATAACCCCTCTGTTCTAGTGCATGTCATAATAATGGTCCCTTTCTTGGAGCGTATACAAAGATGGACGACCCCTCTCCTTGAGCGTATGACGCGATGAATGACCCCTCTCTTCGAGTGCATGTCATGATATACAGTCCCTCTCTTTCAGCATATATCGTGGTGGACGACTCTTGCCTTTGAGCGTTTGTCGCGAAGAATGACCCCTATCTTCGAGTGCTGTCATAATGAACGGTCCATCTCTTTGAGCATATGTCGCGATGAATGACCCCTCTTCGAGTGCATGTCTTAATGAATGGTCCCTCTTTCAGCATATTCCGTGATGGACACCGTCGCTCTTTGAGTATATATGGCGATAAAAGACCCCTCTCTTCGAGTGCATGTCATAATAAACGGTCCCTCTCTTTGAGCGTATACCGTGATCGATGACACCTCTCTTTGAGCATATGTTGCGATGAATAACCCTTCTCTTCGAGTGCAAGTCATGGTGAACGGTCCCTCTCTTTGAGCGTATGTCGCGATGAATGACCTCTCTCTTCGAGTGCATGTCTTAATGAACGATCCCTTTCTTAGAGTGTATACCGTGATGGACGACCCTTCTCTTTCAGCGTATGTCGCGATGAATGACCTCTCTCTTCAAGCGTACGTCATAATGAACGATCCCTCTATTTGAGCGTATACCATGATCGATGACCCCTCTCTTTGAGTGTATGTTGCGATGAAAGACCCATCTCTTCGAGTACATCTCCTACCGAAAGGTCCCTCTCTTGGAGCTTGTTATAATGAATGTCCCCTTTCTAAGAACGTATACCATGATGGACGACCCCTCTCTTTGAGTGTATGTCACGGTGAATGACCCCTCTCATCGAGCGTATGTCATAATGAACGGTCCCTCTCTTTGAGCGTATACCGTGATGGACGATCCCTCTCTTTGAGCATATGTCGCGATGAATGACCCCTCTCTTTGAGCGCATGTCATAATGAACGGTCCCTCTCTTTGAGCGTATACCATGACGGACGACCCCTCACTTTGAGCGTATTTCGCGATGAATGACCCATATCTTCGTGTGTATGTCATGGAACGGTCCCTCTCTTTGAGCGTATGTCACGATGGATGACTCCACTCTTTGAGCGTATGTCACGATGAATGACCCCTCTCTTCGAGTGCTTGTCATCATGAATGGTACCTTTCTTAGAGCGTATACTGTGATGGACGACCCTTCTCTTTGAGCATATGTCGCGATGAAATACCCCTCTATTCGAGTGCATGTCATAATGAACAGTTCCTTTCTTAGAGCGTAGACCGTGATGGACGACCCACTTTTTGAGCGTATGTCACGATGAATGACCCCTCTCGTCGAGTGCATGTTATTATGAACGGTCCTTTTCTTAGAGCGTATACCGTGATGAAGGACCCTTCTCTTTAAGCGTATGTCGCGATGAATGACTCCTCTCTTTGAGTGAATGTCATGGTGAACGGTCCCTCTCATTGAGTGTATGTCCTAATGGACAACACCTCTCCTTCAGCGTATATCGAAATGAATGACCCCTTTGTTCGAGTGCATGTCATAATTAATGGTCCCTTTCTTAGAGAGAATTTCGTGATCGAAGACACCTCTCTTTGAGTGAATGTCACGATGAATAACCCCTCTATTCTAATGCATGTCATAATAATGGTACCTTTCTTAGAGCGTATACCGTAATGGACGACCCCTCTCTTTGAGCGTATGACGCGATGAATGACCCCTCTCTTCGAGTGCATGTCATGGTATATGGTCCCTCTCTTTCAGCGTATGCCATGGTGGACGACCCTTGTCTTTGAGCGTTTGTCGTGATTAATGACCCCTCTCTTTGAGTGCATGTCATGGTGAACGGTCCCTCTCTTTGAGCGTATGCCGTAATGGATGACACCTCTCTTTGAGCGTATGTCGAAATGAATGACCCCTCTGTTCGAGTGCATGTCATAATTAATGGTCGCTTTCTTAGTGCGTATACTATGATGGACGACCCCTATCATTGAGCGTATGTCGCGATGAATGATCCCTCTCTTCCGGTGCATGTGATGGTGAACGGTCCCTCTCTTTGAGCGTTTGTCGCGATGAATGACCCCTCTCCACGATTGCATGTCATAATTAATGATCCCTTTTTGATACGATCCTAATCAGCGCCTATTATCTAATTTATGCATTGACAAGCATACTTTTGCTATTTAAGTAATGTTTTGTGATTGCATAACCACATCTTTATATTAATTCTAAGTCATCTTATTCTTAATATTAACTAAACTATATTGTTTTCTAGCTCATTTTGGTTTATTTCAGTTTGTTTCAGCTTATACATTGTTTGCTTATTGTTTCAGCTATTTTAAGTAAAGATAATAGTCCGAGGAAGCTTAAAGACATTAAGGGTAGCTCAATGTGGCTTGGGAAGACTTATGACAGCTTGGAACAACTCAAGAACGGCTCAAACGCTTAGAATTGCATAGGAGCTTAAGGAATAATTATTTTTAGGTCGTGAACTTAAAGGAACTATGTACAGGAGCTCACGAACTTAAAGGCCTAGATCAAGCAGCTAAAGTTAGCTTAGAAGAAGCTAAATGGAAGGCAATGCTACAAACACAAGGATTCAACTTTAGAATAGCTTGGGAATGCATGGAACACTCCTACAATAGTTAAAGGACTCAAGACTTGCTCCATGTCAGCTAACAAATCCTATATGAGCTCAAATGAAGCAAATTTCAAAACGAGGCATTAAGAGATTCATATCAGCTCAAGAACACTTCTCACACTAGAAGAGAGTATAAGGAAGCTAATGGACCAACTCACTTTGCTAAAGGAATCTCGAATTAGCTTATTTCACCTTCAAACTTTTAGCTAAAGTGTTTCAGTTAGATAGCTTAGCTCACTCTCAGCTCGATTAGCTCATCTCAACTCTAGCTACCACTCCCGGCTTAACACCCGAAGGTCGCCAACCCTTCACCAAGTATAATGTCTGTCCATTATCCACATTTTGCACCAAGATAATGGAGAGAAAGCAAGTGGGCGCCAAAACAAAGAGATAGCACTTTTCATTGGATAGATTCATGATGGTTCAATTGTTTTCCATTTTCGAGCAGGATACAAGAAGAACTAGGTTTCATTGTCTGCATGAAAGTTGTTCCCCTATCTCTTATCTTTCCAATGCATGTTGAATCGCATCAATCTGATATCGGAAGCTCGAGATATGACAAAATTACTAAAGACTGTGTAGGATAAAATTTTAGCGAAAAGTTCCAACAACTCTTGGAAGGAGACACCATTCAACCGAACGGTTAAGGAGGGAGACAACACCAATTGGAAACCAAGGCCACTATTCGGCCAACTTTTCAAAGGGAAATGTCCCTTGGCCACTGATATGCTCCAACTCTCCAAAGATGCTTGTAGAGTGAAGCTTTGATTGCCCGAACCTTAGAATACAAGAAAGCCTTGTATTATTTCATGAACAAAAGAATGTTAAAGGATGTTGGAAATAAGATAAGGATGATTTAAGAAGAGGTTATGGTGTGGGGAATTGTTTAGATGAAAAGGAAGTTGTCTTGGTGAAGGGAATGCGTGGGGGATGTTGATGGTTGATTAAGGAAGAAAATGGAGGTGTTTAAGTGAAGTAAATGATATAGAAGGATATGTTAAGGGATGGTGAAGAATGGTGGACGAAAATGGAATGTGGATGGTGATTATGTGAGGATGGAATGATAGTATTCAAAGGGGCAAAGGTTGAACTTATGTTATAGGAACATAAACCAAATCTAGTTGCAACTCTAAGGGTGGTAGATACACTTAGACCTCTTGGAAATGTAATTTCAGAAATCTAAAGTATAAAGGATAGAGGGTGACGCTACAAAACAAAGAGATGATTTGATAAGTCGATAAAGTTCCTAAAAGAACAAGAATGAGAAATTAACTCACAAAATAAATAATCTGATTCAAAGTTGTGGGTTCAAATGCTAAAATGGCTACATATTTATATGAAATGAAAGGGTGTGGCCAAGGGACATTCCCCTTTGAAAAGGTGGATGAATAGTGGCCTCGGTGTTTGCTCAATTGGTGGTGTCTCCCTCCTTAACCGTTCGGGTTGAATGGTGTCTCCTTCCAAGAATTGTTGTAACTTTTCAGTTCAAAATTCCAGCTTGCAGTCTTCAGTAAATTGGACATATCTCAAGTTCCCAATATCAGATTGATGCAATTCAACATGAAGACACCGAAACCCAATTCTACTTGTATATTACTTGAAATTGGCAAACAAGTGTACCATCTTGAATATGCCCAATGAAGAGTGTTATCTCTTTGTTTTGGCGCCGAAACATGTTTCCCTCCATGGTTGGTCGGTTTTGTCTCTTAGGGACAAACATGTCCTTCTATAGTTGAGATGAAGGTTGTAGGGTGAGCTATGATAAGCTTGATGAACTAAGGCTGAGCTGGGTTGAGCTGATCTAGCTAGATGATTTAGCTAGCTGAAAGTTCACCATCTTTGAGTGATGATTTGGGCTGAACGGCTAACCCCTTAGTTGATTGAATTGATCCTTAGGGCCATAATACTCTCCTTAATCCATAAGAGTGTATAGGAGCTGATCCGAATCCCAAATGAAGGGAAATTCACCATTTGTCGTTTTGAGCTCATTTTAAATTCGTGATCTAGAACGGAGCTATCTTCCACTTCATTGCGCTGCCTAGGAGTGTTTAGTACATTTTGGTGTTGATCAGAAATTGGTAAGTGCCTCAAAAAATGATTCTTTGTTTTGAGCTCAAATGGTGCATTTGAGCTAAAACGGAGATGGCCAATAGTCCTTTAAGCTGTGTTTAACATAACCTGCAAAGAAACAACTTAAACTAGTAAGTATGATGTTACTAAACATGTGTTGAATATTAATTATGCATAATATAAGCTAAATAAACCTGTGGTTCAATACTAATTACTAACTTATCAATAGTAATATAAGGAAATAAACATTATATGTATATAATATGAGATAGCAAGTGAGTGTAGCACATGAATTGAGTAAATAAAGAGGATTAAGTAGAACTCCCTGATTGGAATTGTGTGACTGAAGGTATGGGCAGAAACTAAAGTTGGGCTTGCACATATTATCCCCTTCTTCTTTTGGGCGATTTATCCTCAAATCGAACCCCTTGGTGCTGCAATCTCCCTTAGCAATTGGAAAGCCATAGTTTTGACGTGCATGACCTTCTATCTCCTCCTTGAATTTCTGAAAAGAAGATGAGAATTCTTTTTGTCTTGTTTTGGGTTAGAAAATTCAAAAGTGAGCATGGGATGTGTCAAAAGACATTCCCTAATCAACTTGATGCTGCCAGACACCTTTTCTTCCTTAGGCCCTCCTTCTTTAAGCTTGGTTTGGATCTTCTCTTGTTTCCTAGCCTCCATACTTTGTTTCATCAGAATCTGGTCACTTTGCACTTGTTTAGGCATCATAGGTGCGAGCACTGTATTCTTGCCTCCATGCTTGAAGATGAACCGATTGGTGTAACAACCATGCATCGTTCTTCGATCATATTGCCATGGCCTCTCAAGTAAAATGTGACTTGCGTGCATAGGAACTACGTCGCACAAACTCTCATCCTTTTATGAACCAATAGAGAAAGGGACAAGAACCTGTTTGGTGACCTTTAATTCCCCCGAATCATTGAGCCATTGGAGTTTATATGGGTCTGGATGCTTTAAAGTTTTGAGGCCGAGTTTATCCACCATAAGAGTGCTAGCCACGTTGCTGCAGCTTCCACCATCGATTATCATAAAACACATTTTGTTGTTAACATAACACCTATTATGAAATATGTTCTCTCGTTGCTCCTCTTCTTCTGACATTTGGGTGTTTAAAAGCCTTTTAACAACCATAAGTTGTCCTTCAACGACAGGGGTGAATTCTTCTTCTTCCTCTTGCTTGGATTCTTCCAAAATTTCTTCCTCATTATCCGATGCAATCTCTCCATTTTCCAGCAACAACATAGTGTTTCTATTTGGACATTGGCTAGCAATATGGCCATGCCCTAAGCACTTGAAACATTTGATCTCTCAGGATTCTGTGGACACTTCTTGTTGCTTTCCTCGAATATTCTCCACCATAGGCATGGTTTTGGACGTTTCAGCTGGTTCTTTGCCTTGGAAAGGAGTATTTCTCAGAGGTGTGTTTGGACTCTATTTAGGGGCTGCATTTGTGACACCTCTAGAAGATGATCTCTTGCGTTGTTGCCTCTTGATTTTGATAGCGATATGCACCATGTCCTCAATTTCAATGTAGTGTTGTAATTCCACTACGTCAGCATTATCTTTGTTTAATTTG
Organism: Abelmoschus esculentus; assembly: GCA_035048815.1. Lineage (NCBI taxonomy): Eukaryota > Viridiplantae > Streptophyta > Magnoliopsida > Malvales > Malvaceae > Abelmoschus > Abelmoschus esculentus. The sequence continues at coordinate 6,181,228 of JAUCBN010000026.1, read as the reverse complement.
GACAAGAACCTTGTCATCGTGGTTTCGCAGTCTTCATGCACACTTGTTCGGATCTTGGCTATTTCCATCTATTTGTAGTAGTCTTCCACGGTTCTACTTCCTTGTTTAAGATTCTGCAACTTATAGAGATCACGGTGATAATGAGTAGGCACAGAATATTTCCTCAGAATACGTTTCATTTCTCTCCAAGTGTTGATAGGCCATTCACAATTGTGTCTCCTTGTTGATCTTAGTTAATCCCACCATACAAGTGCGTAGTCAATAAATTCTAAGGAAGCCATGTGCTCCTTCTTTTGCTCGGAATAGTTATGGCATTCAAAGATGTGCTCCACTTTTCTCTCCCAGTCCAAATATGCCTCCGGTTTTGATTTTCCTTGAAAGAGAGGAATGTTAACTCGGACGCTCCCAAATTTGTCATCCAATTGGCCATGGTTCCTTCCATTGCTCCAGACAAAAATGACATCTTCTTCTTCAATCTCATGTTGCATGGGATGCCTTCTATGATTCTGTCCATCTTGGCCCCTTGGATGCCCTCCACTAGACTCCTCAATACGATCCATCCACTCATGAATTGGTTCTAACTCATCACATAAGAGCTTTTGCATTTCCCTTACTATAGCTTCTTTTCATTTGAGTGTTGTGACATAGTGTTAGTATGAATAAATGAAACAAAAGTTTAAGTTCCTCACCAATTCAAACACACAAAATCCTCACAGACACTCCAAGGAAAGAAATATGGCACTCAATTAACTCGTGTTTATACACTCTGGGAATTCTGGCTTCTATTCCCCCTTCTGTGCTCACCAATCTCTTGCCTTTTACCTCTCAAATCAAGTTCTTAGATGAACTTACTCAAAACTTGTCAAATATCCTAAGAAATGATGGCGTTTGGGCTGAAACAAAGGTTAGGTGTGCAAATAGAAAGAAGGAAAAAGTTTTAAAAAAGTTTAGGGATTGGATAAAGAAAATTTTCAAGGATTCAATTGAAAAGGACTAAAGAAAAACAGAAATGTTACCACAAAACTCAACTTACAAATTGGTCTTGAGCAATCAAACTTGAGGAACTTCTCGGAGTTGGTTGCTTGGACGTTTGTACTTGAATCTTCAGCCTTTCAAAATTCGAATTTCTTTTTTATTCACTCTCTCTTTTTTAAATCTAATTCAGATTCCTTATATGCTAGAACAATCTGAATTTTTTTTTTTTTTTGTTTTCTTTTCTTTTTTTTTAATCAGAATTGAATTAATAAGAAATTGGGCTTACTTGATACTTCCTTTGCTCTGATTACCATTTGATATGCTCTAACTCTCCAAAGATGCTTGTAGCGAGAAGCTTTGATTGCCCGGACCTTAGAATGCAAGCAAGCCTTGGATAACACTTGTTTCCGAAACAAAAGAATGTTAAATGTTGTTGGAAATAAGATAAGGATGATTTGAGGAGAGGTTATGGTGTAGGGTATTGTTTAGACAAAAATGATGTTGTCTTGGTGAAGGGAATGCATGGGGGATGTTGATGGTTGATTAAGAAAGGAAATGGAGGTGTTTAAATGAAGTAAATGTTATGGAAGGATATGTTAAGGGATGGTGAAGAATGGTGGATGAAAATGGAAGGTGGATAGTGATTATGTGATGATGGAATGATAGTATTCAAAGGGGCAACGGTTGAACTTATGTTATAGGAACATAAACCCAATCTAGTTGCAACTCTGAGGGTGGTAGATATACTTAGACTTCTTGGAAATGTAATTCCAGAAATCTAAAGTATAAAGGATGGAGGGTGACGCCACAAAACAAAGAGATGATTTGATAAGTCGATAAAGTTCTTAAAAGAACAAGAATGAGAGATTAACTCACAAAATAAATAATCTAATTCAAAGTTGTGTGTTCAAATGCTAAAATGGCTACATATTTATAGGAAATGAAAGGGTGTGGCCAAGGGACATTCCCCTTTGAAAAGGTGGCTGAATAGTAGTGGCCTTAGTGTCTGTTCAATTGGTGGTGTGTTCCTCCTTAACTGTTCAGGTTAAGTGGTGTCTACTTCCAAGAATTGTTGTAACTTTTCGGTTCAAAATTCCAGCCTGCACATCAACATTCATTGGAAAGATAAGAGATAGAGGAACAACATTCATGAAGACATCGGAACTCAATTCTACTTGTATCTTACTCGAAATTGACAAACAAGTGGACCATCATGAATCTGCCCAATGAAGAGTGATATCTCTTTGTTTTGGCGCCCAAACATGTTTCCCTCCATGGTTGGTCGGTTGTGTCTCTTGGGGAGGGAACTTGTCTTTCCATGGTTGAGCTGAAGGTTGTAGGCTGAGCTAAGATGAGCTGGATCAACCAAGGTTGATCTGAGCTAGCTAGCTGATTTATCTAGCTGAAAGTTCACCATCTTTGAGTGATGATTTGAGCTGAACGGCTAACCCCCTAGGAGTGTTTAGTACATTTTGGTGTTGATCGGAAGCTGGTAAGTGCTTCAAACAATGATTCTTTGTTTTGAGCTCAAATAGTGCATTTGAGCCAAAACGGAGATGGTCAATATAAGATAAATAAATAAACAACCTAAACAAATAAGTATGATGTTATTAAACATGTGTTGAATATTAATTATGCATAATATAAGCTAAATAAAGCCGTGATTCAACACTAATTACTAAGTTATCAATAGTAATATACGGAAATAAACATTATAGGCATATAATATGAGATAACAAGTAAGTGTAGCACACGAATTGAGTAAATAAAGAGGATTAAGTAGAACCATTGTCTTCGAGTGCATGTCATAGTGAATTGTCCCTCTCTTTGAGCATATACTATGATGGACGACCCCACTACTTGAGCGTATGTTGCGATGAATGACCCCTCTCTTCGAGTTCATGTCATAATAAATGATCCCTTTCTTAGAGCGTATACCGTGATGGACGACCCCTCTCTTTGAGTGTATGTCACGATGAATGGCACCTCTCTTAGAGTGCATGTCATAGTGAACGGTCTCTTTCTTAGAGCGTATAACGTGATCGACGACCCTTCTCTTTAAGCGTATGTCGCGATGAATGACCCCTCTCTTTGAGTTCATGTCATGGAGAATGGTCCCTCTCTTTGAACGTATGTCGCGGTGAAAAACCCCTCTCTTCGAGTGCATGTCATAATAAACATTTCCTCTATTTGAGCGTATACCGTGATCGATGACCCCTCTCTTTGAGCATATGTTCGATGAATGACCCCTCTCTATGAGTGCATGTCATGGTGAACGGTCCCTCTCTTTGTGCGTAAACCGTCGCTCTTTGAGCGTATGTCGCGATGAAAGACCCCTCTCTTCGAGTGCATGACATAATGAACGGTCCCTCTCATTGAGCGTATGTCGCGGTGAATGACCCCTCTTGTCAAGTGTATGTCATAATGAACGATTCCTCTCTTTGAGAGTATGCCGTGATGGATGACCCCTCTCTTTGAGCGCATGTCGCGATGGACGACCCCTCTCTTTGAGCGCATGTCGCGATGAATAACCCCTCTCTTCGAGTGCATGATATAATAAACCGTCCATTTTTAGGTTGTATACCACGATGGATGACCATTCTTGATGTGTTCCAATGTTGTTGATGTTGCTGAGTGGCACACTTTGATTGTAGGACCTAGGAAGGAAGGAAGTGTCTCGCAAGAATTGACTGCAAAATAAAGAATTAAGAGTAAAGGATGAAAGGAATAAGTAGAATTAATAAAAGGAATAGTTTAGGGACTGATTTGGAAGTGGAAGGATGTGTGGTGTTGATGAGGGTGAATGGATGTTTAGGACGTTTTGTGGTGATGACAAAGGATTGAAATTATGTATAGAATATGAGGATATGTAACGAATGGTGAAATGGAAATAGTATCTTAAAGATACTCAAGGAAGAAACTAGGTTATAGAAAACCTAATCCTGAACCTTATATTGATCTTTAAGGAAGAAACTAGGTTATGGAAATAGTATCTCTTTGTTTTGGTGCCCACTTGCTTTCCCTCCAATATCTTGGCATCTAATTTGGATGATGGACGGACATGATGCTTGGTGAAGGGTTGGTGACCTTCGGGTGTAGTTGAGATGAGCTAATCAAGCTGGGAGTGAGCTGAAATTAAACTGAGCTATCTAGCTGAAAGACATAGCTAAAGTTTGAAGCTGAAATAAGCTAATCTAAGTGCCTTTAGCAAAGTGAGTTGGTCTGTTAGCTTCTCTATACTCTCTTCTAGTGCTTGGAGTGTTTTGGAGCTGATCCGAATCTTCTAAGGCCTCGTTTTGAATTATGCTTCATTTGAGCTCATATGGGATTTGTGAGCTGACATGAAGCTAGTCTTGAGTCCTTTAAGTACTGTAGGAGTGTTCCATGTATTTTCAAGCTATTCTGAAGTTGGCTCCTTGTGTTTCTAGAATTGCCTTCCGTTTAGCTTCTTCTGAGCTGACTGAGCTAACACCGAGCTAATACTTACTCCTTGAACAATATGTAAGTTCTATGAAGAAAACATAATAATCGAAATAATGAGAATACTTAAAATAACTTAATATAAATTTAGATCTAAGCTGAAACTTAATAATGTGGTTATAATGACTATTCAGGTTTATAGCCCTGTCTTTGAGCGTATATCGTGATGAAAGACCCCTCCCTCTCTTTGAGCGTATATCGCGATGAAAGACCTTTATCTCCGAGTGCATGTCATAATGAATAGTCCATTTCTTAGAGTGTATACCGTGATGGACGACCCCTATCTTTGAGCGTATGACACGAAGAATGACCCCTCTCTTTGAGCATATGTCGCGATGAATGAACCTTATCTTCGAGTGCATGTAATAATGAACGATCCTTCTCTTTGAGCGTATACTATGATGTACGACCCCTCTGTTTGAGCGTATTACTCGATGAATGATACCTTTCTTCGAGTGCATATCATAATGAACGATCATTTTCTTAGAGCGTATACCGTGATGAATGACCCCTCTCTTTAAATGTAAGTTGCGGTGAATGACCCCTCTCTTCGAGCGTATGTCATAATGAACTGTCATTCTCTTTGAGAGTATACCGTGATGGACGACCCCTCTCTTTAAGCGTATGTCGCGATAAATGACCCCTCTCTTCGAGTGAATGTCATAATGTATGGTGCTCATATTATTACCAATATTCGATACTGGGTCATTCATAGTATTACTATACCTTCCCTATTCATCGCGGGTTGGTTATTCGTCAGCACAGGTTTAGCTTATGATGTGTTTGGAAGCCCTCGTCCAAACGAGTATTTTACAGAGAGCGGACAAGGAATTCCATTAATAACTAGCCGTTTTGATTCTCTGGAACAACTCGATGAATTTAGTAGATCTTTTTAGGACCCAATGACCATAGATCGAACCTATCCAATTTTTACAGTGCGATGGTTGGCTGTTCACGGACTAGCTGTACCTACCATTTCTTTTTTTGGGTCAATTATCAGCAATGCAGTTCATCCAATGATAAACCTAATTCGAATTAATTATAGAGCTATGACACAATCAAACCCGAACGAACAAAATGTTGAATTGAATCGTACCAGCCTCTACTGGGGGTTATTACTCATTTTTGTACTTGCTGTTTTATTTTCCAATTATTTCTTCAATTAAGAATAAAAAGGGTCCCTTTCTGAGAGCGTATTAGAGAATCCATTCGAATTTTTTTTTTGAAAGAAAGGGCCTCATTAAAAAAACTCTATAGACAGTCACCTTGGGAGGTGAGTAGGCCCCTATGAGGAAAAGACTACCCAAGTTTTTATTGAGAAGAAGAGGAGAACCTCTCTGAGTTTATAGAAGCACGAATAAAATCGGGAAAGTTACATCCAAAAGAGAAAGAAAGAAAAGAACACAAAGCTCTAGAAGCAAGGACATGAGCTACAACATTTGCTTCTCTAGGTACATAACAAATCTTACAATCAGGCAAAGCACTAAGAGTACAACGAATTCGAGACACTAAAGGTTGCACCGTGGAAAGAACATGATGATAGGTGTTGTTAACTTTGTTGGCTATGGAAGCAGAATCGGTCTCAAGGATGACATTAGACCAGCCAACATCAACAACAAGATTAATTCTCTCCAAAATGGCAAGAGCTTCGGTTGAAGCTGGATCTAGACAGAAGGCGAGGGGCATAGAGCGTCCACCAAGGACGGAGCCTGAAGAATCCCAAGCAATGACACCTGCAGCAGCTCCCTTCAAAATTGGGTAAAAGGCGCCATCTGTATTAACCTTAACAAAACCGCGGTCCGGTTTTGTCCATCTAGCCTGAGCAAAGGTGGGCTCAACTAGTTAGGATCTTAGATGGAGAGCATCATTGGCTGATGTATAATCGTCGAAGAGTTTTCGTGCGTTAGATAGAGTTAACCATGGTGGATTGAGATGACTATTATGCACAAAGTCATTACGACAATTTCATAAGTTCCATAGAATTGTTATTAGGAAGGAGAATTGGTGCAACGAGAGAAAACCAGCTATTTTAGAAAACCACTGGTGGGGGAAAATTGAAGTATTAGAAAAAATATGGCCTGGAAACCCTGCCAAACGGAGAGCTTCCATGGAACTAGGACAATCCCTTAAAGCATGAAGGGTAGTTTCAATATTCGTATTACAAATTGGGCAAACCCTAGTACCGAGATTTGCTTGGAGGATTTTGTGGCTAGACGGTAGGGCATCATGGCTTAATCGCCATCCAAAGGAACGAACCTTAGGCAAGGTAGGCAACCTAGAAAGAATTCTCCATAGCCTAGAGGGTCTATTAACCGGCCCTAGTTGCAGTTGGAGAAATTGATAACCAGAACGCACAGTATAGATGCCAGAGTCGTGATGACCCCAAAGGGTAGTATCTTTCGTATCATTAATGATTGGTACATTAAGGATTTTGTTAGCATCTTCGTGAGAGAAATAATCTCTCACCTTGGATTCATCCCATCGGAGTAGATTAGACAACATAAAAAACCCACTCGAAGAGGGACTTCCTCATTCACTTCATAATCGCCATAAAGGTGTAAAGGATTAGATCCTCCCCAACTGTCGAAGTGGATCTGTATCTGACTTGACATACCTGGTCGTTTAAAGATTCCATTTCCAAGTTTAAAGATAGCTATACTAAGACCTTTCCAAGCAAAGGAAGATCTTCGAGTGGAATCGGATTCAAGCACAAAACCTGATGGATAATATTTGCACTTGTAGACCTGACTAGGAAGAATATCAGGCTCAAAAATTATACTCCAAATTGTTTACCAAGTAACGCAATGTTAAAATGACGAAGATCGCAAAATCCTATACCTCTGGCTGCTTTTGGTAGACAGATAGTGTCCCACTGAAGCATATGCCATCCATGTTTATCGGTTTTTCCCGATGACCAGTAATGGCGTATTGAAGTAGTCATATCATCGATAATGTTTTAGGGTAGAAAGTAACAAGACATAACATTTTGTGGCATTGATTGTACGACAAATTTGATTAAAATTTCTCTACCGCTAAAAGAGAGCAAGTGCTTATCTCATTTGCTAAGACAAGCATTCATTTTGTCTCTAGTAAAACCCAAAGTTGCTGTCTTATTCTTCCCAATGAGGAGTGGAATCCCCAAATAAATACCAGGGTCATCGACCTCTCTTACATTAAGGATGTTATTGATTTCTTATCGGAGGGATGTAGATGTTTAGCATGAGAAATATATAGTTGATTTTTCAAAATTTACCGCATGACCAGACGAAATGGCATAAGTATGCAAAGCGTCCTTGAGGTGTTGAGCTTCTGTAGTGTAATCACTAATTTTATCCGGTCTAAACTTGTGCTTTAATTTTAGTTTTAATTCGAATAACGGGCTTGTATTTGGTAATCAAAAATGCAAAGAAATGTATAATATTTGTTTACCCTTTAAACCTTGTATTACTTCAATTTTATTGAACAAAAGCAAGAATATTAACTTGTTATTTTGTAAATAATACATATATATAGTTTATTTTTTAGTCTTTTTTATTATTCTTTTATTTCATTATTATTATTATCTTTACTATTATTACCTTTTTTATTATTATTACTATTATTTCTTATCATTTTTATTATTATTGTTATTGTTATAATTATTTTTATTATCATCTTTATTATTTTTATTATTATTACTACTACTATCTTTTTTATTGTTAATATTATTATTTTTACTATCTTTATTATTTTTATTATTATTATTTCTATCTTTTATTATTACTATTATTATTATTTTTATTTTTATTATTATTATTTTTATTTTATTTCTTATCTTTATCATTTTTATTATTATAATTATTATTATTATTATTATTATTACATTCCAAATAAATAAAATAAAATAAATGAATCAGCCCAATAATAATAATAATAAACAGTCCATGAACATTAAGCCCATTCCAATATACAATGTCAAGCCCGAATTAATATTTACAAGCCCAATATACTTGATTTCTTGAGCCCAATACCAAGCCCGAACCGGATTAAAAGAACCCTAATTCCTGGTTTGTTGTATGCGCAGCCAGATCTGAACCGTTAGATCTGATTCAGATCTAACGGTCGAAAACGAAGTGGCAGAAACATCTGGAGTTATCACGCGCACACGCGGCAAGGAAGGGAGCTCCCACGCGCGGCTCTTTGATTAGCCGAATGGCTCTTCGATCTCCGCGTGTAGCGTACGCGCGCCTCTTCGATGTCCGAGTAATCTCTTCACCTTCCGGTGCCCTTTCACCGCCCAATCGTCGCCGTTCGTTCACCGATTCCGGCCAGTCGTACATACGAAAAAGCAGAGAATGTCAGAATTTGTACATGCAAATAAGAAACAAAAAATCACAATAATACACAGAGGATAATGGCAACAAACGCGTCAGAAAAGCAGAGCAGTCCGGCCAGAGTCAGCCCTCTTTGAGGTTTAAAAGGTCATGAAAGAGAATCATTGACACATACTTGAAAAGACACAGAAGAGACACAATTCATAATAAGGGAAACCCATTTGTCATTAAAACCTAGATGGAGCATAATTTGTTGTAGAAAAGAACATTCGACATGGTCGAAAGCTTTCTCCATGTCCAATTTTAAACTAGCACCTTTGTCAAGGGAGGTCTCGTCAGTATTTAAAGTTTGGATAAGCTCATGGGCAATGAGAATATTGTCGATAATGTTCCTACCTTGAACAAAGGCAGCTTGATTATCGCCTATACATAAAGGGATGATAGATTTCACACGATTAACAAGCATTTTGGCAACAGTCTTATAGATAACTGTGCATAGGCTAATAAGTCTGAGATGTCACATAGTTATGGGATCATTAATTTTGGGTATAAGAACGATGATAGTACGATTGACCTCTTCCATGTGAACAGACCAACTTAGGAGTCTGAGGCAGAGGTTTATAAAGTCCTGGCCAAGGATATCCCAGTGTTTCCTAAAGAAACCAGTTGGAAATTCGTAAACTCTCGGGGGTTTCCTCGGATCAATATCGCGAAAAGCAATGACGATTTCTTCTGCTGTGAATTCCTTATTAAGGTCATTGTTCATGGTCTCAGTAACAATATTTGGAATGTTGTCCAAAATGGAAGATGCAATAGTAGGAGAAAAGGATGAGAAGAGAGTTTGGAAGTAATCAATGGTAGTAGCCATGATGTCTTTCGTGTACGTTTGCCTAATATTTTCATTGTTGAAATGTCCAGTAATATGGTTTTTTCGTTGGCGATTGTTTGTTCTTGCATGGAAAAATAAAGTATTTTTGTCACCATGTTCTAGCCAGGTGGTGCGGGCGCGTTGTGCCCAATAGATTTCCTTCGCATTAAGTGGGATATCAAACTCGTTTTTGGCAGATATAAAATTATTGATATCAACATCTGAAAGTTATTGCTTGAGGCACATGTTTATAAAGTCAGTTAACAGTTTAATACATTCATATGACTTGATATGTTTGTTTGTTTGCCAAGATTCTAGAAAACGCCCAATTTCATGAAGTTTAACAATGGTCGTGCTGGATGGGTTAGACCAAATCTCTCTAATCCAAGAAGAGACTTTCGGGTTATCAGCCCAACAATTCTCATAGCGGAAGAGGTTCCTAGAAGCTTTGGTTTCGATTGCATGGGAGGGCCTAGTGTCCATTAAGATGGGGCAGTGATCAGATCGGGCTTGAAAGAATGACGTAGCGTGGAAGCTAGGAAAGACATTAAACTAGGAGGAGTTAAAAAGGAATCTATCGATTCTTTCCATAATGGTTTCGGTATTAGGTCCAGACCTTGTCCAAGTGAACGATCCAGATTTTGGTTTACAATCGAAGAGATTATTTCTCATAAGACAATCTTTGAATTATTAATTTGTGATCGTGCCCGACGGATGCCGCCTTGCTTTTCATTATCGTGTAGGATTTCATAAAGTCTCCCTCTAAGAGCCATGGAAGAGGAGAAGCTGATTGTAATGTGTCCACTAGTTGTCAAGTTTTATATTTGTTTGCCGTTTCAAGAAAAACATGTACACCAGAAAAATGGAATTGCAATTGGCCAAAATGTATAGTAACATTAATATGACGATCCGAGTAAGAAAACAAATCAATGTTAGTCTTATTATCGTAAATAATAGCAAGCCCCGTACAAGTGGGGCTGGATTCAACTGGTATACAACCTTGCATTCCTAGCTTAATCTTAATGCGATCAAGATTGTGTCTATTTAATCTAGTTTCGCAAAGAAATAAAAGATCAGCATCATGCTTGTGGACAGCACGTTGTAATTCATGAACTGTCTGGGCATTGCCGAGACCCTGACAGTTCCAGCATAATATTTTTATTTCTCTCGGCAGGGTTGACCATCGTCAACCTCCGCCAGAGAGTGTTTTCTGCCCCTCATCCCAGTTTTCTTAAATGAAGATTTTGATGGAGGTTGGGGACATTTAGAACTATATCCCTCATCATATGGTGGAGTCTTTGTATAAAATTGAGTTAAAGTGGGAAAATCAAAATCATGCAAACTTCGTTCTAATGGATTAGGTTCAAGAAGTAGCATAACAAACATAGCAATACATCCAAGGCAAATAAACATAGCAAGAAACAATATCAGACGCTGAAAGAATAGAGGAAGATAGAAAAAGCACTAACAAAACTTGATAGGAATACATCCAAGGAATCGTGAACAGAAGGGTAACAATTAAACAAGAATGTTTGGTTGATGATAATACATCATAGATTGTGTTGGATAAATCCCTTATAAAGGATGGTGTAAAAACATGAAGTTAACAGGGAAAATAAGATAAGCATGATATAAAACAAGAGAGAGAAACCAATAAGCGATTGTTACCAACCTAGTTGGATTGACAGTATAGAGTCACAAGAGATTTAGACAGTGCAACCTGTTTGAGGATATTACACCATGAAAGGTGTTGGATGGATCCCTAGTTAAGGGTGGTATATTCAAAAAAATTAAACAAGGTGTTATAAAACAGATAATAGTCTAGAATGTACAAAAAGGAGAAACATGATCTAAAAAGAATTAAGCTAGATTGAGGTATGTAAATAAAAAATAAATACATATAGTAGTAAAAACTTATGATCAAACCGAAACAATCTACCTGCCGATGGAGATAGAGCCAGCAAAACCACGTCCAGTTTCGGTTATCGCTAGAGAAAAAAATACGAATTGGAAGTACGCATTCTTGGAGTAGGTTTTGATTGCTTGAATCTGCCAAAACTGAACCAATTCGGCCATAGATGGGATTGGATCAAAAAAGATCCAATTAGGACTTGTCAATGTGATTGAGTCCTTTATCTCAATTCTTGCAAAACAGAACAGACCAGAAAATCTATCGAGATTATAGAGACGTGGACGTGCGGAGTACCAACGGCTAGACGGTAAGACCCCGTGCACCTTAACTATAGCTTCGCAGTGACAACCTTGATCGAATGTGTAGGATAGGTGGGAGGTGGTGACACACAACGACCAATCCTGAAAGACCACTCTTTCGTCTAAGGATGCCTAACCGCCGCACCGAGAATTCGGGGGGGGGGGGGGGGACACTGCGAGGTGGGTAGTTTATCTGGGGCGGATGCCTCCTAAAGAGTAACGGAGGTAAAAGCCAATGCACTATGCAATCAACCTGAAGGCGGTTGTTGCGCAACAAAATGTAAACCTGTTGAGAAATACATGCCAGAACAATGTGTTAAAGACAAGGTTCAACGTCGGTAAATTGTTCATGGTTAAGTGTCGCCAAAGCAAAAACACCAAATTCATAGGTGTGATGGAGAGAGATCCATAACAGACATACGAGCATGTACCGTTGTTAAAGAAAACCAGCAAATATACTGGTAAAGAAAAAACAAAAGCCATAAAATCTAACATGCAAAAACCTAAAACATTTGTTTAAAAAGAAGCTAACCTGGAGACATAGATATGTTGGACCGATAGCCAATCCATAACCTTGTTTGTAACCATGTCGTATGATCGGAGAATCGATGAGATCGACAAAAATGATCTCCTAGAGATGTAGATATGTAGGATCGATAGACAATCCATAATCTTGTTTATTATCGATGAAAACGATCTCCTGGAGACGTAGATATGTTGGACCGATAACCAATCCAAAATCCTGTGCATAACCTTGTCGTATGATCGGAGTATCGATGAGATCGGTAGAGGCGATCTCCTATAGACTAAAAAATCGAAAAAGTCATTTCAGAACCCAAATATGAATTTCTAATCCAAGGGCCACATAAAATAGCGAATCAAAGTTGTGGTTCCATATGGAAAATAATGGATGGAGTTCATGGGAACTAAAGAATAATAATAATAAAAAGATTAAGGGGAACAACAAGGTTCTGTTCATGCCGAAGTGAAAATCTATCCAAGAAATTACTTGTAAAATGGAAGAAGTCTGGTTAGGTTGAGACAGTACTGAGGCATACAACATCGGATTGTAACTTGCTTGATTCACCTCTGCAACTAAGATCTCTAAGAAAGGAAGCAGCCAATAAAGGAGATAGAATTGACGAATACTCAAGGAATCTCCGGATCTCTTACCTGAGAGGCAGACGGATGTTATATTGATGAAGATTATTACATCATCTATGATGTTATATTGATCCCTTCTCAAGGGTGGTAATTGTGTAGCAGTGATCTGCTCTAAAGACCAAGTAAAACTTTCATAAAATATAATTAATAAAACCCAACTTGTCTCACTGGTTGTATCTTTTGAGTCTACCGTGGTGATTGGAGAAGATGAGCGACATTGTTGGCGGGGGCATGACAAAGATCTATACCAACAGTGATGTTGATGACCACCAGAAAACATAGCGTTCCAAAGGGCAGGATTTACAATGAAACAGTAAAGCGAAAGAATGAGAAAAATCACAAGAAAATACCTTGTAGAGTTTGAGACGGATTTTATTTCTCTCTCCCAGCAAAGGAGATGGTGAAAAATGGCCGATCAAGGGAGGGGAGGATCGGTGGAAAGGGACAGTGGAGGCGGCATAAGACATGAAAGGGTAAAGAGGGAGGAGAGAGGAGAGAAAAAACAATATCCCGTTCAATACGTTCGAATTTTAACCGAGTAAAAAGTTGAAAATTTTAGATTAATCTGTATAATTTTGTTCAAAAGCCATAATTAACTATTTGAACTCATAAAATTTGGTTTGATACCATTTGGTTGTCGTTTTGTTGCAATTAAAACGTGCTTGTCTAATTAACTATCTGTTTAATTTTGTTCAAAAGCCCATAATTAACTATTTTAACTCTTAAAATTTTATTTAATAACATTTGGTTGTCGTTTTGTTGGGATTAAAAAGTGTTTGTCTAAATGGGATTTATAGAGAATCCGTTCAAATTTTAACAGAGTAAAAAGCTGAAAATTTTAGTTTAATTTGTATATTTTTGTCCAAAAGCCCATAATTAACTATTTTAACTCACAAAATTCGATCAAGTAACATTTAGTTATCGTTTTGTTGGGATTAAAACTTGATTGCCTAAATGGGCGTATACCGTGATGGACAACCCCTCCCTTTCAGCATATGTCGCGGTGAATGACCCCTTTCTTCTAGAGCATTGCATAATGAATGGTCCCTCTTTTTGAGCGCATGTCGTGATGGACGACCCACCCCTCTTTAAGCATATGTTGCGATGAATAATCCATCTTTTCGAGTACATGTCATAATGAACGGTCTCTCTCTTTGAGCGTATACCGTGATCGATGACCCCTCTCTTTGAGCGTATGGCACGATGAATGACCCCTCACTTTGATTGCATCTCATGTTGGACGGTTCCTCTCTTTGAGCGTATACCGTGACAGCTGACCCCTTTCCTTGAGTGTATATCGCGATGAATGACCCCTTTCTTCGTGTGCATATCATAATGAACGATCTCTCCCTTTGAGCGTATATCTTGATGGACGACCCCTCTCTTTGAGAATTTGTCACAGTGAAAGATCCCTTTCTTCGAGTGCATGTCATAAAGAGCGGTCCCTCTCTTTAAGCGTATGCCGTGATGGACGACCCATCTCTTTGAGCATATGTCATGATGAATGGCCCTCTTTTTGAGCCTATGTCATAATGAATGGTCCCTCTCTTTAAGCGTATACTGTGATGGATAACCCCTCTCTTTGAGCATGTGTTGCGATGAATGACCCCTCTCTTCGAGTGCATGTCATAATGAACAGTCCCTTTCGTAGAGCGTATACCGCAATAAATGACCCATATATTCGACTGCATGTCATAATGAACAGGCCACCTATTGCGTATACCGTGATGGTTAACCCCTCTCTTTGAGCGTAAGTCGTGGTAAATGACCCATCTCTTTGAGCAAATGTCAAAATGAACGATCCCTCTCTTTGAGCATATATCGTGATGGACGACTCATTTCTTTGAGCGTATGTTGTGGTGAATGACAGCTCTCTTCAACCGTATGTCATAATGAACGGTCCCTCTCTTTGAGCGTAAGTCACCTCTCTTCGAGCGTATGTCACAATGAATGGTCCCTCTCTTTGAGCGTATACCATGATCAATGACCCCTCGTTTTGAGCGTATGTTGCGATGAATGACCCCTTTCTTCGAGTGCATGTCATAATGAATAGTCCCTTTCTAGAGCGTATACCGCAATAAATGACCCCTCTATTCGAGTGCATGTCATTATGAACGGGGCATTATTTATTGCGTATACCATGATAGTTGACCTCTCTCTTTGAGCGTAAGTCGCGGTAAATGACCCATCTCTTCGAGCAAATATCAAAATTAACGATCCCTCTCTATGAGCCTATACCGTGATGGACGACTTATTTCTTTGAGCGTATGCTGCGGTGAATGACACCTCTCTTCAACCATATGTCATAATAAACGGTCTCTCTCTTTGAGCGTATGGCGTGATGGAAGACCCCTCTCTTTGAGCGTATGTCACCTCTCTTCGAGCGTATGTCACAATAAATGGTCCCTCTCTTTGAGCGTATACCATGATCAATGATCCCTCGTTTTGATTGTATGTTGCGATGAATGACCCCTCTCTTTGAGTGTCTGTCATGGTGAAGGTCCCTCTCATTGAGCTTATACCGTGATGGACGACCCCTCCCTTTTAGTGTATGTCGCGATGAATAACCCCTCTCTTCGAGTGCGTGTCATAGTGAACGGTCCCTTTCTTAGAGTGAGTACCGTGATGGATGATCCTTCTCTTTGAGAATATGTCACGGTGAATGACCCCTCTCTTTGAGTGCTTGTCATGGTGAACGTTCCCTTTCTTAGAGTGTACACCGTGGTGGACGAACCCTCTCTTTGAGCATATGTCGTGACGAATGACCCTTCTCTTCGAGCATAAGTCATAACAAACGCTCCCTCTCTTTGAGCGTATACCGTGTTGAACGACCCCTCTCTTCCAGCGTATGTCATGATGAATTACCCCTCACTTCGAGTGCATATCATAATGAACGACCCCTCTCTTTAAGAACATAACGTGATTGATGACCCCTCTCTTTGTGCGTATGTTGCGACGAATGACCACTCTCTTCGAGTGCATATCATGGTGAACGGTCCCTCTCTTTGAGCGTATACCGTGATGGACGACCCATCTTTTTGAGCATATGTCGCGATGAATGACCCCTCTCTTTCGAGTGCATGTCATAATGATCGGTCCCCATCTTAGTGTGTAGACCGTGATGGACGATCCCTCTCTTTAAGCATATGTCGCGGTGAACAACCCATCTCTTCTAGCTTATGTCATAATGAACGGTCCCTCTCTTTCAGTGTATGCCATGATGGACGACCCCTCTCTTTGAACGTATGCCGCGATGAATGACCCGTCTCTTGAGTGCTTATCATGGTGAACAGTCCCACTCATTTAGCATATACCGTGATGGACGACCCCTCTCTTTGAGCATATGTTGCGAGGAATGACCCCGCTCTTCAAGTGCATGTCATAATGAACGATCTCTCTCTTTGAGCGTATACCGTGATCGATGACCCCTCTCTTCGAGTGTCTTTCATGGTGAACGGTCCCTCTCATTGAGCATATACCATGATGGACGACCCCTCCCTTTTAGCGTATGTCGCGATGAATAACCCCTCTCTTCGAGTGCATGTGAACGGTCCCTTTCTTAGAGCGTGTACCGTGATGGATGACCCTTCTCTTTGAGAATATGTCCCGGCGAATAACCCCTCTCTTTGAGTGCATGTCATGGTGAACGTTCCCTTTCTTAGAGTGTACACCATGGTGGATGAACCCTCTCTTTCAGCATATGTCGTGATGAATGACCCTTCTCTTCGAGCATATGTCATAACAAACGCTCCCTCTCTTTGAGCGTATACCGTGATGAACGACCCTTCTCTTCCAGCGTATGTCATGATGAATGACCCCTCACTTCGAGTGCATATCATAATGAACGACCCCTCTCTTTAATCACATAACGTGATTGATGACCCCTCTCTTTGTGCATATGTTGCGATGAATGACCACTCTCTTCGAGTGCATATCATGGTGAACGGTCCCTCTCTTTGAGCTTATACCGTGACGAATGACCCATCTTTTTGAGCATATGTCGCGATGAATGACCCTTCTCTTTCGAGTGCATGTCATAATGATCGGTCCCCATCTTAGTGTGTAGACCATGATGGACGATCCCTCTCTTTAAGCATATGTCGCGGTGAACAACCCATCTCTTCTAGCGTGTGTCATAATGAACGGTCCCTCTCTTTGAGCGTATGCCATGATGGACGACCCCTCTCTTTGAACGTATGCCGCAATGAATGACCCCTCCCCTCTCTTTAGTGCATATCATGGTGAACGGTCCCACTCTTTTAGCATATACTGTGATGGACGACCCATCTCTTTGAGCATGTGTCGCGAGGAATGACCCCGCTCTTCAACTGCAGGTCATAATGAACAATTCCTCTCTTTGAGCGTATACCGTGATCGATGACACCTCTCTTTGAGTGTGTCGCGATAAATGACCACTCTCTTCGAATGTATGTCATAGTAATGGACGCTTTCTTAGAGCATATACATGATGGAAAACCTGTCTCTTTGAGCGTATGTCGCGTTGAATGACTCCTCTCTTTGAGCATATGTCATAATGAATGGTCACTCTACTTGAGCGTATGCCGTGATGGACGACCACTCTCTTTGAGAGTATGTCGCGATGAACAACCCCTTTGTTCGAGTGCCTATCATGGTGAACGATCCCTCTCTTTGAGCGTATACCGTGATGGACGACCCCTCTCTTTGAGCGTACGTCGCGATGAATGACCCGTATCTTTGAGTGCATGTCATAATGAACGGTCCCTGTCTTTGAGCATATACCGTGATCAATGACCCCTCTTTAGCGTATGTTGTGATGAATGACGCTTCACTTCGTGTGAATGTCATAATGAACGATCCCTTTCCTAGAGCGTGTACCGTGATGGATGACCCCTCTCTTTGAATGTATGTCGCAATAAATGACCCCTCTCTTCGAGTGTATGTCATAATGAACGGTCCCTCTCTTTGGGCGTATACAGTGATGGACGACCCCTCTCTTTGAGCGTTTGTCGTGAAGAATGACCCCTCTCTTCCAGTGCATGTCATGGTGAACGGTCCCTCTCTTTGAGCGTTTACCATGATGGATGACCGCTCTCTTTGAGCGTATGTCGCGATGAATGACCCCTCTCTTCGAGTGCATGTCATAGTGAATGGTCCCTTAGAGCGTATACCGTGATGGATCACCCCTCTCTTTGAGCGTATGTCGCGATGAATGACCCCTCTCTTCGAGTGCATGTCATAATGAACGGTCCCTCTCTTTGAGCGTATACTGTGAGGGACGAACCCTCTCTTTGAGTGTATGTCGCGATGAATACTAGATAATGAAGGCTAAGGAATACGGGAATAAGTTTGAAGAAGGCCTTAAGACTCAAATTTTCTCATATCCAATCCAAAAATAGCGAACAAGTTGTCTTTACTCTGCCTTAAATGGTGATAATGATGGCTATCATTGCATGTCTTCTCTTTCTTACTTGCTGAAACTGACAACCTTAAAATGATGTAAAGCCTTATAACCATTGCAGGAAATAACAACATTCAAGTGGTGTAATTGCTCCATTGAATTGCATTGTAACCAATCAGCCTTGATGGGTCTTCAAGGGACTTTAATTGATGTAAATGCCTTGTCATTCCTGAGAATATGATAAACCATTTGCTCCAAAAGAATACCCTAGCTGAAATATATAAGCAACCATTAGATAACAACTTATTCAATAAATATAAAAGTGAATGCATGAAACCGATTTAATGAGCAAGATTAATTAATGAAACTAGTTACATTGAATAATCTAGTTTAATTAATTAACTCACACACTAAATTAACTTATAAAAACATAAGAAAATTAATATGCTTTAAGTGAACTATCATGAATTAATTAATGAACTTAATTGAACTAACACGCTTAAATGAACATCAAGCATTATTTATTCTTGCATACATGCTGAAATTAAATTTAAAAACTTAATAAAGAACTCATGCAAACTCATGCACAAGTAGGAGGCTGTATTGTTCCAATAAAGCTGGTGTTACATTCTCTATTTCTAGCTTTGAATAAATAGATTTCCCATGGCCTCTTTGAATTTCTGGGTTTTAGCACGAGTCATAGATCCAATAGGAAATTCTTCTGATTCATTGTTGGTTGTGATCATATCATTGAGCGTATACCGTGATCGATGACCCCACTCTTTGAGCATACCTTGCGATGAATGACCCCTGTCTTCGAGTTCATGTCATAATATATGGTCCCTTTCTTAGAGCGTTTGGCGTGATGAACGACCCCTCTCATTGAGCATAAGTCGCGATGAATGACCCCTATCTTTGAGTGCATGTCTTGGTGAACGGTCCCTCTCTTCGAGCATATGTCTTGATAAATGACACCTCTCTTCGAGTGCTTGTCATAGTGAACAGTCCCTTTCTTAGAGCGTATACTGTGATAGACAACCCCTCACTTTGAGCGTATGTCGCAATTAATGACTCTTCTCTTTGAGCGTATATTATAATGAACAGTCCCCTCTTTGAGCGTATGCCGTGGTGGATGACCCCTCTCTTTGAGCTTGTGTCGTGATGATGACCCCTCTCTTCAGTGCATGTCACGGTGAACGGTCCCTCTCGTTGAGCGTATACCGTGATGGACAACCCTTCTCTTTGAGCGTAGGTCACGATGAATGACCCCTCTCTTCGAGTGCATGTCGTAATGAACAGTCCCTTTCTTAGAGTGTAAAGTGTGATGGACGACCCCTCTCTTTGAGCATATGCCGTGATGAATAATCCCTCTCTTTGAGCGTATGTCATAGTGAATATTCCCGTTCTTAGAGCGTATGCCGTGATGGACAACCCCTCTCTTTAAGAGTATGTCGCAGTGAATGACTCCTATCTTTGAGTGCATGTCATTGTGAACGGTCCCTTTCATAGAGCGTATACCGTGATGGACGTGCCCTTTCTTTGAGCATATGTCTTGATGATTGACCTCTTTCTTCGAGCATATGTCATAATGATTTTGTCCCGGTCTTTGAGCGTATACTGTGATTGACGTCTCCTCTCTTCGAGTGCATTTCAAAATGAACGGTCCCTCTCTTTGAGCATTTATCGTGATCGATGACCCCTCTCTTTGAGCATATATTGCAATTAATGACCCATTTTTTGAGTGCATGTAAGGGTGAACGGTCCCTCTCTTTGATCAAATACCATGATGGACGACCCTTCTCTTTAAGCGTATGTCGCGTTGAATGATCCCTCTCCACAAGTGCATGTCATAATGAACGGGACCTTTCTTAGTATGTCATAATGAACGGTCTCTCTCTTTGAGCGTATGTCGAGGTGAATGACCCATCTCTTCGATCGTATGTCATAATGAACGGTCCCTCTCTTTGAGCGTATACCGTGATGGACGATCCCTCTCTTTGAGCGTATGTCGCGATGAATGACCCCTCTCTTCGAGCGTATGTCATAATGAACGATCCCTCTCTTTAAGCATATACCGTGATGGATGACCCCTCTCTTTGAGCGTATGTTCCGATGAGTTACCCCTATATTCGAATCCATATCATGGTGAACGGTCCCCCTCTTTAAGCGTATACCGTGATGGATGACCCCTCTCTTTGAGCGAATGTCACTATGAATAACCCCTCTCTTCCAGTTCATGTCATAATGAACAGTCCCTCTCTTTTAGCGTATACTGTGATCCATGACCCCTCTCTTTGAGCATATGTCACAATGAATGATGCCTCACTTTGAGTGCATGTCATAATGTACGGTCCATTTCTTAGACTGTATACTGTGATGGACGACTCCTCTCTTTGAGCGTATGTCGCGGTGATTAACCCCTCTCTTCAAGCGTATGTCGTAATGAACGATCCCTCTCTTTGAGTGTATGCCGTGATGGTCTACCCCTCTCTTTGATTTTATGTCACGATGTATGACCCCTCTCTTCGAGTGCATATCATGGTGAACGATCCCTCTCTTTGAGCATATACCGTGACGGACAACTCCTCTCTTTGA
Source organism: Abelmoschus esculentus (assembly GCA_035048815.1). Lineage (NCBI taxonomy): Eukaryota > Viridiplantae > Streptophyta > Magnoliopsida > Malvales > Malvaceae > Abelmoschus > Abelmoschus esculentus. Next base: position 6,160,242 of record JAUCBN010000026.1, on the reverse strand, counting down.
GCGTATGTCGCGATGAATTACCCCTCCCTTCGAGTGCATGTCATAATAAACCGTCCATTACTTAGAGCGTATACTGTGATAGACGACCCTTCTCTTTGAGTGTATGTCGCGATGAATGACTCCTCTCTACGAGTGCATATCATAATGAACGGACGCTTTCTTAGAGCGTATGTCGCGATGAATGATCCATCATCTCGAGCGTATGTCGTAATGAACTGTCCCTTTCTTTGAGCATATACCGTGATGGACGATCCCTCTCTTTGAGCGTATGTCACAATGAATGGACCCCTCTTTCGAGTCCATGTCATAGTGAACGGTCCTTCTATTTGAGTGTATATCGCGATGGATGACCCATCTCTTTGAGCGTATATCGCGATGAATGACCCCTCTCTTTGAGTGCATATCATAATGAATGGTCCCTCCCTTTGGGCGTATATAGTGATAGATGACCCTTCTCTTTGTGTGTGAGTCACGATGAATGACCCCTCTCTTCAAGCGTATGTCACACATATCATGGTGAACGTTCCCATTGTTTGAGCGTATATCGTGATGAACGACCCCTCTCTTTCAGCGTATGTCGCGATGAATAACCCCTCTCTCGAGTGCACATCATAATGAATGGTCCCTCTCTTTAAGCGTATACCATGATCGATGACACCTCTGTTTGAGAGTATATATCGATGAATGACCCCTCCCTTCGAGTGCATGTCATAATAAATTGTCCCTCTGTTTGAGCGTATACCGTGATGGACGACACCTCTCTTTGAGCGTTTGTCGCGATGAATAACCCCTCCCTCTGAGGGCATGTCAAAAAGGAAAGGTCCCTCTCTTTGATCGTATACCGTGATGGACGACCCCTCTCTTTGAGCGCATGTCGTGATGAATGACCTCTCTCTTCGAGTGCATGTCATAGTGAATGGTCCTTTTCTTAGAGCGTATACCGTGATGAACGACCACTCCCTTTGAGTTTATGTGTGATGAATCACCCCTCTTCGAGTGCTTATCATACTAAACGGTCCCTGTCTTTGAGCATATACCGAGATTGATAACCCCTCTCTATGAGCTTATGTTGTGATAAATGACACTTCTCTTCGAGTGCATGTAATGGTAAGTTTTGATTGTCCGGACCTTAGAATGCAAGCAAGCCTTGTATCACACTTGTTTCCTTAACAAAAGAATGTTAAATGTTGTTGGAAATAAGATAGGGGTGATTTGGGAAGAGGTTATGGTGTGGGGCATTGTTTAGATGATAAGGAAGTTGTCTTGGTGAAGAGAATGCATGGGGGATGTTGATGGTTGATTAAGGAAGGAAATGGAGGTGTTTAACTGAAGTAAATGATATGGAAGGATATGTTAAGGGCTGGTGAAGAATGGTGGATGAAAATGGAAGGTGGATGGTGATTATGTGATGATGGAATGATGGTATTCAAAGGGGAAAAGGTTGAACTTATGTTATAGGAACATAAACCCAATCTAGTTGCAACTCTGAGGGTATGTCGCGATGAATGACCCCTCTCTTTGAGTGCTTATCATAGTGAATGGTTCCTTTCTTAGAGAGTATACCGTGATGGACGACCCCTCCCTTTGAGCGTATGTCACAATGAATGACCTGTCTCTTCGAGTGCATGTCATTGTGAACGGTCCCTTTCATAGAGAGTATACCGTGATGGACACCCATCTCTTTGAGCATATATTGTGAATAATGACCCCTTTCTTTGAGTGGATGTCATGGTGAACGGTCCCTCTCTTTGAGCATATACCGTGATGGACGAGCCCTCTCTTTGAACATATGTCATGATGAATGACCCCACTCTTTGAGCGTACGCCATGATGAACGACTCCTCTCTTTGAGCGTATGTCGCGATGAAAGACCCCTCTCTTCGAGTGCATGTCATGGTGAACGGTCCCTCTGCTTGAGCGCATACCGTGATTAGCGACCCCTCTCGTTGATTGTATGCCGCTGTGAATTACCCCTCTTTGAGTGTATGTCATAAATAACAGTCCCTTTCTTAGAGCGTATACTGTGATGGATTATCCCACGCTCTGAGCGTATGTCGCGGTGAATGACCCCCTCTCTTCGAGTATATGTCATAATGAATGGTTCCTCTCTTTGTGCGTAAGCCATGATAGATGACCCCTCTCTTTGAGCGTATACCATGTTGGTATGAATGATCCTTATCTTCAAGTGCATGTCATAATGAATGGTCCCTCTATGCCATGATCGATGACCCCTCTCTTTGAGCGTATACCGTAATCGATGACCCCTCTCTTTGAGTGCATGTAGTGGTGAACGGTCCCTCTCTTTGAGCGTATACCATGATGATTGACCCCTCTCTTTGAGCGTATGTCGCGATGAATGACCCTCTCTTCGAGTACATATCATAATATACGATCCCTTTCTTAGAGCGTATACCGTGATGAACGACCCCACTCTTTGATTGTATTTCACGGTGAATGACCCCTCTCTTCAAGCATATAAGTCATAATGAATGATACTTCTCTTTGAGCATATACCGTGATGGACGATTGCTCTCTTTGAGCGTATGCCATGATGGACAACTCCTCTCTTTGAGCGTATGTGGCAATGAATAACCTTGTCTTCGAGTAAATGTAATAATGAACCGCCCTTTCGAAGAGCGTATACCTTGATGGTTGACCCCGCCCTTTGAGCGTATGTCGCGGTGAATAAATCATCTCTTTGAGGGTATGTCATAATGAACGGTCCCTCTTTTTGAGCATATACCGTGATGGACGATCACTCAATTTGAGCATATGTCGCGATGAATGACCCCACTCTTCAAGTGCATTTTATAATAAACGGTCCCTCTCTTTGAGATTATACCGTGATGGACGACCCCTCTCTTCGAGTGCATGTCATAATGTACGATCCCTTTCTAAGAGCGTATACCGTGATGGATGACCCTTCTCTTTGAGCGTATGTCGCGATGATTGACCCTAATCTTTGAGTGTATGTCGCGATGATTGACCCTAATCTTTGAGTGTATGTTATAATGAATGGTTACTCTCTTTTAGCGTATACTGTGATTGACGACCCCTCTCTTTGAGCTTATGTCGCGATGAATGACCCCCCTCTTCGAGTGCATGTCATAATGAACAGTCCCTTTCTTAGAGCGTATACCGTGATGGACGACCCCTCTCTTGGAGCATATGACGCGAAGAATGGCCCCTCTCTTCGAGCATATGTCATAATGAACGGTCCCTCTCTTTGTGTGTATGCCATGATAGACGACCCTTCTCTCTGAGTGTATATGGAGATGAATGACCTTAATCTTCGAGTGCATGTCATAATGAACGGTCCCTCTCTTTGGGCGTATATTGTGATGGACGACCCCTCCCTTTGGACTTATGTCCAGATGAATGCCCCCTCCCTTCGAGTGCATCTCATAATGAAAAATCCCTTTCTTATAGTGTATACTGTGATGGACGACCCCTCTCTTTGAGCGTTTGTCACGGCGAATGATCCCTCTTTGAGCATATGTCATAATGAACGGTCCCTCTCTTTGAGGGTTTGCTTGATGGACGACCCCTCTCTTTGAGCGCATGTCGAGATGAATGACCCATATCTTCGAGTGCATGTCATAATGAATGGTCTCTTTCTTTGAGCTTATTCCGTGATCGATGACCCCTCTCTATGAGTGTATGTTATGATTAATGACCCCACTCTTCGAGTGCATGTCATGGTGAACAGTCCCCCTCTTTAAGCATATACCGTGATGGATGACCCCTCTCTTTGAGCGAATGTCGCTAGGAATAACCCCTCTCTTCCAGTTTATGTTAAATGAACAGTCCCTCTCTTTTAGCGTATACTGTGATCCATGACCCCTCTCTTTGAGCATATGTCACAATGAATGATGCCTCACTTTGAGTGCATGTCATAATGTACGGTCCATTTCTTAGACTATATACCGTGATGGACAACTCCTCTCTTTAAGCGTATGTCGCGGTGATTAACCGCTCATCAAGCGTATGTCGTAATGAACGATCCCTCTCTTTGAGTGTATGCCGTGATGGTCTATCCCTCTCTTTGATCTTATGTCATGATGTATGACCCATCTCTTCGAATGCATGTCATGGTGAAATATCCCTCTCTTTGAGCATATACCGTGATGGACAACTCCTCTCTTTGAGCGTATGTCGCGATGAATTACCCCTCCCTTCGAGTGCATGTCATAATTAATCGTCCCTTACTTAGAGCGTATACTGTGATAGACGACCCTTCTCTTTGAGCGTATGTCGCGATGAATGACTCCTCTCTACGAGTGCATATCATAATGAATGGACCCTTTCTTAGAGTGTATGTCGCGATGAATGACCCATCTCATCGAGCGTATGTCATAATGAACTGTACCTCTCTTTGAGCATATACCATGATGGACGATCCCTCTCTTTGAGCGTATGTCACGATGAATGACCCCTCTTTCGAGAGCATGCCATAGTGAACGGTCCTTCTATTTGAGTGTATATCGTGATGGATGACCCATCTCTTTGAGCGTATATTGCGATGAATGACCCCTCTCTCTGAGTGCATATCATAATGAATTGTCCCTCCCTTTGGGCGTATATAGTGATAGATAACCCTTCTCTTTGTGTGTGAGTCACGATGAATGACTCCTCTCTTAAAGCGTATGTCACGCATATCATGGTGAACGGTCCCATTGTTTGAGCGTATATCGTGATGAACGACCCCTCTCTTTCAGCGTATGTCGCGATGAATAACCCCTCTCTCGAGCGCATATCACATAATGAAGGGTCCCTCCCTTTAAGCGTATACCATGATCGATGACACCTCTGTTTGAGAGTATATATCGATGACTGACCCCTCCCTTCGAGTGCATGTCATAATAAATTGTCCCTCTGTTTGAGCGTATACTATGATGGACGACACCTCTCTTTGAGCGTTTGTCGCGATGAATAACCCCTCCCTCTGAGGGCATGTCAAAAAGGAAAGGTCCCTCTCTTTGATCGTATACCGTGATGGACGACCCCTCTCTTTGAGCGTATGTCGTGATGAATGACCTCTCTCTTCGAGTGCATGTCATAGTGAATGGTCCTTTTCTTAGAGCGTATACCGTGATGAACGACCACTCCCTTTGAGTTTATGCGCGATGAATCACCCCTCTTCGAGTTCTTATCATACTAAATGGTCCCTCCCTTTGAGCATATACCGGGATCGATAACCCCTCTCTATGAGCTTATGTTGTGATAAATGGCACTTCTCTTCGAGTGCATGTAATGGTAAGTTTTGATTGTCCGGACCTTAGAATGCAAGCAAGCCTTGTATCACACTTGTTTCCTTAACAAAAGAATGTTAAATGTTGTTGGAAATAAGATATGGGTGATTTGGGAAGAGGTTATGATGTGGGGCATTATTTAGATGATAAGGAAGTTGTCTTGGTGAAGAGAATGCATGGGGGATGTTGATGGTTGATTAAAGAAGGAAATGGAGGTGTTTAACTGAAGTAAATGATATGGAAGGATATGTTAAGGGCTGGTGAAGAATGGTGGATGAAAATGGAAGGTGGATGGTGATTATGTGATGATGGAATGATGGAATGATGGTATTCAAAGGGGAAAAGGTTGAACTTATGTTATAGGAACATAAACCCAATCTAGTTGCAACTCTGAGGGTGGTAGATGCACTTAGACCTTTTGGAAATGTAATTCTTGAAATCTAAAATATAAGGGATGGAGGGTGACACCACAAATCAAACAGATGATTTGATAAGTTGATAAAATTCTTAAAAGAGCAAGAATGAGAGATTAACTCACGAAATAAATAATTTGATTCAAAGTTGTGTGTTCATATGCGAAAATGGCTACATATTTCTAAGAAATAAAAGGGTGTGGCCAAGGGACATTCCCCTTTGAAAAAGTGGCTGAATAGTGACCTTGGTGTCTGTTCAATTGGTGGTGTCTTCCTCCTTAACCGTTTGGGTTAAATGGTGTCTCCTTCCAAGAACTGTTAAAACTTTTTGGTTCAAAATTCCAGCCTGCACATCAACATGCGTTGGAAAGATAAGAGATAGAGAAATAACTTTAATGAAGACATCGAAACCCAATTCTACTTGTATCTTACTCGAAATTGGCAAGCAAGTTGACTATCATGAATCTGACCAATGAAGAGTGATATCTCTTTGTTTTGGTGCCCAAACATGTTTCCCTCCATGGTTGGTCGGTTGTGTCTCTTGGGGGAGAGAACTTGTCCTTCCCTAGTTGAGTTAAAGGTTGTAGGGTGAGCTAAGAAGAGCTGGATGAACTAAGGTTGAGTTGCTTTGAGCGAAGCTAGCTAGTTGATTTATCTAGCTGAAAGTTCACATCTTTGAGTGATGATTTGAGCTGAACGGCTGTGTCTAGATGCGTGAACTGATCCTTAGGGACATAATACTCTCCTTAACCCATAAGAGTGTGTAGGAGCTGATCCAAATCGCATATGAATGGAAATTCACCATTTGTCATTTTGAGCTCATTTTGAATTCGTGATCTGGAACGAAGTTAGCTTCCACTTCATTGCGCTGCCTAGGAGTGTTTGGTACATTTTAGTGCTGATCGGAAGATGGTAAGTCCCTCAAATAATGATTCTTTGCTTTGAGCTCAAATGGTGCATTTGAGCTAACATGGCGATGGCCAATAGTCCCTTAAGTTGTGTTTAATATAACCTGCAAAGAAACAACTTAAACTAATAAGTATGATGATACTAAACATGTGTTGAATATTAATTACGCATAATATATGCTAAATAAAGTTGTGATAGACGACCCCACTCCTTGAGCGTATGTTGTGATGAATGACCCCTCTCTTCGACTGCATGTCATAATGAATGATCCCTTTCTTAGAGTGTATACCGTGATGGACGACCCATCTCTTTGTGCATATGTCACGATGAATGACACCTTTCTTCGAGTGCATGTCATAGTGAACGGTCCCTTTCGTAGAGAGTATACCATGATCGACGAGCATGTTCGGGTCAACGGTCCCTCTCTTAGAGCTATACCATTATGGACGAGCACTCTCTATGAGCGTAATTCGTGATGAATTACCCCTTTCTTCGAGGGTATGTCATAATGAATGCTCCCTTTCTTAGAGCGTATACCGTGATGGACGAGCACTCTCTTTGAGCGTATGTCGTGATGAATGACCCCTCTGCTCGAGTGTATGTCATAGTAAACGATCCCTTTCTTAGAGCGTATACCGTGATGGACGACCCTTCTCTTCGATCCTATGTCGCGATGAATGACCCCTATCTTTGAGTACATGTCATGGTTAACGGTCCCTCTCTTTGAGCATATACCATTATGGATGAGCACTCTCTTTGAGCGTATGTCGCGATGAATGACCCCTCTCTTTGAGTGCTTATCATAGTGAATGGTTCCTTTCTTAGAGAGTATACCGTGATGGACGACCCCTCCCTTTGAGCGTATGTCACAATGAATGACCTGTCTCTTCGAGTGCATGTCATTGTGAACGGTCCCTTTCATAGAGAGTATACCGTGATGGACACCCATCTCTTTGAGCATATATTGTGAATAATGACCCCTTTCTTTGAGTGGATGTCATGGTGAACGGTCCCTCTCTTTGAGCATATACCGTGATGGACGAGCCCTCTCTTTGAACATATGTCATGATGAATGACCCCACTCTTTGAGCGTACGCCATGATGAACGACTCCTCTCTTTGAGCGTATGTCGCGATGAAAGACCCCTCTCTTCGAGTGCATGTCATGGTGAACGGTCCCTCTGCTTGAGCGCATACCGTGATTAGCGACCCCTCTCGTTGATTGTATGCCGCTGTGAATTACCCCTCTTTGAGTGTATGTCATAAATAACAGTCCCTTTCTTAGAGCGTATACTGTGATGGACTATCCCACGCTCTGAGCGTATGTCGCGGTGAATGACCCCCTCTCTTCGAGTATATGTCATAATGAATGGTTCCTCTCTTTGTGCGTAAGCCATGATAGATGACCCCTCTCTTTGAGCGTATACCATGTTGGTATGAATGATCCTTATCTTCAAGTGCATGTCATAATGAATGGTCCCTCTATGCCATGATCGATGACCCCTCTCTTTGAGCGTATACCGTAATCGATGACCCCTCTCTTTGAGTGCATGTAGTGGTGAACGGTCCCTCTCTTTGAGCGTATACCATGATGGATGACCCCTCTCTTTGAGCTTATGTCGCGATGAATGGTCAATCTCTTCGAGTACATGTTATAATGAATTGTCCCACTATTTGAGCACATACCGTGATCAATGACCCCTCTCTTTGAGCGTATTTTGCGATGAACGATCCCTCTCTTTGAGTGCAAATCATGTTGAACGGTCTCTCTCTTTGAGCGTATACCGTGATAGATGACCCCTCTCTTTGAGCGTATTTCGCGATGAATGACCCTCTCTTCGACTGCATATCATAATATATGATCCCTTTCTTAGAGCATATACCATGATGAACGACCCCACTCTTTGACTGTATTTCGCGGTGAATGACCCCTCTCTTCAAGCGTATAAGTCATAATGAATGATACCTCTCTTTGAGCGTATACCGTGATGGATGATTCCTCTCTTTGAGTGTATGCCATGATGTACAACTCCTCTGTTTCGGCGTATGTGGCAATGAATAACCCTGTCTTCGAGTAAATGTTATAATGAACCGCCCTTTCGAAGAGCGTATACCTTGATGGTTGACCCCGCCCTTTGAGCGTATGCCACGGTGAATAAATCATCTCTTTGAGGGTATGTCATAATGAAGGGTCCCTCTTTTTGAGCATATACTGTGATGGAAGATCACTTAATTTGAGCATATGTCGCGATGAATGACCTCATTCTTCGAGTGCATTTTATAATAAACGGTCCCTCTCTTTGAGATTATACCGTGATGGACAACCCCTCTCTTCGAGTGCATGTCGTAATGTATGATCCCTTTCTAAGAGCGTATACTGTGATGGATGACCCTTCTCTTTGAGAGTATGCCGCGATGATTGACCCTAATCTTTGAGTGTATGTCATAATGAATGGTCCCTCTCTTTTAGCGTATACTGTGATTGACGACCCCTCTCTTTGAGCTTATGTCGCGATGAATGACCCCCATCTTCGAGTGCATGTCATAATGAACGGTCCCTCTCTTTGGGCGTATACTGTGATGTACGACCCCTCCCTTTGGACTTATGTCCAGATGAATGACCCCTCTCTTCGAGTGCATGTCATAATGAAAAGTCCCTTTTTTATAGCGTATACTCTTATGGACGACCCCTCTCTTTGAGCGTTTGTCATGGTGAATGATCCCTCTTTGAGCATATGTCATAATGAACGGTCCCTCTTTTTGAGGGTTTGCTTGATGGACGACCCCTCTCTTTGAGCGCATCTCGCGATGAATGACCCATATCTTCGAGTGCATGTCATAATGAATGTTCTCTTTCTTTGAGCGTATACCGTGATCGATGACCCCTCTCTTTGAGCATATGTTATGATTAATGACCCCTCTCTTCGAGTGCATGTCATGGTGAACGGTCCCTCTCTTTGAGCGTATACCGTGCTGGATGACATATCTCATTGAGCATACGTCGCGATGAATGACCCCTCTCTTCGAGTGCATGTTACAATGAACGGGCCATCTATTTGAGCGTATACCGTGATTGATGACCCCTGAGCGTATGTTGCAATGAACGACCCCACTCTTCGTGTGCATGTCATGTTGAACGGCCTTTGTCATTGAGCGTATACCGTGATGGACGACCCCTCTCTTTGGGCGTATGTCGCGATGAATGACCCCTCTCTTCGAGTGCATGTCATAATGAACGAGCGTATACCGTCATGGACGACCCCTCTCTTTGATCTTGTGTTGCGATAAATGACCCCTCTCTTTGAGTGCATATCATAATGAACGATCCCTCTCTGTGAGCGGGTGCCGTGATAGATGACCCATCTTTTTATACGTGTGTCGCGATTAATGAGTCTTATCTTCGTGTGCATGTCATAATGAATGATCCCTCTCTTTGAGCGTATACTATGATGGACGACCCCTCTCTTTGAGTGTTTGTCATAATGAACGATCCCTTTCTTAGAGTGTATACCGTGATGGATGACCCCTCTCTTTGAGCGTATGTTGCGGAGAATGACCCCTCTCTTCGAGCATATGTCATAATGAATGGTCCCTCTCTGTGAGCGGGTACTGTGATAGATGACCCCTCTCTTTGAGCGTATGTCACGATGAATGAACTTTATCTTCGAGTGCATGTCATAATGAAACAGGCCCTTTTTTAGAGCATATATTGTGATGACTGACCCCGCTCTTTAAGCATATATCGCGGTGAATGACCCATCTCTTTGAGCACATGTCATATTGAATGGTCCCTCTCTTTGAGTGTATACCGTGGTGGGCAATCCCTTTCTTTGAGCGTATGTGGCGATGAGTGACCCCTCTCTTCAAGTACATATCATAATGACCAGTCCCTCTATTTGAGTGTATACCGTGATGGACAACCCATCTCATTAAGCGTATATCGCAATAAATAACCTCTCTCTTCGAGTGCATATCATATTGAACAGTCCTTCTCATAGAGCGTATACGGTGGCCGATGACCCATTTCTTTGAGAGTATATTGCGATGAATGACCCATCTCTACATGTGCATGTCATGGTGAACGGTCCCTCTCTTTGAGAGTATGTCGCGATGAATGACCCCTCCCTTCGAGTGAATGTCATGGTGAGCGGTCCCTCTCAATGAGCGTATACCGTGATGGATGAACCCTCTCTTCGAGTGCATTTCATAATGAACGGTCCCTCTTTTTTAGCGTATAACGTTAAGGACGACCCATCTCTTTCAGCGTATGTCGCAAAGAATGAGCCCTCTCTTCGAGTGCATGTCATAATGAACGGTCCCTTTCTTAGAGCGTATACCGTGATGGATAACCCATCTCTTTGAGCGTATGTCGCGGTGAATGACCCCACTCTCCGAGCATATGTCATAATGAACGGTCTCTCTTTGTGAGCGGGTGTAGTGATAGATGACCCCTCTGTTTGACTGTATGTCACGATGAATGAACCTTAGACCCCTCTGTTTGAGCGTATGACTCGATGAATGATACCTCTCTTCGAGTGCAAGTCATAAAGAACGTTCCCTTTCTTAGAGTGTATACCGTGATGAACGACTTCTCTCTTTGAACGTATATCGGGGTGAATGACCCCTCTCTTCGAGCATATGTCATAATGAACGGTCCTTCTCTTTGAGAGTATACCGTGATGGACGACCCCTCTCTTTAAGCGTATACCGCGATAAATGAACCCTCTCTTCGAGTTCATGTCATAATGTACGGTCCCTTTCTGAGAGCGTATACCGTGATGGACGACCTCTCTCTTTGAGCGTATGTCGCAGTGAATGACAACTCTTTTCAAGCGTATGTCATAATGAATGATTCTTCTCTTCGAGAATTTGCCGTGATGGACAACCCCACTCAGTGAGCGTATGTCGCGATGAATGACCCCTCTCTTCGAGAATTTGCCGTGATGGACAACCCCACTCAGTGAGCGTATGTCGCGATGAATGACCCCTCTCTTCGAGTGCATGTCATGGTGAACGGTCCCTATCTATGAGCGTATACCATGATGGACGACTCCTCTCTTTGAGCTTATGTCGCGATGTGTGACCCCTCTCTTCGAGTGCTTGTCATAATGAACGGTCCATCTCTTTGACCGTATACCGTCTTGGACGACCCCTCTCTTTCAGCGTATGTCACGAAGAATGAGCCCTCTCTTCGAAAGCATGTCATCATGAACAGTCCCTTTCTTACAACATATACCGTGATGGACAACCCCTCTCTTTAAGCATATGTCGCGTTGAATGACCCCACACTTAGAGTGCATGTCATAATGAACGGTCTTTCTCTTTGAGCGTATACTGTCATGTACAACCCCTCTCTTCGAGTGCATGTCATTATAAACGGTCCTTTTCTTAGAGCGTATACCGTGATGGATGACTCCTCTATTTGAGTGTATGTCATGGTGAATGACCCCTCTCTTCGAGCGTATCTCATAATAAACAGTCCATCTCTTTGAGCGTATGCCGTGATGGACGACCCCGTTCTTTGAGCGTATGTCGCGATCAATGACCCCTATATTCGAGTGCAAGTCATAATGAACGGTCTCTCTTTTTGAGTGTATGCCAATCGGACGACCCCTCTCTTTGAGCATATGTCGTGATGAATGACCACTCTGTTTGAGTGCTTGTTATGGTGAACGATCCCTTTCTTAGAGCGTATACCGTGATGGACGACTCTTCTCTTTGAGCGTATGTCGCGATGAAATACCCCTTTCTTCGAGTGCATGTCATAATGAAATGTCCCTTTCTTAGAGCGTATACCGTGACGGACGACCCCAATCTTTTAGCATATGTCGTGTTGAATGACCCCTCTATTCAAGCGTATGACATAATGAACGGTCCCTCTCTTTGAGAGAATACCAAGATGGATGATCCCTCTCTTTGAGCGTATGTTACAATGAATGACCCCTATCTTCGAGTGCATGTCATAATGAACGGTCCCATTCTTAGAGCGTATACCACGATGGATGACCCCTCTATTTTAGCCTATGTTGCGGTGAATAACGCCTCTCTTCGAGCATATGTCGTAATGAACTGTCCCAGTCTTTGAGCATATGCCGTGATGGACAATCCCTCTCTTTGAGCGTATGTCTCGATGAATGACCCCTATCTTCGAGTGCATGTCATACTGAATGGTGGTCCCACTCTTTGAGCGTATGTCGCGATGAATGACCCCTTTGTTCGATCATCGTATGTCATGATGTGCGTCACTCCCTTTGAGCGTATACCGTGATGGAAGACCTTTCTTTTTAAGCCTATGTCGCGATGAATGATCCCTCTCTACGAGTGCATGTCCTAATCAACGGGTCCTTTCTAAGAACGTATGATGTGAGCACATCATGTCAAGTTCAACAGGTTGATCCGGAGGTCTTACCATCAGAACCTATGATGTGAGCACATCATGTCAAGTTCAACAAGTTGATCCGGAGGTCTTACCATCAGGACCTATCACACGTTCTAAGGCAAAGAAATACAGGGAAGCTCTTTTCCTTACTTGTGCTAACATTTCAGATTCATTTGAGAATGTTCATGCCTTAGAATATGTTGTTTATAATGTGTTGCATGCTGATATGTGACATATTTAGGTATATATATTAGTATGTGTGTTTACTTATGTATATACTATGTTAATTATGTTTGCATTTGGTTTTAAGTGTGTATGTGTGGTTAAAATAAGACTACAAGGCTTTTTAGATGTGTTTGCCTTGTTCTAATATAGGTACTTAGGAGAACCTTAGCTCAAGTGGGCATACCCAGCTCATCTCCAGCTCAGGAGAGCGTATGCAGTTCAATACCAGCTCAAGTGGATTATATTTAGCTCAGAAGAAGCTCAATGGTGTGCACGCAGCTCACCTTAGCTCGGGCAGCTCAGAGGCTTAGCTCCCAGCTCCATTTAGCTCCTAACACTCTTAGCTAGTTCGTTTCAGCTCATCTCCATTTCCAGCTCAACTCAACTCAAGTTGAAGTGACCTACAGCAGCTGAAACCTATCGTGCACGAAGAGCAGGTGTCTTACGCATGTGCCATGTATGTGGGGCCCACATAGCACCCTTTTCCACAAGTTTGGGCGTCCAAAAGCAAGCAAGCCAAACAAGGCCCTTGCTTTGAAGACCAATCAGCATGGATAAGAATGAGTGGTTTCTTATTCAAATTCAAACATTAAACACATGTTTAATGTGTTTTAAGTGCCAAAACATGTGGCTAAGGATATTAGGAGCCTAGGAGAAGTTATTTGAGAATTTAAATTTTACTTTTCGTTTGAATTAAGGCCACAAATTCAAATTTGTCCAACTTCTCCTTTATTCCTATATATTTACTTAATTTTTTAAAGACAAGGTTAGACATTTTATGAATAAAATCACTTGTGAGATTTTCTCTCAATTTCAGTTCTTCATTGAACTTTTCTTGACAAATTCAGACTTTGTTTGAGTGTGTCAAATCCTTGATACTTCGAGTTCCTAGATCGCTATCTAGAGGGTCCAAGTCCGTTGACGAAGAACGTATTCGATTCGGGTCCGCTCAGTATATTGTTCGGGTTCTTTCGAGTTCAACGTCGTTGTTATTTCCCAGCAACTTAAACATCCAATTCTGCCATTTTGGACGTTTTAATGCTTCCATGAAAGCCTTCGGAGCATTTCATCTTCATTAACCTCCAGAAACTGCCAGAATTCCTTCATCCCTTTTCTTCTTTGTTTCAGTTTTTTTTCTTTGTTTTCTTATTGTTTTAACATCATTCTAACATCCATAATGTTGTGTTTATTGCAGAGACTTGCTTGCTATTATCCTAGATCCGTTTCAAACAAGGATCCTTGTTTTTGAAGCAACGAATCCCCAATATCAACGTATACCGTGGTGACGGACCCCGCTCTTTAAGCATATGTCGCGTTGATGCCCAATCCCTTCGAGCGTATGTCATAATTAATGGTCCCTCTTTGAGCTTACGTCTCGATGAATAACCTCTATTTTCGAGTGCATGTCATAATGAACGGTCTCTCTCTTTGAGCGTATACTGCGATGGACGACCCCTCTCATGTAGCCTATGTTGCAATGAATGACCACTCTCTTCAATAGCATTTCATAATGAACGGTCCATCTCTTTGAGGGTATACCCTGATGGACGCCGCCGCACGTTGAGCGTATATCGCGAATAATGACCTCACTCTTCGAGTGCATGTCATAAGGAACGATCCTCTCTTTGAGCATATACCGTGATCGATGACCCCTCTCTTTGAGCGTATGTTGCGATGAATGACCCGTCTCTTCGAGAGCATGTCATAATGAACGGTCCCTCTCTTTGAGCTTATACCGTCATGGACGACCCCTCTCTTTGAGCGTATACGATCATGTACGAACCCTCAATTCGAGTGCATGTCATTATGAATGGTCCCTCACTTTGTGCGTATGCCTTGATAGACGACCCCTCTTTTTGAGCGTATGTCACGATGAATGACCCCTATCTTCTAGTGCATGTCATAATGAACGGTCCCTTTCTCAGAGCGTATGTTGCGGTGAATGACCCCTCTCTTCGAGCGTATGTCATAATGAACAGTCCCTCACTTTGTGCGTATGCCGTGATGGACGACCCTCTCTTTGAGCGTATGTCGTGATGAATGACCACCCTCTTCGAGTGCATGTCATAATGAATAGTCCCTTTCTTAGAGCGTATACCGTGATGGACGACCCCTCTCTTTGAGAATATGTCACAATGAATGACCCCTCACTTTGAGTTTTTGAGCATATTTTGCGACGAATGACCCTTCTCTTCGAGTGCCTGTCATGGTGAGCGGTCCATCTCTTTGAGCGTATACCTTGATGGACGACCCTTCTCTTTGAGTGTATGTCGCGATGAATGACCCCTCTCTTCGTGTGCATGTCATAATGAACAGTCACTTTCTTAGAGCATATACTGTGACCGGCGGCACTTCTCATTGAGAGTATGTCACGATGAATGACCCCTCTCTTCAAGCGTACGTCAAAATGAAGGATCCTTGTCTTTGAGTGTATACTGTGATCGATGAACCCTCTCTTGGAACGTATATTGGATGAATGACCTCTCTCTTTGAGTGCATGTTATATGAGCCAATCTTGCTGATGATGCTGAATGGTACACTTTGATTGTAGGACCTAGGAAGGAAGCAAGTCTCTCGCAAGAAGTGGCTGCGAAATAAATAATTAAGGATAAGGAATTAAAGTAATAGGTGAAATGAATAAAAGGAATAATTTAGGGACTGATATAGAAGAGGGAGGATGTGTGGTGTTGATAAGGGTGAATAGATGTTCAGGACATTTTGTGGGGATGACAAAGGATTGAGAATGATGAATGGGATGAGAGGAAATGTAAGGAATGGTGAAATGAAAATACTATCTTAAAGGTTCTCAAGGAAGAAACTAGGTTATAGAAAACCTAATCCTGAACCTTAAATTGATCTTTAAGGGGTGGTGATAACGGACTTTGACCCTTTCATTATATTAAACTAAAAGAACCCGAAGTATCAAGATGGATAGAAAAGGGGTGACGCCACAAGTACAAAAGTACTTGATAAGTCGATAAAGTTCTAAGAAGAACTAAACGAGAGAAAATTCTCACAAGTAATTTTATATAATCTGAATGGTGTGTTTAGAAAATGAAATTCAAGTCCTATTTATAGTTTTCTAAGGGGTTTGGATGAAATGGCCTTTAACTATTCGGATAACCATTCATTTGAATGGTGTCTCCCTCCAAAACTATTAGAAAAGATGTAACTTCTCGGTCCAGCTGGCACTGTCTTCAGTAATTTGGCCATATCTCAAGCTCCTAATATCGGGTTGATGCGATTGAACATGCATTGGAAAGATGATACGAGAACATTTTTTCATGAAGACACCGAAACTCAATTCTGATTGTATCCTGCTCGAAAATGGAAAACAAGTGGACCATTATGAATCTATCCAATGAAAAGTGCTATCTCTTTGTTTTGGCGCCCAATGTGGATAATGGACATACATGATGCTTGGTGAAGGGTAAGTGACTTTTGGGTGTTGAGCTGGGTGTGATAGCTAGAGTTGAGGTGAGTTGGATTGAATTGAGCTATCTAGCTGAAAGACTTAGCTAAAGTTTGAAGCTGAAATAAGCTAATCAGAGTTGCCTTTAGCAAAGTGAGCTGGTCCATGAGCTTCATTATACTCCCTTCTAGTGTGAGGAGTGTTTTGGAGCTAATCTGAATCTCCTAAGGCCTCATTTCGAATTATGCTTCATTTGAGCTCGTATGGGACTTGTGAACTGACATGGAGCTATCCTTTAGTCCTTTAAGTGCTGTAGGAGTGTTCCATGCATTTCCAAGCTATTCAGAAGTTGGCTCCTTGTGTTTCTAGCATTGCCTTCCGTTTAGCTTAATTAATATAACTTAATATAAGTTTAGATCTAAGCTAAAACTTAATAATGTGGTCATATTGACTATTCATGTTTATAACATAATTAATATAACTCTTAAGTAGTTTACTATAAAGTATATAAAAGTAATAAATACTGAGATCTGTAAAATAACTCCCCTTTGATCCCATGCGTGAAATGAAGCATGAAAGCATGAGATAAATTAGCAGAAATGTGAACACATCAGCATGTAAGGGTGAACAGTCCAATTGTTAGAGCGTATACCATGATGGACAACCGTTCTCTTTGAGCGTATGTCGTGGTGAATGACCCATCTCTTCAAGCGTATGCCATAGCGAACGGTTACTCTCTTTGAGCGTATGTGGTGATGGACGACCCCTCTCTTTGAGAGTATGTCACGATGAATGACCCCTCTCTTCGAGTACATGTCATAATGGACAACCCCTCTCTACGAGTGTATATCGTGAAGTACTTCGCTGCTCTATGAGTGTATGTCGCGATGATGACCCCTCTCTTTGAGTGCATGTCATAATGAACGGTCCCTCTCTTTGAGCCTATACCGTGATCGATGACCCCTCTCTTTGAGCGTATACGGTGATGGACGACCCCTCTCTTTGAATGTATATCGCGATGAATGACGACCTCTCTCTTTAAGTTCATGTCATAATGAACAGTCCCTCTCTTTGAGCGTATACCGTGATGGACGCCGACGCACTTTGAGCGTATATCGTGATTAATGACCCCCCTCTTCGAGTGCATGTCATAATGAACAATCCTGTGTTTGAGCACATACCGTGATCGATGACCCCTCTCTTTGAGCGTATGTTGCGTTTAATGACACTTCTCTTCGAGTGCATGTAATGGTGAACGGTTCCTTTCTTTGAGCGTATACCGTGATGGACGACCCCTCTCTTTGAGAGTTTGTCGCGATGAAGGATCCCTCTCTTCAAGTACATGTCATAATGAACAGTCTCTCTCTTTGATCGTATAACATGATCGATGACCCCTCTCTTAGAGTATATGTTGCGATGAATGACCCTTTTCTTCGAGTGCATGTCAAGATGAACAGTCCCACTCTTTGAGCGTATACCTTGATGGACTACCCCTCTCTTTGAGCGTATGTCGTGATGAATGACCCCTGTCTTTGAGTGCATGTCATAATGAACACTCTCTTTCATAGAGCGTATACCGTGATTTACGACCCTTCTATTTGAGCGTATCTCGCGATGAATGATCCCTCTCTTCAAGAGTATTCATAATGAACGATCCTTCTCTTTGAGTGTGTACCGTGATCGATGACCCCTCTCTTTGAACGTATATTGCGATGAATGACCCCTCTCTTTGAGTGCATGTCATGGTGAACAGTCCATTTCTTAGAGCGTATACCGTGATGGACAACCTTACTCTTGAGCGTACGTCACGTTGAATGACCCCTCGCTTCAAGAGTGTGTCATAGTGAACGGTCCCTCTCTTTGAGCGTATACGGTGATGGACGACCCATCTCTTTGAGCGTATGTTGCGATAAATGACCCCTCTCTACGAGTGCATGTCATAAGGAAAAGTCCCTCTCTTGGAGCGTATATCGCGATTAATGACCACTCTATTCGAGTGATGTCATAATGAACGCTCCCTCTCTTTGAGCGTATGTTGCGATGACTGACACTTCTCTTCGAGTGCATGTAATGGTGAACGGTCCCTCTCTTTGAGCGTTTACCGTGATGGACGCCCCTCTCTTTGAGAGTATATCGTGATAAATGACCCCTCTCTTCGAGTGCATATCATAATGAACGATCCCTCTCTAAAAGTGTATACCGTGGTCGATGACCTCTTTCTTCGAGTGTATGTTGCGATCAATGACCCCTCTCTTCGAGTGCATGTAATGGTGAACGGTCCCTCTCTTTGAGCGTTTACCGTGATGGACGCCCCTCTCTTTGAGAGTATATCGTCATAAATGACCCCTCTCTTCGAGTGCATGTCATAATGAACGATCCCTCTCTAAAAGTGTATACCGTGGTCGATGACCTCTTTCTTCGAGTGTATGTTTCGATCAATGACCCCTCTCTTCGAGTGCATGTCATAGAGAATGATCCTTTTCTTAGAGGGTATACCGTGATGGACGACCCCTCTCTTTGAGCGTATGTTGCGATGAATGACCCCTCTCTTTGGGTGCATGTCATAATGAAAAGTCCCTTGTTCGAGCGTATAGCGTGACGGACGACCCCTCTCTTTGAGTATATGTCGCGGTGAATGACCCCTCTCTTCAAGCGTATGTCATAATGAACAGACCCACTCTTTGAGCGTATGTTGTGATGGACGACTCCTCTCTTTGAGTTATGCAGTGATGGAAGACTCTTCTCTTTGAGCTTATGTCGTGATGATTGACCCTTCTCTTTGAGTGCATGTCATGGTGTAAGAACCCTATCTTTGAGCGTATACCGCGATGGACAACCTCTCTCTTTGAGCTTATGTCACGATGAATGACCCCTCTCTTCGAGTGGATGTCATAATAAACTATCCTTTTCTTAGAGCGTATACCGTGATAAACGACACCTCTCTTTGAGCGTATGTCCCGATGAATGACCCCTCTCTTCGAGTGCATGTTAAAATTAAAGGTCCTTCTCTTTGAGCGTATATCATGATAGGTACGCCGCTCTTTGAGCATATGTCATGATGAATGACCCCTCTCTTCGAGTGCATGTTATAATGAATGGACCCTCTCTTTGAGCGTATATCTTGATCGATGGCCCCTCTCTCTGAGCGTATGTTGTGATAAATGACCATTCTATTCAGGTGCATGTCATGGTGAACGGTCCCTCTCTTTGAGTGTATGTCACGATAAATGACCCCTGTCTTCGAGTGCATGTCATAATGAATGGTCCCTTCCTTAGAGCGTATACCGTGATGGACGACCCTTCTCTTTGAGCGTATGTCGTGATGAAATACCCCTCTCTTCGAGTGCATGTCATTATGAACAGTCCCTTTCTTAGAGCGTATACCGTGATGAATGACCCCTTTCTTTGAGCATATGTTGCAATGAATGACCCATATCTTCGAGCGTATGTCATAATGTACGGTCCCTTTCTTTGTGTGTTTTCCATGTTGGACGACACTTTTCTTAGAGCGTATGTCGCGATGATTGACCCCTCTCTACGAGTGCATGTCATAATGAACGATCCCTTACTTAGAGCGTATACCGTGATGGCTGACCCCGCTCTTTAAACGTATGTCGCGATTAATGATCCATCTCTTCGAGCGTATGTCATAGTGAAGGGTCCCTCTCATTGAGCGTATATCGTGATGCACGCTCCCTCTCTTAGAGCGTATACCGTGGTTGATGACCTCTTTCTTTGAGCGTATGTTGCGATGAATGAACCTCACTCCGAGTGCATGTCATGGGGAATGGCCGCTCACTTTGAGCGTATACCGTGATGGATGACCCCTCTCTTTAAGCGTATGTCGCAAAGAATGACCCATTTCTTCGAGTGCATGTCATAATGAACAATCCCGCTCTTTGTGAGTTTACCGTCATTGATGACCCCTCTCTTTGAGCATATGTCGTGAAGAATGACCACTCTCTTCGAGTGCATGTGATAATGAATGATCTCTTTCTTAGAGTGTATAGCGTGATGAACGACCCCTCTCTTTGAGCGTATGTTGCGGTAAATGACCCTTCTTTCGAGCGTATGCAATAATGAACGGTCCCTCTCTTTGAGCGTATACCGTGATGGACAACCACTCTCTTTGAGCGTGTGTCGCGATGAATGACCCCTCTCTTCAAGTGTATGTCATGATGAACGGTCCCTCTCTTTGAGTGTATACTGTGATGGACGACCCATCTCTTTGAACGTATGTCGCGATAAATAACCCATCTCTTCGAGTGCATTTCATGGTGAACGGTCCCTCTCATTGAGCGTGTATCGCGATGGACGATCCCTCTCTTTGAGCGTATGTCGCGATGAATGACCCTTGTCTTCGAGTGCATATCATGGTGAACAGTCCCTCTCTTTGAGCGTGTACCATGATGGACGATCGTTCAATTTGAGCGTATGTCATGATGATTGACCCCACTCTTCGAGTGCATGTCATAATGAACGGTGATGGATGACCCCTCTCATTGAGCGTATGTTGCGGTGAATGACCTCTCTCTTCGAGCATATGTCATAATGAACTATCTCTCTCTTTGAGCGTCTACCGTGATGGACGACCGCTCTCTCTGAGCGTATGTCGCGACGAATGACCCCTCTCTTCGAGTTCATGTCATGGTGAACAGTCTCTCTCTTTGAATGTGTACCGTGGTGGACGACCCCTCTCTTTGAGCGTATGTCACGATGATTGACCCCTCTTGTCGAGTGCATATCATAATGAACGATGATGGATGACCCCTCTCTTCAAGTGCATATCATAATGAACGGTGATGGATGACCCCTCTCTTTGAGCGTATGTCGTGAAGAATGACACCTCTCTTCGAATGCATGTCTTAATGAACGATCCCTCTCTTGGAGCCTATACCGTGATCGATGACCCCTGTCTCTATTCGTATGTTGCGATGACTAACACTTCTCTTCAAGTGCATGTATTGGTGAACGATCCCTCTATTTGAGCGTACACCGTGATGGACAACCCCTCTCTTCGAGCGTAAGTCGTGATTAATGACTCCTCTCTTTGTGTGCTTGTCATAATTAATGGTCCCTTTCTTAGAGCGTACACTGTGATGGACGACCCCTCTATTGGAGCGTATGTCGCGATAATTGACCCGTCTCTTCGAGTACATGTTGATGCGTGTAATAATAGTGCAACTGTGCAGTGTACACATCGCAAGTAATAAAGTGATAAGTATATCGTGTATCGTCTCCATAGGGATTGGTATACTTAATATGTCTCCCCTTGGTATAGAGAAAGTGGGTAGGATCCAGCTGTGTCAATTAGTGGATTCGATTGATCTTCTTCTTGTCCAATGCAATTACACAACACTGCTTCGGCAGTACTGCAGATACAACCTCGGCAGCATTGGTGTTCTCTTCCGCGGCAATCTCTTGCTCTTGGGCAGATGCATCAAAGTTCAGCAAAGTGTCCATAGTTGACTCCGCTTTTCTCTAAGTTAGAGCGCTGTTGATGATTGGTCTTTGACGATACCTCTCGGCGTGAATTAACGATAATCACCAATCAATCCAACACTTCTTTTAGCTTCTGAAACTCTTAACCTATCTCTAGGCCGAGTTAGTGTCGTCAACACCGTATTTATCCCTTTCGTGAATCTAACTCTCTCGATGCTAGATAAATAGATTACTTACAAACTTCTCTCTCGAGCTTGAATGCAAGAACAAAGAATGGCAATAGGATAAGCAAACTTTGATATTATTATTACATTAAAACAAAGAAACAAGAAACAATCACCTCTCACTAATATCTACAACCTTCACCTATCCCTAAGAGATTTAGAACATAATGTCGATAAGTACCAATCTTAGTGGAAGGGTTTCACTAAAATCGCCTCTCTTTAACAATGTGGTCGGCTAGGCTATATAGAGTCTTAACCTAGGGAAACCTTTCCTAAATAGACTCTAACTTGAAGTAGGGAGCAAGTCTTCTACATGAGATCTGATGTTTCCAAGTTCGCAACCTTCTAGAAAGCTTTTACCGTTCGGTCTTTGACTTGGCCTTTTAGTGCGCTAGCCTGGTCCAATTGGTGCGATGCATCATCCAAAATGTTCTCTATATTTTTGTCTTTCAGTCGCCTATCATGTTGATGTTGCCACTCAGGATGCTGTCGCGGCCTTGTCTCTACCTCGGCCTCAACACTACTTCACGCTGCTTCGGCCCTGGATATTCCTGCATGTACTGAATATGTAATAATATCCGCATTCTCTATAAATGTCGACTTTGTAAGTAGTGATAACGGAATATCCAACATTGTGCAAAGAGTCCATATTTCAGCTCAAGTTGGAGTATAGGAGATGCATAAAATGCCATTAAATAACTGCCTTTTGGGCACTCATCACATGTCATAATGAATGGTCCTTTTCCTATAGCGTACACCGTGATGGACGACCCCTATATTCGTGTGCGTGTCATAACGAATTGTGCCTCTCTTTAAGCTTATATTGTGATGGACGACACCTCTCATTGAGCGTATACCGTGATGGACAACCTATCTCTTTGCGCGTATATCGCGATGAATGACCCCTCTCTTTGAGTGCATGTTATGGTGAACGGTCCCTCTCTTTGAACGTATACCGTGATGGACAAGCCCTCTCTTTGAGCGTATGTAATGATGAATGATCCCTCTCTTCGAGCATATGTCATAATAAACGGTCCTTCTCTTTGAGCGTATGCCGTGATGGACAACCCCTCTCTTTGAGCGTATGTCGCGATTAAAGATCCCTCTATTCGAGTACATGTCATGGTAAACGGTCCCTCTGTTTGAGCGTATACCATGATGAACGACCCCACTCTTTTAGCGTATGCTGCTATGAATGACCCCTCTCTTCGAGTGTATGTTATAATTAATGATCCCTTTCTTAGAGCGTATACCGTGATGGACGACCTCTCTCTTTGAGTGTATACCGCGAAGAAAGCCCCCTCTCTTCAAGTGCATGTTATGGTGAGCGGTCCCTTTGTTAGAGCGTATACCGTGATAGACAACCCCTCTCTTCGAGCGTATGTCGCGATGAATGACCCCTCTCATTTATCTCATTCTTTCATGCTTCATTTCACGCATGGGATCAAAGTTGAGTTACCTTACTGATCTTAGTATTTATTACTTTTATATACTTTACAGTAAGCTACTTAAGAGTTATATGAATTAGGCTATAAATATGAATAGTTAATATAATCGCATTATTATGTTTCAGCTTAGATCTAAATTTATATTAAGTTATTTTACGTATTCTCATCATTTCTATTGTTATGTTTTCTTCATAGGACTTACCTACAGCTCAAGGAGTAAATATTAGCTCGGCGTCAGCTCAGTCAGCTTAGAAGAAGCTAAACGAAAGCTAAACATTATATTAATATATTTGTTAATTTGTATCTATTTTCCTTTTTTTTGACTTTGTAAACATATACTATTATATGTGTTACTGTTTTCTTTTAAGAAATCTAAAAATATTATATTACTCTTTTTGTATATATATATATATATATTCCTTTTTTGGTTTTTAATTTAGTGCAATTTTGTTATTGAAATATTATTTAGCTTCTATGTATTTTGTTTTTATTATTTCTCTCGTTATCATATGTTATTTAAAATCAAAAACCAAAAAATATATTAGGTTGTGACCATTAATTATAATATTCTACAGTTAAAATAAAAATATTAAAGGTTTTCCTTTTTTTAAGATCTTTTCTTCTTTGTTTATTTTATTTACTATTATTATTTATTATCATTTCAATATATATATATATAAAAGGTCCAGGATATTATATGTGCATATTATTTATACTATTTGATTTCTTTTCATTTTCATTACAAATATCATAATATGTATTATTTAAAGCAAAATTCGAAAAAGTATATATTTTTTTCTATTTAATCTTTTAAATATTGAGTTTCCTTTCGTTTTTGTTTCTATTATTATTATAATTTATTTTACCATCTTTTTATTAATATTAATAGTATTATATTTATTATTATTATTATAAAATATGATTAAATAAGATAAAACCAAATATATATATATCAGTAGCCCATTTTATTTACAATTAAGATCCAATAAAATAATAAAACCCACCAGCTAATTAACAAAGGCCCAAAACCCATCTAATAAGAGAAACCCTAATACCCTTACTATCTCTTTGGGCAGTCGTCAAGCCCAGCCGTTAGATCTAAGTATCTGATCTAATGGCTCAAATTAAGGGGAGCATAACCGTCCAGAATCAGACGCTCCAATGCGCGGCTAATCGGTTTCCTCACGTGCGACTGTTTGAGAACTCAACGAGCGTGTATCGCACGCATGTGCCCTTTCGGAAACTCTGGAGTCCGCTCGTCTCCCTGTCGTGATCGATCCCTTCTCAATGGTCCCTCTCTTCTCTGACGGCCACGACGACAACCATGTCCTATGTTCCCCTCTCGCCCCGTATCAACCACATGAGCAAAAACAAACAAAACATCTGAATTATACAAGGAATTACGGCGAAAATCAGTATCCTTCAGCAAATTCAGAACAGTAAACGACATGGAACCGACAATTTCAGAAGCTCACAGAATGCGAATAAGAAAACATCACAACCAAAATCAGGGATTTCAGACTTAAACAAAGCAGAGAAGGATATTTTAAGTTTTAATCAGTGTAATAAAATAGGGCTTTACGAAGAGAAAAGCCCTAACTTTGTAATTCATTGGGGGAACCATCATTGAAATCAAAAGAACACAAATTCAGTGGTAAATACTCTTTTTTTTCATAGTATAGAATCGATACAAAAAGTAGAGTAGTTTTCTTTTTTCGGTACCTTTCAATTTAGAGGTCATCAGAACACTCTCCTTCGATAGACAATAAACCAATGGCCGCTTCGTTAGTTCGGGGTGAGTCGAGAGGAAAAAGAGTCTCCATCACTTTCTGTTCTTCTAAATCGAACCAAAAATGGTTCTAGTGTCATTCTCGCTTTGGTATCTTTTCATAAAAGGTGGAAGCTTTGACTCTGATTTTGTTTTGTTTGTAAAAGAGGAGTTTTATTTCGAAGTAAGAAAGTTTTTTTGAAAGGAAAAGGGATAGATTTTACTTCGCCGGCCACCGTAGGTGGTGGCCGGATTCTAAAATATGCGGTGGTTTCTGGGTTGAAAGGATGAACATTCAACTTGTTCATCCTTTCTAGAAGAACTAAACAGAGAAATGAGTTTGGTTGAAAAATGAGTTTTATTCTGAAATATGCGGTGGTTTTTGGTTGAAAAATGAGAAAAAGGTTTGTTTTAGCGGGATTAAATGAGTTTTATACTCATTAGATTTTTAGGAAATGGCTTTATTACCTCGTAAACCACCCCGTGTCCCTTTAATTCACCCCGCAGCCCTTGCAAGTTTTCAAATTCTTTCATTTCGGTCCTGAATCAACCCGAAATCTTCTTTTTCAATTTGGTTTATTTGTAGATGGGTCCCCCGTGTTTTTTGTCCGCTTTTGAGCCCTTCTCCTGGCTAAATTGCTTTTCGAATCCTTAATACTTTATTTCGTTTTTTAATCTAGTCCATTCCAGTAGTCTCTTTTTATTATTATGGTTTTGGTTCATTTCATTTCATTTCACTTTGTTATTTAGTTTGCTCATCATTTTATTTATCTATTTATTATTTACTTGTCCATTTATTTGTATATTTATCATGCTTTTTCATTTCCTTTGTCATGTGTTATACTTTTTTGTGCTATGTGCTCATATTCATGTATTTATTGTACACTTTTTATTCCATCATGTATCATTACTTTTTATTTGTTTTGTATGTTTATTTATACTTCATTTATCCCATAATATGTCATGCATTCATATTTATTTAGGTTTATTTAATTATTCATGTCTTCTTATTTTATTTGCTCTTGTTTATATTATTTGTTCATTTGCTTTATCATGTTTCTTGTTTTATAATGCATTTAATTTACTTTATCGTGCATATTCTATATGTTTGCTATTCTTATTTTTGTCACGCCTTATATATATATGTTATTTATTTGTTCATTTACTTAGGTTGGTCATATTTGTGCATGTTTTTATGTCTTTAAATATATGATTTTATGCATGTCTAATTTTATTCGGATTTATGTCTACTTCTCACTTATGTTGCTATTTGTTTATTATTATTTATTTAATACATCTATTATTTTGTTTTGCATGTCTATTTTATGCTTCATTTATATTATGCCATGCGTATTTGATTGGTATATATTTATCTTGTTCATTTCACACCACTCCAATAATTAATGATCCTAATTTTAAACGTCTTTATTCGATCGTAACGGGCCTGTGTTCCAACGTAGTGGTCGCGGTGTATGTGTTGCCTTCGAATAAACACACGATAAAATAAAACTCGATTCGAATTTTTAAACAAACGTTAATTTAAATACCACTTTAATCCGGAAAATCCAAAATTAATTTAAGTGGTTATTTTGATAAATGTGTCAATTCTTGGGTGGTTTCTAAACCCTAAACCCATTTTTAAACCGTAACCGACTCTCGGACCCTTGTTTTTCGAATCTATGGTTTTTACGGTGTCCGGATTACCAAAATGGCCGATGGCGACTCCCAACAGTTTTTAAAATTCTTTTCCAACTTTTTTTTAATCCTTTTTCAAATTTTTAATTTTTAATCTCAAATTTCCCTTTTAAATTTCAGTCTTTTTTTAAAATCCACGATTTTATAAGTCTTTCATGTCAAGTGTTTTCAAGCCCTAATTTCTTTTTTTAATTCAATTTCCATTCTTTGTCCTAAATTCCTAATTCCCAATTTCTCAAATCGATTTTCAATTTGCAACCCAAATTCTCAATTTTTATCTCACATTTCCCTTTTTAAAGTTAAACCCTAAATTTCCTAATTTTGAGGCACTTTAAATTCTTAATTTTCACTCTTTCAAAAATAGCACCTTTTTAGTAAACATAAATTTTTAATTAGCGAAAGGGTTGCTACATTTGGCGACTCCGCTGGGGACGTTTTTTCAAACGAGTCAAGCCTTGTTTTTAAATACCGCTTAATTAATTTTGGAAGTTGTAAAATAAAGTGGCAATTAAATTATTATTTTTTTATTAATTCGAACTTCAACATATTCCAACTCGTCTCTCTAAGTGGGGGGAAAACGCTAGTGCTTTCGTGAGGATATTGTTCCTTCGTATGGGCCTAGCAAAGTACCTTCGGGGCTCAACTACCCTATGCTGTCGTAAGGATATTGTTCCTTCGTATGGGCATAGCGAAACGGTCCTCCCAGATTGAACTCGATTGAGATGAGCCTATAATGGGTGATGATCGGGGGCCTTGATACTCTTAGAAAAGGACAACAAGGATAATTTGGGTACCGCCTAGTACCAAAACTGCATGTAGAGACCATAGAAAACCCACCCCATTAGAGCCATGTGGATAACCTAGGGTTTTAGACGAAATAAATAGGGTTGTCTCTTGCTTCGTTGGCCCAATTATTTATTTTTCTAACCTTTTCGTGTGTTTTTATTTGCATAGACATTTCATATTTAAAGGTGTTGATCTAAGTGGTTTGTCCAATTAGAGACTTTCATTCTGATTAGAGTAAAAAATAGAAAAATAAGAGAAAGAAAGGAAAAATAGAAAATTAGAAAGAAACAATAGAAATTTGAGAAAGGAAGAAAAGAAAAAACGACAGAAGATTTGAAAAAAAGAAAAAAAACAATGAAAAAGAAAGAGGTTGGAAGGAATAGAAATTGAGAGATTAGGAAAAAGGAGAGAGAAAAAAAAAGAGAAGAGAAAATAAGAGAAATAGAAAGAAAAAAACAATGAGAAAAAGAAAAATTGAGAGAAAAAGAAAAAAGAAGAATATGGAAGTAAAAATATAAGGAAAAGAGGGTAGAAGAAAAGAAAAAGAAGGAAAAATGAAGAAAAGAAAGAAAGAAGAAGAAAATAAAAAAATAATAATAATAACAAAGGGGCATTAAGATCTCTCAATCGATGAAAGTTGCTCAAAGGGTGATCACTAGCGTGATCAATACCTTTAAGTGCATTCATGCATTGTTCATCTCATGCATTTACTCATGTATTTTCAAGCATATAACTTGCATTAATTAATAACATAAGAGGATTAATTGTAGGCACCATGTGACAGCTTTTCAAGGATTACACCAACCGTATGGATAAGAATTTCACTAGGCGGGGAGTGGCCCCAAGAGGGGCATTCATGTCTGATGCTAGGAAAGATAAAGGGACGACCTCAGAGCTACAACCTCAAGAACCTAAACAATCTTGCGGCAAAGGTGAGCAAACTCGAAAGACGACAGGAGTTAGTGATCAAGAATCAGAATCAGATACTATTAGGCATGAAGAGTTTTCAAGATGAAACTAGGGCACAGTTCAGGGAATTAAAGGACATGATGGTTGTCGCAATCAGGGGAAAGGGTCCGACGGAAGGCTCTTTCGTGCAAGAAAGCAAGAGTCAGGATTGTGAAGAGATGACTCTATCGAAAAAAGACCAAGCTATCCTTCACCAATATGAGGTAGCTTGTAATGCCTCTGTCTGCCCCACTAAACTAGCGTTGGACAAAATCGATGCCGCTCTTAAGAAAATCTTGTCTTCTTTGGTGGATGGGAGCCTCAAAGGATGTTTTAAGGGGCAAGAACGTTAGGTGAACTATGAAGTTACCCACCCAACTCCTGAGACCTTCAGGAGTTTCCCACCGCACGCAAAAAATACAACTCAAATTCCTAAGAGAGAGAAAGCAAAGAAGACCTTTACCCCTTTGCCATTTTCCTACAAGGAGATATACTCTATTTTGTATGAGGCAAATCTAGTTCGACCCACTTGTGTCACTCCCTTCATACCGCCATATCCTGCTTGGTACGATATTAACGTACGTTGCGAATACCACGCCGAATTTAACAGGACACTCGATAGAGAACTGCATGATGTTCAAGAAGACAGTGCAAAACTTAATTAACACCGGGGTTCTGAAGATTGATTCGTTAGGCATGGCATCCAGCTCCTCATCTAATTATGGTAAACGCTAAGGAGACGAAACAATTAGGGTGGTTCAGGAGTAATGCCCCAGCCAGGGGAGGTTTAGGCGCATCTCAGTTTACTTTGCATATCCTAGATGATATTTTGCATTAACAATCTTGCACTTGCTGTCTTTGTTTCTTTATTTTTAGTCAATCTATCTACTATTGGCCTAAAAGTAGCAATGAATCTATGTAAAGGCCACATGTTTTTAATTTCAATTAAGATATGCCTTTTGCTAAAATGTGTATGTATCCCTTTATCTTTAAAGTTCCTTGGATGTCACATGCTTATGACTCAATTATGAAGTTATCAAAATGTTTTGATCATAATGAAGAATGATACCCCAATCAGTAACTTTGCTCAGTAATGCACGAGAAATGAGACTACTACTTTCCAACGATGTTCAATGATAAGAAAATCTCCTCGAAAAGGCCCGATGATATTAGATGATCTTGAGAATTTCCCGTAAGAGCATTCAAACTGCATCTAAAAGAAGTAAATAGAGGAAAAACAAAGAAAAAGGAAAAGAAAAAAGAAGAAAAAAAGATTAAAAAAAAGAAGAATAAGAGAAGAGAGAACAAATATTAAACAAAAAGCACTCCAATATTTGAAACCTGATAATAGGTATATTTGAACAAGAGTGTGGAAGTATTTGGGGCACTCCTCTGAAATGATAGGCCTAATAAGGTAGCAATGCACCATTCGAAGTTTTTGCTTCATGAGTGATGATAATATTTTCAAATTCATGACTATGTTGAGTAAGTCGGAGCTCAGTTGTATGCTCCACCATGATCTTCGAGATAAAGGACTGTGATGATTTGTTTTCCCCGAATTTTAAAAGAAAAATAAAGAAAAAAAATCAATAACAGATGTGAAGAAAAAGAAAAAACCCCGAAAAAAAACCGAAAAAGAGAGATAGAAAGAGAAAGAAAAATTGTCCTATTGCTTGATGCAGTCTGAAGCATACTTCGAATTCTCAAGAAGATACTAGCAGGGCAAGTACGAAAAGTTTGGATACATATGACAAGAAAGTATTGAGAACTAGAAGGAGTAGTTTTCGAATAGATTGAGCAAATACGATAATCATGAGGATGAATCGAGCAATCTGAAGGGAATCCCAAAACTTCAAATATCGCCACAACTTCCAAAGGTTAAAAATCAACTTTGAGGGTTGAGTCTAAAGCACTTGATATCCAAGGAACCTCTTCTCTACATTTTATTATTCTTTTGTGTTTGCCAAAACACATTTAAATTTTGTCTTATTTACAATTATTAAATTATTTTATTCCAAAAGTTTATGAACAAGACAATTAATGCAAACGATCATCTTTGATATGAATCGAGAAGAAGGGGCAATGTGTGATATTAAGTGTTGTCGGAAAAGATTACTTTGATTGTAAGGTGATATATTTCGAGAGGTCAGGCCAGCGTAAATAAGTAAGGATTACTTGAGCCTATTGAGGTTACAATTTGAGCAAAGATAAACATCAAGCCTTCGGGGTAAAAGTATATTAGGGGCAATAAAGAAAGTCGATCAGAAGGCCCAGAGACAGAATTCAAAGTGAAATCCAAGAGGGTAACCCCAAATAAGCTTGTTGAAAATAAACCTCAAATGATTCAAGCCTGAGAATTGAGAGCCATTACTACAAGCGGGAAATATGAGTTTTCCGAGATTGATCTTCAAAATCTTATAGCGGATTAAGAATAAGAGAATAACCGTGTTTATTTGAGAGGAAAAGAATATGAAAGAAAGAAAAAGGGAAAAGATGTCAAATTTTAGATGCTAGCTAGTCTTCTACCATAATGTTTTGAAAGTTTTCAGAAATACAGATCGATCTTAATTGAAAAAACAGACCTGAGGATGTGGGGGAACGTGTTCACCGTAATATTGTAATCTAAGACTAATCGTAAAGACACAATGAAAAACTATGGTTGGGACAAAGCTTAAAGGAATGAGGGATTTTTGAATAGAAGGTTTTGACCCATCAACGCAAGTCAGTTGTAGCCTTTCAAAGAATCGAAAAAAGAATAGCAAAGATAAGGATGATCTTTCGTCCAAAATTGAACTCTAGGTAGTTTGGGGCATGTGTCCACCTTAGTCCTTCAGAAAGATAAAAAGAAAAAAGAAGGAAAAGAGAAAAAAGAAAAGAAGAAGAGGAAAGAAAAAGAAAAAAAAGGAAAAGAAAGAGAAAGAAAAAGGCCCCCAGGTGAATGCTACACCTATACCAAAAGGAGGATATTTGAATTGCAAGTTGAGACATCCTGCTCTGATGCGATAGGAAGCGAGAATCTAGAAGAGATGAAGAAGGAAGATCTAGAAGAGATGAAAGCCCGATGCGATAGGAAGCGAGAATCTATCCTCTAAGAAAAGAAGAAAAAAGAAAAGAAAAAGGAAAATAACATTCATGCATTATTTAGGGTTAATATTCATGCATCATTTAGGTTAAGCATTCATGCATTATTTTAAACATTCATGCATCATGAAGGTTAAATGTTCATGCATCATTTAGGTTAGATATTCATGCCTCATTAACATTCTCATTTCATTCCAACATTGCATTTTGTATATTTTAAACAGAAGTTCTGAGGATGGATCAGAAACTTGATCTACAGCTCACTGAAGAAGAAACAACTCTAGAAAAATCATGAGTTCGCGGATTTGTTCGACGACAGACAGTATGAGAAAGAAAAAGAGAAAAGGAGAAAAAGAACGAAAAGGAAAAAAGAAGAAAGAAAAAGGGGGAAAGAAAGGAAAAAAAAAGAAGAGAAGAAGAAGAACT
The DNA here is from genome assembly GCA_035048815.1 of Abelmoschus esculentus. Lineage (NCBI taxonomy): Eukaryota > Viridiplantae > Streptophyta > Magnoliopsida > Malvales > Malvaceae > Abelmoschus > Abelmoschus esculentus. The sequence continues at coordinate 6,127,835 of JAUCBN010000026.1, read as the reverse complement.
GATTGGTGTAACAATAATGCATCGTTCTTCGATCATATTGCGATGGCCTCCCTAGTAAAATGTGACTTGCGTGCATAGGAATTACGTCGCATAAAACCTCATCCTTATATGAACCAATAGTGAAAGGGACAAGAACCTGTTTGGTGACCTTTAATTCCCCCAAATCATTGAACCATTGGAGTTTATATGGGGCTGGATGCTTTAAAGTTTTGAGGCCGAGTTTATCCACTATAAGAGTGCTGGTCATGTTGGTGCAGCTTCCACCATCGATTATCATAAAACACACTTTGTTGTTAATATAACACCTAGTGTTAAATATGTTCTCTCATTGCTCCTCTTCTTCTTCCATTTGGGTGTTTAAAAGCCTTTTAACAACCATAAGTTGTCTTTCAACTGCAGGGGTGAATTCTTCTTCTCCTCTTTCTCGGATTCTTCCAAAATTTCCTCCTCATTATCCGACGCAATCTCTCCATTTTCCAGCAACAACATAGTGTTTTTATTTGGACATTGGCTAGCAATATGGCCATGCCCTAAGTACTTGAAACATTTGATCTCTCGGGATTGTGTGGACACTTCTTGTTGCTTTCCTCGAACATTCTCCACCATAGGCTAGGTTTTGGACGTTTCAGCCTATTCTTTGCCTTGGAAAGGAGTATTTCTCCGAGGTGTGTTTGGACTCCATTTAGGGGCTGCATTAGTACCAAGTCTAGAAGATGATCTCTTGCGTTGTTGCCTCTCAATTTTGATAGCCATATGCACCATGTCCTCAATTTCAATGTAGTGTTGTAATTCCACTACATCAGCAATCTCTTTATTAAATCCGGACAAGAATCTTGCCATGGTGGCTTCACGGTCTTCATCCACACTTACTCGAATCATGGCTATCTCCATCTCTTTGAAGTAGTCTTCCACGCTTCTACTTCCTTGTTTAATATTCTGCAACTTATTAATAGAGATCACGGTGATAATGAGAAGGCACATAAGGTTTCCTCAGAATACCTTTCATTTCTCTCCAAGTATTGATAGGTCGTTCACCATTGCGTCTCTTTGTTGATCTTAGTTGATCCCACCATACAAATGCGTATTCAATAAATTCTAAGGCAGCCATGCGCACCTTCTTTTGCTCGGAATAGTTATGGCATTCGAAGATGTGCTCCACTTTGCTTTCCCAATCCAAATATGCCTCCGGGTCTGATTTTCCTTGAAAGGGAGGGATGTTAACTCGGATGCTCTCAAAATTGTCATCCAATTGGCGATGGTTCCTTGCATTGTTCCGAACAAAAATGACATCTTCTCCATCACTCTCTTCAATCTCATGTTGCATGAGATGCCTTCTATGATTCTGTCCATCTTGGCCCCTTGGACGTCCTTCACTAGACTTCTCAATACGGTCCATCCGCTCATGAATTGGTTCTAACTCAGCACGTAAGAGCTTTTGCAATTCCCTTATTAGAGCTTGTGTTTAGAGGTTCTGGGCTGGTCGTTCTTCCCGATTGTTTTCATTTGAGTGTTTCGACATATTGTTAGTATGAATAAATGAAACAAAAGTTTAAGGACCTCACCAATTGACACATACAAAATCCTCACGGTCAATCCAAGGAAAAAAATATGGCACTCAATTCACTCGTGTTTATACTCGGGGTGTGCTGCGATGAATGACCCTCTCTTGGAGTGCATGTCATAATGAATGGTCCATATCTTTGAGTAGGTGCCATGATAGATGACCCCTCTCTTTGAACGTATGTCGTGATTAATGACCCTTATCTTCGAGTGCATGTCATAATGAACGATCCCTCTCTTTGAGCGTATACTATGATGGTCGACCCCTCTCTTTGAGCGTATGTCACGATGAATGACCCCTCTACGAGTGCTTGTCATAATGAATGGTCTCTTTCTTTGAGAATATATCATGGAGAATGATCCCTCTCTTCGAGCATATGTCATAATGAACGGTCCCTCTCTGTGAGCGGGTGCCATGATTGATGACCCCTCTCTTTGAGCGTATGTCGCGGTGAATGACCCATCTCTTCGAGCATATATCATAATGAACAACCCCTCTCTTTGAGAGTATACCGTGATAGACGATCCCTTTCTTTGAGCGTATGTCGCGATGAATGACCCCTCTCTTCAAGTACATTTCATAATGAACGGTCCCTTTCTTTGAGTGTATACCGTGATGGACAACCCCTCTCTTTAAGCGTATGTCATGATGAATAACCCCTCTCTTCGAGTGCATATCATAATGAACGGTCCTTCTCATAGAGCGTATACGTTGGCCGATGACCCATTTCTTTGAGCGTATGTTGCGACGAATGACCCATCTCTTCATGTGCATGTCAAGGTGAACGGTCCCTCTCTTTGAGAGTACATCGTGATGGATGACCCTTTCTTTGAGCGTATGTCGCGATGAATGACCCTTCCCTTCGAGTGAATGTCATGGTGAGCGGTCCCTCTCTATGAGCGTATACCATGATGGACGACCCCCCTCTTTGAGCGTATGTCGCGATAGTGACCCCTCTCTTCGAGTGCATGTCATAATGAACGGTCTCTCTCTTTGAGCGTATAATGTCATGGACGAACCATCTCTTTGAGCGTATGTCGCAAAGAGTGAGACCTTTCTTCGAGTGCATGTCATAATGAACAGTCCCTTTCTTAGATCGTATACCGTGATCGATGAGCCCTCTCTTTGAGCGTATGTCGCGGTGAATGACCCCTCTCTCCAAGCATATGTCATAATGAACAGTCCCTCTCTTTGAGCGTATGTCACGATGAATGAACTTTATCATCGAGTGCATGTCATAATAAATGATCCCTCACTTTGAGCGTATACCATGATGGACGACCCCTCTGTTTAAGCGTATGACTCAATGAATGATACCTCTCTTCGAGTGCATGTCATAATGAACGGTCCCTTTCTTAGAGCGTATAACGTGATGAATGAACCCTCTCTTTGAATGTATGTCGCAGTGAAAGACCCCTCTCTTCGAGCATATGTCAGAATGAACGGTCCTTCTCTTTTAGAGTATACCATGATGGACGACCCCTCTCTTTAAGCGTATGTCGGGATAAATGACCCCTCTCTTTGAGTGCATGTCATAATGTACGGTCCCTTTTTGAGAGTGTATAACGTGATGGACGACCCCTATCTCTGAGTGTATGTCGCAGTGAATGACAACTCTCTTCAAGCGTATGTCATAATGAACGATTCCTCTATTTGAACGTATATTGTGATGGATAACCGCTCTCATTGAGCGTATGTCGTGATGAATGACCCCTCTCTTCGAGTGCATGTCATGGGAAACGGTCCCTCTCTATGAGCGTATATCGTGATGGACAACCCCTCCCTTTGAGCGTATGTCGCGATGAGTGACCCCTCTCTTTGAATGTATGTCGCATTGAATGACCACTCTCTTCGAGTGCATGTCATAATGAACGGTCCCTCTCTTTGAGCGTATACTGTCATGGACGACTCCTCTCTTTCAGCGTATGTCGCGATGAATGACCCCTCTCTTCGAGTGCATGTCCTTATGAACGGTCCCTTTCTAAGAGCGTATACCGTGATGGACAACCCCTCTATTTGAGTGTATGTCGCGGTGAATGACCTTTTCTTCGAGCGTACATCATAATGAAAAGTCCCTCTCTTTGAGCATATGCCATGATGGACGACCCCGCTCTTTGAGCGTATGCCGCGATGAATGTCCCCTATGTTCGAGTGCAAGTCATAATGAACGGACCTCTTTTTGAGTGTATGGCTTGATGGACGACCCCTCACTTTGAGCGTATGTCGTGATGAATGACCACTCTTTTTGAGTGCTTGTTATGGTGAACGGTCCCTTTCTTAGAGCGTATACCATGATGGACGATCATTCTCTTTGAGCGTATGTCGCGATGAAATACCCCTTTCTTCGAGTGCATGTCATAATGAAATGTTCCTTTCTTAGAGCGTATACTGTGACCGACGACCCCTCTCTTTGAGAGTATATCGTGATGAATGACCCCTCAAATCGCGTTTTTGAGCATATGTTGCGATGAATGACCCTTCTCTTCGAGTGCATGTCATGGTGATAGGTCCCTCTCTTTGAGCGTATTCCTTGATGGACGACCCCTCTCTTTGAGAGTATGTCGCGATGAATGACCCCTCAAATCGAGTTTTTGAGCATATGTTGCGATGAATGACACTTCTCTTCAAGTGCATGTCATGGTGAGAGGTCCCTCTCTTTGAGCGTATACCTTGATGGACGACCCCTCTCTTTGAGCGTATGTCGCGATGAATGACCCTCTCTGCGAGTGCATGTCATAATGAACAATCACTTTCTTAGAGCGTATACCGTGATGGGCGACACTTCTCTTTGATCGTATGTTGCGATGAATGACCTCTCTCTTCAAGCGTATGTCATAATGAACGATCCTTCTCTTTGAGTGTATATTGTGATCGATGAACCCTCTCGTTGAACGTATATTGCGATGAATGACCCCTCTATTTGAGTGCATGTCAAGGTGAACGGTCCAATTGTTAGAGCCTATACGGTGATGGACAACCCTTCTATTTGAGCGTATGTCGCGGTGACTGACCCCTCTCTTCAAGCGTATGTCATAGTGAACGGTTCCTCTCTTTGAGCATATGCGGTGATGGAAGATCCCTCTCTTCGAGTGCATGTCATAATGAACGATCCCTCTCTTCGAGCGTATACCGTGCTGTACTCTGCCGCTCTTTGCGTGTATGTTGCGATAATGAATCCTCTCGTCGAGTGCATGTCATAATGAACGGTCCCTCTCTTTGAGCCTATACCGTGATGGACTCCGCCTCTCTTTGAGCCTATACCGTGATGGACTCCGCCTCTCTTTGAGCCTATACCGTGATGGACTCCGCCTCTCTTTGAGCCTATACCGTGATGGACTCCGCCTCTCTTTGAGTGTATGTCTCGATGAATGACCCCTCTTTGCGATTGCATGTCATAACGAATGGTCCATCTCTTTGAGCGTATTCCGTGATGGTCGCCACCGCACTTTGAGCATATATCGCGATCAATGACCCCTCTCTTCGAGTGCATGTCATAATAAATGATCCTCTCTTTGAGCGTATACCGTGAGGGATGACACCTCTCTTTGAGAGTATGTCGCGATGAATGACCCCTCTCTTCGAGTGCATGTCGTAATGAACGGTCCCTCTCTTCGAGCGTATACCTAGAGGTGGCAAACGGGACATTCGGTTTGGTTTTGGTTCGGTTCATTTCAAGTTTATTTAGATCCGGTTTGGATCGGTTCTGGTTTCGGTTTCGATTTTAATTCGGTTATAATATAATTTGGTTCAGTTTAGATATCGGATCGGTGATTTGGGTCAATATCGGATTTGTTGTTTTCGGGTCGGGTCAATATCGGGTCGAAAGTTTTCGGGTCAGGTCCATGTCGGGTCATTCGGATCAGTTCGGGTCAATTCAATCTTTGAATTTTCAGGTTAATTTTGTTTGAGTTGGACTTAAGTATAAATGTAATCGTCTATATTATATATAGAATTAATCATATATTCTTGTAAAAATATATCTTTTTTATTTCATATTGGAATTGTTTTGAAAATTTTTGCCTCAGCTTTTATTCGAGGTAAGTCAGTATTGGTAATATAAGGGATAATGCCATTTTTGTGAATACATGGATTCATTAATAACATTTTGGTCATTTTTATAATGCCCCAAATTTTAACAAAAAATAAACTGATTTTAAAGTAGGAAATGTAATATTAAAAATTAAATTATTATCAGATGTAGTGATTAATTAGTATTATCATAATAAAAAAAGATAATAAAATATATATTATTTAATTATTTATCATATTGTTAAAAAATAAACTATAGTAAAAATATATTATTCATTCACTTTGACTCAATTATCAGGTTAAAATCGGATTGATGTTCGGTTTAGATCGGTTTTTAGCAAGTTAATTTCGGGTTGTTTTCGGTTCAGGTTACTTTCGGTTCGGGTGAAATCGGTTACGGGTTCTTCTAGAATTTGGATCAGTTTCAGTTTCGGTTCGGGTTTCGAATCACGCTAAATCATCAGTTTTGTTTCGGTTTGGGTTTTGGTTCTGGTAAATCGGTTTGATTTTCGGTTCTCGGATCAAGTTTTCTAGGTCTACATATACCGTGATCAATGACCCCTCTCTTTGAGTATATGTTGTGATGAATGACCCTTCTCTTTGAGTGCATGTCAAGATGAACTGTCCCTCTGAGCGTATACCTTGATGGACTACCCCTCTCTTTGAGCGTATGTCGCTATGAATGATCCCTCTCTTCGTGTGTATGTCATAATGAACAGTCTCTTTCTTAGAGTGTATACCGTGATTTACGACCCTTCTATTTGAGCGTATCTCGCGATGAATGATCCCTCACTTCAAGAGTATGTCATAATGAACGATCCTTCTCTTCTAGTGTATACCGTGATCGATGACCCCTCTCTTTTAACGTATATTGCGATGAATGACCCCTCTCTTTGATTGCAGTCATGGTGAAAAGTCCATTTCTTAGAGCGTATATCATGATGGACAACCATTCTCTTGAGCATATGTCGCGTTAAATGACCCTTCTCTTCAAACATATGTCATAGTGAACGGTCTCTCTTTGAGCGTATATGGTGATGGACGACCAATCTCTTTGAGCGCATGTCGCGATGAATGACCCCTTTCTTCGAGTGCATGTCATAAGGAAAAGTCCCTCTCTTTGAGCGTATACCATGATGGACGCCGCCGCACTTTGAGCTTATATTGCGATTAATGAGCCCTCTATTCGAGTGATGTCATAATGAACGGTCCCTCTCTTTGAGCGTATACCTCTTCGGCTGCATGTCATAGTGAACGATCCCTTTCTTAGAGCGCATATCGTGATGGACGAGCCCTCTCTCGGAGCGTTTGTCATGATGAATGCCCCCTTCTTCGAGCATATGTCATAATGAACAGTCCCTCTCTTTGAGCGTATACCGTGATTGACGACCCCTCTCTTTGAGCGTTTTTCACGATGAATGACCCCTCTCTTCGAGTGCATGTCGTGTTGAACGGTCCCTCTCTTCGAGTGCATGTCGTGTTGAACGGTCCCTCTCTTTGAGTGTATACCGTGAGGGACGATACCTCTCTTTGAGCGTATGTCGCGATATTTGACCCCTATCTTCGAGCGCAAGTCATAATTAATGGTCCCTTTCTTAGAGCGTATACCGAGATGAACAACCCCTCTCTTTGAGCATATGTCACGATGAATGACCCCTCTCTTCGAGTACATGTCAGTGAATGGTCCTTTTCTTAGAGTGTTTACCATGATGGAGACCCATCTTTTTGAGCGTAAGTCGCGATGAATGACCCCTCTCTTCGAGTTCTCTCCTTAACTGTTGTTTTTAATTCTAGTGTTTATTCTCCCTTAAATTGTGATAATGAAGGCTTTCATTACATGTCTTCTCTTTCTTTCTTGCTGAAACTAACAACCTTAAAATGATGTAAAGACTCTCTTGAAAGCGTTAAAACCATTGTTGGAAATAACAACATTCAAGTGGTGTAATTGCTCCATTGAATTGCATTGTAACCAATCAACCTTGATGGGTCTTCAAGGGACTTCAATTGATATAAATGCCATGTCATTCCTGAGAATATGATCAACCATTTGCTCCAAAAGAATAACATAGCAGAAATATATAAGCAACCACTAGATAACAACTTTATTCAATAAAAATAAAAGTGAATGCATGAAACAAATTTAATGAGCTAGATTAATTAATGAAACTAGTTACATTGAATGTTCTAGTTTAATTAATTAAATCACACACTAAATTAACTTATAAATATAAGAAAACTAGCATGCTTTAAGTGAACTATCATGCATTAATTAAACTAATGAACTTAATTGAACTAACATGCTTAAATGAACATCAAGCATTATTTATTCATGCACACATGCTGAACGGTCCCTTGAATGACCCCTATCTTTGAGTGCATGTCTTGGTGAACGATCTCTCTCTTTGAGCGTATACCGTGATGGGCAACTCCTCTCTTTGAGCGTATGTCGCAATGAATGACCCCTCTCTTCGAGTGCATGTCATAACAAATAGTCCCTTTCTTAGAGCGTACACCATGATGGATGACCATTCTCTTTGAGCGTATGTCGCGATGAATGAGCCTTCTCTTCGAGTGTATGTCATAATGAACAGTCCTTTTCTCAGAGCGTATACCGTGATGGAAGACCTCTCTCTTTGAGCTTATGTCACGGTCAAATGACCCCTCTCTTCGAGCGCATGTCATAATGAACAGTCCCTCACTTTGTGCGTAAGCTGTGATAGACGACCCCTCTCTTTGAGCGTATGTCACGATCAATGACCCCTCTCTTCGAGTGCATGTCATAATGAACTGTCCCTTTCTCAGAGCGTATATCGTGATGGAATACCCCTCTTTGATATGCTCCAACTCTCCAAGATGTTTGTAGAGATAAAGATGATTCAAGAAGGGGTTATGGTGTAGGAGATGTTGATGGTTGATTAAGGAAGGAAATAGAGGTGTTTAAGTGATGTAAATGATATGAAAGGATATGTAAAGTGATGGTGAAGAATAATGGACGAAAATGGAAGATGGATGGTGATTATGGGGTGTTGAAATGATAGTATTCAAAGGGGTAAAGGTTGAACTTATGTTATAGGAACATAAGCCCAATCTAGTTGCAACTCTGAGGGTGGTAGATGCACTTAGACCTCTTGGAAATGTAATTCCAGAAACCTAAAGTACAAAGGATGGAGGGTGACGCCACAATTCAAAGAGATGATTTGATTTGTCGATAAAGTTCTAAAAAGAAAAAGAATGAGAGATTAACTCAGAAACTAAATAATTTGATTCAAAGTTATTGTCTGAAATGCCAAAATGGCTACATATTTATAGGAAATGAAAGGGTGTGGACAAGGGACATTTCTCTTTGAAAGGGTGGCCGAATAGTGGCCTTGGTGTCTGTTCAATTGGTGGTGTCTCCCACTTTAACCGTTCGGTTGAATGGTGTCTCCTCCCAATAATTATTGTAACTTTTCGATTTAAAATTCTAGCCTGCACAGTCTTTAATAAATTGGATATATCTTGAGTTCTCGACAGCGGATTGATGAGATTCAACATGCGCTGGAAAGAGAAGAGACTGAGGAAAAACTTTCATGAAAACATCAAAGTCCACTTCTACTCATATCCTTCTCGAAATTGGCACACAAGTGGACCATCATGAATCTGTCCAATGAAGAGTGTTATCTCTTTGTTTTGGCGCCCAAAACATGTTTCCTTCCATGTTGGTCGGTTGTGTCTCTTGGGGAGGGAACATGTTCTTCCATGGTTGAGCTGTAGGTTGTAGGGTGAGCTAAGATGAGTTGGATGAACTAAGGTTGAGCTGAGCTAGCTAGCTGAAAGTTCTCCATCTTTGAGTGAAGATTTGAGCTGAACGGCTAACCCCCTATCTTAGTGAACTTATCATAAGGGCCATAATATTCTACTCAATCCATAAGAGTGAGTAGGAGCTTATCCGAATTCCATATTAATTGAAATTCACCATTTATCGTTTTGAGCTCATTCTAGATTCGTGAACTGGAATGAAGCTAGCATCCGCTTCATTGCGCTGCCTAGGAGTGTTTTGTACATTTTAGTGCTGATCAGAAGCTGGTAAGTTTCTCAAACAATGATTCTTTGTTTTCAGCTCAAATGGTGCATTCGAGCTAAAATGGAGCTGGCCAATAGTCCCTTAAGTTGTGTTTAACATAACCTGCAAAGAAACAACTTAAACTAATAAGTATGATGTTACTAAACATGTGTTGAATATTAAAAATGCATAATATAAGGTAGATAAAGATGTGGTTCAATATCAATTACTAAGTTATCAATAGTAATATAAGGAAATAAACATTATAGGTATATAATATGAGATAGCAAGCGAGTACAGCACATGAATTGAATAAATAAAGAGGATTAAGTAGAACTCCCTGAGTGGACTTGTGTGACTTAGGGTATGGCAGAATTTAAGGTTGCTCGTGCACATACCATCCCCTCCTTCTTTTGGGTGATTTGTCCTCAACTCGAACCCCTTGGTGCTGGAATCTCCCTTAGCAATAGGAATGACATGGTTTTTCCGTGCATGGCCTTCTAACTCCTTGAGTTTCTGAAAACAAGATGGGAACTTTTTGGCTTCTTTGGGGTTAGAAAATTCAGAAGTGATCGCGTGATGTGCCAAAAGATATTCCCTAATCAACTTGATGCTCCTAGATGCCTTTTCTTCCTTAGGTCTTCCTTCTTTAAGCTTGGTTTGGATCTTCTCTTGTTTTCAAGCCTCCACACTTTGTTTCATCAAAATCTGATAACTTTGCACTTGTTTTGGCGTGTTCACTTGCACTAATTCCGCATATTTGACACGCATCAAGTTTTTGGCGCCGTTGCCGGGGATTGACAACTAAATTTTATTTTTTTTATTTCTTGCTTTTATTTTAGTTATTTTAATTTTATTATTATTTTTTACTAGGTTTATTTTTTGTGTATGACCAAGGCCAACCCTAGCAATCTACTGTACGAGATCGATCCAGAAATCGAGAGAACCTACCAAGGGTTGAGAAGACAGATCCAAGGAGCCATGACAGTAAATCAAGGAAACCAGAACCTACCTGCTGGCAATGAAGGCCTTCCACAGCAACCACTGCCGCGGCAGTTAACTGTTAGAGATTTTCTGGTGGAAGATCTGAATGGATTGAACCATGGAGTTGTTACACCAGAGATAGGAGCAACGCACTTTGAACTCAAACCAGTGATATTCAATATGCTTAATACTATTGGACAATTTAATGGGTTTGCAACTGAACATGCCAGGCAACATCTCAAGTCCTTCATGGAAGTCTGCAACTCATTCAAAATTCAAGGAGTCTATGAAGACATTTTGAGATTAAAATTTTTGCCCTATTCACTGAGGGATAGGGCCAAGACCTGGTTAAATAGCATTCTGGTAGGATCTATTGGATCTTCGAGTGAACTCTGCCGAGAATTCATTACACGATTTAACCCTACAAACTTATATGATCGAATCCTAATGAAATTACTTCTTTTCGATAAGCTGATGACGAACCTATGTACGAGGCTTGGGAACGCTACAGAGAGTTACTAAACAAATGTCCATTACATAGATTTCCACTATGGACACAAGTAACCATGTTCTACAATGCTACCAATGCCACGATAAGGATGATGTTAGATGCCTCGGCAAATTAAACACTCCTTGAAAAAGCTCCGGAAGAAGCTATTGAGATTCTGAACAAACTCGCAAGGAACGATTTTCAATTCCCTACTTCTAGGCGAGGAGGATTAAGACGCCAAGCCACAGTGAATGAACTAGAAACTACCAATTTAGTGGCAGCACAATTGGCATCTTTAACCAAGATGGTTCAGAACATGCAAGTACAGCAAAATACTCACTAGGTAAAAGTGATCAATTCTTCTGAGTATATGCATGATAAGGAATTTGGTTTCTATGTGGGAAATTACAACCAGAACAACAATGTGATGTCAAATACATACAATCCGGCATGGAAAAAGCATCCAAATTTTTCATGGAGCAATCCTAATAATGCCTTGAACCCCACTAACCAAGCCTCAGGTTATCAAAATACACTGCTGCAGCAGCATGTTCAGCAGACACTGTCGCAACAGCAAATGCATCAGCAACAACCTATAAACTCATTAGAAAATACTCGCAAGGCCTTCATAATGAAAACAAAATCGTATATGGTAGAGAACAGTAGTTTCATGAAGAGAACTGATGACTTCATGAATAGAATTGAGATGAGACTGCAAAATCAGGAAGCTGCTATTAAATCACTAGAAACTCAAGTTGGTCAATTTGCTCAAAAACAGAATACTAGACCACAGGGAGAACTACCTAGCAATACTGAAGTTGCTAAAGGAATAGGCCATGAACAATGTAAAGCAATCACCACAAGAAGTGGCCTACAGCTTAAAGAGATAATGGGTAAGCTAGCAACCAAAGTTCCACCAGCAACACATGAGGAATCAGACAAGGAGGACTTGGATGCTGAACAAACTGAACATGAGAACACTTCCCCAGCAGAGAGCTCGACAACACATGAACTAATTGCCGAGACAGTAAGAAACATTGTGGTTCTAGGTATTAAATTCCAAACCAAAAAAACCGTAGAAGAGATGAGACCATCACCACCTTTCCCACAAAGGTTGAAAAACAAAAATAGGACCACCAGTTCAAAAAGTTCATGGATATTTTAAAGCAAGTCCACATCAACTTGCCATTTGTTGAGGCAATTGAACAAGTGCCCAGTTATGCTAAATTCTTGAAAGAAATTATGTCTAAAAGAATGAAGTTAGGTGAGTTTGAAACAGTGGCAGCAACTGAAGGATGCATGACAATGCTGCACAATCGCATGCCACCCAAACTGAAGGATCCTGGATGCTTTACAATACCTTGTGTGATTGGTAACAGTTATGAAGGAATGACATTATTTGACCTAGGAGCAAGCATCAATCTTATGCCCAAATTAGTCTTTCAAAAGCTTGGAATAGGAAGGACAAAGCCTACGACAGTGCTGCTCCAACTTGCGAATAGATCCTATGTGCATCCTGAAAGAAAAATAGAGGACATATTGGTAAGGGTAGACAAATTTATTTTTCCTCCCGACTTCCTTTTCCTTGACTGTGAAGCAGATGATAATGCACCGATCATCCTGGGAAGACCTATCCTTGCTACTGGACAAACCTTAATTGATGTGTAAATGGAGAGTTGACAATGAGGGTCAATGACCAACAAATCAAACTCAATGTGATAAGAGGGCTCCTTGTTGAGGACGCCTTCTTGATTGTTTCGGATCTAGGATTGAAGTAAGATGTCTCCTGCAATAAGCATGGCTGCAAATTGGTGTTTAAAAGGGCTGGAAAATTTAGGTAGACAGAATGTAGAAGATGAAGGCTCGGAGAAGTTGACAATGGTGGAACGCTGAAAGTATTGGTTTGGTTATGGCTAGGATTGGTCTTTGGTGAGGTGAATGGTGAGAAATGAAGTTTCTGACAAGGTTGAAAAATAGGTTGCAAGGGGTAGTACGAAAATGAAATAAAAACAAGGAAAAGAAATAAAATGAAACAAACTCCAAGGATGAACTCGAACAATCTGTTGAACGAACCCGAACCTTATCTTGAACTTGCTTCAGACGGACTTGGACCCTTCGATTATCTACAACCGAGAACCCAAAGTATCAAAGGGGTTGACCACGCAAGCAACGAACTTGAGAAGTCAGAAAGTTCTCAAAAGAACCGAAATGAGAGAAATTCTCACAAAAGTAAATTTCATTCAAATTGTCTTCTCTTTTTTACATTACAAAGTATACATATATATAGGCTAGTACAAGGGAGTTGGCGCCTAGAATACTTGGCCAGAATTGAATTGGAAGTTTCAGATGAGTGGCTGAAATGTAAGCACAATTAACATGTGTTAATTATGTTAAATGTGGATGAGAAAACTACTCATCCTTATCCTTTGTGGCCGGCTGGTTTTGGAGGGAGGGAAGACTGAATTTCAAACATTTAACACATGTGTTTTATGTGTGAAATTCAAAGGAGATAACTCCTTGTCCTTATCTTACTTTGACGCCAACTTCAAGGAGGGAAATCTTGAAATTTGAATCTGCCACATGCCATGCACATGCTTGGAAGGATGGTGGACGCCCCTCATGCTGGTCACATGACCATGACACACTCTCCCACGTGGAGGACACCTTTGAGCTATCCCGGGACTCACCAGCTTGAGTTGAGCTAGTAGAGCTGGAGTTGAGCTGAATGGAGCTGAGTTGAGCTGAATTCAGCTAGCTGAAGTGTTGAGGATTAGTTGAGCTGAAACGAGCTGCTAGAAATCCATTGAGCTTTTTCCGAGCTAAGGTGAAGTCCTTCATTTGGTACTCTTCCTTGTGCCTATGAGAAAACAAAAGTTATACCATCATAAGTATTGTAAACTTATTAAAGAAAGTTAAAACAAGCTGAAAAACATAGTTATCATATTGGAAAACATGTAACAAGCTAAAGAAACATGGTAAACATGATTATGAGCTTGTGTTCTTATTGAACTTATTGAAAACACACCTATTTACATGCTTAATAAACACAATACTAGCTTAAGTACTATATAGTTACAAGATGTTACACATCAGTATGTAACATAGTGTAAAGTTTATTCTCTAAGGCATATGCATTATTAAAGGATTCTGAGACTTGTAAACATTTAAGAATAAGAACTTCCCTGAATTGCTTAGCCTTTGATCGAGTGATGGGTCCTGATGGTAAGACCTCCGGATCAGCTGATTGAGCTTGTGTAGATGTGCTCACATCATCCCCCCCTTCTTGAAAAGGATTTGTCCTCAAATCTGCAGAATCATTAAAAGGGGATAAGTCGGAAACATTAAATGTAGCACTTACATTGTATTCACCCGGCAAGTCCAACTTGTAAGCATTGTCGTTCACTTTCTCAACCACTTGAAAAGGACCATCTCCTCGTGGTAACAGCTTGGACCGTCGTTGGGTTGGAAAACGTTCCTTTCGGAAGTGAATCCAAACCCAATCTCCAACATCGAAGGTAACTCGCTTACGTCCTTTGTTCGCTTGCTTCTCGTATTGTTGAGTCCTTCGTTCAAGGTTATCTTTAACCTGTTGATGCAACTTCTTTACATAATCAGCCTTGGATTGTCCGTCCCTATTCGTCACTTGTTCATATGGCAAAGGCAACATATCGAGAGGAGTGATAGGATTAAATCCATAAACAACCTCAAAAGGTGACATTTTAGTAGCAGAATGAACGGCATGGTTATATGCAAATTCAACATGCGGCAAACAATCTTCCCACGTCTTAATATTCTTTTTGATGATGGAACGGAGTAAAGTAGATAAAATACGATTAACAACCTCAGTTTGTCCATCAGTTTGGGGATGACAAGTAGTAGAAAACATAAGTTTCGTACCTAATTTGCTCCAAAGAGTCCTCCAGAAGTGACTCAAGAATTTTACATCCCTGTCAGAAACAATCGACCTAGGAATACCATGTAAACGCACAATTTCCTTAAAGAACAAGTTAGCCACATTAACAGCATCATCGGTCTTATGACACGCAATGAAGTGTGCCATCTTTGAGAACCTGTCAACCACAACAAAGATACTATCTCTACCTGTCCTAGTCCTAGGCAATCCCAACACAAAATCCATAGATATATCAGTCCAGGGGGAGTCGGGAATAGGTAAAGGTAAGTACAAACCGTGTGGTAATACCTTCGACTTTGCTTTCTTACATGTCACGCATCGTTCACACATCCTTTCGACGTCTCGTCGCATCTTTGGCCAGAATAGATGCTCCTTGAGAATGTGTAACGTCTTGGTGACTCCAAAGTGTCCCATAAGTCCTCCTTCATGAGCTTCTCGAATTAGGACCTCTCGAATTGACCCTTGAGGAATGCAGAGTCTTCCTTCTTTGAAAAGATAATCATCATGTCGATAAAATTTCTCATCTGCACCCTTTTCACACAATGTATATCTTTCTCCAAAATCAGGGTCAGTAGCATATAATTCTTTGATATAGGCAAACCCAATCAAATGAGAGTCTAAGTAATTCAGAAGTGCATACCTACGGAATAAGGCATCTGCTACAACGTTGTCTTTACCTTTCTTATATCGAATGACATAAGGAAAAGATTCTAGAAATTCAACCCACTTAGCATGCCTTTTATTCAACTTATGCTGACCTGTTATGTGCTTCAAAGCTTCGTGATCGGTGTGAATTACGAATTCTTTCGGTAAGAGATAGTGCTGCCATGTTTCAAGAGCTCGAATCAATGCATACATCTCTTTGTCGTACACTGGATAATTCAAGGTAGCACCACTTAACTTCTCGCTGAAATAGGCAATAGGTCGCTTCTCCTGTGATAAAACGGCTCCAATTCCTATTCCTGAAGCATCACACTCAATCTCGAACATTTTATCAAAGTTAGGTAAGGCTAACACTGGGGCCTTAGTCAAATAATCCTTAATTTTCAAGAAGGCTTCTTCCTGTTCATTACCCCAATTGAAGACTGAATTCTTCTTTATAATCCCGGTTAAGGGGGCGGTAATGGAACTGAAATTAGGTACAAACCGACGATAAAAACTAGCTAAACCATGAAAAGATCTAACCTGACTTATTGATGTCGGTCGAGGCCAATCCTGAATCGCCTTCACCTTTTCTGGATCGACTTCCACACCCTGTGCAGTCACGATAAAACCAAGAAAGGTAACCTTATCAGTACAAAACATACATTTCTTCAGATTACCAAATAACCTTTCTTTTCTCAATGTGCCAAGAACATTCCTCAAGTGTTCCTCGTGATCCTGCAAAGACTTGCTGTATATAAGAATGTCATCAAAGTACACAACACAATATTTTCCAATGTAAGATCGTAAAACATGATTCATCAGACGCATAAAGGTGCTAGGTGCGTTAGTTAAACCGAAAGGCATCACTAACCACTCGTACAGACCCAATTTCGTTTTGAAGGCTGTCTTCCATTCGTCGCCCTCTCGCATCCGAATCTGATGATATCCACTCTTTAAATCAATTTTGGAAAATATGGTCGCACCACACAACTCATCTAGCATGTCATCAAGACGAGGAATGGGATGCCTATACTTGATGGTAATCTGATTCACCGCTCGGCAATCAACACACATTCTCCATGTTCCGTCTTTCTTGGGTACTAAAAGCACTGGTACAGCGCACGGACTTAAACTTTCCCGAATGTAACCCTTTTCCATCAACTCGGTGATTTGTTTTTGAAGTTCCTTTGTTTCTTCTGGATTACTTCGATATGCTGGCCGATTTGGAATGGTAGCTCCCGGAATGAAATCAATTTGATGTTCTATACCTCGAATAGGTGGCAACCCACTCGGTGTCTCATCCGGAAACACATCTTCAAACTCCTGCAAAAGAGACGTAATAGATGCAGGCAAATCATTAGGAATATCAGATAACAAACAATACTCCTTATACATTAAAATAAGTAAAGTTTGTTGAGAGGAAAGACATTTCCTGATATCCTTGCCGCTCGCATATACGTTCGTCTTCTTCCTTTCTGTTTTGGCTTCCTCGACATTCTTTCTCAATCGAACCTGATCTTCTTGCACTTGACTCGGTGTCAAAGGTGCTAAGGTGATCTTCTTACCTGCATGTGTAAAAGAATATCGATTTGTAATTCCATCATGCAACGTACCTTTGTCGTATTGCCATGGACGTCCCAAAAGTAGGTGACACGCATCCATTGAGACGACATCACAAAGGATTTCATCTTTATACCTCCCTATGGTAAATGGTACCGAAACTTGTCTAGTAACTCGTACTTCTCCGCCATCATTTAACCATTGAAGACGATATGGTTTGGGATGCTTCATCGTCTTTAAGCCTAACTTATCAACCATGAAAGAACTTGCAACATTAGTACAACTACCACCATCAATAATGACAACACATACCTTGTCGTTAATGAGGCATCTAGTATGGAAGATGTTCTCTCGTTGCTGGTCGTCTTGTGTAGGTGTAGCATTTAGACTTCTTTTTATGACAAGTGCTTCACCGGTCATGTATGTATCCAAGGCATCATCCGCATCATCCTTGTCTTCCTTGTGTAAAGGTTCCTGTTCTTCATTGTCGGATTCAGACTCAATCTCTCCGTTTTCTAACATCAACATAGTCTTCCGATTAGGACATTGGCTTGCAATATGTCCTCTTCCAAGACACTTAAAGCATTGAATATCCCTTGAGCGTTCTGGACGTTCTGGTTGTGCATTTTGCTTCCCACGCCCAACATCTACAATCGGGGCCTTTGGCTTGCTCGTTTCACCCTTCTCTTTGTTTTGAAACGGTACTTGTTTCCTGAAATTGTTAGAAGGATTGAAAACAGAATTGGAAGGAGGTCTGAAAGAATTATTACCTCGGGATGACGACATCTTTCTTCGTTGCTGCCTCTCAACCTTAATTGCCATTTGCACCATTTCGTCTAATTCGACGTAATGTTGCAATTCAACAGCATTGGCAATGTCGGTGTTCAAACCTGAAAGGAATCGCGCCATGGTTGCTTCTCGGTCTTCCTCAATGTTAGCACGCATCATGGCCATCTCCATGTCTTTAAAATAATCTTCGACGCTTCGATTTCCTTGTTTCAAAGTTTGTAACCTTTGAAATAGGTCTCGATGGTAATGGGATGGTACGAATCTCTTTCTCAAAATTCTTTTCATCTCTGCCCATGTATTGATTGGACCTTCACCGGTTCGTCTTCTACTTAGAATCAATTGATCCCACCAAATTAAGGCATAGTCAACGAACTCCATCGCTGCCAATTGAACCTTCTTCTGGTCAGAATAATTGTAGCAATCAAAGACGTGCTCCACCTTGCTTTCCCACGCAAGATATGCATCCGGATCTGATCGTCCTTGAAAAGGGGGTATGGCAACTTTGATGTTGTTCAAATTGTCATCCAGTTGTGCCTGGTGTTGTACACGCCTCCCATTTGTTCTAGGAGCATTCTGCCTCGGTTCTTGCACTTCTTCAACGTCATCATTGTTGTCATCATGGGAATTGTTTTGAGATCCCTCGATCTTGTCCATTCTCACGTGCAATTGTTCAATCTCTGATTGCACTACTCTTCGGACTTCTCGAAGCATGGCTTGCATCATAAGGCTTGGTTGAACGTCGTTTTGTTGTTGATCATCACGATCTCCATTTGAACCTGCCATTGTTAGTAAAGAACAAACAACACAAAATAAAAATAAGGATAAATGGACCTCACAAAGTACACACACAAGATCCTCACAAGTTCACTCCAAAGAAAAAAATAAAAATGGCACTCCAACACTCGTGTTTCACTCGGGAATACTTGAATGGCTCTTTTGATTCCCCTTCTGATCTCACACACACAAATGCCTTTTACCACTCCTTCTCTCGTTATAAGTTCTTTAGAGGACTAGCGTAGACTTTCTTCAAATCTGTCACAAGTGTTAGTCTTTAACAACAACGGTTAGTGACAATCGAAATGTAAGGTTCTGTCCAAAACAAATTCGGTTAGTGTTAAATGGAAAGAAAAGTGATGTAAAGTAAGGTAAAGGTTAGAAAGAAAGAAAAAGAAAAAAAAAAAAAAAAAAAAATGGATTACTTACTACAAAGAAACACTTACTACTCTCCTTTCACCGAACAATCAATTCTTCATGCCCGGTTGATTATGGTAGTGTTTGATGCTGTAGAACACATTAAACTTGCATTTTCTTTCATCTTTTCAATACCATGAAGTGCTTTTCTTTCAACTATTGATATTCTGATTTTTTTTTGAATTTTCGAAATTTTTTTTTTAACTAGAGTTGACTTTGACTTTTTTTTTTGACTTTTTTTTGTTTTTTGATTGTTTTTGCACTCACGAAGATGATTCTTACTTGTAATCCAACCTAGGCTCTGATACCACATGATAAGAGGGCTCCTTGTTGAGGACGCCTTCTTGATTGTTTCGGATCTAGGATTGAAGTAAGATGTCTCCTGCAATAAGCATGGCTGCAAATTGGTGTTTAAAAGGGCTGGAAAATTTAGGTAGACAGAATGTAGAAGATGAAGGCTCGGAGAAGTTGACAATGGTGGAACGCTGAAAGTATTGGTTTGGTTATGGCTAGGATTGGTCTTTGGTGAGGTGAATGGTGAGAAATGAAGTTTCTGACAAGGTTGAAAAATAGGTTGCAAGGGGTAGTACGAAAATGAAATAAAAACAAGGAAAAGAAATAAAATGAAACAAACTCCAAGGATGAACTCGAACAATCTGTTGAACGAACCCGAACCTTATCTTGAACTTGCTTCAGACGGACTTGGACCCTTCGATTATCTACAACCGAGAACCCAAAGTATCAAAGGGGTTGACCACGCAAGCAACGAACTTGAGAAGTCAGAAAGTTCTCAAAAGAACCGAAATGAGAGAAATTCTCACAAAAGTAAATTTCATTCAAATTGTCTTCTCTTTTTTACATTACAAAGTATACATATATATAGGCTAGTACAAGGGAGTTGGCGCCTAGAATACTTGGCCAGAATTGAATTGGAAGTTTCAGATGAGTGGCTGAAATGTAAGCACAATTAACATGTGTTAATTATGTTAAATGTGGATGAGAAAACTACTCATCCTTATCCTTTGTGGCCGGCTGGTTTTGGAGGGAGGGAAGACTGAATTTCAAACATTTAACACATGTGTTTTATGTGTGAAATTCAAAGGAGATAACTCCTTGTCCTTATCTTACTTTGACGCCAACTTCAAGGAGGGAAATCTTGAAATTTGAATCTGCCACATGCCATGCACATGCTTGGAAGGATGGTGGACGCCCCTCATGCTGGTCACATGACCATGACACACTCTCCCACGTGGAGGACACCTTTGAGCTATCCCGGGACTCACCAGCTTGAGTTGAGCTAGTAGAGCTGGAGTTGAGCTGAATGGAGCTGAGTTGAGCTGAATTCAGCTAGCTGAAGTGTTGAGGATTAGTTGAGCTGAAACGAGCTGCTAGAAATCCATTGAGCTTTTTCCGAGCTAAGGTGAAGTCCTTCATTTGGTACTCTTCCTTGTGCCTATGAGAAAACAAAAGTTATACCATCATAAGTATTGTAAACTTATTAAAGAAAGTTAAAACAAGCTGAAAAACATAGTTATCATATTGGAAAACATGTAACAAGCTAAAGAAACATGGTAAACATGATTATGAGCTTGTGTTCTTATTGAACTTATTGAAAACACACCTATTTACATGCTTAATAAACACAATACTAGCTTAAGTACTATATAGTTACAAGATGTTACACATCAGTATGTAACATAGTGTAAAGTTTATTCTCTAAGGCATATGCATTATTAAAGGATTCTGAGACTTGTAAACATTTAAGAATAAGAACTTCCCTGAATTGCTTAGCCTTTGATCGAGTGATGGGTCCTGATGGTAAGACCTCCGGATCAGCTGATTGAGCTTGTGTAGATGTGCTCACATCACAATGCATTCCACAAATTGAAAAAATTTGATGATCTAGAAGAGTGCAAAGTCCTCCGCACAACAGCCGCGGACACCAAGATATCCTACCTCGGCAGCACGCTCGGCAGATTATTTGGCAAGAAAATTAAGCCCAAGGTGGAGGCAGAAAATAAGGATGGACACAAAGCAGAAGGGAAAGGCCAACACTTGAAGAAAAATCTAGGCTAACAAGAGATAAGTAAATTGGGAGATGCATTTACATGCACTCCACCAGTAACATAATCTCTTTCCTTCTACTTTATTATATGAGTATTAGTTTTAAGTTTATGATTTATGTTTTTATTTTTTTAATTTTTGTTATTGATGTTTTTATTTTAAGTTTTTTTAGGACAATAAAAGCAAGAATAAGGGAGAAATAGTTCACAGTAGAATTTTGCTGAGGCAGTAAACAGTATTAGAAGCCGCAACAATCCCAATGGGTAGAAATAGTGTAACGGCTATCTGCCGAGTGTTAGGTCGCGACAGTAAATGCTAACGGGCAGTAAATTCAAAACGGCTACAAAACAGCTAGTAGTTTAAACGGCTACAAGGCCGAGGCCTATATAAGCAGCATCCTTCTCTTGAACTATTCACTCTTGCATTCTTGATTTCTTAGAATTCTACTAAATCTTGCTCTCACAATACTCTCTGTCTACTCACAAGCATTCTTGAAATTTTCAGAATCTATTCAAGAAAGTCTCAAAGACTCCCAATCTTCATCCATGGCAGCATACAATCGATTTGCCCCCGCCACTATTGCAGACCGATTCAACAGATCTTTCGTCGCTTTGCAATTGTGGGAGGAGAAAGGGTCCCAACACTTTGAGGAAGAAAACTTCGGCATCGAACATTACTTGTTCAACAAGATTAAATATCAAGAACGAGAGTTTTTTTTCCTACAACCTCCCCAGGCAAATGCCACCATAGTGCGAGAATTTTATGCATATGGGCCGAGTGATACATGTATGAGAGGGCTAAAGTAATGCACCTTGTGCAAAAATCTGAATTTGTTGGTAAAGTCTGGAAAGTCAGCAAACTTGCGTTGTCTCTTTGGATGGGTTTCGTGCATTTCTGGGCAGAGTTGTCTTCTTACAAATTGACCGTCATTCAGTTACCTTTTCAACTCATCTTGAAACGCATCAATTGGATATCGGGAGCACCATCTATCTTACTATATTTTTTCTTTTTGTTTCTTTATTTTCTTGTTGAATTTTCAAGATGACTTCTCTTCAACGGTACTTTAATCTTTGATGAACTTCCTCCAATCATCAGTTTAGATTCGAGGGCGAATCTTTTTGAGGAGTGGGAGAATGATACATGTATGAGAGGGCTAAAGTAATGCACCTTGAGCAAAAATCTGAATTTGTTGGTAAAGTCTGGAAAGTCAGCAAACTTGCGTTGTCTTTTTAGATGGGTTTCGTGCATTTCTGTGCAGAGTTGTCTTCTTACAAATTGACCGTCATTCAGTTACCTTTTCAACGCATCTTGAAACGCATCAATTGGATATCGGAAGATCAAGATATGTTTGTTTAACTGAAGATTGCGCGTGCAGAAAACTGGATACGAGATTATTATAGGATTTTGTAAAATTCAGCCCAAAAGCTACTATATAAAATTTTTGGATGAATTAGACATTAAAATAAATTAATTCAAAGCTGGATTATAAAGCTTTGACCATTTTTATTAATATTTTATTTGATTCCCTAAGATTCTTTTTAATTAGCTATCCATAAGCTGATTTTAGGGGATTTATTCTATTAAGCTATCCATGTGCTGATATTTAAGGATTGATCAGCTATCTATTAGGCAATTCTAAGGTCTCCTTTAGACTATAAAAGGGGTAGACTCTTCTCTTGTAAAAAGACATGAAGAATATGAATTTTTGAGTTATAAAAACTCTTGGCCTTGGGCCATTTTATTTGCAAGGTTGTCACCTTGCTATTTTTCTTATCAAAAGTCTTCTTCAACATAAGTACTTCAAGTTTTTATGAGGGAGATTATCTTCACACTCTTGCTTGCCTAAGAAATCGTGTTTAGGAGGGTGAGTTAAAGCCGATTATGGTGTTTGCCTATCTAATTACGGATATGAGAGTGCCTAGGAGAACGACATATCATCAATTCACCGGAGAGATTCGTTTCGTTTGCAGGTGTTTGCCTATTCAATTGCGATTAGGAGGGTGCCAAGCACAAATCTATCCAACATCATACCACCACCACCATATATCCCGCTGTATATTTTATATCACCGAGCAAGGACAATCTCTACGTCCACTACCGAGGCAAGCTTGTCCGCCTTGATGCTAAAGTAATCAACGGTTTCTATGGCCTCATACCCATCCGTGATGTTCATGCCGAATTCGTGGAGGATGTCACCACTCAAGACTACGAGTTGATCAAAGATGACCTTTGTTACAACAATACCCCTTGGAAAACCGGTTCCCATAAAGGTTCTGTAACATGGCAAAGTCTAAAGTCCGAGGCTAAGCTATGGTGTATCTTTGTCAAGAGACATCTCATCCCCACCTCCCACAACAGCACAGTGGACCGCAAGAGATTGGTGCTCATCCAATCCATCATCAACAAGAGGAGCATAAATGTTGGAGAGATTATTTTACGTGAAATACACGAGTGCGGTAAGAATGAACATGGACCTTTATATTTCCTTTGTTTAATCTCTAGTTTGTGCATTGTTGTAGGAGTACAATAGAAGATACGGATGAATACATACCAAACAGGCAAGGATGGACAAAAGAATTCTGCCACAGAGTTATGCAGATCACACAGACAAAGCCTGTCCAGGCAACCCCTCAACAGTTACTGTCGACACTACTGTGGAGCCAGTACACGGCAGAGATGCCTGGCATTGCCCAAGCCACTACCACAGCAGACCCCTACCAAGAGATTCTTTAGAGGATGGCAGCTATTGACCTTCGCCAGCAGAGATACATGGAATATCAGAGAGAGTTCAAAAGCACTCTTGCCCAAATGATGATTCAAAACTTCCCCAGTCAAGGGGCGCAATTTCCAGAATTCCCTGCAAACATATTCGTCACAGCAGCGCCCTACACATAAACTACTCCAGCCTTAGGGCCGAGGACATTCTTCTCCTCTAGATCACAACAATAGTTCCACGCAGCTAGCTCATCTAGGGCAGCAGATCCTGCCGCGGCATCATGTGCCAATAGAACACTTTCCATGCGAAGGGCAGTCTTCAACACTCCCCCAAGATCCCCAATCCCAATGGGCAGTCTATCTGCTGAGATAGATGTCTATGTTAATCAGAGCTCAGACACTGCCAAGCCAAACATTTAGAATGTCGGGGCAGATCCAGAGAATGAAGGAGGAACATAAATAATGAACATTGAAGATGAAGGAGGAGAAGAGGTTAATGCTCCCACGCAACGAGCAACACCAACGAGAGTTCAGCCACCATGACGAGCAAAGCCATCGCCATCACCAAGGGCACAACAATCAGCAGCAAGATCGAGAAAACAAATTGTGAAAGAAAGCTCTTCTAAATCATTATAATTTCTCTTCTTTCTTTTATTTATTGCTCATATAAAATTTTTTTTACTGTTTATATTTTGTTACCTATTGCCTACCCCTAAATTAAGCATTAAGGACAATGCTTGGATTGAGTTTTGGAGTAAATAGTAGCTCGGTGTCAGCTCAGTCAGCTCAGAAGAAGCTAAACGGAAGACAATGCTAGAAACACAAGGAGCCAACTTCAGAATAGCTTGGAAATACATGGGAAACTCCTACAGTACTTAAAGGACTAAAGGATAGCTCCATGTCAGCTCACAAGCCCCATACGAGCTCAAATGAAGCATAATTTAAACGAGGCCTTAGGAGATTCGGATTAGCTCCGA
This sequence comes from Abelmoschus esculentus, assembly GCA_035048815.1. NCBI lineage: Eukaryota > Viridiplantae > Streptophyta > Magnoliopsida > Malvales > Malvaceae > Abelmoschus > Abelmoschus esculentus. The sequence continues at coordinate 6,102,875 of JAUCBN010000026.1, read as the reverse complement.
AACACTCCTCACACTAGAAGAGAGTATCAGGAAGCTAATGGACCACCTCACTTTGCTAAAGGCAACTCGGATTAGCTTCTTTCAGCTTCAAACTTTAGCTAAGTCTTTCAGCTAGATAGCTCAGTTCAATCCAGCTCACTCCCAGCTCGATTAGGTCACTTCAACTCTAGCTATCACTCCCAGCTCAACACCCAAAGGTCACCTACCCTTCACCAAGCATCATGTCTATTCATTATCTACATTGGGCGCCAAGATCTTGGAAGGAAAGGAAGTGGGATCCAAAACAAAGAGATAGCACTTTTCATTGGACAAATTCATAATGGTCCACTTGTTTGCCATTTTCGAGAAGGATAAAAGCGGAACTGGGTTTAGGTGTCTTCTTGAAAGTTGTTCCCCTATCTCTTATCTTTCCAACGCATGTTGAATCGCATCAATCCAATTTCGGGATCTCGAGATATGGCCAAATTACTGAATATAGTGCAGGCTGAACCGAGAAGTTACATCTTTTCGAATAGTTTTGGAGGGAGAGACCATTCAAATGAATGGTTATCCGAATAGTTAAAGTCCATTTCGGCCAAACCTCTTAGAAAACTATAAATAGGACTTAAATTCATTTTTAAGTCACATCTTTGATCAAAATAAAATTTCTTTGTGAGTTTACTCTCAAACTTGTTCTTTTTAAAACTATATCGACTTATCAAGTCTATTATATAGGTTTGTGGCGTCTCATATCGTTTCCATCCATACTTAAGATTCTAAGAACTTATTTCCTAAGGGTCTAAGTCCGATACCACCCTCAGAGCACACTATAAGTTGGATTTATGCTTCATAGCATAAGTTCTACTTTTGTTACCTTCGAATTCTATTTCTTTACGACCTTCCATACATTCTATCCTAACCCTTTCTTCTATCACCGAAATCGACTTCCCTAGCCTTCACTATCATCTTTTCCATTTATTTCCTAAACCAAAACATCACATACCTTCCCACCACTTCACCATCTTTTCTTCATAAAACAACAAGGAAAGCGTACGAGGATCACGGTTTGCTTACAATCACGGCTAGGAATATCAAAGCTTCTCTTTATAATAGCCATTGGAGAGTTGGACTGTATCACCCTCTCTTCGAGTGCATCTGCTGGTGAATGGTCCCTCTCTTGGAGCATATAACGTGATAGACGATCCCTCTCTTTGAGTGTATGTTGCGATGAATGACCCCTCTTTTCGAATGCATGTCATAATGTACGACCCCTTTCCTAGAGCGTATACCGTGATGGACAACCCATCTCTTTGAGTGTATGTCGTGGGGAATGACCCCTCTCTTCGAGCGTATGTCAAAATGAATGGTCCTTATCTTTGAGAGTATGTCGTGATGGACGATCCCTCTCTTTGAGTGTATGTCGCATAGAATTACCCCTATCTTTGAGTGCATGTCATATTGAACGAACCCTTTCTTAGAGTTTATATCGTGATAGACGACCCCTCTCTTGGAGCGTATGTCGCAGTGAATAACCCCTCTTTGAGCGTATGACGCGATGAATGACCCCTATCTTTGAATTCGTGTCATAATGAACGGGAGCGTATACTGATATGGATGACCCCTTTCTTTGAGAGTATGTCGCAACGAATGACCCCTCTTCGAGTGCATATCTTAATGAGCGGTCCCTCTTTGAGCATATACCGTGGTGGACATCACCGCTCTTTGAGCGTATATGGCGATAAAAGACCCCTCTCTTCTAGTGCATGTCATAATGAACGATGCCTCTCTTTAAGCGTAAACTGTGATCGATGACCTCTCTCTTTGAGCATATGTTGCGATGAATGACCCTTCTCTTCGAGTGCATGTCATGGTGAACGGTTCCTCTCTTTAAGCGTATGTCACGATGAAAGACCCCTCTCTTCGAGTGCATGTCTTAATGAATGGTCCCTTAGGGCCTATATCTTGATGGACGACCCTCTCTTTGAGTGTATGTCGCAATTAAATACCCCACCCTTCGAGTGCATGTTATAATGAACAGTCCCTTTGTTAGAGCGTATATCGTGATGGACGACCCCTCTTTGGGCGTATGTCACGATGAATGACCCCTCTCTTCGAGTGCATGTCATTATGAATGGTACTTTTCTTAGAGCGTATACCGTGATGGACGACCCTTCTCTTTGAGCGTATGCCGCTATGAATGACCCCACTCTTTGAGTGAATGTCATGGTGAACGAGTGTATGTCAGGATGGAAAACACCTCTCCTTCAGCGTATGTCACGATGAATGACCCCTTTGTTCGAGTGCATGTCAAAATTAATGGTTCCTTTCTTAGAGAGTATGCCGTGATGGAAGACACTTCTCTTTGAGAGAATGTCGCGATGAATAACCCCTCTGTTCTAGTGCATGTCATACTAATGGTCCCTTTCTTGGAGCGTATACCATGATGGACGACCCCTCTCCTTGAGTGTATGACGCGATGAATGACCCCTCTCTTCGAGTGCATGTCATGATATACAGTCCCTCTCTTTCGGCGTATGTCATGGTGGACGAATCTTGCCTTTAAGTGTTTGTCGCAAAGAATGATCCCTATCTTCGAGTGCGTGTCATAATGAACGGTCCATCTCTTTGAGCATATGTCGCGATGAATGACCCCTCTTCGAGTGCATGTCTTAATGAATGGTCCCTCTTTCAGCATATACCGTGATGGACACCGCCGCTCTTTGAGTGTATATGGCGATAAAAGACCCCTCTCTTCGAGTGCATGTCATAATAAATGGTCCCTCTTATTGAGCGTATACCGTGATCGATGACACCTCTCTTTGAACATATGTTGCGATGAATAACCCTTCTCTTCGAGTACTAGTCATGGGGAACGGTCCCTCTCTTTGAGCGTATGTCGCGATGAATGACCCCTCTCTTCGAGTGCATGTCTTAATGAACGATCCCTTTCTTAGAGTGTATACCGTGATGGACGATCCATCTCTTTCAGCGTATGTCGCGATGAATGACCTCTCTCTTCAAGCGTACGTTATAATGAACGATCCCTCTATTTGAGCGTATACCGTGATCGATGACCCCTCTCTTTGAGTGTATGTTGCGATGAAAGACCCATCTCTTCGAGTACATCTCCTACCAAATGCCCTCTCTTGGAGCTTGTTATAATGAATGACCCCTTTCTAAGAACGTATACCATGATGGACGACCCCTCTCTTTGAGCGTATGTTCCTACCTTGAACAAAGGCAGCTTGATTACCGCCTATACATAAAGGGATGATAGATTTCACACGATTAACAAGCATTTTGGCAACAGTCTTATAGATAACTGTGCATAGGCTAATAAGTCTGAGATGTCACATAGTTGTGGGATCATTAATTTTGGGTATAAGAACGATGATAGTACGATTGACCTCTTCCATGCGAACAGACCCACTTAGGAGTCTGAGGCAGAGGTTTATAAAGTCCTGGCCATGGATATCCCAATGTTTCCTAAAGAAACCACTTGGAAATCCGTAAACTCTCGGGGTTTTCCTCGGATCAATATCGCGAAAAGCAATGGCAATTTCTTCTGCTGTGAATTCCTTATTAAGGTCATTATTCATGGTCTCAGTAACAATATTTGGAATGTTGTCCAAAATGGAAGATGCAATAGTAGGAGAACAGGATGAGAAGAGAGTCTGGAAGTAATCAATGGCAGTAGCCATGATGTCTTTCGTGTGCGTTTGCCAAATATTTTCATTGTTGAAAAGTCCAGCAATATGGTTTTTTCGTTGGCGATTGTTTGTTCTTGCATGGAAAAATGAAGTATTTTTGTCACCATGTTCTAGCCAGGTGGTGCGGGCGCGTTGTGCCCAATAGATTTTCTTCGCATTAAGTGGGATATCAAGCTCGTTTTTGGCAGATATAAAATTATTGATATCAACATCTGAAAGTTGTTGCTTGAGGCACATGTTTATAAAGTCAGTTAACTGTTTAATACATTCATATGACTTGATATATTTGTTTGTTTGCCAAGATTCTAGAAAACGTCTAATTTCATGAAGTTTAACAATGGTCGTGCTGGATGGGTTAGAACAAATCTCTCTAATCCAAGAAGAGACTTTCGGGTTATGAGCCCAACAATTCTCATAGCGGAAGAGGTTCCTAGAAGCTTTCGGTTCGATTGCATGGGAGGGCCTAGTGTCCATTAAGATGGGGCAATGATCAGATCGAGCTTGAAAGAACGACGTAGCCTGGAAGCTAGGAAAGACATTAAACTAAGAGGAGTTAAAAAGGAATCTATCGATTCTTTCCATAATGGTTTCGGAATTAGGTCCAGACCTTGTCCAAGTGAACGATCCAGATTTTGGTTTACAATCAAAGAGATTATTTCTCATAAGACGATCTCTGAAATTATTAATTTGTGATCGTGCCCGATGGATACCGCCTTGCTTTTCATTATCGTGTAGGATTTCATAAAGTCTCCCCCTAAGAGCCATGGAAGTGAAGAAGCTGATTATAATGTGTCCACTAGTTGTCAAGTTTTATATTTGTTTGTCGTTTCAAGAAAAACATGTACACCACAAAAATGTAATTGCAATTGGCCAAAATGTATAATAACATCAATATGACGATCCGAGTAAGAAAGCAAATCAATGGTAGTCTTATTATCGCAAATAATAGCAAGCCCCGTACAAGTGGGGCTAGTTCAACTGGTATACAACCTTGCATTCCTAGCTTAATCTTAATGCGATCAAGATTGTGTCTATTTAATCTAGTTTCGCAAAGAAATAAAAGATCAGCATCATGCTTGTGGACAACACGTTGTAATTCATGAACTGCCTGGGCATTGCCGAGACCCTGACAGTTCCAGCATAATATTTTTATTTCCCTCGGCAGGGTTGATCCTCGGCAGTGTTGATCATCGTCAACCTCCGCCGGAGAGTTTTTTCTTCCCCTCATCTCAGCATTCTTAAATGAAGTTTTTGATGGAGGTTGGGGACATTTAGAACTATATCCCTCATCATATGGTGGAGTCTTTGTATAAAATTGAGTTAAAGTGGGAAAATCAAAATCATGCATACTTTGTTCTGATGGATTAGGTTCAAGAAAGTAGCATAACGCCATATCATCTAGACTTCTCATGAAGGCGGTTGTTGCGCAACAAAATGTAAACCTGTTGAGAAATACATGCCAGAACAACGTGTTAAAGAGAAGGTTCAACGTCGGTAAATTGTTCATGGTTAAGTGTCGCCAAAGCAAAAACACCAAACTCATAGGTGTGATGGAGAGAGATCCATAACATACGTACGAGCATGGACCGTTGTTAAAGAAAACCAGCAAAACCACTGGTAAAGAAAAACCAAAAGCCATAAAATCTAACATGCAAAAAACTGAAACATTTGTTTAAAAAGAAGCTAACATGGAGACACAAATGTGTTGGACCGATAGCCAATCCATAACCTTGTTTGTAACCATATCGTATGATCGGAGAATCGATGAGATCGACAAAAATGATCTCCTGGAGATGTAGATTTGTAGGACCGATAGACAATCCATAATCTTGTTTAGTATCGATGAAAACGATCTCCTAGAGACGTAGATATGTTGGACCGATAACCAATCCAAATTCCTGTGCATAACCATGTCGTATGATCGGAGTATCGATGAGATCGGTAGAGGCGATCTCCTGTAGACTAAAAAATCGATAAAGTCATTTCAGAACCCAAATATGAATTTCTGATCCAAGGGACACATAAAATAGCGAATCAAAGTTGTGGTTCCATATGGAAAATAATGGATGGAGTTCATGGGAATTAAGGAATAATAATAATAAAAAGAATAAGGGGAACAACAAGGTTCTGTTCATGCCGAAGTGAAAATCTATCCAAGAATCCTTACTAAAATAAATAACAATTACTTGTAAAATGGAAGAAGTCTGGTTAGGTTGAGATAGTACTGAGGCATACAACATCAGATTGTAACTTGCTTGATTCACCTCTGCAACTAAGATCTCTAAGAAAGGAAGCAGCCAATAAAGGAGATGGAATTGACGAATACTCAAGGAATCTCCGGATCTCTTACCTGAGAGGCAGCCGAATGTTATATTGATGAAGATTATTACATCATCTATGATTTTATATTGATCCCTTCTCAAGGGTGGTAATTGTGTAGCAATGATCTGGTCTAAAGACCAAGTAAAACTTTCATGAAATATAATTAATAAAACCCAACTTGTCTCACTGGTTGTATCTTTTGAGTCTACCGTGGTGATTGGAGAAGACAAGCGACATTGTTGGCGGGGGCATGGCAAAGATCTATACCAACAGTGATGTTGATGACCACCAGAAAACTTAGCATTCCAAAGGGCAGGATTCACAATGAAACAGTAAAGCGAAAGAATGAGAAAAATCACAAGAAAATACCTTGTAGAGTTTGAGACGGGTTTTGATTCTAACTCTCCCAGCAGTGGAGATGGTGAAAAATGGTCGATCAAGGGAGGATAGGATCGGTGGAAAGGGACGGTGGAGGCGGCCGAAGACATGAAAGGGAAAAGAGGGAAGAGAGGGAGGGGAGAGGAGAGAAAAAACAATATGCCGTTCAATCCGTTTGAATTTTAACCGAGTAAAAAACTGAAAATTTGAGATTAATCTGTATAATTTTGTTCAAAAGCCATAATTAACTATTTGAACTCATAAAATTTGGTTTGATAACATTTGGTTGTCATTTTGTTGTAATTAAAACGTGCTTGTCTAATTAACTATCTGTTTAATTTTGTTCAAAAGACCATAATTAACTACTTTAACTTTTAAAATTTTATTTAATAACATTTGGTTGTCGTTTTGTTGGGATTAGAAAGTGTGTGTCTAAATGGGATTTATAGAGAATCCGTTCAAATTTTAACAGAGTAAAAAGCTGAAAATTTTAGTTTAATTTGTATATTTTTGTCCAAAAGCCAATAATTAACTATTTGAACTCATAAAATTCGATCAAGTAACATTTAGTTGTCGTTTTGTTGGGATTAAAACGTGCTTGACTAAATGGGCGTATACTGTGATGGACAACCCCTCCCTTTCAGCATATGTCGCGATGAATGACCCCTTTCTTCTAGTGCATGGCATAATGAATGGTCCCTCTTTTTGAGCGCATGTCATGATGGACGACCCCTCTTTAAGCATATGTTGCGATGGATAACCCATCTTTTCGAGTGCATGTCATAATGAACGGTCTCTCTCTTTGAGCGTATACTGTGATCGATGACCCCTCTCTTTGATTGCATCTCATGGTGAACGGTTCCTCTCTTTGAGCGTATACCGTGACGGATGACCCCTCTCCTTGAGTGTATATCGCGATGAATGACCCCTTTCTTCGTGTGCATGTCATAATGAATGGTCTTTCCCTTTGAGCGTATATCATGATGGACAACCCCTCTCTTTGAGAATTTGTCACAGTGAAAGACCCCTTTCTTCGAGTGCATATCATAAAGAACGGTCCCTCTCTTTAAGCGTATGCCATGATGGACGACCCATCACTTTGAGCGTATGTCATGATGAATGACCCTCTTTTTGAGCCTATGTCATAATGAATGGTCCCTCTCTTTAAGCGTATACTGTGATGGATAACCCCTCTCTTTGTGCGTGTGTTGCGATGAATGACCCCTCTCTTCGAGTGCATGTCATAATGAACAGTCCCTTTCGTAGAGCGTATACCGCAATAAATGATCCATATATTCGAGTGCATGTCATAATGAACGGGCCACCTATTACATATACCGTGATGGTTAACCGCTCTCTTTGAGCGTAAGTCGCGGTAAGTGACCCATCTCTTTGAGCAAATGTCAAAATGAACAATCCCTCTCTTTGAGCCTATATCGTGATGGACGACTCATTTCTTTGAGCGTATGCTGCGGTGAATGACTGCTCTCTTCAACCGTATGTTATAATGAACGGTCCCTCTCTTTGAGCGTAAGTCACCTCTCTTCGAGCGTATGTCACAATGAATGGTCCCTCTCTTTGAGTGTATACCGTGATCAATAACCCCTCGTTTTGAGCATATGTTGCGATGAATGACCCCTTTCTTCGAGTGCATGTCATAATGAATAGTCCCTTTCTAGAGCGTATACCGCAATAAATGACCCCTCTATTCGAGTGCATGCCATTATGAACGGGCCATTATTTATCGCGTATACCATGATGGTTGACCTCTCTCTTTGAGCATAAGTCGCGGTAAATGACCCATCTCTTCGAGAAAATTTCAAAATGAATGATCCCTCTCTATGAGCCTATACCGTGATGGACGACTTATTTCTTTGAGCGTATGCCGCGTTGAATAACACCTCCCTCCAACCATATGTCATAATAAACGATCCCTCTCTTTGAGCGTATGGCGTGATGGAAGACCCCCCTCTTTGAGCATATGGCATGATGAAAGACCCCTCTCTTTGAGCATATGTCACCTCTCATCGAGCGTATGTCACAATGAATGGTCCCTCTCTTTGAGCGTATACCGTGATCAATGATCCCTCGTTTTGAGTGTATGTTGCGATGAATGACCCCTCTCTTTGAGTGTCTGTAATGGTGAACGGTCCCTCTCATTGAGCATATACCGTGATGGACGACCCCATGGATGACCCCTCCCTTTTTGTGTATGTGGCGATGAATAACCCCTCTTCGAGTGCATGTCATAGTGAACGGTCCCTTTCTTAGAGCGTGTACCGTGATGGATGACCCTTCTCTTTAAGAATATGTCTCGGTGAATGACCCCTCTCTTTGAGTGCATGTCATGGTGAACGTTCCCTTTCTTAGAGTGTACACCGTGGTGGACGAACCCTCTCTTTGAGCATATGTCGTGATGAATGACCCTTCTCTTCGAGCATAAGTCATAACAAATGCTCCCTCTCTTTGAGCATATACCGTGATGAATGACCCCTCTCTTCTAGCGTATGTCATGATGAATGACCCCTCACTTCCAGTGCATATCATAATGAACGACCGCTCTCTTTAAGCAAATAACGTGATTGATGACCCCTCTCTTTGTGCGTATGTTGCGATGAATGACCACTCTCTTCGAGTGCATATCATGGTGAACGGTCCCTCTCTTTGAGCGTATACCGTAATGGACGACCCATCTTTTTAAGTGTATGTCGTGATGAATGATCCCTCTCTTTCGAGTGCATGTCATAATGATCGGTCCCCATCTTGGTGTGTAGACCGTGATGGACGATCCCTCTCTTTATGCATATGTCGCGGTGAACAACCCATCTCTTCTAGCGTATGTCATAATGAACGGTCCCTCTCTTTGAGCGTATGCCATGATGCACGACCCCTCTCTTTGAACGTATGTCGCGATGAATGACCCCTCCCCTCTCTTGAGTGCACATCATGGTGAACGGTCCCACTCTTTTAGCATATACCGTGATGGATGACCCATCTCTTTGAGCATATGTCGCGAGGAATGACCCCGCTCTTCAACTGCATGTCATAATGAACAATCCCTCTCTTTGAGCATATACCGTGATCGATGACACCTTTCTTTGAGTGTATGTCGCGATAAATGACCACTCTCTTCGAATGCATGTCATAGTCAATGGACCCTTTCTTAGAGCATATACATGATGGAAAACCTGTCTCTTTGAGCGTATGTCGCGTTGAATGATTCCTCTCTTCGAGCATATGTCATAATCAATGGTCACTCTCCTTGAGCATATGCCGTGATGGACGACCACTCTCTTTGAGAGTATGTCGCGATGAATAACCCCTCTGTTCGAGTGCATATCATGGTGAACGGTCCCTCTCTTTGAGCATATCCGTGATGGACGACCGCTCTCTTTGAGCGTACGTCGCGATGAATGACCCATCTCTTTGAGTACATGTCATAATGAACGGTCCTTTTCTTTGAGCATATACCGTGATCAATGACCCATCTTTAGCGTATGTTGTGATGAATGACGCCTCTCTTCGTGTGAATGTCATAATGAACGATCCCTTTCTTAGAGCGTGTATCGTGATGGATGACTCCTCTCTTTGAATGTATGTCGCAATGAATGACCCCTCTCTTCGAGTGTATGTCATAATGAACGGTCCCTCTCTTTGAGCGTATACAGTGATGGATGTCCCCTCTCTTTGATCGTTTGTCGCGATGAATGACCCCTCTCTTCCAGTGCATGCCATGGTGAACGGTCCCTCTCTTTGTGCGTTTACCGTGATGGACGACCCCTCTCTTTGAGCGTATGTCGCGATGAATGACCCCTCTCTTCGAGTGCATGTCATAGTGAATGGTCCCTTAGAGCGTATACTGTTATGGACCACCCCTCTCTTTGAGCGTATGTCGCGATGAATGACCCCTCTCTTCGAGTGCATGTCATAATGAACGGTCCCTCTCCTTGAGCGTATACTGTGAGGGACGAACCCTCTCTTTTAGCGTATGTCGCGATGAATACGAGATAATGAAGGCTAAGGAATACGAGAATAAGTTTGAAGAAGGCCTCAAGACTCAAATTTGCTCGTATCCAATCCAAAAATAGCGAACAAGTTGTCTTTACTCTCCCTTAAATGGTGATAATGATGGTTATCATTGCATGTCTTCTCTTTCTTACTTGCTGAAACTGACAACCTTAAAATGATGTAAAGACTCTCTTGAAAGCCTTAAAACCATTGCTGGAAATAACAACATTCAAGTGAATGCATTGTAACCAATCAGCCTTGATGTGTCTTGAAGGGACTTTAATTGATGTAAATGCCTTGTCATTCCTGAGAATATGATAAACCATTTGCTCCAAAAGAATACCCTAGCTGAAATATATAAGCAACCATTAGATAACAACTTATTCAATAAAAATAAAAGTGAATGCATGAAACAGATTTAATGAGCTAGATTAATTAATGAAACTAGTTACATTGAATAATCTAGTTTAATTAATTAACTCACACACTAAATTAACTTATAAAAACATAAAAAAATTAATATGCTTTAAGTGAACTATCATGCATTAATTAAACTAATGAACTTAATTGAACTAACACGCTTAAATGAACATCAAGCATTATTTATTCTTGCACACATGCTGAAATTAAATTTAAAAATTTAAGAAAGAACTCATGCAAACTCATGCACAAGTAGGAGGCTGTATTGTTCCAATAAAGCTGGTGTTGCATTCTCTATTTTCAGTCTTGAACAAATAGATTTCCCATGGCCTCTTGGAGTTTCTGGGTTTTAGCACGAGTCATAGGTCCAATAGGAAATTCTTTCGATTCATTGTTGGTTGTGATCATATCATTGAGCGTGTACCGTGATCGATGACCCCTCTCTTTGAGCGTATACCGTGATCGATGACCCCTCTCTTTGAGCGTACCTTGCGATGAAAGACCACTCTCTTCGAGTGAATGTTATAATGTACGGTCCCTTTCTTAGAGCGTATATCATGATGGACGACCCTCTCTTTGAGCGTATGTTGCGGTGAATGATACCTCCTTTCAAGTGTACGTCATAATGAATGGTCCCTCTCTTTGAGCATATGGCGTGATGAACGACCCCTCTCATTGAGCATACGTCATAATGAATGGTCCCTCTCTTTGAGCATATAACGTGATGGACATCTCCTCTCTTTGAGCGTATGTCGGAATGAATGACCCCTCTCTTCGAGCACATGTCATAACAAATAGTCCCTTTCTTAGAGCGTACACTGTGATGGATGACCATTCTCATTAAACGTATATCGCGATGAATGAGCCCTCTCTTCGAGTGTATGTCAGAATAAGCAGTCCCTTTCTCAAAGCGTATACCGTGATGGACGACCCATCTCTTTGAGTGTATGTCGTGATGATGACCCCTCTTTTCGAGTACATGTCATAATGAATGCTCCCTCTCTTTGAGCATATACCGTGATCGATGGCCCATCCTCTTTCAACGTATGTCATAAATGACACCTCTCTTCAAGTGCATGTCATAGTGAGCAGTCCCTTTCTTAGAACGTATACCGTGATGGACAACCATTCTCTTTGAGCGTATACCGTGATGGACATCACCGCTCTTTGAGCGTATATGGCGATAAAAGACCCCTCTCTTCGAGTGCATGTCATAATGAACGGTGCCTCTCTTTGAGTGTATACCGTGATCGATGACCACTCTCTTTGAGCATATGTTGTGATGAATGACCCTTCTCTTTGAGTGCATGTCATGCTGAGTGGTACCTCTCTTTGATCATATGTCACGATGAATGAACCCTCTCTTCGAGTGCGTGTCTTAATGAACGGTCCCTTAAGGTGTATTCCCAGATGGACGACCCTTCTCTTTGAGCGTATTTCGCGATAAAATTCCCCACTCTTCGAGTGCATATCATAAGGAACTGTCCCTTTCTTAGAGCGTATACCATGATGGACGATCCCTCTTTGAGCGTATGTCACGATGAATGACCCCTCTCTTTGAGTGCATGTCATTATGAACAATCCTTTTCTGAGAGCGTATACCGTGATGGACGACTATTCTCTTTGAGCGTATGTCTCTATGAATGACCCCTCTCTTTGAGTGAATGCCATGGTGAATGGTCCTTCCTAATTGAGTGTACGTCGTGATGGACAACACCTCTCCTTCAGCGTATGTCGGGATGAATGACCCCTTTGTTCGAGTGTATGACATAATTAATGGTCCCTTTCTTAGAGAGTATTCCGTGATAGAAGACACCTCTCTTTGAGCGTATGTCGCGATGAATAACCCCTCTGTTCTAGTGCATTTCATAATAATGGTTCCTTTCTTAGATCGTATACCATGATGAACAACCCCTCTCATTGAGCGTATACCGTGATGAACAACCCCTCTCATTGAGCGTATATCGCGATGAATGACCCCTCTCTTCGAGTGCATGTCATGGTATACGGTCTCTCTCTTTCAGCGTATGTCATGGTGGACGACTCTTGTCTTTGAACGTTTGTCGCGAAGAATGACCCCTCTCTTCGAGTGCATGTCATGGTATACGGTCTCTCTCTTTCAGCGTATGTCATGGCGGACGACTCTTGTCTTTGAACGTTTGTCGCGAAGAATGACCCCTATCTTCGAGTGCGTGTCATAATGAACAGTCCATCTCTTTGAGCGTATGTCGCGATGAATGACCCCTCTTCGAGTGCATGTCTTAATGAACGATCCCTTTCTTAGAGTGTATACCGTGATGGACGACCCTTCTCTTTGAGCGTATGTCGCGATGAATGAACTCTCTCTTCAAGCGTATGTCATAATGAACGATCCCTCTCTTTGAGCGTATACCGTGATCAATGACCCCTCTCTTTGAGTGTATGTTGCGATGAAAGACCCCTCTCTTCGGGTGCATCTCCTACTGAATGGTCCCTCTCTTGGAGCTTGTTATAATGAGTGGTCCCTTTCTAAGAACGTATACCACGACGGACGACCCCTCTCTTTGAGCGTATGTCGCGGTGAATTATCCCTCTCATCGAGAGTATGTTTTCATGAACGGTCCCTCTCTTTGAGCATATGTCGTGATGGGCGACCCCTCTCTTTGAGCTTATGTCGCGATGAATGACCCCTATCTTCGTGTGCATGTCATGGTGAATGGTCCCTCTCTTTGAGCGTATACCCTGATAGATGACTCCACTCCTTGAGCATATGTCGCGATGAATGACCCCTCTCTTCGAGTGCTTGTCATAATGAACGATCCCTTTCTTAGAGCGTATACTATTATGGACGATCCTTCTCTTATCTTTCCAATGCTTGTTGAATCGCATCAATCAGATATCGAAAGCTCGAGATATGACAAAATTACTAAAGACTGTGCAGGCTAAAAGTTTAAACCGAAAAGTTCCAACAACTCTTTGAACGAGACACCATTCAACCGAACGATTAAGGAGGGAGACACCACCAATTGAATAGACACCAAGGTCACTATTCAGCCACCTTTTTAAAGGGAAATGTCCCTTGGCCACTGATATGCTCCAACTCTCCAAAGATGCTTGTAAATAGAAGCTTTGATTGCCCGGACCTTAGAATTTAAGAAAGCCTTGTATCATGCTTGTTTCATGAACAAAAGAATGTTAAAGAATGTTGGAAATAAGCTAAGGATGATTTAAGAAGAGGTCATGGTGTGGGGTATTGTTTAGATGAAAAGGAAGTTGTCTTGGTGAAGGGAATGCATGGGGGATGTTGATGGTTGATTAAGGAAGAAAATGGAGGTGTTTAAGTGAAGTAAATGATATGGAAGGATATGTTAAGGGCTGGTGAAGAATGGTGGACGAAAATGGAATGTGGGTGGTGATTATTTGACGATGGAATGATAGTATTCAAAGGGGCAAAGGTTGAACTTACGTTATAGGAACATAAACCCAATCTAGTTGCAACTCTGAGGGTGGTAGATACACTTAGACCTCTTGGAAATGTAATTCCAGAAATCTAAAGTATAAAGGATGGAGGGTGATGCCACAAATCAAAGAGATGATTTGATAAGTCGATAAAGTTCTTAGAATAAGAATGAGAGATTAACTCACAAAATAAATAATCTGATTCAAAGTTGTGTGTTCAAATGCTAAAATGGCTACATATTTATTGGAAATGAAAGGGTGTGGCCAAGGGACATTCCCTTTTGAAAAGGTGGATGATAATGGCCTTGGTGTTTGTTCAATTGGTGGTGTCTCCCTCAACCGTTCGGTTCAAAATTCTACCCTGCACAGTCTTCAGTAAATTGGACGTATCTCAAGTTCCCGATATCAGATTGATGCAATTCGACATGCATCGGAAAGATAAGAGATAGAGGAACAACTTTAATGAAGACATCGAAACCCAATTCTACTTGTATCTTACTCGAAATTGGTAAACAATTGGACCATCATGAATCTGCCCAATGAAGAGTGTTATCTCTTTGTTTTGGCGCCCAAACATGTTTCCCTCCATGGTTGGTCAGTTGTGTCTCTTCGGGAGGAATATGTCCTTCCATGGTTGAGCTGAAAGTTGTAGGGTGAGCTAAGATGAGCTGGATGAACTAAGGTTGAGCTGAGCTAGCTAGATGATTTAGCTAGCTGAAAGTTCACCATCTAGCTGAACGGATAACCCCTTAGCTGAGTGAATTGATCCTTAGGGCTATAATACTCTCCTTAATCCATAAGAGTGTATAGGAGCTGATCCGAATCCCAAATGAAGGGAAATTCTCCATTTGTCGTTTTGAGCTCGTTTTGAATTCGTGACCTAGAACGAAGCTATCTTCCACTTCATTGCGCTGCCTAGGAGTGTTTAGTACATTTAGGTGTTGATCAGAAGCTGGTAAGTGCCTCAAACAATGATTCTTTGTTTTGAGCTCAAATGGTGCATTTGAGCTAGAAAATAGATGGCCAATAGTCCTTAAGCTGTGTTTAACATAACCTGCAAAGAAACAACTTAAACTAATAAGTATGATGTTACTAAACATGTGTTGAATATTAATTATGCATAATATAAGCTAAATAAAGATACGGTTCAATACTAATTACTAAGTTATCAATAGTAATATAAGGAAATAAACATTATAGGTATATAATATGAGATAGCAAGTGAGTGTAGCACATGAATTGAGTAAATAAAGAGGATTAAGTTGAACCACTATCTTCGAGTGCATGTCATAGTCAATTGTCCCTGTCTTTGAGCGTATACTGTGATGGACGACCCTACTCCTTGAGCGTATGTTGCGATGAATGACCCCTCTCTTCGAGTTCATGTCAAAATGAATGATCCCTTTCTTAGAGCGTATACCATGATGGACGACCCCTCTCTTTGAGCGTATGTCACGATGAATGACACCTCTCTTCGAGTGCATGTCATAATAAACGTTTCCTCTATTTGAGCGTATACCGTGACCGATGACCCCTCTCTTTGAGCATATGTTCGATGAAGGACCCCTCCCTAAGAGTGCATGTCATGGTGAACGGTCCCTCTCTTTGAGCGTATAACGTCGCTCTTTGAGCGTATGTCACGATTAAAGACCCCTCTCTTCGAGTTCATGTCATAATGTATGGTCTCTCTCATTGAGCGTATGTCGCGGTGAATGACCCCTCTCATTAAGTGTATTCATAATGAACGGTTCCTCTCTTTGAGAGTATGCCGTGATGGACGACCCTTCTCTTTGAGCGCATGTCGCGATGAATGAACCCTCTCTTTGATTGCATGTCATGGTGAATGGTCTCTCTCTTTGAGCGTATACCGTGATGGACAACTTCTCTCCTTGTGCGTATGTCGCGATGAATGACCCCTCTCTTCGAGTGCATGTTATAATAAACCATCACTTTCTTAGACCATATACCGTGATGGACGACCATTCTTGATGTGTGCCAATCTTGTTGATGATGCTGAGTGGCACACTTTGATTGTTGGACCTTGGAAGGAAGCAAGTCTCTCGCAAGAATTGATTGCAAAATGAAGAATTACGGATAAAGGATGAAAGGAATAAGTAGAATTAATAAAAGGAATAGTTTAGGGACTGATTTAGAAGCAGAAGGATGTGTGGTGTTGATGAGGGTGAATGGATGTTTAGGACGTTTTGTGGTGATGACAAAGGATTGGAATGATGTATAGAATGAGAGGATATGTAAAGAATGGTGAAATGAAAATAGTATCTTAAAGATACTCAAGGAAGAAACTAGGTTATAGAAAACCTAATCCTGAACCTTATATTGATCTTTAAGGGGTGGTGATAAATAGACTTTGACCCTTTTAGTATATTAAACTAAAAGAACTAGAAGTATCAAGATGATAGAAAAGGGGTTGACGCCAAAAGTAAAAAAGTACATGATAAGTCGGTAAAGTTCTAAGAAGAACTAAACAAAAGAAAATTCTCACAAAAGATAAAATATATTGTGAATTGTGTTTTACAAATGAAAATTTAAGTCCAATTTATAGGAAATAAAAGGGTGTGGCCAAAGGATATTTCCCTTTGAAAAGGTGATCGAATAGTGGCCTTGGTGACTGTCCAACTGGTGGTTTCTCCCTCCTTAACCGTTCGGTTGAATAGTGTCTCCTTCCAAAAGTTGTTGGAACTTTTCGATTTAAAATTCTAACCTGCACAGTCTTCAGTAATTTGGCCATATCTCGAGTTCCTGATATTGAATTGATTCGATTCTACATGCGTTGGAAAGATAAGAGATAGAGGCACAACTTTTATGAAGACAAAAAAAACCCAATTCTGCTTGAATCATGCTAGAAAATGGAAAACAAGTGGACCATCATGAATCTGTTCATTGAAAAGTGTTATCTCTTTGTTTGGTTGCCCACTTGCTTTCCCTCCGATATCATGGCATCCAATGTGGATGATGGATGGACATGATGCTTGGTGAAGGGTTGGTGACCTTCGGGTGTAGTTGAGATGAGCTAATCAAGCTGGGAGTGAGCTGAATTAAACTGAGCTATCTAGCTGAAAGATATAGCTAAAGTTTGAAGATGAAATAAGCTAATCTGAGATGCCTTTAGCAAAGTGAGTTGGTCTGTTAGCTTCCCTATACTCTCTTCTAGTGCTAGGAGTGTTTTGGAGTTGATCCGAATCTCCTAAGGCCTCGTTTTGAATTATGCTTCGTTTGAGCTCATATGGGATTTGTGAGCTGACATGAAGCTAGTCTTGAGTCCTTTAAGTACTGTAGGAGTGTTCCATGCATTTTCAAGCTATTCTGAAGTTGGCTCGTTGTGTTTCTAACATTATCTTCCGTTTAGCTTCTTCTGAGTTGACTGATTTGACACCGAGCTAATACTTACTCCTTGAACAATATGTAAGTTCTATGAAGAAAACATAATAGTCGAAATAATGAGAATACTTAAAATAAATTAATATAAATTTAGATCTAAGTTGAAACTTAATTATGTGGTTATAATGACTATTCATGTTTATAGCCCTCTCTTTGAGCATATATCGCGATGAAAGACCCCACTCTTTGAGTGTATATCGCGATGAAAGACCCTTATCTTCGAGTGCGTGTCATAATGAATGGTCCCTTCCTTAGAGCATATACCGTGATGGACGACCCCTCTTTTTGAGCGTATGACACGAAGAATGACCCCTCTCTTTGAGCATATTTCATAATGAACGGTCCCTCTCTTTGAGCGTATACCGTGATGGATGATCCCTCTCTCCAAGGATATGTCATAATAACGATCCCTCTCTGTGACCGAGTGTCGTGATAGATGACCCCTCTCTTTGAGCATATGCCGCAATGAATGAACCTTATCTTCGAGTGCATGTAATAATGAACGATCCTTCTCTTTGAGCGTATACTATGATGGACGACCCCTATGTTTGAGCATATGACTGGATGAATGATACCTCTCTTCGAGTGCATGTCATAATGGACGGTCCCTTTCTTAGAGCGTATACCGTGATGAATGACCCCTCTCTTTGAACATAAGTCGCAGTGAATGACCCCTCTCTTTGAACATAAGTCGCAGTGAATGACCCCTCACTTCGGGCGCATGTCATAATGAACGGTCATTCTCTTTGAGAGTATACCGTGATGGACGACCCCTCTCTTTAAGCGTATGTCGCAATAAATGACCCCTCTCTTCGAGTGAATGTCATAATATACGGTCCCTTTCTGAGAGCGTATGAGAGAATCCATTCGATTTTTTTTGAAAGAAAGGGCCTCATTAAAAAAAACCCTATAGCCAGTCACCTCGGTAGGTGAGTAGGCCCCTATGGTGAAAAGACTATCCAAGTTTTTATGAGAAGAAGAGGGGAACCTCTCTGAGTTTAAAGAAGCCCGAATAAAATCGGGAAAGTTACATCCAAAAGAGAAAGAAAGAAAATAACGCAAAGCTCTAGAAGCAAGGAAATGAGCTACAACATTTGCTTCTCTAGGTACATAACAAATCTTACAATCAGGCAAAGTACCAAGAGTACAACGAATGAGAGACACTAAAGGTTGCACCGTGGAAAGATCATGATGATGGGTGTTAACTTTGTTGGCAATGGAAGCAGAATCGGTCTCAAGGATGGCGTTAGACCAGCCATTATCAACAACAAGATTAAGTCCCTCCCAAATGACAAGAGCTCCGACTGAAGCTAGATCTGGATAGAAGGCGAGGGGAATAGAGCGTCCACCAAGGACGGAGCTTGAAGAATCCCGAGCGAAGACACCTGCAGCAGCTCCCTTTAAAATTGGGTAAAAGGCGCCATCCGTATTAACCTTAACAAAACCACGGTCCGATTTTGTCCATCTAGCCTGAGGAAAGGTGGGCTCAGCTAATCAGGATCTTAGATGGAGAGCATCATTGGCTGATGTATAATCGTCAAAGAGTTTTCGTGCGTTAGATACAGTTAGCGATGGTGGTTATGGACAAATTCATTACGACGATTCCATAAGTTCTATAGACTTGTTATCAGGAAGGAGAATTGGTGCAATGAGAGAAAACCAGTTAATTTAGAAAGCCACTAGTGGGGGAGATTGAAGTATTAGAGAAAATACGGCACAGAAACCCTGCCAAACGGAGAGCTTCCATGGCACTAGGACAATCCCTTAAAGCATGAAGGGTAGTTTCAATATTCGTATTACAAATTGGGCAATCCCCAGTACCGAGATTTGCTTAGAGGATTTTGTGTCCAGACGGTAGGGCATCATGGCTTAATCGCCATCCAAAGGAACGAACCTTAGGCAAAGTAGGCAACTTAGAAAGAATTTTCCATAGCCTAGAGGGTCTATTAACCGGCCCTAGTTGTAGTTGGAGAAATTGATAACCAGAACGCACAATATAGATTCCAGAGTCGTGATGACCCCAAAGGGACTATAGTATCTTTCGTATCATTAATGATTGGTACATTAAGGATTATGTTAGCATCTTCGTGAGAGAAATAATCTCTCACCTTGGATATATCCCATCGGGGTAGATTAGACAGCATAAAAAATCCCGCTCGAAGAGGGACTTTATCATTCACTTCATAATCGCCATAAAGGTGTAAATCCTCCCCAATTGTCGAAGTGTATCTGTATCTGACTTGACATACCTGGTCATTTATAGAAGCCATTTCCAAGTTTAGAGATAGTTATACTAAGACCTTTCCAAGCAAAGGAAGATCTTCGAGTGGAATCGGGTTCGAGCTCAGAACCCGATGGATAATATTTGCACTTGTAGACCTGACTAAGAAGAATATCAGGCTCAAAAATTAGTCTCCAAATTTGTTTACCATGTAACACAATGTTAAAATGGTGAAGATCGTGAAATCCTATACCTCTGGTTGCTTTCGGTAGACAGATAGTGTCTCACTGAAGCATATGCCATCCATGTTTATCGGCTTTACCCGACGACCAGTAACGGCATATCGAAGTAGTCATATCATCGATAATGTTTTGAGGTAAAAGGTAACAAGACATAACATTTTGTGGCATTGATTATACAACAGATTTGATTAAAATTTTTCTACCGCTAAAGGAGAGCAAGTGCTTATCCCATTTGCTAAGACGAGCATTCATTTTGTCTCTGGAAAACCCAAAGTTGTTGTCTTATTCTTCCCATTGAGGAGTGGAATCCCCAAATAAATACCAGGGTCATTGACCTCTCTTACATTAAGGATGCTATTGATTTCTTATTGAAGGGATGTAGATGTTTTGCATGAGAAATATATAATTGATTTTTTAAAATTCACCGTCTGACCAGACGAAATGGCATAAGTATGCAAAGCGTCCTTGAGGTGTTGAGCTTTTGTAGTTGTATTCTTAATGAACACCACACAATCATCAACAAAGAGGAGGTTATTTATACGGGGGTCGTTCCTGCTAGCACAAAGGCCAGGGAGATTGCCAATAACTTTCTCAGCATTGAGCAAAGCTAAAATACCTTTAGTATAGAAAAGAAACAAGAAAGGTGAAAGGGGATCTCCTTGTCGAATCCCTCTTTGAGGTTTAAAAGGTTATGAAAGAGAATCATAAACACGTACTTAAAAAGACACAGAAGAGACACAATTCATAATAAGGGAAACCCATTTGTCATTAAAACCTACATGGAGCATAATTTGTTGTAGGAAAGACCATTCGACACGGTCGAAAGCTTTCTCCATGTCCAATTTTAAACTAACCTTTGGCAAGAGAGATCTCGTCAGTATTTAAAGTGTGGATAAGCTCATGGGCAATGAGAATATTGTCGGTAATGTTCCTACCTTGAACAAAGGCAGCTTGATTACCGCATATACATAAAAGGATGATAGATTTCAAACGATTAACAAGCACTTTGGCAACCGTCTTATAGATAACTATGCATAGGCTAATAGGTCTGAGATGTCACATAGTTGTGGGATCATTAATTTTGGGTATAAGAACGATGATAGTACGATTGACCTCTTCCATGCGAACAGACCCACTCTGGAGTCTGAGGCAGAGGTTTATAAAGTCCTGGCCAAGGATATCCCAATGTTTCCTAAAGAAACAACTTGGAAATCCGTAAACTCTCGGGGCTTTCCTCGGATCAATATCGCGAAAAGTAGTGGGAATTTCTTCTGCTGTAAATTCCTTATTTAGGTCATTGTTCATGGGCTCAGTAACAATATTTGGAATGTTGTCTAAAATGGGAGATGCAATAGTAGGAAAAGAGGATGAGAATAGAGTCTAGAAGTAATCAATGACAGTAGCCATGATGTCTTTTGTGTGCGTTTGCCAAATATTTTCATTGTAGAAAAGCCTAGTAATATGGTTTTTCCGTTGGCGATTGTTTTCTCTTGCATGGAAAAATGAAGTATTTTTGTCACCATGTTCTAGCCAGGTGGTGTGGGCGCGTTGTGCCCAATAGATTTTCTTTGCATTCAGTAGTCTGTCAAGCTCGTTTTTGGCGGAAGAGGTTCCTAGAAGCTTTCGTTCCGATTGCATGGGAGGGCCTAGTGTCCATTAAGATGGGGCAGTGATCAGATCGGGCATGAAAGAATGACGTAGCCAAGAAACTAGGAAAGATTAAACCAAGAGGAGTTAATAAGGAATCTATCGATTCTTTCCATAATGGTTTCGGTATTTGGTTCAGACCTGGTCCAAATGAACCATCCAGATTTTGGTTTACAATCGAAGAGATTATTTCTCATAAGACAATCTCTGAAATTATTAATTTGTGATCGTACCCAACGAATACCGCCTTGCTTTTCATTATCGTATAGGATTTCATTAAAGTCTCCCCCTAAGAGCAATGAAAGAGAAGAAGCTGATTGTAATATGTCCACTAGTTGTCAAGTTTTATATTTGTTTGCCGTTTCAGGAAAACCATGTACACCAGAAAAATGGAATTGCAATTGGCGAAAATGTATAATAACATCAATATGACGATCCGAGTAAGAAAGCAAATCAATAGTAGTCTTATTATTCTAAATAATAGCAAGCCCTGTACAAGTGGGGTTGGATTCAACTGGTATACAACCTTGCATTCCTAGCTTAATCTTAATGAGATCAAGATTGTGTCTATTTAATCTAGTTTCGTAAAGAAATAAAAGATCGGCATCATGCTTGTGGAGAACACATTGTAATGCATGAACTACCTAGGCATTGCCGAGACCCTGACAGTTCCAGCATAATATTTTCATTTCCCTCGGTGGGGTTGATCATCGTCAACCTCCGCCGGAGAGTTTTTTCCGCCCCTCATCCCAGCTTTCTTAAATGAAGATTTTGATGTAGGTCGGGGACATTTAGAACTATATCCCTCATCATATGGTGGAGTCTTTGTATAAAATTGAGTTAAAGTAGGAAAATCAAAATCATGCATACTTTTTTCTGATGGATTAGGTTCAAGAAAGTAGCATAACGCCATATCATCTAGACTTCTCATGAAGAGCAAGAATTTAAAATAACATGTAGACTTGTTTCGTAAGAATACACCATAAAAGGTGTTGGACAGACCCCTACCCAAGGGTTGAAAATATATATGCCAATCTTCGATTTGGTAGAGTTCAAGGGATTGAGAAGATACACAATGAGCTGTGTTTAATAGGATACCTAGCACGTGTAGTATAATAAAATGATTAAATTGAGAGTAAATAAGAGTCCTAGTTGTAAATAGAATAGAAGACTTATTGTGGTGAACAAGATAATAGCTAGTTATAGAATAAAAAGCTTGATGTTCAATTGATATGAAATACAAAATATTGATAAAGGTTTTAGATCTAAAGATCCCCGACGACAAGGCCAAAACCAGACCCCAATTAGTCGACAATGGTGGTGATATACATATAGAGGTGGTGGTACCAAGTAGAAATACGGGTCTTGGAAGCAACCCTCGATCCTTTATGTCAAAAGCTTGAAAAAAAGAGTAAAAGAGAGCAAGTAATAACATTTCGAGATATGAAATCATTCAAGAAAACGTAAGAAAAAGAGTTGTTACTTCAAAAAATTATTTGGTTGATGATAATACAACAGAGATGGTGTTAGAAAATTCCCACTGAAAGGGTGGTATATTTATGAATTTAAAAAATTATACACCATGAAAGGTGTTGGAAAGAACCCGTGGAAGGGTTGGTAGATACATAACGAAAACAATCATAATGAGAATAATATGATAATACCATTCTAGAGAATATACAAATTTTGAGGAAACAAACATCAATAATAAAGGTAGCAAAACTTTTAGAAGTAGAGGTCTTACCGAGTAAGAGAGATTACCGAAGACCAAATGAGAGGCAAGGCACCAATCTTGAAGAAAGATTAGAGGAAAAAGCTGTGGAAAAAATAGAATCAAAATTAGTAAACCGAAAACAAAAGGGAGGAACATGACATAAAGAATAGGGTAAAAGGCGTACATAGCATTGAAGAAACCATGGAACAAGGGAAGACTCAATGAAAAAGAGCCAAACGAAACCTTTGGTGCAAACATGGAGCAAAACGAAACCTTGTGGAGGTAGTAAGCTTATCAAGGAAGCGAAACCAGATCCTTTTTCACGTCTTGTCTTATACACTCTAACTGTAGTGTTGAGCCATACTGCCAAAACGTCATGGCATTAGGGAAAGAAACAACAGGTCCTGTAGTATCGACATGTTTGTTGCTTTTTCCCACACAAGGCAAATAAACAAATTAGAAGGTAAATAAACATAGCAAGCAACAATGTCAGACGCTGAAAGAATAGAGGAAGATAGAAAAAGTACTAACAAAACTTGATTGGATTACATCCAAGGAATCGTGAACAGAAGGGTAACAATTAAACAAGAATGTTTGGTTGATGATAATACACCATAGATTGTGTTGGATAAATCCCTTATAAAGATGGTATAAACATGAAGTTAACAGGAAAAATAAGATAAGCATGATATAAGACAAGAGAGAGAACCCAATAAGCGATTGTTACCAACCTAATTGGATTGGCAGTATAGAGTCACAAGAGATTTAGACAGTGCAACCTGTTTGAGGATATTACACCATGAAAGGTGTTGGGTGGATCCCTAGTTAAGGGTGGTATATTCAAAATATTAAACAATGTGTCGTAAAACAGATAATAGTCCAGAATGTACAGAAAGGAGAAACATGATCTAAAAAGAATTAAGCTAAATTGAGGTATGTAAATAAAAAATAAATACATATAGTAGTAAAAACTTATGATCAAACCGAAATAATTTACCTGTCGGTGGAGACAGAGCCAGCAAAACTACGTCAAGTTTCAGTCATCGCTAGAGAAAAAAGACATGAATTGGAAGTACGCATTCTTGGAGTAGGTTTGAGTAGGTTTTGATTGCTTGAATCTGCCAAAATCGAACCAATTCGGCTAGAGATGGGATTAGATTGAAAACGATCCAATCAGGACTTGTGAATGTGATTGAGTCCTTTATCTCGGTTCTTCTAAAACGGAACAGACCAAAAAATTTGTCAAGATTATAGAGACATGGACATACACGCCAATTCACTGTGCGATCAACCTGGAGGCGGCTGTTGCGCAACAAAACATAAACCTGTTGAGAAATACATGCCAGAACAACGTGCTGAAGACAAGGTTCAACATCGGTAAATTGTTCATGGTTAAGTGTAAAAGAATGTATCGCCAAAACAAAAAACCAAACTCATAGGTGTGATGGAGAGAGATCCATAACAAACGTACGGGCATGGATCATTGGTAAAGAAAACCAGCAAAACCACTGGTAAAGAAAAACCAAAAGCCATAAAATCTAACACGCAAAAACCTGAAACATTTGTTTAAAAAGAAGCTAACCTGGAGACATAGATATGTTGGACCGATAGCCAATCCATAACCTTGTTTGTAACCATGTCACATGATTGGAGAATCGATGAGATCGACAAAAGTGATCTCTTGGAGATGTAGATATGTAGGACCGATAGACAATCCATAATCTTGTTTAGTATCGATGAAAACGATCTCTTGGAGACGTAGATATGTTGGACCGATAACCAATCCAAAATCCTGTGCATAACCATGTCGTGTGATCAGAGTATTGATGAGATCAGCAGAGGCGATCTCCTATAGACTAAAAAATCGATAAAGTCATTTCAGAACCCAAATATGAATTTCCTATCCAAGGGCCACATAAAATAGCGAATCAAAGTTGTGGTTCCATATGGAAAATAATGGATGGAGTTCATGGGAATTAAGAAATAATAATAATAAAAATATTAAGGGGAACAACAAGGTTCTATTCATGCCGAAGTAAAAATCTATCCAAGAATCCTTACTAAAATAAATAACAAATACTTGTAAGATGGAAGAAGTCTGGTTAGGTTGAGGCAGTACTGAGGAATACAACATCGGATTGTAACTTGCTTGTTTCATCTATGCAACTAAGATCTCTAAGAAAGGAAGCAGACAATAAAGGAGATGGAATTGGAGAATACTCGAGGAATCTCCAGATCTCTTGCCTGAGAGGCAGCCGGATGTTATATTGATGAAGATTATTACATCATCTATGATGTTATATTGATCCCTTCTCAAGGGTGGTAATTGTGTACCAATGATCTAGTCTAAAGACCAAGTAAAACTTTCATGAAATATAATTAATAAAACCCAACTTATTTCACTGGTTGTATCTTTTGAGTCTGCTATGGTGATTGGAGAACACGAGCGTCATTGTTGGTAGAGGCATGGTAAAGATCCATACCAACAGTGATGTTGATGACCACCAGAAAACATAGCGTTCCAAAGGCAGGATTCACAATGAAACAGTAAAGCGAAAGAATGAGAAAAATCACAAGAAAATACCTTGTAGAGTTTGAGACGGGTTTTGTTTCTTCCTCTTCCAGCAGTGGAAATGGTAAAAATGGCCGATCAAGGGAGGGGAGGATCGATGGAGAGGGACGGTGGAGGCAGCAGAAGATATGAAAGGGAAAAGAGGGAAGAGAGGGTGAGAGAGGGAGGGGAGAGGAGAGAAAAAAACAATATCCCGTTCAATCCGTTCGAATTTTAACCGAGTAAAAAGCTAAAAGTTTTAGACTAATCTGTATAATTTTGTTCAAAAGCCATAATTAACTATTTGAACTCATAAAATTTGGTTTAATAACATTTGGTTGTCGTTTTGTTGCAATTAAAACGTGCTTGCTAATTAACTATTTGTTTAATTTTGTTCAAAAGCCCATAATTAACTATTTGAACTCTTAAAATTTTATTTAATAACATTTGGTTGTCGTTTTATTGGGATTAAGAAGTGTTTGTCTAAATGAGATTTATGAAGAATCTGTTCAAATTTTTTTTTTGAAGGAAAGGGCCTCATTGAAACCCCCCTATAGCTACCCACCCCGGGAGGTGGGAAGGCCCCTATGGGGAAAAGAGTACCCAAGATATTATTGAGAAGAAGAGGAAAACCTCTCCGAGTTTACAGAGACCCGAATAAAATCGGGAAAGTAACAATCAAAAGAACAAGAAGTAAAAGAACGCAAAGCCCTATTAGCCAAAGTATGGGCAACTACGTTTGCTTCTCTAGGCACATAACAAATCTTACAATTAGGCATAGTACCCAGAGTGGCGCGAATGCGAGATACCAAGTGCTGTACTGTGGAAAGATCTCGAGTTGGAGCATTGTTAACTTTGTTGGCAATGGACGCAGAATCAGTTTCAAAGATCACATTAGACCAACCGTTGGCAGCAGCAAGGCGTAAACCTTCCAGAAGAGCATGGGCCTCTGTAGAGGCAGGATCCGGACAGAGAAGGGGCATAAAGCAACCACCGAGCACTGAGCCAGAAGAGTCACGAGCAATAACACCTGCAGCAGCCCCTCTCAAGACAGGGTCAAAGGCCCCATCCGTATTAACTTTGACTAAACCTGGAGCCGGTTTCGTCCATCTAGCCGGAGCGAAGGTGGGCTCGGCTAGCCGGGAGGATTGGCGGGACTCATCATTAAAAGATGTATAATCGGAGAAGAGTTTTTGAGCAGAGGCAACAGTAAGCCAAATCGGTTGGATATGGCTATGATGAACAAAATCATTACGGCGGTTCCACAGGTTCCATAAAATGGTAAGAAGAAGAGAGAATTGGTGCAGGGAGAGGAAGCCAGCAGCATCAGAAAACCACTGATGGGAGGAGGTGTAAGCATTGGCCAACAGTCGATGGGGAAGACCTGCCAGGAGGATCGCCTCCTAAGCACTAGGACAATCTCGCATAGCATGAAGAGAGGTTTCGACGGTCCTATTGCAAATTGGGCAAATCCCAGAACCAAGATTAGCCTGCAAAATTTTCTGACCCGAGGGTAACGTGTCATGACATAAACGCCACCCAAAGGAACGAACTTTGGGCAGGGTAGGCAATTTAGACAAGATTTTCCATAGTTTAGAAGGTCTGTTAACAGGACCTAGCTGCGACTGCAAAAATTGATAGCCAGAGCGAACTGTATAAGTACCTGCATCATGGTGACCCCAAAGGGTAGAATCATTAACATCGTTAATAATTGGTACGTTAAGTATGATATTAGCATCTTCATGGGAAAAATAGCTTCGCACTTTTGCTTCATCCCAATGGGGGGAACCATGGATCATAAAAGAACCTGCACGAAGAGGGACTTCGTCATTCATTTCATAATTACCATAAAGGTGAACAGGCTGCGAGCCACCCCACCTATCAAAGTGAATCTGAACGTTACTAGACATGCTAGGACGTTTGAAAAACCCGTTACGAAGTTTAGAAATAGCAATGTTGAGGCCTTTCCAAGCAAAGGAAGAACTCCGCGTATGAGCGGAATCTAGGACGGAGCCCGTAGGATAATACTTGCATTTATAGACCTGACTAAGAAGGTTATCAGGCTCGCAAATTAGCTGCCAGATTTGTTTGCCTAGCAAAGCAACGTTAAAATGGTGAAGATCACGAAAACCTACACCTCCAGCAGCTTTAGGGAGGCAGAGAGTGTCCCAGGGGAGCATATGCCACCCTCGTTTGCCAGCTTTCCTCGACCACCAATATCGGCGTATCACGGTAGTCATATCATCAATAATATTTTGTGGTAAAAGGTAACAAGACATGACATATTGAGGAATAGATTGTATAACTGCTTTAATGAAAACTTCACGACCACTAAAGGAAAGGAGATGTTTATCCCAAGTATTCAGACGGGCATTCATGTTTTCCCTGGTAAAACCTAAGGCTGCAGTTTTGTTCTTTCCAATAAGGAGAGGAACCCCCAAATAAATACCAGGGTCATCCACTTCTCGTACACAAAGAATGTCATTAATCTCCGCCCGGAGCAAAGAGGAAGTTTTCCGTGAGAAAAAGATAGTAGACTTTTCAAAGTTCACCGCTTGTCCGTGATTAATGACATTCTTTGTGGGTGTATTTTTGTTAAAGACAACACAGTCATCCGCAAAAAGAAGGTGATTGATGCGAGGCCCATTCCTACTGGCACAGAGACCAGGGAGGTGCCCAGTGGCTTGTTCAGCATTGAGCAAGGTCGAGAGGCCTTGAGTGCAGAAAAGAAACAAAAAGGGGGAGAGGGGGTCACCTTGCCGCAATCCTCTACTGGGTTTAAAAGGCCTTAAAAGAGAGTCATTGATTCGAACTTGATAAGAGACCGAGGAAACACACCTCATAATAAGAGAAACCCAGTCTGAGTTGAAGCCCAGACGAAGCATAACTTGTTCAAGAAAAGGCCATTCAACACGGTCGAAGGCTTTTTCCATATCCAGCTTTAGGCTGGCACCTTTAGCCAAAGAAGTAACATCAGTGTTGAGAGTATGGATAAGCTCATGAGCGATAAGAATGTTATCAGAAATATTCCGCCCACGAACGAACGCAGCCTGATTACCACTAATGCATAAGGGCATGATAGATTTTAGCCGGTTGACTAAAACTTTCGAAACAGTTTTATAAATGACTGTGCAAAGACTAATAGGTCGTAGATGTCTCATCGTAGTGGGGTCGCTTACTTTAGGAATAAGAACAATAATGGATCGATTGACCTCGTCTAAATTAACCGTCCCTCGTAAAAGTCCGAGGCAGAGGCTTATAAATTTCTGACCAAGAATGTCCCAATACTTTCGAAAGAAGCCGCTCGGAAAGCCATCAACACCAGGCGCTTTCCTCGGGTCAATGTCACGAAAGGCAGCATAGACTTCATCTGCTGTGAAGGCCTTATTAAGGTCATTATTCATTGAATCAGAAACAATAGGGGGAATGTTGTCCAAGATGGAAGACGCAATAGTAGGGGAGGAAGAAGCAAAGAGATATTGAAAGTAACTAACAGCAATAGACATTATGTCAGGCGTATTAGTTTGCCATGAATTCTGATTATTAAAAAGCCCAGCAATATGATTCTTTCGTCGCCGGTTGGTTGCCCTTGCATGAAAAAAGGAAGTGTTCTTATCACCGTGGACTAAACAGTGTGCCCGAGCTCGTTGAGCCCAATAAATTTCCTTCTCATTAAGTAAGCGATCAAGCTCACTCTTGGCAGCAAGGAAGTTATGAGCATCCGTATCCGAGAGTTGACGTTGAAGACACATATTGATAAAGTCAGTAAGCTGAGTGATGCATTCATTAGATTTAATACGCTTATTAGATTGCCATTTAGTCAAAAAGTGTCCAATCTCTTGAAGCTTCTGAAGAGTCGAGCAATAGCGGTTAGACCAAATCGCAGTAATTCGAGAAAGAACCTCTGGGTTATCAGCCCAACAGTTCTCATAACGAAAAGGAATGTGAAGGCGCATAGAACGTGGAGATTGACAAGGGTTTGTATCCATTAGGATAGGAAATGATCAGAACGCGCTTGAAAGAAGGACATAGCTTGACAATTAGGGAAAGCTTGGAACCAAGCAGAGTTGCCTAGAAAACGATCAAGTTGTTCCATGATAGTTTCCGTAGCACGACCTAATCGAGTCCAAGTGAACCAACCAGATGCTGGTTTGCAATCAAAAAGATCGTTCTTGTCAAGACAATCCCGAAAGTTATTAATTTGTGATCTTGCGCACCGAGGCCCGCCTCGTTTTTCATAATCATAAAGAATTTCATTAAAATCCCCCCCTAAAAGCCAGGGGAGGGTGGATGTTGAATGAAGAGAATCTATTAGCTGCCATGTTTTATATTTATTGGTAGTTTCCGGGAACCCATGTAGACCAGAGAAGTGGAAGGATAACACACCGTAAGAGAGAATGACATCAATGTGTCGATCGGAGTAGGAAAGCAAATCGACGGAGACGTTGTTGTTCCAAAGAAAGGCAAGACCCGTACAAGAAGGTCTGGAGTCAACGGCTATGCATCCATGCATGCCCAGTTTATGTTTAATCCTCTCCATATTGGATTGAGTCAGTCTAGTTTCGCAAAGAAAAACACAATCGGCAGCATGCTTTGAAGTAGCACGTTGAAGTGCAAGAACTGCCTGGGCGTTACCAAGTCCCTGGCAGTTCCAACATAAGAGTTTCATTTGTCTCGGCGGGGTTGATCACTATCAACCTCCGCCGAAGAGTTATTAACGCTGCTCATCCCAGCTAAATCAAACCTGGTCCAGGACGAAAGACAAAGCCTTATGGAAGTAAGGGTTGGAGTGAATGGGAAAAAATAGATACGATAAGTGAAAGACGATGGAGAAACCAAATGAAAAGAAGTAGAACACCCGAAAGAACGTATGAGTAAAAAGCTGAAAATTTTAGTTTAATCTGTATATGTTTGTCCAAAAGTTCTTGATTAACTATTTGAACTCATAAAATTTAATTAACATTTGGTTGTCGTTTTGTTGGGATTAATACGTGCTTGCCTAAATGGGCGTATACCGTGATGGACGACCCCTCTCTTTGAGCATATTTCGCGGTGAATGGCCCTTTTCTTCTAGTGCATGGCATAATGAATGGTCCCTCTTTTTGAGCGCATGTCGTGATGGACGCCCCTTTTCTTCTAGTGCATGGCATAATGAATGGTCCCTCTTTTTTGAGCACATGTCGTGATGGATGACCCCTCTTTAAGCATATGTTGCGATGAATAACCCCTCTTTTCGAGTGCATGTCATAATGAACGGTCTCTCTCTTTGAGCGTATGACGCGATGAATGATCCCTCTCTTCGATTGCATCTCATGGTGAACGGTTCCTCTCCTTGAGCGTATACCATGACAGATGACCCCTATCTTTGAGCGTATATCGCGATAAATGACCCCTTTCTTCGTGTGCAAGTCATAATGAACGGTCTCCCCCTTTGAGCGTATATCGTGATGGATGACCCCTCTTTGAGAATTTGTCGCGGTGAAAGACCTCTTTCTTCGAGTGCATGTCATAAAGAACGGTCCCTCTCTTTGACCGTATACCGTGATGGATGACCCATCTCTTTGAGCGTATGTCATAATGAACAGGCCATTACTTATTGTGTATATCATGATAGTTGACCCCTCTCTTTGAGAGTAAGTCGCGGTAAATGACCCATCTCTTCGAGCAAATGTCAAAATGAACGATCCCTCTCTTTGAGATTATACCGTGATGGATGACTCATTTCTTTGAGCGTATGCCGCGGTGAATGACACCTCTCTTCAACCGTATGTCATGATGAACGGTCCCTCTCTTTGAGCGTATGGCGTGATGGAAGACCCTTCTCCTTGAGCGTATGTCATCTCTCTTCGAGCGTATGTCACAATGAATGGTCCCTCTCTTTGAGCGTATACCGTGATTAATGACCCCTCGTTTTGAGCATATGTTGCGATTAATGACTTCTCTTCGAGTGCCTATCATGGTGAACGGTCCCTCTCTTTGAGCATATACCGTGATGGACGACCCCTCCCATTGAGTGTATGTCGCGATGAATAACCCCTCTCTTCGAGTGCATGTCATAGTGAACGGTCTCTTTCTTAGAGCATGTACCGTGATGGACGACCCTTCTCTTTGAGAGTATGTCACGGTGAATGAACCCTCTCTTTGAGCGTATGTCATGGTGAACGGTCCTTTTCTTAGAGCGTACACCGTGGTGGACGAACCCACTCTTTGAGCGTATGTCGTGATGAATGACCCTTCTCTTCGAGCATATATCATATCAAACGCTCCCTCTCTTTGAGCATATACCGTGACGAACGACCCCTCTCTTCCAGCGTATGTCATGATGAATGACCCCTCACTTCGAGTACATAACATAATGAACGGCCCCTCTCTTTAAGCATATAACGTGATTGATGACCCCTCTCTTTGTGCGTATGTTGCAATGAATGACCACTCTCTTCGAGTGCATATAATGGTGAACGGTCCCTCTCTTTGAGCGTATACCGTAACGGACGACCCATCTCTTTGAGCGTATGTCACGATGAATGACCCCTCTCTTCGAGTGCATGCCATAATGAACGGTCCCCATCTAAGTGTGTAGACCGTGATGGATGATACCTCTCTTTAAGCATATGTCGCAGTGAATAACCTATCTCTTCTAGCGTACGTCATAATGAACGATCCCTCTCTTTGAGCGTATGCCGTGATGGATGACCCCTCTCTTTGAACGTTTGCCGCGATGAATGACCCCTCTCTTGAGTGCATATCATGGTGAATGGTCCCACTCTTTTAGCATATACCGTGATGGACGATCTCTCTATTTTAGCATATGTCAAGGTGAATGACCTCTCTCTTTGAGCTTATGTCACGAGGAATGACCCCGCTCTTCGAGTGCATGCCATAATGAACGATCCCTCTCTTTGAGCATATACCGTGATCGATGACATACGCTCAAAGAGATGGGTTTTCCATCATGTATTTGCTCTAAGAAAGGGTCACTCTCCTTGAGCGTATGCCGTGATGGACGACCACTCTCTTTGAGAGTATGTCGTGATAAATAACCCCTCTATTCGAGTGCCTATCTTGGTGAAAGGTCCCTCTCTTTGAGCGTATACCGTGATGGACGACCCCTCTCTTTGAGCGTATGTCGCGATGAATGACCTATCTCTTTGAGTGCATGTCATAATGAACGGTCCCTGTCTTTGAGCTTATACCGTGATCAGTGACCCCTCTTTAGCGTATGTTGTGATGAATGACGCCTCTCTTCGAGTGTATGTCATAATGAACAATCCCTTTCGTAGAGCGTGTACCGTGATGGATGACCCCTCTCTTTGAGTGTATGTCACAATAAATGACCCCTCTCTTCAAGTGTATGTTATAATGAACGGTCCCTCTCCTTGAGCGTATACAATGATGGACGACACCTCTCTTTGAGCGTATGTCGCGATATATGACCCTTCCCTTCGAGTGCATGTCATAATAAATGGTCCCTTTCTTAGACCGTATACAGTGTTGGATGACCCCTCTCTTTGAGCGTATGTCGCGATGAATGACCCCTCTCTTCGAGTGCATGTCATAGTGAATGGACCTTTTCTTAGAGATTATACCGTGATGGACGACCCCTCTCATTGAGCATATGTCGCGATGAAAGACTCCTCTCTTTGACTGCATGTCATAGTGAACGGTCCCTTTCTTAGAGCGTATACTGTGATGGACGAGCCATCTCTTTGAGCGTATATCGTGATAAATGACCCCTTTCTTCGAGCATATGTCATAATGAACTATCCCTCTCTTTGAGCATATACCGTGATTGACGACCCCTCTCTTTGAGCGTTTTTCGCAATGAATGACCCCTCTCTTCGAGTACATGTCATGGTGAACATTCTCTCTCTTTGAGCGTATACCGTGAGGGACGACACCTCTCTTTGAGCGTATGTCACAATATTTGGCCCCTCTCTTCGAGTACAAGTCATAATTAATGGTCCCTTTCTTAGAGCGTATACCGTGATGGACAACCCCTCTCTTTGAGCGTATGTCACGATTAATGACCCCTCTCTTTGACTACATGTCAGTGAATGGTCCTTAGAACGTTTACCGTGATGGACGATACCTCTCGTTGAGCGTATGGCACAATGAATGACCCCTCTCTTCGAGTGCATGTCATAGTGAATGGTCCCTTAGAGTGTATATCGTGAGGGACAAACCCTCTCTTTGAGCATATTTCGCGATGAATAGGGGATAATGAAGGCTAAGGAATACGAGAATAAGTTTAAAGAAGACCTCAAGACTCAAATATCCTCGAATTCTCTCCTTAACTGTTGTTTTAATTCTTGTCTTTACTCTCCCTTAAATGGTAATAATGAAGGCTATCATTGCATGTCTTCTCTTTCTTACTTGCTGAAACTGACAACCTTAAAATGATGTAAAGGCTCTCTTGAAATCCTTAAAACCATTGCTGGAAATAACAATATTCAATAATTGCTCCATTGAATTGCATTGTAACCAATCAGCCTTGATGGGTCTTCAAGGGACTTTAATTGATGTAAATGCCTTGTCATTCCTGAGAATATGATCAACCATTTGCCCCAAAAGAATACCTTAGATGAAATATATAAGCAACCATTAGATAACAACTTATTCGATACAAATAAATGTGAATGCAGGAAACATATTTAATGAGCTAGATTAATTAATGAAACTAGTTACATTGAATGATCTAGTTTAATTAATTAACTCAAACACTAAATTAACTTATAAAAACATAAGAAAACTAACATGCTTTAAGTGAACTATCATGCATTAATTAAACTAATGAACTCATGCACAAGTAGGAGGTTGTATTGTTCCAATAAAGCTGGTGTTGCATTCTCTACTTCTAGCCTTGAATAAATATTTTTCCCATGGCCTCTTGGAATTTCTGGGTTTTAGCACGAGTCATAGGTCCAATAGGAAACTCTTCTGATTCATTGTTGGTTGTGATCATATCATTGAGCGTATACCATGATCGATATCCCTTCCCTTTGAGCGTACCTTGCATTGAATGACCCCTTTCTTCGAGTTCATGTCATAATGCACGGTCCCTTTCTTAGCGCATATGGTGTGATGAACGACCCCTCTCATTGAGCATAAGTCGCGATGAATGACCCCTATCTTTGAGTGCATGTCTTGGTGAACGATACCTCTCTTTGAGCGTATACCGTGATAGACAACTCATAATCAAAAGCCCATAATTAAATATTTAAACTCATAAAATTTGATTTAATAACATTTGGTTGTCGTTTTGTTGGGATTAAAACGTGCATGTCCAAATGGGCTTTATAGAGATTCCGTTCTAATTTTAACCGAGTAAAATTCTGAAAATTTCAAATAATCTGTATAATTTTGTTCAAAAGCTAAGAATTAAATATTTGAAATCATAAATTTGATCTTAATAAAATTTGGTTGTAGTTTTGATGCGATTAAAACGTGCATGTCTAAATGGGCTTTATAGAGATTTCGTTCGAATTTTAACTGAGTAAAAAGCTGAAAATTTGAGATTAATCTGTATAATTTTGTTCAAAAGCCTATAACTAACTATTTGAACTCATAAAATTTAATTTAATAACATTTGATTGTCATTTTGATGCGATTAATACGAGCATGTCTAAATGGGCTCTATAGAGAATCCGTTCGAATTTTAACCGAGTAAAAACCTTAAAATTTGAGATTAATTTGTATAATTTTGTTCAAAAGCCCATAATTAAATATTTACACTTATAAAATTTAATTTAATAACATTTGGTTGTCGTTTTGTTGGGATTAAAACGTGCATGTCTAAATAGGCTTTATAGAGACTCCGTTCTAATTTTAACCGAGTAAAATTCTGAAAATTTCAGATTAATCTGTATAATTTTTTTCAAAAGCAAATAATTAAATAATTGAAATCATAAAATTTAATTTTAATAAAATTTGGTTGTCATTTTGATGCGATTGAAACGTGTCTAAATGAGCTTTATAGAGATTCCGTTCGAATTTTAACCGAGTAAAAAGTTAAAAATTTGAGATTAATCTATATAATTTTGTTCAAAAGCCTATAATTAACTATTTGAACTGATAAAATTTAATTTAATAACATTTCATTGTCGTTTTGATGCGATTAATACGAGCATGTCTAAATGGGCTCTATAGAGAATCCGTTCGAATTTTAACCGAGTAAAAACCTTAAAATTTGAGATTAATCTCTATAATTTTGTTCAAAAGCCCATAATTAATTATTTAAACTCATAAAATTTGATTTAATAACATTTGGTTGTCGTTTTGTTGGGATTAAAACGTGTATGTCTAAATGGGCTTTATAGAGATTTCGTTCTAATTTTAACCGAGTAAAATTCTGAAAATTTCAGATTAATCTGTATAATTTTGTTCAAAAGCTAATAATTAAATATTTGAAATCATAAAATTTGATTTTAATAAAATTTGATTGTCGTTTTGATGCGATTAAAATGTGCATGAATAAATGGGCTTTATAGAGATTCCTTTTGAATTTTAACCGAGTAAAAAGCTGAAAATTTGAGATTAATCTGTATAATTTTGTTCAAAAGCCTATAATTAACTATTTGAATTCATAAAATTTAATTTAATAAAATTTGGTTGTCGTTTTGATGCGATGAATACGAGCATGTCTAAATAGGCTCTATAGAGAATCCGTTCGAATTTTAACCGAGTAAAAACCTTAAAATTTGAGATTAATCTGTATAATTTTGTTCAAAACCCCATAATTAAATATTTGAACTCATAAAATTTGATTTAATAACATTTGGTTATTGTTTTGTTGGGATTAAAACGTGCATATCTAAATGGGCTTTATAGAGATTCCGTTCTAATTTTAACCGAGTAAAATTCTGAAAATTTGAGATTAATCTGTATAATTTTGTTCAAAAGCTAATAATTAAATATTTAAAATCATAAAATTTGATTTTAATAAAATTTGGTTGTCGTTTTGATGCGATTAAAACGTGTATGTCAAAATGGGCTTTATAGAGATTCAGTTTGAATTTTAACCGAGTAAAAAGCTGAAAATTTGAGATTAATCTGTATAATTTTGTTCAAAAGCCCATAATCAAGAATTTGAACTCATAAAATTTGATTTAGTAACATTTTGGTTATCATTTTGTTGTGATTAAATCGTGCATGTCTAAATAGGCTTTATAGAGATTCCGTTCTAATTTTAACCGAGTAAAATTCTGAAAATTTGAGATTAATCTGTATAATTTTGTTCAAAAGCTAATAATTAAATATTTAAAATCATAAAATTTGATTTTAATAAAATTTGGTTGTCGTTTTGATGCGATTAAAACGTGCATGTCTAAATGAGCTTTATAGAGATTCCGTTTGAATTTTAACCGAGTAAAAAACTAAAAATTTGAGATTAATCTGTATAGTTTTGTTCAGAAACCTATAATTAACTATTTGAACCCGTAAAATTTAATTTAATAACATTAGGTTGTCATTTTGATGCGAATAATACGATCATGTCTAAATGTGCTCTATAGAGAATCCGTTCGAATTTTAACCGAGTAAAAACTTTAAAATATGAGATTAATTTGTATTATTTTGTTCAAAAGACCATAATTAAATATTTGAACTCATAAAAGCCCACGTAATTTTAACCGATTAAAATTCTGAAAATTTCATATTAATCTGTATAATTTTGTTCAAAAGCTAATAATTAATTATTTGAAATCATAAAATTTGATTTTAAAAAAATTTGGTTGTCGTTTTGATGCGATTAAAATGGGCATGTCTAAATGGTCTTTATAGAGATTCCATTCGAATTTTAACCGAGTAAAAAACTGAAAATTTGAGATTAATCTGTATAATTTTGTTCAGAAGCCCTTAATTAGCTATTTAAACTCATAAAATTTGATTTAATAACATTTGGTTGTCGTTTTGATGCGATTAATACGAGCATGTCTAAATGAGCTCTATAGAGAATCCTTTCGAATTTTAATCGATTAAAACACTTAAAAATTGAGATTAATCTGTACAATTTTGTTCAAAACCCCATAATTAAATATTTCAACTCATAAAATTTGATTTAATAACATTTGGTTGTCGTTTTCTTGGGATTAAAACCTGCATGTCTAAATGGGCTTTATAGAGAATCCGTTCTAATTTTACTCGAGTAAAATTCTGAAAATTTCAGGTTAATCTGCATAATTTTGTTCAGAAGCTAATAATTGATTATTTGAAATCATAAAATTTGATTTTAATAAAATTTACTTGTCGTTTTGATGCGATTAAAACGTGCATGTCTAAATGGGCTTTGTAGAGATTTTGTTTGAATTTTAACCGAGTAAAAAGCTGAAAATTTGAGATTAATCTGTATAATTTTGTTCAAAAGCCCATAATCAAGAATTTGAACTCATAAAATTTGATTTAGTAACATTTTGGTTATCATTTTGTTGTGATTAAATCGTGCATGTCTAAATAGGCTTTATAGGGAATACGTTCTAATTTTAACCTAGTAAAATTCTGAAAATTTGGTATTAATCTGTATATTTTTGTTCAAAAGCTAATAATTAAAGATTTGAAATCATAAAATTTGATTTAATAAAATTTGGTTGTTGTTTTGCTGGGATTAAAACGTGCATGTCTAAATGGGCTTCATAGAGATTCCGTTCGAATTTTAACCGAGTTAAAGCTGAAAAATTGAGATTAATCTGTATAATTTTGTTCAAAAGCTAATAATTAAATATTTAAAATCATAAAATTTGATTTTAATAACATTTGGTTGTCGTTTTGTTGGGATTAAAACGTGTATGTCAAAATGGGCTTTATAGAGATTCAGTTTGAATTTTAACCGAGTAAAAAGCTAAAAATTTGAGATTAATCTGTATAATTTTGTTCAAAAGAATATAATTAACTATTTGAACTCATAAAATTTAATTTAATAACATTTGGTTGTCGTTTTGGTGCGATTAATATGAGCATGTATCAATGTGCTCTATAGAAAATCCGTTCGAATTTTAACCGAGTAAAAACATTAAATTTGAGATTAATCTGTATATTTTTGTTCAAAAGCCCATAATTAAATATTTGAACTCATAAAATTTGATTCAATAAAATTTGGTTGTCATTTTGTTGGGATTAAAACGTGCATGTCTAAAGGGGCTTTATAGAGATTCCGTTCGAATTTTAACGGAGCAAAAAACTAAAATTTGAGATTAATCCGTATATTTTTTTCGAAAGACCCTAATTAAGTATTTGAAATCATAAAATTTTATTTAATAACATTTGGTTATCGTTTTGTTGGGATTAAAACGTGCATGTCTAAATGGGCTTTATAGAGATTCCGTTTGCCTTTTAACCGAGTAAAATTCTGAAAATTTGAGATTAATCTGTATAATTTTGTTCAAAACTAATAATTAATTATTTGAAATCATAAAATTTGGTTTTAATAAAATTTGATTGTCGTTTTGATGCGATTAAAACGTGCATGAATAAATGGGCTTTATAGAGATTCCTTTTGAATTTTAACCGAGTAAAAAGCTGAAAATTTGAGATTAATCTGTATAATTTTGTTCAAAAGCCTATAATTAACTATTTGAATTCATAAAATTTAATTTAATAAAATTTGGTTGTCGTTTTGATGCGATGAATACGAGCATGTCTAAATAGGCTCTATAGAGAATCCGTTCGAATTTTAACCGAGTAAAAACCTTAAAATTTGAGATTAATCTGTATAATTTTGTTCAAAACCCCATAATTAAATATTTGAACTCATAAAATTTGATTTAATAACATTTGGTTGTCGTTTTGTTGGGATTAAAACGTGCATATCTAAATGGGCTTTATAGAGATTCCGTTCTAATTTTAACCGAGTAAAATTCTGAAAATTTGAGATTAATCTGTATAATTTTGTTCAAAAGCTAATAATTAAATATTTAAAATCATAAAATTTGATTTTAATAAAATTTGGTTGTCGTTTTGATGCGATTAAAACGTGCATGTCTAAATGAGCTTTATAGAGATTCCGTTTGAATTTTAACCGAGTAAAAAACTAAAAATTTGAGATTAATCTGTATAGTTTTGTTCAGAAACCTATAATTAACTATTTGAACCCGTAAAATTTAATTTAATAACATTAGGTTGTCATTTTGATGCGAATAATACGATCATGTCTATATGTGCTCTATAGAGAATCCGTTCGAATTTTAACCGAGTAAAAACTTTAAAATATGAGATTAATTTGTATTATTTTGTTCAAAAGACCATAATTAAATATTTGAACTCATAAAAGCCCACGTAATTTTAACCGATTAAAATTCTGAAAATTTCATATTAATCTGTATAATTTTGTTCAAAAGCTAATAATTAATTATTTGAAATCATAAAATTTGATTTTAAAAAAATTTGGTTGTCGTTTTGATGCGATTAAAATGGGCATGTCTAAATGGTCTTTATAGAGATTCCATTCGAATTTTAACCGAGTAAAAAACTGAAAATTTGAGATTAATCTGTATAATTTTGTTCAGAAGCCCTTAATTAGCTATTTAAACTCATAAAATTTGATTTAATAACATTTGGTTGTCGTTTTGATGCGATTAATACGAGCATGTCTAAATGAGCTCTATAGAGAATCCTTTCGAATTTTAATCGATTAAAACACTTAAAAATTGAGATTAATCTGTACAATTTTGTTCAAAACCCCATAATTAAATATTTCAACTCATAAAATTTGATTTAATAACATTTGGTTGTCGTTTTCTTGGGATTAAAACCTGCATGTCTAAATGGGCTTTATAGAGAATCCGTTCTAATTTTACTTGAGTAAAATTCTGAAAATTTCAGGTTAATCTGCATAATTTTGTTCAGAAGCTAATAATTGATTATTTGAAATCATAAAATTTGATTTTAATAAAATTTACTTGTCGTTTTGATGCGATTAAAACGTGCATGTCTAAATGGGCTTTGTAGAGATTTTGTTTGAATTTTAACCGAGTAAA
This sequence comes from Abelmoschus esculentus, assembly GCA_035048815.1. Taxonomy (NCBI): domain Eukaryota; kingdom Viridiplantae; phylum Streptophyta; class Magnoliopsida; order Malvales; family Malvaceae; genus Abelmoschus; species Abelmoschus esculentus. Next base: position 6,061,880 of record JAUCBN010000026.1, on the reverse strand, counting down.
AAGCTGAAAATTTGAGATTAATCTGTATAATTTTGTTCAAAAGCCCATAATCAAGAATTTGAACTCATAAAATTTGATTTAGTAACATTTTGGTTATCATTTTGTTGTGATTAAATCGTGCATGTCTAAATAGGCTTTATAGGGAATACGTTCTAATTTTAACCTAGTAAAATTCTGAAAATTTGGTATTAATCTGTATATTTTTGTTCAAAAGCTAATAATTAAAGATTTGAAATCATAAAATTTGATTTAATAAAATTTGGTTGTTGTTTTGCTGGGATTAAAACGTGCATGTCTAAATGGGCTTCATAGAGATTCCGTTCGAATTTTAACCGAGTTAAAGCTGAAAAATTGAGATTAATCTGTATAATTTTGTTCAAAAGCTAATAATTAAATATTTAAAATCATAAAATTTGATTTTAATAACATTTGGTTGTCGTTTTGTTGGGATTAAAACGTGTATGTCAAAATGGGCTTTATAGAGATTCAGTTTGAATTTTAACCGAGTAAAAAGCTAAAAATTTGAGATTAATCTGTATAATTTTGTTCAAAAGAATATAATTAACTATTTGAACTCATAAAATTTAATTTAATAACATTTGGTTGTCGTTTTGGTGCGATTAATATGAGCATGTATCAATGTGCTCTATAGAAAATCCGTTCGAATTTTAACCGAGTAAAAACATTAAATTTGAGATTAATCTGTATATTTTTGTTCAAAAGCCCATAATTAAATATTTGAACTCATAAAATTTGATTCAATAAAATTTGGTTGTCATTTTGTTGGGATTAAAACGTGCATGTCTAAAGGGGCTTTATAGAGATTCCGTTCGAATTTTAACGGAGCAAAAAACTAAAATTTGAGATTAATCCGTATATTTTTTTCGAAAGACCCTAATTAAGTATTTGAAATCATAAAATTTTATTTAATAACATTTGGTTATCGTTTTGTTGGGATTAAAACGTGCATGTCTAAATGGGCTTTATAGAGATTCCGTTTGCCTTTTAACCGAGTAAAATTCTGAAAATTTGAGATTAATCTGTATAATTTTGTTCAAAACTAATAATTAATTATTTGAAATCATAAAATTTGATTTTAATAAAATTTGATTGTCGTTTTGATGCGATTAAAACGTGCATGAATAAATGGGCTTTATAGAGATTCCTTTTGAATTTTAACCGAGTAAAAAGCTGAAAATTTGAGATTAATCTGTATAATTTTGTTCAAAAGCCTATAATTAACTATTTGAATTCATAAAATTTAATTTAATAAAATTTGGTTGTCGTTTTGATGCGATGAATACGAGCATGTCTAAATAGGCTCTATAGAGAATCCGTTCGAATTTTAACCGAGTAAAAACCTTAAAATTTGAGATTAATCTGTATAATTTTGTTCAAAACCCCATAATTAAATATTTGAACTCATAAAATTTGATTTAATAACATTTGGTTGTCGTTTTGTTGGGATTAAAACGTGCATATCTAAATGGGCTTTATAGAGATTCCGTTCTAATTTTAACCGAGTAAAATTCTGAAAATTTGAGATTAATCTGTATAATTTTGTTCAAAAGCTAATAATTAAATATTTAAAATCATAAAATTTGATTTTAATAAAATTTGGTTGTCGTTTTGATGCGATTAAAACGTGCATGTCTAAATGAGCTTTATAGAGATTCCGTTTGAATTTTAACCGAGTAAAAAACTAAAAATTTGAGATTAATCTGTATAGTTTTGTTCAGAAACCTATAATTAACTATTTGAACCCGTAAAATTTAATTTAATAACATTAGGTTGTCATTTTGATGCGAATAATACGATCATGTCTAAATGTGCTCTATAGAGAATCCGTTCGAATTTTAACCGAGTAAAAACTTTAAAATATGAGATTAATTTGTATTATTTTGTTCAAAAGACCATAATTAAATATTTGAACTCATAAAAGCCCACGTAATTTTAACCGATTAAAATTCTGAAAATTTCATATTAATCTGTATAATTTTGTTCAAAAGCTAATAATTAATTATTTGAAATCATAAAATTTGATTTTAAAAAAATTTGGTTGTCGTTTTGATGCGATTAAAATGGGCATGTCTAAATGGTCTTTATAGAGATTCCATTCGAATTTTAATCGAGTAAAAAACTGAAAATTTGAGATTAATCTGTATAATTTTGTTCAGAAGCCCTTAATAAGCTATTTAAACTCATAAAATTTGATTTAATAACATTTGGTTGTCGTTTTGATGCGATTAATACGAGCATGTCTAAATGAGCTCTATAGAGAATCCTTTCGAATTTTAATCGATTAAAACACTTAAAAATTGAGATTAATCTGTACAATTTTGTTCAAAACCCCATAATTAAATATTTCAACTCATAAAATTTGATTTAATAACATTTGGTTGTCGTTTTCTTGGGATTAAAACCTGCATGTCTAAATGGGCTTTATAGAGAATCCGTTCTAATTTTACTCGAGTAAAATTCTGAAAATTTCAGGTTAATCTGCATAATTTTGTTCAGAAGCTAATAATTGATTATTTGAAATCATAAAATTTGATTTTAATAAAATTTACTTGTCGTTTTGATGCGATTAAAACGTGCATGTCTAAATGGGCTTTGTAGAGATTTTGTTTGAATTTTAACCGAGTAAAAAGCTGAAAATTTGAGATTAATCTGTATAATTTTGTTCAAAAGCCCATAATCAAGAATTTGAACTCATAAAATTTGATTTAGTAACATTTTGGTTATCATTTTGTTGTGATTAAATCGTGCATGTCTAAATAGGCTTTATAGGGAATACGTTCTAATTTTAACCTAGTAAAATTCTGAAAATTTGGTATTAATCTGTATATTTTTGTTCAAAAGCTAATAATTAAAGATTTGAAATCATAAAATTTGATTTAATAAAATTTGGTTGTTGTTTTGCTGGGATTAAAACGTGCATGTCTAAATGGGCTTCATAGAGATTCCGTTCGAATTTTAACCGAGTTAAAGCTGAAAAATTGAGATTAATCTGTATAATTTTGTTCAAAAGCTAATAATTAAATATTTAAAATCATAAAATTTGATTTTAATAACATTTGGTTGTCGTTTTGTTGGGATTAAAACGTGTATGTCAAAATGGGCTTTATAGAGATTCAGTTTGAATTTTAACCGAGTAAAAAGCTAAAAATTTGAGATTAATCTGTATAATTTTGTTCAAAAGAATATAATTAACTATTTGAACTCATAAAATTTAATTTAATAACATTTGGTTGTCGTTTTGGTGCGATTAATATGAGCATGTATCAATGTGCTCTATAGAAAATCCGTTCGAATTTTAACCGAGTAAAAACATTAAATTTGAGATTAATCTGTATATTTTTGTTCAAAAGCCCATAATTAAATATTTGAACTCATAAAATTTGATTCAATAAAATTTGGTTGTCATTTTGTTGGGATTAAAACGTGCATGTCTAAAGGGGCTTTATAGAGATTCCGTTCGAATTTTAACGGAGCAAAAAACTAAAATTTGAGATTAATCCGTATATTTTTTTCGAAAGACCCTAATTAAGTATTTGAAATCATAAAATTTTATTTAATAACATTTGGTTATCGTTTTGTTGGGATTAAAACGTGCATGTCTAAATGGGCTTTATAGAGATTCCGTTTGCCTTTTAACCGAGTAAAATTCTGAAAATTTGAGATTAATCTGTATAATTTTGTTCAAAACTAATAATTAATTATTTGAAATCATAAAATTTGATTTTAATAAAATTTGATTGTCGTTTTGATGCGATTAAAACGTGCATGAATAAATGGGCTTTATAGAGATTCCTTTTGAATTTTAACCGAGTAAAAAGCTGAAAATTTGAGATTAATCTGTATAATTTTGTTCAAAAGCCTATAATTAACTATTTGAATTCATAAAATTTAATTTAATAAAATTTGGTTGTCGTTTTGATGCGATGAATACGAGCATGTCTAAATAGGCTCTATAGAGAATCCGTTCGAATTTTAACCGAGTAAAAACCTTAAAATTTGAGATTAATCTGTATAATTTTGTTCAAAACCCCATAATTAAATATTTGAACTCATAAAATTTGATTTAATAACATTTGGTTGTCGTTTTGTTGGGATTAAAACGTGCATATCTAAATGGGCTTTATAGAGATTCCGTTCTAATTTTAACCGAGTAAAATTCTGAAAATTTGAGATTAATCTGTATAATTTTGTTCAAAAGCTAATAATTAAATATTTAAAATCATAAAATTTGATTTTAATAAAATTTGGTTGTCGTTTTGATGCGATTAAAACGTGCATGTCTAAATGAGCTTTATAGAGATTCCGTTTGAATTTTAACCGAGTAAAAAACTAAAAATTTGAGATTAATCTGTATAGTTTTGTTCAGAAACCTATAATTAACTATTTGAACCCGTAAAATTTAATTTAATAACATTAGGTTGTCATTTTGATGCGAATAATACGATCATGTCTAAATGTGCTCTATAGAGAATCCGTTCGAATTTTAACCGAGTAAAAACTTTAAAATATGAGATTAATTTGTATTATTTTGTTCAAAAGACCATAATTAAATATTTGAACTCATAAAAGCCCACGTAATTTTAACCGATTAAAATTCTGAAAATTTCATATTAATCTGTATAATTTTGTTCAAAAGCTAATAATTAATTATTTGAAATCATAAAATTTGATTTTAAAAAAATTTGGTTGTCGTTTTGATGCGATTAAAATGGGCATGTCTAAATGGTCTTTATAGAGATTCCATTCGAATTTTAACCGAGTAAAAAACTGAAAATTTGAGATTAATCTGTATAATTTTGTTCAGAAGCCCTTAATTAGCTATTTAAACTCATAAAATTTGATTTAATAACATTTGGTTGTCGTTTTGATGCGATTAATACGAGCATGTCTAAATGAGCTCTATAGAGAATCCTTTCGAATTTTAATCGATTAAAACACTTAAAAATTGAGATTAATCTGTACAATTTTGTTCAAAACCCCATAATTAAATATTTCAACTCATAAAATTTGATTTAATAACATTTGGTTGTCGTTTTCTTGGGATTAAAACCTGCATGTCTAAATGGGCTTTATAGAGAATCCGTTCTAATTTTACTCGAGTAAAATTCTGAAAATTTCAGGTTAATCTGCATAATTTTGTTCAGAAGCTAATAATTGATTATTTGAAATCATAAAATTTGATTTTAATAAAATTTACTTGTCGTTTTGATGCGATTAAAACGTGCATGTCTAAATGGGCTTTGTAGAGATTTTGTTTGAATTTTAACCGAGTAAAAAGCTGAAAATTTGAGATTAATCTGTATAATTTTGTTCAAAAGCCCATAATCAAGAATTTGAACTCATAAAATTTGATTTAGTAACATTTTGGTTATCATTTTGTTGTGATTAAATCGTGCATGTCTAAATAGGCTTTATAGGGAATACGTTCTAATTTTAACCTAGTAAAATTCTGAAAATTTGGTATTAATCTGTATATTTTTGTTCAAAAGCTAATAATTAAAGATTTGAAATCATAAAATTTGATTTAATAAAATTTGGTTGTTGTTTTGCTGGGATTAAAACGTGCATGTCTAAATGGGCTTCATAGAGATTCCGTTCGAATTTTAACCGAGTTAAAGCTGAAAAATTGAGATTAATCTGTATAATTTTGTTCAAAAGCTAATAATTAAATATTTAAAATCATAAAATTTGATTTTAATAACATTTGGTTGTCGTTTTGTTGGGATTAAAACGTGTATGTCAAAATGGGCTTTATAGAGATTCAGTTTGAATTTTAACCGAGTAAAAAGCTAAAAATTTGAGATTAATCTGTATAATTTTGTTCAAAAGAATATAATTAACTATTTGAACTCATAAAATTTAATTTAATAACATTTGGTTGTCGTTTTGGTGCGATTAATATGAGCATGTATCAATGTGCTCTATAGAAAATCCGTTCGAATTTTAACCGAGTAAAAACATTAAATTTGAGATTAATCTGTATATTTTTGTTCAAAAGCCCATAATTAAATATTTGAACTCATAAAATTTGATTCAATAAAATTTGGTTGTCATTTTGTTGGGATTAAAACGTGCATGTCTAAAGGGGCTTTATAGAGATTCCGTTCGAATTTTAACGGAGCAAAAAACTAAAATTTGAGATTAATCCGTATATTTTTTTCGAAAGACCATAATTAAGTATTTGAAATCATAAAATTTTATTTAATAACATTTGGTTATCGTTTTGTTGGGATTAAAACGTGCATGTCTAAATGGGCTTTATAGAGATTCCGTTTGCCTTTTAACCGAGTAAAATTCTGAAAATTTGAGATTAATCTGTATAATTTTGTTCAAAACTATAATTAATTATTTGAAATCATAAAATTTGATTTTAATAAAATTTGATTGTCGTTTTGATGCGATTAAAACGTGCATGAATAAATGGGCTTTATAGAGATTCCTTTTGAATTTTAACCGAGTAAAAAGCTGAAAATTTGAGATTAATCTGTATAATTTTGTTCAAAAGCCTATAATTAACTATTTGAATTCATAAAATTTAATTTAATAAAATTTGGTTGTCGTTTTGATGCGATGAATACGAGCATGTCTAAATAGGCTCTATAGAGAATCCGTTCGAATTTTAACCGAGTAAAAACCTTAAAATTTGAGATTAATCTGTATAATTTTGTTCAAAACCCCATAATTAAATATTTGAACTCATAAAATTTGATTTAATAACATTTGGTTGTCGTTTTGTTGGGATTAAAACGTGCATATCTAAATGGGCTTTATAGAGATTCCGTTCTAATTTTAACCGAGTAAAATTCTGAAAATTTGAGATTAATCTGTATAATTTTGTTCAAAAGCTAATAATTAAATATTTAAAATCATAAAATTTGATTTTAATAAAATTTGGTTGTCGTTTTGATGCGATTAAAACGTGCATGTCTAAATGAGCTTTATAGAGATTCCGTTTGAATTTTAACCGAGTAAAAAACTAAAAATTTGAGATTAATCTGTATAGTTTTGTTCAGAAACCTATAATTAACTATTTGAACCCGTAAAATTTAATTTAATAACATTAGGTTGTCATTTTGATGCGAATAATACGATCATGTCTAAATGTGCTCTATAGAGAATCCGTTCGAATTTTAACCGAGTAAAAACTTTAAAATATGAGATTAATTTGTATTATTTTGTTCAAAAGACCATAATTAAATATTTGAACTCATAAAAGCCCACGTAATTTTAACCGATTAAAATTCTGAAAATTTCATATTAATCTGTATAATTTTGTTCAAAAGCTAATAATTAATTATTTGAAATCATAAAATTTGATTTTAAAAAAATTTGGTTGTCGTTTTGATGCGATTAAAATGGGCATGTCTAAATGGTCTTTATAGAGATTCCATTCGAATTTTAACCGAGTAAAAAGCTGAAAATTTGAGATTAATCTGTATAATTTTGTTCAAAAGCCCATAATCAAGAATTTGAACTCATAAAATTTGATTTAGTAACATTTTGGTTATCATTTTGTTGTGATTAAATCGTGCATGTCTAAATAGGCTTTATAGGGAATACGTTCTAATTTTAACCTAGTAAAATTCTGAAAATTTGGTATTAATCTGTATATTTTTGTTCAAAAGCTAATAATTAAAGATTTGAAATCATAAAATTTGATTTAATAAAATTTGGTTGTTGTTTTGCTGGGATTAAAACGTGCATGTCTAAATGGGCTTCATAGAGATTCCGTTCGAATTTTAACCGAGTTAAAGCTGAAAAATTGAGATTAATCTGTATAATTTTGTTCAAAAGCTAATAATTAAATATTTAAAATCATAAAATTTGATTTTAATAACATTTGGTTGTCGTTTTGTTGGGATTAAAACGTGTATGTCAAAATGGGCTTTATAGAGATTCAGTTTGAATTTTAACCGAGTAAAAAGCTAAAAATTTGAGATTAATCTGTATAATTTTGTTCAAAAGAATATAATTAACTATTTGAACTCATAAAATTTAATTTAATAACATTTGGTTGTCGTTTTGATGCGATTAATATGAGCATGTATCAATGTGCTCTATAGAAAATCCGTTCGAATTTTAACCGAGTAAAAACATTAAATTTGAGATTAATCTGTATATTTTTGTTCAAAAGCCCATAATTAAATATTTGAACTCATAAAATTTGATTCAATAAAATTTGGTTGTCATTTTGTTGGGATTAAAACGTGCATGTCTAAAGGGGCTTTATAGAGATTCCGTTCGAATTTTAACGGAGCAAAAAACTAAAATTTGAGATTAATCCGTATATTTTTTTCGAAAGACCATAATTAAGTATTTGAAATCATAAAATTTTATTTAATAACATTTGGTTATCGTTTTGTTGGGATTAAAACGTGCATATCTAAATGGGCTTTATAGAGATTCCGTTTGCCTTTTAACCGAGTAAAATTCTGAAAATTTGAGATTAATCTGTATAATTTTGTTCAAAACTAATAATTAATTATTTGAAATCATAAAATTTGATTTTAATAAAATTTGATTGTCGTTTTGATGCGATTAAAACGTGCATGAATAAATGGGCTTTATAGAGATTCCTTTTGAATTTTAACCGAGTAAAAAGCTGAAAATTTGAGATTAATCTGTATAATTTTGTTCAAAAGCCTATAATTAACTATTTGAATTCATAAAATTTAATTTAATAAAATTTGGTTGTCGTTTTGATGCGATGAATACGAGCATGTCTAAATAGGCTCTATAGAGAATCCGTTCGAATTTTAACCGAGTAAAAACCTTAAAATTTGAGATTAATCTGTATAATTTTGTTCAAAACCCCATAATTAAATATTTGAACTCATAAAATTTGATTTAATAACATTTGGTTGTCGTTTTGTTGGGATTAAAACGTGCATATCTAAATGGGCTTTATAGAGATTCCGTTCTAATTTTAACCGAGTAAAATTCTGAAAATTTGAGATTAATCTGTATAATTTTGTTCAAAAGCTAATAATTAAATATTTAAAATCATAAAATTTGATTTTAATAAAATTTGGTTGTCGTTTTGATGCGATTAAAACGTGCATGTCTAAATGAGCTTTATAGAGATTCCGTTTGAATTTTAACCGAGTAAAAAACTAAAAATTTGAGATTAATCTGTATAGTTTTGTTCAGAAACCTATAATTAACTATTTGAACCCGTAAAATTTAATTTAATAACATTAGGTTGTCATTTTGATGCGAATAATACGATCATGTCTAAATGTGCTCTATAGAGAATCCGTTCGAATTTTAACCGAGTAAAAACTTTAAAATATGAGATTAATTTGTATTATTTTGTTCAAAAGACCATAATTAAATATTTGAACTCATAAAAGCCCACGTAATTTTAACCGATTAAAATTCTGAAAATTTCATATTAATCTGTATAATTTTGTTCAAAAGCTAATAATTAATTATTTGAAATCATAAAATTTGATTTTAAAAAAATTTGGTTGTCGTTTTGATGCGATTAAAATGGGCATGTCTAAATGGTCTTTATAGAGATTCCATTCGAATTTTAACCGAGTAAAAAACTGAAAATTTGAGATTAATCTGTATAATTTTGTTCAGAAGCCCTTAATTAGCTATTTAAACTCATAAAATTTGATTTAATAACATTTGGTTGTCGTTTTGATGCGATTAATACGAGCATGTCTAAATGAGCTCTATAGAGAATCCTTTCGAATTTTAATCGATTAAAACACTTAAAAATTGAGATTAATCTGTACAATTTTGTTCAAAACCCCATAATTAAATATTTCAACTCATAAAATTTGATTTAATAACATTTGGTTGTCGTTTTCTTGGGATTAAAACCTGCATGTCTAAATGGGCTTTATAGAGAATCCGTTCTAATTTTACTCGAGTAAAATTCTGAAAATTTCAGGTTAATCTGCATAATTTTGTTCAGAAGCTAATAATTGATTATTTGAAATCATAAAATTTGATTTTAATAAAATTTACTTGTCGTTTTGATGCGATTAAAACGTGCATGTCTAAATGGGCTTTGTAGAGATTTTGTTTGAATTTTAACCGAGTAAAAAGCTGAAAATTTGAGATTAATCTGTATAATTTTGTTCAAAAGCCCATAATCAAGAATTTGAACTCATAAAATTTGATTTAGTAACATTTTGGTTATCATTTTGTTGTGATTAAATCGTGCATGTCTAAATAGGCTTTATAGGGAATACGTTCTAATTTTAACCTAGTAAAATTCTGAAAATTTGGTATTAATCTGTATATTTTTGTTCAAAAGCTAATAATTAAAGATTTGAAATCATAAAATTTGATTTAATAAAATTTGGTTGTTGTTTTGCTGGGATTAAAACGTGCATGTCTAAATGGGCTTCATAGAGATTCCGTTCGAATTTTAACCGAGTTAAAGCTGAAAAATTGAGATTAATCTGTATAATTTTGTTCAAAAGCTAATAATTAAATATTTAAAATCATAAAATTTGATTTTAATAACATTTGGTTGTCGTTTTGTTGGGATTAAAACGTGTATGTCAAAATGGGCTTTATAGAGATTCAGTTTGAATTTTAACCGAGTAAAAAGCTAAAAATTTGAGATTAATCTGTATAATTTTGTTCAAAAGAATATAATTAACTATTTGAACTCATAAAATTTAATTTAATAACATTTGGTTGTCGTTTTGATGCGATTAATATGAGCATGTATCAATGTGCTCTATAGAAAATCCGTTCGAATTTTAACCGAGTAAAAACATTAAATTTGAGATTAATCTGTATATTTTTGTTCAAAAGCCCATAATTAAATATTTGAACTCATAAAATTTGATTCAATAAAATTTGGTTGTCATTTTGTTGGGATTAAAACGTGCATGTCTAAAGGGGCTTTATAGAGATTCCGTTCGAATTTTAACGGAGCAAAAAACTAAAATTTGAGATTAATCCGTATATTTTTTTCGAAAGACCATAATTAAGTATTTGAAATCATAAAATTTTATTTAATAACATTTGGTTATCGTTTTGTTGGGATTAAAACGTGCATGTCTAAATGGGCTTTATAGAGATTCCGTTTGCCTTTTAACCGAGTAAAATTCTGAAAATTTGAGATTAATCTGTATAATTTTGTTCAAAACTAATAATTAATTATTTGAAATCATAAAATTTGATTTTAATAAAATTTGATTGTCGTTTTGATGCGATTAAAACGTGCATGAATAAATGGGCTTTATAGAGATTCCTTTTGAATTTTAACCGAGTAAAAAGCTGAAAATTTGAGATTAATCTGTATAATTTTGTTCAAAAGCCTATAATTAACTATTTGAATTCATAAAATTTAATTTAATAAAATTTGGTTGTCGTTTTGATGCGATGAATACGAGCATGTCTAAATAGGCTCTATAGAGAATCCGTTCGAATTTTAACCGAGTAAAAACCTTAAAATTTGAGATTAATCTGTATAATTTTGTTCAAAACCCCATAATTAAATATTTGAACTCATAAAATTTGATTTAATAACATTTGGTTGTCGTTTTGTTGGGATTAAAACGTGCATATCTAAATGGGCTTTATAGAGATTCCGTTCTAATTTTAACCGAGTAAAATTCTGAAAATTTGAGATTAATCTGTATAATTTTGTTCAAAAGCTAATAATTAAATATTTAAAATCATAAAATTTGATTTTAATAAAATTTGGTTGTCGTTTTGATGCGATTAAAACGTGCATGTCTAAATGAGCTTTATAGAGATTCCGTTTGAATTTTAACCGAGTAAAAAACTAAAAATTTGAGATTAATCTGTATAGTTTTGTTCAGAAACCTATAATTAACTATTTGAACCCGTAAAATTTAATTTAATAACATTAGGTTGTCATTTTGATGCGAATAATACGATCATGTCTAAATGTGCTCTATAGAGAATCCGTTCGAATTTTAACCGAGTAAAAACTTTAAAATATGAGATTAATTTGTATTATTTTGTTCAAAAGACCATAATTAAATATTTGAACTCATAAAAGCCCACGTAATTTTAACCGATTAAAATTCTGAAAATTTCATATTAATCTGTATAATTTTGTTCAAAAGCTAATAATTAATTATTTGAAATCATAAAATTTGATTTTAAAAAAATTTGGTTGTCATTTTGATGCGATTAAAATGGGCATGTCTAAATGGTCTTTATAGAGATTCCATTCGAATTTTAACCGAGTAAAAAACTGAAAATTTGAGATTAATCTGTATAATTTTGTTCAGAAGCCCTTAATTAGCTATTTAAACTCATAAAATTTGATTTAATAACATTTGGTTGTCGTTTTGATGCGATTAATACGAGCATGTCTAAATGAGCTCTATAGAGAATCCTTTCGAATTTTAATCGATTAAAACACTTAAAAATTGAGATTAATCTGTACAATTTTGTTTAAAACCCCATAATTAAATATTTCAACTCATAAAATTTGATTTAATAACATTTGGTTGTCGTTTTCTTGGGATTAAAACCTGCATGTCTAAATGGGCTTTATAGAGAATCCGTTCTAATTTTACTCGAGTAAAATTCTGAAAATTTCAGGTTAATCTGCATAATTTTGTTCAGAAGCTAATAATTGATTATTTGAAATCATAAAATTTGATTTTAATAAAATTTACTTGTCGTTTTGATGCGATTAAAACGTGCATGTCTAAATGGGCTTTGTAGAGATTTTGTTTGAATTTTAACCGAGTAAAAAGCTGAAAATTTGAGATTAATCTGTATAATTTTGTTCAAAAGCCCATAATCAAGAATTTGAACTCATAAAATTTGATTTAGTAACATTTTGGTTATCATTTTGTTGTGATTAAATCGTGCATGTCTAAATAGGCTTTATAGGGAATACGTTCTAATTTTAACCTAGTAAAATTCTGAAAATTTGGTATTAATCTGTATATTTTTGTTCAAAAGCTAATAATTAAAGATTTGAAATCATAAAATTTGATTTAATAAAATTTGGTTGTTGTTTTGCTGGGATTAAAACGTGCATGTCTAAATGGGCTTCATAGAGATTCCGTTCGAATTTTAACCGAGTTAAAGCTGAAAAATTGAGATTAATCTGTATAATTTTGTTCAAAAGCTAATAATTAAATATTTAAAATCATAAAATTTGATTTTAATAACATTTGGTTGTCGTTTTGTTGGGATTAAAACGTGTATGTCAAAATGGGCTTTATAGAGATTCAGTTTGAATTTTAACCGAGTAAAAAGCTAAAAATTTGAGATTAATCTGTATAATTTTGTTCAAAAGAATATAATTAACTATTTGAACTCATAAAATTTAATTTAATAACATTTGGTTGTCGTTTTGATGCGATTAATATGAGCATGTATCAATGTGCTCTATAGAAAATCCGTTCGAATTTTAACCGAGTAAAAACATTAAATTTGAGATTAATCTGTATATTTTTGTTCAAAAGCCCATAATTAAATATTTGAACTCATAAAATTTGATTCAATAAAATTTGGTTGTCATTTTGTTGGGATTAAAACGTGCATGTCTAAAGGGGCTTTATAGAGATTCCGTTCGAATTTTAACGGAGCAAAAAACTAAAATTTGAGATTAATCCGTATATTTTTTTCGAAAGACCCTAATTAAGTATTTGAAATCATAAAATTTTATTTAATAACATTTGGTTATCGTTTTGTTGGGATTAAAACGTGCATGTCTAAATGGGCTTTATAGAGATTCCGTTTGCCTTTTAACCGAGTAAAATTCTGAAAATTTGAGATTAATCTGTATAATTTTGTTCAAAACTAATAATTAATTATTTGAAATCATAAAATTTGATTTTAATAAAATTTGATTGTCGTTTTGATGCGATTAAAACGTGCATGAATAAATGGGCTTTATAGAGATTCCTTTTGAATTTTAACCGAGTAAAAAGCTGAAAATTTGAGATTAATCTGTATAATTTTGTTCAAAAGCCTATAATTAACTATTTGAATTCATAAAATTTAATTTAATAAAATTTGGTTGTCGTTTTGATGCGATGAATACGAGCATGTCTAAATAGGCTCTATAGAGAATCCGTTCGAATTTTAACCGAGTAAAAACCTTAAAATTTGAGATTAATCTGTATAATTTTGTTCAAAACCCCATAATTAAATATTTGAACTCATAAAATTTGATTTAATAACATTTGGTTGTCGTTTTGTTGGGATTAAAACGTGCATATCTAAATGGGCTTTATAGAGATTCCGTTCTAATTTTAACCGAGTAAAATTCTGAAAATTTGAGATTACTCTGTATAATTTTGTTCAAAAGCCTATAATTAACTATTCGAACTCATAAAATTTAATTTAATAACATTTGGTTGTCGTTTTGATACGATTAATACGAGCATGTCTAAATGTGCTCTATAGAGCATCCGTTCAAATTTTAACCGAGTAAAAACCTTAAAAATTGAGATTAATCTGTATAATTTTGTTCAAAATCCCATAATTAAATATTTAAACTCATAAAATTTGATTTAATAACATTTGGTTGTCGTTTCGTGGGATTAAAACGTGCATGTCAAAATGGGCTTTATAGAGATTCAGTTTGAATTTTAACCGAGTAAACAGCTGAAAAGTTGAGATTAATCTGTATAATTTTGTTTAAAAGCCCATAATTAAATATTTAAACTCATAAACTTTGATTTAATAATATTTGGTTGTCATTTTGTTGGGATTAAAACGTGCATGTCTAAATGGGCATTATAGAGATTCTGTTTGAATTTCAACTGAGTAAAAAGCTGAAAATTTGAGATTAATCTTTATAATTTTGCTCAAAATCATATAGTTAACTATTTGAACTCATAAAAGGTTATTTAATAACATTTGGTTGTCGTTTTGATGCGATTAATATTAGCATGTCTAAATGTACTCTATAGAGAATCCATTCGAATTTTAGCCGAGTAGAAACCTTAAAATTTGAGATTAATCTTTATAATTTTGTTCAAAAGCCCATAATTAAATATTTAAACTCATAAAATTTGATTTAATAACATTTGGTTGTCGTTTTATTGGTATTAAAACGAGCATGTGTAAATCGGCTTTATAGAGATTCCGTTCTAATTTTAACAGAGTAAAATTCTGAAAATTTCAGATTAATCTGTATAATTTTTTTCAAAAGCTAATAATTAAATATTTGAAATCATAAAATTTGATTTTAATAAAATTTGGTTGTCGTTTTGATGCGATTAAAACGTGCATGTCTATATGGTCTTTATGAAGATTCCGTTCGAATTTTAACCAAGTAAAAAGCTGAAGATTTGAGATTAATCTGTATAATTTTGTTCAAAAGCCTATAATTAACTATTTGAACTCATAAAATTTAGTTTAATAACATTTGGTTGTCATTTTGAAGTGATTAATACGAGCATGTCTAAATATTCTCTATAAAAAACCTGTTCGAATTTTAACCGAATAAAAACCTTAAAATTTGAGATTAATCTGTATAATTTTGTTCAAAAGCCTATAATTAAATATTTAAACTCAGAAAATTTTATTTAATAACATTTGGTTGTCGTTTTGTTGGGATTAAAACGTGCATGTCTAAATGGGCATTATAGATATTCTGTTTGAATTTCAACTGAGTAAAAAGCTGAAAATTTGAGATTAATCTTTATAATTTTGATCAAAATCATATAGTTAACTATTGGAACTCATAAAATGTTATTTAATAACATTTGGTTGTTGTTTTGATGCGATTAATATTAGCATGTCTAAATGTACTCTATAGAGAATCCGTTCGAATTTTAGCCGAGTAGAAACCTTAAAATTTGAGATTAATCTTTATAATTTTGTTCAAAAGCCCATAATTAAATATTTAAACTCATAAAATTTGATTTAATAACATTTGGTTGTCGTTTTGTTGGGATTAAAACGAGCATGTGTAAATCGGCTTTATAGAGATTCCGTTCTAATTTTAACAGAGTAAAATTCTGAAAATTTCAGATTAATCTGTATAATTATTTTCAAAAGCTAATAATTAAATATTTGAAATCATAAAATTTGATTTTAATAAAATTTGGTTGTCGTTTTGATGCGATTAAAACGTGCATGTCTATATGGTCTTTATAGAGATTCCGTTCGAATTTTAACCAAGTAAAAAGCTGAAGATTTGAGATTAATCTGTATAATTTTGTTCAAAAGCCTATAATTAACTATTTGAACTCATAAAATTTAGTTTAATAACATTTGGTTGTCGTTTTGAAGCGATTAATACGAGCATGTCTAAATATTCTCTATAAAAAATCTGTTCGAATTTTAACCGAGTAAAAACCTTAAAATTTGAGATTAATCTGTATAATTTTGTTCAAAAGCCTATAATTAAATATTTAAGCTCATAAAATTTTATTTAATAACATTTTGTTGTCGTTTTGTTGGGATTAAAACGTTCATGTCTAAATGGGCTTTATAGGGATTCTGCTCTAATTTTAACTGAGTAAAATTCTGAAAATTTGAGATTAATCTGTATAATTTTTTTCAAATGCTAATAATTAAATATTTGAAATCATAAAATTTTATTTTAATAAAATTTGGTTGTCGTTTTGATGCGATTAAAACGTGCATGTCTAAATGGGATTTATAGAGATTCCAGTTGAATTTTAACCGAGTAAAAAGCTAAAAATTTGAGATTAAACTGTATAATTATGTTCAGAAGCCTATCATTAACTACTTGAACTCATAAAATTTAATTTAATAACATTTTGTTGTCGTTTTGATGCGATTAATACGAGCATGTCTAAATGTGCTCTAAAGAGAATCCGTTCGAATTTTAACCGAGTAAAAACCTTCAAATTTGAAATTAATCTGTATAATTTTGTTCAAAATTCCATAATTAAATATTTAAACTCATAAAATTTGATTTCATAACATTTGGTTGTCGTTTTGTTGGGATTAAAATGTGCATGTCTAAATGGGCTTTATAGAGATTCCGTTCTAATTTTAACCGAGTAAAATTCTGAAAATTTGAAATTAATCTGTATAATTTTGTTTAAAAGCTAGTAATTAAATACTTGAAATCATAAAATTTGATTTTAATAAAGTTTGGTTGTCATTTTGATACGATTAAAACGTGCATGTTTAAATGGGATTTATAGTAATTCCGTTCGAATTTTAACAGAGTAAAAACCTGAAAATTTGAGTTTAATCTGTATAATTTTGTTCAAAAGCCTACGATTAACTATTTGAACTCATAAAATTTAATTTAATAACATTTGATTGTCGTTTTGATGCGATTAATCTCATAAAATTTGAGATTAATTTGTATAATTTTGTTGAAATGCCCATAATTAAATATTTAAACTCATAAAATTTGATTTAATAAAATTTGGTTATCGTTTTGATGTGATTAAAACGTGCATGTCTAAATGGGCTTTATTGAGAATCCGTTCGAATTTTAACCGAGAAAAAAGCTAAAAATTTGAGATTAATCTATATAATTTTGTTTAAAAGCCTATAATTAAATATTTAAACTCATAAAATTTTATTTAATAACATTTGGTTATCGTTTTGATGCGATTAATACGAGCATGTCTAAATATGCTCTATAGAAATTCCATTTGAATTTTAACGGAGTGAAAAGCTAAAAATTTGAGATTAATCTGTATAATTTTGTTCAAAATCTTATAATTAACTATTTGAGCTCATAAAATTTAATTTAATAACATTTGGTTTTCGTTTTGATGTGATTAATATGAGCATGTCTAAATATGCTATGTAGAGAATCCGTTCGAATTTTAGTCGAGTAAAAACTTTAAAATTTGAGATTAATCTATATAATTTTGTTCAAAAGCCCATAATTAAATATTTAAACTCATAAAATTTGATTTAGTAATATTTGGTTGTCGTTTTGTTGGGATTAAAACGTACATGTCTAAATGGGCTTTATAGAGATTCTGTTCGAATTTTAACCGAGTAAAAACCTAAAAATTTGAGATTACTCTGTATAATTTTGTTCAAAAGCCCATAATTAAGTATTTGAACTCATAAAATTTGATTTAATAACATTTTAGTTGTCGTTTTGTTGCGATTAAAATGTGCATGTCTAAATGGGCTTTATAGAGATTCCGTTCGAATTTTAACCGAGTAAAAAGCTTAAAATTTGAGAATAATTTGTATAGTTTTGTTCAAAAGCCTATAATTAACTATTTAAACTCATAAAATTTAATTTAATAACATTTTGTAGTCGTTTTAATGCGATTAAACCGTGCATGTCTAAATGGGCTCTATAGAGATTCCGTTCGAATTTTAACCGGGTAAACAACTGAAAGTTTGAGATTAACGTATATAATTTTGTTTAAAAGCCCATAATTAAATATTTAAACTCATAAAATTTGATTTAATAACATTTGGTTGTCGTTTTGTTGCGATTAAAATGTGCATATCTAAATGGGCTTTATAGAGATTCCATTCTAATTTTAACCGAGTAAAATTCTGAAAATTTGAGATTAATTTGTATAATTTGGTTCAAAAGCTAATAATTAAATATTTGAAATCATAAAATTTGATTTTAATAAAATTTGGTTGTCGTTTTGATACGATTAAAATCTAAATGGGCTTTATAGAGATTCCGGTTGAACTTTAACCGAGTATGTCTAAATGTGCTCTATAGAGAATCCGTTCGAATTTTAGCCGAGTAAAAACCTTAAAATTTGTGATTAATCTATATAATTTTGTTCAAAAGCCTATAATTAAATATTTAAACTCATAAAATTTGATTTAATAACATTTGGTTGTCGTTTTGTTGGGATTAAAGCGTGCATGTCTAAATGGGATTAAAACCGAGTAAAATTTTAACCGAGTAAAATTCTGAAAATTTGAGATTAATCTGTATAATTTTGATCAAAAGCTAATAATTAAATATTTAAAATCATAAAATTTGGTTTATTAAAGTTTGGTTGTCGTTTTGATGCGATTAAAACGTGCATATCTAAATGGGATTTATAGTGATTCCGTTCGAATTTTAACCGAGTAAAAAGCTGAAAATTTGAGATTAATCTGTATAATTTTGCTCAAAAGCCTATAATTAACTATTTGAACTCATAAAATTTAATTTAATAACATTTGGTTGTCGTTCTGATGCGATCAATACGAGCATGTCTAAATGTGCTCTATAGAGAATCCGTTCGAATTTTAACTGAGAAAAAACCTTAAAATTTGAGATTAATCTGTATAATTTTATTCAAAAGCCCATAATTAAATATTTAAACTCATGAAATGTGATTTAATAAAATTTGGTTATTATTTTGATGCGATTAAAACGTGCATGTCTAAATGGGCTTTATAGAGATTTTATTCGAATTTAAACTGAGTAAAAAGCTGAAAATTTAAGATTAATCTGTATAATTTTGTTCAGAAGCCCATAATTAAGTATTTGAACTAATAAAATTTGATTTAATAACATTTTAGTTGTCGTTTTGTTGCGATTAAAATGTGCATGTCTAAATGTGTTTTATAGAGATTCCGTTCGAATTTTAACCGAGTAAAAAGCTGAAAATTTGAGATTAATCTGTATAATTTTGTTCAAAATGCAATAATTAACTATTTGAACTCATAAAATTTAATTTAATAACATTTGGATGTCGTTTTGATGCGATTAATACGAGCATGTCTAAATGTGCTCTATAGAGAATCCGTTCGAATTTTAACCGAGTAAAAAGCTTAAAATTTGAGATTAATCTGTATAAATTTGTTCAAAAGCCCATAATTAAATATTTAAACTCATAAAATTTGTTTTAAAAACATTTGGTTGTCGTTTTGTTGGATTAAAACGTGCATGTCTCAATGGGCTTTATGGAGATTCTGTTCGAATTTTAAACGAGTAAACAGTAGAAAATTTGAGATCAATCTATATAATTTTGTTTAAAAGTCTATAATTAAATATTTAAACTCATAAAATTTAATTTAATAACATTTGGTTGTCGTTTTGTTGGGATTAAAATGTGCATATCTAAATGGGCTTTATAGAGATTCCATTCTAATTTTAATCGAGTAAAATTCTGAAAATTTGAGATTAATTTGTATAATTTTGTTCGAAAGCTAATAATTAAATATTTGAAATCATAAAATTTGATTTTAATAAAATTTGGTTGTTGTTTTGATGCGATTAAAAGGTGCATGTCTAAATGGGCTTTATAGAGATTCCGGTTGAATTTTAACCGAGTAAAAAGCTGAAAATTTGAGATTAATCTGTATAATTTTGTTCAAAAGCCTATGGTAAACTATTTGAACTCATAAAATTTAATTTAATAGCATTTGGTTATCGTTTTGATGCAATTAATACGAGCAGGTCTAAATATGCTCTATAGAGAATCCGTTCGAATTTTAACCGAGAAAAAACCTTAAAATTTGTGATTAATCTGTATAATTTTGTTCAAAAGCCCATAATTAAATATTTGAACTCCTAAAATATGATTTAATAAAATTTGGTTATCATTTTGATGCGATTAAAACGTGCATGTCTAAATGGGCTTTATAGAGGTTCCGTTCGAATTTAAACCGAGTAAAAAGCTGAAAATTTAAGATTAATCTGTATAGTTTTGTTCAAAAGCCCATAATTAAGTATTTGAACTCATAAAATTTGATTTAATAACATTTTAGTTGTCGTTTTGTTGCGATTAAAACGTGCATGACTAAATGGGCTTTATAGAGATTCTGTTCGAATTTTAATCGAGTAAAAAGCTAAAAATTTGAGATTAATCTGTATAATTTTGTTCAAACTCCTATAATTAACTATTTGAACTCATAAAATTTAATTTAATAACATTTGGTTATCGTTTTGATGCGATTAATACGAGCATGCCTAAATGTGCTCTATAGAGAATCCGTTCGAATTTTAACCGAGTAGAAACTTTAAAATTTGAGGTTAATCTATATAATTTTGTTCAAAAGCCCATAATTAAATATTTAAACTCATAAAATTTGATTTAATAACATTTGGTTGTCGTTTTGTTGGTATTAAAATGTACATGTCTAAATGGACTTTATAGAGATTCCGTTCAAATTTAAACCGAGTAAAAAGCTGAAAATTTAAGATTAATCTGTATAGTTTTGTTCAAAAGACCATAATTAAGTATTTGAACTCATAAAATTTGATTTAATAACATTTTAGTTGTCGTGTTGTTGCGATTAAAACGTGCATGTCTAAATGGGCTTTATAGAGATTCCTTTTGAATTTTAACCGAGTATAAAGCTGAAAATTTGAGATTAATCTGTATAATTTTGTTCAAACTCCTATAATTAACTATTTGAACTCAGTAAATGTAATTTAATAACATTTGGCTGTCGGTTTGATGCGATTAATACGAGCATGTCTAAATGTGCTCTATAGAGAATCCGTTCGAATTTTAGCCGAGTAAAAACTTTAAAATTTGAGGTTAATCTATATAATCTTATTTGAAAGCCCATAATTAAATATTTAAACTCATAAAATTTGATTTAATAACATTTGGTTGTCGTTTTGTTGGTATTAAAACGTACATGTCTAAATGGGATTTATAGAGATTCTGTTCGAATTTTAATCGACTAAAAACCTTAAAATTTGAGATTAATCTGTATAATTTTGTTCAAAAGCCCATAATTAAGTATTTCAACTCATAAAATTTGATTTAATAACATTTTAGTTGTCGTTTTGTTGCGATTAAAACGTGCATGTCTAAATGGGCTTTATAGAGATTCCGTTTGAATTTTAACTGAGTAAAAAGTTGAAAATTTGAGATTAGTTTGTATAATTTTGTTCAAAATCCTATAATTAACTATTTGAACTCATAAAATTTGATTTGATAACATTTAGTTGTCGTTTTGATGCGATTAATACGAGCATGTCTAAATATGCTCAATAGAGAATCCGTTCGAATTTTAGCCGAGTAAATACCTTAAAATTTGAGATTAATCTATATAATTTTGTTCAAAAGCCCATAATTAAATATTTAAACTTATAAAATTTGATTTAATAACATTTGGTTGTCGTTTTGTTGGGATTAAAACGTGCATGTCTAAATGGGCTTTATAGAGATCCCGTTCTAATTTTAACCGAGTAAAATTCTAAAAATTTGAGATTAATCTTTATAATTTTGTTCAAAAGCTAATAATTAAATATTTGAAATCATAAAATTTGATTTTAATAAAGTTTGGTTATCGTTTTGATGCGATTAAAACGTGCATGTCTAAATGCCATTTATAGTGATTCCGTTCGAATTTTATCCGAGTAAAAAGCAGAAAATTTGAGATTAATTTGTATAATCCTATTCAAAAGCCTATAATTAACTATTTGAACTCATAAAATTTAATTTAAAAATATTTGGTTGTCGTTTCGATGCGATTAATACGAGCATGTCTAAATATGCACTATAGAGAATCCGTTCGAATTTTAACCGAAAAAACCCTTAAAATTTGAGATTAATCTGTAAAATTTTGTTCAAAAGCCCATAATTAAATATTTAAACTCATAAATTTGATTTAATAAACTTAGGTTATCATTTTGATGCGATTAAAACGTGCTTGTCTAAATGGGCTTTATAGAGATTCCGTTCAAATTTTAACCGAGTAAACAACTGAAAATTTGAGATTAATCTGTATAATTTTGTTCAAAATCCATAACAAAATATTTAAACTCATAAAATTTAATTTAATAACATTTGGTTGTCGTTTTGTTTGGATTAAAAAGTGCATGTCTAAATGGGCTTTATAGAGATTCCGTTCGAATTTTAACCGAGTAAAAAGCTGAAAATTTGAGATTAATCTGTATAATTTTGTTCAAAATCCTATAATTAACTATTTGAACTCATAAAATTTAATTTAATGACATTTTAGTTGTCGTTTTATTGCAATTAAAACGTGCATGTCTAAATAGGCTTTATAGAGATTCTGTTCGAATTTTAACCGAGTAAAAAGTTGAAAATTTGAGATTACTCTATATAATTTTGTTCAAAAGCCCATAATTAAATATTTAAAATCATAAGATTTGATTTAATAACATTTGGTTGTCGTTTTGTTAGGATTAAAACGTGCATGTCTAAATGGGCTTTATAGAGATTTTGTTCTAATTTTAACCGAGTAAAATTCTAAAAATTTGATAATAATGTGTATAATTTTGTTCAAAAGCTAATAATTAAATATTTGAAATCACAAAATTTGATTTTAATAAAGTTTGGTTGTCGTTTTGATGCGATTAAAACGTGCATGTCTAAATGGGCTTTGTAGAGATTCCATTCGAATTTTAACCGAGTAAACAGCTGAAAATTTGAGATTAATCTATATAATTTTGTTTAAAAGCCCATAATTAAATATTTAAACTCTTAAAATTTGATTTAATAACATTTGGTTGTCGTTTTGATGTGATTAAAACGTGCATGTCTAAATGGGATTTATACTGATTCCGTTCGAATTTTAACTGAGTAAATAGCTGAAAATTTGAGATTAATCTGTATAATTTTGTTCAAAAGCCTATAATTAACTATTTGAACTTATAAAATTTAATTTAATAATATTTGGTTGTCGTTTTGATGTGATTAATACGAGCATGTCTAATGTGCTCTACAGAGAATCAATTCAAATTTTAACCGAGAAAAATCCTTAAAATTTGAGTTTAATCTGTATAATTTTGTTCCAAAGCCCATAATTAAATATTTAAACTCATAAAATATGATTTAATAAAATTTGATTATCATTTTGATGCGATTAAAACGTGCATGTCTAAATGGGCTTTATAGAGATTCTGTCCGAATTTAAACCGTGTAAAAAGCCAAAAATTTAAGATTAATCTGTATAATTTTGTTTAAAAGCCCATAATTAAGTATTGAACTCATAAAATTTAATTTAATAACATTTTAGTTGTCGTTTTATTGCGATTAAAACGTGCATGTCTAAATGAGCTTTATAGAGATTTCGTTCGAATTTTAACCGAGTAAAAAGCTGAAAATTTGAGATTAATTTGTATAATTTTGTTCAAAAGCCTATAATTAACTATTTGAACTCATAAAATTTAATTTAATAACATTTTAGTTGTCGTTTTATTGCGATTAAAACGTGCATGTCTAAATGAGCTTTATAGAGATTTCGTTCGAATTTTAACCGAGTAAAAAGTTGAAAATTTGAGATTAATTTGTATAATTTTGTTCAAAAGCCTATAATTAACTATTTGAACTCATTAAATTTAATTTAATAACATTTGGTTGTCGTTTTTTTGCGATTAAACCGTGCATGTCTAAATGGGCTTTATAGAGATTTCGTTCGAATTTTAACCGAGTAAACAGCTGAAAATTTGAGATTAATCTGTATAATTTTGTTCAAAAGCCTATAATTAAATATTTAAACTCATAAAATTTAATATAATAACATTTGCTTGTCGTTTTGTTGGGATTAAAACGCGCATGTCTAAATGGGCTTTATAGAGATTCCGTTCGAATTTTAACCGAACAAAAAGCTGAAAATTTGAGATTAATCTGTATAATTTTGTTCAAAAACCTATAATTAACTATTTGAACTCATAAAATTTAAATTAATAACATTTGGTTGTCGTTTTGATGCGATTAATACGAGCATGTCTAAATATGCTCTATAGAGATCCGTTCGAATTTTAACCGAGTAAAAACCTTAAAATTTGAGATTAATGTGTATAATTTTGTTCAAAATCCCATAATTAAATATTTAAACTCATGAAATTTGATTTAATAACATTTGGTTGTCGTTTTGCTGGGATTAAAACGTGCATGTCTAGATGGGCTTTGTAGAGATTCCGTTCTAATTTTAACCGAGTAAAATTCTGAAAATTTGAGATTAATCAATATAATTTTTTTCAAAAGCTAATAATTAAATATTTGAAATCATAAAATTTGATTTTAATAAAGTTAGGTTGTTGTTTTGATGCGATTAAAACGTGCATGTCTAAATGGGATTTATAGTGATTCCGTTCGAATTTTAACCGAGTAAACAGCTGAAAATTTGAGATTAATATGTATAATTTTGTTCAAAAGCCTATAATTAACTATTTGAACTCATAAAATTTAATTTAATAACATTTTAGTTGTCGTTTTATTGCGATTAAAACGTGCATGTCTAAATGAGCTTTATAGAGATTTCGTTCGAATTTTAACCGAGTAAAAAGCTGAAAATTTGAGATTAATTTGTATAATTTTGTTCAAAAGCCTATAATTAACTATTTGAACTCATTAAATTTAATTTAATAACATTTGGTTGTCGTTTTTTTGCGATTAAACCGTGCATGTCTAAATGGGCTTTATAGAGATTTCGTTCGAATTTTAACCGAGTAAAAAGCTTAAAATTTGAGATTAATTTGTATAATTTTGTTCAAAAGCCTATAATTAACTATTTGAACTCATAAAATTTAAATTAATAACATTTGGTTGTCGTTTTGATGCGATTAATACGAGCATGTCTAAATGTGCTCTATAGAGATCCGTTCGAATTTTAACCGAGTCAAAACCTTAAAATTTGAGATTAATCTGTATAATTTTGTTCAAAATCCAATAATTAAATATTTAAACTCATGAAATTTGATTTAATAACATTTGGTTGTTGTTTTGCTGGGATTAAAACGTGCATGTCTAGATGGGCTTTATAGAGATTCCGTTCTAATTTTAACCGAGTAAAATTCTGAAAATTTGAGATTAATCAATATAATTTTTTTCAAAAGCTAATAATTAAATATTTGAAATCATAAAATTTGATTTTAATAAAGTTAGGTTGTTGTTTTGATGCGATTAAAACGTGCATGTCTAAATGGGATTTATAGTGATTCCGTTCGAATTTTAACCGAGTAAACAGCTGAAAATTTGAGATTAATATGTATAATTTTGTTCAAAAGCCTATAATTAACTATTTGAACTCATAAAATTTGATTTAATAACATTTTAGTTATTGTTTTGTTGCGATTAAAACGTGCATGTCTAAATGTGCTTTATAGAAATTCCGTTCTAATTTTACCGAGTAAAATTCTGAAAATTTGAGATTAATCAATATAATTTTTTTCAAAAGCTAATAATTAAATATTTGAAAACCTAAAATTTGATTTTAATAAAGTTTGGTTGTTGTTTTGATGCGATTAAAACGTGCATGTCTAAATGGGGTTTATAGTGATTCCGTTCGAATTTTAACCGAGTAAAAAGCTGAAAATTTGAGATTAATCTGTATAATTTTGTTCAAAAGCCTATAATTAACTATTTGAACTCATAAAATTTAATTTAATAACATTTGGTTGTCGATTTGTTGGGATTAAAACGTGCATGTCTAAATGGGCTTTATAGAGATTCCGTTCGAATTTAAATCGAGTAAACAGCTGAAAATTTGAGATTAATCTGTATAATTTTGTTCAAAAGCCCATAATTAAATATTTAAACTCATAAAATTTAATTTAATAACATTTGGTTGTCGTTTTGTTGGGATTAAAATATGCATGTCTAAATAGGGTTTATAGAGATTCCGTTCGAATTTTAACCAAATAAAAAGCTGAAAATTTGAGATTAATCTGTATAATTTTTTTCAAAAGCCTATAATTAACTATTTGAACTCATAAAATTTAAATTAATAATATTTGGTTATCGTTTTGATGCGATTAATACGAGCATGTCTAAATATGCTCTATAGAGAGTCCGTTCGAATTTTAACTGAGTAAAAACCTTAAAATTTGATATTAATCTGTATAATTTTGTTCAAAAGCCCATAATTAAATATTTAAATTCATAAAATTTTATTTAATAATATTTGGTTATCGTTTTGTTGGGAATAAAACGTGCATGTCTAAATGGGCTTTATAGTGATTCCGTTCTAATTTTAACCGAGTAAAATTCTGAAAATTTGAGATTAATCTGTACAATTTTGTTCAAAAGCTAATAATTAAATATTTGAAAGCATAAAATTTAATTTTAATAAAATTTGATTGTTGTTTTGATGCGATTAAAACGTGCATGTCTAAATGGGCTTTATAGAGATTTCGTTCGAATTGTAACCGAGTAAAAAGCTAAAAATTTGAGATTAATCTGTATAATTTTGTTCAAAATCTTATAATTAACTATTTGAAATCATAAAATTTAATTTAATAACATTTGATTGTCGTTTTGATGCGATTAATACGAGCATGTCTAAATGTGCTCTACAGAGAATCCGTTCGAATTTTAATGGAGAAAAAACCTTAAAATTTGAGATTAATCTGTAAAATTTTATTCAAAAGCCCATATTTAAATATTTAAACTCGTAAAATATGATTTAATAACATTTGATTATCATTTTGATGCGATTAAAACGTGCATGTCTAAATAGGCTTTATAGAGATTCCGTTCTTATTTTAACCGAGTAAAAAGCTAAAAATTTGAGATTAATCTATATAATTTTTTTCAAAAGCCCATAATTAAGTATTTGAACTCATAAAATTTGATTTAATAACATTTTACTTGTCGTTTTGTTGCGATTAAAACGTCCATGTCTAAATGAGCTTTATAGAGATTCCGTTCGAATTTTAACCGAGTAAAAAGCTGAAAATTTGAGATTAATTTTTATAATTTTGTTCAAAAGCCTATAATTAACTATTTGAACTCATAAAATTTAATTTAATAACATTTGGTTATCGTTTTGATACGATTAATACGAGGATGTCTAAATATGCTCTATAGAGAATCCGTTCGAATTTTAGCCGATTAAAAACTTTAAAATTTGAGGTTAATCTATATAATTTTGTTTAAAAGCCCATAATTAAATATTTAAACTCATAAAATTTTCTTTAATAACATTTGGTTGTCGTTTTGTTGGGATTAAAACTTGCATGTCTAATTGGGCTCTATAGAGATTCCGCTCTAATTTTAACCGAGTAAAATTCTGGAAATATCACATTAATCTGTATAATTTTGTTCAAAAGCCTATAATTAACTATTTGAACTCATAAAATTTAATTTAATAAGATTTGGTTGTCGTTTTGATGTGATTAATATGAGCATGTCTAAATGTGCTCTATAGAGAATCCGTTCAAATTTTAACCGAGTAAAAACCTTAAAATTTGAGATTAATTTGTATAATTTTGTTCAAAATCCCATAATTAAATATTTAAACTCATAAAATTTGATTTAATAATATTTGGTTGTCGTTTTGTTGGGATTAAAACGTGCATGTCTAAATGGGCTTTATAGAGATTCCGTTCTAATTTTAACCGAGTAAAATTCTGAAAATTTCAGATTAATCTGTATAATTTTGTTCAAAAGCTAATAATTAAATATTTTAAATCATAAAATTTGATTTTAGAAAAATTTGGTTATCGTTTTGATGCGATTAAAACGTGCATGTCTAAATGGGCTTTATAGAGATTCCGTTCGAATTTTAACTGAGTAAAAAGCTGAAAATTTGAGATTAATCTGTATAATTTTATTCATAAGCCTATAATTAACTATATGAACTCATAAAATTTAATTTAAAAATATTTGGTTGTCATTTTGATGCGATTGATACGAGCATGTCTAAATGGGCTTTATAGAGATTCCGTTCTAATTTTAACCGAGTAAAATTCTGAAAATTTCAGATTAATCTGTATAATTTTGTTCAAAAGCTAATAATTAAATATTTGAAATCATGAAATTTGATTTTAATAAAATTTGGTTGTCATTTTGATGCGATTAAAACGTTCATGTTTGAATGGGCTTTATAGAGATTCCGTTCGAATTTTAACCAGGGAAAAAGCTGAAAATTTGAGATTAAACAGTATAATTGTATTCACAAACCTATAATTATCTATTTGAACTCATAAAATTTAATTTAATAACATTTGGTTGTCGTTTTGATGCGATTAATATGAGCATGTCTATATGTGCTCTATAGAGAATCCGTTCAAATTTTAACCGAGTAAAAACCTTAAAATTTGAGATTAAACTGTATAATTTTGTTCAAAAACCCATAATTAAATATTTGGTTGTCGTTTTGTTGGGATTAAAACGTGTATGTCTAAATGGGCTTTATAGAGATTCCGTTCTAATTATAACCGAGTAAAATTCTGAAAATTTCATATTAATCTGTATAATTTTGTTCAAGAGCTAATAATTAAATATTTGAAATCATAAAATTTGATTTTAATACAATTTGGTTGTCGTTTTGATGCGATTAAAACGTGCATGACTAAATGGGCTTTATAGAGATTCCGTTCGAATTTTAACCGAGTAAAAAGCTGAAAATTTGAGAGTAATCTGTATAATTTTGTTCAAAAGCCTATAATTAACTATTTGAACTCATAAAATTTAATTTAATAACATTTGGTTGTCGTTTTGATGCGATTAATATGAGCATGTCTAAATATACTCTATAAAGAATCAGTTCGAATTTTAACCGAGTAAAAACCTTAAAATTTGAGATTAATCTGTATAATTTTGTTCAAAAGCCTATAATTAAATATTTGAACTCATAAAATTTGATTTTGATAACATTTGGTTATCGTTTTGTTGGGATTAAAACGTGTATGTCTAAATAGGCTTTATAGAGATTCCGTTCTAATTTTAACCGAGTAAAATTATGAAAATTTCAGATTAATCTGTATAATTTTGTTCAAAAGCTAAAAGTTTACTATTTGAAATCATAAAATTTGATTTTAATAAAATTTGGTTTTGTTTTGATGCGGCTAAAACGTGCATGTCTAAATGGGATTTATAAAGATTCTGTTCGAATTTTAACCGAGTAAAAAGCTGAAAATTTGAGATTAACCTATATAATTTTGTTCAAAATCCTATAATTAACTCTTTGAACTCATAAAAATTAAGTTAATAAAATTTGATTATCGTTTTGATGCGATAAATACGAGCATGTCTAAATGTGCTCTATAGAGAATCCGTTTGAATTTTAACCGAGTAAAAACCTTAAAATTTGAGATTAATCTGTATAATTTTGTTCAAAAGCCTATAATTAAATATTTAAACTCATAAAATTTGATTTAATAACATTTGGTTGTCGTTTTGTTGGGATTAAAACGTGCATGTATTAATGGGCTTTATAGAGATTCCATTCTAATTTTAACCGAGTAAAATTCTGAAAAATTCAGAATAATCTGTATAATTTTGTTCAAAAGCAAATAATTAATTATTTGATATCATAAAATTTGATTTTAATAAAATTTGGTTATTGTTTTGATGCGATTAAAACGTGCATGTCTGAATGGGCATTATAGAGATTCCGTTCGAATTTTAACCGAGTAAAAAGTTGAAAATTTGAGATTAATCTGTATAATTTTATTCACAAGCCTATAATTAACTATTTGAACTCATAAAATTTAATTTAATAATATTTGGTTGTCGTTTTGATGTGATTAATACAAGCATGTCTAAATGTGCTCTATAGAGAATCCGTTCGAATTTTAACCGAGTAAAAACCTTAAAATTTGAGATTAATCTGTATAGTTTTATTCAAAAGCCCATAATTAAATATTTAAACTCATAAAATTTGATTTAATAATATTTGGTTGTCGTTTTGTTGGGATTAAAACGTTCATGTCTAATTGGGCTTTATAGAGATTTCGTTCTAATTATAACTGAGTAAAATTTGAAAATTCCAGATTAATCTGTATAATTTTGTTCAAAAGCTAAAAATTAACTATTTGAAATCATAAAATTTGATTTTTAATAAAATTTAGTTGTCGTTTTGATGAGATTAAAACGTGCATGTCTAAATGGGATTTGTAGAGATTCCGTTCGAATGTTTTTTGAAAGAAAGGGCCTCATTAAAAAACCCTATAGCCAGTCACCCCGAGAGGCGAGAAGGCCCCTATGGGGAAAAGAGTACCCAAGTTATTATTGAGAAGGAGAGGAAAATCTCTCCGAGTTTATAGAAGCCCGAATAAAATCGGGAAAGAAACAGTCAAAGGAGCAAGAAGTAAAGGAACGTAAAGCCTTGGTAGCCAAAACATGGGCTACAACATTAGCAGCTCTAGCCACATAACATATCTTACAATCTGGCAAACTACCAAGAGTGGAGCAGATGCGAGCCACTAAGTGTTGTACTATGGAAAGATTTTGACAAAGAACGTTGTTTTGTTGGTAATGGAAGCAGAATCAGTTTCAATAATCACATTAGACCAACAATTAGCAACGGCAAAACGTAAACCTTCCAGGATGGCGAGGGCCTCGGCGGAAGTAGGATCCGGGCAAATAAGAGGCATAGAACAGCCACCGAGAACAGAGCCAGAAGAGTCTCGAGCAATGACGCCAGCGGCAGCCCCCTTAAGACAGGGTCAAAAGCCCCATCCGTGTTAATTTTGACGAAACCAGAAGCCGGTTTCATCCATCTAGCCTGAGCAAAAGTGGGCTCAGCTAGCCGAGAATGCTGGTGGGACACATCAGTGGACGATGTATAATCAGTGAAAAGTTGTTGTGCATTGGAAACAGTTAACCAAACTGGTTGGAGATTGTTGTTGTGGACAAAATCATTACGACGATTCCATAAGTTTCATAAAACCGTAATGAGCAGCGAGAATTGATGCAAGGAGAGAAAACTAGCAGCATCAAAGAGCCACTGATGGGGGGTAGTATAAGTACTGGTCAGAACTCGAGAGAGGAGTCCATCCAAAAGGAGCGCCTCCTTGGCACTAGGACAATCCCTCATAGCATGGAGAGAGGATTCAATAGCCATATATATTACAAATAGGGCAGGACCCAGGACCAAGATTGGCTTGAAGGATTTTCTGGCCAGAGGGTAGTGCATCATGACATAAACGCCAACCAAAGGAACGAACTTTGGGAAGAGTAGGCAATTTTGATAAAACTTTCCAGAGTTTAGAGGGCCTAAGAACAGGCCTAGGCTGCAACTGCAAAAAATGGTAACCAGGGCGTACTGTATAAGTATCAGCATCATGGTTACCCTAGAGAATGGTATATTTAATATCATTAATAATAGGAACATTAAGTATGGTATTAGCATCTTTATGAGAAAAATAAGCTCTCACTTTGGATTCATCCCAACGGGGTAAGTTATGCACCATAAAAGAACCCGCTCGAAGAAGGACTTCGTCATTCACCTCAGAATCACCATAAAGGTGTACAGGCTGAGTACCACCCCATTTGTCAAAATGAATAGAAACGTTACTAGCCATGCCATGGCGAATGAAAAAGCCATTGTGAAGCTTAGAAATAGCAATACTAAGACCCTTCCAAGCAAAGGAAGAGCTCCGATTGTAATCAGAATCAAGGACTGAGCCCGTAGGATAGTACTTGCATTTATAGACCTGACTAAGAAGGTTATCAGGCTCGCAAATCAATCGCCAGATTTGTTTGCCTAGCAATGCGATATTAAAGTGGTGAAGATCCCGAAATCCTACACCAAGTGAACCATCCAGAATTTGGTTTACAATAAAAAAGATCATTCTTATCAAGACAATCTCTAAAGCTATTGATTTGTGATCGCGCTCGGCGCGAACCATCTTGTTTTTCATTATCATAAAGAATTTCGTTAAAATCCCCCCTAAAAGCCAGGAAGAGTTGAAGTAGATTGAAGAGTATCTAATAGCTGCCAGGTTTTGTATTTGTTTGCTGTTTTAGGAAAGCCATGTAAACCGGAGAAATGGAATCGTATTCGTTCAAAAGAGATAATGACGTCAATATGATGATCCGAATAGAAAAGCAAATCAATGAAAGTTTTGTTATTCTAAATAATGGCGAGCCCTGTACAAGGAGGCCTGGAATCAATGGCAATACACCCATGCATGCCAAGCTTGTGCTTAATTTGATCCATATTTGAGAGTTCAATCTAGTCTCACAAAGAAAGAGGCAATTGGCATCATGCTTGGTAGTCACACGTTGTAATGCGAGAACTGCCTGAGTGTTGTCAAGACCCTGATAGTTCCAACATAAGAGTTTCATTTTCCTCGGCGGGGTTGATCACCGTCAACCTCCACCGAAGAGTTTTTTGCGCTGCTCATCCCAGCAAAATAAGCTTTGGCCTTAGACGAGAGATGTGATCTCTCACCAAGAGGCGTGAGGGGGTAGAAGAGATGAAATATAGGACTAATATATGAAGGCAGGAATATCAAATTAGTAGCAGTAGAACATCGTGAACGAGGCATATAGAAAGTGCTTAAGTGAGACTGTAAACAAAGACAAGAAGACATAATAGGAAGACACAATCGCAAAAGAGGGACATCATAAAATATGTTGGAGTAATCCCTTTGAAATGGTGGTACAGTTAGAGCAAGAAAGACCCGTGGAAGAGAGAGGTAGTAGTCATTGCAGAGAGTCATAGAAGGAATAGCTAAGTATATCTCATAATAGTAAATTAAAGAAACTAAAAGATATGCAACAAAAGAACAGAAAGAATAAAAAAAGAAAACAGTAAAGATAGTATTATTCCATATAAAAGGAAACAACAAGACAAAAACCTTAAAGACCAGGCCTAAGCCAAATGGTCCTAACAAAAAAAGAAAGAAAGGTAAAAAAACGACAAAAGTGGAAGTAAAAACAAAAGGGATAAGGGCATCATGCATAAAGATAGCATGTTGTAAGACAGGAACTGCCAGGGCGATCCGTTCGAATTTTAACCGAGTAAAAAGCTGAAAATTTGAGATTAATCTATATAATTTTGTTAAAAAGCCTATAATTAACTATTTGAACTCATAAAATTTAATTTAATAACATTTGGTTGTCGTTTTGATGCGATTAATACGAGCATGTCTAAATGTGCTCTATAGAGAATCCGTTCAAATTTTAACCGAGTAAAAACCTTAAAATTTGAGATTAATCTGTATAATTTTGTTCAAAAGCCCATAATTAAATATTTAAACTCATAAAATTTGATTTAATAATATTTGGTTGTCGTTTTGTTAGGATTAAAACGTGCATGTCTAAATGGGCTTTATAGAGATTCCGTTCTAATTTTTTTTTGAAAGTAAGGGCCTCATTAAAAAACCCCTATAGCTAATCACCCCGAGAGGTGATAAAGCCCCTATGGGGAAAAGAGTACCCAGGATATTATTGAGAAGAAGAGGAGAACCTCTCCAAGTTTACAGAAGCCCGAATGTAATCGGGAAAGAAATAATCAAAGGTACAGGAAGTAAAGGAACCCAAAGCCCTAGTTGCTAAAACATGGGCTACAACATTGGCAGCTCTAGGTACATAACAAATCTTGCAATCAGGCAAAGTACCAAGAGTGGAGCGGATACGAGTCACCAGGTGCTATACTGTTGAAAGATCTTGGTAAGAAGCGTTGTTAACCTTGTTGGAGATAGAGGCAAAATCCGTTTCAATGATTACATTAGACCATCCATGGGAAGCAGCAATATGTAAACCTTCCAAAATAGCGAGAGCCTCAGCAGAAGCAGGATCCGGGAAGATAAGAGGCAAGGAATAGCCACCGAGGACTGAGCCATCAGAGTCGCGAGCAATGACACCTGCCGCAGCTCCTTTTAAGACAGGGTCAAAAGCCCCATCCGTGTTAATCTTAACGAAACCAGGAGCCGGTTTCATCCATCTAGACTGAGCGAAAGTGGGCTCAGCTAGCTGGGAGTGTTGGCGGGACACATCAGAAATTGATGTATAATCATTAAGGAGTTTTTGAGCATTGGCGACAGTCATCCAGGCCGGCTGAAAACGATTATTATGGACAAAATCATTACGGCGGTTCCATAAATTCCATAACACTGTGAGAAGAAACGAAAATTGGTGCAAAGAAAGGAAACTAGCAACATCAGAAAACCACTGATGAGGGGAAGAATGAACATTGGCCAGAATTTGGCCTGGGAGTCCTGTCAAAAGGAGCGTCTCCTTAGCACTAGGACAATCCCTCATAGCATGGAGGGAGGATTCAATAGCCACATGACAGATAGGGCAAACTCCTGGCCCAAGATTGGCTTGAAGAATTTTCTGACCAGAGGGTAGAGCATCATGGCATAACCGCCAACCAAGGGAACGGACCTTGGGTAGAGTAGGCAGCTTCGATAAAATTTTCCATAGTTTAGAGGGCCTATTAACAGGCCCCGGCTGTGACTGCAAAAAATGATAACCAGATCTTACTGTATAGATACTAGAATCATGGTTACCCCAGAGAATGGTGTCCTTGACATCATTTATAATTGGGACATTAAGTATGGTATTAGCATCTTCATGGCTAAAGTACTCCCGTACTTTTGACTCATCCCAACGGGGTGAATTATGCAACATGAAAGTCCCTGCACGAAGAGGGATTTCGTCATTCACCTCATAGTCACCGTAAAGGCTTACAGGCTGAGAATCACCCCACCTGTCAAAATGGATCTAGATATTGCTGAACATTCCTGGACGTGTAAAAAAAACATTGCGAAGCTTGGAAATAGCAGTAGTAAGCCCTTTCCAGGCAAAGGAAGAATTCCGAGTGGAATCAGAGTCAAGGACTGAGCCCAGTGGATAATATTTGCATTTGTAGACCTGACTAAGGAGGTTATCAAGCTCACAAATTAAACGCCAAATTTGTTTACCTAGTAAGGCAATATTGAAATGATGAAGATCACGAAAACCTACACCCCCAGCTATTTTCGGTAGACAAATAGTATCCCAAGGAAGCAGAGACCAACCCCGTTTGTCAGCTTTCCCAGACCACCATTACCGACATATCGCTGTGGTCATATCATCAATAATATTCTGGGGTAAAAGATAACAAGACATAACATATTGAGGCATTGATTGTATTACAGATTTGATGAAAATCTCTCAACCACTGAAAGAAAGGAGATGTTTATCCCACGTACTTAAGCGGGTATTAATATTGTCCCTAGTAAAACCCAAAACTGCAGTTTTGTTCTTTCCAATAAGGAGAGGAACTCCGAGATAAATACCCGGATCATCCACTTCTCGGACATGAAGAATAGTACTGATAGCCGTCCTAAGCGAAGAAGTTTTCCGCGAAAAAAAGATGGTAGATTTTTCAAAGTTCACCGCCTGCCCAGAAGAGGCGGCGTAAGTATGCAAAACATCCTTAAGACGCTGAGCTTCGATAGTCGTGTTTTTGATGAAAATAACACAGTCATCTGCAAAAAGAAGATGGTTGACACGAGGCCCATTCCTGCTGGCACAGAGCCCAGGGAGAGAACCAGTCGTCTGTTCAAAATTGAGCAAAGCTGATAGGCCTTGAGTACAGAAAAGAAACAGAAAAGGGGAGAGAGGATCCCCTTGCCTTAGACCTCTATTGGGTTTGAAAGGGCGCGAAAGGGAACCATTAATGCGAACTTGAAAAGATACCGAGGAAACACACCTCATAATACGGGAAACCCACTCTGAGTTGAATCCTAGTCGAACCATAATTTGTTCGAGAAAAGACCATTCAACACGATCAAAAGCCTTTTCCATATCAAGTTTCAAGCTTGCACCTCTCGCCAGAGAAGTGGTATCAGTATGTAACATGTGAATGAGTTCATGGGCTATAAGAATGTTATCAGTAATGTTCCGCCCATGGACGAAAGCAGCCTGATTACCACTGATACATAAAGGTATAATAGACTTCAGACGATTAACTAAAACTTTCGAAACAGTTTTATAGATAACTGTACAAAGACTAATAGGCCGGAGATGCCACATCGTAGTAGGGTCACTTATTTTGGGAATAAGAACAATGATAGATCGATTAACCTCTTCCATATTAACAGACCCTCTCAGGAGTCCAAGGCAGAGATTTGTAAAATCCTAACCAAGAATGGTCCAATACTTTCGGAAAAAACCGCTCGGGAAGCCATCAACTCCTGGGGCTTTCCTTGGGTCATTATCACGAAAAGCAGTAAAGACTTCATCGGCAGTGAAGTCCTTATTAAGATCATTGTTCATGGAATCGGTAACAATAGAAGGAATGTTATCCAAAATGGAAGATGCTATAGAGGGAGAGGTGGATGCGAATAGGTTTTGAAAGTAGTTAGTTGCAGTAGACATAATGTCCACCGTATTGGTTTGCCATATATTCTGATTGTTAAAAAGACCAGCCAAATGATTCTTCCACCGACGGTTGTTCGCCCTGGCATGAAAGAAGAAGGTGTTTTTGTCGCCGTATTCTAACCAGTGCGTCCGAGCTCGTTGAGCCCAATAAATTTCCTTCGCATTGAGCAGGCTATCAAGCTCGCTTTTAGCAGAAAGAAAATCAGGAATTTCCGAATCTGAAAGCTGGCGTGTAAGGCACATATTGATAAAATTAGTCAGCTGAGTTATGCGCTCATTAGATTGAATGCGCTTATTAGTCTGCCATATGTCTAAAAATCTTCCAATATCATGAAGCTTCGTAAGAAACGAAGAAGTTTGGTTGGACCAAATCTTAGTGAGTCGGGAGAGAACGTCTGGATTATCAGCCCAACAATGCTCATAACGAAAGAGGGTCTTAGTTCGTTTAGCTCATAGAGGATGTGAAGGGTTGGTATCCAATAAGATAGGGTAGTGGTCAGAACGTGCCTGAAAGAAAGACAAGGCTTGGCAATTGGGAAAAGAATGAAACCATGCGGAATTACCAAGAAAACGATCAAGTCTTTCCAGGATGGTTCCGGTAAGTACGACATGATCTAGACCAAGTGAACCAACCAGAAACCGGTTTACAGTCAAAAAGGTCATTCCGATCAAGACAATCTCGAAAGTTATTAATTTGTGATCGCGCACGGCGAAGACCACCGTGCCTTTCAGAATCATAAAGAATTTCATTGAAATCCCCCCTAGAAGCCAGAGAAGGGTTGAAGTTGAATGGAGGGAATCTATTAGCTGCCAAGTTTTACATTTGTTCGCAGTTTCGGGAAAGCCATGTAGCCCGGAAAAGTGGAATTGCTCTGACCCAAAGGAAATAAGGACATCAATATGACGGTTCGAATAAGAAAGCAAATCGATTGAAGTTCTAATATTCCAAATAATAGCAATCCCAGTACAAGATAGCCCAGGAGCAACGGCAAAACAACCATGCGTGCCAAGTTTGTGCTTGATCCGTTCCATATTGTGTGAGTTCAATCTAGTCTCACAAAGAAAGAGACAATCGGCATCATGCTTGGTAGCAGCACGTTGTAAGGCATGAACTGCCTGGGTGTTGCAAAGACCCTGACAGTTCCAGCATAGGATTTTCATTTCTCTCGGCGGTGTTGATCACAATCAACCACCGCCGAAGAGTTTTTAACGCTGCTCATCCCAGCTGTACCAGTTTTGGTCGTAAGTTTGTCAAAGGAGATAGTAGTCGTCAATGAAGAAGTAGATCGACACTTATATGAAGGTGGGAATAACTAAAGGGAGGGAATATAAAACCATAAATTAATTATAAAGTGACAACATAGAGTAATACACGAATCGACAGTAGAAAGCCGAATAGCATAATAGGTGTTGGAATAATCCCTTAATAAGGGTGGTATATGTAGATCAGAAAAAAGAACGTAGAAAAGAAAGATGGTAACCAAAAGAGACAAAAATAGAAAGGAAGAAGAACAAAACACAAAAACAATCCATATAAAGAAACAAAGCAATAAAAGCATTATTATTACAAAGAGAAAGAGACATCAAAACAAGAATTAAAAAGACCAGGCTCAAATGGCCATAAGTTCCTAACAAACGTAAAGAAGATGAAATCATGAAAGAAAAGGTAGCAAACATGACGATAGCATGTGAAGAAACAGGAACTGTCAGAGCGTTGCCAAGGCCCAGACAGTTCTAATAGAAAGTAATAATTTTAACCGAGTAAAATTATGAAAATTTCAGATTAATCTGTATAATTTTGTTCAAAAGCTAATAATTAAATATTGGAAATCATAAAATTCTATTTTAATAAAATTTGGTTGTCGTTTTGATGCGATTAAAATGTGCATGTCTAAATGGGCTTTATAGAGATTCCGTTCAAATTTTAACCGAGTAAAAAGCTGAAAATTTGAGATTAATCTGTATAATTTTGTTCAAAAGCCTATAATTAACTATTTGAACTCATAAAATTTAAGTTAATAAAATTTGGTTGTTGTTTTGGTGCGATTAATACGAGCATGTCTAAATGTGCTCTATAAAGAATCCGTTTGAATTTTAATCGAGTAAAAACCTTAAAATTTGAGATTAATCTGTATAATTTTATTTAAAAGCCCATAATTAAATATTTAAACTCATAAAATTTGATTTATTAACATTTGGTTGTCGTTTTGTTGGGATTAAAACGTGCATGTCTAAATGGGCTTTATAGAGATTTCGTTCCAATTTTAACCGAGTAAAAAGTTGAAAATTTGAGATTAATCTGTATAATTTTGTTCAAAAGCCAATAATTAACTATTTGAACTCATAAAATTTAATTTAATAACATTTGGTTTTCGTTTTGATGCGATTAATACGAGCATGTCTAAATGTGCTCTATAGAGAATCCGTTCGAATTTTAACCGAGTAAAAACATTAAAATTTGAGATTAATCTGTATAATTTTGTTCAAAAGCCAATAATTAAATATTTGTGATTATGAAAAACAAGGTGGCTCTCGGCGCGCTAGATCACAAATTAACAATTTTCGGGATTGTCTCGACAAGAATGATCTTTTTGATTGCGAACCTACAACTGGTTGGTTCACTTGGACTCGTGCAGGACGGGCTACGGAAACTATTATGGAACGACTTGATCGTTTTCTCGGAAATTCAGCTTGGTTTCATGCTTTTCCTAATTGTCAAGCTATATCCTTTTTCCAAGCACGTTCTGACCACTGCCCTATCTTAATGGATACAAACCCCTCTCAAACTCCACGTTCTACGCGCTCTCGTGTTCCTTTTCGCTACGAGAGTTGCTGGGCTGACAACCCAGAGGTTCTACCTCGAATTGCTGATGTTTGGTCTAACCGAAATCGTTCGACTCTTCAGAAGCTTCAAGATATTGCACGCTTCTTGGATAAATGGCAATCTACTAAGCGTATTAAATCCTCTGAACGTATCACTCAGCTTACTGACTTTCTCAATATGGGTCTCCAACGTCAAATCCCGGCTATGGAAGCTCATAACTTCCTTGCTGCTAAGAGCGAGCTTGATCGACTACTTACGGAGAAGGAAATTTATTGGGCTCAACGAGCTCGGGCACACTGGCTTGTACATGGTGACAAAAACACTTCTTTTTTTCATGCAAGGGCAACCAACCGTCGACGGAAGAACCATCTTGCTGGGCTTTTTAATGATCAGAATCTCTGGCATACTGATTCGCATGACATTATGTCTATTGCTGTCAGTTACTTTCAACATCTTTTTGCTTCTTCCTCTCCTACTATAGCGTCTTCCATTTTGGATAACATTCCTTCTATTGTTACCGACTCAATGAATACTGATCTTAACAAGGCTTTCACAGCAGATGAAGTTTTTGTCGCCTTTCGTGATATTGACCCTAGGAAAGCACCCGGTGTTGATGGCTTCCCGAGCGGTTTCTTGCGGAAATATTGGGACATCCTTGGCCCAGATTTTATTAATCTCTGCCTTGGGCTTTTACATGGGTCTGTTAATTTAGAAGATGTCAATCATACCATTATTGTTCTTATTCCTAAAGTTAGTGACCCTACTACTATGCGACATCTCCGACCTATTAGTCTCTGCACAGTCATTTATAAAACTGTATCGAAAGTTTTAGTCAATCGGCTAAAATCCATCATGCCCTTATGCATTAGTGGTAATCAGGCTGCTTTCGTTCGCGGGCGGAACATTACTGATAACATCCTTATCGCTCATGAGCTTATTCATACTCTCAACTTTGATGTTACTTCCTTGGCAAAAGGTGCTAGTCTAAAGCTAGATATGGAAAAAGCCTTCGACCGTGTTGAATGGCCCTTTCTTGAACAAGTTATGCTTCGTCTAGGCTTCCACACCAGCTGGGTTTCTCTCATTATGCGGTGTATCTCTTCGGTATCTTATCAAGTTCGAATTAATGATTCTCTTTCACGGCCCTTCAAGCCCCGTAGAGGGTTACGGCAAGGAGACCCCCTCTTTCCTTTTTTATTTCTTTTCTGCACTCAAGGTCTTTCAGCCTTGCTCAATGCTGAACAAGCCACTGGTCATCTCCCTGGCCTCCGTGCTAGTAGGAATGGCCCTCGCATTAACCACCTTCTTTTTGCGGATGACTATGTTGTCTTTATCAAAAACACAACAACAGAGGCTCAGCGTCTCAAGGATGCTTTGCGGACTTACGCTTCCTCGTCGGGACAAGCGGTGAATTTTGAAAAATCTACTATCTTCTTCTCACGGAAAACCTCCGCGTTGCTCAGGGCACAAATTTATGATATCCTTCGTGTACGAGAAGTGGATGACCCTGGTATTTATCTAGGGGTTCCCCTCCTCATTGGGAAGAACAAAACTGCAGCCTTAGGGTTCACCAAGGAAAATATGAATGCCCGGCTGAGTACTTGGGATAAACATCTCCTTTCTTTCAGTGGTCGTGAAGTATTCATTAAGGCGGTTATCCAATCGTTGCCTCAATATTTCATGTCCTGTTACCTCTTACCACAAAATATTATTGATGATATGACTACCGTCATACGTCGATATTGGTGGTCGGGGAAGGCTGGCAAGCGTGGGTGGCACATGCTTCCCTGGGATACTCTCTGCCTCCCTAAAGCGGCTGGAGGTGTAGGGTTTCGTGATCTTCATCACTTTAACATTGCTCTGCTAGGCAAACAAATTTGGCGGTTAATTTGCGAACCTGATAACCTTCTAAGCCAGGTATACAAATGTAAGTACTTTCCTACGGGCTCCGTCTTAGAGTCCGCTCATACGCAAAGTTCTTCCTTTGCTTGGTTGTCTAAGTATTGCTATTTCTAAGCTTCGTTACGGGTTTTTCAAACGCCTTGGCATGTCCAGTAACATTCAGATTCATTTTGATAGGTGGGGTGGTTCTCAGCCCGTTCACCTTTATGGTGATTATGAAATAAATGACGAAGTCCCTCTTCGTGCAGGTTCTTTCATGCTCCATAATTTACCCCGTTGGGATGAAGGCAAAGTGCGAGATTATTTTTCCTATGAAGATGCTAATACCATCCTTAACATTCCAATTATCAATGATATTAATGACTCTACTCTCTGGGGTTTCCATGATGCAGGTGTCTATACGGTCCGATCTGGTTATCAATTTTTGCAGTCGCAATTAGGGCCTGTTAACAGGCCTTCTAAACTTTGGAAAATCTTGGCTAAGTTGCCTACTCTGCCCAAAGTTCATTCCTTTGGATGGCGTTTATGTCATGATGCGTTACCCTCCGGTCAGAAAATACTGCAGGCTAGCCTTGGTCCTGGAGTTTGCCCTATTTGCAACCTGATTGTTGAAACTTCTATCCATGCTCTGCGTGATTGTCTTAGTGCTAAGGAGGCGATCCTCTTGGCAGGCCTCCCCCACAGGTTGTTGTCCAATGTTTATACTTCTCCCCATCAGTGGCTTTCTGATGCTGCTGGTTTCCTATCCCTACACCAATTTTCTCTTCTTCTCACAATTTTATGGAACCTTTGGAACCGTCGTAATGACTTTATTCATAACAACCATGTTCAACCGATTTGGTTAATTGTTGCCTCTGCCCAAAAACTTCTAACCGATTATACATCCTCTACTGTTGAGGCCCGCCAATCCTCCCGGCTAGCTGAGCCCACTCTTGCTCCAGCTAGATGGATGAAATCGGCTCCCTGTTTTGTCAAAATTAACACGGATGGGGCTTTTGACCCTGTTCTAAGAGGTGTTGCTGCTGGTGTTATTGCTCGTGATTCTTCTAGTACAGTGCTTGGAGGCTGTTTCCTACCCCTTCTTTGTCCGGATCCTGCCTCTGCTGAGGCTCTAGCTATTTTGGAAGGTTTACGGCTTGCTGCCGCCAATGGTTGGTCCAATATGATTCTGGAAACTGACTCTGCTTCCATTGCCAACAAGGTTAATAATGCTCCGCCTCGAGATCTTTCCACAGTGCAGCATTTGATAACTCGCATTCGTGCCACTCTGGGTACTATACCTAATTGTAAGATTTGTTATGTGCCTCGAGATGCTAATGTTGTAGCCCATACTCTAGCTAGTAGGGCTTTGCGTTCCTTTTCTTCTTGTTCTTTTGATTGTTTCTTTCCCGATTTTATTAGGGCCT
Source organism: Abelmoschus esculentus (assembly GCA_035048815.1). Classification (NCBI taxonomy): domain Eukaryota; kingdom Viridiplantae; phylum Streptophyta; class Magnoliopsida; order Malvales; family Malvaceae; genus Abelmoschus; species Abelmoschus esculentus. Next base: position 6,018,864 of record JAUCBN010000026.1, on the reverse strand, counting down.
CTGTAAACTTGGAGAGGTTCTCCTCTTCTTCTCAATAATACCTTGGGTACTCTTTTCCCCGTAGGGGCCTTCTCACCTCTCGGGGTGGTCGGCTATAGGGGTTTTTTAACGAGGCCCTTTCCTTCAAAAAAAAATATTTGAACTCATAAAATTTAATTTAATAATATTTGGTTGTCATTTTGATGCAATTAATACGAGCATGTCTAAATATGCTCTATAGAGAATCCGTTCGAATTTTAACCGAGTAAAATCCTTAAAATTTGAGATTAATCTGTATAATTTTGTTCAAAAGCCCATAATTAAATATTTAAACTCATAAAATATGATTTAATAACATTTGGTTGTCGTTTTGTTGGGATTAAAATGTGCATGTCTAAATGGGCTTTATAGAGATTCCGTTCTAAGTCTAACCGAGTAAAATTCTAAAAATTTCAGATTGATCTGTATAATTTTGTTCAAAAGCTAATAATTAAATATTTGAAATTATAAAATTTGATTTTAATAAAATTTGGTTGTCGTTTTGATGCGATTAAAACGTGCATGTCTAAATGGGCTTTATAGAGATTCCGTTCAAATTTTAACCGAGTAAAAAGATGAACATTTGAGATTAATCTGTATAATTTTGTTCAAAAGCCTATAATTAACTATTTGAAATCATAAAATTTAATTTAATAACATTTGGTTGTCGTTTTGATGCAATTAATACGAGCATGTCTAAATATGCTCTATAGAGAATCCGTTCGAATTTTAACCGAGTAAAAACCTTAAAATTTTAGATTAATCTGTATAATTTTGTTAAAAAGCCCATAATTAAATATTTAAACACATAAAATTTGATTTAATAACATTTGGTTATCGTTTTGTTGTGTTTAAAACGTGCATGTCTAAATGGGCTTTATAGAGATTTCGTTTTAATTTTAATCGAGTAAAATTCTGAAAATTTTATATTAATCTGTATAATTTTGTACAAAAGCTAATAATTAAATATTTGAAATCATAAAATTTGATTTGAATAAAATTTTGTTATCGTTTTGATGCGATTAAAACGTGCATGTCTAAATGGGCTTTATAGAGATTCCGTTCGAATTTTAACCGAGTAAAAAGCTGAAAATTTGAGATTATTCTGTATAATTTTTTTAAAAAGCCTATAATTAACTATTTGAACTCATAAAATTCAATTTAATAACATTTGGTTATCGTTTTGATGCAATTAATAGGAGCATGTCTAAATGTGCTCTATAGAGAATCCGTTCAAATTTTAACCAAGTAAAAACCTTAAAATTTGAGATTAATCTGTATAATTTTGTTCAAAAGCCCATAATCAAGTATTTGAACTCATAAAATTTGATTTAATAACATTTTAGTTTTCGTTTTGTTGCGATTAAAACGTGCATGTCAAAATGGGCTTTATAGAGATTTCGTTCGAATTTTAACCGAGTAAAAAGCTGAAAATTTGAGATTAATTGTATAATTTTGTTCAAAAGCCCATAATTAAATATTTGAACTCATAAAATTTTATATAATAATATTTTGTCGTCGTTTTGTTGGGATTAAAATGTGCATGTCTAAATGGGCTTTATTGAGATTCCGTTCTAATTTTAACGGAGTAAAATTCTGAAAATTTGAGATTAATCTGTATAATTTTGTTCAAAAGCTAATAATTACATATTTGAAATCATAATATTTAATTTTAATAAAATTTGGTTATCGTTTTGATGCGATTAAAACGTACATGTCTAAATGGGCTTTATAGAGATTTCGTTCGAATTTTAACCGGGTAAAAAGCTGAAAATTTGAGATTAATCTGTATAATTTTGATCAAAAGCCTATAATTAACTATTTCAACTCATAAAATTTAACTTAATAACATTTGGTTGTCGTTTTGATGCGATTAATACGAGCATGTCTAAATGTGCTCTATAGAGTATCCGTTCGAATTTTAACCGAGTAAAATTCTGAAAATTTGAGATTAATCTGTATAATTTTGTTCAAAAGCTAATAATTAAATTTTTGAAATCATAAAATTTGATTTTAATAAAATTTGGTTGTTGTTTTGATGCGATTAAAACGTGCATGTCTAAATGGGCTTTATAGAGATTTCGTTCGAATTTTAACCGAGTAAAAAGCTAAAAATTTGAGATTAATCTGTATAATTTTGTTCAAAATCTTATAATTAACTATCTAAAATCAGAAAATTTAATTTAATAACATTTGATTGTCGTTTTGATGCGATTAATACGAGCATGTCTAAATGTGCACTATAGAGAATCCGTTCGAATTTTAATGGAGGAAAACCTTAAAATTTGAGATTAATCGGTAAAATTTTGTTCAAAAGCCCATAATTAAATATTTAAACTCATAAAATATGATTTAATAACATTTGATTATCATTTTGATGCGATTAAAATGTGCATGTCTAAATAGGCTTTATAGTGATTCCGTTCTAATTTTAAACGAGTAAAACGCCAAAAATTTGAGATTAATCTATATAATTTTGTTCAAAAGCCCATAATTAAGTATTTGAACTCATAAAATTTGATTTAATAACATTTTAGTTGTCGTTTTGTTGCGATTAAAACGTGCATGTCTAAATGAGCTTTATAGAGATTCCGTTCGAATTTTAACCGAGTAAAAAGCTGAAAATTTGAGATTAATTTTTATAATTTTGTTCAAAAGCCTATAATTAACTATTTGAACTCATAAAATTTAATTTAATAATATTTGGTTATCGTTTTGACACGATTAATACGAGCATGTCTAAATGTGCTCTATATAGAATCTGTTCAAATTTTAACCGAGTAAAAACCTTAAAATTTGAGATTAATCTGTATAGTTTTGTTCAAAAGCCAATAATTAAATATTTAAACTCATATAATTTGATTTAATAACATTTGTTTGTCATTTTGTTGGGATTAAAATGTGCATGTCTTGATGGGCTTTATAGAGATTCCGTTCTAATTTTAACCGAGTAAAATTCTGAAAATTTGAGATTAATCAGTATAATTTTGTTCAAAAGCTAATAATTAAATATTTGAAATCATAAAATTTGATTTTAATAAAATTTGGTTGTCGTTTTGATGCGATTAAAACGTGCACGTCTAAATGGGCTTTACAGAGATTTCGTTTGAATTTTAACGAAGTAAAAAGCTGAAAATTTGAGATTAATCTGTATAATTTTGTTCAAAATCCTATAATTAACTATTTGAACTCATAAAATTTAATTTAATAACATTTGGTTGTCGTTTTGATGCGATTAATACGAGCATGTCTAAATGTGCTCTATAGAGATTCCGTTCAAATTTTAACCGAGTAAAAACCTTAAAATTTGATATTAATCTGTATAATTTTGTTCAGAAGCCCATAATTAAATATTTAAATTTATAAAATTTGATTTAATAACATTTGGTTGTCGTTTTGTTGGGAATAAAATGTGCATATCTAAATGGGCTTTATAGAGATTCTGTTCTAATTTTAACCGAGTAAAATTCTGAAAATTTGAGATTAATCTGTATAATTTTATTCAAAAGCCCATAATTAAGTATTTGAACTCATAAAATTTGATTTAATAACATATTAGTTGTTCTTTTGTTGCGATTAAAACGTGCATGTCTAAATGAGCTTTATAGAGATTCTGTTCGAATTTTAACCGAGTAAAAAGCTGAAAATTTGAGATTAATCTGTATAATTTTGTTTACAAGCCTATAATTAAATAACATTTGATTATCGTTTTGATGCGATTAATACGAGCATGTCTAAATGTGCTCTATAGAGAATCCGTTCGAATTTTAACCGAGTAAAACCCTTAAAATATGAGATTAATCTGTATAATTTTGTTCAAAACCCCATAATTAAATATTTCAACTCATGAAATTTAATTTAATAACATTTAGTTGTCGTTTTGTTGGGATTAAAACGTGGATGTCTAAATGGGCTTTATAGAGATTCCTTTTGAATTTTAACCGAGTAAAATTCTGAAAATTTCAGATTAATTTGTATAATTTTGTTCAAAAGCTAATAATTAATTATTTGAAATCATAAAATTTGATTTTAATATAATTTGGTTGTCGTTTTGATGCGATTAAAATGTGGATGTCTAAATGGGCTTTATAGAGATTCCGTTCGAATTTTAACCGAGTAAAAAGCAGAAAATTTGAGATTAATCTGTATAATTTTTTTCAGAAGCATATAATTAACTATTTTAACACATAAAATTTAATTTAATAACATTTGGTTGTCGTTTTCATGCGATTAATACGAGCATGTCTAAATGTGCTCTGTTGAGAATCCGTTCAAATTTTAACCGAGTAAAAACCTTAAAAATTGAGATGAAATGTATAATTTTAACCGAGTAAAAAGCTGAAAAATTGAGATTAATCTGTATAATATTGTTCAGAAGCCTATAATTAACTATTTAAACTAATAAGATTTAATTTAATAACTTTTGGTTGTCGTTTTAATGCGATTAATACGAGCATGTCTAAATGTGCTCTATTGAGAATCCTTTTGAATTTTAACCGAGAAAAACCCTTAAAATTTGAGATTAATCTGTATAATTTTGTTCAAAACCCCATAATTAAATATTTGAACTCATAAAATTTGATTTAATAACATTTGGTTATCGTTTTGTTGGGATTAAAACGTGCATGTCTAAATGGGCTTTATAGAGATTCCGTTCTAATTTTAACAGAGTAAAATTCTAAAAATTTCAGATTAATCTGTATAATTTTGTTCAAAAGCTAATAATTAAATATTTGAAATCATAAAATTTGATTTTAATAAAATTTGGTTATCGTTTTGATGCGATTAAAACGTGCATGTCTAAATGGGCTTTATAGAGATTTCGTTCAAATTTTAATCGAGTAAAAAGCTGAAAATTTGAGATTAATCTGTATAATTTTGTTAAAAAGCCTATAATTAACTTTTTGAACTCATAAAATTTAATTTAATAACATTTGGTTGTCGTTTTGATGCGATTAATACGAGCATGTCTAAATGTGCTCTGTAGAGAATCCGTTCGAATTTTAACCGAGAAAAAAACCATAAAATTTGAGATTAATCTGTATAGTTTTGTTCAAAAGCCCATAATTAAATATTTAAACTCATAAAATTTGATTTAATAACATTTGGTTGTCGTTTTGTTGGGATTAAAACGTGCATGTCTAAATGAGCTTTATAGAGATTCCGTTCTAATTTTAACCGAGTAAAATTCTGAAAATTTCAGATTAATCTGTATAAATTTGTTCAAAAGATAATAATTAAATATTTGAAATCATAAAATTTGATTTTAATAAAATTTGGTTATCGTTTTGATGCGATTAAAACGTGCATGTCTAAATGGGCTTTATAGAGATTTCATTCAAATTTTAATCGAGTAAAAAGCTGAAAATTTGAGATTAATCTGTATAATTTTGTTAAAAAGCCTATAATTAACTATTTGAACTCATAAAATTTAATTTAATAACATTTGGTTTTCGTTTTGATGCGATTAATACGAGCATGTCTAAATGTGCTTTATAGAGAATCGGTTTGAATTTTAACCGAGTAAAAACCTTAAAATTTGAGATTAATCTATATAAATTTTTTCAAAAGCCCATAATTAAATATTTAAACTCATAAAATTTGATTTAATAACATTTGGTTGTCGTTTTGATGGGATTAAAACGTGTATGTCTAAACGGGCTTTATAGAGATTCCGTTCTAATTTTAACCGAGTAAAAAGCTGAAAATTTGAGATTAATCTGTATAATATTGTTCAGAAGCCTATAATTTAACTATTTAAACTCGTAAGATTTAATTTAATAACATTTGGTTGTCGTTTTGATGCGATTAATAGGAGCATGTATAAATGTGCTCTATTGAGAATCTTTTTGAATTTTAACCGAGAAAAACCCTTAAAATTTGAGATAAATCTGTATAATTTTTTTTAAAACCCCATAATTAAATATTTGAACTCATAAAATTTGATTTAATAATATTTGGTTATCGTTTTGTTAGGATTAAAACGTTCATGTATAAATGGGCTTTATAGAGATTCCGTTCTAATTTTAACCGACTAAAATTCTTAAAATTTCAGATTAATCTATATAATTTTGTAAAAAAGCTAATAATTAAATATTTGAAATCATAAAATTTGATTTTAATAAAATTTGGTTATCATTTTGATGCAATTAAAACGAGCATGTCTAAATGGGCTTTATAGAGATTTCGTTTGAATTTTAACCAAGTAAAAAGCTAAAAAATTGAGATTAATCTGTATAATTTTGTTCAAAAGCCTATAATTAACTATTTGAACTCATAAAATTTAATTCAAAAACATTTGGTTGTCGTTTTGATGCGATTAAAACGAGCATGTCTAAATGTGCTCTATAGAGAATCCGATCGAATTTTAACCGAGTAAAAACCATAAATTTGATATTAATCTGTATAATTTTGTTCAAAATCCCATAATTAAATATTTAAACTCATAAAATTTGATTTAATAACATTTGGTTGTCGTTTTGTTGGGATTAAAACGTACATGTCTAAATGGGCATTATAGAGATCCCGTTCCAATTTTAACTGAGTAAAATTCTGAAAATTTCAGATTAATCTGTATAATTTTATTTAAAAGCTAATAATTAAATATTTGAAATCATTAAATTTGATTTTAGTAAAATTTGGTTGTCGTTTTGATGCGATTAAAACTTGCATGTCTAAATGGGCTATGTATTGATTCCGTTCCAATTTTAACCGAGTAAAATTCTGAAAATTTCAGATTAATCTGTATAATTTTGTTCAAAAGCTAATAATTAAATATTTGAAATCATAAAATTTGATTTTAATAAAATTTGGTTGTCGTTTTGATGCGATTAAAACGTGCATGTCTAAATGGGCTTTATAGAGATTCTGTTCTATTTATAACCGAGTAAAATTTTATAAATTTGAGATTAATCTGTATAATTTTGTTCAAAAGCCCATAATTAAATATTTAAAATCATAAAATTTGATTTAATAAAATTTGGTTATCGTTTTGAGGCGATTAAAACGTGCATGTCTAAATGGGCTTTATAGAGATTCCGTTTGAATTTTAATCGAGTAAACAACTGAAAATTTGTGATTAATTTGTATAATTTTGTTCAAAAGCCCATAATCAAGTATTTGAACTCATAAAATTTGATTTAATAACATTTTAGTTGTCGTTTTATTGCGATTAAAATGTGCATATCTAAATGGGCTTTATAGAGATTCCGTTCGAAATTTAACCGAGTAAAAAGCGGAAAATTTGAGATTAATCTGTATAATTTTGTTCAAAAGCCTGTAATTAACTATTTGAAGTCATAAAATTTAATTTAATAACATTTGGTTGTTGTTTTGATGCGTTTAATACGAGCATGTCTAAATGTGCTCTATAGAGAATCCGTTCGAATTTTAACCGAGTAAAAACCTTAAAATTTGAGATTAATCTGTATAATTGTGTTCAAAAGCCCATAATTAAATATTTGAACTCATAAAATTTGATTTAATAACATTTGGTTGTTGTTTAGTTGGGATTTAAATGTGCATGTCTAAATGGCCTTTATAGAGATTCCGTTCTAAATTTAACAGAGTAAAATTCTAAAAATTTCAGATTAATCTGTATAATTTTGTAAAAAAGCTAAAAATTAAATATTTGAAATCATAAAACTTGATTTTAATAAAATTTGATGTCGATTTGATGCGACTAAAACGTGCATGTCTAAATGGGTTTTATAGAGATTCTGCTCGAATTTTAACCGAGTAAAAAGCTGAAAATTTGAGATTAATCTGTATAATTTTGTTCAAAAGCCATAATTAAATATTTGAACTCATAAAATTTAATTCAATAACATTTGGTTGTCGTTTTGATGCGATTAATACGAGCATGTCTAAATGTGCTCTATAGAGAATCCGTTTGAATTTTAACCGAGTAAAAACCTTAAAATTTGAGATTAATGTGTATACTTTTGTTCAAAAGAACATAATTAAATATTTAAACTCATAAAATTTGATTTAATAACATTTGATTGTCGTTTTGATGCGATTAAAACTTGCATGTCTAAATGGGCTTTATAGAGATTCCGTTCTAATTTTAACCGAGTAAAATTCTGAAAATTTCAGATTAATCTGAATAATTTTGTAAAAAACCTAATAATTAAATATTTGAAATCATAAAATTTGATTTTAATAAAATTTGGTTGTCGTTTTGATGTGATTAAAATGTGCATGTCTAAATGTGCTCTATAGAGAATCCGTTCGAATTTTAACCGAGTAAAAACCTTAAAATTTGAGATTAATCTGTATACTTTTGTTCAAAAGCCCATAATTAAATATTTAAACTCATAAAATTTGATTTAATAACATTTGGTTGTCATTTTGTTGGGATTAAAACGTGCATGTCTAAATGGGCTTTATAGAGATTCTGTTCTAATTATAACCGAATAAAATTCTATAAATTTGAGATTAATCTGTATAATTTTGTTCAAAAGCTAATAATTAAATATTTGTATAAACCTTAAAATTTGAGATTAATCTGTAAAATTTTGTTCAAAAGCCCATAATTAAATATTTAAACTCATAAAATTTTATTTAATAAAATTTGGTTATCGTTTTGAGGCGATCAAAACGTGCATGTCTAAATGAGCTTTATAGAGATTCCGTATAATACCCTAAACATAGCCTAGAAGTTAAGGACTAAATAAATTAAATTAGAGCTTAATAAAATTCAAAGTTTAGTGACTAAATTGAATAAATTTGAAAATTAGAGGTCAATTTAAAAAGGGACCAAAAAGTGAAAATTCAAAGGAGGTGAGATTGCATGTAAGTTTTTAAGAAGTTGGTGGCCTTGGACACATGGCAAAACACTATGTGGCCACCCACCCCTTGTCCATAATAATAGATTTGTTTAAAATTAAAAAAAATAATAAGAAAAGGGGAAAATGATGATTATATGTCATAGTGGGAGAGAGAAAGTTATATTTGTCATCTTCTTCACCCATTTCTTCCCTCTTGGCCGGCCATGGGAGAGAGTTTGAGAGAAAATATTTGCTTGTCTTGCATGTGAGATTTTAAGTGAGATTTTGAAGGTTTGAAGCAAGATTCTTGATTAGGGAGGTCAAACAAGCAAGGTAAGGTATTTTTCTTCTTCTAAGCTTAGCTAAAAATGTAGTTGAAGGTTGTTAGCTTGAAATCCATGGCTGAAAATTTAATATAGTATTCTTAGTTAGCTTATTTTTAGGTTAGGAGTTGAATGCATGTTGCTGGAAAATACATGTTGTTATATTTGTTGAGTTTTTGAGCTTAAGGACTAAGTTGCATGGATTTGGAAATTATAGGGACTGTTTTATGGTTAAATTTAGGAAGGATTTTGATGTTAGGATGATTAAAATATTCATATGTGGACTGATTTGGGGTAAAAAGACGCATGAAAAATTGTTGCTAGGAAATTAAGTGATAAATGTGATTTTTGGACTGTTTTGTAAGAATTGAGAAATTAGTGGACTTAATTATTTTTGTTGAATCTGGAAATTCAATATTTAATTCATAGGATAATGTGTTAAGAGTGAGGAAATTAAATTGTAGGTTCTTTGATCGAATGGATGAAGGAAGGGAGGTGTTAGAATTAGTAAAGTGCTTTGGACTAGCTTATAGGTGATAATTTGGTAGCTTCATGGATTGAGCTGAAAACTCTATTTAAATGCAAAATTAAATATGTTTGTATAGGTAAAATATGCTTGAAATTGAGTCTACTAAAGTTTACAAGTGTTGGATGAGTTGAATTGGTGATAAGATTGATGAATTTTGAGCTAGAAGTGATGTAGGTGAAATCTGTCCAGAATAGGCCCTGTTCTGGACAGTAACTTCAAAAAATTCCCTAAAATAATTTACAAGTAATTTAGGGCTGTAATTGAGCAGTCTAGAACTTAGATGAGTATACTTTAATTAGAAAAAAACCTCACCTCGTTTTCCCTTGTAAATTAGGAGATATAAGAGAAACAAAAAGATTGGTCCAGACTGTCCCGAAACAGCACTGCTGTGTCTTTAAATTGAAAACTGGTATTGATGGGTTCGTAGGAAAAAATCAAGCTTTATATGGTTCAAAAGATGGTTTCGTTAGCTTTCCAACGAGGTAAAGTGGACAATTTTTGGACATGTGGATCAAAAGATAAAAATAGTTTAGTGAGCATTGTACAATCTGTCCAGGAATGTAACTTTACTGTTTTGGACTGTTTTAGAGTTGTTAATTATGAAATATGTAGTTCGAATGTATTTTGATGATGTGTCAGTGCTTTTGTGTATTTTAGAGGCTTCTAAAGAATTGGATAGTGAGGAAGAGCTGAGGCAAGAGCTTGCCAAGAGAAGGAGCAAGGGGTCAATCATCCATAATCCCTAGGAGTTTCGCTTGGATTGTTTGTGAGTGTGACTTTCTTTGGGGTTGGGACTAGGTCCTAACCCAATTCTGATTTTTGGTTGTTTATGATTAAACCGGTATGAAATATGACTTAATACAAACTTGGCTAATCTTTAAGGGAAGAGTGAAATGCTATGAAAACTTGTTTGTTGCCATGTTACTTGTTAGCATGTTGATTGAATGTGTATTGCTTATTAAGTAATTGTTTTGGTTTGTTCATACCCATGCATTGCATATGCCGAGGTATGAATGGCATGCTTAAGCTTGGGACGCAAGGTACGTGTACATGCATTTGTTCCATGCAATTAAAGTTCTGATTTTTGCTTGTGCTTAGCATGTTTGATATAATGTATAAGGAATGGCATGAAATGAATTTTTATGAGCCTAGGCATAATGGCCTAAGAGGCTTGGTCTATGAGGACCGTGTTATTGAAATGATAATGAATATTAGATTGATATGCTTAAATTGATAATCGACAACCTTGGTAGCTAGTTAGTTAGATAGGAGGGCATGCCTTAGAATCTAGAGCTCATTGTATCGGGTAGGACTTCGGTCCGGGGCAATTGGCCCTTATTGGCGACAGACGGAGGGTACGTTTTTGGTCATTGGCGACAGTAGGAGGGTTTTGACTAGCACTATAGGTGCATATTGTGGCGACAGTTGGTTGGAGATTCGATTATCTTCTAGCTAAATACCAAGGTGGTTGTAATGATTTAATTAACTTGAATTTAAATTGCACTATAATTGTTAGTTAAAATGCAAGCATGATTACTTGTTATGAAAATGCACTTGTTATTGGCATATTACTCATTGGATTGTTACATGTATTTGGATTGTCATATATTGAACATTGGATTGTTACATGAATTTGGATTGTCATATATTGAATATTGGATTGTTACATGTATATGGATTGTCATATAGTGAATATTAAATTGATACGTATAATCGGATTGTCACATGTTGAACCTTGGATTGAATTGTTATACATTGAATTTGGTAAATGTGTACTTGAACTTGGTATGTTATGGTATATGTGAACTTAACTTGGCATATGATACATGTTTGGATTGTCTTGGATTGTTTTGATTTCTTTTTTTTTGTTACCTCACTAAGTACCTTATGTACTTACCCCTGGTCCCTTTTGCTCTTCCCAAACATTTCAGGTCGATCGATTAATAGCTCGGTCCCGGATTTCCGTCGTTTGGATCAGCAGCAGCACAAGCCATGTATGTTTCTTTTTGAGATCTCCTAGTGGTGGCTAGTCTTGTTTTGTTAGACCATGCATTTTGATTACTTTAGACGGATGTATATAGTGAATCATTTTGGTAGCTTGGGACTTAAATTTGTATAACTTAAGATTGATGACATATTTGATACGTTTAATATGTATGTATATTTTGTAATGGATTGCATGTTATGGAATGAAATGGAACGAACTATTGATATTGTTATATGGAATGGATAAATGAATTATAGAATTATTGAATGAACAATAGGTTTCGGGAATGTTTAGCAGTGAATATAAGTTGCTAAGTGGTTTTTAGGCCTAGTATAAGGAAAAGTTTTAATTTACCCCTAAAATCAGTACTTTCAGGTTAAGTTAAGTTGGTAAACCATTGTTTGGGCCGGGTTATCGGAGTGCTCCAGGACCGGTGACGCCCCTTTCCTACCGACCCAGGGTGGGGGTGTCACACTTGATTGGTATCAGAGCGTTTAGGTTAGGATTCTAGGACTAAAACCGAGTCCGCATGCATCATATAGGATCGAACTATGCCACCTAGGAGTTATATATAATAATATGCTTGTGCTTGCTCGATCTAAACTCTTTCTTGTTTGTTTGTCAACAGTAGAATGTCCGATACGAGGTTGGCGGTGGTTGACCCGAATCCCGCAGCCTCTTCGACCGACGGAGATAGTGTGGAGATGGGTCAAAACCCTTCGCAACAAGCTCCACCTCCTCCGCCCCTTATTGCTCCTCAACCGGGAATTCCGACAGTTCAGAACGTCCAACAGGAATGTCTCCTTAGCATGAAGGAGATGTTCGATCAGCTTTTAGTGAATCTGAAGCAGAATCAGCAAGATGCTCCTGCCCCTGATGCGCCCAATTGTGCTCCGATAGATAAGCTTGCTCGGTATCGAGCTTATACATTTGTGGGTGTTAGTGAAGAGAAACCAGAGGATGCAGAGTATTGGTTAGAACGTACTACTCAGATTCTGACCAAGCAGCTCCATTGTTCGGACGAGCACAAGCTAGAGTGTGTCGTAGCCCTATTGGCCGATGAAGCTCTGAGTTGGTGGGAAACCACTACATTGACTGCCCCGGTGGAAACTGTTACATGGAAATTCTTTGTCGAGGAATTTAAGAAGAAATATATCAGTGAGCAATATCTAGCCGAGCGCCGGAAGAAGTTCTTGTATCTGAAACAAGCCAACCGGCCGATCGAGCAGTATATGGCCGATTTCTGCAAATATTGTAAGTATGGCTCCGAGTACATTAAGACCGAGGAAGAAAAATGTCGAAAATTCACTGATGGTCTTAACGATGAGTTGAGCCCAATGTTTACGGCCCTTGGGATTACCGACTTCCAGAACTTGGTGAATCGGGCCATTGCGACAGAGGCAAAGATGAAAGCTTCCGAGAAACCCAAGGGTGGTAGTTCCTAGAAGGACAAACGAGCCAGAACCGATGATAGGCCTCAGTGGAAGAACAAGAAGTCAAAGCAGACCAAGGAGTCTTCTTCTGGATATACCTCTGTTCAGAGAGATGGATACATACCGAAGCCTCAGACAGTATCTAGGCACACAGCCCCGGTCATTTCTGTGGATAGCACGGGGAATTCTAACAGAGGCACTCAGTATCCTGTCTGCAAGTTCTACCAGAAACATCATCCGGGTCAGTGTAGGACTCAGCAGAATCTGTGCTACTTGTGCGGAGCTTCCGATCACTATATCAGGAACTGTCCTCAGAATCCCAACAAAATTCCTGCTAGAGCTTCTGTTATGGACAGTGCTTCTCCGTATGCCAAAAACAAGGGTTCCAGACAGGCTCAATCTGGTAGTCAGGGGAAGAATAAGGGCCAGCCTTTTAGTGCCACACACCAGGAATCTCGGGCTCCTGCATGAATCTACCACATTAAAGGAAAGGACGATGAGGAATCTCCGGATGTAATCGCAGGTATGATCGAATTAAATTCAAGTCCTACATATGCTTTGATTGATTCTGGGTCTACTCATTCCTTTATTTTCTCTACTATGGTTGCAAAAGCAAGTCTGAAACCTGAGGTAGTCACTAGGGGTCTTGTTGTGTCAAATCCTATAGGAGGTTTATTGAATATTAATCTTGTTTGTAAGAGCTCCCCTGTTACAATTCGAAATGTCCCTTTCCGGGTTAACTTGTTTGTGCTACCGACATGTGAGTTTGACTTGGTTTTGGGCTTAGACTGGTTGGTTAAGCATGAGGCTTGGATTGATTGCCAAAGTCGGAGACTCTACCTTCAGGGTTTGGGTAAGGAGTCTATCTTACTCATTGACAAGAAACCGACGCCAGTGTTTGTTGCCATGGTATTACAAGATGAGTATGACTTCGGGTTGCCTACTATTCCGGTTGTATCCGAGTTTATTGATGTTTTTCCCGAAGAACTCCCTGGTCTTCCTCTGAACAGGAAAGTGGAATTCGGAATTGAGGTCCAGCCTGGGACAAGTCCGGTGTCTATCACTCCCTATAGAATGGCACCGATAGAGTTGAAAGAGTTAAAGAAGCAACTCCAGGAACTGCAAGATAAGAGTTTCATAAGACCTAGTTCGTCTCTCTGGGGTGCTCCAGTCTTATTTGTGAAGAAGAAAGATGGCTCAATGAGACTTTGTGTTGATTATAGGCAGTTGAACAAAGTCACTATCAAGAACAGATATCCTTTACCCAGAATTGAAGACTTGTTTGATCAGCTTAAGGATGCTGCAGTGTTCTCAAAGATTGACTTACAGTCAGGTTACTATCAGATGAAGGTAAAGGATGAGGATGTGCCTAAGACAGCTTTCAGGACTCAATATGGTCATTTCGAGTTCCTTGTGATGCCATTCGGATTGACGAATGCTCCGGCTGCTTTCATGGATCTCATGAACCGCATGTTCAAGCCTTAGTTGGATAAGTTTGTTGTGGTTTTCATTGATGATATACTTGTCTACTCCCAGAATAAGGAGGAACATTCTGAGCATCTCCGAATTGTCTTGCAAACTCTCCGAGAACGCCAGTTGTTTGCAAAGTTCTCAAAGTGTGAGTTCTGGCTATCGGAAGTTTCATTCCTTGGCCATGTCATTTCGGCAGAAGGAATCAAAGTGGATGCGAGAAAGGTACAAACCATTCTGGATTGGAGGCCTCCGAGGAATATCAGTGAGATCAGAAGTTTTCTTGGTTTGGCCGGATATTACAAGCGCTTCGTTAAGGGATTCTCGTCCATTGCTGCTCCCTTGACAAAGCTGCTCCGAAAGGATGAGCCATTCGTTTGGTCAGAGAAACAACAAAGAAGCTTTGATCAGCTTAAGCAAACTCTTACTCAGCTCCGAAAGACCTAGTTCTGATTTTTGCTTGTGCTTAGCATGTTTGATATAATGTATAAGGAATGGCATGAAATGAATTTTTATGAGCCTAGGCATAATGGCCTAAGAGGCTTGGTCTTTGAGGACCGTGTTATTGAAATGATAATGAATATTAGATTGATATGCTTAAATTGATAATCGACAACCTTGGTAGCTAGTTAGTTAGATAGGAGGGCATGCCTTAGAATCTAGAGCTCATTGTATCGGGTAGGACTTCGGTCCGGGGCAATTGACCCTTATTGGCGACAGACGGAGGGTACGTTTTTGGTCATTGGCGACAGTAGGAGGGTTTTGACCAGCACTATAGGTGCATATTGTGGCGACAGTTGGTTGGAGATTCGATTATCTTCTAGCTAAATACCAAGGTGGTTGTAATGATTTAATTAACTTGAATTTAAATTGCACTATAATTGTTAGTTAAAATGCAAGCATGATTACTTGTTATGAAAATGCACTTGTTATTGGCATATTACTCATTGGATTGTTACATGTATTTGGATTGTCATATATTGAACATTGGATTGTTACATGAATTTGGATTGTCATATATTGAACATTGGATTGTTACATGTATATGGATTGTCATATAGTGAATATTAAATTGATACGTATAATCGGATTGTCACATGTTGAACCTTGGATTGAATTGTTATACATTGAATTTGGTAAATGTGTACTTGAACTTGGTATGTTATGGTATATGTGAACTTAACTTGGCATATGATACATGTTTGGATTGTCTTGGATTGTTTTGATTTCTTTTTTTTTGTTACCTCACTAAGTACCTTATGTACTTACCCCCGTTCCCTTTTGCTCTTCCCAAACATTTCAGGTCGATCGATTAATAGCTCGGTCCCGGATTTCCGTCGTTCGGATCAGCAGCAGCACAAGCCATGTATGTTTCTTTTTGAGATCTCCTAGTGGTGGCTAGTCTTGTTTTGTTAGACCATGCATTTTGATTACTTTAGACGGATGTATATAGTGAATCATTTTGGTAGCTTGCGACTTAAATTTGTATAACTTAAGATTGATGACATATTTGATACGTTTAATATGTATGTATATTTTGTAATGGATTGCATGTTATGGAATGAAATGGAACGAACTATTGATATTGTTATATAGAATGGATAAATGAATTATAGAATTATTGAATGAACAATAGGTTTCGGGAATGTTTAGCAGTGAATATAAGTTGCTAAGTGGTTTTTAGGCCTAGTATAAGGAAAAGTTTTAATTTACCCCTAAAATCGGTACTTTCAGGTTAAGATAAGTTGGTAAACCATTGTTCGGGCCGGGTTATCGGAGTACTCCAGGACCGGTGACGCCCCTTTCCTACCGGCCCAGGGTGGGCTGTCACACTTGATTGGTATCAAAGCCTATAATTAACTATTTGAACTCATAAAATTTAAGTTAATAACATTTGGTTGTCGTTTTGATGCGTTTAATACGAGCATGTCTAAATGTGCTCTATAGAGAATTCGTTCGAATTTTAACCGAGTAAAAACCATAAATTTGAGATTAATCTGTATAATTTTGTAAAAAAGTTAATAATTAAATATTTGAAATCATAAAATTTGATTTTAATAAAATTTGGTTGTCGTTTTGATACGATTAAAATGTGCATGTCTAAATGGGCTTTATAGAGACTCTGTTTAAAATTTAACCGAGTAAAACACTGAAAATTTGAGATTAATCTGTATAATTTTGTTCAAAAGCCTATAATTAACTATTTGAACTCATAAAATTTAATTTAATAAAATTTAGTTGTCATTTTGATGCGATTAATACGAGCATGTCTAAATGAGCTCTATAGAGAATCCGTTCGAATTTTAACCGAGTAAAAACCTTAAAATTTGAGATTAATCTGTATACTTTTGTTCAAAAGCCCATAATTAAATATTTAAACTCATAAAATTTTATTTAATATCATTTGGTTGTTGTTTTGATGCGATTAAAAGGTGCATGTCTAAATGGGCTTTATAGAGATTCCGTTCGAATTTTAACCGAGTAAAAAGCTGAAAATTTGAAATTAATTTGTATAATTTTGTTCAAAAGCCTGTAATTAACTATTTAAACTTATAAAATTTAATTTAATAACATTTGGTTGTTGTTTTGATGCGATTAATACAAGCATGTCTAAATGTGATCTATAGAGAATCCGTTCGAATTTTTAACCGAGTAAAAGCTTAAAATTTGAGATTAATCTGTATACTTTTGTTTAAAAGCACATAATTAATTATTTAAACACATAAAATTTGATTTAATAACATTTGGTTGTCATTTTGTTGGGATTAAAACGTGCATGTCTAAATGGGTTTTATAGAGATTCCATTCTAATTATAACCGAGTAAAATTCTGAAAATTTCAGATTAATCTGTATAATTTTGTTCAAAAGCTAATAATTAAATATTTGAAATCATAAAATTTGATTTTAATAAAATTTGGTTGTCGTTTTGATGCGTTTAAAACGTGCATGTCTAAATGTGCTCTATAGAGAATCCGTTTGAATTTTAACCGAGTAAAAACCTTAAAATTTGAGATTAATCTGTATACTTTTGTTCCAATGCACATAATTAAATATTTAAACTCATAAAATTTGATTTAATAACATTTGGTTGTCGTTTTGGTGGGATTAAAACGTGCATGTCAAAATGGGCTTTATAGAGATTCCGTTCTAATTTTAACCGAGTAAAATTTTGAAAATTTCAGATTAATCTGAATAATTTTGTAAAAAACCTAATAATTATTTATTTGAAATCGTAAAATTTGATTTTAATAAAATTTGGTTGTCGTTTTGATGCGATTAAAATGTGCATGTCTAAATGGGCTTTATAGAGATTCTGTTCGAATTTTAACCGAGTAAAAAGCTGAAAAATTGAGATTAATCTGTATAATTTTGTTCAGAAGCTTATAATTAACTATTTGAAGTGATAAAATTTAATTTAATAACATTTGGTTGTCGTTTTGATGCGCTTAATACGAGCATGTCTAAATGTGCTCCATAGAGAATCCGTTCGAATTTTAACCGAGTAAAAACCTTAAAATTTGAGATTAATCTGTATACTTTTGTTCAAAAGCCCATAATTAAATATTTAAACTCATAAAATTTGATTTAATAACATTTGGTTATCGTTTTGCTGGGAATAAAACGTGCATGTCTAAATGGGCTTTGTTGGGATTAAAACATGTATGTCTAAATGGGCTTTATAGAGATTCCATTCTAATTATAACCGAGTAAATTCAGAAAATTTCAGATTAATCTGTATAATTTTGTAAAAAAGCAAATAATTAAATATTTGAAATCATAAAATTTGATTTTAATAAAATTTGGTTGTCCTTTTGATGCGATTAAAACGTGCATGTCTAAATGGGCTTTATAGAGATTTCGTTCGAATTTTGACTGAGTAAAAACCTGAAAATTTGAGATTAATCTGTATAAATTTTTTCAAAAGCATATAATTAACTATTTGAACTCATAAAATTTAATTTAAAAATATTTTGTTGTCGTTTTGATGCGATTAATACGAGCATGTCTAAATATGCTCTATAGAAAATCCGTTCGAATTTTAACCGAGTAAAAACCTTAAAATTTGAGATTAATCTGTATAATTTTGTTCAAAAGCCCATAATTAAATATTTAAACTCATAAAATTAGATTTAATAACATTTGGTTGTCGTTTTGTTGGTATTAAAACGTGCATGTCTAAATGGGCCTTATAGAGATTCCGTTCGAATTTTAACCGAGTAAAAAGTTGAAAATTTGAAATTAATCTGTATAATTTAGTTCACAAGCCTATAATTAACTATTTGAACTGATAAAATTTAAGTTAATAACATTTTGTTGTCATTTTGATGTGATTAATACGAGCATGTCGAAATATGCTCTATAGAGAATCTGTTCGAATTTTAATCGAGTAAAAACCTTAAAATTTTAGATTAATCTGTATAATTTTGTTCAAAAGCCCATAATTAAATATTTAAACTCATAAAATTTGATTCAATAACATTTGATTGTCGTTTTGTTGGGATTAAAACGTGTATGTCTAAATGGACTTTATAGAGATTCCGTTCTAATTATAACCTAGTAAAATTCATAAAATTTCAGATTGATCTGTATAATTTTGTAAAAAAGCAAATAATTAAATATTTGAACTTATAAAATTTGATTTTAATAAATTTGTTATCGTTTTGATGCGATTAAAACGTGCATGTCTAAATGGGCTTTATAGAGATTTCGTTCGAATTTCAACCGAGTAAAAAGATGAAAATTTGAGATTAATCTGTATAATTTTGTTCAAAAGCATATAATTAACTTATTGAACTGATAAAATTTAAGTTAATAACATTTGGTTATCGTTTTGATGCGATTAATACGAGCATGTCTAAATGTGCTCAATAGAGAATCCGTTCGAATTTTAACCGAGTAAAATCCTTAAAATTTGAGATTAATCTGTATACTTTTGTTCAAAAGCACATAATTAAATATTTAAACTCATAAAATTTGATTTAATAATATTTGGTTGTCGTTTTGGTGGGATTAAAACGTGCATGTCTAAATGGGCTTTATAGAGATTCCGTTCTAATTTTAACCGAGTAAAATTCTGAAAATTTCAGATTAATCTATATAATTTTGTTCAAAAGCTAATAATTAAATATTTGAAATCATAAAATTTGATTTTAATAAAACTTGGTTGTCGTTTTGATGCGATTAAAACGTGCATCTCTAAATGGGCTTTATAGAGATTCCGTTCTAATTTTAACCGAGTAAAATTCTGAAAATTTTAGATTAATCTGTATAATTTTGTTCAAAAGCTAATAATTAAATATTTGAACTCATAAAATTTGTTTTTAATAAAATTTGGTTGTCGTTTTGATGCGATTAAAACGTGTCTGTCTAAATGGGCTTTATAGAGATTCCTTTCGAATTTTAACCGAGTAAAAAGCTGAAAATTTGAGATTAATATGTATAATTTTGATCAAAAGCCTATAATTAACTACTTGAACTGATAAAATTTAAGTTAATAACATTTGGTTGTCGTTTTAATGCGATTAATACGAGCATATCTAAATGTGCTTTATAGAGAATTCGTTCGAATTTTAACCGAGTAAAAACCTTAAAATTTGAGAGTAATCTGTATAATTTTGTTCAAAAGCCCATAATTAAATATTTAAACTCATAAAATTTGATTTAATAACATTTGGTTGTTATTTTGTTGGGATTAAAACGTGCATGTCTAAATGGGCTTTATAGAGATTTCATTCTAAGTTTAACCGAGTAAAATTCTGAAATTTTCAGATTAATCTGTATAATTTTGTTCAAAAGCTAATAATTAAATATTTAAACTCATAAAATTTGATTTAATAACATTTGATTGTCGTTTTGTTGGGATTAAAACGTGCATGTCTAAATGGGCTTTATAGAGATTTCGTTCTAATTATAACGAAGTAAAATTCTGAAAATTTCAGATTAATCTATATAATTTTGTGAAAAAGCTAATAACTAAATATTTCAAATCATAAAATTTGATTTTAATAAAATTTGGTTAACATTTTGATGCGATTAAAACGTAAATGTCTAAATGGGCTTTATAGAGATTCCGTTTGAATTTTAACCGAGTAAAAAGCTGAAAATTTGAGATTAATTTATACAATTTTTTTCAAAAGCCAATAATTAACTATTTGAACTCATAAAATTTAATTTAATAATATTTGGTTGTCGTTTTGATGCGATTAATACGAGCATGTCTAAATATGCTCTATAGAGAATCCGTTCGAATTTTAACCGAGTAAAAACCTTAAAATTTGAGATTAATCTGTATAATTTTGTTCAAAATCCCATAATTAAATATTTAAACTCATAAAACTTGATTAATAACATTTGGTTGTCGTTTTGTTGGGATTAAAACGTGCATATCTAAATGGGCTTTATAGAGATTCCGTTCTAATTTTAACAGAGTAAAATTCTGAATATTTAAGATTAATCTGTATAATTTTGTTCAAAAGATAATAATTAAATATTTGAAATCATAAAATTTGATTTTAATAAAATTTGGTTGTCATTTTGATGCGATTAATACGTAAATGTCTAAATGGGCTTTATAGAGATTTTGTTTGAATTTTAACCGAGTAAAAAGCTGAAAATTTGAGATTAATCTGTATAATTTTGTTCAAAAGCCTATAATTAACTATTTGAACTCATAAAATCTAATTTAATAACAATTGGTTGTCGTTTTGATGCTATTAATACGAGCATGTCTAAATATGCTCTATAGAGAATCCGTTCGAATTTTAACCGAGTAAAAATCTTAAAATTTGAGATTAATCTATATAATTTTGTTCAAAAGCCCATAATTAAATATTTAAACTCATAAAATTTGATTTAATAACATTTGGTTGTCGTTTTGTTGGGATTAAAACGTGCATGTCTAAATGGGCTTTATAAAGATTCCGTTCTAATTTTAACCGAGTAAAATTCTGAAAATTTCAGATTAATCTATATAATTTTGTTCAAAATCTAATAATTAAATATTTGAAATCATAAAATTTGATTTTAATAAAATTTGGTTGTCGTTTTGATGCGATTAAAACGTGCATGTCTAGATAAGCTTTATAGAGATTCCGTTCGAATTTTAACGGAGTAAAAAGCTGAAAATTTGAGATTAATCTGTATAATTTTGTTCAAAAGCCTATAATTAACTATTTGAACTCATAAAATTTAATTTAATAACATTTCGTTATCGTTTTGATGCGATTGATACCAGAATGTCTAAATATGCTCTATAGAGAATTCGTTCGAATTTTAACCGAGTAAAACCCTTAAAATTTGAGATTAATATGTATAATTTTGTTCAAAAGCCCATAATTAAATATTTAAACTCATAAAATTTGATTTAATAACATTTGGTTGTCGTTTTGTTGGGATTAAAACGTGTATATCTAAATGAGCTTTATAAAGATTCCCTTCTAAGCTTAACCACATAAAATTCTTAAATTTTCAGATTAATCTGTATAATTTTGTTCAAAAGCTAACAATTAAATACTTGAAATCATAAAACTTGATTAATAACATTTGGTTGTAGTTTTAAACTCAAAAGATTAATAAAACTTGATTAATAACATTTGGTTGTAGTTTTGTTGGGATTAAAACGTGCATGTCTAAATGGGCTTTATAGAGATTCTGTTCTAATTATAACCGAGTAAAATTCTGAAAATTTCATATTAGTCTGTATAATTTTATTCAAAAGCTAATAATTAAATACTTGAAATCATAATAATTTGATTTTAATGAAATTGGTTGTCGTTTTGATGCGATTAAAACGTGCATGTCTAAATGGGCTTTATAGAGATTTCGTTAGAATTTTAACCGAGTAAAAAGCTGAAAATTTGAGATTAATTTGTATAATTTTGTTCAAAACCTATAATTAACTATTTAAACTCATAAAATTTAATTTAATAATATTTGCTTGTCGTTTTGATGCGATTAATACGAGCATGTCTAAATATGCTCTATAGACAATTCGTTCGAATTTTAACCTAGTAAAAACCTTAAAATTTGAGATTAATCTGTATATTTTTGTTCAAAAGCCCATAATTAAAGATTTAAACTCATAAAACTTGATTAATAACATTTGGTTGTAGTTTTGTTGGGATTAAAACGTGCATGTCTAAATAGGCTTTATAGAGATTCTGTTCTAATTATAACCGAGTAAAATTCTGAAAATTTCATATTAGTCTGTATAATTTTATTCAAAAGCTAATAATTAAATACTTGAAATCATAAAAATTTGATTTTAATGAAATTGGTTGTCGTTTTGATGCGATTAAAACGTGCATGTCTAAATGGGCTTTATAGAGATTCCGTTCGAATTTTAACCGACTAAAAAGCTGAATATTTGAGATTAATCTGTATAATTTTATTCAAAAGCCTATAATTAACTACTTGAACTCATAAAATTTAATTTAATAATATTTGGTTGTCGTTTTGATGCGATTAATACCAGCATGTCTAAATGTGCTCTATAGAGAATTCGTTCGAATTTTAATCGAGTAAAAACTTAAAATTTGAGATTAATCTGTATAATCTTGTTCAAAAGCCCATAATTAAATATTCAAACTCATAAAATTTGATTTAATAACATTTGATTGTCGTTTTGTTGGGATTAAAACGTGTATGTCTAAATGAGCTTTATAGAGATTCCCTTCTAAGTTTAACCGAGTAAAATTCTTAAATTTTTAGATTAATCTGTATAATTTTGTTCAAAAGCTAATAGTTAAATATTTGAAATCATAAATTTTAATTTTAATAATATTTTGTTGTCGTTTTGATACGATTAAAACGTGCATGTCTAAATGAATTTATAGAGATTCCGTTCGAATTTTAACCGAGTAAAAAGCTGAAAATTTGTGATTAATTTGTATAATTTTGTTCAAAAGCCTATAATTAACTATTTAAACTCTTAAAATTTAATTTAATAATATTTGGTTGTCGTTTTGGTGCGATTAATACGAGCATGTCTAAATATGCTCTATAGAAAATCCGTTCAAATTTTAACCGAGTAAAAACCTTAAAACTAGAGATTAATCTGTACAATTTTGTTCAAAAGCCCATAATTAAATATTTAAACTCATAAAATTTGATTTAATAACATTTGGTTGTCGTTTTGTTGGGATTAAAACGTGCATGTCTAAATGAGCTTTATAGAGATTCCGTTCTAATTATAACCGAGTAAAATTCTGAAAATTTCAAATTAGTCTGTATAATTTTTTTTCAAAAGATAATAATTAAATACTTGAAATCATAAAAATTTGATTTTAATAAAATTTTGTTGTCGTTTTGATGCGATTAAAACGTGCATGTCTATATGGGATTTATAGAGATTCCGTTCGAATTTTAACCGAGTAAAATGTTGAAAATTTGAGATTAATCTGTATAATTTTGTTCAAAAGCCTATAATTAAATATTTGAACTCAAAAAATTTAATTTAATAAGATTTGGTTGTTGTTTTGATGCGATTAATACGAGCATGTCTAAATATGCTCTATAGACAATTTGTTCGAATTTTAACCTAGTAAAAACCTTAAAATTTGAGATTAATCTGTATAATTTTGTTCAAAAGCCCATAATTAAATATTTAAACTCATAAAATTTGATTAATAACATTTTGTTGTCATTTTGTTGAGATTAAAACGTGCATGTCTAAATGGGCTTTATAGAGATTTCGTTCTAATTATAACCGAGTAAAATTCTGAAAATTTCATATTAGTCTGTATAATTTTTTTCAAAAGCTGATAATTAAATATTTGAAATCATAAAATTTTATTTTAATAAAATTTGGTTGTCGTTTTGATGCGATTAAAATATGCATGTCCAAATGGGCTATAAAACGTGCATGTCTAAATGGGCTTTATAGAGATTCCGTTCGAATTTTAACCGAGTAAAAAGCTGAAAATTTGAGATTAATCTGTATAATTTTGTTCAAAAGCCTATAATTAACTATTTGAACTCATAAAATTTAATTTAATAACATTTGGTTGTCATTTTGATGTGATTAATACGAGCATGTCTAAATGTGCTCTATAGACAATTCGTTCGAATTTTAACCTAGTAAAAACCTTAAAAATTAAGATTAATCTGTATAATTTTGTTCAAAAGCCCATAAGTAAATATTTAAACTCATAAAATTTGATTAATAACATTTTGTTGTCGTTTTGTTGCGATTAAAACGTGCATGTCTAAATGGGCTTTATAGAGATTTCGTTCTAATTATAACCGAGTAAAATTCTGAAAATTTAAGATTAGTCTGTATAATTTTTTTCAAAAGCTAATAATTAAATATTTGAAATCATAAAATTTGATATTAATAAAATTTTGTTGTCGTTTTGAAGCGATTAAAATGTGCATGTCTAAATGGGCTTTAAAACGTGCATGTCCAAATGGGCTTTATGGAGATTCCGTTCGAATTTTAACCGAGTAAAAAGCAGAAAATTTGAGATTAATCTGTATAATTTTGTTCAAAAGCCTATAATTAACTATTTGAACTCATAAAATTTAATTTAATAACATTTGGTTATCGTTTTGATGTGATTAATACGAGCATGTCTAAATGAGCTCTATAGACAATTCGTTCGAATTTTAACCTAGTAAAATCCTTAAAAATTGAGATTAATCTGTATAATTTTGTTCAAAAGCCCATAATTAAATATTTAAACTCATAAAATTTGATTTAATAACATTTGGTTATCGTTTTCTTGGGATTAAAACGTGCATGTCTAAATGGGCTTTATGGAGATTCCGTTCTAATTTTAACTGAGTAAAATTCTGAAAATTTCAGATTAATCTGTATTATTTTGTTCAAAAGCTAATAATTACATATTTGAAATCATAAAATTTGATTTTAATAAAATTTGGTTGTCGTTTTGATGCGAATAAAACGTGCATGTCTAAATGGGCTTTATAGAGATTCCGTTCAAATTTTAACTGAGTAAAAAGCTAAAAAATTTAAGTTTAATTTGTATAATTTTGTTCAGAAGCCTATAATTAACTATTTGAACTCATAAAATTTAATTTAATAACATTTGGTCTTCGGTTTGATGCGATTAAAACGTGCATGTCTAAATGTGCTCTATAGACAATTCGTTCGAATTTTAACCTAGTAAAAACCTTAAAATTAGAGATTAATCTGTATAATTTGGTCTTCGGTTTGATGCGATTAAAACGTGCATGTCTAAATGGGCTTTATAGAGATTCCGTTCCAATTTTAACCGAGTAAAAAGCTGAAAATTTGAGATTAATCTGTATAATTTTGTTCAAAAGCCTATAATTAAATATTTGAACTATGAAAATTTAATTTAACAACATTTGTTGGTCGTGTTGATGCGATTAATACGAGCATGTCTAAATATGCTCTATAGAAAATCCGTTCGAATTTTAACTGAGTAAAAACCTTAAAATTTGAGATTAATCTGTATAATTTTGTTCAAAAGCCCATAATTAAATATTTAAACTCATAAAATTTGATTTAATAACATTTGGTTATCGTTTTCTTGGGATTAAAACGTGCATGTCTAAATGGGCTTTATAGAGATTCCGTTCTAATTTTAACCGAGTAAAATTCTGAAAATTTCAGATTAATCTGTATTATTTTGTTCAAAAGCTAATAATTACATATTTGAAATCATAAAATTTGATATTAATAAAATTTGGTTGTCGTTTTGATGCGAATAAAACGTGCATGTCTAAATGGGCTTTATAGAGATTCCGTTCAAATTTTAACTGAGTAAAAAGCTAAAAAATTTAAGTATAATTTGTATAATTTTGTTCAGAAGCCTATAATTAACTATTTGAACTCATAAAATTTAATTTAATAACATTTGGTCTTCGGTTTGATGCGATTAAAACGTGCATGTCTAAATGGGCTTTATAAAGATTCCGTTCCAATTTTAACCGAGTAAAAAGCTGAAAATTTGAGATTAATCTGTATAATTTTGTTCAAAAGCCTATAATTAAATATTTGAACTATGAAAATTTAATTTAACAACATTTGTTGGTCGTGTTGATGCGATTAATACGAGCATGTCTAAATATGCTCTATAGAAAATCCGTTCAAATTTTAACCGAGTAAAAACCTTAAAATTTGAGATTAATCTGTATAATTTTGTTCAAAAGCCCATAATTAAATATTTAAACTCATAAAATTTGATTTAATAACATTTGGTTATCGTTTTCTTGGGATTAAAACGTGCATGTCTAAATGGGCTTTATAGAGATTCCGTTCTAATTTTAACCGAGTAAAATTCTGAAAATTTCAGATTAATCTGTATTATTTTGTTCAAAAGCTAATAATTACATATTTGAAATCATAAAATTTGATTTTAATAAAATTTGGTTGTCGTTTTGATGCGAATAAAACGTGCATGTCTAAATGGGCTTTATAGAGATTCCGTTCAAATTTTAACTGAGTAAAAAGCTAAAAAATTTAAGTTTAATTTGTATAATTTTGTTCAGAAGCCTATAATTAACTATTTGAACTCATAAAATTTAATTTAATAACATTTGGTCTTCGGTTTGATGCGATTAAAACGTGCATGTCTAAATGGGCTTTATAAAGATTCCGTTCCAATTTTAACCGAGTAAAAAGCTGAAAATTTGAGATTAATCTGTATAATTTTGTTCAAAAGCCTATAATTAAATATTTGAACTATGAAAATTTAATTTAACAATATTTGTTGGTCGTGTTGATGCGATTAATACGAGCATGTCTAAATATGCTCTATAGAAAATCCGTTCGAATTTTAACCGAGTAAAAAGCTGAAAATTTGAGATTAATCTGTATAATTTTGTTCAAAAGCCTATAATTAAATATTTGAACTATGAAAATTTAATTTAACAACATTTGTTGGTCGTGTTGATGCGATTAATACGAGCATGTCTAAATATGCTCTATAGAAAATCCGTTCGAATTTTAACCGAGTAAAAACCTTAAAATTTGAGATTAATCTGTATAATTTTGTTCAAAAGCCCATAATTAAATATTTAAACTCATAAAATTTGATTTAATAACATTTGGTTATCGTTTTCTTGGGATTAAAACGTGCATGTCTAAATGGGCTTTATAGAGATTCCGTTCTAATTTTAACCGAGTAAAATTCTGAAAATTTCAGATTAATCTGTATTATTTTGTTCAAAAGCTAATAATTACATATTTGAAATCATAAAATTTGATTTTAATAAAATTTGGCTGTCGTTTTGATGCGATGAAAACGTGCATGTCTAAATGGGCTTTATAGAGATTCCGTTCGAATATTAACCGAGTAAAAACCTTAAAATTTGAGATTAATCTGTATAATTTTGTTCAAAAGCCTATAATTAACTATTTGAACGCATAAAATTTAATTTAGTAACATTTTGTTGTCGTTTTGATGCGATTAATACGAGCATGTCTAAATGTGCTCTATAGAGAATCCGTTCAAATTTTAACTGAGTAAAAACCTTAAAATTTGAGATTAATCTGTATAAGTTTGTTTAAAAGCCCATAATTAAATATTTAAACTCATAAAATTTGATTTAATAACATTTTGTTATCGTTTTGTTGGGATTAAAACGTGCATATCTAAATGGACTTTATAGAGATTCTGTTCTAATTTTAACCGAGTAAAATTCTGAAAATTTCAGATTAATCTGTATAATTTTGTTTAAAAGCTAATAATTAATTATTTGAAATCATAAAATTTGATTTTAATAAAATTTGGTTGTAGTTTTGATGCGATTAAAACGTGTATGTCTAAATGGGCTTTATAGAGATTTCGTTCAAATTTTAACCGAGTAAAAAGCTAAAAAATTTAAGTTTAATTTGTTTAATTTGTATAATTTTTATTTAGAAGCCTATAATTAACTATTTGAACTCATAATATTTAATTTAATAACATTTGGTCTTCGATTTGATGCGATTAAAACGTGCATGTCTAAATGGGCTTTATAGAGATTCCGTTCCAATTTTAACCGAGTAAAAAGCTGAAAATTTGAGATTAATCTGTATAATTAAAACAACCCTCTCTTTGAGCGTATGTCGTGATGAATGACCACTCTCTTCGAGTGCATGTCATAATAAACAGTCCCTTTCTTAGAGCGTATACCGTGATGGACGACCCCTCTCTTCGAGAATATGTCACGATGAATGACCCCTCACTTCGAGTGTTTGAGCATATTTTGCGATGAATGACCCTTCTCTTCGAGTGCCTATCATGGTGAGCGGTCCATCTCTTTGAGCGTATACCTTGATGGACGACCCCTCTCTTTGAGTGTATGTCGCGATGAATGACCCCTCTCTTCGTGTGCATGTCATAATGAACAGTCACTTTCTTAGAGCGTATACTGTGATGGGCGACACTTCTCTTTGAGAGTATGTTACGATGAATGACCCCCTCTTCAAGCGTACGTCAAAATGAATGATCCTTCTCTTTGAGTGTATACTGTGATCGATGAACCCTCTCTTGGAACGTATATTGGATGAATGACATCTCTCTTTGAGTGCATGTTATATGAGCCGATCTTGCTGATGATGCTGAATGGTACACTTTGATTGTAGGACCTAGGAAGGAAGGAAGTCTCTCGCAAGATGTGGCTGCGAAATAAATAATTAAGGATAAGGAATTAAAGTAATAGGTGAAATGAATGAAAGGAATAATTTAGGGACTGATATGGAAGAGGGACGATGTGTGGTGTTGATAAGGGTGAATGGATGTTCAGGACATTTTGTGGGGATGACAAAGGATTGAGAATGATGAATGGAATGAGAGCAAATATAAGGAATGGTGAAATGAAAATAGTATCTTAAAGATTCTCAAGGAAGAAACTAGGTTATAGAAAACCTAGTCCTGAACCTTATATCGATCTTTAAGGGGTGGTGATAACGGACTTTGACCCTTTTATTATATTAAACTAAAAGAACCCTAAGTATCAAGATGGATAGAAAAGGGGTGACGCCACAAGTACAAAAGTACTTGATAAGTCGATAAAGTTCTAAGAAGAACTAAACGAGAGAAAATTCTCACAAGTAATTTTATATAATCTGAATGGTGTGTTTAGAAAATGAAATTCAAGTCCTATTTATAGTTTTCTAAGGGTTTTCGATGAAATGGCCTTTAACTATTCGGATAAGCATTCATTTGAATGGTGTCTCCCTCCAAAACTATTAGAAAAGATGTAACTTCAATAATTTGGCCATATCTCGAGCTCCTTATATCGGATTGATGCGATTGAACATGCGTTGGAAAGATAAGAGATGCGGGAACAATTTTTCATGACACCGAAACTCAATTCTGATTGTATCCTGCTCGAAAATGGAAAACAAGTGGACCATTATGAATCTGTCCAATGAAAAGTGTTATCTCTTTGTTTTGGCACCCAATGTGGATAATGGACACACATGATGCTTGGTGAACGGTAGGTGACTTTCGGGTGTTGAGCTGGGTGTGATAGCTAGAGTTGAGGTGAGTTGGATTGAATTATGCTATCTAGCTGAAAGACTTAGCTAAAGTTTGAAGATGAAATAAGCTAATTCGAGTTGCCTTTAGCAAAGTGAGCTGGTCCATGAGCTTCATTATACTCCCTTCTAGTGTGAGGAGTGTTTTGAAGCTAATCCGAATCTCCTAAGGCCTCGTTTCGAATTATGCTTCATTTGCGCTCGTATGGGACTTGTGAGCTGACATGGAGCTATCCTTTAGTCCTTTAAGTACTGTAGGAGTGTTCCATGCATTTCCAAGCTATTCTGAAGTTGGCTCCTTGTGTTTCTAGCATTGTCTTCCGTTTAGCTTAATTAATATAACTTAATATAAGTTTAGATCTAAGCTAAAACTTAATAATGTGGTCATATTGACTATTCATGTTTATAACATAATTAATATAACTCTTAAGTAGTTTACTATAAAGTATATAAAAGTAATAAATACTGAGATCGGTAAAATAACTCCCCTTTGATCCCATGCGTGAAATGAAGCATGAAAGCATGAGATAAATGAGCAGAAATGTGCACACATCAGCATGTTAGGGTGAACGGTCCAATTGTTAGAGCGTATACCGTGATGGACAACCCTTCTCTTTGAGCGTATGTCGCGGTGAATGACCCATCTCTTCAAGCGTATGCCATAGTGAACGGTTACTCTCTTTGAGCGTATGTGGTGATGGACGACCCCTCTTTGAGAGTATGTCACGATGAATGACCCCTCTCTTCGAGTGCATGTCATAATGGACAACCCCTCTCTACGAGTGTATACCGTGATGTACTTCGCTGCTCTATGAGAGTATGTCGCGATGATGACCCCTCTCTTCGAGTGCATGTCATAATGAACGGTCCCTCTCTTTGAGCCTATACCGTGATCGATGACCCCTCTCTTTGAGCGTATACGGTGATGGACGATCCCTCTCTTTGAACGTATATCGTGATGAATGACGACCTCTCTCTTTAAGTTCATGTCATAATGAACAGTCCCTCTCTTTGAGCGTATACCATGATGGACTCCGCCTCTCTTTGAGTGTATGTCGCGATGAATGACCCTTTCTTCGATTGTATGTCATAATGAACGGTCCATCTCTTTGAGCGTATACCGTGATGGACGTCGACGCACTTTGAGCGTATATCGTGATTAATGACCCCACTCTTCGAGTGCATGTCATAATGAACAGTCCTGTCTTTGAGCACATACCGTGATCGATGACCCCTCTCTTTGAGCGTATGTTGTGTTTAATGACACTTCTCTTCGAGTGCATGTAATGGTGAAC
Source organism: Abelmoschus esculentus (assembly GCA_035048815.1). Classification (NCBI taxonomy): domain Eukaryota; kingdom Viridiplantae; phylum Streptophyta; class Magnoliopsida; order Malvales; family Malvaceae; genus Abelmoschus; species Abelmoschus esculentus. The sequence continues at coordinate 5,987,583 of JAUCBN010000026.1, read as the reverse complement.
GGTTCCTTTCTTTGAGGGTATACCGTGATGGACGACCCCTCTCTTTGAGAGTATGTCGTAATGAAGGACCCCTCTCTTCGAGTGCATGTCATAATGAACGGTCCCTCTCTTTGAGCGTATACCATGATCGATGACCCCTCTCTTTGAGTATATGTTGCATTGAATGACCCTTCTCTTCGAGTGCGTGTCAAGATGAACAGTCCCACTCTTTGAGCGTTTACCTTGATGGACTACCCCTCTCTTTGAGCGTATGTCGCGATGAATGACCCCTGTCTTTGAGTGCATGTCATAATGAACACTGTCTTTCTTAGAGCGTAAACCGTGATTTACGACCCTTCTATTTGAGCGTATCTCGCGTTGAATGATCCTTCTCTTTAAGAGTATTCATAATGAATGATCCTTCTCTTTGAGTGTGTACCATGATCGATGACCCCTCTCTTTGAACGTATATTGCGATGAATGACCCCTCTCTTTGAGTGCATGTCATGGTAAACAGTCCATTTCTTAGAGCGTATACCGTGATGGACAACCTTACTCTTGAGCGTACGTCGCGTTGAATGACCCCTCTCTTCAAGAGTGTGTCATAGTGAACAGTCCCTCTCTTTGAGCGTATACGGTGATGGATGACCCATCTCTTTGAGTGTATGTTGCCATAAATGACCCCTCTCTACGAGTGCATGTCATAAGGAATAGTCCCTCTCTTGGAGCGTATACCGTGATGGACGCCGCCGTACTTTGAGCGTATATTGTGATTAATGACCCCTCTATTCGAGTGATGTCATAATGAACGCTCCCTCTCTTTGAGCGTATGTTGCGATGACTAACACTTCTCTTCGAGTGCATGTAATGGTGAACGGTCCCTCTCTTTGAGCGTTTACCTTGATAGACTCCCCTCTCTTTGAGAGTATGTCGTGATAAATGACCCCTCTCTTTGAGTGCATGTGATAGAGAATAATCCTTTTCTTAGAGAAATACCGTGATGGACGACTCCTCTCTTTGAGCGTATGTTGCAATGAATGACCCCTCTCTTTGAGTGCATGTCATAATGAAAAGTCCCTTCTTCGAGCGTATAGCGTGATGGACGACCCCTCTCTTTGAGCATATGTCACGGTGAATGACCCCTCTCTTCAAGCGTATGTCATAATGAATAGACCCTCTCTTTGAGTGTATGTTGTGATGGATGACTCCTCTCTTTGTGTGTATGCAGTGATGGAAGACTCCTCTCTTTGAGCGTATGTCGTGATGATTAACCCTTCTCTTTGAGTGCATGTCATGGTGTACGAACCCTATCTTTGAGCGTATACCGTGATGGAAAACTTCTCTCTTTGAGCGTATGTCACGATGAATGACCCCTCTCTTCGAGTGCATGTCATAATAATCTGTCCTTTTCTTAGAGCGTATACCGTGATAGACGACACCTCTCTTTGAGCGTATGTCGCGATGAATGACCCCTCTCTTCGAGTGCATGTTAAAATTAAAGGTCCCTCTCTTTGAGCGTATATCGTGATGGGTACGACGCTCTTTGAGCATATGTCGTGATGAATGACCCCTCTCTTTGAGTGCATGTTATAATGAACAGACCCTCTCTTTAAGCGTATACCGTGATCGATGGCCCCTCTCTCTGAGCGTATGTTGTGATTAATGACCCTTCTATTCGAGTGCATGTCATGGTGAACGGTCCCTCTCTTTGAGCGTATGTCGTGATAAATGACCACTATCTTCGGGTGCATGTCATAATGAATGGTCCCTTCCTTAGAGCTTATACCGTGATGGACGACCCTTCTCTTTGAGCGTATGTCGTGATGAAAGACCCCTCTCTTAGAGTGCATGTCATTATGAACAGTCCCTTTCTTAGAGCGTATACCGTGATGAAGGACCCCTTTCTTTGAGTGTATGTTGCAATGAATGACCCATATCTTCGAGCGTATGTCATAATATATGGTCCCTCTCTTTGTGTGTTTGTCATGTTGGACGACACTTTTCTTAGAGCGTATGTCACGATGATTGACCCCTAAATTCGAGTGCATGTCATGGTAAACGGTCCCTCTCTTTGAGCTTATGTTGCGATGATTGAACCCTCTCTACGAGTGCATGTCATAATGAACGGTCCCTTACTTAGAGCGTATACTGTGATGGCTGACCCCGCTCTTTAAACGTATGTCGCGATTAATGACCCATCTCTTCGAGTGTATGTCATAGTGAATGGTCCCTTTCATTGAGCGTATATCGTGATGCACGCTCCCTCTCTTAGAGCGTATACTGTGGTCGATGACCCCTTTCTTTGAGCATATGTTGCGATGAATGAACCTCACTCCGAGTGCATGTCATGGGGAATGGCTGCTCACTTTGAGCGTATACCGTGATGGACGACCCCTCTCTTTAAGCGTATGTTACGAAGAATGACCCCTTTCTTCGAGTGCATGTCATAATGAACAATCCCGCTCTTTGTGTGTTTACCGTCATTGATGACCCCTCTCTTTGAGCATATGTCATGAAGAATGACCACTCTCCTCTAATGCATGTGATAATGAATGATCTCTTTCTTAGAGCGTATAACGTAATGAACGACCCCTCTCTTTGACCGTATGTTGCGGTAAATGACCCCTCTTTCGAGTGTATGCCATAATGAACGGTCCCTCTCTTTGAGCGTATACTGTGATGGACAACCCCTCTCTTTGAGCGTGTGTCGCGATGAATGACCCCTCTCTTCGTGTGTATGTCATGATGAACGGACCCTCTCTTTGAGTGTATACCGTGATGGATGACCCATCTCTTTGAACGTATGTCGCGATAAATGACCCATCTCTTCGAGTGCATGTCATGGTGAACGTTCCCTCTCATTGAGCGTGTATCGTGATGGACAATCCCTCTCTTTGAGCTTATGTCGTGATGAATGACCCCTATCTTCGAGTGCATATCATGGTGAACAGTCCCTCTCTTTGAGCGTGTACCGTGATGGACGATCGTTCTATTTGAGCGTATGTCACGATGATTGACCCCACTCTTCGAGTGCATGTCATAATGAACGGTGATGGATGACCCCTGTCATTGAGCGTATGTTGCGGTGAATGACCTCTCTCTTCGAGCTTATGTCATAATGAACTATCTCTCTCTTTGAGCGTCTACCGTGATGGACGACCGCTCTCTCTGAGCGTATGTCGCGATGAATGACCCCTCTCTTCGAGTGCATGTCATGGTGAACAATCTCTCTTTGGACGTGTAACGTGGTGGACGACCCCTCTCTTTGAGCGTATGTCATGATGATTGACCCCTCTCTTCGAGTGCATATCATAATGAACGGTGATGGATGACCCCTCTCTTCGAGTGCATATCATAATGAACGATGATGGATGACCCCTCTCTTCGAGTGCATATCATAATGAACAGTGATGGATGACCCCTCTCTTTGAGTGTATGTCACGAAGAATGACACCTCTCTTCGAATGCATGTCTTAATGAACGGTCCCTCTCTTGGAGCGTATACCGTGATTGATGACCCCTGTCTTTGTTCGTATGTTGCGATGACTAACACTTCTCTTCAAGTACATGTATTGGTGAACGATCCCTCTATTTGAGCGTATACCGTGATGGACAACCCCTCTCTTCGAGCGTAAGTCCTGATTAATGACTCCTCTCTTTGTGTGCTTGTTATAATTAATGGTCCCTTTCTTAGAGCATACACTGTGATGGATGACCCCTCTATTGGAGCGTATGTCGCAATAATTGACCCATCTCTTCGAGTGCATGTTGATGCGTGTAATAATAGCGCAACTGTGCAGTGTACACGTCACAAGTAATAAAGTGATAAGTATATCGTGTATCGTCTCCACAGGGATTGATATACTTAATATGTCTCCCCTTGTTCCCTTGCTCCTGAAAAATTAAGTAAAAACACAGATAAGTGGAATTGTCTAACTAAGTAACTAAATAACAAAACATAAAATAAAGGATGAAGAACGATATAGAGAAAGTGGGTAGGATCCAGCTGCGTCAATTAGTGGATTCGATTGATCTTCTTCTTGTCCAATGCAATTACACAACACTGTTTCGGCAGTACTGTAGATACAACCTCGGCAGTATTTGTGTTCTCTGCCGCGGTAATCTCTTGCTCTTGGGCAGAAGCATCAAAGTTCAGCAAAGTGTCCGTAGTTGACTCTGCTTATCTCTAAGTCAAAGCGCTGTTGATGACTGGTCTTTGACGATACCTCTCGGCGTGAATCAACGATAATCACCAACCAATCCAACACTTCCTTTAGCTTCTGAAACTCTTAACTTATCTCTAGGCCAAGTTAGCGTCGTCAACACCGTACTTATCCCTTTCTTGAATCTAACTCTCTTGATGCTAAATAAATAGATTACTTACAAAATTCTCTCTCGAGCTTGAATGCAAGAACAAGGAATGACAATAGGATAAGCAAACTTCGATATTATTATTGCATTAGAACAAAGAAACAAGAAACAATCTTCTCTCACTAATATCTACAACCTTCACCTATCCCTAAGAGATTTAGAACATAATGTCGATAAGTACCAATCTTAGTGGAAGGGTTTCTCTAAAATCGGCTCTCTTTAACAATGTGGCCGGCTAGGCTATATATAGTCTTAACCTAGGGTAAACCTTTCCTAAATAGACTCTAACTTGGAGTAGGGAGCAAGTCTTCTACATGAGATCTGATGTTTCCAAGTTTGCAACCTTCTAGAAAGCTTTTCCCGTTCGGTCTTTGACTTGGGCTTTTAGTGCGCTAGCCTGGTCCAATTGATGCGCTGCATCTTCCAGAATGTTCTCTATATTTTTATCTTTCAATCGCCTATCATGTTGATGTTGCCACTCAGGATGCTGTCGCGGCCTTGTCTCTGCCTCGGCCTCAACACTGCTTCACCGCTGCTTCGGCCCTGGATATTCCTGCATGTACAGAATATGTAATAATATCCACATTCTCTATAAATTTCGAATTTGTAAGTAGTGATAACGGAATATCCAATATTATGCAAAGAGTCCATATTTCAGCTCAAGTTGGAGTATAGTAGATACATAAAGTGCCATAAGAAGAGGGTAGTAAATAACTGCCTTTTAGGCACTCGTCAAATACCTCCAAACTCGAACTATTGCTTATCCTCAAGCAATGCAAAACATCAAATTGTCGAACCTCACTCCCCTTTGGTCTTACTTTTCAATCTATTCTCCCCACCATGGTCATGACCATTTCTCCGTTTTAGCCACTAGTTTACCCAAGGACTTTTACTAAGAAACAAGCTATAAGGCTAGGTGAGTGTATGCGTTTTATGGACAAGGTTGATTCAAGGCTTTCTTAGATAAACTCTAAGTTCAAGACAAATAGAATTTGGACTAAAGTTGTCTCCTTAAAACAACAAGTCTTGAGCCAATTTCGGGCACCTCAAGATATGTGTTTTCTATTTTCTTCTTTTTCTTATTTTCTTCTTTTTAACCACCCATTTAGCATACTAGAGCCAATTTCGGGCACCTCTAGCATGAAGGAGAGCAAAACTAGAGCCAGTGATGGGCACCTCTAGTTTATTAAAAGAACTTCTAAATCAAGCAAGTCTAAAAAGTGTTTATTTTCTTTCTAACCCTAAAGAAAGCTTCTAAGTTTTATTCCATGAGTATCCTATGGTTATCCCTTCAAAACAGAACTTGACCATGGTAAGGAGAAAGATTTCTATAGCCTTAAAGGAGTAAACTAAAGCAAAGATGATGTAGAGCAGTGCAAGATTAAAAACAATAATTCAAGAAAAAAGAATATTGCCAAAAAAAATTCAAAAAAAATACTCCCTTTTTCATGGTAATGCCGCGATAGTAGGTTGCCTCGGCAGTGCTTCTGCACCTACAATACCCCAAACTCAAACCGAGCATTGTCCTCAATGCTCAATATATGCGGCAAACAACAATTTCAATAAGGAAATAGACAAAAGCATTAAAATAAATCATTTATAACGACTCCGAGGAGCTGCTTGTACGGAGCAGTCTCCTAGGCCATGCTACTAACTCCTTCCGTCTAGATCCTTGTGCTGGTGATTACTATTGTTTGGCTTACCGATGTGGCTGAACTCGACTGGGTGGTGTGCGTTGTGGTGGTGTAGTAACTTCATCCCTTTCTTCCACTTCGTCAATATTTTCTATGTGCATGATTTTTGTCCCGCCCCCTACCGTGGTAGTGGGTATTACTGGTTCATGTGACGAACTGTGGTATTTGTCAATCTCGCAAGACAGAGTGTCTCTGCTGAGACTGGGCATAGGGATTGGTTCTCGTTGGGGAGAGTTAAAAACAACTCGCCTCTTGGACGGTCGTTGGCTGGTAGAGGATACTCTGGCAGACTTGGCCGGCCTGGAAGGTCCGGTAGCATGAAACTGTTAGGGCGGCCTTGGTGGGAAAAAGGGTTAGGGCCCTGGGGCAGGTGTTGTCTCGGTATAAGAGGCGACAATGACAAAGATGTTGGCTGGGAATTCTGGGAATTGTGCCCCTTGATTTGGGAAGCTTGTCATCATCATGTGGGCGAGAGATGTGTTGAAGTCGCGCTGGTACTTCGTGTAGCGTTACTGGAGAAGGTCTATAGCTGTCATCCTCTGCAGAATTTCTTGGTAAGGGTCTGCTGCGATAGGGCTCTGGGCAGATGTGGGTACTTCTGCCGAGTACTGCCCTCCGGCAGTAAAGTCTGTAGTGAACTGCTGCGGTGTTGCTTGGACAGGTTCTGCTTGGGTTATCTGCATGACTCGGCGATAGAAATCTTTAGACCATCCTGGCCGATTCGGTCTGTACTCATCTGTAGCCTCGACTAGTACACCTGCAGCAATACATAAAGCAGAGATTAAAGAAGGGAAACATAAAGGGCCTTTGTCTTTCTTACCGCAATCATAAATTTCTTGGAGAATAATTTCTCCAACATTGATGATCCTCTTGTTGATTATGGACTGGATGAGCACCAAACGTCTCCTATCGACTGTGCTGTTGTGCGATGTGGGCATAAGACGTCTTTTGACAAAGGTGCACCACATCTTAGCCTCGGGTTTTAGGCTCAATCTTATTACGGATCCTCTATTGTTACCGGTCTCCCAAGGGGCATCACCGTAACAAAGATCATCTTTGATCAATTTGAAGTCGACATCGGTGACCTACTCATCAAAATCACAATGTGCATTGGACAACGGAGTGAGGCCATAGCGTTGGTTGATTGCTTCGGCATTAAGGGCGACTGGCTTCCCTCGGCAGTAGACATATAAATTTCCTTCGCTCGGTATGTGGGCATAAAACTCTCGGACGATCGTGGCATTCATTGGGGGAGGTTGGAGACAGAAGATTTTCCAATCTTGGTATTTGATTTTGTCAAACAAGAACTGTTCGGTGCCGTAATTATCTTCATCTAAGTGCTGAAATCCTTGCTCCTCCCATAGCTGTCGGGCCACAAAAGAACGGTTGAATCGCTCTTTAATGGCGGTAGGATAAAACGGTTGTAAGCGGCCATGATTGTAGTTATTGGATGCCTTGAACAAAATCTGGAGTACTTGAAAAGATTGCTGAAAATTTCAAGAAGTAGATTAGAGCTAAAGTAATAAAGAGGAAGATTGTGAAAGAAAGAAGATTAGCAAGAATGCAAGAGTGGGTAATTCTAAGCAAGGGAGCTATTTATATAGGCTGTAAAAAATATAACTGTTAAAAATTAGCCGTTAGGCATTTACTGCCTTACTGAACAGTTACTGCCGCGGCGGATTTCTCGACAGAGAGCCGTTGCACTGTTTCTACCCGTTAAGATTTCTGTGGCTTTGACACAGTGCACTGCCACGGCAGCAAACTTCCTGCTGTGAAATAATTTTTTTGCATTCGTTGCTTTATTTATCCTAAAAAAAACTTAAAAACATAAAATACTGAAAATAAAACATAACAACATATAAAACTAGTCCTAATATAATAAATAAAATGGAAGGGAAGCGATTATGTTACTTGTGGAGTGCATGTGAATGCATCTCCCAATTTGGTTATCTCTTTCTGGCTTGTATCTTCCTTCGTGTGTTGGCCAGTCCCTTCAGCTCATTCGACTTCTCCTTTGGGATTTATTCGCTTACCGAATAGTCTACCGAGCGTGTTGCCCAAGCAGAATATTTTAGTACCCTGGTCTGGTGTATGGAGAGCCTTACATTCTGCTGGAGCATCTGAATTTGTGAGATTGTGGAAGGCGTTCAACTTGACTTGTTGATCGTTTATCCGCATTGTCAGCTCGCCATTTTCCATATCGATGATGGTTGATATGGGGGGGGGGAATTCGTTGCTTCAAAAATAACGATCCTTGTTTGAAACGGATCTAGGACAATAGCAAGCAAGTCTCTGCAATAAACACAACATTATAAATGTTAGAATGATGTTAAAACAATAAGAAAACAAAGAAAAAAAAACTGAAACAAAGAAGAAAAGGGATGAAGGAATTCTGGCAGTTTCTGGAGGTTAATGAAGATGAAATGCTCCGAGGGCTTTCATGGAAGCATTAAAACGTCCAAAATGGCAGAATTTGATGTTTAAGTTGCTGGGAAATAACAACAACGTTGAACTCGAAAGAACCCGAACAATATACTGAGCGGACCCGAATCAAATACGTTCTTCGTCAACGGACTTGGACCCTCTAGATAGCGGTCTAGGAACCCGAAGTATCAAGGATTTGACACACTCAAACAAAGTCTGAATTTGTCAAGAAGAGTTCAATGAATAACTGAAATTGAGAGAAAATCTCACAAGTGATTTTATTCATAAAATATCTACCCTTGTCTTTACAAAATTAAGTAAATATATAGGAATAAAGGAGAAGTTGGCCAAATTTGAATTTGTGGCCTTAATTCAAACGAAAATTAAAATTTAAATGCTCAAATAACTTCTCCTAGGCTCCTAATATCCTTAGCCACATGTTTTGGCACTTAAAAAACATTAAACATGTGTTTAATGTTTGAATTTGAATAAGAAACCACTCATTCTTATCCAATATTGTTGATTGGTCTTCAAAGCAAGGGCCTTGTTTGGCTTGCTTGCTTTTGGACGCCCAAACTTGTGGAAAAGGGTGCTATGTGGGCCCCACATGCATGGCACATGCGTAGGACACCTGCTCTTCGTGTACGATAGGTTTCAGCTGTTGTAGGTCACTTCAACTTGAGTTGAGTTGAGCTGGAAATAGAGATGAGCTGAAACGAACTAGCTAAGAGTGTTAGGAGCTAAATGGAGCTGGGAGCTAAGCCTCTGAGCTGCCCCGAGCTAAGGTGAGCTGCGTTGTCCATTAATTCTGTCACTTGTCTTTGAAGCTCTTTCGTCTCTTCGGGGTTAGTTCGATAAGCTGGTCGATTTGGAATAGTAGCACCTGGGATAAAGTCAATTTGGTGCTCAATGCCACGAAGAGGTGGCAATCCCCTCGGTGTTTCTTCCGGAAACACATCCTTAAATTCCTGCAAAAGGGAAACAATTGATGCAGGCAAATCAGAAGGAAAGTCAGTCAATAAACAATAATCTTTAAATATTAAAATAAGCAAAGATTGGTGAGAGGAAAGACATTTCCTGATTTCTCGATTGCTTGCATAAACATTCATCTTTTTCTTCTCCTTTGCAGCTTCCTTACTCTTTTTTAAGCTTGCTTGATCTTCCATCACTTGACTCGGTGTCAAAGGAGCCAAAGTAATCTTCTTACCTGCATGCATAAAAGAGTATCGATTTGTAAAACCATCATGCATTACCTTCTTGTCATATTGCCAAGGGCGTCCCAAAACAAGGTGAGTAGCATCCATCGATACAACATCACAAAGGACCTCGTCCTTGTAACTTCAGATCGAAAACGGTATAACAACTTGTTTTGTTACTTTCAGTTCTCCCCCGTCATTCAACCATTGCAATTTGTACGGATTCGGATGCTTTGTTGTCTTGAGACCTAACCTGTCAACCATCACTGAACTAGCAACATTAGTACAACTACCGCTATCAATAATAACAACACATACCTTATCTTGAATTTTGCATCGCGTGTGAAAGATATTCTCGCGTTGTTGTTCATCCTGAACCTGTTGCACACTCAGACTACGTTTAACAACCATAATTTCCATTACCTTACCAGTCTCAGAAACTTCTAGGACATCCTCTTTATCATCTTCATCAGGGATCTCATGTGGTTCTTCTTCAGAATCTGACTCAATCTCTCCATCATCTCGCATCAACATAACCCTACGATTAGGACACTGGCTAGCAACATGTCCTCGACCAAGGCACTTAAAACATTGAATATCTCTCGATCTCTCTCGTACAACCACTTTTTGTTTACCATGCCCATTATCAATAACGAGAGGCTTTGGCTTGCTGGACTCGCCTTGTTCTTGAATCCGAAGTGGCGCTTGTGGTGCTTGTTTCCTAGCATGGTTAGGGGTATATAATGGATTCGTAAAAGATTTAAATGGAGTAGTATTGCCTCGAGTAGAAACTTTTCTACGTTGTTGTCGCTCAATTTTCATCGCCATATGCACCATGTCATCCACTTCGACATAATGCTGCAATTCAACAACGTTAGCAATTTCAGAATTCAAACCTGCCATAAACCGAGCCATAGTCGCCTCACGATCCTCAACTATGTTCGCACGCATCATGGACATCTCCATTTCCTTGAAATAGTCCTCGACGCTCCTATTGCCCTGTTTCAAAGTTTGTAATTTCTGAAATAAATCACGATGATAGTGAGAAGGAACAAACCGTTTCCGCATGATACGCTTCATTTCATCCCATGTTCTCACTGGTCCTTCACCCGCACGTCGTCGACTAACCAGTAATTGATCCCACCACAATAGTGCATAGTCAACAAACTCCAAAGTTGCTAGTCGTACTTTCTTTTGTTCCGAGTAATTGTAACACTCGAAAACGTGTTCAACTTTACTTTCCCATGTTAGATAAGCATCTGGATCTGAACGTCCCTGAAAAGAAGGTATAGCAACTTTTATGTTAGAAATATTATCATCAACTGCACGTCCTGGTCGTTGATTCGTCCGTGGTGATTGTTCGACGTCGTTTTCATCAAGATTCTCATTTTGGACAGATTGAGAACCACCCCCATCTATTCTATCCAAACGAGACTGAATAGGCTCCAATGCTTGGTCTAAAAGACGCTGCAAGGTTCGAGTAAAAGCCTGCATTTGCAAATCTGGTGGATTACTTCCACCGGGACTACGATCGTCATTACCTGTCATTGCAGCAACGAAAAACAAGAAAAGAAAACTACTATGTTAAATAAACGAAATTTTAAAGTCCCTCACTGCACACACAACAAATTCTCGCAGATCACTCCAAAAGAATAATGCACTCAACAAAGTAACACTCAGCGCTCGTGTTTCACTCGGGAATACTTGAATGGCTCTTTTGATTCCCCTTCTGTGCTCACACTCTCAAATGTCTTTTCCTCTCGTTCTCTTGCAAACAACTCTTTAAGGAACTAATCTGATCCTTCAAACTTGTTATCTGTGTCAAACTCCAAGATATATGTAACGGTGGTACAAACAAGAGTTAAAAGTGAATTAGGGTCTGTTTAGATGACACAAAGGCTGGAAAATAAAGAAAACAAACAAAAAGCAAGGTTGGATAGTAAAACAAAAGAAAAACAATGCTAGAAAGTAAAAAAAGAAAGAAAAACAAGGCTGAAAAAAATAAAAGGAAAACAAGAATAAGGCTGGAATTAATGAAAAACAAAGTGAATTAAGGCTGGAAATGAAGTACTTACTGCATTAGAAATGCTTACCACAATCCTATCACCGAACAAACAAGAACACATCGTTTTAAGTGATTTAGAAGCATTCCATGGTAAACGTAAGCATCCTTCATCATTTTTGTGGTCAAACAGCACATATAAACATGAAAATACACTAAATATTCAAATGTGATTTTTTTTCAAATTTTTCGAATTTCTTTTGTTGACTTTGACTTTTCTGGTCAAACTTTGACTTTGACTTTCTTTTATTTTTTGCAGAATTTTGAATTTTTTTTCTTTTTTTTTTCTTTTTTTGTTTTTGATATATGTAGTGCAGAAAGTGCTAATATCCAACCAAAGCTCTGATTACCATATGATATTAGGGAGGGGGGGGATTCGTTGCTTCAAAAACAACGATCCTTGTTTGAAACGGATCTAGGATAATAGCAAGCAAGTCTCTGCAATAAACACAACATTATGGATGTTAGAATGATGTTAAAACAATAAGAAAACAAAGAAAAAAAACTGAAACAAAGAAGAAAAGGGATGAAGGAATTCTGGCAGTTTCTGGAGGTTAATGAAGATGAAATGCTCCGAGGGCTTTCATGGAAGCATTAAAACGTCCAAAATGGTAGAATTGGATGTTTAAGTTGCTGGGAAATAACAACGACGTTGAACTCGAAAGAACCCGAACAATATACTGAGCAGACCCGAATCGAATACGTTCTTCGTCAACGGACTTGGACCCTCTAGATAGCGATCTAGGAACCCGAAGTATCAAGGATTTGACACACTCAAACAAAGTCTGAATTTGTCAAGAAGAGTTCAATGAAGAACTGAAATTGAGAGAAAATCTCACAAGTGATTTTATTCATAAAATATCTACCCTTGTCTTTACAAAATTAAGTAAATATATAGGAATAAAGGAGAAGTTGGCCAAATTTGAATTTGTGGCCTTAATTCAAACGAAAATTAAAATTTAAATGCTCAAATAACTTCTCCTAGGCTCCTAATATCCTTAGCCACATGTTTTGGCACTTAAAAAACATTAAACATGTGTTTAATGTTTGAATTTGAATAAGAAACCACTCATTCTTATCCAATATTGTTGATTGGTCTTCAAAGCAAGGGCCTTGTTTGGCTTGCTTGCTTTTGGACGCCCAAACTTGTGGAAAAGGGTGCTATGTGGGCCCCACATGAATGGCACATGCGTAGGACACCTGCTCTTCGTGTACGATAGGTTTCAGCTGCTGTAGGTCACTTCAACTTGAGTTGAGTTGAGCTGGAAATAGAGATGAGCTGAAACGAACTAGCTAAGAGTGTTAGGAGCTAAATGAAGCTGGGAGCTAAGCCTCTGAGCTGCCCCAAGCTAAGGTGAGCTGCGTGCACACCATTGAGCTTCTTCTGAGCTAAATATAACCACTTGAGCTAGTATTGAACTGCATACGCTCTCCTGAGCTGGAGATGAGCTGGGTATGCCCACTTGAGCTAAGGTTCTCCTAAGTACCTATATTAGAACAAGGCAAACACATCTAAAAAACCTTGTAGTCTTATTTTAACCACACAAATACACTTAAAACCAAATGCAAACATAATTAACATAGTATATACATAAGTAAACACACATACTAATATATATACCTAAATATGTCACATATCAGCATGCAACACATTATAAACAACATATTCTAAGGCATGAACATTCTTAAATGAATCTGAAATGTTAGCACAAGTAAGGAAAAGAGCTTCCCTGTATTTCTTTGCCTTAGAACGTGTGATAGGTCCTGATGGTAAGACCTCCGGATCAACCTGTTGAAGTTGACATGATGTGCTCACATCAATGGTGCATCCAGTAGCAAGGAAAGGTCGACTGATGTGAGCACATCATGTCAAGTTCAACAGGTTGATCCGGAGGTCTTACCATCAGGACCTATCACACGTTCTAAGGCAAAGAAATACAGGGAAGCTCTTTTCCTTACTTGTGCTAACATTTCAGATTCATTTGAGAATGTTCATGCCTTAGAATATGTTGTTTATAATGTGTTGCATGCTGATATGTGACATATTTAGGTATATATATTAGTATGTGTGTTTACTTATGTATATACTATGTTAATTATGTTTGCATTTGGTTTTAAGTGTGTATGTATGGTTAAAATAAGACTACAAGGCCTTTTAGATGTGTTTGCCTTGTTATAATATAGGTACTTAGGAGAACCTTAGCTCAAGTGGGCATACCCAGCTCATCTCCAGCTTAGGAGAGCGTATGCAGTTCAATACCATCTCAAGTGGATTATATTTAGCTCAGAAGAAGCTCAATGGTGTGCACGCAGCTCACCTTAGCTCGAGCAGCTCAGAGGCTTAGCTCCCAACTGAAACCTATCGTACACGAAGAGCAGGTGTCCTACGTATGTGCCATGCATGTGGGGCCCACATAGCACCCTTTTCCACAAGTTTGGGCGTCCAAAAGCAAGCAAGCCAAACAAGGCCCTTGCTTTGAAGACCAATCAGCAACATTGAATAAGAATGAGTGGTTTCTTATTCAAATTCAAACATTAAACACATGTTTAATGTGTTTTAAGTGCCAAAACATGTGGCTAAGGATATTAGGAGCCTAGGAGAAGTTATTTGAGCATTTAAATTTTAATTTTCGTTTGAATTAAGGCCACAAATTCAAATTTGGCCAACTTCTCCTTTATTCCTATATATTTACTTAATTTTGTAAAGACAAGGGTAGACATTTTATGAATAAAATCACTTGTGAGATTTTCTCTCAATTTCAGTTCTTCATTGAACTTTTCTTGACAAATTCAGACTTTGTTTGAGTGTGTCAAATCCTTGATACTTTGGGTTCCTAGATCGCTATCTAGAGGGTCCAAGTCCGTTGACGAAGAACGTATTCGATTCGGGTCCGCTCAGTATATTGTTCGGGTTCTTTCGAGTTCAACGTCGTTGTTATTTCCCAGCAACTTAAACATCCAATTCTGCCATTTTGGACGTTTTAATGCTTCCATGAAAGCCCTCGGAGCATTTCATCTTCATTAACCTCTAGAAACTACCAGAATTCCTTCATCCCTTTTCTTCTTTGTTTCAGTTTTTTTTCTTTGTTTTCTTATTGTTTTAACATCATTCTAACATCCATAATGTTGTGTTTATTGCAGAGACTTGCTTGCTATTATCCTAGATCCGTTTCAAACAAGGATCGTTGTTTTTGAAGCAACGAATTCCTTAATATCATATGGTATCAGAGCTTTGGTTGAATATTAGCACTTTCTGCACTACATATATCAAAAACAACAAAAGAAAAAAAAAAGAAAAAAAATTCGAAAATCTACAAAAAAAGAAAGTCAAAGTCAAATTTTGACCAGAAAAGTCAAAGTCAACAAAAGAAATTCGAAAAATTTGAAAAAAAAATCACATTTTAATATTTAGTGTATTTTCATGTTTATATGTGTTGTTTGACCACAAAAATGATGAAGGATGCTTACGTTTACCATGGAATGCTTCTAAATCACTTAAAACGACGTGTTCTTGTTTGTTCGGTGATAGGATTGTGGTAAGCATTTCTAATGCAGTAAGTACTTCATTTCCAGCTTTAATTCACTTTGTTCTTCATTAATTCCAGCCTTATTCTTGTTTTCCTTTTTTTTTTTGCAGCCTTGTTTTTCTTTCTTTTTTTCTTTCTAGCATTGTTTTTCTTTTGTTTTACTATCCAACCTTGCTTTTTGTTTGTTTTCTTTATTTTCCAGCCTTTGTGTCATCTAAACAGACCCTAATTCACTTTTAACTCTTGTTTGTACCACCGTTACATATATCTTGGAGTTTGACACAGATAACAAGTTTGAAGGATCAGATTAGTTCCTTAAAGAGCTGTTTGCAAGAGAACGAGAGGAAAAGGTATTTGAGAGTGTGAGCACAGAAGGGGAATCAAAAGAGCCATTCAAGTATTCCCGAGTGAAACACGAGCGCTGAGTGTTACTTTGTTGAGTGCATTGTTCTTTTGGAGTGATCTGCGAGAATTTGTTGTGTGTGCAGTGAGGGACTTTAAAATTTCGTTTATTTAACATAGTAGTTTTCTTTTCTTGTTTTTCGTTGCTGCAATGACAGGTAATGACGATCGTAGTCCCGGTAGAAGTAATCCACCAGATTTGCAAATGCAAGCTTTTACTCGAACCTTGCAGTGTCTTTTAGACCAAGCATTGGAGCCTATTTAGTCTCGTTTGGATAGAATAGATGGGGGTGGTTCCCAATCTGTCCAAAATGAGAATCTTGATGAAAACGACGTCGAACAATCACCACGGACGAATCAACGACCAGGACGTGCAGTTGATGATAATATTTCTAACATAAAAGTTGCTATACCTTCTTTTCAGGGACGTTCAGATCCAGATGCTTATCTAACATGGGAAAGTAAAGTTGAACACGTTTTCGAGTGTTACAATTACTCGGAACAAAAGAAAGTACGACTAGCAACTTTGGAGTTTGTTGACTATGCACTATTGTGGTGGGATCAATTACTGGTTAGTCGACGACGTGCGGGTGAAGGACTAGTGAGAACATGGGACGAAATGAAGCGTATCATGCGGAAACGGTTTGTTCCTTCTCACTATCATCGTGATTTATTTCAGAAATTACAAACTTTGAAACAGGGCAATAGGAGCGTCGAGGACTATTTCAAGGAAATGGAGATGTCCATGATGCGTGCGAACATAGTTGAGGATCGTGAGGCGACTATGGCTCGGTTTATGGCAGGTTTGAATTCTGAAATTGCTAACGTTGTTGAATTGCAGCATTATGTCGAACTGGATGACATGGTGCATATGGCGATGAAAATTGAGCGACAACAACATAGAAAAGTTTCTACTCGAGGTAATACTAGTCCATTTAAATCTTTTACGAATCCATTATATACCCCTAACCATGCTAGGAAACAAGCACCACAAGCGCCACTTCGGATTCAAGAACAAGGCGAGTCCAGCAAGCCAAAGCCTCCCGTTGCTGATAATGGGCATGGTAAACAAAAAGTTGTTGTACGAGAGAGATCGAGAGATATTCAATGTTTTAAGTGCCTTGGTTGAGGACATGTTGCTAGCCAGTGTCCTAATCGTAGGGTTATGTTGATGCGAGATGATGGAGAGATTAAGTCAGATTCTGAAGAAGAACCACATGAGATCCCTGATGAAGATGATAAAGAGGATGTCCTAGAAGTTGCTGAGACTGGTAAGGTAATGGAAATTATGGTTGTTAAACGTAGCCTGAGTGTGCAACAGGTTCAGGATGAACAACAACGCGAGAATATCTTTCACATGCGATGCAAAATTCAAGATAAGGTATGTGTTGTTATTATTGATAGCGGTAGTTGTACTAATGTTGCTAGTTCAGTGATGGTTGACAGGTTAGGTCTCAAGACAACAAAGCATCCGAATCCGTACAAATTGCAATGGTTGAATGACGGGGGAGAACTTAAAGTAACAAAACAAGTTGTTATACCGTTTTCGATCGGAAGTTACAAGGACGAGGTCCTTTGTGATGTTGTATCGATGGATGCTACTCACCTTGTTTTGGGACGCCCTTGGCAATATGACAAGAAGGTAATGCATGATGGTTTTACAAATCGATACTCTTTTATGCATGCAGGTAAGAAGATTACTTTGGCTCCTTTGACACCGAGTCAAGTGATGGAAGATCAAGCAAGCTTAAAAAAGAGTAAGGAAGCTGCAAAGGAGAAGAAAAAGATGAATGTTTATGCAAGCAATCGAGAAATCAGGAAATGTCTTTCCTCTCACCAATCTTTGCTTATTTTAATATTTAAAGATTATTGTTTATTGACTGACTTTCCTTCTGATTTGCCTGCATCAATTGTTTCCCTTTTGCAGGAATTTAAGGATGTGTTTCCGGAAGAAACACCGAGGGGATTGCCACCTCTTCGTGGCATTGAGCACCAAATTGACTTTATCCCAGGTGCTACTATTCCAAATCGACCAGTTTATCGAACTAACCCCGAAGAGACGAAAGAGCTTCAAAGACAAGTGACAGAATTAATGGACAACGCAGCTCACCTTAGCTCGGGGCAGCTCAGAGGCTTAGCTCCCAGCTCCATTTAGCTCCTAACACTCTTAGCTAGTTCGTTTCAGCTCATCTCTATTTCCAGCTCAACTCAACTCAAGTTGAAGTGACCTACAACAGCTGAAACCTATCGTACACGAAGAGCAGGTGTCCTACGCATGTGCCATGCATGTGGGGCCCACATAGCACCCTTTTCCACAAGTTTGGGCGTCCAAAAGCAAGCAAGCCAAACAAGGCCCTTGCTTTGAAGACCAATCAGCAATATTGGATAAGAATGAGTGGTTTCTTATTCAAATTCAAACATTAAACACATGTTTAATGTGTTTTAAGTGCCAAAACATGTGGCTAAGGATATTAGGAGCCTAGGAGAAGTTATTTGAGCATTTAAATTTTAATTTTCGTTTGAATTAAGGCCACAAATTCAAATTTGGCCAACTTCTCCTTTATTCCTATATATTTACTTAATTTTGTAAAGACAAGGGTAGATATTTTATGAATAAAATCACTTGTGAGATTTTCTCTCAATTTCAGTTCTTCATTGAACTCTTCTTGACAAATTCAGACTTTGTTTGAGTGTGTCAAGTCCTTGATACTTCGGGTTCCTAGACCGCTATCTAGAGGGTCCAAGTTCGTTGGCGAAGAACGTATTTGATTCGGGTCCGCTCAGTATATTGTTCGGGTTCTTTCGAGTTCAACGTTGTTGTTATTTCCCAGCAACTTAAACATCAAATTCTGCCATTTTGGACGTTTTAATGCTTCCATGAAAGCCCTCGGAGCATTTCATCTTCATTAACCTCCAGAAACTGCCAGAATTCCTTCATCCCTTTTCTTTTGGGACGCCCTTGGCAATATGACAAGAAGGAATTTAAGGATGTGTTTCCGGAAGAAACACCGAAGGGATTGCCACCTCTTCGTGGCATTGAGCACCAGATTGACTTTATCCCTGGTGCTACTATTCTAAATCGACCAGCTTATCGAACTAACCCCGAAGAGACGAAAGAGCTTCAAAGACAAGTGACAAAATTAATGGATAAGGGTTATATTCGAGAGAGTCTGAGTCCGTGTTCTGTTCCGGTATTGTTAGTGCCGAAGAAAGATGGGTCTTGGAGGATGTGCGTAGATTGTAGAGCTGTGAGTCAGATTACAATTAAGTATCGTCATCCTATTCCCAGACTTGATGATATGTTGGACGAGCTTTGTGGAGCCGTCATCTTCTCCAAAATTGACCTAAAGAGTGGATATCATCAGATTCGCATGCGAGAAGGCGATGAATGGAAGACAACCTTCAAAACGAAGCTAGGTTTGTACGAATGGTTAGTAATGCCTTTTGGCTTAACTAATGCACCTAGTACTTTTATGCGATTGATGAATCATGTTCTGCGATCTTTTATTGGAAAGTTTTGTGTTGTATATTTTGACGATATTTTGATTTATAGCAAGACTTTGCAGGATCATGTAGAACATTTGAGAGTTGTTTTACAAACTTTGCGAGAAGAAATATTGTTTGGTAACATAGAGAAATGTGTGTTTTGTACTGACAAACTTACATTTCTTGGTTACATTGTTAGTGCACAGGGTGTTGAAGTCGATCCTGAGAAGATAAAGGCAATTCAGGAATGGCCACAACCGACATCGATTACTCAAGTTAGATCTTTTCATGGCTTAGCTAGTTTCTATCGTCGGTTTGTTCCTAACTTCAGTTCTATTATCGCACCCTTAACAGGGATTATTAAGAAGAATTCTAGCTTCTTATGGGGTAAAGAACAAGAAGATGTCGTTTTGAAAATTAAGGATTGTTTAACGAAGTCACCTGTGTTAGCCTTACCTAACTTTGATAAAACTTTTGAAATTGAATGTGATGCTTCTGGAGTTGGTATAGGCGCTGTGCTAATGCAGGAAAAAAGGCCCATTGCATACTTTAGTGAAAAGCTTAGTGGAGCAACATTGAATTATCCAGTCTACGACAAGGAGATGTATGCACTAATTCGGGCATTGGAGACATGGCAACATTACTTGTTGCCTAAGGAGTTTGTGATTCACACTGATCATGAGGCTTTACGATATATCACATGTCAGCATAAATTGAATAAACGACATGCTAAATGGGTTGAATTTTTAGAGTCTTTTCCTTATGTCATTCGTTACAAAAAGGGTAAAGATAATGTCGTTGCTGATGCTTTATCACGTAGATATGTGCTTTTGAATTACCTTGAGTCACATTTGATTGGATTTGCATATATACGTGACTTGTATGTTGATGATTCTGATTTTAGAGATAAGTGTAATGCTTGTGAGAAAGGTGCAGATGGAAAGTTTTACAGGCATGATGGTTATCTTTTCAAAGAAAATAGGATATGCATTCCACAGGGTTCAATGCGTGATATTCTGATCCGTGAAGCACATGAGGGTGGATTGATGGGTCACTTTGGAGTCACCAAGACATTACAGACATTGAAAGAACATCTATTTTGGCTTAAGATGCGTAGAGACGTTGAAAGGTACTGTGAACGTTGTGTGACATGTAAGAAAGCAAAATCGAAGGTTTCACCACATGGTATGTACTTACCTCTACCTATTCCTGATTCCCCTTGGACTGATATTTCAATGGATTTTGTTTTGGGATTGCCTCGAACTAGAAATGGTAGAGATAGTGTCTTTGTTGTGGTTGATAGATTCTTTAAGATGGCACATTTCATTGCATGCCATAAGACTGATGATGCTGTTAATGTGGCTAACTTATTCTTTAGAGAGATTGTTCGATTACATGGTATTCCTAGGTCAATCGTTTCTGACAGGGATGTTACGTTTCTGAGTCATTTCTGGAGGACTCTTTGGAGCAAAATAGGTACAAAACTCATGTTTTCTACTACTTGTCATCCCCAGACTGATGGACAAACTGAGGTTGTTAATCGTGTTTTATCTACTTTGTTGCGTTCCATCATTAAAAAGAACATTAGGACTTGGGAAGATTGTTTGCCACATGTTGAGTTTGCGTATAATCGTGCTATACATTCTGCTACTAAGATGTCACCATTTGAGGTTGTTTATGGTTTTAACCCTATTACGCCTCTAGATTTGTTACCTTTGCCACAGGAACAAGTGACGAACAGAGACGGTCAAGCGAAAGCAGAATATGTGAAGAAGTTGCATCAACAGGTGAAGGAGAATTTAGAATGAAGGACTCAACAGTACGAAAAGCAAGCAAATAAGGGAAGAAAGCGAGTCACCTTTGATGTTGGTGATTGGGTTTGGGTTCACTTCCGAAAGGAACGATTTCCAGCCCAAAGGCGGTCTAAGTTGTTACCGCGAGGAGATGGTCCTTTTCAGGTGTTGGAGAAAGTGAATGACAATGCCTACAAGATAGACTTACCGGGCGAGTACACTGTAAGTGCCACATTTAATGTTTCTGATTTAACCCCGTATGATATTTCTGTAGATTTGAGGTCAAATCCTTTTCAAGAAAGGGGGGATGATGTGAGCACATCATGTCAAGTTCAACAGGTTGATCCGGAGGTCTTGCCATCAGGACCTATCACACGTTCTAAGGCAAAGAAATACAGGGAAGCTCTTTTCCTTACTTGTGCTAACATTTCAGATTCATTTGAGAATGTTCATGCCTTAGAATATGTTGTTTATAATGTGTTGCATGCTGATATGTGACATATTTAGGTATATATATTAGTATGTGTGTTTACTTATGTATATACTATGTTAATTATGTTTGCATTTGGTTTTAAGTGTGTATGTGTGGTTAAAATAAGACTACAAGGCTTTTTAGATGTGTTTGCCTTGTTCTAATATAGGTACTTAAGAGAGCCTTAGCTCAAGTGGGCATACCCAGCTCATCTCCAGCTCAAGAGAGCGTATGCAGTTCAATACCAGCTCAAGTGGATTATATTTAGCTCAGAAGAAGCTCAATGGTGTGCACGCAGCTCACCTTAGCTTGGGCAGCTCAAAGGCTTAGCTCCCAGCTCCATTTAGCTCCTAACACTCTTAGCTAGTTCGTTTCAGCTCATCTCCATTTCCAGCTCAACTCAACTCAAGTTGAAGTGACCTACAGCAGCTGAAACCTATCGTACACGAAGAGCAGGTGTCCTACGCATGTGCCATACATGTGGGGCCCACATAGCACCCTTTTCCACAAGTTTGGGCGTCCAAAAGCAAGCAAGCCAAACAAGGCCCTTGCTTTGAAGACCAATTAGCAACATTGAATAAGAATGAGTGGTTTCTTATTCAAATTCAAACATTAAACACATGTTTAATGTGTTTTAAGTGCCAAAACATGTGGCTAAGGATATTAGGAGCCTAGGAGAAGTTATTTGAGCATTTAAATTTTAATTTTCGTTTGAATTAAGGCCACAAATTCAAATTTGGCCAACTTCTCCATTATTCCTATATATTTACTTAATTTTGTAAAGACAAGGGTAGACATTTTATGAATAAAATCACTTGTGAGATTTTCTCTCAATTTCAGTTCTTCATTGAACTTTTCTTGACAAATTCAGACTTTGTTTGAGTGTGTCAAATCCTTGATACTTCGGGTTCCTAGATCGCTATCTAGAGGGTCCAAGTCCGTTGACGAAGAACGTATTCGATTCGGGTCCGCTCAGTATATTGTTCGGGTTCTTTCGAGTTCAACGTCGTTGTTATTTCCCAGCAACTTAAACATCCAATTCTGCCATTTTGGACGATTTAATGCTTCCATGAAAGCCCTCGGAGCATTTCATCTTCATTAACCTCTAGAAACTGCCAGAATTCCTTCATCCCTTTTCTTCTTTGTTTCAGTTTTTTTTTCTTTGTTTTCTTATTGTTTTAACATCATTCTAACATCCATAATGTTGTGTTTATTGCAGAGACTTGCTTGCTATTATCCTAGATCCGTTTCAAACAAGGATCGTTGTTTTTGAAGCAACGAATTCCCTAATATCATCGACCCAGGATGATCGGTGCATTTTCGTCGGCCTCACAATCAAGGACAAGAAAGTCGACAGGAAATATAAACTTATCGACCTTAACCAGAATGTCCTCAATTTTGCCTTCAGGATGCACATAGGACCGATCCGCAAGTTGGAGCAGTATTATTGTTGGTTTTGCCCGCCCTATTCCATGTTTTTTTGAAAAACTGATTTGGGCATTAGATTGATTCTTGCTCCCAAGTCGCATAGGGCCTTTCCTTCGTAACCATCCCCAATTACACAGGGGATTATAAAGCATCCAGGATCCTTTAGCTTAGGCGGCATGCGATTATGTAGCATGGGCATGCAACCTTCAGTGGCTGCCACCGTTTCGAATTCCCCTAGCCTTCTTCGTTTGGATACTATGTCCTTTAAGAACTTGGCATAGTTGAGCATTTGTTCAATAGCCTCAACTAATGAAAAGTTGATTTGGACTTGCTTTAAGATATCTAGGAATTTCCGAAATTGGTGATCCTGTTTGTGCTTTATTAACCTCTGCGGGAAAGGAGGTGGTGGTCTTATATCCTCCAGGTTTCCTTGGATATTGAGTTTAATACCTGGGGTGAACTTATCTACAGCTGTCTTGGCAGGATATTCAGTTACTGCTAGTTTTGCTGCCGAGATAGTGCTTTCGGCAAGGTCCTACTCAGCTTCTGAGTCCTCGTGATGTTGCTTTTCTGTTTGGACTCTATCGGTTGAGGGCCCTTCTTTATATTTTAATTGTAGGCCACTTCTTGTCGTAATTACCTTGCATTGCTCGTGGCCTAACACCTTAGCAACCTCAGTATTACTAGGTAAACCCCCTGGTGGTCGAGTGTTTTGTCGTTGGGCAAATTGACCAACTTGGGTTTCTAAAGACTTGATTGTAGCCTCCTGGTTCTGTAGTCTTATCTTAGTTCGATTCATGAAGTCATCAGTACGCTTCATGAAGCGGCTATTCTCGGCCATGTATGAATCAGTCTTTGACATAAATGCCGTAAGAGAATCTGCTAGTGTGTTCAGAGACTGCTGTTGTTCGACCTACTGTTGCAGCATAGACTGCTGAGTGTGCTGCTGCGGCAGGTTCTAACTTTGGTGCTGGAATCTAGGGGCTTGGTTGATTGGATTTAAGGCATTGTTGGGGTTACTCCATAAAAAGTTTGGATGCCTTTTCCAGGATGGGTTGTAATTGTTGGACATCATATGATTGTTCCTATTATAATTTCCAGCATATAGGCTGGTTTCCTCATCTTACATGTAATCAGATGAGTTGACTGCCTTAACCTCATGTATATTTTGCTGGGCTTGCATATTCTGAACCTTCTTGGTCAGAAAAGCCAATTGTTCTGCCACCTAACTAGTTGTGTCTAATTCAAGGGCCGTGACATGGCATCTCATTCATCTCCGCCTTGATGTAGGAAACTAGAAGTCGTTCCTTGCGATTTTGTTCAGAATCTCAATGGCCTCCGCGAGTGCTCTATCCAAAAGTGTCCCATTTGCGGAAGCATCTAGCATTATCCTTGTGAAGGCATTGGTAGCATTATAGAACATGGAGACTTGCGTCCACAAGGGAAAACCATGTAATGGGCATTTGTTTAACAATTCTCTGTAGCGTTCCCACGCCTCGTACATTGGTTCATCATCATCCTGCCGAAATGATGTGAGCTCATTACGGATGCGATCTTAGAGATTTGTCGGGTTGAACCTCGTAATGAATTCTTGGCAGAGTTTATCCCAAGATCCTATGGATCCTGCTGGGATGCCATTTAACCAAGTTTTCGCCCTATTCCTCAGTGAATAAGGGAACAAATTTAATCTTAAAATATCTTCATGGACTCCTTGGATTTTGAAAGAATTGCACACTTTCATGAAAGATTTAAGATGTTGCCTTGCATCTTCAGTAACAGACCCACTAAACTGTCCAATTGTGTTCAACATGTTGAACATCACTGGTTTGAGCTCAAAGTGAGTTGCTTCAATTTCCAGGGTGACTACGCTAGGGTTTAGTCCGTTTAGGTCTTCCACCAAAAAGTCTCTAATAGTGAGCTGCCTCGGCAATGGTCGCGGTAGTGGTTGTTACGGCATTGCTGGTGGTAGTACATTATGATTAATAGGTGGAATTTGTCCTCTTGGTGGATCATCCATGACTTGAAACAGGTTGCGCCTTAGATGGTGTCCTGTGCGTTCAATTGCAGGATCCAAATCGTACAACGGACCACTCGGGTTTGCCCTGGTCGTACACTAGATAGGTCAAAGTTAATAAAAAATATAAATAATTAGAATTAAAGTTAAATAAAGAATGGTTAAAGAGCAAGAAAATAAAGATAAAAATTTAATTGCCAATCCCCGGCAACGGCACCAAAAACTTGATGCGTGTAATAATAGCGCAACTGTGCAGTGTACACGTCGCAATTAATAAAGTGATAAGTATATCGTGTATCGTCTCCACAGGGATTGATATACTTAATATGTTTTCCCTTGTTCCCTTGCTCCTAAAAAAATAAAGTAAAAACACAGATAAGTGAAATTGTCTAACTAAGTAACTAAATAACAAAACATAAAATAAAGGATGGTGAACGATATAGAGAAAGTGGGTAGGATCCAGCTGCGTCAATTAGTGGATTCGATTGATCTTCTTCTTGTCCAATGCAATTACACAACACTGCTTCGGTAGTACTGCAGATACAACCTCGGCAGCATTGGTGTTCTCTGCCGCGACAATCTCTTGCTCTTGGGCAGATGCATCAAAGTTCATCAAAGTGTCTGCAGTTGACTCTGCTTATCTCTAAGTCAGAGCGTTGTTGATGACTGGTCTTTGACGATACCTCTCGACGTGAATCAACGATAATCACCAACCAATACAATACTTCTTTTAACTTCTGAAACTCTTAACTTATCTCTAGGCCGAGTTAGTGTCGCCAACACCGTATTTATCCCTTTCGTGAATCTAACTCTCTCGATGCTAGATAAATAGATTACTTACAAACTTCTCTCTCGAGCTTGAATGCAAGAACAAGGAATGACAATAGATAAGCAAACTTTGATATTATTATTGCATTAAAACAAAGAAACAAGAAACAATCACCTCTCACTAATATCTACAACCTTCACCTATCCCTAAGAGATTTAGAATATAATGTCGATAAGTACCAATCTTAGTGGAAGGATTTCTCTAAAATCGGCTCTCTTTAACAATGTGGTCGGCTAGGCTATATATAGTCTTAACCTAGGGAAACCTTTCCTAAATAGACTCTAACTTGGAGTAGGGAGCATGTCTTCTACATGAGATCTGATGTTTCCAAGTTTGCAACCTTCTGGAAAGCTTTTATCGTTCAGTCTTTGACTTGGCCTTTTAGTGCGCTAGCCTGGTCCAATTGGTGCGATGCATCATCCTGAATATTCTCTATATTTTTGTCTTTCAGTCGCCTATCATGTTGATGTTGCCACTCAGGATGCTGTCGCGGCCTTGTCTCTACGTCGGCCTCAACACTACTTCACGCTGTTTCGGCCTTGGATATTTCCTGCATGTACTGAATATGTAATAATATACGCATTCTCTATAAATGTCGACTTTGTAAGTAGTGATAACGAAATATCCAACATTGTGCAAAGAGTCCATATTTCAGCTCAAGTTGGAGTATAGTAGGTGCATAAAGTGTCATTAAATAACTGCCTTTTGGGCACTCATCACATGTCATAGTGAATGGTCCTTTTCCTATAGCGTACACCGTGATGGACGACCCCTATATTCGTGTGCATGTCATAACGAATTGTACCTCTCTTTAAGCTTATATTGTGATGGACGACACCTCTCATTGAGCGTATTTCTCGATGAATGACCCTCTCTTCGAGTGTATGTCATAATGAACGGTCCCTCTCTTTGAGCGTATGCTGTGATGGACGACCCCTCTCTATGAGCATTTGTCGCGATGAATGACCCCTCTCTTAGAGTGCATGTCATGGTGAACGATCCCTCTCTTAGAGTGCATGTCATGGTGAACGATCCCTCTCTTTGAGCATATATCGTGATCATTGACCCCTCTATTTGAGCATATATTGCGATGAATGACCCTTCTCTTCGAGTACATGTCATGGTGAACGGTCCCTCTCTTAGAGAATCCATAATTAACTATTTGACCGTTCAAATTTTATTCGAGTAAAAAGCTAATTTGAGATTAATCTATACAATTTTGTTCAAACGCCCATAATTAACTATTTGAACTCATAAAATTTGATTTAATAACATTTGGTTGTCGTTGTGTTGGGACTAAAACGTGCATGTCTAAATATGCCTTATAGAGAATCTGTTAGAATTTTAACCGTGTCAAAAGCTAAAAGTTTGAGATTAATCTGTATAATTTTGTTCAAACACTCATAATTAACTATTTAAACTCATAAAATTTGATTTAATAATATTTGGTTATCGTTTTGTTGGGATTAAAACATACATGTCTAAAAGGGCTTAATAGAGAATTCTTTCGGATTTTAACCAAGTAAAAGGCTGAAAAATTGAGATTAATCTATATATTTTTTTTCAAAACGCCCATAATAACTATTTGAACTCATACAATTGATTTAATAACATTTGGTTATTGTTTTGTTGGGATTAGAACGTGCATGTCTAAATTGGCTTTATAGAGAATCCGTTCTAATTTTAACCGAGTAAAACGCTGAAAATTTGAAATTAATCTATATAATTTTCTTTAAAATCCCATAATTAACTTTTTGAACTCATAAAATTTGATTTTAATAACATTTGATTGTCGATTTGTTGGGTTTAAAACGTGCATGTGTAAACGGGCTTTATAGAGAATCCACTCGGATTTTAACTGAGTAAAAAACCCAAAATTTGAGATTATTCTATATAATTTTATTTGAAAGCCCATAATTAAATGTTTAAACTCATATAATTTGATTTAATAACATTTGGTTGTTGTTTTGTTGGGATGAAAAACATGCTTGTCTAAATGGGCCTAATAGAGAATTCGTTTGAATTTTAACCGAGTAAAAAGCTTAAAATTTTAGATTAATATGTATAATTTTGTTCAAACGTCAATATTTAACTATTTAAACTCATAAAATTTGATTTAATAATATTTGGTTGTTGTATTGTTGGAAGTAAAACATGCATGTCTAAAACGGCTTTATAGAGAATCCGTTCTAATTTTAACCGAGTAAAAGGTTGAAAATTTGAGATTAATCTGTATAATTTTGTTCAAACGCCCATAATTAACTATTCAAACTCATGAAATTTGATTTGATAACATTTAGTTGTCGTTTTGTTGTGATTAAAACCTGCATGTCTTAAAGGGCCTAATAGAGAATTCGTTCGATTTTTAACTGAGTAAAATACTGAAAATTTCAGATTAATCTGTATAATTTTATTCAAACGCCCATTATTAACTATTTGAACTCATACAATTTGATTTAATAACATATGTTATCGATTTGTAGCGATTAAAACGTGCATGTTTAAATGTGCTTTATAGAGAATCCGTTCGAGTTTTAACTGACTAAAAAGCTAAAAAATTTAGATTGATACGAATCCGGCTGCGGAATATCCGAATTTGTATTTGTGATTGCCCGATCGTGATTCTAGTAAGTAACTAAAATGAAAAATAGGAATTTTGAAATGAAACTCACAAGATGATATGAAATGGATGGATAGTATGGTGAAATGGAATGATGATCAGATGGTTGTTGTGTTTAGGATGAAATATGAAAAATAAGGATGTATGGATGATGAAAGTGAAGAGATGGAATGTAATTGGTGGTGTAGTGTAAACAAAGGAGGAACCAACATTAAAAGTGAAGACATGTTCCTTAAGATTTTTTAAACCGTGACTTGGGTTAAAGGTTAATGGATTGTGACCCTCTAGTTATAAGAACTAGGAACCAGCAATATAAAAAAATGAATAGGGATGAATTCCACAAGAACAATCTTGTAAGCCGATAAAGTTCAAAAAGAACTATAAAAGAGAAACACACTCAAGTTGTAATATATGCCAAAAGTTGTATCTTTTTCAATGGAATGAGTGCCTATTTATAGGTGTATGACAACAAATTGATTGACCTAGACAAATATTAAAGACTATTATTCTAGTCCCTTTCTTAGAGCAGCGCATACCGTGTCGCGATGAATGACCCCTCTCTTTGAGTGCATGTTATGGTGAACGGTTCCTCTCTTTAAGCATATACCTGATGGATGAGCCCTCTCTTTGAGCGTATATCGCGATGAATGACCCCTCTCTTCGATTGCTTGCCATAATGAATGATCCTTTTCTTAGAGTGAGCGTATACCGTGATAGACGATCCCTCCCTTTGAGTGCATGTCCCGATGAATGACCCGTCTCTTCGTGTGCATGTCATTGTAAATGGTCCTGTTCTTAGAGCGTATACCGTGATGGACAACTCATCTCTTTGCACGTATATCGCGATGAATGACCCCTCTCTTTGAGTGCATGTCATGGTGAACGGTCCCTCTCTTTGAACGTATACCGTGATGGACAAGCCCTCTCTTTGGGCGTATGTAATGATGAATGATCCCTCTCTTCGAGCATATGTCATAATAAACGGTCCTTCTCTTTGAGCGTATGCCGTGATGGACAACCCCTCTCTTTGAGCGTATGTCGCGATTAAAGATCCCTCTATTCGAGTACATGTCATGGTAAACAGTCCCTCTGTTTGAGCGTATACCATGATGAAAGACCCCACTATTTTAGCGTATGCTGCTATGAATGACCCCTCTCTTCGAGTGCATGTTATAATTAATGATCCCTTTCTTAGAGCGTATACCGTGATGGACGACCTCTCTCTTTGAGTGTATACCGCGAACAAAGCCCCCTCTGTTCAAGTGCATGTTATGGTGAGCGGTCCCTTTGTTAGAGCGTATACCGTGATGGACAACCCCTCTCTTCGAGCGTATGTCACGATGAATGACCCCTCTCATTTATCTCATTCTTTCATGCTTCATTTCACGCATGGGATCAAAGGTGAGTTACCTTACTGATCTTAGTATTTGTTACTTTTATATACTTTACAGTAAGCTACTTAAGAGTTATATGAATTAGGTTATAAATATGAATAGTCAATATAACCGCATTATTAAGTTTCAGCTTAGATCTAAATTTATATTAAGTTATTTTAAGTATTCTCATTATTTCTATTATTATGTTTTCTTCATAGGACTTACCTACAACTCAAGGAGTAAATATTAGCTCGGTGTCAGCTCAGTCAGCTTAAAAGAAGCTAAACGAAAGCTAAACATTATATTAATATATTTGTTAATTTGTATCTATTCTCCTTTTCTTTGACTCTGTAAATATATAGTATTATATGTGTTACTGTTTTCTTTTAAGAAATCTAAAAATATTATATTACTCTTTTTGTATATATATTCCTTTTTTGGTTTTTAATTTAGTGCAATTTTGTTATTAAAATATTATTTAGCTTCTGTGTATTTTGTTTTTATTATTTCTCTCGTTATCATATGTTATTTAAAATCAAAAACCCAAAAATATATTAGGTTTTGACCACTAATTATAATATTCTACAATTAAAATAATAATATTAAAGGTTTTCCTTTTTTTATGATCTTTTCTTCTTTGTTTATTTTATTTACTATTATTAATTATTATCATTGCAATATATATATATATAAAAGGTCTAGGATATTATATGTGCATTTTATTTATACTATTTGATTTCTTTTCATTTTCATTACAAATATGATAATATATATTATTTAAAGCAAAATTCGAAAAAGTATATATTTTTTCTATTTAATCTTTTAAATATTTAGTTTCCTTTCGTTTTTGTTTATATTATTATTATAATTTATTTTACCATCTTTTTATTAATATTAAGAGTATTATATTTATTATTATTGTAAAATATGATTAAATAAGATAAAACCAAATATATATCAGTAGCCTATTTTATTTACAATTAAGATCCAATAAAATAATAAAACCCACCAGCTAATTAATAAAGGCCCAAAACCCATCTGATAAGAGAAACCCTGATACCCCTACTATCTCTTTGGGCAGTCGTCAAGCCCAGCCGTTAGATCTAAGTATCTAATCTAATGGCTCAAATTAAGGGGAGCATAACCGTCCAGAATCAGACGCTCCAACGCGCGGCTAATCGGTTTCCTCACGTACGACTGTTTGAGAACTCAACGAGCGTGTATCGCATGTATGTGCCCTTTCGGATACTCTGGAGTCCGCTCGTGTCCCTGTCGTGATCGATCCCTTCTCAGTGGTCCCTCTCTTCTCCGACGCCCACGACGACAACCATGTCCCATGTTCCCCTCTCGCCCCATATCAACCACATGAGCAAAAACAAACAAAACATCAAAATTGTATAAGGAATTACAGCGAAAATCAGTATCCTTCAGCAAATTCAGAACAGTAAACGACATGGAACCGACAATTTTAGAAGCTCACAGAATGCGAATAAAGAAAGCATCACAACCAAAATCATGGATTTCAAACTTAAACAAAGCAGAGAAGGATATTTTAAGTTTTAATCAGTGTAATAAAATAGGGCTTTAAGAAGAGAAAAGCCCTAACTTTGTAATTCATTGGGAGAACCACCATTGAAATCAAAAGAATACAAATTCAGTGGTAAATACTCTCTTTTTTTTTCATAGTATAGAATCGATACAAAAAGTAGAGTAGTTTTCTTTTTTGGTACCTTTCGATTTAGAGGTCATCGGAACACTCTCCTTCGATCGACAATAAACCAATGGCCGCTTCGTCAGTTCGGGGTGAGTCGAGAGGAAAAAGAGTCTCCATCACTTTCCGTTCTTCTAAATCGAACCAAAAATGGTACTAATGTCATTCTCGCTTTGGTTTCTCTTCATAAAAGGTGGAAGCTTTGACTCTGATTTTGTTTTGTTTGTAAAAGAGGAGTTTCATTTCGAAGTAAGAAAGTTTTTTTGAAAGAAAAAGGGATAGATTTTACTTCGCCGGCCACCGTAGGTGGTGGCCGGATTCTGAAATATGCGGTGGTTTCTGGGTTGAAAGGATGAACGTTCAACTTGTTCATCCTTTCTAGAAGAACTGAACAGAGAAATGGGGGAAGATATTTTATTTTTGGTTGAAAAATGAGAAAAAAGTTTGTTTTAGTGGGACTAAATGAGTTTTATACTCATTAGATTTTTAGGAAATGGTTTTATTACCTCGTAAACCACCCCGTGTCCCTTTAATTCACCCGACAGCCCTTGCAAGTTTTCAAATTCTTTCATTTCGGTCCTGAATCAACCCAAAATCTTCTTTTCCGATTTGGTTTATTTGCAGATGGGTCCCCCCGTGTTTTTATGTCCGCTTTTGAGCCCTTCCCCTGGCTAAATTGCTTTTCGAATCCTTAATACTTTATTTCGTTTTTTAATCTAGTCCATTCCAGTAGTCTCTTTTTATTATTATGGTTTTGGTTCATTTCATTTCACTTTGTTATTTAGTTTGCTCATCATTTTATTTATCTATTTATTATTTATTTTTCCATTTATTTGTATATTTATCATGCTTTTTCATTTCCTTTGTCATGTGTTATACTTTTTTGTGCTATGTGCTCATATTCATGTATTTATTGTACCCTTTTTATTCCATCATGTATCATTAATTTTTATTTGTTTAGTATTTTTATTTGTACTTCATTTATCCCAAAATATGTCATGCATTCATATTTATTTAGGTTTATTTAATTATTCATGTCTTGTTATTTTATTTGCTCTTCTTTATATTATTTGTTCATTTGCTTTATCATGTTTCTTGTTTTATAATGCATTTAATTTACTTTATCATGCATATTCTATATGTTTTCTATTCTTATTTTTGTCGTGCCTTATATATATATATGTTATTTATTTATTCATTTACTTAGGTTGGTCATATTTGTGCATGTTTTTATGTCTTTAAATATATGATTTTATGCATGTCTAATTTTATTCGAATTTATGTCTACTTCTCACTTATGTTGCTATTTGTTTATGATTATTTATTTAATACTTCTATTATTTTGTTTTGCATGTCTATTTTATACTTCATTTATATTATGCCATGCGTATTTGATTGGTATATATTTATCTTGTTCATTTCACACCACTCCAATAATTAATGAGCCTAATTTTAAACGTTTTTATTCGGTCGTAACGGGCCCGTGTTCCAACGTAGTGTTCGCAGTGTATGCGTTGCCTTCGAATAAACACACGATAAAATAAAACTCGATTCGAATTTTTAAACAAACGCTAATTTAAATACTACTTTAATCCGGAAAATCCAAAATTAATTTAAGTGGTTATTTTGATAAAGATGTCAATTCTTGGGTGGTTTCTAAACCCTAAACCCATTTTTAAACCGTAACCGACTCTCAGAGCCTTCTTTTTTGAATCTCTGGTTTTTACGGTGTCCGGTTTACCAAAATGTCCGATGGCGACTCCCAACAGTTTTTAAAATTCTTTTCCAACTTTTTTTAATCCTTTTTCAAATTTTTAATTTTTAATCTCAAATTTCCCTTTTAAATCTCAGTCTTTTTTTAAAATCCATGATTTTATAAGTCTTTTCATGTTAAGTGTTTTCAATCCCTAATTTCTTTTTTAATTCAATTTCCATTCTTAGTCCTAAATTCCTAATTCCCAATTTCTCGAATCAATTTTCAATTTGCAACGCAAATTCCTAATTTTTAAGCCTAAATTATATTTCTCAATTTTTATCTCAAATTTTCCTTTTTAAAGTTAAACCCTAAATTTCCTAATTTTGAGGCACTTTACATTCTTAATTTTCACTCTTTCAAAAATAGCACCTTTCTAGTAAACATAAATTTTTAATTAGCGAAAGGGTCGCTACATTTGGCGACTTTGTTAGGGACGTTTTTTCAAACAAGTCAAGCCTTGTTTTTAAATACCGCTTAATTAATTTTAGAAGTTATGAAATAAAGTGGCAATTAAATTATTATTTGTTTATTAATTCGAACTTCAACATATTCCAACCCGTCTCTCTAGGTGGGGGGAAAACGCTAGTGCTTTCGTGAGGATATTGTTCCTTCATATGGGCCTAGCAAAGTACCTTTGGGGCTCGACTACCCTATGCTTTCGTAAGGATATTGTTCCTTTGTATGGGCATAGCGAAACGGTCCTCCCGGATTGAACTCGATTGAGATGAGCTTATAATGGGTGATGATCGGGGGCCTTGCTACTCTTAGAAGAGGACAACAAGGACAATTTGGGTACCGCCTAGTACCAAAACTGCATGCAGAGACCATAGAAAACCCACCCCATTAGAGCCATGTGGATAACCTAGGGTTTTAGACGAAATAAATAGGGTTGTTTTGTCTCTTGCTTCGTTGGCCCAATTATTTATTTTTCTAACCTTTTCGTGTATTTTTATTTGCATAGACATTTCATATTTAAAGGTGTTGATCTAAGTGGTTTGTCCAATTAGAGGCTTTCTTTCTGATTAGAGTAAAAAATAGAAAAATAAGAGAAAGAAAGGAAAAATAGAGAATTAGAAAGAAACAATAGAAATTTGAGAAAGGAAGAAAAAAAAACGATAGAAGATTTGAAAAAAAGAAAAAAAAAACAATGAAAAAGAAAGAGGTTGGAAGGAATAGAAATTGAGAGATTAGGAAAAAGGAGAGAGAAAAAAAAGAGAAGAGAAAATAAGAGAAATAGAAAGAAAAAAAACAATGAGAAAAAGAAAAATTGAGAGAAAAAGAAAAAAAAAAGAACAATATAGAAGTAAAAATATAAGGAAAAGAGGGTAGAAGAAAAGAAAAAGAAGAAGGAAAAATAAAGAAAAAAATCGAGAGAAGAAAAAGAAAGAAGAAGAAGAAAATAAAATAAAAAAATAATAATAACAAAAGGGCATTGAGATCTCTCAATCGATGAAAGTTGCTCAAAGGGCGATCACTAGCGTGATCAATAACATAAGAGGATTAATTAATAACATAAGAGGATTAATTGTAGGCACCATGTGACCGCTTTTCAAGGACTACACCAATCAAATGGATAAGAATTTCACTAGGCGGGGAGTGGCCCCAAGAGGGGCATTCATGTCTGATGCTAGGAAGGATAAGGGGACGACCTCGGAGCTACAACCTCAAGAACCTAAACAATCTTGCGGCAAAGGTGAGCAAACTCGAAGGACGACAGGAGTTAGTGATCAAGAATCAGAATGAGATACTATTAGGCATGAAGAGTTTTCAAGATGAAACTAGGGCACAGTTCAAGAATTAAAGGACATGATGGTTGTCGCAATCAGGGGAAAGGGTCCGACGGAAGGCTCTTTCATGCAAGAAAGCAAGAGTCAGGATTGTGAAGAGATGACTCTATCGAAAAAAGACCAAGCTATCCTTCGCCAATATGAGGTAGCTTGTAATGCCTCTGTCTGCCCCACTAAACTAGCGTTGGACAAAATCGATGCCGCTCTTAAGAAATCTTGTCCTCTTTGGTGGATGGGAGCCTCAAAGGATGTTTTAAGGGGCAAGAACGTTAGGTGAACTATGAAGTTACCCACCCAACTCCTGAGACCTTCAGGAGTTTCCCACCGCACGCAAGAAATACAACTCAAATTCCTAAGAGAGAGAAAGCAAAGAAGACCTTTAACCCTGTGCCATTTTCCTACAAGGAGATGTACTCTATTCTGTATGAGGCAAAACTAGTTTGACCCACTTGTGTTACTCCCTTCATACCGCCATATCCTGCTTGGTACGATGTTAACGTACGTTACTAATACCACGCCGGCTTAACAGGACACTCGATAGAGAACTGCATGATGTTCCAGAAGACAGTGCAAAACTTGATTAACATCGGGTTTCTGAAGATTGATTCGTCAGGCATGGCATCCAGCTCCTCATCTAATTATGGTAAACGCTAAGGAGACAAAACGATTAGGGTGGTTCAGGAGTAATGCCCCAGCCAGGGGAGGTTTAGGCGCATCTCAGTTTACTTTGTATATCCTAGATGATATTTTGCATTAACAATCTTGCACTTGTTGTCTTTGTTTCTTTATTTTTAGTCAATCTTGCTACTATTGGCCTAAAAGTAGCAATGGATCTATGTAAAGGCCACATGTTTTTAATTTCAATTAAGATATGCCTTTTGTTAAAATGTGTATATATCCCTTTATCTTTAAAGTTCCTTGGATGTCACATGCTTATGACTCAATTATGAAGTTATGAGAATGTTTTGATCATGATGAAGAATGATACCCCAATCAATAACTTTGGTCAGTAATGCACGAGAAATGAGACTACTACTCCCTCAATGATGTTCAATGATAAGAAAATCTCCTCCAAAAGGCCCAATGATATTAGATGATCTTGAGAATTTCCCGTAAGAGCATTCAAACTGCATCTAAAAGAAGGAAATAGAGGAAAAACAAAGAAAAAGGAAAAGAAAAAAGAAGAAAAAAGAGATTAAAAAAAGAAGAATAAGAGAAGAGAGAATAAATATTAAACAAAAAGCACTCCAATATTCGAAACCTGATAATAGAAATATTTGAACAAGAGTGTGGAAGTATTTGGGGCACTCCTCTAAAATGATAGGCCTAATAAGGTAGCAATGCACCATTCGAAGTCTTTGCTTCATGAGTGATGGTAATATTTTCAAATTCATGACTATGCCGAGTAAGTCGAAGCTCAGTTGTATGCTCCACCATGATCTTCGAGACAAAGGACTATGATGATTTGTTTTCCCCGAATTTTAAAAGAAAAATAAAGAAAAAAACAATAACAGATGTGAAAAAAAAGAAAAAAAAGAGAAAAAAACCCGAAAAAAACCGAAAAAGAGAGATAGAAAGAGAAAGAAAAATTCTCCTATTGCTAGATGTAGTCTGAAGCATACTTCGAATTCTCAAGAAGATACTAGCGGGGCAAGTAAGAAAAGTTTGGATACATATGAGGAGAAAGTATTGAGAACTAGGAGTAATTTTCGAATAGATTGAGCAAATACGATAATCATGAGGATGAATCGAGCAATCTGAAGGGAATCCCAAAACTTCAAATATCGCCACAACTTCCAAAGGTTAAAAATCAACTTTGAGGGTTGAGTCTAAAGCACTTGATATCCAAGGAACCTCTTCTCTACATTTTATTATTCTTTTGTGTTTGCCAAAACACATTAAAATTTTGTCTTATTTACAATTATTAAATTCTTTTATTCCAAAAG
This sequence comes from Abelmoschus esculentus, assembly GCA_035048815.1. Taxonomy (NCBI): domain Eukaryota; kingdom Viridiplantae; phylum Streptophyta; class Magnoliopsida; order Malvales; family Malvaceae; genus Abelmoschus; species Abelmoschus esculentus. Next base: position 5,950,710 of record JAUCBN010000026.1, on the reverse strand, counting down.
TTTATGAACAAGACAATTAATGCAAACAATCATCTTTGATATGAAACGAGAAGAAGGGGCAATGTGTGATATTAAGTGTTGTCGGAAAATATTACTTTGATTGTAAGATGATATATTTCGAGAGGTCAGGCCAGCGTAAATAAGTAAGGATTACTTGAGCCTATTGAGGTTACAATTTGAGCAAAGATAAACATCAAGCCTTTTGGGGTAAAAGTATATTAGGGGCAATAAAGACAGTCGATCAGAAGGCCCAGAGATAGAATTCAAAGTGGAATCCTAGAGGGTAACCCCAAATAAGCTTGTTGAAAATAAACCTCAAATGATTCAAGCCTGAGAATTGAGAGCCATTACTACAAGTGGGAAATATGAGTTTTCCGAGATTGATACTTCAGAATCTTATAACGGATTAAGAATAAGAGAATAACCGTGTTTATTTGAGAGGAAAAGAATATGAAAGAAAGAAAAAGGGAAAAGATGTCAAATTTTAGATGCTAGCTAGTCTTCTACTATAATGTTTTGAATGTTTTCAGAAATACAGATCAATCTTAATTGAAGAAACAGACCTAAGGATGTGGGGCACGTGTTCACCGTAATATTGCAATCTAAGACTAATCGTAAAGACACAATGAAAAACTATGGTTGGGACAAAGCTTAAAGGAATGAGGCATTTTTGAATAGAAGGTTTTGACCCATCAACGCAAGTCTGTTTTAGCCTTTCAAAGAATCGAAAAAAGAACAGCAAAGATAAGGATGATCTTTCGTCTAAAATTGAACTCTAGGTAGTTTGGGGCATGTGTCCACCATAGTCCTTCAGAAATAGAAAAATAAAAAAGAAGGAAAAGAGAAAAAAGAAAAGAAGAAGAGGAAAGAAAAAGAAAAAAAAGGGAAAAAAAGAGAAAGAAAAAGACTCCCAGGTGAATGCTACACCTATACCTAAAGGAGGATATTTGAATTGCAACTTGAGACATCCTGCTCTGATGCGATAGGAAGCGAGAATCTATCCTCTAAGAAAAGAAGAAAAAAGAAAAGAAAAAGAAAAATAACATTCATGCATTATTTAGGGTTAATATTCATGCATCATTTAGGTTAAGCATTCATGCATTATTTTAATCATTCATGCATCATGAAGGTTAAATGTTCATGCATCATTTAGGTTAGATATTCATGCCTCATTAGCATTCTCATTTCATTCCATCATTGCATTTTGTATATTTTAAACAGAAATTCTGAGGATGGATCAGAAACTTGATCTACAGCTCACTGAAGAAGAAACAACTCTAGAAAAATCATGAGTTCGCGGATTTGTTCGACGATAGATAGTATGAGGAAGAGAAAGAGAAAAGGAAAAAAAGAACGAAAAGGAAAAAAGAAGAAAGAAAAAGGGGGAAAGAAAGGAAAAAAAGAAGAAAAGAAGAAGAAAGGAAAAAAAGAGGAAAAATATAATGACACTCATGCATCATTTAGTTCCGCGAGAAAAGAGATGGATCTCAACAAAGAATCCAACGTCATGAAAAGCCTTCCAACCTCTAGTTATTTGGGGGAAACAAGTTTTTTTATGTATCAAGGCAATCAAATATCAAGACATCCAGATAAAATATTAGGTATTCTCTAAAGGGAGATACCACTTTGTTACGAGATATTCAGGTATTCCTTAAGCATGGTACCACTCTATATTTGAGCATCAATTTGATCCTTCCTTAAGGATGTTTACCCCAAAACAAACTTCTTAGTCAAACCCTTTCTTAAGGATGTTTTTCACAAAACAAACATCTTTAACTCGATCCTTCCTTAAGGATGTTTGAAAAAAAAGAGAGAAGAAAAGAAAAAAGAAAAAGAGAAAACCAAAAGAAAGAACAAAGAAATAAGAAAAAGAAAGAGAAAAATAAGTAAAAAAATAAGTAAAAAAAGAAAAAAGAAAAAAAAGAGAAGAAGAAGAAAGAGAAAGAGAAAGAAAAAGAAAAGAAAAGAGAAGAGAAGAGAAGAGAGAGAAAATATGAGAAAAGACTGTCAGAAATCGATGCTATTATATTCAGGGTATTAGAGGAAAAGAAAAAAAGAAGAGAGAGAGGAAGAATGAAACAAAAGACAAGAAAAAGATAAGAAGAAGAAGTGTGAAAAACAAGAGAAAAAGAAAAAAGAAGAAAAAAAAAAGAGAAAGAAAAAACAAAAAGAATAGAAAAAGAAAGAAAAGAAAAAGAGAAAAAGAAGAAAGCAAAAAGAAAAAAGAAAAAAAAAAGAGGAGAAGAAGAAGAAGAAGACAAAGAAACGGTCGAGATCGACCAAGTGAGAACATGTAGAAATCAACAAAGGATTTCTTTAATATCGAGACGGTATACGCTCGAAGAGAGGGACCGTTCTTTATGACATAGCCTAAAGAAGAGGGTCATACTTTGCGACATACGCTCGAAGAGAGGGACCATTCACTATGACATGCGCTTGAAGAAGGGGGGTCATGTTTTGCGACATACGCTTGAAGACAGGGGTTGCCCACCACGATATACGCTCAAAGAGAGGGACCGTTCTTTATGACATACGCCTGAAGAAGGGGGTCATACTTTACGACATACGCTCGAAGAGAGGGGTCGCCCACCACGGTATATGCTCGAATAGAGGGACCGTTCACTATGACATACGCCCGAAGAGGGGGATCATGCTTTACGATATACGCCCGAAGAGGGGGATCATGATTTATGATATACGCTCGAAGAGAGAGGTCACCCACCACGGTATACGCTCAAAGAGAGGGACCGTCAGATGCTGTAATGATCAGAAATCAAAGCATCTCGAAGATGTGAATTCTATGGAGAAAGGATCAACATTGTTAGAATTCTAGATTTAGGGTTTCATATAGGAGAGACTCAAGTCGAAGACTTTTGCGAAGAGCTTTATATAGGAAAGGTTCGAAGATTTTCAGAGATTGATTCTATATAGGAAGGACCAACATTTCAGACAGATTCAGAGCTTAGAGTTTCATAGAGGGGGACCCACAACTTAGAATATTTAAATTTTGTTCAAAATTTCTAAGTAGGGGAATTAAAGTTTGCTTTTGATAAATCTTTTTCTGATGTGTGCAGGTGGCCTCAAGTCGAGATATTGCTCATGGCAAAGCCTACCAGGGTTTCAAGGGATAGAAGGGCTATCAAAATTGTGGAGAAAGGGCTTTTATATCAACATCTCCAAACAGGGAAGTCGGATAAAATTAGTGCTTGTAGCCTTTACTTTATCATTGTTTTACAACGATAAGCAAAGGGGTACCTATAATCACTAATTTTATCTGGGGTAAACCTGTTTATTTTTCTCTTTGTCTTAAATAATGGGCTTTAGTTAATTGTAGTGTTAATGACAAAAAAAACAAAAACAAAAATAAAAAAAGTAAAAAGTGTAATAATGGGTTTATTATTTTTTTTAAACACGATAAAATTTAAAAACATTATATTAATATATTTGTTAATTTGTACCTATTTTTCTTTTCTTTGACTTTATAAATATATACTATTATATGTGTTACTGTTTTCTTTTAAGAAATCTAAAAATATTATATTACTCTTTTTGTATATATATTCCTTTTTTGGTTTTTAATTTAGTGCAATTTTATTATTAAAATATTATTTAGCTTTTGTGTATTTTGTTTTTATTATTTCTCTCGTTATCATATGTTATTTAAAATCAAAAACCAAAAAATATATTAGGTTTTGACCACTAATTATAATGTTCTACAATTAAAATAAAAATATTAAAGGTTTCCTTTTTTATGATCTTTTCTTCTTTGTTTATTTTATTTACTATTATTATTTATTATCATTACACTATATATAGATATAAAAGGTCTAGGATATTATATTTACATATTATTTATACTATTTAATTTCTTTTCATTTTCATTACAAATATCATAATATGTATTATTTAAAGCAAAATTCGAAAAAGTATATATTATTTTTTTTAATTTTTTAAATATTTAGTTTCCTTTCGTTTTTGTTTCTATTATTATTATAATTTATTTTATCATCTTTTTATTAATATTAATAGTATTATATTTATTATTATTATAAAATATGATTAAATAAGATAAAACCAAATGTATATCAGTAGCCCATTTTATTTACAATTAATATTCAATAAAATAATAAAACCCACCAGCTAATTAACTAAGGCCCAAAACCCATCTGATAAGAGAAACCCTAATACCCTTATTATCTCTATGGGCAGCTGTCAAGCCTCAGTCGTTAGATCTAAGTATCTAATCTAATGGCTCAGATTAAGGGGAGCATAACCGTCCAGAATCAGCCGCTCCAACGCGCGGCTAATTGTTTTCCTCACGTGCGACTGTTCGAGAACTCAACGAGCGCGTGTATCGCACGCATATGCCCTTTCGGATACCTTAGAGTCCGCTCGTCTCTCTGTCGTGATCGATCCCTTCTCAGTGGTCCCTCTCTTCTTCGACGGCCATGACGACAGTCATGTCCCATGGTCCCCTCTCGCCCTGTATCAACCACATGAGCAAAAAGAAACAAAACATCAAAATTGTACAAGGAATTACGACGAAAATCAATATCCTTCAGCAAATTTCAGAGCAGAAAATGACATGGAACCGACAAATTTAGAAGCTCACAGAATGCGAATAAAGAAAACATCACAATCAAAATCAGGGATTTCAGACTTAAACAAAGTAAAGAAGGATAAAAGTTCTAATTAGTGTAATAAAAAAGGGCTATAAGAAGAGAAAAGCCCTAACTTTGTAATTCATTGGGGGAACCACCATTGAAATCAAAATAACACAAATTCAATGGTAAATACTCTCGCTTTTTTTCACAGTATAGAATCAAACCAATGGCCGCTTTGTCGGTTTGGGGTGAGTCGAGAGGAAAAAGATTCTCCTTCGCTTTTCGTTCTTCTGAATCGAACCAAAAATGGTTCTAATGTCTTTCTCGCTTTGGTTTCTTTTCATAAAAGGTGGAAGCTTTGACTTTGATTTTGTTTTGTTTGTAAAAGAGGAGTTTTGATTCGAAGTAAGAAAGTTTTTTTGAAAGAAAAAGGGATAGATTTTACTTCGCCGGCCACCGTAGGTGGTGGCCGGATTCTGAAATATACGGTGGTTTCTGGGTTGAAAGGATGAACGTTCAACTTGTTCATCCCTTCTAGAAGAACTGAACAGAGAAATGGGGGGGAGGTATTTTATTTTTGGTTGAAAAATGAGAAAAAGGTTTGTTTTAGTGGGATTAAATGAGTTTTATACTCATTAGATTTTTAGGAAATGCTTTTATTACCTCGTAAACCACCCCGTGTCCCTTTAATTCACCCGACAGCCCTTGCAAGTTTTCAAATTCTTTCATTTCGGTCCTGAATCAACCCGAAATCTTCTTTTTCGATTTGGTTTATTTGTAGACGGGTCACCCCGTGTTTTTTGGTTTGCTTTTGATCCCTTCCCCTAGCTAAATTGCTTTTCGAATCCTTAATACTTTATGTCATGTTAAGTGTTTTCAAGCCCTAATTTCTTTTTTAATTCAATTTCCATTCTTAGTCCTAAATTCCTAATTCCCAATTTCTCAAATCGATTTTCAATTTGCAACCCTATTTCCTAATTTTTAAGCCCAAATTTTAATTCTCAATTTTTATCTCAAATTCCCCTTTTTAAAGTTAAACCCTAAATTTCCTAATTTTGAGGCACTTTAAATTTTTAATTTTCACTCTTTCAAAAATAGCACCTTTTTAGTAAACATAAATTTTTAATTAGCGGAAGGGTTGCTACAGTATTGAACTGACCATTTCTTAGAGCGTATACCGTGATGGACAACCCCTCTCTTTGAGAGCATGTCGTGGTGAATGACCCCTCTCTTCGAGCGTTTGTCATAATGAACGGTCTCTCTCTTTGAGCGTATTCCGTGACGGATGGACCCCTCTCTATGAACGTATATCGTGGTGAATGACTCCTCTCTTCAAGCGTATGTCATAATGTACGATTCCTCTCTTTGAGTGTATGCCGTGATGGACAACCCCTCTCTTTGAGCTTATGTCGCGATGAATGACCCCTCCCTTCGAGTGCATGCCATGGTGAACGGTCCCTCTCTTTGAGCGTATACCGTGATGGACAACCTCTCTCTTTGAGCATATGTTGCGATGATTAACCCCTTTCTTCGAGTGCATGTCATAATGAATGGTCCCTCTCTTTGAGCGTATACTGTCATGGACGACCCCTCTCTTTCAACATATGTTGCAATGAATGACCCCTCTCTTCGAGTGCATGTTATAATGAACCGTCCCTTTCTTAGAACGGGCCCTTTCATATATTGAATGACCCATGTCTACGACCGCATGTCGTAATGAACGGGCCTCTCTTTCAGCGTGTTTTGCGGTGAATAACCCATCTCTTTGAGCATATATCATAATGAACTATCCCTCTCTTTGACCGTATACCATGATGAACGACCCCTCTCTTTAAGCGTATCTCGCGATGAATAATCCCTCTCTTCGAGTTCATGTCATAATGAACAATCCCTCTCTTAGAGTGTATACCGTGGTCGATTACCCCTTTCTCTGAGCGTATGTCGCGATGAATGACCCCTCTCTTCGAGTGCATGTCATAATGAACGGTCTCTCTCTTTGAGCCTATACCATGATGGACGACCCCTCTCTTTAAGCGTATGTTGCGATGAATAACCCCTATATTTTAGAGCATGTCATAATGAACGGTCCTTCTTTAGAGCGTATACCATGGTCGATGCTCTTTCAAAAAAAATATCGTGGTCGATGACCTTTATCTTTGAGCGTATGTTGCGATGAATGACCCATCTTCAAGTGCATGTCATAATGAACAACCCCTATCTTTGAGCGGATACCGTCATGACAAACCCTCTCTTTGAGCGTATGTCTCGAACAATGACCCCGCTCTTCGAATACATGTCATAATGAATTCTTAGAGCGTATACCATGATGACTGACCTTGCTCTTTTAGTGTATGTCGCAGTTTATGACCCATCTCTTCGAGCGTGTGTCATAATGAATAGTTCCTCTCTTTGAGCATATAGCGTGATGAACAACATCTCTCTTTGAGCGTATGTCGCGATGAATAAACCCTCTCTCCGAGTGCATGTCAAGGTGAACAATTCCTCTCTTTAAGCGTATACCGTGATGGATGACCCCTCTCTTTGAGCGTAACTCGCAATGAATGACCCTACTCTTCTAGTGCATGTCATAATGAAAGGTCCCTCTATTTGAGCGTATAGCATGATCGGTGACCCCTCTCTTTGAGCGCTTGTTGCGATGAATGACTCTTCTCTTTGAGTGCATGTCATGGTACACAGCCCCTTTCTAAGAGCTTATACCATGATGGACGACCCTTCTCTTTGAACGTATGTGGAGATGAATGACGCCTCTCTTCAAGCGTATGTTATAATGAACGATCCCTCTCTTTGAGCGTATACCGTGATCGATGACCCCTCTCTTTGAGCATATGTTGCGATGAATGACTCCTCTCTTTGATTCATGTCATGGTGAACGGTCTCTTTCTTAAAGCGTATACAGCGATGGACGATCCTTCTCTTTGAGCGTATGTCTCGATGAAATGCCTCTTCCTTCGATTGCATTTCATTATAAAATGTCCTTTTCTTAGAGCGTATATCGTGATGGACGACCCCTCTCTTTGAGCATATGTCGCGATGAATAACCCCTCTCTTCGAGTGCATGTCATGGTGAACGGTCCCTCTCTTTGAGCGTATGTAGCGATGATTGACCCCTCTCTTCGAGTGCATGTCATAATGAACGGTCCCTCTCTTTGAGCGTATACTGTGATGGACGACCCCTCTCTTTGAGCGTATGTCGCAATGAATGACCCGTCTCTTCAAGTGCAAGTCATGGTGAACAGTCACTCTCTTTGAGCATATACAGTGATGGACGACGCCACTCTTTGAACGTATGTCGCGATGAATGACCCCTTTCTTCGAGTCCATGTCATAATGAACGGTCTCTCTCTCTCTGGGCATATACCGTCATGGACGATCCCTCTCTTTGAGCGTATGTCACGATGAATGACCCCTCCCTTCGGTGCATGTTATTATAAACGGTCCCATTCTTAGAGCGTATTTCGTGATGGATGACCCCTCTTTATGAATGTATGTCGCGGTGAATGACTCCTCTCTTCAAGCGTATGTCATAATGAACAATTCCTCTATTTGAGCGTATGCCGTGATGGACGACCCCTCTCTTTGAGTGTATGTCACGATGAATGACCCCTCTCTTCGAGTGCATGTCATGGCGAACTGTCCCTCTCTTTGAGCGTATACCGTGATGGACAACCTCTCTCTTTGAGCGTATATCGCGATGATTAAACCCTCTTTTCGAGTGCATGTTATAATGAATGATCCCTCTCTTTGAGTGCATGTTATAATAAACCGTCCCTTTCTTAAAACGGGCCCTTTCTTATAATGAATGGGCCATGTCTACGAGCGCATGTCATAATGAACAGGCCCTCTCCTTCAGCATGTTTTGCGGTGAATGACCCATCTCTTCGAGCATAAGTCATAATGAGCTGTACCTCTCTTTGACCGTATACCATGATGAACGACCCATCTCTTTAAGCGTATGTCGTGATGAATAACCCCTCTCTTCGAGTGCATGTCATAATGAACGGTCCCTCTCTTAGAGCGTATACCGTGTTCGATGACTCCTTTCTTTGAGCGTATGTCGCGATGAATGACCTCTCTCTTCGAGTGCATGTCATAATGAACGGTCACTCTCTTTGAGCCTATACCGTGATGGACGACCCCTCTCTTTAAGCGTATGCTGCAACGAATAACCCCTCTATTTTAGAGCATGTCATAATGAATGATCCTTCTTTAGAGCATATACCATGGTCGATGCTCTTTCAAAAAAAATATCGTGGTCGATGACCCTTTTCTTTGAGCGTATGTCGCGATGAATAACCCCTTTCTTCGAGTGCATGTCATGGTGAACAGTCCCTCTCTTTAAGCGAATGCCGTGATGGACGAACCCTCTCTTTGACCGTATGTCGCGATGAATGACCCCTCTTTTCGGGTGCATGTCATCATGACCGATCCCATTCTCAGAGCGTATACCATGAAGGACGATCCCTCTCTTTGAGCGTATATCGCGGTGAACGACCCCTCTCTTCAAGCAAATCTCGTAATGAACGGTCCCTCTCTGAGAGTATACCATGATGGATGACCCTCTCTTTGAGCGTATGTCGCAATGATTGACCCTTCTCTTCAGGTGCATGTCATAGTGAACGGCCCTTTTCTTAGAGCGTATACCGTCATGGACGACCCCGCTCTTTGAGCGTATGTCGCGGTGAATGACCCCTTTGTTCGAGCGTATGTCATAATGAATGATCCCTCTCTTTGAGCATATACCATGATGGACAACCCCTTTCGTTGAGCGTATGCCGCGATGAATGACCCCTCTCTTCGTGTGGATGTCTTGGTGAACGGTCCCTCTCTTCGATCGTTTACCGTGAAGGATGACCCCTCTCTTTGAGCGCATGTCGCGATGAATGACCCCTCTCATTGAGTGCATGTCATGGTGAACTGTCCCTCTCTTTCATCGTATACCGTGATTGACGACCCCTCTCGTTCAGCGTATGTTGCGATGAATGACACTTCTCTTCGAGTGCATGTCATGGTGAACAGTCCCTCTATTTGAGCGTGTACCGTGATAAACGATCCTTCTCTTTGATCGAATGTCGCGATGAATGACCTCTCTCTTCGAGAGCATGTCATTATAAACGGTCCCTCTCTTTAAGCGTATACCGTCATGGACGACCCCTCTCTTCGAGTGCATGTCATAATGAGCGGTCCCTTTCTTAGAGCGTATACCGTGATGGACGACCCCTCTCTTTAAGCATATGTCGCAGTGAATCTTAGAGTCCATGTCATGGGGAATGGTCCCTCTCATTGAGCATATACCGTGATGGGCGACACCTCTCTTTGAGCGTATGTCACGATAAATGACCCATCTCTTCGAGTGCATGTCAAAATTAATGGTCCCTTTCTTAGAGCATATATCATTATGGACGACCCCTCTCTTTGAGCGTATGTCACGGGGAATGATCCCTCTCTTTGAGCGTATGTCGCAGGGAATGACCCCTCTCTTTGAGCGTATGTCGCAGGGAATGACCCCTCTCTTCGAGCGTATGTCATAATGAATGGTCCTTCTCTTTGAGCGTGTGCTGTGATGGATGACCCCTCTTCGAGTGCATGTTATAATGAACTGTCCTTTTCTTAAAGCGTCTACCGTGATTGACGACCCCTCTCTTTGAGCGTATGTCACGATGAGTGACCCCTCTCTTCGAGTGCATATGTATGCTCCAACTCTCCAATTGTTGTTGTGGAGAGAAGCTTTGATATTCCTGACCATGATTACAATCAAGCCTTGATAAGTCGGCTATAGTGATTAATGAAATGGATAGGATGGAATGTATATAAGGTGATAAAGAAATAGTATTCAAAGGTAACAAAAGTAGAACTTATGCTATGAAAGAAAAAACCCAACTTATAGTATGCTTTGACAGTGGTATAGGACTTAGACCCTTAGGAAATAAGTTCCTAGAATCTTAAGTATGGATTGAAAAGATAGAAGATGCAACAAACCTATATAATAGATTTGATAAGTCGATTTAGTTCTAAAAAGAACAAGTTTGAGAGTAAACTCACAAAGGAATATTTATATTGATCAAAGATGTGATTTACAAATGAATTTAAGTTCTATTTATAGTTTTCTAAGAGGTTTGGCCGGAATTTCCTTTAATTATTAGGATAACAATTTATTTGAATGGCGTCCCCCCTCCAAATCTATTCGAAAAGATGTAACTTCTCGGTCCAGCCTGCACTATCTTCAATAATTTGGCCATATCTCGAGCTCCCGATATCGGATTGATGCAATTCAACATGTGTTCGAAAGATAAGAGATAGGGTCCAAACCCCAGTTATGCTTGTATCCAGCTCTAAAATGGCAAACAAGTGGACCATCATGAATCTGTCCAATGAAAAGTGTTATCTTTGTTTTGGCACCCATTTCCATTCCCTCCATGATCTTGGCGCCCAATATGGATAATGGATGGACATGATGCTTGGTGAAGGGTATGTGACCTTTGGGTGTTGAGTTGGGAGTGATAGCTAGAGTTGAGGTGAGCTAATCGAGCTGAAAGTGAGCTGAATTGAACTGAGTTATCTAGCTGAAAGATATAGCTAAAGTTTGAAGCTAAAATAAGCTAATCTGAGATGCCTTTAGCAAAGTGAGTTGGTTCGTTAGCTTCCCTATACTCTCTTCTAGTGCTAGGAGTGTTTTGGAGCTGATCCAAATCTCCTAAGGCCTCGTTTTGAATTATGCTTCATTTGAGCTTATATGGGATTTGTGAGCTGACATGAAGCTAGTCTTGAGTTCTTTAAGTACCATGGGAGTGTTCCATGCATTTTCAAGCTATTCTGAAGTTGGCTCCTTGTGTTTCTAGCATTGCCTTTCGTTTAGCTTCTTCTGAGCTAACTGAGTTGACACCGAGCTAATACTTACTCCTTGAACAGTATGTAAGTCCTATAAAGAAAACATAATAATGGAAATAATGACAATAATTAAAATAACTTAATATAAATTTAGATCTAAGCTGAAACTTAATAATATGGTTATAATGACTATTCATGTTTATAGCCAAATTAATATAACTCTTAAGTATCTTACTATAAAGTATATAAAAGTAATAAATACTAGCATCAGTAAGATAACTCCCCTTTGATCCCATGCGTGAAATGAAGCATGAAGCATGAAAGTATGATATAAATGAGCAAAAATGTGAACACATCAGTACGTCATGATAAATGACCCCTCTCTTCGAGTGCAAGTCATAATGAACGGTTTCTATATTTGAGCTAATACCGTGATCGATGACCCCTCTCTTTGAGCGTATGTTGGGATGAACGACCCCTCTCTTCGAGTGCATGTCATGGTGAACGGTCCCTCTCTTTGAGCGTATGTCGCGATGAATGATCCCTCACTTCGAGTGCATGTCGCGGTGAATGACCTCTCTCTCCAAGCGTATGTCATAATGAACGATTCCTCTCTTTGAGCTTATGTAATGATGCTCGACCCCTCTCTTTGAACGTATGTCGCGATGAATGACCCCTCTCTTTAAGTGCATGTCATGGTGAATGGTCCCTCTCTTTGAGCGTATACCGTGATGGACAACTCCTCTCTTTGAGCGTATGTTGCAATGAATGACCCCTCTCTTCGAGGGCATGTTATAAAAAAACGTCCCTTTCTTAGAGCGTATACCTTGATGGTTGACCCCGCTCTTTGAGTGTATGTCCTTGTGTCCCTCCCTTTGAGCGAATACTGTAATGGACGATCCCTCTATTTGTGCGTATGGCGCGATGAATGACCTCACTCTTCAAGTGCATTTTATAATAAACAGACCCTCTCTTAGAGATTATACCGTGACAGACGACCCCTCTCTTCGAGCGTATATCGTGATGGACGACCCCTCTCTTTGAGCGTATATTGCGGTGAATGACCCCTCTCTTCGAGCATATGTCATAATGAATGGTCCCTCTCTTTGAGTGTATACCTTGATGGGCGACCCCTTGATTTCAGCGAATGTTGCAATGAATGACCCCTCTCCTCGAGTGTGTGACTGGGAGAATTTCCCCTATTTGAGCGTATACCGTGATGGACGACCAATCATTTTGAGCATATGTCGCGATGAATGACCCCTCTCTTCAAGTACATATCATAATAAATGGTCCCTCTCTTTGAGTGTATACCGTGATGGACAACCCCTCTTTAAGCCTTTGTCGCGATGAATAATCCCTCTCTTCGAGTTCATATCATAATGAACGGTCCTTCTCATAGAGCGTATACGATGGCCGATGACCCATTTCTTTGACCTATATCTCTTCAAGTGCATGTCATGGTGAACGGTCCCTCTCTTTGAGCGTATATCGTGATGGACGACCCCTCTCCTTGAGCGTATGTCGCGATGAATGACCCCTCTTTTCGAGTGAATGTCATGCTGAGCTGTCCCTCTCTATTAGCATATGCCATGATGGACGACCCCTCTCTTTGAGCGTATGTCGCGATGAGTAACCCCTCTCTTCGAGTGCATGTCATAATGAACGGTTCCACTCTTTGAGCGTATAATGTCATCGACGACCCATCTCTTTAAGCGTATGTCGCAAAGAATGAGCCCTCTCTTCGAGTGTATGTCATAATGAACGGTCCCTTTCTTAGAGCATATATCGTGATGGATGACCCCTCTCTTTGAGCATATGTCTTGGTGAATGACCCCTCTCTCCGAGCATAAATCATAATGAATGGTCCCTCTCTGTGAGCGGGTGTCATGATAGATGACCCCTCTCTGTGAGCGGGTGTCATGATAGATGACCCGTCTCTTTGAGCGTATGTCGCGATGAATGAACCTTATCTTTGAGTGCATGTCATAATGAATGATCCCTCTCTTTAAGCGTATACTATGAAGGACGACCCTTTTGTTTGAGCGTATGACTCGATGAATGATACATCTCTTCGAGTGCATGTCCTAATGAACAGTCCCTTTCTTAGAGCGTATACCGTGATTAATGATCCCTCTCTTCGAGCGTATGTCATAATGAAATGTCCTTATCTTTGAGAGTATACCGTGATAGACGACCCTTCTCTTTAAGCCTATGTCACGATAAATGATCCCTCTCTTCGAGTGAATGTCATAATGTACGGTCCCTGTCTGAGAGCGTATTAGAGAATCCGTTTGATTTTTTTTTGAAAGAAAAGGCTTCATTAAGAAACCCTTATAGCCAGTCACCTCGGGAGGTGAGTTGGCCCCTATGGGGAAAAGAGTATTCAAGTTTTTATTGAGAAGAAGAGGAGAACCTCTCTGAATTTGCAGAAGCCCGAATAAAATCGGGAAAGTTACATCCAAAAGAGAAAGAAAAAAAAGAACGCAAAGCTCTAGAAGCAAGGACATGAGCTACAACATTTTCTTCTCTAGGTATATAACAAATCATACAATCGGGCAAAGCACCAAGAGTAGAACGAATTCAAGACAATAAAGGTTGCACCACGGAAAGATCATGATGATGGGTGTTGTTAACTTTGTTGGCAATAGAAGCAGAATCGGTCTCAAGGATGACATTAGACCAACCATTATCAACAACAAGATTAAGTCACTCCAAAATGCAAGAGCTTCAGCTGAAGCTAGATTTAGACAGAAGGCGAGGGGCATAGAGCATCCACCAAGGGCAGAGCCTGAAGAATCCCGAGCGATGACACCTACAGTAGCTCCCTTTAAAATTGGGTAGAAGGCGCCATCCATATTAACTTTAACAAAACCGCGGTCTAGTTTTGTCCATCTAGCCTGAGCAAAGGTTGGCTCAGCTAGTCGGGATCTTAGATGGAGAGCATCATTGGCTGATGTATAATCGTCGAAGAGTTTTCGTGCGTTAAATACAGTTAACCATGGTGGTTGGAGATGGTTGTTATGGACAAAGTCATTACGACGATTCCATAAATTCCATAGAATTGTTATCATGGAGGAGAATTCGTGCAATGAGAGAAAACCAACTATTTCAGAAAGCCACTGGTGGGGGGAGATTGAAGTATTAGAGAAAATACAGCCTCAAAACCCTACCAAACGGAGAGCTTCCATGGCACTAGGACAATCCCTTAAAGCATGAAGGGTAGTTTCAATATCCGTATTACAAATTGGGCAAACCCCAGTACCGAGATTTGCTTGGAGGATTTTGTGGCCAGACGGTAGGGCATCATGGCTTAATCGCCATCCAAAGGAACGAACCTTAGGCAACGTAGAAAGAATTTTCCATAGCCTAGAGGGTCTATTAACCGGCCCTAGTTATAGTTGGAAAAATTGATAACCAGAACGCACCTTAAAGATGCCAGAGTCGTGATGATCCCAAAGGGTAGTATCTTTCGTATCATTAATGATTGGTACATTAAGGATTGTGTTAGCATCTTTGTGGGAGAAGTAATCTCTCGCATTGGATTCATCCCATCGGGTTAGATTAGACATCATAAAAATATCCTGCTCGAAGAGGGACTTCCTCATTCACTTCATTATCGCCATAAAGGTGTAAAGGCTTAGATCCTCCCCAATTGTCGAAGTGGATCTGTATCTGACTTGACATACCTGGTCGTTTAAAAAAGCCATTTCCAAGTTTAGAGATAGATATACTAAGACCTTTCCAAGCAAAGAAAGATCTTCAAGTGGAATCGAATTCAAGCACAGAACATGATGGATAATATTTACACTTGTAGACCTGACTAAGAAGATTATCAGGCTCATAAATTAGTCTCCAAATTTGTTTACCAAGTAACGTAATGTTGAAATTGTGAAGATCGCGAAACCCTATACCTACGTCTGCTTTCGGTAGACAGATAGTGTCCCTCTAAAGTATATGCTGTTCACATTTATCGGCTTTACCCGACCACCAGTAACGGCGTATCGAAGTAGTCATATCATCGATAATGTTTTGGGGTAGAAGGTAACAAGACGTAACATATTGTGGAATTGATTGTACGATAGATTTGATGAAAATTTCTCTATCGCTAAAGGAGAGAAAGTGCCTATCCCATTTGCTAAGACGAGCATTCATTTTGTCTCTGGTAAAACCCAAATTTGTTGTCTTATTCTTCCCAATGGGGAGTGGAACCCCCAAATAAATACCAGGATCATCGACTTCTCTTACATTAAGGATGTTATTGATTTTTGATCGAAGGGATGTAGATGTTTTGCGTGAGAAATATATAGTTGATTTTTTAAAATTCACCGCCTGACCAGACGAAATGACATAAAATGCAAAACGTCCTTGAGGTGTTGGCTTCTGTAGTTGAATTCTGAACGAACACCACACAGTCAGCAAAGAGGAGGTGATTTATACGGGGGTCGTTCCTGCTAGCACAAAGGCCAGGGAGATTGCCAATAACTTTCTCAGCATTGAGCAATGCTGAAATACCTCGAGTACAGAAAAGAAACAAGAAAGGTGAAAGGGGATCTCCTGGTCGAAGCCCTATTTTCGAGCTTATGTCATAACTAATGGCCCCTCCTTGAGCGTATGTCGCGATGAATGACCCCTATTTTCGAGTGCATGTCATAAAGAATAGTCCCTCTCTTTGAGCGTATACTGTGATGGACGACCCCTCTCATGGAGCCTATGTTGCGATGAATGATCACTCTCTTCGATAGCATTTCATAATGAACGGTCCATCTCTTTAAGGGTATACTGTGATGGACGCCGCCGCACTTTGAGCGTATATCGCGAGTAATGACCCCGCTCTTCGAGTGCGTGTCATAAGGAACAGTCCTCTCTTTGAGCGTATACTGTGACCGATGACCCCTCTCTTTAGGCGTATGTTGCGATAAATGACCCCTTTCTTCAAGAGCATGTCATAATGAACGGTCCCTCACTTTGGGCGTATACCGTCATGGACGACCACTCTCTTTGAGCGAATGTTGCGATGAATGATCCCTCTCTTCGAGTACATGTCATAATGAACGGTCCCTTTCTTAGAGCGTATACCGTGATAGACGACCCCTCTCTTTGAGAGTATATCGCGATGAATGACCCCTCAAATTGAGTTTTTGAGCATAAGTTGTGATGAATGACCCTTCTCTTCGAGTGCATGTCATGGTGAGAGGTCCCTCTCTTTGAGCGTATACCTTGATGGACGACCCCTCTCTTTGAGAGTATGTCACGATGAATGACCCCTCAAATCGAGTTGTTGAGCATATGTTGCGATGAATGACCCTTCTCTTCGAGTGCATGTCATGGTGAGAGGTCCCTCTCTTTGAGCGTATACCTTGATGGACGACCCCTCTCTTTGAGCGTATATCACGATGAATGACCCTCTTTGTGAGTGCATGTCATAATGAACAATCACTTTCTTAGAGCGTATACCGTGATGGGCGACACTTCTCTTTGATCGTATGTCACGATGAATGACCTTTCTCTTCAAGCGTATGTCATAATAAACGATCCTTCTCTTTGAGTGTATACTGTGATCGATGAACACTCTCGTTGAACGTATATTGCGATGAATGACCCCTCTATTTGAGTACATGTCAAGGTGAACGGTCCAATTGTTAGAGCCTATACCGTGCTGGACAACCCTTCTCTTTGAGCGTATGTCGCGGTGACTAACCCCTCTCTTCAAGCGTATGTCATAGTGAACGGTTCCTCTCTTTGAGCGTATGCGGTGATGGGCGACCCCTCTCTTTGAGTGTATGTCGCGATGAATGACCCCTCTCTTTGAGTGCATGTCATAATGAACGATCCCTCTCTTCGATCGTATACCGTGCTGTACTCTGCCGCTCTTTGCGTGTATGTTGCGATAATGAACCCTCTCGTCGAGTGCATGTCATAATGAGCGGTCCCTCTCTTTGAGCCTATACCGTGATGGACTCCGCCTCTCTTTGAGTGTATGTCGCGATGAATAACCCCTCTCTTCGATTGCATGTCATAACGAATGGTCCATCTCTTTGAGCGTATACCGTGATGGTCGCCGCCGCACTTTGAGCATATATCGTGATCAATGACCCCTCTCTTCGAGTGCATGTCATAATGAACGATCCTCTCTTTGAGCATATACCGTGAGGGACGACACCTCTCTTTGAGAGTATGTCGCGATGAATGACCCCTCTCTTAGAGTGCATGTCATAATGAACGGTCCCTCTCTTCGATCGTATACCTAGAGGTGGCAAATGGGACATTCGGTTTGGTTTCGATTCGGTTCATTTCGGGTTTATTTACATTCGGTTTAGATTCGGTTTGGATCAGTTCTGGTTTCGGTTTTGATTTTAATTCGTTTATATGATAATTTGGTTCGGTTTAGATATTGGATCGGTGATTTGGGTCAATATCGGATCTATTGTTTTCGGGTCGGGTTAATATCGGGTTGAAAGTTTTCGGGTCAGGTCCATGTAGGGTCATTCAGATCATTTCAGGTCAATTCAATCTTTGAATTTTCAGGTTAATTTGGTTTGAGTTGGACTTAAGTATAAATGTAATCGTCTATATTATATATAGAATTAATCATATATTCTTGTAAAAATATATCATTTTTATTTCATATTGGAATTGTTTTGAAAATTTTTGCCTCAACTTTTATTCGAGTAAAGTCAGTATTGGTAATATAAGGGATAATGCCATTTTTGTGAATACATGGATTCATTAATAACATTTTGGTCATTTTTATAGTGCCCCAAATTTTAACAAAAACTAAGCTGATTTTTAAAGTAGGAAATGTAATATTAAAAATTAAATTATTATCAGATGTAGTGATTAATTAGTATTATCATAATAAAAAAGATAATAAAATATATATTATTTAATTATTTATCATATTGTTAAAAAATAAACTATAGTAAAAATATATTATTCATTCACTTTGACTCAATTATCGGGTTAAAATCGGATTGATATTCGGTTTAGATCGTTTTTTAGCAAGTTAATTTCGGGTTGTTTTCGGTTCGGGTTACTTTCGGTTCGGGTGAAATCGGTTACGGGTTCTTCTAGAATTTGGATCGGTTTCGTTTTCGGTTCGGGTTTCGAATCATGCTAAATCATCAGTTTCGTTTCGGTTCGGGTTTTGGTTCGGGTAAATCGGTTTGATTTTCGGTTCTCGGATCAAGTTTGCCAGGTCTACGTATACCGTGATCAATGACCCCTCTCTTTGAGTATATATTGTGATGAATGACCCTTCTCTTTGAGTGCATGTCAAGATGAATTGTCTCTCTCTTTGAGCGTATACCTTGATGGACTACCCCTCTCTTTGAGTGTATGTCGCTATGAATGATCCCTCTCTTCGAGTGCATGTCATAATGAATAGTCTCTTTCTTAGAGCGTATACCGTGATTTACGACCCTTCTATTTGAGCGTATCTCGCGATGAATGATCCCTCTCTTCAAGAGTATGTCATAATGAACGATCCTTCTCTTCGAGTGTATACCGTGATTGATGACCCCTCTCTTTTAACGTATATTGCGATGAATGACCCCTCTCTTTGAGTGAATGTCATGGTGAAAAGTCCATTTCTTAGAGCGTATATCATGATGGACAACCATTCTCTTGAGCGTATGTCGCGTTAAATGACCCCTCTCTTCAAGCATATGTCATAGTGAATGGTCTCTCTTTGAGCGTATATGGTGATGGACGACCAATCTCTTTGAGCGCATGTCGCGATGAATGACCCCTTTCTTCGAGTGCATGTCATAAGGAAAAGTCCCTCTCTTTGAGCGTATACCGTGATGGACGCCGCAGCACTTTGAGCTTATATTGCGATTAGTGACCCCTCTCTTCGAGTGATGTCATAATGAACGGTCCCTCTCTTTCAGCGTATACCTCTTCGACTGCATGTCATAGTGAACGATCCCTTTCTTAGAGCGTATATCGTGGTGGACGAGCCCTCTCTCGGAGTGTTTGTCGTGATGAATTCCCCCTTCTTTGAGCATATGTCATAATGAACAGTCCCTCTCTTTGAGCGTATATCGTGATTGACGACCCCTCTCTTTGAGCGTTTTTCACGATGAATGACCCCTCTCTTCAAGTGCATGTCATGGTGAACGGTCCCTCTCTTTGAGTGTATACCGTGATTGACGACCCCTCTCTTTGAGCGTATGTCGCGATATTTGACCCCTCTCTTCGAGTACAAGTCATAATTAATGGTCCCTTTCTTAGAGCGTATACCGAGATCAACAACCCCTCTCTTTGAGAATATGTCACGATGAATGACCCCTCTCTTAGAGTACATGTCAGTGAATGGTCCTTTTCTTAGAGTGTTTACCATGATGGACGACCCCTCTCTTTGAGCGTATGTCGCGATGAATGACCCCTCTCTTCGAGTTCTCTCCTTAACTGTTGTTTTTAATTCTAGGGTTTACTCTCCCTTAAATTGTGATAATGAAGGCTTGCATTGCATGTCTTCTCTTTCTTGCTTGCTGAAACTGACAACCTTGAAATAATGTAAAGACTCTCTTGAAAGCGTTAAAACCATTGCTGGAAATAACAACATTCAAGTGGTGTAATTGCTCCATTGAATTGCATTGTAACCAATCAGCCTTGATGGGTCTTCAAGGGACTTCAATTGATGTAAATGCCATGTCATTCCTGAGAATATGATCAACCATTTGCTCCAAAAGAATAACATAGCTGAAATATATAAGCAACCACTAGATAACAACTTTATTCAATAAAAATAAAACTGAATGCATGAAACAGATTTAATGAGCTAGATTAATTAATGAAATTAGTTACATTGAATGTTCTAGTTTAATTAATTAAATCACACACTAAATTAACTTATAAACATAAGAAAACTAGCATGCTTTAAGTGAACTATCATGCATTAATTAAACTAATGAACTTAATTGAACTAACATGCTTAAATGAACATCAAGCATTATTTATTCATGCACACATGCTTAACGATCCCTTGAATGACCCCTATCTTTGAGTGCATATCTTGGTGAACGATCTCTCTCTTTGAGCGTATACCGTGATGGGCAACTCCTCTCTTTGAGCGTATGTCGCAATGAATGACCCCTCTCTTCGAGTGCATGTCATAACAAATAGTGTCTTTCTTAGAGCGTACATCATGATGGATGACCATTCTCTTTGAGCGTATGTCGCGATGAATGAGCCTTCTCTTCGAGTGTATGTCATAATGAACAGTCCTTTTCTCAGAGCGTATACCGTGATGGAAGATCTCTCTCTTTGAGCGTATGTCACGGTCAAATGACCCCTCTCTTCGAGCGTATGTCATAATGAACGGTCCCTCACTTTGTGCGTAAGCCGTGATAGACGACCCCTCTCTTTGAGCGTATGTCACGATCAATGACCCCTCTCTTCGAGTGCATGTCATAATGAACTGTCCCTTTCTCAGAGCGTATATCATGATGGAATACACCTCTCTGATATGCTCCAACTCTCCAAGATGCTTGTAGAGAGAAGCTTTGATTGCCCGGACCTTAGAATGTAAGCCAAGCCTTGTATCACGCTTTCCTGAACAAAAGAATGTTAAAAGATGCTGGAAATAAGATAAGGATGATTCAAGAAGGGGTTATGGTGTAGGGGATGTTGATGGTTGATTAAGGAAGGGAATAGAGGTGTTTAACTGATGTAAATGATATGAAAGGATATGTAAAGGGCTGGTGAAGAATAGTGGACGAAAATGGAATATGGATGGTGATTATGGGGTGTTGAAATGATAGTATTCAAAGGGGTAAAGGTTGAACTTATGTTATAGGAACATAAACCCAATCTAGTTGCAACTCTGAGGGTGGTAGATGCACTTAGACCTCTTGGAAATGTAATTCCAGAAACCTAAAGTATAAAGGATGGAGGGTGATGCCATAATTCAAAGAGATGATTTGATATGTTGATAAAGTTCTAAAAAGAAAAAGAATGAGAGATTAACTCAGAAACTAAATAATCTGATTCAAAGTTGTTGTCTGAAATGCCAAAATGGCTACATATTTATAGGAAATGAAAGGGTGTGGACAAGGGACATTTCCCTTTGAAAGGGTGGCCGAATAGTGGCCTTGGTGTCTGTTTAATTGGTGGCGTCTCCCACTTTAACCGTTCGGTTGAATGGTGTCTCCTCCCAATAATTGTTGTAACTTTTCGATTTAAAATTCTAGCCTGCACAGTCTTCAATAAATTGGACATATCTCGAGTTCCCGACAGCGGATTGATGAGATTCAACATGCTCTGGAAAGTAAAGAGACTTAGGAACAACTTTCATGAAGACACCAAAGTCCAATTCTACTCATATCCTTCTCGAAATCGGCACACAAGTGGACCATCATGAATCTGTCCAATGAAGAGTGTTATCTCTTTGTTTTGGCGCCCAAAACATGTTTCCTTCCATGTTGGTCAGTTGTGTCTCTTGGGGAGAGAACATGTTCTTCCATGTTTGAGCTGTAGGTTGTAGGGTGAGCTAAGATGAGCTGGATGAACTAAGATTGAGCTGGGTTGAGCTGAGCTAGCTAGTTGAAAGTTCTCCATCTTTGAGTGAAGATTTGAGCTGAACGGCTAACCCCCTATCTTAGTGAACTTATCTTAAGGGCCATAATACTCTACTCAATCCATAAGAGTGAGTAGGAGCTTATCCGAATTCCATATTAATTAAAATTCACCATTTGTCGTTTTGAGCTCATTCTAGATTCGTGAATTGGAATGAAGCTAGCATCCGCTTCATTGCGCTGCCTAGGAGTGTCTTGTACATTTTAGTGCTGATCGGAAGCTGGTAAGTTTCTCAAACAATGATTCTTTGTTTTCAGCTCAAATGGTGCATTCGAGCTAAAATGGAGCTGGCCAATAGTCCCTTAAGCTGTGTTTAACATAACCTGCAAAGAAACAACTTAAACTAATAAGTATGATGTTACTAAACATGTGTTGAATATTAAAAATGCATAATATAAGCCAGATAAAGATGTGGTTCAATATCAATTACTAAGTTATCAATAGTAATATAAGGAAATAAACATTATAGGTATATAATATGAGATAGCAAGCGAGTGTAGCACATGAATTGAATAAATAAAGAGGATTAAGTAGAACTCCCTGAGTGGACTTGTGTGACTTAGGGTATGGCAGAATTTAAGGTTGGTCGTGCATATACCATCCCCACCTTCTTTTGGGCAATTTGTCCTCAAATCGAACCCCTTGGTGCTGGAATCTCCCTTAGCAATGGGAATGACATGGTTTTTCCGTGCATGACCTTCTAACTCCTTGAGTTTCTGAAAACAAGATGGGAACTTTTTGGCATCTTTTGGGTTAGAAAATTCAGAAGTGATCACGTGATGTGTCAAAAGACATTCCTTAATCAACTTGATGCTGCTAGATGCCTTTTCTTCCTTAATTCTTCCTTCTTTAAGCTTGGTTTGGATCTTCTCTTGTTTCCAAGCCTCCACGCTTTGTTTCATCAAAATCTGATCACTTTGCACTTGTTTTGCCGTGTTCACTTGCACTAATTGCGCATATTTGACACGCATCAAGTTTTTGGCGTCATTTCCGAGGATTGACAACTAAATTTTATTTTCTTTATTTCTTGCTTTTATTTTATTTATTTTAATTTTATTATTTTTTTTACTAGGTTTATTTTTGTGTATGACCAAGGTCAACCCTAGCAATCCACTGTACGAGATCGATCCAGAAATCGAGAGAACCTACCAAGGATTGAGAAGACAGATCCAAGGAGCCATGACAGTAAATCAAGGAAACCAGAACCAACTTGCTGGCAATGAAGGCCTTCCACAGCAACCACTGCCGCGACAGTTAACTGCTAGAGATTTTCTGGTGGAAGATCTGAATGGATTGAACCATGGAGTTGTTACACCAGAGATAGGAGCAACCCACTTTGAGCTCAAACCACTGGTGTTCAAGATGCTTAATACTATTGGACAATTTAGTGGGTTTGCAACTGAACATGCCAGGCAACATCTCAAGTCCTTCATGGAAGTCTGCAACTCATTCAAAATTCAAGGAGTCTATGAAGACATTTTGAGATTAAAATTTTTGCCCTATTCACTGAGGGATAGGGCCAAGACCTGGTTAAATAGCATTCCGGCAGGATCTATTGGATCTTCGAGTAAACTCTGTCGAGAATTCATTATACGATTTAACCCTATAAACTTATATGATCGAATCCGTAATGAAATTATTTCTTTTCGAAAAGCTGAAGACGAACCTATGTACGAGGCTTGGGAACGCTACAGAGAGTTACTAAACAAATGTCCATTGCATAGATTTCTACTATGGACACAAGTAACCATGTTCTACAATGCTACCAATGCCGCGATAAGGATAATGTTAGATGTCTCGGCAAATGAAATACTCCTTGAAAAAGCTCCAGAAGAAGCTATTGAGATTCTGATCAAATTCGCAAGGAACGATTTTCAATTCCCTACTTCTAGGCAAGGAGGATTAAGACGCCAAGCCACAGTAAATGAACTAGAAACTACCAATTTAGTGGCAGCACAATTGGCATCTTTAACCAAGATGGTTCAGAACATGCAAGTACAGCAAAATACTCACGAGGTAAAAGGGATCAATTCTTCTGAGTGTATGCATGATGAGGAATCTGATTTCTATGTCGGAAATTACAACCGAAATAACAATATGATGTCTAATACATATAATCCGGCATGGAAAAAGCATCCAAATTTTTCATGGAGCAATCCTAATAATGCCTTGAATCCCACTAACCAAGCCTCAGGTTACCAAAATACACTGCTGCAGCAGCATGTTCAGCAGCCATTGTCGCAGCAGCAGATGCATCAGCAACAACCTATAAACTCATTAGAAAATACTCTCAAGGCCTTCATAATGAAAACAAAATCATATATGGCAGAGAACAGTAATTTCATGAAGAGAACTGATGACTTCGTGAATAGAATTGAGATGAGGCTGCAAAATCAGGAAGCTGCTATTAAATCACTAGAAACTCAAGTTGGTCAATTTGCTCAAAAACAGAATACTAGACCAAAGGGAGGACTACCTAACAATACTGAAGTTGCTAAAGGAATAGGCCATGAACAATGTAAAGCAATCACCACAAGAAGTGGCCTACAACTTAAAGAGACAATGGGCAAGCCAGCACCCAAAGTT
Source organism: Abelmoschus esculentus (assembly GCA_035048815.1). Taxonomy (NCBI): domain Eukaryota; kingdom Viridiplantae; phylum Streptophyta; class Magnoliopsida; order Malvales; family Malvaceae; genus Abelmoschus; species Abelmoschus esculentus. The sequence continues at coordinate 5,926,093 of JAUCBN010000026.1, read as the reverse complement.
CCACTAGCAACACATGAGGAATCAGACAAGGAGGACTTGGATGCTGAACAAACTGAACATGAGAACACTTTTCCAACAGAGAGCTCGACAACATATGAACTAATTACCGAGACAGTAAGAAACACAATGGTTCCAAGTATTAAATTCCAAACCAAGGAAACCCTAAAAGAGATGAGACCACCACCACCTTTCTCACAAAGGTTGAAAAAACAAAAACAGGACCACCAGTTTAAAAAGTTCATGGATATTTTAAAGCAAGTCCACATCAACTTGCCATTTGTTGAGGTAATTGAACAAGTGCCCAACTATGCTAAATTCTTGAAAGAAATTGTGTCTAAAAGAATGAAGCTAGGTGAGTTTGAAACAGTGGCAGCAACTGAAGAATGCATGACAATGCTGCACAATCGCATGTCACCCAAACTGAAGGATCCTGGATGCTTTACAATACCTTGTGTGATTGGTAACAGTTATGAAGGAATGGCATTATGTGACCTAGGAGCAAGCATCAATCTCATGCCCAAATCAGTCTTTCAAAAATTTGGAATAGGAAGGACAAAGCCTACGACAGTGCTGCTCCAACTTGCGGATAGATCCTATGTGCATCCTGAAGGAAAAATAGAGGACATATTGGTAAGGGTAAACAAATTTATTTTTCCTGCCGACTTCCTTGTCCTTGACTGTGAAGTAGATGATAATGCACCGATCATCCTGGGAAGACCTATCCTTGCTACTGGACAAACCTTAATTGATGTGGGAAATGGAGAGTTGACAATGAGGGTCAATGACCAACAAGTCAAACTCAATGCATTCCACAAATTGAAAAAATTTGATGATCCAGAAGAGTGCAAAGTCCTCCTTACAACAGACGCGGACACCAAGATATCCTACCTCGGCAGCACGCTCGGGAGATTATTTGGCATGAAAATTAAGCCCGAGGTGGAGGCAGAAAATAAGGATGGAGACAAAGCAGAAGGAAAGGCCAACACTTGAAGAAAAATCTAGGCTAACAAGAGATAAGTAAATTGGGAGATGCATTTACACGCACTCCACCAGTAACATAATCTCTTTCCTTCTACTTTATTATATGAGGATTAGTTTTAAGTTTAGGATTTATTTTTTTTTAATTTTTGTTATTGATGTTTTTATTTTAAGTTTTTTTTAGGACAATAAAAGAAAGAATAAGGGAGAAATAGTTCACAGTAGGAATTCTGCTGAGGCAGTAAACAGTATTAGAAGCCGCAACAATCCCAACGGGTAGAAATAGTGTAACGGCTATCTGCCGAGTCTTACTTCGCGACAGCAAATGCTAACGGGCAGTAAATTCAAAACGGCTACAAAACAGCTAGTAGTTTAAACGGCTACAAGGCCGAGGCCTATATAAACAACATCCTTCTCTAGAACTATTCACTCTTGCATTCTTGATTTCTTAGAATTATACTAAATCTTACTCTCACAATACTCTCTGCCTACTAACAAGCATTCTTGAAATTTTCAGAATCTATTCAAGAAAGTCTCAAAGACTCCCAATCTTCATCCATGGCAGCATACAATCGATTAGCCCCCGCCACTGTTGCAGACCGATTCAACAGATCTTTTATCGCTCGGCAATTGTGGGAGGAGCAAGAGTTCCAACATAGTGAGGAAGAAAACTTCGGCATCGAACATTACTTATTCAACAAGATTAAATATCAAGAACGAGAGATTTTTTGCCTACAACCTCCTCAGGGAAATGCCACCATAGTGCGAGAATTTTATGCACATGGGCCGAGTGATACATGTATGAGAGGGCTAAAGTAATGCACCTTGAGCAAAAATCTGAATTTGTTGGTAAAGTCTGAAAAGTTAGCAAACTTTCGTTGTCTTTTTGGATGAGTTTCGTGCTTTTCTGGGCAGAGTTGTCTTCTTACAAATTGACCGCCATTCAGTTACCTTTTCAACGCATCTTGAAACGCATCAATTGGATATCGGGAGCACCATCTATCTTACTATATTTTTTCTTTTTTTTCTTTATTTTCTTGTTGAATTTTCAAGATAACTTCTCTTCCACAGTACTTTAATCTTTGATGAACTTCCTCCAATCATCAGTTTAGATTCGAGGGCGAATCTTTTTGAGGAGTGGGAGAATGATACATGTATAAGAGGGCTAAAGTAATGCACCTTGAGCAAAAATATGAATTTGTTGGTAAAATCTGGAAAGTCAGCAAACTTGCATTGTCTTTTTATATGGGTTTCGTGCATTTCTGGGCAGAGTTGTCTTCTTACAAATTGACCGTCATTCAGTTACCTTTTCAACGCATCTTGAAACGCATCAATTGGATATCGGGAGCTCAAGATATGTTTGTTTAACTGAAGATTGCGTGTGCAGAAAACTGGATACGGGATTATGATAGGATTTTGTAAAATTCAGCCCAAAAGCTACTATATAAATTTTTTGGATGAATTAGACATTAAAATAAATTAATTCAAAGCTGGATTATAAAAGCTTTAACCATTTTTATTAATATTTTATTTGATTCCCTAAGATTCCTTTTAATTAGCTATCCATAGGGATTTATTCTATTAAGCTATCCATATGCTGATGTTTATGGATTGATCAGCTATCTATTAGGCAATTCTAAGGTCTCCTTTATACTATAAAAGGGGTAGACTCTTCTCTTGTAAAAAGACATGAAGAATATGAATTTTTGAGTTATAAAAACTCTTGGCCTTGGGCCATTTTATTTGCAAGGTTGTCACCTTGCTATTTTTCTTATCAGAAGTCTTCTTCAATATAAGTACTTCAAGTTTTTATGAGGGAGATTATCTTCAAACTCTCGCTTTCCTAAGCAATCGCGTTTAGGAGGATGAGTTAGAGACGATTATGGTGTTTGCCTATCTAATTACGGATATGAGGGTGCCTAAGACAACGACATATCATCAATTCACCGGAGAGATTCGTTTCGTTTGCAGGTATTTTCCTATTCAATTGCGATTAGGAGGGTGCCAAGGACAAATCTATCCAACATCATACCACCACCACCATCTATCCCGCTGTATATTTTATATCACCGAGCAAGGACAATCTCTACGTCCACTACCGAGGCAAGCTTGTCCGCCTTGATGCCGAAGCAATCAACGATTTCTATGGCCTCATACCCATCCATGATGTTCATGCCGAATTCGTGGAGGATGTCACCACTCAAGACTACGAGTTGATCAAAGATTACCTTTATTACAACAATACCCCTTGGAAAACCGGTGCCCATAAAGGTTCTATAACATGGCAAAGTTTAAAGCCCGAGGCTAAGCTATATTGTATCTTTGTCAAGAGACGTCTCATCCCCACCTCCCACAACAGCACAGTGGACCCCAAGAGATTGGTGCTCATCCAATCCATCATCAACAAGAGGAGCATAAATGTTGGAGAGATTATTTTACATGAAATACACGAGTGCGGTAAGAAGGAACATGGATCTTTATATTTCCTTTATTTAATCTCTAGTTTGTGCATTGTTGTAGGAGTAAAATAGAAGATACGGATGAATACACACCAAACAGGCAAGGATGGACAAAAGAATTCTGCCACAAAGTTATGCAAATCACACAGGTAAAGCTTGTCCAGGCAACCCCTCAACAGTTCACTGTCGACACTGCTGTGGAGCCAGTACACGATAGAGATGCTTGGCACTGCCCAAGCCACTACCGCAGTAGACCCCTACCAAGATATTCTTTAGAGGATGACAACTATTGACCTTCGCCAGTAGAGATACGTGGAATATTAGAGAGAGTTCAAAATCACTCTTACCCAAATGATGATTCAAAACTTCCCCAGTCAAGGGGAGCAATTTCCAGAATTCCCTGCAAACATATTCGTCACAGCAGCGCCCTACACATAAACTACTCCAGCCCTAGGGCCGAGGCCATTCTTCTCCTCTAGATCACAACAACAGTTCCACGTAGCTGGCCCATCTAGGGCAGCAAATCCTGCCGCGGCATCATTTGCCAATAGAAGACTTTCCATGCGAAGGGCATTCTTCAACACTCCCCCAAGATCCCCAATCCCAATGGGCAGTCTATCTGCTGAGATAGATGCCTATGTCAATCAGAGCTCAGACACTACCAAGCCAAACATTCAGAATGTCAGGGCAGATCTAGAGAATGAAGGAGGAACATAAATAATGAACACTAAAGATGAAGGAGGAGAAGAGGTTAATGCTCCCACGCAACGAGCAACACCAACGAGAGTTCAGCCACCAAGACGAGCAAAGCCATCGCCATCACCAAGGGCACAACAATCAACAGCAAGATCGAGAAAACAAATTGTGGAAGAAACCCCTAAATTAAGCATTGAAGACAATGCTTGGTTTGAGTTTGGGGGTGTAGAGCCACTGCCGAGGCCCTATCATGAAAATGAAGTTTTTAGTGATAAAATTTTTTGTTTTATATCCATCACATCACTTGAAATTGTTGACCATACTTTTACACTGCCCATCATCAGTATTGTCTTAGTTTATTCTTGAAGACAATAGAAATCTTTCTCCTTATCATAGTTAGATTCTGTTTTGAAGGCTTAATTATAGGATACTTAAGGAGAAAAACTTAGAAGCTTACTATATGTTGAACTTTAAAACACTTTTGGGACTTGTTTGGTTATAGGAATTCTTTTAATAAACTAATTAGGTGATAAAGACTTAGATCTTTGCAAAGGTGACTAGAGGTTCCTATCACCAGCTTTAGGAAATACTCTTCTTCATGCTAGAGGTGCCCGGAATTGGCTCAAGAAATTGTTGTTTTAAGAAGAGTACACTAAATCCAAATCAATTTGTCTTGAACTTAGAGTTTATCTAAGAAGGCCCTTAATCAAAATTGTCCACAAAAACGTACACACACGCTAACCTTATAGTTTGTCTTCTAGGTACACCCTTAGGTAACCGAAAGGTTAAGTCTAAATAATAGACATAGTTACGGTGGGGAGAATAGATGGAAGTATAAGACCAAAGAAGAATAGAGTTTGACAAATTGATGGTTTGCATTGCTTGAGGACAAGCAATAGTTCGAGTTTGGGGGTGTGATAAGTGCTCAACTCACCATCATTTTCTACACTTTTCATGGGCACTTATCATCAATTATACACCTACTTGAACCAATGCATGTACTTAATATAATATATTTAGCGATGATGCTATTAAAGATAACATTTATAGAAAAGACATAGTTTACTGCATGTCTATGCAGGAACAAGTGTTGTCACAGCAGCAAAATGAGGTCGAGGCAGGACCTGATGCCGAGGCAGCAGAAGATAAAAAGCAATATGGCAGGCAAACTAAGGAGAAAAATATGGAGAATGTTGCTAGACAAGAACCCCAAGGATCGGAGTTGAATAACACATCAAAAGCCCAAGGACAAGGCCACGCGGGAAAAAGCCTTCTAGAAGAATTAAACTTATAAATATTTAACCTATGTACATAACTTGTTATCTACTCCAAGTTGTACTCTATTTAGGAAAGGTTTACCCTAGGCCAAGCCTATATAAGGCATAGCCATCCAAGGGACTAAGAGAGCCGAATTTGAGAGAGTTTACCCTAGGAACAATTCTTCCCATCATGTTCTAAGCTTTCTTAGGGTCTAGGTGAAAGTTGTTGAGTATTAGTGAGAGGAGATTGTATCTTGTTTCTTGTTTCAATGCAATAAAATATCAAAGTTTGCTTACTCTTTGCCATTCTTTGTTTTTGCATCCAAGCTCGGGAGAGAAGTTTGTAAGTAATCTATTTGTCTAGACTCGGGAGAGTTAGACTCATGAAAGGAGTAACTGCGGTATTCAACTTGATTGGAGGATACTAACTCGGCCTAGGGATAGGTTGGAGTTTCAACGGCTAAAAGAAGTGTGAGATTGGTTGTTGATTATAATTGCTTAATGCTGGGAGGTATCATCAAGGACTAATCATCAACAGTGTTTCGACTTAGGAATAAGCGGAACCATCAAAGGACATTTTGCCGAACTTTGGTAAATCTACCCAAGAGCAAGGGATTGCTGCGACAGAGAACACTACCGCTGTCGAAGACAGTAATCTGTAGTACTACTGAGGCAGTATAGTGCAATTGCATTAGATAGAAACAGATCATTGAAATCCACTATATAGCACAACTGGATCCTGCCCTCTTTCTCAAATTTGATCTCATCTTATTTAGTTTCTTTTATTTAGTACAATCAACGTCCAATTTACTTGTGTCTTTACTTTTGTCTTACAGAGCAAGAAGATCAAAGGAAGCATATTAAGTATACCAATCCCTGAGGAGATGATAACTCGATACTACTTATCATTTATTACTTGCGACGTGTTCACTTGCACTAATTGCGCATATTTAACACGCATCAAACGTATACCGTGATGGACAAGCCCTCTCTTTGAGCGTATGTAGTGATGAATGATCCCTCTCTTTGAGTGTATGTCATAATGAACGGTCCTTCTCTTTGAGCGTATGTCGTGATGGACGACCCCTCTCTTTGAGCGTATGCCGCGATGAAAGACCCCTCTCTTCGAGTGCATGCCATGGTGAATGGTCCCTCTGTTTGAGCGTATACCATGATGAATGACCCCACTCTTTCAGCGTATATCGCTATGAATGACTCCTCTCTTCGAGTGCATGTCATAATTAATGGTCCCTTTCATAGAGCGTATACCGTGATGGACGACCTCTCTCTTAGAGTGTATGTCGTGAAGAAAGACCCCTCTCTTCGAGTGCATGTCATGATTAGCGGTCCCTTTCTTAGAGCGTATATTGTGATAGACAACCCCTCTCTTTGAGCGTATGTCGCGATGAATGACCCCTCTCATTTATCTCATTCTTTCATGCTTCATTTCACGCATGGGATCAAAGGTGAGTTACCTTACTGATCTTAGCATTTATTACTTTTATATACTTTATAGTAAGTTTCTTAAGAGTTATTTATTTAGGCTATAAATATGAATAGTCAATATAACCACATTATTCAGTTTCAGTTTAGATCTAAATTTATATTAAGTTATTTTAAGTATTCTCATTATTTCTATTATTATGTTTTCTTCAAAGGACTTACCTACAGCTCAAGGAGTAAATATTAGCTCGGTGTCAGCTCAGTCAACTCAATGAGCTCAGAAGAATCTAAACGAAAGGTAATGCTATAAACACAAGGTGCCAACTTCAGAATAGCTTGGAAATGCATGGAACACTCCTACAATACTTAAGGGGCTAAAGGATCACTCCGTGTCAGCTCACAAATCTCATACGAGCTCAAATGAAGCATAATTCAAAACGAGGATTTAGGAGATTCGAATCAGCTCCAAAAACACTCCTTACACTAGAAGAGAGTATAAGGAAGCTAATGGGTCAGTTCACTTTGCTAAAGGCAGCTCGGATTAGCTTATTTCAGCTTCAAACTTTAGCTAAGTCTTTCAGCTAGATAGCTCAGTTCAATTCAGCTCATTCACAGCTCGATTAGCTCACCTCAGCTCCAACTATCACTCTCAACTCAACACCTGAAGGTCACCTACCCTTCACCAAGAATAAAGACCGACCATAATCCACATTGGGCACCAAGATCATGGAGGGAAAGCAAGTGGGCGCCAAAACAAAGATATAGCACTCTTCATTGGGCAGATTCATGATGGTCCACTTGTTTGCCAATTTAGAGCAGGATACTTATCGAGTTGGGTTTCAGTGTCTTCAACAAAGTTGTTCCTCTATCTCTTATCTCTCCAACAAATGTTGACCACATCAATCCAATATCGTCAGCTCGAGATATGACCCAATTACTAAGGACTGTGCAGGCTGAACCGAAAAGTTACATCTCTTCTAATAGTTTTGGAGGGAGACACCATTCAAATGAATGGTTATCAGAGTAGTTAAATTTCATTTCAACCAAAACCCTTAGAAAACTTTAAATAGGACTTGAATTTCATTTTGTAAACACACAATTCAGAATATATTTTATCCTTTGTGAGAATTTTCTCTCGTTTAGTTCTTAAAATTTTATCGACTTTTCAAGTAATTTTGTACTTAGGGCGTCAACCTCTTTCTATCCATCTTGATACTTCTGGTTCTTTTAGTTTAATATACTAAAAGGGTCAAAGTCTGTTTATCACCACCCCTTAAAGATCAATATAAGGTTCAGGATTAGGTTTTCAATAACCTAGTTTCTTCCTTGAGTATCTTTAAGATACTATTTCCATTTCACCATATCATTATCCTTACATATCCTCTCATTCCATCATCATTCCCGATCCTTTGTCATCACCATAAAAACGTCCTAAACATCCATCACCCTTGTCAACACCACATATCACCTCTCTTCCGCTTCCAAATCAGTCCCTAAACTATTCCTTTCATTCATCTCACCTATTCTTTTCATCCTTTATCCTTAATTCTTCATTTTTGCAGCGACTTCTTGCGAGGGACTTGCTTCCTTCCTAGGTCCTACAATCAAAGTTTGTCGTTCAGCACCATCAACAAGTTCGGAACATATCAACACCTCTCTTTGATCGTATATCACAATGAATGACCTCTCTCTTTGAATGTATGTCATAATTAACGGTCCCTTTCTTATAGTGTATACCGTGATGGACGACCCTCTCTTTAAGCATATGTCGCGATGAATGACCCCTCTCTTCGAGTGCATGTCATAAAGAAAGGTTCCTTTCATAGAGTGTATAACGTGCTGGATGAGCCCTCTCTTTGAACATATGTCGCTATGAATGATAACTCTCTTTGAGCATATGTCATAATGAACGGTGCCTCTCTTTGAGCGTATGCTGTGATGGACGACCCCTCTTTTAGCAATATTGTGATGAATGATCCCTCTCTTCGAGCATGTCATAATGAACGATCCCTCTCTTTTAGTGTATGTCGTGATAGACAACCCCTATCTTTGAGCGTATGTTGCAATGAATGACCCTTATCTTCGAGTGCAAGTCATAATGAACGGTCGCTCTCTTTGAGCGTATACTGTGATGGATGACCCCTCTCTTTGAGCGTATGTCGCGATGAATGACCCCTCTCTTCGAGTGCATGTCAAATTGAACCGGCCTTTTCTTAGAGCATATGTGTAATCACTAATTTTATCCGGGTTTATGCTCGAATTAAATCAATCCACATCCCTTTTTAATACCCAAATCAGCTTAACTTACCCTAATTTTATCACTTGTTTTATAATTATTATTATCCTTACTATCTCTTAATTAAAACCAAAAATCCAAAAATATATAAATATATGATATAAATAAAAGCCTTTTATTAGAGCCCACTTTTATAAGCCCAAACCATAAATAAATTTGACCTATTAAATATAATTTTATAATATAAAAAAATATAATAAAAATCCCTACTTGGTGCCCAAGGTCTTGTTTTTAATTGGTTATTATTTTTAAAGGGATAAACCTAAAATACCCTTCATCATATTATAGATACCCTTATATATTAAAACCTAAACCTATTTTATTCCCATATGTTACCCTTTACCCTAACTATATATATAACATTTACCCTAAAAATAAAGGACCCCTAATCATTTTTTTTTCATTCACAGCCGCAAAAACCATTTTTTCACTCACACTGCCGAAACCAAATTTCCATTTCCATTTCCATTTCCATTTCCATTGGTAAGTTGGTAGCCTCCATTATTTATATTTTTATTCTCATTGAATCACTTCACCCATTCGGTTAGTTATTTTTCAAGTTATGCCCTAATCTAATCATTGCTTTTACCGTTTAGTTTAATTTGTGGATTGATTTTAATCGAGCATATTTAGATGTATATATTTCTTTTTGATATATTTATTGTGTATTCTATTCTTATGGTTCAATGAAAATAATGAATATTTTTATTGGTATCTTTTATTTTTTTTCATTTGTTTATTATATGTTGTGTTTTATTTATTTATATATGTTATTCGCTTGTTTTGTTGGTCTATTTATTTTAATCTTTGTTATCATGTGTTATATGCTATTTTGTCTTTATATTTGTTGTCTTTATAATTATGTCTTTTATTTTGCTTACATCACACCTTGCTAATTAATGAGCCTAATTAAATACGTCTTTACTCGGTCGTAACGGGCCCGTGTTCCAATGTAGTGGTCGCGGTGTATGCGTTGTCTCCGAATAAAGGCACGGTAAAAATAAAATTGATTCGAATCTTTAAACAAAAATTAATTTAAATGCCACTTTAATCCAAAAAATCTAAAATTAATTAAGCGGTAATTTATAAAGGTGCCAATTCTGGGCGGTTTTAAACCCTAAACCCGTTTTTAACCGTAACCGACTCTCAAACCCAAATCATTTCGAATCTCTGGTTTTTACGGTGTCCGGCCTACCAAAGTGGCCGGTGGCGACTCCACCTTTTTTAAAAAAATTCCTAATTTTAAAATTTTCCTTTTCAATCTAAAATTCCTTTTTTTAATCTCAAATCCCTAATTTCAACTTTCCAATTCCTATTTTTTTTAAAGAACCCTAGATTTCAAATTTCTTTCAACATTTCAAAATTTCCAATTTTTGTACACAATTTAAAAACCTAATTTTTAAATCCTAATTTTCTAAATTTCCCCAAAATTTTATTTCAAACCCAAATCCCTAAATTCCACTTTTCAAGCCCTAATTTTAATTCCACTAGTGACCCTTTCTCCCCTTTTTTACCCCACACCATATTATTTTTAAGAATTTTATAAGGGTCGCTACAATATGCCATGATGAAAAACCCCTCTCTTTGAGTGTATGTCGCGATGAATGACTCCTCTCATTGAGCATATGTCATAATGAATGGTCCGTCTCTTGGAGCGTATATCTCGTGTTTGACACCGCTCTTTGAACATATATCAGGGTAAATGAACCATCTCTTCCAGCTTATATCATATTGAACGATCTCTCTCTTTCAGCGTATATCGTGATGGATGCCACCCCTCTTTGACCGTATGTCGCGATAAAGGACCGCTCTCTTCTAGTGCATGTCATACTAAAGGGTCCCTTTCTTTGAGCGTATACTGTGATGGATGACCCCTCTCTTTGAGCGTATGTCACGATGAATGACCCCTCTCTTCAAGTGCGTGTCATAATGAATGACCCCTTTCTTAGAGCATATGTCATGATGGACAACCCCTCTCTATGAGCGTATGTCGCGGTGAATCACTCCTCTCATTGAGCATATGCCATAATGAACGGTCCCTATCTTTTACCGTATGTTGGTGATGGACGACCCCTCTCTTTCAGCGTATGTAGCGATGAATGATTACCATCTTCGAGTGCATGTCATAAAGAACGGTCCCTCTCTTTGAGCGTATGTCGCGATCAATGACCCCACTGTTCAAGTGCTTGTCATAACAAACGGTCCCTCTCTTTGAGCGTATACCGTGATGGAAGCCGCCGCTCTTTGAGCGTATGTCGCGATGAATGACCCATCTCTTCAAGTGCATGCCATAATGAATGGTCCCTCTCTTTGAGCATATGCCGTGATCGATGACCCCATTCTTTGAGCGTATGTTGCGATAAATGTCACTTCTCTTTGAGTGCATGTTAGGGTGAACAATCCCTCTCTTTTAGCGAATACTGTGATGGACGACCCCTTTCTTTGATAGTATGTCACAATGAATGACCCCTTTCTTCGAGTGCATGTAATAACGAACGGACCCTCTCTTTGAGCGTATACCGTGATCGATGACCCCTCTCATTTAGCATACTTTCCGATGAATAACACTTCTCTTCGAGTGCATGTTAGGATGAACAATACCTCTCTTTTAGCATATATCGTGATCGATGACCCCTTACTTTGAGCATATGTTGCGATGAATGACCCTTCTCTTCGGTGCATGTCATGTGAATGGTCCCTCTCTTTGAGTGTATATCGTGATGGAAGACCCTTCTCTTTGAGTGTCGGTCGCGATGAATGACCCATCTCTTTGAATGCATATCTTAATTAACGGTCCCTTTCTTAGAGCGTATACCGTGATGGACGACCCTTCTATTTGAGCGTATGTCGCGGTGAATGACCCCTCTCTTCAAGTGTATGTCATAATGAATGGTCGCTTACTTTGAGCGTTTACTGTGATGGACGACCCCTCTCTTTGAGCGTATGTCGCGATGAATGACCCTTATCATCGAGTGAATGTCATAATAAACAGTCCCTCTCTTTGAGCGTATATCATGATGGACGACCACTCTTCGAGTGCATGTCATAATGAATGGTCTTTCTATTTGAGCGTACACCGTGATCCATGACCCCTGTCTTCGAGTGTATGTTGCGATGATTGACCTCTCTCTTCGAGTGCATGTCATGGTGAACGACCCCTCTCTTTAAATGTATACTATGATGGACGACCCCTCTCTTTGAGCGTAAGTCATGACGAATGACCACCCTCTTTGAGTGCATGACATAATGTACGATCCCTTTCTTAGAGCATATACTCTGATGGCCGACCCCTCTCTTTGAGCGTATATCGCGGTGAACGACCCCTCGCTTTGAGTGTATGTCATAATGAATGGTCCCTCTCTTTGAGCGTATATCTCGATGTCTGCCCCCGCTCTTTGAGCGTATGTCATGGTGAATGACACCTCTCTTCTTGTGCATGTCATACTAAATAGTCCCTTTCTTAGAGCGTATACCATGATGGACAAACCCTCTCTTTGAGCGTTTGTCGTGATGAATGACACTTCTCTTCAAGTGCATGTCATGGTGGATGACCCTCTTTGAGTGTATGTCGCGAAGAATGACCCCTCTCTTCGAGCGCATGTCATAATGAACGGTCCTTCTCTTTGAGCATATACCATCATGGACGACCCCTCACTTTAGGCGTATGTCGCAAGGAATGACCACTCTCTTCGAGTGCATGTCACCATGACTGGTCCCTTTCTTAGAGCGCATATACCATGATGGACAACCCCTCTCTTTAAGCATATATCGCGGTGAACGACCCCTTTCTTCGAGTATATCTCATAATGAACAGTCCCTCTCTTTGAGCGTATATCATGATGGACGACCCCTCTCTTTGATCGTATGTCGCGATTAATGACCTCTCTTTGAGTGCATGCCATGGTGAACGGTTCCTCTCTTTGTGCGTATATCGTGATCGACGACCCCTCTCTTTAAGCGTATGTCGCGTTGAATGAACCTTCTCTTCAAGTGCATGTCATAATGAACTGTCCCTTTCTTACAGCGTAAACCGTGATAAACCAACCACCCTTCTCTTTGAGCGTATGTCGCGATGAATTACCCTCTCAACGAGTGCATGTCAAATTGAACCGGCCTTTTCTTAAAGCGTATACCGTGATGGACGACCCCTCTCTTTGAGAGTATGTCGTGGTGAATGACCTCTCTCTTCGAGTGTTTGTCATAATGAACAGACCCTCTCTTTGAGCATATGTCGTGATGGACAACCCCTCTCTTTGAGCGTATGTCACGATGAATGACCCCTAACTTCAAGTGCATGTCATAATAAACGGTCCCTCCCTTTGAGCGTATACTGTGATGGATGATCCCTTTTTTTCTCTGAGAGTGCATGTCATAATGAACGACCCCTCTCTTTGAGCGTATACCGCGATGGATGCCGCGCTCTTTGAGCGTATGTCGCGATGAATGACCACACTCTTCGAGTTCATGTTATAATGAACGATCCCTCTATTTGAGCATATACCGTGGTCGATGACCCCTTTCTTTGAGGGTATGTTGCGATGAATGACACTTCTCTTTGAGTGCATGTCATGGTGAACGGTACCTTTCTAAGGGCGTATACCGTGATGGACAACCCTTCTCTTTGAACGTATGTCAAGATGAATGACCCCTCTCTTTAAGCGTACGTTATAATGAACGATCCCTCTCTTTGAGCATATACCGTGATCGATGACCCCTCTCTTTGAGCGTATGTTGCAATGAATGACCCCTCTCTTCAAGCGTATATCATAATGAATGGTCCCTATCTTCGAGCATATACCGTGATGGACGACCCCTCTCTTTAAGCGTATGTTGCAATAAATGACCCGTCTCTTCAAGTGCATGTCATGGTGAACAGTCACTCTCTTTAAGCGTATACCGTGAAAGATGACGCCTCTCTTTAAACGTATGTCGCGATGAATGACCCCTCCCTTCGAGTGCATGTCATAATGAACGGTCTCTCTCTGAGCGTATATCGTCATGGACGATCCCTCTCTTTGAGCGTATGTCCCGATGAATGACCCCTCCCTTCGAGTGCATGTTAGAATAAACGGTCCCATTCTTAGAGCGTATTCCGTGATGGATGAACCCTCTCTATTGACGTATGTCGCGGTGAATGACTCATCCCTTCAAGCGTATGTCAAAATGAACGATTCCTCTCTTTGAGTGTATGCCGTGATGGACGACCCCTCTCTTTGAGCGTATGTCATAATGAACGATTCCTCTCTTTGAGCATATACCGTGATAGACAACCCTTCTCTTTGAGCGTATGTCGCGATGGTTGACCCCTCTCTTCGACAGCATGTCATAATGAATGGTCCCTCTCTTTGAGCGTATATCGTCGTGGACGACCCCTCTCTTTGAGCATATGTTGCAAAGAATGACCCCTCTCTTCGAATGCATGTTATAATAAACCGTCCCTTTCTTAGAACGAGCCCTTTATTATACTGAATGACCCATCTCTAGGAGCGTCTTTCGTAATGAACGAGTTCTCTCTTTCAACGTATTTTGCGGTGAATGACCCATCTCTTTGTGCGTATGTCATAATGAACTGTTCCTCTCTTTGACCGTATACCGTGAGAAACGACCCCTCTCTTTAAGCGTATGTCACGATGAATAACCCCTCTCTTCGAGTGCATGTCATAATGACGGGTCCCTCTCTTAGAGCGTATACCGTGGTAGATGCCCCCTTTCTTTGAGCGTACGTCGCGATGAATGACCTCTCTCTTCAAGTGCATGTCATAATGAACGGTCCCTCTCTTTGAGTCTATTCCGTGATGGACTACCCCTCTCTTTAAGCGTATGTTGCGATGAATAACCCCTCTCTTTTAGAGCATGTCATAATGAACGGTCCTTCTTTATAGAGTATACCGTGGTCGATGCTCTTTCAAAAAAAATATCGTGGTCGATGAACCTTTTCTTTGAGCATATGTTGCGTTGAATGATCCCTCTATTCAAGTGGATGTCATAATGAACTGTCTCGCTCTTTGAGCACATATCGTCATGGACGAACCCTCTCTTTGAGCGTATGTCGCGAAGAATGACCCCTCTCTTCGAGTACATGCCATAATGAATGGTCCCTTTCTTAGAGCATATACCATAATGGTTGACCATTCTCTTTTAGTGTATGTCGTGGTTTATGACCCATCTCTTCGAGCGTATGTCATAATAAATGGTTCCTCTAGCGTATAACGTGATGGACGATCCCTCTCTTTGAGCGCATGTTGTGATGAATGACCCACCTCATCGAGTGCATGTCATAATGAAAGGTCCTTCTCTTTGAGCAAATACCGTGATGGACAACACCTCTCTTTAAGCGTATGGCGCGATGAATAACACCTCTACGAGTACATGCCATAATGAACGGTCCCTCTCTTAGAGCGTATACCATGGTCGATGACCCCTTTCTTTGAGCGTTTGTTGCAATGAATGAACCCTCTCTTTGAGTGCATGTCATGGGGTATGGTCCCTCTCTTTGAGAGTACACCGTGATGGACGACCCCTCTCTTTGAGCATATGTCATGATGAGTGACCCCTCTCATCAAGTGTATGTCATAATGAACGGTCCATCACTTTGAGCGTATACCGTCATGGACGACCCCTCTCTTTGAGCGTACGTCGCAATGATTGACCCCTCTCTTCGGGTGCTTGTCATAATGAACGGTCCCTTTCTTAGAGCGTATACCGTCATGGACGACCCCGCTCTTTGAGCGTATGTCGTGGTGAATGACCCCTCTATTTGAGCATATGTCAAAATGAATTATCCCTCTCTTTGAGCGTATACCATGATGGATGACCCCTTTCTTTGAGTGTATATCGCGATGAATGACCCCTCTCTTCGTGTGCATGTCTTGGTGAACGATCCCTCTCTTTGAGCGTATACCGTGATGGATGACCCCTCTCTTTGAGCGTATGTCGTGATGAATGCCCCCTCTCTTCGAGTGCATGTCGTGGTGAACTGTCCCTCTCTTTCATCGTATACCATGATGGACGATCCCTCTTAGTGAGCATATGTTGCGATGAATGACACTTCTCTTTGAGTGCATGTCATGGTGAACGGTCCCTCTCTTTGAGCGTGGACTGTGATGAACGACCCCTCTCTTTGATTGCATGTCGCGATGAAAGACCCCTCTCTTTGATAGCATATCATTATGAACGGTCCCTCTCTTTGAGCGTATACCGTCCTGGACAACTCCTCTCATTAAGCGTATGTCGCGATGAATTACGCCTCTCTTCGAGTGCATGTCATAATGAACGATCCCTTTCTTTAGAGGGTATACCGTGATGGATGACCCCTCTCTTTGAGCGTATACCGTCATGGACAACTCCTCTCATTGAGCGTATGTCGCGATGAATGACCGCTCTCTTCGAGTGCATGTCATAATGAATGATCCCTCTCTTTAGAGCGTATACCGTGATGGACGACCCCTCTCTTTGAGCGTATGTCATGATGAATGACCCCTCTCTTTGTTTGTATATCAAAGTGAACGATCCCTTTCTGATATGTGCCAATCTTGTTAAGGATGTTGAACGACAAACTTTGATTATAGGACCTTGGAAGGAAGCAAGTCTCTCGCAAGAAGTGGATACAAAATGAAGAATTAAGGATAAGGGATGAAAGGAATAGGTGAGATGAATGAAAGAAATAGTTTAGGGACTGATTTGGAAGCGGAAAGGATGTGTAATGTTGATAAGGGTGAATGGATGTTTAGGACGTTTTGTGGTGATGACAAAGGATTGAGATTGATGAAAGGAATGAGAGGATATGTAATGGATGGTGAAATGGAAATAGTATTTTAAAGATACTCAAGGAAGAAACTAGGTTATTGAAAACCTAATCTTGAACCTTATGGTATATTAAACTAAAAGAACCAGAAGTATCAAGATCGATAGAAGAGGGGTTGACGCCACGTGTACTTGATAAGTCAATGAAGGTCTAAGAAGAACTAAACGAGCGAAAATTCTCAGAAAGGATAAAATATATTCTGAATTTTATGATTACAAAATAAAATTCAAGTCCTATTTATAGTTTTCTAAGGGGTTTGGCCAAAATGGCTTTTAACTATTCGGATAACCGTTCATTTGAATGGTGTCTCGCTTCAAATCTATTACAAGAGTTGTAACTTTTTGATCCAGCTTGCATAGTCTTTAGTAATTGGTCCATATCTTGAGCTCCCAATATCGGATTGATGCGATTCAAGATGCATTGGAAAGACAAGAGATAGGGGGATAAATTTTATGAAGACAATGAAACCCTCTGATGCGTGCACGTTTCTTCTCATTTATCTCATGCTTTCATGGTTTATTTCATGCATGAGATCAAAGGGGAGTTATCTTATTGATCTTAGTATTTATTATTTTTATATACTTTATATTAAGCTACTTAAGAGTATATTACTTAAGCCATAAAAATGAATAGTTATATAACCACATTGATTAAAGTTTTAGCTTAGTTCTAAACTCATGTTAAGTATTTTAAGTATTCTAATTATTTTCATTATTATGTTTTCTTCAGAGGACTTACCTACAGCTCAAGGAGTAAATAGTAGCTCGGTGTCAGCTCAGTCAGCTCAGAAGAAGCTAAACGGAAGACAATGCTAGAAACACAAGGAGCCAATTTCAGAATAGCTTGGAAATAGATGGGACACTCCTACAGTACTTAAAGGACTAAAGGATAGCTCCATGTCAGCTCACAAGACCCATACAAGCTCAAATGAAGCATAATTTAAAATGAGGCCTTAGGAGATTCGGATTAGCTCCGAAACACTCCTCACACTAGAAGAGAGTATCAGGAAGCTAATGGACCACCTCACTTTGCTAAAGGCTGCCCGGATTAGCTTATTTCAGCTTCAACCTTTAGCTAAGTCTTTCAGCTAGATAGTTCAGTTCAATCCAGCTCACTCCCAACTCGATTAGATCACCTCAACTCTAGCTATCACTCCCAGCTCAACACCCAAAGGTCACCTACGGGTCTATTATATAGGTTTGTGGCGTCTCATATCTTTTCCATCCATACTTAAGATTCTAGGAACTTATTTCCTAAGGGTCTAAGTCCGATACCACCCTCAAAGCACACTATAAGTTGGGTTTATGCTTCATAGCATAAGTTCTACTTTTGTTACCTTTGAATTCTATTTCTTTACGACCTTCCATACATTCTATCCTAACCCTTTCTTCCATCACCGAAATCGACTTCCCTAGCCTTCACTATCATCTTTTCCATTTATTTCCCAAACCAAAACATCACATACCTTCACACCACTTCACCATCTTTTCTTCATAAAACAACAAGGAAAGCATACGAGGATCAAGGTTTGCTTACAATCACGGCTGGGAATATCAAAGCTTCTCTCTACATCAGCCATTGGAGAGTTGGACTGTATCACCCTCTCTTCGAGTGCATCTCCTGGTGAATGGTCCCACTCTAGGAGCAGATAACGTGATGGACGATCCCTCTCTTTGAGCGTATGTCGCGATGAATGAGCCCTCTCTTCGAATGCATGTCATAATGTACGACCCCTTTCCTAGAGCATATACCGTGATGGACAACCCATCTCTTTGAGCGTATGTCGCGGGGAATGACCCCTCTCTTTGAGCGTATGTCAAAATGAATGGTCCTTATCTTTGAGAGTATGTCGTGATGGACGATCCCTCACTTTGAGCGTATGTCGCATAGAATTACCCCTATCTTTGAGTGCATGTCATATTGAACGGACCCTTTCTTAGAGTTTATATCGTGATAGACGACCCCTCTCTTGGAGCGTATGTCGCGATGAATGACCCCTCTCTTCCAGCATATGTCATAATGAATAGTCCCTCTCTTTGAGCGTATGCCATGATGAATGGCCCCTCTTTGAGCGTATGTCGCGATGAATGACCCCTATCTTTGAGTTCGTGTCATAATGAACGGGAGCTTATACTGTTATGGATGACCCCTCTCTTTGAGAGTATGTCACGACAAATGACCCGTCTTCGAGTGCATATCTTAATGAGCGGTCCCTCTTTGAGCATATACCGTTGTGGACATCGCTGCTCTTTGAGTGTATATGGCGATAAAAGACCCTCTCTTCCAATGCATGTCATAATGAACGGTGCCTCTCTTTGAGCGTATACTGTGATGGATGACCTCTCTCTTTGAGCATATGTTGCGATGAATGACCATTCTCTTCGAGTGCATGTCATGGGGAACGGTTCCTCTCTTTGAGTGTATGTCACGATGAATGACCCCTCTCTTCGACTGCATGTCTTAATGAATGGTCCCTTAGGGCCTATATCCTGATGGACGACCCTTCTCTTTGAGTGTATGTCGCGATGAAATACCCCACTCTTCGAGTGCATGTCATAATGAATAGTCCCTTTCTTAGAGCGTATATCGTGATGAACGACCCCTCTTTGGGCGTATGTCACGATGAATGACCCCTCTCTTCGAGTGCATGTCAATATGAACGGTACTTTTCTTAGAGCGTATACCGTGATGGATGGCCCTTCTCTTTGAGCGTATGTTGCTATGAATGACCCCTCTCTTTGAGTGAATGTCATGGTGAACAAGTGTATGTCAGGATGGAGAACACCTCTCCTTCAGCGTATGTCGCGATGAATGACCCCTCTGTTCGAGTGCATGTCATAATTAATGGTTCCTTTCTTAGAGAGTATGCTGTGATGGAAGACACCTCTCTTTGAGCGAATGTCACGATGAATAACCCCTCTGTTCTAGTGCATGTCATAATAATGGTCCCTTTCTTGGAGCGTATACAATGATGGATGGCCCCTCTCCTTGAGCGTATGACGCGATGAATGACCTCTCTCTTCGAGTGCATGTCATGATATACAGTCCCTCTCTTTCAGCGTATGTCGTGGTGGACGACTCTTGCCTTTGAGCGTTTGTCGCGAAGAATGACCCCTATCTTCGAGTGCGTGTCATAATGAATGGTCCATCTCTTTGAGCATATGTCGCGATGAATGACCCCTCTTCGACTAAACATGTGTTGAATATTAATTATGCATAATATAAGCTAAATAAACCAGTGGTTCAATACTAATTACTAACTTATCAATAGTAATATAAGGAAATAAACATTATATGTATATAATATGAGATAGCAAGTGAGTGTAGCACATGAATTGAGTAAATAAAGAGGATTAAGTAGAACTCCTTGATTGGAATTGTGTGACTTAAGGTATGGGCAGAAACTAAAGTTGGGCGTGCACATATTATCGCCTTCTTCTTTTGGGCGATTTATCCTCAAATCGAACCCCTTGGTGCTGCAATCTCCCTTAGCAATTGAAAAGACATATTTTTGACGTGCATGGCCTTCTATCTCCTCCTTGAATTTCTGAAAAGAAGATGAGAATTCTTTTTGGCTTGTTTTGGGTTAGAAAATTCAGAAGTGAGCACGGGATGTGTCAAAAGACATTCCCTAATCAACTTGATGCTGCCAGACACCTTTTCTTCCCTAGGCCCTCCTTCTTTAAGCTTGGTTTGGATCTTCTCTTGTTTCCTAGCCTCCACACTTTGTTTCATCAGAATCTGGTCACTTTGCACTTGTTTAGACATCATAGGTGCGAGCACTATCTTCTTGCCTCCATGCTTGAAGATGAACCGATTGGTGTAACAATCATGCATCGTTCTTCGATCATATTGCCATGGCCTCTCAAGTAAAATGTGACTTGCGTGCCTAGGAACTACGTCGCACAAACTCTCATCCTTATATGAGCCAATAGAGAAAGGGACAAGAACCTGTTTGGTGGCCTTTAATTCCCCCGAATCATTGAGCCATTGGAGTTTATATGGGTCTGGATGCTTTAAAGTTTTGAGGCCGAGTTTATCCACCATAAGAGTGCTAGCCACGTTGGTGCAGCTTCCACCATCGATTATCATAAAACACATTTTGTTGTTAACATAACACCTAGTGTGAAATATGTTCTCTCATTGCTCCTCTTCTTCTGACATTTGGGTGTTTAAAAGCCTTTTAACAACCATAAGTTGTCCTTCAACGGCAGGGGTGAATTCTTCTTCTTCCTCTTGCTTGGATTCTTCCAAAATTTCTTCCTCATTATCCGATGCAATCTCTCCATTTTCCAGCAACAACATAGAATTTCTATTTGGACATTGTCTAGCAATATGGCCATGCCCTAAGCACTTGAAACATTTGATCTCTTGGGATTCTGTGGACACTTCTTGTTGCTTTCCTCGAATATTCTCCACCATAGGCATGGTTTTGGACGTTTCAGCCTGTTCTTTGCCTTGGAAAGGAGTATTTCTCAGAGGTGTGTTTGGACTCTATTTAGGGGCTGCATTTGTGACACCTCTACAAGATGATCTCTTGCGTTCTTGCCTCTTGATTTTGATAGCCATATGCACCATGTCCTCAATTTCAATGTAGTGTTGTAATTCCACTACGTCAGGATTATCTTTGTTTAATTTGGACAAGACGTTGTCAAGGTGGCTTCGCGGTCTTCATGCACACTTGTTCGGATCTTGGCTATTTCCATCTATTTGTAGTAGTCTTCCACGGTTCTACTTCCTTGTTTAAGATTCTGCAACTTATAATAGAGATCACGGTGATAATGAGTAGGCACAAAACATTTCCTCAGAATACGTTTCATTTCTCTCCAAGTGTTGATAGGCCATTCACAATTGTGTCTCCTTGTTGATCTTAAGTTAATCCCATCATACAAGTGCGTAGTCAATAAATTCTAAGGAAGCCATGTGCTCCTTCTTTTGCTCGGAATAGTTATGGCATTCAAAGATGTGCTCCACTTTGCTCTCCCAGTCCAAATATGCCTCCAATTTTGATTTTCCTTGAAAGAGAGGAATGTTAACTCGGACGCTCCCAAAATTGTCATCCAATTGGCCATGGTTCCTTCCATTACTCTAGACAAAAATGACATCTTCTTCTACAATCTCATGTTGCATGGGATGACTTCTATGATTCTGTCCATCTTGGCCCCTTGGACGCCCTCCACTGGACTCCTCAATACGATCCATCCACTCATGAATTGGTTCTAACTCATCACATAAGAGCTTTTGCATTTCCCTTACTAGAGCTTGTTTTCATTTGAGTGTTGCGACATAGTGTTAGTATGAATAAATGAAACAAAAGTTTAAGTTCCTCACCAATTCACACACACAAAATCCTCAAAGACACTCCAAGGAAAGAAATATGGCACTCAATTAACTCGTGTTTATACACTCTGGGAATTTTGGCTTCTATCCCCCCTTGTATGCTCACCAATCTCTTACCTTTTACCTCTCAAATCTCTCAAATCAAGTTCTTAGATGAACTTACTCAAAACTTGTCAAATATCCTAAGAAATGATGGCGTTTGGGCTGAAACAAAGGTTAGGTGTGCAAATAGAAAGAAGGAAAAAGTTTTAAAAAAGTTTAGGGATTGGATAAAGAAAATTTTCAAGGATTCAATTGAAAAGGACTAAAGAAAAACAAAAACGTTACCACAAAGCTCAACTTACAAATTGGTCTTGAGCAATCAAACTTGAGGAACTTCTCGGAGTTGGTTGCTTGGACGTTTGTACTTGAATCTTTTTTATTCACTCTCTCTCTTTTTTAAATCTAATTCAGATTCCTTATATGCTAGAACAATCTGAATTTTCAGCTTACTTGATACTTCCTTTGCTATGATTACCATTTGATATGCTCTAACTCTCCAAAGATGCTTGTAGAGAGAAGCTTTGATTGCCCGGACCTTAGAATGCAAGCAAGCCTTGGATAACACTTGTTTCCGGAACAAAAGAATGTTAAATATTGTTGGAAATAAGATAAGGATGATTTGAGAAGAGGTTATGGTGTAGGGTATTGTTTAGACGAAAATGATGTTGTCTTGGTGAAGGGAATGCATGGGGGATGTTGATGGTTGATTAAAGAAAGGAAATGGAGGTGTTTAAATGAAGTAAATGTTATGGAAGGATATGTTAAGGGATGGTGAAGAATGGTGGATGAAAATGGAAGGTGGATAGTGATTATGTGATGATGGAATGATAGTATTCAAAGGGGCAACGGTTGAACTTATGTTATAGGAACACAAACCCAATCTAGTTGCAACTCTGAGGGTGGTAGATATACTTAGACTTCTTAGAAATGTAATTCCAGAAATCTAAAGTATAAAGGATGGAGAGTGACGCCACAAAACAAAGAGATGATTTGATAAGTCGATAAAGTTCTTAAAAGAACAAGAATGAGAGATTAACTCACAAAATAAATAATCTGATTCAAAGTTGTGTGTTCAAATGCTAAAATGGCTACATATTTATAGGAAATGAAAGGGTGTGGCTAAGGGACATTCCCCTTTGAAAAGGTGGCTGAATAGTAGTGGCCTTAGTGTCTGTTCAATTGGTGGTGTCTTCCTCCTTAACCGTTCAGGTTAAGTGGTGTCTACTTCCAAGAATTGTTAACTTTTCGGTTCAAAATTCCAGCCTGCACATCAACATTCATTGGAAAGATAAGAGATAGAGGAACAACATTCATGAAGACATCGAAACCCAATTCTACTTGTATCTTACTCAAAATTGGCAAACAAGTGGACCATCATGAATCTGCCCAATGAAGAGTGATATCTCTTTGTTTTGGCGCCCAAACATGTTTCCCTCCATGGTTGGTCGGTTGTGTCTCTTGGGGAGGGAACTTGTCGTTCCATGGTTGAGCTGAAGGTTGTAGGCTGAGCTAAGATGAGCTGGATCAACCATGGTTGATCTGAGCTAGCCAGCTGATTTATCTAGCTGAAAGTTCACCATCTTTGAGTGATGATTTGAGCTGAACGGCTAACCCCCTAGCTGCGTGAACTGATCCTTAGGGCCATGATACTCTCCTAGGAGTGTTTAGTACATTTTGGTGTTGATCGGAAGCTGGTAAGTGCTTCAAACAATGATTCTTTGTTTTGAGCTCAAATAGTGCATTTGAGCCAAAACGGAGATGGTCAATATAAGATAAATAAATAAACAACCTAAACAAATAAGTATGATGTTACTAAACATGTGTTGAATATTAATTATGCATAATATAAGCTAAATAAAGCCGTGGTTCAACACTAATTACTAAGTTATCAATAGTAATATACGGAAATAAACATTATAGGTATATAATATGAGATAGCAAGTAAGTGTAGCACATGAATTGAGTAAATAAAGAGGATTAAGTAGAACCATTGTCTTCGAGTGCATGTCATAGTGAATTGTCCCTCTCTTTGAGCGTATACTATGATGGACGACCCCACTCCTTGAGCGTATGTTGCTATGAATGACCCCTATCTTCGAGTTCATGTCATAATAAATGATCCCTTTCTTAGAGCGTATACCGTGATGGACGACCCCTCTCTTTGAGTGTATGTCATGATGAATGGCACCTCTATTCGAGTGCATGTCATAGTGAACGGTCCCTTTCTTAGAGCGTATACCGTGATCGACGACCCTTCTCTTTGAGCGTATGTCGCGATGAATGACCCCTCTCTTTGAGTTCATGTCATGGAGAATGGTCCCTCTCTTTGAACGTATGTCGCGGTGAAAAACCCCTTTCTTCGAGTGCATGTCATAATAAACATTTCCTCTATTTGAGCGTATACCGTGATCGATGACCCCTCTCTTTGAGCATATGTTCAATGAATGACCCCTCTCTACGAGTGCATGTCATGGTGAATGGTCCCTCTCTTTGTGCGTATACCATCGCTCTTTGAGCGTATGTCGCGATGAAAGACCCCTCTCTTCGAGTGCATGTCATAATGAACGATCCCTCTCATTGAGCGTATGTCGCGGTGAATGACCCCTCTTGTCAAGTGTATGTCATAATGAACGATTCCTCTCTTTGAGAGTATGTCGTGATGGATGACCCCTCTCTTTGAGCGCATGTCGCGATGGACGACCCCCCTCTTTAAGCGCATGTCGCGATGAATAACCCCTCTCTTCGAGTGCATGATATAATAAACCGTCCATTTTTTAGACCGTATACCATGATGGATGACCATTCTTGATGTGTGCCAATCTTGTTGATGATGCTGAGTGGCACACTTTGATTGTAGGACCTAGGAAGGAAGCAAGTCTCTCGCAAGAATTGACTGCAAAATGAAGAATTAAGAATAAAGGATGAAAGGAATAAGTAGAATTAATAAAAAGAATAGTTTAGGGACTGATTTGGAAGTGGAAGGATGTGTGGTGTTGATGAGGGTGAATGGATGTTTAGGACGTTTTGTGGTGATGACAAAGGATTGGAATGATGTATAGAATATGAGGATATGTAACGAATGGTGAAATGGAAATAGTATCTTAAAGATACTCAAGGAAGAAACTAGGTTATAGAAAACCTAATCCTGAACCTTATATTGATCTTTAAGGAAGAAACTAGGTTATGGAAATAGTATCTCTTTGTTTTGGTGCCCACTTGCTTTCCCTCCAATATCTTGGCATCCAATGTGGATGATGGACGGACATGATGCTTGGTTAAGGGTTGGTGACGTTAGGGTGTAGTTGAGATGAGCTAATCAAGCTGGGAGTGAGCTGAATTAAACTGAGCTATCTAGCTGAAAGACATAGCTAAAGTTTGAAGCTGAAATAAGCTAATCTAAGATGCCTTTAGCAAAGTGAGTTGGTCTGTTAGCTTCTCTATACTCTCTTTTAGTGCTAGGAGTGTTTTGGAGCTGATCCGAATCTCCTAAGGCCTCGTTTTGAATTATGCTTCATTTGAGCTCATATGGGATTTGTGAGCTGACATGAAGCTAGTCTTGAGTCCTTTAAGTACTGTAGGAGTGTTCCATGCATTTTCATGCTATTCTGAAGTTGGCTCCTTGTGTTTCTAGCATTGCCTTCCGTTTAGCTTCTTCTGAGCTGACTAAGCTAACACCGAGCTAATACTTACTCCTTGAACAATATGTAAGTTCTATAAAGAAAACATAATAATCGAAATAATGAGAATACCTAAAATAACTTAATATAAATTTAGATCTAAGCTGAAACTTAATAATGTGGTTATAATGACTATTCAGGTTTATAGCCCTGTCTTTGAGCGTATATTGCGATGAATGACCCCTCCCTCTCTTTGAGCGTATATTGCGATGAAAGACCTATATCTTCGAGTGCATGTCATAATGAATAGTCCATTTCTTAGAGTCTATACCGTGATGGACGACCCCTATCTTTGAGCGTATGACACGAAAAATGACCCCTCTCTTTGAGCATATGTCGCGATGAATGAACCTTATCTTCGAGTGCATGTAATAATGAACGATCCTTCTCTTTGAGCGTATACTATGATGTACGACCCCTCTCTTTGAGCGTATTACTCGATGAATGATACCTCTCTTCGTGTGCATGTCATAATGAACGATCATTTTCTTAGAGCGTATACCGTGATGAATGACCCCTCTCTTTAAACGTAAGTTGCGATGAATGACCCCTCTCTTCGAGCGTATGTCATAATGAACTGTCATTCTCTTTGAGAGTATACCGTGATGGACGACCCCTCTCTTTAAGCGTATGCCGCGATAAATGACCTCTCTCTTCGAGTGAATGTCATAATGTATGGTGCTGATATTATTACCAATATTCGATACTGGATCATTCATAGTAGTACTATACCTTCCCTATTCATCACGGGTTGGTTATTCGTCAGCACAGGTTTAGCTTATGATGTGTTTGGAAGCCCTCGTCCAAACGAGTATTTTACAGAGAGCGGACAAGGAATTCCATTAATAACTGGCCGTTTTGATTCTCTGGAACAACTCGATGAATTTAGTAGATCTTTTTAGGACCCAATGACCATAGATCGAACCTATCCAATTTTTACAGTGCGATGGTTGGCTGTTCACGGACTAGCTGTACCTACCGTTTCTTTTTTTGGGTCAATATCAGCAATGCAGTTCATCCAACGATAAACCTAATTCGAATTAATTATAGAGCTATGACACAATCAAACCCGAACAAACAAAATGTTGAATTGAATCGTACCAGCCTCTATTGGGGGTTATTACTCATTTTTGTACTTGCTGTTTTATTTTCCAATTATTTCTTCAACTAAGAAAAAAAGGGTCCCTTTCTGAGAGCGTATTAGAGAATCCATTCAAATTTTTTTTAAAAGAAAGGGCCTCATTAAAAAAACCCTATAGCCAGTCACCTCGGGAGGTGAGTAGGCCCCTATGAGGAAAAGACTACCCAAGTTTTTATTGAGAAGAAGAGGAGAACCTCTCTGAGTTTATAGAAGCCCGAATAAAATCGGGAAAGTTACATCCAAAAGAGAAAGAAACAAAAGAACACAAAGCTCAGGAAGCAAGGACATGAGCTACAACATTTGCTTCTCTAGGTACATAACAAATCTTACAATCAGGCAAAGCACTAAGAGTACAACGAATCAGAG
The DNA here is from genome assembly GCA_035048815.1 of Abelmoschus esculentus. Taxonomy (NCBI): domain Eukaryota; kingdom Viridiplantae; phylum Streptophyta; class Magnoliopsida; order Malvales; family Malvaceae; genus Abelmoschus; species Abelmoschus esculentus. The sequence goes on along the minus strand of JAUCBN010000026.1, from coordinate 5,898,592 downwards.
ACACTAAAGGTTGCACCGTGGAAAGAACATGATGATAGGTGTTGTTAACTTTGTTGGCAATGGAAGCAGAATCGGTCTCAAGGATGACATTAGACCAGCCAACATCAACAAGAAGATTAATTCTCTCCAAAATGACAAGAGCTTCGGCAGAAGCTGGATCTAGACAAAAGGCGAGGGGCATAGAGCGTCCACCAAGGACGGAGCCTGAAGAATCCAAAGCAATGACACCTGCAGCAGCTCCCTTCAAAATCGGGTAAAAGGAGCCATCCGTATTAACCTTAACAAAACCGCGGTCCGGTTTTGTCCATCTAGCCTAACCAAAGGTGGGCTCAGCTAGTTAGGATCTTAGATGGAGAGCATCATTGGCTGATGTTTAATCGTCGAAGAGTTTTCGTGCATTAGATAGAGTTAACCATGGTGGATTGAGATGACTATTATGCACAAAGTCATTACGACAATTCCATAAGTTCCATAGAATTGTTATTAGGAAGGAGAATTGGTGAAACGAGAGAAAACCAGCTATTTTAGAAAACCACTGGTGGGGGAAAATTGAAGTATTAGAAAAAATATGGCCTAGAAACCCTGCCAAACGGAGAGCTTCCATGGCACTAGGACAATCCCTTAAAGCATGAAGGGTAGTTTCAATATTCGTATTACAAAGTGGGCAAACCCTAGTACCGAGATTTGCTTGGAGGATTTTGTGGCTAGACGGTAGGGCATCATGGCTTAATCGCCATCCAAAGGAACGAACCTTAGGCAAGGTAGGCAACTTAGAAAGAATTCTCCATAGCCTAGAGGGTCTATTAACCGGCCCTAATTGCAGTTGGAGAAATTGATAACCAGAACGCACAGTATAGATGCCAGAGTCTTGATGACCCCAAAGGGTAGTATCTTTCGTATCATTAATGATTGGTACATTAAGGATTTTGTTAGCATCTTCGTGAGAGAAATAATCTCTCACCTTGGATTCATCCCATCGGGGTAGATTAGACAACATAAAAAACCCGCTCGAAGAGGGACTTCCTCATTCACTTCATAATCGCCATAAAGGTGTAAAGGCTTAGATCCTCCCCAATTGTCGAAGTGGATCTGTATCTGACTTGACATACCTGGTCGTTTAAAGAATCCATTTCCAAATTTAAAGATAGCTATACTAAGACCTTTCCAAGCAAAGGAAGATCTTCGAGTGGAATCGGATTCGAGCACAAAACCTGATGGATAATATTTGCACTTGTAGACCTGACTAGGAAGAATATCAGGCTCAAAAATTATTCTCCAAATTGTTTACCAAGTAACGCAATGTTAAAATGGCGAAGATCGCAAAATCCTATACCTCTGGCTGCTTTTGGTAGACAGATAGTGTCCCACTGAAGCATATGCCATCCATGTTTATCGGTTTTTCCCGATGACCAGTAATGGCGTATTGAAGTAGTCATATCATCGATAATGTTTTAGGGTAGAAAGTAACAAGACATAACATTTTGTGGCATTGATTGTACGACAAATTTGATTAAAATTTCTCTACTGCTAAAAGAGAGCAAGTGCTTATCTCATTTGCTAAGACAACCATTCATTTTGTCTCTAGTAAAACCCAAAGTTGCTGTCTTATTCTTCCCAATGAAGAGTGGAACCCCCAAATAAATACCAGGGTCATCGACCTCTATTACATTAAGGATGTTATTGATTTCTTATCGAAGGGATGTAGATGTTTAGCATGAGAAATATATAGTTGATTTTTCAAAATTTACCGCCTGACCAGACGAAATGGCATAAGTATGCAAAGCGTCCTTGAGGTGTTGAGCTTTTGTAGTTGTATTCTTAATGAACACCACACAATCATCAGCAAAGAGGAGGTTATTTATACAGGGGTCGTTCCTGCTAGCACAAAGGCCATGGAGATTGCCAATAACTTTCTCAGCATTGAGCGATGCTGATAGACCTTGAGTACACAAAAGAAACAAGAAAGGTGAAAGGGGATCTCCTTGTCGAAGCCCTCTTTGAGGTTTAAAAGGTCATGAAAGAGAATCATTGACACATACTTGAAAAGACACAGAAGAGACACAATTCATAATAAGGGAAACCCATTTGTCATTAAAACCTAGATGGAGCATAATTTGTTGTAGAAAAGAACATTCGACATGGTCGAAAGCTTTCTCCATGTCCAATTTTAAACTAGCACCTTTGGCAAGGGAGGTCTCGTCAGTATTTAAAGTTTGGATATGATAAGAGGGCTCCTTGTTGAGGACGCCTTCTTGATTGTTTCGGATCTAGGATTGAAGTAAGATGTCTCCTGCAATAAGCATGGCTGCAAATTGGTGTTTAAAAGGGCTGGAAAATTTAGGTAGACAGAATGTAGAAGATGAAGGCTCGGAGAAGTTGACAATGGTGGAACGCTGAAAGTATTGGTTTGGTTATGGCTAGGATTGGTCTTTGGTGAGGTGAATGGTGAGAAATGAAGTTTCTGACAAGGTTGAAAAATAGGTTGCAAGGGGTAGTACGAAAATGAAATAAAAACAAGGAAAAGAAATAAAATGAAACAAACTCCAAGGATGAACTCGAACAATCTGTTGAACGAACCCGAACCTTATCTTGAACTTGCTTCAGACGGACTTGGACCCTTCGATTATCTACAACCGAGAACCCAAAGTATCAAAGGGGTTGACCACGCAAGCAACGAACTTGAGAAGTCAGAAAGTTCTCAAAAGAACCGAAATGAGAGAAATTCTCACAAAAGTAAATTTCATTCAAATTGTCTTCTTTTTTTTTCTTTTACATTACAAAGTATACATATATATAGGCTAGTACAAGGGAGTTGGCGCCTAGAATACTTGGCCAGAATTGAATTGGAAGTTTCAGATGAGTGGCTGAAATGTAAGCACAATTAACATGTGTTAATTATGTTAAATGTGGATGAGAAAACTACTCATCCTTATCCTTTGTGGCCGGCTGGTTTTGGAGGGAGGGAAGACTGAATTTCAAACATTTAACACATGTGTTTTATGTGTGAAATTCAAAGGAAATAACTCCTTGTCCTTATCTTACTTTGACGCCAACTTCAAGGAGGGAAATCTTGAAATTTGAATCTGCCACATGCCATGCACATGCTTGGAAGGATGGTGGACGCCCCTCATGCTGGTCACATGACCATGACACACTCTCCCACGTGGAGGACACCTTTGAGCTATCCCGGGACTCACCAGCTTGAGTTGAGCTAGTAGAGCTGGAGTTGAGCTGAATGGAGCTGAGTTGAGCTGAATTCAGCTAGCTGAAGTGTTGAGGATTAGTTGAGCTGAAACGAGCTGCTAGAAATCCATTGAGCTTTTTCCGAGCTAAGGTGAAGTCCTTCATTTGGTACTCTTCCTTGTGCCTATGAGAAAACAAAAGTTATACCATCATAAGTATTGTAAACTTATTAAAGAAAGTTAAAACAAGCTGAAAAACATAGTTATCATATTGGAAAACATGTAACAAGCTAAAGAAACATGGTAAACATGATTATGAGCTTGTGTTCTTATTGAACTTATTGAAAACACACCTATTTACATGCTTAATAAACACAATACTAGCTTAAGTACTATATAGTTACAAGATGTTACACATCAGTATGTAACATAGTGTAAAGTTTATTCTCTAAGGCATATGCATTATTAAAGGATTCTGAGACTTGTAAACATTTAAGAATAAGAACTTCCCTGAATTGCTTAGCCTTTGATCGAGTGATGGGTCCTGATGGTAAGACCTCCGGATCAGCTGATTGAGCTTGTGTAGATGTGCTCACATCATCCCCCCCTTCTTGAAAAGGATTTGTCCTCAAATCTGCAGAATCATTAAAAGGGGATAAGTCGGAAACATTAAATGTAGCACTTACATTGTATTCACCCGGCAAGTCCAACTTGTAAGCATTGTCGTTCACTTTCTCAACCACTTGAAAAGGACCATCTCCTCGTGGTAACAGCTTGGACCGTCGTTGGGTTGGAAAACGTTCCTTTCGGAAGTGAATCCAAACCCAATCTCCAACATCGAAGGTAACTCGCTTACGTCCTTTGTTCGCTTGCTTCTCGTATTGTTGAGTCCTTCGTTCAAGGTTATCTTTAACCTGTTGATGCAACTTCTTTACATAATCAGCCTTGGATTGTCCGTCCCTATTCGTCACTTGTTCATATGGCAAAGGCAACATATCGAGAGGAGTGATAGGATTAAATCCATAAACAACCTCAAAAGGTGACATTTTAGTAGCAGAATGAACGGCATGGTTATATGCAAATTCAACATGCGGCAAACAATCTTCCCACGTCTTAATATTCTTTTTGATGATGGAACGGAGTAAAGTAGATAAAATACGATTAACAACCTCAGTTTGTCCATCAGTTTGGGGATGACAAGTAGTAGAAAACATAAGTTTCGTACCTAATTTGCTCCAAAGAGTCCTCCAGAAGTGACTCAAGAATTTTACATCCCTGTCAGAAACAATCGACCTAGGAATACCATGTAAACGCACAATTTCCTTAAAGAACAAGTTAGCCACATTAACAGCATCATCGGTCTTATGACACGCAATGAAGTGTGCCATCTTTGAGAACCTGTCAACCACAACAAAGATACTATCTCTACCTGTCCTAGTCCTAGGCAATCCCAACACAAAATCCATAGATATATCAGTCCAGGGGGAGTCGGGAATAGGTAAAGGTAAGTACAAACCGTGTGGTAATACCTTCGACTTTGCTTTCTTACATGTCACGCATCGTTCACACATCCTTTCGACGTCTCGTCGCATCTTTGGCCAGAATAGATGCTCCTTGAGAATGTGTAACGTCTTGGTGACTCCAAAGTGTCCCATAAGTCCTCCTTCATGAGCTTCTCGAATTAGGACCTCTCGAATTGACCCTTGAGGAATGCAGAGTCTTCCTTCTTTGAAAAGATAATCATCATGTCGATAAAATTTCTCATCTGCACCCTTTTCACACAATGTATATCTTTCTCCAAAATCAGGGTCAGTAGCATATAATTCTTTGATATAGGCAAACCCAATCAAATGAGAGTCTAAGTAATTCAGAAGTGCATACCTACGGGATAAGGCATCTGCTACAACGTTGTCTTTACCTTTCTTATATCGAATGACATAAGGAAAAGATTCTAGAAATTCAACCCACTTAGCATGCCTTTTATTCAACTTATGCTGACCTGTTATGTGCTTCAAAGCTTCGTGATCGGTGTGAATTACGAATTCTTTCGGTAAGAGATAGTGCTGCCATGTTTCAAGAGCTCGAATCAATGCATACATCTCTTTGTCGTACACTGGATAATTCAAGGTAGCACCACTTAACTTCTCGCTGAAATAGGCAATAGGTCGCTTCTCCTGTGATAAAACGGCTCCAATTCCTATTCCTGAAGCATCACACTCAATCTCGAACATTTTATCAAAGTTAGGTAAGGCTAACACTGGGGCCTTAGTCAAATAATCCTTAATTTTCAAGAAGGCTTCTTCCTGTTCATTACCCCAATTGAAGACTGAATTCTTCTTTATAATCCCGGTTAAGGGGGCGGTAATGGAACTGAAATTAGGTACAAACCGACGATAAAAACTAGCTAAACCATGAAAAGATCTAACCTGACTTATTGATGTCGGTCGAGGCCAATCCTGAATCGCCTTCACCTTTTCTGGATCGACTTCCACACCCTGTGCAGTCACGATAAAACCAAGAAAGGTAACCTTATCAGTACAAAACATACATTTCTTCAGATTACCAAATAACCTTTCTTTTCTCAATGTGCCAAGAACATTCCTCAAGTGTTCCTCGTGATCCTGCAAAGACTTGCTGTATATAAGAATGTCATCAAAGTACACAACACAATATTTTCCAATGTAAGATCGTAAAACATGATTCATCAGACGCATAAAGGTGCTAGGTGCGTTAGTTAAACCGAAAGGCATCACTAACCACTCGTACAGACCCAATTTCGTTTTGAAGGCTGTCTTCCATTCGTCGCCCTCTCGCATCCGAATCTGATGATATCCACTCTTTAAATCAATTTTGGAAAATATGGTCGCACCACACAACTCATCTAGCATGTCATCAAGACGAGGAATGGGATGCCTATACTTGATGGTAATCTGATTCACCGCTCGGCAATCAACACACATTCTCCATGTTCCGTCTTTCTTGGGTACTAAAAGCACTGGTACAGCGCACGGACTTAAACTTTCCCGAATGTAACCCTTTTCCATCAACTCGGTGATTTGTTTTTGAAGTTCCTTTGTTTCTTCTGGATTACTTCGATATGCTGGCCGATTTGGAATGGTAGCTCCCGGAATGAAATCAATTTGATGTTCTATACCTCGAATAGGTGGCAACCCACTCGGTGTCTCATCCGGAAACACATCTTCAAACTCCTGCAAAAGAGACGTAATAGATGCAGGCAAATCATTAGGAATATCAGATAACAAACAATACTCCTTATACATTAAAATAAGTAAAGTTTGTTGAGAGGAAAGACATTTCCTGATATCCTTGCCGCTCGCATATACGTTCGTCTTCTTCCTTTCTGTTTTGGCTTCCTCGACATTCTTTCTCAATCGAACCTGATCTTCTTGCACTTGACTCGGTGTCAAAGGTGCTAAGGTGATCTTCTTACCTGCATGTGTAAAAGAATATCGATTTGTAATTCCATCATGCAACGTACCTTTGTCGTATTGCCATGGACGTCCCAAAAGTAGGTGACACGCATCCATTGAGACGACATCACAAAGGATTTCATCTTTATACCTCCCTATGGTAAATGGTACCGAAACTTGTCTAGTAACTCGTACTTCTCCGCCATCATTTAACCATTGAAGACGATATGGTTTGGGATGCTTCATCGTCTTTAAGCCTAACTTATCAACCATGAAAGAACTTGCAACATTAGTACAACTACCACCATCAATAATGACAACACATACCTTGTCGTTAATGAGGCATCTAGTATGGAAGATGTTCTCTCGTTGCTGGTCGTCTTGTGTAGGTGTAGCATTTAGACTTCTTTTTATGACAAGTGCTTCACCGGTCATGTATGTATCCAAGGCATCATCCGCATCATCCTTGTCTTCCTTGTGTAAAGGTTCCTGTTCTTCATTGTCGGATTCAGACTCAATCTCTCCGTTTTCTAACATCAACATAGTCTTCCGATTAGGACATTGGCTTGCAATATGTCCTCTTCCAAGACACTTAAAGCACTGAATATCCCTTGAGCGTTCTGGACGTTCTGGTTGTGCAATTTGCTTCCCACGCCCAACATCTACAATCGGGGCCTTTGGCTTGCTCGTTTCACCCTTCTCTTTGTTTTGAAACGGTGCTTGTTTCCTGAAATTGTTAGAAGGATTGAAAACAGAATTGGAAGGAGGTCTGAAAGAATTATTACTTCGGGATGACGACATCTTTCTTCGTTGCTGCCTCTCAACCTTAATTGCCATTTGCACCATTTCGTCTAATTCGACGTAATGTTGCAATTCAACAGCATTGGCAATGTCAGTGTTCAAACCTGAAAGGAATCGCGCCATGGTTGCTTCTCGGTCTTCCTCAATGTTAGCACGCATCATGGCCATCTCCATGTCTTTAAAATAATCTTCGACGCTTCGATTTCCTTGTTTCAAAGTTTGTAACCTTTGAAATAGGTCTCGATGGTAATGGGATGGTACGAATCTCTTTCTCAAAATTCTTTTCATCTCTGCCCATGTATTGATTGGACCTTCACCGGTTCGTCTTCTACTTAGAATCAATTGATCCCACCAAATTAAGGCATAGTCAACGAACTCCATCGCTGCCAATTGAACCTTCTTCTGGTCAGAATAATTGTAGCAATCAAAGACGTGCTCCACCTTGCTTTCCCACGCAAGATATGCATCCGGATCTGATCGTCCTTGAAAAGGGGGTATGGCAACTTTGATGTTGTTCAAATTGTCATCCAGTTGTGCCTGGTGTTGTACACGCCTCCCATTTGTTCTAGGAGCATTCTGCCTCGATTCTTGCACTTCTTCAACGTCATCATTGTTGTCATCATGGGAATTGTTTTGAGATCCCTCGATCTTGTCCATTCTCACGTGCAATTGTTCAATCTCTGATTGCACTACTCTTCGGACTTCTCGAAGCATGGCTTGCATCATAAGGCTTGGTTGAACGTCGTTTTGTTGTTGATCATCACGATCTCCATTTGAACCTGCCATTGTTAGTAAAGAACAAACAACACAAAATAAAAATAAGGATAAATGGACCTCACAAAGTACACACACAAGATCCTCACAAGTTCACTCCAAAGAAAAAATAAAAATGGCACTCCAACACTCGTGTTTCACTCGGGAATACTTGAATGGCTCTTTTGATTCCCCTTCTGATCTCACACACACAAATGCCTTTTACCACTCCTTCTCTCGTTATAAGTTCTTTAGAGGACTAGCGTAGACTTTCTTCAAATCTGTCACAAGTGTTAGTCTTTAACAACAACGGTTAGTGACAATCGAAATGTAAGGTTCTGTCCAAAACAAATTCGGTTAGTGTTAAATGGAAAGAAAAGTGATGTAAAGTAAGGTAAAGGTTAGAAAGAAAGAAAAAAAAAAAAAAAAAAAAAAAAAAAAAAATGGATTACTTACTACAAAGAAACACTTACTACTCTCCTTTCACCGAACAATCAATTCTTCATGCCCGGTTGATTGTGGTAGTGTTTGATGCTGTAGAACACATTAAACTTGCATTTTCTTTCATCTTTTCAATACCATGAAGTGCTTTTCTTTCAACTATTGATATTCTGATTTTTTTTTTTGAATTTTCGAAATTTTTTTTTTTAACTAGAGTTGACTTTGACTTTTTTTTTTTTTTTTTTTTTTTTTTTTTGACTTTTTTTTTTTTTGATTGTTTTTGCACTTACGAAGATGATTCTTACTTGTAATCCAACCTAGGCTCTGATTACCACATGATAAGAGGGCTCCTTGTTGAGGACGCCTTCTTGATTGTTTCGGATCTAGGATTGAAGTAAGATGTCTCCTGCAATAAGCATGGCTGCAAATTGGTGTTTAAAAGGGCTGGAAAATTTAGGTAGACAGAATGTAGAAGATGAAGGCTCGGAGAAGTTGACAATGGTGGAACGCTGAAAGTATTGGTTTGGTTATGGCTAGGATTGGTCTTTGGTGAGGTGAATGGTGAGAAATGAAGTTTCTGACAAGGTTGAAAAATAGGTTGCAAGGGGTAGTACGAAAATGAAATAAAAACAAGGAAAAGAAATAAAATGAAACAAACTCCAAGGATGAACTCGAACAATCTGTTGAACGAACCCGAACCTTATCTTGAACTTGCTTCAGACGGACTTGGACCCTTCGATTATCTACAACCGAGAACCCAAAGTATCAAAGGGGTTGACCACGCAAGCAACGAACTTGAGAAGTCAGAAAGTTCTCAAAAGAACCGAAATGAGAGAAATTCTCACAAAAGTAAATTTCATTCAAATTGTCTTCTTTTTTTTTCTTTTACATTACAAAGTATACATATATATAGGCTAGTACAAGGGAGTTGGCGCCTAGAATACTTGGCCAGAATTGAATTGGAAGTTTCAGATGAGTGGCTGAAATGTAAGCACAATTAACATGTGTTAATTATGTTAAATGTGGATGAGAAAACTACTCATCCTTATCCTTTGTGGCCGGCTGGTTTTGGAGGGAGGGAAGACTGAATTTCAAACATTTAACACATGTGTTTTATGTGTGAAATTCAAAGGAAATAACTCCTTGTCCTTATCTTACTTTGACGCCAACTTCAAGGAGGGAAATCTTGAAATTTGAATCTGCCACATGCCATGCACATGCTTGGAAGGATGGTGGACGCCCCTCATGCTGGTCACATGACCATGACACACTCTCCCACGTGGAGGACACCTTTGAGCTATCCCGGGACTCACCAGCTTGAGTTGAGCTAGTAGAGCTGGAGTTGAGCTGAATGGAGCTGAGTTGAGCTGAATTCAGCTAGCTGAAGTGTTGAGGATTAGTTGAGCTGAAACGAGCTGCTAGAAATCCATTGAGCTTTTTCCGAGCTAAGGTGAAGTCCTTCATTTGGTACTCTTCCTTGTGCCTATGAGAAAACAAAAGTTATACCATCATAAGTATTGTAAACTTATTAAAGAAAGTTAAAACAAGCTGAAAAACATAGTTATCATATTGGAAAACATGTAACAAGCTAAAGAAACATGGTAAACATGATTATGAGCTTGTGTTCTTATTGAACTTATTGAAAACACACCTATTTACATGCTTAATAAACACAATACTAGCTTAAGTACTATATAGTTACAAGATGTTACACATCAGTATGTAACATAGTGTAAAGTTTATTCTCTAAGGCATATGCATTATTAAAGGATTCTGAGACTTGTAAACATTTAAGAATAAGAACTTCCCTGAATTGCTTAGCCTTTGATCGAGTGATGGGTCCTGATGGTAAGACCTCCGGATCAGCTGATTGAGCTTGTGTAGATGTGCTCACATCAGGATAAGCTCATGGGCAATGAGAATATTGTCGGTAATGTTCCTATCTTGAACAAAGGCAGTTTGATTACCGCCTATACATAAAGGGATGATAGATTTCACACGATTAACAAGCATTTTGGCAACAGTCTTATAGATAACTATGTATAGGCTAATAAGTCTGAGATGTCACATAGTTGTGGGATCATTAATTTTGGGTATAAGAACGATGATAGTACGATTGACCTCTTCCATGTGAACAGACCCACTTAGGAGTCTAAGGCAGAGGTTTATAAAGTCCTGGCCAAGGATATCCCAGTGTTTCCTAAAGAAACCAGTTGGAAATCCGTAAACTCTCGGGGGTTTCCACGGATCAATATCGCGAAAAGCAAAGGCGATTTCTTCTGCTGTGAATTCCTTATTAAGGTCATTGTTCATGGTCTCAGTAACAATATTTGGAATGTTGTCCAAAATGGAAGATGCAATAGTAGGAGAAGAGGATGAGAAGAGAGTTTAGAAGTAATCAATGGCAGTAGCCATGATGTCTTTCGTGTGCGTTTGCCAAATATTTTCATTGTTGAAAAGTCCAGTAATATGGTTTTTTCGTTGGCGATTGTTTGTTCTTGCATGGAAAACTAAAGTATTTTTGTCACCATGTTCTAGCCAGGTGGTGCGGGCGCGTTGTGCCTAATAGATTTCCTTCACATTAAGTGGGATATCAAACTCGTTTTTGGCAGATATAAAATTATTGATATCAGCATCTAAAAGTTATTGCTTGAGGCACATGTTTATAAAGTCAGTTAACAGTTTAATACATTCATATGACTTGATATGTTTGTTTGTTTGCCAAGATTCTAGAAAACGCCCAATTTCATGAAGTTTAACAATGGTCGTGCTGGATGGGTTAGACCAAATCTCTCTAATCCAAGAAGAGACTTTCGGGTTATCAGCCTAACAATTCTCATAGCGGAAGAGGTTCCTAGAAGCTTTCGTTTCGATTGCATGGGAGGGCCTAGTGTCCATTAAGATGGGGCAGTGATCAGATCGGGCTTGAAAGAATGACGTAGCCTGGAAGCTAGGAAAGACATTAAACTAAGAGGAGTTAAAAAGGAATCTATCGATTCTTTCCATAATGGTTTCGGTATTAGGTCCAGACCTTGTCCAAGTGAACGATCCAGATTTTGGTTTACAATCGAAGAGATTATTTCTCATAAACAATCTCTGAATTATTAATTTGTGATCGTGCCCGACGGATGTCGCCTTGCTTTTCATTATCGTGTAGGATTTCATAAAGTCTCCCTCTAAGAGCCATGGAAGAGAAGAAGTTGATTGTAATGTATCCACTAGTTGTCAAGTTTTATATTTGTTTGTCGTTTCAAGAAAAACATGTACACCAGAAAAATGGAATTGCAATTGGCCAAAATGTATAATAACATCAATATGACGATCCGAGTAAGAAAGCAAATCAATGGTAGTCTTATTATCGTAAATAATAGCAAGCCCCGTACAAGTGGGGCTGGATTCAACTGGTATACAACCTTGCATTCCTAGCTTAATCTTAATACGATCAAGATTGTGTCTATTTAATCTAGTTTCGCAAAGAAATAAAAGATCAGCATCATGCTTGTGGACAGCACGTTGTAATTCATGAACTGTCTGGGCATTGCCGAGACCCTGACAGTTCCAGCATAATATTTTTATTTCCCTCGGCAGGGTTGACCATCGTCAACCTCCGCCAGAGAGTGTTTTCTGCCCCTCATCCTAGTTTTCTTAAATGAAGGTTTTGATGGAGGTTGGGGACATTTAGAACTATATCCCTCATCATATGGTGGAGTCTTTGTATAAAATTGAGTTAAAGTGGGAAAATCAAAATCATGCAAACTTCGTTCTGATGGATTAGGTTCAAGAAGTAGCATAACGCCGTATCATCTAGACTTCTCATGAAGAAACAACGGTGCCTTTAGTATCGAACATGTTTGTTTCTTTTTGCCTCACAAGGCAAATAAACATAGCAAGAAACAATATCAGACGCTGAAAGAATTGAGGAAGATAGAAAAAGCACTAACAAAACTTGATAGGAATACATCCAAGGAATCGTGAACAGAAGGGTAACAATTAAACAAGAATGTTTGGTTGATGATAATACAGCATAGATTGTGTTGTATAAATCCCTTATAAAGGATGGTGTAAAAACATGAAGTTAACAGGGAAAATAAGATAAGCATGATATAAAACAAGAGACAGAAACCAATAAGCGATTGTTACCAACCTAGTTGGATTGACAGTATAGAGTCACAAGAGATTTAGACAGTGCAACCTGTTTGAGGATATTACACCATGAAAGGTGTTGGATGGATCCCTAGTTAAGGGTGGTATATTCAAAAAATTAAACAAGGTGTTATAAAATAGATAATAGTCTAGAATGTACAAAAAGGAGAAACATGATCTAAAAAGAATTAAGCTGGATTGAGGATACGTAAATAAAAAATAAATACATATAGTAGTAAAAACTTATGATCAAATCGAAACAATCTACCTGTCGATGGAGACAGAGCTAGCAAAACCACATCCAGTTTCGATCATCGCTAGAGAAAAAAACACGAATTGGAAGTACGCATTCTTGGAGTAGGTTTTGATTGCTTGAATCTGCCAAAACTGGACCAATTCGGCCATAGATGGGATTGGATCGAAAAAGATCCAATCAAGACTTGTGAATGTGATTGAGTCCTTTATCTCAATTCTTGCAAAACAGAATAGACCAGAAAATCTGTCGAGATTATAGAGACGTGGACGTACACGCCAATGCACTATGCAATCAACCTGAAGGCGGTTGTTGCGCAACAAAATGTAAACCTGTTGAGAAATACATGCCAGAACAATGTGTTAAAGACAAGGTTCAACATTGATAAATTGTTCATGGTTAAGTGTCGCCAAAGCAAAAACACCAAATTCATAGGTGTGATGGAGAGAGATCCATAACAGACATACGAGCATGTACCGTTGTTAAAGAAAACCAGCAAATACACTGGTAAAGAAAAACCTAAAGCCATAAAATCTAACATGCAAAAACCTGAAACATTTGTTTAGAAAGAAGCTAACCTGTAGACATAGATATGTTGGACCGATAGCCAATCCATAACCTTGTTTGTAACCATGTCGTATGATCGGAGAATCGATGAGATCGACAAAAATGATCTCCTGGAGATGTAGATATGTAGGATCGATAGACAATCCATAATCTTGTTTAGTATCGATGAAAACGATCTCCTGGAGACGTAGATATGTTGGACCGATAACCAATCCAAAATCCCATGCATAACCTTGTCGTATGATCGGAGTATCGATGAGATCGGTAGAGGCGATCTCCTATAGACTAAAAAATCGAAAAAGTCATTTCAGAACCCAAATATGAATTTCTTATCCAAGGGCCACATAAAATAGCGAATCAAAGTTGTGGTTCCATTTGGAAAATAATGGATGGAGTTCATGGGAACTAAGGAATAATAATAATAAAAAGATTAAGGGGAACAACAAGGTTCTGTTCATGCCGAAGTGAAAATCTATCCAAGAATCCTTACTAAAATAAATAACAATTACTTGTAAAATGGAAGAAGTCTGGTTAGGTTGAGACAGTACTGAGACATACAACATCGGATTGTAACTTGCTTGATTCACCTCTGCAACTAAGATCTCTAAGAAAGGAAGCAGCCAATAAAGGAGATGGAATTGACGAATACTCAAGGAATCTCCGGATCTCTTACCTGAGAGGCAGCCGGATGTTATATTGATGAAGATTATTACATCATCTATGATGTTATATTGATCCCTTCTCAAGGGTGGTAATTGTGTAGCAGTGATCTGGTCTAAAAACCAAGTAAAACTTTCATAAAATATAATTAATAAAACCCAACTTGTCTCACCGGTTGTATCTTTTGAGTCTACCGTGGTGATTGGAGAAGATGAGCGACATTGTTGGCGGGGGCATGGCAAAGATCCATACAAACAGTGATGTTGATGACCACCAAAAAACATAGCGTTCCAAAGGGCAGGATTCACAATGAAACAGTAAAGCGAAAGAATGAGAAAAATCACAAGAAAATACCTTGTAGAGTTCGAGACGTATTTTGTTTCTTTCTCTCCCAGCAATGGAGATGGTGAAAAATGGCCGATCAAGGGAGGGGAGGATCGGTGGAAAGGGACAGTGGAGGCGGCAGAAGACATGAAAGGGAAAAGAGGGAAGAGAGGGAGGGGAGAGGAGAGAAAAAACAATATCCCGTTCAATCCGTTCGAATTTTAACCGAGTAAAATGTTGAAAATTTTAGATTAATCTGGATAATTTTATTGAAAAGACATAATTAACTATTTGAACTCATAAAATTTGGTTTGATAACATTTGGTTGTCGTTTTGTTCCAATTAAAACGTGCTTGTCTAATTAACTATCTGTTTAATTTTGTTCAAAAGCCCATAATTAACTATTTTAACTCTTAAAATTTTATTTAATAACATTTGGTTGTCGTTTTGTTGGGATTAAAAAGTGTTTGTCTAAATGGGATTTATAGAGAATCCGTTCAAATTTTAACAGAGTAAAAAGCTGAAAATTTTAGTTTAATTTGTATATTTTTGTCCAAAAGCACATAATTAACTATTTGAACTCATAAAATTCGATCAAGTAACATTTAGTTGTCATTTTGTTGGGATTAAAATGTGCTTGCCTAAATGGGCGTATACCGTGATGGACAATCCCTCCCTTTCAGCATTTGTCGCGGTGAATGACCCCTTTCTTCTAGAGCATTGCATAATGAATGGTCCCTCTTTTGAGCGCATGTCGTGATGGATGACCCCTCTTTTAGCATATGTTGCGATGAATAATCCATCTTTTCGAGTACATGTCATAATGAACGGTCTCTCTTTGAGCGTATACCGTGATCGATGACCCCTCTCTTTGAGCGTATGGCGCGATGAATGACCCCTCTCTTTGATTGCATCTCATGGTGGATGGTTCCTCTCTTTGAGCGTACACCGTGACAGCTGACCCCTCTCCTTGAGTGTATATCGCGATGAATGACCCATTTCTTCGTGTGCATATCATAATGAATGATCTCTCCCTTTGAGCGTATATCTTGATGGACGACCCCTCTCTTTGAGAATTTGTCACAGTGAAAGACCCTTTTCTTCGAGTGCATGTCATAAAGAGCGGTCCCTCTCTTTAAGCGTATGTCGTGATGGACGACCCATCTCTTCGAGCGTATGTCATGATGAATGGCCCTCTTTTTGAGCCTATGTCATAATGAATGGTCCCTCTCTTTAAGCGTATACTGTGATGGATAACCCCTCTCTTTGAGCGTGTATTGTGATGAATGACCCCTCTCTTCGAGTGCATGTCATAATGAACAGTCCCTTTCGTAGAGCGTATACCGCAATAAATGACCCATATATTCGAGTGCATGTCATAATGAACGGGCCACCTATTGCGTATACCGTGATGGTTAACCCCTCTCTTTGAGCGTAAGTCGCGGTAAATGACCCATCTCTTTGAGCAAATGTCAAAATGAACGATCCCTCTCTTTGAGCCTATATCATGATGGACGACTCATTTCTTTGAGCGTATGTTGCGGTGAATGACAGCTCTCTTCAACCGTATGTCATAATGAACGGTCCCTCTCTTTGAGCGTAAGTCACCTCTCTTCGAGCGTATGTCACAATGAATGGTCCCTCTCTTTGAGCGTATACCATGATCAATGACCCCTCGTTTTGAGCGTAAGTTGCGATGAATGACCCCTCTCTTCGAGTGCATGTCATAATGAATAGTCCCTTTCTAGAGCGTATACCGCAATAAATGACCCCTCTCTTCGAGTGCATGTCAATAGTCCCTTTCTAGAGCGTATACCGCAATAAATGACCCCTCTATTCGAGTGCATGTCATTATGAACGGGCCATTATTTATTGCGTATACCATGATGGTTGACCTCTCTCTTTGAGCGTAAGTCGCGGTAAATGACCCATCTATTCGAGCAAATATCAAAATTAACGATCCCTCTCTATGAGCCTATACCGTGATGGATGACTTATTTCTTTGAGCGTATACTGCGGTGAATGACACCTCTCTTCAACCATATGTCATAATAAACGGTCTCTCTCTTTGAGCGTATGGCGTGATGGAAGACCCCTCTCTTTGAGCGTATGTTACCTCTCTTCGAGCGTATGTCACAATAAATGGTCCCTCTCTTTGAGCGTATACCATGATCAATGATCCCTCGTTTTGATTGTATGTTGCGATGAATGACCCTCTCTTTGAGTGTCTGTCATGGTGAAGGGTGTCTCTCATTTAGCTTATACCGTGATGGACGACCCCTCCCTTTTAGCGTATGTCGCGATGAATAACCCCTCTCTTCGAGTGCATGTCATAGTGAACGGTCCCTTTCTTAGAGCGTGTACCGTGATGGATGACCCTTCTCTTTGAGAATATGTCACGGTGAATGACCCCTCTCTTTGAGTGCATGTCATGGTGAACGTTCCCTTTTTTAGAGTGTACACCATGGTGGACGAACCCTCTCTTTCAGCATATGTCGTGATGAATGACCCCTCACTTCGAGTGCATATCATAATGAACGACCCCTCTCTTTAAGTACATAACGTGATTTGATAAGAGGACTCCTTGTTGAGGACGCCTTCTTGATTGTTTCGGATCTAGGATTGAAGTAAGATGTCTCCTGCAATAAGCATGGCTGCAAATTGGTGTTTAAAAGGGCTGGAAAATTTAGGTAGACAGAATGTAGAAGATGAAGGCTCGGAGAAGTTGACAATGGTGGAACGCTGAAAGTATTGGTTTGGTTATGGCTAGGATTGGTCTTTGGTGAGGTGAATGGTGAGAAATGAAGTTTCTGACAAGGTTGAAAAATAGGTTGCAAGGGGTAGTACGAAAATGAAATAAAAACAAGGAAAAGAAATAAAATGAAACAAACTCCAAGGATGAACTCGAACAATCTGTTGAACGAACCCGAACCTTATCTTGAACTTGCTTCAGACGGACTTGGACCCTTCGATTATCTACAACCGAGAACCCAAAGTATCAAAGGGGTTGACCACGCAAGCAACGAACTTGAGAAGTCAGAAAGTTCTCAAAAGAACCGAAATGAGAGAAATTCTCACAAAAGTAAATTTCATTCAAATTGTCTTTTTTTTTTTTACATTACAAAGTATACATATATATAGGCTAGTACAAGGGAGTTGGCGCCTAGAATACTTGGCCAGAATTGAATTGGAAGTTTCAGATGAGTGGCTGAAATGTAAGCACAATTAACATGTGTTAATTATGTTAAATGTGGATGAGAAAACTACTCATCCTTATCCTTTGTGGCCGGCTGGTTTTGGAGGGAGGGAAGACTGAATTTCAAACATTTAACACATGTGTTTTATGTGTGAAATTCAAAGGAAATAACTCCTTGTCCTTATCTTACTTTGACGCCAACTTCAAGGAGGGAAATCTTGAAATTTGAATCTGCCACATGCCATGCACATGCTTGGAAGGATGGTGGACGCCCCTCATGCTGGTCACATGACCATGACACACTCTCCCACGTGGAGGACACCTTTGAGCTATCCCGGGACTCACCAGCTTGAGTTGAGCTAGTAGAGCTGGAGTTGAGCTGAATGGAGCTGAGTTGAGCTGAATTCAGCTAGCTGAAGTGTTGAGGATTAGTTGAGCTGAAACGAGCTGCTAGAAATCCATTGAGCTTTTCCCGAGCTAAGGTGAAGTCCTTCATTTGGTACTCTTCCTTGTGCCTATGAGAAAACAAAAGTTATACCATCATAAGTATTGTAAACTTATTAAAGAAAGTTAAAACAAGCTGAAAAACATAGTTATCATATTGGAAAACATGTAACAAGCTAAAGAAACATGGTAAACATGATTATGAGCTTGTGTTCTTATTGAACTTATTGAAAACACACCTATTTACATGCTTAATAAACACAATACTAGCTTAAGTACTATATAGTTACAAGATGTTACACATCAGTATGTAACATAGTGTAAAGTTTATTCTCTAAGGCATATGCATTATTAAGGGATTCTGAGACTTGTAAACATTTAAGAATAAGAACTTCCCTGAATTGCTTAGCCTTTGATCGAGTGATGGGTCCTGATGGTAAGACCTCCGGATCAGCTGATTGAGCTTGTGTAGATGTGCTCACATCATCCCCCCCTTCTTGAAAAGGATTTGTCCTCAAATCTGCAGAATCATTAAAAGGGGATAAGTCGGAAACATTAAATGTAGCACTTACATTGTATTCACCCGGCAAGTCCAACTTGTAAGCATTGTCGTTCACTTTCTCAACCACTTGAAAAGGACCATCTCCTCGTGGTAACAGCTTGGACCGTCGTTGGGTTGGAAAACGTTCCTTTCGGAAGTGAATCCAAACCCAATCTCCAACATCGAAGGTAACTCGCTTACGTCCTTTGTTCGCTTGCTTCTCGTATTGTTGAGTCCTTCGTTCAAGGTTATCTTTAACCTGTTGATGCAACTTCTTTACATAATCAGCCTTGGATTGTCCATCCCTGTTCGTCACTTGTTCATATGGCAAAGGCAACATATCGAGAGGAGTGATAGGATTAAATCCATAAACAACCTCAAAAGGTGACATTTTAGTAGCAGAATGAACGGCATGGTTATATGCAAATTCAACATGCGGCAAACAATCTTCCCACGTCTTAATATTCTTTTTGATGATGGAACGGAGTAAAGTAGATAAAATACGATTAACAACCTCAGTTTGTCCATCAGTTTGGGGATGACAAGTAGTAGAAAACATAAGTTTCGTACCTAATTTGCTCCAAAGAGTCCTCCAGAAGTGACTCAAGAATTTTACATCCCTGTCAGAAACAATCGACCTAGGAATACCATGTAAACGCACAATTTCCTTAAAGAACAAGTTAGCCACATTAACAGCATCATCGGTCTTATGACACGCAATGAAGTGTGCCATCTTTGAGAACCTGTCAACCACAACAAAGATACTATCTCTACCTGTCCTAGTCCTAGGCAATCCCAACACAAAATCCATAGATATATCAGTCCAGGGGGAGTCGGGAATAGGTAAAGGTAAGTACAAACCGTGTGGTAATACCTTCGACTTTGCTTTCTTACATGTCACGCATCGTTCACACATCCTTTCGACGTCTCGTCGCATCTTTGGCCAGAATAGATGCTCTTTGAGAATGTGTAACGTCTTGGTGACTCCAAAGTGTCCCATAAGTCCTCCTTCATGAGCTTCTCGAATTAGGACCTCTCGAATTGACCCTTGAGGAATGCAGAGTCTTCCTTCTTTGAAAAGATAATCATCATGTCGATAAAATTTCTCATCTGCACCCTTTTCACACAATGTATATCTTTCTCCAAAATCAGGGTCAGTAGCATATAATTCTTTGATATAGGCAAACCCAATCAAATGAGAGTCTAAGTAATTCAGAAGTGCATACCTACGGGATAAGGCATCTGCTACAACGTTGTCTTTACCTTTCTTATATCGAATGACATAAGGAAAAGATTCTAGAAATTCAACCCACTTAGCATGCCTTTTATTCAACTTATGCTGACCTGTTATGTGCTTCAAAGCTTCGTGATCGGTGTGAATTACGAATTCTTTCGGTAAGAGATAGTGCTGCCTCTCAACCTTAATTGCCATTTGCACCATTTCGTCTAATTCGACGTAATGTTGCAATTCAACAGCATTGGCAATGTCAGTGTTCAAACCTGAAAGGAATCGCGCCATGGTTGCTTCTCGGTCTTCCTCAATGTTAGCACGCATCATGGCCATCTCCATGTCTTTAAAATAATCTTCGACGCTTCGATTTCCTTGTTTCAAAGTTTGTAACCTTTGAAATAGGTCTCGATGGTAATGGGATGGTACGAATCTCTTTCTCAAAATTCTTTTCATCTCTGCCCATGTATTGATTGGACCTTCACCGGTTCGTCTTCTACTTAGAATCAATTGATCCCACCAAATTAAGGCATAGTCAACGAACTCCATCGCTGCCAATTGAACCTTCTTCTGGTCAGAATAATTGTAGCAATCAAAGACGTGCTCCACCTTGCTTTCCCACGCAAGATATGCATCCGGATCTGATCGTCCTTGAAAAGGGGGTATGGCAACTTTGATGTTGTTCAAATTGTCACCCAGTTGTGCCTGGTGTTGTACACGCCTCCCATTTGTTCTAGGAGCATTCTGCCTCGGTTCTTGCACTTCTTCAACGTCATCATTGTTGTCATCATGGGAATTGTTTTGAGATCCCTCGATCTTGTCCATTCTCACGTGCAATTGTTCAATCTCTGATTGCACTACTCTTCGGACTTCTCGAAGCATGGCTTGCATCATAAGGCTTGGTTGAACGTCGTTTTGTTGTTGATCATCACGATCTCCATTTGAACCTGCCATTGTTAGTAAAGAACAAACAACACAAAATAAAAATAAGGATAAATGGACCTCACAAAGTACACACACAAGATCCTCACAAGTTCACTCCAAAGAAAAAATAAAAATGGCACTCCAACACTCGTGTTTCACTCGGGAATACTTGAATGGCTCTTTTGATTCCCCTTCTGATCTCACACACACAAATGCCTTTTACCACTCCTTCTCTCGTTATAAGTTCTTTAGAGGACTAGCGTAGACTTTCTTCAAATCTGTCACAAGTGTTAGTCTTTAACAACAACGGTTAGTGACAATCGAAATGTAAGGTTCTGTCCAAAACAAATTCGGTTAGTGTTAAATGGAAAGAAAAGTGATGTAAAGTAAGGTAAAGGTTAGAAAGAAAGAAAAAGAAAAAAAAAATGGATTACTTACTACAAAGAAACACTTACTACTCTCCTTTCACCGAACAATCAATTCTTCATGCCCGGTTGATTGTGGTAGTGTTTGATGCTGTAGAACACATTAAACTTGCATTTTCTTTCATCTTTTCAATACCATGAAGTGCTTTTCTTTCAACTATTGATATTCTGATTTTTTTTTTTTGAATTTTCGGATTTTTTTTTTTTAACTAGAGTTGACTTTGACTTTTTTTTTTTTTTTTTTTTTTTTTTGACTTTTTTTTTTTTTTTTGATTGTTTTTGCACTTACGAAGATGATTCTTACTTGTAATCCAACCTAGGCTCTGATTACCACATGATAAGAGGACTCCTTGTTGAGGACGCCTTCTTGATTGTTTCGGATCTAGGATTGAAGTAAGATGTCTCCTGCAATAAGCATGGCTGCAAATTGGTGTTTAAAAGGGCTGGAAAATTTAGGTAGACAGAATGTAGAAGATGAAGGCTCGGAGAAGTTGACAATGGTGGAACGCTGAAAGTATTGGTTTGGTTATGGCTAGGATTGGTCTTTGGTGAGGTGAATGGTGAGAAATGAAGTTTCTGACAAGGTTGAAAAATAGGTTGCAAGGGGTAGTACGAAAATGAAATAAAAACAAGGAAAAGAAATAAAATGAAACAAACTCCAAGGATGAACTCGAACAATCTGTTGAACGAACCCGAACCTTATCTTGAACTTGCTTCAGACGGACTTGGACCCTTCGATTATCTACAACCGAGAACCCAAAGTATCAAAGGGGTTGACCACGCAAGCAACGAACTTGAGAAGTCAGAAAGTTCTCAAAAGAACCGAAATGAGAGAAATTCTCACAAAAGTAAATTTCATTCAAATTGTCTTTTTTTTTTTTACATTACAAAGTATACATATATATAGGCTAGTACAAGGGAGTTGGCGCCTAGAATACTTGGCCAGAATTGAATTGGAAGTTTCAGATGAGTGGCTGAAATGTAAGCACAATTAACATGTGTTAATTATGTTAAATGTGGATGAGAAAACTACTCATCCTTATCCTTTGTGGCCGGCTGGTTTTGGAGGGAGGGAAGACTGAATTTCAAACATTTAACACATGTGTTTTATGTGTGAAATTCAAAGGAAATAACTCCTTGTCCTTATCTTACTTTGACGCCAACTTCAAGGAGGGAAATCTTGAAATTTGAATCTGCCACATGCCATGCACATGCTTGGAAGGATGGTGGACGCCCCTCATGCTGGTCACATGACCATGACACACTCTCCCACGTGGAGGACACCTTTGAGCTATCCCGGGACTCACCAGCTTGAGTTGAGCTAGTAGAGCTGGAGTTGAGCTGAATGGAGCTGAGTTGAGCTGAATTCAGCTAGCTGAAGTGTTGAGGATTAGTTGAGCTGAAACGAGCTGCTAGAAATCCATTGAGCTTTTCCCGAGCTAAGGTGAAGTCCTTCATTTGGTACTCTTCCTTGTGCCTATGAGAAAACAAAAGTTATACCATCATAAGTATTGTAAACTTATTAAAGAAAGTTAAAACAAGCTGAAAAACATAGTTATCATATTGGAAAACATGTAACAAGCTAAAGAAACATGGTAAACATGATTATGAGCTTGTGTTCTTATTGAACTTATTGAAAACACACCTATTTACATGCTTAATAAACACAATACTAGCTTAAGTACTATATAGTTACAAGATGTTACACATCAGTATGTAACATAGTGTAAAGTTTATTCTCTAAGGCATATGCATTATTAAGGGATTCTGAGACTTGTAAACATTTAAGAATAAGAACTTCCCTGAATTGCTTAGCCTTTGATCGAGTGATGGGTCCTGATGGTAAGACCTCCGGATCAGCTGATTGAGCTTGTGTAGATGTGCTCACATCATGATTGATGACCCCTCTCTTTGTGCATATGTTGCGATGAATGACCACTCTCTTCGAGTGCATATCATGGTGAACGGTCCCTCTCTTTGAGCGTATACCGTGACGGACGACCCATCTTTTTAAGCGTATGTTGCGATGAATGACCCCTCTCTTTCGAGTGCATGTCATAATGATCGGTCCCCATCTTAGTGTGTAGACCATGATGGACGATCCCTCTCTTTAAGCATATGTCGCGGTGAACAACTCATCTCTTCTAGCGTATATCATAATGAATGGTCCCTCTCTTTGAGCGTATGCCATGATGGACGACCCCTCTCTTTGAACGTATGCCGCAATGAATGACCCTTCCCCTCTCTTGGGTGCATATCATGGTGAACGGTCCCACTCTTTTAGCATATACCGTGATGGACGACCCATCTCTTTGAGCATATGTCGCGAGGAATGACCCCGCTCTTCAACTGCATGTCATAATGAACAATTCCTCTCTTTGAGCGTATACCATGATCGATGACACCTCTCTTTGAGTGTATGTCGCGATAAATGACCACTCTCTTCGAATGCATGTCATAGTCAATGGACCCTTTCTTAGAGCATATACATGATGGAAAACCTGTCTCTTTGAGCGTATGTCGCGTTGAATGACTCCTCTCTTTGAGCATATGTCATAATGAATGGTCACTCTACTTGAGCGTATGCCGTGATGGACGACCACTCTCTTTGAGAGTATGTCGCGATGAACAACCCCTCTGTTCGAGTGCCTATCATGGTGAACGGTCCCTCTCTTTGAGCGTATACCGTGATAGACGACCCCTCTCTTTGAGCGTACGTTGCGATGAATGACCCGTCTCTTTGAGTGCATGTCATAATGAACGGTCCCTATCTTTGAGCATATACCGTGATCAATGACCCCTCTTGAGCGTATGTTGTGATGAATGACGCCTCTCTTCGTGTGAATGTCATAATGAACGATCCCTTTCCTAGAGCGTGTACCGTGATGGATGACCCCTCTCTTTGAGTGTATGTCGCAATGAATAACCCCTCTCTTCGAGTGTATGTCATAATGAACGGTCCCTCTCTTTGGGCGTATACGGTGATGGACGACCCCTTTCTTTGAGCGTTTGCCGCGATGAATGACCCCTCTCTTCCAGTGCATGTCATGGTGAACGGTCCCTCTCTTTGAGCGTTTACCGTGATGGACGACTCCTCTCTTTGAGCGTATGTCGCGATGAATGACCCCTCTCTTCGAGTGCATGTCATAGTGAATGGTCCCTTAGAGCGTATACCGTGATGGATCACCCCTCTCTTTGAGCGTATGTCGCGATGAATGACCCTTCTCTTCGAGTGCATGTCATAATGAACGGTCCCTCTCTTTGAGCGTATACTGTGAGGGACGAACCCTCTCTTTGAGTGTATGTAGCGATGAATACGAGATAATGAAGGCTAAGGAATACGGGAATAAGTTTGAAGAAGGACTCAAGACTCAAATTTGCTCGTATCCAATCCAAAAATAGCGAACAAGTTGTCTTTACTCTCCCTTAAATGGTGATAATGATGGCTATCATTGCATGTCTTCTCTTTCTTACTTGCTGAAACTGACAACCTTAAAATGATGTAAAACCTTATAACCATTGCAGGAAATAACAACATTCAAGTGGTGTAATTGCTCCATTGAATTGCATTGTAAACAATCAGCCTTGATGGGTCTTCAAGGGACTTTAATTGATGTAAATGTCTTGTCATTCCTGAGAATATGATAAACCATTTGCTCCAAAAGAATACCCTAGCTGAAATATATAAGCAACCATTAGATAACAAGTTATTCAATAAATATAAAAGTGAATGCATGAAACAGATTTAATGAGCTAGATTAATTAATGAAACTAGTTACATTGAATAATCTAGTTTAATTAATTAACTGACACACTAAATTAACTTATAAAAACATAAGAAAATTAATATGCTTTAAGTGAACTATCATGCATTAATTAAACTAATGAACTTAATTGAACTAACATGCTTAAATGAACATCAAACATTATTTATTCTTGCATACATGCTGAAATTAAATTTAAAAACTTAAGAAAGAACTCATGCAAACTCATGCACAAGTAGGAGGTTGTATTGTTCCAATAAAGCTGGTGTTACATTCTCTATTTCTAGCCTTGAATAAATAGATTTCTCATGGCCTCTTTGAATTTCTGGGTTTTAGCACGAGTCATAGGTCCAATAGGAAATTCTTCTGATTCGTTGTTGGTTGTGATCATATCATTGAGCGTATACCGTGATCGATGACCCCTCTCTTTGAGCATACCTTGCGATGAATGACCCCTCTCTTCGAGTTCATGTCATAATATATGGTCCCTTTCTTAGAGCGTTTGGCGTGATGAACGACCCCTCTCATTGAGCATAAGTCGCGATGAATGACCCCTATCTTTGAGTGCATGTCTTGGTGAACGGTCCCTCTCTTTGAGCGTATACCGTGATAGACAACTCCTGTCTTTGAGTGTATGTCGCAATGAATGACCCCTCTCTTCGAGTGCATGTCATAACAAATAATCCCTTTCTTAGAGCGTACACCGTGATGGATGACCATTCTCTTTGAGGGTATATCGCGATGAATGAGCCCTCTCTTCGAGTATTTCATAATGAACAGTCCCCTTCTTAGAGCTTATACCAAGATGGAAGACCACTCTCTTTGAGCGTATGTCGCGGTGAATGACCCCTCTCTTCGAGCGCATGTCATAATAAACGGTCCTTCACTTTGTGTGTATGCCGTGATAGATGAACCTATCTTTGAGCGTATGTCACGATGAATGACCCCTCTCTTCGACTGCATGTCATAATGAACGGTCCCTTTCTCAGAGCGTATATCATGACCGAATGACCCCTCTCTTCGAGTTCATGTCATAATGACCCCTCTATTTAAGCGTATGTCGCGGTGAAAGGCCCCTCTCTTCGAGCGTATGTCATAATGAATAGTCCCACTCTTTGAGCGTATGCCATGATGGATGACCCCTCTCTTTGAGCGTATGTCGCGATGGATGACCCCTATCTTCGGTGCGTGTCATCATGAACGGGAGCGTATACTATGATGGATGACCCCTCTCTTTGAGTGTATGTCGCAATGAATGACCCCTCTTCGAGTGCATGTCTTAATGAGCGGTCCCTCTTTGAGCATATACCGTGATGGACATCGTCGCTCTTTGAGCGTATATGGCGATAAAAGACCCCTCTCTTCGAGTGCATGTCATAATGAACGGTTCCTCTCTTTGAGCATATACCGTGATCGATGACCACTCTCTTTGAGCATATGTTGCGATGAATGACCCTTCTCTTCGAGTGCATGTCATGGTGAATGGTACCTCTCTTTGATCGTATGTCGCGATGAATGACCCCTCTCTTCGAGTGCGTGTCTTAATGAACGGTCCCTTAAGGTGTATTCCCAGATGGATGACCCTTCTCTTTGAGCGTATGTCACGATGAAATACCCCACTCTTCGAGTGCATGTCATAATGAACTGTCCCTTTCTTAGAGCGTATACCGTGATGGACGATCCCTCTTTGAGCGTATGTCACGATGAATGACCCCTCTCTTTGAGTGCATGTCATTATGAACGGTCCTTTTCTTAGAGCATATACCGTGATGGACGACCCTTCTCTTTGAGTGTATGTCTCTATGAATGACCACTCTCTTTGAGTGAATGCCATGGTGAATGGTCCTTCTCATTGAGTGTATGTCGTGATGGACAACACCTCTCCTTCAGCGTATGTCGGGATGAATGACCCCTTTGTTCGAGTGCATGACATAATTAATGGTCCCTTTCTTAGAGAGTATTCCGTGATAGAAGACACCTCTCTTTGAGCGTATGTCGCGACGAATAACCCCTCTGTTCTAGTTCATGTCATAGTAATGGTTCCTTTCTTAGAGCATATACTGTGATGAACGAACCCTCTCATTGAGCGTATATCGCGATGAATGACCCCTCTCTTCGAGTGGGTAGGAGCTTATCCGAATTCCATATGGAGTGAACTTAAGAAAGAACTCATGCAAACTCATGCACAAGTAGGAGGCTGTATTGTTCCAATAAAGCTGGTGTTGCATTCTCTATTTCCAGTCTTGAACAAATAGATTTCCCATGGCCTCTTGGAATTTCTGGGTTTTAGCACGAGTCATAGGTCTAATAGGAAATTCTTCTGATTCATTGTTCGTTGTGATCATATCATTGAGCGTATACCGTGATCGATGACCCCTCTCTTTGAGTGTACCTTGCGATGAAAGACCACTGTCTTCGAGTGAATGTTATAATGTACGGTCCCTTTCTAAGAGCGTATATCGTGATGGACGACCCTCTCTTTGAGTGTATGTTGCGGTGAATGATACCTCCCTTCAAGCGTACGTCATAATGAATGGTCCCTCTTTTTGAGCATATGGCGTGATGAACGAGCCCTCTCATTGAGCATACGTCATAATGAATGGTCCCTCTCTTTGAGCATATAACGTGATGGACATCTCCTCTCTTTGAGCGTATGTCGCAATGAATGACCCCTCTCTTCGAGTACATGTCATAACAAATAGTCCCTTTCTTAGAGCGTACACTGTGATGGATGACCATTCTCATTGAGCGTATGTCGCGATGAATGAGCCCTCTCTTCGAGTGTATGTCAGAATAAGCTGTCCCTTTCTCAAAGCGTATACCCTGATGGAAGACCCCTCTCTTTAAGCGTATGTCGCGGTGAATGGCCCCTCTCTTCAAGCGCATGTCATAATGAACGGTCCAACACTTTGTGCGTATGCCGTGATGGACGACCCATCTCTTTGAGTGTATGTCGTGATGATGACCCCTCTTTTCGAATACATGTAATAATGAATGCTCCCTCTCTTTGAGCATATACCGTGATCGATGACCCATCCTCTTTGAACATATGTCATAAATGACACCTCTCTTCGAATGCATGTCATAGTGAGCAATCCCTTTCTTAGAGCGTATACCGTGATGGACAACCACTCTCTTTGAGCTTATGTCGCGATGAATGACTCATATATTCGAGTGTATATCATAATGAACAGTCCCTATCTTTGAGCATATGTCGTGATGGATGACCCCTCTCTTTGAGCGTATGTTGCGATGAATGACCCCTCTCCTCGAGTGTATGTCTTGGTGAATGGTCCACCTCGTTGAGCGTAGGTCGCGATGAATGACCTCTCTCTTCGAGTGCATGTCATAATGAACGATTCCTTTCTTAGAGCGTATACTGTGATGGATGACCCCTCTCTTTGAGCGTATGTCGAGATGAACAAGCCCTCTCTTCGAGTGCATGTTATCATAAAATGGTCCCTTTCTAGAGTGTATACCGTGATGGAAGACCCCTCTCTTTGAGCGTATGTCACGGTGAATGATCCCTCTCTTCGAGCGAATGTCATAATGAATGGTCCCTCACTTTGTGCGTATGCCGTGCTGGACGACCCCTCTTTTTGAGCGTATGTCGCGATGAATGACCCCTCTCTTTGAGTGCATGTCATAATGAACGGTCCCTTTCTCAGAGTTTATTCTGTGATGGAAGACCCCTCTCTATGAGCGTATGTCGCGGTGAATGACCCATCTCTTCGAGTGTATGTCATAATGAATGGTCATTCACTTTGTGCATATGCCGTAATGGACGACTCCTCTCTTTGAGCGTATGTTACGATGAATGACCCCTCTCTTCGAGTGCATGTTAAAAATGAATGGTCCCTCTGTTTGAACATATACCGTGATCGCTGACCCATCTCTTTGAGCGGATGTCATGATAAATAACACCTCTCTTCGAGTGCATGTCATAGTGAACAGTTCCTTTCTTAGAGCGTATACCGTGATGGACAATCCCTCTCTTTGAGCGTATGTCGCGATGAATGACTCCACTCTTTGAGCGTATATCATAATGAGCAGTCCCTCTCTTTGAGCGTATGTCGCGATGAATGACCCCTCTCTTCGAGTGCATGTCATGGTGAACGGTCCCCCTCGTTGAGAGTATGCCGTTATGGATGACCCCTCTCTTCGAGCGTTGGTCACGATGAATAACCCCTCCCTTCGAGTGTATGTCATAATGAATAGACCCTTTCTTCGAGCGTATACTCTGTTGGACGACCCCTCTCTTTGAGCATATATCGCATTGAATGACCCCTCTATTTGAGCTTATCTCATAGTGAATAGTCCCGTTCTTGGAGCGTATGCCGTGATGGACGAACACTCTCTTTGAGAGTATGTCGCGATGAATGACTCTTATCTTTGAGTGCATGTCATTGTTAGCGGTCCCTTTCTTAAAGCGTATACCCTGATGGACGAGCGCTCTCTTTGAGCGTATATCGTGATGAATGACCCCTCTCTTCGAGCATATGTCATAATGAATTATCCCTGTCTTTGAGCGTATACCGTGATGGACGATCCCTCTCTTTGAGCATATGTCGCGATGAATGACTCCTCTCTTCGAGCATATGTTATAATGAACTGTCCCACTATATGAACGTATACCGTGATCGACGACCCATCTCTTTGAACGTATCTCGTGGTGAATGACCCCTCTCTTCGAGTGTATGTCATAATGAACAATCCCTCCCTTTGGGCATATGCCGTGAAGGACGACCACTCTCTTTGAGCGTATGTCGCGATGAATGACCCTCTCTTCGAGTGCATGTCATAATGAACGGTCCCTTTCTTAGAGCGTATAGTGTGATGGACGACCCCTCTCCTTGATCATATGTCGTGATGAATGACTCCTCTCTTTGAGCGTATGTCATAGTGAATATTCTCGTTCTTTGAGCGTATGCCTTGATGGACGACCCCTCTTTTTGAGCGTATGTCGCTGTGAATGACTCCTATCTTTGAGGGCATGTCATTGTGAACGCTCCCTTTCATAGAGTGTATACTGTGATGGACGAGCCCTTTCTTTGAGCGTAAGTATTGATGATTGACTCCTCTCTTCGACCATATGTCTTGATAAATGACACCTCTCTTCGAGTGCATGTCATACTGAACAGTCCCTTTCTTAGAGCGTATACCGTGATAGACAACCCCTCTCTTTGAGCGTATGTCGCGATGAATGACTCCTCTCTTTGAGTGTATATTATAATGAATAGTCCCCGTCTTTGAGCATATGCCGTGGTGGATGACCCCTCTCTTTGAGCGTGTGTCGCGATGATGACCCCTCTCTTTAGTGCATGTCACGGTGAACGGTCCCTCTCGTTGAGCGTATACCGTGATGGACAACCCTTCTCTTTGAGCGTAGGTCACGATGAATGACCCCTCTCTTCGAGTGCATGTCGTAATGAACAGTCCCTTTCTTAGAGCGTAAAGTGTGATGGACGACCCCTCTCTTTGAGCATATGCCGTGATGAATAATCCCTCTCTTTGAGCGTATGTCATAGTGAATATTCCCGTTCTTTGAGTGTATGCCGTGATGGACAACCCCTCTCTTTGAGCGTATGTCGCAGTGAATGACTCCTATCTTTGAGTGAATGTCATTGTGAACGGTCCCTTTCATAGAGCGTATACCGTGATGGACGTACCCTTCCTTTGAGCGTATGTCTTGATGATTGACCTCTTTCTTCGAGCATATGTCATAATGATTTTGTCCCAGTCTTTGAGTGTATACTGTGATGGACGTCTCCTCTCTTTGAGTGCATTTCAAAATGAACGGTCCCTCTCTTTGAGCGTTTATCGTGATCGATGACCCCTCTCTTTGAGCATATATTGCGATCACTGACCCTTTTTTTGAGTTCATGTAAGGGTGAACGGTCCCTCTCTTCGATCAAATACCCTGATGGACGACCCTTCTCTTTGAGCGTATGTCGCGATGAATGATCCCTCTCTACATGTGCATGTCATAATGAACGGGACCTTTCTTAGTATGTCATAATGAACGGTCTCTCTCTTTGAGCGTATGTCGAGGTGAATGACCCACCTCTTCGATCGTATGTCATAATGAACGGTCCCTCTCTTTGAGTGTATACCGTGATGGACGATCCCTCTCTTTGAGCGTATGTCGTGATGAATGACCCCTCTCTTCGAGCGTATGTCATAATGAACGATCCCTCTCTTTAAGCATATACCGTGATGGATGACCCCTCTCTTTGAGCGTATGTTCCGATGAGTTACCCTTATATTCGAATCCATATCATGGTGAACGGTCCCCCTCTTTAAGCTTATACCGTGATGGATGACCCCTCTCCTTGAGCGAATGTCGCTATGAATGACCCCTCTCTTCCAGTTCATGTCATAATGAACAGTACCTCTCTTTTAGCGTATACTGTGATCCATGACCCCTCTCTTTGAGCATATGTCACAATGAATGATGCCTCACTTTGAGTGCATGTCATAATGTACGGTCCATTTCTTAAACTGTATACTGTGATGGACGACTCCTCTCTTTGAGCGTATGTCGCGGTGATTAACCCCTCTCTTCAAGCGTATGTCGTAATGAACGATCACTCTCTTTGAGTGTATGCCGTGCTAGTCTACCCCTCTCTTTGATCTTATGTCACGATGTATGACCCCTCTCTTCGAGTGCATGTCATGGTGAACGATCCCTCTCTTTGAGCATATACCGTGATGGACAACTCCTCTCTTTGAGCGTATGTCGTGATGAATTACCCCTCCCTTCGAGTGCATATCATAATTAATCGTCCCTTACTTAGAGCGTATACTGTGATAAACGACCCTTCTCTTTGAGGGTATGTCGCGATGAATGACTCCTCTCTACGAGTGCATATCATAATGAACGGACCCTTTCTTAGAGCGTATGTCGCGATGAATGACCCATCTCATCGAGCGTATGTCATAATGAACTGTCCCTCTCTTTGAGCATATACCGTGATGGACGATCCCTATCTTTGAGCGTATGTCACGATGAATGACCCCTCTTTCGAGTGCATGTCATAGTGAACGGTCCTTCTATTTGAGTGTATATCGTGATGGATGTCCCGTCTCTTTGAGCGTATATCGCGATGAATGACCCCTCTCTTTGAGTGCATATCATAATGAATGGTCCCACCCTTTGGGCGTATATAGTGATAGATGATCCTTCTCTTTGTGTGTGAGTCACGATGAATGACTCCTCTCTTCAAGCGTATGTCACGCATATCATGGTGAACGTTCCCATTGTTTGAGCGTATATCGTGATGAACGACCCCTCTCTTTCAGCGTATGTCGCGATGAATAACCCTCTCTCGAGTGCATATCATAATGAACGGTCCCTCTCTTTAAGCGTATACCATGATCGATGACACCTCTGTTTGAGAGTATATATCGATGAATGACCCCTTCCTTCGAGTGCATGTCATAATAAATTGTCCCTCTCTTTGAGCGTATACCGTGATGGACGACACCTCTCTTTGAGCGTTTGTCGCGATGAATAACCCCTCCCTCTGAGGGCATGTCAAAAAGGAAAGGTCCCTCTCTTTGATCGTATACCGTGATGGACGACCCCTCTCTTTGAGCGTATGTCATGATGAATGACCTCTCTCTTCGAGTGCATGTCATAGTGAATGGTCTTTTTCTTAGAGCGTATACCGTGATGAACGACCACTCCCTTTGAGTTTATGCGCGATGAATCACCAGTCTCTTCGAGTGCTTGTCATACTAAACGATCCCTCCCTTTGAGCATATACCGAGATCGATAACCCCTCTCTATGATCTTATTTTGTGATAAATGACACTTCTCTTCGAGTGCATGTAATGGTAAGCTTTGATTGTCCGGACCTTAGAATGCGAGCAAGCCTTGTATTACACTTGTTTCCTTAACAAAAGAATGTTAAATGTTGTTGGAAATAAGATAGGGGTGATTTGGGAAGAGGTTATAGTGTGGGGCATTGTTTAGATGATAAGGAAGTTGTCTTGGTGAAGAGAATGCATGGGGGATGTTGAT
Source organism: Abelmoschus esculentus (assembly GCA_035048815.1). Taxonomy (NCBI): domain Eukaryota; kingdom Viridiplantae; phylum Streptophyta; class Magnoliopsida; order Malvales; family Malvaceae; genus Abelmoschus; species Abelmoschus esculentus. The sequence goes on along the minus strand of JAUCBN010000026.1, from coordinate 5,865,489 downwards.
GGTTGATTAAGGAAGGAAATGGAGGTGTTTAACTGAAGTAAATGATATGGAAGGATATGTTAAGGGCGGGTGAAGAATGGTGGATGAAAATGGAAGGTGGATGGTGATTATGTGATGACGGAATGATAGTATTCATAGGGGAAAAGGTTGAACTTATGTTATAGGAACATAAACCCAATCTAGTTGCAACTCTAAGGGTGGTAGATGCACTTAGACCTTTTGGAAATGTAATTCCTGAAATCTAAAATATAAGGGATGGAGGGAGGGTGACACCACAAATCAAACAGATGATTTGATAAGTTGATAAAATTCTTAAAAGAGCAAGAATGAGAGATTAACTCACGAAATAAATAATTTGATTCAAAGTTGTGTGTTCATATGCGAAAATGGCTACATATTTCTAAGAAATAAAAGGGTGTGGCCAAGGGACATTCCCCTTTGAAAAATTGGCTGAATAGTGGCCTTGGTGTCTGTTCAATTGGTGGTGTCTTCCTCCTTAACCGTTTGGGTTAAATGGTGTCTCCTTCCAAGAACTGTTATAACTTTTTGGTTCAAAATTCCAGCCTGCACATCAACATGCATTGGAAAGATAAGAGATAGAGGAATAACTTTAATACAGACATCGAAACCCAATTCTACTTGTATCTTACTCGAAATTGGTAAGCAAGTTGACCATCATGAATCTGACCAATGAAGAGTGATATCTCTTTGTTTTGGCGCCCAAACATGTTTCCCTCCATGGTTGGTCGGTTGTGTCTCTTGGGGAGAGAACTTGTTCTTCCCTAGTTGAGTTAAAGGGTGTAGGGTGAGCTAAGATGAGCTGGATGAACTAAGGTTGAGCTGGTTTGAGCGGAGCTAGCTAGTTGATTTATCTAGCTGAAAGTTCACCATCTTTGAGTGATGATTTGAGCTGAACGGCTAACACCCTAGATGCGTGAACTGATCCTTAGGGACATAACACTCTCCTTAACCCATAAGAGTGTGTAGGAGCTGATCCGAATCTCATCTGAATGGAAATTCACCATTTGTCATTTTGAGCTCATTTTGAATTCGTGAGCTGGAACGAAGTTAGCTTCCACTTCATTGCGCTGCCTAGTAGTGTTTGGTACATTTTAGTGCTGATCGGAAGATGATAAGTCCCTCAAACAATGATTCTTTGTTTTGAGCTCAAATGGTGCATTTGAGCTAACACGGCGATGGCCAACAGTCCCTTAAGTTGTGTTTAATATAACCTGCAAAGAAACAACTTAAACTAGTAAGTATGATGATACTAAACATGTGTTGAATATTAATTACGCATAATATATGCTAAATAAAGCTGTGATAGACGACCCCACTCCTTGAGCGTATGTTGTGATGAATGACCCCTCTCTTCGACTGCATGTCATAATGAATGATCCCTTTCTTAGAGTGTATACCGTGATGGACGACCCCTCTCTTTGTGCATATGTCACGATGAATGACACCTTTCTTCGAGTGCATGTCATAGTTAACGGTCCCTTTCGTAGAGCGTATACCGTGATCGACGAGCATGTCAGGGTCAACGGTCCCTCTCTTAGAGCTATACCATTGTGGACGAGCACTCTCTATGAGCGTAATTCGTGATGAATGACCCCTCTCTTCGAGGGTATGTCATAATGAATGGTCCCTTTCTTAGAGCGTATATCGTGATGGACGAGCACTCTCTTTGAGCATATGTCGTGATGAATGACCCCTCTGCTCGAGTGTATGTCATAGTGAACGATCCCTTTCTTAGAGCGTATACCGTGATGGACGACCCTTCTCTTCGATCCTATGTCGCGATGAATGACCCCTATCTTTGAGTACATATCATGGTTAACGGTCCCTCTCTTTGAGCATATACCATGATGGATGAGCACTCTCTTTGAGCGTATGTCGCGATGAATGACCCCTCTTTGAGTGCTTGTCATAATGAATGGTTCCTTTCTTAGAGCGTATACCGTGATAGACGACCCCTCCCTTTGAGCGTATGCCACAATGAATGACCCGTCTCTTCGAGTGCATGTCATTGTGAACGATCCCTTTCATAGAGAGTATACCGTGATGGACACCCATCTCTTTGAGCATATATTGTGATGAATGACCCCTTTCCTTGAGTTGATGTCATGGTGAACGGTCCCTCTCTTTGAGCATATACCGTGATGGATGAGCCCTCTCTTTGAACATATGTCATGATGAATGACCCCACTCTTTGAGCGTACGCCATGATGAACGACTCATCTCTTTGAGCGTATGTCGCGATGAAAGACCCCTCTCTTCGAGTGCATGTCATGGTGAACGGTCCCTCTGCTTGAGCGCATACCATGATGAGCGACCCCTCTCGTTGAGTGTATGCCGCTGTGAATTACCCCTCTTTGAGTGTATGTCATAAATAACGGTCTCTTTCTTAGAGCGTATAATGTGATGGACTATCCCACGCTCTGAGCGTATGTCGCGGTGAATGACCCCTCTCTTCGAGTATATGTCATAATGAACGGTTCCTCTCTTTATGCGTATGCCGTGATAGATGACCCCTCTCTTTGAGCGTATGTTGGTATGAATGATCCTTATCTTCAAGTGCATGTCATAATGAATGGTCCCTCTATGCCATGATCGATGACCCCTCTCTTTGAGCGTATACCGTAATCGATGGCCCCTCTCTTTGAGTGCATGTAATGGTGAACGGTCCCTCTCTTTCAGGGTATACCATGATGGACGACCCCTCTCTTTGAGCTTATGTCGCGATGAATGGTCACTCTCTTCGAGTACATGTTATAATGAATTGTCCCATTATTTGAGCACATACCGTGATCAATGACCCCTCTCTTTGAGTGCAAATCATGTAGAACGGTCTCTCTTTGAGCGTATACCGTGATAGGCGACCACTTTCTTTGAGCGTATATCGCGATGAATGACCCTCTCTTCGAGTGCATATCATAATATACGATCCCTTTCTTAGAGCGTATACCGTGATGAACGACCCCACTCTTCGAGTGCATATCATAATATACGATCCCTTTCTTAGAGCGTATACCGTGATGAACGACCCCACTCTTTGAGTGTATTTCGTGGTGAATGACCCCTCTCTTCAAGCGTATAAGTCATAATGAAGGATACCTCTCATTGAGAGTATACCGTGATGGACGATTCCTCTCTTTGAGCGTATGCCATGATGGACAACTCCTCTCTTTGGGCGTATGTGGCAATGAATAACCCTGTCTTTGAGTAAATGTTATAATGAAACGCCCTTTCGAGGAGCGTATACCTTGATGGTTGATCCCGCCCTTTGAGCGTATGTCGCAGTGAATAAATCATCTCTTTGAGGGCATGTCATAATGAACGGTCCCTCTTTTTGAGCATATACTGTGATGGACGATCACTCAATTTGAGCATATGTCGCGATGAATGACCACACTCTTCCAGTGCTTTTTATAATAAACGGTCCCTCTCTTTGAGATTATACCGTGATGGACGACCCCTCTCTTCGAGTGCATGTCATAATGTACGATCCCTTTCTAAGAGTGTATACCGTGATGGATGACCCTTCTCTTTGAGCGTATGTCGCGATGAATGACCCTAATCTTTGAGTGTATGTCATAATGAATGGTCCCTCTCTTTTAGCGTATACTGTGATGGACGACCCCTCTCTTTGAGCTTATGTCGCGATGAATGACCCCCCTCTTCGAGTGCATGTCATAATGAACAGTTCCTTTCTTAGAGCGTATACCGTGATGGACGACCTCTCTCTTGGAGCGTATGATGCGAAGAATGGCCCCTCTCTTCGAGCATATGTCATAATGAATGGTCCCTCTCTTTGAGTGTATGCCATGATAGACAACCCTTCTCTCTGAGTGTATATGGCGATGAATGACCTTAATCTTCGAGTGCATGTCATAATGAACGGTCCCTCTCTTTGGGCGTATACTGTGATGGACGACCCCTCCCTTTAGACTTATGTCCAGATGAATGACCCCTCTCTTTGAGTGCATGTCATAATGAAAAGTCCCTTTCTTATAGCGTATACTCTTATGGACGACCCCTCTCTTTGAGCGTTTGTCACGGCGAATGATCCCTCTTTGAGCATATGTCATAATGAACGGTCCCTCTCTTTGAGGGTTTGCTTGATGGACGACCCCTCTCTTTGAGCGCATGTCACGATGAATGACCCATATCTTCGAGTGCATGTCATAATGAATGGTCTATTTCTTTGAGCGTATACCGTGATCGATGACCCCTCTCTATGAGCGTATGTTATGATTAATGACCCCTCTCTTCGACTGCATGTCATGGTGAACGGTCCCTCTCTTTGAGCGTATACCGTGCTGGACGACATATCTCATTGAGCATACGTCGCGATGAATGACCCCTCTCTTTGAGTGCATGTTATAATGAACTGGCCATCTATTTGAGCGTATACCGTGATTGATGACCCCTGAGCGTATGTTGCAATGAACGACCCCTCTCTTCGTGTGCATGTCATGTTGAACGGCCTCTGTCATTGAGCGTATACCGTGATGGATGACCCCTCTCTTTGGGCGTATGTCGCGATGAATTACCCCTCTCTTCGAGTGCATGTCATAATGAACGAGCGTATACCGTCATGGACGACCCCTCTCTTTGAGTGCATATCATAATTAACGGTCCCTCTCTGTGAGCGGGTGCCGTGATAGATGACCCATCTTTTTATACGTGTGTCGCGATTAATGAGTCTTATCTTCGTGTGCATGTCATAATGAATGATCCCTCTCTTTGAGCGTATACTGTGATGGACGACCCCTCTCTTTGAGTGTTTGTCATAATGACCGGTCCCTTTCTTAGAGTGTATACCGTGATGGATGACCCTCTCTTTGAGCGTATGTTGCGGAGAATGACCCCTCTCTTCGAGCATATGTCATAATGAATGGTCCCTCTCTGTGAGCGGGTACTGTGATAGATGACCCCTCTCTTTGAGCGTATGTCACGATGAATGAACTTTATCTTCGAGTGCATGTCATAATGAAACGGACCCTTTTTAGAGCATATATTGTGATGACTGACCCCGCTCTTTAAGCGTATATCGCGGTGAATGACCCATCTCTTTGAGCACATGTCATATTGAATGGTCCCTCTCTTTGAGTGTATACCGTGATGGGCAATACCTTTCTTTGAGCGTATGTGGTGATGAGTGACCCCTCTCTTCAAGTACATATCATAATGACCAGTCCCTCTATTTGAGTGTATACCGTGATGGACAACCCATCTCATTAAGCGTATATCACAATAAATAACCTCTCTCTTTGAGTGCATATCATATTGAACAGTCCTTCTCATAGAGCGTATACGGTGGCCGATGACCCATTTCTTTGAGAGTATATTGCGATGAATGACCCATCTCTTCATGTGCATGTCATGGTGAACGATCCCTCTCTTTGAGCGTATATCGTGATGGACGACCCCTCTCTTTGAGCGTATGTCGCGATGAATGACCCCTCCCTTTGAGTCAATGTAATGGTGAGCGGTCCCTCTCAATGAGCGTATACCGTGATGGACGACCCCTCTTTTTGAGTGCATGTCGCGATGAGTGACCCCTCTCTTCGAGTGCATTTCATAATGAACGGTCCCTCTTTTTGAGCGTATAACGTTAAGGACGACCCATCTCTTTCAGCGTATGTCGCAAAGAATGAGCCCTCTCTTCGAGTTCATGTCATAATGAACGGTCCCTTTCTTAGAGCGTATACCGTGATGGATAACCCATCTCTTTGAGCGTATGTCGCGGTGAATGACCCCACTCTCCGAGCATATGTCATAATGAACGGTCTCTCTCTATGAGCGGGTGTAGTGATAGATGACCCCTCTGTTTGAGCGTATGTCACGATGACTGAACCTTATCTTCGAGTGCATATCATATGAACGATCCCTATCTTTGAGCGTATACTATGATGGATGACCCCTCTGTTTGAGCGTATGACTCGATGAATGATACCTCTCTTCGAGTGCAAGTCATAAAGAACGTTCCCTTTCTTAGAGCGTATACCGTGAAGAACGACTTCTCTCTTTGAACGTATATCGGGGTGAATGACCCCTCTCTTCGAGCATATGTCATAATGAACGGTCCTTCTCTTTGAGAGTATATCGTGATGGATGACCCCTCTCTTTAAGCGTATGCCGCAATAAATGAACCCTCTCTTCGAGTTCATGTCATAATGTACGGTCCCTTTCTAAGAGCGTATACCGTGATGGACGATCCCTCTCTTTGAGCGTATGTCGCATTGAATGACAACTCTTTTCAAGCGTATGTCATAATGAATGATTCTTCTCTTTGAGCATTTGCCGTGATGGACAACCCCACTCATTGAGCGTATGTCGCGATGAATGACCCCTCTCTTCGAGTGCATGTCATGGTGAACGGTCCCTCTCCATGAGCGTATACCGTGATGGACGACTCCTCTCTTTGAGCTTATGTCGCGATGTGTGAACCCTCTCTTCGAGTGCTTGTCATAATGAACGGTCCATCTCTTTGACCGTATACCGTCTTGGACGACCCCTCTCTTTAAGCGTATGTCACGAAGAATGAGCCCTCTCTTCGAGTGCATGTCATCATGAACAGTCCCTTTCTTACAACATATACCGTGATGGACAACCCCTCTCTTTAAGCGTATGTCGCGTTGAATGACCCCACTCTTAGAGTGCATGTCATAATGAACGGTCCTTCTCTTTGAGCGTATACTGTCATGTACAACCCCTCTCTTCGAGTGCATATCATTATGAACGGTCCTTTTCTTAGAGCGTATACCGTGATGGATGACCACTCTATTTGAGTGTATGTCATTGTGAATGACCCCTCTCTTCGAGCGTATCTCATAATAAACAGTCCATCTCTTTGAGCGTTTGCCGTGATGAATGACCACTCTCTTTGAGTGCTTGTTACGGTGAACGATCCCTTTCTTAGAGCGTATACCGTGATGGACGACTCTTCTCTTTGAGCGTATGTCGCGATGAAATACCCCTTTCTTCGAGTGCATGTCATAATGAAATGTCCCTTTCTTAGAGCGTATACCGTAACGGACGATCCCAATCTTTGAGCATATGTCGTGGTGAATGACCCCTTTCTTCAAGCGTATGACATAATGAACGGTCCCTCTCTTTGAGAGAATACCAAGATGGATGATCCCTCTCTTTGAGCGTATGTCACAATGAATGACCCCTATCTTCGAGTGCATGTCATAATGAACGGTCCCATTCTTAGAGCGTATACCACGATGGACGAGCCCTCTATTTCAGCCTATGTCGCGGTGAATAACGCATCTCTTCGAGCATATGTCGTAATGAACTATCCCAGTCTTTGAGCATATGCCGTGATGGACGATCCCTCTCTTTGAGCGTATGTCTCGATGAATGACCCTTATCTTCGAGTGCATGTAATATTGAACGGTGGTCCCACTCTTTGAGCGTATGTCGCGGTGAATGACCCCTTTGTTCGAGCATCGTATGTCATGATGTGCGGTCACTCCCTTTGAGCGTATACCGTGATGGTAGACCTTTCTTTTCGAGCCTATGTCGCGATGAATGATCCCTCTCTACGAGTGCATGTCCTAATCAGCGGGTCCTTTCTAAGAACATATACCGTGATGACGGACCCCGCTCTTTAAGCATATGTCGCTTTGAATGCCCAATCCCTTCGAGCGTATGTCATAATTAATGGTCCCTCTTTGAGCGTACGTCCCGATGAATAACCTCTATTTTCGAGTGCATGTCATAATGAACGGTCCCTCTCTTTGAGCGTATACTGCGATGGACGACCCCTCTCATGGAGCCTATGTTGCAATGAATGACCACTCTCTTCGATAGCATTTCATAATGAACGGTCCATCTCTTTGAGGTATACCCTGATGGACGCCGCCGCACTTTGAGCGTATATCGCGAATAATGACCCCACTCTTCGAGTGCATGTCATAAGGAACGATCCTCTCTTTGAGCGTATACCGTGATCGATGACCCCTCTCTTTGAGCGTATGTTGCGATGAATGACCCGTCTCTTCGAGAGCATGTCATAATGAACGGTCCCTCTCTTTGAGCTTATACCGTCATGGACGACCCCTCTCTTTGAGCGTATACCATCATGTACGAACCCTCAATTCGAGTGCATGTCATTATGAATGGTTCCTCACTTTGTGCGTATGCCTTGATAGACGACCCCTCTTTTTGAGCGTATGTCACGATGAATGACCCCTCTCTTCTAGTGCATGTCATAATGAACGGTCCCTTTCTCAGAGCGTATATCGTGGTGGAATACCCTCTCTTTAAGCATATGTCGCGGTGAATGACCCCTCTCTTCGAGCGTATGTCATAATGAACAGTCCCTCACTTTGTGCGTATGCCGTGATGGACGACCCTCTCTTTGAGCGTATGTCGTGATGAATGACCACTCTCTTCGAGTGCATGTCATAATGAATAGTCCCTTTCTTAGAGCGTATACCGTGATGGACTACCCCTCTCTTTGAGAATATGTCACGATGAATGACCCCTCACTTTGAGTTTTTGAGCATATTTTGCGATGAATGACACTTCTCTTCGAGTGCCTGTCATGGTGAGCGGTCCATCTCTTTGAGCGTATACCTTGATGGACGACCCCTCTCTTTGAGTGTATGTCGCGATGAATGACCCCTCTCTTCGTGTGCATGTCATGATGAACAGTCACTTTCTTAGAGCATATACTGTGATCGGCGGCACTTCTCTTTGAGAGTATGTCACGATGAATGACCCCTCTCTTCAAGCGTACGTCAAAATGAAGGATCCTTGTCTTTGAGTGTATACTGTGATCGATGAACCCTCTCTTGGAACGTATATTGGATGAATGAACTCTCTCTTTTAGTGCACGTTATATGAGCCGATCTTGCTGATGATTCTGAATGGTACACTTTGATTGTAGGACCTAGGAAGAAAGCAAGTCTCTCGCAAGAAGTGGCTGCGAAATAAATAATTAAGGATAAGGAATTAAAGTAATAGGTGAAATGAATGAAAGGAATAATTTAGGGACTGATATAGAAGAGGGAGGATGTGTGGTGTTGATAAGGGTGAATGGATGTTCAGGACATTTTGTGGGGATGACAAAGGATTGAGAATGATGAATGGAATGAGAGGAAATGTAAGGAATGGTGAAATGAAAATAGTATCTTAAAGGTTCGCAAGGAAGAAACTAGGTTATAGAAAACCTAATCCTGAACCTTATATTGATCTTTAAGGGGTGGTGATAACGGACTTTGATCCTTTTATTATATTAAACTAAAAGAACCCGAAGTATCAAGATGTTTAGAAAAGGGGTGACGCCACAAGTACAAAAATACTTGATAAGTCGATAAAGTTCTAAGAAGAACTAAACGAGAGAAAATTCTCACAAGTAATTTTATATAATCTGAATGGTGTGTTTAGAAAATGAAATTCAAGTCCTATTTATAGTTTTCTAAGGGGTTTGGATGAAATGGCCTTTAACTATTCGGATAACCATTCATTTGAATGGTGTCTCCCTCCAAAACTATTAGAAAAGATGTAACTTCTCGGTCCAGCCGGCACTGTCTTCAGTAATTTGGCCATATCTCGAGCTCCTGATATCGGATTGATGCGATTGAACATGCGTTGGAAAGATAAGAGATACGGGAACATTTTTTCATGAAGACACCGAAACTCAATTTTTATTGTATCCTGCTCGAAAATGGAAAACAAGTGGACCATTATGAATCTGTCCAATGAAAAGTGCTATCGCTTTGTTTTGGCGCCCAATGTGGATAATGGACATACATGATACTTAGTGAAGGGTAGGTGACTTTCGGGTGGTTCAGGAGTAATGCCCCAGCCAGGGGAGGTTTAGGCGCATCTCAGTTTACTTTGCTTATCCTAGATGATATTTTTGCATTAACAATCTTGCACTTGTTGTCTTTGTTTCTTTATTTTTAGTCAATCTTGCTACTATTGGCCTAAAAGTAGCAATGAATCTATGTAAAGGCCACATGTTTTTAATTTCAATTAAGATATGCCTTTTGCTAAAATGTGTATGTATCCCTTTATCTTTAAAGTTCCTTGGATGTCACGTGCTTATGACTCAATTATGAAGTTATCAAAATGTTTTGCTCATAATGAAGAATGATACCCTAATCAGTAACTTTGGTCAGTAATGCACGAGAAATGAGACTACTACTCCCTCAACGATGTTCAATGATAAGAAAATCTCCTCGAAAAGGCCCAATGATATTAGATGATCTTGAGAATTTCCCGTAAGAGCATTCAAACTGCATCTAAAAGAAGGAAATAGAGGAAAAACAAAGAAAAAGGAAAAGAAAAAAGAAGAAAAAAAGATTAAAAAAAAGAAGACTAAGAGAAGAGAGAACAAATATTAAACAAAAAGCACTCCAATATTCGAAACCTGATAATAGGTATATTTGAACAAGAGTGTGGAAGTACTTGGGGCACTCCTCTGAAATGATAGGCCTAATAAGGTAGCAATGCACCATTCGAATTCTTTGCTTCATGAGTGATGGTAATATTTTCAAATTCATGACTATGTTGAGTAAGTCGGAGCTCAATTGTATGCTCCACCATGATCTTCGAGATAAAGGACTGTGATGATTTGTTTTCCCCGAATTTTAAAAGAAAAATAAAGAAAAAAATCAATAATAGATGTGAAGAAAAAGAAAAAACCCAAAAACCCCGATGTGAATGCTACACCTATACCAAAAGGAAGATATTTGAATTGCAAGTTGAGACATCCTGCTCTGATGCGATAGGAAGCGAGAATCTAGAAGAGATGAAGAAGGAAGATCTAGAAGAGATGAAAGCCCGATGCGATAGGAAGCGAGAATCTATCCTCTAAGAAAAGAAGAAAAAAGAAAAGAAAAAGGAAAATAACATTTATGCATTACTTAGGGTTAATATTCATGAATCATTTAGGTTAAGCATTCATGCATTATTTTAAACATTCATGCATCATGAAGGTTAAATGTTCATGCATCATTTAGGTTAGATATTCATGCCTCATTAGCATTCTCATTTCATTCCAACATTGCATTTTGTATATTTTAAACAGAAATTCTGAGGATGGATCAAAAACTTGATCTACAGCTCACTGAAGAAGAAACAACTCTAGAAAAATCATGAGTTCACGGATTTGTTCGACGACGGACAGTATGAGGAAGAAAAAGTGAAAAAGAACAAAAAGGAAAAAAAGAAGAAAGAAAAAGGGGGAAAGAAAGGAAAAAAAGAAGAGAAGAAGAAGAAAGAAAAAAAGAGGAAAAATATAATGGCACTCATGCATCATTTAGTTCCGCGAGAAAAGAGATGAATCTCAACAAAGAATCCAACGTCATGAAAAGCCTTCCAACCTCTAGTTATTTAGGGGCAACAAGTTTTATTATGTATCAAGGCAATCAATTATCAAGACATCCAGATAAAATATTAGGTATTCTCTAAAGGGAGATACCACTTTGTTACGAGATATTCAGGTATTCCTTAAGCAAGGTACCACTCTATATTTGAGCATCAATTTGATCCTTCCTTAAGGATGTTTACCTCAAAACAAACTTCTCAGTCAAACCCTTTCTTAAGGATGTTTTTCATAAAACAAACATCTTTAACTCGATCCTTCCTTAAGGATGTTTGAAAAAAAAAGAGAGAAGAAAAGAAAAAAGAAAAAGAGAAAACCAAAAGAAAGAACAAAGAAATAAGAAAAAGAAAGAGAAAAATAAGTAAAAAATAAGTAAAAAAATAAAAAGGAAAAAAAGGAAAAAACGAGAAGAAGAAGAAAGAGAAAGAGAAAGAAAAAGAAAAGAGAAGAGAGAGAGAAAATATGAGAAAAGACTATTAGAAATCGATGCTTTTATATTCAGGGTATTAGAGGAAAAGAAAAAAGAAGAGGAGAGAGAGGAAGAATGAACAAAAGACAAGAAAAAGATAAGAAGAAGAAGAACGAAAAACAAGAGAAAAAGAAAAAAAGAAGAGAAAGAAAAAACAAAAAGAAAAGAAAAGGAAAGAAAAGAAGAAAAAGAGAAAAAGAAGAAAGAAAAAAGAAAAAAGAAAAAAGAAAAAAAAGGAGAAGGAGAAGAAGAAGAAGACAAAGAAACGGTCGAGATCGACAAGTGAGAATATGTAGAAACCAACAAAGAATTTCTTTAATACCGAGACGGTATACGCTCGAACAGAGGGACCATTCTTTATGACATACGCCTAAAGAAGAGGGTCATACTTTGCGACATACGCTCGAAGAGAGCGACCATTCATTATGGCATGCGCCTGAAGAAGGGGTTTGCGACATACGCTTGAAGAGAGGGGTGTCTCACCACGGTATACGCTCGAAGAGAGGGACCGTTTTTTATAACATACGCCTGAAGAAGGGGGTCATACTTTGCGACCTACGCTCGATGAGAGGGGTCACCCACCACGGTATACGCTCGAATAGAGGGACCGTTCACTATGACATACGCCCAAAGAGGGGGATCATGTTTTACGATATACGCCCGAAAAGGGGTCATGATTTATGATATACACTCGAAGAGAGGGGTCGTCCACCACGGTATACGGCAGATGCTGCAATGATCAGAAATCAAAGCATCTCGAAGATGTGGATTCTATGGAGAAAGGATCAACATTGTTAGAATTCTAGATTTAGGGTTTCATATAGGAGAGACTCAAGTCGAAGACTTTTGCGAAGAGCTTTATATACGAAAGGTTCGAAGATTTTCAGAGACTGGTTCTATATAGGAAGGACCAACATTTCAGACAGATTCAGAGCTTAAAGTTTCATAGAGGGGGGACCCACAACTCAGAATATTTAAATTTTGTTCAAAATATCTAAGTAGGGGAATTAAAGTTTGCTTTTGATAAATCTTTTTCTGATGTGTGCAGGTGGCCTCAAGTCGAAATATTGCTCGTGGCAAATCCTACAAGGGTTTCAAGGGATAGAAGGGCTATCGAAATTGTGGAAAAAGGGCTTTTATGTCAGCATCTCCAAACAGGGAAGTCGGATAAAATTAGTGCTTGTAGCCTTTACTTTATCATTGTTTTACAACGATAAGCAAAGGGGTAACTACAATCACTAATTTTATCCAGGGTAAACCCGTTTATTTTTCTATTTGTCTTAAATAATGGGCTTTAATTAATTGTAGTGTTAATGACAAAAAAAACAAAAATAAAAATAAAAATGAGTAAAAAGTGTAATAATGGGTTTATTATTTTTTTAAACACGATAAAATTTAAAAACATTATATTAATATATTTGTTAATTTGTACCTATTTTTCTTTTCTTTGACTTTGTAAATATATACTATTATATGTGTTACTGTTTTCTTTTAAGAAATCTAAAAATATTATATTACTCTTTTTGTATATATATATATATTCCTTTTTTGGTTTTTAATTTAGTGCAATTTTGTTATTAAAATATTATTTAGCTTCTGTGTATTTTGTTTTTATTATTTCTCTCGTTATCATATGTTATTTAAAATCAAAAACCAAAAAACATATTAGGTTGTGACCACTAATTATAATGTTCTACAGTTAAAATAAAAATATTAAAGGTTTTCCTTTTTTTATGATCTTTTCTTCTTTGTTTATTTTATTTACTATTATTATTTATTATCATTACACTATATATATATAAAAGGTCCATGATATTATATGTGCATATTATTTATACTATTTAATTTCTTTTCATTTTCGTTACAAATATCATAATATGCATTATTTAAAGCAAAATTCGAAAAAGTATATATTGTTTTTTTGTTTAATCTTATAAATATTTAGTTTCCTTTCGTTTTTGTTTCTATTATTATTATAATTTATTTTACCATCTTTTTATTAATATTAATAGTATTATATTTATTATTATTATTATAAAATATGATTAAATAAGATAAAACCAAATATATATCAGTAGCCCATTTTATATACAATTAAGATCCAATAAAATAATAAAACCCACCAACTAATTAACTAAGGCCCAAAAACCATCTGATAAGAGAAACCCTAATACCCTTATTATCTCTTTGGGCAGCCATCAAGCCCAGCCGTTAGATATAAGTATCTAATCCAATGGCTCAAATTAAGGGGAGCATAACCGTCCAGAATCAGACGCTCCAACGCGCGGCCAATTGGTTTCCTTACATGCGACTGTTCGAGAACTCAACGAGCGCGTGTATCGCACGCATATGCCCTTTCGGATACTCTAGAATCCGCTCGTCTCTCTGTCGTGATCGATCCCTTCTCAGTGGTCCTTCTCTTCTCCGACGACCACGACGACAACCATGTCCCATGGTCCCCTGATGTGAGCACATCATGTCAAGTTCAACAGGTTGATCCGGAGGTCTTACCATCAGGACCTATCACACGTTCTAAGGCAAAGAAATACAGGGAAGCTCTTTTCCTTACTTGTGCTAACATTTCAAATTCATTTGAGAATGTTCATGCCTTAGAATATGTTGTTTATAATGGGTTGCATGCTGATATGTGACATATTTAGGTATATATATTAGTATGTGTGTTTACTTATGTATATACTATGTTAATTATGTTTGCATTTGGTTTTAAGTGTGTATGTGTGGTTAAAATAAGACTACAAGGCTTTTTAGATGTGTTTGCCTTGTTCTAATATAGGTACTTAGGAGAACCTTAGCTCAAGTGGGCATACCCAGCTCATCTCCAGCTCAGGAGAGCGTATGTAGTTCAATACCAGCTCAAGTGGATTATATTTAGCTCAGAAGAAGCTCAATGGTGTGCACGCAGCTCACCTTAGCTCGGGCAGCTCAGAGGCTTAGCTCCTAGCTCCATTTAGCTCCTAACACTCTTAGCTAGTTCGTTTCAGCTCATCTCCATTTCCAGCTCAACTCAACTCAAGTTGAAGTGACCTATAGCAGCTGAAACCTATCGTACACGAAGAGCAGGTGTCCTACGCATGTGCAATGCATGTGGGGCCCACATAGCACCCTTTTCCACAAGTTTGGGCGTCCAAAAACAAGCAAGCCAAACAAGGCCCTTGCTTTGAAGACCAATCAGCAACATTGGATAAGAATGAGTGGTTTCTTATTCAAATTCAAACATTAAACACATGTTTAATGTGTTTTAAGTGCCAAAACATGTGGCTAAGGATATTAGGAGCCTAGGAGAAGTTATTTGAGCATTTAAATTTTAATTTTCGTTTGAATTAAGGCCACAAATTCAAATTTGGCCAACTTCTCCTTTATTTCTATATATTTACTTAATTTTGTAAAGACAAGGGTAGATATTTTATGAATAAAATCACTTGTGAGATTTTCTCTCAATTTCAGTTCTTCATTGAACTCTTCTTGACAAATTCAGACTTTGTTTGAGTGTGTCAAATCCTTGATACTTCGGGTTCCTAGATCGCTATCTAGAGGGTCCAAGTCCGTTGACGAAGAACATATTCGATTCGGGTCCGCTCAGTATATTGTTCGGGTTCTTTCGAGTTCAACATCGTTGTTATTTCCCAGCAACTTAAACATCCAATTTTGCTATTTTGGACGTTTTAATGCTTCCATGAAAGCCCTCAAAGCATTTCATCTACATTAACCTCTAGAAATTGCCAGAATTCCTTCATCCCTTTTCTTCTTTGTTTCAGTTTTTTTTCTTTGTTTTCTTATTGTTTTAACATCATTCTAACATCCATAATGTTGTGTTTATTGCAGAGACTTGCTTGCTATTATCCTAGATCCGTTTCAAACAAGGATCGTTGTTTTTGAAGCAACGAATCCCCCATATCATATGGTATCAGAGCTTTGTTTGGATATTAGCACTTTCTGCACTACATATATCAAAAACAACAAAAAAAAAGAAAAAAAAATTCAAAATTCTGCAAAAAAAAAAGAAAGTCAAAGTCAAAGTTTGACCAGAAAAGTCAAAGTCAACAAAAGAAATTCGAAAAATTTGAAAAAAAATCACATTTGAATATTTAGTATATTTTCATGTTTATATGTGCTGTTTGACCACAAAAATGATGAAGGATGCTTACGTTTTCCATGGAATGCTTCTAAATCACTTAAAACGATGTGTTCTTGTTTGTTCGGTGATAGGATTGTGGTAAGCATTTCTAATGCAGTAAGTACTTCATTTCCAGCCTTAATTCACTTTGTTCTTCATTAATTACAGCCTTATTCTTGTTTTCCTTTTGTTTTTTTTAGCCTTGTTTTTCTTTCTTTTTTTACTTTCTAGCATTGTTTTTCTTTTGTTTTACTATCCAACCGTGCTTTTTGTTTGTTTTCTTTATTTTCCAGCCTTTGTGTCATCTAAATAGACCCTAATTCACTTTTAACTCTTGTTTGTACCACCGTTACATATATCTTGGAGTTTGACACAGATAACAAGTTTGAAGGATCAAATTAGTTCCTTAAAGAGCTGTTTGCAAGAGAACGAGAGGAAAAGGCATTTGAGAGTGTGAGCACAGAAGGGGAATCAAAAGAGCCATTCAAGTATTCCCGAGTGAAACACGAGCGCTGAGTGTTACTTTGTTGAGTGCATTGTTCTTTTGGAGTGATCTGCGAGAATTTGTTGTGTGTGCAGTGAGGGACTTTAAAATTTCGTTTATTTAACATAATAGTTTTCTTTTCTTGTTTTTCGTTGCTGCAATGACAGGTAATGACGATCGTAGTCCCGGTGGAAGTAATCCACCAGATTTGCAAATGCAGGCTTTTACTCGAACCTTGCAGCGTCTTTTAGACCAAGCATTGGAGCCTATTCAGTCTCGTTTGGATAGAATAGATGGGGGTGGTTCTCAATCTATCCAAAATGAGAATCTTGATGAAAACGACGTCGAACAATCACCACGGACGAATCAACGACCAGGACGTGCAGTTGATGATAATATTTCTACCATAAAAGTTGCTATACCTTCTTTTCAGGGACGTTCAGGTCCAGATGCTTATCTAACATGGGAAAGTAAAGTTGAATACGTTTTCGAGTGTTACAATTACTCGGAACAAAAGAAAGTACGACTAGCAGCTTTGGAGTTTGTTGACTATGCACTATTGTGGTGGGATCAATTACTGGTTAGTTGACGACGTGCGGGTGAAGGACCAGTGAGAACATGGGACGAAATGAAGCGTATCACGGAAACGGTTTGTTCCTTCTGACTATCAT
This sequence comes from Abelmoschus esculentus, assembly GCA_035048815.1. Lineage (NCBI taxonomy): Eukaryota > Viridiplantae > Streptophyta > Magnoliopsida > Malvales > Malvaceae > Abelmoschus > Abelmoschus esculentus. The sequence continues at coordinate 5,848,377 of JAUCBN010000026.1, read as the reverse complement.
CGTGATTTATTTCAGAAATTACAAACTTTGAAACAGGGCAATAGGAGCGTCGAGGACTATTTTAAGGAAATGGAGATGTCCATGATGCGTGCGAACATAGTTGAGGATCGTGAGGCGACTATGGCTCGGTTTATGGCAGGTTTGAATTCTGAAATTGCTAACGTTGTTGAATTGCAGCATTATGTCGAATTGGATGACATGGTGCATATGGCGATGAAAATTGAGCGACAACAACGTAGAAAAGTTTCTACTCAAGGTAATACTACTCCATTTAAATCTTTTACGAATCCATTATATACCCCTAACCATGCTAGGAAGCAAGCACCACAAGCGCCACTTCGGATTCAAGAACAAGGCGAGTCCAGCAAGCCAAAGCCTCTCGTTGCTAATAATGGGCATGGTAAACAAAAAGTGGTTGTACGAGAGAGATCGAGAGATATTCAATATTTTAAGTGCCTTGGTCGAGGACATGTTGCTAGCTAGTGTCCTAATCGTAGGGTTATGTTGATGCAAGATGATGGAGAGATTGAGTCAGATTTTGAAGAAGAACCACATGAGATCCCTGATGAAGATGATAAAGAGGATGTCCTAGAAGTTGCTGAGACTGGTAAGGTAATGGAAATTATGGTTGTTAAATGTAGTCTGAGTGTGCAACAGGTTCAGGATGAACAATAACGCGAGAATATATTTCACACGCGATGCAAAATTCAAGATAAGGTATGTGTTGTTATTATTGATAGCGGTAGTTGTACTAATGTTGCTAGTTCAGTGATGGTTGACAGGTTAGGTCTCAAGACAACAAAGCATCCGAATCCGTACAAATTGCAATGGTTGAATGACGGGGGAGAACTTAAAGTAACAAAACAAGTTGTTATACCGTTTTCGATCGGAAGTTACAAGGACGAGGTCCTTTGTGATGTTGTGTCGATGGATGCTACTCACCTTCTTTTGGGACGCCCTTGGCAATATGACAAGAAGGTAATGCATGATGGTTTTACAAATCGATACTCTTTTATGCTTGCAGATAAGAAGATTACTTTGGCTCCTTTGACACCGAGTCAAGTGATGGAAGATCAAGCAAGCTTAAAAAAGAGTAAGGAAGCTGCAAAGGAGAAGAAAAAGATGAATGTTTATGCAAGCAATCGAGAAATCAGGAAATGTCTTTCCTCTCACCAATCTTTGCTTATTTTAATGTTTAAAGATTATTGTTTATTGACTGACTTTCCTTCTGATTTGCCTGCATCAATTGTTTCCCTTTTGCAGGAATTTAAGGATGTGTTTCTGGAAGAAACACCGAGGGGATTGCCACCTCTTCGTGGCATTGAGCACTAGATTGACTTTATCCCAGGTGCTACTATTCCAAATCGACCAGCTTATCGAACTAACCCCGAAGAGACGAAAGAGCTTCAAAGACAAGTGACAGAATTAATGGACAAGGGTTATATTCGAGAGAGTCTGAGTCCGTGTGCTGTTCCGGTACTGTTAGTGCCAAAGAAAGATGGGTCTTGGAGGATGTGCGTAGATTGTAGAGCTGTGAATCAGATTACAATTAAGTATCTTCATCCTATTCCCAGACTTGATGATATGTTGGACGAGCTTTGTGGAGCCGTCATCTTCTCCAAAATTGACCTAAAGAGTGGATATCATCAGATTCGCATGCGAGAAGGCGATGAATGGAAGACAGCCTTCAAAACGAAGCTAGGTTTGTACGAATGGTTAGTAATGCCATTTGGCTTAACTAATGCACCTAGTACTTTTATGCGATTGATGAATCATGTTCTGCGATCTTTTATTGGAAAGTTTTGTGTTGTATATTTTGACGATATTTTGATTTATAGCAAGACTTTGCAGGATCATGTAGAACATTTTAGAGTTGTTTTACAAACTTTGCGAGAAGAAAGATTGTTTGGTAACATAGAGAAATGTGTGTTTTGTACTGACAAACTTACATTTCTTGGTTACATTGTTAGTGCACAGGGTGTTGAAGTCGATCCTGAGAAGATAAAGGCAATTCAGGAATGGCCACAACCGACATCGATTACTTAGGTTAGATCTTTTCATGGCTTAGCTAGTTTCTATCGTCGGTTTGTTCCTAACTTCAATTCTATTACCGCACCCTTAACAGGGATTATTAAGAAGAATTCTAGCTTCTTATGGGGTAAAGAACAAGAAGATGCCTTTTTGAAAATTAAGGATTGTTTAACGAAGTCACCTGTGTTAGCCTTACCTAACTTTGATAAAACTTTTGAAATTGAATGTGATGCTTCTGGAGTTGGTATTGGCGCTGTGCTAATGCAGGAAAAAAGGCCCATTGCATACTTTAGTGAAAAGATTAGTGGAGCAACATTGAAATATCCAGTCTACGACAAGGAGATGTATGCACTAATTCGGGCATTGGAGACATGGCAACATTACTTGTTGCCTAAGGAGTTTGTGATTCACACTGATCATGAGGCTTTACGATATATCACAGGTCAGCATAAATTGAATAAACGACATGCTAAATGGGTTGAATTTTTAGAGTCTTTTCTTTATGTCATTCGTTACAAAAAGGGTAAAGATAATGTCGTTGCTGATGCTTTATCACGTAGATATGTGCTTTTGAATTACCTTGACTCACATTTGATTGGATTTGCATATATACGTGACTTGTATGTTGATGATTCTGATTTTAGAGATAAGTATAATGCTTGTGAGAAAGGTGCAGATGGAAAGTTTTACAGGCATGATGGTTATCTTTTCAAAGAAAATAGGATATGCATTCCACAGGATTCAATGCATGATATTCTGATCCGTGAAGCACATGAGGGTGGATTGATGGGTCACTTTGGAGTCACCAAGACGTTACAGACATTGAAAGAACATCTATTTTGGCCTAAGATGCGTAGAGACGTTGAAAGGTACTGTGAACGTTGTGTGACATGTAAGAAAGCAAAATCGAAGGTTTCACCACATGGTATGTACTTACCTCTACCTATTCCTGATTCCCCTTGGACTGATATTTCAATGGATTTTGTTTTGGGATTGCCTCGAACAAGAAATTATAGAGATAGTGTCTTTGTTGTGGTTGATAGATTCTCTAAGATGGCACATTTCATTGCATGCCATAAGACTTATGATGCTGTTAATGTGGCTAACTTATTCTTTAGAGAGATTGTTCGATTACATGGTATTCCTAGGTCAATTGTTTCTGACAGGGATGTTAAGTTTCTGAGTCATTTCTGGAGGACTCTTTGGAGCAAAATAGGTACAAAACTCATGTTTTCTACTACTTGTCATCCCCAGACTGATGGACAAACTGAGGTTGTTAATCGTGTTTTATCTACTTTGTTGCGTTCCATCATTAAAAAGAACATTAGAACTTGGGAAGATTGTTTGCCACATGTTGAGTTTGCGTATAATCGTGCTATACATTCTGCTACTAAGATGTCACCATTTGAGGTTGTTTATGGTTTTAACCCTATTACGCCTCTAGATTTGTTACCTTTGCCACAGGAACAAGTGACGAACAGAGACGGTCAAGCGAAAGCAGAATATGTGAAGAAGTTGCATCAACAGGTGAAGGAGAATTTAGAATGAAGGACTCAACAGTACGAAAAGCAAGCAAATAAGGGAAGAAAGCGAGTCACCTTGGATGTTGGTGATTGGGTTTGGGTTCACTTCCGAAAGGAACGATTTCCAGCCCAAAGGCGGTCTAAGTTGTTACCGCGAGGAGATGGTCCTTTTCAGGTGTTGGAGAAAGTGAATGACAATGCCTACAAGATAGACTTACCGGGCGAGTACACTGTAAGTGCCACATTTAATGTTTCTGATTTAACCTCGTATGATATTTCTGTAGATTTGAGGTCAAATCCTTTTCAAGAAAGGGGGGATGATGTGAGCACATCATGTCAAGTTCAACAGGTTGATCCGGAGGTCTTACCATCAGGACCTATCACACGTTCTAAGGCAAAGAAATACAGGGAAGCTCTTTTCCTTACTTGTGCTAACATTTCAGATTCATTTGAGAATGTTCATGCCTTAGAATATGTTGTTTATAATGGGTTGCATGCTGATATGTGACATATTTAGGTATATATATTAGTATGTGTGTTTACTTATGTATATACTATGTTAATTATGTTTGCATTTGGTTTTAAGTGTGTATGTGTGGTTAAAATAAGACTACAAGGCTTTTTAGATGTGTTTGCCTTATTCTAATATAGGTACTTAGGAGAACCTTAGCTCAAGTGGGCATACCCAGCTCATCTCCAGCTCAGGAGAGCGTATGTAGTTCAATACCAGCTCAAGTGGATTATATTTAGCTCAGAAGAAGCTCAATGGTGTGCACGCAGCTCACCTTAGCTCGGGCAGCTCAGAGGCTTAGCTCCCAGCTCCATTTAGCTCCTAACACTCTTAGCTAGTTCGTTTCAGCTCATCTCCATTTCCAGCTCAACTCAACTCAAGTTGAAGTGACCTACAGCAGCTGAAACCTATCGTACACGAAGAGCAGGTGTCCTACGCATGTGCCATGCATGTGGGGCCCACATAGCACCCTTTTCCACAAGTTTGGGCGTCCAAAAACAAGCAAGCCAAACAAGGCCCTTGCTTCGAAGACCAATCAGCAACATTGGATAAGAATGAGTGGTTTCTTATTCAAATTCAAACATTAAACACATGTTTAATGTGTTTTAAGTGCCAAAACATGTGGCTAAGGATATTAGGAGCCTAGGAGAAGTTATTTGAGCATTTAAATTTTAATTTTCGTTTGAATTAAGGCCACAAATTCAAATTTGACCAACTTCTCCTTTATTTCTATATATTTACTTAATTTTGTAAAGACAAGGGTAGATATTTTATGAATAAAATCACTTGTGAGATTTTCTCTCAATTTTAGTTCTTCATTGAACTCTTCTTGACAAATTCAGACTTTGTTTGAGTGTGTCAAATCCTTGATACTTCGGGTTCCTAGATCGCTATCTAGAGGGTCCAAGTCCGTTGACGAAGAACGTATTCGATTCGGGTCCGCTCAGTATATTGTTTGGGTTCTTTCGAGTTCAACGTCGTTGTTATTTCCCAGCAACTTAAACATCCAATTCTGCCATTTTGGACGTTTTAATGCTTCCATGAAAGCCCTCGGAGCATTTCATCTACATTAACCTCCAGAAACTGCCAGAATTCCTTCATCCCTTTTCTTCTTTGTTTTAGTTTTTTTTTCTTTGTTTTCTTATTGTTTTAACATCATTCTAACATCCATAATGTTGTGTTTATTGTAGAGACTTGCTTGCTATTATCCTAGATCCGTTTCAAACAAGGATCGTTGTTTTTGAAGCAACGAATCCCCCATATCATCCCCTCTCGCCCTGTATCAACCATATGAGCAAAAACAAACAAAACATCAAATTTGTACAAAGAATTACGACGAAAATCAATATCCTTCAGCAAATTTCAGAGAAGTAAATGACATGGAACCGACAATTTCAGAAGCTCACAGAATGTGAATAAAGAAAACATCACAACCAAAATCAGGGATTTCAGACTTAAACAAAGCAAAGAAGGATCTTTTAAATTCTAATCAGTGCAATAAAAAAGGGTTATAAGAAGAGAAAATCCCTAACTTTGTAATTCATTGGGGGAACCACCATTGAAATCAAAATAACACAAATTCAATGGTAAATACTCTCGCTTTTTTTTTTCACAGTATAGAATCAAAACAAAAAGTAGAGTAGTTTTCTTTTTTTGGTACCTTTCGATTTAGAGGTCATCGGAACACTCTCCTTCGATCGACAACAAACCAATGGCCGCTTTGTCAGTTCGGGTTGAGTCGAGAGGAAAAAGACTCTCCATCGCTTTCCGTTCTTCTAAATCGAACCAAAAATGGTTCTAATGTCTTTCTCGCTTTGGTTTCTTTTCATAAAAGGTGGAAGCTTTGACTCTGGTTTTGATTTGTTTGTAAAAGAGGAGTTTTGTTTCGAAGTAAGAAAGTTTTTTTAAAAGAAAAGAGATAGATTTTACTTTTGACGGCTACCGTGGATGGTGGCCGGATTCTGAAATATGCGGTGGTTTCCGGGTTGAAAGGATGAACGTTCAACTTGTTCATCCTTTTTAGAAGAACTGAACAGAGAAATGAAGGGGTATTTTATTTTTGGTTGAAAAATGAGAAAAAGGTTTGTTTTTGCTGGATTAAATCAGTTTTATACTCATTAGATTATTAGGAAATGGTTTTATTACCTCATAAACCAACCCGTGTCCCTTTAATTCACCCCGCAGCCCTTGCAAGTTTTCAAATTCTTTCATTTCGGTCCTGAATCAACCCGAAATCTTCTTTTTCGATTTGGTTTATTTGTAGATGGGTCCCCCTGTGTTTTTTTGTCTGCTTTTGAGCCCTTCCACTAGCTAAATTGCTTTTCGAATCTTTAATACTTTATGTCATGTTAAGTGTTTTCAAGCCCTAATTTCTTTTTTAATTCAATTTCCATTCTTAGTCCTAAATTCCTAATTCCCAATTTCTCAAATCGATTTTCAATTTGCAACCCTAATTCCTAATTTTTAAGCCCAAATTTTAATTCTCATTTTTTATCTCAAATTCCCCTTTTTAAAGTTAAACGCTTAATTTCCTAATTTTGAGGCACTTTAATTTTTTAATTTTCACTCTTTCAAAAATAGCACCTTTTTAGTAAACATAAAATTTTAATTAGCGGAAGGGTCGCTACAGTATTGAACTGACCATTTCTTAGAGCGTATACCATGATGGACGACCCTCTCTTTGAGAGCATGTCGTGGTGAATGACCCCTCTCTTCGAGCGTTTGTCATAATGAACAGTCTCTCTCTTCGAGCATATGCCGTGATGGATGACCCCTCTATTTGAGCGAATGTCACGATGAATGACCCCTATCTTCGAGTGCATGTCATAATAAATGGTCCCTCCCTTTGAGCGTATATTGTGATGGACGACCTCTTTCTTTCTCTGAGAGTTCATGTCAAAATGAATGGCCCCTCTCTTTGAGTGTATAACACGATGGACGCTGCGCTCTTTGAGCGTATATCGCGGTGAACGACCCCTCGCTGCGAGCGTATGTCATAATGAACGGTCCATCTCTTTGAGAGTATACCGTGATGGACGACCCCTCTCTTTAAGCGTATATCTCGGTGAACGACCCCTCTCTTCGAGCAGATGTCATAATGAACGGTCCCTCTCTTTGAGTGTATACCGTGATGGACGACCACTCTCTTTGAGCGTATGTCATGATGAATGACCTCTCTCTTCGAGTGCATTTCGTGGTGTACGATCCTTCTCTTTGTGCGTATACCGTGATGGACAACCCCTCTCTTTAAGCGTATGTCGCATTGAATGATCCCTCTCTTCGAGTGCATGTTATAATGAACCATCCCTTTCTTACAACGTAAACCGTGCAGGACCACCCTTCTCTTTGAGCTTATGTCGATGACCCCTCTCAACAAGTGCATGTCATATTGAACCAGCCTTTTCTTAGAGCGTATACCATGATGGACGACCCCTCTCTTTGAGAGTATGTCGTGGTGAATGATCCCTCTCTTCGAGCGTTTGTCATATTGAACGGCCCTTCTCTTTGAGCATATGTCGTGATGGACGACCCCTCTCTTTGAGCGTATGTCACGATGAATGACCCCTATCTTTGAGTGTATATCATAATAAACGGTCCCTCCTTTTGAGTGTATACTGTGATGGATGGCCCCCCCTCTTTAAGCGTATGTTGCGATGAATAACCACCCTCTCTTTTAGAGCATGTGATAATGAACAGCCCCTCTCTTTGAGTGTATACCGCGATGGACGCCGCTCTCTTTGAGCGTATGTAGCGATGAGTTACTCCACTCTTCGAGTGCATGTCATAATGAACGGTCCCTCTATTTGAGCATAAAGCGTGATCGATGACCCCTCTCTTTGAGCGTTTGTTGCGATGAATGACACTTCTCTTTGAGTGCTTGTCATGGTGAACGGTCCCTTTCTAAGACTGTATACGTGATGGACGACCCTTCTATTTGAACGTATGTCGAGATAAATGACCCCTCTCTTCAAGTATGTTGTAATGAAGGATCCCTCTCTTTGAGCGTATACCGTGATCGATGACCCCTGTCTTTGAGCGCATGTTGCGATGAATGACCCCTCTCTTTGATTGCATGTCATGGTGAACGGTCCCTTTCTTAAAGCGTATACCGTGATGGACGACCCTTCTCTTTGAGTGTATGTCGGGATGAAATGCCTCACCCTTCGACTGCATGTCATTATGAAATGTCCCTTTATTAGAGCGTATATCGTGAAAGACGACCTCTCTCTTTGAGCCTATGTCGCGTTGAATGACCCCTCTCTTCAAGCGTATGTCATAATTAACGATCCCTCTCTTTGAACATATTTCACGATGAATGACCCCTCTCTTCGAGTCCGTGTCATAATGAACAGTCTCTCTCTCTGAGCGTATACCGTCATGGACAATCCTTCTCTTTAAGAGTATGTCACGATGAATGGCACATCCCTTCGAGTGCATGTTAGAATAAACGGTCCCATTCTTGGAGCATATTCCGTGATGGATGGACCCCTCTCTGTGAACGTATATCGCGGTGAATGACTCCTCTCTTCAAGCGTATGTCATAATGAATGATTCCTTTCTTTGAGTGTATGCCGTGATGGACGACCCCTCTCTTTGAGCGTATGTCGCGATGAATGACCCCTCTCTTCGAGTGCATGTCATGGTGAACGGTCCCTCTCTTTGAGCGCATACCGTGATGGACAACCTCTCTCTTTGAGCGTATGTTGCGATGATTAACCCCTTTCTTCGAGTGTATGTCGTAATGAATGGTCCCTCTCTTTGAGCATATACTGTCATGGACGACCCCTCTCTTTAAACATATGTTGCAATGAATAACCCCTCTCTTCGAGTGCATGTTATAATAAAACCGTCCCTTTCTTAGAACGGGCCCTTTCATATAATGAATGACCCATGTCTACGAGCGCATGTTGTAATGAACAGGCCTCTCTTTCAGTGTGTTTTGCGGTGAATAACCCATCTCTTTGAGCATATATCATAATGAACTGTCCCTCTCTTTGACCGTATACCATGATGAACGACCCCTCTCTTTAAGCATATGTCGCGATGAATAACCCCTCTCTTCGAGTTCATGTCATAATGAACAGTCCCTCTCTTAGAGTGTATACCGTGGTCGCTGACCCCTTTCTCTGAGTGTATGTCGCGATGAATGACCCCTCTCTTCGAGTGCATGTCATAATGAACGGTCTCTCTCTCTCTGAGCTCATACCGTGATGGACGACCCCTCTATTTAAGCGTATGTTGCGATGAATAACCCCTCTATTTTAGAGCATGTCATAATGAACAGTCCTTCTTTAGAGCGTATACCATGGTCGATGCTCTTTCAAAAAAAAATATCGTGGTCGATGACCTTTATCTTTGAGCGTATGTTGCGATGAATGACCCCTCTTCAAGTGCATGTCATAATGAACGGTCTCTCTCTTTGAGCGGATACCGTCATGACGAACCCTCTCTTGGAGCGTATGTCTCGAAGAATGACCCCGCTCTTCGAGTACATGTCAGATGACTGACCCTGCTCTTTTAGTGTATGTCGCGGTTTATGACCAATCTCTTCGAGCGTGTGTCATAATGAATAGTTTCTCTCTTTGAGCATATAGCGTGACGAACAACTTCTCTCTTTGAGCGTATGTCGCGATGAATAACCCCTCTCTTCGAGTGCATGTCAAGGTGAACAATCCCTCTCTTTAAGCGTATGCCGTGATGGACGACCCCTCTCTTTGAGCGTAACTCGCAATGAATGACCCTACTCTTCTAGTGCATGTCATAACGAAAGGAACCTCTATTTGAGCGTATAGCATGATCGATGACCCCACTCTTTGAGCGCTTGTTGAGATGAATGACTCTTCTCTTTGAGTGCATGTCATGGTAAACGGTCCCTTTCTAAGAGCATAAACCATGATGGACGACCCTTCTCTTTGAACGTATGTGGAGATGAATGACCCCTCTCTTCAAGCGTATGTTATAATGAACGATCCCTCTCTTTGAGCGTATACCGTGATAGATGACCCCTCTCTTTGAGCATATGTTGCGATGAATGACTCCTCTCTTTGATTCATGTCGTGTTGAACAGTCCCTTTCTTAAAGCGTATACAGTGATGGACGATCCTTCTCTTTGAGCGTATGTCTCGATGAAATGCCTCTCCCTTTGACTGCATTTCATTATAAAATGTCCCTTTCTTAGAGCGTATATCATGATGGACGACCCCTCTCTTTGAGCATATGTCGCGACGAATAATCCCTCTCTTCGAGTGCATGTCATGGTGAACGGTCCCTCTCTTTGAGCGTATACCGTGATGGACAACCCCTCTCTTTGAGCGTACGTCGCGATGATTTACCCCTCTCTTCGAGTGCAAGTCATAATGAACGGTCCCTCTCTTTGAGCGTATACTGTGATGGACGACCCCTCTCTTTGAGCGTATGTCGCAATGAATGACCCGTCTCTTCAAGTGCAAGTCATGGTGAACAGTCACTCTCTTTGAGCGTATACAGTGATGGACAACGCCACTCTTTGAATGTATGTCGCGATGAATGACCCCTCTCTTTGAGTCCATGTCATAATGAATGGTCTCTCTCTCTCTGAGCGTATATCGTCATGGACGATCCCTCTTTTTGAGCGTATGTCACGATGAATGACCCCTCCCTTCGGTGCATGTTAGAATAAACGGTCCCATTCTTAGAGCGTAATTCGTGATGGATGACCCCTCTCTATGAACGTATGTCGCGGTGAATGACTCCTCTCTTCAAGCGTATGTCATAATGAACAATTCCTCTATATGAGCGTATGCCGTGATGGACAACCCCTCTTTTTGAGCGTATGTCGCGATGAATGACCCCTCTCTTCGAGTGCATGTCATGGCGAACGGTCCCTCTCTTTGAGCGTATACCATGATGGACAACCCCTCTCTTTGAGTGTATGTCGTGATGATTGACCCCTCTTTTCGAGTACAAGTCATAATGAATGGTCCCTCTCTTTGAGCGTATATCGACATGGACGACCCCACTCTTTTAGCATATGTTACAATGAATGACCCCTCTCTTCGAGTACAAGTTATAATAAACCGTCCCTTTCTTATAATGAATGGCCCATGTCTACGAGCGCATGTCGTAATGAACAGGCCCTCTCCTTCAGCATGTTTTGCGGTGAATGACCCATCTCTTCGAGCGTATGTCATAATGAACTGTACCTCTCTTTGACCGTAATCCGTGATGGACGACCCATCTCTTTAAGCGTATGTCGCGATGAATAACCCCTCTCTTCGAGTGCATGTCATAATGAACGGTCCCTCTCTTTGAGCGTATACCGTGGTCGATGACCCCTTTCTTTAAGCGTATGTCGTGATGAATGACCTCTCTCTTCGAGTGCATGTCATAATGAACGGTCCCTCTCTTTGAGCCTATACCGTGATGGACGACCCCTCTCTTTAAGCGTATGTTGCAACGAATAACCCCTCTATTTTAGAGCATGTCATAATGAATGATCCTTCTTTAGAGCATATACCATGGTCGATGCTCTTTCAAAAAAAATATCGCGGCCGATGACCCTTTTCTTTGAGCGTATGTCGCGATGAATAACTCCTTTCTTGGAGTGCATGTCATGGTGAATAGTCCCTCTCTTTAAGCGAATGCCGTGGTGGACGACCCCTCTCTTTGACCGTATGTCACGATGAATGACCCTTCTCTTCGGGTGCATGTCATCATGACTGGTCCCTTTCTCAGAGCGTATACCATGATGGACGATCCCTCTCTTTGAGCGTATATCGCGGTGAACGACCCCTTTCTTCAAGCAAATCTCATAAGGAACGGTCCATCTCTGAGATTATACCGTGATGGATGACCCTCTCTTTGAGCGTATGTCGCATGATTGACTCTTCTCTTCAGGTGCATGACATAATGAACGGTCCCTTTCTTAGAGCATATATCGTCATGGACGACCCCGCTCTTTGAGCATATGTCGCGGTGAATGACCCCTTTATTCGAGCGTTTGTCATAATAAATGATCCCTCTCTTTGAGCATATACCATGATGGACGACCCCTTTCGTTGAGAGTATGTCGCGATGAATGACCCCTCTCTTTGAGCGTATGTCACGATGAATGACCCCTCTCTTAGAGTGCATGTCATGGTGAACTGTCCCTCTCTTTCATCGTATACCGTGATGGATGACCGCTCTCGTTCAGCGTATGTTGCGATGAATGACACTTCTCTTCGAGTGCATGTCATGGTGAACATTCCCTCTATTTGAGCGTGTACCGTGATGAACGACCCATCTCTTTGATCGAATGTCGCAATGAATGACCCTCTCTTCGAGAGCATGTCATTATGAACGGTCCCTCTCTTTGAGCGTATACCGTCATGGACGACCCCTCTCTTCGAGTGCATGTCATAATGAACAGTCCCTTTCTTAGAGCGTATACCGTGATGGACGACCCCTCTCTTTGAGCATATGTCGCGGTGAATCTTATAGTGCATGTCATGGGGAATGGTCCCTCTCATTGAGCATATACCGTGATGGGCGACACCTCTCTTTGAGCGTATGTCGCGATAAATGACCCATCTCTTCGAGTGCATGTCAAAATTAATGGTCCCTTTCTTAGAGCATATATCATTATGGACGACCCCTCTCTTTGAGCGTATGTCACGGGGAATGATCCCTCTTTTGAGCGTATGTCGCAGGGAATGACCCCTCTCTTTGAGCGTATGTCGCGGGGAATGACCCCTCTCTTCGAGCGTATTTCATAATGAATGGTCCTTCTCTTTGAGCGTATGCTGTGATGGATGACCCCTCTTCGAGTGCATGTTATAGTGAACTGTCCTTTTCTTAGAGCGTCTACCGTGATTGACGACCCCTCTCTTTGAGCGTATGTCACGTTGAGTGACCCCTCTCTTCGAGTGCATGTGATACGCTCCAGTTCTCCAATTGTTGTTGTGGAGAGAAGCTTTGATATTCCCGACCATGAATGCAATCAAGCCTTGATAAGTCGGCTATAGTGATTAATGAAATGGATAGGATGGAATGTATATAAGGTGGTAAAGAAATAGTATTCAAAGGTAACAAAAGTAGAACTTATGCTATGAAATAAAAAACCCAACTTATAGTATGCTTTAACAGTGGTATAGGACTTAGACCCTTAGGAAAAAAGTTCCTAGAATCTTAAGTATGGATTGAAAAGATTGAAGATGCAACAAACCTATATAATAGATTTGATAAGTCGATTTAGTTCTAAAACGAACAAGTTTGAGAGTAAACTCACAAAGGAATATTTATATTGATCAAAGATGTGATTTACAAATAAATTTAAGTCCTATTTATAATTTTCTAAGAGGTTTGGCCGGAATTTCCTTTAATTATTAGGATAACCATTTATTTGAATGACGTCCCCCTCCAAATCTATTCGAAAAGATGTAACTTCTCGGTCCAACCTGCACTATCTTCAGTAATTTGGCCATATCTCGAGCTCTCAATATCAGATTGATGCGATTCAACATGTGTTCGAAAGATAAGAGATAGGGTCCAAACCCCAGTTATGCTTATATCCTGCTCTAAAATGGCAAACAAGTGGACCATCATGAATCTATCCAATGAAAAGTGTTATCTCTCTGTTTTGGCGCCCAATGTGGATAATGGACGGACATGATGCTTGGCGAAGGGTATGTGACCTTTGGGTGTTGAGCTGGGAGTGATAGCTAGAGTTGAGGTGAGTTAATCGAGCTGAAAGTGAGCTGAATTGAACTGAGTTATCTAGCTGAAAGACATAGCTAAAGTTTGAAGCTAAAATAAGCTAATCTGAGATGCCTTTAGCAAAGTGAGTTGGTTCGTTAGCTTCCCTATACTCTCTTCTAGTGCTAGGAGTGTTTTGGAGCTGATCCGAATCTCCTAAGGCCTCATTTTGAATTATGCTTCATTTGAGCTTATATGGGATTTGTGAGCTGACATGAAGCTAGTCTTGAGTTCTTTAAGTACTTTGGGAGTGTTCATGCATTTTCAAGCTATTCTGAAGTTGGCTCCTTGTGTTTCTAGCATTGCCTTTCGTTTAGCTTCTTCTGAGCTGACACCGAGCTAATACTTACTCCTTGAACAGTATGTAAGTCCTATGAAGGAAACATAATAATGGAAATAATGACAATACTTAAAATATCTTAATATAAATTTAGATCTAAGCTGAAACTTAATAATGTGGTTATAATGACTATTCATGTTTCTAGCCTAATTAATATAACTCTTAAGTATCTTACTATAAAGTATATAAAAGTAATAATTACTAGCATCAGTAAGATAACTCCCCTTTGATCCCATGCGTGAAATGAAGTATGAAAGTATGATATAAATGAGCAAAAATGTGAACACATCAGTACGTCATGATAAATGACCCCTCTCTTCGATTGCAAGTCATAATGAACGGTTTCTATATTTGAGCTAATACCGTGATCGATGACCCCTCTCTTTGAGCGTATGTTGGGATGAACGACCCCTCTCTTCGAGTGCATGTCATGGAGAATGGTCCCTCTCTTTGAGTGTATGTCGCGATGAATGATCCCTCACTTCGAGTGCATGTCACAATGTACGATCCCTTTCTTAGACCGTATTCTGTGCTGAATGACCCCACTCTTTGAGCGTATGTCGCGGTGAATGACCTCTCTCTTCAAGCGTATGTCATAATGAACGATTCCTCTCTTTGAGCGTATGCAATGATGCTCGACCCCTCTCTTTGAACGTATGTCGCGATGAATGACCCCTCTCTTTGAGTGCATGTCATGGTGAATGGTCCCTCTCTTTGAGCGTATACCGTGATGGACAACTCCTCTCTTTGAGCGTATCTTGCAATGAATGACCCCTCTATTCGAGGTTATGTTATAAAAAAACGTCCATTTCTTAGAGCGTATACCTTGATGGCTGACCCTGCTCTTTTGAGTGTATGTCCTTGTGAATCGATGATCTCTTCAAGCATATGTCATAATGAACGATCCCTCTATTTGTGCGTATGGCGCGATGAATGACCTCACTCTTCAAGTGCATTTTATAATAAACAGTCCCTCTCTTAGAGATTATATCGTGACAGACGACCCCTCTTTTTAAGCGTATGTCGCGATGAATGACCCCTCTTCGAGTGTATACCGTGATGGACGACCCCCCCTCTTTGAGCGTATATTGCGGTGAATGACCCCTCTCTTCGAGCATATGTCATAATGATTGGTCCCTCACTTTGAGCGTATACCTTGATGGGTGACCCCTAGATTTCAGCGTATGTTGCGATGAATGACCCCTCTCCTCGAGTGCGTGACATGGAGAATTTTCCCTATTTGAGCGTATACCGTGATGGACGACCAGTCACTTTGAGCATATGTCGCGATGAATGACACCTCTCTTCAAGTACATATCATAATAAATGGTCCCTCTCTTTGAGTGTATACCGTGAGGGACAACCCCTCTTTAAGCGTTTGTCGCGATGAATAATCCCTCTCTTCGAGTTCATATCATAATGAACGGTCCTTCTCAAAGAGCGTATATGATGGCCGATGACCCATTTCTTTGACCTATCTCTTCAGGTGCATGTCATGGTGAACGGTCCCTCTCTTTGAGCGTATATCGTGATGGATGACCCCTCTCCTTGAGCGTATGTCGCGATAAATGACCCCTGTCTTCGAGTGAATGTCATGCTGAGCGGTCCCTCTCTATTAGCATATACCATGATGGACGACCCCTTTCTTTGAGCGCATGTCGCGATGAGTAACCCCTCTCTTCGAGTGCATGTCATAATGAACGGTCCCTCTCTTTGAGCGTATAATGTCATCGATGACCCATCTCTTTGAGCGTATGTCGCAAAGAATGAGCCCTCTCTTCGAGTGTATGTCATAATGAACGGTCCCTTTCTTAGAGCATATACCATGATGGATGACCCCTCTCTTTGAGCGTATGTCTTGGTGAATGGCCTCTTTCCGAGCATAAGTCATAATGAATGGTCCCTCTCTGTGAGCGGGTGTCATGATAGATGACCCCTCTCTTTGAGCGTATGTCGCTATGATGAACCTTATCTTTGAGTGCATGTCATAATGAATGATCCCTCTCTTTAAGCGTATACTATGAAGGACGACCCTTTTGTTTCAGCGTATGACTCGATGAATGATACCTCTCTTCGAGTGCATGTCATAATGAACGATCCCTTTCTTAGAGCGTATACCATGATTAATGACCCCTCTCTTCGAGCGTATGTCATAATGAAATGTCCTTATCTTTGAAAGTATATCGTGATAGACGACCCCTCTTTTTAAGCCTATGTCGCGATAAATGACCCCTCTCTTCGAGTGAATGTCATAATATACGGTCCCTTTCTGAGAGCGTATTAGAGAATCCGTTTGATTTTTTTTTGAAAGAAAGGGCTTCATTAAAAAACCCTTATAGCCAGTCACCTCGGGAGGTGAGTTGGCCCCTATGGGGAAAAGAGTATTCAAGTTTTTCTTGAGAAGAAGAGGAGAACCTCTCTGAGTTTACAGAAGCCTGAATAAAATCGGGAAAGTTACATCCCAAAGAGAAAGAAAGAAAAGAATGCAAAGCTCTAGAAGCAAGGACATGAGCTACAACATTTGCTTCTCTAGGTACATAACCATGAGCTACAATAAAGGTTGCACCGTGGAAAGATCATGATGATGGGTGTTGTTAACTTTGTTAGCAATAGAAGCAGAATCGGTCTCAAGGATGACATTAGACCAGCCATTATCAACAACAAGATTAAGTCACTCCAAAATGCAAGAGCTTCAGCTGAATTTGGATTTGGACAGAAGGCGAGGGGCATAGAGCTTCCACCAAGGACAGAGCCTGAAGAATCCCGAGCGATGACACCTACAGCAGCTCCCTTTAAAATTGGGTAGAAGGCGCCATCCGTATTAACCTTAACAAAACCGCGGTCCAGTTTTGTCCATCTAGCTTGAGCAAAGGTTGGCTCAGCTAGTCGGGATCTTAGATGGAGAGCATCATTGGCTGATGTATAATAGTCGAAGAGTTTTCGTGCGTTAAATACAGTTAACCATGGTGGTTGGAGATGGTTGTTATGGACAAAGTCATTACGACGATTCCATAAATTCCATAGAATTGTTATCAGGAAGGAGAATTGGTGCAATGAGAGAAAATACGGCCTCAAAACACTACCAAACGGAGAGCTTCCTTGGCACTAGGATAATCCCTTAAAGCATGAAGGGTAGTTTCAATATCCGTATTACAAATTGGGCAAACCCCAGTACCGAGATTTGCTTGGAGGATTTTGTGGCCAGACGGTAGGGCATCATGGCTTAATCGCCATCCAAAGGAACGAACCTTAGGCAACGTAGGCAACTTAGAAAGAATTTTCCATAGCCTAGAGGGTCTATTAACCGACCCTAGTTATAGTTGGAGAAATTGATAACCAGAACGCACCGTATAGATGCCAGAGTCGTGATGATCCCAAAGGGTAGTATCTTTCGTATCATTAATGATTGGTACATTAAGGATTGTGTTAGAATCTTTTTGAGAGAAGTAATCTCTCGCCTTGGATTCATCCCATCGGGGTAGATTAGACATCATAAAAAAATCCTGCTCGAAGAGGGACTTCCTCATTCACTTTATTATTGTCATAAAGGTGTAAAGGTTTAGATCTTTCCCAATTGTCGAAGTGGATCTGTATCTGACTTGACATACCTGGTCGTTTAAAGAAGCCATTTCCAAGTTTAGAGATAGCTATACTAAGACCTTTCCAAGCAAAGGAAGATCTTCGAGTGGAATCGGATTCGAGCACAGAACCCGATGGATAATATTTGCACTTGTACACTTGACTAAGAAGATTATCAGGCTCATAAATTAGTCTCCAAATTTTTTTACCAAGTAACGTAATGTTGAAATGGTGAAGATCGTGAAACCCTATACCTACGTCTGCTTTCGGTAGACAGATAGTGTCCCACTAAAGCATATGCCATTCACGTTTATCGGCTTTACCCCACCACTAGTAACGACGTATCGAAGTAGTCATATCATCGATAATGTTTTGGGGTAGAAGGTAACAAGACGTAACATATTGTGGAATTAATTATACGACAGATTTGATGGAAATTTCTCTATCGGTAAAGGAGAGAAAGTGCTTATCCCATTTGTTGAGACGAGCATTCATTTTGTCTCTAGTAAAACCCAAATTTGTTGTCTTATTCTTCCCAATGAGGAGTGGAACCCCCAAATAAATACCAGGGTCATCGACTTCTCTTACATTAAGGATGTTATTGATTTCTGATCGAAGGAATGTAGATGTTTTGCGTGAGAAATATATAGTTGATTTTTCAAAATTCACCGCCTGACCAGACGAAATGGTATAAAATGCAAAACGTCCTTGAGGTGTTGGCTTCTGTAGTTGTATTCTTAATGAACACCACACAGTCAGCAAAGAGGAGGTGATTTATACGGGGGTCGTTCCTGCTAGCACAAAGGCCAGGGAGATTGCCAATAACTTTCTCAGCATTGAGCAATGCTGAAATACCTTGAGTACAGAAAAGAAACAAGAAAGGTGAAAGGGGATCTCCTGGTCGAAGCCCTATCTGAGGTTTAAAAGGTCGTGAAAGAGAATCATTGACACATACTTGAAAAGACACAGAAGAGACACAATTCATGATAAGGGAAACCCATTTGTCATTAAAACCTAGATGGAGCATAATTTGTTGTAGAAAAGACCATTCGACACTGTCGAAAGCTTTCTCCATGTCCAGTTTTAAACTAGCACCTTTGACAAGGGAGGTCTCGTCAGTATTTAAAGTGTAGATAAGCTCATGGGCAATGAGAATATTGTCGGTAATGTTCCTACCTTGAACAAAGGCAACTTGATTACCACCTATACATAAAGGGACGATAGATTTCAAACGATTAACAACCACTTTGGCAATATTCTTATAGATAAATGTGCATAGGCTAATAGGTCTGAGATGTCGCATAGTTGTGGGATCATTAATTTTGGGTATAAGAACGATGATAGTACGATTGACCTCTTCCATGCGAATAGACCCACTTAGGAGTCTGAGGCAAAGGTTTATAAAGTCCTGGCCAAGGATATCCCAAAGTTTCCTAAAGAAATCACTTGGAAATCCGTAAACTCTCGGGGCTTTCCTCGGATCAATATCGCGAAAAGCAGTGGTAATTTCTTCTACTGTGAATTCCTTATTAAGGTCATTGTTCTTGGTCTCAGTAACAATATTTGAAATGTTGTCCAAAATGGAAGATGCGATAGTAGGAGAAGAGGATGAGAAGACAGTCTGGAAGTAATCAATGGCAGTAGCCATGATGTCTTTTGTGTGCGTTTTCTAAATGTTCTCATTGTTGAAAAGCCTAGAAATATGGTATTTTCGTCGGTGGTTGTTTGCTCTTGCATGGAAAAAGAAAGTATTTTTGTCATCATATTCTAGCCAGGTTGTGCGGTATGATATTGGGGATTCGTTGCTTCAAAAACAACGATCCTTGTTTGAAACGGATCTAGGATAATAGAAAGCAAGTCTCTGCAATAAACACAACATTATGGATGTTAGAATGATGTTAAAACGATAAGAAAACAAAGAAAAAAAACTAAAACAAAGAAAGAAAAGGGATGAAGGAATTCTGGCAGTTTCTGGAGGTTAATGAAGATGAAATGCTCCGAGGGCTTTCATGGCAGCATTAAAACGTCCAAAATGGCAGAATTGGATGTTTAAGTTGCTGGAAAATAACAACAACGTTGAACTCGAAAGAACCCAAACAATATACTGAGGACCCGAATCGAATACGTTCTTCGTCAACGGACTCGGACCCTCTAGATAGCGATCTAGGAACCCGAAGTATCAAGGATTTGACACACTCAAACAAATTCTGAATTTGTCAAGAAAAGTTCAATGAAGAACTAAAATTGAGAGAAAATCTCACAAGTGATTTTATTCATAAAATGTCTAACCTTGTCATTACAAAATTAAGTAAATATATAGGAATAAAGGAGAAGTTGGCCAAATTTGAATTTGTGACCTTAATTCAAACGAAAATTAAAATTTAAATGCTCAAATAACTTCTCCTAGGCTCCTAATATCCTTAGCCACATGTTTTGGCACTTAAAACACATTAAACATGTGTTTAATGTTTGAATTTGAATAAGAAAACACTCATTCTTATCCAATGTTTCTGATTGATCTTCAAAGCAAGGGCCTTGTTTGGCTTGCTTGCTTTTGGACGCCCCAACTTGTGGAAAAGGGTGCTATGTGCTCCCCACATGCATGGCAAATGCGTAGGACACCTGCTCTTCGTGTACGATAGGTTTCAGCTGCTGTAGGTCACTTCAACTTGAGTTGAGTTGAGCTGGAAATGTAGAGGAGCTGAAACGAAGTAGCTAAGAGTGTTAGGAGCTAAATGGAGCTGGGAGCTAAGCCTTTGAGCTACCCCGAGCTAAGGTGAGCTGCGTGCACACCATTGAGTTTCTTCTGAGCTGAATATAATCCACTTGAGCTGGTATTGAACTGCATACGCTCTCCTAAGCTGGAGATGAGCTGAGTATGCCCACTTGAGCTAAGGTTCTCCTAAGTATCTATATTAGAACAAGGCAAACATATCTAAAAAGCCTTGTAGTCTTATTTTAACCACACAAACACACTTAAAACCAAATGCAAACATAATTAACATAGTATATACATAAGTAAACACACATACTAATATATATACCTAAATATGTCACATACCAGCATGCAACACATTATAAACAACATATTCTAAGGCATGAACATTCTCAAATGAATCTGAAATGATAGCACAAGTAAGGAAAAGAGCTTTCCTGTATTTATTTGCCTTAGAACGTGTGATAGGTCCTGATGGTAAGACCTCCGGATCAACCTGTTGAACTTGACATGATATGCTCACATCACGCGTTGTGCCCAATAGATGTCTTTCGCATTAAGCAAGCTATCAAGCTCTTTTTGGTAGATATAAAATTATTGATATCAACATCTAAAAGTTGTCGCTTGAGGCACTTATTTATAAAGTCAGTTAACTGGTTAATACGTTCAAATGACTTCATACGTTTGTTTGTTTGCCAAGATTCTAGAAAACTACCAATTTCATGAAGTTTTACAATTGTCGTGCTGGATGGGTTAGACCAAATCTCTTTAATTTGAGAAGAGACTTCTAGGTTATCAGCCCAACAATTCTAATAGCCTTGAATAAATAGATTTCCCATGGCCTCTTGGAATTTCTGGGTTTTAGCACGAGTCATTGGTCCAATAGGAAATTCTTCTGATTCATTGTTGGTTGTGATCATATCATTGAGCGTATACCGTGATCGATGACCCCTCTCTTTGAGCGTACCTTGCAATGAATGACCCCTCTCTTCGAGTGCATGTCATAATGCACTGTCCCTTTCTTAGAGCGTATACCATGATGGACGACCCTCTCTCTGAGCGTATGTTGCGGTGAATGACACCTCTCTTCAAGCGTATGTCATAATGAATGGTCCTTCTCTTTAAGCGTATGGCGTAATGAACGACCCTCTCATTGAGCATAATCCCGATGAATGACCCCTATCTTTGAGTGCATGTCTTTGTGAACGGTCGCTCTCTTTGAGCGACCGCCATGATGGACAACTACTCTCTTTGAGCGTATACCGTGACGGACAACTACTCTCTTTGAGCGTATGTCACAATGAATTACCCCTGTCTTCGAGTGCATGTCATAACAAATAGCCCCTTTCTCAGAGTGTACACCGTGATGGATGTCCATTCTCTTTGAGTGTATGACGCGATGAATGAGCCCTCTCTTCGAGTGTATGTCATAATGAACAGTCCCTTTCTCAGAGCGTATACCGTGATGGAAGACCCCTCTGTTTGAGCGTATGTCGCGGTGAATGACCCCTCTCTTCGAGAGCATGTCATAATGAACGGTCCCTCACTTTGTGCGTATGCCGTGATAGACGACCCCTCTCTTTGAGCATATGTCACGATGAATGACCCCTCTCTTCGAGTGCATGTCATAATGAATGGTCTCTTTCTTAGAGCGTATATCATGATGAAATACCCAAGCTTTGATTGCCCAGACCTTGGAATGCAAGCAAGCCTTGTATCACGCTTGTTTCCTGAACAAAAGAATGTTAAAAGATGCTAGAAATAAGATTAGGATGATTCAAGAAAGGGTTATGGTGTAGGGGATGTTGATTGTTGATTAAGGAAGGAAATAGAGGTGTTTAAGTGATGTAGATGATATGAAGGAAATTGAGCTCACTTTGGATTCGTGAACTGGAAGGAAGCTAGCATCCGCTTCATTGCGCTGCCTAGGAGTGTTTGGTACATTTTAGTGCTGATCAGAAGCTAGTAAGTGTCTCAAAAAATGATTCTTTATTTTGAGCTCAAATGGTGCATTCGAGCTAAAACAGAGCTGGCCAATAGTCCCTTAAGCTGTGTTTAACATAACCTGCAAATAAACAACTTAAACTAAAAAGTATGATGTTACTAAACATGTATTGAATATTAATAATGCATAATATAAGATAGATAAAGCTGTGGTTCAATACCAATTACTAAGTTATCAATAGTAATATAAGGAAATAAACATTATAGGTATATAATATGAGATAGCAAGCGAGTGTAGCACATGAATTGAATAAATAAAGAAGATTAAGTAGAACTCCCTGATTGGACTTGTGTGACTTAGGGTACGGGCAGAATTAAGGTCGGGTGTGCACATATCATCCCCTCCTTCTTTTGGGCGATTTGTCCTCAAATCGAACCCCTTAGTGTTGGAATCTCCCTTAGCAATGGGAATAACATGGTTTTTTCGTGCATGGCCTTCTAATGCCTTGATTTTTTGAAAAGAAGATCGGAACTTTTTGGCTTCTTTTGGGGTAGAAAATTCAAAAGTGACCATGGGATGTCTCAAAGACATTCCCTAATCAACTTGATGCTGCCGGACGCCTTTTCTTCCTTAGGTCTTCCTTCTTTAAGCTTGGTTTGGATCTTCTCTTGTTTCCAAGCCTCCACACATTGTTTCATCAAAATCTTGTCACTTTGCACTTGTTTTGGCGTCATAGGTGCGAGCACTATCTTCTTGCCTCCATGCTGAAGATGAACTGATTGGTGTAACAATAATGCATCGTTCTTCGATCATATTGCGATGGCCTCCCTAGTAAAATGTGACTTGCGTGCATAGGAACTACATCGCATAAAACCTCATCCTTATATGAACCAATAGTGAAAGGGACAAGAACCTGTTTGGTGACCTTTAATTCCCCCAAATCATTGAGCCATTGGAGTTTATATGGGGCTGGATGCTTTAAAGTTTTGAGGCCGAGTTTATCCACTATAAGAGTGCTGGTCATGTTGGTGCAGCTTCCACCATCGATTATCATAAAACACACTTTGTTGTTAATATAACTCCTAGTGATAAATATGTTCTCTCATTGCTCCTCTTCTTCTGTCATTTGGGTGTTTAAAAGCCTTTTAACAACCATAAGTTGTCTTTCAACTGCAGGGGTGAATTCTTCTTCTCCTCTTTCTCGGATTCTTCCAAAATTTCTTCCTCATTATCCGATACAATCTCTCCATTTTCCAGCAACAACATCGTGTTTTTATTTGGACATTGGCTAGCAATATGGCCATGCCCTAAGTACTTGAAACATTTGATCTCTCGGGATCGTGTGGACACTTCTTGTTGCTTTCCTCGAACATTCTCCACCATAGGCTTGGTTTTGGACGTTTCAACCTATTCTTTGCCTTGGAAAGGAGTATTTCTCTGAGGTGTGTTTGGACTCCATTTAGGGGCTGCATTAGTACCAACTCTAGAAGATGATCTCTTGCGTTGTTGCCTCTCAATTCTGATAGCCATATGCACCATGTCCTCAATTTCAATGTAGTGTTGTAATTCCACTACATCAGCAATCTCTTTATTAAATCCGGACAAGAACCTTGCCATGGTGTCTTCACGGTCTTCATCCACACTTACTCGAATCATGGCTATCTCCATCTCTTTGAAGTAGTCTTCCACGCTTCTACTTCCTTGTTTAAGATTCTGCAACTTATAATAGAGATCATAGTGATAATGAGAAGGCACATAAGGTTTCCTCAGAATACCTTTCATTTCTCTCCAAGTATTGATAGGTCGTTCACCATTGCGTCTCCTTGTTGATCTTAGTTGATCCCAGCATACAAATGCGTATTCAATAAATTCTAAGGCAGCCATGCGCACCTTCTTTTGCTCGGAATAGTTATGGCATTCGAAGATGTGCTCCACTTTGCTTTCCCAATCCAAATATGCCTCCGGGTCTGATTTTCCTTGAAAGGGAGGGATGTTAACTCGGATGCTCTCAAAATTGTCATCCAATTGGCGATGGTTCCTTGCATTGTTCTGAACAAAAATGACATCTTCTCCATCACTCTCTTCAATCTCATGTTGCATGGGATGCCTTCTATGATTCTGTCCATCTTGGCCCCTTCGACGTCCTTCACTAGACTTCTCAATACGGTCCATCCGCTCATGAATTGGTTCTAACTCAGCACGTAAGAGCTTTTGCAATTCCCTTATTAGAGCTTGTGTTTAGAGATTCTGGGCTGGTCGTTCTTCCCGATTGTTTTCATTTTAGTGTTTCGACATATTGTTAGTATGAATAAATGAAACAAAAGTTTAAGGACCTCACCAATTGACACATACAAAATCCTCACGGTCAATCCAAGGAAAAAAAATATGGCACTCAATTCACTCGTGTTTACACTCGGGGTGTGCTGCGATGAATGACCCCTTCTCTTCGAGTGCATGTCATAATGAATGGTCCCTATCTTTGAGCAGGTGCCGTGATAGATGACCCCTCTCTTTGAACGTATGTCGTGATTAATGACCCTTATCTTCGAGTGCATGTCATAATGAATGATCCCTCTCTTTGAGCGTATACTATGATGGTCGACCCCTCTCTTTGAGCGTATGTCACGATGAATGACCCCTCTTCGAGTGCTTGTCATAATGAATGGTCTCTTTCTTTGAGAATATATCATGGAGAATGATCCCTCTCTTCGAGCATATGTCATAATAAACGGTCCATCGCTGTGAGTGGGTGCCATGATTGATGACCCCTCTCTTTGAGCGTAAGTCGCGATGAATGAACCTTATATTCGAGTGCATGTCATTATGAATGGGCCCTTTTAGAGCGTATACTGTGATGACTAACCCCGCTCTTTAAGCGTATGTCGCGGTGAATGTCCCATCTCTTCGAGCATATATCATAATGAACAACCCCTCTCTTTGAGAGTATACCGTGATGGACGATCCCTTTCTTTGAGCGTATGTCGCGATGAATGACCCCTCTCTTCAAGTACATTTCATAATGAACGGTCCCTTTCTTTGAGTGTATACCGTGATGGACAACCCCTCTCTTTAAGCGTATGTCGTGATGAATAACCCCTCTCTTCGAGTGCATATCATAATGAACGGTCCTTCTCATAGAGCGTATACATTGGCCGATGACCCATTTCTTTGAGCGTATGTTGCGACGAAAGACCCATCTCTTCATGTGCATGTCAAGGTGAACGGTCCCTCTCTTTGAGAGTACATCGTGATGGATGACCCTCTCTTTGAGCGTATGTCGCGATGAATGACCCTTCCCTTCGAGTGAATGTCATGGTGAGCGGTCCCTCTCTATGAGCGTATACCATGATGGACGACCCCCCTCTTTGAGCGTATGTCGCGATGAGTGACCCCTCACTTCGAGTGCATGTCATAATGAACGGTCTCTCTCTTTGAGCGTATAACGTCATGGACGAACCATCTCTTTGAGCGTATGTCGCAAAGAATGAGACCTTTCTTCGAGTGCATGTCATAATGAACGGTCCCTTTCTTAGATCGTATACCGTGATCGATGAGCCCTCTCTTTGAGCGTATGTCGCGGTGAATGACCCCTCTCTCCAAGCATATGTCATAATGAACAGTCCCTCTCTTTGAGCGTATGTCATGATGAATGAACTTTATCATCGAGTGCATGTCATAATAAATGATCCCTCACTTTGAGCGTATACCATGATGGACGACCCCTCTGTTTGAGCGTATGACTCGATGAATGATACCTCTCTTCGAGTGCATGTCATAATGAACGGTCCCTTTCTTAGAGCGTATAACATGATGAATGAACCCTCTCTTTGAATGTATGTCGCAGTGAATGACCCCTCTCTTCGAGCATATGTCATAATGAACGGTCCTTCTCTTTTAGAGTATACAATGATGGACGACCCCTCTCTTTAAGCGTATGTCGGGATAAATGACCCCTCTCTTTGAGTGCATGTCATAATATACGGTCCCTTTCTGAGAGTGTATAACGTGATGGACGACCCCTCTCTCTGAGTGTATGTCGCAGTGAATGACAACTCTCTTCAAGCGTATGTCATAATGAACGATTCCTCTATTTGAACGTATGTTGTGATGGATAACCCCTCAAATTGAGCGTATGTCGTGATGAATGACCCCTCTCTTCGAGTGCGTGTCATGGGAAACGGTCCCTCTCTATGAGCGTATACCGTGATGGACAACCCCTCCCTTTGAGCGTATGTCGCGATGAGTGACCACTCTCTTTGAGCGTATGTCGCATTGAATGACCACTCTCTTCGAGTGCATGTCATAATGAATGGTCCCTCTCTTTGAGCGTATACCGTCATGGACGACTCCTCTCTTTCAGCGTATGTCGCGATGAATGACCCCTCTCTTCGAGTGCATGTCCTTATGAACGGTCCCTTTCTAAGAGCGTATACCATGATGGACGACCCGTCTATTTGAGTTTATGTCACGGTGAATGACCTTTTCTTCGAGCGTACATCATAATGAAAAGTCCCTCTCTTTGAGCGTATGCCATGATGGACGACCCCACTCTTTGAGCGTATGCTGCGATGAATGTCCCCTATGTTCGAGTGCAAGTCATAATGAACGGTCGCTCTTTTTGAGTGTATGGCTTGATGGACGACCCCTCAATTTGAGCGTGTGTCGTGATGAATGACCACTATTTTTGAGTGCTTGTTACGGTGAATGGTCCCTTTCTTAGAGCGTATACCATGATGGACGACCATTCTCTTTGAGCGTATGTCGCGATGAAATACCCCTTTCTTCGAGTGCATGTCATATTGAAATGTTCCTTTCTTAGAGCCAATAACGTGATGGACGACCCCTCTCTTCGAGCATATGTCGCGGTGAATGACCCCTCTCTTCAAGCGTATAACATAATGAACAATCCCTCTCTTTGAGAGGATACCAAGATGGATGATCCCTCTCTTTGAGCGTATGTCGCAATGAATGACCCCTATCTTCGAGTGCATGTCATAATGAATGGTCCCATTCTTAGAGCGTATTCCATGATGGATGGTCCATCTCTTTGAGCGTATTGCGTGATAGATGATCCCTCTCCTTGAGCATATGTGGTGATGAATGACCCTTATCTTTAAGTGCATGTCATATTGAACGGTGGTTCCTCACTTTGAGCATATGTCACGATGAATGACCCCTTTGTTCGAGCGTCATATGTCATAATGAATGGTCACTCTCTTTGAGCGTATACCATGATGGACGACCCTTCTCTTTAAGCGTATATCGCGATGAATAACCCCTCTCTACGAGTGTCTGTCCTAATGAACGGGCCCTATCTTAGAGTATATACCGTGATGACGGACCCCGCTCTTTAAGCGTATGTTGCGTTGAATGACCCATCTCTTCGAGCTTATGTCATAACGAATGGCCCCTCTTTGAGCGTATGTCGCGATGAATGACCCCTATTTTTGAGTGCATGTCATAATGAACAGTCCCTCTCTTTGAGCGTATACTGTGATGGACGACCCCTTTCATGGAGCCTATGTTGCGATGAATGATCACTCTCTTCGATAGCATTTCATAATGAACGGTCCATCTCTTTGAGGGTATACTGTGATGGACGCCGCCACACTTTGAGCGTATATCGCGAGTAATGACCCCACTCTTCGAGTGAGTGTCATAAGGAACGGTCCTCTCTTTGAGCGTATACTATGATCGATGACAACTCTCTTTGAGCGTATGTTGCGATAAATGACCCCTCTCTTCAAGAGCATGTCATAAT
Organism: Abelmoschus esculentus; assembly: GCA_035048815.1. Classification (NCBI taxonomy): domain Eukaryota; kingdom Viridiplantae; phylum Streptophyta; class Magnoliopsida; order Malvales; family Malvaceae; genus Abelmoschus; species Abelmoschus esculentus. Next base: position 5,820,257 of record JAUCBN010000026.1, on the reverse strand, counting down.
GAACGGTCCCTCACTTTGAGCGTATACCGTCATGGACGATCACTCTCTTTGAGCGAATGTCGCGATGAATGACCCCTCTCTTCGAGTGCATGTCATAATGAACGATCCCTTTCTTATAGAGCGTATACCGTGATGGACGACCCCTCTCTTTGAGAGTATATCGTGATGAATGACCCCTCAAATCGAGTTTTTGAGCATATGTTGCGATGAATGACCCTTCTCTTCGAGTGCATGTCATGGTGAGAGGTCCCTCTCTTTGAGCGTATTCCTTGATGGACGACCCCTCTCTTTGAGAGTATGTCGCGATGAATGACCCCTCAAATCGAGTTTTTGAGCATATGTTGCGATGAATGACCCTTCTCTTCGAGTGCATGTCATGGTGAGAGGTCCCTCTCTTTGAGCGTGTACCTTGATAGACGACCCCTCTCTTTGAGCGTATATCGCGATGAATGACCCTCTCTGCGAGTGCATGTCATAATGAACAACCACTTTCTTAGAGCGTATACCGTGATGGGCGAAACTTCTCTTTGATCGTATGTCGCGATGAATGACCTCTCTCTTCAAGCGTATGTCATAATGAACAATCCTTCTTTTTGAGTGTATACTGTGATCGATGAACCCTCTCGTTGAACGTATATTGCGATGAATGACCCCTCTATTTGAGTGCATGGCAAGGTGAACGGTCCAATTGTTAGAGCCTATACCGTGATGGACAACCCTTCTCTTTGAGCGTATGTCGCGGTGACTGACCCCTCTCTTCAAGCGTATGTCATAGTGAACGGTTCCTCTCTTTGAGCGTATACGGTGATGGACGACCCCTCTCTTCGAGTGCATGTCATAATGAACGATCCCTCTCTTCGAGTGTATACCGTGCTATACTCTGCCGCTCTTTGCGTGTATGTTGCGATAATGAACCCTCTCGTCGAATGCATGTCATAATGAACGGTCCCTCTCTTTGAGCCTATACCGTTATGGACTCCGCCTCTCTTTGAGCCTATACCGTGATGGACTCCGCCTCTCTTGGAGTGTATGTCGCGATGAATGACCCCTCTCTTCGATTGCATGTCATAACGAATGGTCCATCTCTTTGAGCGTATACCGTGATGGTCGCCGCCGCACTTTGAGCATATATCGCGATCAATGACCCCTCTCTTCGAGTGCATGTCATAATGAACGATCCTCTCTTTGAGCATATACCGTGAGGGACGACACCTCTCTTTGAGAGTATGTCGCGATGAATGACCCCTCTCTTCGAGTGCATGTCGTAATGAACGGTCCCTCTCTTTGAGCGTATACCTAGAGGTGGCAAACGGGACATTCGGTTTGGTTTCGGTTCGGTTCATTTCGGGTTTATTTAGATTCGGTTTGGATCGGTTCTGGTTTCGGCAATAGCGGATTGATGAGATTCATCATGCGCTGGAAAGATAAGAGACTGAGGAACAACTTTCATGAAAACACCAAAGTCCAATTCTACTCATATCCTTCTCGAAATCGGCACACAAGTGGACCATCATGAATCTGTCCAATGAAGAGTGTTATCTCTTTGTTTTGGCGCCCAAAACATGTTTCCTTCCATGTTGGTCGGTTGTGTCTCTTGGGGAGGGAACATGTTCTTCCATGGTTGAGCTTTAGGTTGTAGGGTGAGCTAAGATGAGCTGAATGAACTAAGTTTGAGCTGGGTTGAGCTGAGCTAGCTAGCTGAAAGTTCTCCATCTTTGAGTGAAGATTTGAGCTGAACGGCTAACCCCCTATCTTAGTGAACTTATCATAAGGGCCATAATACTCTACTCAATCCATAAGAGTGAGTAGGAGCTTATCCGAATTCCATATTAATTGAAATTCACCATTTATCGTTTTGAGCTCATTCTAGATTCGTGAACTGGAATGAAGCTAGCATCCGCTTCATTGCGCTGCCTAGGAGTGTTTTGTAAATTTTAGTGCTGATCGGAAGCTGGTAAGTTTCTCAAACAATGATTCTTTGTTTTCAGCTCAAATGGTGCATTCGAGCTAAAATGGAGCTGGCCAATAGTCCCTTAAGCTGTGTTTAACATAACCTGCAAAGAAACAACCTAAACTAATAAGTATGATGTTACTAAACATGTGTTGAATATTAAAAATGCATAATATAAGGTAGATAAAGATGTGGTTCAATATCAATTACTAAGTTATCAATAGTAATATAAGGAAATAAACATTATAGGTATATAATATGCGATAGCAAGCGAGTGCAACACATAAATTGAATAAATAAAGAGGATTAAGTAGAACTCCCTGAGTGGACTTGTGTGACTTAGGGTATGGCAGAATTTAAGGTTGGTCGTGCACATACCATCCCCTCCTTCTTTTGGGTGATTTATCCTCAAATCGAACCCTTTGGTGCTGGAATCTCCCTTAGCAATGGGAATGACATGGTTTTTCCGTGCACGGCCTTCTAACTCCTTGAGTTTCTGAAAACAAGATGGGAACTTTTTGGCTTCTTTGGGGTTAGAAAATTCAGAAGTGATCACGTGATGTGCCAAAAGATATTCCCTAATCAACTTGATGCTGCCAGATGCCTTTTCTTCCTTAGGTCTTCCTTCTTTAAGCTTGTTTTGGATCTTCTCTTGTTTCCAAGCCTCCACACTTTGTTTCATCAAAATCTGATCAGTTTGCACTTGTTTTGGCGTGTTCACTTGCACTAATTGCGCATATTTGACACGCATCAAGTTTTTGGTGCCGTTGCCGGGGATTGACAACTAAATTTTATTTTCTTTATTTCTTGCTTTTATTTTAGTTATTTTAATTTTATTATTATTTTTTTACTAGATTTATTTTTTGTGTATGACCAAGGCCAACCCTAGCAATCCACTGTACGGGATCGATCCAGAAATCGAGAGAACCTACCAAGGGTTGAGAAGACAGATCCAAGGAGCCATGACAGTAAATCAAGGAAACCAGAACCTACCTGCTGGCAATGAAGGCCTTCCACAGCAACCACTGTCGCGGCAGTTAACTGTTAGAGATTTTCTGGTGGAAGATCTGAATGGATTGAACCATGGAGTTGTTACACCAGAGATAGGAGCAACCCACTTTGAACTCAAACCAGTGATGTTCAATATGCTTAATACTATTGGACAATTTAATGGGTTTGCAACTGAACATGCCAGGCAATATCTCAAGTCCTTCATGGAAGCCTGCAACTCATTCAAAATTCAAGGAGTCTATAAAGACATTTTGAGATTAAAATTTTTGCCCTATTCACTGAGGGATAGAGCCAAGACCTGGTTAAATAGCATTCCGGCAGGATCTAATGGATCTTCGAGTGAACTCTGCCGAGAAATCATTACGCGATTTAACCCTACAAACTTATATGATCGATCCTAATGAAATTACTTCTTTTCGACAAGCTGATGACGAACCTATGTACGAGGCTTGGGAACGCTACAGAGAGTTACTAAACAAATGTCCATTACATAGATTTCCACTATGGACACAAGTAACCATGTTCTACAATGCTACCAATGCCGCGATAAGGATGATGTTAGATGCCTCGGCAAATTAAACACTCCTTGAAAAAGCTCCGGAAGAAGCTATTGAGATTCTGAACAAACTCTCAAGGAACGATTTTCAATTCCCTACTTCTAGGCGAGGAGGATTAAGACGCCAAGCCGCAGTGAATGAACTAGAAACTACCAATTTAGTGGCAGCACAATTGGCATCTTTAACCAAGATGGTTCAGAACATGCAAGTACAGCAAAATACTCACTAGGTAAAAGTGATCAATTCTTCTGAGTATATGCATGATAAGGAATCCGGTTTCTATGTGGGAAATTACAACCGGAACTACAATGTGATGTCAAATACATACAATCCGGCATGGAAAAAGCATCCAAATTTTTCATGGAGCTAATAATGCCTTGAACCCCACTAACCAAGCCTCAGGTTATCAAAATACACTGCTGCAGCAGCATGTTCAGCAGCCACTGTCGCAGCAGCAGATGCATCAACAACAACCTATAAACTCATTAGAAAATACTCTCGCAAAGCCTTCATAATGAAAACAAAATCGTATATGACAGAGAACAGTAGTTTCATGAAGAGAACTGATGACTTCGTGAATAGAATTGAGATGAGGCTGCAAAATCAGGAAGCTGCTATTAAATCACTAGAAACTCAAGTTGGTCAATTTGCTCAAAAACAGAATACTAGACCACAGGGAGGACTACCTAGCAATACTGAAGTTGCTAAAGGAATAGGCCATGAACAATGTAAAGCTATCACCACAAGAAGTGGCCTACAGCTTAAAGAGACAATGGGCAAGCCAGCAACCAAAGTTCCACCAGCAACACATGAGGAATCAGACAAGGAGGACTTGGATGCTGAACAAACTGAACATGAGAACACTTCCCCAGCAAAGAGCTCGACAACACATGAACTAATTGCCGAGACAGTAAGAAACACAGTGGTTTCAGGTATTAAATTCCAAACCAAAAAACCCCTAAAAGAGATGAGACCATCACCACCTTTCCCACAAAGGTTGAAAAACAAAAACAGGACCACCAGTTCAAAAAGTTACATGGATATTTTAAAGCAAGTCCACATCAACTTGCCATTTGTTGAGGCAATTGAACAAGTGACCAACTATGCTAAATTCTTAAAAGAAATTGTGTCTAAAAGAATGAAGCTAGGTGAGTTTGAAACAGTGGCAGCAACTGAAGGATGCATGACAATGTTGCACAATCGCATGCCACCCAAACTGAAGAATCCTGGATGCTTTACAATACCTTGTGTGATTGGTAACAGTTATGAAGGAATGACATTATGTGACCTAGGAGCAAGCATCAATCTCATGCCCAAATCAGTCTTTCAAAAGCTTGGAATAGGAAGGACAAAGCCTACGACAGTGCTGCTCCAACTTGCGGTAGATCCTATGTGCATCCTGAAGGAAAAATAGAGAACATATTGGTAAGGGTAGACAAATTTATTTTTCCTACCGACTTCCTTGTCCTTGACTGTGAAGCAAGATGATAATGCACCAATCATCCTGGGAAGACCTATCCTTGCTACTGGACAAACCTTAATTGATGTGGGAAATGGAGAGTTGACAATGAGGGTCAATGACCAACATGTCAAACTCAATGCATTCCACAAATTGAAAAAAATTGATGATCCAGAAGAGTGCAAAGTCCTCCACACAATAGCCGTGGACACCAAGATATCCTACCTCGGCAGCACGCTCGGCAGATTATTTGGCAAGAAAATTAAGTCCAAGGTGGAGGCAGAAAATAAGGATGGACACAAAGCAGAAGGGAAAGGCCAACACTTGAAGAAAAATCTAGGCTAACAAGAGATAAGTAAATTGGGAGATGCATTTACATGCACTCCACCAGTAACATAATCTCTTTCCTTCTACTTTATTATATGAGGATTAGTTTTAAGTTTATGATTTATGTTTTTATTTTTTTAATTTTTGTTATTGATGTACCGTGATGGACGACCACTCTTCGAGTGCATGTCATAATGAATGGTCTCTCTATTTGAGCGTATACCGTGATCGATGACCCCTGTCTTCGAGTGTATGTTGCGATGATTGACCCCTCTTTTCGTGATGTGAGCACATCATGTCAAGTTCAACAGGTTGATCCGGAGGTCTTACCATCAGGACCTATCACACGTTCTAAGGCAAAGGAATACAGGGAAGCTCTTTTCCTTACTTGTGCTAACATTTCAGATTCATTTGAGAATGTTCATGCCTTAGAATATGTTGTTTATAATGTGTTGCATGCTGATATGTGACATATTTAGGTATATATATTAGTATGTGTGTTTACTTATGTATATACTATGTTAATTATGTTTGCATTTGGTTTTAAGTGTGTATGTGTGGTTAAAATAAGACTACAAGGCTTTTTAGATGTGTTTGCCTTGTTCTAATATAGGTACTTAGGAGAACCTTAGCTCAAGTGGGCATACCCAGCTCATCTCCAGCTCAGGAGAGCGTATGCAGTTCAATACCAGCTCAAGTGGATTATATTTAGCTCAGAAGAAGCTCAATGGTGTGCACGCAGCTCACCTTAGCTCGGGCAGCTCAGAGGCTTAGCTCCCAGCTCCATTTAGCTCCTAACACTCTTAGCTAGTTCGTTTCAGCTCATCTCCATTTCCAGCTCAACTCAACTCAAGTTGAAGTGACCTACAGCAGCTGAAACCTATCGTACACGAAGAGCAGGTGTCCTACGCATGTGCCATGCATGTGGGGCCCACATAGCACCCTTTTCCACAAGTTTGGGCGTCCAAAAGCAAGCAAGCCAAACAAGGCCCTTGCTTTGAAGACCAATTAGCAACATTGGATAAGAATGAGTGGTTTCTTATTCAAATTCAAACATTAAACACATGTTTAATGTGTTTTAAGTGCCAAAACATGTGGCTAAGGATATTAGGACCTTAGGAGAAGTTATTTGAGCATTTAAATTTTAATTTTCGTTTGAATTAAGGCCACAAATTCAAATTTGGCCAACTTCTCCTTTATTTCTATATATTTACTTAATTTTGTAAAGACAATGGTAGATATTTTATGAATAAAATCACTTGTGAGATTTTCTCTCAATTTTAGTTCTTCATTGAACTTTTCTTGACAAATTCAGACTTTGTTTGAGTGTGTCAAATCCTTGGTACTTCGGGTTCCTAGATCGCTATCTAGAGGGTCTAAGTCCGTTGACGAAGAACGTATTTGATTCGGGTCCGCTCAGTATATTGTTCGGGTTCTTTCGAGTTCAACGTCGTTGTTATTTCCCAGCAACTTAAACATCCAATTCTGCCATTTTGGACGTTTTAATGCTTCCATGAAAGCCCTCGGAGCATTTCATCTTCATTAACCTCCAGAAACTGCCAGAATTCCTTCATCCCTTTTCTTCTTTGTTTCAGTTTTTTTTTCTTTGTTTTCTTATTGTTTTAACATCATTCTAACATCCATAATGTTGTGTTTATTGCAGAGACTTGCTTGCTATTATCCTAGATCCGTTTCAAACAAGGATCGTTGTTTTTGAAGCAACGAATCCCCCATATCACTTCGAGTGCATGTCATGGTGAACGACCCCTCTTTGAATGTATACCGTGATGGACGACCCTCTCTTTGAGCGTAAGTCGTGATGAATGACCACCCTTTTTGAGTGCAAGACATAATGTACGATCCCTTTCTTAGAGCGTATACCCTGATGGCCGACCCCTCTCTTTGAGCGTATATCGCGGTGAACGACCCCTCACTTCCAGTGTATGTCACAATGAATGGTCCCTCGCTTTGAGCGTATATCTCGATGTCTACCCCCGCTCTTTGAGCGTATGTCAGGGTGAATGACACCTCTCTTCTAGTGCATGTCATACTAAATGGTCCCTTTCTTAGAGCGTATACCGTGATGGATAACCCCTCTCTTTGAGCGTTTGTCATGATGAATGACACTTCTCTTCAAGTGCATGTCATGGTGGATGACCCTCTTTGAGTGTATGTCGCGAAGAATGACCCCTCTCTTCGAGCGTATGTCATAATGAACGGTTCCTCTCTTTGAGCATATACCGTCATGGACGACCCCTCTCTTTAGGCGTATGTCACAAGGAATGACCACTCTCTTCGAGTGCATGTCACCATGACTGGTCCCTTTCTTAGAGCATATACCATGATTGGCGACCCCTCTCTTTAAGCATATATCGTGGTGAACGACCCCATTCTTCGAGCATATCTCATAATGAACAGTCCCTCTCTTTGAGCATATATCGTGATGGACGACCCCTCTCTTTGAGCGTATGTCGCGATTAATGACCTCTCTCTTCGAGTGCATGCCATGGTGAACGGTTCCTCTCTTTGTGCGTATATCGTGATCGACGACCCCTCTCTTTAAGCGTATGTCGCGTTGAATGAACCTTCTCTTCGAGTGCATGTCATAATGAACCATCCCTTTCTTACAGCGTAAACCGTGATGAACCAACCACCCTTCTCTTTGAGCGTATGTCGCGATGAATGACCCCTCTCAACGAGTGCATGTCAAATTGAACCGGGCTTTTCTTAGAGCATATACCGTGATGGACGACCCCTCTCTTTGAGAGTATGTCGTGGTGAATGACCTCTCTCTTCGAGTGTTTGTCATAATGAATAGACCCTCTCTTTAAGCATATGTCGTGATGGACGACCCCTCCCTTTGAGCATATGTCACGATGAATGACCCCTAACTTCGAGTGCATGTCATAATAAACGGTCCCTCCCTTTGAACGTATACTATGATGGACGACCCCATTCTTTCTCTGAGAGTGCATGTCATAATGAACGGCCCCTCTCTTTGAGCGTATACCGCGATGGATGTTGCGCTCTTTGAGCGTATGTCGCGATGAATGACCACACTCTTCGAGTGCATGTTATAATGAACGATCCCTCTATTTGAGCGTATACCGTGGTCGATGACCCCTTCCTTTGAGGGTATGTTGCGATGAATTACAATTCTCTTTGAGTGTATGTCATGGTGAACGGTCCCTTTCTAAGGGCGTACACCGTGATGGACAACCCTTCTCTTTGAACGTATGTCAAGATGAATGACCCCTCTCTTCAAGCGTATGTTATAATGAACGATCCCTCTCTTTGAGCATATACCGTGATCAATGACCCCTCTCTTTGAGCGTATGTTGCGATGAATTACCCCTCTCTTCAAGCGTATGTCATAATGAATGGTCCCTATCTTCGAGCATTTACCGTGATGGACGACCCCTCTCTTTAAGCGTATGTTGCAATAAATGACCCGTCTCTTCAAGTGCATGTCATGGTGAACAGTCACTCTCTTTAAGGGTATACCGTGAAAGATGGCGCCTCTTTTTAAACGTCTATCGCGATGAATGACCCCTCTCTCCGAGTGCATGTCATAATGAACGGTCTCTCTTTGAGCATATACCGTCATGGACGATCCCTCTCTTTGAGCGTATGTCCCGATGAATGACCCCTCCCTTCGAGTGCATGTTAGAATAAACGGTCCCATTCTTAGAGAGTATTCCGTGATGGATGACCCCTCTCTATGGACGTATGTCGCGGTGAATGACTCATCCCTTCAAGCGTATGTCAAAATGAACGATTCCTCTCTTTGAGTGTAAGCCGTGATAGACGACCCCTCTCTTTGAGCATATGTCATAATGAACGATTTCTCTCTTTGAGCATATACCGTGATGGACAACCCTTCTCTTTGAGCGTATGTCGCGATGATTGACTAACCCCTCTCTTCGACAGCATGTCATAATGAATGGTCCCTCTCTTTGAGCGTATACTATCGTGGATGACCCCTCTCTTTGAGCATATGTTGCAAAGAATGACCCCTCTCTTCGAGTGCATGTTATAATAAAACGTCCCTTTCTTAGAATGAGACCTTTTTTATACTGAATAACCCATCTCTACGAGCGTCTATCGTAATGAACGAGTTCTCTCTTTCAACGTATTTTGCGGTGAATGACCCATCTCTTTGTGCGTATGTCATAATGAACGGTCCCTCTCTTTGACCGTATACCGTGAGAAACGACTCCCCTCTTTAAGCGTATGTCACGAAGAATAACCCCTCTCTTCGAGTGCATGTCATAATGACCGGTCCCTCTCTTAGAGCGTATACCGTGGTAGATGTCCCTTTTCTTTGAGCGTATGTCGCGATGAATGACCCCTCTCTTCAAGTGCATGTCATAATGAACGGTCCCTCTCTTTGAGCCTATACCGTGATGGACGACCCCTATCTTTAAGCGTATGTTGCGATGAATAACCCCTCTTTTTAGAGCATGTCATAATGAATGGTCCTTCTTTAGAGAGTATACCGTGGTCGATGCTCTTTCAAAAAAAATATCGTGGTCGATGAACCTTTTCTTTGAGCGTATGTTGCGTTGAATGACCCCTCTATTCAAGTGCATGTCATAATGAACTGTCCCTCTCTTTGAGCGCATACCGTCATGGACGAACCCTCTCTTTTAGCGTATGTCGCGAAGAATGACCCCTCTCTTCGAGTACATGCCATAATGAGTGGTCCCTTTCTTAGAGCATGTACCGTAATGGTTGACCCTTCTCTTTTAGTGTATGTCATGGTTTATGATACATCTCTTCGAGCGTATTTCATAATGAATGGTTCCTCTAGCGTATAACGTGATGGACGATCCCTCTCTTTGAGCGCATGTCGTGATGAATGACCCATCTCATCGAGTGCATGTCATAATGAAAGGTCCTCTTTGAGCAAATACCGTGATGTACAACCCCTCTCTTTAAGCGTATGGCGCGATGACTAACACCTCTTCGAGTACATGCCATAATGAACGGTTCCTCTCTTAGAGCGTTTGTTGCAATGAGTGAACCCTCTCTTTGAGTGCATGTCATGGTGTATGGTCCCTCTCTTTGAGAGTATACTGTGATGGACGACCCCTCTCTTTGAGCATATGTCACAATGAGTGACCCCTCTGATCAAGTGCATGTCATAATGAACGGTCCATCACTTTGAGCGTATACCGTCATGGACGACCCCTCTCTTTGAGCGTACGTCGCAATGATTGACCCCTCTCTTCGGGTGCTTGTCATAATGAACGGTCCCTTTCTTAGAGCGTATACCGTCATGGACGACCCCGCTCTTTGAGCGTATGTCGCGGTGAATGACCCCTCTATTCGAGCATATGTCAAAATGAACGATCCCTCTCTTTGAGCGTACACCGTGATGGATGACCCCTCTCTTTGAGCGTATGTCGTGATGAATGACCCCTCTCTTCGAGTGCATGTCATGGTGAACTGTCCCTCTCTTTCATTGTATACCATGATGGACGACCCCTCTCAGTGAGCGTATGTTGCGATGAATGACACTTCTCTTCGAGTGCATGTCATGGTGAACGGTCCCTCTCTTTGTTCGTGTACCGTGATGAACGACCCCTCTCTTTGATTGCATGTCGCGATGAAAGACCCCTCTCTTCGATAGCATATCATTATGAACGGTCCCTCTCTTTGAGCATATACCGTCCTGGACAATTCCTCTCATTAAGCGTATGTCGCGATGAATTACCCCTCTCTTCGAGTCCATGTCATAATGAACGATCTCTTTCTTTAGAGCGTATACCATGATGGATGACCCCTCTCTTTGAGCGTATACCGTCATGGACAACTCCTCTCATTGAGCGTATGTTGCAATTAATGACTGCTCTCTTCGAGTGCATGTCATAATGAACGATCCCTCTCTTTAGAGCGTATACCGTGATGGACGACCCCTCTCTTTGAGCATATGTCAAGATGAATGACCCCTCTCTTTGTTTGTATTTCAAAGTGAACGGTCCCTTTCTGATATGTGCCGATATTGTTAAGGATGTTGAACGACAAACTTTGATTATAGGACCTTGGAAGGAAGCAAGTCTCTCGCAAGAAATGGATACAAAATGAAGAATTAAGGATAAGGGATGAAAGGAATAGGTGAGATGAATGAAAGAAATAGTTTAGGGACTGATTTGGAAGTGGAAAGGATGTGTAATGTTGATAAGGGTGAATGGATGTTTAGGACGTTTTGTGGTGATGACAAAGGATTGAGATTGATGAAAGGAATGAGAGGATATGTAATGGATGGTGAAATGGAAATAGTATCTTAAAGATACTCAAGGAAGAAACTAGGTTATTGAAAACCTAATCTTGAACCTTATGGTATATTAAACTAAAAGAACCAGAAGTATCAAGATCGATAGAAGAGGGGTTGACACCACATGTACTTGATAAGTCGATGAAGGTCTAAGAAGAACTAAACGAGCGAAAATTCTCACAAAGGATAAAATATATTCTGAATTTTATGATTACAAAATAAAATTCAAGTCCTATTTATAGTTTTCTAAGGGGTTTGGCCAAAATGGCTTTTAACTATTCGGATAACCATTCATTTGAATGGTGTCTCGCTCCAAATCTATTAGAAGAGTTGTAACTTTTCGATCCAGCCTGCACAGTCTTTAGTAATTGGGCCATATCTCGAGCTCCCAATATCGGATTGATGCGATTCAACATGCATTGGAAAGATAAGAGATAGGGGGATAAATTTTATGAAGACAATGAAACCCTCTGATGCGTGCACGTTTCTTCTCATTTATCTCATGCATTCATGGTTTATTTCACGCATGAGATCAAAGGGGAGTTATCTTATTGATCTTAGTATTTATTACTTTTATATATTTTATATTAAGCTACTTAAGAGTTATATTACTTAAGCCATAAAAATGAATAGTTATATAACCACATTGATTAAAGTTTTAGCTTAGTTCAAAACTCATGTTAAGTATTTTAAGTATTCTAATTATTTTCATTATTATGTTTTCTTCACAGGACTTACCTACAACTCAAGGAGTAAATAGTAGCTCGGTGTCAGCTCAGTCAGCTCAGAAGAAGCTAAACGGAAGACAATGCTAGAAACACAAGGAGCCAACTTCAGAATAGCTTGGAAATACATGGGAAACTCCTACAGTACTTAAAGGACTAAAGGATAGCTCCATGTCAGCTCACAAGCCCCATACGAGCTCAAATGAAGCATAATTTAGAACGAGACCTTAGGAGATTCGGATTAGCTTCGAAACACTCCTCACACTAGAAGAGAGTATCAGGAAGCTAATGAACCACCTCACTTTGATAAAGGCAACTCGGATTAGCTTCTTTCAGCTTCAAACTTTAGCTAAGTCTTTCAGCTAGATAGCTCAGTTCAATCCAGCTCACTCCCAGCTCGATTAGATCACCTCAACTCTAGCTATCACTCCCAGCTCAACACCCAAAGGTCACCTACCCTTCACCAAGCATCATGTCTATCCATTATCTACATTGGGCACCAAGATCATGGAGGGAAAGGAAGTGGGATCCAAAACAAAGAGATAGCACTTTTCATTGGACAAATTCATAATGGTCCACTTGTTTGCCATTTTCGAGAAGGATACAAGCAGAACTGGTTTTAGGTGTCTTCTTGAAAGTTGTTCCCCTATCTCTTATCTTTCCAACGCATGTTGAATCGCATCAATCCAATTTAGGGAGCTCGAGATATGGCCAAATTACGGAAGATAGTGCAGGCTGAACCGAGAAGTTACATCTTTTCGAATAGTTTTGGAGGGAGAGACCATTCAAATGAATGGTTATCCGAATAGTTAAAGTTCATTTCGGCCAAACCTCTTAGAAAACTATAAATAGGACTTAAATTCATTTTTAAGTCACATCTTTGATCAAAATAAAATTTCTCTGTGAGTTTACTCTCAAACTTGTTCTTCTTAAAACTATATCGACTTATCAAGTCTATTATATAGGTTTGTGGCGTCTCATATCTTTTCCATCCATACTTAAGATTCTAGGAACTTATTTCCTAAGGGTCTAAGTCCAATACCACCCTCAGAGCACACTATAAGTTGGGTTTATGCTTCATAGCATAAGTTCTACTTTTGTTACCTTTGAATTCTATTTCTTTACGACCTTCCATACATTCTATCCTAACCCCTTCTTCCATCACCGAAATCGACTTCCCTAGCCTTCACTATCATCTTTTCCATTTATTTCCTAAACCAAAACATCACATACCTTCCCACCACTTCACCATCTTTTCTTCATAAAACAACAAGGAAAGCGTACGAGGATCAAGGTTTGCTTACAATCACGGTTGGGAATATCAAAGCTTCTCTCTACAATAGCCATTGAAGAGTTGGACTGTATCACCCTCTCTTCGAGTGCATCTCCTGGTGAATGGTCCCTCTCTTGGAGCATATAACGTGATAGACGATCCCTCTCTTTGAGCGTATGTCGCATAGAATTACCCCTATCTTTGAGTGCATGTCATATTGAACGGACCCTTTCTTAGAGTTCATATCGTGATAGACGACCCCTCTCTTGGAGCGTATGTCGCGGTGAATAACCCCTCTCTTCGAGCATATGTCATAATGAATAGTCCCTCTTTTTGAGCGTATGCCGTGATGCATGACCCCTCTTTGTGCGTATGTCGCGATGAATGACCCCTATCTTTGAATTTGTGTCATAATGAACGGGAGCGTATACTATTATGGATGACCCCTCTCTTTGAGAGTATGTCGCAACGAATGACCCCTCTTCGAGTGCATATCTTAATGAGCGGTCCCTCTTTGAGCATATACCGTGGTGGACATCACCGCTCTTTGAGCGTATATGGCGATAAAAGACCCCTCTCTTCTAGTGCATGTCATAATGAACGGTGCCTCTCTTTAAGCGTATACTGTGATCGATGACCTCTCTCTTTGAGCATATGTTGCGATGAATGACCCTTCTCTTCGAGTGCATGTCATGGTGAACGGTTCCTCTCTTTAAGCGTATGTCACGATGAAAGACCCCTCTCTTCGAGTGCATGTCTTAATGAATGGTCCCTTAGGGCCTATATCCTGATGGACGACCCTCTCTTTGAGTGTATGTCGCGATGAAATACCCCACCCTTCGAGTGCATGTCATAATGAACAGTCCCTTTGTTAGAGCGTATATCGTGATGGACGACCCCTCTCTTTGAGTGCATGTCATTATGAACGGTACTTTTCTTAGAGCATATACCGTGATGGATGACCCTTCTCTTTGAGCATATGTCGCTATGAATGACCCCTCTCTTTGAGTGAATGTCATGGTGAACGAGAGTGTATGTCGGGATGGACAACACCTCTCCTTCAGCGTATGTCACGATGAATGAACCCTTTGTTCGAGTGCATGTCATAATTAATGGTTCCTTTCTTAGAGAGTATGCCGTGATGGAAGACACTTCTCTTTGAGCGAATGTCGCGATGAATAACCCCTCTGTTCTAGTGCATGTCATACTAATGGTCCCTTTCTTGGAGCGTATACCATAATGGACGACCCCTCTCCTTGAGCGTATGACGCGATGAATGACCCCTCTCTTCGAGTGCATGTCATGATATACAGTCCCTCTATTTCGGCGTATGTCGTGGTGGACGACTCTTGCCTTTAAGCGTTTGTCGCGAAGAATGATCCCTATCTTCGAGTGCGTGTCATAATGAACGGTCCATCTCTTTGAGCATATGTCGCGATGAATGACCCCTCTTCGAGTGCATGTCTTAATGAATGGTCCCTCTTTCAGCATATAACGTGATGGACACCGCCGCTCTTTGAGTGTATATGGCGATAAAAGACCCCTCTCTTCGAGTGCATGTCATAATAAACGGTCCCTCTCTTTGAGCGTATACCATGATCGATGACACCTCTCTTTGAACATATGTTGCGATGAATAACCCTTCTCTTCGAGTGCTAGTCATGGGGAACGGTCCCTCTCTTTGAGCGTATGTCGCGATGAATGACCCCTCTCTTCGAGTGCATGTCTTAATGAACGATCCCTTTCTTAGAGTGTATACCGTGATGGACGACCCTTCTCTTTCAGCGTATATCGCGATGGATGACCTCTCTCTTCAAGCGTACGTCATAATGAACGATCCTTCTATTTGAGCGTATACCATGATCGATGACACCTCTCTTTGAGTGTATGTTGCGATGAAAGACCCATCTCTTCGAGTACATATCCTACCAAATGGTCCCTCTCTTGGAGCTTGTTATAATGAATGACCCCTTTCTAGGAACGTATACCATGATGGACGACACCTCTCTTTGAGCATATGTCGCGGTGAATTACCCCTCTCATCGAGCGTATGTCATAATGAACGGTCCCTCTCTTTGAGCGTATGCTGTGACAGACGACCCCTCTCTTTGAGCGTATTATATGATGAATGACCCCTATCTTCGTGTGTATGTCATGGAACGGTCCCTCTCTTTGAGCGTATGCCGTGACAGACGACCCCTCTCTTTGAGCGTATTATGTGATGAATGACCCCTATCTTCGTGTGTATGTCATGGAATGGTCCCTCTCTTTGAGCGTATACCATGATGGATGACTCCACTCTTTGAGCGTATGTCGCGATGAATGACCCCTCTGTTCGAGTGCTTGTCATCATGAAGAGTACCTTTCTTAGAGTGTATACTGTGATGGACGACCCTTCTCTTTGAGCATATGTCGCGATGAAATACCCCTCTATTTGAGTGCATGTCATAATGAACAGTTCCTTTCTTAGAGCGTACACCGTGATGGACGACCCCCTCTTTGAGCGTATGTCACGATGAATGACCCCTCTCGTCGAGTGCATGTTATTATGAACGGTCCTTTTCTTAGAGCGTATACCGTGATGAACGACCCTTCTCTTTGAGCGTATGTCGCGATGAATGACTCCTCTCTTTGAGTGAATGTCATGGTGAACGGTCCCTCTCATTGAGTGTATTTTCTAATGGACAACACCTCTCCTTCAGCGTATGTCGCGATGAATGACCCCTTTGTTTGAGTGCATATCATAATTAATGGTCCCTTTCTTAGAGAGAATTCCGTGATCGAAGACACCTCTCTTTAAGTGAATGTCACGTTGAATAACCCCTCTGTTCTAGTGCATGTCATAATAATGGTACCTTTCTTAGAGCGTATACCATAATGGACGACCCCTCTCTTTGAGCGTATGACGCGATGAATGATCCCTCTCTTCGAGTGCATGTCATGGTATATGGTCCCCCTCTTTCAGCGTATGCCGTGGTGGACGACCCTTGTCTTTGAGCGTTTGTCATGATTAATGACCCCTCTCTTTGAGTGCATGTCATGGTGAACGGTCCCTCTCTTTGAGAGTATGTCGTGATGGATGATATCTCTCTTTGAGCGTATGTCGAAATGAATGACCCCTCTGTTTGAGTGTATGTCATAATTAATGGTCTCTTTCTTAGTGCGTATACCATGATGAACGACCCGCGATGAATGATCCCTCTCTTCCGGTGCATGTCATGGTAAATGGTGTCTCTCTTTGAGCGTATGCCGTATTGGAAGACCACTCTCTTGAAGCGTATATCGCAACGAATGACCCCTCTCTTTGAGCGTATATAATGGTGGACGACGCTTCTCTTTGAGCGTATGTCGCGATGAATGACCCTCTTTTTGAGTGCATGTCATAATTAATGGTCCATTTCATAGAGCGTATGCCATGATGGACTACCCCTCTCTTCGAGTGCATGTCATGGTAAACGGTCCCTCTCTTTGAGCGTGTGTCGTGATGGACGACCCCTGTCATTGAGCGTTTGCCGCGATGAATGAACCCTCTCTTAGAGTGCATGTGATGGTGAATGGTCCATCTCTTTGAGCGTTTGTCGAGATGAATGACCCCTCTCTTCGATTGCATGTCATAATTAATGATCCCTTTTTGATACGATCCTAATCAACGCCTATTATCTAATTTATGCATTGACAAGCATACTTTTTCTATTTAAGTAATGTTTTGTGATTGCATAAGCACATCTTTATATTTATTCTAAGTAATCTTATTCTTAATATTAACTAAACTATATTGTTTTCCGGCTCATTTTGGTTTATTTCAGTTTGTTTCATTCGCTTATTGTTTCATCTATTTTAAGTAAAGATAATAGTCCGAGGAAGCTTAAAGACATTAAGGGTAGCTCAATGTGGCTTGGGAAGACTTATGATAGCTTGGAACAACTCAAGAACGGCTCAAACGCTTAGAATTGCATAGGAGCTTAAGGAATGATTATTTTAGTTCGTGAACTTAAAGGAACTATGTACAGGAGCTCACAAACTTAAAGGCCTAGCTCAAGCAGCTAAAGTTAGCTTAGAAGAAGCTAAATGGAAGACAATGCTACAAACACAAGGATTCAACTTTAGAATAGCTTGGGAATGCATGGAACACTCCTACAGTACTTAAAGGACTCAAGACTTGCTCCATGTCAGCTCACAAATCCCATATGAGCTCAAATGAAGCAAATTTCAAAACGAGGCATTAAGAGATTCATATAAGCTCAAGAACACTTCTCGCACTAGAAGAGAGTATAAGGAAGCTAATGGACCAACTCACTTTGCTAAAGGAATCTCGAATTGGCTTATTTCACCTTCAAACTTTAGCTAAAGTGTTTTAGATAGATAGCTTAGCTCACTCTCAGCTCAATTAGCTCATCTCAACTCTAGCTACCACTCCCGGCTTAACACCCGAAGGTCGCCAACCCTTCACCAAGTATCATGTCCGTCCATTATCCACATTTTGCACCAAGATAATGGAAAGAAAGCAAGTGGGCGCCAAAACAAAGAGATAGCACTTTTCATTGGATAGATTCATGATGGTCCAGTTGTTTTCCATTTTGGAGCAGGATACAAGAAGAATTAGGTTTCATTGTCTGCATGAAAGTTGTTCCCCTATCTCTTATCTTTCCAGTTCATGTTGAATCGCATCAATCCGATATCGGAAGCTCGAGATATGACAAAATTACTAAAGACTATGCAGGATAAAACTCTAACGAAAAGTTCCAACAACTCTTGGAAGAAGACACCATTCAACCGAACGGTTAAGGAGGGAGACACGACCAATTGAACAGACACCAAGGCCACTATTCGGCCAACTTTTCAAAGGGAAATGTCCCTTGGCCACTGATATGCTCCAACTCTCCAAAGATGCTTGTAGAGAGAAGCTTTGATTGCCCAGACCTTAGAATGCAAGAAAGCCTTGTATTGTTTCATGAACAAAAGAATGTTAAAGGATGCTGAAAATAAGATAAGGATGATTTAAGAAGAGGTTATGGTGTGGGGTATTGTTTAGATGAAAAGGAAGTTGTCTTGGTGAAGGGAATGCGTGGGGGATGTTGATGGTTGATTAAAGAAGAAAATGGATGTGTTTAAGTGAAGTAAATGATATAGAAGGATATGTTAAGGGCTGGTGAAGAATGGTGGACGAAAATGGAATGTGGATGGTGATTATGTGATGATGGAATGATAGTATTCAAAGGGGCAAAGGTTGAACTTATGTTATAGGAACATAAACCAAATCTAGTTGCAACTCTGAGGATGGTAGATACACTTAGACCTCTTGGAAATATAATTTCAGAAATCTAAAGTATAAAGGATGGAGGGTGACGCCACAAAACAAAGAGATGATTTGATAAGTCGATAAAGTTCTTAAAAGAACAAGAATGAGAAATTAACTCATAAAATAAATAATCTGATTCAAAGTTGTGTGTTCAAATGCTAAAATGGCTACATATTTATATGAAATGAAAGGGTGTGGCCAAGGGACATTCCCCTTTGAAAAGGTGGATGAATAGTGGCCTTGGTGTTTGCTCAATTGGT
The DNA here is from genome assembly GCA_035048815.1 of Abelmoschus esculentus. Classification (NCBI taxonomy): domain Eukaryota; kingdom Viridiplantae; phylum Streptophyta; class Magnoliopsida; order Malvales; family Malvaceae; genus Abelmoschus; species Abelmoschus esculentus. Next base: position 5,801,115 of record JAUCBN010000026.1, on the reverse strand, counting down.
GGTGTCTCCCTTCTTAACCGTTCGGGTTGAATGGTGTCTCCTTCCAAGAATTGTTGTAACCTTTCGGTTCAAAATTCCAGCCTGCACAGTCTTCAGTAAATTGGACATATCTCAAGTTCCCAATATCAGATTGATGCAATTTGACATGTGTTGGAAATATAAGAGATAGAGGAACAACTTTCATGAAGACACCAAAACCCAATTCTACTTTTATATTACTCGAAATTGGCAAACAAGTGGACCATCATGAATCTGCCCAATGAAGAGTGTTATCTCTTTGTTTTGGCGCCGAAACATGTTTTCCTCCATGTTTGGTCGGTTGTGTCTCTTAGGGACAAACATGTCCTTCCATGGTTGAGATGAAGGTTGTAGAGTGAGCTAAGATAAGCTTGATGAACTAAGGTAAGGCTGAGCTGGGTTGAGTTGATCTAGCTAGATGATTTAGCTAGCTGAAAGTTCACCATCTTTGAGTGATGATTTGAGCTGAACGGATAACCCCTTAGCTGAGTGAATTGATCCTTAGGGCCATAATACTCTCCTTAATCCATAAGAGTGTATAGGAGCTGATCCGAATCCCAAATGAAGGGAAATTCTCCATTTGTCGTTTTGAGCTCGTTTTGAATTCGTGACCTAGAACGAAGCTATCTTCCACTTCATTGCGCTGCCTAGGAGTGTTTAGTACATTTAGGTGTTGATCAGAAGCTGGTAAGTGCCTCAAACAATGATTCTTTGTTTTGAGCTCAAATGGTGCATTTGAGCTAGAAAATAGATGGCCAATAGTCCCTTAAGCTGTGTTTAACATAACCTGCAAAGAAACAACTTAAACTAATAAGTATGATGTTACTAAACATGTGTTGAATATTAATTATGCATAATATAAGCTAAATAAAGATACGGTTCAATACTAATTACTAAGTTATCAATAGTAATATAAGGAAATAAACATTATAGGTATATAATATGAGATAGCAAGTGAGTGTAGCACATGAATTGAGTAAATAAAGAGGATTAAGTTGAACCACTGTCTTCGAGTGCATGTCATAGTCAACTGTCCCTGTCTTTGAGCGTATACTGTGATGGACGACCCTACTCCTTGAGCGTATGTTGCGATGAATGACCCCTCTCTTCGAGTTCATGTCAAAATGAATGATCCCTTTCTTAGAGTGTATACCATGATGGACGACCCCTCTCTTTGAGCGTATGTCACGATGAATGACACCTCTCTTCGAGTGCATGTCATAATAAACGTTTCCTCTATTTGAGTGTATACCGTGACCGATGACCCCTCTCTTTGAGCATATGTTCGATGAAGGACACCTCCCTAAGAGTGCATGTCATGGTGAACGGTCCCTCTCTTTGAGCGTATAACGTCACTCTTTGAGCGTATGTCACGATGAAATACCCCTCTCTTCGAGTTCATGTCATAATGAATGGTCCCTCTCATTAAGCGTATGTCGCGGTGAATGACCCCTCTCGTTAACTGTATGTCATAATGAACGTTTCCTCTCTTTGAGAGTATGCCATGATGGACGACCCTTCTCTTTGAGCGCATGTCGCGATGAATGAACACTCTCTTTGATTTCATGTAATGGTGAATGGTCTCTCTCTTTGAGCATATACCGGGATGGACAACTTCTATCTTTGTGCGTATGTCGCGATGAATGACCCCTCTCTTCGAGTGCATGTTATAATAAACCATCACTTTCTTAGACCGTATACCGTGATGGACGACCATTCTTGATGTGTGCCAATCTTGTTGATGATGCTGAGTGGTACACTTTGATTGTTGGACCTAGGAAGGAAGCAAGTCTCTCGCAAGAATTGATTGCAAAATGAAGAATTAAGGATAAAGGATGAAAGGAATAAGTAGAATTAATAAAAGGAATAGTTTAGGGACTGATTTAGAAGTAGAAGGATGTGTGGTGTTGATGAGGGTGAATGGATGTTTAGGACGTTTTGTGGTGATGACAAAGGATTGGAATGATGTATAGAATGAGAGGATATGTAAAGAATGGTGAAATGAAAATAGTATCTTAAAGATACTCAAGGAAGAAACTAGGTTATAGAAAACCTAATCCTGAACCTTATATTGATCTTTAAGGGGTGGTGATAAATAGACTTTGACCCTTTTAGTATATTAAACTAAAAGAACTAGAAGTATCAAGATGATAGAAAAGGGGTTGACGCCAAAAGTAAAAAAGTACATGATAAGTCGGTAAAGTTCTAAGAAGAACTAAACGAAAGAAAATTCTCACAAAGGATAAAATATATTGTGAATTGTGTTTTACAAATGAAAATTTAAGTCCAATTTATAGGAAATAAAAGGGTGTGGCCAAAGGATATTTCCCTTTGAAAAGGTGATCAAATAGTGGCCTTGGTGACTGTCCAACTGGTGGTTTCTCCCTCCTTAACCGTTCGATTGAATAGTGTCTCCTTCCAAAAGTTGTTGGAACTTTTCGGTTTAAAATTCTAACCTGCATAGTCTTCAGTAATTTAGCCATATCTCGAGTTCCTGATATTGGATTGATTCGATTCTACATGCGTTAGAAAGATAAGAGATAGAGGCACAACTTTTATGAAGACAAAAAAACCCAATTCTGCTTGAATCATGCTAGAAAATGGAAAACAAGTGGACCATCATGAATCTGTTCATTGAAAAGTGTTATCTCTTTGTTTGGTTGCCCACTAGCTTTCCCTCCGATATCATGGCATTGTGGATGATGAACGGACATGATACTTGGTGAAGAGTTGGTGACCTTCGGGTGTAGTTGAGATGAGCTAATCAAGCTGGGAGTGAGCTGAGTTAAACTGAGCTATATGGCTGAAAGATATAGCTAAAGTTTGAAGCTGAAATAAGCTAATCCGAGATGCCTTTAGCAAAGTGAGTTGGTCTGTTAGCTTCCCTATACTCTCTTCTAGTGCTAGGAGTGTTTTGGAGCTGATCCGAATCTCCTATGGCCTCGTTTTGAATTATGCTTCGTTTGAGCTCATATGGGATTTGTGAGCTGACATGGAGCTAGTCTTGAGTCCTTTAAGTACTGTAGGAGTGTTCCATGCATTTCCAAGCTATTCTAAAATTTGGCTCGTTGTGTTTCTAACATTACCTTCCGTTTAGCTTCTTCTGAGTTGACTGAGCTGACACCGAGCTAATATTTACTCCTTGAACAATATGTAAGTTCTATGAAGAAAACATAATAGTCGAAATAATGAGAATACTTAAAATAAATTAATATAAATTTAGATCTAAGTTGAAACTTAATTATGTGGTTATAATGACTATTCATGTTTATAGCCCTCTCTTTGAGCGTATATCGCGATGAAGACCCCTCTCTTTGAGTGTATATCGCGATGAAAGACCCTTATCTTCGAGTGCGTGTCATAATGAATGGTCCCTTCCTTAGAGCGTATACAGTGGTGGACGACCCCTCTCTTTGAGCGTATGACACGAAGAATGACCCCTCTGTTTGAGCATATGTCATAATGAACGGTCCCTCTCTTTGAGCGTATATCGTGATGGATGACCCCTCTCTCCAAGGATATGTCATAATAACGATCCCTCTCTGTGACCGAGTGTCGTGATAGATGACCCCTCTCTTTGAGCATATGCCGCGATGAATGAACCTTATCTTCGAGTGCATGTCACATAATAAATGATCCCTCACTTTGAGCGTATACTATGATGGACGACCCCTATATTTGAGCGTATGACTGGATGAATGATAACTCTCTTCGAGTGCATGTCATAATGAATGGTCCCTTTCTTAGAGCGTATACCGTGATGAATAACCCCTCTCTTTGAACATAAGTCGCAGTGAATGACCCCTCACTTCGGGCGCATGTCATAATGAACGGTCATTCTCTTTGAGAGTATACCGTGATGGACGACCCCTCTCTTTAATCGTATGTCGCGATAAATGATCCCTCTCTTCGAGTGAATGTCATAATGTACGGTCCCTTTCTGAGAGCGTATGAGAGAATCCATTCGATTTTTTTTGAAAGAAAGGGCCTCATTAAAAAAACCCTATAGCCAGTCACCTCGGTAGGTGAGTAGGCCCCTATGGTGAAAAGACTATCCAAGTTTTTATGAGAAGAAGAGGGGAACCTCTCTGAGTTTAAAGAAGCCCGAATAAAATCGGGAAAGTTACATCCAAAAGAGAAAGAAATAAAATAACGCAAAGCTCTAGAAGCAAGGAAATGAGCTACAACATTTGCTTCTCTAGGTATATAACAAATCTTACAATCAGGCAAAGCACCAAGAGTACAACGAATGAGAGACACTAAAGGTTGCACCGTGGAAAGATCATGATGATGGATGTTAACTTTGTTGGCAATGGAAGCTGAATCGGTCTCAAGGATGGCGTTAGACCAGCCATTATCAACAACAAGATTAAGTCCCTCCCAAATGACAAGAGCTTCGACTGAAGCTGGATCTGGATAGAAAGCGAGGGGAATAGAGCGTCCACCAAGGACGGAGCTTGAAGAATCCCGAGCAAAGACACCTGCAGCAGCTCCCTTTAAAATTGGGTAAAAGGCGCCATCCGTATTAACCTTAACAAAACCGCGGTCCGATTTTGTCTATCTAGCCTGAGCAAAGGTGAGCTCAGCTAATCAGGATCTTAGATGCAGAGCATCATTGGCTGATGTGTAATCGTCAAAGAGTTTTCGTGCGTTAGATACAGTTAGCGATGGTGGTTATGGACAAATTCATTACGACGATTCTATAAGTTCTATAGACTTGTTATCAGGAAGGAGAATTGGTGCAATGAGAGAAAACCAGTTAATTTAGAAAGCCACTGGTGGGGGGAGATTGAAGTATTAGAGAAAATACGGCATAGAAACCATGCCAAACGGAGAGCTTCCATGGCACTAGGATAATCCCTTAAAGCATGAAGGGTAGTTTCAATATTCGTATTACAAATTGGGCAAACCCCAGTACCGAGATTTGCTTGGAGGATTTTGTGTCCAGACGGTAGGGCATCATGGCTTAATCGCCATCCAAAGGAACGAACCTTAGGCAAAGTAGGCAACTTAGAAAGAATTTTCCATAGCCTAGAGGGTCTATTAACCGGCCCTAATTGTAGTTGGAGAAATTGATAACCAGAACGCACAATATAGATGCCAGAGTCGTGATGACCCCAAAGGGTAGTATCTTTCGTATCATTAATGATTGGTACATTAAGGATTGTGTTAGCATCTTTGTGAGAAAAGAATCTCTCGCCTTGGATTCATCCAATCGGGGTAGATTAGACATCATAAAAAAATCCTGCTCAAAGAGGGACTTCCTCATTCACTTCATTATCGCCATAAAGGTGTAAAGGCTTAGATCCTCCCAAATTGTCGAAGTGGATCTGTATCTGACTTGACATACCTGGTCATTTAAAGAAGCCATTTCCAAGTTTAGACATAGCTATACTAAGACCTTTCCAATCAAAGGAAGATCTTCAAGTGGAATCGGATTTGAGCACAGAACCCGATGGATAATATTTGCACTTGTAGACTTGACTAAGAAGAATATCAGGCTCAAAAATTAGTCTCCAAATTTGTTTACCAAGTAACACAATGTTGAAATGGTGAAGATTGTGAAATCCTATACCTTTGGCTGCTTTCGGTAGACAGATAGTGTCTCACGGAAGCATATGCCATCCATGTTTATTGGCTTTACCCGACGACCAGTAACGGCATATCGAAGTAGTCATATCATCGATAATGTTTTGAGGTAAAAGGTAACAAGACATAACATTTTGTGGCATTGATTGTACAACAGATTTGATTAAAATTTTTCTACCGCTAAAGGAGAGCAAGTGTTTATCCCATTTGCTAAGACGAGCATTCATTTTTTCTCTGGAAAACCCAAAGTTGTTGTTTTATTCTTCCCATTGAGGAGTGGAATCCCCAAAAAAATATCAGGGTCATCGACCTCTCTTACATTAAGGATGCTATTGATTTCTTATTGAAGGGATGTAGATGTTTTGCATGAGAAATATATAGTTGATTTTTTAAAATTTACCATCTGACCAGACGAAATGGCATAAGTATGCAAAGCGTCCTTGAGGTGTTGAGCTTCTGTAGTTGTATTCTTAATGAACACCACACAATCATCAACAAAGAGGAGGTTATTTATACGGGGGTCGTTCCTACTAGCACAAAGGCTAGGGAGATTGCCAATAACTTTCTCAGCATTGAGAAAAGCTGAAATACCTTGAGTATAGAAAAGAAACAAGAAAGGTGAAAGGGGATCTCCTTGTCGAATCCCTCTTTGAGGTTTAAAAGGTCATGAAAGAGAATCATAAACACGTACTTAGAAAGACACAATTCATAATAAGGGAAAACCATTTGTCATTAAAACCTACATGGAGCATAATTTGTTGTAGGAAAGACCATTCAACACGGTCGAAAGCTTTCTCCATGTCCAATTTTAAACTAGCACCTTTGGCAAGAGAGGTCTCGTCAGTATTTAAAGTGTGGATAAGCTGATGGGCAATGAGAATATTGTCGGTAATGTTCCTACCTTGAACAAAGGCAGCTTGATTACCGCCTATACATAAAAGGATGATAGATTTCAAACGATTAATAAGCACTTTGGCAACCGTCTTATAGATAACTATGCATAGGCTAATAGTTCTGAGATGTCACATAGTTGTGGGATCATTAATTTTGGGTATAAGAACGATGATAGTACGATTGACCTCTTCCATGCGAACAGACCCACTCTGGAGTTTGAGGCAGAGGTTTATAAAGTCCTGGCCAAGGATATCCCAATGTTTCCTAAAGAAACCACTTGGAAATCCGTAAACTCTCGGGGCTTTCCTCGGATCAATATCGCGAAAAGCAGTGGCAATTTCTTCTACTGTAAATTCCTTATTAAGGTCATTGTTCATGGTCTCAGTAACAATATTTGGAATGTTGTCTAAAATGGGAGATGCAATAGTAGGAAAAGAGGATAAGAAGAGAGTCTGGAAGTAATCAATGACAGTAGCCATGATGTCTTTCGTGTGCGTTTGCCAAATATTTTCATTGTAGAAAAGCCCAGTAATATGGTTTTTTCGTTGGCGATTGTTTGCTCTTGCATGGAAAAATGAAGTATTTTTGTCACCATGTTCTAGCCAGGTGGTGTGGGCGCGTTGTGCCCAATAGATTTTCTTCTCATTAAGTAGTCTATCAAGCTCGTTTTTGGCGGAAGAGGTTCCTAGAAGCTTTCGTTCCGATTGCATGGGAGGGCCTAGTGTCCATTAAGATGGGGTAGTGATCAGATCGGGCATGAAAGAATGACGTAGCCAAGAAACTAGGAAAGATTAAACCAAGAGGAGTTAATAAGGAATCTATCGATTCTTTCCATAATGGTTTCGGTATTAGGTTCAGACCTGGTCCAAATGAACCATCCAGATTTTGGTTTATAATCGAAGAGATTATTTCTCATAAGACAATCTCTGAAATTATTAATTTGTGATCGTGCCCGACGAATACCGCCTTGCTTTTCATTATCGTATAGGATTTCATTAAAGTCTCCCCCTAAGAGCAATGAAAGAGAAGAAGTTGATTGTAATGTGTCCATTAGTTGTCAAGTTTTATATTTGTTTGCCGTTTCAGGAAAACCATGTACACCAGAAAAATGGAATTGCAATTGGCGAAAATGTATAATAACATCAATATGACGATCCGAGTAAGAAAGCAAATCAATAGTAGTCTTATTATTCTAAATAATAGCAAACCCCGTACAAGTGGGGTTGGATTCAACTGGTATACAACCTTGCATTCCTAGCTTAATCTTAATTAGATCAAGATTGTGTCTATTTAATCTAGTTTTGTAAAGAAATAAAAGATCGGCATCATGCTTGTGGACAACACATTTTAATGCATGAACTACTTAGACATTGCCGAGACCCTGACAGTTCCAGCATAATATTTTCATTTCCCTCGGCGGGGTTGATCATCATCAACCTCCACCGGAGAGTTTTTTCCGCCCCTCATCCCAGCTTTCTTAAATGAAGATTTTGATGGAGGTCGGGGACATTTAGAACTATATCCCTAAAAGTAGGAAAATCAAAATCATGCATACTTTGTTCTGATGGATTAGGTTCAAAAAAGTAGCATAACGCCATATCATCTAGACTTCTCATGAAGAGCAAGAATTTAAAATAACATGTAGACCTGTTTCGTAAGAATACACCATAAAAGGTGTTGGACAGACCCCTACCCAAGGGTTGAAAATATATATGCCAATCTTCGATTTGGTAGAGTTCAAGGGATTGAGAAGATACACAATGAGCTGTGTTTAATAGGATACCTAGCACGTGTAGTATAATAAAATGATTAAATTGAGAGTAAATAAGAGTCCTAGGTGTAGATAGAATAGAAGACTTATTGTGGTGAACAAGATAATAGCTAGTTATAGAATAAAAAGCTTGATGTTCAATTGATATGAAATACAAAATATTGATAAAGGTTTTTGATCTAAAGATCCCCGACGACAAGGCCAAAACCAGACCCCAATTAGTCGACAATGGTGGTGATATACATATAGAGGTGGTGGTACCAAGTAGAAATACGGGTCTTGGAAGCAACCCTCGATCCTTAATGTCAAAAGCTTGAAAAAAAAGAGTAAAAGAGAGCAAGTAATAACATTTCGAGATACGAAATCATTCAAGGAAACGTAAGAAAAAGAGTTGTTACTTCAAAAAATTGTTTGGTTGATGATAATACACCAGAGATGGTGTTAGAAAATTCCCACTGAAAGGGTGGTATATTTATGAATTTAAAAAATTATACAACATGAAAGGTGTTGGAAAGAACCCGTGGAAGGGTTGGTAGACGCATAACAAAAACAATCATAATGAGAATAATATGATAATACCATTCTAGAGAATATACAAATTTTGAGGAAACAAACATCAATAATAAAGGTAGCAAAACTTTTAGAAGTAGAGGTCTTACCGAGTAAGAGAGATTACCGAAGACCAAATGAGAGGCAAGGCACCAATCTTGAAGAAAGATTAGAGGAAAAAGCCGTGAAAAAATAGAATCAAAATTAGTAAACCGAAAATAAAAGGGAGGAACATGACATAAAGAATAGGGTAAAAGACGTCCATAGCATTGAAGAAACCATGGAACAAGAGAAGACTCAATGAAAAAGAGCCAAACGAAACCTTTGGTGCAAACATGGAGCAAAACGAAACCTTGTGGAGGTAGTAAGCTTATCAAGGAAGCGAAACCAGATCGTTTTTCACGTCTTGTCTTATACACTCTAACTGGAGTGTTGAGCCATACTGCCAAAACGTCATGGCATTAGGGAAAGAAACAACAGGTCCTATAGTATCGACATTTTTATTGCTTTTTGTCACACAAAGCAAATAAACAAATTAGAAGGTAAATAAACATAGCAAGCAACAATGTCAGACGCTGAAAGAATAGAAGAAGATAGAAAAAGTACTAACAAAACTTGATTGGAATACATCCAAGGAATCGTGAACAAAAGGGTAACAATTAAACAAGAATGTTTGGTTGATGATAATACACCATAGATTGTGTTGGATAAATCCCTTATAAAGATGGTATAAACATGAAGTTAACAGGAAAAATAAGATAAGCATGATATAAAACAAGAGAGAGAACCCAATAAGCGATTGTTACCAACCTAGTTGGATTGGCAGTATAGAGTCATAAGAGATTTAGACAGTGCAACCTGTTTGAGGATATTACACCATGAAAGGTGTTGGGTGGATCCCTAGTTAAGGGTGGTATATTCAAAATATTAAACAATGTGTTATAAAACAGATAATAGTCCAGAATGTACAGAAAGGAGAAACATGATCTAAAAAGAATTAAGCTAAATTGAGGTATGTAAATAAAAAATAAATACATATAGTAGTAAAAACTTATTATCAAACCGAAATAATTTACCTGTCGATGGAGACAGAGCCAACAAAACTACGTCAAGTTTCAGTCATCGCTAGAGAAAAAAGACATGAATTGGAAGTACGCATTCTTGGAGTAGGTTTGAGTAGGTTTTGATTGCTTGAATCTGTCAAAATCGAACCAATTCGGCAGAGATGGGATTGGATTGAAAACGATCCAATCAGGACTTGTGAATGTTATTGAGTCCTTTATCTCGGTTCTTCTAAAACGGAACAGACCAAAAAATTTGTCGAGATTATAGAGACATGGACATACACGCCAATGCACTGTGCGATCAACTTGGAGGCGGCTGTTGCGCAACAAAACGTAAACCTGTTGAGAAATACATGCCAGAACAACATGCTGAAGACAAGGTTCAACATCGGTAAATTGTTCATGGTTAAGTGTAGAAGAATGTATCGCCAAAACAAAAAAACAAACTCATAGGTGTGATGGAGAGAGATCCATAACAAACGTACGGGCATGGATCATTGATAAAGAAAACCAGCAAAACCACTGGTAAAGAAAAACCAAAAGCCATAAAATCTAAAACGCAAAAACCTGAAACATTTGTTTAAAAAGAAGCTAACCTGGAGACATAGATATGTTGGACCGATAGCCAATTCATAACCTTGTTTGTAACCATGTCGTATGATTGGAGAATCGATCAGATCGACAAAAGTGATCTCTTGGAGATGTAGATATGTAGGACCGATAGACAATCCATAATCTTGTGTAGTATCGATGAAAATGATCTCCTGGAGACGTAGATATGTTGGACCGATAACCAATCCAAAATCCTGTGCATAACCATGTCGTGTGATCGGAGTATCGATGAGATCGGCATAGGCGATCTCCTATAGACTAAAAAATTGATAAAGTCATTTCAGAACCCAAATATGAATTTCCTATCCAAGGGACACATAAAATAGCGAATCAAAGTTGTGGTTCCATATGGAAAATAATGGATGGAGTTCATGGGAATTAAGGAATAATAATAATAAAAAGATTAAGGGGAACAACAAGGTTCTGTTCATACCGAAGTAAAAATCTATCCAAGAATCCTTACTAAAATAAATAACAAATATTGTAAGATGGAAGAAGTCTGGTTAGGTTGAGACAGTACTGAGGAATACAACATCGGATTGTAACTTGCTTGTTTCATCTATGCAACTAAGATCTCTATGAAAGGAAGCAAACAATAAAGGAGATGGAATTGGAGAATACTCAAGGAATCTCCAGATCTCTTACCTGAGAGGCAGTCGGATGTTATATTGATGAAGATTATTACATCATCTATGATGTTATATTGATCCCTTCTCAAGGGTCATAATGAACGATCCCTTGATAATCTTATACACTCTAACGTCTTGTCTTATACGCTCAAAGAGAGGGGTCATCCATCACAGTATACGCTCTACGAAAGGGATCGTTCATTATGACCCCTCTCTTTGAGCGTATGTCGCGATGAATGACCTATCTCTTTGAGTGCATGTCATAATGAACGGTTCCTGTCTTTGAGCGTATACCGTGATCAGTGATCCCTCTTTAGCGTATGTTGTGATGAATGACGCCTCTCTTCGAGTGCATGTCATAATGAACGATCCCTTTCGTAGAGCGTGTACCGTGATGGATGACCCCTCTCTTTGAGTGTATGTCGCAATAAATGACCCCTCTCTTCTAGTGCATGTCATAGTGAATGGACCTTTTCTTAGAGATTATACCGTGATGGACGACCCCTCTCATTGAGCATATGTCGCGATGAAAGACTCTTATCTTTGACTGCATGTCATAGTGAATGGTCCCTTTCTTAGAGCGTATACCGTGATGGACGAGCCATCTCTTTGAGCGTATATCGTGATAAATGACCCCTTTCTTTGAGCATATGTCATAATGAACGATCCCTCTCTTTGAGCGTATACCGTGATTGACGACCCCTCTCTTTGAGCGTTTTTCGCAATGAATGACCCCTTTCTTCGAGTACATGTCATGGTGAACATTCTCTCTCTTTGAGCGTATACCGTGAGGGAAGACACCTCTCTTTGAGCGTATGTCACAATATTTGACCCCTCTCTTCGAGTACAAGTCATAATTAATGGTCCCTTTCTTAGAGCGTATACCGTGATGGACAACCCCTCTCTTTGAGCGTAAGTCACGATTAATGACCCCTCTCTTTGACTACATGTCAGTGAATGGTCCTTTTCTTAGAGCATTTACCGTGATGGACGACACCTCTCGTTGAGCGTATGTCACAATGAATGACTCCTCTCTTCGAGTGCATGTCATAGTGAATGGTCCCTTAGAGTGTATACCGTGAGGGACGAACCCTCTCTTTGAGCGTATGTCGCGATAAATAGGGGATAATGAAGGCTAAGGAATACGAGAATAAGTTTGAAGAAGACCTCAAGACTCAAATATCCTCGAATTTTCTCCTTAACTGTTGTTTTAATTCTTGTCTTTACTCTCCCTTAAATGGTGATAATGAAGGCTATCATTGCATGTCTTCTCTTTCTTACTTGCTGAAACTGACAACCTTAAAATGATGTAAAGGCTCTCTTGAAAGCCTTAAAACCATTGCTGGAAATAACAATATTCAAGTGGTGTAATTGCTCCATTGAATTGCATTGTAACCAATCAGCCTTGATGGGTCTTCAAGGGACTTTAATTGATGTAAATGCCTTGTCATTCCTGAGAATATGATAAACCATTTGCTCCAAAAGAATACCCTAGATGAAATATATAAGCAACCATTAGATAAAAACTTATTCAATACAAATAAATGTGAATGCAGGAAACATATTTAATGAGCTAGATTAATTAATGAAACTAGTTACATTGAATGATCTAGTTTAATTAATTAACTCAAACACTAAATTAACTTATAAAAACATAAGAAAACTAACATGCTTTAAGTGAACTATCATGCATTAATCAAACTAATGAACTCATGCACAAGTAGGAGATTGTATTGTTCCAATAAAGCTGGTGTTGCATTCTCTACTTCTAGCCTTGAATAAATAGATTTCCCATGGCCTCTTGGAATTTCTGGGTTTTAGCACGAGTCATAGGTCCAATAGGAAACTCTTCTGATTCATTGTTGTTTGTGATCATATCATTGAGCGTATACCATGATCGATGACTCCTCCCTTTGAGCGTACCTTGCATTGAATGACCCCTTTCTTCGAGTTCATGTCATAATGCACGGTCCCTTTCTTAGCGCATATGGTGTGATGAACGACCCCTCTCATTGAGCATAAGTCGCGATGAATGACCCCTATATTTGAGTGCATGTCTTGGTGAACGGTCCCTCTCTTTGAGCGTATACCGTGATAGACAACTCATAATCAAAAGCCCATAATTAAATATTTAAACTCATAAAATTTGATTTAATAACATTTGGTTGTCGTTTTGTTGGGATTAAAACGTACATGTCTAAATGGGCTTTATAGAGATTCCGTTCTAATTTTAACCGAGTAAAATTCTGAAAATTTCAGATAATCTGTATAATTTTGTTCAAAAGCTAATAATTAAATATTTGAAATCATAAAATTTGATTTTAATAAAATTTGGTTGTTGTTTTGATGCGATTAAAATGTGCATGTCTAAATGGGCTTTATAGAGATTCCGTTTGAATTTTAACTGAGTAAAAAGCTGAAAATTTGAGATTAATCTGTATAATTTTGTTCAAAAGCCTATAATTAACTATTTGAACTCATAAAATTAAATTTAACAACATTTGGTTGTCGTTTTGATGAGATTAATACGAGCTTGTCTAAATATGCTCTATAGAGAATCCGTTTGAATTTTAACCGAGTAAAAACCTTAAAATTTGAGATTAATCTGTACAATTTTGTTCAAAAGCCCATAATTAAATATTTACGCTCATAAAATTTAATTTAATAACAATTGGTTGTCGTTTTGTTGGGATTAAAACGTGCATGTCTAAATGGGCTTTATAGAGATTCCGTTCTAATTTTAACCGAGTAAAATTCTGAAAATTTCAGATTAATCTGTATAACTTTTTTCAAAAGCAAATAATTAAATATTTGAAATCATAAAATTTGATTTTAATAAAATTTGGTTGTCGTTTTGATGCGATTGAAACGTGTCTAAATGGGCTTTATAGAGATTTCGTTCGAATTTTAACTGAGTAAAAAGCTGAAAATTTGAGATTAATCTATATAATTTTGTTCAAAAGCCTATAATTAACTATTTAAACTCATAAAATTTAATTTAATAACATTTGATTATCGTTTTGATGCGATTAATACGAGTATGTCTAAATGGGCTCTATATATAATCCGTTCGAATTTTAATCGAGTAAAAACCTTAAAAATTGAGATTAATCTGTATAATTTTGTTCAAAACCCCATAATTAAATATTTGAACTCATAAAATTTGATTTAATAACATTTGGTTATCGTTTTGTTGGGATTAAAACGTGCATGTCTAAATGGAATTTATAGAGAATCCGTTCTAATTTTAACCGAGTAAAAGCTGAAAATTTGAGATTAATCTGTATAATTTTGTTCAAATGCTAATAATTAAATATTTAAAATCATAAAATTTCATTTTAATAAAATTTGGTTGTCGTTTTGATGCGATTAAAACGTGAATGTCTAAATGGGCTTTATAGAGATTCCGTTCGAATTTTAACCGGGTAAAAAGCTGAAAATTTGAGATTAATCTGTATAATTTTATTCAAAAGACTATAATTAACTATTTGAACTCATAAAATTTAATTTAATAACATTTGGTTGTCGTTTTAATGCGATTAATCTGAGCATGTCTCAATGTGCTCAATAGAAAATCCGTTCGAATTTTAACCGAGTAAAAATATTAAAATTTGAGATTAATCTGTATATTTTTGTTCTAAAGCTCATAATTAAATATTTGAACTCATAAAATTTGATTCAATAACATTTGGTTGTCGTTTTGTTGGGATTAAAACGTACATATCTAAAGGGGCTTGATAGAGATTCCGTTCGAATTTTAACGGAGTAAAAAGCTAAAATTTGAGATTAATCCGTATATTTTTTCGAAAGCCCATAATCAAGTATTTGAAATCATAAAATTTTATTTAATGACATTTGGTTATCGTTTTGTTGGAATTAAAACGTGCATGTCTAAATGGGCTTTATAGAGATTCCGTTCGCATTTTAACCGATTAAAATTCTGAAAATTTGAGATTAATCTGTATAATTTTGTTCAAAAGCTAATAATTAATTATTTGAAATCATAAAATTTGATTTTAATAAAATTTGGTTGTCGTTTTGATGCGATTAAAACGTGCATGTCTAAATGGACTTTATAGAGATTTCGTTCGAATTTCAACCGAGTAAAAAGCTGAAAATTTGAGATTAATTTGTATAATTTTGTTCAGAAGCCTATGATTAACTATTTGAACTCATAAAATTTAATTTAATAACATTTGGTTGTCTTTTTGATGCGATTAATACGAGCATGTCTAAATGTGCTATATAGAGAATCTGTTCGAAGTTTAACTGACTAAAAACCTTAAAATTTGAGATTAATCTATATAATTTTGTTCAAAAGCTTATAATTAAATTTTTAAACTCATAAAACTTGATTTAATAACATTTGGTTGTCGTTTTGTTGGGATTAAAACATGCATGTCTAAATTGGCTTTATAGAGATTTTGTTATAATTTTAACCGAGTAAAATTCTGAAAATTTGAGATTAATCTGTATAATTTTGTTCAAAAGCTAATAATTAAATATTTAAAATCATAAAATTTGATTTTAATAAAGTTTGGTTGTCGTTTTGATGCGATTAAAACGTGCATGTCTAAATGGGCATTATAGAGATTCCGTTCGAATTTTAACCGAGTAAAAAGCTGAAAATTTGAGATTAATCTGTATAATTTTGCTCAAAAGCCTATAATTAACTATTTGAACTCATAAAATTTAATTTGATAACATTTGGTTGTCGTTTTGATGTGATTAATAAGAGCATGTCTAAATATGCTCTATTGAGAATCCGTTCGAATTTTAATCGAGAAAAAATCTTAAAATTTGAGATTAATCTGTATAATTTTGTTCAAAAGCCCATAATTAAATATTTAAACTCATAAAATGTGATTTAATAAAATTTCGTTATCATTTTGATGCGATAAAAACGTGCATGTCTAAATGGGCTTTATAGAGTTTCTGTTCGAATTTAAACCGAGTAAAAAGCAGAAAATTTAAGATTAATCTTTATAATTTTGTTCAAAAGCCCATAATTAAGTATTTGAACTCATAAAATTTGATTTAATAACATTTTAATTATCGTTTTGTTGCGACTAAAACGTGCATGTCTAAATGGGCTTTATAGAGATCTAAATGTGCTCTCTAGAGAATCCGTTCGAGTTTTAGCCGAGTAAAAACCTTAAAATTTGAGATTAATCTGTATAATTTTGTTCAAAAGCCCATAATTAAATATTTAAACTCATAAAATTTGATTTAATAACATTTGGTTGTCGTTTTGTTGGGATTAAAACGTGCATGTCTAAATGGGCTTTATAGAGATTACGTTCTAATTTTAACCGAGTAAAATTCTGAAAATTTCAGATTAATCTGTATAATTTTGTTCAAAAGCTAATAATTAAATATTTGAAATCATAAAATTTGATTTTAATAAAATTTGGTTGTCGTTTTTATGCGATTAAAATGTGCATGCCTAAATGGGCTTTATAGAGATTCCTTTTGAATTTTAACCGAGTAAAAAGCTGAAAATTTGAGATTAATCTGTATAATTTTGTTCAAAATTATATAATTAATTATTTGAACTCATAAAATTTTATTTAATAACATTTGGTTATCGTTTTGATGCGATTAATATTAGCATGTCTAAATATGCTCTATAGAGAATCCGTTCGAATTTTAGCCGAGTAAAAACCTTAAAATTAATCTATATAATTTTGTTCAAAAGCCCATAATTAAATATTTAAACTCATAAAATTTGATTTAATAACATTTGGTTGTCGTTTTGTTGGGATTAAAACGTGCATTTCTAAATGGGCTTTATAGAGATTCCGTTCTAATTTTAACCGAGTAAAATTCTGAAAATTTGTGATTAATCTGTATAATTTTGTTCAAAAGTTAATAATTAAATATTTGAAATCATAAAATTTGATTTTAATAACATTTGGTTGTCGTTTTGATACGATTAAAACGTGCATATCTAAATGGGATTTATAGTAATTCTGTTCGAATTTTAACCGAGTAAAAAGCTGAAAATTTGAGATTAATCTGTATAATTTTGTTGAAAAGCCTACGATTAACTATTTGAACTCATAAAATTTAATTTAATAACATTTGATTGTCGTTTTGATGCGATTAATACGAGGATGTCTAAATGTGCTCTATAGAGAATCCATTCGAATTTTAACCGAGTAAAAACCCTAAAATTTGAGATTAATCTGTATAATTTTGTTCAAAAGCGCATAATTAAATATTTAAAATCATAAAATTTGATTTAATAAAATTTGGTTATCGTTTTGATATGATTAAAACGTGCATGTCTAAATGGGCTTTATAGAGATTCCGTTCGAATTTTAACTGAGTAAAAAGATGAAAATTTGAGATAGGGCAAACCCCTGGCCCGAGATTAGCGTGAAGGATCTTCTGCCCAGTTGGTAGTGCATCATGACAATCCTTTTGAATTTTAACCGAGTAAAAAGCTGAAAATTTGAGATTAATCTGTATAATTTTTTTTAAAAGCCCATAATTAAATATTTAAACTCATAAAATTTGATTTAATAACATTTGGTTGTCGTTTTGTTGGGATTAAAACGTGCATGTCTAAATGGGCTTTATAGAGATTCCGTTTGAATTTTAACGGAGTAAAAAGCTGAAAATTCGAGATTAATCTGTATAATTTTGTTTAAAAGCCCATAATTAAATATTTAAACTCATAAAATTTGATTTAATAACATTTGGTTGTCGTTTTGTTGGGATTAAAGTGTGCATGTTTAAATGGGCTTTATAGAGATTCCGTTTGAATTTTAACGGAGTAAAAAGCTAAAAATTTGAGATTAATCTGTATAATTTTGTTCAAAATCCTATAATTAACTATTTTAAATCATAAAATTTAATTTAATAATATGTGGTTGTCGTTTTGATGCGATTAATACGAGCATGTCTAAATATGCTATATAGAGAATCCGTTCGAATTTTAGCCGAGTAAAAACTTTAAAATTTGAGATTAATCTATATAATTTTGTTCAAAAGCCCATAATTAAATATTTAAACTCATAAAATTTGATTTAATAACATTTGGTTGTCGTTTTGTTGGGATTAAAACGTGCATGTCTAAATGTGCTCTATAGAGAATCCGTTCGAATTTTAACCGAGTAAAAACCTTAAAATTTGAGATTAATCTGTATAATTTTGTTTAAAAGCCCATAATTAAATATTTAAACCCATAAAATTTGATTTAATAACATTTGGTTATCGTTTTGTTGGGATAAAAACGTGCATGTCTAAACGGGCTTTATAGAGATTCTGTTCTAATTTTAACCGAGTAAAATTTTGAAAATTTCAGATTAATCTGTATAATTTTGTTCAAAAGCTAATAATTAAATATTTGAAAACATGAAATTTGATTTTAATAAAATTTGGTTGTCGTTTTGATGTGATTAAAACGTGCTTGTCTAAATGGGCTTTATAGAGATTCCGGTTGAATTTTAACCGAGTAAAAAGCTAAAAATTTGAGATTAATCTGTATAATTTTGTTCAAAATCCTATCATTAACTATTTGAACTCATAAAATTTAATTTAATAACATTTGGTTGTCGTTTTGATGCGATTAATACGAGCATGTCTAAATGTGCTCTACAGAGATTCCGTTCGAATTTTAACCGAGTAAAAACCTTAAAATTTGAAATTAATATGTATAATTTTGTTCAAAATCCCATAATTAAATATTTAAACTCATAAAATTTGATTTCATAACATTTGGTTGTCGTTTTGCTGGGATTAAAACGTGCATGTCTAAATGAGCTTTATAGAGATTCCATTCTAATTTTAACCGAGTAAAATTTTGAAAATTTGAGATTAATCTGTATAATTTTGTTTAAAAGCTAATAATTAAATATTTAAAATCATAAAATTTGATTTTAATAAAGTTTGGTTGTCGTTTTGATACGATTAAAACCTGCATGTCTAAATGGGATTTATAGTAATTCCGTTCGAATTTTAACCGAGTAAAAAGCTAAAAATTTGAGATTAATCTGTATAATTTTGTTCAAAAGCCTACGATTAACTATTTGAACTCATAAAATTTAATCTAATAACATTTGGTTATCGTTTTGAAGCGATTAATACAAGCATGTCTAAATATGCTCTATAGAGAATCCTTTCAAATTTTTTTTGAAAGAAAGGGCCTCATTAAAAAAACCCTATAGCCAACCACCCCGAGAGGAGATTAGGCCCCTATGGGGAAAAGAGTACCCAAGTTATTATTAAGAAAAAGAGGAAGGCCTCTCCGAGAGTATAGAAGCCCGAATATAATCGGGGGAAAAACAGTCAAAAGAACAAGAGGAAAACGAACGTAAAGCCCTAGTATCCAAAATATGGGCTACAACATTAGCAGCTCGAGGCACATAACATATCTGACAATCAGGCAAGGTACCAAGAGTGGTGCGGATGCGGGTAACCAAGTGTTGCGCTGTAGAAAGATCATAGGAAGGAGCGTTATTTACTTTGTTGGCAATGGAAGTAGAGTCTGTTTCAAAGACCACATTAGCCCAACCATTTTTAGCAGCAAGACGCAAACCTTCCAGGATGGCAAGAGCCTCAACAGAAGCAGGATCCGGGCAAATGAGGGGCATGGCGCAACCACCGAGCACAGAGCCAGCAGAGTCTCGAGCAATGACGTCTGCCGCGGCCCCCTTTAAGACAGGGTCAAAGGCCCCATCCGTGTTAATTTTGACGAAACCCGGAGCCAGTTTCATCCATCTAGCTTGAGCGAAGATGGGCTCAGCTAGCCGGGAGCACGAGCGGGTCACATCATTAATTGATGTATAATCAGTAAAAAGTTTATGGGCATTGGCAACAGTTAACCAAACCGGTTGAAGATGATTAGTATGAACAAAGTCATTACGGCGATTCCATAAGTTCCATAAAACTGTGACAAGAAACGAGAATTGGTGAAAAGAGAGGAAACCAGCAACATCAGAAAGCCACTGATGGGGGGAAGAGGAAGCAGTGGATAGAACCCGAGAGGGGAGTCTAGACAGAAGGAGGGCCTCCTTAGCGCTAGGAAAATCCCTCAAGGCATGGAGGGAGGACTCAATAGCCACATTACAGATAGGGCAAACCCCTGGCCCGAGATCTGCCTAGAGGGTAGTGCATCATGACAATCCTTTCGAATTTTAACCGAGTAAAAAGCTGAAAATTTGAGATTAATCTGTATAATTTTTTTTAAAAGCCCATAATTAAATATTTAAACTCATAAAATTTGATTTAATAACATTTGGTTGTCGTTTTGTTGGGATTAAAACGTGCATGTCTAAATGGGCTTTATAGAGATTTCGTTTGAATTTTAACGGAGTAAAAAGCTAAAAATTTGAGATTAATCTGTATAATTTTGTTCAAAATCCTATAATTAACTATTTTAAATCATAAAATTTAATTTAATAATATGTGGTTGTCGTTTTGATGCGATTAATACGAGCATGTCTAAATATGCTATACAGAGAATCCGTTCGAATTTTAGCCGAGTAAAAACTTTAAAATTTGAGATTAATCTATATAATTTTGTTCAAAAGCCCATAATTAAATATTTAAACTCATAAAATTTGATTTAATAACATTTGGTTGTCGTTTTCTTGGTATTAAAACGTACATGTCTAAATGGGCTTTATAGAGATTCTGTTCGAATTTTAACCGAGTAAAAAACTAAAAATTTGAGATTAATCTGTATAATTTTGTTTAAAAGCCCATAATTAAGTATTTGAACTCATAAAATTTGATTTAATAACATTTTAGTTATCGTTTTATTGCGTTTGAAACGTGCATGTCTAAATGGGCTTTATAGAGATTCCGTTCGAATTTTAACCGAGTAAAAAGCTGAAAATTTGAGATTAATTTGTATAATTTTGTTCAGAAGCCTATAATTAACTATTTGAACTCATAAAATTTAATTTAACAATATTTGGTCGTCGTTTTGATGCGATTAAACCGTGAATGTCTAAATGGGCTTTATAGAGATTCCGTTCGAATTTTAACCGAGTAAATAGTTGAAAATTTGAGATTAACCTATATAATTTTGTTTAAAAGCCCATAATTGAATATTTAAACTCATAAAATTTGATTTAATAACATTTGGTTGTCGTTTTGTTGGGATTAACACGTGCATGTGTAAATCGGCTTTATAGAGATTCTGTTCTAATTTTAACCGAGTAAAATTCTAAAAATTTGAGATTAATCTGTATAATTTTGTTCAAAAGCTAATAATTAAATATTTGAAATCATAAAATTTGGTTTTAATAAATCGTGGTTGTCGTTTTGATGCGATTAAAACGTGCATGTCTAAATGGGATTTATAGTGATTCCGTTCGAATTTTAACCGACTAAAAAGCTGAAAATTTGAGATTAATCTGTATAATTTTGTTCAAAATCCTATAATTAACTATTTGAAATCATAAAATTTAATTTAATAACATTTGGTTGTCGTTTTGATGCTATTAATATTAGCATGTCTAAATGTGCTCTATAGAGAATCCGTTCGAATTTTAGCCGAGTAAAAACCTTAAAATTTGAGATTAATCTATATAATTTTGTTCAAAAGCCCATAATTAAGTATTTAAACTCATAAAATTTGATTTAATAACATTTGGTTTTCGTTTTGTTGGGATTAAAACGTGCATGTCTAAATCGGCTTTTTAGAGATTCCGTTCTAATTTTAACCGAGTAAAATTCTGAAAATTTGAGATTAATCTGTATAATTTTGATCAAAAGCTAATAATTAACTATTTGGTTGTCGTTTTGATGCGATTAATACGAGCATGTCTACATGTGCTCTATGGAGAATCCGATTGAATTTTAACCGAGTAAAAACCTTAAAATTTGAGATTAATCTGTATAATTTTGTTCAAAAGCCCATAATTAAATATTTAAACTCATAAAATTTGATTTAATAACATTTAGTTTTCGTTTTGTTGGGATTAAAACGTGCATGTCTAAATGGGCTTTATAGAGATTCCGTTTGAATTTTAACTGAGTGAAAAGCTGAAAATTTGAGATTAGTTTGTATAATTTGGTTCAAAATCCTATAATTAACTATTTGAACTCATAAATTTTAATTTAATAACATTTGGTTGTCGTTTTGATGCGATTAATACGAGCATGTCTAAATGTGCTCTATGGAGAATCCGATTGAATTTTAACCGAGTAAAAACCTTAAAATTTGAGATTAATCTGTATAATTTTGTTCAAAAGCCCATAATTAAATATTTAAACTCATAAAATTTGATTTAATAACATTTAGTTTTCGTTTTGTTGGGATTAAAACGTGCATGTCTAAATGGGCTTTATAGAGATTCCGTTTGAATTTTAACTGAGTAAAAAGCTGAAAATTTGAGATTAGTTTGTATAATTTGGTTCAAAATCCTATAATTAACTATTTGAACTCATAAAATTTAATTTAATAACATTTGGTTGTCGTTTTGATGCGATTAATACGAGCATGTCTACATGTGCTCTAGAGAGAATCCGTTCGAATTTAAGCCGAGTAAAAACCTTAAAATTTTAGATTAATCTATATAATTTTGTTCAAAAGCCCATAATTAAATATTTAAACTCATAAAATTTGATTTCAGAACATTTGGTTGTCGTTTTGTTGGGATTAAAACGTGCATGTCTAAATGGGCTTTATAGAGATTCCGTTTGAATTTTAACTGAGTAAAAAGCAGAAAATTTGCGATTAGTTTGTATAATTTTGTTCAAAATCCTATAATTAACTATTTGAACTCATAAAATTTAATTTAATAACATTTGGTTGTCGTTTTGATGCGATTAATACGAGCATGTCTACATGTGCTCTAGAGAGAATCCGTTCGAATTTAAGCCGAGTAAAAACCTTAAAATTTTAGATTAATCTATATCATTTTGTTCAAAAGCCCATAATTAAATATTTAAACTCATAAAATTTGATTTCAGAACATTTGGTTGTCGTTTTGTTGGGATTAAAACGTGCATGTCTAAATGGGCTTTATAGAGATTCCGTTTGACTTTTAACTGAGTAAAAAGCAGAAAATTTGCGATTAGTTTGTATAATTTTGTTCAAAATCCTATAATTAACTATTTGAACTCATAAAATTTAATTTAATAACATTTGGTTGTCGTTTTGATGCGATTAATACGAGCATGTCTACATGTGCTCTAGAGAGAATCCGTTCGAATTTAAGCCGAGTAAAAACCTTAAAATTTTAGATTAATCTATATAATTTTGTTCAAAAGCCCATAATTAAATATTTAAACTCTTAAAATTTTATTTTATAACATTTGGTTATCGTTTTGTTGGTATTAAAACGTACATGACTAAATGGGATTTATAGAGATTCCGTTTGAATTTTAATTGAGGAAAAAGCTGAAAATTTGAGATTATTTTGTATAATTTTGTTTAAAAGCCAATAATTAAATATTTAAACTCATAAAATTTAATTTAATAACATTTGGTTATCATTTTGTTGGGATTAAAACGTGCATGTCTAAATGGGCTTTATAGAGATTCCGTTCGAATTTTAACCGAGTAAACAGTTGAAAATTTGAGATTAATCTATATAATTTTGTTTAAAAGCCCATAATTAAATATTTAAACTCATAAATTTTTATTTAATAACATTTAGTTATCGTTTTGTTGGGATTAAAACGTTCATGTCTAAATGGGCTTTATAGAGATTCCGTTTGAATTTTAACTAAGTAAAAAGCTGAAAATTTGAGATTAGTTTGTATAATTTTGTTTAAAAGCCCATAATTAAATATTTAAACTCATAAAATTTAATTTAATAACACTTGGTTGTCGTTTTTTTGGGATTAAAACGTGCATGTCTAAATGGGCTTTATAGAGATTCCGTTCCAATTTTAACCGTGTAAAAACCTTAAAATTTGAGATTAATCTGTATAATTTTTTTCAAAAGCCCATAATTAAATATTTAAACTCATAAAATTTAATTTAAGAAAATTTGGTTGTCATTTTGCTGGGATTAAAACGTGCATGTCTAAATGGGCTTTATAGAGATTCCGTTTGAATTTTAACGGAGTAAAAAGCTGAAAATTTGAGATTAATCTGTATAATTTTGTTTAAAATCCTATAATTAACTATTTGAGCTCATAAAATTTAATTTAATAACATTTGGTTGTCGTTTTGATGCGATTAATACGAGCATGTCTAAATGTGCTCTATAGAGAATCCGTTCGAATTTTAACCGAGTAAAAACTTTAAAATTTGAGATTAATCTATATAATTTTGTTCAAAAGCCCATAATTAAATATTTAAACTCATAAAATTTTATTTAATAACATTTGGTTGTCGTTTTGTTGGTATTAAAACGTACATGACTAAATGGGCTTTATAGAGATTTCGTTCGAATTTTAACCGAGTAAAAACCTGAAAATTTGAGATTAATCTGTATAATTTTGCTCAAAAGCCCATAATTAAGTATTCGAACTCATAAAATTTGATTTAATAACATTTTAGTTGTCGTTTTGTTGCGATTAAAACGTGCATGTCTAAATGGGCCTTATAGAGATTCCGTTCGAATTTTAACCGAGTAAAAAGCTTAAAATTTGAGATTAATTTATATAATTTTGTTCAAAAACCTATAATTAACTATTTGAACTCATAAAATTTAATTTAATAACATTTGGTTGTCGTTATGATGCGATTAAACCGTGAATGTCTAAATAGGCTTTTTAGAGATTCCGTTCGAATTTTAACCGAGTAAACAGCTGAAAATTTGAGATTAATCTATATAATTTTGTTTAAAAGCCCAAAATTAAATATTTAAACTCATAAAATTTGATTTAATAACATTTAGTTATCGTTTTGTTGGGATTAAAAGGTGCATGTCTAAATGGGTTTTATAGAGATTCCGTTTGAATTTTAACTGAGTGAAAAGCTGAAAATTTGAGATTAGTTTGTATAATTTTGTTCAAAATCCTATAATTAACTATTTGAACTCATAAAATTTAATTTAATAACATTTGGTTGTCGTTTTGATGCGATTAATACGAGCATGTCTAAATGTGCGTTTTGATGCGATTAATATGAGCATGTCTAAATGTGCTCTATAGAGAATCCGTTCGAATTTTAACTGAGTAAAAACCTTAGTATTTGAGATTAATTTATATAATTTTGTTCAAAAACCTATAATTAACTAGTTGAACTCATAAAATTTAATTTAATAACATTTGGTTGTCGTTATGACGCGATTAAACCGTGAATGTCTAAATAGGCTTTTTAGAGATTCCGTTCGAATTTTAACCGAGTAAACAGCTGAAAATTTGAGATTAATCTATATAATTTTGTTTAAAAGCCCAAAATTAAATATTTAAACTCATAAAATTTGATTTAATAACATTTAGTTATCGTTTTGTTGGGATTAAAACGTACATGTCTAAATGGGCTTTATAGAGATTCCGTTCGAATTTTAACGGAGTAAAAAGCTGAAAATTTGAGATTAAACTGTATAATTTTGTTCAAAATCCTATAATTAACTATTTGAACTCATAAAATTTAATTTAATAATATTTGGTTGTCGTTTTCATGTGATTAATATGAGCATGTCTAAATGTGCTCTATAGAGAATCTGTTCGAATTTTAACTGAGAAAAAACCTTAAAATTTGAGATTAATCTGTATAATTTTTCTCAAAAGCCCATAATTAAATATTTAAACTCATAAAATTTGATTTAATAACATTTGGTTGTCGTTTTGTTGGTATTAAAACGTACATGTCTAAAAGAGCTTTATATAGATTCCGTTCGAATTTTAACCGAGTAAACAGCTGAAAATTTGAGATTAATCTGTATAATTTTGTTAAAAATCCCATAATTAAATATTTAAACTCATAAGATTAGATTTAATAACATTTGGTTGTCGTTTTGTTGGGATTAAACCGTGCATGTCTAAATGGGCTTTATAGAGATTCTGTTCGAATTTTAACCGAGTAAACAACTGAAAATTTGAGATTAATCTGTATAATTTTGATCAAAATCCCATAATTAAATATTTAAATTCATAAAATTAGATTTAATAACATTTGGTTGTCGTTGTGTTGGTATTAAAACGGACATGCCTAAATGGGCTTTATAGAGATTCCGTTCGAATTTTAACCGAGTAAAAAGCTAAAATTTTGAGATTAATCTGTATAATTTTGTTCAAAATCCTATAATTAACTATTTGAACTCATAAAATTTAATCTAATAATATTTGGTTGTCGTTTTGATGCGATTAATATGAGCATGTCTAAATGTGCTCTATAGAGAATCCGTTCGAATTTTAACTGAGTAAAAACCTTAATATTTGAGATTAATCTGTATAATTTTGTTCAAAAGCCCATAATTAACTATTTGAACTCATAAAATTTGATTTTAATAAAGTTTGGTTTTCGTTTTGATGCGATTAAAACGTGCATGTCTAAATGGGATTTATAGTGATTCCGTTCGAATTTTAACCGAGTAAACAACTGAAAATTTGAGATTAATCTGTATAATTTTGATCAAAATCCCATAATTAAATATTTAAACTCATAAAATTTTATTTAATAACATTTAGTTATCGTTTTGTTGGGATTAAAAGGTGCATGTCTAAATGGGTTTTATAGAGATTCCGTTTGAATTTTAACGGAGTAAAAAGCTGAAAATTTGAGATTAAACTGTATAATTTTGTTCAAAATCCTATAATTAACTATTTGAACTCATAAAATTTAATCTAATAATATTTGGTTATCATTTTGATGCGATTAATATGAGCATGTCTAAATGTGCTCTATAGAGAATCCGTTCGAATTTTAACTGAGTAAAAACCTTAAAATTTGAGAGTAATCTGTATAATTTTGCTCAAAAGCCCATAATTAAATATTTAAACTCATAAAATTTGATTTAATAATATTTGGTTTTCGTTTTGTTGGTATTAAAACGTGCATGTCTAAATGGGATTTATAGATATTCCGTTCGAATTTTAACCGAGTAAACAACTGAAAATTTGAGATTAATCTGTATAATTTTGTTAAAAATCCCATAATTAAATATTTAAACTCATAAGATTAGATTTAATAACATTTGGTTGTCATTTTGTTGGGATTAAACCGTGCATGTCTAAATGGGCTTTATAGAGATTCTGTTCGAATTTTAACCGAGTAAACAACTGAATATTTGAGATTAATCTGTATAATTTTGATCAAAATCCCATAATTAAATATTTAAACTCATAAAATTAGATTTAATAACATTTGGTTGTCGTTTTGTTGGTATTAAAACGTACATGTCTAAATGGGCTTTATAGAGATTTCGTTTGAATTTTAACCGAGTAAAAAGCTAAAAATTTGAAATTAATCTGTATAATTTTGTTCAAAATCCTATAATTAACTATTTGAACTCATAAAATTTAATCTAATAATATTTGGTTGTCGTTTTGATGCGATTAATATGAGCATGTCTAAATGTGCTCTATAGAGAATCCGTTCGAATTTTAACTGAGTAAAAACCTTAATATTTGAGATTAATCTGTATAATTTTGTTCAAAAGCCCATAATTAACTATTTGAACTCATAAAATTTGATTTTAATAACGTTTGGTTTTCGTTTTGATGCGATTAAAACGTGCATGTCTAAATGGGCTTTATAGTGATTCCGTTCGAATTTTAACCGAGTAAGCAGCTGAAAATTTGAGATTAATCTGTACAATTTTGATCAAAATCCCATAATTAAATATTTAAACTCATAAAATTAGATTTAATAACATTTGGTTGTCGTTTTGTTGTTATTAAAATGTACATGTCTAAATAGGCTTTATAGAGATTCCGTTCGAATTTTAACCGAGTAAAACGCTGAAAATTTGAGATTAATCTGTATAATTTTGTTCAAAAGCCTATAATTAACTATTTGAACTCATAAAATTTAATCTAATAATATTTGGTTGTCATTTTGATGCGATTAATATGAGCATGTCTAAATGTGCTCTATAGAGAATCCGTTCGAATTTTAACTGAGTAAAAACCTTAAAATTTGAGATTAATCTGTATAATTTTGCTCAAAAGCCCATAATTAACAATTTGAACTCATAAAATTTGATTTTAATAAAGTTTGGTTTTCGTTTTCATGCGATTAAAACGTGCATGTCTAAATGGGATTTATAGTGATTCTGTTCGAATTTTAACCGAGTAAACAGCTGAAAATTTGAGATTAATCTGTATAATTTTAATCAAAATCCCATAATTAAATATTTAAACTCATAAAATTAGATTTAATAACATTTGGTTGTCGTTTCGTTGGTATTAAAACGTACATGTCTAAATGGGCTTTATAGAGATTCCGTTCGAATTTTAACCGAGTAAAAAGCTGAAAATTTGAGATTAAACTGTATAATTTTGTTCAAAATCCTATAATTAACTATTTGAACTCATAAAATTTAATTTAACAATATTTGGTTGTCGTTTTGATGTGATTAATATGAGCATGTCTAAATGTGCTCTATAGAGAATCCGTTCGAATTTTAACTGAGTAAAAACCTTAAAATTTGAGATTAATCTGTATAATTTTTCTCAAAAGCCCATAATTAAATATATAAACTCATAAAATTTGATTTAATATCATTCGATTGTCGTTTTGTTGGGATTAAAACGTGCATATCTAAATGGGCTTTATAGAGATTCCGTTCTAATTATAAACGAGTAAAATTCTGAAAATTTCAGATTAATCTGTATAATTTTGTAAAAATGTTATTAATTAAATATTTGAAATCATAAAATTTGATTTTAATAAAATTTGCTTGTCGTTTTAATGCGATTAAAACGTGCATGTCTAAATGGGCTTTATAGAGATTCCGTTCGAATTTTAACCGAGTAAACAACTGAAAATTTGAGATTAATCTGTATAATTTTGTTCAAAATCCTATAATTAACTATTTGAACTCATAAAATTTAATCTAATAATATTTGGTTGTCGTTTTGATGCGATTAATATGAGCATGTCTAAATGTGCTCTATAGAGAATCCGTTCGAATTTTAACTGAGTAAAAACCTTAATATTTGAGATTAATCTGTATAATTTTGTTCAAAAGCCCATAATTAACTATTTGAACTCATAAAATTTGATTTTAATAAAGTTTGGTTTTCGTTTTGATGCGATTAAAACGTGCATGTCTAAATGGGATTTATAGTGATTCCGTTCGAATTTTAACCGAGTAAACAACTGAAAATTTGAGATTAATCTGTATAATTTTGATCAAAATCCCATAATTAAATATTTAAACTCATAAAATTTTATTTAATAACATTTAGTTATCGTTTTGTTGGGATTAAAAGGTGCATGTCTAAATGGGTTTTATAGAGATTCCGTTTGAATTTTAACGGAGTAAAAAGCTGAAAATTTGAGATTAAACTGTATAATTTTGTTCAAAATCCTATAATTAACTATTTGAACTCATAAAATTTAATCTAATAATATTTGGTTATCATTTTGATGCGATTAATATGAGCATGTCTAAATGTGCTCTATAGAGAATCCGTTCGAATTTTAACTGAGTAAAAACCTTAAAATTTGAGATTAATCTGTATAATTTTGCTCAAAAGCCCATAATTAAATATTTAAACTCATAAAATTTGATTTAATAATATTTGGTTTTCGTTTTGTTGGTATTAAAACGTGCATGTCTAAATGGGATTTATAGATATTCCGTTCGAATTTTAACCGAGTAAACAACTGAAAATTTGAGATTAATCTGTATAATTTTGTTAAAAATCCCATAATTAAATATTTAAACTCATAAGATTAGATTTAATAACATTTGGTTGTCATTTTGTTGGGATTAAACCGTGCATGTCTAAATGGGCTTTATAGAGATTCTGTTCGAATTTTAACCGAGTAAACAACTGAATATTTGAGATTAATCTGTATAATTTTGATCAAAATCCCATAATTAAATATTTAAACTCATAAAATTAGATTTAATAACATTTGGTTGTCGTTTTGTTGGTATTAAAACGTACATGTCTAAATGGGCTTTATAGAGATTTCGTTTGAATTTTAACCGAGTAAAAAGCTAAAAATTTGAAATTAATCTGTATAATTTTGTTCAAAATCCTATAATTAACTATTTGAACTCATAAAATTTAATCTAATAATATTTGGTTGTCGTTTTGATGCGATTAATATGAGCATGTCTAAATGTGCTCTATAGAGAATCCGTTCGAATTTTAACTGAGTAAAAACCTTAATATTTGAGATTAATCTGTATAATTTTGTTCAAAAGCCCATAATTAACTATTTGAACTCATAAAATTTGATTTTAATAACGTTTGGTTTTCGTTTTGATGCGATTAAAACGTGCATGTCTAAATGGGCTTTATAGTGATTCCGTTCGAATTTTAACCGAGTAAGCAGCTGAAAATTTGAGATTAATCTGTACAATTTTGATCTAAATCCCATAATTAAATATTTAAACTCATAAAATTAGATTTAATAACATTTGGTTGTCGTTTTGTTGTTATTAAAATGTACATGTCTAAATAGGCTTTATAGAGATTCCGTTCGAATTTTAACCGAGTAAAACGCTGAAAATTTGAGATTAATCTGTATAATTTTGTTCAAAAGCCTATAATTAACTATTTGAACTCATAAAATTTAATCTAATAATATTTGGTTGTCATTTTGATGCGATTAATATGAGCATGTCTAAATGTGCTCTATAGAGAATCCGTTCGAATTTTAACTGAGTAAAAACCTTAAAATTTGAGATTAATCTGTATAATTTTGCTCAAAAGCCCATAATTAACAATTTGAACTCATAAAATTTGATTTTAATAAAGTTTGGTTTTCGTTTTCATGCGATTAAAACGTGCATGTCTAAATGCGATTTATAGTGATTCTGTTCGAATTTTAACCGAGTAAACAGCTGAAAATTTGAGATTAATCTGTATAATTTTAATCAAAATCCCATAATTAAATATTTAAACTCATAAAATTAGATTTAATAACATTTGGTTGTCGTTTCGTTGGTATTAAAACGTACATGTCTAAATGGGCTTTATAGAGATTCCGTTCGAATTTTAACCGAGTAAAAAGCTGAAAATTTGAGATTAAACTGTATAATTTTGTTCAAAATCCTATAATTAACTATTTGAACTCATAAAATTTAATTTAACAATATTTGGTTGTCGTTTTGATGTGATTAATATGAGCATGTCTAAATGTGCTCTATAGAGAATCCGTTCGAATTTTAACTGAGTAAAAACCTTAAAATTTGAGATTAATCTGTATAATTTTTCTCAAAAGCCCATAATTAAATATATAAACTCATAAAATTTGATTTAATATCATTCGATTGTCGTTTTGTTGGGATTAAAACGTGCATATCTAAATGGGCTTTATAGAGATTCCGTTCTAATTATAAACGAGTAAAATTCTGAAAATTTCAGATTAATCTGTATAATTTTGTAAAAATGTTATTAATTAAATATTTGAAATCATAAAATTTGATTTTAATAAAATTTGCTTGTCGTTTTAATGCGATTAAAACGTGCATGTCTAAATGGGCTTTATAGAGATTCCGTTCGAATTTTAACCGAGTAAACAACTGAAAATTTGAGATTAATCTGTATAATTTTGTTCAAAATCCTATAATTAACTATTTGAACTCATAAAATTTAATCTAATAATATTTGGTTGTCGTTTTGATGCGATTAATATGAGCATGTCTAAATGTGCTCTATAGAGAATCCGTTCGAATTTTAACTGAGTAAAAACCTTAATATTTGAGATTAATCTGTATAATTTTGCTCAAAAGCCCATAATTAACTATTTGAACTCATAAAATTTGATTTTAATAAAGTTTGGTTTTCGTTTTCATGCGATTAAAACGTGCATGTCTAAATGGGATTTATAGTGA
The DNA here is from genome assembly GCA_035048815.1 of Abelmoschus esculentus. Classification (NCBI taxonomy): domain Eukaryota; kingdom Viridiplantae; phylum Streptophyta; class Magnoliopsida; order Malvales; family Malvaceae; genus Abelmoschus; species Abelmoschus esculentus. The sequence goes on along the minus strand of JAUCBN010000026.1, from coordinate 5,769,110 downwards.
TTCTGTTCGAATTTTAACCGAGTAAACAGCTGAAAATTTGAGATTAATCTGTATAATTTTAATCAAAATCCCATAATTAAATATATAAACTCATAAAATTAGATTTAATAACATTTGGTTGTCGTTTCGTTGGTATTAAAACGTACATGTCTAAATGGGCTTTATAGAGATTCCGTTCGAATTTTAACCGAGTAAAAAGCTGAAAATTTGAGATTAAACTGTATAATTTTGTTCAAAATCCTATAATTAACTATTTGAACTCATAAAATTTAATTTAACAATATTTGGTTGTCGTTTTGATGTGATTAATATGAGCATGTCTAAATGTGCTCTATAGAGAATCCGTTCGAATTTTAACTGAGTAAAAACCTTAAAATTTGAGATTAATCTGTATAATTTTTCTCAAAAGCCCATAATTAAATATTTAAACTCATAAAATTTGATTTAATATCATTCGATTGTCGGTTTGTTGGGATTAAAACGTGCATATCTAAATGGGCTTTATAGAAATTCCGTTCTAATTATAAACGAGTAAAATTCTGAAAATTTCAGATTAATCTGTATAATTTTGTAAAAATGTTATTAATTAAATATTTGAAATCATAAAATTTGATTTTAATAAAATTTGCTTGTCGTTTTAATGCGATTAAAACGTGCATGTCTAAATGGGCTTTATAGAGATTCCGTTCGAATTTTAACCGAGTAAACAACTGAAAATTTGAGATTAAACTGTATAATTTTGTTCAAAATCCTATAATTAACTATTTGAACTCATAAAATTTAATTTAACAATATTTGGTTGTCGTTTTGATGTGATTAATATGAGCATGTCTAAATGTGCTCTATAGAGAATCCGTTCGAATTTTAACTGAGTAAAAACCTTAAAATTTGAGATTAATCTGTATAATTTTGTTCAAAAGCCCATAATTAAATATTTAAACTCATAAAATTTGATTTAATAACATTTGATTGTCATTTTGTTGGGATTAAAACGTGCATGTCTAAATGGGATTTATAGTGATTCCGTTCGAATTTTAACCGAGTAAACAGCTGAAAATTTGAGATTAATCTGTATAATTTTAATCAAAATCCCATAATTAAATATTTGAACTCATAAAATTTGATTTTAATAAAGTTTGGTTGTCGTTTTGATGCGATTAAAACGTGCATGTCTAAATGGGATTTATAGTGATTCCGTTCGAATGTTAACCGAGTAAACAGCTGAAAATTTGAGATTAATCGGTATAATTTTGTTCAAAATCCTATAATTAACTATTTGAACTCATAAAATTTAATTTAACAATATTTGGTTGTCGTTTTGATGTGATTAATATGAGCATGTCTAAATGTGCTCTATAGAGAATCCGTTCGAATTTTAACTGAGTAAAAACCTTAAAATTTGAGATTAATCTGTATAATTTTGTTCAAAAGCCCATAATTAAATATTTAAACTCATAAAATTTGATTTAATAACATTTGATTGTCATTTTGTTGGGATTAAAACGTGCATGTCTAAATGGGATTTATAGTGATTCTGTTCGAATTTTAACCGAGTAAACAGCTAAAAATTTGAGATTAATCTGTATAATTTTAATCAAAATCCCATAATTAAATATTTAAACTCATAAAATTAGATTTAATAACATTTGGTTGTCGTTTCGTTGGTATTAAAACGTACATGTCTAAATGGGCTTTATAGAGATTCCGTTCGAATTTTAACCGAGTAAAAAGCTGAAAATTTGAGATTAAACTGTATAATTTTGTTCAAAATCCTATAATTAACTATTTGAACTCATAAAATTTAATTTAACAATATTTGGTTGTCGTTTTGATGTGATTAATATGAGCATGTCTAAATGGGCTCTATAGAGAATCCGTTCGAATTTTAACTGAGTAAAAACCTTAAAAATTGAGATTAATCTGTATAATTTTTCTCAAAAGCCCATAATTAAATATTTAAACTCATAAAATTTGATTTAATATCATTCGATTGTCGTTTTGTTGGGATTAAAACGTGCATATCTAAATGGGCTTTATAGAGATTCCGTTCTAATTATAAACGAGTAAAATTCTGAAAATTTCAGATTAATCTGTATAATTTTGTAAAAATGTTATTAATTAAATATTTGAAATCATAAAATTTGATTTTAATAAAATTTGGTTGTCGTTTTAATGCGATTAAAACGTGCATGTCTAAATGGGCTTTATAGAGATTCCGTTCGAATTTTAACCGAGTAAACAACTGAAAATTTGAGATTAATCTGTATAATTTTGTTCAAAACCCTATAATTAACTATTTGAACTCATAAAATTTAATCTAATAATATTTGGTTGTCGTTTTGATGCGATTAATATGAGCATGTCTAAATGTGCTCTATAGAGAATCCGTTCGAATTTTAACTGAGTAAAAACCTTAATATTTGAGATTAATCTGTATAATTTTGTTCAAAAGCCCATAATTAAATATTTAAACTCATAAAATTTGATTTAATAACATTTGATTGTCATTTTGTTGGGATTAAAACGTGCATGTCTAAATGGGATTTATAGTGATTCTGTTCGAATTTTAACCGAGTAAACAGCTAAAAATTTGAGATTAATCTGTATAATTTTAATCAAAATCCCATAATTAAATATTTAAACTCATAAAATTAGATTTAATAACATTTGGTTGTCGTTTCGTTGGTATTAAAACGTACATGTCTAAATGGGCTTTATAGAGATTCCGTTCGAATTTTAACCGAGTAAAAAGCTGAAAATTTGAGATTAAACTGTATAATTTTGTTCAAAATCCTATAATTAACTATTTGAACTCATAAAATTTAATTTAACAATATTTGGTTGTCGTTTTGATGTGATTAATATGAGCATGTCTAAATGGGCTCTATAGAGAATCCGTTCGAATTTTAACTGAGTAAAAACCTTAAAAATTGAGATTAATCTGTATAATTTTTCTCAAAAGCCCATAATTAAATATTTAAACTCATAAAATTTGATTTAATATCATTCGATTGTCGTTTTGTTGGGATTAAAACGTGCATATCTAAATGGGCTTTATAGAGATTCCGTTCTAATTATAAACGAGTAAAATTCTGAAAATTTCAGATTAATCTGTATAATTTTGTAAAAATGTTATTAATTAAATATTTGAAATCATAAAATTTGATTTTAATAAAATTTGGTTGTCGTTTTAATGCGATTAAAACGTGCATGTCTAAATGGGCTTTATAGAGATTCCGTTCGAATTTTAACCGAGTAAACAACTGAAAATTTGAGATTAATCTGTATAATTTTGTTCAAAACCCTATAATTAACTATTTGAACTCATAAAATTTAATCTAATAATATTTGGTTGTCGTTTTGATGCGATTAATATGAGCATGTCTAAATGTGCTCTATAGAGAATCCGTTCGAATTTTAACTGAGTAAAAACCTTAATATTTGAGATTAATCTGTATAATTTTGTTCAAAAGCCCATAATTAACTATTTGAACTCATAAAATTTGATTTTAATAAAGTTTGGTTTTCGTTTTGATGCGATTAAAACGTGCATGTCTAAATGGGATTTATAGTGATTCCGTTCGAATTTTAACCGAGTAAACAGCTGAAAATTTGAGATTAATCTGTATAATTTTAATCAAAATCCCATAATTAAATATTTAAACTCATAAAATTAGATTTAATAACATTTGGTTGTCGTTTCGTTGGTATTAAAACGTACATGTCTAAATGGGCTTTATAGAGATTCCGTTCGAATTTTAACCGAGTAAAAAGCTGAAAATTTGAGATTAAACTGTATAATTTTGTTCAAAATCCTATAATTAACTATTTGAACTCATAAAATTTAATTTAACAATATTTGGTTGTCGTTTTGATGTGATTAATATGAGCATGTCTAAATGGGCTCTATAGAGAATCCGTTCGAATTTTAACTGAGTAAAAACCTTAAAAATTGAGATTAATCTGTATAATTTTTCTCAAAAGCCCATAATTAAATATTTAAACTCATAAAATTTGATTTAATATCATTCGATTGTCGTTTTGTTGGGATTAAAACGTGCATATCTAAATGGGCTTTATAGAGATTCCGTTCTAATTATAAACGAGTAAAATTCTGAAAATTTCAGATTAATCTGTATAATTTTGTAAAAATGTTATTAATTAAATATTTGAAATCATAAAATTTGATTTTAATAAAATTTGGTTGTCGTTTTAATGCGATTAAAACGTGCATGTCTAAATGGGCTTTATAGAGATTCCGTTCGAATTTTAACCGAGTAAACAACTGAAAATTTGAGATTAATCTGTATAATTTTGTTCAAAACCCTATAATTAACTATTTGAACTCATAAAATTTAATCTAATAATATTTGGTTGTCGTTTTGATGCGATTAATATGAGCATGTCTAAATGTGCTCTATAGAGAATCCGTTCGAATTTTAACTGAGTAAAAACCTTAATATTTGAGATTAATCTGTATAATTTTGTTCAAAAGCCCATAATTAACTATTTGAACTCATAAAATTTGATTTTAATAAAGTTTGGTTTTCGTTTTGATGCGATTAAAACGTGCATGTCTAAATGGGATTTATAGTGATTCCGTTCGAATTTTAACCGAGTAAACAGCTGAAAATTTGAGATTAATCTGTATAATTTTAATCAAAATCCCATAATTAAATATTTAAACTCATAAAATTAGATTTAATAACATTTGGTTTTCGTTTTGTTGGTATTAATACGTACATGTCTAAATGGGCTTTATAGAGATTCCGTTCGAATTTTAACCAAGTAAAAAGCTGAAAATTTGAGATTAAACTGTATAATTTTGTTCAAAATCCTATAATTAACTATTTGAACTCATAAAATTTAATTTAACAATATTTGGTTGTCGTTTTGATGTGATTAATATGAGCATGTCTAAATGTGCTCTATAGAGAATCCGTTCGAATTTTAACTGAGTAAAAACCTTAAAATTTGAGATTAATCTGTATAATTTTGTTCAATAGCCCATAATTAAATATTTAAACTCATAAAATTTGATTTAATAACATTTGATTGTCATTTTGTTGGGATTAAAACGTGCATGTCTAAATGGGATTTATAGTGATTCTGTTCGAATTTTAACCGAGTAAACAGCTGAAAATTTGAGATTAATCTGTATAATTTTAATCAAAATCCCATAATTAAATATTTAAACTCATAAAATTAGATTTAATAACATTTGGTTGTCGTTTCGTTGGTATTAAAACGTACATGTCTAAATGGGCTTTATAGAGATTCCGTTCGAATTTTAACCGAGTAAAAAGCTGAAAATTTGAGATTAAACTGTATAATTTTGTTCAAAATCCTATAATTAACTATTTGAACTCATAAAATTTAATTTAACAATATTTGGTTGTCGTTTTGATGTGATTAATATGAGCATGTCTAAATGTGCTCTATAGAGAATCCGTTCGAATTTTAACTGAGTAAAAACCTTAAAATTTGAGATTAATCTGTATAATTTTTCTCACAAGCCCTTAATTAAATATTTAAACTCATAAAATTTGATTTAATATCATTCGATTGTCGTTTTGTTGGGATTAAAACGTGCATATCTAAATGGGCTTTATAGAGATTCCGTTCTAATTATAAACGAGTAAAATTCTGAAAATTTCAGATTAATCTGTATAATTTTGTAAAAATGTTATTAATTAAATATTTGAAATCATAAAATTTGATTTTAATAAAATTTGGTTGTCGTTTTAATGCGATTAAAACGTGCATGTCTAAATGGGCTTTATAGAGATTCCGTTCGAATTTTAACCGAGTAAACAACTGAAAATTTGAGATTAATCTGTATAATTTTGTTCAAAATCCTATAATTAACTATTTGAACTCATAAAATTTAATCTAATAATATTTGGTTGTCGTTTTGATGCGATTAATATGAGCATGTCTAAATGTGCTCTATAGAGAATCCGTTCGAATTTTAACTGAGTAAAAACCTTAATATTTGAGATTAATCTGTATAATTTTGTTCAAAAGCCCATAATTAACTATTTGAACTCATAAAATTTGATTTTAATAAAGTTTGGTTTTCGTTTTGATGCGATTAAAACGTGCATGTCTAAATGGGATTTATAGTGATTCCGTTCGAATTTTAACCGAGTAAACAACTGAAAATTTGAGATTAATCTGTATAATTTTAATCAAAATCCCATAATTAAATATTTAAACTCATAAAATTAGATTTAATAACATTTGGTTTTCGTTTTGTTGGTATTAATACGTACATGTCTAAATGGGCTTTATAGAGATTCCGTTCGAATTTTAACCAAGTAAAAAGCTGAAAATTTGAGATTAAACTGTATAATTTTGTTCAAAATCCTATAATTAACTATTTGAACTCATAAAATTTAATTTAACAATATTTGGTTGTCGTTTTGATGTGATTAATATGAGCATGTCTAAATGTGCTCTATAGAGAATCCGTTCGAATTTTAACTGAGTAAAAACCTTAAAATTTGAGATTAATCTGTATAATTTTGTTCAAAAGCCCATAATTAAATATTTAAACTCATAAAATTTGATTTAATAACATTTGATTGTCATTTTGTTGGGATTAAAACGTGCATGTCTAAATGGGATTTATAGTGATTCTGTTCGAATTTTAACCGAGTAAACAGCTGAAAATTTGAGATTAATATGTATAATTTTAATCAAAATCCCATAATTAAATATTTAAACTCATAAAATTAGATTTAATAACATTTGGTTGTCGTTTCGTTGGTATTAAAACGTACATGTCTAAATGGGCTTTATAGAGATTCCGTTCGAATTTTAACCGAGTAAAAAGCTGAAAATTTGAGATTAAACTGTATAATTTTGTTCAAAATCCTATAATTAACTATTTGAACTCATAAAATTTAATTTAACAATATTTGGTTGTCGTTTTGATGTGATTAATATGAGCATGTCTAAATGTGCTCTATAGAGAATCCGTTCGAATTTTAACTGAGTAAAAACCTTAAAATTTGAGATTAATCTGTATAATTTTTCTCAAAAGCCCATAATTAAATATTTAAACTCATAAAATTTGATTTAATATCATTCGATTGTCGTTTTGTTGGGATTAAAACGTGCATATCTAAATGGGCTTTATAGAGATTCCGTTCTAATTATAAACGAGTAAAATTCTGAAAATTTCAGATTAATCTGTATAATTTTGTAAAAATGTTATTAATTAAATATTTGAAATCATAAAATTTGATTTTAATAAAATTTGCTTGTCGTTTTAATGCGATTAAAACGTGCATGTCTAAATGGGCTTTATAGAGATTCCGTTCGAATTTTAACCGAGTAAACAACTGAAAATTTGAGATTAATCTGTATAATTTTGTTCAAAATCCTATAATTAACTATTTGAACTCATAAAATTTAATCTAATAATATTTGGTTGTCGTTTTGATGCGATTAATATGAGCATGTCTAAATATGCTCTATAGAGAATCCGTTCGAATTTTAACTGAGTAAAAACCTTAATATTTGAGATTAATCTGTATAATTTTGTTCAAAAGCCCATAATTAACTATTTGAACTCATAAAATTTGATTTTAATAAAGTTTGGTTTTCGTTTTGATGCGATTAAAACGTGCATGTCTAAATGGGATTTATAGTGATTCCGTTCGAATTTTAACCGAGTAAACAGCTGAAAATTTGAGATTAATCTGTATAATTTTGATAAAAATCCCATAATTAAGTATTTAAACTCATAAAATTAGATTTAATAAGATTTGGTTGTCGTTTTGTTGGTATTAAAACGTACATGTCTAAATGGGCTTTATAGAGATTCCGTTCGAATTTTAACCGACTAAAAAGCTAAAAATTTGAGATTAATCTGTATAATTTTGTTCAAAATCCTATAATTAACTATTTGAACTCATAAAATTTAATCTAATAATATTTGGTTGTCGTTTTGATGCGATTAATATGAGCATGTCTAAATGTGCTCTATGGAGAATCCGTTTGAATTTTAACTGAGTAAAAACCTTAGTATTTGAGATTAATTTATATAATTTTGTTCAAAAACCTATAATTAACTATTTGAACTCATAAAATTTAATTTAATAACATTTGGTTGTCGTTATGATGCGATTAAACCGTGAATGTCTAAATAGGCTTTTTAGAGATTCCGTTCGAATTTTAACCGAGTAAACATCTGAAAATTTGAGATTAATCTGTATAATTTTAATCAAAATCCCATAATTAAATATTTAAACTCATAAGATTAGATTTAATAACATTTGATTGTCATTTTGTTGGGATTAAACCGTGCATGTCTAAATGGGCTTTATAGAGATTCTGTTCTAATTTTAACCGAGTAAACAACTGAAAATTTGAGATTAATCTGTATAATTTTGATTAAAATCCCATAATTAAATATTTAAACTCATAAAATTAGATTTAATAACATTTGGTTGTCGTTTTGTCGGTATTAAAACGTACATGTCTAAATGGGCTTTATAGAGATTCCGTTCGAATTTTAACCGAGTGAAAAGCTAAAAATTTGAGATTAATCTGTATAATTTTGTTCAAAATCCTATAATTAACTATTTGAACTCATAAAATTTAATCTAATAATATTTGGTTGTCGTTTTGATGCGATTAATATGAGCATGTCTAAATGTGCTCTATAGAGAATCCGTTCGAATTTTAACTGAGTAAAAACCTTAAAATTTGAGATTAATCTGTATAATTTTGCTCAAAAGCCCATAATTAAATATTTAAACTCATAAAATTTGATTTAATAATATTTGGTTGTCGTTTTGTTGGTATTAAAACGTGCATGTCTAAATGGGCTTTATAGATATTCCGTTCAAATTTTAACCGAGTGAACAGCTGAAAATTTGAGATTAATCTGTATAATTTTGTTAAAAATCCCATAATTAAATATTTAAACTCATAAGATTAGATTTAATAACATTTGGTTGTCATTTTGTTGGGATTAAACCATGCATATCTAAATGGGCTTTATAGAGATTCTGTTCGAATTTTAACCGAGTAAACAGCTAAAAATTTGAGATTAATCTGTATAATTTTGATCAAAATCCCATAATTAAATATTTAAACTCATAAATTTAATTTAACAATATTTGGTTGTCGTTTTGATGCGATTAATACGAGCATGTCTAAATGTGCTCTATAGAGATTCCGTTCGAATTTTAACCGAGTAAAGAGCTGAAAAAATGAGATTAATCTGTATAATTTTGTTCAAAATCCTATAATTAAATATTTGAACTCATAAAATTTGATTTTAATAAAGTTTGGTTGTCGTTTTGATGCGATTAAAACATGCATGTCTAAATGGGATTTATAGTGATTCCGTTCGAATTTTAACCGAGTAAAACGCTGAAAATTTGAGATTAATCTGTATAATTTTGTTCAAAAGCCTATAATTAACTATTTGAAGTCATAAAATTTAATCTAACAATATTTGGTTGTCATTTTGATGCGATTAATATGAGCATGTCTAAATGTGCTCTATAGAGAATCCGTTCGAATTTTAACTGAGTAAAAACCTTAAAATTTGAGATTAATCTGTATAATTTTGTTCAAAAGCCCATAATTAACTATTTGAACTCATAAAATTTGATTTTAATAAAGTTTGGTTTTCGTTTTCATGCGATTAAAACGTGCATGTCTAAATGGGATTTATAGTGATTCTGTTCGAATTTTAACCGAGTAAACAGCTGAAAATTTGAGATTAATCTGTATAATTTTAATCAAAATCCCATAATTAAATATTTAAACTCATAAAATTAGATTTAATAACATTTGGTTTTTGTTTTGTTGGTATTAATACGTACATGTCTAAATGGGCTTTATAGAGATTCCGTTCGAATTTTAACCGAGTAAAAAGCTGAAAATTTGAGATTAAACTGTATAATTTTATTCAAAATCCTATAATTAACTATTTGAACTCATAAAATTTAATTTAACAATATTTGGTTGTCGTTTTGATGCGATTAATATGAGCATGTCTAAATGTACTCTATAGAGAATCTGTTCGAATTTTAACTGAGTAAAAACCTTAAAATTTGAGATTAATCTGTATAATTTTGTTCAAAAGCCCATAATTAAATATTTAAACTCATAAAATTTGATTTAATAACATTTGATTGTCATTTTGTTGGGATTAAAACGTGCATGTCTAAATGGGCTTTATAGAGATTCTGTTCTAATTTTAACCGAGTAAAAAGCTGAAAATTTGAGATTAATCTGTATAATTTTGTTCAAAATCCTATAATTAACTACTTGAACTCATAAAATTTAATTTAACAGTATTTGGTTGTCGTTTTGATGCGATTAAAACGTGCATGTCTAAATGGGATTTATAGTGATTCCGTTCGAATGTTAACCGAGTAAACAGCTGAAAATTTGAGATTAATCGGTATAATTTTGTTCAAAAGCCTATAATTAACTATTTGAACTCATAAAATTTAATTTAATAACATTTAGTTGTCGTATTGTTGGGATTAAACCGTGCATGTCTAAATGGGCTTTATAGAGATTCTGTTCGAATTTTGACCGAGTAAACAACAGTAAATTTGAGATTAATCTGTATAATTTTGATCAAAATCCCATAATTAAATATTTAAACTCATAAAATTAGATTTAATAACATTTGGTTGTCGTTTTGTTGGTATTAAAACGTATATGTCTAAATGGGCTTTATAGAGATTCCGTTCGAATTTTAACCGAGTAAAAAGCTTAAAATTTGAGATTAATCTGTATAATTTTGTTCAAAATCCTATAATTAACTATTTGAACTCATAAAATTTAATTTAATAATATTTGGTTATCGTTTTGTTGGGATTAAAGCGTGCATGTCTAAATGAGCTTTATAGAGATTCCGTTCTAATTTAAACCGAGTAAAATTCTGAAAATTTGAGATTAACATGTATAATTTTGTTCAAAAGTTAATAATTAAATATTTGAAATCATAAAATTTGATTTTAATAAAGTTTGGTTGTCGTTTCGTTGCGATTAAAACGTGCATGTCTAAATGGGATTTATAGTGATTCCGTTCGAATTTTATCCGAGTAAAAAGCTGATAATTTGAGATTAAATTGTATAATTTTGTTCAAAAGCCAATAATTAACTATTTGAACTCATAAAATTTAATTTAATCACATTTAATTGTCGTTTTGTTGGGAATAAACTGTGCATGTCTAAATGGGCTTTATAGAGATTCGGTTCGAATTTTAACCGAGTAAAAAGGTGAAAATTTGGGATTAATCTGTATAATTTTGATCAAAATCCCATAATTAAATATTTAAACTCATAAAATTAGATTTAATAACATTTGGTTGTCGTTTTGTTGGTATTAAAACGTACATGTCTAAATGGGCTTTATAGAGATTCCGTTCGAATTTTAACCGAGTAAAAAGCTTATAATTTGAGATTAATCTGTATAATTTTGTTCAAAATCCTATAATTAACTATTTGAACTCATAAAATTTAATTTAATAATATTTGGTTGTCGTTTTGATGCGATTAATATGAGCATGTCTAAATGTACTCTATAGAGAATCTGTTCGAATTTTAACTGAGTAAAAACCTTAAAATTTGAGATTAATCTGTATAATTTTGTTCAAAAGCCCATAATTAAATATTTAAACTCATAAAATTTGATTTAATAACATTTGGTTGTCGTTTTGTTGGGATTAAAGCGTGCATGTCTAAATGGGCTTTATAGAGATTCCGTTCTAATTCAAACCGAGTAAAATTCTGAAAATTTGAGATTAATATGTATAATTTTGTTCAAAAGTTAATAATTAAATATTTGAAATCATAAAATTTGATTTTAATAAAGTTTGGTTGTCGTTTCGTTGCGATTAAAATGTGCATGTCTAAATGGGATTTATAGTGATTCCGTTCGAATTTTATCCGAGTAAAAAGCTGATAATTTGAGATTAAATTGTATAATTTTGTTCAAAAGCCTATAATTAACTATTTGAACTCATAAAATTTAATTTAATAACATTTGGTTGTCGTTTTGTTGGGATTAAACCGTGCATGTCTAAATGGGCTTTATAGAAATTCTGTTCGAATTTTAACCGAGTAAACAGCTGAAAATTTGAGATTAATCTGTATAATATTGATCAAAATCCCATAATTAAATATTTAAACTAATAAAATTAGATTTAATAACATTTGGTTGTCGTTTTGTTGGTATTAAAACGTACATGTCTAAATGGGCTTTATACAGATTCCATTCGAATTTTAACAGAGGAAAAAGCTAAAAATTTGAGATTAATCTGTATAATTTTGTTCAAAATCCTATAATTAACTATTTGAACTCATAAAATTTAATTTAACAATATTTGGTTGTCGTGTTGAAACGATTAATATGAGCATGTCTAAATATGCTCTATGGAGAATCCGTTCGAATTTTAACTGAGTAAAAACCTTAAAATTTGAGATTAATCTGTATAATTTTGTTCAAAATCCCATAATTAAATATTTAAACTCATAAAATTTGATTTAATAACATTTGTTTGTCGTTTTGTTGGGATTAAAACGTGCATGTCTAAATGGGCTTTATAGAGATTCCGTTCTAATTTTAACCGAGTAAAATTCTGAAAATTTGAAATTAATCTGTATAATTTTATTTAAAAGATAATAATTAAATATTTGAAATCATAAAATTTGATTTTAATAAAGTTTGGTCGTCGTTTTGATGCGATTAAAACGTGCGTGTCTAAATGAGATTTATAGTGATTTCGTTCGAATTTTTTTTGAGTAAAAAGCTGAAAATTTGAGTTTAATCTGTATAATTTTTTTCAAAAGCCTATAATTAACTATTTGAACTCATAAAATTTAATTTAATAACATTTGGTTGTCGTTTTGTTGGGATTAAACCGTGCATGTCTAAATGGGCTTTATAGAGATTCTGTTCGAATTTTAACCGAGTAAACAGCTGAAAATTCGAGATTAATCTGTATAATTTTGTTCAAAAGACCATAATTAAATATTTAAACTCATAAAATTTGATTTAAAAACATTTGGTTGTCGTTTTGTTGAAATTAAAACGTGAATGTCTAAACGGGGTTTATAGAGATTCCGTTTTAATTATAACCGAGTAAAATTCTGAAAATTTTAGATTAATCTGTATAATTTTGTTCAAAAGCTAATAATTAAATATTTGAAATCATAAAATTTGATTTTAATAAAATTTGATTGTCGTTTTGATGCGATTAAAAGGTGCATGTCTAAATGGGCTTTATAGAGATTCCGTTCGAATTTTAACCGAGTATAAAGCTGAAAATTTGAGACTAATCTGTATAATTTTGTTCAAAAGCCTATAATTAACTAGTTGAAATCATAAAATTTAATTTAATAACATTTGATTGTCGTTTTGATGCGATTAATATGAGTATGTCTAAATATGCTCTATATAGAATCCGATAGAATTTTAACCGAGTAAAAACCTTAAAATTTGAGATTAATCTGTATAATTTTGTTCAAAAGCTCATAATTAAATATTTAAACTCATAAAATTTGATTTAATAACATTTGTTTGTCGTTTTGTTGGGATTAAAATGTGAATGTCTAAATGGGCTTTATAGAGATTCCGTTCTAATTATAACCGAGTAAAATTCTAAAAATTTCAGATTAATCTGTATAATTTTGTTCAAAAGCTAATAATTGAATATTTGAAATCGTAAAATTTGATTTTAATAAAATTTGGTTGACGTTTTGATGCGATTAAAACGTGCATGTCTAAATGGGCTTTATAGAGATTCCGTTCGAATTTTAACAGAGTAAAAAGCTGAAAATTTGACATTAATCTGTATAATTTTTTTCAAAATCCTATAATTAACTATATGAAGTCATAAAATTTAAGGTAATAACATTTGGTTGTCGTTTTGATGCGATTAAAATGAGCATATCTACATGTGCTCTATAGAGAATCCGTTCGAATTTTAACTGAGTACAAACCTTAAAATTTGAGATTATTTGTATAATTATGTTAAAAATCCCATAATTAAATATTTAAACTCATAAAACTTTATTTAATAACATTTGGTTGTCATTTTGTTGGGATTAAAACGTGCATGTATAAATGGGCTTTATAGAGATTCCGTTCTAATTTTAACCGAGTAAAATTCTGAAAAATTCAGATTAATCTGTACAATTTTGTTCAAAAGCAAATAATTAATTATTTGAAATCATAAAATTTGATTTTAATCAAATTTGGTTATTGTTTTGATGCGATTAAAACGTGCATGTCTGAATGGGCTTTATAGAGATTCTGTTCGAATTTTAATCGAGTAAAAAGTTGAAAATTTGAGATTAATTTGTATAATTTTGTTCATAAGCCTATAATTAACTATTTGAACTCATAAAATTTAATTTAATAACATTTGGTTGTCGTTTTGATACGATTAATACGAGCATGTCTAAATGTGCTCTATAGAGAATCCGTTCAAATTTTAACCAAGTAAAAACCTTAAAATTTGAGATTAATCTGTATAATTTTATTCAAAAGCCCATAATTAAATATTTAAACTCATAAAATTTGATTTAATAATATTTGGTTGTCGTTTTGTTGGGATTAAAACGTTCATGTCTAAATGGGCTTTATAGAGATTCCGTTCTAATTATAACCGAGTAAAATTCTGAAAATTTCAGATTAATCTGTATAATTTTGTTCAAAAGCTAAAAATTAACTATTTGAAATCATAAAATTTGATTTTTAAAAAAATTTAGTTGTCATTTTGATGTGATTAAAACGTGCATTTCTAAATGGGATTTGTAGAGATTTCGTTCGAATTTTTTTTTGAAAGAAAGGGCCTCATTAAAAAACCCCTATAGCCAGTCATCCCGAGAGGTGAGAAGGCCCCTTATGGTAAAAAGAGTACCTAAGTTATTATTGTGAAAGAGAGGAAAATCTCTCCGAGTTTACAGAAGCCCGAATAAAATCGGGAAAGAAACAGTCAAAGGAGCAAGAAGTAAAGGAACGTAAAGCCTTGGTAGCCAAAACATGGGCTACAACGTTAGCAGCTCTAGGCACATAACAAATCTTACAATCTGGCAAACTACCAAGAGTGGAGCGGATGCGAGCCACTAAGTGTTGTACTGTGGAAAGATCTTGACAAAGAACGTTGTTGACTTTGTTGGCAATGGAAGCAGAATCAGTTTCAATAATCACATTAGACCAGCAATTAGCAACGGCAAAACGTAAACCTTCCAGGATGGCGAGGGCCTCGGCGGAAACAGGATCTGGGCAAATAAGAGGCATAGAAGAGAGCCAGAAGAGTCTCGAGCAATGATGCCAGCGGCAGCCCCCTTAAGACAGGGTCAAAAGCCCCATCCGTGTTAATTTTGACGAAACTAGAAGCCGGGTTTCATCCATCTAGCCTGAGCAAAAGTGGGCTCAGCTAGCCGAGAATGCTGGTGGGACACATCAGTGGACGATGTATAATCAGTGAAAAGTTGTTGTGCATTGGAAATAGTTAACCAAATTGGTTGGAGATGGTTGTTGTGGACAAAATCATTACGGCGATTCCATAAGTTCCATAAAACCGTAATGAGCAGCGAGAATTGCTGCAAGGAGAGAAAACTAGCAGCATCAAAGAGCCACTAATGGGGGGTAGTATAAGTACTGGTCAGAACTCGAGAGGGGAGTCCATCCAAAAGGAGCGCCTCCTTGGCACTAGGACAATCCCTCATAGCATGGAGAGAGGATTCAATAGCCATATTACAAATAGGGCAGGACCCAGGACCAAGATTGGCTTGAAGGATTTTCTGGCCAGAGGGTGGTGCATCATGACATAAACGCCAACCAAAGGAACGAACTTTGGGAAGAGTAGGCAATTTTGATAAAACTTTCCAGAGTTTAGAGGGCCTAAGAACAGGCTCAGGCTGCAACTGCAAAAAATGGTAACCAGAGCGTATTGTATAAGTACCAGCATCATGGTTACCCCAGAGAATGATATATTTAATATCATTAATAATAGGAACATTAAGTATGGTATTAGCATCTTCATGAGAGAAATAAGCTCTGACTTTGGATTCATCCCAACGGGGTAAGTTATGCACCATAAAAGAACCCGCTCGAAGAAGGACTTCGTCATTCACCTCATAATCACCATAAAGGTGTACAGGCTGAGTACCACCCTATTTGTCAAAATGAATAGAAACGTTACTAGCCATGCCAGGGCGAATGAAAAAGCCATTGTGAAGCTTAGAAATAGCAATACTAAGACCCTTCCAAGCAAAGGAAGAGCTCCGATTGTAATCAAAATCAAGGACTGAGCCCGTAGGATAGTACTTGTATTTATAGACCTGACTAAGAAGGTTATCAGGCTCGCAAATCAATCGCCAGATTTGTTTACCTAGCAATGCGATATTAAAGTGGTGAAGATCCCGAAATCCTACACCAAGTGAACCATCCAGAATTTGGTTTACAATCAAAAAGATCATTCTTATCAAGACAATCTCTAAAGCTATTGATTTGTGATCGCGTTCGGCGCGAACCACCTTGTTTTTTATTATCATAAAGAATTTCGTTAAAATCCCCCCCTAAAAGCCAGGGAAGAGTTGATGTAAATTGAAGAGTATCTAATAGCTGTCAGGTTTTGTATTTGTTTGCTGTTTCAGGAAAGCCATGTAAATCGGAAAAATGGAATCGTATTCGTTCAAAAGAGTTAATGACGTCAATAGGATGATCCGAATAGGAAAGCAAATCAATGGAAGTTTTGTTATTCCAAATAATGGCGAGCCCTGTACAAGGAGGCCTGGAATCAATAGCAATACACCCATGCATGCCAAGCTTGTGCTTAATTTGATCCATATTTTGAGAGTTCAATCTAGTCTCACAAAGAAAGAGGCAATCGACATCATGCTTGGTAGTTGCACGTTGTAATGCGAGAACTGCCTGAGTGTTGCCAAGACCCTGGTAGTTCCAACATAAGAGTTTCATTTTCCTCGGTGGGGTTGATCACCGTCAACCTCCATCGAAGAATTTTTTGCGCTGCTCATCCCAGCAAAATAAGCTCTAGCCTTAGACGAGAGATGCAATCTCTTACCAAGAGGCGTGAGGGGGTAGAATAGATGAAATATAGGACTAATATATGAAGGCAGGAATATCAAATTAGTAGCAGTAGAACATCGTAAACGAGGCATATAGAAAGTGCTTAAGTGAGACTGTAAACAAAGACAAGAAGCCATAATAGGAAGACACAATCGCAAAAGAGGGACATCATAAAAGATGTTGGAGTAATCCCTTTGAAAGGGTGGTACAATTAGAGCAAGAAAGACCCGTGGAAGAGAGAGGTAGTAGTCATTGCAGAGAGTCATAGAAGGAATAGCTAAGTATATCTCATACTAGTAAATTAAAGAAACTAAAAGATATGCAACAAAAGAACAGAAAGAATAAAAAAGAAAACAGTAAAGATAGTATTATTCCATATAAAAGGAAACAACAAGACAAAAACCTTAAAGACCAGGCCTAAGCCAAATGGTCCTAAAAAAAAGAAAGAAAGGTAAAAAACGACAAAAGTGGAAGTAAAAACAAAAGGGATAAGGGTATCATGCATAAAGATAGCATATTGTAAGACAGGAACTGCCAGAGCGATCCGTTCGAATTTTAACCGAGTAAAAAGCTGAAAATTTGAGATTAATCTATATAATTTTGTTAAAAAGCCTATAATTAACTATTTGAACTCATAAAATTTAATTTAATAACATTTGGTTGTCGTTTTGATACGATTAATACGAGCATGTCTAAATGTTCTCTATAGAGAATACCTTCAAATTTTAACCGAGTAAAAACCTTAAAATTTGAGATTAATCTGTATAATTTTGTTCAAAAGCCCATAATTAAATATTTAAACTCATAAAATTTGATTTAATAATATTTGGTTGTCGTTTTGTTAGGATTAAAACGTGCATGTCTAAATGGGCTTTATAGAGATTCCGTTCTAATTTTAACCGAGTAAAATTATGAAAATTTCAGATTAATCTGTATAATTTTGTTCAAAAGCTAATAATTAAATATTGGAAATCATAAAATTTTATTTTAATAAAATTTGATTGTCGTTTTGATGCGATTAAAACGTGCATGTCTAAATGGGCTTTATAGAGATTCCGTTCAAATTTTAACCGAGTAAAAAGATGAAAATTTCATATTAATCTGTATAATTTTGTTCAAAAACCTATAATTAAGTATTTGAACTCATAAAATTTAAGTTAATAAAATTTGTTTGTCGTTTTGATGCGATTAATACGAGCATGTCTAAATGTTCTCTATAAAGAATCCGTTTGAATTTTAACCGAGTAAAAACCTAAAATTTGAGATTAATCTGTATAATTTTGTCCAAAAGCTAATAATTTAATTTTGTCCAAAAGCTAATAATTGAACATTTGAAATCATAAAATTTGATTTTAATAAAATTTGGTTGTCGTTTTGATGCGATTAAAACTTGCATGTCTAAATGGGCTTTAAAGAGATTCCGTTCGAATTTTAACCGAGTAAAAAGTTGAAAATTTGAGATTAATCTGTATAATTTTGTTCAAAAGCCAATAATTAACTATTTGAACTCATAAAATTTAATTTAATAAAATTTGGTTTTCGTTTTGATGCGACTAATACGAGCATGTCTAAATGTGCTCTATAGAGAATCCGTTCAAATTTTAACCGAGTAAAAACCTTAAAATTTGAGATTAATCTGTATAATTTTGTTCAAAAGCCCATAATTAAATATTTAAACTCATAAAGTTTGATTTAATAATATTTGGTTGTCGTTTTGTTGGGATTAAAACGTGCATGTCTAAATGGGCTTTATATAGATTCCGTTCTAAGTTTAACCGAGTAAAATTCTAAAAATTTCAGATTGATGTGTATAATTTTGTTCAAAAGCTAATAAAAATATTTGAAATTATAAAATTCGATTTTAATAAAATTTGGTTGTCGTTTTGATGCGATTAAAACGTGCATGTCTAAATGGGCTTTATAGAGATTCCGTTCGAATTTTAACTGAGTAAAAAGCTGAAAATTTGAGATTAATCTGTATAATTTTGTTAAAAAGCCTATAATTAACTATTTGAACTCATAAAATTCAATTTAATAACATTTGGTTATCGTTTTGATGCAATTAATACGAGCATGTCTAAATGTGCTCTATAGAGAATCCGTTCAAATTTTTTTTTGAAGGAAAGGGCCTCGTTAAAAACCCCCTATAGCCGACCACCCCGAGAGGTGAGAAGGCCCCTATGGGGAAAAGAGTACCCAAGGTATTATTGAGAAGAAGAGGAGAACCTCTCCAAGTTTACAGAGGCCCGAATAAAATCGGGAAAGAAACAATCAAAAGAACAAGAAGAAAAGGAACGCAAAGCCCTACTAGCTAGAGTATGGGCTACAACATTAGCATCTCTAGGCACATAACAAATCTTACAATTAGGTATAGTACCCAGAGTGGCACGAATGTGAGTTGTCAAATGCTGCACTGTGGAAAGATCTCGAGGCGGAGCATTATTAACCTTGTTGGCAATGGGAGCAGAGTCAGTTTCCAGGATCACATTGGACCATCCATTGGCGGCAGCGAGCCGTAAACCTTCCAAAATAGCTAGAGCCTCAGTAGAGGCAGGATCCGAACAAAGAAGGGGCAGGAAACAGCCACCAAGCACTGTACCAGAAGAATCACGAGCAATAACACCAGCAGTAGCACCTCTTAGAACAGGGTCAAAAGTCCCATCCGTGTTAATTTTGACAAAACCGGGAGCCGGTTTCATCCATCTAGCTGGAGCAAGAGTGGGCTCAGCTAGCCGAGAGGATTGGCGGGCCTCAACATTAGAGGATGTATAATCAGTTAGAAGTTTTTGGGCAGAGGCAACAGTTAACCAAATCGGTTGAACATGGTTGTTATGAACAAAGTCATTACGACGGTTCCAAAGGTTCCATAAAATTATGATAAGAAGAGAAAATTGGTGTAGGGAGAGGAAACCAGCAGCATCAGAAAGCCACTGATGGGGAGAAGTATAAACATTGGACAACAACCTGTGGGGGAGGCCTGCCAAGAGGATCGCCTCCTTAGCACTAGGACAATCACGCATAGCATGGATAGAAGTTTCAACAGTCAGGTTGCAAATAGGGCAAACTCCAGGACCAAGGTTAGCCTGCAATATTTTCTGACCAGAGGGTAACGCATCATGACATAAACGCCATCCAAAGGAACGAACTTTGGGCAGAGTAGGCAACTTAGCCAAGATTTTCCAAAGTTTAGAAGGCCTGTTAACAGGCCCTAATTGCGACTGCAAAAATTGATAACCAGAGCGGACCGTATAGACACCTGCATCATGGTAACCCCAAAGAGTAGAGTCATTAATATCATTAATAATTGGAACGTTAAGGATGGTATTAGCATCTTCATAGGAAAAATAATCTCGCACTTTGCCTTCATCCCAACGGGGTAAATTATGGAGCATGAAAGAACCTGCACGAAGAGGGACTTCGTCATTTATTTCATAATCACCATAAAGGTGAACGGGCTGAGAACCACCCCACCTATCAAAATGAATCTGAATATTACTGGACATGCCAGGGCGTTTGAAAAATCCGTAACGAAGCTTAGAAAGAGCAATACTTAGACCCTTCCAAGCAAAGGAAGAACTTCGCGTATGAGCGGACTCTAAGACGAAGCCCGTAGGAAAGTACTTACATTTGTATACTTGGCTTAGAAGGTTATCAGGTTCACAAATTAACCGCCAAATTTGTTTGCCTAGCAGAGCAATGTTAAAGTGGTGAAGATCACGAAACCCTACACCTCCAGCAGCTTTAGGGAGGCAGAGAGTATCCCAGGGAAGCATGTGCCACCCACGTTTGCCAGCCTTCCCCGACCACCAATATCGACGTATGACGGTAGTCATATCATCAATAATATTTTGTGGTAAGAGGTAACAGGACATGACATATTGAGGCAACGATTGGATAATCGCTTTAATGAATACTTCACGACCACTGAAGGAAAGGAGATGTTTATCCCAAGTACTCAGCCGGGCATTCATATTTTCCCTGGTGAACCCTAAGGCTGCAGTTTTGTTCTTCCCAATGAGGAGGGGAACCCCTAGATAAATACCAGGGTCAGCCACTTCTCTTACACGAAGGATATCATAAATTTGTGCCCTGAGCAACGCGGAGGTTTTCCGTGAGAAGAAGATAGTAGATTTTTCAAAATTCACCGCTTGTCCCGACGAGGAAGCGTAAGTCCGCAAAGCATCCTTGAGACGCTGAGCCTCTGTGGTTGTATTTTTGATAAAGACAACACAGTCATCCGCAAAAAGAAGGTGGTTAATGCGAGGGCCATTCCTACTAGCACGGAGGCCAGGGAGATGACCAGTGGCTTGTTCAGCATTGAGCAAGGCAGAAAGACCTTGAGTGCAGAAAAGAAATAAAAAAGGAGAGAGGGGGTCTCCTTGCCGTAACCCTCTACGGGGCTTGAAGGGCCGTGAAAGGGAATCATTAATTCGAACTTGATAAGATACCGAAGAGATACACCGCATAATGAGAGAAACCCAGTTGGTGTGGAAGCCTAGACGAAGCATAACTTGTTCAAGAAAGGGCCATTCAACACGGTCGAAGGCTTTTTCCATATCTAGCTTTAGACTAGCACCTTTTGCCAAGGAAGTAACATCAGAGTTGAGAGTATGAATAAGCTCATGAGCGATAAGGATGTTATCAGTAATGTTTCGCCCGCGAACGAAAATAGCCTGATTACCACTAATGCATAAGGGCATGATGGATTTTAGCCGATTGACTAAAACTTTCGACACAGTTTTATAAATGACTGTGCAGAGACTAATAGGTCGGAGATGTCGCATAGTAGTAGGGTCACTAACTTTAGGAATAAGAACAATAATGGAATGATTGACCTCTTCTAAATTAACAGACCCATGTAAAAGCCCGAGGCAGAGATTAATAAAATCTGGGCCAAGGATGTCCCAATATTTTCGGAAGAAACCGCTCGGGAAGCCATCAACACCGGGTGCTTTCCTCGGGTCAATATCACGAAAGGTGACAAAAACTTCATCTGCTGTGAAAGCCTTGTTAAGATCAGTATTCATTGAGTCGGTAACAATAGAAGGAATGTTATCCAATATGGAAGACGCTATAGTAGGAGAGGAAGAAGCAAAAAGATGTTGAAAGTAACTGACAACAATAGACATAATGTCATGCGAATCAGTATGCCAGAGATTCTGATCATTAAAAAGCCCAGCAAGATGGTTCTTCCGTTGCCAGTTGGTTGCCCTTGCATGAAAAAAGGAAGTGTTTTTGTCACCATGTGCAAGCCAGTGTGCCCGAGCTCGTTGAGCCCAATAAATTTCCTTCTCCGTAAGTAATCGATCAAGCTCGCTCTTAGCAGCAAGGAAGTTATGAGCATCCGTAGCCGGGAGTTAACGTTGGAGACCCATATTGATAAAGTCAGTAAGCTGAGTGATACGTTCAGAGGATTTAATAAGCTTATTAGATTGCCATTTATCCAAGAAGCGTCCAATATCTTGAAGCTTCTGAAGAGTCGAACGATTTTGGTTAGACCAAACATCAGCAATTCGAGGTAGAACCTCTGGGTTGTCAGCCCAGCAACTCTCGTAGCGAAAAGGAAAACGAGAGCGCGTAGAACGTGGAATTTGAGAGGGGTTTGTATCCACTAAGATAGGGCAGTGGTCAGAACGTGCTTGGAAAAAGGATATAGCTTGACAATTAGGAAAAGCATGAAACCAAGCTGAATTTCCGAGAAAACGATCAAGTCGTTCCATAATAGTTTTCGTAGCACGTCCTGCACGAGTCCAAGTGAACCAACCAGTTGTAGGTTCGCAATCGAAAAGATCATTCTTGTCGAGACAATCCCGAAAATTGTTAATTTGTGATCTAGCGCGCCGAGAGCCACCTTGTTTTTCATAATCATAGAGAATTTCATTAAAGTCCCCCCTAAAAGCC
The DNA here is from genome assembly GCA_035048815.1 of Abelmoschus esculentus. Classification (NCBI taxonomy): domain Eukaryota; kingdom Viridiplantae; phylum Streptophyta; class Magnoliopsida; order Malvales; family Malvaceae; genus Abelmoschus; species Abelmoschus esculentus. Next base: position 5,746,126 of record JAUCBN010000026.1, on the reverse strand, counting down.
AGGGGAGGGTGGAATTAGAATTAAGAGAATCTATTATCTGCCAGGTTTTATGTTTGTTGGCAGTTTCAGGGAATCCATGTAGCCCAGAGAAGTGGAACGGTACTGCCCCGTAAGAGATAACTACATCAATATGACGATCCGAGTAGGAAAGCAAGTCAACTGAGACCTTGTTATTCCAAATTAAGGCAAGCCCGGTACAAGAGGGCCTGGAATCAACAGCTATGCATCCATGCATGCCAAGCTTGTGTTTAATTCTATCCATATTGGAATGATTCAATCTCGTTTCGCAAAAAAAGACGCAGTCAGCATCATGCTTCGAAGTAGCACGTTGAAGTTCAAGAATTGCCTGGGTGTTGCCAAGACCCTAACAGTTCCAACATAAAAGTTTCATTTATCTCGGCGGGGTTGATTCCCATCAACCTCCGCCGTAGAGTTTTTAATGCTTCTTATCCCAGCTAAGTGTACCCTAGCCCAGCTCGAAGAACAAAGTCGGATAAGTGTAATTATCACAGAAGATAGATAAATCGAATGAAAAGAAGTAGAAGACCCGGAAGGTCGCAGGCATAAGCCGAAAAAAGAGGTAAAAATCGAGAAGGAACGACATCATTAAAGATGTTAGAGAATTCCCTAAAAAAGGGTGGAATAGTCAAGGTAGGTAAAATCTCCTTAAAAGGTAGATAGCAAACAGAATAGATAAGTAGAAGATAAATAGACGGACGTGTCATAATAAAAAAGTCCAATAAAATAAAATAAAACGCAACAAAGATACATGAAAAGTAAGAAAACAAAGCAGAAAAGATATTATTATTCCATAAATCAAAAGACAACAAAACCGAAAAAACAAAGCAAAAACAGCCAAAGGTTCCTAACATAAACGGAAAACGAAAAAAACTAAAACAAGGAAAAGAAAAAATAATAGATAAAGAGACAACAATCATGAAGCTAGCAAATTGTAGAACCGGAACTGTCAAAGCAAAGCCAAAGCTCAGACAGTTCCAAGGTAAACGCATCATTTCTGTCGGCGGGGTTGATCAGAATCAACCTCCGCCGTAGAGTTTTTAACGCTGCTCATCCCAGCTCTCTCAGTAGGCATAGTGCCAGCACGAGGACGCTTAACCCTAGCATTCTCATCAGAGGGAGGAGTTCGCTTCGCACCTCGACTTGAGGTTATCCGAGCAGCTTGCCGAGGAGTTGGAGCAGATTCAAGCCATTCAGTGGCCTCTTGGAAATCTTGGTCATTGGCTAGATCAGCCTCCAAGTCTTGGAGTTCAGGATCCAAAAGACTCACATCCCCAGTGTTAACGATGGACGACTGTCTAGCAGTAATATTAGAACTCTGGTCAGGAAAAACCATTTGCAACGGCTGTGTAGGATAGCGTCTAGCAGTAAGCTTGCTAGGGACCGTTGGGAGGAGTCTGGGCCCTTTGGAAAAGACTGAAGGCTCAGTACTTGGAGCAGGTTCAGCGCCACTATCCGAAAGAGAGGGTATAACCCCTTTATCCTTCCCGTTGCTAGTAGTAGGGTTGGAGGATTGAGATGGTGTAGACATGTGTTGAGCATTGGCGTCATTGGAGATATAGCGGATTCGTCCACGTTGAGATGGTTGAGGATCCCTCTTTTTAGGTACATACCGTAGCCAATCATCGAAAGGAAGTTGCTCAGGTCGCGAATCCGCCGGAACGGAGCAAGAATCCAAGGAGTGCCCAATACGGCCACAGCAGGGGCAAAAGGTTGGAAGGCGTTCATATTGAAGCGGACAGAATCTTGTGGAGGGCCCTCCTCCAATAGCAACACAACGCCTAATAGGCTGAGTGGCCTCAAGGGACAACCCAACCCGAAGATAGTCAACCATGTTGGAGTCGATTTTCCTCGTATCAATTTTAGTGACAAGACCAATTAGAGATCCCAATGATTTGCCAATATCATGAGCAGATTCTTCAGAGGCTAGGAAAATATGTGGGATGTTGTAGATGCGAACCCAAATGTTCATTGTAGAGAAAGAATGTTTGTCAGGAGTGATAGAGGGGTTATACTAGGAAAGAGCAAGCCAATCATCTTTGTAAGTCCAAGGCCCCCTTGATAGAATATCATCTTTAATTTTCTTATCCCTAAAACGGATGAGGAACATGCGTGGTTTCAGAATACTCATAGATAACAGTTTGGCCGAAGTCCAAATGCCAGTAAAAGCCTTGATGATCACCTGATCATCAAACTCCCATGAAGAAATAAGTTTCCCGAGAATGGTGGAATGCGTTTCCTCTTCAGACGAGCTCCAAGAAGTACCCGGTTGGAAGACAGTTGCTTGTTCCTCAGTAGTAAATTGAATATTGCCAAGATGTTGGAGGAATGACTTAGAGTCTATTGGAAAGAAATTGCAAAGAGCAAAGAGGAGGATCAGAGGAAAAAGAAGAAGATGGCGTGTGGATGAGAGAATATGAGAGCAAAAGCCAGGTTTATATAATGTTGGAAGAGTTTGAATTGAAGTAGGAGTACAATTTAAAAAATAAGAATAGGATAATAAAAGAAAGAGACAGATAATAGTATGAATTGAAAATAAAAGAATATAAAGAATTTGAGAATAGAAAGACAAAGATAACTTGTCATATATGAAAAAAGAAGTAGAGGAGAAAAGAGTTTGGTATGGAGAAGGAATGTAAAAATAAAATATAAAAGCCTTATTAAGAGGCCAAGTTTGAATAGGATGAAGCTTGAGAAGTATATAATAAAAGTATTGTATCGAAGGAGTATAGATCCAAAAAAACTTGTAGAGATGTAACCTAAAATCGGTACAAGTGTAAAACCGGTGATCGGTTAGTAAGGATAGTACACCGTTAAAGATATTGGACAAAGCCCTATGTAAGGGTGGTATATAAATAAAATGAATACTAGATGGCAAGACCAAGTCGTTACCCAACTTAATTAGTGCACAAAGGCACAAACGGAACCTCCCATGCAGCACGTGTGTAGATCGGCAAAAAGGTTGTACAACCTTCTCTACCCTCACGAAGAGAGGAGCCATGGGGGCAAGCTGCATAATGCAGCATCTACAACCGACCAAACATCCGTCTGGCAGAAGGAAGACGACGGCAGGAACCAACGACAATAAAGAAGAAAACACAAGAAGCGGAGCTTGAAGGAAGGAGGACAAGCCCAAAACAAAGATAAAGGAGAAAACAAGGGAATATGGCCGAGGAAGCACACACCGTCGAACCTGAAACAAGGCAGCAAACCGAGGGCAAACACCTACCGTGGCCAAACACCTGCAGAGGAGAGCAATGTATCTGCTTGTGCCTGCATAATGGGCGATGAAAATAACCAACATGGAGAACAAAACAATAACAAAGAAACAAAAAGAATGAAAAAAACTTGTAACACAGAAACAGTAACATAAACAAGAAAACAAAGAACCAAAAGCAAGAAGAAAGCCATAGAAGCAGTAACAAAGACAAAGAAGCAAAGAACCAATAACCAAAAGAAGACCAAAGAAATATGCGAAAATAACCTGATCAAAGAAGCAAAGAAAATAAAGCAGAAAGGCGATCAAAACCCCGATCGCACAATGCGGGGAAGGAAGACAAACAAAGTGGAAACAAAAGAAGATAACGAAACGATGCCCAGTAGCACCACAAAACCAAGAACGAAGGAGAAACCCCGGAGAAAGGAGATCGATATCAGGAGGGCGAGAACATTGACAGTGAACTGAATATCCATGAAGCAGCATATCAGAAAACTGAAGAGAGAAACCCTTCTCCTGCCGACGGAGATGCGGGAGGAGAACGGTGGATTCTACCAACAAGAAAAAGGCAGAGACGCAACCTATGAAGCAAAAACAAAGAAAAGTAGGGGACTTTGAAACGAAATAGGATTCCTCCTTAGACTGGAATTCCAATCCAATCCAAGGAAGCATATTCATCACAAGACAAAGGAGGGAAAGAAACATGATCCCGAACAGCAAAACCTGCATAAACCGGTACCAAGGACATACCTGGAGAAAAGAGACCGTCAGCGACGTTGGCCAGTGATCGAGTAGGTATACAAATCCATAAGGATTTGTTGGTATAATGTATAATGAAGGAAAAGATCGGCATCGGACGCAGGCGAGGAAGGAGACCATCAAATGAGCAAAGATGATAACCGACGAACCCTAAAAAGGGAGGACAACGTCGCTGGTGCTAGTTTCGATCTGAAGAAGATGGTGAAAACGATGGATGTTCCTTCCTCTCTCAAACGTGGAGGTAGAGCGGGAGAGCCGATCGAAACAGCAAAGGGATCGGTGGTGGAGAAGGCGGCGGCAAACAAGAAGGAAAAGGGACGTAGGGGGGAGAGAGAGAGGAGAGAAAAGGAAGAAACAATCCATCCCGTTCGAATTTTAACTGAGTAATCCGTTCATCCGTTCAAATTTTAATTGACTAAAAACCTTAAAATTTAAGATTAATTTGTATAATTTTATTCAAAAGCCCATAATTAAATATTTAAACTCATAAAATTTGATTTAATAATATTTGGTTATCGTTTTGTTGGGATTAAAACGTGCTTGTCTAAATGGGCTTTATAGAGATTTCGTTCTAATTTTAACCGAGTAAAATTCTCAAAATTTGAGATTAATCTATATAATTTTGTTCAAAAGCTAATAATTAAATATTTGAAATCATAAAATTTGATTTTAATAAAGTTTGGTTGTCGTTTTGATGCGATTAAAACGTGCCTGTCTAAATGGGATTTATAGTGATTCCGTTCGAATTTTAACCGAGTAAAAGGCTGAAAATTTGAGATTAATCTGTATAATTTTGTTAAAAGCCTATAATTAACTATTTGAACTCATAAAATTCAATTTAAAAACATTTGGTTATCGTTTTGATGCAATTAATACGAGCATGTCTAAATGTTCTCTATTGAGAATCCGTTCAAATTTTAATCGAGTAAAAACCTTAAAATTTAAGATTAATTTGTATAATTTTGTTCAAAAGCCCATAATCAAATATTTAAACTCATAAAATTTAATTTAATAACATTTGGTTGTCATTTTGTTGGGATTAAAACGTGCATGTCTAAATGGGCTTTATAGAGATTCCGTTCCAATTTTAATCGAGTAAAATTGTGAAAATTTCAGATTAATCTATATAATTTTTTTCAAAAGCTAATAATTAAATATTTGAAATCATAAAATTTGATTTTAATGAAATTTGGTTGTTGTTTTGATGCGATTAAAACGTGGATGTATAAATGGGCTTTATAGAGATTTCGTTCGAATTTTAACCGAGTAAAAAGCTGAAATTTGGGATTAATCTGTATAATTTTGTTCAGAAGCCTATAATTAACTATTTGAACTCATAAAATTTAATTTAATAACATTTGGTTGTCGTTTTGATGCGATTAATACGAGCATGTCTAAATGTGCTCTATAGAGAATCTGTTCGAATTTTAATAGAGAAAAAACCTTAAAATTTGAGATTAATCTGTATAATTTTTGTAATCACTAATTTTATCCGGTGTCTAAATTCGGGTTCAATTTTAATTCTCATTTCAATAACGGGCTTGAAAATGTCAGAAAAAGAGAATCAAAAATTACTTCATTAGCGTATATGTATTTTATCCAAAAATCACAAAAATATTACTTTATATATATTAAAATTATACCTAACTAATATTTTGTTCTTTCTACTTCCTTTTAATATATATATATATATATCATATGTTATTTTCAATCTTAATTTTCGGTAAACTAGTTTATTATTTAAAAGCTTTACTCCATTTTATTTATTATTATCAATATTTTCATCCTTATTGTGATATACATGTATTTCTTTTCTTTTATTGATTTATTTGTTAATGTTATTATTAATATATTATTACTTTATTTTATTGCATCCTTTATTTGTTTTTTTATTATTATTATTTTATGTTATTATATTATTGTTATTATCTTTTCTTTTTATTATTATTATTTAATTTTATTTAGTCTTTTATTCTTATATTTCAAAACATAAATATTAAATCCTTAAATAAATAATCAAGCCTAAAAAAAATAATAATAAATAATAATATAACAGTCCATAACATAAATCCATACACAAATATATATATAAGCCCGTTATACATCAAGCCCAATATACATCAAGCCCATTTTTTTAAGCCCAGAGCCGGATAAAAAAAACCTAATGCCTCTTTTGTTGTTTTGCGCAGCCCGTCTACCACCGTTGGATCAAACCCAGATCCAACGGTCCAGATCGTGAAGGGAGAAACGGTAGCTCGTCCACGCGCGTCCCTTTGTATACCGCGTGCACAGCACGCGCGCGTGTAACCCACGCACGCGACGATTCAATGACCAGATGGCTCCTCTGTCTGCTCTGACCGTCGCCGTTCTCCGATTCCGGCCACCATATTTCGCATACAAACAAAGAAAAAGAGTGTCAGAGTGTACGAAATTTACAGCAGGATACAGAGAATTTCGGCCTATTTACCAACAGATTTCAGAGGGTAATCAGGGGGATTCAACCGATCGATCTTATCTTGAAAATCTCTCGGCCAGATTGAAAATCAAATAGAAAAGAAAAAGCTTTGAAGGTATTCTTCAACCTTTGCATGCATGTTAAAAGCCCTAGAAAAGGAGAGTCTTTTTTACCTTTTTTTTTTGGGGGGGTGTCTCGGTTAAGCTTTCGCCGCACTCCTCCACGTCCGGCAACAAACCTCGCGGCTCCAAAGCCGTCGTCGGTGAGCCAAAGAAAGGAAGGCGGAGATCTGGTGCTTAAATCGGACCTTTCCTGTTCATCTTCTTCTGAAAATGAGTCCTTCTTGGTAGTTTCCTGAAAGAAAAAGGGGTCTCGTTAGTAGATCTAGAGTTTTTTGAAGTCGAGTTTTGAAAGCAAAACACAAAGAGGAGTTTTCTTACCGTTGGTCATTGTTGCCGGATTTTTGGGGTTGAGGTTTCTGGAAAATGGGAAGAACACTCATGTGAATCTTTGGTTTTCTGGGTAGAGAAGAAGTAGAGAAATGCGTTTCTCTCTTTGATTTTGGACGAAAACAATGAGAAAGAGTATTTTAAAATTTCAGATTTATGTTTTATACTCACCTATAAAAAGAAATGGGTTATTTACTTCATTTAAATCCCTCCGTCCCTTTGATATTATGCATGAGGTCCCTTGACCTTTGTTTCGTATTTTAATTTAGTCACTGATTTTATCAGAATCACCTTTTTGATTTGGCTTATTTATTTCTTGGTCCCTCCTTGCTTTGATAATTACTTCCAGATCATTCCCCGTTTCGAAATAACGGTCTGAGGGTCTGGATATTTTTTAATCTTTTCAATCCAGTCCCATTTCGAGTTTAATTTATTTTATTTATGTTATTTATCTTATTCAAATTTATTTTATTTATGTATTATCGCTTATATGCATTCATACTTTGTTCCTTTAAATATGTTTCTGATTTATTATTTATTTCATGAATTGTGTATTTATTTCCGTTTTATTGTTCATGCATGTATTTTAGTTATCTTATGTTTAGTGTTATGCATATATCTCATCTACACATGTTATGTTGTCATGCATATTTCACTAAGGCTTCACATATTTAATTTATATTTCATGTTGTATTTTATTTTGCTCACATCGTTTATTTTGTATATTCCAATTGTTCACATGTACTTGTTTTTCTTGTATTAGTATATTTATTTGTCATGTCCATCTCTTTTTGCTAAGTCATATCCCATGTTCCCATTAATTAATGAATCTAATCCCGAACATCGTTATTCGGTCGTAACGGGCCCGTGTTCCAATGCAATGGTCGCGGTGTATGCGTTGCCTTCGAATAAAGACACGGTAAAAATAAAATTGATTCGAATCTTTAAACAAAAATAATTTAAATGCCACTTTAATTAAAAAATATCCAAAATTAATTAAGCGGTAATTTATTTTAAAGGTGCCAATTTTTGGGCAGTTTTTAAACACTAAACCTGTTTTTAAACCGTAACCGACTCTCGAGCCCAAACACTTCGAATCTCTGGTTTTCCGGTGTTCGGTCTACCAAAAGTGACCGGTGGCGACTCCAATCCGTGTTTTAAAAAAAATTATTCACTCCCAATTTCGAAATTTTAAAAACCTAATCCCAACCCTTTTTAAGTCACTTTCCAACTTTTTCAAAGAATCAATTTTAAAATCAATTTCATCTTCTAAAACTCCCAAACCCATTTTCAATCCTAACTTTAGAAACCCTTAATTCAAAATTCCTTTTTTCAATTTCAAACCCTAAATTCCCAAAATTTGGATCTAAATTCCCTTTTTAAGGCCTAATCCCAATTTTAAAAAAATTAAACCGTGAATATTTAGTTTTGAGACGTTATAAGCCCTAAATTCTTAATCATTTCATAATTAGCACCCCTTTTTGTCAAAATAATTTTAAACTCGATTTTTAAAAGGGTCGCTACAGTTGGCGACTCTGCTGGGGAACATTTTTTTTTAAAAATGAGTCAAGCCTTGTTTTTAAATACCGCTTAATTAATTTTGGGAGTTTGAATTAAAGTGGCAATTAAATTATCTTTTGTTTATTAATTCGAAGTTATATCATTTCAACCTGTCTCTTTAAGTGGGGGAAAATACTAAGGCTTTCGTAAGGATATTGTTCCTTCGTAGGGGCCTAGTAAAGTACCTTCGGGGCTCGACTACCCTATGTCTTCGTAGGAATATTGTTTCCTTGTATGGGCATAGCGAAAGGGTCCTCCCGAATTGAACTCGATTGAGATGAGCCTATAATGGGTGATGATCGGGGGCCTTGCTACTCTTAGAAGAGGACAACAAGGACAATTCGGGTACCTCCTAGAACCAAAATTGCATTTAGAGAACTAGTAAACCCACCCCATTAGAGCCATGCGGATAACCTAGGTGAATTAGGTATGATATCTAGATTTTGTTTCCTCCATGTCTTTTGTTTATGTCATTTATTTATGCTTTTGATATTTATGGCATCCTTACTAACACATCTCCCTTTTTCTTTTGTTTGTTTTGTCTTCTTCCTTTTCTTGCATTCTTTTTGCATTCCTTTTTTTAGAAGGTGTTGATTCGAGTGGTTTGCCCGCATTGAGAGCTTTCATTATGGATAAAAGTCTTCTAGGTTCCCAAGATAAGAACTTAGAAATCCAATACTGGTCCGAAGTCAATCAAAAGGTCTTTGGAGACAGTCAACCAAATGAGCGTATTGTGCCCGGTTATACGTATGTCAGTTTACAACAGAACGATCTGTATGAGCTAAAAGGAATATGGGAAAGTTGGGAAGCGAGAGTACAAAACCTGTTCCGTGAGAATTATGGGGATATAGCTCAGTTAATATATGTCAGAATTAATCAGCCTTTGCTCAGAGCCGCTTTTCAGTTCTGGAATCCCGCTTTTTGCTGTTTCACCTTCAATGGAAACGATTTGATGCCAACAATAGAAGAATACACAGCTTTGATAAATAGAAGGAATGTCAACAAAGATTGGATCTATTCGAAGCCTTCTAAGTCTTAGAACTATCATTCGAAGTTGAGTTCTCTAGCCGGAATGAGTGATGCATGGGCTAAAGGAATAATTTAGGTTCGGGGAGAAAGTATTGCATTTTCATGGGAGAGCATCCGGGACATAATACCTGTGCATCCAGATGAGGAAATGAAGATGGATTTGTTTGCCATAGGCATATACGGGTTGGTGATTTTTCCCCGAGTGTTGGGCAACATAGATGTGGCCATTCTCGATTTGTTCGATCGTTTAAAGAAGAAGGCTAATCCGGTAATGGCCATATTGACAGAAACCTTCATTTCTTTGAATGCTTGTCGGAAACATGAAGAAGGACGTTTTAGAGGGTGTGCACAGCTTCTTCAGATATGGATACAGAGTCACTTTTGGAAGGAGCCAACTCAGGTCTTGTCTGGTATATTTCAAGGAAGTTTCTCCCCGGTGCGAGAGTATTTAGCTAGAGAATGGCGGGAGGATCTCGATAAAAGAAAATGGTCGGAAATCTTCAGGAATCTGTGGGATGATGATATTGTGTGGAGAGTTCCGTGGATGGGTCATGAGTTTCATTTCCTTTACAAAATCGGTGACTACGATTGGGACATGATGATCGGCTTACACGGAGGAATCGCTTGTGCACCCCTTTTGGTATCTAGACAGTTTGGATCTCATCAATTTATTCCTTTTACGGCAGGTTTGAGTGAAGCCGAGTTCCCTTTTAAGAATGAGTATCGACCTAAGGTCCAGAAGATAACAAGAGCGTGGGGTTACTGTTATCGTATTCGAGTAGAAGGAAGTAATCAAGGAATGACCACACCGGACTATGACCTCTGGAGACGTATCAGGGTTAATGACAAAATCCCGATATCCGACCACGAGCCTACAATGACGTTGGAAGAGCACATGCGCATTGTCCCTTCTGAAGCCGATATACTAAGAAGTGAGATGGATGAAGTCGGAAAACAGATGGAGGAAATGAAAGCCCAGTATGCGGAAGAACTATACAAAGTAAGTTTGGATCTCAATGTTAAGGATGGGTCAATTAAACAGCTAAAGAAGGCTAATGAAGATTTGAGTGTGAAAAATGCCCTCTATCAGAAAGATACCATCAAGCTGTATACTCAGGTGCAAACTGCTAACCGAAAGAAATTTCTCGCCGTGGAAAGGGAAAGGATGAACGGGATTCGTATCCTAGAAGAAGAAAAGGAAAGGGGTAAACAAGCCATGAATAAGGAAATAGAGATCCGAGAGGCCAGAATTGAGAAAGAAAAGAGGGATGCTAGGAGAGCAATCAGCCAAGAGAAGGAAAGGTACCGGGAAGAGAAAGAGAAAGGAAAACAAGCTGTAGTATGGGAAAGGGAAAATACTAATGCGTGGAAGAGAAGGGCTCAGGAAAATAAGAATCGTTTTTGTGAGATGCAAGATCTGTATGTCTCTACTTCTGAAATTCTGAAACAGTGTCAAGCTCGGAATGCTCTGTTGGAACACAAGGTCGAGGATTTGGATCACTCTTTAGAGAAATATATGGCCAGAAATGGGTTTTTGGAGTTACAACTCAGTCAACAAGAGAACGCATCGCTTCAAGCACGGATAGGAGAGTTAGAAGCCAAGGTTCAAGACTATTTGGGACGACTAGTGGTCCTCGAGGGGGCTGCACAAGGGGGAGATAACTATTGGTTGCGTCGTCTTCGTGATGCCACCCGCATGATACAAGACCGAGATAATTATAACACCACTCTAATGGTACAAGTACAAGAAGTGGCCCAATATGTGAAAAACCTAGCCGCGGAGGCTGAAGCCCTAACACCCTTTGTAGCACAGGACATGAAAGAAGCAACCCGATTCATTCAACTACTCAAAGCAATTCAAGATTTAGGAACTAGGGCTGATGCCTATCTGTAGCTTCTATTTTCCCTTTGTAATGAAGACTTTTTAAAGTTTAATGAAAGTTGGTTTAAGGACGATCACTAAATGAGTCAACGCCTTTACTTGTATTGCTTATCTTTTTGAAGCATTTCATCATTTGCATACATCCATTCATGCATTTTATATACATTAATCATGTATACAATTAAATTAACCTAGAAAATATTGTAAAACAGAATCTGCAATCATTCCGCATCAATATTGCACTCGATCTCAAGTGAGGAAGATGGAAGAACAATTCAATAAGTTAGAAGAAGATCTGAGAGCCCAGATAGAAATATCGCAGTTGGAACTGAAAGAATCTATGTTGAAAGTTCAGCAAGATATGCTGGAACAACTCACCCAAATGTTAGGACTTAAGCAATCAGATGATGCGAAAGGAAAAAGAACGGTAGAGACTCCGCTTCAGACTGGGATAGAACCGGCATATTCCCCCATTGTGATTGGCTTAGCCCCGGTCCCACAAAAGGGAGCGACGTTTAGTTTCCGAGCCGGAACATCGATCCAGAATCCTTTATTTAGAACGGCTAAAAGTGATGAGAATGCTGGTGAAAATGTGCCTGATTTGGATGAACTCGAGAAACTCAATAAAGTAAAGGCAGAATTCTCTAAACAACTCGAGGAGACTAGGAAAGACCTTGAGGAAAAGCTCCGGGTTAGAGAAGTAGAAGAGGATTCTCTTGGTTTGAACGCGGGCGACCTTAGCCTAGTCCCCGATGTAGAAATTCCCCCGAAATTCAGAACACCTGAGTTCGAAAAGTACGACGGCACAACATGCCCCACTGCACATGTGACCATGTTTTGTCGGAAGATGGCAGGATTTACCAGCAATGAAAAGCTTCTCATTCATTGCTTCCAGGACAGCTTGATAGGATCCGCGGCAAGGTGGTATAATCAGTTGACCCGTGCACAGATTAAGTCATGGAAAGACTTAGCAAAAGCTTTCATTGACCAGTACAAGCATGTTACTGATATGATTCCCAATAGACTTATGCTGCAAAATTTGGAACAAAAGAAAAGTGAAAGCCTTCGTGAATATGCTCAGCGATGGCGAGATCTCGCAGCACAAGTACAACTGCCACTTCGTGAAAATGAAATCGCTCCCATGTTTGTGGATACTTTGAGAGGAGTGTTGTACGACCGACTCATCAGTAATCCGATAAGTAACTTTGCTGAATTAGTCATGACCGGTGAGCGCATTGAGGCGGCCATCAAAAGTGGTAGGATTGAGGGAGGTGAACCGCTCAAAAAGAAATTTAAGAGAAAGGAGCATGAAGTAAATGCCTTCGAAACATGTTAGAATTTAACAATATCACAATCCCAACCGGCCAGCAATACTCAGGGAGGCGGTAGAAGAGATGACAGGAAGCCGAAGAAAGAATTTGAGAAGACGACCTTCACCCCTATCCCGATCCCGTATAAGGAGTTGTACGCTCAGTTACACAAAGCTGATTTGGTGCGACCTTTCCATGTGACTCCTTTCAGTCCACCATACCCAGCATGGTATGATGCAAAAGCACATTGCGAATATCATGCCGGCGTTCCTGGTCATAACATTGAAAACTGTATAGCCTTCAAGAAACTTGTTCAGAATTTGTTGAATACGGGAGTTTTAGAATTGGGAGAACCAAGTACCACTAGTAAGCCGCTTCCTAACCACGGGAGTCAGGGGATTAATAGTATTGAAAAAGAATCCCCTAAAAAGGCCATATCTATGGTGTCAGAGATACGATCCCCTTTAAGGTGGGTGTTCCGACATTTGTGCATGGCCCGTCTAATTGACCGAGGGATGATAATCGTAAAAGAGGGATACGGTCGATACTGCGAATACCATCAGTCTAGTGATCATGACATCCAGGTTTGTACGGAATTTCAGAGTAAGGTGCAAGCACTCATGGATACCAAAGAAATTGAGTTCTTTGCAAAATGCGAGGAGGAAAAGCCAGAAATTTGTATGACGGATATTCCAAGCAACAAATACACAGCTCAGAGACCCTTTATCATCAGTCGTAGGGTGGACGAAGAGGGGTCTTCAAGCCAAAATACTCCGAGACTCATAATTTCTCCTCCCACGACCTTTCCTTTTAAAAGCACACAGAGGGTGCCTTGGAGTTACACCGCCAATATCTCTACACCCGGAAATCCAGGAACGCAAGAAGTCGTTACACCGGAAGAGGGGAGGCCAGTTCAGGAAGGTGATGCATTGGGGCAAAATTCTGAAATAGTGAATGAAGTAGGGCACTTTACAAGGAGCGGGAGATGTTACTCTCCTCAGGAGGAGAAGAAACCCGACGAACAAAAGGGTAAGGGCAAACTCGCTGAGCCAGAAGCAGTAAAAGTATTCGGGGATGATCCCCCCTCAAAGATCCTCGAGCCCGTGACTGAGGCTCAGGCCCAAGAATTTTTAAGATTCCTGAAGCACAGTGAATACAATGTGGTTGATCAACTTCGAAAGCAAACGGCCAGAATCACGGTGCTCGACCTGTTACTGAATTCAGAAAAGCACCGGGAAGCATTGCTAAAGGTGTTGAATCAAACTTTTGTAGAACAAGACATCACTGTTAAGAAGCTTGATCAGATTGTGAATCACATAGCTGCCGATAATTATATCATTTTCAGTGATGATGAAATCCTAGAGGAAGGAAGAGGTTCAACTAAAGCCCTCAATATCACAACTCACTGCAAGGGGCATGTTTTGCCAGAAGTGCTTATTGATAACGGGTCTGCCCTTAATGTTATGCCCATGGCTACTTTACAACGACTACCTATTGATAACTCCCATATGAAGTTTTGTCAGAACACTGTCCGGGCATTTGAAGGCACCCAGAGGGAAGTGGCCGGGAAGATCGAGATACCTCTGCTTATAGGCCCAGTTGAATATGTCATAGAGTTCGTGGTTATGGACATCCGACCGTCATACAATTGCTTAATAGGGAGGCCGTGGATTCATGCAGCCGGGGCTGTCCCTTCTTCTCTTCTTCAGAAGCTGAAATATGTGATGGAAGGAAAACTTGTGACAGTCAACGCGGAAGAAGACGTTATTGCTGCTGTAACTTCGGATGTTCCCTATGTGCCCCCTGCTGAAGACGCTCTAGAATGTTCCTTTCGAGCCTTGGAATTCATCAATGCCACTTTTGTGGCAGAAGGGAGTCGGATTCCGACCCCGAGATATTCAAATTGTACTAAGATGGTAGTGATTGAGACTGTTGGAAAAGGGGCTAGGAAAGGGAGAGGACTCGGAAAGAACTTGCAAGGATGTCTGAAAGTCAGAAGTGTTATTGACAAGAGGGACAGGTTTGGGTTAGGCTTTCACCCTACTTATCAGAAAAAGAAACAAGAAAGAAAGAGGAGGGAAGAACAAAGAAGAGCCCGACTCAGGGGAGAAGACGTCCTATGGAAACCAATAGTCAAAACTGATCTCAAGAATAGTTTCAGCTTCGGAGGGATTGAGAATTCTGGGGAAAAAGCGCACCAAGCCAATTTTGAAGGACAGAAGTTTTATGAGGCTGAGCTTATGAGTGAAATTTTCGAAATGATGGATGTAAATATGATCTCTCAGAATGCCAAGGGAAAGTCTGTTGTATTTGTCATTCGTCCATGTCTCCCGGATGAAAAGCTCAACAATTGGACAAGCATCGATCTGCCTGTAGTTGCTAAGAATGAATCAAAGTAATGTCTAAAAAACACCTCCCATTCGCTTTCGCCCCAAAGCAATGGGATTTCTTTGTAAAGGGCATCTATATTAATCTGCATTTCAATGAAAATAAAGGGCTTCATGCTCTTTTTCTCAAATGGCAAACAATCTTCTATTCATACATTTTGTTCCTTGCATTCTTTATCTCTTTATTCTTTATTTGTAAAATATGTATACTATTTCCCAACAATAGGAAATTTAAATTCTTGCAGGTTCGATAATATCGATTGTATGAATGATACTGAACTTAATCCTGCACCGAATTTTGAACAACCCGTACTTGTCGCAGAAGCCGAAGAAGAGGAAGAGGAGTTAGAGATCCCCGATGAGTTAATAAGGTTGATGGCCAGTGAGGAAAAGCAAATACTGCCCCATCAGGAGGATCTGGAGATAATAATTTGGGATCCGAAGAAGAAAGAAGAGAAGTAAAAATAGGTACCACTTTAGCATCAAACTCAAGGGAAAAATTAATTGGGTTGCTTTCAGAGTTTAAAGACGTTTTTGCTTGGACATATCAAGATATGCCAGGTCTAAATACAGATATTGTTGTACACAAGCTACCCACACGACCGGAGAATAAACCCATCCAACAAAAGCTCCGTAGGTTGAGAACGGATATGTTGTTGAAAATTAGAGAAGAAGTGAGAAAGCAATTCGAAGCCGGGTTCTTGAAAGTAGCGAAGTACCTAGAGTGGGTTGCGAATATCGTGCCGGTGCCCAAAAAGGATGGGAAAGTACGCATGTGTGTAGATTATCGTGATCTCAATAAGGCCAGTCCCAAAGATAATTTTCCTCTCCCGCACATTGACACCCTTGTTGACAATACTGCGGGGCACTCATGGTTTTCTTTCATGGACGGTTTTTCGGGTTATAATCAGATCAAGATGTGCCCTGATGACATGGAAAAAACCACCTTCGTGACACTATGGGGGACATTCTGCTATAAAGTAATGCCTTTCGGGTTGAAGAATGTCGGAGCCACATATCAAAGAGCAATGGTGACTCTTTTTCACGACATGATGCACAAAGAAATTGAAGTGTATGTGGATGACATGATCGCCAAATCCAAGACGGAGAATGAACATATTCAGAATCTGCAAAAGTTGTTTCTGAGGTTAAGAAAATATCAGTTGAAGCTCAACCCTGCCAAATGTACTTTCGCAGTAACATCCGGAAAGCTCCTCGGGTTCGTAGTCAGCCGAAGAGGGATAGAAATTGATCCGGATAAAGTCAAAGCCATAAGGGACCTCCCGCCACCGCAAAGCCAAAAGGAAGTTCGTCGTTTCTTAGGGAGGCTGAACTACATCTCCCGTTTCATATCTCAGTTAACGGATAAGTGTGACCCCATTTTCAGACTTCTCCGTAAAAATGACCTAGGAACGTGGGATGAAGATTGTCAGGCAGCATTTGAGAAAGTTAAGGATTATCTAACTAAAGCCCCAATTTTAGTGGCTCCCGTGCCCGACCGACCATTGATTTTATATTTAACAGTTTTCGAGAACTCAATGGGCTGTGTGTTAGGTCAACAAGACGAGTCAGGTAGGAAAGAAAGAGCAATCTACTATTTAAGTAAGAAGTTCACAGAAGGCGAATCTCGATATCCACAGACTCAAAAGTTGTGTTGTGCCCTGGTTTGGGCAACTAAAAGGTTGAGACAGTATATGTTGTATCACACCACCTATCTAATATCACGGTCTGATCCCTTAAAAGCCCTAATGGAAGCACCGGCGTTGACAGGAAAAATGGCTCGATGGCAGATGCTTTTGTCAGAATTTGATATTGTGTATGTGAATCAAAAATCCGTAAAGGGCAGTGCAGTGGCCGATTTCTTGGCAAGTCGGGTTGCGAAGAATTATGAACCCCTGAACTTTGATTTCCCAGATGAGGATTTAGTATCCGTCATAGCCGAGGATGGAATAACCGAGACTGCATCGCCATGGAAACTATATTTTGATGGGGCTTCTAATGCCCTCGGGCACGGCATAGGGGCAATGTTGGTCTCCCCAGAGGAAGTTCATTATCCGCTCACGAGCAGGTTGAATTTCTTTTGCACTAATAATATGGCAGAATATGAAGCCTGTATAATGGGTTTGTACGCAGCTATCGAACGGAAGGTTCGTATCCTTCAAGTGTTCGGAGATTCTTCGCTAGTCATTTATCAGTTACGGCAAGAGTGGGAAACCAAGGATCCTAAGTTGATCAAATATTATAATCTGATTCAGGATTTGATTCAGAATTTTGAAAGAATCAGTTTTGAATATCTACCGAGGGAGGATAACCAAATGGCTGATGCTTTGGCCACTCTGGCCGTGACTTTCAGGACAAACGCAAAGGCTCAAATGAGGTCACTAGAGATGCAAAGCATCGAATTACCCGCTCACTATTATGAAGTGGAAGAGGAGAAAGATGGGAATCCTTGGTATCATGATATTCTGCAGTACATCAAATCTCAAGTTTATCCTGAAGGAGCCACAGATGTTGATAAAAGGACTATTAGAAGAATGGCAACAGGGTACGTTCTCGATGGGGATATCTTGTACAAAAGAGGGAGTGATCAGGTGCTAATGAGATGTGTCGGCGCCCAAGAAGCTAAAACCATAGTGACAGAAATACACGAAAGCATATGCGGGACGCATGCTAATGTTTTTGCAATGGCTAGAAAAATCATGAGGAGTGGCTATTATTGGTCAACGATGGAAGGAGACTGTATTAATCATGCCAAAAGATGTCACAAATGTCAGATTTATGCGGATAAAATTCATTCCCCACCATTGTCGTTGCATACTTTGAACGCACCTTGGCCTTTTGCCGCCTGGGGGATAGATGTCATCGGACAGATTCATCCTAAGGCATCTAACGGACACCGTTTCATTTTAGTAGCAATTGATTACTTCACTAAATGGATAGAGGCCGCCTCCTACACCAACATCACGCGGGCCACGGTCTGTAGGTTTTTGAAAAAAGAGATCATCTGTCGTTATGGTTTGCCAGAAAGAATCATCACCGATAACGCCACAAATCTGAACAACAAGATGATTTCTGAGGTGTGTGAATAGTTTAAGATTATACATCACAACTCTACCGCATACCGACCCAAGATGAACGGAGCAGTTGAGGCTGCTAATAAAAATATTAAGAGGATCATAGCGAAAACTACAGATACTTTCAAGGATTGGCATGAGAAGTTGCCTTTTGCGTTGTTTGCTTATCGAACCTCAATACGAACCTCGACCGGGGCAACCCCATACTCACTGGTTTACGGTATGGAAGCAGTCCTACCACTCGAAGTTGAAATACCTTCTCTCCGAATCCTGAGTGAATCTAAATTGGAAGATGCTGAATGGACACAAGTTAGGATAGACAATTTGAATCTGATAGAGGAAAAGACTGAACGCCATTTGTCACGGTCAGATGTATCAGAAAAGAATGATGCGAGCCTATAATAAGAAGGTTAGGCCTCGTGAATTTCAGGAAGGGGATATGGTGCTAAAAAGGGTTCTGCCTATTCAAAAGGATTTCCGAGGGAAATGGATGCCTAACTGGGAAGGACCGTACATTGTGAAGAAGATTTTTTCAGGGGGAGCTGTCATTCTAACAGAGATGGACGGGAATGAGTTGGGTAATCCTGTGAATTCCGATTGGATCAAGAGGTATTATACTTGAGTTAGAAAAAAAAAAAAAAGAAAAAAAAGAAAAAAGAAAAAAAAAAGAAGAAGAAAAAAAAACGGAGGGTCTAGGGTGAAAACCCGAAAAGGACACCTTAGGACCATAGGAGGGTTTAAGGTGAAAATCCGAAAAGGACGCCTTAGAACCGAAGAAGATTTTGAGTTGAAAACCCAAAAGGGCGGCTCAAATATTTGCAAGGTCCGACACTTCGTCAACTTTCTCGGAGGCTGGTGTGATCAAGTCGAGAAGCAAGATCTTCAATGCGGTTGATGAGTTCTCGTATCATTCATACCTTCAATATTGTGAATTCTGTTTTGAGTTTAATTCTCCTCCTTCTCTTTCATATTTCGTGTTTGCCATAACTTTTGGAATATAATAGCTATATTAAATATTTCTTATTGCATCATATTCATTCCTTTTTGGTATATTCATAGATAAATCGACCCGGAACATCAATGAATAAAGTTTTTTCGAAATTGCTATGATTTATCCCATCAGCTACAGGTCGGAGAGAAGCGAAGTCCAGGTCAATCCGCAGTAACCAACAGAGATCATAAAAAAATTCAACTCTACAAGGTGAAAACCCAAAAGGGCGCCTAAAGGAAAGAGTAGAAAAGAAAAAGAAAGAAAAAAGGAAAAAAGAGAAAAGAAGAAGAAGAAAAAGAAAAGAAGAAAAAAGAAGAAAAAAAGAAAGAAGAAAAAAAAATAAAAAAAGAGAAAAAGAAAAAGAAAAAGAGAAAAAAGAAAAAGAAAAGAAAAGAGGAAAAGGGGAAGGAAAAGTCGTCAAAGTGAAAATCTGCGAACGAGTGTCCTAAAAGAAGTAAATTCAGGAATCCCGTTGTTGGATGCGGAAAACAATGTCAGAAGATGGCTTGGGTCCTAACATAAGGAGCGATTACAGAGAAGACATGAAATCAAAGAGACTAGATCCGAACAACTTTTAGCTATGACCCGAACATGCATCATGTAGAATAGGAACATGCTAACCCATACCATGTCATATCATATGCATTTACAGGAAAGAAGAACACTAGCACTTCAATGCTCGCCCACCACGGTATACGCTCGAAGAGAGGGACCGTCAGATGCTGCAATGATCAGAAATCAGAGCATCTCGAAGATGTGGATCCTACGGAGAAGGGGTCAACATTGTTTTTGCGACATACGCTCGAAGAGAGGGGTCGTCCATCACGGTATACGCTTGAAGAAAGGGACCGTCAGATGCTGCAATGATCAGAAATCAGAGCATCTCGAAGATGTGGATCCTACGGAGAAGGGGTCAACATTGTTTTTGCGACATACGCTAGAAGAGAGGGGTCGCCCACCACAGTATACGCTCGAAGAGAGGGACCGTCAGATGATGCAATGACCAGAAATCAGAACACCTTGAAGATGTGGATTCTACGGAAAAGGGATTAACGTTGTTAGAATTCTAGATTTAAGGTTTCATATAGAAGAGACTCAGATCGAACATTATTGCGAAGAGTTTTATATAGGAAAAACTCGAAGCTTTTTCGGAAGTCGGTTCTATATAGGAAGGAGCAGCTTTTTCAACAGTTCAGGGCTAAAGTCCCAGAGAGGAGGGACCTGCAGCTTAGAATCTTTTGATTTGTTCAAAACAGTTAAATAGAGGAATCAAAATTTGCTTCTGATAAACCTCTTTTAATATGTGCAGGTAGTCAGGTTGCCGGTTATGGATCACGGGATCAAAGAATAAAAGATCTATCAGAGTTATGGAAAAGGGGCTTTCAGATCAGAGTCTCCAAACAGGGAAGTCGGATAAAATTAGTGTTCTTTGTCTTTGCTTCATCATTGTTTTACAACGATAAGCAAAGAGGGGCAACTGTAATCACTAATTTTATCCGGTGTCTAAATTCGGGTTCAATTTTAATTCTCATTTCAATAACGGGCTTGAAAATGTCAGAAAAAGAGAATCAAAAATTACTTCATTAGCGTATATGTATTTTATCCAAAAAATCACAAAAATATTACTTTATATATATTAAAATTATACCTAACTAATATTTTGTTCTTTCTACTTCCTTTTAATGTATATATATGTATATATCATATGTTATTTTCAATCTTAATTTTCGGTAAACTAGTTTATTATTTAAAAGCTTTACTCCATTTTATTTATTATTATCAATATTTTCATCCTTATTGTGATATACATGTATTTCTTTTCTTTTATTGATTTATTTGTTAATGTTATTATTATTAATATATTATTACTTTATTTTATTGCATCCTTTATTTGTTTTTTTATTATTATTATTTTATGTTATTATATTATTGTTATTATCTTTTCTTTTTATTATTATTATTTAATTTTATTTAGTCTTTTATTCTTATATTTCAAAACATAAATATTAAATCCTTAAATAAATAATCAAGCCTAAAAAAAATAATAATAAATAATAATATAACAGTCCATAACATAAATCCATACACAAATATATATATAAGCCCGTTATACATCAAGCCCATTTTTTTAAGCCCAGAGCCGGATAAAAAAAAACCTAATGCCTCTTTTGTTGTTTTGCGCAGCCCGTCTACCACCGTTGGATCAAACCCAGATCCAACGGTCCAGATCGTGAAGGGAGAAACGGCAGCTCGTCCACGCGCGTCCCTTTGTATACCGCGTGCACAGCACGCGCGCGTGTAACCCACGCACGCGACGATTCAATGACCAGATGGCTCTTCTGTCTGCTCCGACCGTCGCCGTTCTCCGATTTCGGCCACCATATTTCGCATAAAAACAAAGAAAAAGAGTGTCAGAGTGTACGAAATTTACAGCAGGATGCAGAGAATTTCGGCCTATTTACCAACAAATTTCAGAGGTTAATCAGGGGGATTCAACCAAAAATTTCCAGGAAAATGCAAAAGGCACGCATGGATCCAAAAGACAAAAAAGACTATAGCATATTAGGAATTTTTTTTTTTCATGTAATCCAAAAAAGGATCGGATATAAAAAGAGACCGATCTTATCTTGAAAATCTCTCGGCCAGATTGAAAATCAAATAGAAAAGAAAAAGCTTTGAAGGTATTCTTCAACCTTTGCATGCATGTTAAAAGCCCTAGAAAAGGAGAGTCTTTTTTACCTTTTTTTGGGGGGGTGTCTCGGTTAAGCTTTCGCCGCACTCCTCCACGTCCGGCAACAAACCTCGCGGCTCCAAAGCTGTCGTCGGTGAGCCGAAGAAAGGAAGGCGGAGATCTGGTGCTTAAATCGGACCTTTCCTCTTCATCTTCTTCTGAAAATGAGTCCTTCTTGGTAGTTTCCTGAAAGAAAAAGGGGTCTCGTTAGTAGATCTAGAGTTTTTTGAAGTCGAGTTTTGAAAGCAAAACACAGAGAGGAGTTTTCTTACCGTTGGTCATTGTTGCCGGATTTTTGGGGTTGAGGTTTCTGGAAAATGGGAAGAACACTCATGTGAATCTTTGGTTTTCTGGGTTGAGAAGAAGCAGAGAAATGCGTTTCTCTCTTTGATTTTGGACGAAAACAATGAGAAAGAGTATTTTAAAATTTCAGATTTATATTTTATACTCACCTATAAAAAGAAATGGGTTATTTACTTCATTTAAATCCCTCCGTCCCTTTGATATTATGCATGAGGTCCCTTGACCTTTGTTTCGTATTTTAATTTAGTCACTGATTTTATCAGAATCACCTTTTCGATTTGGCTTATTTATTTCTTGGTCCCTCCTTGCTTTGATAATTACTTCCAGATCATTCCCCGTTTCGAAATAACGGTCTGAGGGTCTGGAAAATTTTTAATCTTTTCAATCCAGTCCCATTTCGAGTTTAATTTATTTTATTTATGTTATTTATCTTATTCAAATTTATTTTATTTATGTATTATCGCTTATATGCATTCATACTTTGTTCCTTTAAATATGTTTCTGATTTATTATTTATTTCATGAATTGTGTATTTATTTCCGTTTTATTGTTCATGCATGTATTTTAGTTATCTTATGTTTAGTGTTATGCATATATCTCATCTACACATGTTATGTTGTCATGCATATTTCACTAAGGCTTCACATATTTAATTTATATTTTATGTTGTATTTTATTTTGCTCACATCGTTTATTTTGTATATTCCAATTGTTCACATGTACTTGTTTTTCTTGTATTAGTATATTTATTTGTCATGTCCATCTCTTTTTGCTAAGTCATATCTCACGTTTCCATTAATTAATGAATCTAATCCCGAACGTCGTTATTCGGTCGTAACGGGCCCGTGTTCCAATGCAATGGTCGCGGTGTATGCGTTGCCTTCGAATAAAGACGCGGTAAAAATAAAATTGATTCGAATCTTTAAACAAAAATAATTTAAATGCCACTTTAATTCAAAAATATCCAAAATTAATTAAGCGGTAATTTATTTTAAAGGTGCCAATTTTTGGGCAGTTTTTAAACACTAAACCTGTTTTTAAACCGTAACCGACTCTCGAGCCCAAACACTTCGAATCTCTGGTTTTCCGGTGTCCGGTCTACCAAAAGTGACCGGTGGCGACTCCAATCCGTGTTTTAAAAAAAAATATTCACTCCCAATTTCTAAATTTTAAAAACCTAAACCCAACCCTTTTTAAGTCACTTTCAAACTTTTTCAAAGAATCAATTTTAAAATCAATTTCAACTTCTAAAACTCTCAAACCCATTTTCAACCCTAACTTTAGAAACCCTTAATTCAAAATTCCTTTTTTTTAAATTTCAAACCCTAAATTCCCAAAATTTGGATCTAAATTCCCAAAATTTGGATCTAAATTCCCTTTTTAAGGCCTAATCCCAATTTTAAAAAAATTAAACCTTGAATATTTAGTTTTGAGACGTTATAAGCCCTAAATTCTTAATCATTTCATAATTAGCACCCCTTTTTGCCAAAATAATTTTAAACTCGATTTTTAAAAGGGTCGCTACAATTTTGTTCAAAACACCATAATTAAATAATTAAACTCATAAAATTTAATTTAATAACATTTGGTTGTCGTTTTGTTGGGATTAAAACGTGCATGTCTAAATGGGCTTTATAGAGATTCTGTTCTAATTTTAACCGTGTAAAATTCTGAAAATTTGAGATTAATCTGTATTATTTTGTTCAAAAGCCTATAATTAACTATTTGAACTCATAAAATTTAATTCAATAACATTTTGTTATTGTTATGATGCGATTAATACGAGCATGTCTAAATGTGCTCTATAGAGAATCTGTTCGAATTTTAACCGAGTAAAAACCTTAAAATTTGAGGTTAATCTGTATAATTTTGTTTAAAAACCCATAATTAAATAGTTAAACTCATAAAATTTGATTTAATAACATTTAGTTGTCGTTTTGTTGGGATTAAAACGTGTATGTCTAAATGGGCTTTATAGAGATTTCGTTCTAATTTTAACCGAGTAAAATTCTGAAAATTTGAGATTAATCTGCATAATTTTATTCAAAAGCTAATAATTAAATATTTGAAATCATAATTTTGATTTTAATAAAGTTTGGTTGTCGTTTTGATGCGATTAAAACGTGCATGGCTAAATGGGCTTTATAGAGATTTCGTTTGAATTTTAACCGAGTAAAAAGCTGAAAATTTGAGATTAATTTATATAATTTTGTTCAAAAGCCTATAATTAACTATTTGAACTCATAAAATTTAATTTAAAAACATTTGGTTTTCTTTTTGATGCGATTAATACGAGCATGTCTAAATGTGCTCTATAGAGAATTCGTTCGAATTTTAACCGAGTAAAAACCTTAAAATTTGAGATTAATCTGTATAATTTTTTTCAAAAGCACATAATTACATATTTAAACTCTGAATATTTGATTTAATAAAATTTGATTATCGCTTTGATGCGATTAAAACGTGCATGTTTAAATGGGCTTTATAGAGATTCCGTTCGAATTTTAACCGAGTAAAAAGCTGAAAATTTGAGATTAATCTGTATAATTTTGTTCAAAAGCCCATAATCAAGTATTTGAACTCATAAAATTTGATTTAATAACATTTTAGTTGTCGTTTTGTGGCGATTAAAACGTGCATGTCTAAATGGGCTTTAAAGAGATTCCGTTTGAATTTTAACCGAGTAAAAAGCTGAAAATTTGAGATTAATCTGTATAATTTTGTTCAAAATCCCATAATCATGTATTTGAACTTATAAAATTTGATTTAATAACATTTTAGTTATCGTTTTCTTGCGATTAAACCGTGCATGTCTACATGGACTTTATATAGATTCCGTTCGAATTTTAACCGAGTAAAAAGCAAAAAATTTGAGATTAATTTCTATAATTTTGTTCAAAAACCTATAATTAACTATTTGAACTCATAAAATTTAATTTAATAACATTTGGTTTTCTTTTTGATGCGATTAATACGAGCATGTCTAAATGTGCTCTATAGAGAATTCGTTCGAATTTTAACCGAGTAAAAACCTTAAAATTTGAGATTAATCTGTATAATTTTGTTCAAAAGCCCATAATTAAATATTTAAACTCATAAAATTTGATTTAATAACATTTGGTTATCATTTTGATGGGATTAAAACGTGCATGTCTAAACGGGATTTATAGAGATTCCGTTCTAATTTTAACCGAGTAAAATTCTAAAAATTTCAGATTAATCTGTATAATTTTGTTCAAAAGCTAATAATTAAATATTTGAAATCATAAAATTTGATTTTAACAAAATTTGGTTATCGTTTTAATGCGATTAAAACGTACATGTCTAAAGGGGTTTTATAGAGATTCCGTTCGAATTTTAACCGAGTAAAAAGCTGAAAATTTGAGATTAATCTGTATAATTTTGTTCGAAAGCCCATAATCAAGTATTTGAACTCATAAAATTTGATTTAATAACATTTTAGTTATCGTTTTGTTTCGATTAAAACGTGCATATCTAAATAGGCTTTATAGAGATTCCGTTCGAATTTTAACCGAGTAAAAACCTCAAAATTTGAGATTAATCTGTATAATTTTGTTCAAAAGCTAATAATTAAATATTTGAAATCATAAAATTTGATTTTAATAAAATTTGGTTGTCGTTTTGATGCGATTAAAACGTGCATGTCTAAATAGGATTTATAGAGATTCCGTTCGAATTTTAACCGAGTAAAAAGCAGAAAATTTGAGATTAATCTGTATAATTTCGTTCACAAGCCTATAATTAACTATTTGAACTCATAAAATTTAATTTAATAATATTTGGTTGTCGTTTTGATGAGATTAATACGAGCATGTCTAAATGTGCTCTATAGAGAATCCGTTTGAATTTTAACCGAGTAAAAACCTTAAAATTTGTGATTAATCTATATAAATTTTTTCAATAGCCCATAGTTAAATATTTAAACTCATAAAATTTGATTTAATTACATTTGGTTGTCGTTTTGATGGGATTAAAACGTGCATGTCTAAACGGGCTTTATAGAGATTCCGTTCTAATTTTAACTGAGTAAAATTCAGAAAATTTCAGATTAATCTGTATAATTTTGTTCAGAAGCTAATAATTAATTATTTGAAATCATAAAATTTTATTTTAATAAAATTTGGTTGTCGTTTTGATGCGATTAAAACGTGCATGTCTAAATGGGATTTATAGAGATTCCGTTTGAATTTTAACCGAGTAAAAAGCTAAAAATTTGAGATTAATTTGTATAATTTTGTTCAAAAGCCTATAATTAACTATTTGAACTCATAAAATTTAATTTAAAAACATTTGGTTTTCTTTTTGATGCGATTAATACGAGCATGTCTAAATGTGCTCTATAGAGAATTCGTTCGAATTTTAACCGAGTAAAAACCTTAAAATTTGAGATTAATCTGTATAATTTTGTTCAAAAGCCCATAATTAAATATTTAAACTCATAAAATTTGATTTAATAACATTTGGTTATCATTTTGATGGGATTAAAACGTGCATGTCTAAACGGGATTTATAGAGATTCCGTTCTAATTTTAACCGAGTAAAATTCTGAAAATTTCAGATTAACCTGTATAATTTTGTTCAAAAGCTAATAATTAAATATTTGAAATCATAAAATTTGATTTTAACAAAATTTGGTTCTCGTTTTAATGCGATTAAAACGTGCATGTCTAAATGGGCTTTATAGAGATTTCGTTCGAATTTTAACCGAGTAAAAAGCTGAAAATTTGAGATTAATCTGTATAATTTTGTTCGAAAGCCCATAATCAAGTATTTGAACTCATAAAATTTGATTTAATAACATTTTAGTTATCGTTTTGTTTCGATTAAAACGTGCATATCTAAATAGGCTTTATAGAGATTCCGTTCGAATTTTAACCGGGTAAAAAGCTGAAAATTTGAGATTAATTTGTATAATTTTGTTCAAAAGCCTATAATTAACTATTTGAACTCATAAAATTTAATTTAATAACAATTGGTTGTCGTTTTGATGCGATTAAACCGTGCATGTCTAAATGGGCTTTATAGAAACTCTATTCGAATTTTAACCGAGTAAAAAGTAGAAAATTTGAGATAAATCTGTATAACTTTGTTCACAAGCCTATAATTAACTATTTGAACTCATAAAATTTAATTTAATAACATTTTGTTGTCGTTTTGATGCGATTAATACGAGCATGTCTAAATGTGCTCTATAGAGAATCCGTTCGAATTTTTTTTTTGAAGGAAAGGGCCTCGTTAAAAAAACCCTATAGCCGACCACCCCGAAAGGTGAGAAGGCCCCTATGGGGAAAAGAGTACGCAAAGTATTATTGAGAAGAAGAGGAGAACCTCTCCAAGTTTACAGAGGCCCGAATAAAATCGGGAAAGAAACAATCAAAAGAACAAGAAGAAATGGAACACAAAGCCCTACTAGCTAGAGTATGGGCTACAACATTTGCATCTCTAGGCACATAACAAATCTTACAATTAGGTATAGTACCCAGTGTGGCACGAATTCGAGTTATCAAGTGCTGCACTGTGGAAAGATCTCGAGGCGGAGCATTATTAATTTTGTTGGCAATGGATGCAGAGTCAGTTTCCAGGATCACATTGGACCATCCATTGGCGGCAGCGAGCCGTAATCCTTCCAAAATAGAAAGAGCCTCAGCAGAGGCAGGATCCGGACAAAGAAGGGGCATGAAACAGCCACCAAGAATGGTACCAGAAGAATCACGAGCAATAACACCAGCAGCAGCTCCTCTCAGAACAGGGTCAAAAGCCCCATCCGTGTTAATTTTGACAAAACCGGGAGCCGGTTTCATCCATCTAGCTGGAGCAAGAGTGGGCAGAGGCAACAGTTAACCAAATCGGTTGAATATGGTTGTTATGAACAAAGTCATTACGGCGGTTCCAAAGGTTTCATAAAATTGTGATAAGAAGAGAAAATTGGTGTAGGGAGAGAAAACAGCAGCATCAGAAAGCCACTGATGGGGAGAAGTATAGACATTGGACAACAACCTATGGGGAAGGCCTGCCAAGAGGATCGCCTCCTTAGCACTAGGACAATCACGCATAGCATGGATAGAAGATTCGACAGTCAGGTTGCAAATAGGGCAAACTCCAGGACCAAGGTTAGCCTGCAATATTTTCTGGCCGGAGGGTAACGCATCATGACATAAACGCCATCCAAAGGAACGAACTTTGGGCAGAGTAGGCAACTTAGCCAAGATTTTCCAAAGTTTAGAAGGCCTGTTAACAGGCCCTAATTGCGACTGCAAAAACTGATAACCAGAGCGGACCGTATAGACACCTGCATCATGGTAACCCCAAAGAGTAGAGTCATTAATATCGTTAATAATTGGGACGTTAAGGATGGTATTAGCATCTTCATAGGAAAAATAATCTCTCACTTTTCCTTCATCCCAACGGGGTAAATTATGGAGCATGAAAGATCCTGCACGAAGAGGGACTTCGTCATTTATTTCATAATCACCATAAAGGTGAACGGGCTGAGAACCACCCCACCTATCAAAATGAATCTGAACGTTATTGGACATGCCATGGCGTTTGAAAAACCCGTAACGAAGCTTAGAAATAGCAATACTTAGACCCTTCCAAGCAAAGGAAGAACTTCGCGTATGAGCGGACTCTAAGACGGAGCCCGTAGGAAAGTACTTACATTTGTAGACCTGACTTAGAAGGTTATCAGGTTCACAAATTAACCGCCAAATTTGTTTGCCTAGCAGAGAGATATTAAAGTGGTGAAGATCACGAAACCCTACACCTCCAACAGCTTTAGGGAGGCAGAGAGTATCCCAGGGAAGCATGTGCCACCCACGTTTGCCAGCTTTCCCGGACCACCAATATCGACGTATGAAGGTAGTCATATCATCAATAATATTTTGTGGTAAGAGGTAACAGGACATGACATATTGAGGCATAGATTGGATAACCGCTTTAATGAAGACTTCACGACCACTGAAGGAAAGGAGATGTTTATCCCAAGTACTTAGCCGGGCATTCATATTTTCTCTGGTGAACCCTAAGGCTGCAGTTTTGTTCTTCCCAATAAGGAGGGGAACCCCTAGATAAATACCAGGGTCATCCACTTCTCTTACACGAAGGATATCATTAATTTCTGCCCTGAGCAACGCGGAGGTTTTCCGTGAGAAAAAGATAGTAGATTTCTCAAAATTCACCGCTTGTCCCGACGAGGAAGCGTAAGTCTGCAAAGCATCCTTGAGTCACTGAGCCTCTGTGGTTGTATTTTTGATAAAGACAACACAGTCATCCGCAAAAAGAAGATGGTTAATGCGGGGGCCATTCCTACTAGCACGGAGACCAGGGAGATGACCACTGGCTTGTTCAGCATTGAGCAAGGCAGAAAGACCTTGAGTGTAGAAAAGAAATAAAAAAGGACAGAGGGGGTCTCCTTGCCGTAACCCTCTACGGGGTTTGAAGGGCCGTGAAAGGGAATCATTAATTCGAACTTGATAAGATACCGAAGAGATACACCGCATAATGAGAGAAACCCAGCTGGTGTGGAAGACTAGACGAAGCATAACTTGTTCAAGAAAGGGCCATTCAACACGGTCAAAGGCTTTTTCCATATCTAGCTTTAGACTAGCACCTTTTGCCAAGGAAGTAACATCAGAGTTGAGAGTATGAATAAGCTCATGAGCGATAAGGATGTTATCAGTAATGTTTCGCTCGCGAACGAAAGCAGCCTGATTACCACTAATGCATAAGGGCATGATAGATTTTAGCCGATTGACTAAAACTTTCGACACAGTTTTATAAATGACTGTGCAAAGACTAATAGGTCGGAGATGTCGTATATTAGTAGGGTTACTAACTTTAGGAATAAGAACAATAATGGAACGATTGACCTCTTCTAAATTAGCAGACCCATGTAAAAGCCCGAGGCAGAGATTAATAAAATCTGGACCAAGAATGTCCCAATATTTTTGGAAGAAACCGCTCGGAAAGCCATCAACACCGGGTGCTTTCCTCGGGTCAATATCACGAAAGGCAACAAAAACTTCATCTGCTGTGAAAGCCTTGTTAAGATCAGTATTCATTGAGTTGGTAACAATAGAAGGAATGTTATCCAATATGGAAGACGCTATAGTAGGAGAGGAAGAAGCAAAAAGATGTTGAAAATAACTGACAACAATAGACATAATATCGTGTGAATCAGTATGCCAGAGATTCTGATCATTGAAAAGCCCAGCAAGATGATTCTTTCGTCGTCGGTTGGTTGCCCTTGCATGAAAAAAGGAAGTGTTTTTGTCACCATGTGCTAGCCAGTGCGCCCGAGCTCGTTGAGCCCAATAAATTTCCTTCTCCGTAAGTAAGCGATCAAGCTCGCTCTTAGCAGCAAGGAAGTTATGAGTATCCGTAGCCGGGAGTTGACGTTGGAGACACATATTGATAAAGTCATTAAGCTGAGTGATACGTTCAGAGGATTTAATACGCTTATTAGATTGTCATTTATCCAAGAAGCGTCCAATATCTTGAAGCTTCTGAAGAGTCGAACGATTTCGGTTAGACCAGACATCAGTAATTCGAGATAGAACCTCTGGGTTGTCAGCCCAGCAACTCTCGTAGCGAAAAGGAATACGAAAGCGCGTAGAACATGGAATTTGAGAGGGGTTTGTATCCATTAAGATAGGGCAGTGGTCAGAACATGCTTGGAAAAAGGACATAGCTTGACAATTAGGGAAAGCATGAAACCAAGCTGAATTTCCGAGAAAACGATCAAGTCGTTCCATAATAGTTTCCGTAACACGTCCTGATCGAGTCCAAGTGAACCAACCAGTTGTAGGTTCGCAATCGAAAAGATCATTCTTGTCGAGACAATCCCAAAAACTATTAATTTGTGATTTAGCGCGTCGAAGGCCACCTTGTTTTTCATAATCATAAAGAATTTCATTAAAGTCCCCCCTAAAAGCCAGGGGAGGGTTGAATTAGAATTAAGAGAATCTATTAGCTGCCAGGTTTTATGTTTGTTGGCAGTTTCAGGGAACCCATGTAACCCAGAAAAGTGGAACGGTACTGCCCCGTAAGAAAGAAACATCCATTCCGTTCGAATTTTTAATCCGTTCGAATTTTAACTGAGTAAAAACCTTAAAATTTTAGATTAATCTGTACAAATTTGTTCAAAAGCCCATAATTAAATATTTAAACTCATAAAATTTGATTTAATAACATTTAGTTGTCATTTTGTTGGGATTAAAACGTGCATGTCTAAATGGGATTTATAGAGATTCAGTTCTAATTTTAACCGAGTAAAATTCTGAATATTTCAGATTAATCTGTATAATTTTGTTCAAAAGCTAATAATTAAATATTTGAAATAATAAAATTTGATTTTAATAAAATTTGGTTGTCGTTTTGATGCGATTAAAACGTGCATGTCTAAATAGGCTTTATAGAGATTCCGTTCGAATTTTAACCGAGTAAAAAGATGAAAATTTGAGATTAATCTGTTTAATTTTGTTCACAAGCCTATAATCAACTATTTGAACTCATAAAATTTAATTTAATAACATTTGGTTATCGTTTTGATGCGATTAATACGAGCACGTCTAAATGTGCTCTACAGAGAATCCGTTTAAATTTTAACCGAGTAAAAACCTTAAAATTTGAGAATAATTTGTATAATTTTGTTCAAAAGCCCATAATTAAATATTTAAACACATAAAATATGATTTAATAACATTTTGTTGTTGTTTTGTTGGGATTAAAACGTGCACGTCTAAACGGGCTTTATAGAGATTCTGTTCTAATTTTAACCGAGTAAAATTTTGAAAATTTCAGATTAATCTGTATAATTTTGTTCAAAAGCTAATAATTAAATATTTCAAATCATAAAATTTGATTTTAATAAAATTTGGTTGTCATTTTGATGCGCTTAAAATGTGCATGTCTAAATGGGTATTATAGAGATTCCGTTCGAATTTTAACCGAGTAAAAAGCTGAAAATTTGCAATTAATCTGTATAATTTTGTTCAAAAGCCTATAATCAACAATTTAAACTCATAAAATTTAATTTAATAACATTTGGTTGTCGTTTTGATGCGATTAATACGAGCATGTCTAAATGTGCTCTATAGAGAATCCGTTAGAATTTTAACCGAGTAAAAACCTTAAAATTTGAGATTAATCAATATAATTTGATTCAAAAGCCCATAATTAAATATTTAAATACATGAAATTTGATTTAATAATATTTGGTTGTCGTTTTGTTGGGATTTAAACGTGCACGTCTAAACGGGCTTTATAGAGATTCTGTTCTAATTTGAACCGAGTAAAATTCTGAAAATTTCAGATTAATCTGTATAATTTTGTTCAAAATCTTATAATTAAATATTTCAAATCATAAAATTTGATTTTAATAAAATTAGGTTGTCGTTTTGATGCGATTAAAACGTGCATGTCTAAATGGGCTTTATAGAGATTCCGTTCGAATTTTAATCGAGTAAAAAGCTGAAAATTTGAGATTAATCTGTATAATTTTTTTAAAAAGCCTATAATTAACTATTTGAACTCATAAAATTTAATTTAATAACATTTTGTTGTCGTTTTGATGCGATTAATACGAGCATGTCTAAATGTGCTCTATAGAGAATCCATTCGAATTTTAACCGAGTAAAAACCTTAAAATTTGAGATTAATCTTTATAAATTTGTTCAAAAGCCCATTATTAAATATTTAAATTCATAAAATTTGATTTAGTAACATTTGGTTATCGTTTTGATGGGATTAAAACGTGTATGTCTAAACGGGATTTATAGAGATTCCGTTCTAATTTTAACCGAGTAAAATTCTAAAAATTTTGGATTAATCTATATAATTTTGTTCAAAAGTTAATAATTAAATATTTGAAATCATAAAATTTGATTTTAATAAAATTTGGTTATCATTTTGATACGATTAAAACGTGCATGTCTAAATGGGCTTTATAAAGATTCGTTTGAATTTTAATCGAGTAAAAAGCTGAAAATTTGAGATTAATTTATATAATTTTGTTCACAAGCCTATAATTAACTAGTTGAACTCATAAAATTTAATTTAATAACATTTGGTTGTCGTTTTGATGCGATTAATACTTGCACGTCTAAATATGCTCTGTGGAGAATCCGTTCGAATATTAACCGAGGAAAAACCTTAAAATTTGAGATTAATCTGAATAATTTTGTTCAAAAGCCCATAATTAAATATTTAAACTCATAAAATTTGATTTAATAACATTTGGTTGTCGTTTTGTTGAGATGAAAACGTGCATGTCTAAACGGGCTTTATAGAGAGAGATTCTGTTCTAATTTTAACCGAATAAAATTCTGAAAATTTTAGATTAATCTGTATTATTTTGTTCAGAAGCTAATAATTAATTATTTGAAATCATAAAATTTGATTTTAATAAAATTTGGTTTTCGTTTTGATGCGATTAAAACGTGCATGTCTAAATGGGATTTATAGAGATTCCGTTAGAATTTTAACCGAGTAAAAAGCAGAAAATTTGAGATTAATCTGTATAATTTTGTTCACAAGCCTATAATTAACTATTTGAACTCATAAAATTTAATTTAATAACATTTGGTTGTCGTTTTGATGCGATTAATATGAGCATGTCTAAATATGCACTATAGAGAATCCGTTTGAATTTTAACCGAGTAAAAACCTTAAAATTTGAGATTAATCTGTATAAATTTATTCAAAAGCCCATAATTAAATATTTAAACTCATAAAATTTGATTTAATAACATTTGGTTGTCGTTTTGATGGGATTAAAACGTGCATGTCTAAACAGGCTTTATAGAGATTCCATTCTAATTTTAACCAAGTAAAATTCTGAAAATTTTAGATTAATCTGTATAATTTTGTTCAGAAGCTAATAATTAATTATTTGAAATCATAAAATTTGGTTTTAATAAAATTTGGTTGTCGTTTTGATGCGATTAAAACGTACATGTCTAAATGAGCTTTATAGAGATTCCGTTAGAATTTTAACCGAGTAAAAAGCTGAAAATTTGAGATTAATCTGTATAATATTGTTCAGAAGCCTATAATTAACTATTTGAACTCATAAGATTTAATTTAATAACATTTGGTTGTCGTTTTGATGCGATTAATACGAGCATGTCTAAATGTGCTCTATAGAGAATCCTTTTGAATTTTATCCGAGAAAAACTCTTAAAATTTGAGATTAATCTGTATAATTTTGTTCAAATCCCCATAATAAAATATTTGAACTCATAAAATTTGATTTAATAACATTTGATTGTCGTTTTGTTGGGATTAAAATGTGCATGTCTAAATGGGCTTTATAGAGATTCCGTTCGAATTTTAACCGAGTAAAATTCTGAAAAATTCAGATTAATCTGTATAATTTTGTTCAAAAGCTAATAATTAATTATTTGAAACCATAAAATTTGATTTTAATAAAATTTGGTTGTCGTTTTGATGTGATTAAAACGTGGATGTCTAAATAGGCTTTATAGAGATTCCGTTCGAATTTTAACCGAGTACAAAGCTCAAAATTTGAGATTAATCTGTATAATTTTGTTCAGAAGCCTATAATTAACTATTTAAACTCATAAGATTTAATTTAACCAAGAATCCTTTTGAATCCTTTTTGAGATTAATCCTTTTGAATTTAACCGAGTACAAAACTAAATGTGCTCTATATAGAATCCTTTTGAATTTTAACCAAGAAAAACTCTTAAAATTTGAGATTAATCTGTATAATTCTGTTCAAAACCCCATAATTAAATATTTGAACTCATAAAATTTGATTTAATAACATTTGGTTGTCGTTTTGTTGGGACTAAAACGTGCATGTCTAAACAGGCTTTATAGAGATTCCGTTCTAATTTTAACCTAGTAAAATTCTAAAAATTTCAGATTAATCTGTATAATTTTGTTCATAAGCTAATAATTAAATATTTGAAATAATAAAATTTGATTTTAATAAAATTTGGTTGTCATTTTGATGCGATTAAAACGTGCATGCCTAAATGGGCTTTATAGAGATTCCGTTCGAATTTTAACCGAGTAAAAAGCTAAAAATTTGGGATTAATCTGTATAATATTGTTCAAAGGACTATAATTAACTATTTAAACTCATATAATTTAATTTAATATCATTTGGTTGTCGTTTTGATGCGATTAATACGAGCTTGTCTAAATATGCTCTATAGAGAATCCATTCGAATTTTAGCCGAGTAAAAACATTAAAATTTGAGATTAATCTGTATAATTTTGTTCAAAAGCCCATAATTAAATATTTAAACTCATAAAATTTGATTTAATAACATTTGGTTGTCGTTTTGTTGGGACTAAAACGTGCATGTCTAAACAGGCTTTATAGAGATTCCGTTTTCATTTTAACCGAGTAAAATTCTAAAAATTTCAGATTAATCTGTATAATTTTGTTCAAAAGCTAATAATTAAATATTTGAAATAATAAAATTTGATTTTAATAAAATTTGGTTGTCGTTTTGATGCGATTAAAACGTGCACGCCTAAATGGGCTTTATAGAGATTCCTTTTGAATTTTAACCGAGTAAAAAGCTGAAAATATGAGATTACTCTGTATAATTTTGTTCAAAATCCTATAATTAACTATTTTAACTGATAAAATTTAATTTAATAACATTTGGTTGTCGTTTTGTTGGGACTAAAACGTGCATGTCTAAACAGGCTTTATAGAGATTCCGTTTTCATTTTAACCGAGTAAAATTCTAAAAATTTCAGATTAATCTGTATAATTTTGTTCAAAAGCTAATAATTAAATATTTGAAATAATAAAATTTGATTTTAATAAAATTTGGTTGTCGTTTTGATGCGATTAAAACGTGCATGTCTAAATGGGCTTTATAGAGATTCCGTTTGAATTTTAACCGAGTAAAAAGCTGAAAATTTGAGATTAATCTGTATAATATTGTTCAGAAGCCTATAATTAACTATTTAAACTCATAAGATTTAATTTAATAACATTTGGTTGTCGTTTGGATACGAATAATACGAGCATGTCTAAATGTGCTCTATAGAGAATCCTTTTGAATTTTAACCAAGAAAAACTCTTAAAATTTCAGATTAATCTGTATAATTTTGTTCAAAAGTCCATAATTAAATATTTAAACTCATAAAATTTAATTTAATAGCATTTGGTTGTCGTTTGGTTGGGACTAAAATGTGTATGTCTAAACAGGCTTTATAGAGATTCCGTTTTAATTTTAACCGAGTAAAATTCTAAAAATTTCAGATTAATCTGTATAATTTTGTCCAAAAGCTAATAATTAAATATTTGAAGTCGTAAAATTTGATTTTAATAAAATTGGATTGTCGTTTTGATGCAACTAAAACGTGTATGTCTAAATGGGATTTCTAGAGATTCCGTTCGAATTTTAACCGAGTAAAAAGCTAAAAATTTGAGATTAATATGTATAATTTTGTTCACAAGCCTATAATTAACTATTTGAACTCATAAAATTTAATTTAATAACATTTGGTTGTCGTTTTGATACGATTAATACGAGTATGTCTAAATGTGCGCTATAGAGAATCCGTTAGAATTTTAACTGAGTAAAAACCTTAAAATTTGAGATTAATCTGTATAAATTTTTTCAAAAGCCCATAATTAAATATTTAAACTCATAAAATTTGATTTAATAACATTTGGTTGTCGTTTTGATGGAATTAAAACGTGCATGTCTAAACGGGCTTTATAGAGATTCAGTTCTAATTTTAACCGAGTAAAATTCTGAAAATTTCAGATTAATCTGTATCATTTTGTTCAGAAGCTAATAATTAATTATTTGAAATCATAAAATTTGATTTTAAGAAAATTTGGTTGTCGTTTTGATGCGATTAAAACGTGTATTTCTAAATGGGATTTATAGAGATTCCGTTCGAATTTTAACCGAGTAAAAAGCAGAAAATTTGAGATTAATCTGTATAATTTTGTTCACAAGCCTATAATTAACTATTTGAACTCATAAAATTTAATTTAATAACATTTGGTTGTTGTTTTGAGGCGATTAATACGAGCATGTCTAAATGTGTTCTATAGAGAATCCGCTCGAATTTTAACCGAGTAAAAACCTTAAAATTTGAGATTAATGTGTATAAATTTGTTCAAAAGCCCATAATTAAATATTTAAACTCATAAAATTTGATTTAATAACATTTAGTTGTCGTTTTGTTGGATTAAAACGTGCATGTCTAAACGGGATTTATAGAGATTTAGTTCTAATTTTAACCGAGTAAAATTCTGAATATTTCAGATTAATCTGTATAATTTTGTTCAAAAGCTAATAATTAAATATTTGAAATCATAAAATTTGATTTTAATAAAACTACGTTGTCGTTTTGAGGCGATTAAAATGTGCATGTCTAAATGAGCTTTATAGAGATTCCGTTCGAATTTTAACCGAGTAAAAAGCTGAAAATTTGAGATTAATCTGTATAATTTTGTTCACAAGCCTATAATCAACTATTTGAACTCATAAAATTTAGTTTAATAACATTTGGTTATCATTTTGATGCGATTAATACGAGCACGTTTAAATATGCTCTACAAAGAATCCGTTCGAATTTTAACCGAGTAAACACCTTAAAATTTGAGATTAATCTGTATAATTTTGTTCAAAAGCCCATAATTAAATATTTAAATACATAAAATTTGATTTAATAACATTTGCTTGTCGTTTTGTTGGGATTTAAACGTGCACGTCTAAACGGGCTTTATAGAGATTCTATTCTAATTTTAACCGAGTAAAATTCTGAAAATTTTAGATTAATCTGTATAATTTTGTTCAAAAGATAATAATTAAATATTTGAAATCATAAAATTTGATTTTAATAAAATTAGGTTGTCGTTTTGATGCGATTAAAACGTGCATGTCTAAATGGGCTTTATAGAGATTCCGTTCGAATTGTAACCGAGTAAAAAGCTGAAAATTTGAGATTAATCTGTATAATTTTGTTCACAAGCCTATAATAAACTATTTAAACTCATAAAATTTAATTTAATAACATTTGGTTATCGTTTTGATGCGATTAATACGAGCATGTCTAAATACGCTCTATAGAGAATCCTTTCGAATTTTAACCGAGTAAAAACCTTAAAATTTGAGATTAATTTGTATAAATTTGTTGAAAAGCCCATAATTAAATATTTAAACTCATAAAATTTGATTTAATAACATTTGGTTGTTGTTTTGATGGAATTAAAACGTGAATGTCTAAACGGGCTTTATAGAGATTCCGTTCTAATTTTAACCGAGTAAAATTCTAAAAATTTCAGATTATTCTGTATAATTTTGTTCAAAAGCAAATCGTTAAATATTTAAAATCATAAAATTTCATTTTAATAAAATTTGGCTATCGTTTTGATGCGATTAAAACGTGCATGTCTAAATGGGCTTTATAGAGATTCTGTTTGAATTTTAATCGAGTAAAAAGATGAAAATTTGAGATTAATTTGTATAATTTTGTTAAAAAGCCTGTAATTAACTAGTTGAACTCATAAAATTTAATTTAATAACATTTTGTTGTCGTTTTGATGCGATTAATACGAGCAAGTCTAAATGTGCTCTATAGAGAATCCGTTCGAATTTTAACCGAGTAAAAACCTTAAAATTTGAGATTAATCTGTATAATTTTGTTCAAAAGCCCATAATTAAATATTTAAACTCATAAAATTTGATTTAATAACATTTGGTTGTCGTTTTGATGGAATTAAAACGTGCAAGTCTAAACGGGCTTTATAGAGATTCCGTTCTAATTTTAACCGAGTAAAATTCTGAAAATTTCAGATTAATCTGTATAATTTTGTTCAAAAGCTAATAATTAACTATTTGAAATCATAAGATTTGATTTTAATAAAATTTGGTTGTAGTTTTGATGTGATTAAAACGTGCATGTCTAAATGGGATTTATAGAGATTCCGTTCGAATTTTAACCGAGTAAAAAGGTAAAAATTTGAGATTAATCTGTATAATTTTGTTCAAAAGCCTATAATTAACTTTTTGAACTCATAAAACTTAATTTAATAACATTTGGTTGTCGTTTTGATGCGATTAATACGGGTATGTCTAAATATGCTCTATAGAGAATCCGTTCGAATTTTAACCGGGTAAAAACCAAAAAATTTGAGATTAATCTGTCTAATTTTGTTCAAAAGCCCATAATTAAATATTTAAACTCATAAAATTTGATTTCATAACATTTGGTTGTCGTTTTGTTGGGATGAAAACGTGAATGTCTAAACGGGCTTTATAGAGATTCTCTTCTAATTTTAACCGAGTAAAATTCTGAAAATTTTAGATTAATCTGTATAATTTTGTTCAAAAGCTAATAATTAAATATTTGAAATTATAAAATTTGATTTTAATAAAATTTGGTTATCGTTTTGATACGATT
The DNA here is from genome assembly GCA_035048815.1 of Abelmoschus esculentus. NCBI lineage: Eukaryota > Viridiplantae > Streptophyta > Magnoliopsida > Malvales > Malvaceae > Abelmoschus > Abelmoschus esculentus. The sequence goes on along the minus strand of JAUCBN010000026.1, from coordinate 5,706,528 downwards.
AAAACGTGCATGTCTAAATGGGCTTTATTGAGATTCCGTTCGAATTTTAACCGAGTAAAAAGCTAAAAAATTGAGATTAATCTGTATAATATTGTTCAGAAGCCTATAATTAACTATTTAAACTTATAAGATTTAATTTAATAACATTTGGTTGTCGTTTTGATGCGATTAATACGAGCATGTATAAATGTGCTCTATAGAGAATCCTTTTGAATTTTATCCGAGAAAAACTCTTAAAATTAGAGATTAATCTATATAATTTTGTTCAAAACCCCATAATTAAATATTTGAACTCATAAAATTTGATTTAATAACATTTGGTTGTCGTTTTGTTGGGATTAAAACGTGCATGTCTAAATGGGCTTTATAGAGATTCCATTCGAATTTTAACCGAGTAAAATTCTGAAAAATTCAGATTAATCTGTATAATTTTGTTCAAAAGCTAATAATTAAATATTTGAAATCATAAAATTTGATTTTAATAAAATTTGGTTATCGTTTTGATACGATTAAAATGTGCATGTCTAAATGGGCTTCATATAGATTCTGTTCGAATATTAACTGAGTAAAAAGTTGAAAATTTGAGATTAATCTGTACAATTTTGTTCAAAAGGCTATAATTAACAATTTGAACTCATAAAATTTAAGTTAATGAAATTTGGTTGTCGTTTTGATGCGATTAATACGAGCATGTCTAAATGTGCTCCATAGAGAATCCGTTCGAATTTTAAACAAGTAAAACCCTTAAAATTTGAGATTAATCTGTATAATTTTGTTCAAAATCGTATAATTAAATATTTAAACCCATAAAATTTGATTTAATAACATCTGGTTATCGTTTTGTTGGGATTAAAACGTTCATATCTAAATGGGCTTTATAGAGATTTTGTTCTAATTTTAACCGAGTAAAATTCTAAAAATTTCAGATTAATCTGTATAATTTTATTCAAGATCTAATAATTGAATATTTGAAATTGTAAAATTTGATTTTAATAAAATTTGGTTGACGTTTTGATACGATTAAAACGTGCATGTATAAAAGGGCTTTATTGAGATTCTGCTCTAATTTTAACCGAGTAAAAAGCTGAAAATTTAAGATTAATCTATATAATTTTGTTCAAAAGCCTATAATTAACTATTTTAACTCATAAAATTTAGTTTAATAAAATTTGGTTGTCGTTTTGTTGGGATTAAAACGTACATGTCTAAACGGGCTTTGCAGAGATTCTGTTCTAATTTTAACCGAGTAAAAAGCTAAAAAATTGAGATTAATCTGTATAATATTGTTCAGAAGCCTATAATTAACTATTTAAAGTCATAAGATTTATTTTAATAACATTTGGTTGTCGTTTTGATGCGATTAATACGAGCACGTCTAAATGTGCTCTATAGAGAATCCTTTTGAATTTTATCCGAGAAAAACTCTTAAAATTAGAGATTAATCTATATAATTTTGTTCAAAACCCCATAATTAAATATTTGAACTCATAAAATTTTTATTTAATAACATTTGGTTGTCGTTTTGTTGGGATTAAAACGTGCATGTCTAAATGGGCTTTATAGAGATTCCGTTCGAATTTTAACCGAGTAAAATGGTAAAAATTTGAGATTAATCAGTATGATTTTGTTCAAAAGCCTATAATTAACTTTTTGAACTCATAAAACTTAATTTAATAACATTTGGTTGTCGTTTTGATTCGATTAATACGGGTATGTCTAAATATGCTCTATAGCGAATCCGTTCGAATTTTAACCGGGTAAAAACCAAAAAATTTGAGATTAATCTGTATAATTTTGTTCAAAAGCCCATAATTAAATATTTAAACAAATAAAATTTGATTTAATAACATTTGGTTGTCGTTTTGTTGGGATTAAAACTTGCATGTCTAAATGGGCTTTATAGAGATTCCGTTCTAATTTTAACCGAGTAAAATTCTGAAAATTTCAGATTAGTCTGTATAATTTTGTTCAAAAGCTAATAATTAAATATTTGAAATTATAAAATTTGATTTTAATAAAATTTGGTTATCGTTTTGATGCGATTAAAACGTGCATGTCTAAATGGGCTTTATTGAGATTCCGTTCGAATTTTAACCGAGTAAAAAGCTGAAAATTTAAGATTAATCTGTATAATTTTGTTCAGAAGCCTATAATTAAATATTTGAACTCATAAAATTTAAGTTGCTGAAATTTGGTTGTCGTTTTGATGCGATTAATACGAGCATGTCTAAATGTGCTCCATAGAGAATCTGTTTGAATTTTAACCGAGTAAAACCCTTAAAATTTGAGATTAATCTGTATAATTTTGTTCAAAATCACATAATTAAATATTTAAACCCATAAAATTTTATTTAATAACATTTGGTTGTCGTTTTGTTGGGATTAAAACGTGCATATCTAAATGGGCTTTATAGAGATTTCGTTCTAATTTTAACCGAGTAAAATTCTAAAAATTTCAGATTAATCTGTATAATTTTGTTCAAAAGCTAATAATTAAATATTTGAAATCATAAAATTTGATTTTAATAAAATTTGGTTGTCGTTTTGATACGATTAAAACATGCATGTCTAAATGGGCTTTATTAAGATTCTGTTCGAATTTTAACCGAGTAAAAAGCTGAAAATTTGAGATTAATCTGTATAATTTTGTTTTGAAGCCTATAATTAAATATTTGAACTCATAAAATTTATGTTAATGAAATTTGGTTATCGTTTTGATGCGATTAATACGAGCATGTCTAAATATGCTCCATAGAGAATCCGTTCGAATTTTAACCGAGTAAAACCCTTAAAATTTGAGATTAATCTGTATAATTTTGTTCAAAATCGCATAATTAAATATTTAAACCCATAAAATATGATTTAATAACATTTGGTTGTCGTTTTTTTGGGATTAAAACGTGCATATCTGAATGGGCTTTATAGTCATTTTGTTCTAATTTTAACCGAGTAAAATTCTGAAAATTTCAGATTAATCTGTATAATTTTGTTCAAAAGCTAATAATTAAATATTTGAAATCATAAAATTTGATTTTAATAAAATTTGGTTGTCGTTTTGATGCAATTAAAACGTGCATGTCTAAATGGTCTTCATATAGATTCTGTTCGAATTTTAACCGAGTAAAAAGCTGAAAATTTGAGATTAATCTGTATAATTTCGTTCAAAAGCCTATAAATAACTATTTGAGCTTATAAAATTTTAGTTAATAAAATTTGGTTGTCGTTTTGATGCGATTAATACGAGCATGTCTAAATATGCTCTATAAAGAATCCGTTCGAATTTTAACCGAGTAAAAACCTTAAAATTTGAGATTAATCTGTATAATTTTGTTCAAAAGCCCATAATTAAATATTTAAACAAATAAAATTTGATTTAATAACATTTGGTTGTCGTTTTGTTGGGATTAAAACGTGCACGTCTAAATGGGCTTTATAGAGATTCCGTTCTAATTTTAACCGAGTAAAATTCTGAAAATTTTAGATTAATCTGAATAATTTTGTTCAAAAGCTAATAGTTAAATATTTGAAATCATAAAATTTGATTTTAATAAAAATTTGGTTATCGTTTTGATGCGATTAAAACGTGCATGTCTAAATCGGCTTTATAGAGATTCCGTTCGAATTGTAACCGAGTCAAAAGCTGAAAATTTGAGATTAATCTGTATAATTTTGTTCAAAAGAATATAATTAAATATTTGAACTGATAAAATTTAGTTTAATAATATTTGGTTGTCGTTTTGATGCGATTAATACGAGCATTTCTAAATGTGCTCCATAGAGAATCCGTTCGAATTTTAACCGAGTAAAAAGCTAAAAATTTGAGTTTAATCTGTATAATTTTGTTCAAAAGCCTATAATTTTTTTCATAATATTTGGTTGTCGCTTTGTTGGGATTAAAACGTGCATGTCTAAATGAGCTTTATAGAGATTCTGTTCTAATTTTAACCGAGTAAAATTCAGAAAATTTGAGATTAATCTATATAATTTTGTTCAAAAGCTAATAATTAAATATTTGAACTCATAAAATTTGATTTTAATAAAATTTTTTTGTCGTTTTGATGCGATTAAAACGTGAATGTCTAAATGGGCTTTATTGAGATTCTGTTCGAATTTTAACCGAGTAAAAAGCTGAAAATTTGAGATTAATCTGTATAATTTTGTTTAGAAGCCTATAATTAAATATTTGAACTCATAAAATTTACGTTAATGAAATTTGGTTGTCGTTTTGATGCGATTAATACGAGCATGTCTAAATGTGCTCCATTGAGAATCTGTTTGAATTTTAACCGAGTAAAACCCTTAAAATTTGAGATTAATCTGTATAATTTTGTTCAAAATTGCATAATTAAATATTTAAACCCATAAAATTTTATTTAATAACATTTGGTTGTCGTTTTGTTGGGATTAAAACGTACATATCTAAATGGGCTTTATAGAAATTTCGTTCTAATTTTAACCGAGTAAAATTCTAAAAATTTTAGATTAATCTGTATAATTTTGTTCAAAAGCTAATAATTGAATATTTGAAATCGTAAAATTTGATTTTAATAAAATTTGGTTGACGTTTTGATGCGATTAAAACGTGCATGTCTAAATGGGCTTTATTGAGATTCTGTTCTAATTTTAACCGAGTAAAAAGCTGAAAATTTGAGATTAATCTATATAATTTTGTTCAAAAGCCTATAACTAACTATTTGAACTCATAAAATTTAGTTTAGTAACATTTGGTTGTCATTTTGTTGGGATTAAAACGTACATATCTAAACGGGCTTTATAGAGATTCTGTTCTAATTTTAACCGAGTAAAATTCTGAAAATTTCAGATTAATCTGTATAATTTTGTTCAAAAGCAAATAATTAAATATTTGAAATCATAAAATTTGATTTTAATAAAATTTGGTTGTCGTTTTGATGTGATTAAAACGTGCATGGCTAAATGGGCTTTATTGAGATTCTGTTCTAATTTTAACCGAGTAAAAAGATGAAAATTTGAGATTATTCTGTATAATATTGTTCAGAAGCCTATAATTAAATATTTGAACTCATAAAATTTAAGTTAATGAAATTTTGTTGTTGTTTTGATGCGATTAATACGAGCATGTCTAAATGTGCTCTATAAAGAATCCGTTCGAATTTTAACCGAGTAAAAACCTTAAAATTTGAGATTAATCTATATAATTTTGTTCAACAGCCCACAATTAAATATTTAAACTCATAAAATTTTATTTAATAATATTTGGTTGTCGTTTTGTTGGGATTAAAATGTGCATGTCTAAATGGGCTTTATAGAGATTCCGTTCTAATTTTAACCGAGTAAAATTCTGAAAATTTCAAATTAATCTGTATAATTTTGTTCAAAACCTAATAATTAAATATTTAAAATCATAAAATTTGATTTTAATAAAATTTTGTTGTCGTTTTGATGCGATTAAAACGTGCATGTCTAAATAGGCTTTAGAGAGATTCCGTTCGAATTTTAACCGAGTAAGAAGCTGAAAATTTGAGATTAATCTGTATAATTTCGTTCAGAAGCCTATAATTAAATATTTTAACTCATAAAATTTAAGTTAATGAAATTTGGTTGTCGTTTTGATGCGATTAATACGAGCATGTCTAAATGTGCTCCATAGAGAATCTGTTCGAATTTTAACCGAGTAAAACCCTTAAAATTTGAGATTAATCTGTATAATTTTGTTCAAAATCGCATAATTAAATATTTAAACCCATAAAATTTTATTTAATAACATTTGGTTGTCGTTTTGTTGGGATTAAAACGTACATATCTAAATGGGCTTTATAGAGATTTCGTTCTAATTTTAACCGACTAAAATTCTAAAAATTTCAGATTAATCTGTATAATTTTGTTCAAAAGCTAATAATTGAATATTTGAAATCGTAAAATTTGATTTTAATAAAATTTGGTTGACGTTTTGATGCGATTAAAACGTGCATGTCTAAATGGGCTTTATTGAGATTCTGTTCTAATTTTAACCGAGTAAAAAGCTAAAAATTTCAAATTAATCTATATAATTTTGTTCAAAAGCCTATAATTAACTATTTGAACTCATAAAATTTAGTTTAATAACATTTGGTTGTCGTTTTGATACGATTAATACGAGCATGTCTAAATGTGCTCTATAGAGAATCCGTTAGAATTTTAACCGAGTAAAAACCTTAAAATTTGAGATTAATCTGTATAATTTTATTCAAAAGCACATAATTAAATATTTAAACTCATAAAATTTAATTTAATAACATTTGGTTGTCGTTTTGTTCGGATTAAAACGTGCATGTCTAAATGGGCTTTATAGAGATTTCGTTTTAATTTTAACCGAGTAAAATTCTGAAAATTTCAGATTAATATGTATAATTTTGTTCAAAAGCTAATAATTTAATATTTGAAATCATAAAATTTGATTTTAATAAAATTTGTTTGTCATTTTGATGCGATTAAAACGTGCAAGTCTAAATGGGCTTTAGAGAGATTCCGTTCGAATTTTAACCGAGTAAAAAGCTGAAAATTAGAGATTAATCTGTATAATTTTGTTTAGAAGCCTATAATTAAATATTTGAACTCATAAAATTTAAGTTAATGAAATTTGGTTGTTGTTTTGATGCGATTAATACGAGCATGTCTAAATGTGCTCTATAAAGAATCCGTTCGAATTTTAACCGAGTAAAAACCTCAAAATTTGAGATTAATCGGTATAATTTTGTTCAAAAGCCTATAATTAGCTATTTGAACTTATAAAATTTTAGTTAATAAAATTTGGTTGTCGTTTTGATGCGATTAATACGAGCATTTCTAAATATGCTCTATAAAGAATCCGTTCGAATTTTAACGGAGTAAAAACCTTAAAATTTGAGATTAATCTGTATAATTTTGTTCAAAATCGCATAATTAAATATTTAAACCTATAAAATTTGATTTAATAATATTTGGTTGTCGTTTTCTTGGGATTAAAACGTGCATATCTAAATGGGCTTTATAGAGATTTCGTTCTAATTTTAACCGAGTAAAATTCTGAAAATTTCAGATTAATCTGTATAATTTTGTTCAATAGCTAATAATTAATTATTTGAAATCATAAAATTTGATTTTAATAAAATTTGGTTGTCGGTTTGATGCGATTAAAACGTGCATGTCTAAATAGGCTTTATAGAGATTCTGTTCTAATTTTAACCGAGTAAAATTCTGAAAATTTCAGATTAATCTGTATAATTTTGTTCAAAAGCTAATAAATAAATATTTCAAATCATAAAATTTGATTTTAATAAAAAAAAAAAATCGTTCTGATGCGATTAAAACGTGCATGTTTAAATGGGCTTCATAGAGATTCTGTTCGAATTTTAACCGAGTAAAAACCTTAAAATTTGCGATTCATCTGTATAAATTTGTTCAAAAGCCCATAATTAAATATTTAAACTCATAAAATTTGATTTAATAACATTTGGTTGTCGTTTTGATGGGATTAAAACGTGCATGTCTAAACGGGCTCTATAAAGATTTCATTCCAATTTAAACCGAGTAAAATTCTAAAAATTTCAGATTAATCTGTATAATTTTGTTCAGAAGCTAATAATTAAATATTTTAAATCATAAAATTTGATTTTAATAAAATTTGGTTATTTTTTTGATACGATTAAAACGTACATGTCTAAATTGGCTTTATAGAGATTCCGTTCGAATTTTAACTAAGTAAAAAGCTGAAAATTTGAGATTAATCTTTATAATTTTGTTAAATAGCCTATAATTAACTATTTTAACTCATAAAATTTAATTTAATAACATTTAGTTGTCGTTTTGATGCGATTAATACGAGCATGTCTAAATGTGCTCTATAGAGAATCCGTTCGAATTTTAACCGAGTAAAAACCTTAAAAATTTAGATTAATCTGTATAATTTTGTTCAAAAGCCCATAATTAAATATTTAAACTCATAAAATTTGATTTAATAATATTTGGTTGTCGTTTTCTTGGGATTAAAACGTGCATGTCTAAATGGGCTTTATAGAGATTCCGTTCTAATTTTAACCGAGTAAAATTCTAAAAATTTCAGATTAATGTGTACAATTTTGTTCAAAAGCTAATAATTAAATATTTGAAATCATAAAATTTGATTTTATTAAAATTTGATTGTCGTTTTGATGCGATTAAAACGTGCATGTCTAAATGGGCTTTATAGAGATTCCGTTCGAATTTTAACCGAGTAAAAAGCTGAAATTTTGAGATTAATCTGTATAATTTTGTTCAAAAGCCTATAATTAACTATTTGAACTCATAAAATTTAGTTTAATAATATTTGGTTGTCGTTTTGATGCGATTAATACGGACAAGTCTAAATGTGCTCTATAGAGAATCCGTTCGAATTTTAACCGAGTAAAAACCTTAAAATTTGAGATTAATCTGTAGAATTTTGTTCAAAAGCCCATAAATAAATATTTAAACTCATAAAATTTGATTTAATAACATTTGGTTGTCGTTTTGTTGGGATTAAAACGTGCATGTCTAAATGGGCTTTATAGAGATTCCGTTCTAATTTTAACCGAGTAAAATTCTAAAAATTTCGAATTAATCAGTATAATTTTTTTCAAAACCTAATAATTAAATATTTGAAATCATAAAATTTGATTTTAATAAAATTTGGTTATTTTTTTGATACGATTAAAACGTGCATGTCCAAATTGGCTTTATAGAGATTCCGTTCGAATTTTAACTAAGTAAAAAGCTGAAAATTTGAGATTAATCTTTATAATTTTGTTAAAAAGCCTATAATTAACTATTTTAACTCATAAAATTTAATTTAATAACATTTGGTTGACGTTTTGATGCGAATAATACGAGCATGTCTAAATGTGCTCTATAGAGAATCCGTTCGAATTTTAACCGAGTAAAAACCTTAAAATTGAGATTAATCTGTATAATTTTATTCAAAAGCCCATAATTAAATATTTAAACTCATAAAATTTGATTTAATAACATTTGGTTTTCGTTTTCTTGGGATTAAAACGTGCATGTCTAAATGGGCTTTATAGAGATTCCGTTCTAATTTTAACCAAGTAAAATTCTAAAAATTTCAGATTAATGTGTATAATCTTGTTCAAAAGCTAATAATTAAATATTTGAAATCATAAAATTTGATTTTATTAAAATTTGATTTTATTAAAATTTGATTGTCGTTTTGATGCGATTAAAACGTACATGTCTAAATGGGCTTTATAGAGATTCCGTTCGAATTTTAACCGAGTAAAAAGCTGAAAATTTGAGATTAATCTATATAATTTTGTTCAAAAGCCTATAATTAACTATTTGAACTTATAAAATTTTAGTTAATAAAATTTGGTTGTCGTTTTGATGCGATTAATACGAGCATGTCTAAATATACTCTATAAAGAATCCGTTCGAATTTTAACCGAGTAAAACCCTTAAAATTTGAGATTAATCTGTATAATTTTGTTCAAAATCGCATAATTAAATATTTAAACCCATAAAATTTGATTTAATAACATTTGGTTGTCGTTTTGTTGGGATTAAAACGTGCATATCTAAATGGGCTTTATAGAGATTTCGTTCTAATTTTAACCAAGTAAAATTCTGAAAATTTCAGATTAATCTGTATAATTTTGTTCAAAAGCTAATAATTAAATATTTGAAATCATAAAATTTGATTTTAATAAAATTTGGTTGTCGTTTTGATGCGATTAAAACGTACATGTCTAAATGGGCTTTATAGAGATTCCGTTCGAATTGTAACCGAGTAAAAAGCTGAAAATTTGAGATTAATCTTTATAATTTTGTTCAAAAGCCCATAATTAAATATTTAAACTCAAAAAATTTGATTTAATAACATTTGGATGTCGTTTTGATGGGATTAAAACGTGCATGTCTAAACGGGCTCTATAAAGATTCCGTTCCAATTTAAACCGAGTAAAATTCTAAAAATTTCAGATTAATCTATATAATTTTGTTCAAAAGCTAATAATTAAATATTTTAAATCGTAAAATTTGATTTTAATAAAATTTGCTTGTTGTTTTGATGCGATTAAAACGTGCATGTCTAAATGGGCTTTATAGGGATTCCGTTCCAATTTTAACCGAGTAAAAAGCTGAAAATTTGAGATTAATCTGTATAATTTTGTTCAAAACCCTATAATTAACTACTTGAACTTATAAAATTTTAGTTAATAAAATTTGGTTGTCGTTTTGATGCGATTAATACGAGCATGTTTAAATATGCTCTATAAAGAATCCGTTCAAATTTTAACCGAGTAAAAACCTTAAAATTTGAGATTAATCTGTATAATTTTGTTCAAAAGCTCATAATTAAATATTTAAAATCATAAAATTTGATTTAATAAAATTTGGTTGTCGTTTTGATGCGATCAATACGAGCATGTCTAAATATGCCCTATAAAGAATCCGTTCGAATTTTAACCGAGTAAAAACCTTAATATTTGAGATTAATCTATATAATTTTGTTCAAAAGCTCATAATTAAATATTTAAACTCAAAAATTTGATTTAATATCATTTGGTTGTCGTTTTGTTGGGATTAAAACGTGCATGTTTAAATGGGCTTTATAGAGATTCCGTTCTAATTTTAACCGAGTAAAATTCTAAAAATTTCAGATTAATGTGTATAATTTTGTTCAAAAGCTAATAATTAAATATTTGAAATCATAAAATTTGATTTAATAGCATTTGGTTGTCGTTTGGTTGGGACTAAAATGTGTATGTCTAAACAGGCTTTATAGAGATTCCGTTTTAATTTTAACCGAGTAAAATTCTAAAAATTTCAGATTAATCTGTATAATTTTGTTCAAAAGCCTATAATTAACTATTTTAACTCATAAAATTTAATTTAATAACATTTGATTGTCGTTTTGAAGCGATTAATACGAGCATGTCTAAATGTGCTCTATAGAGAATCCGTTCGAATTTTAACCGCGTAAAAACCTTAAAAATTGAGATTAATCTGTGTAATTTTATTCAATAGCCCATAATTAAATATTTAAACTCATAAAATTTTATTTAATAACATTTGGGTGTCGTTTTGTTGGGATTAAAACGTGCATGTCTAAATGGGCTTTATAGAGATTCCGTTCTAATTTTAATAGAGTAAAATTCTGAAAATATCAGATTAATCTGTGTAATTTTGTTCAAAAGCTAATAATTAAATATTTCAAATCATAAAATTTGATTTTAATAAAATTTGTTTTTCGTTTTGATGCGATTAAAACGTGCATGTCTAAATGGGCTTCATAGAGATTCCGTTCGAATTTTAACCGAGTAAAAACCTTAAAATTTGAGATTCATATGTATAAATTTGTTCGAAAGCCCATAATTAAATATTTAAACTCATAAAATTTGATTTAATAACATTTGGTTGTCGTTTTAATGAGATTAAAACGTGCATGTCTAAACAGGCTCTATAAAGATTCCGTTCTAATTTTAACCGAGTAAAATTCTAAAAATTTCAGATTAATCTGTATAATTTTGTTCAAAAGCTAATAATTAAATATTTCAAATCACAATATTTGATTTTAATAAAATTTGGTTGTTTTTTTATGCTATTAAAACGTGCATGTCTAAATTGGCTTTATAGAGATTCCGTTTGAATTTTAACCAAGTAAAAAGCTAAAAATTTGAGATTAATCTTTATAATTTTGTTAAAAAGCCTACAATTAACTATTTGAACTCATAAAATTTAAATTAAAAACATTTGGTTGTCGTTTTGATGCGATTAATACGAGCATGTCTAAATGTGCTCTATAGAGAATCCGTTCGAATTTTAACCGAGTAAAAACCTTAAAAATTTAGATTAATCTGTATAATTTTGTTCAAAAGCCCATAATTAAATATTTAAACTCATAAAATTTGATTTAATAACATTTGGTTGTCGTTTTCTTGGGATTAAAACGTGCATGTCTAAATGGGCTTTATAGAGATTCCGTTCTAATTTTAACCGAGTAAAATTCTAAAAATTTCAGATTAATGTGTATAATTTTGTTCAAAAGCTAATAATTAAATATTTAAAATCATAAAATTTGATTTTAATAAAATTTGGTTATCATTTTGATACGATTAAAACGTGCATGTCTAAATGGGCTTTATAAAGATTCGTTTGAATTTTAATCGAGTAAAAAGCTGAAAATTTGAGATTAATCTTTATAATTTTGTTCAAAAGCCTATAATTAACTATTTTAACTCATAAAATTTAATTTAATAACATTTGGTTGTCGTTTTGAAGTGATTAATACGAGCATGTCTAAATGTGCTCTATAGAGAATCCGTTCGAATTTTAACCGCGTAAAAACCTTAAAAATTGAGATTAATCTGTGTAATTTTATTCAATAGCCCATAATTAAATATTTAAACTCATAAAATTTTATTTAATAACATTTGGGTGTCGTTTTGTTGGGATTAAAACGTGCATGTCTAAATGGGCTTTATAGAGATTCCGTTCTAATTTTAATAGAGTAAAATTCTGAAAATATCAGATTAATCTATGTAATTTTGTTCAAAAGCTAATAATTAAATATTTCAAATCATAAAATTTGATTTTAATAAAATTTGTTTTACGTTTTGATGCGATTAAAACGTGCATGTCTAAATGGGCTTCATAGAGATTCCGTTCGAATTTTAACCGAGTAAAAACCTTAAAATTTGAGATTCATATGTATAAATTTGTTCGAAAGCCCATAATTAAATATTTAAACTCATAAAATTTGATTTAATAACATTTGGTTGTCGTTTTAATGAGATTAAAACGTGCATGTCTAAACGGGCTCTATAAAGATTCCGTTCTAATTTTAACCGAGTAAAATTCTAAAAATTTTAGATTAATCTATATAATTTTGTTCAAAAGCTAATAATTAAATATTTCAAATCATAATATTTGATTTTAATAAAATTTGGTTGTTTTTTTATGCGATTAAAACGTGCATGTTTAAATTGGCTTTATAGAGATTCCGTTTGAATTTTAACCAAGTAAAAAGCTAAAAATTTGAGATTAATCTTTATAATTTTGTTAAAAAGCCTACAATTAACTATTTGAACTCATAAAATTTAAATTAAAAACATTTGGTTGTCGTTTTGATGCGATTAATACGAGCATGTCTAAATGTGCTCTATAGAGAATCCGTTCGAATTTTAACCGAGTAAAAACCTTAAAAATTTAGATTAATCTGTATAATTTTGTTCAAAAGCCCATAATTAAATATTTAAACTCATAAAATTTGATTTAATAACATTTAGTTGTCGTTTTCTTGGGATTAAAACGTGCATGTCTAAATGGGCTTTATAGAGATTCCGTTCTAATTTTAACCGAGTAAAATTCTAAAAATTTCAGATTAATCTGTATAATTTTGTTCAAAAGCTAATAATTAAATATTTCAAATCATAATATTTTATTTTAATAAAATTTGGTTGTTTTTTTATGCGATTAAAACGTGCATGTCTAAATTGGCTTTATAGAGATTCCGTTTGAATTTTAACCAAGTAAAAAGCTAAAAATTTGAGATTAATCTTTATAATTTTGTTAAAAAGCCTACAATTAACTATTTGAACTCATAAAATTTAAATTAAAAACATTTGGTTGTCGTTTTGATGCGATTAATACGAGCATGTCTAAATGTGCTCTATGGAGAATCCGTTCGAATTTTAACCGAGTAAAAACCTTAAAAATTTAGATTAATCTGTATAATTTTGTTCAAAATCCCATAATTAAAAATTTAAACTCATAAAATTTCATTTAATAACATTTGGTTGTCGTTTTATTGGGATTAAAACGTGCATGTCTAAATGGGCTTTATAGAGATTCCGTTCTAATTTTAACCGAGTAAAATTCTGAAAATATCAGATTAATCTGTATAATTTTTTTCAAAAGCTAATAATTAAATATTTCAAATCATAAAATCTGATTTTAATAAAATTTGTTTTTCGTTTTGATGCGATTAAAACGTGCATGTCTAAATGGGGTTCATAGAGATTCCATTCGAATTTTAACCGAGTAAAAACCTTAAAATTTAAGATTCATCTGTATAAATTTGTTCAAAAGCCCATAATTAAATATTTAAACTCATAAAATTTGATTTAATAACATTTGATTGTTGTTTTGATGCGATTAAAACGTGCATGTCTAAATGGGCTTTATAGAGATTCCGTTCTAATTTTAACCAAGTAAAATTCTGAAATTTCAGATTAATCTGTATAATTTTGTTTAAAAGATAACAATTAAATATTTGAAATCATAAAATTTGATTTTAATAAAATTTGGTTGTCGTTTGATGCGATTAAAACATGCATGTCTAAATGGGTTTCATAAAGATTCCGTTCGAATTTTAACTGAGTAAAAAGCTGAAAATTTGAGATTAATCTGTATAATTTTTTTCAAAAGCCTATAATTAAATATTTGAACTCATAAAATTTAAGTTAATAACATTTGGTTATCGTTTTGATGCGATTAATACGAGCATGTCTAAATATGCTCTATAGAGAATCCGTTCGAATTTTAACCGAGTAAAAACCTTAAAATTTGAGATTAATCTGTATAATTTTATTCAAAAGCCCATAATTAAATATTTAAACTCATAAAATTTGATTTAATAACATTTGGTTGTCGTTTTGTTGGGATTAAAACGTGCATGTCTAAATGGGCTTTATAGAGATTCCGTTCCAATTTTAACCGAGTAAAATTCTGAAAATTTCAGATTAATATGTATAATTTTGTTCAAAAGATAATAATTAAATATTTCAAATCATAAAATTTGATTTTAATAAAATTTAGTTGTCGTTTTGATGCGATTAAAACGTGCATGTCTAAATGGGATTTATAGAGATTCCGTTCAAATTTTAACCGAGTAAAAAGCTTAAAATTTGAGATTAATCTATAAAATTTTGTTAAAAAGCCTATAATTAACTATTTGAACTCATAAAATTTAGTTTAATAAGATTTGGTTATCGTTTTGAAGCCATTAATACGAGCATGTCTAAATGTGCTTTATAGAGAATCTGTTCGAATTTTAACCGAGTAAAAACCTTAATATTTGAGATTAATCTATATAATTTTGTTCTAAAGCGCATAATTAAATATTTAAACTCATAAAATTTGATTTAATAACATTTGGTTGTCATTTTGTTGGGATTAAAATGTGCATGTCTAAATGGGCTTTATAGAGATTCCGTTCTAATTTTAACCGAGTAAAATTCTGAAAATTTCTGATTAATATGTATAATTTTGTTCAAAAGCTAATAATTAAATATTTGAAATCATAAAATTTTATTTTAATAAAATTTGGTTGTCGTTTCATGCGATTAAAACGTGAATGTCTTAATGGGCTTCATAGAGATTCCGTTCTAATTTTATCCGAGTAAAAAGCTGAAAATTTGAGATTAAACTGTATAATTTTGTTCAAAAGCCTATAATTAACTATTTGAACTCATAAAATTTAAGTTAATAACATTTGGTTATCGTTTTGATGCGATTAATACGAGCATGTCTAAATGTGCTCTATAGAGAATCCGTTCGAATTTTAACCGAGTAAAAACCTTAAAATTTGAGATTAATCTGTATAATTTTATTCAAAAGCCCATAATTAAATATTTAAACTCATCAAATTTGATTTAATAACATTTGGTTGTCGTTTTGTTGGGATTAAAACGTGCATGTCTAAATGGGCTTTATAGAGATTCCGTTCCAATTTTAACCGAGTAAAATTCTGAAAATTTCAGATTAATATGTATAATTTTGTTCAAAAGATAATAATTAAATATTTCAAATCAAAAAATTTTATTTTAATAAAATTTAGTTGTCGTTTTGATGCGATTAAAACGTGCATGTCTAAATGGGATCTATAGAGATTCCGTTCAAATTTTAACCGAGTAAAAAGCTTAAAATTTGAGATTAATCTATAAAATTTTGTTAAAAAGCCTATAATTAACTATTTGAACTCATAAAATTTAGTTTAATAAGATTTGATTCTCGTTTTGAAGCGATTAATACGAGCATGTCTAAATGTGCTTTATAGAGAATCTGTTCGAATTTTAACCGAGTAAAAACCTTAATATTTGAGATTAATCTATATAATTTTGTTCTAAAGCCCATAATTAAATATTTAAACTCATAAAATTTGATTTAATAACATTTGGTTGTCATTTTGTTGGGATTAAAACATGCATGTCTAAATGGGCTTTATAGAGATTCCGTTCTAATTTTAACCGAGTAAAATTCTGAAAATTTCTGATTAATATGTATAATTTTGTTCAAAAGCTAATAATTAAATATTTGAAATCATAAAATTTTATTTTAATAAAATTTGGTTGTCGTTTCATGCGATTAAAACGTGAATGTCTAAATGGGCTTCATAGAGATTCCGTTCTAATTTTATCCGAGTAAAAAGCTGAAAATTTGAGATTAAACTGTATAATTTTGTTCAAAAGCCTATAATTAACTATTTGAACTCATAAAATTTAAGTTAATAACATTTGGTTATCGTTTTGATGCGATTAATACGAGCATGTCTAAATATGCTCTATAGAGAATCCGTTCGAATTTTAACCGAGTAAAAACCTTAAAATTTGAAATTAATCTCTATAATTTTATTCAAAAGCCCATAATTAAATATTTAAACTCATCAAATTTGATTTAATAACATTTGGTTTGTGACACCCCCACCCCTGGCCGGTAGGAAAGGGGCGTCACCGGTCCATGGACATTCCGATAACCCGGCCCGAACGATGGTTTACCAACTTAACTTAACTTGAAAGTACCGATTTTAGGGGTAATTTAAAACTTTTCCTATTACTAGGCCTTATATTCACTATTAAACATTTCTGAAGCCTATTGTTCATTCAATAGTTCTATAATTCATTTATCCATTCCATATAACAATATCAATAGTTCGTTCCATTCATTCCATGACATGCAATCCATTACAAAATATACATGCATATTAAACGTATCAAGTATGTCATCATTCTTAAGTTATACAAATTTAAGTCCCAAGCTACCAAAATAATTCACTATATACATCCGTCTAAAGTAATCAAAATGCATGGTCTAACAAAACAAGACTAGCCACCACTAGGAGTTCTCAAAAAGAAACATACATGGCTTGTGCTGCTGCTGATCCGAACAACGGAAATCCGGGACCGAGCTATTAATCGATCGACCTAAAATGTTTGGGAAGAGCAAAAGGGATCGGGGGTAAGTACATAAGGTACTGTAATCACTCATTTTTAATCAGATTTTAGTATTTGTAGTATTATTGTAGTAATCATATTATTAATAAAAAGAGAAGAAAAAAGAGAGAAACAATGAAAAAGAAAGAAGAAGGAAATGAAAGAAAAAGTTGATGTGGGGTTAGAATCCCACATTGATGAGAAACCCCACTTTTCCCTCTCTCATTGCCTATAAAAGGAGGGGATGGGGAGCCTTTTGAAGAGGAACCAATTGGGTGAGGATAGTATCTTATGATCCTAATTTGAGAGATTATCTCTCCCCAAATTTTGGGTGGTTCGATCGAGTCCTATTTTTAGGATTCGATCTAGTTAAAAATTTTGAAGTGGTCGTGGTAGATCTTGATGCTTTTCGAACTCTTAGGTATAATTTCTTTTCTTTATATTGTATTTTGGTTTTATTTTAATGAAATGCAATATTTATTATTTGGTATTTAGACTTTATTTATGTTTTAGATTATTATTTTATTTATTAGATTAATATTTATGCTTGCATGTATTTATTTATGTATTTATTTTTATGTGATGTATTTAATTTATTCGTTATATTTAAGTTGCATAAATGATATTAATTAATTAATGCGGGCCCCTAAATTCGGTCGTAAGCGAGGCCAACTCCAGTGTAGTGGTGGTGGTGCGGACGCTTACCTTCGGGTTTAGGTGCTTTAAAATAAATGCGCACATTTAATTAAAAATTAATTCGATCGTCAAATTAGCCCGGAAAATTTAATATTAATGAAGCGGTAATTAAATAAAGTACCAATTTTTGGGCGGTGTGGGGGTGCTAATCCTTCCCCATCCGTAACCGACTCCCGAACCCCAATTTTTAAATCTCTGGTTTTATGGTGTCCGGTCTACCTAAACGGCCGGTGGCGACTCCAATTTTTCTAAAATCATATTTTAGCCGAAAACTCACGTGGAAGACATTAATTTCAAAATGACACATCGAAAAATGTTTTCCAACTCAGAAAATGAATTTTTCAACGAACCACTTATTCGTGGATTTTTTAGATCGCTACAGATGGCGACTCCGCCGGGGATAAATTTTTGTTTTTCTTAAAACAAAAAGAGAGTCAAGCTTTTAAACAATTACCGCTTTACTAATATTTAAAGATTTTGGGCTAAAGTGACGATCAAATTAATTTTCAATTGAATTTGCGCTTTTATTTTTCCGCATTTAAAATTTACATCTAAACCCGTCATTCTAAGTGGGGGGAAAAGGCTAATGCTTTCATAGAGATATCGTTCTCCCGTGTAGGCCCTAGCCGAAGTACCTTCGGGGCTCCACTACCTTATGCTCTCGTAAGGATATCGTTCCTTCGTATGGGCATAAGCGAACGGGTCCCCCTGAATTGAACTCAGTCAAGATGAGCCTATAATGGGTGATGATCGGGGGCCTTGCTACTCTTAGTAGAGGATAGCTCGGACAATTCGGGTCCCCTTTTAGCACCAACATTGCATGTAGAGAATTAGATTACCCACCCCACTAGAGCCATGCGGATACCCTAAGTGAACTAGACAGAATATCTAGGACTGCTCTTCTCTGTTTACTTTTACGCACATTTAATTACACTTAATTTATTTTTGTGTTTATTGTTTTTACCCGGTACTAACTTGGTATCTTCGTGTTTTTGTTTTTGCATGCATCATCATATTTTGCATTGCATTAAGAGGTATTGATTCGAGTGGTTCATCTTACATAGGAAACTTTCACCATGGAAAGGAGGTATCTAAAAACCTCAACCCTAGTGTTAGAAATCGATCAGATACACCGATTAAAGAATGAGTTTCTGTCACAATCAATCAGACCCTTTACTCCTGTTAAAGGACGACCGAAGATCCTGAGACAACAGTCTACCGGACGTCAACACCAAGTAATGATCATGCCTTTATTTGGGTCTACATCAGAATATTCAGCCTGAGATTCTAAGAGAGCATGAAGGATGTAACAGAAACCAAGGTTTAATCAAAGGGTTATTGGAGACAGAGAACCGATATTATCTCGCCGTCTAAAGGTCGAGTCAGAATCAAGCATCAGTCTACGAAGTACAGAAAACCATGAGAGCTTAACCACAGAATAAGTTATTAGGGGTGTAGAATTGATGCCATTTTGTCATCCACAGTTCAAGTCAAAATCAGATATCGTACATCGAGAGCAGAAAACTACCGAAGATCCAATAACAGAAGGGGTTATTGAAGATGCAAAACCGGTACCATTTTTCCATCTAGAGGTCGAGTCAGAGTCAAGTGCAAAACACCGATCTGAAAAGGTAATTGACCAAAGTTTCAAGCACGTCTACAAAGGAGTGTTTTTTATCATACTACAAGGAAAAGGATAAGAGGTAGGTACCTTATCGGTCTGTTTCGCAAGGATTAGAGTCACCATTCAAGATTATTGGAGAAGATTCAGAACTTTGGAAGGAGCATCAGTGAGAAGAAGCCACTACTAGGAGCATCGACACTATAAGGTTTTCAGGTTTTGACAAAGACCATTGTTAGATAAATCTCGAGATAGAGATTCAGAAGGATAACCAGAAACGTGACCAGATCAACCGAGGAGACCAAAACACATGATGCAATAGAGATTCCAATGTCAAGCAAGCAACTTAGGGCCATAGGGAATAGGAATTAGGGCTAGTACTTGTGTATAAGATTAGTTTCTCCTAATTTTGTAATGGACCCTCTATTTCCCGTGAAAGTAATCCAGTAGGGTGATTGCCAACAGGGATCAATACCTTTGTTCGCATACATTTTGTATCATTTGCATCCGCATCTGCATCATACATGCATTTGACTATTTTTGATATCATTTTAACTGTATGCATCATTTACATCTGCATCACACATGCATTTTCATCTCACTCGATACTAGAGGAAACGAATGGAGGACCTTATAGCAACATAAAGAAGGGGCAAAATAGTTGAAAAAATCATCTCGAAGACGTCACACAAAACATCAACGTTCAGATTCCTATGACGTATACCGAGTTGTTCCTGATCCTCATCAAGAGCTGTCAACACTTGTCCAATCCAAATCAAAAAAGACCCATATACACCTAATTATGATGTCAATATCTTGTGGGAAGCACAAGTTACACGATCAAGAATTACGGAACCATGATGAGCAAGGTCCAAAGTTTGATTGAAGCCGATAGTTCGAGTTTCGAAGTATGATAATAGAGATGGATCCGGGAGGTTCTGACTTCTCAGTTGAACATTCAAACAGAAAATTTCATGCATATTTGTTTAAATTCATTTTTTACATTCTTTAATATTTCATTCATTTTAAGGAAGTAGCTCCTGCTCTCCCATGTACACATAACAAACATTTTTTTAACATGCATGTACACATCATTACACACTTGATCCATGAAATTTCAAATGTGGTAGCATATTTGCTCCAAACTCAAAGACCGACTATAAGGTTTTGTATATTCAGGAGAGACTGAATGTTGCGGGATATTGCAAATGAGAGTTTCTGCTAGTCTAGTAAGGCAAACAAAGGAACAAAATGAGCGTATAGATAATGGGCAGCTCCCATTTTTAGGAAATTTCCTTCTCAGGCACTTGTTGATCAAGATCCTTGAATCGAGAGTCGATCTTAAACTTCTATCCCCTGAACACCTTCTCAGGATATCCTTGAATGAGACGACGAATGACATTCTCTCACCACACCAGAAAAGGAGGGCAAGATCAGACAAATTAGATATTGAAATAAGAAGACTATCAGCAAGAAATAGTCGAAAGCTAAGACACATGCAAAAGAGAGAGAGAAAAAAAAAAGAAAAAAGAAAAAAGAAAAAAAAAAGAAAAAGAAAGAAAGAAAGAGAATGACAATCGGAAGGCCGAAACGAGTCTGAATCAAGTAAAAGGGGATTTTGGCAGAGCACAACGTTAGGAGATCACATAAAGGAGATTGAATCCAAGCAATATCAATAAGATGCACAAAGACAATCGAGTTCAAGCAGTGAATAATCAGAAAATACCTCAATCTGGTGACGCATACAGAAACTTGAAAGAGAAAAAAGAAATGTGAAGGAAACAATGTTGTACACGCTTCATTCATATCAGACAATTCAGAATCAGAAATCTAGTAGCAGGAACGAGGTAAAGATGGAAAAAAGAATCCTCATTCTAGATACCTCAGGATCTCACAAATTTACACAGAAGCAAATATCGAAGCACATCTGAGATAAGTCGACCTGAAAATTGCCAATTTCGGAAAAGAGAATGAACTCTAGGGTGAAAACCTAAAACAGGCAGTCTAGAGCGACTCAAAAAAATAGAAGTACACATATCACAAATACAAATACATTTACTGTACACACTTCATATTCAGATCAAACAATTCAGAAGCAAAAATTCAACCAAAGGAAACGAGGCAAGGAGAAACAAAGAATCTTCATTTTGAACGCCTCACGATTATACAGATTTGCACATAAGCGAATTTCGAAGCCATCAAAGACAAATCGGCCTGAAGATTGTCATTTTCGGTGAAAAAGAAAAAAAAGAAAAAGAAAAAGGAAAAGGAAAAGAAAATAGAAAAAAGAAAAAGTATATTAGAAATACACATACCAAATACAGAAACCTTTTTACACTGATCATGGACTCAGCTCTTACAAGCTTTCAAAGACCATTCTGATCATTCAGTGATGTCCAAACTAAATGAGATTGTTTTCAGATTACACTTTTGCCCAAAGGTTAACCTCGCTTCAAGGAACCTCGAGCTTCGAAGTGCCTGATCGACACCTAAATGAGGGAAAGATGGGGCAGGATGAGAAAAAGAGATAATGAGTGCCACCAAAAAGGGGTAGCCTCTAGGAAGGGAATTGTTTTTTTTGAAAGCCCGAGAGTCTAGAAGAGACTAGGCATTTGCTTATATCCCCGTAATTAACGAGGATCTTTTAAATATACTCTTCGTTAGAGTTTTTCTTTGCCAGATTGGGGCAAATATGTCATTGCATTTGATATTCAAGAAGGCAAATATGTTTTAAATACTTTTTGCAATGAACTTCCAAATTTCATACATTTTCCAAAATTTTTATTGCATATTGAAATACATGCAAATAAATTCATTTTTCAAGAATTGAAAAAATTGAGAGTCAACCTCCAGTGAGGTACCCTGATGAGCATAGAAATGAAATAAGGATACAGAGACGTCCAATCAACCTTCATATCGATCCAGACGAGAATACAAAAAATGAGCAGGGAATCATTGTCCGCAAAATGAAAGAATCGATGCTTAGATCAAAATTGACCAGAAATGTCATCAAGAAGGACATATTTTGGTTAACAAAGCCTACATGGTCAACCAGATGAGAACCGGGACATCAAATTTTTGAAACAGAGTCAACAGAAGCATGCATCATTACATACCTACTGATAGGTTACATTTGTACATCCACAAACATACATCATACATGCATGCATAATGAAAATGTTCACACATCATTCTTTTTTATAAACAATCGTCTTACAGAAAAGACAGATAGCATTCAAGAAGATGACTCCAAAAACGATTTAACGCACGTTTGCATCACTCTATAGGACACTCAGTTGAGTATCATCTTCTAACAGAAAAAAGAAAAGAAGAAAAGATGGACCAGAGAGGTCAATACCACAAACCATCATCCTTGATGAAACTATGACCAGACGGAGAGAACCAGGTCATCATCATAAAAAGAGAAGAAACAGAAGAAGAAGAAGAAGAAGAAGAAGAAAAGAAGAAAGAAAAACATTCTCGAGACAAAACTTGACAGACAGTGAATGTGTCTTCAAAACGAAAGAGGAACCGAATACAAGGATCAAGACATTGGGGCAATCCAGAAACCCAGATGTTTTCAGAAAAAAGATTTTTTGGCAGCCTTCTTGGCGTGAGTCTCGAAGAAAATTTTTTGGCAGTCTCTATAGACGTGAGTCCCGATTCAAAGAAAACATTGGTAGCCTTCTTGGTGTGAGTCCCGAAGAAAAAGTTCTTTTGGCAGTCTCTATAGATATGAGTCCCGATTCGAAGAAGATTGACAGCCATTCCAGCGTGAGTCCCGAAGAAAAAGATTTTTTGACAGCCTTTTAAGGTGTGAGTCCCGATTCAAAAAGAAGATTGGCAGCCACTCTGGCGTGAGTCCTGATTCAAAAAGAAAATTGGCAGGCTATTATGAAGGCATGAGTCCCGATTCAAAAAGAAGATTGACAGTCATTCTGGTGTGAGTCCCGATTCGAAGAAGATTGACAGCCATTCCAGCGTGAGTCCCGAAGAAAAAGATTTTTTGACAACCTTTTAAGGTGTGAGTCCCGATTCAAAAAGAAGATTGGCAACCACTCTGGCGTGAGTCCTGATTCAAAAAGAAGATTGGCAGCCTATGAAGGCATGAGTCTCGATTCAAAAAGAAGATTGACAGTCATTCTGGTGTGAGTCCCGAAGAAAAAGATTTTTTAACAGCCTTTTAAGGTGTGAGTCCCGATTCAAAAAGAAGATTGGCAGCCACTCTGGCGTGAGTCCTGATTCAAAAAGAAGATTGACAGCCTATGAAGGCATGAGTCCCAATTCAAAAAGAAGATTGACAGTCATTCTGGTGTGAGTCCCGATTCGAAGAAGATTGACATCCATTCCAGCATGAGTCCCAAAGAAAAAGATTTTTTGGCATCCTTTTAAGGTGTGAGTCCCGATTCAAAAAGAAGATTGGCAGCCACTCTGGCGTGAGTCCTGATTCAAAAAGAAGATTGGCAGCCTATGAAGGCGTGAGTCCCGATTCAAAAAGAAGATTGACAGTCACTCTGGTGTGAGCCCCGAGTCAAAAAGAAGATTCACAGTCGTTTGAAGTAAGTTCCGAAAGACTTGGAGGTGAAGTTTCCATATAGAGGGTACCAACATGATTCGAGTCCCACAAAAAAAGAATTTACAGCAGTTTTATATAGAAAGAACTTGCACACACCAGACACAAAAATTCGAAGCTCTATACAGAAGGAGCTACCACTGGATAAGTTCATCTATGACGTGATGGTTTTATACAGGAGAAACCAACAACATCAAAGAAGATGGGTTCTATATAGGAGGGACCCTATCTTCATTTTCGTTTCTGAGATCGAAGCTTTGTATAAGAGAGGTACACATCTCGAGACTTCAGAGTGAAAGGTTTCATATAGGAGAAACCCTAACTCCGGATCTAGAAGTAAGAGTTCTATATAGGAGGGACCTTATTCTACAAGATTCATCATGACGCGAAAGGTTTTATATAGGAGAGACCGACAGCGTGGAAGATCTGGAGTTTCATATAGGAGGAATCCCTATCTTCGTCATAGTCTTAGTGAAAAGCTCTATACAGGAGGGGCACATAACTCGAAACTTTAGGGTGAAGGTTTTATACAGGAGAAACCAGAACTCATGATCTAGAAATGAAAGCTCTATATAGGAAGTGCTTTTGTTTTACAAGATCTGCTCGAAAGGCGAATGGTCATCAGAAGACGAACAAGTTCGATACATAAGGGACTTACGAGCCTGAAGACTCGGTCAAGGAGGTGGAGAGTTTCAGAAAAACACATCATTTCAAGACCACTAACAGAGATGTCGGTTAAAAATGAGCGCTTTTTTATCTTTGCTTTATCCTTGTTTCACAAGAACAAGCAAAGAGGGGCAACTGTAATCACTCATTTTTAATCAGATTTTAGTATTTGTAGTATTAT
Organism: Abelmoschus esculentus; assembly: GCA_035048815.1. Taxonomy (NCBI): domain Eukaryota; kingdom Viridiplantae; phylum Streptophyta; class Magnoliopsida; order Malvales; family Malvaceae; genus Abelmoschus; species Abelmoschus esculentus. Next base: position 5,681,611 of record JAUCBN010000026.1, on the reverse strand, counting down.
TGTAGTAATCATATTATTAATAAAAAGAGAAGAAAAAAGAGAGAAATAATGAAAAAGAAAGAAGAAGGAAATGAAAGAAAAAGTTGATGTGGGGTTAGAATCCCACATTGATGAGAAACCCCACTTTTCCCTCTCTCATTGCCTATAAAAGGAGGGGATGGGGAGCCTTTTGAAGAGGAACCAATTGGGTGAGGATAGTATCTTATGATCCTAATTTGAGAGATTATCTCTCCCCAAATTTTGGGTGGTTCGATCGAATCCTATTTTTAGGATTCGATCTAGTTAAAAATTTTGAAGTGGTCGTGGTAGATCTTGATGCTTTTCGAACTCTTAGGTATAATTTCTTTTCTTTATATTGTATTTTGGTTTTATTTTAATGAAATGCAATATTTATTATTTGGTATTTAGACTTTATTTATGTTTTAGATTAATGTTTATTTATGTATATTTTGAATTTATGTTTTAGATTATTATTTTATTTATTAGATTAATATTTATGCTTGCATGTATTTATTTATGTATTTATTTTTATGTGATGTATTTAATTTATTCGTTATATTTAAGTTGCATAAATGATATTAATTAATTAATGCGGGTCCCTAAATTCGGTCGTAAGCGAGGCCAACTCCAGTGTAGTGGTGGTGGTGCGGACGCTTACCTTTGGGTTTAGGTGCTTTAAAATAAATGCGTACATTTAATTAAAAATTAATTCGATCGTCAAATTAGCCCGGAAAATTTAATATTAATAAAGCGGTAATTAAATAAAGTACCAATTTTTGGGCGGTGTGGGGGTGCTAATCCTTCCCCATCCGTAACCGACTCCCGAACTCCAATTTTTAAATCTCTGGTTTTATGGTGTCCGGTCTACCTAAACGGCCGGTGGCGACTCCAATTTTTCTAAAATCATATTTTAGCCGAAAACCCACGTGGAAGACATTAATTTTAAAATGACACATCGAAAAATGTTTTCCAACTCAGAAAATGAATTTTTCAGCGAACCACTTATTCGTGGATTTTTTAGATCGCTACAAGTATTTAGTGAGGTAACAAAAACAAAGAATCAAAACAATCCAAGACAATCCAAACATGTATCATATGCCAAGTAAGTTCACATATACCATAACATACCAAGTTCAAGTACACGTATTCCAAATCAATATAATAACAATTCAATCCAAGGTTCAACATGTGACAATCCGATTACACGTAACAATCCAATATTCCATGTACAATAATCCAAATACATGTAACAATCCAATATTCAATATATACCAATCCAAATACATGTAACAATCCAATAACAAATGCATTTTCATACGAAGTAATCATGCTTACATTTAACTAACAAATATAGTGCAATTCAAGTTCAAGTTAATTAAATCATTACAACCACCTTGATATTTAGCTAGAAGATAATCGAATCTCCAACCAACTGTCGCCACAATATGCACCTATAGTGTTGGTCAAACCCTCCTACTGTCGCCAATGACCAAAAACGTACCCTCCAACTGTCGCCAATAAGGGCCAATTGCCCCGGACCGAAGTCCTACCCGATACAATGAGCTCTAGATTCTAAGGCATGCCCTCCTATCTAACTAACTAGCTACCAAGGTTGTCGATTATCAATTTAAGCATATCAATCTAATATTCATTATCATTTCAATAACACGGTCCTCATAGACCAAGCCTCTTAGGCCATTATGCCTAGGCTCATAAAAATTCATTTCATGCCATTCCTTATACATTATATCAAACATGCTAAGCATAAGCAAAAATCAGAACTTTAATTGCATGGAACAAATGCATGTACACGTACCTTACGTCCCAAGCTTAAGCATGTCATTCATACCTCGGCATATGCAATGCATGGGTATGAACAAACCAAAACAATTACTTAATAAGCAATACATATTCAATCAACATGCTAACAAGTAACATGACAACAAACAAGTTTTCATAGCATTTCACTCTTCCCTTAAAGATTAGCCAAGTTTGTATTAAGTCATATTTCATACCGGTTTAATCATAAACAACCAAAAATCAGAATTGGGTTAGGACCTAGTCCCAACCCCAAAGAAAGTCACACTCACAAACAATCCAAGCGAAACTCCTAGGGATTATGGATGATTGGCCCCTTGCTCCTTCTTTTGGCAAGCTCTTGCCTCAGCTCTTCCTCACTATCCAATTCTTTAGAAGCCTCTAAAATACACAAAAGCACTGACACATCATCAAAATACATTCGAACTACACATTTCATAATTAACAACTCTAAAACAGTCCAAAACAGTAAAGTTACATTTCTGGACAGATTGTACAATGCTCACTAAACTATTTTTATCTTTTGATCCACATGTCCAAAAATTGTCCACTTTACTTCGTTGGAAAGCTAACGAAACCATCTTTTGAACCATATAAAGCTTGAATTTTCCCTACGAACCCATCAATACCAGTTTTCAATTTAAAGACACAGCAGTGCTGTTTCGGGACAGTCTGGACCAATGTTTTTGTTTCTCTTATATCTCCTAATTTATAAGGGCAAACGAGGTGAGGTTTTTTTTAATTAAAGTAGACTCATCCAAGTTCTAGACTGCTCAGTTCCAGACCTAAATTCCTTGTACATTATTCTAGGGAATTTTTTAAAGCTACTGTCCAGAACAGGGCCTATTCTGGACAGATTTCACCTACATCACTTCTAGCTCAAAATTCATCAATCTTATCACCAATTCAACTCATCCAACACTTGTAAACTTTATTTGACTCAATTTCAAGCACATTTTACCTATACAAACATTTTTAATTTTTCATTTAAATAGAGTTTTCAGCTCAATCCATGAAGCTACCAAATTATCACCTATAAGCTAGTCCAAAGCACTTTACTAATTCTAACACCTCCCTTCCTTCATCCATTCGACCAAAGCACCTACAATTTAATTTCCTCACTCTTAACACATTACCCTATGAATTAAATATTGAATTTCCAGATTCAACAAAAATAATTAAGTCCACTAATTTCTCAATTCTTACAAAATAGTCCAAAAATCACATTTATCACTTAATTTCCTAGCAACAATTTTCCATGCTTCTTTTTACCCCAAATCAGTCCATATATGAATATTTTAATCATCCTAACATCAAAATCCTTCCTAAATTTAACCATAAAACAGTCCCTATAATTTCCAAATCCATGCAACTTAGTCCTTAAGCTCAAAAACTCAACAAATATAACATGTATTTTCCAGCAACATGCATTCAACTTCTAACTTAAAAATAAGCTAACTAAGAACACTATATTAAATTTTCAGCCATGGATTTCAAGCTAACAACCTTCAACTACATTTTTAGCTAAGCTTAGAAGAAGAAAAATACCTTACCTTGCTTGTTTGACCTCCCTAATCAAGAATCTTGCTTCACACCTTCAAAATCTCACTTAAAATCTCACATGCAAGGCAAGCAAATATTTTCTCTCAAACTCTCTCCCATGGCTGGCAAAGAGGGAAGAAATGGGTGAAGAAGATGACAAATAGAACTTTCTCTCTCCCACTATGACATATAATCATCATTTTCCCCTTTTCTTATTATTATTTTAATTTAAACAAATCTATTATTAGGGATAAGGGGTGGCTGGCCACATGGTGTTTTGCCATGTGTCCAAGGCCACCAACTTCTTAAAAACTTAGATGCAATCTCACCTCTTTTGAATTTTCACTTTTTGGTCCCTTTCAAATTGGCCTCTAATTTTCAAATGTATTCAATTTAGTCACTAAACTTTGAATTTTATTAAGCTCTAATTTAATTTATTTAGTCCTTAAATTCTAAGCTATGTTTAGGGTATTACATGGTTGTCGTTTTGTTGGGATTAAAACGTGCATGTCTAAATGGGCTTTATAGAGATTCCGTTCTAATTTTAACCGAGTAAAATTCTGAAAATTTCAGATTAATCTGTATAATTTTGTTCAAAAGCTAATAATTAAAAATTCGAAATCATAAAACTTGATTTTAATAAAATTTGGTTGTCGTTTTGATACGATTAAAACGTGCATGTCTAAATGTGCTCTATAGAGAATCCGTTCGAATTTTAACCGAGTAAAAACCTTAAAATTTGAGATTAATCTATATAATTTTGTTCTAAAAGCCCATAATTAAATATTTAAACTCATAAAATTTGATTTAATAACATTTGGTTGTCGTTTTGTTGGGATTAAAACGTTCATGTCTAAATGCGCTTTATAGAGATTCTGTTCTAATTTTAACCGAGTAAAATTCTGAAAATTTCAGATTAATCTGTAGAATTTTGTTCAAAAGCTAATAATTAAATATTTGAAATCATAAAATTTGATTTTAATTAAATTTTGTTATCGTTTTGATGCGTTTAAAACGTGCATGTCTAAACAGGCTTTATAGAGATTCCGTTCGAATTTTAACCGAGTAAAAAGCTGAAAATTTGAGATTAATCTGTATAATTTTGTTTAAAAGCCTATAATTAACTATTTGATCTCATAAAATTTAAGTTAATAACATTTGGTTATCGTTTCGATGAGATTAATACGAGCATGTCTAAATATGCTCTATAGAGAATCCGTTCGAATTTTAACCGAGTAAAAACCATAAAATTTGAGATTAATCTGTATAATTTTATTCAAAAGCCCACAATTAAATATTTAAACTCATAAAATGTGATTTAATAATATTTGATTGTCGTTTTGTTGGGATTAAAATGTGCATGTCTAAATGGGCTTTATTGAGATTCCGTTCCAATTTTAACCGAGTAAAATTCTGAAAATTTCAGATTAATATGTATAATTTTGTTCAAAAGCTAATAATTAAATATTTCAAATCATAAAATTTGATTTTAATAAAATTTGGTTGTCGTTTTGATGCGATTAAAACGTGCATGTCTAAATGGGCTTTATAGAGATTCCGTATGAAGTTTAACCGAGTAAAAAGCTTAAAATTTGAGATTAATCTGTATAATTTTGTTCAAAAGCCTATAATTAACAATTTGAACTCATAAAATTTAGTTTAATAATATTTGGTTGTCTTTTTGAAGCGATTAATACGAGCATGTCTAAATGTGCTCTATAGAGAATCCGTTCGAATTTTAACCGAGTAAAAACCTTAAAATTTGAGATTAATCTGTATAATTTTGTTCAAAAAGCCCATAATTAAAAATTTAAACTCATAAAATTTGATTTAATAACATTTAGTTGTCGTTTTGTTGGGACTAAAACGTGCATGTCTAAATGGGCTTTATAGAGATTCCGTTCTAATTTTAACCGAGTAAAATTCTGAAAATTTCAGATTAATCTGTATAATTTTGTTCAAAAGCTAATAATTAAATATTTGAAATCATAAAATTTGATTTTAATAAAATTTGCTTGTCGTTTTGATACGATTAAAACGTGCATGTCTAAATGAGCTTTATAGCGATTCCGTTCGAATTTTAACCAAGTAAAAACCTGAAATTTTGAGATTAATCTGTATAATTTTGTTCACAAGCCTATAATTAAGTATTTGAACTCATAAAATTTAATTTAATAACATTTGGTTGTCGGTTTGATGCGATTAATACGAGCATGTCTAAATATGCTCTGTAGAGAATTTGTTCGAATTTTAACCGAGTAAAAACCTTAAATATTGAGATTAATCTGTATAATTTTGTTCAAAAGCCTATAATTAAATATTTAAACTCATAAAATTTTATTTAATAACATTTGGTTGTCGTTTTATTGGGACTAAAACGTGCATGTCTAAACGGGCTCTATAGAGATTCTGTTTTAATTTTAACCGAGTAAAATTCTGAAAATTTCAGATTAATCTGTATAATTTTGTTCAAAAGCTAATAATTAAATATTTGAAATCATAAAATTTTATTTTAATAAAATTTGGTTATCGTTTTGATGCGATTAAAACGTGCATGTCTAAATTGGCTTTATAGAGATTCCGTTCGAATTTTAATCGAGTAAAAATCTAAAAATTTAAGATTAATCTTTATAATTTTGTTAAAAAGCCTATAATTAACTAATTGAACTCATAAAGTTTAATTTAATAACATTTGGTTGTCTTTTTGATGCGATTAATACGAGCATGTCTAAATGTGCTCTATAGAGAATCCGTTCAAATTTTAACCGAGTAAAAACCTTAAAATTCGAGATTAATCTGTATAATTTTATTCAAAAGCCCATAATTAAATATTTAAACTCATAAAATTTGATTTAAATAACATTTGGTTGTCGTTTTGTTGGGCTTAAAACGTATATGTCTCAATGGGCTTTATAGAGATTCCGTTCTAATTTTAACTGAGTAAAATTCTGAAAATTTCAGATTAATATGTAGAATTTTGTTCAAAAGCTAATAATTAAATATTTTAAATCAAAAAATTTGATTTTAATTAAATTTGGTAATCGTTTTGATGCGTTTAAAATGTACATGTCTAAATGGGCTTTATAGAGATTCCGTTCGAATTTTAACCGAGTAAAAAGCTGAAAATTTGAGATTAATCTGTATAATTTTGTTTAAAAGCCTATAATTAACTATTTGATCTCATAAAATTTAAGTTAATAACATTTGGTTATCGTTTTGATGCGATTAATACGAGCATGTCTAAATATGCTCTATAGAGAATCTGTTCGAATTTTAACCGAGTAAAAACCATAAAATTTGAGATTAATCTGTATAATTTTATTCAAAAGCCCATAATTAAATATTTAAACTCATAAAATGTGATTTAATAATATTTGATTGTCGTTTTGTTGGGATTAAAATGTGCATGTCTAAATGGGCTTTATTGAGATTCCGTTCCAATTTTAACCGAGTAAAATTCTGAAAATTTCAGATTAATATGTATAATTTTGTTCAAAAGCTAATAATTAAATATTTCAAATCATAAAATTTGATTTTAATAAAATTTGGTTGTCGTTTTGATGCGATTAAAACGTGCATGTCTAAATGGGCTTTATAGAGATTCCGTATGAAGTTTAACCGAGTAAAAAGCTTAAAATTTGAGATTAATCTGTATAATTTTGTTCAAAAGCCTATAATTAACAATTTGAACTCATAAAATTTAGTTTAATAATATTTGGTTGTCGTTTTGAAGCGATTAATACGAGCATGTCTAAATGTGCTCTATAGAGAATCCGTTCGAATTTTAACCGAGTAAAAACCTTAAAATTTGAGATTAATCTGTATAATTTTGTTCAAAAAGCCCATAATTAAAAATTTAAACTCATAAAATTTGATTTAATAACATTTAGTTGCCGTTTTGTTGGGACTAAAACGTGCATGTCTAAATGGGCTTTATAGAGATTCCGTTCTAATTTTAACCGAGTAAAATTCTGAAAATTTCAGATTAATCTGTATAATTTTGTTCAAAAGCTAATAATTAAATATTTGAAATCATAAAATTTGATTTTAATAAAATTTGGTTGTCGTTTTGATACGATTAAAACGTGCATGTCTAAATGAGCTTTATAGCGATTCCGTTCGAATTTTAACCAAGTAAAAACCTGAAATTTTGAGATTAATCTGTATAATTTTGTTCACAAGCCTATAATTAAGTATTTGAACTCATAAAATTTAATTTAATAACATTTGGTTGTCGGTTTGATGCGATTAATACGAGCATGTCTAAATATGCTCTGTAGAGAATTCGTTCGAATTTTAACCGAGTAAAAACCTTAAATATTGAGATTAATCTGTATAATTTTGTTCAAAAGCCTATAATTAAATATTTAAACTCATAAAATTTTATTTAATAACATTTGGTTGTCGTTTTATTGGGACTAAAACGTGCATATCTAAACGGGCTCTATAGAGATTCTGTTTTAATTTTAACCGAGTAAAATTCTGAAAATTTCAGATTAATCTGTATAATTTTGTTCAAAAGCTAATAATTAAATATTTGAAATCATAAAATTTTATTTTAATAAAATTTGGTTATCGTTTTGATGCGATTAAAACGTGCATGTCTAAATTGGCTTTATAGAGATTCCGTTCGAATTTTAACCGAGTAAAAATCTAAAAATTTAAGATTAATCTTTATAATTTTGTTAAAAAGCCTATAATTAACTAATTGAACTCATAAAGTTTAATTTAATAACATTTGGTTGTCTTTTTGATGCGATTAATACGAGCATGTCTAAATGTGCTCTATAGAGAATCCGTTCAAATTTTAACCGAGTAAAAACCTTAAAATTCGAGATTAATCTGTATAATTTTATTCAAAAGCCCATAATTAAATATTTAAACTCATAAAATTTGATTTAAATAACATTTGGTTGTCGTTTTGTTGGGCTTAAAACGTATATGTCTCAATGGGCTTTATAGAGATTCCGTTCTAATTTTAACTGAGTAAAATTCTGAAAATTTCAGATTAATATGTAGAATTTTGTTCAAAAGCTAATAATTAAATATTTTAAATCAAAAAATTTGATTTTAATTAAATTTGGTAATCGTTTTGATGCGTTTAAAATGTACATGTCTAAATGGGCTTTATAGAGATTCCGTTCGAATTTTAACCGAGTAAAAAGCTGAAAATTTGAGATTAATCTGTATAATTTTGTTTAAAAGCCTATAATTAACTATTTGATCTCATAAAATTTAAGTTAATAACATTTGGTTATCGTTTTAATGCGATTAATACGAGCATGTCTAAATATGCTCTATAGAGAATCCGTTCGAATTTTAACCGAGTAAAACCTTAAAATTCGAGATTAATCTGTATAATATTATTCAAAAGCTCATAATTAAATATTTAAACTCATAAAATTTGATTTAATAACATTTGGTTGCCGTTTTGTTGGGATTAGAACGTGCATGTCTCAATGGGCTTTATAGAGATTCCGTTCTAATTTTAACCGAGTAAAATTCTGAAAATTTCAGATTAATCTGTATAATTTTGTTCGAAAGCTAATTATTAAATATTTAAAATCATAAAATTTGATTTTAATAAAATTTGGTTGTCGTTTTGATACGATTAAAACGTGCATGTCTAAATGGGATTTATAGAGATTCCGTTCAAATTTTAACCGAGTAAAAACCTTAAAATTTGAGATTAATCTGTATAAATTTGTACAAAAGACCATAATTAAATATTTAAACTCATAAAATTTGATTTAATAACATTTTGTTATCTTTTAGATGGGATTAAAAGGTACATGTCTAAACGGTCTCTATAGAGATTCTGTTCTAATTTTAACCGATTAAAAATCTAAAAATTTCAGATTAATCTGTATAATTTTGTTGAAAAGCTAATCATTAAATATTTGAAATCATAAAATTTGATTTTAATAAAATTTGGTTATCGTTTTGATGCGATTAAAACGTGCATGTCTAAATGGGCTTTATAGAGATTCCGTTTGAATTTTAACCGAGTAAAAAGCTTAAAATTTGAGATTAATCTTTATAATTTTGTTAAAAAGCCTATAATTAACTATTTGAACTCATAAAATTTAATTTAATAAAAATTGGTTGTCGTTTTGATGCGATTAATACGAGCATATCTAAATTTGCTCTATAGAGAATCCGTTCGAATTTTAATCGAGTAAAACCTTAAAATTCGATATTAATCTGTATAATTTTATTCAAAACCCCATAATTAAATATTTAAACTCATAAAATTTGATTTAATAACATTTTGTTGTCGTTTTGATGGGATTAAAACGTGCATGTCTAAACGGTCTCTATAGAGATTCTGTTCTAATTTTAACCGAGTAAAATTCTGAAAATTTCAGATTAATCTGTATAATTTTGTTGAAAAGCTAATAATTAAAAATTTGAAATCATAAAATTTGATTTTAATAAAATTTGGTTATCGTTTTGATGCGATTAAAACGTGCATGTCTAAATTGGCTTCATAGAGATTCCGTTCGAATTTTAACAGAGTAAACAGCTGAAAATTCGAGATTAATCTTTATAATTTTGTTAAAAAGCCTATAATTAACTATTTGAACTCATAAAATTTAATTTAATAACAATTGGTTGTCGTTTTGATGCGATTAATACGAGCATGTCTAAATATGCTCTATAGAGAATCCGTTCGAATTTTAACCGAGTAAAACCTTAAAATTCAAGATTAATCTGTATAATATTATTCAAAAGCTCATAATTAAATATTTAAACTCATAAAATTTGATTTAATAACATTTGGTTTTCGTTTTGTTGGGATTAGAACGTGCATGTCTCAATGGGCTTTATAGAGATTTCGTTCTAATTTTAACCGAGTAAAATTCTGAAAATTTCAGATTAATATGTATAATTTTGTTCAAAATCTAATAATTAAATATTTCGAATCATAAAATTTGATTTTAATAAAATTTGGTTGTCGTTTTGAAGCGATTAAAACGTGCATGTCTAAATGGGCTTTATAGAGATTCCGTTCGAATTGTAACCGAGTAAAAAGATAAAAAATTGAGATTAATCTGTATAATTTTGTTCAAAAGCCTATAATTAACTATTTAAACTCATAAAATTTAGTTTAATAACATTTGGTTGTCGTTTTGAAGCGATTAATACGAGCATGTCTAAATGTGCTCTATAGAGAACCCGTTCGAATTTTAACCGAGTAAAAACCTTAAAATTTGAGATTAATCTGTATAAATTTGTTCAAAAGCCCATAATTAAAAATTTAAACTCATAAAATTTGATTTAATAACATTTGGTTGTCGTTTTGTTGGGACTAAAACGTGGATGTCTAAACGGTCTCTATAGAGATTCTGTTTTAATTTTAATCGAGTAAAATTCTGAAAATTTCAAATTAATATGTATAATTTTGTTCAAAAGCTAATAATTAAATATTTCAAATCATAAAATTTGATTTTAATAAAATTTGGTTGTCGTTTTGTTCCGATTAAAATGTGCATGTCTAAATGGGCTTTATAGAGATTTCGTTCGAATTGTAACCGAGTAAAAAGCTAAAAATTTGAGATTAATCTGTATAATTTTGTTGAAAAGCCAATATTTAACTATTTGAACTCATAAAATTTAGTTTAATAACATTTTCTCGTGGTTTTGATGCGATTAATACGAGCATGTCTAAATATTGTCTATAGAGAATCCGTTCGAATTTTAACCGAGTAAAAATCTTAAAATTTGAGATTAATCTGTATAATTTTGTTCTAAAGCCCATAATTAAAAATTTAAACTCATAAAATTTGATTTAATAACATTTGGTTGTCGTTTTGTTGGGATTAAAATGTGCATGTCTAAATGGGCTTTATAGAGATTTCGTTCTAATTTTAACCGAGTAAAATTCTGAAAATTTCAGATTAATATGTATAATTTTGTTCAAAAGCTAATAATTAAATATTTCAAATCATAAAATTTGATTTTAATAAAATTTGGTTGTCGTTTTGTTCCGATTAAAATGTGCATGTCTAAATGGGCTTTATAGAGATTTCGTTCGAATTGTAACCGAGTAAAAAGCTGAAAATTTGAGATTAATCTGTATAATTTTGTTGAAAAGCCAATAATTAACTATTTGAACTCATAAAATTTAGTTTAATAACATTTTCTCGTGGTTTTGATGCGATTAATACGAGCATGTCTAAATATGGTCTATAGAGAATCTGTTGGAATTTTAACCGAGTAAAAATCTTAAAATTTGAGATTAATCTGTATAATTTTGTTCTAAAGCCCATAATTAAAAATTTAAACTCATAAAATTTGATTTAATAACATTTGGTTGTCGTTTTGTTGGGATTAAAATGTGCATGTCTAAATGGGCTTTATAGAGATTTCGTTCTAATTTTAACCGAGTAAAATTCTGAAAATTTCAGATTAATATGTATAATTTTGTTCAAAAGCTAATAATTAAATATTTTAAATCATAAAATTTGATTTTAATAAAATTTGGTTGTCATTTGATGCGATTAAAACGTGCATGTCTAAATGGGCTTCATAGAGATTTCGTTCGAATTTTAACCGAGTAAAAACCTTAAAATTTGAGATTAATCTGTATAATTTTGTTCAAAAGCCTATAATTAACTATTTGAACTCATAAAATTTAAGTTAATAACATTTGGTTATCGTTTTAATGCGATTAATCCGTTCGAATTTTAACCGAATAAAAACCTTAAAATTTGAGATTAAACTAGTAAAAACCTTAAAATTGGAGATTAATCTGTATAATTTAGTTTAATAACATTTGGTTATCGTTTGAAAGCGATTAATACGAGCATGTCTAAATATGCTCTATAGAGAATCCGTTCGAATTTTAACCGAATAAAAACCTTAAAATTTGAGATTAATCTGTATAATTTTATTCAAAAGCCCATAATTAAATATTTAAACTCATAAAATTTGATTTAATAATATTTGGTTTTCGTTTTGTTGGGATTAAAACATGCATGTCTAAATGGGCTTTATAGAGATTCCGTTCCAATTTTTACCGAGTAAAATTCTGAAAATTTCAGATTAATATGTATAATTTTGTTCAAAAGCTAATAATTAAATATTTCAAATCATAAAATTTGATTTTAATAAAATTTGGTTGTCGTTTTGATGCGATTAAAACGTGCATGCCTAAATGGGCTTTATAGAGATTCCGTTCGAATTTTAACCGAGTAAAAAGCTAAAAATTTTGAGATTAATCTGTATAATTTTCTTCAAAAGCCTATAATTAACTATTTGAACTCATAAAATTTAGTTTAATAACCTTTGGTTGTCGTTTTGAAGCAATTAATATGAGCATGTCTAAATGTGCTCTATATAGAATCCGTTCGAATTGTAACCGAGTAAAAACCTTAAAATTTGAGATTAAACTAGTAAAAACCTTAAAATTGGAGATTAATCTGTATAATTTAGTTTAATAACATTTGGTTATCGTTTGAAAGCGATTAATACGAGCATGTCTAAATATGCTCTATAGAGAATCCGTTCGAATTTTAACCGAATAAAAATCTTAAAATTTGAGATTAATCTATATAATTTTATTCAAAAGCCCATAATTAAATATTTAAACTCATAAAATTTGATTTAATAACATTTGGTTGTCGTTTTGTTGGGATTTAAACGTGCATGTCTAAATGGGCTTTATAGAGATTCCGTTCCAATTTTAACAGAATAAAATTCTGAAAATTTTAGATTAATATGTATAATTTTGTTCAAAAGCTAATAATTAAATATTTCAAATCATAAAATTTGATTTTAGTAAAATTTGGTTTTCGTTTCGATGCGATTAAAACGTGCATGTCTAGATGGGCTTTATAGAGATTCCGTTCGAATTTTAACCGAGTAAAAAGCTTAAAATTTGAGATTAATCTGTATAATTTTGTTCAAAAGCCTATAATTAACTATTTGAACTCATAAAATTTAGTTTAATAACATTTGGTTGTCGTTTTGAACTGATTAATACGAGCATGTCTAAATGTGCTCTATAGAGAATCCGTTCAAATTTTAACCGAGTAAAAACCTTAAAATTTGAGATTAAACTGTATAAATTTGTTCAAATGCCCATAATTAAAAATTTAAACTCATAAAATTTGATTTAATAACATTTGGTTGTCGTTTTGTTGGGACTAAAACGTGCATGTCTAAATGGGCTTTATAGAGATTCCGTTCTAATTTTAACCGAGTAAAATTCTGAAAATTTCAGATTAATATGTATAATTTTGTTCAAAAGCTAATAATTAAATATTTAAAATCATAAAAAGTGATTTTAATAAAATTTGGTTGTCGTTTTGATTCGATTAAAACGTGCATGTCTAAATGGGCTTTATAGAGATTCCGTTCGAATTTTGAACGAGTAAAAAGCTGAAAATTTGAGATTAATCTGTATAATTTTGTTCAAAAGCCTATAATTATCTATTTGAACTCATAAAATTTAGTTTAATAACATTTGGTTGTCGTTTTGAAGCGATTAATACGAGCATGTCTAAATGTGCCCTATAGAGAATCCGTTCGAATTTTAACCGAGTAAAAACCTTAAAATTTGAGATTAATCTGTAAAATTTGAAATCATAAAATTTAAATTAATAAAATTTGGTTGTCGTTTTGTTGGGATTAAAACGTGCATGTCTAAATGGGCTTTAAAGAGATTCTGTTCGAGTTTTAACCGAGTAAAAAGCTAAAAATTTGAGATTAATCTATATAATTTTGTTCAAAAGCTAATAATTAGATGAGCATGTCTATATAATTTTGTTCAAAAGCCTATAATTTAACTATTTGAACACATAAAATTTAGTTTAATAACATTTGGTTGTCGTTTTGAAGCGATTAATACGAGCATGTCTAAATGTGCTCTATAGAGAATCCGTTCGAATTTTAACAGAGTAAAAACCTTAAAATTTGAGATTAATCTGTATAATTTTGTTCAAAAGCGCATAATTAAATATTTACACTCATAAAATTTGATTTAATAACATTTGGTTGTCGTTTTGTTGGGATTAAGACGTGCATATCTAAATGAGCTTTATAGAGATTCCGTTCTAATTTTAACCGACTAAAATTCTGAAAATTTTAGATTAATTTGTATAATTTTGTTCAAAAGCTAATAATTAAATATTTGAAATCATAAAATTTTATTTTAATAAAATTTGGTTGTCGTTTCGATGCGAATAAAACGTGCATGTCTAAATGGGATTTATAGAGATTCCGTTCGAATTTTAACCGAGTAAAAACCTGAAAATTTGAGATTAATCTGTATAATTTTTTTCAAAAGCCTATAATTAACTATTTGAAATCATAAAATTTAAATTAATAAAATTTGGTTGTCGTTTTGTTGGGATTAAAACGTGCATGTCTAAATGGGCTTTATGGAGATTCTGATCGAGTTTTAACCGAGTAAAAAGCTGAAAATTTGAGATTAATCTGTATAATTTTCTTCAAAAGCCTATAATTAACTATTTGAACTCATAAAATTTAATTTAATAACATTTGGTTGTCGTTTTGATACGATTAATACAAGCATGTCTAAATATGCTCTATAGAGAATCCGTTCAAATTTTAACAGAGTAAAAACCTTAGAATTGAGATTAATCTGTATAATTTTGGTCAGAAGCCCATAATTAAATATTTAAACTCATAAAATTTTATTTAAAAACATTTGATTGTCGTTTTGTATGGATTAAAACGTGCATGTCTAAATGGATTTTATAGAGATTCCGTTTAATTTTAACCGAGTAAAATTCTGAAAATTTTAGATTAATCTGTATAATTTTGTTCAAAAGCTAATAATTAAATATTTGAAATCATAAAATTTGATTTTAATAAAATTTAGTTGTCGTTTTGATGCGAATAAAATGTGCATGTCTAAATGGGCTTTATATAGATTCCGTTCGAATTTTAACCGAGTAAAAAGCTGAAAATTTGAGACTAATCTGTATAATTTTGTTCAAAAGCCTATAATTAACTATTTGAACTCATAAAATTAAATTTAATAACATTTGGTTGTCGTTTTGATGCGATTAATACGAGCATGTCTAAATGTGCTCTACGGAGAATCCGTTCGAATTTTAACAGAGTAAAAACATTAAAATTTGAGATTAATCTGTATAATTTTGTTCAAAAGCCCATTATTAAATATTTAAACTCATAAAATTTTATTTAAAAACATTTTATTGTCGTTTTGTGTGGATTAAAACGTGCATGTCTAAATGGGCTCTATAGGTATTCCGTTCTAATTTTAAACGAGTAAAATTCTGAAAATTTTAGATTAATCTGTATAATTTTATTCAAAAGCTAATAATTAAATATTTGAAATCATAAAATTTGATTTTAATAAAATTTGGTTGTCGTTTCGATGCGAATAAAACGTGCATGTCTAAATGGGCTTTATAGAGTTTCCGTTCGAATTTTAACCGAGTAAAAAGCTGAAAATTTGAGATTAATCTGTATAATTTTGTTGAGAAGCCTATAATTAACTATTTGAACTCATATAATTTAATTTAATAATATTTGGTTGTCGTTTTGATGCGATTAATACGGACATGTCTAAATTTGCTCTATTGAGAATCCGTTCAAATTTTAACCGAGTAAAAACCTTAAAATTTGAGATTAATCTGTTTAATTTTGTTTAAAAGCCCATAAATAAATATTTAAACTCATAAAATTTGATTTAATAATATTTGGTTGTCGTTTTGTTGGGATTAAAATCTGCATGTCTAAATGAGCTTTATAGAGATTTCGTTCTAATTTTAACCGAGTAAAATTCTGAAAATTTCAGATTAATCTGTATAATTTTGTCTAAAAGCAAATAATTAAATATTTGAAATCATAAAATTTGATTTTAATAAAATTTAGTTATCGTTTTGATGCGATTAAAACGTTCATATCTAAATGGGCTTTATTGAGATTCCGTTCGAATTTTAACCGAGTAAAAATCTTAAAATTTAAGATTAATCTTTATAATTTTGTTCAAAAGCCTATAATTAACTAATTGAAATCATAAAGTTTAAATTAATAACATTTGTTGTCGTTTTGATGCGATTAATACGAGCATGTCTAAATGTGCTCTATAGAGAATCCGTTCGAATTTTAACCGAGTAAAAACCTTAAAATTCGAGATTAATCTGTATAATTTTATTCAAAAGCCCATAATTAAATATTTAAACTCATAAAATTTGATTTAATAATATTTGGTTATGGTTTTGTTGGGCTAAAACGTGCATGTCTCAATGGGCTTTATAGAGATTCTGTTCTAATTTTAACCGAGTAAAATTCTAAAAATTACAGATTAATCTGTAGAATTTTGTTCAAAAGCTAATAATTAAATATTTGAAATCATAAAATTTGATTTTAATAAAATTTGGTTATTGTTTTGAGGCGTTTAAAACGTGCATGTCTAAATGGGCTTTATAGAGATTCCGTTCGAATTTTAACCGAGTAAAAAGCTGAAAATTTGAGATTAATCTGTATAAATTTGTTCAACAGCCTATAATTAACTATTTGATCTCATAAAATTTAAGTTAATAATATTTGGTTATCGTTTTGATACGATTAATACGAGCATGTCTAAATGTGCTCTATAGAGAATCCGTTCGAATTTTAACCGAGTAAAAACCTTAAAATTTGAGATTAATCTGTATAATTTTATTCAAAAGCCCATAATTAAATATTTAAACTCATAAAATTTCATATAATAACATTTGGTTGTCGTTTTGTTGGGATTAAAACGATCATGTCTAAATGGGCTTTATAGAGATTCCGTTCCAATTTTAACCGATTAAAATTCTGAAAATTTCAGATTAATATGTATAATTTTGTTCAAAAGCTAATAATTAAATATTTAAAATCATAAAAAGTGATTTTAATAAAATTTGGTTGTCGTTTTGATTTGATTAAAACGTGCATGTCTAAATGGGCTTTATAGAGATTTTGTTTGAATTTTAACGAGTAAAAAGCTTAAAATTTGAGATTAATCTGTATAATTTTGTTCAAAAGCCTATAATTAACTATTTGAACTCATAAAATTTAGTTTAATAACATTTGGTTGTCGTTTTGAAGCGATTAATACGAGCATGTCTAAATGTGCTCTATAGAGAATCTGTTCGAATTTTAACCGAGTAAAAACCTTAATATTTGAAATTAATCTATATAATTTTGTTCTAAAGCCCATAATTAAATATTTAAACTCATAAAATTTTATTTCATAACATTTGGTTATCGTTTTGTTGGGATTAAAACGTTCATATCTTAATGGGCTTTATAGAGATTCTGTTCTAATTTTAACCGAGTAAAATTCTGAAAATTTCAGATTAATCTATATAATTTTGTTTAAAAGCTAATAATTAAATTAAATATTAGAAATCATAAAATTTGATTTCAATAAAATTTGGTTGTCGTTTTATGCGATTAAAACGTGCATGTCTAAATGGGCTTCACATAGATTCCGTTCGAATTTTAACCGAGTAAAAAGTTAAAAATTTGAGATTAATCTGTATAATTTTGTTCAAAAGCCTATAATTAACTATTTGAGCATATAAAATTTTAGTTAATAAAATTTGGTTGTCGTTTTGATGCGATTAATACGAGCATGTCTAAATATGCTCTATAAAGAATCCGTTCGAATTTTAACCGAGTAAAAACCATAAAATTTGAGATTAATCTGTATAATTTTGTTCAAAATCCCATAATCAAAAATTTAAAATCATAAAATATGATTTAATAACATTTAGTTGTCGTTTTGTTGGGACTAAAACGTGCATGTCTAAATGGGCTTTATAGAGATTCCGTTCTAATTTTAACCGAGTAAAATTCTGAAAATTTTAGATTAATCTGTATAATTTTGTTCAAAAGCTAATCATTAAATATTTGAAATCATAAAATTCGATTTTAATAAAATTTGGTTGTCGTTTTGATACGATTAAAACGCGCATGTCTAAATGGGCTTTATAGAGATTCCGTTCGAATTTTAACCGAGTAAAAAGCTGAAAATTTGAGATTAATCTGTATAAATTTGTTCAACAGCCTATAATTAACTATTTGATCTCATAAAATTTAAGTTAATAATATTTGGTTATCGTTTTGATACGATTAATACGAGCATGTCTAAATGTGCTCTATAGAGAATCCGTTCGAATTTTAACCGAGTAAAAACCTTAAAATTTGAGATTAATCTGTATAATTTTATTCAAAAGCCCATAATTAAATATTTAAACTCATAAAATTTCATATAATAACATTTGGTTGTCGTTTTGTTGGGATTAAAACGATCATGTCTAAATGGGCTTTATAGAGATTCCGTTCCAATTTTAACCGATTAAAATTCTGAAAATTTCAGATTAATATGTATAATTTTGTTCAAAAGCTAATAATTAAATATTTAAAATCATAAAAAGTGATTTTAATAAAATTTGGTTGTCGTTTTGATTTGATTAAAACGTGCATGTCTAAATGGGCTTTATAGAGATTTTGTTTGAATTTTAACGAGTAAAAAGCTTAAAATTTGAGATCAATCTGTATAATTTTGTTCAAAAGCCTATAATTAACTATTTGAACTCATAAAATTTAGTTTAATAACATTTGGTTGTCGTTTTGAAGCGATTAATACGAGCATGTCTAAATGTGCTCTATAGAGAATCTGTTCGAATTTTAACCGAGTAAAAACCTTAATATTTGAAATTAATCTATATAATTTTGTTCTAAAGCCCATAATTAAATATTTAAACTCATAAAATTTTATTTCATAACATTTGGTTATCGTTTTGTTGGGATTAAAACGTTCATATCTTAATGGGCTTTATAGAGATTCTGTTCTAATTTTAACCGAGTAAAATTCTGAAAATTTCAGATTAATCTATATAATTTTGTTTAAAAGCTAATAATTAAATTAAATATTAGAAATCATAAAATTTGATTTCAATAAAATTTGGTTGTCGTTTTATGCGATTAAAACGTGCATGTCTAAATGGGCTTCACATAGATTCCGTTCGAATTTTAACCGAGTAAAAAGTTAAAAATTTGAGATTAATCTGTATAATTTTGTTCAAAAGCCTATAATTAACTATTTGAGCATATAAAATTTTAGTTAATAAAATTTGGTTGTCGTTTTGATGCGATTAATACGAGCATGTCTAAATATGCTCTATAAAGAATCCGTTCGAATTTTAACCGAGTAAAAACCATAAAATTTGAGATTAATCTGTATAATTTTGTTCAAAATCCCATAATCAAAAATTTAAAATCATAAAATATGATTTAATAACATTTAGTTGTCGTTTTGTTGGGACTAAAACGTGCATGTCTAAATGGGCTTTATAGAGATTCCGTTCTAATTTTAACCGAGTAAAATTCTAAAAATTTTAGATTAATCTGTATAATTTTGTTCAAAAGCTAATAATTAAATATTTGAAATCATAAAATTCGATTTTAATAAAATTTGGTTGTCGTTTTGATACGATTAAAACGCGCATGTCTAAATGGGCTTTATAGAGATTCCGTTCGAATTTTAACCGAGTAAAAAGCTGAAAATTTGAGATTCATCTGTATAAATTTGTTGAAAAGCCTATAATTAACTATTTGAACTCATCATATTTAGTTTAATAACATTTGGTTGTCGTTTTGAAGCGATTAATACGAGCATGTCTAAATGTGCTCTATAGAGAATCCGTTCGAATTTTAACCGAGTAAAAACCATAAAATTTGAGATTAATCTGTATAATTTTGTTCAAAAGCCCTTAATTAAAAATTTAAACTCATAAAATTTGATTTAATAACATTTAGTTGTCGTTTTGTTGGGACTAAAACGTGCATGTCTAAATGGGCTTCACATAGATTCCGTTCGAATTTTAACCGAGTAAAAAGTTAAAAATTTGAGATTAATCTGTATAATTTTGTTCAAAAGCCTATAATTAACTATTTGAGCATATAAAATTTTAGTTAATAAAATTTGGTTGTCGTTTTGATGCGATTAATACGAGCATGTCTAAATATGCTCTATAAAGAATCCGTTCGAATTTTAACCGAGTAAAAACCATAAAATTTGAGATTAATCTGTATAATTTTGTTCAAAATCCCATAATCAAAAATTTAAAATCATAAAATATGATTTAATAACATTTAGTTGTCGTTTTGTTGGGACTAAAACGTGCATGTCTAAATGGGCTTTATAGAGATTCCGTTCTAATTTTAACCGAGTAAAATTCTGAAAATTTTAGATTAATCTGTATAATTTTGTTCAAAAGCTAATCATTAAATATTTGAAATCATAAAATTCGATTTTAATAAAATTTGGTTGTCGTTTTGATACGATTAAAACGCGCATGTCTAAATGGGCTTTATAGAGATTCCGTTCGAATTTTAACCGAGTAAAAAGCTGAAAATTTGAGATTAATCTGTATAAATTTGTTCAACAGCCTATAATTAACTATTTGATCTCATAAAATTTAAGTTAATAATATTTGGTTATCGTTTTGATACGATTAATACGAGCATGTCTAAATGTGCTCTATAGAGAATCCGTTCGAATTTTAACCGAGTAAAAACCTTAAAATTTGAGATTAATCTGTATAATTTTATTCAAAAGCCCATAATTAAATATTTAAACTCATAAAATTTCATATAATAACATTTGGTTGTCGTTTTGTTGGGATTAAAACGATCATGTCTAAATGGGCTTTATAGAGATTCCGTTCCAATTTTAACCGATTAAAATTCTGAAAATTTCAGATTAATATGTATAATTTTGTTCAAAAGCTAATAATTAAATATTTAAAATCATAAAAAGTGATTTTAATAAAATTTGGTTGTCGTTTTGATTTGATTAAAACGTGCATGTCTAAATGGGCTTTATAGAGATTTTGTTTGAATTTTAACGAGTAAAAAGCTTAAAATTTGAGATTAATCTGTATAATTTTGTTCAAAAGCCTATAATTAACTATTTGAACTCATAAAATTTAGTTTAATAACATTTGGTTGTCGTTTTGAAGCGATTAATACGAGCATGTCTAAATGTGCTCTATAGAGAATCTGTTCGAATTTTAACCGAGTAAAAACCTTAATATTTGAAATTAATCTATATAATTTTGTTCTAAAGCCCATAATTAAATATTTAAACTCATAAAATTTTATTTCATAACATTTGGTTATCGTTTTGTTGGGATTAAAACGTTCATATCTTAATGGGCTTTATAGAGATTCTGTTCTAATTTTAACCGAGTAAAATTCTGAAAATTTCAGATTAATCTATATAATTTTGTTTAAAAGCTAATAATTAAATTAAATATTAGAAATCATAAAATTTGATTTCAATAAAATTTGGTTGTCGTTTTATGCGATTAAAACGTGCATGTCTAAATGGGCTTCACATAGATTCCGTTCGAATTTTAACCGAGTAAAAAGTTAAAAATTTGAGATTAATCTGTATAATTTTGTTCAAAAGCCTATAATTAACTATTTGAGCATATAAAATTTTAGTTAATAAAATTTGGTTGTCGTTTTGATGCGATTAATACGAGCATGTCTAAATATGCTCTATAAAGAATCCGTTCGAATTTTAACCGAGTAAAAACCATAAAATTTGAGATTAATCTGTATAATTTTGTTCAAAATCCCATAATCAAAAATTTAAAATCATAAAATATGATTTAATAACATTTAGTTGTCGTTTTGTTGGGACTAAAACGTGCATGTCTAAATGGGCTTTATAGAGATTCCGTTCTAATTTTAACCGAGTAAAATTCTAAAAATTTTAGATTAATCTGTATAATTTTGTTCAAAAGCTAATAATTAAATATTTGAAATCATAAAATTCGATTTTAATAAAATTTGGTTGTCGTTTTGATACGATTAAAACGCGCATGTCTAAATGGGCTTTATAGAGATTCCGTTCGAATTTTAACCGAGTAAAAAGCTGAAAATTTGAGATTCATCTGTATAAATTTGTTGAAAAGCCTATAATTAACTATTTGAACTCATCATATTTAGTTTAATAACATTTGGTTGTCGTTTTGAAGCGATTAATACGAGCATGTCTAAATGTGCTCTATAGAGAATCCGTTCGAATTTTAACCGAGTAAAAACCATAAAATTTGAGATTAATCTGTATAATTTTGTTCAAAAGCCCTTAATTAAAAATTTAAACTCATAAAATTTGATTTAATAACATTTAGTTGTCGTTTTGTTGGGACTAAAACGTGCATGTCTAAATGGGCTTTATAGAGATTCCGTTCTAATTTTAACCGAGTAAAATTCTGAAAATTTTAGATTAATATGTATAATTTTGTTCAAAAGCTAATAATTAAATAATTGAAATCATAAAATTTGATTTTGATAAAATTTAGTTGTCGTTTTGATGCGATTAAAACGTGCATATCTAAATGGGCTTTATTGAGATTCCGTTCGAATTTTAACCGAGTAAAAAGATGAAAATTTGAGATTAATCTGTATAATTTTGTTCAAAATCCTATAATTAAGTATTTGAACTCATAAAATTTATTTTAATAACATTTGATTGTCATTTTAAAGCGATTAATACGAGAATGTCTAAATATGCTCTATAGAGAATCCGTTCGAATTTTAACCGAGTAAAAACCTTAAATATTGAGATTAATCTGTATAATTTTGTTCAAAATCCCATAATTAAAAATTTAAACTCATAAAATTTGATTTAATAACATTTAGTTGTCGTTTTGTTGGGACTAAAACGTGCATGTCTAAATGGGCTTTATAGAGATTCCGTTCTAATTTTAACCGAGTAAAATTCTGAAAATTTCAGATTAATCCGTATAATTTTTTTCAAAAGCTAATAATTAAATATTTGAAATCATTAAATTCGATTTTAATAAAATTTGGTTGTCGTTTTGATGTGATTAATATGAGCATGTCTAAATGTGCTCTATAGAGAATCCGTTCGAATTTTAACTGAGTAAAAACCTTAAAATTTGAGATTAATCTGTATAATTTTGCTCAAAAGCCCATAATTAAATATTTAAACTCATAAAATTTCATTTAATAATATTTGGTTTTCGTTTTGTTGGTATTAAAATGTGCATGTCTAAATGGGCTTTATAGAGATTCCGTTCGAATTTTAACCGAGTAAACAACTGAAAATTTGAGATTAATCTGTATAATTTTGTTAAAAATCCCATAATTAAATATTTAAACTCATAAGATTAGATTTAATAACATTTGGTTGTCGTTTTGTTGGGATTAAACCGTGCATGTCTAAATGGGCTTTATAGAGATTTTGTTCGAATTTTAACCGAGTAAACAACTGAATATTTGAGATTAATCTGTATAATTTTGATCAAAATCCCATAATTAAATATTTAAACTCATAAAATTAGATTTAATAACATTTGGTTGTCCTTTTGTTGGTATTAAAACGTACATGTCTAAATGGGCTTTATAGAGATTTCGTTCGAATTTTAACAGAGTAAAAAGCTAAAAATTTGAGATTAATCTGTATAATTTTGTTCAAAATCCTATAATTAACTATTTGAACTCATAAAATTTAATCTAATAATATTTGGTTGTCGTTTTGATACGATTAATAT
Source organism: Abelmoschus esculentus (assembly GCA_035048815.1). Lineage (NCBI taxonomy): Eukaryota > Viridiplantae > Streptophyta > Magnoliopsida > Malvales > Malvaceae > Abelmoschus > Abelmoschus esculentus. The sequence goes on along the minus strand of JAUCBN010000026.1, from coordinate 5,657,684 downwards.
GAGCATGTCTAAATGTGCTCTATAGAGAATCCGTTCGAATTTTAATTGAGTAAAAACCTTAATATTTGAGATTAATCTGTATAATTTTGTTCAAAAGCCCATAATTAACTATTTGAACTCATAAAATTTGATTTTAATAACGTTTGGTTTTCGTTTTGATGCGATTAAAACGTGCATGTCTAAATGGGCTTTATAGTGATTCCGTTCGAATTTTAACCGAGTAAACAGCTGAAAATTTGAGATTAATCTGTATAATTTTGATCAAAATCCCATAATTAAATATTTAAACTCATAAAATTAGATTTAATAACATTTGGTTGTCGTTTTGTTGTTATTAAAACGTACATGTCTAAATAGGCTTTATAGAGATTCCGTTCGAATTTTAACCGAGTAAAACGCTGAAAATTTGAGATTAATCTGTATAATTTTGTTCAAAAGCCTATAATTAACTATTTGAACTCATAAAATTTAATCTAATAATATTTGGTTGTCATTTTGATGCGATTAATATGAGCATGTCTAAATGTGCTCTATAGAGAATCCGTTCGAATTTTAACTGAGTAAAAACCTTAAAATTTGAGATTAATCTGTATAATTTTGCTCAAAAGCCCATAATTAACTATTTGAACTCATAAAATTTGATTTTAATAAAGTTTGGTTTTCGTTTTCATGCGATTAAAACGTGCATGTCTAAATGGGATTTATAGTGATTCTGTTCGAATTTTAACCGAGTAAACAGTTGAAAATTTTAGATTAATCTGTATAATTTTAATCAAAATCCCATAATTAAATATTTAAACTCATAAAATTTGATTTAAAAACAGTTGGTTGTCGTTTTGTTGAAATTAAAACGTGAATGTCTAAACGGGGTTTATAGAGATTCCGTTTTAATTATAACCGAGTAAAATTCTGAAAATTTTAGATTAATCTGTATAATTTTGTTCAAAAGCTAATAATTAAATATTTGAAATCATAAAATTTTATTTTAATAAAATTTGGTTATCGTTTTGATGCGATTAAAACGTGCATGTCTAAATTGGCTTTATAGAGATTCCGTTCGAATTTTAACCGAGTAAAAATCTAAAAATTTAAGATTAATCTTTATAATTTTGTTAAAAAGCCTATAATTAACTAATTGAACTCATAAAGTTTAATTTAATAACATTTGGTTGTCTTTTTGATGCGATTAATACGAGCATGTCTAAATGTGCTCTATAGAGAATTCGTTCGAATTTTAACCGAGTAAAAACGATAAATTTGAGATTAATCTGTAAAATTTGAAATAATAAAATTTAAATTAATAAAATTTGGTTGTCGTTTTGTTGGGATTAAAACATGCATGTCTAAATGGGCTTTATAGAGATTCTGTTCGAGTTTTAACCGAGTAAAAAGCTGAAAATTTGAGATTAATCTGTATAATTTTGTTCAAAAGCCTATAATTAACTATTTGAACTCATAAAATTTAATTTAATAACATTTGGTTGTCGTTTTGATGCGAATAATACAAGCATGTCTAAATGTGCTCTATAGAGAATCCGTTAGAATTTTAACCGAGTAAAAACCTTAGAATTGAGATTAATCTGTATAATTTTGTTTAAAAGCCAATAATTAAATTTTTAAACTCATAAAATTTTATTTAAAAACATTTGATTGTCGTTTTTGTGGATTAAAACGTGCCTCTAAATGGGCTTTATAGAGATTCCGTTTAATTTTAACCGAGTAAAATTCTAAAAATTTTAGATTAATCTGTATAATTTTCTTCAAAAGCTAATAATTAAATATTTGAAATCATAAAATTTGATTTTAATGAAATTTGGTTGTCGTTTTGTTGGGATTAAAACATGCATGTCTAAATGGGCTTTATAGAGATTCCGTTCGAGTTTTAACCGAGTAAAAAGCTGAAAATTTGAGATTAATCTGTATAATTTTTTTCAAAAGCCTATAATTAACTATTTGAACTCATAAAATTAAATTTAATAACATTTGGTTGTCGTTTTGATGCGATTAATACGAGCATGTCTAAATGTGCTCTATAGAGAATCCGTTCGAATTTTAACCGTGTAAAAACCTTAAAATTTGAGATTAATCTGTATAATTTTGTTCAAAAGCCCATAATTAAATATTTACATCATAAAATTTGATTTAATAACATTTGGTTGTCGTTTTGTTGGGATTAAAAGGTGCATATCTAAATGGGCTTTATAGAGATTCCGTTCTAATTTTAACCGAGGAAAATTCTAAAAATTTTAGATTAATCTGCATAATTTTGTTTAAAAGCTAATAATTAAATATTTTAAATCATAAAATTTGATTTTAATAAAATTTTGTTGTCGTTTTGATGCGAATAAAACGTGCATGTCTAAATGGGCTATATATAGATTCCGTTAGAATTTTAATCGAGTAAAAAGCTGAAAATTTGAGACTAATCTATATAATTTTGTTCAAAAGCCTATAATTAACTATTTGAACTCATAAAATTAAATTTAACAACATTTGGTTGTCGTTTTGATGCGATTAATACGAGCATGTCTAAATGTGCTCTATAGAGGATCCGTTCGAATTTTAACAGAGTAAAAACCTTAAAATTTGAGATTAATCTGTATAATTTTGTTCAAAAGCCCATAATTAAATATTTAAACTCATAAAATTTGATTTAATAAATTTGGTTGTCGTTTTGTTGGGATTAAAACGTTTATATCTAAATAGGCTTTATAGAGATTCCGTTCTAATTTTAACCGAGTAAAATTCTGAAAATTTTAGATTAATCTGTATAATTTTGTTCAAAAGCTAATAATTAAATATTTGAAATCATAAAATTTTATTTTAATAAAATTTTGTTGTCGTTTTGATGCGATTAAAACGTGCATGTCTAAACGGGCTTTATAGAGATTCTGTTTGAATTTTAACTGAGTAAAAGGCAGAAAATTTGAGATTAATCTGTATAATTTCGTTCACAAGCCTATAATTAACTATTTGAATTCATAAAATTTAATTTAATAACATTTGGTTGTCGTTTTGATGCGATTAATACGAGCATGTCTAAATGTGCTTTATAGAGAATCCGTTCGAATTTTAACCGAGTAAAAACCTTAAAATTTGTGATTAATCTATATTATTTTGTTCAAAACCCATAATTAAATATTTAAACTCATAAAATTTGATTTAATAACATTTGGTTGTCGTTTTGTTGGGATTGAAACGTGCATGTCTAAATGGGCTTTAAAGAGATTCCGTTCTAATTATAACCGAGTAAAATTCTGAAAATTTTAGATTAATCTGTATAATTTTGTTCAAAAACTAATAATTAAATATTTGAAATCATAAAATTTGATTTTAATAAAATTTAGTTGTCGTTTTGATGCGATTAAAACGTGCATATCTAAATGGGCTTTATTGAGATTCCGTTCTAATTTTAACCGAGTAAAATTCTGAAAATTTTAGATTAATCTATATAATTTTGTTCAAAAGCTAATAATTAAATATTTGAAATCATAAAATTTGATTTTAATAAAATTTGGTTGTCGTTTTGATGCGATTAAAACGTGCATGTCTAAATGGGCTTTATAGAGATTCCGTTCGAATTGTAACCAAGTAAAAAGCTGAAAATTTGAGATTAATCTGTATAATTTTGTTCAAAAGCCCATAATTAAATATTTAAACTCATAAAATTTAAGTTAATAAAATTTGGTTGTCGTTTTGATGCGATTAATACGAGCATGTCTAAATATGCTCTATAAAGAATCCGTTCGAATTTTAACAAGTAAAAAACTTAAAATTTATGATTAATCTGTATTATTTTGTTCAAAAGCCCAAAATTAAATATTTAAACTCATAAAATTTGATTTAATAACATTTGATTGTTGTTTTGATGCGATTAAAATGTGCATGTCTAAATGGGCTTTATAGAGATTCCGTTCTAATTATAACTGAGTAAAATTCTAAAATTTTCAGATTAATCTGTATAATTTTATTCAAAAACTAATAATTAAATATTTGAAATCCTAAAATTTGATTTTAATAAAATTTGGTTGTCGTTTTGATGCGATTAAAACGTGCATATCTAAATGGGCTTTAATGAGATTTCGTTCGAATTTTAACTGAGTAAAAAGCTGAAAATTTGATATTAATTTGTATAATTTTGTTCAAAAGCCTATAATTAACTATTTGAACTCATAAAATTTAATTTAATAACATTTGGTTGTCGTTTTGATGCGATTAATACGAGCATGTCTAAATGTGCTTTATAGAGAATCCGTTCGAATTTTAACCGAGTAAAACCTTAAAATTTGATATTAATCTGTATAATTTTGTTTAAAAGCCCATAATTAAATATTTAAACTCATAAAATTTGATTTAATAACATTTGGTTGTCGTTTTGTTGGGATTAAAACGTACATGTCTAAATGGGCTTTATAGAGATTCTATTCTAATTTTAACTGAGTAAAATTCTGAAAATTTTAGATTAATCTATATGATTTTATTCAAAATCTAATAATTAAATATTTGAAATCATAAAATTTGATTTTAATAAAATTTGGTTGTCGTTTTGATGCGATTAAACGTGCATGTCTAAATGGGCTATATAGAGATTCCGTTCGAATTTTAACCGAGTAAAAAGCTAAATATTTGAGATTAATCTGTATAATTTAGTTCAAAATCCTATAATTAACTATTTGAACTCATAAAATTTAATTTAATAACATTTGGTTGTCATTTTGATGCGATTAATACGAGCATGTCTAAATGTATTCTATAGAGTATCCGTTCGAATTTAACCAAGTAAAAACCTTAAAATTTGAGATTACTCTGTATAATTTTGTTCAAAAGCCCATAATTAAATATTTAAACTCATAAAATTTGATTTAATAACATTTGGTTGTCGTTTTGTGTGGATTAAAACGTGCAAGTCTAAATGGGCTTTATAAAGATTCTGTTCTAATTTTAACCGAGTAAAATACTGAAAATTTCAGATTAATTTGTATAATTTTGTTCAAAGGTTAATAATTAAATATTTGAAATCATAAAATTTGAATTTAATAAAATTTGCTTATCGTTTTGATGCGATTAAAATGTACATGTCTAAATGGGCTTTATAGAGATTTTGTTCGAATTTTAACCGAGTGAAAAGCTGAAAATTTGAGATTAATCTTTATAATTTTGTTAAAATGCCTATAATTAACAATTTGAACTCATAAAATTTAATTTAATAACATTTGGTTATCGTTTTGATGCGATTAATACGAGTATGTCTAAATGTTCTCTATAGAGAATCCGTTCAAATTTTAACCGAGTAAAAACCTGAAAATTTGAGATTAATATGTATAATTTTGTTCAAAAGCCCATAATTAAATATTTAAACTCATAAAATTTGATTTAATAACATTTGGTTGTCGTTTTGTTGGGATTAAAACGTGCGTGTCTAAATGGGCTTTATAGAGATTCCGTTCTAATTTTAACCGAGTTAAATTCTAAAAATTTCAGATTAATCTGTATAATTTTACTTCTGAGTCCTCGTGATGTTGCTTTTCTGGTTGGACTCTATCGGTTGAGGGCCCTTCTTTATGTTTTAATTGTAGGCCACTTCTTGTCGTAATTTCCTTGCATTGCTTGTGGCCTAACACCTTAGCAACCTCAGTATTGCTGGGTAAACCCCTGGTGGTCGACTGTTTTGTCGTTGGGAAAATTGACCAACTTAGGTTTCTAAAGACTTGATTGTAGCCTCCTGGTTCTGTAGTCTCATCTCAGTTCGATTCATGAAGTCATCAGTACGCTTCATGAAGCGGCTATTCTCGGTCATATATGAATCAGTCTTTGACATAAATGCCGCAAGAGAATCTGCTAGTGCGTTCAGAGACTGCTACTATTCGACCTGCTGCTGCGGCATGGACTGCTGAGTGTGCTGCTGCAGTAGGTTCTAGCTTTGGTGCTGGAATCTAGGGGCTTTGTTTACTGGATTTAAGGCATTGTTGGGATTACTCCATAAAAAGTTTGGATGCCTTTTCTAGGATGGGTTGAAATTGTTGGACATCATATGATTGTTCCTGTTATAATTTCCAACATATAGGCTGATTTCCTCATCTTGCATGTAATCAGATGAGTTGACTGCCTTAACCTCATGTATATTTTGCTGGGCTTGCATATTCTGAACCATCTTGGTCAGAGAAGCCAATTGTGCTACCACCAAACTAGTTGTGTCTAATTCAAGGGTCATGGTATGGCGTCTCATTCATCCTCGCCTTGATGTAGGAAACTAGAAGTCGTTCCTTGCGAGTTTGTTCAGAATCTCAATAGCCTCCGCGGGTGCTCTATCCAAAAGTGTCCCATTTGCGGAAACATCTAGCATTATCCTTGTGAAGGCATTGGTAGCATTATAGAACATGGAGATTTGCGTCCACAAGGGAAAACCATGTAATGGGCATTTGTTTAACAATTCTCTGTAGCGTTCCCACACCTCATACATTGGTTCATCATCATCCTGCCTAAATGATGTGATCTCATTACGGATGCGATCATAGAGATTTGTCGGGTTGAACCTCGTAATGAATTCTCGACAGAGTTCATCCCAAGATCCTATGAATCTTGCTGGGATGCCATTTAACCAAGTTTTCGCCCTATTCCTCAGTGAATAAGGGAACAAATTTAATCTTAAAATATCTTCATGGACTCCTTGGATTTTGAAATAATTGCACATTTCTATGAAAGATTTAAGATGCTGCCTTGCATCTTCAGTAGCAGACCCACTAAACTGTCCAATTGTGTTCAACATGTTGAACATCACTAGTTTTAGCTCAAAGTGAGTTGCTTCAATTTTCGGGGTGACTACGCTAGGGTTTAGTCCACTTAGGTCTTCCACAAGAAAGTCTCTAATAGTGAGCTGTCTCGACAATGGTCGCGGTAGTGGCTGCTGCGGCATTGCTGGTGGCAGTACATTATGATTAACAGGTGAAATTTTTCCTCTTGGTGGATCATCCATGACTTGAAATAGGTTGCGCCTTAGATGGTGTCCTGTGCGTTCAATTGCAGGATCCAAATCGTACAATGGACCACTCGAGTTTGCCCTGGTCATACACCAGATAGGTCAAAGTTAGTAAAAAATATAAATAATTAGAATTAAAGTTAAATAAATAATGGTTAAAGAGCAAGAAAATAAAGAAAAAAAAATTTAATTGTCAATCCCCGACAACGGCACCAAAAACTTGATGCGTGTAATAATAGCGCAACTATGCAGTGTACACGTCGCAATTAATAAAGTGATAAGTATATCGTGTATCGTCTCCACAGGGATTGGTATACTTAATATGTCTTCCCTTGTTCCCTTGCTCCTAAAAAATAAAGTAAAAACATAGATAAGTGGAATTGTCTAACTAAGTAAATAAATAATAAAACATAAAATAAAGGATGGTGAACGATATAGAGAAAATGGGTAGGATCCACCTACGTCAATTAGTGGATTCGATTGATCTTCTTCTTGTCCAATGTAATTACACAATACTGCTTCGGTAGTACTGCAGATACAACCTCGGCAGCATTGGTGTTCTCTACCGCGGCAATCTCTTGCTCTTGGACAGATGCATCAAAGTTCAGCAAAGTGTCTGCAGTTGACTCTGCTTATCTCTAAGTCAGAGCGTTGTTGATGACTAGTCTTTGACGATACCTCAAGGCGTGAATCAACGATAATCACCAACCAATCCAACACTTCTTTTAGCTTCTGAAACTCTTAACCTATCTCTAGGCCGAGTTAGTGTCATCAACACCGTATCTATCCCTTTCGTGAATCTAACTCTCTCGATGCTAGATAAATAGATTACCTACAAACTTCTCTCTCGAGCTTGAATGCAAGAACAAAGAATGGCAATAGGATAAGCAAACTTCGATATTATTATTGCATTAAAACAAAGAAACAAGAAACAATCACCTCTCACTAATATCTACAACCTTTACCTATCCCTAAGAGATTTAGAACATAATATCGATAAGTACCAATCTTAGTGGAAGGGTTTCTCTAAAATCGGCTCTATTTAACAATGTGGCCGGCTAGGCTATATATAGTCTTAACCTAGGGAAACCTTTCCTAAATAGACTCTAACTTGGAGTAGGGAGCAAGTCTTCTACATGAGATCTGATGTTTTTAAGTTTGCAACCTTCTAGAAAGCTTTTCTCGTTCGGTCTTTGACTTGGGCTTTTAATGCGCTAGACTGGTCCAATTGGTGCGATACATCTTCCAGAATGTTCTTTATATTTTTGTCTTTCAGTCGCCTATCATGTTGATGTTGCCACTCAGGATGCTGCCGCGACCTTGTCTCTACCTCGGCCTCAACACTGCTTCACCGCTGCTTCGACCCTGGATATTCCTACATGTACTGAATATGTAATAATATCCGCATTCTCTATAAATGTCGACTTTGTAAGTAGTGATAACGGAATATCCAATATTGTGCAAAGAGTTCATATTTCAGCTCAAGTTGGAGTATAGTAGATGCATAAAGTGCCATGATAAGTGTAGTAAATAACTGCCTTTTGGGCACTCATCACATGTCATAGTGAACGGTCCTTTTCCTATAGCGTACACCGTGATGGACAATCCCTATATTCGTGTGCGTGTCATAACAAATTGTACCTCTCTTTAAGCGTATATTGTGATGTACGACACCTCTCCTTGAGCGTATGTCTCGATGAATGACCCCTCTCTTCGAGTGCATGTCATAATGAACGGTCCCTCTCTTTGAGCGTATGCCGTGATGGACGACCCCTCTCTATGAGCATTTGTCGCGATGAATGACCCCTCTCTTAGAGTGCATGTCATGGTGAACGATCCCTCTGTTTGAGCATATACCATGATCTTTGACCCCTCTATTTGAGCATATATTGCGATGAATGACCCTTCTCTTCGAGTACATATCATGGTGAACGGTCCCTCTCTTAGAGAATCCATAATTAACTATTTGACCGTTCGGATTTTATTCGAGTAAAAAGCTAATTTGACATTAATCTGTACAATTTTGTTCAAACGCCCATAATTAACTATTTGAACTCATAAAATTTGATTTAATAACATTTGGTTGTCGTTGTGTTGGGATTAAAACGTGCATGTCTAAATATGCTTTATAGAGATTCTGTTAGAATTTTAACCGTGTAAAAAGCTAAAAGTTTGAGACTAATCTGTATAATTTTGTTCAAACACCTATAATTAACTATTTAAACTCATAAAATTTGATTTAATAACATTTGGTTTTCGTTTTGTTAGGATTAAAACGCATGTCTAAAAGGGCTTAATAGAGAATTCTTTCGAATTTTAACCAAGTAAAAAGCTGAAAATTTGAGATTAATCTATATAATTTTTTTTCAAACGCCCATAATAACTATTTGAACTCATAAAATTGATTTAATAACATTTGGTTATTGTTTTGTTGGGATTAGAACGTGCATGTCTAAATTGGCTTTATAGAGAATCCGTTCGAATTTTAACCAAGCAAAACGCTGAAAATTTGAAATTAATCTATATAATTTTCTTTAAAATCCCATAATTAACTTTTTGAACTTATAAAATTTGATTTTAATAACATTTGGTTGTCGTTTTGTTGGGTTTAAAACGTGCATGTGTAAACGGGCTTTATAGAGAATACACTCGGATTTTAACCGAGTAAAAAACCCAAAATTTGAGATTATTCTATATAATTTTATTCGAAAGCCTATAATTAATTATTTAAACTCATAAAATTTGATTTAATAACATTTGATTGTTGTTTTGTTGGGATTAAAAACATGCTTGTCTAAATGGGCCTAATAGAGAATTCGTTTGAATTTTAACCGAGTAAAAAGCTTAAAATTTTAGACTAATATGTATAATTTTGTTCAAACGTCAATATTTAACTATTTAAACTCATAAAATTTGATTCAATAACATTTGGTTGTCGTATTGTTGGAAGTAAAACATGCATGTCTAAAACGACTTTATAGAGAATCCGTTCTAATTTTAACCGAGTAAAAGGCTAAAAATTTGAGATTTATCTGTATAATTTTGTTCAAACGCCCATAATTAACTATTCAAACTCATAAAATTTGATTTAATAACATTTGGTTGTCGTTTTGTTGTTATTAAAACCTGCATGTCTTAAAGGGCCTAATAGAGAATTCGTTCGATTTTTAACTGAGTAAAATGCTGAAAATTTCAGATTAATCTGTATAATTTTATTCAAACGCCCATTATTAACTATTTGAACTCATACAATTTGATTTAATAACATATGTTATCGATTTGTTGCGATTAAAATGTGCATGTTTAAATGTGCTTTATAGAGAATCCGTTCGAGTTTTAACTGACTAAAAAGCTAAAAAATTTAGATTGATACGAATTCGGCTGCGAAATATCCGAATTTGTATTTGTGATTGCTCGATCGTGATTCTAGTAAGTAACTAAAATGAAAAATAGGAATTTTGAAATGAAACTCATAAGATGATATGAAATGGATGGATAGTATGGTGAAATGGAATGATGATAAGATGGTTGTTGTGTTTAGGATAAAATATGGAAAATAAGGATGTATGGGTGATAAAAGTGAAGAGATGGAATGTAATTGGTGGTGTAGTGTAAACAAAGGAGGAACCAACATTAAAAGTGAAGACCCGTTCCTTAAGATTTTTTAAACCATGACTTGGGTTAAAGGTTAATGGATTGTGACCCTCTAGTTATAAGAACTAGGAACCAACAATATAAAAAATGAATAGGGATGAATTCCACAAGAACAATCTTGTAAGCCGATAAAGTTCAAAAAGAACTATAAAAGAGAAACACACTCAAGTTGTAATATATGTCAAAAGTTGTATCTTTTTCAATGGAATGAGTGCCTATTTATAGACGTATGAAAACAAATTGATTGACCTAGACAAATATTAAAGACTCATTATTCTAATCCCTTAGAGAAGCGCATACCGTGCCGCGATGAATGACCCCTCTCTTTGAGTGCATTTCATGGTGAATGGTCCCTCTCTTTAAGCATATACCTGATGGATGAGCCCTCGCTTTGAGCGTATATCGCGATGAATGACCCCTCTCTTCGAGTGCTTGTCATAATGGATGACCCCTTTCTTAGAGTGAGCGTATACCGTGATAGACGATCCCTCCCTTTGAGCGCATGTCCCGATGAATGACACGTCTCTTCGTGTGCATGTCATTGTAAACGGTCCCTTTCTTAGAGCGTACACCGTGATGGACGACCCATCTCTTTGCGCGTATATCACGATGAATGACCCCTCTCTTTGAGTGCATGTCATGGTGAACGGTCTCTCTCTTTGAACGTATACCGTGATGGACAAGCCCTCTCTTTGAGCGTATGTAGTGATGAATGATCCCTCTCTTCGAGCATATCTCATAATAAACGGTCCTTCTCTTTGAGCGTATGCCGTGATGGACAACCCCTCTCTTTGAGCGTATGTCGCGATTAAAGATCCCTCTATTCGAGTGCATGTCATGGTAAACGGTCCCTCTGTTTGAGCGTATACCATGATGAATGACCCCACTCTTTTAGCGTATGTTGCTATGAATGACCCCTCTCTTCGAGTACATGTTATAATTAATGATCCCTTTTTTAGAGCGTATACCGTGATGGACAACCTATCTCTTTGAGTATATACTGCGAAGAAAGCCCCCTCTCTTCAAGTGCATGTCATGGTGAGCGGTCCCTTTGTTAGAGCGTATACCGTGATGGACAACCCCTCTCTTCGAGCTTATATCGCGATGAATGACCCCTCTTATTTATCTCATTCTTTCATGCTTCATTTAACGCATGGGATCAAAGGTGAGTTGCCTTACTGATCTTAGTATTTATTACTTTTATATACTTTATAGTAAGCTACTTAAGAGTTATATGAATTAGGCTATAAATATGAATAGTCAATATAACCACATTATTAAGTTTCAGCTTAGATCTAAATTTATATTAAGTTATTTTAAGTATTCTAATTATTATTATATTTTTTTTTCTATTTAATCTTTTAAATATTTAGTTTCCTTTCGTTTTTGTTTCTATTATTATTATAATTTATTTCACCATCTTTTTATTAATATTAATAGTATTATATTTATTATTATTATAAAATATGATTAAATAAGATAAAACCAAATATATATCAGTAGCCCATTTTATTTACAATTAAGATGCAATAAAATAATAAAACCCACTAGCTAATTAACAAAGGCCCCAAACCCATCTGATCAGAGAAAACCTAATACCCTTACTATCTCTTTGGGCAGTCGTCAAGCCCAGCCATTAGATCTAAGTATCTGATCTAATGGCTCAAATTAAGGGGAGCATAATCGTCCAGAATCAGACGCTCTAACACGTGGCTAATTGGTTTCCTCACGTGCGACTATTTGAGAACTCAACGAGCGTGTATCGCACGCATGTTCCCTTTCGGATACTCTGGAGTCTGCTCATCTCCCTATCATGATCGATCCCTTCTTAGTGGTCCCTCTCTTCTCCGACGGCCACAACGACAGCCATATCCCATGTTCCCCTCTCGCCCCGTATCAACCACATGAGCCAAAACAAACAAAACATCATAATTGTACAAGGAATTACGGCAAAAATCAGTATCCTTCAGCAAATTCAGAACAGTAAACGACATGGAACCGACAATTTCAGAAGCTCACAGAATGCGAATAAAGAAAACATCACAACCAAAATCAGGGATTTCAAACTTAAACAAAGCAGAGAAGGATATTTTAAGTTTTAACCAGTGTAATAAAATAGAGCTTTAAGAAGAGAAAAGCCCTAACTTTGTAATTCATTGGGGGAATCACCATTGAAATCAAAAGAACACAAATTCAGTGGTAAATACTCTCTTTTTTTTCATAGTATAGAATCGATACAAAAAGTAGAGTAGTTTTCTTTTTTTGGTACCTTTCGATTTAGAGGTCATCGGAACGCTCTCCTTCGATCGACAATAAACCAATGGCCGCTTCGTCAGTTCGGGGTGAGTCGAGAGGAAAAAGAGTCTCCATCACTTTCCGTTCTTCTAAATCGAATTAAAAATGGTTCTAATGTCATTCTCACTTTGGTTTCTTTTCATAAAAGGTGGAAGCTTTGACTTTGATTTTGTTTTGTTTGTAAAAGAGGGGTTTTATTTCGAAGTAAGAAAGTTTTTTTGAAAGGAAAAGGGATAGATTTTACTTCGCCGGCCACCGTAGGTGGTGGCCGGATTCTGAAATATGTGGTAGTTTCTGGGTTAAAAGGATGAACGTTCAACTTGTTCATCCTTTCTAAAAGAACTGATCAGAGAAATGGGGGGGTATTTTATTTTTGGTTGAAATATGAGAAAAAGGTTTGTTTTAGCGGGATTAAATGAGTTTTATACTCATTAGATTTTTAGGAAATGGTTTTATTACCTCGTAAACCACCCCGTGTCCCTTTAATTCACCCCGCAGCCCTTGCAAGTTTTCAAATTCTTTCATTTCGGTCCTGAATCAACCCAAAATCTTCTTTTTCGATTTGGTTTATTTGTAGATGAGTCCCCCCGTGTTTTTTTGTCTGCTTTTGATCCCTTCCCATGGCTAAATTGCTTTTTGAATCCTTAATACTTTATTTCTTCTTTTAATCTAGTCCATTCTAGTAGTCTCTTTTTATTATTATGGTTTTGGTTCATTTCATTTCACTTTGTTATTTAGTTTGCTCATCATTTTATTTATCTATTTATTTGTCCATTTATTTGTATATTTATCATGATTTTTCATTTCCTTTTTCATGTGTTATACTTTTTTGTGCTATGTACTCATATTCATGTATTTATTGTACACTTTTTATTCCATCATGTACCATTACTTTTTATTTGTTTCGTATGTTTATTTGTACTTCATTTATCCCATAATATGTCATGCATTCATATTTATTTAGGTTTATTTAATTATTCATGTTTTGTTATTTTATTTGCTCTTCTTTATATTATTTGTTCATTTGCTTTATCATGTTTCTTGTTTTATAATGCATTTAATTTACTTTATCATGCATATTCTATATGTTTGCTATTCTTATTTTTGTCATGCCTTATATATATATGTTATTTATTTGTTCATTTACTTAGGTTGATCATATTTGTGCATGTTTTTATGTCTTTAAATATATGATTTTATGCATGTCTAATTTTATTCGAATTTATGTCTACTTCTCACTTATGTTGCTATTTGTTTATTATTATTTATTTAATACTTCTATTATTTTGTTTTGCATGTCTATTTTATGCTCATTTATATTATGCATGCTTATTTGATTAGTATATATTTATCTTGTTCATTTCACACCACTCCAATAATTAATGAGCCTAATTTTAAACGTCTTTATTCGGTCGTAACGGGCCCGTGTTCCAATGTAGTGGTCGCGGTGTATGCGTTACCTTCGAATAAACACACGATAAAATAAAACTCAATTCATATTTTTAAACAAACGTTAATTTAAATGCCACTTTAATCCGGAAAATCCAAAATTAATTTAAGTGGTTATTTTGATAAAGGTGTCAATTCTTGGGTGGTTTCTAAACCCTAAACTCATTTTTAAACCGTAACCGACTCTCGGACCCTTCTTTTTCGAATCTCTAGTTTTTACGGTGTCCGGCTTACCAAAATGGCCGATGGCAACTCCCAACAGTTTTTAAAATTCTTTTCCAACTTTTTTTAATCCTTTTTAAAATTTTTAATTTTTAATCTCAAATTTCCCTTTTAAATTTCAGTCTTTTTTTAAAATCCACGATTTTATAAGTCTTTTTATGTTAAGTGTTTTCAAGCCCTAATTTCTTTTTTAATTCAATTTCCATTCTTGGTCCTAAATTCCTAATTCCCAATTTCTCCAATCAATTTTCAATTTCCAACCCAAATTCCTAATTTTTAAGCCTAAATTTTAATTCTCAATTTTTATCTCAAATTTCCCTTTTTAAAGTTAAACCCTAAATTTCCTAACTTTGAGGCACTTCAAATTCTTAATTTTCACTCTTTCAAAAATAGCACCTTTTTGGTAAACATAAATTTTTAATTAGCGATAGGGTCGCTACATTTGGCAACTCCGTTGGGGACGTTTTTTCAAACGAGTCAAGCCTTGTTTGTAAATATTGCTTAATAAATTTTGGAAGTTGTGAAATAAAGTGACAATTAAATTATTATTTGTTTATTAATTCGAACTTCAACATATTCCAATCCGTCTCTCTAAGTGGGGGGAAAACGCTAATGCTTTCGTGAGGATATTGTTCCTTCGTATGGGCCTAGCAAAGTACCTTCGGGGCTCGACTACCCTATGCTTTCGTAAGGATATTGTTCCATTGTATGGGCATAGCGAAACGGTCCTCCCAGATTGAACTCGATTGAGATGAGCCAATAATGGGTGATGATCGGGGGCCTTGCTACTCTTAGAAGAGGACAACAAGGACAATTTGGGTACCGCCTAGTACCAAAACTGCATGTAGAGACCATAGAAAACCCACCCCATTAGAGCCATGTGGATAACCTAGGGTTTTAGACGAAATAAATAGGATTGTTTTTTGTCTCTTGCTTCGTTGGCCCAATTATTTATTTTTTTAACCTTTTCGTGTGTTTTTATTTGCATAGATATTTCATATTTAAAGGTGTTGATCTAAGTGGTTTGTCCAATTAGAGGCTTTCATTCTGATTAGAGTAAAAAATAGAAAAATAAGAGAAAGAAAGGAAAAATAGAAAATTAGAAAGAAACAATAGAAATTTGAGAAAGGAAGAAAAGAAAAAATGACAGAAGATTTGAAAAAAAGAAAAAAACAATGAAAAAGAAAGAGGTTGGAAGGAATAGAAATTGAGAGATTAGGAAAAAGGAGAGAGAAAATAAGAGAAGAGAAAATAAGAGAAATAGAAAGAAAAAAAACAATGAGAAAAAGAAAAATTGAGAGAAATAGAAAAAAAGAAGAATATGGAAGTAAAAATATAAGGAAAAGAGGGTAGAAGAAAAGAAAAAGAAGGAAAAATAAAGAAAACAAATCGAGAGAAAAAAAAAGAAAGAAGAAGAAAATAAAAAAAATAATAATAACAAAGGGGCATTGAGATCTCTCAATCGATGAAAGTTGCTCAAAGGGCGATCACTAGCGTGATCAATACCTTTAAGTGCATTCATGCATTGTTCATCTCATGCATTTACTCATGTATTTTCATCTCATACATTTTCAAGCATATAACTTGCATTAATTAAAAACATAAGAGGATTAATTGTAGGCACCATGTGACAGCTTTTCAAGGATTACACCAACCGAATGGATAAGAATTTCACTAGGCGGGGAGTGGCCCCAAGAGGGGCATTCATGTCTGATGATAGGAAGGATAAAGGGACGACCTCGGAGCTACAACCTCAAGAACCTAAACAATCTTGCGGCAAAGGTGAGCAACAAACTCGAAGGACGACAGGAGTTAGTGATCAAGAATTAGAATGAGATACTATTAGGCATGAAGAGTTTTCAAGATGAAACTAGGGAACAGTTCAAGGAATTAAAGGACATGATGGTTGTCGCAATCAGGGGAAAGGGTCCGACGGAAGACTCTTTCGTGCAAGAAAGCAAGAGTCAGGATTGTGAAGAGATGACTCTATCGAAAAAAGACCAAGCTATCCTTTTCCAATATGAGGTAGCTTGTAATGCTTCTGTCTGCCCCACTAAACTAGCGTTGGACAAAATCAATGCCGCTCTTAAGAAAATCTTGTCCTCTTTGGTGGATGGGAGACTCAAAGGATGTTTTAAGGGGCAAGAACGTTAGGTGAACTATGAAGTTACTCACCCAACTCCTGAGACCTTCAGGAGTTTCCCACCGCACGCAAGAAATACAACTCAAATTCCTAAGAGAGAGAAAGCAAAGAAGACCTTTACCCCTTTGCCATTTTCCTACAAGGAGATGTACTCTATTCTGTATGAGGCAAATCTAGTTCGACCCACTTGTGTCACTCCCTTCATACCGCCATATCCTGCTTGGTATGATGTTAACGTACGTTACGAATACCACGCCGGCTTAACAGGACACTCGATAGAGAACTTCATGATGTTCAAGAAGACAGTGCAAGACTTGATTAACACCGGGGTTATGAAGATTGATTCGTCGGGCATGGCATCCAGCTCCTCATCTAATTATGGTAAATGCTAAAGAGACGAAACGATTAGGGTGGTTCAGGACTAATGCCCCAGCCAGGGGAGGTTTAGGCGCATCTCAGTTTACTTTGCATATCCTAGATAGTAACAATCTTGCACTTGTTGTCTTTGTTTCTTTATTTTTAGTCTATCTTACTACTATTGGCCTAAAAGTAGCAATGAATCTATGTAAAGGCCACATGTTTTTAATTTCAATTAAGATATGCCTTTTGTTAAAATGTGTATATATCCCTTTATCTTTAAAGTTCCTTGGATGTCACGTGCTTATGACTCAATTATGAAGTTATCAAAATATTTTGATCATGATGAAGAATGATACCCCAATTAGTAACTTTGGTCAGTAATGCACGAGAAATGAGACTACTACTCCCTCAACGATGTTCAATGATAAGAAAAATTCCTCGAAAAGGCCCGATGAGATTAGATGATCTTGAGAATTTCCCGTAAGAGCATTCAAACTGCATCTAAAAGAAGGAAATAGAGGAAAAACAAAAAAAAAGGAAAAGAAAAAATAAGAAAAAATAAGAAAAAAGAGATTAAAAAAAAGAAGAATAAGAGAAGAGAGAACAAATATTAAACAAAAAGTATTCCAATATTCGAAACCTGATAATAGGTATATTTGAATAAGAGTGTGGAAGTATTTGGGGTACTCCTCTGAAATGATAGGCCTAATAAGGTAGCAATGCACCATTTGAAGTCTTTGCTTCATGAGTGATGGTAATATTTTCAAATTCATGACTATGCCGAGTAAGTCGGAGCTCAGTTGTATGCTCCACCATGATCTTCGAGATAAAGGACTGTGATGATTTATTTTCCCCGAATTTTAAAAGAAAAATAAAGAAAAAAAAACAATAATAGATGTGAAAAAAAAGAAAAAAAGAGAAAACCCCCCCGAAAAAACCGAAAAAAAGAGATAGAAAGAGAAAGAAAAATTCTCCTATTGCTAGATGCAGTCTGAAGCATACTTCGAATTCTCAAGAAGATACTAGCGGGGCAAGTACGAAAAGTTTGGATAATATGAGGAGAAAGTATTGAGAACTAGAAGGAGTAGTTTTCGAATAGATTGAGCAAATACGATAATCATGAGGATGAATCGAGCAATCTGAAGGGAATCCCAAAACTTTAAATATCGCCACAACTTCCAAAGGTTAAAAATCAACTTTAAGGGTTGAGTCTAAAGCACTTGATATCCAAGGAACCTCTTCTCTACATTTTATTATTCTTTTGTGTTTGCCAAAACACATTCAAATTTTATCTTATTTACAATTATTAAATTGTTTTATTCCAAAAGTTTATGAACAAGACAATTAATGCAAACGATCATCTTTGATATGAATCGAGAAGAAGGGGCAATGTGTGATATTAAGTGTTGTCGGAAAAGATTACTTTGATTGTAAGGTGATATATTTCGAGAGGTCATGCCAGCGTAAATAAGTAAGGATTACTTGAGCCTATTAAGGTTACAATTTGAGCAAAGATTAACATCAAGCCTTTGCGGTAAAAGTATATTAGGGGCAATAAAGAAAGTCGATCAGAAGGCCCAGAGACAGAATTCAAAGTGGAATCCAAGAGGGTAACTCCAAATAAGCTTGTTGAAAATAAACCTCAAATGATTCAAGCCTGAGAATTGAGAGCCATTACTACAAGCGGGAAATATGAGTTTTCCGAGATTGGTACTTTAGAATCTTATAGCGGATTAAGAATAAGAGAATAACCGTGTTTATTTGAGAGGAAAAGAATATGAAAGAAAGAAAAAGGGAAAAGATGTCAAATTTTAGATGCTAGCTAGTCTTCTACCATAATGTTTTGAATGTTTTCAGAAATACAAATCGATCTTAATTGAAGAAACAGAGCTGAGGATGTGGGGGCACGTGTTCACCGTAAAATTGCAATCTAAGACTAATCGTAAAGACACAATGAAAAACTATGGTTGAGACAAAGCTTAAAAGAATGAGACATTTTTGAATAGAAGGTTTTGACCCATCAACGCAAGTCAATTTTAGCCTTTCGAAGAATCAAAAAAAGAACAGCAAAGATAAGGATGATCTTTCGTCCAAAATTGAACTCTAGGTAGTTTGGCGCATGTGTCCACCTTAGTCCTTCAGAAAGAGAAAAAGAAAAAAAAAGGAAAAGAGAAAAAAGAAAAAACAAAAGAAGAAAAGGAAAGAAAAAAGAAAAAAAAGGAAAAGAAAGAGAAAGAAAAATACCCCCAGGTGAATGCTACACCTATACCAAAAGGAGGATATTTGAATTGCAAGTTGAGACATCCTGCTCTAATGCGATAGGAAGCGAGAATCTAGAAGAGATAAAAGCCCGATGCGATAGGAAGCGAGAATCTATCCTCTAAGAAAATAAGAAAAAAGAAAAGAAAAAGGAAAATAACATTCATGCATTATTTAGGGTTAATAATATTCATGCATCATTTAGGTTAAGCATTCATACATTATTTTAAACATTCATGCATCATGAAGGTTAAATGTTCATGCATCATTTAGGTTGATATTCATACC
This sequence comes from Abelmoschus esculentus, assembly GCA_035048815.1. Lineage (NCBI taxonomy): Eukaryota > Viridiplantae > Streptophyta > Magnoliopsida > Malvales > Malvaceae > Abelmoschus > Abelmoschus esculentus. The sequence continues at coordinate 5,638,038 of JAUCBN010000026.1, read as the reverse complement.
TCATTAGCATTCTCATTTTATTCCATCATTGCATTTTGTATATTTTAAACAGAAATTCTGAGGATGGATCAAAAACTTGATCTACAACTCACTGAAGAAGAAACAACTCTAGAAAAATCATGAGTTCGCGGATTTGTTCGACGACAGACAGTATGAGGAAGAGAAAGAGAAAAAGGAGAAAAAGAACGAAAAGGAAAAAGAAGAAAGAAAAAAGGGGAAAGAAAGGAAAAAAAGAAGAGAAGAAGAAGAAAGAAAAAAAAAGGAAAAATATAATGACACTCATACATCATTTAGTTACGCGAGAAAAGAGATGGATCTCAACAAAGAATTCAACATCATGAAAAGCCTTCCAACCTCTAGTTATTTGGGGAAAACAAATTTTTTATGTATCAAGGCAATCAAATATCAAGACATCCAGATAAAATATTAGGTATTCTCTAAAAGGAGATACCACTTTGTTACGAGATATTCAGGTATTCCTTAAGCAAGGTACCACTCTATATTTGAGGATCAATTTGATCCTTCCTTAAGGATGTTTACCCCAAAACAAACTTCTCAGTCAAACCCTTTCTTAAGGATGTTTTTCATAAAACAAACATCTTTAACTCGATCCTTCCTTAAGGATGTTTGAAAAAAAAAGAGAGAAGAAAAGAAAAAAGAAAAAGAGAAAACCAAAAGAAAGAACAAATAAATAAGAAAAAGAAAGAGAAAAATAAGTAAAAAAATAAAAAAGAAAAAAAAAGAGAAGAAGAAGAAAGAGAAAGAGAAAGAAAAAGAAAAAAGAAGAGAGAGAAAATATGAGAAAAGACTGTAAAAAATCGATGCTTTTATATTCAGGGTATTAGAGGAAAAGAAAAAAAGAAGAGGAGAGAGAGGAAGAATGAAACAAAAGACAAGAAAAAGAAAAAAAAGAGAAAGAAAAAATAAAAAAGAAGAGAAAAAGAAAAGGAAAGAAAAGAAGAAAAAGAAGAAAGCAAAAAGAAAAAAGAAAAAAGGAGAAGAAGAAGAAGAAGACAAAGAAACGGTCGAGATCGACCAAGCGAGAACATGTAGAAACCAACAAAGGATTTATTTAATACCGAGACGGTATACACTCAAAGAGAGGGACCGTTCTTTATGACATACGCCTAAAGAAGAGGGTCATACTTTGCGATATACGCTCAAAGAGAGGGACCATTCACTATGACATGCGCCTGAAGAAGGGGGTCATGTTTTGCGACATACGCTTAAAGAGAGGGGTCACCTACCACGGTATACGCTCGAAGAGAGGAACCGTTCTTTATGACATACGCCTGAAGAAGGGGGTCATACTTTGCGACATACGCTCGAAGAGAGGGGTCGCCCACCACGGTATACGCTCGAATAGAGGGACCGTTCACTATGACATACGCCCGAAGAAGGGGATCATGCTTTACGATATACGCTCGAAGAGGGGGGTCATGATTTATGATATACGCTCGGAGAGAGGGGTCGCCCACCACGGTATATGCTCGAAGAGAAGGATCGTCAGATGCTGCAATGATCAGAAATCAAAGCATCTCGAAGATGTGGATTCTATGGAGAAAGGATCAACATTGTTAGAAATCTAGATTTAGGGTTTCATATAGGAGAGACTCAAGTCGAAGACTTTTGCGAAGAGCTTTATATAGGAAAGGTTTGAAGATTTTCAGAGACTGGTTCTATATAGGAAGAACCAACATTTCAGACAGATTCAGAGCTTAAAGTTTCATAGAGGGGGGACCCACAACTCAGAATATTTAAATTTTGTTCAAAATATCTAAGTAGGGGAATTAAAGTTTGCTTTTGATAAATAATTGCTCGTGGAAAAGCCTAACAGGGTTTCAAGGGATAGAAGGGCTATCGAAATTGTGGAGAAAGGGCTTTTATATCAGCATCTCCAAACAGGGAAGTCGGATAAAATTAGTGCTTGTAGCCTTTACTTTATCATTGTTTTACAACGATAAGCAAAGGGGGTAACTATAATCACTAATTTTATCTGGGGTAAACCCGTTTATTTTTCTCTTTGTCTTAAATAATGAGCTTTAGTTAATTGTAGTGTTAATGACAAAAAAAAACCAAAAATAAAAATTAAAATGAGTAAAAAGTGTAATAATGGGTTTATTATTTTTTTAAACACGATAAAATTTAAAAACATTATATTAATATATTTGTTAATTTGCACCTATTTTTCTTTTCTTTGACTTTGTAAATATATACTATTATATGTGTTACTGTTTTCTTTTAAGAACTCTAAAAATATTATATTACTCTTTGTGTATATATATATTCCTTTTTTGGTTTTTAATTTAGTGCAATTTTGTTATTAAAATATTATTTAGCTTCTGTGTATTTTTTTATTATTATTTCTCTCGTTATCATATATTATTTAAAATAAAAAACCAAAAAACATATTAGGTTGTGACCACTAATTATAATGTTCTACAGTTAAAATAAAAATATTAAAGGTTTTCCTTTTTTTATGATCTTTTCTTCTTTGTTTATTTTATTTACTATTATTATTTATTATCATTACACTATATATATATATAAAAGGTCCAGGATATTATATGTGCATATTATTTATACTATTTAATTTCTTTTCATTTTCATTACAAATATCATAATATGTATTATTTAAAGCAAAATTCGAAAAAGTATATATTATTTTTTTGTTTACTCTTTTAAATATTTAGTTTCCTTTCGTTTTTGTTTCGTTTATTATTATAATTTATTTTACCATCTTTTTATTAATATTAATAGTCTTATATTTATTATTATTATAAAATATGATTAAATAAGATAAAACCAAATCTATATCAGTATCCTATTTTATTTACAATTAAGATCCAATAAAATAATAAAACCCACCAGCTAATTAACTAAGGCCTAAAACCTATATGATAAGAGAAACCCTAATACCCTTATTATCTCTTTGGGCAGCCGTCAAGCTCCAGCCGTTAGATCTAAGTATCTAATCTAATGGCTCAGATTAAGGGGAGCATAATCGTCCAGAATCAGACGCTCCAACGCGCGGCTAATTGGTTTCCTCGCATGTGACTGTTCGAGAACTCAACGAGCGCGTGTATCGCACGCATATGCCCTTTTGGATACTCTGGAGTCCGCTTGTCTCTCTATCATGATCAATCCCTTCTCAGTGGTCCCTCTCTTCTCCGACGGCCACGACGACAGCCATGTCCCATGGTCCCCTCTCGCCCTATATCAACCACATGAGCAAAAACAAACAAAATATCAAAATTGTACAAGGAATTACGACGAAAATCAATATCCTTCAGCAAATTTCAGAGCAGTAAATGATATGGAACCGATAATTTCAGAAGCTCACAGAATGCGAATAAAGAAAACATCACAACCAAAATCAGGGATTTCAGACTTAAACAAAGCAAAGAAGGATATTTTAAGTTCTAATCAGTATAATAAAAAAGGACTATAAAAAGAGAAAAGCCCTAACTTTGTAATTCATTGGGGGAACCACCATTGAAATAAAAATAACACAAATTCAATGGTAAATATTCTCGCTTTTTTTTTCACAGTATAGAATCAAGACAAAAAGTAGAGTAGTTTTCTTTTTTGGTACCTTTCGATTTAGAGGTCATCGGAACATTCTCCTTCGATCAACAATAAACCAATGGCCGCTTTATCGGTTCGGGGTGAGTCGAGAGGAAAAAGATTCTCCATCGCTTTCCGTTCTTTTGAACCGAACCAAAAATGGCTCTAATGTCTTTCTCGCTTTGGTTTCTTTTCATTAAAGGTGGGAGCTTTGACTCTGATTTTGTTTTGTTTGTAAAAGAGGAGTTTTTTTTCGAAGTAAGAAAGCTTGTTCATCCTTTTTAGAAGAACTAAACAGAGAAATGGGGGAGAGGTATTTTATTTTTGGTTGAAAAATGAGAAAAAGGTTTGTTTTAGCCGGATTAAATCAGTTTTATACTCATTAGATTATTAGGAAATTGTTTTATTACCTCTTAAACCAACCCGTGTCCCTTTAATTCACCCCGCAGCCCTTGCAAGTTTTCAAATTCTTTCATTTCGATCCTAAATCAACCCGAAATCTTCTTTTTCGATTTGGTTTATTTGTAGACGGGTCCCCCTGTGTTTTTTTGTCTGCTTTTGAGCCCTTCCCCTAGCTAAATTGCTTTTCGAATCCTTAATACTTTATGTCATGTTAAGTGTTTTCAAGCCCTATTTTCTTTTTTAATTCAATTTCCATTCTTAGTCCTAAATTCCTAATTCCCAATTTCTCAAATCGATTTTCAATTTGCAACCCTAATTCCTAATTTTTAAGCCCAAATTTTAATTCTCAATTTTTATCTCAAATTCCCCTTTTTAAAGTTAAACCCTAAATTTCCTAATTTTGAGGCACTTCAAATTTTTAATTTTCACTCTTTCAAAAATAGCACCTTTTTAGTAAACATAAATTTTTAATTAGCGAAAGGGTCGCTACAGTATTGAACTGACCATTTCTTAGAGCGTATACCGTGATGGACGACCCCTCTCTTTGAGAGCATGTCATGATGAATGACCCCTCTCTTCAAGCGTTTGTCATAATGAACGGTCTCTCTCTTTGAGAGTATGCCGTGATGGATGACCCCTCTATTTGAGCGAATGTCACGATGAATGACCCCTATCTTTGAGTGCATGTCATAATAAACGGTCCCTTCCTTTGAGCGTATACTGTGATGGACGACCTCTTTCTTTCTCTGAGAGTGCATGTCAAAATGAATGGCCCCTCTCTTTGAGTGTATAACACGATGGAAGCCGCGCTCTTTGAGCGTATATCGCGATAAATGACCTTTCTCTGTGAGCGTATGTCATAATGAAAGGTCCGTCTCTTTGAGAGTATACCGTGATGGACGACTCCTCTCTTAAAGCGTATATCTCAGTGAATGACCGCTCTCTTCGAGCATATGTCATAATGAACGGTCCCTCTCTTTGAGTGTATACCGTGATGGACGACCACTCTCTTTGAGCGTATGTCATGATGAATGACCTCTCTCTTCGAGTTCATTTCATGGTGTACAGTCCCTCTCTTTGTACGTATACCGTGATGAACAACCCTCTCTTTAAGCGTATGTCGTATTGAATGATCCCTCTTTTCGAGTGCATGTCATAATGAACCATCCTTTCTTACAACGTAAACTGTGCTGGACCACCCTTCTCTTTGAGCTTATGTCGCGCTAAATGATCCATCTCAACAAGTGCATGTCATATTGAACCAGCCTTTTCTTAGAGCGTATACCATGATGGACGACCCCTCTCTTTGAGAGTATGTCGTGGTGAATGACCCCTCTCTTCGAGCGTTTGTCATATTGAACGGCCCTTCTCTTTGAGCATATGTCGTGATAGACGACCCCTCTCTTTGAGCGTATGTCACGATGAATGACCCCTATCTTTGAGTGCATATCATAATAAATGGTCCCTCCTTTTGAACGTATACTATGATGGACGACCCCTCTTTTTAAGCGTATGTTGCGTTGAATAACCACCCTCTCTTTTAGAGCATGTGATAATGAACGGCCCCTCTCTTTGAGTGTATACCGTGATGGACGCCGCGCTCTTTGAGCGTATGTCGCGATGAATGACTCCACTCTTCGAGTGCATGCCATAATGAATGTTCCCTCTATTTGAGCGTAAAGCGTGATTGATGACCCCTCTTTGAGCGTTTGTTGCGATGAATGGCACTTCTCTTTGAGTGCTTGTCATGGTGAATGGTCCCTTTCTAAGATTGTATACCGTAATGGACGACCCTTCTATTTGAACGTTTGTCGAGATGAATGACCCCTCTCTTTAAGCGTATGTTATAAGAAATGATCCCTCTCTTTGAGTTATACCATGACCGATGACCGCTCTCTTTGAGCGTATGTTGCGATGAATGACCCCTCTCTTTGATTGCATGTCTTGGTGAACGGTCCCTTTTTTAAAGTGTATACCGTGATGGACGACCCTTCTCTTTGAGCGTATGTCGCGATGAAATGCCTCACCCTTCGACTGCATGTCATTATGAAATGTCCCTTTCTTAGAGCGTATATCGTGAAGGATGACCCCTCTCTTTGAGCCTATGTCGCGGTGAATGACCCCTCTCTTCAAGCGTATGTCATAATTAACTATCCATCTCATACCGTGATGGACGACCACTCTCTTTGAGCGTATGTCATGATGAATGACTTCTCTCTTCGAGTGCATTTCATGGTGTACGGCCCCTCTCTTTGTGCGTATACCATGATGGACAACCATTCTTTAAGCGTTTGTCACGTTTAATGATCCCTCTCTTTGAGTGCATGTCAGAATGAACCATCCCTTTCTTACAACGTAAACCGTGCTGGACAACCCTTCTCTTTGAGTGTATGTCACGATAAATGACCCCTCTCAACAAGTGCATGTCATATTGAACCAGCCTTTTCTTAGAGCGTATAACATGATGGACGACTCCTCTCTTTGAGAGTTTGTCATGGTGAATGACCCCTCTCTTCGAGCGTTTGTCATATTGAACGGCCATTCTCTTTGAGCATATATCGTGATGGATGACCCCTCTCCTTGAGCATATGTCACGATGAATGACCCCTATCTTTGAGTGTATGCCATAATAAATGGTCCTTCACTTTGAGCGTATACGGTGATGGGCGACCCCTCTCTTTAAGCGTATGTTGCGATGAATAACCACCCTCTCTTTTAGAGTATGTGATAATGAACGGCCCCATTCTTTAAGTATATACCGCGATGGATGTCGCACTCTTTGAGCGTATGTCGCGATGAATGACTCCACTCTTCGAGTACATGTCATAATGAACGTTCCCTCTATTTGAGCGCAAAGCGTGATTGATGACCCCTCTCTTTGAGCGTTTGTTGCGATGAATGACACTTCTTTTTGAGTGCTTGTCATGGTGAACGATCCCTTTCTAAGACTGTATACCGTGATGGATGACCCTTCTATTTGAACGTATGTCAAGATGAATGACCCTTCTCTTCAAGTATGTTATAATGAACGATCCCTCACTTTGAGCATATACCGTGATCGATGACCCCTCTCTTTGAGCGTATGTTGCAATGAATGACCTCTCTCTTTGATTGTATGTCATGGTAAACGGTCCCTTTCTTAAAGCGTATACCATGATGGACGACCCTTCTCTTTGAGCGTATGTTGCGATGAAATGCCTCTCCCTTCGACTGCATGTCATTATGAAATGTCCCTTTCTTAAGCGTATATCGTGAAAGATGACCCCTCTCTTTGAGCCTAGATCGCGGTGAATGACCCCTCTCTTCAAGCGTATGTCATAATTAACGATCCCTCTCTTTGAGTGTATACTGTGATGGACGACCCCTCTCTTTGAGCGTATATCATGATGAATGACCTCTCTCTTCGAGTGCATTTCATGGTGTACGACGCCTCTCTTTGAACATATTTCGCGATGAATGACCCCTCTCTTCGAGTCCGTGTCATAATGAACGGTCTCTCTCTCTTTGAGCGTATACCGTCATGGAAAATCCTTCTCTTTGAGAGTATGTCACGATGAATGACACATCCCTTCGAGTGCATGTTAGAATAAACAATCCCATTCTTGGAGCGTATTCCGTGATGGATGGACCCCTCTCTATGAACGTATATCATGGTAAATGACTCCTCTCTTCAAGCGTATGTCATAATGAACGATTCCTCTCTTTGAGTGTATGCCGTGATGGACGACCCCTCTCTTTGAGCGTATATCGTGATGAATGACCCCTCTCTTCAAGTGCATGTCATGGTGAACGATCACTCTCTTTGAGTGTATACTGTAATGGACAACCTCTCTCTTTGAGCGTATGTTGCGATGATTAACCCATTTCTTCGAGTGCATGTCATAATGAATGGTCCCTCTCTTTGAGCGTATACTCTCATGGACGACCCCTCTCTTTCAACATATGTTGCAATCAATGACCCCTCTCTTCGAGTGCATGTTATAATAAACCATCCCTTTCTTAGAACGGGTCCTTTCATATAATGATTGACCCATGTCTACGACCGCATATCGTAATGAATGGGCCTCTCTTTCAGTGTGTTTTGTGGTGAATAACCCATCTCTTTGAGCATATATCATAATGAATTGTCCCTCTTTTTGACCGTATACCAATGAACGACCCCTCTCTTTAAGCGTATGTCGCGATGAATAACCCCTCTCTTTGTGTTCATGTCATAATGAACAGTCCCTCTCTTAGAGTGTATACCATGGTCGATGACCCCTTTCTCTGAGCGTATGTCACGATGAATGACCCCTCTCTTCGAGTGCATGTCATAATGAACGGTCTCTCTCTTTGAGCCTATACCGTGATGGACGACACCTCTCTTTAAGCGTATGTTGCGATGAATAACCCCTCTATTTTAGAGCATGTCATAATGAAAGGTCCTTCTTTAGAGCGTATACCATGGTCGATGCTCTTTCAAAAAAAACATCATGGTCGATGACCTTTATCTTTGAGCGTATGTTGCGATGAATGACCCCTCTTCAAGTGTATGTCATAATGAACGGTCCCTCTCTTTGAACGGATACCGTCATGATGAACCCTCTCTTTGAGCGTATGTCACGAAGAATGATCCCGCTCTTCGAGTACATGTCATTATGAATTCTTAGAGCGTATACCATGATGACTGACCCTGCTCTTTAGTGCATGCCGCGGTTTATGACCAATCTCTTCGAGCGTGTGTCATAATGAATAGTTCCTCTCTTTAAGCATATAGAGTGATGAACAACTTCTCTCTTTGAGTGTATGTCGCGATGAATAACCCCTCTCTTCGAGTACATGTCAAGGTGAACAATCCCTCTCTTTAAACGTATGCCGTGATGGACGACCCCTATCTTTGAGCGTAACTCTCAATGAATGACCCTACTCTTCTAGTGCATGTCATAATGAAAGGTCCCTCTATTTGAGCGTATAGCATGATTGATGACCCCTCTCTTTGAGCGCTTGTTGCGATGAATGACTCTTCTCTTTGAGTGCATGTCATGGTAAACGATCCCTTTCTAAGAGCGTATACCATGATGGACGACCTTCTCTTTGAACGTATGCGGAGATGAATGACCCCTCTCTTCAAGCGTATGTTATAATGAATGATCCCTCTCTTTGAGCGTATACAGTGATGGATGATCCTTCTCTTTCAGCGTATGTCTCGATGAAATGCCTATCCCTTCGACTGCATTTCATTATAAAATGTCCCTTTCTTAGAGTGTATATCTTGATGGACGACCCCTCTCTTTGAGCATATGTTGTGATGAATAACCCCTCTCTTCGAGTGCATGTGAACGGTCCCTATCTTTGAGCGTATACCGTGATGGACAACCCCTCTCTTTGAGCGTATGTCGCGATGATTGACCCCTCTCTTCGAGTGCATGTCATAATGAACGGTCCCTCTCTTTGAGCGTATACTGTGATGGACGACCCCTCTCTTTGAGCGTATGTCGCAATGAATGACCCGTCTCTTCAAGTGCATGTCATGGTGAACAGTCACTCTCTTTGAGCGTATACAGTGATGGACGACGCCACTCTTTGAACGTATGTCGCGATGAATGACCCCTCTCTTCGAGTCCATGTCATAATGAACGGTCTTTCTCTCTCTCTTTGCGTATACCGTCATGGATTATCCCTCTCTTTGAGCGTATGTCACGATGAATGACCCCTCCCTTCGGTGCATGTTAGAATAAACGGTCCTATTAGAGCGTATTTTGTGATGGATGACCCCTCTCTATGAATGTATGTCGCGGTGAATGACTCCTCTCTTCAAGCGTATGTCATAATGAACAATTCCTCTATTTGAGCGTATGTCGTGATGGACGAACCCTCTCTTTGAGCATATGTCTCGATGAATGATCCCTCTCTTTGAGTGCATGTCATGGCGAACGGTCCCTCTCTTTGAGCGTATACCGTGATGGATAACCCCTCTCTTTGAGCGTATGTCGCGATGATTGACCCCTCTTTTCGAGTGCATGTCATAATGAATGGCCCCTCTCTTTGAGCGTATACCGACATGGACGACCCCTCTCTTTCAGCATATGTTACAATGAATGACCCCTCTCTTCGAGTGCATGTTATAATAAACCGTTCCTTTCTTAGAACGGGCCCTTTCTTATAATGAATGGCCCATGTCTACGAGCGCATGTCGTAATGAACAGGCCCTCTCCTTCAGCATTTTTTGCAGTGAATGACCCATCTCTTCGAGCGTATGTTATAATGAACTGTACCTCTCTTTGACCGTATACCGTGATGAATGACCCATCTCTTTAAGCGTATAACGCGATGAATAACCCCTCTCTTCGAGTGCATGTCATAATGAACGGTCCCTGTCTTAGAGCGTATACCATGGTCGATGACCCCTTTCTTTGAGCGTTTGTCGTGATGAATGACCTCTCTCTTCGAGTGCATTTCATAATGAATGGTCCCTCTCTTTGAGCCTATACTGTGATGGACGACCCCTGTCTTTAAGCGTATGTTGCAACTAATAACCCCTCTATTTTAGAGCATGTCATAATGAATGATCCTTCTTTAGAGCATATACCATGGTCGATGCTCTTTCAAAAAAAATATCATGGTCGATGACCCTTTTCTTTGAGCGTATATCGTGATGAATAACCTCTTTCTTCGAGTGTATGTCATGGTGAACAGCCCCTCTCTTTAAGCGAATGTCGTGATGGACGACCCCTCTCTTTGACCGTATGTCACAATGAATGACCCCTCTCTTCGAGTGCATGTCATCATGATCGGTCCCTTTCTCAGAGCGTATACCATGACGGACAATCCCTCTCTTTGAGCGTATATCGCGGTGAACGACCCCTTTCTTCAAGCAAATCTCATAATGAACGGTCCCTCTCTGAGAGTATACCGTGATGGACGACCCTCTCTTTGAGCGTATGTCGCAATGATTGATCCTTCTCTTTAGGTGCATGTCATAATGAACGGTCCCATTCTTAGAGCGTATACCGTCATGGACGACCCCGCTCTTTGAGCGTATGTCGCGGTGAATGACCCCTCTGTTCGAGCGTATGTGATAATGAATGATCCCTCTCTTTGAGCATATACCATGATGGACGACCCCTTTCGTTGAGCGTATATCACGATGAAAGACCCCTCTCTTCATGTGAATGTCTTAGTTAACGGTCCCTCTCTTCGATCGTTTACCGTGATAGATAACCCCTCTCTTTGAGCGTATGTCGTGATGAATGACCCCTCTCTTCGAGTGCATGTCATGGTGAATTATCCCTTTCTTTCATCGTATACCGTAATGGACGACCCCTCTCGTTCAGCATATGTTGCGATGAATGACACTTCTCTTCGAGTGCATGTCATGGTGAACAGTCCCTCTATTTGAGCGTGTACCGTGATTAACGACCCGATTCTTTGATCGAATGTCGCGATGAATGACCCCTCTCTTCGAGAGCATGTCATTATGAACGGTCCCTCTTTTTTAGCGTATACCGTCATGGACGACCCCTCTCTTCGAGTGCATGTCATAATGAGCGGTTCCTTTCTTAGAGCGTATACCGTGATGGACGACCCCTCTCTTTGAGCATATGTCGCGGTGAATCTTAGACTACATGTCATGGGGAATGGTCCCTCTCATTGAGCATATACCGTGATGGGCGACACCTCTCTTTGAGTGTATGTCTCGATAAATGACCCATCTCTTCGAGTGCATATCATAATTAATGGTCCCTTTCTTAGAGCATATATCATTATGGACGACCCCTCTCTTTGAGCGTATGTCACGGGGAATGATCCCTCTCTTTGAGCGTATGTCGTAGGGAATGACCCCTCTCTTTGAGCGTATGTCGCGGGGAATGACCCCTCTCTTCGAGTGTATGTCATAATGAATGGTCCTTCTCTTTGAGCGTATGCTGTGATAGATGACCCCTCTTTGAGTGCATGTTATAATGAACTGTCCTTTTCTTAGAGCGTCTACCGTGATTGACGACCTCTCTCTTTGAGCGTATGTCACGATGAGTGACCCCTCTCTTCGAGTGCATGTGATACGCTCCAACTCTCCAATTGTCGTTGTGGAGAGAAGCTTTTATATTCCCGACCATGATTGCAATCAAGCCTTGATAAGTCGGCTATAGTGATTAATGAAATGAATAGGATAGAATGTATATAAGGTGGTAAAGAAATAGTATTCAAAGGTAACAAAAGTAGAACTTATGCTATGAAAGAAAAAACCCAACTTATAGTATGCTTTGACAGTGGTATAGGACTTAGACCCTTAGGAAATAAGTTCCTAGAATCTTAAGTATGGATTGAAAAGATAGAAGATGCAACAAACCTATATAATAGATTTGATAAGTTGATTTAGTTCTAAAAAGAACAAGTTTGAGAGTAAACTCACAAAGGAATATTTATATTGATCAAAGATGTGATTTACAAATGAATTTAAGTCCTATTTATAGTTTTCTAAGAGGTTTGGCCGGAATTTCCTTTAATTATTAGGATAACCATTAATTTTAATGGCGTCCCCCTCCAAATCTATTCGAAAAGATGTAACTTCTCGGTCCAGCCTGCACTATCTTCAATAATTTGACCATATCTCGAGCTCCCGATATCGGATTGATGCGATTCAACATGTGTTTGAAAGATAAGAGATAGGGTCCAAACCCCAGTTATGCTTGTATCCTGCTCTAAAATGGCAAACAAGTGGACCATCATGAATCTGTCCAATGAAAAGTGTTATCTCTTTGTTTTGGCGCTCATTTCCATTCCCTCCATGATCTTGGCACCCAATGTGGATAATGGACGGACATGATGCTTGGTGAAGGGTATGTGACCTTTGGGTATTGAGCTGGGAGTGATAGCTAGAGTTGAGGTGAGCTAATCGAGTTGAAAGTGAGCTGAATTGAACTGAGTTATCTAGCTGAAAGACATAGCTAAAGTGAGTTGGTTCGTTAGCTTCCCTATACTCTCTTCTAATGCTAGGAGTGTTTTGGAGCTGATCCAAATCTCCTAAGGCCTCGTTTTGAATTATACTTCATTTGAGCTTATATGGGATTTGTGAGCTGACATGAAGCTAGTCTTGAGTTCTTTAAGTACTGTGGGAGTATTTCATGCATTTTTAAGCTATTCTGAAGTTGGCTCCTTGTGTTTCTAGCATTGCCTTTCGTTTAGCTTCTTCTGAGCTAACTGAGCTGACACCGAGCTAATACTTACTCCTTGAATAGTATGGAAGTCCTATGAAGAAAACATAATAATGGAAATAATGACAATACTTAAAATAACTTAATATAAATTTAGATCTAAGCTGAAACTTAATAATGTGGTTATAATGACTATTCATGTTTATAGCCTAATTAATATAACTCTTAAGTATCTTACTATAAAGTATGTAAAAGTAATAAATACTAGCATCAGTAAGATAACTCCCCTTTGATCCCATGCATGAAATGAAGCATGAAAGTATGATATAAATGAGCAGAAATGCGAACACATCAGTACGTCATGATAAATGACCCCTCTCTTCGAGTGCAAGTCATAATGAACGGTTTCTATATTTGAGCTAATACCATGATCGATGACCCCTCTCTTTGAGCGTATGTTGGGATGAACGACCCCTCTCTTCGAGTGCATGTCATGGTGAACGGTCCCTCTCTTTGAGCGTATGTCGCGATGAATGATCCCTCACTTCGAGTGCATGTCACAATGTACGATCCCTTTCTTAGACCGTATTCCGTACTGGACGACCCCACTCTTTGAGCGTATGTCGCGGTGAATGACCTCTCTCTTCAAGCGTATGTCATAATGAACGATTCCTCTCTTTAAGCGTATGCAATGATGCTCGACCCCTCTCTTTGAACGTATGTCGCGATGAATGACCCCTCTCTTTGAGTGCATGTCATGGTGAATGGTCCCTCTCTTTAAGCGTATACCGTGATGGATAACTCCTCTCTTTGAGCGTATGTTGTAATGAATGACCTCTCTCTTCGAGGGCATGTTATAAAAAACGTCTCTTTCTTAGAGCGTATACCTTGATGGCTGACCCCGCTCTTTGAGTGTATGTCCTTGTGAATCAATGATCTCTTTAGGCGTATGTCATAATGAATGATCCCTCCCTTTGAGCGAATACTGTAATGGACGATCCCTCTATTTGTGCGTATGGAGCGATGAATGACCTCACTCTTCAAGTGCATTTTATAATAAACAGTCCCTCTCTTAGAGATTATACCGTGACAGACGACCCCTGTTTTTAAGCGTATGTCGCGTTGAATGACCCCTTTCTTCGAGCGTATACCGTGATGGACGATCCCTCTCTTTGAGCGTATATTGCAGTGAATGACCCCTCTCTTCGAGCATATGTCATAATGAATGGTCCCTCTCTTTGAGCGTATACCTTGATGGGCGACCCCTTGATTTCAGCGTTTGTTGTGATGAATGACCCCTCTCCTCGAGTGCGTGACATGGAGAATTTCCCCTATTTGAGCGTATACCTTGATGGACGACCAGTCACTTTGAGCATATGTCGCGATGAATGACCTCTCTCTTCAAGTACATGTTATAATAAACGGTCCCTCTCTTTGAGTGTATACCATGATGGACAACCCCTCTTTAAGCGTTTGTCGCGATGAATAATCCCTCTCTTCGAGTTCATATCATATGAATAGTCCTTCTCATAGAGCATATACGATGGCCGATGACCCATTTCTTTGACCTATATCTTCAGGTGCATGTCATGGTGAACGGTCCCTCTCTTTGAGCGTATATCGTGATGGACGACCCCTCTCCTTGAGCGTATGTCGCGATGAATGAACCCTCTCTTCGAGTGAATGTCATGCTGAGCGGTCCCTCTCTATTAGCATATACCATGATGGATGACCCCTCTCTTTGAGCGTATGTCGTGATGAGTAACCCCTCTCTTTGAGTGCATATCATAATGCACGGTCTCTCTCTTTGAGCGTATAATGTCATCGACGACCCATCTCTTTTAACATATGTCGCAAAGAATGAGCCCTCTCTTCGAGTGTATGTCATAATGAACGGTCCCTTTCTTAGAGCATATACCGTGATGGATGACCCCTCTCCGAGCATAAGTCATAATGAATGGTCCCTCTCTGTAAGCGGGTGTCATGATAGATGACCCCTCTCTTTGAGCGTATGTCGCGATGAATGAACCTTATCTTTGAGTGCATGTCATAATGAACGATCCCTCTCTTTAAGCGTATACTATGAAGGACGACCTTTTCTTCGAGCGTATGACTCGATGAATGATACCTCTCTTCGAGTGCATGTCATAATGAACGGTCCCTTTCTTAGAGCATATACCGTGATTAATGACCCCTCTCTTTGAGCATATGTCATAACGAAATGTCCTTATCTTTGAGAGTATACCGTGATAGACGACCCCTCTCTTTAAGCCCATGTCTCGATAAATGACCCCTCTCTTCGACTGAATGTCATAATGTAAGGTCCCTTTCTGAGAGCGTATTAGAGAATCCGTTTGATTTTTTTTTAAAGAAAGGGCTTCATTAAAAAACCCTTATAGCCAGTCACCTCGGGAGGTGAGTTGGCCCCTATGGGGAAAAGAGTATTCAAGTTTTTATTAAGAAGAAGAGAAAAACCTCTCTAAACTTACAGAAGCCCTAATAAAATCGGGAAAGTTACATCCAAAAGAGAAAGAAAGAAAAAAATGCAAAGCTCTAGAAGCAAGGACTTGAGCTACAACATTTGCTTCTCTAGGTACATAACAAATCTTACAATCAGGTAAAGCACCAAGAGTAGAACGAATTCGAGACAATAAAGGTTGCACCGTGGAAAGATCATGATGATGGGTGTTGTTAACTTTGTTGGCAATAGAAGCAGAATCGGTCTCAAGGATGACATAGACCAGCCATTATCAATAACAAGATTAAGTCACTCCAAAATGCAAGAGCTTCAGCTGAAGCTGAATTTAGACAAAAGGCGAGGGGCATAGAGCATCCACCAAGGACAGAGCCTGAAGAATCCCGAGCGATGACACCTACAACAGCTCCCTTTAAAATTGGGTAGAAGGCGCCATCCGTATTAACCTTAACAAAACCGCGGTCTAGTTTTGTCCATCTAGCTTGAGCAAAGGTTGGCTCAGCTAGTCAGGATCTTAGATGGAGAGCATCATTGGCTGATGTATAATCGTCGAAGAGTTTTCGTGCGTTAAATACAGTTAACCATGGTGGTTGGAGATGGTTGTTATGGACAAAGTCATTATGACGATTCCATAAATTCCATAGAATTGTTATCAGGAAGGAGAATTGGTGTAATGAGAGAAAACCAGCTATTTTAGAAAGCCACTGGTGGGGGGAGATTGAAGTATTAGAGAAAATATGGCCTCAAAACCCTACCAAACGGAGAGCTTCCATGCCACTAGGACAATCCCTTAAAGCATGAAGGGTAGTTTCAATATTCGTATCATAAATTGGGCAAACCCTAGTACCGAGATTTGCTTGGAGGATTTTGTGGCCAGACGGTAGGGCATCATGGCTTAATTGCCATCCAAATGAACGAACCTTAGGCAACGTAGGCAACTTAGAAAGAATTTTCTATAGCCTAGAGGGTCTATTAACCGACCCTAGTTATAGTTAGAGAAATTGATAACCAGAACGCACCGTATAGATGCCAGAGTCGTGATGATCCCAAAGGGTAGTATCTTTCGTATCATTAATGATTGGTACATTAAGGATTGTGTTAGCATCTTTGTGAGAAAAGTAATCTCTCGCCTTGGATTCATCCCATCGGGGTAGATTAGACATCATAAAAAAATCCTACTCGAAGAGGGACTTCCTCATTCACTTCATTATCGCCATAAAGGTGTAAAGGCTTAGATCCTCCCCAATTGTCGAAGTGGATATGTATTTGACTTGACATACCTGGTCATTTAAAGAAGCCATTTCCAAGTTTAGAGATAGCTATACTAAGACCTTTCCAAGCAAAGGAAGATCTTCAAGTGGAATCGGATTCGAGCACAGAACCCGATGGATAATATTTGCACTTGTAGACCTGACTAAGAAGATTATCAGGCTCATAAATTAGTCTCCAAATTTGTTTACCAAGTAACGTAATGTTGAAATGGTGAAGATCGCAAAACCCTATACCTACGTCTGCTTTCAGCAGACAGATAGTGTCCCACTAAAGCATATGCCATTCACGTTTAGCGGCTTTACCCGACCACCAGTAACGGCGTATCGAAGTAGTCATATCATCGATAATGTTTTGGGGTAGAAGGTAACAAGACGTAACATATTGTGGAATTGATTGTACGACAGATTTGATGAAAATTTCTCTATCGCTAAAGGTGAGAAAGTGCTTATCCCATTTGCTAAGACGAGCATTCATTTTGTCTTTAGTAAAAACCAAATTTGTTGTCTTATTCTTCCCAATGAGGAGTGGAACCCCCAAATAAATACCAGGGTCATCGACTTCTCTTACATTAAGGATGTTATTGATTTTTGATCGAAGGGATGTAGATGTTTTGCGTGAGAAATATATAGTTGATTTTTCAAAATTCACCGCCTGACCAGACGAAATGGCATAAAATGCAAAACGTCCTTGAGGTGTTGGCTTCTGTAGTTGTATTCTTAACAAACACCACACAGTCAGCAAAGAGGAGGTGATTTATACGGGGGTCATTCCTGCTAGCACAAAGGCCAGGGAGATTGCCAATAACTTTCTCAGCATTGAGCAATGCTGAAATACCTTGAGTACAGAAAAGAAACAAGAAAGGTGAAAGGGGATCTCCTGGTCGAAGCCCTCTTTGAGGTTTAAAAGGTCGTGAAAGAGAATCATTGGCACATACTTGAAAAGGAACAGAAGAGACACAATTCATGATAAGGGAAGCCCATTTGTCATTAAAACCTAGATGGAGCATAATTTATTGTAGAAAAGACCATTCGACACTGTCGAAAGCTTTCTCCATGTCCAGTTTTAAACTAGCACCTTTGGCAAGGGAGGTCTCATCAGTATTTAAAGTGTGGATAAGCTCATGGGCAATGAGAATATTGTCGGTAATGTTCCTACCTTGATCAAAGGCAACTTGATTACCGCCTATACATAAAGGGATGATAGATTTCAAATGATTAACAACCACTTTGGCAACAGTCTTATAGATAACTGTGCATAGGCTAATAGGTCTGAGATGTCGCATAGTTGTGGAATCATTAATTTTGGGTATAAGAACGATGATAGTACGATTGACCTCTTCCATACGAACAGACCCACTTAGGAGTCTGAGGCAAAGGTTTATAAAGTCTTGGCCAAGGATATCCCAATGTTTCCTAAAGAAATCACTTGGAAATCCGTAAACTCTCGGGGCTTTCCTCGGATCAATATCGCGAAAAGCAGTGGTAATTTCTTCTGCTGTGAATTCCTTATTAAGGTCATTGTTCATGGTCTCAATAACAATATTTGGAATGTTTTCCAAAATGGAAGATGCAATAGTAGGAGAAGAGGATGAGAAGATAGTAAGAAAGTAATCAATGGCAGTAGCCATGATGTCTTTCGTGTGTGTTTTCCAAATGTTCTCATTGTTGAAAAGCCTAGAAATATGGTATTTTCGTCGGTGATTATTTGCTCTTGCATGGAAAAAGGAAGTATTTTTGTTATCATATTCTAGCCAGGTTGTGCGATATGATATTGGGGATTCATTGTTTCAAAAACAACGATCCTTGTTTGAAACGGATCTAGGATAATAGAAAGCAAGTCTCTGCAATAAACACAACATTATGGATGTTAGAATGATGTTAAAACAATAAGAAAACAAAGAAAAAAACTAAAACAAAGAAAGAAAAGGATAAAGGAATTCTGGCAATTTCTGGAGGTTAATGAAGATGAAATGCTCCGAGGGCTTTCATGGCAGCATTAAAACATCCAAAATGGAAGAATTGGATGTTTAAGTTGCTAGAAAATAACAACGACATTGAACTCGAAAGAACCCGAACAATATACTGAGCGGACCCGAATCGAATACGTTTTTCGTCAACGAACTTGGACCCTCTAGATAGCGACCTAGGAACCTAAAGTATCAAGGATTTGACACACTCAAACAAAGTCTGAATTTGTCAAGAAGAGTTTATTGAAGAACTGAAATTGAGAGAAAATCTCACAAGTGATTTTATTCATAAAATGTCTAACCTTGTCATTACAAAATTAAGTAAATATATAGGAATAAAGGAGAAGTTAGCCAAATTTGAATTTGTGGCCTTAATTCAAACGAAAATTAAATTTAAATGCTCAAATAATTTCTCCTAGGCTCCTAATATCCTTAGCCACATGTTTTGGCACTTAAAACACATTAACATGTGTTTAATGTTTGAATTTGAATAAGAAAACACTCATTCTTATCCAATGTTTCTGATTGGTCTTCAAAGCAAGGGACTTGTTTGGCTTGCTTGCTTTTGGACGCCCAAACTTGTGGAAAAGGGTGCTATGTGGTCCCCACATGTATGGCAAATGCGTAGGACACCTGCTCTTCGTGTACGATAGGTTTCAGCTGTTGTAGGTCACTTCAACTTGAGTTGAGTTGAGCTAGAAATGTAGATGAGCTGAAACGAAGTAGCTAAGAGTGTTCGGAGCTAAATGGAGTTGGGAGCTAAGCCTCTAAGCTGCCCCGAGCTAAGGTGAGCTGCGTGCACACCATTGAGCTTCTTCTGAGCTGAATATAATCCACTTGAGTTGGTATTGAACTGCATACGCTCTCCTGAGCTGGAGATGAGCTGAGTATGCCCACCTGAGCTAATGTTCTCCTAAGTACCTATATTAGAATAAGGCAAACACATCTAAAAAGCCTTGTAGTCTTATTTTAACCACACAAGCACACTTAAAACCAAATGCAAACATAATTAACATAGTATATACATAAGTAAACACACATACTAATATATATACCTAAATATGTCACATATCAGCATGCAACACATTATAAACAACATATTCTAAGGCATGAACATTCTCAAATGAATCTAAAATGTTAGCACAAGTAAGGAAAATAGCTTCCCTGTATTTCTTTGCCTTAGAACGTGTGATAGGTCCTGATGGTAAGACCTCCGGATCAACCTGTTGAACTTGACATGATGTGCTCACATCACGCGTTGTATGTCGCGATGAATGAGTGTATGTCATAATATATAGTCCCTTTCTCAGAGTGTATACCGTGATGGAAGACCCCTCTCTTTGAGCGTATGTCGCGGTGAATGACCCCTCTCTTCGAGAGCATGTCATAATGAACGATCCCTCACTTTGTGCGTATGCCGTGATAGACGACCCCTCTCTTTGAGCATATGTCACGATGAATGACCCCTCTCTTCGAGTGTATGTCATAATGAATGGTCCCTTTCTCAGAGTGTATATCATGATGAAATACCCAAGCTTTGATTGCCCGGACCTTAGAATGCAAGCAAGCCTTATATCACGCTTGTTTCCTAAACAAAAGAATGTTAAAAGATGCTAGAAATAAGATTAGGATGATTGAAGAAGGGGTTATGGTGTAGGGAATGTTGATGGTTTTTTAAGGAAGGAAATAGAGGTGTTTAAGTGATGTAAATGATATGAAGGAAATTGAGCTCACTCTGGATTCGTGAACTGGAATGAAGCTAGCATCCGCTTCATCGTGCTGCCTAGGAGTGTTTGGTACATTTTAGTGCTGATCGGAAGCTGGTAAGTGTCTCAAACAACGATTCTTTGTTTTGAGCTCAAATGGTGCATTCGAGCTAAAACAGAGCTGGCCAATAGTCCATTAAGCTGTGTTTAACATAACCTGCAAATAAACAACTTAAACTAAAAAGTATGATGTTACTAAACATGTGTTGAATATTAATAATGCATAATATAAGCTAGATAAAGCTGTGGTTCAATACCAATTACTGAGTTATCAATAGTAATATAAGGAAATAAACATTATAGGTATATAATATGAGATAGCAAGCGAGTGTCGTACATGAATTGAATAAATAAAGAGGATTAAGTAGAACTCCCTGATTGGACTTATGTGACTTAGGGTACAGGCAGAATTAAGATTGGGTGTGCACTTATCATCCCCTCCTTCTTTTGGGCGATTTGTCCTCAAATCAAACCTCTTAGTGTTGGAATCTCCCTTAGCAATAGGAATAACATGGTTTTTCCGTTCATGGTCTTCTAACGCCTTGATTTTTTGAAAAGAAGATCGGAACTTTTTGGCTTCTTTTGGGTTAGAAAATTCAAAAGTGTTCATGGGATGTCTCAAAGACATTCCCTAATCAACTTGATGCTGTCGGACGCCTTTTCTTCCTTAGGTCTTCCTTCTTTAAGCTTGATTTGGATCTTCTCTTATTTCCAAGCCTCCACACATTGTTTCATCAAAATCTTGTCACTTTGCACTTGTTTTGGCGTCATAGGTGCGAGCACTATCTTCTTGCCTCCATGCTGAAGATGAACTGATTGGTGTAACAATCATGCATCGTTCTTCGATCATATTGCGATGGCCTCCCTAGTAAAATGTGACTTGCGTGCATAGGAACTACGTCGCATAAAACCTTATCCTTATATGAACCAATAGTGAAAGGAACAAGAACTTGTTTGGTGACCTTTAATTCCCCCGAATCATTGAGCCATTGGAGTTTATATAGGGCTGGATGCTTTAAAGTTTTGAGGCCGAGTTTATCCACCCTAAGAGTGCTGGTCACGTTGGTGCAGCTTCCACCATCGATTATCATAAAACACACTTTGTTGTTAATATAACACCTAGTGTTAAATATGTTCTCTCGTTGCTCCTCTTCTTCTGCCATTTGGGTGTTTAAAAGCCTTTTAACAACCATAAGTTGTCCTTCAACTGCAGGGGTGAATTCTTCTTCTCCTCTTTCTCGGATTCTTCCAAAATTTCTTCCTCATTATCTGATGCAATCTCTCCATTTTTGAGCAACAACATAATGTTTTTATTTGGACATTGGCTAGCAATATGGCCATGCCCTAAGCACTTGAAACATTTGATCTCTCGGGATCGTGTGGACACTTCTTGTTGCTTTCCTCGAACATTCTCCACCATAGGCTTGGTTTTGGACGTTTCAGCCTATTCTTTGCCTTGGAAAGGAGTATTTCTCCAAGGTGTGTTTGGACTCCATTTAGGGGCTGCATTAGTACCAACTCTAGAAGATGATCTCTTGCGTTGTTGCCTCTTAATTTTGATAGCCATATGCACCATGTCCTCAATTTCAATGTAGTGTTCTAATTCCACTACATCAGCAATCTCTTTATTAAATCCGGACAAGAACCTTGCCATGGTGGCTTCACGGTCTTCATCCATACTTACTCGAATCATGGCTATCTCCATCTCTTTGAAGTAGTCTTCCATGCTTGTACTTCCTTATTTATGATTCTGCAACTTATAATAGAGATCACGGTGATAATGAGTAGGCACATAACGTTTCCTCAGAATACCTTTCATTTCTCTCCAAGTATTGATAGTTCGTTCACCATTGCGTCTCCTTGTTGATCTTAGTTGATCCCACCATACAAATGCGTATTCAATAAAATCTAAGGCAGCCATGCGCACCTTCTTTTGCTCGGAATTGTTATGGCATTCGAAGATGTGCTCCACTTTGCTTTCCCAGTCCAAATATGCCTCCGGGTCTGATTTTACTTAAAAAGGACGGATGTTAACTCAAATGCTCTCAAAATTGTCATCCAATTGGCGATGGTTCCTTGCATTGTTCCGAACAGAAATGACATCTTCTCCATCACTCTCTTCAATCTCATGCTGCATAGGATGCCTTCTATTATTCTGTCCATCTTGGCCCCTTGGACGTCCTTCACTAGACTCCTCAATACGGTCCATCCGCTCATGAATTGGATCTAACTCAGCACGTAAGAGCTTTTGCAATTCCCTTATTAGAGCTTATGTTTAGAGGTTCTGGGCTGGTCGTTCTTCCCGATTGTTTTCATTTGAGTGTTTCGAAATATTGTTAGTATGAATAAATGAAACAAAAGTTTAAGGACCTCACCAATTGACACACAAAAAATCCTCACGGTCAATCAAAGGAAAAAAAATATGGCACTCAATTCACTCGTGTTTACACTCGGGGTGTGCTGCGATGAATGACCCCTCTCTTCGAGTGCATATCACAATGAACGGTCCCTATCTTTGAGCAGGTGCCGTGATAGATGACCCCTCTCTTTGAACATATGTCGTGATTAATGACCCTTATCTTCGAGTGCATGTCATAATGAACGATCCCTCTCTTTGAGCGTATACTATGATGGTCGACCCCTCTTTTTGAGCGTATGTCACGATGAATGACCCCTCTTTGAGTATTTGTCATAATGAATGGTCCCTTTCTTTGAGCATATGTCATGGAGAATGACCCCTCTCTTCGAGCATATGTCATAATGAACGGTCCCTCTCTGTGAGCGGGTGCCATGATTGATGACCCCTCTCTTTGAGCGTATGTCGCAATGAATGAACCTTATCTTCAAGTGCATGTCATTATGAATGGGCCCTTTTTAGAGCGTATACTGTGATGACTAACCCTGCTATTTAAGCGTAAGTCGCGGTGAATGACCCATCTTTTCGAGCATATATCATAATGAACAACCCCTCTCTTTGAGAGTATACCGTGATGGACGATCCCTTTCTTTGAGCGTATGTCGTGATGAATGACTCCTCTCCTCAAGTACATATCATAATTAACGGTCCCTTTCTTTGAGTAAATATCGTGATGGACAACCCCTATCTTTAATCATATGTCGTGATGAATAACCCCTCTCTTCGAGTGCATATCATAATGAACGGTCCTTCTCATAGAGCGTATACGTTGGCCGATGACCCATTTCTTTGAGCGTATGTTGCGATGAATGACCCATCTCTTCATGTGCATGTCAAGGTGAACGGTCCCTCTCTTGGAGTGTACATCGTGATGGATGACCCTCTCTTTGAGCGTATGTCGCGATGAATGACCCTTCCCTTCGAGTGAATGTCATGGTGAGCGATCCCTCTCTATGAGCGTATGCCATGATGGACGACCCCCTCTTTGAGCGTATGTCGCGATGAGAGACCCCTCTCTTCGAGTGCATGTCATAATGAACGATCTCTCTCTTTGAGTGTATAACGTCATGGACGAACCATCTCTTTGAGCGTATGTCGCAAAGAATGAGACCTTTCTTCGAGTGCATGTCATATGAACAGTCCCTTTCTTAGAGCGTATACTGTGATCGGTGAACCCTCTCTTTGAGCGTATGTCACGGTGAATGACCCCTCTCTCCGAGCATATGTCATAATAAACAATCCCTCTCTGTGAGCGGGTGTCATGATAGATGACCCTCTCTTTGAGCGTATGTCACGATGAATGAACTTTATCATCGAGTGCATGTCATAATAAATGATCCCTCACTTTGAGCGTATACTATGATGGACGACCCCTCTGTTTGAGCGTATAACTCGATGAATGATACCTCTCTTCGAGTGCATGTCATAATGAATGGTCCCTTTCTTATAGCGTATACCGTGATGAATGAACCCTCTGTTTGAATGTTTGTCGCGGTGAATGACCCCTCTCTTCGAGCATATGTCATAATGAACGGTCCTTCTCTTTTAGAGTATACCGTGATGGACGATCCCTCTCTTTAAGCGTATTTCGGGATAAATGACCCCTCTCTTCGAGTGTATGTTATAATGTACGGTCCCTTTCTGAGAGTGTATAACGTGATGGACGACCCCTCTCTCTGAGCGTATGTCGCAGTGAATGACAACTCTCTTCAAGCGTATGTCATAATGAACGATTCCTCTATTTGAGTGTATGTTGTGATGGATAACCCCTCTCACTGAGCGTATGTCATGATGAATGACCCCTCTCTTCGAGTGCATGTCATAATGAACGGTCCCTCTCTATGAGCATATACCGTGATGGACAACCCCTCCCTTTGAGCGTATGTTGCGATGAGTGACCCCTCTTTGAGCGTATGTCGCATTGAATGACCCCTCTCTTCGAGTGCATGTCATAATGAACGGTCCCTCTCTTTGAGCGTATACCTTCATAGACAACCCCTCTCTTTCAGCGTATGTCGCGATGAATGACCCCTCTCTTCGAGTGCATATCCTTATGAACGGTCCCTTTCTAAGAGCGTATACCGTGATGGAAGACCCCTCTATTTTAGTGTATGTCACGGTGAATGACCCTTTCTTTGAGCGTACATCATAATGAAAAGTCCCTCTCTTTGAGTGTATGCCATGATGGACGACCCCGCTCTTTGAGAGTATGCCGCGATGAATGACCCCTATATTCTAGTGCAAGTCATAATGAACGGTCCCTCTTTTTGAGTGTATGGCTTGATGGACGACCCCTCACTTTGAGCGTATGTCGTGATGAATGACCACTCTTTTTGAGTGCTTGTTATGGTGCACGGTCCCTTTCTTAGAGCGTATACCATGATGGACGACCATTCTCTTTGAGCGTATGTCGCGATGAAATACCCCTTTCTTCGAGTGTATGTCATAATAAAATGTTCCTTTCTTAGAGCGTATACTGTAACGGACGACCCCTCTCTTCGAGCATATGTCGCGGTGAATGACCCCTCTCTTCAAGCGTATAACATAATGAACAGTACCTCTCTTTGAGAGGATACCAAGATGGATGATCCCTCTCTTTGAGCGTATGTCGCAATGAATGACCCCTATCTTCGAGTGCATGTCATAATGAATGGTCCCGTTCTTAGAGCGTATTCCATGATGGATGGTCTATCTCTTTGAGCGTATTACGTGATAGATGATCCCTCTCCTTGAGCGTATGTGGCGATGAATGACCCTTATCTTTCAGTGCATGTCATATTGAACGTTGGTTCCTCACTTTGAGCATATGTCAAGATGAATGACCCCTTTGTTCGAGCGTCATATGTCATAATGAATGGTCACTTTCTTTGAGCGTATACCATGATGGACGACCCTTCTCTTTAAGCGTATATCGCGACGAATGACCCCTCTCTACGAGTGCATGTCCTAATGAACAGGCCCTATCTTAGAGCATATACCGTGATGACGGACCCCGCTCTTTAAGCGTATGTTGCGTTGAATGACCCATCTCTTCGAGCTTATGTCATAACGAATGGCCCCTCTTTAAGCGTATGTCGTGATGAATGACCCCTATTTTCGAGTGCATATCATAATGAACAGTCCCTCTCTTTGAGTGTATACTCTGATGGACGACCACTCTCATGGAGCCTATGTTGCGATGAATGATCACTCTCTTCGATAGCATTTCATAATGAATGATCCATCTCTTTGAGGGTATACTGTGATGGATGTCGCCGCACTTTGAGCGTATATCGCGAGTAATGACCCCACTCTTCGAGTGTGTGTTATAAGGAACGATCCTCTCTTTGAGCGTATACTGTGATCGATGACCCCTCTCTTTGAGCGTATGTTGCGATAAATGACCCCTCTCTTCAAGAGCATGTCATAATGAACGGTCCCTTTCTTAGAGCGTATAACGTGATGGACGACCCCTCTCTTTGAGAGTATATCGCGATGAATGACCCCTCAAATCGAGTTTTTGAGCATATATTGCGATGAATGACCCTTCTCTTCGAGTGCATGTCATGGTAAGAGGTCCCTCTCTTTGAGCGTATACCTTGATGGACGACCCCTCTCTTTGAGAGTATGTCGCGATGAATGACCCATCAAATCGAGTTTTTGAGCATATGTTGCGATGAATGACCCTTCTCTTCGAGTGCATGTCATGGTGAGAGATCTCTCTCTTTGAGCGTATACCTTGATGGATGACCCCTCTCTTTGAGCGTATGTCACGATGAATGACCCTCTCTGCGAGTGCATGTCATAATGAACAATCACTTTCTTAGAGCGTATACCGTGATGGGTGGCACTTCTCTTTGATCGTATGTCACGATGAATGACCTCTCTCTTCAAGCGTATGTCATAATGAACGATCCTTCTCTTTGAGTGTATACTGTGATCAATGAACCCTCTCGTTGAACGTATATTGCGATGAATGACCCCTCTATTTGAGTGTATGTCAAGGTGAACGGTCCAATTGTTAGAGCCTATACCATGATGGACAACCCTTCTCTTTGAGCGTATGTCGCGGTGATTGACCCCTCTCTTCAAGCGTATGTCATAGTGAACGGTTCCTCTCTTTGAGCGTATGCGGTGATGGACGACCCCTCTCTTTGAGCGTATGTCGCGATGAATGACCCCTCTCTTCGAGTGCATGTCATAATGAACGATCCCTCTCTTCGAGCGTATACCGTGTTGTACTCTGCCGCTCTTTGCGTGTATATTGCGATAATGAACCCTCTCGTCGAGTGCACGTCATAATGAATGGTCCCTCTCTTTGAGCCTATATCGTGATGGACTCCGCCTCTCTTTGAGTGCATGTCGCGATGAATGACCCCTCTCTTCGATTGCATGTCATAATGAATGGTTCATCTCTTTGAGTGTATACCGTGATGGTCGCCGCCGCACTTTGAGCATATATCGCGATCAATGACCCCTCTCTTCGAGTGCATGTCATAATGAACGATCCTCTCTTTGAGCGTATACCGTGAGGGACGACACCTCTCTTTGAGTGTATGTCGCGATGAATGACCCCACTCTTCGAGTGCATGTCATAATGAACGGTCCCTCTCTTCGAGCGTATACCTAGAGGTGGCAAACGGGACAATCGGTTTTATTTCAATTCGGTTCAATTCAGGTTTATTTACATTCGGTTTAGATTCGGTTTGGATCGGTTCTGGTTTCGGTTTCGATTTTAATTCGGTTATATGATAATTTGGTTTAGTAAAGATATCGGATCAATGATTTGGGTCAATATCGGATCTGTTGTTTTCGTGTCGGGTCGAAAGTTTTCCGGTCAGGTCTATGTCGGGTCATTCGGATCAGTTTGGGTCAATTCATTCTTTGAATTTTCAGGTTAATTTAATTTGAGTTGGACTTAAGTTTAAATGTAATCGTCTATATTATATATAGAATTAATCATATATTCTTATAAACCCTTAGCCCGATCTAGACGGAACCAGCACTAACGGGTTACACGGGGAATATCAAACCAAACTCGCGAAGGTTCGATTCGATAAACAACCCTAAAACCGCTATATTTTTTTATTATCTTACCTAGATGCGCAATCTTTTTCCTACGTGACATGGTCTCACACAAAGCATTATCGGTACCACATTAACTAAAAACAAACATCCGATTAAACACTTGAGTAGATTAAGGACTAAAACGTAAAACTTTTAAAGTCAATTAGTAAAGTAGAAATTCTTTACATCAATGTTCAATTAAACATACAAGAGTTCCTCATAGCAAATTTCAACTAAAACGGATCATTCTATCATCACCAATTGCATGTTCTTCTAATTTAGGGACCAAAATGTAAATCTTCCAAAATATAAGGACTTCATCCAAATTAGGATTACCATCTTGAAATTAAATCAACTTTATACTTGCATGCAAAATTTCAGCTCAAAATAACATCGGTAAGCACCTTAATCGAACAAAGGAAGATATCTGAGACTATAGTATAATTTCTATAACCTTTCAATTCTTGATGATTAATGGTTTCGAAACCTTCCCAAAGGTTTCGAAACTTTTTGTAAAAGGTTTCGGAACTTTCCTGGAAATTTCAAAACTTTTCGCGTCCAGTAGCTATCCAGAATTGAAACTGCCCGCAAGGTTTCGAAACCTTGTGAAGATTTCGAAACTATTTGACAAAGGTTTCGGAACCTTCACCCAAAGGTTTCGAAACTTTGGGTCTGGAACCAAAAGTTTCGTTACACTAAGTGCATACCAATTACTCAATACCCAACAATTAATTAGATCCACTAAATGCATCAATCCTAGGCATATTTAGTAACATATGGAACATAATCAACAAAGACACAGACATCAATCAAGTTATAGGCATGCTCCCTAGGAAATGATTAACAACATATCAATCATGCTAGTACATGCTTCAAAAATCCAAACAATTCCAAACTTCAACAATTAACAATCGAACAATAATGGTCTTATTACAACATAAACCAAAGCCTAAGTACACACTCCTCACGTAGATTGGGTTACACATTGCCTTGCCCAATTTGTTTGCCAAAAACATACCAAATTCAAAGAGATTCTTCCCCTTGGTTTCCTCGCCTCGAACGAAGCCTCAAGTGCCTTTATTTTTCTGCAAGGATGAAAAGAGAGCTTAAGCAAACTTGCTTAGTGAGGAAGCTCTACACAAATCATCAATGCATCAATTTAAAACCATGATGAAACCATAATTTGCAATACATTGTCAAAATATGCATGCTAACATCTCATGCTCATAATCTTTAAACCATATGCATCCTTGAGTATACATAACCTTGTCAAAACAATTTATAAATGATGCATAATCTTCTTCTCAAATTCATGTATGTATATTGGCATTCTAGTGACCACTTTAATGTGAACCTTAAGTTCACCGAATACACGGATCCATTGTTAGAGACCATAGTCCCGTCATGACACGAAGTCACCATTGACATGACACGAAGTCACCATTGACATGACACGAAGTCACCATTTGCACTACCACGTACGATTGGACACATAGTCACCCTTGTTACGTGTAGGCGGCTCTACCACGCACGGTTGGACACAAAGTCACCCTTGTTATGTGTAGGTAATATTTTGTATTCTCAATTTTGTTTATAGTGCACTTAAGACAATCCTAATGACATGTCATTCATATTCGAATCTAAAGTTAGTGTCACTAAGCCAATATCATAATCAAATGTGCATGATAACTTGCTGCTCATAATGCATGCATAATATGTTCAACAAATGAACCAAAAGCCATGCCCAAAGGCACCATCATGTATAAGGCAATTAACCATATTGTATTCCAAATCATATAACTTGTTGCTCATAATGCATGAATAATATGTTCAACAAATGAACCAAACGCCATGCCCAAAGGCACCAACATATATAAGGCAAATAACCAAATTGTATCCCAAATCATTTCTCATAATTTTTCATAATCATGGATGCTAAATAAGCTATGCATTTCAGCAAGTAATTTTCATGTATGCACCATTTCAAAACATGCTCATGCATTTTCATAAATCTCATTGCATTACCAACATAATGCCTTTATCAAATGTAGTCGAAACTCATATCGGTTTATCAAAAATAATTACTTTACTTACTCTTGAACTATGGAAGGTTTTCACACTCTTTCATAGTCCCCAAAACAGAACCGTATCAAACGCGGATCGCTTTAAATCCGTAATCACTCACCAACAAGCGAAACGAGCTTTTGCCGCTATCCGATGATCGCACCAACGCACCAGCACTCAAGCTTCTTCTTGTACCTCTTCTACAACATTAAAAACATAGCATTCTCACATCATAATATGCTCAAACCAACAGCCATATCCGATCACCATTAAACTACCGAAAACTTAGCCAACAAGGCCGTAAACTAAGCCGAAACGCATCCCAACAACATCAGCCCAGAACCTAATGAATCTAACATCTAATCCACTTCAATTATGAACCAAAAACAAATCCAAACCATCCTTATACCTCCAGCATCATTAAAGCATCTAAAACAGCCCATAAAACAACTAAAACGCACCTTAAAACTACACCGATTGCATTATTCCGGGATTAAATTAATGTGCTATCAAATCGAGACTCAATTAATCATTTAATTAACATAAAAACAAAATTGAATCTATCTAATTCCAGCATTGAATGAGATCCAAATAGATTTTACAAAAACATTCACAAAATCACTAGATCTAACATTAAAAACATAGAATCAAGTTTTTATTAAAAGATTAGCAAGCTAATACTTGGGAATTTCAATAAAGAACCTTAGAAAAGAATAAAAATCCAGAAAATTACCTTCAAGATCTATTCACCAAAAAGATGTAATTTCTTCTTCTTGATTCCTTGCAATTTGATGTTGATTTGATGAAATTGATGCTTAGGTTTTGTAAAGAATGGAAAGATGATGAAAATGATCTTTATGGAAAAATATGCAAAAATCAGCAAGGAATTGAAGAGAAAAGATGAAGAGAAAGTGGAGAGAAAATGAGAGAAAAAGATGAGAGAAAATGAGGAAAAGTAGTTTTGAGAGAAAATGATTAAAAATCTCTAATTAAAATAATTAAAATACATTTTGGTGAATAAATCATCATTAAAAATTAGAAATGGGTTTATGGCCCTCTAAGGATTCTAAGTTTAGCTTGCTTTTCAATTTAGTCACTAAACCATGTATTTTTTCGAAAATTACAAAATAAGTCCTCCAATTTTTCCAAAAATTACAAATTGGTCATTTATGCATAATTAAGCATAATTAAAAATCAATACAAAGTCCAAATTATTTTCTTTTAATCTTGAAACATATTTTCAATATTTTAAACCATATTCCAAAATTATTATTTTCCCTAATTAAAATATTCTTATTCATTTTTCTCCGGAATAATGAACCGGAGAACCCGATTCGACCCGAATCGAATTCTCCAAACTACTAACCCCAAAATCGGGATGTTACAACTCTCCCCCTCTTAAGAAAATTCCGTCCTCGAAATTTACCTGAAGTAAACACGTGAGGAATTACTCCTCCAAACTTTTTCCTTGTCTCCCAAGTTGCCTCTTCACCACCTCGGTGCTTCCAAAGCACTTTAACCAAACCTATGGTTCTTCCTCGAAAAACCTATGTATCCACATCCAGAATCTTCACTGGTTCTTTCTCATAACTCATATCCGCCCTTAACTCGGACTCCTCATCTAGAACAATATGAAAAGGATCTGAACGATACTTACGAAGCATCAATACATTGAAACACATAATGCATCCAACTCAACTCCACCGACAACCTCAACTGATAAACAACAAGACCAATTGGCTCTAACACCTCATATGGCCCAATAAAACGATGACCCAACTTACTCTTACGTCCAAACCTCATCACCTTCTTTCACGGAGAAACCTTAAGAAACACTTTGTCCCCAACAATATACTCTATCTCTCTACGCTTTAAATCGACGTAGGACTTCCGCCTATCCGAAGCTTCCTTATGTTTAGCACATATCAACTTAACCTTCCCATCCGTATCTTTAAAACTTGAGGCAAAGAAACATACTTTTGCCCAACTTCTTTCCAACACAAAGGTATACAACACCTATGCCCGTATAAAGCCTCAAACGGTGCCATCCGTATACTCGCTTGGAGCTACTGTTATATACAAACTCCACTAAAGACAACTGTTTCTCCCAAGAACCTTGAAACTCGATGACACAACCCCTCAACATATCTTCCAAAGTCTGAATAACACGCTCAGACTATCCATCCGTGTGTGGATGATAAGATGTACTAAAGCTAAGCCTCGTACCCAAAGTAACCTATAAACTCCTCCAAAACTTAGATGTAAACCGCGGACCTCTATCCGATATGATCAACTTAAGCATACTATGCGACTTCACCATCTCACAAACATACAACTCTACCAACTTATCCATAGATCACATTGTATGCACGGCAAGAAAATGTGCACGCTTTGAAAACCTATCAATAATAACCCATATAGAATCCTTCTTGGATTCCGTCACATTTTCCTTTAAACCAACCCAAAAGTACACACTTTTGAGATCTCTATACATCTTCACACTACCCGGATGCATAGCAAACGGACTAGTATGTACTCCCGCTAAAATAGCTTACCTCAACTCAACCTCATCCGGCACCACACTCTGACCCCTAAACCACAACATCTCCTCCTCATCAAAACGAAACTCGGTCGGTCTACCCTTAGCCATATCCTCCACAAAAGGTACCAACGTCTCATCCTCTAACTGTTTCACCTTATCATCTCAACCAAGATAGGCTTTACTTACAACTCCACCACTCACCCACCTTCCTTTGAAATACTCAACTTAGCAAACATCACTCTCAACTCAACCGCCGTCTTACGGCTCAAAGATTCAGCCATCACCTTAGCTTTCCCCAGATGGTATGCAACAGACAACCCACACTTACCCTCTTTGGACAACCAACAAATTCTTTCCCCACACCAAAGCAACAATGCACAAACCACCACACCATCTCAACCTCTATAGAAAACATAACTCAAAAGAAAAACCCATAAGGCTGATAACCAACTCTTGATAATCGCAAAGGTTTCCATACCATCACCATCGAACTAACCTTAATTGACATCCTCCCACATACCAGGTAACCAAATAAGCCTTTCACCAACCTCCACTCCACACAAAAAACTTCAGACTAACTTTGCACAAAACTGTCAACATTGTCTTAAGCAAGCTCCACCAACAACAACAACTTCATTATGAGCCATATTAACGATATCACAACGTCACAACATAACATCCATTTACCTATGAATGATAAAACCCAATATCCAAACAACAACCTATGTCGGTCCTAAAAACTTTCAAATCTTATCATGTTATAGATACACCACTCACACATCTTTCTAATGGAACTTAGGAACCCAAGAAAACCGTACTCCAACAAACGATTGATCCAAAAAACCTCATAAGAAAACTCCATACCATCGATAGAACTTACTACCAAACTTATGATGATTCTTCCCGACTTCAACCCTGGGCACCCTTACTACTAATAATAACCCAAAGAAAATTGATACTCATTCTTACCTTATCAGCAAGATAAACATTTACATATGATTCAAACATAATCCAAACCAGCTTAGTCGAAAACACATGTTTTTCCCCAACTCCTACCACAACACTTACCACCAAACTCATGGAAAAAGATTACCATAAGCCTTGCTCAAGATACCATTCAATCTCGATACTTTCCGTAACAACCATGCGGTTAACATAACACAAAAAGATTCTCAACACAAAACTAAAACTTGACAAGGACATATCCTTCACTAGACCCTCAACAAACACTTTGCCACGACTTATCCCCGATCAACTTTACCAAGGTTGAATTTCGCTCCCAGATTCACCATATAACTAGGTCCCCCTATAGGTTAACCGAACATCTTCCCTTATAACTCCACAACAACCCAGGCTTATCCCATATGACAAACTCCCATTGCAAGCACCCTTATGTGAGCCAAGTCATCCCCAGTTGCTAACATTCTACAAAACATATCATACAAGAAACTTACCAATTTTGTGTTAACCTCAACATTATACTCATTATAACGATAATATCTCCAACTTAAGGTTTAGCCACCATAACCAACTCCACCAAGGTTCAAAATTTAAAATCTACACATCATTAAGTGCCTTGACACTTAACCCAAAACTTTTTTTTCATTATCAACTCATCGACAAACCAACTCCTACATTAACTATACCACAACAAAATCCAAACTTGTAGAACCATTCCTTCCACTAGCTCCAACATCTCTTATTTTATAACCTTGCCAAAACGGTAATCATAAAGATGAAACATCCACAAACACGAACCCACCGAACACAAAACCTCAAGAAACTTTTCAATAAAAGCAAACCCATAAGACTGAACAATCGATACAAACCATAAATTGTTCAACGATCCACATTACACCACTTCAGACATCATCAAAGACTAACTTTACCCGAAGTATATCCAACTTAACATCCTGTAAACACAACTTGTACACTTTCCTCCTTTATAGTACAACCAAACCTCACAAGGTCACAACAATCTATGATTCAAACCCCCGATTTCACAACTCTCATACCATTATGTATCTCATATTTTACTTCCATCCTGACCATACCAGATTGGTCACATCCTCCGATCTAACTGCACACTAACCATACTACAAAGAATTCCATGTAATTTCCACAAAATAATTTCACATCACTCAGAAAAAAACACCAACCCGCCTTACTCTACGAAACATGCTGCAACCTTGTTACAACCTCCAGATCTTAACTAGAAAGAATCCGCAAAACTCAGCCCTTCCTTTAGTAATGACCAACTTAAACTAACCATAACACAGTGTATTTACCTTGGTTTCAAACATTCATAACTCTAAGACCAACCACTCATTGTTCATCCAAGACTATTCCCTAACCAAAAGGGTAGCTTGCCCACTACACATTCAGCTTAACACCACAAGAAAGTTCTTTCAACCTCTTCTTTTTTCCCATACCTTCACCTTAGAAGAACCAACCACACTCCACTTACACCCTCAAGGAGCTACTTGCAAGTGTGAAAAAATGTATGCATGATTTCTTGTATGCCCTCATAAATGCTTATACAAGTGCATATGCATGTAAATGCAATTTCTAATGTCATGCTCAAGAATGCATGCTTGTCCTACATTATCTATAAATATATACATATATGTGCTCTTAATCTAAATATGATTATTGTTCACACTCACAAATAACATCCTCAATTCCAACAACTTCAACTACCATCCTATTGACAGCTCCCAGTCAGATTAGCAACAGCCGTACCAGCTTCAGCAGACTAAAACAAACCCAAAAGAACGGTGCAACACCATAAACTAACCTTCCGGCCTAACCGAAGGCACACTTACAGAGGAGGAAGAATTTACTCTTCCCTAACAGTTGTTTCATCTTCAATCTTGACCATCAAAGTTCATACCAACAGTATCTAGTGTCTTACGTCTCAGAAACATATTCAAAAACTTTAAACATGCAGTTTAAAACATAATGTTCAAATAAAACAAACTTACATTCGGGCAAGATCCAAGGGAAAATTGAGAGCATCTGAAAATATATTGGCATTGGCAATGTGTAACCGATAACCCCAGTTTAACCATCATTACGCAAAGTACAATCATCACGAATAGATTTTCACACTCCAACAACATATCATTCTCAATCACACATATCATGATCAATCGCACACTTAAGCACATAACTTAGTAATCCTATACATGCTTTAACCAACCAACTACACACTTTACAAATCAACAACATATTTTACAAACCTTACAACACACTTTTCAAACCTGGCTCTGATACCACCAAATGTAACCCCCTTAGCCCGGTCTAGACGGAACCGACACTAACGGTTTACACGGGGAATATCAAACCAAACCCACGAAGGTTCGATTCGATAAACAACCCTAAAACCGTTATATTTTTTTTATTATCTTACCTAGATGCGCAATCTTTTTCCTACATGACAAGGTCTCACACAAAGCATTACCGGTAACACATTAACTAAAAACAAACATCCGATTAAACACTTGAGTAGATTAAGGACTAAAACGTAAAACTTTTAAATTCAATTAGTAAAGTATAAATTCTTTCCATCAATGTTCAATTAAACATACAAGAGTTCCTCATAGCAAATTTCAACTAAAACGGATCATTCTATCATCACCAATTGCATGTTCTTCTAATTTAGGGACCAAAATGTAAATCTTCCAAAATATAAGAACTTCATCCAAATTAGGATTACCATCTTGAAATTAAATCAACTTTACACTTGCATGCAAAATTTCAGCTCAAAATAACATCGGTAAGCACCTTAATCAAACAAAGGAAGATATCTGGGACTAAAGTATAATTTCTAGCAACTTTCAATTCTTGGTGATCAATGGTCTCGAAACCTTCCCAAAGGTTTCGAAATTTTCCTGGAAAGTTTCAAAACTTTTCGCGTCCAGTAGCTATCCAGAATTGAAACTACCCGCAAGGTTTCGAAACCTTGTGAAGGTTTCGAAACTATTTGACAAAGGTTTCGGAACCTTCACCCAAAGGTTTCGGAACTTTGGGTTTGGAACCAAAAGTTTCGTTACACTAAGTGCATACCAATTACTCAATACCCAACCATTAATTAGATCCACTAAATGCATCAATCCTAGGCATATTTAGTAACATATGGAACATAATCAACAACGACACGGACATCAATCAAGCTATAGGCATGCTCCCTAGGAAATGATTAACAACATATCAATCATGCTAGTACATGCTTCAACAATCCAAACAATTCTAAAGTTCAATAATTAACAATCGAACAATAATGATCTTATTACAACATAAACCAAAGCCTAAGTACACACTCCTCACGTAGGTTGGGTTACACATTGCCTTGCCCAATTTGTTTGCCAAAAACATACCAAACTCAAAGAGATTCTTCCCCTTGGTTTCCTCGCCTCGAACGAAGCCTCAAGTGCCTTTATTTTTCTGCAAGGGTGAAAAGAGAGCTTAAGCAAACTTGCTTAGTGAGGAAGCTCTACACAAATCATCAATGCATCAATTTAAAACGATGATGAAACCATAATTTGCAATACATTGTCAAAATATGCATGCTAACATCTCATGCTCATAATCTTTAAACCATATGCATCCTTGAGTATACATAACCTTGTCAAAACAATTTATAAATGATGCATAATCTTCTTCTCAAATTCATGTATGTATATTGGCATTCTAGTGACCACTTTAATGTGAACCTTGAGTTAACCGAATACACGGATCCATTGTTAGAGACCATAGTCCCGTCATGACACGAAGTCACCATTGACATGACACGAAGTCACCATTTGCACTACCACGTACGATTGGACACATAGTCACCCTTGTTACGTGTAGGCGGCTCTACCACGCACGGTTGGACACAAAGTCACCCTTGTTATGTGTAGGTAATATTCTGTATTCTCAATTTTGTTTATAGTGCACTTAAGACAATCCTAATGACATGTCATTCGTATTCGAATCTAAAGTTAGTGTCACTAAGCCAATATCATAATCAAATGTGCATGATAACTTGCTGCTCATAATGCATGCATAATATGTTCAACAAATGAACCAAAAGCCATGCCCAAAGGCACCATCATGTATAAGGCAATTAACCATATTTTTTTCCAAATCATATAACTTGCTGCTCATAATGCATGCATAATATGTTCAACAAATGAACCAAAAGCCATGCCCAAAGGCACCATCATATATAAGGCAAATAACCAAATTGTATCCCAAATCATTTCTCATAATTTTTCATAATTATGGATGCTAAATAAGCTATGCATTTCAGCAAGTAATTCTCATGTATGCACCATTTCAGAACATGCCCATGCATTTTCATAAATCTCATTGTATTACCAACATAATGCCTTTATCAAATGTAGTCGAAACTCATATCGGTTTATCAAAAACAATTAGTTTACTTACTCTTGAACTATGGAAGGTTTTCACACTCTTCCATAGTCCCCAAAACAGAACCGTACCAAACGTGGATCCCTATAAATCTGTAATCACTTACCAACAAGCGAAACGAGCTTTTGCCGCTATCCGATGATCGCACCAACGCACCAGCACTCAAGCTTCTTCTTGTACCTCTTCTAGAACATTAAAAACATAGCATTCTCACATCATAACATGCTCAAACCAACAGCCATATCCGATCACCATTAAACTACCGAAAACTTAGCCAAAAAGGCCGTAAACTAAGCCGAAACGTATCCGAACAACATCAGCCCAAAACCTAATGAATCTAACATCTAATCCACTTCAATTATGAACCAAAAACACATCCAAACCATCCTTATACCTCCAGCAACATTAAAGCATCTAAAATAGCCCATAAAACAACCAAAACTCACCTTAAAACTACACCGATTGCATTATTCTGGGATTAAATTAATGTGCTATCAAATAAAGACTCAATTAATCATTTAATTAACCTAAAAACACAATTGAATCCATCTAATTCCAGCATTGAATGAGATCCAAATAGATTTCGCAAAAACATTTACAAAATCACTAGATCTAACATTAAAAACATAGAATCAAGTTTTTATTAAAAGATTAGCAAGCTAATACTTGGGAATTTCAGTAAAGAACCTTAGAAAAGAATAAAAATCTAGAAAATTACCTTCAAGATCTATTCACCAAAAAGATGTAATTTCTTCTTCTTGATTCCTTGCAATTTGATGTTGATTTGATGAAATTGATGCTTAGGTTTTGTAAAGAATGGAAAGATGATGAAAATGATGTAATCTTTATAGAAAAATATGCGAAAATCAGCAAGGAATTGAAGAGAAAAGATGAAGAGAAAGTGGAGAGAAAATGAGAGAAAAAGATGAGAGAAAATGAGGAAAAGTAGTTTTGAGAGAAAATGATTAAAAATCTCTAATTAAAATAATTAAAATATATTTTGGTGAATAAATCATTATTAAAAATTAGAAATGAGTTTATGGCCCTCTAAAGATTCTAAGTTTAGCTTGCTTTTCAATTTAGTCACTAAACCATGTAATTTTTCGAAAATTACAAAATAAGTCCTCCAATTTTTCCAAAAATTACAAATTGGTCATTTATGCATAATTAAGCATAATTAAAAATCAATACAAAGTCCAAATTATTTTTTTTTAATCTTGAAACATATTTTCAATATTTTAAACCATATTCCAAAATGATTATTTTCCCTAATTAAAATATTCTTATTCATTTTTCCCCGGAATAATGAACCGGAGAACCCAATTCGACCCGAATCGAATTCTCCAAACTACTAACCCCAAAATCGAGATGTTACAATTCTTGTAAAAATATATCATTTTTATTTCATATTGGAATTGTTTTGAAAATTTTTGCCTCAGCTTTTATTCGAGTAAACTCAATATTGGTAATACAAGGGATAATGCCATTTTTGTGAATACATGGATTCATTAATAACATTTTGGTCATTTTTATAACGCCCCAAATTTTGACAAAAAATAAACTGATTTTTAAAGTAGGAAATGTAATATTTAAAATAAAATTATTATCAGATGTAGTGATTAATTAGTATTATCATAATAAAAAAAGATAATAAAATATATATTATTTAATTATTTATCATATTGTTAAAAAATAAACTATAGTAAAAATATATTATTCATTCACTTTGACTCAATTTTCGGGTTAAAATCGGATTGATGTTCGGTTTATATCATTTTTTAGTAAGTTAATTTCGGGTTGTTTTCGGTTCGGGTTACTTTTGGTTCAGGTGAAATCGGTTACGGGTTCTTGTAGAATTTGGATCAGTTTCGGTTTTGGTTCAGGTTTCGAATCATGCTAAATCATCAGTTTTGTTTTTGTTTGGGTAAATTGGTTTGATTTTCGGTTCTCGGATCAAGTTTGCTAGGTGTACGTATACCGTGATCAATAACCCCTCTCTTTGAGTATATGTTGTGATGAATGACCCTTCTCTTTGAGTGCATGTCAAGATGAATTGTCCCTCTCTTTGAGCGTATACCTTGATGGACTACCCCTCTCTTTGAGAGTATGTCGCTATGAATGATCCCTTTCTTCGAGTGCATGTCATAATGAACAGTCTCTTTCTTAGAGCGTATACCGTGATTTACGACCCTTCTATTTGAGCGTATCTCGCGATGAATGATCCCTCTCTTCAAGAGTATGTCATAATGAACGATCCTTCTCTTCGAGTGTATACCGTGATCGATGACCCCTCTCTTTTAACGTATATTGCGATGAATGACCCCTCTCTTTGAGTGCATGTCATGGTGAAAAATCCATTTCTTAGAGCGCATATCATGATGGACAACCATTCTCTTGAGCGTATGTCGTGTTAAATGACCCCTCTCTTCAAGCATATGTCATAGTGAACAGTCTCTCTTTGAGCGTATATGGTGATAGACGACCAATCTCTTTGAGCGCATGTCGCAATGAATGACCCTTATCTTCGAGTGTATGTCATAAGGAAAAGTCCCTCTCTTTGAGCGTATACCGTGATGGACGCCGCCGCACTTTGAGCTTATATTGCGATTAATGACCCCTCTCTTCGAGTGATGTCATAATGAACGGTCCCTCTCTTTCAGCGTATACCTCTTCGACTGCATGTCATAGTGAACGATCCCTTTCTTAGAGTGTATATCGTGATGGACGAGCCCTCTCCCGGAGCATTTGTCATGATGAATTC
The DNA here is from genome assembly GCA_035048815.1 of Abelmoschus esculentus. Taxonomy (NCBI): domain Eukaryota; kingdom Viridiplantae; phylum Streptophyta; class Magnoliopsida; order Malvales; family Malvaceae; genus Abelmoschus; species Abelmoschus esculentus. The sequence goes on along the minus strand of JAUCBN010000026.1, from coordinate 5,597,211 downwards.
CCCCTTCTTCGAGCATATATCATAATGAACAGTCCCTCTCTTTGAGCGTATAGCGTGATTGACGACCCCTCTCTTTGAGCGTTTTTCGCGATGAATGACCCCTCTCTTCGAGTATATGTCATGGTGAACGGTCCCTCTCTTTGAGTGTATACCGTGAGGGACGACACCTCTCTTTGAGCGTATGTCGCGATATTTGACCCCTCTCTTTTAGTGCAAGTCATAATTAATGGTCCCTTTCTTTGAGCGTATACCGAGATGAACAACCCCTCTCTTTGAGCATATTTCACGATGAATGACCCCTCTCTTCGAGTACATGTCAGTGAATGGTCCTTTTCTTAGAGTGTTTACCATGATGGACGACCCCTCTCTTTGAGCGTATGTCGCGATGAATGATCCATCTCTTCGAGTTCTCTCCTTAACTGTTGTTTTTAATTCTAGTGTTTACTCTCCCTTAAATTGTGATAATGAAGGCTTTCATTGCATGTCTTCTCTTTCTTGCTTGCTGAAACTGACAACCTTAAAATGATGTAAAGACTCTCTTGAAAGCGTTAAAACCATTGCTGGAAATAACAACATTCAAGTGGTGTAATTGCTCCATTGAATTGCATTGTAACCAATCAGCCTTGATGTGTCTTCATGGGACTTCAACTGATGTAAATGCCATGTCATTCCTGAGAATATGATCAACCATGTGCTCCAAAAGAATAGCATAGCTGAAATATATAAGCAACCACTAGATAACAACTTTATTCAATAAAAATAAAAATGAATGCATGAAACAAATTTAATGAGCTAGATTAATTAATGAAACTAGTTACATTGAATGTTCTAGTTTAATTAATTAAATCACACACTAAATTAACTTATAAACATAAGAAAACTAGCATGCTTTAAGTGAACTATCATGCATTAATTAAACTAATGAACTTAATTGAACTAACATGCTTAAATGAACATCAAGCATTATTTATTCATGCACACATGCTGAACGGTCCATTGAATGACCCCTATTTTTGAGTGCATGTCTTAGTGAACAATCTCTCTCTTTGAGAGTATACCGTGATGGACAACTCCTCTCTTTGAGCGTATGTCGCAATGAATGACCCCTCTCTTCAAGTGCATGTCATAACAAATAGTCCCTTTCTTAGAGCATACACCATGATGGATGACCATTCTCTTTGAGCGTATGTCACGATGAATGAGCCTTCTCTTCGAGTGTAAGTCATAATGAACAGTCCCTTTCTCAGAGAGTATACCGTGATGGAAGACCTCTCTATTTGAGCATATGTCGCGGTCAAATGACCCCTCTCTTCGAGCGCATGTCATAATGAATGGTCCCTCACTTTGTGCGTATGCCATGATAGATGACCCCTCTCTTTGAGGGTATGTCACGATCAATGACCCCTCTCTTCGAGTGCATGTCATAATGAATTGTCCCTTTCTTAGAGCGTATATCGTGATGGAATACCCCTCTCTGATATGCTCCGACTCTCCAAGATGCTTGTAGAGAGAAGCTTTGATTGCCCGGACCTTAGAATGCAAGCCAAGCCTTGTATCACGCTTGTTTCCTGAACAAAAGAATGTTAAAAGATGCTGGAAATAAGATAAGGATGATTCAAGAAGGGGTTATGGTGTATGGGATGTTGATGGTTGATTAAGGAAGGAAATAGAGGTGTTTAAGTGATGTAAATGATATGAAAGGATATGTAAAGGGCTGGTGAAGAACAGTGGACGAAAATGGAAGATAGATGGTGATTATGGAGTGTTGAAATGATAGTATTCAAAGGGGTAAAGGTTGAACTTATGTTATAGGAACATAAACCCAATCTAGTTGCAACTCTGAGGGTGGTAGATGCACTTAGACCTCTTGAAAATGTAATTCCAGAAACCTAAACTATAAAGGATAGAGGGTGACGCCACAATTCAAAGAGATGATTTGATATGTCGATAAAGTTCTAAAAAGAAAAAGAATGAGAGATTAACTCAGGAACTAAATAATCTGATTCAAAGTTGTTGTCTGAAATGCCAAAATGGCTACATATTTATAGGAAATGAAAGGGTATGGACAAGGGACATTTCCCTTTGAAAGGGTGGCCGATAGTGGCCTTGGTGTCTGTTCAATTGGTGGCGTCTCCCACTTTACCCGTTCGGTTGAATGGTGTCTCCTCCCAATAATTGTTGTAACTTTTCGATTTAAAATTCTAGCCTGCACAATCTTCAATAAATTGGACATATCTCGAGTTCCCCACAGCGGATTGATGAGATTCAATATGCGCTGGAAAGATAAGAGACTTAGTAACAACTTTGTTTTGGCGCCCAAAACATGTTTCTTTCCATGTTGGTCGATTGTGTCTCTTGGGGAGGGAACATGTTCTTCCATGGTTGAGTTGTAGGTTGTAGGGTGAGCTAAGATGAGCTGGATGAACTAAGGTTGAGCTGGGTTGAGCTGAGCTAGCTAGCTGAAAGTTCTCCATCTTTGAGTGAAGATTTGAGCTGAACGGCTAACCCCCTATCTTAGTGAACTTATCATAAGGGCCATAATACTCTACTCAATCCATAAGAGTGAGTAGGAGCTTATCCGAATTCTATATTAATTGAAATTCACCATTTGTCGTTTTGAGCTCATTCTAGATTCGTGAACTGGAATGAAGCTAGCATCCGCTTCATTGCGCTGCCTATGAGTGTTTTGTACATTTTAGTGTTGATCGGAAGTTGGTAAGTTTCTCAAACAATGATTCTTTATTTTCAGCTCAAATGGTGCATTCGAGCTAAAATGAGCTGGCCAATAGCCCCTTAAGCTGTGTTTAACATAACCTGCAAAGAAACAACTTAAACTAATAAGTATGATGTTACTAAACATACGTTGAATATTAAAAATGCGTAATATAAGCCAGATAAAGATGTGGTTCAATATCAATTACTAAGTTATCAATAGCAATATAAGGAAATAAACATTATAGGTATATAATATGAGATAGCAAGCGAGTGTAGCACATGCATTGAATAAATAAAGAGGATTAAGTAAAACTCCCTGAGTGGACTTTTGTGACTTAGGGTATGGCAGAATTTAAGGTTGATCGTGCACATACCATCCCCTCCTTCTTTTGGGCGATTTATCCTCAAATCGAACCCCTTGGTGCTGGAATCTCCCTTAGCAATGAGAATGACATGGTTTTTCCGTGCATGGCCTTCTAACTCCTTGAGTTTCTAGAAACAAGATGGGAACTTTTTGGCTTCTTTTGGGTTAGAAAATTCAGAAGTGATCATGTGATGTGTCAAAAGATATTCCCTAATCAACTTGATGCTGCCAGATGCCTTTTCTTCCTTAGGTCTTCCTTCTTTAAGCTTGGTTTGGATCTTCTCTTGTTTCCAAGCCTCCACACTTTGTTTCATCAAAATCTGATCAGTTTGCACTTGTTTTGGCGTGTTCACTTGCACTAATTGCGCATATTTGACACGCATCAAGTTTTTGGCGCCGTTGCCGGGGATTGACAACTAAATTTTATTTTCTTTATTTCTTGCTTTTATTTTAATTATTTTAATTTTATTATTATTTTTTTACTAGGTTTATTTTTTGTGTATGACCAAGGCCAACCCTAGCAATCCACTGTACGAGATCGTTCCAGAAATCGAGAGAACCTACCAAGGGTTGAGAAGACAGATCCAAGGAACCATGACAGTAAATCAAGGAAACCATAACCTATCTGCTGGCAATGAAGGCCTTCCACAGCAACCACTGCCGCGACAGTTAACTGTTAGAGATTTTCTGGTAGAAGATCTGAATGGATTGAACCATGGAGTTGTTACATCAGAGATAGGAGCAACCCACTTTGAACTCAAACCAGTGATGTTCAATATGCTTAATACTATTGGACAATTTAGTGGGTTTGCTACTGAACATGCCAGGCAACATCTCAAGTCCTTCATGGAAGTCTGCACCTCATTCAAAATTCAAGGAGTCTATGAAAGATTAAAATTTTTGCCCTATTCACTGAGGGATAGGGCCAAGACCTGGTTAAATAGCATTCTGGCAGGATCTATTAGATCTTCGAGTAAACTCTGCCGAGAATTCATTACGCGATTTAACCGTACAAACTTATATGATCGAATCCGTAATGAAATTACTTCTTTTCAACAAGCTAATGACGAACCTATGTACGAGGCTTGGGAACGCTATAGAGAGTTACTAAACAAATGTCCATTACATAGATTTCCACTATGGACACAAGTAACCATGTTCTACAATGCTACCAATGCCGTGATAAAGATGATGTTAGATGCCTCGGCAAATGAAGCACTCCTTGAAAAAGCTCTGGAAGAAGCTATTGAGATTCTGAACAAACTCGCAAGGAACGATTTTCAATTACCTACTTCTAGGCAAGGAGGATTAAGACGCCAAGCCACAGTGAATGAACTAGAAACTACCAATTTAGTGGCAGCACAATTGGCATCTTTAACCAAGATGGTTCAGAACATGGAAGTACAGTAAAATACTCACGAGGTAAAAGTGATCAATTCTTCTGAGTATATGCATGATGAGGAATCTGGTTTCTATGTGTGAAATTACAACCGGAAAAACAATATGATGTCAAATACATACAATCCGGCATGGAAAAAGCATCCAAATTTTTCATGGAGCAATCCTAATAATGCCTTGAACCCCACTAACCAAGCCTCAGGTTATCAAAATACACTACTACAGCAGCATGTTCAGTAGCCACTGTCGCAGCAGCAGATGCATCAGCAAAACCTATAAACTCATTAGAAAATACTCTCAAGGCCTTCATAATGAAAACAAAATCATATATGGCAGAGAACAATAGTTTCATGAAGAGAACTGATGACTTCGTGAATAGAATTGAGATGAGGCTTCAAAATCAGGAAGCTGCAAAATTAGGAAGCTGCTATTAAATCACTAGAAACTCAAGTTGGTCAATTTTCTCAAAAATAGAATACTAGACCACAGGGAGGACTACCTAGCAATACTGAAGTTGCTAAAGGAATAGGCCATGAACAATGTAAAGCAATCACCACAAGAAGTGGCCTACAGCTTAAAGAGACAATGGGCAAGACAACAACCAAAGTTCCACCAGCAACACATGAGGAATCAGACAAGGAGGACTTGGATGTTGGACAAACTGAACATGAGAACACTTCCCCAGCAGAGAGCTTGACAACACATGAACTAATTGTCGAGACAGTAAGAAACACAGTGGTTCCAGGTATTAAATTCCAAACCAAAGAAACCCTAGAAGAGATGAGACCACCACCACCTTTCCCACAAAGGTTGAAAAAACAAAAACAGGACCACCAGTTCAAAAAGTTCATGGATATTTTAAAGCAAGTCCACATCAACTTGCCATTTGTTGAGGCAATTGAACAAGTGCCCAACTATGCTAAATTCTTGAAAGAAATTGTGTCTAAAAGAATGAAGCTAGGTGAGTTTGAAATAGTGGCAAAAACTGAAGGATGCATGACAATGCTGTACAATCGCATGCCACCCAAACTGAAGGATCCTGGATGCTTTACAATACCTTGTGTGATTGGTAATAGTTATGAAGGAATGATATTATGTGACATAGGAGCAAGCATCAATCTCATGCCCAAATAAGTCTTTCAAAAGCTTGGAATAGGAAGGACAAAGCCTACGACAGTGATGTTCCAACTTGCGGATAGATCATATGTGCATCCTGAAGGAAAAATAGAGGACATATTGGTAAGGGTTGACAAGTTTATCTTCCCTGCCGACTTCCTTGTCCTTGATTGTGAAGCAGATGATAATGCACCGATCATCCTGGGAAGACCTATCCTTGCTACTGGACAAACCTTAATTGATGTGGGAAATGGAGAGTTAACAATGAGGGTCAATGACCAACAAGTCAAACTCAATGCATTCCACAAATTGAAAAAAATTGATGATCAAGAAGAGTGCAAAGTCCTTCACACAACATACGCGGACACCAAGATATCCTACCTCGGCAGCACGCTCGATAGATTATTTGGTAAGAAAATTAAGCCCGAGGTAGAGGTAGAAAATAAGGATGGACACAAAGCAGAAGGGAAAAGCCAACACTTAAAGAAAAATCTAGGCTAACAAGAGATAAGTAAATTGGGAGATGCATTTACATGCACTATACCAGTAACATAATCTCTTTCCTTCTACTTTATTATATGAGGACTAGTTTTAAGTTTAGGATTTATGTTTTTATTTTTTTTTAATTTTTGTTATTAATGTTTTTATTTTAAGTTTTTCTAGGACAATAAAAGCAAGAATAAGGGAGAAATAGTTCATAGTAGGATTCTACTGAGGTAGTAAACAGTATTAGAAGCCGCAACAATCCCAACAGGCAGAAATAGTGTAACGGCTATCTACCGAGTCTTACATCGTGACAGTAAATGCTAACAGGCAGTAAACTCAAAACAGCTACAAAACAGCTAGTAGTTTAAACGGCTACATGGTCGAGGCCTATATAAGCAACATCCTTCTCTTGAACTATTCACTCTTGCATTCTTGATTTCTTAGAATTCTACTAAATCTTGCTCTCACAATACTCTTTGCCTACTCACAAGCATTCTTGAAATTTTCAGAATCTATTCAAGAAAGTCTCAAAGACTCCCAATCTTCTTCCATGGCAACATACAATCGATTTGCCCCCGCCACTATTGCAGACCGATTCAACAGATCTTTCATCGCTTGGCAATTGTGGGAGGAGCAAGGGTTCCAACACAGTGAGGAAGAAAACTTCGGCATCGAACATTACTTGTTCAACAAGATTAAATATCAAGAATAAGAGATTTTTTGCCTACAACCTCCCTAGGCAAATGCCACCATAGTGAGAGAATTTTATGCACATGGGCCGAGTGATAAATGTATGAGAGGGCTAAAGTAATGCACCTTGAGCAAAAATCTGAATTTGTTGGTAAAGTCTAGAAAGTCAGCAAACTTGCGTTGTCTTTTTGGATGGGTTTCATGCATTTCTGGGCAGAGTTGTCTTCTTATAAATTGATCATCATTTAGTTACCTTTTCAACGCATCTTAAAACACATCAATTGGATATCGGGAGCACCATCTATCTTACTATATTTTTTCTTTATTTTCTTGTTGAATTTTCAAGATGACTTCTCTTCCACGGTACTTTAATCTTTAATGAACTTCCTCCAATCATCAGTTTAGATTCGAGGGTGAATCTTTTGGAGGAGTGGGAGAATTATACATGTATGAGAGGGCTAAAATAATGCACCTTGAGAAAAAATTTGAATTTGTTGGTAAAGTCTGGAAAGTCAGTAAACTTGCGTTGTCTTTTTAGATGGGTTTCGTGTATTTCTGGGCAGAGTTGTCTTCTTACAAATTGAACTTCATTCAGTTATCTTTTCAACGCATCTTGAAACGCATCAATTGGATATCGGTAGCTCAAGATATGTTTGTTTAACTGAAGATTGCGCGTGGAAAAAACTGGATACGAGATTATTATAGGATTTTGTAAAATTCAGCCCAAAAGCTACTATATAAAGATTTTGGATGAATTAGAAATTAAATAAATTAATATTTTATTTGATTTCCTAATATTCCTTTTAATTAGCTAGCCATAAGCTGATTTTAGGGGATTTATTCTATTAAGCTATCCATATGCTGATATTTAGGGATTGATCAGCTATCTATTAGGCAATTCTAATGTCTCCTTTAGACTATAAAAAGGGTAGACTCTTCTCTTGTAAATAGACATGAAGAATATGAATTTTTGAGTTATAAAAACTCTTGGACTTGGGCCATTTTATTTGCAAGGTTGTCACCTTGCTAGTCTTTTTTATCAGAAGTCTTCTTCAACATAAGTACTTCAAGTTTTTATGAGGGAGATTATCTTCACACACTCTCTTGCCTAAGCAATCGCGTTTAGGAGGGTGAGTTAGAGCCGATTATGGTGTTTGCCTATCTAATTACGGATATGAGGGTGCCTAGGATAGCGACATATCATCAATTCACTGGAGAGATTCGTTTCGTTTGCAGGTGTTTGCCTATTCAATTGCGATTAGGAGGGTGTCAAGGACAAATCTATCCAACATCATACCACCACCACCATCTATCCCGTTGTATATTTTATATCACCGAGAAAGGACAAATCTATCCAACATCATACCACCACCACCATCTACGTCCACTACCGAGGCAAGCTTGTCCGCCTTGATGCCGAAGCAATCAACGATTTCTATGGCCTCATACCCATCCGTGATGTTCATGCTGAATTCGTGGAGGATATCACCATTCAGGACTACGAGTTGATCAAAGATGACTTTTGTTACAACAATACCCCTTGGAAAACTGGTGCCCATAAAGGTTCTGTAACATGGCAAAGTCTAAAGCCCGAGGCTAAGCTATGGTGTATCTTTGTCAAGAGACGTCTCATCCCCACCTCCCACAACAGCACAATGAACCGCAAGTGTAACATCCCGTTTTGGGGGTTATTAGTTAGGCTGAGTTAGGGGAATTCGATTCGGGTTGAATCGGGTTCTCCGGTTCATTAATTCTGGGAAAAATAAAACAAGGATATTTTTAATTAAGGAAAATAATAAGTTGAAAGGTGGTTTGAAATATTAAAAATATGTTTCAAATTTAAAAGAAAATAATTTGGATTTCATAATGATTTTTAATTATGCATAAATGACCAATTTGTAATTTTTGGAAAAATTGAGGACTTATTTGGTAATTTTCGGAAATTATGTTATTTTAGTGACTAAATTAAAAAGCAAGCTAAACTTAGAATCCTTAGAGGGCCATAAACCCATTTTTAATTTTTAATGATGATTTATTCACCAAAAAGGTATTTTTAATTACTTTAATTTGGTTTTTAATCATTTTCTCTCAAAACCACTTTTTTCTCATTTTTCTCTCATCTTTTTCTCTTATTTTCTCTCCACTTTCTCTTCATCTTTTCTTTTTAATTCCTTGCTGATTTTTGCATCTTTTTCAACAAAGATTACATCACTTGCATCATCTTTCCATCCTTTACAAAACCTATGCATCAATTTCATCAAATCTACATCAAATTGTAAGGAATCAAGAAGGGGAAAATTACATACTTTTGGTGAATAGATCTTGAAGGTAATTTTCTGGATTTTTATTCTTTTCTAAGGTTCTTTATTGAAATTCCCAAGTATTAGCTTGCTAATCTTTGAATAAAAACTTGATTCTATATTTTTAATGTTAGATCTAGTGATTTTATGATGTTTTTGTGAAATCTTTTTGGATCTCATTTAATGCTGGAAATTAGATGAATTCAATTATGTTTTTATGTTGATTTAATGATCAATTGAGTCTTCTTTTGATAGCACATTAATTTAATCCCGGAATAATGCAATCGGTGTAGTTTTAAGGTGCTTTTCGGTTGTATTATGGGCTGTTTTAGATGCTTAATTGTTGCTGGAGGTATAAGGATGGTTTAGATGTGTTTTTGGATCATATTTGAGGTGGATTAGATGTTAGATTCGTTAGGTTTTGGACTGATGTTGTTCGGATGCATTTCGGCTTAGTTTTCGGTCTTTTCGGCTAAGTTTTCGGTAGTTTAATGGTGATCGGATATGGCTGTTGGTTTGAGCATGTTATGATGTGAGAATGCTCTGTTTTTAATTTTATAGAAGAGGTACAAGAAGGTGCTTTATTGCTGGTGCGTTGGTGCGATCATCGGATAGCGGCGAAAGCTCGTTTCGCTTGTTGGTGAGTGGTTACGGAGTTTAAAGCGAATCGCGTTTGGTACGGTTCTGTTTTTGGGGACTATGGAAGAGTGTGAAAACCTTCCATAGTTCAAGAGTAAGTAAAGTAATTGTTTTTGATAAACCAATATGAGTTTCGGCTACATTTGATAAAGGCATTATGTTGGTAATGCAATGAGATTTATGAAAATGCATGAGCATGATTTGAAATGGTGCATACATGAGAATTACTTGCTGAAATGCATAGCTTATTTAGCATCCATGATTATGGAAAATTATGAGAAATGATTTGGGATACAATATGGTTATTTGCCTTATATATAATGGTGCCTTTGGGCATGGCTTTTGGTTCATTTGTTGAACATATTATGCATGCATTATGAGCAACAAGTTATATGATTTGAAATACAATATGGTTAATTGCCTTATACATGATGGTACCTTTGGGCATGGCTTTGGTTCATTTGTTGAACATATTATGCATGCATTATGAGCAACAAGTTATCATGTACATTTGATTATGATATTGGCTTAGTGACACTAACTTTAGATTCGAATACGAATTACATGTCATTAGGATTGTCTTAAGTGCACTATAATCAAAACTGAAAATACAGAATATTGCCTACACGTAATAAGGGTGACTTTGTGTCCAACCGTGCATGGTAGAGCTGCCTACACGTAAACAAGGGTGACTTTGTGTCCAACCGTGCGCGGTAGAGCTTGCCTATATGTAAACAAGGGTGACTTTGTGTCCAACCGTGCATATAGTTGACCCATACGTAGACAAGGGTGACTTTGTGTCCAACCGTGCGTAATGGGGGATAACATGTATACAAGGGGGACTAAGTGTCCGACCGATGCATGTTGAGAAAAAAGGATCCGTGTATTCGGTGAACCCAAGTTTCACATTAAGTGGTCACTAGGAAGCCAATATACATACATGAAATTGAAAAGAGGTTTGTACATCATTTATAAATTGTTTTGACAAGGTTATGTGAGCCAAGAATGCATATGATTTATTGAATATGAGCATGAGATGTTAGCATGCATGATTTAACAAAGTATTGCAAATTATGGTTTTATCATGGTTTTAAATGAATGCATTGATGATTTGTGTAGAGCTTCCTCACTAAGCATGTTTGCTTAAGCTCTCTCTCTTCATCCATGCATAAGGCACTTGGAGCTTCGTTCGAGGCAAGGGAACCAAGGGGAAGAATCACATTGAATTTGGTATGTTTTGGCAAATAAATTGGGCAAGGCAATGTGTAACCCAACCAATGTGAGGAGTGAGTACATAGGCTTTGGTTTATGTTGTAATAAGACCATTATTGTTTGATTGTTAATTGTTGAACTTTGGAATTGTTTGGATTGTTGAAGCATGTACTAGCATGATTGATATGTTGCTAATCATTTCCTAGGGAGCATGCCTATAGTTTGATTGATGTCCGTGTCGTTGTTGATTATGTACCATACGTTACTAAATATACCTAGGATTGATGCATTTAGTGGATCTAATTAATGGTTGAGTATTGAGCATTTGATTTGTACTTAGTGAAATGAAATATTTGGTTCCAGATCCAAAGTTTCAAAACCTTTGATTGAAGGTTCCGAAACCATTGTCAAATAGTTTCGAAACCTTCATAAGGTTTCGGAACCTTTCGGGCAGTTTCAATTTTGGGAAGTTACTGAACGCGATAAGTTTCGAAACTTTCAAGGAAAGTTTCGAAACCTTTTTCAAAAAGTTTTGGAACCTCTGGGAAGGTTTCGAAACCATTGATCACCTAGAATTGGAAGTTGCTGGAAATTATATTTTAGTCCTGGTTATCTTCCTTTGTTCGATTAAGGTACTTGTAGATGTTATTTTGAGTTAAAATTTTACATGCATGCTTAAAGTTGATTTAATTTCAAGATGGTTAATTTAATTTGGTTGAAGACCTTGTATTTTGAAAGGTTTACATTTTGGTCCCTAAATTAGTGAAACATGCAATTGATGATGCTAGAATAATCCATTTGAGTTGAAACTTGTTGTGAAGTATACTTGGGTGTTTAATTGGACATTGACGGAAAGAATTTTTACTTTACTAATTGAATTTAAAAGTTTTACGATTTAGTCCTTAATCTATGTTAGTGTTTAATCGGATGTTTGTTTTTAATTAATGTGGTACCAATAATGCTTTGAATGAGACCTTAACACATAGGAATAAGATTGCGCATCTAGGCAAGATAAAATTAAAAAAAGTAACGGTTTTAGGGTTGTTTATCGAATCGAACCTTCACGGGTTTGGTTTGATATTCCCCGTGTAACCCGTTAGTGCCGGTTTCGTCTAGGCCGGGCTAAGGGGGTTACAGCAAGAGATTGGTACTCATCCAATCTATCATCAACAAGAGGAGCATAAATGTTGAAGAGATTATTTTACGTGAAATACACGAGTGCGGTAAGAAGGAACATGGACCTTTATATTTCCTTTGTTTAATCTCTAGTTTGTGCATTGTTGTAGGAGTACAATAGAAGATACGGATGAATACACACCAAACAGGCAAGGATGGACAAAAGAATTCTACCACTGAGTTATGCAGATCACACAGGCAAAGCCTGTCCAGGCAACCCCTATCCAGGCAACCCCTCAGCAGTTCACTGTCGACACTACTGTGGAGCCAGTACAGGCAGAGATGCCTGGCACTGCCCAAGCCACTACCACAGCAGACCCCTACCAAGAGATTCTTTAGAGGATAGTAGCTATTGACCTTCGCCAGCAGAGATACATGGAATATCAGAGAGAGTTGAAAAGCACTCTTGCCCAAATGATGATTCAGAACTTCCCCAATCAAGGGGAGCAATTTCCAGAATTCCCCGTAAACATATTCGTCACAGCAGCGCCCTACACATAAACTACTCCAGCCCTAGGGCCGAGGCCATTCTTCTCCTCTAAATCACAACAACAGTTCCACGCAGCTGGCCCATCTAGAGCAGCAGATCCTGTCGCGACATCATGTGCCAATAGAAGACTTTCCATGCGAAGGGCAGTCTTCAACACTCCCCCAAGATCCCCAATCCCAATGGGCAGTCTATCTGCTGAGATAGATGCCTTTGTCAATCAGAGCTCAGACACTGCCAAGCCAAACATTCAGAATGTCGGGGCAGATCCAGAAAATGAAGGAGGAACATAAATAATGAACATTGAAGATGAAGTAGGAGAAGAGGTTAATGCTCCCACACAACGAGCAACACCAACGAGAGTTCAGCCACTAAGACGAGCAAAGCCATTGCCATCACCAAGGGTACAACAATCAGCAGCAAGATCGAGAAAACAAATTGTGGAAGAAAGCTCTTCTAAATCATTATAATTTCTCTTCTTTCTTTTATTTATTGCTCATATAAAAAAAATTTACTGCTTATATTTTGTTACCTACTGCCTACCCCTAAATTAAGCATTGAGGACAATGCTTGGTTTGAGTTTGGGGGTGTAAAGCCACTACTGAGGCAATCTACTGCCGCGGCCCTACCATGAAAATGGAGTTTTTAGTGATAAAATTTTTTGTTTTATATCCATCACTTCACTTGAAATTGTTGCCCATACTCTTACACTGCCCATCATCAGTATTGTCTTAGTTTATTCTTGAAGACAATAGAAATCTTTCTCCTTATCATAGTTAGGTTCTGTTTTGAAGGCTTAATTATAGGATACTTAAGGAGAAAAACTTAGAAGCTTACTATATGTTGAGCTTCAAAACACTTTTGGGACTTGTTTGGTTATAGGAATTCTTTTAATAAACTAATTAGGTGATAAAGACTTAGATCTTTGGAAATGTGACTAGAAGTTCCTATCACCAGCTTTAGGAAATACTCTTCTTCATGCTAGAGGTTCCCAGAATTGGCTCAAGAAATTGTTGTTTTAAGAAGAGTACACTAAATCCAAATCTATTTGTCTTGAACTTAGAGTTTATCTAAGAAGACCCTTAATCAAACTTATCCACAAAAACGTACACACACACTAACCTTATAGTTTGTCTTCTAGGTACACCCTTAGGTAACCGAAAGGTTAAGTCTAAATAATAAACATAGTTATGGTGGGGAGAACAGATGGAAGTATAATACCAAAGAAGAATAGAGTTTGACAAATTGATGGTTTGCATTGCTTGAGGACAAGCAATAGTTCGAGTTTGGGGGTGTGATAAGTGCTCAACTCACCATCACTTTCTACACTTTTCATGGGCACTTATCATCAATTATACACCTACTTGAACCAATGCATGTACTTAATATAATATATTTACGGATGATGCTATTAAAGATAACATTTATAGAAAAGATATAGTTTACTGCATTTTCATGTCTATGCAGGAACAAGTGTTGCCACGACACCAAAATGAGGCCGAGGCAGGACCTGATGCCGAGGCAGCAAAAGATAAAAAGCAATATGGCAGGCAAACTAAGGAGAAAAATATGGAGAATGTTGCTGGACAAGAAGCCCAAGGATCGGAGTTGAACAACATATCAAAAGCCCAAGGACAAGGCCACGTGGGAAAAAGCCTTCTAGAAGAATTAAACTTATAAATATTTAACCTATGTACATAACTTGTTATCTACTCCAAATTGTACTCTATTTAGGAAAGGTTTGCCCTAGGCCAAGCCTATATAAGGCATAGCCGTCCAAGGGACTAGGAGAGACAAATTTGAGAGAGTTTACCCTAGGAACAACTCTTCCCATCATGTTCTAAGCTTTCTTAGGGTCTAGGTGAAAGTTGTTGAGTATTAGTGAGAGGAGATTGTATCTTGTTTCTTGTTTCAATGCAATAAAATATCAAAGTTTGCTTACTCTTTGCCATTCTTTGTTCTTGCATCCAAGCTCGGGAGAGAAGTTTGTAAGTAATCTATTTGTCTAGACTCGGGAGAGTTAGACTCATGAAAGGAGTAAGTGCGGTATTCAACTTGATTGGAGGATACTAACTCGGCCTAGGGATAGGTTGGAGTTTCAACGGCTAAAAGAAGTGTGAGATTGGTTGTTGATTATAATTTCTTAACGCCGGGAGGTATCATCAAGGACTGATCATCAACAGTGTTTCGAATTAGGGATAAGCGGAACCATCAAAGGTCATTTTGCCGAACTTTGGTAAATCTGCCCAAGAGCAAGGAATTGCCGTGATAGAGAATACTACCTCTGTCGAAGACAGTAATCTGTAGTACTACCGAGGCAGTATAGTGCAATTGCATTAGATAGAAATAGATCAATGAAATCCACTATACATCACAACTGGATCCTGCCCTCTTTCTCAAATTTGATCTCATCTTATTTAGTTTCTTTTATTTAGTACAATCAAAATCCAATTTACTTGTGTCTTTACTTTTGTCTTACAGAGCACGAAGATCAAAGGAAGCATATTAAGTATACCAATCCCTGAGGAGATGATAACTCGATAATACTTATCACTTATTACTTCCGACGTGTTCACTTGCACAAATTGCGCATATTACGCATCAAATGTATCCCGTGATGGACAAGCCCTCTCTTTGAGCGTATGTAGCGATGAATGATCCCTCTCTTTGAGTGTATGTCATAATGAACGGTCCTTCTCTTTGAGCGTATGCCGTGATAGACGACCCCTCTCTTTGAGCGTATGTCGCGATGAAAGACCCCTCTCTTTGAGTGCATGCCATCGTGAACGGTCCCTCTGTTTGAGCGTATACCATGATGAACGACCCCACTCTTTCAGCGTATGTCGCTATGAATGACCCCTCTCTTCGAGTGCATGTCATAATTAATGGTCCCTTTCTTAGAGGGTATACCGTGATGGACGACCTCTCTCTTTGAGTGTATGTCACGAAGAAAGACCCCTCTCTTCGTGTGCATGTCATGATTAGCGGTCCCTTTCTTAGAGCGTATACTGTGATAGACAACCCCTCTCTTTGAGCGTATATCGCGATGAATGACCCCTCTCATTTATCTCATTCTTTCATGCTTCATTTCACGCATGGGATCAAAGGTGAGTTACCTTACTAATCTTAGTATTTATTACATTTATATACTTTATAGTAAGCTACTTAAGAGTTATTTATTTAGGCTATAAATATGAATAGTCAATATAACCATATTATTCAGTTTCAATTTAGATCTAAATTTATATTAAGTTATTTTAAGTATTCTCATTATTTCTATCATTATGTTTTCTTCAAAGGACTTACCTATATAGCTCAAGGAGTAAATATTAGCTCGGTGTCAGCTCAGTCAGCTCAGTGAGCTCAGAAGAAGCTAAACGAAAGGTAATGCTAGAAACACAAGGTGCCAACTTCAGAATAGCTTGGAAATGTATGGAACACTCCTACAATACTTAAGGGGCTAAAGGATCACTCCGTGTCAGCTCACAAATCTCATACGAGTTCAAATGAAGCATAATTCAAAACGAGGATTTAGGAGATTCGAATCAGCTCCAAAAGCACTCCTTACACTAGAAAAGAGTATAAGGAAGCTATTGGGTCAATTCACTTTGCTAAAGGCAGCTCGGATTAGCTTATTTCAGCTTCAAACTTTAGCTAAGTCTTTCAGCTATATAGCTCAGTTCAATTCAGCTCACTCATAGCTTGATTAGCTCACCTCAGCTCCAACTATCACTCTCAACTTAACACCTGAAGGTCACCTACCCTTCACCAAGAATCAAGACCGACCATAATCCACATTGGGCGCCAAGATCATGAAGGGAAAGCAAATGGGCACTAAAACAAAGATATAACACTCTTCATTGGGCAGATTCATGATGGTCCACTTGTTTGCCAATTTAGAGCAGGATACTTGTCGAGTTGGGTTTCAGTGTCTTCAACAAAGTTGTTCCTCTATCTCTTATCTCTCCAACAAATGCTGAATCACATCAATCCAATATCGTCAGCTCGAGATATGACCCAATTACTAAGGACTATGCAGGCTGAACCGAAAAGTTACATCTCTTCTATTAGATTTGGAGGGAGACACCATTCAAATGAATGGTTATTAGAGTAGTTAAATGTCATTTCAACCAAACCCCTTAGAAAACTTTAAATAGGACTTGAATTTAATTTTGTAAACACACAATTCAGAATATATTTTATCCTTTGTGAGAATTTTCTCTCGTTTAGTTCTTAAAATTTTATCGACTTTTCAAGTAATTTTGTACTTGGGGCGTCAACCCCTTTCTATCCATCTTGATACTTCTGGTTCTTTTAGTTTAATATACTAAAAGGGTCAAAGTCTGTTTATCACCACCCCTTAAAGATCAATATAAGGTTCAGGATTAGGTTTTCAATAACCTAGTTTCTTCCTTGAGTATTTTTAAGATACTATTTCCATTTCACCATATCATTATCCTTACATATCCTCTCATTCCATCATCATTCTCGATCCTTTGTCATCACCATAAAACGTCCTAAACATCCATCACCCTTGTCAACACCACATATCACCTCTCTTCCGCTTCCAAATTAGTCCCTAAACTATTCCTTTCATTCATTTCACCTATTCCTTACATCCTTTATCCTTAATTCTTCATTTTTGCAGCGATTTCTTGCGAGAGACTTGCTTCCTTCCTAGATCCTACAATCAAAGTTTGTCGATCAGCATCATCAACAAGTTCGGCACATATCAACACCTCTCTTTGAGCGTATATCGCAATGAATGACCTCTCTCTTCGAGTGCATGTCATAATTAACGATCCCTTTCTTATAGTGTATACCGTGATGGACGACTCTCTCTTTAAGCATATGTCACGATGAATGACCCCTCTCTTCAAGTGCATGTCATAAAGAAAGGTTCCTTTCATAGAGTGTATAACGTGCTGGATGACCCCTCTCTTTGAACATATGTCGCTATGAATGAAAACTCTCTTTGAGCATATGTCATAATGAACGGTCCCTCTCTTTGAGCGTATGCTGTGATGGACGACCCCTGTTTTAGCGATATTGCGATGAATGATCCCTCTCTTCGAGCATGTCATAATGAACGTTCCCTCTATTTTAGCGTATGTCGTGATAGACGACCCCTATCTTTGATCATATGTCGCAATGAATGACCCTCATCTTCGAGTGCAAGTCATAATGAACGGTCGCTCTCTTTGAGCGTATACTGTGACGGATGACCCCTCTCTTTGAGCATATGTCGCGATGAATGACCCCTCTCTTCGAGTGCATGTCAGAATGAACGGTCCCTTTCTTAGAGCATATGCCATGATGGACAACCCCTCTCTTTGAGCGTATGTGCGATGAATGACTCCTCTCATTGAGCATATGTCATAATGAATGGTCTGTCTCTTGGAGCGTATATCTCGATGTCTGACACCACTCTTTGAGCATATATTAGGGTGAATGACCCATCTCTTCCAGCTTATATCATATTGAACGATCCCTCTCTTTTAGCGTATACCATGATGGATGCCACCGCTCTTTGAGCGTATGTCGCGATAAAGGACCGTTCTCTTCTAGTGCATGTCATACTAAACGGTCCCTCTCTTTGAGCGTATACTGTGATGGATGACCCCTCTCTTTGAGCGTATGTCACGATGAATGACCCCTCTCTTCGAGTGCCTGTCATAATGAACGACCCCTTTCTTAGAGCATATGTCATGATGGACAACCCCTCTCTTTGAGCATATGTCGCGGTGAATCACTACTCTCATTGAGCATATGTCATAATGAACGGTCCCTCTCTTTGATCGTATGTTGGTGATGGATGACCCCACTCTTTGAGCATATGTAGCGATGAATGATCATCAACTTCGAGTGCATGTCATAAAGAACGACCCCTCTCTTTGAGCGTATGTCGCGATCAATGACCCCACTGTTCAAGTACTTGTCATAATGAACGGTCCCTCTCTTTGAGCGTATACCGTGATGGAAGTCGCCGCTCTTTGAGCGTATGTCGCGATGAATGACCCCTCTCTTCAAGTGCTTGCCATAATGAATGGTCCCTCTCTTTGAGCGTATACCGTGATCGATGACCCCATTCTTTGAGTGTATGTTGCGATAAATGTCACTTCTCTTTGAGTGCATGTTAGGGTGAACAATCCCTCTCTTTTAGCGAATATTGTGATGGATGACCCCTTTCTTTGATAGCATGTCGCAATGAATGACTCCTTTCTTCGAGTGCATGTAATAACGAACAGTCCCTCTGTTTGAGCATATACCATGATCGATGACCCCTCTCATTGAGCATACGTTCCGATGAATAACACTTCTCTTCGAGTGCATATTACGGTGAATAGCACCTCTCTTTTAGCGTATATCATGAACGATGACCCTAACTTTGAGCATATGTTGCGATGAATGACACTTCTCTTCGAGTGCATGTCATGTGAATGGTCCCTCTCTTTGAGTGCATATGGTGATGGAAGACCGTTCTCTTTGAGTGTTGGTCGCGATGAATGACCCATCTCTTTGAATGCATATCTTAATAAGCGGTCCCTTTCTTAGAGCGTATACCGTGATGGACGACCCTTCTATTTGAGCGTATGTCGCGGTGAATGACCCCTCTCTTCAAGTGTATGTCATAATGAACGGTTGCTTACTTTGAGCGTTTACCGTGATGGACGACCCCTCTCTTTGAGCGTATACCGTGATGGACGACCACTCTTCGAATGCATGTCATAATGAATAGTCTCTCTATTTGAGCGTATACCGTGATCGATGACCCCTGTCTTCGAGTGTATGCTGCGATGATTGACCCCTCTCTTCGAGTGCATGTCATGGTGAACGACCCCTCTCTTTGAATGTATACCGTGATGGATGACCCCTCTCTTTGAGCGTAAGTCGTGATGAATGACCACCTTCTTAGAGTGCATGACATAAAGTACAATCTCTTTCTTAGAGCGTATACCCTGATAGCCGACCCCTCTCTTTGAGCGTATATCGTGGTGAACAAACCCTCGCTTCGAGTGTATGTCATAATGAATGGTCCCTCTCTTTGAGCGTATATCTCGATGTCTGCCCCCACTCTTTGAGCGTATGTCAGGGTGAATGACACCTCTCTTGTAGTGCATGTCATACTAAATGGTCCCTTTCTTAGAGCGTATACCGTGATGGACAACCCCTCTCTTTGAGCGTTTGTCGTGATGAATGACACTTCCCTTCAAGTGCATGTCATGGTGGACGACCCTCTTTAAGTGTATGTCGCAAAGAATGACCCCTCTCTTCGAGCTTATGTCATAATGAATGGTCCCTCTCTTTGAGCATATACCGTCATGGACGACCCCTCTCTTTAGGCGTATGTCGCAAGGAATGACCACTCTCTTCGAGTGCATGTCACCATGACTGGTCCCTTTCTTAGAGCATATACCATGATGGACGACCCCTCTCTTTAAGCATATATCGCGGTGAATGACCCCTTTCTTCGAGCATATCTCATAATGAACGGTACCTCTCTTTGAGCGTATATCGTGATGGACGACCCATCTCTTTGATCGTATGTCGCGATTAATGACCTCTCTCTTTGAGTACATGCCATGGTGAACGGTTCCTCTCTTTATGTGTATATCATGATCGACGACCCCTCTCTTTAAGCGTATGTCGCGTTGAATGAACCTTCTCTTTGAGTGCATGTCATAATGAACCGTCTCTTTCTTACAGCGTAAACCGTGATGAACCAACCACCCTTCTCTTTGAGCGTATGTCGCGATGAATGACCCCTCTCAACGAGTGCATATCAAATTGAACCGGCCTTTTCTTAGAGCGTATACCGTGATGGAAGACCCCTCTCTTTGAGAGTATGTCGTGGTGAATGACCTCTCTCTTCGAGTGTTTTTCATAATGAACATACCCTCTCTTTGAGCATATGTCATGATGGACGACCCCTCTCTTTGAGCGTATGTCACGATGAATGACCCCTAACTTCGAGTGCATGTCATAATAAACGGTCCCTCCCTTTGAGCGTATACTGTGATGGACGACCCCTTTCTTTCTCTGAGAGTGCATGTCATAATGAACGGCCCCTCTCTTTGAGCGTATACCGCGATGGATGTCGCGCTCTTTTTTGCGTATGTCGCGATGAATGACCACACTCTTCGAGTGCATGTTATAATGAATGATCCCTCTATTTGAGCGTATACCGTGGTCGATGACCCCTTTCTTTTAGGGTATGTTTCGATGAATGACACTTCTCTTTGAGTGCATGCCATGGTGAACGGTCCCTTTCTAAGGACGTATATCGTGATGGACAACCCTTCTCTTTGAACGTATGTCAAGATGAATGACCCCTCTCTTCAAGCGTATGTTATAATGAACGATCCCTCTCTTTGATCATATACCGTGATCGATGACCCCTCTCTTTGAGCGTATGATGCAATGAATGACGTCTCTCTTCAAGCGTATGTCATAATGAATGGTCCCTATCTTCGAGCAGATACTGTGATGGATGACCCCTCTCTTTAAGCGTATGTCGCAATAAATGACTTGTCTCTTCAAGTGCATGTCATGGTGAACAGTCACTCTCTTTAAGCGTATACAGTGAAAGATGATGCCTCTCTTTAAACGTATGTCGCGATGAATGACCTCTCTCTCCGAGTGCATGTCATAATGAACGGTGTCTCTCTAAGCGTATACCGTCATGGACGATCACTCTCTTTGAGCGTATGTCCCGATGAATGACCCCTCCCTTCGAGTGCATGTTATAATAAACGGTCCCATTCTTAGAGCATATTCCGTGATGGATGAACCCTCTCTATGGACGTATGTCACGGTGATTGACTCATCCCTTCAAGCGTATGTCAAAACGAATGATTCTTCTCTTTGAGTGTATGCCGTGATGGACGACCCCTCTCTTTGAGCGTATTTCATAATGAACGATTCCTCTCTTTGAGCATATACCGTGATAGACAACCCTTCTCTTTGAGCGTATGTCGCGATGATTGACCCCTCTCTTCGACAGCATGTCATAAATAATGGTCCCTCTCTTTGAGCGTATACCGTCGTGGACGACCCCTCTCTTTGAGCATATGTTGCAAAGAATGACCCCTCTCTTCGAGTGCATGTTATAATAAACCGTCCCTTTCTTAGAACGGGCCCTTTCTTATACTGAATGACCCATCTCTACGAGCCTCTATCGTAATGAACGAGTTCTCTCTTTCAACATATTTTGCGGTGAATGACCCATCTCTTTGTGCGTATGTCATAATGAACTGTCCCTCTCTTTGACCGTATACCGTGAGAAACGATCCCTCTCTTTAAGCGTATGTCACGATGAATAACCCCTCTCTTCGAGTTCATGTCATAATGACCGGTCCCTCTCTTAGAGCGTATACCGTGGTAGATGTCCCCTTTCTTTGAGCATTTGTCGCGATGAATGACCCCTCTCTTCAAGTGTATGTCAAATGAACGGTCCCTCTCTTTGAGCCTATACCATGATGGACGACCCCTCTCTTTAAGCGTATGTTGCGATGAATAACCCCTCTCTTTTAGAGCATGTCATAATGAACGGTCCTTCTTTAGAGAGTATACTGTGGTCGATGAACCTTTTCTTTGAGTGTATGTTATATTGAATGACCCCTCTATTCAAGTGCATGTCATAATGAACTGTCCCTCTCTTTGAGCGCATAACGTCATGGACGAACCCTCTCTTTGAGTGTATGTCGCGAAGAATGACCCCTCTCTTCGAGTACATGCCATAATGAATGGTCCCTTTCTTAGAGCATATACCATAATGGTTGACCCTTCTCATTTTGTGTATGTCGTGGTTTATGACCCATCTCTTTGAGCGTATGTCATAATGAATGGTTCCTCTAGCGTATAACGTGATGGATGATCCCTCTCTTTGAGCGCATGTCGTGATGAATGACCCATCTCATCGAGTGCTTGTCATAATGAAAGGTCCTTCTCTTTGAGCAAATACCGTGATGGACAACCCCTCTCTTTAAGCGTATGACGCGATGAATAACACCTCTTCGAGTACATGCCATAATGAACGGTCCCTCTCTTAGAGCGTTTGTTGCAATGAGTGAACCCTCTCTTTGAGTGCATGTCATGGTGTATGGTCCCTCTCTTTGAGAGTATACCGTGATGGACGACCCCTCTCTTTGAGCATATGTCACGATGAGTGACCCCTCTCATCAAGTACATGTCATAATGAACGGTCCATCACTTTAAGCGTATACCATCATGGACGACCCCTCTCTTCGAGCGTACGTCGCAATGATTGACCCCTCTCTTCGGGTGCTTGTCATAATGAACGGTCCCTTTCTTAGAGCGTATCTGTCATGGATGACCCTGCTCTTTGAGCGTATGTCGCGGTGAATGACCCCTCTATTCAAGCATATGTCACAATGAACGATCCCTCTCTTTGAGCGTATACCATGATGGATGACCCCTTTCTTTAAGCGTATATCGCGATGAATGACCCCTCTCTTCGTGTGCATATCTTGGTGAACGGTCCCTCTCTTTGAGCGTATACCGTGATGGATGACCCCTCTCTTTGAGCGTATGTCGTGATGAATGATCCCTCTCTTCGAGTGCATGTCATGGTGAACTGTCCCTCTCTTTCATCGTATACCATGATGGACAACCCCTCTCAGTGAGCATATGTTGTGATGAATGACACTTCTCTTCGAGTGCATGTCATGGTGAACGTTCCCTCTCTTTGAGAGTGGACCGTGATGAATGACCCCTCTCTTTGATTACATGTCGCGATGAAAGACCCCTCTCTTCGATAGCCTATCATTATGAACGGTCCCTCTCTTTGAGTGTATACCGTCCTGGACAACTCCTCTCATTAAGCGTATATCGCGATGAATTACCCCTCTCTTCGAGTGCATGTCATAATGAACGATCCCTTTCTTTAGAGCGTATACCATGATGGATGACCCCTCTCTTTGAGCGTATACCGTCATGGACAACTCCTCTCATTGAGCGTATGTCGCGATGAATGACCGCTCTCTTTGAGTGCATGTCATAATGAATGATCCCTCTCTTTAGAGCGTATACCATGATGGATGACCCCTCTCTTTGTTTGTATATCAAAGTGAACGGTCCCTTTCTGATATGTGCCGGTCTTGTTAAGGATGTTGAACGACTAACTTTGATTAGAGGACCTTGGAAGGAAGCAAGTCTCTCGCAAGAAGTGGATACAAAATGAAGAATTAAGGATAAGGGATGAAAGGAATAGGTGAGATGAATGAAAGAAATAGTTTAAGGACTGATTTGGAAGCAGAAAGGATGTGTAATGTTGATAAGGGTGAATGGATGTTAAGGACGTTTTGTGGTGATGACAAAGGATTGAGATTGATGAAAGGAATGAGAGGATATGTAATGGATGGTGAAATGGAAATAGTATCTTAAAGATACTCAAGGAAGAAATTAGGTTATTGAAAACCTAATCTTGAACCTTATGGTATATTAAACTAAAAGAACCAGAAGTATCAAGATCGATAGAAGAGGGGTTGACGCCGCATGTACTTGATAAGTCGATAAAGGTCTAAGAAGAACTAAACGAGCGAAAATTCTCACAAAGGATAAAATATATTCTGAATTTTATGATTACAAAATAAAATTCAAGTCCTATTTATAGTTTTCTAAAGGGTTTGGCCAAAATGGCTTTTAACTATTCGGATAACCATTCATTTGAATGGTTTCTCGCTCCAAATCTATTATAAGAGTTGTAACTTTTCGATCCAGCCTGCACAGTTTTTAGTAATTGGGCCATATCTCGAGCTCCCAATATTGAATTGATGCGATTCAACATGCATTGGAAAGATAAGAGATAGGGGGATAAATTTTATGAAGACAATGAAACCCTGTGATGCGTGCACGTTTCTTCTCATTTATCTCATGCATTCATGGTTTATTTCACGCATGAGATCAAAGGGGAGTTATCTTATTGATCTTAGTATTTATTACTTTTATATATACTTTATATTAAGCTACTTAAGAGTTATATTACTTAAGCCATAAAAATGAATAGTTATATAACCACATTGATTAAAGTTTTAGCTTAGTTCTAAACTCATGTTAAGTATTTTAAGTATTCTAATTATTTTCATTATTATGTTTTCTTCATAGGACTTACCTACAACTCAAGGAGTAAATAGTAGCTCGGTGTCAGCTCAGTCAGCTCAGAAGAAGCTAAATGGAAGACAATGCTAGAAACACAAGGAGCCAACTTCAGAATAGCTTGGAGATACATGGGACACTACTACAGTACTTAAAGGACTAAAGGATAGCTCCATGTTAGCTCACAAGCCCCATACGAGCTCAAATGAAGCATAATTTAAAACGAGGCCTTAGGAGATTCGGATTAGCTCCGAAACACTCCTCAAACTAGAAGAGAGTATCAGGAAGCTAATGGACCACCTCACTTTGCTAAAGGCAGCTCGAATTAGCTTCTTTCAGCTTCAAACTTTAGCTAAGTCTTTCAGCTAGATAGCTCAGTTCAATCCAGCTCACTCCCATCTCGATTAGATCACCTCAACTCTAGCTATCACTCCCAGCTCAACACCCAAAGGTCACCTACCCTTCACCAAGCATCATGTCTGTCCATTATCCATATTGGGCGCCAAGATCATGGAGGGAAAGGAAGTGGGAGCCAAAACAAAGAGATAGCACTTTTCATTGGACAAATTCATAATGGTCCACTTGTTTTCCATTTTAGAGAAGGATACAAGCAGAACTGGGTTTAGGTGTCTTCTTGAAAGTTATTCCCCTATCTCTTATCTTTCCAACGCATGTTGAATCGCATCAATCCAATTTCGGTAGCTCGATATATGGCCAAATTACTGAAGACAGTACAGGCCGGACCAAGAAGTTACATCTTTTCGAATAGTTTTGGAGGGAGAGACCATTCAAATGAATGGTTATCCAAATAGTTAAAGGCTATTTCGGCCAAACCTCTTAGAAAACTATAAATGGGACTTAAATTCATTTTTAAGTCACATCTTTGATCAAAATAAAATTTCTTTGCGAGTTTACTCTCAAACTTGTTCTTTTTAAAACTATATCAACTTATCAAGTCTATTATATAGGTTTGTGGCGTCTCATATCTTTTCCATCCATACTTAAGATTCTAGGAACTTATTTCCTATGGGTCTAAGTACGATACCACCCTCAAAGCACATTATAAGTTGGGTTTATGCTTCATAGCATAAGTTCTACTTTTGTTACCTTGGAATTCTATTTCTTTACGACCTTCCATACATTCTATCCTAACCCTTTCTTCCATCACCGAAATCGACTTCCTTAGCCTTCACTATCATCTTTTCCATTTATTTCCCAAACCAAAACATCACATACCTTCCCACCACTTCACCATGTTTTCTTCATAAAACAACAAAGAAAGCGTACGAGGATCAAGGTTTGCTTACAATCACGGCTAGGAATATCAAAGCTTCTCTCTACATCAGCCATTGGAGAGTTAGACTGTATCACCCTCTCTTCGCGTGCATCTCCTGGTGAATGGTCCCTCTCTTGGAGCATATAACGTGATGGACGATCCCTCTCTTTGAGCGTATATCGCGATGAATGACCCTTTTCTTCGAATGTATGTCATAATGAACGCCCCCTTTCCTAGAGTGTATACCGTGATGGACAACCCATCTCTTTGAGCGTATGTCGTGGGGAATGACCCCTTTCTTCGAGCGTATGTCAAAATGAATGGTCCTTATCTTTGAGAGTATGTCGTGATAGACGATCCCTCTCTTTGAGCGTATGTCGCATAGAATTACCCCTATCTTTGAGTGTATGTCATATTGAACGAACCCTTTCTTAAAGTTTATATCGTGATAGACGACCACTCTCTTGGAGCGTATGTCGCGGTGAATGACCCCTCTCTTCGAGCATATGTTATAATGAATAGTCCCTCTCTTTGAGCGTATGCCGTGATGGATGACCCCTCTTTGAGCGTATGTCGCGATGAATGACCCCTATCTTTGAGTTCGTGTCATAATGAACGGGAGCGTATACTATTATGAATGACCCCTCTCTTTGAGAGTACGTCGCGACGAATGAACCCTCTTCGAGTACATATCTTAATGAGCGGTCCCTCTTTGAGCATATACCGTGGTGGACATCGCCGCTCTTTGAGCGTATATGGTGATAAAAGATCCCTCTCTTCTAGTGCATGTCATAATGAACGGTGCCTCTCTTTGAGCGTATACTATGATCGATGACCTCTCTCTTTGAGCATATGTTACAATGAATGTCCCTTCTCTTCGAGTGTATGTCATGGTGAACGGTTCCTCTCTTTGAGCGTATGTCACGATGAATGACCCCTCTCTTCGAGTGCATGTCTTAATGAATGGTCCCTTAGGGCCTATATCTTGATGGACGACCCTTCTCTTTGAGTGTATGTCGCGATGAAATACCCCACTCTTCGAGTGCATGTCATAATGAACAGTCCCTTTCTTATAGAGTATATCGTGATTGACGACCCCTCTTTGGGCATATGTCACGATGAATGACCGCTCTCTTCGAGTGTATGTCATTATGAATGGTACTTTTCTTAGAGCGTATACCGTGATGGACGACCCTTCTCTTTGAGCGTATGTCGCTATGAATGACCCCTCTCGTTGAGTGAATGTCATGGTGAACGAGTGTATGTCGGGATGGACAACACCTCTCCTTCAGCGTATGTCACGATGAATGACCCCTTTGTTCGAGTGCATGTCATAATTAATGGTTCCTTTCTTAGAGAGTATGTCGTGATGGAAGACACCTCTCTTTGAGCGAATGTCGCAATGAATAACCCCTCTGTTCTAGTGCATGTCATAATAATGGTCCCTTTCTTGGAGCGTATATCATGATGGATGACCCCTCTCCTTGAGCGTATGATGTGATGAATGACCCCTCTCTCCGAGTGCATGTAATGATATACAGTCCCTCTCTTACAGCGTATGTCGTGGTGGACGACTCTTGCCTTTGAGCGTTTGTCGCGAAGAATGACCCCTATCTTCGAGCGCGTGTCATAATTAACGGTCCATCTCTTTGAGCATATGTCGCGATGAATGACCCCTCTTAGAGTGCATGTCTAAATGAATTGTCCCTCTTTCAGCATATACCATGATGGACACCGCCGCTCTTTGATTGTATATGGCAATAAACGACCACTCTCTTCGAGTGCATGTCATAATAAACGGTCCCTCTCTTTGAGCGTATACCGTGATCAATGTCACCTCTCTTTGAGCATATGTTGCGATGAATAACACTTGTCTTCGAGTGCAAGTCATGGTGAACGGTCCCTCTCTTTGAGCGTATACCGTGATCAATGTCACCTCTCTTTGAGCATATGTTGCGATGAATAACACTTGTCTTCGAGTGCAAGTCATGGTGAACGGTCCCTCTCTTTAAGCGTATGTCGCGATGAGTGACCCCTCTCTTTGAGTGCATGTCTTAATGAACGATCCCTTTCTTAGAGTGTATACCGTGATGGACGACCCTTCTCTTTCAGCGTATGTCGCGATGAATGACCTCTCTCTTCAAGCGTACGTCATAATGAACGATCCCTCTATTTGAGCATATACTGTGATCGATGACCCCTCTCTTTGAGTGTATGTTGTGGTGAAAGACCCATCTCTTCGAGTACATCTCCTGCCGAATGGTCCTCTCTTGGAGCTTGTTATAATGAATGTCCCCTTTCTAAGAACGTATACCATGATGGACGACCCCTCTCTTTGAGCGTATGTCGCGGTGAATGACCCCTCTCATCGAGCGTATGTCATAATGAACGGTCCCTCTCTTTGAGCGTATGCCGTGACCGACGACCCCTCTCTTTGAGCGTATTTCGCGATGAATGACCCCTATCTTCGTGTGTATGTCATGGAACGATCCCTCTCTTTGAGCGTATAACATGATGGATGACTCCACTCTTTGAGCGTATGTCGCGATGAATGACCCCTCTCTTCGAGTGCTTGTCATCATGAACGGTACCTTTCTTAGAGCGTATACTGTGATGGACGACCCTTCTCTTTGAGCATATGTCGCGATGAAATACCCCTCTATTCGAGTGCATGTCATAATGAACAGTTCCTTTCTTTAGAGCGTACACCGTGATGGACGACCCCCTCTTTGAGCGTATTTCACGATGAATGACCCCTCTCGTCGACTGTATGTTATTATGAACGGTCCTTTTCTTAGAGCGTATACCGTGATGAATGACCCTTCTCTTTAAGTGTATGTCACGATAAATGACTTCTCTCGTTGAGTGAATGTCATGGTGAACGGTCCCTCTCATTGAGTGTATGTCCTAAAGGACAACACCTCTCCTTCACCGTATGTCGCGATGAATGACCCCTTTGTTCGAGTGCATGTCATAATTAATGGTCCCTTTCTTAGAGAGAATTCCGTGATCGAAGACACCTCTCTTTGAGTGAATGTCACGATGAATAACCCCTCTATTCTAGTGCATGTCATAATAATGGTACCTTTCTTAGAGCGTATACCGTGATGGATGACCCCTCTCTTTGAGCGTATGACGCGATGAATGACCCCTCTCTTCGAGTGCATGTCATGGTATATGGTCCCTCTCTTTCAGCGTATGCTGTGGTGGACGACCCTTGTCTTTGAGTGTTTGTCGTGATTAATGACCCCTCTCTTTGAGTGCATGTCATGGTGAACGGTCCCTCTCTTTGAGCGTATGCCGTGATGGATGAAACCTCTCTTTGAGCATATGTCGAAATGAATGACCCCTCTGTTCGAGTGCATGTCATAATTAATGGTCGCTTTCTTAGTGCGTATACCATGATGGACGACCCTTGTCTTTGAGCGTATGTCGTGATGAATGATCCCTCTCTTCCGGTGCATGTCATGGTAAATGGTGTCTCTCTTTGAGCGTATGTCGTGTTGGAAGACCCCTCTCTTTGAGCGTATACCGTAATGGAAGACCCCTCTCTTTGAGCGTATGTCGTGGTGGACGACGCTTCTCTTTGAGCGTATGTCGCGATGAATGACCCTCTTTTTGAGTGCATGTCATAATTAATGGTCCATTTCTTATAGCGTATACAGTGATGGACTACCCCTCTCTTTGAGCGTATGTCGCGATGAATGACCCCTCTCTTCGAGCGTATGTCATGGTAAACGGTCCCTCTCTTTGAGCGTGTGCCGTGATGGACGACCCCTATCATTGAGCGTTTGTCGTGATGAATGAACCCTCTCTTAGAGTGCATGTGATGGTGAACGGTCCCTCTCTTTGAGCGTTTGTCGCGATGAATGACCCCTCTCTTCGATTGCTTGTCATAATTAATGATCCCTTTCTGATACGATCCTAATCAGCGCCTATTATCTAATTTATGCATTGACAAGCATACTTTTTCTATTTAAGTAATGTTTTGTGATTGCATAACCACATGTTTATATTTATTCTAAGTCATCTTATTCTTAATATTAACTAAACTATATTGTTTTGTAGCTCATTTTGGTTTATTTTAGTTTGTTTCAGCTTATACATTGTTTGCTTATTGTTTCAGCTATTTTAAGTAAAGATAATAGTCCGAGGAAGCTTAAAGACATTAAGGGTAGCTCTATCTGGCTTGGGAAGACTTATGACAACTTGGAACAACTCAAGAATGGCTCAAACGCTTAGAATTGCATACGAGCTTAAGGAATGATTATTTTAGGTCGTGAACTTAAAGGAACTATGTACAGGAGCTCACGAACTTAAAGGCCTAGCTCAAGCAGCTAAAGTTAGATTAGAAGAAGCTAAATGGAAGGCAAAGCTACAAACACAAGGATTCAACTTTAGAATAGCTTGGGAATGCATGGAACACTCCTACAGTACTTAAAGGACTCAAGACTTGCTCCATGTCAGCTCACAAATCACATATGAGCTCAAATGAAGCAAATTTCAAAACGAGGCATTAAGAGATTCATATCAGCTCAAGAACACTTCTCACACTAGAAGAGAGTATAAGGAAGCTAATGGACCAACTCACTTTGCTAAAGGAATCACGAATTAGCTTATTTCACCTTTAAACTTTATCTAAAGTGTTTCAGTTAGATAGCTTAGCTCACTCTAGCTCACTCTCAACTCGATTAGCTCATCGCAACTCTAGCTACCACTCCCGGCTTAACACCCGAAGGTTGCCAACCCTTCACCAAGTATCATGTCCGTCCATTATCCATATTTTGCACCAAGATAATGGAGAGAAAGCAAGCGGGCGCCAAAACAAAGAGATAGCACTTTTCATTGGATAGATTCATGATGGTCCACTTGTTTTCCATTTTCGAGCAGGATACAAGAAGAACTAGGTTTCGTTGTATGCATCAAAGTTGTTCCCCTATCTCTTTTCTTTCCAATCCATGTTGAATCGCATCAATCTGATATCGGAAGCTCGAGATATGACAAAATTAGTAAAGACTGTACAGGATAAAATTTTAACGAAAAGTTCCAACAACTCTTGGAAGGAGACACCATTCAACCGAACGGCTAAGGAGGGAGACACCACCAATTGAACAGACACCAAGGCCACTATTCGTCCAACTTTTCAAAGGGAAATGTCCCTTGGCCACTGATATGCTCCAACTCTCCAAAGATGCTTGTAGAGAGAAGCTTTGATTGCCCGGACCTTAGAATGCAAGAAAGCCTTGTATTGTTTCATGAACAAAAGAATGTTAAAGGATGCAAGAAAGCCTTGGTGAAGGGAATGCGTGGGAGGTGTTGATGGTTGATTAAGGAAGAAAATGGAGGTGTTTAAGTGAATTAAATGATATAGAAGGATATGTTAAGGGATGGTGAAGAATGGTGGACGAAAATGGAATGTGGATGGTGATTATGTGATGATGGAATGATAGTATTCAAAGGGAAAAAGGTTGAACTTATGTTATAGGAACATAAACCAAATCTAGTTGCAACTCTGAGGGTGGTAGATACACTTAGACCTCTTGAAAATGTAATTTCAGAAATCTAAAGTATAAAGGATAGAGGGTGACGCCACAAAACAAAGAGATGATTTGATAAGTCGATAAAGTTTTTAAAAGAACAAGAATGAGAGATTAACTCACAAAATAAATAATCTGATTCAAAGTTGTGTGTTCAAATGCTAAAATGGCTACATATTTATACGAAATGAAAGGATGTGGCCAAGGGACATTCCCCATTGAAAAGGTGGATGAATAGTGGCCTTGGTGTTTTCTCAATTGGTGGTGTCTCCCTCCTTAACCGTTCAGGTTGAATGGTGTTTCCTTCCAAGAATTGTTGTAACTTTTCGGTTCAAAATTCTAGCTTGCACAGTCTTTAGTAAACTGGACATATCTCAAGTTCCCAATATCAGATTGATGCAATTCGACATGCGTTGGAAATATAAGAGATAGAGGAACAACCTTCATGAAGACACTGAAACCCAATTCTACTTGTATATTACTCAAAATTGGCAAACAAGTGGACCATCATTAATCTTCCCAATGAAGAGTGTTATCTCTTTGTTTTGGCGCCGAAACATGTTTCCCTCCATGGTTGGTCGGTTGTGTCTCTTAGGGACAAACATGTCCTTCCATGGTTGAGATGAAGGTTGTAGGATGAGCTAAGATAAGCTTGATGAACTAAGGCTAAGCTGGGTTGAGTTGATCTAGCTAGATGATTTAGCTAGCTGAAAGTTCACCATCTTTGAATGATGATTTGAGCTGAACGGCTAACCCCTTAGTTGAGTGAATCGATCCTTAGGGCCATAATACTCTCCTTAATCCATAAGAGTGTATAGGAGTTGATCTGAATCCCAAATGAATGGAAATTCACCATTTGTCGTTTTGAGCTCATTTTGAATTCGTGAGCTAGAACAGAGCTATCTTCTACTTCATTGCGCTGCCTAGGAGTGTTTAGTATATTTTGGTGTTGATCAGAAACTGGTAAGTGCCTCAAAAAATGATTCTTTGTTTTGAGCTCAAATGGTGCATTTGAGCTAAAACGGAGCTGGCCAATCGTCCTTTAAGCTGTGTTTAACATAACCTGCAAAGAAACAACTTAAACTAATAAGTATGATGTTACTAAACATGTGTTAAATATTAATTATGCATAATATAAGCTAAATAAAGTTGTGGTTCAATACTAATTACTAAGTTATCAATAGTAATATAAGGAAATAAACATTATATGTATATAATATGAGATAGCAAGTGAGTGTAGCACATGAATTGAGTAAATAAAGAGGATTAAGTAGAACTCCCTGATTAGAATTGTGTGACTTGAGGTATGGGAAGAAGCTAAAGTTGGGCGTGCACATATTATCCCCTTCTTCTTTTGGGCGATTTATCCTCAAATTGAACCCCTTGGTGCTGCAATCTCCCTTAGCAATTGGAAAGACATAGTTTTGACGTGCATGGCCTTCTATCTCCTCCTTGAATTTCTGAAAAGAAGATGAGAATTCTTTTTGGCTTGTTTTGGGTTAGAAAATTCAGAAGTGAGCATGGGATGTTTCAAAAGACATTCCCTAATCAACTTGATGCTGCCAGACACCTTTTCTTCCCTAGGCCCTCCTTCTTTAAGCTTGGTTTGGATCTTCTCTTGTTTCCTAGCCTCCACACTTTGTTTCATCAGAATCTGGTCACTTTGCACTTGTTTAGACGTCATAGGTGCGAGCACTATCTTCTTGCCTCCATGCTTGAAGATGAACCGATTGGTGTAACAATCATACATCGTTCTTCGATCATATTGCCATGGCCTCTCAAGTAAAATGTGACTTGCGTGCATAGGAACTACGTCGCACAAACTCTCATCCTTATATGAACCAATAGAGAAAGGGACAAGAACTTGTTTGGTGACCTTTAATTCCCCTGAATCATTGAGCCATTGGAGTTTATATGGGTCTGGATGCTTTAAAGTTTTGAGGCCAAGTTTATCCACCATAAGAGTGCTAGCCACGATGGTGCAGCTTTGTTGAGTTGATCGGTATTGGATAATGGCCAAGAGGGGGGGTGAATTGGATATTAAAAGTTTTGTAGGAGAAATTTGGTAAATATCGAAAAATGAAGAACACAAAGATTTATAGTGGTTCAAGCTTCGAACAAGCTCTACATCCACTACCTTAGCTCCCACTAAGGATTTTGAAAACAATTCACTATTGAATTCAGCCTTTTTCTAGGTTCAAGGGAAAACCTTTACAAACAAATCAATTTTCTACCCAAAATTGATTTAACCCTCACAAGGTTTTACAAGAAGTTTGAAACGGCTAAAAGGATTCTCTCACAAGAAAATAATAGCCCCTAATACAAACAAACTCTCCCCAAACTTATTTTACAACAGATCAAAGTGAAAAATACAAGTTGGGAGGACAAAGTATTCAATGAAGTGCTTTGAGTTGGATTTGTGAGCTTGAATGTTGCTTGATGTTCAATTGTCTTGATATGCTTTTGAAAATGCTTCTTTTTATACCTTCTCATTGATTTCTAACCGTTGGAGTTGTTGGGAAAGTAAATATGGACGTTGGAGCTTCATCTTTCCATCATAAATGCACTCTGCAGCAGGTGGTATCGAAACACGGGGTACCTGTTTCGAAACAAGCCAAGAAAAGAAAGAGTCGTTGTGCATTTAATAGGGGGTGTATTGATACCTGTTTCGATACAAAAACTTTTTGTGATGCCTGATATCGAGCCTTGTTTCGATACAGGCTAACCATCATTAAAAATTAACTAACACCAACGGTTGACTTATTTAAATCTTGAAAATAGCCGTTGGAGATTAAGGGTGTATCGATACCTGTATCGATACCAGGAGTCATATTTTTAAAATTAAAAAATAATTTGAAAATTAACCAAGATGTTTCGATACCAGTATCGAAACATGGGTTGGCCGAAAGTTTTGGTATCGAACCTTGTTTCGATACCTGTTCTTGATCTCAAGAACAAGCCTTGAAAATTCTCAGGTGTATCGATACCTATCCTCATGGTATCGATACCCTCGTGTAAAAAAGACTTGTAAGAGTATTTCAAAGTTCTTGGTTTTGACTTAGAGATCAAGCTTTGACTTAAGGACCAAAAAATTATTTCAAAATTAGTCCTTACATTTATTTGTTATATCAAAATCAATTTTAGTTTTACAATCTCCCCCTTTTTGATATAACAAAACCAAGAGGAATTTTAAGTTTTGAAATAATTTTGGTTGAAAGACTCCCCCTTAATATGTGCCCAAACAAAATCGAAAACTTAAAACTTAGAACTTTCTCCCCCTTTTTGTTAGATCAAAATCAATGAAGCATAAATAAGCAAGGTAATAGAATAAAGCATAATCCATAGCATTTAAATATAAAAGTTCATATGAAGCATAAACCATAACAAGCAAAATATCCAAAACATAATCCAACAATAATAAAGACCAAAACATAGGGAAATAAAAATAGGTGCATAAGTTCTAATATGAATGCATCATAACTAGTCTTAATAACTAAAGAGCAAAGCATAAGAAAGATCGACACGATCAATCATCGGCCATGTCATCACCGTCATCATCCTCATCCTCATCATCTTCCTCTTCCTCTTGATCTTGATTAAGCTTTTGGCTTTGATGGAGAGCTTCAAGAGATACTCTCAAGGAGTGTTGATGGCATCAAAACCCGAAGTGAATTGGGTGGAAAGAGTGTCAAGCTTGCCATCTATGGAATCCAAGCGGGCGTTGAGAGAATCAAACTTAGATGTGAGGAAGGTCAACATGTCAAACTGATGAATAGGTTCTGGATCAACCGGAGCATGAGGAGGAGAAGAAGGATCACCTCGAGTCCACACACCATTGGAAGAATAGACAAAGTGAGCACGGTTGAGTGAAGTCTCTCCAATAGGCTCTTTCAAAGATCCCACCTTGTCATAAGAGCAATCGATGTCCAAATGCAAAAAGATGGTGCTTAGAATGCACGCATATGGAAAAGATTGAACAAGGGAGGTAGCACGATTTTGAATGTGCCATACAATATCCGAGAAGACAATCCGAGCAAGGTTGGGTTGGATGTTATCACGGAAACATATGATCCAAAAACTATCAACTTGACGGATCCTAGAATATCTCCTATTAGAAAGACGAATCCACCAAGAGATGATAAGATGGAGAAAACGGTCATGTGCGTCAAGGGATGTAACCGACCCGGTGAAGGGAGCAAGAGAGTCTTCATCATCATTACCCTTATCCTCAAGACCAAAAACATCAAGGAAAGTAGAGACATTAATCTTGAAAGATTTTCCCATAAGATACGATTTAATGGCTACTACTTTACTCTTGTCCGGGGATAAGATACATTTAGCATTAGTGTAAAAGATAAGGACGAGAGTTGGAAAGAACTTGCCGGTATGGGTGAGAAAACGCAAGAACTTCCACTCGACGAGTTGGTCATAGTAACGAAAAGGAAATCTATGGGACGTGATGAATTGAATGTCCACACATCTTTCCTTTTTGAGAGGATAGCTCCGGAAAAGGTTGTAATTGTCCAATCTACGATCATTGTCTAGACTCTTAGCATAGACCTTATCAAAATCAACTCGTGCAACACGAGATGATGAAGAGGATCCGGCTTCGATACGAGATCACTTCTTTGGTGCCATGATCTTGAGTGTAGATTAGGATGAATTTCGTGATTATGAAGCACCGTTTGTTGATATGATGAAGTCTTTGATGCGTAGATCAAAATCCCTCAAAGAAATTGTGAAGAAATCGTGTTAAGAGAGGCGAAATTGATGGGATTTTAAAGGGAGACCAGCTAGGGTTTTGGGTTTTAATTTTGGAAGTGTTTTAATGAGATTAAAATTAGGTTTAGAGTGTTTAAACAGCTTCCGTCCTCGTGTATCGATACTGATATCGAAATAGCCTGTTTCGAAGCTGGTATCGAAACATAGGTATCGATGCAAGCATCGATGCCTGTTCTTCTTGACAAAAACCCAGATGGGCTGATGAACAGGTATCGAAACAGGGGTTAGTTGTATCGATACCTTCGACCTTTGCTTTGCATTTTAGCTACTAAAAGTACTAGAAATGAGTCTCTAAAGCCCCTAGAAGCATGCATATGATGTAATGACATGTTTATTATGCATGAAAAAGTTCATACTCCCCCTAGCAACATGCATGGAGTCATCAAGATACAAGATCATCATAAGCATGATCTAATTCAAGATTCAAGCAAAATAAGCAAAAAGATGACACTTAGCAAGTCAAGATAGGCTAGTTAGACCTAACTCTCTCCTAAGGGTCCAAAAATGCTCCTTATCCAAAGGTTTAGTAAAGATGTCCGCTAATTGATTTAAGGTGTCAACAAACTCTAAAACAACATCATTTTTAGACACATGATCTCTAATGAAATGGTGTCTAATTTCTATGTGTTTGGTTCTAGAGTGTTGAATGGGGTTTTTGGTAAGACATATGGCACTAGTATTATCACACTTAAGAGGTATGGTGTCTACCTTAATGCCATAATCTAAGAGTTGTTGCTTCATCCATAACACTTGTGCACAACAACTTCCTAAGGAAATGTACTCCGCCTCGGTGGTAGATAGAGCTACACTATTTTGTTTCTTAGAGAACCAAGATATGAGCATACTACCTAGGAATTGACAAGTTCTGGAAGTACTTTTCCTATCTATCTTACAACCTCCATAATCCGCATCCGAATAGGCATGAAGATCAAAGGAAGAAGCTTTAGGATACCAAAGACCTAAACAAGGTGTATCTCTAAGGTACCTAAAAATTCTCTTAATGGCTATAAGGTGTGATTCTCTAGGACTAGCTTGAAACCTAGCACACAAGCAAACACTAAACATAATATCCGGTCTACTTGCGGTAAGATAAAGCAAAGAACCTATCATTGATCTATATAATTTAGAATCAACACACTTACCTCCTTCATCCTTGTCAAGCTTAGTAGATGAGCTTATTGGTGTGGCTTGAGGTTTCACATTTTCCAAGCCAAACTTCTTGAGCATATCCTTGATGTATTTTGCTTGATTGATGAATGTGCCATCCTTCCTTTGCTTGATTTGGAGTCCCAAGAAGAATGAGAGCTCTCCCATCATGCTCATCTCGAATTCACCTTGCATTAGCTTAGAAAATTCTTGACAATAACATTCATTAGTAGATCCAAAAATAATATCATCAACATAAATTTGAACTACTAAGATGTTATTTTTAAACCTTTTTATAAAAAGTGTAGTGTCCACCTTCCCTTTTTCAAAACCTTTTTCAATTAGAAAGGTTGAAAGCCTTTCATACCAAGCTCTAGGAGCTTGTTTCAAACCGTATAAAGCTTTTGTTAATTTAAAAACATGGTTTGGAAATTTTGAGTCCTCAAAACCCGGTGGTTGTTCAACATACACTTCTTCATTTATAAAACCATTTAAGAAAGCACTTTTGACATCCATTTGAAAAAGCTTGAAATCATGATAACATGCAAATGCAAGTAGTATCCTAATGGCTTCCATTCTAGCTACGGGTGCATAGGTTTCATCGAAATCTATTTCCTCCTCTTGAGTGTAACCTTGAGCTACTAATCTAGCTTTATTTCTTACTATGTTACCACTCTCATCTAGTTTGTTTCTAAAGACCCATTTAGTTCCTATAGTAGACTTATTACTAGGCCTATCAACTAATGTCCATACATTACTTCTCTCAAATTGATTTAATTCCTCTTGCATAGCCAAAATCCAAAAATCATCACTTTAGGCTTCTTTGATATTTTTAGGCTCTATGCATGAGATAAAAGCAAAATGATTCATTAATCTAAGAGAAGAACGAGTAGTTACCCCCTTGGATGGATCACCCAAGATTTCACCACTTTTGACATAGTTGAACTCACTTGGGTAGCTCACTTCCCTTTCTTCAAGCTTTACATTTCCCAAAGCTTCTATTGGAGGATCTTGTGCTTCCTCATTGCTTGGAATCCCATCCACCTTTGATGCTTGTCCATCATCAATGGTTTCAATGATTCCTACATCATCATCATCACAAGAATCCTTCCTAGGAAGGAGGTTATCATCGAAAACCACATGTATAGATTCCTCTACAACTAAGGTTCTTTTGTTGAAAACTCTATAAGCCTTAGAATTTAAAGAATAACCAAGGAAAATAGCTTCATCACTTTTTGCATCAAATTTACCTAAATTGTCTTTTCCATTGTTCAAAACAAAACACTTGCACCCAAAAGGGTGAAAATAGCTAATGTTAGGCTTTTTGGATTTTAAAATCTCATAAGGAGTTTTCTTTAAAATAGGCCTAATCATTACTCGATTTATGATGTAACAAGAAGTGTTTGTGGCTTCCGCCCAAAAATACTTAGGTAAATTATTTTCACAAAGCATGGTTCTAGCCATCTCCTCTAAAGTTCT
Organism: Abelmoschus esculentus; assembly: GCA_035048815.1. Classification (NCBI taxonomy): domain Eukaryota; kingdom Viridiplantae; phylum Streptophyta; class Magnoliopsida; order Malvales; family Malvaceae; genus Abelmoschus; species Abelmoschus esculentus. The sequence continues at coordinate 5,558,291 of JAUCBN010000026.1, read as the reverse complement.
ATTTTTCCTCTCAACTACCCCATTTTGTTGAGGAGTGCAAGGAGCCGAAAAATTGTGGCTAATACCATTTTCATTACAAAAATTTTCAAAACCTAAATTTTGAAATTCGGTTCCATGATCACTTCTAATATGAGAAATTTTTTGATCAAGATCATTTTGAGAAATTTTTGAAAATGTGATGAAATTTTCTAAGGCCTCATCTTTAGAACTTAAAAATAGAACCCAAGTATATCTAGAGTAATCATCAACAATAACAAAAGCATATGATTTTCCACCCAAGCTAGTAGTCCTAATAGGTCCAAAAAGATCCATATAGATCAATTGTAACACTCTACTAGTTGAAACATCATTAATAGACTTAAAAGAAACTCTCTTTTGTTTACCCTTTGCACGTGCATCATAAATTTTATCCAAAGAAAATTTGAGCTTAGGTAAACCTCTGACTAGATTTTGCGAGGCAAGTTTCTCTAAAACACTTATGCTAGCATGACCAAGTTTCCTATGCCATAACCATGCATCATTTTCATCACTAGCAACTAAGCATGCATGAGATATGTTTATGTCATCTAGATGCACCATGTAAATATTTCCTATGCGATGACCTATGAGCATTGTTCTATTTGATTCTATGTCAATAATTTTACAACCATTTTTATCAAAAGAAACATAGAAACCTTTATCACACAATTGATTAATGTTCAATAAATTATGCTTAAGACCATTAACAAGTAAGACATTTTCAATGCGAATAGAGGAGTGATTACCAATAGAGCCTATACCCTCAATTTGGCCTTTGGAGTTGTCACCAAATGTCACTACTCCACCCTTTTTGATCTCTAACTCCTTAAATCGTCCCTTGTCTCTGGTCATATGCCTTGAGCATCCACTATCAAGGTACCACATGTTTTGACTTGAAGCTTTAGCCTTGAAGCAATGCTCAACCTACAAACAAAAATTAGTTTTTCACTTTTGGTACCCAAATCATTTTGGGTCCATGAGAGTTAGTCCCTAAAAGCTTGGTTCCCTTAGGAATCCAAGAGGCAATGACATTCATATTATTAGAAACAATGAGTTCCTTAGGAACCCAAACACTCCTAATTTTTCTATGTCTAAAATGCCTTTGAAAAACTTTTTGTTTGTGGTCTTGAAAATTTCTTTTGACATGGTTAGGTTTTGAAGGGCTTCCTTTTTCAAAAGTTGAACTCCCAACCACTTTAATTTGTTCTTTAAGCTCATTCACCACCTTGTGGTGATTTTCACTCAAGCTTGAAACAAGGTTGTTTAAATCAACATTTTCTTTTTGAAAAAATTTCAAATCATCATTTAAATCAACAACCTTTTCTTCCAAATCTAAAATTGTTTTTGTCAAAGAATCATTTTTCATTTCTAAATCGGAAATGGTTTTCTTGCTTTTTAAAATCGATTCTTTTAACTTCAAAACCAACTCATCATACACATCTTGTAATTCATCATAAGCATCATAAAGTTCATCATAAGATAAATCATTACAAGATGGTTCAAGGGTTACCTTAGGCTCATCAAGAGCCATGAGACACAAGTTGGCCACTTCATTGTCCTCATCGGATGATGACTCCTCATCACTCCAAGTGGCAACATGAGCTTTGTATTTCTTCTTCTTCTCAAAACCCTTCTTTTTGTATAGTGGGCAATCGGTCCTAATGTGACCGAGCTTCTTGCATTCATAGCAAATGATTTGATCTTTCTCTTCTTCTTTGCTCTTTGCTTTGAAGTCCCTCTTTCGTTGGAATCTTCGATTCCTATTTGCCCTCATAAGCCTTGTGAATCTTTTGGCCATCATGGCCAATTCCTCTAGCTCTTCTTCTTCACTAGTGTCCACTTCCTCTTGTGACAATGAAGCTCTAAGAGCAATCTCTTGCTTCTTTTTCTCTACTTCCCTCTTCTCTATCTTTACCTCTTCTTTCTTTTTCTCTTCTTCTCTTCCTTTCTTCATCATCTCATGGGTAAGAAGGGATCCCACAAGAGCATCTAGCTTTAGAGTCTTTAAGTCCTTGGCTTCAATGATAGCCGTCCTTTTGCTATCCCAAGACTCGGGAAGAGAGTAGATAAGTTTCCTCACGAGCTTCTCTTCCGGAATGATCTCACCAAAACCTTTGAGACCATTAACAATCACGGAAAATCTATCGAACATTTTGGTGATGTCTTCATCCGGCTCCATCTTGAAGTTTTCATAGTTTAGGTTGAGAAGACCAATCTTTGTTTCCTTCACATCATTGGTGCCCTCATAAGTTGTCTCCAAGGAGTCCCAAACTTCTTTGGCACTTGTGCATAAAGACATCTTGGAGTAGATGTCGGGGCCTAGAGCACAAAAGAGAATTTGAAGAGCTTTATCATTAGTGGACATTCTCTTTCTTTCTTCATCGGTCATCTCGTTCCTCTTCTTAGGCACTTGCCGATCTCCTTCTTGCTTCATAGAGATAGAGGGTCTATCTCCGATTATATCCCAAAGGACATAGTCATTGAAGTTGATGAATAACCTCATCCTATTCTTCCAATAAGGATAGTTGTCCCCATTGAAGAAGGGTGGCTGGGTGATGGAGTGAGACTCGTTCCACGAACCGGAGGTGGAGGCCATTTGATTTTTGTTGTGGAGATGATCAACAACCCTTGGATCTTCTTTGGTGGAGGTGAATCCCTTCAAAGATCTATCTTTGATACCAATTGAAAGGCGTTGATGCACAAGCTCGAATCGATCACCGATTACCGTCAAGAGGGTTGTTTTTGGTGCTTGGTTGAATTTGCTAAAATTGAAAGATTGAGACAAAGAACACAAAGATTTTAGAATGGTTCGGCCACGCCTACATCCACTACCTTAGCACACCACTAAGGATTTCAACCAATTCACTAAAGAATTCAACCTTTTTACTGGTTCAAGGATAACCGTTACAACCCTATTTTTTGGACTTAGCTAAGATAGAACCAACTCTAGTTTTTGTCTAAGGCTAAACTAGAACCTCTCCTTTTACAAGGATTTGTTTGGTAAACTAAGTACCTCACAAAGGTGGGTGTTTACACAATTAAGCTCACAAGAGAATACAAGATTTACAATAAGATCACTCTCTTAAGACTATGTACAAGAGAAAAGGAAAATGGAGATTTAAACTCAATTTCTCTTGACCATGTTTCTTGGATGTTGTCTCTAACCTTCTTCAAGTGTCCCAAGCTTGCTTTTATAGTGTGGAATCATATTCTAGCCGTTTATAGCCGTTGCCTTTACAGAGGTTTCAAAACTTTTGCAAAACTGTTTCCAAACCTTTACCAGAGGTTTGGAAACCTTTAAGCAATTCAAAAAATTATAGCCGTTACAGGTCAAAGGTTTGGAAACCTTTATCAAGGTTTCGAAACTTTTCAACAAAATTTTCCAAACTTTTTGCTAAAAGTTCCAAGACTTTCATTCTAGTAGCAAAATGTTTGAGACTGTCCTGAGAGGTTTCGAAACCTTTAAAGGAGGTTTCGAAACTTTCATTTAAAATTCAATTTTAACTATTTTAAAAAGTATTTCAAACACTTCTAAAATCTCACAAAAACTTTTCAAACTTATTTTCAAGTTGTTTGAACATAAGAATCATTTTTGAATTCTTTTTAAATTAGTACAAAACATTTTTCAATTATTATATCAAAATCAATATCTCAACGCTTCCACCATCGATTATCATAAAACACATTTTGTTGTTAACATAACACCTAGTGTGAAATATGTTCTCTCGTTGCTCCTCTTCTTTTGACATTTGGGTGTTTAAAAGCCTTTTAACAACCATAAGTTGTCCTTCAACGGTAGGGGTGAATTCTTCTTCTTCCTCTTGCTTGGATTCTTCCAAAATTTCTTCCTCATTATCCGATGCAATCTCTCCATTTTCCAGTGACAACATAGTGTTTCTATTTGGACATTAGCTAGCAATATGGCCATGCCCTAAGCACTTGAAACATTTGATCTCTCGAGATTGTATGGACACTTCTTGTTGCTTTCCTCGAATATTCTCCACCATAGGCTTGGTTTTGGACGTTTCAGCCTGTTCTTTGCCTTGGAAAGGAGTATTTCTTAGAGGTGTGTTTGGACTCTAATTAGGGGCTGCATTTGTGACACCTCTAGAAGATGATCTCTTGCGTTGTTGCCTCTCGATTTTGATAGCCATATACACCATGTCCTCAATTTCAATGTAGTGTTGTAATTCCACTACGTCAGCATTATCTTTGTTTAATTTGGACAAGAACCTTGTCATGGTGGTTTCGCGGTCTTCATGCACACTTGTTCGGATCTTGGCTATTTCCATCTCTTTGTAGTAGTCTTCCACGGTTCTACTTCCTTGTTTAAGATTCTACAACTTATAATAGAGATCACGGTGATAATGAGTAGGCACAAAACATTTCCTTAGAATACGTTTCATTTCTCTCCAAGTGTTGACAGGCCATTCACAGCGTCTCCTTGTTGATCTTAGTTAATCCTACCATACAAGTGCGTAGTCAATAAATTCTAAGGAAGCCATATGCTCCTTCTTTTTCTCGGAATAGTTATGGCATTCAAAGATGTGCTCCACTTTGCTCTCTCAGTCCAAATATACCTCCGGTTTTGATTTTCCTTGAAAGAGAGGAATGTTAACTTGGACGCTCCCAAAATTGTCATCCAATTGCCATGGTTCCTTCTATTGCTCCAGACAGAAATGACATCTTCTTCTTCTTCAATCTCATGGTGCATGGGATGCTTTCTATGATTCTGTCCATCTTGTCCCCTTGGATGCCCTCCACTGGACTCCTCAATATGATCCATCCACTCATGAATTGGTTCTAACTCATCACATAAGAGCTTTTGCAATTCCCTTATTAGAGCTTGTGTTTGGAGGTTCTGGGCTGGTCGTTCTTCCCGGTTGTTTTTATTTGAGTATTGCGACATAGTGTTAGTATGAATAAATGAAACAAAAGTTTAAGTTCCTCACAAATTCACACACACAAAATCCTCACAGACACTCCAAGGAAAGAAATATGGCACTCAATTAACTCGTGTTTACACACTCTGGGAATTCTGATTTCTATTCCCCCTTCTGTGCTCACCAATCTCTTGCCTTTTACCTCTCAAATCTCTCAAATCAAGTTCTTAGATGAACTTACTCAAAACTTGTCAATATCCTAAGAAATGATGGCGTTTGGGCTGAAACAAAGGTTAGGTGTGCAAATAGAAAGAAGGAAAAAGTTTTAAAAAGTTTAGGGATTAAATAAAGAAAATTTTCAAGGATTCAATTGAAAAGGACTAAAGAAAAACAGAAACGTTACCACAAAACTCAACTTACAAATTGGTCTTGAGCAATCAAACTTGAGGAACTTCTTGGAGTTGGTTGCTTGGACGTTTGTACTTGAATCTTCAGCCTTTCAAAATTCGAATTTCTTTTTTATTCACTCTCTCTCTTTTTTAAATCTAATTCAAATTCTTTATATGCTAGAACAATCTGAATTTTCTTTTTTTTTTTTTGTTTTTCTTTCTTTTCTTTTTTTTAATCAGAATTGAAATAACAAGAAATTAGGCTTACTTGATTCTTCCTTTGCTCTGATTACCATTTGATATGCTCTACCTCTCCAAAGATGCTTGTAGAGAGAAGCTTTGATTGCCCGGACCTTAGAATGCAAGCAAGCCTTGGATAACACTTGTTTTTGGAACAAAAGAATGTTAAATGTTGTTGGAAATAAGATAAGGATGATTTGAGAAGAGGTTATGGTGTAGGTTATTGTTTAGACGAAAACGAAGCTGTCTTGGTGAAGGGAATGCATGGGGGATGTTGATGGTTGATTAAGGAAGGAAATGGAGGTGTTTAAATGAAATAAATGATATGGAAGTATATGTTAAGGGATGATGAAGAATGGTGGAAGAAAATGGAATATGGATGGTGATTATATGATGATGGAATGATAGTATTCAAAGGGGCAACGGTTGATCTTATGTTATAGGAACATAAACCCAATCTAGTTGCAACTCTGAGGGTGGTAGATACACTTAGACTTCTTGGAAATGTAATTCCAGAAATCTAAAGTATAAAGGATGGAGGGTGACGCCACAAAACAAAGAGATGATTTGATAAGTTGATAAAGTTCTTAAAAGAACAAGAATGAGAGATTAACTCACAAAATAAATAATCTGATTCAAAGTTATATGCTTAAATGCTAAAATGGCAACATATTTATAGAAAATGAAAGGGTGTGGCCAAGGGACATTTCCCTTTGAAAATGTGGCTGAATAGTAGTGGCCTTAGTGTCTGTTCATTTGGTGGTGTCTTCCTCCTTAACCATTCAGGTTAAGTGGTGTCTCCTTCCAAGAATTGTTGTAACTTTTCGGTTCAAAACTCCAGCCTGCACATCAACATTCATTGGAAAATAAGAGATAGAGGAACAACATTCATGAAGACATCGAAACCCAATTCTACTTGTATCTTACTCGAAATTGGCAAACAAGTGGCCATCATGAATCTGCCCAATGAAGAGTGATATCCCTTTGTTTTGGCGCCCAAACATGTTTCCCTCCATGGTTGGTCGATTGTGTCTCTTGGGGAGGAAACTTGTCTTTCCATGGTTGAGCTGAAGGTTGTAGGCTGAGCTAAGATGAGCTGGATCAAACATGGTTGATCTGAGCTAGCTAGCTAATTTATCTAGCTGAAAGTTCACCATCTTTGAGTGATGATTTGAGCTGAACGGCTAACCCCCTAGCTGCGTGAACAGATCCTTAGGGCCATGATACTCTCGTAGGAGTGTTTAGTACATTTTGGTGTTGATCGGAAGCTGGTAAGTGCTTCAAACAATGATTCTTTGTTTTGATCTCAAATAGTGCATTTGAGCCAAAACGAAGATGGTCAATATAAGCTAAATAAAGAAACAACCTAAACAAATAAGTATGATGGTACTAAACATGTGTTGAATATTAATTATGCATAATATAAGCTAAATAAAGCCGTGGTTCAACACTAATTACTAAGTTATCAATAGTAATATACGGAAATAAACATTATAGGTATATAATATGAGATAGCAAGTGAGTGTAGCACGCGAATTGAGTAAATAAAGAAGAATAAGTAGAACCATTGTCTTTGAGTGTATGTCATAGTGAATTGTCCCTCTCTTTGAGCGTATACTGTGATGGACGACCCCACTCCTTGAGCGTATGTTGCGATGAATACCCCCCTCTTCGAGTTCATATCATAATAAATGATCCCTTTCTTAGAGTGCATACCTTGATGGACAATCCCTCTCTTTGAGTATATGTCACAATGAATGGCACCTCTCTTCGAGTGCATGTCATAGTGAACGGTTCCTTTCTTAGAGCGTATACCGTGATCGACGACCCTTCTCTTTGAGCGTATGTCACGATGAATGACCCCTCTCTTTAAGTTCATGTCATGGAGAATGGTCCCTCTCTTTGAACGTATGTCGCGATGAAAAACCCCTCTCTCCGAGTGCATGTCATAATAAGCATTTCCTCTATTTGAGCGTATACTGTGATCGATGACCCCTCTCTTTGAGCATATGTTCGATGAATGACCCCTCTCTATGATTGCATGTCATGGTGAATGGTCCCTCTCTTTGTGCGCATACCGTCGCTCTTTGAGCGTATGTTGCGATGAAAGACACCTCTTTTCGAGTGCATGTCATAATGAACGGTCCCTCTCATTGAGCGTATGTCGCGATGAATGACCCCTCTTGTCAAGTGTATGTAATAATGAACGATTCCTCTCTTTGAGAGTATGCCATGATGGACGACCCCTCTCTTTGAGCGCATGTCGCGATGGACGACCCCTCTCTTTGAGCGCATATCATGATGAATGACCCCTCTCTTCGAGTGCATGTTATAATAATCCGTCCATTTTTTAGACCGTATACCATGATGGACGACAATTCTTGATGTGTGCCAATCTTGCTGATGATGCTGAGTGGCACACTTTGATTGTAGGACCTAGGAAGGAAGCAAGTCTCTCGCAAGAATTGTCTGCAAAATGAAGAATTAAGAATAAAGGATGAAAGGAATAAGTAGAATTAATAAAAGGAATAGTTTAGGGACTGATTTGGAAGTGGAAAGATGTGTGGTGTTGATGAGGGTGAATGGATGTTTAGGACGTTTTGTGGTGATGAAAAAGGATTGGAATGATGTATAGAATATGAGGATTTGTAACGAATGGTGAAATGGAAATAGTATCTTAAAGATACTCAAAGAAGAAACTAGGTTATAGAAAACTTAATCCTGAACCTTATATTGATCTTTAAGGAAGAAACTAGATTATGGAAATAGTATCTCTTTGTTTTGGTGCCCACTTGCTTTCCCTCCAATATCTTTGTTAGTTATAAGTGTTAGATAAAATAATAATATTATTATTAGGATAAAGTTCTATTTAATAGGACTAAGTAATTAGGACTAACTCCTATATTTTAGGAGTTATTAGTATGTTGAAACTCTTATCTCATTAAGAGATTAGAGTCCTATTTGTTTAAGAGATTAGAATCCTAGTTTTAGTTATTGTAAAACTCTTGCAACAAGAGTCTATATAAGAAGCCATTCGGCTCAGTAATAAAATAAGTAACAGAGACTATTTGTTTTCTACATACAAATTAAATGGGAATAACTATCTCCCATGGTCCCAATCAGTACGACTATACATCACTGGAAGAAGGAAGATTGAGTACCTCTCTAATTTCATGGTCATTCCGACAAAAACAGATCCAAAGTATAGCACCTAGCTGAGTGAAAACACCATGATCATGTCATGGTTGATCAATTCAATGTTTCCTGAAGTTGGGGAGAATTTCATGTTGTATCAAACAGCAGCAGAAATATGGGAAGCAACAAGGGATACCTATTCGAATAATGATAATACTGCAAAACTCTTTCGGATAGAAAAATCTCATCAAAGATCTTCGACAAGGAGATCTTTCAGTTGTGCAATACTATGGTCTTCTCAACAAGTATTGGCAGCAACTTGATTTATACGAGAACAATGAGTGGAAGTGTCAAGATGATAGTCTTTTATATGGTAAACAGAAAAATTAGAGGCGAATTTTCTAGTTCTTATCTGGATTAAATGGAGAGTTTGATGGGGCTAAAGGAAGAATATTGGCAATTAAACCTCTTCCATTGGTACGAGAGGTTTTTTCAGAAATTCGAAGAGAAGACAGTAGAAAAAAAGCAGTGATAGCACCACCAATTCAACAAGATGCTGCAGCTCTTGTCACTAATTCTCATCCTAAGAACCAAACTAGGAGAAATCGACCATGGTGTGAACACTGTCGAAAGCTTGGCCAAAGATCAATGTTGGAAACTCTATGAAAAACCTACTGATTGGAAGCCTACTGGATCCAAAGTTCCAAATGAAGCTAATGTGGCTACCCAAGAATCATTGTCGAGTCCCTTTACTAAGGAACAAATTGTCACATTGCAGCAACTTCTGAAAAATATGACACCTCAATCTTCCAACATTGCACATGCTACTACTGCAGGTAACTCTTTTTCCAAATCCACTATTCAATGGATAGTGGACTCTGGAGCATCAGACCATATGACAGGGGATTTTACTATTTTGGAGAACTATGGTGCTGTTACACTTCCAGCAATTCGAATTGCTGATGGTACCCTTACTCCAGTAGAAGGAAGTGGTTCAGTTACCTTGAATAATAATTTAACTCTTCACAATGTTCTCTATGTTCCTAAGCTTACATGTAATTTGCTTTCTGTTAGCAAGTTAGTTCATGAATCCAAGTGTAATGTTCTTTTTGGCATTGGTGGTTGTACTTTTCAGGAACAGGACTCGAAGAAGGCGATTGGAAAAGCTAGGCTACTAAAGGGCTTATACATACTCGAAGGATGTATCTCTCCTCATCATACCTTCTCTACTTCTCTTAGGAAACAAGTTTTTCTCTCCACTCTTAGCACAAATGAGGTTTTGTTATGGCACTATCGATTAGGACATCCAAATTTTTTTTATTTATCCAAGATGTTACCACACTTATTTGTTAATAAAAATCCATCTTTATTTAATTGTGAATCTTGTCAGCTTGCAAAACATTCTCGCAAACCTTATGTCTCAAATACATATGAACCCACAAAACCTTTTTCAACCATTCACAGTGACATATGGGGTCCTTCCTCTGTCAAAACTATATCTGGATATAGGTGGTTTATTTCCTTCATTGATGACCACTCTCGAAACACATGGGTTTATCTTATGAAAGACATATCTGAAGTAGAAACCATCTTTAAGAACTTCTACCAAAAAATTTCAACCCAGTTTGACACAAAAATAAAACTACTTCGAAGTGACAATGGGAGTGAATACTTAAGTTCTTCTCTTGGTTCTTTCTTTCGAGAAAAAGGAATAGTTCATCTTACTTCATGTGTCAATACACCCCAACAAAATGGAGTGGCAGAGAGAAAAAACCGACATATTCTAGAGGTTACAAGGTCTCTACTTTTCTCGGCCTGTGCACCTAAGTATCTTTGGGGGGAGGCAATTCTGACAGCTACCTATCTCATAAATAGGATGCCAAGCAAAATTTTGGGGTTCAAAATTCCTAGTAAGATTCTTCTTGACTACTTCCCTCACTTTAAACTTTTACATTCAAACATTCCTCCTAGTGTTTTTGGGTGTACTGCCTTTGTACATATACACCATCATCATCGCAGCAAATTAGATCCTAAAGTTGTCAAATGTGTCTTCATAGGGTACTCTCCTAGTCAAAAAGGCTACAAATGTTATTCTCCATCCACAAGGAAAACTTATGTTTCTTTTGATGTAACCTTTTTTGAAGATACACCATATTTTTCCAGGTCAGAAATTCAGCGGGAGAATTCTAAGGAATTTCAGCATATTCATATACCCGAGCAACCTATTTTCCCTTTTCCTACTACTATTTCTCATCAGTCAATTATTTCAGCTCCTTCTAAAAATAATGTGACTAACCGAGAGGATATAATCACTGAATTATCCTCTCCTTTATCCCAGCTTCCTAGTCCTTCGATAAAAAATACACCATCTCAAATCCATGTCTATTCGGGAAGGAAAAAGGCCACTGTAGACCAGCCTAGCATTAGCCAAAGACTAGACTCGATTCCTGCTACTGAAACAGAAATTATTGGTGCTGAAACAGATCCTATTCTTGTCACTGAAACAGAAGATAGAAGTGCTGAAACCGAGAACAATAATGTTGAAAATGAAACTAATAGAGATACTACAGCTGTTGAACTCGATGATTTTCCTATTGCCATCAGAAAAGGAGTAAGAAAATGCACTGCACATCCAATAAATAGATATGTAGCATATGGAAAACTGCAATCTGATTTCAGGGCATTTACGGCTAGCATTGATAGTAAGAAGGTACCAAGAAATGTGGCAGAAGCACTCCAAATTCCAGAATGGAGGAAAGTAGTGGAAGAAGAAATAAAAGCTTTACAAAAGAATAACACATGGAATCTGACTGAGTTACCACATGGAAAGAAAGCTGTTGGGTGTAGGTGGATTTTCACAATCAAATACAAATCAGATGGGAGCATAGAAAGGTATAAGGCAAGGTTGGTTGCTAAAGGTTTTTCACAAACCTATGGTATTGATTATCAGGAAACATTTGCACCTGTTGCAAAGTTGAACACTATTAGGATTTTGTTATCAATAGCTGTCAATATGGATTGGAAATTGCATCAGTTGGATATTAAAAATGCCTTTTTAAATGGTAATCTAGAAGAAGATGTTTATATGGAGGTACCACCGGGACTAGAAGGGAAATTCACAAAAAATACTGTCTGCAAACTCAAGAAATCCCTATATGGTTTAAAGCAATCACCTAGAGCATAGTTCGATAGATTTGCTAAAGCAATGATACAAGGAGGATTCAAGCAAAGTCAAGCCGATCACACTTTATTCAAGAAAGGTGACTCGAATGGTAAGATGACTCTATTAATAGTATATGTAGATGATATTATTATCACTGGAAACAATGAAAAAGAGATAGAAGAATTAAAAGAGAACTTGGCAAAAGAATTCGAAACTAAGGACCTAGGGACCATGAGGTATTTTCTTGGTATGGAAGTTGCCCGATCCAAAGAAGGACTTGTCATCAATCAAAGAAAATATGTGCTAGACCTTCTTACAGAAACATGAATGTTAGGCTGCAAACCAATCGAGACTCCTATGGATCTAACCTTGAAGTTCAGCAAGGAAAAGAATGAAAATCCAACAAACAAAGAAACCTATCAAAAGTTAGTTGGTAAACGAATTTATCTCTCTCTAACACGACCAGATATTGCGTACTCTGTTAGTGTAGTCAGCCAATATATGAGTGATCCTAAGGAAGAACACATGGAAGCAGTAAAGAGAATACTTAGATTCTTAAAGTTTACACCTGGTGCTGGACTTATATTCAGGAAAAATCAAGATAGATCAGTAAAGATCTATACTAATGCAAGTTGGGCAGGAGAATTGACTGATAGAAGATCAGTGAGTGGCTACTGTTCCTATGTTTGGGGAAATCTTGTCACATGGAGAAGCAAGAAACAAGCTGTGGTTTCTCGAAGCAGTGCTGAGTCAGAATACAGAGCTATGGCCCTTGGAATATGTGAAGGGATATGGATTAAAAAACTACTTACAGAATTAGAACTGGAAAGTGAAGGCGACAAAAGTTTTGAGATTTTCAGTGATAGTCAATCGGCCATAAGTATAGCAAAGAACCCAGTACAACATGATAGAACGAAGCACATTGAGATAGATCGACACTTCATTCACGAGAAAGTCAATAGTGGAGTGGCAAACCTACAATATGTGTCTACTAAGAAGCAACTGACAGATATTTTCACCAAAGCCCTTCCAAGAGTTTCCTTCGATGAGCTTTCATTCAAACTGGGTATATACAACATATATACTCCAGTTTGAGAGAGAGTGTTAGTTATAAGTGTTAGATAAAATAATAATATTATTATTAGGATAAAGTTCTATTTAATAGGACTAAGTAATTAGGACTAACTCCTATATTTTAGGAGTTATTAGTATGTTGAAACTCTTATCTCATTAAGAGATTAGAGTCCTATTTGTTTAAGAGATTAGAATCCTATTTTAAGTTATTGTAAAACTCTTGCAACAAGAGTCTATATAAGAAGCCATTCGGCTCAGTAATAAAATAAGTAACAGAGACTATTTCACTCTGTTTTCTACAATCTTGACATCCAATGTGGATGATGGATGGACATGATGCTTGGCGTAGGGTTGGTGATCTTCGGGTGTAGTTGAGATGAGCTAATCAAGCTGGGAGTAAGCTGAATTAAACTGAGCTATCTAGCTGAAAGACATAGCTAAAGTTTGAAACTGAAATAAGCTAATCTAAGATTAAGTCCCTCCAAAATGGCAAGAGCTTCGGCTGAAGCTGGATCTAGACAAAAGGCGAGGGGCATAGAGCGTCCACCAAGGACGGAGCCTGAAGAATCCCAAGCAATGACACCTGCAGCAGCTCCCTTCAAAATTGGGTAAAAGGCGCCATCCGATTAACCTTAACAAAACCGCGGTCCGGTTTTGTCCATCTAGCCTTAGCAAAGGTGGGTTCAGCTAGTCAGGATCTTAGATAGAGAGCATCATTGGCTGATGTATAATCGTCGAAGAGTTTTTGTACGTTAGATAGAGTTAACCATGGTGGATTGAGATGATTATTATGCATAAAGTCATTATGACGATTCCATAAGTTCCATAGAATTGTTATTAGGAAGGAGAATTGGTGCAATGAGAGAAAACCAGCTATTTTAGAAAACCACTGGTGAGGGGAAATTGAAGTATTAGAGAAAATATGGCCTGGAAACCCTGTCAAACGAAGAGCTTCCATGGCACTAGGACAATCCCTTAAAGCATGAAGGGTAATTTCAATATTCGTATTACAAATTGGGCAAACCCTAGTACTGAGATTTGCTTGGAGGATTTTGTGGCTAGATGGTAGGGCATCATGGCTTAATCGCCATAAAGAGCGGTCCCTCTCTTTAAACGTATGCCGTGATGGACGACCCATCTCTTTGAGCGTATGTCATGATGAATGACCCTCTTTTTGAGCCTATATCATAATGAATGGTCACTCTCTTTAAGCGTATACTGTGATGGATAACCCCTCTCTTTGAGCGTGTGTTGCGATGAATGACCCTTCTCTTAGAGTGCATGTCATAATGAACAGTCCCTTTCGTAGAGCGTATACCGCAATAAATGACCCATATATTCGAGTGCATGTCATAATGAACGGGCCACCTATTGCGTATACCGTGATGGTTAACCCCTCTCTTTGAGCGTAAGTCGCGGTAAATGACCCATCTCTTTGAGCAAAAGTCAAAATGAACGATCCCTCTCTTTGAGCATATATCGTGATGGACGACTCATTTCTTTGAGCATATACTACGGTGAATGACAGCTCTCTTCAACTGTATGTCATAATGAACGGTCCCTCTCTTTGAGCGTAAGTCACCTCTCTTCGAGCGTATGTCACAATGAATGGTCCCTCTCTTTGAGTGTATACCGTGATCAATGACCCCTCGTTTTGAGCGTATGTTGCGATGAATGACCCCTCTCTTCGAGTGCATGTCATAATGACTAGTCCCTTTCTAGAGCGTATACCGCAATAAATGACCCCTCTATTCGAGTGCATGTCATTATGAATGGGCCACTATTTATTGCGTATACCATGATGGATGTCCTCTCTCTTTGAGCGTAAGTCACGGTAAATGACCAATCTCTTCAAGCAAATGTCAACATGAACGATCGCTCTCTATGAGCCTATATCGTGATGGACGACTTATTTCTTTGAGCGTATGCCGCGGTGAATGACACCTTTCTTCAACCATATGTCATAATAAACGGTCCCTCTCTTTGAGCGTATGGTTTGATGGAAGACCCCTCTCTTTGAGCGTATGTCACCTCTCTTCGAGTGTATGTCACAATGAATTGTCCCTCTCTTTGAGCGTATACCGTGATCAACGATCCCTCGTTTTGAGTGTATGTTACGATGAATAACCCCTCTTTGAGTGTTTGTCATGGTGAACGGTCCCTCTCATTGAGCTTATACCGTGATAGATGACTCCTCCCTTTTAGCATATGTCGTGATGAATAACCCCTCTCTTCGAGTGCATGTCATAGTGAACGGTCCCTTTCTTAGAGCGTGTACCATGATGGATGATCCTTCTCTTTGAGAATATGTCACGGTGAATGACCCCTCTCTTTGAGTGCATGTCATGGTGAGCGTTCCCTTTCTTAGAGTGTACACCGTGGTGGACGAACCCTCTCTTTGAGCATATGTCGTGATGAATGACCCATCTCTTCGAGCATAAGCCATAACAAACGCTCCCTCTCTTTGAGCGTATACCGTGGTGAACGACCCCTCTCTTCCAGCGTATGTCATGATGAATGACTCCTCACTTCAGTGCATATCATAATGAACGACCCATCTCTTTAAGCACATAACGTGATTGATGACCCCTCTCTTTGTGCGTATGTTCCGATGAATGACCACTCTCTTCGAGTGCATATCATGGTGAACGGTCCCTCTCGTTGAGCGTATACCGTGACGGATGACCCATCTTTTTGAGTGTATGTCGCGATGAATAACCTCTCTCTTTCGAGTGCATGTCATAATGATCGATCCCCATCTTAGTGTGTAGACCGTGATGGACGATCCCTCTCTTTAAGCATATGTCGTGGTGAACAATCCATCTCTTCTAGCGTATGTCATAATGAACGGTCCCTCTCTTTGAGCGTATGCCATGATGGACGACCCCCCTCTTTGAACGTATGCCGCGATGAATGACCCGTCTCTTGAGTGCATATCATGGTGAACGGTCCCACTCATTTAGCATATACCGTGATGGACGACCCCTCTCTTTGAGCATATATTGCGAGGAATGACCCCGCTCTTCAAGTGCATGTCATAATGAACGATCCCTCTCTTTTAGCATATACTGTGATCGATGACCCCTCTCTTCTAGTGTCTGTCATGGTGAACGGTCCCTCTCATTGAGCGTATACCGTGATGAACGACCCCTCCCTTTTAGCGTATGTCGCGATGAATAACCCCTCTTCGAGTGTATGTCATAGTGAACAGTCCCTTTCTTAGAGCGTGTACCATGATGGATGACCCTTCTCTTTGAGAATATGTCACGGTGAATGACCCCTCTCTTTGAGTGCATGTCATGGTGAATGTTCCCTTTCTTAGAGTGTACACCTTGGTGGACGAACCCTCTCTTTCAGCATATGTCGTGATGAATGACCCTTCTCTTCGAGCATATGTCATAGCAAACGCTCCCTCTCTTTGAGCGTATACCGTGATGAACGACCCCTCTCTTCCAGCGTATGTCATGATGGATGACCCCTCATTTCGAGTGCACATCATAATGAACGACCCCTCTCTTTAAGCATATAACGTGATTGATGACCCCTCTTTTTGTGCGTATGTTGCAATGAATGATCACTATCTTCAAGTGCATATCATGGTGAATGGTTCCTCTCTTTGAGCGTATACCGTGACGGACGACCCATCTTTTTAAGCGTATGTCGCGATGAATGGCCCCTCTCTTTCGAGTGCATGTCATAATGATCGGTCCCCATCTTAGTGTGTAGACCATGATGGACGATCCCTCTCTTTAAGCATATGTCGCGGTGAACAACCCATCTCTTCTAGCGTATGTCATAATAAACGGTCCCTCTCTTTGAGCGTATGCCATGATGGACGACCCTCTCTTTGAACGTATGCCGCGATGAATGACCCCTCCCCTCTCTTGAGTGCATATCATGGTGAACGGTCCCACTCTTTTAGCATATACCGTGATGGACAACCCATCTCTTTGAGCATATGTCGCGAGGAATGACCCCGCTCTTCAACTGCATGTCATAATGAACAATCCCTCTCTTTGAGTGTATATCGTGATCGATGACACCTCTCTTTGAGTGTATGTCGCGATAAATGACCACTCTCTTCGAATGCATGTCATAGTCAATGGACCCTTTCTTAGAGCATATACATGATGGAAAACCTGTCTCTTTGAGCATATGTCGCATTGAATGACTCCTCTCTTCGAGCATATGTCATAATGAATGGTCACTCTCCTTGAGCATATGCCGTGATGGATGACCCATCTCTTTGAGCATATGTCGCGAGGAATGACCCCCCTCTTCAACTGCATGTCATAATGAACAATCTCTCTCTTTGAGCGTATACCGTGATCGATGACACCTCTCTTTGAGTGTATGTCGCGATAAAAGACCACTCTCTTCGAATGCATGTCATAGTCAATGGACCCTTTCTTAGAGCATATATATGATGGAAAACCTGTCTCTTTGAGCGTATGTCGCGTTGAATGACTCCTCTCTTCGAGCATATGTCATAATGAATGGTCACTCTCCTTGAGCGTATGCCGTGATGGACGACCACTCTCTTTGAGAGTATGTCGCGATGAATAACCCCTCTGTTCGAGTGCCTATCATGGTGAATGGTCCCTCTCTTTGAGCGTATACCGTGATGGACGACCCCTCCCTTTGAGCGTACGTCGCGATGAATGATCCATCTCTTTGAGTGCATGTCATAATGAACGGTCCCTGTCTTTGAGCATATACCGTGATCAATGACCCCTCTTTTGCGTATGTTATGATGAATGGCGCCTCTCTTCGTGTGAATGCCATAATGAACGATCCCTTTCTTAGAGCGTGTACCGTGATGGATGACCCCTCTCTTTGAGTGTATGTCGCAATGAATGACCCCTCTCTTCGAGTATATGTCATAATGAATGGTTCCTCTCTTTGAGCATATACAGTGATGGACGAACCCTCTCTTTGAGTGTTTGTCGCGATGAATGACCCCTCTCTTCCAGTGCATGTCATGGTGAACGGTCCCTCTCTTTGAGTGTTTACCGTGATGGACGACCTCTCTCTTTGAGTGTATGTCGCAATGAATGACCCCTCTCTTCGAGTGCATGTCATAGTGAATGGTCCCTTAGAGCGTATACCGTGATGGACCACCCCTCTCTTTGAGCGTATGTCGCGATGAATGACCCCTCTCTTCGAGTGCATGTCATTATGAACGGTCCCTCTCTTTGAGCGTATGTCGCGATGAATGACCCCTCTCTTCGAGTGTATGTCATAATGAACGGTCCCTCTCTTTGAGCGTATACTGTGAAGGACGAACCCTCTCTCTGAGCGTATGTCGCGATGAATAAGGGATAATGAAGGCTAAGGAATACGGGAATAAGTTTGAAGAAGGCCTCAAGACTCAAATTTGCTCGTATCCAATCCAAAAATAGCGAACAAGTTGTCTTTACTCTCCCTTAAATGGTGATAATGATGGCTATCATTGCATGTCTTCTCTTTTTTACTTGCTGAAACTGACAACCTTAAAATGATGTAAAGACTCTCTTGAAAGCCTTAAAACCATTGCTGGAAATAACAACATTCAAGTGGTGTAATTGCTCCATTGAATTGCATTGTAACCAATCAGCCTTGATGGGTCTTCAAGGGACTCTAATTGATGTAAATACCTTGTCATTCCTGAGAATATGATAAACCATTTGCTCCAAAAGAATACCCTAGCTGAAATATATAAGCAACCATTAGATAACAACTTATTCAATAAAAATAAAAGTGAATGCATGAAACAAATTTAATGAGCTAGATTAATTAATGAAACTAGTTACATTGAATAATCTAGTTTAATTAATTAACTCGCACACTAAATTAAATTATAAAAACATAAGAAAAATAATATGCTTTAAGTGAACTATCATGCACTAATTAAACTAATGAACTTAATTGAACTAACATGCTTAAATGAACATCAAGCATTATTTATTCTTTGCACACATGCTGAAATTAAATTTAAAAACTTAAGAAAGAACTCATGCAAACTCATGCACAAGTAGGAGGCTGTATTGTTCCAATAAAGCTGGTGTTGCATTCTCTATTTCTAGCCTTGAATAAATAGATTTCCCATGGCCTCTTTAAATTTCTGGGTTTTAGCACGAGTCATAGGTCTAATAGGAAATTCTTCTGATTCATTATTGGTTGTGATCATATCATTGAGCGTATACCGTGATCGATGACCCCTCTCTTTGAGCATACCTTGTGATGAATGACCCCTCTCTTCGAGTTCATGTCATAATGTACGCCCTTTCTTAGAGCGTTTGGCGTGATGAACGACCCCTCTCATTGAGCATAAGTCGCGATGAATGACCCCTATCTTTGAGTGCATGTCTTGGTGAACGGTCCCTCTCTTAGAGCGTATACCGTGATAGACAATTCCTATCTTTGAGCGTATGTCGCAATGAATGACCCCTTTCCTCGAGTGCATGTCATAACAAATAATCCCTTTCTTAGAGCGTACACCGTGATGGATGACCATTCTCTTTGAGGGTATATCGCGATGAATGAGCCCTCTCTTCGAGTGTTTCATAATGAACAGTCCCCTTCTTAGAGCTTATACCAAGATGGAAGACCCCTCTCTTTGAGCATATGTCGCGGTGAATGACCCCTCTCTTCGAGCGCATGTCATAATGAACGGTCCTTCACTTTGTGCGTATGCCGTGATAGACAACCCTATCTTTGAGCGTATGTCACGATGAATAACCTCTCTCTTCGACTGCATGTCATAATGAACGATCCCTTTCTCAGAGCGTATATCGTGACGGAATGACCCCTCTCTTCGAGCGTATGTCATAATGAATAGTCCTTCTCTTTGAGCGTATACCATGATGGATGACCCCTCTCTTTGAGCGTATGTCGCGATAAATGACCCCTTTCTTCGGTGCGTGTCATAATAAACGGGAGCGTATACTATGACGGACGACCCCTCTCTTTGAGTGTATGTCGCAATGAATGACCCCTCTTCAAGTGCATGCCTTAATGAGCGGTCCCTCTTTGAGCATATACCGTGATGGATATCACCACTCTTTGAGCGTATATGACGATAAAAGACCCCTCTCTTCTAGTGCATGTCATAATGAACAGTGCATCTCTTTGAGCGTATACCGTGATCGATGACCACTCCCTTTGATACATGCATGAGAGGGCTAAAGTAATGCACATTAAGCATAAATATGAATCTGTTGGTAAAGTCTGGAAAGTCAGCCAACTTGCCTTGACCTTTTGGATGTGTTCCATGCATTTATGGGCAGAGTTGTCTTCTAATAAATTGACCATTATTCAGTTACCTTTTCAACGCATCTTGAAACGCATCAATTGGATATCGGGTGCTCAAGATATGTTTGTTTTATCGAAGATTGCGCGTGCAGAAAACTAGATACGAGATTATTATGAGATTTTGTAAAGTTCATCTCAAAAGCTAATATATAAAATTTTAGGATGAATTAGACATTAAATAAATTAATTCAAAGTTTGATTATAAAGCTTTGACCATTATTATTAGTATTTTATTTTATTACTTAGGATTCCTTTTAATTAGCTATTCATATGCTGATTTTAGGGGATTTATTTTATCAAGATATCAATATGCTGATATTTAGGGATTGATCAGCTATATATTAGGCAATTCTAAGTTCTCCTCTAGACTATAAAAGGGGACAACCTCTTCTATTGTAAAGACATGAAGAGTATGAATTTCTGAGTTATAAAAACTCTTGGCCTTGGGCCATTTTATTTGCAAGATTGTCACCTTGCTATTTTTCTTATCAGAAGTCTTTATCAACATAAGTACTTCAAGTTTTTATGAGGGAGAATATCTTCACACTCTCGCTTGCCTAAGCAATCGCGTTTAAGAAGGTTAGTTAGAGCTGATTATGGTGTTTGCCTATCTAATTACGGATAGGAGGGTGTCTAGGACAACGATATATCATCAATTCACCGGAGAGATTCGTTTCGTTTGCAAGTGTTTGCCTATTCAATTACGATTAGGAGGGTCTCAAGGACAAATCTATCCAACATCATACCACCACCACCATCTATACTACTATATTTTATATCACTCTTTGAGCATATGTTGCGATGAATGACCCTTCTCTTCGAGTGCATGTCATGGTGAATGTTACCTCTCTTTGATCGTATGTCGCGATGAATGACCCCTCTCTTCGAGTGCGTGTCTTAATGAACGGTCCCTTAAGGTGTATTCCCATATGGACGACCCTTCCCTTTGAGCATATGTCACGATAAAATACCCCACTCTTCGAGTGCATGTCATAATGAACTGTCCCTTTCTTAGAGCGTATACCGTGATGGACGATCCCTCTTGGAGCGTATGTCACGATGAATGACCCCTCTCTTTGAGTGCATGTCATTATGAACGGTCCTTTTCTTAGAGCGTATACCGTGATCGACGACCCTTCTCTTTGAGCGTATGTCTCTATGAATGACCCCTCTCTTTGAGTGAATGCCATGGTGAATGGTCCTTCTCATTGAGTGTACGTCGTGATGGACAACACCTCTCCTTCAGCGTATGTCGGGATGAATGACCCCTTTGTTCGAGTGCATGACATAATGAATGGTCCCTTTCTTAGAGAGTATTCCATGATAGAAGACAACTCTCTTTGAGCGTATGTCGCGATGAATAACCCCTCTGTTCTAGTGCATGTCATAATAATGGTTCCTTTCTTAGAGCGTATATCGTGATGAACGACCCCTCTCATTGAGCGTATATCACGATGAATGACCCCTCTCTTCGAGTGCATGTCATGGTATACGGTCTCTCTCTTTCAGCGTATGTCGTGGTGGACGACTCTTGTCTTTGAGTTTGTCGCGAAGAATGACCCCTATCTTCGAGTGCGTGTCAATAATGAACAGTCCATCTCTTTGAGCGTATGTCGCGATTAATGACCCCTCTTTGAGTGTATGTCTTAATGAACGATCCCTTTCTTAGAGTGTATACCGTGATGGACGACCATTCTCTTTGAGCGTATGTCGCGATGAATGAACTCTCTCTTCAAGCGTACGTCATAATGAACGATCCCTCTCTTTAAGCGTATACCGTGAACGATGACCCCTCTCTTTGAGTGTATGTTGCGATAAAAGACCCCTCTCTTCGAGTGCATCTCCTGCTGAATGGTCCCTCTCTTGGAGCTTGTTATAATGAATGATCCCTTTCTAAGAACGTATACCACGACGAACGACCCCTCTCTTTGAGCGTATGTCGCGGTGAATTATCCCTCTTATCGAGAGTATGTCTTCATGAACGGTCCCTCTCTTTGAGCATATGTCGTGACGGGCGACCCCTCTCTTTGAGCTTATGTCGCGATGAATGACCCCTATCTTCGTGTGCATGTCATGGTGAATGGTCCCTCTCTTTGAGCGTATACCCTGATAGATGACTCCACTCCTTGAGCATATGTCACGTTGAATGACCCCTCTCTTCGAATGCTTGTCATAATGATCGGTCCCTTTCTTGGAGTGTATACTGTGATGGACGACCATTCTCTTATCTTTCCAATGCATGTTGAATCGCATCAATCAGATATTGGAAGCTCGAGATATGACAAAATTACTAAAGACTGTGCAGGCTAAAATTTTAAACCAAAAAGTTCCAACAACTCTTTGAAGGAGACACCATTCAACCGAACGGTTAAGGAGGGAGACACCACCAATTGAACAGACACCAAGGCCACTATTCAGCCACCTTTTCAAAGGGAAATTTCCCTTGGCCACTGATATTCTCCAACTCTCCAAAGATGCTTGTAAAGAGAAGCTTTGATTGCCCGGACCTTAGAATGCAAGAAAGCCTTGTATCATGCTTGTTTCATTAACAAAAGAATGTTAAAGAATGCTTGAAATAAGCTAAGGATGATTTAAGAAGAGGTCATGGTGTGGGGTATTGTTTAGATGAAAAGGAAGTTGTCTTGGTGAAGGGAATGCGTGGGGGATGTTGATGGTTGATTAAGGAAGAAAATGGAGGTGTTTAAGTGAAGTAAATGATATGGAAGGATATGTTAAGGGCTGGTGAAGAATGGTGGACGAAAATGGAATGTGGGTGGTGATTATTTGACGATGGAATGATAGTATTCAAAGGGGCAAAGGTTGAACTTACGTTATAGGAACATAAACTCAATCTATTTGCAACTCTGAGGGTGGTAGATACACTTAGACCTCTTGGAAGTGTAATTCCAGAAATCTAAAGTATAAAGGATGGAGGGTGACGCCACAAATCAAAGAGATGATTTGATAAGTCGATAAAGTTCTTAAAAGAATAAGAATGAGAGATTAACTCACAAAATAAATAATCTGATTCAAAGTTGTGTGTTCAAATGCTAAAATGACTACATATTTATAGGAAATAAAAGGGTGTGGCCAAGGGACATTCCCCTTTGAAAAGGTGGATGAATAATGGCCTTGGTGTTTTTTCAATTGGTGATGTCTCCCTCCTTAACCGTTCGGGTTGAATGGTGTCTCCTTCCAAGAATTGTTGAAATTTTCGGTTCAAAATTCCACCCTGTACAGTATTTAGTAAATTGGACATATCTTAAGTTCCCGATATCAGATTGATGCAATTCAACATGCATTTGAAAGATAAGAGATAGAGGAACAACTTTAATGCAGACACCGAAACCCAATTCTACTTGTATCTTACTCGAAACTGGAAAACAAGTGGACCATCATGAATCTGCCCAATGAAGAGTGTTGTCTTTTTGTTTTGGCGCCCAAACATGTTTCACTCCATGGTTGGTCGGTTGTGTCTCTTGGGGAGGAACATGTCCTTCCATGTTTGAGCTGAAAGTGTAGGGTGAGCTAAGATGAGCTGGATGAATTAAGGTTGAGCTGAGCTAGCTAGATGATTTAGATATCTGAAAATTCACCATCTAGCTGAACGGCTAACCCCTTAGCTGAGTGAATTGATCCTTAGGGCCGTAATACTCTCCTTAATCCATAAGAGTGTATAGGAGATTATCCGAATCCCAAATGAAGGGAAATTCTCCATTTGTCGTTTTGAGCTCGTTTTGAATTCGTGAGCTAGAACGAAGCTATCTTCCACTTTATTGCGCTGCCTAGGAGTGTTTAGTACATTTAGGTGTTGATCAGAAGCTGGTAAGTGCCTCAAACAATGATTCTTTGTTTTGAGCTCAAATGGTGCATTTGAGCTAAAAAAATAGATGGCCAATAGTCCCTTAAGCTGTGCTTAACATAACCTGGAAAGAAACAACTTAAACTAATAAGTATGATGTTACTAAACATGTGTTGAATATTAATTATGCATAATATAAGCTAAATAAAGATGTGGTTCAATACTAATTACTAAGTTATCAATAGTAATATAAGGAAATAAACATTATAGGTATATAATATGAGATAACAAGTGAGTATAGCGCATGAATTGAGTAAATAAAGAGGATTAAATTGAACCACAGTCTTCGAGTGCATGTCATAGTCAACTGTCCCTCTCTTTGAGCGTATACTGTGATGGACGACCCTACTCCTTGAGCGTATGTTGCGATGAATGACCCCTCTCTTCTAGTGCATGTCAAAATGAATGATCCTTTTCTTAGAGCGTATACCATGATGGACGACCCCTATCTTTGAGCGTATGTCACGATGAATGACACCTCTCTTCGAGTGCATGTCATAATAAACGTTTCCTCTATTTGAGCGTATACCGTGATCGATGACCCCTCTCTTTGAGCATATGTTCGATGAAGGACCCCTCCCTAAGAGTGCATGTCATGGTGAACGGTCCCTCTCTTTGAGCGTATACCGTCGCTTTTTGAGCGTATGTCACGATGAAAGACCCTTCTCTTCGAGTGCATGTCATAATGAATGGTCCCTCTCATTGAGCGTATGTCGCGGTGAATGACCCCTCTCGTTAAGTGTTTGTCATAATGAACGGTTCCTCTCTTTGAGAGTATACCGTGATGGACGACCCTTCTCTTTGAGCGAATGTCGCGATGCATAAACAATCTCTTTGATTGTATTTCATGGTGAATGGTCTCTCTCTTTGAGCGTATACCGTGATAGACAACTTCTCTCTTTTTGCGTATGTCGCGATGAATGACCTCTCTCTTCGAGTGCATGTTATAATAAACCATCACTTTCTTAGACCGTATACCGTGATGGACGACCATTCTTGATGTGTGCCAATCTTGTTGATGATGCTGAGTGGAACACTTTGATTGTTGGACCTAGGAAGGAAGCAAGTCTCTCGCAAGAATTGACTGCAAAATGAAGAATTAAGGATAAAGGATGAAAGAAATAAGTAGAATTAATAAAAGGAATAGTTTAGGAACTGATTTGGAAGCGGAAGGATGTGTGGTGTTGATGAGGGTGAATGGATGTTTAGGATGTTTTGTGGTGATGACAAAGGATTGGAATGATGTATAGAATGAGAGGATATGTAATGAATGGTGAAATGAAAATAGTATCTTAAAGATACTCAAGGAAGAAACTAGGTTATAGAAAACCTAATTCTGAAACTTATATTGATCTTTAAGGGGTGGTGATAAACAAACTTTTACCCTTTTAGTATATTAAACAAAAAGAACTAGAAGTACCAAGATGATAGGAAATGGGTTGACACCAAAAGTAAAAAAGTACATGATAAGTCGGTAAAGTTCCAAGAAGAACTAAACGCGAGAAAATTCTCACAATGGATAAAATATATTGTGAATTGTGTTTTACAAATGAAAATTTAAGTCCAATTTATAGGGAATAAAAGGGTGTGGCCAAAGGACATTTCCCTTTGAAAAGGTGATCGAATAGTGGCCTTGGTGATTGTCCAACTGGTGGTTTCTCCCTCCTTAACCGTTCGGTTGAATAGTGTCTCCTTCCAAAAGTTGTTGGAACTTTTCGGTTTAAAATTCTAACCTGCATAGTCTTCAGTAATTTGGCCATATCTCGAGTTCCTGATATTGGGTTGATTCGATTCTACATGCGTTGGAAATATAAGAGATAGAGGCACAACTTTTATGAAGACCAAAAAACCTAATTCTGCTTGAATCATGCTAGAAAATGGAAAACAAGTGGACCATCATGAATCTGTTCATTGAAAAGTGTTATCTCTTTGTTTGGTTGCCCACTTGCTTTCCCTCCGATATCATGGAATCCAATGTGGATGATGGACGGACATGATGCTTGGTGAAGGGTTGGTGACCTTCCGGTGTAGTTGAGATGAGCTAATCAAGCTGGAGTGAGCTGAATTAAACTGAGCTATCTAGCTGAAAGATATAGCTAAAGTTTGAAGCTGAAATAAGCTAATATGAGATGTCTTTAGCAAAGTGAGTTGGTCTGTTAGCTTCCCTATACTCTCTTCTAGTGCTAGGAGTGTTTTGGAGCTGATCCGAATCTCCTGAGGCCTCGTTTTGAATTATGATTCGTCTGAGCTCATATGGGATTTGTGAGCTGACATGAAGCTAGTCATGAGTCCTTTAAGTACTGTAGGAGTGTTCCATGCATTTCCAAGCTATTCTGAAGTTGGCTCATTGTGTTTCTAACATTACCTTCCGTTTAGCTTCTTCTTAGTTGACTGAGCTGACACCGAGCTAATACTTACTCCTTGAACAATATGTAAGTTCTACGAAGAAAACATAATAGTCGAAATAATGAGAATACTTAAAATAACTTAATATAAATTTAGATCTAAGTTGAAACTTAATTATGTGGTTATAATGACTATTCATGTTTATAGCCCTCTCTTTGAGCGTATATCGCGATGAAAGACCCCTCTCTTTGAGTGTATATTGCGATGAAAGACCCTTATCTTCGAGTGCGTGTCATAATGAATGGTCCCTTTCTTAGAGCGTATACTGTGATGGACGACCCCTCTCTTTGAGCGTATGACACGAAGAATGACCCCTCTCTTTGAGCATATGTCATAATGAACGGTCCCTCTCTTTGAGCGTATATCGTGATGGATGACCCCTCTCTCCAAGGATATGTCATAATAACGATCCCTAGCTATGACCGAGTGTCGTGATAGATGACCCCTCTCTTTGAGCATATGTCGCGATGAATGAACCTTATCTTTGAGTGAATATAATAATGAACGATCCTTCTCTTTAAGCGTATACTATGATGGACGACCCCTATGTTTGAGCGTATGACTGGATGAATGATACCTCTGTTCGAGTGCATGTCATAAACGGTCCCTTTCTTAGAGCGTATACCCTGATGAATGACCCCTCTCTTTGAACGTAAGTCACAGTGAATGGCCCCTCACTTCGAGCGCATGTCATAATGAACGGTCATTCTCTTTGAGAGTATACCGTGATGGACGACCCCTCTCTTCGAGTGAATGTCATAATGTACGGTCCCTTTCTGAGAGCGTATGAGAGAATCCATTCAATTTTTTTTTTGAAAGAAAGGGCCTCATTAAAAAAACCCTATAGCCAGTCACCTCGGTAGGTGAGTAGGCCCCTATGGGGAAAAGACTACCCAAGTTTTTATGAGAAGAAGAGGGGAACCTCTCTGTGATTAAAGAAGCCCGAATAAAATCGGAAAAGTTACATCAAAAAGAGAACGAAAGAAAATAACGCAAAGCTCTAGAAGCAAGGAAATGAGCTACAACATTTGCTTCTCTAGGTACATAACAAATCTTACAATCATGCAAAGTACCAAGAGTACAACGAATGAGAGACACTAAAGGTTGCACCGTGGAAATATCATGATGATGGGTGTTAACTTTGTTGGCAATGGAAGCAGAATCAGTCTCAAGGATGGCGTTAGACCAGCCATTATCAACAACAAGATTAAGTCCCTCCCAAATGACAAGAGCTTCGACTGAAGCTGGATCTGGATAGAAGGCGAGGGGAATAGAGCGTCCACCAAGGACAGAGCTTGAAGAATCCCGAGCGAAGACACCTGCAACAGCTCCCTTTAAAATTGGGTAAAAGGCGTCATCCTTATTAACCTTAACAAAACTGCGGTCCGATTTTGTCCATCTAGCCTGAGCAAAGGTGGGCTCAGCTAATCAAGATCTTAGATGGAGAACATCATTGGCTGATGTATAATCGTCGAAGAGTTTTCGTGCGTTAGATACAGTTAACGATGGTGGTTATGGACAAAGTCATTACGACGATTCCATAAGTTCCATAGACTTGTTATCAAGAAGGAGAATTGGTACAATGAGAGAAAACCAGTTAATTTAGAAAGCCACTGGTGGGGGAAGATTGAAGTATTAGAGAAAATACGGCATAGAAACCCTGCCAAACGGAGAGCTTCCATGGCACTAGGACAATCCCTTAAAGCATGAAGGGTAGTTTCAATATTCGTATTACAATTGGGCAAACCCCAGTACCGAGATTTGCTTGGAGGATTTTGTGTCCAGACGGTAGGGCATCATGTCTTAATCGCCATCCAAAGGAACGAACCTTAGGCAAGGTAGGCAACTTAGAAAGAATTTTCCATAGCCTAGAGGGTCTATTAACTGGCCCTAGTTGTAGTTGGAGAAATTGATAAACAGAACGCACAATATAGATGCCAGAGTCTTGATGACACCAAAGGGTAGTATCTTTCCTATCATTAATGATTGGTACATTAAAGATTATGTTAGCATCTTCGTAAGAGAAATAATCTCTCACCTTGGATATATCCCATCGGGGTAGATTAGACAGCATAAAAAATCCCGCTCGAAGAGGGACTTTATCATTCACTTCATAATCGCCATAAAGGTGTAAAGGCTTAGATCCTCCTCAATTGTCGAAGTGTATCTGTATCTTACTTGACATACCTGGTCGTTTAAAGAAGCCATTTCCAAGTTTAGAGATAACTATACTAAGACCTTTCCAAGCAAAGGAAGATCTTCGAGTGGAATCGGGTTCGAGCTCAGAACCCGATGGATAATATTTGCACTTGTAGACCTGACTAAGAAGAATATCAGGCTCAAAATTTAGTCTACAAATTTGTTTACCAAGTAACACAATGTTGAAATGGTGAAGATCGTGAAATCCTATACCTCTGTCTACTTTCGGTAGATAGATATTGTCTCACTGAAGCATATGCCATCCATGTTTATCGGCTTTACCCGACGACCAGTAACGGCATATCGAAGTAGTCATATCATCGATAATGTTTTGAGGTAGAAGGTAACAAGACATAACATTTTGTGGCATTGATTGTACGAAAGATTTGATTAAAATTTTTCTACCGCTAAAGGAGAGCAAGTGCTTATCCCATTTGCTAAGACGAGCATTCATTTTGTCTCTGGAAAACCCAAAGTTGTCTTATTCTTCCCATTGAGGAGTGAAACCCCCAAATAAATACCAGGGTCATCGATCTCTCTTACATTAAGGATTCTATTGATTTCTTATTGAAGGGATATAGATGTTTTGCATGAGAAATATATAGTTGATTTTTTAAAATTCACCGCCTGACCAGACGAAATGGCAAAAGTATACAAAGCGTCCTTGAGGTGTTGAGCTTCTGTAGTTATATTCTTAATGAACACCACACAATCATCAACAAAGAGGAGGTTATTTATACGGGGGTCGTTCCTGGTAGCACAAAGGCCAGGGAGATTGCCAATAACTTTCTCAGCATTGAGCAATGCTGAAATACCTTGAGTATAGAAAAGAAACAAGAAAGGTGAAAGGGGATCTCCTTGTCGAAGTCCTCTTTGAGGTTTAAAAGGTCATGAAAGAGAATCATAGTCACGTACTTAGAAAGAAACCGAAGAGACACAATTCATAATAAGGGAAACCTATTTGTCATTAAAACCTACATAGAGTATAATTTGTTGTAGAAAAGACCATTCGACACGGTCGAAAGCTTCCTACATGTCCAATTTTAAACTAGCACCTTTGGCAAGAGAGGACTCGTTAGTATTTAAAGTGTGGATAAGCTCATGGGCAATGAGAATATTGTCGGTAATGTTCCTACCTTGAACAAAGACAGCTTGATTACCGCCTATACATAAAAGGATGATAGATTTCAAACGATTAACAAGCACTTTGGAAACAATCTTATAGATAACTATGCATAGGCTAATAGGTCTGAGATGTCACATACTTGTGGGATCATTAATTTTGGGTATAAGAACGATGATAGTACGATTGACCTCTTCCATGTGAACAGACCCACTCTGGAGTCTGAGGCAGAGGTTTATAAAGTCCTGGCCAAAGATATCCCAAAGTTTCCTAAAGAAACCACTTGGAAATCCGTAAACTCTCGGGGCTTTCCTCGGATCAATATCGCGAAAAGCAGTGGTAATTTCTTCTACTGTGAATTCCTTATTAAGGTCATTGTTCATGGTCTCAGTAACAATATTTGGAATGTTGTCTAAAATGGGAGATGCAATAGTAGGAAAAGAGGATGAGAAGAGAGTCTGGAAGTAATCAATGACAGTAGCCATGATGTCTTTCATGTGCATTTGCCAAATATTTTCATTGTAGAAAAGCCCAGTAATATGGTTTTTTCGTTGGCGATTGTTTGCTCTTGCATGGAAAAATGAAGTATTTTTGTCACCATGTTCTAGCCAGGTGGTGTAGGAAACCTTCACAAGGTTTCGAAACCTTGCGGGTAGTTTCAATTCTGGATAGCTACTGGACGCGAAAAGTTTCGAAACTTTCCAGGAAAGTTTCGAAACCTTTTAAAAAAAGTTTCGAAACCTTAGGGAAGGTTTCGAAACCTTTGATCACCAAGAATTGAAAGTTGCTAGAAATTATACTTTAGTCCTAGATATCTTCCTTTGTTCGATTAAGGTACTTACTGTTATTATTTAGAGCTAAAATTTTGCATGCAAGTATAAATTTGATTTAATTTCAAGATGGTAATCATAATTTGGATGAAGTCCTTGTATTTTGGAAGATTTACATTTTGGTCCCTAAATTAGAAGAACATGCAATTGATGATGATAGAATGATCCGTTTAAGTTGAAATTTGCTATGAGGAACTCTTGTATGTTTAATTGAACATTGATGGAAAGAATTTCTACTTTACTAATTGAATTTAAAAGTTTTACGTTTTAGTCCTTAATCTACTCAAGTGTTTAATCGGATGTTTGTTTTTAATTAAAGTGTTACCGATGATGCTTTGTATGAGACCTTGACATATAGGAATAAGTTTGCACATCTAGGCAAGATAAAATAAAAAAAATATAACGGTTTTAAGGTTGTTTATCGGATTGAACCCTTGCGGGTTTGGTTTGATATTCCCCGTGTAACCCATTAGTGTCGGTTCCGTCCAGGCCGGCTAATAGATCCGTGTATTCGGTGAATCGTCCAGGCTGGTTCCGTAATGAATGACCCCTCTCATCGAGTGCATGTCAGGGTGAACATTCTCTCTCTTTGAGCGTATACCGTGAGGGACGACACCTCTCTTTGAGCGTATATCACGATATTTGACCCCTCTCTTCGAGTGCAAGTCATAATTAATGGTCCCTTTCTTAGAGCGTATACCGTGATGGACAACCCTCTCTTTGAGCGTATGTCACGATTAATGACCCCTCTCTTTGAGTACATGTCAGTGAATGGTCCTTTTCTTAGAGCGTTTACCGTGATGGACGACACCTCTCGTTGAGCGTATGTCACAATGAATGACCCCTCTCTTCGAGTGCATGTCATAGTGAATGGTCCCTTAGAGTGTATACCGTGAGGGACGAACCCTCTCTTTGAGCGTATTTCGCGATGAATAGGGGATAATGAAGGCTAAGGAATACGAGAATAAGTTTGAAGAAGACCTCAAGACTCAAATATCCTCGAATTCTCTCCTTAACTGTTGTTTTAATTCTTGTCTTTACTCTCCCTTAAATGGTGATAATGAAGGCTATCATTTCATGTCTTCTCTTTCTTGCTTGCAGAAACTGACAAACTTAAAATGATGTAAAGGCTCTCTTGAAAGCCTTAAAACCATTGCTGGAAATAACAATATTCAAGTGGCGTAATTTCTCCATTGAATTGCATTGTAACCAATCAGCCTTGATGGGTCTTCAAGGGACTTTAATTGATGTAAATGCCTTGTCATTCCTGAGAATATGATAAACCATTTGTTCCAAAAGAATACCCTAGATGAAATATATAAGCAACCATTAGATAACAACTTATTCAATAAAAATAAAAGTGAATGCATGAAACAGATTTAATGAGCTAGATTAATTAATGAAACTAGTTACATTGAATGATCTAGTTTAATTAATTAACTCACACACGAAATTAACTTATAAAAACATAAGAAAACTAACATGCTTTAAGTGAACTATCATGCATTAATTAAACTAATGAACTCATGCACAAGTAGGAGGTTGTATTGTTCCAATAAAGCTGGTGTTGCATTCTCTACTTCTAGCCTTGAATAAATAGATTTCCCATGGACTCTTGGAATTTCTAGGTTTTAGCACGAGTCATAGGTCCAATAGGAAATTTTTCTGATTCGTTGTTGGTTGTGATCATATCATTGAGCGTATATCGTGATCGATGACCCCTCTCTTTAAGCGTACCTTGCAATGAATGACCCCTTTCTTCAGGTTCATGTCATAATGCATAGTCCCTTTCTTAGCGCATATAGTGTGATGAACGACCCCTCTCATTGAGTATAAGTCGCGATGAATGATCCCTATCTTTGAGTGCATGTCTTGGTGAACGGTCCCTCTCTTTGAGCGTATACCGTGATAGGCAACTCATAATCAAAAGCCCATAATTAAATATTTAAACTCATAAAATTTGATTTAATAACATTTGGTTGTCGTTTTGTTGGGATTAAAACGTGCATGTCTAAATGGGCTTTATAGAGATTCCGTTCTAATTTTAACCGAGTAAAATTCTAAAAATTTCAGATTAATCTGTATAATTTTATTCAAAAGCTAATAATTAATTATTTAAAATCATAAAATTTGATTTTAATAAAATTTGGTTATCGTTTTGATGCGATTAAAACGTGCATATCTAAATGGGTTTTATACAGATTCCGTTCGAATTTTAACCGAGTAAAAAGCTAAAAATTGGAGATTAATCTGTATAATTTTGTTCAAAAGACAATAAATAACTATTTGAACTCATAAAATTTAATTTAATAACAATTGGTTATCGTTTTGTTGGGATTAAAACGTGCATGTCTAAATGGGCTTTATAGAGATTTCGTTCCAATTTTAACCGAGTAAAAAGCTGAAAATTTTAGATTAATCTATATAATTTTATTCAAAAGCCTATAATTAACTATTTGAACTCATAAAATTTAAGTTAATAAAATTTGGTTGTCATTTTGATGCGATTAATCCGAGCATGTCTAAATGTGCCCTATAAAGAATCCGTTTGAATTTTAACCGAGTAAAAACCTTAAAATTTGAGATTAATTTGTATAATTTTGTTCAAAAGCCCATAATTAAATATTTAAACTCATAAAATTTGAATTAATAACATTTGGTTGTCGTTTTGTTGGTATTAAACGTGCATGTCTAAATGGGCTTTATAGAGATTCCGTTCGAATTTTAACCAAGTAAGAAGCTGAAAATTTGAGATTAATCTGCATAATTTTGTTCAAAAGCCTATAATTAACTATTTGAACTCACAAAATTTAATTTAATAATATTTGGTTTTCCTTTTGATGCGATTAATACGAGCATGTCTAAATGTGCCCTATAAAGAATCCGTTTGAATTTTAACCGAGTAAAAACCTTAAAATTTGAGATTAATTTGTATAATTTTGTTCAAAAGCCCATAATTAAATATTTAAACTCATAAAATTTGATTTAATAACATTTGGTTGTCGTTTTGTTTGTATTAAACGTGCATGTCTAAATGGGCTTTATAGAGATTCCGTTCGAATTTTAACCAAGTAAGAAGCTGAAAATTTGAGATTAATCTGCATAATTTTGTTTAAAAGCCTATAATTAACTATTTGAACTTACAAAATTTAATTTAATAATATTTGGTTCTCGTTTTGATGCGAATGATACGAGCATGTCTAAATATGCTCTATAGAGAATCCGTTCAAATTTTAACCGAGTAAAAACCTTAAAATTTGAGATTAATCTGTATAATTTTGTTCAAAAGCCCATAATTAAATATTTAAACTCATAAAATTTGATTTAATAACATTTGGTTGTCGTTTTGTTGGGATTAAAACGTGTATGTCTAAATGGGCTTTATAGAGATTCCGTTCTAATTTTAACCGAGTAAAATTCTGAAAATTTCAGATTAATCTGTATAATTTTGTTCAAAGGCTAATAATTTAAAACTTGGAATCATAAAATTTGATTTTAATGAAATTTGGTTGTCGTTTTGATGCGATTAAAACGTGCATGTCTAAATGGGCTTTATAGAGATTTCATTCTAATTTTAACCGAGTAAAAACCTGAAAATTTTAGGTTAATCTGTATAATTTTGTTCAAAATCCTATAATTAACTATTTGAACTCATAAAATTTAATTTAATAACATTTGGTTGTTGTTTTGATGCGATTAACACGAGCATGTCAAAATGTGCTCTATAGAGAATCCGTTCGAATTTTAACCGAGTAAAAACCTTAAAATTTGAGATTAATCTGTATAATTTTGTTCAAAAGACCATAATTAAATATTTAAACTCATAAAATTTGATTTAATAACATTTGGTTGTCGTTTTGTTGGGATTAAAACGTGCATGTCTAAATGGGCTTTATAGAGATTCTGTTCTAATTTTAACCGAGTAAAATTCTGAAAATTTCAGATTAATCTATATAATTTTGTTCAAAGGCTAATAATTAAATATTTAGAATCATAAAATTTGATTTTAATAAAATTTGGTTGTCTTTTTGATGCGATTAAAATGTGCATGTCTAAATGAGCTTTATAGAGATTTCGTTCTAATTTTAACCGAGTAAAAACCTGAAAATTATAGATTAATCTGTCTAATTTTGTTCAAAAGCCTATAATTAACTATTTGAACTCATAAAATTTAATTTAATAACATTTGGTTGTCGTTTTGATGCGATTAACACGAGCATGTGAAAATATGCTCTATAGAGAATTCGTTCGAATTTTAACCGAGCAAAACCCTTAAAATTTGAGATTAATCTGTATAATTTTGTTCAAAATCCCATAATTAAATATTTAAACTCATAAAATTTGATTTAATAACATTTGGTTGTTGTTTTGATGCGATTAAAATGTGCATGTCTAAATGGGCTTTATAGAGATTTCGTTCTAATTTTAACCTAGTAAAATTCTGAAAATTTCAGATTAATTGTATAATTTTGTTCAAAATCTTTGAGTGCATGTCTTGGTGAACGGTCCCTCTCTTTGAGCGTATACCGTGATAGACAACTCATAATCAAAAGCCCATAATTAAATATTTAAACTCATAAAATTTGATTTAATAACATTTGGTTGTCGTTTTGTTGGGATTAAAACGTGCATGTCTAAATGGGCTTTATAGAGATTCCGTTCTAATTTTAACCGAGTAAAATTTTGAAAATTTCAGATTAATCGGTATAATTTTGTTCAAAATCTAATAATTAAATATTTGAAATCATAAAATTTGATTTTAATAAAATTTGGTTGTCGTTTTGATGCGATTAAAACGTGCATGTCAAAATGGGTTTTATAGAAATTCTATTCGAATTTTAACCGAGTAAAAAGCTAAAAATTTGAGATTAATCTATATAATTTTGTTCAAAAGCCTATAATTAACTATTTGAGCTCATGAAATTGAAGTTAATAAAATTTGGTTGTCGTTTTGATGCTATTAATAGGAGCATGTCTAAATGTGCTCTATAAAGAATCCGTTTGAATTTTAACCGAGTAAAAACCTTTAAATTTGAGATTAATTTGTATAATTTTGTTCAAAATCCCATAATTAAATATTTCATCTCATAAAATTTGATTTAATAACATTTGGTTGTCGTTTTGTTGGGATTAAAACGTGCATGTCTAAATGGGATTTATAGAGATTCTGTTCTAATTTTAACCGAGTAAAATTCTGAAAATTTGAGATTAATCTGTATAATTTTGTTCAAAGCCTAATAATTAAATATTTAGAATCATAAAATTTGATTTTAATAAAATTTGGTTGTCGTTTTGATGCGATTAAAACGTGTATGTCTAAATGGGCTTTATAGAGATTTCGTTCTAATTTTAACCGAGTAAAAACCTAAAAATTTTAGATTAATCTGTATAATTTTGTTCAAAAGCCTAACCCCCTTAGCCCAGCCTGGACAAAACCGGCACTAAACAAGTCACACGGGGAATATCAAACCAAACCTGCGAAGGTTCGATTCGATAAACAACCCTAAAACCGTTATACTTTTTTTTTCTTATCTTACCTAGATGTATAATTTTATTCCTACGTGTCGAGGAATCATGCAAAGTAATACCGGTAACACAATAATTAAAAACAACCATCCAATTAAACACTAACATGGATTAAGGACTAAAACGTAAAAATTTAAAATACAATTAGTAAAGTAGAAGTTTCCTACATCAATGTTCAATTAAACATACAAGAGTTTCTCATAGCAAATTACAACTCAAAACGGATCATTCTAACACCATTAATTGCATGTTTCTCTAATTTAGGGACCAAAATGTAATTCTTCCAAATTACAAGGACTTCAACCAAATTAGATTAACTATCTTGAAATTAAACCAACTTTAAGCATGCATGCAAAATTCTAGCTCAAAATAACGTCTACAAGTACCTTAATCGAACAAAGGAAGATATCCGGGACTAAAATAAAATTTCAACAATTAATAAATCCTGGTGGTCAAAGGTTTGGAAACCTTCGTAAAAGGTTTCGAAACTTTCCTGAAAGTTTCCATACCTTTCGCGTCCAGTAGCTTTTCAACTTGAAACTGCCCGCAAGGTTTAGAAATCTTCGAGAAGGTTTCCAAACTATTTGTCAAAGGTTTCGGAACCTTCAATCAAAGGTTTCGAAACTTTGGGTCTGGAACCAATAATTTCATTTCACCAAGTACAAACCAAATGCTCAAAATTCAACCATTAGTTAGAACCTCTAAATGCATCAATCCTAAACATGATTAACTTCATATGGCACATAATCAACAACGTCATGGACATCACTCAAGCTATAGGCATGCTCCCTAAGAAAAGCGATGTACAATAATTCAATCCAACAAATACATGCTAGAACATGCTTCAACCATTCAAGTAATTCCAAAGTTCAACAATTGACATTCAAACAATAATGGTCTTATTACAACATAAACCAAAGCCTAATTACACACACTACACATTGTTTGGGTTACACATTGCCTTGCCCAATTTATTTGTCAAAAACATACCAAATTTCAAGTGATCTTCCCCTTGGTCTCCTTGCCCCGAACGAAGCTCCAAGTGCCCTTATTTTTCTGCAAAGATGAAAAGAGAGCTTAAGCAAACTTGCTTAGTGAGGTAGCTCCACAAATAATCATCAATGCATTTATTTTAAACCGTGAAGAAAACATAATTTAAAATTCATATTTAAATCATGCATGCTAAAATTCCATTGTCCAAGTTCATTAAATCATATGCATCCTTGAGTTCTCATAACCTTGCCAAAACAATTCATAAATGATGCCCCAAACCTTTTTCTCAATTTCAAGTATGTATATTGGCTTTCTAGTGAACACTTAATGTGAACCTTTGATTCACCGAATACACGGATCCTTTTCAACATGCATCGGTCGGACACTTAGTCCCCCTTGTATACATGTTATCCCCCACTACGCACGATTGGACACAAAGTCGCCCTTGTCTACGTATGGGTCAACTATATGCACGGTCGGACACAAAGTCACCCTTGTTTACATATAGGCAAGCTCTACCACGCACGGTTGGACACAAAGTCACCCTTGTTTACGTGTAGGCGGCTCTACCACGCTCGTTAGACACAAAGTCCCCTTGTTACGCGTGTAGGCAAATTCAATATTCTCTTTATTTTATAGTGCACTCAATCCTAATAACATGTCATTCGTATTCGAACTAAAGTTAGTGTCACTAAGCCAATATCATAATCAAATGTGCATGATAACTTGCTGCTCATAATGCATGCATAAAATGTTCAACAAATGAACCAAAGCCATGCCCAAAGGCACCATCATGTATAAGGCAAATAACCATGTTGTAATCCAAAACATATAACTTGCTGCTCATAAAGCATGCATATTATGTTCAACAAATGAACCAAAGCCATGCCCAAAGGCACCATCATATAATAGGCAAATAACCATATTGTATTCCAAAACATTTCTCATAATTTTCCTTAATCATGGATGCTAAATAAGCTATGCATTTCAGCATGTATCTCTCATGTATGCATCAATTCAAAACATGTTCATGCACTTCCATAAATCTCATGCTTTTTCAATGAAATACCTTTGTCGAAAATAGCCGAAACTCATATCGGTTCATTAAAGCAAATACTTTACTTACTCTTGAACTATGGAAGGTTTTCACACACCTCCATAGCCTCCAAAAACAGAACGTACCAAACGCGATGCGCTTAAAATCCGAAAACCACTCACCAACAAGCGAAATAAGCTTTCGCCGCTTTCCGATGATCGCACGAAACGCACCAGCAATCAAGCTTCTTCTTGTACCTCTTCTACAACATTAAAAACAGAGCATTCTCACATCATAACATGCTCAAACCAACAGCCATATCCGATCACCATTAAACTACCAAAAACTTAGCCAAAAAGACCGAAAACTAAGCCGAAATGCATCCGAACAACATCAGCCCAAAACCTAACGAATCTAACATCTAATCCACCTCAAACATGATCCAAAAACACATCCAAACCATCCTTATACCTCCAGCAACATCTAAGCATCTAAAACAGCCCATAAAACAACCGAAAAACACCTTAAAACTACACTGATTACATTATTCCGGGATTTAATTAATAT
Source organism: Abelmoschus esculentus (assembly GCA_035048815.1). NCBI lineage: Eukaryota > Viridiplantae > Streptophyta > Magnoliopsida > Malvales > Malvaceae > Abelmoschus > Abelmoschus esculentus. Next base: position 5,519,554 of record JAUCBN010000026.1, on the reverse strand, counting down.
GATCTCAAATCAAGACTCAATTAATCATTAAATCATCATAAAAACATGATTGAAACCATATAATTTCCAGCATTAAACAAGATCCATAAAGATCTCACAAAAATATAACAAAAACATTAGATCTAACATTAAAAACATAGAATCAAGTGTTTATTCAAAGATGAACAAGCTAATACTTGGGAATTTCAATAAAGAACCTTAGAAAATAATAAAAATCCAGAAAATTACCTTTAAGATCTATTCACCAAAATTAGGAGATTTTCCCCTTCTTGATTCCTTGCAATTTGATGTAGATTTGATAAAATCAATGCATAGGTTTTGTAAAGAATGGATAGATGATGCAAATGATGTAAAAAGATGCAAAAATCAGCAAGGAATTGAGAAGAAAAGATGAAGAGAAAGTGGAGAGAAAATGAGAGAAAAATGGGTCAAAAGTAGTTTTAGGAAAAAATGATTAAGAAACCAAATTAAAATAATTAAAATATTTATTTTGGTGAATAAATCATCATTAAAATTAAAAATGGGTTTATGGCCCTCTAAGGATTCTAAGTTTAGCTTGCTTTTCAATTTAGTCACTAAAATACAATAATGGCCGAAAATTCCAAATTAAGTCCTCCAAATTTCCAAAAATTACAAATTGGTCATTTATGCATAATTAAGCATAATTAAAAATCATTATAAAATCCAAATTATTTTCTTTTAAATTTGAAACATATTTTTAATATTTCAAACCACCTTCAAAATTATTATTTTTCTTATTTAAAAATATCTTTATTTTATTTTTCCCAGAATTAATGAACCGGAGAACCCGATTCGTCCCGAATCGAATTCACCTAACTAAGCCTAACTAATAACCCCAAAAACAGGATGTTACAGTGCATGTCTAAATGGGCTTTATAGAGATTTCGTTCTAATTTTAACCGAGTAAAAACCTGAAAATTTTAGATTAATCTGTATAATTTTGTTTAAAAGCCTATAATTAACTATTTGAACTCATAAAATTTAATTTAATAACATTTGGTTGTCGTTTTGATGCGATTAACACGAGCATGTCTAAATATGCTCTGTAGAGAATCCGTTCGAATTTTAACCGAGCAAAAACCTTAAAATTTGAGATTAATCTGTATAATTTTGTTCAAAATCCCATAATTAAATATTTAAACTCATAAAATTTGATTTAATAACATTTGGTTGTTGTTTTGATGCGATTAAAATGTGCATGTCTAAATGGGCTTTATAGAGATTTCGTTCTAATTTTAACCTAGTAAAATTCTGAAAATTTCAGATTAATTGTATAATTTTGTTCAAAATCTTTGAGTGCATGTCTTGGTGAACGGTCCCTCTCTTTGAGCGTATACCGTGATAGACAACTCATAATCAAAAGCCCATAATTAAATATTTAAACTCATAAAATTTGATTTAATAACATTTGGTTGTCGTTTTGTTGGGATTAAAACGTGCATGTCTAAATGGGCTTTATAGAGATTCCGTTCTAATTTTAACCGAGTAAAATTCTAAAAATTTTGGATTAATCTATATAATTTTGTTCAAAAGTTAATAATTAAATATTTGAAATCATAAAATTTGATTTTAATAAAATTTGGTTATCATTTTGATACGATTAAAACGTGCATGTCTAAATGGGCTTTATAAAGATTCGTTTGAATTTTAATCGAGTAAAAAGCTGAAAATTTGAGATTAATTTATATAATTTTGTTCACAAGCCTATAATTAACTAGTTGAACTCATAAAATTTAATTTAATAACATTTGGTTGTCGTTTTGATGCGATTAATACTTGCACGTCTAAATGTGCTCTGTGGAGAATCCGTTCGAATATTAACCGAGGAAAAACCTTAAAATTTGAGATTAATCTGAATAATTTTGTTCAAAAGCCCATAATTAAATATTTAAACTCATAAAATTTGATTTAATAACATTTGGTTGTCGTTTTGTTGAGATGAAAACGTGCATGTCTAAACGGGCTTTATAGAGAGAGATTCTGTTCTAATTTTAACCGAATAAAATTCTGAAAATTTTAGATTAATCTGTATTATTTTGTTCAGAAGCTAATAATTAATTATTTGAAATCATAAAATTTGATTTTAATAAAATTTGGTTTTCGTTTTGATGCAATTAAAACGTGCATGTCTAAATGGGATTTATAGAGATTCCGTTAGAATTTTAACCGAGTAAAAAGCAGAAAATTTGAGATTAATCTGTATGATTTTGTTCACAAGCCTATAATTAACTATTTGAACTCATAAAATTTAATTTAATAACATTTGGTTGTCGTTTTGATGCGATTAATATGAGCATGTCTAAATATGCACTATAGAGAATCCGTTTGAATTTTAACCGAGTAAAAACCTTAAAATTTGAGATTAATCTGTATAAATTTATTCAAAAGCCCATAATTAAATATTTAAACTCATAAAATTTGATTTAATAACATTTGGTTGTCGTTTTGTTGGGATTAAAATGTGCTTGTCTAAATGGGCTTTATAGAGATTCCGTTCTAATTTTAACCGAGTAAAATTCTAAAAATTTGATATTAATCTGTATAATTTTATTCAAAATCTAATAATTAAATATTTGAAATCATAAAATTTGATTTTAATAAAATTTGGTTGTCGTTTTGATGCGATTAAAACGTGCATATCTAAATGGGCTTTATAGAGATTCCGTTCGAATTTTAACCGAGTAAAAAGCTGAAAATTTGAGATTAATCTGTATAATTTTGTTCAAAAGCCTATAATTAACTGTTTGAACTCATAAAATTTAAGTTAATAAAATTTGGTTGTCGTTTTGATGCAATTAATACGAGCATGTCTAAATGTGCTCTATAAAGAATTTGTTTGAATTTTAACCGAGTAAAAAGCTGTAAATTTGAGATTAATTTGTATAATTTTGTTCAGAGGCCCATAATTAAATATTTAAAATCATAAAATTTGATTTAATAACATTTGGTTGTCGTTTTGTAGGGATTAAAACGTGCATGTCTAAATGGGCTTTATAGAGATTCCGTTCTAATTTTAACCGAGTAAAATTCTAAAAATTTTAAATTAATCTATATAATTTTGTTCAAAAGCTAATAATTAATTATTTGAAATCATAAAATTTGATTTTAATAAAATTTGGTTTTCGTTTTGATGCGATTAAAACGTGCATGTCTAAATGGGATTTATAGAGATTCCGTTAGAATTTTAACCGAGTAAAAAGCAGAAAATTTGAGATTAATCTGTATGATTTTGTTCACAAGCCTATAATTAACTATTTGAATTCATAAAATTTAATTTAATAACATTTGGTTGTCGTTTTGATGCGATTAATATGAGCATGTCTAAATGTGCTCTATGGAGAATCCGTTCGAATTTTAACCGAGTAAAAACCTTAAAATTTGGGATTAATCTGTATAATTTTGTTCAAAAACCCATAATTAAATATTTAAACTCATAAAATTTGATTTAATAACATTTGGTTGTCGTTTTGTTGGGATTAAAATGTGCTTGTCTAAATGGGCTTTATAGAGATTCCGTTCTAATTTTAACCGAGTAAAATTCTAAAAATTTGATATTAATCTGTATAATTTTATTCAAAATCTAATAATTAAATATTTGAAATCATAAAATTTGATTTTAATAAAATTTGGTTGTCGTTTTGATGCGATTAAAACGTGCATATCTAAATGGGCTTTATAGAGATTCCGTTCGAATTTTAACCGAGTAAAAAGCTGAAAATTTGAGATTAATCTGTATAATTTTGTTCAAAAGCCTATAATTAACTGTTTGAACTCATAAAATTTAAGTTAATAAAATTTGGTTGTCGTTTTGATGCAATTAATACGAGCATGTCTAAATGTGCTCTATAAAGAATTTGTTTGAATTTTAACCGAGTAAAAAGCTGTAAATTTGAGATTAATTTGTATAATTTTGTTCAGAGGCCCATAATTAAATATTTAAAATCATAAAATTTGATTTAATAACATTTGGTTGTCGTTTTGTAGGGATTAAAACGTGCATGTCTAAATGGGCTTTATAGAGATTCCGTTCTAATTTTAACCGAGTAAAATTCTAAAAATTTTAAATTAATCTATATAATTTTGTTCAAAAGCTAATAATTCAATATTTGAAATCATAAAATTTGATTTTAACAAAATTTGGTTGTCGTTTTGATGCGATTAAAACGTGCATGTCTAAATGGGCTTTATAGAGATTCCGTTCGAATTTTAACCGAGTAAAAAGCTGAAAATTTGAGATTAATCTGTATGATTTTGTTCAAAACCCTATAATTAACTATTTGAATTCATAAAATTTAATTTAATAACATTTGGTTATCATTCTGATGCGATTAAAACGAGCATGTCTAAATGTGCTCTATGGAGAATCCGTTCGAATTTTAATCGAGTAAAAACCTTAAAATTTGGGATTAATCTGTATAATTTTGTTCAAAAACCCATAATTAAATATTTAAACTCATAAAATTTGATTTAATAACATTTGGTTGTCGTTTTGTTGGGATTAAAATGTGCTTGTCTAAATGGGCTTTATAGAGATTCCGTTCTAATTTTAACCGAGTAAAATTCTAAAAATTTGATATTAATCTGTATAATTTTATTCAAAATCTAATAATTAAATATTTGAAATCATAAAATTTGATTTTAATAAAATTTGGTTGTCGTTTTGATGCGATTAAAACGTGCATATCTAAATGGGCTTTATAGAGATTCCGTTCGAATTTTAACCGAGTAAAAAGCTGAAAATTTGAGATTAATCTGTATAATTTTGTTCAAAAGCCTATAATTAACTGTTTGAACTCATAAAATTTAAGTTAATAAAATTTGGTTGTCGTTTTGATGCAATTAATACGAGCATGTCTAAATGTGCTCTATAAAGAATTTGTTTGAATTTTAACCGAGTAAAAAGCTGTAAATTTGAGATTAATTTGTATAATTTTGTTCAGAGGCCCATAATTAAATATTTAAAATCATAAAATTTGATTTAATAACATTTGGTTGTCGTTTTGTTGTGGTTAAAACGTGTATGTCTAAATGGGCTTTATAGAGATTCCGTTCTAATTTTAATCGAGTAAAATTCTAAAAATTTTAAATTAATCTATATAATTTTGTTCAAAATCTAATAATTAAATATTTCAAACCATAAAATTTGATTTTAATAAAATTTGGTTGTCGTTTTGATTCGATTAAAATGTGCATATCTAAAAATTTGATATTAATCTGTATAATTTTGTTCAAAATCTAATAATTAAATATTTGAAACCATAAAATTTGATTTTAATATAATTTTGTTTAAAATTTGATTTAATAACATTTGGATGTCGTTTTGTTGGGATTAAAACGTGCATGTCTAAATGGGTTTTATAGAGATTCCGTTCTAATTTTAACCGAGTAAAATCTAAAAATTTCAGATTAATCTGTATAATTTTGTTTAAAAGCTAATAATTAAATATTTGAAATCATAAAATTTTATTTTAATAAAATTTGGTTGTCGTTTGTTGCGATTAAAACGTGCATGTCTAAATGGGCCTTATAGAGATTCCGTTCGAATTTTAACCGAGTAAACAGCTGAAAATTTGGGATTAATCTATATAATTTTGTTCAAAAGCCTATAATTAACTATTTGAACTCATGAAATTTAATTTAATAACATTTGGTTGTCGTTTTGATGCGATTAATACGAGCATGTCTAAATGTGCTCTAGAGAGAATCCGTTTGAATTTTAACCGAGTAAAAACCTTAAAATTTGAGATTAATCTTTATAATTTTGTTCAAAAGCCCATAATTAAATATTTAAACTCATAAAATATGATTTAATAAAATTTGGTTATCGTTTTGATGCGATTAAAACGTGCATGTCTAAATGGGCTTTATAGAGATTCCGTTCTAATTTTACCTGAGTAAAAAGCTGAAAATTTGAGATTAATCTGTATAATTTTGTTCAAAAGCCCATAATCAAGTATTTGAACTCATAAAATTTTTTTTAATAAATTTTTAGATGTCGTTTTGTTTCGATTAAAATGTGCATGTCTAAATGGGCTTTATAGAGATTCCGTTCGAATTTTAACCGAGTAAAAAGCTGAAAATTTGAGATTAATTTGTATAATTTTGTTCAAAAGCCTATAATTAACTATTTGAACTCATAAAATTTAATTTAATAACATTTGGTTGTCGTTTTGATGCGATTAAACCGTGTATGTCTAAATGGGCTTTATAGAGATTCCGTTCGAATTTTAACCGAGTAAAAAGCTGAAAATTTGAGATTAATCTGTATAATTTTGTCCAAAAGTCCATAATTAAATATTTAAACTCATAAAATTTTGTTTAATAATATTTGGTTGTCGTTTTGTTGGGATTAAAATGTACATGTCTAAATGGACTTTATAGAGATTCCGTTCTAATTTTAACCGAGTAAAACTCTGAAAATTGGAGATTAATCTTTATAATTTTGTTCAAAAGCTAATAATTAAATATTTTAAATCATAAAATTTTATTTTAATAAAATTTGGTTGTCGTTTTGATGCGTTTAAAACGTGCTTGTCTAAATGGGCTTTATAGAAATTCTGTTCGAATTTTAACTGTGTAAAAAGTTGAAAATTTGATATTAATCTGTATAATTTTGTTCAAAAGCTAATAATTAAATATTTGAACTCATAAAATTTTATTCAAAAGCATTTGGTTATCGTTTTGATGCGATTAATACGAGCATGTCTAAATGTGCTCTATAGAGAATCCGTTTGAATTTTAACCGAGTAAAAACCTTAAAATTTGAGATTAATCTGTATAATTTTGTTCAAAATCCCATAATTAAATATTTAAACTCATAAAATTTGATTTAATAAAATTTGGTTATCGTTTTGATTCGATTAAAACGTGCATGTTTAAATGGGCTTTATAGAGATTTCGTTCTAATTTTAACCGAGTAAACAGCTGAAAATTTGAGATTAATCTGTATTATTTTGTTCAAAAGAACATAATTAAAAATTTAAACTCATAAAATTTGAATTAATAACATTTGATTATCGTATTGTTGGATTAAAATGTGCATGTCTAAATGGGCTTTATAGAGATTCCGTTCTAATTTTAAACGAGTAAAAAGCTGAAAATTTGAGATTAATCTGTATAATTTTGTTCAAATGCCCATAATCAAGTATTTGAACTCATAAAATTTAATTTAATAACATTTTAGCTGTCGTTTTGTATCGATTAAAACATGCATGTCTAGATGGGCTTTATAGAGATTCCGTTCGAATTTTAACCGAGTAAAAAGCTGAAAATTTGAGATTTATTTGTACAATTTTTTTCAAAAGGCTATAATTAACTATTTGAACTCATAAAATTTAATTTAATAACATTTGGTTGTCGTTTTGATGCGATTAAACCGTACATGTCTAAATGGGCTATATAGAGATTCCTTTTGAATTTTAACCGAGTAAATAGCTGAAAATTTGAGATTAATTTGTGTAATTTTATTCAAAAGCCCATAATTAAAAATTTCATCTCATAAAATTTGATTTAATAACATTTGGTTGTCGTTTTGTTGGGATTAAAATGTGCATTTCTAAATGGGCTTTATAGAGATTCCGTTCTAATTATAACCGAGTAAAATTCTGAAAATTTGATATTAATCTGTATAATTTTGTTCAAAAGCTAATAATTAAATATTTGAAATCATAATATTTTATTTTAATAAAATTTTGTTGTCGTTTTGATGCGATTAAAACTTGCATGTCTAAATAGGCTTTATAGAGATTCCGTTCGAATTTTAACCGAGTAAAAAGCTGAAAATTTGAGATTAATCTGTATAATTTTGATCAAAAGCCTAAAATTAACTTTTTAAACTTTTAATAACATTTGGTTGTCGTTTTGTTGCGATTAATACGAGGATGTCTAAATGTGCTCTATAGAGAATCCGTTCGAATTTTAACGGAGTAAAAACCTTAAAATTTGAGATTAATCTATATAATTTTGTTCGAAAGCCCATATTTAATAAAATTTGTTTATTGTTTTGATGCTATTAAAACGTGCATGTCTAAATAGGCTTTATAGAGATTCCGTTCTAATTTTAAACGAGTAAAAAGCAGAAAATTTGAGATTAATCTGTATAATTTTATTCAAAAGCCCACAATCAAGTATTTGAACTTACAAAATTTGATTTAATAACATTTGGTTGTCGTTTTGATGCGATTAATACGAGCATGTCTAAATATGCTCTATAGAGAATCTGTTCGAATTTTTTTTTTGAGAAAAGGGCCTCATTAAAAGATCCCTATAGCCAAACGCCCGGAGGGCAGGAAGGCCCCTATGGGGAAAAGAGTACCCAGGATCTTATTGAGAAGGAGAGGAGAACTTCTCTGAGTTTACAGAAGCCCGAATAAAATCGGGAAAGTCATAGGAGAAAAAGCAAGAAGAAAAGGAACGCAAAGCCCTAGTAGCTAATACATGGGCCACAACATTAGCCTCTCTAGGTACATAACAAATCTTACAATCAGGCAAGGTACCAAGACTGGAACGGATACGAGACACCAGAGGTTGCACCGAGGTACGGTCTTGGTAAAGGGGGTCGTTGACCTTATTAGCAATGGAAGCGGAGTCAGTCTCGAAGACAATACGGGTCCAGCCATTAGAAATGGCAAGATTCAGACCTTCCAAGAGGGCAAGAGCTTCAGTAGAGGCAGGATCCGGACAGAGGAGAGGCATAGAACAGCCGCCAAGGACAATGCCAGAGGAGTCCCTAACAATGACGCCAGCTGCTGCTCCTTTTAACACGGGGTCGAACGCACCATCCGTGTTAATCTTGACGTAACCAGGGTCTGGTTTCGTCCATCTAGCAAGAGCAAAAGTGGGCTCAGCTAGCCGGGAGTGTAGACGGGAAGAACTATTAGCGGTGGTATAATCATGTAAAAGGCTTAGAGCATTAGAAACGGTTAACCAAACCGGTTGAAAATGGTTATTATGGACAAAGTCATTGCGACGGTTCCAGAGATTCCATAAGACTGTAAGAAATAAAGAAAATTGTTGAAGAGAAAGAAAACCAGCTGCCGCCGAAAGCCACTGATGAGGGGAGGTATAAACAGGAGAAAGAATTCGAGAAGGGAGTCCTGCCAACTGGAATGCCTCCCTAATGCAGGGGCAGTCCCGCATAGCATGGATGGTGGTTTCAATGGCCAAGTTGCATATAGGACAAATCCCCGAACCTAGATTGGCTTGAAGGATTTTGTGTCCAGACGGAATTGCATTGTGGCACAAACGCCAAGCAAAAGAACGTACCTTGGGGAGAGTGGGTAGCTTAGAAAGAACTTTCTAAAGTCTAGAGGGCCTGTTAACTGGACCTGGCTGAAGCGTCAAAAATTGATAGCCCGAACGTACAGAATAGATACCAGAATCATGGTTACCCAGAGGGTGGTATCCTGTGTATCATTAATAATCGGAATATTAAGGATAGTATTAGCATCCTCATGTGTAAAGTAATTCCGGACCTTAGACGCATCCCATCGGGGTAAGTTAGGAAGCATAAAAGTGCCAGCACGCAAAGGCACTTCATCATTGATCTCATAATCCCCATAAAGGCGCAGGGGTTGAGAGCCACCCCAATTGTCAAGGTGGATCTGGATAGTACTATTCATACCTGGCCGTAGAAAAAATCCATCACGAAGTTTAGAGATGGCTACACTAAGCCCTTTCCAAGCAAAAGAGGAATTCCGTGAAGAAACAGTCTAGTAAAGAACCAGCCGGGTAGTACTTGTATTTGTAAATTTGACTAAGAAGGCTCCCAAGAGCACACACAAGGCGCCAAATCTGCTTACCGAGTAAAGCAATATTAAAATGGTGTAAGTCACGAAAGCCAATTCCCCCAGCCGCTTTCGGGAGACAGACAGTATCCCAGGGAAGCATGTGCCAACCTTTTTTACCAGCTTTCCCAGACCACCAGTAGCGACGTATAGAAGTAGTCATGTCATCGATAATATTGAGTGGCAAAAGATAGCAAGACATTATATATTGAGGCATAGATTGTATAACAGATTTGATGAAAATTTCTCTCCCACTAAAAGAGAGGAGATGCTTATCCCAACTGTTCATTCTGGCAATCATTTTATCTCTGGTAAAACCCAGAGCAGCAGTTTTATTTTTTCCAATGAGAAGAGGGACTCCTAAGTAAAGCCCAGGATTAGCCACCTCCCTGACATGCAGTATGTCATTGATAGCTGTTCGAAGAGACAAAGGGGTTTTCCGAGAATAAAAGATAGTAGATTTCTCAAAGTTCACTGCTTGCCCGGACGAAGTGGCATAAATGTGTAGAACATCCCGTAGGCGCTGCACTTCTGCCATTTTGGTCCTGATAAAAACAACGCAGTCGTCTGCAAAAAGAAGATGATTGACGCGTGGTCCATTTCTTCTAGCGCAAAGCCCCGGGAGGTCACCAGAGGATTGCGCAGCATTAAGTAGGGCCGAAAGACCCTGCATACAGAAAAGAAACAAAAAGGGTGAGAGAGGGTCCCCTTGTCGTAAACCTCTAAAAGGCTTAAAAGGCCGAGAAAGAGAATCATTCACTCGAACTTGAAAGGTGACTGAGGATATACATCTCATAATAAGGGACACCCAGTTGGAATTAAACCCTAGACGAAGCATGATATGTTCTAAAAAAGTCCATTCAACACGGTCGAACGCCTTTTCCATATCTAGCTTTAAACTAGCCCCTTTCGCAAGGGATGTAGCATCAGTATTAAGGGTATGAATTAGTTCATGAGCTATAAGAATATTATCCGTAATATTCCTGCCGTGAACAAAAGCAGCTTGGTTTCCACTAATACAAATAGGTATGATAGATTTTAACCGATTAACAAGAACTTTCGAAACAGTTTTATAAATAACTGTACAAATACTAATAGGTCTAAGATGACGCATTGTAGTCGGTTCATCAATTTTAGGGATAAGCACAATAATGGTACGATTGACTTCTTCCATATCAATGGACCCTCGAAGGAGCCCGAGGCAAAGAGATATAAAATCATGACCAAGGATATCCCAGTGCTTCCGGAAGAAACTACTTGGGAAACCGTCAAACCCTGGGGCCTTCCTCGGATCGATATCACGAAAAGCAGTATGAACTTCATCTGGAGTGAAATCCTTATTAAGCTCATTATTCATTGAACCAGTAACAACTGTGGGAATATTGGTCAAAATTGATGAATCTAATATAGGAGAGGATGAAGAAAAGAGATTCTGAAAGTAAGTAACAACGATAGTCATAATATCGTTTGAATCAGTAAGCCAAGTATTGTGAGCGTCAAAGAGACCAGCAATCTGGTTTTTCCTCCGTCGGCTAGACGCTCTGGCATGAAAGAAGGAAGTGTTTTTGTCACCGTGCTCTAACCAGAGAGTTCGAGCACGTTGAGCCCAATAGATCTCCTTCGCAGTAAGTAAACTATCGAGCTCGCGTTTAGCAGAGAGAAGGCCATTGATTTCAGAGTCGGAGAGGTGTCGCGTAAGATATAAATTAATAAAGTCATTCAACTGGGAGAGACGCTTATTGGATTTCAGACGCTTATTAGTTTGCCAAGTAGCAAGGAAGCGTCTAATGTCGTGTAGTTTACTCAGAGTCGATCGATCTGGAGTAGACCATAGCTCTTTAATACGTAAGAGAACCTCAGGATTATCAGCCCAGCAGTTCTCATAATGGAAGGTGCTGGTCCGCACAAATGGGGGACCCAGAACAAGTCTAGTATCCATTAAAATAGGACAGTGGTCAGAACGCGCTTGAAAGAAAGAGATAGCTTGGCAATTAGGGAAAGTATTGAACCAGATTGAATTACCAAGAAATCTATCTAGTCTTTCCATAATGGTGACCGAGTTGCGTCCCGATCTAGTCCAAGTGAACCATCCAGACGTTGGTTTACAATCAAAGAGATCATTATTATCAAGACACTCTTGGAAGTTGTTAATTTGCAATCGAGCACGGCGAGAACCACCTTGTTTCTCATTGTCGTAAAGGATTTCATTAAAGTCCCCCCCTAAAAGCCAAGGAAGAGAACTGGCTGTATTCAAGGAATCTATTAATTGCCAAGTCTTATGTTTGTTCGCAGTTTCAGGAAAGCCGTGTATGCCAGTAAAGTGGAATTGAATTTGTGCAAATGTAACAAGAACATCAATATGTCGATCTGAATATGAGAGGAGATCAACAGAAGAATTGTTCTTCCATAAGATGGCAAGACCTGTGCAAGAAGGCCTGGGATCAATGGCTAGACATCCGTGCATACCAAGTTTGAGCTTAATACGATCCATGTTTTGTCTATTTAATCTGGTCTCACAAAGAAAGAGACAATCGACATCATGCTTGGAGACAGCACGTTGTAATGCAAGAACTGCCTGGGCGTTGCCAAGACCCTGACAGTTCCAGCATAAGATTTTCATTGCGCTCGGCGGGGTTGACCATCGTCAACCACCGCCGGAGAGTTGTTAAAGCTGCTCATCCCAGCTAACCAATAATGTAAGGTAACATGAAGTAGAGGAGAAAAAAATACGTCAAGAAAGACGTTGGAAAGATCCCTAGCAAAGGGTGGTATATGTAATCGTAGAAAATCAAAAACACTAAAGAAGAAAGAAAAGAAAAAAGAAGAGCAAAAGAAAGGAAGAGTAGAGAAAAAAACAAAGTAGAAAAACAAAAAAAAAGAAATATTATTAAACCAGTAAACAAACCCGAAAAGAAAAACAACAAAACAAAATAAAAACACTGTCCTAATAAACTCAAAAAAACTAAAATAAACGAAAAAGAGAAGAACTAAAGGTAGAACTGTCATGATAAAGAAGCCATGACAGTTCCAAAAAAGATCGATCATTTGGCTCGGCGGGGTTGACCACTGTCAACCTCCGCCGGAGAGTTGTTTGTGCTGCTCATCCCAGCTTTTTCTGCAGATCCTTTAGGAGGTGGTCGAGGGCATTTAGGACGAGAGCCCTCATCGGATGATGGAGTTCTTTTGGATCCCCTAGTAGCAACTACACGAGCAACTCTCTTAGGAGGTGGCGCATTTTCAATCCAGTCAGTAGCCTCCTGGAAAGCAGCGTCATTGGCAAGATCAAGCTCTAAATCTTGGAGTTCTGGCGCCGACAGACTGTCATCAGCATCACCATCAGGAATCTTAGACCGAGTAGTTATATTGGGTTCCAAATCCGGAAAAGCCGTTTGCAGGAGCTGAGTAGGACCACGCCGAGCAGATAGTTTACTTGGGACAGTTGGAAGGGTGCGAGGGCCCTGTGAAAAGACAGGCAAAGACTTAAAAGGAGGGGCGTTCTCCTGGGCTGACAGATCTGTCACCGGAGCTTTGCCTTTATCATTAGAACCCGTGGAAGGGGATGCATGAGAGCTTTGTGAAACGTAACGGATGCGTCCTCTCTGCAGAGGTTGAGAAGTCTTCTCCTTAGCGTAGCCAGTCGCCATATTGAAGTTGTTCAGGCCTCTGCTCGACCGGAATAGTGCAAAAATCAATAGAGTGGCCAACACGACCACAATAGTGGCAGAGAGTGAGAAGGCGTTCATATTGTAGAGGACAAAACCGGGTAGAAGACCCTCCCCCGATAGCAACACAACGACGAACTGGTTTAGAAGCATCTATAGATAATCCTACCCGAAGATAGTCAACCATATTGAGATCCATTTTCCTTGTATCAATCTTTGTAACAGTTCCAATAAGAGCTCCGAGTGACTCGCCAGTATTGTTAGCAGATTCCTCCGAAGCAAGAAGGATAGGTGGAATATTATAAATTCGTACCCACACATTCATTGTCATAAAGGAGTGATCATCAAGGCTAAGAGCAGGATCATATTGAGTGAGGGAAAGCCACTCATCCTTATAGGTCCATGGCCCCCTAGACAGAATATCCTCTTTAATCTTTTCATCCTTGAAGCAGATGAGGAACAGTCGTGGTCGCAATGTACGCATAGAAGATAATTTAGTCGGGGTCCAAATACCGGTAAAGGCTTTGATAATAATTTGATCATCAATGTCCTTCGAAGTGATCATGTTCCCTAACAAAGAAGTATGTGAATCAGCATCAGCAGAGTCCTAGGGAAGGTTTGTTTGAAAGATAGTGGATTGTTCTTCCTCAGTAAATTGAATATTCCCGAGTTGCTGGAGAAAAGATTTGGAATCCATCAAAGAAGAAAGAAGAGAATAAGGGCGGCAATATGTAGAAAATATAAGAGAGAATGAATCATTAGTGGGATATATGATCATATATATAGGTGAAGAGTCCATATGAATGCAAAAAATAAGAATTTCACTAGGAGTAGGATAGAGAGGAAGAGTTTGGAAAGGAATAAAACTTCTTTTAAAAAAGAAGATAAAATAGTTGGAAAAAAGAGACCAAAAAACTATTAAAGAAAGTGTAGGAGTTAGAAAAAGAATAAATATTGTATATTTAATTAAAAGGATAAAGAGTCCAACATTGGAAAAAATTAAGATATCATAGGAGATGAGACACAAAGTAGTAGTTGGTATAGAGGTCTGATAGTCAGACCAAAATTTGAAAAGGACACCAAAGAAGGTGTTGGTATGGACCTTATATAAGGTTGGTAACCAATGAAAGAGTATGAAGTAATCACAACACAGCATTATAAACAATAACGTAAAAATAAAAACAAAGACAACAACAGCAAGGGAAGATAGGTAAACAAAATAACGATACAAAGCAGAGCGAGAAATAATTTGATGAACCAAAGCCATAATATACCGTAACCATAAAGAAAACATTCTGTAATTTGGAGAGATATTATATCGAATATGATAAATCGAAACCCAGAGGATCACTCGCCCTTCACCAACCCCATGCAGGCAAATCACGTGCCTCACCATGCAGGAGCTCAAGCGAAGGAGGCTCAAAACCATGGAGCAAAGAGCCGCTGTTCGGCCAGTGCTAGTCCCGCTGCACGTAAGAGGACTTATAACGGAAACGAGAAGGCCATCTGGAGAAAGACAACCGGGACCGGTAGGAAGAGGTATCTCCGCCACGTTCCTCGCAGGTTCAAGACTGGTTTCAGGGATGCATCCGCTTCTGGTTTCAAGGATCAACAGCCCTTTACCAGTCCCATGCAGGCAGACCATGTACCGCACCATGCAGTGGCTCAAACAAGGGAAACCCAAAACCAGGGAGCAAGGAGTGGCCGCGAATTGGACACCCAAACCCCCATCCCGGCTAAGAAAGAGACAAGAAACTCAAGAATCGGCGAGGCAAACACGGCGACCAGTAATGCCGACGAGAAGGCTCCACCACCATCGATGTAAAGCGAGCTCGTATTCTCCAAAGAGGATAGATCAAAAGCAGGAACCAGCAGGAGGCCAACCAAGGGCCGGTCACGAAGATGATCCGTGCATGGAGCCACCGCACTCGATAGCCAAGACTCCAGAGACCAAAGCTGTGGTTGAAAGCAAGACACCGACGGAGTCGTAGGACGGCCAGGCGCGGCTAAAGGTGAAGGAGACCAAGCATAGGATCAACAAGGGACAGCCGAACAAAGAACCAGAGGTCGCCAGAACGAAAGGTGGCCGGAAGAAACGATCCTGCAAAGGCCGAGAGCCGGACGGAACCAAAGGAGAAGAAGACTGAAAACAGCCCTCCTACCCGATGTACCAGGACACGAACGATGGCCCTAAAGAACCCAAGAAAAAGCGGAAAACTAACCCCACACCGATCATCACATCCCCTGGAAGGGGTAAGATAAAAGACAAAGAACCCAGACCAAACTAGGGTTCGGAGCGGGAGAGACCTTAACAAACATAAAAACAGGAGTTTGAAGGAGAGTGGGAACCAAGCCAAGCCAGATAGAAGCCAAACCTGAGAAGGATCCAGCAAAGAGCATAAAGAAAGCGATCCGTATGGAGGCGAAGACGGCCACCATCGCCTGCAGCGGTGAGGTCTCTCAAAAGAGATGGAAAACACATGGAGCGAGATGTAGACCAACCTGCCGCAGCTGAAGACGAGGACGCCATGAAGACTGATCCTCCAGATCCTCTAGAAGCGGGAGCACCTACACCATCCAGAAACAAGAAGTGAAAGAGGAGGCACAAGATTATCGTAAGGACGATATAAGCCACAGTGAACTGCGGTGGTTAAAGACCCTGGGAAGGGTTGGAAGAGGTAGATAAGCCGAGGCAGATCAGAGTAAGCCGATGATCGAACCGCAAACAAGAGAAACCAATATAGGCAAAAGTTAGAGAAGAAAGATGGAAAGAAACATACAAAACCAGATTTGTTATACCACAAGGTATTGGCCGGAGACGGTGAAGCTTCTTCCTCTCCTGAGGATGGCGGTGGTGGTTGTCGGCCGATCAGAGACACCAAAGACGATCGGTAGAGAAGGCAGGAGAAAAACATGGGGGAGAAGGCGTGTAGAAGCGAAAACCAGAGAAGAGGGAGGGGGGAGAAAAGGGAGAGGAGAGAAAGAAGCTCAATTAATCCGTTCGAATTTTAACCAAGTAAAAACCTTAAAATTTGAGATTAATCTGTATAATTTTGTTCAAAAGCCCATAATTAAATATTTAAAATCATAAAATTTGATTTAATAAAATTTGGTTATCGTTTTGATGCGATTAAATCGTGCATATCTAAATAGGCTTTATAGAGATTTCGTTCTAATTTTAAACGAGTAAAAAGCTGAAAATTTGAGATTAATCTGTATAATTTTATTCAAAAGCCCATAATCAAGTATTTGATCTCATAAAATTTGATTTAATAACATTTTAGTTGTCGTTTTGTTGCGATTAAAACGTGCATGTCTAAATGGGCTTTATAGAGATTCCGTTCTAATTTTAACTGAGTAAAAAGCTGAAAATTTGAGATTAATTTGTATAATTTTATTCAAAAGCCTATAATTAACTATTTGAACTCATAAAATTTAATTTAATAACATTTGGTTGTCGTTTTGATGCGATTAAACCGTGCATGTCTAAATGGGCTTTATAGAGATTCCGTTCGAATTTTAACCGAGTAAACAGCTGAAAATTTGAGATTAATCTGTATAATTTTGTTCAAAATCCCATAATTAAATATTTAAACTCATAAAATTTGATTTAATAAAATTTGGTTATCGATTTGATGCGATTAAAACGTGCATGTTTAAATGGGCTTTATAGAGATTCCGTTCTAATTTTAACTGAGTAAACAGTTGAAAATTTGAGATTAATCTGTATAATTTTGTTCAAAAGAACATAATTAAAAATTTAAACGCATAAAATTTGAATTAATAACATTTGATTGTCGTTTTGATGCGATTAAAACGTGCATGTCTAAATGGGCTTTATAGAGATTTCGTTCGAATTTTAACCGAGTAAACAGCTGAAAATTTGAGATTAATATGTATATTTATGTTCAAAAGCCTATAATTAACTATTTGAACTCATAAAATTTAATTTAATAACATTTGGTTGTCGTTTTGATGCGATTAATACGAGCATGTCTAAATGTGCTTTATAGAGAATCCGTTCGAATTTTAACCGAGTAAAAACCTTAAAATTTAAGATTAATCTGTATAATTTTGTTCAAAAGCCCATAATTAAAAATTTAAACTCATAAAATTTAATTTAATAACATTTGGTTGTTTTTTTATGCGATTAAAACGTGCATGTCTAAATGGGCTTTATAGAGATTCCGTTCTAATTTTAACCTAGTAAAAAGCTGAAAATTTTAGATTAATCTGTATAATTTTGTTCAAAAGCCCATAATCAAGTATTTGAACTTATAAAATTTGATTTAGTAACTTTTTAGTTGTCGTTTTGTTGCGATTAAAACGTGCATGTCTAAATTGGCTTTATAGAGATTCCGTTCGAATTTTAACAGGGTAAAAAGCTTAAAATTTGAGATTAATTTGTATGATTTTGTTTAAAAGCCTATAACTAACTATTTGAAGTCATAAAATTTAATTTAATAACATTTGGTTGTCGTTTTGATGCGATTAAACTGTGCATGTCTAAACGGGCTTTATAGAGATTCCGTTCGAATTTTAACCGAGTAAACAGCTGAAAATTTGAGATTAATCTGTATAATTTTGATCAAAAGCCCATAATTAAATATTTATACTCATAAAATTTTATTTAATAACATTTGGTTGTCGTTTTGTTGGGATAAAAATATGCATGTCTAAATGGGCTTTATAGAGATTCCGTTCTAATTTTAACCGAGTAAAATTCTGAAAATTTGAGATTAATCTGTATAATTTTGTTCAAAAGCTAATAATTAAATATTTGAAATCATAAAATTTTATTTTAATAAAATTTGGTTGTCGTTTTGATGCGATTAAAACGTGCATGTCTAAATGGGCTTTATAGAGTTCCCGTTCGAATTTTAACCTAGTAAAAAGCTGAAAATTTGAGATTAATCTGTATAATTTTGTTCAAAAGCCTATAATTAACTATTTGAACTCATAAAATTTAATTTAATAACATTTGGTTGTCGTTTTGATGCGATTAATATGAGCATGTCTAAATGTGCTCTATAGAGAATCCGTTCAAATTTTAACGGAATAAAAACCTTAAAATTTGAGATTAATCTGTATAATTTTGTTCAAAAGCCCACAATTAAATATTTGAACTCATAAAATTTGATTTAATAACACTTGGTTGTCGTTTTGTTGGGATTAAAACGTACATATCTAAAGAGGCTTTATAGAGATTCCATTCAAATTTTAACCGAGTAAAATTCTGAAAATTTCAGATTCATCTATATAATTTTGTTTAAAAGCTTATAATCAAGTATTTGAACTCATAAATATGATTTAATAACTTTTTGGTTGTCGTTTTCTTTTGATTAACACGTGCATGTCTAAATAGGCTTTACAGAGAACCCGTTCTAATTTTAACCGAGTAAAATTCTTAAAATTTCAGATTAATCTGTATAATTTTGTTCAAAAGCTAAGAATTAATTATTTGAAATCATAAAATTTGATTTTAATAAAAATTGGTTGTCGTTTTGATGCGATTAAAACGTGCATGTCTAAACGGGCTTTATAGAGATTCCGTTCAAATTTTAACCGAGTAAAAAGCTGAAAATTTGAGTTTAATCTGTATAATTTTGTTCAAAATCCTATAATTAACTATTTGAACTCATAAAATTTAATTTAATAACATTTGGTTGTCGTTTTGATGCGATTAAAACGTGCATGTCTAAATGGGCTTTATAGAGATTCCGTTCTAATTTTAACCCAGTAAAAAGCTGAAAATTTGAGATTCATCTGTATAATTTTGTTCAAAAGCCCATAATCAAGTATTTGAACACATAAAATTTGATTTAATAACATTTTAGTTGTCGTTTTGTTATGATTAAAATGTGTATGTCTAAATGGGCTTTATAGAGATTCCGTTCGAATTTTAACCAGTAAAAAGCTGAAAATTTGAGATTAATTTGTATAATTTTTTTCAAAAGGCTATAATTAACTATTTAAACTCATAAAATTTATTTTAATAACATTTGCTTGTCGTTTTGATGCGATTAAACCGTGCATGTCTAATGGGCTTTATAGAGATTCCGTTCTAATTTTAACCAAGTAAAATTCTGAAAATTTCAGATTAATTTATATAATTTTGTTTAAAAGCCCTTAATCAAGTATTTGAACTCATAAAATTTGATTTAATAATATTTTAGTTGTCGTTTTGATGCGATTAAACCGTGCATGTCTAAATGGGCCTTATAGAGATTCCGTTCGAACTTTAACCGAGTAAACAATTGAAAATTTGAGATTAATCTGTATAATTTTTTTCAAAAGCCTATTATTAAATATTTAAACTCATAAAATTTGATTTAATAACATTTGGTTGTCGTTTTGTTGGGATTAAAATGTGCATGTCTAAATGGGCTTTTTATAGATTCCGTTCTAATTTTAACCGAGTAAAATTCTGAAAATTTGAGATTAATCTATATATTTTTGTTCAAAAGCTAATAATTAAATATTTGAAATCATAAAATTTTATTTTAATAAAATCTGGTTGTCGTTTTGATGCGATTAAAACGTACATGTCTAAATGGGCTTTATAGAGATTCGTTCGAATTTTAACCGAGTAAAAAGCTTAAAATTTGAGATTAATCTGTATAATTTTGTTCAAAAGCATATAATTAACTATTGGAACTCATAGAATTTAATTTAATAACATTTGGTTGTCGTTTTGGTGCGATTAATACGAGCATGTCTAAATATGCTCTATAGAGAATCCGTTGGAATTTTAACCGAGTAAAAACCCTACAATTTAAGATTAATCTGTATAATTTTTTTCAAAAGCCCATAATTAAATATTTAAACTCATAAAATTTGATTTAATAAAATTTGGTTATAGTTTTGATGCGATTAAAATGTGCATGTCTAAATAGGCTTTATAGAGATTCCGTTCTAATTTTAACCGAGTAAAATTCGTAAAATTTGAGATTAATCTGTATAATTTTTTTCAAAAGCTAATAATTAAATATTTGAAATCAAAAAATTTTATTTTAATAAAATTTGGTTGTCGTTTTGATGCGATTAAAACGTGCTTGTCTAAATGGGCTTTATAGAGATTCCGTTCGAATTTTAACCGAGTAAAAAGCTGAAAATTTGAGATTAATCTGTATAATTTTGTTTAAAAGCCTATAATTAACTTTTGAACTCATAAAATTTAATTTAATAACATTTGGTTGTCGTTTTGATGCGATTAATACGAGCATGTCTAAATATGCTCTATAGAGAATCCGTTCGAATTTTAACCGAGTAGAAACCTTAAAATTTGAGATTAATCTGTATAATTTTGTTCAAAAGCCCATAATCAAAATTTTAAACTCATAAAATTTGATTTAATAACATTTGGTTGTCGTTTTGTTGGGATTAAAACGTGCATGTCTAAATGGGCTTTATAGAGATTTCGTTCTAATTTTAACCGAGTAAAAAGCTGAAAATTTGAGATTAATCTGTATAATTTTGTTCAAAAGCCCATAATCAAGTATTTGAACTCATAAAATTTGAATTAATATCATTTTAGTTATCGTTTTGTTGCGATTAAAACGTGCATGTCTAAATGGGCTTTATAGAGATTCCGTTCGAATTTTAACCGAGTAAAAAGCTGAAAATTTTAGATTAATTTGTATAATTTTGTTCAAAAGCCTATAATTAAATATTTAAACTCATAAAATTTTATTTAATAATATTTAGTTATCGTTTTGTTGGGATTAAAACGTGCATGTCTAAATGGGCTTTATAGAGATTTTGTTCTAATTTTAACCGAGTAAAATTCTGAAAATTTGAGATTAATGTCGCTACCGTTTTAAAACCAAAAAGTGTGAAAAATAGCCTAGCGAGTGAATTTTGAAAAATCGAGTTTAATTGCTTTTAAATATGATAAACCAAATTTTATTCAAAACATTTGAATTTTAAAATTAATTTGGAGTTGCCACCGGCCATTTTGGTAGGCCAGATACCATAAAATAAACCAGAGATTCATTTAAAAATATTTGGGCTCGGGAGTCGGTTACGCGTAAGGACGACCCTTACGAGCGCCCGAAAATCAGTACCTTTTAATTACACGTGGCATTTTGGCATCTCGAATAATAATATTAATTTAATTCGTTATTGGAAAATAAATATCGCTCGAATAAGAATATCCTTTTGGATAAAAAGATACATTTCTTTTAACTACGAGCTTTGAATAAGACGTCCTATAATAGGAAACCTTGACTCGTATTTAAAGAAATATAAATTTTGATCCAAAAGGTTTTAAAATGCATGATTGGTTATTATCTTGTCAATTTTAAGTTCTAACCTAAAAAGGCTCCATCAATTTAAATACTTAATCCTATTAAATCATTAATTTCACTGGGTGTATTATGATAACATCCGAATGCACGGACACTACCATTTCGACACCAAACAAAATTAATAATTCTATTAGCGCTACTAATCTTTACCTAATTAATTTTATTAAATTCTAACCTTAAAATATTTATCATTTTCTACGTTTCGATGACGCGTCGAATACGATACCGAAATACACTCTTGGCCAACATAATGACATTTCATAATACTGGCCACTTAGTGTATCTAAGGTATAAGATTAGAACGCCATCGTTACTAAATTATCTCCCTATTTAATTATTTTAATTAGAGTGACTAACCCTAAAGACTTTAATTTAAATAATCTACGTGAAAATTAAGTGATTTCCTAAAAGAATATTCTATATGATTTAAAATTTAAGCGAATAAATTAAACAATAAAAAAAGACTCAAACACAATCCATAGTAATTTTAAAAAATAATAATATATAAAAATAAAATTAGACGAAAATAATTTAAAAAAAAATACCAGAATAATATTGCATACCTGTACTGCAATCGAAGGATCCGGTTACCATTTCGGTCAATGTCCGGCTTCGTCAATCTGCTGTTCCCCATCGCAGTAATCCTTTGCTTCTGATTTTATAATTGCATGGAGCCAATCATTGTTTCTTCATTTTTTCATCATTGCATCATCATTTTGCTAATCATTGTTTCAATAATTATTCCTTGCATCATCAACCATCCTAATCATTTGCATCATCATTATCCATCATTGCATGACTATCATCCCATCACTGCATCATGATGGCAATCCATCATTGTACCATTATTGCCTCATAATGACAGCCTTATCATTGCACCATCATCACTCATAATTACAACAATCATGTGCCTAATCATGAGCCTCCAAAAGTGCTTTGAAAAAAATCACCGAATGCTGCCTAGCCTCCTATTTCTTTTTTGGTTTTGGTCTTCCTCCTCTATAATAGTTTTTCACCGAATCCTCTTGCCTCTTTCAATCGCCCCCACTTTGTTCTCCATTTTTTGGTCATGTAATGCCCCCCTTTGAAACCGATGAAAACCACAAAGTTAACCCCCAAAGTAACCGCCTCATCCTTTCCCATTATTTTTTATTTTTTATATATTTCATTTATTTATTTATGTAGTATTATATATATATTATATATATTTAATATTTACTTGTGACCTTATTTTATATTCGAACCCGGACGAAATTCGGGTATTACAACTGCCCCTCTTTGCTTAATGTTGTGGAACAGGAGAAGGGCAAAGACTAAAAAGACACGAATTTCGTCTAGACTTCTTGGCCACTGTTATGCTAACAAAGCTTGAATCTGTTCTTCTCATTACGAATTTCTTCAAGCAAAAAGTGATGAAACCCGAGGCTGTTCTTCTCATTATGAAATTCCCCATATCCCGTGAAATCCTAGAATTGTTGTTGCTTTGATTGGTTGTTTGAATTCTTTTTAAACCTTGAATCCTTCTCTACAAAAAGAGAAACCATCAATTAATATAAATTCAACATGGATTAAGTTGAAAAATTATCTTTTCATTTGTCATCGTCATCGCTTCTCTGCTCAAGCTTGAACATTTTCTTCTGAACCCATTGTTTGTTTAACCTGGTTGATGTTGCTCAAGGTTTTATTTCCCTGCATAAAAACACAAATCTTTACTGTTTCGTTATTCTTTTCTTTTCTTTTTTTGTCTCTTTTTCCATATATATATATTTTGCTTTTTCTTTTTCTTTTTTTATATTTTATATTTTGTTTTATTTCTATTTTTATTATTTTACTTGTTATATTTACGTAGGCCCTTAGGTCAAAATTCGGGTATGACAGATACCCTTCTTTGCTCAATATTGTGGAGCAGGAGACGAGCAAAGACTGAAAAGACACGAATTTCACCCTAAACTTATTGGCCTCTGTTACGCTAACAAAGTTTGAAGTTGTTCTTCTTATTATGAATTTCTTCAAACTTAACATCATACTTAGAGGACTTAATGATGACCCGGAGGACTTACTGATGACCTAGAGGATTTAGGATCGTATTGCCTCTTTGATTGTGCAAACGATATCAACACTCCCGAAGGTGACGGCCCGGAGGACTTAACATCATGCCTGAAGGACTTACTGATGATCCGGAGGATTTAAGATCATATTGCCTCCTTGATTGTGCAAACGATATCATCACTCCGTAAGGTGATGGCCCGGAGGACTTAATGATGACCCGGAGGGTTTAACAATGAAATATTGAGTTGTTCTTCTTATTACGAAATTCTCCATCTCCACTGAAGAGTCTGAAGTTGTTCTTCTTATTACGAAATTCTTCAGACTGGTATCAAGTCATGAAATTTAATGTTGTTTTTTCATATTGAATATGGAGTTGTGATCCAACCTTTAAACAATAGCTCACACGATCTCACTCACCCCCTTTCAACCCCTTCTCGGATACCATCCACTATATCCTCACAACTAACTAATAAGGAAAACATTATATTTAAACACATGATAAATTTTGACTCAAACCTGCTATACATAAGAAAACTTTTTCCATGTAAAAAACTATACTCAAAAACATTTATATCTAAAATAATTATCGACTACTCAAAAACACTATAATATTAGCCCATTAACACCTTTCAAACAAGCATATTTGAGTCCATTATATGCAATTTCTCCTTAATTTCAAAATCTCAAATAATACTATTACCCTATACAAAAATAGATTCTCTAATTTTAAAAATAAACCCAACGTCACCCCAAAAAAATACAACATATCAATTTTCGTTAATTTCTTCACCTACCTTTGTTACAACTCTTCTCTCCATTATTTCCTTCTTCAAAAATATATCTTCTATTACTAAATACCTAAAATATCTATGTTAATTAATTTCAATATATTCCTTTTCATAGAAAATTTGTCTCCAAATATAAGAAACTCTCAACTACTCAGAAATTATCTAAACATACCCAAAAAACATCAATTAACAAAATTTTCTCTTTTCTCACCTTCTTCACTTACCATAACTTTACAACTTACAATATCCAATATATAGATTACCTATTTTTCAACTATATTTCACATATCAAAGTTCATCTACTTTCCTTATATTGATACAAAATTAGCAACTTCTTTCTAATCTTCAATTTGTCAAACTTTCCTTTTTACAAAACTATTTTATTATATAAAAATATACTCAAAATTTTTTGAAACATTTCCAATAATAAAATATTACCTACTTAACTTTCTCTATATCTCTTCACACCTTTTTAACCATCCTTTTTCTTTTTATTTCCTAAATAAAAATCATATCTTTTATTACCATATAAATTTCCTACTTACACAAATTAATTTTCAGATTTCATTCTTTTTTTCTCTTTTCCAACCCTTTACACGCCCTACCCTAATTACACTCCATATTTTTCCAAAATATTTACCAAGACTATTACCTACTTTTACCATCATACTCAATTATTTTTTACCATATCTAACTTTATTCTTTTCAACCTCCAGAATTTTTCTTTTCATAATTCTTTTATCTCATTACTTAAAATATCTAAAAGAATTCATATCTTTTCTTTCCTTTTCTTGAAATCTATTTATTTCTTACCTTTAATGCAAAACCATAAGACTATAAAACTAAATGTTCCCCTCACCTCTCATATCACAACTACCACTCATAAACCTCTCTCAATCTCTCTAGATTTCTACATCCTTTTTTCACAATGGACTCTTTCTTCAATCAAATTGAAAACTTAGCCTTCACCGAAGAAGAACAAGCTTTAGTTTTCACTCCGTCCATTTAATGGGACTCCTCTCTACAAGATGTAAAAGTAACCCTTCTAGGATGATTGATTTCTTCAAAACAAATAGACGACCATGTCGTTATCAAAGCTTTCACGAGAATCTGGACCAAAGCAAGAATTGACTTCATCTTCGCACTCAAACCCAACGTTTTCCAAATCAAATTCAAGACGGAGACAATAAAAGACGAAATTCTCTCTTGCGACCCTTGGACATTCAAGACCGAATGGCTCGCACTAGCCCAATAGAACCCATCTCTGAGCATCGAAGAACACTCTTTCTCAACCATGAACATATGGGTCCGAATCTATAAAATTTCATCCATTCTTATGGAAAACGATGATATCGCTCATGACACTGGCAACGCTTTAGGCTCCATGATTGGAAAAGTCCTCAAAACATATACACGGAAAATCGATGTCAACATGGTCAACTATATTCGTGTTGGTATTATTTTGGATGTCACCAAACCAATCCGACATTGCATCACCATAGGAGGTGGTGCAAAGCCTCGCTTTTGTCCATTACAATATGAACGATTGCCTACAATTTGTTATATCTACGATATGGTGGGCCATGATTTGGACTCTTGTTCAAAACCTAAACCGGCACAACTTCCCTACAGTGACTGGATCCGATTTGTACCTCAAAAACCACAAGACAATGGCCCTAAACCAAAAGGACGAATCCGTTATATAGACGAAGCAAAACGAACAATTCCAACGAATTCTGGTAATATACTACACTCTAATCTATACTTTTACCATATTATTTTCATATATTTACTTATACATAATGCAACAGATCTCAATTCCTCCAATATAGACATCACTACTAGTTCCTTCCCTTCACAAGAGATACCAACCCCACCAACTGCGGCCCCACCAACCAAATCTCCAGCTATGATAGCACAACCTTCTACACCACGCATCATCTCCACAAGTCAAACATAAAGAAGTCATAAAAGAGCATGCTGGAAAAGCTCTTCCCTCAAAATCCAACATAGCCATCCGTGTTAAGACGGTTGCTCTTCCTAATATGTCTAACCCACCTCTACCCGATATTAATGACCCGTCTCTCAGCCCAAATTCCAAAAGGATCGTTGCACTAGACAAAGAACTCAACAACGTTGAACTTGATGACTTTGAGGTATAGCTCAAGACGAATCCACAAGGTAATCGTGATGCTAAGAAATGCTCCCCCCCGACTCATGAAGGCCAAAACCAAAAGAAACCAAAGCACATACCTATGGACAAAGCTGGGATGAGCAGCGGAAAAAACTCTGCGGCAAAGATTGACATGGCTCAACCCTACCGACCGAAATGAAGATCATATATTGGAACTGCCAAGGCCTTGGTAAAGCTCAGGCAGTTCTACATCTCAAAAAAATAATCACCAATTATGAACCAGATGTATTATTCCTCTGCGAAACTCGACTAAATAGAAATAGATGTAACTCTCTTAGTGCATCACTTGATATGCAAGGATGCTTATCAGTAGAATATAGTCCACCTGTACTGGACTTGTATTACTTTGAAACAATAAAGTTCAAGCTGATTTACTTTCTTACTCTGATTGCCATATCGATTGCATTATTAACTGTGATGACTCTAAATTCCATTTCACCGGATTACATGGTTATGCTAACACAAATCACAAATACAAAACATGGCAACTAATAGATTCTTTAAAATCATCCTCTAACCTCCCATGGCTTTTGGATGGAGACTTCAATGAAATACTACATGACAATGAAAAACAAGGAGGATGTCGTCGTGCACGATCCCAGATAAACAACTTTCAAGAATGCTTATCTAGAAATGAACTCTTCGATTGTAAACCTAAATCAGGATGGTTCACATGGTTCAAACATGGACCTAACTCACAACCTATCTTCGAACGTTTGGATCGATTCATTGGGTCAATCAACTGGATAAATGTATATCCAAATTATACTATAACCTTTCACTTCCAATACAAATTTGACCATTGTTCTATTATGCTTGATACCTCTCCCACTACGCTTGCTAGAAAATAGAATTCTAAGAAAATATTCCGTTTTGGGGAATGTTGGGCCAACAATGATAAAAGCAAATCCCTAATCAAGAATACTTGGACCAATACGAATGGGAACACCCTAAACAAAATACGAAAGATTGGCAACCGCCTAAACTCATGGCAAAATTCTCAAAGCAAAAAAACTATTGAACGCCTACAATATCTAACTACATACATTAATAATAGTCTAAAACACCGAATACCTTCATCTGAGAAACTCCGCCTCATTGAAGCAAAGAAAGAACTACAAGTACTTCAACATAACACTGAAATATATTGAGTCCAACGCTCTAGAACTAATTGGCTTCAATATGGAGACAAAAATACCTCTTTCTTCCACGCACGAGCCAATGGACGTCGTAAGAAAAACACCATCCAAGGCCTCTTTGAAAACTTAAACACTTGGCACACAGAAGATTCCAACATTCTATCAATTGTTACAGACTATTTCCAAAATCTTTTCTCTACATCAAATCTAACTCCTTCGATTGATATCCTTGATAACATTCCAACCACAATTACACCACAAATGAATGAAAACTTAAATCAACCCTACACACAATACGAAGTTATAAATGCTTTTCGTGATATTGATCCTAGAAAAGCTCTAGGGATAGATGGTTTTCTAAGTGGCTTTTACCGTCAACACTAGGATACACTAGGTAAGGATATTATACGATTATGCCTCGATCTTCTCTCGGGTACTATTAACATGGCTGAGGTCAACCAAACTATTCTTGTTTTAATACCGAAAAAACAAAATCCAACAACAATGAGGCAACTTTGTCCAATAAGCCTCTGCACTGTTATATACAAAATTGTATCTAAAGTCTTAGTCAATCGACTCAAAACATTCATACCCCTATGTATCAGTAACAACCAAGAGGCATTTATACAAGATAGAAACATCACAGACAATATATTAATTGCGCAAGAATTACTCCATACCCTCAACACGGGAGACTCCCATCTATCTAAAGGTGCAAGTTTGAAACTAGATATGGAAAAAGCCTTCGATCGAGTTGAATGGCCATTCTTACATCAAATTATACAATGTATGGGTTTCAACGACACATGGATTTCTACTATTATGAATTGCGTCACTATCATTTCATACTAGGTCTGTATAAACAACTCTTTATCTCATTCCTTTATACCATAACGAGGCCTCCGACAAGGAGACCCACTTTCTCCATTTCTCTTCCTTTTTTGCACATAAGGTTTAACAGCTATACTAAATGCTGAGCACGCTAACGATAACCTCTCTGAACTTAGCGCTAGTCGGTATAGACCAAAAATAAACCACATTCTTTTCGCTGACGATTGTTTGGTTTTTATAAAAACAATACCACTGAAGTTAATCATCTCAAAAATGCACTACACAAATATGCTACCTCTTCAGGCCAAGCAATTAATTTTGAAAAAATGACAATCTACTTTTCTCCAAACCCCCTATCTCAGAGATCATCTGTTAACGACATTCTCCATGTCCAAGAGGTTAAAAAACCAGGTATTTACCTAGGCGTCCCTCTCCTGATTGGAAAAAACAAAATAATATCGTTAGGATTTACTAGAGACAAAGTTAACGCGAGTCTCTCCAAATAGGACAAATATCTATTATCTTTTAGTGGTAGAGAAATATTCATAAAATCCGTTATTCAATCTCTTCCGCAATATATCATGTCCTGCTATCTTCTTCCACATAATATTATCGATGATATGACCACTTCTATTCGTCGATATTGGTGGTCTGGAAAGAAAACAAAAAAGGTTAACACATGCTTCCTTGAGAAGTTGTATGCCAACCAAAATCAGTAGGGGGCATGTGCTTTCATGATCTCTACAACTTTACTATTGCTCTATTAGGAAAAAAAATTAGAGACTACTCTGTGAACCATCTAACCTCCTCGGTCAGGTATATCAAGCCAAATACTACCCATCTGGCAACATCCTCGATGCAACTTCCACTAAAAAATCCTCTTTTTCTTGGAAAGATCTATGCACGGCCCTGAAAAAACTCCTTCTTGGTTTTGTTACAAGGCCAGAAATCAAAAGCAAGATTGACATTTTCCATGATATATGGGGAGGTTCTCCGATTTAACTTTTTGGAGAATATGAAATTTCCAGTAAACTTTCCAAACGAGCTTGAGATTTTATGATTCCTAGACAACCACAGTGAGATGAACCTAAAATACGTTCCTTCTTTATTACAGAGGATGCCAATGCTATTTTAAACACTCTTATAATTAATGATCATAGAGATACGACCATATGGATGAATAATGATTTTGGACTTTATTCAGTCAGATCGGGATATTTATATCTACAAAAACCACGTGGCCCTCTAAATAGACCAACGCGTATTTAGAAAACTATATCTAAGCTACCAGCCTTACCAAAAGTTAGAACCTTTGGATGGCGACTAGGACATGACTCCCTTCCTACGGGATCCAAATTACTAAATGCTAACCTAGGTAATGGTATATGCCCAATCTGCGCAGCCACAATTGAAATCCCGATACACGCTTTGCGTGACTATCCAGGTACCCAAGAAACTATTCGACTAGCAGGTCTTCCTACTTTAATCCAATCAGGTAACTTTACATCGACACTTCATTGGCTAGAGACCGCAGCGGCTAAACTTAATACAAAGAACATTACTCTTTTTCTAACAATCCTCTAGAACATTTGGAACAGAAGAAATGATTGGATCCACAATGGGCATCTTCAGCCACCTTGGTTAACATTTGCAAACGCAAATTCACTTTTGAATGACTATCAAAATGCAAATCTTACCTCTGCCACTAACAATCCACAAACACCCATTATTCAAAACCAAACTTGGCAAAAACCAGGGTCTGGTTCAATTAAAATAAACACGGATGACGCTTTTGATCCCATTTCTAGAAGTGCTGCAACTGGTGTAGTAGCACGTAACTCGGATGGTGTTGTTTTGGGAGGGTCTTCTCTTCCCCTTGTAGGTTGTCCGGATGCTGCTTCGGCTGAAGCACAAGCAATCTTACCGGGCCTTCACCTTGCATCCTAAAAAGGTTGGACGAATATTACCTTTGAGACAGATTCAGCCTCTATTGCGAATAAAGTTAACCAGGGCAGACCAGATCTCTCAACTATATAGCCTTTGGTGTCCATGATTCGTACCACCATAGGGAGTTTGGTTAATTGTCGGATCGCTTCTAGGGCCATGCACACTCTTTGTCCTCTTTATTTTGATTCATACATGCCCGATTTTATAAGGGCTTTTGTAAACTCTGAGAGATTTAATTCTCCTTCACAATAAAATTCTAGGGGTACTCTTTTCCCCATACGGGCTTTCATCCCTTCATTGGGGTTGGAAGTGTTAGGGGTTTTTTAACGAGGCCCTTTTTTCGTTAAAAAAAATTCGAACATATTCTCTATAAAGCCCATTTAGACATGCACGTTTTAGTCGCAACAAAACGATAACCAAATGTTATTAAGTAAAATTTTTTTAGTTCAAATAGTTAATTATTGCTTTTGAACATAATTATAAAGATTAATCTAAAATTTTCAACTTTTAACTCGGTTAAAATTCGAACGGATTCTTTATAAAGCCCAATTAGACATGAACGTTTCAATCTCAACAAAACGACAACCAAATGTTATTAAATTAAATTTTATGAGTTAAAATAATTAATTATTAGCTTTTGAAAAAAATTATATAGATTAATCTTAAATTTTCAGCTTTTTACTCGATTAAATTCGAACGGATTCTCTACAAAGCCCGTTTAGACATGCATGTTTTAATCTTAACAAAACGACAATCAAATGTTATTAAATCAAATTTTATGAGTTCAAATATTTAATTTTTTGCTTTTGAACAAAATTATATAGATTAATCTCAAATTTTAAGCTTTTTAATCGGTTAAAATTCGAACGGATTCTCTATAGAGCACATTTAGACATGCTCGTTTTAATCGCATCAAAACGATAACCAAATATTATTAAATTAAATTTTATGATTTCAAATATTTAGTTATAGGCTTTTGAACAAAATTATACGAATTAATCTCAAATTTTCAGATTTTTACTCGGTTAAAATTCGAACATATTCTCTATAAAGTCCCTTTAAACATGCGCGTTTTAATCGCAACAAAATGATAAACAAAAGTTATTAAATCAAATTTTATGATTTCAAATAATTAACTATTAGCTTTTGAACAAAATTATATAGATTAATCTCAAATTTTCTGATTTTTACTCGGTTAAAATTAGAACAGATTCTCTATAAAGCCCATTTAGACATAAACGTTTTAATCGCAACAAAACAACAACCAAAATGTTATTAAATCAAATTTTATGAGTTCAAATATTTGATTAAGGGCTTTTGAACAAAATTATAAAGATTAATTGCAAATTTTCAGCTTTTTACTCGGTTAAAATTAGAACGGATTCCCTATAAAGCTTATTTAGATATGCTCGTTTTAATCGCAAAAAAACGATAACCAAAATATTATTAAATCAAATTTTATGAGTTCAAATACTTGATTATTTCCTTTTGAACAAAATTATATAGATTAATCTCAAATTTTAAGCTTTTTAATCGGTTAAAATTTGAACGGATTCTCTATAAAGCATATTTAGACATGCTCCTTTTAATCGTATCAAAACGATAACCAAATGTTATTAAATTAAATTTTATGAGTTCAAATAGTTAATTATAGTCTTTTGAACAAAATTATACGAAATAATCTCAAATTTTCAGATTTTTACTCGATTAAAATTCGAACGTATTCTCTATAAAGTCCATTTAAACATGCGCGTTTTAATCGCAACAAAACGATAACCAAAAGTTATTAAATCAAATTTTATGAGTCCAAATATTTAATTATGGGCTTTTGAACAAAATTATACAAATTAATCTCAAATTTTAAACGATAACCAAATATTATTAAGAAAAAAAATTTTAGTTCAAATAGTTAATTATGGCTTTTGAACATAATTATAAAGATTAATCTAAAATTTTCAACTTTTAACTCGGTTAAAATTTGAACGGATTCTCTATAAAGCCCAATTAGACATGCACGTTTTAATCGCAACAAAACGACAACCAAATGTTATTAAATTAAAATTTATGAGTTCAAATAATTAATTATTAGCTTTTGAAAAAATTATATAGATTAATCTTAAATATTCAGCTTTTTACTCGGTTAAATTTGAACGGATTCTCTACAAAGCCCGTTTAGACATGTACGTTTTAATCCTAACAAAGCGACAACAAATGTTATTAAATCAAATTTTATGAGTTTAAATATTTAATTATTTGCTTTTGAACAAAATTATATAGATTAATCTCAAATTTTAAGCTTTTTACTCGGTTAAAATTCGAACGAATTCTCTATAGAGCACATTTAGAAATGCTCGTTTTAATCTCAACAAAACGAGAACCAAATGTTATTAAAATAAATTTTATGAGTTCAAATGGTTAATTATAGGCTTTTGAATAAAAATATACGAATTAATCTCAAATTTTCAGATTTTTACTCAGTTAAAATTCGAACGTATTCTCTATAAAGCCAATTTAAACATGCGCGTTTTAATCGCAACAAAACGAAAACCAAAAGTTATTGAATCAAATTTAATGATTTCAAATAATTAATTATTAGTTTTTGAACAAAATTATACAGATTAATCTCAAATTTTTAGATTTTTACTCTGTAAAATTAGAACGGATTCTCTATAAGGCCCATTTAGACATGCACGTTTTAATAAAAAAAAGATAATCAAAATATTATTAAATCAAATTTTATGAGTTCAAATACTTGATTATGGGCTTTTGAAAAAAATTATATAGATTAATCACAAATTTTCAGCTTTTTACTCGATTAAAATTCGAACGTATTCTCTATAAATCCCATTTAGACATGCACGTTTGAATCGCAAGAAAATAACAACCAAAAGTTATTAAATCATATTTTATTATTTCAAATTATTAATTATTAGCTTTTGAACAAAATTATACAGATTAATCTAAATTTTTTAGATTTTTACTCGATTAAAATTCGAACGGATTCTCTACAAGACCAATTTAGATATCCACGTTTTAATCGCAACAAAACGACAACCAAATATTATTAAATTCAATTTTATGAGTTCAAATAGTTAATTATAGGCTTTTGAACAAAATTTTATGGATTAATCTCAAATTTTTAGATTTTTACTCGATTAAAATGCGATCGTATTCTCTATAAAGCTCATTTAGACATGTACGTTTTAATCGAAACAAAACGACAATCAAAAGTTATAAAATCAAATTTTATGATTTCAAATAATTAATTATTAGCTTTTGAACAAATTTATACAGATTAATCTCAAATTTTTCGATTTTTACTTGGTTAAAATTCGAACGGATTCTCTATAGCCTATTTGGACAAGAACATTTTAATCGAAACAAAACGAAAACAAAAAGTTATTAAATCAAATTTTTTGATTTCAAATAATTAATTATTAGCTCTTGAACAAAATTATACATATTAATCTCTAATTTTCAGATTTTTGCTCCGTTAAAATTTGAACGGATTCTCTATAAAGCCCATTTAGACATGCACGTTTTAATCGAAACAAAACGACAACCAAATGTTATTAAATCAAATTTTATGATTTCAAATAATTAATCATTAGCTTTTGAACAAAATTATACAGATTAAGCTCAAGTTTTCATATTTTTGCTCATTTAAATTTTGAACGAATTCTCTATAAAGCCTATTTAGACATGCATGTTTTAATCGCAACAAAACGACAACAAAAAGTTATTAAATCAAATTTTATGATTTCAAATAATTGATTATTAGATTTTTAAAAAAATTATACAGATTAATATCAAGTTTTTAGATTTTTACTCGGTTAAAATTCGAACGGATTCTCTATAAAGTCCATTTAGATAAGAACATTTTAATCGCAACAAATTATAACCAAATGTTATTAAATAAATTTTTTTAATTCAAATATTTAATTATGGCTTTTGAACATAATTATACTGATCGAACGGATTCTCTATAAAGCCCAATTAGACATGTATGCTTTAATTGTAATAAAACGACAAACAAATGTTATTAAACCAAATTTTATGACTTCAAATACATGATTATGGGCTTTTGAAAAAAATTATACAAATTAATCTTAAATTTTCAGCATTTTACTCGTTTAAAATTCGAACGGATTCTCTATAAAGACCATTTAGACATGCACGTTTTAATCCCAACAAAATGATAACCAAATATTATTAAATCAAATTTTATGAGTTCAAATATTTAATTATGAGATCTTGAACAAAATTATACAGATTAATCTCAAATTTTAAGCTTTTACTCGGTTAAAATTCAAACGGATTCTCTATAGAGCACATTTAGACATACTCGTTTTAATCGCATCAAAACAAAAACAAAATGTTATTAAATTAAAATTTATGAGTTTAAATATTTAATTATAGTCTTTTGAAGAAAATTATACGAATTAATCTCAAATTTTCAGATTTTTACTGAGCTAAAATTCGAACGTATTCTCTATAAAGCCCATTTAGACATGTACGTTTTAATCATAACAAAATGAAAACCAAAAGTTATTAAATCAAATTTTATGATTTCAAATAATTAATTATTAGCGTTTGAAAAAAATTATACAGATTAATCTCAAATTTCCAGATTTTTACTTTGTTAAAATTTGAACGGATTCTCTATAAAGCCCATTTAGACATCCATGTTTTAATCGCAATAAAACGATAATCAAATGTTATTAAATTAAATTTTATGAGTTTAAATAGTTAATTATAGGCTTTTGAACAAAATTATATGAATTAATCTCAAATTTTCAGATTTTTACTCGACTAAAATTCGAACGTATTCTCTATAAAGCCCACTTAGACATGCACGTTTTAATCGCAACAAAACGACAATGAAAAGTTATTAAATCAAATTTTAGGATTTCAAATAATTAATTATTAGCTTTTGAATAAAATTATACAGATTAATCTCAAATTTTCAGATTTTTACTCGGTTAAAATTCGAACGGATTCTCTATATAGCCCATTTAGACATGCACGTTTTAATCGAAACAAAACGAAAACCAAAAGTTATTAAATCAAATTTTATGATTAAAAATAATTAATTATTAGATTTTGAAAAAAATTATATAGATTAATCTTAAGTTTTAGATTTTTGCTCGTTTAAAATTCGAACGGATTCTCTATAAAGCCCATTTAGACATGCATGTTTTAATCGCAACAAAATGATAACCAAATGTTATTAAATCAAATTTTATGATTTTAAATAATTAATTATTAGCTTTTGAACAAAATTATACAGATTAATCTCAAGTTTTCAGATTTTTACTCGGTTAAAACTCGAACAGATTCTTTATAAAGCCCATTTTGATAAGCACGTTTTATTCGAAACAAAATGATAACCAAATTTTAGTTTTAATAGTTAATTATGACTTTTGAACATAATTATAAAGATTAATCTAAAATTTTCAACTTTTAACTCGTTTAAAATTCGAACGGATTCTCTATAAAGCCCAATTAGACATGCACGTTTTAATTGCAACAAAAGACAAAAAATGTTATTAAATCAAATTTTATAACTTCAAAGACTTGATTATGGCTTTCAAAAAAAATTATACATATTAATCTCAATTTTTTAGCTTTTTACTCGGTTAAATTCGAACGGATTCTCTACAAAGCCCATTTATACATGTAGGTTTTAATCCCAACAAAACAACAACCAAATGTTATTAAATCAAATTTTATGAGTCCAAATATTTAATTATGGGATTTTGAACAAAATTATACAAATTAATCTCAAATTTTAAGCTATTTACTCGGTTAAAATTCGAACAGATTCTTTATAAAGCCCACTTAGACATGCACGTTTTAATCCTAACAAAACGACAACCAAAATTTATTAAATCAAATTTTATGATTTCAAATAATTGATTATTAGCTTTTGAACAAAATTATATAGATTAATCTCAAATTTTCAGATTTTTACTCTGTTAAAATTAAAACGGATTCTCTATAAAGCTCATTTAGACATGCACGTTTTAATCGCAACAAAACGATAACCAAATGTTATTAAATAATTTTTTTTAGTTCAAATAGTTAATTATGGCTTTTGAACATAATTATAAAGATTAATCTAAAATTTTCAACATTTAACTCGGTTAAAATTCGAACGGATTCTCTATAAAGCCCTATTAGACATGCACGTTTTAGTTGCAACAAATCGACAACCAAATATTATCAAATCAAATTTTATGACTTCAAATACTTAATTATGAGCTTTTGAAAAAAATTATACACATTAATCACAAATTTTCAGCTTTTTACTATGTTAAAATTCAAACGTATTCTCTATAAAGCCCATTTAGACGTGCACGTTTTAATCGTAACAAAACGACAACTAAATGTTATTAAATAAAATTTTATGAGTTCAAATACTTGATTATGAGCTTTTGAAAAAAATTATATAGATTAATCTCAAATTTTAAGATTTTTATTCTGTTAAAATTCGAACGAATTCTCTATAAAGTCCATTTAGAAATGCACATTTCAATCCCAACAAAACGAAAACCTAATGTTATTAAATCAAATCTTATAAGTTCAAATATTTAATTATAGGCTTTTGAAAAAAATTATACAGATTAATCTCAAATTTTAAGTTTTTTACTATGTTAAAATTCGAACGGATTCTCTATAGAGCACATTTAGACATGCTCTTTTTAATCGCATCAAAACGACAACCAAATATTATTAAATTAAATTTTATGTGTTCAAATAGTTAATTATAGGCTTTTGAATAAAATTATACTTATTAATCTCAAATTTTCAGATTTTTACTCGGTTAAAATTCGAACGTATTCTCTATAAAGCCCATTTAGATATGTACGTTTTAATCATAACAAAACGAAAAAAAAAGTTATTAAATCAAATTTCATGATTTCAAATAATTAATTATTAGCTTTTGAACAAAATTATATAGATTAATCTCAATTTTTCAGATTTTTACACGGTTAAAATTCGAACGGATTCTCTATAAAGCTCATATAGACATGCAAGTTTTAATCGCAACAAAACGATAACCAAATGTTATTAAATAACTTTTTTTAGTTCAAATAGTTAAGTACGGCTTTTGAACATAATTATAAAGATTAATCTAAAATTTTCAACTTTTAACTTAGTTAAAATTCGAACGGAATCTTTATAAAACCCATTTAGACATGTAAGTTTTAATCGCAATAGAACGACAACCAAATGTTATTAAATCAAATTTTATGTGTTCAAATACTTGATTATGGGCTTTTGAAAAAAATTATACAAATTAATCTCAAAGTTTCAGCTTTTTACTTGGTTAAAATTCGAACGGATTCTCTATAAAGCCCATTTAGAAATGCACATTTTAACCCCAACAAAATGACAACTAAATGTTATTAAATCAAATTTTATGAGTTTAAATATTTAATTATGGGCTTTTGAAAAAAATTATACAGGTTAATCTCAAATTTTAATCTTTTTACTCGGTTAAAATTTGAACGGATTCTCTACAAAGCACATTTAGAAATACACATTTTAATCGCATCAAAACGATAACCAAATGTTATTAAATTAAATTTTATGAGTTCAAATAGTTAATTATAGGATTTTGAACAAAATTATACGAATTAATCTCAAATTTTCAGATTTTTACTCAGTTAAAATGCGAACGTATTCTCTATAAAGACTATTTAGACATGCACGTTTTAATCGTAACAAAATGATAACCGAAAGTCATTGAATCAAAGTTTATCCGTTCATCTCTCAGCCAAAGTGTTGTTGATGCTCAGTCCTTGACGATACCTCTCGGCGTAAATCAAAGATAACCACCAACCAATCCAACACTTCTTTTAGCTGTTGAAACTCTTAACCATCCCTTAGTGCCTCCACAAGAGTATAGGCCGAGTTAGTGTCTACAACATCGTACTTATCCCTT
Source organism: Abelmoschus esculentus (assembly GCA_035048815.1). Taxonomy (NCBI): domain Eukaryota; kingdom Viridiplantae; phylum Streptophyta; class Magnoliopsida; order Malvales; family Malvaceae; genus Abelmoschus; species Abelmoschus esculentus. The sequence goes on along the minus strand of JAUCBN010000026.1, from coordinate 5,480,878 downwards.
TCGTGAAGCTACACCTCTCGATGCTAGATAAATAGATTACTTGCAAACTTCCCTCTCGGGCTTGCATACAAGAACAAAGAATGGCAATAGGATAAGCAAACTTTGATTTTATTGCATAAGAACAAAGATATAAGAATTATTCTCCTCTCACTAATATCGACAACCTTCACCTATCCTTAAGAAATTTAGAACATATTATCGTGTAAGTACAATTGTTTGGGAGGAAGGGTTTTCTCTACAAATCGGCTCTCCTTAGACAATATGGTCGGCTAGGGTATTTATAGTCTTAACCTAGGGCAAACCTTTCATAAATAGACTTCAGCTTGGAGTAGGGAACAAGTCTTCTTTAAGTATTCTGATATTTCCAAGTTTGCCGCCTTCTAGAAGGGTTTTCCCGCTTGATCTTTGAATTGGGCTTTTAGCGTGCTAGCCTGGTCCAATTGATTCGCTGTATCTTCCAGGATGTTCTCTATATTTTTATCTTTCTTTGTGCCTCCATTGTTGGTGCTGCCACACTGAATTTTACCGCGACCATGCTTCTGCCTCGGCCACAACATTGCTTTTTTGCCGCTTCGGCTTTGGATATTCCTGCATGTACAGAAATTGTAATAATATTTGTATTCTCTATAAATATTGACTTTGTAAGTGATGATAACGGAATATCCAATATTTTAGCAAAGAGTTCATGATTCGGTTCAAGTGGGTGTATATTAGATGCTTAAAATACCATAAGAAGGGTAGTAAATAACTGTCTTTTAGGTACTCATCAATTACCCCAAACTCGAACTATTGATTGTCTTCAAGCAATGCCAAACATCAAATTGTCGAACCATACTCCCTTTTGGTCTTACTTTTCCATCTATTCTCCCCATCATGGTCATGTCTATCTCTCCGTTTTAGCCACTAGTTTACCCAAGGACTTTTACTAAGAAACAAACTATAGGGCTAGGTGAGTGTGTGCGTTTAATGGACAAGGCTAATTCAAGGCTTTCTTAGATAAACTCTAAGTTCAAGACAAATAGACTTTTGGACTAAAGCTATCTCCTTAAAACAACAAGTCTTGAGCCAATTTTGGGCACCTCAAGATATGCATTTTCTATTTCTTTCTTTTTCTTATTTATTCTTTTTCTTATTAACCACCTATTTAGTATACTAGAGCCAATTTTGGGCACCTCTAGCATGAAGGAGAGCAATACTAGAGACGGTGATAGGCACCTCTAGTTATTTTTTCAAAAAGTTCTAAGTCTTTATCACCTAAGTTTATTAAAAGAACTCCTAAATCAAACAAGTCCAAAAAGTATTTATTTTCTTTATAACCCTAAAGCAAGCTTTTAAGTTTTATTCCATGAGTATCCTATGGTTATCCCTTCAAAACAGAACTTGGCCATGTTAAGGAGAAAATTTTCTATAGCGTTAAAGGAGTAAACTAAAGCAAAATTGACATAGGGCAATGCAAGATTACAAACATAAATTCAAGAAAAGAAAATATATAAAAAAATTTAGTAGAAATTTACTTCCTTTATGGTATTGTCGTGGCATTGGATAGCCTCGGCAGTGCTTCAACATCAATAATCTCCCCAAACTCAAACCGAGCATTGTCCTCAATGCTCAAATCACTCAGTAGATAAAATTAATAAAACAAGTAGAGATAGTAAAGGGAGAGTTCCTTGGAAAGATTCTGAGAAAAATAAGAGAGTTTTGAGATTGTAACGAATATAACAAGAGAGAGATTGAGTAAACAATTCTAAAGAAACAAGAATGCAAGAGTGAATAGTTCAAGAGAAAGAAGGTGCTTATATAGGCCTTGGCTATATAGCTGTTTGGTCTTTACTGCCATTTGCATTTACTGTAGCGACAAGAATCTCGGCAGACTACTGGTGACCCTGTTCTGCCCGTTGGGACTACTGCGGCTCTGACACTATGCACTGCCACGGCAGCAGACTTCCTGCTGTAAACTACTTCTCTGTTATTCCTGCTTTATTGTCCTAACCTAAAAATATAAACATCAAGAAATATTTAAATAATGAGAAGATAGTTATTCCTAAATACCATAATTAAGAGAATTCATGAAAATACCAAATAAAATAAAAGAGAAAATTAATATAAAATAAGAATATAAAGAAAACTAATGGAGGATCATTTCCGATATTTCTTATAGTCCATTTGCACCCTCCATTCAGTTACAATTCTGCCCAAAAAGGTTTGGACCATAATGAATATGGATAGTCCCCTTTGTATTATCATGGTGGAGGTATCTTTCTTTCGTTTTCTCTTGTAATCCATGCATGTCCTCCATCTTGATATTGTTTCTGAAGGCAAAAATAAATTTTTAGAAAAAATTATATCAACATCCAACCACTTAATTACCTCATTATCATTAACTTCCATCATAGTTGGATATAGCCTTCGTTGTTGTGGCAATTGCTGTGATAGCCAATTGTCGTGGCAATCTTTTGCCAAAATTCGGTGTAAGTCAATTGAAGAACCATCTTTCTTGAAGTCTTCAAGAATCAACCCACGTTGTTTCTTATGCTTCTCAGTAATCTCCATCAGTAGAGACTTTGGCTTGGAACTAATATTAGGTGGAGTTACCATAGAAATATCATCTTCCAAACAATCATATCCTATTTGTGATGGCTTCAAATCTTGTAATGTTGACTCCTCAAAATATACCTGCAATGGAAAAGATGAGTTTTTAAAGAATTCAAAAGGTTCATTCAGTACCATCTCATTTTCCATTATCACGGCATTGTCATCTTATTGATCGAACACATCTTCGTGTAACTGCCTCGGCAATTATGAGTGAGAGTGATTCTCAGCTTCCTTTTCCAGCATCATTGCCTGTTCAGGCTTCTCTACTGTCGCGGCCGGACACTCGACAGACTCATCCACTATTTGACAGTCTTTCTCATCAACATGTTATGGACTCAGAGGTTCTGGAATTTCCTCTTTGTCCTCTAGTGTTGGGATTTCAGTACCCCCAAGGATTGATTGTTGGGTTATGTTATCCCTGGCATGCAATTGATTTTCCGAATGCCTCAAGGGTGAATCCAATCTATCTATATGTGCATCAATGAACCTTGATTGCTCTGTCATAAATTCTTCAATTCTAGCCATTGATGCTTTCAATGTTTCCTTAAGTGAATTTGGATACTCTTGAGTAGAATTATATTGCCATGGCATATCTGTAACATCAACAAAATTGTCATGATAAAAAAATTGAGCGTTTTGATCATACCATAAAGGATTTCGTTGTTGGTTCCATCTATGGTCCTCTTTTTGGTCATAGGTTCCAGTAATGTATGGACAATTACTAACTAAATGATCATCTTCGCAATTGAAACAAAAATTTTCCCAGGCATAAACTTGTTGGGTTGCTCTTGGTTGGCATAGATAATCATCAATTAATCTAGGAAATTCTTGATTGGTTCGATTCATATCTTCCAACATCAACTCCATAATAGATTTCCTTCTTTCTCCTTGCATTTTGAACCTTCAACTTGAAACACACATATAAACCCTTTTTTTAAAAAAATAAAAAAAAAATATGTTAGTAAAAATAATAAAACAAAAACAAAAAAATTAAAGAAGACAAAATTTAGTTGTCAATCTCCGGCAATGGCGCCAAAAACTTGATAGGCGTGGTATAAGCGCTTTTTGAGTGCAAGTGTATACGTCGTCAAGTAATAAAATGATAAGTATATCGTGTATCATCTCCACAGGGATTGGTATACTTAATATGTCTTCCTTCGTTCCCTTGCTCCTAAAATAAAGTAAAAACACAAATAAGATGATTTGTCTTATCTAACTAAATATTTAAGTAACAAAACAAAAAATAAAAAGGGTTGAGAACGATTATAGAGAAAGTGGGTAGGATCCAGTTGCGTCAATTAGTGGATTCAATTGATCTTATCCTTGTCCAATACAATCACACAATACTGCTTCGATAGTACTACAGATACTGCCTCGGCAACGTTGGTGATCCTCTGCCGCGATAAGCTCTTGCTCTTGGGCAGAGGTATCAAAGTTCATCAAAGTGTCCGTAAGTGACTCCGCTCATCTCTGAGTCAAAGTGTTGTTGATACTCAATCCTTGACGATACCTCTCGACGTAAATCAAAGATAACCATCAACCAATCCAACACTTCTTTTAGCTGCTGAAACTCTTAACCTACACCTTAGTGCCTCCACAAGTGTATAGGCCGAGTTAGTGTCTACAATACCGTACTTATCCTTTTCGGGAATCTATACATCTCGATGCTAGATAAATAGATTACTTGCAAACTTCTCTCTCGGGCTTGGATACAAGAACAAAGAATGGCAATAGGATAAGCAAACTTTGATTTTATTGCATAAGGACAAAGATACAAGAATCAATCTCCTCTCACTAATATCGACAACCTTCACCTATCCCTAAGAAATTTAGAATATATTATCGTGTAAGTACAATTCTTAGGGAGAAAGGATTTTCTCTACAAATCGACTCTCCTTAGACAATGTGGCTAGCTAGGGTATTTATAGTCTTAACCTAGGGCAAACCTTTCCCAAATAGACTTCAACTTGGAGTAGGGAACAAGTCTTCTTCAAGTATTCTGATATTTCCAAGTTTGCCGCCTTCTAGAAGGGTTTTCCCGCTTGGTCTTTGAATTGGGCTTTTAGTGCACTAGCCTAGTCCAATTGATTCGTTGTATCTTCCAGGATGTTCTCTATATTTTTATCTTTCTTTGCGTCTCCATTGTTGGTGCTGCCACACTGGATTTTGCCACGGCCATGCTTCTGCCTCGGCCACAACATTGCTTTTCTGCCGCTTCGGCTCTGGATATTCCTGCATGTACAAAAATTATAATAATATTTACATTCTCTATAAATATTGACTTTGTAAGTGATGATAACAGAATATCTAATATTTGAGCAAAGAGTTCATGATTCGGTTCAAGTGGGTGTATATTAGATGCTTAAAGTATCATAAGAAGGGTAGTAAATTACTGCCTTTTAGGCACTCATCATCAATGGTGACTTGTGTCATGTTAATGGTGACTTCGTGTCATGTGTGGTGACTGTGTCATGACAAGACTAATGATCTCTAACAATGGATCTGTGTATTCGGTGAACTTAAGGGTCACTAGAGGCCAATATGCATACATGGATTAAAAGAGAACATCGTGCATCATTCATGAAATATATTGATAATGTTGAACATACTCAAGTAAGTGATTTGAAATTATAGATATGAACGTGGAATGTTAAGCATGCATGATTTTAATGATACATTGCAACTATAGTTTAAATATTGTTTTAAGTTGATGCATATATGATTTTGTTGGAGCTTCCTAACTAAGCATGTTGTGCTTAAGCTCTTCTTTCATCTTTGTAGAGCAATAGAGACATCTTTAGGTAATTCCATAGTAGAGTGAGTGTACTACTTGGTTTTAGACTTTTAAAGAGACTATATTTTGCTTGAGCTATTGTTGTTGGAATTTAATAATGTTTTGGATTACCTAAAGCATGAGTATACATGATTGTTCTTTATTCTAAACCTTATCAAAGAAGGCATGTACAGTTGCACAAGCATGGACATCCTTATTTCTAACCATATTTTAGGAAGCATGCCTATAGGTTATTTGAGGTTCTTGATGTTAATATTGGTGTGGTGTATGTTGTTTTCATGCTTAAGAATTGTGCATGTAGTTGTGGGTGATTAATGGTTGTGTATTGAGTCAATAATGTTCACTTAGTGTGATAGAACTTTTAGGTTCTAGATCCAAAGTTTCAAAACCTTAATGAAGGTTTTGAAATCTTTGCCAAACAGTTTCGAAACCTTCAGGAAGGTTTCGAAACCTTGCGGACAATTTCGATTCTGGAAAGTTACTGGACGCGAAAAGTTTCGAAACTTCATTTTTCATAAAGTTTTGAAACCTTTATGGTACCTATAAATGTTATTTTAAGCTGAAATTTCACATGGATGCATAAAATTGATTTAATTTCAAGATGGCTAACTTAATTTGGACGAATTCCTTGTAATTTGAAAGATTTACATTTTGGTCCCTAAATTGATAAAACATGCAATTAACAATGCTAGAATGCTTCGTTTGATTTGAAATTTTCCGTGAGGGATACTTGTATGTTTAATTGAAATTTGATAAAAAGAATTTCAACTTTGTCAATAGAACTTAAATGTTTTACGTTTTAGTCCTTAATTCACTTAAGTGTTTAATCGGATGCTTGTTTATGATCAGATTGCTTCCGTTAATGCTTTGTATGAGACCAAGACTTGTAGGAACATAATTATGCATCTTGAAAAATAAGTATATCATTTTCAAGGTTGTTTATCGAATCAGACCTTCACGGGTTTAGTTCGATATTCCTCGTGTGACCTGTTAGTTCTGGTTTTGTCTAGGCCGGGCTAAGGGGGTTACATTTGGTGGTATCAGAGCCAGATTAATAAAGTATATAGTCGGTTCGCTGAGTGGTTAGTTTACTAAATGTTTGTGATTGAGCATGATGTGATGTTAACTTGTTGAATATCTACACATGATGGTTGTACTTGAATGATGATGGTTAAAAAGGGTTATCGGTTACACATTGCCAATGCCAACACATTTTCAGGTACTCTATAGTTTTTTCCTTGGATCTTGCCTGAATGTAAGTCTAATATGTATTGATACTATATGTTTAATTTCATATTTAAAGTTTTTGGAATATGCTTTTAAGACATAAGTCACGAGCTAGTGTTGGTATGAACATTGATGGTCAAGATTGAGGATGAAACGACTGCTAGGAAGAGTAATTTCTTCCTCCTCTGTGAGTGTACCTTCGGTTAGGCAGGAAGGTCAGTTTAGGGTGTTGCACTGTTCTTTAAGGGTGTATTTCAATCTGCTGAAGCTGGTACAGCTGTTGCTAAACTGACATGGGAGTAGTTAACAAGATAATAGTTAAAGTTGTTGGAATTGAGGATGTTATTTACGAGTGTGAATAATAATCATGCTTAGAGTAAGAGCACATATATGTATATATCTATAGATAATGTAGGACATGCATACATCTTGAGCATGACATTAGAAATTGCATTTACATGCATATGTACTTGCATAGACATTTATGAGTGCATATAGGAAATCATGCATACATTTGTTCATACTTGCGAGTAGCTCCTTGAGGGTGTAAGTGGAGTGTGGTTGGTTATTTTAGGGTGAAGGTGTGAAAAAAAAGGGGTTCAAAGGGCTTTCTTGTGGTGTTGAGCTGGATGTGTAGTGGACAAGCTACCATTTTGGTTAGGGAATAGTCTTGGATGATGAATGAGTGGTTGGTCTTAGAGTTGTGAATGTTTGAAACCGAGGTAAATACCCTAAGTTATGGTTAGTTTGAGTTGGTCATTATTAAAGGTAAGACTGAGTTTTGCGGATTCTTTCTGGTTAGGTTTGGAGGTTGTAAGAAGGTTGCAGCATGTTTTGTAGAGTAAGACGGATTGGTGTTTTTCCTGAGTAATGTGAAATTATTTTATGGAAAAGATGTTTTATTGCCATGTTGGTGGAAAAAATTAATTACATAGATTTCTTTTGTAGTATGGTTAGTATGCGGTTAGATCAGAGGTTGTGATCGATCTGTTTTTTTTTTCATTAGGAATAATGGGGTCAAGATGGAAAATAAAATATGAGATATTGGTATGGGAGTTGTGGTATCATGGGTTTGAATTATGGATTGTTGTGACCTTGAGAGGTTTGGTTGTACTATAAAGGAGGAAAATGTACATGTTGGGTTTACAAGGAGTTAAGTTGGATATACCTCGACTAAGTTAGATTGTGATGATGTTGAAGTGGTGTAGCGGGAACCGCTGGGCAGTTTATGGGTTATATCAGTTGTTTAGTCTTGTGAGTTTACTTTTATCGAAAAGTGTTGTGAGGTTTGTGTTTGGTGGATTCATGTATGTGGATGTTTCATCAATATGGTTTCATCAACCTAATCAATATGGTTATTGCCTTGGTAAGGTTATAAAATAAGAGATGTTGGAGCAAGTGGAAGGAATAGTTCTACAAGCTTGGATTTTGTTGTGGTATAGGTGGGATAAGAGTTGGTTTATCGATGAGTTGATATTGGGAAGGAGTTTTGAGTTAAGTGTCAAGGCACTTAACGATGTGTGGTTCTTAAAGTTTGAAATATGGTATTGAGTTGGTTATGGTGGCTAAACCTTAAGTTGGAGGTATTATCATTGAGATGAGTATAATAGTGAGTATTGACACAAAGTTGGTAAGTTTCTTGTATGGTATGTTTTGTAGAATATTAGCTATCGGGGATGACTTGGCTTACATAAAGATGCTTGTAATGGGAGTTTGTTATATGGGGTAAGCCAGGGTTGTTGTGGAGTTACGAGAGAAGATGATCGGTTAACCTATAGGGAGACCTAGTAAAATGGCGAAGCTATGAGCGGGACTCTATCTTGGTTAAGTTGATCAGGGACAAGTCATGGCTTGGTGTTTATTGAGGGTCTAGTTAAGGATTTTCTTGGCAAGATTTAGTTTTGTGTTGAGACTCTTTTTGTGTTATGTGAGCTGCATGGTTGTTTCGAAAAGTGCCAAGATGGAATGGTATCTTGATCAGGGCTTATGATAATCTTTCTTCGTGTGATTGGTGGTAAGTGTTGTGGTAGGAGTTGGGCAAACATGTGTTTTCGACTGAGCTTGTTTGGATTATGTTTGAATCATGTGTAGATGTTTATCTTGCTAATAAGGTAAGAGTGAGTATCAATTTTCTTTGGTTATTAATAGTAGTAAAGGTTCCAAGGTTGAAGTCGGAAAGAATTGTCATAAGTTTGGTGGTAAGTTCTATGGATGGTATGAAGTTTTCCTATGAGGTTTGGTGGATCAACCGTTTGTTTGAGTACGGTTTTCTTGGGTTTTTAAGTCCCATTGGAAAGATGAGTGAGTGGTGTATCTATAATATGTTAAGATTTGAGGGTTTTTAAGACCGACATAGGTTGCCGTTTGGATGTTGGGTTTTATCATTCATAGGTAAATAGATGACATACTGTGATGTTTTGATATGTTAATACGACTCATAATGAAGTTGTTGTTGTTGATGGAGTTTGCTTAAGACAGTGTTGATAGTTTGTGTAAAGTAGTTTGAAGCTTGTTGGTGGAGCATCATTGTGTGGAGTGGAGATTAGTGAAAGGCTTAGTTGGTTACCTGGTATGTGGGATGATGTCGAAAATAGGGTTAGTTCAATGGTGGTGGTATGAAAATCGTTACGGTTATCAAGAGTTGATTATCAATCTTAAGCAAGAAAAAGGGGGTTTTCTTTTGAGTGATGTTTTCTGTGAGAATTGAGATGATGTGGTGGTGTGTGCGTTGTTTCTTTGTTGTGAGGGATGAATCTGCTGGTTGTCCGAGGAGGGTAAGTGTTGGATGACTGTTGAGAATCTTCCGGAGAAAGCTAATGTGATGGCTGAATCTTTGAGTCGTAAGACCTATCTTGGTTGAGATGATAAAGATGAAACAGTTAGAGGATGAGGCGTTGGTACCTTTGGTGAGGGATATTGCTGAGGGTAGACAAACCGAGTATCATTTTGATGATGATGAGATGTTGTGGTTTAGGGGTCAGATTGTAGTGCCGGATGATGTTGAATTGAGACAAGCTATTTTGGCAGAAGCATATACTAGTCCATTTGCTATACATCCGGGTAGAGTGAAAATGTGTAGGGATTTTAAAAGTGTGTAATTTTGGATTGGTTTAAAGAAAGATGTGACGGAGTCCAAGAAGGATTTTATATGGGTTATTGTTGATAGGTTTATATAATGTGCACATTTTCCTACCGTGCATACGACGTGTTCTATGGATAAGTTGGTAGAGTTGTATGTTTTCTAAGGTGGTGAAGTTGCATAGTGTGCCTAAGTTGATCATATCGGATAGAGATTCGCGTTTTACCTCTAAGTTTTGGAAAGAGTTTGTAGGTTGCTTTGGGTACAAGGCTTAGTTTAGTAGTTCTTATCATCTTCAGACAAATGATCAGTCTGAACGTGGTAGTCAGACTTTGGAGGATATGTTGAGATGTTACATCATTGAGTTTCAAGGTTCTTGGGAGGAACAATGGTTCTTGGTAGAGTTTGCTTATAATAATAGTTTTCAGGTAAGTATACAGATGACACCGTTTAAAGTTTTATTGTGTTGGAAGGAAGATAGACAGAAGTATGTTTCTTTACCTCAAGTGTGGAAGGATACGGATGAGGAGGTTAAGCTTATTTGTGTCAAGATTACGAAGGCTCCAGATAGGAAAAATTCTTATACCGATTTGAAGCATAGAGAGGTGGAATATGTTATCAGAGATAAAGTGTTTCTAAAGGTTTCCCATAGAAGAAGTTAATGAGGTTTGGACGTAAGGGTAAGTTAAGTCCTCGTTTCATTGGACCGTATGAGGTGTTAGAGCGAATTGGTCCTGTTGTTTATCGGTTGAGGTTGCCAGTGGAGTTAAGTTGGATGCATTATTTTTTATGTATCGATGCTCCGTAAGTATAGATCGGATCCTTCTCATGTTGTTCTAGTTGAGGAGATTGAGTTAAGAGCGGATATGAGTTATGAGGAGGAACCAGTGAGGATTTTGGATGTGGATATAAAGGTTCTTCGAGGAAAGATCATAGATTTGGTTAAAATGCTTTGAAAACACCGAGGTGTCGAAGAGGCAACTTGGGAGACAAGGAAAAGCATGGAGGAGCAATTCCTCACTTGTTTGCTTCAAGTGAGAATTTCGAGGATGAAATTTTCTTTAAAGGGGAAAGAGTTGTAACATCCCGATTTTGGGGTTAGAAGTTTGGGTATTAATTAGGAGAATTCGAATCGGGTCGAATCGGGTTCTTCGGTTCGTTATTCTGGGAAAATATAAAATAATAATATTTTAATCGGACAAGTAATAATTTTGTGAAATAGTTTAGGAATATTAAAATGATGTTTTAAAATTAAAATAATGTAATTTGAACTTTAAATTGATTTTTAATTGAGCTTAATTATGTACTAATGATCAAATTATAATTTTGGAAAAGATTTGGGGACTAAATGTGTGATTTTCGAAAATTGCTATTTTTAGTGAGTAAATTGGAAATCAAACTATACTTAGAATCCTAAGAGGGCCATAAACCTAATTTATTTTTAATTGATGATTTATCCACCAAAATTATTTTATAAGTAGTTTTAAAAGATGATAATTTTATTTTCTTCCATAACCACTTATTTTCTCATCATTTTCTCTCATATTTTCTCTCTATTTTCTCTCTATCTTCTTCATCAATTTTCTTTAATTACTTGTTGATTTCTTCATCTTTTTCAACAAGATTTATTGCATTTTGTTCATCATTTCATTCTCTTCAAAGCCTACTCATTAATTTTTACAAATAAACATCAATTTTAAAGAAATCAAGGAGAGAATTTCTCATCTTTTGGTGGATCAAATCTGTAAGGTAACTTTGCTGAATTTTAACTCTTTCTCTAAGGTTCTTTATTGAAATTCCCAAGTATTAGCTTGCTAATCATTAAATAAAACTTGATTTTATGTTTTAAATTCTAGATCTAATGATTTTATGAGGATTTTTGTGAAATCTTTTTAGATCTCAACTAATGTTGTAATTAGGTTGGTTTAATCATGTTATTATTTCAATTAAATGATTAAATGAGTCTTGAATTGATGGCATATTAATTTAATCCCGGAATAATATAATTGGTATGGTTTTAAGGTGATTTTCGGTTGTTTTAGGGGCTATTTTAGGTGTTTTAATGCTTCTGGAGGTATAAGGATGGTCTGGATGTGTTTTTGGTTCATAATGAAGTGAATTAGATGTTAGAATCATTAGTTTTGGGTTGATGTTGTTCGGATGCGTTTCGGCTTAGTTTTCGGTCTTTTCGGCTAAGTTTTCGGTAGTTTTGTGGAGGTTTGATGTGGGTTTTGGTTTGAGCATGTTATGATGTGAATATGCTCAATTTTTAATGATGTAGAGTTAGTGCAAGAAGGTGCTTAAGTGGTTGGTGCGTTGGAGTGGTCATCGAAACATCGGCGGAAGCTCGTTTCGCTTGTCGGTGAGTGTTTTCAAACTTAAAGGGAATCGCATTAGTACGGTTTTGTTTTGGGGACTATGGAAGAGTGTGAAAACTTTCCATTATTCAGGAGTAAGTAAAGTAAATGTTTTTGATATATTAACATGAGTTTCGGCTACATTCGGTAAAGGCATTGATGTTGGTAATGCAATGAGGTTTTTTGGAAATGCATAAGTATGATTTTGAAATGATGCATGCATGAGATAATTGTTGAAAATGCATGGTTTATAAAGACATCCATGGTTAGGGAAAACATAAAAAATGAATTTAGAATATATGTGGTTATTTGCCTTCAAAATTAAAGGTGCCATTGAGCATGACTTTCGGTTCATTTGTTGAGCACATTATGGATGCATTATGAGCTGAAAATGAATTGGAATATTATATGGTTATTTTCCTGGAAATTGATGGTGCCGTTGGGCATGACATTTGGTTCATTTGTGAATATATTATTGTATGCATTATGAGCAGCAAATTATCATGCACATTTGATTATGATATTGGCTTAGTGACACTAACTTTAGATTCGAATACGAATGATACGTCATTAGGATTATCTTGAATGCACTATAAACATTATTGAGAACAAAGAATATTGCCTACACGTAACAAGGGTGACTTTGTGTCCAATCGTGCGTGGTAGAGCCGCCTACACATAACGAGGGTGACTATGTGTCTAACCGTGCGTGGTAAAGCTAATAATGATGACTTTGTGTCATGTCAATGGTGACTTTGTGCCATGACGAGACTAATGGTCTTTAACAATGAATCCGTGTATTCGGTGAACTTAAGGTTCACAATAAGTGATCACTAGAAGCCAATATGCATACATGGATTAAAAGAGAACATTGTGCATCATTCATGAAATGTATTGATAATGTTGAACATACTTAAGAAAGTGATTTAATATTATAGACATGAACGTGGAATGTTAAGCATGCATGATTTTAATGATGCATTGCAACTATGGTTTAAATATGGTTTTAACTTGATGCATATATGATTTTGTTGGAGCTTCCTCACTAAGCATGTTGTGCTTAAGCTCTTCTTTCATCTTTGCAGAGCAATAGAGACATCTTTGGGCTGCATTTGGAGCAAGAGCACCAAGGGGAAAAGTTATATAGTTGTTGTATGTTTTGGCAAATACGTTGAGGCTTGGCAATGTGTAAACCAATTCTATAGTAGAGTGAGTGTACTACTTGGTTTTAGACTTATAAAGAGACTATATTTTGCTTAAGCTATTGTTGTTGGAATGTAATAATGTTTTGGATTACCTAAAGCATGAGTATACATGATTGTTCTTTATTCTAAACCTTATCAAAGAAGGCATATACAGTTGCACAAGCATGGACATCCTTATTTCTAACCATATTTTAGGAAGCATGCCTATAGGTTATTTGAGGTTTTAGATGTTAATGTTGGTGTGGTTTATGTTGTTTTTATGCTTAGGAATTGTGCATATAGTTGTGGGTGATTAATGCTTGTGTATTGTGTCGATAATGTTCACTTAGTAATGGAACTTTTAGGTTCCAGACCCGAAGTTTTAAAACCTTAATGAAGGTTTCAAAACCTTTGCCAAACAGTCTCGAAACCTTCAGGAAGGTTTCGAAACCTTGCGGGCAATTTCGATTCTGAAAAGTTACTGGATGCGAAAAGTTTCAAGACTTTCATGGAAGTTTCGAACCTTTTTCATAAAGTTTCGAAACCTTTATAAAAGGTTTCGAAACCTTTGCCTGCTAGAAATTGATAGTTGCTTGAAATTGCATTTTAGTCTCGGATATCTTCCTTTGTTCAATTAAGGTACCTACAGATGTTATTTTGAGCTGAAATTTCACATGGATGCATAAAGTTGATTTAATTTTAAGATGGCTAACTTAATTTGGACGAATTCCTTGTAATTTGAAAGATTTACATTTTGGTCCCTAAATTGGTGAAACATGCAATTAACAATGCTAGAATGCTCCGTTTGATTTGAAATTTTCTGTGAGGGATACTTGTATGCTTAATTGAAATTTTATGAAAAGAATTTAAACTTTTTCGTTAGAACTTAAAAGTTTTACGTTTTAGTCCTTAATTCACTTAAGTGTTTAATTGGATGCTTGCTTGTGATCAGATTGCTTCCGTTAATGCTTTGTATGAGACCAGGACTTATAGGAACATAATTATGCATCTCGAAAAAAACGTATATCAGTTTTTAGGGTTGTTTATCGAATCGGACCTTCGCGGGTTTAGTTCGATATTCCCTATGTGACCCGTTAGTGTCGGTTCCGTCTAGGCCAGGCTAAGGGGGTTACATAGTGATAGTGAGTTGAGCACTTATCACACCCCCAAACTCGAACTACTGCTTGTCCTCAAGCAATGCAAAACATCAATTTGTCAAACTCTATTCTCTCTTGGTCTTCTGCTTCCATTTATTCTCCCCACTATAACTATGTCTATTCTTTAGACTTGACCTTTCGGTTACTCAAGGGTGTACCTAGAAGACAAACTATAAGGCTAGTGTGTGTGCGTTTTTTGTGGACAAGTTTGAGTAAAGTCCTTCTTAGATAAACTCTAAGTTCAAGACAAGTAGACTCGATTTTAGTGTACTCTTCTTATAACAACATTTCCTTGAGCCAATTTCGGGCAGCTCAAGTATTGTGTTTTCTATTTCTTAATTCTTAATTTCTTTTGTTATTCTTTTATGCATACTAGAGCCAATTTCGGTCACCTCTAGCATGAAGAAGAGTCTTTCCTAGAGCCGATCATAGGCACCTCTAGTCACCTTTCCAAAATCTAAGTCTTTATCACCTAAGTTTATTAAAAGAATTCCTATAGCCAAATAATCCCAAAAGTGTTTTAAGTTTAACCTTATAGCAAGCTTCTAAGTTTTCTCCTTAAGTATCCTAGAATCAAGTCTTCAAAACAGATCCTAACTATGGTAAGGAAAAAGATTTCTATTGCCCTTAAGAATAAACTAAGACAATACTGATGAAGAGCAGTGCAAAACTATGGCAACAGTTGTAAGTACAGTGGTGGATATAAAACAAAAAAATCTATCACTAAAAACTTCCTTTTTATGGCAAGGCCGCGATAGTAGATAGCCTCGGTAGTGGCTCTACACCCCCAAACTCAAACGAAGCATTATCCTCAATTCTTAATTTAGGGGTAGGCAGTAGGTAGAAAAAGATATAAGCAGATAAAAAAAATAGTTTATATAGGCAACAGTAAGGAAGAACAATTAATATGATTTGAAAGAACTTTCTTCCACAATTTGTCTCCTCAGTCTGGCTGCTGATGGTTGTGCCCTTGGTGATGGTGATGGCTTTTCTCTTCTCGGCGGCTGAACTCTCGTGGGTGTTGCCCTTTTTATTGGAGCATTGACTTCTTCTCCTCCTTCATGATCTCTATGCATCCTTAGTTTTCCGGATCTTCCCCGGCAGCCTGAATACTAGGCTCAGTAGTTGCTCAGCTCTGATGAACATAGGCGTCTATCTCAGCTTATAAACTATCCATTGGTATTGGTGATCTTGTGGGAATACTGAATACTCCCCTTCTCTTCGAAGGTCTTTTGCTTTCGGATGATGTTGCCGCAGCATCTGCTGTCCTAGATAGGCTAGCTGCATGGTATTGCTGCTGTGGTCTGAAGGTAAATAATGGTCTCGGTCCTAGGGCTGGAGTGGTCTCTGTGTAAGGTGTTGCCGTTACAAATATGTTTGTAGGATATTCTGGAAATTGCACTCCTTGGTTGGGGAAGTTCTGCATCATCATCTGAGCAAGGGTGTTGTTAAAGTCTCGTTGGTATTCCATGTATCTTTGTTGGCGAAGGTCCACGGCTTTCATCCTCTGAAGAATTTCCTGGTAGGGATCTGCTACTACAGGTACTTCTGCAGTGCCTGACATCTCTATCGTATATTGTGCTTCGGTAGTGAAGTCAGCAGTAAATTGTTGTGGCGTTGCTTGGACAGGTTCTGCCTGTGTGATCTGCATCACTCTGTGGCAGAATTCTCTTGTCCATCCTTGCCTTGTTGGTGTGTATTCTTCTGTATCTTCTACTAGTACTCCTGCAACAATGCATAAAGCAGATATTAAACAGGGGAAATATAATGGTCCACGTTCCTTCTAACCACAATCATAGATTTCTCGAAGAATGATCTCTCCAATATTGATGCTCCTCTTGTTGATGATTGAGTGGATCAACATCAATCTCTTGTGGTCCACTGTGCTGTTTTGGGAAGTAGGGATGAGGCGTCTCTTGGCGAATGTGCACCACAATTTTGCCTCGGGCTTGAGGCTTTGCCTTGTCACAGAACCTCTATAGGCATTGGTTTCCCATGGAGTGTTGTTGTAACAAAGGTCGTCCTTGATTAATTTGTAGTCTTGTGTGGTGATATCGTCCATGAATTCGGCATGTCTATCTCGTCTCAATGTTAGACCGCAGAAATTATTAATTGTTTTAGCTTCAAGGCGTACAAGTCTTCCTCGGCAGTGGAAAACGAGGTTGTCCTTGCTGGGACCATATGCATAGAACTCACGCACTATGGTCGCATTGGCTTGATCAGGTTTTAGGCAAAAAAGTTGCCATTTTTTATGTTGAATCTTGTTGAACAAATAGTGTTCAATGCCGAGATTTTCTTCCTCAGATTGTTGGAATCCTTGCTCTTCCCATAGCTGTCGGGTAATAAAAGATTTGTTGAATCTTTCTACAACAGTGGCGGGGGCAAATTTGTTGTATGCTGCCATTGTTGATTGTAGGATTGGAGGTTTTGATCGAGAGTTTTGAAAAATTTCAAGAATAATTGTGAGAGTATTGTGAGATCAAGAGTAGAATTCTTACGAAATTCAAGAATGTAAGAGTGAATAGTTCAAGAGATGAATGTTGCTTATATAGGCCTCAACAGTGTGACCGTTTTAATCACTAACCGTTTTGTAGCCGTTTTGAATTTTCTGCCTGTTAGCATTTACTGTCGCAGCGAAAAACTCAACAGATAGTCGTTACACTGTGTCTGCCCGTTGAGACTTTTGTGGCTTCTGACACTGTTTACTGCCCTCGACAGAGTTTCTGCTCTAAACTATTTCTCTTTTATTATTGATTTTATTGTCCTAAAAAAAGAAAACTAAAATAAGCTTAAAAAATATTACTTAAAAGAAAATTCTGAAAATAAAATAAGCATATAACATCTAAAGTAAAACTAATCCTAATATACTCAGGTAGAATACAAGGGAAGAGATTAGGTTACTGGTGGAGTGCCTGTAAATGCATCTCCCAAATTGCTTGCCTCTTGTAGTCCTGGTTTTTTCTGCAGGTGCTAGCCAATCCCTTCTTTAGTTTCTGCCTCTCTATTGGTTTTAATTTTCTTACCAAATAATTTGTCGAGCATGCTTCCTAGGCAGGATATTTTGGCATATGCTTTAGTTGTTTGGAGGGCTTTGCACTCTTTGGGACTATCAAATTTTCTTAATTTGTGGAATGCATTGAGTTTTACTTGCTGATCACTGACCCTCATTTTCAACTCTCTATTTTTCAAATCTATCAAGGTTCGTCTAGTAGCAAGGAAAGGTCTTCCTATGATGATCGGTATATTTTCATCTGCTTCACAATTAAGGACAAGGAAGTTAGTAGGGAAAATAAATTTGTCAACCCTGACCAATATGTCCTCAATTTTTCCTTTTGGATGCACATAGGATCTATCTGCAAGTTGGAGCAATATCGTCGTAGGTTTCGCTCTTCCTATACCAAGTTTCTGAAAAACTGATTTAGGCATGAGATTTATGCTTGCCCCTAGGTCACAGAGTGTCTTTCCTTCATAATTGTTACCAATCGCACAAGGTATGGTAAAGCATTCAGGATCCTTCAGTTTGGATGACATGCGATTGTGCAACATTGCCATTCATCCTTCAGTTGCTGCCACTGTCTCAAACTCGCCTAGCTTCTTTCTCGTAGACACAATGTCTTTCAAGAATTTAGCTTAGTTGGGCATCTGTTCAATTACCTCAACAAATGGCAAGTTCATGTGGACTTGCTTCAGTATACTCAGCCTTTGTAGGAAAGGTGGTGGTGGTCGCATCTCATCCAGGGTTTCATTAGATTGGAATTTAATACCTGGGACCACTGATTATCTTGTTGTCTCGGCAGGAAGTGCAGGAGACGCGTGTAAAATAAGCGTGATTAGTGCAAGTGTACACGTCAAGTAATACAATGATAATTATTTATCGAATATCATTCTTCATAGGGACAGGTGTACTTAATATGCCTTCTTCTCCTTCCTTGCTCCTGAAGTTAATAAAATAAAATCACAAGTAAAAAGATTTGTTGAATAATTAAAGAACAAAAACTTAAATAAAAGGGTTGAGAACGAATAGAGAGAATGGGTAGGATCCAGTTGTGTCATATAGTGGATTCGATTGATCTGTTCTTGTTCAATATAATGGCACTGCACTCCCTCGACAGTACTGCAGATACTGTCTCGGCCGCGACAATATTCTCTGTCGCGGCAATCTCTTGCTCCTGGGCAGAATTACCAAAGCTTGGTAAAGTGTCCTTGAATGATTTCGCTTATCTTTAAGTCGAAATACCATTGATGACTAGTCCTTGATGATACCTCTTGGTGTGAATCAATTATAATCACCAACAAATCCCACACTTCTTTTAGCCGTTGAAACTCTTAACCTAACTTTAGGCCGAGTTAGTGTCTACAACACCGCACTTATCCCTTTCGTGAATTTAACTCTCTCGATATTAGATAAATGGATTACTTACAAGCTCCTCTCTCGAGTTTGAATGCAAGAACAAAGAATGACAATAGGATAAGAAAACTTTTATATTCTTATTGTATTGAAACGAAGAAACAAAATACAATCTTCTCACACAAATATTTAACAACCTTCACCTAACCCTAAGAAAGCTTAGAACATATTATATTGAAGAACACAATTCTTAGGGTAAAGCTTTCTCTCTAATTCGGCTTTGTTTATACATTGGACGGCTTATGTATTTATAGTCTAGACCTATGGTAACTTTTCCTAAGTAGAATATAACTTGTAGTAGGAAACAAGTAATAAAAGTATAATATTTCCAAGTTTAATTCTATCTAGAAGACTATTCTCGCGTAGCCTTTGACTTGGTCTTTTCACGTACTAATCAGTTTCAATCCAAATGCTTCAAGTTTAGGTATTCTCAGATCATTTTTCTCTTTCAATCGCCTAGAATCAGTACTGGAACTTTCTGCTACCGCGATATTGCTTCTACCTTCAACAATGCTGCTACCTCGGCATTGGTTCTGCCCTCGGCACTACTGCTTCCTTGGCAGGTAATTCCTACAACTACACAAAAACAAGCTATAAAGGCTTCTTTTCTTGCAAATATCATCTTTATATGTTGTGGCAGGAAAATGTTGATTATTGAACAATAAGTATATGTATCAGTTCAAATTAGTGGGTAATGAGTATATATTATTTAGGAAAAGAATAGTAAATAATAGCCTTTTTAAGCACTCATCAAATACCCCCAAACTCGAACTATTGCTTGTCCTCAAGCAATGCAAAACATCAAATTGCCGAACCTTATTCTTCCTTGGTCTTATTTTTCCATCTATTGTCCCCACCATAACTAGGTTTATCTTTCAGTCCTAGCCTTTAGTTTACTCAAGGATTTCTACTCGGAAACAAACTATAAGATTACGTGAGTGTGTGGGTTTTTGTGGACAAGGTTGATTCAAGACTTTCTTAGATAAACTCTAAGTTTAATACAAGTAGATTTGGAATGGTTATTACTCTTATAAAAACATCAATCACTTGAGCCTGTTTTGGGCACCTCAAGAGTTGTGCTTCCTACTATTTTTCTTTCTTTTCCTTAGGCATACTAGAGCCAATTTTAGGCACCTCTAGCATGAAGAAGAGTAATTTCCTAAAGCCAGTGATAGGCACCTCTAGTCATATTCCTTAGAATCTAAGTCTTTATCACCTAAGTTTATTAAAAGAACTCCTAAATCAAACAAGTCCCAAAAGTGTTTGTTGATTCTAACCTTATAGTAAGCTTCTAAGTTCTATTCCTTAATTATTCCAAGGTTATTTCTTCAAAACAAAACCTAGTCATGATACAGAAAAAGATTTCTAAAGCCTTAAAAAAATAAACTAAGGCAAAGCTGATGTAAGGCAGTACAAAAGTAAAGACAATTATTTCAAGTAAAGGTAGGTATAAAGAAAAAATATTTGAATCAAGGTATCAAATTACTTCTTTTTCTGGTATTGCCGCTCGGCAGTGGGTTGCCCTTGGCAATGCACTCATATACCCCAAAACTCAAACTAAGCATTGTCCTCAATGCTCAAATCTCACAGCAAGTAAAAGAAAATATATAAATAAAAAAATATGGTAGTAATTTTATTTTGATTCTGAAGAGCTGCTGGAAATAGTTGCTCTTGTAGGTTTTCTTGTCGATGATTTTATTTTGGACCCTTGTCCTGGTGAGTGTTGTATCTTTGCTAGTCTAGGCGGCTGCACTCTTTTGGGTGTTGGCTTCAACCTTGGGGCTGTGACTTCTCCGCCTTCTTCTTCGTCACTGAGTACTTCTGTCTGTATCATGTATGTTCCTCCTTCTGCTTCGACATATGAGACTCCTTGTTGATCATGTGGTGAGTTGTGATAGACATACTCATCAATCTACCTAAAGAGACTGTCCCTAGAGAGGTTGGCAATTAGGATTGGGCGTTTTGATGGAGAGTTGTAAACAGCTCTCCTTTTTGATGGTAGCCTGTTGGTGGATGATGTTGTGGTAGTGTTTGCTGGTTTGGATGGTCCAGCACTGTGGAATTGTTGTTGTGGTCTTGCAGTGAAGAATGGTCTTGGCCCTGGGACAGGGGTAGTTTCTGTGTAGGGTGCGACAATGAAAAATATATTTGCTGGGAATTTTGGAAATTGAATTCCAAGAGAGGGGAAATTTTGTGCCATCATGTGTGCGAGAGAGTTGTTGAAGTCTCTCTAATACTCTATATATCATTGCTGTCGGAGGTCCATGTTTGTCATCCTCTGTAGAATATCCTGGTATGGATCTATTGTGGTAGGGGCTTCGGCAGTGCCTGGTACGTCTGTTGTGTACTGGCCTCCGACAGTGTAATCGGTAGTGAATTGTTGAGGTGTTGCTTGTATTGGTTCTGCTTGAGTTATTTGCATTATTCTGTGGTAGAATTCACTCGTCCAGCCCTATCTTCGATTTGTGTATTCATCCATTTTTTCTGTTGGGACACCTGCAGCAATGCACAATGCAAAGATCAAACAAGGGAAATATAAAGGGCTTCGTTCTTTCTTACCGCAATCATAAATTTTTTGAAGTATGATCTCTCCAACATCTATGGTTCTCATGTTGGTGATTGACTAGATCAACACCAATCTTCTTCTATCAACCGTGTTGTTGTGAGATGTAGGCATGAGGCGTCTCTTGACAAATGTTCACCAAAGCTTGGCTTCAGGCTTGAGGCTGAGCCTTGTTACATAACCCTTATGGGCACCGTTTTCCCATGGAGTGTTGTCGTAACAAAGTTCATTCTTGATTTCTTCATAATCCTCATTAGTGACTTCTTCATAGAATTCACCATGTTCATCTCATGTGGGGGCAAGGCCATAGTGCTGGTTGATTATCTCGGTATTAAGGGCGACTGGCTTACCTCGGCAATGAACAAATAAGTTGTCCGCGCTCGACATATGAGCATAGAATTCACGCACAATTGTTGCGTTTGCTGGGGGAGGTTGTAGGCATAAAATTTCTCAATCTTGATATTTGATTTTATCCATCAAGAATAGTTCGATGCCATAGTTGTGTTCATTCGAATGTTGGAAACCTTGCTCCTCTCATAGCTGTCGAACAACAAAGGATTTGTTTAATCTTTCAGCAACACTAGCAAGATAAAAGCGGTTGTAAATGTCCATGGATGATTCTTGAAAAATTGGGATGTTGATGAGAGATTCTTTGAAAATTGATCTAAAAGGATGAAAGAATGGAGGTAAGATTGCAGAGAGTATTGTGAGAAAGATTTGGCAAGATTAACAAAGAATGCAAAGTGAATAGGGGAATACTGTTTAACCAGGTTTTGTCTCTATCCCTCAGTGAATAGGGGAAGAGTTTCGGCCTCAAAATATCTTCATGTATTCCTTAGATTTTGAAAGAGTTGCATACTTCCATGAAGGATTTGAGATGCTACCTGGCATCTTCTGTTGCAGCCCCACTGAATTGTCCAATAGTATTGAGTATATTGAATATTACTATTTTAAGTTCAAAGTGGGTTGCCTCAATCTCTGGTGTAACAACCCCAGGGTTTAATCCATTTAAATCTTCAACCAGAAAGTCTTTGACAGTTAGCTGCCGCGGCAGTGGTTGCGGCAGAGGTTGTTGTTGTTGGCCTCCAATGCCTTCATATAAGTTCTAATTTCTTGGATTCACTGCCAAGACTCCCTGGATCTGTCTTCTCAGTCTTTGATAAGTCCTTTCGATTTCTGGGTCGATATCTCGTAAGAGAGTGCTAGGGTTAGCCTTGGTCAAACACCAAAGAAAAAATAGATTAAATTATTTCTTTTTGAAATAAAAATTATATATATATTTTTATAATAACAACTTAAAAGCAAGAAAATAAAAGAAAACAAAATTTAGTTGTCAATCCCCGGCAATGGCGCCCAAAACTTGACGCGTGTAAAATAAGCGTGATTAGTGCAAGTGTACACGTCAAGTAATATAATGATAAGTATTTATCGAATATCGTTCTCCACAGGGACTGGTGTACTTAATATGCCTCATTCTCCTTCCTTGCTCCTGAAGTTAATAAAATAAAAATACAAGTAAAAAGATTTGTTGAATAATTAAAGAACAAAAACTTAAATAAAAGGTGATGCTGCAATAAAAGCGCAATTAAGTGCAAGTGTACACGTCGTCAAGTAATAAATTGATAAGTATATCGTGTATCGTCTCCATAGGGATTGGTATACTTAATATGTCTTCCCTTGTTCCCTTGCTCCTGAAAGATAAAGTAAAAACACAGAGAAGTGGATTTGTTTAACTAACTAAATAATTAAATGTCAAAACATAAAATAAAAGATTGAGAACGATATAGAGAAAGTGGGTATAATCCAGCTGTGTCAATTAGTGGATTCGATTGATCTTCTTCTTATCCAATGCAATTACACAACACTGCTTTGACAGTACTGCAGATACAACCTCGGTAGCATTAGTGTTCTCCGCCGCGACAATCTCTTGCTCTTGGGTAGATGCATCAAAGTTCAGCAAAGTGTCCATAGTTGACTCCGCTTATCTCTAAGTCAGAGCGTTGTTGATGACTGGTCCTTGACGATGCCTCTCGGCGTAAATCAACGATAATCACCAACCAATCCAACACTTCTTTTAGCTGTTGAAACTCTTAACCTATCTCTAGGACGAGATAGTGTCTACAACACCGTACTTATTCCTTTCGTGAATCTACACCTCTCGATGCTAGATAAATATATTACTTACAAACTTCTCTCTCGAGCTTGAATGCAAGGACAAGGAATGGAAATAGGATAAGCAAACTTTGATATTATTATTGCATTAGAACAAGAAACAAGAAACAATCTCCTCTCACTAATATTTACAACCTTCACCTATCCCTAAGAAATTTAGAATATAATGTCAATAGGTACAATTCTTAGGGGGAAGCGTTTCTCTAAAATCGTCCCTATAAACAATGTGGCCGGCTAGACTATATATAGTCTTAACCTAGGGCAAACCTTTCCTAAATAGACTCTAACTTGGAGTAAGGAACAAGTCTTCTACATGAGATCTGATATTTCCAAGTTTGCCGCCTTCAAGAAGGATTTTCCCGTTTGGTCTTTGACTTGGGCTTTTAGTGCACTAGCCTGGTCCAATCGGTGCACTGCATCTTCCAGAATGTTCTTTATATTTTTATCTTTCATTGCCCCTACAATGTTGATGTTGCCACTCTGGATGCTGTCGCGGCTTTGTTCCTTGCCTCGGCCTCAACACTGCTTCACTGCTGCTTCGGCCCTGGATATTCCTACATGTACAAAAATGTAATAATATCAGCATTCTCTATAAATTTCGTCTTTGTAAGTAGTGATAACGGAATATCTAATATTATGCAAAGAATCCATATTTCAGCTCAAGTTGGTGTATAATAGATGTAAAAAGTACCATGAGAAGGGTGGTAAATATCTGCCTTTTAGGCACTCATCAAATACCCCAAACTCGAACTATTGCTTGTCCTCAAGCAATGCAAGACATCAAATTGCCGAACCTTACTCCCCTTTGGTCTTACTTTTCCATTTATTCTCCCCACCATGGTCATGTTTATTTCTTCGTTTTAGCCACTAGTTTACCCAAAGACTTTTACCAAGAAACAAGCTATTAGGCTAGGTGAGTGTGTGTGTTTTATGGACAAGGTTGATTCAAGGCTTTCTTAGATAAACTCTAAGTTCAAGACAAATAAAATTTGGACTAAAGTTGTCTCCTTTAAACAACAAGTCTTGAGCCAATTTCGGGCACCTCAAGATATGCGTTTTCTATTTTCTTCTTTTTCTTCTTTTTTCTTTTTAACCACCTATTTGGCATACTAGAGCCAGTTTCGGGCACCTCTAGCATGAAGGAGATCAAAACTAGAGCCAGTGATAGGCACCTCTAGTTAATTTTCCAAAAGGTTCTAAGTCTTTATCACCTAAGTTTTATTAAAAGAACTCCTAAATCAAACAAGTCCAAAAAGTGTTTATTTTCTTTCTAACCCTAAAGCAAGCTTCTAAGTTTTATTCCATGAGTATCCTATGGTTATCCCTTCAAAACATAACTTGGCCATGGTAAGGAGAAAGATTTCTATAGCCTTAAAGGAGTAAACTAAAGTAAAGCTGATGTAGAGTAGTGTAAGATTAAAAACAGTAATTTAAGAAAAGAGAATATTTCAAAAATTTTAGAAAAAAATTACTCTCTTTATGGTAATGTCGCGGCAGTGGGTAGCCTCAGCAGTGCTTCTACACCTACAATACCCCCAAACTCAAACCGAGCATTATCCTCAATGCTCAATATATAAGGTAAACAACAAGTAAATGAGGGATGCGGTGTCGGATTAGTCTTCGTAGATCTACTCAGAGATGTCTTCTATGATTCCCGATTCTGTCTAAAACACAACAAAAAGAAAAATAAAAACAAAACTAAAACTAAAACTAATAATTAAATGTTCAACAGTAAACCAGAGGAGGATGTCATGTAGATACTTCGCCTACAATGATGGTTGCCATCGTTTTTGTTTCTTGATGTTCAGAGTAATGCTTCAACCGTTGGCCATTCACTTTGAATTCAACACCTTCTTTTTGTGATTTAATTGTGACTGCTCTATGAGGTTAAACCTTAACAACTTCGAAAGGACATGACCATCTGGATTTGAGTTTCCTAGGGAATAACTTGAGTCTGGAGTTAAAGAGGAGGACTTGTTGCCCCGGTAGGTTCTGTCACGGCAGCAATTTGTTGTCATCCCAGCGTTTCGTCTTCTCCTTATATATCTTGGCGTTATCATAGGCTTTCGTCCTGAATTCATCTAATTCATTAAGGTCCAGTAGTCGTTTTTGTCCAACTTTTTCTCATTCCATATTTAGATTCTTTACTACCCAGTAAGCTCTGTGCTCAATTTCCACGAGTAAATGACAAGCTTTTCCAAATAATAATCTATAGGGCGATGTCCTCAAGGGCATTTTGTAAGCAGTTCTATACGCCCACAAAATATCGTCAAGTCGATAAGACCAATCCTTTCTAGAAGTGTGTACTACCTTTTCGAGGATTTGTTTCAATTCTCTATTTGCAAGTTCAGCTTGGCTATTTGTTTGTGGATGATATGCCGTGGCCATTTTATGAGTGACACCTATTTTCTTTAGTGTCGCGGAAATGAGCCTATTGTCAAAGTGTTTACCTTCGTCGCTAATGATAGCTCTCGGTACTCCAAATCTTGTGAATATGTTCTTCTTGAGAAATTTGTGTACTATCTTGGCGTCATTATGGGGTGTGGCGATTGCTTCAACCCATTTGGACACATAACCTACTGCTACTAGAATGTAGAGATTTCCTTGAGATGAAGGGAATGGTCCCATAAAATCTATTCCCTATACATCGAATAATTCTACTACCAGTATTTGCTTTTGTGGCATCTCGTTTCGTGTAGATATATTGTTCGTCCTTTGGCATCGATCACAAGCCTTGCAATAGAGGAGGGAATCTTTGAAAAGCGTCGGCTAATAAAATCCTTATTGAAGCACTTTTATTGTTGTTTTATTTCTGCAAAAAGGTCCTCCACACGGTAGATTGTGAAATTGTTGAAGAATTGCTTGTTGTTCCTCTTTTGGTACACATCGTCGTATAACCTGATCTGCACATTGTCGAAACAAGAGAGGTTCGTCCTAGAAATAATATTTGACATTATGCTGAAATCTCTTTTTTTCGTTATAGTTTAAGTTATAAGGAACTATGCCACTGACTAAAAAGTTAACAAGATCAGAGTACCAGGGAGTTGTCGTTACTACCTGTATGTCTTCCTTAATAGATTCTGAAATATATTCAAGCAGTATTTAGGCCTCGTATTCATGTACTACTATGGGCGCTGCCACGACAGTTTTGTTATCATTTGTTGCGATATGCAATATTTGTTTATCTCGAAAGGTGTCTTTTATGTCTTCCAGTTCGTTGTTATAACCCTCATTTTCCAGTCTGGATAAATGATCAGCTACTTGGTTCTTAGTACCTTTTCTATCTTTTATCTCCACATTGAAATCTTGTAGCAGAAGAATCAATCTTATCAATCTTGGTTTGGCCTCTTTTTTGGAGAAAAGGTATTTAAGCATCGAGTGGTCCGCATGGACGGTAACTTTAGTCCCAATGAGATATGAACGGAACTTATCAAATGCAAACACTACTGCTAGTAATTCTTTCTCGATTGTAGTGTAATTTATCTGAGCATCATTGAGTGTCTTGCTAGCGTAGTAAATAACATGGAAGATATTGTTTTCCCTTTGTCCAAGTGTTGCCCCGACAGCATGATCACTTGTATCACACATTAACTCGAAGAGTAGGGTCCAATCTGGTAGGACCACTATCGGCGTTGTAACTAGCTTTTCCTTTAGGGTCTCGAATGCTTCAGTACATTCGTCGATAAATTCAAATTTTTTATCCTGCTCAAGTAGGTTACAAAGAGGTTTAGAAATTGTAGAAAAGTTAGAGATAAACCTTCTATAAAAACCTGCATGTCCCAAGAAGTTTCGAATTCCTTTCACAGAGATGGGTGGAGGTAAATTCTTTATCACATCAATCTTGGCTTTATCAACCTCAATTCCTTCTGATGATATTTTATGGCCTAGTAATATGCTCTCATTTACCATAAAGTGGCATTTTTCCCAATTGAGGACTAAATTGGTTTCTTCACATCTTTGTAGTACTTTCTCCAAATTTCTGAGGCAGTGAGCAAAGTTGTCCCTAAATACTGAAAAATCATCCATGAATACTTCCATGAAATATTCTATCATATCTGAAAAAATTGCCATCATGCATCTCTGGAAGGTGGTCGGGATATTGCAAAGGCCGAACGGTATTCTTCTAAAAGCATATGTTCTTTACGGTGGGTTTTTGACCTTTATCTAATATGATTTTATGCATACAAACGGCTGGGTTTATTCCTTTTATGTCATCAATTGTCCACCCTAGTGTTGTCTTATGCTGCCGCAACACTTCTATTAAGCTTTGTTCCTGTTTCGACTGCAGCTTAGAAGAAATGATTACAGGCATTGTATGATTGGGTCCTAAATAAACATACTTTAAATTGGCGGGCAAGGGTTTTAATTCAGTGATTACTGGTTCCATTATCTTTTCTTGGATAATTCAAAGGTGCAATATGCGTACTTGAAAAGTGCATTGTCCAGTTTGTTTCCTCAATTTCTTGTGCCTCAAGGCTCTCGATTTCGTGTACTTTGTTCAGAGCATGGGTATAGCAATCATCCTTTGAACTGCCGAGGCAGTGATGCTTAGAAATGCTGATGACGTTGTCGGGGCAATTATTTTCCAGACATGGTTATATTAAGTCTTCGTCTAAGGTCTCTGATACTTAGCATTCTTCTGGATTGCCTTGATTTTTAAGCGTATGAAAAAACATTGAGCTTGACTTGTTGATCGTTTATCCGCATTTTGAGCTCGCCATTTTCCACATCAATGATGGTGCGTCCAGTAGTAAGGAAAGGTCGACCCAATATGATCAGTGCATTATCGTTGGCCTCACAATCAAGGATGAGAAAGTCGGCAGGAAATATAAACTTGTCGACCTTAACTAGAATGTCCTCAATTTTTCCTTCAGGATGCACATAGGACCGATTTGCAAGTTGGAGCAGTATTGTTGTTGGTTTTGCCCGCCTTATTCTAAGTTTTTGAAAAACCGATTTGGGCATTAGATTGATGTTTGCTCCCAAGTCGCATAGGGCCTTTCCTTTGTAACCATCCCCAATGGCACAGGGGATCGTAAAACATGGCCATGCAACCTTCAGTGCTGCCACCATTTCAAATTCCCCTAGCCTTCGTCGTTTAGATACTATGTCCTTTAAGAACTTTGCATAATTGGGCATTTGTTCAATAGCCTCAACTAGTGGCAAGTTGATATGGACTTGCTTTAAGATGTCTAGGAATTTCTGAAATTGGTGGTCTTGTTTGTGCTTTTTTTTAACCTCTGCGGGAAAGGAGGTGGTGGTCTTATGTCCTCCATGTTTCCTTGGATATTGAGTTTAATACCTGGGGTGAACTTATCTACAACTACCTCTACAGGTTGTTCGGGTACTGTTGGTTCTGCTGTCGTGGTAGTGCTTTCGGCAGGGGCCTGCTCAGCTTCTGAGTCATCATGATGTTGCTTTTCTGGTTGGACTCTATTGATTGAGGTCCCCTCTTTATCTTTTAATTGTAGTCCACTTCTTGTCTTAATTACCTTGCATTGCTCGTGGCCTAATACCTTAGCAACCTTAGTATTGCTAGGTAAATCCCCTGATGATCGAGTGTTTTGTCATTGGGCAAATTAACCAACTTGGGTTTCTAAAGACTTGATCGCAGCCTCTTGGTTCTGTAGTCTCATCTCAGTTTGGTTCATGAAGTCATCAGTACGCTTCATGAAGCGGCTTTTCTTTGTCATGTATGCATCAGTCTTTAACATGAAAGCCGTGAAAGAATCTACCAATGCGTTCAGAGACTGCTGTTGTTGTACCTACTGCTGTGGCATGGACTGCTGAATGTGCTGCTGCGGCAGGTTCTGACTTTGGTGCTGGAATCTAGGGGCTTGATTAATTGGATTTAAGGCATTGTTGGGGTTACTCCATAAAAAGTTTGGATGCCTTTTCTAGTATGGGTTGTAATTGTTGGACATCATTTGATTGTTCCTGTTATAGTTTCCAACATATAGGTTGGTTTCCTCATCTTGCATGTAATCAGATGAGTTAACTACCTTAACCTCATGTATATTTCTCTGGGCTTGCATATTCTGAACCATCTTGGTCAGAGAAGCCAATTGTGCTGCCACCGAACTGAGTGTGTCTAATTCATGGGTTGTGGCATGATGTCTCATTCCTCCTCGCCTTGATGTAGGAAATTGAAAGTCATTCCTTGCGAGTTTGTTCAGAATCTCAATGGCCTCCGAGGGTGCTCTATCTAAAAGTGTCCTATTTTCGGAAGCATCTAGCAACATCCTTGTGGAGGCATTAGTAGCATTATAAAACATGGAGACTTGCGTCCATAAGGGAAAACCATGTAGTGGGCATTTGTTTAACAATTCTCTGTAGTGTTCCCATGCCTCATACATTGGTTCATCATCATCCTGCCGAAATGATGTGATTTCATTACGGATGCGATTATAGAGATTTGTCGGATTAAACCTCGTAATAAATTCTCGGCAGAGTTCCTCCCAAGATCCTATGGATCCTGCTAGGATGTCATTTAACCAAGTTTTCGCCCTATCCTCAGTGAATAGGGGAACAACTTTAATCGTAAAATATCTTCATGGACTCCTTGGATCTTGAAAGAATTGCACACTTCCATGAAAGATTTAAGATGTTGCCTTGCATCTTCAGTAGCAGACCACTAAACTGTCCAATTGTGTTCAACATGTTGAAGATCACAGGTTTGAGCTCAAAGTGAGTTGCTTCAATTTCCGGGGTGACTACGCCAGGGTTTAGTCCGTTTAGGACCTCTACCAGAAAGTCTCTAACAATGGGATGTCTCGGAAATGGTGGCGGCATTGGATGTTGTGGCATTGCTGGTGGTAGTACATTATGGTCAACAGGTGGAATTTGTCCTCTTGGTGGATTATCCATGGCTTGAAACAAGTTGCGCCTCAGATGGTATCCTGTGCGTTCGATTTCAGGGTCCAATTCGTACAATGGACCACTCGGGTTTGCCCTGGTCATACACCAAATAAATCAAAGTTTAAAAAAATAAATAATAAGAATTAAAGTTAGATAAAGAATGGTTAAAGAGCAAGAAAATAAAGAAAACAAAATTTAGTTTCAATCCCCGACAACGACGCCAAAAACTTGATGAGTGCAATAAAAGCGCAATTAAGTCCAAGTGTACACGTCGTCAAGTAATAAAGTGATAAGTATATCGTGTATCGTCTTCACAGGGATTGGTATACTTAATATGTCTTCCCTTGTTCCCTTACTCCTGAAAGATAAAGTAAAAATGCAGATAAGTGGATTTGTTTAACTAAATAAATAATTAAATAACAAAATATAAAATAAAATATTGAGAACGATATAGAGAAAGTGGGTAGGATCCAGCTGTGTCAATTAGTGGATTCGATTAATCTTCTTCGTGTCTAATGCAATTACACAACACTGCTTTGACAGTACTGCAGATACAACCTCGGCAGCATTAGTATTCTCCACCGTGACAATCTCTTGCTCTTGGGCAGATGCAACAAAGTTCAGCAAAGTGTCCGTAGTTGACTTCGCTTATCTCTAAGTTAGAGCGATGTTGATGACTGGTCCTTGAAGGTACCTCTCAGCGTAAATCAACGATAATTACCAACCAATCCAACATTTCTTTTAGTTGCTGAAACTCTTAACCTATCTCTAGGTCGAGTTAGTGTCTACAACATCATACTTATCCCTTTCGTGAATCTACACCTCTCGATGTTAGATAAATATATTACTTACAATTCTTAAGGGGAAGGGTTTCTCTAAAATTGGCCCTCTAAACAATGTGGTCAGCTAGACTATATATAGTCTTAACCTATGGCAAACCTTTCCTAAATAGACTCTAACTTGGAGTAAGGAACAAGTCTTCTACATGCGATCTGATATTTCCAAGTTTGCCGCATTCTAGAAGGATTTTCCCGTTTGGTCTTTGACTTGGCTTTTAGTGTGCTAGCCTAGTCCAATTGGTGTGCTGCATCTTCTAAAATGTTCTCTATATTTTTATCTTTCATTGCGCCTACAATGTTGATGCTACCACTCTGAATGTTGTCGCGGCTTTGTTCCCTGCCTCGGCCTCAACAATGCTTCACTACTGCTTCAGCCCTGGATATTCCTGCATGTACAAAATATGTAATAATATCTGCATTCTCTATAAATTTCGTCTTTGTAAGTAGTGATAGCGGAATATCCAATATTATGCAAACAGTCCATATTTCAGCTAAAGTTGGTGTATAATAGATGCAAAATCTACCATGAGAAGGGTGGTAAGTATCTGCCTTTTAGGCACTCATCAAAAAGGTTGAGAACGAATAGAGAGAATGGGTAAGATCCAGTTGTGTCATATAGTGGATTCGATTGATCTATTCTTGTTCAATACAATGGCACTGCGGTGCCTCGGTAGTACTGCAGATACTGTCTCGGCAGCGATAATGTTCTCTGTCGCGGCAATCTCTTGCTCCTGGGCAGAATTACCAAAGCTTGGTAAAGTGTCCTTGAATGATTTCGCTTATCTCTAAGTCGAAATACCATTGATGACTAGTCCTTGATGATACCTCTTGGTGTGAATCAATTATAATCACCAACAAATCCCACACTTCTTTTAGCCGTTGAAACTCTTAACCTAACTTTAGGCCGAGTTAGTGTCTACAACACCGCACTTATCCTTTTCGTGAATCTAACTCTCTCGATATTAGATAAATGGATTACTTACAAGCTCCTCTCTCGAGTTTGAATGCAAGAACAAAGAATGACAATAGGATAAGAAAACTTTGATATTCTTATTGTATTGAAACGAAGAAACAAAATACAATCTTCTCACACAAATATTTAACAACCTTCACCTAACCCTAAGAAAGCTTAGAACATATTGTATTGAAAAATACAATTCTTAGGGTAAAGCATTCTCTCTAATTCGTCTCTCTTTATACATTGGACGGCTTATGTAATTATAGTCTAGACCTAGGGTAACTTTTCCTAAGTAGAATATAACTTGGAGTAGGAAATAAGTAATAAAAATATATTATTTCCAAGTTTAATTCTATCTAGAAGACTATTCCCGCGTGGCCTTTGACTTGGTCTTTTCACGTGCTAATCAGCTCCAATCCAAACACTTCAAGTGCAGGCATTCTTAGGTCATTTTTCTCTTTCAATCGCCCAGCATCAGCACTGGAACTTTCTGCTGCCGCGACATTGCTTCTACCTTCAGCAATGCTGCTACCTCGGCATTGGTTCTACCCTCGGCACTACTGCTTCCTCGGCAGGTAATTCCTACAACTACACAAAAACAAGCTATAAAGGCTTCTTTTCTTGCAAATATCATCTTTATATGTTGTGGCAGGAAAATGTTGATTATTGAACAATAATATATGTACCAGTTCAAATTAGTGGGTAATGAGTACATATTGTTTAGGAAAAGAATAGTAAATAATAGTCTTTTTAAACACTCATCAAATACTCCAAACTCGAACTATTGTTTGTCCTCAAGCAATACAAAACATCAAATTGTCAAACCTTATTTTTTCTTGGTCTTATTTTTTCATCTATTCTCCCCATCATAACTATGTTTATCTTTCAGTCCTAGCCTTTAGTTTACTCAAGGATTTTTACTCGGAAACAAACTATAAGATTACGTGAGTGTGTGGGGTTTTGTGGACAAGGTTGATTAAAGGCTTTCTTAGATAAACTCTAAGTTCAATACAAGTAGATTTGGAATGGTTATTACTCTTCTAAAAACATCAATCACTTGAGCCTGTTTTGGGCACCTCAAGAGTTGTGCTTCCTTCTATTTTTCTTTCTTTTCCTTAAGAATACTAGAGCCAGTTTTGGGCACCTCTAGTATGAAGAAGAGTAATTTCCTAGAGCTAGTGATAGGCACCACTAGTCATATTCCTTAGAATCTAAGTCTTTATCACCTAAGTTTATTAAAAGAACTCTTAAATCAAACAAGTCTCAAAAGTGTTTGTTGATTCTAACCTTATAGTAAGCTTCTAAATTCTATTCCTTAAGTATTCCAAGGTTATTTCTTCAAAACAAAACCTAGTCATGGTACGGAAAAAGATTTCTAAAGCCTTAAAAGAATAAACTAAGGGAAAGCTGATGTAAGGCAATGCAAAAGTCAAGACAATTATTTCAAGTAAAGGCATGTATAAAGAAAAAAAATTTGAATCAAGGCATCAAATTACTTCCTTTTTTGGTATTGCTGCTCGGCAGTGGGCTGCCCTTGGCAATGCACTCATATACCCCCAAACTCAAACTGAGCATTATCCTCAATGCTCAAATCTCACAGCAAGTAAAAGAAAATATATAAATAAAAAAAACAAGGTAGTAATTTTATTTTAATTCTGAAGAACTGCTGGAAACAGCTACTCTTGTAGGTTTTCTTATCGATGCTTTTATTCTGGACCCTTGTCCTGGTGAGTGTTGTATCTTTGCTAGTCTAGGCGGCTGCATTATTTTGGGTGTTGGCTTCAGCCTTGGGGCTGTGACTTCTTCACCTTCTTCTTCGGCACTGAGTACTTTTGTCGGTATCATGTGCGTTCCTCCTTCTACTTTGCCATATGGGACTCCTTACTGATCATGTGGTGAGTTGTGATGGACATACTCATCAATCTCCCTAGAGAGACTATCCCTAGAGAGGCTGGCCATTGGGATTGGGCGGTTTGGTGGAGAGTTGTAAACAACTCTCTTTTTTGATGGTCGTCTGCTGGTGGATGATGTCGTGGTAGTGTCTGCTGGTCTGGATGGTTCAGCACTGTGGAATTGTTGTTGTGGTCTTATAGTGAAGAATGGTCTTTGCCCTGGGACAGGGGTAGTTTCTGTGTAGGGTGCGACAATGACAAATATATTTGCTGGGAATTCTGGAAATTGCATTCCAAGAGAGGGGAAATTTTGTGCCATCATGTGTGCGAGAGTGTTGTTGAAGTCTCTCTAATACTCTATATATCGTTGCTGTCGGAGGTCTATATTTGTCATCCTCTGTAGAATCTCCTGGTATGGATCTATTGTGGCAGGGGCTTCGGCAGTGCCTGGTACGTCTGTTGTGTACTGCCCTCCGGTAGTGTAATCGGTAGTGAATTGTTGAGTTGTTGCTTGTATCGGTTCTGCTTGAGTTATCTGCATTATTTTGTGGCAGAATTCTCTGGTCCAGCCCTATCTTCGATTTTTGTATTCATCTCTTTTTTCTATTGGGACACCTGCAGCAATGCACAAAGCAAAGATTAAACAAGGGAAATATAAAGGGCTTCATTCTTTCTTATCGCAATCATAAATTTTTTGAAGAATGATCTCTCTAACATCTATGGTTCTCTTGTTGTTGATTGACTAGATCAACACCAATCTTCTTCTATCAATCGTGTTGTTGTGAGATGTAGGCATGAGACGTCTCTTGACAAATGTGCACCAAAGCTTGGCTTCGGGCTTGAGGCTGAGCCTTTTTACACAACCCTTATGGGCACCGTTTTCCCATGGAGTGTTGTTTTAACAAAGTTCGTTCTTGATTTCTTCATAATCCTCATTAGTGACTTCTTCATAGAATTCACCATGTTCATCTCGTGTGGGGGCAAGGCCGTAGTACTGGTTGATTATCTCGGTATTAAGGGCGACTGGCTTGCCTCGGTAATGAACAAATAAGTGGCCCGCGCTCGGCATATGAGCATAGAATTCATGCACAATTGTTGCGTTTGCTGGGGGAGGTTGTAGGCATAAAATTTCTCAATCTTGATATTTGATTTTATCCATCAAGAATGGTTCGATGCCATAGTTGTGTTCATTGAAATGTTGGAAACCTTGCTCCTCTCATAGCTGTCGAGCAACAAAGGATCTGTTGAATCTTTCAGCAACACTGACAAGATAGAAGCGGTTGTAAGTGGTCATGGATGATTCTTGAAAAATTGGGATGTTGATGAGAGATTCTTTGAAAATTGATCTGAAAAGATGCAAGAATGGAGGTAAGATTGCAGAGAGTATTGTGAGAAAGATTTGGCAAGATTAATAAAGAATGCAAAGTGAATAGTTTCAACAAGGAAGTTGCTTATATAGGCCTCGGCAAATATAGCCGTTTAGATTTCTAGCCGTTTGGCTTTTCTACCGTTTCAAATATTAACTGCTGGAATTAACTATCGTAGCAGAAAATTCGACAGATAACCGTTATACTATTTCTACTCGTTATAACTGATACGGCTTTGAGACTATACTCTGCCACGGCAGTAGACTTCCTGCTGTGCACTGTTTCTCTGTTATTCTTGTTTTATTATCCTAATAAATAAATAAATGAGATAAAAAAATAATTTAA
Organism: Abelmoschus esculentus; assembly: GCA_035048815.1. Lineage (NCBI taxonomy): Eukaryota > Viridiplantae > Streptophyta > Magnoliopsida > Malvales > Malvaceae > Abelmoschus > Abelmoschus esculentus. The sequence goes on along the minus strand of JAUCBN010000026.1, from coordinate 5,445,086 downwards.
AATTAATTGCTGATATACTTAAATAAATAAATAAAACAAAATTTTAAAATCATTAACCTAAATTAATCCTAATATAGTAATATAAAGAGTAGGGAAGAAATTAAGTTACTGAGGAGTGCATGAAAATGCATCTCCCAATTTGTCCCTCTCTTTATGGCCAAGATGATGGTTCTTTGATTGCTGGCCATTCTTATCAGGTTCTTCTTTTTGTGCGACCTCTGTTGTAGATTTAATTCTTTTTCCAAACATTCTGTCGAGCATGTTGCCAAGACAGGATATTTTGGTGTTTGTGGCATAGATGGTCTTGCAGTCTTCTAGATCCTCAGAATTATTTAGATTGTGGAAGGCTTTGAGTTTGACTTGTTGATCATTTAACCTCATAGTCAATTCTCCATTCTCCACATCAATTAAGGTGCGTCCAGTAGCAAGGAAAGGTATTCCTAGGATGATCAGTGCTTTTTCATCTGCTTCACAATCAAGGATAAGAAAGTTAGCTGGAAAAATAAATTTATCGACTCTTACTAGTATGTCCTCGATTTTTCCTTCGGGATGCACATATGATCGATCCGCAAGTTGGAGCAGCACTGTTGTTGGTTTTGCCCTTCCTATGTTGAGCTTTTGAAAAACTGATTTGGGCATTAGGTTGATGCTTGCTCCAAGGTCACACAGGGTATTTTCTTCATAGTTATTCCCAATCGCACAAGGTATGGTGAAACAGTCAGGGTCCTTCAATTTGGGTGGCATACGATTATGTAACATTGCCATACACCCTTTAGGTGCTGCCACTGTCTCAAACTCACCTAGCCTCTTCCGTTTAGACACAATGTCCTTCAAGAATTTAATATAATTGGGCATCTGTTCAATTGCCTCAACAAGTGGCAAGTTGATGTGGACTTGTTTCAAAATATCAAGAAATTTCTTGAATTGATGGTCTTGTTTCTGTTTGTTCAGCCTTTGTGGGAAAGATGGTGGTGGTCTTATCTCATTCAGGGTTTCATTAGATTGGAATTTAATACCTTGGACCATTGTTTGTATTACTGCCTCGGCAGGTAGTGCAGGTGCTATCGAGCTTTCTACTAGGGCATCGTCTTCGTGCTGAGTTTGTTCAGCATCTAAGTCCTCCTTATCTGTATCCTATTGTAATATTTGTGGAGCTTTAGTTGCTGAATTGCCCATTGTTTCTTTCAGTTGTAGGCCACTTCTTGTTGTGATTGCTTTGCACTGTTCATGGCCCATTCCCTTAGCAACTTCAGTATTACTAGGTAATCCCCCTTGTGGTCTTGTATTTTGTCTTATAGCGAATTGACTAATTTGGGTTTCTAATGATTTTATTGCAGCATCTTGGTTTTGTAGCCTCATCTCTGTTCTGTTCATCAAGTCATCAGTCCTCTTCATGAAATTACTGTTCTCAGCCATATATGATTCAGTTTTCATAATAAAGGCCTTGAGAGTATTTTCTAGTGAATTCATAGGTTGTTGCTGCTGATGCATCTGCTGCTACGGTAGTGGCTGTTGCATCTGCTGCTGTGGCAGTGGCTGATAGTTGGAGGTCTGGTTGGTGGGGTTTAAGGCATTGTTTGGGTTGCTCCATGAAAAGTTTGGGTGCCTTTTCCAAGCCGGTTGTATGTATTTGACATCATGTTGTTATTTCGGTTATAATTTCCCACATAAAATCCAGTTTCCTCGTCTTACATATACTCAGAAGAATTTATAGTTTTCATTTCTTGAGTATTTTGTTGTACTTGCATGTTCTAAATTATTTTTTATTAAAGATGCCAACTGAGCTGCCACTGAATTGTTGGTTTCTAACTCATTTACTGTGGCATGGCGTCTTAATCCTCCTCGCATATAAGTAGGAAATTGGAAATCATTCCTTACGAGTTTGTTCAGAATCTCTATAGCTTCTTTTGGGGCTTTGTCAAGGAGTGTGCCATTTGCTGAGGCATCCAACACCATTCTAGTCGGGGCATTGGTGGCATTATAGAACATGGTTACTTGCATCCATAATAGGAATCCATGTAGTGGACATCTGTTCAGTAACTCTCTGTAGTATTCCCAAGCCTCGTACATAGGTTCGTTATCAGCCTATCTAAATGAAGTGATTTCATTACGGATTCTATCATATAAATTTGTAGGGTTAAATCTCGTAATGAATTCTCAGCAGAGTTCACTCCAATATTCAATTGATCCTACCAGAATACTGTTTAACCAGGTTTTGTCCCTATCCCTCAGTGAATAGGGGAAAAGTTTCATCCTCAAAATATCTTCATGTACTCCTTGGATTTTGAAAGAGTTGCATACTTCCATGAAGGACTTGAGATGCTGCCTGGTATCTTCTGTTGCAGCCCCACTGAATTGTCCAATAGCATTGAGCATATTGAACATTACTGGTTTAAGTTCAAAGTGGGTTGCCTCAATCTCTGGTGTAACAACCCCAGGGTTTAATCCATTTAAATCTTGTACCAAAAAGTCTTTGACAGTTAGCTGTCGCGGCAGTGGTTGCGGCAGAGGTTGCTGTTGCTGGCCTCCAATGCCTTCATGTAGGTTCTGATTTCTTAGATTCACTGCCATGGCTCCCTGAATCTGTCTTCTTAGTCTTTGATAAGTCCTTTCGATTTCTGGGTCGATATCTTGTAAGAGAGTGTTAGGGTTAGCCTTGGTCATACATCAAAGAAAAAATAGATTAAATTATTTCTTTTTAAAATAAAAATTATATATATTTTTATAATAACAACTTAAAAGCAAGAAAATAAAAGAAAACAAAATTTAGTTGTCAGTCCCTGGCAACGGCATCCAAAACTTGATGCGTGTAAAATAAGCATGATTAGTGCAAGTGTACACGTCAAGTAATATAATGATAAGTATTTATCGAATATCGTTCTCCACAAGGACTGGTGTACTTAATATGCTTCATTCTCCTTCCTTGCTCCTGAAGTTAATAAAATAAAAACACAAGTAAAAAGATTTGTTGAATAATTAAAGAATAAAAACTTAAATAAAAGGTGATGCATGCAATAAAAGCGCAATTAAGTGCAAGTGTACATGTCGTCAAGTAATAAATTGATAAGTATATCATGTATCGTCTCTACGGGGATTGATATACTTAATATGTCTTCCCTTGTTCCCTTACTCCTGAAAGATAAAGTAAAAACACAGATAAGTGGATTTGTTTAACTAACTAAATAATTAAAAAACAAAACATAAAATAAAAGATTGTGAACGATATAGAGAAAGTGGGTAGGATCCAACTGTATCAATTATTGAATTCGATTGATCTTCTTCTTGTCCAATGCAATTAAACAACACTGCTTTGACAGTACTGCAGATACAGCCTCAGCAGCATTAGTGTTCTCCGCCGCGGCAATCTCTTGCTCTTGGGCAGATGCATCAAAGTTCAGCAAAGTATCCGTAGTTAACTCCGCTTATCTCTAAGTCAGAGCGTTGTTGATGACTGGTCCTTGACGATACCTCTCGGCGTAAATCAACGATAATCACCAATCAATCCAACACTTCTTTTAGCTGCTGAAACTCTTAACCTATCTCTAGGTCGAGTTAGTATCTACAACATCGTACTTATCCCTTTCGTGAATCTACACCTCTCGGTGCTAGATAAATATATTACTTACAAACTTCTCTCTCGAGCTTGAATGCAAGAACAAGGAATGGAAATAGGATAAGCAAACTTTGATATTATTATTGCATTAGAACAAGAAACAAGAAACAATATCCTCTCACTAATATTTACAACCTTCACCTATCCCTAAGAAATTTAGAATATAATATTGATAGGTACAATTCTTAGGGGGAAGCGTTTCTCTAAAATCGCCCCTCTAAACAATGTGGCCAGCTAGACTATATATAGTCTTAACGTAGGGCAAACCTTTCCTAAATAGACTCTAACTTGGAGTAAGGAACAAGTCTTCTACATGAGATCTGATATTTCCAAGTTTGCCGCCTTCTAGAAGGATTTTCCCTTTTGGTCTTTGACTTGGGCTTTTAGTACGCTAGCCTGGTCCAATCGGTGCACTGCATCTTCCAGAATGTTCTTTATATTTTTATCTTTCATTGTGCCTACAATGTTGATGCTGCCACTCTGGATGCTGTCGCGGCTTTGTTCCCTGCCTCGGCCTCAGCATTGCTTCACTACTGCTTCGGCCCTGGATATTCCTGCATGTACAGAATATATAATAATATCTGGATTCTCTATAAATTTCATCTTTGTAAGTAGTGATAACGGAATATCCAATATTATGCAAAGAGTCCATATTTCAGCTCAAGTTGGTGTATAATAGATACAAAAACTACCATGAGAAGGGTGGTAAATATCTGCCTTTTAGGCACTCATCAAATACCCCCAAACTCGAACTATTGCTTGTCCTCAAGCAATGCAAGACATCAAATTGCCGAACCTTACTCCCCTTTGGTCTTACTTTTCCATCTATTCTCCCCATCATGGTCATGTCTATTTCTCCGTTTTAGCCACTAGTTTACCCAAGGACTTTTACCAAGAAACAAGCTATAAGGCTAGGTGAGTGTGTGCGTTTTATGGACAAGGTTGATTCAAGGCTTTCTTAGATAAACTCTAAGTTCAATACAAATATAATTTGGACTAAAGTTGTCTCCTTAAAACAACAAGTCTTGAGCCAATTTCGGGCACCTCAAGATATGCGTTTTCTATTTTCTTCTTTTTCTTCTTTTTTTCTTTTTAACCACCTATTTGGCATACTAGAGCCAGTTTCGGGCACCTCTAGCATGAAGGAGATCAAAACTAGAGCCAGTGATAAGCACCTATAGTTAATTTTCCAAAAGGTTCTAAGTCTTTATCACCTAAGTTTATTAAAAGAACTCCTAAATCAAACAAGTCCAAAAAGTGTTTATTTTCTTTCTAACCCTAAAGCAAGCTTCTAAGTTTTATTACATGAGTATCCTATGGTTATCCCTTCAAAACAGAACTTGGTCATGGTAAGGAGAAAGATTTCTATAGCCTTAAAGGAGTAAACTAAAGCAAAGCTGATATAGAGCAGTGCAAGTTAAAAACAGTACTTCAAGAAAAGAGAATATTGCAAAAATTTCAGAAAAAATTTACTCCCTTTATGGTAATGTCGAGGTAGTGGGTAGCATCGACAGTGCTTTTGTACCTACAATACCCCCAAACTCTAACCGAGCATTATCCTCAATGCTCAATATATAAGGTAAACAACATGTAAATGAGGGATGCGGTGTCGGATCAATCTTTGCAGATCTACTCAGAGATGTCTTCTATGATTCCCGATTCTATCTAAAACACAACAAAAAGAAAAATAAAAACGAAAATAAAACTAAAACTAATAATTAAATGTTCAACAGTAAACTAAAGGAGGATGTCATGTAGATGCTTCGCCTTAAGTGATGGTTGCCATCGTTTTTGTTTCTTGATGTTCAGAGTAATGCTTCAACCGTTGGCCATTCACTTTGAATTCAACACCTTCTTTTTGTGACTTAATTGTGACTCCTCTATGAGGATAAACCTTAACAACTTCGAAAGGACCTGACCATCTGGATTTGAGTTTCCCAGGGAATAACTTGAGTCTGGAGTTAAAGAGGAGGACTTGCTGCCCCGATAGGAACTATCACGGCAGTAATTTGTTGTCATGCTAGCGTTTCGTCTTCTCCTTATATATCTTGGCGTTATCATAGGCTTCCGTCCTGAATTCATCTAATTCATTAAGGTCTAGTAGTCGTTTTTGTCCAGCTTTTTCCCATTCCATATTTAGATTCTTTACTGCCCAGTAAGCTCTGTGCTCAATTTCCACGGGTAAATGACAAGCTTTTCCAAATAATAATCTATAGAGCGATGTCCTCAAGGGCGTTTTGTAAGCGGTTCTATACGCAAACAAAGCATCGTCAAGCCGATTAGACCAATCCTTTCTAGAAGTGTGTACTACCTTTTCGAGGATTTGTTTCAATTCCTTATTTGCAAGTTCAGCTTGGCTATTTGTTTGTGGATGATATGCCGTGGTCATTTTATGAGTGACACATATTTTCTTTAGTGTTGCGGCAATGAGCCTATTGTCAAAGTGTTTACCTTCGTCGCTAATAATGGCTCTCGGTACTCCAAATCTTATGAATATGTTCTTCTTGAGAAATTTGTGTACTATCTCGGCGTCATTGTGGGGTGTGGCAATTGCTTCAACCCATTTGGACACATAATCTACTGCTACTAGAATGTAGAGATTTCCTTTAGATGAAGGGATTGGTCCCATAAAATCTATTCCCCGTACATCGAATAATTCTACTATCAGTATTTGCTTTTGTGGCATCTCGTTTTGTCTAGATATATTGCCCGTCCTTTGGCATCGATCACAAGCCTTGAAATAGAGGAAGGCATCTTTGAAAAGCGTCAGCCAATAAAATCCTGATTGAAGCACTTTTATTGTTGTTTTATTTCCGCCAAAATGTCCTCCACACGGTAGATCGTGACATTGTTGAAGAATTGCTTGTTGTTCCTCTTCTTGTACACATCGTCGTATAACATGATCTGCACATTGTCGAAACAAGAGAGGCTCATCCCAGAAATAATGCTTGGCATTATGCTGAAACCTTTTTTTTCGTTATAGTTTAAGTTATAAGGAACTACACCACTGACTAAAAAGTTAACAAGATTAGCATACCAGAGAGTTGTCGTTACTACCTGTATGTCTTCCTTAATAGATTCTGAAATATATTCAAGCAGTGTTTGGGCCTCGCAATCATGTACTGCTATGGGCGCTACCGCGACAGTATCGTCATCATTTGTTGCGATATGCAATATTTGTTCATCTCGAAAGGTGTCTTGTATGTCTTCCAGTTTGTTGTTATAGCCCTCATTTTCCAGTTTGGATAAATGATCAGCTACTTGGTTCTCAGTACCTTTTCTATCTTTTATCTCAACATCGAAATCTTGTAGCAGAAGAATCCATCTTATCAATCTTGGTTTGGCCTCTTTCTTGGAGAAAAGGTATTTAAGCGCCGAGTGGTTCGTGTGTACGGTAACTTTAGTCCCAATGAGATATGAACAAAACTTATCAAAGGCAAACACTACTGTTAGTAATTCTTTCTCGGTTGTAGTGTAATTTACCTGAGCATCATTGAGTGTCTTGTTAGCGTGGTAAATAACATGGAAGATATTGTTTTTCCTTTGTCCAAGTGCTGCCCTGACAGCATGATTACTTGCATCACACATTAACTCGAAGGGTAGGGTCCAACCTGGTGGGACCACTATCGGTGTTGTAACTAGCTTTTCCTTTAGGGTCTCAAATGCTTCAGTACATTCATCGATAATTCAAATTTTCTATCCTGCTCAAGTAGGTTACAGAGAGGTTTAGAAATTATAGAAAAGTTAGAGATAAACCTTCTATAAAAACTTGCATGTCCCAAGAAGCTTCGAATTCCTTTCACAGAGATGGGTGGAGGTAAATTCTTTATCACATCAATCTTGGCTTTATCAACCTCAATTCCTTCTGATGATATTTTATGGCCCAGTACTATGTTCTCGTTTACCATAAAGTGGCATTTTTTCCAATTGAGGACTAAATTGGTTTCCTCACATCTTTGTAGTACTTTCTCTAAATTTCCGAGGCAGTGGGCAAAGTTGTCCCCAAAGACTGAAAAATCATCCATGAGTACTTCCATGAAATCTTCTATCATATCTGAAAAAATTGCCATCATGCATCTCTAGAAGATGGTTGGGGCATTGCAAAGGCCGAACGACATTCTTCAAAAAGCATATGTTCCATACGGGCAGGTGAATATAGTTTTTGCTTGGTCTTTAAGAGCAATAGCAATTTGGTTATATCCTGAATAACCATCAAGAAAACAATAATAGGATTTACCAGCCAGTCTGTCAAGCATCTCATCAATAAAGGATAGAGGAAAATGGTCTTTCTTTGTTGCTTTGTTTAGCTTTCGGTAGTCCATACAAACTCTCTATCCTGTCACAGTTCTTGTTGGGATTAACTCATTGTTCTCATTGGTTATGACAGTCATGCCACCTTTGGGGGGCACACATTGTACTGGGCTTACCCATTCACTATCAGAGATAGGATAAATGATTCCAGCATCAAGCCACTTAATTATTTCCTTACGAACTACCTCCTTCATGGCATGGTTAAGTCTCCTCTGGGCCTCCACGGTGGGTTTTTGACCTACATCTAATATGATTTTATGCATACAAACGGCTGGGCTTATTCCTTTTATTTCAATAATTATCCACCCTAGTGTTGCCTTATGCTGCCGCAGCACTTCTATTAAGCTTTGTTCTTGTTTCAGCTATAGCTTAGAAGAAATGATTACAGGCATTGTGTGGTTGGGTCCTAAATAAACATACTTTAAATTGGCAGGCAAGGGTTTTAATTCAGTGATCATTGGTTCCATTATCTTTTCTTGGATAATTCAAAGGTGCAATATGCGTACCTAGAAAGTGCGTTGTCCAGTTTGTTTCCTCAATTTCTTGTGCCTCAAGGCTCTCGATTTTGTGTACTTTGTTCAGAGCATGGGTATAACAATCATCCTCTGAACTGCCGAGGCAGTGATGCTTAGAATTGCTAATGACGCTGCCGGGGTAGTTATTTTCCAAACATGGTTATATTAAGTCTTCGTCTAAGGTCTCTGATACTTGGCATTCTTCTGGATTGTCATGATTTTTAAGCATATGAAAAACATTGAGCTTGACTTGTTGATCGTTTATCCGCATTGTGAGCTCGCCATTTTCCACATCGATGATGGTGCGTCCAGTAGTAAGGAAAGGTCGACCCAATATGATCGGTACATTATCGTCGGCCTCACAATCAAGGATGAGAAAGTCGGTAGGAAATATAAACTTGTCGACCTTAACCAGAATGTCCTCAATTTTGCCTTCAGGATGCACATAAGATCGATCTGCAAGTTGGAGCAGTACTATTGTTGGTTTTGCCCGCCCTATTCCAAGTTTTTGAAAAAACAATTTGGGCATTAGATTGATGCTTGCTCCCAAGTCGCATAGGGTCTTTGCTTTGTAACCATCCCCAATCACACAGAGGATTGTAAAGCATACAGGATCCTTTAGCTTAGGCGACATGCGATTATGTAGCATGGCCATGCAACCTTCAGTGGCTGCCACCGTTTCAAATTCCCCTAGCCTTCCTTGTTTAGATACTATGTCCTTTAAAAACTTTGCATAATTGGGCATTTGTTCAATAGCCTCAACTAGTGGCAAGTTGATATGGACTTGCTTTAAGATGTCTAGGAACTTCTGAAATTGATGGTCTTGTTTGTGCTTTTTTTAACCTCTGCGGGAAAGGAGGTGGTGGTCTTATGTCCTCTATGTTTCCTTTGAATATTGAGTTTAATACCTGGGGTGAACTCATCTACAGCTGCCTTGGCAGGTTGTTCGAGTACTGCTGGTTCTACTGTCGTGGTAGTGCTTTCGGTAGGGGCCTGCTCAGCTTCTGAGTCATTATGATGTTGCTTTTCTAGTTAGACTCTATCGGTTGAGGTCCCTTCTTTATCTTTTAATTGTAGGTCACTTCTTGTCGTAATTACCTTGTATTGCTCGTGGCCTAATACCTTAGCAACCTCAGTATTACTAGGTAAACTCCCTGATAGTCGAGTGTTTTGTCGTTGGGCAAATTGACCAACTTGGGTTTCTAAAGACTTGATCGCAGCCTCCTGGTTCTGCAGTCTCATCTCAGTTCGGTTCATGATGTCATCAGTATGCTTCATGAAGCGGCTTTTCTCTGTCATATATGCATCAGTCTTTAACATGAAAACCGTGAGAGAATCTGCCAATGCGTTCAGAGACTGCTGCTGTTGTACCTGCTGCTGTGGCATGTACTGCTGCGGCAGGTTCTGACTTTGGTGCTGGAATCTAGGGGCTTGATTAATTGGATTTAAGGCATTGTTGGGGTTACTCCATAAAAAGTTTGAATGCCTTTTCCAGGATGGGTTGTAATTGTTGGACATCATTTGATTGTTCCTATTATAGTTTCCAACATATAGGCTGGTTTCCTCATCTTGCATGTAATCAAATGAGTTAATTACCTTAACCTCATGTATATTTCTCTAGGCTTGCATATTCTGAACCATCTTGGTCAGAGAAGCCAATTGTGCTGCCACCGAACTGGGTGTGTCTAATTCATAGGCTGTGGCATGATGTCTCATTCCTCCACGACTTGATGTAGGAAATTGCATATCCAGTTGTGTTGTATAGTGAAATTGATTGATTGATCTATTTCTTTCCAATGCAATTGCACTGCACTGCCTCAGTAGTACTGCAAAGACTGTCTAGGCAGCGACAATGTTCTCTACCGTGGAAATCCCTTGCTCTTGTGCAGATTTACCAAAGTTTGACAAAGTGTCCTTGAATGGCTCCGCTTATCCCTAAGTTGAAACACTGTTGAAGGCTAATCCTTGATGATACCTCCCGGTGTTAATCAATTATAACCAACAACCAATCCCACACTTATTTTAGCCTCTGAAACTCTAACCTATTCCTAGGCCGAGTTAGTATCCTCCACCCAAGTCGAATACAGTACTACTCCTTTCGTGAGTCTAACTCTCCCGAGTCTAGACAAATAGATTACTTACAAACTTCCCACCCAAGCTTGGATGCAAGAACAAAGAATGGCAAAGAGTAAGCAAACCTTGATATTTTATTGCATAGAAACAAGAAACAAGACACAATCTTCTCTCACAAATACTCGACAACCTTCACCAAAAACCTAGGAGAACTTAGAACATGATGGGAAGAATTGTCCCTAAGGTAAAAGCTCTCAAAATTTGGCTCTCAAGGTATATATCGGTATATTTAATCCCTAGGACGGCTATGTCTTATATAGGCTTGGCCTAGGGCAAACCTTTCCTAATTAGAGTTTGGAGTAGGGAACAAGTTATGTACATAGGGTAAATATTTCCAAGTTTAATCTTCTAGAAGGTTTCTTCCCGCGTGGCCTTTTCCTTAGACTTTTCTTGTGTTGATCAACTCTGATTCTTGGGCTTTTTGTTCAGCAACATTCTCCTCATTTTTCTCCTTCAATTGTCAGCCATATTGTTTTTTGTTTTCTGATGCCTCGGCATCAGGTCCTTCCTCGGCCTCATTTTGCTGCCTCGGTAATACTTGTTCCTGCATAGATATGAAAAATACAATAAAGTATGCCTTTTCTACAAATATAATCTTCAATAGAACAATCTTTAAATATATCACATTAAGTACATGCATTGGTTCAAATAGGTGTAGATTTGATGATAAGTTCCCATGAAAAGTGTAGAAAGTGATAGTGAGTTGAGCACTTATCACACCCCCAAACTCGAACTATTGCTTGTCCTTAAGTAATGCAAACCATCAATTTATCAAACTCTATTCTCTCTTGGTCTTATGTTTCCATCTATTCTCCCCACCATAACTATGTCTCTCTTTAGGCTTAACCTTTCGGTTACCTAAGGGTGTACCTAGAAGACAAAGTATAAGGCTAGTGTGTGTATGCGTTTTTGTGGATAAGTTTGATTAAAGGCCTTCTTAGATAAGCTCTAAGTTCAAGACAAATAGACTTGGATTTAGTGTACTCTTCTTATAACAACAATTCCTTGAGCCAATTTTGGACACCTCAAGTATTGTGTTTTCTATTTCTTAACTCCTTATGTCTTTTGCTATTATTTTATGCATACTAGAGCCAATTCTGGGCACCTCTAGCATGAAGAAGTGTATTTCCTAGAGCTGGTTATAGGCACCTCTAGTCACTTTTCAAAAGATCTAAGTCTTTATCACCTAAGTTCATTAAAAGAATTCCTATACCCAAACAAGTCCCAAAAGTGTTTTAAAGTTTAACCTCATAGCAAGTTTCTAAGTTTTTCTCCTTAAGTATCCTAGAATTAAGCCTTCAAAACAGATCCTAACTATGGTAAGGAGAAAGATTTCTACTGCCTTCAAGAATAAACTAAGACAAAACTGATGAAGAGCAGTGCAAGAGTATGACAATAGTTTCAAGTAAAATGGTGGACATAAAACAAAAAAAATATCATTGAAAACTTTTTTTTCATGGCAAGGCCACGGCAGTAGATTGCCTCGGCAGTGGCTCTACACCCCCAAACTCCTCAAGCATTAACCTCAATGCTTAATTTAGGAGTAGGCAGTAGGGAAAAAATTATAAGCAGTAAAAAAGCAATTATATGAGTAATAAGAAGAAAAGATTATGATGATTCGAAAGAACTCTCATCCACAATTTGTCTCCTTAGTCTAGCTGCTGATTGTTGTGCCCTTGGTGATGGTGATGGCTTTGCTCTTCTTGGCAATTGAACTCTCGTTGGTGTTGCTCGTTGCATTGGGGAATTGACTTCTTCTCCTTCTTCATCGTCTGTATCCATTATCTTTGTGCCTCCTTCATTCTATGGATCTGCCCCGGTATGCTAGATGCTTGGCTCGGTAGTGGATGAGCTCTAATGGACATAGGTATCTATATCAACTGATAGACTGCCCATTGGGATTGGAGATCTTGGGGGAGTGTTAAAGGTCGCCCTTCGCTTGGAAGGTCTTCTTCTTGTTGATGATGTCGCAGCAGCGTCTATTGCCCTAGATGGGCCAGCTGCGTTGAACTACTATTGCGGTCTGGAATGGAAGAATGGTCTCGGCCCTGAGGCTGGAGTAATCTCTATGTAGGGCGCTGCAGTGACGAATATGTTGGAAGGGAATTCTGGAAATTGCGCCCCTTGGTTGGGAAAGTTCTGCATCATCATATGGGAAAGGGTGTTGTTGAAGTCTCTCCGGTATTCCATATATCTCTGTTGGCGAAGGTCCATGGCTTCCATCTTTTGTAGAATTTCTTGGTAGGGGTCTACTGCGGTAGGGGATTCGGTAGTGTCAGACATCTCTGTCGTGTATTGAGTGTCGACAGTGAAGTCAGCAGTGAACAGCTGTGGGGTTGCCTGGACAAGTTCTGCCTGCGTGATCTGTATCACTCTATGGTAGAATTCTTTAGTCCCTCCTTGCCTAATTGATGTGTATTCATCCGTGTCTTGGACTGGACTCTTACAGCAATACACAAACCAGATATTAAACATGAGAAGTATAAAGGTCCACATTCCTTCTTACCATAATCATGAATTTTGCGTAGAATGATCTCTCCAACATTTGTGCTCCTCTTGTTGATGATTGATTGGATCAGCACTAATCTTTTGCAATTCACTATGCTTTTGTGTAAGGTAGGGATGAGGAGTCTCTTGGCAAATGTGTACCACAATTTGGCCTCGGGCTTGAGGCTTTGCCTTGTTACAAACCTCTATGGGCACCGGTTTCCCATGGAGTGTTGTTGTAACAAAGGTTGCCTTTAATCAATTTGTAGTCCTAGGTGGTGATGTCATCCATAAACTCGGCATGCCTATATCGTTTTGGTGCTAGGCCGTAGAACCCGTTGATTGTTTCAGCATCAAGGCGGATAGGCCTACCTCGGTAGTGGACATAGGGGTTGTCCCTGCTCGGCCCATATGCATAAAACTTGCGCACTATGGTTGCATTAGCCTGGTCAGGTTGTAGGCAGAAGAGTTGCCATTTTTGATGTTGAATCTTATTGAACAGATAGTGTTCAATACCGAAATTTTCCTCTTCAGATTGTTGAAATCCTTGCTCCTCCACAACTGTTAAGCGATGAACGATCTGTTGAATCGGTCTGCAACAATGGCAGGGGCAAATCGAGTGTATGCTGTCATTGATGATTTGTAAAGATTGAGAGTCTTGGTGAAAGATTCTGAAAATTTCAAGAAGATTTGTGAGAGTATAGTGAGAGCAAGATTGACTAGAATTCTAAAGAAATCAAGAATGAAAGAGTCAATAGTTCAAAAGAAGGATGCTCCTTATATAGGCTTCAGCAATGTGACCGTTTTAACCACTAGCTGTTTTGTAGCCGTTTTGAATTTACTGTCTGTTAGCATTTACTACCGCGATGGAAAACTCGACAGATAGCCGTTATACTGTTTTTGCCCGTTGGGACTGTTGCGACTTCTGACATTGTTTATTGTCTCGGCAGAATTCCTTTTATGAACTATTTCTCCTTTATTCTTACTTTTATTGTCCTAAAACTTAAAATAAAAATATTGATAACAAAAATTTAAAAAGAAAAAGAACATAAATCCTAAACTAAAACTAATCCTAATATAATAGATAAAGTATAAGGGAAGAGATTATGTTACTGGTGGAGTACATGTGAATGCATCTCCCAATTTGCTCATCTCTTGCTGGCCTGGATTTTTCTTCAAGTTTTGGCCAGTCCCTTCTGCATTTTCTGCCTCCACCTTGGCCTTAATTCTCTTACCAAATAATCTGTTGAGCGTGCTGCCTAGGCAAGATACTTTGGTGTTTGTATCTGTTGTGTGAAGGGCTTTGCACTCTTCTGGATCATCAAATTTCTTCAACTTGTGGAATGCATTGAGTTTGACTTGCTGGTCATTGACCCTCATTATCAATTCTCCATTCTCCATATCTATAGGTTTGTCCAGTAGCAAGGAAAGATCTTCCTAGGATGATCGGTGTATTATCATCGACTTCATAGTCAAGGACAAGGAAGTCGACAAAGAAAATAAACTTGTCTACCCTTACCAATATGTCCTCTATTTTCCCTTCAGGATACACATAAGATCTATCCGCTAGTTGGAGCAGCATTGTCGTAGGCTTTGTCCTTCCTTTTCCAAGCTTTTGAAAAACTGATTTGGGCATGAGATTGATGCTTGGTCCTAAGTCACATAGTGTCTTTCCTTCATAATTGTTACCAATCGCACAAGGTATGGTAAAGCATCCAAGATCCTTCGGTTTGGGTGGCATGCGATTGTGTAGAATTACCATGCACCCTTTAGTTGTTGTCATTGTCTCAAACTCACCTAGCTTCTTTCTCTTAGACACAATATCTTTCAAGAATTTAGCATAGTTGGGCATTTGTTCAATTACCTCAACAAATGACAAGTTGATGTGGACTTGCTTTAGAATATCTAGGAACTTCTTAAACTGGTGATCTTGTTTCTATTTTTTCAACCTTTGTGTGAAAGGTGGTGGTGGTGGTCGCATCTCGTCCAGGGTCTCATTGGTTTGGAATTTAATACCTGGAACCACTATGTGTCTCACTGTCTCGGCAAGAAGTGCAGGCGTTGCCGAGCTCTCTGATGGGGCATTGTCCTCGTGTTCAGTCTATTCAGCATCCAAGTCCTCCTTGTATGTTTCCTCCTGTGTTGCTGGTGGAACTTTGGTTGCTGACTTGCCCATTTTTTCCTTAAGTTGTAGCCCACTTCTTGTAGTGATTGCTTTGCATTGTTCATGGCTCATTCCCTTAACAACTTCAGTATTGCTAGGTAATCCCCCTTGTGGTCTAGTAGTTTGTCTTTGAGTAAATTGACCAACTTGGGTTTCTAGTAATTTTATAGCAACTTCTTGGTTTTGCAGCATCATCTTTATTCTATTCATGAAGTCATCAGTCCTCTTCATGAAATTTTTCTCAACCATATATGATTTTGTTTTCATTATGAAGGCCTTAAGAGTATTCTCTAATGAGTTCATAGGCTGCTGTTGCACCTACAGTAGCGGCAGTGAGTGTTGTACATGTTGCTACGGCAATGTATGCTGATATCCTGAGGCTTGGTTAGTAGGGTTCAAAGCATTATTAGGATTGCTCCATAAAAAGTTTGGGTGCCTTTTCTATGTCGGATTGTATGTGTTTGACATCATGTTGTTGTTCCGGTTGTAATTACCCACATCGAAACCAGATTCCTCATCTTGTATATACTCAGAAGAATTTATCGTTTTTACATCGTGAGTATTTTATTATACTTACATGTTTTAAACCATCTTGGTTAAAGATGTCAACTGTGCTATCACTGAATTGTTGGTTTCTAGTTCATTCATTGTGGCTTGGCGTCTTTATCCTCCTCGCCTAGAAGTAGGGAATTGAAAATCGTTTCTTGCGAGTTTGTTCAGAATCTCTATAGCTTCTTCCGGAGCCTTATTAAGGAGTGTGTCATTTGCCGAGGCATCCAACATCATCCTTGTCGGAGCATTGGTGGCATTATAAAACATGATTACTTGCGTCCAAAGTTGAAATCCATGTTGCGGACATTTGTTCAGTAACTCTCTGTAGCGTTCCCAAGCCTCGTACATAGGTTCGTCATCAGCCTGTCTAAAAGAAGTAATCTCATTACAGATTCGATCATATAAATTTGTAGGGTTAAATCGCGTAATGAATTCTTGGTAGAGTTCACACCAAGATCCAATAGATCCTGCAGAATACTATTCAACCAGGTCTTGGCCCTATCCCTCAGTGAATAGGGAAAAGTTTCAATCTCAAAATGTCTTCATGAACTCCTTGAATTTTGAAAGAGTTGCATACTTCCATGAAGGATTTGAGATGTTGCCTGGCATTTTCTGTTGCAGCCCCACTAAATTCTTCAATAGTATTAAGCATATTGAACATCACAGGTTTGAGTTCAAAATGGGTTGCCTCTATCTTTGTTGTAACCACTCTAGGGTTCAATCCGTTCAGATCTTCCACTAGAAAATCTCTAACAGTTAGCTGTCGCGGAAGTGGTTGCGACAATGTTGTTGTTGATGGCCTCTATTGCCTGCAGGTAGGTTCTGATTTCCTTGATTCACTGTCATGGCTCCTTGGATCTATCTTCTGAACCCTTGGTAAGTTCTTTCGATTTTTGGGTCTATCTCGTATAGTGGATTGCTAGGATTGGCCCTGGTCATACACCAAAAATCAAATCAAATAAAAAAATTAAAATAAAAGCAAGAAAATATAAAAACAAAATTTAGTTGTCAATCCCCAGTAACGGCGCCAAAAACTTGATGCATTCTGAATATGCGCAATTGGAGTGCAAGTGTACACGTCAATTAATAAGGGATAAGTATTTATCGAGTTATCTTTTCTTCAGGGAATGGTGTACTTAATATGCTTCATTCGGTATTCTCGCTTCTGTAAAATAAAAGTAAAAACACAGATAAGTTTGGGTATTGATTAAACTAAATAAACTAAACTAATTAAGGAGAGATCGAATATGAGAGTGAGAGAGTAGGATCCAGTTGTGTTGTATAATGGAATTGATTGATTTGTTTCTGTCCAATGCAATTGTACTGCACTGCCTCGGCAGTACTGCAGATACTGTCTTGGCAGCGACAATATTCTCTATCACGGTAATCCCTTGCTCTTGGGAAGATTTACCAAATTTCGGCAAAGTGTCCTTGAATGGCTCCGCTTATCCCTAAGTCGAAACACTGTTGAAGGTCAGTCCTTGATTATACCTCTCGGCATTAATCAATTATAACCAACAACCAATCCCATACTTTTTTAGCCTCTGAAACTCTAACCTATTCCTAGGCCGAGTTAGTATCCTCCAACCAAGTAGAATACCGTACTTACTCCTTTTGTGAGTCTAACTCTTCCGAATCTAGACAAATAGATTACTTACAAACTTCCCTCCTGGGCTTGGATGCAAGAACAAAGAATGGCAAAGAGTAAGCAAACCTTGATATTTTATTGAATAGAAACAAGAAACAAGATACAATCTCCTCTCAGAAATACTCGACAACCTTCACCGAAACCCTAAGAGAACTTAGAACATGATGGGAAGAATTGTCCCTAAGGTAAAAGCTCTCAAAATTTGGCTCTCAAGGTATATATCGGTATATCTAATCCCTAGGACGGCTATGCCTTATATAGGCTTGGCCCAGGGCAAACCTTTCCTAATTAGAGTACAATTGGAGTAGGGAACAAGTTATGTACACAGGATAAATATTTCCAAGTTTAATCTTCTAGAAAGTTTCTTCCTGCGTGGCCTTGTCCTTGGTCTTTTCTTGTGTTGTTCAGGTCCGATTCTTGGGCTTCTTGTTCAGCAACATTCTCCTTATTTTTCTCCTTCAATTGCTAGCCATATTGCTTTTTCTTTTCTGTTGCCTCGACATCAGGTCTTGCCTCGGCCTCATTCTGCTACCTCGACAATACTTGTTCCTACACAGATATGAAATTGCAGTAAAGTATGTCTTTTCTACAAATATAATCTTCAATGGAACAATCCCTAAATATATCACATTAAGTACATGCATTGGTTCAAGTAGGTGTAGATTTGATGATAAGTGCACATGAAAAGTGTAGAAAGTGATAGTGAGTTGAGCACTTATCAATATTTTTGGAACATTTTTAAAATAAGGATATCTGATGAAACACTTACAAGGGTCACCGAAACACTAACAACTGTCGGAGATTTTGTTCATTTGAGTGAATGAATTGGTGAGTATAATTTTTATAAATTTTTAATACATTTTTTTATCTAAGAGAAAGTATCATCACCGTATGTTTTCACTATGCTGTTATTAATGCATTTTTAATGAGATTAGATTCGATAAATATATATTAAGAGTCATATTTATTGAGTTACAAATCACTGCTATGAATGATGTTAGAACAAGAACTTATACACATCTGTTCCAATTTGAGCAACTTAAATTAAGACAGAAAGATGTTGTTGATATCTTTTTATAAGATATTATATGATTGATAAGGAGATTAGGAATTCACAGCTTGATCAAGTGAGAAATTTGACTTATAGTTGTAGTAGATTGCAAGAAATATTTGTATTGAAGCTTACTGTAAAAAAAATTGTTTGAAAAGAAGATTTATTCATAAAGTATGCGAGTTAATAAGTAAGGATGAAATTAGACATCAAAGACTCTTTAGGAAAACATTTAGGTTGCAATGTCTTTCAACTGCAGTTTGGATCAGGGAGCATCTCAAGATACAAATATCATTTGATGCGAAGATAAAACTATTTGATAATAAGGTTTTATCAGATCTAATAACCTTTTTTATAACAGTTGGTTTTCAGTTTGGTGTGCAAACAAGTTGAATCTAAATGAAGCGTTAGATTCAATTGCTTCATACAATGTGGTTTTGATTTCAAATGTTCTTGATAATTTCGCAAAATAAATTCTTGCTCATGGGTCAATCCTTCATTTATTAAAAAAAGTCATTTATTGAAAAAATATTTTTCAGGATATAAATGGTCTTGACATTTAGTGTCATATATTTTAATATTTTAATATTGATCTCTGGGGACAAAGATCATTTGAAGGAGGAAGGAATGTCATAATGAGAATGAAAGCCAACAATGAAGATAATAAAGATGGGACACGAGTGATAAAACAAGGGACTTTGACTAAAAAGGCTAAAAAATTACACTTACCAAAGTCTTGTTTCTTTATTACAGTGACGATCAATTTTCCTAGTACAATAGTGATCATGCTACTTGATGAATTAACAAGAGCTTTTTATTTTTTAAAAGACTTGATCAATATTTAAAAGGAGGCTATGTCAATATACACAAGCCAGATGAGACCAATGTCAAAGCTAATGTTTTTTCATGTGGTTATAAAGTTGAAGCTGAATTACTTGTTATAGTTACGGGGTTGTTTATTCTTAAAGGTGTATACACTTGTGAATTTTTGACAATTTTAAAGATCTATAGCCATTAGGATGGACTCGCGATACTAAAAAAATAATTTATGAGAGTTTTTGTTGGTCATATTACATTTTGCTTGAAAGATGACAGACATATACGTACAAAATCTAACTCTAAAATAGTTTGAAAGTGTGTTCGTAGCAAGTCCGACAAAGAAATGATGTTTGATCATATGATAATGTTAGTCAAGGTTGTGAGGTTTTTGGAAATGTTTTGTCAAACCATTTAAAGATTTAGACGACTGATATTGCTTTTGCTTTGTCTGTTAACTCTGATTATATAATTTTCTTTAAAAAAATTAATTTAAGTGGGAAAATTGTTATAAATAATTTTAAGATTTAGTAGTAAAACTATATAATTTGCTGTGTTTTGTATAAAGGGATTAAACCCTTAAGTTTGTTAGGTCGTGGATATCTTTAAAATTGAAATGAAAAAACTGTTTTTTTTCTTCTAAATTCTCAATAAATTCTCTATTCTTACTCTAAGTTCTCTATTCTTCTTCTATAATCTGTTCTTTTTCTGTTTTAATCTTCTGTTTAATCTTCTGTTCTTAAATCTTTCTTCTGTCAAATCTTAACCATCAGAAAAGGAATTGAGAATAAAGAAATTTGGTGGAAGGTAAAGAGCTTGTACTTAACGATACTTCCGAAACATTTACTTTGTTGAGCTAAACCTATCTCCCTTACATTGATCGATTCAATAGTCTCAGAAATCAAACACAAACTTATTCTACAACTAAAATTTAAGATAATGCA
Organism: Abelmoschus esculentus; assembly: GCA_035048815.1. NCBI lineage: Eukaryota > Viridiplantae > Streptophyta > Magnoliopsida > Malvales > Malvaceae > Abelmoschus > Abelmoschus esculentus. The sequence goes on along the minus strand of JAUCBN010000026.1, from coordinate 5,424,852 downwards.
ACAACAACCATGTGATCTGTTGATAGAGTTCTGGAACGAGGTTATCATCGCTCGCAATATACATGGTCGACATGCTATAGGAGTTCAGAACAAAGGCTTCTTCCCATTGAGCATCCCCAACAAGTGATCAAGAACTTGCCCACCTGCATCGCGAAGCCCTGAATGCATATATTCATTTGTTATCCATAACCTTATCCCTGCTATTTGGGAAGCTGTTTCCATGACCAGCTTGAAGTTGACATACATATCCTCGTAATATACAGCCGCCGCTATTGGTACCTGCTCACAATTTAGATAATTTGTAAAAGCACTACACCCTGATTCGAAATGAAGATTTAGGGGAGGGTAATGTAGAAACTATCGTCTTTGTACCTTGTTATCTTTCAAAGCAATGATATCGTAGAGTGGAGGCCAATCATCCTTCTCGGCCAATATATGAGCGGCCTCTTTGAAAGGCCTCAAATATTCACTTTCATCAAACATCCATGGATATATCATCTGCAGAAATTTAAAACCACGTGCATCAACTAGAAGTTTAAATATCATCGACAAAACCATGGCAGAAATTACGCTCTGAAAAATTGATTTGTAGGCCAGAAACTACACTTTAATTGTCAGACAAGAAGAATTCTCAAATAAACTTAATGTTTCGACATAAGTTCGTAGTTATAGTCATCCAGAAAAGCACAATAGTATTACCTCCCCAGTAAAAAGAATGGGACGTCCTTCTTTTGCAGCCTTGATTGCATCAAATTTGCTCTCATAGTCCGCCCTTACTCTTTGAGCAGACCACTGCGACGAAGCACCCTTTAGAACACGACAAAATTAAGATAAGTTCAAATAGCAACATAATTGATACAAAGGATTAGCATGTAATGTGCATTTGCAAGTTGCAACTTAAGCTGAGCCGCCTTGACAAGATTTTGCTAGTTAAATTGTTTAACCAACAACCACAAACATTATTACACTCTATTCCAAATTTTATAGATCATGCTCAACTTTAAAATCTATCCTATTAAACACAAGAAAGAAATAGTCTAGAGAACATGGAAGCTTACCTGACAGTATATTGACTCATGGAGAATAGCATAAAGTGGATTTGTATCAAAAGACACCCAACTTTCGTACTGCATGTAAATGAACTCAGATATATCCATTGGAAAGAACCTCGATTAGTAATTAATATGGGAAAATTGGTTTTTCTTACAGCATTTAAAAAGTATGAGCTGATCTGTTTTGGTGCTCCTGGAACTAAAATTGGATCCCAAACTCTCTCAAAGCTGTTGTTACAGAAAGATGAAAACTAAAATACAATATGTTGCACGATACTAAATTATAAGTTCTAAAGGATGGAGCTAAAACGTATGGATTATGATGTCTTACAGATAATGCAATCGTTCAAAACCTGTGCTTCCTCCTAAACCGGATAGACCAAGAAATTGTAACCCCCTGGGGGTTAAGATTCCCCCAGATGGAAGTTGTACCTGCAGAATAAGGAAATTTGAAGAAATGTTTAAGATACTATTTTAGCTTCTAGGTAGAACGATCAAAGGAGGAAGAACATCACCCCGCCTCCTTCCAATTCTGCCAGAAAGGTAACAACATCTTGGACAATTTTAATATCCTGAGGGAACCTCTTATAGTATTTTTCATTTTGAACAATAAGCTGTTCAAAGCAAGCTCTATAAACAGAATCCGCAGTACATCCATCTCCAATTGGAGGTATTCCTCCAGTTAGAAGCACTTGTTTCAAACCTTGCGGTGCAAAACTCAAATAAGTAACTCCGCAAAAACCACCATAACTCTACACAATCAAGAAAACAAAGGATAAGATAACGACAATATGATATGCAAAATGTAATTAATCGTAGTACCTGGCCCAAAACAGTCCAAGGCTTAGCTTCAGGAATAAGACGAACTCGGATGAATTCAGCATCATTGACAATGCTGTCAGCTCGGAAATGTGTCAAGTAATCGGCCAGCTTTTGGGCAGACTTTATTTGCTGCATAGATGATGGAGTCAAAGGTGTTGATAAACCTGTTCCTCGCTGCAATAGAAAGTGGACAACATTAAGGATTCAAAGTATAAACAAGTACTGAGTTTCAAAATAAACATCTTTCAATGAAAACATGCCTGATCCATCAATATAACACGAAAGTCTTCGCATGCTTTAAGTATCCATCCACCGCCTTCAGTTGGTCGAGGGCATTCAAAACCAGGCCCTCCTTGAAGATATAAAAGGTATGGCATTGGTTGTTCTTCTTTCCCAACTGAAATCCAATTCAGCGTTAGACATTACTTAAAACTTACAATCAGTTGATTTTCAATTCGGTAATTCAACATATTTTTTGAAACCCCAAGCTAAAATGAAAGAGATATGAATTAAATAGTGGTTTATTCAGAAAATAAATAAATAAAAACAAGATTGCCTAAATTAAAGTTTTAAGTGAAAGTAGAAGATTACCCGCAACGACTTCGCGAGCGAAAACAGATATCTTTGTAGAAGCATCACGATTTTTATAATCGAGAGGGACCATAAATCGATGGTCCCGGAGTCGAAGGTCCGGCACCGAGTACCAGTTCCCGGTGACGTGTTCAGGCGCTGACTGGCTAGAGGCATCGGAATTGGACACGAACATGGTGGCGAGTTCACAAATTGAAGTCCGTCGGAGACTGGCGGATTGTAGTGGCGAAAAAGTTGCGGTGATAGATGATGAAAAGGACAGGTTGAAGTAAAAGAAAGGCTTTATCAAAGAAGGTGGTGCGTGAACTTTCAACATTTTCAGAATGGTGACGGTTGCGATGTATAGAATTTTTACCTTTTACTGCCGCCGATCTACCAGCCGTGCACTACCAACCACTTATCTGACTGGATGTTGCACTGCATCAGCCACGATAGCTTTGCTCCACCGCCTCCCTCACCAATCAGAAGCATGCAATTAGGGATTAAATTCCAGATCTGTAAAAAGAGATTTATCCCGAATGGCATTACCAGGCTGTAGCGACTTTTTATTTGAAAAATATTTAAAAAAACGGTTTAATGGTTCAAAAGTTCGATGGGATTTTAAAAATTTGGTATCCCAAGAGATGACACCTTAAGAACAGGATGTCACTCCCATTGGAATATTATTTAAATTTAAAAATCCGCGGAGAATATTTAAAAATCCGGTATTCCAAGAGATGGAACTTGAAGAATAGGATGTCACTCCTGTTGGAATATCGTTTTAATTTAAAAGTCGGTTAATCGGTTGGAGTGTTCAAAAAAGGTAGATCGAACACCAAGAAAACAAAACCAGAGATGGGTTCGGGAGTTGGTTACGTTTGAGGAAGGATTATCACCCTCATAACGCCTAAAAATTGGTACCTAAAGGTTCGCATCGTAATTTTTAAGAAAATATAATATTCCAATTAAATAAATTTTTAATTAAAATGTGTATCCTAATATCCACGATGATTCAAAAGAGATAACACCCGAAAAACGGGATGTTACTCCCAATAAAATATACCGGGATAATATTTTCTAATAATATACGAAACAGAAATATATAAAAAACATTTAATCATAATAATATGAACCAAAATAAATAAATAATAATAAAAAAACAAAGTAAAAAAATAAATAAATAAAAAACTACTACTGTCAGTAATAATTATAATAATAATAAATTATAATAATAATTATATCAACGTAAGTTGTAATAATATGTATATAACATATATAAAATATAATATATTTGTAACGAAATGATGGTAAAGTAACAAAATAAAATATAAAAAAAATAAAAAAATGTAATAATAATAATAATAATAATAATATCAAAACTATGGTAATAATATTATATATATAAAAAATATGGTAATAATATAAAATAATATATAGTAATAATATAAAACACATAAAAAGGTAATAAAATAATATGTTAATATCATTTATTATTAATATCATCAAAAATATGATAATATTAATATAGTAATAACATTTAACGTAATAATATAAAATCCTTTCCATATATTAACATAATATAATATATATTATATTAAAAAAGGAAATACCGTAATAAAATAATGTACACATAGTAAGTAATTAATACTTAACATAAATATATTATATTTTTTAAAAAATTAATAAAATAGAGATATATAATATTATATGAATAATAAAGTAAAATAATAAAGTAAATATAAAATAAAAAAAAACAATGAAAGTGGCTAAATGAAAAGAAACAGAATATTAAAATGCAAAAATTCTAAAATAAAGACTGAAATATAAAGAAATAAAAACTGCAGGGTAAAATTGCAAGGATACGAAGAAACAGAGGGCTGCACGCGCAAATATCCCTTTTACCAGGTTAACAACGGGTTCAGGTCGGGCTCTGGAGCGATTCTCGGATATCCAGAGATGAAACTATGTCGTTTTGGTGTTTCATATATATATCAAATTAAAGTTCAAATTCCACTCAATCTTCATAACACATAAAATTAAAAAAATATGCACTTCTTTTCTCTGCAACCTTCAGTCGCCGGTGGAAGGATGTTCGCGGTGGCCCGCCGTCGCCGGTGACAGCCACCGCCACCGAAAGTCGCCGAAAAACAAAAAGATTGAGTTTTTCCGAAAACCCTCGATACAAGGAGTACGAATACGGGCATGGATTTTCAAGAAATCAATCATGCAAGAGTAGATCTGAGAAAAAAATAAGTTTCGAATATTTTTTTTTATCTTTTTCGTTATAATCTTTGCCAATTCACTCTCTTTTTCTCTCTTTTTTGTTTTGATTGTGTTTCGAATGTTGGATATGGATTGTGGTTCCAAATATCTCCTTTTTCATTCAAGATCCGGGAACCCCTTTTACATTAAAGATCTGGGTTTTTATAACTCATTCGAAAATATATAAAATATTACATGTATCATTTTATCCTGATTTAATATTTTTTTCTTCTGTTTTTGCAGGGTGGTGGGCGGTGGAGCAGTGTTTGGGCGATGGAGCAGTGTTTGGGCGGTGACCGGCCTTTTGGATGAATGGTGGAATGGCGCCATGGAGGAGGAGGCAGTTGACAGATGAAGGGACATGGTTGACGGTTAGGATTTGTTTAGGTTTAGATTATTTTAGGATTAGGGTTTAATTTGGGTTACTGGGATGTGTTGGGTTATTGTAATAGATCATGAGTATATGGGTTTAAAATGAGTTATTACACAGGCAAATCAAGCATAAATGACCTTTTTTATTTTTTTTTATGTAAACAAAATGGGTATATAAACCCTCAAGTTGTAATCTAAAAGGGGGTTCAAAGAAGAAATAAGAAAGAAGACGTTTTCAGATCTAAACTTCAAGTGCAAAAATAAAAGAGAAGGTATAACCTTTTTTCTTCTGTTATTCGAATATGGTAATAATAAGATAAAACATTGATATTACCTTTATTTATTCGAACCATTATCGTTGTCGTCCGTAATCGGGAAAAGTTTATCGTCAATCGAGTCGGATTAAAATGGCGGACTTCAAGTATTGAGTAAAAAGCATGGAATCTTGTTTTTAGGAGAAAAAAGAAAAACAGAAGAGTGGAGAGGGGTGAGCGGCGCGAAGCTACAGATGAGGGAAATTAAATTGGTAGTGCTGTTTAGGTTATAAAATTAAAAACAAATGGGTAAATAACATATTTGGTCCCTTCACTTCAAGGAATTGTTTTGACTCTCCTACATAGTTTACTCACAACTCAAATCCTTCATAATTCTGTAAGAAATGCAATCTCAGCCTCGTTTTGGATTAATTTAGCACTGGTATTTTATTTCTTTATAATGTAGTCCTGCAGATCAAATAAAAAGGGAAATTGGCAACACAGGTGCCTCCACCCTAATTTATTTCGAGGACCTAGGTAGTTTGAAGGATGCTAAAGTTTGGCACTTAATTTGTTATGAGTGTGCATTCTTTAATTTGTTTTTTTTATTTTCCCCCTTATAATTACTATATTATTATTATTCTTTCTTTGTTTTCATATTATTATAATTCTTATCCTATCAATATTATCATCTTATTAGTATATAGTATATTATTCTGATATATTGCTTTATAATCGTTAATATGTATATATAATTATTATAATAATAATTATTTCTAATATATTATGTCATTATACTATTTGTGATGTATTTATTATGGTTAAATCACCAATGCCATGTCAATTAATCGTTTTTTATTGTTGATGTAGTTATTAATGTTGTGATCATTAGCCTTATTATTGTTATTTAAAATTGTTTAATGATTTTATCTCGTATTAGAAATTATTATCCCGACATTCTATCGGGGTAACATCCTGGTCTCCAGATATTATTTTCTTTGAATTGTCGTGGATATTAGGATATGCATCTTAAAACTATAAATTTATTTAATTCGAATTTTATATTTTCTTAAAAGATTACGATGCAAACCTTTAGGTACCAATTTTAGTCGTTATATAGTGTTAATCCTTCTCCAAACGTAACCAACTCTTGAACTCAATTTTCTCTGGTTTTGTTTTTTCGGTGTTCGATCCACCTTTTTGAACGGTCGATGACGACTCCAATCGATTAACTATTTTTTAAATTTTAGCGGTATTCCAACAAGAGTGACATCCCGTTCTTCAGGTGTCACCTTTCAGGATACTGAATTTTTTAAATATTACCACGAATCTTTAAATTTTATCGATATTCTATTAGGAGTGATATCATATTCTTCAGGTGTCATTTTCATATACTGAATTTTTAAATCTCACCAAACTATTAATTTTTTATAATTAAAAAAAATTGCAACAAATAGTTTGATAATCTACGATATAATACTATGGTTGAATATCTTATGTCAATAAGCAATACTCAATGTTCCAATATATCTTTGATGTCAATAATGATTCTAATGATTCAAGATGTCATAATACAATAAAAGCTCAACGTATCAATGTACCAAAACACCCTTCACAGGTCCAATGTAATACTTTGAGGTTCAATGTCACCGATAATAATACCAATATAAATTAAATGGGAAAAATCTCATAGCTTAATCCCAAGAATCCAACTTTACTCACTTTGTTGATAGAAGTTTTCAATGTTCTTTGATAATAATTCATTTACTTTTAGTCTTGCAAAATTTGGTGAAGGATCCTCCAAAGCTTGAAATATGTAAAAATTATGAAAATTATTATTAATGAATTCAATGATATAAAATCAATATTCAAGATTGAAAAAGCATGTAGACAATATTAATTTTATGGATTAAAGCTTTACAACAACACATGAGCTTTAACATCAAATTTTAAGGCTGAAATTAAACTTCAATCTTCTTTGAAATCTAATAATTAGTTTAGGGGTTTTACTTACTAATCCAAAAACTTTAATTTGTTGTATTAAAATCAAACAAATCTTAAGGATTGGATTGAGATGCTTAAGAGAGCTTGAGTTAGGAAATGGAAATGATGGTGCTTGCTTGTAGACGTAAAAAGATGGAAGTAAGATGATGGGATTCAAGGCTAAGGCTTCGGTTTCTAATTGCTTGAAATGATTTCAATCATCCATTCATTTAATCCTCTAATTGCCGTGTAAGAGGCTTTGATTGCTTTCATTATTTCCCACCAATAGATAGCTTCCTTCCATATAAAGAAACCAATTTAATTAGTTTAAAATTTTCATTTTTTTTTCCATTTTTCCTATATATTTAATTCGTGTCATGTTATATGACAAACCATGCTCTCATCACGTGAAAATCTACAAGAGGTGACACACATCTCAAAATGAGACAATTATAAGGATGGTTTATCATTTTCCAAACTTTTTATTATTACTCTTAAATTTTTAATTTTTATAATTTAGTCTTTAAATGACTTTTGATTCTATTCAAAGAGGTCAAAAAATCAAAATTAAGCTCAAATGGATTTCATTTCATCATAATTGAGTCAATAAAGGAATCAATACAATATTTTAAATTTTTCAATACAAAACTTCGATTGTCATAATCTAATTTAGACTATATCGGTTTTCGGGGTGTTTCATATACTTTACCTTGAAAAATAGAGAAACTACCAAGTGACGTCAATATCTTCTAATAAAAGGTAATGAGAGGGACTAAAATTAAAACGAAATAAAAATTAGGAACCCCAATAAAATTTTTAAAGATTCAGTAACTAAAATAAAATAATCTAAAAAATTGTGTTTGTTGTTGTACTTTACCCTAATAATAAAAATCTCTAAAAGATGAAAAATTATTAGATGAAACCTTGTACACCACATCATCTATGGTATCAAACAATTAAAATCGTTCATCTTAATTTTTTAAAGTGAATCTTTACTCTTTTCTACATATAATTAAAGGGTGTATAATTATTAGATAATTTTTTAAAAATAAACAATTTTAATTATTTAAAACATAGATGACGTGGCAAATAAAATTCATCTAACAATCTCTCTGAAAGAGGAGAAATTATATCATGGGTCAGTCCCACCACGTCATCCATGGGACCGACCAATGATAATCATCCATCTCATTATTTTTTAATTTTTAAAGTGAAGATTCACCTAGAAAAAAATATGACATAAAAAAATTGAGGAAGTGAGTAGTTATCATTGGTCGATTTCATGAACACGTGGTGGGACTGACCCATGATATAATTTTTGCTCAAATTTTTGCTGAAAGAGAGAAACCAAGCCCACAGATTATGTTTGTAAAGACAGGCTCAGAGCCAAATGTCTGAAAAAGGTTTGAAGTTTGAACAGTTGTCGGACTTCCTTTCCTTTCCCCCACCAAAAGTTGACTATTTTATCTTCCAAAGTCAGAGATATTAATCTCCCACCTGTGTTTGATCAGACCTACATTGACTTCAGTTCTTGATTAATAACGAGAAGAACAAGAGCTTGGCATCTTTCACACATAACGTATGCTCTTATCTTAAAATAGATTATTAGTGTAAAGTTAATTGAAATATTTGAGAATTTTTTTACGATTCACTAAAAATGATGTTTTTAATTTATAATGTTCGTAAATTAATAGTATAGAAAGAAGAAATTAACACCGATAAGATAATAAAAAATAGACAAATAATCAATATAATAATTATGTCGTGATAGAATAATTGTTTTTAAAAATAATTTTATTTAGATATATATAATTATTGCAGTAGGTGTTCGTCCCAAAGTTAACACGATTTTTTTAAATATAAACGAATGAAACACTTAAGAACTAAGTGTTTTGAAAGTAAGAATTATATGATTTTCGGATGATTTAAAATACTGAAAGAGAGAACAATTATTTATAGGGATAAAAAACAATCAAAAAATTATACGACCACGAATACAAGCAGTCGGCTAATGGCAGCATGTGCGTTTGAGAAAATTGTCTTACCACATTATAAAACTAAAATTTAAATCTCTAATCCTAAAACGTAACCTTAAACTTTTAAATTAACCCTTAAATCTTAAATTAAATTATTTTTTTCAGCGAGCAAAACATATATATTATGAGCGGAGGAAATCAAAATATTTTAGTCAAACACAAATGTTGTAAATTAGTTGGATACATAGCCATCTTCTTAGAAGACGTGTGTGGAATCAAATGTTGGAAATTTGACCAAAATATTTTAGGTTTCACACGAAGAATTTTATTTATCTTTTTTTAATCAATTATGATGGTTTTAAGTAATGTATATTTTAAAATATATTTTCAATGATTATACACTAATTATTTAATCACAATACTGTAAATATTGATGTTAAAATCCGTAACTTTTAAAAATAATAATTATTTTCTTTGACCATTGAAATAAGATGGTTCATACTTTCGTTTTTATTTTTATGTGTTTCTCAAATAAACAGAAAACATAAAGATAAAAACATGATCTTTGTTAAGAAAACTTTTTCTGTTCAAATATTTGAAATCAAACTTCATAAAGTAGATTTGATTTTATTCTTCGTGCAAATATTTACTTTTAAACTTCCGTAGAAACTAGTGAAATGTTAAAATAATATATTTTAAACTCTTTTAAAATTGTATTGCAACTTCAACAATACAAAAGATCATCTCACTCAAAAATAATTATAATTATTTCGAACACATACAACCAAAATCTTTTAATGATAAAAAACTAATTTCCTAGAGGAACTAGAAGCATGGTTTCACTCACTATTTTATCGAGGGGTGTTTACCCCCTTTGGATTGCACCCTTAATGATGGTTAAAATAATAATTAAAATAAATAAATAAATCAAGTTCGAACTTTAATATTATAAAAAATAAATTAAGTTGAAATGATTGCTCTAATAATAAATATATTCAATAAAAACTTCATACCAGTAAATCAATATTATTTTTAAAATTATTAATAATTAGTTTATTTAGTGAGATAAGACGCTAAAATTTCTATAATGGGTTTCTTCAAAATTTGATCTGAACTAATCGATCAATAAATTAAAAAAATATTAAACCAAAAAAAGTATCTTTCAAAATCTAATGAAATGAATATAATAAATTATATTAAATAAATAAATGAAACATACGGTAGCTTCTAAAGTATAAAATTTATACGACTTCGAAGACCTTAAGAATCTTGAGTAAGTATAGTTAGTTGATAAATAAAATTATTTAATCTTTATTTTTATATTTTTTAGGTTATGATTCTGGACCTATTAAAAATAACTTTTCTTATTTTTAGAGTTTTTATCTCTTTCGAGAATTAGGATTAAAATTACTATTTATAATCTTATCATTGAATAATGGTCTAACATGTACATCATGCTTTAATGCTTTAAACAAAAGATCAGCATCAGAACTGCCGGAATATCTAAACCTTGAACAATCATGGTGAAATTATTCTTTAATCTTTGAAAATATATGTACGTTGTTGTATATTATTGTTATCGTCATTAATATTATATTAATTTATTCTAGATCATTGGATCAAATTTTATTCAACGGTTTAAATAAAAGGAAGATCAACCTTTCATATATCACGTGTAGTTCGGCTCCCCACACATGTATAGGCTTTTTAACATTCACATATCACGTGACGTGATCTTTTTGTTGGAAAAACAGTGATGAATGAGACTCTCATAAGAAATTCATTAACCCGTGTACTATTATGTTATATCTTTACAACGATATCTCATATGCTTAAAATTGTTGAGTAATGAATGAGAAATTAATGATCAAAGTAGGCATATTATGAATAAAGTAAGGAATGAAAAACCCTATTATCCCATATTGATGGGATAAATGATGTAAAAAATGTTTATATACACTTACCCACGTTGAACAACTTAAAATTACCTTGTCCCTCATGCATAAAAAGGTTGCAAATTTAAGCTCATTCAAGTTTGAAGTGCACCCGTATGACATGGGTGGCATGAATGTTTGGATCAATTAGTCTTTTCTTACGTCTAAGAATATTTTACAGTTGTTAATATTTTTTTCTTAATTTATTTTATTTTAATATCCAAGAAGAGTTTGTATTCATTGAAATATAAGTTAGGGAGAAGTTGAATTTTTCTTGAATTACAGATATTAATCAGATAATACAGATATAATGTTGATTATCCTCTGAATATTCGAATTTAATTCATTCTAAAATTAGATAATGTGTATTATCCTCTGAATATTCGAATTTAACTTGAATTAAACTTCTCACTTGTTGCCCTAATTTTTCCTACAAATATGAACGAGATTCTCAGGTTTCAAATTATCTCTCAAAGAATTTTCATTCTTTCGTTTTCTTCTGGTAATTGGCAAAGACAAGAAAAATAGCTTGAGATCTCTGCAGTTATGCTTCTGTTGAAGTTCTTCCTATTTTTGTATCTTGAGACACAAATGACCAAAGAACTCAAGCACCTACGTAGTGTCCAAAAATTTGTCTTAAGGGAATTGCGTTCGTGCAGGCATCAACGTAATTCAAAAACTATGTTTTAATACGGTTTGAATTTGTAATTTATTTGAGATTAATATATTTTTATTTTTGATTTTAGCGTTTGGAATGATTAATTTGTAACAATCTTAAGACATATACTCTTCGTCTACCTTTCTTGATCCTAGATGATTAAATCGTCAAAGAGATAACAAACAAATTTATTTTAGTATTTATCCTACCGTCTTAACGGATTTACAAAAATCTCAAACTAGGAGAAATCTGTTTCACAGAAATTGTCAATATAAAATAAAAAAAAATATTTTTGGTTTACTGGAATTAATTTTATTTCCTATTGGTTTCTTTTAACAGAAATAATGACAGCTAGAGAATCTGTCGATCCAACATCTAAGGCATCAGTACCTGAAACAAAATTCCAAATAACAAATCTAGAATATGAAAGTAATGATAATGAATCACAATGAGAAGTTGATCAAATTCTGAGGACATAATTTCAAGACATGGCAACATAATATGTTGTTCTATCTGACCATGCTATTTTTGATAAAATATTTGAAAGAAGATACCCCAACTATAATTGTAGGGGATGGGAAAGGACAAGGGGATACAATCATCGCTTTCAATATCACTTAGGGTTGGGGAAAATAACAACTTTATGTTCCAGAATTACATCCTTAACGGATTACAAGATTTATTATATCCGGTATATAATATATAAAACTACAAAATAGTTATCAATAGCTTTGGAAAACATGTGACACCCTCGCCCCGGGTTAAGAGACGGGGGCGTCGATCAGACTCTCAAACCCAAACTTAAACCGAAATTATAATCGAGACCAAGACGATTTGTTTAACAGTATAACACTTCAAGTATATTGATTTATCAAATAACAAGCCGATTTAAAACTTTTATATAACATTACGAGTAAATTTCCTTATCAATTATCGGATCATTTTAAAACTTCTTCAATTCTTACTCATATCTCAATTTCCAACTTCAAACTCGATTCATTTATCAATTAATTTGGGTCTTAATTGTTTTTCGAACATGATTCGTCTAATACTGGACCTCATTTTCAAATTTTAACTTAATTTGAATGGTTGAACCCAAAAAGTCTAGGGATATCGAAACACCCATACAAAGGTATCGGAACAGGGGTATCAAACCCTAGTTTAATGTCGGTCAACCATGTTGACCTAATGGCTCGTTGACTAAGGTTGACTAGCCTAGTTCGATATCGGTATCAAACCAGGGAGTACACTATCAAGCCTGGTATCGAACCAAGCATCGATCCTATTTCACGACTGTAAGGCCTGGCATCGAACCAGGTACCGGACCAAGGGAACCTTTAGCAAGGGGGTATCGATACTCATGGGATCGGTATCGATACCCCTACTCGAAATGGCAGCTTTCTGCCTTCTAATTCACTCGAATCATACCCGAAAGGCTCCTAATTAACCTCAGACCATTTCCAAACTATTGTCCATGCCAATCAACCTTCAGGATGACCTTTATACCATGTTCTTACTCAATGGCAACTAACACAACACATTACTACCTTATGGGACAATACTTACTTGTATAAGCAACTAAAGACAACATATCAATTCTTTGATTAAGCATTTTATCCAAGACTCTTTCTAGTCCTAAACCATGTCCATTTTATATTCACCATTATAACGAGTCTAAGTCCATCTAGATTTAAGGCATACAAATATGCCTACCAATTTAGTTTTCTACTTCACATACCGAATGCATATGTCCAAGGCCATTATATACAAGCACAAAACAAAACTCAAAATGCCTATAGCTAGACTAGACACCCTTGACCTTACGGCTTACATACCAATGCTCAAATGGTCATATATACAAACCATATGCAAAAATATCAAAATGTATGAGCTATTCTAAACATGGATACTATGCCACCAAATATTAGGAGTTAACAAAATAAAAAATACCATACTTTGCTTGCTTGATGTCATTGCTCCCGATCGAACTCAATCTAGCTCCTTGACTCGAAAATCTGTTATTTTGGGAAGGAGGAAACAAACGGTGGTAAGTACTTACGAAGTACTTAGTGAGGTAGCCCTAAGTCTAACCATTTAGACATTAATCAAACCAAAATAGAATAACAAGCTTCAAGTAAGTAATCAATCAATTTCACATAACAATTCGATCATCGTATAACATGCTTAACATGTGTCATATCTATCATGTTTTTCATATTCATGCTTGTTATGCCTCTAGTATAAAATCTAAGTTCACAACTATATGCTCAAGTACAACTAGTATGTTTAGGTTCATACGCCACATTAGCAATTTGCATACTTCAATGTTTTCATAATCAAATTCATATCAAAGGTTACTTAATTGTTCTAATTGCTCAATAACAAATCATAATCGAATGCTCCAATAACAATTCCAAATCCGATGCTCAAATAGCAAATACATAATCAAATTCAAATGCTTCATAAGCAATTACATATTCAAATGATCTTTCCATGTCTTAAGTTTAGTCTTTCGGATTGATTTCAAATGACGCCTTGGTATAACTAAACTAGGTAAGCGAGTCATCAAAAGTACCACGAAGGCACTAACAAAAGTACCACAAAGGTACTAACAAAAGATACCCATGGTATCTACAAATGGTGACTAACCATCAATCAAAGGTACCCATAGAACTGAACAGAAGTACCAAAGTACTAACAAATGAGCTCAGACCCTAGGCATGTCGTATTACCTACGACCAACTATCGACCAAGGCTCAATCAGAGTTTTATTTTTATTTGATCTTTTCAATTTGTTTTAATCAAGTTCCTTATCACAATCGATGTTCCTAACATACCATTAACAAAAGCATTTATTCCATGCTATCAACCAAAAGCATATAACATGCTATTATACCAAAAGCATTAGTCATGCTATCAATCAAAAGCATATAACATGCTAACATATCAAAATCATATATCATGCTAACATATCAAAAGCCAAAAGCATACATCATGCTAACATATCAAAAGCATATATCATGCTAACATGTCAAAAGCATACATATCATGTTACCAATCAAATGATCAATTCGTCATAAACATGCCTCATGCATGGCTCATATACCTAGCATCCGTAGCCGCATGCCATCATACCTCAACATTTCCGAGTTATGCAAAATGTACTAAGCTAGTTTAACCATCTAGTAAATAACCATGGCATCAAACAAGTCATTTAGTATTTAATCTTCCTCCCCTTTTCACCAAATATTTCATTAGTCCGGTTACATTACAAATCAAATAAAAAAAGGAATGGTTAGGACCTAGTCCTAACCCTAAATTTTGACACACTCACCAAGTCTCCAAGCAACTCAAGGATTGTATATCGTGATTCCTTTGCCTCTTTTTTTTCTAGCTTGCTTGAGCCTTTCCTCTTCCTTGATATTTTCTTCTCTTGGATTCTCTAACAAACCATACACATAAAAATTCATTAGGACATAACCAAATCACTTAAATTCAAGTGATTACATGCTTAACAAATGTAAACATGTACATTTGTTCATTAGGGACAACTTTGCTACCCTTTCGTAAATCGGTCATAACTCCTAGCTCTTACATACGATTTTAGCCCATTTTACCTCTTTGGAAAGCTAAGAAGATAATTTATAAGAAAAAATTAACCTCACATTTTAATTCTTTCCTGATCAGTACCAATCTTCGTTTGAATCAAACCTATCCAGATTCGAGACTGTTTGAACAACTCTTATGGAACACTTATAACTTTCTCTATAAAACTCCGATTGAGGTTTCGTAAATTTTCAATTAAACTTGATATATGGAAGTATTCTAATTCAAAATTTCAGATCCTAACTCCTTCAAATTTGACCTAGGGAATTTTCCCAAAGTTGCTACCTAAAATTGCATTTCTAGGCAATTTTGTCCAACTTTCATTCCATAAATTTAATTCTTAACCCCCAACTTATTCACATGAATTTCCAGCATTTCAAACATAAAATTAACATCATCTAAATCATGTTACAATAACCATTTACATGATTACACTCCAATTTGCCATCAACACATTTATATCTCAAATGTCCTTACTAACATGAGTTCACTAAGTATTCTTTTTCTAAAAATTTTCCAGCCTTTAAACATCAACTTAGCATATAATAACCAATTTTCCATAAGCTAATACAAGTTTACATCTTATAAAAACTTACAAAACTTATAAAAATTCCTAATTTCCTAATAGTCACAATCACCATGTATGATTTATTCTAACTCATGGCATCACATATATCTAACTTTTAAATCATACAAACATACATTTTCTAGGGTAGGATATAAACATTACCTCCCTACCAATGAGCATGCATCCTCATCTAAACCCTTGAACCAAAACAATCCCACAAGCTCTCCTTTCTTACTCTCTATTTTCGGCAATGAGGGGAGGAAAAACAAGGATGAAAGCTCTTCTTTCCTTTAGATTTCGGTTATGGTGATGAACTAAAGGAGGAAGATTACTTCTCTCTCTCAAATTCTCTTTCAAGCTTCTTAACAATGGGAAGAAACAAAAGGAAGAAGATGAGAATTTGTTTTTCTCTTTTCTTGGTTATGGATGCCATCCAAACCCCTCCCCTATTTTCCATTTCTTTATTTTTTGTCTAATTAGTGGAATAATAATTCAATTAAAATGAATTGGCCCATGATAGCCGCATAGGATTTCCATTATCATTCTCTTGCCATGTGTCAAAACTATTGGTTTATTTGCTCAACTTTGTAATTTATACTTTCTTGTTACATGCAGACTACCTTATTTTCCCTTTGTTTCAATTAAGTCCCCCAAATTACAAAATTTTGACTCTCAATTGGTCAACTAATCCTCTTATGCCCTATTGAAGGTGTTACAGAACAAGTACAAAGTAGACGATGTTGGGGCTAAAATGTTTTTAGTCGCTAAGTTCTTGAACTTTACTACGCTGATTCAAAATTAGTAGTAAGTCAAGTAGAATAATTCCAACTAATCATCTATGAAATTTTTGTAGAAAGGATGATCATTAGTGAATCCCTTCAAGTAGCTACCATCATGGGAAATTACCTTCAGAATGGAGTGACTTCAAGAATTACTTGAAGCACAAGAGAAATGAGATGTCAATAGAGGAACTGATCACCAGACTCCAGTTTGAAGAAAACAACAGAGGTAATGTCGGGAAACTCATAACCAAGGAGGCCAAGGCAAATGTTATCGAAGCTAGAAAAGACAAACAACCGTAAAGGCATCAAGCTAAATCAAGGCTAGGGCCTAGTTGTGGAGTCTTCAAGAAAGAGAAATTCAAATGATCGTGCTTTAGTTATGGTAAAGTGGGACACAAATCATTTGAATGGAAGCTTCCAAAAAGAGCTAAAGCCAAGGAGGTCAATGTTATGGAAGATGAAGATCTAGTAGCTGGGATTTCTAAAGTCGATCTAGTTGACTCTAATCCAAGAGAGTGGTGGCTAGATACAAGAGCCACACGTTATATCTGTTGTGAAGAAAACTCATTTCATGAGCTGATACCATGCGATAATGGAGAGAAAATCTATATGGGAAATACTACGACTTCAACGATAAAGGGAAATAGAACCGTGGTATTGAAGATGACTTTTGAAAAAGAACTCAAGTTGTAAAATATATTATATGTACCTGATATACGAAAAAACCTTGTTTTTGAAATACTTTTAAGTGTTCATGGATTTAGGATGGTTTTTGAATCCTAAAGGACAATTCTGTCAAAAGGGGAATGTTTGTGGGTAGTGGATATATATTGAATGGAATGTGAAAACTCATTGTTATCTCTATAAAATCCAAAATTATGATTAAGAATGTAGCTTCTTCTTCTATTTATATGCTTGAGTCATTTAATTTATAGTATAGTAGAATTGGAAAGGTTAATTATGATACCTTGTGAATGTTAATTAACTTGGAACGCATTCCCTCATTTCACATTAATTATGACAAAAATGTGAAATATGTGTTGAAGCAAAATTAACAAGATCTTCATTTCAAACTATTGAAAGAAGAATAAAACTGCTTGATCTAATTTATAACGATGTTTGTGACTTAAAATTCGTCCAAACAAGAGGAGAAAATAATTTTTTATCACCTTCATCGATGATACTATGAAATACTGCTATTTATATTTGCTTGAAAGCAAAGACGAGGCTATAGAGAAATTTTTACTTTGTAAGCAAGAAGTTGAAAACCAACTTAATAAGAAAATTATGATGGTAAGAAGTGATCGTGATGGTGAATATGTTAATCTATTTGGTGAATACTTTTCTCAACATGGTATTATTCATTAAGTAACACCACCATACTCCCCACAATCCAATGGAGTAGCCGAACATAAAAATCGAACTCTAAAAGAAATTATAAATTCTTTGTTATGAAGTTCTGGGTTATCCTAGAACATGTAGGAGAAAGTCGTTCTCTCAGCAAACTACCTTTTAAACAAGGTTCCATGAAAAGAAAAAGAAAAAACACCATATGATTTATGAAAAGGACGAAAACCTTCCTACCGATACTTGAAAATATGGATTGTGTTTTCATTGGCTATACTGAACACAAATACCAAAATAAATGAAAATAGGTCCAAAAATTGTGGATTGTGTTTTCATTGGCTATGCTGAACACAACAATGCTTATCTGTTTCTTATGTATGAATCTAAGAATTCATATATTCACAAAAACACGATAACGAAATCAAAGAATGCATCTTTTTTTTTGAAAATATATTTCCTTATAAGTCTAAAGGAATTTATCAGTTTTTGACAAAACAAACTTTGGATGATATGATTCCAAATGATCAACAAGAGGCCGAATCTGAGATAGAGCCAAGAAGGAGAAAAAGGGAAAGGATAGAAAATCATTTGGATCTGACTTCCTAAAATATATATTGGAGGCTAAATCTCTAACGTATAGTGAAGCTATATATTCCTCTAAAAATACTTTCTGGAAATAAGCCATAGAGAGTGAAAGTGATTCAATCTTGCAAAATCATACATGAGAATTAGTGGACCTTCCACCTATGATTAAACCACTAAATTCAAAATGGATTTTCAAACAAAAAATAAAGATAGATGGAACACTTGATAAGTACAAGGCACAATTGGTAATAAAAGGATACGTACAAAAGAAAAGTCTTAATTACTTTGATACATTTTCTCCTGTATTAAGAATAACATCTATTAGGATGATATTTGCGATTTTTGCATTATGAAATCTTGAAGTACATCAAATGAATGTTAAAACATATTTCTTAAATGGAGAACTTGACGAAGAAATATACATGGAACAACTTGAGGGTCATGTAGTTCCATGTCAAGAAAGGAAAATATGTAAATTGGTGAAGTCTCTATACAGACTTAAACAATCACCCAAACAATGGAATGAGAAGTTTAATAGTTTCACGATGAAAAACTACTTTAAAATAAATGAGTGTGACAAATGTGTATATGTCAAAACTACAGATATTAAATACGTCATCCTATGTTTGTATGCTGATGACATACTCACTGTTGGAAGCAACAATAAAATGGTAAAACTTACTAAAAATATGTTAAATTCGAAATTTGACATGTAAAATATGAGATTAGCTTATACAATTTTAGGTATCCAAATTAAAAGATCAGCAAAAGGTCTCATATTAACTCAGTCACACTACGTATATAAGATTCTTGAAAATTCTGGCAAGGATGATTGTGGTTAAACCATAACTTTTTAAAACCCTTCTTCTAATTTATCTAAGAAAACATGTAAAGTATTCATCAAGTGAAATATGCAAGGATCATAGACAGCTTATTGTGTCTCATGAGCTGCACTAGACCAGATATCACTTTTAATGTGAGCAATTTAAGTAGATTCACAAGCAATCTAAGAAAAGACCACTTGAAAGGAATTTTGAGGGTAATAAGTTACCTTAGATATACTAGGGATTATGGATTACATTATTTTAAAGACCCTACTATCTTAGAAGGATACTCTAATACAAGTTGGATATCTGACATACAAGATACCAAAGGTACAAATGGATATGTGTTCATTCTGGGAGTAAGATTTATGTCTTGTAAATCCTCCAGACAAATAGTTACAACCAGATCCACAATAGAATCTGAGTTTGTTGCTCTAGATAAAAATGGAGAAAAAGTTGAATGGTTAAGGTAATTTCTTGATGATATCCCTGAATGGGAAAAGCCTTTGCTCACTGTATGTATATACTGTGACAGTCCAACAATGATTGCTTGAAAATTTTTTTATGTATAACGGTAAGTCGAGATATATGCATCAACGATATAATATCGTTAAAAAACTAATCTCAAATGGAGTTATCTTTATTAATTTTGAAGATCAAAGAATAACATTGTGGATCCGCTAACCAAAGGGTTAAACCGAGATTAAGTTGAGAAAACATCAAAAGGAAGGAGACTAAAGCCTATGAAAAATTAAGGCGCTATATAAAGAAAAATCATAACTAGCTGACTGAAGATCCCAAGATCTAAGTTTAAAGGGACAACATAATTGCATAGACATGTGTGATCATTGTAGGAGTTCTTTCCCTAAGTCCATTCCTATGATGTAAACAATGACAAAATTTGTTATAGTCTAAGCAAAACTTTTAATGACCATTGTGTGTTTCAGTTTGCAGAGTAACAAAAGTCAAATATGCGAGAGTGAAGTGGGTTCATTTCAAGGAGATTATTGGACATAGTTCTTTCAAACTCTTGCATAACCGGGTGATGTCCACGGTCATATGGGTATAACAATGAGAAAGGAGAAAGCCTACATATGTTATGAAACTATCAAACGTAGATCATATCACCACACTTAGCCAAAATATTTCGATAAAATCATCAATTTTATTCATGTAGGGGATTTTTGGAAAAACTGTGAGAAACATGAAACTTTGAGCCATATTTTGCAGAAGTAAGATAAAGAATCAAATAAGAAATTCATTGATTCTTATTCTACTCTATTAGATCTTTACAACGATATCTCATATGCTCAAAATGATTGAGTGATGAATGAGAAATTAATTCTCAAAGTAGAACAATTATGAATAAAGCAAGGAATGAAAAACTCATTATCCCGTATTGATGGGATAAATGAAGTGAGAAGTATTTATATACATTTACCCACATAATGGTCATTGAATGACTTAAGATGATTATGTACCTTGCGTGTAAGAGGGTTGCAAATCCAATCCAATTTGGTTTGAAGCACACCTACACGATGTGGGCAAAGTGAATGTTTGGATTGGTTAGGCCCTTCGTGGGCCTGCGGATATTTTACTCGTTATGAGTATTTTTTCCTTAATTTATTTTATTTTAATATCCAATAAGAGTTTGTATTCTACTAAAATACAAATTAAGGAAAAGTTGAATTTTTCCTTGAATTATGAATATTAATCAGATAATGCGGAGATAATATTAATTATCCTCTGAATATTCGAATTTAATTCATTTTAAAATCAAATAATATGCATTACCTCTGAATATTCAAATTTAATTTGAATTAAATTTCTCACTCGTTTCCCTATTTTTCCCTATAAATATAAATGAGATTCTCAGGTTTCAAATCATCTCTCAAAGAATTTTTATTCTCTTGTTTTCTTCTGGTGATTGAAAAAGGTAAAAAATAACTCGAGATTCAAAAACTTTGTTTAATATGATTTGAATTTGTAATTTATTTGAGATTAATATATTTTCTTTTTTGGTTTTATCGTTTGATTGATTACTTTGCAACACTTGTAATGCCATATATTTCTCTAAAAGAGATCTCGATCATTTATATTTAATTAATTTGAACTGTTACATCAGATTTGATCTATCGACCTAAATTTCATTTAATCGAATGAAGATTTTGTCGTCACTATATGACTTCATCATTAAAATTTTAGTTGACCTCTCTCACCAGCTCAACCATCATGTATGGACAAAATAAAATAAAAAGAGGAAATATCAAATTAAAAAAATCATCAACAATGGTAGCAATTAATTCTTGATTATGTTTGCAAACAAAAGAGATCAAAATCAAATATATAAGATGTAAGATTTAGTATTTTTTACACAAATTAAAAAAATAAATAAAAAAACTTTTAGAGGTAGTATTTTTATTTTACACGCATTCAAATACCAAATAATAACAATAATAAATAAAAGGGTAAAGGGGGTCAAAGTTTACCGTCATTGCCATCATAGTTCTCTATCAATAATAAGCTTCCTATTAGGTGAATCGGCGAAGGTCATTTACTTTATATAAAAAAAGAATTTCATTTATAAAAAATGGATTTAGGTTTTAAAAAGAGATTTTAATTTTGGCTTTTATATAAATAAAGAGTGATTTTGAATTTTTAAAAGATTTTGGGGGACGTTTGACGGTGGACGATGATGAAGAACGATAAGTATAATGATCAACCACCATTAGGATTTAGATTTTGAGGTGACTTCTAAAAATTATAGGGAGTTTTTTAGTTTGGTTTTGAAGAGAAGAGAGAAAGAATAGGATTATTATAAAAGAGGTTTAAAATGGTAAAATTTGAAAATAAAAAATTGTTAGTTTTTTATATACTAATTATTTTTGAAAATAGAGTAATTATTAAATGGTTCTTTCACTCCAAACCTTTTACTTTGTTAACCTTTCTTACGAGAAAATTACGTTCGTAGATCTCTTCTATTTTTAAAGTTTTGCAATCCGTACCCTTATCAAAGAAATTTGATTTTTATTAAGGGAATAATATCCCGTTAGATCCTTCTATTCCAAACATTTTTTTATTTCCCCTAATCCTTAATTTATTTATTATTAAAAGGGGTGAAATTCTAGTTTCATTCATTGACCCTTTTTTATATTTGATATGAGCACTAATGATAAGGACCAGGAGGAGTACCCAAGTGGCCCCATCACACGTGCAAGGGCTAAGAAATTTCAATCATCCATGGAAAGCTTGTTCACTCAAGCTTTGAACATGGGGAAGTGGAATTAACAAGGGAGGATCACTTTATTTTTCTTATGCATAATTTTGCATGAGAATATAAAGTTTTTATACATATCAATGCATTGAATAAGTGTGCTGATCATTTAAGCATACTTAGTATTTAAGCACCTAGTTCATTTAGGGAAGTAGTTTATCTAGTTATTTAAATAAACCATTTCATATATGTATAGTCATTAACAAAGTTAGTTCATTGATCAAACTAGTTCATTCATTAAACTAGTGCATTAATCATACTAATTCTTATATTTTTATGCATTTTTAATTAAAATATAAATAAAGTTTACCTTTGTGTTAGGTGAATGAAGAGAGATGAACAGTCACACCAAATGCAAGAATACATGTCAGATTGATCTCTACTTTTGAACTGGTTCTGGAAAGAATTGAGTCTTGAAGTCTTTTTCATGTTTATTCCTCTATCTCTTAGCTTTCCAACGCCTTTTGAATCACCTTAATCCGATATCGGTATCTTGAGATATGGTCAATTTAGCAAAGACAATACAAGTTAAAATTTTCATTACGGGAATTTTATGCAAGGATGATTTGGATAATTTTGAGCCAAAGAAGAGTCCTTTCATCTTCCTCCAAGAGACAAGTAATTTAAGGCCTTATTTATTCATATATTCAAGTCAATTCAAAGTTGATTTTTATTCATACAAATGAAGGCCATCATTATACAAATAATTAAGGTATTCAAGTCACTTCTTCTTCATCTTTGGAGGTTATTTATATTCTACATGAAGACAAGCAATGAAGGCCCTCTTAATGCATAATATTATGACATTCAAGAAGGTTAATTAGCTTGAGTATCAGCATGGAATTAGAAGAGACACTCCCCTTTTGCTACCAAAGTGTTTACATACATCAAATGTTCATTTTTACCCACTTAAAGATAGGAGAGAAAACAAAGCATTCATCGGCATTCATCACCATAAAGATGAAGCATTCATCTCTTTTTGTAAGACTCTTCATATGGTTCCTATGAACACTATAAATAGGAACATTTCCTTCATTTTTAGAACACAACTTTGATATAATAAAACTCTTTTGAAAGGTTGTTTTCTGCTTTATTCTTGAGAGAACTCTATTGGCTTCAAGTTTGGCTTGTAGTCTTCACCCATTCCATCTTATTATCGCGTTGGTTCCTAGCTCCTTATAGCTAGTGGGTCACATGCCATATTCCTTCACTTCAATCCATAAAGTTATATTGTTGGTTCCTAGCTCGATATAGCTAGCGGGTCATAATCCACCATCCTTACAACTTATAAAATCCTTGACACTTTCACCATCACTTCCATCATCTTTTCACCACTTATTCATTCATTTCATATAACCACTAGAACCATCACACTTCCATATACTTCAAATCTCTTCCATATCTTTCATTCCATTATTTCCTTATTAGTATTCTTATTTCATTCTTACGCTTTATGTTTATGAAATTTAACGTTCTAATTCTTGTGAAATATATTCTTACTAGAATCACGTTCAAGCAATATCATATATGAATCGGACCATATTACCGGGTTTATATCAATATTTTTAAATCCCTTTTATTTTTGTTTAAATCAGATTTC
The DNA here is from genome assembly GCA_035048815.1 of Abelmoschus esculentus. Taxonomy (NCBI): domain Eukaryota; kingdom Viridiplantae; phylum Streptophyta; class Magnoliopsida; order Malvales; family Malvaceae; genus Abelmoschus; species Abelmoschus esculentus. The sequence goes on along the minus strand of JAUCBN010000026.1, from coordinate 5,400,383 downwards.
TAATGATCTAATTGTTTTTTGGCCCCTTTCCTTTTGTTTTTCTTGAGTATTAGTCCGTATATTTGAATACATGTTAGAATTGTTGATCTTTTATTTATTTATTTATTTATTTATTTATTTATCTTTTCATGCTTATTTATATTTATTATGTTTTTGTTTTACATATATGTGTTCTTTCTTATATGTTTATTTATATAATATACATGATATTTATGTATGTATAATTTTATTTATATATGTATATTTAATGTATAAAGTGTTATATAGATATATTTACCTCATAATAATATTTGTGTATATATACGTGTACATTAATTATATTATATACTATGAATACATTAAATATTGTATGAATATATATTATGCTTTTGTATATTTTAGAATTGTATAATTTATTATATATAATGTTCACATTTTAAGAAGTCTTGGATGGGCAAGCGAGGATATTAATAAAAGGTTTTTTATTTAAATTAGATTATCTTTCAAGGAATCAATGAGAGAAATCATTTTTTATTAATCTAATGGCTACTAGACCACCCTGTTTCTTTTAATCATATAATATTGTGAAAAATGATATTTTTGTATGTTTACATTTTTGACTTAACACCTAAGCTCGATTACCATGACAACATATTCACGTGAAGAAATTGATTGAGGTACCATTTGAGTTTATTTCTTATTTTCATTTATGTATCGCATGATATTAAATCGTATTAAAAGAAACAATCACTTGATATTGTGCATGTATTGTTAGAAAGACAATAAATGTAATTGTTATGTGTTGGGAAAATTAAAGTAGCCCAAGATATTTAAGAACTTAGAAGAGATATTAAAATTTAGCATCTTGTTCTTAGTTAAGGGTAAAATTTTTGAAGAGTTTTTTTGAGGATAAAAGAGTTATAATGACTCAAATTTTGGGTTAATAATTTGGATATTTGATTTATATTTGGATAACTAGATATAAAAAATCTAATTGGAAAGTTTTAAGTTTTTTTTAAAGATCAATTGTATGAAAATGAGGACTACTGAAATAAGAATTTAAGTCTGATGTGTAAAGTGAAAATAATAAGAATTTCGTCCTCGAAATTTTCACCTTAGAAAGTGTTAAGAAAATTGCTCCTTCACAACTTCCTTTCACGTTTGCATGACTTTCCAAACAACATTCTGCCACCAAAACACTCTGACCAACACAAGGATCTTCCCACAAAGGATCTTTGCTACCAAAACCAAGATCTCAACATACATCTCATAAAGACAAGATTTAGTCTCATCATAACATCATCTGCCATCACAACTTGTAACAGTACCCAGAACAACAGTTGGTGCTCGATTTGTGCTACTATAAATTATGCGAACACATATGTGCAAGTATACACAGTCATGCAAGTAATAAAGTATGAGTGAGTATCATTCCCACAAGGATCAAGGTAAAGTGTAATTCAATTTTGTCAAGGCAAAAAGGTGTTACTAACTAAAAAAAAATAAAGATAATGGTATGAAGAAATGAAAATATATATGTAAGGTGAATATGTGATGGAGAAATGCTATGACAATTTCAGAATGCAAGCAACCAAAATATGTGAAGGCAAAATGAAATGGATGGTGATGGCACGATAGATGTATGAAAACAATGTGTGAAGAGTATGGAGATAAGATTGCAATAAAATAATTAAAACAGAGGAAACAAAGGAAACACTTTTTAAATGCCAAAGCAAAAACAGAATGAGAAAACACGAGTAAGCAATATGATGTATTAACCCTCGATTGATAAGCTCTCCTGGAAATGATTGATGAGGATTCCTATGAATTTCATAAACTCACTCCTATGAATATCTAGATACTATGTGGTCTATTTACTCGATAGAAGTTTCTAAAGTGATCCCGTTCTCTCGAGTCAAAGGAACTTGACAATCTAAAATACCAAGGCATCTCCTCTCGGTCTTAGAAGTGACATCTAGCCTATCGATAAAACACACTCCTTTTAGTCGTTGAAACCCGCACTTAAGTCTCTCTCAAGCACCTAAGGTCAGATTAGGCTCTATTTATAGTCTAGAACCCATTACTCACGTAGATCCTCTATTAGTTCCTCTCGGACACTAAGGATCTATGAATAGGTTTCTCTCGAACACCTAACGTGCACCTAAACACGGGAAACTCTCATGCCTCTTTCAATCCTTAAATGATTAAACACAATGAGCAAAGTAAATAAGCAAACAAATAGCATGCTAAACATTCATAAAAGTAAAGAGTTAATCATCCATAAAATAACCACCGAAATAAAGCTAAACAAGGTGGTGTAAAAGAGTTTAAGAACAAATATCATCCATAAATATCATCCTTAAATCATCCATAAATAACCTCTCAAAGATATGAAATAAAGAAAAGGGAAAGATAGAAGACACCATCGGTGCGCGCTACCGCCGACTTCTTCGACCACCATGGTGTCGCCTTAGTGTGCTAGCCCCTCTCGGGTGTCTAGCACGCCACTTCCTTCGAAATCTATCAATAGAGGAAACTTCGGAAAGTGGTTGGGGAAGAAAGGTGGAAGCTTTCCTCTGCCGCTTTTTGCTCTCCTTGTGTCTCAAAATTAGCTCCAAAGATCTCTCCTTTTTTCCTTAAAGGTTGCTCATTTCTTAGGTCACCATGCCTTATAAAAAAGGGTGAAAACCTTAGGGTTTGGTGAAAATTCTATTTTCACCCCCATTCACGTGATGATATTTCTGGCATGGTAACAATAGCCCCTCCAAGGTGGTTACAACTAGCCTGTATAGCACCAGCTAGAATTCCTCTCAAATTATCTTGTCTTGTAGTGCAACATAGGATGTCTCCATATTTTCCATGGCATTTTCCCATCTCTATCCTTTTGCGAATGCCATGACAAAATTCATTTGCTTCGAACTTTGCTTTACCTGCACAACATCAACCAAAAGTACGACCTTCCCCGTAAAATAGCACCTATTACCATACAATAAATGCTAAGGCCTTACTAACCACTACATGCAATGTTATGATCCTAAGTGCATCTAAATGTTCCTAAATGAACTTAAGACACTCAATAACTTAAGAAAAAAGGCTTTAAACATAGTGTTTTTGCAGAGTTATAAACGGTACACCAAACACACCATCTCCCGTCTTAATACTCACCATAACCTTTAACCAAAACAAAAGTTTTTTCTTTTCCCAATGATCTAACCCCGCTTTACTTAAACTTGGCAACCAAATCTCGGCAAACTACAACTTCTCACCATCACTAACGAGCTTAACTTTCTCAAGTATATGTTAATATATAAGGCAACAACCCAAACTTCCCACCAAGTTCTACCTAGATCAACATAACAACATATAACAACTTCCATCAACAAAACCCTTAAACGATACCACTCGAACACCCATCTAAGGATACGACTATAAAAAACTTTAGTAAAGGCAACACCTTCATCAAGAATCTGAAAGATTCATGTCACAACACCTTAACATACCTTTTTAGACCTGAATAACTTACTCATACTAGTTACATGTCTATTAACGTGAGAACACCCATAAATTCAATTGGAAACCCAACATTTGTTTTAAAACCTTATCACAGTAAATTATAATGCTCAACAGTTCCAACCGTTCTCAAAGGAAACATTCCGTTTTAACTATCGAGAAACCACGTCAAAAAACTTACGGAAATTTGTTCACATACCTCTATTATAGCCCATTGACGAAAACAACATTCTCAAAGAACACTGGCTCTCAATCTCAACTTACCAACAATACAAATATTCACTTTCAACTCCACCACATCCAACGGTAAGTTCACTTAACAACAGTCTTCCTTAAGCTCCTAACGTAACTTCTTACTCCAAGATGTGCAGAAAAAGACTATCACAAACTTTGATCAAGATATCATTCTAACTCAGCACCATACAACACAACTATGTGCCTCATTGAGATAAAAGAAAACCAACATCACAACCAAAACCCATCAATGCAACCTTAAATGTGCCCTACACACACGACTCCACCAAACATCCGATAGCAACTTACCTCAAAACATCTTAACCATGAAATATCTCACCTACAACTCTGTTACTCGACCAACACTCTTTGATAAACTTAATTGAATCAGCACTACTCTTGACTTCACAACACTCTTAACTTCACAACACTCTTAACTTACTCTACTAAACCGACACCAATCAAGTCATAACCCTTAAGCAACCTAAGTCACCCTAAGCAACTTAGATTTAACCCATCGTGCAACACAAGACACTTCTAATCCTTTTATGTCAGTACACAACATCAAGTTCCTCCAAAAGAAAGTGTCTCATCTAAATACTAGATCACTATAACCAACTCGACGATACACCGTTAACAACCTGGATATACTATACACACAATTTTTCCCAAACAATAACGCACTAACTGGTCCATTAAAGAACACAAATTTTAGATCAACCAACTCTTATCTCACTTAAATTATTCTAAGATCAAAATTATGCCTCTCTAACCTATCCAAGCCTAATGCTACTCTTTCGTCCACTCACCTTAACATCCTTGTTAACGTTAAGAAACAACACATGAGAAAACCAACTATAAACGAAAAACTCAAGAATCACAAACCCTAACAACATCTCCTAACGATAAAATAAGCCCAAAAGATTGATTACCCATTAAAAGTTACAAATTGTCTAGCGATCCCCATCGTACAACTCCCAATACGGAGGTCACCAAGGATAAAATCCAATAACTCCGCAACAAACTAACCATACCCAAGGTAAACCCGACATAACTATTTAAGAACACAACATGCAAAAGTTAAGCCAAACGGTAGGACCACAACATCCTAAGGTCCACACAAGTTCTCTATGCATCCTTCAACACTTCAACTCTTTTTTCGATATATTTATTTTCTTACCGAAAACTAAACTAGTACTTCCCAAAACAAAATAATAGATCAGTTACATTCCTGACCTAACCACTCTCTAAAACATACTAAACAGAAAATACCATGTGTTACTTCTATCAAACATAATGATAACACAATTCCTTTTACACAAACGAACTTCCGCTGAATAAACCTTGCGAAACATAGCCTTCCGCTTGACTAACAAACAACCCCAACTTACATCAAACTAATGCATATTTTTTAAACTGTTTTAATTTTTTAAAAAATATTGAGTTATTGACTATCATTTGATTGAATAATGTTATCTATGTATATATGTTTTAGTGCCTAACATCCTTAATGCTTTTATCTAGATCATGGAACCTAAAGAAAATACAAAGAGCCGAGGTTGGAAGTTTATCCAATGTCGAAGAGAATTCAACTCGTTTTAATCTTCGTTATATTTATCAAAAATACTTTATTGACCATGGATCCTACGAGAACTATAACCAATATCGCAACCATAAGCTTAAGAAGGAGCGATGCGCGGAAAAAAACTTTATAGACTCTGACAAATTTCAATTTAGATATCTTCATCTTTTTCAACGTTGGAAGTTCATGAAGTTCCTTTCTTTTCCTAGTATCTTCTTTCCCAATATTGCCATCATATTTTATGCTAACACCAGTTGTATTATGTCTAAAGATAAATCTCAAGCGGTGATTATCGAATCCTTCCTCATGGGATGTCAGTTTCGTGTCAACGTGAAGCTTCTTTGTGATGCTTTTGGATTTAAGGATGCGGAGATTGAAGATGAAAATTTTCTTGGTCATTATCTCACTGGATCTTGTAGAATTAATGTTTTGATATTATAATTGAAAAATAGTTTTGGACTAAATTGAAAAAACTTCAAAAATATTTCTTATATCCAAATAAATTGAAAATATATTTAAGAGGTTTTAGAGAGATTTTGAAGGTTTTCAAAAAGATTTAAAGAAGCTAGAGAACTAATTTGTAACTCAGGCATTTCGATACCTATTTTAGGTATGGAAACCTATTTTAGATTTTTCGCTACACTTCTAACGACATTACAAAGCCTCAACGATTTTATAAAAAAACAACTAGAAGTCGTATCGAAATAGCTAATATGTAGAGCAACTAGTTTTGATACACCTTATAGGTATTTCGATACCAGTCATTAGTTGTAGATCCAACGGCTTTTTCCCAAAATGGCAGTATCGAAACGGATACCATACATTTCTATACCACCTATACAAAAAATAGAAATTGTCTTGGAAATCAGCTCTAAAAAGATCCGGGTCAATTCCCAACGATTATCAACGGATATAAGCTCAATTCTGATGATAAAAGAAATTCCCAAGCTTAAGAGAAGACTAATTCTCCAATTGTATGTCTTAGATCTTAAATCTTATCTTTGGGTAGACAACACTTTTTAGTTGTCACAACCCGAGTTTCGAGACTTAGAGTCGGGTTAACCTGAGATAGCAGGCCTTGTGTTTGGGCCTTGAGGTTTTTGTTGGGATTAAGGGTTTGTTGTTGTGCTTGTGTTTGAAAGAGGGTTTGGGGGTAGAATGGTAAATGGCTAATTAGGATGTTGATTATGAGAAAAGGGGGTTTATTTTCTGCGTTGTGCAGATAATGATCTCACCTTCTCTTTATTACCTTCTTCATCCTTTCTCCATCCATTTTCTTCCCCAAATACCATCACCAAAGGTTAATTCTTGAAGCTTAGCTTATGGAATCCCGTTTTTGCTTCTTGGGAGATTTTTTTTCAACTTAGGAAGATCTATCTTTCAAGGTAAGTATGGTTTAAAATGGTGAAGGTAAGGTTGTTGGAGGGTTTTTTTGGGTTTTATGGGAATAGATTTTGGGGAAGGTTTTACAGTGATTTTAAGGTTGCTTTAGCTTTCTTAAAATACGTAGATAGAGCAGTAGCCTCTTGATAATCTTCTTTGTAGTTGGAGAGCAAGGAGAACCATCAAGGTGCTTGGGTAAGGAGAAATCTTGAGAGCTTTTTGTAAAGTTTCTTCAGCTCGTTTTGGAGGTTGTTAAACTTCCAAATCCTTTGCATTTCATGTGCATCATAATTTCTAGCATGCTTAATTGGTTTATGATAGTTTAGCTTAGGATAGAGCCTTTGCATTCTTTAATGGTGGTTTGAATTATAGTTGATGATAATTGGTAAAATTGGTTAGAATCTCACCTAAACTACTTCAATAATGTATAGGAATGTTTTGGGGTCAAATGATTTAGTTTAGGTTTAGGTTCTTGAGCATTTTAGGGTGCACCCTACTCTTTCGTGTAGGGGTATCGATATTCTTAGTAAGGGTATCGATACCAATGAGAGGAAAAATAGGCTGATATGGTAGGCGTTTTGTAAAGCCTTTTTCGTGTATTGAAACCAAAAATTCCAGTGGCAAATCATTTCGATACCTCCTTTGGGGTGTATCGATACTGGTTGGTCTCCCTTTGTCTTAAACCATCGCTATAGCGTATCGAAACATAGGAGAAACATTTTAATTCTTGGGGCGTTTCGATACCCATTATACAAACATATCTATAAGTCTAGGAAATTGATAAATGCCCAACTCACTATCACTTTCTACACTTTTCATGGGCATTAATCGTCAATTCTACACCTACTTGGACCAATGCATATACTTAATGTTTATAGAAAATATATACTTTACTGTATTTTTATGTTTTTGTAGGAAAAAGTATTGCCGCGGCAGCAAACTGAGGCTGGGGTAGGACCTGATGCGGAGGCAGCAGAGGACAAGTAACAATATGGCGGGCAAACTAAGGAGAAAAATGAGGAGAACGTTGTTGGACAAGAAGCCCAAGGATCGAAGCTGGAAAACACGAGGAAAGCCCAAAGACAAAGCCACTCAGGAAAGCTTTCTATAAGAATTAAACTTGGAAATATTTGACCTATGTACATGACTTGTTCCCTACTCCGAGTTGTATTCTACTTAAGAAAGGTTTGCCCTAGGCCAAGCCTATATAAGGCATAACCGTCCAAGGGAAGAAGACACACATTAGATTCGGCCAATTCATAGAATTAGAGAGCTTAGATTTTAGTTTTTCTTTTCTATTATGTTCTAATTTTGTTTAGGCTTAGGAGAAAGTTGTAAAGTATTAGTGTGAGGAAGTCAAACTTTGTTTCTTATTTCCAATGCAATAAAACATCAAAGTTTTCTTATTCTTTGACATTCTTTGTTCTTACATTCAAGCTCGGGAGAGAAGTTTGTAAGTCATCCATTTATCTAATATTCGGAGAGTTAGATTCACAAAAGGAATAAGTACGATGTTTCTGCTATAGAACACTAACTCAGCCTAGGGATAGATTTTGAGTTTCAACGGCTAATAGAAGTGTGAGATTGGTTAGTGATTATAATTGATTCACATCGGGAGGTATCATCAAGGACTAGTCATCAACAATACTTCGACTTAGGGATTAGCGAAGTCATCTAAGGATACTTTGTCAAACTTTGGTAAAGTCTGCCCAAGAGCAAGAGATTGTCGCGGAAGGTGAGTATCTTCACTGTCAAGGTAGTAATCTGCAGTACTGCCGAGGCAGTGTTGTACAATTGCATTGGATAAAAACGAGTTGATTGAATCCACTATACAACACAACTGGATCCTGGCCATCTTCTTTATTCATCTTTTTCTATCTTTATTTAGTTTTAATTATTTAGATAAATCACAACCCCAATTCACTTGTGTTTTTTATTTTCTTTTACAGAGCAAGAAGATCAAAGGAAGCATATTAAGTATATCAATCCCTGAGGAGACGATACTTGATACTCATCACTTTATTACTTGACGACATGTTCACTTACACTAAAATTGCACATATCTAACACGCATCAAGTTTTTGGCACCATTGTCGGGGATTGACAACTAAATTTTGTTTTCTTTATTTTCTTGCTTTTTAGTTATTTTATTTTTAATTTTTATTTTACTTGGTTTATTTTTGGTGTATGACCAGGGCCAACCCTACAAATCCTTTGTACGCGTTAGATCCAAAAATTGAACGTACCAATCAAGGGTTGAGGAGACAGATCCAAGGAGCCATGATAGTAAATCAAGAAAATCAAAACTTACCTGCCGACAATGGAGGCCTTCCACAATCACCTCTGTCGCGATAGTTAATTGTCAGAGACTTCCTAGAGGAAGATTTAAATGGACTAAATCCTGGAGTCGTTACACCAGAAATAAAAGCAGCCCACTTTGAGCTTAAACCAGTCATGTTCAATATGCGAAACACTATTGGACAATTTGGTGGGTCAATGACAGAAGATTCCAGGCAACACCTTAATTCATTCATGGAAGTTTGCAACTCATTCAAGATTCAAAGAGTCCATGAAGATGTCTTAAGATTAAAGTTGTTCCCCTATTGATTGAGGGATAGGGCATGATGCGAGTTGAATATGCGCAATTGGAGTGTAAGTGTACACGTCAACTAATAAGTGATAAGTATTTATCGAGTTACCATCTCCTCAGAGATTGGTGTACTTAATATGCTTCCTTCGGTCTTCTTGCTTGTGTAAAATAAAAGTAAAACCACAGATAAGTTTGGATATTTATTAAACTAAATATACTAAACTAATTAAGGAGAGATCGAATATGAGAGAGAAAGAGTAGGATCTGGTTGTGTTGTGTAGTGGATTCGATTGATCTGTTTCTGTCTAATATAATTGCATTGCACTACCTCGGCAGTACTGCAGATATTGTCTCAGCATCGACAATGTTTTCTGCCACGGCAATCCCTTGCTCAACAACCTTCACCAAACACTAAGAGAACTTAAAACATGATGGGAAGAATTGTTCCTAAAACTCTCTCAAGATTCGGCTCTCTAGGTCTATCTATGTGTGTCTAATCCCTAGGACGGTTATGCCTTATATAGGCTTGGCCTAGGGTAAACCTTTCCTAAATAGAGTACAACTTGGAGTAGGGAATAAGTTAGGTACATAGGGTAAATATTTCCTTTAATCTTCTAGATGGTTTCTTCTCGCGTGGCCTTGTCCTTGGGCTTTTCTTGTGTTGTTCAGCTCCGATTCTTGGGCTTCTTGTTTAGCAACGTTCTCCATATTTTTCTCCTTCAATTGCCATCTATATTGCTTTTTCTCCCCTGCTGCCTCAGCATCAGGTCCTGCCTCGACCTCATTCTGCTACCTCGGCAATACTTGTTCCTGTACAGATACGAAAATGCAGTAAAGTACGCCTTTTCTTCAAATATAATCTTCAATGACATAATCCCTAATTATATTATATTATATTAAGCATATGCATTAGTTCAAGTAGGTGTAGATTTGATGATAAATGTCCATGAAAAGTGTAGAAAGTGATATTGAGTTGAGCACTTATCACACCCCAAACTCGAACTATTGCTTGTCCTCAAGCAATGCAAACCATCAATTTATCAAACTCTATTCTCTCTTGGTCTTATGTTTCCATCTATTCTCCCCACTATAACTATGTTTATTCTTTAGACTTAACCTTTTGGTTTTCTAAGGGTGTACTTAGGAGACAAACTATAAGGCTAGTGTGTGTGTGCGTTTTTATGGAAAAGTTTGATTAAAGTCCTTCTTAGATAAAGTCTAAGTTCAAGACAAATAGACTTGGATTTAGTGTATTCTTCTTAAACTAAAATTCCTTGAGCCAATTTAGGGCACCTCAAGTATTGTGTTTTCTATTTCTTAACTCCTTATTTCTTTTTCTATTCTTTTATGCATACTAGAGCCAATTTCAGGCTCCTCTAGCATGAAGAAGAGTATTTCCTAGAGCCGGTTATAGGCACCTCTAGTCACCTTTCCAAAATCTAGGTCTTTATCACCTAAGTTCATTAAAAGAATTCCTATAGCCAAACAAGTCCTAAAAATGTTTTTAAAGTTCAACCTTATAGAAAGCTTCTAAGTTTTTCTCCTTAAGTATCCTAGAATTAAGCCTTCAAAACATATCCTAACTATTGTAAGGAGAAAGATTTCTATTGCCTTCAAGAATAAACTAAGACAATACTGATGAAGAGCAGTGCAAGAGTATGACAACAGTTTCAAGTAAAACGGTAGACATAAAACAAAAAATTTTATCACTAAAAACTTCCTTTTCATGGCAAGACCGCAGTAATAGATTGCCTCGGTAGTAGCTCTACACCCGCAAACTCAAACCAAGCATTGTCCTTAATGCTTAATTTAGGGGCAAGCAGTAGGTAAAAATATATAAGCAGGTAAAAGAAAACAATTTATATGAGCTACAAGAAGAAAAGATTATGATGATTCGGAAGAACTCTCTTCCATAATTTGTCTCCTTAGTCTAGCTACTGATTGTTTTGCCCTTGGTGATGGTGATGGCTTTGCTCTTCTCGGAGGCTAAACTCTCGTTGGTGTTAACTGTTTCATTGGGGCATTGACTTCTTCTCCTCCTTCATCTTTAGTGTCCATGATCTCTGTTCCGCCTTTGTTCTCTGGATCTGCCCTGGCATGCTGGATGTTAGGCTCGACATTGGATGAATCGTGGTAGACGTATTCATCGATTTCCCTTGAAAGACTTCCCACTAGAATTAGGGATCTTTAGGGAGTGCTGAAGACTGCTCTTCGCTTGGAGGGTCTTCTGCTTGTAGATGATGTTGCGGCAGGGTCTGTTGCCCTAGATGAGCCAGATGCATTGAATTGCTGCTACGGTCTGGAGGTGAAAAATGGTCTTGGCCTTGGGCCTTGGGGCTGTTGAAGTCACTCTAGTATTCCTTATATCTTTGTTGGTGAAGGTCCATGGCTTCCATCCTCTGTAGAATTTCCTTGTAGGGGTTTGTTGCGGCAGGGGCTTCAGCATTGCCAAGCATCTCTGCCGTGTATTGAGTGCCGTTAGTGAAGTCAGCAGTGAACTGCTGTGGTGTTGCCTGGACAGGTTCTGCCTGCGTGATCTGTATGACTCTGTGGTAGAGTTCTCTCGTCCATCCTTTCCTAATTGGTGTGTATTCGTTCGTGTCTTCAATCGGTACGCCTGCAGTAATACACAAACTAGATATTAAACATGGGAAGTATAAAGGTCCACGTTCTTTCTTACCACATTCATGAATTTTGCGTAGAATGATCTCTCCAACATTTATGCTCCTCTTTTTGATGATGGACTGGATCAACACTAATTTTTTACGGTCAATTGTGCTGTTGTGGGAGGTGAGGATGAGGTATCTCTTGACAAATGTACACCACAATTTGGCCTCGGGCTTGAGGCTTTGCCTTGTCACAGAACCTCTATGGGCACCGATTTTCCAAGGGGTGTTGTTGTAAAAAAGGTTATCTTTGATCAATTCGTAGTCCTGAGTGGTGATGTCGTCCATGAATTCGGCATGAATATCACAGATGGGGATGAAGCCATAAAAATCGTTAATTGCCTCGGCGTCAAGCCGGAAAGGCTTGCCTCGACAGTGGACAAAGAGATTGTCCTTGCTCGTCCCATATGCATAAAACTCACGCACTATGGTTACATTTGCCTGTGGAGGTTATAGACAGAAGATCTCTCATTCTTGGTATTGAATCTTGTTGAACAAGTAACGTTCAATGCCAAAGTTTTCCTCTTCAGATTGTTGAAATCCTTGCTCCTCCTATAACTGCCGAGCGACGAACGATCTGTTGAATCGGTCTACAACAGTGGCGGGGGCAAATCGAGTGTATGCTGCCACTGATGAGTTGTAAGGCTTGAGGGTTTTGAAAAGTTTTTGAAAATTTTCAAGAAGATTGATAGAGAGTAATGTGAGAGCAAGATTGTAGTAGGATGCTAAAAATCAAGAATGTAAGAGTGAATAGTTTAAAAGAAGGATGTTGCTTATATAGGCCTTGACAGTTTGACCGTTTTAACTACTAGCTGTTTTGTAGCCGTTTTGATTTTACAGCCCGTTAGCATTTACTGCCGCGGCGGAGAACTCGGTAGATAACCGTTACACTATTTTTGCCCGTTGGGACTGCTGCGGCTCTGATATTGTGCGCTGCCTCGACAGCAGGCTTCCTGCTATGAACTACTTCTCCTTTATTATTGCCTTATTGTCCTAACCTAATAAGATAATCATCAATAAAGAAAGAAACATTCAATTAATGAGAAGATAATTATTCCTAAACAACATAATTAAGAGAATTCATGAAAATACCGAATAAAATAAAAAAGAAAATTAATATAAAATAAGAATATAAAGAAAACTTATGGAGGGTAGTTTCTGATATTTCTTATAGTCCATCTGCACCCTCCATCGAGTGACAATTCTTCTCAAAAAGATATGGGCTAATGCGGGTACGGATACTCCCATTTGTGCGATCATGGTGGAGGTGTCTTCTATTCGTGTTCTTTTGTAGTCCATGCATATCCTTCGACTTGATATTATTCCTGAAGGCATGAATATATTGTTAGAAAAAATTATATCAATATCCAACCATTTAATTACCTCATTGTCGTTAACTTCCATCATAGTTGGATATAGCCTTCGTTGTCGTGGCAATTGTTGTGATAGCCAATTGTCGCGGCAATCTTTTGCTAAAATTCGGTGTAAGTCAAGTGAAGAATCATCTTTCTTGAAGTCTTCAAGAATCAACTCACATTGTTTTTTATGCTTCTTAGAAATCCCCATCAATAGAGACTTTAGTTTGGAACTAATATTAGATGGAATTATCATAGAAATATCATCTTCCAAACAATCATATCCTATCTGTGATGGCTTCAAATCTTGTAACATTGACTCCTTACAAGATACCTGCAATGGAAGAGATGAGTTTTTAAAGAATTCAAAAGGTTCAATCTTTACCATCTCATATTCCATTATCATGGCATCACTATCTTATTGATCGAGCATGTCATCATGTAACTGCCCCGTCAACTGTGAGTGAGAGTAATCCTCAGATTCCTTCTTCAGCATCATTGTAACATCATGGGGACCAGCTTTCTCAGAATTTTCTATAGCATTACTCTCATCAGCCTTGTTGAGTGGTATCGTGACATTGCCTTGTTTAGGCTTTTCTACTGCCGCGGTGGGAATCTCAGCAGATTCATCCATTGTTTGATAGTCTTTCTCATCAACATGTTCTAGACTCATAAATTCCGAAATTTCCTCTTTGTCCTCTTGTGTTAGGATTTCAATATCCCTAAAGATTGATTGTTTGGTCATATTCTCCATGACATATATGAATCTCCGCAATTGATTTTCCGAATCTCTCAAGGGTGCATCCCGTTTAGCTATGTGTTCATCCATGTATCTTGATTGCTCTATCATTAATTCTTCAATTCTAGCCATTGATGCTTTCAATGTTTCCTCCAATGAATTTGGATACTCTTGAGAAGAATTGTATTGTCATGACATATCTGTATCATCAACAAAATTGTCATGGTAAAAGAAATTTTGAGCGTTTTAATCATACCAAGAAGGATTTTGTTGTTGGTTTCATCTATGGTCCTCTTTTTAGCCAAATGTTCCAGTACTGTATGGGCAATTGCTAACCAAATGATCATCTCCACAATTAGAACAAAAATTTGCCTAAGCATGGACTTTTTGGGTTGCTCTTGGTTGGCATAGATAATCATCATTTAATTTAGGAAATTCTTGATTGGTTCGATTCATATTTTCCAACATTAACTCCCGAATAGATTTGTTTCTTTCTCCTAGCATCTTAAATTTGAAACACACCTTTTTTTAAGAAAAAAAATATGTTAGTAAAAATAACTAAACGCAAGAAAATAAAGAAAATTGAATTTAGTTGTCAATCCCCGGCAACGGCGCCAACAACTTGATGCATGTTGAATATGCGCAATTGGAGTGCAAGTGTACACGTCAAGTAATAAGTGATAAGTATTTATCGAGTTATCGTCTACTCAGGGATTGGTGTACTTAATATGCTTCCTTCGAACTTCTTACTTCTGTAAAATAAAAGAAAAAACACAGATAAGTTTGGATATTGATTAAATTAAATAAACTAAACTAATTAAGGAGAGATTGAATATGAGAGAGAGAGTAGAATCCAATTGTGTTGTATAGTGGATTCAATTGATCTGTTTCTGTCCAATGCAATTGCATTGCACTACCTTGGCAGTACTGCAGATATTGTCTCGATAGTGACAATATTCTCTGCCGCGGCAATCCCTTGCTCTTGGGCAGATTTACCAAAGTTCGGCAAAATGTCCTTGAATGGCTTCGCTTATCCCTAAGTCGAAATACTATTGAAGGTCAGTCCTTGATGATATCACCCGGCGTTAATCAATTATAACCAACAACCAATCCCACACTTCTTTTAGCCGCTAAAACTCTTAACCTATCCCTAGGCCGAGTTAGTATCCTCCAATCAATTTGAATACTGCACTTACTCCTTTCGTGAGTCTAACTCTCCCGAGTCTAGACAAATAGATTACTTAGAAACTTCCCTCCCGGGCTTGGATGCAAGAACAAAGAATGACAAAGAGTAAGCAAACCTTGATATTTTATTACATTGAAACAAGAAACAAAATACAATCTTCTCTCACAAATACTCAACAACCTTCACCAAACACTAAGAGAACTTAGAACATGATGGGAAGAATTGTTCCTAAAACTCTCTCAAGATTCGGCTCTCTAGGTCTGTCTATGTGTGTCTAACCCCTAGGACGGCTATGCCTTATATAGGCTTGGCCTAGGGCAAACCTTTCCTAAATAGAGTACAACTTGGAGTAGGGAATAAGTTAGGTACATAGGGTAAATATTTCCAAGTTTAATCTTCTAGATGGTTTCTTCCTGCGTGGCCTTATCCTTGTGCTTTTCTTGTGTTGTTCAGCTCTGATTCTTGGTCTTCATGTTCAGCAACGTTCTCCACATTTTTCTCCTTCAATTGCCAGCCATATTGCTTTTTCTCCTCTACTTCCTCTGTATCAAGTCCTACCTCGGCCTCATTCTATTGCCTCGGCAATACTTGTTCCTGCACAGATGTGAAAATGCAGTAAAGTACGCCTTTTCTAAAAATATAATCTTCAATGACACAATCCCTAAATATATTATATTAAGCACATGCATTGGTTCAAGTAGGTATAGATTTGATAATAAGTGCCCATGAAAATTGTAGAAAGTGATAGTGAGAAATTACAACTCTTCTGAGTGTATGAATCAAGAGTCCAACATGTATGTTAGAAATTACAATAGAAACAATATGATGTCCAACACATACAACTCTTCATGGAAGAGGCATTCAAACTTTTCATGGAGCAATGCAAACAATGTCTTGAATCCAACTACTCAAAAACCAGGATTCCAGTAATAAATGCAACATCTGCCACAACAGCAAGTTCAGCAACCTATGTCGCAGCAACAAGTTCAGTAACCTCTGCCGCAGCAGTAAGTTCAGCAACCTCTTCCGCAGCAATAGATGCTTCAGCAACAACCTGTAAATTCTCTGGAAAATTCTCTAAAAGCATTCTTGATGAAAACTAAATCCTATATGACAGAGAACAATAACTTCATCAAAAGAACAGATGCATTTATCAATAAAACTTAGATGAGGTTACAAAATCAAGAGGCTACTATCAAGGCACTAGAAACTCAGGTTGGGTAGTTTGCCAGGAATATCAATACTAGACCACAAGGAGGATTACCTAGTAATACTGAAGTTGCTAAGGTAGTGGGCCATGAACAGTGCAAAGCAATAACTATCAGAAGTGGTCTACAGCTGAAAGATAAGTTAGAAAGCTCAACAGCCAAAGTCCCAATAAAAGAACCAGAAAAAAGGACTTTGAGGCTAAACAAATTGATCATGAGAACACTTCCCCAATAGAGAGCTCGATAATAGCCGAACAAGCTATCGAGACAGTGACAAACACAATAGTTTCAAGTATTAAATTCCAAATCAAAGAAACCCTGGAAGAGATGAGACCACCACCACCTTTCCCACAAAGGTTGAATAAACAAAAACAGGACCATCAATTTAAGAAATTTTTTGATATCTTAAAGCAAGTCCACATTAACTTACCCTTTGTAGAGGCAATTGAACAAATGCCTAATTATGCTAAATTTTTGAAAGACATTGTGTCTAAAAGAAAGAGGCTAGGTGAGTTTGAAATAGTGGTTGCTACAGAAGGATGAATGACAATGCTACACAACCGCATGCCACCAAAATTGAAGGATCCTGGATACTTTACAATACCTTGTGCAATTGGTAACCACTATGAAGGTAAGACCCTATGCAACCTTGGAGCAAACATCAATCTAATGCCCAAGTATGTCTTCCAAAATCTTGGAATTGGAAGGGCAAAACCCACAACTGTGATGCTCCAACTTGCGTATCAATCATACGTGCAACCCGAAGGAAAAATCGAGGACATACTGGTAAGAGTAGATAAAATTTATTTTTCCTGCTAACTTTCTTGTCCTTGATTATGAAGCAGATGATAATGCACCGATCATCCTTGGGAGACCTTTCCTTGCCACTAGAAGAACGTTAATTGATGTGGAAAAATGAGAGTTAACCATGAGGATCAATGACTAACAAGTTAAACTCAAGACCATCCATAATCTGAAAAGGTATGATGATTCAGAAGAATGCAAACCCTTCACACCGCAAATGCAAACACAAAGGCATCTTGCTTTAACAACCACTGCCTGGGCAGCATGCTCGACAAAAAATTAAATATCTGTTATGGCATAATTTTTGGCAAGAAAATTAAGGAAGATGTGAAGGAAACCAACAACACAACATATTGTCCAGACAATTAAGGTAGTAAAGATCGGAATAATAAGGAATGAACTTAAAGCCAATGGCTAAAACTTACAGGATAACTCTGGCCAATAAGAGATAATCAGATTGGGAGATGCATTTGCATGCACTCCACCAGTAACATAATCTCTTTCCTTCTACTTTTCTTATTATATTAGGAATAGTTTATTTTAGATTTACTTACTATAATTATTTTTGTCTATAATTAATTTTTCTTGTTTTGTTTAAATTTTTTTAGGACAATAAGCAAGAATAAAGGAGAAAAAGTTCACAGCAGGAATTCTGCCGAGGCAGTAAACAGTGTCAGAAGCCACAACAGTCAAAACAGGCAGAAACAGTGTAACGACAGTAAATGCAAACGACAGTAAAAGTTAAACGGCTACAAAACGGCTAGTGGATTAAAACGGCCACACTATCGAGGCCTATATAAGCAATCTTTCCCTCTTGAACTATTCACTCTTGCATTCTTGTTATCTTTACTTCTTTGCTAATCTTGCTCTCACAATACTCTCTGCCTACTTACCTTCTTGCAATTTTCAGTAACTCTTCAAGAAATTCTCCAAGAATATCAACTCTCACAACACTCACTCATGACCACTGATAAGTGCTCAACTCACTAACACTTTCTACACTTTTCATGGGCATTAATCATCAAATCTACACATACTTGGACCAATATATATATTTAATGTAATATATTTAAGGATTATTCTATTAAAGATAATATTTATAGAAAAGGCATACTTTACTACATTTTTATGTCTGTGCAGGAATAATTCTTCCTATTATGTTTTAAGCTTTCTTAGGGTTTAGGTTAAAGTTGTTAAGTATTAGTGAGAAGAGATTGTATTTTGTTTCTTGTTTCAATACAATAAAATATCAAAGTTTGCTTACTCTTTGTCATTCTTTGTTCTTGCATCCAAGATCGGGAGAGAAGTTTGTAAGTAATTTATTTATCTAGACTCGGATTGACAACTAAATTTTGTTTTCTTGTTCTTTTATTTTATTTTATTTTATTATTTTTATTTTTATTTTATTTTGTTATTTTTGGTTTATGATCAGGGCTGACCCAAGCAACCCATTGTACGAGATTGATCCAGAAATCGAACGAACCTACCAAGGGGTGAGGAGACAAATCCAAGGAACCCTGACAGAAAATTAAGGAAATCAGAACTTACTTGCCGACAATGAAGGCCTTCCACAACAACCACTACCGCATCCACTGTCGCGGCAGTTAACTGTTAGAGATTTTCTGGTGGAAGATCTGAATGGATTGAACCCTGGAGTTACACCAGAGATAGAAGCAACCCACTTTGATCTTAAACATGTGATGTTCAATATGCTTAATATTATTGGACAATTTAGTGGGTCTACAACTGAAGATACCAGGCAACATCTCAAGTCCTTCATGGAAGTCTGCAACTCATTCAAAATTCAAGGAGTCCATGAAAATATCCTGAGATTAAAAATTTTTCCCTATTCCCTGAGGGATAGGGCCAAGACCTGGTTAATTAGTATTCTGACAGGATTTATATGATCTTGAAGTGAACTCTGTTGAGAATTCATTACGTGTTTTAATCCTACCAACTTATATGATCGAATCTGTAATGAAATTACTTCTTTTTGACAGGCTGATGACAAACTTATGTATGAGGCTTGGGAGCGCTATAGAGAGTTACTGAAAAAATGTCCACTGCATGGATTTCCACTATGGACACAAGTGAACATGTTCCATAATGCTACTAATGCCCCGATAAGGATGATGTTAGATGCCTCGACCAATGGAACACTCCTTGACAAAGCTCCGGAAGAAGATATTGAGATTCTGAACAAACTCGCAAGAAATGATTTTCAATTCCCTACTTCTAGGCGAGAAGTAAGACGTCAAGCCACAGTGAATGAACTAGAAACTACCAAGTCGGTGGCAGCACAATTGGCCTCTTTAACCAAGATGTTCTAGAATATGCAATTACAACAAAATACTCATGAGGTGAAAGCGATCAATTCTTCTGACTATATGCAAGATAAGGAATCTAGTTTTTATGTGGGAAACTATAACCGGAATAATAATATGATGTCCAACACATACAATCTGGCATGGAAAAGGAACCAAAATTTTTCATAGAGCAATCCTAATAATGACTTGAATCCCACTAACCAAGCCTCAGGTTATCAGCATACACTGCCGCAGTAGTAGGTACAACAGTCAATACCACAGCAATAGATGCATCAACAACAACGTATGAATTCATTAGAGAACACTCTCAAGGCCTTTGTAATGAAACAGAATCATATATGACTGAGAACAGTAGTTTCATGGAGAGAACTGATGACTTCATGAATAGAATAGAGATAAGGCTGCAAAATCAAGAGGCTGCAATTAAATCATTGGAAACCCAAGTTGGTCAATTTACTCAAAGACAGAATACTAGACCACAAGGGGGACTACCTAGCAATACTAAAGTTGCTAAGGGAATAGGCCATGAACAATGCAAAGCAATCACTACAAGAAGTGACCTACAACTTAAAGAGACATTGGCAGCTAAGCATACAAAGCCCCACTAGCAATACAAGAGGAATCAAACAAGGAGGACTTAGATGCTGAACAAACTGATCATGAGAACACTGCCCCAGCAGAGAGATCGACACCACCTGAACAAGCTGCCGAGACAGTGATAAACACAATGATTCCAGGTATTAAATTCCAAACCAAAGAGACCCTGGAATAGATGAGACCACCACCACCTTTCCTACAAAGGTTGAAAAATCAAAAATAGGACCATCAATTCAAGAAATTTCTAGACGTCTTAAAGCAAGTCCACATTAACTTACCCTTTGTTGAGGCAATTGAACAAATGTCTAACTATGGTAAATTCTTGAAAGACATTGTGTCTAAGAGAAAGAGGCTAGGTGAGTTTGAAATAGTGGCTGCTACTGAAGGATGCATGACAATGCTACACAACCGCATGCCACCAAAATTGAACAATCCTGGATGCTTTACAATACCCTGTGCGATAGGTAATCACTATGAAGGTAAGGCCCTATGCGACCTTGGAGCCAGTATCAATTTAATGCCCAAATCTATCTTCCAAAAGATTGATTGGAAGGGCAAAACCAACTACTGTGATGCTCTAACTTGCGGATCAATCATACGTGCAACCCGAAGGAAAAATTGAGGACATACTGGTAAGAGTAGATAAGTTTATTTTTCCTGCTGATTTTCTTGTCCTTGATTATGAAACAGATGAGAATGTACCGATCATCCTTGGGAGACCTTTCTTTGCCACTGGACGAACACTCATAGATGTGGAAAAAGGAGAGTTGACTATGAGGGTCAATGACCAATAAGTTAAACTAAATGCCTTCCACAATCTAAAATGGTATGATAATGAAGAAGAGTGCAAAGCCCTTCACATCATAAATGCAGACACAAGGGCATCCTACTTCAATAGCCACTGCATGGGCAGCATGCTCGGTAGAAAATTAGATATCTGTTATGGCAAAATTTTTGGCAGGAAAAGTAAGACAAAGGTAAAGGAAACAAACAACACAACATACTGTCCAGATAAAGTGGGCACAGTAAAGATCAAGATAACAAGGGATGAACTTATAGCCAATGTCCAACACTTGAAAAAAAATCCAGGTCAACAAGAGATAAGCAGATTAGGAGATGCATTTACATGCGCTCCACCTGTAACACAAATCTTTTCCCTTATACTCCTATTATATTAGGATTAATTTAGTTTAGATTTATTTGGTATAATTATTTTTATCTTTAATTAATTTTCTTGTTTTGTTTATCTAATTTTTTAGGACAATAAAAGCAAGAATAGAGGAGAAATAGTTCACAATATGAAGTTTGTCGAGGCAGTGAATAGTGTCAGAAGCTGCAACAGTCCCAACGGGTAGAAACGGTGTAACGGCTATCTGCTGAGATTCCTAACGCGATAGTAAATGCTAACAGGCAGTGAAAATCGAAACGGCTACAAAATGGCTAGTGGTTAAAACGGTCACACTGCCGAGGACTTTATAAGCACTTGCTTCCTCTTGAACTATTCACTCTTGCAATCTTGTTTCTTTAGAATTAATTACTCTCTCTTGCTATATTCGTTGCAATCTCAAGGCTCTCTTATTTTTTTAGAAACGTTCTAAAATTCTCTCCAAAATCTTCAAGAAAGTCTCCACTGCTCATCCATGGTAACTTACACTAGATTTGCCCCTGCCGTCGTTGAAGAACGCTTCAACAGGTCCTTCATCTCTAAGCAATTATGGGAGGAACAAGGGTTCCAACATAGTGATGAGGAGAATTTCGGCATTGAACATTACTTGTTCGACAGAATCAAGTATAAAAAATGACCACTCTTTTGCCTATAACCCGAACAAGCTAATGCCACGGTTGTGCGAGAATTTTATGCATATTGACCTAGCAAAGACTCACTCTACGTCCATTGCCAAGGCAGGCCAGTCCGCCTTGATGCCGAGACAATCAACCAGTTCTATGGCCTAACTTCTGAATGAGATATCCACTCATAATTCATGGAGGAGGTAACAGACCAAGTTTACGAATTGATCAAAGATGACCTTTATTAGGAAGGCACGAATTAGGAGACCGGAGCACATAAAGGATCAGTAGCTCGGCTGAACCTCAAGCCCGAGGCAAAGATGTGAACAACATTTATCAAGAGAGGCCTCATCCCCACATCATACAATAGTATGATAGACCGAAGAAGATTGGTTCTAATCTAATCCATCATCAACAAAAAGAGCATCAACATTGGAGAAATAATTTTACGAGAAATTTACGAATGCGGTAAGAAGGATAAAGACCCTTTATACTTCTCTACTTTAATCACTGGTATTTGTAATGCTGCAGGTGTACCCACTACCGAGACAGATGAATTCACACCCCAAAGAAAAGGGTGGACCAAAGACTTCTGCCATAGAGTTATATAGATCACTAAAGCCGAACTAGTCCAGGCAACTCTGTAGCAGTTTACTACCGACACTACTACCGAAGCTAAGTACACGGCAAACATACCTAACTCTTCCCACACCACTACCGCAGCAGACCCATACCAGGAGGTTCTACAAAGGATGACAACCATGGACCTTAGGCAACAGAGATACATGGAGTATCAACGAGACTTCAACAACACACTTGCTTAGATGATGCTCCACAACTTTCCAGACCAAGGGGTGCAGTTTCCAGAATTTCTCATAAACATGTTCGTAACAGTTGTACCCTACACAGAGACAACACCAGCTCCAGGAGGACCGAGAACATTCTTCCCCACAGGCCCTCAACAACAGTTTCATATAGCTGGCCCATCTAGGGCAGTAGACTCTACCGCGACAACATCTGCCAGCAGAAGACCTTCCAAGAGGAGGGCAGTCTTCAGCACTCCACCAGGATCCCCCATCATCATGGGTAGTCTCTCAGCAAATATAGATGTCTATGTACATCAAAGTTCAACCGCTGTCGGGCCAAGCATTCACAATGTTGGGGAAAATCTAGAGAATGATGGAGGGACGAATATAATGGAGATCGAAGATGAAGGAGAAGAAGAGGTAAATGCTCCCATACAACGAGTAACACCAACAAGAGTTCAGCCACTGAGACGAGCAAAGTCATCGCCATCACCAAGAACGCAACAATCAGTAGTAAGATCCAAGAAATTAATTATGGAGGATAGCTCTTCGGAGTCCTCATGAATTTTTTTTTTGCTGCTGATATCACCTAAATTAAGCATTAAGGATAATGCTTGGTTTGAGTTTGGGGATTTAGAGCCACTACCGAGACAATCCACTACCGCGACCTTGCCATGAAAAAGGAGTTTTTAGTGATAAATTTTTTTTCTTATGTCCACCACTTTACTTGAAATTGTTGCTTGCACTGCCCATCATCAGTATTGTTTTAGCTTATTCTTTAAGGCAATAGAAATCTTTCTCCTTACCATAGTTAGGTTCTGTTTTGAAGGTTTAATTCTAGGATACTTAAGGAGAAAAACTTAGAAGCTTACTATAAGGTTGAATTTAAAAACACTTTTGGGACTTGTTTGGCTATAAGAATTATTTTAATGAACTTAGGTGATAAAGACTTAGATCTTTGAAAAAGTGACTAGAGTTGCCTATAACCATTTCTAGGAAATACTCTTCTTCATGCTAGAGGTACCCGAAATTGGCTCTAGTATGCTTAAAAGAATAGCAAAAGAAATAAGGAATTTAGAAGGAGAATACACAATACTTGAGGTGCCCAAAATTAGCTCAAGAGTTTGTTGTTTTAAGAAGAGTACACTAAATCCAAGTCTATTTGTCTTGAACTTAGAGTTTATCTAAGAAAGCCTTTAATCAAACTTGTCCACAAAAACGCACACACTCACAAAGCCTTATAGTTTGCCTTCTAGGTACACCCTTAGGTAACCGAAAGGTTAAGTCTAAAGAATAGACATAGTTATGGTGAGGAGAATAGATGGAACCATAAGACCAAGAGGGAATAGAGTTTGACAAATTGATGGTTTGCATTGCTTGAGGACAAGCAATAGTTCGAGTTTGAGGGTATGATAAGTGCTCAACTCACTATCACTTTCTACACTTTTCATGGGCATTAATCATCAAATCTACACCTACTTGGACCAATGCATATACTTAATGTAATATATTTAGGGATTATGCTATTAAAGATAATATTTGTAGAAAAGGCATACTTTACTGCATTTTTATGTCTGTGCAGGAACAAGTATTGCCGCGACAGTAAACTGACGCTGAGGCAGGACCTGATGCCGAGGCAGCAGAGGATAAATAGCAATATGGCAAGCAATCTGAGGAGAAAAATGAGGAGAACATTGATGGACAAGAAGCCCAAGGATTGGAGCTGGACAACACAAGGAAAGCCCAAGGACAAGGCCACGCGGGAAAAAGTCTTCTAGAAGAATTAAACTTGGAAATATTTAACCTATGTACATAACTTGTTTCTTACTCCAAGTTGTATTCTATTTAGGAAAGGTTTGCCCTAGGTCAAGCCTATATAAGGCATAGCCGTTCAAGGGAATAAAAGAGCCGAATTTGAGAGAGTTCACCCTAAGAATAATTCTTCCCATTATGTTCTAAGCTTTTCTTAGGGTTTAGGTGAAAGTTGTTAAGTATTAGTGAGAAGAGATTGTATCTTGTTTCTTGTTTCAATGCAATAAAATATCAAAGTTTGCTTACTCTTTGCCATTCTTTGTTCTTGCATCCAAGATCGGGAGAGAAGTTTGTAAGTAATTTATTTATCTAGACTCGGAAGAGTTAGACTCACGAAAGGAGTAAGTACAATATTTGACTTGATTGGAAAATACTAACTCGGCCTAGGGATAGGTTGGAGTTTCAGCGGCTAAAAAAAGTATGGGATTGGTTGTTGGTTATAATTGATTAACGCCATGAGGTATCATCAACAGTTTTTCGACTTAAGGATAAGTGGAGCAATAAAGGACACTTTGCCGAACTTTGGTATATCTTCCCAAGAGCAAGGGATTGTCGCGGCAGAGAACATTACCACTGCCGAAGACAATAATCTGCAGTACTGCCAAGGCAGTGTAGTGCAATTGCATTAGACAAAAAAAAATCAATTAAATCCATTATACAACATAACAAGATCCTGCCCTTTTTCTCAATTTGATCTTCTTTTATTTATTTTTCCTTAATTGCTTTATTTAGTCAAAAACTCATCTACTTGTATTTTTATTTCTTTTTACAAAACAAGAAGATTGAAGAGGACATATTACGTACATCAATCCTTATGGAGACAATATTCGATAATACTTATCACTTATTACTTGCACATATTTGACATGCGTCAGCCACCTACAAATGCTTTGCCCTAGCAACTGTTGAAGACCGATTCAACAGATTATTCATTGCTCGGCAATTAAGGGAGGAACAAGGGTTCCAATATTTAGAAGAAGAAGATTTCGGCATCGAACACTACTTGTTTGACAAGATAAAATATCAAGAATGAGAGATTTTCTACCTACAACCTCCCCAGGCCAATGCCACCATCGTGTGGGAATTCTATACGCACGAGCCAAGCAAGGACTCTCTCTTTTTCCACTATCGAGGCAGGCCTTTTGATGAGTGCCTAAAAGGCAGTTATTTACTACCCTTCTCATGGTACTTTAAGCATCTAATATATATCCACTTGAACCGAAATATAGACTCTTTGCTCAAATATTGGATATTTCGTTATAATCACTTACAAAGTTAATATTTATAGAGAATGCAGATATTATTACATATTTTGTACATGCAGGAATATCCAGAGCCAAAGCGGCAAAAAAGTAGTATTGCGGCCGAGGTAGAAGACAAGGCTACAACAGAATCTAGTGTGACAGCACCAACAATGGAAGCGCATGGAAAGATAAAAATATAAAGAATATTCTGGAAGATGCAGCGCATAAATTAGACCAGGCTAGCGCGCTAAAAGCCCAATTCAAAGATCAAACGGGAAAACCTTTCTAGAAGGCGGAAAACTTGGAAATATCAGATTCTTTGAAGAAGACTTATTCTGTACACCAAGTTGAAGTCTATTTAGGAAAGGTTTGCCCTAGGTTAAGACTATAAATACTCTATCCGACCATATTGTCTAAGAGAGACAATTTTTAGAGAAACCCTTCCTCCCTAAAAATTGTACTTAACGATAATATATTCTAAACTTCTTAGGGATACGTGAAGATTGTCGATATTAGTGAGAGGAGATTAAGTCTTGTATCTTTGTTCTTATGCAATAATAAAATCAAAGTTTGCTTATCCTATTGTCATTCTTTGTTCTTGTATTCAAGCCCGAGAGGGTAGTTTGCAAGTAATCTATTTATCTAGAATCGAGATGTGTAGATTCACGAAAGGGATAAGTACGGTGTTGTAGATATTAACTCGGTCTATACTCTTTTGGAGGCACCGAGAGATAAGTTAAGAGTTTCAACAACTAAAAGAAGTGTTGGATTGGTTGGTGGTTATCTTTGATTTACACCAAGAGGTATCGTCAAGGACTGGTCATCAACAGCACTTTGACTCAGAGATGAGCTGAGTCACTTACAGACACTTTGCTGAACTTGATGCTTCTGCCCAAGAGCAAGAGATTGTCGCGGCAGGGGAACACCAATGTTGCCGAGGCAGTATCTATAGTACTGTCGAAGTAGTATTGTGTGATTGCATTGGACAAGAAGAAGATCAATTGAATCCACTAATTGACGCAACTGGATCCTATCCACTTTCTCTATAATCATTCTCAACCTTTTTATTTTATGTTTTGTTATTTAATTATTTAATTAGTTAAACAAATCAACTTATTTGTGTTATTATTTTATTTTCAGGAGCAAGAGAACAAGAGGAAACATATTATGTATATCAATCCCTGTGGAGACGATACACAATATACTTATCATTTTATTACTTGATGACGTGTACACTTGCACTCAAATTGCGCTTATACCACACGCATCAAGTTCTTGGCGCCGTTGCCGGGGATTGACAACTAAATTTTGTTTTCTTTAATTTTCTTGCTCTTTAACTATTCGTTATCTAACTTTAATTTTAATTATTTATTTATTTTATTTTTACTAATTTTAATTTATTTGGTTTATGACCATGGCAAATCTGAGTGGACCATTGTGCGAGTTGGATCCTGAGATTGAACGAACAAGACATCATCTGAGACGCAATTTGTTCCAAGCCATGGACAATCCACCAAGAGGACAAATTCCACCTGTTGATCATAATGTACTGCCGCCAACAATGCCTTAGCAGCCAATGCCGCAGCCATTGCTGAGGTAGCCCATTGTTAGAGACTATCTTGTGGAAGATTTAAACGGACTCAACCCTGGCGTAGTCACACCAGAAGTCGAAGCAACTCACTTTGATCTTAAACCAGTGATGTTCAACATGTTGAACACAATTGGACAGTTTAGTGGGTCTGCTACTGAAGATGCAAGCCAGCATCTCAAATCTTTCATGGAAGTGTGCAACTCTTTCAAGATTCAAGGAGTCCATGAAGATATTCTGCTATTAAAATTGTTCCTCTATTCAATGAGGGATAGGGCAAAAACTTGGTTGAGCGGTATCCCAGCAGGATTCATAGGATCTTGAGAGGAACTCTGCCGAGAATTCATTACGAGGTTCAATCCGACAAATCTCTATTACCGCATTCGTAATGAAAGCACATCATTCTGGCAAGATGAAGATGAACCGACATATGAGGCATGGGAACGTTACAGAGAACTATTAAACAAATGACCACTACATGGTTTTCCCTTGTGGACGCAAGTATCCATGTTCTATAATGCTACCAATGCCTCCACAAGGATGATGCTAGATGCTTTCACAAATGGGACACTTTTAGACAGAGCACTCGCGGAGGCCATTGAAATTTTGAACAAACTCACAAGGAACGATTTCCAATTTCCCACATTTAGGCGAGGAGGAATGAAACGTCATGCCACAGCCCATGAAATAGATACATCAAGTTCAGTGGCAGCACAATTGGCTTCTCTGACCAAGATGGTTCACAATATGCAAACCCAAAGAAACGTACATGAGGTTAAGGCAGTTAACTCATCGGACTAAATGCCAGATGAGGAGACCAACCTATATGTTGGAAACTATAACAAAAACAATCCAATGATGTCCAACAATTATAACTCATCTTGGAAAAGGCATCCAAACTTTTCATGGAGTAACCCTAATAATGCCTTGAATCTAATTAATCAAGTCCCTGGATTCCAGCATCCAAGTCAGAACCTGCCGCAGTAGAACACTCAGCAACCCATGCCGCAGCAGCAGGTATAACAGCAACAGTCTCTAAATGTATTGGCATATTCTCTCACAACTTTCATGACAAAGACTGATGCTTATATGATGGAGAATAGCCGCTTCATGAAGCGTACTGATGACTTCATGAACTGATTGAGATTAGACTGCAGAACCAAGAGGCTGTGATAAAATCTTTAGAAACCCAAGCTGGTAAATTTGCCCAACGACAAAATACTCGACCACCAGAGGGTTTACCTAGCAATACTGAAGTTGCTAAGTTGTTAGGTCACGAGCAATCTAAGGTAATCACAACCAGAAGTGGCCTACAAATGAAAAATAAAGAAGGGACCTCAGACGATAGAATCCAACTAGAAAAGCAACATCATGAGGACTCAAAAGCTAAGCAGGACCCTGTCGACAAAACTACCGAGGCAACAGAACCAACAATATCAGAACCTTCTACCTAGGCAGATGCAGATAAATTCAACCCAGGTATTAAACTCAATATCCAAAGAAACCTGGAAGGTACCAGACCACTACCTCCTTTCCCACAGAGGTTGAAAAAGCAGAAACAAGACCACCAATTTCAGAAATTCCTAGACATATTGAAGCAGGTCCATATCAACTTGCCACTAGTTGAGGCTATTGAACAAATGCCCAATTATGCCAAGTTTTTAAAGGATATAGTATCCAAACGACGAAGACTAGAGGAATTTGAAACGGTGGCAGCCACTGAAGGTTGCATGACCATGCTACATAATCGCATGCTACTGAATCTAAAAGATCTTGGATGCTTCACAATTACTTGTGCGATTGGAGATGGTTATAAAGGAAAGGCCCTATGCGACTTCGGAGCGAGTATCAACCTAATGCCCAAATCAGTCTTTCAGAAATTTGGAATAGGACGGGAAAAACCAACAACAGTACTACTCCAACTTGCGGATCGGTCTTATGTGCATCCTGAAGGTAAAATTGAGGATATTCTGGTGAAGGTTGACAAGTTTATATTTCCTGCCGACTTTCTTTTCCTTGATTGTGAGGTCGATAACATTGCACCGATCATATTGGGACGACCTTTCCTTGCTACTGGACGCACCATCATTGATATGGAAAATGGAGAGCTCACAATGCGGATAAATGATCAACAAGTCAAGTTGAACGCCTTCCAAAATATTCCAAATTCAGACGCTCCAGTAGAATGTAAGGCTCTCCATACACGGAATCAGGGTACTAAAACATCCTACCTAGGCAGCACACTCGACAGACTGTTCGGTAAAAGAATAAAACCCAAAGAAGAAGCCGAATGCACTGAAGGGACTGACCAACTCATGAAAACAGATACGGGCCAGAAGGAGATAACGAAAGTAGGTGATGCATTGACATGCACTCCACAAGTAACATAATCTCTTCCCTTCAAATTTAATTATTATATTAGAATTAGTTTATATATTATTATTTTTTGTATTTTGTTATTTTTAGGATTTCATGTTACTATGTTTTCTTTTCAGTATTCTTATATTTTATTATTAGTATTTTTTAAAAAATAAAGCTATGAATGCAGGACAAATTATGCCACAGCAGGAAGTCTACTATCGCGGCATTACACTGTGTCAGAACTGCAAAATTCCTAACGGGCAAAAATAGTGTAACGACTCTCTACCGAGAAATCTGCCACGATAGTAACTATGCATCAAGGTAGTAAATGCCTAACGGCTACTTTTTAACATTCATATTTTTATAGCCTATATAAACAGATTCATTGTTGTATATTATTTACTTTTGCATTCTTGTTATTTTTACTTTCTTGAACAATTTTGCTCTCACTATCTTTCAAATCTCACAAATACTCTCTACATTCTTACCCGTAGTCTAGCACTTATAGCCTATTTTCAAGAACATCTCATCAATATTCAAATCATCTATGGCAGCATACAGACGATTTGCCAACAACAACGTAGCATAACGTTTCCAAAGATCTTTCGTTGCACGGCAGTTATGGGAGGAACAAGGATTCCAGCACACTATTAAAGAAAACTACGACATTGACCAATTCCTGTTCGACAGAATTGAAGACCAGGATTGGGAAAAATTCTGCCTCCAACCGCCCATAGCAAATGCCACAATTGTAAGAGAATTCTATGCGCATTGCCCGAACAAGGACACGTTGTTCGTCTACTGCCGGGGCAAGCCTGTAAAGCTTGATGCCGAGGCAATCAACGATTACTATGGTGTTATTCCTATACGTGATAAACATGGTGAATTTGCAACAAATATCGAGGAATACGAGGTTATCAAGGACGAACTTTGTTACAACAACACTCCATGGGAAACCGGTGCCCATAAGGGTTGTGTAACAAGACTAAGCCTTAAACCCGAAGCCAAGCTTTGGTGCACGTTTGTCAAGCGACGCCTTATGCCCACCTCCCACAATAGCACATTTGATAGAAAAAGATTCTTTCTCAATCATTCAATCATCAACAAAAAGACCATCAATATTGGAGAGATCATTCTTCAAGAAATCTATGATTGCGGTAAGAAAGAACGAGGTCCATTATATTTCCCTAGTTTAATCTCTGCCCTATGCATTGTTGCAGGTGTCCCTATAGAAGCAACCGATGAATACACAACACAAAGGCAAGGCTGGACAAAAGAATTCTGCCATAGAGTGATGCAGATCACCTAAGCAGACTCAGTGCAGGAAACACCTCAATAATTCACTATCGACTTTACAGCCGGAGGGCAGTATACGACAGAAGCACCTGACCATGCCCAAGCCACTGCCGCAGCAGAACCATATCAGGAGATTTTGCAGAGGATGTCGGACATGGACCTGCGTTAGCAAAGATACATGGATATCAGAGAGATTTCAACAACACTCTTGCCAACATGTTGACCCAGAATTTTCCCACCCATGGGATGCAGTTTCCAGATTTCCTTCCCAACATTTTCGTCACTGTCGCACCTTATACAGACATAACACCTGCTCCAGGGCCTAGACCATTCTTTACCGCTAGGCCACAACAATAGTTTCACGATGCCGGCCCATCTAGACCTGCGGGCATGGCCTCCACATCATCCAGCAGCAGACGACCATCAAAGAGGAGAGTTGTCTTCAACTCTCCACCACAGAATCCTATCCCCATAGGTAGTTTTTCTGAAGATAGTCTCTCTAGACAAATTGACGAGTATGTCCATGAGAGCTCATCACATGCACAAGAGAGAATACCAACTGCCAAGGCAGGGGGAGAAACAGAGGTGATGCATACAGACGAAGAAGAAGAAGGAGATGAAGTTACAGCCCTACTGCAGAAACAAACGCCCACCAGAGTATAGCCACCCCGATAGGCAAAAACATAACAATCACCAGGACAAGGATCACGAATAAAAGCATCGGCAGGAATACCTAGGAGGGCAATTATTTCCAGCAGCTCTTCTGAATCACAATCAGAATCTATTTAATGCCTGCTACTTTACTATCCTTATTTTCTTTTGCATGCTGTATTTTTTAACATTGAGGACAATGCTCGGTTTGAGTTTGGTGGAGATTATAGGTGCTGAAGCACTGCCGAGGCTACCATTGTCGCGGCATTACCATAAAAGGGAGTAAATTTTTTCCGAATTTTTTTAATATTTTCTTTTCTTGAATTTATGTTTGTAATCTTGCATTGCCCTACGTCAGCTTTACTTTAATTTACTCCTTTAAGGCTATAGAAATCTTTCTCCTTACCATGGGTAAGTTATGTTTTGAAGAGATAACCATAGGATACTCATGAAATAAAACTTAGAAGCTTGCTTTAGGGTTAGAAAGAAAATAAATACTTTTTGGACTTGTTTGATTTAGGAATTCTTTTAATAAACTTAGGTGATAAAGACTTAGAACTTGTTGGAAAAATAACTAGAGGTGCCTATCACTGGCTCTAGTTTTGCTCTCATTCGTAATAGAGGTGCTTGAAACTAGCTCTAGTATGCTAAATAGGTGGTTAATAAGAAAAATAAATAAATAAGAAAAAGAAGGAAATAGAAAACGCATATCTTAAGGTGCCCAAAATTGGCTCAAGACTTATTGTTTTAAGGAGATAGCTTTAGTCCAAGATTCTACTTCTCTTGAACTTAGAGTTTATCTAAGAAAGCCTTGAATCAGCCTTGTCCATTAAACGCACACACTCACCTAGACTTATAGCTTGCTTGTTAGTAAAAGCCCTTGGGTAAACTAGTAGCTAAAACGGAGAGATAGACATGACCATCGTGGAGAGAATAGATGGAAAAGTAAGACCAAAGGGGAGTAAGGTTCGGCAATTTGATGTTTGGCATTGCTTGAGGACAAGCAATAGTTCGAGTTTGGGGGTATTTGATGAGTGCCTAAACGGCAGTTATTTACTACCCTTCTCATGATACTTTAAGCATCTAATATACACCCACTTGAACCAAAATATAGACTCTTTGCTCAAATATTGGATATTCCGTTATCATCACTTACAAAGTTAATATTTATAGAGAATGCAGATATTATTACATATTTTGTACATGTAGGAATATCCAGAGCTGAAGCGGCAGAAAAGTAGTGTTGCGGCCGAGGTAGAAGATAAGGCCGCGAAAGCATCCAGTGTGGCAGCACCAACAATGAAGGCGCATGGAAAGATAAAAATATAAAGAATATTCTAGAAGATGCAGCACACAAATTGGACCAGGCTACCGCGCTAAAAGCCCAATTCAAAGACCAAACGGGAAAACCCTTCTAGAAGGCGGCAAACTTGGAAATATCAGATTCCTTGAAGAAGACTTGTTCCCTACCCCAAGTTGAAGTCTCTTTAGGAAAGGTTTGCCCTAGGTTAAGACTATAAATACCCTAGCCGACCATATTGTTTAGGAGAGCCAATTTTTAGAGAAACCCTTCCTCCCTAAGAATTTTACTTAATGATAATATATTCTAAACTTCTTATGGATAGGTGAAGGTTGTCGATATTAGTGAGAGGAGATTGATTCTTGTATCTTTGTTCTTATGCAATAATAAAATCAAAGTTTGCTTATCCTATTGCCATTCTTTGTTCTTGTATTCATGCTTGAGAGGGAAGTTTACAAGTAATCTATTTGTCTAGCATCGAGATGTGTAGATTCACAAAAGGGATAAGTACGGTGTTGTAGACACTAACTCGACCTATACTCTTTTGGAGGCACCGAGAGATAGCTTAAGAGTTTCAGCAGCTAAAAGAAGTGTTGGATTGGTTGGTGGTTATCTTTAATTTATGCTGAGAGGTATCATCAAGGACTGGTCATCAACAACACTATAACTCAAAGATGAGTTGAGTCACTTACGGACACTTTGCTGAACTTTGATGCTTCTGCCCAAGAGCAAGAGATTACTGCGAAAGGGGAACACCAATGTTGCCGAGGCAGTATCTGTAGTACTGTCGAAGCAGTGTTGTGTGATTGCATTGGACAAGAAGAAGATCAATTGAATCCACTAATTGACGCAACTAGATCCTACCCACTTTTTCTATAATCGTTCTGAACCTTTTTATTTTATGTTTTGTTATTTAATTATTTAGTTAGTTAAACAAATCAACTTATTTGTGTTTTTATTTTATTTTCAGGAGCAAGGGAACAAGAGGAAACATATTAAGTATACCAATCCCTGTGGAGACGATACACGATATACTTATCATTTTATTACTTGATGACGTGTACACTTGCACTCAAATTGCGCTTATACCATACGCATCACCTTTCACGCTCGATGCCGATACAATCAACGATTTCTATGGCCTTATCCCTATACGTGATATCCATGCCGAATTTATGGAGGATGTCACCAATCAAGACTACGAGCTGATAAAGGATGACCTCTGCTACGACAATACCCCATGAGAGACTAGTGCCCATAAAGGATCCGTAGAAAGACAAAGTTTGAAACCTGAGGCCAAACTTTGGAACACTTTTGGAAAGAGATGCCTCATCTCAACCTCCCTTAACAGCACGGTGGACCAAAGAAAATTGTTGCTCATACAATCGATCATCAATAAAAGGAGCATCAACATTGGAGAAATTATTTTGTGAGAAATTCATGAATGCGGTAAGAAGGATAAAGATCCTTTGTATTTCCCTTCTTTAATCACCGGTATTTGTAATGCTGTAGGTTTACCCACTGCCGAGACAAATGAATTCACACCCCAAAGAAAAGGATGGACCAGAGAATTCTGCCACAAGATCATACAGATTACGCAAGCAGAAATAGTCCAGGCAATGCCGCAATAATTCACTGCTGAAACTGCTGATGGGGCTCAGTACACGATAGACATGCCTAACACTGCCCATACCACTATCACAGCAGACCCATACCAGGAGATTTTACAAAGGATGACAGCCATGGATATTAGACAGTAGAGATACATGGAGTATCAAAGAGACTTCAATAGCACACTTGCTCAAATGATGCTCCATAACTTTCTAGACCAAGGGGTGCAGTTTCCAAAATTTCTCACAAACATGTTTGTAACAGCTGCACCCTACATAGAGATAACACCAACTCCAGGAGGACCGAAAACATTCTTCCCCGCAGGCCCTCAGCAACAGTTTCATGCTACTGGCTCATCTAGGGCAGCAGATTCTGCCGCGATATCATTTGTCAGCAAAAGACCTTCCAAGAGGAGGGCAGTCTTCCGCACTCCCCTAAGATCCCCAATCATAATGGGCAGTCTATAAGCTGAGATAAATGTCTATGTACATCAAAGCTCAGACGCTGTCGGACCAACAATTCACTATGCCAAGGCAAATCCAAAAAACGATGGAGGGACTGATATAATGCAGATCGAAGATGAAGGAGAAGAAAAGGTGAATGCTCCCACGCAACAAAAAACACGCACAAGAGTCCAGCCACCAAGACAAGCAAAGACTCAACCATCGTCATCACCAAGGACGCAACAATCAGTAGCTATATCCAGAAAATTGAGGATAGCTCTTCGGAGTCCTTATAATTTTTTACTGCTTTTATAATTGCTTGTTTCTTTTTTATATTTTGTTTCCTACTACTTACCTCTAATTTAATCATTAAGGATAATGTTTGGTTTGAGTTTGGGGTTGTAGAGCCATGGTCGATGCCTTGCCATGAAAAGGGAGTTTTTGGTGATAAATTTTTATTTTTATGTACACCACTTTACTTGAATATGTTGCCCATACTCCTGCACTGCCCATCATCAGTATTGTTTTAGTTTATTCTTTTAAGGCAATAGAAATCTTTCTCCTTAACATGGTTAGGTTCTGTTTTGAAGGCTTAATTCTAGGATACTTAAGGAGAAAAACTTAGAAGTTTACTATAAGGTTGAACTTAAAACACTTTTGGGACTTGTTTGGCTATAGGAATTCTTTTAATGAACTTAGGTGATAAAGATTTAGATCTTTGGAAAGGTGACTAGAGGTGCCTACAACCGGCTCTAGGAAATACTCTTCTTCATGCTAGAGGTGCCCGAAATTGGCTCTAGTATGTTCAAAAGAATAGCAAAGGAAATAAAGAAATAACAAGAAGAAAACACAATCCTTGAGGAGTCTGAAATTGGCTCAAGAAATTGCTTTTTTAAGAAGAGTACACTAAATCCAAGTCTATTTGTCTTGAACCTAGAGTTTATCTAAGAAGGCCCTTGATCAAACTTGTCCACAAAAACGTACACACTCACAAAACCTTATAGTTTGTTTTCTAGGTACACCCTTAGGTAACCGAAAGGTTAAGTCTAAAGAATAAACATAGTTATGGTGGGGAGAATAGATGGAAACATAAGACCAAGAAGGAATAAGGTTTGACAAATTGATGGTTTGCATTGCTTGAGGACAAGAAATAGTTCGAGTTTGGGAGTGTGATAAGTGCTCAACTCACTATCACTTTCTACACTTTTCATTGGCATCAATTATCAATTCTACACCTACTTGGACCAATGCATCTACTTAATGTAATATATTTAGGGTTTATGCTATTAAAGATAATATTTATAGAAAATGCATACTTTATTGTATTTTTATATCTGTGTAGGAAAAATTATTGCCGCGACAGCAAACTGATGCTGAGGCAGGACCTGATGCTGAGGCAGCAGAGGACGAGTAACAATATGGCGGGTAAATTGAGGAAAAAAATTAGGAGAACATTGTTGGAAAAGAAGCCCAAGGATCGTTGCTGGATAACACGAGGAAAGCCCAAAGACAAGGCCATGCGGGAAAGCTTACTACAAGAATTATACTTGGAAATATTTGACCTATGTACATGACTTGTTCCCTACTCCAAGTTGTATTCTACTTAGAAAAGTTTTACCCTAGGCCAAGCCTATATAAAAGATAACCGTCCAAGGGAAGAAGACACACATTAGATTTGGCCAATTCATAGAATTAGAGAGCTTAGATTTTAGTTTTTTTTTTCTATTATGTTCTAATTTTGTTTAGGCTTAGGAGAAAGTTGTAAAGTATTAGTGTGAGGAAGTCAAACTTTGCTTCTTGTTTCTAATACAATAAAACATCAAAGTTTGCTTATTCTTTGTCATTACTTTTTCTTACATTCAAGCTCATGGAGAAGTTTGTAAGTCATCCATTTATCTAATATCGGGAGAGTTAGATTCACGAAAGGAATAAGTATGGTGTTTTTGCCATGGAACACTAACTCGGCCTAGGGATAAGTTTAGAGTTTCAATGGCTAATAGAAGTATGGTATTGGTTGGTGATTATAATTGATTCACGTCAGGAGGTATCATCAAGAACTGGTCATCAACAGTACTTCGACTTAGGGATAAGCGGAGTCATCTAAGGACACTTTGCCGAACTTTGGTAAAGTCTACCCAAGAGCAAGGGATTATCGTGGCAGGCAAGTATCTTCACTATCAAGGTAGTAATCTACAGTACTGTAAAGGTAGTGTTATACAATTGCATTGGACAGAAACGAGTTGATCGAATCCATTATACAGTACAACTGGATCCTGACCATCATCTTTATTCATCTTTTTCTGTCTTTATTTAGTTTAAATTATTTAGATAAATCACAACCCCAATTCACTTATGTTTTTATTTTCTTTTACAGAGCAAGAAGATCAAAAGAAGGATATTAAGTATACCAATCCCTGAGGAGACGATACTTGATACTCATCACTTTATTATTTAGCGACGTGTTCACTTGCACTGAAATTGCGCATATCTAACACGCATCAACAATTGCCCAAGTTTTTAAGGGTTGAGTTCAAGGGTTAAGTAATTCATGATATGGGTTCCCATGGGTCTTTTAAGCTATAAAATGGTTATTAAAACTTGGAAATTTTGATGTGGACTTTAATATGATGACTTAAGCCTTATATGCTTCGCCTTTGGCTTGATTTTGGTATATCATGATATGAACCCTAGGTGGATCATCTTGTTTAGTTTGAGTCTTTGATTGCTGGGATTCGAATACTTAGTAAGTGAAAGTATTTCAACACAATTGATGACAATCCGATGTGAGATTTCGGTGTATCAAAGGCTATCCGATGTGAGATTCTAGGTGATGACTTTACCTGATGTGAGATTTCGAGCCCCACTCGATATGAGATTCTGAGAGAAGAGTCGATGCGAGTTTCTAAGTATCCTAGCTCGATATGAGATTCATAGCAGCCCGATGTGAGATTTTGGGCCAGGTGAGTTCCCTAGTGTTAGGTTGGCAGTGAGTCTCACATCTGATTTGGTTATTTTTTTATGCTCTGGTTGCATTGGCCATATCATATCTACATATTATCTCATCTTGCAGGCTTATAGTTACGATTTACTTGAATGCACAGTTAGTAGATTGTGTACCAGTGAGCTTTAGTAACTCAATATTTTGGAATTTATATTCATGCGTAGGTAAGTAGATGGACGTTCGTGCGGATGTAGCGGAGCACCATCATCAAAAGACTTTAGTATTGACCGGTTGGTAGAGTACAATTGTGGTGTTCGCGCTGTGTTACTATAAATTACGCGAAAATATATGCAAGTATACACAGTCAGGCATGTAATAAAGGGTGAGCGAGTATCATTTCCATAAGGATCAGTGTAAAGTGTACGTCAATTTTGTCAAGGCAAAAAAGTGTCACTAACTAAAAGGAAAATAAAGATAATGGTATGAACAAATGGAAATGTATATGTACGGTGAAGGTGTGTTGGTGAAATTCTATGACAATTTCAGAATGCAAGCAACTAAAATATGTCAAGGCAAAATGGATGACAATGGCACGATAGATGTATGGAATTAATGTGTGAAGAGTATGGTGATGTGATTGCAATAAAACAAGTGAGCAAAGGAAACACTTTGTAAATGCCAAGGCAAAAAAAATGTGAAAACATGAGTAAGCAATATGATGTATTAACCCTCGATTGATGAGCTCTCCTGGGAATGATTGATGGGGGTTCTTATGGACATCTTAACCTCAATCCTACGAACACCTAGATACTATATGGTCGATTTACTCGACAGAGTTTTCTAATATGCTCTCACTCTCTCGAGTAAAAGGAACCTTATTGTCAATAAAGCACACTCCTTTTAGTCGTTGAAACCCTCACTTAAGTATCTCTCAAGCACCTAAGGTCAGATTAGGCTCTATTTACTGTCTAGATTGTAACATCCCGATTTGGGGATTATTAGTTTAGGCTTTAGTTAGGAGAATACGATTCGGGTCGAATCGGGTTCTCCGGTTCATTATTCCGAGGAAATATAAAAAAAATATTTTTAATAAAGAAAAATAATAATTTTAGAATATGGTTTAAAAATATTTAAAAAATGTTTCAAAATTAAAAGAAGGTAATTTGAACCTTATATTGATTTTTAATTATGCATAAGTGACAAATTAGTAATTTTTGGAAACAATAGAGGACTTGATTAGTGATTTTTGAAAATTGTAGTTTTAGTGACTAAATTGAAAAGCAAGCTAAACTTAGAGTCCTTAGAGGTCTATAAACCCAATTTAATTTTTAATAATGATTTATTCATCAAAATGCTTTTTAATTGGTTTAATTAAAGATGATAATCATTTTCTCACAAAATTACCTTTTTTCTCTCATCTTTTTCTCTCATTTTCTCTCCATTTTCCTTTATCTCTTTTCTTCAATTCCTTGCTGATTTTTGCATCTTTTTCCACAAAGATTACATCATTTTAATCATCTTTCCATTCTTTACAAAATCTAACCATCAATTTTATCAAATCAACACCAATTTGCAAGGAATCAAGAAGGGAAAACTTCATCTTTTTGGTGAATAGAACTCAAAGGTAATTTTTCTGTATTTTAACTCTTTTCTAAGGTTCTTTATTGAAATTCCCAAGTATCAAGCTAATCTTTGAATAAAATTTAATTTTATGTTTTCAATGTTAGATCTAATGATTTTGTGAATGTTTTTGTGAAATCTTTTTTGATCTCATTCAATGCTGAAATTAGATGGATTTAATTATGATTTTATATCAATTAAATGATTAATTGAGTCTTCATTTGATGACACATTAATTTAATCCCGGAATAATGCAATCGGTGTTGTTTTAAGGTATTTTTCGGTTGTTTTAGGGGATGTTTTAGGTGCTTTAATGTTGTTGGAGATATAAGGATGGTTTGGGTGTGTTTTTGGTTCATAATTGAAGTGAATTAGATGCTACATTCTTTAGGTTTTGGGTTGTTGATGTTTCGGATACGTTTCGGTTAAGTTTCGGTGTTTCCGGCTAGGTTTTTCGGTAGTGTTGTGGAGGTATGATGCGGCTGATGGTTAAAGCATGTTATAATGTGAGAATGCTCTGTTTTTAATGTTGTAGAAGAGGTACAAGAAGGGGCTTGAGTACTGGTGCGTTGGCGCGATCATCGGGATATCGGCGAAAGCTCGTTTTGCTTGTCGGTGAGTGTTTTCGAACTTAAAGCGAATCGCATTTGGTACGGTTCTGTTTTGGGAACTATGTAAGAGTGTGAAAACTTTCCATAGTTCAAGAGTAAGTAAAGTAAATGTTTTTAATAAATCAACATGAGTTTCGGCTACATTCGATGAAGGCATTATGTTGGTAATGCAATGAGATTCTTGGAAATGCATGAACATGATTTGAATTAGTGCATGCATGAGAAATACTTACTAAAATGCATAGTTTATCTAGCATCCATGATTATGGAAAATTATGAGAAATGATTTAGAATACAATATGGTTAATTGCCTTATATATGATGGTGCCTTTGGGCATGGCTTTTGGTTCATTTGTTGAAAATATTATGCATACATTATGAGCAACAAGTTATCATGCACATTTGATTATGATATTGGCTTAGTGGCACTAGCTTTAGATTCGAATACGAATGACATGTCATTAGGATTGTCTTAAGTGCACTATAAACAATATTGAGAATACAAAAAATTGCCTACACGTAACAAGGATGACTTTGTGTCCAACCATGCGTGGTAGAGCCGCCTGCACGTAAAAGGGTGACCATGTGTCCGATCGTGCGTAGTAGTGCTATAATGGTGACTTCGTGTCATGCCAATGGTGATTTAGTGTCATGTTAATGATGACTTCGTGTCATGACGAGACAATAGTTTCTAACAATGGATCCGTGTATTCAATGAACTCAAGGTTCATATTAAGTGGTCACTAGAATGCCAATATACATACATGAATTTAAGAAAGACTTTGTGCATTATTTATAAATTGTTTTGATAAGGTTGTGTAAACTCAAGGATGCATTTGGTTTAATGAACATGAACATGATATATTAGTATGCATGATTTAGTGATGCATTGCAAATTATGGTTTCACTATGGTTTTAAATAGATGCATTGATGATCTTGTGTAGATCTTCCTCACTAAGCATGTTTGTTTAAGCTCTCTTTTCATCCTTGTAGAAAAATAAAGGCACTTGGGACTTCGTTCGGGGAAAAGAAACCAAGGGGAAGAATTACTTCAAATTTGGTATATTTTTGGCAAATAAATTAGGGTATGGCAATGTGTAAACCCAACCAATGTGAGGAGTGTGAACTTAGACTATGGTTTATGATGAAATAAGACCTATGTTGCTTGATTGTTAATTGATGAACTATGGTATTGTTTGTATTGTTGAAGCATGTACTTGCATGATTGTTATGTTTTTAATCATCTTCTAGGAAGCATGCATATAGTTTGATAGATGTCCATGACGTTGTTAATCATGTGTTATAAGTTGTTAATTATGCCTAGGAATTATGCATATAGTTGGAAGTGATTAATGGTTATGTATTGAATTGTTAGTGTTTACTTAGTGTGACGAAACTTTTGGTTCCAGACCCAAAGTTTCGAAACCTTAGTGAAGGTTCCGAAACCTTTGTCAAATAGTTTTGAAACCTTCAGGAAAGTTTCGAAACCTTTTTCAAAAAGTTTCAAAACCTTATGGAAGGTTTCGAAACCTTGGACTACCAGGAATTGATAGTTACTGGAAATTATAATTTAGTCCCGAATATCTTCCTTTGTTCAATTAGGGTACCTACAGATGTTATTTTGAGCTGAAATTTCACATGAATACATAAATTTGACTTAATTTCAAGATGGTTAACTTAATTTGAATGAATTCATTATAATTTGGAATTTTTACATTTTAATTCTTAAATTAGAGAAACATGCAATTGATGATGTTAGAATGATCCGTTTGACTTGAAATTTACTGTGAAAGATACTTGAGTATTTAATTAAACTTTGACGAAAAGAATTTATACTTTATTAATAGAATTTAAAATTTTTACGTTTTAGTCCTTAATTTACTTAAGTGTTTAATCGGATGTTTGTTTATGATTGGTTTATTTCCGTTAATGCCTTGTATGAGACCTTGATATGTAGGAATAAGATTATGCATCTAGGAAAGATATAAAAAATATAACGGTTTTAGGGATGTTTATCAAATCAGACCTTTGCGGGTTTAGTTTGATATTCCTCGTGTAACCCATTAGTACCGGTTCCGTCTAGGTCGGGCTAAGGGGGTTACATTTGGTGGCATCAGAGCCAGGTTTGTAAAGTGTGTAGTTTGTTTGTCGAAGTATGTGTAGGTTTGCTAAGTTTTGTGATTAGTATGTTAAAGTGTAAGATTGAACGTGATATGTTGTTGTTGAGTGCATACCTATACATTGTGAGTGTACCTAGAATAATAATGGGTAAAAGGGGTGGTCAGTTACACATTGCCAATGCCAACATATTTTTAGATGCTCTTCGGTTTCCCATGGATCTTGCCCGAATGTAAGTTTATTATGTCTTAATATTATGTTTTAAAATTGCATGTTTGAAGTAGTTGGATTATGCCTCCGAGACGAGAGACTCGTGCTAGTACAAGCATGATCACCGATGGTCAGGGAGAGGGAGAGGCGACTGTTAGGGAGGAACCGCTTCCACCTTCTCCACCAGCTGGTGTACCACCTGCTGGTGTACCTCCCGTTCCAGTAAAAGGCCAGTTCAGAGAGTTTGCCCCATTCATACAGGCTATGACGGGTGCGTTTCAGGCAGCTATGACTAGAGTGCATGTACTGGCTCCCGCACCTGCCGTTGTGGTTACCCTAGGACTACCGCTAGAGCGACTGCGTAGCTTGGGTGGTGTTGAGTTTCGTGGGTCTGACCCGAGTTCAGCTGAGGAGTGGTTGGCTAGCACTGAGAGGATTTTGGATCAGATGGATTGTCAGGATGCCCGGAGGTTGGGTTGCATGGTCTCTTTGCTTTAGGGAGATGCTTATAGGTGGTGGACTACCACGAAAGCGGGTGTAGCTGTTGCTAACCTGACATGGGAGTATTTCAGGACCACCTTTGTAAAGAAGTTTTTGGGTCCACAGTACGAGGATGCGCGGAAGAGGGAGTTTATGTCCCTGGTGCAGGGCACTATGAGTGTGGCTGACTATGAGATACAGTTTATCAGATTGAGTCACTTTGCTCTTGAGTTGCTATGTCAATGACAACTCATTGTCATCAATTAATCATATCTTACTCTTAAGCGTATTATTATTGTCCATACCCATAATAGTACTTGACTAAGGATCTTTTAATAATAATACATATATTATTATATGGACCTTATTGTTTCTCAGTTTATGTGACACATATATCTGAAAACAATAATGACAATATCTTTATTCAATAAAATTGGTAAATAAAAGTATCTATACAATTATCATATGATTGGTCTTTGGGCATATTCTAACAATCTTCCACTAGCACTAAGACCAATCACTCACATATTTAATACCGAGTGACTCAGTGTGACGATCATGCTTCTTTTACGTCAGAAGCTTCGTCAAGGGATCAACAATGTTATCATCCGTGTGTACTTTACATATCTCCACATCTCCTCGATCTATGATCTCTCGAATGAGATAGAAGCATCTAAGAATATGTTTGGATTGTTGATGAGATCTAGGTTCTTTTTGCTTGTGCAATGGCTCCATTGTTGTCACAACGGAGTTCTATAGCATCTGATATGCTTGGAACAACCCCTAGTTCGGATATGAACTTTTTGATCCAAACAGCTTCCTTTGCTGCTTCACTGGCTGCAATATACTCAGCCTCTATCGTAGAATCAGCTATTGTATCTTGCTTAGAACTTTTCCAGCTTATAGCACCTCCGTTAAGGCAAAACACAAATCCAGATTGCGATCTTGAGTCATCCTTATCTGTTTGGAAAGTAGCATCAATATAACCTTTTATACTAAGCTCTTCTTTGCCTCCATAGACAAGAAATGTATCCTTAGTTCTTCTCAAGTACTTAAGGATATTTTTTACTACTATCCAGTGACTTTCACCAGGGTTTACCTGATATCGACTTGTCATGCTTAAGGCATACGATACATCTGGTCGAGTACATATCATGGCATACATGATAGAACCAATAGCCGAAGCATATGGAATCTTACTCATTCGTTCTCTTTTTTGTGGAGCTGAAGGACACATTTCCTTCGAAAGAGATATACCATGTCTCATAGGTAAGAATTCTTTCTTGGATTCTTTCATATTGAATCTCTTTAGAACTTTGTCTATATATGTACTTTGACTCAGACCTAGAAGTCGTCTATATCTATCTCTATAGATCTTAACCCCTAAGATATATGCTGCCTCACCCAAATCTTTCATAGAGAAACAACTACTTAACTAAGTCTTAACTGACTGTAAGGTAGGTATGTCGTTTCCTATAAGAAGTATGTCATCTACATATAAGATTAGGAAAGAAACAATGCTTCTACTAGTCTTCCTGTAAACACAAGGTTCATGTTCGTTCTTGATAAAACCAAACTCTTTGATCGCATCATTGAAACGAAGATTCCAGCTTCGAGAAGCTTGCTTTAGTCCATAAATGAACCTTTGTAGCTTACAAACCTTTCTAGCATTTCTTAGAGTGACAAAACCTTCTGGTTGTGTCATATACACATCCTCTTCAAGTTTTCCATTAA
The DNA here is from genome assembly GCA_035048815.1 of Abelmoschus esculentus. Classification (NCBI taxonomy): domain Eukaryota; kingdom Viridiplantae; phylum Streptophyta; class Magnoliopsida; order Malvales; family Malvaceae; genus Abelmoschus; species Abelmoschus esculentus. The sequence continues at coordinate 5,355,608 of JAUCBN010000026.1, read as the reverse complement.
GGAAAGCGGTTTTGACGTTCATTTGCCAAATTTTATAATCATGGAATGCAGCTATAGTAAGCAAGATCCGGATAGATTTAAACATAGCTACAAGGGAGAAAGTTTCGTCATAGTCAATACCATGAACTTGTCGAAAACCTTTAGCGACTAGTTGCCCCTTGTATGTTTGTACGTTTCCATCCATGTCGGTTTTCTTCTTGAAAATCCATTTACACCCTATAGGTTTTACCCCTTCAGGTGATTCAACCAAAGTCCATACTTGGTTAACTGACATGGATTCCATCTCAGATTTCATGGCCTCAAGCCATTTCTCAGAGTCTGGGCTCGATACTGCCTCTTGATAAGTTCTTGGATCATCTTGATCCATAATGAGAACATCTTCATACGTGGTAATGAAAAATCCATATCTCTCAGGTGCATGGCGTTCTCTTATGGACCTGTATAGTGGTTGTGTTTCTAAATTTGTTGATTGTTCCTTAACCATTTGTGGAACATGTTCAATCTCAGGTTCAGTGAATTGTTGTTCTTGAACTTTTCCAAGTTCAATGTATCTACCCTTTCCTTTCTTATTGAGAAATTCTCTTTCGATAAAAACTCATGTTCGAGCAACAAACACTTTGTTCTCTTTAGGGTTAAAGAAATAATATCTCTTAGTTTCTTTGAGATATCCAACAAAATTACACTTATGAGATTTGGGTTCGAGCTTTGTAGACATCTGATGCTTGACATATGCTTCGCAACCCTAAATCTTCATAAAAGACATACTAGGACATTTTCCAGTCATATCTCATATGATGTCGTTTGAATAGATTTAGACGGAACGATTTAAAGTGAAAGTAGTTGTTTCTAGTGCATGTCCCCAGAAAGAAGTTGGAAGATCACTATGACTCATCATTGATCGAACCATGTCTAACAAGGTTCGATTTCTCCTTTCAGAAACTCTATTCCACTATGGTGTACCTGGTGGAGTAAGTTGTGAGACAATCCCACATTCTTTAAGGAGTTCATCAAATTCTATGCTTAAGTATTCTCCACCTCGATCTGATTGAAGTACTTTAATACTCTTGCCTAGTTGATTTTGTACTTCATTCTTGAATTCTTTAAACTTTTCGATAGCCTCAGATTTATGGCGCATAAGGTAAATGTAACCATATCGACTGAAGTCATCAGTGAAAGTGATGAAGTACTGAAATCCACCTCTAGCTTGTGTGTTCATTGGTCCACATACATCACTATGTATTAATCTCAATAAATCACTTGCCCGCTCACTTTTATCATTAAAAGGAGCCTTATTCATTTTTCCTAATAAGCAAGATTCGCATACATCCAGTTGTTCGAAAACAAATGAATCTAAGAATCCATCTTTATGAAGTTTTAATATGCGTTTCTCACTTATATGGCCTAAACGTCAATGCCTGAGATAAGTTTGATTGAGTCATTTGTTTTTGATCTTTTGGTATTTATGTTATAAATGACATTTTTTAGATTTAAAATATATAAGCTATTAATCAATTATGTTGAACCATAAAAAAACATTATCGAGATAAAAAGAACAATAATTATTCTTAATAATAATCTCAAATCCAATCTTGTCCAAACAAGAAATAGAAATAATGTTTTAGTTAAACTAGGCACAAAATAACAATCTTCTAAATGTAAATCAAGTCTACTAGGTAAAGATAAAACGTATGTTCCTATAGCTAATGCAGTAACTCTTGTCCATTTCCCACTCGTAGGTCTACGTCTCCCTTAGCTAGATTCCTTCTCTTTTGCAGTCCCTGTATAGAAGTACAGATGTAAGAACCACAACCGGTATCTAATACCCAGGACGAAGAGGTTAATAGATTCACATCGATAAGATAAATACCTAAAGCAGATGCACCATCTGCTTTTGCCTTCTTGACCTCTTCAAGGTAAATGAGGCAATTTCTTTTCCAGTGTTCGGTCTTATTGTAGTAGAAACATTTTCCTTCCTTGCTAACTCCCCTTTGGGTTTCAGTGCATCATGTCCTTTGGGTATAGGCTTACCTTTACCCTTATACTTTGTCACTGCCTTTCCCTTTCCTTTGTCCTTGCGGACCATCAGAATGGGCATAGGTCCACCTTTAGACATTTTTCTCAGCAATTCGTAACATGCCTAGTAACTGTGGCAAAGTTTTATTAATTTCATTCATGTTGAAATTAAGGACAAATTGATTGAAGCTATTCGGCAACGATTGCAGAATAACATCAGTAGCCAATTCATCCTTGAGAGGAAAACCTAGCTTTTCCAACGTTTGGATATAGCCTATCATCTTAATGGCATGAGCTCCTACAGTAGATCCCTCTACCATTTTGCACTGAAGTAGAGTTTTAGAGGTCTCATACCTCTTTTGACATCCTTGCTCCTCATATATTTCTTTGAGGTTTTGAATCATATCATATGCAACCATGTACTCATGTTGCTTCTGAAGATCAGGAGTCATGGTAGCAAGCATAAGACATCCGACATCTAACATGTCATCCATATGTTTCTTAAACTTGTCTTTGTCAGCTCTAGAAGCATTAGTTTCCAGTTCATCTGGAACAGGTTCTCAATGACATATTTCTTTCTTTCCTATTTGAGAATAATTCTCAAATTACGGAACCCAATGAAGGAAGTTTACGCCATTGAGTTTCTCCTTCTCAAGGAGTGATCGCAATGATATAGTGTTGTTTGCCATTTAGATCTACAATAATGGAAATACATAATATAAATTTACCAATTTGAAATATTATAGAACTTTGTTTATAAAATACTCTCACTATTTTGTTCAAAATTAAAAAACCCTCTCATTTTTAATTTCGGAAAAATTTGACGAAAATTTTTCTAGTGAGTGAGGATCCATAATTCACCAATTTCCTAAATCAGCTTTAGCTTTTCTTTTAGGACAAAGGTCATTTAGGTAAGTAACCCTTTACTAATTACATCTCATGTAACTCCTCCATTTGGTGAACAACTCTTGTTCGGTCATCTCATGACTTAACCAAATACTTAGCCTTTAGGTTTCTAATCCTATTAAAACAACCTAACTAAGTTACTACCAATATTTCGACCGACGAATATCACTTGTTTATTCTTCACGTTTAACCAAGATGGACTTATGTGTTAATGTTTTGGCAAAACCCATATAAGATCGATCAAGGCCTTAACAAGGGTAAATATTGGACGGCTAATTTTAACTTAGATTAATTTGAGGAAAAACATTAAATATCTCATTATTATTTCTTTTAACCTAACCCTCATTGATCGCATCAATATATGCGAGTGGAAGATATATATCATACATTGCATCACATACATGATAGATATAAAATAAAAAGATTGCAATAGTTATAGCCCCAAATAAAGAACTAAGATGGTTCATCCCAAGCCAATGGGAGAACCTTAAAACCCTAATTCTATACTAAAACTACTTCTCAAGCATCTTCTCGCCTTTGCTCCAAACGTCTCGATTGCTTCTTGGAATAATATTACAATTATAGAAACTCGTTTTACATATGAGGGAGTAAGATGAGAAGAGAAGTACAACAGAGATAGAGAAAGACACGACACGCAGGTCGTATTTAAAATTTACAACTATTGTAAAAGCAAGGGCTATAATCATGCATGTCAAACACCGTACAAAGCAAACATATCATATATATGCTATCAGGAAATCGTTAATATTACCAATATGGGCCTACAATCTTTGTTTCCTACGAAGGGGTCAAAGGGCGAAGCAAGGGGTTTCGCCCCTTGCGGCCACGACAGGAAATTTTGAAAAATAACGACTATTTTTCTATAGAAAAACTTCACGATTTGATAAGATTTATCAACAGAATCGTGTTTTGGGGATTTTTAAAATCCCTTAAATTTTTCCGTATCGGAATAACAATTATTCTTTTTCCCTTTATGTGATCTGTTATCGCACTTTTACTGATCACTATGTCAATGATTGACATATGATTAGCGTATAACCCTTGTAGCAACATGGCGACTGTAATTAACAGATTAACATATTAATCGTATCCCAAATCGACTAGCAATATCAATATTTATCGTCAACACAGTAAAATAAAGCATGCATCTCATACATATCGCATCATCCAAGTATTTAACCCGATTACAGAATGTACAAGTGGCTCTGATACCACTGTTGGGACTACCTGCACACTCCATGGCGCAGCGGAACAAAATTACGACGGTCTTTCTAGTGATCCATGTACGTTTAATCCGAAATCGGGAGGAAGAGACGCAATGACTTGCATTGGGTTCCTTGATAAGCAGCAAAAAAAAAACAATTGGATTTGCAACAATCATGATCGTTCGACAATCCGAATCTTTAGCCTCCACGAATATCGTCTCGGCCTCTACTCAATTCACCCAGTTGATAAAGCAAAATCTCGAAAAACTATTTTTCGTGATTCTAGGGTTTGGGAATTCAGAATTCTCTATTGTGGCTGCTAGACCAAAAGATCCTTTATATAGGTGTAACCCTAGGTATAAGAGTTTGATTCCAAGTTTGTTTAGGAAATAATTAATATTATTATTTCCTTAAATTTCGGAATCTATATTTAATTCAAATTTGAAAAGGGATATAATTATTTTAATTATATCCTTTATATTTAAAATTCGAGATTAAATATAATCTACTTATACATATATATTTTTGCTCATTTTCAACCATTGGGTGTGACCTTGTAGGCTCATTGTAACGTTGGTTATAATATTAGAACAATTCTAATATTACAAACAATGAGTGACATCTAGCAATATATCATTGTCATCTAAGTTACAAGAGATCATGATTCGATGTATCATGTCCATGATCAACTCTTTTAATGTATTATATTCTTTTGTCCTTTTATATCTTTAATAGGCACAAGTATTGGAATAGTCACACTTGTATAGCCTATTTTAATGTTTCTTGATATCTAGAGTGAACTACTTTTAATGAATAATTTGTGATATCTCATATCAACGTATTCAAGCATGGCCATGCATTTCTAGTCTCACTCAATCAAGTGATCTTTGATATATTTTCCTATTATGTAGGAAGGACAAATCCTATCTTGATCATTCACATCTCACTACATACATGTAATATGTTCAATGTCAGTTTTTATAGTGTAACTAATTACGAAACACATTTAACTGCATCAAAACATAAAACAACATATGTTGAGATAGTAATTATCTCAAGTCTAAGGATCATACATATAGTTGTCACTATGAGCAATAGTGTGACCGTCACATAATAATCCAAGATATATGCTCATAGTGGGTCAATCCAATATATTATTCTCTACTAATATATTCATGTATTAATTCTAACATCTCTATGTCAATGACAACTCATTGTCATCAATTAATCACATGTTAGTCTTAAGCGTATTATTATTGTCCATACCCATAATAATACTTGACTAAGGATCTTTTAATAATAATGCATATATTATTATATGGACCTTATTGTTTTTCAGTTTATGTGACACATATATCTGAAAACAATAATGGCAATGCCTTTATTTAATAAAACTGGTAAATAAAAGTATCCATACAATCATCATATGATTGGTCTTTGGGCATATTCTAACATTGAGAGGGTTGAGGAAAGAGATCCAGATCTATCTGACAGCTAACCCACTGCAAGTGTTTTCTGAGTTGAAAACTACTGCTAAGGCCTTAGAGAAAGTGTAAGGTTTGACGTATGGTTCTGCATGTTTATAATTATGATTCACTTGAAAGCACAGTCAATAGGTTGTGTACCCACTGAGCTTTAGTAGCTCAGCATTTTGGAATTTGTTTCCATGCATAGGTAAGTAGACGAACGTTCGGGCGGACATGGCAGAGCACCATCATTAAAAGACTTCGATATTAACCGGTTGGTAAAGTATAATTGCTAGATTAGTGGGCTATGTATTCGTAGGACCATTGTTGTAATTGTAACTCTATTTCATTTTCAAATTGTTAAGGTCAAATATTTTTATTAAACTGGTATTTTGAGCTCCTTTGATATTTTGGATTGTTAAATTATTTTGATTTTAATATCGTTTTAATTTATGTCATATTTGATGGTATGTCTTGAACTTGATTTGAAAAATCTTATGGATATAGGTTGGGCTTGTGGCCCAAATGTGGCACCTGAGTTCAGTGTGTTAAATGATCTCAATGTATATGTATACTCAAGTATATTGGGATTGGGTGAGAGATTAGATTGTAAACAATTAACAATGTAAGAAGGATTACTAGTTTGCTAAATTTTCTTGTTTGAGAGGATTCCCAAAGTTTGGGTGTGAACTTTGGATATTAGATTCAGGGTTAGAATCTAGGTTGTGAGGTTAACTCTTTATCCTCAAAAGGTATAAATTCTTAGTGAATTTGGGAAATATTTAGTGGAAAGCTAAGATAGTGGATGTAGGACTTGGGTTAAAATTTTGAACCACTCTAAATCCTTTGTGTTCATTGTTTATCTTTTCGTTTCCATCATAAACCACCCAAATTGTCACTTCTTCATCACTTGGAAATTTTAATAGGATATTCATCGAGCCCTTTCAAGTCTAACAGATATGTCATCAACCTTGATATCCATGATCGTTTTCAATATTAAATGTTACTTGGTTGCATCAAGTAACTAGCCTCATGATATAGTGATCTAATTATCATAGTTTTTACTACACAATTCAACATCATGCAACCATAAAATCAAGCTTACTTTGATCTATCACATATAACATTTAGCATTCTAATCACCTAGCAATCGATAAAGCAAACAATCGACCAATCAAACATGTTACTTTATGTACAATCTATAATCATCCATCTATATAAACCATGTAGTAAATCTAAAATACATGCTAGCTAACATATAAACAAACTAGCAACTACTAGGAGTTCTCTGAATTACAAAATCATACTTGTTCGTGCTTGTGCATGTATTGATGTTATATTCAAATCTTGATCTCAAAACAAGCTTTCGATCAAAATGAACCTGTAACTTGGGAATAAAGAAAAAGAGAGTACAAGTACAATAAGTACTTAGTGAGACAACCTCTAATTAAGTTATTAACTTAGCTTTATATTCATTTCAAGTTATCCTAACAACTTCATTACCAACCATTTCATTACATCAATTCAATAAGAGGACTTTCATTTTAAATATGCTAAGCAATTTTAACAAATTTCCAACAAAGCATTCATTAACTCATATTGGAAGAACATCGTATAATTTTTTTGTTAGTCAATCCAAATCACATGAACAAGTAGGATAGTATGTATCACAATTCAAACATATCACTTTTATTTCATTTCAAGCTTCATAGCATCATTCAATGTACAAATATACTTTTTAAATATCAAATCTTTCTTTGAATCATTTTAATCTTTATTTTGCTTTGGTATATAGTAGGACCAAGTAAACGAGTCACGTATTAAGATGTCAAATACCAGATCATATTAACATACCAAATACCGAATCATGTTAAGGTGTTATTTATACGATATGTTAAAGTACACAAAGTACTTATCATATTAAGGTGTCAGCTACACCACACTTTAAGGTACACAAGTATTATAACCCCTAAAATTAACCTAATTTCTTAGATTACAAGTTAGGGTTTACAAACAGAAAACTTGATTGGCAAGTTAGGGTTTTACCAAAAATAAAATAAAATATTTGGATAAATTGTTGAATAATTGATAAATTAAAATAATAATAAAATTAAACATTTAAATAACAAAGTTCAACCCATAAATTTATAAACGGTAAATATCGCAAAAACCAATAAACATTTAATTATAGAAATATTGTTCAAATATTATAAATAATCTGGAATCCGAAACTGAATACATACGATAAATCAGAATATGAATCAGGAACCTCTAAGAACCGTACCAAGCCTAGGTCTGAGATCTGAAACAAGAACCTGAGAGGGTGTAAGCTGGGAAGCCTAGTGTGTCTCTAGAACAGATAACGGAATAACAGAACAGATTATGCAGAATAGACAGAGTATGCATGATATGCACCCATCTCCGAACACCACAGAAGAGTTGGTCCACAGACCATTCTAAACCATCACACCAACAGAAGTGGTATCTCGACCCGAAGGTGGAGCCACTGAACAGAAGTGATAAAATCACTAACTTCCCCGTACACAGATAATCCTAGATGCCATGTTAAATGTAGATACAGAATCAGAATGCATGCCTTATATTCTAACAGGAGGCAAGCATGACAGATAACAGAATCATATATGATATAACAGAATGATGCATGATCATACGGATAACAGAATCGAATATACAGAACAACAAAATTTACTGGTTGAACGGGAGAGAACACACCTATATCAGAAGACTCAACGACGACCCTGACGTCTACTAGACTCGGCTCTACCACCAGGCTGAGCAGGAGTAAAGTCTACAATTTACAGAAATATATTAGACATCCTACTATGCCACAATACCGTAAAATAAACTAAACAGAATTAACTCGATACTCACGTGAAGGTCCCGAATATGGATGTATCGGTCCTCGTACAGGAGGAGGAGGAGGTAACTGCTCGGGGTCGGAATACTCGTCACCTGAAGCAAACAAAAATTGATTCAGAACCTTTTTCAGATAATTTCCAGATAACTTATCGAACTTAAAACCCCAAAAAACGACACTTCGGGTTCGAATTTCGAAAAACGGACAGTGCCATTGGATTCAAGACGTCGAAAAACATAAAGTGGGCCCGGGTCAAAAAAAGTCAACTGCTGACGTCAGCACTGGTCAGCAGTGACGTCATCAGTCAACGCTGACGTCGTCAGCCGAGTCGGGTTCGGGTTGGAGATCGGGTCAGGTCGGGTCGCGGTTCGGGTCGGATGGGTCACGGTTTGGTCTGGGTCGGTCGGTTCGCGTCTGGGTCGGGTTCTCCTAGGCCGGTTCTGATCGGTCGGTCTGTTGGGCCGGTTTTTGGGCTGGGCGGTCTGCCCTGTTTGGTTCCCAGGAAAATCTGGAAAATTTCCAGAATTTTCCCACCAACCAAACACGTCATTTTTATGATTTTAAACCCCCTATTGGCTCGATTTAACCCTAAATTCGATCCAAAACTTATTCTAAATTCATTCTTTACTCGATTCACACCAAACTCAGTTTTTAAACGGATCAAAACAACACCTCCCACATTTATATTCGATTAAATCAATAACTCAACCCCCATGAACACTTCAAACCAAACACCCATCCCTTACACTCAAAACCAAATTCCAACCAATCTAATAACATTTCGAATCAAGACCAGAATTTAAACAACAGCTCCCTTAAACCGAATTCAAAACGAAAAACAAAAGGAATAAACTGGATTGAAAACTTACCCAAAAATTATGACCAAACAATCGGAGCGGTTGCACGTTCAAAGAAACAAAAAGGAGAACAACGTTTTCTCTTATTTAATGATTTCAAATGACGAAAATAAATACAGATCAAATGAATCCAGGAATTAATTTCATCCTTGAAACTGAAACGGGAGATCGGGAGGGAAAGGATACGTTTCAGCAGAAAAATAGTATAATTACCATTGAAGGGCTCGATGTTTTTAAATTCTTGCATTTTGACCCTCAAGTTTTAAAAATTTACAATTTAGTCCTTAATTTTCAGAATTTTAATCCCCAATTATTAGGGTTCCAATTAGGGATTTTGACTTTTTATTTGGGAATTTTGACTTAATTTTTCGGGTTATTACAATTCTCCCCCCCTTACAAAAAATTTCGTCCTCGAAATTTACTTGGATCAAAGAGATGCGGATACTGGGCTTTGATGATAGACTTGGGCTCCCACGTAGCCTCATCCAGACCTCGGTTATGCCAGAGAACCTTAACCATCTTAATGGTTTTCCTCCGAAGAACTCTCTAGTCTTGATCAATGATCTCAACGGGCTCCTCCTCATAACACAGATCAGGCCGAATCTCGAAATCCTCCACAGACAGAACATGAGATGGATCTGCTCGATAACGTCTCAGTATAGAAACATGGAACACATCATGGATCCGCTTGAGTTCAGGTGGTAACTCAAGCTGATAAGCTACAGGTCCGATACGTCTGATAATCCGGTAGGGTCCAATATATCTGGGACTGAGCTTGCCCTTACGGCCAAATCGTAGTACCTTCCTCCACAGAGATACTTTCAGAAAAACCTCGTCGCCAACCTCAAACTCAAGATCTTTATGCCTCAAATCAACGTAAGATTTCTGTCTGTCAAAAGCGGCTTTGAGCCGATCCTGAATCAATCTGACAGTCTCCTCAGCCTCATGTACAATATCTGGACCCAATAAACGGTGCTTAGTGAGCTCAGTCCAACCAATCGGGGTGCGACACTTTCGCCCGTGCAGAGCCTCATATGGTGCCATCTTAATGCTGGCCTGATAACTGTTGTTGTACGCGAACTCTGCCAAAGGTAGGAAATTCTCCCAGCTACCTCTGAAATCCAGAATACATCCCCTCAACATGTCCTCGAGGATCTGAATCACCCATTCAGACTGACCATCGGTCTGAGGGTGATAAGCAGTGCTGAAGTTCAGACGAGTACCCAGAGCAGTATGTAGGGATCCCCAGAACTTAGACGTGAATCTCGGATCCCGATCAGATATAATAGACAGAGGTACTCCATATAACCGGACAATCTCGGAGGGTAGGTAGTCTTAACTGGAATAAAGTGGGCAGATTTGGTCAAACAATCAACGATGACCCAGATAGAATCCTTCTTTGACGGAGTCAAAGGTAAACCACTGACAAAATCCATGGTCACACGCTCCCATTTCCACTGGGGAATCTCGATATACTGAAGTAGTCTAGATGGTCGTTGATGCTCTGCTTTGACTTTCTGGCAAGTCAAGCACTTGGATACAAAACTGACCACGTCTCACTTGAGACCTTTCCACCAGTACTTTTCTCGGAGATTCTTATACATTTTGTCACCTCCAGGGTGCATAGAGTACGGGCTATCGTGAGCCTCTCGTAGAATAACTTGTTTCAGTTCAGAGTTCCTCGGAACACAGAGTCGACCCCGGAAACACAGAACTCCATCCTGGTTCAGAGAAAAATCCTGAGAAGTCCCCTCCTGAACTTCCGTAATGCGGTGAGCCAAATACGGATCATTAGGCTGCTCAACCTTAATCTCAGAAATCAATATAGGAATCACCCGAAGCTCTGCCAATAGACTGTCATCCTCTAACAGACTCATCCGAGCAAACAGAGCTCTCAGATCAGAAATGACGTTGCGACTCAGAGCATCTGCAACGACATTAGCCTTACCAGGATGATGTTCAATCTCACAATCATAGTCCTTCAGAAGCTCTAGCCAGCGACGCTGTCTCAGATTAAGTTCCTTTTGGGTGAGAAGGTACTTAAGACTCTTATGATCAGTAAAAATATAACACTTCTCTCCATAGAGATAATGTCTCCAGATTTTCAGAGCAAAGATCACAGCTACTAACTTCAGATCGTGGGTGGGGTAGTTACACTCATGCGGTTTCAACTATCGGGACGCATAAGCCACTACCTTCCCATCCTGCATCAGAACATATCCCAGACCAGTGTATGAGGCATCATTGTAAACGGTATAGGGTTTCCCCGATTCTGGCTGTATCAGAACTGGTGCTTGGGTCAGAACAAACTTTAGTTTATCAAAACTCTACTGCTGAGCCTCTGACCAGATAAATGGAATATCCTTCCTCAGAAGTTTAGTCAACGGAGCGGCTATGGAAGAAAAGCCCTCCACAAATCTCCGATAACAACCCGCTAGTCCCAGAAAATTGCGGATCTCTGCTACATTCTTGGGCCGCTGCCAACTCATAATAGCCTCAATTTTGTTCGGATCAACCTGAATACCCTTAGTTGATACCACGTGTCCCAGAAAAAACAACCTCCGAAAGCCAGAATTCACATTTGCTGAACTTCGCATATAACTGTTTCTCCCTCAGGGTTTGTAGAACAATACGGAGATGTTGCTCATGCTCATCCTCAGATTTGGAGTAGACCAGTATGTCATCAATGAAAACCACTACGAACTGATCCAGATAGGGTCGAAACACCCTATTCATCATGTCCATGAATGTTGCAGGGGCATTCGTAAGACCGAAGGGCATTACCAGAAACTCGTAGTGACCATAACGAGTTCTGAAAGCTGTCTTGGACACATCAGAATCCTTAACCTTAAGTTGGTAATAACCAGATCTCAGGTCTATCTTAGAGAAAACCGAAGCTCCTCGGAATTGATCGAACAGATCATCAATGCGGGGAAGGGGGTACTTGTTCTTGACAGTTAACTTGTTCAGCTTCCGGTAATCAATACACAAGCGTAAAGAGTCATCTTTCTTTTTAACGAACAGGACGGGGGCTCTCCACGGTGAAACACTATGTTGTATGAAACCTCTATCCAGAAGTTCCTGTAGTTGAATCTTAAGCCCCTTAAGTTCTTTCGGAGCCATCCGGTAAGGTGGCATAGATACAGGAGTAGTCCCAGGTTACAACTCAATGCTGAACTCCACCTCCTCACGCTTAGGGGGTACACCCGGTAGCTCTTCCGGAAAAACATCTGGAAATTCACAGACTACTCAGATCTTATCCATTCTAGAATCAAGTTGTCTCCGGTCAAGGATGTAGGCCAGATAGGCTATACACCCCTTCTTGATCATCTTTTCAGCTTTCATAGCTGATACCAGATTGGACAGATAACCTCGACGCTCACCGATGAGAGTTATCTCTCGGCCATCAGAAGTCCTCAGAATTTCCCTCTTACACTCACAGTCCAGAGTCACTCAGTGAGCGGATAACCAGTTCATCCCCAGAATCAAATCGAAGTCCACAAATGGTAACTTTATCAGATTTGCAGGAAAGATTTCCCCGTGAAGCTCAAGGGGACAATCTCTGTAAACTTTGGAAATCTCCATCTGGTGGCCTACAGGGCTAAAAACTGAAACGGAACTACCAGTATCCTCCTCTGAAATTTTCAGATACCCCGCTACAGAACTAGAGACATATGAATGCGTTGACCCATTATCTAATAGTGCGAAGAAGGGAACAGTATGTACAGAAAATGTACCAGCAATGACGTTTGGCTCATCTCGGTTCTCCTATCTCCTCGTAGCATACACCATACCATACTGAGATCCTCCTGATCTGGCTGCTCCTCTGAATTGACTGGGTCTACCTCTGCTACCAGTACTAGATGCGGCGGATCTACCCTGTCCTCTACCCCCTGCTGGGGTCTGAACTGAAGCCTATGATTGCCCCGGAGCATAGCCAGACTGTGGTGCCACTAGACAGTCTCGGAGACGGTGATCAAGGGATCCACATCGGAAGCAGGCTCCACTCTGCATACGACACTCTCCGGGATGCCATTTCTTATAGAAAGTACACTGAGGTACTGCTCGGGTACTAGTAGATCCAGCTCCACTAGCAGCAAGGACAGCTAATACTGCAGGTCTAGACCGTGTCGAACTCTGTGGCTCATACTCATCGCGACCTCTCTTCCGGGACTGAAAACCTTGACTGTACTGAGCAGATGAGGCAGGTTGTCGTCTACCTCTATCCTGACCTTGGGATTCCATCTGAACCCTCAGAACCTCATTACGCTCGGCTGTCTTGGCACGCCGAGTGATCATCTTGTACTCTGTATCATGATGAGTAGCAACTGCAATCTTCAGTGGAATCCGGAGTCCTTTCAGAAAGTGATCACACTTTTGGTTCTCGGTCGTCACTATACCAGGGGCATACTGAAGTAATCTCAGAAACTCAATCTCATAATCCTTGACAGACATATCATTCTGTTGCAGATTTAGGAAGTCCTCTCGGCATTTAGCCAAATACTCTGGGCCCACATATCGGTCCTCAAAACTCTGTCTGAAGAACTCCCAGTTAATCCTCTCAGAAGCAGTAACCTTTTCTTCTGCCTCCCACCAGTTTAGGGCCTCTCCCTGTAATAATGATATCACTGCCCTCAATTTTCTGTCAAAGGGGTATTCTATCTCGACAAACAGACGCTGAAGTTTCTTCAGCCAGTACTCTACATCCGTTGGGTCCGTACCGGTCTTGCCGTCAAACATAGTCATCCCAGCTGCTAAAAGTTCAGTGGATATGGGTTTCCTGGAACCCTCATTCTGTCACAGAAATCTGAGTAACTCCCTCTTTACAGTCACTGAATCCAAACCGACAGTCTCTCTATCATCAGGCACATATGGTCCCTCACTCTGGACCGGTTGATCAACCTCGGCTTGCTGAGCCTCGGTCTGTATCTCGGGCTGAGCCTCCTCTCCTAGGTTCTGTGTCAGACTCTGAGCCTGTGGCAGGTCCACAGGAGGCGGAATGTCACTGGAGGAGGCAACAGATCGACCTCGGCCACAGCCTCGACCACGACCTCTACCGGTCGCTAAACGGGTACTTCAACGCGGTGGCATAGTAGAATATCTACAGAAGATAGACAGAATCCTATTAGTGTCGGTACTTGGAGTAATATTCGAAATAATTCAGAAATTTTCAAAATTCAGAGTCAAAACAAAATTCCGGATTTTCAAATACTTTGACAAAATATTTTCGGATCAAAAATCATTTCGGACTTCACAGTCCGTGGGTTGAACCGGGCTCTGATACCACTAAATGTAACCCCTAAAATTAACCTAATTTCTTAGATTACAAGTTAGGGTTTACAAACAGAAAACTTGATTGGCAAGTTAGGGTTTTACCAAAAATAAAATAAAATATTTGGATAAATTGTTGAATAATTGATAAATTAAAATAATAATAAAATTAAACATTTAAATAACAAAGTTCAACCCATAAATTTATAAACGGTAAATGTCGCAAAAACCAATAAACATTTAATTATAGAAATATTGTTCAAATATTATAAATAATCCGGAATCCGAAACTGAATACATACAATAAATCAGAATATGAATCAGGAACCTCTAAGTACCGTACTAAGCCTAGGTCTGAGATCTGAAACAAGAACCTGAGAGGGTGTAAGCTGGGAAGCCTAGTGTGTCTCTAGAACAGATAACGGAATAACATAACAGATTATGCAGGATAGACAGAGTATGCATGATATGCACCCATCTCCGAACACCACAGAAGAGTTGGTCCCCAGACCACTCTAACACCATCACACCAACAGAAGTGGTATCTCGACCCGAAGGTGGAGCCACTGAACAGAAGTGATAAAATCACTAACTTCCCCGTACACAGATAATCCTAGATGCCATGTTAAATGTAGATACAGAATCAGAATGCATGCCTTATATTCTAACAGGAGGCAAGCATGACAGATAACAGAATCAGATATGATATAACAGAATGATGCATGATCATACGGATAACAGAATCGAATATACAGAACAACAGAATTTACAGGTTGAACGGGAGAGAACACACCTGTATCAGAAGACTCAACGACGACCCTGACGTCTACTGGACTCGGCTCTACCACCAGGCTGAGCAGGAGTAAAGTCTACAATTTACAGAAATATATTAGACATCCTACTATGCCACAATACCGTAAAATAAACTAAACAGAATTAACTCGATACTCACATGAAGGTCCCGAATATGGATGTATCGGTCCTCGTACAGGAGGAGGAGGAGGTAACTGTTCGGGGTCGGAATCCTCGTCACCTGAAGCAAATAAAAATTGATTCAGAACCTTTTTCAGATAATTTCTAGATAACTTATCGAACTTAAAACCCCCAAAAACGACACTTCGAGTTCAAATTTCGAAAAACGGACAGTGTCATTGGATTCAGGATGTCGAAAAACATAAAGTGGGCCCGGGTCAAAAAAGTCAACTGCTGACGTCAGCACTGGTCAAAACAACACCTCCCACATTTATATTCGATTAAATCAGTAACTCAACCCCCATGAACACTTCAAACCAAACACCCATCCCTTACACTCAAAACCAAATTCCAACCAATCTAATAACATTTCGAACCAAGACCAGAATTTAAACAACAACTCCCTTAAACCGAATTCAAAACGAAAAACAAAAGGAATAAACTGGATTGAAAACTTACCCAAAAATTATGACCAAACAATCGGAGCGGTTGCACGTTCAAAGAAACAAAAAGGAGAACAACGTTTTTGCTTATCTAATGATTTCAAATGACGAAAATAAATACAGATCAAATGAATCCAGGAATTAATTTCATCCTTGAAACTGAAACGGGAGATCGGGAGGGAAAGGATACGTTTCAGCAGAAAAATGGTATAATTACCATTGAAGGGCTCGATGTTTTTAAATTCTTGCATTTTGACCCTCAAGTTTTAAAAATTTACAATTTAGTCCTTAATTTTCAGAATTTTAATCCCCAATTATTAGGGTTCCAATTAGGGATTTTGACTTTTTATTTGAGAATTTTGACTTAATTTTTCGGGTTATTACAAGTATCAATCTTGTAACCATATTAAATTTGAGCTCTATACCCTAAGTATGCCTTTCTACTTAAAACCAACTAACAACCAAGAACTTATAAAATCTTTTAATTATTCTTATTAGCAAATCAAGTCTTTATAAGTATACATATAAATAATCAGTTTCATAACTATCAATATATCAATTCTTCAACACAAACACATATGTAATCAAGCCTATCACATATTAAGCAAGCAAATTAATTTCAGCCAATGCAAACAACTTTACTAAAACAGTTTCATACTAAGTCATGTAACGTAGATTACCTTTTTAAGTTGCAACAGTCTATTCTTCCCCTTTTCTAACAATTATCAATATGAATTATGTTCATTTCATGTATAAGGTTCAAAACAAATAAGTAGACATATTGTTTGGTTAGAAATTAAGTCTCAACACTAATTAAAAACTACACTCACAATAAATTCAAATAATCAAAAATTGTGAATGGTTATCCCCTTGTTGTTTTTTTCTTTGTAAGCTCAAGTCTCCTCTCTTTTCACTATCAATATCCTTAGGATCCTATCAATTCACACACAAACATATAATCATCATTAGAATTTATTTAGATCAAAATAAATTATTTTTCTGTATACATAATCATATAATCTATAAAATTGTCCTAGCTAGGCAGTTTATATAATGTTCACTGAATTAATCGTATCTTTTTATCTACAAATCAAAATTTTAATTGATTTACACCTTTTTAAATCTAATAAAAACTTTTTTAAATTCAGATAAACCTTCCATTTTAGTTTTTAATCAATTAACATATTTTTTATTTACTTTATTCATTTTCAACTTTTAGCTCAAAACTCCAAATCTATTTTTCTTTTTTCTCAAAGAAAATAGACATTTATAAATTTTATCTATCAAAATTTTAAATTAAAATTTTTTATACATGATTTTTGGTGAATTTTCAAAGTTATTGTCAAGAACATGATTGTTCTGGATAGATTACACTAGTTTTATTTTTTATCTTTATTTTATCAACCTATCATCATTCTCACTTGTTTAACATTTTTATTCACACTTTTATTCACTAATAATTTCAATTTACAGTATATTTTTTATATATATTTTTGTAAATTACATGTTTTTCAATTTTTTATTATTTTTAAAGTACTCAAAATATCACCTATCATCGTCTAGTTCACATACAAATTTTTTACCAATTCTAATTCAATTATAAGTATAATTTTCATTCAATTTTTTTTTTCTTGACATTTTTTTATATTTACACAATTTTTTTATATTTATAAAAAAAAATTAACATTGGTTCTACTCAATTAAGCCATTGTAATTTATTATTTCTTTCAAAACAGTCTCTAATAGTACTTAATTTTTTATCAATTCAATAGCATAATTAAATTTACTCTAAAGTAGTCTACATTCAAATATTTTAAGCATTTTATACATTTATTTATCTATTTTTACATCCCCATTTTCAACCCTAAATATTTTTACTAATTGCAAATCAACCCCTAATAACATAGATTCAATTAATCACATCCAATATCAATTTTCAGCACCTAGTTTCAATTCTTAACATACATTTGATCTAATTACAAGAATCATAATAAATTTTCAATCATACAAACAAAATTCCTACATAAATATCTCAAATTCTAACTCAATTCAAAAAAAACACATCACCTTCTTCCAAAATTTCCTAAACTAAGTTTGCTAGCTTGAATTTCTTTAATTTCTTCTCCTAATCACAATGCGTGGATCAAGCTCTCTCCCTCTTTCTTTCCCTAATGTTTCAGTCAGCATCTAAGTAGAAAAAGATGGGAATTGTTTTCTCTTTCTTCCCACTCATGTGCTTAATTTCCTATTTTTTCCCATTAATTTTAATGAAATAAATTTCATTACAATGCCACTGGTTTGGCTGGTCATTCTTAGGCTTTGTACAAGTTAATAATGTCCACAAAATTTTTAAAACTTATCATACAATTCTAATGTTTCAAGAAGTGATCGTTTTGATTTTTTTAATTTGTTCATTAAATTTTCAATTCTTTCATTTTAACCATCAATTTCAAGATTTTTTTAGGTTTTTATTAAATTGATTTCACATTTACTAGGTTAGGAATTGGGATATTACAATTTCTCTATTTAAACATGTATAAAACTAGTAAATATACTTGATATAAATCTAATTTAATTCCCAACGACAGAAAAGTTCCAACTTACAAAGATACTCTCTTCCCATTTTCCTCAGCAACTTACAAGGGTACTAAAAAGAAATTAGGAACATACAACATAGGCCTTGGGGAATACTACGAAGTCTCGGGGTTTCCCGTCAAATAACCGAGGTACAGGTACTAAATATGCAGCGTTAATGGTGTTGCTGCTGATGTCGCCACTCCAAGATGGCCGAACGGAGTGCATGGTTAGGAATGAGAGTGCGATGAGTGAGCTGATTGCCGATCACCGGAGAGGTATTGTGACCACTATCCAACCATCTCCGCAACTCTCCTAATTCGTAAGTGTATCCATCGGCTGCTACATGAGGGTTTGTCATCACTTCCTGCAAACAATATCAAATCAATCATACATGAAGGCTCTTGAGACCTATTTGCTGCTATACATAAATACTGTTGGATTTTTCCAAGCAAATTCTCAATGTTTGTCAACAAAAATTAGAACCCAGAAATATGTATCAGGTTGACTGATGTTTGGTATTAACTTCAAACATGTGATCATAGAAACAGCGAGATAACTGAAAATTTAGTCAGGATTAATGTGAAATACGTAACTATGGAAGCTAACCTGTGAAATGGGGCAAATGAAATAATGAGGAGGCTGATGAAGCTCATCAGACCCTGCATGGAATGTGGTTAAGGGTCCAATAGAATTTCTTATTGGTTCAAGAACCTCCTTGTAAACCTCTGAAGCAAGGTCTGGCCGACGGCTTCGGTTAGGATCACAACATCTCAAAGCCCAGCGGGTCAACTGCTCAGCTTGAACATAAGGCCAGCCACCAGCTGAGGGATCCAATAGATCATTAAGATATTGTTCACTTAATGCAGATTGGACTTTCTCTGCTAAAAGCAAGGGCGGTTTCCCAGTAATCAACTGTAGTAATATGATGCCAAATGAGTAGATGTCCGAGCTAGGAGTCAATGTTCTTGAGCTATGAAATTGAGGATCCAGATACGGAAATCTGCGGCTTACATCAGTCGTATCACTTGAATTCTCGAGAGAAGAGAGTGCATGGCAGACTCCAAAGTCACTAAGTTTGCAGCCAAAGTTGGTATCGAGGAGTATATTCCCTGGTTTTAAGTTGCCATGAACTAACCTTTGACTTTGAGGCTTACTGGAATGCAGGAAGATAAGAGCAGAACATATCTCAGTAGCAATATGTATCCGAGTTTGCCATGACAAAGGGGGAGTATTATCCTTGCGGCTCAAACGATCTTCGAGGCTTCCATTAGGAAGATATTCATAGATCAAAGCCCATATTTCTGGGCAGACACCAATTAGTGTGACCAGGTTTGGATGCCTAAGCTTACTCAAAATATCAACCTGAAAATAAGTGTATACATAGATAATAACTTAGAAATTTCAGTTCTATTATGATTGAAAGGTTTTCCTTCAAAATTTTGAAATCTAAAAGCAATAATTCAGATGATAGTATATTACCTCCCGCTGAAATTCCAAGGGCCCTTGTAAGCTAGTTTGATGGAGCACTTTTATAGCCACTTCGGTGTGACGAAGGGTACATTTATAAATGCTCCCATACGTTCCATCTGCAATCTTAAAGGAAGGGTCAAAATCCTCGGTTGCATGATGAATTTCGGTAACAGAGAACTCCGAAAAGAATTGCTGCATATATGCACTTGAAGTCTCTTCCTCCGGTTTCGTACAATGATCTTCTATTAGCTTGCAAGCATTTTCAAGCTTTATCTGCAACTCGTCTCGTTCTCTCTGGCATATCTTTAACTGCTCCACTGCTGATGAGACCTTAGTTTCCAATACTTTAACATGATCGGAGTTGGCAACTTGATTTTCCAGTAACAACTTTTGAGTTCTGGCAATTTTCCGTGCTTCATCTCTCTGCTGCTTGATCTGTTCAAGTTCCTCGTTCTGTTTTTGAAGTGTTGCTTTGGTTTCCTTGCAGCGTCTTAACTCTCCAATGTAAGAGCTTTTCATTTCACTTGCCTACAAGTTAACAATGGCTATCATTACAGAGTTGTGGGATCATAGAAAGCAGGTTTACAGCCTATCAGTTTGGATTGCTATAGATGCCATGAAAACACCAAATCCTTGGGTGGAAACCGGATATTTGGAGCTTCGAGCTGAGCTAGATACAATAGATATCCGTCAAAATAAACGGAATAAACAGTATCATGAAATGTTTACTTAATGTCATCCAATATCCCTACAAAGATTAGTGTAGTCTAAATAGAGAAATCAGATTCTTTTTAATGAAGACAACAAAATTTGGACAATGTTGATGGAAGCAAGAAGTTGAACTCTTAATCTTAAACCCACAAAAGCCTGTTCAAAAGCAGTAGAAACATGTTTCCTTACAACAATTATGTAACTATAAATCTACAAGTTTAAGGCAAATATACACTCAAAGAGAGAGGATAAAACAGCAAAAAAAGGGGACATTACTTGGCGTATTACAGCATTGAGAGCATCCCTATCAGCTTTCATACGCCTATCCAATTCGTCCAACGCCTCTTGTTTTGATTTCTCAGCAGTCAATATAGCTTGTTCGAGTTTATCAAAGAGTTTATCATCACTGCTTCCTTCCTGTGAAAACTCATAAACCATCAGACAATTGACAAACGGTTTAAATTTGCAAAGATTGGATTTCATTGATTTCATCACAAGCTTAAAGATATTAACAAATGGATAACTTGAACTTCTAATTGACCACATGTTTGATGTATATATTTGGTCCATTGATGTAAGCTTACATGGAAGTCAAGCCAGTCTGGACTATCCCCTGGTGTCTCAGACACGGATAGATCGGAATTGCTAGCAGCAACTTTGCTCGAGCCAGTCGAATAACTAGAACTTGAAGAAGGGTTACTCAAATGTGATTTTCCAATTTGAGGAAGTGACCTACAAGTAAGTAGCAGTCAAATAAGTACTCTGGAAACTTAGGAACAGAATTAAAAGAACAAGACTAACGGCGAACCTGGTACGGATGAGTTGCCCCGCGCAAATAAACCAAATTTTGCAGGAAGGTGGCGCATGTAGCTCCACATATTGAGCTTTTACAGACTTGAGATTAGTCATTCCACTGCAATGTAAAGGCAGACAAAGGAAGCAAGGTTAGCAAAAAGTAAAATGCCAATTTTGTCAGCAACCTAGACAGTTTAGCTAATCAATTAAGCCATGGATTCAGGACATATTTGGGGATTTGCATAATTGTAAAACAAGAGGTTTCAAATTGTACACTGAAAAATGCTGGTTAGCTGCTGCTCCCATGACAAGTTTCTTGATGTTGTGATCACGGAGCAGCTCAACAATCCCCTTTGCAGCATCTTCCATCTCGATATTCAGCTTTGTCGCTTGCACCTTCATGGAAACACACAACAAATGCCAAACATCAGCAGCAAAATAGTTTTCTGCAATTTTCTTCAGAAAAAAAAAAAAAGGAGAAATCTTTACACTTTGTTGACCACATATAAGAAGGTAATCATCCATGATCCTATCTAAAATCTTCTTCCCATCCTGGGGTTGAAGCCTGCTTGCCATAAAACTCATTCGACCTAAAACAACAGAAACAGAAGCAAGAAAAAATCAAAACTTTTGGCATATTTCAAAAAATTAAAAACACCCAATTGGAGCTTACTCAAGTTTATGAAACTGGCAGGCTGATGAACATGGAGAATGCAAATCTTTGTGGGGGAAAGATTATGCAATGCCCATGACAGAGTATGCTTGCTTTCCTCTACTGTTTTCCCTACTGCAACGTATATGGTTTCAGCAGTATCAACCGTCTGATCCATGACTGGTTTGTGCTAAGCTGATCACTTTGTTTTCTAGTTGTGATGCAAACCCAAAGACAAATTTGTATTTGCTGTTGGGAAGAAACTTTGGTTGGAAGTTCACAAAGTCAATTCTTTGTATAATTATGAGACGATACTGTTCATGTTGGAAAAACAAAACAAGATTCTTCGGCTTAGGACTTAAGTTGTGTTGATCCAAGGGCTGTGATTCATCATATGGAAGGAAATGGTTAAATGGTTTTGGTTTAGGACAGGAGTGGGGTTTCATCTGCAATGGTTCCTGCTTGGGTCCCACGCGCTGTTCTCCTATTTGTTGTTGCGTCATCTATTTTGTCTTCCACTTTCAGCTTCTTCGACATTGGTAGGAACTTACGAAGCATTTACAAGGAATCCCCGGAGAAAAGGGGAGTTTTGCATAGGATGATTAATGTTGATTTATATAAATTTTACAAAATATATAAAAAATTAATTTAAATTAATAAGAATCAAATATAATAATATATATTATATTTTTAAAAGATCAAAATGAAAATACCACAAATACTTACATTCATATTCATCATATATTTTATAATTTGATATATATACTTACATTCATAGTTTTAGAAAATTTAGGTTCAGAATCGGTGAATTTAAAAAAATTAGGTCTAAATTAAAAAATTAGGGATTATAAAAATAATTGGAGATTTTATTTTAAAATTAGGTTTTGTAAGTGAAAAATTAAAGATTCGAAAATAAAAATTGAGAATTATTTTTAGAAAAAAGGAGATTTATTTAGAAAAAGAATAGAGTCGGTATCGGTTATTTTAGTAGATCGGACACCGTTGAAATCAGAGGTTCTAAAAAATGAATTCGGGAGTCAATTATGGATGGGATAAAAATACTTCACATCGCCCAAAATTAGTACTTAATCGAGTATAATTGCCCAAAGTTAGAAATTTATAAGTTTAGATTTTTATTAATTTATTATCTGTTTTAAAATGCGAATATACTTTAAAGACCTCAATATTTGAAAGTAAACGTATGAATCGCCACAATTACGCTTGGTGTTGGCCTCGCTACGACCAAATATTAAGATATGACATTTTTTTTATTAATTAAGTTAAGTGTAATATGTTGAGCAAATAAATATGCGGGTATAAATAAATAAAAGAATTTAAAAGTACGATAATTTAAATTACAGCAAATTAAATGCTAGAAATAAAAACAACAAATTAAAATACAAGAAAGTAAATTGCAAGATATTAAAAACGATAAATCTAGAACATCGAAAAAACCTTGGGTAGGGTTCTCTCCGAAAAGTCTACGGTCGATCAATATTGATTAACGACCTAGTTAAGCGGGTTGATCTAGTGTAATGCAGTACATGGTAAAATAGGTGTACCATATTTACATGATCCAATGTGCGTGGGTGCATAAAAAAGAAAGTGTACTTACATGATATGATCTTGTGTGTTTGAGCCCAAGTAAAAATCGACTATGTATGATCTGGTGTGGCATGGCTCACGGGCTCAATATACAATCATTTGGGTTGGTGCATGCCCACTTTTATCGACTACGGGTGATAGCGAGTAAGAAGTCTTTTGGTGTTTGGACGACGGGTGCATTGCCTCTGTTTGCAACGATTTGGCTAGAACGTGCCACACAATTTTTATAATTTTTATTTTTCCTTATTCAGGCGAACGACGACTCAGATGATCATATGACTATAGTTGAACTTATCTCGATGATAACTTTTGAATAATGTCAATAGTGTTATGCACAATAACTCCGATGATCGTAAATTGAGGCTCAAAGCCTCCCCTTACGTTTTCTAATCTTTCTCCTCTTTATTCAAATAAAATATATTTCTTTTTTTTTCTCTCCCACCCATCAAATCATAAACCACTTTATTTTTAAATTATCCGTTTTTTTTTCTTTCATTAATTATAATATACCCTTTATCCCTTTTTACCCCTAAGCTAAATATTTTTAATTGGACTTTCAAATATTATGCTCAAATAATGAAATCCAAAACCGAATTTTACAAAGCTTAAAATTCGAATTGTTACAAGTAGCACATATGAAGGATTATGCAACTTGACACCTCCGATTATATTGCTGACGTGACCAAATTTTAGTTCATATAAAAAAACGATATATGGATGAGATGGTATTGAGATACGATTGATATAACAAGTGCACACTCGTACCCATAAAATTAAATTTTAAAAATAACTAACTAAAAAAATAGTAATTAAAAATAATTAATTAAATATAAAAAAAGGTAAATTACACCAGTGACCACCCAATTATTTGGGGATACCTATTTTGACCACCCAACTAAAGAACTCGTCAATCAGGTACCCCAACTTTGAAACCCTACCTATTTTGGCCAGTGACGTGGCTGTTAATTAAAATCGGTAAAATTACACATTTAATCCCTCTAATTTATTTATTTTTTTAACTGTTAACAGCAGTGACGTGACGTGTCATCAATCGATTGGATGATTAATTTTATTTATTAATTTATTTTGATTGGTGAATGATTAATGGAAGAAATAAAATGCAAAGCTTATTGCATGTAAGGGGATTTGAACCCACAACTTTTAGCACATCAAGCACTCATCCAATGAGTGAACTACTAGACCAAGTTGCTTCTTATGTCAAAATATATTCACATGTATTATTAAGTGATAAAGTTTTAGTAAAAGCCTAGAATAACGAAATTTCAAGTCGATTAATATTTAAATTAAAATATTAAATATTTAAATTAAAATAATAAAACATTTAATAAATAAATCAAAATAATTAAATATTTAAAGTACATATATTAAATATTCGAATATTAAATATTTGAATATTTTTATTTAATATTATTCGAATTAAAATATTTGAATAATATTAAATATATAAATAAAAATATTAGTTGAAAATTAATAAATATTCGAATAAAAATATTTATATTTTAAATATTCGAATAAAAATTATGAATATTCGAATATTTGAATTTAAAAATATTTGAATAAAAATATTTAGATTTTAATTATTCGAACAAAAAATATAAAAATATTTAAACAACAAAATTCAAATATTCGAATAATTAAAATCTAAATATTCAAATAAAAATATTTAGATTTTAATTTATTCGAATAATTAAAATCTAAATATTTAATATTTTTATTTAAATATTAATCGATTTAAACGGTCGAACTTTGTCAAGGTAATTCAAATACTAAGATATAACCATTTAATATTTCATTTTCGGGTTTTATGTCACAAATATTATACTGGCTTAGTGGTTGAGCCTTTTGTTTTATAAGCAAGAGGTTAAGGGTTCAAATCTCCTCTTTATCATATTAACACAACATTTTCCTTCTTCCTTTCTTTCTCACCAACCAGGTGGTGACACGTGTCACCACGTGATTGGAGAGAAAAATATATTAATTAATTATAAAAATAAATAAATAAATAAAATTAATCACCCAATGTGGTTGTGATACGTGTCATAAATCAGTTGGGTATTTAATTTTATTTATTTATTTTTATGATTAATTTAAAATAATAAATAAATTAGAGGGATTAAATGTGTAATTTTACAACTTCTAATTAACGTCCACGTCATCATCATTAACTGACACGTGAAGTGGCCAAAATAGGTAGGGTTTCAAAGTTGGGTACCTGATTGATAAGTTCTTTAGTTGGGTGGTCAAAATAGATATCCCCAAATAGTTGGGTGGTCACAGGTGTAATTTACCCCTAAAAAAAATGATAGCACGTCTTCATTTGCAGGATTTTGTCGGTAGTCGGAAGTGATACCTCTGATCCAATTTCAGTAATACAACCATTATTTCAAATATTCTAACTTTTTTAAAAAAAAAAATTTCTAAGAAAAGTAGATAAGAAGAAGATGGACGATGAAATGAGTGTGAGATTATAAAAGGGAGTCCTCGTACACATTTTAAAATGACTTTTCAATGAAACTCATTATCTATAAAAAAAAAAGGAAGTTTCGTTAAAAAAAATAAAATTTATTATATTAAATTAATTTTTGACATATCAAAGTAACAATCACAATCTAAGAAAACAAGTTTCTTAGAATTTCTTAAAAGAACGAATGTCAGAATAAAACTCGTTATTTAAAAAAAAACAAGTTCTTTCATAATTTTTTAACGTGAATTGTTTTTATATGGGCGATTTAGTGAAATACTGAATTATAACAAAATAATCAGAGAAATAAAGGAGATGAAAGTTTATTTTTAAAATATGGTATTTTATATATTGTTTGGGATAAAATCATTTATACATGACATTCTCTCTTAAAATATCATTATTTTTATAATATTTTATAAAATTAAATTACTTTATAAAAAACAATAATAATTTAAAAGATAATGTCATATACAAATATTGCTATATTCATATAAAAAATATTTTATTTTATGTAAAATAAATTTTTTCTTTCTTTTATATCCCTAATTATTTTATTAAAATACTATTACAATATTTTATCAAATTGGCCTTTTATACAACTAAAATAAGGTTACTTTTCTAAATAAAATATGATGAAATTATTTTTATACGCTAGATTTGACGTTTTTGAACCAACCAAAAACTGCTTTGTGGTGAGAGTTATATCTGAGATTCCTGTCTCGACGTGACAGACTGCAGACTTCAGGATTCAGACAGTACAATAATGATTTCATACACTGCCTGGCGATGTGATTCTTTGGGGACGAATATGGAAGTGGAAAAGCCAAAAAGCCAAAATCCCCCTTCTCCTATTATTATATAATTATTTTAAAATATTCAAAAAATAATAATTATATTTAATAATATATTAATATAAAAAATACAATTCGTACTAGTATTACGCAACGTGGTGTTATGTGATCTTCAATATTAGAGATCCTCAATTATGGATAAGATAAGTTAAATAAATATAATTCTTTTAGGTTTTATATAATTTTTTAGATGGTTGAATGATTAAAATATATAATTTAAATTAATTTTTTATTTTTTTAGAATATAATTTTTACATAACCAACTATTAATCTGAGTCGTCTATTTTAATCATCAAATAATTTTTAAAATGTATAAAATTTATTTTTACATTGTTTAACTTATATATCCCTATATATCAAAAGAATGTTAGGTGTAAATTTTATATTATGAAAAATTGTTTTACATTATTTGCTATTCTCTTTAAACATTTTTATATCATTTTTAAAATAAGTTAAAGATTATAAAGACTTATATTATTAACGATTAATTAGTCTTGAAAAAATCCTTATTATTTAAATATTAAAATTGTAAACGTTAATATCATGAAAAACTAATTTAATTTTTTTCGCAAAAGACAATTAAGTCATCAAATTTAAATTATATTAATTAGACTTTTTGAGTAACAAAAATCGTTTTAACTATTATTATATTGACATGATTTTTATCAATATTGATGTGAATAAAGTAAAATATAAGAACAAAGTAAGAGAACAAATATGAGAGACAAAAGAGAGATATTTGTATTATATTCTCAAAGTAGGGTTGTATATAAAGCTTTGACCAAAAGTCTAAATTTATAGGCATAAGGTGAAAACCCTAATTTCAATGGGTATTAAACGCTAATAGTAAAGCCCATTAAATTTTAACTTAATATATGGATATCCACCATGAATAAATATATTCATAACACTCCCCCTTGGATATCCATGAAGATAATGTGCCTCGTTAAAACCTTACTAAGATAAAAACCCTGTGAAAAAAAAATTCTTAGTGAAGGAAAAAAAGTACACACATCTTTGATACGCATAACATGTTGTCTCATTAAAAACCTTACCAAGAAAACCCATTGGGACAAAACCTCGGTTAAGGGAAAAAGAGTGCAATGCGTATTTACTCCTCATCATGAAAATATCACATAAGACCTTTAAATCTTCATAATTCAATATTGAATACAAACTTCAAATGTTGAAGTAGATCATGCACTAGTGGATAAATCTTCCAAATTATTGCTTGAAATGATTCATTGAATAATATTCATCTAAAAATCATGAGGGACAAAACTTGAAGAAATATGTTTCATTTTATCATATTTGATATATCCACCTTGAGATATAAATTTTGTATTATCTCTTTACAAGAAAGCCTGCATCTTATCTTGTGAAAAACATTCACATATCTTCAGGATATGTTTAGCTAAACACATATTTTGGTTTTGTCTCATGCATAACAATTATTTAAAGGTAATGATCTCGTAGCACTTAAATAATATTTCTGGACCAGCAAAGATGCGATGTTTCTAGACCAAATAATGTATATATTGTGCTTTTTAGACCAAGAATATCATTAGCCTCATCAGAAAGAATCTTTGTTTACACTAAGAGACCTAACAACCATAAGGGTGAACAATGAATATGCATTATTCATGTAAAGTCTCTTTCAACATTTTTCTGTATGTCGATTGATGCACAAGGATTTGAGGAGATCTCTTCACAAGTCTCAACTATATTCAAATCATCGATAACACTAAAAATTCAGAACTAATCCACTTAATCAAAATGCTCGGGAAAAATTAAATAATTCATATAGCATTATGCTAATAAGTATTCAATGAGGCGATTATATTAAATACGCCTAAATCTTTCAATCCATAAAAGATATATTTAATATGGTTGAATAATGTTTTCGAGAACTTGAATTAACTGCTTCTGGCAGTCTAAATCCTTTTAGAAGCTTTATGTAAATGTTTTTATCAAGAGGATCACACAAATAAGATGTAACAACATCCATTAGACGAAACTAAGTCATTTCATTTATTGCCAGAATATCTAAAAGTAATTGCATCCACCACCGAGGAATATATTTTCCTCATTCAATTTCATATCTTTTTGAGAATCCTTGTGTAACCAAATGATCTTATATCTCATGATTTTCCCTTTTGATTTTTCTTTCTCACAAAGGCTCGTTTATATCTATGAGCTTTACATATTTCAATGTACGAGCTATATGTCCAAATACTTCTCTTTTTGAAAAAAGATTTTAGTTTCGCCTCAATTGCATCTTTCATGTTGGCCAATCATTTCTTTTTCCAATTGACAATAATTTATGATCCACATTATCAAATAAAATTTCTAGTACTATATTGCATGCAAATATATTGACAACATCGATTTAATTTCAGTTCCATTTATTACCAGACATGACATAATCTATTGAGATCTCTTTATTGTCAGGTACCTATGTCATGTCAATGTCTCTGTTGGAGATCATTTAATCTCTTTTAGAGATTTTCATAAATATTGATTCCTCGATCAGACCATCATAAAATATAACTTTTTTTCCTTTTCGAGGATTTCTTATTTTTGGAACTTACTTGTCTACTACGCTTTAAGCGTAAGTTAGACTCATTAGCAACTAGAGTTTGTCCTTCCATGACATCAAATTTAATCGGAACATTCATAGCTGGTATACGTGACTTAATCACTCTTTTAGGGTCAGCAAAATCATCTAATAATTGATTTGTTAAATGAATTATCCATTAAACTTATAGTTCACATTGTCTATTACGTGGATCAAAAAGAGAAAATGATAATTCATTCCAACTTATTTCTTTCCCTAGCTATTTATTTTTTCCCTTAATGTTGGATAAATTGACTCATTAAAATGATAGTCAGTAAATCCTCTATCAGAAGCTCTTATATATATTCCCAATAAAACTCATCTTTGTGCATTATGGTGGAGCAATTAGAATATATATCGCACACCCAAAAAAATGAGATGAGAAATATTTGGTTCCTGACCAAAAACCATTTATAATGGGGAGAACTTATAATCATTTGTTGGCTTGATACGAATTAGTGATACTACATATAAAATGATATGTCATCAACATTATCAAGACCATTGTCTTTATAAGATAATCAGGAAAATATGCTCATAATTTTATCAATTGAGCAAGTAGCCTCGTAAATACCAAGTTGCGGGTTAATAACAAGGATACATATAACCATCTAGTCGATGCATCGATAAAAATCATAAAATATCTAGATGGACTATATGAAAGGTGTTTGGGCCCATATATATCACCTTGTATCCGTTCCAGAAAATTAATAGATTTGCACTATATTATAGTTGTTGATGATTGAATAATCAAAATGTTTTCGTAGCAAGTATCACAAGAAAAATTACCTTGAAGAAACTCTTAGTTCTTCAAAAATGACCACATAAAAGTGTCAGCAATTTTTCGCATCATAATTGAACCGAGATGGTCTAACCGGTCATGCCAAATAAAATAATCAGTAAATATTTAGTTTACAATAGCATGAGCTTCAATTTGAACTAATTCTTATATAGTATAATATGGATGACAATACATATAATTTTGTCAAAATTTCATTATTGCCTTGAGTTATACTCGTAATATTGAGATAGTCATCATCCTTTTAACCGATATTCTCAATATATTTCTATAAATATCTTTAAAACTCAATATCTCTTTGCGATTTTGACGAGTATAATGCATTGTAAATAAGGAATAAAGTTCCATTTGACAATAACATATTTGCTCAACGAGCATAATGTACTGTAAATATGAGATAAAGTCTCATTTGACAAATAACATATTTGCTCAGTCAGAGCTTTCTGTGATATTAGTACTTCCGGATATAGTACTCATATTATTCCCTTGCATTTAAAATGAGAAAATATGCATAATTATGCACCTTTTAGTACGTGCTTTATTTTATTCACTTTGGGAAATGAAAAATATGTGCTTTGTACCATTCACTTCGGGGAATGGAAAAATATTAAAAAAATAGCACATCATATCAAATCAGATCAAAGATAAGCTCTTCCAAAACACTGATATTTTAGTACTTTGAGATATAGTACTCATATTTCCCTTGTATTTAAATGAGAAAATATTTCTTATGCTTAAGTATTGTATGAGTACTTGCACTTTCTGCTAAGCATAAATCGCCATAAATTATTGCATATTTTATTCTGGAAGTAATCATATTAAGAAAAAAAATTAACATAAAAGATAAATAAATAATATATAAAGTAAGTTAACATAAATAATAAATAAAATAAATTGACATAAAATAAAATAAATAAAAGATCTAAAGAAAATAAAATAAATAACGAATTATTCTCTTGAAGGATTATGAGAAAATTATCAATATCTAATTGAGTTGGATCAATAACGCTATTATTTTTGCCACAAAAAAATCTATTTATCATTCATGATTATGGATAAAATCCATAATACTTCGACGTTTGACAAATACGAGATCAATGATTTGTACCATCGCATTAATAACATAAAGATTTTAATATGATCTCTATATTTCTTGTCATCTTTATAATTCTACTTCTTGTAGATATAAGTATTCTCAAAATAATCACCTTATCCATGTCTATTTTATGATCTCAATCATGATCATAATTACTAATATGATATTTATTCTTTCCGCTATAAAATATCATATTCACTTCAGGGAATAGAGCGGAGACTGATAGGTATTTAAAACCCTTGTATGATATTGTGTCTGTAAGACAACATTAATGTGTGAAAAGTGGAGTATGTTTTTCTAATATATCCTCATCAGTGATACTCTGGCACATAATTGAGTTTTATTCACTAACCATATAGTGAATTATCACGTTGCATTTACTTCAAGGAATGAAACAAATTCAGTAATCACATGGAAT
This sequence comes from Abelmoschus esculentus, assembly GCA_035048815.1. Taxonomy (NCBI): domain Eukaryota; kingdom Viridiplantae; phylum Streptophyta; class Magnoliopsida; order Malvales; family Malvaceae; genus Abelmoschus; species Abelmoschus esculentus. The sequence goes on along the minus strand of JAUCBN010000026.1, from coordinate 5,323,500 downwards.
AAACATCATGCTTGTATAATTGCATAAAATAAACATCATACTTGCGGGAGATTTGTTAAAATAAACATCATAAAATATACCGAACTTTCCACTAATTTGAATATAGGATATATTTAGTTATCAATATCTTGTTAAAATCTTTGTCAAGATTTGTCGACAAGAATTGCGGTATTTGATCCACTTTATCGCTACACAAATACCAAACAATCAAAGATTTTAACAAATTAAAAATCAAATCAAAGATCAAGAGAGAAAAATAACTGATAATTAAAATATAATTGAGGGAGATTATCTTTGATTTATACCAGTAACAAATTCTTTTCAATAACTCCTTCAAGATTTGAATGACAAACATCTTCGTTGGTTAGAGTCTCGTGCTGATAATGTGTTGTGGATAAAGTAAAATATAAGAACAAAGTAAGAAAACTAAGATGAGAGACAAAAGAGAGAGATTTGTATTATATTCTCAAAGTAGGGTTGTATACAAAGTTTTGGCCAAAAGTCTATATTTATAGGCATAAGGTGGAAACCCTAATTTCAATGGATATTAAACCCTAATAGTAAAGCACATTAAACTTTAACTTAATATATGAATATCCACCATGAATAAATATATTCATAACATTTTAACTATTATTATATTGACATGATTTTTATCAATATTGATGTGATAATTTATATGTAAATTATTATTGATGTGAAAATTTAATTAATTTATATATATTAAAAATAGTTAATTAATTTGTATATATTTTTATTTTTTTTAAAAAATCTTTATTTTATTATATAAATCGGTAGTGAGTGATTATTTAAAAAACTAATTATAAATAATATAAAAGTAAAAATTAATTTTAGTAAATGATGATATAAATAAGATGGTAAGTCAGATTCATATAATAATCCTTAATTGGTGTGAGAGAAGATTCATGATAGCAATGACTTACGGATTCTCTCGTATGATAAACATATGGGAGATGGTTTGCCCCAAATCAATGTTGATGAGTCATTTGTTACTCCACTTGTGAAGGAGAATATCATATTTTAACAAGGAGTATAAAAAACTAAACAAATGAACATTCATTCTATTTAAACAAGCAATGATATGAAAGTTATACTAAAAAGAATGAAATATACACCAAGGGGAATAGGCCACTAGGATTAGTAGGAAACTAATCAAATGGATTCCCAGAACAAGGATGGAGCTGCTGCTGTTGCCACTCCAAGATTGCTGAACGAAGCGCATGGTTAGGGATGAGATTGCGATGAGCGAGTTGATTTCCGATCACAGGAGAGGTATTGTGACCACCGTCCAGCCATAACCGCAAATCTTCTAATTCGTATGTGTATCCGTCGGCTGCCATATGTGGGTTTGTCATGACTTCCTGGGAACATAAGCAAACCAAATCATATGTGCAGGTTCCTAAGATCATTCTAGTATAAGTTGTTATCATTTTAGATTGCATGTCAGAGTAAATCAAACTTTAGGCATGGTAAGTAATAAATATGGCATTAACAATGATGGAAGCTAACCTGTGAAATAGGGCAAATGAAATAATGAGGAGGTTGATCGGACCACGCATGGAATGTTGTTAAGGGTCCCATAGAATTTCTAATCCGTTCAAGCACCTTGTAAACCTCTGAAGCAAGGTCTGGTCGACGGCTTCGGTCAGTATCACAGCATCTCAAAGCCAAGTGAGTCAACTGCTCAACTTGTTCACATGTCCAGACTCCAGCTGAAGGATCCAATAAATCATGAAGATATTGTCCATTTACTGCATATTCCACTTCCTCTGCTAAAAACAAGGGTGGCTTCCCAGTAATCAACTGTAGTAATATAATGCCAAATGAGTATATGTCAGAACTAGTAGTCAACATTCTTGTGGAGAAAAACTGAGGATCCAGGTAAGGAAGTATGTGGCTTGTATCATATTCATCTATGTCGCTTAAACTCGTGAGAGAAATGAGCACATGGCCAGCTCCGAACTTGCTTAATTTGCAGCCAAAGTTGGTATCAAGGAGTATATTCCCTGGTTTCAAGTTGCCATGAACTAACCTTTGAGGCTCAACGGAATGTAGGAAGATAAGAGCAGAACATATCTCTGTAGCAATATGTATTCGAGTTTTCCATGACAATGCCGGAGTATTATCTCTGCGGTTCAGACGATCTTCAAGGCTTCCGTTGGGAAGATATTCATAGATCAGAGCCCAAATTTCCTGGCAGACTCCAATTAGTGTGACCAGGTTTGGATGCCTCAGCTTACTCAAAACATCAACCTGAAAAGAATAAGTATATACATATTGAATAACTTAAAATTTTTCAAATCAGGGTCACTAAACAACCACATTACTTAGCTTACCTCATGCTGAAATTCCAAGGGAACTTGTAAGCTATGTTGATGGAGCACTTTTATAACTACTTCGGTGTGACGAAGGGTACACTTATAAATGCTCCAATATGCTCCTTCGGCAATCTTAAAGGAAGGGTGAAAGTCCTTAGTTGCATCATGAATTTCAGCGACTGAGAACTCCAAGAACTGTTGCTTGCAAGTGTTTGCACACTTTATCTGCAACTCATCTCGTTCTCTCTGGCAGATTTTTAACTGCTCCGTGACCGATGATAGATCAGCTTCCAATACTTTAACATGATTATCCAATTCTAACTTCTGATCTATGGCAGCTCTGAGCTGTGGCTTGATCTCTTCAAGCTCCTTGCTCAGTGTTTGAAGTGTTGCTTCGGTTTCCTTCCGGCATTTCAACTCTTCATTGTATAAGCTTTTCAGTTCACTTACCTACAAGTAAACATGGGTTGTCATTACAAAGTTGTGGGACTAGAGAAAGTCAACAAAATAAACAAACACTTCAAATCTGTAAGCTAGAAATGTGGCATTACTTGGTGTATTACAGCGTTGAGAGCATCCTTTCCAGATTTCACTTGCCGGTCCAACTTGTCAAATGGTATAATTTCACTACTTCCTTCCTGTGAAATTTCATAAACCATTAAAAACAATTAACCAATGGTATAATTTGATCACATGCTTGATGTATATATTTGGTCCATTGATATAAGCTTCTAAAATAACCAATAACTTTGCCAGAGTAGTACATGAAACTCAAGCCAGTACTCTGAACTCTCCCCTGGTGTCTCAGACACAGATAGATCCGAATTGCTAGCCATTCTGCTAGCGCGTGTCTGATAACTAGAACTCGAAGAAGCGCAACTCGGATCAACAGGCAACCTGCATGAAGTGATCATAAGTATGCAGGAATTCAGAACATAACAAAAAAAAGACTATTATCTATCGGTGCACCTCATACGAATGAGTTGCCCCGCGCAAATAAACCAAATTTTGCAGGAAGGAGACGCAAGTAGCTCCACAGTTTGAGCTTTTACAGATTTGAGATCAGCCATTCCCCTGCAAGTGATCAAGATCAGCAAAATGTAAATACAAAATTTGGGCATTAGAGTAGTTGCAAAAACAACAGGTTTCAGACACCATATAATCATAGATGAAAGTTTTAACAGATTATTTTTTACTTTGAAAAATGCTTGTTAGCTGCAGCTCCCATGACAAGTTTCTTGATTTTGTGTTCACCGATTAGCTCAACTATGCCCTCTGCAGCATCATTCATCTCAATATTTAACTTTGTCGTTTTTACCTACATGCAGGGATGGAGGCACATGTTAGATGGGAGTGGCAATTGTCTCAAATTTGAAGGATTAATTGTATTTTAGACTTTAATAATTCTGAAATCATTGAAATTAAATCTTTATTTCTTTCAAATTTTTCTGTTTTTATTTTTTTTTATTTTTCAGACTTTGTGAATTAAAATTAATGAAATTAAAATTTGATCTCTAGTTTTGGTTATAATTACTGTGCAAGACCTTCCAATTTTAAAATTATTAAAACCATACCTTAATTACCTTATGGTTTAATTACTTTTAAACATTAATTATCTATCTAAACTATGTCTTTTGTTACAAATAGTTACCTAAAATAATTTTTGAGCCAAGCAGGTGCTAAAGTTTTTTTTTATTATTACTATTTTAGGTGTTTGACAGTTAATGAACATTTAAAAAATTATGTTGGGCAATTAAAATACGATTACATATCATGTGAAATGCTTTATTTTAATTTCTTTTATTTAAAAAATTGAAAATATCATATTTTTTTAAAAAAAAATCTTCAAAATAAGTCCTAAATCCTAAATTTATATTGCGGTTGTTGTCGTCGTTAATAATCGACGGCGTGTCTACCACTTCCGTCACGGATCCTAAAGATAATTTTTTCATTCTCCCATTATCAAAACTCGACATACAGCGACTTTAATATCAAAAAAAATAATAAGAGAAAAAATAATGGATAAAAAATGATAACCGATCAAATGATAAATGACGTACAAATTTTATGACGAAAAAAAATTATTCCATCATCGATAGCTGGATGAACCATTGACACCATTGACATGATTTGAGTATCTAAGGAATTTAGGTTTATTTTATAAATTTTAAAAAAATTATATATTTTTTAAATTATGTTAAAAAATAAAAAAATAAAATTAAAGTAATATGTCATGTTTTAATTGATTAATAGAATTTTTAGACGACTGTTAATATTAACGTACCAAAAATAATAATTATAAAAATATTGAACATTTATATAACTTGAAAAATACTTTAAACGTATATTTAAAACCAAATATATGATTTGAGAATTAAAATATTATTCATTTCAAAGTTAATCATTCTTCCCCTCCCGGTTGAATCCTAGTCCTACATCTACATGATAGTTTTCTGCAGGAGTTTCAGAAGAAGCTTTTGGATAACTGAAAAGGATTAAAAATACTTACCCCGTTTAGATCACATATAAGAAGGTAATCATCCATGATACGATTCAAAATCTTCTTCTCAAATTCCTGTCGTTGAAGCTCGCTGGTTATAAAACTCATACGACCTAGAAGTAAAAAGGAAACAAAATTTTAAAAATCGGAATGTTTCAAAGAAGCAAAGGCTTGAGTCAGATACTCAATTGGAACTTACTCAAGCTGTTAAAACTGGAAGGCTGATGAACATGAAGAACGCAGATTTTCGCCGGAGAAAGATTCTGCAATGCCCATAACAAAATGCTCTTGCTTTCTTCAACGGCCGTTCCCACAGCAACGTAGATGGTTTCAATTTCATCACTATCGGTCGTTTGATCCATTACTGGGTTTATTCAGATGATCTCTCTTCTCATTTGCCTGATCAATTGTTCTCAAGATAGACGGAAATCAGAGGCAGAGGCATATTTGATGTTGAGAAGAGGTATTTTCGTGGAAATATTGGAACTTCTAAAAAATCAATTTTAGCGGCAGGAATGTCCATATTGGAAGACGACGACGAAAATCTTTGACTCAGGTTGATCCGAGGGCTGTGATTAATCGGACTTTTAAATTAAAATGTAAGGTCAAAAAATTCAAATGATACCAAAGTTTTTCATTTTTATCGCTTAAAATAACCATCATTCAAAAATAAATAGTTATAATTTTTGAGAATTTTTTAGCATGAGAGTACACGTAGAATTAAAAATCTTGAGTTGGACATGATTAATAAAATAAAAAAATTAATATAAAAAATTCAGATTTTAATGTATATGTTATCAATAAATGAATAACTACCATAGAAACTTTCAGATTTTAAAATAGATACTTGCCTACGAAAATTATACGTAAATCTACCACTCATCATAACACATTATCATTGAATAAAGATTTTAGGCTTTGTTTTCTTTTATGATAGAAAATTTTAGTTTGGATTCAAATTAAGATTTTGTAGAAAGTTTAAAAAATAGATTTTTTAAAACTTTGAGAAGCTATTTGGGAAAAAAATTAAAATTTTTACGCTCAAAAGCTATGATTTTATTTAGTGTTTTTGGTTGTTTTAAAATTTGAGTAAAAAAGTTAGTTTGAGAAGTCAAACTCAACTAAAAATAAAGCCTTAATCACACGATCAATAAAAATGGACAACTGTTATACATGTAATTAGGGGTGACTATTCGACTGAGTCGAGTAAAAATTTTTCGAGTTATTCGAGTTGATGAGTCATATTTTACAACTCAATCTTTATTTGAATTTTTTTGTTCGAGTTGAGTTTAAGAAATTCAAGTAGAGTTGAATTGAGTAAAGTTTTCGAGTTTCTATAAATATTTAATTGTAATTATTTATCATGTTATAGTATGATTTGATTCTAATTTAAACGATTTTCTCTAATCATATAATATACATATGTAGCAATAATTCTTTATATCTTTATATATCAATGTATATATTATAAAAAATTAAAGATTTGTCTCAAACTTAAAAATTAATCTTTTAATTACTAAAAATTTCGAGTTATTCGAATTTTCATTTTATAACTCGAACTTTATTTAATATTTTTTGAGTAGAGTCGAGTCTATAAAATTTTGAGTCGAATCAAAATGAATCAAATATTTTTACTTCGAGTCGAGTTGAATCATTCAATTTTTTTTAAATTTAGTAAAGTTTTGTTCATTACATAATCAATAAAATTAAAAAGTAAAATAAAAATTAGAACGAAACTTATTAGAATTACACATAAATCCATCACTCACTGTGACACATTATCATTTGATAAAAATCTTAGTCTCATGACCGAAAAATATTAATTTTTGTACATGTAATCAGTAAAATGGATAATTAAAAAAAATTATATTATGAAATGGACATTTATTCCCTAAGTTATATATGGATCTGTCACTGATTATAACCAAAGATGAAATTATATGAGGTAGCGTTGAGCAATTGTCTCAATTTTTTTTCACATATCTTTTTATTCTTTTAGATTAATTTATTTATAAATTTTTCTTTACTTTTAAATATTTATATTTTACTCCAACCTCAGATCTTGATTTCATATCTTACCATCATCGAATAGAGATCTCAGTCACATGACCGATAAAAACGGACAACTTTAGGTATTTATGATCGAATATTCTTTAAGTATTAAATTGAGAAGTATGAAAAAGTCTAGGGACCATTTTGAAAAATAATCTATAATAAAATAAATCTAAACATTTTTTTTCCTTTCGTACGATTGTTATAGTGCAGTGCATGGAAACAACGGAGAAGAGTCTCCTTTAGTAGTCTAACACATAATTTGATTAAGCAATGAAATCATGTCAGGAAAATTCTATAACTGGCGTCGAATACTGTTGAACACCATTAATGTTGAACATTATTGAACACTATTAAATTAATTAATAAAAATTTTAAATCTCAAGGACTCAGTATGTAATTAATAAAAGAGTGATAAACTCAACATATACTTGATAATTATATGATTAGTCCTCTAAATTTTAATTTTTTACAAATTAATTTAATAATGTTCAGCAGTGTACAACATTAACAATGTTCAGTGGTCTTCGACGCCCGTTGTAGACTCATCCAATCATGTCAACCCTTGATTATTACGTTTAATTACTTATTACGACTTTTAAATTTATTTTATTTATTTTTTTGTAATAAGTGGTATTTTGTCAATGATATATGCATAGTTAACACGATTTAAAATTCTTTTATTCTTTTTTTTTCTCTTCTAATAAGTGGTATTTTGTCAATGGTAAATGCACAGCAATTAGTCATTACGCGTTTCGTAACATATTTCCTTATTTTTTATTTTCTGATTTTTGAATTATTTTTATTATTTTATAAAAAGATCAAATAAATATGATTGATTTTTTTATTAACGATCAATAGTAGTAATAATAAAATCAATCGATTAATAAATTATTTAATCAAAATTCAACTTAAATTCATATTTAATTTAATATTTTAATAAATTAAACGAATCGATTTATGTTTGAACTTATCTGTGCCGATTTTACATTGAATTTGTTGTTGTTGAACTTAAATCTGACACGAGGTTGACTTTGTTTTCCATAACATGTCGGCATTGACTTTTAAATTATGTGTTCTTTTTCCTCTCAATTGTAGGCGTTGAATGTCCGTACGTAGTTACGGTAATTGACTCTGAATAAAACAATAACTTTGAATTCCATAATTCAGTTGCGACTGTAATGTATAAGGTTGAGTCCCTATTCAGGGAACGCATTTATGGAATGAAGGTATAGCTTTAAATTAGGTTGAGACGTTATTATTTTGATCATTCACATATTTTTTTCGCTCGAAGAAATTAAAGTAAATACAGATTTGATCTATTGAAGTTATTTACTTCACAATAAAAGCATATCTTTCATGAAAGTATTGTTGAGAAATCATGGGATCGAGAAAGCAAAGTGGAAAGTCGAAGAGGACGTAAGAGTTTTTTATTTACATCTTCAGATAAATTTCGAGGGTAATTTTTTTAAGGGGAGAGTTATAAGGACCCGGATTTCAGGATCTAAGGATCGGATTAACCCGAAATGTTGGGCTTTGTTGTTTCGACTTAAAGGTCTTGTTGGGTCGATGTTAAGCCTAGGGATTAAGTGTTTTTAGTTTTTTTAGGTCAAGATAATTTTAAGGTGGGGTATTTTGATAATTCTTTAATTGAGGATAAAGAGGAAAAAGAGAGATTTATGGTTCTACAAAAATGTGTGAAGGTGAGGTCATTTTCGCTTTTTCCTGTCTTTTACACAAGAAAATCTTGGTAAAAAGATTAATCTTTGGAAGTTCGGTTGTGAATCTCGTTTTAGAGGTTGATGGAGAGTTATAGAGCATCAAAGGGTCTATAAAATAAGTTAAATATGTATTAATTTTGTAACACCCTCGACCCGAATGTCACATTGGGCCTCTAACTCAAAATCCGTATTATAAAATTTTGCTTCAAAATCTCATTTAACACATTTAAATCCAATAAAAGTCCAATTATTTCAAATGACATAAAATTCAAATAATTCAAAAGCTTGTAAAGGAGCTCCAAATAAATATAATCGTTTAAAAGTATTTGACTCAAGCCCAAATAATATATGAGTTATAAAATATATATAGGGTCCTACAAGTACATTTCCCAATTCATCTAGTAAAAATATACTTTAAACACAAAGTCGATACTGAAAATCCAACCCTTGATGGTGCTCTTTCAAGCCAAACTACGACCTAGAAACCTACGCACGCAAACACATTCTGAACGCTAAGCTATGAAAGCTTAGTGGGTACACCTCCGCTTGACCCACATCGCACATATCATAAATAAAGTAATGCTACATGAATGATGTTATAGAATGATAACAATGACGTTACAATATCCACCTAAACACATGATAAACATGCATGTATATTTTTGCACACAATATATACATAATCAAGAGAAGTTCACATAACATCTCAAATATGATAATAGTATAAGTAGTGAGGCCTGCATCCATTAAGCATCGGGATCCTACACTACGAGCAGGGAATGTATCTTTAAAGCATCAAGATCCCATACTCTAAGGACCGGGCTCTCATCCATTAAGCATTGAGATCTTTTATCTATGTTTAAAATGATCCATCACGAATCTTCAAATGAACTCTGCATCCATTAAGCATCGGGATCCTCCATTCGATAATCTTAGAGGTGTTGTAGCACTTTATATTGGGTATCCGGATCTCACAACACAATTATACAGTAAATAGGTAACCTATCAACACATAGCAAAGTTCCTAGCTACCACATAGTACGTATATAATCCACTAATAACCCATGTGTTACTATCATCCTCTACTCACCCACCATTTATCGAGTAATTAGCCAAACATTCCTTAAACAGGGTTAAATTATAAGTTTCCCAATTTTAATACACTTTGTACCTTAGGAGACCCTTAGGACCCTTTACCCAAAATTATAGAACCCTTGAAATCAAACACTATTTTTTAGACAAATTACCCAATGAGTACCAATATTCCTATATGGGGTATCGGTATGTCTCTTGGTATTAATATGCCTCTAACACCTATCGGTATGCCAAAAGCTTTGAACTAACAAAAATATCTACCCGTATCGATATGGCTAGCCTTGTGCCGGTATAGATCTGTACCTGTATTAATACACCTATATGGTGTACTGATATGCCTGTATATTAAAAATCCAATGCAATAGTAGTATGGATACCCAAAAATGTTACTAGAATTCAAATTAAGCAAGAGATATTTGTACACGAGTTGTCTTACCGATATGTCTCTTATGTTTAACCATCTAAATTACTCTAGCGTACCGATACACTCCCAACCTGTATCAGTACGCCTACACAAAAATAAAAGTCTAGGATAGAAAATCACCAAAATTCCCGAATCAACCTAAGTGGTTGATCCTAAGTTGCTACTATAAGTTATTGAGATAGTTTAAGGCGTGTCTCTAATCATTTTACAGCAAAACAATCATTCAAACCAAAATTGCCATTAAAGGTTCTCTAAGCTACCAAAGCAACCAAACAATCAACCATACATGCAATGTAACACCCTAAAAATTATTCCTAATTTTAAAACCTAATTTTAAAATCCTAAATTAAAACCCCTAGCTTTTAGATTCCTAATTTTTAAAACCCTAATTTTACTTCAAGTTTTTAAATTGATTTTTAAAATCTGAGGAAAAATTTATGAGATAAGATTATAAAGTTTTGAAAGTTTTAAATTTAAATTTAAAGATTAAAAGTTAAAGTCATTTGATAACTTTTGGATAAACAATTTGTTTTTGAATTAAATTTTATTTTTACTGAGATTAATTAATTTTTTTAAAAAATTTATCTATAATCAATCTTTTTATTATTATTTTATTTAATTTTTATGGTTTAATAAAATTCTATTTCTAATTGGAATTAGTTAGTTTTCTCTCTATATACATATTTTGGTCTAAGAGAAAACCATTAATTATTTTTTCTATCAAGATTTTCTAAAGCGGTAAAGCCTATATTTTTATTCTTTATTTTTTTTCGAGTTCAAGATGGCGAAGGTGTGTTCTCTTACTGGTGCTATATATGTTTTCCGAAAATATAGTTTTTGTGTAACATTCTTAATATTTTGTGTTTTGAAAAATAATCGTGTTTTGTTAGCATGTCTAATTTTTGTATTGTGATTTTGATTGTGCATTTGTGTTATCATGCATATATGTCATTACGATTTAAGAAATATTAAAATTTTCAGATTTGAGATTTCACATTTTTAAGAGTAAATATGATTTTTATATCTTGTGAATTATGTTTTCGGATAAATTGAGATTTCAGACAAATTATGATTTCAGATTGAATTGTGATTGTTTTCGGATTTTCAAATCACGTTACATCATATTGTGTGCATGTGATGGGATTGTGTACGGAGAAAGTCGTGGTAGCTTTCCGGAAGCCTAAGACCATCCTGAGATTTTGGTGACGTTGTAGGTGAGGATTCTGGGGAACTCTTTCACTCAGATTGGTGACGCTGTAGTTGGGATTTGTGTTGTGCGTATGATATCATTCATATATCATGATTTGCATTTTTCCAAAACTTTATTCTTGAAAAAATTATTTATGTGAATCGTATTTTATTTTTATATTTTTGAAATATTACTTTTGAGAAATAATTTTGTAAACAATATTTTTTTATCTGCACTTTAGAGATACATTAAACCTTTTAGCTTACCCCCTCTTAGCTTTTCTCTTACAGATCTTTAAACTTTAGGCGTTGCAGTATTTGGAGGATCTCAAATTTTATTCAGTTTTTCATTATAAAAAACGAAACTATTTTTAGTTATTCAAGTTATTATTTATTATTTTATAAACTTTAAGATATTTGAGATATTTATGTTACCACTATGGTTTTATTTTAAATTAAAGTATATATATTTTTTAAAGTTGGTTCCTTGAGGGTAAATTTTTCAAACGTGACTTCCTAGATTCGATCTATTTCTTTTAGGTCGATTTAGGGGGTTACATTTATTGGTATTAGAGCTAAGTTTAACCCTCGGATTGTGAGTAATACCCTGAAAATTATTCCTAATTTTAAAACCTAATTTTGAAATCCTAAATTAAAAACCCTAGTTTTTAGATTCCCAATTTTTGAAACCCTAATTTTTCTTCAGGTTTCTAAATTAATTTTCGAAATCTGAGGGAAAATTTTTGAGATAAGATTATAAAGGTTTGAAAGTTTTAAATTTGAATTTAAAGATTAAAAGTTAAAGTGATTTGATGATTTTTGGATAAACAATTTATTTTTGAATTGAATTTTATATTTACTAAGATTAATTAATTTTTTGATAAAGTTTATCTATAATCAATCATTTTATTATTATTTTATTTAATTTTTATGGTTTAATAGAATTCTAATTCTAATTGGAATTAGTTAGTTTTCTCTCTATATACATATTTTGATCTGAGAAAAAACCATCAATTATTTTTTCCATCAAGATTCTCTAAAGCGACAAAGCCTATATTTTTATTCTTTATTTTTATTCGAGTTAAAGATGGAGAAGGTGTGTTCTCTTACTGGTTCTATATATGTTTTCCGAAAATATAGTTTTTGTGTGACATTCTTAATATTTTGTGTTTTGAAAAATAATCGTGTTTTGCTAGCATGTCTAATTTTTGTATTGTGATTTTGATTGCGCATTTGTGTTATCATGCATACATGTTATTACGATTTGAGAAATATTAAAATTTTCAAATTTGAGATTTCACATTTTTAAGAGTAAATATGATTTTTATATCTTGTGAATTGTGTTTTCGAATAAATTGAGATTTTAGACAAATTATGATTTCGGATTGAATTGTGATTGTTTTCGGATTTTCAAATCATGTTACATCATATTGTATGCATGGGATGAGATTGTGTATGGAGGAAGTCGTGGCAGCTTTCTGAAAGCCTAAGACCACTCTGAGATTTTGGTGATGTTGTAGTTTAGGGTTTTGGGGAACTCCTCCACTCAGATTCGTGACGCTGTAGTTGGGATTTGTGTTGTGCGTATGATATTATTCATATATCATGATTTGCATTTTTCTATAACTTTATTCTTGACAAAATTATTTATGTGAATCGTATTTTATTTTTATATTTTTAAAATATTACTTTTGATATATAATTTTGTAAATAGTGTTTTGTTTTTTTATCTACACTTTAAAAACACATTAAGCTTTTTAGCTTACCCCCTATTAGCTTTTCTCTTACAGATCTTTGAACTTTAGGCGATACGGTATTTGGAGGATCTCAGATTATATTCAGTTTTTCATTATAAAAAACGAAACTATTTTTAGTTATTCAGGTTATTATCTATTATTTTGTAAACTTTGAGATATTTGAGATATTTATGTTACCACTATGGTTTTATTTTAAATTAAAGTATATATATTTTTAAAGTTGGTTTCTTGAGGGTAATGTTTTCAAACGTGACTTCCTAGATTCGATCTATTTCTTTTAGATCGGTTTAGGGGGTTACATACAACAAGCCTAATTTTATAAGATATATGATGCTATGGGAGTTAGTCGAGTACCAAACTTATGCAAAATGAGTTGCAAACAAAGATTTCTCTATCTTCAAGACTTCTCCTTCCCAAGGCAACTTGAAGGCTTTCCAACATCTTTCTCTACAAAGAAGAGCATTAAAACGAGATTAAACATTACCATGGAGGATTTTAAAACCTAAAGACATTAACCAAATAAGAATGGAGCTCTCAAATATCCATTCCCGTTCTTGCCCCAACCCAAGCCCATAAAACTCTTTTCCCACCCAACTAACACATTTTTACCTTATTGGGTAGATCACCAATAGCTCGATAACTTTTTTAATAAGCTAAAAACGTGATTCCCACTCAAAACAACTAAGTTTGGATCTTTACTCCACCTTTTGTTAGGTGTGAGGGGATGGAGATGAAGGAAAAAGGGTTCAGAGGAATAACTTCATCCCTCTTACACTTTACAAAACATTAAACCCTTTCATCATCTTTTTCATTTAATTAGGAAATTACCATTATACCCCCAACTTAAAAACCCTTAGCCCAATAATGACCCAACACTCATAAGCCCAAGGCCCAAACATTAAGGCCCAATACTTAGGGTTAGCCCGACCCTTGGATTTGCATCTGGGTCGTGACAGCTCTCCCATACTTAAAGAAAATTTCTTCCTTAAAATTTACCTAACAAAAAGAGATACGAATAAAAGGCTCTCATGTTCATCTTGACTTCCCACATTACTTCTTCAATTTCTTTATTTCTCCATAACTCCTTTACCAAAGGTATACTCTTAATACAAAGTTTTTTTACCCTTATGTCAAGAAATCTGATAGGTTGTTCCTCATAAGTCAAATCTGTATCGACTTTGATTTCCTCAAGCTGGATGACATGCAAAGGATCGGAACATAACTTCTTAACATAGACACATGAAAAATATCATGAATATGTGCTAGCTTTGGAGGTAAAGCTAGCCAGTAAACCATTGGTCTCACACTCTCAAGAACATCATACAGTTTGATATACCTCAGACTCAAATTTCCCTTACGCCCAAAATGGAAGATTCCCTTCTAAAGAGATACTTTGAGAAACATCTTCTCTTCTAACTCATACTCGAGATGTTTATGCTTTCGGTCCACAAGCTTTGTATCAGTCAAAAGTTGTTTATAGTCTCTCTTTGATGATTTGCACCTTCTCAGTTTGCCTAACAAGCTCAAAACCTACTATATTTCTCTCGACAAGCTCAATCCAACAAAAAGGTATCACATATCTATGCCCAGTCAAGGCCTCAAAAGGAGTCATTCTAATGTTGGACTGATTGATTTTTCCAACTCCAAAAAAAGTCCACTACATAAAACCTGACCTTATCCTCTAAGATTTGGATGACTCGCTCAAACTGTTTATCGATTCGAGGATAAAAAGTTGTACTAAAGTGCAACTTGGTATCCAAATGCTTATAGATAGATTTCCACAACCTTTTCGTAAATCTCAAATCCCAATACGTTATGATCGATGATGGCACACCCTTGAAATAAAGGAACCCATCATCCCGTATGAGCTACATCTTATTATTTCTTGGATGAATAAAAATGAACTACGATTAGCTTCCATCAATATGCTATCTCTTAGATCCTCTAAAGTTGGTACATATAAACAACCCTTGAAATACAAGAACCTATCATCCGGTATCTAAAATTCTAATACCTCACATCTTTAGACGACCTCTATCTGAGTTACCAATTCCTCGTCAAACATTTGTGTCCTTTTTATATCATGTAATAGCGTGGTTTCAACATGCAACTCCGCCAAAAGACCTCCATCTTCGGTCATCATCAACCAAGCGGACATAATTTTCAAGTTTGACAAACTTTAGACTCAAATCACCGGAGACCATATTCGCCTTGTCGAGGTGATACTCTATGATGTAGTCACAGTCTTTCAACAACTTTATCCATCGTCGTCGTCTTAGATTTAACTCTTTATGGGTGAGCAAATACTTCAAACTTATGGTCGGTGTAGATGTAGCATTTTTCACTATATAGACTATGTGTGGGATAGTTCATTTCATGAGGTTTCAACTATTTCGAGGTGTAAACAACCACCTTACCGTCTTGTATGAGCATACAACCCAACTCATTCAAGGAAGTATTATTAAATAGCACATATTCTTTTCCCAATTCAGGTTGTATTATGACTAAAGCCTCCGTAAGATACACCTTAAGCTATTCAAAACTCTATTGTCTCTTCTCTTTTCATACAAGTAGAACCCCTTTTTATAAAAATTTGTTCAATGGTGTTGCTATGATAGAGAAACCTTTGACAAACCTTCTGTAGTATCCAACAAGTCTAAGAAAGCTATTGATTTCTAACACATTCCTTTGTGGTTTCCATTCCATCACAGCTTGGAGTTTTTAGGATTTATACGAATTTCATCCGCAACATCTATATGGCCAAGAAACGCTACTTCTAACAACCAAAACTCACACATATTAAACTTGGCATAGAGACGTCTATCTCTCAACACCTATAGAACCACTCGTATGTGATAGTCATGCTCCTCCTCTAAGCATGAGTAAACCAAGACTTTGTCGATAAAAACCACCATAAATTGATCCAAGTACAGTTGGAAAGATCTTATTCATTAAGTCCATGAAAGTCGCAAGAGCATTGGTAAGCCAAAACGGTATCACCAAGAACTCATAATGTCCATATCGCATCCTAAAGGCGCTATTTTGGACATCCTCTTCCACCTAATTTCAACTAGTAGTACCTCAACCTCAAGTCAATCTTAGAAATACACAATCAGTCCTCAAATGATCAAACAAGTTAATAATTCATGATAAGGGATAACAATTCTTAATCGTGACTTTGTTGAGTTGACGTTAGTCAATGCACATCCGCGACCCATTATTCATTTTAACAAATAACACCAACGTACCACAATATGACACACTTGGTCGGATATAGCTTCTCTCAAGTAATTCTTGGATTTGGTGCTTCAACTCTTTCATCTCCGGTGGTGGCATACGATATGGTGCTATAAACATCGGTATTGTACCTGATATCACATATATGTGAAATTCCAACTCACGATTAGAAGGTAGTCCGGGTCATTCCTCCCAAAACACATCAAAGAACTCACTTAGTGTCCACAAAGTCTCTAACATTGGGCTTTCAACCCTCACATCAATCACGTGAGCTAAGAAAGCATCACACCCTTGATGTATCAACCATTGGGCTGAAAAAGCTAACACCACATTAGGTAAGGAGGGGTTTCTATCATGCCTCACAACCATCTTAGACCTATCTACCACTCGAAGCTTCAAAATCTTCATTCTACACCCAAGACTTGCATCATGTTTGAATAATCAATCCATTCCTAGGATTGCATCAGACTCTTAAAATGGTATGACCATAAGATCCATATGAAGATTGACCCTTGTACAACGATCGGACATCTTCGATACACTTGATCCACTAGAACACCATAAACTAGGAGAGTAGTCACGTGAATTCCTACCTTAAGATTCTCGGTCAGAATGCCCCCAATATTGAGATATCCCACTATAGATGTAGGAGTGGGTAAACCCCGAGTCCACAAGAGCAACTATAAGAAATAAAAATAAGGTAAACGTACCTAAGATAATATTCATGGTTACAAAGTCATCTTTTTCCCTTTCCACATACTGTCTAGCTGGTACCCTTGTCGTGGACTAGAAAGTGCCACCCGACATATGACTCACCCCTCCACGAGAAAAGCCTCGCCCCCTTTGGTTCGGATAAATGGTCCCTTACACTAATTCGGTCGGCAACTTTATAGTCTTAGGATAATCTCTCATGAAGTGATCCGTCAATTCACAACGATAATATACTTTAACCACCCACAACACTCTTCTCTATGGTCCCGCCCATATTGATGACAAATTGGGGAGGATGTAGACTATCTCTTGTGACCCATTGACTTTGGCATTCAATTCGATCATGAACGCTGATTCGAAACTCCCCTATTCTAATTCCAATAGTTTCTACTCCTCATAGAGTAGGACTATGAGTTGATAGAGTAGTTCTAATTGTTCTCACTTGTACTTTCTTGCCTGACAGATGGTCTATAAGTCAAACCTTGCACTTGCTCCAAGAACTTAACACTAACAATCAACTCTAAAACACTTTAGGTGGAGTGACGATGAGATAAGTTTGGAACTCTTTCCTTAATCCCTTCAGAAACCTCTTACATCTTATCTTCTCTATGATAACCAACACTGAAGCATTCCTATTCAGTTGTAAGAACTCTTGTTCGTAAATGAAAATAGATTGGTTCCCTTGCACAAGATGGGTGAACCGATCTCTCACAATATCTATATGAGTCCCACCCACACACTTCCTCTCGAACTCTTTGAGGAAGTTATACTATGTTTGTTAGTTGAGATACCATCATAGTTCCACTGACTCCTACCATTCTCGTGCATTGCCCTTCAAAAATGATAAAATAGACGGTAACTTATCTTTCAACCTCAGCCTTTTTTCTCTCATAATCCAATGGATATCATGCAACCATTAACTCATTTATAGTGGATTATCTTATACTATCCCATAGAAGTCTATGGACCCTTGCCTTCGTACCTTCTCAATAACTGCCTCCCGAGGTGTAGCAGATAGACTTAGAATAACCCTCACAATCTGGTGTAGTACTCGATTTAGTTGCGAGAAGTAGTTGGCCCCTTGCTAACTGTATCTTCTGACGGTTCCTCCATATCAAACATGTTGTCATCATCATAGTTCCTTTCCTGGTAACCTTAACTTTCCTTGCCGTCTCTTCCTCTTCTTGACATTTCTATTATGCACAACAAACAAACAAGGTCACACCATCAAATTATCAACTTTAAACAAGTACGATTTTGACTCATGGGCATTTACTCATCTGACACTTATATACCATACTAGACTCCCTCGGGGACTTCCAAGAACCGACTAAACATAATCTCTAATACCACTTAATGTAATAACCTCAACCTAGATGTCATATTGGGCCTCCGACCCAAAACTCATGTAAAATTTTACTTCAAAAGCACATTTAACACATTTAAATATAATAATGGTCTATTCATTTCAAATGACATAAAATCCAAGTAATTTAAAATAGTGTAAAGAAGCTCCAAATAAATATATCGTTTAAAAGCATTCAACTCAAGTCCAAATAAAATAAGAGTTACAAAATACATATATGATTCCACAAGTACATGACACAATTTATGTAGTAAATAAACTATAAACATAAATTTGATGATGAAAATTTAACCCTTGATGGTTCTCCTCTAAGCCAAGCTGCGACCTAGAAACTTGCATATAGAAAGACATTACACATGTTAAGATATGAAAGCTCAATGGATACACCACCACTCAATCCGTATTGCCCATATCATAAGTAAAATAATTCTAAATGAATGATGTCATAGCATGATAACAATGACACTACCATATCTGTCTAAACACATGATAAACATGCATGTATATTTCTGCACACAACATATACATAATCAAAAGAAATTCACATAGCATCTCATATATGATATAATATTAGTAGTGAGGCTCGTGTCTACTAAGTATCGAGATCCTACACTGCGAGTAGAGTCTGCATCCATAAAGCATTAAGATCCTATACTCTAGGGATGAGGCTCGCCTTCACTAAGCATCAAGATCATACATCCATGCTTGAAATGGTCCATCAAGCATCTTCGAATGATTCTCGCGTCCATAAAGCATTAGGATGTTAGATTCGATAGTCTTTGAGATGTTACAACACTTTATATTTGGTATCCTAATCCCATAACATAATTATCCAGTCAATAGGTAACATATCAGCAAATAACAAGATTCTTAGCTATCACACAATATGTATATAATCCACCAATAACCCATGTATTACTACCACCATTTAGTCACCCATCATTTACTGAGTAATTAGCCAAATAATCCTTAAACGAGGTTAAATTATCAATTTTTCAGTATTGGTATTCATTTTGTACCATAAGAGACCCTTATGACCCTTTACTCTGAATTATAAAACCCTCAAACATAAACACTAATTTTTAGATAAATTAACTAGCAAATACCTGATACGCCAATATGGAGTATCAATATACCTCTTAGTATCGATACGCCTCCAACACGTATCGATATGCCAAAAGCTTTGAACTAACAAAAATATCTACCCGTACCGATATGACTAGCCCCATACTGATAACGATATCGTATCTGTACCGATACACCTATATGATGTACCGATAAGCTTGTGTATTAAAAATCTAATGCAACAATAGTATTGATATACCCCAGATATCATTCTCCAAAAGCTTTACTAGAATTCAGATTAAGCAAGGGGTATCAATATACGGGTTGTCGTACTACTCTTTATGTTTGGCCCTCTAAACTAGTCTAGCATATTGATACACTCCCAAACCTTATCGGTACGCCTACATGAAAATACAAGTCTAGGTTATAAAATCAACAAAATTCTTAGCTTAACCTAAGTGGTTGATCCCCAAGTTGCTCCTACAAGTTATTAAAATAGTTTAATGTGTGTTTCTACCATTTTACAGAAAAATAATCATTCAAACCAAAATTTCCCTTAAAAGGTCTCTAAGGTACCAAAGCAACGAAGAAATCAACCAAAATTTATGAGATGTATGATATTAAAAGAGTTAGTAGAGTATCAACCTTAAGCAAAACGAGCTATAACTGAAGAATCCTCTATCTTCAAGCCTTTTCCTTCTTAAGGCACTTTGAAGGTTCTCCAACCTATTTATCTACAAAGAAAAGTATTAAAACGAGATTAAATATTACCATGGGAGATTTTAGAACATAAAGACATTAACTAAGAATAGAGCTCCCAAATCTCTATTTTCGTTCTTACCCCAACCTAAGCTCATAATTCTCTTTTCTCACTCAACCTACATATTTTTATCTTTTTGTGTAGATCACCAAAACTCTACAACTTTCTCTCAAACTTGAAAACGTGATTCCCACTCAAAACAATAAAGTTTGGATCTTTACTCAACCTTTTTGTTGGATGTGAGAGGATGAATTTTAAAGAAAAAGGGCTCAAAGGAACAACTTCATCCCTCTTACACTCTACAGAACATTAAACCCATTCACCCTCTTTTTCATTCAATTAGGAAATTACCATTATCCCCAACATAAAAAGCCCTTGGACCAACAACAACCCAATACTCATAAGCCCAAGGCCCAAAAAAGGCTCAAACATTGAATCCCAACGCTTCGGATTAACCCAACCTTTGAATTTGAATCAAGTCATGACAAGTTTAGTAGAGAAAGCTTTTTGTGAGGTTGAAGAGGGAAGAACGATAAAGGGTGATGTTGAGCATCATTCTCAATTTTTTTAGTGTTTTAAGTCTCTAAAATTATCCCTAGAAATGTCAAATTGTTGATTTTAACTTTTTCTTATAGAGAAAGTAGTGGGTGAACTTTTAAGAGGTCTTGGAAAGGAGAAGGTTTGAGCTTGATTGAGTCTACGTTTTTAGCTATTGTAGCTTGAGGTTAGTACAATACTAGCTTTCATAGCATCATACATCTCATAAAGATGGACTTGTTGCATGTTTTGATTGATTGCTTGATTGCTTTGATAGCTTAAAGACTCTTTAATGACAACTTATGATTTTGGTGTGATAATAATATAAAATCGATATAAACACACTCAATGTTACCCCAATAACTTATAGGAACAATTTACGGCTAACTATATAGGTTAAGTGATGATCCTTGGTGAATCTTGAACCCAAAATTTACATTTCTGGGCACGTGTACCAGTAAAAATAGGGATGTATCGATAAGCTAGTGTAAAATAGAGAGCCTAAATAGGAGAGACATATCGGAACATGGGCTAGCGTATGGATACCCCTTATATATTTCAAATTCTAGTAACATTTTCATATACCATTATAGGGGAATGTATCGGTACTATTATTGCATTGGTTGATAGTGCTTAGGAGTACCAATACTCCATGTAGGCATATCGGTAACAATACGGGGGTTAGCCATATCGGTAAGGGTAAGTCCCTTTGGTTTTTCGAAGTTAAATAGCGTATCAGTATGAATTTAAGGCGTATTAATATGGAGTGACATATTGGTACCCCATATAGGAGTATCGATACTCAATAGGCAATCGGTCCAAGAATTTCAATTTGAGTTCAAATGTCTTATAGTTCATTGTAAAACGTCCTAAGGGTTTTTCAAGGTGCGAAATAGGTGCTAAAAATGAGAAACTAGTGCTTTCAGCCTTGAATGTGGAATATTTGACTAAAGGGTTGGTATACCTTGGATGACTTAAAGTGATATAGAAACCTTAGGGATCCTTGGTGGATATGTTATATTGTGTGCTAGCTAGGAGTCTTGTTGTGTGTTGATAGGTTGCTTAGTGTGTTTAGTCTTTGATTGGTGGGGATTCAAATATCCAAGAAATAATATTGCAACACTTAGAAGACTCTCGAATAGGGATTTTGATCTTTGCGAATGCAAGCCTTTTTGGAAAATGCTCAAAGTGACATTCCGAGCATGGATTAGAGGATCCTGATACTGTATGGACACGAACCTCAATCCCATGAGTTTGAAATCCCGATGTTGTGTAGACATTGTTCTCATTCATAGTGTAGGATCTCGATGTTATATGGAAATGAGCCTCACTACTTTATGCTTTCATTTTCTTTGTATATATTGCATAAGATAGTATACATTCATGATGTCATTTGCTTAGGCGATTGTGGTAGCGCCATCGTACCTTGCATGATATAACATATGTTGTATTGCTTTATTCGTGTTATGTTTATTACATGATCGAGTGATGATGTATCCATTGAGGTTTTGTAGCTCAGTGTTCGAAATGTATTTCTATTCATAGGTCTTTAGGTGGCGGCATGGATCGAAGAAGCACCATCGTTGTTGGATTTTTAATATTGACTTAGTGTTAGAGCATAATTACTTAATGTATTGGACTATGAAATTTAAGACCATGTATAAATAATGTAACTCTTTTCGTTATTGAGTTTTAGTCAAATGGTTTTAAATGATTATGTTAATGGAGCTTCGTTTACTCTTCTAAATTAATTGAGCTTTATATTATTTTCAATGGATGAAATTATGTTCTGAACTTGGATATTAGGCTTTTATAAGCGAAATTTTGTAACTTAGGTTTTAGGACGAAGGCCCAATGTGACAATCGGGTCGAGTGTGTTACATTTAATGGTATCAGAGTTTAGATTTAGCTTGGTACAATAATTCAAATAAAAGTCTTATACATGCAACTTAAAAATATTCCCAAATCCCAAATAATTCATATCCAAATATATTATAGTTCAAAAAAAATATATAATAGACATAGTGTTTATAAAAAGTTCATATTGATATCGAAAGAGATGGGGTCGTCTGGTAGAGATCTCCAAGTACCGAACAACTATAGTCAAATTTCTAAAAATAAGACTAGAAGGTAAGAGATATAGGGCTAAGTGTGTCTCTAAGTGCATAAGAATATCACAAATTCTCATGATTTCACAATTCAGATAAATCGCAGAAATTTCACAATGTATGAATGTAGAAAGTAACGGATACATGCCACAAAATGTATGTATATATCAAACTACAAACTCCAATCATAATGTTGGTATAGCCAACCGGTCACAGTAAAGGTAGTTCCCAGAACATCTCACCCTTATTTCTCCAATCATAATATGGACAAGCCACTTCTTCTTCCGTACAATCTCAATCCATACATATGAATATGCAAACACATATCATATTTTAGATAAGTTTCATCATAGTTACTCATACTATATTTCACAATATGCATGACATCATATATCATAGAGTTTCAGTATCATGGAATCATAAAAACAGGCATTCAAAACAGTCAAATTAACTAGGAAATTTAGCAAAAAAAGAGAACACAACTCTAGTCGTAGAAACACTAACGTCGGTAAGTACGTTTCCCACGATCTAAACTAGGTCACGGTCTAGTCGATTTAGAACCTACGAAACAAAATTCTAATATTCAGTCAGAAATTAATAGTATTTTACCATTTAACTGAATTTATAAGAACAAATCACGAGTATCTTATGCAACAGTCATAGGAGTTGGTTGGGTCGTGTAACGACCTAAATTTATGCCTAGCTGTTTTGGAGGACGATTTAGTTGTCTGGTAAATCAGGAAAGATATTAAACCTAGTTTATGGATTTAATACAAAAAATACAATTTTGAGGAAAATAAATTATGAAAAAAATTATCTAAATTCCTTATTTTACCTATATTTGACATTGGTCAAATCAATTTTAGAAAATGACACTTGGATCCTTAAGAATTTTCAAACTAGTGATTACTTTGTAAAAAATAAAAGTGGACTATTTTAGTGACCAAAATATAATTGGATCAATACTTTGAATCTTTAAGGGGTTATTATCGAATCTTACTCACTTGATCTACCCTTCTAGTAGACACTTTTATAACACTTTTTAATTACTAATTAAAGTTTGTTAAATCCATTTCCCCACTTTCACACCAAATCACTATTTTGACGTAACTTCCATTTTCTCTCTATTCTCTTTATTTTACATCAAACATTCCATTATTTTCATCAAGATAATTCACCTCTTTTGTTCTAATCTTGTTTTTACTCAATCCTTAATTGTTCTCTTCTAATCTCATTGTTTACAACTTGTTTTTTCATGTTTTTTTCTCATTTGGAAGAAGGTTGGATAAGGTTTAGAGGAAAGAATTCATTTAAACCTCTGAACTTATAGTTCTTTATTGAAATTTTCAAGTATTTGATCTATTAAAATATTTTTCTAACTTAATTTGGTGTATTAATTGGATTTAATTGTGTTTTTTATTTTACTGGGAGAATCTCATAGTCAACCAATAACTGAGATATTTTAAGAGGTTAATCTATGTTTCTTGAAAGGTTTTAATGTTTAATTGATTGTTTTTAAATTAGCAATCCAATATCTTGTGATTTGGGAGAGTTTAATGGCTTAAAGCAAGTGTTCTTGATG
This sequence comes from Abelmoschus esculentus, assembly GCA_035048815.1. NCBI lineage: Eukaryota > Viridiplantae > Streptophyta > Magnoliopsida > Malvales > Malvaceae > Abelmoschus > Abelmoschus esculentus. The sequence continues at coordinate 5,299,058 of JAUCBN010000026.1, read as the reverse complement.
ATATAAGGTGGCTCAATTATTTTTGGAGGTTTAGGTGCTTTAGATATGAGATTTTAGGTGTGGTTTGATGTTGAGGGAAGGTTAAATCCATAGGATCTTGACTGGGAGTTGTTTGGTAGTGGTTATAAGAGGTTTTCAGTTTGTTTCTGTGATGTTTAAGGGGATGTTGAATAGAGGAACATGATAGAGGTTGATTGATTGCACAAAAATGAATTAATCCCTCGGTTTTTCTTAGGTAAACCGAGTAAATTGATCCTTTGTTATCGGACGACCTTGAAAGTGCATTGAAGGTTCGATAAAGCTTCGACAAGCTAGTTAAGCTTGTGTTGGTGAGTGAGTTTATAGAATAAGTTACAATGATAATCAAACAAGGTTTATGGTTTTAATTTAGATTGAAAGGTTGCCCAAAGAAAGATCAACAGAGAAATGCTCTCAGTTTTCGGTTAATCATCTACATAGGTTCACATGCTCTTAAAGAACATAACTTATTTTTTTATGATCATATGCATGCTTTTAAACTTGCTTAGAAATAAATTGAATCTCATGATCATGCTTTCAGAAAAATAAGGAAATAATTTATATTATATTTTATAAAATGTTGCTCTTGTACAAATGCATTTAAAATGGGATTTTATGTTATAAATGATTGATGCATGTGTATAAAAATAGTGAGATGTGTTGATATATATTTAAAATTGATATTGTTCCCTTGTTATTATCGGATAAAATTAGCCAACTATAGGATTAAAGTGTACTAAATAGAAAATTTTTCACATAGAGTTTGAGATAGCTCTTGCATGTGAACTACAACAATCGAGGCATAAAAAAGAATAATAAAATATCTCGCCTGTAGATTAGATACTTCATAACCGTTGAGGAAAAAATAAAATAGACATGCTCTGGTACGAATATATGCATAAGAGTGAAAGAGACTCCACTAGATGATTCGTATTTTCGATGTGTTTTATAAAAATGTTTCTAATATAGTCACTTATAAATCAATATATATTTGAGAATTGTTGAAACATGTTTTAGATAAATGTTTAGCATGTTTCAGAATGGAAGATGAACATGTGAGCATTTTTGAGCATGATGTTTTGTCAATGAATTGTCAACTTACATTCTTTTTAAAAAGTATATTGTTTAGTGTTCGTCGAGCTTTCCTCACTAAACTTTTATACTTATGCTCGTTGTTTTAACGATGCAGACTCGTAGATTAATTTCGTGGCATCAAGGAAGCAAAGACTTGGCTCACTCTTTAAAAGCTCAAGTATGGTTTTAGTTATGCATAATTCAATAATGGTAATGAGGAATCACCATTTAGTCGAAAACTATTGGTTTGGATACTCTTTTGTTATGAGATTGTTTGGTTTATGAATTTTGGTTTGTATTTGGCCTTTTTAAATTTGATGATTTTTGTTTGGGATTTATAATTTTTTTGTGTTTTTTGATGGTTTATTTAAGGTTAGGATGCATGCCTATAGAGAAATTGATAGTGTGCTTATGATTATGTTGAATGTAGGTTGTGAAGTATTTAGCATGAATATAGAGACTGCCTAAGGTTGTAGAATGTTAATTGATCAATTGTATGTGCTTGTAGGCTTAGTCATACTTAATGGTAAACAATGTGCCTTAGGATGCTTTTATGTGATGATTGCATGATTTAAGTGGTGATATTAAGGCATGTTTACCCAGCAATATCGAAATAAGGTTTGTTGTTTGGATACACGGGCTTGAACCAAGTGTCACGGGGCTAGAGTCTTGACCTAGCTGAACCGCGCGACTTTAGTCGATGTTCTTAGACAAACGACTAAGTCAGCCTGAAAACTCGCTCTGGAAGATCAAACTTCCTAAGGCACTAAGAATGTTGAATCGTTCTAGCGGAAAGCAAATTATGAGTATGGCTACTCAAGAACGAAAAGAAGAACGCGAAGAACACAAAGAACAATGAGAGAGTTTTAGAGTGAATGTCACTTGATTACTCAAAAATGAGATGATACAAATGAGACTGGGGAGGTCTCTATTTATAGTTGATTCCCCTTACATACGACGGTTCCCACTGATTTACATCGATGGCTAGGATCATTTCCTACCAACCACAATGACACAATCCTAAGAATATTCCATGTTAACTAAGGAAACAAGTCCTAGAATACAAGGAAAGTTTACAAGGCCAAAATGGATATCTTCTAGAATCCTCCATGGAACGGGCTAAGTCTGGTGGTGTCTTTAAGCCCGAAATCTCTTTAAGAACCTCTTGGGCAGCAATATGCGCATGTGACACGGGCTCAAACTGGCGGCCCGTGACATTCTCCCCCACCAAACTTAGCGACGCCCTCGTCGCCACCTCAGAACAAAGATAGAACCGATCTTGGGAATTCCTTGTCACCTCGGCTTGCCCCAAACTCTGAATCGGGCTGGATGCTCTTCCCATAAAGAGCACTCGACTCTGGCTCAGTTGTCCACCCAAAGGGACAGCTTGCTTTGGTACTCGTCGCCATCTAACATCAGTCATCGTCCCTCCAAGTGCATCTCGATCGTAGGAGTTAACTCCTACCAGTTATGATTTGCCCCCATTCGGACACACATGGTCTTTGCATAATGACTTGGACGCCACAACATTGAACACTGAGCGGGCTCTCAGAATCGTCGGCAACCCTCGTTTGCGCCTAAGAACTCTGAAAGGTGGCTTGTGCTCTCGCCAAGTATCGACAACTCCATTTGAAGGGTTAGGTTTTTGCTGGCCTACACCCGACAAACAAGGCAAATCAAACTGTAAAACACAATCATTGTGTTCGGGATGTACCTCAATCAACTTTTCCGCATTCACTCTAACTCGCATCAATCCTTCTTCACTTGTGAAGTTTGATGCTCCCACCGATGCTCCGTCTTCATTGAAGCCCGATGCCTCGTCCATCTCCTCAATGGATGGATCTCCCACGGGTTCACTATCATGTGGCTCGGGCAACTCTTGCCCCACCAAGGTGTCCACTCCAGTAGCCTCCAAAGCGATGCCTCCTTCCCTTGGAGCATCCTCGGTAAGCTGAATGGAAGTCAGCTTCTCGATCCTTCGTCCCTTGTCTCGATACACGGGCACAACACAATGTTGTTTCGGATCCAAAATGCAGACAACGTCGGCACAAGGGATGATAAGAGCTTGAACATGTTCAAGGAAGTTAAGCCCCAAAACGAAATCAAAGTCATCTAAGTGAATTAACTTGAAATCTTCCTTGGCCTTCCATTCACCAATCTGCAGCTCTACCTTCCGCACTGTTCCAACAACTGGAACTTCCTTGGCATTAAAAGTCTTGATCTTCTTGGTTAAACTCTCAACTTCGAGACCAAGCTTCTCAGCAGTCATCTTTGACATGAAGAGATCGGATGCTCTAGTGTCCACTAGAGCACTCCTTGATCGTCCCGCCATATTGATATTGACAAATATCAACCCATTCTGCTTCGGGCCCTTCTTCGCCTTTGCAGAATTCAGTATCATTGCCCCAAGCTTACAAGCCTCACTCGACTCGGGCTTGTCCCTTTTGGACTGCTTGGCTCGATTCGGGCACTCACGAACTACGTAAGGTTCTTTGCTCTCGTAACATTGCTTCCCCACCCTTGGCTTGATTGCTCTGACACTAGCAATCGTACCAAGCATACATTCCTCGTCCTCTTGCTCGTCATCCGCATCATTGATTGTATCGGGGCGCTTCTTCTTGGGACACTCTTTCACAAAGTGTGAACCATGGCAATGTTAACACTTCAAAGGCCCTCGATCCTTTTTCTCCGATGGGTTGACAAACTTGTTGACCCTCTCATCATCATTGCTGGAATGATGATCCTCCTCGTCTCCCCCACCAGAGCTCTTGCCTCGGGGCTTGGAAGACTTGGACATGTCAACTTCGAACTGAGCTATGGACTCGGCTGCGGTAAAGGCTTTGGAAAGTTCCTCAACTCCCCTCCGCTCTAGCTCCATTTGAGCCCATCTTTGGAGTCCATCCATGAAGTAGGAAAATCCCTCCGCTTCAATCAAGTCCTGGATTTAGAGCTTGATTTCAATGAACTTTCTGACATAGTCAGTGATGGAACCCTCATGTTTCAGTTGCCGCAACTTCTTACGAGCCTCTCGTTGAGCATTCGTTGGATAGAACTGCTCTTTGAACTCAACTTGGAACTCCTTCCATGTCTCAAAAGGAATGTCTCCACTCGGCTCCTCCGAGCATCTGCGTCGCCACCACAAAAGAGCGACATCAGTTAAATACATCGAAACAACATTTACCTTCTCCACATCATCCTTGATGCCCATGGCCCGAAAGTACTGCTCCATGCCCTACAAGAAGTTATCAACATCTTGGGCCAATCGATTCCCCTTGAACACCTTTGACTTTGGGATGTCCTTCTTTGACTTGGATGCAGTGACCATCTTTCTATTCACCAAGGCAACTTTTTATAAATATACAAGTCTGCCTTCATCTCCTCCATCTCCATCTTCACAGCCTGTAACTCAGCCTCAAGCACATCGCACCTCTCTTCCGCACTGTTGGCCACCTGGCTGAGTTTGTCAACTCGCTCCTCCAGCGTGGTCACAACATCCCTCGAACTTGCTTTTTGGCTTTGCCCAGCAACAGTCTTCACACCCTTTGCCGCAACGTCTTCTTCTCTACGTGCCATAATCACTAGTGCCTTGCTCGAACCACGCTCTGATACCACTTGTCACGGGGTCAGAGTTTTCGCGCAAGGACTTCTACCCGTGCGGTACCTCGGGACACTCGCATGCTCGAGGATCAGCCTAAACGATCTCTGATGCTTATTGGTTTCTCCCTCCCATGGGCTCATCAGGGAAGCGGGGATAGCTCCCGACCAGTGTGGTGTACGATCAGCGCGCTCATCTCAGATGGGACGACTGCTCGGCATGTACTACACTCTTAATGCTATCCCGTTCCCAAGCTTTATGCACCACCAGAAAGTATCTCGCTTGGTCCCACGTAGTCACGACTCACGGTCCGTGACACACGGGCTCAAACTGGCGGCCCGTGACACAAGGCATAAGCAGGTGAAATAGGTCAGGCGTTTCAACACTCCCAGCTTATATTTTGATATAAATATACATATTTTGGCAAGCATTTCGATAAAAGAGATTGGTATATCAAAACCAGAATTGATAGTGTTAAAACATTCTGATATGGGTACAAGACATTTCGATACGTATGGTATTTATGTTAGTTGTTAGCCTAAAACATGTTTTGGATTCTTTGTATTTTAGTCCTTGAAAATTCTATGCTTAATTAGATGAGTTAGGAACTTCGTTTTGAGCTGAAACTTCATCAGTGAGCACGCAATGAACTTAATTTTAAGATGGTAACTTTAAATCGACAAAATGGGTCCATAAGTTTTAAAAATTTTATTTTGATCCTTTTTGCACGAAGTTTAAATTAGGACCCATACGACATCAATTTCCGCTAGAAATGAATATGATCTATGCATGAACAAATAGTAAGTAAAGGAAGTATCTAGACAAGATAAAAAATGGAAAAATATGATTGTTTATTATAGCAAGTCTTTGGATTAGCTTTGGTAATCTGTTCGGGTTGGGTTTCATCTAGATCGAAATAAGAGGGTTACAAGCAGGTGGTAAAGGAGATAAAATGTCTTCCTCAGAATTCACGTAATTTAAAAATTAAATTTACATTGAATTCCAAGTCTCAATAATTCATTAACTCAAACTAAAAATTAAAAATTGCCAAAACCGTTCACATTCGAATTTAGCCCAACAAACTAAAAAATTCATTTTAAGGTGTTGAAAAAGTCAAAGTAAGATCAACTAAAAAAGTCAACAATCAATGGTTAAAGTCAACAATTAGCGATCAACGGTTAGTACTGACATGACTACTTAGGTCAACGTTAACATGACTAATAATGTCAAGTATAATGTCACTAATGACGTCATCACTAAAATCATCGATTCAGGTTACACAATGGATCTTGGGTTGGGAATGGGTCACGGGTTTCAGGTTCGATTTCAAATCGGGTTTTAATATATGGGTCGGGTTAAACATAATTTAATACTCTATCGATTCAGTTCACTCGGTTGGTTTGACTCATATTGAACCAAAACTCATAAAATTGGTTCTCTTACCTGACCCTAATCACCCTAGTCAAAAACCTATAACCCTTATTCCCATATCGAGCCTTACTCAAGCCCCATACCCATACCCATACCTCAAGCCTCACTGTAACCCCTTATTCTTGACTTGAAGTGTACGATAGGTTTAAGATTAATATTTTAAAACTTGTTCGATAAGTAAAAGAGAAAATACGAATTTTAAATATCAAAGTTATATCACAAACGGTAAAATTATAGTTCAAATAAATACTTTGAATAACAAAGGATAAATATCCAAATCAATGCGTGAAACTTAAAAACATCTCAATCCCTAATATCCCAAAACAACAAAAGTAAATTCTCTGATAACTAAACATACTGAAAATAATAATTGGAAAATAAGTATCTGGTTGAGATCTCCAAGTACCAACTCTTGGGGCCGAATATCTAAAATATAAAATAAAAGGGTGAGCTATAAAGCCCAGTGAGTCTCTATAGTGCAGTCACATATCATATTATCATTCAATTCACGCAGTAAATGACCAAGTGAATGATAAATACAATGTCATAAAGAATGCAATCCCATACTCTGAACGCCAAACACAGCGGAGGTAGTTCCCCAGAACCCCTCATTTCTCCAAAACACTTTGTCGTAAAACCATCTTCCTCCATACAATCCAGCCCATGAACATGTAATGAATTAATGTAAATGAACTCAAATGTCTCAGCACAAATATTATAAAATATGAAACACACAACTCAAGTGGTCTGATCACATTATCACAGAGAATCACAAGATTTCAATATCACAATAAGAAGTTATTCACAAAACACAATCTAGCACAAGAAGAGAACACACCTCTCAATAGCACAAGTACTACTGCTGACAAAAACGTTTACCACGGTCTGAGCTAGGTCCTGCTCTAGTTGAGTTAGAGGCTACAATAAATTTTATTAATTAAACTTATTCTAAAATAATACTATGCCATCTAAAAGAACTTAAAAAGAACACATATGCAAATCAAAAGCGACGCTCGTAGGAGTCGATCGAACACGAGGCGGAGGTGATGGAGGTAACACGTCCTCTTCAGAGTCCACGTCGTCTGACAAAGATCATAAAAAAATTCCAATTAAATTCTTATTCAAATCCACTTACTCAAGTAATACTTAAAAGGGTCAAAACAAGGCTTCCGGGTTCAAGTCTAAAATTACTAGTCTCACACTTCAGCACCATTGCAAAGCAAAGTTGGTTTCTGGAAAGTAAAATAATTATTTTCCATCACCATGAATTCACGTGGAAACAAGAATGAAAACAATTTGAATTTGTTTCTTAACATACTGTCCCAAACTAACTCTCACAGAATTGCTTTGGAGAAACTAAAATCCAAATTCTTTACTGCCACCATTAACACGTGGAAACAAATCCAAACTTTGCTACACAATTGCCTTCACACACTCCCCCACCGAGAACCCCTTAACCTAGGCCAAAAAATGACGCACAAAATCCCATAATCGAAACACCCAAGTCTGTCGGTTACCTTCTATGCTCATCGACACAACAACATCTTATACACCACATGTCTCACTCCCCTCCAAAACCGACAGCGAAAGGCAAAGCAAAATACCAACAACCCTAATCGGTCCTATCCAACATCATCTAAACGATAGGCTTAGACCTAAACCCGAAAACTAACGATCGAAACCAACAAAGGATAACCATAACTAATGGTCATGAACAAAACGATGAGCCAACATCTTACCTTTGACCGATTAACAAAACTCTTAAGCGAGGGACGAGTCTAAGGCGGCAAGAATGAGAAGAATATGAAGGAAAGGCTTTTCGGTGAAGTTTTATAAAAAAGGTAAAGTTATTCTCCCACTATGTTTAGGATTATCCATGAAATTCTGATAATACCCCTAATTAAATTTTAAATCCCCAAATTCTAGGGTTATTAAATTGGGAATTCGAATTTAATTAGGGTTTTTCCTTATTCAGATATTTGCGAGTGTTACAACTCTCCCCCATGAAAGAAATTTCGTCCTCGAAATTTTCCTGATGGAAAAAGATGCGGATATTGATCCTTGATAACAAACTTAGGTTCCTACGTAGCCTCATCGTAACCATGATGATGCCATAAAGCTTTAACCATTTTAATAGTCTTTTTCCTTAACACTCTCTTGTCCTTCTCAAGAATCTTATCTGGTTCCTCTTCAAAACTCACGTCGGGTCTTATTTCAATATCCTCAACCAGAATGATGTGAGAGGGGTCTGATCTATAACGTCTCAACATAGAAACGTAAAACACATCATGTATACGATGCAACTCAAGAGGTAACTCAAGTTGGTAGGCAACTGGACCCATTCTCCGCAAGATCTGATAAGGTCCAACAAAACGAGGACTCAGTTTACCCTTTCGACCAAAATGAAGTACCTTCCGCCATAGAGATACTTTTAGGAAGACTATATCACCCACATCATACTCAATATCCTGACGTTTTAGTTTCGCATAAGATTTTTGTCTGTCAAAAGCAACCTTAAGTCTGTCTGTAATCATTCTAACCGTTTCTTCAACTTCTCGAGTAATATTTGGGCCCAAAATACTATGCTCAGTTAACTCAGTCCAACCAATGGGTGTACGAAACTTACGTCCATACAAAGCTTCATAGGGTGCCATCTGAATACTAACCTAATAATTGTTATTATACGCAAACTCTGCCAAGGGTAGAAAATTCTCCCAACTGCCCGGGTAATCAATAAGCATCCCCTCAACATATCTTCAAGAATCTGAATAACCCGCTCAGATTGATTATCAGTCTGCGGATAGTACGCAGTACTGAAATTAAGTCGAGTACCTAGAGCAGTATGAAAAGATTTCCAGAACTTAGCTGTAAATCTCGGATCACGATAAGAAATTATAGAAATTGGCACTCCGTGCAGTCGCATCATCTCGGCTATGTATAACCGAGCTAACTTACTAAGAGGATAATCAACTTGAACCGGAATAAAATATGCAAACTTAGTTAGACGATCCACAATAACCCAAATAGATTCTTTCTTCGATGAAGTCAAAGGAAGACCACTAACAAAGTTCATAGTCACACGTTCCTACTTCCACTAAGGAATCTTAATATGCTATAATAATCCAGATGGTCTCTGGTGTTCAGCTTTCACTTTCTGACACGTTAAGCACTTAGACACATAATCCATATCTCTCTTAAGTCCTTTCCACCAATATCATTCCCGAAGATTCTTATACATCTTGTCCCCACCTGGATGCATAGAGTAGACTATCATGGGCTTCACGAAGAATAATTTGTTTTGGCTCAGAATTCTTCGGAACACATTACCGACCTAGGTAACAAAGAATACCATCCTGGTTAATGGTAAAATCCCTAGAAGTACCTTCCTCAACCTCTTTCCTACGATGCATCAAGAACACATCATTCGGTTGTTTCGAACAAATCTTAGAGATTAAAGTAGGGATAACCCGAAGTTCCACTAAGATACTACCATCCTTATATAAAATCAAGCGAGCAAAAAGAGTTCTCAGATCAGCAATTACACGACGACTCAATGCGTCGGCTACCATATTAGCTTTTCCAGAGTGATACTCAATCTCACAGTCATAATCCTTCAGAAGTTCTAACCAACGACGTTGTCTCAAATTAAGCTCTTTTTGAGTGAACAAATATTTCAAACTCTTATGGTCGGTAAAAATATAACACTTCTCCCCATAAAGATAGTGTCTCTAGATTTTAAGAGCAAAGACCACAGCAGTTAACTCAAGGTCGTGGATAGGATAGTTACCTTCATGCGGTTTCAACTGACGAGAGACATAAGCTACCACCCTACCATCCTGCATAAGTACGTAACCCAAACATGTATGGGAAGCATCACTATAAAAGGTATATGGTTTTCCAGACTCAAGTTGTATCAAAACTGGGCTTGGGTTAGCACCAATTTTAATTTCTCAAAGCTGGACTGTTGGTCCTTAGTCCAAACATAAAGGGCATTTTTCCTCAAAAGTTTGGTTAAGGGAGCTGCAATAATCGAAAATCCTTCCACAAACATCCGATAATAACCAGCTAAACCTAAGAAACTACGGATCTCATAAATATTCTTAGGTTGTTTCCAGCCCATTATAGCCTTAATCTTTTTCGGATCTACTTTAACACCTTCGGTAGAAACTAAGTGTCCCCAAAACATTACTTCACTAAGCGAAAATTCACATTTGCTAAACTTAGCATATAACTGCTTTTCTCTTAGAGTTTGCAAAACAATTTGAAGGTGTTTCTAGTGTTCGTTCTTAGACTTAGAAAAACAAGAATATCGTCAATAAAAACAACCACAAACTGATCAAGGTAGGGCTGAAATACTTTGTTCATCAAGTACATAAATGTTGCAGGAGCGTTTATTAATCCGAAAGGCATTATGAGAAATTCATAATGGGAATAACGTGTTCGGAAAGTTGTCTTAAAGACATCAGAATCCTTAACTCTGAGTTGATAGTAATCGGATCTCAGGTCTATCTTCGAGAAAACTTTAGCACCTCGAAACTGATCAAAAAGATCATCGATACGAGGGAGAGGATATTTATTCTTTATCGTCAACTTGTTCAGTTTACAATAGTCAATATAAAGACGAAGTGTCTCATCCTTCTTCTTGACAAAAAGAACTGAGCTCCCCAGGGTGAAACACTTGGTCTAATAAATCCCCTATCTAAGAGCTCTTGTAACTGAATCTTTAATTCCTTGAGTTCTTTAGGTGCCATTTGATATAGTGCCATCGATAACGGAGTTGTACCCGGAAAAACCTTAAGACCAAACTTAATCTCATCACGCTTAGGTGGCACTCTCGGTAATTCCTCAAGAAACACATCTAGAAAATCTTTCACAACTCGAATCTTATCTATCCCAGAATCTGACTGTCTCAGATCAAGAATGTACGCTAGATAGGCTACATAACCCTTCTTAATCATCTTTTTTAGCTTTAAGAGTTGATATCACATTAGATAAAAATCCTCTTCGCTCCCCTACTAACACTATTACCCGATTATCACGTGTTTTCAGAAAAGCTCTCTTTTTCTCACAATCCAAGTTAACCCGATAATTGGATAACCAAGCTATACCAAGGATAAGATCAAACACATTAAAGGGAAGTTCCATAAGGTTTGCAGGGAACATCTCTCCTTGAACTTCAAGGGATAGTTACAGTAAATTCTATTGACATCTACGGGGTTACCCACGGGGCTTTGAATAGTTACAGAAAAGTCGGTTTTACTTACTAGGATTTCAAGATCACCCGCTACCGCACTCGCCACATAAGAGTGCGTAGACCTATTATCAAGCAAAGCAAAATAAGGTAAAGAATGGATAGAAAAGGTATCCGCTATAACATCTGGTTGGTCACGGTTATCTTGAGCCTTGGTAGCATAAATCAGACCTGGTTTCTTAACACCCGAAGCAGCTGCACTCTGAACTAATCTTCTCTTACCCCTTATACCAGAAGTGACAGATTTTCCTTGACCTCTACCCACACCGGATGTCTGAACTGGATCCCGTGACTGATTTCTCAAGAAGGAGGCTGTAGGCAGTCCAGGACAAGTAAAAAAAGAAATGATCCAGAGATCTATACCTGAAACAAGAATCGACCTTCTTTCTGTATTCTCCTTCATGTTTCTTATGATAGAAAGAACAGATTGGTCGGGAAGCTGACGACCCACCTCTACTGGTAATAGATACGATCGGTTTTGACCTCTGATTACTCTATTGAACTAATTCCTCTCTAACTCTCTTACCCAAATAGCTTGGGGTACCATACTGGTAACCCAATCTATAATATTTCTTACCTCGGTCTTTCTCATATTTTAACTAACTCCCAAAAATAGTTTCCATTCTTTCCACTATCTTGGCATGATCAACCAAAACATTAAAAGACTTATCTTGAAAAGGAGCTACCTTCTCACGGATTGAAAAACGAAGACCTTTCAAAAATTCTCGACACTTGTCCTTTTCAGTATCCACTAAACCGGGTGCATATTATGATAATTCCACAAAAATGATCTCATATCTAGATACCATTAGATTCTCCTATTTTAGGTCAATGAAAGCCTGACGCCGATCAACTAAATATTACTCTCCCACATAACGATTCTGAAAGGCCTGACGAAAAGTATCTCAGGTCATTTGATCAAATGACATCAACCTCTGTTCCGATCTCCACCAACATTGTGCTTCACCTTACAGTAATGAAACAACAACTCTTAATTTCTTACCAGTGGGATATTCCATTTCCTAAAAAAGTCTCTCAAGGTCCTCCATCCACAATTCAGCATCCGATGGGTGATCATCCGAAACACCCGCAAACACCCTCATCCAACACTTAGGAAAATAGTAGATACTGGTTTCCTAGCACTTTCCAACTAATCACGGAAGTATTTCAGTAACTTTCGGTTAACAGCAACACTATGTAATTCCACTGTCTCATTATCATCAGAATCTAATAGTTCCTCATCATGGCGTGGTTGCTTATGTGTATCCCTATCCCCTGACTGTCGGCTCACAGTTTATTGCACCTCAGGTTGAGGGTCAACTTCCTGGTTTTACATCTCAGCTTGATCATTAGTAGTATGATCAATAACAGGTGACGGCTCACTAACAGCCGTAGTAATATGACAACGGACTCGGCCTCTGGTAGCAACAAGTCTAACACTCCTATGAGGTGGCATAGTATCTATCTACAAGAATAGAACCTATATTAGATTTGGTATCGGAGTCCCGATTTCAAAACACAAGTAAAATATTTTATTTTCAAATTTTTCCCATATCCCCTAAAATATTTAATGCATGCATGTTTTTCAGAAACTAGTAAAAACATTGGTTACGGGTCTCACAGTCCGAGTGTTGAACTTGGCTCTGAAACCAAAAATGTAATCCCTTATTCTTGACTTGAAGTGTACGGTAGGTTTAAGATTAATATTTTAAAACTTGTTCGATAAGTAAAAGCGAAAAACGAATTTTAAATATCAAAGTTATATCACAAACGGTAAAATTATAGTTCAAATAAATACTTTGAATAACAAAGGCTAAATATCCAAATCAATGTGTGAAACTTAAAAACATCTCAATCCCTAATATCCCAAAACAACAAAAGTAAATTCTTTGATAACTAAACATACTGAAAATATTAATTGGAAAATAAGTATCTGGTTGAGATCTCCAAGTACCAACTCATAGGGTCGAGTATCTAAAACAATAAATAAAAAGGGTGAGCTATAAAGTTCAGTGTGTCTCTATAGTGCAGTCACAGATCGTATTATCATTCAATTCATGCAGTAAATGACCAAATGAATGATAAATGCATTGTCATAAAGAATGCAATCCCATACTCTGAACGCTAAACACTGTGGTGGTAGAGCCAACCGATCATAGTGGAGGTAGTTCCTCAGAACCTCTCACCCCTTATTTCTCCAAAACACAGTGTGGTAAAACCACCTTCCTCCGTACAATCCACCCCATGCACACGTAATGCAATTAATGCAAATGAACTCAAATGTCTTAGTACAAATATTATAAAATATGAAATACACAACTCAGGTGGTATGATCACATTATCTCAGAGAATCTCAAGATTTCAGTATCACAATAAGAAATTATTCACAAAACACGATCTAGCACAGGAAGAGAACACGCCTCTCAATAGCACAAGTACTACTGCTGACAAAAACGTTTACCACGGTCTGAGCTAAGTCATGCTCTAGCTGAGTCAGAGGCTACAATAAATTTTATTAATTAAACTTATTCTAAAATAATACTATGCCACCTAAAAGAACTTAAAAAGAACACATACGCGAATCAAGAGCGACGCTTGCAGGAGCCGATCGAACACGAGGCGGTGGTGGTGGAGGTAACACGTCCTCTTTAGAGTCCACGTCGTCTGAAAAAGACCATAAAAAATTCCAATTAAATTCTCTTTCAAATCCACTTACTCAAGTAATACTTAAAATGGTCAAAACAAGGCTTTCGGGTTCGAGTCTAAAATTACTAGTCTCACACTTCAGCACCATTGCCAAAGCAAAGTTGGTTTCTGGAAAGTAAAATAATTATTTTCCATCACCATGAATTCACGTGGAAACAAGAATGGAAACAATTTGAATTTGTTTCTTAACATACTACCCCAAACTAACTTTCACAGAATTGCTTTGGAGAAACTAAAATCCAAATTCTTTATTGCCACCGTTAACACGTGGAAACAAATCTAGACTTTGCTACACAATTGCCTTCACACACTCCCCCACCGAGAACCCCTTAACCTAGACCAAAAACCGATACACTAAATCCCATAATCGAAACACCCAAGTCTATCAGTTACCTTCTATGCTCATCGACACAACAACATCTTATACACCACATATCTTACTTCCCTCCAAAACTGACAACGAAAGGCAAAGCAAAATACCAACAACCCTAATTGGTCATATCCAACATCATCTAAATGATAGGCTTAGACCTAAACCCAAAAACCAACGATCGAACCCAACAAAGGATAACCATACCTAATGGTCATGAACAAAATGACGAGCCAACATCTTACCTTTGACTGATTAACAAAAATCTTAAACGAGGGACGAGTCTAATGTCTCTGGTTCTGTTAATCTACAGTTTTGTTGTAGGTGGTTTCAATTGCAATGGACAGAAGATTGTAGCTGTTATTTTTTAGCGAAGTGTTTCTGTAACAACTCAAACAAAAAAGGAGTTATGAAAGTTCATGGCCTGTTTTTAAGTATCCAAAGAAAGTTTTTTTATTTAATTTGGAACCGTATACATGTATGAAGATTTAATTTTTAGGGAAGAAGATGTATGTTAAGAGAATATTATCTTTTAGGACAGAGCTATTAAAGAGATTATTATAGTTGATTTACAGTATTGATGTTGAATGTAATAAATATTAGATTACTATACAATAAATAGTATGCTTTTCAGATTAATATTTTTTTTGAAAATATGGTGTTATTAGTGGCGCTTGTCATAACAAACGTCACTATAGAACACGTTCTTTGCGGCGTTTGTAAACAAAAACGGCACTACATAATACTTTTTTATGGTGTTCGTAAACAAAAACGCTACTACATAACACGTTTTTGCGGCGTTTGTAAACAAAAAAGCCACTATAGAACACGTTATTTGTGACGTTTGTAAACAAAAATGCCTCTATAGGTCTTGACTTTTTGCGGCGTTTTGGGGGGAAAATGCTACAAACTATTGTGACGGTGGTTCTAGCGACACTTCTTGCGGTGTTTTTCTTAGCGCCAGAATTTTTTTAGCGGCGCTAAAAAACGTCACAATAGGACTAAAAAAACGCCGCGAAAGATCTGTTTTGCTGTAGTGAAAATTAAAATTTAAGTACTAACTTAGAACAAAGAATTTTTAAATATCAATATAAAAAATATCTAATTCAGGTACTAATTTGAGAGTAATTTTTTAATATCAATATAAAAAAATATACATAATTCAGGCATCAAATATTTAATCCTAATTAAATTAAGTCAACGAACGTAAATGTCACTATAATTTGTTACACTATAGAGTAAAAACAAGCATTCGAGATTAATTTTTTATTATAGATAATGCCATTTAAAATAACTAAGATTTATTTTAAGGAAAAAGGGGTTATTTAATAAAATTAATAGTTTAATTGGAAGTAAATTTTCAAGTGATATTTTATTTTAATATTGGGTAATTAAAATAAAAAAGTGGAAACGTTTTAAAACTAACGATTCTTTCTAATTAAGATGTTTCGTTTTAAAATAATTTAATTTAAAATCAATAAATTGATTTTACTTCATTTATGACCTCGATTTTTAATTTGGGGTGATTAAATTACAGGAATTTGACGGATTCCATTTGACAAATTTTATAGGATTAAGTATTTTTAGAAATTCAAGTTCGGATCATTAGAATAAAATTGAATCAATTTTGTTTTTATGGTGAAAATCTGTAACTTAAATAATCATGTAATTTCTCTACATATATAGAGCATAAGGTGAATTTTATAATATTATTTCTTCATATATTTTTTAATTATATATCTATTTTATCAAATAAAAATTATTTTTATGTAAAACTAAATATATGAAAAAATTTCTGTTTTTATGTAAAAACTGAATTTATTATTTTTTTTATTTTTAATCTCAATAAAAATCTTTGTTTCTATAGCATATTTTTCTGTCATTGTGATACGTTCTTCCCTTTTTATGACACGTTTTTTTATTTTGTTTTGTATTTTGTTTCAATCGACGCTAGTTTCTGATTTATGTTTTTATCGGTCAATTGGAAAGTTATATACCCACTTGTTTGATGGTTTGTTTGCCGATGAAATAAGTGTAGAGATACTTTTTCATGACAGTTTGGATCGTGTACAACTCCTTCTTCCTTTTTTATTCGTCTCGTTTGGACAGAGACAAAGAGATTTAGGAAGCCTCTGGATTTTGTTTGTATGCTTATCTCATAGAAATCTTTTTTTCATTGTTTTTGGTTGTAAGATTTCTTGGATTGTTTAATTCAATTATTATATTTCTTAGATACGATGTAATGATGATTTTTCTATGGATTTAATAAAAATTCGGGTGGTATTTATCAAAAATATATATATGAGATTCATCAAAAATTGAGTGTGCGATATATATCGATTCAGATTAATCAAGATTAAGCCCTAAAAACAAAAAAAAAAACAATTATTATTTTTTGATATTTTACCCAAAGTTCATGCCATATCAACTTATAATCGAAGTTTTTCAATTTTTGAACCAGGTTTGGGTTGACTAAAATCTTGAGCCATACTCATTCCTAATCTCAATATAATAGATTATTTTTTTAAAAAAATGGGCATCGTTAAAAATCTCTTTTACAGTCAACATTAGAAGACTTAATGTTAAGAGAAAAAAAATGCTCACTAAATTTCGGTGGGATGTTTAAAATTTCGTTAACCGGTCGAACTGAAATTTTTTCGGTTAATTAGTCGATTAATTTTAGATTGGATCAGTTAACGGTTAATAATTTTTTAAAATTTCAGTTATCGGTTAATTCAATTCGAAATTAGTTAATTAATCGAATTAAACAAACTTTTTATATATTATATATGTTTTTTATATATATATTTTTTTGGTCATTAATCTTTTAAAAATTATAAAGTAGTCATTAAACTTTTTAAAATTAGCATAAAATAATCATTAAATTTTTTAATATTTATCAATAATTTATAACGTATGATTAATCCATATAATAATTCGATAAGTCAAATGTTTTTTTTATAATTTTTGAAAGTTCAGTTCCTATAAAAGTTATTTTAACATAGTTTAGTGACCATTTTTATAATTTATCCAATTGTTTTAAAAGTTCGATTAACCGAATTAACCGATCGGGTTAACCGAACTTTTTTTGATTCGATTAAAAATTTTCGAAAAATTTCGATTGGATTAACGTTTTCACCCTAGAACTTTCGTACTACTCTTAAGGGGTGTTTGGTTTGTTTGTTCTTATTCTCACTAACTCGGAAAAGATTATTATTAATAATAACATTTTCTGTCAATATTCTGAGAATATGATTCCTACCACTCTTAGGTATTTGTCGATTCCTGCCACTTTGAACAAAATTATCCATGAAGTAACGAATTTTCTTAATTTAGGTCTTTTATAATATATTTAAATAGTGTAAAATTTATTAAATAATTTTATTTTATATTAGTTTAATATTTAAATAATTTTATACATATTTAAAATATATTTTTAATATTTTAATAAAAAATATAATTATAAAAATATTTGATAAAATATTTAAATAAAAATATTGACGTAGCATTATTACGTTATTTTATATTCAATAAAGATATTCTTTATTGATAAAAAAATTAATTCAAATTTAGGGTTTATATTTTAATACAAAATTTCTAATTTTAAATTAATGAAAATAAAACTAACATAATTAGTTCAAGTTTATTTGAATTTGGTTTGATAAAGAATGTCTTAAACTTAGAATTATAAAATTAACTTATTTTTTGATAAAAAAAATTGATTACGGCTGCTTGTTAAAAAACTCATACCATTATTAATAAAATAAAAATAACATTTGTTTAACAAATAAACTATAATCTTAGGATGATTTTTTAACTCTAAATTATTTTTTTAATAATTTATATGATTATTTTAACCACTAAAAAACCAACTCACATTTAAAACATGTTAACTATATAATATTTTTTTAAAATTTAATTATTATAAAAAATAATTATGTAACTTTTTAATACAAATATTTTTAATTTAATATTAAAAATATAAATAATTAAAAACAAATTACATAAAAAGATATCTTTGGTAATATTTATTTTTAAATAATTTTATATTTTATTGACCAAACATTATAATCTTGTAATAAACCAAATAAAATAAGGAAATATTCTTAGTAAAATGTCGTTCGCTTCATGTTTTTAAACACAAAGTTTGACAAGTATGCCACGCCCACGATCTCAACTCCTATTCAATCCACTTAATTAACACTTTATAACAATTAATTTACCATTTTAGCCCCCACTTTTCTCTCCTCCGAAGAGGATGGATAAGATAACAAAACAATTCGAGGTCAAAATGGGAAATCAAACCCTAAAACAAATAAAAAATAGATTTTCCCCCAATTTGTGTAGATCACATCGCCCCCAATTCCTCCCTTCTTTTTAATTGTTTGGGAGGAAAGCAAGAAAAACAGCAGGCCAATTGTAAAGCTAAAAAAATAGTCAAAGACACACACCCTTCGAATTTCTGTATCTAGATTTCGTCCCCCTTTTCTGCTTCGAAATCCCTTTTTTTTTAAAAAAAAAATCAGAGGTAGGCTTCATTCTTCGCTTTTGCAATCTCAATCTTCCTCGTATGTTTCTTGTTCCTTAGTTTAGTCTTTTGTTTAATTTGCATATTTTACGAATCTGCCATCAAAACCCTAGCTTCAACAATCTGAGGAAAGATAGATAGGGTCAATATTTTTCAACTCGCATAAACCCTAGTTCTTGTTTTGTGCCATCGAATTTGTGTTTCCAGTCGTCTTAGGCTGAAGATTTGGTTTCTAATTTTAGCTTTTTAGTTTGTAAAGAGCGGAACTTGCGTTTAGTTCAATGTTGGGGGTCTGCTTGATTCCGTAGATTTGGTTCTTTGCTGAATCAAAACTGTAAGTTTTTGGTTATTTCCTATGTGCTTTGATGGTAAATTGGGTTGAGTCTCCTGGGGAGGGAAGCATTTTTGAGTTTTAACATGTGTTGGTTGTTTCTCTTGGTTTATTTTAATAGATCAAAGCCATTTGGTTTTTTAATGCTGTTGTTTTGCTGTGTGCCTTCTGAGTTTGGGGTCCTCATCAGCATTTCGAGCTGCTGGGAGGGATTTGTTTTTATCTTAACTTTAAAATTTAAATGATTATTGAAACATGCTAAGAGTTTTAAAGTTTTGATTGGATTTGTGTGGCTTAAAAGTTAACTCTTATATTGTCGAAACTAATGGTGTCAAATAGCTTTGTGAATATATTGGATCTGTTCCTAGTAGAACAAAGCTATTAAGTTTATTATATGATGTTTAAAGTTTTGCAGCTAATTGTGTTGTTCAGGCGAGTAAACTAGAAATGACAATTTTCACTGTTGTTTTGGTCTGTGGTTTAACTTATGTACTACTTGTTAATTGGTCACTCAGTTACTCTGTTAGGTCATGTTTTCTTAAGCATTCAACTGAAGAAAGGTTCACAACTCCATCTCCTAGAATCTCTGAAATTTGAATTATACATACCTTTTTAATTTTTCCCTTTTTGGGTGTCAATGCTCTAGTGCTTTTTATTTATATATTGTCCGATAGCAAGTTAGCACATGTATTGACTTAAGTTTGACCAAGGGATGATTTTTTTAAAAATATTCATGCTTGATTTCAAATAACTGCATTAGTTATCAAAAATGTGATTTCTTTCATCGATTGTTGCTTTGCTGTTCTTTGTCTCTAAAACACAAATGAAATTTCCCTCCGGATGTGATGTTCTTCTTTCCATTTCTTGACAGGTTGAGTCATTGTTGATTTGTACATTTCATGTTTGAGGTGGCACACTCATCGAGTCTATTCTTTCTCAATTTTATTTTCAATGTCACTTTACTTGTGCCTTATATGGTGTTTCTGAATCTTGATTTCTATTACCCTTTTTAAACAATGTGCAGTCTTGCTTTGACATTTCTTCCTAGGATTTGATGCTGGAAGAAGTATGCCGCTGATAGTTGGGAGAAATGCAAAGGTATCATGCTTCCAGCTGCACTAGTGCAGTTAATAACAGTATAGGAGGAGCCACATCCAGGGATACTTCCCGGGCTGACTCATCTTCACTACCATCCAACTTCGCATTGAATTCTAGGTATACAAATACTTTGTTGTTTTGTGTTCTGTTCACATATACTTGTTTTCTTGAATTGAGTTCATTTATTGATTCTAAATCCATGCTTGAAATGTTTTAGGATAGTTTTCTTTGTATGGATTTTCAATTAATGATCACATTTTGAGAATATTTTGTGCTCATACTTACAAGAACACCTATTTGGAATTAGTTTTTTCTAAGTCTTGTACCAATATTTGTGCCCTTTTGTCTGACTCTGTGATTGTGTATGATGCATCATATTGTCTGACACCTTTCTTGTTTTAACAAATCATTTGTGTTTTTTGACTATATATTTTCCATACTGAGATAAGACTCTCTCAAAGCATATTTATCCTTGACATTTTCTATATTGTGAAGCGGTGTAATTGCAAGAAGCACACTTTTTTCCCTACCCAATCTCCTCATTTTTTTTTAATTTTGTAGGCGGCATTCTCAATTAGCTCCCTACAAATTGAAGTGTGACAAGGAACCTCTAAATTCCAGGTAATTTATGCATTTGAATTGAGTAGTTGTGTTAATAGTATTTATGCAGGATGATTTAGTAATTCCTCAGAATAAGGTTATATGTTGCTTATAGTTGCTTTGAACTAGTGGATGGCAAAACTGACCAAGTTGATGGTCCAACTAAAATGACTTTGAACTCATCTTTTTAGGTTGTATGTTATTTTTTATTGCTTTATATTATGGATTTGAAAGTGACTAAGTTGATCGTCTGATTGGTTCGATTCTTGCTTGCACTATGCTTGTATAAATAGTTATAATGGAAAAGAAATGAAATTTAGGGAAAGGAAATGGTACCTGTGTATTTTGTTTGAATAGTTAAAGTTCATAAGGGAAAGGAAAGGAACTCTCACAGCCTTTGGTTAAACAACAGAAATGAAAGAAAATTGTTCATTATAATGGCTATTTTTCAATTACATCTTTTGTTATAAAATGAATCATGCAGGAGATTAAAAGGATAGAAAAAGTATATTATATCTTTAAAAGATACTTTCCTTTCCAAATATTTCCTCCCTAAATGGGATAAATAAAAATGAAGGGTTTCATGGGGAAGGGATATTTCAACTCCCTTCACTTTCTCCTGCTTTAAAAAATTTATCTCAACAATAGAAAGCTACTTCCTTTCCTTTCCCTTGTTTTAGTGCAATTCAAACATAGGGATAAACTTCAGCTTAAGTTATTGGACATCTTGCGTACTACTAGTTTTTTTATCCGTTTCAGACTTGCCCCTCCTGATTTTCATCCTCAGACCCAGAATTGTCCCGAGGAGACTCTCACTAGAGAAAATGTGCAGCAGGGATATAAGGAGACTATTGATGGACTGGAGGTATAGTGATATAGTCTTATGATAGATTAAGATTCACTACTTTTTTTTTGCTGCAACAACTTTATGTGGATGTTGTGCTGCATGTAAGTGATTGGAACTATGGTTACCTTACCAATCCATACGGATTGCAGTCTCTTTATATATATATATACACTTTGAACTTAGTGCTGTGGTAATTGTACTTTACTGTTTTTTGAGCCTGAGTAAAATGATTGTAATTGGGTCTCCGTAATAAATGAAAAAGATTGGATCATTATTTTTTGTTTATTTGATATTTTTAATTTAATTTCAACTATATATTCTATATTAATCTTTTTTACTTGATAGGAACTGCATGAAACCATAGGTTTCTAGTGTGCTAACTTTCTTATGGTTTGGGGTCTAATATCGGATTCACATGCTCCTAGTACAGGATTCACATTTTTCTGTTGCAGTCTGTTGAACATTACTTTTCCTGATGATGCTGTTTGATTTGTTTTTATGTAACATCTGTGATTTCTATGCTTATCTTAGATTGGAATCTGATAGTATCTGTGTGAGGGCTGTTTTGACTTCATGCTGATATAGCTACTTAGCAATCTCTTAAAACTGTAGAAATTTTAAATCTGAAAATTTTAAGATAATTCCAAGAAGTTAACTATTTCTGGTTAACTTCTTTTATTTCCGTCATATTTGTTGTTTAACATTGGTACTGGCATCGTTTCAGGATTCGAAAGAGATTTCGTTGACTCAGGTTCAGGCTTTTACAAAACCAGTTGTTCTGAAATGCAGAGATGTAAGTCACTTTATTTGGGATTCTATGATCACCGAGCAGACTTTTCTACGCATGCATAATTAATTTATCAACTAAAAAAGGGGTGGTGTAGGTCCTGTGTGATGTAATTCCCATTTTTTTTATTTCCTTCCTCTTCTTTGCAGGCAATTAGGAAGTGTCTAAGGGCTATCAATAAATCTCGTGCTCAAAAGAGGAAGGTGATACATGTGTTCTTTTCAGATTTATTAACTTATCTGCTTCTTTACTTGTTTCTTGTTTATGTACACATTTAATGTGTACCCCCCTTTTTCTTTTTTGTATCCTTTTTGAAGTCCTATATTTTGTTCTTATCAGGCTGGCCAGGTTTATGGTGTTGCTCTTTCTGGTTCACTGTTAAGTAAACCAGTGGTTTTCCCTGAACAAAGGTCATGCACTGAAGATTTCAGGAAAAAATGGATTGAGGTAATTTCATATTCCCCAACATGGTCATAGTATGACCGTCATACATAACTTTTCTTTTAAAAAAATGTTTTTGATATCATCAAACTTGGTTAAAGTCTACCACATACTTTATGTGTGAAGTCAATGATTTGTCATGTTCATGTTTTGTCAGGGTTTATCACTGCAGCACAAACCTTTGTGTTCTTTGGCTGATCAAGTTCCTCAAGGATGTAAGAAGAGAACACTAATAGAGGTTCTTATCAGGAATAATGTTCCATTGCTGCGAGCAACTTGGTTTATCAAAGTAACATATCTTAATCAGGTACAACAGTCCTAATTTATTTGTGCCATCCAGTCATGATTTCTGTAATTGCCCTAGGTTACATTATATTGGAGGGAAGTGGACTTATGCTTATTTTTTGCAGGTTCGTCCTGGTTCTACAATTTCTTCTGGAGCACCTGATAAATCTCAATTATTGCGTACGGAGCTCTGGACGAAAGATGTTATTGACTACTTGCAGTGTCTTCTGGATGATTTTTTTTCACGAAATAATTCTCATTCTGCTCAACATGGTAGAGATCGGTTCCCACAAATGGTTCATACCGGGTCTTTGCACCATAGGAGTGAACTGGCAACAGCATCTATTGATGGTGAGGAACCGACCCTTCACTTTAAGTGGTGGTATGTAGTGCGGCTCTTGCAGTGGCATCATGCAGAAGGACTGGTTCTTCCTTCACTTATCATCGATTGGGTTCTGAATCAACTGCAGGTATCGTATTTGATGTATTCTTTTCTCATTTCATATATTTTTCCACTGTGCTGAGAGATTTGTTCATATAGGAAATAATTTGAGCTTATGATCATTTTCTGGTTTCTGATTATTCATTTTTGCCCTTCCAGGAAAAGGAATTGCTTGAGATTCTGCAGTTGCTATTGCCCATCATTTATGGACTTCTGGAAACCATCATTCTGTGTCAGACGTATGTACGCAATCTTGCCGGTGTAGCTATTCGCTTTATCTGCGAGCCTTCTCCGGGAGGATCTGATTTGGTTGATAACTCTCGAAGAGCATACACAATATCTGCGCTGGTTGAGATGCTTCACTATTTGATCCAGGCTGTGCCGGATACGTTTGTTGCTTTAGATTGCTTTCCCTTACCAACTTGTGTGCTCTCACATTCACCGAGTGATGGTGGTTTTTTATCCAAGTCCTTGGATGATGTTGGGAAAATAAAAAAATATTCGGCAGATGCATATGTTGTCAGAGGTAAAGGGTTTGACTCTCAATATCAATCATTTTCATTTAATCATGTTGTTTCCACCATCCAGAAACGCGCCGATAATCTTGCTAAAGGTGCAACTGCTGGATATCCTAGCCAAAGTGTGGTAAAAGCTGTGCAGACCCTGGATAAAGCCCTTCTTCAAGGAGATCTAGTAGATGCATATAATCAGATCTTCAACGATCTTTATGATGTAACAGTTGGCGAAGTTTGGGTAGCAGCAGTCAGTCCATGCTTAAGATCATCGCTAAAATGGCTTCAGACTGTGAATTTGTCATTGATTTGCTCAGTTTTTTCCCTTTGTGAGTGGGCAACTTGTGATTACAGAGATTTCCGGACTGCTCCACCCTCTGATGTGAAGTACACTGGTAGGAAAGAATTTTCACAAATATTTCTTGCAATTCAACTTTTGAAGTTGAAGATGAAAGAGCTGCAGAAACAACAACTCAAGAAGGGAAGGGCATCAAGAAAGAGCACCAGTCAGCAAAATAGCTATTCCAGCCGGGATTTGTTGATAAATACACATGAAGCTAAAAACAATGGAAAAGGTGTGAATGGAAGAAGTAACTCTCCTGATATATTTGACAGCCCAGGTCCTCTGCATGATATTATTGTGTGCTGGATCGATCAGCATGAAGAGCATAAAAGAGAAGGTAGCAAGCGTCTTCAGCTTTTTGTAATGGAACTCATACGATCTGGAATATTTTATCCTCAGGCATATGTGAGGCTGCTTATAGTTAGTGGAATTATTGATCCAAACGGACCAACAGCTGACCTGAACAAAAGGAAGAGACACCAACGAATCTTGAAGCAGCTTCCAGGGCAGTTTATGCTTGATGCTTTGGACGAAGCAAGAATTGCTGAGGGCTCAGAACTGCTTGAAGCTGTAAATGTTTACACAAATGAGCGTCGTCTTGTCCTTCATGAACTTCTTTTTGATTCATATAGCAGTGCAAATAATTCTCGTGTACCATCTAAAAAGAAAAACTACCATTCTTCCTCAGGAAGAGATGTTTCCCAAGTTTCATGTGATCAGAGGAAAACTGTTCAGGCTTCAAAGACTTTCAGGAGAAAAGTGGACCTTGAAGAACTGAAGGCGTCCCTCTCAGTTTTGCTGCAATTTCCCAGTTCATCTTTTACCTCTGCAGATAGTGGAGTGGATGATTCTCAAGGGAGTATCAAAAGATCTATCGGGTCAACATACAACAAGATGGATTTATTTGAAGGTAGTCCTGGGTGTGAAGACTGTAAAAGAGTAAAACGACAGAAATTAACTGAGGATAAGAGTTCATGTCTTCAAGTATCTTCACCAATTCCATCAGATGATGAAGATACTTGGTGGGTGAGGAAGGTGCCCAAAAATGTGGAGTCTTCCATAGTTGAGCCTCTGCTTAAGTCCACAAAGCTAGTGTCACGTGGTAGACAAAAGCCTGTCCGTAAAACTCATAGTCTTGCTCAGTTAGCTGCTGCTAGAATTGAAGATAGCCAGGGAGCATCAACAAGTCACGTATGTGATAGCAAGATAAGCTGTCCTCATCATAGAACCGAGGTGGAAAATTTGAAACCAGTTGATGAGATCAAAACAACCCATCATGGAGATATACTTTCCATTGCAAAGGGTTTAAAGCAGCTTCGCTTTGTAGAGAAGAGGATTGTCACTGCTTGGTTGCTATCTGTAGTTAGGCAGCTTGTTGAAGAGGCAGAGAAATTTGTTGCCAAGGCTGGCCAGTATGGTAGCCCATTTGTTGCAGCTGATGATAAGAGTCCTTTAAGGTGGAAGCTTGGTGAGGATGAGCTATCAGCCATTCTGTATCTATTGGATGTTTCTTATGATTCAGTTTCAGCTGTCAAGTTTCTCCTTTGGTTGTTGCCAAAAGCTTTTAGTAATCCTAGTCCTGCCATTCATGGTGGGAGAAACATTGTGGTGGTTCCCAGGAACGTGGAAAACTACGCATGTGAAGTGAGTGAGGTTTATCTTTTATCATCTCTCCGAAGGTGAAATAATTTTTTCTCTCTTATTTTGATTAACTTTTCCATGCAAATCATACTTGGCTATCAAATTTGTTCTTCTCTGTGTCGGTTCTTTGTTAGTGTCCATCATATTGTAGTATGGTTTGTTTGATTTACTTGCCGTTTCTTGATCTTTAAATAATTGTAGCTTCTTTTTCCTCTTTCCTCCCTGTTTTTTTAAAAGCAAAATTATTCTGAGTTTGTTTGTGAACGTGTATTAGAGTTCATGAAACAGTTCAATGATGCGTTTTTTGGGTGTCTGGTTGGAATAGAATACTTATTTTTCTTCCCTGAAAGTTATTTTTATTGCTCAAGATTGGACTATTGAGCCACTGCACTCATCATGGCTAAACATTTTCTCATTGCTGTCTATGTTTCATGACCTGTATACGTGTCTTACGTGCTTCATTATGAATTTTGTTCAGGTATGAGAACATACTTATTGCCGCAGATCTTGTTCCTGAAGCTCTGTCTGCTACAATGCGTCGTGCTTCATCTTTTATGGCCACTAATGGAAGAATTACAGGTTCGGGAACCCTAGTTTTTTTCCGTTATTTGTTGAAGAGGTATGGAAAAATTGCTAGCGTAATTGAATGGGAGAAAAATTTCAAGGGAACTTGTGATAAAAGACTTTTGTCTGAACTTGAATCTGGACGAACAGAGGGGGAGTTTGGGTTTCCACTTGGAGTTCCAGCAGGGACTGAAGATCCTGATGATTATTGCCGCCAGAGGATAACTGTTGGACGGTTATCTAGAGTGGGTTTAAGCATGAGAGATATGGTTCAGCGCCATTTTGCAGCCAATGCACCGAAAGGCCCTGCCACTGAAAAAGGGGATGATGATTATCAAGTAGCTCAACAAATCATAATGGGACTAATGGACTGTTTTAGGCAGGCTGGTGGTGCTTTTCAAGAAGGGGACCCGGGTTTGGTGTCCTCTGCTGTTTCTGCCATTGTTAGCAATGTTGGACCCATGTTGGCAAAGATACCTGATTTTACTGGTGGTACCAGTTATTCAAATTATCAGCCACCTATGAATTCCTTGAATTTTGCTAAGCGCATATTGCACATTCATTTATTATGTCTATGCCTGCTGAAGGAAGCTCTTGGAGAGCGCAAAAGCCAAGCATTTGAGATAGCTCTTGCAACAGAGGCTTCTTCTGCCTTAGCAGGAGCATTTGCTCCTGCAAAGTCCTCTCGGGGTCAGTTTCAGTTATCCCCTGATTCTCATGATTCTAATCCAAACATATCTAGTGACAGTTCGCATGGTTCTGCCAAAGCAACTTTTGGGAGAACTACCAAAATGGCAGCTGCCATTTCTGCCCTTGTAATTAGAGCCATTATTCATGGGGTTATTAGCTTGGAGAGAATGGTGACGGTCTTAAGATTAAAGGAAGGTTTGGATGTTGTTCAATTTGTTAGGAGCACAAAAACTACTTCTAATGGTAATGCCCGATCTGTTGGGGCCTTTAAGGCAGACAACTCAGTTGAAGTATATGTGCACTGGTTTCGGCTATGTGTTGGGAACTGCAGAACTCTTTGTGATGGACTAGTTTTGGAACTCTTGGGTGAACAATCTGTTTTTGCTCTTTCAAGGATGCAGAGATTGCTACCGATTAATTTGGTCTTTCCACCTGCTTATGCAATATTTGCATTTGTGACGTGGAAGCGATTCATTTTGAATAGCAGTAACGTTGCTAGTCGTGAAGATATCCACCAATTGTATCAGTCTTTAACAATGGCCATTGGAGATGCCATAAAACACATACCTTTTCGAGATGTTTGTATGAGGGATACTCGTGGATTTTATGATAGTGTAGCTGCAGATACAACTGATGCTGAGTTTGCAGCCTTGATAGAGTTGAATGGTTTGGACATGCATTTGAAACCCTTGGCCTTTGTCCCCCTTCGTGCAAGGCTCTTTCTAAATGCGATAATTGATTGTAAAATGCCTTCTGCATTTACAAAAGATGATGGGAATAGGGTTTCTGGACATAATGAGTCTAAAGCTCTGCGTGCAGAGACTGGGTCTAAGCTATTGGATAAACTTGTTCGTGCATTGGACACTCTACAACCTGCTAAATTTCATTGGCAGTGGGTTGAGTTAAGGCTTCTTTTAAATGAACAGGCGCTTATTGATAAGATGGAGAACCATGACATGTCCTTGGTGGATGCTATTCGCTCTTCTTCTTCACCCAGTTCTGAAAGAGCCTCGCCTTCTGAGAGTGAGAAAGTTTTCATTGAGATTATCCTCACTAGATTGTTGGTCAGACCTGATGCTGCTCCCCTTTTCTCAGAGTTGATTCATCTTTTTGGGAGATCATTAGAGGATTCAATGTTGATGCAAGCTAAGTGGTTCTTAGGAGGCCCAGATGTTCTTTTGGGACGGAAAACTGTTAGGCAACGACTCAGTAATATTGCTGAAACTAAAAACCTTTCTACCAAGATACAGTTTTGGAAGCCTTGGGGATGGTCCTATTCGAGTGTTGATCCTGTGTCTTACAGTGGAGAGAAGAAAAAGTCTGAAGTCACCTCTCACGAGGAAGGTGAAGTCATTGAGGAAGGTGTGGAGACAAAGGGGTGTGTAAAAGTGTCCACTCCTGTGGATGTTGAAGGTTCCAGTATCTGCCAGCAGCATGTGACAGAGAAGGCTTTCATTGAATTGGTTCTTCCTTGTATAGACCAAAGCTCTGCTGACTCATATAATACATTTGCAAGTGATTTGATAAAGCAGTTTAACACTATTGAACAGCAGATAAATTCCGTTACTCGTGGTGTAAGCAAACAGACTGCTGCTGTTGCTGCTGGAATCGAAGGCTCTACTAATAAAATTAATAATCGCAAAGGTACAAGAGGTGGTAGTCCTGGATTGGCTCGACGAACACCGGCACCGGCACCTATGGAGTCTGTGCCTCCTTCCCCTGAAGCCCTGCGAGCTTCTATGTCATTGAGGTTGCAGTTTATTGTGAGATTGCTTCCAATAATATGTGCAGATGGGTAAATAACATGATCTATTTTCACCCTTGTTTCATTTTATTCCTCTTTAAATAAGCATGATCAATTTCTATGCCTACTGCTTTGTGAGGCATTTTTTTGAAAAATATTCTATTTACTATGCATATTCTCTTGTTGCTATGAATTATTTTCATGTGGGTTTCTGTCAATTTGTTTGTTTAATGTCTTGTTTTCGTTATCTAGTATGTGCATCTTTCTGCAGAAAACGAATAGGTACTAGCTTACTTATTTTCTTTACAAAATTCCGTCAGCTACTGCTTTCATTTATTCTGTTGAAAGCGACCTAGAAATTAACTTTAGTTCTGTGTCATCTATAATAATACCAACCCGTTTTATGTTACTTAATTGTGTGCCTTAGTTTTTTAGGGTAAGAACTTTTATTCAGTGTTTTGTCCCTTTAATTCTTAAATTGAAAAAGTCTATTGAAAGAGATCTTTTTGCACTGTTTATGCTATTTTTGGGGAATTCATCGACTTTTGGCCATCCTCTCCTTGCAGATTTTTTCATCATAATTTATATAATGGTTGTTGGGTATTACAGGTGCAACAATGTCATGAAATCGTTAGTCTTGTTTCAAGTATTTGATAAACTAGTTACCAAGGTTCATCTGTTTTATTTTTCAGGGAACCATCAGCACGAAACATGAGGCATATGCTTGCCTCTGTAATACTTCGACTGCTTGGAAGTAGGGTTGTGCATGAGGATGTGGAGCTGATGCCATCTGTTGTATCCTTGGAAATGTCCGGAGATGGTCTTTTTGATTGCTTATTGTTAGTTCTACATGGGTTGTTGAGCAGTTGCAGACCAAGTTGGCTAATGTCAAAGGATGCCAAGGATTTTTCCGGATTTGACCGTGAATCAGTGGAGGGTTTGCAGGTTTTTTTTTTATCATTTTGCTGAATGAATCTACTGCTGCTCGTTTTGGTTAAAAAATAAATAATAAAATTATGAGGTGTTTGTTAATGAGAAATATAAATACGTGCATCATCATAGGCACTTTAATTTGACCTGTTGGTTTATTTTCATTTGGTTTTGCCTCAAAAGTGGTGACTATCTTTTCCTGTGGATGCAGAGCGAATTAGATTCTATGCAATTGCCTGAGATAATTAGATGGCGAATTCAAGCAGCAATGCCAATATTATTTCCTTCTCTTCGCAATATGGTTTCCTGCCACCCACCCTCTGTTCCTATTGGTGCTCTTAGTTCTCTTCAACCCAGCTTTTCTGTCCTTGGTTCTTACACTGGAACTTTGAACCCTCAGAGACAGGTTGCATCGGCACGAAATGCAAATAACACATCAGGAAAATCCAAATCAATGCCGTTACTACAGGAAAATGATATGGAAATTGACCCATGGACACTTTTGGAAGATGGGGCAGGATCCTGTCCATCTTCAAGTAGCACTGCGACCATTGGCAGCAGTGACCATGCTAATCTTCGAGCCTCAAGTTGGCTTAAGGGGGCTGTAAGAGTGAGACGGACAGACCTGTCTTATATTGGCGCTGTGGATGATGACAGCTGATTTTAGGTTCTACTTTTTAGAATCTCTTTAAGGTTCGCAAGGCCCCTCTCAACAGGTAATATAATGTGTTATTTGTTATGCACATTGGTCTTTGCCTGTCTCATGTTTCATAGTGAAGGGGGGATTTTGCTTTTTTCACATTTTGGGTTGGGCATGCTGGAATCCATGTGAAAGAATGTCACGACGTGCTGATGTAGGCCATGTGCTCGGCATTGCAGATTGACTTGTCATTTAATGCTCCACCGTGTCAGGGCCGTGTACTCGAGAGGTGCGGTTCGGAGGCTTTGTTGTATATAGAGATAATTGTTTCAGTTTAGCAATTGATCAGGTATAATATCTCAAGAATTACATGTATTTATTCCTTTGCTAATCAATCTTTTATTAGTGCCTTGAAGTTAACCCCTCTCGTACATGTACGTACGTACGTGGAAACTATTGCATGTTTAAATATCCATGATGGATGGGGCTTGTAGATGAACAAATATATAATACCAAATAACTAGTCGGTGTAGTGGGATGAGGTGCAGCTCCCCTTAACCAAGTAGAGGTGCAGCTCCCTTATTCAAGTAGGATACATTTGCTACAAGGAAAACAACAAACTTTCTGCTATCACCATTACATGATGATCGGTGTCGGCTCCTTTCCCATGCCCCATGATGATTTTGAATGCTTTACATCTCCATGTATGCATCGAAGCTTCCAACGGGTCTGCAAGCTCCACTGCCTCATGTTCCGATGTTATATTCAAACAATCAAACAGATAATACGGGCTGAAATTGTCCGGGGTGTGCATGAACCAGTTAATCAGGTCTTCGATTCCGTCTCTTCCGCTCTGTACAAGTTTGCTCGCACAAAATACGGATCCAAATAAGAAAGTTGTTCATGTTTTTAATTGATGAGCAGAAAGACCAACCTTTGGAAGGGGCTCGATGCAGGAGTCCAGGATTTCGATTTCGGCAAGAACATCGCTGTTGTAGCCATAGCCGCCTCGTTAATTTGATTAGTGTAGTCCCGATTGTGTCGCAAATGCTTTTGTGCTCTCAGAGACTGGATAGAGAAACGCATGGCACAGACACCCACCATTTCGACTCGTTCGGCTTGAATTCAATGACACACATCCTTCTGCATACCAGAATTCTCTGTCCTCGAAACTGTTGAGTATTTCCTGTCAAAAGGATGTCATGGTGAACTACGAGACGAGCCTTTGTAATTACAGAAAGGATCACTCTGCTTTTTTTTTTTTTGCCTTAGAGGATTGCATCCAACTTTTTCAGTGCTGGGAGATTGGCAATTTGCCATAAATATCTGACCTTGCGTTGCTTCCATTACCTAAAAATTGTCCAAAAATAAGAAACAAAGTCGCTGCTTTGTCTGAAAACATGTTTATGTTACCGGAGAGATTGGTTATGGCATTTGAGAATGTAAGTGCTGCGCAAACTCCTTTACCACCATGACATATCTTCTCCCGGTAAAAGCTTTGCAATCCTTCTTTCGTTGTTTCAAGTTCTGCCAACTTAATTTTACACAAATTACCAAAATCCGAAAGTATAAGGACTAAAAATTAGTAAAAACTAGAATACAAGAAGTTCATAATTTTATTATTAGTATAGGGACTCATGACAGAACTTGACCAAAACCTTTCAACGTCTAGTGATCATGTGTTCGGGATACTGAAATTGATGTATATAAAGCCCTTTGGAAATAATTTCATGGGTTTTCAACTTTTTTTAGATAATACATGTAACGAACTTTTTTTTTTAAATTCATAAAACAATAGGTAGTGTAATAATAGGTGTAATAAGTGTAAGCCTAGGTGTGATAAAATGAGGGTCACTATTTTAAAAGATTGAAAATTAAGTTTAAAAATATAATTGAAATTAAAAAATTAGAGAATTGAAAATTAAAATTGAAAATTAGGTTTTGAAAAGAGAATTTAAGAATATAAGAATTTAAAAAATTAAGAATCGG
Organism: Abelmoschus esculentus; assembly: GCA_035048815.1. Classification (NCBI taxonomy): domain Eukaryota; kingdom Viridiplantae; phylum Streptophyta; class Magnoliopsida; order Malvales; family Malvaceae; genus Abelmoschus; species Abelmoschus esculentus. Next base: position 5,266,201 of record JAUCBN010000026.1, on the reverse strand, counting down.
GGATTTTTAAATTTGGGAATTAGAGCTAAAAATGAATTTGGGGATTTTGAAAATTAGGGTTAGGGATTTGAAGTTGAAAAGGAAATTTTAATTTGAAAATGAGAAAATTTGGAATTAGAGATTTTAAAAGAATGAATTTAGAAAATTGAAAAGAAATGTTAAAAACAAATCAAAAAATGTTTGGAAATTAATTTAAAAGTTGATTGGAAAAGGATTTTAAAAATTGGAGTCGTCATCGGTCACTTTAGTAGACCGGACACCGTAAAATCAGAGATTCGAAATAATTTAGGTTCGAGAGTCGGTACGATTTAAAACGATATTAGTGTTAAAAACCGTCAAAAATTGGTACCTTTACAAAATAATCGCTTAGTTAATTTTGAAATTTTCGATTTAAAGTGACATTAAATTAATAGTTGTTTAAATTTGAATTTTATTTTATTTTAACCGTATCTTTATTCGAAGGTAAACGCATATACCGCCACCACTACGCCTGGTGTCGGGCCCGTTACGACCGAATAAAAATATATTGCATTAGGTTCGTTAATTAATAAAGTGTGACGTAAGTAAAAAAAAACAATATAGAATAAAACATGCAAACAATATATTTGAGCAATAAGATAAATGCATAAATAAAACATACACGGCATAAGCATAATATGATACAAATGCAACAAAAGGGTATACGCAATAATGAATAAATAAATAAATATAAAATAAATAAGAAAAAAAATAAATATGTAAATGGGACCAAATTGAATGAAAATAGAAATTTTGGGGCAAAAATAAAGGCAAAAATATTTAACGTAAAACAATGACTAAAACAAAACCAAAGCAAAATTAAAGAACCAAAATAAAATTCTATCTTCGAAATCGAGACCAAAATAAGTGAAAACCAAAATTAAAAGGTTGATTCGGAATAAAATTAGGACTAAATCAAAACGACTTGAGCATTTTATGGCCAAATAAAAAACAAAGAAACTTATCACACGATTTAGTGACCAAATTGAATGCTTTGAAAACATCTAGGGCCACGGAACTAAATACCAAGAGGCAGAGGGATCTAAAATGTAATAAAACCATTTTCTTATTTTACAAGACTATCTATATATGACAAACAGATTTGAAAACATTTTCCTTTCTTTTATTTTTTCTCAAACCGAAAATAGACTCCCCAAGCTCTTTGTTTTGTTCATCCAAGGGAGGCTGAACATTCATAATGTTCAGCCTTCAACCCAGAAACCGATGAACAAAACCCAAAGAATCACTTTTATTATCAAAAAAATCATCACGCCGGCCACCGCTTGCGGTGGCTGATGAGTTTGAAAAATAAAAATTTCACCTCACTTTCGAAAACAAATCCAAAAATAATCTTTCTTTGCGATTATGAATTCTGAATACCCTTTTCTCAAATAAAAACAAATCGAGAACCTCCTTTTTTACTTTTGAAATCTCAAATCGAAGGGAAAAAAGAGACTCATTTCTTTTGTGTTGGCTCACCCTCAATGGCTCGAAGCCACTAGGCTTATCGCCGGAATCGAAGAGAAGCGGAGGAAGGGAGAAGAGTCGATCGACGACTTAATCTTCCCTGATAAACATAAAACCCTAAATCTTTTCTATTTCTTTTCGTGTCTGCAAAACTAAAAAGAGAGGTTATTACCTCTAAAAAGATTGATCGTATTGATTGAAAAGGTGGAAAATTGAATCCCTTACATTGTGTTTGATTTCGGATTAAATAACTAAAAATATTACATGAAAAATCAGAAAGAGAATAAATCTATAATCTCCTATTAGTTGTTCTGAAATTTTAGATGTATTCATGTGTGGTCTCTACTTGAATTTTGTATTGATATTGCCTCTAAAATTTCTGATTCGATTGGCCGAAATTCCTCTGAAATTGTTGTTATTTTTGGCTGTAATTGTTGCAGATCGGTGTTGTTATTTATGAAATTGTACAATTTCTGATACCTTTTTTTTCTTTGCGAATGTGTCTGTCGGAGTTATGATGGGACCACCAACGAACGGATGATGAGGGAATACGGATGGTCGGACTAACATCGAAAGGTCGCGCGCGTGGATTGCATCCACGCGTGAGACACCGAAGAAACCAGTGCGTGGACGCTTGGCCGGATATAGAAGCTTCCCTCTTATAATCGTGGTTGCTAGATCAGGGGCAAATCTAACGGCTCACTATCGGTTGCGCATTGAGAAAGGATGCAGACAATTAGGGTTTTGCTTGTAATCGGTTGGGTTCAAAGGATAATGGGTTGATGTAATTTAATTTGGGATTTATTATTATAATATTTATTTTTTGGACTATATATTTAAAATAGTCTAGGCTTATAAATTTAAATTATTTTTGGATTTTTATTTATATTCTGAATTATTTATATAATAATAAATAATACTAATAATAAAATTGAAATAAAATAATGATAAAAACAAAAATGATAACATTTAATATTATAATGTTTTTGGAATTTCTTTAAATTTAAATATATAATAATAATTATCATAATGAAATAGCAAACTATAATACGAGGCAAAAATAAAAAGGATAGTTAAAATGAAACCAAAATTAAGAGAAAAATAAAAAAGGTGTAGTAGATAATATGTTTTATTTTTCTATGGAAATAATATACATTTTTGGATTTTTCAAAATAGCATATTAATATAATAATATTTTAGATTTTTTTAATTGATAATATAATAAATAAAATTAAAGCCAGTTATTCGAAAGAAATGAAAATTTAAAATCGGGTTTCTGAACTCCAGATAAAATTAGTGATTACAATACATAACAAACTATTCAAACATGTGCTTCGTGAAGAAAATCAGACGCAACTTCAATCGGTGGTTTGAAGAACAACATGCCACCTATAGGATCACCGCGATATATCTTAGTCAACTTATCCGCAACAATATTACATTGACAATGTATATAATTAACAACCACCTTCCATGGCATCTGTAGTATTCGCGTAATTTTTTTAACAAAGCATGGGAACTCAACGTCTTTGATTGACAAAGAAGTATTTGAGTGACCTCAACATTATCGGATTTCACACTTACTCTGCGATAGCCAAGATTCCACGCGTGTTGAAGCCCATCAAAGATCGTCCACAGTTTCGCAAGTAATGGTGAACATGGCCCTATACTTCTAGAGAAACCAAACATCCATTTGCCATTACAACCCCGTAATGCACCTCCAATCGCAGTTTTACCATCCCTAATATTAACAACACCATCATAATTGAGTTTAACCCAATATTCCCTCGGAGGAATCCAACACAAGTCAACAGTCAGACGAAAACTTAGTTATTGTTGGGATCGACTAACAGTTGCTTCAAACTCTGCGACAAGGGACCTGCAGTAAGTGATAAGATCCTGTCTTTCACGAATTCAGCATTCAAAAGAATGTCGCAATGAGCTTTCCAGAATTGCCAGCAGACAACAGCAAAGAGTAGAGCCCAACTCGCAGCATTTTTGTCCCCTATGCTCATCACACCCAGATTCATGTAAAACTAATTATGCAAAGGCTGCGACATAAAATGAGGAAGTATTATATTGGGAACCAATACATACCATATTTTTTTTGGACACTCTCGCAGGACTTGAGTTACATCTTCAACATCACTCTTGCAAATCCTATAACGACTATCTAATATCATATGATGTTGCATACGTTCAACATTAGTGAGTAATTTCTCGTACGCTGCTAACCAAAGAAAAATTTTGATCCGTTACGAGCCTTAAGGGACCATATAGACTTCCATAGACTTGAAAGATCAATCGCAACACTCAAATTTAAAGCAATATACACTGATTTTATAGAGAACAAATGATAATCTCCCCACTTTCATCCAATAGAATGTTCACCCAAGGAATCATTAGGAGAAGGGGTTGCAACAAGTTTCCGTTGCATTGATTTCAGAACATGATGGCGTAACCCCTCTCATTCTCATTCCCCAAAATTGTTAACATAATCAGCCACCTTAGTATCATTTCTTACCTCTGATCTGAAACCGGGAGAGCTCAAAAGTTCCTCTAAATTAAGCCAATCAATCATCTTGCCAAAAATCCACACTTCGTCTATCCTGAACATTTCATACTATACTCCACCGTACATCATCCCAAATATTAATTAATCTTCTCCAAAGATGAGAGCATTGCCCTCTACGTAAATGCATGGGTAGCATCTCCAACCATTTATACTTACGCTTTAGAATAGGCACCCACAATCGGTCCTCATTAGACGCTAATTGGTAACCTATCTTCATCAGGAGAGCCTTATTTTGTTGATGTATATCGCGTAAGTCAATGCCTCCACTATCCGTAGAATTCAAGATCTCATCCCATTTAATCAATGCAACACCAGATTTCTCACTTGACCCTCCTCAAACAAATCTCTGAATAATATTTTCGATATCATCACATAAGCATTTAGGTAACCAACTCTATTGCATCACAAAGGAAGGAATAACTTGCAACACAGATTTTGCTAAAGTGATACATCCCGCTAAAGAAAGGGATTGTACAGCCCAACCATGAAGATGTTGTTTCATTTTTTCAATAACATAAGCATACATCACTTTATTAACTCTAGAGTGGAGAAGAAGACCCCTAGATATTTTTCAAGATTCTCAACCACTTTAAAACCCATCAAGCTATTAACCCCATCCTTCGTTGTGGTAGCCACATTCTTAGAGAAATAAACATGTGTTTTTGTATGCTAACCCGATATCCCGATATGCTACAAAAATCATCCAACTTCTTCATTAATACCATTTGCTCTCAAGATGCCTCTGAAAATAGTATAAGGTCGTCCGCAAAGAAAAGGTGTGAGACAACCGACCCATGCTTCGACAAATTAATAGGTTTCCATTTCCTGCTAAGAACTTCAGAATGAATTACTTGGGATAATCTCTCCACACACATAACAAAATGATAAGGGGAGAGAGGTTCCCTTTGTCTAATACCCCGAGACGGCTGAAACTCCTCTTAAAGATCTCTATTCCATATTGTAATGAACCGGATTCGGATCCGAGTGTTAGGTCAACCCGAGGGTTTTGGGCTTCGGTTTTGGGCTTGGGTTTATATGATTTGGGGCCTTTGTTTTGGGTTTCCTCGAACCTAAGTGTTGGTTTAGGGGTTTTTTGGTCCTTTCTTGTGTGGATGACAATGAGGGAAAGGGGGGGGGGTAAATTTTCTCTGCAAAACAGAGAAGTGAGGTCACCACTTCTTCCTCTTGTCTTCACCCATCTTGACCTATCAACTATCAAGAAAAAAGAGCAATCTTTTGGTTTTCAAGTGAGAATCTCGTTTTTAAGATGAAGGGAAAGTTCTATGTCTTGTGGAGATTTATAAAAAGAGGTAAAGATGAGTTGGTTTGGTGTAGATAAAGGTTTAGTGAGGGTTTAAGGTTTAATCCGAGTTTGGGTTTTGGAAGCTTAAAAATCCGAGTTTCTTGCTGCTTTTAAGCCTCAAACCGTCCTTAATCGTTGTTCATCTTCCCCTTGTAGAGAAACAAGTATAGGATCTATCTTCAAGCTTGGGAAGGTGAAGGCTTGTATGGAAGAGGAGCTCGAGATTGTTGTTGTTGTAGCTCAAGATTGGTACTCCCAACTCTTCTAATCATTATACATATCATGTTAGGAAGCATTCATATAGTTTGGTGTATGTGTGCTTGGTTTGAGCTTGACATGCTTTGATGGTGAAATTCGTAGCTTTGTGTTATAGGGCTAAAAAATGATGTTAAAACACCCTAAACTTCCTTAAGATTGAATAAAAATGCTTTGGAATTGATCAGATGAGTTTGAGGGGTTGAATCTTTAGAGGTTCTAAGTGCAGAACTAAAATCGTACAAGGGGTATCGGTACTGGTGACCCGACCCCTGAGATGAACTTAGTCTTGAGAAGCAAGGGTACCGAACCATGGTTCGATACCGAGCCCTCTAGTAACATTTTGTATCGATACATGTATCGAAACGGTCCTTCCCCTTTTGTTGATTTTTGAGTTGGTCAAAGAGTATCAATACTGGCATCGATACCCTATTAGGGTGGGCATTGATGCTGGGTGTTTGAGAGGGTGAGAGGGTGCGAAGACAGAATGTTGTTGACTTCTTTGGTATGGGACAAGAGAATCTCGTACAAGCGAATTAGTGGTTGTACGACACAAGGTGTATCATGAGACAGATGAGGTTGAGATCCGAGGATAAGTTGTCATGTGTGTTATCACTTCTAAAGGGCAACGCGAGAGAGTAGTGGGAGACAGTTGAGTAAGGTTGGTATCCTCGTCATCCCATGTAGGAGGACTTCCTTGAGGAGTTTGAGAGTAAGTATATGGGTGAGACTCACATCGATACCTTGAGAGAGCGGTTTACCTACCTTATTTAAGGTAACCGTTCGGTCTTTGCTTATGAGAAAAAGTTCCTACAGTTGAGCCGTTATGCCCCGGAGTTTGTTGCTACAGAGAAGATGAGATGCAAGAGGTTCTTGAGAGATCTGAGTAAGGAGATCCAGACTTATCTCAATGCTAGACCGTCTATGATGTTTTAAGAGTTAGCTGTCAGTGCTAAGTCGTTGGAGCAGGTTCAGGATTTGACCTATGGGTCTTATGTTGGTCAAGGAGTTTCTGGTATAGCCTGTCAGAGTCATGCGTGTAACTCTTAGTCTCACTCCGGTAGGAGTAGGAACCGTTGGAACCAAAATAGAGGAGCATCACATCAGGGTTCAAGGTCGAACTAAAGATCAGAGTCTGTGAGATGTAGGAGGCAGTCTATGTCTTCTTCTGCGGGGGGTCCCGAGAGTTTACAGAGGAGTGTTAGTGTTCAGGTTTGTAATCAGTGTGGCCGGAATCATCGAGGACCGTGTTGGGCAACACTAGAGTTTGCTTTCAGTATGGGTCTTCGGAGCACTTTGTAAGAGATTGCCTTGAGGTTGTGATGCCACCACTGGGTCAGGCTCAGAGGAATGTGTTTCAGGCTCAGATGGGTCGTGGGTTCTCGCGTGGTGGAGCTAGCCATGCATCAGGAGACACTTTTCAGTCCACCGCTAGAGCATTGGCGAGATAATATGCTATGAGGGAACATGAGGACTGTGCTGCTACCGATGTGATCTTAGGTATATTCGGTTTGTTTTCTATACCTATAGTTACTCTTATGGACTCGGGGTCTACCTACTCGTATATCCGTAGTAGGATATCTCAACTGTGAGGGTTACCAGTGGAGGATCTTGAGGTAGGGGTTCGTGTAACAAGCCTATTGGGGTTGGATGTGTTAGTGAATAAGGTCTATCAGAGGTGTCCGATCGAAGTGCAAGGATCGTTCTTTCCGGTCGATCTTATGGTTTTGCCGTTTTAGGAGTTCGACGCAATTCTAGGGATAGATTGGTTGTTCGAACATGATGCGATTTTGGGGTGTAGGACTAAGATTTTAAAGCTCAGAGTAGCAGATGGTTCTAAGCTTATTGTGAGACGTGAGAGGAACCCGTGTTTACCGAATATAGTGTCAGCGTTGACAGCTCATAGGTTGATCCAGCAAGGTTGTGAGGCTTTCTTAGCTCACGCGGTGGATGTGAGTGTTGGCAGCCCAACTTTAGAGAACTTGAGGATAGTTTGCGAGTATCCCGATGTTTTCCTAAAGGAGTTACCTAGTTTACCTCCCGATCGTGGGTTGGAGTTTCGGATAGAGGTGTTACCAGGAACGACACCGGTGTCTATAACACCGTATCATATGGCATCAGCAAAGATGAAAGAGTTAAAACAGCAGATCCAAGAGTTGCTTGAGAGAGGATTTATCAGGCTGAATGTGTCACCGTAGGGAGCACCGATTTTTTTTGTTAAGAAAAAGGACAGATCGATGAAGATATGCATCGACTACCGCCAACTCAGTAAGGTCACGATCAAGAATTGTTATCCTCTACCTAGGATCGATGATCTGTTTGATCAGTTGAGGGGTGCTTGTGTGTTTTCTAAGATAGATCTGAGGTCTATGTACTATCAGTTGAAGGTGGTGGATGAGGATGTTCAGAAAACTGCTTTTAGGATGCAGTACAAACATTATGAGTTTCTAATGATGCCGTTTAGGCTCACGAATGCACCTGCAGCTTTTATGGACTTGATGAACCGGATCTTTCAACCGTATCTAGATCAGTTTATGATTGTGTTCATCAATGACATCTTGGTGTATTCACGCTCGGAGGAAGAGCATGACTACCACCTAAGGGTTGTTGTTCAGGTTCTAAGGGATAGACGTCTATACGCCAAGTTCAGTAAGTGCGAGTTTTGGTTGTCAGAGGTGGTGTTTCTTGGCCATATAGTTACAGCAAATGGAATCCGAGTAGATCCTCAAAAGATCCAAGCCGTAATGGAATGGAAACCACCATAGAATGTATCAGAAGTTCGTAGCTTCCTCGGACTTGTCGGATACTACAAGAGGTTTGTTAAAGGTTTTTTGATCATAGCGGAACCTTTGACCAAGTTGCTTCAGAAAGGTGTTCCTTTTGTGTGGAGCGAGAGAAGACAATAAAGTTTTGAGCAGTTGAAAGCCTATCTGACAGAGGCACCGGTCTTGACGCAACCGGAACCGAGAAAGGATTATGTGGTGTTTAGTAATGTTTCCTTGAATGGGCTAGGTTTTGTACTCATGCAAGAGGGTAAGATGGTTGCTTACGCCTCGAGGCAGTTGAAACCTCATGAGAAGAATTAACCCACACATGATCTTGAGCTTGCAGCAGTTATCTTCGCTTTGAAGATATGGAAGCATTATCTCTATGGGGAGAAATGCTACATCTACACCGACCATAAGAGTTTGAAGTATTTGCTTATCCAGAAAGAGTTGAATTTGAGACAGCATCGGTGGATAGAGTTGTTAAAGGACTACGACTGTGTCATAGAGTACCACCCCGGTAAGGCGAATGTGGTCGCCGATGCCTTGAGTAGGAAAACCATGTCGGACTTGAGAGCTTTGTTTGCTCGGCTGAGGATGACCGGTGATGGAGGTCTTTTGGCTAAGTTGCGCGTGGAGCCCACGCTTGTTCAAGAGATAAAGAGAGCACATGTGTTAGATGAGGAGTTGGTAACTTAGTTAGAGGCTGTTCAGAGAGGTGAGTCATCAGACTTTGAAGTCCGAGATAATGGTTTCTTGTACTTTTAAGGTCGGTTGTGTGTTCCCACCTTGGAGGATCTGAGAGATTGTATCTTGAGAGAATCTCATCGTAGTCCGTTTTCTGTTCATCCGGGTAGTAACAAGATATACCAGTTGTAACAGTCCAAATTTTAAAGTCAAAATCCCCAATGTAAAGTCAAAATCCCTAAATTAGAACCCTAATTTTTGGGGATTAAAATTCTAAAAAATAGTGACTTAATTGAGAAGTTCTGAAAGATAAGGGTCTAAGTGTGAGAATTCAAAAACATCAAGCCCTTATTCCGTAATTAAAGCAATTTTTTTAGAAACGTTTTCTTCCTCCTCTGGTAATCGATGCTTTGATTGAGAATTAAAGAATTCCTTTAATTCTTGTATTAAATATGAATGATTATTCTGTTGGAGGGGATTCAATCATTCGAATCACTCTCTTTGCTTCTGTTTTTCTGTCGATTTTACTCTAGGAGTTGTCTTCCTCCTCGGTCGATTGTGGTAAGTGGGTAAGCATTTGATCCTTGGCTTGGTACTTTTGGTTGGTTATTGAGTATATTTATAGGTTTTGTTCTGTCGGTTTAGTTTTATATGAAAGGGGGGTTCTGTTATTTAGTTTGATTATGGTTCGAAGCATTCTTGGGGTTGGTTGAAACGTTTGGTTCGAATGAATATGGAAATCAGAGGGTTTGTTCAAGTTAAGTTGTTTGTTTGATTCAGAATCGATTTAGGGATTGTTTAGGATGGTTTGAATCGGGTTTTGGAGTCGAATCGAACGTAAAAAGGGGTTTTAATCGAACAAAATGGTGTTTGGGAGCTGAGAAAGTTTGGGGATTTTCCCAAATTTTCCCGGGAAAATTATGGGAAACCAACCCGACCCAAATCCAACCTGGCCCATGACCGGATGATGTCATCACTGACATCACTGCTGACGTCAGCGTTGAGCTGAAAAAGTCACTGCTGACGTCAGCATTGACCAATGCTGACGTTAGTAGTTGACTTTTTTGACCCAGGCCCACTTTATGTTTTTCGACGTCTTGAGTCCAATGACGTTATCCGTTTTTCAAAATTCGAACCCAAAGTGTCGTTTTAGGGGCTTTTATGTTTGAATTGTTATCTGGAAGTTATCAGTATCGGATTCTGAATCAGTTTCTGTTTGCTTCAGGTGATATGGATTCCGACCCCGAGCAGTTACCTCCTCCTCCTCCTATACGCTGTCCCATTCATCCGTATTCGGGACTTTTACGTGATTAACGATTTAATTTTGTTTAGTATATTTTTCGGTATAGTGGCATAGTAGGATATCTAACTTATTCCGTTATTTGTAGACTCTACACCTGCTCAATCTGTTGGTAGAGCCGAGTCCAGTAGACGTTAGATTCGATGTTGTGTCTTTTGCTTCAGGTGTGTTCTCTCCCGTTAATCTTGTTAACTCTGTTATTCAGTATACTCGATTCCTGTTAAACTCGTATGATCATGCATCATTCTGTCATTTCATTTCTGATTCTGATATCTGTCATGCTTGCCTCATGTTAGACTGTAAGGCATGCATTCTGATTCTGTATATGCATATAACATGATATCTGGTAGATTATATGTGTACGGGGAAGTTAATGATTTATCACTTCTGTTTAGTGGCTCCACCTACGGGTCGAGATACCACTTCTGTTGGTGTGATAGTGTTAGAGTGGTTCAGGGGAACTACTCTTCTGTGGTGTTCGGAGATGGGTGCATATCATGCATACTTTACATCTTCTGCATATTATTGTTCTGTAATTCCGTTTATCTGTCTTAGAGACACACTAGGCTCCCTAGCTTACACCCTCACAGCTTCTTATTTCAGATCTCAGTCCTAGGCTTGGTATGGTACTTGGAGGATCCTGATTCAGATTTTTATTAGTAGTATGTTTTACAGTTTCGGATTTTGGATTATTTTTATTTGAATAATAATTTCTGTATAATGGACATTACACTTTTATCGATTTCTGTAACATTTACTGTTTATGAAATTTATGGATTGAACTAATTATTTAAATGTTTAATTTTCAGTATTTTAAATTATTAATTATTTAATAATTTATCTGAATAATATATTAATTTTTGTAAAAACCCTAGCTTGCGAAACAAGTTTTCAGTTTGTAAACCCTAACTTGTAATCTAAGAAATTAGGTTAATTTTAGGGGTTACACCAGGATCTTCGCCCTTTTGTTTGGTAGCCATGCATGAAAAGAGATGTGTCAGAGTTTTTGACAAGGTGTTTGACATGTCAGCAAGTGAAGGCGGAACACCAGTTTCCTTCAGGTTGGCTTCAGCCTATCCAGATTCCATTGTGGAAGTGAGATCTAGTGATCATGGACTTTGTCACCGGGTTACTGATGACGTTGAGGAAACATGATGCTATATGGGTCACAGTTGATCGGTTAACTAAGTCAACTCATTTCTTACCGTGAGGATGGACTTTAGTTTGGAAAAGTTGGCTCAGTTGTACATCAAGGAGATCGTGAGGTTGCATGGTGTACCTTCATCGATCATATCAGATAGGGATCCGAGGTTCACAGCGAGGTTGTGGAGGTCAATCCACGAGGCTCTAGACACCAAGTTGTACTTCAGTACAATTTTTCATCCTTAGACCGATGGACAGTCTAAGAGAGTTATCCTGGTCGTGAAGGATATGCTTCGGTGTTTTGCGGTAGACTTTGCTCGTAGTTGAAAGGAGCAGTTACCATTGGTAGAGTTTGCTTACAACAATAGTTATCAGTCGAGCATCAAGATGGATCATTTTGAGGCCTTGTACGGGCATAGGTGTAGGACACCTTTGTGTTGGATAGAGCTCAATGAGAGAAAAATAGTGGGTTCAGAACTTGTTAAGGAAACCGAAGAGAAGGTTCAGATCATCAAGGAAAGGTTACAAGCACCTTTTGATAAATAGAAAGCTTATGCGGATAAGAAGCGTAAGCACATCGAGTATGAGCTTTATGAGAAAATGTTTCTCAAGGTATCTCCGTGGAAGGGTACCATTCAATTTGGTCGTAAGGGAAATTTGAGTCCAAGATATATCGGGCCTTACGAGGTTCTTCAGAAGGTTAGATCGGTAGCTTATCGGCTAGCTCTACCTCTAGAGTTGGTACATATACACGATGTATTCCACATGTCTATGTTGAGACATTACTGTTCTGATCTTTCTCATGTGGTTCAGCTTGAGGAAATCAAATTTAATATGGACTTGACTTACGAGGAAAGACCTATCGAAATCGTGGATAGAAGAGTCAAAGAGCTTAGGAACAAGTGTATACCTTTGGTAAAGGTTTTATGGAGGAATCATGAAATAGAAGAAGCAACGTGGGAAACAGAAAAGGACATGAGAGCTCAGTATCCTCATCTCTTCCTGATAGGTAAATTTTGAGGAAAAAATTTTCTTTAAGGAGGGGAGAGTTGTAACGACCTGGGTTCAGATTCGATTATCGAGTTAACCCGATGGTTTTGGGCTTCGAGTTTGGGCTCGGGTTTGTATGATTTTGGGCATTTGTTTTGGGTTGCCTTAAGCCCAAATGTTGGTTTAGGGACTTTTTGGTCATTTCTTGTGTGGATGAAAATGAGGGGAAGGGGGAGTTTAAACTTTCTCTGCAAAACAGAGAAATGAGGTCACCACTTCTTCCTCTTGTCTTCACCCATCTTGCACCTAGCAATCATCAAGAAAAATGAGCAATCTTTTGGTTTTCAAGTGAGAATCTCATTTTTAAGGTGAAGGGAAAGTTCTATGTCTTGTGTAGGTCTATAAAAAGAGGTAAAGATGAGTTGGTTTGGTGTAGATGAAGGTTTAGTGAGGGTTTAGGGTGTAATCCGAGTTTGGGTTTTGGAAGCTTAAAAAAATGAGTTTCTTGTTGCTTTTAAGCTTTAATCACCATCCTCAAACCGTCCTTAATCGTTGTTCATCTTCCCCTTATAGAGAAACAAGTAGAGGACCCATCTTCAAGCTTGAGAATATGAAGGCTTATATGGAAGAGGAGCTCGGGATTGTTGCTACTGTAGCTCAAGGTTGATACTTCAAACTCTTCTAATCATTATGCATATCATGGTAGGAAGCATTCATATAGTTTGGTGTATGTGTGCTTGGTTTGAGCTTGACATGCTTTAATGGTGAAATTCGTAGCTTTGTGTTATAGGGCTGAAAAATGATGTTAAAACACCCTAAACTTCCTTAAGATTGAATAAAAAATACTTCGGAATTGTTTTAGATGAGTTTGAGGTGTTGAATCTTTAGAGGTTCTAAGTGTAGAACTGAAATCGTGTAGAGGGTATCGATACCGGTGACCCGTGTATCGATACCCTTAAGATGAACTTAGGCTTGAGAAGCAAGGGTATCGAACCATGGTTCGATACCGAGCCCTCTAGTAACTTTTTGTATCGATAACTGTATCGAAACAGTCCTTTCCCTTTTGTTGATTTTTGAGTTGGTCAAAGAGTATCAATACTGGCATCGATACCCTTGTTTCGATACCCTCTTGGGGTGGGCATCGATGTTGGGTGTTTCGATACCCCATATAATGGTATCAATACCCTTGTGTTTTTGGTTAAGTTTGAGTAAAGTTTTAGGTCTCAGTGATTTTAATAAATACTTCCATTAATCTAAAAGTTGTGAAACTAATTATCGAACTAAAATTGGTAATTATAACCTCGAAAGGCTTAAGTATGATAAGACTTAATATATCTTGTTGTGGTAAGATCCTAGGTGGATCGCTTGTATGGTTCGAGTCTTTGTGTGCTGGAAATCCAGATATCCATAAGTGTTGCAACACGTCGAAGGCCATCCGATGTAACATTTCGGGTGATGATTTAATGACCATCCCGAATGTAGGATCCTGATGTTGTATGGATGCGGGCCTCATTCGAAGATACTCGATGCGATATTCCGAGTATGGGATTTGGAGGATCCTAGTGCTATATGGATGCGAGCCTCAATCCCGGATGTAGGATCCGGATGCTGTGTGGATGCGGGTCTCACTACCTTGTGTGTTTTGTTGATTTATATATGCTGTGTGCGATAATATACATCTCATCTATGCCATGTGTTAGGCAAGTATGCTAGACCATCATACTATACACGAGATTTATATGCCATGCTTTACTGCTTTTGATATGCATGATGTTGGCCGAGTTCGGCGTATCCACTGAGCTTGTGTGGCTCATCGTTCGAAATATATTTTTGTGCGTAGGTTAGGTGGAGCTGACCCGTGGAGTACCATCAATGTTTGGATTTCAGCATCGACCGTGTTGTATTACATTTATTAGATGTAGTGGTCATAGTATTATGTTGAACCCTATATTATTTGTAACTCTGTTTATTTTAATTTGGATTGAATGTTTAAATGGTTTTGTAATATTTGGAGCTCCGAATTACTTTAAACTATTTGAGGCTTGTTTTAATTTAAGTGGATTTCATGGATCAATTTTGTACTCTATTTGATTTTATTATTGGACTTTTAAAGGAAATTTTGAAACACGGATTTTGGACCGGAAGCCCAATGTGACATCCGGTTCGGGTGTTACATATATAACCTGAGTAGAGACAAAGCTCACACACGGCATAATAATAGAGATAAAATACTGTGGAATCCCGGTTTACACCAAAATCTCCTCCAAAAAATCTCATTCTATTCTATCGTAGGTCTTCTCAAGATCTACCTTCTCAAGGTAAACCCAATGGGAATTTGCACCAAAGTCTCCTCCAATAAATCCCATTTTATTCTATTCTATCATGGGTTTTCAACTTTGGTTAACAAATTTTTATATTTGATTAGCGTTTTTTATATTAACAAATTTTTTATCCCTCGTACAAAGTAGAGTTTTAGAATTTATTTACAAAATGATAATAATGAATATTAGTTATATAGTTTACAGACATGGTAAATCTAAATAGGATATAAACCGATTGAATTGAGTAATGTTAAGTTTGATCAGGTTCGTTAAGAATTTGAGTTAATTTGAGTTTGAGTAGTTTTTACAAGCCTGAATAATCTGAACTCGACTCAGCTCTTGAAGAACTCGAGTTGAGTTTGAGTTTTAATCGAGTTCAATCAAGTCGAGTATTGATCGAGTTGGACTCAAGTAGCTCGCAATCTATCTCCTCTTATTAGGAAAAAAACATTGTACTCAAGTTGTGTAAATTAAAATTTAGATAAGGTTGCTAATTTTAGGGCTTAGGTTTATAAGTTTAGGTTGTTGCATTTAGAAATTAAAATTTAGATTTTAGGATTTTATGTCTAAGAATTTAGAATTTTAATTAAAAATTTTAAAAATAATATATTTTATTTTTTGAGTAACTCATGAGCTTTTCAAGTTGGATATCAAATAGTTCGATTTGACTTATTAAAAATTTGAGACGAGTTCAAGTTCGAATCCAATCTAATTAAGTTTTGATTGAGTAAAACTCGAATAGCTCTCTATCCTAAATCCAAAGGGGACATGGATGTCATTGGCACCTTTAGATAAAATGAAGAAATTGTAAATTGCGCTCCTTTTCACTATAAGTAATTCAATTTAATCCTTTTAAGAACCAATTAAGTTGTTGCAATGAAAATAAAAACATTGTTACTCTGATAATCCAAGCTTGAGTGGTTTTACCGTACCCACCGTTAAAAAGACTAAAATTAATAATTAATAAAATATCATTTAACCTCACGAAAATTTTAAACTTTTAAAGGTTTTAAAGTATCATTGCCCCCCTCAAAAATATTTAAAATTTCAATTATTCCTTAAAATTTCAAAAACTTTTCGTTACTATGAATTTATATGTATTTATATATTGAAGAACCACCCTGACAAAATTTACCGTCAAACTTATATATATAAAAGAGTACTTAAAAAAGTCTGTAGTTAGTCTCCCGAGAAAAGATAGATCACGAACTACTCGAGCTCGAATCAGTTAAAACTCGGTCAAAACTCGACTCGATTGGACTGGACTCGAGCTCGAACTCGGTTTGAATTCTTAAAGAACCGAACAGAACTGAGCCGAGTTACATGATACTCGACTCGAAAAGCTCATAAGCTACTTAAAAACATAAATATATTATTTTTTACTTTTTTTATAATTTAAAATCTAAATTTCTAAACTTAAAACCTTTAAAATCTAAACCTTAAATATAAGTCTTAAACCTTAAATTAAGATATTAAAACCTAAAATCAACAAGTTTGAGTTTACACAACTTGTTTTTCAAAGTTTTTTCTCCATTAGGCTTTAAATGAGACGTGTTAGATAAGAGTTACTCGAGTCTAACACGGGTAACACTTATTTAACACATTCAAAGATCGATCAAAATACCTGACTCAATTAGGCTCGAAAAAACTCGAACTTGATTCGAGTTCTTAACGAGTCGATCTCAAATATTTCAAGCTCGTTTAAACTTATTTAAACTCGAACTCGACTCGAAATCTTAACGAGTCGAACCGAGCTTAGCACTACTCGAACTCAGCTCATTTATACCCTTAGTCCCCGAAGTCCAATGTCAAGATCAGTCCCCACACTAACTCAATTAAGAGAAAAAATAAAAACTATTTTTCGAAAAAAGAGTCAAAGTAATTGCATCGTCATAAAATAAAGTATTTTCTGGACTGAGATTCAACCGTAAAGGTTCTGATGAACTGGAACTAAGTACTACAATAAGTCCAAGACTTTGGTCCTATTAACACTATAGTAGCCAAGAGGAAGTCAACAATGGCAGACAACAAATGCTTGTTAAGAAAAAAAAACAGTTTTTTTCTTCATTTATCACTGCATTTGCTTTGTTACCAAGTAACCAAAAAGCAAGAAATCAGCTTAATGAACCCAGAAATCCTACAAATTAATTCCGGTTGATCGTTAGTTTATCATCTTCACCTAGTTGCAACTGTTCGTAGTGCTTGCTTGATCATCTTTGCTGGTGCAATGGCCGATCCTTGAAACTGGCAAAAAAATGATAGGTTATTACCTTCACTTCTGGTGTTAGGCCATCTTTTACAGTAACCCAGTTTAATTCCGAACCGCTTTCGGGCAGACTTCCGTCTATGTTACATGTAACACCCTAAAAGACAAGTTAGTAAATGATTCGAATGAATTGTAATTAGATCAAATTTCATGATTAATTGGGTTAAAAGAAAGGGACTTAATTGAATTAAAGAGAAAACTTGGTAATTGCATGATAAAATACGAAATTCCATAAACTACCCTTGGGATAAAACAAGCCTAGACAATTCATTAAGGGTAATTTGATCATTCTCCACACATAATTAATTAAACAAAACTAGCCAAAATTTGGCCCCTTCTTCATCATTCTCAAGGCAACAATAAAATAGAGGGGAGGGAAAGCTTGAGAGAGAAATTCCATGGGAGGTTGAGAAGGAGAGCTCTAAAGCTATTGCATGATTGAGATTGGGTTAGGAAAATCAAGCCTAAGTATCTCGGTAAATATTCCTTCCCATAACCGAAACCTTGAGAAGTTAGATTCTTGGATCTTGAATGTTTTTGTGGTATTTTCAAGATTAACCTAGGTTGTTAGAAACTTGGTTTGGGGGGGTTGAATTTGCTTGGGTTTAATCCTAGAAGCATGAACAAGTAAAGAGCTTAGAATTGGGAATTTTGGAATTGGTATAAATGTGTCATTTAATTTGATAAGGTAATTTAAATAAGGCTGATTTCATGTTAATGGTGCTGGAAATTCATGAAGATAATGTAGGGATTAAGAATTGAATGTAAAGAATGGGAATTTGCCGAAATTGCTTAGAAATGCTATTCTAAGTAGTTATCTTAGAGAAATTCCTTAGGTCGGGATTTAAGTAATTTGGAGCTGAAATTTTAAACCATGATACTTAT
Source organism: Abelmoschus esculentus (assembly GCA_035048815.1). Classification (NCBI taxonomy): domain Eukaryota; kingdom Viridiplantae; phylum Streptophyta; class Magnoliopsida; order Malvales; family Malvaceae; genus Abelmoschus; species Abelmoschus esculentus. The sequence goes on along the minus strand of JAUCBN010000026.1, from coordinate 5,248,226 downwards.
GTATGCCTAGTTTAAGTGAAAAATTACGGAACCTTAATCCGAGTCCGATAGAGAAAGATATAAGCGTTTCCGTAGGTTACCCGGGCAGTCCCAGAAATTCAGCCGGGTCTGTTTCGAATGAAATCTGGAGCTAATCGAATAGGAATTAAGATGTGGGGTTAGTTTATCCTTATAGAGGATTCTTCTTCTATCTTTTCAACAAGGTATAATGGGATAAAATCGAACATCGGAGCTAGGAGATACGATCGTTTCGCTAAAGGGTTGCAAAATTGTCCATAACGAACAAATGCACATGTTTATATTTGTTAAGAACACTTGAATTAGATGATTGAAAATGTCTTGATACATAGCTATTGTATATGGATTGTTAGATAACCTGAGAGAAGAAATTGAAGATCAAGAGAGGCTCGACGTAGCAAGGAAATAAGGCAAAGGGGTTGCGATCTACAATCCTTGATAGCTCGGAGAATTGGTGAGTGTGGCAAACCTTGGCTTAGGACCTAGGGTCCTAACCATATTTTGTTTATTTGGTTTAATACGTCATATAAATGGACTAATCAAATATCCGGTAACAAGGAAAGGAGGATTTAATGTAAAAGACTTGTTTGATACCTTGGTGGATGGTTAGATTGATATTTCTAGCTTAGTACATATGCATTGCTTGGAAATGCCGAGGTAAGTAACGGCACGCAGCTACGATTGCCAGGTACGTGAACCATGCATGAAGCATGAATGTAATGATGTAAACATTGGTTGAATAGCTCGATATGCATGTTGTGCTATTATGATGTACATGTATTAAAAATATGTTATGAACACTTAGCATTGATAAAATGAATTGGATTGTTATAAATGAAATGATACAAGCATGACAATTGTCTTTGTATTGGCATGTAATGAATACTTGCTCTTGGTAATATGAACTTGATTGTATGAATTGAATAATGAACAAAAGGACATTGAAATGTTATTGAGCCTTGGTCTATAGTGGTCATAGGTAGTACGGCATGCCTAGGGTCTTGAGCTCATTGTTTAGTGCTTAGCACTCTTGTTTAGTATTTCGATACTCTTGTTTGGTACTATGGGTACCGTGATTTGGTGGTTAATCACCAATTATTAGATACCTTGGGTATCTCTTGTTAGTATCTTTATGATACTCTTATTATTGCCTTTGTGGTACTCTTGTTTAGTGTCTTCGTGACACTCTTGATGACTCGCTTAACTTGTCCCACTATACCAAGGCATCACACGAACGTAATTGAAAGAATAAAAGTTAAAAAGGGAACTACATGTACATGCATTGGCTTGGGAAACATTGACACTTGATTATTAACATTGAGCATTAAAATGTGATTATTGCTTTGAGTAGAAATTGATTGAGAAATGATTATTGACATTGGAAATGCACATATGGATAAGTGTAGCCCTTGTTGTGAATGGTTAATGAACTTGAGAAATGAAAATGAGTAATGAGATAGGTGCATTGATTCTATGCTAGCTGGAACATATAGATCATGATATTGATTGGTATGATAGAAATGTAAGCATGAAAGCATGTTGCCTATGATATTCGGTTATTGTTGAACTTGTACATTGAAAGAACTAATATCATGAATTGATTTATTTGCTTGATTGAAGCATGCCATCTTACCAAGTAGGGATTTTTATTATATTTTTTATATTTTTAATTATAAAATTATATGTAATAGGTCAAATTCATTTATAGTTTGAGCTTATAAAAGTGGACTCTAATAAAAGCTTTTATTTATATCATATATTTATATATATTTTGGATTTTTGGTTTTAATTAAGAGATAATAAGGATGATAATTATAATAAAGTAAGCGATAAAATTAAGGTAAGTTAAGGTGGTTTGGGTATTAAAAAAGGATTGGATTGATTTATTTCAAGCATAAACCCCGATAAAATTAGTGGTTACAACAATTATGTTTTCACAAAGAAACAATGGGTTTTATTCTTTATTACTCTCTCTGTCCCATATATGGTGTCCAGTATTGACTTTTTAAAAGTCAAAATTTTAAAACTTTGATCATAGTTATTTTAAATATTTTAATTTATTAAATTTTATAAAATATATATTTTTAAACTACTCGATTAAAGATTTTTAAAACATATATAATAGAATTAAAGTTATAATGAGTCAAAGTTGAAAAAGTTTGACTAAAAAAAGTCAATAATAGACTAAAAGAGTGGGACAGAGGGAGTATTTCGAGAGTTGGAAGAGAAGAGCCTTCGGCCATTTGCTTTTAGAAATCCATCGGTTCTTTATCACTAAAGTCTGACATTGCCCTTTTCACTGTTCATGAGACTGCCTTTAAGTACAAACCTCACCTACTACCAGATTTGACCTCCACCTTCGTACATAAAATCACTCTATCATGAGTAACCCAAGGATGATTTTTTTTCTTAATTATCGTATAAGTGTCTAACTTATATTTTTTTTCGATAGTTGAATGTCCTAAATATTTTCTGGACCAATTAGGTGCCTAAAGTTTCATTCTTTAACTCATTTAAGGTTATCTGTTAATTTTCACCACTAAAAGAAAATGTGTCTAACTCCTAAAAATTCTAAAACTATATTAAAAATAAATAAAATTACTTAATTTACAGAAAATCTCTAAGTTTCTTAGATTTCACAGAAAAAACTAAATTTCCAAATCTCTAACTCCCCCAAATCTAAATGATTTAGGTTAGTTCCATTACCGATTGTTATGTCATCGTCCACCATATCCGTCACCAGAACTTCATGACCATTTCCCTCACTATTTTATCGTCAGGAATCGACTGACATTGTATAAAACGTCAAAATTATCGAATGATTCTATAACGACCCAGATTTTATCGAAATCAGAACTTCACAACCATTTCTCTCATTATACTATCGTCGAAAATCGACTAACATTGTATGAAACGTCAAAATTATCGAATGATTCTGTAACGACTCAGATTTTACTAAATTCTAATGTCGAGTTTAAACCAAGGCATGAGCCTTATACTTGATCCATAAGAGCCTAATTAGGCTTACTATTGTATGAGTTTGATCTAGGAGTTTAATAAAGTGCATAAAAGTAAATTTTCTATACTTAAGCTTTGAATACTTTCCTCAACACCCAAAACATGATTTTCTGTAGAACTCCCAAAGATGAAGCCTTTAGTTGTGATTTTTCCTTGACTAAAAGAGAAAAAGGAAGAGAAGAAAAAGAAACAACTCCATAACCTCTCCCTTCTTGATTTTCTATAGAAACCTACTCCCTTTCCCCATTCTCTTTGTCTTCAATGGATAAAATTACCCATATGCCCTCACAAAACAGGCTTTAGCCCACTAGCACAATAACTCTCAAAGGCCCAAGGCCCAACGGTCAGCCCTAGGCGCAAATCCAAGGCTCAAACCTTAAAGCCCAACGTTCTGGGTTAACCCAACATTCAGATCCGAATATGGGTTATTACAAGCATATCCCTTGTAAAAGTGTTGTGGAGGAACTATAGAGTGGAAGAAGACACATGGAAAATCGAGAAAGAGATAAAATGGATCTATCCATATTTGTTTCCATTGGTAAATTTTGAGGACGAAATTCTTTAAAGGAGGAAAGAGATAATGAATCGAATTTTACTAAAATTCAAAGGTTAAATTTAAACCAAGATATGAGATTTAATGAAGAGTATAAAAATAAATTGGGTAAAATTGGCCTATAAAAGGGGAAAACTAAAAGTTTCTACAAATTAGGAAAGGGTGATATCACCCATATACTTTCTCTTTTTCCTCCCAATCAACAAACATCTCCCTCCCAAAGAGTATTGATCAAAGATGGGAACTTCGAGTTTTAGAGGAAGAATCTCATTTAAAGTAAGAATATAAGGTTGTACCGCTGGAGAAGACCTTTATTTTATGGTAAGAATATGTTAAAATGGTGAGGTAAGTGGTTTTAATATGGGTTGAGGAAGAAGAACGAGTTTAGGTGTTGGAAATATCAAATCTAACATTTTAATTCATTTTAATGTCTTTTATCACCAAACAATATTGTGAAAATCATTAAAACCTCTTGCTTATTATGAAAGAAGTTGGAGGATCATCAAAGAATCAAGATAAGAGGAAGGACAATGCTTGAAGAAGTTGAGACTTGGTTTACTGTTAAATCAAGGTAAGTATACTTCTAACTCCTATGAATTTATGGACCTCATAATATTAGTGTTAAAAGCATAATTGCGTGTGTTTGAACTTTGTTTGTAGCTTAAAGATAGAAATGATAAATTAAGAATTTTTAATTATAACTCGTTGAAATTGATTGCAATCCGCTAAATATACCTTAAACAATTTTTAGGAGAATTTTGGGAAGGTTTGGATGGGGGAAATGTGTTCTTTAAGCTCTAAACCTAGAAATTTGGGCTTGGGTACCGATACAAGTTTATCAGTATCGATACTCGTGACAAAAAAAAGTGTGAGTTTAAGGCAAGCATACCAATATGATTTTTCGCGTATCGGTACCCTTATATTTTAAGGAATTCTAGAATCGTTTAGGTGTACTAGTACAGAGACGCTTATCAATACCACTATTTTGTTGGGGTCGTATATCGGTATGGATGGTCTTCATAGCGGTACTAGGGTACCAATACATTAAGTAAGTGTGTCGATATGAGGTTAATTTATTTTTTAATGTGTTTTGGGTATCGATATTGGTTAGTATCTTTCTGATACACCAATTAGGTGTATTGATATTCACATGCTAATTTACTCAAGTTTTTGCTTTTTAAGTTTAGAGAGTCAATAATTCGAGTTAGTAGCCCTAGTGGATCTCTTTATGCCTAAAATAATTTTTAAAATTAAAAAGAAAACTTCAACTTCATGTATGATTTAAATATTGAATTAAGGTTTAAATACCTTTAAGCTACTTGTGATATTATGTAAGAATATATTGGATAATTGTGATTATGGTTATATATTTTGAAAACCATTATACGGGATCCAATTACTCAAGGAGTGGCTTCTGATTCTACATGACTCTGGGCCGCTTGCTGAGAAGGTGTTATTTTTATGCTTAGTGACCCCATACTACACTCAAGGTATGTCAGGGATTAAGTTCTGAGGCTTAGTGATAACCAGACCGTCCTCGGGTATATGGGTTACGGTGCTAAGTGACTCCGGACCATATATATAATATATATGTATATTGATGACTCATGAATGTTTTTGATTATGAGCTTATTCATCACATCTTGTTGCATACATTTAATTATGATTTGCGTAAATCATGGTTGAATGGAGGTGTATCCACTAAATTTTTATTAGTTCAGTGATCGAGATCTTTATTTTTGTGCTCAGGTTTCTAAGTGACGAATAAGCTCGAGGAGCACCATTCGAGGTAGGTTTTAACATCGATTGTGAAAGAGTACATCACTTAGATAGATGAGCTATATATTCATAGGACCTATTGATTTGTTTTAACTCTTTTAACTAAATTGTAATTGGTCAATGTTTTGATATTTGAAATTAGAGCTCCTAAATAATTTTGAATACTTTTGAACTTTAACTACATTTTTTATTTGAATCAAGTTGGATTAAAATAATGAATTATTTTTTGAGTTGGAAAATGGTTTGAAAATTTTGGGGTTGGGTTGGGCTTGAGGCCCAAATGCTGCATCCGAAATCGAGGGTATTACAAGTTTCTTTGAACGAATTACGATAAACATGAACAAGAAAGACGAAGAACGACGTATGGATTGATTAGTGTGTGAAAGATGATTCATTTTATCGCCGACAACGTTTACGGAAATGGTCGTATTTGGAGGTTTATGGATTTAGAGGACTATTTTAAGAATATTTAAAAAATTCAGGATATGTTTTTTTTATTAATTTTATTTATTTTAGATATAATTTTGAAATTTTCGGGAGATGGCACGTGTCCTTTAACATTGAAAATTAACAAAGACCTTAAATGGGTTACAGAGTAAAATGTTAGACACTTAGTTGGCTTAAAAATAGTTTGAGGACCTAACTGAAAAAAAATATAATTTGGATACCTAGTTGATGTTTAAGTCTTATTAAAAATAAAAATATACTGAGAATTTATAATTTAAGCAAACAAATTTAATTGGTATATATTTTTATAAATAAAAATATGAAAATTAATATTTTTAGATTATAATAAGATTTTATAAAAAAAAATGAAAATTTTAAGTCAAAAGGATCAAACTAAAATATATACAAAACATCAACTAAGTTTGACGATAAAAAGTAAACAATAACAATAATATAATGCACTAACTACACGATCAATCGCACAACTCAATAACGAACAAGAGCAATGACTGTCAGCTCGTATCTAAATCTAGCTCGAGGATCCAAAACAAGGAGATAAACAAGACAATCAAAAGAATATCATCTTAATCAATCATGGTGACATCAAATTCAATCCTGATAAAAAATAAAATAAAAATAAAAGATATAAAATAATTAATTTAAAAAATATAACAAAAATAAAAGAAATGTAAAAAAATATCACAAAAACAAAATATTAAATTCAAAAATAAAAATAAAAAAGGAAAAAATATCATCAATCGATAATTAACATTAAAATTAATATTATAACAATGAGATAGAGACGAAGAAAGAATAAAATTGACAATACTAGAGATAAAAGGGGACCAAGATTAAAGGCATGATTGTCTTTATTGGTCAAAAAGGTATTTACAAATATTCTTAATTATCTTACAAGATGACATACACATTAAAGATGTGATTGAGCGTGAATATTTTTAGATAAATATTATCTATTTTTTAAATCAGAGCATGTTCTTGTTAATTCATTCTTTTTTTTTAAATGGTATCAATCTAGTTCGATGTATTTTTTATATTTATTTATATTTTAATTTTTTTTTACAATTTTTAAGAAATATTTATATATACGCATAAATACTAAATGAAATTCAAATATAAAATATTCGCTGATAAATTTATAAAATAAAAACTCATCATTTGGATAAAACAAAAGGATGGTGATCTCATACAATAAACAACCATAGGGTTGGGCATTCGATCGAGTCGAGTCAAAAAATTTTGAGTTATTTAAGTTGTACTTCCTATTTTATCATTCAAACTTTATTTGAAATTTTTTCAAGTCGAATCGATTTTATAAAATTCAAGTTATGTCGAGTTTCAAATTTTTGTGCAAATTTAATTATAATTATTTATAATATTATAGTTCAAAGTGATAAATACTTCATGTTCATGTGTTCTTTTGCATGTGTAAATAAGATTTTTAATATAATTTAATAAATCAATTACCATAAAATTTATATAATATATTTATAATAATATTTTTATAGGTAATAAGTTACTTCATTAAAGTACGATCTCATTAAAAATCGAATTGAAAGTGTCACCGAAAAATAATTCGAAATAATCAATCTTGAAATGAAGGACAAACAAATATAAAACATTCATAAAATCAAAGCAAATTATCCATCACTAGAAATCATAATATAAATAAAATCCGATTTTAAACAATTGGGACTAGATTGCAAAATTTTCAAAATTCAGGGACAAAAATATGAATTTACCAAAATTTAGGGACTTAACTGAAACTTTTAATAGTTAGTACTATATAGATTTGGGTCTTTTTTTCTTACACGTTATTATCACATAGATCAATATTTATCATTCAACGGCTAAACAATAAAATTTCAAAACTTTAAGACCTAATAGTATATTTTTAAAAGTTCTAGGTCCAAAGAATGTTTATTTCATTAACAGATTTTATTCTTAATCTCATGTTCATTTTAAAAAATGAATTAAAAAAAATTGCGACTGAATCGGAGTTCAATTGAAAAAGTTATGAAATAGTGACCAAAATATAAAATTTCAAAATTAAATTTCATTTTTTCGAATATTCAAACTTCCAAAATTTAAAACTGACTCGAACTTGAAATTCACTCGAGTTATTCGAGTTGTCGAATAACTAAACTCGAATGACTCAAAATTTGAAAAAATAATTTTTTTAAGTCGATTCGAGTTTTATTCACCCCTGAATAATCATGTTCTATCTAATACATTAAATAACCTTAAAAATAAATAATAAAAAAGATATATAAACTCAAAATATTTACAGATTGTTCCTTTATGCATACCAAACAATAAAAGCTACAGAGTCGTCACATCTATGGACCCAACATACTTGGTACTTTCGTTATCGGATTCCATATCAAACACAGGATTTATGAATATACTACAAAATTAGTAATTAGTTTAAGGGAAATATTTTAATTTAAAGATTTAATTTAATATTAAAATTTTAAGTTTAAAATATTTAAAATTTAAGTGTTATAGTTATAATTTAAGAGTAAAAAAATAATTTAATTTTTATATACTAAAATTTAAAAATATTTTAAATAAAAATAAATTAAAGAATTAACCTATATAATCATATATTCGATATTTATAATATTTAATCTAAATTAATCAATTAATAAATTAAATATTATCATAAATTCACTTTCAGCATTTATGCAATCATAATTGAGTTTTTTTTAGGCATAAAGTTAATTTTAACCCTTAACGTTTATAGTTTTTGTCGTTTTGGCCCTTATTTTTTTTGGGGATAAATTTTAGCCCTTAACCCATATCTTTTTGACAAATAGCTTATTTTTTAACTAGCTTGATGACTGGACCGTTAAAAATTTAACGATTATATAATTGGAATATAATTTTAAATGACATGGAATGTAACCTATCAAATATATATATGGAATATAATTTTATTCTAATATAAAATATAAAATAATTAAAAATTTAAATAAAATATTAAAAATTAATTAATTTTAAAATAAAATTATAAAACATGCTTAACCCTAACTACGATAAAATCAAAATCTTATTCGAATTGTATTTATATTTTCTATCGTAGTTAGGGTTAATAATGTTTTATAATTTTTATTTTAAAATTAATTAATTTTTAATATTTTATTTAAATTTTAATTATTTTATATTTTATATTAGAATAAAATTATATTTCATATATATATATATATATGTATTTGATAGGTTACATTCCATGTCATTTAAAATTATATTCCATATATATATCATGGTTAAATTTTTAACGGTCCAGTCATCAATCTAGTTAAAAAATAAGCTATTTGTCAAAAAGATATAGGTTAAGGGCTAAATTTATCCCAAAAAAGAATAAAAACCAAAACGACAAAAACTATAAACGTTAAGGGTTAAAATTAGTTTTATGCTTTTTTTATATACAAACAGTGCAAATTTACTTTACGCAACCTATCCGTTTTAAGAATATAATTTTTAAATTTTTAACCTTAAAATATAAACTTTAAATAATAAATTTTAAATTTTAAATATAAATTAATTAATCTAAAATTATTAAATATTTGTGTAAACTTTACGCTACATATATATCAGAAAATCTCTTTTAGTTCTTACTTATTTCACAAAATTTTGTTGTTTCCGGTGCATCTCAAAGAAATCCAAACTAATGTAAGAGAATGATAATTATAACCAATTGGCTTGGCTGGGTCGGGTCTTGAACGTAATAATGGGGTTCCTATTTATGGTAAATAATTCATGCACCCTATTTTTAATAAATTCAGACATTCTTGATCTTGCTGCTTGTAATCTTAAAAAGATGAAAAACAAATAACTCAAGATCCAAAATTGTCTTCTGTCCTGTCTTGGCATTTTAAGTTTGGACATGTCCGGTCTGTTGAATGCAAAGAAACCTTATCTGGGTTAGCTGAGATAAAACCTGTAAAACCTTGGGGTCGATTTTTGCTGTTAATGGGGTTTAAACATTTTGAAAGTTGAAAAATTCCAGTCACATTCTGTTATGTCGAATGGCTAATGCTGTTAGAAACCAGGGTGGTGGCGTGCCAGAAAACATAAGGAAACGACTTGCAGTTGCTGTAAGGAGCATCAAATGGAGCTATGCAATCTTCTGGTCTTTTTCAGCAACACAACAAGGGTATTTTTCGGTTTTTTCCCATTCGAATTCATCGATTTTAACTAGAATTGTTGAAAGTTTTTGCTTTGAACTTTGGTTTATAATCACTAGGCAGCTTCAATGGGGGAGATGGTTACTACAATGGAGACATAAAGACAAGGAAAACTGTACACTCGTTGGAGCTTAAAGCAGACAGAATAGGTCTACATAGGAGTGAACAACTGAGAGAGCTTTACGAATCTCTGTTGGAAGACGAAACCGATCAAACTAAAAGGCCTCACGACGCGTTGTCTCCGGAGGATTTGTCTGATACAGAGTGGTATTACTTGGTCTGCATGTCATTCGTATTCGATACCGGACAAGGGTAATACCAGTGAATCTCTAATGTCTTTTATGTGTTTGTTCTGCAAAATTTATGTTCTTTTCTTGTGTTCTGTTTATTATCAGTTCTAGTTTTATGTTGTTGCATAGGTTGCCGGGGAAAGCCCTTGCAAGTGGTGAAACCATATGGTTATGCAATGCTCAGTCTGCAGAGAGTAAAATATTCTCCCGCTCTTTGCTTGCTAAGGTTGGTATTTTCCCCTAAACCGGTACGATATAAGAACTGCATTATACGATTGTCGATCGACTGACATTATGTACCTGTGAACTTGTTTTTTATGTGACTTGATTTCCATCATTTCCCTTAGAGTGCATCTATTCAGGTAAACCATCTAACAGTCCTATGTGAATTCGTTATCAAACAATCTGATCTCGACATTGTTTGATCATATTGGCTACTATTTTTCGATTTGCAGACTGTGGTATGTTTTCCCTACCTTGGAGGTGTTATTGAGCTAGGAGTGACTGAACTTGTAAGTTCTTTTTCGGATCTCAGTTGGGAGATTTGAGTTCATTATGTTAAGATAAATGTAGCCATAAATGTATCAAGCAATTATGGTGCTTGTTATTTCCTCTGAAAATTCTTCATTATTAAGGTGCCGGAGGATCTGAATCTGCTTCATCATATTAAAGCTTCCTTGCTAGACTTCTTGAAGCCGGTTTGTTCCGAGAATTCTTCCCCTGTCCATCATAATGCAGATGATGACAAAGATCCTATATGTGCCAAGGTCAACCATGAGATAGTTGATTTGTTGGACTTGAAGAACCTCAATTCCCCTACCAAGGAAATCAAAATCGATCTTGGTTCCCCTGATGAGTGTTTGAATGGCGGCGAACAAAATCACCAGATCAATGATTCATTCATGCTGGAAGATGTGAATGGTGTGGCTTCTCAAGTTCAGAGTTGGCATTTCATGGATGATGACTTTAGTGTTCGAGAGAAAGCCGCAGTCTCTTCTCCCAAGCAGGGAAGCCTAAGCCGATCTCGTTTTAAAGGACTCAACAAAGGCAATCACACGATATTAAGCTCGTTGGATCATGAAGTTGACGATGACTTGCACTACAAGAGAACTGCTTCTTCTATCCTAAGAAGTTCTAACTGGACGATCGAAAGCTCCGGTTTTAATACCTGTGGCTATAAGTCTAGTTTTATCAAATGGAAGAAAGAAGGGATGGGAAATTTTCATAGACCAAGTGTACAACAAAACATATTTAAAAAGAATCTATTTGCAGTGCCTCTAATGCAAGGAGGTAATAATTCTCATAGGTCTCTAAAGGGAAATGATAGAAAAAAATGCCTTGGGAAACCGGAATACGATGCCGTAGGATGTGTTTTACCGGAAAAAAGAAGGGAGGAAGATAAATTTCGGGTCCTCGGGTCAATGGTTCCTTCCATCAATGAGGTTAGTTGAGTTTCATATATGTTATCAAGAAATCCACTGTAACAAGCTCATTCATATACATATACATATACATGTACATGTACATATACATTTTCTTTGTTTGATCAGACTAGTTTTCGAAAACATTGTTCTTGTTTTTGCAGATCGACAAAGAATCGATTCTCAAGTATACCATTAAGTACTTGAAAGGGCTAGAAGCAAGGATAGAAGAGTTGGAATCTTGCAAGAATTCAATAGAGTTTGAACCAAGGCCTAGAAGGAATTGCTTGGATGTGGTGGAGCAGACATCAGACAATTACGAAAACAGGAAAGTCGACAATGTAAAGAAGTCCTGGATAAAAAAAGAGGAAGGCTTGTTCTCGCCCCGGGTTAGGAGACGGAGATGTCGACCGGACATGTAACTCGTAGTTTAAACCGAATTCATATTCAATTGTAAGACATTTTAATTCATTTGTGAGACTTTGTATTTAATATTCCAATTATTTGTAAGACATTACGAGTTAATCTATTGTATCTCTTATCAATTTGGGGGCCAATTTAAAACTTCTCCGAATTTATTCAATTAACCAATTCGATTCTTAATTTCCATACGTATATCAATTATAATCTCAATTGAGCTTGCACTAAACCTTTATCCAATCTTTATTCAATTAATCATTACCCCATATTACCTTATTGATCGGGCTTATCTTTAATTTTTAAGTTGAACCATTTGGTTAGGGAGGTATCGATACCCCTATAGTGGTGGTATCGGAACAGGTATCGAACTGGGGTTCGATACTGGTCATAGGTGTTGACCATTTGACTTATTGACTTTAGGGCAAGGTATTCTGGTTCGAATCGGGTATCGATATCTTTTTGTCACTGGAGGCCCCAGTACCGAACCATGTATCGAACCGGCCCTTCTTCGTTGACTCGTTGACTATGGATGGATAGCTTGAGAGGCTCACTGCCAATGGTGGTATCAATACCCAAGCTAGTGGTATCGATACCCCTGCTCGAAATTGACAAATTTTAAGTCTTTAAACACTTAGACACATTTCTAAAGGCGTTCATTTAATCTCATTTCACCCCTAAACCTTAAGGACATTTCTAGCATGTTTAGGCTTCAACTAACAACCTAACCATTGCATCTATTGTCCAATTCAATGTACATACCATTATCTAATCCAATTCCACTTTAACATGACCATGGCCATTAGTCAATCATACCTTAGCCTTACGACCTAAATGTTAGACTACATGGCTCATCATTTGCATATTAACACACAATACCCTAATTAAGGTTCCACGAGCAATTCTCAACCATACCAAAAACTAGCCAATGCATGATATTGTCACGTCCGTAGAGTTTCACTACTCGGGGCGTGCGGCCTTAGACGCGTTTTTCTCAGTAAACCGCCTAAGTAAGCCTAAACCGTTCAAAGCCTGAATGCTAAGAACCTTGCGGAAACCAAAGAACAATTGAAAGGAAGAGAAATGGCAAAGGCTAGAGAGTGTTTGAGTGAATACTCTTGTATTTCTCAATGAAGAAGTGAGTGACAAATGAGGTGGGCAAGGCCTCTATTTATACTTGAAGCCCTGTACATCCAACGGTTGTAAATGATTTACATCAAGGGTCCAGATTCAATCCTATCCTATCCAAAAGTACAATTCCTAGAATATTCCTATTTGAGTAAGGAAAGTATTTCCCATGTTCACATGGTGTGTTCACATGGGTGGATGGATAAGCCTTCTTTACCAAGTGTTGGGCCATTCCAGATTTGGGCTCCAATGGGTGGTTGGGTTGGTGCTGAGATGCCCAGAATGCTTTGGAGTGCTTTTGTGTCAACCTGATTGGTGCTTGTCTCGGGCCCTTTGGTGCGGTCCGTGACATTCTCCCCCACTGGATCCAGTGACGCCCTCGTCACTCGACTAGAATGGTACTGCTCCACTTGGTTCTTGAATTGCCACAGTGCTTCGGCATGTTCCCAACTACCTTCAGTGTCGGGAAGTCCTTTCCAAAGAACAAAGTACTCGTGCCTCGGTCTATGGCCTGGTCTACGAATGACCCTCTCTGCTTGGATTTCTCGTACCTCATTGTCGTAGGAGACCTTCACTCCGACTGGCGCTCGGTGTGACTTGCCTCGATCCGGATCTAGCTCATCTTGATAGTAAGGTTTTAGTAAACTTACGTGGAACACGGGATGAGCTCGAATGGTTGGAGGCAACTCGATCCTGTAGGCCATGGTGCCTACTCGTTTCACGACTTTGAAAGGACCTTCGTATCTTCGCACAAGCCCTTTGTGTACGGTTGGATTGCGCAAGATCCCGGTCAATTTGGCAAGGACTAAATCACCAACCTGGAAATTCACGTCCCTCCGCTTTGTATCCGCCCACTTCTTGGTCCGTTTCCCCGCCTTGTGTAAACAAGCTCGGGCTAAGTCGTGATGTTCTTGCCACTCCTTGGCAAACTTGTGTGCTGCTGGATTAGGCCCCTGATACTTGGAAACAATCGTGCTGGGTGTAACCGGTTGTTGTCCATTCACGATCTCAAAAGGAGTTTGGTTTGTCGCCTCACTCCGTTGCAAGTTGTAAGAAAACTGGGCCACATCTAACAGCTTCGGCCAGTCGTGTTGGGTGGCACTTACATAGTGCCTCAAATAGATCTCCAGTAAAGCATTCACTCGCTCGGTTTGCCCGTCGGTCTGTGGGTGGACGCTTGTAGAAAAGTTCAAACTTGATCCCAAAAGCTTGAACAACTCCGTCCAAAACCTCCCTATGAACCGTGTGTCCCGGTCACTAATGATCGTCTTTGGCACTCCAAAGTACTTCACCACGTGTTTTAGGAAAAGACGAGCCGCTTCATCGGCTGGACACACCTTGGATGCTGGAATAAAGACAGCATACTTTGAAAATCTGTCAACAACTACCATGATGTTTGACAGTCCATTAACATTGGGCAAACCGACAATAAAATCCATGGAAACACTCTCCCATGGTCTCTCGGGAATGGGCAAAGGTTGCAACAATCCCGCAGGCTTCTTCATCTCGATTTTGTCCTGTTGGCATACAAGACAAGTCCGCACATAGGCTTCAACATCTTCGCCCATGCGTGGCCAGTAGTAGTGCTCGCCGATAAGTACCATCGTCCGGGTCATTCCTGGATGGCCAGCCCACTTGGAGTCATGACACTCCTTCATGATCTCCTTACGTAAGTCCCCAAAATGTGGCACATAGAGACGGTGTCCTCGGGCATAAAGCAAATCTTCCTCGAGCCAAAATCTTCTAGTTTTTCCCTCGTTAACATAACTGATCAGCATTTTGGCTGTTGGATCATGGGACAGCCCCTCCTTGATGCGCTCAAGCAATTGTCCCTTCGGTAGGCTTACGGTCTCAATGTTGTACCTCCGGCTTAATGCATCAGCAACTGTGTTTATTTTCCCGGGCTTGTACTCTAATGAGAAGTCAAATTCTGCAAGAAATTCTTGCCATCGGGCCTGTTTTGGAGACAACTTGTTTTGAGTTTGAAAGTAACTATTTGCCACATTATCTGTATAAACCACAAACTTTGACCCAAGTATGTGGTGTCGCCATGTACGCAAACAATGCACTACTGCTGTCATTTCTTTCTCATGGACCGTGTACCTCTGCTCGGTCTCATTGAGTTTCCGGCTTTCATATGCAACCGGATGTCCTTCTTGCATGAGGACTCCACCAATGGCTACATCGGACGCATCGGTGTAGATCTCGAAAGGCTTGGTGTGGTCTGGCAACACCAATACTGGCTCACTTGCCATAGCCTTCTTAAGTCCTTCAAAGGCTTCTTGACACTTAGTACTCCAATCCCACGCCTTATCCTTCTTCAGTAACTCGGTCAAGGGTGCGGCAATTTTGGAATAGCCTTTGACAAATTTACGGTAGAAGTTGGCTAGCCCCAAGAAGGATCTCAACTCCGTCACCTTGGTTGGCGGCTCCCAATCTTCAATAACCCGTATCTTAGCCCCATCCATCTTGATCTTGCCACCTCCGACTATGTGGCCTAGGAAAGGGACCTCCATTTGGGCAAACGAGCACTTTTCCTCCTTGACATAGAGCTCGTTCTCTCGCAAGACCTTGAACACTTGTCTTAAGTGTTCCACATGCTCCCCAAGGCTCTTGCTATAGATGACAATGTCATCCAGGTAAACTACAACGAACCGATCCAGGAAGGGTTGTAGTACCTTGTTCATCAAAGTGCAGAAGGTGGCGGGAGCGTTCGTAAGGCCGAATGGCATCACTAAGAATTCATATGAGCCATAGCGTGTTACACAAGCCGTCTTTGGCTCATCTCCTTCTGCAATCCTTACTTGCCAATATCCGGACCGCAAGTCTAACTTGGTGAACCACTTTGCACCACCAAGTTGGTCGAACAAGTCTGCTATCAGTGGGATCGGGTACTTGTTCTTCACAGTGAGCTTGTTTAAAGCCCTGTAGTCGATGCACATTCGAAGACTCCCATCATGTTTCTTCTGAAATAACACCGGCGCTCCATATGGTGCCTTAGACGGTCGGATATAGCCTGCGTCGAGGAGTTCCTTCAATTGTCTGCGCAACTCCTCTAACTCGGGCGGAGCCATTCGATAAGGGGCTCGGGCAGGTGGCTCCGCATTTGGCACAAGATCAATCTTGTGGTCGACCTCCCTCTTTGGTGGGAGAGTTTTAGGCAGCTCGGTAGGCATCACATCCCGGAATTCTGCCAACACTTGTTTCACCTCAGTTGGAACTCCTTCGGCCGTGATTGGTTCATCATGGACTAATGTCGCTAGATAAGTTGGTCGCACCTTGTGTACTCCTTTGCTGAATTGGATTGCTGACAACATCTTGGCCCCAATTCCAGCTTCTCGATTCACCGGAACAAGGCATGGATGGCTTGGGTCAAGAATTAGCAAAGAATTTGCAAATGGTACCGGGAACGCTTTGATTCGGTCAAGGAAACTGAGCCCAATCACAAAATCAAAGTCATCGAGGGGGATTACTTTGATCGTCTCCTTACCGATCCAACCACCAATCTCAAGCTTCACTCCTTTTGCTACCCCTGCAATCGGAGTCTGTTCGGAATTCACAGTCTTGATGAATCCACTTGCCTTTTCCACATGAAAGCCAAGTTTCTTGGCAATTTTTTCGGACACGAACAACTCTGAGGCACCAGTATCTATGAGTGCACTCAACTTTTGGCCAGCAATGGAAACATCTACATACATAAGTCCCTTCTCCTTGGAATCTTTCTTGAATTCCATGGAACTGATGATGGAGTTGAGCTTGACAACCTCTTCTCCTTCTCCAGTCTTCTCTTGGATGGCAGCAACCTTCTCATTTCGTGGTTGTGGGCAATTTCTGGCTAAATGCTTACCACCACAGTTGTAGCACTTAAACTCACCCCTTTCATTTTGGTTCCGAAATTGTTTATCTCCGGCTTTGTTCTGTGGCTTTCCGGAACCATTCTTGGTGGACTTATCTTTGTCTCCCCCACTGTTGCCCTTATGCTTTGGCTTGGAAGAATCCTTCTTTTCGAATTCTGCAATGGATTCTGCAGCGGCCATCGCTTCCGAAAGATCCTGCACACCCATCCTCTTCAGCTCCATTCTTGCCCATCGTTGAAGGCCAGATTTGAAGAGATACAGTCCCTCTGATTTACTCAAGTCTTTGATCAGCAACTTGAGCTCCGAAAATCTCTTGACATACTCCCGAATTGAGCCTTCATGCTTCAATTGGTAAAGTCTGTCTCGAGCCTCCTCATCAGCATTCTTGGGATAGAAATGCTTCTTGAGTTCCGACTGGAAGTCTTTCCATGTCTTGACTGGAATGTCTCCATCACTTGACTCAGCACATTTGGTTCGCCACCATAGCAAGGCGGCATCAACCAAATAGATTGAAGCCGTATTAACTTTAGTAGCTTCATCCTCGATGCTCATCAAACGAAAGTACTGCTCCAACCCCCAAATGAAGTTGTCCACTTCTTGAGCAGTTCTCGCCCCCTTATACTCCTTGGGTTTCGGCGCATCGATCCTGGGCTTCGGCGTAGTTGCTTCAGCCATCATGCCACCCAGCATGGCATTCTTATAGAGGAGCAGCTCGGTACTGAGCTTCTTGATCTCCCCCATCAATTCCTTCTTCAATGCATCCATTGCATCCTGAAGGATCTTCTCTTTCTCAGTCAGTTTTCCATCGACAACGGACTGAACTTGTTCCGAGATTTCGTCCTTTTGGGACTCCATCTTCTCAAGGCGCACTTCGGCCTCGTCTTGGGTCTCCTGGAACTTGCCCAACGCATCCTCCAGTCTCGCGACCCTCTTGTCCAAGGTAGCAATGATATCCCTGGAACTTTCCCGCTTCTTCCCCGCAGCTCCTGCACGAGTCTCTCGGTCAGTTGCTGGGACCTCGCTAACACTTTGTGGAGCCATTTCGATCGAACAAACTCGCTCTGATACCACTTGTCACGTCCGTAGAGTTTCACTACTCGGGGCGTGCGGCCTTAGACGCGTTTTTCTCAGTAAACCGCCTAAGTAAGCCTAAACCGTTCAAAGCCTGAATGCTAAGAACCTTGCGGAAACCAAAGAACAATTGAAAGGAAGAGAAATGGCAAAGGCTAGAGAGTGTTTGAGTGAATACTCTTGTATTTCTCAATGAAGAAGTGAGTGACAAATGAGGTGGGCAAGGCCTCTATTTATACTTGAAGCCCTGTACATCCAACGGTTGTAAATGATTTACATCAAGGGTCCAGATTCAATCCTATCCTATCCAAAAGTACAATTCCTAGAATATTCCTATTTGAGTAAGGAAAGTATTTCTCATGTTCACATGGTGTGTTCACATGGGTGGATGGATAAGCCTTCTTTACCAAGTGTTGGGCCATTCCAGATTTGGGCTCCAATGGGTGGTTGGGTTGGTGCTGAGATGCCCAGAATGCTTTGGAGTGCTTTTGTGTCAACCTGATTGGTGCTTGTCTCGGGCCCTTTGGTGCGGTCCGTGACAATATACATTAAAACCTATACCCTATTTTATACCCATATAATACCCTATTACCCTAACTATATATATAACATTGAACCTAAAAATAACACCTAGCTATTATACTACTCTCAAGCCGCAATATCATAACCATACACACAACCGCATACTCCTTTTCCAAGTCTGTCGATTCCCATTTCCCATTTTCTTTCCCATTTATTCTCCAAGCCGTAAGGCTCAAAATCAATCACTGATTTTGATTTCAAAATTTAATTTCAAATTCAAAATCACAATATTTATTCCGACGGAAGCAAGGTTGCAGAACCGAATCTTTATTCTAGCTTTCTAATTATTTGAGCTTTCTAATTACCATACACGATTATTGATTGATTCAACATATTTGGATATATTTTTTTTTTTGATATATTATGTAATCTATTCTTATTGTGTTGGTTTTCCTACGTTTGGGTTATGGTTCGTGTGAACCGTTCCCATACATGTTCACATTTCACAATCCACGTTTCTTCAATCCATAATCCATTTGCATGGTTGAGGATGAGAACGTGTGGGTGAATGGCCGCTTAAGGGGATAATTTCGGAATGTTGAGAGACAATTTTGTTCATTTGGTTGGTGGTTCTTGATGGATGAACCCCTATAAATACCGATCTAGCCTAAGGTGATGCATCAAAAACACAAAAATCACATATTTCATCTAGTGAGCTTTTTAGTGCTTAGAAGATCTTGGTTGTTCTAATTATTTTTGTGGCCGAGTTCTTTATTTTAACGGTGGTTCGAGGTGTTACTACGGTGGTCCAACTAGCTCGACGGTGGTGCAACCACATCTCATTTGGAATAAGGTTTTGACAATGGCTGAAGGTATTTATTTCGATTCTTTTCCACTACGTTTTTGCTCGTTTAATATTTACATATTGTTCAATAAAAATGTGAATATTTTTATTAGTATTTTTTATTGTTTATTTATATTTGTTTATTGTATGTTATTTGCTTGTTTTGTAAGTTATATTTATTTTGATATATATTATCATGTGTTATGTAATTTTCTTAGGTGTTCATGTATGTTTTTACTCATGATATTTATTTGTTTTTTAATATTTTTATTTTCTTTATATGTATGTATGTATGTCATGTTATTGGTTTAGTTCACATGTTTTGTTAAGGTTATGAAAGTGATAATGTTTATGTATATTTGTGTTATTTTATCATGGTGTTATGGCTCATATCTTATTAGAATTTCTTTATTTATGTAACTGTATTGCTTGGTTTGTATTATATCTCCTTAATTGTTATCATGTGTCATATGTTATTTTGTTTTTATATTTGTTGTCTTTACAATTATGTCTCTTTGTTTTATATAATGTATGCCTTATTCAACTTTTGTTCACTATGTAAGTTGCAATTCGAATTGTTAAATCACTAATTAATGTGATTTCTCTTTATTTGGTCGTAACGGGCCCGAGTCAGACATAGTGGCGGCGGTGTTCGAATTTATAATTAAATACCAACTTAATTGCCACTTTAAATTGTAAATTGTAATATTAAATAAGCGGTAAATATTTTTAAGGTACCAATTTGAGGCGACTTGAAAATGTTAACCCCGTTTTTAACCATAACCAACTTTCGAACCCTTTTAATTTCAAATCTCTAGTTTTACGGTGTCCGGTTTACCAAAGTGACCGATGGCGACTCCAATCGTTTTTTTCTAAATTGTTTTTCAATTTTTTCAAATTGTTTCTTTTCTTCAAATTATTTTTTTAAAACTATTTTTAAATTCCCCTTTAAATTTAGTGACCCTTTTTTTTAACTTTTCCCCAAATATTTTTAAATTCCCGAAACTTTAATTTTAATCTCTAAATTTCAATTTTTTGGAATCCCTAATTTTCTTTTTAATTAAAACTCTAATCTTTTAAATCATTTCAACATTTTAAACTCTAATTTTTAATTTTTTAAAATAGTGACCTTTATTCTATTAAACCACGAAAATTTTAATTTTAGGGTTTCTACAATTTCAAAATTGTCTGAACCCAACTCATAACGCAATGCGAATCTAGGGACTATAGAGTGAAAAAAATTACTTAAGGATCGAATAGAAAGAATAAAAAATTTAAATACAAATTTGTCGTATGGTATGTAATTTGTTTTAAAATTGTTTGTTGTTTTGTTTTTGATTGCTTTTGTCTGGGTTAGTGGTGAGGAGAGCTTGATGTCCAAAGGGTTAGGTTGCAGAAGCTGGTCCCCGGAGTTTTTACAACCATATTTGGGTGCTTCAGAAACCAAATCCTAACCGGTTCCATTGTTTCATTGAAGATTTTTTTTTTTTTTTTTACTGCAGACACATGATTTGTCAAAAATGTTTGTGGTCGGAATTAGAGGCGTTTATTGTCGGATATCGGATTGGATTGAATTCGATTTTTCGGATATTTGAGTTTTTAGATCAATGATATAGTGATCCATATCTGATCTAAAAAAAGCGAATGTCTGTATATTCGGATAGTCGAATATTCTAAAATATAATCAACAACCGTTCCTTTACCCGTTTGGGCTAGAGGGCTCGTACAAAAAATTTTAGAATTTTAAATATAATAAACAACAAATTACTATATGCAATAAGATTCACAATTATAAAGTTTTAGTTTTAAAATTTTTTAAATATAACAGGCACTAAATTATTAAATAGAATAAGCTTAATATTAATAAAAATTTTAATTTTTAGATTTTCGGATAATCCAAAATTTAAAATATTATAATCCTTATCCAATCAAGAAAACTTAAAATCAGATCGAATATTAAATTTAAAAATAGAAACTAAATTGAATATTTGAATTTTCTAATCAAATTAATAAATAATCAGATTAGATCAACCAAATTAGATATTTTTAAACATCCCTGGCCAGAATATATAGCTAAGCGATTATGTAATTTGATGGAAAAGATTTTGCAATCAGGGGGTTTAACTAAAACTTTGGTAAATTACTTGTGTCATCACTCAATTATAGGGTTTATTTAAAATCAAACCACCAATTGTTAGAATCTAATAGAATAGGTGTCATGACGGTTAACATAAATTTATATAATTATACATTTGGTATATGTTAGTTATCTACTATATGTGATGATTATTTTATTTAATTAAAATTAGAATTAAATTGATATAATAAATAACTAATATAAATTAAATATACAATTATATAAATTTTCGTTAACTACCATATCATCTACTCTATTAGATTTTAACGACTAGTCGTTTGATTATAACCAATTCAAAAAGTTTGGTGGTGTGATTATTATTATTTTAGTTGGGTGTCAAAATAAAATAATCTTTATAGTTAAGTGATCATACAAGTAGTTTACCCTTAAAATTTTAAGAGACCCAATCAAAATTTTTGAAATTAGGGTCTAATTAAAAATTTATTTTTAAAGTTTTAATAAAATTTTAACAATTTGAAGAATTTAATTAAAAAATTAAAAAAAAAGATTTAATGTAAAAAAAGAACTTTAATTAAAATCCTACAAATATTTTAAGGGTGTAAATTTAATTTTTCCAAACTTTTGGGTGCAAAGGCTCTCCGACCTCTACTAAGATTTGATCAAAATTGTGAGAATAATCTAATTTAATTTTTTATATTAGAATAGAAGCGATCTTGACTTATATATTGGATTCTAAACTAATTTCTATAGTAAAAATAGGAGAATGTTATGTGCAAGTAACGTTCTTTCTTCAAAATTAATAAAAAATATTAAAAAAAGAAGACGACACCAGCAGGTGGCATCTTCCTAAAATCGTCACGTGCAAGTGACGTTCTCCTATCTGTATTATAGTTTTTAACTTAAATTTTAAAATAAACTTTAACCACCCTAATTTCACAAATAAAAACTCTAAATGAAACTCCAAAGCTCGTATGATTTGCCTCTGTTTGCAATACCATGCCTTCAACCCTATTTTTTTTTACCTAGTGATTTTTTTTATGATTTAATTATATATTTATCCCCTATTTTTTAAATATTTAAATTTGTCCCTTTTAACTTAAAAAGATAGTTGAGCGTTTAGATCCTCATGAAACTTTCATCCTCCCTGGTAATAAAGAGATGGTGTATGTTTGTGTATGGTCGTCCCTGTCTTCTGGACAACAAAGGCGATGATCAAGGTCTCAGAATGTCAGGACTTACTAGTCTTTAAAATTAAAATATTTATTATTATTCAAATTAATCAAAATAAAAATATTTTACTGTTAAACTATGTTAAAAATTTTGTGCGGTTAAAATTTAAGTATGACTATTAAGGAACTTAAAATTAAAATGTGTCCCTTCATTTTAATTATTTTTTAAGAATTAATTATATTTTATTATTATTATATTATTAAATAAAAATAAAAATAAAAAAATTATTGTTAAAAAATTAATGACCATCATAATTAATTATAAAAAATATTATTATCTAATTAATCTAGATATTAGTATATTATAGAGTCATAATTAAGATTATAATAATGTTTTGAAAATAATTTTTATTTTGAAATTTTTATTTATAATTTTTGATTTGACATTTCAAGAAGACAATGACTCATTTATTTATAAAGATTATAGTTTATGAGATTTATTGTGTAAATTATTTTGTGCAAGTTATTTGATGTTAATAATTTTTTATGTTTTTATTTGATAATTATTGAGTATGATAAAGAAAATAATTTACGAACAAATTTATTTATTTGTATACTCTTTAAACTTAATTTTTTAATATTTATTATTACAAACTATGTTTTTAAATTTGTCCATAAGTTATTAAAATCTCAGAAACTGTTATGGTTTATATTAGAGATCATATTATGATTAAACAAAAGGCAATGGTATAAAACGGATAATCATAAAGTAAAAGCAGAAACAATAATATTAAGGACATTAAAAAAAATAAATTATAAATACTTATTAGTGTAAAAAGTAAAAAGGTGGAGGTAAGATTGGGCCAGTGGAAAGGGGGAACTAACTCGTTAATTCTGCCAAGGACTTTGTCTGCTCTGTTAAGCCAGCACCCCGTCACGTTATCTAAACCATCCAAAGGTTCAGAATAAACGCACGCAATCACAGTAACAATCTACCATGTCTACTCCTTTAAGAGAGGGGTTTAACCGCACAACCCTTATGCGATCTTACCTTTTCCCTCATGGTCAGAAACCCACGCCAGCATCGTCCCCTTCATCCTAATCCACTGATTATCCGCATCAACCTCTTCCAAAACCACCTTAATGCCCCACGACTCCTGGTTACAAGCCCACGTTACTGAGCTCGGCGGACTTGTATTCAAGATAGACTGCTTATAAAGCCAGAGCCTATGCTATATTCCCACCATGTGGGATATTATATGTGGCATTCACATTAGCATATCGCGTAGTCAATAATAAATCATTAGGTCAATTTTTGGATCTGACACTTAATTGATTAAATTAATGAGATGTCTCTTTATTCGATCGTAATGGGGCCGGTATCAAACATAATGGTGGCGGATTTTGTGTTTACATTCGATATTTAAAATATATTCAAATCTCTAACAAATCTTAATTTAATGTCACTTTAATTCGGAAGTTTTGAAATTAATTAAGCAATAATTTTAAAAGGTACTAATTTTGGGCGATTTTGAAACCTTAACACCGTTTTTAATCGTAACCGACTCTCGAACCAAATTCCTTTAGATCTCTGGTTTTACGGTGCCCAATCTAACTAAATGACTAGTGGCGACTCCAATTTTCAAATTATTTTCCAAGGATTTTTTAAAAATATTTTTTATTCAACTTTTCAAATTATTTTCCTATTTTTAATTTTTTAGCTTTACTTTCCCATTTTTAATTCTAGTGACTCTTTTGCTTTTTTTTAAACCTTTCCCTAATATGTCTTATTTTAATCCATAATTTCCCTAAATTTTAAATTTCTAATTTCCTTTTATTTAAATCCATTATATCTTTTTTTTAATCCCTAATTCTTAATTTCCAAATCACATTTCAAATTTTAAACTTTCCCAGATATTTTCAATTCCTAAATTTCCCATTCCAATTTTTAATCATTTTCTATTTTAAAATTTTTTATTTCACTTTTATTTATAATTTCTTTTCAAAACCAAAATTTTTATCTTTAAATTTTGTTTTTTTAAAGGATCGCTACATCTAAAGACTCCGCTGGAAAAGTTTTTTAAACAAAAGAGTCAAGCCTTGTTTTCCAAATACCACTTAATTAATTTTAGAAGTTTTGAAGTAAAGTGACAATTAAATTATTATTTGTTTATAAATACGAGTTTATTTTAAAGCTTTATAATTTGACATTTAAACATGTCTCCTTAAGTGGGGTGAAATGCTAGCGTTTTCGTAAGGATATTGTTTCTCCATATAGGCCTAGTAAGAACCTTCGGGGATCGACTATCATATGCTTTAAGGATATCGTTCTTTCGTATGAGCATAGTGAAATGTTCCCCTAAAATGAACTCGATTGAGAAGAGCCTATAATGGGTGATGATCAATGGTCTTACTACTTTTAGAAGAGGACAACAAGGATAATTTGGGTAACTTGTTAGAACCAAAATTGCATCTAGAGAATTTAGTAAAGCTACCCGATTAGAGCCATGCACCTAGGTTTTTAGACGAGATAAATATGATTGTTTTGTCTTCTATTTTGCTTTCCCATTTATTTATACTTTATTATTTTTGTATTAGGATTTCTTGAAGGTGTTGATCCAAGTGGTTTTTCCTATAAGAGATTTCTATTGATCAAGAAGTTTCTTGAAAAAAAATAAGAGATTAAAAATTAATAAGAAAAATGATGAAAAAAAATAAACATCGATGACCACTTTCAACTTTAATGGAATTTACTTAAAAGGTGATTACCAAAAGGGATCGCATCTTCACTTGCATTCATTTTTGCATTCATGCATTTTCATAGCATGCATTCTTTTTTATTGAAATATCATAGCATGCATTCATTAATAAGGCAAGGGGATTAATTGTTGGAAATATCATGGCAGGTTTTCTAAGCCGCAATCATTCTGCACTCTTACAACACTCGTTCTCAGTAAAGAGCTATGAAGGAAAGATTGGCTAGTGTGAAGAAGTCACAAAAGGACATCGATGATCGTTTGACCAATATCGAGGAAAAGATTGAGAAGTCTCAAAATGATATTATTACATAACTCACCGTTTTATTTGGAAAGCCCGATCATGGAAAGGCCAAAATTTCTGATGAGCATTCTAATATGAAAGACCTAGGTGGCAACACTTTGCACACTAAAGCTCAACCCGAAACATCAATTTTGAAAGGTACTCACATTGTCGAGGTATCTATTAAGAACCCAGTTGATGTAGGTCATGCTTACACGAATGAGTAGAATGTTGAAGTCTTAAATTTAGACTTGATGAATGAGGTTGAAACAAGATTAAGAAAATAGTTTGAGAAAAAAATTGAGGAGCAACACCTTCAAGTTGAAGAAAAGCTCAACCTGTTGTAAGCGATCGAAGATTTCGTGATTGGTGTTTATGAATTAAGCCTAGTGTAAGATTTGGTCAATCCGCCTAAGTTTAACGTGTCAGACTTCAAGAAGTATGATGATACAACTTGCCCTTTAGATCACTTGACCATGTATTGCCATAAGATGACAACACACTTAAGAAATAAAAAACTTCTTATCTACTGATTTTATGATAGCTTGATCGGGGCAGCTACCCGTTGGTATGCCCAGCTTAGTCGGGCAAATAAGAAATCTTAGAAAGACTTCTCCAAAATCTTCATCGACCAATACAAGCATGTGAAGGACATGGTCATCAATAGAACCATGCTCCAAGGATTAACTGAAGGGCAAGAAGAGAGCATTAGAAAATATGTCCAACGATGGAGAGACGTTACGGCTCAAGTTTAACCGTCTATCTTGGAAGTGAGAATACTCGTTTGTTTGTGGACTTACTTAATGATATACTTTACGAGAAGATGAACAACAATGTGTCTTTAGGGTTTGTCGAATTTGTGAACACGGAGAAATCCATTGAAATCGCCTTCAAGAGTGGCAAGTTTAAATCCTGGGAGAACCAACACAAGTCCCCGAAGAAAAGGGACAAATGCACAAGGACCCCCAAAAAAGAACAAAGGAAAGAAGAAGTTTTCACCCCTCTGCTCGTGACTTATAGCGAGTTGTATCCCAAGCTTCTCAAGGCAGATCTAGTTTGTCCCTATCATATTACCACGATGCAACCCCCTTACCCAGTATGGTACAACCCTAATGCCAAGTGCGAATACCACATCGGTCCTTTGTCAAACCATGACAAATCTTAGAGAGTGGAGTTCTTAAAAAGGTCGAAGGAAAGGAGGCCAGATCAGCCCAATTGCTAGAAGCCCTTCATGCATCTTTTTTAGCTTTTTCAAAGATGTTTGCTTGAATCAATTGCCTTGTATTTTCACTTTTTTTTCTTAATGTTTCAATTAATTCTGTTATTTCGGCCTGAAAGTAGCATCAAACTTTTTGTGAAAAGAACACTTATCATGTTTTTAATTCAATGAAGAGACGCATTTCATTGAAAAATGTATACATATTTTTTCTTATCCCACTAAAGATTATTGGATATCCAATGCTTTTTGTGTCTCCAAGTTAGACACATAAAAATAAAAGTTAATTAATTGAATGTTGTGATCACGATGAAGTATAATTTTGTCTCCAACCCATTTCAGTCGAAAAACTTGAGAAACAAGACTACTCCTCCTTTGGTAATGTTCAATGATAAGAATATCCCATGGAAAAAATGCTACTCGGGTTTGAAAATTCATAAAAGTCAAAAGAAATAAAGAAGAAGAAGAAGAAGAAAAAAGAGGTGAAAATTTAAAAACCCTCAAATGAACAAACACTCCAATTAGTATTGGAGCATTCTGATAGAGTTATGGGGCAAGAACGAATCTAATAAGGAGCTAGAGCTCCCCTAGTTCGATACCCTAGCGTTAATGATGACTCTTTGAAAACAATGACACCTTAATACATTAATGATTAAGTGCAAACAAAAGCACATGCTTATACTTGGAATTCTCGAACCTAGTTACAAGAAAGCAAAAATCTAAGAACTAGAACGAGTAGTTTTCAAACGATTTAAGCGAGTACGGTAATCATGAGGATAAACCAAACGATTCGAATAGAATTCTGACACTTAAAATAATGCCACAACATTCTAAGGCAAAACATTCACCATCGAGTGTCGAGTCTAAGACACTTTTTTCATTTGATATCCAAATATTTTGTTTCTTTTGTTTTCTTTTATATTATGAGTTTCAATCTTTGAGCATTTATTCATAAAGGTGTTCATTAAAATGCCACTTTTTTCAAAAAAATCTCTTCCATCAAAAATATTCTTAAATTCATTCTTATGAATAATGCAAGGCTATTGATGCATTTAATTATCTTTGATTAAGCCCAAGAATGACAACATTATACGATGTGAAGTTTCCTGTGAAGGAAAAAAGTCATTTTCTCTTTCGAGAAGTTTGCTCGAACTTACTGACGAAGAAGATCGACTTTGTTGAACCTAGTTAAAAAAAAATTATTGGGGCAAAAAGGCAACCACTCAGTCTAGCAGTAAGAGATTCCTCAAAGACAAAGTTTGACCAAGTTTAGTCCATGAAAGAAATCTTGGAGGAGAGGCTTCAATTAAGCGAAACCTAATTTGAGAAGATAGAACCGACCATTGTTTGGGGTACGATTAATTGCAAGATTTCGCACGCAATGCGAATTTTAAGAATTTATAGTAGATGTTTATATTTGGGGGGCAAGTGTTAACCCTATCTTCAAGAAGGCTTATCGACAATAGTTTTAACCTTAGTTTTGAATTTTCATAAACCCTGATCCGACCAACGATGGTCAATGGTCTCCTTTCAAGATGGAGATTCAATGAAGTTGAAAGCCCGAAACATCCAAGGGTGATCAAATTTTGAGGATTCATCCTCAAACACTAAAAAAATATTCATCATTCAGTAAGGTTTTCCCTAGAATTAAGGGCATATTAATACATGCATTCATTTCTGCATAATTAGGCATTCCTTAGAATTAGAGCGAACACTAGCACATGCATTCATTAGTGCATACATCATTTTTAGTCAGGCATTCATAGGTTAGGGACATACTAACTCATACATCAAATCATTTTAACCTTTTTTGACATGTACTTGAAGATATCAAGAAGTTCACAATTTGCTACTTTAGGGAAGTGGATTCCAGAAAAATTCATCTTCAGACTCGGTCCATGACATTTTAAAAATGGATCACAATAAGGAATCAAGGGTTCCATGAAGAACTCGTTCAACATAATCATTTTTTCGTACTAACGTACTTAGTGCATGGTTTCATTTCAGAATTATCCACCCAATTTTAGGTGACAATATATCAACCTCTAAAGCTCAGTTTATCCGTAAATCCTTCAGTGTTAGACTCTTTTCTTTAGGATATTAGTAAGACTATCAATCCTTGATAAACTTGACCTTCAGTAAATCCTTCAATGTTTGACCTTTTTGTAATCATCAATAAGACCTTCAGTGCATGGTGAGATTTCGTCCGTAAATCCTTCAGCGTTTGACTCTTTTATTTGGGATATTTTTCAGATGATTAGTGCATAGCAAACCCGACCGCCAGTGTTTGGCCTTCATCCTAGCCATCAATAAGACGATCAGTGCATGGTGAGCTAGTTTATTTGTAAATCCTTTAGTGTTGGACTCTTTTCTTCGGGATATCAGTAAGATGATCAGTGTATGGTAAACCCGATCGCCAGTGTTTGGCCTTTATCCTAACCATCAGTAAAATGATCAGTGCATGGTGAGCTAGTTTGTCTGTAAATCTTTCAGTGTTGGACTCTTTTCTTCGGGATATTAATAAGATGATTAGTGCATGATAAACCTGAGTGCCAATAAATCCCTCAAGGTTTGGCCTCCATCCTATCCATCAATAAGACGATTAGTGCATGGTGAGCTAGTTTGTCCGTAAATCCCTCAGTGTTGGTCTCTCTTTTGTTTCAGAGACATCAATAAGACAATCGATACATGATGAACCGGATCGCTGTTCTAGCTGTCAGTAAGACGATAAGTGTATGATGAGCTAGATTATCCATAAATACTTCAGTATTCGACTCTTTTATTTTCAAGACATCAGTAAGACAATCGGTGCATGATGCTCAAATGGAATTTAGAGCATTCCAAATTGGAGATCCAACTACAAGAAGACAAGTAGTTTGACGCAAGATTGTTTTCTTGAACTAGACTGTCATTCTAGCTTTCAGTAAGACGATCGATGCATGATGAGTTAGATAATTTCTTAAGTAAGACTCTTGTTGTCGTGACACCAATAAGATAATCGATGCATGGTGAACTGAATCGACAATAAATCCCTTAGTGTTCAATTCCCTCCTTCAAAAGTTAGCAAAGCCTTCAGTACACAAAATTTCAGTTTGATAGGGAAGTCGGATAACGTTAGTTCTTATAGTCTTTAATTTATCATTGCAAAACAATGATAAGTAAAGACGGACAATTGTAATCATTAATTTTATTCGGGGTTATTAAACCCGAGTTTTAATTTATCTTATTTTTAAATGGGCTATAGGACTATTTCTTAACACAAAACTTAAAAAATATTACTCCCTCTGTCTCATATATGGTGTCCATTATTAACTTTTTAAAAGTCAAACTTTTTCAATTTTGACCATAATTATTTTAAATATTTTAATTTATTAAATTTTAAAAAAATATATATTTAAGCTACTTGATTAAATATTTTTAAAACATATTTTTTTTATATTTTTATCAATAATATATTTAAAGTTATAATGAGTCAAAGTTGAAAAAAAATTGACTAAAAAAAGTCAATAATGAACAAAAATAATGGGACGGAGGGAGTATTATTTACTTATGTTACTTAAAAGGTCATTAAAAAATAATTAATTAAATTAATGTGATGTCTCTTTATTCAATTGTAACGGGGTCAGTACGAAACGTAGTGGTGGTAGATTGTGGTTTTACCTTCGAATATCAATACATTTAAAATATATTCAAATATCTAAACAAATCTTAATTTAATGCTACTTTGAAAGGTACCAATTTTGGGGGATTTTAGAACACTAATACCGTTTTTAATCGTAATTGACTCTCGAACCAAATTTCATTCGAATCTCTAGTTTTATGGTATCCGGTCTACCTAAGTGACCAGTGACAACTACAATTTTCAAATTATTTTTCAACGATTTTTTAAAATATTTTTTAAGTCAACTTTTCAAATTATTTTCATATTTTTAATTTCTTTAGCTTTACTTCCCTTTTTTATTTCTAATGATCCTTTTGCATTTTTTTAAAAATATTTCCCCAATCTCTCTTTTATTTTAAACCATAAATTTCCAAAAATTTTCAAATTCCCAATTTCCTTTTTTTAATTCTTAATATTTTTTTTAATTTTCTAATTTCCAAATCAAAATTTCCAATTTCAAATTTTAAACTTTCCCAAATTTTCTAGACTTTAAATTTCTAATTCTTATTTTTAATCATTTTCAATTTTTAAACTTTTAATTTCACTTTGGTTTCATTTCAAAACCTATTTTTTATCTTTAATTTTTTTAAAAGGGTCGGTACAACAACTATGATGAATGCTCCGATTAAATTTGATGACCGGAAAGGATAAATTCTAACTGCTAACGAATTTAACTTACGTTTGAAGCATGAAATATGTAATCACTAATTTTATTCGGGGTATAAACCCGACTTTAATTTTTGTATTAAATTCAAATAACGAGCTTTAATTTTTATTCATTGTTAAAAAATCCAAAAAATATTATATTAGTGTATATTTTTATAAATTATATATTATAAACTTTGAAAATCAAAAAAAAAATGTATATACTATTATATTATTTGACTTTCTTATTTTGCTTAAAAAATAAAGAAAAAAATTATGTTATCTATTTTAATATTTTTTATATATTTTTTTCGTTTTTCTTTTTATTATTATTTATTAATATTAAATATTGTTACTATTTATTATTATTATAATTATTATTATAATACATATTAACTAAATACCAAATCCAATTATTAAACTCAATAATCAAATAATAAGCTCGTTTTTATTTTATTAACAGTCCATTATATATTTAGAATCCAACAGATATTAATTACAAGCCCAAAATTAAATTATAAAGCCCAAAACTCGGATAACCCAATCTCATTACAATGAAAACCCCAACTACCCCTTTCTTCCATATGCGCAGTTGCCTATCAGCTAGATCCAACGGTTCATATCAAAGAAGAAGGAAGCTTCTGGATCCCTGACACCCCCACGCACGACGCTCGAGCTCTCCCACGTGCGCATGCAGTCCACGTATGTATCTCTTCGATATCTAGATGACCGTTCATCTCCTCGTCGGTACCGATCGATTGTCCATCGTCTTTCTCCGACATCCACCTCGTACAAACAACAAAAATCATCACCAGATTTGTACGATGGCAGAGCCGAAATGCAAAAAATTAGAGGCAAAAACCGACAACAATATCATCCAACAAACAAACAATTTCAAAAGCATATCAGAGATTCGCAGAACCAATAAGAGATTTTAAGTTCCCTTTCTCCTTTTTTCCAATATTCATGTAATTTTGGATATAAAATCCAAATGAAATCAATGTAAAAGGGATTCAATTCCCCCACCGTCAAAATCAATAGAAAGAACATAGGTTTAGAGGTATATCACGAGTTCATCTTTTCGTATGCATCAAATTGAATATAAAAAAAATTACATCTAGGGTTTCCTTCAAACTCTTCGGTCTATCTTTGGCGACTACAATCTCTGGTTTTACGGTGCCTGGTCTACCAAAATGATCGGTGATGACTCCAACTATTTTTTAAAATCATTTTCCAATCAATTCCCAATTTTTTTCAACATCTTTAATTTGTTTTTAAACCACTTTTTTGAATCCTTTTTAATTTTTAATTTTAAATCCTTAATTTTTTAAATTTTATCTTTTCGAGAAAAATTTCAAATTTTAAAATTCTCAATTCCTATTTTTGAATCCCTAACCCTAACTTCAAAATCTACTTTTCAAAATATTTCCAATATCAAAACCTAATCTTTAATTTTTGATTTTCAAAATAACGACATTCTTAATTTCATTTCAAGACCTTTAAACTTAATTTTTATTATTTTAATTTTAATTTTTAGCGATAGGGTCGCTACGGTAGACAAGTAGGTTTCAAAGATAAAAAAATTCCTAAAAAACTAGGTTATATTTTATGATGGTCTGATCAAAGAATCAACGTATTATAAAAATATATAAAAAAGATTAAAAGGTATGCAATAGAGACACTGACATGATGACTCAGATACCTGATAATAAAGAGTTTTCAATAGATTATGTCATTTATGGTAATAAGTGCAAATGAAATTAAATCGACGTCCATAATATATTTGTATTCAATATAACACTAGAGATTTTATTTGATGATTTGGATCGTGAACCATTGTTAATTAGGCAATGTAAACAAAGAAATGATTGACCAACATGAAAAGAGACAATTGAGGCAAAACTAAAATCTCTTTCGAAAACAGAAGTATTTAGGTATATAGCCCACATCTTGAAATATGTTAAGCTCGTAGATATAAGTGAGCCTTTGTGAGAAAAAAAAATCAAAAGATAAAAATCATGAGATATAAGTTCATTTGGTTGCACAATGGTTCTCACAAAGACATGAGATCGATTATGAGAAAAATACATTTCTCGGTGGTGGATGCAACAACTTTTAGATTCTGATCAATCTAGCAATAAATAAAATTTCTTAGATTTTGTCTAATGGATGTTGTTACATTCTATTTGTATGGGCCTCTTGATAACAAAATTTTCATGAAGTTTCTATAAGGATTTAGACTGCCAGAAGCAGTTAATTCAAGTTCTCGAGAATATTATTTGATTATATTGAATATATTTTTTATGGCTTGACACAATTTAGGCATATTTGGTTTAATCGCCTCAATGAATACTTATTAGCATAATGCTATATGAATTATTTAATTTCCTTAAGCATTTTTATTAAAAAGTTTAGCTTTGGGCTTGTCTTTGTTTTTGTTGTTGATGATTTGAATATCATTGAGACTCGTGAAGAGATCTCCTCAAATCCTTGTGCATCAATGGACATACAAAAAAATATTTAAAGAGACATTACATGCAAAACGCATATTCATTAATCACCATTTTGGTTGGCATATAGAAAAATGTTTATAGAGACTTTACATGCATACCGCATATTCATTAATCACCCTTTGGTTGCTATGTCTCTTAATGTAAACAAAGAATTATTCCGCCTCAAGAAAATGTTAATGATATTCTTGATTTAAAAACACCATATATACATTAATTGATCTAGAAGCATCGTATCTTAGATGATCCGAAAATACTATTTAAGCGTTACGAGACCATTACCTTCAAACAATTATTATGATTGTGTTATGAACGCACTAGAATTCCTTAAAGAAATAGGGATTACAGAATAGAGAGAGGTTTCAGAGGAGAATAGAGAAAAATATCATTACTTGGAAAAACTGAGGTGCACAGCACAGTACAACTGATTAAATTATTTCCTTACAGCTGGCCATAACAGACTCTAACAACTATACCAAATTCATATTTTAATTAATGGATTTTACTTCCCTGGGTCGTCCTGTGTTGATGGACCGAGTCCACTGCAAATTAAATACTTTGGATCCACTCCTTGGCCCGTCTCCTTAACCGCCTCCTCAACGACGTCGTAGCATCCATGAGCTGCTGAAGTCTTCAATTCCACACGTGCACAATTACCTTCTCCAGATAACTCCTTCAGATTGAGATTCCCCTTATCCAGATTCAAAATCCCCAATCTCTTCTGATCAAACCCTAACTTCTCA
Source organism: Abelmoschus esculentus (assembly GCA_035048815.1). Taxonomy (NCBI): domain Eukaryota; kingdom Viridiplantae; phylum Streptophyta; class Magnoliopsida; order Malvales; family Malvaceae; genus Abelmoschus; species Abelmoschus esculentus. The sequence goes on along the minus strand of JAUCBN010000026.1, from coordinate 5,213,572 downwards.
CGATCCATACTCATATTCATGACATTTCCCCCTCCTTCAGCAGATCCTTGACCCCAAGGATCGAAGTCAAGGATCGAAATCAGGGAATTGAGATTTTAGGACATTAAAATCCTCCCAAGTAGCGTTTTCAGCACCAAGATTCGACCACTGCACTAGGAGTTGGGTGACTGCCTGGTTGTGTCGTTTGACCATCCTCTTATCCAAAATCATGGTCGGATATACCTTGACCTGTCCATCGTCCGTAGTTTCTGGAGGTTCAATCGAGGTAATTTCTTTCTGACCGATCTTCTTTTTCAGTAAACTAACATGAAAAATGGGATGTAGTTTGGAACTTTCGGGTAAAGCCAGTTTGTACGCTACTGACCCGATCTTCTGCACAATCTTGTAGGGGCCATAGAATTTCGCAGCAAGTTTCAAGTTTTTTCTCAAGGCCAATGAAGTTTGCCTGTACGGCTGGAGCTTGAGGTAGACTTCATCTCCAACTATGAATTGCCTCTCTGTTCTTTTTTTGTCCGAATAGTGTTTCATCCTCTGTTGTGCCTTCTTAAGCTGTTCTTTCAATACTTTATGCATCTGCTCTCTGTTTTTTCCTTGTTCTTGTATGCTGTGAACTGGTGTTTCTGTGTTCCACTGTAGACTAGGAGGTTTGTAGCCATATAAAGCTTCGAATGGAGTTGTTCCTATGGCTGTATGATAACTAGTATTGTACCATAGCTCTGCCAATGATAGGAATTGAGCCCAACTTTTAGGTTTCTGAAAACACATCCCCCTAAGATACTGCTCAAGACACTGATTTAATCTTTCACTTTGTCCATCCGTTTCTGGATGATATGCTATACTAAACAGAGTTGTTGTCCCAGCCTGCTTCATCATTTCTCTCCAAAACAAACTGGTAAAAACCTTATCTCTATCTGAGATAGCAATTCTAGGAGGGCCATGCAATTTATAAATCTGATCTAGATAAGTCCTTGCAATGTCTATTGCAGTGTAAGGGTGAGACAAAGCCACAAAATATGCATATTTTGTGTATTTGTCAATGATAACCATGACACAATTGAACTTCATAGAACTAGGAAGGCCTTCTATGAAGTCCATAGTGATTACCTCCCAGGCCTGACTTGGAATGGGAATGGGCTGCAACAAGCCAGGCTTAGATACATGTTCTTCTTTGATTCTTTGATATATTTCACATTACTCAACATACTCTTTCACTGCCTCCTTCATTCTAGGCCAGTAGAAGCAGTTCCTCAGTCTTTGGTAGGATGCTTGTATTCCTGAGTGTCCACCCTGAGGGGAATCATGTAATTCCTTCACCAGTTGCTGTCTCAGCCCCCCTTTACCTCCAACATAAACTCTGTTTTCATATCTCAGAATTCCCTTCACCAAACTCCACCCTTCCTTGTACTGCTTGCTCACAGCTAGTGCTGAAATAGCTTTCTGAGCCAACTCATCATCTTCATAACTATCCTCCATCTCCAGAATCCATCTTGGAGTTATCACTGTGGTGGTCATATTCAGCTGCCCTTGATCACCTTCCATCTGTCTTGATAGAGCATCAGCCACAATATTGGCTCTTCCCTTTCGATACTGAATTGTGTAGTCCAATCCAAGGAGTTTAGTAAGCCCTTTCTTCTGGATTATAGTTGTTAATTTTTGTTCGAGCAAGTGCTTCAAAGACTCATGGTCAGTCTTGATGGTGAATGGATTCCCTTCAAAATAGTGTCTCCATTTAGTGACTGCCATAAGAATGACAAAATACTCTTTTTTATAAATGGACAGATCCACATGTTTAGGTCCTAAGGCCTTGCTTAGGTAGGCAATTGGCCTTCCCTCTTGAGATAACACAGCCCCTATCCCTTTATCACTTGCATCTGTTTCCAAACAGAATGCTTTACTGAAGTTGGGAAGGGCTAGAATAGGAGCCTTACACATGGCCTCCTTAAGTAGTTCAAAGGCTTTCTTGGATTCATCATTCCATTCAAATCCATCCTTCTTCAGCATATTTGTGAGAGGTTTGCTTAGCTCCCCATAACCTTTCACAAATTTTCTGTAGTACCCTGTTAAACCTAAGAAACCCCTTAAGGATTTTAGGTTTCTGGGCAGTGGCCAGTTTCTCATTGCCTCCACTTTAGCTGGATCAGTAGATACTCCATGTTCAGATATTATATGCCCCAAGTACTCTACATACCTTTGCCCAAAGAAACATTTCTTCCTTTTGGCATATAATTGGTTTTTTCTTAGTACCTCCAAGACCACTCTTACATGTTCTCTATGCAATTGTAAACTCTTACTGTAGATCAGAATGTCATCAAAAAATACCAAAACGAACTTCCTCAAGTAGGGCTCAAACAGCTCATTCATCAATGCTTGAAAGGTTGCTGGTGCATTGGTGAGCCCAAATGGCATCACCTTAAACTCATAGTGTCCTTGATGTATCCTAAATGCTGTTTTAGGAACATCTTCAACCTTAACCCTAATCTGCCAATACCCAAATCTAAGGTCCACTTTTGAAAAATACCCTGCTCCATTCAACTCATCCAACAGATCCTCTACAATGGGAATAGGAAATTTATTCTTTTCAGTTGCAGCATTTAATTGTCTGTAGTCAACACAAAATCTCCAACTCCCGTCCTTCTTCTTGACCATTAAACAAGGGGCTGCAAACGGACTTTTGCTGGTCTGGATAACTGAATTTGCCAGCATCTCAGCTATCTGTTTCTCAATTTCTATTTTCTGGTGATAAGGGAATCGGTATGGTCTTAAGTTGATAGGTTGTGTCCCTTCCTTAAGAATGATAGCATGGTCATGATTTCTTTGGGGAGGTAGACCTTTTGGCTCTTCAAATATGTCACTAAATTCTTCTAATACAGACAGCAAAGGGGTGGGTACTGTTGTTTCTTCTTCTTCTAAACTCAGCAAGTAAATTTCTCCATAACAGTTAGGTTCCCTTTCTACTAATTTACTCAACCTTTTCTCAGAAATTTCCCTTATCCTGTCTGTTTTCCTTCCTCCCTGCAGCAGAATGTTTCTTCCTTCCTTATCAAAGCTCAAGGTCAACTTTTTAAAGTCCATGAGTATAGGACTGTACCTACTCATCCAATTCACTCCCAACACCATATCACTTCCCCCTATTTTCAGAACTCTAAAGTCATGTTCAAATTCCTCCCCTTGCATTTTCCAGTTTAACTGTTTGCACTTAGCTGAACTATATAACTTTTCTCCATTGGCCACAGTAATAGCTAAGGGCAAGGTTTCTTCCAATTCTGAACCTTCCTTGGACCAAGTTGGGGTAATGAAGCTGTGGGTGCTCCCACTATCAACCAGTATGCTGAGCATCCTTCCTCTGATAGATCCAGGAATCCTCAAGGTATTAAATCCAACACTTCCTGTGAGGGCGTTCATAGATATCTCTAGTTCTGTCTCTTTTTGTTTTTCTTCCTCACCTTGATCCACTTCCCTTTGATCTTCCTCTTCTCCATCAACTTCCACTTCCTGTGTATCATCTTCTTCCATCAAATTGAATTGTTTAACCTTGCATTGATGCCCAAGACTGTATTTTTCACCACACCTGAAACACAAGTTATGGGCTCTCCTGTACTCTGTGAGTGTCTGCTTGCTATTTTGAATTGCTTGAGTGTTCTTACCCTGCAGAATCTGTCCACTGCTTCTGTATACTCCCTGACTCCCTACACTGGCAGTGTGCTTAGCCACATACTTCAGCTTCCTCTGTTCGAATTCCAAAGCTAATTCATACAGTTTAGCCTGTCTAAAAGCTTCAGATAAATCTTTTGGAGGATGAACCTTGATTCTATGCCTCAATTCTTCCTTTAGTCCACTGACAAAGCTTGAGACAAAATAGCTTTCATCTAGAGTGGCATTTATCTGTAACATAAAAGGCTTCAGTTCCTCAAATTTATCCTGGTACTCCTCCACAGAAGCTTTCTGTGCTAACTTGTTAAATTCCTCAATTACATCACTAGCTGTTTTGTTACAAAACTTGTGGCATAGATCAGCTATAAACTCATGCCATTGTACCTTGTGTTTTTGCATCATATAACCATCAAACCACACTTCTGCTCTGCCTCCCAAATGCATAGTTGCTATCTCCATTTTATGGTTTTCAGGTACATTGAAAATAGCAAAATACTTCTCACATCTTCTTATCCAGCTTCTTGGATTGTCCCCTTCAAACATGTGTAAATCAATCTTGGGTTTTAAGTTCAAGCTGTTCACCCAACCCTCCTGGACATCCTTCTCCCTTCTTGGCACTTCCTGCAGTAAAGATGTTTCTCCTTTTTCAGTCCATTTCCCCCCTAATTTCCAGTTTTCATTATAGGGTGAAAATCCTTGAGGCTTAGATGCTATTATGCCTGGTTCATCTAACTTCATAGAATATCTTTCCTTCTCATCAATATAAGTAACTTGAACATGTTTCTTACCCACATCCCTTGGTTGTATATTGACTTCAGGTTGTTTGATTCCTTCAGGGGTCACTACTTTAGGTTTTTCCACCGCTCTGGTCACTACAGCCACAATCTTCCTGAGGTCTGCCTGCACTTCTTCCATCTTAGTGTCCAGACTATCAATCCATCCTTCTAAGTTGCTCTTGTCTACCTTCATTTCTTCGATCTGTCGCTGCAAGGTGGCTAAGTCCACATCCCCCATCTGTTGACTTTTCTTCGGTCTTCCCAGTGTGCTGGATGGATCTTGTAACGAGGCTCTGGATACCAAATGTTATGAACGCACTAGAATTCCTTAAAGAAATAGGGATTACAGAATAGAGAGATAAGTTTCAGAGGAGAATAGAGAAAAATCTCATTACTTGGAAAAACTGAGGTGCACAACACAGTACAACTGATTAAATTATTTCCTTACAGCTGACCATAACAAACTCTAACAACTATACCAAATTCATATTTTAATTAATGGATTTTACTTCCATGGGCCGTCCTGTGTTGCTGGGCCGAGTCCACTGCAAATTAAATACTCTGGATCCACTCCTTGGCCCGTCTCCTTAACCGCCTCCTCAACGACGTCGTAGCATCCATGAGCTGCTGAAGTCTTCAATTCCACACGTGCACAATTACCTTCTCCAGGTAACTTCTTCAGATCGAGATTCCCCTTATCCAGATTCAAAATCCCCAATCTCTTTTGATCAAACCCTAACTTCTCACGATTCATACTCATATTCATGACAGATTGAGGCAAAGTCGAAATATGTGTTTGGCTAAGCATATCTAAAAGATATGTGAATTGCTTTCACAAGATAAGATACAAGCTATCTTGTGTAGATATAACGCAAAATTTATATCTCAAGATGGATACATCAAATGTAATAAACGAAACATATTTCTTTAAAGTTTCATCCATCATGATCTTTAGAAGAATAATATTCAATGAATCATTTCAAGTAACAATTTAGAAGATTTATCCACTAGTGCATAATCTACTTCAACATTTGAAGATTGTATTCAATATTAAATTATGAAGATTCAAAGATCATATGTGATTTTCATAAGAGGGTAAATACGCGTTGCACTCTTTTTTCCATAACCGAGGTTTTGTCTCAATAAGTTATCTTGATAAGATTTTTAATGAGACAATATTTTATGCGTATCAAAGATGTGTGTACTTTTTTTCCTTCACTACGAATTTTTTTCACATATGGTTTTATCTCAGTAAGTTTTTAATGAGGCACATTATCATTATAGATATTAAATGAGAATGTTAAAATATTGTACACAACCCTACTTTAAAAATATAATACAAATCTCCCATCTTTATTATCTATTTTATTCTTATTCTTTACTTTATTCACAATAAATTCTAAATTTTAAATATCAAACCCTAAACATATTCTCTTCCCGGAAGCGACCCCAAGTCGGACAAACTAGAAAACAGCCTTGAGTTTACTACCGTATTTGTGTTTGTCATTTGCAACTGCCACAATGGAAGAAACGAAAGCAACCCCGAATCCACCACCGACCCAAGATCCAAACCCAACAGCAACCTCTAACGCAGCCCAAACAACAGCTCTTCCACCGCACCCACCACCACCTACAGCACCAGAACAGCCAGCTAGCAAGAAAAGACGTCTAGAAAACAGCAATGACCAATTCCAAAATTCGCCATATTTCAAGATGCGCCTTGTTCTCAAAGATCTTCGTCCTCAGTTCATCGAGGTATATTCATATGTTTGCAAAATTTTCGTTTTTCGTTTTTATTTTTTATGGTTTTTTATTGTCTATTTCCCCTTCTCTTGCATGTTAGTTTAAAATAAGAGGAAAATAAACCTTTTCTTGTGACCTATAATTAGTGTATGGAAGTATAATTGGATTATAATTGTTAAAGTCTTGATTTTGGATTCTCAGTTCTTATTTTGTGGGTTTCTCTTAAAATGGCCTTGAAAAATCATGTTTTTAATCGATTATAGTTGTCTAAATTTAGACCATTATTGTTAGTTCTATCACCCATGATGTTTGGTTATAGCCTGAACAATGTAAAGAGAAGATCCTGTAGATGCGTCCTGAAAATTTGTGTGTGCCTGAAGTAGTTTCATCAATCTGTTATTGCTCTTAATATCCGTGGAACACTCTGTTGATATGATATGGATTTTTTTGTTCCTTGAAAAATCATGTTTTTAATCGAGTATAGTCGTCCAAATTTAGACCATGATTGTTAGTTCTATCACCCATGATGTTTGGTTCTAGCCTGAACAATGTAAAGGGAAAATCCTCTAGGTGGGTCCTGAAAATTTGTGTGTCTGAAGTAGTTTCATCAATCTTTTGTTGTTCTTTATATCCATGGAACATTCTGTTGATATGATATGGATTTTTATGTTCCTTGAAGGTTCTTCGGACGCCTGATTTTCAAAATTGCAAGGCCGCCGATGAAATCAAAGAAAGTAAGCTCACACTATGCTTTGTTAAGTTTGCTACTGTAGGCATAGTGTATTTATCCATTTCAATAATTTTGTATCTGGTTCGGCAGGTCTTCGTGGATTTGATTGATTACTGCTATCTATTGGCTTAGCCTATTGTAAAGGAAAAGGATTAGCATTTCATTAGTCTGTTTTACATCTGTTAGCTACCATTTACCTTTGGTTCTTTTGGGTTGATATGCAAATTTTGTGTTAGCAAAAGGCTTGGATGAAGAAAATTGGCCGATTAATATGAAACCTCATTTAACTCGGTTAAACTGCCTGTTGATATTTAAATGATCTGTTCACCAAAAACCTTAAGAACCAGAGCATCTTTTTATAAGATCAATTTGCAGTTAGCTAGTTGCTAATGGCATCCTTTTTGTCATGGAAACCGCTTCTTTAGAATGGTCTCTCGTCGCTGATCACTCTCTGCATGTGTATTTATGTTTGATTCACTCTCTGCATGTGTATTTATGTTTGATTCGCAATCTAAAGGTCATGCATTTCAAATTTGTAATTTGCAGAGACAAAGCAGTTAGTAGAATCGTACAAGCAGATGATAGCTTCCATAGAGAAAAATAACAATGCACCTCGAGGCCAGACACTACAAGTTGAAACTGTAATGAAGCAGGAGCAGGAGCAGACGCAGGTCGGTAAGCCAACGCAAGCAGTATCATCCAAAAACAAGAGTTCCCAGTCAAATAGTGTCACTGGGAAACTACATGCTGAAGACGGTGAAGCTCCAGGTACTTATATTGTTGGGGGGTCGGCTTTTGGGTGGAACTTTATCACCTTTACTGGGAACAAACCAGTCTATTATGGAGTAACCAAGGAGTCGTTTCGAACTGCTCAAGCAAGTTCAGGTTTTGGAGGAGACTGAAGTCTTTCCGACACGTACCGTGGGCTAAATATTGCACAAACGGTAAATGCTTTTGGAGCTCAACCTTTATATTAACGCTGTGGGATTGTCATTTGTACCGTTGCTTTCGAACGTACTTTTGCGGATTCCGTTGGAACATTGCTTGATACTCTTGTTATCTCTGTATTCCATGGTTCTTGAAAGGGGGAAATGGAGTACCATTGACATCAAGTGAGAGAAATAGAACCAATAGATTATTATTTAATAAACAGTGTGTTTACAGCTTACTTGCACATAATGTAGGATATATATAGGATTAGGATTACCGTCAATTACTTTTACAGATTAATAAATGTTTAAAATATTTCTTTATTTTTTTATAATCTTCACATTTTTTATCGTTAATAATAATCATCTATTTACCTTCATTCTATGACTTACAAAAATAGAAACTTTAAAGCTTTACATAGCGTAAGAGAATCGTATCTCATGTATATATATATATATATATATATTTGTGAAGAGCATTTGATTGAGGATCAAGAGGTCATTTAGGATCGTAAAAGAACCCAACGTCTAACGAATTGTGAAAGGTTTCGTGAAAGTTCGTTTATCTATTAAAAAAAACAAGAATAAGGTTTTTTGTTCGTTTAATTAAATGAATAAATACGGATAAATGTTAGTTCGTTCATATACATTCTATAATTTATTTGTTTATGTTCGTTTAAATTTATTTACATATGTTCGTTTATTTGTGTTCTTTTATGATCATTTGTTATTTTAATGAACTAATACGAACAAGTTACATTAGGTATGTCACACGAGTATAATTTTGTGAATTCTATGGCAATATTAAATTAATATTCCCCATTAATTATTTTATTACACAAATATACCCCTCCTCACTATAGTTAGAAATCTATACCCTTTTAGACCACGTAAGCAGAAGTCGCTTTTTACAAAAAGTGATTTTCAAAGTCGCGTCATAGAGAAAGCGATTTCTGTATTAAAAGACGCATAAAATCAATTTTTTTCTATCTTATCACACTAAAAGTTGCGTTCTATAGAAAGTGATTTCTGAATTCGCTTCTTATAAAAAGTGATTTCTTTTAAACAAATCTGACAAGGATATAGATTTTTAAAAAAATATTGGCATGGGTATGGATATATAATAAAACAATAAAATGAGAATATTAATATAATATTACCGGAATTTACACCGCACTCGTCCCAGTTGAAATTACAATTGATATTAGTTTGGTGGGTAGTGTATGAGTGTGGATATAAAAAGTTACTAGTGAATAGGGGTTAAGGTTTAAGGGTTAGAGTTTAGAGTTTGGGTTTAAGATTTGTTAAATAATTTTTATTATAATTTAAAATTTTAATTATTATATATAGTAATTTATTAATATTTTAATTGAATTAAAAATTAATTCTATGCTCACGTGTAAAATTAAAAGAATATATATATATATATATATATATACTACTACAGTTAGTATTATATAACATAAGAATGTGCTTAGAGCATTGGTTAAAACATTGCCCTTCTACACCCAAGACATCCTCTAATCAAGTGGTGATACGTATTATTATCTAATTAAGTAATTATATTATTTTATTATAATAAAATTAAAATTAAATTAAAAAATATATAAATAACAAGACTAAATATATAATTATACAATTTATTTTTAACTACCACATTATTACTCCATTAATTTTAACGATAGATTATATTAAAATTATTTTAAAGTTAAATGATATTTGTCACTTTTTAAAGAATAATGACTATTTTGATACTAACTCTATAATTAGATGATTTTTATGTACAAAAAATAATTAGATTTACTATGTCTAAAAATTGATTTACCCAAAACAATTAAACTTACTATGTACAAAAGTAATTTCTGATTAACCCACCCTAAAATATCTCTCATCCCCTCAATAAAATTTCTTTTTTTTTTAGTTTTTCCTAATTAAAATAAAATCTATTTTCCATGCCTTAGACATTCAATTTATTTTCTTTTCATTTTTTAAGATTGACTTCTGATGATGGAAAGATCACTATTAGTACACTCTGATTTCAGGTGTACATAATACAAAATGATCGTGTTAACTTAAGGAAGTAAATTGTCTATCGTAACGATGACACATATCGGGACAAATTTGTTTTTAAAGGAGTGGATTTTCACGATACGGGTATTCATACTTTCCGCTTCAATTATTTTATTTTTATGTCAGTGCTAACGATTGTTTTGTAGTATTTATTTCCAACAAGTTAAAGGTTAGAAAAGTTTTAAATAATCCATGTTCCGATAACAATTCCAAACCGATTTACTCCTAAATCAGGAAGGGATATTGCAATCACTAAGCCCCCAATCAATCCCTGCAACAAACATGGTATGATCTAGTTATCACTAAGCCTTAGACCTAACACCTTATACATGTGGTCTAAAAATCACTTAAAATTTAATCGCACATTAGGTATCTGGATCCCCTTACTAAGTATATATATTTATTTCATCAAACAATAATAGAAATAACAATAAGCTTTTATATTAATGGTCTAAGCATCATTTAGAATCTCTAAACTCAACTTTCTTTTATTCTCATTAAACTCATGTAAGAGGTTAAAACTCATATATCCTAATTTATATCCATACAAAACCCTAAACGTCTACAATCCCTACCACAAATTATGAAACCCCCGAACAAAAAATATAACTTCTTGAATAAAAAACTCTGCGTGTAGTCATACTCTTATATGAGTATAGGTATCACTCTATCGGTTTCTGTACTTGTCACGAGTATCAATTCACTTGGTATATTAAAAAGATTCAAAAGCCTAGTCTGTAATGATATACCTCCATCGCGTATCGATACTCAAAATTGGTATGCACAAATTATCTGACTGATCCTCAATTTCAAAGAACAGTAGTATACATATGAACCCTGCATATTGGTTCTTGAACATACCTTGGAATTTCATCTAATACAAGGGTATTTATATTTGGATTTTTATACTTACACACCCTTAATACTTTCCCCATATTTTCTACAAAAGAGTATTGGTATCGATACACTTGTACCGATATACGATCTCAAATTTATAGGTTTGAAACTGGAAAACACTATCTTTGTCTGTTTTATTATGTCTTTTTGCATTTATTATTGTATTTTACATTGAATAAAAGGTAATGATTCGAGTGGTTCGTCATACAAAGAAAACATTCACCATGGAAGAGAGGTATCTGAAAACCTCAACCCTAGTGTTAGAAATTTGTGTGTTTCTGTGTAGTGCTATAATTGATTTATGTGAACACACATATATGTGCAAGTATACACAGTCGTGCAAGTAATAATAGGGTGAGTGAGTATCGTTCCCACGAGGATCTAGAGTAAATTGTGCAGTCAAATTTGTCAAGGCAAAAAGGATTGTAACTAAAAGAAAACAAAGATAAAGATAAAAATACAAAAAAATGGATATGTACGAAAAGAAAACAAAGATAAAGATAAAAATACAAAAAAATGGATATGTACGATGAAGGTGTAAGATAGAAATGTTATGGCAATTCTAGAGTGCAAGCAACTGGAATTTACCAAGCCAAAATAGAATGGATGATGATGGCAAGGTGGATGTATGAAGGTGGTATGTGAGTATATGGCAGAGTGATCGCAAGATACCAAGCAAAGTAAAGAAAATAAGTTGTGAATGCGAGGGCAAAAACAGGATGCAAAAACACGTTAAACAACATTTTGTACTTCTCCTTTATTGATGAACTCTCTAGGGAATGACTGATGGCGACTTCTATAGTTTCCTACCCCTTATCCCTTACCTAACATATAGTTGCTATGGTGTATACTTACTCGACAGAGGTTTCTAAGGTATTCTCGCTCTCTCGAGTCATAGGAACCTGACAAACTAAAATGCCATGGTATTTTTGCCTGTCACGCGAATGACACTTTAGCCTATCGATAAAGTACCCTCCTTTTAGTCGTTGAAGCCTTCACCTACGCCTCTCTCGAGTGCTCTAAGATCCAACTAGGCTCTATTTGCAGTCTAGAACCCATTACTCACGTAGATCCTCCCTTAGCTCCTCTCGGATGATCTAAGGATCTATAGTTACGCCTCTCTCGAGTGCTCTAACTTGTATCTAAACCATGGACACTATCGTGCCTCTTACAAAGCTTAAATAATTACCAACAATAAGCAAAGCAAATATACAAACACTTAGCATGCAATATATTAAATAGAAACAAAAGTTAATCATCCATAAAAGCTACCACCGAAACAAGTTTATACGGTGGAGCTAAATGTTAAAAGTAATCAACCACATTAAACTTAAACATCTAACATTAATCCTCATGAAAATATAACAAAATAAAGAAAGTAAGGAGGACTAGAAGACACCCTCGGTGTGCACCAACATCGACTCTTCAACCACCATGGACGCCTTGGTGTGCTAGCGTCTCTCGGGTGCTTAGCACACCACTCCCTTCGAGTATTATCAATGGAGGTCCCTTTGGCCGGAAGTTGAAGGAGAAAGGTGGGAGCTTTTTGCCGCAAAGACCGTCATAAAAGGTGCCTCTTTTACTGTATTTTCTCTCCCGAAAAAGCCTCCTTTTAGTGTAGGTCACCATGTCTTTTAAAGAGGGTGAAAAACCCTAAAAGATGTGCAAAAATCCATTTCCACCCTCATTTTTGTCTTGACATTACTGTAGGACTGGCAGAGGTGACAGTGGTCCCCTACTAATGTGGCTTGCATACAGGCCATATTCTCTGTGGTCCTCTATTGAGGTGGATGTAGCCAGCTGTAGTGGTCCCGATCGGCTGTGGTAGCACCAGCTGACACTTTTATTAAAATATCTCTTTGTCGTTTAGCTCAGCCCAGGAGTTCTCTAGCTTTGCCATAGCATTTTCCTTTTGTCATCCTTCTGAGAATGCCATGACAAATTGCCTCAACTTCCGTTTTGCTTTACCTGCACAACACCATTAATAAGAACTACCTTTCCCATTAAATAGCACCTATTACCACTCAAAATGCTAAGACATATCTAAATGAATATATGCAAATCATGAACCTAAATGCAACTAAATGAGTCTATATGAGCCTAAGGACACTCAATAACTTAAGTAAAAAGGCCTAAAATATAGCCTTTTTACGGAGTTATTTCTATCGATTAGAGACACTGATTAAGGGACGAGATTCAATAAGATCACCATCTATCAAACCCTTTTATCAAACATTAGTCAAAGGACATTCGAAGAGCCTAAGATAACAGTCTGTCAAACGAGAAGGTAACAACCATGCATTTTATCCAAGTCTACACTAGAAGGATTTTTCGAAGTTTAAATAAACATGAAGGATTAACATAAAATTTCAAAAAGCCTAACTATAAAATGGGTTTTCAGAAGGTAAAGACCCAATATTATTTCACCATACAAAGGTCGAGTCAGAATCAGGTATCGTACACTGAAAGAGGTAATAATGATTTATTTTATTTGGGTTTATAAGGGGATGATCATCAAAAATTCCAAACCGATGAAAAAGATATAATAGAAAACGTCTAAAGGTCTAACAACAAAAGGGTTTGTGAAGGATGTAGAACCAGTACTATTTCACCATTCAGAGTTTAAGTTTGAGTCATATACAAAACACCGATTTGAAAATATAATTGACCAAAATTTTCAAGCACGTCAACGAAGAAATGGTTTTTTTATCAAACTGCAAGAAGACGAACAAGAGGTCAGTAGCTTACCAGGTCCATTTCATGAGGATCAAGTTCATTATTTAAGATTATTAGGGATGATTCAGAATTTTGGAAGAAATATCATTTGGAAGAAACTACTACTAACAACTTCAACATTGTAAGGTTTCTTAGACGATTTGTGACATAGACCAATATCACACAAATCTCGAGGATTGAGATTCAAAAATATGATCGGGTCGACCAAAGAGACTGAAACCCATGATGTAACAGAGATTTCCAGATCAAACAAAATGCTTAAGACAATAGATATAATAGGAATTAGGACTAATACTTATGTATAGGACTAGTTCCCCTTATGTTGTAATGGACTCTCTAGTTCATGTGAAAGTAATCCAATAGGGTGATTACCAACTAGTGATCAATATCTTCATCTACATGCATCTTTGCATCATGACATTCACATCATATATACATTTACCCATTTAGACATTATTTTAATAATTTGTATATCATGACCGCTTGATAAGTCACCATACTGTCAACTTCTTAATGCATTGAGGATGTATTTAGAAGAAGGAAAATCAAGAACCCCTATAGCCCAACCCCTCAAGACAAGGAAGTGGCCCATATTCAAGAGATGGGAACACGCCCCAATTAACCATCCCATGGTTTAGGGGCTAGAAGTTAGAGTATGGTTTAGGGAGATTCGATTCGAGTTGAATCGGGTTCCTTCGATTCACTAATTCTGTGGTAAATTAAAATAATAATATTTTAATCGGATAAATGATAAATATGTAGAAAAGTTTTAAAAATGTTAAAAAGGTGTTTTAAAGTTAAGAGGATAATAATTGAATTTTAATTTGATTTAATTAATCATAATTATTATATTAGTGACTAAATTGTAAGTTTTGGAAAGTTTAGGGGTATAATTGTAATTTTCGGAAAATTGAGATTTTTAGTGACTAAATTGGAAAGTGAGCCAAATCTTAGAACCCTTATAGGGCCATTAACCCAAATTGTTTTTAATAGAGATTATTCACCAAAATTAGTTTTAATTGGTGGTTAATTCCATATTTTCCTTTCCATTAAAATTTTCTCTCAAAAATTTTTCATCTTTTCTCCCAAAATTTCTTTCCATTTTCTCTCCATGATTTCTACAATTACTTGCTGAATTTTTCTCCATTTTCATCAAGATTTATCTCATTTTACTCAATATTTCATTCTCTACAAACCCTACCAATTTATTTTGCAAAATTATCAACCGATTTTAAGGAAAATCAAGAGAAGAATTTACATCATTTTGGTGGATTGATCTCAAAGATAATTTTCTGTTTTATTTTCATTTCTAAGATTCTTTATTTGATATTCCCAAGAATTTGACTTACAAATCATTAATCCTAAATTGATTTCATGTTTTAATTCAAGATTTCGATGTTTTTGTTTAATTTTCAAGAAATTAGGTTGGATCTCATTCAAGGCTTTAATTAGGATGGTTTCTTACGAAATTATACTTACTTTGATGATTAATTAAGTCTTGAATTGATGGCACATAGTTTTAATCCCGGAATAATTGAATCAGTGTTGTTTAGAGGTGGTTTTCGATTATTTTATGGGCTATTTTAGGTGCTCTGCTTTTGCTGAAGGTATAAGGATGGTTTGAAGGTGTTTTTAGTTCATAATTGAGGATGTTTAGATGTTAGATTCATTAGATTAGGGGCTGATGTTGTTTCGGATAAGTTTCGACTTAGTTTTCAGTCTTTTCGACTTAGTTTTTGGTAGTTTTGTGGAGGTATAATGTGGTTGCTGTGTTGAGCATGTTTTGATGTGTATCTGCTCTATTTTAATGTTGTAGAGGGAGTGTAAGAAGTCTCTTAAGTTGCTAGTGCGTTGGTGTTGCCGTTGGAGCATCGGTGAAGGCTCGTTTCGTTTGTCAATGAGTGAATTTTGGTTAAAAGTGATTCTCAAGTGAACAGTTCTATTTTGGGGACTATGAAATAGTTTAAAAACTTTCCTTAGTTCAAGAGTAAGTGTCACAAAGGTTTCGATCCATTTTTCCTATGTTTCGGCTATTTGGTAATGGCTTTAAGAAAGATATTTTCATAGATATTTTGTTGAAAATTCATAACTTGGATTTTGAAATGATGCATGCAAGTATTAATTGCTGTAAATGCATGGTTTAGAAAGACATTCATGGCTTGTAGAAGCATGAAAATGAATTGGAACAATATGTGCCTATTTGCATTACATTTAATTAAGTCGTTGAGCATGATTTTGGTTCACTTGAGGAACATATTATGAGTGCAATATGAGCAGCAAGTTAACATGCATGATTGGAATGATATTGGCTTAGTGAAACTAACTATAGATACGAATACAAATGACATATCATTAGGATTAAGTGTATTGTAAAGATTATGAGAATAATGATGTTGCCTACACGTAAACAAGGGTGACTTTGTGTCCGACCGTGCGTGTAAAGCTTGCATATATGTAAACAAGGGTAAATTTGTGTCCGATCGTGCGTAGTAGGGGTAACATGTATACCAGTGTGACTATGTGTCCAACTGATGCATGTTGAGACCAAGTGTCTCCAATTATGATAAGAAATCCGAGTATTCGATGAGCTAAAGGTTCATAACATATTGTCACTAGAATGACAATATGCATGATACATGAAATGATTTTGTTATATAGATGAGCATGATTTGATCAAGCATACTTTTGTTTATCATGAAAAATGCAAGTGATGATTTTAAATTGATTTTAAATGTTGCATTGATGAACTTGTGGTTAGAGCTACCTCACTAAGCATGTGTTGCTTAAGCTCCCTTTTCATCTTTGCAGAGAAATAAAGGCATTAAGAGTAGCATTTGGAGCAAGAGGTCCAAGGGGAAAGACTTTTCACGTTTTGTTATGATTTGGCAAAAATAAGTAGGACTTGATAATGTGTAAATCCATTTTCTTTTTTAGTGTCTTTTAAGTTAGCAAAAGAATTATATAAACAACCTATGAACATGTTTGGTTGTTGATTTGATTGAATAATATATTGATGAATTTCCTTGAAGTATGTTTGACTATGATGGTTTATGTTATTGAGTCAAGGTTAGGGTGTATGCCTATAGATGTTATGGGGTGTTGATGGTTGTAATCGAGTGATTAAATAGCTAATTATGATTAGGGGTTATGCACTTAGTTGATAATGATCATTGATTTTGTTTTGGTTAAGTGCAAACCACTCAAAGTGTCCAAAATTTGTTCTGGGCACAAGGGGTATCGAAACACCTTGTGTTGGTATCGATACCCCAAGGCAAATTTTGGGTGGTTCAGACCATGGTTCGATGCGTAAACTTTAATGGACACCCGAGTATCGATACTGTCAAGGGCAGTATCGATACTCCTGAGCTTTGGTAGGTAATATGGTTACTTCCACGTCACGGTATTAATACAGGGCTTGGCTGTATCGATACCCCTAACTGAATAATGAGCTTTAGGTGTCGAAATTACATGTTAATCTCGAATATCTTTCTTTGTTCAATTATTGTAGCTATAGATGTTATTTTGAGCTGAAATTTCATATAGATGCATAAAATTGACTTAATTTCAAGTTGTCTAACTTAATTTGGACAAAGTCCTCAGAATTTGGAATATTTACATTTTGGTCCCTAATTAGTGAAGCATATAATTGGTGATGTTAGAATACTTCGTTTGGTTTAAAATTTATCATGAGTGCTACTTGCATTTTTAATTAAACTTTGATGGAATGAATTTCTACCCTTTCAATAGAATTTAAAAGATTTACGTTTTAGTCCTTAATATACTTATGTGTTTAATCGAATATTCGATTATAATTGGATTGCTTCCGTTCTTGCTTTGCATAAGACCAACACATGTAGGAATCTAATTATGCATCTATAGAAAAAAATATATCAGTTTTTAGGTTTTTTTTTATTGAATTAGACATTCTCGGGTTTGGTTCGATATTCCCTGTGTGACCCATTAGAGTCGGTTATGTCTAGGCCGAGCTAAGGGAGTTACATTTGATGGTATCAGAGCGTGGTTTATTGTGTGTGATTGATATGTTGTATTGTTAATATGTTTATAATTATATACGGTGAATGTGTTTTAAGTGGTGGTTATTTGAAAGAGTCAAAGGTTACACATTGCCAATGTCAGTATATTTTTAAATGTTTTACAGGTTTCCTTTGGATTTTGCTCGAATATAAGTCAAATATATTTTGATCATATGTTTTAATTTCATGTTTTAAGTTTCAGAGTATGCCTCCGAGACGTGAGACACGAGCTAGTGCGAGTATGATCACTGACGGTCAAAATGAGGGTGAAGCGATTACTAGGGAAGAGGAGTTTCCTCCTTCACCAGTGCGTGTACCTCCGGTTCCACAGGGTGGTCAATTAAGAGAATTTGCACTGTTCATTTATGCTATACGGGTGCATTTCAGGATGTTGGTGCTAGAGTGTGTATTCCGGCTCCTGCCCTTGTTGTTGTTGTTACACCAGGGCTACCTTTAGAGCGACTGCGTAGCTTGGGTGGTGTTGAGTTCCGTGGTTCGGATTCGAGTTCAGTTGAGGAGTGGTTGGCTAGTACTAAAAGGATCTTGGATCAAATGGATTACCAGGATGCTAGGAGGTTGGATTGTATGGTTTCTTTGCTCTACGGAGATGCTTATGGTTGGTGGACTACCAAGAAAGCTGGTGTAGCTACTGCTAATCTAACTTAGGAGTATTTTAGGATCGCTTTAGTCCAGAAGTTTCTGGGTCCGCAGTATGGGGATCCAAGGAAACGTGAGTTTATGTCTTTGGTTCAGGGTTCGATGACGGTGGTAGAGTATGAGATACAGATTCTCCGGATGAGCTACTATGCTCTTGAGTTGGTCCCTACTAATCAGAAAAGATATGATCAGTTCCGGTATGGGTTGAATCCTGAGATTAAGATATACTTGTTGGTTACCGAGTACACTGAGTTTGATGTGCTGGTGAATAGGGACAAAGATGTTGAAGAATCCCTGAGGGAGGCTAGGAAGTCTTTCGATGTTGGTAAGAGGCCTACTGAGACTAATGTTCAGAGTAAGCAGGGTAAGAGGTTCTGTGAAAACCGATACAGAGCTGATCGACGCTGAGGTGACTTTGGTCGCGGTGGTTGAGATCAGCAGTTTGGTAGAGGTGGTGATGTTCCAGTTTGTAACCTATGTTCTAAGCGCCATCCAGGAGAGTGTTGGTGGGCCACTGGTGCTTGTATGGGATATGGATCAAAAGATCACATGAGGCGTGATTGCCCAGGTTTTCTAGTGAGTCTGGTGATCATCTAGAGACTGCTGTGGTGCCTGGTAGATGACATGGCCGAGGTAGAGGTCCTTTCCAGAGCCAGGGAGATGGGCATAAGGTTTATGCTCAGCGTAGGACTCATAACGCCACAGATGTGGTTGCAGGTACTTTTTCTTTACAAAATATACCGTTGTTTTATTTGATAGATTCCGGATCTATACATTCTTATATTTTGAGTGAGCATGTGCATTTTTTGGATGTTCCGGTTGAGGTGCTAGATGTTGGTTTGGTGGTTACGAGTTCTTTGGGTGAAACAATCACGGTTTGAAGGTTGTATAAAAGGTGTTCGTTGGAGGTTGACTTGATGGAGTTATCTTTCCATGGTTTTGATCTTATCTTGGGTGTTGACTGGTTGACGGAGCACCGAGCGATGGTAGACTTTGAAAAGAAGAGGGTTATCTTGAGTTTGTTGGATGGTAATGAGGTTATGGTGAAAAGTAAACATATTGGATTTTTATCCAATATGGTTTCGGCTTTCCAAGCAGAAAAGATGTTGCATTATGGTGGTATGACGTATCTAGCCTATGTGATGAATCTGTGTATAGGATATGTTCGATTGCAAGACATTCAAGCAATGCATGATTTTCCAGAATTATTTCCTGAGGAGCTGCCAAGATTACCTCTCGATCGCGCAGTGGAGTTTAGTATCAAGACTTATGTTGGTACTAATCTGGTATCTATTGCTCCTTATCGCATGGCACCTAAGGAGTTTAAAGAATTGAAGATGCAGTTGTTAGAGTTGCTTGACCGAGGTTTAATCTGATTGAGCATGTCACCCTGCCGGTGTTGTTTGTGAAAAAGAAGGATGACACTATGAGAATATGCATTGACTACCGATAATTGAATAAGTTGACCGTGAAGAATAAGTATCATTTGCCGAGGATTGATGATCTATTTGATCAGTTTCAAGGTGCAAGTGTATTCTCGAAGATTGATTTAAGATTTTAGTATTATCAGTTGAAATTTAAGGAGGCTGATGTGTTGAAAATGACTTTTCGGACAAGGTATGGCCACTATGAGTTTTTGGTTATGCCGTTTGGTTTGACGAATTCCCTTACTACTTTTATGGATATGATGAACCGAGTGTTTCATGAATACTTGGACCAGTTTGTGGTAGTATTCATAGATGATATCCTTGTGTATTCGCGTAGCGAGGAAGATCATGATCAACAATTGCGGATTGTGTTGGAAGTGTTGAAAGAGAATAAGTTGTTTGCTAAGCTAAGCAAATGTGAGTTTTGACTAAAGGACGTGGTGTTTCTTGGTCATGTGATTTCGGAAAAGGGTATTAGTGTTGATCTAAAAAAAATAGAAGTTGTTATGGGTTGGAAGCAACAAAAGTCGATGTTAGAGGTTCGGAGTTTTCTAGGGTTGGCTGGATACTATCTTATAGGTTTGTTGAGGGGTTTTCGAGCATTGCTGCTCCTATAACCAAGCTTTTGCAAAATAAAGTTCCTTTTGAATAGAAAGAAAGTCAACAAAAAAGCTTTGAGAAGTTAAAAGAGGTGTTGACTAGTGCTCTGGTGTTGGCTTAGCCCGCGTCAGGTAAGGATTTTGTGGTTTATAGTGATGCATCTTATGTTGGTCTCAGATGTGTGTTGATGCAAGAGGGGAAAGTTGTGGCGTATTCATCTAGACAGTTGAGAGTGCATGAAAAGAATTATCCGACACATGATTTGGAGCTTACGACGATAGGTTTTCCTTTGAAAGTTTGGAGACACTACTTGTATGGTGAGAAGTGTACTATATATACGGACCACAAGAGTTTGAAATATCTCATGTCACAAAAGGATCTAAACCTTAGACAACGTAGATGGATGGATTTGCTTAAGGACTATGATTTGACTATTGAGTATCATTTGGCAAAAGCTAACATGGTGGCGAATGCTTTGAGCCGTAAGGCAGCAGTGGAGTTGAGGGCTATGTTCGCTAAGTTAAGTATTTCAAAGGAAGGTGGTTTAATGGCGGAGTTGCAAGTAAAACCTGTGTTGGTTGAGATGATAAAATCGAAGCAGTTGGAGGATGAAGCTTTGGTACCTCATGTGGAGAACATTGTTGAAGGTAGACCGATTGAGTATCATTTTGATGATGATGAGGTTTTTTGCTTTGGAGGTCAGATAGTGGCGCCGAATGATGTCGAGTTGAGACAGACTATCTTGACAGAGGCTCATACTAGTCCATTTGCTATGCATCCGGGTAGTATGAAGATATATAAGGATTTCAAAAGTGTGTACTTTTGGGTTGGTTTAAAGAAGGATATGACAGAGTTTATGGCACGGTGTATGGTGTGTCAGCGAGTGAAAGCTGAACATCAGTTTCTTACGGGTTTGTTGCAACCGGTTAAGGTTCTGGAATAGAAGTGGGAGAGAGTGACAATGGATTTTGTGACGGGGTTACCGTTAACACCGTCCAAAAAAGATTCTATATGGGTGATCGTTGACAGGTTTACTAAGTATGCGCATTTTCTTGCTATGCATACGACGTATTCGATGGATAAGCTAGCAGAGTTTTATGTTTCTGAGGTGGTGAAGTTGCATGGTGTGCAAAAGTCGATCATATCGGATAGAGATCTGCGTTTTACCTCTAAGTTTTGAAAGAGTTTGCAAGTAGCTTTGGGTACGAGGCTTAGCTTTAGTACAGCTTATCATCCTCAGATGGATGGTCAATCTAAACGTGTTATTCAGACTTTGGAGGATATGTTGAGGTGTTGCATCATTGAGTTTCAAGGTACGTGGGAGAAATAATTGCCTTTGGTGGAGTTTGCTTATAATAATAGCTTTCAAGCAAGTATACAGATGGCACCATTTGAGGCTTTATATGGACGTAGGTGTCGTACACCTTTGTGTTGGAAGGAGGTTGGACAAACATATGTCTCTTTATCGCAAGTGTTGAAAGACACCGATGAGAAGGTTAAGCTTATATGTGTTAAGTTTAAGGAGGCTTCGGATAGGCAGAAGTCTTATGCTGATCTGAAGCGTAGAAAGGTAGAGTATGATGTCGGGGATAAAGCGTTTTTGAAGGTTTCACCATAGAAGAAACTGATGAGGTTTGGACGTAAGGTTAAGTTGAGTCCTCGTTTTATTGGACAGTTCGAGGTGTTAGAGCGTGTTGGCCCTGTTGCTTATCTGTTGAGGTTGCCAGAGGAGTTAGGTAGGATGCATGATGTTTTTCATGTGTCGATGCTTTGTAAGTATAGGTCAGATCCTTTGTATGTTTTTCCAATTGAGGAGATTGAGTTAAGAGCGGATATGACTTATGAAAAAGAGCCAGTGAGGATCTTAGATGTAGATACAAAGGTTCTTCGAGGGAAAACCATAGATTTAGTGAAAGTGCTTTGAAGATACCGAGGTGTTGAAGAAGCAACTTGGGAGATAAGAGAAAGTATGAAGGAAAAGTTTCCTCACTTGTTTGCTTCAGGTAAAATTTCGATGACGAAATTTCTTAAGAGAGGGAGAGTTGTAACATCCCGATTTAGGGGCTAGATGTTAGAGTATGGTTTAGGAAGGTTCAATTCGGGTTAAATCAGGTTTCTTCGATTCACTAATTCTGAGTAAATTAAAATAATAATATTTTAATTGGATAAATAATAAATATGTAGAAAAATTTTAAAAATATTAAAAAGGTTTTTTAAAGTGAAGAGGAAAATAATAGAGTTTTAATTTGATTTAATGAATCTTAATTATTATATTAGTGACTAAATTGTAAGTTTTGGAAAGTTTAGGGGTACAATTATAATTTTTGAAAAATTAGGATTTTAGTGATTAAATTGGAAAGTGAACCAAAGCTTAGAATCCTTAGAGGCCATTAACCCAATTTTTTTTAATAGAGATTATTCACCAAAATTAGTTTTAATTGGTGGTTAATTCCATATTTTCATTTCCATTAAAATTTTCTCTCAAAATTTTTTCATCTTTTCTCCCAAATTTTCTCTCTATTTTCTCTCCATGATTTCTACAATTACTTGCTGAATTTTTCTCCATTTTCATCAAGATTTATCTCATTTTACTCAACATTTCATTCTCTACAAACCCTACCCATTTATTTTGCAAAATCATCAACCGATTTCAAGGAAAATCAAGAGAAGAATTCATATCATTTTGGTGGATTGATCTCAAAGATAATTTTCTGATTTATTTTCATTTCTAAGATTCTTTATTTGATATTCTTAAGCATTTGGCTTACAAATCATTAATCCTAAATTGATTTCATGTTTTAATTCAAGATTTCGATGTTTTTGTGGAATTTTCAAGAAATTAGGTTAGATCTCATTCAAGGCTGTAATTAGGATGATTTCCTATGAAATTATAATTACTTTGATGATTAATTGAATCTTTAATTGATGATATATAATTTTAATCTCAGAATAATTGAATCGTTGTTGTTTAGAGGTGGTTTTCGGTTGTTTTATAGGCTGTTTTAGGTGCTCTGCTTTTGATGAAAGTATAAGGATGGTTTGAAGATGTTGTTAGTTCATAATTTAGGATGTTTAGATGTTAGATTCATTAGATTAGGGGCTGATGTTGTATCGGATGAGTTTCGACTTAGTTTTCAGTCTTTTCGGCTTAGTTTTTGGTAGTTTTGTAGAGGTATAATGTGGTTGCTGTGTTGAGTATGTTTTGATGTGTATCTGCTCTTTTTTAATGTTGTAGAGGGAGTGTAAGAAATCCCTTAAGTCACTGGTGCGTTGGCGTTACCGTTGAAGCGTCGGTGAAGGCTCGTTTCTTTTGTCAATGAGTGAATTTTGGTTAAAAGCGATTCACAAGTGAACGGTTCTATTTTAGGGACTATGAAATAGTGTAAAAACTTCCTTAGTTCAAGAGTAAGTGTTACAAAGGTTTCGGTCCATTTTTCCTAAGTTTCAGCTATTTGGTAATGGCTTTAAGAAAGATGTTTTCATAGAGACTTTGTTGAAAATTCATAACTTAGATTTTGAAATGATGCATGCAAGTGTTAATTGCTGTAAATGTATGGTTTAGAAAGACATTCATGGCCTGTAGAAGCATGTAAATGTATTGGAAAAATATGTGCTTATTTGCCTTACATTTAATTAAGCCGTTGAGCATGATTTTGGTTCACTTGATGAACATATTATGAGTGCAATATGAGCAGCAAGTTAACATGCATGATTGGAATGATATTGGCTTAGTGAAACTAACTATAGATACGAATACAAATGATATGTCATTTGGATTAAGTGCACTGTAAAGATTATGAGAATAATGATGTTGCCTACACGTAAACAAGGGTAACTTTGTGTCCGACCGTGCGTGTAGAGCTTGACTATATATAAACAAGGGTGAATTTGTATCCGACCGTGCGTAGTAGGGGTAACATGAATACAAGTGTGACTATGTGTCCAACTGATACATGTTGAGACCAAGTGTCTTCAATTATGATGAGGAATCCGAGTATTTGGTAAGCTAAAGGTTCACAACATGTTGTCACTAGAATGACAATATGCATGATACATGAAATGATTTTGTTATATAGATGAGCATGATTTGATCAAGCATACTTTTGTTTATCATGAAATATGTAAGTGATGGTTTTAAATTGATTTTAAATGTTGCATTGATGAACTTGTGGTTAGAGCTACCTCACTAAGCATGTGTTGCTTAAGCTTCCTTTTCATCTTTGCAGAGAAATAAAGGCATTAAGAGTAGCATTTGTTGCAAGAGGTCCAAGGGGAAAGATTTTTCACGTTTTGGTATAATTTGGCAAAACTAAATAGGACTTGATAATGTGTAAATCCGTTTTCTTTTTTAGTGTCTTTTAAGTTAGCAAAAGAATTGTATAAAAAACCTATGAACATGTTTGGTTGTTGATTTGATTGAATAATTGATGAATTTCCTCGAAGTATGTTTGACTATGATGGTTTATGTTATTGAGTCAAGGTTAGGGTGCATGCCTATAGATGTTATGGGGTATTGATGGTTGGAATCGAGTGATTAAATAGCTAATTATGATTAGGGGTTATGCATTTAGTTGATAATGATCATTGTTTTTGTTTTGGTTGGGTGCAAACCACTCAAAGTGTCCAAAATTTGTTCTGGGCACAAGGGGTATCGAAACACCTTGTGCTGGTATCGATACCCCAAGGCAAAATTTGGGTGGTTCAGACTATGGTTTGATGCGTAAACCTTAATGGACACTCGAGTATCGATACCCTTGCGGCACACCCCTACGGTTCATATTTTTAATTTGATCCCGTGAAATTTATTAATGATTTATTTTAGTATCATAAAATTGTTATTGTCTTAATGATAAAGTATGTAAGTGAAAAAAATAATTTTATTCTATTTGAAGTAAAAAAAAAATTCGGAGTTTAATGACATTTTTTTTTCATCCTTTCTAATTTTTAATTTTTGAATTCACTGAAAAATAGAGAGAAGAGGGTCAATGCTTTATTTAATATAAAAATTTGTACAATAACGATGTGGGTGAGAAAGTGAGAGTTGGAAATATACAGGACTACTAGTGGAATTAAACTAATTATCTAAATTTTCAATTAAAAATATTTAAATTAATTCCTATTACATGTCATACAAACACTCTCTTTTCAGTGCCTGCTTCAAAATCCGTCTTGTTCCATATGATTAGTCTAAGCTGATGAAACCTAAACGAGAAAGACAGGTATGGTTATTGCTTCTTGTCGTGTGGTTTCTTCTAACATTCAGCCTCCCACGTCTCCATTTGTCTAGTGTTACTTTTTTGCACGAATGGCTCGCGGTTCGAATGGGGGAGGCAATACACGTGGAAGTTCAGCACTAGGAGACTTCACCATTGGCCACTAGCGGATGCACCCTTTAAAAAGGATGGGCCTGTATCCACCTTGAACTTTTTAAAGTTCGTATATTTACTCTTAATATTTTTAATTTTTATGAATTTATCCTTAAGTTTTTGTAATATTTAAGTTTTGTGTCCACCCTGAGATTTTGAAATTTCATATGTGTCCACCTTCAAATGAATTTTTGGATCAGCACTGTCATCGTCTGCAACATGAACTCCTTCGCTAAACCTTGGTCGGTGGTTTCAGCACAGACCCTTTGCGCATCCGAGGTATCTCCGGTTTAAACATCAAGAGTTTCGAGTATTCATTCAATAAATGAAACATGTATTCTGAGCATGCAACTTGCAAGTTCATCGAGTATAAGTGTACAAACGATTGAATTTGATGCCATCCATGTTTTGATTTTCTTAGAAAGAATTGAGTAGTACCTCAAAAGTGTGACGTGTGACACCCTCGCCCCGGGCTAGAAGACGGGGGTATCGACTGGACATTCGACTTACATTTAAACTGATCTTGTATTCGATTATAAAATATTTTATTCATTTGTATGACTTTCCGATTATATTGTAAGACATTACGAGCTAATCTATTGTAACACATAACATTTTGGAGGTCAATTTAAAACTTTTTTGATTAGGATTATGTTCATCGATTCTAAATTATCTATCATTCTAATTTGATCTCATTGTTCAATCTTAACTTACTATCAATTTGAGTTCCAATATAGATCTTAATTTAATTTGTGAAATTTTGAGATAAGAAGGGAGGTTTCCACATTTCAATCTCGAGAATTTAACCCAAAATGGCTAAGGGTATCGATACCCTATAGGAAGGTATCGGAGCAGGGGTATTGAACCCCAGTTCGATACTAGTTGCTAACATTGACTCGTTGACCAAGACTGAGTATCCTGGTTCGATACCGGCATCGATGCAATTTCATTACTGGGAGCTCCAGTATCGAACCAGGTATCGATACTGGCCTACCTTGATGACTCAAAGGCTTAAGGCTATGGTAGCCTGATTCGATACTGGTATCGAACCAAGAAGCCTATTAGGAAGCTTGGCATCGAACCAAGTATCAAAGCCTTTATGCTATTGTCAAGGATGGTATTGATACCCATATAATCGGTATCGATACCCTCGCCCCAAAAGGCAATTTTTCAATATTTGAAAACACTTAGGCACTAACCAAAAGTTATCTCTACAATATCAATCCCTCCCTAACCTTAAGGGGACTATTTTAACATGTTTAGGCTTCAAGTACCGACTACCAATGATCATTCACCATATCATGTGATATTTAACAAACTAACTAACCTTTGTGCCATGCTATCACCTTTTCAACTAACATATCCTTAATGTAATTTCAAGGATTCACATGCTATCCTATTCTTTCCATGTCCTATATGCCTATATAGCCACTTACATACTATATGCATATTACAATTTCCTACATGTGCAAAATCAAATCAAATTCAAAACACATATGGCTAACCTAACTTGATCTACATGCCTTATGGCTTACAAACCAATAGTTCAATAGCATTATATATACAAAATATTAACCAATTATCAAAATGCATAGCTAAGCTAGCATGATCACTAAGCCACCATAATCTAGGAGTTAACAAAACATTTCAAGATACCATATTTTACTTTCTTAGTGTCCTTGCTCTCGATCAATCTCACTTTAGCTCCTTAGCTCGATAACCTGTTGTTTTAGGAAGGAGGAAACAACAAGTTGTAAGTACTACGAAGTTCTTAGTGAGGCAACCCTAGTCTAACCATATTAGACATGAATTAATTAACAAAGATAACATGCTATAATAAGCAAATAAAACCAATTCATAACAAAGGAACAATCAATAAACAAGAATATCATGTTTCTCATGTCAATCACAAGTCTAGTATACTATTCAAATTCATATTCTACATGTTAAGCATTAACTAGCATGTATTCAATGCATGTTGTTCATTAATCAATTTTCATTCTCAAGCTCACATTGAACAATTCATTTTAAGGGCTACTTACAGTCATACGTTCATTCTCAATATCAATAGTCATTTCATGTTAAAGTGATGCTCATAGCATCAATTACATTTCAATACTCTATAACAATACATGATCAAGTACCAATGCTTCTCAAGCCAATACATGCACATATGGTTCACATTTAATCTTTTAGTCTTTCATTTAAGTTTGTGTGATGCCTTGATATAGTTAGACAAAGTAAGCGAGTCAACAAGAGTATCATAAAGACACTAACAAGAGTACCATAAAGGTACTAACAAGAGTATCATAAAGATACTATCAAGAGATACCCATGATATCTAACAATGGTGACTAATCACCAGTCAATGGTACCCATAGTACCGAACAAGAGTACCGAAATACTAAACAAGAATGCCGAAACACTAAACAATGAGCTCAAGACCCTAGGCATGCCGTACTACCTATAACAAACTATCGATCAAGGCTCAATAATATTTTCATATTCATTTGTTCATTATTCAATTCATATTAATGAGTTTCATGTCACCAAAGGCAAGTGTTTATAACATGTTAATCACAAAAGCATCAATTATGCTATTATCATATCATTCATATCATGTAAACATATAACTTGCCTATCATGTCATCGTTTCAATACTCAAATCATTATATACATGCTTCATGCATGGTTCACGTACCTGGCATCCGTAGCCGCGTGCCATAACTTACCTCGGCATTTCTGAGTGATGCATATGTACTAAGCTAGTATTAACGATCTAGTAAACAATCCAGGTATCAAACACGTTATTTACATTTAATCCTCCTTCCCGTTTTACCGAATATGATATTAATCTATTTTCATGACAAATCAATTAACAAAGGAATGGTTATGACCTAGTCTCAACCCTAAGGTTTGCCACACTCACTTGATTCCAAGCTCTCAAGGGTTGAAGATGGTAATCCCCTTGCCTCTTTTCCTTGCTACCTCGAGCCTTTCTTGTTCTTCAATATTTTCTTCCCTTGGGTTATCTAGCAATCCATATACAATAGTCATACATTAGAACATATCAAGTCCACCTAATTCAAGTAATCTTAGACATCAAATGTAATTGTGAGCATTTGTGCATTGGGGACATTTTTGCTACCCTATCGTAATTCGATCATATCTCCTAGCTCTCATATCCGAATTCAACTTATTTTATGTCGTTGGAAAGCTAAGAGAATCCTATTTAGGTGAAATTTAATCTTACATTTCAATTCCCAATCAAACGACACCAGATTTTGATTCGGATCAGGCCTGTCCAGAACCAAGACTGTTTGGACAGCCCTTACGAAAATACTTATATCTTTATCTACCGAACTCGGATTGAGGTTCCGTAAATTTTTACTTAAACTAGGTATATAGGAGTATCATACTTTAAAATTTAAGCTTCACCAACTTGTTCATGCTTGTTCATGCTTCACTAACAAAAACCAAATTAATAGTAACCTTAGATTAAGCTTCCTAACAACCTAATCTAATATGAAAATATCATAAAATTGTCATAAATCCAAAATCCTAAACACCCATAAATTTCGATTAGAGAAGAAAAACTTATCGATATAGTTAGACTTGACTTTCTAACCCAAATTCCTAACCATGCATAGCCTTCAACCCAACCTTCAAATGCTTCTCTTAAATTTTCTCTCAAAACTCTTCCTTTCTCCCTTTCTTTTCTTTTCACGTGAAAATGGGGTTTGGGGGGGAGAGAGGGGATGACAATCATCCTTCTCATTAAACATGGGGAAATGTCCACCTTGCCCTTTGTTATAATTAAACATAACTTTTTAGTAAAGGTAGTCTAGGGAATCTTCAATTTTATCATGAAATTCTCATCTCCCTTATTTAATTCATTTTAGTCACATTCATTTAACACTTTTACATTTCTTTAACTTCAATTAATTCCCTCTATTACAAATTTTGACTCTTAATTGGTCAACTAATTTATCAATTTGTCATGAACTTCCCTTAGGCCTTTTTTTGAGGGTGTTACATGAAGAGTGACGATTGTCCCATTCGATGGAGAACTTGAGATGTCCGCATTTGTTTCCGCATCGGATAGGCCAAAAATTCCTCATCGGCAGCAGGCTTGTCGAGAAGTAATCAAAGTATTCACACTATATCATCAGGTTCATACTGTGGCATGCCATTATAAATTTCTCACTTAGAGGTGACAAACGGGTCAATCGGTTTGGATTCGGTTTGGGTCATTTCGGTTCTAATTATAATCAGTTTAAATTCACTTTAGATTGGTTTAAGTTAGATTCAAATTTTCGGTTTTAATTCGAGTCTATTTGATTTCGGTTCGGGTATAGGATCAATTCGATTGATTTTTGGTTTGGTTAATATCGGTTCGATTATTTCAGATAGATTAATTTTGATTCAGGTCAATATCGGGTTAGCAAGATATCAATCGATTTCAGTTGTGTTTTTAGACTGAATTAGGTTTTTACACCCTATATATATGTATATTTGATTTTTTGTGAATTGTGCAACTCAGTTCGGTTGAAAATTAATTCAGGTTTATTTTCGGTTCAACTAGAATTCGTATCAGTTTCAGTTTGAAACGGTTTTGGTTCAGGTTTTGTTTCACAATTAGATCATCCATCCGAGTCAATTTCGGATCTCAATTTGGTAAATCGATTCGATTTTCGAGTCTTGGGTCAAATTTCTCAAATCTTGGGATGACAATTTAATCCAAATCTGATAAGATCCAAAAAAATCCAATCCAAATTCGATTAGAAAAAGTATAAATTCGAATCCGAAAAAGTCTAAGTCTTAATAGGAGGTGAATCAAATCTAGATATTGTCAGGATCTGAATCTGATCCAAATCCATATTCGCCAAATCCAATCCAAGTCTGATTCATATCCGAGTTCAAATTAAAATATTTATAACTTTTAATTACTTAGAACAAAATATCAAATATAGTATTTACATTAAAACAATAATACAACATAAATAAAATAAAAAATAAAATAAAAATACATTAAAAGAAATATATATATATATATATATGAACGAGAACATAAATATCTATAACCAAAAACAAATAAAGGTAAAATTAAAGTTAACTTTTATTTATATTTATATATATATATATTAAAAGTGATAGTAAAAATATAAATATCTTAAAAATGCAAGTTAAATAATAAATAATAATAATTATTATAATTTGCATCTATAAACTAAATTTAATATAGTGAAATATATTTATTTATTTCATATGCATATATACATAAATATGTGTAAGCACTATTCTTTTGGGAAAGAAAAAAATGCAAGATCCTACATTATTTGGGATCTCATTTTTTCTTCCCTAAGTGCCTATAAAACGAGGGCATGGCCACATGAAAAAGGAGAAAACCAATTTGTGAGGATAATATCCTATTATCTTAGTTTGAGAGCTTAACTCTCTTTAAACTTTTGGGTGGTTCGATTGGGGTTTTATTTTAGATCTGATCAAGTTAATATTTTGGACAGATCGTGATAGATCTCGGTAAGGATCAATCGAGGTTAGTCGTTCGAATCTTTAGGCATATTTTCTTTCCCTTTTTATTTATGTTGTATTTTATAATTTTAATATAAAGTAGTTGTTTATTAATTTTTAGACGGTGTGGGGTGCTAATCCTTCCACATCCATGACCGACTCCCGAACCGCATTTTTGAAAAATCATTGGTTTTATGGTATCCAGTCCACCTGAATGGTCAGTGACAACTCCGATTTTTCAAAAATCATTTTCAAATGGAACCCCCTCAGAAGACATTATTTCAAAAACGATACGAAAAATATTTTCTAAACTTGAAAAATGATTTTTTAGCAACCCTTTATCAATTTTTAACATTGCTACAGATGATGGCTCTGTTGGGGACAAAATTTTATTCTTAAACAAAGAGAGAGTTGAGCTATTAAAATGATTATATCTTTACAAATGTTTAAGATTCCAGGCTAAAGTAATGATTAAATTAATTTTTAATTGAATTTACGCTTTTATTTTTCCGCATTTAAAAATGACAACTAAATTCGCCCTTTTTAAGTGGGGGAAAAGACTAAAGTCTTCGTGGAGATATCGTTCTCCCGTATGGACCTTGTTTGAAGTACCTCTAGGATCTACTATCTTATGCTTTCGTGAGGATATCGTTCCTTCGTATGGAAATAAGTGAATGGGTCCCTTGAATTGAACTAGGTCAAAATGAGCCTATAATGAGTGATGATCATGTGCCTTTCTATTCTTAGTAGATGACAACTCGGACAATTCGTGTCCCTCTTTAGCATCAACACATCATGTAGAGAATTAGACTGCCCATGCAATCAGAGCCATGCGGATACCTTAGGTGAACTAGATGAGATATTTAAGACTATTTTTCTCTATTTATTTTATGCAAATTTAATTTTCTAATTTTTTTGAGTTTATTGTTTTTACCCAGTACTTACTTGATTTCTTCATGTTTTTGTTTATCTTTTGCATGCATCATCGAATCTTGCATTTTTTCATCGATGATATTGATTCGAGTGGTTCATCATACAAAGAAAACATGTACCCCTTAGCTCGGCCTAGACGAAACCGACTCTAATGGATTACACGGGGAATATCAAACCAAACCCGCAAAGATCCGATTTGATAAACAACCCTGAAAATCGACATATTTTTTCCTTTTAGATGCATAATTATATTCCTACATTTCTTGGTCTCATACAAAGCATTAACGGAAGCAATCCGGTCATAAACAAGCATTCGATTAAACACATAAGTAAATTAAGGACTAAAATGTAAAACTTTTAAATTCCATTGACAAGGTAGAAATTCATTCCATCAAATTCCAATTAGGCATGCAAGTATCACTCACGGTAAATTTCAAAACAAACGGAGTATTCTAACATCATCAATTACATGTTTCAATAATTAGGAACCAAAACGTAAATATTCTAAATTATAAGGACTTATCCCAAATTAAATAAGCCAACTTGAAATTAATTCAATTTTATGCGTTCATGTGAAATTTCAGCTCAAAATAACATTTATAGCTACCATAATTGAACAAAGAAAGATATCCGGGACTAACATGTAATTCAACGCCAAAAACTCATTTTTCAGTCAGGGATATCGATACCACCATAGCCCTGTATCGATATCGTGACGTGGCAGTAACTATATTACCTACCAAGGCTCAGGGGTATCGATACAGCCTAGGGCAATATCGATACTCATATGACCAGTAAGGTAATGACATCGCACCATGGTTCGATGCCATCCTATTTTTGCCTAGGGGTATCGATACCTGCTTCGATACCCCCTGTGCCAAAACAGAATTTGGACAATTTATCGGTTTACACTCAATAAATCATACCCAATGACCATTACCAACTAAATGCATCATCCCCTAATCATAATGTGCTATTTAAACACTCCAATACAACCATCAACATCCCGTAACATCTATAGGAAGCCAAACATGCTTCCAAGAAAATTCAACAACATATTTTTCAACCCAACCATTAAGCAAACATATTTATAGGTGGTTCATGCAATCCATTTACTAACTCCAAAACACATTCAAAAAGGTAAAGAATTTACACATTGTCAAGTACTATTTATTTGTCAAAGCATACCAAAATATAAGAATCCTTTCCCTTGAATCCTCTTGCCCCAAGTGTTGTCTGGAAAGCCTTTATTTCTCTGCATGGATGAGAAAAAGAGAGCTTAAGCAAACAATCTTAGTGAGTTAGCTCTAAAACAAATTCATCAATACAACATTTAAAACCAATTTAAATCCATCACTTGCATTTTTCATGCTAAACCAAGGCATGCTTGATCAAATCATGCTCATCTATATAGCCAAATCATTTCATGTCTCATGTATATTACCAAATCATTTCATGTCTCATGTATATTGACATTCTAGTGATAACATATTGTGAATCTTTAGCTCACCGAATACTCGAATTCCTTATCATAATTAGAGATGTTTGGTCTCAACATGCATCGGTCGGACACATAGTCACCTTGTATACATGTAACCCCCACTACGCACGGTCGGACACAAAGTCACCCTTGTCTACGTATGGATCAACTATATGCACGGTCAGACACAAAGTCACCCTTGTTTACATATAAGTAAGTTCTACACGCACGGTCGGACACAAAGTCACCCTTGTTTACATGTAGGCGACATCTACACGCACGGTCGGACACAAATTCAACCTTATTTACGTGTTGACAACATTAATATTCTCATAATCTTTATAGTGCCCTTAATCATAATGACATGTCATTTGTATTCGTAACTATTGTTAGTGTCACTAAGCCAATATAATTTCCAGTCATGCAGGCTAACTCGTTGCTCATAATACACTCATAATATGTTCATCGAGTGAACCAAAGCCATGCTCAACGGCTTAATCAAATGTAAGACAAATAACCACATATTGTTCCAATTCATTTTCATGCTTCAACAAGCCATGAATTTCATTCTAAACCATGCATTTTCAACAATTAACACATGCATGCATCATTTCAAAATCCAAGTTATGCATTTTCAACAAAATCTCTATGTAAACATCTTTTCTCAAAGCCATTGCCGAAATAGCCAAAACTTAAAAAAAATGCATCAAAACCATCATATATACTTAAACTTGAACTATGAAAAGTTTTTACACTATTCTATAGTCCTCAAATCAGAACCGTTCGATTGCGAAATGCTTTTAACCGAAATTCACTCACCGACAAGCGAAACAAGCCTTCGCCGATGCTCCAACGGCAACACCAATGCACCAGCCATTTAAGAGACTTTTTACAATTCCTATACAAAATTAAAAACAAAACATACACACATCATAACATGCCCAAAACAACAGTCATATAAACCTTTCACAAAACTACCGAAAACTAGGCCGAAAAGACCAAAAATTAAGCCAAAACGCATCCGAAACAACACCGGCCCCTAACCTAATGAATATAACATCTAAAATCCTTCAATTATGAACTAAAAACACTTTCAAACCATCCTTATACCTCCTGCAAAAGCAAAGCACCTAAAACAACCCATAAAACAACCGAAAATTACCTTTAAACAACACCGATTCAATTAATACGAGATTAAAATTATGTGCCATCAATTCAAGACTCAATTAATCATAAAATTATCTATAATTTCATAAGAAATCATCCTAATTACAGCCTTGAATTAGATATAACCTAATTTCTTAAAAATTCCCCAAAACATCAAAATCTTGAGTTAAAACATGAAATTAAGTTTAGATTAATGATTTGTAAGCCAAATACTTAGGAATATCAAATAAAGAATCTTACAAATGAAGAGAAATCAAAAAATTACCTTTGAGATCTAATCCACCAAAAGATGAGAATTCTTCTCTTGATTTTCCTTGAAATTGGATGTTGATTTTGCAAAATTGATGAGTAGGTTTTGTAGAGAACAAAATGGGAAGTAAAATGAGATAAATCTTAATGAAAATGGAGAAGAATTAAGCAAGTAATTGAAGAAATTAAGGAGAGAAAATGGAGAGAAAAGTTTGGAGAAAATATAAGAAAAAAGATAAGAAAATGAGAAGTTAAAAAAATAGAATTAACTTTTAATTAAAACAAACTAAAAATAAATTTTATGGATAATCTTTAATTAAAATAGTTTGATTTAATAGCTCTCTAAGGATTCTAAGTTTTGTCTTACTTTCTAATTTAGTCACTAAAATCCCAAATCTCTGAAATTTTCAATTTAATCCCTAAATTTTCTAAAATTTACAATTTAGTCACTAATGTGATAGTTAGGCTTAATTAAATCCAATTAAAAACTCAAATAATAGTCCTTTAAATTAAAAATATCATTTTTAAAATTTTTAAAACCTTTCTACACATTTATTAATTATTTGATTAAAATATTATCATTTTAAATTTTCCCAAAAATAAATGAACCAAAGAATCCGATTCGAATCGAATCCTCCCTAACCAACACTCAAACTACTAGCCTCAAAACCGGGATGTTACAAAACATTCATCATAGAAGAGAGGTATCTAAAAACCTCAACCATAGTATTAGAAACCAATCAGAGACATTGATCGAAGACCGATCAATGATTTTGAAGCAACGGTCTACCAAGCAAACGAGTAACAACCAAGTATACTCGTCCAAGACAATAATAAATAATATTAGGAATTTTAATAGGATCTGACCATAACACGAGTTGACAAGATGTACAAAATCAGTATGACATTGTAGAACTATATGTTTTGATATAATAATTGAAAAAATAGTTTTGGAATAATTTGAAAACATTTCAAAAATGGTTCTTATGTCCAAACAACTTGAAAATATATTTAAGAGGTTTTTGAGAAACTTTGAAGGTGTTCAAAATGATTTAAAGAAACCAAAGAAGTATTTTTAACCCAAGCGTTTCGTTACACCTCCTAGTTGTTTCGATAACGCTATGTTTTTCAAAGGTAAAATTACTTAGTCATTTCGATACGGTCTTCGACCGTTTTGATACCATTTACCACTTTGAGTTTTGGTTTTGATACAACAAACACTCATTTTGATACGTTTGTATCAAAACATGTTTTAGGTGTTTCGATACACCTCTAATGGTTTTATCATAAAACCCAATGACTTTATAAACCCCCTAATGGCTAGGAGCCGTATCAAAACAGACTTTAGCTTTTTCAATACGCTGAGCTAACAATATCGATACCTTTACAAGGCATTTTGATATCAGTTCTTAAATGCAGGTTTAACAGCTATTTCCCAAAATGGTAGTATCGAGATGGCTAGCATGCGTTTTGATATCACATGCACTAGAACCAGAAATTGGTCTTGAAACCAGCTCAAAATGACTCCAAATTAATCTCAACGGTCACCAACGGCTAGAAACTCATTTAGAATGATATAAGGAAATCTCAAGCATCAAGAGAATAATGCTTCCATTGTTAACAACCTACGATAAAAGAATTGTCTTAGTGTTTAATTTCTAATCTTTGGGTAGACAAACTCTTGAGATCTTAATATATATGTATGCTCAAGTGTATTAAGATTGTGTGAGATCTTAGAAGTGCAAACAATTAGCCTTTGTGAAGGATTACTAGTTTGCTTAGAAATTTCTTTGTTTGAGAGGATTCCCAAAGTTCGGGTTGTTAACTTTGGATGCTAGATTCGGGGATAGAATCTAGGTTGTAAGGTTCTTGCTCGAAGGTCGAACCACTATAAATCTTTTTATTAAATTTTTTTTATATTTTTCCTTACTCAACAAACCACCCAAATTTCCATCTCTCCATCACTTGGCAAGCAAGATCGGTTGTGTATCGAGCCCTTTTAAGCCTATCAGACATTGTCTAGAGTCCTAGAAAGGATCAATCATAAGTTCCCGAGCCAGATATGAAAATCAATCAATCTTTTGAACCAATCAACGAATCTCGTACAATAGTCCAATGAACGAGCAAGTAATGACCATGCATTTATCTGGGTCTACATCGGAATGTTTGTCCAAGATTTCGAATGGACATTAAGGATGTAACAGAAAGTTTCAAAGATCTTAACTACAAAATGAGTTACCAAAGGTATAGAACCAATATTATTTCACCATCCAAAGATTGAGTCAAAATAAGGTACAAAAAACCAAGAATATGTAACATCGATTCTCCTTATCCGAATCTACAATAGAATGGCCATTGGGTATTCCCAACCGATGTGAAAGATCTAATAGAAAATTGTCAAAGATCTAACAACAAAAGGATTTGTCAAAGATGCAGAACCGGTACCATTTTGCCATCCAGGGTTTGAGTCAAAGTCATACAAAACACTGATTTTAAATAGTAATTGATCGAATTTTCAATCGCGTCAATAAAGAAATGATTTTTATCAAAATGCAAAAAGAATAACAAGATTTCAGTACTTTATTGATCCATTTAAAGAGGTTCAAGATCTTTTCTTAAGATTATCGGGAATAGTTCAAAATTTTAGAAAAAGCATCAATGGAAAGAAACCACTACTAGGAACACTAACACCGTAAGGTTGCTCAAATAATATTTAACCAAGACAATGCCAAAAGATCTCAAAGGCTGATGTTTAAGATATGATCGAGTTAACCAAAGAAACTGAAGCCCATGATGTAACTGAGATTCCCAGATCAAGTAAGCAACTTAGGGCTATGGATACAATAAGAATTAGGGTTAATATTGATATATAGGACTAGTTTCCCTTAATATTGTAATAAACGCTCTATTTCTTGTGAAAGTAATCCAATATGATGATTACCAGTAGAGATCAATACCTTTATCTACAAACATCTTTGCATTATGACATTCACATCATAGAAACATTATTTTAACAATTTGCATATCATGACCACTTGGTAAGTCACCATACTGCCAACTTCTCAGACCTGATTATAATTGGAGAACGCGTTAAGGATACAATTAAAAGAGGAAATATCAAGGATCATTACAGCGTAGCGCCTCAAAATGAAGAAGTGGTCATGTTCAGGAAGCGGACACCCACCCATTTACTCATCCTCATGACCGTCCTCACTACCATCCTTAGTAGTATATTCAATCTATAAAGGTATTTTGTCTCATTCTAATGACATACACTGAGTTGCTCTCAATTCATACCGAAGGAGAGATGTTGACCGTAATTCATTCCAAGCCAAAAGAATCTCTATATCCAACAAACTACAATATCAATACAGTATGTGACTATCACTTGGGAAGAATAGGCCATACGACGAGGATTGTAGAGCTTTAAAAAATAAGGTCTAGAGCTTGATTAAAATCGGCAGACTGAGGTTTGAGAATTAATAACAGAGGTGGATTTTAAGGGAGTCTAACTTTTCAATTAAGCATTTAACTGTCAATTTCACGCATTTTTGTTTTCAAAAACAAAACGGATTTACTACCTTAAACCTAGAAGGTAGTAATAATATTTTGTAAAAAGACACGTTTAAAATGATATTTCACCTACTCAACAGTGATTTCGTATTCATTTCATTCTTTTTAAGGGATAGCCCTTACTCTCACATGTTCATAAAATCGTCCCTAAGTTTTGTATGTTTAGATGAAAATTAATATTATGTGGATATTGCAAGTGTAAGTCTCTATTAGTCTGTTTAGGCCAATAAAGGAACAAAATGAGCGTTTAGACAATGTGCCACTCCTATTTCAATAAAAGCTCTTCTCAGGCACTAGTTATACAAGATTCTTGAGACGATAGTCCATCTCAAATCCCTGCTGCCTAAAGACCTTCTTAGGACTTTCTTGAATAAGATGACAAATGACATTCCTTTACTTTACTAGATGAGCAAGACAAAGTACACCTAATTAAATACGAGGATCAAGAAACCATTAAAAGAGATAGTGAAAAGTTAGGACTAATCAAAAAAAATAAATAAAATGAAATGAAATTGAATGAAATGAAATGAAGAAAACGAGGAAGAATTGTATAAACAAAAAGCACTCCAATATTAGGGGCCTAGTAATAGACAAACTCAGATAAGATTATGAAAATCCTAAGGTACTCCACTAAAACCTTAGTTACATGAGTGATGGTAATATTTTTAAATAATGATTATACCGAGTAATCTAGGGTATTGTTGTTTACTCCATCAATATTAAAAGGAATATGATGAATTGATTTTCCCGTAGAAAAGTCATAATAATAATAACAATAAAAACACCTTCATATCGATACTTGATTAAGGATTTAAAAGATCTTATAAGACTAGTTTGATCAGTCTTGGATGTTCAAGTTAAATGAGATGGTCTTCGGACCACACTCCTCCTAAAGGTAAACCTTGCTACAATAAATGCCGAACTTCGAAATGCCTAATTGAAATCAAAGGGAAGAATGGGGCAAGATGAGACGGTGAGATAAAGAGAGCCACATGAAAAGAGATAGCCTTTAGGAAAAGAGATTATTCCTTTTAAAACTCCAATGATCCAGGAAAGACTATGAATTTGCATATATCCCCATAATAGTCGATAGTCCTTTAAATATACCTTTCATTAGAGTTCATTTTTGTCAAATTAGGGTAAATAAGCCATTGTATTTGGCATTCAGGAGGGTAAATATGTTTTAAATTGATTTGCAACAGAATCCAAAATCTCATATATTTTTCAAAAATTTTCTTGTATTTGAAATAAATACAAATAAAATCATTTTTTAAAAATTAAAGAAGACTGAGAGTCAGCCTCTGTTGATGCACCTTGACAAACACAAAAGTAAAGTCAAGATACAAATATATCCAATTAACCTTTGTACCAATTCAAATGAGATTTTGGCATAAGAAAAGAGATTGAAAGCCTCTGTAGGCGTGAGACTTGATTCAGAAAGAGATTAGCAGCCTTTATAGGCGTGAGACCCGATTCATAGAGGAAGTTTGTAGTTTTTTTGGCATGAGTCCGAACTGAAAGATTTTTTATAACCTTTTCCAGTGCGAGTCCTAAAATTTTGAAAAAAAATGGAAGTTACTTGGCGTGAGTCCCAAATGAACCGAAGATGAAGGTTTCGTATAGGAGGTACTAACATGTTTGAATTCCTACAATGAGAGAATTCTCAACAGTTTCATATAAAAAGAACTTGTATACACTAGAATAGAGGCTTGCAGTTCTATATAAGAGGACCTACCAATGAAGAGTTCATTCATGACGTGACAGTTTTATATAGGGAAAACCAACAACACTAAAAATGATGAGTTCCATATATGAGGGATCTCATCTTCATTTTGTCTATGAGATTAAAGGTTCAATATAAGAGGGGTATTCATCTTGAGACTTTAGAGTAAAGGTTTCATATAGGAGAAGCCCTAACTCCGGATCTAGAAGTAGAGTTTTATGTACAAGAGACTTTTATTTTACAAAATCTGTTCAGGACGCAGAATATTTTATATAGGAGAAACCTACAACATAAGAAGTTCTATATAGGAAGGACCACTATCTTAATTATTGTCTCAGAGTTAAAGGTTCTATATAGAAGGGACCTCTAGCTCTAGGACTATAAGGTGAAGAAGTTCTATATAAGAACTTACAAGCCTAAAGATTCAGATGAGAAAAAGCAGAGAGTTCAGAAGAGCACATGATTCTAAAGTATTAGACAATCAAGCGGTGAGATCATTGATACCTGCGTCATCCAAGAGCAGAATGTAAATCTCAAAGGCGGAGAGTTCTATATAGGAAGAACTTGAAGCCCCCCAAGACTTTAATGAAGGAAATTTACTTTTTAATAAATCAGTCAGAAGAAGAGAGAATAATTCTATATATGAAGAACTCGTAATCTCAAATTTCTGATTTAAAGATTTTGAAGCTTGAAGCTTGAAGAGTTGGCCGAAGAAGAGCATATATTTCTAGAAGAACCTGTAATTCTGAAGCTAAAGACGGGAAAATAACATATAAATGAGTATTTTTTGATCTTTGTTTTGTTTTCGTTTCACAAGACAAACAAAGAGGGGTAACTGTAAGCACTCATTTTTTGAAAGAAAAAGAGAAAATGTAAGATCCTACATTTCTTGGGGATCTCATTTTCCCTCCCTCAAATGCCTATAAAAAGGGGAATGGGTCACATGAAAAAGAAGAAAATGAATTAGGTGAGGGTAGTACCTTATGATCCTAGTTTGAGACTTCGCTCTCCCCAAACTTTTAGGTGGTTCGATCGGGATCCTATTTTGGATGCGATCAAGTTAATATTTTGGAGGGTTGTAGTAGTTCTCGATGATGATCAATGGGGTTAGCGTTTAAATCTTTAGGTATATTTTCTTTTCCTTTTTAGTTATAGTTTGTAATTTTAATAAAAAGTAGTTGCTTATTAATTTAGTTAGATTATTCTATATAAATGTTTTATTTATGTTTAATATTAATTAGTTTATTATTTTATGTTTTGTATTTATTTATGTTTTAGATTAGTTTTAATGTTTCTGTGTTTATGTTTTTAATTTTTATCGTATTGTATGTAATTAATTTAATTTTAATTAATGATTTCACATCCACTTCATTAAGTATTGTATGCGGGACCCTAAATTTGATCTTAAGCGAGGCCAACTCCAATATAGTGGTGATGGTTCTGAAGCTTACCTTCAAATAAATTTGCACAGTCAATTAAATATTAATTCGATCATCATTTTAGCCCAAAAAATTAATATTAATAAAGCGATAATTAAATAAAGTAAAATTTTTGAGCGGTGTGGGGTGTTAATCATTCTCATTCGTAAACTGACTCTCAAACCCCATTTTTGAAAAAATTATGATTTTACGATATTCGATCTAACTAAATAGTCGATAGAGAATATAATTTTTCAAAAATCATTTTCAAACCGAACCCTCCTCAGAATACATTATTTCAAAAATGACATGAAAAATATTTTCTAAACTTGAAAATGAATTTTTAGCGACCCTTTATCAATTTTTAACATCGCTACAATATAAAAAATAATTTAAGTGTAAGATAAACATTATAAATAAATAAACATGAAAACAAATATAATAGAAAAATATAAATATCAATGAATTATGAAAAATCAAGGGAGTTATTGAATAAAATCGTAAATGATTGATGTGCGCACATCTATGCCAACAAAGGTTGTTGATCAGAAAGTCTTACCATTAGAGCCCAATACATGTTTTAAGACAAAGCAATTCAAGGAAGTTTTTTTCTCTTAAATATTTATAAGTATCTGAATCAATTCATAATATTTGTTCCTTAGAACTAAGCTTTATAATGTGTTACATACTGAAATATAACATTTGTATTCTTTTTATTAAATATATAAGTGTATGCATTGTATATACTTAATCCTAGCTCGGTTGAAGCTCAAAGTTCATCCCAGTTCAACTAAGCTCACTACACTCTCAGCTAGCTGAATTTAATTCACTTTACCTTCGAGCTCAACTTCAACTTTGCTAACTCAACTCTAGCTAACACGACGAGAAGTAACTCAAACATATCCTACAAATAAGAGGGTGTCTTACAAGTGTGTGATAGCAAGGAGGAGCGTCCAGCATGTTTGTTACATGCTCCAAAGCATGTAATATATGTGCAGCCATGTGCATGTATGTGCA
This sequence comes from Abelmoschus esculentus, assembly GCA_035048815.1. Lineage (NCBI taxonomy): Eukaryota > Viridiplantae > Streptophyta > Magnoliopsida > Malvales > Malvaceae > Abelmoschus > Abelmoschus esculentus. The sequence goes on along the minus strand of JAUCBN010000026.1, from coordinate 5,170,864 downwards.
CATGTTTGAAAGATTTGAACTCTCATTTCTCTCTTTTTTCTGTATGAATATCCACCAAAGGATAAGGGTAAGGAAAATTGTATTTTTGAATTTGAATAATACACATATGATCATTTGTTTAAATTCAGAATTCTCTCTTAAATTTTAGGCGTCCAAGAACAATACTTATCTGATTTTTTAGTTTTAAACACATAAAACTCAGGCATGAGATTTGTTTTAATATCAACTACTCATATCGCCACTTTTGGATCAAGTTTAGTGAGTTTTCATTTAAATTTCAAACATTCTGATACTATCTTTTGTATTTTTCTATATATTTTAATATTTTATAAAGAACAAGGTACATTTTGAATATTAAAGTTATTGTGAGTTTTCTCTCAATTTTGGCTTTTTTTAGAGTTGTTTCTTGACGTTTCTAGTATGTGTTTGTTGTGTCAAACTTGTGATACTTCGGGTTCTTAGATTATTATCTAACGGGTCCAAGTCCTTCGAACTTTAAAGTATAAGGTTCGGGTTTATACTTTTTAGTATAGGTTCTTTCTTGTTTTTTGTTGTTTTAACTGAGTTTTTAGATTTCTTCATTTTCACCATTGTTATCTTCTTCGAGCATTCATCTTCAAGATCTCGCCATCTAAAATTTCCGGCAGCTTCCTTTCTTCACCTTTTTTTCACCATTTTCGTCCATTAATCTAACTATGAAGTTAACAACATTCATCTTTGTTTTCATGAATTTTCTGTAGAGAAATTGCTTACTTTGTTCCTAGGTCCCTTATAATCAAAAGGAATCTTTTCTCTAATGGGGTTGTCTCTTATCAATGATGTAAAATTTTAAGATAAAATTATGATATTTATTAGGCTCTATGAATTAAAATATAAGTAATAAACTCAAAAATCTAAACCACAAAGAATAAATAAAAATGAATAAGTATAAAATTAAATTATATAAATTAAAAAATACAAGAAATTAAATGAATTTTTTTAAAAACAATCCAATGCAAAGTTAAATTTTGGAATATATAGTTTACTCAACTATATTTTAGATTATAAGCTAGTTTCAAGAGTGCAGGTGCATATAGCATTGTCCTTGAAATTTTTAAAAAATATTTAAAAAATGAAAAACGTCACTCGCAAGTGACATCTTCCTCACAGATCTTCATTTGCAGATTACATTTTTTCATGTACATTGTAATTTTTTACCTAGATTTCAAAATAAATCTTGAAGACTCTATTTTCCCAAATAAATCTTCTGAACAACATATATATTCAATGAAACCAGATTAACACAAAATTATAGTTTGATTTATATTAAAATAAAAATATTAGAGGGTCAAAATAGAATATACCTTAAAAACTTTAAAATTTATGGATCGACTGCTTAGATTCGTATCAATACTACGAATGAAAATGATCTAAAAAATTCTATCTAAATCCGATTAAAAAATCTGAATCTAAATTTTAAAAAATATTCAAGTATAATTATAACGAATTCAGACTTCAAATTTATACAATATGATCTTAATCCAATCCATTGTCATTATGGACCATGTTCGCCCTCCTGCATAAATTCTGTACCTATAGGTGCATTGATCTTTATTAGGAAACCTTAATATCATGAAATATTGAAAACATAAGCAGAAGAAAAGACTCTTAAATCATCGAGTATTTTGTTATATATCAGAAAAACTTGATTATAATGATGATATAAGTAGGATATAAATAAAAGCTTGGGACTTAATCTGTCAACAACCGCTGAAAACAAAATCTGTTTAAGAAGTTTGTTAAACTAACCCAAACAGTTTAGCAACTTCTGAAACTTAACCTTCGATATGCTCGCAGTAAGTGCAAGTATTTGGACGAGTTAAAGTCAAAAAATTTTGACTTATTAGAATTGAGCCATTATATTTTATAATTTAATTTTTTTAATTCGAGTTAGTTTTAACAAGTTAAAAATTTTTAATGCAAGTATTTGGACGAGTTAGATACGATTTTTTGAGTTTATATATAAATTTTAATTGTATTATTTATAGGTATATTTAGTTTTAATTTGAAGGACTCTCTTTATATTTATACATATTTTTTACATATTGTTTCATATTATTTTTTATGTGCGTAAATAGGATTTAGAATTATTATTATTATAAATAATTTATGTATCAATATATTATTTCATTGAATCAAGAGTCTCGTTAAAAAATCTTTCTTATTTAGATGAAGTCAAGATAAAGTCAAGATGAGATAAAAAAATAACAATAAATTAAATATAATAAAATAAAAAATAAAAAAACATAAAATAAATAACATAATATAAAATATACAAATAAAAATTATAATAAATATATAAAGGATTATATTGTAAAGAAAAAAAATTAAAAAGTAAAAAAAAAATATGAATAAAAATAAAACTAGAAATAAAATTATAGAAACCGAAAATGCAATTAAACTTTGAAAATTTTCAAGATAATTAATTTTTTTAATAACTTGAACTTAAAAAATTTAAACTCAACTCAAAATCGATATTTTTTTAGTTATTTAACTCGATTCAAATAACTCAAATAACACGAGCCGAATAACTCAAAATTTAAAAAAATATTTTTTTCCTGCTAGCCAAATTCAAGACCTTATTTCTTCAAATTTTAGGAATAAAGGAAGATATGAAAATTTTCAAACTTTTTAATATCAAAATTAAAAATAAAAACAAGCATATTTTTTTTTGAAATTAAAAAAAAATCTGAGAATTTTATCATCTTCAACAATGAGAATTTCTAAGAACATAACTTTGGCAAGAACAAGGAACAGCTTTTTTAAATGTCCGATGCTTTTTATTTATTCTCCATATGAGAAAGATGAGGAACAGCACCAACATAAACAACACAGAAGTTTCTTGAACACACCTACAACCTTTTTAACCCATGCCAACTTCAAAGTAGCAAACTATATTATGTATGTTATAAACTAAAATCGAAAGCAGGACTCTTCTATATTCAACCTCATCTCAACATTTCAGGAGAAATCGATAAAAGAATTCGGGAGATTACATGCATACCTCGGCCAGGGCAGACACCTGGATTGACCACCTTCATTAACCATAATAAACATGCAAACCATTGTCAGTCACCAGTGATCGTAAAATATAAATCACATGAATAAAAACAACAAATAGGATGGTTGCTCACCATGGTTTACTGTCATAGGCCGAACAGGAACAGGAATCATCGGACCATAAATCATCGACAGTAAATTGCCTGATCAATATGCGGAGGAATTTGCTTAATTTCAGTTCCGAGTTCTTGTTCAATCCTATACCTGTTATAATTTATAAAGGAACACATAGAATTTCAATGAATCAGGAGAACCTCAATGTATATAATACGATAGTTTACAGAAGGTGGATGTGGTAACATACAAGTTAAAGCGATCCTCGTAAGTGATCAAATTCACAGCCAATCCAAGATGACCAAACCTTCCTGATCGACCAACCTGCTCATTAAAAGAATATCCATGAGGATTGCCAAAAAAGAATGATACGAATGTTGCAGTTTGCTAGAGAAAATATCTTAACCAACATACTCTATGAAGGTATGTTTCTGAGTTCTTGGGAAAATCAAAGTTAATAACAACGTTAACAGCTTGGATATCTATACCTCTCGTAAAAAGATCTGCAAAAGTACAAATACATCATTAAGAGATGATTCTTCAAGATGATTATCAGAGAATGCTTATGAAGAGTAAAACTGTTTCTGCACATGCCTCAGGAATTGATTGTAAAGCATGAGAAGTATGTTGCTTAAAAAAACTAAAGCCAGTAATGTCGGGTCCAAATCAGTTATTTTCTAGCAAAACATAAAAGAAATTAATGCCTAGCACAGAAAACACAGTAAAAAAAGGTACTTCAAGATCTCAGCTATACAACAATGATTTACTTGTTAAAGAATCAAACAGCAGACAACGATTAGCTCACATCCTAAAAATACACAGCATGGCATAACATACCAGTACAAACAAGGTTCCTGCATGCACCATTGCGGAAATCATGAAACACTCTGTTACGATGGTCCTGAAGCATTTTCGCATGGATATAAAAGCAGGAGTAGCCAAGTTCTGTAATTTTCTTGGCCAACAGTTCCACCCGATTCACCGAGTTGCAGAAAATGATTGATTGGTTTATTTGCAGCTGTAGATAAATAAATATCACCGCTCATCCAGCCAAAGGTAAAGACAGAAAACTAAATAAAGTTCTCTATAACATCAAACCTTAGAGAAAAGAGTATTTAGGCAATGGACTTTCTGTCTTTCTTCCACAAATGCATAATATTGTGTAATACCCTTCAGAGTAAGTTCATCCATTAGATTAATGATATAAGGCTTTTTAAGATATCTGTCTTTAAAGTCTTTGACAGTAACAGGAAATGTGGCTGAAAACATCAAAATTTGACGACTTGCTGGAAGAAAACGGATCAACTGCTCTATAGATGGTTGAAACTCAGGAGAAAGAAGTTTATCTGCCTAAAAGAAACCAAAACACAGAAATTAGGAATTTGTAAATAAGATGTTAAAATCAACCATAAAAATGGTAAGGAAAACAATCAAACATTTTCTGCATTCAACAATTGCCTTGCTTCTTTTTACAGAAACTTGTAATTTTTCTACTGATTTGCACTTCTAAAATCTAGACTCATGGACCTAAGTGAGTGTGAACGAAGAGAATGCAGATACAGCCTCAACTTGCAATAAAAAAAGTATTTATAACTACATTTAAATTCTTTAAACAAAAATCCAAGAAATATTGCAGCCAAAACAGTCTCTAGAATCTGGAGATTTAACAAGAGATCAGTAAGCAGTAAGAACAAAATAAAAACATCATTTGCCAAAGTTCCAAGAAAAAACCTTTCTTTCAGAATGCAGATACAGCCTCGACTTACAAAGAAAAGCATTTGTTAATATGTTTAAAGTCTTTAAGCAAAAAACAATTATGCAGCCAAAACAGTTTCTACATTCTGGACCTTTGACAAGAGACCAGAGAGCGGTAAGAAAAAAATAAACAGAATTAATAATTTCCCTGCTAGTCCATTGTGGCAAATATTTCCGAACTGTGAACATGAGGTGATAAAAACCTATCCCTCATTCCACCCAACCAAAAAAGGCATAAACTCATAAAATATTATTTGCTAAGATTGTTCTCTCTAATTAAACTTGAAAGGGAAAAAGAAAAGCAAACTGAAAGGGAAATTACAGAGACACTACCAAAGTATTACCTCATCCATGATAAGCATAGAACAATCTTTCAAAATGCAAACACCCTTTTTAGCAAGGTCGAGAATTCTCCCAGGAGTTCCAACCAGCAAATGGACTGGTTGATACAATCGCATGATATCATCCTTGAGACTGGTACCTCCAGTTGTGACCATGACTTGAATTTGCAAATGCTTCCCAAGCTCCTTGCAGACTTGTGATGTCTGAAGAGCCAATTCTCTTGTTGGAACAAGTATGACAACTGTACAGAAGGAAAAAAACAGATAATCAGTAAAAACAGGTAACTGAACAAAAAATTGACTTGTATCACATACTAACAGAAAGGGTTCAAAGAAAGAACTTTATTTGCACGGGTTTCAGAAAGAATAGTGAACATTTAAGCCTGGATTGGCACAAATAAGGTTCACCTATTTGCAAGATGAGTTGATGCACTCATTTCAGGAACCAGTACAGAAGTTTGACCATCACATCACGATCCATACATACCAATGCCCGTAATTCAAATTTAAGTTAACAACATATGCAGCAAACAACACTCCTGCATGCATCTTCTCCGATATATGATTGACAAACAAACCAGGCAACTAGAAGAACAATATACAATAGAAAAGGCAAAGCTATGAAGTACCCGTTACCAATTAAACGGACCTATAACTGGTATACACAGAAAGGGAAAATGGAGATGCAGATCTAACCTTGAATAACATTGTTATCTTGGTTAATTTTTTCCAAGGCCGGAATGCAAAATGCTGCTGTCTTCCCAGTTCCATTTTTGGCTCTAGCAAGAATATCACTTCCAGTTAAAGCAATAGGAATACTCTCTTCTTGAATAGGAGAAGGTCTTTCAAAACCCTTCTCATATATTCCCATAAGTAGTTCACGTTTAAGAAAATAGTCCTCAAATTCATTTCCTTTGGTAGCAATTTAATAGGCAGATCAGATCATAAACATGTAATTAGAAGATTTGAACTTTGAAGCAACAATAAATGTCAACATACTACCATCATACATTGCAATGAGATATGTATCACAAAAAATAAGATGATATGCTATGAAGGATGAAATATTGCAAGCCTAAATAGTAAATAGCACTAACGGAAGGCCTCAACATCAAAACCCTATGCATTAGATTTAGTTCACATATCTAAAAACTTTTAAAGTTTTACATATATAATTTTATACAATAAGATAATAGGAATTAAGAACTATTAACCCACTTGCATCACCAGAATAACTAAGAAAGCAATTTGCCCATCATTGTAAAGAGATGAGACGAATTTTAAATATTTCATAAAGGCATGAAGATTATCAAAGATAAATATATAAAATCATTCAAGAAATTTTAAAACCATAATTCTGCAATGTACAATATCATTAACAAGGAAGTAAATATTCAACACCAGAACAAATGCCATTTACATAAATACCTCTGTCTTGTAGCGTGTATCTGGCAGTGGTATATTTAGCCTAGCCTTCCAATCTTGTGAACTGAAAGAGGATGTAAGAGAAGAGGTAAAAAAAACCGTGCAACCATACAGAATAAACGTGAAAATTTTGTTAAAAAAATGAAGCATGAAAAACTCAATTTGTGGAAAATCACGAAAATATTAAGTTCCAATCCACGGCACGGACAAGAAAATATTCCAAGTCATAGTTAAATATAATATCAACAGTTTAAAACCACAAAAGCAACACATAAATTGTGCATCCCTTGTCATGTTATTTCTCTGTATAATTGAGTCCTTCCAATCAAATGGAAAGTTCGGGACTAAATCAAAACCTAGAAGAACTATTGCTTGAGATGATTAGAATACTCAGAAACCTGTAACTTTTAAATAAAATGTTAACAGTCTAAAACCACAAGCAAAACATAAAAAGTGCATCTCTCGTCATGTCTTTTCTCAGCATAGTCAACAGCTTCCAATCAAATGGATAGCTCGGGACTAAATCAAACCCTAGAACTAGCTTGAGATGATTAGAATACTCAAAAACCTGTAAAATCGTTTTCTATTGAAAGATAATGCCACAAAAATACAATACAAAAACTGATTCTTCGTATATATCAAAATAACAACAAAAATTAGAAGAAATGAAAAGGGACCTTGAGTCGACGGCTCCGGAGGATTGTACGGTCTTCTCGACCTCCTCGGCGATACTAGATTCATTCCCGTCGGGTAACTGGTTTCGTCTGAGCCACATCTGTTGCTGTTGCTGTTGCTGTTGAAAGTGTTGGTGATTCTGAACCAAATTCCTCTGCACGTACTGCTGTTGCGAAGTCCTCGACTGAAAACTAGGGTTCGCATTCACTCCGCCGCCTCGGCCAATGCCGATCCCCGGTGGATACCTCCCTCTACTATTCATATCACAATCCTAATCTCCAAAAAAACAAATTCGAAAACCTAGATAAACCGAAATCTATACACGATTGCCCAGAAAACGGAAAGATAGGGTTTCTCACAAAGGGGTAACGCCGTAAATAGTGGCAAAACCGAGGTCGTCCTAAAACAAAAGAAATCAACTAGGATTTATTAACTGAATCAAAGAAAAAGAGGGTAGACCACAGATTTGAGTGAAAACTGAGACGCTTTTGCACAGATCTATTGAATCAAAACAAAACAAATTGAAAATGAAATGATTTCCGAAAAAGAAATTGAATGATTTGGGGGTTTTGGGTTTCTCAATTGTTCGATTTTTGGTAACAAGGGATAAAAAGATGTCAAATTTCGGAACGAAAATAGTAGAAAACAGAAATGGGTTGCTTATAGTCGTCTCTGTACTTTCCAGGAAAACTAAATTAGGGCATCCAGGGACCAGATAGATTATTATTTTTGTTCTCTTGTGTTTTTAAATTCTTATAAATTATAGGGTAAATTACAATGTTAACTACAATAGTATGTGTTAGTATCGATTTGATTATAATGTTTTAAAAAGAATCAAATATATCGGTAAGTTATTAATTTGATATTAAAATAGTTATCTGTCGTTAAAGAAGTAACAGACGGATGACATAACAGTTGAAGATAAAATGAAATAATTACACGTCATTCATAATTTTTTAATTTATTCCTAATTTTATTATAATAAAATGATATAATTATTTATTTAAGTGATGATACGTATCGTCACCTTATTGAATGATATTATTTATATATTTTTTATTTATTAAATTTATTTTCCTCTCTAATCAGGTGATGACACGTGTCATCACCTAATTATAGAAGAAAAAATAAATATCAACCCCTCTGCTCACCATGGGAGTCAAACCTAAGTACACAACGAAGCTAATCTGCATAATCATTGTGCTAAACATAAATTATTGAATCAAAACACTAACATTTCCTATACATTATTTTTATAATAAGTGTTTTTTTATTTTAAATATTCGAATAAAAATCATAAATATTCAAATATTTGAATTTAAAAATATTCAAATAAAATATTTAAATTTTAAATATTTGAATAAAAATATTTGGATATTAAAATAAAAATATTTGAATAATAAATATACGAATAAAAATATTTATATAATAAATATTTAAATAAAAATCATAAATATTCAAATATTTGGATTTAAAAGTATTCTTATAAAATATTTGAATTTTAAATATTTAAATAAAAAATATTTGCATATTTGAATAAAACATTCGAATAAAAAATATATGAATAAAAATATTCATATAATAAATATTCGAATAAAAATCATAAATATTTGATCATTTGGATTTAAAAATATTGAATAAAATATTTTGATTTAAATATTCGAATAAAAAAATCAGATATTTGAATAAAAATATTTGAATAATAAATGTACGAATAAAAAAATTAGATATTCTAATAAAAATATTGGAATAATAAATATACGAATATCCGATTTTTTTTCATTCGAATATTTAAAATCAAAATATTTTATTTGAATATTTTTAAATCTAAATATCAAATATTTATTATTTTTATTTTAATATTTATTATGTCAGATGTACATGGATTTTGCCTGATAAAGCAGAAGACACATCAATAGATTCTACCAAAACAGATGTTGAACCAGATTGAACGAGGTGATCAACTAAGAAGCTCGGACCATCTATCTATCAACAAATTGGTTTCTCCTTATATTCAATCTTTTAGTTTGATGAATGTTGTCTAATGACTAGCTTTTGAAATCGATATCTCTTGCATTCATGCATTGTATCATTTATATTGTATTTTTTAGGAGAATAAAATAATAAAAAACATTGTATTTTGTTTTAAATATTACTTTTATAGTAGCATTGCATTTTGACAAGCATAAATTAAAATATGTTAAGATTAAGAAATTTCTGAAAGTTATTGAGGATCACTTGGGTAATATGAAAGATCAACCAGTCTTAGAATCAGACACCAGTTTTCACATTGCTTGGAGTCTAGGAGATCGAGAAAGGAAGTCATCCAGATGAAATGCAGATGAAAGAGAACCAAATAGAAATTTATCTCACACAAGGATTCAATTTGAAAGGTTGTTGTAAGAGAATGAAAAAATGAAAAAAGAAGATAACAAAAATAAAAAAGAGTGAAAAAGCAAAAAGAAGAGAGAAAAGAAAAAAATAAAAAATAAAAATGTAAAATAAAGTCAAAAGGAATGATTCAAGGCAGTTGGGCATCTTCAAGAATTCTAAAAGATCAAATTTTGAGCTATGAAAAACACCAATAAAGTGTTCGATCATGATGACGATAACATGAGAAGACTTAGGGCATCTGATCGCCCTAAGAGATAATAATGCAGCAAATTTTGTTAAATAATAAATTTATCAGTGTCATCCCGAAGAAGAAATCCAAGAAAAGACCAAACATGGGGCAATCAAAGGAAAAGTTACATTGATGCTTCGAAATTCGAGAATTCAACTCCAAAACGGAAGCAAGAAAGAGTAAATTCGATGGTAAATTGGGGTGGTTAAAATTCACTCCGATTTCCTTTGATGGATGATAGACGGAAGAATTACGTGAGATTTATTGCATTTTTAGACCGTTACGGAGTAATGCCCTAAATCATCCCAATTGTTTTTGCCCGCGAGCATTGGAGGTCCTTTGTAAGGGAGGCTATTTCAATTTCTTTGCTCATGATGCTTGTTTCATATATTTTTTTTTCTCAAATGGCCAACATTTTATATTCTTTGATTCTTTAATTATTTTATTCTTTATTATGGGTTAAGTTTTGATCACCCATACATATATGTATATATCATTACTGACATCGTTCTTTTAGGTCTTGAATACTAATTACAGGATTGAACTTAAATCGAATTCGGAGATCAACTTCAATAATGTGACTCGTTACCACTTTACTTAGGCCAAAAGGATGACATTAATGAGCGTTCAGGAATTATGGAAAATCCCAAATCCTAAATTTTGAGTGAATTTCATCTCAAGCATTATTGGCTAAGGTCTTTGAATGAAGTGATAACCCAAAACATCGTCCAACTGAAGTCTGCTTTTCTTTAAAGATATCCGAGTATGAGATGATATTTGGCATTCCTTGATCTCACTTCTCAAAGAAAGAAATTAAGAAAAGATATCATTTGTTACCCCTTTTGAACCCAACGTTATTTTTCTTTTGATTCAACCCAAACCAAGGATCACCCCTACACTGGGGGCAAAATAGGTGAAAATATGTTCGAAAGTGAAATATGTTTGGTTGTGATGCCTTGTGAATAAGTGGCAGAGTGAAAAACAAAACCAAGAAAAATAAGTCAAATTCAAATTGTTGACACAAAATTGAAGCATCAAAAAAGAAAAACGAACATAAAGTACAGTGAAACATTTTGATGAGATGAACCACTGAAAAAAAAAGTGATGAAAAGGAAATGACCTCTAGGGTAAAAACTCAAAAAAGGGTTAGTCTATAGTGATCCACAAAAAAAGAGAGAAAAGTATTTCATCAAAGCATGTTCAGATCAGTGCGACAATAATCCTTGATTTTATCACCCTTGAATTATTTGAGCCTATATATCCTTTCTTTAGTAGCCATAAACCATAGCCCACATTACAAGCCATAAAAGATCATTTTGACCATATACGGGTATTGGAACAAGGAGAGTTAGTCTTCAGAATATATCCCGCTTATCAGGGTTAACCTTTCTTCAAAGATTTTTAGTCTTCTAATGCTTGATCGAGATCAGAAAAGAGAGAAAAATTGGGTATGGTGAGCTAGTGAGAAAAAGAGTGCCACCTATACGGGGTAGAATTAGGAAAATGGGAATGTTTCTCCTGAAAGTCTAATAAATTAGAAAATGATCACATCAGAGTTGATCTTTGCAAATTTGTTCGAAGGCTTTATTGCACTTGGTATTCAAAGGCCTAATTTTTTGTTTTTGTTTGACATGATAGTTAAAATTTTTCAATGCTTTCAAAATATTATTTTGAGCATTTTTAGCAAGCATCTTGCAGATAAATTGATTAGATACAAGAAAAGCAAAGGATTTCATGGATATTGCTATGATGTACTATCCCTTTAAGTGCGGACAGAGCAGAAAGTGACCTTAGTACTCGATTGTTGATGAAAATATGACGAGGAACAGTTAGAGCTCCAAATATCAAAATATTTGAGCAAGAGCAACAAAACTGATGCAAGCAAACTTGGGGCAAAGAGAGAATATTGATCATCATTTAGGGAGAAATTGTTACTGTTGAGACTTCACAAGGCAAAGAAGCTATATGGGGTGAATATCAGAACAAGAAAACAAGACAATTATGCTCAAATTTGAGTGTGGCAATGCTACAAAAGAGTGTCAAAAGAATGTACTATCATGAGAAATCCAAAAACGAAGTGATGCAAATGAAGATTTCTTTCAAAGCAGAGAATAAATCTTCCCCAGAATAGATCTTCCTTGGTGTTTAGATAAGAACAACATTATTGAGATCGTGACAGACTTCATTTATTGAAAAAAAAGGAGACAAAGAAAGAAAGAAAAGGACAGAAAAAGAAAAGAAAGAATAAATCTAAAGTGAAAACCTGAAAAGGCGCTTTAGAGCAAAAATCAAAGACTTTGAAAATTGAACCTGAGTATGAAACAAATTCTCATATCAGTCAAAGAAGATATGTCAGGAGATAAAGCAAGAAATTATGAGCTTTTCCTAGAGCTGGAAGTTACCCTAGTGGTCTTCAATTACATTCATGCATCATATGTTTAGGCATCCACATGGTAAAACATGCTAACTCATGCATTCAAGATATCTTTGTTGTTAACAAGAATTTACAAGATCAATAAAGCAATCCAGATCAGGACAAACAAAGATTTCAGAGGAAGAAAATTCGAGAAAAAAACATCTCAGAAGGTCAACAAAAGACTAATTGTTTACCAAACCTGCTTACCTATTCGAGCACTTGGAGAATAGAACCTGCATATCCATTCATGCACAAGAAGAATGAAACCCTTTTTTTGAAGATGCTTATCTACTCGAGCACTTGGAGAATAGAACCTGCTTATCTATTCGAGCACTTGAAGAATAAAACCTACATATCCATTCATGCACAAGGAGAATGGAACCCCTTTTTTGAAGATGCTTATCTACTCGAGCACTTGGAGAGTAGAACCTGCTTATCTATTCGAGCACTTGGAGAATAGAACCTGCTTATCTATTCGAGCACTTGGAGAATAGAACCTGTATATCCATTCATGCACAAGGAGAATAGAACCCTTTTTTGAAGATGTTTATCTACTCGAGCACTTGGAGAGTAGAACTTGCTTATCTATTCGAGCATTTGGAGAATAGAACCTGCTTATCTATTCGAGCACTTGGAGAATAGAACCTGCACATCCATTCATGCAAAAGGAGAATGGAACCCTTTTTGAACTTGTTTATCTACTCAATCAAGAGAAGAATAGAACATGCTTATCTATTCGAGCACTTGAGAATAGAACCTGCATATCCATTCATGCATACGGAGAATAAAACCCTTTTTGAACCTGTTTATCTACTCGATCAAGAGAAAAATAGAACCTACTTATCTATTCAAGCACTTGGAGAATAGAACCTACATATCTATTCATGCATAAGGAGAATGGAGCATGAGTTCCATGATAGGGAAATAAAACCTTGAGCAACATCAATCGAGTTAAACCAACAATGGATTCAGACGAGAAAATGTTTAATCTTGAACAGAGAAATGATTCAAGAATCAATGAAAAATAAATCAAGCAACAACAAACAGAAACTGATAGCCTTCTCGGCGTGAGTCCCGATTAAAACACTATTATTGGCAGCCTTCTCGACATGAGTCTCGAAAGAAGTGGTGTATCATGAGGAATTTCGTAATAACAAGAACAACCTCAAGTTTCACTGCTTATATCTGGAGAATTTCATAATAAGAAGAACAACTACAGATCTCCCAGAAACGAGGAATTTCGTAATAAGAAGAACAACCTTGATTTCCATCACTTGATGAGTTTGGAGAATTTCGTAATAAGAAGAACAACTCCAAGTTTCACGAGATATGAGGAATTTCGTAATAAGAAGAACAACCTCGATTTCTATCACTTGATGAATTTGGAGAATTTTGAAATAAGAAGAATAGCTCCAAATTCCATGAGATACAAGGAATTTCGTAATAAGAAGAACAACCTCGGATTTCACCACTTTTATCTGGAGAATTTCATAATAAGAAGAACAGCTCCAGATCTCCCGGAGATAAGGAATTTCGTAATAAGAAGAACAACCTCAAGCTCCATCACTTGATAAGTCTAAAGAATTTCATCTGAAGAATTTCGTAATAAGAAGAACAACTTCAGACCCTGGAGAATTTCGTAATAAGAAGAATAGCTCCAAATATCCCAGAGACGAGGAACAAGAAGAACAACCTCGGGTTCCGTCATAGGTGTTGCTTGAAGAATTTTGCAATGAGAACAACTTCAAGCTTCGGCCAAAAGGCTTAAACAAAATTCGTGTTTTTCAGTCTTTGCTCGTCTCCTTCTCTGCAACATTGAGCAAAGAGGGCAACTATTACACCCGAATTTTGGGTAAATAATATCAATAATAAAATAAATTAAAAATAGAAATTTTTAAGGGGAAAAAAGAGTTGAGAAATTTTAGGGAGTTAGTTGTTTAGGTGGAGAAATCTTAGGGAAGTGGGAGGTGTTTTGATTTTGTGAGGACTTTGGTTTGGGTCTTTTAAAAGGAACCGATCGGTGAAGATCAGGGAGGGGAAACTACTACACAGAGATGAGGAGAAAGGGGGCGGTTCCATTCTCTCTGGGGGGAGAATCCTTCGAATTATCATCAACTTTTCGGGAGCATTTCTTCATAACAGAACAAAGAGCAAAGTTGGGGGGGGGTGATGTTCTTACTTGAAGTTCTCTTCATGGTCTTGTTGCTGGTAATGGAAATGCTTAGAAATCTAAAAATTACCTGTTGATCGTGTAAATTTAAATGGAGATTATCTTCAAGTCTGACACCACCGGTTCTAGAATCGAGTTCGATGAAAGAAAAGCGAGACGGTTGATATTTTATATCCATGGGTGACACAATCTCTATTTTCGGTTCCAACTACATCTGGGTTGCCTATGTCTTGTTGATGCGGTAGCGGGATCCACACCCATTACTGTCTCCAACAATCATATGATCCACCAAATGAAGTGATATTAAAGGACAAGCAAACTCAAGTGACCATTGCTTACAACCATTTTAGAGAAGGTATGTTTCTAATATCTTAATGATAATTCAATTGTGAGTTTTGCATTGGATAAAATATGTCAAACATCAATGTAATTTTTATTTCCGTAACATGTTTAATTATTTAATATTAATTATTTAATTTCATTTATTTGAGTGCATATTTTAATACCATATAGTATAATTGTTTAGGGTGACACTTAATTTATATTTAGATAATTAATAAATTAGAGCCTTTTTAGGATTAGTCACTTTAATTAAATAATTAATTAAATAGGGAGATAATTTAGTAACATTAGCATTTAAATCTTATACCTCGGATACTCTGAAAGGTCCGTGTTTTGACGTACCATGATGTTGGCCTAAAGAGTGTGCCTTGGTATTGAATTGATGTGCTATCAAAAACCTAGAACTTGATTCATTAATTTAGGATTAGAATTAAATAAAATTGATTAGGCAAATAATTAGTGACATTAATAATATTATTAATTTTGTTAAGTGACAAGATGGTAGTGTCCGAGCATTCGGATGTTATCATACACTTGGTGAAATTAATAATTTAAATAGGATTTTAATATTTAACTAATGGAGCTTTTCTAGGTTAGAGCTTAAAATGAACAAGATAAATAAACGAACATGCATTTAAACCTTTTGAGATAGAATTTATATTTCTTAAAATTTGGGTGAGGTTTCTTATCTAGAGGACGTCTTATTCAAGCCCAAGTTTAAAAGGATATATTTTCTTAAACAAAAGGATATCCTCAATTCAAGCGGTGTTTAATTAACAATGAAGAATTAAATTAATATCTATATTCAAAATACCAAAATGCCACATGTAATTAATAAGGTACTAATTTTGGGCGTTTGTAAGGGTCGTCCTTACACGTAACCGACTCCCGAACCCAAATATTTTTAAATGAATCTCTGGTTTGTTTTATGGTGTCTGGCCTACCAAAGTGGCCGGTGGGGACTCCAAGTCATTTTTAAAAATTAAATAATATACATTTTTTAATAAAATGAGTTTTTTCATAACTAAGAGCAATAAAACATGATTTTTCCTAAAATTACTCGCCAGACTATTTTCCACACGTCTCGGTTTTAAAACAGTCGTGACAAATATCCAAATATTTTTTATTTAAATATTATATTCGAATATTTTTAAATCCAAATATTTGATTATTTATGTTTTTTATTCTAATATTTAAAATAAAGAAATACTTATTGCAAAAAATAATATATAGGAAATGTTAGTGCTTTGTATCAATAAATTATGCTTAGTGTAGTGGTTATGCAAATTGGCTTTCTTGTTGGATACCTAGGTTCAACTCCTATGATGACACATGTTACCACTTGATTGTAGAGAAAAAATGAAAATTTAATGTAAATACATTTTTTTCACCAAATTTTTATTTATTTTAATTTAGGTTTAATTTCATTTAGCCACTAATTGAGCAATTATTATTTTTTAAAATTCGTGCATCAATATTGCAGCATAGTAATTAAGTGATTGATATTTAATGGTTGAGAATATACATTAGAACAGATGCTACTATGATCATTGTAGCTAAAAATGATACAAATAACTAGGTGTAGTGGGTTATGTATTCGTAGGACCCCTTATTGTAATTGAAAATCTATTTATTTAATTTGTATTGGTTAAATATTTTGTTAAACCATATTTGGAGCTCCTAACTATTTTAGATTTATTAAATTATTTTATATTTAGATAACTTGTTTTTATTATTTATGATGTGGCATATGATGATGTTTAGTTGTATTGGAAAGTGAGAAAAATTTTATGGGAACGGGTTGAGCTTGTGACCCAAATCTGACATCTAGGTTTGGGGTGTTACATTTAGTGGTATCAAAGCCTAGGTTTAGTCGGTTCTAGGATATCCTCGAGAAGAGTCAGGTATGGTAACAAGTGTCTAGTGAATACAGTCCAAAAGTCTAAGTTGTACTTTGAAAAGCTAAATTTCGATGGTGTAATTATTTTTGTTTAATTGTGCAAAAGTGAATCATGCCTAGGAGAACAAGAGACATTGAGAAAAGTGTAGGATCCCTTGAAGGAAGCTTTGAAGAGGGGGATATACTCGAGGTGAATAAGTCTGAAGATATGGCTTGGACGGATAGCAAGGGCTATTTCAAGGCGTGCACCTACCCCACATGAGACACCAATCGAGATGGTTCATTGGCAACTTTCTACAGATTTCTTGGGTTTTAGGGAAGATAATCTGGTGAAGGTGAATTAGTGACTTCGTGACACCTGTTGGATCATGATACAGATGAGGTTGATGTTTGTGGACAAGATATATTCCGTTCAATCTATGCTCATAAAGAAGGCAAAAGAATTGTGGGAAACCGTGGAAATAGAGTGGTACCTTGATCAGCCTACATGGAACAACTTCTTATATGAGTTTGAAAAAAAGTATGCGGAAAAGGCTCAAATCGACCGAGTTGAGAGATCAATTCACCCATATAGTGCGAGGCAACTGTACCGTCTTTGAGTGCGAGCAAGAGTTCTTACAGTTGAGTAGGTATGCACCTAATTTGATAGCCACCGAGAGGATGAGATGAAACAGATTTATGAGAGGTTTGAGAAAAGAAATTTAGACCTATCTAAAAACCGCTCCACCAGAAGTGTTTTCTTAGTTCACGGCTAGTGCTAAAGCTTTGAAGCAAGTGCAAGGTTTGACGTATAGTTCTTCTGGGGGTCAACGAAAATCTTGTGGGAGAAATCAGAGCTTCTCTAACAATTCACAATCTTAGTCAAGAAGAGATAGAAATCGTTGGAACCAAAGAATGGGATCATCAAATTAGGGTTCAAGGTGAGATCATAGCTCAGTGTTTGCTAATCGTAGAAGGCCTTCATCATCGTTGTTCATGTTGAGTCCTGATAGTTCTTAAGGGAGTACGAGATTACTAATTTATGATCAATGTGGGCGTAGGCACCATGGTGAGTGTTAGGGCCAAACCAAGCTTGTTTTGAGTATGGATCTCTAGATCATTTTATTAAGGATTATCATACTTCTGCCACTACTGTACTGGTTTAGACACATATGACCTCCTATCCGGCTTAAAGGGCTAGAGGTTTTTTAGAGGATGGGAAAGCCAGACCATCGATCATTAGACTAGGGTACGTTTCAGTCTACTATTAGGTCGTTAGTGAGATAGTATGTAGTTAAAGCTTAGAAGGAGTACGAGACCACCGATGTTATCTCAGGTACTTTCTCTTTGTTCTCTGTACCTATAGTAGCATTAGTAGACTCTATGTCTACACACTCCTATATATATAGTGGGATATCTCAACAATGGGTTTTGACAATCGAGGATCTAGAGATAGGAGTTCGAGTGATAAGTATGTCGGGTTTAGATGTGACAATGGATAAAGTGTATCATAGGTGTCTAATCGAGGTGTAAGGTTTAATCTTCTCTGTGGATCTTATGGTCTTGCCCTTTCAAGAGTTTGATGCAATCATAGGTATGACTTAACTTTTTTTGAGCATGATGTTAGCTTGGGTTGTAAGACCAAGATTTTGAAGTTAAGGGTTACCAACGGATCCAAGTTAATATTGAGAGGAGAAAGGAATCCTTGTATTCCTAATGTTCTTTCAGCTTTTGAGGCACAAAAGTTGATACAACAATATTGTGAAGCTTTTCTAGCTCATGTGGTTGAAACGAGAGTTGGGTTCTAATTTTAAAGAGTCTTTGAACAATTTGTGAGTTTACCGATATGTTTGTTGAGGAGTTACCGAGTTTACCACTATACAAAGAGCTTGAGTTTCGTATTGAAGTGATGCTAGGTATGACACTGATGTCTATAACCCCTTACCATATGACACCAACCGAGATGAGGGAGTTAAATAATCAAATCCAAGAGTTTATAGAAAAAGAGTTTATCCTAACAAGTTTTTCACCTTGGGGTGCTCTAGTTCTATTTGTGAAAAAGAAAAATGATTCAATAAGGATGTACATTGACTACTAACATCTTAACAAGGTAACGATAAAAAATTGCTACCCTCTTCTCAGGATCGACAACTTGTTTGATCATTTACGAGGTGTTTGACTGTTTTCAAAGATAGACTTAAGATATGATTACTAACAATTAAAGGTGGTTGAAGTGGATGTTTAAAAAACCGCTTTCAGGACGCAATACGAACACTACGAGTTTTTGGTAATGCCTTTTGGGCTTACCAGTTCCTCAAAAACAATCATGGATCTCATGAACATGATCTTTTAGCCATACTTGGATAAGTTTGTAGTGTTTTTCATTGATGACATCTTGTTTTACTCACATTCGAAAGAGGAACATGATGAACATCTACGAGTAGTGCTTTAGACGTTGAGGGATAGAAGTCTTTATGTCAAGTTTAGTAAGTGTGAGTTTTGGCTTTTGGATGTAGCATTTTTAGGACACATCATGTGGAGGACGGGATCCATATTGATCCTCAAAAAATCTAAGCAATAGTGGAGTGGAAACTAACTAGAAATGTCTTGGAAGTCCATATTTTTCTTGGACTTGCGGGATATTATCGACGTTTTATAAAGGTTTTCTCATCTTGGAGGCATTGTTGACCAAGTTGTTGCAGAAGGGAGTTCCTTTTGTTTTGAACGAGAGAAGACAATAGTTTTTTGAGTACTTGAATTCTTACCTCACCGAAGTACCAGTTTTGACATAAATAGAGTCGGGAAAGTACTTGAATACTTAAATCGCATGAACAGAACTACCCTACCCATGACCTAGAGTTTATTGTAGTTATCTTCGCGTTGAAGATATGAAGGCATTGTTTCTATAGGGAAAATGCTACATCTATACGGACCACAAGAATTTAAAATATATACTTACTCAAAACGAGTTAAACTTGCGAAAATGTTGATGGATAGAGTTGTTAAAGGAATATGACTGCATAATCAAGTATCATCCGGGAAAGGCAAATATGATGGCGAATGCTTTGAATTGAAAGTCCATGAGAAACTTGAAAGTTATGTTTTCTCATTTGAGGATGACAAATAATGGTGGGCTTTTAGCCGATATTCGAGTGGAACTCATGTTGGTATAATAGATAAAGAGGACCCAAGTGTTGGATGAGGATTTGGTAGCTTAGATCGAGGCAGTTCAGAGAAGTAAGCTTACAAACTTTGAAGTACGAGATGGTGGGTACTTATACTTTAAAAAATGTTTGTGAGTTCTCACTTTGGAGGATCCGAGAGAACGTATCATGAGAGAGGCACACCGTAACCTTTATATCATACATCCGAAAAACAATAAGATGTAAGAAGATCTTAGATTGATTTATTGGTAGCCGTTTATGAAGAAATACATCTAAGAGTTTATACAAGGTGTTTAGCTTGTCAACAAGTGAAAGAGGAACATCAGGTTCCTTTAGGTTTGCTTCAACCTATCCAGATTCCACAATAAAAGTGGGATCGGGTCACCATGAACTTTGTTATAGGGTTATCTTTGACATAAATAAAACATGATGCTATATGGGTTATAGTTGATCGATTGACCAAGTCTACACACTTCTTGCTCGTGCGTATGGACTTTAGTTTGGAGAGGTTAGCTCAGTTTTACATCAAGGATATATAAGACTGCATGGAGTGAAATCCTCAATCATATCGAATAGGGATCCGTGATTTTTGAGTTGATCGATCTTTGGAAGATGGCCAAGAGGGGGTGAATTGGCAATTTAAAAAATTGGTGGGGGAGAATTTTGGTAAAAATGTGAAAAATGAAGAACAAGTGATTTATAGTGGTTCAAGCTTCGAACAAGATCTATATCCACTACCTTAGCTCCCACTAAGGATTTTGAAACCAATTCACTAATTGAATTTGACCTTTTTCTCGGTTCAAGGGATAACCATTACAATTCGAATCAATTCTTCTACCCAAGAATTGATTCAATCTCACAAGATGATACAAAGGAATAAAGGCAAATAAAAGGATCTCTCACAAGACAAATATTTCCCCAATTACAAATGAACTCTCCCTAAACTCAATTTTACAAGAATCAAATTAAAGTACACAAGTTGGGAGGCTAGGATTGACAATGAAGTGCTTTGAATTGGATTTGATTGCTTGGATGTTGCTTGAGGTTCAATAGTTGTTAATGCTGTTGAAAATGCTTTAGTTTATACATTCTCATTGATTTCTAACCGTTGTGGTTATTGGGAATGTGAATAAGGCTGTTGAGACTTCATCTACCATTCATAAATGCACTCTACAGCAGGTGGTATCAAAACACGGGCTACCTATTTTAAAACAAACCAAAGTAGAAAGAGTCGTTATGTATTTAATAGAGGGGTTATCGATACATGCTTCAATACCTTTATGAAACTGTAAGGTTGGGTATCGAACTATGTTTCGAAATAGGCTAACCACCAATCAAAAATTAACTATCACCAATGGTCGACTCATTTAATGCTAAAATAGCCGTTGGGGATTAAGGGGTGTATCGATACCAATATCGATACCTGAAGACAATTTTTTAAATGATTTTAAAGATTATTTAAAGTCTTTGAAGTGGTTCGATACATGGTTCGAAACAGATGTTGGCAGTAAAGAAAAGGTATCGAACCTTGTTTCGATACTTGTTCTTGATCTCAAGAACAAGGCTTTAAAAACCCAGGTGTATCAATACCTGTTCTTGAGGTATCGATACCCTCGTATGAAAAACACTTAGAACTTTATTTCAAAGTTCTTTATTTGACTTGAAAGCAAATATTTGACTTAAATACTTAAAAATTTATTACAAGATAGTCCTTATGATTAATTATTATATCAAAATCAAATTTAGTTTCATAATCTTCCCCTTTTTGATATAGCAAAATCATTGAAAAAAAATTAAAGTTTAAATCAAGATTTTTAAATTCCAAGACTTTGAAAAACTTCTTAAAACTTTTAAAGGACCCCCTTAATATATGCATAACTTTGAATTTTAAAAGTGGGTGGTTTCCTAACTTAAAAACATAATATTTCTCCCCTTTTTGTTAGATCAAAATCAATGGAAAATAATAATAAATATAAAGCAATTGTAGCATCATAAACAATCTATAGCATAAGATACTTAAAACCAAATCCAACATAATAAATCCAAAGCATAAGAAAATAACAAAGTTCATAAGTTCTAATATGAATGCAAAATAAAGCTTAAAGAAACATAACTACTCCTAAGAAAGCCATAGCAAAACATAAAGAAGATCAAAGATCCCTAATCGCTCATATCATCATCATCACCATCATGTTC
Source organism: Abelmoschus esculentus (assembly GCA_035048815.1). Classification (NCBI taxonomy): domain Eukaryota; kingdom Viridiplantae; phylum Streptophyta; class Magnoliopsida; order Malvales; family Malvaceae; genus Abelmoschus; species Abelmoschus esculentus. The sequence continues at coordinate 5,148,725 of JAUCBN010000026.1, read as the reverse complement.
TTCTTCTTCTTCTTCTTCTTCTTCTTCTTCTTCTTCTTCTTCTTCATTTCCATTGGCATCTTCATCTTTTTCATCAAGCTTTTGACTATAGCGGAGAGCCTTAATGGAGATGCGCATGGCATGGCCTTGAGTCTCTAAGCCCGTCAATCGAGTACTCATAGAGTCAAAACTTGATCAAAATTGAGTGGACATAGAGTCAAGTCTTCCATCCATAGAATTCAAGCGAGTACTCAAAGTACCAAAATGATCATTCAAGGTACCAAATTGAGCATCCAAATTGTCGAATCTCGTAGTGAGAAAAGCCATCAAATCGACATTCGGAGCAACTTGAGTAAGAGACTCGGGATCAATGGGAGGATGAGGAGAAGGAGGTGCACCAAGAACCCATTTACCATTTGAAACATATTGAAAGTAGGCACGGTTTAAAGATGTTTCACCAATAAGCTCCTTAAGAGATCTCACTTTGTCGAAAGAGCAATCAATTTCCAAATGCAAAAAGATAGAGCTAAGAATGCATGCATATGTAAGAGATTGGACATGTCACAATCCAATTTTTTCTCCCAAATTAAAGTCAAAATCCCTAAATTGAGCCCTAGAATTTGGGGATTTTGAATTTTAATTTCAGTGACCAAATTGAATTTTTTTGAAGATCCAGACCCTAGTTGTGTAATTTTCCCTTTTCTGTTGGGTAACGTTTTCATCCTCCTGAAAACTGATTCGAATTAATAGGGGAATTGATTTTCTCCTTTAATTCTTGGATTAAAACCTGATCTTAATTCCGGATTTTGTTTCTCATCTAAGAATTCAAAATGAAATTTTAAATCGTTACCATTCTCCTTCTTTCTCTCTTAGTTGCTTTCTTCCCCGTCGGTGTGGTAAGTTGGTAAGGTTTATGTATTGATCTTGTTTTTTTCGTTTTGATTGTGAACCTTGTTTCTGGTTTTCGTTTTGGAGTTAGAAGGAGATGTGGTCTGGGTTTCAATTTTATTACAAGTGAAGGTTGTTTTGTTTGAGTTTAGGAAGTGGTTTTTAGTTGGGTTTGATTCGTGTTTTGAGAGCGTTTTGGTATGTTTTGATTCGATTCTCGGCGTGGGTAAGTTTTAAATCGAATAGGGTTGTTTTTGGATTGAATCTGTGCTTGGATTGAGCCTTGGGGGTTATTCGGATTTTTCAAGGTGTTTGGCTACCGAGAAAATCTGGGAATCTCCCAGATTTTCTCGAGAAAGTCTCAGGACCCAAAACACGACCAACACGACCCGAAACCCAATCGAGATGACCCGAAACCGACCCTTGACCTGGTTGACGTCACTGCTGACATCATCGCTGACGTCACTGCTGACGTCAGCATTGACCTGATGACGTCACTATCGATGTCAATATTGACCAGTGCTGACGTTAACATTAACTTTTTCGACCCGGGCCCACTTTATGTTTTTCGATGTCCTGAGTTCGATGGCGCTGTCTGTTTTTTTGAAATCCGAACCCTAAGTATCGTTTTTAAGACTTTTAAGTTCGATTAGTTATCTAGAAGTTATTTGTAAAGGATTTTGAATCAGTTTCTGTTTGGTTCAGGTGACGTGGATTCCGACCCTGAGCATCTGCCTCCTCCTCCTCTTAGATGACCCCTTGTTTATCGGTCTTCGGGACCTACCCGTGAGTTTTCGTGTTACTTTTGTTACGTGTACTTGTTTGTTAGTGGCATAGTAGTATATCTAATATTCTGTTACTCGTAGGTTCTACTCCTGCTCGATCTAGTGGTAGAGCTGAGTCTAGTGGGCATCATTCTAGGCGTTGATCATCTGTTCAGGTGTATTCTCTTTTGTAAATTCAGTTATTTTCAGTATGTTCAGTTTCTGTTAAACCGTATGATCATGCTTTATCCTGCCATTACATCTCTGATCCTAATATTTATCATGTATGTCTCCTGTTGATATCAAGGCATGCATTCTGATTCTATTTATGCATTGAACATTACATCTGGTAGAATATATGTGTACGGGGAAGTTAGTGATTTATCACTTCTATTTAGTGGCTCCACCTGCGGGTCGAGTTTCCACTTCTGTTGGTGTGATGGAGTTAGAGTGGTTTAGGGGAACTTACTCTTCTGTTGGTGTTCGAAGTTGGGTGCATATCATGCATACTTTACATCACCTGCATTGTACCGCTCTGTAATTCTGTTTATCTACTTTAGAGACACACTAGGCTCCCTAGCTTAAATCCTTTCAGTTTCTATTTTAGATACCCAGTCGTAGATCTCGATACTTGGAGGACTTTTGAATTTGAGCTTCTGTTTTACCGTACATTTATTATTCAGACTTATAATTATTTCAGTTAATAATTTGTATCAAACTTTGAATAATTTTTGGTTTTTGGACTGTTTATTATTTGTGGGTTAAATTTTTTTTAGTATTATAAATTATTAATTATTTAATTAATTATCAAAATTATATTTTAATTTTTATAAAAACCCTAACTTGTAAATCAAGTTTTAGTAAAATAAAACCCTAACTTCTAATCCAAGAAGTTAGGTAAATTTTAGTGGTTACATTAAATGGTATCAGAGCCAGGTTTAACCCTCGGACTGTGAGGTCTTAAACGATTTTTGATTTGAAAATAATTTTGTAAATTTATTTTATAAATCCGAATTTCCTGATTTGACCATGTTTTAAAATTTTTCTATAATATTTTGAATTTTACTCCAAGTACCGACTCTAATATAGGATTTTGTCTGTTCTTATGTAGACACTCTACTATGCCACCTCGTAGGAGTACACGTTTAGCTTTTGGGAGAGCTCGTGGCCGAGGCCGTGGCCAAGGTCGTTCTGCTGCTTCATCTAGTGATGTTCCGCCTTCTATGGACCCGCCACAGGATCAGAGCTTGGCACAAGATTTAGGAGGAGAGGATTTACCCGAAGTTCAGACCGAGGCTCAGTAGGCCGAGGTTAATCAGCCGGTCCAGAGTGAGGGACCTTATGTTTCTGAGGACAACGAGACTGTTGGGTTGGATTCTGTGACTATGCAGAGAGAGTTACTTCGATACTTGCGACATAATGAGGGTGTTAGGAAACCCATCTCTACCGAGTTTTTAGCTACTAGGATGACCATGTTTGACGGCAAGACCGGTATTGATCCAGCCGATGCAGAGTACTGGCTGAAGAAGCTTCAGCGTCTATTCGTCGAGATGGAATACCCCTCTGACAGGAAACTGAGGGCTGCTGTATCTTTACTTCAGGGAGAGGCCCTGAACTGGTGGGAGGCAGAAGAGAAGGTCACTGCTTCGGAGAAGATTTCTTGGGAGTTCTTCAGACAGGCTTTCGAGGATCAGTATGTTGGACCTGAGTATCTGGCTAAGTGCCAGGAGGATTTTCTGAATCTACAGCAGAACGACATGACCGTTAATGACTATGAGATTGAGTTCCTTGTCTGCTCCAGTATGCTCCTGGTATTGTTTCCACTGAGAAACAAAAGTGTGACCACTTTCTAAAAGGACTTCGGGTTTAGTTGAAAATCGCCATTGCTACTCACCACGACACAGAATACAAGATGATTACTCGGCGTGCCAGGACAGTCGAGCGTAACGAGAGTTTGAGGCTTCAGTTGGAGTCTCAGGTTCAAGATAGAGGTAGACGACAGCCTGCGGCACCTGCTCAGCACAGTCAGGGTTTTTAGTCCTGAAAGAGAGGTCGCGATGAGTTTAAGCCTCAGAGTTCTGCACGTTCTAGACCAGCTTCCTCTGTTGTGCCTGCTGCTAGTGGAGCTGGATCCACTAGTACCCAAGCTTTACCCTAGTGTACTTTCTGTAAGAAATGACATATAGGAGTGTCGCATGAAGAGTGAAGCCTGCTTCCGATGTGGTTCTTATGATCATCGTTTCAGGGACTGTCCAGTGGCACCACAGTCTGGTTATACTCAGGGGCAGTCACAGAAATCAATTCAGACCCCAACTGAGGGAAGAGGATAGGGTAGACCTGCAGCATCTGGTACTGGTAGTAGGGGCAGACCCAGTCAGTTCAGAGGATTTGCCAGATCAGGAGGATCTCAGCTCGGATTGGTTTATGCTATGAGGAGACAGGAGGACCGGGATAAGCCAGACGTCATTGCTGGTACTTTTTTTGTTCATGCGTTTTCTTTGTTCGCACTTTTGGATAATGGGTCTACACACTCCTATATCTCTAGTTTTGTATCTGGATACTTGGAAATTCCCGTAGAGAATATCAGTAACTCTGTTTCTGTTTATAGTCCAGTAGGTAATCCTGTAGTGGTTACCAAAGTATATAAGAATTATCCTCTTGAGGTCCAAGGGGAAATCTTTCTGGCCAATCTGATGGAGTTGCCGTTTAAGGAGTTTGACTTGATTCTTGGGATGAATTGGTTGTCAGCTCACCGAGTTACCTTGGATTGTGAGCGTAAGAGAGCTACTTTGAGGATCTTGGATGACCGTGAGATAACCCTTATCGGTGAGCGTAAGGGTTTTTTATCTAATATTATCTCTGATCTGAAAGCTGAAAAGATGATCAAGAAGGGATCTGTAGCTTATCTTGCCTACATACTTGACCCGAGGGAATCTGATTCTGGTTTGGAGAAGATCCGAGTTGTATGCGAATTCCCTGATGTTTTTCAAGATAGGGAGTGCCCCCTAAGCGGGAAGATATGGAATTCAGTATTGAGTTGTATCCGGGGACTACTCTAGTGTCTATGGCACCATATCGGATAGCTCCAAAGGAGCTCAAGGAGCTTAAGGTTCAGTTACAGGAACTCCTGGATAGAGGTTTCATTCGGCTGAGTGTTTCTCCATGTGGAGCTCCAGTTCTGTTTGTTAAAAAGAAAGATGGTTCTTTGCGCTTGTGTATCAACTACTAGAAGTTGAAAAAGTTGACAATCAAGAACAAGTACCCCCTTTCCCTGCATCGATGATCTGTTTGACCACTTCCGAGGAGCTTCTGTGTTTTCTAAGATAGACATGAGATCTGGTTATTACCAACTCAAGGTTAAGGATTCTGACGTGTTTAAGAAAGCCTTTCGGACTTGTTATGGTCACTACGAGTTTCTGGTAATGCCCTTCGGTCTTACGAATGCCCCTGCAGCATTCATGGACATGATGAATAGGGTGTTTCGAACCTATCTGGATTAATTTGTAGTGGTTTTCATAGATGATATTCTGGTCTACTCTAAGTCTAAGGATGAGCATGAGCAGCATCTCCGTATTGTGTTACAGACTCTTAGAGAGAAACAACTTTATGCAAAGTTCAATAAGTGTGAGTTCTGGCTTTCGGAGATCGTTTTTCTGGGACATGTTGTTTTAGTCAAGGGTATTCAGGTTGACCCAAAGAAAATAGAGGCTATCATGGATTGGAAATAACCTAATAATGTAGTAGAGATTCACAGTTTTCTAGGGCTAGCTGGTTATTATCGAAGGTTTGTTGAGGGCTTTTCTTCTATAGCCGCTCCGTTAACTAAGCTTCTGAGGAAAGATGTTCCATTTACCTGGTCTGAGGTCTAGCAAGAGAGTTTTGAGAAACTGAAATCCATTCTGACACAAGCACCAGTTCTGATACAGCCAGAGTCGGGGAAACCCTATACAGTTTACAGTGATGCTTCATACACTGGTTTAGGATGTGTTCTGATGCAGGATAGGAAGGTAGTGGCTTATCCATCTCGACAGTTGAAACCGCATGAGTGTAATTATCCTACCCACGATCTGGAGTTAGCGGCAGTGATCTTTGCTTTGAAAATATGGAGACGCTATCTTTATGGAGAGAAGTGTTACATCTTTACCGATCATAAGAGTCTTAAGTACCTTCTCACTCAGAAGGAACTTAATCTAAGACAGCGACGTTGGTCAGAGCTTCTGAAAGATTATGACTGTGAGATTGATTACCATCCGGGTAAAGCTAATGTCGTTTGTTTGAAGGCTCTGTTTGCCCAGATGAGTTTGTTTGAGTATGGTAGCTTGTTAGTAGAGCTTCGGGTGGTTCCTACTATGATATCTGAGATTCAGATTGAGCAGCCTAATAATCTGTACTTGGCTCATCGTATCACTGAAGTTAAGGAGGGAACTTCTCAAGATTTCTTTATTGATTAGGATGGTGTTTTATGTTTCCGGGGTCGTTACTGTGTTTCGAGGAACTCTGAGTTGAAACAGGTTATTCTTCGAGAAACCCATGATAGTCCATATTCTATGCATCCTGGTGGTGATAAGATGTATAAGAATCTCCGAGAGAAGTACTGGTGGAAAAGGTCTCAAAAGAGACGTCATTTTTGTGTCCAAGTGTTTGACTTGTCAAAAAGTCAAAGCAGAGCATCAGCGTCCATCTGGACTTCTATAGCATATTGAGATTCCTCAGTGGAAGTGGGAGCATGTGATTATGGATTTCGTCAGTGGGTTGCCTTTGACTCCATCTGAAAAGGATTCTATTTGGGTCATCGTGGATCGGTTGACCAAGTCTGCACACTTCGTTCCTGTCAAGACCATTTACCCTCTAAGTAAGTTGGCCCGATTATATATCTCTAAGATTGTTCGGTTGCATGGAGTGCCTCTATCCATTATATCTGATCGGGATCCGAGGTTTACGTCAAAGTTCTGGGGATCTCTACATACTGCTCTGGGTACTAGGTTGAACTTCAGTACTGCTTATCACCCTCAGACCGATGGTCTGTCTGAGCGTGTGATTCAAATTCTTGAGGATATATTGAGAGGATGTATTCTGGATTTCAGAGGTAGTTGGGAGGATTTCTTGCCTTTGGCGGAGTTCGCTTATAATAACAGTTATCAGGCCAGTATTAAGATGGCACCGTATGAGGCTCTGTATGGGCGTAAGTGTCGCACCCCTATTGGTTGGACTGAGCTTAATGAACACCGTTTACTGGGTCAGATCTTGTACATGAGGCTGAGGAGACAGTCAGGTTAATTCGGGATCGGCTTAAGGCCGCTTTTGACAAACAGAAATCTTATGCGGATTTGAGGCGTAAGGATCTTGAGTTTGAGGTTGGTGACGAGGTTTTTCTGAAAGTATCTCCGTGGAGGAAGGTACTACGTTTTGGCCGTAAGGGCAAGCTCAGTCCTAGATATATTGGACCTTATCGGATTATCAGGCGAGTTGGACCTATAGCTTATTAGCTTGAGTTACCACCTGAGCTCAAGTGTATCCATTATATGTTTCATGTTTCTGTACTGAGATGTTATCGAGCAGATCCGTCTCATGTTCTGTCTGTTGAAGATTTCGAGATTCGTCCATATCTGTGTTATGAGGAGGAACCAGTTGAGATTATTGCTCAGGACCAGAGAGTTCTTCGGAAGAAAACTATTAAGATGGTTAAGGTTCTTTGGCGTAATCGAGGTCATGATGAGGATACGTGAGAGCCTAAGTCTGTCATCAAAGCCCTGTATCCGCATCTTTTTGATCCAGGTAAATTTCGAGGACGAAATTTCTGTAAGGGGGGGAGAGTTGTCACAATCCAATTTTCCCCCCAAATTAAAGTCAAAATCCCTAAATTGTACCCTAGAATTTGGGGATTTTGAATTTTAATTTCATTGACCAAATTAAAATTTTCTGAAGATCCAGACCCTAGTTATGTAATTTTTCCCTTTTCTGTTGGGTAACGTTTTCATCCTCCTGAAAACTGATTCGAATTAATGGGGGAATTGATTTTCTCCTTTATTTCTTGGATTAAAACCTGATCTTAATTCCGGATTTTGTTTCTCATCTAAAAATTCAAAACGAAATTTTAAATCGTTATCTTTCCCCTTCTTTCTCTCTCTGCTGCTCTCTTCCCCACCGGTGTGGTAAGTTGGTAAGGTTTCTGTATTGATCTTGTTTTTTTTTTCGTTTTAAGTGTGAACCTTGTTTCTGGTCGTTTTGGAGTTAGAAGGAGATGTGGTCTGGATTTCGGTTTTATTACAAGTGAAGGTTGTTTTGTTTGAGTTTAAGAAGTGGTTTTTAGTTGGGTTTGATTCGTGTTTTGAGAGCGTTTTGGTATGTTTTGATTCGATTCTCGGCGTGGGTAAGTTTTAAATCGAATAGGGTTGTTTTTGGATCGAATCTATGCTTGAATCGAGCCTTGGGGGGGTTATTCGGATTTTTCAAGGTGTTTGGCTACCGAGAAAGTCTCAGGACCCGAAACCCGACCGACTCGACCCGAAACTCGACCGACCCGACCCAACCTATGACCCGGCTGACGTCACTACTGACGTCAGCGTTGACCTGATGACATTAGCGATGACATCACTGTTGGCGTCAGTGTTGACCTGATGACGTCAGCATTGACCAATGCTGACGTCAGTAGTTGACTTTTTTGACTTGGGCCCACTTTATGTTTTTCGACGTCCTGAGTCTGATGTCACTGTCTGTTTTTCGAAATTCGAACCTGAAGTGTTATTCTTAAGGCTTTTATGTTCGATTAGTTATCTAGAAGTTATTTGTAAAGGATTCTGAAACAGTTTTTGTTTGGTTAAGGTGACGTGGATTCCGACCCTTAGCATCTGCCTCCTCCTCCTCTTGGACGACCCCCTATTTATCAGTCTTCGGGACCTACACGTGAGTTTTCGTGTTACTTCTGTTACGTGTACTTGTCTATTAGTGGCATAGTAGTATATCTAATATTTTGTTACTCGTAGGTTCTACTCCTGCTCGATCTAGTGGTAGAGCTGAGTCTAGTAGGCATCATTCTAAGCGTTGATCATCTGTTCAGGTGTGTTCTCTTTTGTAAATTCTGTTATTTTCAGTATGTTCAGTTTCTGTTAAACCGTATGATCATGCATTATCCTGCCATTATATCTCTGATCCTGATATTTATCATGTATGTCTCCTGTTGATTTCAAGGAATGCATTCTGATTCTGTTTATGCGTTGAACATTACATCTGGTAGAATATATGTGTACGGAGAAGTTAGTGATTTATCACTTATGTTCAGTGGCTCCACCTGCGGGTCGAGTTTCCACTTCTGTTGGTGTGATGGAGTTAGAGTGGTTCAGAGGAACTTACTCTTCTGTTGGTGTTCGAAGTTGGGTGCATATCATGCATACTTCACATCGCCTGCATTGTACTGCTCTGTAATTTTGTTTATCTACTTTAGAGACACACTAGGCTCCCTAGCTTACATCCTTCCAGTTTCTGTTTCAGATACCCAGTTGTAGATCTCGGTACTTGGAGGACTTTTGAATTTGAACTTCTGTTTTACCGTACGTTTATTATTCATACTTATAATTATTTTGGTTAATAATTTGTATCAAACTTTGAATAATTTTTGGTTTTTGGACTGTTTATTATTTGTGGGTTAAATTTTATTTTTAGTATTATAAATTATAAATTATTTAATTAATTATCAGAATTATATTTTAATTTTTATTAAAACCCTAACTTATAAATCAAGTTTTAGTAAAATAAAACCCTGACTTCTAATCCAAGGAATTAGGTAAATTTTAGTGGTTACGGGACAAGTGGGGTAGCACGATTTTAGACATGCCAAACGATGTCTGAGAAAACAATTTGAGCAAGATTGGGTTGAATATCTTCATAAAAACATTTGATCAAATAACTATCCACTTGACGAATACGAGAATACTTACCATTCGATGGACGAATCCACCAAGAGATGATAAGATGAAGAAAACGATCGTGCACATCAAGAGTTGTGACGGATCCAGTGAAATAGCCAAGAGATGTTTCATTGATGTTACCCTCATCCTCAAGGCCAAACACATCAACAAAAAGTAGAGACATCAATTTGGAAAAGTTTGCCCATAAGAAAAGATTAAATGGCCACTACCTTTGTCTTGTCCGTAGAGTCAAAAACACACTTGACATCAGTGTAAAAGATAAGGAGAAGAGTGGGGAAAAACTTGCCGGAGTGTGTGAGAAATCTCAAAAGCTTTCAATCAACGAGACGTTTAAAGTACTTGAATCGAAACTTGGGTGAATTAATGAATTGAACATCCGCACAACGTTCCTTTTTTAGAGGAAGATGACGGAAAAGATTGAATAGATTAGCCCTACGAGGTGTATCCAAACATTGTGCAAAAACCTCTTGGATATCAACACGAGAGGAATGAGATGCTGAAGAAGAACCGACCTTGGTATGAGATCGTTTCTTCGACGCCATGATCTAGAGATTACACAAATTTTGGATTAGTTTCATAAAAACATATATGTTCTAACAATCAAATTCAATCCTATTAGTTAATCCAATAATTCAAGGTATTTGAGAATTTTGAAATATTCTTGAAAAACCATTAAAAACAGATACGAGAAAAGTAATTTATTTTCGAATGAAATTTTTTTTATTTTGATTTTTTTTTTAGTATTATAAAAACCCATACAATAAGCATTCAATATTTGTTCAAAATCTAAATTTTAACAACCTAAAATCATACAAAAATAAGGTTTTTCAAAAATTATCTTGATTTTGGATAAGGAAGAATTTGTGGATTGTAAAGCACTAATTGATGATATTGTGTAGAGCTTGATGAGTAGAAGAAAGTCCCTCAAAGAAATCGTTTATTTTTGTGTTAAAATGGATGAATTTGAGAGGATTTTAAAGGGGTGGCCGACTAGGGTTTTGAGTTTAAGTTTGGAAAGTGTTTTAAAGTAATTAAAATAAGGTTTGGAGAGATTTAAAGCAATCTGTGTCCTCGTGTATCGATACCGATATCAAAACATCCTGTTTCGATGCTTGTACCGATACCTCGGTATCAAACCGGTTCGATACCTGTTCTTCCCAGAAGATTCCCAGATGAACTGATGAACATGTATCGAAACAGGTGTTAGCTGTATCGATACTATTGAGTTGTGCTTTGCATTTTAGGCTTCTAAAAGTACTAGAAATGAGTCTCTAAAGCCCCTAAAGTCATACAAATGATGTTATAACATGATTAAGATTCATGAACAAGTTCATACTCCCTCTAGCAACATGCATAGAAGCAACAAGATGTAAACTAACAATAGCATGATTTCAATCAAGATTCAAGCAAAGTTTTGCATAAAAACAACACTTAAGAGTTTAAGATAGGCTAGTTAAACCTAACTCTCTCTTAAGGGTCCAAAAACGCTCTTTGTCTAAAGGTTTAGTAAAAATATTCGCTAATTGGTTTAAGGTGTCAACAAACTCTAAAATAACATCATTTTTAGACACGTGATCTCAAATAAAGTAGTGTCTAATTTCTATGTGTTTGGTTTTAGAGTGTTGAATGAGGTTCTTAGTAAGACATATGACATTAGTATTATCACACTTTAGTGGTATAGTTTCTACCTTAATGTCATAATCTAATAGTTGTTGTTTCATCCATAACACTTGAGCACAACAACTCCCTAAGGATATGTACTCCACTTCGGTGGTAGATAGAGCTATACTATTTTGTTTCTTAGAGAACCAAGATATGAGCATACTACATAGGAATTGATAAGTTCCGAAAGTACTTTTCCTATCTATCTTACAACCTCCATAATCTGTATCCGAATAAACATGTAAATTAAAGGATGATTCTTTAGGATACCAAACACCTAAACAAGGTGTATCTCTAAGGTATCTAAAAATTCTCTTAATGACAACTAGGTATGATTCTCTAAGACTAGCTTGAAACCTAGAACACAAGCAAACACTAAACATTATATTCGGTCTATTTGCGGTAAGGTAAAGTAAAGAACCTATCATGGATCTGTACAATTTAGAATCAACATACTTACCTCCTTCATCCTTGTCAAGCTTAGTAGATGAGTTCATAGGAGTGGCTTGAGGCTTTACATTCTCCAAGCCAAACTTCTTGAGCATGTCCTTGATATACTTAGCTTGATCAATGAAGGTGTCATCCTTCCTTTGTTTAATTTGTAGTCCTAAAAAGAATGAGAGCTCCCCCATCATGCTCATTGATGAGTGCCTAAAAAGGCTATTATTTACTATTCTTTTCCTAAACAATATGTACTCACTACCCACTAATTCGAGTTGATACATATACTTATCGTTCAATAATTGACATTTTGCTGCCACAACATATAAAGATGATATTTGTGAGAAAAGAAAGCTTTATGGCATGTTTTTCTGTAGTTGCAGGAAATACCTGCCGAGACAGTAGCATTGCCGAAGGCAGAACCATTGCCGAGGCAATAGTAGTGCCGAAGGCAGAAGCAATATCGCGGCAGCAGAAGCTCCAGTACTGATGCTGGGCAATTGAAAGAGAAAAATGAGCTGAGAATTTCCGGACTTAAAGCGTTTGGATTGGAGCAGATTAGCACGTGAAAAGACCAAGTCAAAGGCCACGCAGGAATAGTCTTCTAGATAGAATTAAACTTGGAAATATTATATTTTTATTACTTGTTCCCTACTTCAAGTTATATTCTACTTAGGAAAAGTTACCCTAGGTCTAGACTATAAATACATGAGCCGTCCAATGTATAGAAGAGAGCCAAATTAGAGAGAAAGCTTTACCCTAAGAATTGTGTTGTTCTTTTACAATATGTTTTAAGCTTTCTTAGGGTTAGGTGAAGGTTTTAGAATATTAGTGCGAGAAGATTGTATTTTGTTTCTTCGTTTTAATACAATAAAAATATCAAAGTTTGCTTATCCTATTGCCATTCTTTGTTCTTGTATTCAAACTCGAGAGAGAAGTTTGTAAGTAATTCATTTATCTAATATCGAGAGAGTTAGATTTACGAAAGGGATAAGTGCGGTGTTTTAGACACTAACTCAGCCTAGAGATAATTTAAGAGTTTCAACGGCTAAAAGAAGTGTGGGATTGGTTGTTGATTATCATTGATTCACTCCGAGAGGTATCATCAAGGATTGGTCATCAACAGTACTTCGACTTAGAGATAAGCGGAGACACCTAAGGATACTTTGCTGAGCTTTGGTTGAACTGCCCAAGAGCAAGAGATTGCCGCGGTAGGTGATAGGCATGGTATAAGCTCATTTTGAGTGCAAGTGTACACGTCGTCAAGTGATAAAATGATAAGTATATCTTGTATCGTCTCCACAGGGATTGGTATACTTAATATGTCTTCCTTCGTTTCCTTGCTCCTGAAAAATAAAGTAAAAACACAAATAAGATGATTTGTTTTATCTAACTAAATATTTAAGTAACAAAACATAAAATAAAAAGGGTTGAGAACGATTATAGAGAAAGTGGGTAGGATCCAGTTGCGTCAATTAGCGAATTCAATTGATCTTCTCCTTGTCCAATGCAATCACACAACACTGCTTCGATAGTATTGTAGATACTGCCTCGGCAATGCTGGTGCTCCTCTGCCGCGACAATCTCTTGCTCTTGGGTAGAGGTATCAAAGTTCAGCAAAGTGCTCGTAAGTGACTCCGCTCATCTCCGAGTCAAAGTGCTGTTGATGCTCAGTCCTTGACGATACCTCTCGGCGTAAATCAAAGATAACCACCAAACAATCCAACACTTCTTTTAGCTGCTGAAACTCTTAACCTACCCTTTAGTGCCTCCACAAGAGTATAGACCGAGTTAGTGTCTACAACACCGTACTTATCCCTTTCGTGAATCTACACCTCTCAATGCTAGATAAATAGATTACTTGCAAACTTCCCTCTCGGGCTTAGGTACAAGAACAAAGAATGACAATAGGATAAGCAAACTTTGATTTTATTGCATAAGAACAAAGATACAAGAATAAATCTCCTCTCACTAATATCGACAACCTTCACCTATCCCTAAGAAATTTAGAACATATTATCGTATAAGTACAATTCTCAGGGAAGAAGGTTTTTCTCTACAAATCGGCTCTCCTTAGGGAGGAAGAGTTTTCTCTACAAATCTGCTCTCCTTAGGGAGAAGGATTTTCTCTACAAATCGGTTCCCCTAGACAATGTGGTCGTCTAGGGTATTTATAGTCTTAACCTAGGGAAAACCTTTACTAAATATACTTCAACTTGGAGTAGGGAACAAGTCTTCTTCAAGGATTCTGATATTTCCAAGTTTGCCGCCTTCTAGAAGGATTTTCCCGCTTGGTCTTTGAATTGGGATTTTAGTGCGCTAGTCTTGTCCAATTGATGCGATGTATCTTCCAGAATGTTCTCTATATTTTTATCTTTCTTTGCGCCTCCATTGTTGGTGCTACCACACTGGATTCTGTCGAGGCCTTGTTTCTGCCTCGGCCGCAATACTGCTTCTCTGCCGCTTCTGCTCTGGATATTCCTGCATGTACAGAATATGTAAAAATATCTGCATTCTCTATAAATATTAACTTTGTAAGTGATGATAATGGAATATCCAATATTTGAGCAAAGAGTGTATATTTCGGTTCAAGTTGGTGTATAATAGATGCATAAAGTACCATGGGAAGGGTAGTAAATAACTGCCTTTTAGGTACTCATCAGCAGGAAACACTAACGTTGCCGAGGCAGTATCTGTAGTGCTACCGAGACAGTGTTGTGCCATTGTATTGAACAAGAACAGATCAATCGAATCCACTATATGACACAACTGGATCCTACCCATTCTCTCCATTCGTTCTTAACCTTTTATTTAAGCTTTTGTTCTTTAGTTATTCAAAAAATCTTTTTTACTTGTGTTTTTATTTTAATAATTTCAGGAGCAAGGAAGTAGAAGGAGGCATATTAAGTACACTAGTCCCTGTGGAGAACGATATTCGATAAATACTTATCATTATATTACTTGACGTGTACACTTGCACTTAATTGTGATTTTATTACACGCATCACTCATCTTGAATTCACCTTGCATTAGCTTAGAAAATTCTTGGCAATAAAACTTATTAGTAGATCCAAAAATAATATCATCAACATAAATTTTAACTACTAAGATGTCATTTTTAAACCTTTTTAAAAAAGTATAGTATCCATCTTCCCCTTTTCAAAACATTTTTCAATTAAAAAATTTGAAAGTCTTTCATACCAAGCTCTAGGAGCTTGTTTCAAACAATATAAAGCTTTTGTTAAGGATCTTCAAAACTTGGTGGTTGTTCTACATATACTTCTTCATTTATAAAACCATTTAAGAAGACACTCTTGACATCCATTTGAAAAAGCTTGAAATCATGATAACATGCAAATACAAGTAGCATCCTAATGGATTTCATTCTAGCTACGGGTACATAGGTTTCATCAAAATCTATTCCCTCTTTTTGAGTGTAACCTTGAACAACTAATTTAGCTTTATTTCTCACAATGTTACCACTCTCATCTACTTTGTTTCTATAGACCTATTTAGTTCCTATAGTAGATTTATTATTAGGCCTATTAACTAATGTGCATGCATTACTTCTCTCAAATTGATTTAACTCTTCTAAAGCTTCATTGATATTCTTAGGCTCTATGCATAAGATTCAAGCAAAATAGTTCATTAATCTAAGAGAAGAACGAGTAGTTACCCCCTTGGATGGATCACCCAAGATTTCACCATTTTTGACATAGTTGAACTCCCTTAGGTAGATCATTTTCCTTTCTTCAAGCTTTACATCTCCTAAAGCTTCTATTGGAGGATCTTGTGTTTCCTCATTGGTTGGAATCCCATCCACCTTTGATGCTTGTCCATCATCAATGGTTTCAATGATTTCTAAATCATCATCATCACAAGAATCCTCCCTAGGAAGGAGGTTATCATCAAAAACCACATGTATGGACTCTTTTACAAATAAGGTTCTTTTGTTGAAAACTCTATAAGCCTTTGAATTTAAAGAATATCCAAGAAAAATAGTTTTATCACTTTTTGCATCAAATTTATCTAAATTGTCTTTTCCATTGTTTAAAACAAAATACTTGCATCCAAAAGGATGAAAATAGCTAATGTTAGACTTTTTGGATTTTAAAATCTCATAAGGAGTTTTCTTTAAAATTGGCCTAATCATTATTACTCTATTAATAATATAACATGAAGTGTTTGTAGCTTTCGCCCAAAAATACTTAGATAAATTGTTTTCACAAAGCATGATTCTAACCATTTCCTCTAAAGTTCTATATTTCCTTTCAACTACCTCATTTTATTGAGGAGTGCGAGGAGCCGAAAAATTATAGCTAGTCTCATTTTCATTACAAAAATTCTCAAAACCTAAATTTTGAAATTCGGTTCCATGATCACTTCTAATATGAGAAATTATTTGATCAAGGTCATTTTGAGAAATATTTGAAAACATTATGAATTTTTCTAAGGCTTCATCTTTTGTACTTAAAAATAGAACTCAAGTGTATCTAGAGTAATCATCAATAATAACAAATGCATATGATTTTTCATCCAAGCTAGTAGTCCTAATAAGTCCAAAAAGATCCATATGGATCAATTGTAATACTCTACTAGTTGAAACATCATTAATGGACTTAAAAGAAACTCTCTTTTGTTTACCCTTAGCACATGCATCACAAATTTTGTCTAAAACAACTTAAGTTTGGGTAAACCTCTAACTAGATTTTGGGAGGCTAGTTTCTCTAAAACACTTATGCTAGCATGACCTAGTTTTATATGCCATAACCATGTATCATTTTCATCACTAGCAACTAAGAATGCATGAGAAATGTTTATGTCATCTAGATGCACCATATAAATATTTCCTATGCGATGACCTATGAGCATTATTTTATTGGATTCTATGTCTATTATTTTGCAATCAATTTTATCAAAAGAAACATAGAAACCTTTATCACACAATTGACTAATGCTCAAAAAAATATGCTCAAGACCATTAACAAGCAAGACATTTTCAATTAAAATAGAGGAGTAATTATCAATAGAGCCAACACCCTCAATTTGGCCTTTGGAGTTGTCACCAAATGTCACTACTCCACCCTTTTTTAGCTCTACCTCCTTAAATTGTCCCTTATATTCGGTCATATACCTTGAGCATCCACTATCAAGGTACCACATGTTTTGACTTGAAGCTTTGGCCTTAAAGCAATACTCAACCTACAAACAAAGATTTAGTTTTTGACTTTGGTACCCAAACCATTTTTGGTCCATGAGAGTTATCCCTAAAAGCTTGGTTCCCTTGGGAATCCAAGAAGAAATGACATTCAAATTATTAGAAACAATGAGTTCCTTAGGAACCCAAACACTCCAAATTTTTCTTTGTCTAAAATGCCTTTGAAAATTTCTTTGTTTGTGGTTTTGAAACCTCTTTTTTTCATGGTTGGGTTTTGAAGAGCTTCCTTTTTCAAAAGTAGAACTATCAACCACTTTGATTTGTTCCTTAAGCTCATTCACCACTTTGTGGTGATTCTCACTCAAGCTAGAAATAAGATTGTTTAAATAAACATTTTCTTTTTGAAAGAATTTTAATTCATCATTCAAATCAACAACCTTTTCTTCAAAATCTAAAATAGTTTTTGTCAAAGAATCATTTTTCATTTCTAAATCGAAAATAGTTTTCTTGCTTTTCAAAATTGATTCTTTGAATTTCAAAACCAACTCATCATAAACATCTTGTAATTCATCACATGCATCATATAATTCATCATAAGAAAGATCGTTGCAAGAGGATTCAAGGGTTACCTTAAGCTCATCAAGAGCCATGAGACACAAGTTGGCCACTTCATTTACTTCATCGGATGATGACTCCTCATCACTCCATGTGGCAACATGATTCTTTTGCTTCTTCTTCTTCTCAAAACCCTTCCTTTTGTATGGAGGGTAATCGGTCCTAATGTGACCGGGCTTCTTGCATTCATAGTAAATAATTTGATCTTTCTCCTCTTCTTTGCTCTTTGATTTGATGCCCTTCTTTCGTTGGAATCTCCTATTCCTATTTACCCTCATGAACCTAGTGAATCTTTTAGCTACCGTATCCAACTCTTCAAGTTCATCTTCTTCACTAGTGTTTATTTCTTCTTGTGACATTGAGGCTTTAAGAGCAATCTCTTACTTCTTCTTCTCAACCTCTGTCTTTTCAATCATCACCTCTTCCTTCTTTTTCTATTCTTGTCTTCCTTTCTTCATGATCTCACGGGTAAGAAGAGATCCCAAAAAAGCATCAAGTTTGAGAGTTTTGAGGTCCTTGGCTTCAATAATGGTCATCCTCTTGCTATCCCAAGACTCGGGAAGAGAGTAGATGAGCTTTCGAACGAGTTTCTCTTCATGAATAATCTCACCGAAACCCTTTAGACCGTTGATGATCACCGAGAATCTATCGAACATTTTGGTGATGTCTTCATTCGGTTCCATCTTGAAGTTCTCATAATTTAGATTGAGAAGACCAATCTTCGTTTCCTTGACATCGTTGGTGCCCTCATGTGTAGTCTCTAAAGAGTCCCAAACTTCTTTGGTACTTGTACATGAAGACATCTTGGAGTAGATGTCGCGGCCTAGAGCACAAAAGAGATGTGCAAGGCTTTATCGTTAGTGGACATCCTTCTCCTCTCTTTCTTGGTCATCTCGTTCCTCTTCTTTGGTACTTGCCGATCTCCTTGCTTCATAGGAATTGAGGGTCCATCTTCGATTATACTCCAAAATACATAATCATTGGAGTTTGATAAGTGCTCAACTCACTATCACTTTCTACACTTTTCATGGGCACTTATAATCAAATCTATACCTACTTGAACCAATGCATGGGCTTAATGTAATAAATTTAGAGATTATACCATTAAAGATTATATTTGTAGAAAAGACATACTTTACTGCATTTTCTTATTTGTGCAGGAACAAGTACTACCGAGGCAGCAGAAGGAGGCTGAGGCATGACTTGATGCCGAGGCAGCAGAAGAGAAAAAAATAATATGGTTGGCAGTTGAAGGAGAAAAATGCAGATAATATTGCTGGACAAGAAGCCCAAGAATAGAAGATGAACAACACAAGAAAAGCCCAAGGACAAGGCCACGCGGGATGAAACCTTCTAGAAAATCAAACTTGGAAATATTTATCCTTTGTACATAACTTGTTCCCTACTCCAAGTTGTACTCTAATTAGGAAACGTTTGCCCTAGGCCAAGCCTATATAAGACATAGCCGTCCTAGGGGTTAGATAGACCATAGACGAGAGATCTAGAGAGCCAACTTTTGAGAGAGTTTTAGGAACAATTCTTCCCATCATGTTCTAAGTTTTTTTAGGGTTTGGTGAAAGTTGTCGAGTATTTGTGAGAAGAGATTGTATTTTGATTCTTGTTTCAACGCAATAAAATATCAAAGTTTGCTTACTCTTTGACATTATTTGTTCTTGCATCCAAGCCCGGGAGGGAAATTTGCAAGTAATCTATTTGTCTAGACTCGGGAGAGTTAGACTCACGAAAGGAGTAAGTGCGGTATTCAACTTGATTGGAGGATACTAACTCGGCCTAGGGATAGATTAAGAGTTTCAACGGCTAAAAGAAGTGTGAGATTGGTTATTGGTTATAATTGATTAACGTCGGGAGGTATCATCAAGGATTGACCTTCAATAGTGTTTTGACTTAGGGATAAGCAGAGCCATACAAGGACACTTTACCGAACTTTAGTAAATCTGTCCAAGAGCAAGGGATTGTTGTGGCAGAGAACATTGTCGTTACTGAGACAGTATCTGTAGTACTACCGAGGCAGTGCAATGCAATTACATTGAAAAGAAGCAAATCAATCAAATCCATAATATAACACAACTGGATCCTATTGTAACAACCGTAGTGGTTAAATAATAATAATAATTGATGAGTGCCTAAAAGGCAGTTAATTATTACCCTTCTCAAGGTACTTTATATATCTATTATACACCAATTTGAACTAAAATATGGACTCTTTGGG
Source organism: Abelmoschus esculentus (assembly GCA_035048815.1). Classification (NCBI taxonomy): domain Eukaryota; kingdom Viridiplantae; phylum Streptophyta; class Magnoliopsida; order Malvales; family Malvaceae; genus Abelmoschus; species Abelmoschus esculentus. Next base: position 5,129,063 of record JAUCBN010000026.1, on the reverse strand, counting down.
TAAATATTGAATATTCTTTTATCATTACTTACAAGGTCAGTATTTATAGAGAATGCATATATTATTACATATTCTGTACATGCAGGAATATCCAGAGCAGAAGCGGCAGTGAAACAAAGTTGAGGCCGAGGTAGAAGACAAGGTCGCAACAAAATCCAGTGCGGCAGCATCAACAATGGAGGCGCAATAAAAGATAAAAATATAGAGAACATTCTGGAAGATGCAGCGTACCAATTGGACCAGGCTAACGCGCTAAAAGCACAAGTCAAAGACCAAGCGGGAAAATCCTTCTAGAAGGCGACAAACTTGGAAATATCAGATCCCTTGAAGAAGACTTGTTCCTTACTACAAGTTGAAGTCTATTTAGGAAAGGTTTGCCCTAGGTTAAGACTATATATACCCTAGCCGACCACATTGTTTAGAGAGCCAATTTTTAGAGAAAACCTTTCTCCCTAAGAATTATACCCAAACGACAATATGTTCTAAATTTCTTAGGGAAAGGTGAAGGTTGTCGATATTAGTGAGAGGAGATTGATTCTTGTTTCTTTGTTCTTATACAATAATAATATCAAAGTTTGCTTATCCTATTGCCATTCTTTGTTCTTGTATTCAAGCTCGAGAGAGAAGTTTGTAAGTAATCTATTTATCTAGCATCGAGAGGTGAAGATTCACGAAAGGGATAAGTATGGTATTGTAGACACTAACTTGGCCTAGAGATAGGTTAAGAGTTTCAGCAGCTAAAAGAAGTGTTGGATTGGTTGGTAGTTATCGTTGATTTACACCGAGAGGTATCGTCAAGGACTGGTCATCAACAACACTCTGACTTAGAGATAAGCGGAGTCAACTACGGATACTTTGCTGAACTTTGATGCCTTTGCCCAAGAGCAAGAGATTGCCGCGGCAGAGAACACCAATACAACCGAGGTTGTATCTACAGCACTATCGAAGCAGTATTGTGTAATTGCATTGGACAAGAAGAAGATCAATTGAATCCACTAATTGGCGCAGCTGGATCCTACCCACTTTCTCTATATAGTTCTCAACCTTTTATTTTATATTTTGTTATTTAATTATTTAGTTAGTTAAACAAATCAACTTATCTGTGTGTTTACTTTGTTTTCAGGAGCAAGGGAACAAGGGGAGACATATTATGTATACCAATCCCTGTGGAGACGATATATGACATACTTATCATTTTATTACTTGGCGACGTGTACACTTGAACTCAATTGCGCTTTTATTACATGCATCAAGTTTTTGGCGCCGTTGCCGGGGATTAGCAACTAAATTGTGTTTTTCTTTATTTTCTTGCTCTTTAATTATTCTTAATCTAACTTTAATTCTAACTATTTATTTATTTTATTCTTTATTAACTTTGATTTATTTGGTTTATGACCAGGGCAAACCCGAGTGGACCATTGTACAAATTGGATCCTGAGATTGAACGCACAAGACATCATCTGAGACGCAATCTGTTCCAAGTCATGGATAATCCACCAAGAGGACAAATTTCACCTGTTGATCATAATATACTACCACTAGCAATGCCACAGCAGCCACTGCCGCAACCATTGCCGAGACAACCCACTGTCAGAGACTATCTGGTGGAAGATCTAAACGGACTCAACCCTGGCGTAGTCTCCCCAGAAATCGAAGCAACTCACTTTGAGCCCAAACCAGTGATGTTCAACATGTTGAACACAATTAGACAGTTTAGTGGGTCTGCTACTGAAGATGCAAGACAACATCTTAAATCTTTCATGGAAGTGTGCAACTCTTTCAAGATTCAAGGAGTCCATGAAGATATTTTACGAATAAAATTGTTCCCCTATTCACTGAGGGATAGGGTGAAAACTTGGTTAAATGGTATCCCAGCAGGATCCATAGGATCTTGGGAGGAACTTTGCCGAGAATTCATTAAGAGGTTTAACCTGACAAATCTCTATGATCACATCCGTAATGAAATCACATCATTCCGGCAAGATGAAGATAAACCGATGTATGAGGCATGGGAACGTTACAGAGAACTATTAAACAAATGCCCACTACATGGTTTTCCCTTGTGGACGCAAGTCTCCATGTTTTATAATGCTACCAATGCCTCCACAAGGATGATGTTAGACGCTTCCGCAAATGGGACACTTTTGGATAGAGCACCCGCGGAGGCCATTGAGATTATGAACAAACTCGCAAGGAACGATTTCCAATTTCCTACATCAAGGTGAGGAGGAATGAAACGTCACGCCACAGCCCATGAATTAGATACATCCAGTTCGGTGGCAGCACAATTGGCTTCTCTGACCAAGATGGTTCAGAATATGCAAGCCCAGAGAAACATAAATGAGGTTAAGGCAGTTAACTCATCGGATTACATGCAAGAAGAGGAGACCAACCTATATGTTGGAAACTATAACAGAAACAATCAAATTATGTTCAACAATTACAACCCATCCTGGAAAAGGCATCCAAACTTTTCATGGAGTAACCCTAACAATGCCTTAAATCCAATTAATCAAGCCCCTGGATTCTAGCATTAAAACCAGAACCTGCCGCAGCAGAATACTCTGTAGCCCATGCCACAGCAGCAGGTACAACAACAACAGTCTCTGAATGCATTAGCAGATTCTCTCACGGCTTTTATGTCAAAGACTGATGCTTACATGATCGAGAATAGTCGCTTCATGAAGTGTACTGATGACTTCATAAACCGAACCGAAATGAGACTGCAGAACCAGGAGGCCGCGATAAAATCTCTAGAAACCCAAGTTGGTCAATTTGCCCGACAACAAAATACTAGACCATCATGGGGTTTACCTAGCAATACTGAAGTTGCTAAGATGTTAGGCCACGAGCAATGCAAGATAATTACAACACGAAGTGGCCTACAATTAAAAGATAAAGAAGGGACCTCAACCGATAGAGTCCAACCAGGAAAATAACATCATGAGGACTCAGAAGTTGAGCAGGACCCTGCCAAAAGCACTGCCACGACAGCAGAACCAGAAATATCAGAACCACCTACCGAGGCAGCTGTAGATAAGTTCACCCCAGGTATTAAAATCAATATCTAAGGAAACCTGGAGGATATAAGACCACCACCTCCTTTCCCATATAGGCTAAAGAAGCACAAACAGGATCACCAATTTCAGAAATTCTTAGACATATAAAAGCAGGTCCATATCAACTTGCCACTAGTTGAGGCTATTGAACAAATGCCTAACTATGCCAAGTTCTTAAAGGACATAGTACCCAAACGACGAAGGCTAGGGGAATTCGAAACGGTGGCAGCCACTGAAGGTTGCATGGCCATGTTGCATAATCGCATGTCGCCCAAGCTAAAAGGTCTTGGCTGCTTCACAATCCCCTATACGATTGGGGATGGTTATAAAGGAAAGGCCCTATGCGACTTGGGAGCAAGCATCAACCTTATGCCCAAATCAGTTTTTCAAAAACTTGGAATAGGACGGGCAAAACCAACAAAAGTACTGCTCCAACTTGCGGATCGATCCTATATACATCCTAAAGGCAATATTGAGGACATTCTAGTGAAAGTTAACAAGTTTATATTTACTGCCGACTTTCTTGTCCTTGATTGTAAAGCCGACGACAATGCACTGATCATATTGGGTCGATCTTTCCTTGCTACTGGACGCAACATCATTGATGTGGAAAATGTTGCAGCTCACAATATAGATAAATGATCAACAAGCCAAGTTGAACGCCTTCCATAATCTTCCAAATTTAGACGCTCTAGTAGAATGTAAGGCTCTCCATACACCATATCAGGGTACTAAAATATCTTGCTTGGGCAGCACGCTCGGCAGACCATTCGGTAAACGAATAAAACCCAAAGGAGAAGCTGAATGCACTAAAGGGACTGACCAACTCATGAAGAAAGATACGGGCCAGAAAGAGATAATGAAAGTGGGAGATGCATTCACATGCACTCCAAAAGTAACATAATCTTTTCCCTTCCACTTTAATTATTATATTAGGATTAGTTTATATAATATTATTTTCAGTATTTTATGTTGTTATGCTTTATTTTCAGTATTTTATATTTTTATGTTTCTTTTAATAAATAAAGCAACGAATGTAGAAAAAGTATGTCATAGTAGGAAGTTTGTTGCCGCGGCATTGCATTGTGTTAGAACCGCAGAACTCCTAACGGGTAGAAATAGTGTAACGACTCTCTGCCGAGAAATTTGCTGCGGCTGTAACTGTGCAACAAGGAAGTAAATATCTAACGGCTATATTTTTAACAGTCATATTTTTTACAGCCTATATAAGCAGACTCATTGTTGTGCATTATTTACTCTTGCATTCCTACTAATTTTGCTTCTTTGAACAATCTTGCTCTTACTATTTTTCAAATCCCTAGAAATTTTTAGAACTCTCTCTATTACTCTAGAATTTCTCAAACCATTCTCCACGAACAATCAATGGCTTTTTACACAAGATTCGCCCCGGCCACAGTCGTTGACCGATTTAACCGCTTTTTCGTTGCTCGGCAATTATGGGAAGAGTAGGGATTTCAACAGAGCAATGAGATATACTTCGGCATTGAATCATACTTATTCAACAAGATTCAGCATCAGGATTGGGAGGCTTTTTGCCTACAGCCTCCACCGGCGAATGCCACAATTGTGAGGGAATTTTATGCACATGGTCCGAGTAAAGACACCCTCTTTATCCACTGCCGAGGCAAGCCTGTAAAGCTTGATGCCAAAGTCATCAATGAATTTTATGGTCTCACACCCACACGAGATGATCATGCCGAACTCGTAGACAACACCACCACTCAAGACTATGAAGAGATTAAAGATGAGCTTTGTTACAGCAACACCTCATGGAAAATCGGTTCCCATAAGGGTTTAGTAACAAGGCATAGTCTAATACCCGAGGCCAAGATGTGGTGTACTTTGTCAAAAGACGACTTATCCCAACCTCCCATAACAGCACAGTAGATCGCAAAAGACTGGTGCTGATCCAGTCCATCATCAAGAAGAGAAGCATCAACATTGGAGAAATCATTCTTCACGAAATTCATGAATATGGTAAGAAGGAACGTGGACCGCTTTACTTCCCATGTTTAATCTCTGCCTTGTGCATTAGTGCAGGAGTTCCGGTCGAAGACACAAATGAATACACGTCAACTCGGCAAGGATGGACAAGCGATTTCTACCATCGAGTTATACAGATAACGCATGTAGAACCTATCCAGGCAACATCACAGTAGTTTACAACCGACTTCACCGCCAGAGGGCAATATTAAACAAAAGCACCAGCCTCTACCGAATCAACTACCGCAGCAGACCCGTACCAAGAAATTCTACAAAGGATGACAGCCATGGACCTTTGCCAACAACGCTACATGGAGTTCCAGCGCGACTTCAACACATCACTAGCCAACATGATGCAAAGTTTCCCACATCAAGGGGCGTAATTTCCAGAGTTCCCAGCCAACATGTTCGTCACTGTCGCCCCTTATACTAAGACAATACCTTCCCCAGGGCCGCAACCATCTTACCAGCCATGGCCGCACCAACAGTTTCATGCTGTCGGACCTTCCAGGCCAGCAAGGTCTGCTGGAGTATCATCTATCAGCCAAAGGCCATCAAAGAGGCGAGTTATCTTTAACTCTCCCGAAAGGGAACCAATCCCTATGCCTAGTCTCAGTAGAGATACGTTGTCTCGCGAGATCGATGAATACCACAGTTCGTCCCATGAATCAGCAATACCCACTGCCACGGTAGGGGGCAGAACGGAAATCATAGACACAGAAAATATGGACGAAGTAGAAGAAGGGGATGAGGTTATGGCACCGACGCACCGCACACCGCCCAATAGAGTTTAGCCGCATCGACATGCTAAACAACAGCAATCACCAGCACAAGGATCCAGACGAAAGGCATCAACAGCAAGGCCTAGGAGAATGCTCCGTACAAGCAGCTCCTCGGAGTCATTATAAATATTTCCTTTACTGCTTTTGTCTATTTCCATATTTAATTGTTGCTTGCCTCATATTTTGAGCATTGAAGGCAATGCTCGGTTTGAGTTTGGGGGAGATTGTAGGTGCTGAAGCACTACCGAGGCATTACCATGAAAAGGGAGTAAACTTTTTCTGAATTTTTTTTACAATATTCTCTTTTCTTAAATTTTTGTTTGTAATCTTGCACTGCCCTACATCAACTTTGCTTTAGTTTACTCCTGTAAGGCTATAGAAATCTTTCTCCTAACCATGGCTAAGTTATATTTTAAAGGGATAACTATAGAATACTCATGGAATAGAACTTAGAAGCTTGCTTTAGGGTTAGAAAAAAAATAAACACTTTTTGGACTTGTTTGATTTAGGAATTCTTTTAATAAACTTAGTTGATAAAGACTTTGAACCTTTTGGAAAAATAACTAGAGGTTCCTATCACTAGCTCTAGTTTTGCTCCCCTTCGTGCTAGAGGTGCTCGAAACTGGCTCTAGTATGCTAAATAGGTGGTTAATAAAAAAAATAATAAACAAAAGAAGAAAATAAAAAACGCATAACTTGAGGTGCCCGAAATTGACTCAAGACTTGTTGTTTTAAGGAGACAGCTTTAGTTCAAGATTCTATTTGTCTTGAACTTAGAGTTTATCTAAGAAAGCCTCGAAACAGCCTTATCCATAAAACGCACACACGCACCTAGCCTTATAGCTTGTTTCTTAGTAAAAGTCCTTGAGTAAACTAATGGCTAAAACGGAGAGATAGACATGACCATGGTGGGGAGAATAGATGGAAGAGTAAGACCAAAGGGGAGTAAGGTTCGACAATGTGATTTTTTGCATTGCTTGAGGAAAATCAATAGTTCGAGTTTGGGGGTATTTGATCAATGCCTAAAAGGCAGTTATTTACTACCCTTCTCATGGCACTTTATGCATCTATTATACACCAACTTGAACTGAAATATGGACTCTTTACGCGAATATTGGATATTCTTTTATCATTACTTACAAGGTAAATATTTATAGAGAATACAAATATTATTACATATTCTGTACATGCAGGAATATCCAAAGTAGATGCGGCAGTGAAGCAATATTGAGACCGAGGCAGAAGACAAGGCCGCGGTAGAATCCAGTGTGGCAGCACCAACAATGGAGGCACAATAAAAGATAAAAATATAGAGAACATTCTGGAAGATACAGCGCACCAATTTGACTAGGCTAGCGCGCTAAAAGCCCAAGTCAAAGACCAAGCGAGAAAACCCTTCTAGAAGGCGACAAACTTAGAAATATCAAATCCCTTGAAGAAGACTTGTTCCTTACTACAAGTTGAAGTCTATTTAGGAAAGCTTTGCCCTAGGTTAATACTATATATACCGTAGCCGACCATATTATTTAGAGAGCCGATTTTTAGAGAAAACCTTTCTCCCTAAGAATTCTACCTAAACGAAAATATGTTCTAAATTTCTTTAGGAAAGGTGAAGGTTGTCGATATTAGTGAGAGGAGATCGATTCTTGTTTTTTTGTTCTTATGCAATAATAATATCAAAGTTTGCTTATCCTATTGTCATTCTTTGTTCTTGCATTCAAGCTCGAAATAGAAGTTTGTAAGTAATTTATTTATCTAGCATCGAGAGATATAGATTCACGAAAGAGATAAGTACAGTGTTGTAGACACTAACTCGGCCTAAAGATAGGTTAAGAGTTTCAGCAGCTAAAAGAAGTATTGGATTGGTTGGTGGTTATCGTTGATTTACACCAAGAGGTATTGTTATGGACCAATCATCAACAACACTCTGACTTAGAGATAAGCGGAGTCAACTACAGACACTTTGCTGAACTTTGATGCCTCTACCCAAGAACAAGAGATTGTCGCGACAGAGAACACCAATATTGCAGAGGCTGTATCTGCAGTACTGTCAAAGTAGTGTTGTGTAATTGCATTGGATAAGAAGAAGATCAATTGAATCCACTAATTGACGCAGCTGGATCCTACCCACTTTCTCTATATCATTCTCAACCTTTTATTTTATGTTTTGTTGTTTAATTATTTAGTTAGTTAAACAAATCAACTTATCTGTGTGTTTACTTTGTTTTCAGGAGCAAGGGAACAAGGGGAGACATATTAAGTATACCAATCCCTGTGGAGACGATACATGATATACTTATCATTTTATTTCTTGGCAACGTGTACACTTGCACTCAATTACGCTTTTATTACACGCATCAATAATAATAATAATAAGGTATTTCTTTTGAGGGTTTTTTTAAGACCATGTTAGGTCCTATATAAATAATATTTTAGATCTGAAAATGGTTTCTGACTCGAATATAAAACTCTCCATCTCCTACAACCGACCACCACTTGATCTCCGTCTCTGCCGCACCATAGGTGTCACCGCAAGCAACATCCGAACCGCCACCTTCCCCTGACCAAAACCCCTCTCCCGACGCGCCGGTTGGCAGCTTGTATCGCCGCAAATCGGGCAGCTTATATCCCGCTGATAATTCCGCTGATAATTCCGCTGATAATTCCGCCTATTTACGGTTCCTAGCATCAACAGTTACCAGGTTAGCATTCGTATGGCACCTTATGAGGCTTTGTATGGACGTAAGTGTCATACTCCTATCTGTTAGCCCGAGCTGTATGATCGGAAAGCTTTGGGTCCTGAGTTGATTCAAGAGACTGAGGAAACGGCCAGATTGATCTGGGATCGCCTAAAGAAAGCTTTTACCAGACAAAAATCTTATGCTGACCGGAGAAGAAAGGATATAGAGTTTGAGGTTGGTGATCAGATTTTCTTAAAATTCTCTTCATGGAAGAAAGTTTTAAGGTTTGGGTGTAAGGGAAAGCTGAGCCCTAGATATATTGGACCATACCGTATTCTGAAAAGAATCGGGTCTGTTGCGTACCAGTTGGAGTTACCTACTCAGCTTAGCCGTATCCATGATGTTTTTTATGTGTCCATGTTGAGACAGTACCACCCAGATTCGAGTCATATCATTCAAGCTCAGGATGTTGAGTTACGCCAAGACTTGTCTTATGAGGAAGAACCCGTTCAGATCCTGGAGTTTGATGAAAGGTGATGCATACAATAAAAGCGCAATTGAGTGCAAGTATACACGTCATCAAGTAATAAAATGATAAGTATTTCGTATATCGTTTCCACAGGGATTGGTATACTTAATATGTCTCCCTTGTTCCCTTGCTCCTGAAAAATAAAGTAAAAACACAGATAAGTGGATTTGTTTAACTAACTAAATAATTAAATAAAAAAACATAAAATAAAAGGTTGAGAACGATATAGAGAAAGTGGGTAGGATCCAGCTGCGTCAATTAGTGGATTCAATTTATCTTCTTCTTGTCCAATGCAATTACACAACACTGCTTCGATAGTACTGCAGATATAGCCTCGGAAGCATTAGTGTTCTCTGCCGCGACAATCTCTTGCTCTTGGGAAGATGCATCAAAGTTCAGCAAAGTGTCCATAGTTGACTCTACTTATCTCTAAGTCAGAGTGTTGTTGATGACTGGTCCTTGACGATACCTCTTGGCGTAAATCAACGATAACCGCCAACCAATCCAATACTTCTTTTAGCAGCTGAAACTCTTAACCTATCTCTAGGCCGAGTTAGTTTCTACAATACCGTACTTATCTCTTTCGTGAATCTACACCTCTTGATGCTAGATAAATATATTACTTATAAACTTCTCTCTCGAGCTTGAATGCAAGAACAAGGAATGACAATAGGATAAGCAAAGTTTGATATTATTATTGCATTAGAACAAAGAAACAAGAAACAATCTCCTCTCACTAATATCTACAACCTTCATCTATCCTTAAGAAATTTAGAACATAATATCGTTAGGTACAATTCTTAGGGAGAAGGGTTTCTCTAAAAATCGACTCTCTTAACAATATGGCCGGCTAGGCTATATATAGTCTTAACCTAGGGCAAACCTTTCCTAAATAGACTCTAACTTGGAGTAAGGAACAAGTCTTCTTTCATAGGATCTGATATTTCCAAGTTTGCCGCCTTCTAGAAGGATTTTCCCGCTTGGTCTTTGACTTGGGCTTTTAGTGCGCTAGCCTGGTCCAATTGGTGCGTTGCATCTTCCAGAATATTCTTTATATTTTTATCTTCCATTGCGCCTACAATATTGATGCTGCCACTCTAGATGCAGCCGCGGCTTTGTTCCCTGCCTCGGCCTCAACACTGCTTCACTGTTGCTTTGGCCCTCGATATTCCTGCATGTACAGAATATGTAATAATATATGCAATCTCTATAAATATTGACTTTATAAGTAGTGATGACGGAATTAACCAATATTGCGCAAAGAGTCCATATTTCAGTTCAAGTTGGTGTATAATAGATGCATAAAGTATCATGAGAAGGGTAGTATATAACTGCCTTTTAGGAACTCATCAAAAGGATCCTGAGAAGAAGGCGTATCCTTATGGTTAAAGTTCAATGGAGAAACCATAGCCCTTCTGAGGCAACTTGGGAGATCGAGGAGTCAGTGAGGGAGCAATTTCTATATCTGTTCTATTCAGGTAAATTTCGAGGACGAAATTTCTTCTTAGGGGGGAGAGTTGTAACACCCGTAGTAGTTAAATAATAATAATAATAAGGTATTTCTTTTTAGTTTTTTTTAAGACCATGTTGGGTCCTATATAAGTAATATTTTAGATCTGAAAACGGTTTTTGACTCGAATATAAAACTCTCCATCTCCCACAATCGACCACCACTTGATCTCCGTCTCTACCGCGCCGTGGGTGTCACCGCCGGCAATATCTGAACCGCCGCCTTCCCCCGACCAAAACCCCTCTCCCGATGCTCTAGTTGGCCGCCTGTACCACCGCGAATTGGGCCGGAAACCCTTCTTCGAACCTAGGGTTTTTTACCCTACTAGAAATCTGTTCGATCAGCCTCCGATCGACGTTGAATCAGCGCGTCGCTGGTCCCGCCTTGCTCCTCGTTCGTGGCCGAGTAGAACGCCTCTAGTCCTAAACCCAACCATCGCCGGCAAGGCCTTTGTCGGAAGGTTTCTCCTTTTTGGGTGAGTTGGGTAAGAACCCTCTGATTCGTGTTTTTTTGGGATGTTTTGGCCTGAACTTTTATGTTTTTGGTTAGAAAGGGGAGAAATTCAGCTTTTTGGGGTGTTTTCCGACCGATTTTGGGCCGCGTGTGGCCTTTACGCTCCACCGAGGCGATTTTCGGCCGTCCTGGATAGTGGCCTGGAGCCGGCCGGTCCAAACCGGCCTGAACCAAACCAAACCCGACTCAAACCGATCCAACCTAGTGCGGCCTGAGCCGAACCGAACAAGTCAAACCAACCCGACTCATTAACCGACTCGACCTATTGACCGACCTGACCCATTGACCTTTGACCGTTGACCATGATGTCAATGTTAACTTTGACTGGTGACGTCAACGTTGACTTTGACCTAAAAAGTCAAAATTTTCAAAAACTCCTATTTTATGTTTTTCGACTTTCTGAGTCCATCTGTGAAGTCCGTTTCTCAAAATTCAAACCCGAAAGCCTCCAAATTGGACTTTTAAGTCTCGAGTCAAACTTTTCTTCTAAGTTAAGTAAGTCCAGAATTTGCTTTTAAAGTCTAATGTCTATACCTGATTGTTTGTAAGATCCTAAAGTTCTCCCAACCGTGTTCCGATCCAGCCCAGTTCCTCCCGTTTCGATCGAACCCGAGAGTTGATCGTAACCCGTATGTTCTTGTGCCTCTAATTGGTCAATTCAGTTTTTAGTTTTTGTTTTAATAAAATTATATCTTATATTTCTAGGGTCCAGTACTGCTACAGAGCGAGGTTCGAACGCCCAGTAGATCACCTACCTGTTTCACCCATTCGATGTGTGTTTCCTTGTGTGCTACATAACTGTATATTACTGTTTTCCTGTTTTGAACAAACTTGACATGTGCACATGACTACTTTTTCTGGATTTTACGTATATATATATATATATTTGAATTATAAGTATGAAACGCTCTTTATAATACTTCCTGTTTTGGTGCATACATAATATTGGATTATCTCTTGACATTGTTATCATTATGCCTGTTATCATTGCATGCCTAATATCTTGGGACTGGGACATAATACATAGTGTTGAGTTTCGGTTCAGCCTTGATCTCGCTGGTAATTTTGCCTGTTTACAGTTCCTAGCTTCGGTTAGGGTAATTCCGCCTGATATCGGTTCCCATGCTACAATCGGGGTAATTCTGTCTGTACCCTAAGGTGAATCCTTAGGTCTGTACCTTCTGGTGGGCCTAGGTTAATGCCTGTGTTCGATACTGTTCTGGGGAACTGTATCCAGGAGTTCGGTTGGAGGTAGCATGACATGCACATACATGACCTGATTTACTGTTATTACTGTTTATTGATTTTACTTGTATTTACTTGCACTGTTGGAACACACTGGGCTCCGTAGCTCATACCGTTTTCTCCCGCTTTCAGATAGCCGTGGATAGGCATCCCGGATTTGGCACTTGGAGGATCTACTCATTTCCAGTTATTCTTTTAAGTAATGCTTTAAATTTCCAGTTATATTTATAGTGACATGAGCTATTTTGTCAATGATGTTATTTTAAATATTTTATGTTTGACTTCGGATTTGAGGATTATTTTTCGTGAATAATTGTGTTTTCAGGACGTCCTATTTAAGTAACGTTTTTACTTGTTTTAAGTGACATCAAATTTTATTTTTTATATCGGTTATTTTAGTTTACTTGAAACTTGATTTATGTTTTAACAATCAATGTGACCTCTTGATTGGCTTCTCGCATAGGCCAGTTTAGGGGTTACACCTACTCTCTCTCTCATATTTGATATCACTTTAGTTAGTTTAGTTTATTTAGTTTAATCAATAATCAAACTTATCTGTGTTTTTACTTTTATTTTACAGAAGCAAGAAGACCAAAGGAAGCATATTAAGTATACCAATCCCTGAGGAGACGATAACTCGATAAAAATACTTATCACTTATTACTTGACGTGTAAACTTGCACTCCAATTGCGCATATTCAGCATGCATCATGTTTTTGACGCCGTTGCCGGGGATTGAAAACTAAATTTTATTTTCTTTATTTTCTTGCGTTTATTTTAGTATTAGTTATTTTTATTTTTATTTTTATTTTTATTTTTAATTTGGTTTTTGGTGTATGACAGGGCCAACCCTAGCTATCCACTGCACGAGATTGACCCAGAAATCGAAAGAACTTATCAAAGGCTGAGAAGACAAATCCAAGGAGCCACGGCAGTGAATCCAAGAAATCAGAACCTACCTAGGAGCAATGGTGGCCATCAACAGCAACCACTGTCGTGGCAGCTAACTGTTAGAGATTTTCTGGTGGAAGATCTGAAAAGATTGAATCCTGGAGTTGTTACACTAGAGATAGAGGCAACCCACTTTGAACTTAAACCTATGATGTTCAATATGCTTAATACTATTAGACAATTCAGTGGGGCTGCAACAAAAGATGCCAGAAAGCATCTCAAATCCTTCATGGAATTATGCAACTCTTTCAAAATCCAAGGAGTCCATGAAGACATTTTGAGACTGAAACTTTTCCCCTATTCACTGAGGGATAGGGCCAAAACGTGGTTGAATAGTATTTTGGCAGGATCAATTGGATCTTGGAGTGAACTCTACCGAGAATTCATTACGCGATTTAACCTTACAAATTTATATGATCGAATCCGTAATGAGATTACTTCTTTCAAACAGGCTGATGACGAACATATGTACGAGGCTTGGGAACACTACAGAGAGTTACTAAACAGATGTCCACTACATGGATTCCCACTATGGACGCAAGTAACCATGTTCTATAATGTCACCAATGCCCCGAAAAGGATGATGTTGGATGCCTCAGCAAACGACACACTCCTTGACAAAGCCCCGGAAGAAGCTATAGAAATTCTAAACAAACTCGCAAGGAACGATTTCCAATTTCCTACTTCTAGGCGAGGAGACTAAGACGCAAAGCCACAGTGAATGAATTAGAAACCAACAATTAAGTGGCAACACAGTTGGCATCTTTAACAAAAATGGTTCAGAACATGCAGGTACATCAAAATACTCATGAGGTAAAAGCAATAAATTCTTTGGAGTATATGCAAGACGAGAAAACTGGCTTTTATGTGGGTAACTACAACCGGAATAACAACATGATATCAAATACATACAATCTGACATGGAAAAGGAAACCAAACTTTTCATGGAGTAATCCTAACAATGCCCTGAACCCCACCAACCGGGCCTCAAGTTATCAACATTCTCTGCCGTAGCAGCAAGTGCGGCAATCACTGTCGCAGCAACAGATGCACCAGTAGCAGCAGCCTATGAACTCATTAGAGAATACTCTCAAGACCTTTATCCTGAAAACTGAATCATATATGGCTGAGAACCGCAATTTCATGAAGAGAACTAATGACTTCATGAATAGAACAGACATGAGGCTGCAAAACCAAGAAGCTGCTATAAAATCACTAGAAACCCAAGTTAGTCAATTTACTCAAAGAAAAAATACTAGACCACAGGGGGGATTACCTAGCAATACTGAAGTTGCTAAGGGAATGGGCCATGAACAGTGCAAAGCAATCACAACAAGAAGTGGCCTACAATTGAAGGAAACAATGGGCAAGTCAGAAACCAAAGTTCCACCAGCAATACAAGAGGACACAGACAAGGACAATGTCTCAGTAGAGAGCTCGACAGCACTTGTACTGCCTGCCGAGACAGCAAGACACACAGTGGTCCCAGGCATTAAATTCCAAACTAATGAGACCCTGGAAGAGATGAGACCACCACCACATTTCCCACAAAGGTTGAAAAAAAAACATGATCACCAGTTTAAAAAGTTCTTGGATATTTTAAAATAATTCCACATCAACTTGCCATTTGTTGAGGCAATTGAACAGATACCCAACTATGCTAAATTCTTGAAAGACATTGTGTCTAAGAGAAAGAAGCTAGGCGAGTTTGAGACAGTGGCAGCAACTGAAGGGTACATGGCAATGCTACACAATCGTATGCCATCCAAACTGAAGGATCCTAGATGCTTTACCATACCTTATGCGATTGATAACAATTATAAAGGAAAGACACTATGTGATCTAGGAGCAAGCATAAATCTCATGCTCAAATCAGTTTTTCAAAAACTTAGAATAGGAAGGGCAAAACCTACGACAGTGCTGCTCCAACTTACGGATAGATCCTATGTGCATCCTAATGGAAAAATTGAGGATATATTGGTAAGGGTTGACAAGTTTATTTTCCCTGTCGACTTCCGTGTCCTTGACTGTGAAGTAGACATAAATGCACCAATCATCCTAGGAAGACCTTTCCTTGCTACTGGACGAACCTTAATAGATGTGGAGAATGGAGAGTTGACAATGAGGGTCAATGATCAGCAAGTCAAACTCAATGCATTCCATAATTTGAAAAAAATAGATGGTCTAGAAGAGTGCAAAGCCCTCAAGAAAATAGATGCAGATACTAGAATATCCTGCCTAGGAAGCACGCTCGACAGACTATTTGGTAAGAAAATTAAAGTCAAAGTGGAGGCAGAAAATAAAGAAGGGATTGTCCAACACCTACAGAAAAGTCCAAGCCAACAAGAGATGAGCAATTTGGAAGATAAATTTACATGCACTCCACCAGTAACATAATCTATTCCCTTCTATTCTATTTTATTATATTAGGATTAGTTTTTTTTAGAATTTATATGGTTCTTTTATTTTCAGTATTTTTCTGTAATATTTTAGTAATATTTTTTATGACTATTTTATTTTTTATAAGAAAATAAAATCAAGAATAAAAGAGAATTAGTTCAGAGCAGAAACTCTACCGAGGAAGTAAATAGTTTCAAAAGCCGCAGAAGTTCCAACCGGTAGAAATAGTGTAATGGCTATCTACCGAGTTTTCCGCCGCGACAGTAATTGCTAAAGGGCAGTAAATTTAAAACGGCTACAAAACGGCTAGTGGTTAAAACGGTCACACTGTCGAGGCCTATATAAGGAGCAACCCTCTGTTGAACTATTCACTCTCGCATTCTTGAATTCTTTAGCGTTCTAGTCAATCTTGTTCTCACAATAATCCCAATCTTTTCAAATCATCAATGGCAACATACAATAGATTTGCTCCCGCCACTATTCTAGAACGATTCAACAAATCCTTTGTTGCTCGACAGTTGTGGAAAGAGCAAGGATTTTAGCAATCTGAGAAGGAAAATCTCGGCATTGAACACTATCTGTTCAACAAGATTCAGCATTAAAAATGGCAACTCTTTTGGATACAATCTGACTAGGCTAATGCAACCATAGTGCGCGAGTTTTATGCACATGGGCCAAGCAAGGACAATCTCTTTATCCACTGCCGAGGCAGACCTGTCCGCCTGGATGCTGAAACAATCAACGAGTTCTACAGCCTAGCACCGAAATGAGATAGGCCTGCCGAATTCATGGACGACATCACCACCCAAGACTATGAATTAATCAAGGACGACCTTTGTTACATCAACACTCTATGGGAAATTGGTGCCCATAAAGGTTCTGTGACAAGGCAAAGCCTCAAGCCCGATGCAAAATTGTGGTGCACATTCGTCAAAAGACGCCTCATCACTACCTCCCACAATAGCATAGTGGACCGCAAAAGATTGGTGCTGATCCAATCAATCATCAACAAGAGGAGCATCAATATTGGAGAAATCATTCTTCGAGAAATTCATGATTATGGTAAGAAGGAACATGGACCGTTATATTTCTCATGTTTAATATCTGATTTATGTATTGCTGTAGGAGTACCAGTAAAGATACAGACGAATACACACCAACAAGGCAAGGATGGACGAGATAATTTTGTCACAGAGTGATGCAGATCACACAAGCAGAACCTATCCAGGAAACACCACAGCAGTTCACTACTGACTTCACTTTCGGAGTCCAGTACACGGTAGAGATGCCAGGCACTACCGAAGCCCGTGCCGCAGTAGACCCGTACCAGGAAATTCTTCAGAGGATAGAAGCCAAGGACCTTTGCTAGCAAAGATACATTGAATACCAAAGAGACTTCAACAGCACCCTTGCTCAGATGATGATGCAAATTTTCCTCAACCAAGGAGCACAATTTCCAGAATGCCCTACAAACATATTTGTAACGGCAGCACCTTACACAGAGACCCTCCATCTCCAAGGCTAAGACCATTTTTCACCTCTAGACCGTAGCAGCAATTCCATGCAACTGGCCATCTAGGGCAGCAGACGTTGCCGGGGTATCATCCGCAAGCAGAAGACCTTCAAAGAGAAGGAGAGTTTTCAGCACTCCCCCAAGATCCCCAATTCCAATGGACAGTCTATCAATTGAGATAGATGACTATGTTCATCAGAGCTCATCAATTGCCGAACCTAGCATCTAGTATGCTAGGGCAGATCCAAAAAACGAACAAACAAAAATCATGGACACAGAAGATGAAGGAGGAGAAGTTAATGCCCCAATAAAAAGGGCAACGCCTACGAGAGTTCAGCCGCCGAGAAGAGCAAAGCCATCACCATCACCATCACCAAAGGGATAACCATCAACAACTAGACCAAGGAGACAAATTGTAGAAGAGGGTTCTTCCGAATCATATTAATTGTTCTTCTTTTTTGTTACCTATATAAACTATTTTTTTTAATATCTGCTTATTTTTTTTTAATTTTTTATCTACTGTCTTCCCCTAAATTAAGCATTGAGGAAAATGCTTGGTTTGAATTTGGGGGTATAGATCTACTGTCGAGGCAATCTATTGTCGTAGCCTTGCCATGAAAAGGAAGTTTTTAGTGATAAATTTTTTTGTTTTATATCCACCATTGTACTTAAAACTATTGCCATACTTTTGGACTGCTCTTCATCAGTATTGTCTTAGTTTATTCTTAAAAGAAATAAAAATCTTTCTCCTTACCATAGTTAGGATCTGTTCTGAAGACTTGATTCTAGGATACTTGAGGAGAACAACTTAGAAGCTTACTATAAGGTTGAACTTTAAAAACACTTTTAGGACATGTTTGGCTATAGGAATTCTTTTAATAAACTTAGGTGATAAAGACTTAGAATTTAGAAAGGTGACTAGAGGTGCCTATGACCGGCTCTAGGGAAAACTCTTCTTCATGCTAGAGGTGCCCGAAATTGGCTTTAGTATGCATAAAAGAATAGCAAAAGAAATAAGGAGTTATGAAATAGAAAACACAATATTTGAGGTGCCCGAAATTGGCTCAAGGAATTGTTGTTATAAGAAGAGTACACTAAAACCAAGTCTATTTGTCTTGAACTTAGAGTTTATCTAAGAAGGCCTTTATTCAAACTTGTCCACAAAAACGCACACACACACTAGCCTTATAGTTTATCTTCTAAGTATACTCTTAGGAAACCGAAATGTTAAGTCTAAAGAATAGACATAGTTATGGTGGGAGAATAGATGGGAGGATAAGACCAAGAGAGAATAGAGTTTAACAAATTGATTATTTGCATTGCTTGAGGACAAGCAATAGTTCGAGTTTGGGGGTGTGATAAATGCTCAACTCACTATCACTTTCTACACTTTTCATGGGCACTTATCATCAAATCCACACCTATTTGAACCAATGCATGATCTTAATGTAATAAATTTAGGGATTATGCCATTAAAGATTATATTTGTAGAAAAGGCATACTTTACTACATTTTCTTATCTGTGTAGGAACAAGTACTGCCGAGGCAGCAGAAAGAGGCCGAGACAAGACCTGATGCCGAGGCAGCAAAAGATAAAAAAGCAATATGGCTGGCAGCTGAAGGAGAAAAATGCGGAGAATATTGCTAAATAAGAAGCCCAAGAATCAGAGTTGGACAATACAAGAAAAGCCCAAGGACAAGGCCACGCGGGATGAAACCTTCTAGAAAATCAAACTCGGAAATATTTATCCTATGTACATAACTTGTTCCCTACTCCAAGTTATACTCTAATTAGGAAATGTTTTCCCTAGGCCAAGCTTATATAAGGCATAGCCGTCCTAAGGGTTAGATAGACCATAGACGATAGATATAAAGAGCCGATTTTTAAGAGAGTTTTAAGAACAATTCTTCCCATCATGTTCTAAGTTTTCTTAGGGTTTGGTGAAGGTTGTCGAGTATTTGTGAGAACAGATTATATTTTGATTCTTGTTTCAATGAAATAAAATATCAAAGTTTGATTACTCTTTGCCATTCTTTGTTCTTGCATCTAAGCCCGGGAGGGAAGTTTGCAAGTGATCTATTTGTCTAGACTAGGGAGAGTTAGACTCACGAAAGGAGTAAGTGCGGTATTCAACTTGATTGATGGATACTAACTCGACCTAGGGATAGGTTAAGAGTTCCGGCGGATAAATGAAGTGTGGGATTGGTTGATGGTTATAATTGATTAACACCGGGAGGTATCATCAAGGACTGACCTTCAATAGTGTTTCGACTTAAGGATAAGTGGAGCCATACAAGGACACTTTGCCAAACTTTGGTAAATCTGCCCAAGAACAAGGGATTACCGCGACAAAGAACATTGTCGATGCCGAGACAGTATCTGTAGTACTGCCGAGGCAGTTGAACAGAAGTAAATCAATTAAATCCGCAATACAACACAACTGGATCCTACTCTCTCTCATATTTGATATCACTTTAGTTAGTTTAGTTTATTTAGTTTAATCAACACTCAAACTTATCTGTGTTTTTACTTTTATTTTATAGAAGCAAGAACACCAAAGAAAGCATATTAAGTATATCAATCTCTAAGGAGACGATAACTTGATAAAATACTTATCATTTATTACTTGACGTGTACACTTGCACTCTAATTGTGCATATTCAGCACACATCAGAGTTGATGAATAGCCTCATCCTATTCTTCCAATAGGGGTAGTTATCTCCATTGAAGAAGGGTGACTTGGTTATGGAATATGACTCGTTCCATGAACTGGAGGTAGAAGTCATTTGATTCTTCTTATAGAGATATGATCAACACTCCTTGGATCTTCTTTGGTAGATGTAAACCTCTTCAAAGATTAGGCTCTGATATCAATTATTGAGTTGATCGATCTTTGGAAGATGGCCAAGAGGGGGGTGAATTGACAATTTAAAAAATTGATGTGGAAAAATTTCGGTAAAAATATGGAAAATGAAGAACAAGTGATTTATAGTGGTTCAAGCTTCGAACAAGCTCTACATCCACTACCTTAGCTCCCACTAAGGATTTTGAAACCAATTCACTAATTGAATTTGACATTTTTCTCGGTTCAAGGGATAACCGTTACAATTCAAATCAATTCTTCTACCCAAGAATTGATTCAACCTCACAAGATGGTACAAAGGAATAAAGGCAAATAAAAGGATCTATCCCAAGACAAATATTGTCCCGATTACAAATGAACTCTTCCTAAACTCAATTTTACAAGAATCAAATTAAAGTACACAAGTTGGGAGGCTAGGATTGGCAATGAAGTGCTTTAAATTGGATTTGATTACTTGGATTTTGCTTGAGGTTCAATAGTTGTTAATGTTGTTGAAAATGCTTCATTTTATACCTTCTCATTGATTTCTAACTGTTGTGGTTGTTAGGAATGTAAGGCCATTGAGACTTCATTTACCATTCATAAATGCACTCTGCAGTAGGTGGTCTCGAAACACAGGCTATCTGTTTCAAAATAGACCAAAGTAGAAAGAGTCGTTGTACATTTAATTGAGGGGGTATCGGTACATGCTTCGATACCTTTATGAAACTGTAAGGTTGGGTATTGAACCATGTTTTAGAATAGGCTAACCACCAATCAAAAATTAACTGCCACCAACGGTCGACTCATTTAATGTTAAAATAGCCGTTGGGGATTAAGGGGTGTATTGATTCCAATAGCGATACCTGGAGACAATTTTTTTAAATGATTTTAAAAATTATTTAAAGTCTTTGAAGTGATTCGATACATGGTTCAAAACAGATGTTGGCGGTGAAGAAAAGGTATCGAACCTTGTTTTGATACTTGTTCTTGATCTCAAGAACAAGGCTTTAAAAACCCAGATGTATCGATACTTGTTCTTGGGGTATCGATACCCTCGTATAAAAACACTTAGAATTTTATTTCAAAGTTCTTGGTTTGACTTAAAAGTAAATATTTTACTTAAATACTTATAAATTTATTACAAGATAGTCCTTATAATTAATTGTTATATCAAAATCAAATTTAGTTTTATAGTGATTCACGTCAGAACTTTGGAAAAAGATCCATAATGCTTTTATACTAAGTTGCACTTCAGTACAACTTTTCATCCATAAATTGATGGTCAATTTGAACGTGTTATTCATATTCTTGAGGATACGCTATGATGTTGTGTTGTGGACTTTAAAGGTAGTTGGGAAGAAAAACTATCGTTGGTTGAGTTTGCTTACAACAATAACTACCAGTCAAGTTTCAAGATGGCACCATTTGAGGCTTTGTATAGGCGCAAATGTAGGACTTACTTGTGTTGGACTGAGCATAATGAGAGAAGGATCGTGGGATCTAACCTAGTTAAACAAACAAAAGAGAAAGTTTAGATCATTAAACAGAGGTTGCAAGAAACATTTGATCGCCAAAAAGCTTATGTAGACTAGAGGCAGAAATATATTGAGTATAAGGTTGAGGAGAAAGTGTTTCTTAAGGTGTCACCATGGAAAGGGATCATCCATTTTGGAAGGAAAAACAAGTTGAATCAAAGGTTTATAGGACTCTATGAGGTGTTTGAGAGATTTGGACTAGTGGCTTATCGGCTAGCTTTGCCTCCGGAATTGACATGTATCCAGAATATGTTCCATTTGTCAATGATGAGGCATTACTACTCAAAACCTTCATATGTTTTATCACCCAAGGATGTTGAGGTTAATATAGATTTAAACTATGAAGAGGAGCCGATAAGAGTACTCGATAGAGGAGTTAAAAAGGTTCGGAAGAAGTGTACACCCCTATTGAAGATGCTTTGGAGGAACCATGGAGTCAAAGAGGCTAGAAAAATGTTTAGGACGACATGAGAAAGCTTTATATGTAATTGTTTTCCCAGGTAAATTTCAAGGACAAAATTTTCTTTAAGGATGGAAGAGTTATCATGACACGGGTTTTGGAAACTTGGTATCGTGTTAACCAAAGATAGTAGGACTCGTGTTTGGGCCATGAAAGCTTAGTTGGAATTAGGGGTTATAGTTTGGGCTTGGGTTTGGATGGTGGTTCAAGGGTGTTTTGGTAAATGGATATTTGGGGGGGAAAGGGGAAATGGTGGTTTATTTTTTTGCATATATAGAGAAGGGTGATATCATCACCGTTTTTATTGTCTTATACCATCTTCTCCTCTTATTTTCTCTACAAAACAATCACCAAAGGTTGTTTTGAATGTTATCGTGTGGCAATTTGGTTTGGTTTGTTGATTGAAGGTTTTTTAGCTTTTGGAGATATATACAATAAGGTATGTATGGTTAAAATAGTAGAGGTTGGGTTTTTGAGGGAGGTTTTAGGTAAGAACGAGAATAAGGTTTTTAGAGAGTTTTAGGATGGTTAAAGGTTCATTTTAGCTTTATTAAATCGTCCAAATAGAGAAATAACTTTTGGTGTTCAACCTTTTAGTTAGAGAGAAAGGAGAACCGTCAACAAACTTGGGTAAGGAGAATACTTATTGATTCATTTGAAGGTTTTATTATCTCGTTTTGGAGGTTAGTATACTTTAAAATCTCGTGTTTTTCATGTATTAATCCTTATTTGCATGGTTGATTGTTGTATGGTGATTGTGGTAGGAGTTAGAGCTTGAAGTACATCAATGGTGAATTATTACTTGGACGTTGTTATGGTTTAAAATTGATTAGAAACTCACTTAAAAACTTCCAATAACACATAAGAACGTTCTTAGATGAATAAGAATGCATTTGGTGGCAAAATAGGGAAATTTTGAGCTTTAGGTTGTGTTTTCCAGGCTCGGGTACTGATGAGTGCCTAAAACGTATTTATTTACTATCCTTCTCATGGTACTTTATGCATCTATTATACACCAACTTGAACTGAAATATGGACTCTTTACGCAAATATTAGATATTCCGTTAATCATTACTTACAAAGTCAATATTTATAGAGAATGCATATATTATTACATATTTTGTACATGTAGGAATATCCAAGGCAGAAGCGGCAGTGAAGCAATGTTGAGGCCGAGGTAGAAGACTAGGTCGCGGCAGAATCCAGTATGGCAGCACCACAATGGAGGCGCAATGAAAGATAAAAATATAGAGAATATTCTGGAAGATACAGCGCACTGATTGGACCAGGCTAGCGCGCTAAAAGCCCAAGTCAAAGATCAAGCGGGAAAACGCTTCTAGAAGGCGGCAAACTTGGAAATATCAGATCCCTTAAAGAAGACTTGTTCCTTACTCCAAGTTGAATTCTATTTAGGAAAGGTTTTCCCTAGGTTAAGACTATATATACCCTAGCCGGTCACATTGTTTGTAGAGCCGATTTTTAGAGAAAACTTTTCTCCCTAAGAATTATACCTAAACGACAATATGTTCTAAATTTCTTAGGGATAAGTGAAGGTTGTCGATATTTGTGAGAGAAGATTGATTCTTGTTTCTTTGTTCTTATGCAATAATAATATCAAAGTTTACTTATCCTATTGTCATTCTTTGTTCTTGCGTTCAAGCTCGAGAGAGAAGTTTGCAAGTAATCTATTTATCTAGCATCGAGAGGTGTAGATTCACAAAAGGGATAAGTACGGTGTTGTAGACACTAACTTGGCCTAGAGATACTTAAGAGTTTCAGCAGCTAAAAGAAGTGTTGGATTGGTTGGTGGTTATCGTTGATTTACGCCGAGAGGTATCGTCAAGGACTGGTTTAGAGATAAGCGGAGTCAACTACGGACACTTTGCTGAACTTTGATGCCTTTGCCCAAGAGCAAGAGATTGTCACGGCAGAGAACACCAATACAACCGAGGTTGTATCTGCAGCACTGTCGAAGCAGTATTGTGTAATTGTATTGGACAATAAGAAGATCAATTGAACCCACTAATTGACGCAGATGGATCCTACCCACTCTCTCTATATCGTTTTCAACCTTTTATTTTATGTTTTGTTATTTAATTACTTAGTTAGACAAATCGACTTATTTGTGTTTTTACTTTCTTTTCAGGAGCAAGGGAACAAGGGGAGACATATTAAGTATACCAATCCCTGTGGAGACGATACACGACATACTTATCATTTTATTACTTGGCAACGTGTACACTTGCACTCAATTGCGCTTTTATTACACGCATCAAGTTTTTTGGCGTCGTTGCCGGGGATTGACAACTAAATTTTGTTTTTCTTTATTTTCTTGCTCTTTAATTATTCTTTATCTAACTTTAATTCTAATTATTTATTTATTTTATTCTTTATTAACTTTGATTTATTTGTTTTATGACCAGGGCAAACCCGAGTGGACCATTATACGAGATGGATCCTAAGATCGAACGCACAAGACATTATCTGAGACACAATTTGTTCCAAGTCATGGATAATCCACCAAGAGGACAAATTCCACCTGTTGCTCATAATGTACTGTCACCAGCAATGCCGCAGCAGCCACTGTCGTAACCATTACCGAGGCAGCCCACTGTTAGAGACTATCTAGTGGAAGATCTAAACGGACTCAACCCTGGCGTAGTCACCCCAGAAATCAAAGCAACATGTTGAAAACAATTGGACAATTTAATGGGTCTGCTACAGAAGATGCAAGGCAGCATCTTAAATCTTTCATGGAAGTGTATAACTCTTTCAATATTCAAGGAGTCCATGAAGATATTTTACGATTAAAATTGTTCCTATATTCACTGAGGGATAGGGCGAAAACTTGGTTGAATGGTATCCTAGCAGGATCCATAGGATCTTGGGAGAAACTCTGCTGAGAATTCATTACGAGGTTTAACCCGACAAATCTTTATGATCGCATCCGTGATAAAATCACATCATTCCGGCAAGATGAAGATGAACCGATGTATGAGGCATGGGAACGCTATAGAGAATGTCTAAACAAATGCCCACTACATGGTTTTCCCTTGTGGATACAAGTCTTCATGTTTTATAATGCTACCAATGCCTCCATAAGAATGATGCTAGACGCTTCCGCGAATGAGACACTTTTGGATAGAGCACCCACGGAGGCCATTGAGATTCTGAACAAACTCGCAAGGAACGATTTCCAATTTCCCATATCAAGGTGAGGAGGATTGAGACATCATGCCACAGCCCATGAATTAGATACATCCAGTTCGGTGGCAGCACAATTAGCTTCTCTGACCAAGATGGTTCAGAATATGCAAGCTCAAAGAAACATACATGAGGTTAAGGCAGTTAACTCATCGAATTACATGCAAGATGAGGAGACCAGCCTATATGTTGGATACTATAACAGAAACAATCAAATGATGTCCAACAATTACAATCCATCTTGGAAAGGGTATCCAAACTTTTCATGGAGTAACCCTAACAATGCCTTAAATCCAATTACTCAAGCCCCTGGATTCCAGCATCAAAACTAGAACCTGTCGCAGCAGAACACTCAGCAGTCAATGCCACAGCAGTAGGTCCTCCTCTTTAAATCCAGACTCAAGTTATTCCCTAGGAAACTCAAATCTAGATGGTCAGGTACTTTCGAAGTTGTTAAGGTTTATCCCCATGGAGCAGTCACAATCAAGTCACAAAAAGAAGGTGTTGAATTCAAAGTGAATGGCCAACGGTTGAAGCATTACTCTTAACATCAAGAAACAAAAACGATGGCAACCATCACTTTAGGCGATGCACCTACATGACATCCTCCTCTAGTTTAAGTTTAAGCATTTAATTATTAGTTTTAGTTTTAGTTTTGTTTTTACTGTTTCTTTTTGTTGTGTTTTAGACAGAATAGAGAATCATAGAAGAAATCTCTGATTAGATCTGCGAAGACTGAGCCAACACCGCATCTCTCATTTTATTGTTGCTTGCCCTATATTTTGAGCATTAAGGACAATGCTAGGTTTGAGTTTGGGGGAGATTGTAGGTGCAAAAGCAATGTCGAGGCTACCCACTGTCGCGGCATTACCATGAAAAAAGGAGTAAATTTTTTTTTCTGAAATTTTTTTTACAATATTCTCTTTTCTTGAATTTCTGTTTGTAATCTTGCATTGCCCTACATCAACTTTGCTTTAGTTTACCCCTTTAAGGCTATAGAAATCTTTCTCCTTACCATGGCCAAGTTCTGTTTTGAAGGGATAACCATAGGATACTCATGGAATAAAACTTAAAAGCTTACTTTAGGGTTAGAAAAAAAATAAACACTTTTTGGACTTGTTTGATTTAGGAGTTCTTTTAATAAACTTAGGTGATAAAGACTTAGAACCTTTTGGAAAAATAACTAGAGGTGCCTATCACTGGCTCTAGTTTTGTTCTCCTTCGTGATAGAGGTGCCTGAAACTGGCTGTAGTATGCTAAATAAGTGGTTAATAAGAAAAAAATAAGAAAAAGAAGAAACTAGAAAACGCATATCTTGAGGTCCCGAAATTGGCTCAAGACTTGTTGTTTTAAGGAGACAGCTTTAGTCTAAGATTCTATTTATCTTAAACTTAGAGTTTATCTAATAAAGCCTTGAATCAGCCTTGTCCATAAAACGCACACACTCACCTAGCCTTATAGCTTGTTTCTTAGTACAAGTCCTTGGGTAAACTAATGGCTAAAACAGAAAGATAGACATGACCATGGTGGGGAGAATAGATGGAAGAGTAAGACCAAAGGGTAGTAAGGTTCGGCAATTTGATGTTTTGCATTGCTTGAGGATAAGCAATAGTTCGAGTTTGGGAGTATTTGATGAGTGACTAAAAGGCAGTTATTTATTACCCTTCTCATGGTACTTTATGCATCTATTATACACCAACTTGAACTGAAATATGGACTCTTTGCGCAAATATTGGATATTCTGTTATCATTACTTACAAAGTCAATATTTATAGATAATGCAGATATTATTACATATTTTGTACATGCAGGAATATCCAGGGTAGAAACGGCAGTGAAGCAATGTTGAGGCCGAGGCAGAAGACTAGGCCGCGGTAGAATCCAGTGTGGCAGCACCATATTGGAGGCGCAATGAAAGATAAAAATATAAAGAATATTCTGAAAGATGCAGCGCACTGATTGGACCAGGCTAGCGCGCTAAAAGCCCAAGTCAAAGACCAAACGGGAAAACCCTTCTAGAAGGCGGCAAACTTAGAAATATCAGATCCCATGAAAAAGAATTGTTCCTTACTCCAAGTTGAAGTCTATTTAGGAACGGTTTGCCCTAGGTTAAGACTATATATACCCTAGCCAGCCATATTGTTTGTAGAGCCGATTTTTAGAGAAAACCTTTCTCCCTAAGAATTGTACCTAAACGACAATATATTCTAAATTTCTTAGGGATAGGTGAAGGTTGTCGATATTAGTGAGAGGGGATTGATTTTTGTTTCTTTGTTCTCATGCAATAATAATATCAAAGTTTGCTTATCCTATTGCCATTCTTTGTTCTTGCATTCAAGCTCGAGAGAGAAGTTTGTAAGTAATCTATTTATCTAGCATCGAGAAGTGTAGATTCACGAAAGGGATAAGTATGGTGTTGTAGACACTAACTCGGTCTAGAGATAGGTTAAGAGTTTTAGCAGCTAAAAGAAGTGTTGGATTGGTGGTGGTTATCGTTGATTTACGCCGAGAGGTATCGTCAAGGACTGGTCATCAACAACACTCTGACTTAGAGATAAGCGGAGTCAACTACGGAAACTTCGCTGAAATTTGATGCCTCTGCCCAAGAGTAAGAGATTGTTGCGGCAGAGAACACCAATACTGTCGAGGTTGTATCTGCAGTATTGTTGAAGCAGTATTGTGTAATTGTATTGGACAAGAAAAAGATCAATTGAATCCACTAATTGACGCAGCTGGATCCTACCCACTTTCTTTATATCATTCTCAACCTTTTTTTTATGTTTTGTTATTTAATTATTTAGTTAGTTAGACAAATCAACTTATTTGTGTTTTTACTTTCTTTTCAGGAGCAAGGGAACAAGGGGAGACATATTAAGTATACCAATCCCTATGAAGACGATACACGATATACTTATCATTTTATTACTTGGCGACGTGTACACTTGCACTCAATTATGCTTTTATTACACGCATCAGGTACCGATACTCAGGCTTGAGTATCGGTACGCCCCTCTAGTAAGATGGAAAATTCCTATCAAGGTTATCGGTACGACCAAGGGGTGTACCAGTATGGGTTAGATAATTTAAATTCTAGTGACCATTTTTTTATTGTTACGCCAAGGGGTGTATCAGTACTCAATATATGAGTCTCAATATTTTGTATCGGTATACTAGGTAAGGGTATGTTACGCCTTGATGGGTAAATTGTATCAAATCTAATTTTGGTATCGGTACGCTGGTGCAGATCAATACGTAGAGAGGGGTATCTATACTGAAAAGGTTCGTACCAGTATAGAAAGAGCAATCTATCCAAGTGTTTTAGGTTTAAGTTTTGGGGTTCAATAAATTATGCAATGGGTTCCTAAGGGTTAATTAAGCTATAAAATAAACATTAAATCATGGAATTGGTTTTCATGTTGATGATATGATATCTATACCTCGTATGTGATCTAAAGATCCATGGTGGATCATCTTGTGTGATTTAAGTCTTGTATGATGGTATCTAGATACATAGTGAGTGAGTGTTGCAACATAATTAAGTTTATATGATGTGAGATTCTTGATGATAACTTTGCTTGATGTGAGATTCCAAGCCCCACTCTATACGAGATTCCGAGTTAAGACTCGATATGAGATTTTGAGTATATAGCCTGATGCGAGATTTCGAGCAACCCAATGTGATATTCTGGGTCGGGTGGATCTCCTAGTGTCGAGTGACATTTGGACTCACTTCTAGATTATTTACTTTATGCTTTGTTTGTTGTTTGTCATATCATGTGTTTAGGTGATTACAGTAGCACCAATGCTTCATACTATATTGTCATATTTCATCTAGCTTGTGTATAGTTATGATTCACTTAAAATACAAACGATAGGTTGTGTATCCAATGAGCTTTTGTAACTCAGTGTTCGAAATGCGTTTCCGTGTGTAGGTGAGTAGAAGGACGAACGTGGCAGAGCACCATCATCGCGGGACTTCAGCATTGATATGTTGGTAGAGTATAATTGTTAGATATAGTGGACTATATATTCATAGGACCCCTTGTAATTGTAACTCTATATATTTTATTTGTATTTGTCAAATATTTTGTTAAAACATATTTAAAGCTACCAACTATTTTGGATTCGTTAAAATACTTTGTATTTCGATAAGTTGTTTTATTATTTATGACGTGACATATGATGATGATGATTAATTGGATTGATAAATGAAAAAAATTATGGAAACGAATTAAGCTTATGGATCAAATATGGCATCCGGGTTTGGGTGTTATAACAATGGGTTAAATTTATATTTTTTTAATTAAGAATAAATTTATTAAACATACAAATATAGAAACTGAATCTGTCATTATATAAATTTTTATAATTTTAACATTACCCATTAATGACATTTAATGGTCGAGTTATCATTATTTATAAAATATAAATTTTAAGTATCATTTTATAACAAAGTTTAATTACAGTAAATTTTTTTAATAAAACTCGATGAGTATTTTGATACTTTACTTTTATACTTTTTATATTACCAAATAATCAATCAAACTGATATGCAATTTTTTCAAAGCTTCAAGAAAAGATCAAGTATGAGGACTTTTCATAAAACAATGAACATTTAAATTTCTTCTTCGTCTCCTCTTTTATTTTACATTTTAATTATAAGTTTTCTTCAGCATCGTCTTGATCATCCGCTGCAGCCTCTTGATCAGTTTGATTTTTTTCAGCAGAATCCGTGGATGACAAGGTGGAGTTGTTCCTCCTGAGTGTAGCAGCTTGGAGCACGTGACTGTAATTCCCTTTCACCATGAATAACTGAGAAAAATGGTGTTTACAGTACAACACACCTTCGAGCGCTGCATACGACGAGTGCGTCAACGGACACCCGCCGTGGGCACACCTGAAGCATGTCTTGTGGATTCACCTTCCATAGTAACCTTTTCTAGTGGGTACACAGTTTTCTCGCAAGCAAAACATTTGTCTTGAGTCCCAGAAAACATGGATGATAGTTTGCTAGGAGTCCTCGGCTGTAACATTATTTTAAATTTATTTTAACTTAGATGTAAGTTAGTTTATGAAATGCAACTAATTATTTTGATTGTAATTATTTTGACAGGTTAAAAAAAACATACTTGATCATTTTGCTTATCGTTCTTTGCTGTAAAGTTATAATCAAAGAAATTAACGTTGTTAGTATTATTTTATGATACTCGAATTTTGATATAATTAAATATAAAACATACCTG
This sequence comes from Abelmoschus esculentus, assembly GCA_035048815.1. Taxonomy (NCBI): domain Eukaryota; kingdom Viridiplantae; phylum Streptophyta; class Magnoliopsida; order Malvales; family Malvaceae; genus Abelmoschus; species Abelmoschus esculentus. Next base: position 5,098,588 of record JAUCBN010000026.1, on the reverse strand, counting down.
ATTGAAAATTTTTGCTGAAATTACCAGATTCCTTAAATAGTTGCTCAAAATGAGGCTTACAATACAGAACTCCATCCATGGAGGAGTAGGTGGTCATCTATGACAAATAAAAGATTTTCATGTCAAGAGATGGATCACACGATTTGGGTATTAGTCTCGATCAAGAAGCGTAACATAAGTTTATTGTTCAAGTTTATAAAACTGAAACATCGATCAAAAAGGAAAGAAAGATGATATGATATAATATCATACCTCCAGTTTGCCCTTGCAATGGGTGCATTTGAAGCATGTTTTATGATAAGGCACACCTTCAAGGGTCATCATGTCGACCACATAGACAGTCTTGTCACAAGCCTTGCACTTGTCCAAAGTTCCAGTGAATGCCATTGTCTGTGTATTTTTAGGGTTTGAGGATCAAACAAAGGAACTGTTGGACAAGAATAGAAGAGGCAACTTGCCCACCCTGGTTTATGATTTTTTTGACAAATGAGAGCTGATGATGAAAATAAATCCTTGTGCTCTGCTTTTATAAAAGGGTTTTGAATGTTTGAATTGTAGAAACCGGAGAGATTTGGGATGGGATTGAGCTGGTAAATTGGGACACATGTGGTTGGAGTTTCTGAGATCTTGAAAAGGTTATCATTGAATGGGATAGAAATATGGGGTTTCTAACTTCTCATTTCTTAAAATGGAATCCTTTGGCCAATTTTTTTTCTCAACGATTCGTTATTGAAGTTAATGATACTCAGTGGCGGATTCAGGTTTAATATTAATATTAGAGTACCGGTTGATAATAATTTTTTTAACAATTTTTTAAAACGTAAAATTAAACACAACTTCAAAAATAGTTAATACTTTTTAAAGTTATGATTAACAATGATTACTGGTTTACATTCACTAAAAATTTATTATAATTTTTAGAAATTTTAAAATTTGATAATAATGGTACTTGTGTTTTTTTATCTAGCATGTTTAAATCATAATGATACAATATCTAAATTGGTTTATAGATATCTTGTTCAATGGGAGTTTTAGGGAAATTTATTGTTTTTATTTTAGATCTTTGATTTTTTATTTATTAATAAAAAATTAAAGTATCCTAGTTAGATTTTTAAATTATAATACTGTATCAATTAAGTTTTTTATCAGCTTAATTGAGAGCTCTAAAATATTTAAAAAAAGTGAATTAAAATCTAGGAACGTGTATTTTAAGTAAAAAAATTATCGCAACAACACTTTTTTTTTGAAATCACTAGAAAAATTAATATTAAGTATTTGAATTTTGTATTTTTTATGGGGGAGACTTTTTGATTTTATTTGAAAAACTCATTTGTATGCTGAAAATTAAGATTAGTCTTTATCGGTCATATTGGTAGACCGTATATCATTAAAACTAGAGAATTTTTAGAAAATGAGTTCAGAAGTTAGTTACGCGTGAGGAATGATTAACACCCCCATTACTTTTAGTCGATGAAAATTATTGTGATTTAAATTGAATTTAATTAATCATTTTTAGTCGAATACAAGTTTTAATTGAACGAATATGAAAAAATTTAATGAGCTTGAATTAATTATTTAATTAATTAATTAATAAGAATGATTGTACATTGGGTCATCGATTAAACCGACATCGAATAAGCCCGAATATCGTGTTAATTTATGGTTTGAGTCGAGTACGTCACCTCTATACATGATGCAAACAATTAGCAAATGAATTTATGACTTGTAAAAATTTTACTTGTTTTAATAGTTACCTTTGGCACGTTATTTCAAATTCTAGTAATCATTTCATGTATTGATAAATAAGAGGTGTATCAGTATGGATTTCGAGATTGGTACACAATGTATAAGTACCAATGTAGTTTACTAGAATGTCATATGGATGTATCAGTATGCCTTGACAAGTCAAACGCATTGAATACAATCTTAGTATTAGTACGTGCATGGGTGTATCGGTACGTAGATAGAGGTATTAATACGTGTAAAAACGTATCCATACAAATAGAGCAATAAAAAAAGACAAATTTTAGCTGATATTATCTAATTTTAAAACCCGATATGAATGTTCTAAATGCTTGCATGACTTATATAGCTTTTATAGTGTTAGATAGGATTGCTTGTTTAGCAAAGTCTAGAGATCCTTGATGGATTATTTGTGGTTATGAGTCTTTGTTTGGTAGGATTCAGATACTCAGTGAGTAAGTTTTGTAACACAATGAAGATCATCTGATTTGAGATTCTAGGTGATGTATGAAGATCACCTGATATAAGATTTCGGGTGATGACTTTTACTCAATGTGAAATTCCGAGCCCTACTAGATAAGGAATTCCGAGTGAAGACTCCATTTTAGATTCCGAGTATAGTAACTAATTGTGAGATTTCGACCATGAGTGGCCCTCCTAGTTTCTGGTGATATTGGGACTCACTTCTGGTTTGTTTATTATTTTTTTTGGATGTTACTTATTCATATAATGTATTTAGGCGATCATGATAGCGACATTGCTTCAGTATCTTATTATCATATCTCATTTAGCATGTAATTTAATTCATGTGAGTCATGATTGATGGGTTGTGTATCCACTGAGCTTTGTTAGATCAACATTCAAAATTTTATTTTCATTCGTAGGTAAGTAAGAGGATCGTGCATTGCAGAGAACCATCAGTAGAGAAATTATACATTGACCTTTTCATAGAGCACAAGTACTTAGATGTAGTGAGCTATGTATTTATAACTTTATTTATTTAAATTGTATTTAGTCAAATATTTTAATTATCTTATTTGGAGCTCCTTAATTGTTTCAGATGGTTTAGCTATTATTATATTTTAGTAACCTAATTTAATATCATGATATGGGTTATGACTTTGGATTTATTTAGATTGAAAAGAAAAATTTTAAGGGAATGAGTTGAGTTTATGGCCTAAATGTAGCATACGATTTTAGGTGTTACATGATAAGTCTAGGATATATATAATGTAACACCCCGATCCTGATATGATATGTCACATTCTGATCACCCAAAACCCGACCCATCAAAATTCTTTTAAAAGAAAGTGTTCAAATTCTCAAAATATCATATTTCATAAATCCACGTAGATCAAAATAAAATAGAATAAAGTGATTACAAAATAGGAGCTCTTTTTCAAAATATATTATTCGACTCAAAATGAAACCCAAAATAAAGATTACAAACTCGATTTATGGTAAAGTTCTATGAATACATTAAATCCAAACTAAAGATCAAGTATTGTACTCTTTTCACAGCTCTAGTGCTAGGAAATCCTCCTCGATGTGCTCCTCCAAAGCTACCTATCACCTACGCCACAGAAAAACCACAATTCCGCACATTATGCAAACAAGCTCAGTGGTATATTTTTATTCTACTACAATTCATGAATATCATAAAACGTGCATACAAGATAAGATAATCAAGAATGTAAAGAAGGATTCTAAACTAAGTTTCATTTCTATCCTACCTTAGCTAGAGTTCTCAAGTTAATATTCTTAAGAGATCAACATATATAAAGATCACATGATTTACCAGGCTTATCTACTCGGTCTCACACAACCCATTGAGTTACTCGAGATCACACAATCCTATCGAATTACAGGTACCTTACCCCACTCACACAACTTTAGAGTAATAAGTTTATCAACCACATAGCATAACATACACACATGCATACAACATACATAATTATTGGCCAAACGTAGCCCTACTGTACCTGTGCTCACATAGCCGTTGGGTTTTCTCATGACCACAAAGCAGTCGGGTTGGACCATAGCTGGATTAACATAGCCATAGATACGTCTAGGGCATACTAGGATCAGCATAGCCACAAGTAGGGTAATCCTGAGGTCATATAGCCCATCAGATTATGTAACGCCCCAAAGTAAGCCTAGAAGTTAATGAATTAGTTTTATCGGTTTAGCCTATTTCGAGATTAAATACTTCAAAATTATTTTTAAATCAAAATAAATTATGGAAAATATCCTAAAATACTTATTTGATATATATTTGAAGTAAACTCAATTTCGAAAATTGACCATTAAATCCTTAAGATTTTGAAATTAGTGGCTATTTTGTAAAAATTAAAAATTTTAGGAAAATTTTATAAAACTAAGCCTAAATTTTGAATCTTTAAGGGGATCAGATCAAATTGTAATTCTAGTTGATCTAGTCAAAAACAGTAAAATAAATACATGCATCCCACCAATACAAGCATCAAATTCATAAAACGGTAAAAACTATTTTTCTCATATTTTTAAAACAAAACCTTGGGAGCATCAGCATATAAAAACATTTGTAAAATAAATATCATGAGCATTAAAAACACTTACATATTCACATATATAGAACACAATATGAGCATGACTAAAATACATAATAAAACACGACATAATATGAGAACCTTTAAGAAAATAGTACTTTAAACTTACTTCTAGTTATAAGGAGTTTTTTCACACATTCCCTAAACCCCCAAACTTTTGAAAACACAATTAAAACCATGAAAAATTGGTAGACCTCACAATCCACTCACCGATTTACCGAAACTTGCTTGACAAGTAACCTGAAAATGCGATTCGGCTTTCCGATCTCCCTCAAACTTGTTCCTCTACCTCTTGACCTAATTCAAGCATCAAAACCAGAGGTTTTAGTTCATTAAAACACACCCAAACATCCCTCAAGTTATACCAAAACACCATAAAACCTAACTGAAACTCACCGAAAACCTCTCCAAACACCCTCTAAACCATATGTCTGGGATTAGAAACTTAAAAACCATCTTAATTAAATATATATACTTCAAGATTCATGTATTTAGGTATCAAAAATTGACATGTAAAACCCTTGAATGGAATTCAAGAAAACAATGGAATTTTTATCAAGATAACTGATTTTATTGATTCAAGACTTTAAAGAATATGCTGATCAGACAAGAACTTAGTAATTTCATTAAAGAACTTTAGGTTTCAGAGTTTTGAATGATTCTCACCTCCAAAATTGATCCAACCTCCTTATACGGTTTAAAAACAAGTAAAACCAAAGAAAAATATAAAGAATTAGCCAAATGAATTTTTATTGAAAAGATTGATGTTTACCTTTGAAAAGATGATGGAGTTCCAAGATGAGGAGAACTCCAAATATTAAAAATAGGTTTATGTTTATGGTATAAAAATAGGTTTTTAGGAATTAGATTAAGTTATTTGTGTTATTAATTAGTATTATAGGTTATGGGTTATTAAAATAGACCCTTGGAAGGCTTAGATCAGCTAGGATTAGGATTGGATCAAATCCCTTAAGGATTCAAAGTTTTGGCTTAGTTTATAAAATTATCCTCAAGTTTTCAATTTGTTACAAAATTCAAAATCTTAGAGATTCAAGCATTAATTTTTGAAATTGAGTTGACCAAAGTTAAATATATATTAAATAAGAATTTTAGGATATTTTTGTTTAATTTATTTTGAGTAAAAACTAATTTTTTAATATTTAATCTTTAACTAGGCTATACCGATAAAATCCCATCACTAACTTCTAGACCTATTTTTTGGGGCGTTATAACTCTCCCCCACTTAAGAAATTTTATCCTCGAAATTCTTATTGTGGAAAGAGGTATGGAAACTGCTCCATCACAACTTCCTTTCACTCCCACGTGACTTTTCAAACATCGTTATGCCACTAAAACACTCTGACCAACACAGGGATATTATCACATAGGACATTTGCTACCAAAACTAAGATCTCAACATGCATATCATAAATACAAGATTTATTCTCATCATAACATCACCTACCATCACAACTTACAATGATACCTAGAACAACGGTACACCCAAAACACCATAATTCGTCTCAACACTCACCATAACTTCAAACCAAAACCAAAAACTATTTTCTTTTCTGGCGACTCAATTTCTCCCCCCCTAAAGTTGATAATAACTCTTGGCAAACTACAACGACTCTGAACTTCCACTAACAAGCTTAACTTTCTCAAGCCTATTCTAACACAAAAGGCAACAACCAAAACTTTTCACCAAGCCTCGCTCAATACAACAACACACTACAACTCTACTATCAGAACCGTTTGAGGGTTCTAAGCCAACTACTGACACAGTTACAAGCGAACTCCACCAAAGGGAACAGCTTCACCAAAAATCCAAAAGATTCATGTTACAGTACCTTAGCACACCTTTCTAAAACATGATAGCCCACTTATACCAGTTACATGCCTATTGACGAGAGAACACCCAAAACTCAACTTGGAAATTCAACGTCCGTCCCAAAAACTTTACCACATTAAAGCGTACTGCTCAACAATTCCAACCTTTCTCAAAGGAAACACTCGCTTAACTGTCGGGAAACCATGTCACAAAACTCACAAAGATTTGTTCACACACCTCTACTCTAGAACCTTTGATTACAATAACACTCTCACAGAATATTGACCCTCATGTTCAACTTACCAACAAAACAAACATTCACTTTAAACTTATCGTTATCCAAAAAAGTCCATCAAACAACAACCGCTTTCAAAATCCTGTCACAACTCCTTACTTCCAGATCCATAGCAAAAGACTACAACAAACTTTGATTAAAATATCATCCTAACTTATATCACCATACAACACAACCAAGTGCCTCATAGTCATAAAAGAAAACCAACATTACAACTAAAATCCATCAACACAACCTCATTGTGCCTCATATGCGTGGATCCACAAAACATCCGATAGTAACTTACCTCAAAACATCTTAACTATGGAAAGTCTCACCTACAACTCTATTACTAGACCGACACTCTTCGATAAACTTAATCGAGCCAACACTTCTCTTGACTTCACAACACACTTAACTTACTCCACTAAACTGACACCTATCAATACATAACCCTTAAGTAACCCAATTCACATTAAGCATCTCAGATTAACCCATCATGCAATACAAGACACTTCTAACCCTTTTGTGACAATACACATCAGCATGCTCGTCCAAAAGATAGTGTATCATCTAAAGACTAGATCACCATAACCAACTCTTATCTCACTTAAATTATTGCAAGCTCAAACTTGTGCCTCTCTAACCTAGCCAAACTTAATGCTACTCCTCCATCCACTCACCTTAACATCCTTCTTAACGTTAAACAATAACAACATATGATAAATACCAACCATAAATGAAAGCTCCTCAAACCTAACCTTCATAGCACTTCCCAAAGATAGAGCAAGCTCAAAAAAACTGTTTGACCAATAAAGGTTACAAACTATCAAATATTCCTCATCACCTAATTCATCCATACAGATGTATCAAAGGATTACATCCAACAACTCCACAAAAACCTGATCATACCCAAGGTAAACCCGACACAACTCTCTTAAGAAAACAATGTGCAAAAGCTAAGTATTATTGATACAAGCATGAAAGGCTAAAGTAATGCACATTGAGCATAAATTTGAATATGTTGGTAAAGTCAGTAAAGTCAGCCAACTTGCGTTGACTTTTTGGATGGGTTCCGTGCATTTCTCGGCAGAGTTATCTTCTAACAAATTGACCGTCATTCAGTTAACATTTCAACGCATCTTGAAATGCATCAATTGGATATCGGGAGCTCAAGATAAGTTTGTTTTACTAAAGATTACGTGTGCAGAAAACTAGATATGGGATTACTATGAGATTTTGTACAATTCAGCCCAAAAACTAATATATAAAGCTTTTTGATGAATTAGACATTAAAATAAATTAATTCAAAGCTGGATTATAAAGTTTTGACCATTATTTTTTTAGTATCTTATTTTATGACTTGGGATTCCTTTTAACTAGCTATTCATATGCTGATTTTAGGGGATTTATTTTATTAAGATATGAATATGCTGATATTTAGGGATTGATTAGCTAACTATTATGGCTCCTTTAGACTATAAAAAGGGGTAGACTCTTCTCTTGTAAAAACATGAAGAACATGAATTTTTGAGTTATAAAACTCTTGTCATTGGGCTATTTTATTTGCAAGGTTGTCACCTTGCTATTTTTCTTATTAGAAATCTTCTTCAACATAAGCACTTCAAGTTTTATGAGGGAGATTATCTTCACACTCTCACTTATCTAAGCAATCGCGTTTAGGAGGGTGAGTTAGATCCGATTATGGTGTTTGTCTATCTAATTACGAATAGGAGGGTACCTAGGAACACAACATATCATCAATTCACCAGAGAGATTCGTTTCGTTTGCAGGTGTTTGCCTATTCAATTGCGATTAGGAGGGTGCCAAGGACAAATCTATCCAACAGCATACCACCACCACCATCTATCTCGCGGTATTTTATATCACTTATGGCACAACCGTAACTTCTCAAGACCCATAAAAGTTCGTTACACATCCTTCAAAACCTTAACTCCCTTTCCGATATATTCTTTTCTTTCCAAAAACCTAACCATTTTCTAAATCATACTAAAAAAAAATGCCAAGTGGTACTTCCTCTAAACACAAAGATAGCATAACACCTCTTACATAAACTGAAATCTCGCAGAAGAAACCTTACAAAACTCAGCCTTTCGCTTTACAAACAACCAACCCCAACTCACATCAAACTCAAGACACTCATCTTGGGTTCAACCATCCATAATTCCAAGCCCATCTAACCAATCCTTATCAAGAATTACTTCCCAAACAGAACAATAACTCAACCCACTGCGCAATAGGCTCGGCACCAACAAGGGCATCTTTCAAACATCTTTTTAAACCTACACCTTCTCCCTATAGGACTGACCATAAAACAACTTCTATTTTCATAAGGGAAATATTCACAGATGTGGATAATGTATGCATGAGTCTTGTATGTAACCCTAAATGCCTATGAAAGTGCATACAAATGCAATCTAATTTCATGCTCAAGAATGCTTGTATGTCCTAAGATGTCTAATATATATGCATATAATTGCTCTTATACTATGGATTATTATTTTCCATACTCACAAACAACATCCTCAATTCCGGAACTTCAACTTTCTACCTCTTCAACATTTAGAATCATAGAAATTTAGCACTAAATAGTACACAAACACACCATAACTCAAACATTTCTAGCACGTTCGATTCACCTTGCGCACAAAAGCACTTTGAAACTCCCAAAGGCACTCTCAGTGATGCATTCATCTACTACTCACCAGAATAACAAATTTACAAATTAAACCAATTCAAAACCACTTTACATTTAAACACGATCGAGGATCTAGTCAATTAAAGATCGGATATCACAACACCAAAGCAAAAATCTGTCTACACTTTTTGATCTTCATAACTTCTCTATTAAAAAGTTTTAGTTTTTCTTTTAGTCCCATATCAATCACAATAAAAAAGAAAAAAATTAACATGCAAAAATATTTTACAAAACTTGTGAGGCTAGCGCAAAGTAAGTTCCAAGTAGCTCAAATACGATATAAAACAATTTCCTAGTAGTAGTTAGAGCAATGGGTACCCAAAATAAACCCTAACAAAATATAGTCAATCATCACATAGCATAATCATCAACTATGATTAGCATCAAGAATATATATATAACCATGTAACAAGTGTATTTTCCATAACATGCATTAAGCATCATATAAAACCATCCCAAAATATCAAGCATTAACCAATGCAAATTCAATTTAGTTTCCTATGCTACATGGTATATTAAAACCATAAATCTCATAAGATGTTCAACTTATAAATTATTTTTAAAACCAACTAATAGCAATGTATGCAACATTTAAAATCTAAGAACATTTCTTTTCTAATGCAAAAATTTAATATGTAAGACAACATTATAACAAGGTCAAAACATCTGCATATAACTAATGTTAAAATAATGCAACAAGATTCTATCATGTTTATAAACAATCACCTATATATCTATAGCAGAATATCTAAGCACATCAAAATTTAATCATGCTTGCAACCACCGTGCTTGTCAAACAAGTCCCTAACTTGCTAAGTCACAACACAAATCAATCACATATAGCAAACACCGTGCATCTTATACAATAACATAGAATTTTCAAACAATCACCGTGCATAAGCAACATTTAAAATAAATTTAACTCTACATCATATCAAACAAAACTTCCCAAAAGGTTTCATAAACCTAAGCTTTGATACCAACAAAAGTAACTCCCTCGACTTGGTCTAGACACCACCAACTTAAACAAGCTACACGGGAAATATCGAGACTAATCTAGAGATTCGCCCTGATAAACAACCCAAAATTAAACTTTAGATGCTTTAATTATATCCTACATGTTCATGCAAGGACTGAGTTTAATTGGAGCGGAAACCGATAAGGGACGAGTCCTAATTTAACAGAACAAGTTTTAGGGAACTAATTGTAATTTTCTAGGAATTTAAGGACTGATTATGAATAATGTTCAATCTTAAATTATATTCATTAAATGCTTAAGTATCAAATTTCATCTTAAAAGGAGGTTTACAAGACATTCTATATATGCAAATTCACCTAAAAACACTAAGCACATATCATGGCATATTAGCTAGATGCAATTCAACCTAGTTAGCAACAATATATTCAACTCTTAAGAGCATGCTTCCACATCAAAAATCTTATAAACACATGAAAGAACCACCTCAATATACTCAACATGGTTTCTATATGCATTCCAACCTAAATAACCACATCATAGATACAACTCATAAATAGTCATACTTCATTATCAACAACACTCAAATTCACACATAGGGGTACCAAGATTCAAAGTTCAAGATATTTCAATTTAATATCTTAACAGTCAATTACATGTTCAAGTAGGTAATTCAAACCCCAAGTTATATAGCTTAACATATACCATCCCGACTAAAGGCATAACAACCTAATTTAGTATAAGGTTCATAAAGCTATCATTCAAGAGACATCAACATTGATAAACATCAAACATGTATAAGCATATCACTACTACAAGTCTCATTAATATAACAATATTCTTAACATGGTAACCAATCTCCATTGCTCTCTCACTACTACTAATGTTATTAAAGACATACTTGAGCTTTCACTTGACGGTTACCTGAATCCTCGTTTCCTTTTTCCTACCTCCACATTAAATACTCTACATTACAAGGTAAATGAGAGGGTAAGCATAATCTTAGTGAGTGAATAAAAATATATTTAAAAACACCTTGTAATACAATCCATAATATACCAAAATCAATTTTAAAACAAGTCATGCTCTAAGTAAAAACAATATTCATGGCCGTCAATGCCACTATTTAAAAAAACAAGTGTACCATGGCTCAAGAGCCACAAAACCTTTTTAACCTACCTTTTGAAAACACATGCTTTATAAGCATAACACAAGAGTTATATGTTGCACAAAGCAAAGCTCAAATAAAAACCACTTATTCACATGTTAAATACACTTGCAAACCTCATTGCATGGTATCGTACACTTGCTTTTAAAACATATTAGTATTAGTGAATCGTTTAGATTACCACTAAATGTTAGGATAGACGGATACATATGAATGGCATCGTACACCAATTCACACAGACTGACTATCAAAATCTAAAAATCATACCTTAATGTCTAGGATAGATCACCATACCCGAATGTGATAAGGTCATTGTTATACCACACAGCACTAGGCATCGCCTATAATGCATCACTAAGGAATTTTATACAGACGTATTTTATAATTATAGTGCACTCACATCCTATTGATCGGTCAACTTATCCAAGTTTAATCATCTTTAATACCATTACTAAAACAAAACAAATGCTCGAGTTTCTAGTTAAAACATTGAAATAAACCCATGCATCCCATCAATACAAGCATCAAATTCATAAACTGGTAAAAATTATTTTTCTCATGTTTTCAAAACAAAACCGTTGGTGCATCAACATATAAAACCTTTTTAAAATCACTCTCATGAGCATTGAAAACACACTCATATTCAAATATGCAAAACACAATGTAAGCATGACTAAAACACATAATAAAACACGACATAATATGAGAACCTTTAAGAAAGCAATACTTTAAACTTACTTCTGAGTATAGTGAGGTTTTACACATCTTCCCTACACCTCAAAAATTTGAAAACACATTTAAAACCATAAAAAATTAGTAGGCCTCATAATCCATGCACCAATTTACTGAAACTTGCTCGACAAGTCACCCAAAAATGCGATTTGGCTTTCCCATCTCCCTCAAACTTGTTCCTATAATCTTGAACTAAATCAAGCACCAAAACCACATGGTTTAGGCATTATAACACACCCAAACATCCCTCGATTCGGACCAATACATGGAAACCCCTAAAAATACCATAAAACCTAACTGAAAACCTCTTCAAACACCCCTAAACCTTATGTCCGAGATTAGATACTTAAAAAACATCTTAATTACATATAAACACTTCAAGATTCACGTATTTATGCATCAAAAACAACCATGTAAAACCTTTGAACAAAATTCAAGAAAACAATAAAACTTTATCAAGAAAATCGATTTTATTGATTCAAGACTTTAATGATTATTGCGATCAGACAAGAAATTAGAAATTATATTAAAGAATTTAGTTTTCAGAGGCTTGAATGATTTTCACCTCCAAAATTAATCCAACCTCCTTTCAAGGTTTAAATACAAGTAAAATCGAAGAAAAACGAAGAGGTTTTGAAGAAGAAAAATTTAAAGAATTAACAAAATAATTTTTTATTGAAAAGATTGATACTTACCTTGGAAAAGATGATGTAGTGTCTGCCAAGAAGAGGAGAAATTCGAAATATTAAAAATAGGTTTATGTTTATGGTATAAAAATAAGTTTTTATGAATTAAATTAAGTTATTTAGTTTATTAATTAATATTATAGGTAATGGGTTATTAAAATACACCCTTGGAAGCCTTAGATCATTTAGTATTATGATTGGATCAAAGCCCCTTAAATATTCAAAGTTTTGACTTAATTTATAAAATTATCCTCAAGTTTTTAATTTTTTACAAAATAATCACTAATTTCAAAATCTTAGGGATTCAAGGGCTAATTTTAAAGATTGAGTCAACCAAATTCAATTATATATTAAATAAGGATTTTAGAATATTTTTCCATAATTTATTTTGATTTAAAACTAATTTTTTATTTTTAATACCGAACTAGGTTATACCGAAAAAATAGGTTCACTAATTTCTAGGCCTATTTTTGGCGTTACAAAATTTATTTTGTTAATTCTTTAAATTTTTGTTCTTCAAAAAGTCTTATTTTTCAATTGGTTTTCTTCTCAAAATCCTTGGAAGTGGATTAGATCCAATTTAGAGGTTAGAAAACTCTACAAACCTCAGAATTATAGAGTTATTTAATGAAATTCTCAAGTTATTGGCTTGGTATAATCGTTTTTAATCTTTTGGTTTAAGAAAAATCAGTTTTTGATCAAAATTCATGATTTTCGTTCAAGGATTTTAACTCACTATTTTTTTATCCTAATTACATGGTTTTTGATGAGTTAGGTTGTTTAGAGAATGTATTTAAAATATATAATCTCATACTTAAGGCTTAAGTGATGTTTGGGGAGTTTCGAAAAGTTTTTGGTTAAGGGTTTTAAGGGTTGTTGTGTATTGATCCGAGTTAAGGGTAGTTTTTGTGCGTTAAGGAGAACTAAACCCTCTGAGTTTGATGCTTGAAGAAAGGCAAGAAGTTGTAGATCACGTTTGAAGGAGTTTTGGTTAGTATCGGTGACTTGGCGAACAAGTAACATCTTTTAGTGAGTGGATTATGAGAGTGGGATGCTACGACAATGTTTTACTTTGTTTTTCAAAGTTTTGGGGTTTGGGGAAGTTGTGAGGAATCTCCTTATGCTCCGAATTATGTTTTGTGTTGCTCTCGTAAAAGGGTTTTTCCCATATTAAGCTATGTTGCTATGTGATGGTCATGCTCGTAATATATTTTTGCATATGTGATTATGCATGTAATTAATTGTTCATGAGACTATTTTTACATTGGTTTTAATGCTCCCATGTGTTGTTTTCTAAAATGTGATAAAATTGTTTTTATGGGTTTTGTACTTGGTACATGAATTATTGGGAAGCATGAGATTTGTCTACTATTTTGAATATGAAACGTGAGCATTTAGGTTTATTTTGTGTTTTGAAATTAAGATTATATCTAAAGGGATAAGTTGATCGATCAATAAGATATACAATGCACTATAAATAAAAAAGTTGATCGGGTATGGCGAACTATCCTAGACACTATGGTGGGATCTTTAGATTATAAGAGTTAATCTGTTTGATTTGGTGGTACGATGTCATTCACGTGTGTCCATTTATCCCAATGATTAGAGATAAGTATAATCGTGTCACTTAACCAACATGTGAAAATGCAAGTGTAAAAGATTTAGTATTTTTTTGCAATTAGAAAATTACTTGTGTTTTATTAACGAGTTTAAATATTTTGTAAGACTTGCTAAGTGAAGCATGTAGCCTTAGTTTTGTGGCATATGCCATGTGATGAACACTTGCTGAATTTTATATGTATTAGTGGCCTTGGTAGTCACGAACAATTTTCTTGAGCATGACTTATTCTGAAATCAATTCTCGGTATATTATAGGTGTTGGCACTAATTTTTTAACCCAAGTCAAATTTGAAAAAAATTATGGAAAATAATTACCCAAAATCAATTCTAAATCAGAATCAAAGAAAGAAAGGAAGGATGTCAAATTGGATATGGAAAGTCAAAAGAAAATCATTCTCATATCATTCATAATTTGTCAAAGAAGCAAAAGGCAAATGAAGCAACTCAAATTTGGGCAAAATCGATCAAATTTGGAGGAGAATAAAACCAAGATATTTTGTATATTATTTTTACACAAATTTTGAGATTTTTTGGGTTGAATTTTCTTGTATTTGTGGATTCAAAAATACTATATAAACCCCCTCTCATCACTTGTAATTCACACACACCATAACTCCACCACTTCTTACACAAGGCTTTCATAGAGAGTTTTTAGAGTTGACTTTGAAAAGTAATGAGAATTGAGAGAGTTTTCGGAAGAATTGTGCTCATACTTTTGTAATTGAATCCGAAGATGGAATAAAAGATCAGAGTATTTTTTGAGGTATTTTTATTATTTTTTATTATTTTCTTCAATATTTAATTGCATGTATAAAGGTTTTAATTTTTTTTCTTCTTCTTTTCGTTCTTTTAAATAAAATTTGATGTTTAATTTATTTTTCATTAAAAATTATTTTCTAAACAAGTTATTCATTATCTCTAGAACCATTTTTTCAAGTTCTTTAATCATTTTTACTTTCTTTAAAACCCTAATATAATTTTTTTCTCTTACAAATTCTTTTATTTAAATCATAATTTGCACATAAGATTTTCTTGGTTTTAATTTATAACAAACTTGTAAATGTATTTGGTTAATTTTTAGTTTTAGTTTTAATTTAATCTTTTCTTTAAAGTCTTAGTTTTGAAAATTGTTGCTATTGTTATTAATTATGTTAAGCCTTTTGGGTTAGGTTCTTATTTACCTTAGTTAGAGCCTTGTGAATATTGTAAATAAATTTTTCTTCATCAAAAATTAATAAAACACACTTAATTGTAGTTTAACTTCAATAGGTAAAATTCACTTAGATATTTTTTAGGTTAATTATCACTAACTTAGAATAAAACCTTCAACACACCTAATTTTCTTTGTTTTTCTTTTTATGATTAAAAAATAGAACTTAATTAATGCGGTGTCTTATCAAAGGGAGGTAACGGGTTAGCGCCAGAAATATTGGCGGTGATTAAAGTTTACTCTCCTAGCGATGGGACCGTTAAAATAGAATCAAATTTATAAATGGATAATATTTTAAATTTTATACGAACTTCCAAAATTTGACATTAAAATATTTTGTAATCGGCTAGGTACCAATTTTTGGGCGTTGTGGGGGTGCTCACCCTTACCCACACGTAACTGACTCCCGAACTCGTTTTTGTATTTTCGCAGACCAAAATTGTTGTTTTAATAAATCAAAATGATTTTATTAAAATAACACGTTTTTAAGTTTTCCAATCACACCTTGTTTTTTTTAAAAAAAAAGATTGGTGGCGACTCCATTGTTTTTAAAGAAAAAATCATTGAACCGCTTAAAAAAGGGGTTGCGACAACTTGGTGACTCCACTAGGGACTTTTGTTTTTTACAAAAATAGAGTCAAGCCACAAGCCGATTACAACGTATTTTAATGTCCGGAATTTTCAAGTTTATATAAAATTTAACTTAATTGTCCATTTATGAATTTGATTCTATTTTATGCATTTAAAATTTATTTTTAAGCTCTATACCCGAGCTTTGTCCTGATCGTTTAAGTAGAGGGAACATGCTATTGCTCTCGTGAGAATCTAATTCTCCGCATGGGGCTAGTAAGTACCTTCGGGGCTCATATGCCCTAAGTCTTCGTAAGGATATTATCCTTAGCATAGACCTAGAAAAATGAGTCCTAAGTTGAACTTGATTCGTTAGAAGCCTATAATGGGTAAGAATTAGAGGCCTTGCTACCCTTAGTAGGGGACAACAAGGAAAACTTGAGGACCTTTTTAGAACCAAACAATGTGTGTAAATCTAGAAGCCCACCCCTTTAGAGCCATGCAGAAAACCTTAGAGTTAGAATTTGATCAAAATGATTTCGTAGGAATAATCAGTGTAGACATGTCCAGAAATTTTAGAATACGTTGTCCAGTTATTATTCATATAATAAAATTATTTTGGTCCTCTTAAGTTTCATTTTTATGCTAATTCTTTTTTGTTTTGCATACTTATTCCTTGCATCATGCATCTCATTTATAGAAGGGGTTGAGTCTGGAGAATATTACTCAGAATAGAATATGATTTTTCGTAATGGATAGAAGATTCCTTTGAAAGAGGAAGATCATGCGAGAATAAACCTTTGGTCTAAAGTCAACTAGCGAACATCTACAAGTGAGGAAAAGAAGAACGAGTAAGCAACTGAGAATTTGAAGAACAAATATTTTATTGAAAAAGGAAAAGAGACTAGTCATATGGAAAATCAGGATCCATGAGAACAAGGTCTATTTGTGAGGAAAATAACATTTTTTTTGTAATGGGTAGAAGAATCCTTAGAAAGAGAGTACTTGTGAGTACATCTATGGTTCGAGGTTAACTAGCGAGTACTTCTGAGTAAAGAACAAGTAAGCGATTGAGGATTTGAAGAACAAATGAGTTATTCGAAAAGGAAAGAGAGTGGTTGCATAGAAAAGAAGACATGTAACAACGAAGTCCATTTTTATGAATTGTAGGCATGTGGCACTATCAGCAAAAAGTTAAAATAGAGCCAGACTTTTATTCCAAGTGGAATACTCGAGTTATTCGCTACACTAGAGTCATTGTGTACACATTGAACTTTAGACTAGTCAAAGAGAAAATGAAGCACTTAAAGAGCAATTAGAGGCCATGAAGAACATCATTCAAAAAATTTTGAACAAATGTTTTGGCGGATATCAATAAAGGAATCAGTGACTACTAGGTTACTCGTCTTAAGGACAATGTTATTTGAAGAACAAGACTTGTTCGAAAAGATTGTCATGTAGTCAGATATGAGATATTAACCAAAAAAGTTGAAGCTTTGTATCAATATAAGAAGTATGACTAAGACTCTTATGGTTGATCAAGAAAATAATTGTGTAGTCAGGATAAGATATACTCGTGATATAATTCTGAATCTTTCATAATAAGGATCTTCGGTATCCAATGAAGAACTACTTCTAAGAGTAATACCTTAATTAATCGATGTCCCTTCTTATGCATTCACGCATTTGCATTTATGTATTTGCATTTTGTTTGTTGTTTGTTTGCATTTTTTTGTGTTTTTACATCATTGCATACATTCAAACATAATAAATAATTAATCTAAAAAGGGAGAAAGATTTCACAAAAGCAAGATATAAAAGCAATGGTCATTGAAGATAAGTCGAAAACTTCATGAATACACGAGCTTATTGATGTTGTTACCCAGATAGCAGTCATGTTGAGGTTTTAGGACCCAAACAAAGAGAAAACAACTAATGAAATCAATTATTTGCTAGAGATTCTTATACTTTTCTAAGAACTTAGAGGAACTTGTCCCGTCTAAAGCAATGTTCCAACTTCACCTTGATGGAGCTTTATCTAGTGCCCTAATCCAAGGAATTGCTAATAATGAAGAAATCCAAGATTATAAGGTTTCTGACCTCGATAAAGCTGTTGATGAGGCCATAAATGACAAGAAATGGGAAGATTGGTATCCTTAAAGCCTTTTAGGAAGGAAGCATTCAGAGCGACAAAGATGTTAGAGACCTAAGTTTGGTAACTGATTTGTTTATTCGGGTTTGCATCTCGGTACATTCAGTTAAGACGGGAAAGTATACAAACATAAAGGGATTTATCATGGATTTTTGGCAAGCGATAGAAGCATGTCACTAATATGATCTTGAATTGGTTCGTCATACAAGGAATAAAACAGAAACATGATAAAAGCTTTTGTCAATATGCACAGTGGTGGCGAGATATGAAAATCCAAGTTCATCCTCCACTATTAGATAATGAGCTATCAAAGATGAAAAACTTGAGGAAGAAGAATACGAAGAGTGCCCTATGAAATGAATGAATTCGATAATTAAATCTTGTTGCATCATCGAGAGGTTGAACTTGGATGGAATTCACTCATGATAATGCTTAATAATTGGACAATAGAAGATTTTCCTAGTCAACGTTGGAGTCACACCTAGAACAAACCCTTTTGCTTGCAAATATCAAAGATCGTTTTAATGAAACTTTATGTTATTTTACTCGTTTAAAGATGCATTTCATTTATTTTCACAAGTTGAAAACTTTTTTTCATTTAGTTGATTCATTTCTCTTCCAAAATACACCCTTTTAGCAGAGTCTCTATTATTGATTATATGAATGATACTTGAATCTAATCCCGAGATAGAAGAGAAAAAAATGTGTGTTCAGGATTAATGGGAAAATTTCATCTTGAGTGAATTTTCCTCTTAGACATTGTTGTTTAGGTTTTTTGAATGAAGTGGTAACTCTAAAACATTTACCGACTGAAGACTACTTTTTTTTATGATATTTGTGTGTGAAATGACATTTGGCATTCCTTCATTTCCCTTCTCGAATAAGAAAATAAAGAAACACTTGTCCCTTTTGAGCCTGACATTTTTCTTGTGTTTGAACCCTAACAAAGGATCACTCCCCACATCAGGGGAAAAAGAGGATGAAAGGTTGTTTTAAGTGAAAAAAACTGTCAGATGAAAAAAAAGACACAAAAAAAACAAAAAAGAGAAAAGTTGAAGGGAAAGAGCAAAAAATGAAAAAAAAAAGAAAAGAAAAAGAGATACGAGGTAAATCGTGAAAGAAGATGAAAGCATGAAGCTTGCGCTAAATCCTTCAAGTCAGGCATGTGCAAGAAAAAAATGAACTCTAGGGTGAAAACACAAAATGGGCAGTCTAGAGTGATCTTGAGAATAAGCAAACGAAGATTTCATCAAGAAAAGTTGATCCTTGGTTTAATAACCCTCAAATATATATTTGAGCTTATGTATCCTTTCTTTTGCAACTGTAACCTACCCTACATAACAAGCCTTAAAAGACCATTTGGATCACACATGAATATTTGAGAAAAAGAAGTTTGTTTTCAAAATACATTCCGCCTAATTGAGTTAACCTTTCTTCAAGGACCATTGAACTTCTAATGTTTGATCGAGATTAGAAAAGTGGGAATATTAAAACTTAGTGAGTTGGTGACTTAAAGAGAGCTACTAAAATGGGATACTATCCGGTTGATGGACTTGTGAATCATTCATACTATGAATTTTGGGGCATCTGACTATATTCTTTTTGTGTTTGCCTCAACTTTCAAGTTTAAATTCTCATTTATAGTCTTTATTCTCTTCAAAACCTTATTTTTAGCCTTTTTTTTGCATCTTACAAGTAAAGTAACATAAATTCATGAAAAAGGTTTCTTGGTATTGATTTTGAGTTTAAGGATAATTGTTCAGCATAGCATACGTACCTCAAGTGGAATGAGGGTAATATCATTTTTCAATCAGTTTACAGGAAAAAAGCTGAAGTATCAATCCGTGTTGAAATCTCGCTCCCCATATTCTGATGGAAACAGAGTTAGAAAAAGCAAGATAGGTCCAAGGAAGGTGTGACCAGTTGAACCTCATTGAAAAAGGTTGAATATCGTTTGACATGATTACATATATCAAAAGAGGATGATACATGCCTATAATAAGAAGTTTCGTCCAAGAGAATTTTAAGAATGAGACTTGGTGATAAACAAAATATTGTCAATCTAGAAGATACCAAAGAAATGTGGGCACTTAATTAAGAATGATCTTATGTTGTGTCGAAGGTTTTTTGAAGAAGCTTTGCTGGATTGCGATAAGCTTAAAATTTATTGAATTCATGCTCAATCTAGGGAAACTATGCCTAGAAAAGAGAGAAAAAATATCTAAAGGTGAAAACTCGTAAAGGGCGCCTTAGATGAAAAAAAGAAAGAAAAAAAAGAATGAAAAAAAAACAAGGGGGATTCAAGATGAAAATCCACAAAGGGCGTCTTGAAATCAAAGGAGGATCTGAGTTGAAAACCCGTAAAGGGCGGCTCAGATAGTTCATAGATTAGGCATACATAAAATAATTCCCACAAAGCCTTGATAGCTTGGAAGGAATTTTGTTTCGTTGTACATCTTCGTCAGTTCCAAAATCTATACAACAAAAGCAACATTCAAGACATTTCCTAATGTTTCGATTATAAATTGACTTAAGGTCTCTAAAAATATTGGGCTGAAAAAAGAGGTCAAAATAAGAATATTTGCGGGCAAGTGCATCAAATGGCTCAACAAGGAGCAAGAATAGAAAAACTTATGAGAAGAACAGAAGATGCTTGGTACCAGTATATCTTTAAGCATGGAAGTTATCTTTATTTGAAAAGATGTCTCATGATGTGAGAGTTTTTATACGATTAGCAAAGTTTCCTACTTAGAAAAGACGAAGGCAAAATGACTATTGAAAATATGATACTAAAAGTTGATCATTCAAATTGACTGGATTGAGTAAGCAAAATGAGCAAGTTGAAAAAAAAATAAACAACAAAGCATGACTATCTATCTGGATTGAACGAGCAAATACACTTCAAAGCAAAGAAGAAGAAGAATCTCGTAAAGGAAAAATCTTGAAGAGAAAATAAGAGAAAAAGTCCAAAGAATATAATGAAAAATGAAAAATGCATACTAGGCATCCCTAGGGGCATGTTTATTGTAATTGTGTCTTTTGTTCAATTTGATAGGTATATGAAAATACTCTCAACAAAGAGAACCTGCTTATCTATTTGAGCATGAGGAGAATGAAACCATTTTTTTGCTTATCTACTCGAGCATAAGGAGAGTAGAACCTACTTATCTATTCGAGCATGAGGAGAATAAAACCTACATATCCATTCATGCATGAGGATAATAGAACCATTTTTTTGCTTATATACTTGAGCATGAGAACAGTAAAACCTGCTTATCTATTCGAGCATGAGGAGAATAGAACCTGCATATCCATTCGTGCATGAGGAGAATGGAACCATTTTTTGCTTATCTACTCGAGCATGAGGAGAGTAGAACCTGCTTATCTATTTGAGCATAAGGAGAATAGAACCTGCATATTCATCCGTGCATGAGGAGAATGGAACCATTTTTTTGCTTATCTACTCGAGCATGAGGTGAGTGGAACTTGCTTATCTATTCGAGCATGAGGAGAATAGAACTTGCATACTCATTCATGCATGAGGAGAATAGAACCATTTTTTTGCTTATCTACTCGTGCATAAGGAGAGCAGAACATGCTTATCTATTCGAGCATGAGGAGAATAGAACTTGCATATCCATTCATGCATGAGGAGAATAGAACCATTTTTTTGTTTATCTACTCGAGCATGAGGAAATTAGAACCTGCTTATTTATTCGAGCATGAGGAAAAGAGAACCTGCATATTCATTCGTGCATAAGGAGAATGAAACCCTTATTTTTTAAACTATTTATCTAATCGAGCATAAGGAGAGTAGAACCTGTTTATCTATTCGAGAATGAGGAGAATAGAACCTGCATATCCATCCGTGCATGAGGAGCATGGAACCATTTTTTTGCTTATCTACTCGAGCATGAGGAGAGTAGAACCTGCTTATCTATTCTAGCATGAGGAGAATAGAACCTGCATATTCATTCGTGCATGAGAAGAATGAAACCATTTTTTGCTTATGTACTCAAGCATGAGGAGAGTAGAACATGCTTATCTATTTGAGCATGAGGAGAATAGAACATGCATATCCATTCGTGCAAGAGGAGAATGAAACCTTTTTTTGAACTTGCTTATCTATCCGAGCATGAGGAGGATGAAACCTTTATCTCTAACACATGTCTATCTATTCGGGCACGAAAAGAATAAAACTCGCCTACCCGTTTGGGCATAAAAAGAATGGAACATGTTTGTTTTTTCAGGAATAAAGAGGGTGGATCTACACAACAAGTTTGACGTTGGTGGAAATCAGTGTCTTTTGTTCTTTGCTCAATCCTTGTTTCACCGAAATGAGCAACGAAGGGGCAGCTGTTGGCACTAATTTTTTTAACCCAAGTCAAGTTTGAAGAAAATTATGAAAAATAATTACCCAAAATCAATTCCAAATCATAATCAAAGAAAGAAAGGAAGGATGTAAAATTGGATATGGAAAGTCAAAAGAAAATTATTCTCATATTATTCATAATTTGTCAAAGAAACAAAAGGGAAATGAAGCAACTCAAATTGGGGCAGAATCGATCAAAATTAGAGGAGAATAAACTCAAGATATTTTGTGTATTATTTTTACACGAATTTTGAGATTTTTTGGGTTGAATTTCCTTGTATTTGTGGATTTAAAACTACTATATAAACCCCCTCTTATCACTTGTAATTCACACACACCACAACTCCACCACTTCTTACACAAGGCTTTCATAGAGAGTTTTTAAAGTTGACTTTGAAAAGTATTGAGAATTGAGAGATTTTTCAAAAGAATTGTGCTCATACTTTTGTATTTGAATCCGAAGATGGAATAAAATATTAGAGTATTTTTTGAGGTATTTTTATTATATTTTATTATTTTCTTCTTTATTTAATTGCATGTATAAAGGTTTTAAATTTTTCTTCTTCTTTTCGTTCTTTTAAGTAAGATTTGATGTTTAATTTATTTTTTATTAAAAATTATTTTACAAAATTTATTTTCTAACCAAGTTATTCATTATCTCTACAACCATTTTTCAAGTTCTTCAATCATTTTTACTTTCTTTAAAACCCTAATATAATTTTTTATCTCTTAGAATTTCTTTAAATAATAATTTTTATTTAAGATTTTTTTGGTTTTAATTTATAACAAACTTGTAAATGTATTAATGTATTTGGTTTATTTTTATTTTTATTTTAATTTAATCTTTTCTTTAAATTCTTAGGTTTAAAAATTGTTGCTATAGTTATTAATTATGTTAAGCCTTTTAGGTTAGGTTCTTATTTACCTTAGTTAGAGCCTTGTGAATATTGTAAATAAATTTTTCTTCACCAAAAATTAATAAAACACACTTAATTGCAGTTTAACTTCAATAGGTAAAATTCACTTAGATATTTTTTAGGTTAATTATCACTAACTTAGAATAAAACCTTCAACATACCTATTTTTCTTTGTTTTTCTTTTTGTGATTAGCAAGTGGAACTTAATTAATACGGTGTCTTACCAAAGGGGGGTAACGAGTTAGCGCCAAAAATATTGGCGGTGATTAAAGTCTACTCTTCTGGCGGTGGGACTGTTAAAATAGAATCAAATTCATAAATGGACAATATTTTAAATTTTATACAAACTTGCAAATTCCGACATTAAAATGTTTTGTAATCGGCTAGGTTCCAATTTTTGGGCGTTGTGGGGTTGTTAACCCTTCCCCACACGTAACTGACTCCTGAACCCGTTTTTGTGTTTTCGTAGACCAAAATTGTTGTTTTAATAAAACAAAATGATTTTATTAAAATAAACCGTTTTTAGGTGATTCAATCACACCTTGTTTTTTAAAAAAAAAAAGATTGGTGGAGACTTCGTTGTTTTTAAAGAAAAAATCGTCGAACCGCTTGAAAAAGGGTTGCGACAATAGGTTGTATTACAACTAGTTTAAATGTTTTATAATTAACTCACTAAGATTTGGCTTAACCCCTCTATTTTCCATGTAATACAGAGAAATAATTGAGGCGGTCGTCCGAAGAAGAGAGGAAAGCTATTAATGCCTTAATTCATATTTAAGCTCAAGTACATTATTTTTAAGTTTGAACCTTAGGTAGTTGAGAGTAATGGAGATGTGGAACTTTAGGAAATTTATGATTAGTCACTGAATAATTGAATTCATGTTATTCTGAGTTTGGGGATATTTAACTTGAATTTTGGTATGTTTTAATATTAATGAAGTATTTGAATTTTGATGCATGACCTATCTATGTTTATTAATGATGATATTTGATAACGAATACCAACTTGTGTTTATATAATGGAACTAGGATGAATTGCATCTAGTGAATATGCATCTAGAGTATGCTTGGTTATGTTTTAGGCTTAAAACCTGAGTAATTTGCACTTTCTGGGCAGAGGGTTCCGATACCTCTTCATAGGGTATTGATACCTAATCAAAAACAAGAAAGATTTATGGAAAAAATAGCCTGGGCAACGCATAAAATGGTATATCAATACGCTTGGTCAAGGTATCGATACCGGTTTTTATAGTTTCAAATGGTATCAATACTTGGTCTCGATTGTATCAAAATACGGACTTACTAAGCTGGGCATCGATCGAGTAATGGACTCAGTATCGATATGTGAGGTTGGCATTTCGATACCACTCTTTATATTTTCAAATGGTATCGAAAAAGGGTCTTCGGGTATTGATACCAAAAGATGTTAAAGTCGTTATATGTTAAATCAAACTTTAAAACTTTACGTTTTAGTCTCTAAACATTGAGTATGCAATTAGATAACTTGTAAACCTTCTCTTAAGCTAAAAATTCACGTGCAAGCATGTAATGAACTTATTAAAGGAATGATAAATTCAATTTCATATTTAATCCTTAAATTTCTAGAAAATTACGATTAGATCCCTATAACTTGTTCGGTTAAATTAGGATTTATTTCTTATTGGTTTCTGCTGCAATTGAACTCGGTCCTTGAATGAACATATAGGATCTAATTAAAGCATCTAGATTAGATAAAAGAAAATTTTTTTAGGGTTGTTTATCGAGGTGAGTCTCCGAATTAACCTTAGTATTCCTCGTTTAGCTCGTTTTAATTGAATGGTATCTAGACCGGGTCGAGGGGTTATAGGTTACTCAAGTTCATATAACCCTTCAAGTTGCTTGATGCTCACACAACCCATCAAGTTCTTGATGCTCACATAGCCCATCAAATTCTTGATGCTCACATAGCCCATCAAGTTATATTCCTTATCCGGATGATCATAGACACGAATAGGTTTAAACCGCATCCATATCACATAGCCCTTGGATACGCCGGACGTAATCGCTTACACAGCCGAAAGTACATGTCCTCTTCACTAAGTGCCCATACAATGACTCTAGGATATCTTGTTTTCCTTTACCAAATCATACAAGTAACACATGCTCCCCGAGCATCCACACGCACATCATCAATTTAGGTCAAACATATGACTCAACTAATAACCAATACATCTCTCATAATTAAGATTAGATACATAAAGCCATTAGTTCATTTAAAAGATCTTCTTTAGATTATTTCATTAACCAAAGCCCCTTAAATATATTGGTATCTCATAAGCACAAAACAAGGTTTTTAACCACCATATGTTATTGTCTGATCCACCATGGATCCCTAGAGGAGCATAATACTAAGTCGTCTATCAAATACTAAGCCAATTCTCATAATTTCACATATTAGGATAAAAAACTCAGTTTATCAGTCTTATAATCCATTTCATGGCTTAATTTACCTATAAGAACCATTAGCATAAATTATAGAACCCCCAAATTCAACTCTTAAAAACTTGAGCATATTACCCATGGTATCGATACACCTATAAGGCGGTATCAAAACTCGCTTGTATTGAAACACTTACCTTGTGTATCGATACACTAAGGCAATGGCTTAAGACCATGGGGAAACCACTCATATTGATACACCTATATGGGGTATCGAAACGCACACATTATCGATACACCTTCTTTGCGTATCGATACACTAAGCTAATCGGCTTAGCAAAACCCAAGGGAAAACTCATCCGTATTGATATGTCTGTAGGGAGGTATCGATACGCCACCCTGTTTTGATATGTCCATAAGAAGGTATCGAAATGATTTGTTATTAGAGTTTTTTGTATCGAAACACCCACTAAGAGGTATCGAAATGTTTTGCTACTGAAAAGTTTGGTATCGAAACACGGGAATGACATTTCGAAACACCTACCTTCTAAGACTTAGTGTTCAATCTATGGTATCGATACACCTGCACGAAAATATAAGTCTGCACCCAAAAATTACGAAGAACCCTCCCCAAACTTGAACAATTCGTACCCAAAATCATTCTTACATGTTATTGAAAGTCTTTAAAGTATTTTTTGATAATTTTTAAGCCATCAAACATCTTATTACGAAATCTACCATTGTAGGGTTTTTAAGCTACTCAAACACCAATCTCAAGCAATCTTTAACCAAGAATCTAACAAGACAACCATTTCATGATGCACATAAAGTGTAAGAGTCAGAAATATATTGACCTCAAGCAAAAAAACTATATTAGAACTTCCCCCAAGCTTTTCTCACCTACAACTTTGTTCTTGATCTTCAAACCTCTTCCTCAACAAAACCAAAGGATATAAACCTTGAACTGAAGATTGTAAGCTACTGAAAAACTCTTCCTTGATGACCAAAACGAGATTTCCACTCTATGCTAACAAGATTCCATCTTTAAATTTCTTTAGGAGAGGAAGAAAGAAGAAGAAGATGATCCCCGAAAGATATCCCTTTTTTTCTTTTGCCTTTTTAGAAGAATAAACAAATATTAGCCTTTTATCCCTTCTAAGGCATAATTACTCAATTACTCCTTCTTACCCTCACCCTTATCAAAAACAACCCACAATACAAGCCCAACATGCAAGCCTACAACAAACCTAAAAGGCCCAACAAGACAAAACTGAGACCCACCACGATCCAACATGATCCCACAAGCTCGAACACATGATCCAACTTACGACCCATGGCTCGGGTCAATACCCAATGTTGACCTTGAAAAAACGGGTTGTTACATATAAAAGGAGATAAGTGTTTGTAAATAGTCTTTTTAATACTTGATGATGGTTAAGTATTAAAACTTGGTCGAAATATTTTGGTTAGTAGTTATATAATGGTCACGAATGAAATAATGAGGTTACTTATATAGTTTGTATGATTCTAATTGGTGTACTTGGAATGTTATCATGATATCAAGATGATTGCTTGAATGTTTAGCCATATAGAAATCTTTGCTATGCCCAGTTCGAGTATTACTAGGTTTAGCACCTTAAATTGATAATTATAGTGAGATCTTTTATAATTTTATGATGAGCTTATAATGTTATAGGAAAGAGTAAGACTCTTTGACGATGTTCTGCTAGTCACATTATTGTTTAGGTAAGTCACTAGTAAATCAATAGATTGAATGACTGATAAGTGTGTAAAAGTCCTACCTATATTTTATACCACTTTCCACTTAATTATTTCTTGTAATTAAAAGACTTTGATGAAAATATTGAATAATTCTACATATTTTCTATATTTTAGCATCTAAGTATTTAAATTTTGTTTTTATATATTATTTGGTAGAAAATAGGTACGGTTACGATTTTCTTTCTTAGATAAGGAATAGACCACCCAATGATACCATTTATCATCGATAGATGCAAGATACAGAAGAATGCAGATCAGATCAATTGTAGAGGAACACCCACCAGGGTAACAATATGGTTGTCGCAGCAGCAGAGCAACATAGACATATGGTGTGCGATAGATAGAGAATAAAGAGATGAATCCATTGAACCAATTTAAAAAAGAAACAAAGTAGAGGAAAGCAATTCGATCTATGATCAAAGCTAAGAGAAATCAAGAATCCAAAAGGATTAAAATTAGGAAATAAAGATTTTGTACTTAATATAAAGTGGTATTTTATTCCTATTAGAACTCCTACCACTTATTGGAAGTTTTGACCTAAGTTTGTCCTATATAAAACGTCCCCTAGGTTTAAGAGAGAGAAACTCGTCTCAACCGATAGAATCATAGCCGCTACCACCATTATCATGTTCTAAATTCTTCTATAAGTTTAGGTTATTTTGTGGATTAGTTGTGGAATAAAGTTGTATCTTTGTTCAAGGTTTATTAATTCAATTTTAGAATTCATAGTTTATTCACTCTAGGTATTTACTCTTTCTTGTATACGATCTCGGAAGATAAGTTTGAGAGGAAAAAATTATTTGTCTAGACTATGGATAGTTAAGCTCACGAAACGAGTGAATATGGTCTTTACTCTTAAGCATCAGCTAATCCTACTTAGAGATAAGCCATCCAGTATTTTAGCAAAAGGAAGTATATCATCGGTTACTGTTCACCCTTGATTCACACTGGGAGGTATCATCAAGACGTGGCCCTCAATAGTCCGAATTAGGGATAAGGAGGAGGCAATAAAGGATTCTCTATCGAAATATAAGTTGTTGATTTTTCAACAAGGCATAACCCACCGACCAAGGCAGCTAATGCGACCCTTCAAAGACACGTCAAGGTGGTACTTTAACCTTCTACATTAATAAGATGAGAATATTATGAAATTGGATTCCAAATTACGAAGCAATCGAACCTAGACTTTCCATCATATCTTGAGTTCCAATCAATTGTTTAGTTATCTTTCATTATTTTAGTTAATCATACTTCGAAAAATTACTTTTTTTTTTACTTCTCTTAGTGTAGGAATGATAAGATGCACAAGTATCTAGTCCATGTGGGATCAATATGTAAAATACTATAACTTGACAAAGGTTTGCACTTGCATCAAAAAGGTGTAAAACTTCCTACTCACGTCAAGTTTTAGCGTCATTGTCGGGGACTAACGTTCCAACCTTTTAGGATATTAATCTTGCACCTTATTTCTTTTATTTTTGTTATTTTCTTTTACTTTCAATATAATTTGGGTTGTCCCATTGTATGAGCAGGTTAAACCCATCAACTGAAGAATACCCCTTTGATCCAAAAATCGAGCAAACAACATGTGGACTTCGATAAAGGTTGAGAGCAGCGATGAATCAAGCACCTGACCAGAAAGAGAACAACGTTGGTATGAATGTCGCCATATCAGTCAATGTGACATCATATGCAATAGTCGATCTAGACGATCTTCTAGCATCTTAATGCGTAAGAACAGTTCGCGACTATCTTAAAGAAGATTTGGATAGGATGACACCTAGAGTTGTCATGACCAACATTTAATCCGAGCATTTTGAACTTAAATCGATAATGTTTAATATGATTAATACCCTTGGACAATTTAGAGGATCATCCAATGGAGATACTTGTTAGCACCTTAAATCCTTCCTAGAAATTTGTAATTCTTTCAAACAACCAGGAGTATTCGTCAATGTTCTAAAGCTCAAGCTATTTTCCTATTCACTGAGGGATAGGGGAAAATCATGGTTAAACAATTTAAAATGAGGCTCACTCAATTCATAGACAGAATTTTGCCAAAATTTTCTTACCCGTTTTAGTTATATCAACATGAAAAATAAACTTAGGAACAATCTATGTATGATTCATGAGAAAGATACCGAGAAATTTATCGTAAATGCCCAATGCATGGATTGCTCGAACGGACTCAAGTGTTAATCTTTTAAAATGCAGTAAATATACCAACAAGAATGATGCTTGATGCCTCAACAAACAATACTATTCTAAGACTTTCCGACGCATGAAAGTTTCAAAATTTTGGATAGGCTTACCAAAAAAGATTATCAACATCCTACTACAAGTAGAGGAGCAACAAGACGAGGAGTGGCAAATTTGGACTCCTCAGATTTGATATTGGCCCAACTATCAGCATTGACAAACATAGTCAAGGATCTGCAAAAGCCAAGCAATGTTCAAGAAGGTAGGTAATCGCACCCTTTTGTGAATTATATGGTGAAAACCTTGAGTCAAGTAAGTGTCCTCAGAATCTAGAATTCGACTTATATGATGGAAATTTCAACCGAAATAATATGTCCAACACATACAATCCAGCATGGAGAAAGCACCCAAAATTTTCATGGAGCAACCCTTACAATGCACTCAATACAAAACAACATAATGTACAACCTACAGGATTCTAGCAAAATATCAGACCAGCCCAACAACAGTTACCGCAGTAGCAACCTATAGATATATGAACTTTGGAAAATACTTTAAACATGTTCATGACTCAAATTGATTCTTACATTACCAATACGGACAAATTCATTCAACACGCCAACATATTCATAGATAGAACAGAGAGACGAATACAAAACAACAAAGTTTCTCTGAAAAAACTGGAAATCACATTAAGATAAATTGCACAAAAGATGAATAACCAACCTATGAGAGGTCTACTAAGCGATACTAAAGTCGCTAGAACAGGTCCACATAAGAAATGCAAAGCCATAACAACCAGAAGCGGATTATAATTGAAAGACCTTAAGAAACCGACCAAGATAGTGGGTTAAAAATCTAAGACAACAGATAATCAAGACGTAGACGCAAAGAAATCTGAGGAGAAAGTACCAGGAGAAGTAGGTACTAAAGAAAATCGTAGTAGATAATGCAAATGCAGCACCACATATCCGATTTCAATTCTTTGAAAAGATCGAAGATCTAAGGCTTCCACCACCATTCTCACAATGGTTAAAACAACGAAAGTAGGAGTATCAGTTCAAGAAATTTTTGGATATCTTGAAACAGGTACACATCAATATACCTTTAGTGGAGGAAATCAAACAGATGCTCAATTATGCCAAATTCCTTAAAGATATTATCTCAATAAGGACAAGGATTAAAGAGTTTAAAACTGTCGCCTCAAGAGAGGGATATGTAGCAATGTTGTATGAACAAGATACAATGAAAAGGAAAGATCCTGGAAGTTTTATGATACCATGTTTTATAGGGGATCAATACGTTAGTAAAGCATTATGCGATTTAGGTGCAAGCATAAATTTGATGCCTAAGCTAGTATTCCAGAAGTTGGATATTGGGCAAGTAAAGCCAACTACGGTAATACTACAATTGGCAGATTGTTTTTACGTACAACCTGAATGAAAATTTGAAGATATTCTGGTAAGAGTAGATAAATTTATATATGACGAATTAATAACCGACCCAATTGGAAGCCTATTATCTACCCTAAAAACACGGCAGTAGTATTATAGGCGGAAAATTTCTTGTCCAAAATTAAATCCCGCCTGGAATATAGCATTAATGGACACAAGGTGGGGAAACATCGTGTGCACGCCATCAACGATAATAATCATACCGCTCCCTCAATAGTCATGCCCGTCTATGCTTTTAAATACACATACCTCATCCAGATTTATATTTCCATTTCCCTTCATTTTATCTTCATATTTTATATTTCCATTTTCTTCTTCCTTATAAATCCACAACAAAAACATGTTGAATCAAAGACAGAAATGTCAATAAGTCGCAGCCGAATTAGCAACGGAGTTTAGATGATTTGCGACGGCTACTATCGAAAAGGACTAGCAATAAAACTTCAAAGGAAGACAAGTATGGAAGCAGCAAGGTTTCTTCTACAGTGATGTTGGCGATCTCAGCATCGAAGAATTTATATTATCAAAGATCTCTTACCAAAAATTTCTGAAGCAGTCGGAGCCAGCAAATGTAGATTGGATTCACGAATTCTATACCCACTGACCCCAAACAAACCATACATCTACCTACGAGGTCAGACGATCCTAGTAGCATGGTGCCCATTTTGGTCTGCATATAGAAGAAGATGAACATGATGCCTTCAACGCTATTTTCACTGTCGCTGACTTCGAGATGATGAAGTCGGAACATTGCATGTCAGGCGCCAACTAGAAACATAGGCAAGCACCGCTGATCTTTAAGCCGTTATGACTTCCGACAAGAGGTCAAACTCTAGAACACCTTCATTAAAAGGTTCTTGTTGCCGGCTTCTCACAACCAGACGTTCGATCGTCCCAGACTCGCTCTTATCCTCTCCATCATCCACAATAGAAGAATTAATATGGGTCATATCATAAGTGAGCAAATATTCAACTACGTGGCCAAGGACAATGGTATTCAACTCCAGTCTCGGTCGCCTAGAGAGGGTGCCAACACTACCTACCGATCTATACACACCAGTAAGGAAAGGCTAGACAAGAGATATATACATGAAGTGATATAAGTCGAGTATGTGCCTCAAGCATTTGTAGCACCAACTGCATCAGTAGAGCCCACTAGGGTAGCAAAGCAAACGCCACCGGTTGAAGTAGTAGAATGAGGTATATTATAGTTGCTACAACGCATAGAAAAAAGGCAACTGGCCTTCATAGGGTATGTTCGAGACTTCAACATAGCCATCGCAATAATACAATAAAATTTCCTGAACTATTCAACCACATTCCCAAATTTATGGTTGATCTCTCTACATCACCACCATCTCTGAAACCAACACCTCCTTCTGTCTCTACTTTTTCCTCTGCAACTATGCCATTGCAGACCCCTCCACATCCACAGCTGACTCAGTGGTTAAACCTCCAATGATAAACTCCCCCAACTGAGGAAAAACCAAAAGAGTTTGACCCATTCAACTAGAGCACATCTTCTGGAAATAGCAAGTCCCCGCAGAGGGTAATAGTGGCCTATTTTGAGATCTAATCTGGTTAAAAGAGGAAGTCATCTTTCACTGCCACAATCACCATCGACTCCGATGAGAAGGTCAAGAAACAACTCACTCCCATAAGAATTCAACCCTACGATCATCCAAGAATCCTATTGTTAGCCCGCTGAGAGCAACACAACCACCACCAAGAATTCGTCAAAAGCTTGTCATTGACAGTGACTCAGCCGACTCGTTTGAATCTCCAAAAATCTAGGATGGTAGCATTTTGTTATTTTTCTTTTTCTTTTATTTTATTTTTGGTTAATTTTTGTCTCTTATATTTTCATACATCGAGGATAATGCATACCTTGAGTTTGGGGAACATTAGTTCACTTTTGTAACTTGTACTTAAAATTGTATTATATAAAAATATCTACTATATTATTGATAATTGTCTCAATTTTTGTTAATTACACTTTTTTTTATACAATTTATTCTTAAATTTATAAATTTTATAGAGTACTGTCTCGACAACAATACGCCATCTAGCCTGCCGTAGCAGAGTATACCCTTCACCAGACTTGAATTCAGAAAGATATCACAGGAATAGTACTTAAAATTAGACTATAAGCTTGAAAATTATAAACACTACTGGAGTTAATTGATTTTAGAAGTATTTGGGTCCCAAAATAATTAGTTACTTCAATTAAAAAAGATAGAAATTGAAATATAGATTCCTAAAGGATTAAACTATTTGTTATTAATGCCTATAAATTCAAAGCAATTTGTATGCCAAAATTTTTGTAATTATCTTGATTAAGTTCGATAGAGCATTGATCAACGAGTTAAAAAAACCATAAAATTTGTATACACGCAAGAGGAGGATCACTTGAAGAAGGTATGTTTCACATTCGTTCTTTGATTCAGGTGATAATAATTAGTTGAATTTATTTTATTTTGATTTGATTTATATTTATTTTAATTGGTTATTCATATATTTGTTAAAATAATCTTTTTATGATGCTTTGAATAAGGGAACCTATTTTATACAAAAATCTATTTTGTAAAAAATAATAACAGTCCGTTATTATGAATCTTCAAAGTATTTCAACAACTGATTTAAATCATTTTTATATAAAAAAAAACATGAGAATATTTAAAAATAATAATTTTTCAAAGAAAACAGGGAAATTTAATAATTTTAATGATTTTATTCTCTTATTCAAATTTATTTTTATTAAGGAGAAGAATATAAAAATAAATTTTCAAGTTGATTTTATTATATCAAAAATGGAGATTGTTAGGATATTTATTTTGATATAATAATTGAAAATAATTTTAGACTAAATTGAAAATATTTTAAAATGATTTAAAGTCCAAACAAATTAAAAATAAGTTTAAGATATTTTCAAAAAGTTTTGGAACAATTTAAAACATTTTTAAATAGTCAAACTCAAGTTTTCTACATGATCACACCGATACAGGATACCCAGTATCAATACCTATTAGGATTTCAGCTATAATATTATTTCAAAATCAAAAACTCGTACCACAAGCATAGGTGTACCTGCGTATAGAGGGGTTTACCGATACGTATGTACACGTATCGAACTTTGCTTTTAAAAACCTAATGGCTATTTTTTATATAAATGTATTGATGCACGTATTGATCCCCAGCATTGATACGGACTAAGGAGTATTGATCCCTGGTACCGACTCCAAGCTAAGGCATAACAAAACGAAGCAATGCGTATTGATTCACCGTACCGATAAAGATGAGCTCGTATCGATATGTAGAGAATAAAGCGTGTACCACAACTATTTTCATAAATAGTAGTGTACCGATATGTGATCCTACGTACCAATACCAAAGTATTAGAAGTGAGCATTCGAATCATTTATAATCTAGATTATTTAACTTACCCTCAACTTTCATTTAGGTCAAAAACCTTTAATTTAATCATATTAAATTATTAAACTTTTATCATTAGCAAACTAAATCATTCACACTAACACCGTTGATTATTTTAACGGAAATGTTGACTCAATAATCCTATTAGATATATTTTTTATATCAAAAAATTAATATTAATTAAAATAAAAAACATTTAAAGACTTCTTCCACATTAAATTATTAAAGAAATTATGATTCAATCAAATATCAATTTAATCAATTTCTCAATCCTTTGTATCTTATTCTCAACAACTCGTTTTCAGTCGTTAAAAGAGTAACTTCAACAAACATCACAAAGTTTTGTTATCTTTGAAAATTTTAAATTTTAAAAATTTTCAAATTAATTTAATAATTTTCTAATATGAAAAATAATTTAATGCAAAAGAAGTCTTTAAATATTTTATTTAATTTTAATTAATATATATTACTGATATACAAAAATATGTTTAGTAGGATTGTTTAGTCGTATTTTTATTAAAATAATTATTAATGTTAATATGAATGGTATTATTTGTTAATAATAAAAGTTTATTGATTTAATTTGATTAAATAAAGGTTTATGACCTATATGAAAGTTGAGGATAAGTTCGGTAATCTAAATTATAAGTGATTTTGAAAATTCAGCATGAAAAAATATCTACAACGATCCTAATCAAATTTCAACGGTGTTCAATAACCGCAAAGACATTTAAGAGTATAAATAGACCTTGAAGAACTGACAATAACTAATAATTATGGTTCCAACATTTAAATGATAGAAAGAGTTTTAAGTGCTTTAATTCTCATTCTTTGTATAGACAACACTTGTAAGTCAAAATGTTTATATATGTTAAAATGTTTTAGGATTTTTGATGAGTGTTTTAGAGTGCAAACATCTAAGTGAGTGATTTATATTTGTTTTATTTTTCTCTTCGTAAGAGTTGATTCTAAAGCTTAGATTGTAAGTTTTAGATACTAAGCTTGAAAATTGAGTCTAGGTTATAAGATTTTTGATCTTCAAAGAAAGAAATTTATAGTAAATTTGAAAATTTTTAGTTGAAAAGCTAAGGTAGTGGATATAGTATTTGGTTAGAAAGTCAATGCACTCTAAATTGTTTGTCCTTTTTTTATTACTTCTCACTTTAAATCACCTAAAAATCGACTTCTCCATCACTTGACAATTAATTCGATAAAAGCATCAGGCTCAATACATTTCATTTTTAAATTGTAGATTCTTGAGTACATTTTAGTTAAAAAGTAGCAAAACATGAAAAATAAGAAAAAAAATAATTTGTTATTATTTTATATATAATAATATGTTTTAGGGGTGAGCATGATTAATCGTAAAATAAAAAATTGAATCGAACCAAATTGAAACAATTTGATACATAAATTTATGAATCTTTGTTAATCGAAGTTAACCAAATTAAACCTAATCTGATTTTTTAATTAAATTTTAATTATTTTTATAAGATAAATATATATATTTTATACTTAAAATATTATAGATTTATTTTTATTTTTTACTTAAAAATAAGCTTTTAATAAATATTTATGAAAAACATCTTAAAACTTTACCTTTTAATGTTTAAAAGTCATATTTTATCAAAATTAAAAAAAAACGTTAATATAAAAATCGAAAATCAAGGTTGGTTAACCAAACCAAAAACCGATAGTTATTAAAATAGCTTACCGAATTAATAGTTATTAAAATAGCTTACCGAATTAAACTGAAACTGAATGCATCCCTAATCTCCACAAAAATTAATATTTATAAATATTAAATTAAAAAATATATTCAAAATTTTTCAAAAAAATATTCATTTTCTTAAAGATTTTTTTAATTAATTTTACCCTAATAAAGACTGAAGTGTTGGAAAACGTATATGTACTTAACAACTAAATATATCATACCTTTATTTGTTATTTTATCCATAGCAGCTATCAGTTAAGTTTTACCAAACACTTCTATACAAACAGTTAATTAAAGCATTCGATCAAATCAGCCACTGCAATTAGTTACCGTTTCCAAAACACCCCTTAGCTGTAACTTTCATTCAATCATTTAATTAAATCTATGACTTCAACTTTGGAATGTTATGGTAACATAATCGACAATGCAGACATACAATACAAGTAGCAAAAACACGAAACCTGCAAAGCCAGTTTCTAAGGTTTTCAACCTTATGGAAAAAGCAACAGTCACAACTTTAATAATCTATCACACAGAAATTCCAAACCATTTCATGCTGTCTAAACTGCCATAATTAGGCTAGTTTGAACTGCCAATCATTAGCGTTCCATCAGTAGCCGACGACCGTCTTTAATAATCTTTGTTTCCAAAGTTCTTGCACCAGAGCTGTGAAGGAATCGGACGAACAGGTTGATGAGGCCGTTGCTGCAAGAAAAAACTCACCTTTTAGCTGAAAATATCATATGGTAATATAGGCTAGCTGATAAAAAAAGTTTTGAATAAGTCACTGCAAGTTAGTAGATTGAGTCACAGTTTCGAAACATCTCATGCCTAGTTTCTGCTATCGAGTTACTAGGAATTAGAAATGCAGCGATTTGTCTCTGCTATGTCAGGTCGAAGAATTCAAGACAGAAGCTGTCTATAGAGACAAGAGGTGCATATGAAGAAATCAAAGAAAAGTGACTATTAACCATACTGTGACATTTTGGAAGGCATATAGATAAACTCATAAGTCATAGCCGGCTTTCTAACACCACTGATTCAAGTACAAAATTAGAGAGTAAATGCCGATGACAAACTTAACTTCGAGTCCAACAGAAGAGGAAGTAAGAAGACACAATGTTACATTGTTTCGTAAACCGGGAAACATTAGGCCTCTCGGTATCCAATCAAGAACAAGGGTGCAGCTATAGGTACTAGAAAAACTAGATTTTTTCACAACATGCCATTGACATAACTTGAAGACAAAGTAAGAAGCTCCAATCCTACATTATCATGTCAACCGGGAAACGTTAGGCCGGTCGGTATACGATCAGGAAAAACAGCACAGCTAGTAATTACTAGATAAACAAGGCTTTAAGCACAAAACTGTTTTTGTTATGATAAAAAGAGTAAACAAAAGGCAATGCCATGCAAAAATAACATTCAACTGAGGCTTTGTTCGGCGGAGCTGTTGAAACATGGGGTTGGGCAGAGAAGCTACGCTTGGGGAGAAGCTGGAATTTTTAGCTTTTCTAAAAGCATCATTTGAGACCAAAAATATTGAAAATCTGGGAAAATGGGGAGAAGCTGGGTGTTCAACAAAACTTCTCAAAAGAAGAAGCTAAGCCGAACGAAGCCTAAATGTCTGAACGATCAAAACCTTAGTTAATCCTCTTTGTTAATAAGATAAAAAGCATAAACCTAAAAACATGCAATTTCAAGTCCTATCTTTCTAATCTAATTCCATATGGTGAAAGGGTTAAACCACAATTCATATAATTAGGTTAACAGGAGTTCCAAATAGCAATTTAAAACAGTAATAAAGAGATAGAACATGAACTTCGAGCTCGGCTGATTTCATGGCGATGGGGATGCAAATAAGGAAAACGCCGAACATGGCAATGGCAGTGTTGCGACGCCAGTGCTTGGGGCGGCAGTATGGGCCTCCCGACATACTCCAGACCTTCGTCCTGAAATCCTCAGCTCCATGCTCTCCTCCTCCCATTTTTCCCTCAGTTCACTCTACCGATCAATTGAATCTCTCACGCCTTTGACCACCAAATTGCTTCAATCAAACGAGAACTGTAAGTCTATGAAAAGAGGAACCCCGATAGGAGCTTATGAAATAAATTTAGCCCAATTTTAAAAAAGGCTTTGAAATATGACGTTTACATGACTAAAATGTTAACATCTAAAGATTGAGTGACTAAATTGAATTTTTTTTGGGGTGATCAAATTATTAGAGTCCTAAGAGTTGAATGACTATTTAATTAGTTTAAGATCGGAGTGAGTATTAGATGAGTTAAATAAAAAAATTGAATTAATTGAGTTAATCTTTTATATATTTAAATTTTTTTATTTTTTTTATAGTTGAATTATTTGAGTTTTTATTTAAATTTAATTGAAAATATCTATGATATCATATAATACTATTTGGTTTCAATTTAAATGGTTTTTTTAACCATATGTGATATAATTATATATTTTTCTACAATTTTGAGTAACATATATTACACTATTTAACAAATAAACTATCATTTAGATTATATAATATATTTATAATATTATTTTTTAAAAGAATTGTTTTATAATATTATTTAAAAAATTGTTGTCGTACGATAAAGTTGAGAAATTAAAATGCAGGAAGAAATGTACTTTCAAAAAAATGTAATTGAAGATACATTTGTATTATTGTTATTTAAGATATATTTTTTCATTCAAATCTTGTTTGAAATTCTTTTTATTTGACATTATAAAATTTTAGTAGGAAAAAAAAATGATTTTTTTCTAAAAGAATTGAATTTTTCTTACCCATAATTTAACCTTTCTATATTGCTTTTGCTATGCGATTGTATGTGGCTCAAACCTCAAAGTATATGCTTTATTTTGTTTAAAGGGTTATGTGAGTTTGAGATCGAGCCCATTAGTCAGCCATAACTCGGCTTCAAAGATTAAGTGCAAGACTGCCAGCAGCTTCTCTGGTTGCCGATAGGGTCAGCGTTCAGGCGAGTCGAGTCTGGTCAAAAAATTTTAAGTTATTCGAGTTGAATTAATATATTTTATAATTTGAACTCTTTTTGAAATTTTTCAATTCGAATAAGTTTTTGCGAGTTCGAGTCAATTTGATT
This sequence comes from Abelmoschus esculentus, assembly GCA_035048815.1. NCBI lineage: Eukaryota > Viridiplantae > Streptophyta > Magnoliopsida > Malvales > Malvaceae > Abelmoschus > Abelmoschus esculentus. The sequence goes on along the minus strand of JAUCBN010000026.1, from coordinate 5,058,921 downwards.
TTTTGAGTTTATGTACAAATTTTAATTACACTATTTATAATATTATTATACATTTTGATTCTAATTTAAATGACTCTATCTTTATATCTACATACATATTTTTTTCATATTATTTTTTACATGTATAAATAAGATTTTAAATTATTATTATTATTACTACTACTATTATTATTATTATTCATTTTATTAAATTACAAGTCTCATTAAAAACTTTTTCTTATCTATAAAAGGCCAAAACGAGATAATAATAATAATAGATTAAATACAATAATATAAATATATAAATTTAAAAATATTAAATAATTTAAATAAAAATTTTATTAAATAAAATAAAAAATAAATTTGGAAAGTAATCATATTGTAAAAAAATGAAAATTAAAAGGTAAAAATAATAAAAAGAAGATAGGACTGAAATACAACTGAAAATAAAATTACATGGACTAAATGTGTAATTAGACCCTGAAAATTTTTGATTTTTCGAGTAACTCGAATTTTGAAAATTTGAACTCGAATCGAAATTAAAATTTTTTCGAGTTATTCGATTAGACTCGAATAACCCGAATAACTCGAAATTAAAAAAAAATTAATTTTTTCGATTCGAGTCGAATTTTGCTCACCCCTAGTTGCCAAGGCGCAGCTGGTTGAATCTGTGTAGCAAATTATTTCTAGCTCGAAATAAGTCAGATGATCGACACTGTAATCTACTTCACCAGTGACGAAGACGGTAAAAGCTTGCATTCGTTTAAGCTTGCCTGATAACAGACTATCCGTTTGTCGGAACAATTCAGATTCAGGAAGGCTTTGAGTTTTACATGATGAGATGCTGCTTCCGTCAAGGTAAGAGAAGTGTCAAGGGAAGGGGAAATAACAACAATGGTATAACAGTGTAAACATTCTCAATTTTTATTACAGCTCTGAAGGTATCTGAACAAATGAATAGCTCTTTGTCTTTAGAACAGAGAAAGAGAGATTGAGGTGCAACTAACACCTTATCTTACCATCGATACGACAGTCTGGGTACAAGTTCGATACTTCAATACCCAGAATTTTATGCTTAAACACGTTCAATAAACTATATGGATGTTCTTTAATAATCCATAACAAATACCAACATAACACAAATTTGATGCTAAAGTAGTTCAAAAAGGGGAAACCATCAATCTTACTAGACTCACAAGCTCGCTTCAGCTGTTAAGTGTCAGTTTAACGCCTTCTTTAAACGGAGTAGGAGAAATATTTAGTGTCTGAACCAGCTTGGTGATATCCATGGATATATCAGCAGGGGACATGACACCACGGTCAACCTGATAAACCAGCAACTTCAGTTACCGCAAACATTCCAAGATAATGAGGAGAACATAAATAGCATAATTTTTTATCAGATCGCTATTCTAAAGGAATATAAGCATGGTGGGAATTTAAGAACTATGCAGCGTATGCTATTGAGTACACAGAAAATCTCTCTAGAATCAGAGAGTCTTGCAGGAAGGACGGATCATATGCATACGGAAAAGTTCAGTGGAATACGATTCTTCCTTTTCTATGGCTTTTGTAAGGTATACTTACTGATGATGCAGATACGGGTTTAATTAAAGAAGAATCAAGTCCTCTAATCTGTGCCACAGCCTCAGCCATTTGAACACGGGAAACCCTGTCTGGTCCACCAACATTTAGCAGCAACTGCATTTTCTTACCCCCTTGGATAAGCAACATAAGATCATACACGTTATGTCGAACATGTGTGTGTATATAGGAAAAGGGGAATCCAGATGAAATCTTCTTAGCAGAGTAAAAACACAACTTGCAAAAGGGAAGTGAAAGTGAGAAAATGGACAATAGAGGCACCAAAAGAAAACAAAGCAACGGTAAATAAGCAAGTTAAGCTTAAGCATGATTAATGCCATCTTACGCTATAAAAACAGGAGACACAGAAAGACTAAAAGAGAATCTCACAATCTTTTTCTTTTCAACATTACTTATAGAAGCACAATAATAGCTTCATACCTAGTAACCATTTCTCAATCAAGGTCCGGATGACAGCCACAACATCCTTGACATACACTGGGCAGCGGTACTCATCATAAAAGAATTCCACTTTATCTCCTTTAGAAAGGACACCATTAATCCACTGCGAACATGTTCGGCTATAAATCATTGGTTTATAATAAAACAATCGTGCAACGGCAAGTTGCGTGATTTACTTACAAGAATTGTCATCATACAAGAAGCAAAATGAACTAAAGGTTAATTTTTTTCTTCTTCCAAGCAATGTCTACTTGACCCCTAAATTTATTTGGATGGAAAAATGGAAGACTCAAATGCTATTTTCTACAAGCATTTTCAATTAGCAGCATATACTAAATAATGAGTCAATTCACACCTGAATAGGATGAGATTTAGGAACAGGTGATACAGTTTGTGGCCCAAATATAATACTACTTCTTAGAATAGCGAAATTTGTCCATTTCTCAGCTATGAACCGCTCAGCCGCAACTTTTGATTTTCCATAAACATTAACAGGGAGAGCTTCATCTTCTTCCTTGTAAAACGATTTCACTCCTTCATACACTGGGTAAAAACAACATCCAAAAAGACAAGCATTTCCTATTCAGACATTATACCGAACACTTATAATTCATAAAAAATCACCAATAATTCACACACCTTGATCCGTCGATAGATGAATAAGAAGAGTATTATTATCATTTTGTGTAAAACTTGACAACCAGTTTACAAGAGAAGTAGGCACATTGATAGACATAGCGGCATCAGGGTCTTTCTCGCAAGCGCGTGGAACCGACAGAGCAGCGCAGTTCACGACCACATCAGGCTGCCATTACAACAACCACAAGCTTTAAACACTGATAAGAATTATTGGGTACGAAAGGGATTGAAAGGAAGTGTAATAACCTGGCCGAATTGTTGAGAAATGGGATTGAAACCAACTCCGGACTTCAGATCAACGTGGAAAGCGAGAGAACCGGGGAAGGCATCGAGCAGAGTCTGAGGAGGGAAGGAGTTGTAGGTGAATGCCAAGTCAAATGGGATGATTCCTTGGATCTCTGAAAATCCTTGCAACAGATGTTGGCCCAAGTAGCCTGTGCCTCCCACTACCAACACTTTCTTTGCGCTCATTTCTACGTTCCTAGATGATTGTAATTCTGGGTGAAAAAGAGCATAAAGGTTCAGGCTTTGGATTGGGGACTTTTGGTTTTTCTTTTTTTCTGGAAAGAAGGTTCGTCAAGGTTGGTGCTGTTGGTTGGATTCCGGAGATTTGAATGAATGAAATCCGAAGAAGGAAGCTTCTTAATGAATTCGGTGTCGCATTGTAGGATGGCTATTGGATTCCACGTGAGTTCAAAGTTGTAACGAGTCTCAATCTCAGGAAAGAAAAGTAATTAATTACTAAATAGGTAAAACTCAAATTGTATAGAGTTCGATCTTATTTGAATCGATCAATTAAAAAATTATAAATTATATCATCAAATTTTTTAAGATTAACTATTCAGACGGTGATTTATGTATTTTTTATAATATAAAGTTAGTTATCAATTTTTAAAATCATCAATAAAATTATTTATATTTATGATAAACTACATAAATGGTTTATCGATTATATCTCAATTCTCTTTGATATCCTCTAACTATCAAATGTTATAAATTAGTCTATTGATTAATTTTTTTATACAAATTGGTCTTGTTCCCTTAAAAATTTAATGGATAGAAGTGTTGATTGGGATACCAACGTAACCTCTACACTATCTATAATCAAAACGGTGTGTTTTGACTTGACCTCAATAGTGTCAAGAGGTTTCTCTCAATGAATGAATCAACCAAACGAACAGAAAAAAAAAAATAACGCAACAGTAGATAATATCAATCAGAAGAAAAAACTGATTTCATATCACCTAATCTTGAATGAATGACCAGATTTCTTCGATCACAATCTAAACAATATTTACTAAAACTTGGAGCAGAATCATGATTATCAAAACCTTGTTCTCCCTTTCTTGTAAAAATGGCTTCAGAAAGGATCAAATGGTGCTGATCAAAATGATGACGGTGAAAAGTAAAATAACACATAAATTTAAAAAAAATGTAGAATAAACCATCCTAGCCGTGAGGATTCCGATAACCTTAACGTAATGCATATCTTCTGCAATGCAAATCAGATGCAATGCTTTGAATGAAAGTAATCTGGATATCAATAAATGGATTTGATGTACAGATCATTTATGGGTATAACAAATAAAGATCCAACAACCCAAGAAGACCAAGTAAAGGATCGAGAAGAAGTGTAAAGAGAAGAGAATGAGGTTAGGTCGGCAAAGAGGTAATCTCTCGAATCATCGCATTCAAGTTTGTAGATTTTGATCTGAAAGTTCATTAAAACGCGAGTTTTTGGGGCGCAATTAGAGAAAAAGAGGGAGTATTCGTTGGGTGAAGAAATGTGTAACCCCTAAATCTTAAATTGAGGTATACGATAGGTTAAAATTATAATTCTTAAAACTTTAGAATTAAGTAAACGAAAAAGTTAATTTCAAATGAAATTTGTAACTCGAAAAGTAAGAAAGTAATATAAAAGATAAATACTTTTATTTAAAAATAGTGTAAATTAAACAAACAGTTCATGCATAGAATTAAAAACATCTCAATCCCTAACGATTCCCAAAATAACTGAAGTAAAAAATTCTGGTAATTAACATACTGAAAATAATAGAAAAATGATTGTTCAATTGAGAGCTCCGAGTACCAACTCCTATGGTCGAGTATCTAAAAAGTTAAACCAAAAGAATGAGCTATAAAGCTCAGTGTGTCTCTAAACTATAGTCACAAATCACATGCAACAACTCATTCCTATGATATAGTTTTCTGTTTAAGAAAAAAACCATCAAATGCATCTGTTTATGCCAAATAATAGATAAATTTATGAATTAAGTATTCAGATGCTGAAATATGAAAAATAAGCAGAATTATCTAATATTGCCCTTAAATTTATCCTTTATTAGCAATAAACGAGTGGGGAAATGATATAAAAATTAGGACTTTTATGCACTTATCAACGTCAAACTCTCGAAAAGGCAAGACCATAAGGTCCGCTAGAAAGATTGAACCTTGCACCTCGATCGAAAACCTCCAATACACCATATCCACAAACACATCTAAACCCAACAGACTTGTCACTCTAACCCTTATCTATAGATCTTCAGCCGGCAAACCTTATTGTTTTGATATCTCACTATGGGATATAGGAATGCATAGACCTCGAGTCCACTAATGCTACTATAGGTATAGAAAACAAAAATAAAGTACCTGATATAACTCTGGGTCGTGACATTAGTGACCGCTAGGATTAGAGTAAAACTATTTGCAGCTGATTTTCATGTATATTTTCTATTCTGGTGCAAGATGTATTGACTTGGTCTCTTAAGAAAAGAGTTGTTGAAAATAGAATCAAGAAGGGCCTATCAAAACACTTCTCAAGAGTATCTAAATATTGCTCTCCGTATCGATACGACTCATAATCGTTGAGGAATTTTTAAATGGTCGTTAGAGTATTTTAAAATAACCGTAGAGACTTACACCCAACCATATCGAAATGTCTTTAGGAGTATCAAAATGCGACCATCCATATCGATATGATCAAACCTGTATCGGTATAGGTTTTGATATTGCTATACTATTATAGCTTGAAACCCTCAAGTGTATCGAAATGGGTTACCCCGTACCGGTACAATCACATTAAAAATATAAGTTTGAATACTTTAAATATTTTCAAGTTTGAACACTTCTCAAACTTATTTTTAAGTTGTTTGTACATAACAACTATTTTTAAAATATTTTTAAATTAGTTCAAAATATTTTTTTCAATTATTATATCAAAATTAATGTATCAACATACAATTATTTGCTACACTGATGGTAAAATTTTTTAATTTTTACAACGCTTTAATTTAAGGTTTAAAGACTCAAATTAGGAAGTATGATTTATGGGTTTAGATTTAGTAATTTAGATTTTAATATTTATAAACTAAATTTCAGATTTATGATTCATATTTAAGGTTTATAGATTAAAATCCAAATCTTCAACATTTACCTTAAACCCTAATTTATAACCTCTAATCCTAACTTTAACTTCTAGCATTATACTTCAATTTTAAACCTACGCTCTAGATTAAGTCTTTTAGGAAAATTCTACAATGGGCGTCGAATACCGCTGAACACCGTTAATGATGAACACTGCTGAACACTATTAAACTAATTAATAAAGATTAAAATCTTTAAGGACTCAACATATAATTAATAATTATTTAAAATAAAATTTTAATTAAATTATTTTTTATTGGAATAAATATAAGGGTGGTCACTCAATTGTCACATTTTTTTTTTGTTTTGGTCACTCAATTATTTTTTTATCAAAATTATCACTAATATTTTATTTTATTATTGTTTTGGTCATCAAACATTAAAAGTTTAATAAGATTGTATCATGACATAGTTTAATAATAACTTTAATCCCTAAATTTATAATATTATATTAATTTAATCTTATTAAAAAAACTCATAAAATAAATTCTTATATTTTTATATAAACCCGCATAATAATACAAACAATACTTAATCACCGAAAGTAGTTCCCTTTCACATCTTTCAATCACTTCATGTTTCTCTTTTTTTGTTATGTTCAACTCTTTATCAAGGTTTGTTATTTCAGTTTCTTTTCTCTAAATTTAAAACCCAACAATCACGTTTCTTTCTTTCTATCAATTGTCAGCGAGCCTCTTTGAAATAATTAGTTAACAAAAATAAAGATAATAAAAGATAGAAAATCATAACAAAATCTTATGTTTAGCTTTTTGTTTTTACCCATACAATGAAGAGAAACCATAATAAAACTCTATTAATTTTATATTTTAACCGTTTTAAGTTGTTCAAGAAATAACGAGTTATACTGATCTACATTAATTTCTTTTTAATTGTTTGTGAAAAAATTAAAATAAATGAGTTTTTAATCACAAATTCAGGATTTAGTATAGTTATAAGTACATTTTATGTGGTTTAATAGTTTAAACAATACCAATAATATTGTTTGTTTTTACGATATTATTATATTATTATGTAATGTTTTTAAAAATATTTTATCTTTAAGTTGTATATTGTTTGTGTGTGGATTTTAATTCATATAATATGTAAAATTGAAACATAGTAATCGGTTACAATCTTATAAATATTCATTAAATAAAGTGAACACATAAATTATGCAATAATCACATGAATAAACTGATTGGTTTTATCTATCTAAAAAATTATTTGATTTTTTTACTATTCAATCCCTGTAACTAACATAATTTATTTAAAATATTTAATAAATTTAAAATTATGTTCGGAAATGTATTTTTTAAAAACTGATTTTTAATAGAAAAATAGTTATGAGTTGAACTTTGATTAAAATTAAGAAGAAACTGATTTTCAATTATTGTTTTGTAAGTTTAGTATTAAAAAACAATAATTTTGTGTACAATAAATTTGATTGGAATTAGAATAAACGTTTAAAAAATCTTTGAAATGCAGGAATAATTTTTCAACTAACATTGCTTTATTTTAATATTTACATGTTAAATGTTTAAATATTTCTACAAATTTGACTCAAAAAATAATGTATACCAATAACTTAAAGAATCAGAAAAGTTAAATTAGATTTAAAAAATAAATCATAAAATAAAAATGGTATTTTATAATTTAAAACTTAATAAGTTGCCCAAAGACACAAAAAAAAGAAATAAAAAGTGAGTTGGTTAATTCATTTTAAGAGTAGTGTTGTAAAGGAAAAAGAAAAGAGATGAAAAATTTAGAGTTTAATCCAAATATTTGATGATTTATTTTCTATTAGTATTAAATTGATATAATATAATAGTTTTAGTTTCTAAAATTATTATTAAATCATGTCATTTTATAATTTTCGTTAAATCTATAATGGAAGATGATCAAAATGAGAATAAAATAAAATGTTAGGACGGTTATCACTAAAAATTTTGTTGGATGACCAACACACAAAAATGATTATAGTTGAATGATTACTTGTGTAATTCTTCCTATAGAAAATAATTTAATTAAAATTTTATTTTAAATAATTACTAATTATACATTGAGTCCTTTAAATTTTTAATTTTTATTAATTAGTTTAATAGTGTTCAACAATGTTCTGCGCTAGTGGTGTTCAGCGGTGTTCGACGCACATGGTAGACTCATCCAGTCTTTTATCTATAAAATTAAGGTATTTATAAAAACTATTTTTTTTATCGTCCGAAGGATATAAATTCTAAATAAAACTTTAATTAAACCATTAATTTTTTAGAAATTTATTTTAACCTAAAAATTCCAAAATCGGCAGCTATCCCCCTTCTACCTTCCGGTCTCATTTCCCCAAATTACCAGTACCATTTACAGGTACTTTCGAAATTCATTTTCCCTTCAATCTAGCTTTGTCCGCTCCTCGGTATCATGATTTCTATGTTCTATCTGCTCCTAGTTTTTGTTGTTTCAAATGTTTCCAGAATGATTTAGAAACTCTGTTGATTTTGTTCTCTTGTTTTTATTTAACAGGTTTTAACTGAATATCTACCAGAACTCTATTCCAAGTTCATTCCGGGTGGAAACCTAACTGGAAAGCAGCCATGGATGGTATGTTGCTATCATAGTTTAGATAGCTACTATTTCATCCGTAATTAAAGAATTTTTTTGATTTAAGTTTTCAAATTCAAAGGAAATTGATTTTTCTTGTAAATTTACTTGAACTGTGAAAGATTTCTCATTTTTTGTTACGTGAAGTATGACTGAACATAGTTCTCGTTTTCAAGTTGAAATTTTGCATAATAATTGTTAACTGGTATATGAACATTGCCTGTGCCTATTCCTTTGCCTGTTGTTTAAAAGTATGCAATGCTCATTTGTGATTTCTCTTGTTACCTGCTGTGTGTTTTCAGTTGATTCACAGCCAACAATGGAGGAAACGATCTTAGTCGGAGATGACCTAATGATGGGGCCACCTTCTCCTGTTGTCCCGCAAGAAATTGCATCTCATGTGCTTGAAGGCGTCGAGTTATGTGATGGTATCTTACGGAATTTGTTTTTGTGTAAGTCTTGTTTTTCATTGACAATATTATGTAAAAGGTTAACTATGTGTAATGTTGATCGGCTGATGTTACATCCACATTCCTTTCAGTGACATTATTGATTATTTTCTTAATTTTGCCAAATTATAGACCGAATTATTTCACATGCTTTATGTGTACAGTCACATTCATTATGGTTGCTGTATGCTGTAGGTCTGCAGATTAACGATATCGAGCCATTCTGTCAAGATGAGCTTGCATTATATAGACAGTGTGCTGAAAAGAGGGTAAGATTTCTAGTGGTTATTTCGGACACATGAATCCGTACATTGAATTAGCTTCCTCAAGTTTGTTTGGAAATCTGTGTTTTAGGACAAGGAAATAAGGGAACGACTTCAGGATAGTGAGAGAAAGTTGGGGTTGTCGATGCCTTTTGATCAAGCAAAGGAAAGAGTTGGGCAGCTTGAATCAGAAGTCACATCATTGGAGAGGTAAATGGTTAGGATATTACAAATTATGTCTTTTGCAAGAATCCATGAATCATTATAGTCCTATAGCATTTCACTTTCAACACTAATTACTTGCTGGTTCAAGTCGAGATTCTTTAGCACTATCTTAAAAATATATAGCTTTCTCAGCATCCTTAAAAATTTTGAGAAGAAGTTGATAGTCTGCTAATGAAGCATCTCAGATCGAAATAAACCTAAAGCAATAGAGACAGACGGAAAATAACATGTTCTTTTAGAGAAACCGTTTTGTCCTGTGTTACTTGGTTGGATTGAATGACAAGAGTATACCTGAATTAAATGTTGGGTACAGATACTTAGAAAAAGGAACATATGGATGTAATACAAGTTTGTTACGCCTATTCTATTAATTGATGTAGCAGTGTGATATAGAATTATTTGATCATCATTGGAACTGAATCGGATGTTACGTTTGTTTAATAGGCGCTTGATTCTAGCAAGTGGAATGGAAGGCATTGAAGGATTTCGCCAAAGATGGAGCCTGCATGGTCGACTTACAGATACCAAGTAATGCTCCTGATTTATGATGAATCTTTTGTTTTTCCAGATACTGTATGTTTATTAGTACCATCCCATAAATCAAATACTTATTCTTCTGTTTTCCCTATCTTTCTTTTATACAAAATGTCCATTGATCTAGTAAACAATAAGCGGTTTCTCCTTTTAACCCACAAAATAAGAGTTCTATGTAGCTTTTAAGTCGAAAAGGATGTTGTGAATGAAACCCTGAACCTTTTTCGCATTCCCTTTCACGTTCCCTCCTTTATATCTTACATTTAGTTTGTGCAGGAAAAGACTGGAATCGTTAAAACTGGGCGTGGAGAACAGAAAAGAGGATGAACCTAGCAAAACTCCTACCGGGAAAAGATGGTTCTTTTGGTAATTATCGGTGGCTGCTTGTAAACAAGAAGATACCATTACCACCTGCAATAATTGCCGGCGATACGAGGATCGAACTTTGCGGTATTACTTATGAGCTCCTTTCTGCACATGTTACAAGCAGGCAAGAAAGATATGTTATTGCTTATTTTAGCTGAAGTCAACAAGGGGAATCTGATATGTGGACAGTTAAACACCATGAAAACATTTCCTTGGCCAGTTTTTTCCTTTCACTGTTTTGTCAAAGATTTTTTCTTCGAGATGGACGAGGCTGATAATGAAAGATGAAGTCAGAAAATATGTGCTAGGGGAAAACTTAAAATTATAAAATCTTGGGGTAAAAAGTGTTTTTTAGAAGAAAAAAATAAAGCTTAAATTGATTTTTTAAGATCTAAGAATGCAATTTCCACATTCACTAAAACACTAAAAGGTCTTAATTGCATTATTTTATTTATATTAGGGGGTCAAAAGGCTTAAGTTTACTATTTAGGGGTAGTGAAAAAGATTTTAGGTTTTAAAGTTTGAATAGATGTACTTGTGGGAAAAAAATTGTCACGCTGTATGTACATTAATCTAATTGTAGAATCTTTTTTTTAATAATAAATAATTACATCAACTATAAAACCTAAAAAAATATATTACATATTATTATTTTATTTATAAAATTATATTTTTGACATATTTTGAACTACTTATTAAAAATAAAACAACATAGAATTTCTATTATATCATTATCAATGTTTTCTATGCTTATTTTCCATTCTAGAACATTAAAAAATTCTAGGGGTGAAATGTACCATTTAAATAATTTTAAGGATAAACATCTCTAAATTATTCTTAATTTTTATTTTTATTATTAAATTATTGTTTTTTATAAAATAATCAGTAATTGTTTTTTTCATATTTTGGTCACCAATCCATTACTTCTTTTCTGTTATGGCCACGAACTATTATTTTCAGTAAGTTTTTTCAATAGTTCCTTCATTGTCTATACATTGATAAATTATACTTCATTTTCAGTAAGTTTTTGATGAGTGAAATAGATAACAAGATTAGTTTTTTTTATGTGACAATTTTTATATAACCCATTGTTAATTTTAATCATACATTTTATTCATCCAACACTTCAAAGAACGTGTAAAAGTTAAAAACTCTTGTATTGTGTAATTGAATCATATCCCATATATATTAATAGGATCCATTTATAGTATGTAAGAGTTTTTAAGTTTTATATATTTTTAGATGATTGGATAAGCAAAATAAAAAACTGAAATTAACAATTGGATATGTGAAAATTATTACTTAGAAAAAAGTAAAGAGCTAATTTTAATAATCCATTTCATCCATTTAACGATTCAAAAACCGTATAAAACTATGAGTTTTATATTGTGTGTTAGAGGAACTTAACTCTCTTAATTAATTTTATGTATCTTTTAAACCGTAAAATAATAAATAAATATCCAAAATTATTTTTCACACACATATTATATATATATATGCATCTTTTATCCAAGTGTTTCAGTCTCGTAGTCTATCATTCTATTAAAAAATTAAATAATTTTTAATTAAAAATAAAATAAAATCGGAAAGGTATATTGATAATAAAGTTTTTTTTAGGCATAAAGATAATTTTAACCCTTAACGTTTATAGTTTTTATCGTTTTGGCCCTTATTATTTTTTTTGATAAATTTAGCATTTAATCTTATATCTTTTTGACAAATAACTTATTTTTTTAATTACTATGATAACTAGACTGTTAAAAATCTAACAATGATGTCATGTCATGTGCATAAATAATATATTTTAAATGATGACATATAATCTATCAAATACATATATATATATATATATGAAATATAATTTTATTTTAATATAAAATATAAAACAATTAAAATTCAAATAAAATAATAAAATATTAAAAAAATAATTAATTCTAAAATAAAAGGTTATTAAACAATTTAAAATTAATTAATTTTTTTAAGATAGTATTTTGATTCTATCGTAGTTAGAGTAAAGAATGTTTAGTAACCTTTTATTTTAGAATTAATTATTTTTTTAATATTCTATTTAAATTTTAATTATTTTATATTTTATATTATAATAAAATTATATTTCATATATATATTTAATAAATTATATGCCATGTCATTTAAAATATATTATCATATGTATATGACATGTTATCGATGTTAGATTTTTAACGGTCTAGTTACCATGGTAGTTAAAAAATAAGATATTTGTTAAAAAGATATAGGTTAAGAGCTAAATTTATCCAAAAAAGAATAAGGGCCAAAATGATAAAAATTATAAACGTTAAGGGTTAAAATTATCTTTATGCCAGTATAAAACAATTAAAATTAAAATAAAAATAAAATATTAAAAATTAATTAATTCTAAAATAAAAGGCTACTAAACATTCTCATCCATAACTATTAAATTCATTAACTTTTTTAAGATAGGATTTTGATTCTATCGTAGTTAGGTTTGAGAATGTTTAGTAACATTTTATTTTAGAATTAATTAATTTTTTAATATTTTATTTTAATTTTAATTATTTTATATTTTATATTAGAATAAAATTATATTTCATATATATATATTTGATAGATTAGATGCCATGTTATTTAAAATAATATTATTATATATATATGATATGTCATCGTTGTTAGATTTTTAACGGTCCAGTTATCATAGTAGTTAAAAAATAAGCTATTTGTTAAAAAGATATAGGTTAAGAACTAAATTTATCTTAAAAAAAATAAAGGCCAAAATAATAAAAATTACAAACGTTAAAAGTTAAAATTATCTTTATGCCTTTTTTTTATCGTAAATGAAAATAATAATAAGTATGTCATCTCTTTGACTATTTAATGATATTTCATGAATTTTTTTAATATTTTTGTATATAAATTTAAAATTTTAATGATATTTTATATTATTTAAAATAGTTTATTGATATTTTTGTACTTTACTCTTTTATTTAGGCTTAATATTTAAATAAGTACCCAAATTAGAATTATGAATATTTTTTATGCCTAAACTAATTTTAGCTCTAAATAAGTGTTTAAAGTTTTAATTTGGGTCATTTAAAATGTCTAACCATTAATAAAAAATCACTTGTCAATAAAAATGTGACAAGCAAGAAGTTTTAATCTTTAATTTCTTTTATTTATTTTTAAATAAAATTAAAATTTTATTTTTTAATTGATAATTTTAAATTATTATAAAATTGTCTCAAATCTCTAACCTAAAATCCAAAATTCTCATATTATCATTGTAATCTTCATTTACTACCTTATCGGAGACAACCATTACTGTCGTTGGACAACTATGATCGGTTCCCTCAACCAACCATTACATATAATCGACGATAGGTATGCCGACGATTTCATTTTCACAATTTTGGTTTCTTTCAACGTTAGGAAGCCGATTGACACACCTACCACCGAGTAACAACGATGAGTGGTTAGGAAAAACAATCGTGATAATACGACGACGATAGTGGTGGTCTCCGATGATACAATGATAATAATGATGATAATTTGGAGGTTTGAGGTTTGGAGATAGAGATTTGAGACTATTTTGTAAAGATTAAAATTAAAAAAAAAGTTAAAAATAAATTAAATTAAAAAAATTAATAAAATAAAAATAATAAAAACAAATGGTAATTAATGGTTAACACTTAAAATATCACAATTAAAATTTTAAATATCTATTTAGAGCTAAAAATAGTTTAAGCACTAATAATAACCCACAAGTATAATTTATGCACTTATTTGGATATTAATCCTTTTATTTATAAGTCAATTGCTATTTTAAAGCTTAAAATAGAAGTGTAGATAAAAATTGTTAAAAACGCATGCCTCAAGTCGTCCCTCGTCAACGGACACGCAGAAATGGGAAATCCCTCCCCTGCTTCTCAGAAACCTCAACCAGACTCTTCTTCAGATTGTCTCACCACGGCGGAATCCGATGAGAGATCTACGCCGTACACGTCTAACGTTATGGGTTTCCTAGAAGATGTCGGGATTTCCAATCCCATACCGGAAAACTACAGTTCAGAAGACTTCTATTCCGATCTCTTATGTAACCACCTCAAGGTCGACACCGTCCGACGTGGCCACGTCACCTGCTTCACCACCGTCAAGCCCATCATCATCGTAATTCTTTCGGTTGTTTCCCCGTTTAATCGGACTTATTACGTGAATTTTTCGTTCACTTTATTTTGGGGTTTGTTTTGCAGAATTCTTTTGGTGGGTTACACGGAGGTGCAATTGCAGCACTAGCAGAAAGAGTGGCGACGGCAACGGCCAGAACTGTGGTGGATGAGGACAAGGACATGTTTCTTGGTGAATTGGCCATGTCTTATCTCTCTTCTGCTACCATAGATGTGAGTACTTCATGATTCCAATTTTATTTAAAATAAGTGAACACTTAGATTGCCTGGCAATTTGATTTTGAATGATGCTAAGAACTTTAAGATGTTTAAATGGTTCCCCATAGTGTATGCTATTATGCTAATTGGACCAATACAAGGCTATGTTACTCCGACACAGGATAGGCGGATCCGATGATCATATTCCTATACTTATGTCCGAATACTTCAGGCAGTCTTCTTAGTAGCTTACTTCTGAATTTCGGCCGAGGCGACAGTTTTCACTGAATTCATTCGTTGTGCAGGCAGAGTTGATTGTTGAAGGGTCTGTGGTTAGAAGTGGAAGGAATTTAACTGTAATTGTGGTTGAATTCCGAATGAGGAAAACTGGGAAACTAGTCTATTATAGCCGTGCTACCTTCTATAATTCACCACTCGTTGCCAAGCTATGAAGTCTACAAAATGGTCATACCCGTGCCTCTGCTGGTATGCAAACTCCTGTAAGACTATTATTTCTGTGTTTGTATTATTGCTACATAAATATTCATATGTTCTAATCATGTACCAATAATCGAGTTAACGAAAGCGGCTGCAACATCATAAGAAATGCAACAGAATCAATTATCTGAAGTTTCATTTGCGAGACTGGTGAAGACAGTCAAAACGCTTAAAAACTAGGGGAGGGAATTGATGTACAGACCAAAAAAAATGCATCATAGTGGTGCTGAAGTTTTGAACGTGGTTCAGTACGAGACTGGTAAAGACAGTCAAAATGCTTAGAAACTAGGGGAGGGAATTGAAATCGTCTCTCCTAATTAGACGATTCACCCTCACCTCGTCTAGCCTAGGTGGGCTGCAGTGGCGCCTTTTTAAACACTGATTGATGTACAGAAAAGAAACTGCATCATAGTGGTGCTGAAGTTTCTAAACGCATCTGAACCACCTGTTTAATACCAACTTGCTGGCCAACTAATATTCACGTGACTCAGTTCTTACGACAGTATGCATCTAGACGTCTGCAGTATTGGCCAACCTGATCTCAAATGGATAAAACCCCTACAAACTTCACATGAATCCCAAGCTCATCAACCACACAGACTTGTTCGAGGCAAGAAAATAGATTAAAAAAATGTGAATTGAAAGTTCGGAAACAACCCTCAACACCCTCTCCACCCCACCACATAGCCAAAGCTGGTCTAAGAGAGAATACCACACAGCCCCCTCTGGCAGAACCATCAAGTTTTGTCAAAATAAAACCAGTTATTCCGACAACCTGACAACATTGAATGTTAATACAACTGAAACAGCAACTAGATACAATAATAAGATAGCATTTAACTAGTTAGTCTTAGCATCTTGATGAAGGCGAGGGTAGGAAGAATGCCTCGTTGAACTCTATAGCTTGAGGAAGCATATTCAATCCAGTGTTCCCATCAAGAACTAGTAGTATCTCCTGCACATGTTTTGGTATTGCCTTAATTAAGACAACTCTTTGCTATAAATACAAGAATTTGCAAAGATAAAACACTTAGCACAGCATACAATTCATTTCAAATTCATCATCCTCAAAGGCACTTTTGAAGATACTAGTACTACTAACAGTTAGAGCTAAACCCTAGAAACTGTTACTAAAATATCATTCTTTTTCATGTACAAGGAAACATACCCTGATTGACCAAGCCTGAAACTGGTACTAAAAGCTCTCTCATTGCCTGGAAATTTAAATGATTTCAGGGCCATGAAAAAATTGAGCTTACTTTAGGTGCACCAAGGATAACTTTGCTGACAGCCTTCTTACATGCTATCAACTGTTCTATTAAGCTGTAGTTAGTGTGAAGACCAGCAAAATTAATAAAGCATGCCAGTGAGAAACAGTTAGTCATAACATGTTTTTTTTTTATTCCATTGAGCATGCTATTAGAACAAGGAAAAGATTAATTATTACATGGTTTTTCTTTTGACAGTTTGTCATAACATAAAGAATAATTAGTACAAATTTAAGCCTGGAGTTAGAACGATGAGTAGAAATTCAAGTAAAAAATTATACCTATTCAAAATAAGCAATATTTATTCCTTCTGTTTGTACAAACAAAGCCTTGCTAACTCGTGTACAAAAACACGAGGAATAAATAACACTCCTACCAAACGTATCATAGATGTTATTTTTGTCTACATGATGATGATTTGTCTACCAACAATCATGATCTAGTCCGGGTTGTCAAAGCTAAAGGAAGAAACCTGAAGAAGACGAGAGTACGAAAGAGGGATTTTTCATTAAGAACGAAAAAATGATATTTATTTACGGGAACTTCAAGATAATATGTTCATTCCAAAATAAATACAGTAGCCAGAGACAAATCTTCGATCATCAAGATCTCTATCTCAGTATATATCTACAAAGACCAAAGTCAATTGTATTATTTAGATAACGTAGGATCCTTTTAACAGCTAATTAATGAATATTAGTGGGAGCTTGCATGAACTGAGCTACTTTATTAATTGCAAAACTAATATCGGGATGGGTGTGACATATCTGTTGTAGTGCTCCTACTACACTATGATACTCATGTGCATCATGTAATGACTCGGATTTCGGATTCGAGTGTAGGGTTAAGCCAAAGCACTGGACTTCGACACTTGAGCATCGTTTAGGCCTTGGGCCTATGTGTAGTTGGGTTGTTAATGGGTTAGGCTTGTTAAGTGAGGGATTTTGGGTACAAATGAGATTTCAAAAATTATTTTCAGATCAAAATCATTTTGGACCTCATAGTCCGTGGGTTAAATCGGGCTCTGATACCACTAAATATAACTCCAAATTTAACCTAATTTCTTAGATTAAAACTTAGGGTTTATGCTATTAAAACTTGTTTCGCAAGTTAGGGTTTATAAGATTTAAATATAAGAATTCTGATAAATTAAATAATTAATAATTTAATATACTGAAAAATTTAACATATAATTAAATTATGATTCAACCCAAAAATTAATAAACATTAATTGTCCTGAAATCCGAAATAAAATCCCAAGTCCAAAGTTCAATACAATAAAATGTAATAATCAAAATATTATGTAACAAATCCAGAGTCTGTAACTGAAAATAAACGAAAATGGTCCGAATCAGAATCCTCCAAGTACCGTAGCCTAGATTTGAGAATCTAGAACAAAAACTAAGAAGGTGTAAGCTAGAGAGCCTAGTGTATCTCTAGTGTGAGATAAACAAGATCACAAAACAAAATTAAACAAATGGTCTAATGTATGCATGATATGCACCCAACACCGAACGTCATCAGAAGAGTAGGTTCCCCTGAACCACTCTAACTCCATCACACCAAATGAAGTGGAATCTCGACCCAAAGGTGGAGCCACTGAGAAAAAGTGGAAACTCGATCCGAAGGTGGAGCCACTGAGAAAAAGTGGAAACTCGATCCGAAGGTGGAGCCACTGATCAGAAGTGATTATATCACTGAACTTCCCCGTACAAACAATCCAACCAATGCAATGACATGAATAGATACAGAGTCAGAATGCGTGCCTTAAAAACTAATAGGTGACATGCATGATAATTTTCGGAATCAGATATGTAATTATAAAACTTAGAGCATAGCATAATGAACTAATTCAAAAAAAATCACAGGAATGATGTAATGAACATGATCATACAAAAATAACAAAATCTGCACACACGGTAATAAACAGAATTGTCTAGAGAGACACACCTGAAGTAGTAAGCTCAACATTGAAAATAACATCTATTGGACTCGGCTCTAGCACTAGGTCGAGTGGGTGTAGAACTTACGAGTACCAAAACCATAAGACACACTACTATGCCACTATATATTAATAAATACACGAACAAAAATAAACTTAAAACTCACGTGAGTATCCCAAAATCTGAGGAGTAGTAGGTCGTATAGGAGGAGGAGAAAAAAGATGTTCGAGATTTGAATCCACGTCACTTGAACCAAACGGTAAACCAATTTTAGATTATGATAAAGACAACTTTATATTAAGCATTTTAACTAAAAAACCTTAAAAACTATACTTCGGGTTCGAATTTCAAAAAGTAGAATGCGCCATCGAACTTAGGACGTCAAAAAATATAAAGTGGGATCGGGTTAGAAAAAGTCAACGCTAACATCAATATTGGTCAACGCTGATGTCAACACTTGGTAAATATTGACGTTAGCAGATAATATTAGCAGATGACGTCAACAGTGACATCAACGGGTTGAGTCACGGGTCAAGTCGAGTCAGGTCGGGTCGGTCTAGGGTCGATTCTGGTTGCAAATCGGGCAGAACACCTTAAACAACCTAAAACAAATTAAAACACTTAACAAAAATCCAAGAACCTTCCAAAACAAACAAATCGAAATAAAATTCCTCCGTTACAATAAAATAGAAAACGAAAGGGAAGGAGAGAGCTTACCTGCACATCACAAACCAGAATTGAAACACAGAGGGGAAAAACGAATGTTGAACACAAAAATTTCACTCGGTTTGCAATGAAAAATGGATTGAAAAAATCTATTGTAAATATTAACGATGGGTGTTAAGAATGAAACGAAAAATTGGGGAAATAACTGTTATCATATTCAAAATGGTAAAATTACCCTACAAGGGTCTAGACTTTTTGAACGTTTTCAAAACTCACAACTCTTTGAATTTGAAATTTAGTCACTGAGTTCAGAATTTAGATTCCCTACTTTCTAAAATTAGGGATTTAAGGAAATTATGGTTTGAAGATTAGGAAAAAATTGGGGTGTTACAGAAGTTATCAACCTTATCTTTTCTCTCATCTTCTTCAGCCTACTCTTAAGAAAAAGCTTGGAGTAAAAGTTACAATCTTTATTGTGTTAGCTTGTGAATCTCGTTTTGAGTCTTGAGGGCAAGTTGTAGAGTTGTTGGAGATCTATCTATCAAGGTAAAAATGTTGAGGTTTGGTGGAGCGATGTTTTGGTAGGATTAAAGAGTCAAGAATGAGAGAAGGGTGTTGAGTGATTTTCTAATCAGTTTCTTTGATGTTTTTAAATATCTCTAGCATCATTTAATATCTAGTTTAACTATTTCTTGTAGAGAAAGAAGTTGAGAAATGCTCAAGAAGGCTTGGTAAGGAGAAAGCCTGAGAGATATGGAAATTTGGATTGTAGCTCATTTTTATTAAGGTTGATACCCGACTAACTTTCATTTCACCATACATCTCATGAAAATAGGCTATATTTCATGTTTGGTTTGCTTGGTAGCTTAGGAGCCTTTAACGGTGAATTATGGAATGAGATGTTTGATGGCTTAAAACTAATAGCAACATACTTTAAACTCTTCAAATAATGAGTAGGGACAATTTGGTGATCAACCGACAAGTTTGGGTATGTGTTGGCAAATTTCATTCTCAAACCTGTTAATTCGTACAAACGTATCGATACGGGTTAGGAGTGTATCCGTATTCAAGAGTAGAAATTAAGGACGATTATAGAAGACATATAGGTATGGAAGCCCGTGTACCGTTACACCTTGCATATTTTAAATTCAACAGTGTTTTGGAGTATTGGTACATGGGGGCGTATCAATATCACTATTGCATTGGTTTACAATAAGTAGACATATCAATATGCCAAATAGGCGTATCGATATGGGTACGAATCAGTAATGATACAAGGTTTGATCGTATCAGAACCGATAAGTGTTAGGGTCATGCGAAGGCAACAACGTATTGGTACACATTGGGGGCGTGTCGATACTAGGTATTGTACCGATACCCCATGAAAGTGTATCGGTACTCGTTGCATAATCTTTCCAAAAATTAGTGTTTGAGTTTGGGGGCTCTATAATTCGTGATAATAGCTTCTAAGGGTCTCTTATGGTGTAAAACAATTACTAAATTAAGAAATTAATAAATCAAACCTCATATGTGAATAATTATACTAAAGGCCATGGTAAACTTGAAATGGGTTTAATTGGGTGATAGAAACCATAAGGATCCTTGATATGGGTTAGTTATGACCTTGTTGTGTGCTAATAGGTTGCTTAGCTTAGTAAAAACCATTGTGTGATGGAAACCTAGATACCAAGAATAAATTTTGCAACACAATAAACACCATCCTATGTGAGATATCCGGTGATATATTGAAGACTATTCTAAATGAAGGATCTCGATGTTGTATGGATGTGAGCTCATTCAAAAATGCTCAATATAACATTCCAAGCATGGGATATGGAGGATCCTAATATTTTATGAACATGAGCCTCAATCCCTGAGTGTAGGATCTTGATGCTGTATGGACATGGGTCTTACCCGTAATGTAGAATCCTTATATTGTGTGGACGCGAGCCTCACTATTTTGTGTTTTTGTTTGATATGTATATAATGTGTGCGATAGTATACATTTATGCGTCATGTGTTTAGGCGATTCTGGTAGAATCATCATACCATGCATGATATCACATGTGTTGTATTGCTTTATTAATGATTATTATGAAAATCTATCAAAAGGAGGAGAATGCAACATTGAGGATAGTATAGAACATGAACCATCTAAAGGATTGGATGCAGCTAAAAAAGTATTTTCATTGAATTTTACATGCTGTAAAATGACTTGCCTTCCATTACTTTTGTCCAAACAGAAATACCCATAATGTTTTGGTGAGTAGACCAAGAGAAGAAAAGGCTTTGATCGAAATTTCATTTTATACTTATTCTAAGCTCTTAAATAAGGGTAACATTGGTTGCCAAATACTCTTAAAAATTATAATTAGGTGAATGATAAATAAGATATGATACGAAAACATATTCTCAAGAGTTCTAGATGGTAGTTAGGGATATAAAAACAGTTACTCGTATGAGTTTCAGGTCGGGTACTGTCAGGTCGGATAAAATCGGATACATGTCATTTCAGATTGATTTGATATTTTGATTCGATTTTGGTTGAGTGCGGGTCCATTTCAGGTCGGGTCTATTTTAGGTCGGGTCTATTTCAGGTCAGATCCATTTTAGATCGGGTCTATTTTAGGTTTGGTTCATTTTAGGTCAGATTCATTTCAGGTTGGGTTCAAACGGTTCGGGTCCAAATCAGATAATTAACAGGTTCATTTCAGGTCAAGTTTATTTTAGTTCGGTTGTATTTCAGGTCGGGGTCATTTCAAGTTAGTTTTATTTTAGGTTGAATTAATTCAAGTTTTAAATTCATATTAATTAAAATTATTAAGTTTGAGTTTGATACAATAAGTAATTAAGTAAATAGCTGATAGAATTTGGATGGATTGAATGGTTAATCATTCATCTTGAATTAATTATTTAATATCTAACGTCTTTAACTAGCATGAATCTCATTAAAAATAAATATTGCACTAAACTAAACAAAAACATCATCAAATGATTAATATCTTACAAATTAGGCTAAATTACAAAATTAAAAATTAATAAGAAATAAGCATTGGACTAGAAAAAATAAAGTTTTAAATTAAAAAGGATAAACATTAATAAAATAAAATATCATCTTATTAAAGACACTAAACTAAAGTAGAAAAATAAATAGTAATAATTTGAAATAAAAATAAAGTTATAAGGACTAATTGCAAAAATTATAAATTAAAATAATTAAATTCGGTAAAAAATTTAATTTTAATGTACTTTAATATATTATAATTTTTACCTATACAATATCGTTTAATACATTTCAAAAAAATAGAAATATAAAATTTATATTACATACAGAATATATTCTATATATATTCTATATTCTATATATAGAATTTATATTGTATATGGAATGATACTATATATGAAAATATAAAATATATTATACTATACATATAATATGTTTGTACGTTTGTATGTATATGTATATAATATATAAGTATGTATGTACTATATAATTATATGTATACTTATATACTATATAGTATACATTAATATATGTATATAATATATTGAATGTATATAATATATATTGTATGTATACTTATATATGTATGTATGTATATGTATACATTAATATATGTGTACTTATATATGTATGCACATATACTAGATGTATATATTAATAAATGTATATAATATACATTATTATATAATATATGTCACGATCCAAGTTTTGGAACTCGAAGTCGGTTTAACCCGAGGTTATGGGCCTCGTATTTGGGCCTTAGCTTTCTTGTTGGGCTTAATGGTTTAGAGTTGGGTTTGTATTTGATTTAACCCAAGGGTGTTTTAGTAATTGGGCCTTTGGGAGGAAAAGGGAGGGGAGAAGGAAGCATTTCTCTGCATTGTGCAGAAGGTGATTTCATCATCTCCTTTATTGTCTTCTTCATCTCTTCTCTCATTTTTCTCTCTCAAATCCATCACCAAAGGTAAAGTTTTTAAGTGTTGACCGTTGGAATCTCGTTTTGCTCTTAGAAGGAAGGCTGTTCATCTCAAAAGGATCTATCTTTCAAGGTAAATGTTGATTAAAATGGTGGAGGTAAGGTTTTAGTGGGGGTTTGGAGTTAAGTTCGGGTTTTGGTTTTGGGGAAGGTTTTAGGGTGATTTAAAGGTTTTTTTAGCTTTCTTAAATCATCTAGATGGTGTGGTAATCATTCGGTCATCTTCCTTATAGTTGGAGAGTAAGGAGAGCCATCAAGGAGCTTGGGAAAGGAGAAGGTTTGAGGGTTGGTTGTGGGTCTTCTTCAGCTCGTTTTGAAGGTTGGTACACTTCCAAATCCTTTGCATTTTCATGTACATCATCATTTTAGCATGCTAGTTTGATTGTGTGATGGTTTGGCTAGGATAAAGCCTTTGTATGCTTTAATGGTGACTTGAGTTAGGGTTGATGAAAATAAGTAAAATTGATTAGAAATTCACCTAAACTACTTTAATAATAAGTAGGAATGTTTTGGGATCGATTGGGTAATTTTTGGTTAAGGTTCTTAAGAATTTAAAGCTCCTGACTCGCATTTCGTGCAGGGGTATCGATACACGGGTATCGATATCCTTGAGAGAAAATTAGGCTATATGGGTAGGGGTATCGAACCATGGTTCGATACCGAATCCTTTAGTGGCATCTCCGATTCAATGATGTATCGAATCTGGAGTGCCTCCTCAGTTGACCCTTAAGGTGGTCAAAGGGTATCGATGCTAGTATCGATACCCATATTTCAATACCCTCTTCGTGTAGGTATCGATATAGGGTGTTTCGATACCCCACTTAGGAGTATCGATATCCATGTGAACTTTTGCTAAGAGAAGTGGTTTTCGAGGTCCGTTAAAGGAAATTAAAGCTCTTAATAAATCTTAAGCCAATAAAATGAATCGTAAACCAATATTGATAATTTTACGATGAAAGACTAAGTTATGAGGGGTCGTGATAAGACTTGTTATGAGAAATTGTTCTTGCATGTTCTATGTTGGCTTGATTGAGGTATTACTGTGATGTGAGATCCTAGGTGGATCACCTTGTATGGTATGAGTCTTTTGTTTGATGGGATCCGGATATCTAGTGAGTGATAGTTTGCAACACAACGAAGACCATCCACTGTGAGATTCCGGATGATGTATCAAAAGTCATCTGATGTGAGATTCCAA
Organism: Abelmoschus esculentus; assembly: GCA_035048815.1. Lineage (NCBI taxonomy): Eukaryota > Viridiplantae > Streptophyta > Magnoliopsida > Malvales > Malvaceae > Abelmoschus > Abelmoschus esculentus. The sequence goes on along the minus strand of JAUCBN010000026.1, from coordinate 5,034,473 downwards.
GTGATGTATCGAAGGCCATCCGATGTGAGATTTTGGGTGATGACTTTACTCGATGCGAGATTCCCAGCCCCACTCGATGAAAGATTCCAAGTGAAGACTCAATGCGAGATTCTGAGTATACTAGCTCGATGTGAGATTCTGAGCAGTCCGATGTGAGATTCTGGGTCGGGTGAGTTCCCCAATGTCGGGTTGGCAATGGGTCTCACTCTTGATTTGTTTACTTTACGCTTTTGGTTGCATTTGACATGACATATCATCATATCATCTTATCTCACACGTTTATAGATATGATTCACTTGAAAGTACAGTCGATAGGTTGTGAACCCATTGAGCTTTCGTAGCTCAGCGTTTTGGGATTTGTTTACATGCATAGGTTTGCAGGCGACGATCGTGTGGACGTTGTAGAGCACCATCAATGAAGGACTTCAATATTGACCGGTTGGTAGAGTACAATTGTTAGATTATTAGGCTATGTATTCGTAGGATCATTGCTGTAATTGTAACTCTATTTTATTTTAATTTGTCAAGGTCAAATATTTAATTAAATTTGTATTTGGAGCTCCGACAATATTTTGGGTTATGAAACCATTTGAATTTTAATATCGTTTTTAAATTATGTTATACTTCACGAATTGATTTGGATTTGATTTAAAATTTTACGGATACGAGTTTGGACTTATGGCTCGAATATGGTACCCGGGTACGGGGTGTTACAATATATAATATATATTAATGCTACTATGTATATAATATATTTTAAAACATATATAATATACTTTAATATATAATAAATAAATACTTAAATTTATAGCAATATATATATATTTAATTTGTTTATGAATTAATGTATATTTAATTAATGTATGCATATATATTTAATTAATGTATTTATACTATTAATTCTTTAAGTTCTCCACTAATTCCTTAAGCCCAAATCACTAAATTAATTCTCTATGATCAAATTGAAACACTTTTAAAATATATAATCTAATTTTAATTAAATGAGGATCAAATCAAATAAAAAATAAAATTAAAACTTAATTTTTGAGTGATCATAACCAAACTAAAATAAGGGTAAATTACACAGATAACTAACATACTATGAGATTGGTATCAAAATGATCACACTACTTTAAAAAGCGTCAAATACACCGGTTGATTATTAAAATAGTATCGAAATAGCCATCGACCGTTAAAAATTAACTGACTAATGATGTGGCAGTTAAAAATAAAATGAAATAATTACAGATTTATTCCCTTTCATAATTTTTTAATTTAATCATAATTTTAATATAATAAAATAATATAATTATTTAATTAGGTAATAACACGTGTTAATACATTATTGGAGGAGTTAAACCCATGACCTTTAACAAGGTTGAGAAACGTCAAAACCACTAAACCAAGTTGGTTTCAGTGATATAAAACCTACAACATATATAGAATATTGTAATACAGTTTTTTATGTGTACACATGATCTTATATTTATTTTTTAATTTAATTAAAATATTAATTAAATTATTTTATATAAATTAAAATATTTAAATAATGATAAATCATAAAACCTAAACCTAAACCTTAAATAGTAAAACCTAACACTAAATCTAAAAAATTAATATTAATTAAAATATTTTATATATAATAAATTAAAATATTTAAATAATAATAAAAATTTATTTAACAAACCCTAAACCTTAAATAATAAATCATAAAATCATTTAAATTTTAAATTATATTTAAAAATATTAAAGCCAAATCCTAAACCCTAAATCTAAGTTTAATATTTTTACATTTAATGTTTATGTTTAGGGTTTACTATTTAAGATTTAGGGTTTAAGGGTTTAGGGTTTAAGATTTAGTATTTAAGTTTTAGGGTTTATTATTATTTAAATATTTTAATTTTTTATATAAAATAATTTAATTAATATTTATTTTTTAGATTTAGTGTTTAGGGTTTACTATTTAAGGTTTAGGGTTTAAGATTTATTATTATTTAAATATTTTAATTTATATAAAATAATTTAATTAATATTTTAATTAAATTAAAAAATAAATATAAGATTATGTGTACATATAAAAAACTGGATTACATTATAGATATGTTGAGGGTTTTATGTCACTAAAACTATCTTGGTTTAGTGGTTGTGACGTTTCTCAACCTTATTGAAGGCCATGGGTTCAACCCTTCTAGAATCCATTTATGGAATTTTCTTTTCTTCGACGTGAATCCTCCAATTAGTTGGTGACACGTTTTACTACTGATAAGTGCTCAACTCATTATTACTTTTTACACCTTTTATGAACAATAATCACTAAATCTACACCTACTTGGACTAATACATATGCTTAATGTGAGATATTTAGATATTTTGCTTATAAAGATGATATCTACAGAAAAGACAAACTTTACTATACTTTTGTGTCTTTACAGGAAAAATTTATGCCGCGGCAGCGACTGAGGCGAGGTAGGACCTGATACCGAGACAGTAGCTGAAAGACAAGTAGCGACATTATAGGAGAGCTGAAGAGAAAAATGAGCTAAAGGTTTATGGACGAGCAGTGCATGGATCGGAGCTGAGAAGCAAGTGGAAAGCCCAAATAAAAGGCCACGCGGGAAAAGCATCCTAGTTGGAATAAACTTGGAAATATTTTATTTATGTACTTGACTTGTATCTTACTGCAAGTTTTATTCATACTTAGGAAAGGTTTGCCCTAGGCCAAGCCTATATAAGCCATAGCTGTCCAAGGAGAGAAGGGAGATAGACTTAGACCTAGCACCTTAAGCTGACTTCATCTTAGATCTTAGGGTTTCTTACTTTTAATTATGTTCTAATTTTCTTTAGGCTTAAGTGAAAGTTGTAGAGTATTAGTGAGAAGAGATTGAACTTTATTTCTTTTTTAATGCAATAAAATATCAAGATTTGCTTATTCTTTGTCATTCATTGTTCTTGCATTCAAGCTCGAGAGACAAGTTCGTGAGTAATCAATTTATCTAATATCGAGAGAGTTAGATTCACGAAAGGAATAAGTACGATGTTTTAATCGGGAAACACTAACTCGGCCTAGAGCTAGGTTAAGAGTTTCAGCGGCTAAAATAAGTGTGGGATTGGTTGATGAGTATAATTGATTTACGCCGAGAGGTATCATCAAGGACTGGTCATCAACAGTACTTCGACTTAGAGATAAGCGGAGTCATCAAAGGATACTTTGCTGAACTTTGGTAAAGTCCTCCCAAGAGCAAGAGATTGCCGCGGCAGATGAAGCCCATCACTGTCGAGGCAGTAATCTGCAATTCTGCCGAGGCAGTGTTGTGCGATTGCATCAGACAGAAACAAGTCAATTGAATCCACTATACAACACAACTGGATCCTGGCCACTTCTTTAAACTGTTTATTCTCTTTTTATTTAGTTTTTCTTTATTTAGTTAATCAACCCCAAATTTACCTGTATCTTTATTTTATTCTTTTTATAGAGCAAGAAGACAAAAGAAGACATATTAAGTAGATCAATCTCTGTGGAGATGATATCTGATATACTCATCACTTTATTACTTGTGACGTGTTCACTTGCACAATTTGCGCACTTTTGACACGTAAAAAAGTTTTTGGCGCCATTGCCGGGGATTGACAACTAAATTTTGTTTTCTTTATTTTCTTGCTTTTTAATTTTAATTTTTATTTTACTTGGTCTTTCTTGGTGTATGACCAGGGCAAACCCAATCAACCCTTTGTATGAGCTAGATCCAAAGATCGAACGTACACATCAAAGGTTGAGGAGACAAATCCAAGAAGCTATGGCAGGAAATCAAGGAGATCAGAACTTACCTGCCGGCAATGGAGGCCTTCCGCCGCCGCCACTGTCGCGACAACTTATTGTTAGAGATTTCCTGGAAGATGATTTGAATGGGTTAAATCCTGGAGTAGTTACACTAGAAATAGAAGCATACCACTTCGAACTGAAACCTGTCATGTTCAATATGCTCAACACTATTGGACAGTTTGGTAGGTCTATGACAGAAGATGCCAGGAAATATCTTAAGTCATTCATGGAGATCTTTAATTCCTTTAAAATCCAAGGAGTCTATGAAGATGTCTTGAGATTGAAACTGTTTCCCTATTCACTGAGGGATAGGGCCAAAACCTGGTTAAATAGCATTCCAACAGGATCAATAGGATCTTGGAGTGAATTATGCCAAGATTTCATTATACGTTTTAATCCTACAAATTTATATAACCGTATTCATAATGAAATTACTTATTTTCGGTAGGTAGATGATAAACCTATGTATGAGGCATGGGAACGCTATAGGGAGTTATTGCACAAGTGTCCTTTATATGGATTTCCCTTGTGGACACAAGTAACCATGTTTTACAATGCCATCAATCCCCCAACAAGGATGATGTTAGACGCCTCTACCAATGGAACACTCTGATGCATGCTAAATATGCGCAATTGGAGTGCAAGTGTACATGTCAAGTAATAAAGTTATAAGTATTATCGAGTTATCATCTCCTCAGGGATTGGTATACTTAATATGCTTCCTTTGATCTTCTTGCTCTGTAAAACAAAAGTAAAAACACAAGTAAATTGGATATTGATTAAACTAAATAAAAGAAACTAAATAGGAGGAGATTAAAATTGAGAAAAAGGGCAAGATCCAGTTGTGTTGTATAGTGGATTTGATTGATCTATTTCTGTCCAATACAATTGCACTATACTGCCTCGACAGTACTGTAGATTACTATCTTAGGCAACGACAATTTTATTTGCTGTAGCAATCTCTTACTCTTGGGCAGATACACCAAAGTTTGACAAAGTATCATTTGATATCCCCGCTTATCCCTAAGTCGAAACACTGTTGATAGTCAGTCCTTGATGATACCTCCCGGTGTTAATCAATTGTGACCAACAATCAATCCTACACTTCTTTTAGCCACTAAACTCTAACCTATCCCTAGGCCGAGTTAGTATCCTTCAACCAAGTTGAATACCGCACTTACTCCTTTCATGAGTCTAACTCTCCCGAGTCTAGACAAATAGATTACTTACAAACTTCCCTCCCGGGCTTGGATGCAAGAACAAAGAATGAAAAAGAGTAAGTAAACTTTGATACTTTATTGCATTGAAACAAGAAACAAGAAACAATCTCTTCTCACTAGTACTCAATAACTTTCACCTAAACCCTAAGAAAGCTTAGAACATGATGGGAAAAATTGTTCCTAGGATAAACTCTCTCAAATTCGACTCTTCCTAGTCCCTTGGACAGCTATGCCTTATATAGGCTTGACCTAGGGCAAACCTTTCCTAAACAGAGTACAACTTGGAAGAGGGAACAAGTTATGTGCATAGGTTATATATTTCCAAGTTTAATTCTTCTAGAAGGCTTTTTCCCGCGTGGCCTTATCCTTGGGCTTTTGATGTGTTGTTCATCTTCGATCCTTGGGCTTCTTGTCCAGAAACATTCTCCTCATTTTTCTCCTCAGTTTGCCTACCATATTACTTTTTATCCTCTGCTGCCTCGGCATCAGGTCCTGCCTCGGCCTCCAGTTGTTGTCGCGACAATACTTTTCCTGCACAGACATGAAAATGCAGTAAAGTATGCATTTTCTACAAATATCATCTTTAATAGCACCATCCCTAAATATATTATATTAAGTTCATGCTTTGGTTCAAGTAGGTACATAATTGATGATAAGTGCCCATGAAAAGTGTAGAAAGTGATAGTGAGTTGAGCACTTATCACACTCCTTGATAAAGCACCTGAGGAAGCTATAGAGATCTTAAATAAACTCGTAAAGAACGATTTTCAATTCCCTACATCTAGGCAAGGAGGAGTAAGACGCCAAGCTACAGTAAATGAGTTAGAAACATCCAATTCAGTAGCATCACAATTGGCCTCTCTTACCAAGATGGTGCAAAACATGCAATTACAGTACAATACCCTTGAGGTTAAGGCAATTGATTCTTTCTTTAATTTATGTGGAGGTAACCATAATTCTTCTGAATATATGCAGAATCAAGAATTTAGCCTTTATGTTGGAAACTACAATCGAAACAATATGATGTCTAACTGTAGCAACCCTAAATTTCTTAAAATGATAATAGGTGTTGTAAAAAATTAGAAAATGAGGGTCACTAGTGAAAAAGTGGAAATTAGGGGTTAGGTCTTGAAAGTTAGAATTGAGAAATTAAATCTAAAGTTGGGGGGTGAAATATTAAATTTAGGGATTAAAAATTAGGGTTTGAAAACACCTAAAAGGATTTTAAAATTGGTGAGAAATATTTGAAAAAGGTTTTTAAATGGGTTGGAGTCTCCACCGATCACTTTCGGTAGACCGGACAACGAAAAACCAGAGATTCAAAATGGTTTGGGTTCGAGAGTCGGTTACGATTTTAAAACGGTATTAGTGTTAAAAAAACCGCCCAAAAATTGGCACCTTTATCAAAGTAACCGCTTAATTAATTTTGGATTTTTCGTTTTAAAGTGGCATTTAAATTAATGTTTGTTTAAATATTCGAATTCAATTTTATTTTTACCATGTCTTATTCAAAGGCAACACATACCCCACGACCAATACATCGGAGCACGGTCCCGTTACGACCGAAAAAAGACGTTTAAAATTAAGTTCATTAATTAGTGGAGTGTGTCGAATGTTGAATAAATGATTCGAATATACAAATAAATAAAATAAAATAAAGGTGAGAAATTAAAAGCTTAAAGTAAATTACAATAAATATATGTGCAAGAAATTAAATACGAGAAATTAAATTGTGAAAAAGTAAATAGGGAAAATTAAATCGTATAAATTAAATACGAGAAAGTAAATGCGATAAAATAAAGTGTAATAAATTACATTATAAGAAAATAAATGTTAGTTGTTAGATGTTAGAACAAACGGGCTATAAATAATACGGATCACTCCCCGTTGCGGGTCACCGTAAAACCGATCGAATAAACAAATGAATAAATAAAATAAATAGATGCTATATTATGATATAATAATATCGTATAATATATATAGAGAATATAGAGTATAGAATATGCATAACATACTATATAAATATGATGAATACAAAATATATAATACAATATAATATAAAGAAAACTATATAATAATAATAATAACATACGTAAGTATAATATATATATATTACATCTTCATAATAAAAACATTATAAAGTATATAATATTACGCGAATGTTATGTAAAATATAAATATATAAGATAAAAGGCAGTTTATATAACTAAATGTGTTATAAATAAATAAATATATAAACGGTATATTGAATGATACATAAAATATGAGTAATAGAATATTAATAATATATTAACAATTTATTATGCACTGCAATGATAAAAAGTGATGTGATGACACTAAAAGATTGAAAACACTTTTGCTTTATAAATAAATAAAAAATAATGATATAATGAAAAGTAAATAAATAAATTATAAACAAAAAAGAAGTATGGGAAATCTGAAAAGATAACTTGGAGTGAAACTTTAAACGAATTTTAAATAAATAAACCTTGAAATACGTGTTCAGGAAGCTTTCTTCTATGGAAAATCAAACCCCCGCCATTTTTATTTTTTTTTGTTTCGAAAGAATAGAAGAAAGAGAGATAAACACTCTCTGATATTGTAAAAACCTTCAAAATTTTCATTTTCCCAGAATCTGGTTATTGTGAGGCGGTGGTCGACGGGCAAAATTATTTTAAAATGCCTCATTTTCATTTGAAACAAAACAAAAGTAGTTCTCGGTTCGAAAGTAAAAACCTTTTCATCTCAAAAAAATTAAAAACCAAAACCCAAACCTTTAAAATCCGAGTTTAGAAGATGATAAAAAGAAAAGAAGAAGGAGATGATGAAGAAGAAGGTGCCGGCGACGGGAACCGGTGTAACCTTCAAAGGTAAAACCCTATTCGAAACAAAAATAAATTGCTCTGAAAATTCATTTTGTATTCATTTTGAAACCTTCCCCTCCCCGGGTTTACATTACTTTCGTTAAGCTTTATAGAGCCAATTTTACATGGAAAAATTAAAGAAAATTGCTTGAAATTGGTTTTGATTTCTGTCATTTTCTTGTTTGCATATGCCTACTGTCATTGTATGAGAGGGGGACCATTGTTGGTCCTTCCATTTTGGTCGGTTGCAGAAGAGATAGGGCTGACGTGGCGAGAATCTCCGATGTGGCATCCCGGTGGTGCTGAGCTGATGGTAACGTGGCCGGAGCGTGGCTGCCAACTGGGTAGATGAATGGTTACTATTCTGGAAATTTCCAGAAACCAAAGAGGTAGAGGAACTGATGGCCGGAGCGTGGCTGCCAACTGGGTAGATGAATGGTTACTATTCTGGAAATTTCCAGAAACCAAAGAGGCAGGGGAACTGATGGGTCGGCTCTGGGAATTGGAGAAGTCGGGTTATACGAGTTGAACCGGTTTGAGAGGCTTAGTTACTGATTTAGTGAACCGAGTATTGTAATTGGGTTAAGATTAATGGGTAGTGGACATGAGTATGGGTTTCGGGTGGGTATTGGTTATGGGTCATAATTGTTGAGCTTGGGTAATGGTTGTAAATAATATTATTTGGGTCATGTATTATTTATATTTTTGGGTTAAAAATTTGTAATGGAATTTTTACTGGATAATAATATTTTTTTTGGAATGATATATTTTTATATTTTATATATTTTTAAATATGGTTTATTTATTATATTTAGAATATATATTAGGGATTTGGTTTAAGGGTAGGGTTTTGGTTTAGGGTTTAGTTCAGACTCGGATAAAAATGGTGATTACAGCTACCCCTCTTTGTTCTTCGTTGTGGAACAATGACAAAACAAAGACATAAGATGACCATTTTTGTTCGGTTCATCCGTCGCTCAATTCACTAACGATCTTTTTTTCAACTTGAACTGGTTCACTTTCTAATCTTGCTCCACCAGACATACACTTGTTGAAACATTAAGCCATTATCATTGAGTCAAAATCTTTTCAATTCGTCCCCTTCCTCTCGTTAAATGACAGCACCAGAATCTCAATTTCTCTAAACTTGAACTGGCTCATCTTTCAAACTGCTTGAGAAATAAATTCGTCTATTTGACCCACTACATCACCGAAGGAGATTCAAGGTTCAATTGATTTGTTCATCTCTTCGTTCCATTGAAAGACAACCTGCACGAAGAAAAAGAAGAGTATTTTAGAACACGTTATTCGTATATTTATTTAAAGCTGCAGAAACTAAAAGATAAGGGTAAAGAGAAAATTTTGGAGATGCTCTAATTTCTGATCATTGCAGCATCGATGGTCCCTCGCTTTGAGCGTATACCGTAATGGGCGACCCCTCTCTTCGAGCGTATGTCGCAAAGTATGACTCCCTTCTTCGGGCATATTTCATAATGAACGGTCTCTCTCTTCGAGCGTATACCGTGGTGGATGACCTCTCTTTTCGAGCGTATGTAACACCCCAAAAACCGGTCTAGTCAAAATTATATCTCTGTGACTATGTATTTTATTTTGATATATGTATTTTACTCGAATTTTGTAAAAAGTTATTCGAACTAATTTATAAATTCGGGGTTATATTTCGACAATCAAATATTTTTGTTTCAATTAAAGCTTGGTTCGATCTTGTATTCTAAATTAATATACAACTTAAATAAATTAGTTTATTATTATTATTAAAATAATATATATATAAAAAGTAAAACGTGGCAGCCAAATAAATTGGCCACCACACATGCCACTCGGCCAAAGGAAATTAAGTGTGGCAATTTGCCACCAATTGGAGCAATGGAAATTGGCCACCAAATGGCCACGTAAAAATGAAAATAATAATAATAATAATGGTGGTCGACTTGAAGCAATATAAATAGGGGGAGGTGTTGTGATTTAATACACAAAAAAAAGGACAAGCGGAAGGAAACATATATATACGTTCCAGTGTTAAATTGGTGGTTTGATACTTTCGGTATAGTGATAGCAAATCCCTGTTAGTGTTGGGATAAGCTCGGACCTTGATTAGTTTAAATTTTAACATCAAATTTAATTAATATTTTATATTTACTCGATATTGTCTTGTTAATTCTAAGTAATTTTTATTAACGTAGTTTACGGGGTCGATCGAGAGAAACCGTCAACTTTTATGGAAACCAAAACTAAAGACGTTATTATTCGAGAATCCTAAAAGCGTTAAAATATCGAGGTGAGTGTAGTAGAGTCATAGATAAAAGCTAGGTGTTTTTCTCATTTTATTTCATTGTTAATGATTGACATGTAGCATTTTATTGGCAAGAAAATGGCATGATATCATATAGGGTCATGGTAAGCTTTGGTAAGCTTTCCTTATTACATTGATAATATTAAATCTTTGAATCATTTAAATATTGATCATTGAACTTATTAAAATGGATCTAAGGTTCAAAATCATGGATATTGATTCATGGAACATATTGAGATTATCATTGATATTGTTATAAAAATAATTGTATTGGACCTTGGATTTGAGTGAAAACTGGATACAATTGGCATGCCATAGGATTCATGAGCTCATTGGTATGGGTGGACTACGGTCCTTGGGCTACGGCCTATATTTGGTGAGGCGGAGGGATGATTGGTGTATTGGTCATTTTGGCGAGGCGGAGAGATTAGACCATTTATTGATTTGGCGAGGCGTAGGAGTCCGTGTATCCACTATCTTGATCAATCCAAGGATGTATATTGATTTGTTGACCTTATTATAAATCATATGAATCATTGGTATAATTGATGAATTAGCAGGAAAACATGTAATAATGATTGCATCTTATACGTTAATATTGGCTACCTCACTAGCAAAATATGCCTAACATATTCATTTTCCATGCATTTTCAGGTTAAGGTCTTGAGGAGGAGCATTGGATCCCTTTTTGAAAGGTTTTGACAAGTCCACTAAACAAGGGTATGTAAGTTATCTATAGATACTCCTAGAATGGTGGCAATATGTTTTGTTAAACCATTTTGATATATCGGTAATATGTAAGGTATGAATAGATTCGTATATTGTAAAATAACCTAAATAAGAAATGGTTTAAGTATTTGAATATGCATGGTTTAAAGAGCCTAAAACTAAGAAAAGTGAGTTAGAATAACTTAAAAGGTGTTATTCCGTTAAATTATGTTCACTGTAAATTGCTGGTAAAAGTTCATAAAGATAGGATTTTATTCACTAAGCTAAATGGATTAAAAATTAGCTATAACATGGTATTACAGGTTAGGTGTATTGAAATGGATCCATAGTGTTTAGATACAACCTGCTTAAAATCCTTAAGATATATTTTCAATTAGTAAGAAATACATTTAGATTCTTAGATGACGTAAAGCTTCAAATTAATCTGAAAATGCATAGGTCACATTCATGAACAAACTAAAGATTGACTAATCAATTATGTACTAATCCAAAACGAACTACCGAAAAATATTATCGAACCCTAAAACCTTCGATCGTGGCATCTTCGACCCGGTCCTCAACTAGGCCAGGATGGGGTGTTACAGCGTATGTCGCAAAGTATAACCCCCCTCGTCGGGCGTATATCATAATGAACTATCTGATTGAAAAGTGATGTCTTGCTTAGAGACTCTCCATAAAAACATTGTTTCTTTGTGGTTGGGACCCCAATATGATATCCCAATTTCTGATTAAAAGTGATCTCATTTTGAGGTTGTTGGTTGCATTAATTTTTCGTCCTCTTATCATAGAAGAAATCCTTGTTGCTCTTTGTATATTTTCGATTAGTCGACCTCGACTATCTCTTTGCTTTTCTTCTTCTTCTTCTTCTTCTTCTTTGTTCTCTTTCTCTTTTTTTTCTCAAATATCTGAATACCATAAAAGGTATCGGTTTCTGATAGTCTTCTCTCATATATTTTTTCTTTCTTTTTTTTTCATTACTTATTTCTCTCTCTCTTTCTTTTTCTCATTTCTTTGTTCTTTCTTTCTTTCTTTTATCTTTTTTTCTCTCTTTTTTTTTCAAACATCCTTAAGGAAGGATTGAGTTAAAAAGAAATTCATCTTGAGAAAAACATCCTTAAGAAAGGATTTAATTAAAATTTTTTTTTTTGAGAAAAATATCCTTAAAGGAAGGATCAAACTGAGAAGTTTGTTTTGGGGAAAACATCCTTAAGAAAGGATCAAATTGATAAATTTGCTTTGAGAAAAGCATCCTTGCGAAAGGATCAAACTAAGAAGTTTGTTTGGAGGAAAACATCCTTAAGAAAGGATCAAATTTGCTTTAAGAAAAGCATCCTTAAGGAAAAATTGAGTTAAGAAAATCGCTTTGAGAAAAGCATCCTTAAGAAAGGATCAACTCGAGAAATATGCTTTGAGAAAAGCATCCTTAGAGAAGGATTAAGTTAAGAAACTTGCTTTGAGAAATGCATCCTTAAGAAAGGATCAAACTAAGAAGTTTATTTTTGAGGAAAACATCCTTAAGAAATGATCAAATTTGCTTTGAGAAAAGCATCCTTAATGAAGGATTAAGTTAAGAAACCCGCTTTAAGAAAAGCATCCTTAATTAAGGATTAAGTTAAGAAACTCGCTTTAAGAAAAACATCCTTAAGAAAGGATCAACTTGAGAAATCTGCTTTGAGAAAAGCATCCTTAAGGAATGATCAAGTTAAGAAACTTGCTTTGAGACAAGCATCCTTAAGAAAGAATCAAATCAAGAAATTTGCTTTGAGAAAAGTATCCTTAAGGAAGGATCAAACTAAGAAAATGCATCCTTAAGAAATAATCAAGTTTGAAGTTCAAATATAAAGTGGTATCTTGCTTAAAGAATACCTGAATATCTCACAAAAATATGGCATCTCACTCTAGCGAATACCTAATATCTCATCTGTATGTCTTGACACTTGATCATCATGACACAAAAAAGAAAGCTCGTTGCCCCGAAATAATCAAAGGTTAGAAGGCCTTTAAAAACCATGATCATGTAATTCGAAAGAATTTTGATTCTTTGCTGAGATCTATCTCTCTTCTCGTAGAACTATAGATCAAATCTTTGACCACTCTTCAAAATTCCTATTTAAAAAATAAGCAAAATGCAATGATGGCATGAAATGAAGATGCTGATGATTCATGGATATCTAAACTTAATGATGGATGAATGATGCATAAATGTTTACATTGAATGATGCATAAATGTTATTTTATCTTCTTCTTCTTTTGTTTTTCGTTTTTCTTGGAGGATAGGATTTCGCTTTCTATTTTATTAAGCTCCTCAGACTTTCACCCTTGCTGGATCCTTATTCTTTGCTTTGTCTTGAAAGGGTATCGTCATCTTGTACCGATCAGAACAAAATCTCTCACTTTGTATAATGTCATTGCCTTTACTTGGTTCAGGTTCAATGTTTAATTGGGAGCCTCATTTTTTCTTTTTCCTCTATTTTTTCAAGGATTAGGGTGGGAATATACCTCAAACCTTTTAGGGTTCAACAATGGAAAAAGGATCATCTTCATCTTTGCTGTCTTTTTCCTTTCATTCCATTCTTGAGAAGTCAGACCGATTTGTATTGATTCGGTCCAAATTTTCCTCCTTCAGCTAAGTTTCAACCATAGTTCTTCTATGAGTCTTTGCAACAAGTCTTCTATTTCATTGTTAGAGAGAATACGTGCCCCCAACTTTGCTAGTCTATTTCTTCAATTAAGACTTAGTCCATATTTCTAAAACCATACAAAGCACTATGGTAGAAAACTAGCTGGCGTCTGAAATTTGGTGATTCTCATTGTTCTCTTCTCAAACGAATGTGGTTACTCTCTTTTACTTGATTCACTGTAAAAACCCTGAAATATTGACCTCTAAAAACTCTTATTTTCAGTTTATGGTAGCAACTTTTAATCTCATATTCAGGCTTATATCATTTAAAGCCTATATTCAACATGTTCATCGCAAATTATTTTTCTTGGCTTCTACTTGACTTCTATCTTCGAGCTCTCGGATTGACTCTCTTTATGCCACAAAATAACCTTTACCCCAAAAGGCTCGATATTTATTTATGTTCAAAACTGTGACCCCAATAGGTTCGAGTGATCTTTGTTTATGTTAACCTGAATTCTTAAAGAATACCATCTTATAAACGAAGCGGTATTTTCAGGAGACATCTTGCAACATACATTGCCTCTTGTTCTTAGGTCATATCAAAGATGATCATTTACATCAACGATCTTGCATTTTGTAAATCTTTTGAAAAAATATCTTTTATTTCAAAAACAATTTGCTAATTGTAAGTATAACAATATATACATGTTTTGGAGAATCCAAAAATTAGAAAAGAAAAGAAATTAGGATTCCTTGGATATCAAATGCGAGAGTGACTTAGACTCAACTCTCCGAGTTTGGTTTTCAACCTTTGAAAGTTGTAGCGATATTTGAAGTTTTAGAATTCCCTTCAGATTGCTCGGTTCATCCTAATGATTATCATATTTGCTCGATCTATTCGAAAACTACTCCTAGTTATCAATATCTTTTCTCTTCTTATATATTCAAACTTCTGTACTTGCCCCGCTAGTTTAATACAAGAGTATCTCCTCGAGAATTCGACGTGTGCTCCAAATTGCATCTAGCTATAAGAGCATTTTTTCTCTCTATCTTTTTTTTCATTTTTTTCCCTCTCTTTTTCTTTTCCTTTTTATTTTTCTCTCACATTTGTTATTGTTCTTTTTCTTCAATTTTTTCTTTTAAATTTCGGGGAAATCAACTCCTAACAGTCCTTTATCTCGAAGGTAATGATGGAGCATACAACAAAACTCTGAATTACTTGGCATAGTCATGAATTTGAAAATATTACCATCACTCAGGAAGTAAAGACTTTGGATGGTGCATTGCTACCTTACTAGGTCTATCACTTTAGTGGAGTGCCCCGAATAATTCCATACCCTTGTTCGAATATACCTATTACCAGGTTTCGAATATTGGAGTGCTTTTGTTTAATATTTATTCTCTCCTTCCTTTTTCCTCTTCTTTTTTTTCTTTTCTTTCCTTCTTTTTCTTTTTTTTAGTCTTTTTCTCTAGATGCAATCCTTATGTTTAGGGGAATTCTTGAGTTCAACCAATTTCATCGGGCCTTTCTAGGAGATTTTAATATCATTGAACATCATCGAAGGAGTAGTAATCTTATATCTCTCGCTTTACTGACCAGAGTTGTTGAGAAACGAATCATACTCCATCGTAATCACAACATTCCACTAATTTCGCATTTGAATCGGATTCAAGCAAACACGTGACATCCAAGTAACTTTGGGGGTAGAAAGGAATATATATATTTATAATTTTACAAAATTCATTTCTTCATTTAAAATAAGAACATGTGCCCTTTTATAAACAATTAATTCTATTTTTTTGCCAACAATATCAAGATGAATTCAAACATAAAAACAAAATAGAAAACGTAAGACTATCGATGCAAGCTATCATCTAAGAAATAAAAACCAGACTAAGATGCAACCTAACATTCTCCTAACTCGAGCAATAGTCTTCGACCACCTTAATCGTTCCACCAAAAATTGGACGAAGAGTCGGCTATAATCCCCGATTCTCCAAGTTGTAGAATTAGAGGTTTGGGAGGAGTAACAAGAGTAGATCGCACCAAACTTGCCTCGTACAAATATGAGTGCATCTCCCTATACAAAAATGGTAGAGGGGTAAATGTTTTATTTGCTTCCTCTTTCTTGGAGGACTTGTGCTTCGACTCTGTTTGAGCTTTCTGGATTCTCTATTAGGCTTTAGGGTGGGAAACTCCTGAGGTTCTCAGGAGTTGGGTGGGGATTCCATAGTTCATCTCATGTTCTTTCCTCTAGACACCCTTGGAGGTTCTCATCCACCAAAGAGGACAAAATTGTCAACAAAAAGGCTTCGATCTTATCCAACATTAATTCAATGGGATAAATAGAGGCAATGCACGCTATATTATACTGGTGAATGATAGCTTGGTCTTCATCGAAAAGAATATTTTCTTTGTAGTCTAGGTTCTGGCCATCTTGTAAGAAAGAACCTTCTATTCGGAATTTTTTCTCGATCATGGAAGTCATCATGCCCCTTAACTCACTGAATTGTGCATTGGTCTCATCTTGAAATTTTTTTATGCCTAACATTTATCTTCTTCTGATTCTCGTTCACTAGCTCATAAAGTCCCACAAGTTTGCTCACTCTTGCCACAAGATCGTTTATGTTCTTGAAGTCGTACTGCTCCGAGATTATCCGCTTGCCCTTCCTAGCCTTAAACATGAATGCCCCCCTTGGGACCATTCCACGTTTTGTAAAATTTTCCCTTATTCTGGATTTTAATGCTGAAACTCTAATAGGTTCCATGATATTCCTCCAATTTATTGTCTAACCACTTAATGCATGATATATACTTGAAAATGCATGAAAATGAATGAATGCAAGCAAAGGTGTCAATTCTATTAGTGGTCGCCCTTTGAGTATTTTTTTCCGGAAAGGTTCTTGATTCTAAGCAATGATCTCCCACCGACAAACTTGAGTCAAACTTTTAATCATTCCATGGCTGAGGGAATCATCCATCTCGGGGCAATGAGTAGATGATATACTTTGAATTTTATATTCATAGGTCAGTCTTTATACTTGAACCATCATCGGTGTGTTGTACTGCCATCACCTTTGAATAAACTCTAGTGACGATTAAGTAGACTAAAAAGTTCATGAGGACTGTCTTCCTTAGAAGGAAAGCTACAACTCTTTTGCTCTTCTGAAACCTAAAATGTCGTCATCATTGTAGGCTTGACTAAGTTCGCATAGTATTACATGCTCTTTGGTTGACTCTGAAGCGATGTTGAACTCTCGAGGTAATCTTTTTTCTTTGAAAAACCTCTATAGTGAAAGTCTCTAATTTGAGCAAACCACCTAAATTGACACCTTTATGTTATGCAATACTGATGCAATCAATTAACAAAATATATAGTATGAGGTGCATGCATGAATGCAAGTAAAGGCGTTGATCCCGCTAGTGATCGCCCTTTGAGCAACTCTCACCGATTAACAGATCTTAATGCCCCTTATTTCTCTCTTTTTCTTTTTTTCTCTCTCTATTTTCTCTCTTCTTTCTTTCTTCTCTCGATTTTTTCCTTTTTTCCTTGTTTTCTCCTTTTCTATTTTTATTGTCTTTCTTTTTCATATTTTTTTCTTTTTTCCTCCCTTTTCCTTTTTTTTTCTCTCAATTGTTTTCTTTTTTTCTTTATATTTCTTATTTTTCCTCTTATATTTTTTTATCTATTTTTATTATCTATCTTTCTATTTTTTTGTTTTTAATCCTCTAACTATAATGAAAGTCTCTAATTGGACAAACCACTTAGATCAATACCTTTAAATATGAAGTGTTTATACAAACAGAAGAGCACACAAAAATGTTATTGTGAAATGAAAATAATAAACGAGCTAACAAAACAAGGGATAAAACAACCCTATTTATTCCATCTAAAAGAACCTCGGTTAACCGCATGGCTCTAATCGGGAAGGTTGACTAGTTCTCTAAATGCAGCTTTAGTTGTACGAGGTAACCAAATTTTCCTCGTTGTCATCTTCTAAGAGTAGCAAGGCCCCCGATCATCACCCATTATAAGCTCATCTTGATCGAGTTCAATTTAGGGGGACCCTTTCGCTATTCCCCTACGGAGTATGGGGAATAAATAAAAAACAAGTATGGGGAATAAATGAAAAGACTTTTGCTTTATAAATAAATAAAAAATAATGATATAATGAAAAGTAAATAAATAAATTATAAACAAAAAAGAAGTATGGGAAATCTGAAAAGATAACTTGGAGTGAAACTTTAAACGAATTTTAAATAAATAAACCTTGAAATACGTGTTCAGGAAGCTTTCTTCTATGGAAAATCAAACCCCCGCCATTTTTATTTGTTTTTTGTTTCGAAAGAATAGAAGAAAGAGAGATAAACACTCTCTGATATTGTAAAAACCTTCAAAATTTTCATTTTCCCAGAATCTGGTTATTGTGAGGCGGTGGTCGGCGGGCAAAATTATTTTAAAATGCCTCATTTTCATTTGAAACAAAACAAAAGTAGTTCTTGGTTCGAAAGTAAAAACCTTTTCATCTCAAAAAAATTAGAAACCAAAACCCAAACCTTTAAAATCCGAGTTTAGAAGATGATAAAAAGAAAAGAAGAAGGAGATGATGAAGAAGAAGGTGCCGGCGACGGAAACCGGTATAACCTTCAAAGGTAAAACCCTATTCGAAACAAAAATAAATTGCTCTGAAAATTCATTTTATATTCATTTTGAAGCTTTCCCCTCTCCGGGTGTACATTGCTTTCGTTAGGCTTTATAGAGCCGATTTTACATAAAAAAATAAAAAAATACTTGAAATTGGTTCTGATTTCTGTCATTTTCTTGTTTGAATATACCTACTGTTATTGTACGAGGAGGGGGACCATTGTTGGTCCTTACATTTTGATCGGTTGAAGAAGAGATAGGGCTGATGTGGCGAGAATCTCCGATGTGGCATCCCCGTGGTGCTGAGCTGGTGGTAACATAGCCGGAGCATGGCTGCCAACTGGGTAGGTGAATGGACACTATTCTGGAAATTTCCAGAAACCAAAGAGGCAGGGGAACTGATGGTTCGGCTCTGGGAATTGGAAAAGTGAGCTTATACAGGTTGAACTGGTTCGGGAGGCTTAGTTACTGGTTTAGTGAACCGGGTATTATAATTGTGTTAGGATTAATGGGTAGTGAACATGAGTTTGGGTTTCTGGTGGGTATTGATTATGGGCCATAATTGTTGGGCTTGGGTAATGGTTGTAAATAATATTATATGGGTCATGTATTATTTATATTTTGGGTTAAAAATTTATAATGAATTTTTTACTAGATAATAATATTTTTTTTGGGAATGATATATTTTTATATTTCATATATTTTTTAAATATGGTTTATTTATTATATTTAGAATATGTATTAGGGATTTGGTTTAGGGTTTTGGTTTATGGGTAGGGTTTTGGTTTAGGGTTTAGTTTGGACCCCGGACAAAAATGGTGATTACACCAATACATACAATCCATCTTGGAAGAGGCATCCTAATTTTTCATGGAGTAATCCAAATAATGCCTTGAATCCAACTACTCAACCTCCAGGTTTTCAACAACAAATACAACATTTTCCGTAGCAACAAGTTCAACAACCAATACCGCAGCAGCAGATGCATCAACAACAGTCTGTAAGTTCACTGGAAAATTTTCTTAAGGCCTTTATGATGAAAATAGAATCATACATGACAGAGAATAGCAACTTCATCAAAAGAACCGATGCCTTCATAAATAAAACTGAGATGAGGTTGTAGAACCAAGAGGCAACAATTAAAGTACTGGAAACTCAGGTTGGATAGTTTGCTCAAAATATAAACACTATATGACAAGGAGGACTACCTAGCAATACTGAAGTTGCTAAGGTAATGGGTCATGAACATTGGAAAGCAATTACTACTAGGAGCGGTCTACAACTTAAGCAGAAGTTAGAAAACTCAGCAGACAAAGTTCAACCAGTAGAACAAAAAGAATCGGAAAAAGAGGAATTGGATGTTGAATCAAATGATCAAGTCACAGATATCCCAGCAGAAAGCACTTCCCCAGCAGAGAACTCGGCAGTACCTCAACCAGCTGCCGAGATAGCAAAAGTCCTAATGGTTCCAGGTATTAAATTCCAAACTAATGAGACCTGAAAGAAATGCGACCACCACCACTTTTCCCACAAAGGTTGAAAAACCAGAAACAGGACCACCAATTTAAAAAATTCTTAGATATCTTGAAACAAGTCTACATCAACTTGCCATTTATTGAGGTAATTGAACAAATACCAAACTATGCTAAGTTCTTGAAAGACATTGTGTCTAAGAGAAAAAGGCTTGGTGAGTTTGAAATAATGGTTGCTATTGAAAGATGCATGACAATGCTACATAATCACATGCCACCTAAATTGAAGGATCCTGGATGCTTCACCATACCTTGTGCGATAGGTAACCACTACGAAGGAAAGGCCTTATGCGACCTTGGAGCAAGCATAAGCTTGATGCCTAAATCTGTCTTCCAAAAGCTTGGAATAGGAAAGAAAAAACCTAAAACAGTGATGCTTCAACTAGTGGATAGATCTTATGTGCAACCTGAAGGAAAAATAAAGGAGCAGTAGTTCATAGCAGGAAACCTGCTGTCGGGGTAGAAAACAGTGTTAGGGCCGCAGTAGTCCCACGGGCAGAACAGTATAACGACTAGTCTATCGAGATTCTCGCCTCGACAGTAAAAGCAAACGGTAGTAAAGGCTAACGACTACAAAATGGCTAGTGGTTCAAACGGCTACAAGGCCGAGGCCTTTAAAAACACTCTCTCCCTCTTGAACTATTCACTCTTGCATTCTTGATTCTTTAGAATTATTCACTCAATCTCTCTCGCGCTGTATTCTTTGTAATCTCAAAGCTCTTTTCAGAAACTTATCAAGAAATTCTCCAAGATCTTCAAATCTCCACTACTTTTACATGGCTTGTAACCTCCTTAGCCCAGCCTAGACGGAACTGGCACTAACGGGTCACACGGAGAATATCGAACCAAACCCACGAAGGCCCGATTCGATAAACAACCCTAAAAATCACTATATATTTTTATTAGATGAACGATTAGTTTCCTGTACATAACGTGTTCATGTAATTCGAGAATGGAAGCATTCAGACTACATTTAATCATTCAATTAAAGTGTATATAGCTAGGGACCGAAACATAAATATTTTCATTTCTACACCAAACCGGAAATTCAATCTACCAAAATGCAATTAAACATGCATAGCATACACACAACGAAATTCAGATCAATCGGAGCATCATAGCATCACCAATTTTGTGATTTAAGATTAAGGACTTATTTGTAAAACAGGTAAATATCTTGGTACTACACCCATCTTTGTTTAATTGTTATAAAGTTAAGTTATCATCTTGCATTATGATGTCATATCAACTCAACATGGCATGCATAGCCTCTATACTTGACTATGTGAAATTAAACGATCTAATGTGCCACAAAACAACTACAAAATTTCACAATCTGGTCAGGGTTATCGATACCACCAGGGCTGGTATCGATACCTTTTTGAAAATAATTAATTTTGACCATTCGAGGAGAAATGGTATCGATACCATCTTGGATGGTATCGATACTGTTCTGTCCAGTGGCATAATTGCATCGAACGTTCGTTTGATGCTGCACCTTTTTAGCCTTGGGGTATCGATACCATCATAGGGTGTATCGATACTCCCTGCCCAGAAGTACAAGTTCGAACACTTTTAAAGGGGGTTTCATCCACTTAACACAACCAACAATTACCCACACTACATGCATAATTCCTAAGCATATTAACATCATAAACCACATCATCATTAATATCTAGAACTTCAAAGAATCTATAGGCATGCTTCCTAATATTTTATTGAAAGTAAGAGTGTTTATGCTTGTGTAAGTGTGCATGCTTTAAGTATAGAACAATCACGTATAGACATTCTTTAAGCAATCAAATGTAATCTCAAAGTTCATCAACCAAATAGGCAAACACCGAAGAAGATGTCTTATTACAAAGCTTCACTAACCAAACACACTCTCATATGGGGTTCGATCTACACATTGCCAATCCCTAACTTATTTTTCAAAATCATACTAAAATGTTGTAATCCTTTCCCTTGATCCTCTTGCTCCAAATGAAGCTCCAAATGTCTTTAATTTTTTGCAAAGATGAAAGTAGAGCTTAAGCACAACATGCTTAAAGAGAAGGCTCTAACAAAAGCATCAATGCATCTATTTAAACCGTAATAAAACCATAATTTATAATGCACCACTAAATTATACATGCTTGTCATTTCATATTTATGTTCATAGACCAAAACACTTCCTTGTGCAAGCATAACATTATCAAAACAATTCAAGAATAATGCATAATGTTCTCTTTGAATCCATGAATGCATATTGGGTTCTAGTGATCACTTATTGTGAACCTTAAGTTCACCGAATACACGGATCTAGAGACCATTAGTCTCGTTGTGACACAAAGTCACCTTTACATGACACAAAGTCAACTTAACATGACACAAAGTCAACTTGCTGGCTCTACCACGCACGATTGGACACATAGTCACCCTTGTTACGTGTAGGAAATATTCCATATTTTCAATAATGTTTATAGTTCACTCAATCCTAATGACATGTCATTCGTATTCGAGTCTAAAGTTAGTGTCACTAAGACAATATCATAATAAAGTGTGTACGGTAATTTGCTACTCATAATGCATGCATAATATGTTCATCAAGTGAACCAAATGTCATGCCCAACGACACCATCATATATAAGGCAACTAACCACATTGTATTCCAAATCAATTCTCACATTTCCATAACCATGGATGCTTTAATAAACCATGCATTTAAGCAAAATTATCTCATGTATGTATCAATTCCAAATTATGTTTATGCATTTTCAAAATCTCATTGAACTAACAACATCAATGCCTTTACCGAATGTAGCCGAAACTCATGCTCATATATTAAAAACATGTACTTTACTTACTCTTGAACTATGGAAAGTTTTTACACTCTTCCATAGTTTCCAAAATAGAACCGTACCAAGTGCGATCGCTTTAAGTTCGAAAACACTCACCGACAAGCAAAACGAGGTTTCACCGATATTCTGATGACCACACCAAAGCACCAACACTTAAGCACCTTCTTGCACTACCTCTACAACATTAAAAACAGAGCATTCTCACATTATAACATGCTTAAACCATCAGCCGCATCAAACCTCCACAACACCATCGAAAAACTTACCCGAAAACACCGAAATCTAGCCGAAACGTATCAAAAACATCATCAGCCTAAAACCTAATGATTCTTACATCAAATCCACATCAATTATGAACCAAAATCACATCTAAAGCATCCTTATACCTCCAGCAACATTAAAACACCTAAAACAGCCCCTAAAAACACCAAAAACTACCTTTAAATAACACCGATTGTATTATTCTGGGATTAAATTAATGTGTCATCAATTTAATGCTCATTTATTGATTTGATTGAAAAAATAACATAATTAAATCAACCTAATTACAGAATTGAATGAGATTTAAAAGGATTTCGCAAAAATAATTATAAAATCATTAGATCTAGAATTTAAAACATGAAATCAAGTTCCAATTGATAATTAACAAGCTATTACTTGGGAATTTCAATAAAGAACCTTAGAAAATGATGAAAATTCAGTAAATTACCTTTGAGATCTATCCACCAAAAAGATGAAAATTTCTCTTATTGATTCCTTGCAAATTATTGTTGATTTAGTAAAATTGATGATTAGGCTTTGTAAAGAATGAAAAGATGATTAAAATAAAATAATTTTTGTTGAAAAAGATAGAAAAATCAGCAAGGAATTGAATAAAATAGATGGAGAAGATGGAGAGAAACTGAGAGAAAAAGATGAGAGAAAATAAATGGTTATGGAAGAAAATAAAAGAAAATGAATTATCATCTTTTTAAAACTATTTATAGAAAACAATTTTGATGGATAAATCATTAATTAAAAATAAATTGGTTTTATGGCCCTCTAAGGATTCTAAGTATAGCTTTCTTTCCAATTTAGTCACTAAAAATAGAAATTTTTGAAAATTACCAGTTAAATCCTCCATTCTTTTCCAAAAATTACAATTTGATCACTAGTGCATAATTAGGCACAATTAAAAATCAATTTAAAGTTCAAATTACATTCTATTAATTTTGAAACATCTTTTTAATATTTTTAATCTATATTCCAAAATTATTACTTTTCTAATTAAAATATTTTTATTTTATATTTCCCCCCAGAATAACGAATCGAAGAACCCGATTCGACCCGAATCTAATTCTCCTAACTAATACCCAAACTATTAACCCCAAAATCGGGATGTTACAACTCTCCCCCTCTTAAGAAAATTTCATCCCCGAAATTCTTACCTGAAGCAAACAAGTGAGAAAACTACTCCTCCATGCTTGTCCTTGTCTCCCAAATTGCTTCTTCAACACCTCGGTGTTTTCAAAGCACCTTAACCAAATCTATGGTCTTTTCCCGAAGAACCTTTGTATCCACATCCAAAATCCCCATTGGTTCTTCCTCATAACTCATATCCTCCCTTAACTCAATCTCCTCTATTGGAACAACATGAGAAGGGTCTGATCTATATCTACGAAGCATCGATACATGAAAAACATCATGCATCCTACCTTTGGCAACCTCAACCTATAAGCAACAGAACCAATACACTCCAACACCTCATATGGTCCAATAAAACGAGAACTCAACTTACCATTACGCCCAAATCTCATGACTTTCTTCTACGGTGAAACCTTAAGAAACACTTTGTGCCCAACAACATACTTTATCTCTCTACGCTTCAAATCGACATAAGACTTCTGCCTATCTGAAGCTTTCTTAAGCTTAGCAAAAATAAGCTTAATCTTCTCATCCGTATCTTTTAAAAATTGAGGCAAAGAAACATACTTTTGCCCAACTTCCTTCCAACACAAAGGTGTACAACACCTACGCCCGTATAAAGTCTCAAACGGTATCATCTGTATACTCGCCTAAAAGCTATTTTATATGCAAACTCCACCATAGGCAACTGTTTATCCAAAGAATCTTGAAACTCAATGATACAACACCTCAACATATCCTCCAAAGTCTGAATAACACGTTCAGACTAACCATCTATCTGTGGATGATAAGCTGTACTAAAGCTAAGCCTTGTACCCAAAGCAGCCTGCAAACTCCTCCAAAACTTAGATGTAAACCGCGGATCTCTATCCGATATGATCGACTTAGGTACCCCATGCAACCTTACCACCTTAGAAACATACAAATCCGCCAACTTATCCATGGAGTACGTTGTATGCACGACAAGAAAATGTGAACACTTTGAAAACCTATCAACAATCATCCATATAGAATCCTTTTTGGACAGCATTAAAGGTAACCCCGTCACAAAATCCATTGTAACTCTCTCCCACTTCCATTCCGGAACTTGAACCGGTTGCAATAAACTTGCAGGGAACTGATGTTCAGCTTTCACCCACTGACACACCATACACCGAGACACAAAATCCGTCACATCTCTCTTTAAACCAACCCAAAAGAACACACCTTTGAGATCTCTATACATCTTTACACCACCCGGATGCATAGCAAACGGACTAGTATGAGCTTCCACTAAAATAGCTTGCCTCAATTCCTGATCATCCGGCACCACAATCCGACCTCTAAAACACAACACCTCATCATCATCAAAATGATACTCAGTCGATCTACCCTCAGCGATATCCTCCACATAAGGGACCAAAGACTCATCCTCTAGCTGTTTCACCTTTATCATGTCAACCGAGATAGGTTTAACTTGCAACTCCGCTACTAAACCACCTTCCTTAGAATTACTCAACTTAGCAAACATCACCCTCAACTCAACCGCCGCCTTACGGCTCAAAGCATCAGCTACCATATTGGCTTTCCCCGGATGATACTCAATAAACAAATCATAATCTTTAAGCAACTCCACCTATCTATGTTGCCTAAGGTTTAGATCCTTCTTCGACATGAGATACTTCAAACTCTTATGATCCGTGTATATAGTATACTTTTCACCATACAAATAATGTCTCCAAATCTTCAGAGCAAAGACCGCCGCCGCAAGCTCCAAATCATGTGTCGGATAATTCCTCTCATGTACCTTTAACTGTCTAGAAGCATAAGCTACAACCTTCCCTTCCTGCATCAAAACACACCCGAGACCAACATACGAAGCATCACTATAAACCACAAAATCCTTACCAGACTCGGGCTGAACCAACACCGGAGCACTAGTCAAAACCTCCTTCAACTTTTCAAAACTCCTTTGTTGACTTTCTTTCCACGCAAAAGGAACCTTCTTTTGCAAAAGCTTGGTCATAGGAGCAGCAATGCTCGAAAAACCCTCAACAAACCTACAATAATACTCGACCAAGCCTAGAAAACTCTGAACCTCCGACACAGACCTTGGTTGCTTCCAACCCATAATAGCCTCAATCTTCTTTGGATCAACACTAATACCCTTTTCCGACACCACATGACCAAGAAACAGCACCTCCTTTAACCAAAACTCACATTTACCTGACTTGGCATACAACTGGTTCTCCTTCAAAGCTTGCAACACAATCTGCAAATACCGATCATGATCTTTCTCGGTACGTGAATACACGAGAATATCATCTATGAATACCACCACAAACTGGTCTAAGTATTCATGAAACACTCGGTTCATTAAAAGCAACAAGGGCATTTGTTAACCCAAACGGCATCACCAAAAACTCATAATGGCCATACCTTGTCCGAAAAGCCGTTTTCAACACATCCTCTTCTTTCACCTTTAACTGGTAATACCCCGACTTTAAATCAATCTTCGAGAACATACTTGCTCCCCGAAACTGATCAAACAAATCGTCGATCCTTGGCAAAGGATACTTATTCCTTACGGTCAACTTGTTCAGTTGCCGATAATCAATGCACATTCTCATAGTGCCATCCTTCTTCTTCAAAAACAACATCAGCGCACCCCAAGGTGATACGCTCGATCGGATAAAACCTCGATCAAGCAACTCCTGCAACTGCATCTTTAACTACTTCAACTCCTTAGGTTCCATACGATAAGGAGCAATAGACTCCGGATTAGTACCAACATACAACTCAATACATCGTGACCGAGAGGTAATCCTGGCAACTCTTCAGGAAACACTTACGAAAAATCGCGTACCGTTCAAATGTCCTGCACCCGAACCTCTCCTTTCCCCGGGTTCATCACATATGCTAAATATGCCATACCACCATGTTGCATCAACTTCTCAGCTTCTAAAGCCGAAACTACATTGGATAAAAATCCGGTATACTCACTCTTTACCACAACTCGCCACCATCCAACAACCTCAAAGTAACCCGCTTCTTTTCGAAATCCATCAATGCTCTATGCTCTATCAACCAATCTACACCCAATATGAGATCAAAGCCATGAAACGACAGCTTTATCAAGTCTACCTCAAAGATATGCCCTTACACCTCCAGCGGAAACC
Organism: Abelmoschus esculentus; assembly: GCA_035048815.1. Classification (NCBI taxonomy): domain Eukaryota; kingdom Viridiplantae; phylum Streptophyta; class Magnoliopsida; order Malvales; family Malvaceae; genus Abelmoschus; species Abelmoschus esculentus. The sequence goes on along the minus strand of JAUCBN010000026.1, from coordinate 5,007,323 downwards.
TTCTACACAACCTCCTTACGTTCACCGTCTCACCCAAAGAACTAGTAACCACAACTCCCACATCTAAAACCTCAACAGGGATATCCAAAAAATATGCATGCTCACTCAAAACATACGAATACGTAAATCCCGAATCTATCAAAGAAAACAACGATACATTTTGCAAAGAAAAGGTACCTACAACCACATCTGTAGCATTACGGGCCCCACGCTGAGCATAGACTCTACGACCATCACCTTGCCTTTGGAATGGACCTCGGCCTCCACCGCGTCCTCTACAAGGTACCACTGCAACCTCAGATCGTTTACCAGCTTCACCAGTAAACTTCGGGCAATCCCGCTTCTTGTGATCCTTAGATCCACAACCAAAGCATGCATCAGAGGCCCACCAACACTCTCCCGGATGGCGCTTAGAACATATATTACACACAGGTATGTCACCACCACCTCCATCAGGCTGCTGTGCACAACCACCGCATCTAACATCACCACGATGTCGGTCCGCTAGGTAACGGTTGTCTCGAAACCTCTTACCCCTGTTACCCTGATTACTAGCCTCAACAGGCTTTTTACCAATATCGGAAGACTTCCTAGCCTCCCACAAAGACTCCTTAACATCTTTGTCCCGATTTACCAACACATCAAACTTATAATACTCAACAGCTAGCAAATATGTCTTAATCTCTGGATCCAAGCCATATCGGAACCTGTCACACCTCTTACGCTCCGTAGGAACCAGCTCAGGAGCATAATGACTCAATCTAATAAATTGTATCTCATACTCAGCTACGGACTTAGCACCCTGCATCAAAGCCATAAACTCCCTTTTCCTAGCATCCTCGTACTAGGGACCCATAAACTTCTACACAAACGCGGTCCTAAGGTACTCCTATGTTAGGTTAGCAGCAGCTACACCCGCTTTCGTGGTAGTCCACCACCTATATGCATCACCCTGGAGCAAAGAAACCACACAACCCATCCTAGGGTATCCTGATAATCCATCTGGTCAAGAATCCTCTCCGTGCTAGCCAACCATTCCTCAGTTGAGCTCGAGTCAGAACCACGAAACTCGACACCGCCCAAGCTATACAAATGCTCTAGTGGTAGCCCAGGGGTAACTACTATGGTAGGAACAGGAGCCAAAATGTGCACCCCAGCCATAGCAGCCTAAACCGCTTCCGTCATCGCCAGAATGAACGGGGCGAACTCTCTGAACTATCCTCCCAAAGGGATCGAAAGAACACCAACAGGTGGCACAACAACAAGTGGAGGAGGTGGAAGCGTCTCCTCTCTAGTAGTCGCCTCACCCTCTACCTGACCATCAGTGATCAAGCTCGCACTAGCACGCGTCTCGCGTCTCGGAGACATATCTCAAGAACTTCATACATGAAATTTAAAACATAATATTAAAAAAAATTAAACTTACATTGGGCAAGATCCAAGGGAAAATTGAAGAACTTCAGAAAATATGTTGGCATTGGCAATGTGTAACCGATAACACCAGTTTAACCATTATTCATAGCACACATATCATGCTCAATCGCATATTTAAACATACAACTTAGCAAACCTACTATACACTCTTATTAACCTATTCACACTTTTATAAAACTGGCTCTGATATCACCAAATGTAACCCCCTTAGCCCGGCCTAGACAGAACCGGAACTAACGGGTCACACGGGGAATATCGAACCAAATCCGCGAAGGTCTGATTCGATAAACAACTCTGAAAACCACTACATATTTTTTTACTAGATGCACAATTAGTTTCCTATGTATAACGAGTTCATGCAATTTGAGAATGGAAGCATTCGGACTAAATTTAATCATTCAATTAAAGTGTATGTAGCTTAGGGACCAATATTTTTATTTCTACACCAAACCAAAAATTCAATCTACCAAAATGCAATTAAACAAGTATAGCATACATACAACGAAATTCAGATCAATCAGAGCATCATGGCATCACCAATTTTGTAATTTAAGATTTATGACCTATTTGTAAAACAAGTAAATATCTTGGTACTACACCATCTTTGTTTAATTGTTATAAAGCTAAGTTATTATCTTGCATTATGATGTCATATCAACTCAATATGGCATGCATAGCTTTTATACGCGACTATATGAAATTATACGATCTAACGTGCCACAAAACAACTCCAAAATTTGACAATCTGGTCAGGGGTATCGATACCACCAGGGCTGGTATCGATACCTTTTTGAAAATAATTAATTTTGACCATTCGAGGATAAATAGTATCGATACCACCTTGGATGGTATCGATACTGTTCTGTCCAGTGGCATAATTGCATCGAACGTTCGTTTGATGCTGCACCTTTTTAGCCTTGGGGTATCGATACCACCACAGGGTGTATCGATACCCCTTGCCCAGAAGCACAAGTTCGAACACTTTTAAAGGGGGTTTCATCCACTTAACACAACCAACAATTACTCACACTACATGCATAATTCCTAAGCATATTAACATCATAAACCACATCATCATTAATATCTAGAACTTCAAAGAATCTATAGGCATGCTTCCTAATATTTTATTGAAAGTAAGAGTGTTTATGCTTGTGTAAGTGTGCATGCTTTAAGTATAGAACAATCACGTATAGACATTCTTTAAGCAATCAAATGTAATCTCAAAGTTCATCAACCAAATAGGCAAACACCGAAGAAGATGTCTTATTACAAAGCTTCACTAACCAAACACACTCTCATATGGGGTTCGATCTACACATTGCCAATCCCTAACTTATTTTTCAAAATCATACTAAAATGTTGTAATCCTTTCCCTTGATCCTCTTGCTCCAAATGAAGCTCCAAATGTCTTTAATTTTTTGCAAAGATGAAAGTAGAGCTTAAGCACAACATGCTTAGTGAGGAGGCTCTAACAAAAACAATACATCTATTTAAACCGTAATGAAACCATAATTTGTAATGCACTACTAAATTATACATGCTTGTCATTTCATATTTATGTTCATAAACCAAAACACTTCTTTGTGCATGCATAACATTATCAAAACAATTCAAGAATGATGCATAATGTTCTCTTTGAATCTATGAATGCATATTGGGTTCTAGTGATCACTTATTGTAAACCTTAAGTTCACTGAATATACGGATCTAGAGACCATTAGTCTCGTCGTGACACAAAGTCGCCTTTACATGACACAAAGTCAACTTACTGGCTCTAACACACACGGTGGACACAAAGTCACCCTTGTTACGTGTAGACGGCTCTACCACGCACGATTAGACACATAGTCACCCTTGTTACGTGTAGGAAATATTCCATATTTTCAATAATGTTTATAGTTCACTCAATCCTAATGACATATCATTCGTATTCGAGTCTAAAGTTAGTGTCACTAAGTCAATATCATAATAAAGTGTGCATGGTAATTTGCTGCTCATAATGCATGCATAATATGTTCATCAAGTGAACCAAATGTCGTGCCCAACGGCACCATCATATGTAAGGCAACTAACCACATTGTATTCCAAATCAATTCTCACATTTTCATAACCATGGATGCTTTAATAAACCATGCATTTAAGTAAAATTATCTCATGCATACATTAATTGAAAATTATGTTTATGCATTTTCAAAATCTCATTGAACTAACAATATCAATGCCTTTAATGAATGTAGTCGAAAATCATACTCATATATTAAAAACATGTACTTTACTTACTCTTGAACTATGGAAAGTTTTCACACTCCTCCATAGTCCCCAAAATAGAACCGTACCAAGTGCGACTTGCTTTAAGTCTGAAAACACTCACCGACAAGCAAAACGAGCTTTTGCCGATATTCCGATGACCACGCCAAAGCACCAACACTTAAGCACCTTCTTACACTACCTCTACAACATTAAAATCAGAGAATTCTCACATTATAACATGCTTAAACTATCAGCCCCATCAATCCTCCACACCACCACCGAAAAACCTAGTTGAAAACACCGAAACCTAGCCGAAACATATCCGAAACATCATCAGCCTAAAACCTAATGATTCTTACATCAAATCCACATCAATTATGAACCAAAATCACATCTAAAGCATCTTATACCTCCAGCAACATTAAAACACCTAAAACAACCCCTAAAACACTGGAAACTACCTTTAAACAACACTGATTGCATTATTCCGGGATTAAATTAATGTGCCATCAATTCAATGCTCATTGAATCATTTAATTTACAAAATAAAATAATTAAATAAACCTAATTACAATATTGAATGAGATCTAAAAGGATTTTACAAAAATAATTATAAAACCATTAGATCTAGAATTTAAAACATGAAATCAAGTTTTAATTGATGATTAACAAGCTAATACTTGGGAATTTCAATAAAGATCCTTAGAAAATGATGAAAATTCAATAAATTACCTTTGAGATCTATCTGACAAAAAGATGAGAATTTCTCTTCTTGATTCCTTGCAAATTGTTGTTGATTTAGTAAAATTGATGATTAGGCTTTGTAAAGAATAAAGAGATGATTAAAATAAAGTAATTTTTGTTGAAAAAGGTGGAAAAATCAGCAAGGAATTGAATAAAATATATGAAGAAGATGGAGAGAAAATGAGAGAAAAAGATTAGAGAAAATAAGTGGTTATGGATGAAAATGAATTATCATCTTTTTAAAACTATTTATAGAAAACAATTTTGGTGGATAAATCATTAATTAAAAATAAATTGGGTTTATGGCCCTCTAAGGATTCTAAGTATAGCTTGCTTTTCAATTTAGTCACTAAAAATAGAAATTTTTGAAATTTACCAATTAAATCCTCCATTCTTTTCCAAAATTTACAATTTGATCTCTAGTGCATAATTAGGCACAATTAAAAATCAATTTAAAGTTCAAATTACATTCTTTTAATTTTGAAACATCTTTTTAATATTTTTAAACCATATTCATAAATTTTTACTTTTCTAATTAAAATATTTTTATTTTATATTTCTCCGGAATAACGAACCGAAGAACCCGATTCAACCTGAATCGAATTCTTCTAACTAATGTCCAAACTACTAACCCCAAAATCAGGATGTTACAGGATACATACAACCGTTTCACACCTGCCACTGTTGAAGAACGCCTCAATAGATCTTTCATTGCTCGACAACTATGGGAAGAGCAAGGATTCTAACACTCCGTTGAAGAGAATTAGGGCATTGAGCATTACTTGTTCGACAAGATCATATACCAAGATTGGTAGATCTTTTGCCTACAACCTACCCAGGCCAATGCCAAAATCGTACGGGAATTCTATGCTCATGGGCCAAGCAAGGACTCACTATATTTCCACTACCGAGGCAGGCTAGTCAGACTTGATGCCAAGACAATCAATTTGTTCTACGGCCTAACCACTATTCATGATGACCATGCTGCATTCATGGAGGACATTACCAATGAAGATTATGAGCTGATCAAAGATGACCTTTGCTACGACAATACTCATTGGGAAACCGGTACCTAGAGAGGATCGGTGGCAAGGCAGAATCTTAAGCTCGAGACAAAACTATGGAATACATTTGTCAAAAGACGCCTCATCCTAACTTCCCACAACAGCACGGCGGACCGAAGAGGATTGGTGCTCATTCAATCTATCATCAACAAATGAAGCATCAATATTGGAGAGTAATATTAAGGGAAATATACGAGTGTGATAAGAAAGACAGAGGACCTTTATATTTTCCTTGTTTAATTACGGGTGGACTAGAGAATTCTGCCACAAAATCATGCAGATCACGCAGGCAGAGCCAGTCCAGGCAATTCCCCAACAATACATTGTTGACACAGCTGTTGGGGCATATACACAACATACATAACTAACATTTCCCACACAACTGCCGCAGTAGATCCCTATCAGGAGATACTTCAGAGGATGACAGCTATGGATCTTCGACAACAACGGTACATGGAGTACCGGAGGGATTTCAACAAAACACTTGCTCAAATGATGCTCCATAATTTTCCCAGCCAAGGGTGCAGTTTCAAGAATTCCCCACTAACATGTTTGTCACGGCTGCACCCTACATCGAGACGACTTCAACTCTAGGACCACTACCATTCCACACTACTAGCACGTGATGGATATTCCAACCGATATACATTCACCCATGAAGCAAGAAAGATTACCTTAACCCCTTTGTCTCCTAAACAAATCCACAAAGACCAAATCCATTTGAGAGAGAGTATTAAAAAAGCAAAAAAAAAGAGACTAATGTGGAGGTAAAAGCAAAAGAAAGTGAGCAAAGTGAGAAAAAAAAGATGACTGTATATACCAAAGAAAGGGAGTTGCGAAAATGTTTGTTATCTAGAAAGGAATTACTTGTACTTATATACAAGGAAAAATTATTAAACACTAACCAACTTGATCACACTTTACCTTCTTCTATTGTTTCTTTGTTGCAGGATTTTGATGATTTTTTTTCCAGAGGAAATACCAGGTAGGTTGCCACCAATTCGTGGCATTGAGCATCAAATCGACTTTGTTCCCGGTGCTGTAACCCCCTAGACCGGCCTATGCGAAAAGTCTGACCTAAGTTAGTCATGTTTTTTTCCAAACGTATATAAAACAAATACAAGTTTCAAACCGAAATCAAGATGACCGATAAAGATGATAATTCCATCAAAATCATAATTTCGACCATAAATCAGTGTGACCATATAAAACTGTCAATCTCAAAAGTAATATGCGTTTAAAACGTTTCTCATAAAACAATCCATATTACAATGGTAAAATATGATAAGTTTAAACCAATCGATAACAAAATATAGGCATATCAGTAGCAAAATAAAGGCATATGTCACCCTAACTAAAATTCGAAAAACATGAACGTTACATCACTATATAATCGGGAAGGTGTAGATCCTCCGAGTGCCAAATCTGGATTGCCTATCTACGGTTATCTGAAAGGGGAAAGAAAACGAGTATGAGCTATGGAGCCCAGTGTGTTCCAATAGTGCATATAAATCATAGGTATAAACAAATATACAATAATATCAGAAAAACAGAGCATGAATATCATGACTTGATATACTACCCTCCAACTAATCTCCGGAATATAGTTCCCTAAAACAGTATCTAATACAGACATTGTAATAACCCAAAATTAGAGGTCAAAATCCCCAAAAATAAAGTCAAAATCCCTAATCGAAGCCCTAAAAATTTGGGGATTAAAATTCTGAAATTAAGGACTAAAATGAGAATTTTTAAAACTTTAGGACCAAGTTGAAAGAATTCAAAAAGATCAAGCCCTTAACCCGTAATTAAACCATTTTATATCTGAAACGTTTTCTTCCTCCTTCTGAAACCGAAAAGGGTGTTTTAATGGGGGATATTTAATCCTTCTTTAATGTCTGATTAGTTATAAAAAAATTCTTTGATTTCGTTTCAAATCTGTTTCTCATTCGAAAGGTTTATGCTCTCTCTCTTTGTGCTTTGCTTCAACAAGTTGATACGGTAAGTAGAGAACCTTTTTCCTCTTTCTGTTTTGATTTAAGTTTTTATATTTTAAGAGTTGTTGAATCGAGTTTAAATTCTAGAATTAGTGCCGAAACGTTTAGGAAATTATTAGAATGTTTTTGGATCGAATAGGGAGTTGAATCGAATCAAAAGAGGGGGTTAATTCGTGTTTTAATCGTGTTTGGCTCAAAGGAAAATTCAGGAAATTTTCCAGATTTTCCCAGAAAATCTGGGAATTTCCCAGATTTTCCTGGGAACCAAACAGGTTGTAAAACCCAGGAAAAAACCGGTTCAGCAGAACCGACCAGCCCAAACAGAACCGTCCCAGCCGACCGGCCCAAACAGAACTGGCCCAGCCAACCGGCCCAGACCCAATCCACCAAACCTAGACCTGACACAACCCGTCTGACCCGAACCCGACCCGACCCGACCGCCTGACCCGACCCGATCTTAGACCCGTTTCCCGATCCGGCTGACATCACTACTGACGTCATTGTTGATGTCACTGCTGATGTCATCGCTGACGTCAGTGTTGACCAATGCTGACGTCAGTAGTTGACTTTTTTGACCCGGACCCACTTTATGTTTTTCGACGTCCTAAATCCAATAGCGCTGTCCATTTTTCGAAATTCGAACCCGAAGTGTTATTTTGGGGGGGTTAAGTTCGATAAGTTATTTGAAAATTTTCTGTAAAATTTTCTGAACAAGTTTCTGTTTGCTTCAAGTGACGAGGATTCCGACCCCGAGCAGTTCCCTCCTCCTCTTGTACGAGGACCGATACATCCACATTCGGGACCTTCACGTGAGTAACGGTTAAATTCTATTTAGATTATTTTTCGGTAATATGGCATAGTAGGAAGTCTAACTTATTTCTGTTAATTGTAGACTCTACTCCTGCTCAGCCTGGTGGTAGAGCCGAGTCCAGTAGACGTCAGGGTCGTCGTTGAGTCTTCTGATACAGGTGTGTTCTCTCCCGTTCATCCTGTAAATTATGTTAATCTGTTTATTCGATTCTTGTTAAACCGTATGACCATGCATTATTCTGACATATTATTTCTGATTCTGTTATCTGTCATGCTTGCCTCCTGTTAGACTTTAAGGCATGCATTCTGATTCTGTATATGCATATAACATGGCATCTGGGATATTATCTGTGTACGGGGAAGTTAGTGATTTATCACTTTTGTTCAGTGGCTCCATCTTCGGGTCGAGATACCACTTCTGTTGGTGTGATGGTGTTAGAGTGGTCTGGGGACCAACTCTTTTGTGGTGTTCGGAGATGGGTGCATATCATGCATACTCTGTCTATTCTGCATATTCTGATCTGTTATTCTGTTTATCTGTTCTTGAGACACACTAGGATCCCTAGCTTACACCCTCTCAGATTTTTAGTTCAGATCTCAGTCTTAGGCTCGGTACGGTATTTGGAGGATCCTGTTTCAGTTTGATATTTATAGTATGTTTTTCCGTTTGGGATTCCGGATTATTTTATGTTTGAATAATAATTTTTGTATTTCACATATTATACTTTTATCGGTTTTTGCAACATTTACTGTTTATAAATTTAAAATGTTAATTTTTATTATTATTTTAATTCATTACTTATTTAATAAATTATCCGAATATTTCATTTTATTTTTATAAAAACCCTAACTTGCGAAACAAGTTTTCTGTTTGTAAACCCTAACTTGTAATCTAAGAAATTAGGTTAATTTTAGGGGTTACATTTAGTGGTATCAGAGCCCAGTTCAACCCACGGACTGTGAAGTCAAAAAGAACTCCAAAACCAGTTTAATTTCACCTTTTTACCCACCAAACACCTGGATCAACGTTAAAAACAACCCAAAACTCACTTATAACCGAACGGAAAGGGTTTCTCCGATGAAGGCCCTAACGATGGCGAACGCCAGCGGTTGAGGAGGGATTCAGCTCACCCTTCGACGCTGGACTTGGTGTGGCTGTTGATGCGCCAGAATGGTGACGGTGGTGGCCGAATCGAGCGAGAAACCAAATGGGTTTTTACCCTAGGTTCGTCGAACCTTTCGACTGAAATCACCAGCGATACAGGCGGCCAACTGGAGAGTGGCTTGAGGGGTTTTGTTCGAGAGGTAACGACGAGCATGGTGGCAGTGACGGTGAAGGCCACATCGTGGCGGTGGGGGAGATCGACCTGTGATCGAAAGTGGGGGAAGGTGAAGGGTATTTTGATTCGGAAGGAGATATTTTTAGATCAGATCTGGATTCTAATATGGTATATCAGATATATTCGAATCTAATATTATTTTTAATTAAGCAAAATAGGAATAGGTTATAAGCAATGTTTTGGAGACCATAACTTAAGACCTAATTAGCTCAAATGGTTGAGTACACGGTTAAACAAATTGAAGGTTGAGGGTTCAAAACCCCACAACCATACTTCTCCCTATTATTTTTATTTTTTAGGACGAAATTTACCTAAACTGAACAGATGCGGAAACTGCTCCCTCATAGATTCATCGATCTCCCAGGTGGCATCAGAAGGGTTACGGTTTCTCCACTGAACTTTAACCATAGGGATACGTTTCTCAGAACCCTCTCATCAAACTCCAAGATCTGAACAGGTTCCTCATTATAAGTCAAATCTGGACGTAACTCAATATCCTGAACCTGAATGATGTGACTCGGATTCGGATGGTACTGTCTCAACATGGATACATGAAATACATCATGGATACGGCTAAGCTGAGGAGGTAACTCAAGCTGATATGCAACAAGCCCGATTCTTTTCAGAATAAGGTATGGTCCAATATATCTCGGGCTCAACTTGCCCTTACGCCCAAATCTCATAATTTTCTTTCATGGAGAGACTTTCAAGAAAACCTAATCACCAACCTCAAACTCGATATCCTTCCTCCTCCGATCAACATACAATTTTTGTCTATCAAAAGCTTTCTTCAAGCGATCTCGGATCAATCTGACAGTCTCCCCGAGTCTTCCGATCATACAACTTTGTCCAACAGATGGGGGTACGACACTTACAACCATACAAAGCCTCGTTAGATGCCATACGGATGCTAGCCTGATAACTGTTATTATAAGCAAACTCTGCCAGGGGTAAGAAATCTTCCCAACTACCTCGGAAGTCTAAAACACAACCTCGTAACATATCCTCCAATATCTGTATCACTCTCTCAGACTGACCATCTGTCTGAGGATGAAAAGATGTACTGAAATTCAGACGGGTACCTAAAACAGACTGTAAAGCTGTCCAGAAACGGGAAGTAAACCTCAGATCTCGGTCATAAATGATAGATAAGGTCACCCCGTGCAGTTTGACAACCTCAGAAATATACAGTTTAGTCAACTTTTCCAGAGGATAAGTGACCCAAACAGGAATAAAGTGAGCTGACTTTGTGAGTCTATCAACAACAAACCAGACAGAATCTTTCCTAGACGGGATCAGAGGCAATCCAGTAACAAAGTCCATCGTGATGCGTTCCCATTTCCATTCTAGAATCTTGATAGGTTGCAAGAGACCAGAAGGATGCTTATGTTCTGCTTTCACCTGCTGACATGTCAAGCATTTGGATACGTAATATGAGATATCCTTTTTCATACCTACCCAGCGGTATTTTGTTTTAGGTTCTAATACATCTTATCTTCTCCCGGATGCATAACATAAGGACTACTATAAGCCTCTCTGAGAATGATCTGTCTCAACTCGGTATCGTTGGGTACACAATATTGATCGTTAAAATAAAGGACTTCATCCTGATCAAAATAATAAACAGAGGTGGATCCTTGCTCAACTTGCTGCATAACAGGAAGTAAAGAGTCATCTAACCGCTGCTTGGCCTTGATCTGCTCAGCCATGGTCGGTTTAACCTGTAAATCAGCCAGTAGGCTACCATTATCATATATACTCAACCTGGAAAACAGATATCTCAGGTTTGATATGGTCTTACAACTCAAAGCATCAGCTACAACATTAGTTTTCCCCGGATGATACTCAATCTCACAGTCATAGTCCTTAAGAAGCTCCAACCAACGATGTTGTCTCAGATTAAGCTCTTTCTAGGTAAGGAGGTACTTCAGGCTCTTATGATCGATAAAGATACTCTTATGATTGGTAAAGATATAATACTTCTCTCTATAGAGATAGTGTCTCTAGATTTTCAGAGCAAAAACTACTGTAGCAAGCTCAAGATCATGGGTGGGATAGTTACACTCATGTGGTCTCAACTGGCGTGATGCATAAGCGGTCACCTTACCATCCTGCATCAAAACACATCCAAGTCCAGAATGCGAGGCATCACTATAAATTATAAAGTCCTTTCCTGACTCAAGTTGTGCTAAAACTAGAGCTTGAGTCAAAGCTGATTTCAACTGGTCAAAACTAGATTGCTGGGCCTCAGACCACACAAAAGGAACATCTTTCCTCAGAAGCTTTGTCAAAGGGGCAGCGATGATGGAGAAACCCTCGATAAAGCATCGGTCATACCTAGCTAAACCCAGAAAACTACGGATCTCAAACACGTTTCTAGGGGGCTTCCAATTGGTGATTGCATCAATTTTACTCGGATCCACCTGGATACCTTTAGCTGAAACAACATGTCCCCGAAAAGCCACCTCACTAAGCCAAAACTCACATTTACTTAGCTTGGCATACAACTGATGCTCTTTAAGAGTCTGTATCACAACCCTCAGATGCCCCACATGCTCGTCCTCAGAGCGAGAGTAAACCAAAATATCATCAATGAACACCACAACAAACTGGTCCAGATAGGGTCAGAAGATACGGTTTATCAGGTCCATAAAGGCAGCAGGAGTATTAGTCAACCCGAAAGGCATCACTAAAAACTCGAAATGCCTATACCTGATGGGGATAGAAGTCTTAGCAACATCCGAGCCCTTAATCTTCAACTGGTAGTACCTAGATCGAAGATCAATCTTCGAGAAGACTGTGGCTCCCCGAAACTGGTCAAACAAGTCATCAATCCTGGGTAAAGGGTACTTGTTTTTCACTGTTAGCTTATTCAGCTTCTGGTAGTCTATGCACAATCGAAGGGAACCATCCTTCTTTTTAACAAAGAGTACTGGAGCTCCCCTGGGTGAAGAGCTAGGTCGGATGAACCCTCGGTCCAACAGTTCCTGTAACTGAACTTTCAACTCCTTCAACTCTTTTGGAGCCATACGATACAGGGCCATAGAAACTGGTGCTGACCCAGGATAAATCTCAATCTCAAACTCAACCTCCCTGTCTGGAGGAAGACCCGGTAACTCCTCTAAAAAACATCAGGAAACTCGCTACCAGTGTGAATCTCTTCGATCTTAGATAGAGATCCATTTGTGTTAAGGAAACAGGCAATAAAGGTCTCATATCCCTTACAGATCATCCTGTCCGTAGAAAAAACTGATACAACATTGGTCCGATAGCCTCATCGTTTACCAACCAAAACTACAGATCGTCCATCCTGAGTCTTTAAAGTGGCCCTTTTGGCCTCACAGTCCAGACTAACACTATGCTCAGATAACCAGTCTATTCCCAGGATGAGATTGAACTCCTGTAAAGGAAGTTCCATAAGATCCGCCAAAAACACTTCCCCTTCCACAACGAAGGGACATCTCTGAAACACCTTATTCACAGGTAAGGATTGCCCCACGGGGCTCATAACGGTAACAACACTCTCGGTGTCCTCAACAGGGATCGAAAGATCACCAGATACTGACTTGGATATATAGGAGTGGGTAGAGCCTTTATCAAGCAAGGCAAAGTATGGGACAGAAAAGATGGTAAAAGTACCTGCGATAACATCGGGCTCATCTCGGTCATCTCGACGTTGGGTGGCATATACTAGCGCTGGCTGATGAGCCTCAAAAACGGATGGTCCACCACTCTGGTGGCCTCGGCCTCGGGTATCGGATCTAGCAATAGACCCAGAAGCTCTACCCTGAAAACGCTCTAAAATAGGTTTCTGAACAGATGTCTGAGATCGGGAAGGGATTTGAGTGTGTATCGGGGTATGGGTCGATGGTCAACCAACAGAAAGTGGATGAGGGCAGTCTCTCAGGAAATGCTCAGAAAATCCACATCAAAACCATGCTCCAGTCTTCTTCCTACACTCGCCCTTATGTAGGTTGCCACAATAGTCACATGCTGATATAGTCGGGAACCTAGAAGAGCCACATCGGCTAACAGCAGAGTCCTGAGGCACCACAGGCCGGTGATAGGAACCACCTCTCTGACTCGGAGCAGATTGAGCCCTCTTATCAAGGCAGTTGTAAGACTCACCATGGTTGTGTCCCCCAGATCGATTACGGTCCTTCCTGCAGTCCCTATCTCTGCCCTTATCCCGATCCTAATCTCTGATAATCTGACTATCAGAAAGCTTCTCCAAGTCCTCAGCTGTCTTTGCACGGTTCACGAGATCCTCAAATACTACATCATGGTGCGTGGTTACTCTGTCTCGGATACCAATACGAAGACCCTCAAGAAACTTGTCGCACTTATCCTTCTCTGTAGCCACTAACCTAGTACCATACCTTATCAGATCCAGAAACTGTAGCTCATACTCGGCCACTGTCATGGTACCCTGAATCAAGTCCTTGAAAGCCTGACGCCTCTCTCTCAGATATCGCTCACCTAAGAAACGGTTCTTGAATCACTCCTTGAAAATGTCCCAAGTCAACATGTTAGGGGATACACTGCTAACCACAAACTCCCACCAGACATGGGCATTACCATCGAGCATAGACACAACTCCTAAATATCTCTTAGCTGGCTCCAAACCCAACTGATCCATACGTCTCTCAGTATCATACAACCATGACTCAACCACAGAAGGTGCACCTGTCAGGGATCCGGAAAAAGTCCTCACTCTATTGGCGATCAGGATCTGAGAGATAGGAGTATCTGGCATAGCACCTGAAGCTCTGACAGCTCCTTGTATCAGCTGAAGGAACTGTCTACTAAGGGTCTCATCTATCACTATGGTAGCAGGCTCGGTGCTCGGTACTGATGCCCCTCTGACCGGGGTAGACATATCTATGCTTGTAGGAGGATGTGGGCCAGGCGGTATGATGGTGCTAGCAGGAATGGGAGGGTCTATAGGAGTGATGGGCGAAGGGTCACTGATAGGCTCCTCTACAGGATCGGCAAAACTAGTCGTTCGACCACGCCCTCGGGTGGTCTAGCAAGCTATACGAACACTCATGAGTCTCAGGTAATCTACAAGAATAGAGTTTATGAGATTAGAATTGGCACTGGAGAATCATACACAATACAAAAAGATATAAATGATATGGTCCTTCATATATTAATTAATAACGGTTTAACAGAAAACATTTTATTTAGGACCCATCACAGTCCGAGAATCTTAAACCAAAAGCTCTGATGCCAACTAAATGTAACCCCCTACACCGGCCTATGCGAAAAGTCCGACCTAAGGTAGTCACGTTTTTTTTCCAAACGTATATAAAACAAATACAAGTTTCAAACAAAACCAAGATGACCTGTAAAGATGGTAATTCCATCAAAATCATAATTTCGATCGTAAATCAATGTGACCATATAAAACCGTCAATCTCAAAAGTAATATGTGTCTAAAACGTTTCTCATAAAACAATCCATATTGGAATGACAAAATATGATAAGTTTAAACCAATCGGTAATAAAATATAGGCATATCAGTAGCAAAATAAAGGCACATGTCACCCTAACTGAAATTCAAAAAACATGAACGTTACATCGTTATATAATCGGGAAGGTGTAGATCCTCCGAGTGCCAAATCCGGGTTGCCTATCTACGATTATCTGAAAGGGGGAAGAAAATGGGTATGAGCTATGGAGCCTAGTGTGTTCCAACAGTGCATATAAATCACAAGTATAAACAAATATACAATAATATCAGAAAAACAGAGCATGAATATGCATCACATGATATACTACCCTCCAACCGATCTCCGAAATACAGTTCCCTAAAACAGTATCTAATACAGGCATTAACCTAAGCCCGATGGGCCAAAGGTATCGGCCTAAGGAATTAACTTAGGTAACAGGCTCAATTACCCAGGTTGTAGCACGAGAACCGATATCAGGACAGAATTACCCTAACCGTAGCTAGGAACCGTAAACAGGACGAAATTACTAGCTGGATCAAGGCTATAGAAATCTGTCTATTTCCTTATTGCAATTGTTGTTTACCTTATATGTTGAGCATTAAGGATAATACTCGGTTTGAGTTTGGGTATTGTAGGTACAGAAGCACTGCCGAGGCAATCCACTGACGCGACATTACCATGAAAAAAAAAGGAGTAATTTTTTCTGAAATTTTTTTCAATATTCTCTTTCTTAAATTACTGTTTTTAATCTTGCACTGCTCTACTTTAGCTTTGCTTTAGTTTACTCCTTTAAGGCTATAGAAATATTTCTCATTACCATATCCAAGTTCTGTTTTGAAGGGATAACCATAGGATACTCATGGAATAAAACTTAGAAGCTTGCTCTAGGGTTAGAAAGAAAATAAACACTTTTTGGACTTGTTTGATTTAGGAGTTCTTTGAATAAACTTAGGTGATAAAGACTTAGAACCTTTTGAAAAAATAACTAGAGGTGCCTATCATTGGCTCTAGTTTTGCTCTCCTTCATGCTAGAGGTGCCCGAAATTGGCTCTAGTATGCTAAATAGACGGTTAAAAAGAAAATAATAAGAAAAAAAGAAGAAAATAGAAAACGCATATCTTGAGGTGCTCAAAATTGGCTCAAGACTTGTTGTTTTAGGGAGATAGCTTTAGTCCAAATTCTATTTGTCTTGAACTTAGAGTTTATCTAAGAAAGCCTTGAATCAACCTTGTCCATAAAACGCACACAATCACCTAGCCTTATAGCTTGTTTCTTAGTAAAAGTCCTTGGATAAACTAGTGGCTAAACCAGAGAGATAAACATGACCATGGTGAGGAGAATAGATGGAAAAGTAAGACCAAAGGGGGTAAGGTTTGGCAATTTGATGTCTTTCATTGCTTGAGGACAAGCAATAGTTCGAGTTTGAGGGTATTTGATGAGTGCCTAAAAGGCAGTTATTTACTACACTTCTCATGGTACTTTATGCATCTATTATACACCAACTTGAGCTGAAATATGGACTTTTTGCATAATATTGGATATTCCGTTATCACTACTTACAAAGTCGAAATTTATAGAGAATGTAGATATTATTACATATTCTGTACATGCAGGAATATCCAGGGCCAAAGCAGCAGTGAAGCAGTGGTGAGGCCGAGGCAGGGACAAGGCCGTGGCAGTATTAGAGTGACAGCATCAACATTGTAGGCGAATGAAAGACAAAAATATAGAGGACATTCTGGAAGATGCAACGCACCAATTGGACCAGGCTAGCGCATTAAAAGCCCAAGTTAAAGACCGAATGGGAAAAGCTTTCTAGAAGGTTGCAAACTTGGAAATATCAAATCTCATGTAGAAGACTTATTCCCTACTCCAAGTTAGAATTTATTTAGGAAAGGTTTGCCCTAGGTTAAGACTATATATAGCCTAGCCGGCCACATTGTTAATAGAGCCGATTTTAGAGAAACCCTTCCCCTAAGAATTGTTCCTATAGACATTATATTCTAAATTTCTTAGGGAGATGTGAAGTTGTAGATATTAGTGAGAGGAGATTGTTTCTTGTTTCTTTATTCTAATGCAATAATAATATCAAAGTTTGTTTATCCTATTGTTATTCCTTGTTCTTGCATTCAAACTCGAGAGAGAAGTTTGTAAGTAATATATTTATCTAGTATCGAATGGTGTAGATTCACGAAAGGGATAAGTACTGTGTTGTCAAACACTAACCCGGCCTAGAGATAGGTTAAGAGTTTCAGTAGCTAAAAGAAGTATTGGATTGGTTGGTGATTATCGTTGATTTACACCGAAAGGTATCGTCAAGAACCAGTCATCAACAGCGCTCTGACTTAGAGATAAGCGGAGTCAACTACGAACACTTTGCTGAACTTTGATGCATCTTCCCAAGAGCAAGAGATTGTCGCGGCAGAGAACACTAACGTTGCCGAGGTTGTATCTGCAGTACTGCCGAAGCAGTGTTGTGTAATTGCATTGGACAAGAAGAAGATCAATCGAATCCATTAATTAACGTAGGTGGATCCTACCCATTTTCTCTATATCGTTCTCAATAATTTATTTTATGTTTTGATATTTAATTATTTAGTTAGTTAAACAAATCTACTTATCTATGTTTTTACTTTATCTTTCAGGAGCAAGGGAACAAGAGGAGACATATTAAGTATATCAATCCCTGTGGAGACGATACACGATATACTTATCACTTTATTACTTACAACGTGTACACTGCACAGTTGCGCTATTATTACATACAACAAGTTTATTTTTTTGCTCTTTAACCATTCTTTATTTAACTTTAATTCTAATTATTTTTTTATTAACTTTTATTTATTTGGTACATGACCAGGGCAAACTCGAGTGGTCCATTGTATGAATTGGATCCTGAAATCGAACGCACAAGACACCATCTGAGGTGCAACCTATTTCAAGTCATGGATGATCCACCAAGAGGACAAATTCCACTTGTTGATCATAGTGTACTGCCACCAGCAATGCCGCAGCAGCCACTGCCGCGACCATTGTCGAGGCAGCTCACTGTTAGAGACTTTCTGGTGGAAGACCTAAATGAATTAAACCCTGGCATAGTCACCCCAGAAATTGAAGCAACTCACTTTGAGCTCAAACCAGTGATGTTCAACATGTTGAACACAATTGGACAGTTTAGTGGGTCTGCTACTGAAGATGCAAGGCAACATTTTAAATCTTTCATGGAAGTGTGCAATTCTTTCAAGATCCAAGGAGTCCATGAAGATATTTTACAATTAAAGTTGTTCCCCTATTCACTGAGGGATAGGGCGAAAACTTGGTTAAATGGCATCCTAGTAGGATCCATAGGATCTTGGGATGAACTCTGCCGAGAATTCATTACGAGGTTTAATCCGATAAATTTCTATGATCGCATCCGTAATGAAATCACATCATTTCGGCAAGATGAGGATGAACCAATGTATGAGGCGTGGGAACGCTACAGAGAATTGTTAAACAAATGCCCACTACATGGTTTTCCCTTGTGGACGCAAGTCTCCATGTTCTATAATGCCACCAATGCCTCCACAAGGATGATGCTAGATGCTTCCGCAAATGGGACACTTCTGGATAGAGCACCTGTGAAGGCCATTGAGATTCTGAACAAACTCGCAAGGAACGACTTCCAGTTTCCCACATCAAGACGAGGAGGAATGAGACGCCATGCCACGGCCCATGAATTAGACACACCCAGTTCGGTGGCAAAACAATTGGCTTCTCTGACCAAGATGGTTCAGAATATGCAATCCCAAAGAAATATACATGAGGTTAAGGCAGTCAACTCATTTGATTACATGCAAGATGAGGAAACCAGCCTGTATGTTGGAAATTGTAACAGGAACAATCGAATGATGTCCAACAATTACAACTTATCTTGGAAAAGGCATCCAAATTTTTCATGGAGTAACCCCAACAATGTCTTAAATCCAATCAACCAAGTCCCTGGATTCCAGCACCAAAGTCAGAACCTGCCGCAGCAGCACACTCAGCAGTCCATGCTACAGTAGTAGGTACAACAGCAGTAGTCTCTGAACGCATTGGCAGATTCTCTCACGCTTTAATATCAAAGACTGGTGCATACATGGCCGAGAATAGCCGCTTTATAAAGTGTACTGATGACTTCATGAACCGAACTAAGATGAGACTGCAGAACCAGGAGGTTACAAGCAAGTCTTTAGAAACCCAAGTTGGTCAATTTGCCCAACGACAAAACACTCGACCAGCAGGGGGTTTACCTAGTAATACTGAGGTTGCTAAGGTATTAGGCCACAAGCAATGCAAGGTAATTACGACAAGAAGTGGCCTATAATTAAAAGATAAAGAAAGGACCTCAATCGATAAAGTCCAACCAGAAAAACAACATCATGAGGACTCAGAAGCTGAGCAGGACCTTGCCAAAAGCACTACCACGGCAGCAGAACCAGAAACACCTGCCAAGGTAACTGCAGATAAATTCACCCCAGGTATTAAACTCAATATCCAAGGAAACCTGGAGGACATAAGACCACTACCTCTTTTCCCGCAGAGGTTAAAAAAGCACAAACAGGATCACCAAATTCAAAAATTCCTAGACATCTTAAAGCAAATCCATATCAACTTGCCATTAGTTGAGGCTATTGAACAAATTCCCAATTATGCCAAGTTCTTAAAGAACATAAGACCACTGAAGGTTGCATGGCCATGCTACATAATCGCATGCCGCCTAAGCTAAAGGATCCTGGATGCTTTACAATCCCCTCTGCGATTGGGGATGGTTACGAAGGAAAGTCCCTATGCGACTTGGGAGCAAGCATAAGTCTAATACCCAAATTAGTTTTTCAAAAACTTGGAATAGGGCGAGCAAAACTAACAACAGTACTACTCCAACTTGCGGATCGGTCCTATGTGCATCTTGAAGGCAAAATTGAGGACATTCTAGTTAAGGTCGACAAGTTTATATTTTCTGCCGACTTTCTCATCCTTGATTGTGAGGTCGATGACAATACACCGATCATATTGGGTCGACCTTTCCTTTCTACTGGACGTACCATTATCGATGTGGAAAATGGCGAGCTCACAATACGGATAAATGATCAACAAGTCAAGTTGAACGTCTTCCACAATCTAATAAATTCAGACGCTCCAGCAGAATGTAAGGCTCTCCATACACCAAATTAGGGTACTAAAATATCTTGCTTGGGCAACACACTCGGCAGACTGTTCGGTAAGCGAATAAAGCCTAAAGGAGAAGTCGAATGCACTGAAGGGACTAGCCAACACGCGAAGGAAGATACGAGCCAGAAAGAGATAATCAAATTGGGAGATGCATCCACATGCACTCCACAAGTAACATAATCTCTTCCCTTCTATTTTAGTTATCATATTAGGACTAGTTTATATATTGTTATGTGTTATTTTCAGTATTTTATATTTTATATGTTGTTATGTTTTATTTTTAGTATTTTATGTTTTTAAGTTTTTTATTTAGGATAAATAAAGCAACGAATGCAAAAAAATTATTTCATAGCAGGAAGTCTGCTGCCACGACAGTGCACTGTGTTATAGCCGTAAAAATCCTAACGGGTAAAAATAATGTAACGGCTCTCTACCGAGAAATCCGTCGTGACAGTAACTGTTTAGTAAGGCAGTAAATACCTAACGACTAAATTTTAACAGTCATATTTTTTACAGCCTATATAAACAACTCCCTTGCTTAGAATTACCCACTCTTGCATTCTTGCTAATCTTCTTTCTTTCATAATCTTGCTCTCAATTCCTTTAGCTCTCACCTACTTCTTGCAATTTTCAGCAATCTTTTCAAGTACTCCAGATTTCGCTCAAGGCATTCAATAACTATAATCATGGCCGCTTACAATCGCATTTACCCTGCCGCCATTGAAGAGCGATTCAATCGTTCCTTTGCTGCTCAGCAACTATGGGAGGAGCAAGGATTTCAGCACTTGGATGAAGATAATTACGGCATCGAACAGTTCTTGTTCGACAAAATCAAATACTAAGATTGGGAAATCTTCTGTCTCCAACCTCCCCCAGCGAATGCCACGATCGTCCGAAAATTTTATGCCCACATGCCGAGCGAAGGAAATTTATATATCCACTGCCGAGGGAAGTCAGTTACCCTTAATGCCGAAGCAATCAACCAATGCTATGGCCTCACTCCGTTGTCAAATACACATAGTGACTTTGAGGTGGAGGTCACCGATGTCGAATTCGAATTGATCAAAGATGATCTTTGTTATGGTGATACCCCTTGGGAGACCGGTAACCATAGAGGATCCGTAACAAGATTGAGCCTCAAACCCGAGGCTAAGATGTGGTGCACCTTTGTCAAAAGACGTCTAATGCCCATATCGCATAATAGCACATCCGACAGGAGACGTTTGGTGCTCATCCAGTCCATAATCAACAAGAGGACCATCAATGTTGGAGAAATTATTCTCAAGAAATTTATGATTACGGTAAGAAAGAAAAAGGACTTTTATGTTTCCCTTCTTTAATCTCTACCTTATGTATTGTTGTAGGTGTACCAATCGAGGATACAGACGAGTACACACCAAATCAACCAGGATGGTATAAAGATTTTTGTCGCCGAGTCATGCAGATAACCCAGGCAGATCCTTTTCAAGCAACACCACAGTAGTTCACTGTAGATTTTACTGCCGGAGGGTAGTACTCGGTAGAAACACCCACATCTACCCAGGGCCCTGCCACAGCAGACCCTTACAAAGAAATTCTGTAAAGGATGATAGCCATGGACCTTCGCCAACAACGCTACATAGAGTACCAGCGCGACTTTAACACATGATGATGCAAAGCTTCCCAAATCAAGGGGCACAATTCCCAGAATTCCCAGCTAACATATTCGTCACTATCGCCCCTTATACCGAGACAACACCTACCCCAGGGCTGCAACCATTTTTCCAACCACGGCCGCATCAACAGTTTCATGCTGCCAGACCTTCTAGGCCGGCCAGGTCTGCCGGAGTATCCTCTACCAACCAAAGGTCGTCCAAGAGGCGAACTGTTTTTAACTCTCCCCAAAGGGAACCAATCCCTATGCCCAGTCTCAGCAGAGACACTTTGTCTAGCGATATTGACGAATACCATAGTTCATCACATGAATCAGCAATACCCGCTACCACGACAAGAGGCGGGACAGAAATCGTGCACATAGAAAATATTAACGAAGTGGAAGAAAGAGATGAAGTTACTACACCAACGCACCGCACACCGCCCAGTCGAGTTCAGCCGCATCGGCAAGACAAACAACAGCAATCACCAGCACAAAAATCTAGATGAAAGGCGTCAACAGCACGGCCTAGGAGACTGCTCTGTACAAGTAGCTCCTCGGAATTGTTATAAGTAATTTTTATGCTTCTATCTATTTCCTTATTGCAATTGTTGTTTACCTTATATGTTGAGCATTGAGGATAATGCTCGGTTTGAGTTTGGGGGTATTGTAGGTGCAGAAGCACTGTCAAGGCAATCCACTGCCACAGCATTACTATGAAAGAAAAAGGGAGTAATTTTTTCTAGAATTTTTTGCAATATTCTTTTTTCTTGAATTACTATTTTTAATCTTGCACTGCTCTACATCAGCTTTGCTTTAGTTTACTCCTTTAAGCCTATAGAAATCTTTCTCCTTACCATGGCCAAGTTCTGTTTTTAAGGGATAACCATAGGATACTCATGGAATAAAACTTAGAAGCTTGCTTTAGGGTTAGAAAGAAAATAAACACTTTTTGGACTTGTTTGATTTAGAAGTTCTTTTAATAAACTTAGGTGATAAAGACTTAGAACCTTTTGGAAAAATAACTAGAGGTGTCTATCACTGGCTCTAGTTTTGCTCTCCTTCATGCTAGAGGTGCCCGAAATTGGCTCTAGTATGCTAAATAGGGGGTTAAAAAGAAAATAATAAGAAAAAAGAAGAAAATAGAAAACGCATATCTTGAGGTGTCCGAAATTGGCTCAAGACTTGTTATTTTAAGGAGACAGCTTTAGTCCAAATTCTATTTTTCTTGAACTTAGAGTTTATCTAAGAAAGCCTTGAATCAACCTTGTCCATAAAACGCACACACTCACCTAGCCTTATAGCTTGTTTCTTAGTAAAAGTCCTTGGATAAACTAGTGGCTAAAACGGAGATATAGACATAACCATGGTGGGGAGAATAGATGGAAAAGTAAGACCAAAGGGGAGTAAGGTTCGGCAATTTGATGTCTTGCATTGCTTGAGGACAAGAAATAGTTCCAGTTTGGGGGTATTTGATGAGTGCTTAAAAGGCAGTTATTTACTACCCTTCTCATGGTACTTTATGCATCTATTATACACCAACTTGAGCTGAAATATGGACTCTTTGCATAATATTGGATATTTCGTTATCACTGCTTACAAAGTTGAAATTTATAGAGAATGCAAATATTATTACATATTCTGTACATGTAGGAATATCCAGGACCGAAGCAACAGTGAAGCAGTGGTGAGGCCGAGGCAGGGACAAGGTCGCAGCAGCATCCAGAGTGGCAGCATCAACATTGTAGGCGAATGAAAGACAAAAATATAGAGAACATTCTAGAAGATGCAGCGCACCAATTGGACAAGGCTAGTGCATTAAAAGCCCAAGTTAAAGACCGAACGGGAAAAGCTTTCTAGAAGGTTGCAAACTTGGAGATATCAGATCTCATGTAGAAGACTTGTTCCCTACTCCAAGTTATAATCTATTTAGGAAAGGTTTGCCCTAGGTTAAGACTATATATAGCCTAGCCGGCCACATTGTTAATAGAGTCGATTTTTGAGAAACTCTTCCCCTAAGAATTGTACCTATCGACATTATGTTCTAAATTTCTTAGGGAGAGGTAAAGGTTGTAGATTTTAGTGAGAGGAGATTGTTTCTTGTTTCTTTGTTCTAATGCAATAATAATATCAAAGTTTGTTTATCCTATTGTCATTTCTTGTTCTTGCATTCAAGCTCGAGAGAGCAGTTTGTAAGTAATATATTTATCTAGCATCGAGAGGTGTAGATTCACGAAAGGGATAAGTACGGTGTTATCAAACACTAACTCGGCCTAGAGATAGGTTAAGAGTTTTAGCAGCTAAAAGAAATGTTAGATTGGTTGGTGATTATCGTTGATTTACACCGAAAGGTATCGTCAAGAACCAGTCATCAACAGCGCTCTGACTTAGAGATAAGCGGAGTAAACTATGGATACTTTGCTGAACTTTGATGTATCTGCCCAAGAGTAAGAGATTGTTGCGGCAGAGTACACTAACGCTGTCGAGGTTGTATCTGCAGTACTGCCGAAGCAGTGTTATGTAATTGCATTGGACAAGAAGAAGATCAACCGAATCCACTAATTGACATAGCTAGATCCTACCCACTTTTTCTATATCGTTCTCAATCCTTTATTTTATGTTTTGTTATTTAATTATTTAGTTAGTTAAACAAATCCACTTATCTGTGTTTTTACTTTATCTTTCAGGAGCAAGGGAACAAGGGGAGACATATTAAGTATACCAATCCCTGTGGAGACGATACACGATATACTTATCACTTTATTACTTGTGACGTATACATTACACAGTTGTGCTATTATTACACGCAGCAATTGCCTCGGCAGACTTCCTATTGTGAACTATTTGTCCCTTATTCTTGCTTTTATTGTCCTAAAAAAACTTAAAATAGAATAAAAACATAAAGAACAAAAATTAAAAATAAAAGGATAAGAGAATAAAAACATAAATCATAAACTAAAACTAATCCTAATATAATAAATAAAATAGAAGGGAAGAGATTATGTTACTGGTGGAGTGCATGTAAATGCATCTCTCAATCTGATTATCTCTTGTTGGCCAGAATTATTCTTCAAGTGTTGGCCATTGGCTTTAAGTTCCTCTATTGTTATATTGATCTTCACTGCGCCCACTTTGTCTGGACAGTATGTTGTGCTGTTTGTTTCCTTTATCTTTGCCTTACTTTTCCTGCCAAAAATTCTGCCATAACAGATGTCTAATTTTCTGCCAAGCATACTACCCAGACAGTGGTTGTTGAAGCTGGATGCCTTTGTGTCTACATTTATGGTGTGAAGGATTTTGCATTCTTCTGCATCACCATACCTTTTCAGATTGTGGAAGGCATTGAGTTTAACTTGTTGGTCATTGTCCCTTATAGTCAATTATCCTTTTTTTACATCAATTAATGTTCATCCAATAGCAAGGAAATGTCTTCCAAAGATGATCGGTGCATTCTCATCTGCTTCACAATCAAGAACAAGAAAATCAACAGGAAAAATAAATTTATCTACTCTTGTCAATATGTCCTTGATTTTTCCTTCGGGTTGTACGTATGATCGATCTGCAAGTTGTAGCATCAAAGTAGTAGGCTTTTCCCTTCCAATTCTAAGCTTTTGGAACATAGACTTGGGCACAAGGTATGGTAAAGCATCCAGGATCCTTCAACTTTAGTGGCATGCGGTTGTGTAGCATTGCCATACATCCTTCAGTTGCTGCCACTGTTTCAAATTCACCTAGCCTCTTTCTTTTAGAAACAGTGTCATTCAAGAATTTTGCATAGTTGGGAATCTATTCAATTGCCTCAACAAAAGGTAAATTGATGTGGACTTGCTTTAAGATGTCTAAGAATTTATTGAATTGATGGTCTTGTTTTTGCCTTTTCAACCTTTTTTGGAAAGGTGGTAGTGGTCTCATCTCTTTCAGGGTCTCTTTGGTTTAGTATTTAATACCTGGAATCACTGTGTTTATTACTGTCTCGGCAGCTTGTTCAGGTGCTGCCGAGCTCTCTGCTGGGGCAGTATTATCATGATCATTTTGTTCAGCATCTGAGTTCTCCTTGTCTGATTCCTCTTGTATTGCTAGTGGGGCTTTATTTGCTGAACTGCCCAATGTCTATTTAAGTTGTAGGTCACTTCTTGTAGTGATTGCTTTGCATTGTTCATGGTCCATTCCCTTAGCAACTTCATTAATGCTAGGTAGTCCTCCTTGTGGTCTATATTTTGTCTTTGAGCAAATTGACCAACTTGGGTTTCCAATGATTTAGTTGCAGCCTCTTGATTTTGTAGCCTCATCTCAATTCTATTCATGAAGTCATCAGTTCTCTTCATGAAACTGTTGTTCTCAGCCATGTATGATTTTGTTTTCATTATGTAGGCCTTGAGAGTGCTCTCTAATGATTTCATGGGTTGCTGCTGATGCATTTGCTGCTGCGGCAGTGGATTCTGATAACCTGAGGCTTGGTTAGTATGGTTCAAGGCATTATTAGGATTGCTCCAGGAAAAGTTTGGGTGCATTTTCCATACCGGATTATAGGTGTTGGACATCATATTATTTTTTGGTTGTAGTTTCACACATAAAAACCATATTCCTCATCTTGTATATAATCAGAAGAATTGATTGCTTTAACCTCATGATTATTTTGCTGTAATTGCATATTCTGAACCATCTTGGTTAAAGAGGCCAATTGTGCTGCCACCGAGTTGGTAGTTTCTAGTTCATTCAATGTGGCTTGGCGTCTTACTCCTCCTCGTCTAGAAGTAGGGAATTGAAAATTGTTCCTTGAGAGTTTGTTCAGAATCTCAATAGCTTCTTCCGGAGCTTTGTCAAGGAATGTTCCATTTTCCGAGGCATCTAACATCATCCTTGTCGGGGGGCATTGGTGGTATTGTAAAACATGGTCACTTGTGTCCATAGTGGAAATCCATGCAGTGGAAACTTGTTTAGTAACTCTCTGTGGCGCTCCTAAGCCTCGTACATAGGTTCGTCATCAGCCTATCGAAAAGAAGTAATTTCATTACAGATTTGATCATATAAGTTGGTAGGATTAAAACACGTAATGAATTCTCAGCATAGTTCACTCTAAGATCCTATAGGTCCTGTCGGAATATTATTTAACCAGGTTTTGGCCCTATCCCTCAATGAATAGGGAAAAAGTTCTAATCTCAGGATATCTTCATGGACTCCTTGAATTTTGAATAAGTTGCAGACTTCCATGAAAGACTTGAGATGTTGCCTGGAATCTTCAGTTGCAAACCCACTAAATTGTCCAATAGTATTAAGAATATTGAACATCACAGGTTTAAGTTCAAAGTGGGTTGCTTCTATCTATGGTGTAATAACTCCAGAGTTCAATCTATTCAGATCTTCCACCAGAAAATCTCTAACAGTTAACTTCCGCGGCAGAGGTTGCGGTAGTGGTTGTTGTGGAAGGCCTCCATTGCCGACAGGTAAATTCTGATTTCCTTGATTTACTGTCATGACTCCTTGAATATGTCTCCTCAACCCTTGAAATGTACTTTCATTTTCTGGATCAATCTTGTACAATGAATTACTTGGGTTGGCCCTGGTCATACACCAAAAATAAACCAAATAAAATAAAAATTAAAAAGAAAAGAAAAGAACAAGAAAATAAAGAAAACAAAATTTAGTTGTCAATCCCCGACAACGGTGTCAAAAACTTGATGTGTGCTATATATGCACAATTGTAGTGCAAGTGTACACGTCGTTAAGTAATAAAGTGATAAGTATTATCGTGTATCGTCTCCACAGGGATTGGTATACTTAATATGTCTTCTTTTGATCTTCTTACTCTGTAAAAGAAAATAAAAAAATACAAGTGAATTAGATTGTGATAATAATAACAAAATAAAGATAGAAAAATAAGATAAGGAAGATGGCTAGGATCTAGTTGTGCTGTATAGTAGATTTGATCAACTTGTTCTTGTCCAATGTAATTGTACAACACTTCCTCGGTAGGACTGTAGATTATTGCCTCGATAGTGAAGTCTCTCGTCTGCCGCGGCGATCTCTTGCTCTTGGGTAGACTTTACCAAAGTTCGACAAAGTGTCCTTTAATGATTTTGCTTATCTCTAAGTCGAAATACTATTGATGACCAGTCCTTGATGATACCTCTCGGTGTGAATCAATTATAATCACCAACTAATCTCAGACTTCTCTTAGTCGCTGAAACTCTAAACCTATCTCTAGGTCGAGTTAGTGTTTCCCGATTGAAACACCGTACTTATCCCTTTCGTGAATCTAACATATCAATATTAGATAAATGGATCACTCATAAGCTTCTCTCTCGAGCTTGAATGCAAGAACAAGAAATGACAAAGGATAAGCAAACTTCAATATTTTATTGCATTAGGAACAAGAAACAAAGTTTGACTTCCTCACACTAATACTTTACAACCTTCACCTAAGCCTAAACAAAATTAGAACATAATATAGAAAAGAAAACCTAAATCTAATTCTATATTCTAAGTTATGAGTCTAATGTGTCTCCTATACCCTTGGACGGCTATGCCTTATATAGGCTTGGCCTAGGAAAAACTTTTCTTAAGTAGAATACAATTTGGAGTAGGGAACAAGTCTTGTACATAGGTCAAATATTGCCAAGTCTTGTACATAGGTCAAATATTCCCGCGTGGCCTTGTCTATAGGCTCTCCTTGTGTTGTCCAACTCCGATCCTTGGGCTTCTTATCCAGCAAAGTTCTCCTCATTTTTCTCTTTAGTATGTTTCTATTTTTCCTCTGCTGCCTCAGCATCAGGTCCTGCCTCGACCCGAATTTGCTGTCGTGGCAATACTTGTTCCTGCACAATATAAAAATGCAGTAAAGTATACCTTTTCTATAAATGTGATCTTTAATAGCATCATCCCTAAATATATCACATCAAGTATATGCATTGGTCCAAGTAGGTGTAGAATTGATGATTATTTCTCATGAAAAATGTAGAAAGTGATAGTGAGTTGAGCACTTATCAGATACTAAACCTCACAGTGATGAAAAGGTATCGATACCAGTATCGATATCATTGTGATTTTGCCTTTGAAAATGTGGCATTGATGAACAGGTATCGGAACACCTTGAAAGTGTATCGAAACACCTAGGTTAAAAATATTTATTTGGTTTCTTTAAATCATTTAAAACATATTTAAAATCTCTTAAAAATATCTTAAATATATTTTCAAGTAGTTTGGACATAAGAACCATTTTTGAAATCTTTTCAAATTAGTCCAAAACTATTTTTCAATTATTATATCAAAACATTAGTTCTACAATCTCCCGCTTTTTAATACAATAAAACCAACTTGAAAAATTGTTTTTGAGATTGCTCCTCCTTTGTGAAATAAAATTTGAATAAGAGAATAAAAGAATATCAAAGCATTTAAGCTCCCCCTTACTTAATAAACCGTTTGATAAATCAATTTTTCACAATATTCTCCTCATTTTTGTTATATCAAAAATGGTTCAAACCAAGTTTGAAAAACTTTAAAGCTTATAACATAGGAGAGTTTTAAAAAATTAATTGTTTTAAAATCAAATATCAAAACTTAGTTCATGAAAAAAAAAAGATTCCCCCTTACTCAAGGCATCACTAAGTGTTAGTCCAACAATTATGATAACACAGTTTAAACAAAAGATAAACAAAATTAAAGCTAAAACTAAATATTACCACACTTGAATCAAAGATAGGATGTGAAGCCTTCCTTCTTTAAGTGTTCTTCTTGTGTGTATGCAGCTTCCCCTTAATCTTGCACTTTGTTGCTCATATCTCCATCACACCTAAACAAGAGAATCAAGTAATTTTTGGTCTCTAAATTGCTTTGGATCTTTTAACGTTGGTAGCACAAATTTTAGTCCCCTTAAGAATCCATTTTTCAATTTCATCATTTTTGGTTGAAGTGATTAGTCCTTTTGGGACTCAAACACTTCTAAAATATTTTCCATCAATAAATCTAAGGGCACTAGATTGCCTCATGTAAAAATTTGATTTTCCCAAATTATTTTTTAAGCTCTTTGGAAATCAAATCTTTTTCTTTCTTAAGATCATCTAAAGCAATTTGATGATCTTTTTCCATCGTTTAAAGAAAATTTTATAAATCAAAAACTTTAAGGTCAAAATTTTTCATTTATGCTTCAAACTCCAAATTGGTTTTCAAAAGTAAATCATTTTCAATTTTCAACTTTGAAATCAATTTCTTTTTCTTTGAAAATGCGATTTTGAAATCAAAAACCAATTTATTATAAGCTTCTTGCAATCCATCAAATGAATAAGAATTTAAAGTTTGAGAGTTAGAAGCTACCTCCCCCTCATTGAGGGCCATCAAGCATAGGTTGACTTCTTACACCCTGAAAATTATTCCTAATTTTAAAACCTAATTTTGAAATCTTAAATTAAAAACCCTAATTTTTAGTTTCTCAATTTTTGAAACCCTAATTTTTCTTGAGGTTTTTAAATTGATTTTTGAAATTTGAAGGAAAAATTTTTGAGATAAGATTATAAAGTTTTAAAAATTTTGAATTTGAATTTAAAGATTAAAAGTTAAAGTGATTTGATGACTTTTGGATAAACAATTTGTTTTTAAATTGAATTTTATTTTTACCGAGATTAATTATTTTTTTGAAAAAGTTTATCTATAATCAATCTTTTTATTATCATTTTATTAAATTTTTATGGTTTAATAGAATTCTAATTAGAATTAGAATTAATTATTTTTCTCTATATATACATATTTTAGTCTAAGAGAAAACCATCAATTATTTTCTTCCATCAAAATTCTCTAAAGCGGTAAAGCCTATATTTTCATTCTTTATTTTTGTTCGAGTTCAAGATGACGAAGGTGTGTTCTCTTACTAGTGTTATATGTGTTTTTCCAAAAAAAATATATTTTTGTGTGACATGCTTAATATTTTGTGTTTTGAAAAATAATCATGTTTTGATAGCATGTCTAATTTTTGTATTGTGACTTTGATTGTGCATTTGTGTTATCATACATACATGTCATTATGATTTGAGAAATATTAAAGTTTTTAGATTTAAGATTTCACACTTTTGAAGTAAATATGATTTTTTTATATTCCGCGAATTTGTGTTTTCGGACAAATTGAGATTTCAGATAAATTATAATTTTAGATTGAATTGTGATTGTTTTCGAATTTTTAAATCATGTTACATCATATTGTATGCATGAGGTGGGATTGTGTACGGAGGAAGGTGGTTTTACCACACAGCGTTTTGGTGAAATAAGGGGTGAAGGGTTCTGGGGAACTACCTCCACAACGATCGGTTGGTTTAGTCACCACTATATCATTCATATATCATGATTTGTATTTTTCCAAAAATTTACTCTTGATAAAATTATATATGTGAACCGTATTTTAGTTTTTAAAATATTAATTTTGAAAAATAATTTTATAAACTGTGTTTTATTGTTTTTATTTTTACCTTAAAGACACACTAAGCTCTTTAGCTTACCCCCTTTTAGCTTTTCTCTTACAGATCTTTGAACTTTAGGCGATGCGATACTTGGAGGATCTCAAATTTTATTTAGTTATTTTATTACTAAAATAAAACGGTATTTTTTTTGTTATTCGGGGTTTTATTTATTATTTTGAAAACTTTGAGATATTTGGGATATTTATATTATCATTATGTTTTTATTTTAAATTAATATATAACTTTTAAAATTGGTTTCTAGAGGGTAAAGTTTTCAAACGTGACTTCCTAGATTAGAACTATTTCTTTTAGGTCGAGTTTAGGGAGTTACAGAGGATCTTTTACTTTTGTTCCTCACGAATAGATCGAAGTCAATGAAGATTTGGTCAAGCTCTTCATCTTCTTCACTATCCTCCTCACTTGAATCTTCAAAGTGGATGCACTTGGAGGATTTTAGAGCAACGGTGTTAACATTTACACCAAACTCTTGAACCTTGTTCTTCCCATTGCTCTAATCTCTTCCTTCTTCTTCTCCTCTTGTTTTTCTTTCATCATAATTTGATGTGTGAGGTGTGACCCTATTAGTTCATAAAGCTTGAGTGTCTTTAGATTTTTGGCTTCGATAATGGCGGTCTTTCTCGAGTCTCATGACTCAGGAAGGGAATAGATGATCTTACGAACAAGCTACTCCTCTAGAATGATCTCTCCATATCCTCTAATTCCATTAGTGATGGTGGAGAATCGATCGAATATTTTTCCTATGTCCTCTTTCGGATTCATCTTGAAGTTCTCATACTCTTGGTTGAGGAGTCCAATCTTGGTCTCCTTTACTTCGTTTGTACCCTCTTATGTGACTTCTAGTTTGTCACAAACTTACTTGGCACTTTTGCAAGAAGATATCTTCTCATAGATGGTTGGATGGAATGCACAAATAAGAATGTGCAAAGCCTTGTGATTTAGCACCATCTTCTTGCGGTCTTCCACGCTCCATTCCATCTTTGTTCCTTTTGGCACGAAAGGTCCATCTTCAACTATATCCCATAGCTTGTAGTCTCTTGAGTTGATGAAATACTTCATCCTTATCTTTTATTGGGAGTAGTTGGACCCATCAAAGAAAGGCGACTTGTCAATAGATTAAGTCATGGAATGTGGTTGATCGATAATTGGTCGATCTCACCGGATCTTCTCAATAGGATGTTAATCCTCTTCGATTGAGTCTCACTCTGATACCAATTATTGGTCCTGGAGGTGTTCGATGAATAACCGATTAAATATACAAGTGGTGGAAAAGTGGCAATAGGGGTGGTTTGATGTGGAAGAAAAGATATAAACAATGAACACAAGGATTTATAGTGGTTCGGCCACGCCTACATCTACTACCTTAGCTTCCTACTAAGGATTTTCATAATTCATTAAGAATTCAACCTTTTGAGGCCAAAGGGATAACCTTACAATCCAAGAATCAAACTCAAATCTAGCATCCAAAGTTCACACTTAAACTTTGGGAAATTCACTCACAAAGAGAAAACTTAGCAAACTTGTTAATCCCTCTAATAAGGATAGTGTTTGCAATTTAAGCACTCACCCAATCCTAATACACTTGAGCATACATTGACAATTGAGCTCACAAGTATTTATCTACCCAAATATTGGAAATTAAGCACTAAGACAATTTCGTGATCATAATATTGTTATAATTGAAGCATTGTCTTCTCTTGATGCTTGAGGCTTCCTTTTATCATCCTAAATGAGATTTTAGCCGTTTATGACCGTTGGGGATGTTTTAGGGCAGTTTGGAGCTGATTTCAAGGCTTATTTCCTCTTTTGGTGCAGGCGGTATCAAAACACCTACTTTGGGAAATAACCGTTGGCCTACATTTATGAACATGTATCGATACGAGTATCGATAACGCTCCTAGCCGTTAGGGTTTTTCATAAAATCATTTTGACTGTTGGGGGTGTATCGAAACAAGGTTCCATACCAAACCTTACAGTGATGAAAAGGTATCGATACCACTATGATTTTGCCTTTGAAAACGTGGTATTGATGAACAGGTATCGAAACACCTAGGTTAAAAACATTTATTCAATTTCTTTAAATCATTTAAAACATACTTAAAATATTTCAAAAACATCTTAAATATATTTTCATGTAGTTTGGACATATGAACCATTTTTGAAATCTTTTCAAATAAGTCCAAAACTATTTTTCAATTATTATATGAAAACATTAGTTCTACATAAATGCTTATGATGGTTATAGAATTGGATAAATGCTTATGATCTGATGGTTATAGAATTGGATGCTTATAGATTTGATGGTTATAAATGCTTATGATGCTTATGATTTTTTTTGTTATATTATGACTTATGACTTATAGATTGAATAAATATTTATAGAATTGATGCTTTATGATCTAATGGTTATAGAATTGGTTGCTTATAGAATTGTATGCTAATGATGCTTATGATTTTTTTTGGTATATTATGAGTTATGACTTATAGATTGGATAAATGTTTACCAAATGATGTTTATTATTATGTTTACCAAGTGTTTACTAAATTATATTCTAAAGTGTTATCTGAAATTTTAGCATTGCAATTGCTTAAAGTTGTATAATTTGAGTTTTAGCAAATTAAAATCTTTTTTGATAGATATTTGGTATTTAAATTTGAACCTAAATTATTTAGACTTAAGTTATGTGTAAATTTTATTAAATATTAATTTGGACTTAAATAATTTTTAGCAAATTATTAATTTGGTTATAAATAAGACTTAAAATATGTCAAATTTTATGAAGTTTATTACTTTTGTTGTATTAAGGTTTATTAAAATTATTTATAAACTATAATGACATGTATACTAAGTTAAAAGGGTTAATTTATTTATAATAACTTATAAGTATAATATCAGATTTTTTTATTGTACAATTTAAAATTAATAAATATTTTTAAAATAAGAATATTAAATATTGGTAATAAGTATGTTATAAATATTAAAATATAAATATGTTTATAATAAGATCATTATAAATATTATATATGTTATATGTACAATATAAATATTTGTAATAAAATTGAAAATTAATAAACACAAATTATATAAATATTATGTTCATATTAAAAATATAATATAAGTATGATATGTAAAATATTTATATAAGTATTAATATGTATAATATTAATATTTTATATTTGTATTAAAAGTATAATATAAGTAATTAAGTATGTTATATAACTTATTTATATAAATGTTATATTGATATTAGTTTAGGTTAATAACAGGTCGGGTCATTTATCAAGTCAGGTTTAAAACAGGTTGGGTAAAATCAGATCTCGGGTCAATTCAATCGGGTGATATCGATTATCTGCCATGTTAGACTCGGGTTCGGGTTCATTTCAGTCGGATACAGGTCGAATTTTAGGTTTACGGTAACAGGTTGAAATCGGGTTCAAATTATTTCTCGGTCAGATACAGTTCGGGTTCGGTTATTACCGTAACAGGTTCAAATCGGGTTTGGGTCAATAACAGTCGAATACAAATCAGGTTTGGATCATTATATCCCTGGGTCAAACCAAGTTCTCACTCAAACAGGTTTCAAGCGGGTTTTCAGATCGGGTCAACTTTTTACATCTCTAATCCCCAATGGTAATCTATTCATCAAATAAGCAGCACTCAACAAGACATAAGACCAGTACTTTAAAGGCAGTGTTGCTTGTGCCAATAGAGTTGAAGTTGTCTCCGCTAAATGCCTATACTTCCTTTCTACAATTCTGTTTTGTTGGGTTGTTTTATGGCATGTAATTCTGTGTTTAATATCTAATGTAACAAGTATTCTATTAAAAATTTAAATTCTTCTCCTCTATTAGAAAAAACTCTAAAAATTGAATTTTAATTAAAGCATGAAACATTTAAAATGCAATAATAGCCTCTAACTTGTTCTTAAAAAGATAAATTCATGTATTTTTACTAAATATTCTACAAACGATATATAATAAGAATAGCCATCGAAAGAGACATGTGAAAGTCCCCAAACATCAACTTCTATCATTTCAAAAGGTTTAGGATAAACAACACTTGGGTAATTAAATGGCAAGATATGAAATTTGCCCGACTGACATGCATTACAAACAAAGCTTTTACCTATTGTCACTTGTTTATTTAATACTAAATGCACCACTTCTGAAGGAGGGTGCCCTAACCTGTTGTGTCAAAGAATAGAGCTAGGATCAAACTAGTGAATCTTTATTGTAATAAATATAAACACAGGTTCTTTACTGTATTCGTGTTTGTCTATTTTAAATCACACAAAATATCCATAAAGTTTAGACTTGATGGATGGCATAACATCAAAACCATGGGCGAAACTAAGAGGGATTTAGGGGTACCTGATATCCGTCAATTGTTCTTTTTATATTTAAATAGAGATAAAAAAATTTAAAGTATATATATTTTTTTAAAATCAATTTAAAAGTCTCGTCGATAAAAAAATTAAAATATATTCTGATTTTTATAATAAATTTTTAGTTTCTCCCTGATAAAACTATCCATACAATCTTTGTATTAATTTATTAGAAAATTCTACAACATGCGTCTAACATTGTTGAACACTACTAACGCTGAACATTGCTGAACACTTTTAATTTTTTAAAAAAATAAAAAATCTGAAAGACTTAAATTATATTTTTTAAAAAATAAAAATTATATTTAATTGAATTATTATACATTTTACTATATTAAAAATTAATAGGTTAAATCAAACCTACCCAAATTATTTAATAATATAAACCCTAATCAAACTACACGTTCAAATCTGAGACTGACGATAAATTCATTAGTAATCAAACCCCTAATCAATCCCAACCATCAAATTCCTGTTGCAAACGTCGCCACCATCGTAGCACCGGTGTCATCACTGTAGGGATCCAGTGAGTTTCTCTTGTGGTCATTCATCTAAGTTGTTTGTTTTGTCGTTTTATCTCTATTTTTTTAACCGCTTGAAGGTAAGAATTTTCTTTCCTTTTTCTAATGTTAATTTCTATTTTTTCATTCAACTTGCTGATGCGTGTTAGATATGCGCAATTTAGTGCAAGTGAACACGTCGCAAGTAATAAAGTTATAAGTATCTTATGTATCGTCTTCGCAGGGATTGGTCTACTTAATATGCCTTCTTCGTCTTCTTCCTCTATAAAGAAGAAATAAAATAAAGACACAAGTAAATTTGGGGTTTGCTTAAAGTAATTAAAGAAGTCTAAATAATAATAGAAAAACTAAATTAAAACAGTGGCCAGGATCCAGTTGTGTTGTATAGTGAATTCGATTGACTTGTTTTTGTCCAATGCAATCGCTCAACACTGCCTCGGCAATACTGCAGATTACTGCATCAACAACAATGATACTCGTCCGCCGCGGCAATCTCTTGATCTTGGGAAGACTTTATCAAAGTTCGGCAAAGTTTTCTTGAGTGCCTCCGCTTATATCTAAGTCGAAGTACTGTTGATGATCGGTCCTTGATGATACCTCTCGGCGTGAATCAATTATAATCACCAACCAATCTCACACTTCTCTTAGCCGCTAAAATTCTTAACCTATCTCTAGGCCGAGTTAGTGTTTCCCGACTAAAACACTATACTTATTCCTTTCATGAATCTAACTCTCTCGATATTAGATAAATGGATTACTCACAAACTTCTTCATAAGTACTAAACTCACTATCACTTTTTACACTTTTCATGGGCACTTATCATCAAATCTACACCTACTTGGATCAATGCATGTACTTAATGTAATATATTTAGGGATGATGCTAGTAAAGATAATATTTATAGAAAAGACATACTTTACTACATTTTTATGTCTGTGCAGGAATAAGTATTGCCGTAGAAGCAAACTAAGGTCGAGGCAGGACCTGATGCCGAGGCAACAGAGGATAAATAGAAATATGGCTAGCAAACTGAGGAGAAAAATGAGGAGAATATTGCTGGACAAGAAGCCCAAGGATCGGAGCTGAACAACACGACGAAAGTCAAAGGACAAGGCAACGTGGGAAAAAGCCTTCTAGAAGAATTAAACTTGGAAATATTTAACCTATACACATAATTTGTTCCCTACTCCAAGTTATACTCTATTTAGGAAAGGTTTGCCCTAGGCCAAGCCTATATAAGGCATAACCGTCCAAAGGACTAAGAGAGCAGAATTTTGAGAGAGTTCACCCTAGGAATAATTCTTCCCATTATGTTCTAAGCTTTCTTAGGGTTTAGGTGAAGGTTGTTGAGTATTAGTGAGAAGAGATTGTATCTTGTTTCTTGTTTCAATGTAATAAAATATCAAAGTTTGCTTACTCTTTGTCATTCTTTGTTCTTGCATCCAAGCTCGGGAGAGAAGTTTGTAAGTAATCTATTTGTCTAGACTTGGGAGAGTTAGACTCACGAAAGGAGTAAGTACGGTATTCAATTTAATTGGAGAATACTAACTCAGTCTAGGGATAGGTTAGAGTTTCAAAGGCTAAAAGAAGTGTGGGATTAGTTGTTGGTTATAATTAATTAACACCGGGAGGTATCAAGGACTGATTATCAACAGTGTTTCGATTTAGGGATAAGCGGAGCCATCAAAGGACACTTTACCGAACTTTGGTAAATTTGCCCAAGAGCAAAGGATTGTTGCGGCAGAAAAGACTACCGCTGCCGAGGATAGTAATATGCAGTACTGTCGAGGCAGTGTAGTACAATTGTATTGGAAAGAAATAGATCAATCAAATCCACTATACAACACAACAGGATCCTACCCTCTTTCTCAATTTGATCTTGTTCTATTTAGTTTTCCTTTAACTGCTTTATTTAGTTAAATCACAAACCCAATTCACTTGTGTTTTTATTTTCTTTTACAGAGCAAGAAGATCAAAGAAAACATATTAAGTAAATCAATCCCTGTGGAGACGATACTTGATTTACTTATCACTTTATTACTTGACGACGTGTACACTTGCACTAGAATTACGCATATTTAGCACGCATCAAGTTTTTGGCGCCGTTGCTGGAGATTCGCAACTAAATTTTGTTTTCTTTATTTTCTTGCTTTTATTTTAGTTATTTTATTTTTTTTATTTTTTTTTTATTTGATTTATTTTTGGTGTACAACTAGGGCCAACCCAAGCAATCCATTGTACGAGATCGATCCAAAAATAGAACGAACTTACCAAGGGTTGAGGAGACAAATCCAAAGAGCCATGGCAGTAAATCAAGGAAACCAGAACTTACCTGCTGGTAATGGAGGCCTTCCACAGCAACCACTGCCGCAGCAGTTAACTGTTAAAGATTTTCTGGTGGAAGATCTGAATGGATTGAACCCTGGAGTTGTTACACCAGAGATAGAAGCAACCCACTTTGAACTCAAACCAATGATGTTCAATATGCTTAATACTATTGAACAATTTAGTCAGTCTGCAACTGAAGATGCCAGGTAACATCTCAAGTCCTTCATGGAAGTCTACAACTCATTCAAAATTCAAGGAGTCCATTAAGATATCCTGAGATTAAAATTTTTCCCCTTTTGACTGAGGGATAGGGCCAAGACCTGGTTAAATAGCATTCCGGCAGGAGCTATTGGATCTTGGAGTGAACTCTGTCGAGAATTCATTATGTGATTTAACCTTACCAACTTATATGATCGAATCCGTAATGAAATTACTTCTTTTCGACAGGCTGATGATGAACCTATGAACGAGGCTTGGGAACGTTACAGAGAGTTACTAAACAAATGTCCACTACATGGATTTTCACTATGGACACAAGTAACCATGTTCTACAATGATATCAATGCCACGACAAGGATGATGTTAGATGCCTCGGCAAATGGAACACTTCTTGACAAAGCTCCGAAAGAAGCTATTGAGATTCTAACAAACTCGCATGGAACGATTTTCAATTCTCTACTTCTAGGCGAGGAGGAGTAAGACGCCAAGCCACAGTGAATGAACTAGAAACTACCAATTCAGTGGTAGCACAATTGACATCTTTAACCAAAATGGTTCAGAACATGCAAGTACAACAAAATACTCATAAGGTAAAAGCGATCAATTCTTCTGAGTATATGTAAGATAAGGAATCTGGTTTCTATGTGGAAAACTACAACCGGAACAACAATATGATGTCCAACACATACAATCCGGTATGGAAAAGGCACCTAAATTTTTCATAGAGCAATCCTAATAATGCCTTGAACCCCACTAACCAAGCCTCAGGTTATCAGAATACACTATCGTAGCAGCATATTCAGCAATCACTGTCGCAGCAGTAGATACATCAGCAGCAACCTATGAATTCATTAGAGAATACTCTCAAGGCCTTCATAATGAAAACAGAATTATATATGAATGAGAACAACAGTTTCATGAAGAGAACTGATGACTTCATGAATATAACTGAGATGAGACTATAAAACCAGGAGTCTGCAATTAAATCACTAGAAACCCAAGTTGGTCAATTTGCTCAAAGATAAAATACTAGACCATAAGGGGGACTACCTAGCAATACTGAAGTTACTAAGGGAATGGGTCATGAACAATGCAAAGCAATCACTACAAGAAGTGGCTTACAACTTAAAGAGACATCAGGAAGTCCAGCAAACAAAGTTCCACCAGTAACACATGAGGAATCAGACAAAGAGGACTTAGATGTTGAACAAACTAAACATGAGAATATTGCGCCAGCAAAAAGCTCGGCAACACCTGAACAAACTGCCGAGACAGTGAGAAACACAATGATTCCAGATATTAAATTCTAAACCAATAAGACCCTTGAAGAGATGAGACCACCACCACCTTTCCCATAAAGGTTGAAAAAGCAAAAACAGGACCACCGGTTCAAAAAGTTCCTGGATATTTTAAAACAAGTCCACATCAACTTTCCATTTGTTGAGGCAATTAAACAAATGTCCAACTATGCTAAATTATTGAAAGACATTGTGTCTAAAAGAAATAACCTAAGTGAATTTGAAATAGTGACAGTAACTGAAGGATGCATGGAAATGTTACACAATCGCATGATGCCCAAACTGAAGGACCCTAGATGTTTTACAATACCTTGTGCGATTGATAACAATTATGAAAGAAAAGCCTTATGTGACCTAGGAGCAAGCATCAATCTCATGCCCAAATCAATCTTTCACAAGCTTAGAATAGGAAGGGAAAAGCCTACGATAGTGTTGCTCCAACTTGCAGATAGATCTTATGTACATCCTGAATGAAAAATAGAGGACATATTAGTAAGGGTAGACAAATTTATTTTTCCTGCTGACTTCCTTGTCCTTGACTGTGAAGCAGATGACAATGCACCGATCATCCTAGAAAGACCTTTCCTTTCCACTGGACGAACCTTAATTGATGTGGAAAATGGAGAGTTGACAATGAGGGTCAATGACCAACAAGTTAAACTCAATGCATTCTACAATTTGAAAATTTTTGATGATCCAGAAGAGTGCAAAGTCCTCCACGCAACAGACGTAGACACCAAGATATCCTACCTTAGCAGCATGCTCGGTAGATTATTTAGCAAGAAAATTAATCCCGAGGTGGAGGAAGAAAATAAGAATGGGCACAAAATAGAAGGGAAAGGCCAATACTTGAAGAAAAATCCAGGCCAACAAGAGATAAGCAAATTGGGACATGTATTTACATGCACTCCACCAGTAACATAATCTCTTCCCTTTTACTTTATTTATTATATTAGGATTAGTTTTAGTTTAGGATTTATGTTTTTATCTTTTTAATTTTTTTTATTGATTTTTTATTTGAAGTTTTTTTAGGACAATAAAAGAAAGAATAAGGGAGAAATAGTTCATAGCAGGAATTCTGCCGAGGAAGTAAACAATATCAAAAGCTGTAGTAGTCCCAACGGGTAGAAACAGTGTAACGGTTATCTGCCAAAATTTCTACCACAGCAGTAAATGATAACGGGTGGTGAATTTAAAATGGCTACAAAATGGCTAGTAGTTTTAACGGCTACAAGGCCAAGGCCTATATAAACAGCCTCCTTCTTTTAAACTATTCACTCTTGCATTCTTGATTTCTTTAGAATTTTACTAATCTTGTTCTCATAATACTCTCTGCCTACTCACGAGCATTCTTGAAATTTCTAGAATATATTCAAGAAATTCATCAAGACTCTCAATCTTCATAAATGGCCACCTACAAAAGATTCGCCCATGTCGCCGTTGAGGAACGCTTTAACAAGTCCTTCATATCTCGGCAATTATGGAAGGAACAAGGGTTTCAACACAGTGAGGAGGAAAACTTCGGCATCGAACATTACTTGTTCAACAAAATTAAATATCAAGAATGAGAGATTTTCTGCCTACAACCTCCCTAGGCCAATGCCACCATCGTGCGAGAATTTTATGCGCACAGGCCAAGCAAGGACTCTCTCTTTGTCCACTGCTGAGGCAGGCCTATCAGGATTGATGCCGAGATAATCAATGATTTCTATGGCCTCATCCTCATCCGTGATGTTTATGCCGAATTCATGGAGGATGCCACCACTTAGGACTACGAGCTAATCAAAGATGACCTTTGTTACAACAACATTCCTTGGAAACCGGTGCCCATAAAGGTTCTGTAACAAGGCAAAGTCCCAAGCCTGAGGCTAAGTTGTGGTGTACCTTTGTCAAAAGACGCCTCATCCCCACCATCCATAACAGCACAGTGGACCGTAAGAGATTGGTGCTCATTCAATCCATCATCAACAAGAGGAGCATCAATGTTAGAGAGATTATTTTACAAGAAATACACGAGTGCGGTAAGAAGGAACGTAGACCTTTATATTTCCCTTGTTTAATCTCTGGTTTGTGCATTGCTGCAAGAGTACTAGTAGA
Organism: Abelmoschus esculentus; assembly: GCA_035048815.1. Taxonomy (NCBI): domain Eukaryota; kingdom Viridiplantae; phylum Streptophyta; class Magnoliopsida; order Malvales; family Malvaceae; genus Abelmoschus; species Abelmoschus esculentus. The sequence goes on along the minus strand of JAUCBN010000026.1, from coordinate 4,965,092 downwards.
AGATACAGATGAATACACACCAAATAGGCAAGGATGGATCAGAGAATTCTGCCACAGATTTATGCAGATCACTCAGGTCGAACCAGTCCAAGTAACACCATAACAGTTCACTGTCGACACTGCTATCGAAGCCCAGTACATGGCAGATATGTCTGACACTACCCAAGCCACTGTCGTAGTAGAACCCTAATAAGAGATTCTTTAGAGGATGGCAGCTATGGACCTTCGTCAATAGAGATACATGGAATATCAGAGAGACTTCAACAACACTCTTGCTCAAATGATGATTCAAAACTTTCCTAGTCAAGGGGCACAATTTCCAGAATCCCCTACAAACATATTCGTCACAGAAGCACCCTACATAGAAACTACTCTAGCCCCAGGGCCGAGGCCATTCTTCTCCTCTAGACCACAACAACAGTTCGACGCAGTTGACCCATCTAAGGCAGTAGATCCTGCTGCGGCATCATCTGCCAGCAGAAGACCTTCCAAGAGAAGGGCATTCTTCAACACTCCCCAAGATCCCCAATCCCAATGGGCAGTCTATCAGTTGAGATAGATACGTATGTCAATTAGAGCTCAAACAATGTCGAGCCAAGCATTCAAAATGCCGGGGCAGATTCAGAGAATGAAGTAGGAACAAAAATAATAGACACTGAAGATGAAGAAGGAGAAGAGGTGAATGCTCCTATGCAACGAGCAACACCAACAAGAGTTCAGCCACCAAGACGATCAAAGTCATCACAATCACCAAGGGTGCAGCAATCAGCAGCAAGATCGAGAAAACAAATTATGGAAGAAAGCTCTTCCGAATCATTATAATTTCTTTTCTTTCTTTTGTTGTTCATATAATTGTCTATTATATTTTGTTACCTACTGCTTGCCCCTAAATTAAGCATTGAGGACAATGTTTGGTTTGAGTTTAGGGGTGTAGAGCCACTACCAAGGCAATCTACTACCGCGGCCCTGCCATAAAAACAAAGTTTTTAGTGATAATTTTTTTTTTAAAATGTCCATCAGTTTACTTGAAATTGTTGCTCATACTCTTGCACTGCCCATCATCAGTATTGTTTTAGTTTATTCTTTAAGTCAATAGAAATCTTTCTCCTTACCATAGTTAGGTTCTGTTTTGAAGGTTTAATTCTAGGATACTTAAGGAGAAAAACTTAGAAGCTTACTATAAGGTCAAACTTAAAACACTTTTGAGACTTGTTTGGCTATAGGAATTCTTTTAATAAACTTAGGTGATAAAGACTTAGATCTTTGGAAAGGTGACTAGAGGTGCCTCTAACCGGCTCTAGGAAATACTCTTCTTCATGCTAGAGGTGCTCGAAATTGTCTTTAGTATACTTAAAAGAATAGAAAACGAAATAAGGAGATAAGAAGAAGAAAACACAATACTTGAGGTACCCGAAATTAGCTCAAGAAATTATTATTTTAAGAAGAGCACGCTAAATCCTTGTCTATTTGCCTTGAACTTAGAGTTTATCTAAGAAGGCCCTTAATCAAACTTGTCCACAAAAATGAATACACACACTAAACCTTATAGTTTGTCTTCTAGGTACACCTTAGGTAAACAAAAGGTTAAGTCTAAAGAATAGATATAGTTATGGTGGAGAGATAGGTGGAAACATAAGACCAAGAGAGAATAAAGTTTGACAAATTGATGGTTTGCAGTTGAGGACAAGCAATAGTTCGAGTTTGGGGGTGTGATAAGGCTCAACTCACTATCATTTTTTACACTTTTCATGGGTACTTATCATCAAATCTACACCTACTTGGACCAATACATGTACTTCATGTAATATATTTAGGGATGATGCTAGTAAAGATAATATTTGTAGAAAAGGCATACTTTACTGCATATTTATGTCTGTGCATGAACAAGTATTGTCACGGTAGCAAACTAAGGCTAAGGCAGGACCTGATGCCAAGGCAGCAGAGGATAAATACCAATATGACAGGCAAATTGAGGAGAAAAATAAAGAGAACGTTACTTGACAAGAAGCCCAAGGATCAGAGCTGAACAACATGAGGAAAGCCCAAGGACAAGGCCACACGGGAAAAAGCCTTCTAGAAGAATTAAATTTAGAAATATTTAACCTATATACATAATTTATTCCCTACTCCAAGTTGTAATCTATTTAGGAAAGGTTTGCCCTAGGCCAAGCCTATATAAGGCATAACCGTCCAAGGGGCTAAGAGAGCCAAATTTTAAGAGAGTTCACCCTAGGAATAATTCTTCCCATTACGTTCTAAGCTTTCTTAAGGTTTAGGTAAAGGTTGTTGAGTATTAGTGAGAAGAGATTATATTTTGTTTCCTTTTTCAATGCAATAAAATATCAAAGTTTGCTTACTCTTTGTTATTCTTTGTTCTTGCATCCAAGCTCGGGATAAAAGTTTGTAAGTAATCTATTTGTCTAGACTCAGGAGAGTTAGATTCATGAAAGGAGTAAGTGCGGTATTCGACTTGATTGGATACTACTAACTCGGCATAGGGATAGGTTGAAGTTTCAGCGGCTAAAAGAAGTGTGGGATTGGTTGTTGATTATAATTGATTAACGCCAGGAGGTATCATCAAGGACTGATCATCAATAGTGTTTCGACTTACGGATAAGCGGATCCATCAAAAGACATTTTGCCGAACTTTGGTAAATCTATCCAAGAGCAAGGGATTTCCATGGCAGAAAACACTACCACTAACGAAGACAGTAATCTGCAGTACTACCGAGGCAGTATAGTCAATTGCATTAGACAAAAACATATCAATCAAATCCACTATACAAAACAACTTGATCCTACCCTCTTTCTCAATTTGATCTCATTCTATTTAGTTTTCCTTTAACTACTTTATTTAGTTAAATCACAAACTCAATTCACTTGTGTTTTTATTTTCTTTTACAGAGCAAGAAGATCAAAGGAAACATATTAAGTACACCAATCCCTATAGAGACGATACTTGATTTACTTATCACTTTATTACTTGACGATGTGTACACTTGCACTACAATTGCGCATATTTAGCATGCATCACTTCTCTTTCGAGCTTGAATGTAAGAACGAAGAATGGAAAAGAATAAGCAAACTTTGATATTTTATTACATGAAACAAGAAACAAAGTTTAATCTCTTCACACTAATACTCTACAACCTTCACCTAAGCCTAAAGAAATAAAAATAAAGAGAACTCTAAATCTAAGTCTAGGTCTAAGCTCTCTATGATCCGAATTATCTTTAAAATCTAGTGCTCTTGCTCCTTTAGACGGCTAGGTCTTATATAGGCTTGGCCTAGGGTAAACCTTTTCTAAGTAGAATACAACTTGGAGTATGGAACAAGTTATGTACATAAATAAAATATTTCTAAGTTTATTACATCTAGAAGGTTTTCCCGGGTGGCCTTGCCTTAGGCTTTTCCTCGTACGATCCAGTTCCAATCCTTGGGCTTTTGGTCCAGCAATGTTTTCCTTATTTTTCTCCTTAGCTTGCCTACCACATCACTACTTGTCCTCTGCTACCTCGGCATCAGGTCCTGCCTCGACCACAGTTTGCTGTCGTGGCAATACTTCTTCCTGCACAGATATAAAAATACAGTAAAGCTTGCCTTTTCTGTAAATATTATCTTTAACAACATAATCCCTAAATATATCATATTAAGTATATGCATTGGTCTAAGTATATGTAGAATTGGTGATTAATGCCTATGAAAAGTATAGAAAGTGATAGTGAGTTGAGCACTTATCACTTGCCTTCATCCCAACCTTTTCCCGACAAATCTAAAATTAAGAACCCTAAATTTTGAATTGAGAACTCAAATCTGAAATCCCAATTTTGAAATTATGAACCCTAATTCTAAAATTAAGAACATTAAGTAGTAACTTTAATTTTGAAAGTAGAAAATTCAAATATTGTGCTGAAATTATAGAATTTGATGTTGAATATCTAATGGTTTTAAAATTTTACAAATCATAATTTTTTTAATATTGTACTGAAGTTTTTAATATAAAATAAGAAAATTTTGGTTTATGTTTTAGAGATTACTAAATATTTTATGAGAAGAGAGATTTAAATATTTAATTTATTGTTTTAGAATGCTTATAAATCATTTTTTAAGTTGATTGAATTATTTATAAGAGAATTGAATTATTTATCTTGTAAATTGTTAGAAAACTTGTTAATACTTTGAACATGTGATTGAAATATGAGAAATTGTCTCGATGAATTTAAGAAATCATGCAAAAATTTTAATCTTGAAATGTGGAATGTTTGGTTGATATTTAGAGTAAGAAAATAATAATTAGTTGCTAGAAATTACACAATTAAACTGTAATTTGATATAAAATACAATTTAGTAAAATATAGATTGGTAAAACATACAATTTAGTAAAAGATGCAGTTTAATATATGTATGACTAAAAATATTGATATATGTGTAGTCTAATATAGAATATAGTTTGGTATAAAATATATTCTAATGTAAAATATAGTTTGATCTAAGATACAATTTAGTATAAAATACAGTTTGATAACAAAAAAAATGTATAGTTTGATATACATATTTTGTAACATAATTTAATATATGATGTAAAAAATAGTTTGTTGTATGTATATAAAATAGTTTGGTATGTGTTGTTATGATTATAGAATTAATTATTTCTTTTGAAATACAGACTTAGATTTTATCTTTTAAATTAATAGATGGATTTAAACTTAACTCATTCATAACAAGTTAAGATGATGGAGTGTAAACGTTATTTCAATCTGAATTCAAAGAAGACAAACAAAAAGGTATATTCATTATAATTAACTAAAATTTTAACAATAATATTGAATTTATTTTTGTCGATAAGTTATATTTAATAACATTTTCTAATTATTTATTTATTTTATCTAGAGAAAAATTGAAATTGAACATGAGGAAAAGATAAAAGCTTCTTATTATAATGATCAAAAGTTTAAAAAAAAAACTTATTCATTCGGTGCAAAATATTAAAAAAGAATTTATTAAATTAAATGGTCATTTTAAAAATTAATGACCATATTAACATCGAGTAATATTAAAAGTTCAATACATAATGATGATACTTTAAAAGGGAAATGTATACATTGTGAACCATTTAAGGATGCAGATTTACATAACAAATCATATGGTGAGAGTTTGGGTGATGATTCATTGAATGAGAAAGATTTATATAGTCGATCATTAAAGGAGGATATTTTAAATAATAGATTAGAAGAAACTAATTTATATAACTTTTCACAAAAAGATGAGGGTTTAAAAAATAAAACACACAAACAAGAAAGATTAAGTGTCATATCATTGAAGAGAGAAATTGAGAGTCGTCTATTGAAAAGGTCAAATTTATCTTCATTTAAAAATTGTGATCCTGATTCTTCTTCTATATTACAATCTAGTGATAAAAAATTAAAGTTCATTCTGAAAACAACATCAAGATTGATACTTGTGATCTCCCAAAAATTCCTAATGAGATTTTTAACTTTTAATTTTGTCATCATCGATTTTTTAGTCAATTAGTTACAATGAAGGAAACTCCAATAATTATAAAATTAGGACCTAAAATGTCAAACAAATCTAAGACTTTGTTAAAAAATAAAATCTCTAAACATAAAAAGAATGTAAGATGTTCAAATGTACATTTTGAAATTAATGATGACTCAAGTTCGAAAGATATGACATCGAAAAAGAGACCTCGAACTTATAAAGTGAATACAATGGTATGTACATAAAATTAGAGGTTCTCTTTTTATATCCCACTTTCACCGTTTGCAATTTGAAATTCATCTTTGCAAATTGATTTTAACCTCATTAAAAGTTTTAAATGTTTGTGATGCATGGTGACATATAGTCATACAATAAAAGGCTAAAGTAGAATACATGTCCTAAATAACTGTTGGATTACTATCTTCGACAAATTCATTCTTCTGTTGCAATTTTGCATGTTTCTTTACATAAATAGTCCATCGTTTTATTATACATCCTTGAGGTATTTCCTTCGTTTTTTCATATTTCAAAACGACAAACATATGACGACATAGAAATTCAACAGACTCCAACTTCATGCAACAATAGTACATGGTATCATGTGCGAAGTACAAGATACAACTTCTCTTTTTTCAACATTCTCTATCCAATAACGCATGCACTCATTTTGTACTTTCTTATTTTTGACCAAATAACAACTCTCATAGGATATTTCTCTGCATAATGTAACAAAAGCATTTTTTGTATATATTTGGGTCGTATCACTTTTCAAGGTAGTCAACATAACGTTACAATATGATTGTTCATCCATTGTTTTATAGTCTTGAAAACCTTCCTCTCATCTTAAAGATTGGAGTTGTTTATGATAGTTCTCAACAAATTGATACAACATTACCTTTTTGTCTAATCAAGTTTTAAGTGTTTTATTCATTGACTCGCACCGTTGAGTAGTCCTCATTGTTGCACATCAAAATATTTAATAATTTTTAAATACAATAAATATAAATAATATAAAATAAATTTAAACTATATATAATAATATTATCTACATAAAAATATCCTTGCAAATATGCTTCTGCCCATTTTTTGTATCAAAAGCATTTTTTGTATATATTTGGATCGTATCACTTTTCAAGGTTGTCAACATACCGTCACAATATGATTGTTCATCCATTGTTTTATAGTCTTGAAAACCTTCCTCTCATCTTAAAGATTGGAGTTGTTTATGATAGTTCTCAACAAATTGATACAACATTACCTTCTTGTCCAACCAAGTTTTAAGTGTTTTATTCATTGACTCGCACCGTTGAGTAGTCCTCATTGTTGCACATCAAAATATTTAATAATTTTTAAATACAATAAATATAAATAATATAAAATAAATTTAAACTATATATAATATTATCTACATAAAAATATCCTTGCAAATATGCTTCTGCCCATTTTTCTTTATCTTCATATAATTCTTGTACCCATCTTCTTCCTTCAGCTTTATGTTTGTTCACTAATTCTTCCCAAGCCCGTTCAAAATCGGATGGTGTTCTACACTTTTCAGTGCATCTCATAAACCCATCAAGAAAATTATGATGAGCTTTAGATTGTATGTTCCTCATGATATGTCATAAATATAATCTATGTTTTGCCTTAGGTAGTACTTGAGAAATGACATTTGTCATGGCCTTATCTCTATCAGTAATAACAATAAGTGGCTTATAGCCATCTCCCGCTTTAATCAATTGTTGTAACACCCACACAAAGGTATCCTCTTTTTCATTCACCACTAATGTACATCCAAATGGTATTGTGTTTCGATGATGATTGACTCCTATCAAAACAATGAATGGTTTGTTGTATGCATTACACTTGTAAGTCATATCAAATGCAAGTACATGACCGAATTCTTTATAGTCAGCGCGTGATATACCATCACACCAGAATAACTTCTCTAAATTTTCGAGTTTATCTCTCATATGCCTCACAGAAAAAATGATCAGATTCTTGCTTTCCATATAAATATGCCATCACTGTTTCTGTATCACCATCTTTTACTTCTCTTTTGATTCTATGTTGATAATTGTACAAATCTTTCAGTAAAAAACTAACATTCTCAATTGAATCAGTTTCATTAACAAAATTTCGCATCATTTTACTTGGAACAATTCCAGAATTGTGCATACTTTTAATCTTAATTTTATCTAACTCACTAATTTTGCAGAATGACCTACAAAATAAATCGTTAAAGAATATTAAATATATAAACTAGAAGTTAGTGGGTAATAATTTAGTTATTGATAAATTACATACTTGATGTAAACAATTTGTGTTGGCTGAACCATTTTATGGTTATGTTCTGCACAGAATTTAACAACTTTCCAATATTGATACCGTTCGTCCAATTTGAATTTAGGAAATACTTTACATCCAACTCTACTGACTGATCTTTGTTCACGTTTTCTATTTGGTAAGTTAATCTATCTTTCTTCCTTATATCCCTTCTTACGACACACTAATATTTTTAAAATTATGTGACCACCATTTCGACTTGTCATTGTCTGACTCATTAAACCCCAAAACCTTTCACTTTTGTATAAGTATAATAAAACTCAATGCAATCATCTAAACTTTTTCACTTTAACATAACAATATCATTCTCATCATAATCTTTCAAGTATTTTTTAATCTTGTCTCATATACTTTCGTCAATGAAGTAGTCAATTGTTTTCTCATCATCTATATGTTTTTCATCATCAACATTAAATTCAATTTGTTATTCATCACTATAAATTTTATAATTTGATTCATCATTGTAGACATCTTCATTATGATTATAATCATTTTCATCATGACTATGACACTCAAACTCTATATCTTTGATTTCGGTATCTTGATTATTTTTCATCTCTAACAATTCTATCATTTAAAGTAAAAAGTGAAAAACAAAAATCATTATTATAATAGAGAATGATGATACAATTAAATTTTTAAAAAATACGATCCAATAGTTACTAATTTGTATTTCTAGAAAAGACATACAAATAAACTAGTTTAGTTTTTTTTACTTAGTGAGATGGTAAAGATATATGTATTTGAAATGACATATATGTAAATATATCAAAGATAAAAATAAAACTTATTTTTAAAATAATACAAATCATAAAAAAAAAAAAGAATCATCTTTCAAAAAAATAAACAAAAGAATCATTTATGAAAAATTATTATCATTCTATCATGCAAAATTTTACTCTTTAAAAAATATAATCAAAGTGTGTATATTAATAAATGGCATTTGAACTATAATATAGAAATTTCATATGAATCATTGTTTATATCATTCCGTTCAACTAAAATAATATGTATATTTTCATGCTCTCAAAATACAACATATATACTTAATACATACAACAGAGTTTATATATTTTAATGTTTCTAAGCTTCTATATCTTCAACCAAATTTTATTATACTCAAACTGTATTGCGGCATATACATATACCAAACTGCATCTTTTACTAAACTGTATGTTTTACTAATCTATATTTTATTAAATTGTATTTTATATCAAATTGCAGTTCAATTGTATAATTGCTACTACTGATTATCATCTTCTTACTCCAAATATCAATCAAACATTTCACATTTCAAGATTAAAATTTTAGCATGATTTCTTGAATTCATCGAGACAATTTCTCATATTCCAATCACATGTTCAAAGTATTAACAAGTTTTCTAACAATTTGCATGATAAATAATTCAATTCTCCTATAAATAGTTCAATCCACTTAAAACACGATCTATATACATTCTAAAAAAACAAATTAAATATTCAAATCTCTATTTTCATAAAAAAATTCATCTTTAAAAACAAAAACCGAAATTCTCTTATTTTATATTAAAAACTTCAGCATAATATTAAAAATTATGATTTGTAAAATTTTAAAATCGCTAGATATTCATCACCAAATTCTATAATTTCAGCACAACATTCAAATGTTCTACTTTCAGAATTTAAGTTACTACTTAAGGTTCTTAATTTTAGAATTAGGGTTCATAATTTTAAAATTGGGATTTTAGATTTGAGTTATCAATTCAAAAATTAGGTTTCTTAATTTTAGATTTGTCGAAAGAAGGTTGGGATGAAGGCAGACAGAACAAAAAAAATATAGATTAACATTAAAAGAAAGAAAAGGAAATTCTTATCTTCGAGTGATTGAAAAAATAGAGATAGAACGACAAAGCAAACAACTTGGATGAACGACCACGAGAGAAACTCATCGAATCTCGACAGTGATGACAACTGTGGTGCGATGTGGCCACGTTCACAACAGGAATTTGATGGTTAGGATTGATTAGGTTAAAAAAATTTAAAACGCTTGTTTTTATCTTTTTTATTTTTAATGTTATAAAGAAATATAATGATTTTATAAAATTTAGTTTTTATTTTTAAAATAATTTAAATTACAGTTTAAGTCCTTCAAATTTTTAATATTTTAAAAAAGATTTAATAATGTTCATCGGTTTTCAGTATTAGTGGTGTTCAGCAGTGTTCGTCGCACGTGGTAGACTCATCCTAGTTTATTTCATTGTTAGTGATGTAGTTATGAGGCCTCAATTGCCCCCAATTAGGGCTGAGCATGGTTAATCGCAAAACCGAAAATCGAATCGAACCGAGATATTATGGTTCATAAATTTATGAACCGTGGTTAACCGCGGTTAATTGAATCAAACCGAATTTGATTTTTTAATTAATTTTTAATTATTTTTGTAAGGTAAAAATATATATTTTATACTTAAAATACTATAAATATATTTTTATTTTATTTAAAAATATGTTTAAATAAATATTTATGTAAAATATCTTAAAATATTTATTATTTAATGTTTAAAAGTCATAAAATAAGGTTATTTTGTCAAGATAAAATATATTTTTTTTATAAATTAATGTTAATATAGAAAAACTGAAAACCACAATTAACCGAACTAAAAACCGATAATTACTAAAATAACTTACCGAAATAAATTGAACCCGAACCGAATATACCCTACCCGATGAATTCTGCATTGACTCATTTCCGTAAAGATATTAAAGGTTATACGTGACATCTTGGTGTGGGGTTCAATAGCCATTACAGAGGTGTTCTTTTGACAATGTCAAATATGTTCAAGAGTGTTTCGAAAGTTTTGATTATATTTATAAAGATTTTGGATTTGCTCATGATGATAAAATTATATATAATATTATTTTTATATTTTTAATCGTTCTAGATACAATTTTTAAGTATCAGATCTTTTATTATTTAAATTATATTTCTTCGTTACTTGTAATTATTTATCATTCAATGAATGATTAAAAATGATTCACGTATTCAAATTTTATTTTTTTTTAATTTCTATATAAACAAAACATAGAAAATCAAATTTTACTCTATTTGAATATTTTTTAGTTTTTAGTAAAAATAAATAGCAGAATCGTGGATAGAAAATTATATTATTGACCTATTTAATTTTATTGTTTTGGGATTAACGATTAGATCATGCAAATTAAAATATATTTTTTGATAAATAAAGAAATTATTCGATCTATTTTTACATCGCTCATGATCTATATAATAATCGGGACATCCATTTCGAATGCATATCTCATTATTGTGCAACAAGAGTATAAAAATTCACGAGAAATAACTGGACCATATAAATATGTAGGTTTGTGTAAAATAATTTTTTACATGTGTATAAAAAGTTTACCCTAATATATAAATGTTTGTTTTAAAAAATAATTAAGATATTCTATTTCACTCCTATTTTCGTATATTTTTCATCATCGACAACAATATTAGTATTGTCATTCTCGGCCGTTAACTTTTACATTCTTTTTTTGTTTTCTTTCTAGATTTCATGTTATTTTATCTAAAATATAAATATACTAAATGTAAGACACCCAATATTTATTGATAAAATAAAATATTGTTCGATAAATACACAAATTATATAACAAAATTACATCTCTTCGTAGCTTTAAATTCTTAACTCTGATATTTTGTTTTATATTTTCACCGTAAATTTTAAATTTACGTCATGTTTATTAAATGTCCAAATTCTAAATATTAACTTTTTATTTTTATTTATTATTTGCAATTTGATTCAAAAAAAGTAAGGAATTATAAACTTGAAAAACACGGATCGAATTGCGCCATACATATGAAAGAATATAAAATAATGATGTATTTAGCAAATCAAATACCATGGTCTAATAAGAAACCTTTCGGATTAATTTAGTTGATAATTTTTTGAAAGATTTCTTCGAAAAGGTTTCATTAACTCCTCATTTATGTCGAGTAGACCGTGTTGTTGCGATAATTCTTAATTCGTGAGTTGTAGGGAGGAATTTATGTCACCACAAACAGAAACTAAAACAGGTGTTGGATTTCAAGCCGGTGTTAAAGAGTATAAATTAACTTATTATACTCCTCAATCTGAAACCAAAGATACTGATATCTTGGCAGCCTTCCGAGTAACTCCTCAACCTGGAGTTTTGCCTGAGGAAGCAGGGGTCGCGATAGCTGCTGAATCTTCTACTGGTACATGGACAATCGTGTGGACCGATGGGTTTACTAGCCTTGATTGTTATAAAGGACGATGCTATCACATTAATCTTGTTTCTGGAGAAAAACTCTAAAATTTAAAATTATTACGTAAATTTTAAAATTTATCGAAACCTACGGAGAACAATTCAAAATTGCAACTCGTGATTAAGACAAATAAATTTGAAAACATTTACAAACCATAAATTAAAAAAATGTTTTTAGAAAAATAATAGACAAAAATATATGAAAAAAATTCAATTATTTAATTTATTTTAACTAAAAATTATATTTTAATACATAAATTATTTATAAAAGTTGCACAAATTTTTTATTTAAATTAATGCTTAACTTCTGCATGCATGCTTCCTTGTAAGTACGCAGGTTCTTTCTTTGCGATTTGCCACAAATTTCCTTCTCTAACACGCGCTTAATATTCAACCCTTTCGAAGTCCACAGTCAACGTGGAAGCACCATCTCTCTTTCCGCCGCCTTTCTCCTCAACTTCCTTCCTTCCACCACCGCCGGCTCCTAATCTTATATAAACATTTCCTCCTCATTCAGTTACTCTCATCGGCCGTCGCATCTCAAATTTTCATCAAAAACCCAAACCCTCGTTTCATTCTCCATACTTATATTTGCTTCTTCTTCCCCGTTTAATTGTTATTCCATGGAGGCCAAGTCTCACACTCTGGAGATCACAATTCTGTCGGCAGAAGATCTGAGAATCGACAACAAATCGATTAAAAAGAACGCTTTCGTCGTCGTTTGCACCGACACTTATAACTACAAGTCGACGAAGATGGATGCAGGAGGAGGGAGTTTTCCTTCGTGGAACGATAAACTAGTGATGGACATGCCCAAGCACACGCGCTTCGTTACCCTCCAAGTCAAATGCAAGGCGTCCGGCGGTGGGGATAAAACAGTCGGAGTTGTAAGAATACCGGTGACGGATTTCATCGGAGGCTTTTCTCCCGAGACTCGTTTACAGTTCCTGAGTTACCGATTGAGAGATCCGAAGGGTCTGAAGAACGGAATCGTCAACGTTTCTGTTAGAGTACAAGAGCCGTTACAGGCTTGTTCTTCCCAGGCTGCGGCGTCTGGGTTTGGAATCGCCGTCGCTGGACGAGAAGGCTTCGGAGTTGTTCCTGGGATTCCGATTTGGAATGGATATCCATCTACTTATTTGTTTAGATGATTTTCATGGAATTAGATGGTAAGCAATTACTAATATTTTCTTTGTACAGAACGCACTCAATGAGAAATTATTACATGATATTAATTTAATATATTATGCATAGTCTCATTAACGAAATTCTTTTAATGTTACGTAAAAGTATTAAGATTTTTTATAAAAATAAATGAATATTTATATTAGAAAAAAATAAGATAAAAATTTATTATTGGATGAGATAATAGATAAGGTGATCAATCTAGGGCCTTTAAATTTAATTATTTAATTTTTTTAATTTTAACTTTTTAATTTATTAAATAAATTAATTAATTTAATGATTAAAATTAATTTTTTAGATATATATATAAATAAATTTAACAATAAAAATAAAGTGTTTAAAATATTAAATTAATTATTTAAATAAATAAGATGAATAAAAAAATCAGTGTTATTTTTTATATTCAATACTAAAAAATTAAGACTTAACCATAATTTCTAAATTATAAATTTTAAACTCTACACTAATACCCTAAATTTTAATCTTAAATCATAATTAACTCTATTTTTTTCGTTAGTGCATAAAAAGAACATTAAAAGGGGTAATTTTTTTATTCATAATAAAAATATGTTTTAATTATCTAAAAAGACCGATTTTAGTTTTTTTAGGTCACCAAAAATCTCTGAGACAACCCTGATAATTAATTAGTAGATTCGTTATTATTATATGATCTCATCTAACGAGATTCAATCAACTAAATACACTTAAAGAAATGAAGATTCATCCTATAAAAAATAATAAAAATTTATTTTTTTAAAAAATAAAATAAAAATTATTATACGAATAAAATAATCTAATAATTTTGCACGACAATGCGGCGGTAGCTAAGAAATTTCTTCGTTTCCAAAACAATGTTTAAATGTTTTCGTCACGAAAAACTGAACCAATAATATAATTTCTCATAATATATACTTCTGTTATACATATTATTAAAATACCACTTGAGTTTATATAAATCTAGGTTTGCCATGAGCATGCTTTTTAAACAGTATCTGTTTTTTTATTGATCCTACTAAATATAGTATCAACTGCACGAAGATATTAAAATTGTATCAGATTTTTCGTAAGAAATATTAAAATTAATTTTATTTAATTTATTGAATATAAAATTAATAATATTTATTATTGTAGTATGGACCTTTTCCGTACCTCATACCTCACCTTGATACCATTATATAAAAATTATATTTTCGTTATTTTTCGTGTGTCCTTGAGTACAATCTTGTCTCCTTTTTATGTTTTTTATGTATATCCAACACTACGAAATTAAATTTTAAATTTTAATTCTAACTTTTAAATCATAACTTGTACACTTTAAATCTTAATTTTAATCTAAAATATCAATCGTAAACTTTTATATTATTTTAATATCAAGACATACATAAAACCCTAAAAATCCATAATTTATATTTTTAAATATATTTTAATACTAAATATTGAAATATAAATTAAAACTTTAAATTCTATTTTAAAAATTAAACATTAAACATAAATTACATTGCTAAACTTCGATCTTAATCTTTAAATGTTAAAAAGTTATATACGAGAGTATATACAACACATTGATTGAGTAATCAATATTCAATAGATGAGAGTATACTTTAGAACAAATACTACTGTAATCATTATAACTGATTCAAAAAAATATTATGATCGAAAAAAATACGTCACTTAAACATATTTTTTATGTCCTATATTAATTTCCTAGAGAAAAACTACAACTATCGCGATCATTTTAAAATCGAATGTATATAAAAATATAGCTTGACGATTAAATTTAGGAAAATCAAGTTTTATTGCTTTTAATTATTAATTATGAAAATCGGGTGTTATTAAAAATGTGTATTATTTTTTAAAAGGATTTGGAGTCGCCATCGACCACTTAGGTAGATCAGACACCACAAAACAAATTAAAGATTCTTTTTAAAACATTTGGGTTCGGGAGTTGATTACGAATAAGGACAATCCTTACAAGCGCCCGAGATCGGTACCTTATCAATTACACGTGGCATTTTGGCATTCAGAATAATAATATTAATGTGGTTCATCATTGTCAGATGAATAACGTTCAAATGAGGATTTTCTTTTGGATAAGAAAGTACATTTCTTTTAAATACGAGCTTGAATAAGACGTCCTATAATAGGAAACATTAACTCTTATTTAAATAAATATAAATTCTGCTCCAAAAGGTTTGAATACATGAATGGTTATTATCTTGTCGATTTTAAATTCTAACCTATAAGACTCCATTAATTAAATATTTAAAATCCTACTAAATTATTAATTTACCAAGTATATTATGATAACATCCAAATGATTGGACACTACCATCTTGACGCCGAATAAAATTAATAATACTATTGGTGTTTTTAATTATTTATCTAATCAATTTTATTTAATTCTAACCTTAAATTAATTATCATTTTCTAGGTTTCGATGGCACGTCGAGTGCGATACAAAGTACACTCTCTTGGTCAACATAATATTACGTCAAAACATTGACTGCTTAGTGTATCTGAGGTATATAATTAAAATGTCATCGTTACTATAATTATCTCCCTATTTAAAATTAATTATTTAATTAAAGTGATTATCCCTAAAAAGGCTCTAATTTAATTAACTACATGTAAATTAAGTATTGTCTAAACAGATATACTATATGGTTTTAAAATATGCATATAAATAAATTAAGAAATTAAATACATAATTAAAAGATAATGGGTCGAATTGAATTTTATTAGAGACATAATAACTGTCACAATCCAAATTTTTTCCCTATTTTAGAGTCAAAATCCCTAGATTGAACCCTAATTTTGGGGGATTTTGATTGTTAATTCAGTGACCAAATTGAATTTTGGTTGAAACCTCCAGACCCTTGTTGTGTAATTTACCCATTTCTTATGGGTAACGTTTCTTCCCCTAAATTTGTTATCTGATTCAATGATTAATGGGAGAATTAATTTCTCTTTTAATTCTCGGATTAAAATCCAAATCTTTGCTCTTGTTGGGGGTTTCAAATTATTCGAATCCCTTCCCTTCTCTTTGTTTCCTGCCGTTTTGCATTGGGTGTCTTCCTCCTTGGTTCATTGTGGGGTAAGTTTGGTAAGGATTTGTCTTGTCATTCCTTCTTGTTTGTTTCTGAATCGATTCTTAATGTTTAAAGGGAGGTTTCGTTCTGTTTAGGTGTTGGTGTGGTTGTTGTGTTCGGTTCTAAGGGGTGGAGTATTTCTTTTTGGTTCGCTTGAATCTGCTTTGGGGGAAAAGGAAATGTTTTAAGTTGGTTTTGATCCGGTTAAAGATGATGTTTCGTGCCTGAATCAATTAGGGGATGTTTTAGGATGTTTTGGGTCGAGTTTTGAATCGAATCGAATAAGGGGGGGTTAAATTTGTGTTTTGCCCTGTTTGGATGCCGAGAAAATTTGGAAATTTTCTAGATTTTCCCAAAAAATCTGAGGGGTTCCAGATTTTTACGGAAAATCTAGGAACCCGGATACCGACCTGACCCATGACCCTGCTCACGTCACAGCTGACGTCATTGCTGACGTCAGCGTTGACCTGATGACATCACTACTGACGTCAGCGTTGACCAGTGCTGACGTCAGCAGTTGGCTTTTTCGACCCGGGCCCACTTTATGTTTTCGATGTCTTGAGTCCGATGGCATTGTCCGTTTTTCGAAATTCAAACCCGAAGAGTCGTTTTGGGGACTTTTATGTTCGATTTGTTATCTGGAAGTTATCAGTATCGGATTCTGAATCAGTTTTTGTTTGTTTCAAGTGACGTGGATTCTGACCCCGAGCATCTGCCTCCTCCTCCCTATACGTTGTCCCATTCATCCGTATTCGGGACCTTCACGTGAGTAACGATTTATTTCTGTTTAGTGTACTTTTCGGTATAGTGGCTTAATAGGGTGTCTGACTTATTCTGTTATTTGTAGACTCTACACCTGCTCATGCTAGTGGTAGAGCCGAGTCCAGTAGACATCGTTCTAGGCGTTGACTTTTTGCTTCAGGTGTGTTCTCTTCCGTTAATCCTGTTAACTCCGTTATTCAGTATACTCAATTTTTGTTAAGCCCGTATGATCATGCATCATCCTGTCATTTCATTTTTGATCCTGATATTTGTCATGCTTGCCTCCTGTTAGACTATAAGGCATGCATTCTGATTCTGTATATGCATGTAACATGACATCTGGTAGATTACATGTGTACGGGGAAGTTAGTGATTTATCACTTCTGTTCAGTGGCTCCACCTACGGGTTGAGATACCACTTCTGTTGGTGTGATGGTGTTAGAGTGGTTCTGGGGACCTACTCTTCTATGGTGTTCGGAGTTGGGTGCATATCATGCATACTTTACATCATCTGCATTTTACTGTTTTGTAATTCCGTTTATCTGCTCTAGAGACACACTAGGCTCCCTAGCTTATATCCTTTCAGTTTTTGTTACAGATACCCGGTCATAGATCTCGATACTTGGAGGACTTTCGTATTTAAATTTCTGTTACCGTACGTTTTATTATTTCAGACTTGTAATTAATTATTTTTAGTTAATGTTCCGGACTTTAAATAACTATTTGGATTTAGATTGTTTATTATTTGTGGGTTGAACTCAATTATTTAAATGTTTATTTATCAGTATTTTTAATTATTAATTATTTAATAATTTATCCAAATAATATATTTATTTTTGTAAAAACCCTAGCTTGTGAAATAAGTTTTCAATATGTAAACCCTAACTTGTAATCTAAGAAATTAGGTTAATTTTAGGGGTTACTTTTAATGGTATCAGAGCCCGGTTCAACCCTCAGACTGTGAAGTCCAAAATGATATTTGATCTAGAAAATGTTTTGTCAAAATTATTTGAAAATCCGGATTTTTGTTTTGACTCGTATTTTAAAAATTTCTAAAATATTTTGAATATTACTCTAAGTACCGATTCTAATGTAGGATTCTATCTGTCCTTTTGTAGATACTCTACTATGCCACCGCGTCGAAGTACATGTTTAACGACCGATAGAGGTCATGGCCGAGACCGTGACCGAGGTCGATCTGCTTCTTCTTCTAGTGATGTTCCGCCTCCTGTGGACCTGCCACAGGATCAGAGTTTAACCCAGAATTTAGGAGGGGGTGGTCATCCTGAGATACAAACCGAGGCTTAGCAAGCCGAGGTTGATCAGCTGGTCCAGAGTGAGGGACCTTATGTGTCTGGTGACAGTGAGACTGTCGATTTGGACTCCGTGACTGTACAAAGGGAGTTACTCAGATATCTGCGGCATAATGAGGGTTTCAGGAAACCCATATCTACCAAGTTTTTAGCTACTAGGATGACCATGTTTAATGGTAAAACCGGTACTGACCCAGCCGATGCAGAGTATTGGCTAAAGAAGCTTCAGCGTTTGTTCGTTGATATGGAATACCCCTCTGATAGGAAATTGAGGGCTGTTATATCTTTACTTCAGGGAGAGGCTCTAAACTGGTGGGAGGTAGAAGAAAAGGTTACTGCTTCAGAGAAGATCAACTGGGAATTCTTCAGATAGAGTTTTGAGGATCGATATATGGGTCCTGAGTACTTGGCTAAGTGCTGAGAGGATTTTCTGAACTGCAGCAGAACGACATATCTGTTAATAATTATGAGATAGAGTTCCTGAAACTACTCCAGTATGCTCTTGGTATTGTGTCGACTGAGAAACAAAAGTGTGACCACTTTCTGAAAAGACTTCGGGTGCAGTTGAAGATTGTCGTTGTTACTCACCATGACACTGAATACAAGATGATCACTCGGCATGCCAGGACAGCCGAGCGTAATAAGAGTTTGAGGCTTCAGTTGGAGTCTCAGGTTCAGGATAGAGGTAGACGACAGCCTACGGCACCTGCTCAGCACAGTCAGGGTTTTCAGTCCCGGAAGAAGGGTCGCGATGAGTTTGAGCCTCAGAGTTCTGCACGTTCTAGACCAGTTGCCTTTGTTGTCCCTTCTGCTAGTGGAGCTGGATCCACTAGTACTCGAGCGTTACCTCAGTGTTCATTCTGTAAGAAGTGGCACTCCGGAGAGTGTCGCATGCGGAGTGGAGCCTGCTTCCGATGTGGTTCTATTGATCACCGTCTCAGAGACTATCTAGTGGCACCACAGTCTGGTTATACTCCGGGGCAATCACAGGCATCAATTCAAACCCCAACTGGAGGAAGAGGACAGGGTAGACCTGCAGCATCTGGTACTGGTAGTAGGGGCAGACCTAGTCAGTTCAGAGGAGCTGCCAGATTAGGAGGATCTCAGCCTGGCTTGGTATATGCTACAAGGAGATAGGAGGACCAGGATGAGCCAGACGTCATTGCTGGTATTTTTTCTGTACATACTATTTCTTTCTTCGCACTGTTAGATGATGGGTCGACACATTCGTATGTCTCTAGTTCTGTATCGGGGTATCTGGAAATTCTAGTAGAAGATACTGATAGTTCTGTCTCAGTTTATAGTCCTGTAGGTCATCCTGTGGAGGTTACCAAAGTTTACAGGGATTGACCTCTTGAGGTTCAAGGGGAAATCTTTCCTACTAATCTGATGGAGTTGTCATTTCTGGATTTTGACTTGATTTTGGGGATGGATTGGTTATCTGCTCACCGAGTTACTCTAGACTACGAGAGTAAGAGGGCAACTCTGAGAACTTCTGATGACTGAGAGGTAACTCTCATCGGTGAGCATAGAGGTTATCTGTCTAATCTTATATCTGCCCTGAAAATTGAAAAGATGATCAAGAAGGGGTCTATAGCCTATCTTGCTTACATTCTTGACCCGAGGCAATCTGATTCTGGAATGGATAAGATCCTAGTGGTGTGTGAATTTCTAGATGTTTTTCCAAAAGAGCTACCTAGAGTACCCCCTAAGCGTGAGGAGGTGGAGTTCGGTATTGAGTTGTATCTGGGGACTACTCCAGTGTCTATGGCACCTTACCGGATGGCTCCGAAGGAGCTTAAGGTTCAGCTACATGAACTTCTGGAGAGGTTTCATACGACACAGTGTTTCTCCGTGGGGAGCCCCTGTTCTGTTTGTTAAAAAGAAAAATGGATCTCTACGATTGTATATTGACTACCGGAAGTTGAACAAGTTGACCATCAAGAATAAGTACCCCTTTCCCCGCATCGATGATCTGTTTGATCAGTTTCGAGGAGCTTCTGTTTTCTCTAAGATAGACCTGAGATCTAGTTATTAGCAACTCAAGGTTAAGGATTCTGATGTTTTCAAAACAGCTTTCCGTACTCGTTATGGTCACTACGAGTTTCTGGTAATGCCCTTTGGTTTTACGAATGCCCCTGCAGCATTCATGGACATGATGAATAGGGTTTTTTAACCCTATCTGGATCAGTTTGTTATGGTTTTCATAGATGATATTCTGGTCTATTCTAAGTCTAAAGAGGAGCATGAGCGACATCTCCACATTGTTTTACAGACTCTGAGGGAGAAACAGCTTTATGCAAAGTTCAACAAATGTGAGTTCTAGCTTTCTGAGATTGTTTTTCTGGGACACGTGGTTTCAGCTAAGGGTGTTCATGTTGATCCGAAGAAAATTGAGGCTATTATGTATTGGAAGCAACCCAAGAATATGGTAGAGGTTCGTAGTTTTTTGGTTTTAGCTGGTTATTATCGAAGGTTTGTAGAGGGTTTTTCGTCTATTGCTGCCCCGTTAACTAAGCTTCTAAGGAAGGATGTTCCTTTTTCTTGGACTGAAGCTCAGCAGAAGAGTTTTGAGAAACTCAAGTTGGTTCTGACATAAGCACCGGTTCTAATACAGCTAGAGTCGGGGAAACCCTATACTATTTACAGTGATGCATCGTACACCGATTTGGGATGTGTTCTGATGCAGGATGGGAAGGTAGTGGCTTATTTTTCTCGACAATTGAAACCGCATGAGTGTAATTACCCTACCCATGATCTGGAGTTAGCGGCTATGATCTTTGCTCTAAAAATCCGGAGACACTATCTCTATGGAGAGAAGTGTTACATCTTCACAGATCATAAGAGTCTAAAATATCTTTTCACCTAGAAGGAACGTAATCTGAGACAGCGACGTTGGTTAGAGCTTCTGAAAGATTATGACTATGAGATTGACTATCACCCAGGTAAAGCTAATGTCATTGCGGATGCCTTAAGTCGCAACGCCATTTCAGATTTGAGGGCTCTATTTACTCGGATAAGTTTGTTTGAGGATGGTAGCTTGTTAGCAAAGCTTCGGGTGGTTCCTACTCTGATATCTGAGATTCAGGCTGAGCAGCCAAATGATCCATACTTGGCTCATCGTATTGCAGAAGTAAAGGAAGGAACTTCTCTGAACTTTTCTCTGAATCAGGATGGTGTTTTGTGTTTTCGGGGTCGACTCTGTGTTTTGAGGAACTCTGAACTGAAACAGGTTATTCTACGAGAAGCTCATGATAGTCCGTATTCTATGCATCCTGGTGGTGATAAGATGTATAAGAATTTCCGAGAAAAGTACTGGTGGAAAGGTCTCAAACGCGATGTTATCAGTTTTGTATCCAAGTGCTTGACTTGCCAGAAAGTTAAAGCAGAACATCAGCGTTCATCTGGACTTCTTCATCACATTGAGATTCCTTAGTGGAAGTGGGAGCGTGTGACTATAGATTTCATTAGTGGGTTGCCTTTAACTCCGTCTAAAAAGGATTCTGTTTGGGTCATCGTGGATCGGTTGACAAAGTCTGCACACTTTATTCCTGTCAAGACCACTTATCCTTTGAGTAAGTTGGCCCGGTTATACATCTCTGAGATTGTTCGACTGCATGGAGTGCCTATGTCCATAATATTTGATCGGGATCCGAGGTTTACATCAAAGTTCTGGGGATCTCTGCATACTGCTTTGGGTACTCGTTTGAACTTCAGCACTGCTTATCACCCTTATACCGATGGTCATTCTGAGCGTGTGATTCAGATTCTTGAGGATATGTTGAGAGGATGTATTCTGGATTTTAGAGGTAGTTGGGAGGATTTCTTGCCTTTGGCGGAGTTCGCTTATAATAACAGTTACCAGGCTAGCATTAAGATGGCACTGTACGAGGCTCTGTATGGGCGTAAATGCCGCACCCCTATTGCTTGGACTGATCTTAATGAGCACCGTTTACTGGGTCCAGATCTTGTACTTGAGGATGAGGAGACAGTCAGGTTGATTCGGGATCGGCTTAAGGCCGCTTTTGACAGACAGAAATCTTACGCGGATTTGAGGCGTAAGGATCTTGAGTTTAAGGTTGGTGATGAGGTTTTCCTGAAAGTATCTTCGTGGAGGAAGGTACTACGTTTTAGTCATAAGGGCAAGCTCAGTCCCAGATATATTGGACCCTATCGGATTATCAGACGTGTTGGACCTGTAGCTTATCAGCTTGAGTTACCCCCAGAGCTCAAGTGTATCCATGATGTGTTTCATGTTTCTATACTGAGACGCTATCGAGCAAATCCGTCTCATGTTTTGTCCGTTGAGGATTTTGAGATTCGTCCAGATCTGTATTATGAGGAGGAACCAGTTGAGATTATTGCTCAGGACCAAAGAGTTCTTCGGAGGAAAACCATTAAGATGGTTAAGGTTTTCTAGCGTAATTGAGGTCATGATGAGGCTACATGGGAGCCCAAATTTGTTATCAAAGCCCAGTATCCACATCTTTTTGATCCAGGTAAATTTCGAGGACGAAATTTCTGTAAGGGGGGAGAGTTGTCACAATCCAAATTTTTCCCCTATTTTAGAGTCAAAATCCCTAGATTGAACCCTAATTTTTGGGGATTTTGATTGTTAATTCAATGACTAAATTGAATTTTGGTTGAAACCTTCAAACCCTTGTTGTGTAATTTACCCATTTCTTATGGGTAACTTTTCTTCCCTTAAATCTGTTATCTGATTCAATGATTAATGGGAGAATTAATTTCTCTTTTAATTCTCGGATTAAAATCTGAATCTTTGCTCTTGTTGGGGGTTTCAAATTATTCGAATCCCTTCCCTTCTCTCTGTTTCCTGTCGTTTTGCCTTGGGTGTCTTCCTCCTTGGTTCGTTGTGGGGTAAGTTTGGTAAGGATTTGTCTTGTCATTTGTTCTTGTTTGTTTCTAAATCGATTCTTAATGTTTAAAGGGAGGTTCGTTCTGTTTAGGTGTTGGTGTGGTTGTTGTGTTCGATTCTAAGGGGTGGAGTATTTCTTTTTGGTTCGCTTGAATCTGTTTTGGGGGAAAAGGAAATGTTTTAAGTTGGTTTTGATCCGGTTAAAGATGATGTTTCATGCCTGAATCAATTAGGGGATGTCTTAGGATGTTTTGGATCGGGTTTTGAATCGAATCGAACAAGGGGGGTTAAATTTATGCTTTGCCCTGTTTGGATGCCGAGAAAATCTGGAAATTTTCTAGATTTTCCCAGATTTTCTCGGAAAATTTATAGAACCCGTTGTCAGCCGACCCGACCCGAAACCCGACCCGTCTGACTCGGATACCGACCCATGACCCTACTAACGTCACTGCTGACGTTATTGTTGACGTCATCACTGACGTCACAGCTGACGTCATTGCTGACGTCAGCGTTGACCTGATGACATCACTACTGACGTCAGCGTTGACCAGTGCTGACGTCAGCAGTTGGCTTTTTCGACCCGGGCCCACTTTATGTTTTCGATGTCTTGAGTCCGATGGCATTGTCCGTTTTTCGAAATTCAAACCCGAAGAGTCGTTTTGGGGACTTTTATGTTCGATTTGTTATCTGGAAGTTATCAGTATCGGATTCTGAATCAGTTTTTGTTTGTTTCAAGTGACGTGGATTCTGACCCCGAGCATCTGCCTCCTCCTCCCTATACGTTGTCCCATTCATCCGTATTCGGGACCTTCACGTGAGTAACGATTTATTTCTGTTTAGTGTACTTTTCGGTATAGTGGCTTAATAGGGTGTCTGACTTATTCTGTTATTTGTAGACTCTACACCTGCTCATGCTAGTGGTAGAGCCGAGTCCAGTAGACATCGTTCTAGGCGTTGACTTTTTGCTTCAGGTGTGTTCTCTTCCGTTAATCCTGTTAACTCCGTTATTCAGTATACTCAATTTTTGTTAAGCCCGTATGATCATGCATCATCCTGTCATTTCATTTTTGATCTTGATATTTGTCATGCTTGCCTCCTGTTAGACTATAAGGCATGCATTCTGATTCTGTATATGCATGTAACATGACATCTGGTAGATTACATGTGTACGGGGAAGTTAGTGATTTATCACTTCTGTTCAGTGGCTCTACCTACGGGTCGAGATACCACTTCTGTTGGTGTGATGGTGTTGGAGTGGTTCTGGGGACCTACTCTTCTGTGGTGTTCGGAGTTGGGTGCATATCATGCATACTTTACATCATCTGCATTTTACTGTTCTGTAATTCCGTTTATCTGCTCTAGAGACACACTAGGCTCCCTAGCTTGCATCCTTCCAGTTTCTGTTACAGATACTCGGTTATAGATCTCGGTACTTGGAGGACTTTCGCATTTGAATTTCTGTTACCGTACGTTTTGTTATTTCGGACTTGTAATTAATTATTTTTAGTTAATGTTTCGGACTTTGAATAATTATTTGGATTTGGATTGTTTATTATTTGTGGGTTGAACTCAATTATTTAAATGCTTATTTATCAGTATTTTTAATTATTAATTATTTAATAATTTATCTGAATAATATATTTATTTTTGTAAAAACCCTATCTTGCGAAACAAGTTTTCAATCTATAAACCCTAACTTGTAATCTAAGAAATTAGGTTAATTTTAGAGGTTATAATAACTTAATTACAAAATAAAAGGTGGCCAAAATTGAAATAATTAAAAGTTATAAGGTTTCTACCATTTACCACATTCAAGTTCTCCATGCTTCCATTTTTCATGCTCAGATTGCCTCCTCGTGTTGACCTTCAATGTATATCTTGAACCTGTGCACACATTGATTTGCCAAGTTTGGTCATAAGAGAATCGAGAACCAATAGAAAAGCTTGGCTAGTCTCAAGGATTCTGTTTGTTGGGTTCCACTGGATCCATATCATTGCAAAAGCCATTGACAAAATCAACAACAACAAGACCAGTCTTGTTATCCTGAGAAAGAAACAAATATTTGTGTTTGCTTCCCCGTATCCGGTTGAAGTTGTTGAAGGTCAATTTCTTCGATGTAAAATTGGAACCGTTTCTCCTTCTCCTCGAATATCCAGACAAAATTCGGGTATTACAATAATCTATATTAAAATTTATTAAAAAAATAAATTCTAAATCTTAATCTTATTTTTTATATTTTAAACCTTAAATCTTACATCTAAAAAATACATCGTACCTCTAATTTTTTAAACTTTAAAATAATCTTTAATCTTTAATCTTAAGCCTTAAATATTAAACTCGCTATTTTAAAATAAAATATTAACCTCTATGAAAAGAAATAAATACGTGTGTTTAAGAAATTGAAATTTCCATCAAAGTGTTGTGGAAATAAAAAAGGTGTTTACTTATAGCCTTTAGTAGTGGAAGTATTAAAGTTAGAATTTGATACACAAGTCCAACTGGAAATAGTTGATCTCCTTCCCAAGGATTTTAAAATTTTCGTTTAATCTAATTAATTGATGGAATTAATTTTTTATTAATTGATTAATTTAATTTTAAATCCGATTAATTAATAATTAATATTTTTTAAAATTTTAATTATTAATTAATTTAGTTTGAAATTAGTTAATTAACTGAATTAAATAAAAAATATATATATACTATATATTCTACATATTTATTTTTATTATTAAACTTTTAAAAATTATGAAATGATTATTAAATTATTCAATATATTATAAAATTATCATTAAAGTTTATCAACTTACACAAAATAATCATTAAATTTATTAAATTGTTAAAAATAATCATTATTTTTTCAATATTTATCAATAATTTAAAGCATAGAATGAATCAATAATTATTTTTTTAATAATTTGATAAATTTAATAGTTATTTATAATTTTCTAAAGTCTAATGACTTATTTTAATATAGTTTACTGATAATTTGTATAATTTATCAAAATTTTTATAATAATTTTTGGTTAATTTGATTATCTAATTTAATTAACCAAAAAATAATTATTTTTTTCTTAAAAAATCAATTATAATTAATAAATTTTTAAAATTTTTAGATCGATTAATCAGACCGAACATTTAAACACCTTCCTCGTAAACTTCCTTGCTGTTGGAATTGATTCTAAAAGACTCGGATTCTTAGAAACCAAACAAGATGTGGTGGGAAACATCCTCCCCAATACTTTGCTTTAATTTGAATTAATGGTAAGTTAGCCCATTATTTATCACTCTTTGTTCTGATATTTTGTTTTTAACTCTTTAGTATCTCATTCATGAAAAGGAGGGCCTTAAATTTTGTGAACAATGAGGAGTTAATTTATCAATTTTCGGATAGAAAGATATCAAATGAGATATATAAAGTTAGTATGTCTAATAACTCATGTATAGCATTTGAAACGGTTTTCTAGTTATATCACAAATCTTTTAGATAAATCTCGTGTGATTTGATCGAAATTTTCATTTTACAGATTAACAATGAAAAATGTCATCCCATTTAATCAAAGTGGGATGTCTTAGATCTGACATGATATGTTTTTAGATAAAAATATTTTAATTTGAGTCTCTTAAGATGAATATTATTTTTTGTTATTATATCAAAAAATATCAAACACGTTCGATTGAATAGTCATTTAGACCCATATTTTTTAAAATAATTTAGCTCCCAAACGTTTTATTTTGGTCTAGATAACAGTTAGGTGAATGAAAACTATTAATCAATTGATAAACAAATTAAAATGAATTTAGAGAATGATATGTAGAATAATTTTTTATAGTTTATATGATTTTATAAAAATATTTTTAATAACGTGTCTTTCTTTAAAGTTAATATATTTGTTTATATGGCATTATTATTGTAGAATACACTACCATATAAGTTTATCATATTATTTTAAATTATTTATTGTTAATTGATTAATAATTTTCATTCACGGATAAACTATTTAACCCAAAATAAAATGTTAAAAATGACTATTTAATCAAATATTAAAAATATTTTGATATCATACCTTTACTTTTACTAAAAACACTCGCTAAATTTTTTATTTATCTCTTTAATAATCAACAAGGAAACGAAATTCATTATTCAAGGACTGCATTTGATACCATTAAATCCTTCACGTTTGTCAAATTTTCGGCTGAAATGCTAAAGAAATGGAGATATAACTTATGAACAATGATGTGTAGGGAACATATGAGATAAAAGTATATGACACAAGTCATGTAATGACATTGTTCAACGATCGCCAAACATGCTCGAACCAAGAAATAATATTACAATATTCGAAGCAACGAGCACCAATGATTTAGTAGTAGAATAGTACCCTACCATGGTACAAACCCGAGTTTCATTCCCAACTGGTGCATCTGAGCTGTGACGAATCTTGGTTATTTCTAGCCTTGAACTCCTCTGGACCAGACCATTCTATCAAAGCATGATTCCCTGGACCATTCTCTAAACTTCTTCTCCGGCCTTTAGAATGTTGAACTTGCACAGTGGACATGTAGCGTTGATGTACAACCACTTGTCTATACAATTGCAATGGAAATGGTGATCGCAAGGAAGTTGTCGCAACTCGGTCCCGGATTCATAAGCAGACAGGCAGATGCAGCATTCCTATATCCATATGGTCAGAACATAAACTCATGTCAAAATCAGGAAAACCAGTTCTTGAAAAAGACAGGATAACTAGTTCAAAATGTCTGATGTTAAGCTACCAGCATTACAAATCCTAAAACTTTCAACGGTTTAATAGAAGATGATCCGGGTACACAGCTATGCAGGCTACTTACAGCATCTTCGTGTGGAAGAATCCGTTCAGTACGCGTATCGGTGTTACATTCAGTCATGATCCCCTCCTAAGATTCTTGAGTTTCAACATCTAGTTCTTCGATATCTCCGATCTTTCGGAACTTGAACTTTGGCAATCTATCAATTTCTTCAACTGTTGCTCCATCCTGTTTTTACATATTCAAGAACAGAGACCTGAAGAAGTAAAGCCTTGTACAATGATTACAAAGGATGTTGTATATAGAACAAAATCCATTTATGCACACAGAATCGAACACTTTCTCTTAATTTAAATTGTGAAACCGGATCAACGGAATTCGCAATTGAAGGAGATTTGCCGGCGGTTCATCGAATACCAAAGGCAGCCAATCAGACCATGACCAGGATTCATGACCGAAATAATCTGCTGCATAAAAAGCACGGGAATTTACCTGGTCTGCGAGAGTATACAAAATTGCAATGATGCATGGAAGACAGCAGCAAACAGCAAGACCAATAAGGCAGGCAACAGCAACACAGATGAACACAAACACCATATCCAATGCAAGAAATGTGACACAAAGCCTGCTCAAATTAAGAAACCATCAAACCAGTTAGCAATAATTAATGAAAAGAATGGTAAAAAAATGATCTTGAAGTAATATAGTACTAGTACCAGTAAAGCTGAGGAGAGTGATGTGTCAAAGCTTGTTCTTTTGCAGTTATCCAATAGAATCCAATTATCCACCAAAGAAATGAAAACATTGTATTTGCAGACTCCAAACTTTTGGCTACTCTGCAAATTTCATAAATATTTGGCATAATAAGCAATCTCA
Organism: Abelmoschus esculentus; assembly: GCA_035048815.1. Taxonomy (NCBI): domain Eukaryota; kingdom Viridiplantae; phylum Streptophyta; class Magnoliopsida; order Malvales; family Malvaceae; genus Abelmoschus; species Abelmoschus esculentus. The sequence goes on along the minus strand of JAUCBN010000026.1, from coordinate 4,936,083 downwards.
AAGTAATCTTTTATAAGAGCTCTCCATGTGTTTGGTAGTTACATGGGCCAAGGATTCAAATAGTCGAAAAATTATTAGATGAATCTTGTTCACCGCATCGTTTATGGTCCAAAATAATCAGATTCGTCTCTCTTTTTTTCTAAAGTGAATCATTACCTCTCTTTTATACATGTAATTAGACGGTGGATAGTCATTAAATAACTATTTTGGGATGAATGGCCAGATTGATTGGATGGAGGAATACTAGAGGAATCCCCAACAAGGACTTCTACTCCATCTTAACTATGGATGGAGGAACACTAGAGGAATTGTCAGGCCCTTAAAAAGTTCAAATCTCTCATTCTGGATCTATCACATTTTTCTATTCTAACAATTATAAAAGTTTACTTATCTAATATAAAATTTTGTGTCGATCCAAGACCGATAAGAATCGAACTACTTAACATAACTAAAATGGTTATTTTACCTGGTTTCGTCTCCACTGTTCATCTCCTCTGTTTCACTCCCGGATTGAGAACTCAGACCCGAATCCGGATCCTGGTTAATCTGCAAACCCGGAACCCTTCTTTCGTTTCTTAATTTGTATTCGGCTATGACACAGGCAATATGGAATGAACACTGTAACCCGTAACCTGAAACCCAGAGCCTTAAAGGGACTGTTGGCTTTTCTTCACGGCTGAGTGCCAAAACGACAACCGCCATAACCACAAACGCCGAGTTCCAGATAACGTCGAGTACTATAACAGGCTTCGAGTAGGCCCAATCGCTTTGACGCTCTTCGAGTTGCTCCGCAGCGGTTTCTCGCACACGAACCGACGGCTCACGTAACATCAGACGACGACTGATGGCACGTCTGAGGATCCTAGCAGCTGCGCCGGGTAGAGGCAGAGGTCGACGACGGAGGATACTGCGGCTACGGAGGAGGTGGTCGGATATGGAATAGGTGAGGAGAGGTGTCGTGTCCACCCCATCTGACGGAGGTGATATCTGAGGCAGGGAACTTGATGGATTCATCTAAAAAATTAAGAGAAAAACAATAAACTCTTATGGAAATTAAGGTTGTAAGGAAGAAAGCGTGTTAGAAAGGTTTGGATTTTGAAGCATTAATGATGATCAAAGCCTGGACTTTAATGGCGGAGTGATTTCAAAGGAAACAATGAATTTGAGTAAAAATGGTGGGATTTGGTAGGAGATTCAAATTTGGTGTGTTCATTTGGATTTATTTCCGAAAATTTTGAATTTAGATGAACAGCAGAGACAAGATAAGAAAGGGTACTCTCCAAATTATAGAAGGCAATACTTTGGTACAAAAACAGTTGATTTATGAAGATAATTGATCGGTCGGTGACTAATGGTTTTGAAAACGACGAACCTACCATGGTGAAAAACAAAAGCTAGATAGCAACAGCAAACAGATTATGGTTGATTTTATTGGTTTTATTTTGTCATCCTAATTTGAAAACTTTTAAATGCTTTAAAAAAACTCTTTAATGGAAATGAGATTCAAGTAGAATCTAATAAATTTTAAAAAAATTATATTTAATATATTAATCATATAAATTAAAAATTTTAACAAATATTTTAATTTTGGGTTTAGATGTTTAATTTAAAGTGTATGATCTAAATCAGGAATGTTCATGGTAGGTTATGTCAAGACTCAGGTTTCGAGAATCGTTATCGAGTTAACCCGAAATAATAGGCGTTGTGTTTGAATCTTAAAAATGTTGTTGGACTTGGGGCCTTGGGTTGGATGATGATTAAGGACATTTTTGTAAGTTACCTTTTGGGGATGAAAAGTAGACGGGAATAGCTAATTTTTCTACAATTGTAAAAAAATCCTTACCTCATCACCCTTACCACTCCCTCATTCCCTTTTTAGCCCTTTTCTCACACAAACATCTTCATCAAAGGGTTTTTTTTAAGTTCTGCTTATAGAAAATCTCGTTTTGCTGCTTGAAAAAAGTATGTTTGACTTTGGGAGATCTATCTAACAAGGTAAGCTTTGTTTTAAGGAGCGGAAGATGAGGTTTTTGAAAGGTTTTATACTTAATATGTCTTCCTTCGTTCCCTTGCTCCTGAGAATAAAATAAAAACACAAATAAGATGGTTTATTTTATCTAACTAAATAATTAAATAACAAAATATAGAATAAAAAGTTGAGAACGATTATAGAGAAAGTGGGTAGGATCCAGTTGCGTCAATTAGTGGATTCAATTGATCTTCCCCTTTGTCCAATACAATCACGCAACACTGCTTCGATAGTATCGAAGATACTGCCTCGGCAACGTTGGTGCTCTTCTACCGCGGCAATCTCTTGCTCGTAGGCAGAAGTATCAAAGTTCAGCAAAGTGTCCGTAAGTGACTTCGCTCATCTCTGAGTCAAAGTGTTGTTGATGCTCAGTCCTTGACGATACCTCTTGGCGTAAACCAAAAATAACCATCAATCAATCCAACACTTCTTTTAGCTGCTGAAACTCTTAAACTTCTCCTTAGTGCCTCCATAAGGGTATAAGACGAGATAGTATCGACGACACCGTACTTATCCCTTTCGTGAATATACACCTATCGATGCTAGATAAATATATTACTTGCAAACTTCCCTCTTGGGCTTGGATACAAGAACAAGGAATGGCAATAGAATAAGCAAACTTTGATTTTATTGTATAGGAACAAAGATACAAGAATCAATCTCCTCTCACTAATATCAACAACCTTCACCTATCCCTAAGAAGTTTAGAACATGTTATCGTGTAAGTACAATTCTTAGGGAGGAAGAGTTTTCTCTACAAATCGACTCTTCTTGACAATGTGGCCGGCTAGGATATTTATAGTCTTAACCTAGGGCAAATCTTTCCTAAATAGACTTCAACTTGGAGTAGGGAACATGTCTTCTTCAAGGATTCTGATATTTCCAAGTTTGCCGACTTCTAGAAGGGTTTTCCCGCTTGGTCTTTGAATTGGGCTTTTAGCACGCTAGCCTGGTCCAATTGATGCACTGTGTCTTCCAGAATATTCTCTATATTTTTATCTTTCAATGCGCCTCCATTGTTGGTGCTACCACACTGAATTCTGTTGCGGCCCTGCTTCTACCTCGGTCTCAACACAGCTTCTATGCCGCTTCAGCTCTGGATATTCCTGTATGTACAAAAATTATAATAATATCTTCATTCTCTATAAATATTAACTTTGTAAGTAATGATAATGAAATATTCAATATTTGAGCAAAGAGTTCATGATTCGGTTCAAGTTGGTGTATGATAGGTGCATAAAGTACCATAAGAAGGGTAGTAAATAACTGCCTTTTAGGCACTCATCAGACTTCAACATTGATCGGTTGGTAGAATACAATTGCTAGATTTTGTGGGCTATGTATTCGTAGACCCCTTATTGTAATTGTAACTCTATTTATTTAATTTGAATTAATAAATAATTTGTTAAATCGTATTTGGAACTCCTAACTGTTTTGAATTTGTTAAACTACTTTTGATATTTAATATCGTTTTTAATTATATATCGTGATTGATAGTATAAATTAGATTTGACTTAATGCGAAAAATTTTATGAGAACGAGTTAGGCTTGTAGCCCAAATGTGGCATCTAGATTCAAGGTGTTATAAGTTAACCATATCGTTTAACCTAAACGGTTGATTAACCGTTATAAAAGTTATTGAATTTTGCTAACCATAACCTAACCATTAAGAAACGATTAAATCGTTAAGATGTGGTTAATCAATGATTTAGTTATAGGTTAGCTTATATTTTATTATAATTTTTCTTGCATATTCATTATTTTTTTAGAGAATAATATAATTATCTCTATGATAAATAATATATTAAAATATTAATAAAAATACTTAAACAAAGATATTCTAATCACTTGCACCATAATTAAAAAATAATTATAGACTATAAAGTTTCAACAGAAGATAAAATAGCAAGCTTCATAATATTTTAAACTTTAAAAGGTTTATAATATCGAATAATACTCAAGTTAAGTATCCCAGATTGGATGAGAAAGTACCTTGAGTTTGATTTATATAGAGGTCTTAATAGCTTCTCTTGTCGAAGATTAGTAATTGCATGTGTGCATCGTTGTTGTTCGTTTGGCTAGTTTGATTTGTATTTATGTTAGAGTTAACATGTGTCATTGACAGGTATGCACACTTTTTATATTTTTTTAGAAAATTTAGAATAATTTATTTGAATACAAGAAAATTATCTATTGCAAGAATGATTTTAAATTTTTAAATGATGCAAATTTCTAGTCAACTTGATGCACATAAAAGTTATTTTATAATTAATTATGAGTGAACGTATCTAGATTGTTTTCAATCTTTATTTGTTTCAGGGTTATAGATGTTACAACAACTTTAATATTACTGTTTTAATTATATTAAATCAATAATTATTATGATTTTAATTAGAGTGTAAATGACAATTTTACCTTATATTTTCAACTACAAATAAGAGCTTCTATAGCTCATTTTAATATACACAATGAATTATTTGTTAAACGCTATCCAAGATTTTTATAAGTGTTTTCTTGAGTTATTTACAAGAGAATAGTGGTACCACCAATTTTCTTTTTGTTATTTGAGTGCACAAATATTGGAGAGACTGTGCTAATCTTGAGGGACAAATCTCTTGTAACAGTAATAATACACATTGAGATGAATTCGTTTTTAAGGTTGTGATTTTCACCACGATACAGTTTACAAGTTCTTTTGGTTCTTTTTATTTTATTACGCTCAGTAAATACTTACACCTTTGTTTTGCTACAGTCAATTTTTTAACATGCATTATATAACATTGTAGCAATAACCATCAAAGTTCAAGACTTAAAAATCATCGTTAAAATTTTAAAGACAAATGTTTAACTAACATATAATAATCAAAATTCAAAACATAAAACCACCATCAAAGTTTAAAAAGTTATTTACAGGTTAACCATTAATCAAAATTCGTAATTATAATTGTAATCATTAATTATTATTTTTAACAGTTTGATTAATCAAAACTATTTAATTTTAACGGTTTGGTTAATTCGATAGTAATCCAAAATATCTGCTATATGAATTTCGTCAGTTTCGAATATAAAATAAGGTCACAAGTAAATATTAAATATAGATCTAATATATAAATGAGTAGAACAACTTCAAATTCAATATGAAGAAACAACACCAAATTCCATGGATATGAAGAATTTCATAATAAGAAGAACAACTTCGGATTTCATCACTTTTTGTCTCAAGAAATTCATAATAAGAAGAACAGCTTCAGACTCTTCAACGGAGGTGGAGAATTTCGTAATAAGAAGAACAACTTCATATTTCATTGTTAAATCCTTCGAGTCACCAATAAGTCCTTCGGGCATGATGTTAAATCCTTCAGGTCATCAATAAGTCCTTTAGGCATGATGTTAAGTCTTTCGAACCGTCACCTTCAGGAGTGAGGATATCGTTTGCACAATCAAGGAGGCAATTCGATTTTAAATCCTTCGGGTCATTAGTAAGTCCCTCGGGTATGATGTTATGTCCTTCGGGCCGTCACCTTCAGGAATGATGATGTCATTTGCACAATAAAGAAGGCAATTCGATCTTAAATCCTTCGGGTCATCAATAAGTCCTTCGGGCATGATGTTAAATCCTTCGGGTCATCTTTAAGTCCTCCGGGCATGATGTTAAGCTTGAAGAAATTCATAATGAGAAGAACAGCTTCAAGCTTTGTTAGCGTAATAGAGGCCAAGAAGCTTAGACAAAATTTATGTCTTTTCAGTCTTTGTTCGTCTCTTGCTCCACAACATTGAGCAAAGAAGGGCAGCTGTCATACCCGAATTTTGGTCTAAGGGCCTACGTAAATATAACAAGTAAAATATAATTAAATATAAAATAATAAAATATAAAAAACAACAAAAATATATATATAAAGAAAAGAAAAACATAAAAAAAATATATGAAAAAAGGCAAAAAAAGAAAAGAATAACAAAACATTAAAGATTTGTGTTTTATGCAGGGAAATAAAACCTTGAGCAACATCAATCAGGTTAAACCAACAATGGGTTCAGAAGAAAATGTTCAAGCTTGAGCAGAGAAGCGATGATGATGACAAATAAAAAGGTAATTTTTCAACTTAATCCATGTTGAATTTGTATTAATTGATGGTTTCTCTTTTTGTAGAGAAATATTCAAGGTTCAAAAAGAATTCAATCAACCAATCAAAGCAACAACAATGCAGATTTCATGGGATGCGAGGAATTTCGTAATAAGAAGAACAACCTTGAGTTCCATGACAAGTATTTTGCTTGAAGAAATTCGTAATGAGAAGAACAACTTTAAGCTTTGTTAGCGTAACAGTGACCAAGAAGTCTAGACGAAATTCGTGTCTTTTCAGTCTTTGCTCTTCTCCTGTTCCACAGCATTGAGCAAAGAGGGACAGTTGTAATACTCGAATTTCGTCCGGTTTTGAATATAAAATAAGGTCACAAGTAAATATTAAATATAGATCTAATATATAAATAATATTAAATAAATAAAATAAAAAGAAAATAAATAAATAAATGAAATTCAAAAAAATAAAAATATAATATAATATAAAATATAAAAGATGAAACCGAATTGATGATGGGTGGGGGAGTTAAAAACAGTTATCACCATGGGATAAAGAGGAGAATTTGAGTCGATTATAGGGGGAGGTTGGTGACAATGGCTGAGGAGATTCGGCATTCTTTTTGACTTTGGGTTCTTGGTCTGTTTCCACCATTTTTCTCTGTAGAGGACCTTTTACATGGGATGACTCAAAAAACAGAGCTTTGGTTCTTGACTTCATAAAGCAAAAAGTGTGCAAACAATCACTGGAAAACTTGTAAGTCTTGTATTTTAAGGTGATGTTTATTTATTTTAAATAATTGAATGTTAGTAAACCAAAGGCATGACCAGTGTACTTACAAAGTTGAATGGAACTTCGTTTATCCATTTTTTTATTGTTTATATCTGTCGAAAAGTATTAATTTATTTTTGTTGTAGGTTTAAGTATTTTTTAAGATTGAAATTTCTGCATTTAAAATTCATATTGTTTGATCCGAAATATGCTTGGTCTTTGTTTTTCTTAATTAGTTGTTTTACTTAATTATTTATTTTATTATTTGTATGTATATTTTAAAAATCATATAGTATATATGTTTAGGTTATCATCTAATTCACATGTAGTTAATTAAATTAGAACCTTTTTAGGGTTAGTCATTCTAATTAAATTAGAGCCTTTTTAGGGTTAGTCACTTTAATTAAATAATAAATTAAATAAGGAGATAATTTAGTAACGATGGTGTTCTAATCTTATATCTTGGATACACTAAGTGTTCAGTATTATGATATGGCATTATGTCGGCCAAGAGTATACTTTGGTATCGTATTCGGCGCGTCATCGAAACATAGAAAATTATAAAGAATTTAAGGTTAGAATTTAATAAAATTAATTAGGTAAAGATTAGTAGCACCAATAGAATTATTAATTTTGTTTGGTGTCGAAATGGTAGTGTCTGTGCATTAGGATGTTATCATAATACACCTGGTAAAATTAATAATTTAATAGGATTTAAATATTTAAATTGGTGGAGCCTTTTTAGGTTAGATCTTAAAATTGACAAGATAATAACCGGTCATGCATTTAAAACCTTTTGAGTCAAAATTTATATTTCTTTAAATATGAGTCAAGATTTTCTATTTTAGGATGTCTTATTCAAGCTCGTATTTAAAAGAAATGTATCTTTTTATCCAAAAAGATATTCTTATTCGAGCGATATTCATTTGCCAAAGACGAATTAAATTAATATTATTATTCAAAATACCAAAATGCCACGTGTAATTAAAAGGAACCGATTTTCGAGCGCTCGTAAAGGTCGTCCTTACGCGTAACCGACTCCCGAACCCAAATATTTTTAATGAATCTCTGTTCTGTTTTATGGTGTCTAGCCTACCAAAGTAGCCGGTGGCGACTTCAAATTAATTTTAAAATTCAAATGTTTTCAAAATTTTTTGGTTTTTTATATTTAAAATCAATTAAATCGATTTTTATAAAATTCATTCGCCATGCTATTTTTCACACTTTTCAGTTTTAAAATGGTCGCGACACTATACATTCAAGTTGGTGAGCTTGACAGCGCAATCAAAATCAGAAGGTTCAACAATGAGTAACGAGATGTTTGTAAAATCAACGTGTGTTCTAAACACAACAACATTTGAAAAAAGTTCGGCGATTCATGCTCCTCTATTATCTCACCTAAATACATTGAATCCTAGCCCCGTCCCTAACTCTCGTTTATTCATTATTTGTTGGGTTTTCCTCAATATCCCTACAAATCCAAAGTTGGATGAAAAATATTTAATGTTAGGTTACTAAAACATAAACGCAGACAAATTGAGTGACCAGAAAACGTGATTTACCCTTAAAAAACAAGATTATATGTTTCACTCAAAGTTGGAATCTTTTTGTTTGGTGTACATATGATAGAACAGTAAATCCCAAGGAGGAAATGCCCAAACGAATTTAAAATGAGAAAAAAAAAAAAGCAGAAGCAACCAAGGAGATGAAAACATATATTTATCAAAAAAAAGATGGAAACATATAGAACCGATGGTGTGGTGTCCCCTGTTGTCGGAGCAGCTTCATATGTTCTGTTCCCATGGAAATTCCCACCAAGTTGCTTCAACATGTAAACTCAAAAGTACCCACCTCGTATCTTTGTCAGTAGGGCTGGGGAGACTGCAACCCGTATTCCGCATTCAAGTCATTCCACCATTGCATCCACGTTCGATTGGGTTTTGAATTTGATAACCAAATCGGGTTGGATTAATAAAGCTCGGAAGCTATTCGACAAAATGCCTGAACGGTATAAGTTCACCTGGAACTCATAGATACCTGCGTCTGCAGCTTCCTGGAAATTAATTGAAGCTGTGGAGCTTTTTAAAGAGACACCAATAAAGTGTTCCATCACATGTAATTCACTAATTTCATTTTTTCTCAACATGAGACGGCAACCGAAGACTGAAGCTTTTTATTTTTTTTTTTTCAGAATTGAGTTTTTGGAACAAACAAAAGCCTAATCAATACACCATGGGAAGTATTTTAAGGTTGCGTTCGACATCGGGTTTGCTTTGAAAAGGAAAACAGGTGCATGGTTATGTAACATAGAGTCGATTCGAATCTAATGACTCTACTGTTACCGGTCTTGTTGAGATGTACGCAAATGCATTTTGGAAGGTGAATATTTGTTTAAAATGATGCTCAGTGTGTCACGTGGACTGCCATGGTTGCTGTTTTTTCTCATAATACAGAGGTAAACAAAGAGATTGAATGTGATCGAGATATGGTGGTTGAAGGAGTTGCGTCTAAGAAGTTCAGTTTCCACAGTGTATTAGCGGCTTCTATTGCGATTCAAGATGATAATTTGGGCACGCAGATGCATAGTTTCAGTGCTAGAACTGGTTTTGAATAGGGGGGGAGCCAAAAATTTGTCTAAGGGTGTAACGATATTTGAAAAGAATTAATTATTAATAAAGGGGTGTCAAATTATTAATAAAGGGGTATCAATTACATATATTTATAAATATTTATATATAAATTGTATGAAAAAATATAATTTTCCAAAAATTTTAAAAATTCATACATGGCTCCGCCCATGGTTTTAAAGGTAATGTTTTTGTTCAAACCCGAGGATAGCATATCTTGGACTGCACAAAACCGATTTCATTACTCTTATGAGCTTACTATTTTCTCATATGAGAACTCTCTTGCACTCTACCGCGCACAAATGCGATCCCTCAAAAATTGCATTCTTCTTCTTACGTCCTCAGGATCGAGAGTATGCGGATGCTTCCAAAACAGACCAAGCATTTACTCACATTCGAACTTCTGGTTTTCTACATTAATAATTGCTTGCTCAATTTGAAAATGAAAAAGTGTTGTAGTGATAATTGGTGGATCCATGTCTCCCTTTGTTTTGTCAAATAGAGAAAGCGACTTCTATTTATAGACGTAGAAAGTTCTAAGCGAAAAAAGTCTTTAGTTTTTCGCGGGTATCGTCACGTGACTTAATCCCTATCGCTCTTTCAAGAATAGGGCACAATAATATAGCACACATCAGAGAAGAGAGTACCCCATCTATAATAAAAGAGTCTCCTGCTTCTTTTCTTCATAGTTGGAGTAATCGTCACTCGATAGCTCAGTCCTTGATTAACTCGATTGACTTGATCAATTTGATCAGACGCTTGTTTTTTCTCCGAAAACAAGAAAAAGACCCTTTCCAACTCACTCAGTCAGCCCATTAACACTTGTATACAGTAAGTCAGTACAACTTTTTTTATTAATTTAGTTTAATGCAAGAAATGATAAAAAAAAAAAAAAAATTGGCGGAAAGCTCTATGGGCCGAGGACAATATTTGTATTATTCAGATTTTTTTATTTAAAAATTAAAAATTATTAAATATTTAAACATATTTATTTTATGTTATTTTTTAAATTGTATCACTAACAAAAGCAATTAAACTATACTCAATCGATAATTAAATTCAATTCTTAGTTATAAACGACAAAAACTACTGCATACTACATAAAATAACAATGAAGATTAAGAACATTTTTTTCATTTTAAATGAAGAAATATATTAAAGCATTCTTATATATAAATATAAAAAATAATGATATATGACCGTAAATTAGATGAATCGGTAGAAGAAAAACTTTAATAAAATGATATATAAATGTGACAATTAGGGTTTAAATTTTAATTTTTTAAGATTTTTTAATATGAAATATTAAAATAAATATAATTAAAAATAGTAGATTTCTACTCATTTATATGAACCGTTAATTTTTTAAAAAAAATCTTGAATTTTTAAACTTGCTGTCATCGTTAAAGCTATTATGATAAATGGAGTGGTTACCGGTTAATCTCAACGGTGAATTCTTTTTCATGGAAATTAATACTGAGTTTAAAAGATAATAGGATTCGCTTAAATATCCAACCAAAATAAACGGCGGCGCGTTTGAACACCTTAATCTCCGAGAAAATGTCAAAGCCTCTAAATTAAATGAAATCCATTGCTCTCTTCCCAACACCTCCCTGCTCCCTCATTAAATGCCAACCTACAATCACCGACCCTTTCTATTTTGCATCGGCGGCGCGTTGGTTTAACTTGCGCCGTGAAATAAAGTTTTGGAAACAAAAGTTCAAAGGAATAATACTGGGTTTATTTCGATAATCTGGAAAGAAAAGGATTAACAATTAATTTTCCAAAAGCTACCCCGGGAAAGGATATTGAAATTAAAACAATAACCAGAAGCTGTTCTTTAAGATATCCTTAATCTAGGATTTTTCTTTTTTTCCACGTTGAAGGGTCGACCTGAGTCAATACCCGAACCACCACCCTTGCATTGGCGCCGTCAGCGGCGACGCTGATCATCGCCCATACAAGGAGTCTCTCCACGTGCGGTTCGTTCTTGACTCAACACCTTCCAACTCACACAAATACAAACTCAAAACGGCAAAAGCTCTCCATTTTTCACTCTTCACCACAAACCATGGCATCCAAGCTCAGTTTTCGCACTGAAGGGAAGCTTTAATCTTCTGAACGGTGCATGAAATCAGATTATTCACCGTCTCCACCGATTCCACGGTGAGTTTGGCCGTCGGCAAGCTGTTGACCAGTATTTGGAAAGCCACCGTGAGAAGTGACCCGCCAACTCTATGAGAACCACCACCGTTGTTCCCATTAATATTTCCGTTCGACGTTTGCTCACCACGAGAGCCTGGGCCATCCGGGACGATAGCAAAACCCGAGGGTAAGAGAGCTACGTAAGCCGAATCACCACCGTTCATGACCACGTGCATGGCCGGGATGTCAACAGGCGCGTACAGCACAAGCGACCCCGCCGCATCGATGCATGTTTCCTGCAATATCAGCATACTGCTCTGGTTTGCGTTCATGGCCTGCACCCAGATTTATAAATCAGAATACTTCCAAATTTCAAGAGCTTTCGTCAAAAATTTATTATTTATTACACTCTTCGTCCCAGATTTTATTTTATTTTATTTTTATAAATTTAGAGAGAAGGGTGAGATGAATTTTACACTGGCGCGGAGGAGGGAGACGCAGTTCCCGTGATCTTGGCCTTTGGCGATGTGGGCCATTTCCTGCATCGGACCACCGTTGGACAAGATGTCCCACTCGCTTCTCAGCCGTTCATCGCGCAGAAAATCAAACAGTCTCTGAGGCGAAACCGGCAACCAGACCGAAGTAGACGCGCTCAGAACGATACCCGGCGGCTCACCCGGATCGTCTACGCTCTTCCGAGTCATAACCCTAACGTCTTCATCCATGCTCCCAACGTTCAACTTGTTCCATTTATGAACCGTGGAGGCACACACTCCGGCACAGAAATTTTCCGTCATACGTTGTGCTAGCTTTAGCATGCTTCGTCTCCCACTCGCAGTTATCCCTACAAAAAAAAAATAAACACATTTATGCATTATTATTCGATACACTGCTAAATAAAAAAAATAAAACATGTCTCAAAGTAATCGGAAACCTGTGTGATCTCTAGTGGGATCAGTGGAGGACATGAGAATAGCAAGGCATTCGCATTGGCGCTGAAGTGTGGCCACCCAACGTTGGGCCCCAAACGCCATGCCTGAGCTTAGCAAAGGGCGGTAGAGTTGGTGAACTTGGCTCTCCTCATATTCGGCATGCTCAACCCATGTCACCTATGCAATGTTTTAGCATCATTCATGCATCAACCAAGTCAATATTAAACACATATCGAATCGGATAGAAGTAGTAATACGGATATTATAGAAAAATGCAAGGCAAATGACTCAAAATTGGGCTCAATGAAAGCAATGGTATCTTTCTCTCTCCCTTGCATTGAGGCATTAAAGATTGAAAAGGGTTGAAATATAAAGAAAATAACATAATATGAATTCGAATTTCAATATTTATTTATATTCGAATAAAAAATTGTGTAGCTGGCTTGATGGGGTAATTGAGGCACAATAAAAATATTGGAATAGAAACATCAAATCAATAGTTTATTAAACAAGAGACTCTCAGGGTCAGGGATCACAAAGCATATTATATTATATTATACTATAGTATAGTATATTATAGTATACTATATTATACTGTACTTTATTAAAATTGAAACTTGAGATCCTAAACGATAGTAGTTTTTTAATATCAGAAAAGCATCAAAATCAATGAAATGCGTCTCCCACAGGGGAGTTAATGAGTTGGTTTGAAGCAAAACCAGACACTGTCAGTGTAATGACTAGACAAATTAAAACACAAGATTCTTTAGATGCATGAGCCCTAAAGTTGGGGCTTGGAATTTCAAGTTTCCATGGATTTTTACCTTGGAGTATCCATTAGGCATATCTTGCACGACACAACCAGAAGGGAGCCTCCTGCAATTCACATAAGAGGGTGCACCTGATGTTTCCCGGATCGTGTCTATAGACACGTCGACCACCGCCCAAACCCCATCGGCATGTTGTTTGCAGAACCTTAGGAAATCGACCTCACGAACCGGAACCAATGGAGAGAGGACTTGGAGCTCAGCGTGCATCTTATAACAAAAGAAGAAAAGATTATTACAAGAAGTTATAAATTGAGGAATTGTCCTCTATTATGGCTTGAAAGTAGAAATTAAGTTACCAGTTGAAGTGCACCATTTCTGGTTCCTCCCACACCACTAGATATCACATCAGTAGTTGATGTTCTAGCAACCATACAAGGAAACATCTCCGACCAACGATTCTATGTAAAAGAAAGGGGGAAAGTGAAATTGGAAGTTAATTCCGATGGCACAAACCTCTAAAAAGGTTCGAAGAAAATGACACGACAGAATGATATGACAAAATCAAAGCTCACCGAATCCATCAAAGTTTCAACAAGGGCCAAGCTGTTGATAATCACCGCACCAGACTGTCGAGAGGCATCGGTCACAAACCCATAAGGTTTCATGCCAATGCACGGAGTGAAAGTCCTCAAGTACTCATCTTGGTTTAGTATTTCCCTTCCACCATCCAAGCTTCTAACCCAAAGTGGCTCATCGGACCGTGCCATCCTAACCAATTCATCCATAGCAGCCAAAGCGAGTTCCAAAAACATCGATCTTTCCCCCGATCGATCGACACCGGTAACCGTAGTTGTCGGCCTATTAGGTGGAACCAGTGCAGGCAAGGCATTTGTCATAGCAGCTCCAAAGTCGGCCCCCAAAGGCAATGTTGTAGCCACGGTGCTTAATCCACCGAAACCGTTGTTGCCGACCCCGAGCTCCAAACTCGAGTTTGGCAATAGGGGTGCAATCGAAGCGGCTAGTGTCGAAATGGGCCGTCCCAGAAACTTGCCGGTCAGTGCACAAACTCGATCTAACTCGTCCTTTAAACGAGCGTTCTCAACCCTAAGATGTTGCTCCTCGAGGGATATGTCCCCGATTATCGCCGGACCACCGCAATTCGTACAAATGGGGTCCCTCATAGCATCCCTTATAGACATGTTCTCAGCTCGGAGCTTATCGTTCTCTTGCCTGAGCAAAGAGTTCTCATGGCGTTCCAATTGAGTCTAGAAACAAAAAAGATCAAGTCTTTAACTTTACATAAACAATCAAATCCCCACAAAGGAAGATTATTGAAAAGAAAAAAAAAACGTACCTTCATTTGAGTACGGCGGTTCTGGAACCAAAATTTAACCTGTCTGTTTTCCAAACAAAGCCTTTTGCTAAGCTCCGATCTCTGTTTCTCATCGGGATGAGGACACTCCTTGAAGAGACTAACCCAAAACCAAGAAAAGGGAGGGAAAACAAACACATGGTAAGTTGATAGTTCCTAAACAGAAGAAGAAAAAAACATGTTTGGTTTGAGACATGACATCATACGCTTCGAGCTCTTGGATTTGCTGAGGAGTGTGTCGGTGGTATCTCTTCTTCCTCGGAGGCTTGTCGGCGGCGTCTAGATCATCACCGGAAGCTCCATCCATGTTATCACTTCCAGATCTACTGATCTCTTTTTCTTCTTCCCTGCTTCTTCTCCCAAAACTTCCCTCAAAATTCTCTCGCATTATTTGATTATCCATATTCGGTTGCTGCTGAAAACACATCAAATAACCCAGATCAACCCCAACAAAAACTGAAACAAAAGATCGATAAAGATAAAAGTTTTTGATCATTACAAGAGCAAGAGAAAGGCCTGGGGAGTTGAATATGTTCTTGGGAAGAGGAGACATGAGCCGAGGTTGAGCAACAACACCGGCGGACATGTTGTTGCTGTAAGGGATATCTGCAACTATTCTTACACCCCCAAATCCGTCACCGGAGTTGTTATCAAGAAATCCCCCCAAACTCATCAAAATAATCTTATTCTATAATCTACAAAGCACAAATCTTTAATTTTTCTACTCTCTCTCTACAAAGTTACACTCTTTCTTACTACAATCCCATCTGATTCATTTCAACATATACATGAAAACAAAAACAAAACAAGAATCTATGAAACTGTGTCCTTTAGGATAGAATGAGACAAAAAGATGAACAAAAAGAAGTGGTTTTTAAAGGAGAGAAAAAAGGCAAACAGAAAACCCTTTTTATTACAGCTTAGCTCTTCGTTCTCTCTGGGATTTGGTTTTAGGGTCTGAAATGGAGAAAACAATAGAGTGAGCGTTACAAGTGAATGGGGAACCCTAAAAGAACAGGTGAAGAAGATAATGAGACCTGTTATGTGGACTTTTGGAAGCCATACATACGTATACATAGCATCAAAGAGTCAAAACATGTTGGTTGACTCTTCCTCTTTCTTCCTTTTCTCTTTTCACTTCAAAACACTGAGATTGACAGTAAAAAGTGTGTGGTTTTAACTTTTTCCTTTTCAGCCTGTCTTAAATCTGGTTGTTTTTACATTGACATGCTACACAGCTTTGTATTTTTCACTTTCCATGTAATTTCAGTGCCTGGGGATCTGTAAAACACTAGATTTATGGGAAAATCCAAACTAGCAAGGACAAAAGTTATGGTGTTTTCAGATTTGCTGTGGTTTGCTTTCACCCGTTGAAAAGAATTGATTAATACTTTTTTATACATATTTCTTGGGATAAATTGTTTAGAAATAATATTTGTTGAACTGGTATGTTTCACAGATTAAATATTTATTTAGGGATAAATTATTAATTCATGGGACTATCAATAGATTTGTTCAGGTGATTTACAATAAGTACGTTTTATGTCTGAAATCAACCTACAAAGCCGTAGACTTTCCTGAAATTAGGAAAAATTATATTATGAATTCTTTTTATTTCATGGTTTTAATTAATTAAATTTATATATTTTTATTTTTTTAAAGTGAATCATCACTTTTTTTTACATGTAAAGTTTTTAGTTATTAGGTAATTACTTAAAGATGCACAAATTTTATAATTTATTTAGACCACGGATGACGTGATAAACAAGATTTATGATATAATTTTTTTTGAAATTGGTTATAATTTTAAAACTTATCTTTTTTTCTCTCTAAAAATAGATAGGTTAAAAAAATTGAAAACGGTTATATCGAAATTGTTATAAAAATTATATGAATTTTAATATTAATTTTTAATATATACCAAAATTTTTATATATTTTTAAGAATTTCAGTATAGACAAAAATTCTTATTTTTTTGTAAGAAAATCGATATGTACCAAAACTCTTACATTTTTTTATAAGAAATTTAGTATATATTAAAAATTAACATCAAAATTCTTATAACTTTTATAATGATTTTGGTACAGAAACTTTTTAGCCTCTTTTTAAACATACAGAACTACCAAAATTAAAAATTAAAATATAAATATTTAAAAATAGGGTAAAATCCATAAATAAATTAACTTTTAAAAAAATTAAATGAAAAATGAAGGTGAAAATATTTTTCTTCATCTCTCACTACCTAATACTATAATAATATCTCTAACAAAAAATTTAATACATATTATTTCATCAATTATTCTTTTCAACATAATTATTTAACCAAAGAAATTCTCATAATACTGATATACTTACCTTAAAATAAAAATTTAATACTTATTTAAAATTAGGGGCAAATTTATAACGGTATGTTTCGAATGTTCAGATTATAAGATTTAAATTTATATTTGACGTTATAATTTAATAAGAGTTTAATATTTAAGATTTATAATTTTAATTTTTAAACAAAATTAATCGTATTTATAAAAAATTTCATTAATAATGATATATTTACCTTAAAATATAAACCTTGCCTTATAAAATTATTTGATTATGTATTGAATATTTTTCAAAAAGTAAATCATCCTTATAAAATTAATCGATTGATTATTAAATATTATTATTATTAAACATAACAAATAACATGTTTCGTTATAAAACCCAGTGTTTTGTTTTTTTAAAAAAATCTTGTGATTTTGATAAAGAAAAAGCATTTTTGTGTAGAAAAATCAAATTCTGAAAGTCGATTTAACATTTTCTTTTTCTTTTATATTTTATCGACCAAACAATAAAATATATTATTCATATTAAAAGATCTAAAAAATACAGTGTAATATACATATCGGATGAGTCTACCACGTGCGTCGAACACTGCTGAACACCACTAGTGTTGAATATTGTTGAACACTATTAAACTAATTAATAAAAATTAAAAATTTAAAGGACTCAATGTATAATTAGTAATTATTTAAAATAAAATTTTAATTAAATTATTTTTTATAGGAAGAATTACACAGGTAATCATTCAACTATCATCATTTTTTTTGTTGGTCTTCCAACAAAATTTTTAGTGATAACCGTCACTAACATTTTATTTTATTCACATTTTGATCATCTTCCATTATATATTTAATGAAAATTATAAAATGACATGATTTAATAATAATTTTAGTTTCTAAAATTATTATACTATATCAATTTAATCCTAATAGAAAATAAATCATCAAATATTTGGATTAAACCCTAAATTTTTCATCTCTTTTCTTTTTCCTTTACAACACTAATCTTAAAATTAATTAACCAACTCACTTTTTATTTTTTTTTGTTTGTGTCTTTGGGCAACTTATTAAGTTTTAAATTATAAAACACCATTTTAATTTTATGATTTTTTATTTTTAAATCTAATTTAACTTTTTCGATTCTTTAAGTTACTCGTATACATTATTTTTTGAGTCAAATTTGTACAAATATTTTAACATTTAATATATAAATATTAAAATAAAACAATGTTAATTGAAAAATTATTCTTGCAATTCAACGATTTTTTAAACGTTTATTCTAATTCCAATCAAATTTATTGTACACAAAATTATTGTTTTTTAATACTAAACTTACAAAACAATAATTGAATATCAATTTCTTTTTAATTTTAATCAATGTTCAACTCATAACTATTTTTCTATTAAAAATCAGTTTTTAAAAAATAAATTTCTGAACATAATTTTAAATTTATTAAATATTTTAATTAAATTATGTTAGTTACAGTGATTGAATAGTAAAAAAATCAAATAATTTTTTAGATAGATAAAACTAAATAGTTTATTCATGTGATTATTGTATAATTTATGTTTTCACTTTATTTAATGAATATCTATAAGATTGTAACCGATTACTATGTTTCAATTTTATATATTATATGAATTAAAATCCACACACAAACTCATTTATTTTAATATTTTCACACATAATTAAAAAATAAATTTAATGTAGATCATTATAATTCGTTATTTCTTGAACAACTTAAAACGGTTAAAATATAAAATTAATAGAGTTTTGTTATTGTTTCTCTTCATTGTATGGGTAAAACCAGAAAGCTAAACATAAGAATTTTATTATCTTTATTTTTGTTAACCAATTGTTTCAAAGAGGCTCGCTGGTAATTGATGGAGAGAAAGAAACGTGATTGTTGGGTTTTAAATTTAAAGAAAAGAAACTGAAATAACAAAACCTTGATAAAGAGTTAAACATAACAAAAAAGGAGAAATATGGAGTGATTGAAAGATGTGAAAGGGAACTATTTTCGGGGATAAGTATTGTTTGTATTATTATGCGGGTTTATATAAAAATATAAGAACTTATTTGATGAGTTTTTTTAATAAGATTAAATTAATATAATATTATAAATTTAGGGATTAAAGTTATTATTAAACTATGTTATGATACAATCTTATTAAACATTTAATGTTTGATGACCAAAATAATAATAAAATAAAATATTAGTGATAATTTTGATAAAAAAATAATTGAGTGGCCAAAACAAAATAATGTGACAATTAAGTGACCACCCTTATATTTATCCCAATAAAAAATAATTTAATTAAAATTTCATTTTAAATAATTATTAATTATATGTTGAGTCCTTAAAGTTTTTAATCTTTATTAATTAGTTTAATAGTGTTCAGCAATGTTCATCATTAACGGTGTTCGACGCCCGTTATAGAATTTTCCTATACGTATTAATGTTCTATATAATTTTACATTTCGGTAATTCTGTTACCGACAATAATTATATATTAGGTAAATCAGACAAGTGTCAGTACAATTTAATAAGAAAGTTTATTAATATTTTTACATGCAAGTGCGTTATTAGATTATAGCATAATGTAAAAATATATTTTTAATAGTTAATCAAATAATTATTTATATTTATATTTTTTAATTAATTTGATTCTTAATGCTTTATTTTTAAATTAAAATAATCTTTTCTAAGTATAAAAATTATTTATTAACTGATGATAGACAATTTAAAATGATATGATAAATTTAACAGTACATATCACGATAATAATATTACTATATAGACAAATATACTACAATACCTTTAAGTAATACACATTTTTTACTTTTGTTTTCATTGAGCTCCATACATTTTTATTTAAATCAATTCAAAGGAAAAATAATCAAAATTTCTATAAGTTATAACTAAAAATATTTAAATAGCTAATTAAATATTATTCATTGATGATATATGAAAAATATTCAAATAAATATCAATTTTATTTTCTATTCAATTAGAATTATTAATTAATAAATAAATAATAAAAATTAAATATTTAAATCAACGAATTAATGTGTAATAGAAAGAGTTCGAAGGATCACCGGTGGATTAATGATATATCATTTTTGAAATAATATTAGAGATATAAGGATATACCGAATAATAATTATTTACTTATATAACATGTAGTTAATGTCATGTTTTATATTTATTATGCTATTATTTTTATTTATTGAGTGTAATGATTTTCGTACATTATCTAAAATGAATTAATGTCCTTTCTTATACCATTTATTTTAATGTTTTATTTAGTTATAATGTTAGTATAAATATTTAAGATATTAAATTGTTATTATAAGAATTATGTATTTTAAAGGGATAAGTACATATTAATATCTTAGTTTTTTTATATAGTTTTAGTGCTTTATCTATTCTTAGTAAAATTATATTTAAATGTTATGTCTTATTTTTATTTTAATATCTGATGTTATAATTTAATATGATATTGATTAAAAAAACACATAACATACTAATAAAAGATGAGGAATCGCATGTAACAGTTTATTATGTTATTTTTTATTTTATAATTAGTATGTCACATATTTTTTTTATTTTAGTTAACATGATATGATAATTTATCATGTGTGATTTTTTTGTCATAATTAATTTACTATTATTTTTTAATGATAAAATACCAAGGTAAAAATAAAACATAATATATACATATAATTAAACTTGTTTACGCAACCTAGTAATTTATCCGACATTCTACAATCATAACTAGGGGTGTTTAAAAATATTCGATCTGATCGATCCGATTTTAATTATTCATTAATCCGATTTAGAAATTCATATTTTTGATCTAGCTTTTATTTTTTGATCGGATATCTGATCCGATTTAAATTTTTTTGAATCGGATACGGATCATAATATTTCAAGTTTTGGATTATCCGAAAATCTAAAAATTCAATTTTTCTTAATATTAATCTTGTTCTATTTAACAATTTAGTGCTCGTTATATTTAAAAATTTTAAAATTAAAACTTTTATAATTGTGAATCTTATTGTATTTAGTATTTTTTTTATTTATTATATTCAAAATTTTTATAAATACAACCTACAAATTTGAAAAATTAGTATAATCAAATTATATTTTTTGGATAATTGGATATTCGACTATCTAATCCGAATATACGAATATCCATTTTTTATGGATCGGATACGGTTCACTATATCATCAATTCGAAAACTTGAATATCTAAAAAATCGAATCAAATTCGATCCAATATGTGACAATAAATACCCCTAATCATAACACTTATAATAAAGAGTAAAGAATCTTATATTAGGATAGTGATTAAAAAAATCAAAATTTAAAATATGAGGGGCAAACAAAATTTTAATTATCTTTTAATTACAATATATACTAAAAAAATAAAAATTCGGAAGATAATACAAAGAATCCATTGTTGCCTATAGGATCATAACTTGTCTATAGGATCATCACATCTTCTAAGATCATATAAGAATTTATTATTTTAGATGACATCAAATTTAAACAATGAATTATTATTGGAAAATTGAAAGTCTAAATATATTAACCCCCGGATAATATTTTAGTCCACGTCTAGATTTAATCTCGATTTCATCCCTTGTAGAGATAGAACCTTCAGGAGATTAATAGAGTCATCATTTAATAAAAATAAAAAATAGATATATACTAAATTATACTTTAATCTCAATAATAAAATAATATTGAATTACATCACTGTAAGATGAATTAAGTTACTATTAAAATAATTAAGGATAAATCTAAAAAGTAATAGTGGACAGTTATATTTTTTAAAAATTTTAAAATTTTCTATTTTTTTATTTTTTATTGATAATTTAATTCCGCATCCCTGAACTTTTATAAATTTATACCTCATACATTTTTAATATAATTTTACGATGTTTACATCCTTAAAAGCAATTTTGAGTTCGTCCCTAAATAATATTTACCCTCCCCCCCCTACAAGCATATCACTCTCCTAAGAGTTGTAACATCTTAATTAATCTTGTCCAACCACTCTCTTTGATTGAACAATTCTACTACTACATGTTTAGTCCTACAAGACCAAGAGATTAGATTAAATTAGGTTGAGATGATAATACTTTTAGATCATACAAACTTACAGGGTTAAAACACTTTACAATTTATAACTTTAAAATTATTGATATTTGAATTAAATCATATTTATTAAATTTTTATTTTAAATATAAAAAATATTATAAAATCTTTTAAAATTTTTAAAAATTTAATTGAATCGAATTCAACTGCACTCCCCTTCAATTTTGAGGGTTTATCCAAGGACCACACCCACCACACCGGTCCCCTCCTCTTTTTGAGCGTTGCATTAATAGCCTTCCCATTTTAGGTTTGATTTCCAGCCTATCAACTTCATGTGTACATTAAAAGCAAACCATCTCTTGTAGTACTTTATTTCTTTCTACATACGAAAAAGAAATTGGATCAAAAAGGTCCTTCAAAGTTTGAATTTTTTCAAAACAACCACTATCAAAATCGATGATTTTCTATTTAGGAATTCGGAATGGTTGAAAAAAAAAAGCAAAATAAAACCATGTACCATTTTGTAATGTTATAAAAGTGTGTTTTTAATTTGGTTTCAAAATGATTTTTCAGAAACTGAAAATTATAGATTTTAGTTTTATCAAAAAGTATTTTTTTAATATTAATATCAAATATTCTTATTTCAAAATTAAATAATTTTAAAAAAATTAAAACACCATTCTAATGAACTTCTTAAAAATAATGTTAAGTTGATCTTAAGTACTTGGATTTAAAATTTTAAAAATACAATATTCAATAATATTTTACGAAAGAAAATTTTTATTGTTTTTATGATCTGTTTGTACGGGTTAAAAAAACTATGTTTATACATTGATCTAATTTAAATTTTTTGATATTTGATATATTTTTTATTTTTAAATAGATATAAATTATAATATTTTAAGTTTTAGATTATCTAAAATTTAAAAAGTCAAAATTTTATTTAAAATTTTGAATTTTTTAGACGTGAGTCTTGTTATATTCAGTAACTTATTATTTATTATATATAAAAAATTATTTTTTTATAAATATTACTCAAATTAAGAAAAGCATAAAAATCAAATTATATATCTAGATAATATTAATTTTTTAAAATATAAATTATTATTTTATTGATTTAAAACTTTTAAATATATAATTTTTTAGATTAAATTTGATCTTATATCCGAAAATAGACTCCCCTGTACGCTCCTATTATCTTTTCCTTGTTGCAGCCTAAACATACCGACCCTTGAAAAGTTTCTTAGATCGTCAGGTATAGTCCACGTGGTAGGAGGAATCTTGAGATGCTTGGTGGGACTAAAACAACTACTCGTCGTTACCATACATGCCGATGTACGTTTTCATATGGAAAGTCTAGACTCCGATTTTCAATTTCATACACACATTTATTTATTACATGTGCGTGTGTCACATTTGAGAAGAAATGAAATATTAATTTTATATTAAAAATATATAAACGTTAATATTATACATCTTATTAGATATATCTTTTGGGAAGAATAATAATCTAGTGATAAATTATATTAGAATGATCTTTTAATTATTTGATTTAACGTCAAACACATATTAATAAGATAAGTAGAGTGAATAACCATGATAAATGAGCCATCATATATGTAGTTAACTCGTGACGCCCGAAGTTAAGAGGGATAAAGAATATCACACCTGAGAAGAGATAAAACATTAATCACACGTTAAAAAGGAAAATGATTAAGGGTGTAAACGAGTTAAGTCGAGCTCAAGTAATGCTAAGCTCAGTTCGGCTCGTTAAGAACTCGAATCAAGTTTAAGCTTTATTCGAGCCTAATCGAGTCAAGTGTTGACTTATCTTTGACCATATTAGACTCGGATAACTTTTATCTGTCACGCTTCATTTAAAGCCTAATGATTTTTTTTTTTGATATATAAGTTGTGTAAACTCAAACTTGTTAATTTTAGGGTTTAGTTGTTAATTTAGGATTTAAGACATGTTTTAAGGGCTTAGATTTTAGGGTTTTAAGTTTAAAAGTTTAGGTTTTAAATTATAAAAAATAAAAAATAATATATTTATATTTTCGAGTAGCTTTTGAGTTTTTCAAGTCAAATATCATGTAGCTTGGCTTGGTCGTCAAGAACTCTAGTCAAGTTCGAATTCGAATCAAGTTCAATCAAATCGGGTTTTGATCAAACTTTAATCGAATTAAACTTAAGTAACTCGCGATCTATCTTATCTCATTTTATGGCCTTAATATGATCCCATCACATACGCATACTTTTATATGGAATCTCAGACGAAAGCTACCACACATACATATATATGTTTCATATTGAAAAATTCAAAGTGTTCGAAAACAATTTCAATTGCTTCACAAACATGTCTAATTTCTACTCTCACAATTAAAATCTAAATTTTTAATATTAAAAACATAAATTTTAAAGTTTAAACGATAACTTTTAACTCCACAACATACACTCCTATACTAAATATTAAATCTTAAATTGAATCCACCTGTAAAGAACTTTTCTACCATTAATGCATAAAATATTGTTTTTTTAAAAAATAAATTTTAGAAAAAAAAGTATAACCCTTCAAAATGAAATTCGAATTTCAACTTTAACCTTAAAAGTCTGAACTAGATCTAATCATATTTATTTTACTTTTACATATATTATATTATATTATATTATATTATATTATATTATTTATAATTAGCGGTGTTCAAACGGTCGTTAAACCAAATTAACTAACCAAATCGAATTAATTCGATTAAACGGTCGACCATCGAACTTTGTACGATCGATGAGTGGTTAAAGTTTTTTTTTTAAAAAAAAAAACAGTTAACGGTTAATTCGGTTCAAAATAGGTTAATTAACCGAAATTTTATATTTTATATATTAATATATTTATTTTTAGTCACTAAAATTTCAAAGATTATGAATTGGTCATTAGATTTTATCAAATCAATATAAAAGGATAATTATATTTATTAAATTATTAAAAATATTCATTAAATTTTTTAATATTTATTAATAATTTATAATATACAATAATTGAATGTTCAATTTATAATAATTAGATAAGTTTAATGGTTGTTTTATAATTTTTGAAAGTTTGGTGGCTAAAAAGACTATTTTAATATTGTTGAGTGATCATTTGTTAATTTACCCAAAAATTTATAATAAATTTCGGTTAACCGAATTAGCCGAAATTTGTTCGATTCAATTAATGTATTTCGAGAAAAGTTTGATTCAGTTAACACTTAAAGATCTAAAAAATCTGGTTAATTCGATTTTTTGTAATTCGGTTTGACCACCGATCGAATTACCCGTTTGAACACCCCTATTTACAATAACACTAACGTTGAAGAAGTTCCGTAAGCATGCTTAAAGTTAACCTTAAATTTTAAAATATATTCTTGAAATTATAAACCTAAACCCTACTTAAAATATAAAATTTAAATTTTAATCTTAAACTTTAAATTTTAACTTATAAATCATAAATTTTTAAATCTTAATTAAATCTATTTATAATTTTTTTATTGTCAATACATAAAATATTTTACTTATATAATATACACTATATAAAAAGTAATCTAATAAAATAATACTACAATGTAAACATCAAGAAAAAAAATAAAAATATGCATCACTTATTTATAAAGTTAAATAGTCGTATCTAAGATTCATATTTTGAATCTGTCCTAACTAAAACTTTGACCCCTCTCAGTCTATTTTGCTGTAGAGAGTGGGACAGCTCTAGAATTGATGCTACGTGAGAAAAGGTGGAAGAAAGAAAGAAAGAAAGAATGGACTCAAAAAGCTGCTGCTGCCTCATGTCGTAGAGCTTAGCTGTACAGTGAAAAAAACGACACAATTATTTTAGCTTATTTCAGCACCCTCAGTTTTCTCCTAAGCTCACATCTCTGACCTCAGTAACCGACGCTTCCACCTGATATAATAATAAGTCTCACCGGTTCGTAAATTATTCAAATTTTATTTGATCAAAATTTTAATAAGCCGAATTGAACCTGGCAATCTTTGAATTTGAATCGAGACATATTATATGGTTTCCGGCCAAGTCTCAAACTTAAATATCAAACTCGTCGAACTTCAGCACAAACTGAACCTAATTAGACTTGATATCGCCCCTACTTCCACCCATGTTTTCCCACGAAAACCAAACCTACGAGAAACACTATTTGGATGAAAGTTTTTAAGTCAAAGAACATGACAGTCTGATACTGACTTAATGTCATTAAGTATGTATTTGGTTGGAATAGCCAAGCAATTACTCTAATGATGTGGGAGTTTTGCATTTAATTTCATAAACTTTTTTCAGTCCCCACTCCCTCTATTTTCTTGAACATGTGATTTCCCTGTTTTACCTGTTATGTTCATATTGCCCTTTTTTTTCTATGTTCAAATATTAGGTTACAAAATAAGTTGTTCAATTTTTTCTTCTTTTCAAACGTCTGAAGATGAAATCTGAGTTCAAACTTTTGGGTACAAACAAAGGGGGGAGGTGGCTTTTTGTACTTCTAATTTCCCTAGGCCTAGGCCAGTCCTTTTTCCATTGAGGATGTTTACTTGTCAAAGATTGAATTTTTGGGCATACCCCTGGATTATTTTCTAACTTTTTCTCCGACCATGATGACATAATTCCATGCATTTGTATTTTTTTTTCAACATATAATGCATGCACAGTAAAATAAAGATAATTATTTGATGCATCAATAATAAAAAATCTTAAATCCACAAGTGAGGATAGAATTAGAAACCCACACATTTTCTTGACTGATATTTTGCAAGAATAAAAGCTGAATGAATGAAAACTCTACCATTAGTATACCAAATAATAATCCTAATACATAATGATGGATCCATGTGTAATGAAGGGCTGGAATCTAAAATATATTCTTACTTATATATTTTACTAATTATATGCACCATGAAATATGAATTTTCTTATAATAGTTTTCTATTTTATTGATTGTGTCCATGAGAGATTTCTGGATCCACGAATAATATATATACGAATAATATATATGTGCCCACCATCAAAAATATTTTTAGACCCGCCATATATATGGAATAGGATTTGTAGGATGGGTGAGAGTAACAGTAATATGAGAAGATTGTCACTTCAAAAGAAAATGAATTAATCACAACTATCTATTTCACCCATCCAACAATAAAAAAAAAAAAAAAAACGTATAAATTATGAGTTTTACGGTGTGTAAGTAGATCTTGACCCTATTATATATATATATGCAATCTAGTAAACACTTCCATGACGAATTTTCAAGCAACAATGAAGCAGCATCAAGTTAAATGACAATCTATATTATGCTGTCAAATTACAATCAGTTCTCAAAGCTAACATAAATTATATGTCTACTTCCAGAAAGCAGTAGCCTTTTGATTTTTATACTTTTTGTAAATCTACAGTTTCGTGATATGAATATACCAAATAATGAAAAAGAAACAAGATTGCATCTATTTGATGCATGGGAAGGCGACTTGGCTTCATATAATGAACAAAAAGGAAAAGGAAAATACCTACATTGTAAAGAACAAGTCTGTCTCAATGGGATGGTGAAGTTAGCTTCCAAAACGTTTTTGTTGCTACCAGGATTTTCTCTCTCCCATGTGATTCAGGTTCCTTGTCGTGTATGGTAGGCATCCACCTTACTGCGTGAGCTATGCGAGCCACTTTGTCGATTACTTCTGGAGAATCACGAATCACAACTGTCCCTTCTGGACGCAACATCCTATCTATCTCCACCATTAGGTCCACGAGGTTACACCTGCAGGAACATTAGAGTTGATGAAGGTACTTGGAAGTCAAACAATGACATACGAAACATGCAAAGAGAAAACTAACAGAGAGTGCATTAGACAACACAACATGCAATGACTACCAGAGGAAATAAAGGTGCAAGCCTTGTATGCATTGTTTTGCATTGCCTTAAGAAGTGAAGCTTAAAGGGAGGGGGCGGAGTAAGGTTAGAGCACAGAAAAGTATGATATAAGAAGGCATTCAATTTATCACATAACCAAAATGATAAGAGCAGAAACTTGTGTTGCTCGTACAAATGCAAAGAGAATCGAAGGATGAAGTAAAAGTTATATCTACCTGCTCTTGGTTGAACCAGGAAGCTTTATTAGCGATTCTATGCCAGCTACATGGATAAAATCGTAACTACGGGGGTATGTTGAGAAAGGCTCACACCTGCAAACAGAAATGAGATTGTCAGGAAATCCAATATTTTCCCTAAAAGACTAAGCATACATAATACCTCAAATAAAGAGGAATCCAGAAGACGAGCAACCATAACAAACATTAAAGGAGAAAGAGAAGGGTTAAACAAGTATCTAGTTTAAAAGTTCAACACTGCAGCACATAATTATAGCTCCAGTTGAATAATCACTCATCCAACTAAATTACCTAAATCCAAGCAAGCACATTTCTCACGGGAGGTTCAATCAAACAAACGAATAAGCAGTCAAAGGTTTTCTTAGGGCAGAAAGGAGCAGAACATGGTATTTCCATGGGGAAGTTTGTCATGGATAGTAGATGACAAGTCATTAATTGCATACTCTTGTTTCTAACTGGTTACAAACAGTTAAATTTTTCAGTAAATAAGGACGAAAAATCCTACATTAACTCACCAATCATGGTATACTCCAATAAGGCCTCTGTCATATATAACACCAAGAGTTAGTGGCTTCCGAGCAGGAACAACATTCATCACCCATACTGGATCTGAAGCAAGTGCTGCTGCAAAACCTCCAAAAAATGCATTCATGTCCATGACATTGCGCACTGCCAGAGTCCCAAGCTTCAGATTCAGAGTATTCTTATAATAGGTAACTCTCCTTGTCCACCGCCTTGTGTCTGCCCGAAACAAATCAATCCCGTTTTTCATGACGAATGCCCTTGAAGGAGCTCTTGTTAGCCTGTCTGGCCACTTAGGAATCATCCCAAGAGGAAATTCACCATTCACAGAAGATGTTGGAGTCACACATCTTCTTAACTTAAAGTACCTACCCCAACAAAAGAGAAAAGAAACTTAGAAGAACACAATGTTTTAGTTCTGGAAACATCAAGACCCATGGCATAAGTGTGGCAACCAGGAATCATCCATCATACAGCTAAATATAATTATGTGGAAATTCATGTTGGTTTCTTGAAGAAAATAAAGGCAGATCCTGATAAGAATTCTAAATTTTTCTAAACGCTTTCCATAGCAATTACCATGCATTACTGGGGTCATTTGATTCATCACAAGATTCAAGACCAAATTCATTTTGGTTTGGTAGACATGAATCTCCATCAGGCTTTTTCCAAATGACTGTATTCCCATCTACGGCAATCAACTCATAACACAATGCTCTTGCCACAGACTGGAGGTCTGCCCACTCCTTATCTTGTTTAGGCCACTGTACAGGGGGTCCAGAGATGACCAAATATCCACCTGGGCGTAGCAGCCGGTCCACTTCAACAAAATAAGTTGCATCTACAAAAAGGCATAAATCTAAATATTAACACCAAACAAAGAGATATAAAATAAGAACATATCAAAATCTGTACACATACACACACACACAAACACCTACTATAAGCTGTGAAAGGGATCAGGCAACGGGAACAGTGAATTAAGTCGAATGCAAATGCAGGAAATGGGAGTCTGCGAGTGCCTAGCATTAGAACAAAGGCTGGTATTCCTCTTTCCAATGCAAATTGTATTTGTGCTTTGTGTGAATCTCTAGGAGCAAACGAGAGTGTCAAAATGCCTTCAGATAACAATGAACCCCCAAAACTTGCAACCTGCAAAAGGATTAATAAGGATGATATTCAAACAGCACAAGAGTATGAGCATAACAAGATAACACACTACTAAAAAAATCAAACTTACCCCACATCCCATATCAAGGGCAGTCCTAAGAATTCCACCATTTATGGGAATGTACTGCCCGAGTTTCTCGATATACTGAGCGGCACCATCAGGGAACATTGTTCCACCACCAGGGAAAATAAAGTAGGGACCTTGCTCTTTCATCCATCCTTGGTGACCTTTCCTGTCGGCAATTTTATTGTGTGGCATATTGGAATGCCATATCTAAAAATTACAAAATTAAAACTGTTTAAAGTATAACATTAATAATTTACTTGTTTCTTAAAAGGGGTTCATTTATGGCAACAATGGAGAACAATTTTCTATACAAATTCTATTTAATAATAAAGAATAGATCCCAAGAAATCCACAAATTGTTAGCGACTAAGAAAAGTTACCTTCTGCAAGCTTTCCGGCCACCGAACAGGAATCTTATACCCAGGGGGAGGAGGGATCAAGCAAAGCGGCATTTCATCAGGCAAAGGGCAATGCCTTTCCCTATATAAATTCATCTCCCTACTCAGCTGGCTGTTCCGCCTTGGGTCCTCACACGGCATATGATCAACGGAATCGGCTGGGCATGCTTCGATTGGCTTGT
Source organism: Abelmoschus esculentus (assembly GCA_035048815.1). NCBI lineage: Eukaryota > Viridiplantae > Streptophyta > Magnoliopsida > Malvales > Malvaceae > Abelmoschus > Abelmoschus esculentus. Next base: position 4,905,457 of record JAUCBN010000026.1, on the reverse strand, counting down.
GGTGCTGGCCGAGTTCAACCAACGACACCAAACGATGTCGTTGCCTGGGATCCGATGTGGAAAGCAACAAGGCTTGCCTACCTGAGGCAGCCATGGAATCCCCTAGAGGTGTGAATACTAAGAGGAAGAACAAGATGACGAGTCCGAAGAATACGGCTGAGACGATGTCCAACAGCTTCCATTGGCGTGTGTTCCGTTTTGATGCTGGTAGATTCAAGTTCCCCATGGTTTTTGATCTTGTATAAGATTAGTGTGGAGGTTGTAGATCCAGATTGTGTGGGTTGCAAATGCCGGTGCCGATGGTTTTAGAACTTCAAGATTAGAGAAGTTGTGAGATAAGTTGTACGGAATGAGGAGCAATGCAGTAGCATGTAGCGTTGCTTGTGCGGGGGACTGAAATTGATTAGAAAATGATTATTTATAATTTAACATTCGAACACGGGAGTTATCTAAGAGATATAAAAGTTTAATTTATTTATTACTTAATTGAAATATTTAAAGATGATAATAGAGTGGGACAAGTGTCTTAAACTTAAGGATGGTAACGGATCGGGTTTTGGTCGCTCCAATTTTGACTCGAAATTTAAATTTTTTGATTTGATTTTGATTCGATTTTAATATTTTTTATTTCGATTTTATCCGACTCGATATTATAAAAATCATAGCCCAATTTCAATCCAATTATGATATTTTAATAAAAAATCCAAATAAACCCGACCTAACCCAAAAAAATAAAAAAATATTATATATTATATATAAAATATATATATCGGGTCAGTTCGAATTGGGGAATTTTCACTCTAAATATAACCTCGATCCAACCCGACTTTATTTTTTTAATTATCCGACTTAACTTGAGTCCAATTTTTAAATAAAAAACCTTTACCCGATCGAATCAAATCAAAATCCGACGAGGATAGGTCAAATTGATATCCCTACTTAAACTCGCCCCATATAATAACTCCTAAATCTGCCTTTATCCATCTTAAATAAAATATTAATTAATTTATTTTATTTTGTCTTGATATACTATCCTTTAAACCTATTCTTGACTTAATAAATTAAAAAATTAATCTTCGTCGAAGATAAATATTACATTTAATTATTTTTTCATCACAATTATAAATTATATTTTTAAGTGAATTTAAATATATATAATTATAAAATAAATTTAAATCGATTTAAAAAATTAAATATATTAAAATTAAAAAACCTAACCGATGGAGTACATAATAAATAGCGATAGGCCGTACAAAGCCCATAGATTTCGTTTTCTGTCAATGACTTATTCTCAGTATACCGATTACGATGTATGGTTTATGTAATTTCATCTGGTGGATGGAGTTTCTTTTAGAAAAAAAATCTTCTATTTTCCAGTCACGTCTTTTTTTATATTTTATTTTTTAAAAAATTAAAATTAAAATTAAAATTTAAAATCTAATCTAATTTTATATTTTAAACTTTAAATTATAGAGATAGGCACGGGTCGGATCGGGTTGGGTCGAATTTTTGGCCCATCCGCACCCAATCCGGAAAAATATATCCGCCATCCGATCCGACCTAAATTTAGGGTGAAAAAAATTGATCCGATCTGACCTGATTTTTAAATTTTAAAATTTGACCTGATCTGATCCGAATCATTAAAAAAATTTAAATTTTAGGGACTTAATTGTAAAAAAATAAAATTTTTAGATCCAATTGTAAATAAACTAAAATTTCAGTGACCTAATTATAAAAAAAATTAATTTTAGTGACCTAATTATATAAAATATATTTAAAGAGGGATTATAATTGCAAATATCCCTAAAATATATATAGAAAAATTACACAATCAGTCTCTGGTCGGATTTTTTCCATCCTAAACCCGAACACGACTCGAAATGACCCTTGAAAAAAACTCAACCCGACTTGACCCCAAATTTTCTTTTAAAAAAATCCGACCCGTTCAGACCGGGTCGGGTTGAAACCCGTTGAATTCGGGTTTCGTGCCCATCCCTATTAAATTATAATCTTAATTTTTTAAACACTAATCATAACTCTAAACTTTAAACCTTAAATCTATTATTTTAAAGTGAGACACAATGAAAAATAATTTACACCGGTTAATTATTTTTCTTTATATACTCTTGTAGGATTAGTTTAGCATTATTCTAAAAAATATACTATAAGAAAGTAATTTTAATTTGATTTAAAATACAAATATTTGGATATTATAATAAAAAAGTATTTTAATAAAATAAAATATATATTTTAGAATTTGAAAATATAAAAGAAATTGGTGGTTAGAGGTGTTCATTCTCGGATACACCCGATTTTCATATACCTAATTCCTCTAAGTACTTTCTTTGGCATGTGTTTTGGCTCACTTAAGTCGAGTATTCGTTATTTTGTTATCTGAGAAATTCGATTAATCAGATAACGAGTATTTTATTTATATTTTTTTAAAAAAATCACATAGTCAAGGATAGGCACGGAACCCGAATCCGACAGGTTTCGACTCGATCCGGTCTGAACGGGTTGGATTTTTTTTAAAGAAAATTTAGGTTTGGGTCAGGTCGGGTCAGATTTTTTTAAGGGTGATTTAGGGTCGGGTCGGGTTCAGGTTTAGGATAAAAAAATTCGATCCGACCCGACCTGAGACTAATAGTGTAATTTTTTCATATATATTTTAGGGATATTTGCAATAATGATTCTTCTTTATATATACTTCATACAATTAGGTCATTAAAATTATTTTTTTACAATTAAGTCATTGAAATTTTATTTTATTTATAATTAGATCCTTAAATTTTATTTTTTTTACAATTAAGTTCCTAAAATTTAAAATTTTTTAATGATTCGGGTTGGGTCGGATCGAATTTTTAAGCTTAAAAATCAGGTCGGGTCGGGTCGGATTTTTCACCCTAACCTCGGGTCAGGTCGTGTGATGGGTGAAGGGTGTGTGTTTTTGGGTCGGGTGCAGGTGGGTCGAAAATCCGACCCTACCCTACCCTACCCGTGCTCATCCCTACAATTGTAAACACATAAAATTTAAAAGTTTATAATACATAATCCAAATACAAAAATTAGTGACTTCAAATTAGTTTTAAATATTTGTGTATATATATATATAAATTAAATTTTATCGTAAAAAAATATTAAAAATATTAATTTTGTTTTTAATCTTGTATTAATAAATTAATAAAAATATATTTAAAAAATTTTAAACTTTACAAGTATATAATGTAAATAGTAAAATAATTTATAGATTTAAATTTAATTTTAAATAAAAATATTATTTAATTTAAAATAAAAATATAATTTAAAATTTAAAAAATTAAATATGTTGGATCGGATAGGGTATGAATAGTCAAAAAAAAATGTCTGAAAAGTTTTTTTTGGCAGCCTCACAGCTGCCCTAATATATTAACCCGACCGCTGTCCTAAATTAAAATATTAATTTATCTTGTCTTGTCCCAATATTCTATATTACTATCTTTTATATTTGATCCAGATACTCATCCAAAAAAAATAAAAAAAATTAATCTTTATCGATTATAAATATTAGATTTAATTAATCTTTAACCGCAATAAAAAATTATAATTTTTAAGTGACTTTAAATTTATATATAAAAAAATTCTTAAATCACCCACTTGTTAAATTATATATTTTAGAAAATAAATTTAAATCAACAACGGAAAGAATAAAAAATATTAAAACTCGTACAATATTTAATAAAATTTTTATGATAAGTAAAACAAACTTTTTAAGGGAAAATTAATTTGGTCCCTTTCGAGCTTTCTCAATATTAATGGTCACTACTGATAGAATATACTTTATTTGGTTTGGTCTTATCTTTGAATATTGTTAATAAGATTTTCTAAAATTTTAATTTAACTCATTTACGATTTAAATTTATATTAAAAGTAAATCACACATTAATCCTTTGAATTTAAATTTAAATCTTCAATAAACTTTTATATTTATAAAATTTAATAATTTAATTTCTCTTGACTAGTTCTGTAAAAAAATATAGAAAACGAAATGTGTTTTAAGACTCAAATTTTGTGTTTGTTTATTGTACTTTTAAATTCTGTGTATGCAACTAAAAGAAATTCATCGTATATGACAAATATACAATTTAATGAGTTTTTTATTATTCTATTCGAATTAATTAACTAATAAATCAAATAAAATCGTTATTAATTACTGAGAAATGTCGAATTAACTACTTTGCCAACAAAAATCACGCATAAATCAACATCTCGTTTTTCAGTGAAAAGAAAGCAACAAGACAACAGAGCACACTTTATTTTATACTGGTTGCTTAAGTTTGGTCGGCAATGGCGATGCAGTCCAGTACTGTTTCACGGCAAACAGAATCTTGATTCTTTCATGGGGTCCATCTTCATGGTCGAAAATCTTACCATCCCATTGCATACCATCCATTAGGTTCTTCAACTGAACCAAAATATCAACATCGTCTCTGATTATTACACCCCCTTCCGGGCGTAAAATCCTGTCAAGTTCCAAAATGATATACTCCATTTCACATCTGCAACACAAAAACGTTACGACATGACAGTTACGTTGCGTTGTGACAGCAATTTAAACTATGAACAAAACAAAACACAGTCTTAGGTTTGGTTGTATCTGTTCTTACTTGTTTTTGTACAGGCTGAAGATTGAATCAGCATGAATGAAATCGTATGTCCTAGGATACGTAGACATTGCTTCACACCTACAAACAAATAAACGAGCACAACATTAATGGAAGCGAAATGATGAACGTCGGAAAATGTAATTAATGGACTTAAGGAAGATACCAATTTTGATATGTTCCGATCAATCCACGTTCGTAGATGACGCCGAGTGTGTTGGTTTGATCGGCTTCGACCGGGACAGTGTTCATCACCCAGACAGGATCGTTAACTAGAGCAGCTGCAAAGCCTCCCAAGTAAGCATTCATATCCAACAAGTTCCGGTACGGACTGGTCTCCGCCAGTCGATAATCGATGATCTTGTAATACTCGACTCTCTTCTTCCATAGCTCCGAATTTTCGACAAACGTTGTCTCTGTAATTCCTGGTAAACTGCCACTGCTGATCCTCGGAGGGATTGCGTTTAACCTCTTGGGCCATTTAGCTAGTTCCCCACCAGCGACTTCGTTTACATTGGATACTTCGGGCAATGGGGTTAAACATGTCTCCAATTTTGTGTACCTGCTCCAAAGATGTACATTAGTATCGGATACGAGTATTTACGTTGGAACTTTTTCATAAATATTCGAAATCGAATGGAAAAAGGTCTCACCATGCCGTGTCAGGATTTTGATCCTGGCAAAACCGTGGTCTTTTGTAGACTTTCCTGTTAGCTTTGCAATGTATGTGATTAGTAGGTTTCTGCCAAATTGCAAGATCATCTTTCTGCACAAATTTTTTCCAGCATAGGCTTTTAGCCACGGTTTCGATCAGAGACTGCTCCGATTTAAGATCGTCAGCAGTCCGATTCCAACCTTTCCAATACTTTTCCCAGTTTATCGGTGGTCCTGACAGTATCCAGTAACCCCCAGGACGAAGGACTCGATCGGCTCAAAGTCACTAAGTTTTTTCCCCCGAAAATGTTACACAATGTGTCTGAATTGGAAGACAGATCGTTTACCATATTGTCCCCATGGGATGAGGCAACGAGAGCAATGCGCCATATCGAAAGCTCTCGAAGGGTGCGGTAGCCTAATCGAGGCGATGACTCCAATCATTGCCGGCACACCTCGTTCAAGCGCGAATTGAACCTGAGCTTCATGAGTGTCCCTCGGTGCAAACGACATTGCTAGGATGTTCCGTGATAGAAGGTAAGCTCCCCAACTCGCCACCTTATCAATCGGTTCAAACGAAAACCAGCATTATATTATGGTACCAAATAAAAACAATGTACTTAAACGGTTCAACATCGACCAAGTCCAAGGTTCGATTTCCGATGTTCGAAACATTTCCCTGTTCTGAAGTCAGTAATCCTCTTCTATGCATAAAAAACAAGAATAGTAATTGCTATTCTAAAAGATAAAACATAAACAGATAGAAGGAAGTGGAAGTTTTGGCAATGAACACTAGTCACCTACTTTTATACACAATCTTTCCCCAAATGGCTAAAAAACATTGAATTTTCTTAATTAACACTATTTATGGAAAGTTTTTAATTTGGGGATTCCATTAAAAAGAATTGGCCACTAAAAGTAATTGTTTGGTCTAATTATTTGCTGGCAGTATAAAAAAATATTCTTTCCCCCTATGGAAGCCTTGATTTGAGTTAGGGATAAACTGAGGAGTGCTAGAGAGAAAGTTATATCTATTTCAGAGACGAATAAGACGGCCTCAGTACACCTAAGTCGTCCGTGATCTAATACTCGAAATTTTAAACTTTACTTTCATATGTATATTCTTGTAGTGAAACAAAAGGAAACAACATTCAGAGTAATTTGGAAGATTGAACTCTCCAACCATCAAACTCTCTTTTCCGGTAATTTCCGACCAACTTTCCTTCTCTCCAAACAAAGAAAAGAAAAGCCGGTTCAAAACTGAACAAGCTGTTCTGTTTTGATTGAAAACGTTTAAAAATGAACGTAAAATGTAATAAAAAGGGTGTAATTATAACATACAAACGTACCCCACAGCCGGTATCAATGGCGGTTCTTATTGATCCATCTTTGAGATTGATCAACTTATCGATATCGTCAATGTAAGCACCGGCTCCACGTGGGAACATGGTGCCGCCGCCGGGGAATCTGAACCGGTTTTCTTCGACCCGAACCCAATTCTGGTTCTTCTTCTCGATGGTCAACTCTTTGTGAGGCACGTTAGCGAACCATGCAAACTCTCGACTCTCCGGCCACCTGAAAGGAATCTTGTAACCGTACGGCGCCGGGATTCTGCACTTCAACAACTCGTCTTTTTCCGGGCAATGCCTTTCTCTGTATATAAGCATATCCCTATCGAATTTCAAAGACCTTTGCACGTCCTCGCACGGGGTGTACTCGGACAAGGAAGTGTTACATGGAGGGAAGTGAGGTGCACGCGCCGTCTCGGATGGCGGATCGGGAGAGAGATGGTGAGGCAAGAAGTCGAGTTGGTTGGTTGTTTTGATGGGAGAGCAAGAGACTGAGGATTGGATTAATCCGCTACCGGCAACGGCGGAGGAGGTGGAGATGAGGCCGATGGAGTGCTGCCATGTTCCGATAAGGTAAAAAGTAGTGCATAGAATCACTACGAGAATGATGTAGTAGAGGCTGAACATTTTGGTGTTGAATAATGTCATTTGAGAAAGTCTTCTCGAAAAACAAGCCATGGCGGCCATGGAAACAAAATCAAATCTTCAACGAAGAAGAAGAAGAAGAACAGAATACAGAGAAAGAAAATGCTTGCATATGAAACATATATATGGAAACTGGAAAGGCTCTTGGCTGGTTAAAGGGACAAATTAAAAGATTATATATTTTAATTATTAATAAAATTATTTAGAATTTATACTTTTAAATAATAATAAAAATAAAAAAATTAATAGAATAAAATAAATTTTCTCACAGTATATTTTGATATAAAAAAATTATACAATCCTTTTATAAAATTTAAAATTTAAATCTTAAAATTCAGTTCTCTATAATCTTAAACCCTAAACTTTAAATTCTAATAAAATTTTTAAAATTTTACACTATACACGTTAAATCCTTAAACCTAACCTAAACCTTAAATTTTAAATTAAAAATTCGTATATTAAAATATCTTTTATTCGTATATATATTATGAAAAATATGTATCATTAGATTGTGAATACAATGAATATAGTAACATATTATTTAATAAATTAATATTGTTTGATTTACTTAATTTGTTTTTTTATAATATTAATGTATAAATCTAAATTTTGTTAATGAATTCATTACAATTCTAACAATTAATTATGGCCTGTTTTTTTTTTTTTTTTATTGTGAGGTGGGTTTGTGATAAGATATGGCAATATTTCCAATTATGTTTTCCTTTTTTAATACGTTTTTCCTTAATTGTTTATCTTAAAATTCTTTTAAAATACAATTTATTATAATTATATGATAATATTTTCTAATAAATTTTACATAAGGAAAAAAAAATAGCTTGTTTGCTTTTTAATGGATTTTTAATTTATACGAAGTATGTCAATCGGTAACTTCAATCATATACTCTAAAGATATTTAAATATTATAATATTTATCCCTTTTATATTCAGATATATTAATTTCATATCATCTTGACTATTATACTGATGATAATATTAATCGAATTAAAATTTAATTAATATTTTTTATTTTAAGCTTTTTTATTTTTATTTTTTCCATCACATAAAATTATTGAAAATATAAATATATTGTTTTAACGAGTAAAGATGTTTAGGTGCTATAAAGGTGGAGTTTTGATATTCAAAAAGCACATTAAATACAGTGTTTATTAGCCAAATAAGTGAATGATTTGTATCGGAAAATAATTAATGTTTTAAAATTCCAAAGAATCTAAATTAATTTTACCAAGCAGTAGCAAATAAAGTAGAAGAGTCTGTTATCGAAAAAATTATATTACGAGTAAATTTCGTCATGTTATTTATACGATTAATCATTAAAAATTATTTATCTTATCATTTTTTATGTTATATTTTCTTAAATGGATCTTTACTCATATTTATTGTTAATTCATTTTAAAAATAATTTTTTTTCCAAGTGAAAATTCACTTAGAAAAAAATCTGACATGAAAAATTGATGAAATGAATATTTTTTAGTGGTTGGTCCTATGGATACGTGGTGTGACTTACCCATAATATAATTTCTCCTGTTACTGGACTTCTTTCTATTGCAGTCGTAGTTGAACCAAGACGATTGTAGAGTTTTTAGGGGAAATTATGATTCGGATTTTTCCGGCGATAGATTTGACATTTTCGAAAGATGGTATTTAGGATCAGGACGGTACATGACGAGAGACAAATCACGAGTTATTCGGGTAAAACTTGATTCAATTGAATTTGATTCGATCTCAAACTCAACTCAAATTTCTAAAGAGACAAGTCGAGTTACTTAATATCTGACTTAAAAAAATCGTTAGATACTTAAAAATATGATATACTATTTATTATTTTTTTAATTTAAAATCTAAAATTTTAAACTTAAAACCCTAAAATATAATAATGGCTAAATATAAGTTTAAACCCAAAATATAAATCATAAATTATAAACCTAACAACTTAAATTTCTAAAACTTAAACTAACGTTATATACCATAAAATTAACAAATTTGAATTTTCGTAAATTATTTAATCAAAATTTGAATTTTCGCAACTTATTTAATCAAAATTTGATATCAAAATAATTTTTTTTAAAAAAATCTGATATCAAAATCAAAACCATCTCCAAACGTTTGATTTAATGAATTGAAGAATTAAAGATGTAAAGAAATAGAAAAAAAAATTGACTAAATTAATAGAATATTATAATTAAGATCAAATTAAACAAAATATAAAAATTGAGGACTTAATATATAAATATATATTAACCGTTACGTTATCGATTTTTTTAAAAAAATTCAAATTAATATGTTATGTTTTTTAATTAAAAAATCAATTTATACCATAAGACAGGTAAAAAATATAAAAATTTAAAGAATAATTCAAAAATCATTTTTACAGCTTATCTAAAATTTTTGGATCAAATTTAAGAACACTGACACTGATTTTATTGTAAAATTGTTTAAAAGACAAAAAAATAACCAACTTTATTGTTTTTAAGGAAACCTAATCTTATTGAATAATCATTTAAATATTTGAGGGAAAATTCTACGACAGGTATCGAATACCGTTGAACACTGTTAATGATGAACACAGCTGAACAATATTAAACTGATTTTTAAATATTAAAAAATTTTAAGGACTCAAAATTAATTATAAATTATTTAAATTAATTTTTTTATTAAAATATTTTCTATGTATATTTTATTTTATTAATTAAATAAAAAAATACTAAACCCTAAAAATTAATTTAAAAATAAAAAATTAAACTCTAAACCCTAAAATCAAAATAAAAAATCTAAATCATAAAACATTAAGTTACGAACCCTAAAATATAATATTAAAATCCTATATCCAAAACCTAAAACCAAAATACTAAAAATACTAAATCATAAACACTAAATCCAAACCATAAAATCCTAAACCCTAAAATAACAAAAATTCTAAACCTAAAATCTTAAACTAGTTTGGGTTTATGTTTTAGAGTTTCATATTTTTTATTTTAAGGTTTAGGTTATATTTTTAGATTTTCTAATTTAGGGTTTTATTGTTTTAAGGTTTATAATTTATGATTTAGGGTTTTGGATTTTAGGGTTTAAGGTTTAATATTTTAGGCCTTTGACTTTAGGTTTTTAAGTTTCTGATTTAATATTTTTATTTTTAAATTAAAAATAATTTTAAAAATAACTTAAAAAAATGAAAATAATATATATATATATATATATATTAAAATTTTTATCTTAAATAATTTGAAATTATATGTTTAGTCCTTAGAATTTTAATTTTCATTAATTAATTTAATAGTGTTCAGCGGTGTTTATCGTTAGTGGTGTTCAACAATGTTCGACGCACGTGGTAGACTCATCCTTGTATGAGATATTATTGTTATATTATTTATGAGATTAATTAATTAAATATATTTACTTTATTAATATTTTATCATTTTCTTATTAAGTGAATCATCACTCGGTAAAACTGTTTTTAAATTTAATTTAGTGAAAATTTAATTGATAAAAAGACGAGATAAAATAAATAAATAAATAAATAAAATAAATGCATTTGATTGATTTGTCTTATAAATGATTTGACGGGAATAACTATAATATAATTTCTCATAATAAAATATGTTTTATTTTTCTAAGAATATATAAATTATTAGTATCCTTAAATTTTAAAAAATGACTCTTCAACAAATATTTTTTTTATAAAATTTAGTAAAGAATATTGAGTCTTATTGTCAATTCACACATCACATAAGCATACACTCATTTTAATTTTTTTTTTCTATTTTTCATAACTATTTTTATTTTTGTCTTACAAATATTTAGATTTAATCATTTAAAACTCTCATTTTTGTCTTATAAATAATATATTATATTTCTATATAAATATATATACTACTTATTAAAATTATTTATAATTTAATAAGTTAAACTATTTAATATGTGTACTTGAGATCATAACATTATTTTTATATTGTGTTATATTTCTATATAAATATAATACTCTTGAAAAATATTTAAAAAGTATGTTTAATATTTAATTGTATTAATAACATGTTACTTTCTTTTGTAAATTTTAGATAATAGAAATAATTTTATAAATGCAAATATTTTTAATTTATGCAGTCTGCTGGAGTTTTGATGGGAAACTTTTCTTTTAGTTAATTTTATTAGAGTTTATGATTAGGATATTTTATATAAGGATTCTGCAATGCAATGGGAATGCTTTTATTAACCATAATAATTTTAGATAAATTATTTTAGTGATCATCGAATTATATGATTGTATTTATTTTAACTATCGAATTATAGAATTTATCAATTAAGTCACTAAACTTATTAAATTGATCTATTTTAATCACTATCGTTAAAATGCTAACGGAGGAGTGACGTGATAGTTAATAAAAGTTTATAAAATTATATATTTAATCATATTATTTACCTATTATATTAATTTAATCATAAATTTAATTAAAAAAATTAATCATTGCGCTAAGCCATGAGATTTGAAACGACGACCCGAAGACTGAAATCTTATGTTTTTACCGTTGCACAAAGCCAACTTTAATGATTTGAGTTATGTCATTTAATATATATCTTATAATAAAATAAATGCTAAAGCATAAAAAATAAAATAGTTAAAAGAAGACTCGACTCAAATTTAAAATATTTTAAATTGAATATTAAATATATTTTTAAAAATATTTGATCAAATATTTATAATATTGATTTTAAAAATAATAAAAAAATCAAACCTAAATATTTTATTTTTAATATTTTTAAATCAAATATTTAAATATTCAAATATTTAAATTAAATATCAAATATTTAAATTAAATATCAACGTTTAAATCAAATATTTAAATCAAATATTCAAATATTTACTAAAATATTCAAATATTAAAATTAAAATTTAATCAATTTAAATATTTAATATTTGATTAAAAATATTCAAATATTTAATTTAAATATTTGAATATTTAAATATTTAAATATCTAAAAAGAATATCAAATCTCTCAATTACTAAATGAATCTGTCATTAAAAAAACTTAGAGACCAAAAATATAAGTATATCTATTTTGGACTTGTCCAAATAGAAATCAAACCTCTTAGTTTAGAAGCCACAAAAATATCTCAATATTAGTGATTTTAAGAGACCAAAGACATTATGTTTAATGATTCTTCACTAGAAACAATAGAAACAAGTCTTTGTACAAGACCAATACACTTTAATTGTTATTCAAATTTTATGATCTCTTTAATTGATAAAAATATTTTAAAATTATTAACTCTCCAAATTCATACTTATAATTATAAAGTGTTTCCTGGATCAGAAATTTTGACTTTAATTTATAGGTTACATTACAAAGCAATATACTCTGTAATAAATATTAAAGCTTTAATCCAAAGTCCAAAAGGAGAAGCTCTCCTAATAGAAACAAATACAACTAGATCTCGCATCACAATACCAAAAATTATTTAGTGGCATGAAATTAGCCTTCCGATAAATAGAGATTAGAAGGAGCCACATCTTCGGTGAAAACGGATTATATTAAAAGTAACTCCTTAAGAGAAATTATCCAAGATAATACTGGAATAGTTGAATTAATTTTTGATAGACTAAAAAGATTACCCCAAGATATTTATTTTATATGCAAGTGTAAGTACTCCATTTTAAAGATTAAATATCGTAAAATCAAGTAATGATTTTAGGGTAACTAGAGCCTCTATTTCTTTTGTCTCAAATACATTAAGAACTAATTTATAAGGAATAGATAATTTCTTAAATTTTATTCAACCTATTTATGCTAGGTAAGTTGAGAGCCCAAAAATTCACCAAATATGTCTTAAACATATTCCTCCATGACTGATAATAGAGGAGATAAAAATTTTAAAAAATATGTTTTAGAAAATTCTTTTAAAATCAATAAAAAATGGTGTTGAAAATATTTTATTTTAATAAAAACAAAAAAAAAGGAAAAATATTTTAAAGACTACGAAAGAGAAAAAGATAAAATCCTTCAAGAATATTATGAAATTATAAATATTCTTAAAATTTATATAAAGTTCTTCACATGGTTCAAAGAATATTTTTTGATTAGTATAATAAAAAATTATACAAATTGACAAATAGGAAGAGGGAAAGTTGAATATCAACGTCCCTTTTAACGAAAATTTCCTACATTTATAAACATATAGACATAAAAAAAGTTCTTTGAGAATGAGAAATCCTGATGCATGAGAATAAATTTCTTCAAAAGATATTAAATGATTGTTGAACAAAATAATTATACAAATCTTAGTCTTCATATCATAGGAAAACAATTAGAATCCTAAGAAAGAAAAAAAAAGAAGAAAAAATTCTATGAAATCAATTTTTACGTCTAATGAGATTTCAAAAAGTTATCAAAAAAATATTTTTATCTAAAATACAAGACATTCTTAATAAATTAGAATTCAAGCTTATAACTCCTGACACTATAATACCTACACAATATTCAATAAATACTCTAAATAGAAATTACGGTTCAGAATAATCGTCTGAAGATTATCACATAAATAAAATAAATTGGAAAGAACCTAAAAAATTATATTTATCCAAAAATTACTGCAATATATTTAAATATTTTAAAAAACCAGTTTTTTAAAATAAATATAATACAAACACCATTTACGAATAGAATATATAGATGGTATGTCTGAATATAATATTTTTAGCCTATTACAACAAATGATGATGGTGTCAAATGTTTATAAATCCCAAAATTAAAATGGTTTAACCGATGGTCAAGCTATAACAAATCTTTTAATTGCTTGGTTCATTGGTCAATTAAAAGGATGGTGAGACCACGTTGCTCACCAAAACTCATTAAATTTTTTAAAAAGGTATTAAAAAAGATGATTAAGGAAGAATTATCTTAGATGAACATGGGAGAGAAATCCAAAATGCAATTGCAACCCTTATTTTCTCGATTTCTAAAAATTTCATAGGCGACCTGTCTCACCTCAAAGATAAAAATTCAGAATTATTATCAAACTTAAAGTGTAAAAAATTAATAGATTTCAAATGGTACAAAGATGTTTTTATGACCAGAGTCATGCAAAAACCTGATAATCAACAATTTTTCTGAAAAGAAAATTTTTTAGCAGGACTTTCAAATCTTTTAGGAGAAAAAGTTAAAAATTAAATTAGAAAAAATTATAGAAGAATAATTCCTTATGAAAAACTCACATATGGTGAATTAATTAGTTTTACCCAAATAGAAGGATTAAAAATTTGTCAAAATTTAAAACTACAAAAATAACTTAAAAAAATATATATTTATAAAAAAGAATTAGGACCTATCTACCAACAATTTGATATAAAGGAAGAATATTTTCTTTTAAAAATTGTCCCCCCAAAGAAAAACCAAAAATATCCCAAAATATTATAAAAACTAAAATATAAGAGATTTAGAAAGGAGAAAAAGCAACATAAACCAAATAAAAAATTTGATAAAACAATAAAATGTTGTAGGTGTAGAAAGACATGACATATTTCAAGTATTGCAAGATTAAAAAAAATTAATAACTTAAACTTAGATGAAGAGATTGAACAAAAAATTAATGAAATCTTTTTAGAAACTACAACTACTGAATAAGACACTTCAACAAAAACAAAAAAATTATAAATTGATGAATTACACACTACATTAGAATCTTCTAAAGAAGATTAAGCTATGATCAATATGTTAACAAAAGACCAAGAATTTATAATAGATGTTATTGATAAAATTCAAGATCCAAAATTAAAAAGGAATATTTATTAAAACTTAAAGATTCGTTAATAAATAAGCAAGAAAAAGAGAAAAAAATGATCTCTAATCCTTCTCAAACGTATAATTTATAAGATATAATTTTTGATAGATATGAACAAACAAAGCCTAAACAAGTTACAAATTTAGAATTATAAGTAGAAAAAAAAATAAAAAAGGAACTTTTAGAATTAAAAAATATCAGCAAGAGATAAAAAATTATATATAAGATTTAGGTCATAATGGTCTTTAAAAATCCTTTTCAGAAGATGAACCAGAAACTGAAGAAACAATAAAAAATTATATGATGGTTCTGACCGAAGTTTCAATACAAAGATATTTAATAAAAATTAATTTATTAATAAATAATGAATTCTATTTAGAAACAATAATCCGTTTCGATACTAGAATAGACCAAAATCATATAAGAGAAGGTACAATTACAACAAAATATTATTGTAAGACTCGTTACATTGGGCTTCCGGTCCAAAACCCGTATTTGAAAATTTCTTTCAAAAACCCAATAAAACAACTCCAAATTCAGATTCAAATCCAAATCCGTTTTCAACATAAATCTATAAATCATGAAATTCGAGTAACTTTAAAATATTTGGAGCTCCCAAAATTATACAATTCAATTTAAAGCATTCGACTCAATTAATTAAAACAGAGTTACAAATTACACATATAGGGTCCTACAAGTACATAGCCTACTATGCCTAGTAACAATACTATGACAACAAATATCGATGCTGAACCCACCATGATGATACTCCGAATAATTTTCCTTAACTTACGCACGAAAACACATTTCGAAATGCTGAGCTAAAAAAGCTCAGTGGCTACTCTACCAACCGGTTCACATCAAACATAGCATACATAAGCATAAGCAACATGAATGATGATATGTCATGAGTACGATGACGCTATCATAACTAAATAAATACATGATATCATGCTTGCATATTAACGGCACATATCATATGCATGTCAAGAGAAGTCCAAACAACAACTCAAGTATCCTTATCTCATATTTATATCTCATATATATATATATATATATATATATATACATATATTCAGTGTCCATATCACCTCATAGTAGTATAGAAGTAGGGAACCACATAATACTCTAAGGAACCCATCAACACTAAGCAAGGTACTAGTCGGTCTTCCGCATAATATACTAACGATAACCCATTAGCACTAAGCAAGGTTATCAATTTTACCTTTCATATAATATTACTCTAGTAACCCATTAGCATTAAGCAAGGTTTCTAGGTATTATGTCTCATAATTATATAATATAATCTAGGCAACCCATCAACACTAAGCAAGGTTCCTAGTAAGCCACGTAACTTGTATATAACACCCCAACTCTTATTGGTTTTCATATTAACTTAACTTATCAAAATTCCAAACCATTATTTGTTACACTCTTGATCGAGGTTAAAGGCCCATTTTCTTGTTTTAATATTCATTTTGTAGCTTAATTCACTCTTAGGGATCCGTTACATGAATTATAGAAAACCTTAGACTCAACCCTTAAAGCTTGGGGCAGATTGCCTAGAGCATCGATACGCCTATGGGGCAGTATAAAAATGACCCGTGTCGAAATGCTTCACTTGCGTTTCGATACGCTACGATGATTGTTCAGAATTGAGGGAAATACACATTCTTATCAATACACCTATGTGGCTGTATTGAAACTACCAGTATCGAAACACTTCCCTTGCGTTTTGATACTCTGTGACGATTATACAAGACTAAGGGAGTACATACCTGTATCGATACGCCTATGAACTCTTAAAATCCAATCCCGAACTAACCTATAAGCCCCCTCTTAAACCTTCATCCTCACCAAACTAACACTTTCTTACCTTGTTTTAAAGATCCTTGATAGACCTAAAACTTTCTCTCTACAATAAAAACAAGATTCTAAACAACAATCCCAAATATCATACCTTTAACAAACTCTTTTTCTTTCTTCAAGGTTGAGGAGAAGAGGAGAAAAGAGAAAAAAAATGAAGTCATTCTCTGTAGCTAAATAAACCCCCATCCCTCTTTCTTTCATCCTATTTGGTAATTACCAAAATACCCTCAGCCTAACAACACAAAATCCCGACAATCATGTAAGACCAAAGCCTAAGTCCCAACAAGGCCCAAAACACTCAAACTCAAGGTCTAAAACCGAAGCCCAATACTTCGGGTTAACTCGACACTTGGATCGTAATTCTGGTCGAGACAACTCTCCCTTAAAGAAAATTTTTTCCTCAAAATTTACCTGTTAGGAAGAGATGCGAATCATGAGCTCTCATGTCCTTTTCAATTTCCCACTTCGCTTCTTCGACTCCGTGGTTTATTAGCAAAACCTTTACCAATGGTATACACTTGTTCTGAAGCTCTTTTACTCATCTATCCAAGATCCTTATTGACCTTTCTTCGTAAGTCAAATTCGTATTGACCTCAATTTCTTCAAGCTGAACAACATGCTAAAGATCCGAACAATAACGCCTCAACATATACACATAGAACACATCATGGATACATGCTAACTCTGAAGGTAAAGCTAGCTAGTAAGCCACTGGTCCTACTCTCTTGATCACTTAGTAAGGTCTAACGTGCCTCAGACTCAACTTTCCCTTCCATCCAAACCGGATGACCTCTTTCCATAAAGATACCTAGAGAAAGACTTTTTCCCCCCAACTCATACTCTATGTTCTTATGCTTATGGTTCGCGTAAGCTTTTTGCCTATCGAAAGCTAATTGCAACCTTTCTTTGATTAACTGAACTTTTTCTTCGGTCTCTTTAATAAGATTGGAACCTATTATTCTTCTTTAATTTAGTTCGGTCTAACACAAAGGTATCCTACAAATACGCCCATACAAGGCCTCAAAAGGTGTCATCTTTATTCTTGACTGATAATTGTTTTTGTAAGCAAACTCTATAATCGGTAACCGATCTTCCCAACTTCGAGCAAAGTCCACCGCACAACACCTAAGCATATCCTCTAAGTTCTGTATGACTCGCTAAGACTGTCTATAGGTCTTAGGAGGAAAAGTTGTACTGAAGTGCAACTTGGTATCCAAAGCCTTATGGATAGACCTCCACAACCTCGGTGTGAACCTTAGATCCTTATCCGATATGATCAATGAAGGTACACCATGCAACCTCATGACCTCCTTTATATACAACTGTGCTAACTTTTCTAACCTAAAGTCCATCCTTACTGGTAAAAAGAGAGCCAACTTAGTCAACTGGTCAATAATGACCCACACAATATCATGCTTTCTCAACATCATTAGTAACCTGGTGGCAAAGTTCATGGTTACACGATCTCACTTTTACTATGAAATCTGGATAGGCTGAAGCAAACCTGAAGGAACCTGATGTTCCACTTTCACAAGCTAACACACTAAGCATCTTGTCACAAACTCGGAAACATCTCTTTTTAAGCAAGGCCAACAAAAGAAGAGACGAAGATCTTGATACATCTTGTTACTACTTGGATGAACAAAAAACGAACTACAGAGAACTTCCCTTAAGATTCGATCTCTCAGATCCTCAAGAGAAGGGAAACACAAACGACCCTTGAACTACACGAATCCACTATCCTGTACCTCAAAGTTTGATACCTCACCTCTCTGGCAAACCTCAAGCTGAGCTACCAACTCCTCGTCTAACACTTGTTCTCTTTTTATCTCTTGAAATAGCGTGGGTTCCACACGCAACTCTGCCAATAAACCACCATTCTCGATCATCCTCAACTGGGCAAACATGGCTCTCATGTTCGACATGGACTTCCTACTCAAAGCATCGGCGATCACATTCACCTTACTAGGGTGATACTCTATGACGCAGTCATAGTCTTTGAACAACTTTATTCACCGTCGTTGTCTCAAATTCAGCTCTTTATGGTAAGCAAATACTTTAAACTCCTGTGATCGGTGTAGACATAACATTTCTCCCCATAGAGATAATGCCTCCATATCTTCAATGTGAAGATAACCGCTGTAACTCAAGATTATGCATAGGATAGTTTCTTTCATAGGGTTTCAACCTCACCCTTTTGCATGAGCACACAACCCGACCCAATCAAATAAGTATCGCTAAACACAACATAGTCTTTACCCATTTTCGGTTGCGTTAAGACCAATGCCTTCGTTAGATAAGCCTTAAGTTGCTAAAAACTTTCCTGTCTCCCTTCGTTTCATATAAATGAAATCCCTTTTGGAGAAACTTTGTCAACGATTCAGCTATGATCGAGAAACCTTTAACAAACATCCTATAGTATCCGGCAAGTCCAAGTAAATTATGGACTTCCGATACATTCCTTGGTGGTTTATATTCTAACATAACTTGGATTTTTTGAGGATCAACTCGGATGTCATCTGCTGTAACTATGTAGACCAAAAATGCCACCTCTGACAACCAGAACTCGCACTTACTGAACTTAGTGTAGAGACGCCTATCCCTCACAACCTTAAGAACCTTAAAAGATGCTAGTGCATTTGTGAGCCCAAACGACATCACTAAAAACTCATAATGCCCGTAATGCGTCCTGAAACCAATATTTTTGACATCCTCTTCCATCATTTCAACTGATAGTACCCTGATCTCATATCTATTGTAGAAAACACATGGGCACCTCTCAACTGATCAAATAGGTCGTCGATCCTAGGCAAAGGATAACAATTCTTAACCGTGACCTTATTGAGCTGATGGTAGTCGATGCACATCCTCATCGATCTGTCTATCTTCTTAACAAACAAAATCGGTGCTCCCCACAGTTGTACACTCGGTTTGATAAAACCTCTCTAAAGCAAGTCCTAGATATGCTATTTTAACTCTTTCATTTTTGCTGCTACAATACGATAAGGCCCTATAGACATCGGTGTCGTACTTGGCAACACCATTATAAAGAACTGTAACTCACGATAAGGAGGTAAATTGGGAACTCCTTCGGAAACATATCCACGAACTCACATACTGTCCTCAAACTCTCAAACTCAGGACCCCCAACAGATATATCTACAACATTTGCTAAGAAAGCCTCACAATCTTGCTGGATTAACCTCTGAGCTGACGAAGCTGATACAATATTCGGTAAACATGGGTTCCTCTCCCATCACAACAAGCTTAGACCCATCTGCAACCCGAAGCTTCAAGCTCTTCGACCTACACCAAAGGCTCTCTTCGTGTTCGAATAACCAATCCATCCTTAGGATTGCATCAAACTCCTAAAAAAGCAAGACCATAAGGTCAGCAGGAAAGATCGAACCTTGTACCTTGATTGGAAACCTTCGGTAAATCTTGTCTACCAACACATGTAAACATAAAGGGCTTGTTACACGAACTCCTATCTCCAGATCCTCGGCTAACAACCCCCAACACTAAGATATCCCACTACCAATATAGGAGTAGGTAGACCCCGAGTCCACAAGAGCAACTATAGGAACTGAAAATACGGTAAATGTACCTGAGATAACATCGGTAGTTGCACAATCCTCTTGTTCCCCCACAACATACTTTCTAAATGGTTCTTTCGCCTTGAACTAAAAGGTACCACTCGAACCATGACTCGCCCCTCCAAGGATAAAACCTTAACCTCTCTGGCTCGGATAACCGGTTTTCTGAACCTGCTCTATCGGCTCTCTTGCCTTCTCAGAAAAGTCTTTCATTAGTTGCTTTGATGGAACAAAACTGTAACAAGCTTCGATCGTGTTCCAACACTTTCCTCTATGGTTCTACCTATACTAAGGGCAAGTCAGAACACCTGATCTCCTCTAAGAACTCTCCAGGCTCATCATCGGAGATGACGTATACTACTTCATTCTACCAGCTGACTTAGACCTGTGCTTTGATCTTACACTCTGATTAGAAGCTACCTTATTCTTGTTCCATCAATTCCTATTCCTCCCCGAATAGGACTGAGAGTTATTGGAGTAACTATGATTACCCTCACTTGTATCACCTTGTCTGGAAGAACAACCATAGGTCAATCCTTGGACTTTCTCCAAGTTCTTTGCACTAGCGGTCAACTTAGAAAACACCTTAGGTAGGGTAGCAGTGAGATATGTCTGAATCTATCTCCTTAGGCCCTTCAAGAACCTCTTGCATCTCATCTTCTCTGTAGCCACCAACTCTAGAGCATACCAACCCAACTATAGGAACTCCTTGATAAGTGCTCAACTCACTATCACTTTCTACACTTTTCATGGGTACTTATCATCAAATCTACACCTACTTGAACCAATGCATGTACTTAATATGATATATTTAGGGAATATGCCATTAAAAATAATATTTGTAAAAAAGACATACTTTACTGCATTTTCATATTTATACAGGAACAAGTATTGTCGAGGCAACAGAATGAGGCCAAGGCAGGACCTGATGCCGAGGCAGCAGAGGATAAAAAACAATATGGCAGGCAAACTGAAGAGAAAAATATATCAAACTTATCCACGAAAATGCACACACACACTAACCTTATAGTTTGTCTTCTAGGTACACCCTTAGGTAACCGAAAGGATAAGCCTAAAAGAGAGATATAGTTATGGTGGGGAGAATAGATAGAAACATAAGACCAAGAGGGAATATAGTTTGACAAATTGATGGTTTGCATTGCTTGAGAACAAAAAATAGTTCAAGTTTGGGAGTGTGATAAGTGCTCAACTCACTATCACTTTCTACACTTTTCATGGGTCCTTATCATCAAATCTACACCTACTTGAACCAATGTATGACCTAATCTGATATATTTAGGGAATATGCCATTAAAGATAATATTTGTATAAAAAACATACTTTATTGCATTTTCATATTTATGCAGGAACAAGTATTGCCGAGGCAGAAGAATGAGGCCAAGGCAGGACCTGATGCTGAGGCAGCAGAGGATAAAAAGCAATATGACAGGCAAACTGAAGAGAAAAATGAGGAGAATGTTGCTGAACAAGAAGCCCAAAGATCGGAGCTGAACAACACATCAAAAGCCCAAGGACAAGGCCACGCGGGAAAGAAATCTTCTAGAAGATTAAACTTGGAAATACTTAACCTATATACATAACTTGTTCCCTACTCCAACTTGTACTCTATTTAGGAAAGGTTTGTCCTAGGCCAAACCTATATAAGGCATAACCATCCAAGGGACTAGGGAGAGCCAAATTTGAGAAAGTTTACCTTAGGAATAATTCTTTCCATGACGTTCTAAACTTTTTAGGGTTTAGATGAAAGTTGTTGAGTATTAGTGAGTGGAGATTGTATCTTGTTTCTTGTTCAATGCAATAAAATATCAAAGTTTGCTTACTCTTTGCCATTCTTTATTCTTGCATCTAAGCCCGGGAGGGAAGTTTGTAAGTAATCTATTTGTCTAGACTTTCGGGAGAGTTAGACTCACGAAAGGAGTAAATGTGGTATTCAAATTGATTGGATGATACTAACTCAACTTAGGGATAGGTTGGAGTTTCAGCGACTAAAAAAGTTTGGGATTGGTTGTTGGTTATAATAGATTAACGCTGGGAGGTATCATTAAGGACTAACCATCAACAGTGTTTTGACTTAGGGATAAGCGGAGTTATCAAAGGATACTTTGCCGAACTTTGGTAAATCTGCCCAAGAGCAAGGGATTTCCACGACAGAGAACACTATCGCTGTCGAGGATCGTATCTGCAGTACTGCCGAGGCAGTGTAGTGCAGTGCAATTGTATTGGACATAAGCAGATCAATCAAATCCACTATACAACATAATTGGATCCAACCCTCTTTCTCAAATTTGATCTCATCTTATTTAGTTTAATCAACACTCAAACTTATTTGTGTTTTTACTTTTTTTTTACAGAGCAAGAAGACCAAAGGAAGTATATTAATCCCTGAGGAGACGATAACTCTATAATATTTATCACTTTATTACTTGACGTGTACACTTGCACTCCAGTTACGCATATTCAGCACGCATCACTCATTCTCATAAGAAAACACCAAACGGTTCCCTAGCACAAGATGCGTGAACCTCTCTCTCAAGGTGTCAATGTGGGATTCACCCACATATTCACGTGCATTACCCTTTAACAACAACAAAACACATGACAATTTATCCTTAGATCTCAACCTCATCTGTCTCATGATCCAACGAGTGTCATGTAACCACTGGTCAGTTTGCACGAGATTGCCTTCTGTTGTTTAGTGAAGGTCAACAACTCCTTGCCTATGCACCCTCTCTATTGACGCCTCACGAGGCATAACAAACGGCCTCAGTATAACCCTCATGATCTGGTCCAATGCCCTGTTCAACTGTAGAAAGTAGTTTGCCCCTTGACCAACCACGTTCTTAGACGGTGCCTCCATAGCTGACACTTAGTCACCATTTGAGTCCTCTTACCAAGAAACCTAACTCTTCTCCACAACACGGTTTCTCTTTGGCATTCTTACTATACAACAAACAAACGAGGTTACATCATCAAATTTCAATATTTAAGCAAGTACACCTTCGACTAATGGACATGTACTTATCTGACACCTATATACCATACTAGACTCCCCCGAGGACTTCCTAAAACCGACTCAACATAGGCTCTAATACCAATAAATGTAACACCTTCGACCCGATGTTATATTTGGCTTCCAGCCCAAAACCCGTATTTCAAAATTTCTTTAAAAACACAATAAAACAAGTCCAAATTCAAATCCAAATTTGTTTTCAACATAAATCCATAAAATATGAAATTTTAGTAACTTTAAAATATTTTGAGCTCCCAAAATATTATAATCCAATTTAAAGCATTCGATTCAATTAAATAAAACAAAGTTACAAAGTATACATATAGGGTCCTACAAATACATAGCCCACTATGCCTAATAACAATACTCTAACAACAGATATCAATGCTGAACCCATCATAATGATGCTCCTCCAAACAACTTTCCTTAACCTATGCACGAAAACATATTTTGAAACATTGAGCTACAAAATCTCAATGGGTACACTATCAACCGGTTCACATCAAGCATAACATAAACAAGCATAAGCAACATGAATAATGACATGGCATGAGAACGGTGTCGCTACCATAACCGCCTAAACACATGATAACATGCTTGCATATTAACGGCACATAGCATATGTATGTCAAGACAAGTTTACACAGCAACTCAAGTATCTTTATCTCATATTTATATCTTATATATATATGTATATATATATCGGCTTCTATATCATCTCATAGTAGTATAAAAGTAGGGACCCATCAACACTAAGCAAGACCCATGGCATGCCACTCCACATAATCCGCTAAGGAACTCATCAGCACTAAGCAAGGTCCTAGCTGGTCTTCCGTATAATATAATACTGATAACCTATCATCACTAAGCAAGGTTATCAGTTTTACCTTTCATATAATATTACTCTAGTAACCCATCAACACTGAGCAAGGTTACTAGGTATTATGTCTCATAATTATATAATATACTCTAGATAACCCATCAAAACTAAGAAAAATTCATATTAAGCCACATAAATTGTATATAACATCCCAACTCTTATTGGTTTTCATACTGACTTAACCCAAACCTTTATTTGTTACTCTCTTGATCGGGGCTAAAGGTCCATTTTCCTGTTTTAGTATTCATTTTGCAGCTTAATTCACTCTTAGGATCCCTTACATGAATTATAGAAAACCTTAGACTCAACCCTTAAAGCTTGGGGTAGATTTCCTAGAGTATCGATACGCCTATAGGTCAGTATCGAAACGACCTGTATCAAAACGCTTCACTTGCATTTCGATACACTATGATGATTGTTCAGGATTGAGGGAAATATATACTCGTATTAATACACCTATGTGGCTGTATCGAAACTACCAGTATCGAAACACTTTCCTTACATTTTGATACTTTGTGACGATTATACAAGACTAAGGGAGTACATATCAGTATTGATATGCCTATGTGACTGTATAGATACTCGACTTCATTCTGATACACCCTCATAGATGTATTGAAACAATTTGGCTATTTGTGAATTCGGTCTTGTAACACGGCTTAAGCGTTCCAAAATGCTTGTCTTTCACGCCTAAGTTTTCTCTCTAAGTTTCGAATACCTATAGAGAGTATCGATACCCTTGCACGAAAGGTGCAATTTTTATTTTGAAACAATTAGAACTCTATCCAATTGATCCAATGACTCCTTAATCGATCCTACACTCTAGGGGATGATTCTTAGCATGTTAAAACACTAAAAATGAAGGTTTTTTAACATAAACATAATCTACCTTCAAAGACCACCTTAAGCTACCAAGCATACTAATGAGTGTCAAAAGTGCGCAAATTATGCAAGTGAACACGTCACAAGTAATAAAGTGATAAGTATATCAGATATCGTCTCCACATGGATTGGTCTACTTAATATGCTTTCTTTTTTCTTCTTGCTCTGTAAAAGGAATAAAATAAAGACACAGGTAAATTTGGGGTTTGATTAAACTAAATAAAGAAAACTAAATAAAATGAGAATATCAAATAAAAAAATGGCCAAGATTCAGTTGTATTGTATAGTGGATTTAATTGACTTTTTTCTATCCAATGCAATCGCACAATACTACCTCGGCAGTATTGCAGATTACTGCCTCGACAGTGGTGATACTTGCCCGTTGCGACAATCTTTTGCTCTTGGGTGGACTTTATCAAAGTTCGACAAAGTATCCTTTGATTACTCCGCTTATCTCTAAGTCAAAGTATTGTTGATGACCAATCCTTAACGATACCTCTTGGCGTGAATCAATTATAATCACCAACCAATCCTACACTTCTTTTAGGCGCAGAAACTCTAACCTATCTCTAGGCTGAGTTAGTATTTCCTGATTGAAACACCGTACTTATTCCTTTCTTGAATCTAACTCTCTCGATATTAGATAAATGGATTACTCATAAACTTCTCTCTCGAGCTTGAATGCTGATGCGTGCAATAAAAGCGCAATTAAGTGCAAGTGTACACGTCGCCAAGTAATAAAGTGATAAGTATATTGTGTATCGTCTCCACAGGGATTGATATACTTAATATGTCTCCCCTTGTTCCCTTGCTCCTGAAAGATAAAGTAAAAACATAAATAAGTGGATTTGTTTAACTAACTAAATAATTAAATAACAAAATATAAAATAAAAGTTGAGAACAATATAGAGAAAGTGGATAAGATCCAACTGTGTTAATTAATGGATTCGATTGATCTTCTTCTTGTCCAATGCAATTACACAATACTGCTTCAACAGTACTGCAGATACAGCCTCGGCAGCATTAGTGTTTTCTGCCGCGACAATCTCTTGCTCTTGGGTAGAGGCATCAAAGTTCAACAAAGTGTCCGTAGTTGACTCCTCTTATCTCTAAGTCAGAGTGCTGTTGATGACTGGTCCTTGACGATACCTCTCGACGTATATCAACGATAATCACCAACCAATCCAACACTTTTTTTAGCTGCTGAAATTCTTAACCTATCTCTAGGACGAGTTAGTGTCTACAACACCGTATTTATCCCTTTTGTGAATCTACACCTTTTGATGCTAGATAAATATATTGCTTACAAATTTCTCTCTCGAGCTTGAATGCAAGAACAACGAATGATAATAGTATAAGCAAACTTTGATATTATTATTGTATTAGAACAAGAAACAAGAAACAATCTCCTCTCACTAATATCTACAACCTTTACCTATCCCTAAGAAATTTAGAACATAATATCGATAGATACAATTCTTAGGGAGAAGGGTTTTTCTAAAATCGGCTCTCTAAACAATGTGGCTGACTAGGCTATATATATTCTTAACCTAGGGCAAACCTTTCCTAAATAGACTCTAACTTGGAGTAAGGAACAAGTCTTCTTCAAGAGATCTGATATTTCCAAGTTTACCGTCTTCTAGAAGGATTTTCCCGTTTGGTCTTTGACTTGGGCTTTTAGTGCGCTAGCTTGGTCCAATTGATGCGTTGCATCTTCTAGAATGTTCTCTATATTTTTATCTTTCATTGCGCCTCCAATGTTGGTGCTGCCATTTTGGATGCTGCCACGACCTTGTCCCCTGCCTCGGCCTTAGCACTGCTTCACTGCTGCTTCGGCCCTGGATATTCCTGCATGTACAGAATATCTAATAATATCTGCATTCTCTATAAATTTCGATTTTGTAAGTAGTGATAACGGAATATCCAATATTGTGTAAAGAGTCCATATTTCAATTCAAGTTGGTGTATAATAGATGCATAAAGTACCATGAGAAGGGTAGTAAATAACTGCCTTTTAGGCACTCATCAAATGCAAGAACAATGAATGGAAAAAAATAAACAAACCTAGATATTTTATTGCATTGAAACAAAAACAAAGTTCAATCTCTTCTCACTAATACTCTACAACTTTCACTTAAGCCTAAAGAAAATAGAAAAAACTCTAAAACCTAAGGTGAATTCTCTAATCTCCGATATTAATGTCTCTCTTCCTTGGGCGGCTATGGTTTATATAGGCTTGGCCTAGGGCAAACCTTTCCTAAGTAGGAATACAACTTGGAGTAAAACACAAGTTAAGTACATAAATAAAAATATTTGTTTTATTTCCAATTTTATTCCTATTAAGATTCTTTTCCCGTGTGGCCTTTGACCATGGCTTTTCGTGTGTTTCCCAGCTCTGATTTCTGTGCCACTTGTCTTAAAACGTTCACCTTATTTTTTTCTTCAGATCGCCTATAATATCAATGTTTGTTTTCCCAGCGCTGTCGCAACCTCAAAATGCTGCCGAGGCGGGTGCTTTTCTGCATTTCAGCTTTAGCTTCCAGCATTCATCTTCTTGTTTGGCGATTCTTATGATGCAGTTTCCTGTCTAAGAAAGAAAACCATCAAATGCATCTATTTTATGCCAAATAATAGATAAATTCATGAAATCCGTATTCGGATGGTGAAATATAGAAAACATGCAGAAATATTTATTATCGCCTCTAATTTTGTCTTTATTAACAATAATCGAGTGGGAAAATAATATAAAATATGAGGACTTTTGGGCATTCATCACATACCATAACAACAAACAAACATGCTATTAAGCTTAGAACATTATATGCATGCTAATTAAGGGTTAGAGGGGTACCAACCTTATGCAAAAATAATAGCAAAATCGAGCTCCCAAGCAAGGTTAAACCTTCTCCTTCCCTAAAGCTCTTGAAGGCTCTCCAAGCTCTTTCTCTACAAGGTAAAGGTACATAACGATTAAGAACGACTTGGGAAGATTTTTAGAGATTAAAACACTAAAGGAACTCAGATTTTAAGCTCTTAAAACCCAATTCCGGACTAACCCATAAACCCCTCTTAAACCTTCATCCTCACCAAACCAACACTTTCTTACCTTGTTTTAAAGATCCTTGATAGACCTAAAATTTTCTCTCTAACATAAAAGCGAGATTCTAAACAAAAATCTCAAAGATCATACCTTTAACAAACTCTTTTTCTTTCTTCAAGGTTGAGGGAGAAGAGGAGAAAAGAGAAAAAAAGATGAATTCATTCTCTGTAGCTCAATAAACCCGCTTCCCTCTTTCTTTCATCCGATTTGATAATTACCAAAATACCCTTAACCTAACAACACAAAAGCCCGACAACCATGCAAGATCAAAGCCTACATCCCAACAAGTCCCCAAATACTCAAACTTGGGACCCAAAACCGAAGCCCAACACTTCAGGTTAAACCGATATTTGGATCCGAATCTGGTCGTGACAACTATGATAAAACTTCTAAAAGTCTCAAAAATAGTAAATGGTAAAAAACTCAAAATTACTTACAAATTCCAAATGTAGAAATTTTTAATAAAGGGATAAAATACAAAACATGTTTTTTAATGGTTAAAGATATTACACGAAATGTTATTTTAGGAACTCCTTTTATTTTTTTACTTAAACCTTATAAAGTAGACTTTCCTTTTTTTAGAAACCTAAAATTAAAAACCTTAATTTATTAAAATATTTATCCATTCAAAATAAACAAATTAATAATATAATCAGTCATAAAAGAAAACAAATCTCTTTTTTGAAAGAAGAAATATGTTTTAAAAGAATAAAAGAACAATTACAACAAATAAAAATACAAAAAAAATAAATCAGATAAAAAATAAATTGAATCAACCATATGTTCTGATATTTCAAATGCCTTTTGGAATAGAAAGAAACATGAAGTAACATACCTTATGATAATGATTTTGACAGAAGACAAATTCCAACAAAAGCTAGACCGATTCGAATGAATAGTGAAATGAAAGAATTTTGTAAAATAGAAATACAAGATCTTCTTAATAAAAAATTAATTCGAAAAAGTATTTTTTCATGGACTTGTTCAACATTTTATGTGATAAACAATGCAAAACTAGAAAGAAGAATACCAAGATTGGTAATAAATTATAAGCCTAAATCAAGCCTGAAATGGATAAGATATCCTATTCCTATCAAAAAATATCTATTACAAAAACTCTTCAATGTAAACATTTTTTCAAAATTTGATATGATCAAGATTTTGGCAAATTCAAATTTAATAAGAAAAAAGATAAAAAAATAACCTTTATCGTTCCATTTGGACAATACGAGTGGAATATAATGCCTTTTGGATTAAAAAATACTCCAAAATTTTAAAGAATTATGAATGAAAATTTTAATCCATACTCTCAATTTGAAATTGTTTACATTGTTGATATTTGAATATTTTTAGAAAACTTAGAAAAATATTTTAAACATTTATGATTTTTTATCAAAATAATCATAAATAATGATTTAGTAGTTTCTAAACCCAAAATAAGTTTATTTTAAATCAAAGTTAGATTTTTTAGGTTATTATATTATAAAAGGGACAATTACTCCAATAGAAAGATCTATATAATTTTTTAGCAAATTTCCGAATTAAATTCTCGATAAAAATCAATTACAAAAATTTTTAGGTAGCTTAAATTATGTATAGATTTTTACCCATGTCTAAGTAAATTATGTAAACCTTTATACGAAAGGCTCAAAAAAATTCTAAAACTATGGACTGACACACATACAAATATTGTGGTATAAATTAAAATATATCACAAGACTACCTTGTCTCCATCTAGCAGACCTCTCATGTCCAAAAATAATCGAGACAAATGCATCTAAAATAGAATATAGTGGGATTTTAAAGCAAATTAAAGAGGGAAAAGAAAAAATAGTCCAATTTACATTAGGAAAATGGAATCCAACTCAACAAAATTATAGTACTATTAAATTTTTTTTATCTATTGTAAATCAACGAAAGAAGTTTTATAAAAAGATGTTAAAAATATAGCCTCAAAACAAATTGCAAGATGACAAGCAATTTTAAGCATATTTGATTTTGATATTGAATTTATCAAAGGAAAATCTAATTCTCTATCCGATTTCTTTACTAGAGAGTTCTTACAAAATACCCTCAAAATTGAGAGATAAAGGAAAAGACAAGTTACAAGATGCAATATTAGCAAAACCGATCAAATCATGAGCATAAATATCTGCATCAGAAAAAATAAAGAAAATGCTTCATCAAAATCATCATCCAATGCATCATTCCAAAATGCCCAAGAGCCAAATAAAATATTGCTTGAGGTCCAAAAAGGATTGAGTCACTTTCTCAATCCCCAGAAGTTGCCATGACATTTGCTCAAATGAAGGATAAAGGCCTCTCAAACAAGTTGCAGAAAAAGCAATAAAAATTTAAAAAAAATAGAGAGATTATTTTATATAAACCAAAATCTCTCACAAATAATTCAAAACTACAATCTATTCAACATATTTTTCCAAAATAAGTAGTATTGTCACAAACAACTACTTAAAAAACTTCACAATATTTTCAAAATAAATATATTGAATACATTGTACTATTGGAGGATGATTTTCTGGATAAGCCTCCACATATTTTAATAAAACATATTTTTAATGGTTGATATTTCATGACTTCCTTAGAAAAACTCAAGAATACTATAAGAATATTTGATTCAAACAGAGCCCATATCTTTTAAACATTATACTGATCCAAAAGATCCAGAATTTGTTACCCATTGCACGAACTAAGTTCTCAGAATTCTTAGACCAAGATATTATGGGTGAAAACCCAATGACTTTGATGAAATTCCCAACTTTTTTTCTAAGAAAATTACTCATTGTATATATTTCTCATATTGGGATTACCAATTAGCCTGAAACCTTGTTTTTCTTATCAATAACCCACAAATTCAATGATAAAAATATGACACAAAGTATTTGGAGGATTTCTTCATCAAAAATCCAAATCTTTGCATATCACTTATTTCTGAAAAGGACACAACAAGATTTTTACAAGCAAAATCAAATGTAAGTGCAATTCTAGCTCAAGCTACAAGTAAGAAAGAATACAAAAAATTGATGGCATAAATGTTAAGTTCAATGAGTTCCAAATCAGAGGAAGACGACAAAGACAAAGCTTCTCAGTCACCTTCAATTAAAACTATTGATCTTGCAAAAGACAATATCTCTATCATAATTATCAAAACAAAAAAAAGTAAAGAACAAAATATCACATAAAAGTTTTACACATGAAAATATGAAGACAACTTTTCAAGATTCTCAAGAAAAGAAGACCAAAATGTCACAAAAAAAGGGAACAATAATGTAGTATTAGTAATAGTGCTAGCAATAATGTAGTCCTAGTGTATGTGTAATGATTCCCAAAATCTCAAGGGACAAAATTCCAAAACAAGTAAAGACCAAAATAAGTCAATAGTATCAATAGTGGGTGAATAGTGTAGATTCCCAAATAAAGTTTTAAAAAGAGGATAAAGCCCTCTATAAAAATTGTCCAATATTGATGTAAGAGGCATGAAAAAAATTTTCTAGAATTCAATATCAAAGTTCTTCTTGTTCAAAATTATTTGCCTTCATATTTATTTTTATTTTCAACTTTTTATATTTTCAACTTTAATTTTTAAGATTAAAAATAAGTCAATAGTATCAATAGTGGGTGAATAATGTAGATTCCCAAATAATGTTGTAAAAAGAGGATAGAGCCCTCTATAAAACCGCTCAATATTGATGTAAGAGGCATGCTAAAAAATTTCCAGAATTCAATATCAAAGTTCTTCTTGTTCAAAATTATTTGCCTCCATATTTATTTTTCTTTTAAATTTTTTATATTTTAAACTTTAATTTTTAAGATTAAAAATTATATTATCAAAATCAGAATTAAAATTTATTTTTAATTTCAATTTCACCCATCCATCCTCAAATCCATGGGACTAATTTGCATCGGAGAAGGTATTTAGATATTCAAATGTTTGATTAAATATTTAATTAAATTAAATATGTAAATATTTGAATATTCGATGTAATTATTTGAATATTTAAATAAAAATTTGAATATTCAATAAAATATTTGATTAAAAATTTGAATATTTAATTAAAATATTTGATCTAAATATTTATATGATCATAATCTGGGCTTTAGAATTCAGAGTTAGGCTAACTCGAGGTAGTGGGCCTCGTGTTTGGGTCTTGAGGGGCTTGTTGGGCTTAAGGGGTTGTAGTTGGTCTTGGGTTTGGAAGCTGACTTTGGGGTAGTTTGGTAATTAGCTAAATGGGGTGTTTTGAGAAGGGTAAAGGATTCATTTTCTTCACTGTGCGAAGAATGAGATCACCCTCTTTATTGTCTTCTCTTTCTTCCCCATAGCTATTTCCTCTTTCAAATCCATCATTAAAGGAAACTTTTTTGAGTATTACCTGGCATAATCAAATTTGGAGGCTAGAGGAAGGTTTGTTCAGCTCTAAGTGATTTATCTTTCAAGGTAAGGGTGGTTTAAAATGGTGGAGGTTGTATTTTTTAGGTAGGTTTTAGGAAAGAGCGAGATTGAGTTTCGTAGAGCTTTAAGTGGATTAAGAGTTCGTTCTTAGCTTCATAGAATCGTTCTAAATAGAATAATAATCTTTTGATATTTTTCCTTTGTAGTGAAAGAGCTTGGTGAACCTTCAAGGAGCTTGGGCAAGGAAAAAGCTTGAAGGATTGGAAGAGTGGTTTCTTCATCTTGTTTTGGTGGTTGGTACACTTCAAAATCCTTTGCATTTCATGTGCATCATCTTTATTGACATGTTTGATTTGTGTGTGATAGTCTGGTTGAGGTTAGAGTTTATGCATGCTTTAATGGTGGGTTGATTTATGGTCAATGATAAAGGCTAAAAGTGATTAGAAACTCTCCTAAATACTCCTAATAACTTGTAGGAACATTTCTAGATTGATAGGATTGGATTTGGTTCGAAATAGGGAATTTTTGAACTACAGACTATATGTTTTTGAATTTCGGTATCGGACACGGATTTGAGAACAAGTACACTCTTCTAGTAAGATGGGCAAATCCTATTAGGGGTATCGGTACGGTCATGGTGCGTAATGATACGGGGTCGATATTTCAAATTCCAGTGACCATATTTGGTATCGGTACGCCAAGGGGGAATCAATACGGGCTTGGAGACAGGTACTCAATATATGAGAACCGATACTGGTATCGGTATACTAGGTAAGTGTATCGGTACTACATGTTGGGAAATTGAACCGAATACAAAATTAGTATCGATACATAAGGGAGGATTGGTATGCCTGAAAGGGGTATCGATACGGTCTGGGTCTGTCCGGTATCGATAGAGCAATCTTCTAAAGTTTTTAAGGTTTGAGTTTTGGGGTTCAATAATTTATGCTATAGGTTCCTATATGTTAAAATTAAGCTATAATATAATACTAAAACTTGGAATTGTTATCTTCGATGATGATATATTGATTTATGCCTCGTATGCTTGGTTTTGGATTGGTTGTTGTATAGAGTGGTATAAAGATCTTTAGTGGATCATCTTGTGTGGTTTGAGTCTTTGTTTGGTGGGATCCGGATACTCAGTGAGCGAGTGTTGCAACTTAATGAAGGTCATCAAATGTAAGATTTCATGTGATGTATTTAAGGTTATCCGACGTGAGATTTCGATTGATGACTTTGCTCAATATGAGATTTCGAGCCTCACTCAATGTGATATTCTAAGTATATTAGCTCGATGAGTGATTTTGAGCACTCCGATGTGAGATTTTAGGTTGGGTGATTCTCCAGTGTCGGATTGGCATTGGGCCTCACATCTGAATTGATTATTTTATGCTTTATGTAAAAAAATTGATTTGATATAACAAATTTGAAATAAACTTTTAAGTCCTTACTATTTTGAAAAGCCAAACAATATTCTTAAGTCAAACAATATTCTCAAATCAAACCAAAAACACATAAGTATTTTTCTAAGTCAATTTCAAAGTCAAACTTATGTTTTTGTTACAGACGTTTCAATATGCTTGTAACTCGTTTCAATACGGCCTGCATATTTTCAACTAAAGTTTTCAAGTTTTATTAGGCGTTTTGATACGTTTTCAAACTGTGAAATTTTGTTAAATATTATAAAAAATGGTATCGAAATATGTGCTTCGATACGACCATAGTCTATTTCGATACAGTCTAGTCCTTTTGAACTTAATAAAATATTTAAGGCATTTCGATACGCTGCATGTCCATTTCGATACTAGGAAAAATTTTCAACCACTCTTTAAGCATTAAATATTTCGACTGTTGTTTGACATATAATTTTCAAAATTTAGTTAACTCGTTTCGATACGCTCCTAGAGGTGCTCAATACGCAATTTGGCTGACCTAAAATTTTTCAGTAAAACTCTATAGCTGTTTCGATATGCCCCTTATTTAAAGATAACTCGTTTTGATACGTTGAACACACGTTTTGATACTCCTATTAAATGTTGTAGAACTAATGTTTTGATATAATAATTAAAAAAATAATTTTGGACTAATTTGAAAGGATTTCAAAAATGGTTCTTATGTCCAAACAACTTGAAAATATATTTAAGTCATTTTTGAGAAAGTTTGAAGGTGTTTTAAATGATTTAAAGAAACCAAAAAGGTATTTTTAACCCAGGCATTTTGATACACCTCTTAGGTATTTTGATACAGCTAAGCTTCTCAAAGGAAATTTTACACAGGCGTTTCGATACGTCTTGGACTGTTTCAATACCATTTGCCACTGCGATTTTTGGTTTCGATACCACAAACAACTATTTTGATATGTTAGTATCGAAACCTATTTTAGGTTTTTCGATAAACCTCCAACGAATTTACAAAACCCCAACTATTTTATAAAAAAAACTAACGGCTAAGAGCAGTACCGGAAAATGCTTTAGTTATTTCAATACGATGAGCTAAGGGTTTCGATACTTATTGTAGGCATTTTGATAATACAAGATCAACTACTATTTCCCAAAGAGGCGGTATCGATATGGCTAGCACGCGTTTTGATACCACATGTACCAGAAGCAAAAATCAGCCTTGAAACAAGCTCCAAACGGCTTCAAATCAAACTCAATGGTCAGCAACGGCTAGAAGCTCAAGTAGGATGATAAAATAAAGCATCAGGAGAAAACTAATGCTTCAATTGTAACAACAATATGATGAAAGATTTGTCTTAGAGCTAAATTTTAATCTTTGGGTAGATAAAACACTTGTGAGCTTAATGTATATGTATGCTCAAGTGTATTAGAATTGAGTGAGAGTTAAGATTGCAAATAATTATCCTTATTAGAAGGATCAATAAGTTTGCTTAAAATATTTTCTTGTTTGAGAGGTTTCCCAAAGTTCGGGTTGTGAACTTTGGATGCTTGATTCAGGATTAGAATCATCATTGTAAAGTTAACCCTTTAGCCTCAAAAGGACAAAATTCTTCCTAAATATGGGAAATCCTTAGGGGAAAGCTAAGGTAGTGGATGTAGGACTTGGGTTAGACTTGGTTTAGTAGTTTGAACTACTCTAAATCATTGTTTGTATCGTTTTATCTTATTGCTTCCGCAACTTACACCAAAATTTTCACTTCTCCACTAATTGGAAAGATTTATCGATTGTCTTTCGCGCATCTTCAAGCCTAACATTTGGTATCAAAGCAAGACTCAATCGAGAAGGATTAACATCCTATTGAGAAGATCTGACTAGCTCGACAAATATCAAATCAATCGGTGATCCATGGCATATTCCATTGACAAGCCTCATTTATTTGATGGGTCAAACTATTCCGATTAGAAGACCATGATGATGTACTTCATGAAGTCCAAAGATTACAAGCTATGAGATTTAGTTGAAGATGTCTCTTACGTACCTTAAGGAACAAAGGCAGAATAAAGCGTGAAAGATAACAAGAAGATGATGCTTAATTGTAAGGCGTTGCATATTCTCTTTAGTATATTCCATCCCAACATCTATCAGAATATGTCTTCTTGTGAAAGTGTCAAGGAAGTTTGGGACAAGCTCGAAGTTATATACAAGGATACAAACCAAATAAGGGAGACCAAGATTGGACTCCTCAACAAAAAGTATGAGAACTTTAAGATGAATCCAGAAGAAGACATTGCAAAGATGTTTGATCGATTCTCCATGATCACAAATGGACTTAAAGGCTATGGAGAGATCATTTTGAAGGACAAGTTTGTTCAAAATCTCATTTATTCTCTTTCCGAGTCATAAGACTCAAAAAGGACTACCATCATCGAAGCCAAGAATTTCAAGACTCTCAAGCTTGATGAACTCATGGGGTCACTCCTCACACATCAAATTATGATGAAAGTAAGAGAAGAAGGGAAGAAGAAGGAAGAGATTAGATAGATGAGGAATAAGAAGATTCAAGAGCTTGGTGTGAATGTCAACAACATTGCTCTCAAGATATCAAAGTGCATCCACTTTGAAGATTCAAATGAGGAGGATAAAGAAGAAGATAAATAGATGACCCAACTCTCCATAGAGTTCAATCGATTTGTGAAAAAAAAAAATAAAGAATATTCAAAGCACAAATCAAAGAAGAAGATGAAGGATTCCCACAAGTTATTGAAAAATGGATCATCTTCAAAGAAGCAAGCATGTATGTCCACATAAAGCGATGAAGACTCCACCGAAGATGAGGTAGCCCTCATATGCTTGATGGCCATCAATAAGGGGGAGGTAACTTCTAACTTAGCTAGTTTAAATTCATATTCATTTGATGAGTTACTAGAAGCCTATGGGAAATTAGCTTTTAAATTTAAAATATCATTTTCTAAAATCAAAAAATTATTTTAAAACTTAAGTTAAATAATGATTTGCTTTTAAAAACCAATTTTGAAATTGAAGCAAGATTGAAGGAGTTTGAACTTAAAGTTTTTTATTTTTAAAACTTAGTTCAAAAGATGAAAAAAGATCATCAAGTTGCTTTAGATAATCTTAAGAAAGAAAAAGATTTGATTTCTAAAAAGCTTGAAAAGAAAAACAACTTAGGAAAATTAATTTTTCATAGAGGGGGAGCAATCTCAAAATCAAATTTTCAAATTGGTTTTATTATATCAAAAAGGGAAGATTATAGAATTAATGTTTTGATATAATAATTAAAAAATAGTTTTGGATTAATTTGAAAAATTTTCAAAAATGGTTTTTATGTCCAAACAACTTGAAAATATATTTAAGAGATTTTTTAGAAAGTTGGAAGGTGTTTTAAATTATTTAAAGAAATCAAAGAAGTGTTTTTAAATCATGCATTTCGATAAACCTCCTAGGTATTTCGATACAACTAAGCTTTTCAAAAGCAAATTTACATAGATGTTTCGATACGGTCTTATACTTTTTCAATACCATTTGTCAATATGATTTTTAGTTTCGATACAACAAATACACGTTTCAATACACTAGTATCGAAACCTGTTTTAGGTATTTTGATACACCTCCAACGAGTTTATAAAACCCTAATGAATTTATAAAAATCCCAAAGGCTAGAAGCAGTATCGAAATAAGCTTTACCTATTTCGATACGATGAGATAAGGGTTCGATACACCTTGTAGGCGTTTCGATACCTGTTCTTAAATGCAGGATCAACGTTTATTTCTCAAAGAGGCAGTATCGAAATGGCTAGCAGAATTTTCGATACCACATACACCAAAAGTAGAAATCAACCTTGAAACAAGCTCCAAATTAATCTCAATGGTCACCAACGGCTAGAAGCTCAATTGGTATGATAAAAGAAAGCCTTAAGTATCAAGACAAGACTAATACTTTAATTGTAATAACAATATGATGAAATATTTGTCTTAGAGCTAAATTCCAACCTTTGGGTAGACAAAACACTTGTGAGCTTAATGTATATGTATGCTTAAGTGTATTAGGATTGGGTGAGTGCTTAGATTGTAAACAATTAGCCTTATTAGAAAGATCAACAAGTTTGCTTAAGATATTTCTCTTGTTTGAGAGGTTTCCCAAAGTTTGGATTATGAATTTTGGATGCTTAATTCGGGATTAGAATCAAGGTTATAAGGTTAGCCCTTTAGCCTCAATAGGATGAAATTCTTAGTGGAAGCTAAGGTAGTGGATGTAGGACTTCGGTTAGAAGTCTGAACTAGTCTAAACCATTGTGTTTATCATTTTATCTTATTGCTTCCACAACTAACACACAAATTTTCACTTCTTCATCACTTGGCAAGATTAATCAGTTATTCATCGAGCACCTTCAAGCCTAACAAATGCATCCAATGACTCTTTATGTTTTGCTATCATTTTGATATAAGTACCCCACGTTTAGATACCGATAGTTATAGAAGTGCATTTATGGTGGGAAGATGAAGGTCTAATATCTATATTTATGTTCCCAACCAATTTAACGGTTAGAATTCAAATGAGAAGGTATAAAATAAAGCATTTCAAACAACAACAACAACAACTATTGATCTTCAAGCAATCATCCAAGAATCAAAACCCAACTCCAAGAATCTTGTTGTCAAATTCTTAGACTCAACTCTTTGTACTTCATTTTAATTCTTGTTATTTAAGTTTGGGGTGCGTTAA
Organism: Abelmoschus esculentus; assembly: GCA_035048815.1. Classification (NCBI taxonomy): domain Eukaryota; kingdom Viridiplantae; phylum Streptophyta; class Magnoliopsida; order Malvales; family Malvaceae; genus Abelmoschus; species Abelmoschus esculentus. The sequence continues at coordinate 4,866,466 of JAUCBN010000026.1, read as the reverse complement.
CATTTTAGATGGGGCAAACTTGTCTGTGAGAGACACTTTTCTATTTCCACTTTCATTCCTTTTAACCTTGTAAAGCTGAATCAATCTTTGGATACAAAGATTGATTCGGTTTGTTGATGCATGCAAAATATGCACAATTGTAGTGCAGGTGTACACGTCAAGTAATAAAGTGATAAGTATTATCGTGTATCGTTTATCCCTAGGCCGAGTTAGTATCCTCCAATCAAGTCAAATACCGCACTTACTCCTTTCGTAAGTCTAACTCTCCCGAGTCTAGACAAATAGATTACTTACAAACTTCTCTCCCGAGCTTGGATGCAAGAACAAAAAATGGCAAAGATTAAGCAAACTTTGATATTTTATTGCATTGAAATAAGAAACAAGATACAATCTCCTCTCACTAATACTCAACAACTTTCACCTAAACCCTAAGAAATCTTAGAACATGATGGAAAGAATTATTCCTAGGGTGAACTCTCTCAAATTCGGCTCTCCTAATACCTTGAACGATTATGCCTTATATAGGTTTGACCTAGGGCAAACCTTTCCTAAATAGATTACAACTTGGAGTAGGTAACAAGTTATGTACATAGGTTAAATATTTCCAAGTTTAATTCTTCTAGAAGACTTTTCCCGCATGACCTTGTCCTTGGACTTTTGAAGTGTTGTTCAGCTCCGATCCTTGGGCTTCTTGTCCAAAAATGTTCTCCTCATTTTTCTTCTCAATTTGCCTTCCATATTGCTATTTATCCTCTGCTACCTCGGCATCAGGTCCTGCCTCGGCATCAAGTTGCTGCCGCGACAATACTTGTTCTTGCACAGACATAAAAATGCAGTAAAGTATGTCTTTTCTACAAATGTTATCTTTAATAGCATCATCGCTAAATATGTTGCATTAAGTACATGAATTGGTCCAAGTAGGTTTAGATTTGATGATAAGTGCCCATGAAAAGTGTAAAAAGTGATAGTGAGTTGAGCACTTATCATTTGTAAAGGGTATACCTTGAACCGAGAAAAATATTGAATTCAATAGTGAATTGTATTGAAAATCTTTAGTGGGAGCTAAGGTAGTGGATGTAAAGCTTCTTTGAAGCTTAAACCATTATAAATCTCTGTGTTCTTAATTTTTATATTTTCTAATCCTTCCAATAAAAATTAATTTTCAATTCAACCCCTCTTGACTATTTTTCATTTATTAATTCACTCAATAATTCGTATCAAAGCTAGACTCTTTGAAGGGCTTAAAATCATCAAGAAAGATTCTAAGGAATGTTGATCATCCAAGCAATCAAAGCTATGTCATCCACTTCCAGGAAAAACATGTACAAGTCACAATCAATCATCAAGCCTCCCTTCTTTAATGGTGACAACTACCTAGATGTGGCAAACGGGTCATTCGGTTATGTTGCAGTTGAGATTGTTTTGGTTCAATTCTTTTCGGGTTTGTCTGCATTCAGTTTAGATTCTGTTCGGGGCGGTTTTGTGTTCGTTTCGGTTTTAATTCGGTTATATAATAATTCGGGTTGATTTAGATATCAAATCAGTGATTCGGGTCAATATTGGATCAGTTGTTTTTTGGGTTTGGTCAATATTGAATCGAATGTTTTCAAGTCGGGTCTATATCGGGTTGTTCAGATCTGGTCAATCTTTGAATTTTTTGCTTAATTTGGTTTGAGTTGGACTTAAGTATGAATCTAATCGTGTATATTATATATATAATTAATCATACTTTTTTGTAAAAAATATATCTTTTTATTTGTTTGAGGATACAAGTGAAAAGAGAGAAAAAGTATAAAGACCAACTTGATAACAATCCTAATAATTATTATTTTTATTCCATAAATGAATAGTTCACGTCAGTACAGGAAAAATGGTTGGAATCAGATTTTTGGTGCAAGATTTGTGTGAAAAGCTATAAAAAAGGAAAAGTTTTAATTTTAAAGTTGGATAATCATTTGACATCGAAATGTCACAAAAATTTTAAAAAAGATGTAGGATGGTTTAAGGATCATGACATTTCGTATTTGAATTATTTTGAAATTTTTTGCTTCGGTTTTTATTTAAGTAAAGGCAATATTGATAATTTAAGGGCTAATGTCATTTTTGTAAATACATGGAGTCATATTAAAATCGTAAAAATAAATTATTTATTTCGGGTTTAAAATAAATTATTCATTCACTTTAACTCAATCATCAGGTTAAAATAAAAAATAGTAAAAATAAATTTTTGTAAATATATGAATTCAGATTAAAATCGTAAAAAAATAAACAACAGTAAAAATAAATTATTCATTAACTTTGACTCAATTATCAGGTTAAAATCGGATTGATGTTTGGTTTAGATCGGTTTTGAGCAAGTTAATTTCGGGTTACTTTCGATTCGGCTAAAAATCGATTCAGGTCAAATTGATTACCGGTCAAATCAGTCATGGGTCTATATCGGTTCTTCTAGAATTTAAATCGGTTTCGATTTTGGTTTTGGTTCAGGTTTCGGATCACGTAAGGACCATCTTGTTCGGATTCAATCAGTTTTCGGTTCTGGTAAATCGGTTCGGTTTTTGGTTCTCAAATCAAGTTTGTCAGGTCTTCAACTATCATTATTGGAAGAATAGGATGAGATTGTTTATCAATTCTCATGATTATGTTCTTTGGGACATAATTGAAGATTGTCCATCCTTTCCGATAAAAAAGGAGACTGACAAGTACCAAAGAAGACAAGTGAGATAAATGAGGAGGAAAGAATATATCTATTCCAAGATGTCAAACAATTTTCTCAAGTCAAACCAAAAACAAATAATTATTTCTAAGTCAATTTCAAAGCCAAACTTGTGTTTTTGTTATAGTTTTTTCGATACACTTACAACTCATTTCAAAACGGCCTACATATTTTCAACTAAAGTTCTTTAAGTTTTACCAGGCGTTTTGATACAGTCTTGGACCGTTTTGATACGTTTTGAAACTGTGAAATTTTGTTTCGAAATTGTAAAAATAGTATTGAAACAAGCGTTTCGATATAGCCATAGTCTGTTTCGATATCGTCCTATCTTCATGAACTTAATGAAATATTTAAGGCGTTTTGATATGCCATGTGTCCGTTCCGAAACTAGGTCAAATTTTCAATCGCTCTTTGAGCATTATATATTTTGACCGTTGTTTGACAAGTAATTTTCAAAAGTTTGTTGACCCGTTTCGACATGCCTCTAGAGGCATTTCGATACGCAATTTGACAGACCCAAAATGTTTTAGTATAGCTCTATAAATGTTTCAATCCACCCATATTTTAAAGATAACTCGTTTTGATATTCTGACCACGCGTTTCGATACCCCTGTTAAATGCACACAACAACTATTTCTATTTTGGTATCGTTTCAATACCGGTAGTTGCAGAAGTATATTTATGATGGAAAGATGAAGGTATAAAGTCTATATTTATGTTCCTAACCACTTCAATGGTTAAAATTCAATGAGAATGTATAAAATGAAGCATTTCAAGTAGAAACAACTTTTGATCTTCAAGTAATCATTCAAGCATTTAAATCCAACTCGAAGCACCTTATTGCCAAATTCTTACACTCAACTCTTTGTACTTCATTTCAATTCTTTTTATTTGAGTTTGGAGAGTATTAATATTATAATTGGGGCAAACTTGTATGTGAGAGTCACTTTTCTATTTCCATTTTCACTTCTTCTAACCTTGTGTGGTTGAATCAATCTTTGGGTAGAAAGATTGATTCGATTTGTAATGGTTATCCCTTGAACTAAGAAAAATATCGAATTAAACTGTGAATTATGTTGAAAATCCATAGTGGGAGCTAATTTAGTGGATATAGAGCTTGGTCGACGCTTGAACCACTATAAATCCTTGTGTTCTTAATTTTTCTATTTTCTAATCCTTCTATAAAATTTTTAATTTCCGATTCACCCCACTCTTGGCCATTGTACATTGATTGATCCACTCAACACTTTGATTGTATTTGCCATATCATGTGTTTAGGAGATTACGGTGGCGGCAATGCTTGATATCATGTCATCATACTCTCATCCAGCATGTGCATAGGTATTATTCACTTGAAGTACATTCAATAGGTTGTGTAGTCACTAAGCTTTAGTAGCTCAGCATTTTTGTAACCCCCTTAGCCTGACCTAGGCGGAACCGACACTAACGGGTTACATGGGGAATATCGAACCAACCCCCGAAGGTCTGATTCGATAAACAACCCTAATAACCGATATACTTTTTTCCTTTAACTAGATGCACAATTAAACTCCTATGTGTAACGGGTTCAAGCAAAACGAGAACGGAAACATTCGGTCTACAGTTAATCTAGCAATCAACATTTATGCACTTAGGGACTAAATCATAAATACATTAAATTCAAACCACCAATGAGGAATTCAAGCTACCATAGTCCAATTAGACATGCATAACATACTCTCAATAAATTTCAGGTCAATCAGAGCATCGTAGCATCATCAATTTCATGTTTCAATATTTAGGGACCAAAATATAAAACACGTAAATCCTAGGTACTACATCCGACTTTGATTAACTGATATGAAAATAAGTTAACATCATGCATCACGGTGATTTTTCAACTCAAGATGATATTTATAGCAACCCTATTCGAATACAAGTAAATAACCAGCACCATACAAAAATCAATGCTTAAAATTCTTCCTTTTTGATCATGGGTATTGATACCTTCAGGCATTGTATCGATACCATAATGACAATAGCGCTAAACCAACCTTTGAAAGCAAGTGGTATCAATACCTCCCTGAGTGGTATCGATACCCTGGTACATAGTGGGCTAATTGCATCAAGCCATGATTCGATGCCGCCTGTTTTATGCCTTGAGGTATCGATATCACCACAGGGTGTTTCGATAACCCCTGTGCACAGAACGTAAATTGAGCAATTAAGGTTGGTTTAATCCCATCCACTCAAAACTAAAATCACTAGCAACTAGATGCATAACTCCTAGTCACCTTAGGCACTTTAAAACATTCATTCATGATCATCATATAATCCAAAGAACCTATAGGAATGCTTCCTAAAGATTAACTCAACCAAAAGCCACACTTAACCAAATGCACTTCTAAGAATTTCAACTACACAATACACACCAAAAATAACAAGCAATTTATTTTAACAAATGTCCATTACAATTCTTTAGCAAAAATCAAAACACACTCATAGGGAGTCCGGTTTACACAATGCCAAGCCTCCTTATTTTCCAAAACATACCAAAATATGAAATGTACACCCCTTGGATCCTCTTGCCCAAAATGGTTGTTCGAGTAACCTTTATTTCTCTGCATGGATGAGAAAAGAAAGCTTAAGCAAAACATGCTTAGTAAGGTAGCTCTAACAAGTTCATCAATGCAATATTAAAACCTTTTAAAAACCATGCATGCATACTTTGTGCCAAATTAAATCATATTTAACCTAGTCATGTTCATCCTCATCATAATCAAATCATTCCTTGTATCATGCATATTGACATACTAGTGACAACTTAATGTGAACTTTAATTTTACCGAATACACGGATTCCTTATCATAATTAGAGACACTTGGTCTCAACATGCATCGGTCGGATATATAGTCACTGATACGTGTAATAATAGCGCAACTGTGCCGTGTACACGTCGCAAGTAATAAAGTGATAAGTATATCGTGTATCGTCTCCATAGGGATTGATATACTTAATATGTCTCCCCTTGTTTCCTTGCTCCTGAAAAATAAAGTAAAAACACAGATAAGTAGAATTGTCTAACTAAGTAACTAAATAACAAAACATAAAATAAAGGATGGAGAACGATATAGAGAAAGTGAGTAGGATCCAGCTGCGTCAATTAGTGGATTCGATTGATCTTCTTCTTGTCCAATGCAATTACACAACACTGGTTCGGCAGTCCTGCAGATACAACCTCGGCAGCGTTAGTGTTCTCTGCCGCGGTAATCTCTTACTCTTGGGCAGATGTATCAAAGTTCAGCAAAGTGTCCGTCGTTGACTCCGCTTATCTCTAAGTCAGAGCGTTGTTGATGACTGGTCTTTGATGATACCTCTCAGTGTGAATCAACGATAATCACCAACCAATCCAACACTTCTTTTAGCTTATGAAACTCTTAACCTATCTCTAGGCCGAGTTAGTGTTGTCAACACCGTACTTATCCCTTTCGTGAATCTAACACTCTCGATGCTAGATAAATAGATTACTTACAAACTTCTCTCTCGAGCTTGAATACAAGAACAAGGAATGATAATAGGATAAGCAAACTTCGATATTATTATTGCATTAGAACAAAGAAACAAGAAACAATATCCTCTCACTAATATCTACAACCTTCACCTATCTCTAAGAGATTTAGAACATAATATCGATAAGTACAAATCTTAGGAGAAGGGTTTCTCTAAAATCGTCTCTCCCCAACAATGTGTCCGGCTAGGCTATATATAGTCTTAACCTAGGGCAAACCTTTCTTAAATAGACTCTAACTTGGAGTAGAGAGCAAGTCTTCTACATGGGATCTGATGTTTCCAAGTTTACAGCCTTCTAGAAAGATTTTCCCGTTTGGTCTTTGACTTGGACTTTTAGTGTGCTAGCCTGGTCCAATTAGTGTGCTGCATCTTCTAGAATATTCTCTATATTTTTGTCTTTCATTCGCCTACAATGTTGATGTTGCCATTCTGGATATTGCTGCGGCCTTGTCTCTGCCTTGGCCTCAACACTGCTTCACCGCTGCTTCAGCCCTGGATATTCTTGCATGTACAAAATATGTAATAATATCCACATTCTCTATAAATTTCGACTTTGTAAGTAGTGATAACGGAATATCCAATATTGTACAAAGAGTCCATATTTCAGCTCAAGTTGGAGTATAGTAGATGCATAAAGTTCCATGAGAAGGGTAGTAAATAACTGCCTTTTGAGCACTTATCAGTCACGCTTGTATACATGTTACCCCCACTACGCACGGTCGGACACAAAGTCATCCTTGTTTACGTATGGGTCAACTATATGCACGGTCGAACACAAAGTCACCATTGTTTACATATAGGCAAGCTCTACACGCACGGTCGGACACAAAGTCACCCTTGTTTACGTGTAGGCAACATCAATATTCTCATCATTTTTATAGTGCACTTTATCCTAATGACATGTCATTTGTATTCGAATCTAAATTTACTGTCACAAAGCCAATATCAATACCAATCATGCATGTTAACTTGCGGCTCATAATGCATTTATAATATGTTCATCATATGAACCAAAATTATGCTCAACGACTTTATTAAATATATGGCAAATAACCTCATATTATACCAATTCATTTTCATACTTCCATAAGTCATAAATTTCTTAATAAAACATGAATTCCCATCAATAAACACATGCATGCATCATTTCAAAATTATAATTATGCATTTTAAAAGTCTCAATAAATCATTTCCATAAAAGTCATTTCCGAAATTGTCGATACTCAAGAAAATGCATCAAAGTTATTCAAATAACTTACTCTTGAACTATAGAAAGTTTTAACACTATTTCATAGTCCCCAAAATACAACCGAACCAATGCGGTTCACTTGGAACCCAAAATCACTCACCGACAAGTGAAATGAGCCCTCGCCGATGCTCCGATGGTAACGCATATGCACCAGCCACTTATGCACCTTCTTTCACTTCATCTACAACATTAAAAACAGAGTATATTCACATCATAATATGCTCAAAACAACAACCACATCGGAACTCCACAAAGCTATAGAAAACCTAGCCGAAAAAACCGAAAACTAAGTCGAAACACATCCGAAACATCATCAGTCCATAACCTAATGAATCTAACCTCTAATCAACCTCAATTATGATCTAAAATAACCTCCAAATCATCCTTATACTTCCAGAAAAAGAAGAGAACCTAAAGTATCCCCTAAAACAACCGAAGACCACCTTAAAACACCATTGATTATATTATTTTAGGATTAATTTGATATTAAATCATTTCAAGACTCAATCAATCATTTAATTGACATAATATCATAATTAAATCATCCTAATAACAACATTAATTGAGATCTAAAAAGATTTCACAAAAACCTTCATAAAATCCAAAGATCTAGAACTAGAAACATAAAATTAAATCTTAATTGTTGATTAGCAAGCCAATACTTGAAAACTTCAATAAAGAACCTTAGAAAAATATAAGAAATCAGAATTTTACCTTTGAAATTATCTCCACCAAAAAGATGAGAAATCCTCTCTTAATTTCCTTAAAAATGGATGTTGATTTTCAAAATTGATGAGTAGGTTTTGTAGAGACTGAAAGGATGAGTAAAATGAAATAAATCTTGTTGAAAATGATGAAGAAATCAACAAGTAATTGAAGAAATTTGGAGAAAAAGATGGAGAGAAAATTGGAGAGAAAAGGTGAGAAAATGGGAGGTTACAAAAGAAAATGAAATTATTATCTAAATTAAAATTATTTAAAAATAAATTTAGTGGATAATCTTTAATTAAAAAAATAAATTGGATTAATATCCCTCTAAGGATTCTAAGTGGATTACTTTCCAATTTAGTCACTAAAATCTCAAATTACCGAAAATTCATTTTAAACCCCTAAATTTTCCAAAATTCACAATTTAATCACTAATACAAAATTAAGCTTGATAAAAATCAAATTAAAGCTTGAATAATATTCCTTTGATTTTAAAAAATCATTTTAATATTTTTAAAATCTCTTCATAAAAATTATTACTTGTTCAATTAAAATATTAATATTTTAATTTTCTCGGAATAACAAACTCAAGGAATCCGATTCGACCCGAATCGAACTTCTCCGACTAACCCTCAAACTACTAGACCCCAAACCGAGATGTTATAGTTTTGGAATGTGTTTCCATACGTAGTAAGCAAACAGACGGTCGGACTTGACGGAGCACCATCATCGCAGGACTTTAACATTGACCGCTTGGTAGAGTACAATTGCTAGGTTAGTGGGGTTATATATTCGTAAGAAACTTCTTGTAATTTGTAACTCTATTTTATTTTAATTTGTATTGGTCAAATGTTTTGTTAAACTTTTATTTGGAGCTTCTAACTATTTAGGACTTATTGAATTACTTTTGATATTTAATATAATTTATATTTATATGTCGTATTTGATGGGGTGTTTTGGACTTTTCTTGAAAATGTGAAAATTTTTATGGGAACGGGTTAGGCTTATCGTCCAAATGTGGCACCCGGGTTCGGGGTGTTACATATATTGTATTGTTTGAATATTTGATTTGATATAATAATTGAAAAATATTTTAAAATTTGTTTATAATATTTTCTAATATGTTTGAAATAGTTTCATAGGATTTAGACATAATATAAAATATTTTTAAATATAATTTTTGTCAAAAATTTAAGCCTCGTACCGATATACTTTTAGTCTGTACATGTTTGAAATCATATGACATACCTATACAATATATGTCATACCGTTACAAACTTGTTATTTTCCGTTACAAACTTGTTATTTTAAAAAAACCTTAATTATTTTCGGAATCCCTAAGTTTCAACCCTCCAGCAATTATTTTCATAAGAAGGCTCGTATTGATGCCTACTCTCGCATATCAATACCGACAATTTTTTAAAAAATTGACATAAAAATAATCCCCAATAATTCTAGAATCTTCAACGATCAACAACTAAAATCTCATTTGAAAGTGTAGAAAAAACTTTCTATTGATTATAAAATGTGAAGAAACTTTCAAGCACAAAAAAATAATGATCAACAAGCCAACATTCTATTGATTATAAAATGTTTTAGAGCTTAATCTTATATATTTTCATAGACGATGTTTATAAACTCTCATTGTAAAATTTATTCAAGTTTTGTTTAAGATCGGGTGAATGCTTTAATTTTGTAAACATAACTTTACATACACTTGATTTTGGAGTATAAATCAAGTATATGTAAGGTTACTTTTTGAACTTAAGAAAAATAAAAAACTAAAATATTTTTACTATAATTGAAAATCCTTAGTGGAAAAATTAAAATAGTAGATATAGATTTTGATTGATAAATTTAAATCACTTTAATTATGGTGTTTATTTTTATTATTTCCACTTTTAATCACTTAATTTTTACTTCATTCCTTGACAAGAAAAAACGATTGAAGAACTCGAGCCTCACATATATAATTATTAAAGACTTTATTTTAACTTATTTGATTGATTTTTTAAATAAATTATTAATAATAAATATATATTATTTATTTAATTATTATAAAATGATTTATAGTTAAGTGAGTAATCATATTAAATAAAATAGTTAACTGTTAAAACATAAATCGATTTAAATGGGACGATAACATTTCATAAATATCAAAATTTTTATTTTAATAAAATTACTGACAAGTCATTTTGGCATGGTTAATTGCCCGTGAATATTCCTAATGGTTCCTTTTCGGAGACCATGGCTCCCTCTAAATTTAAAAAAAAATAAAAAAAAGATAAGTTGAAATAATAATAAAATTATATTTTTAGTCCTATTTATATTTTTGACCCTTACGTTTAAATATTTGTAAATAAATTTATTAATAAATAATAAAGATAACTACATAGATGATCACAAAATTATTTAAAAAATCTATTTTGGTCACCAAACTATAAAACTCGTCAATTATTATACTAAATTTATTAAATTTATTTTTTTCGACCATCTTCGTGAAAATTCATGTGAATTTATAAAATTACTTATTTAGTCTATGATTACTTATTATACCAAATTGCTCCTAATTTTAATATAATTAATTAAAATTAACCAACCAACTAAAATATGACATGTATTATCATTTTTTAATTTTAATTTGATTAATTTATTAAATTTAATTACTAACCCGATGATCATGTATTACCATTCTATTGGACCTAATCAAATGAGGAAAATAAAATAGAAAACGTTGCAAGCAATAGAAACCAAACCCACAATCAAGAGCAAGGAAGGCATAAACTATAACCGCTAGGATAAATCTATTTATATGACATGTGTTGATAACATATTTTATCGAAGGAGATCTGTCAAACTCAAATGTTCAATCCTTTTTAAACATTTAAACATATATATATATATTTAAAATGAGCAGATTATTATCAAAATCTCTATTTACGATAGATATCTATATATTAAATAATATTTTAATATATTTTGTTATTAGAGTTTAATACTTATTGGAATTAAGACTTTTATTTTATCTCTATAAATATAGAGTTTTAGAGAAAGCATTGTACAATCGTACTTAAGAATATAATACAAGTCTATCGTTTGTCTCTCATTTTTGTTCATCTATTTTCTTCTTATTCTTTACTTTATTCACAATACGTTACCAGCATGAAACCCTAACCAATAGAGGTGTTTGTTGTTTAAATCTTAAAAGAGTTATTGAAAAGAATTTGTTACTAGAATGAATCAAAGATAAATTCTTCTTCCTCTATTGCATTTTAATTATCGATTATTTTTCTCTATTATTTTTCTCTATTGATTTTTAACTTGATTTTTAAATTTTGAAAAATCATTGGTTATTTGGTGTTTGTGCAGTGATAGAGTGACCCAATTATCGTGGTTCTTGTCTATAATTTTCGAAAAAGATTTTAACAAGATATTGGTGACTAAATCTACTATATATTCAACTGAACTTGAAAAGTCTGGTATATTTTACTTATTTATATCGATATTATAAATAATTAATTATTCTCAAATTAAGAGATGGTTGTTTAAAGTGTGGTTGTTCAAACCCCTAATAACGGATTATAAGGTTTGACCTAAATTCAAGGGTCAACGTAGAAAATTCGTTTTCCAAAAATGACTAAAATATAATATGTTTAAAAATAAACATCCTCAAAAAATATAAATAAATGATTTAAGATAAAAATAAAATAAAATAAAAATAAATATCTGAATAAATATCATAGTTAATATCAAGCATACATTAAAATCCTAAAAATAAGTCCGAAAATATTCCAAATCAATTATATCATATCTCAAACAAAACATTAAAAAAAATATGATGGCTAAATCTGATAATAATAAATCGTACTGAAATATAATAAAAGTCTGAAAATCTTAGACGTTCTCCTGATATCGAGGCGTCTAAGTATCGAAATTATCTAAGGTGCAACATATCAGAATAAATAAATAAAAATATTTTCCTTGTAAATAATTTCTCAAATGTAAAATATCATAATAAATGCAAGTTATGATGTGTGTAATGATGTCATGCGCAGTGCTCAAATCTCAACTACATCGTTACCAGTCCGAATGGAGGAGTTTCCCAGAACCATTACTTACATTGTCACCAATATTCGAGAGTGATCTTAGGGATTCCAAATAGGAAGGCTGTCACGACTTTCTTCGTACATAAATCTCACCCCATGCACACATGATAATGCATCATGATTTGAAAATTCAAAAATAATTTCGATATAATCTATAAATTTGAACGATTTTATATTTTTTTCTCAAATTACAATGTCATGTATGCATGGTAACACAAGTGCACAATCAGAGTCACAATACCGAAATCTAATATGCTATCAAACCAAAATTAATTCTCAAAACATAATTTCAAGCATGCCCTAAATATATATTTATATAATTTCAAAAGAAACACATATAGCCCCAAAAAGATAACACACCTCTAGAAATCACAGTCCAACGTCGATGGTGACGGTTCCCCGATCTGAATTATCACTAACTCTAATAGGATTGGATTTTACGAATATTTTTAAAACTAATATCGAAATTCTAAAACTCAACCATAACAAAAAACAATCTAATAAAACTCATGTATATCTCGTGAAAGATTTTCTGGAACATTTAGAGTGATCGGTGGAGTGGGTGGTACAATCTCGTCCCAATATCGACGAAGTTTAGAATAAAAAAATATTTAAATTAATAGTTAAACTCGAATATTCCAAAAATCGGAAAAACCCACTTCCTTGAAATTTTAAATCTGAACAACCTATATACAGTCTAATAACTTCAGATTTGATTTATTTTCTAGGAAAATTCTATAACGGGCGTCGAACACCGCTGAACACCGTTAATGATGAACACTGCTGAACACTATTAAACTAATTAATAAAGATTAAAAACTTTAAGGGCTCAACATATAATTAATAATTAATTAAAATAAAATTTTAATTAAATTATTTTTTATTGGGATAAATATAAGGGTGGTCACTCAGTTGTCACTTTTTTTTTGTTTTGGTCACTCAATTATTTTTTTTATCAAAATTATCACTAAATTTTTATTTTATTATTGTTTTGGTCATCAAACATTAAATGTTTAATAAGATTGTACCATGACATAGTTTAATAATAACTTTAATCCCTAAATTTATGATATTATATTAATTTAATCTTATTAAAAAAACTCATCAAATAAGTTCTTATATTTTTATATAAACCCGCATAATAATACAAACAATACTCATCAAATCTTGTTTTGATTTTTTTACTATTCAATCACTGTAAGTAACATAATTTAATTAAAATATTTAATAAATTTAAAATTATGTTCGAAAATGTATTTTTTAAAAACTGATTTTAATAGAAAAATAGTTATGAGTTGAACTTTGATTAAAATTAAGAAGAAACTGATATTCAATTATTGTTTTATAAGTTTAGTATTAAAAAACAATAATTTTGTGTACAATGAATTTGATTGAAATTAGAATAAACGTTTAAAAAATCTTTAAATTGCAAGAATAATTTTTCAATTGACATTGCTTTATTTTAATATTTATATGTTAAATGTTAAAATATTTATATAAATTTGACTCAAAAAATAATGCATACGAGTAACTTAAAGAATCGAAAAATTAAATTAGATTTTTAAAAAAAATCATAAAATTAAAATGGTGTTTTATAATTTAAAACTTAATAAGTTACCCAAAGACACACACACACAAAAAAAGTGAGTTGGTTAATTAATTTTAAGAGTAGTGTTGTAAAGAAAAAAGAAAGTGGATGAAAAATTTAGGGTTTAATCCAAATATTTGATGATTTATTTTCTATTAGAATTAAATTGATATAGTATAATAATTTTAGAAACTAAAATTATTATTAAATCATGTTAATTTATAATTTTCGTTAAATATATAATGGAAGATGATCAAAATGAGAATAAAATAAAATGTTAGTGACGGTTATCACTAAAAATTTTGTTGGATGACCAACACAAAAAAATGATGATAGTTGAATGATTACCTGCGTAATTCTTCCTATAAAAAATAATTTAATTAAAATTTTGTTTTAAATAATTACTAATTATACATTGAGTCCTTTAAATTTTTAATTTTTATCAATTAATTTAATAGTGTTCAACAATATTCAGCGCTAGTGGTGTTTAACGGTGTTCGACGCACGTAATAGACTCATCCTATTTTTTAATACTTCGATTTGAATCAAAGTGATGTGTAATAGAGTATTCACTAAAAGCACCGTAACACCCCCTTACATGTCTGCCACCGTACTAAAAAATAATAAATTCTCATGTTTCTTCCCAATCACGTGGGAAATAAACTTCCCCTTCACTGCAAATTATACTATACTATTAGAGAAATAAATAAATAAATAAATAAATATTCCCCAAATCAAAACAAGTGAGATATTTGCCGACAATCCAAAATTTCCGTGCACCCATGCGTAACATTTAGCTTCCATGAAGTTGGTTTTAACCGATTAAATATTCTCCGACAACTTTTAAATTACACTTAAAAGCTTAGTTGGACATATCTTTTAAAAAGTATAATTAAAAAAGTGATTTTAAAATTATAATAAAAAAAATAATTATGAAAAGTTAAGTAATGTTTGTCATTAAGGTCAAAAAAATAATTTTAAAAAGATAAAATATCTATTTTAAACATGATATTGTACGACAATTCGTTAATATTACGATTTATTAAATAAATCAACTTAACCTATAATAAAAATTTTAAATTTTTAAAATTTAATTTAAAAGTATAAATTATATTTTAGATCATATAAGAACATAATAATTATAAATTAATAATATATTTAAAATAAATTAAAGATAAATAACTTTATTCTTAATATAAATGTTTTATAAAAATATATATTAATTTATAATTATATATGTATAGACATTATTTTATCAATATGTTATAAGAGTAAAAAAATAATTTTACCTTGCAAATTAGTTTTACCAAAACAAAAATCATAAATTCTAACTTTTGAGTTTGAGAAAAAAAACTAATTTAAAAAGAAACAGCAAACAAATAAAATTTAATAAAAACATTAAAAAATGCTTTTAGGTTATGAAACACAACCAAAAACACACCCTTACTCGACCTCCAACTATCCCATGCCTATTAACATTTTAAAACTCAATTGTTCACTGATTTTCTTCACCAAAATATACGGCAGCAGTCGCCCCCTAAACTGTATACTCGAAAATGAGGTTTACCAATGAAAGAAACCATTCGAAAATTTTTCTCCTTCAAAAGAACATTATTACTTAAACAATTACTTTTCTCCCCTGTTGCAGAAACCTAAACAATGGAAGAGATAATCTAGAGGCTTACTCAAAGTTAGATTCGAAAGAAACACGATGAAAGGAGGGAAATCTATACTGTTTCGATTTTTATTATCTTTTTTAAAAAAACAATATCTGGGAGAGGGGGATTTCGTTCGGATGCAGAAAAGAAAGAATGAAGATACCAAGACAGAAGACATAAATATATACTTGGGTCAAATGGGCAAACCATACTAAAAGGGTACCCATTTAAAGTTGCTATACATAAGGATTAACAAAGTTCTAAGTTACACATTTTAGTCACTAAATTTAATAAAATTCTTAAATTTTTAGGTTTTCGAATTAGTGAGATAATTAGGGATTTTTAAATTGGGAAATATTTAGGGTGTTACAATGTATTTAAAATATAATGATATATATAGATATTGTTTTGCATCTATTTAATTTGAGATTCTTTTGTCTTTAGTTATGACCAATAATTATTTATTTTGATGATGAAAGTTTGTGTTTTAATTATGTTTTAAGTATTACATGATATTAGCCAAATATTGAACCTTTAAATTAATTAATATGTTCCATGTTATGTTGGTTTAATCCGAGTATATTGGTTGAACATCCTATTCTGTGATATTATTGGTCTAAAAGGAGGTTCTTTTTAAAGGACCTTGTGGACTGGTTTAATAATGCCACATATTAGGATTAATTTTTTTGTTCTTTGTATGTATTTTGTATATATTAGTTGATCAATTACTATTTAATAGTATGAGTGTTATAAAGTCTATATTCGCTTGGAAATAATATTTTTTGTCAAAAAACTTGACTATAGACTTCTCCTAAGTTTAAGTTACGTAAATCGTCATGATCCAAGAATTTTTATGGGAGGCATTCCCTTAAGTGAATACATGCATGATGTTTATTCCATGAGATTATTAAATTTGTTTTCATTCCTTGAAGTGAATGCAAACATGATAATTCATTATATGGTTAGTGAATAAAACTCAATTATGTGCCAAAGTATCATTGATGATGATATGTTAGAAAAACATAATCCACTTGTCACACATTAATGTTGTCCTATAGATATAATATTGTGAAAATATTTTAAAATACCTATTAATCTTCGCTCAATTCCCTGAAGTGAATATGATATTTTATAGTGAAAAGAATAAATGTCACATTAGTAATTATGGTCGCGATTGATGTCATAAAATAGAAATGGATAAGATGATTCTTTTGAGAATGATTATATCCACCAAAAGTGGAATTATAAGGATGACAAGAATGATAGAGTGATATATCAAAATCTTTATGTTATCAATGTGATGGTACAAACCATTGGTCTCGTACTTGTCAAACACTGAAGTATTATGGACTTTATCCATAATCATGAATGATAAATGAAAAAATATAAACAAATTTTCTTTGTGACGAAAATAATTATGGCATTGTTGGTCCAACTCAATTGGACATTGTTAATTTTCTCATAACCCTTGAAGGAAATAACTCGTCATTTATTTGATTTCCCTTATAACCTCTAAAGGGAATAATTGATCTTTTATTTATTTTATTTTATGCTAATTTATTTTTATTTAATATTTATTTATATTAATTTACTTTAGATATTATTTATTTACGCTTTATGTTAATTTATCATTTGAAGAATATTATTAATTTCATAATAAAATATACAATGAATTGTGGCTATTTATGCGAAGCAGACAATGCAAGTACTCATATTTTACTTAAGCATTAGAAACATTTTTCCTTTTAAATGCAAGAGAGAAGTGCGAAAATATGAGTACTATATCTCAAAGTACTAAAATATTAATTTTTTTAAAAGAGCTCTTGAGAATTTATCTTTCATAGATAATCGATTTGATATGATGTACTATATTTAAGATTTTTCATTTCCCGAAGTGAATGGTACAAAGCACATATTTTTTATTCTTCGAAGTAAATGATACAAAGTACATATTTAAAGGTGCATAATTATGCATATTTTCCTATTTTAAATACAAGAGAATAATGTGAGTATAATATCTGGAAGTATTAATATCGCATAAGGATCCGACTAAGCAAATACGTTATTGCCAAATAGAACTTTATTTTATATTTATAGTGTATTATACTAGTCAAAGTCGCAAAGAGACTTATTGAATTTCAAAAATATTTTTAGAAATATATTGAAAATATTAGTCAAGGGGATGCAAACTATCTCAGTATTATGAGTGTAACTCAAGGCAATAAAAAATCTTGACAAAATTATATGCACTGTCATCCATATTGTACTACTGAAGAATTGGTACAAATTGAAGTTCATGCTATTTTAAATCATATGGTTACTGATAATTTTATTTGGCATAACCAGTTAGGTCATCCCAGTTCAATTATGATGCAAAAATTTGTTGACACTTTCATGTGGTCATTTATTGAAGAACTAATATTTTCTCAATATTTAATTTTTTCATGTGATACTTGCTATCAAAGCAATCTGATTATTCAATCATCATCAGCTAAAATAGAGTATAAATCTATTAAGTTCTTGGAATAGATACAAGATGATATATGTGGGCCAATACACCTTTCTTGCAGTCTATCTAGATATTTTTTGATTTTAATCAATGCATCAACTAGATGGTCATATGTATCCTTGTTATTAACCCACAACTTGATGTTTGCGATGTTAGTTGCTCAGTTGATAAAATTATGAGCATATTTTCAAGATTATCTTATAAAGACAATCGTTCTTGATAATATTGATAACATGTCATTTTACATGTAACATCACTAATTCGCATGAAGCCAACAAATGATTATAAGTTATCCCCATTACAAATGATTATTGGTCAAGAACCAAATATTTTTCATCTTAGATTTTTTTGTGGTGTAGTATATCTTCTAATTGCTCCAACACAACACACAAAGATATGTTCTATTGGGAATATATGTCAGTTTTAAATTTCTCTTGATAATTATTATCTTGAGCTTCTGATAGAAAATTTATTTACAGCTTGATTTACTAACTATCATTTTAATTAGTTAATTTAACCAACATTATAGGGAGAAAATAAAATAGTTGAAAAAAGAAATAAGTTGGAATGAATTATCATTTTCTTAGCTTGATCCACTTATTAAACAATGTAAACTATAAGTTCAAAGGATAATAAATTTAGCAAATCAATTGTTAGATGATTTTTGCTGAACCTAAAAGACTAAGTCACGTATTCCAGCTATAAATGCTTCGATTAAATTTGATATCCTTGAAGGACAACTCTAGTTGTTAATGAATCTAACTTATGCTTGAAGCGTGGTAGACAAGTAAATTCAAAAATAAAAATCCTCAAAAAAAAGAAAGAAAAAAAAACTAGATTTTATGATGATCTTATTGAGAAATCAACGTATTATGAAAATCTCTAAAAGAGATTGATAATTTCTCAACTCACTATCACTTTTTACACCTTTCATGGGCAATAATCACCAAATCTACACCTACTTGGACCGATGCATATACTTAATGTGAGATATTTAGAGGTTATGTTTATAAAGATGATATTTAGAAAAAAGACAAGTTTTACTGCATTTTTGTATCTTTGTAGGAAAAACTATTGCCGCGGCAGCGACTGAGACCGAGGCAGGACCTGATGCTGAAGCAACAGCAAGGGACAAGTAGCGATATTGTAGGTAAGCTGAGGAGAAAAATGAGGAGAACATTATTGGACAAGAAGCCCAAGGATCAGAGCTGAATAGCACGTGGAAAGTCCAAGACAAAGGCCACGCGGGAAAACCTCCTAGTTGGAATAAAACTTAGAAATATTTTATTTATGTACTTGTCTTGTTCCCTACTCCAAGTTGTATTCCTAATTAGGAAAGGTTTGTCCTAGGCCAACCCTATATAAGCCATAGCCGTCCAAGGAGATCATACAATTCGGAATAGAGAGCTTAGACCTAGTCGACTTCATCTTTTAGACTTTTCTTTTCTGTACATTATGTTCTAATTTTCTTTAGGCTTAGGTGAAAGTTGTAGAGTATTAGTGTGAAGATATTGTACTTTGTTTCTTGATCCAATGTAATAAAATATCGAAGTTTGCTTATTTTTTGTCATTCTTAGTTCTTGCATTCAAGCTTGGGAGAGAAGTTTGTGAGTAATCCATTTATCTAATATCGGGAGAGTTAGATTTACGAAAGGAATAGTACGATGTTTCAATCGGGAAACACTAACTCGGCCTAGAGATAGGTTAAGAGTTTCAACGGCTAAGAGAAGTGTGGGATTGGTTGATGATTATAATTTATTTACGCCGGGAGGTATCATCAAGGGCTGGTCATCAATAATACTTCGACTTAGGGATAAGCGGAGTCATCTAAGGATACTTTGCCGAACTTTAATAAAGTCCACCTAAGAGAAAGAGATTACCGTGGCGGACAAGCATCATCGTTGTCGAGGTAGTAATTTGCAGTACTGCCGAGGCAGTATTGTGCAATTACGTTAGACAAAAACAAGTCAATTGAATCCACTATACAACACAACTAGATCCTGACGATTTTCTTTATTTAATTTTTCTATTATTATTTAGCTTTCTTTATTTAGTTAAATCACAACCAAATTACCTGTATTTTTACTTTATTTCTTTTACAGAGCAAGAAGATAAAACAAAACATATTAAGTATACCAATTTCTGTGGAGACGATATATGATTTACTCATCACTTTATTACTTGCGACGTGTTCACTTGCACAAATTGTGTATATTTGACACGCATCAAATTTTTGGCGCCGTTGCCGGAGATTGACAACTAAATTTTATTTTCTTTATTTTCTTGCTTTTATTTAATTTTTATTTTTATTTTTATTTTTACTTTGGTTTGTTTTTGGTGTATGACCAGGGCCAACCCAACCAACCCTTTGTACGAGTTAGATCCAGAGATTGAACGTAAACGGAATAGGTTGAGGAGACAAATCCAAGAAGCCATAGTAGGAAATCAAGGAGATCAAAACTTACCTACCAGCAATGGAAGCCTTCTGCCGCCACCAATGCCGCGTCAGCTCATTGTCAGGGATTTTTTGGAAGATGACTTAAATAGGTTAAATCCTGGAGTGGTTACACCAGAAATAGAAGCGACTCACTTTGAACTGAAACCTTTTATGTTCAATATGATAAACACTATTGGACAGTTTGGTGGGTCTATGACAGAAGATGCCAGGCAACATCTTAAGTCATTCATGGAAATTTGTAACTCTTTCAAAATTCAAGGAGTCCAAGAAGATGTCTTAAGATTGAATTTATTCCCCTATTCACTGAAGGATAGGACAAAAACCTAGTTAAATAGCATTCTAGTAGGATCAATAAGATCTTGGAGTGAATTGTGCCATGATTTCATTTCGCACTTTAATCTTACAAATTTATATGATCGAATTCGTAATAAAATTACCTCGTTTCGGCAGGATGATGATGAACCTATGTACGAGACATAGGAGCGCTACAAAGAATTACTACACAAGTGTCTTTTGCATGGATTTCCCTTATGGACACAAGTTACTATGTTTTATATTGCTACCAATGTCTTGACAAGGATGATGTTAGATGCCTCGGCCAATGGAACACTCCTTGATAAAGCACCTAAGGAAGCTATTGAAATCCTGAAAAAACTCGCCAAGAATGAATATCAATTCCCTACATCTTGGCGAGGAGGAGCAAGACGCCAAGCCATAGTGAATGATTTAGAAACATCAAATTCAGTAGCAACACAATTAGCCTCTCTTACCAAGATGGTGCAAAACATGCAGCCATAACAAAATACCCATGAGGTTAAGGCCATTGATTCTTTTTACAATTTTTGTGGAGGTAACCACAATTCATATGAATGTATGCAGAATCAAGAATCCAACCGGTATGTTAGAAACTATAATCGAAACAATATGATGTCCAACACATACAACCCCTCATGGAACAGGCATCTAAACTTTTCATGTAGTAATCCCAACAATGCCTTAAATCCAACTACTCAACCCATAGGTTTCCAGCAACAAATGCAACATCTGCCGCAGCAGCAGATACATCAACCTATGTCGTCGCCGCAGATACAACATCCTTTAAGTTCTCTGGAAAATTCTCTGAAAGCCTTTATGATGAAAACTGAATCATACATGGCAGAGAATTGCAACTTCATCAAAAGAACACATGCATTCATAAATAGAACTAAGATGAGGTTGCAAAACCAATAGACAACAATCAAAGCACTAGAAACTCAGTTTGAGCAGTTTGCTCAGAACATAAACACTAGACCACAAGGAGGATTACCTAGCAATACTGAAGTTGCTAAGGTAATGGACCATGAATAGTGCAAAGCAATCACTACTAGAAGTAGTCTACAACTAAAGGAGAAAGTAGGAAACTCAGTAGACAAAGTCCCACCATAAGAACAAGAAAAAGAGGACTTGGATGCTGAACAAACTGATCATGTCACAGCAGAGAGCATTGCCCCAGTAGAGCACTCGGTAGTACCTCAACAAACTGTCGAGACAATAAAAGAATTAGTGGTGCAAGGTATTAAATTCGAAACTAATGAAACCTTGGAAGAGATGAGACCACCACCACCTTTCCCATAAAGGTTAAAGAAACTAAAACAGGATCATCAATTTAAGAAATTTCAAGATAACTTAAAGCAAGTCCTCATTAATTTGTCATTTGTTAAGACAATTGAACAAATGCTCAATGATGCTAAGTTCTTTAAAGACACTGTGTCTAAGAGAAAAGGCTTGGTGAATTCGAAACAATGACTGCTACCGAAGGATGCATGGCAATGCTGCATAAACGCATGCCACCGAAATTGAAGGATCCTAGATGCTTTAACATACCTTGTGCGATAGGTAACCACTACGAAGCAAAGACCCTATGCGACCTTGGAGCAAACATAAACTTGATAACTAAATCCGTCTTCCAAAAGCTCGAAATAGAAAGAGCAAAACCTACAACAGTGATGCTCCAACTTATGGACAGATTGTATGTGCAACCTGAAGAAAAGATCGAGGACGTACTGGTAAGAATGGATAAATTTATTTTTCCCACTGACTTCCTTGTTCTTGATTTTGAAGCCGATGAAAATACATCGATCATCCTTAGGAGACCTTTCCTTGCCACTAGACGCACTCTAATTGATGTGGAAAAAGGAGAGTTGACAATGAGGGTCAATGACCAGCAAGTCAAACTCAATGCCTTCCACAATTTGAAAAGATATGATGATCTAGAAGAGTGCAAGGCTATACAAACCAAAAAGGCAGGCACCAAGATATCCTGTTTCAGCAGCCACTGCCTTGGCAGTAAGCTCATCAGAAAAATTGACGCTTGCTGCAGCAGAATACTGAGCAGTAAAATTAAGCCAGGAATGGAGGAAACCAACAAGACAACACACTGTTAAGACGTACAGGGTGCAGTGAAGATCAAAATGAAAAGGGATGGACATGAAGTCAAAGAGAATGGCCAACACCTGAAGCATTACTTTGGCCAACAAGAGATAATCACATTAGGAGATGCATTTGCATGCACTCCCCCAGTGACATAATCTATTTCCTTTCTTTTTATTATTATACCGGGATTAGTTTAGTTTAAAGTTAATTTCTATAATTATATTTTTCTTTAATTATTTTTCTTATTTTTGTTTAAATTTTTTAGGACAATAAGTGAGAATAAAGGAGAAATAGTTTACAACAGGAAAAGTGCTGCCGGGGTAGAAAACAGTGTTAGAGCCGCAACAGTTTCAACGGGCAGAAAAATATAATGGCTAGTCTGCCGAGATTCCCGTCGTGGTAGTAAAAGAAAACAACAGTAAAGGCTAATTGCTACAAAACGACTAGTGGTTTAAACGGCTACAAGACTGAGGCCTATATAAGCACCTTCCTTCTCTTGAACTATTCACTCTTGCATTCTTGATTTCTTTAGAATAATTGATAATCTCTCTCACAATACTTTCTGCCTATTCACAAGCTCTCTTATAATTTTCAGCACTTTTCCAAGAAAATCTCCAAGATCCTCAACTCTCCATTACTTACTCATGGCCACATACAACTGATTTCCCCCAGCCATTGTTGAAGACTGTTTCAACAGGTCCTTCATTGCTCGGCAGCTATGGGAAGAACAAAGTTTCCAACACTCCGTTAAGGAAAACTTCAGTATCGAACATTACTTGTTCGACAAGATCAAGTATCAAGATTGGGAGATCTTTTACTACAACCTACTCATGCCAACGCCATCATCGTGTGAGAATTCTGCGCTCGTGGGCTGAGTAAGGACTCTCTTTATATCCACTATCGAGGCAAGCCTATCAAACTTAATGTCGAGATAATCAACCTATTCTACGGTCTTACACCTAAACGTGATGTCCATGTTGAATTCATGGAGGACATTACCAATGAAGATTATGAGTTGATAAAAGATGACCTTTACTACGAGAATACTCATTGAGAAACCGGTGCCCATATTGGGACGAACTTTCTTTGCTACTGGACGCATCATCATCTATATGGAAAATGGTGAGCTTACAATGCGGATAAATGATCAACAAGTCAAGTTGAACGCCTTCCATAATCTTCCAAATTCAGACGCTCCAACAGAATATAAGGCTCTCCATACACCGAATAAGGATACTAAAACATCCTGCCTGGGTAGCACACTCGGCAGACTATTCGGTAAAAGAATAAAACCCAAAGGAGATGTCGAATACACTGAAGGGATTGGCCAACTCATGAAGACAGATACGGGCCAGAAAGAGATAATGAAAGAGGGAGATGCATTCACATGCATTCCATAAGTAACATAATCTCTTCCCTTCAATTTTAATTAATATATTAGGATTAGTTATATATTATTTTCAGTATTTTATGGTGTTAAGCTCTATTTTCAGTATTTTATGGTGTTAAGCTCTATTTTCAGTATTTTATATTTTTATATTTTTGTTTTATAAATAAAACAGTGAATGTAGGAAAAATTATGCCACAACAGAAGTCTGCTACCGCGGCAGCACACTGTGCCAGAACCACAAAACTCTTAACGGGCAAAAACAGTGTAACAACTCTCTAACGAGAAATCCGCTGCGACAGTAACTGTGCATCAAGGCAGTAAACGCCTAACGGCTAGTATTTTTAACAGTCATATTTTTACAGCCTATATAAGCAGACTCATTGCTATGCATTATTTACTTTTCATTCTTGCTATTTTTACTTTCTTGAACAATCTTGCTCTCACTATCTTTCAAATCTCACAAATACTCTCTGTATTCTTAGCCGCAGTCTTGCACTTTACAGCCTACTTTCAAGAACATCTCATCAATATTCAAATCATCCATGGCAGCATACAGACGATTTGCCAACAGTAACATAGCAGAACGTTTCCAAAATCTTTTTTTGTACGGCAGTTATGGGAGGAACAAGGATTCCAGCACACTATTGAAGAAAACTACGACATCGACCAATTCTTGTTCGACAGAATTGAAGACCAGGATTGGGAAAAATTTTGCCTCCAACCTCCCATAGCAAATGCAACAATTGTAAGAGAATTCTATGCGCATTGCTTGAACAAAGACACGTTGTTCATCTACTATCGTGGCAAACCAATAAAGCTAGATGCTAAGGCAATCAACGATTACTATGGCGTTATCCCAATACGTGATGAACATGGTGAATTTACAACAAATATCGAGGAATACGAGGCTATCAAGGATGAACTTTGCTACGACAACACTCCATGGGAAACCGGTGCCTATAAGGGTTGTGTAACAAGGCTCAGCCTTAAACCTGAAGCCAAGCTTTGATGCTCATTTGTCAAGCGACGCCTCATGCCCACCTCCCACAATAGCACAGTTGATAGAAAAAGATTGTTTCTCATTCATTCAATCATAAACAAAAGGACCATCAATGTTGGAGAGATCATTCTTCAAGAAATCTATGATTGCGGTAAGAAAGAACGATGTCTATTATATTTCCCTAGTTTAATCTCTGCCCTATGCATTGCTGCAAGTGTCCCTATAGAAGCAACAGATGAATACACAACACAAAGGTAAGGCTAGACAAAAGAATTATGCCACAGAGTGATGCAGATCACCCAAAGAGACCCAGTGCAGGAAACACCTCAACCATTCACTACCGACTTTACAGCCAGAGGGCAGTATATGGAAGAAGCACCTGACCATGCCCAAGCCACTACCGTAGCAGATCCATATAAGGAGATTTTGCAGAGGATGTCAGACATGGACCTGCGCCAACAAAGATACATGGAATATTAGAGAAATTTCAACAACACTCTTGTCAACATGCTGACCCAAAATTTTCCCACCCATGGGATGTAGTTTCCAGATTTCCCTCCCAACATTTTCGTCACTGCCGCACCTTACACAAACACAACACCTGCTCCAGGGCCTAGATCATTCTTTATTGCTAGGCCACAACAACAGTTTCACGCTGCCGGCCCATCCAGACCTGCGGGCACGGCCACCACATCATCCAGCAGCAGGCAGCCATCAAAGAGGAGAGCTGTCTTCAACTCTCCACCACAGAATCCTATCCCTATAGGCAGTTTTTCTGAAGATAGTCTTTCTAGACAAATTGATGAGTATGTCCATGAGAGCTCATTGTATACCCAAGAGAGAATACCAACTGCCGAGGCAGGGGGAGAAACAGAGGTGATGCATACAGACGAAGAAGAAGATGGAGATGATGTTACAGCCCCACTATAGAAACAAACGCCCACCAGAGTACAGCCACCCAGGCAGGCACAAACACAACAATCATCAGGACAAGGATCCAGACAGAAAGCATCAGCAGGAATACCTAGGACGGCAGCTATTTCCAGCAGCTCTTCTGAATCACAATCAGAATCTCTCTAATCCCTACTATTTTACTATCCTTGTTTTCTTTTGCATGCTGTATATTTTAAACATTGAGGACAATGCTCGGTTTGAGTTTGGGGGAGATTATAGGTGCAGAAGCACTACCGAGGCTACCCACTTCCGCGGCATTACCATAAAAGGGAGTCAATTTTTTCTAATTTTTTTATATTCTCTTTTCTTGAATTATGTTTGTAATCCTGCACTGCCTACGTTAGCTTTGCTTTAGTTTACTCCTTTAAGGCTATAGAAATCTTTCTCCTTATAATTTTTGTTTTGAAGGGATAACCATAGGATACTCATGGAATAAAACTTAGAAGCTTGCTTTAGGGTTAGAAAGAAAATAAACACTTTTTGGACTTGTTTGATTTAGGAGTTCTTTTAATAAACTTAGGTGATAAAAACTTAGAACCTTCTGGAAATATAACTAGAGGTTCCCATCACTGGCTCTAGTTTTGCTCTCCTTCGTACTAGAGGTGCCCAAAATTGGCTCTAGTATGCTAAATAGGTGGTTAATAAGAAAAAGAATAAATAAGAAAAAGAAGGAAATAGAAAACGCATATCTTGAGGTGCCTAAAATTGTCTCAAGACTTGTTGTTTTAATGAGATAGCTTTAGTCCAAGATTCTACTTGTCTTGAACTTAGAGTTTATCTAAGAAAGCCTTGAATCAGCCTTGTCCATTAAACGCACACACTCACCTATCCTTATAGCTTGTTTCTTAGTAAAAGTCCTTGGGTAAACTAGTGGCTAAAACGAAGAGATAGTCATGACCATGGTGGGGAGAATAGATGGAAGAGTAAGAGCAAAGGGGAGTAAGGTTCGACAATTTGATGTTTTGCATTGCTTGAGGACAAACAATAGTTTGAGTTTGGGGGTATTTGATGAGTGCCTAAAAGGTAGTTATTTACTACCCTTCTCATGGTACTTTATGCATCTATTATACATTAACTTGAACCGAAGTATGAACTCTTTGGGCAAATATTGGATATTCCGTTATCATCACTTACAAAGTTAATATTTATAGAGAATACAAATATTATTATATATTCTGTACATGCAGGAATATCCAGAGCCGGAGCGGCAATGAAGCAGTATTACAGTCGAGGCAGAAGACAAGGCCGCGGGAAAATCTAGTGTGGTAGCACTAACAATGGAGGCACAATGAAAGATAAAAATATAGAGAATATTATGGAAGATTCAGCGCATCAATTGGACCAGGCCAGCGCGCTAAAAGCCTAATTTAAAGATCAAGCGGGAAAACCCTTCTAGAAGGCGACAAACTTGGAAATATCAGATTCCTTGAAGAAGACTTGTTCACTACTCCAAGTTGAAGTCTATTTAGGAAAGGTTTACCCTATGTTAAGACTATAAATACCCTAGCCGACCACATTGTTTAGGAGAGCCGATTTTTTGAGAATCCTTCTCCCTAAGAATTGTACTTAACGACGATATGTTCTAAACTTCTTAGGGATAGGTGAAGGTTGTCGATATTAGTGAGAGTAGATTGATTCTTGTATCTTTGTTCTTATGCAATAATAATATCAAAGTTTGCTTATCCTATTGCCATTCTTTGTTCTTGTATTCAAGCCCGAGAGGGAAGTTTGCAAGTAATCTATTTATCTAGCATCGAGAGGTGTAGATTCACAAAAGGGATAAGTACGGTGTTGTAGACACTAACTCGGCCTAGACTCTTTGGAAGCCCAGGAGATAGGTTAAGAGTTTCAGTAGCTAAAAGAAGTGTTGGATTGGTTGGTGGTTATCGTTGATTTACGCCGAGAGGTTTCGTCAAGGACTGGTCATCAACAGCACTCTGACTCAGAGATGAGCTGAGTCACTTACGGACACTTTGCTGAACTTTGATGCTTCTGCCCAAGAGCAAGAGATTACAACGGCAGAGGAACACCAATATTGCCGAGGCGGTATCTGCAGTACTGTCGAAGCAGTGTTGTGTGATTGCATTGGACAAGAAGAAGATCAATTAAATCCACTAATTGACGCAACTGGATCCTAGACACTTTCTCTATAATCATTCTCAACCTTTTATTTTATGTTTTGTTATTTAATTATTTAGTTAGATAAAACAAATCAACTTATTTATCTTTTTACTTTATTTTCAGGAGCAAGGGAACAAAGGAAGACATATTAAGTATACCAATCCCTGTGGAGATGATACACGATATACTTATCATTTTATTACTTGACGACGTGTACACTTGCACTCAAATTGCGCTTATACCACTCGCATCACCCACCACCACCTTTCCCATAAAGGTTGAAAAAGCAAAAACAGGATCATCAATTTAAGAAATTTCTAGATATCTTAAAGCAAGTCCACATCAATTTGCCATTTGTTGAGGCAATTGAAAAATGTCCATCTATGTTAAGTTCTTAAAAGACATTGTGCCTAAGAGAAAAAGGCTTAGTGAATTCAAAATAGTGGCTGCTACCGAAGGATCCTAGATAATCGCATGACAATGCTGCATGGAAAAAGACATCCTGCATGACAATGCTGCATAATCGCATGCCACCTAAATTGAAGGATCCTGGATGCTTTACCATACCTTGTGCGATAGGTAACTACTACGAAGGAAAGACCCTATGCGACCTTGGAGCAAGCATAAACATGATGTCTAAATCCATCTTCCAAAATCTCGGAATAGGAAGATCAAAACCTACAACAGTGATGCTCCAACTTGCGGACAGATCGTATGTGCAACCTGAACGAAAGATCAAGGACATACTATTAAGAGTGAATAAATTTATTTTTTCCGCTGACTTCCTTGTTCTTGATTGTGAAGCAGATAAAAATGCACCGATCATCCTTGGGAGACCTTTCCTTGCCACTGGATGCACTCTAATTGATGTGGAAAAGGAGAGTTGACAATGATGGTCAATGACCATCAAGTCAAACTCAATGCCTTCCACAATTTGAAAAGATATGATGATCCAAAAGAGTACAAGGCTATACACACCATAGAGGTAGGCATAAAGATATCCTGTTTCAGCATCCACTACCTTGGTAGTAAGCTCATCAGAAAAATTGACGTTTGCTGCAGCAAAATACTAGGTAGTAAAATTAAGCCAGGAATGGAGGAAACCAACAAGACAACACATTATCCAGACATACAGGGTGCATTGAAGATCAAAACGAAAATGATGGACATGAAGTCAAAGAGAATGGGCAAAACCTGAAGCATTACTTTGGCCAACAAGAGATAATCACATTAGGAGATGCATTTGCATTCACTCCCCCAGTGACATAATCTCTTCCTTTTTTTATTATTATACTAGGATTAGTTTAGTTTAAAGTTAATTTCTATAATTATATTTGTCTTTAATTATTTTTCTTATTTTTGTTTAAATTTTTTAGGACAATAAGCAAGAATAAAGGAGAAATAGTTCACAGTAGGAAAAGTGTTGCCGCGGCAGAAAACAGTGTCAGAGCCGCAACAGTCCCAACAAGCAGAAAAGTGTAACGGCTAGTCTGTCGATATTCTCACTGTGGCAGTAAAAGCAAACGATAGTAAAGGCTAACGGCTATAAAACAGCTAGTGGTTTAAACGGCTACAAGGACGAGGCCTATATAAGCGCATTTCTTCTCTTGAACTATTCACTCTTACATTCTTGATTTCTTTAGAATATTTGCTAATCTCTCTCACAATACTCTCTTCCTATTCACAAGCTCTCTTACAATATTCATTACTTTTCCAAGAAAATCTCCAAGATCCTCAACTCTCCATTACTTACTCATGGCCACATACAACCGATTTGCCCCAACCATTGTTGAAGACCGTTTCGACAGGTCCTTCATTGCTCGGTAACTATGGGAAGAACAAGGGTTCCAACACTTCTATGAGGAAAACTTCGACATCGAACATTACTTCTTTGACAAGATAAAGTATCAAGATTGGGAGATGTTTTGCCTACAACCTACTCAGGCCAACACCATCATCGTGCGGGAATTCTACGCTCATGGGCCGAGCAAGGACTCTCTTTATGTCCACTGTCGAGGCAAGCCTGTCAAACTTGATGCCGAGATAATCAACCTATTCTAAGGCCTTACACCTGAACGTGATGTCCATGCTGAATTCATGGAGGACATCACCAACCAAGATTATGAGCTGATAAAAGACGACCTTTGCTACAAGAATACTTATTGGGAAACCGGGGCCCATAGAGGATCGGTAGCAACGCAAAATCTTAAGCCCGAGGCCAAGCTTTGGAACACCTTTGTCAAAAGACGCCTCATCCCAACCTCCCACAACAACACGGTGGACCGAAGGAGATTGATGCTTATTCAATCCATCATCAACAAACGGGGCATCAATGTTGAAGAAATTATTTTAAGGGAGATATACGAGTACGGTAAGAAAGATAGAAGACCTTTATTTTTCCCTTATTTAATTACTGATATTTGTATTGTTGCAGGTGTACCAATGGCAGAAACAAATGAATTCATAGCCCATAGACGAGGGTAGACTAGAGACTTATGCTACAAAATCATACAAATCACACAAGTAGAGCCAGTCTAGGCAACTCCTCAACAGTTCACTGTTGACACAATTACCGAGGCCCAATACACGACAGACATGCCTGACACTACCCACACCACTACCGCAGTAGAACCATACTAGGAGATACTTCAAAGGATGTCAGCTATGGATCTTAGACAGCAACGATACATGGAGTATCAAAGGGACTTCAACAACATACTTGCCCAAATGATGCTCCATAAATTTCCCAACTAAGGGGTGTAGTTTCCAAAATTCCCTACCAACATGTTTGTAACAGTTGCACCCTACACAGAGACGAATCTAACTCTAGGAGGACCGAGGCCATTTTCCCCACTAGCCCTCAACAACAATTTCATGCTACTAGCCCATCTAGGGCAACAGACTCTACCGCGGCATCATCTGCCAGCAGACGACCATCAAAAAGGAGGGCAGTCTTCAGTACTTCACCAAGATCCCCCATCATCATGGGCAGTCTATCAGTTGAAATAGATGCCTATGTAAATCAAATTTCAACCAATATCGTGCCAAACATTCATCATGCCTGGGCAAATAGAGATAATGATGGACGAACGGATGTAATGGTCACCGAGGAAATTGCCAAAGATGAAGAAAGAGAAGAAGTGAACGCTCCCATGAAAAAGATACCAAAACAAGATTCCAGACATCACAACAAGAAAAAACTCAACCATCGTCATCACCAAAGATGAAGCAATCAACAACACAACCTAGAAAATTAATTGTTACCAGCAGCTCTTTGGAGTCCTTTTAATTTATATATATATTTTGTTGCTTTTATCTTTACTTGTTTCCTTTTCTTATTTTGTTGCCTACCGTGTGCCCCTGATATATGCATTGAGGATAATGCTTGGTTCGAGTATGAGGGTGTAGATCCACTGCCGAGACAATCCACTATCGCGGCCTTACCATGAAAGGAAGTATTTAAGTGATTTTTCAAAAAATTTTATGTCCACCACCTTACTTGAATTACTACCCATACTTTTACACTGCTTTTCATCAGTATTGCCTTAGTTTATTCTTTTTAAAGCCATAGAAATCTTTCTCCTTACCATGATTAGATCCTGTTAGAAGGCTTAACTCTAGGATACTCAAGGAAGAAAACTTAGAAGCTTGCTATAAGGTTAATCTTAAAAATACTTTTGGGACTTGTTTGCCTATAGGAATTCTTTTAATAAACTTAGGTGATAAAGACTTAGATTTTTGGAATTATGACTAGAGGTTCCTATCACCGACTCTAGAAATTACTCTTCTTCATGCTAGAGGTGCCCGGAATTGGCTCTAGTATGCTTAAAAGAATAGCAAAAGAAATAAAGAAATATTAAGGAGAAAACACAATCCTTAAGGTGCCCGAAATTGGCTCAAGAAATTGTTGTTTTAAGAAGAGAACAATAAATCCAAGTCTATTTGTCTTGAACTTAAAGTTTGTCTAAGAAGGACTTTAATCAAACTTGTCCACGAAAACACACACACTCACAAAATCTTATAGCTTGTTTTTAAGAAAAACCCTTGGGAAACCGAAAGGTTAAGTCTAAAAAATAGACATAGTTATGGTGGGGAGAATAGATGAAAGCATAAGACCAAAAGAGAATAAGGTTTGACAAATTGATGGTTTGTATTGCTTGAGGAGAAGCAATAGTTCGAGTTTGGGAGTGTGATAATTGCTCAACTCACTATCACTTTTTACACCTTTCATGGGCAATAATCACCAAATCTACACCTATTTGGACCAATCCATATACTTAATGTGATATATTTAAAGGTTATGCTTATCAAGTGATATTTGCAGAAAAGGCAAATTTTACTGCATTTTTGTATCTTTGCAGGAAAACCTATTGTCACAACAGCGACTGAGGCTGAGGTGGGACCTGATGTTGAGGCAGCAACAAGAGACATGTATCGATATTGTAGGCAAGCCGAGAAGAAAAATGAGGAGAACTTTGCTGGACAATAAGCCCAAGGATCGGAGCTCGATAGCACGTGGAAAGCCCAAGACAAAGGCCACACGGGAAAGCCTCCTAGTTGGAATAAAACTTGGAAATATTTTATTTATATACTTGAATTTTTACCTACTCCAAGTTGTATTCCTACTTAGCAAATGTTTGCCCTAGGCCAAGCCTATATAAGCCATAGCCGTCCAAGGAGATCATACAATTCGGAATAGAGAGCTTAGACCTAGCCAACTTCATCTTTTAGACTTTTCCTTTTTGTACATTATGTTCTAATTTTCCTTAGGCTTAGGTGAAAGTTGTAGAGTATTAGTGTGAAGATATTGTACTTTGTTTCTTGATCCAATGTAATAAAATATCGAAGTTTGCTTATTCTTTGCCATTCTTTGTTCTTGCATTCAAGCTCAGGAGAGAAGTTTGTGAATAATCCATTTATCTAATATCGGGAGAGTTAGATTCACGAAAGGAATAAGTATGGTGTTTCAATCGGGAAACACTAACTCAGCCTAGAGATAGGTTAAGAGTTTTAACAGCTATGAGAAGTGTAGGATTGGTTGATGATTATAATTTATTCATGTCGGGAGGTATCTTCAAAGACTGGTCATCAATAGTACTTCGATTTAAGGATAAGAGGAGTCATCTAAAGACACTTTGCCGAATTTTGTTAAAGTCCACCCAAGAGCAAGGGATTGTCTTGGCGGACAAGCATCATTGTTGTCGAGACAGTAATATGCAGTACTGCCGAGGCAGTGTTTTGCAATTGCATTAGACAGAAACAAGTCAATTGAATCCACTATACAACATAACTGGATCCTGGCCACTTTCTTTATTTGATATTTCTATTATTATTTAGCTTTCTTTATTTAGTTAAATCAGAATCAAATTACCTGTTTTTTTACATTATTTCTTTTACAAAGCAAGAAGACAAAAGAAGGCATATTTAGTATACTAATCCCTGTGGAGATGATATCTAATTTAATCATCACTTTATTACTTACGACGTGTTCACTTACACAAATTACGCATATTTGACACGTATCAGAGATAAAATGGTCTCTAATAGAGATATTGACATGACTCAGGTATTTGATAATAAAGAGATCTCAATAGATTATGTCATGTTTAGTAATAAATGGAACTGAAATCAAATCGATATCGATAGCACTAGAGATTTTAGTTGATAATGGATCATGTGTAACACCCTCGAACCGGTGTCACAGTGGGTCTCTGACCCAAAATCCGTGTTTCAAAATTTCTTTCAAATCCCAACAAAAATAAATCCAATTTCAAGTCCAGCATAATTTCATAAAATCCAATTCAAGTTAAAAACTTAAGTTTCGAATAACTTAAAGTAGTTGGAGCTCTAAAATATTACAAATTGTTTAAAGCATTCGACTTAAAAGATAAAACAAAGTTACAATTACATATAGGGTCCTACAATTACATACCCCACTACATATAGTAACAATACTCTAACAACACGTCGATACTGAACCCCACCACGATGATGCTCCTACGAAAAAACTTTCTTTAACCTACGTACGAAAATATATTTTGAAATACTTAGTTACAAAAGCTTAGTGGGTACTCTACCAACCAGTTCACATCAAACATATCATAGATAAGCATATGAAGCATGAAATAATGACATGGTATAAGTACGATAGCGCTACCATATCCGCCTAAACACAGTATATTATGCATGTACAATTATCAGTCCATGACATATGCATATCAAGAAAAATCCACATAGCATCTCCAGTACAAAGATCTCATATACCATGTATATCTCATACGAATCTCATATATATATATATATATAAGTAGTGCAGCTCGCGACCATTAAGCAATGGAATCCTACAACCATGCTTCAATGGTTCATCAAGTATCTTCGAATTGGCTCGTATCAACTAAGCATCGGAATCCTACGTTCGAAAAGTCTTCAAGTGTTGCAACACTTTAATTAATATATAATAAGGGTGTCTAGACCCACCATAATAATAATATATATAATGCTAGGCGACCCATGAACACTAAGTGAGGTCCCTAGCTTTCCAATAACAAATACATATATCATCTCAACCATTGGGTTTTTCCTCACATATCAAAATCTTACAAATTTCCATGGTTTTAGTCAACTCCTACTTGACACGACTAAGAGGTTAATTTCTTGTTTTTTAATATTCACTGTATATATTATTTAACCCTTTGGTACTCTTAACATAATTTAAGGAACCCCTAAACTCAACCCTTAAAAGGTTGGAAAGAATTCCCAGGCATATTGGAACACCCATATAGGGGTATCGAAACACATGTCGTATCGATACACCTCCTTCTTTTATTGATACCCTAAACTAATCTTTCCAGCAACTTAAGGGAAGATTCGACCGTATCGATACTCTTATATGGAGTATATATACGCTACCTGTTTCGATATACCCCCAAAGAGGTATCAAAACGTTTTGCTTTAGAGTTTGGGTATCGATAAACCTAACAAGGAGTATCGACATATTTTTCTACTGGAAGTCCCGGTATCGAACACGGGCTAGGCATTTCGAAACGCATGCCTTTCACGCCTAAGATTTCTGGGGTATCTATACACCCACCCAGGGTATCAATACCCCTACACAAAAGGTGAAATTTTGAACTTTTAATTGCCAAGAACTTTTTCCAAAACCCACCTATTTTATCCCAAGTTGTTCTTACACACTAAGGATATAATTCTAAGCATGCCTATATCATAAAAACGGATGTTTATCAACAAATATTCAATCCACCATTTAAGCTTCAAACACAACTAAACCATTATACATGCAAACACATGGCATAAACTATGAATGAATGATATTTACAAGTTGAATGAGTACCAACCTTAAGTAAACAATAACAACCACGACCTCTTTACTTCTCCTCAAGCTTTCTCCTTTCCAAGGATCCTTGAGGGCTCACCGACCTCTATCTCTACAAGAGAAAGATAAAAAACGATTAGAAACGACTT
The DNA here is from genome assembly GCA_035048815.1 of Abelmoschus esculentus. NCBI lineage: Eukaryota > Viridiplantae > Streptophyta > Magnoliopsida > Malvales > Malvaceae > Abelmoschus > Abelmoschus esculentus. The sequence continues at coordinate 4,830,566 of JAUCBN010000026.1, read as the reverse complement.
ATGATAATTTCTAGAGCTTAAAAACACTAAAAGATTGAGATTTAAGCTCCCCAAAATCATTCCCGAACTTAACCTATAACCCCCTCTCAAACCTTCATATTTACCAAATCACTACATTTTCACCTTGATTTATAGATCCTTAAGAGCTCTACAACTTCCTCTACAGCTCAAAAAACGAGATTTTTAACACAAATCACAAAGATTCAACCTTTTACCAAACTTTTTCTTGCTTCCAAGATGAGGGAGATGAGAAGTGAAGAAAGAAAAAGAGCGAGATCACCATTTTGAAGAGCAATAAACCCAAACCCTATTCTTCTCATCTCATTTTTTTAATTACCAAAATACCCTCAACCCAACAACTCATAAGCCCAACAACCATACAAGTACAAAAGCAAGGACCAACAAGGCCCAAAACACTCAAATTTAGGGCCCAAAACTGAAGCACAACTCTTCGAGTTAACCCAACACTAGGATCCAAATTCGGGTCGTAATATCATGAAACATTGTCAATTGGGCAATGTAAACAAAGAAATGATTGCGTAACATGGAAAGAGGCAATTAAGGTTAAAGTAAAATTCTCTTTTAAAAAGAAAAGGGCTTATAGCCCGTATATTGAAATGTGTAAAGCTCGCGGATATAAATGAGCCTTTGTGAGAAAGAGAAATCAAAAGGGAAAATCATGAGATACAAACTCATTTGATTGAAAAAAGATTCTCAAAAAGACATAAAATTGGTTACGAGAAAAATATATTCCTCGGTGGTGGATGCAACTACTTTTAGATAGTCTGACAATAAATGAAATGACTTACTTTCATCTAATTGATGTTGTTACATCTTATTTGTGTAGGTCTCTTGATAAAAAAACTACATGGAGCTTCTAGAAGGATTTAGACTCTTAGAAGTAGTTAATTCAAGTTTTCGAGAACATTAATCAATCATATTGAATATATCTTTTCATGGACTGAAACAATTTAGGCGTATTTGATATAATCGCCTCATTGAATACTTATTAGCATAATATTATATGAATTATTTAATTTCTGCGAGCATTTTCATTAAGAGATTTAGCTCTAAATTTATTATTGTTGTGTATGTAAATGATTTGAATATCATTGAGACTCATTAAGAGACCTTTTTAATAAAGGAATCCTTCTGCATCAATCGACATAAGGATAAAAATTGTTTAAAAAGACTTTATATACATAATGCATCATTGATCACCCTTATTGTAGCACCCTCGACCTAGTGTCACATTGGGACTCCGGTCCAAAGCTTTTGTTTCAAATTTTCATTTCAAAAGCTTAAATAAAATAGTTCCAAATCCAAATCCAAATCCATCATAAGTTCATAAAATCCAGTCCAAATCAAAATATAAAATCCAAGTAAATTAAAGTTGTTGGAGTTCCAAAATACTACAACCTTTAATAGCATTCGATTCAAAATAAAATAAGCAATAGTTACAATTACACATATAGGATACTACAAGTACATGACCCATTACATCTAGTAAAAGTACTCTAACAAACTAGTCAATGCTGAAACCAACCATGATGGTGCTCCTCCGATTCAAAGCTTCTACTAACCTACGCACGAAAAGATATTTCGAAATGCTGAGCTACAGAAGTTCAGTGGGTACTCTATCAATCAGTTCACATCACACATAACACAAATAAGCATATGAGGCATGAAATGATGACATGGCATGAGTATAATGGCGCTATCATATTCGCCTAAACATAGGATATCATGCATGCATAAATATTGACCCATATCATATGCATGTCAAGAAAAGTACACACAACATGTCAATTCCATATATCTCATATATATAAGTAGTGTGGCCCACGACCACTAAGCATTAGGATCATATATACGAGCAAGTCTTGTGACCACTAAGTATCAGAATCTCACACTCTAGGATGAGGTCCACATCCAATAAGCATCGGGATCCTACATCCATGCCTATAATGGTTCATCAAGCATCTTCGAATTGGCCAGCGTCCACTAAGCATCAGGATCCTAGGTTCGAAAAGTCTTCGAGTGTTGCAACACTTTGATAATATATATAAAAAGGGTATCCAGACCCACCATATAATAATATAATTCTAGGCAACCCATCAGCACTACGCAAAGTCCCTAGCTTACAATACTACATCTTTATATCACCAATGCCTATTTGGTTTCCATCAAATAACAATTACATACTACTTGCCAAGTGGGACCCCCAACTCAACCTTTAAAAATTTGTGTAGATTGCCAAGTGGTATCGATACACCTATAGGGGGTATCGAAATTCCCCAGTATCGATACGCTTCCTTTGTGTATTGATACGCTAAGACAATGGCATCCAAAGACCAAGGAAAACTTACCCATATCGATACACTTATATGGCGTATCGAAACACACATAGTATCGATACACCTCTTTCGTGTATCGATATGCTAAGCTAAATAACTTAGTAAAACCCAAGGGAAAAACCCACCCGTATCGATGAGCCTATATGTAGTATTGATATTCCCCCTGTTTCGATATACCCCTAAGTAGGTATCGAAAAGATTTGTTAGTGGAGTTTTTGGTTTCGAAGCACGAGTAGGGCATTCCGAAACACTTGTTATTCACACCCTTACTTTTCCTCTCTAAGTTTTCGATACGCCTACCAAGGGTATCAAAACGCCTATACGAAAATTTAGGTTTGGACCCTCAAACCACCTAGAACTCTACCCAAACCGATGCCATTTATCCTAAAATCAGTCATATACTCTAAAGGGATGACTCTAAGCATGTTTAAACCTTACAAACGGAGATTCATCAACAATTCATAATTTTACTATTAGATAGGGTTTCTTAAGCATTTAAACACTCAATCAATCATCATGCATGTTGATGCGTGTTAGATATATGCAATTTAGTGCAAGTGAACACGTCGCCAAGTAATAAAGTTATAAGTATCAAGTATCGTCTCCACAGGGATTGGTCTACTTAATATGCTTCTTTCAATCTTCTTGCATTGTAAAGAAAATAAAATAACACAAGTGATTGAATTATGATTGAACTAAATAATAAAAACTAGATAAAGATAGAAAAATAAAATAAGGAAGGTGGCCAGGATCCAGTTGTGTTGTATAGTGGATTTGATCAACTCGTTTCTGTCCAATGCAATTGTACAACACTGCCTCGGCAATACTGCAGATTACTGCCTTGATAGTGAAGATACTCGTTCACCGCGACAATCTCTTGCTCTTGGGAAGACTTTATCAAAGTTCAATAAAGTGTCCTTTAGTGACTTTGCTTATCTCTAAGTCAAATTACTGTTGATGATAAATCCTTGATGATACCTCTCAGCGTGAATCAATTATAATCACCAACCAATCTCATACTTCTTTTAGCCACTTAAACTCTTAACCTATCTCTAGGCCGAGTTAGTGTTTCTCGATTGAAATATCGTACTTATTCCTTTCATGAATCTAACTCTCTCGATATTAGATAAATGGATTACTTACAAACTTCTCTCTTGAGCTTGAATGCAAGAATAAGGAATGACAAAGAATAAGCAAACTTCGATATTTTATTGCATTGGAAATAAGAAACAAAGTTTAACTTCCTCACACTAATACTTTACAACTTTCACCTGAGCCTAATAAATTTAGAACATAATGTAAGAAAAAATCTGCTAAGCTCTCTATAAACCGAATTGTCTCTAAAGTCAAGTGCTCTTGCTCCTTTGGACGGCTAGGTCATATATAGGCTTGGCCTAGGGCAAACCTTTCCTAACATGAATACAACTTGGAGTAGAGAACAAGTCATATACATAAATAAAATATTTCCAAGTTTATTCCATCTATAAGGTTTTCTCGCGTGGCCTTGTCTTGGGCTTTTCCTCGTGCGATCCAGCTCCAATCCTTGGGCTTCTTATCCAGCAATATTTTCCTCATTTTTCTCCTTAGCTTACCTACCACATCGCTACTTTTCCTCTGTTGCCTCTGCATTAGGTCCTTCCTCGGCCAGAGTTTGCTGTCACAGCAATACTTCTTCCTACACAAATATAAAAAATACAGTAAAGTATGTCTTTTTCTGTAAATATTATCTTTAATAATAAAATCCCTAAATATATCACATTAAGTACATGCTTTGGTTCAAGTAGGTTTAGAATTGGTGATTAATGCCCATGAAAAATGTAGAAAGTTATAGTGAGTTGAGCACTTATCACACCCCAAACTCGAACTATTGTTTGTCCTCAAGCAATGCAAACCATCAATTTGCCAAACTTTATTCCCTCTTGGTCTTATGTTTCCATATTCTCCCCACCATAACTATGTCCATTCTTTAGACTTAACTTTTCGGTTACCTAAGGCTATACCTAGAAGACAAACTATAAGGTTTTGTGAGTGTTTGCATTTTTGTGGACAAGTTTAATTAAGGGTCTTCTTAGATAAACTCTAAGTTCAAGACAAATAGTCTTGAATTTAGTGTATTCTTGTTTTCTAAACAACCGATTCTTGAGCCAATTTTGGGCATCTCAAGGATTGTGTTTTTCTCTTTATTATTTTCTTATTTCTTTTTCTATTCTTTTAAGCATACTAGAACCAATTTCGGTCACCTCTAGCATGAAGAAGAGTAATTCCTAGAGTCAGTGATAGGCACCTCTAGTCACCTTTCCAAAGATCTAAGTCTATATCACCTAAGTTTATTAAAAGAATTCCTATAGCCAAACAAGTCCCAAAAGTGTTTTAGGATCAACCTTATGGCAAGCTTCTAAGTTTTCTCCTTACGTATCCTAAAATTAAGCCTTCAAAGCAAAATCTAACTATGGTTAGGAGAAAGATTTCTATTGCCTTAAAACAATAAATTAAAACAATACTAATAATGGGCAGTGCAAGAGTATGGGAAACAATTTCAAGTAAAGTGGTGGACATAAAATAAAAAACTATCACTTAAAAACTCCCTTTTCTTGGCAAGTCCACGATAGTGGATTGCCTCGGTAGTGGCTCTACACCCTCAAACTCGAACCAAGCATTACCCTCAATGCTTATAGAAGAGGCCCACAGTAGGCAACAAAATATAAAAGGAAACAAGTAAGGAAAACAAAATATATAAAATTATAAGGACTTCGAAGAGCTGCTTTCGATAATTAATTTTCTAGATCTTGCTGTCGATTGCTGCATCCTTAGTGATGGTGATGGATGTGTCTTTGCTTGTCGTGGTGGCTGGACTCGTGTAGGTGGTGTCTATTGCATAGGAGCGTTCACCTTTTCTCCTCCTTCATCTTAGTCAACTTCCTCGGCCACCATTATTTTCGTCCCTCCTTCATTTGTTGTGTCTGCCCAAACATGGTGAATGTTCGGCTTGACAGCATCTGAACTTTGATGTACATAGGCATCTATTTCCTCTAATAGGCTGTCCATGATGATGGGGGATCTTTGGGGAGTGCTGAAGACTACCCTTCTCTTTGAAGGTCTTCTACTAGAAGACGATGCCGCAGAAGAGTCTGCTGTCCTAGATGGGCCAGCAACATGAAATTATTGCTGAGGGCCTGTGGGGAAGAATGGTCTCGGTCCTCCTAGAGCTAGTTTCATCTCTGTGTAGGGTGCAGTTTTTACGAACATGTTGGTAGGGAACTCTGGAAACTGCACCCCTTGGCCTGAAAAGTTGTGGAGCATCATTTGGGCAAGTGTGTTGTTGAAGTCTCTTTGATGCTCCACGTATCATTGCTGCCTAAGATCCATAACTTTCATCCTTTTTAGTATCTCCCGATATGGGTCTACTGCGACAGTGGTGTGGGTAGAGTCAGGCATTTCTGCCGTGTATTGGGCCCCGATAGCAGTATCAGTAGTGAACTACTGCGAAGTTGCCTGGACTGGTTCTGCTTGCGTGATCTGCATAATCTTGTGACAGAAGTCTCTGGTCCATCCTCTTCTATGTATTGTGAATTTATCTGTTTTGGTAGTGGGTACACCTGCAGTATTACAAATACCAATAATTAAACAAGGGAAATATAAAGGGCCTTTATTCTTCTTACTACATTCATAAATTTCTCGTAAAATAATTTCTCCAACGTTGATGCTCCTTTTGTTGATGATTGATTGGATGAGAACCAATATCCTTTGGTCTACCGTACTGTTATGGGAGGTTGAGATGAGGCATCTCTTTACAAAGGTATTCCAAAGCTTGGCCTCTGGTTTAAGGTTCTACCTTGCCACATATCCTTTATGGGTACCCAATTCCCAAGGGTTATTGTCGTAGCAAAGGTCGTCCTTAATCAGCTCGTAATCTTCAGTGGTGATATCCTCCATAAATTCAACATGGACATCACGTATAGGTACAAGGCTATAAAATTTATTGATTGTCTCGGCATCAAGCTTGGCCCGTTCACATAGAATTTCCACATGAAGGTAGCATTGGCCTGGATTGGTTGGAGGCAGAAAATCTCTCAATCTTGATATTTTATCTTGTCGAACAAGTAGTGTTCGATGCCAAAATTTTCTTCATCAGAATGTTGGAACCCTTATTCCTGCCATAGCTGTCGAGCAATGAAGGACCCGTTGAATCGGTCTTCAACAGTGGCTGGGGAAAAACGTTTATAGGTGGCCATAAGTAGTTTGATAGTTGAGATTCTTGAAGAAGAATTTCTGAAAATTTCAAGAAGGCTTGTGAGTAGGTAGAGAGTATTGTGAGAGCAAGATTAGCAAAGATCTAAAGAAAACAAGAATGCAAGAGTGAATAGTTCAAGAGGGAGAGATTGCTTATATAGGCCTCGACAGTGTATTCGTTTAAAACACTAGCCGTTTTATAGCCGTTTAACTTTTACTGCCATTTGTATTTACTATCGCGACAGGAATCTCAGCAGACTAGCCGTTACACTGTTTTTGCTCGTTGGGACTACTACGGCTCTGACACTGTTTTTCTATCTCAGCAGAGTTCTTACTGTGAACTATTTCTCTTTTATTCTTGATTATTATCCTAAGAAAAATTAAACAAAAACAAGAAAAGTAATTAAAACAATATATATATAAAAAAATTAACTTTAAACTAAACTAATCCTAATATAATAGTAAAAAGAGAGGAGAGAGATTATGTCACTGGTGGAGTGCATGCAAATGAATCTTCCAAGGTGATTATCTCTTGTTGGCCAGAATGATTTTTTAAGTGTTGGTCATTGGCTTTATGTCCATCCCTTTTTGTTCTGATCTTCACTGCACCCTGTTTGTCTGGACAGTGTGATGTTCTACTGGTTTCCTCCACATCTGCCTTAATTTTTCTGCCAAAAATTCTACCATAAGAAATGTCTAATTTTCTGTCGAGCTTACTGCCTAGGCAGTGGTTGTTGAAATAGGATATCTATGTGCTTGCATCTGTGGTGTGAAGGGCTTTGCATTCTTTTGCATCGTCATACCTTTTCAAATTATGGAAGACATTAAGTTTGACTTGTTGGCCATTGACCCTCATAGTCAACTTTCCTTTTTCCACATCAATTAATGTTCGTCCAGTCGCAGGAAAAGATCTCCCAAGGATGATCGGCGCATTCTCGTCTGCTTCATCAAGGATAAGAAAATCAACAGGAAAAATAAAATTTTCTACTCTTACCAGTATGTCCTTAATTTTTCCTTCGGGTTGCACATATGATCGATCTGTAAGTTGGAGCATCACAGTAGTGGGTTTTTCCCTTCCAATTCCAAGCTTTTGAAAGACAAATTTGGGCATTAGATTGATGCTTTCTCCAAGGTCGCATAGAGCCTTACATTCATAGTGGTTATCAATTGCACAAGGTATTATAAAGCATCCAGGATCCTTCAATTTTGGTGGCATGCAGTTATGTAGCTTTGCCATGCATCCTACTGTAGCAGCCACTGTTTCAAACTCACCTAGCCTCTTTCTCTCATACACAATATCTTTTAAGAACTTAGCATAATTAGGCATTTATTCAATTGCCTCTACAAAAGGTAAGTTAATGTGAACTTGTTTTAAAATATCAAGAAATTTCTTAAATTGATGGTCCTTTTTTGCTATTTTAACCTTTCAAGGAAGGGTTGTGGTAGTAACATCTCTTTTTAGGGTTTCTTTAGTTTGGAATTTAATACCTGAAACCACTGTGTCTATCGCTGTCTCGACAACTTATTCAGGTGCTGCCGAGCTCTTTGTTGGGGCAGTGTTATCTGCAGGGACATTATTAGTTGATTCAACATCCAAGTCCTCTTTTTCTGATTCTGTTGGTGGGACTTTGTCTGTTGGGTTTTCTACTTTCTCTTTCAGTTGTAGACCACTTCTGGTAGTGATTGCTTTGCACTATTCATGGCCCATTGTTGCGTGTATAAATAGCGAAATTATGTGCAAGTGTACACGTCGCAAGTAATAAAGTGATAAGTATTATCGAATATCGTCTCCACAGGGATTGATCTACTTAATATGCAACATTTTCTCTTCTCGCTCTGTAAAAAAAAATAAAATAAAAACACAGATTATTGGGTTTGAATTATAACTAAGAAAACTAATTAAAACAATAAAGATAAGTGATCAACAAATCAAAGATTGAAAAGTGGGGTAAGATCCAGTTGTGTCGTACTGTGGATTCAATTTACTTGTTTATGCTCGCAATTGCACAATACTGCCTCGGTAGTACTGCAGATTACTATTTTGGCAGCGATAGTACTTGTCCGACGCAACAATCCCTTACTCTTGGGTGGACTTTACCAAAGTTCAGCAAAGTGTCCTTTGATGACTTCTCTTATCCCTAAGTCGAAGCATTATTGATAACCAGTCTTTGATGATACCTCTCAGCGTGAATCAATTATAATTATCAACCAATCTCACACTTCTTTTAGCCGCTGAAACTCCAATCTATCCCTACGCCGAGTTAGTATTTTCCAATCAAGTTAAATATCGTACTTATTCCTTTCGTGAATCTAACTCTCCCGAGTCTAGATAAATAGATTACTCACAAACTTCTCTCCTGAGCTTGATTGTAAGAACAAAGAATGAAAAAGAGTAAGCAAACCTTGATATTTTATTGCATTGAAACAAGAAACAAAATACAATCTCTTCTTGCAAATACTCAACAACCTTCACCCAAACCCTAGAGGACGATGGAGGAGTTTAGGTTTCTTAGTAAACACTTGATTTGGAGATATCCTCCTCTCTACATAGGCTATGGTTTATATAGGCTTGTCCTAGGGAAAACCTTTCTTAAGTAGGAATAAAACATAGAATGAAACACAAGTTAAGTACATAAATAAAAGATCTTTATTTTATTTCCTAGTTTATTCCTATAAGGATTCTTTTCCCACATGGCCTTTGACGTTGACTTTCCTTGTGTTCCCAGCTCCGATTTCTATGTCACTTGTCTTAAAACGCCCACCTTATTTTTCTCTTTCGATCGCCTATCATATCAATATTTGCACTTCAGATGCTGCTGCGGCCTCAGATGCTGCCGAGGTCTCAAGTGCTATCCTGACCTCAAAGTGCTGTTGAGGCGGGTACTTATCTGCATTATAGCTTCAACTTTAGCATCCATCTTCTTGTTTGACAATTCCTATGATGCAGTTTTCTATCAAAGAAAGAAAACCATTAATCGCACCTGTTTTATGCCAAATAATCAATAAATTCATGAGTTGAGTATTAGGATGCTGAAATGAAAATAAGCAAAATTATCCAATATTGACGTTAAGTTTGTCCATTATTAGCAATAATTGAGTGGGAAAATGATATAAAAAATAGGACTTTTAGGCACTCATCACACCCCCAAACTCGAACTATTGCTTGTCCTCAAGCAATGCAAAAGATAATTTTAAGTAAGGAATTTTAAAGTAATATATTGTCCTGTCTGCCGTGGCAGAATTCCTTTCTTGACTCGGCCTCTTCTTGGTTCTAGGAATTCATCGGAACTGGACTATGAGTCTTGGTGAGTGTGTGCATAGCTGTGTCAAAGTTGATTTTCTAAGTTCTAATCTTTTTTTAGCTCAAGAGTTCCGACTAAGATTTTTCTTTAATTCTTTTTTTTTCTTTTCTTCTCCCAACAGTGGTATATAAATCTATATTGCTATAAATTTATATTGCTTGAGTCAGTCATGGGCACCTCAAGTGTTTAACATATTCTCACTAGAGCCAGTTTTGGGCACCTCTAGTAAGTGGGAGAAATACTAAGTCCTAGAGCCAGTGATAGGCACCTCTAGTTTAAAATCTAAGCTTAAGTTCTTATTGCTTGTCAAAGAAAAGAACTTGTAAAATTAACTAAGACTAGCAGTGTTTAAATATTTTGAGCTCATAGTTTAATCCTAAGTACTAATCCTAAGAGACCTTTATGAATTTAAGTCTGGTGAATGGTGCATACTGCTACATCGGCTGAAGGATATATTGTTACCGAGGCAGTCTCAATAAAATTCAACAGACTTAAAAAAATTGCATAAAACTGTAATTGTTGTAAAGACAAAAATTAAGGCAATAGTATGATAATCTGAATAATTTTCATACATGACAGATATTTTTATATGGCAAAAAATAGGATCAATACTCCCCCAAACTCGAGGGATGCATTATGCTCAATGCATGTATCTGAATATAAGGCAACAATAAAAGACAAGATAAAAATTAAGACACAAGAAAAAGATAAACCAATATCTATATGTTGTGTTTGGCCTCTTCTGTATCTTGAGGGTCATCGGTTGTGTGTAGTTTGTTGAGAAGGAAACTAAAAACTACACTGGAAAACAATAATGAAGAACTATGAAATAAAACGGGGGAGATGAAATTTTAGGGATGCAAACCCGTCGTCACTTGCTTTTGGGCGGCCAGCCACCTTTGTCGTTTCTTAGGTGGGATGGTGAGCTTGATTCCGTGGTCGTTTTATGTGCTTCATGACTTCTCCTTCTTGTGTTTCCTTCCTAAATAACTGTAAAGAATATTAATAAAAACTGTGGAAATAATAAAATTACTCTAAAAACCAAATTGCAAGAATTTTAAAATATAATTCCTAAACTGAAAACTAAAAATATATTCCTAAAGCATAAAAGTAAAGAGGGACAAAGAGATAGAAATCTAGGTTACTACAGGGGTGCAATAAAATACATATCCAGCATCAACCATCTTCCCCTTTTTGAATGGAGGAGAAGTTGATGACCCAGTTGTTGTCTCCTCATCAGGTAGTTTCTTTTTGATGTATTTCTGCTTAAGGGGTGTGTTATCGCGGTAAAGGTTACCTCGGCAGGTCATGTTTAGGAAGTCTATCCAAGTCTTCCTCCAAATAATCACGAATTATTCGTGCTCTTTCCTGTTTTAGCAAATTTATTGGATCAGCTTCTGCGAATGCGCCGCGGTTGTCTGCCTCGGCGACATTTATACCTGGTCATACACAAAACAACCCTGATTAGTTTAGTTTTTTAAATTTAAAACTAAATGCATGAAAATAAAGGTAACAGAATTTAGTTGTCAATCCCCGGCAACGGCGCCAAAAACTTGTTATGTATATAAATAGCGCAATTCTGTGCAAGTGTACACATTGCAAGTAATAAAGTGATAAATATTATCGAATATCGTCTTCACAAGGATTGGTCTACTTAATACGCAACCTTTTTTCGTCTCGTTCTGTAAGAAAAATAAAATAAAAAATACAGATTATTGGGTTTGAATTATAACTAAGAAAACTAATTAAAACAATAAAGATAAATGATCAAGAAATCAAGGATGGAAAAGTAGGACAGGATCCAGTTGTATCGTATTGTGGATTCAATTGACTTATTTCTGTCCAATGCAATTGCACAAAACTGCCTCGACAGTACTGTAGATTACTGCCTCGGCAGCGATAGTACTTGTCCGCCGTGGAAATTCCTTGCTCTTGGGTGGAATTTACCAAAGTTCGGCAAAGTATCCTTTGATGACTTCGCTTATCCCTTAGTCGAAGCACTGTTGATAACCAGTCCTTGATGATACCTCCCGACGTGAATCAATTATAATTATCAACCAATCTCACACTTCTTTTAGCCGTTGAAACTCCAACCTATCCCTAGGTCGAGTTAGTATTTTCCAATCATGTCAAATATCGTACTTACTCCTTTCGTGAATCTAACTTTCCCGAGTGTAGATAAATAGATTACTCATAAACTTCTCTCCCGAGCTTGAATGTAAGAACAAAGAATGAAAAAGAGTAAGCAAACCTTGATATTTTATTGCATTGAAACAAAAAACAAAATACAATCTCTTCTCACAAATACTCAACAACCTTCACCTAAACCCTAGAGGACAATGGAGGAGTTTAGGGCCTTCTATGAACACTTGATTTCGAGATATCCTCCTCTCTACATAGGCTGTGGTTTATATAGGCTTGGCCTAGGGCAAACCTTTCTTAAGTAGGAACACAACTTGGAGTAAAACACAAGTTAAGCACATAATAAAAGATCTTTATTTTATTTCCTTGTTTGTTCCTATAAGGATTCTTTTCCCACGTGGACTTTGACGTTGATTTTCTGTGTGTTTCCCAACTCCGATTTCTATGTCGCTTGTCTTAAAAATTCCACCTTATTTTTCTCTTCAGATCGCCTATCATATCAATATTTTCACTTCAGATGTTGTCGAGACGGGTGCTTATCTGCATTTCAACTTCAGCTTCAACATCCATCTTCTTGTTTGACAATTCCTATGATGCAGTTTCCTGTCAAAGAAAGAAAATCATTAACCGCACCTTTTTTATGTCAAATAATCGATAAATTTATGAGTTGATTATTAGGATGCTGAATTATGGAAATAAACACAATTATCCAATATTGCCTTTAAGTTTGTCCATTATTAGCAATAATCAAGAGGGAAAATGATATAAAAAATAGGACTTTTAGCCACTCATCACCCATTACCTTAGCAACTTCAGTATTGCTAGGTAATCCTCCTTGTGGTCTATTATTTATGTTATGGGCAAACTGTCTAACCTGGGTTTCTAGTGCCTTTATTGTTGCCTCTTGGTTTTGTAACCTCATCTCAATCCTATTTATAAATGCATCTATTCTTTTGATGAAGTTATTGTTCTCTGCCATATATGATTCAGTTTTCATCATGAATGCTTTCAAAGAATTTTCTAGAGAACTTATAGGATGCTGCTGATGCATCTGCTGCTGCGGCATAGGCTGCTGGACTTGTGGCCGCGGTAGATGTTGCATTTTTTGCTGGAATCTTGGGGGTTGAGTAGTTGGATTCAAGTCATTATTTGGATTGCTCCATGAAAATTTTGTTGCCTCTTTCATGAGGGGTTGTATGTGTTGGACATCATATTGTTTCTGTTATAGTTTCCTACATACTAGACTCTTGATTCTGCATACACTTAGAAGAATTGTGGTTACCTCCACATAAATTGCAAAAAGAGTCAATAGGCTTAACCTCATGGGTATTTTGTTGTAACTGCATATTTTGCACCATCTTAGTAAGAGAGGCCAATTGTGCTGCCATTGAATTTGATGTTTCTAATTTATTCACTGTGGTTTGGCGTCTTACTCCTCCTCGCCTAGATGTAGGAAATTAAAAATCATTCTTTGCGAGTTTATTCAGTATCTTAATAGCTTCCTCAGGTGTTTTCTCCAAGAGTGTTCCATTTGTCGAGAAATCTAACATCATCCTTGTCGGGGCATTAGTGTCATTGTAAAACATTGTCACTTGTTTCCATAGTGGAAATCCATACAATGGGCACTTGTGTAATAACTCTCTGTAGCGTTCTCATGCCTTGTACATAGGTCTGTCATCAGCCTGTCGAAAAGAAGTAATTTCATTACGAATTCTATCATATAAATTAGTAGGATTAAAGCGTGTAAAGAAATCTCGGCATAATTCATTCCAAGATCATATTGATCCTGCTGGAATGTTATTTAGCCAGGTTTTTGCACTATACCTCAGTGAATAGAGGAACAACTTCAATCTTAAGACATCCTCATGGAATCCTTGGATTTTGAAGGAATTGCAAATTTCCATGAATGACTTAAGATGTTGCCTGACATTTTCTGTCATTGACCCACCATATTGTCAAATAGTGTTTAGCATATTGAACATGATAGGTTTTAGCTCAAAGTGAGCCGCTTCTATTTTCTGGTGTAATAACTCTAGGATTTATCCCATTTAAATCTTCCTCCAGGAAGTCTCTGACAGTTAACTTTCGCGGCAGTGGTGGCGGTGGAATGCCTCCATTACCGGCAGGTAAGTTCTGGTCTGCTTTATTTCCTTGATGGCTTGCCATAGCTTCTTGGATTTGTCTCCTCAACCTTTGATTTGTACGTTCGATTTCTGGATCTAACTCATACAAAGAATGGGTAGGGTTGGCCCTGGTCATACACCAAAAATAAAACAAAGTAAAATAAAAATAAAATAACTAAAAAGCAAGAAAATAAAGAAAACAAAATTTAGTTGTCAATCCCCGGCATCAGTGCCAAAAACTTGATGCGTGTCAGATATGCGCAATTTAGTGCAAGTGAACACGTCGCCAAGTAATAAAGTGATAAGTATCAAGTATCGTCTCCACAGGGATTGGTCTACTTAATATGCTTCCTTCAATCTTCTTGCTCTGTAAAGAAAATAAAATAACACAAGTGATTGAGTTGTGATTGAATTAAATAATGAAAACTAGATAAAGATAGAAAAATAAAATAAAGAAGGTGACCAGGATCCAGTTGTGATGTATAGTAGATTTGATCAACTAGTTTTTGTCCATTGCAATTGTACAACACTGCCTCAGTAGTACTGCAGATTACTGCCTTGATAGTGAAGATACTCATCCGTTGCAGCAACCTCATACTCTTGGGAAGACTTTATCAAAGTTCGGCAAAGTGTCCTTTAGTGCCTTTACTTATCTCTAAGTTAAAGTACTTTATCAAAGTTCGGCAAAGTGTCCTTCTAAAGGGCTCTCCAACCTCTTTCTCTACAAGAGGTGTAACACCCCGAAACCGGGCTAGTAAAATGAATCGAAATAATTATAGAACCAAACCGAATCAGGTAACACTTAGACTAAAGTAAGGGACTTAATTGAATTAGTTGAGAAATTAACATGTTGCATGATAAAATTGAGATTCCTTGAACTACCCCATGTAATAAGCCTATACTAGGCATTTCATTAAGGGCAAAGTAGACCTTTCACCCTTAATTTTAAGCAAACAAAAGAGCAAAAATTTCCTTCTTTCCTCCCTCATTTGGACGGCAAAAAGAAAAAGAATAGAGAGAGAGGAGGTTTTGAGAAAAGCCATGGAAGAGGGAGCTTAAGGGCTTGCATGGTGGTGGAATTGGTTTGAGAAATCAAAGCTACTAGTTTCGGTAAGCTTCTTCTCCTAAAACCCAAACATTGAAAGCTTGAAACTTTAAATTTGAGAAGCTTCTATGATGCTTACATGTTTAGAATGAATATTATAGTTGTTTGCGCTCAGTGAAAATGAGCATGAGAACTTGGAAACCATGATTTTAAGAGTTCCATGCGTGTTAATGGGTTTAATGATAGAACTACATGAGGTTAGGTTGATGAAGAAGGTGATTTAAATGATGTTTACTTTGTATTTGGGTTGCTGGAAAATTCATGGAAATAGCTTGGGGTTTTGAAATTAAATGTATGAAATGAGAAGTAGCCGAAAATGTCTAGAAACACCATTCCGGGTAGCCAACTTTGAGAATTTCCCTAGGTCATAATTTAAGGAAACTAGAGCTGAAATTTTAGAAAATGATACTCATGTATACCTAGTTTAAGTGAAAATTTACGGGACCTTAATCCTAGTCCGGTAGAGGAAGATATAAGCTATTCCGTAAGGCTACCCGAGCAGTCCTGGAAATCCAGCCAGGTCTGTTTCGGATGCATTCTGGAGCTGATCGATTAGGAATAAAAATGTAAGGTTAATTGTACCTTGTAGAATGTTCTTCTAGATTTCCGACGAGGTAAAATGGACTTAAATCGGACATCGGAGTTAGGAGATATGACCGTTTCGCTAAAGGATAGCAAAATTGTTCATAACAAACAAATACACATGTTTATCTTTGTTAAGACTAATATTGCTTGGATTAAATGATTGAATGTGTGTCCTAATGAATGGTACATGTATATGGATTGTTAGATACCCCGAGAGAAGAAATTAACGAGGAGCAAGAGAGGCTCGAAGCAACGAGGAAACGAGGCAAAGGGGTTGCGATCTACAACCCTTAATAGCTTGAAAACATAGTGAGTGTGGCAAACCTTGGGGTTAGGACCTAGGGTCCTAACCACCCTTTTTCCTATTTGAATTAATATATCATGTAAATGAACTAATCAAATATCCGGTAAAAAGGGAAGGAGGCTAATGTTAAATGACATGCTTGCTAGATTATTAGTGCTAGCTTAGCTCATATACATTGCTTGGAAATGCCAAGGTATGTATGACACGCGGCTATGGACGTCAGGTACGCAAATCATGCATAGAGCATGTATTAGTGATGCGACATATGGTTGATAACATGGTATGCATGTTAATTGTAATGTATTGATTGATATATTTACCTTGGATATTCCCACATGATGGCATGATTTGAATTGCTATAATAAACTGAAAGAAGTATTGTAATTGTCTTGTATTAGCATGTGAGGGATACTTGTTCTTGGTAATGTAAACTTAATTACATAAATGGATATTGAAATGATATTGAGCCTTGGTCTATAGACGGTCATAGGTTGTACGGCATGCCTAGGGTCTTGAGCTCATTGTTTAGTGCTACGACACTCATGTTTAGTACTTCGGTACTCTTGTTGGTACTATGGGTACCGTGATTTGGTGGTGAGTCACCAATTGTTAGATACCATGGGTATCTCTTGTTAGTACTTTTGTGGTACTCTTGCTAGTGCCTTTGTGGTACTCATGTTAGTGTCTTCTTGACACTCTTGTTGACTCGTTACCGTGTCCTTCTATACCAAGGCATCAAACGAATGTAATTGAAAGATTAAAAGTTTAAATGAGACTTATACTTACACGTAATGACTTGAACGATATTGACACTTGATCGTGCATTGATATTGACTATAGAAATGTAATTGATGCTAAGTGTAGCACTTGAATGTAAAATGGCTATTGATATTGAAAATGTTCATATGGATATATGTAGCCCTTGAAAAGGATTGGTTAATGAAAACTTGAGAATTGAAAATTGACTAATGAGATAGGTGCATTATTGTTATGCTAGCTTGAGCATATAGTCCATGAAATGATACGCATGACATAAATGTTAATCATGAAAGCATTTGCTATGATATTTGGTTATTGTTGAATTGTGCATTGAAAGACCATTTGCCATGAATTAAATTGTTTGTTTAACTGAAACATGATATATCTTGTTATTGCATCATGTCTAATATGGTTAGACTAGGGTCACCTCACTAATTACTTCGTAAGTACTTACCATGTTTTGTTTCCTCCTTCCCAAAACAATAGGTAATCGAGCTAGAGAGTTAGATCAAGATTGAACCGGAGCAAGGGCACCAAGCAAGCTAATGTATGGTATTTTGAATTCATGTTAACTCCTAGTATGGTGGCATTAGTATTCATATTTTGTTTGTTCATGCATTTGAGGGCTTGACCCATGGTTTGTATATATTTGTGCAAGTGGCTTATTATTAACTTGGTTTGTAAGCCATAAGGCAACACCATGTGTTGGTTAGCTTTTGATATGGTTGAGGATTGCTCATGGAGCCTTAGCTAGGGTGATGTATGTTAATATGCAAATGACGAGTCCTGTGGTTTAACATGTAGGTCATGAGGCTAAGGTAGGAAATGGTCATGGACATTATGAAATGGTTAGATTGATCAAGGGCTAGAATTATTGAAACTAGACTTAGTAAGTGGTCTAAGCAAGATGTTAGGGTTGCCTAGAGGATTGAATATGTCCCTTAATGTCTAGGGGTGAAATGAGAATCAATGTAAACCCATAGAAATGTGTCTAAGTGCTTAAAGGCTTGAAATTGCCCATTTCGAGTAGGGGTATCGATACCACTAGCTTGGATATCGATACCACCCTTGGCAGAAAGTTTTGGTACCGATGCTTGTTTCGATACCAAACCTTCATGCCTTAAGCCTTGAATTCTTTAGGAAGGCCAGTATCGATACCTGGTTCGATACTGGAGCTTCCAGAAACTTTTGGTACCGATGCTTGTATCGAAACAGGCTCCCCAGTCTTGGTCAACGAGTCAACATAGGTAACCTGTATCTAAACTAGAATCGATACCCCTGTTCCGATACCTTCCTATATGGGTATCGATACCTATAGCTAATGAATTTAAATTTGAAAATAAAAATTGACTTGATCGATAAAATATCCTTAAGGGTGATTAAATAAATTGAATTAAGATCAATAACAAGACTTGAATTGATAGTACATTAACGTTGAATTGTGAGATCGAATTGGAATGATAGTTAATTCAGAATTAATGAGTATAATCGAAATTGAAAAGTTTTAAATTAGACTCAAAATTGGTAACTATTACATTTAATCGACTTGAATTAAATCACAGAGTACCGAAACGTTTTAGAACTAAACCCAAGAATGGTCTAAAATACAAGTACGAATGTCCAGTCGACACCTCCGTCTCCTAACCCGGGGCGAGGGTGTCACAAGAGGAATATAAACAACATATTAGACACAATTGGAGAGACTTCAAGAGCTCATAACACTAAAGAACTGAGATTTAAACCCTTAAAAACCCATTCTCGAACTACACCTTTAACCCCTTCTTAAACCCCTTTTCTTATCCAAACCTTTGAACTTTTCACCTTGTTTTATAGATCTCATTGAGCTCTAAAACATTCTCTTCATCCCCAAAATGAGATTCTCAACAGAAATATAAAGCTTGCTCTTTAAACTTGAGGTTTAGAAGGAAAAGATAGAAGAAGATGAGAGAGAACAATGGGGGAACAAGAGTGAATTTAGCATACTATTTTCTGTAGGAGAAATTAATCTCCCTTACACTCCTTTCATCCCCACAAGGAAAGGACCTTAATGCCCTCAACCTAAACTTCATAAAACCCAACACAACTCAAGAACAAAAGCCTAAGGCCCTAAACCAACCAAAACTCAAACCCGGGGCACAAACCTTGGAGCCCAACACTTTGGGTTAACCAAACACTCGGATCTGAATGTGAGTCGTGACACTTATGGTTGCTAGGCCTCTTAACATAAACAAAGATCAAAGATTTTTTCTTCATCAAAAAAAGGTGATGATATTCTTGGTCTAAAAGCACCATTTATACATTAATTGATCAAAAAGCATTGTATCTTAGCTGGTCGAAAAATTTTATCTAAGTTCTATGAGACAATTACCTTTAAATAATTACTATGCTTGAGGCAAATTCAAAATATATATTTGGCTAAGTTTATCCAGAAGATATATAAATTGCTTTCATAAGATAAGATGCAAGCTATCTTTAGAGATAATGCAAAACTTATATCTCAAGGTGGATACATCAAATGTGATAAAACGAAACATATTTCTTTAAAGTTTTGTCCCTCATAATCTTTAGAAGAATAGTATTCGGAGAATTATTTTAAGCAATAATTTGGAAGATTTATCCATTAGTGCATATTTCAACATTTGAAGATTATATTCAAGATTTAATTATGAAGATTTAAAGATCTTATTTGATATTTTTATGATAGAGAGTAAATACGCGTTGCTCTCTTTTCCCTTAACTGAGGTTTTGTTCCAATGAGTTTTTCTAGTAAGGTTTTTAATGAGGCAACATGTTATGCGTATCAAAGATGTATATTCTTTTCCTTCACTAAGATTTTTTCCCACAAATTTTTTATCTTAATAATGTTTTAACGAGGCATATTATCTTCATGGATATCCAAGGGGGAGTGTTATGAATATCTTTATTTATGGTGGATATTCATATATTAAATAATATTTAATGTAATTTATTATTAGAGTTTAGTACCCATTAGAATTAGGACTTCTATCTTGTACCTATAAATATAGACTTGTAGAAAAAATATTATACAAACCCTACTTTGAGAATACAATATAGTCTCTCTCTTTTGTCTCTCATCTTTGTTCATTTATTTTGTTCTTATTCTTTTACTTTATTCACAAAACAAATATATTTTTGCCAAATTATAAAAAAGAAGCACAAGAAGAAATAAATATAAGAAGATTAAAAAAGAATGAAACGGTTAAACATCACACCATATAAAACTAAAATTGTAACATGCCAAACAAAACAAAAATCTTTTACCCCTAATGATGTTTTTATCATGTTTCTACTTTAAAAGTTAAATTCTAAACTCTAACTCTAATCTCTACATCTTCAACCCTAAACCCTAAAAATATATTTCACTCTTAATTTTTAAACTCTAATCATAACCCTTAATTTTGAACCATAAACCCTAAAAATACATCATAATCTTACTTTTCAAAACTTTAACCATAATCTTTAATTTTAAAGTTAGAACATCAATGAAAACACAATAAAAAATCGTTCGATTTATGCCCAAAAATAACTGAAGGCAGAAGAAGCGTCACTTGTTAAATAAGGTCAATAAATTAGCACATCATTCCTTTTAAAATGACTAGAACTTTGAATAGAGACGGAATTAGAATTTGGGTTTGAGGAAAAAATATAAATGATTAATGATAGGATAATTTTATAAATAAATTAATTTTTTAAAAATTTTAAATAAAAAAATAAAAAATTCTTCGGAACGAGAATGAAGTCCATCTTCACCTCATATTCTTCAGTCTTGACTCTGGATATAATCTCGATTATGAGCAAGAGAAGACTAATAGGTTCAAGCAAGCCTCTTCACTTCATGGTCCAAAGAAAAATGTTAACTTCTGATTTTCTAAACTTGTGAATCTTCTTTGTAGTGATCCATCAAAACTAAATAGGAAAACTATTTATTGTTAGATAATTGATTTGTATGTTGGTTATTAAACTTGTTAACTAGTTAAGAGTTTGTTGAGTAGTCAGTTAGGATCACTTTGGGGTTATAAAACCAAGTAACTGTAATGAGTTCATTAAGCTTTTAGTTCTTCTCATTTAGTAAATAATATCAAATTCTTTTTCATTGTTTCTTTACATATTCCGTTCAACGAATCTAGGCACCATTAGGGATGGGCATGGAATCAGAACCCGATAGGTTCCGACCCGGCCCGATTTGAACGAGTAAGATTCTTTTGAAGAAAATTTGAGTTTGGTCGGGTTTTTTTAAGGGTGATTTTGGGTCGATTCGGGTTCGGGTTTAGGGTAGAAAAAATCTAACCCGACTTGACCTGGGACTAATAGTGTATTTTTTCCATATATATTTTAGAGATATTTGCAATAATGATTCATCTTTATATATATTTTATACAATTAGGCCACTAAAATTATTTTTATTTATAATTAGTTCACTGGAATTTTATTTTATTTACAATTAGATCCTTCAATTTTATTTTTTTACAACTAAGTCCCTAAATTTTAAATTTTTTTAATGATTTGGGTCAGGTCGGATTGAGTCAGATTTTAAAGCTTAAAAGTTGGGTCGGGTCGGGTAACTGGTGGAGGGTATGTTTTTTCGAGTCGGGTGCAAGTGAGCCGAAAATCCGACCCGTGCCCATCTCTAGCCACCATGCCTGAATTTTCATATAGTATCCAAATAATGAGGAAAAATTAAGAAAAACTAAAAAAAAACATAGGTTGTAGTGTTCCTGGTTCCAAAATGCAGGAGCAATCAAATGGTATGACAAGGCAAGCTTAATAGGTAAATATCATATATCGAATATTATTGTGAATAAAGTAAAGAATAAGAATAAAATAGAAGAACAAATATGAGAGACAAAAGAGAGAGACTTTTATTATATTCTCAAAGTAGGGTTGTGTACAATGCTTTATCCAAAAGTCTATATTTATAGACATAACATAGAAACCCTAATTCCAATGGATATTAAACCCTAATAATAAAGCCCATTAAACTTTAACTTAATATATGGATATCCACCATGAATAAATATATTCATAATACTCCCCCTTATATATCCATGAAGATAATGTGAATTGTAAACCTTACTAAGATAAAAGCCTCATGGGAAAAAAATTCTTAGTGAACGAAAAAGAGTACACACATCTTTGATATGCATAACATGTTGCCTCATTAGAAACCTTAGGGAAAAAGAGTGTAATGCGTATTTACTCCCCCTCATGAAAATATCACATAAGATCTTTGAATCTTCATAATTCAATATTGAATACAATCTTCAAATCTTAAAGTAGATCATGCACTAGTGGATAAATCTTCCAAATCATTGCTTGAAATGATTCATTGAATACTATTCATCTAAAAATCATGAGAGACGAAACTTGAAGAAATATGTTTTATTTTATAATATTTGATGTATCCACCTTGAGATATAAATTTTGTATTATCTCTATACAAGATAGTTTACATCTTATCTTGTGAAAAACATTCAAATATCTTCAGGATATGTTTAGCCAAACACATATTTCGGCTTTACCTCATGCATGACAATTATTTAAAGGGTGATCAATAGATATGCGTTATGCATGTAAACTCTCTTTCAATATTTTCTGTATATCGATAGATGCACAAGAATTTGAGGAGATCTCTTCACGAGTCTTAACGATATTCAAATCATGGACATACACAATAATAAAAATTCAGAGCTAAATTCTTAATAAAAATGCTCAGGGAAATGATTCATATAGCATTATACTAATAAGTATTTAATGAGGCGATCATACTAAATACGCCTAAATCATTTCAAGCCATAAAAAGATATATTTAATACGATTGAATAATATTCTCGAGAACTTGAATGAACTAATTATGGTAATCTAAATTTTTTAGGAAGTTTCATGTAAATATTACTGTCAAGAGGCCCATTTAAATATGATGTAAGAATATCCATTAGGTAGAAACCAAAAAATTTTATTTATTGTCAGACTGATCAAAATCTAAATGTAGTTGCATCTACCACCAAGGAATATATTTTCCTCATAATCAATTTCATGTCTTTGTGAGAATCCTTGTGCAACCAAATGAGCTTATATCTCATGATTTTTCCTTTTGATTTCTCTTTCTCACAAAGGCTCGTTTATATCTACAAGCTTTACACATTTCAATGTATGGGATATAGGCCCAAATACTTCTCTTTTCAAAAGAGATTTTAGTTTCACCTCAATTGCCTCTTTCATGTTGGCCAAGCATTTCTTTGTTTATATTGTCCAATTGAAAATGATTCATGATCCATATCATCAAATAAAATCTCTAGTGCTATATTGTATGCAAATATATTAACAACGTCGATTTAATTTCAGTTCCACTTATTACCAGACATGACATAATTTATTGAGATCTCTTTATTATCAGGTACCTGAGTCATGTCAATGTCTCTATTGGAGACCATTTAATCTCTTCTAGAGATTTTCATAATCATTGATTCCTCGATCAGACCATCATAAAATATAGCTCCTTTCTTTTTCGAGGATCTCTTATCTTTGGAACTTACTTGTCTATTACGCTTTAAGCGTAAGTTAGAATCATTAGCAACTAGAGTTTATCCTTCCATGATATCAAATTTAATCGGAGCATTCATAGCTGGTATACGTGACTTAGTCACTCTTTTTTATTCATTGAACTTATAGTTCACATTTTTTAGTACGTGGATTAAAAAGAGAAAATAACAATTCATTCCAATTTATTTCTTTCCCTAGCTATTTATTTTCTTTCCCTAATATTGGGTACACTGACTCATTAAAATGATAGTCAATAAATCGAGTTGTAAATAAATTCCCTATTAGAAGCTCAAGATATTTAAATCTAATATATATTCCCAACGAAACTCATCTTTGTGCGTTATGGTGGAGTAATTAGAACATATATCGCACACAAAAAATCTAAGATGAGAAATATTTGGTTCTTGACCAAAAACCATTTGTAATAGGGAGAACTTAGGATTATTTGTTTACTTAATGCGAATTTGTGATAGTACATGTAACATTACATGTCATCAACATTATCAAGACTAATTGTCTTTAGAAAATAATATGGAAAATATGTTCGTAATTTTATCAACTAAGCAAGTAGCCTCGCAAACACCAAGTTGCGGGTTAATAACAAGGATACACATAACCATCTAGTCGATGCATCGATAAAAATCATAAAATATCTAGATGGTCTTTAAGAAAGATGTATAGGCCTATATATATCACCTTGTATTCGTTCCAGAAAATTAATAGCACTCTATCTTAGATGTTGATGATTTAATAATCAAAATGCTTTCATAGCAAGTATCATGTGAAATATTACCATGAAGAAAATCTTAGTTCTTCAATAAATGATCACATGAAAGTGTCATCAAATTTTCGCATCATAATTGAACCGGGATGGTCTAACCGGTCATGTCAAATAAAATTATCAGTAAACATCTAGTTTATAATAGCATGAGCTTTAATTTGTACCAATTCTTATGTAGTACAATATGGATGACAGTGCATGTAATTTTGCCAAGATTTTATTATTGCCTTGAGTTATACTCGTAATATTGAGATAGTCAACATCCCCTTGAATAATATTCTCAATATATTTCTGCAAATATCTTTAAAATTCAATAAGTCTTTTTGCGACTTTGACGAGCATAATACACTGCAAATATGAGATAAAGTCTCATTTGGCAATAACATATTTGCTCAACGAGCATAATGCACTGTAAATATGAGATAAAGTCTCATTTGGCAAATAACATATTTTCTCAGTCGGAGCTTTCTTTGATATTAGTAATTCCGAATATGATATTCATATTATTCCCTTGCATTTAAAATGGGAAAATATACATAACTATGCACCTTTTAATACGTGCTTTATTTCATTCACTTCGGGGAATGGAAAAATATTAAAAAATATCACATCATATCAAATTGGACAAAGATAAGCTCTCAAGAGCTCTTCTGAAGCATTGATATTTTAGTACTTTGAGATATAGTACTTATATTTCCCTTGTATTTAAATGAGAAAATATTTCTTATTCTTAAATATTTATGAGTACTTACACTGTCTTCTAAGCATAAATCGTTATAAATTATTGCATATTTTATTCCGGAAGTAATCATATTCTTTTAAAGAAAAAATTAAAATAAAAGATAAATAAATAATATATAAAGAAAGTTGACATAAATAAATAATAAATAAAAATAAATTAACATTAAATAAAAGTAAATTAAAGATCAATTATTCCTTTCAGAATTTATAAAGGAAATAAATGGTGAATTATTCCCTTTAAGGTTTATGAGAAAAATTATCAATATCCAATTGAGTTGGATCAATAATGTCATTATTTTTGTCATAAAGAAAATCTGTTTATATTTTTCTTTAATTTATCATTCATGATTATGGATAAAGTCCATAATACTTTGGCGTTTGACAAGTACGAGATCAATGATTTGTACCATCGCATTGATAACATAAAGATTTTGATATAATCTTTATCATTCTTGTCATCTTTATAATTTCACTTCTTTTGGATATAAGCATTCTCAAAATAATCATTTTATCTATGTCTATTTTATGATCTCAATCATGATCACAATTACTAATATTGGCATTTATTCTTTCCGCTATAAAATATTATATTCACTTCAGGGAATGGAGCGGAGACTGATAGGTATTTAAATCTCTTGTACGATATTGTGTCTATAAGACAACATTAATGTGTGAAAAGTGAAGTATGTTTTTCTAACATACCCTCATCAGTGATACTCTAGCACATAATTGAGTTTTATTCAATAACCATATAGTGAATTATCACGTTTGCATTCACTTTAAGGAATGAAACAAATTCAATAATCGCATTGAATAATTATCATGCTTGCATTCACTTTAAGGAATATCATAAATCCAATAATTGCATGGAATAAGCATCATGCATGCATTCACTTTAAGGAATGACTCCCATAAAAATTCTTTGATCAAGACAATTTTCGTAACTTGAACTTGGGAGAAATCTATAGTCGAGTTTTCCGACGCAAAAAAAATATTGCTTCCAAGCAAATATAGACTTTATAATATTCATACTATTAAATAGTAATTGATCAACTAATATATAGACAATACATACAAGGAACAAAAATTTAATCCTTATACGCGGCATTGTTAAACCAGTCCACAAGGTCCTTTAAAAAACCTCCTTTGAGACAAGTAGCCTCGCAGAACGGGATGTCCATCCAATATACTCGGATTAAACCAACATAACAAAGAACATATTAATTAATTAAATATTTAATATTTATTCCAATATCATATAATACTTAGAGCATGATTAAAAACATAAATTTTTATCGTAATAATAAAATAAACAAATATTGATTATAAATAAATAAAAAAATCTCAAATTAAATAAGTAAAACATACTGAGCTTTCCACTATATGGTAGATTTAGTTACCAATATCTTGTTAAAATCTTTTTCGAGAATTATCGATAATAATTACGGTATTTGAGTCACTTAATCGCTACACAAAAACCAAATAACCAAAGATATTTTAATAAATTAAAAATCAAATCAAAGATCAAGAGAGAAAAATAACCGATAATTAAAATATAATTAAGGAAGAAAAACTTATCTTTGATTTATGTTAATAACAAATTCTTTTCAATAACTCCTTCAAGATTCGAACAACAAACACCTTCGTTGGTTAGAGTCTTGTGCTGATAACGTGTTGTGAATAAAGTAAAGAATAAGAATAAAATAGAAGAACAAATATGAGAGACAAAAGATAGACTTTTATTATATTCTCAAAGTAGGGTTGCGTACAATACTTTGTCCAAAAGTCTATATTTATAGTCATAAGATGAAAATCCTAATTTTAATGGGTATTAAACCTTAATAATAAAGTTCATTAAACTTTAACTTAATATATGAATATTCACTGAGAATAAATATATTCATAACAAATATATAGTTTTATAAATTTTTGTTAAGAGTCGGGTCATCCTTTCGTTATAGTTGTATTCTTTCAGCGTTTATGATAAGATAGAGATGTGATGAGTTGCTATTTTTGTTTTACATAAGTAAAAGGGGGTTTATTTTATAATTTCCAAGTTGTATTAAATCTATTTTTTATTCAAAATTAATTTACTATATAAATTATAA
Organism: Abelmoschus esculentus; assembly: GCA_035048815.1. NCBI lineage: Eukaryota > Viridiplantae > Streptophyta > Magnoliopsida > Malvales > Malvaceae > Abelmoschus > Abelmoschus esculentus. Next base: position 4,803,468 of record JAUCBN010000026.1, on the reverse strand, counting down.
ATCAACAAATATTATTATTTTAAAATTAATTATTTATCTTTAAACCGTTAAATATGTCTCATCTTTAGAGGACTGTGATTTTGTTTCATGAAGCCACTTGTACTACCGATTTTATTAGGAAATTTTAAAAAGTGAAAGTTTTAAAACGGTTTTAAAATGATTGTGTATTTTTTATAAAAGTTATAATAATTTTGATATAATTTTTATATGTATTAAGATTTTTATATTTTTATAAAAAAATTATATATCAAAATTTTTATATTTTTTAAAAATTTTAATATATATCAAAATTATTATAATTTTTTAGAATTTAATAAGTATTAAATTTTTTTCATATTTTATTAAAATTTTGTTATACACCAAAAAATTATACTAAAATTCTTATAACTTTTATATAAAAAATGGTACGATCCCCGTTCTCTAATCTTCCGATATTACAGTCATCGTTAGGATTTGAGAACCACATGTATGATTAGACTGGCATCAACTTTTTAAAATTTTATTATTTTTAATTTTAATTTTAATTTTTATAAATTAATCTTTAATTATACGATTGTATTTATTTTAAAATTTTAAGAAATTATATTTTATGTATACATTTAAAAAGATTTATAAACCTGTCATTTTGTTGTAGATATTCTCTTTTACATCTACATTTATTTAAAATTTTTATATTTATCACCTCAGTACTTATAAAAGGTATAATTTTTAAATTTACATTTGTATACACTCTCGTATTCATCATGCACCCATTTCTAATTAGGATCTCACCACGTAGTTTTTATTTATTCATATCCCTTAAAACTATCAACCATATAGTCACTAATATAAAACATAATGAAAAGACGAGTGATCTAGTCTCAGTAGTTAAAGGAACAATTATTATTTATAGAAGTTATGGTTCGAGCACCAGTAATACTAGTACAGTGATTGAACGATTAATATCTAATGATTGAGAGTATATTTTAAAACAAATACTATTATAACACTGTAGTTGATTCGAAAAAAACATAATAAAAATTTAAACTAAATTAATTTAAAAAACTATACCATATAATCTAGGTAAGATACATGAAGAGAATAACTTATGAACTTATCTTTAAATTTATAATGGCTTGAACAAGTGAATGTTAGGTAAGGTGGACAAAGGCGGAGAAAGTGAATATGAGGCGAATAAGATATTAAATTCGTCATCTATCTGTTATTTTGGATGAATATGATTTTTAATATTCATATCCGTTTATTATCTACGATACTTAAATTATATCTGACTAAAAAATTAACACGATATAAAATTTATTGAATTACATCTGTATGTCATCCCTATTTGTAACAATTTACTAAATAAAACATTTATGTTATTATATATTTTTAAAGGTAAATTATTGCGCTAATCACTTTCGTTTATCTCTAGTATATTTTTAGTCATCAATTTTGAAAAACGATCAGTAAGGTCACTATGGTTTTTGGGTGTAAAGTTTTGGTCACTCCAACATTAAATGCCATTAAATATTGACGAAAAGATAATCTGGCATTAGGAATGTAAAAACAGTTACTCGGGTGAGTTTTAGGTCGGGTGAAATCGGATACAGATCATTTCAAGTTGATTTATTATTTTGACTCGATTCAGGTCGGGTGTGGGTTCATTTTAGGTCGGTTTCAAACGGTTCAAGTCCAAATAAGATAATTGACATGTTCATTTCAGGTCAGTTAGATTTCAAGTGGGGTTCATTTTAGTTCGGTTGTATTTCAGGTCAGGTTCATTTCAGGTCGAGTTAATTCAGGTTTAAATTCAAATTAATTAAAATTATTAAGTTCAAGTTTGGTACAAATAAGTAAGGCATAAAGATAATTTTAACCCTTAACGTTTACAGTTTTTTGTCGTTTTGTCTCTTATTATTTTTTTAGGATAAATTTAGCCCTTAACCCATATCTTTTTTGACAAATATCTTATTTTTTAACAAGCTTGATGACTGGACCGTTAAAAATTTAACGATGATATATATATGAAATATAATTTTAAATGATATAGAATGTAACCTATCAAATACATATATAGAGAGAGAGAATATAATTTTATTCTAATATAAAATATAAAATAATTAAAATTAAATAAAATATTAAAAATTAATTAATTCTAAAATAAAAAATTATTAACATTCTTAACCCTAATTACCATAAAATCAAAATCTCATCTTAAAAAATATAAACATAATTCAAATAAGATTTTGATTTTATCGTAGTTAGGGTTAAGAATTTTTAATAATCTTATATTTTAGAATTAATTAATTTTTAATATTTTATTTGAATTTTAATTGTTTTATATTTTATATTGGATTAAAATTATATTCTATATATATGCATTTGATTGGTTACATGCCATGTCACTTAAAATTATATTCCATATATATATATATATATATATCATCGTTAAATTTTTAACGGTCCAATCATCAATCTAGTTAAAAAATAAGATATTTGTCAAAAAGATATAGTTTAAGAGCTAAATTTATCATGAATCCAATTAAAATAAGTATTAATTATTTAATATTTAACGTCTTTAACTAGCATGAATCCAATTAAAATAAGTATTACGCACTAAAATAAACAAAAATATCATCAAATGATTCATATCTTAAAAAATTAAACTAAATTATAAAAATTAAAAATTAATAAGGAATTAACATTGAACTAGAAAGAATAAATTTTAAATTAAAAAAGATAAATATTAATAAAATAAAACTCATCTTATTAAAAACAGTAAACTAAATTAAAAAATAAATGGTAGTCAATTTAAATAAAAATAAAATTATAAGGATTAAATTATAAAAATTATAAAATTAATAATAGTTAAATTCAGTAAAAATTTTAATTTTAATATAATTTATTACATTATAATTTATTCCTATACAATATAATTTAATACATTTTAAAAATGAAAATATAAAATTTATACTATATATAGAATATATTCTATATATGAAATTCATGCTATATATGGAATATGTTTTATATATAGAATTTATATTATATATAAAATGATATTATATATGGAAATATAGAATGTATAATATAATATATATAAATATGTATGTATGTATGTATGTAATATACATTAATATATTGTATGTATACTTATATATAAGTATGTATGTATACGTATACATATTATTATATTAATATACATATACATTAGATGTATATACTAATATATTTATATAATATACATTAATATATACTATGCATATTAGGGGTGTTCAAAAGTACCCGACCCGAATGATTCGACTCGACTACACGAACACAAAAATTCAAGTATTTTCCCGATTTTTTTTGTTTCGGGTCGGGTACCCGGCCCGTCATTTTCTGGGTCGGGCCTGAGTCAAAATTTTATAAAAATCCGGGTACGTTGTTACTTTCGGGTACCCGGTTCCTAACCTTTTTTTATTCTTTTATTTTAAATATAATTATTATTTAAATAAAATACACTTATATTCAATATATTTCTGAACCAAATAACATAATTTCTAAATCTTGAACCTCAAATATTAATTTTAAAAAATAATTAGAGATTCATTGTAAAAAAGATTAAGAATCATTGTAAAATTATACATTTAGTTTTTTCAGTTGGTAAAATTCGAATTTTACCCGTTTAGATATGCACTATTTTGTATGTGCATTAGCCAATAAGAAAATCAACTAAAGATTCATTAATAATTAAATCATAAATTTTTATATATTAAAGTAAATTATACTAATTAAAAATATTTTTAAAAAAATATTAAAAAGAAAAACTTTATTTAGACGTTATGTTTTGTTTCGAATTAAATTATGTAATTTGGGTCTTAAAATTTAAGTTTAGATTATGTAATTAGGGCTTTTAAATTTTATATTTCGATATTGGATTATGTAATTCAAACTTTTATTTTTATTTATATTTTTTAAGATTAAATTTAAGATTTATAAAAATAAAAAATCGGGTACCCGATTACCCGAAGTACCGAGCATCCAGAAAATCCGGATCAGAACACGGGCCGATTATTTTACTACCCGAAGGTCCGGGTAACCGGATTTGAACACCCCTAGTGTATATAATATAGTTTAATACATATATAATATACATTAATATAATATATATATATATAAATGTACTAATATATGTATTTAATTTATTAATGAATTAATGTATGTATATTATTAATTCTTTAAGCTCAACACTAATCTTCTAAGACCAAATCACTAAACTAATTCTCTAAGATCAATTATTCAATCACTAAACTAATTCCTTATGATCAAATTGAAAAAAAATTAAAATATATAATCTGATTTTAATTAAATAAGGACTAAATTGAATAAAAAATAAAATTTAAAACTTAATTTTTGAGTGATCATAACCAAATTTAAATAATTGTAAAATAAGGTATAGAGAGACGTCAATTCAATTTTTTAGGTGTGACCTATATAAAAATATCCTGAATTTTTTACCCAACCTAAAATAGTATCAAATAAATATCTAAATCTAATATCTTTTTATATATATTTTTTAATTGATTATATTTAATCAAATTTATTATTTAATTATATGTTGTAGTAATAATAATAATAACCCAAAATTTAATATATATATATATATATATTAATTCCCTCCAAAATTTTATTTTTTTTCTCTTTTTTATATAATAATCAAAACTTATTTCTAATTCCCTCTAAAATTTTGAGTAACTTATATCTTCTAAAATTTTCACACTAAAAGTAAATTAATATCAAACTTAAAAAATGAGTGGCTTATTTCCCTCTAAAATTTCATCTTTTCACTCTTTTTATATTAATTGTCTGTTTCTTTTTAATAATTTTTTATTTAATTTAATTGAGTCATAATTTAGATTAATTTAATAAAAATCTCTATTTAATTTTAGAATTTTTTTAATTATGTTTGTAATTTATTTTTTTATATTTTAATTTAGTTTAATTAATATTAAATTTAATAAGTAAATTTAAATTAATTATTAATTTAAAATTATAATTTTTAATAAAATATTAATTTAAAATTATAATTTTTAATAAAATATTGATTTATTAAAACTAAATAAAATAGTAAATAAATTAATATAAATAAATATATAATACTAAATTTAAATATTAATTCTAAATTAATTCTCATGTCTAATTCTATTTTTAAGCTTAATTATATTTATCAATATTTTAAATTCATCAAATGATATATATACTTAATTATATGTCATGTAAATATTAAGTCTTGTTAATATTAGTTTAGGTCAATAATAGGTCGGGCTCAAAACAAATAAGATAAAATCAGATCTTGGGTCGATTCAGTCGGGTAATATCGATTATTTGTCAGGTCAGATTTGGGTTCGGGTTCTTTTCAGTCGGATGCAGGTCGGGTTTCAGTCCACAGTAATAAGTTGAAATCGAGTTTAGGTCATTCTCGGTCGGATACAGTTTGGGTTTGGTTACTACAGTAACAGGTTTAACTCGGGTATGAGTCAACACCAGTCAGATATAGATCAGGTTCAGATCATTACATCCTTAGGTCAAACTAAGTTCTGAATCGAACAGGTTTCAATCGGGTTTTCAGGTCGAGTCAACTTTTTACATCTATATCTGACACAATAAAAAATGATAAATTACTTAAATAGTCCTTAAAATATTAATATACTTTTGTTTCATCTTTAATTTGACTCTAAAAAATTTAAAATTTTATATTTTTACCATCATTCCCGAAAAAACTAACCCTTACCCTTATACCAAACCCCAAAATCCCAACCATCATCAATGTATCCTGGAGGATCGGTGGTAATTATAAAACTTTAATGTAAGTTCAATATTTTAGGCTTCGGCTTCAATTGGCTCCATTAAAGATGATCATACTCAAAATTTTAGATTTTAAAGCGATAGTAAGAAGAACAATGTTATGTGATGTAGTAAAGTCTTTGGATACTTATGAATGAGTAATTAGTTGAGAAGCTACCTTCAGCTCCACCCCACATTCCAATCTTGAGTGAATCTCTATGATGGAATGTTCGAAACTGCATTTTCTCAAGAAGTAACCATGAGAAATTATGGAGCCCGCATCTTACGATAATCAAGGATAACTTCATAATGATTACATGTATCACAATCATACCATTTTATCATACTCGAATATGAAACGTATGTATTACCCGGTACTATTTTATTCTTGATGGAGCTAGAAACCGAGGAGAGGTGAAGATTTGCTTTAGGGATCATAAAGGTTTAACTTGGGGGCTTTAAACTTGAAGACAACTAGTTGCAGCTAGTTAATTGTAAAACCGGATAAGAAAAAAACTGCACGGATAGTTTAAAAGTGAATTACCTTATCTGTGAGAGCCAAATTTGCATCGAAAAAAGATCTCATAGTTCTAATATCTTCCCAATAATCATTAAACAAATATGTTTGCTATATACAAATAATTGAAACTTAGAGGTTCCATTACAAACGATCAAAAATGGCAAGTTTCAATTTAAGTAACAGTAATCCCTGACTATTTTTTGAAAGGCTACCTTAACATTGTAATCTTTCATAGCAAGAGGAATGATTTCGAATCCAAAATTATTTGCTTCTGGATAATGCCACCTAAAAAACAAAAAGAATAAAAAGAATATCTGATGTTTCTGCACAAATTGAAGAACACTTTTGGGGGGATTTTGGGATAAAGGTTAGGGTTAGATTTGGAGGAATATGGTAAAAATATAAAAATTTAAAATTTTTAGATTAAATTAAAGATTAAACAAAACTATAAAAATAGTTTAAAGACTATTCAAGTAATTTATCATTTTTATATTATGCTAGATCATATTTTCGTCAATCTTTAATGACACTTAACGTTGGAGTAACCAAAACGTTACATGTAACTACCCGTTTTTTTCGTTCAATATCGGGCGTTGACTCGAGCCATGGATTATCAGGTTGGGTAAAGTATTTGAGCTTGTGGGTCGTGTTGGATCATGATAGGCCTCAGTTTTGTCTTTTAGGCCTTTCAGGTTTGCTGGGGCTTACATATTGGGATTGACTTTTGGTTTGGGTTGAATGAGGAGATGTTAGTGAAGGGAAAAGGAGTAATTTCCCTGCCCATTCCCTTGATGATCAACAGCCCTAGGAAAAAGGAGTCATCTTTTTCACCATCTCTTTTATCCTCTCATTATTTCTTTTCTCAACTCAAGAGAAAAATGGAAACTTGTTGTTGAAGAATGATCTCGTTTGGCACCTCAAAGGAAGTTTAAATAGTAGGAGAAGATCTATCTTTCAAGGTTTTAATCCTCGGAGTTGATCGAGGTAAGGTTTGAAGCTCAAGAACAAGGTTTAGAGGTTAGAAAAGCTTGGGGAAGCTCTAATATGGGTTGTTTCTTAAAGGTCAGTATGTTTCTGACTTTTACACTTTATGTGCCTCATAAAATGCTTTTCTTGCTTGATTGTTAGTTAAGTATTGCTTGAGATGAGGGTTTGTAAACCTTAGAACACTAGAAATGGTAGAATTCATATTAGGGGTTGTATTAATGTAAAACTGGTAGGAAATCTCCCCTTATGCTTTATTTAACTTGTAGAAACAATTTGGGAACCAACCATGTAGGTTCGGTGAGGTTTATTGGTGATTTTCAACCTTAGACCTTGATGGATGCTATGGATTCCTTGTTAAATTCTACCTTTGTCAGATTGTAATATTTAAGATATCGATCTCACGAAAATTAAGTCGATTCTACTACTTCTTATATTTGTACTTAAGAAAACTAAAAGCGTAAGTAATTGGAATGGATTAATTGCATTAACCAAATTATACTAATTTATAGATAGATAATAATGAGAAAGACGAGGTTAGATTGAATACTTTGTAGATGAGAATCTAGTTATATTGCTAATCCACTTATTAATGCAATGGGTTGAACTACTGCCTCAGCGGATTGCACAACGGGTCGTTGTAGCTGCCTAGGCGGGGTTATGCCTTATCGATAATTCAACTTTTCATAGTTCGACAAAGCATCCTTATATGTCTTCATCCTTATCCCTAAGCGAAGAGAAATATTGAAATCCCCGTATCTTGATGATACCTCCCGACGTTAATCAAGGGTAAATAACAACCTCACATATGTCTTGTTAGTCGCTGAAATCCTTAAACGGTTAATTTCTCAACCGGATTAGTCAATGCCCTTGAGCAAAGACCATATTCTCTCGTTTCAAGAGCCTAACTCTCCCGATATTAGATAAATGGATATTTCTTCACATACTTATCATCTCGAGCTCATATGCAAAGAAAGTTAAGTACCTAGAAAAAATAAACCATGAAATAAGTTTTACATTAATAAGTATCAATAACAATGTAACCTTCCTCTCCATCTACTCCACAACAATCTAAACTTCAAAATGAGTTTAGAACATATTATGGTCGGCGGCCTAAGGATATGTTATGTGTGAAAACCGACTTCTCCTCCAAAACCTAAACCTAATAAGTGTCTTATATAGGTCAAGCCCTAAGTTGCTCTCTTTCCATACAAAGAAAGAGTTCTAAACAGAAAAGAAATCTAATTCCTAATTATATTATATTAAATAAATATTATTTCCTAAAATATCTTTTCCCACGGTTTGGCTTGGGCTTGACCTCCTAACTGAGTTGTCTTCTTTCTTTTACTCTTTGTCTTTCAGTGTCTTTTCCTCTTCATGTTGAGCATCACTTGTTGTCTTTTATGCTGCCGCGATAGTCTTTAGAACGCTGTCGTGGCGGATGCTTCATCTGTAATTTAGCATCTATTTTCTTCTTTGGCTCTTTCTGTGATCTAGTGTCCTTTCTAAGAAAGAAAACTATCAAACATATCTGTTTTATGACAATTAATGGATAAATTTATAAAAGTAGTATTCAGATGTTGAGATGTGAAAAATAATCAAAAGTACTTATTATTGCATTTAATTATGTCTTTATTAACAATAAATGAGTTGAGAAATGATGTGAAAATTGAGGACTTTTAGGAATTCATCATACCCCAAACTCGAACTATTGTTTTTCCTCAAGCAATGCAAGAGATAAGTTTAAGTAGGGAATTTTAAAGTGATATATCTTCCTGCCTGCCGCGGCAGAGTTCCTTTCTTGACTCGTCCTCTTCTTGGTTCTAGGCGTTCCTCGAAATTGGACTATAAGTCTTAGTGGATGGGTGAGTAGTTGTGTCAAAGCTGATTTTCTAAGTTTTAATCCTTTTTCTAGCTCAAGACTTTCGACTAAGATTTCTTAATTCTTTTGCTTTCTTTCTTCCTGAAATTGATGTATAATTATATATTGCTAAATAGTTATAATTACTTAAGCCAATCATGGGTGCTTCAAGTGTTTAGCATATTCTCACTAGAGCCAGTGATAGGCACTGGTAGGCGTAGTATAAGCACTATTTGAGTACAAGTGTACACATCGTCCAGTAATAAAATAATAAGTATATCGTGTATCGTCTCCACAGGGATTGGTATACTTAATATGTTTCCTCTTGTTCCCTTGCTCCTGAAAAGAAAGTAAAAACACAAATAAGTTGATTTGTTTTATCTAACTAAATAATTAAATAACAAAACATAAAATAAAGGGTTGAAGACGATATAGAGAAAACAGGTAGGATCCGGTTGCGTCAATTAGTGGATTCAATTGATCTTCTCCTTGTCCAATGCAATCACACAACACTGCTTCGACAGTACTGCAGATATCGCCTTGGCAACATTCGTGGTCCTCTGCCGCGACAATCTCTTGCTCTTGGGCAGAGGTATCAAAGTTCAACAAAGTGTCCTTAAGTGACTCCGCTCATCTCTGAGTCAAAGTGTTGTTGATGACCAGTCCTTGACGATACCTCTCGGTATAAATCAAAGATAACCACCAACCAATCCAACACTTCTTTTAGCTGCTGAAACTCTTAACCTACCCCTTAGTGCCTCCACAAGAGTATAGACCGAGTTAGTGTTAACAACATCGTACTTATCCCTTTCGTGAATCTACACCTCTCGATGCTAGATAAATAGATTACTTACAAACTTCCCTTTGGGGCTTGAATTCAAGAACAAAGAATGGCAATAGGATAAGCAAACTTTGATTTATTATTGCATAAGAACAAAGATACATGAATTAATCTCCTCTCACTAATATCAACAACCTTCACATATCCCTAAAAAGTTTAGAACATATTTTCGTTAAGTACAATTCTTAGGGAGAAGGGTCGGCTTAAAGGGTTTCTCTCTAAGTTGGCTCTCTCTAAATCGGCTCCCTTAACATAGTGGCCGGCTAGGATATTTATAGTCTTAACCTAGGGTAAACCTTTTTCTAAATAGACTTCAACTTGGAGTAGAGAACAATTCTTTTTCAAGGTATCTGATATTTCCAAGTTTGCCGCCTTCTAGAAGGGTTTTCCCACTTAGTCTTTGAATTGGGCTTTTAGCGCGCTAACCTGGTCCAATTGGTGCGCTGCATCTTCCAGAATATTCTTTATATTTTTATCTTTCGTTGCGCCTCCATTGTTGGTGCTGCCACACTGGATTCTATCGCGACCTTGGTTCTACCTCGACCGCAATACTGCTTCTCTTCCGCTTCTGCTCTGGATATTCCTGCATGTACAGAATATATAAAAATATCTGCAATCTCTATAAATATTAACTTTATACGTGATGATAATGGAATATCTAATATTTGAGCAAAGAGTCTATATTTCGGTTCAAGTTGGTGTATAATAGATGCATAAAGTACCATAGGAAGGATAGTAAATAACTGTCTTTTAGGCACTCATCAAATACTCCCAAACTCGAACTATTACTTGTCCTCGAGCAATGCCAAACATCAAATTGCCAAACCTTACTCCCCTTTGGTCCTCGAACTATTGCTTGTCCTCGACGTGTACACTTATGCCAAACATCAAATTGTCGAACCTTGCTTGAAGACGATATAGAGAAAACGGGTAGAATCCGGTTGCGTCAATTAGTGAATTCAATTGATCTTCTCCTTGTCCAATGCAATCATACAATATTGTTTCGATAGTACTGCAGATACGGCCTTGACAACATTAATGGTCCTCTGCTGCGGCAATCTCTTGCTCTTGGGCAGAGGTATCAAAGTTCAGCAAAGTGTCCTTAAGTGACTCCGCTCATCCCTGAGTCAGAGTGCTGTTGATGACCAGTCCTTGACGATACTTCTCAGCGTAAATCAAAGATAACCACCAACCAATCCAACACTTCTTTTAGCTGCTGAAATTCTTAACCTACCCCTTAGTGCATCCACAAGAGTATAGGCTGAGTTAGTGTTAACAACACCGTACTTATCCCTTTCGTGAATCTACACCTCTCGATGCTAGATAAATAGATTACTTGCAAACTTCCCTTTGGGGCTTGAATTCAAGAACAAAGAATGGCAATAGGATAAGCAAACTTTGATTTATTATTGCATAAAAACAAAGATACATGAATCAATCTCCTCTCGCTAATATCAACAATCTTCATCAATCCTAAGAAGTTTAGAACATATTTTCGTTAAGTACAATTCTTAGGGAGAAGGGTCGGCTTAATGGGTTTCTCTCTAAGTCGTTTCTCTCTAAGTTGGCTCTCTCTAAATCGGCTCCCTTAACATAGTGGTCGGCTAGGATATTTATAGTCTTAACCTAGGGTAAACCTTTTCTAAATAGACTTCAACTTGGAGTAGAGAACAATTCTTTTTCAAGGTATCTGATATTTCCAAGTTTGCCGCCTTCTAGAAGGGTTTTCCCACTTAGTCTTTGAATTGGGCTTTTAGCGCGCTAACCTGGTCCAATTGGTGCGCTGCATCTTCCAGAATATTCTTTATATTTTTATCTTTCGTTGCGCCTCCATTGTTGGTGCTGCCACACTGGATTCTATCGCGACCTTGGTTCTACCTCGACCGCAATACTGCTTCTCTTCCGCTTCTGCTCTGGATATTCCTGCATGTACAGAATATATAAAAATATCTGCAATCTCTATAAATATTAACTTTATACGTGATGATAATGGAATATCTAATATTTGAGCAAAGAGTCTATATTTCGGTTCAAGTTGGTGTATAATAGATGCATAAAGTACCATAGGAAGGATAGTAAATAACTGTCTTTTAGGCACTCATCAAGCACCTCTAGTAAGTGGAAGAATTCTAAGTCGTAGAGCCAGTAATGGGCACCTCTATGGACTAAAACTAGAGCCAGTGATAGGCACCTCTAGTTAAAATCTACACCTAAGTCCTTATTCCTTTTCAAAGAAAAGAACTTTTAAAATCAATTAAGACTAGCAGTGTTTTAAGATATTTTCAAGCTTATAGTTTAATCCTAAGTACTAATCCTAGCAAACCCTTCAGAATTCAAGTCTGGTGAATGGTACAGACTGCGGTGGCAGCTGGAGAATATATCACTACCGAGGCAGTTTCAATAAAATTCAACAGACTTATAAACAAAATTTTGTACTAATACTTAAGTAACTACTAAAAGATTTAAAGCATTAATGAGATACTTCGATTACTTTCATACATTGTATTTACATATTACAAAATAGACAAATGCTCCCCCAAACTCAAGGGATGTATTGTCCTCAATGCATGGACATGGAGAGAATAAAATATAACCGAAAAATAAAATAAAAGAAAAGAAAAAGAAAGACTATCGCCCTTAAATTGCTGTGAATGATCCAAATGAGTGTTCGATGTCTGGTGGGAGGACGGCTTCGACGGTAGAGTTTGTGGAGAATTCCTAAAAAAATCAATGGGTTATGCTTAATATATATAGTAATACCTAATATAGCAAGTGAAGAACGAGGAGTTAATGCATAATAGGAGAGAATGTGAGTCTGTCTTATAGTATGACTATTTCCTTTAGTTCTTGGGAGTTTAGTCCTTTGTATAATTTGAGACGTTGTTCATTCACTTGAAATTCATGTCCGTCTTTTTGCAATCTGATTGTTACTGCTCCGTTTGAGTGTGTATGAACTACATCGAATGGTCCTGACCATCTGGATTTTAGTTTCCCAATGAATAGCTTTAATCGAGAATTGTATAGTAAGACTTGATGCCCTAGTAGAATCTGTCGTGGCAGTAGTTTTTTTTTCATGACATCTTTTTGTTTTTTCTTTGTATATTTTGGCATTTTTGTATGCTGAAGTTCTAAATTCTTCGAATTCGTTAAGATCTTATAATCTTTTTGGTCCTGCTTTTTCCCAATCCATATTGACCATTCGTATTGCCCAATATGCTTTGTATTCTATCTCTACTGGTAAATGACATGATTTGCCATAGACTAGTTGGTATGGAAACATTTTCAGTGGGGTTTTGAATGTTGTTCTGTATGCCCATAGTGCGTCATCCAATCTTGTGGACCAATCTTTTTTTGATGGATTGATTATTTTCTCCAGTATTGTTTTGAGTTCTCTATTTGACAATTCTGCTTGGTCGTTTGTTTGGGGTGATATGCTATGGCTATCTTGTGTATCACTCCTATTTTTTTAAGGCTGCGTCAACTGATCTATTGTCAAAATTTTTAACTCCATCGCTTATTATGGCATGTAGTATACCGAAACGGGTGAAGATATTTTTCTTTAAGAATTTTTATACTGTCTTAGCGTTATTCCTCATCGTTGCTATTGCTTCTACCCATTTGGATACATAATCTACTGCCAATAGGATATAAAGGTTACCGTATGATGATGGAAAGGATCCCATGAAGTCAATCCCCCATACATCAAACAATTCCACTTCAAGAATGTTTTGTAGAGGAATTTCATTTCTCTTTGATACGTTTCTCATCCTTTGACATCGATCACATCTTTGACAATATTCTTGTGCATCCTTATATAAACTTGGCCAGTACAGTCCTGATTGTAATACTTTAGTTGTCGTTCTGTTGTCGTCGAAATGTCTGCCATAAGGAGATGTGTGGCAGTGTGCTAACATATTCTCTTGTTCCTTTTCCGGAATGCATTGCCTTATGATTTGATCTGCACATTATTTAAATAGAAATGGATCATCCTAAAAATGATGCTTTGCCTCATGTTTGAACATTTTCTTTCCTTGATTGTTAAGGTGATATGGTAGAATACCACAAGTGATAAAATTAACAATATCAATATACCAGGGTGTTGTGTTGGCGACCAAGGTAGTGTGATGGATATACTCAGATAGTGTTTTCGCAATTTTGTCTAACGTGATTTTAGGGTCCTCTGCTGATACTTTTCGTACAACTGCTATGGCGGCAAGTAATTTTTTATCAGAGAAAGTATGTTTGATTTCCTGCCCTGATTTTGTTGTTTCGTTTCTTTCTAAGCGGGATAGATGATCGGTTACTGGGTTTTTCATTGCCTTCTTATCCTTTATTTCAACCTCGAATTCTTGTAGTAGTAGTAGTAGTATCCACCGTATTAGACAAGGTTCTGCATCTTTTTTTGTCAGTAATTACTTTATAACAGAGTGATCTGTATGTACAATTACCTTGCTGCCGATGACATATGATCTAAACTTATTGAATGCAAAGACTACTGCTAATAGCTCCTTTTCTATTATGGTGTAATTAACTTGGGCGTCGTTCAAGGTTTTACTTGCATAAAGTATTACATGAAAGGTCTTATTCTTATGTTGCCCTAGTACTGCCCCGACAGCATAGTCGCTCGCATCGTACATTAGTTCAAAAGGTTTGTTCCATTCGGGTGGTACCACTACAGGTGCTGGTATAAGTTTTTATTTCAAGGTTTCGAAGGCTTTTACACAGTCCTTATAAAAAATAAACGGTTTTGTTTTGTTCCAACAGTTAAAATAGGGGTTTGGTTATCTTAGAGAAATCCTCAATAAATTGTCGGTAGAAACCAACATGTCCAAGAAAACTACGTATACCCTTGATCGATGTTGGTGGCGGCAATTTTCTATCACTTCTATTTTTGCCTTATCAACTTCAATGCCTCGGCAGAAGATTTTATAGCCAAGCACTATTCCTTCGTTAACCATAAAATGACATTTTTCCCAATTCAGAGTTAGGTTCGTGTCTTCACATCTTTGTATTACTTTCTCCAAGTTGTTAAGGCATTTATCAAAATCATCTTCGAATACTGAAAAATCATCCATAAAAATTTCCAGGTGATCTTCAATCATATCGGAGAAGATTGCTATCATATACCATTGAAAGGTGGCAGGTGCGTTACATAGTCCAAATGGAATTTTTCTAAATACGTATGTTCCATATGGACATGTAAAGGTTATTTTGGTTTTATCTTAGGGTGCTATGGCAATTTGATTGTATCTTGAGTAGTCATCTAGAAAATAATAGTAGGGCTTACCGGCTAATCTATCAAGAATTTGGTCGATGAATGGTAAAGGAAAGTGATCCTTTCTTGTTGCTTGATTTAGTTTCCGATAATCCATACATACTCTTCATCCGGTTATAGTTCTAGTTGAGATTGATTCCTTATTTTAGTTTGAGATCATTGTCATTCCACCATTTTTTGGTACGCATTGCACTAGACTTATCCACGTGCTATCTGATATGGGATAAATAAACCCTGCATCCAGCCATTTGATTATTTCTTTTCTCACCCCTTCCTTCATTGCATGATTTAATCTCCTCTGTGCATCAATGGTTGGTTTATATTCTTCCTCCAGTAAAATTTTATGCATGCATAAAGATAGGTTAATTCCTTTCAGATCTGTAATTGTCCAGCCAATTGCCTTAATGTGTTGTCGTAGCATGTTGATTAACTGACTTTCCTATTCAGGCAGCAACTTAAAGGAGATGATTACTGTTAAAGTATAATTTAATCCCAAATATATGTATTTTAATTGCTCAGGTAGTGGTTTTAATTCCAATTTTGGAGAATGTTCTAAAGATGGTTTATATTTCTTGTTTCCATTTGAAGTGTAATCAAGAGACTCAAAATGCTTACCTGTGTATATGGTTACCCAATTACCTTCTTCTGCTTGTTTTTCTTGAATCTCTCTCTTTTGGTTGTCTATACATGGCTCTTCATAAAAACAACGACCGCGGCATTCAGCACTGCTACCTTGGCTGGTTGTGTCAAAAAAATCATTTTCCTCATCGTGATCGAGTTTCTTTGGATCGTCTGGATACCTTAGAGTTTTAAATACATTGATCTTTACTTGTTGATCATTGACCCTTATGATCAATTCTTTTTTCTCACAGTCGATCAATGTTCTTCCTATGGCTAAGAATGACATTCCTAATATGATTGAAGCGTAATCATCTTCTTCACAAACAAGAATTAAGAAGTCAACATGAAAAATAAATTTATCCATCCTTACCAAAATATCTTCAATTTTTCCTTCAGGTTGTACGTAAGAGCGATCTGCCAGCTGCAGCATAACTGTTGTTGGTTTTTCTTTCCCGATGCCTAACTTTTGAAATACTAACTTAGGCATGAGATTTATGCTGGCGCCTAAGTCGCATAGTGTCTTACCCACGTATTGATCTCCGATAGAACATGGTATGGTGAAGCTACCAGGATCTTTTCTTTTGGTGGTGGCCTTGTTATGCAGCATTGCCATGCATCCTTCTGTTGCGGTAACTGTTTCAAATTCCCCAATTTTTGTCCTTTTGGATATAATATCCTTAAGGAATTTGGCGTAGTTGGACATTTGCTTAATTGCCTCCACTAAAGCTATATTTATATGTACATGTTTAAGTATATCCAAAAAATTCTTAAACTGGTACTCCTACTTTTATTGTTTTAACCTTTGTGAAAAAGGTGGCAGTGGTCGCAAATCTTTGATCTTTTCATCACACTGAAATCTTATCTGTGGTGCGGCTATGACACCATCTGCTGCGATAGTATTTTCGGCAGTATCTATTGGTTCCTTTGCCTTAGATATTTTGTCAGTAGCTTCTTCAGGGACTACTGTTTAGGGGTCTTACCT
This sequence comes from Abelmoschus esculentus, assembly GCA_035048815.1. Taxonomy (NCBI): domain Eukaryota; kingdom Viridiplantae; phylum Streptophyta; class Magnoliopsida; order Malvales; family Malvaceae; genus Abelmoschus; species Abelmoschus esculentus. The sequence continues at coordinate 4,786,576 of JAUCBN010000026.1, read as the reverse complement.
ACTATTTGAGCAGTATTTCAGGTCCTTCAGTTGTAATCCACTTTTGGTTGATATGGCTTTACATTGTTCATGAGGACCAATTATAACGACTTTAGTATCGCTCGAGAGACCTCCTATGGTTCTGTTTTTCATCTGTTGTGTCATTTGTCCTACTGTGATTTCTAGTGCCTTGAGAGCAGCTTCGTTATTCTGCATTCTCATTTTTGTTTTGTCCATGAAAGTGTCAGCTCTTTGGATGAACTTGTTTGTATTTGCAATTTATGCACCAATCTGGGCTATAAATGTTTGCAGTGTATAATCCAAAGTCTGGACGTCTGTTGTTTGCTACCGAGGCGGTGCTTGCTGCGACATCTACTGCTGAGTAAATCTATTATTTTGTTGGAATCTCGTAGCTTGCAATGGTTGATGTTGCGTGTTAAGTGCATTATTAGGATTGCACCATGAAAAATTAGGGTGTTTCCTCCATGATGGATTATAGTTGTTGGACATATTGTTTGTATTAAAATTTCCAACATAGAAAGAAGATTCTAGATTGTGTGGGCATGCGTTCGAGTAATGATTGTCACCACGTGTTTCGCAGAGAATGGTGACTGCTTTTACTTCTCGAACGTGACTTGACTTTTGCATATCCTTCACCATATTTGTCAAGGCGGACAGTTGGGCTAGAATGGAATCCGAATAATATGAATTTGTCATGCCTCGTCTATTTATGCCTCTTCTAGTGGTTGGGTGTTGATAGTCGATCTTTGCTAATCTATCCAGCATTTCTATACTCTCATAGGATGGGCGGTCTAAGAGAGTGTCATTGGCGGAAGCATCAAGCATCATCCTCAGAGGAGTGTTTACTGTGTTGTAGAAGATGGATACTTGGGTCCACTTAGGCAGACCGTGCATGAGGCATTTTCTGTATAGTTCTTTGTATCTTTTCCAAGCCTCATACATTCATTCATCTTCATCTTGCCTGAATGACGTAATATCGTTTCTGAGCTTGTCAGTCATATTGGTATAACTGAATCTGGCAAGGAAGCTTCGGCATAGTTATATCCATGAATTCAACGATCCCGGCTGGATGTTATTTAACCATGCATTTGCCCTATCCCTCAGTGAATAGGGAAATAATTTCAGCTTAAGGATATCGACTGAGACTCCTAGCAACTTAAATGAATTACAAATTTCCAAAAAGGACTTAAGATATCGCCGAGCATCTTCATTGGCCGAACCCTCAAACTGGCCTAGGGTGTTGATCATGTTGAACATGACCACTTTTAGTTCGATATGCTTTGCCTCTATATTAAGCATCACAACAGCAGGAGTTAACCCATCTAAATCTTCCTCTAAATAATCTCGAACAGTTCGAGCGCATTCTTGTCTTGGAATATTTACTAGATTAACTACTACGAAAGCCCCACGATTGTCTGTCGCGGCGGCGTTCATACCCGCGTTGTTTTGTTGGCCAAGGTCTACGTTCATTCTTTGGCGTGCCCTTCGTTTCAGATCTACTGTTGTTTTTCGATTTCTGGGTCGTAAGAGTATTGATCAATGGTCAGGTTGGACCTGATCATGCATAAAACAACCCACGAAAGTTAAAATAAAACTAAAACTAAATAAATAAACTAAAATAAAAAAATATGTAGAAATAATTGGTAGTGAAATTGAGCGCTAGTTCCCGGAAACGGCGCCAAATCTGATGGAGGCTATAAAGTCCTTGTTAAATTCCACCATTGTCAGATTGTAATACTTAAGATATCGATCCCACGAAGACAGAGTCGATTTTATTACTTCTTATAACTGCACTTAAGAAAACTAAAAGCACAAGTAATTGAATTGGATTAGTTGCATTAACAAAACTATACTAATTTATAGAGAGATAATAATGAGAACGACGAGGTTAGATTGAATGCTTTGTAGAGGAGAATCCAGTTATATTATTAATCCACTTATTAATGCAATGGATTGAACTGTCGCCTCGGCGGATCGCACAAAGGGTCGTCGCAGCTGCCTAGGCGAGGTTATGCCTTGTCGATAATTCAACTTTTCATAGTTCGACACAACATCCTTATATGTCTTATTCCTTATCCCTAAGCAAAAAGAAATGTTGAAATCCCTGTGTCTTGATGATACTTCCCGGCGTTAATCAAGGGTAAATAACAACCTCACATGCATCTTGTTAGTCGCTAAAATCTTTAGGCGATTAATTTCTCAACCGGATTAGTCAATGCCCTTGAGCAAAGACCATATTCTCTCGTTTCATGAGCCTAACTCTCCGGATATTAGACAAATGGATATTTCTTCACATACTTATCATCTCGAGCTCATATGCAAACAAAGTTAAGTACCCAGAAAGAATAAACTATGAAATAAGTTTTGCATTAATAAATAACAATAACAATATAACCTTCCTCTCCATCTACTCTACAACAATCTAAACCTCAAAAGGAGTTTAGAACATATTATGGTCGGCGGCTAAGGATATGTTATATGTGAAAACTGAATTCTCCTCCTAAACCTAAACCTAATAAGTGCCTTATATAGGTCGAGCCCTAAGTTGATCTTTCATGCAAGAAAAGAATTCTAAACAGAAAAGAAATCTAATTCCTAATTAAATTATATTAAATAAATTTTATTTCCTAAAACATCTTTTCACGCGATTTGGCTTGGGCTTGACCTCCTAACTGAGTTGTCTTCTTTATTTTACTATTTTTCTTTCAGTGTCTTTTCCTCTTCCTGTTGAGCATCACTTGTTGTCTTTTATGTTGCCGCGGCATTCTCCAGAACGCTACCGTGCCGGATGCTTCATTTGTAATTTAGAATCTATTTTCTTCTTTGGCTCTTTCTGTGATCTAGTTTCCTGTCTAAGAAAGAAAACTATCGAACATATTTGTTTTATTCCAATTAATGGGTAAATTCATAAAAGTAGTATTCGGATGCTGAGATGTGGAAAATAATCAGAAGTATCTATTATTTCATTTAATTATGTCTTTATTAGTAATAAATGAATGGAGAAATGATGTAAAAATTAAAGACTTTTAGGCACTCATCAGACCTGCAATTTCGTACAAGCGTATCGATATACGGGAGGAGTGTATCGATACCTTGAAGGTAAAACTTTGGCTTGGATAGCAGGCGTATCGATACGGCTATCCCGTATTTCGATATGCCAAATTTCAATAAGGTTTGGTTTTGATACTCCTAGGGAGGTGTATCGATACAGTGTAGTTGACTCGTGAGCTAGGAAAGGTTGATTTGCTTAGCGTATCGATACCCTCGGAAGGCGTATCGATACCTTAGATAGAAAACAAGGGTGAGTATGGCATGCATTTTGAAACACTCTGCCCGTGTTTCGTTACCATATCTTTCGGTGACAAATTGTTTCAATATCTCTTTGGGAGCGTATCGAAATAGTGTGCATATCGATACATCATGTAGGCGTATCAGTACGGGTAGGCTTCCTTTGGTCTAAAGTCGTTGTTCTAGTGTATTGATACGTAGGGGGAGCCTATCGATACTGGTCAACGTTTTGATACTACCCATAAAATTACACTTCCAATCAGAGGTTCTATAATTCAGGATAAAGGCTTTAATGGGTCTCTAAAGGTGTAAAATAAACTATAAAATTAATCGACTGATTTTAAAATCCCGACATGTGATATTATGATTAATAGCTCAATAAACGATAAATGACTTAATATTATTATGCTCCCTGAGGATCCATGATGGATCAAAAAATACTTTGAGGTGCTTTGGCTAATGGAATAACTTAAGAGGATCTTGTAAATGACCTAGTGACTTTATGAATCTAATCTATTTATGAGAGATGACTTGATTATATTAGTTGAGTTATATGCTTGTCTCAACTTAATGATATGTGTGAATGCTTGTGGAGCATGAATTACTTGTATGACTTGGTAAAGGGATTCTGGATATCATAGAGTCAGTGCATGGACACTTAATTATGGGAACATGTACTTGGGCTATGTGAAAGAGTACGTCCAACGTATCCACGGGCTATGTGATCTAGATACGGTTTGAATCTATTTGTGGATATGATGATACGGATAAGGAATATAACTTGATGGGTTGCGTGAGCATCAAGCAACTCGATGGGCTATGTGAACTCAAGTAACCTTATGGGTTGTGTGACCTTTGGATTGGGCTACTTGTGACTATGTTGATTCAAGTATGTCCTGGATGTATATGTGATTATGTTGATCCAAATATGATCAATCCGACGGTTACATGATCACGGGGAAACCCGATGGCTATGTGAGCACTGGTATAGTAGGACTACGTTTGGTCAGTAGTTATGGATGTTGTAGGCATGTATGTATGTTATGTTATCAGTGGTTAATAACCGTAATACCCTAAAGCCGTGTGAGTGGGGTAAGGTACATGTATTTCGATTCTATGTGATCTCGATGTAACTCAATGGGTTGTGTGAGACCGAGTAGATAAGGCTGGAAAGGCATATGATCTTTCTATATGTAATATCTTGAGAATATTTAACTTCAGAACTCTAGCTAAGGTAGAATAGGATATGATCCTTAGTTTAGAAGTCTTTCTGTGCACTTTTGACTATTTTATCTTGCTCGCTCGTTTTATGATATTTATGAATTGTAGTAGAGTAGAAATGTACCACTGAGCTCGTTAGCTCAGCGTGCGGAATTGTGTTTTTTCTATTGCGTAAGCGACAGGTAGCTTCGGAGGAGCACATCGAGAAGGATTTCCCAGCATCAAAGCTATTTAAAAAGTATTATACTTGATCTTTAATTTGGACTTAATGTATTCATAGGACCTCATCACATATCGAGTTTATATCTTTAATTTATATTTCATTTGAGTCGGATAATGTATTTTTAAAAGGAACTCCTATTTTGTAAACACTTTATTATATTTTATTTTTATCTATGTGGATTTATGAAATATAACATTTCGAGGCTTTGGAACACATGATTCTAAAAGAATTTTAATGAGTCGGATTTTGGGTGACCCGAATGTGACACTTAGGATCCGGATCGGAATCGGGGTGTTACATTACACTCCGAAAACGATAATAACTTTACTCATCTTTTTTTAAAATTGATGACTAAAAATGTACTGAGGGTAAACGAAAATAACTAGTACAATAATTTATTTTTTTAAAAAAAAAACTTTTCGTTTTCTTACTATTTTATCTTGGATCCCAAGATTCGTTCCTTGACTTCTCCATCATATTTGGCATGGCTGTTGTTTGTCGTAATCATTCCTTTGCTGAGGTTACAAATTTATTGACATTTTAAGGGTTTAATACATGAATATGATTAAAAAAAATCAAATCTAAATCTTTCGAAATAAATATTATATTATTTTACTCTATTAAAATTACTCGTTGTCTTATCTTTATCAAATTAAGTCTATTAGACGAAGTTTTTCTTTGTTCATGTGTTTTTGAAAATTTTATCGTGAATAAATGTCACATCTAAAAGAGATAGAGAATATTAATCACAAATCACGAAAAAAGGTTTTAAAATATATATAGTAGCGTCGTACATCTTATTAGATATGTCTTTTAAGAAGAGAGTAATGACCCCGTGATAAGTGGTACCCTTTGATTGTTTAATTTTACATTGAACGTCTATAAGATGAATAAACAAAGTGAATAACTACGATAAAAAAACGATTACGAAAACTAAAATTTGTGACGAGAGCGTCACAAGATTAAATAAAAAAATATTACACCTAAAACAAATAAAAAAATTATATATATAATAATAATACTATACATTCTATTAACTTGTCTTTTAGAAAGAAAAAAAAAATAATGTCCCGTGACACAAAGCAGAAGCTTCGTGAACAAATAGGTTTTGTCTGCTTACACTCCCCTAACAAACTCACCCTGTCATCATTCAAGTCAAGACGTGTCTGAGTTGATCATATTTTCTTCAGAGTCGGTTCCACGTAGGAAACAATATCACTCTAATCCAAGAAAAATTATACGGTGAACCCTATTCATCACGTCATTCACGGTCTCAAGTAAGCAGGACCGTTAATCTTTATTTTTTTTTTAAATTAATCATCACCTTTTTCTTATATAGGCTTAGTGGATGAATAGTTATTAGGTGGTTATTTAAAGATCAACAGTCCTGATTACTTGGACTATAGATGACGTGGTGAACAGGATTCACCGTATAATCTCTTCTAATCCAATGCTTAAATCATCCAAATGGTTGATGACGGTAGGAGCAATGACTCGCATTTGTTTAATCTATGAAAGTAGTGGTTGGGAGTAAAGAAAAATCGCGAATACTGCACTCACGGCATGATCCTACAACTCTTGCACATAACTCACAGAAATAAAAGTTTATAAAATCCTAATTTAATCCTTAAATGTTTTTATTTGATTTTTTATTATTAAAATTTTAACAATGTTATGATTGAATATCCTTCTTTTAAAAATATAGAATTATTTTAATACAAAAAAACTGTCTTTAATTACCTTTGATTTTAGGACGACTGTTTTTTACGTTGATGGGATGATTGATAAAAGTGATTTAAAATTTTTTGAGTTTTAAATTTTGAGTTTCAATAGTTTTAAAATATTAAAAAATAAATTGGTAATAGAATAAAAAACGAGGTACAAATAATATATTTTTTTATTGTGTCTTTATTTTTATTTTTGTTTTAATTTAATGAATTTAAGGTTTAGAATTTAAGATTAAAGATTATGATTAAAGTCTAGAGTTTGAAGGTAAAGTATATTTTTTAGGGTATAAAATTTAATATATAAAAATTTAAATTTTAAATTTAATTTTTTAATATTTTTACCACGGAAAAAAAATAATTAGCTACCCAATATTTTTACTCAAAAGATGATGGGTGAGTTCGTTAACTTAAGAATGATGATTCTAACGTTTACACCAAATAGAGATAAAAGTGTAAAATAAAAAAAAATCACATGTACCGACAAATAAAAATAATAATAATAATTTGATCAAAAGATTACTTAGAAATGAAAATAAAATTGACTAAAGAAATTTATAATTTAACCTTCTAGATACATGAATCGGTACGATATTTTCCCCTTGGATTCCAATGATTTGCCTATCACCAAACCACTATTCGAACCAAAACTACAAGGACTTTTGCCCACCCTATCTCAAGCAGTTAATATGAACTTACGAATGAAATGAAGGGGTGGCTCAGACTGAAATCATCAGGCAAAAGAAAAGACAGGTTTGGAGATAGACCACGAAGTAGTTCAATTTTAATGGAATACGTATGCAGACTGAAGGGGTGAACAAATGATTGATATGTAATCACGGATTTTAAATTACACTTATAATTATATTTTCGATCATAAAATTCTATGATAAAGAATATTAATGAATAAATATAAATTATTATATTTTATAATAATAATTTTAAATATAATTAAAATTTTAAAAATAACGATTTAAATAATTATTAAATCAATTTTAAATCACTATTTATGATCATCACAATGATTGAACTCAATTAAATTATATTATCTAGTTACCGTCGTCCTCAATGCCACAGTTTAAAGAATTCAAACCGATAAACCCAACCTATTCGAACATACCTCCTGACACACGCGCCAAACCTAGGACTAAAATAACACCAACGAAAGCAACGGTTCGGTCTCTTTTCAAACGTAGAAAATGGATAAGATCTCTCCTCTCGTCCAACTCGAACAAACCCAAAGCTGAGTCATACATTCTCTTTGTCTGTAACTGAAAATCTGATGCGTGTACACCGGTTTAAGACATCAGCATGTTTGTCTTCTTCTTAAACCATACTTTTTATTCATAAATTCCAAACTCACCTTCAGAATTCAGGGTCTCGGGTTTATAATGGGTGCTAACGTATCTAGTTCTGTAGTGGACACAGATGAAGCTGGTTCTTCTCCTATGAAGCCAAGGCTTGGTGACATACCAGAGAGCTGTGCAGCCTTGGTTCTAGCCATGTTAGACCCGCCTGAGATTTGCAAATTGGCTCGGCTGAACCGATCGTTTCACGGTGCTTCGTCGGCTGATTTCGTGTGGGAAATGAAGTTGCCGTCGAATTATAAGTTCATTGTGGAGAAAGTGCTGAGAGATACAGCTTTGTTGAACCTGCAGAAGAAGGAACTGTACGCTAGGCTATGCAGGCCTAATCCCTTTGATGCCGGCACAAAGGTGATATGGTTAGATAAGAATACAGGTGGTGTTTGTGTATCAATATCTTCCAAGGCGTTAACCATCACCGGGATCGATGACCGCCGCCACTGGACTCATATTTCGACCGAGAAATCTAGGTAGCACCGAGGACATATACTTTAAAGTATTCGATCATATCTTAAACACCATATTCACCTTTGATTTGATGTGCAGATATCCCACGGTAGCATACCTTCAACAAATATGGTGGTTCGAGGTAGATGGAGAGCTTGAGTTTCTGTTCCCGGAGGGAACATATAGCTTGTTCTTCAGACTCCAACTTGGGAGATCTTCGAAGAGACTCGGTCGTCGTGTTTGTAACTCCGAGCACATCCATGGCTGGGAAATAAAGCCTGTCAGGTTCCGGCTAACAACTTCCGACGGTCAAAGTTGTGAGTCCCAGTGTTATTTAGACAACCCTGGCAACTGGGTCCTTTACAAAGTTGGAGATTTTGTTGTGGAAAAACCTAATACATTGCTGCAAATCAAGTTTTCCTTGACGCAGATCGATTGTACTCACACCAAAGGTGGTCTGTGTGTGGACGATGCTTTAATTTATCCCACTACTGTAGCCAAAGAGTGTTAGATCATGTTCATGAGATCTTTGAGAGATTAGAACCTATTTTTAGATATAATCATCTCTTATATGTTATTTTATTTCTTTAAGTAATGAAACAATTATCGATTATCAAGAAATTTTATCAATTTTTATATAATTGACTAATATAATTCGTTAACTAAATCAGTTAATGTTATTATAGTATTAATTAATATAATCTGTCATTTACTATTAATTATACGTTAATTATTGTATATAAACTTCAAAAAAAACTTGCTAAATTTAATTTTATTCAAATTATTTCTTTTTTTTTAATTAAGAAAGACCCCAAAGAGTTATAAGATTAAATCACTTGTATCTACAAGTAGAGATTCAATTACAGTAAGGGAATTATCTAGGATTCGCATGTCAAAGCATGATTGATCTGTAAGTTTGGCGAGCATATCTACAGGTTTATTTCTTTCTCTCGTGGTGTCCTAATAAAATTTGTCACCCAACTTCTTGTGTTAAGAGCATATATCACCCGAACTAGAGAAAGAGAGCTATAGCGTGCAGATTGGTCATGAAGAAATTGTATTGCTTGTTATTTGTCAAATTGTATTTGGATAACATCAGTTCCATGAGACCATGTGAGTTGAAGACCAATGTATATAACTCAGAGTTCCGATTGAAGTGTATCAATAATACTAATGCACTTGTTGAAACCAATAATCCATGAACCATTATGATCACGTAGTAATCCCCCCACAGAGGCCATATTGGATCCAGGGAAAACTGAACCATTAACATTCAAACATAACCAACCAGGTTCAGGACGACGTCATCTATGTTGATACACAGGAGGAATGAAAACATGAACTTTAGACAACCAACCATCATTAAAATGTTGAGCCCAGGTAATACTTCTCAAAAGGACCAAATCAGGTGCAATATTGGACTGATTAGAGATAATGTCATTGTGGTTCTTCCAAGTTTGCCATATGAAGGATGCAAAGAAAATATGTCATGGAGAGTTCCATCCAGGAATCAGACTCAGTGTTGAGATTAACGCGTAACCAGTCATATATTGGTAGAGAGAAGAAAGTCCGAGCTAAGGACTGTGGTATAATCTTAGTTCAAATCAGTCTTGTTGAAGCACAATCACGGAGAGCATGCAAGATAGTTTTCTCATTTGAATGGCAAATCGGACAGTTTAGACTAGAAGATAAATTTCCTTGGAATCTCTCTAGATTTGTCATGATTTTATTCTTGCAAATCAAGTAGAGAAAGAGGCGAATTCGTTGTGGTATACGCATTTTTCAAATTTGCAACCAAATTGAGTTAAGAGGATTCCAAGTATGACTAAGCTGCTGTGTGTAAGCTGATTATATCTCAATGTTATGGCGCGCAGTCCAATGCCAATAACAAGTGTCTTGTATATCAACCTACAATGGTGGTTTAATGCCCAGAATATGGGGAATAACCTCTAGAGTAAAAAAGTCTCTCAGCTTCAGAATATCTCAGTCTCCCTGAATGTTTAACAGATCCGAAAACGAAATGGGTAAAGCTGTGGTACTATTAAGGTGATGATGGAGTGGATAAGTGATGGAATTCAAGTATCATGCATGTAACACCCCGAATTTTTCTCAATTTAAAAATCTATAATTATTAAAATCTCTAAACTTAAAACCCTAGAAATTTGAGAATCCTAGATTGATTAGGTGATTTAATTGAATAAATTTAAATTTTTATGTTTAATTCTGAAATACTGGTGATCTTTTTGAATATGCTGTAAAACTGAGTGGCTAGTTTGCGAACCCTAAGTTGTATAAGGATTAGCATTGTATTTTACCCATTAAATTGGGTATTAAATTTCCTTTCCAACCTAATAAAGAAACGAGAGATTATACGCTGAAACCTGTTCATCACGTCATCTATGGTCCAAGTAATCAAGACCGTTGATCTTTAAATAATCACCTAATAACTACCACCCACTAAGTCCATGTACTGTATAAGACCGACGTGATGAACATGGTTCACTGTATAATTTTTCCTAATAAACGCAGGCATCCATCTCTGTAGCCGCAAAACCTTTGTTTTCTCTCTCCCTCAATCGAACGTGTTCTCTTTCCCTCTTTCTTTTTTTATCGATTGGGTTTAGACAAGAAAGCTTCATCGGTTTTTGTTTCATCGTGCTTGTTGTAATCTTGCGTATAATGGAACTGCAGACAGCTTGTGGTCATCTCTCCATCATTTGAGTAAAATCTTAAGTGAGAATTTATAACTATGGTTATGATGTCGTGAATTCATATAGGGAAGGGTTATTGGGTGTAACAAGAATTATTAGAATAGAGTTTTCTTAAGCGTTATGAACTGTTGAGGGGAAGTAGTAGTGGGTTTGATCTTGTGGTTAACGCATGTGGGAAACAATTTTGTTTCTTAATTGTTTCATAGAATTGGCAGTGGTAGCTTGAAATTTGGTATTGGTTTGGCAATTACCCATGTGGTTAATTTGCTTAAAGAAATCTGGGAAGTAAATCTTTATTTTGGTTAGGAATTTCTCACGTAAATTGTTGGGAGAAATTAATTATTTATTTGGTTCCTCAAACAGAACCGAATGGTATCGGTGGGAGTGATACGATGTGATATCCTTTGATGCACCTTCTCCTATTTATATTGTTTTGATTCGAATATTTATTTTATTATTCCAGACGACGTTGATATTGAAGACAAGATTGTAACACCGTCTCCATCGCCCGCTCAGAATACTCCGGAAAGTCCTCCATGAGATACTCGTGAGTTTTATTAGATTATGTTTGTTATATTGAAGTTTTAGAGTTCTAATATTAATTTTAGAAATATCCGTAGGATCCAACCCCGTTGAAGCTAGAGATAATTCAGATCGAGGGAAACGTTACCGTCAATGTTAGAGTTGTGATATTTAGAAGTATGTTCTCTTATTTGGTGCTATATTTATTTCTTTTGAAATTAAATATATATATATATATATTTGTGACATACTTGGCATTTTGTTTTGAGAATATTTGTGGTTGATAGCATGTCTAATTTCGGTATTATAACTCTGGTTGTGCACTTGTTTTTCATGCATACATGTCATTATGAATTGAGAAAAATATGAAAACTTCCAGATAATCAGATTATGCACTTATGTGATTTTAGTCTTGTAAAAAATGAGATTTTAGATATATTATAGTTTCAAATATTTTGATATCGGATCTTATCAGAATTATTTTCAGATTTTCAAATCATAATGCATTATCATGTGTGCATAGGGTGGTATTTGTGTACGGAGGAAGTTGTGGCAGCCTTCCGTTTCGGAAGCCCTAAGACCACTTTTAAATTTTAGTGACAATGTAGGTGAGGGTTTTGGAGAACTCCTCCATTCGAACTGGTGACGATGTAGTTGGGATTTGTGCACTGTGCATGACATCATTTCACGCATCATGACTCGCATTTATTTGATATTTTACACTTAAGAAATTATTTACAAAAAGAATATTTGATTTATCTGTTTATCTATTTTGATATGTTGCACCATAGAAACATACTGAGTTTTATGATTCACTCCCTTTAGTTCTCCTTACATATACTTCCGATCCTTAGACATCTCGGTACCAGGAGAACATCTCAGATTTTCAGACTTTTGGTTATATTTCAGTATGGATTATTATTATCAGACTTAGCTATCTTATTTATTTTATAATGTTTTATTCGGAATTTATTATAATTGAACTTGGAATATTTTGGTATTTATTATTAGAATTCTAGTGCATACTTGCTATTAACTTTTGATATTTATTCGAATAATTATTCTTATTTTATTTTTGTTATAAAATCTTTTATTTGGATTTTTGGAGGATATTTAATTTAAAATAGATAATATTTTTAATCGTTTTGAAAATGAATTTCTATGTTGACTCTTGAATTTTGGTCAAACCTTTTAATCCGTTATTAGGGTTACAATGCACGAGATCAATTATTTTTCCATTACCTAAAGACCATGCCATGTTCCTGAGAACTTCCCAATGATTCGATAATGCACGCGAGATAGTGCATGGAAAATAGTCTCTGCCTTGATACTTTTCCTTAAGAAAATGAATCCAAAGAGCATTTGGTTGAGTAATTAAGTGATAACCAATTTTCATAATAAAGGTCACATTAAGAGTATATGAATGTTGGATTTTAAGACCACCGCGGTTAATTGGTTGGCAAAGGGAGTTCCAATTGACTAAGAAAATCTTCATACTTGTACTTGAAGAGCACTAAATAAAACGTCTAATGATGTCATCGATCTTCTTACACACGCCTTTTAGAAGAATAAAAGATTACATAAAATAAACTGGAATAGACGAGATAACAACTTTAGCGAGAGTAATGCGTCCTGCCATTGATAAAGTACAAGAGGTCCACCCATTCAACTTAGCTTGTAAATTATCCAAAAGGAAATTAAAGTTTGAACACTTTATTCGCTGATTAAAAATCGATGTTCCTAAGTATTTGTCAAAGCAATCAACTTCTTTGAAAGCAAGAAAGTTTGTAATCTGTCGATGAATATTTTGAACTATATTGAGAGAAAACCAAATTTGGGATTTGCGCTTGTTAACCTTGTGGCTCGAATGAGTGTAGAAAGTTTCAAGAACTTGTGTGATCAAAACTACTTGTTGTGGATCAGCCTGAGCAAATAATAGATCATCTGTGAAAAAGAGGTGAGATAAAGGCATACCATCCTTAGAAAAACTAAGAGGTTTCCATGATCCAGAGTTGGTTGAACGAGTAACAAGTTGGCCTAATCATTCCATGGCAAGGACAAAGAGATAAGGTGATAAAGGGTTCTCTTGACTTATTCCTTTTTCAGGTAAAAATAGTGCTAAAAGTGAATCATTCCATTAAATTTGAAAGCTTGAACTGGTAACACAATGCATAATTAGACGACGAAGACGAGGGAGAAAATACGCACCAAGAAGCGAGTCTTCAATGAAATCCCATGATAGTTTATCAAAAAGCTTTCTCAAGGTCGATCTTTAAAATCATTCATCCAGAGTTTGCTTTGGACAATCGCATTGAGTGTATAGTTTCTTGATGAATAATAATAATTTCTGTACTGTTACAGACAGAAATGAAGCTTGTTTGATTCAGACTAATGATAGAAGTAAAGATAGGCTTTAATCGGCAAACAATAATCTTCGTGAGTAGTTTATAGAGAAATTGTCCATAAATTGATGGGTCTGAAATTCAAAAATGTCTCAGGCCGTGCAAGTTTAGGAATAAGAAAAATCATTGTACGATTCAATTGTGGATCCAAATCATACCCTCTGAAAATATTCTGAATATACAAGCATATGGAAGGTTCAACCACTAACCAATGTTTCTGATAGAATTTTGCATGTAATCCATCCCATCCAAGGGATTTTAAGGGTGTCATATCTAGTAAAGCATCATATATTTCCTGGGAGGATAAAATACTATCAAGAGATTCACACATATCTTGCAAAATTAAAGGAAAGGAACCATTAACTGAAAATTCCCCTTACGTGTTACTATGATTCTCAAAGATTTTACGGAATAATTGAGTAGATTCATGTTTTAAGGTATCATCATCTGTACATTATTCACCGCCATTGATTTTTAAAGAACGTATACGATTTTGCTATTTTTGAGTAATGTCATTCCTATGAAAATAACGTTTATTACAGTCACCATGAGTTATCCAATCTGAACGAGACTTTTTGCGCCAAAGAAGTTCTTCTTCGTCCAACAGATTTTTCAAATCTAAAAGTAAGGTTGATTTCAAGGAAGAAAGGAATTGTAAATGGCGTGTAGTAAGAGCTCTTTGAACACCTTGAAGTCTCGCTATAATGATTTTTTTTTTTTGCACCAATAAATCCAAACACATATTTATTCCAAACTTCTACCACTCGAGTGAAATTAGTAATATCATCTATGATATTAGGCGAAGGAGTCCAATTCTCCGCGACCATGCGAGAGAAGTCCTCATGTGAATTCCATCTAGAGAAATAGCGAAAGGAATGAACTTTGTGCGGCTAATTAATGTTACCCACTTCAAGAACAATAGGGCGATGGTCCGATTTTATACGAAGTAAATGATGTACAAACAAAAAAGGAAATGATTTATCTCAATAGGAGTTGCAAAGATATCTATCAAGTCTCACATGTATTATTCCATGAGACCAAGTGAAATCAGGACCTTCACAAACCATTGTCGAACACAAAATTTTGATAGGTAAAACTCGATGTTACTGTAAGCACACACCCCTTCCAGTCAGAATCCACAAGAGTAGCATTGAAATCACCAAAAATTATCCAAGAATGACGGACTGATTGAGCAAGATTACTCAAAGAAGACCATAGATGCTTATATTTTGTCGAATTAAGACTAGCATACACCACCGAAGCAAAAGCGGAATTGTTGTCTCTGATTTTAGTGATACAAAAATGAATGAATTGAAAATGATTAACAAGAATATCTATTTAAATAGAGTCGAACCAAGCTAGCCAAATTTCGTCCGAAAAAAACCATAACCTCTACTCTATGTGAATTGGGAAAACCGAGGGCTACAATAACATTGACGATCTTATGTCCACTAATTCTTGACTCAACAAAAACAACTATATCGGGACTAGAATCATGAAAAAACTGTTTGGCAATTGAGATAAATCTGTGATGACCATAATAATGTACATTCCAGTAAAAAACCTTTAAATTTATAATAAATATTGAGCATAAAGAAGGAAAAAAATCTAGCTTTATTCTAGCATAATTGATGATTCCCCAAGACATGCATCCTAAGGAGCCACATCATTTAAAGCGAAAAGATACGAGATATCATGTAAGGTATTGATATCATGAGAATTAAACTGAGTAGAAGGATCAAGAGGCTTCTTGTGTAGCTGTGAGTCCATATTTGAAAGAGACAAAAATTTTATGTTCAACTCCGAGTTCTCTAGAATCACAACTGATGAGTTATGTCTCTCATCAAGTTTTGAGGAAGAGCTTCATGGGATGAAAACCTTGGTTTTAGTGAAGTTGAGTGGTTTATGAGCTAACTTGGAAGAATTTGTCAACACGACTTGTAGAGGTTTACGAACATGGACATGTGTAGGATGTTTTGATGTTGCTGGGGATTTTTCTTTGGTTTTCAAAATTGATTTCACCTGTGGGGCAATTATTAATTATTTTTTTGTGGTATATCTGGTTGAAATTTTTGGGATATATTGAACTGTTAAATTTTTTCACCGTGGATAACATTGATGTTTGATTGAGCTTTCTTAAAAAGAGGTTTAAACCTGGATTATGAAATTATTCCTCCAATAGAGTTACGAGAGTCATCTAATTATTTTTTTTGTTGGTGATGTTGACGTTTTTCAACAACCATCCAAGGTCTGTACATTCTTTTTCAGATGAGGTCGTCATTGAATTCTTGAGTAAATTAGATTTGTCAACAATAAGAGTCCCATGAAGAGCAAGGCAGATGTCATTCACATGACCACACTTCTCAAAATTAAAACATATTGCTGGAAGGGACTCATATTCAACAAGTTGGACGTTTTCGTTCATAATCAATTTTGGGATCAACGACTTATCAAGATCAATAGTCACTGGCATTCGGGCAAACCTTCCTCGTTGTTCACTTTTAGTATGATAATTCAGCTTGAGAACTCGTCTAATACATTCACCCAATTCTCTAATCAAACTAGGCTTGTAGAGAGTTACAGGTAACCTAGGGAGACGTACCCACATAATGATTTTACTTGAAAAAGGTTGAGCAATAGAGAAATCTTCTGTCCACGGCTCAATTGAGACATAATGATCAAGAATCATCCATGGACCATCAACAAGAACATGTAGATAATCTATTTGTGCACAAAAGGTCACCAGAAAGTAATCATTATCTATATCCATCACCAAAAATTATTTTTTTAATATTTGAAGCTATTTGTCTGTCTACCAATATATATATAATATATGATAAGATTAAATTACACAATATAATATTTTTTTTTAAGTTTTACACGTTTTTGGATTGTTAGATGACTAAAATGAATGACTCAGATTTAACGGTTAATTATTTGAAGATTATTACTTGAGAAATAAATTTAAAGAATCAATTTGAGTCATTTGTCGCTCTCTCTATATACACAAAATAGTATTATATTTAAATTTTTACAATATAATACGAAGTAGTATTAATTTTTACAAAATTCGAATCTAAATTTGAGCAACGTAATATATAATTATACGTGAATTTATGTGAGTATAATGCAAATATATTATCCTGTAATTGAATAAATATCTAATCAATAATAAATTTATAGTTGAACCAAATCTATAAGATTATTTTTTTTAAAAAAATTATGACATTATTTTAATAATAAAACTAACGATATAATTAATTTGGATATATTAATAACATTAAAAAATAAATATCAAATTATATAAAATTGAAGTAAACGGTCGAACGTCAAATTTTAGCTTAGTAAATGGACTAAAGTCATATTTAAACCAATAACTTCTTAACTTTTTTTTTTTTTATATAATCGGAGTAAAGTGCAAGATTCGAAACCTATACAAGGCAGTATTAATGCCATTCAACTATTAGAATAGTGAGATTATTGACTTCTTAATTAATTTGTTAATTATTATCTTAAAATAAAAATTAAATGAATAAATAAATGAATGGATTTAGTTAAGGGGTAAAATAAACAAGAGAAAAACGTTTAGATAAATTTAGACTTGTAAATTAATAAACCATAAGGATGAAGTCATGATCCAACATTAAAAGAAGTAAAATTATTAAATTTAAAAATATAACGGTTATTATGCATTTAAATTCTAAATAAAGTGATAAATTTTAAGTATAAAGATAATTTTAACCATTAACGTTTATAATTTTTATCATTTTGGCCTTTATTCTTTTCTTAAATAAATTTAGTCCTTAATTTATATCTTTTTGACAAGTAACTTATTTTTTAACTACCACAATAATTAGACCGTTAAAAATTTAACGATGATGATATATCATATACATATGATAATATATTTTAAATGCATGGCATATAACCTATCAAATACATAGAAATATAATTTTATTCAAATATAAAATATAAAACAATTAAATTTTAAATAAAATATTAAAAATTAATTAATTTTAAAATAAAAAGCTACTAAACATTCTCAAACCTAACTACGATAAAATCAAAGTCTTATCTTAAAAAAATATGAACACAATTCGAAATTAATTAATTTTTTTAAGATAGGATTTTGATTATATCGTAGTTAGGGTTGACAATGTTTAGTAGCATTTTATTTTAGAATTAATTATTTTTTAATATTTTATTTGAATTTTAATTGTTTTATATTTTATATTAAAATAAAATTATATTTCATATACATATATTTATTTGATAGGTTAGATGCCATGTTATTTAAAATATATTATCATATGCATATGACATGTCATCATTGTTAGATTTTTAACGGTCCAGTTATCATGGTAGTTAAAAAATAAATTATTTATCAAAAAAAATATAGGTCAAGGGCTAAATTTGTTCAAAATAAAAGAATAAGAACCAAAACTATAAAAATTATAACCGTTAAGGATTAAAATTATCTGTATGTCTAAATTTTAGTTAATATAATATTTAAAATTATACGTATCTAAATTGTCATTAAACTAAAAATTAAGAAAATAAAGTAAAGGGCAAATTAAAATTTTAAAGGATTTATAAAAAATAAAGATTATAACAATTATAATAATTATAATATTTAATTATATACTCATGAACTTATAATAATTTTTTTTCGTGTAACAATCATTATAACATATCTTTTAACCATGGTAGGTCGATGATATAATATAATTAATTTTTTTTATAATAATTTTTGATGCAATAAAAATTGTTATCGAAACTATTTACAAGTAAATTTTTTAGATTTTTATTTCTATAATAATATATAATGTATAATTGAATAAAGATAAATAGATTCATTCATGATTACTAAGCTTTTACGAAACGAACAACATACGTAAAAATATTTTATTTTTTTCGTATATTAATTTATAAACAAAATGCTTAAATTTAAATCTTTAATATAATTACCATTCATTTTTCTATCAAAACTACTTATTGAATTTAATATACATTCACAACTATAAGCACAAGTAAGCTAAACAAATAATTTAAAAATAAACAATAAATTAAAATACATTCGTTCAAACTCGATTTATTAACGGTTCTAATCAAATTCGACGCTTGTTCGGCCCGGTCTAGTCCAGAAAAATTCGTTGAAAGTTCGGCCCGAATCGGCCGTGTGTACCTTCCATTTCATACGCCATCGCACGTGTACCTGGCATTCATACGCCATCGCTCTGTTCCCATTATCTCCAACAACGACACAATCTCTCTCTATTGTCCGTCTCTAGGGTTTCCTCTGTTTGGGAGATTCTCGATTTCATGTTTTCCTTTTCTTTTATCATAAGAAATGTGAGGATCTTTGCTTTGATTTTTCGCATTTCCCCTTGCCCTAATTTCCCCTGGTTTTGGTTTTGTTTTATTTTCCGATTCCATTGAAATTGGTTGAATTCTTGAACATTTTAAATCTTTGGAGGTTCTGATTCCCATGTGTTATTGTTGTTGTTTTTAATTGATTTATTGATATTGCAATTAATCTTAATACTGATTAGAATTGGGTGTTAATATGGTGAATAGGTTTTATTTATCAGTGAATTGTAAATCATTGGTTGGAATTCTATGGTCTGGTCGTCGAATCCTCTATAGATTATGTTTAGTTTACGCGAATTACTTCCTTAGCTTAGTCAGCTTGAAATTGATAACAATGTGATAGTTAGATTTGTCTTGTACTTAATTTACTGATCTCAATTACCCATAATTTTTCTTGTTTTCTTCAAATTTTAGCCTTTTTTGGTTCTCTGGCATGAATTTTGAGACTGGGGCGTGCTTTGCCGCAATGAAACACACAAAAGAAGTTTTTTTTTGTTTGATGTGCCCTATTGGCATTAATTTAAGCACTGTTTTTTATTTGTCAATATTAATTTCTGGAAGAAAAAAAAGAAAGGTTCATGTGTCTATGTGTACAATATGGAAACTGTTACTGTAGTTTGATTATAACATGAAATTCAACTTGCGAGAATATAAAGCATGATTTTACTTCCATGCCTAACCAATATGTTTGCATTGATGTGTGTGTGTGTGTGTGTGTTTATGATGTATTTATTATTTTTCTTGTTAGCAGCATAGTTTGATTCGGTTAATTAAAAAGATAGTGTTAAAAATGGGGTATTAAATGGATTAATGAAGCCTGAAGATTTTATTTTACTTCATATATAAGCTAATGTTTTTTTACTGCAGTGCTAAAAGGAAGCTCTGGGATGCATAGTTGCTTGAAGCATTTGTAGCAATTTAAAAGCCAAAAAAATGAAAAATGGTTTGGATTTCTTGAATTTACTCTATTATGACTTGTCAATAAAGATTCTCACATTTCTAGAGGATCCATCTGATCTTGTTCGTTTTGGTGCTGTCTCGCGCTCCTGGCAACATTTTGGTGAGCTAGAATTATATATGCACATTTAATATTAAGTTTCTTTGTAGTTAAAAGCTATAAAAGCTGCAAGAGAAATATTCAGTTTGGCTCTCCATGCCTCGTATCTTGTCCCATATTTCTATTTAAGAAACCTGTATGTTTGAAGTAAAGTAGTAAACTAGTTTACAATAAAAACTATAGGTTATGATCCTCTCCATTCAGTGCAGATATGTTCTACCAATTCAATTAATTTGCTCAAAATCTTCTTTCAGATATTTCCCTTGATCCCCAAAAGTTTTGATTGATTTGCTAATGTTTTTGCTAAATATCCCTATGTCCTCATTTCCGTGTCTGTATTTTACCAATACTTATTTTAATAAGCTTCTTTATTTGCAGTCTGATCTTTTATTCTCATGGTGTGGATTTGATATGCGATTCTTTTTTACATTTAAATATTCTGAGATGAAGCCACCTTTGAATCCGTCCTAAGAACTTGCTTCTGAAACTGCTAACCTCAGTAAGGAAAAAAGAGTACTTGAATCGAATCCGCCTAAGCAACACTTATAGTTGGAAATAGAGGAGACAGACACTAATGCTGTTTGTTGTTCCATATAGCAGTGTCACAGTTTATGTGTTCATTATGTTATCAAACTCGCATTGCTCGTCTTTGGCTGTTATGCATGACCTGTTTGCTGTGATTGCTGACTGTAAGAGTTTTCTATGGTTTTCAGTTATTAGAAATGGTCTATGTAAGCAACTGTGCCTGAGAATGTTTCCTCAATTATCGAGAGTTGATCATGTTGATGAGCTAAGTGTTGCTGCAAAAGGGAATGCTGAAGCTGGATCTAGCAATTTTATGGAATGGGAAGCTTTGAAGAGGGAGCATAGAGTTTATGCCTTTTTAGCTCAAGGTTGTTTGTCGTTTCCTATCAGGGAGTGCATCTCAGAAGCAATTATCGCTTCTAGCACTGATAATTACCCGGAGGAAAGCATAGATAATACTTTGGAAGTAAGAGATAGGGTGGGACGGAGAGCTTCATACTGGTCCAGTAAAGGACAAAGTAACCCTGCAGTGCCTGAAACATTGACATACAGATTATGTGCTGATTTATGTGTTATTACTGAAATCAGTATAAGACCTTTCCAAGGTAATTGTTTCAGTATTCGTGTAACTTGGTTTTCCATCTTTCATCTATCTTATTTTATATTGGCTTTAAACTTTTTTGCATAGGAATATTGCCTTGAAACTTATAAGATATTTTTTAATCCAGCTTACTTCCAGTTTGGTAACCCAATATACTCAGCTAACTCAGTGAGATTTCGGATGGGTCATATCAAGTCTTCCGTGGACAATCTTGTGAGTGAATCATGCCAAGATTGTGGTAACGAGAAGTTTGTATGGACTTACGCATCAGAAGAGTTTATGATGGCTCAGGTGGGTTCAATTATCTGAGTCCATTTGGCTTCTATATTTTTGATTGGCATTATCTGCTACTACAATAAATACTATATTTGGTTATTCTGCAAGTATGCCTATACTGAATATAAGTGTGATTGTATATGATCCTAATAAAATACTAAAATGGATCTTAATAGTATCACTTCTGTTTTCACTTGTTTCCATGTTCCAGATTCATGCTCTGCGAAGTTGATTCTCTCTTTCTTATACTTTTGTAATAACTCATATAGGAGCACTGACTACATTGGATTTTTACATAAGCAGGAAAACAAATTGCAGAATTTTAAGCTTCCGGAACCTGTTCTTTGTATTGGTGGAGTGTTACAGATTGAGCTGCTGGGTAGGATCCAGAGACAGGACATGGATGGCTTATACTATATATGGTACTGTCAAATGCATGCTTTATTTACCTAGTTTGATATTAACATGTTGTGACGGGCCCTTAAATCTATTACATTGTTCCATCTCGTCTCTAGGTTTCTTTTCTGATTTTTGGCCATCTTTCTATGCCCTTGTTTTGATTCAATCTGTTGGTTGGCATCATTGCAGTGTCTCTCATGTTCAAGTAATGGGACGCCCATTATCTCCTGCCTTTGGCATTCAGATACTTGAACCCTCTGAAAAATTTATGCTGGAGGCACGGAGTTATACACCACCATCACCCGCACCTGAACAGAGAAGTTTTCCGTCCTCTCTGCAGATGCGTGTTAGAGATTTGGAGCAGATAGTGAATTTACTGCGTGAAAATGGTGGAAATGTAGTCGACATCATGGAATATGGGTATGGATGGGATGTAGAGGATGAGGAATCAGATGAGGAAGAGGAGGAAAACATTGACATAGAATAAACTTGTACTAGTTTTCTTCCTCACTGAACCAAGTTACAAGGTCACATGGAAGCTAAAATTTCCTGCAACATTAGTATTCTACCGAGCGATTAGGTCGCCCCTTCCGAGTGTTACCTAAACTTTGTTCAGGACTTGGTAATTCTAATGTAATATGCTAGCATTATCAATATTTATAATCTTTATCCAAAGTGCTGTGAGGCTTCTAGAGCTAGACACAAGTTTCACTTTGTAATTTTGGGATACAACTGGGCAACTCCTAACCCAACTAAACAAAAACTTCATATAGACATCATAGACTATGTATAATACCAAAACCTTAACTTATCAATGTGAACAAATAACAGCAATATGTATAATTTTTTTTGGTGCTTGAAAGAAATGCAAAAACAGAAGAGTTACAAAGGAAGATCAGCTCAAGTCACCCTCTTTAAAGCTTTACACAAATATGAACTTCAATGGAGGCTTCCAATTTCAGGGTGTTTTGGACTTGGTGGGTGGTGATGGAAGTAACTGCAATACAGAGCACAATCCTGTCAGCCTCCAAAGTCGGTAAATCGAACACCATTCTTGTTACAGAAACAATCGATGTAATACTGATTTTCTTTTCTCTCTGTTGGCATTCATTAAGAATCATACCTGATAACAGGAGATGAGCGATGAAACAAAACCAAAGGCTCCCGTTACACGGGGAGTGACTTTCTTAGGTGCCAAATGAAGAAGCCCGACTGCTACGACTATATCCATTCCTGCTTTAACAAGGGCCAGGGTACTCTCATTTGATTTCTCGAGATACTCCTCATTCTGCATTTATATAACCACAATAAAGTTGGAACTACAGCAACAAAAGGATTGTAGAGTGGAGAAGAATGATTAAAATAACACTTCATAGAAACACACATTGAGCATACCTTGTACTTATCACTATCCTTAAGATTATTTTCCAACTTTTTCATTGATATACATAGCCTTCCGAGCTCACCAAGCTGATAAAAAGATGTTATATGTTTCGAAAAGGGGGGAATTACAGCTCACTAAACATCTTCAAAACATAGTAGTTAGAGGCTTGATATAAAATTAACAAAGAGCAACAAACCTCAACTAAGGTGGTGGAGACCGATGAACCCATCCAACAGAAAAGGGATATTCGTCCAAGCAAGTAGCAACTCGGCTCGTTCTTTGTTCTGAAAATGGATTTTTTTCGAGTTAACACTTGTAAACCAAGACAAACGAATTAAATAGAAACCAAAATGAAGTGTGTTGCGTACCTTATAGATGCCTGATCTGTGAAGCCAAACAATTTGATCGAGAAATAAGAAAGTTGACAATAATGCATTTTTGGACTGAAACAAACAGTAAATTAATCCTCGGGGCATTACAGAAATACCAAAGAAAATTGGAAGTTTATCACACCTTTCCTAACAGAATAAGTGGGAGGGGTGTTCCTTGAGGAACTGGGCTAATAAGACCGTGCAAATCATTGACAAACTGCAAATTCACAATGAAACAAGAATCAAACTATGTTCAGGATAAAAATAACGACAGTTTGCCATCATATGCCTTTTGTAGTAACAAGTTTCTTTTTCATGATACCGGAGTTTAGTTTCATTTAACTCGTTGCTTTTCAGAAACCGAATAGAGATAAAAGAAGTTCATACAAAATATTATCATCTAATAAGTGAACAAAGTTAATCCTTGTTCAACATAAGCTAACTAGTTACTTTTAGTATTTGACACAGTGAGATAACCTTAAAAAGACGGAACACTTTCCGAGCCAAGCTGGTTGATTTGTCAACAGTTTGTGCTGTGCCAGGTTGCCCATTACTTAAGAATTTCGAGCCATATTGTATAGCCCTGCATATCTTATCCCTTGCTTCAGCCTTATTCAAATACAACACTATAAGAGCAAGTTCCTCTCTAGTTACATCCAGTGTACTCATCCTTCATCTGCAGAACACCTGAAAAATCCTAAGAATTACACTCTTACAAGCTTAAAAGCCGATGCAAAAGCACGCATTTGATCATAAGACGCAAGCATAGTATGTTGTTGCTTAAACAATCATGTTCTAACTAATGGCATGAACATGCTAAAACAATTGCTATCCTTAAATAGCATGAAAACTCTAATTAATAGCTTAAACTCAAACTGAATAACCATAACCGAGTTCGCTTAATCCTAGAAGATACTCAGTAATCAGCATCAAATTCTCTTCACAAATACTATATACTCTGGACTCTGGAGTCTATTGGCTTGCATAAGGACATACAAAGAAGCTTTATAGCTAGAACAAATGATCAGAAAAATCATAATTAACTTAGCTTAGCTTTCGAATTGTATCTATCTAATGAACAATATACCCATAATTTATTTTCCAGTTTCACAATTTCCTATCAACCAAACACACCTGATAAAAAAATTTAAAAATAGTAAAGAAAAGAGTGTAAATTCAAAGCTTAAGCAAACCATCAAAACCCAATTTGGAAAACAGAATAAGAATATTCTGAAACAACACAAACTAGATTTCAAAGTACACAAAAGCAAACATTTAATATGCAAGGATAACTGGAGTCATGATAACACATCAGCAACACAGAGTCAACATAAAAGCAAAGATTTTTTCTTCTTCCTATAGCTAAAAACCTATACAAATCAATGAAAAAACTGAGGGTTTGGTGAATTGGATAACTACTCAGATGAAAAGAGATGAAAAGAGACTGAGAAAAGTAGCGAAGAAAGTGGCCAATGCTTTTACCTCCAAATCTACAAACTTCTCCCCTTTTCTTTAATAAAAAATCGTTTTTTAAAGGAATCGAGCAGATTGGAGATTCTGGGTCTTATGCTATCTGCGTCAGCTCAATCTGTCGTTTTTCTACCCTCTATCTCTACGTCTGATAAAGGCTTGTCCGGTCAAATCTTTTCGATATATTTTTCAATATAATATATTTAAGTTGTTAAGGTGTAGTATATATTTATGTATATTTTAATTTTTTAGCACATATATTATAAATAAAATGATGTAAATTTAAATATTTTATTAGTAATATATAGATGATATAAATAAATTTATTTATACATGGTGAAATATTGAGGGAGTTTCGGGTTTAATCCTGTCAATTATTATTTTTATATGCTAAATAGAAATAATTTTTTAAATATATAATTTTTTTCTAAAGCAATTGTATTTTGATAGGTTAATAAAAAAATTAAAAATATATATTTTGGTTCTACTATATTAAATTTAAATCTTTAATATTTTAATATTTATTTAAAAACATTTTATTTAAATAAAAACGTTAATTAATTAACTATTAATATTTTTTTCTCACTAGACACATTTATGTGTAATTAAATGATGATATAACCTTATGTCATGTCATTATTTTTTTTTATTAAATCAAGTATAACCAATAGGGTAATGTCATCGCATTATATGATTGATTTTAAAGTTAAGAAATAGAGGAGATGAGATTTGATCCTGAGTCTAATGATTAAAAATCAATGTTTTATTCTTTATATATTTATATTTTACTTTTATTCTTTATATATTTATATTTTACTTTTATTCTTTATATATTTATATATAGTAGGGCATAGAAAACACGTTTAGAATTCCAATTTTGAAAAAAAATATAAATATTGACGATGAGAATTGAGAATTTCTTTTTTAAATATTGATGATGAAAAATTATTTTTTAAAATATTAAAGATTGAAGACGTGTTTAAGAAATGTCGACTTTGAACAGTAAAAAACGTTGAAGACGGGTTTAAGAGATGCCGATTTTAAACAGTAAAAAGCTTTAAGACGAGTTCAAGAGATGCGACTTTAGCATCTTCACGTGATCTTCAAATTTTTTATTGTTTAAAATTGGAGGGTAATGAATCCAACTTTCAATCCACTATTTAATCTCTAATATTTTGAAAAATAATTTCCCATCGTCAATATTTTGGGAATTCTTTTTCCTATCATCAATATCTATGTAAATTTTTTAATTTTAAACAACTTCACATGATTAAATTTGTCTAGTTCATTTCATTTTTTATGAACTTTGTAATACCCGAATTTCGTCCGGATTCGAATATAAAATAAGGCCGCAAGTAAATATTAAATATAAATAAAATTAAGAAAATATATCAATAAATAATGTTATGTAAATTCAAAAAAATAAAAAATATAAAAAATATATAATATTAAAATATGGTTTTTTTCGGTTATGGATGGATAAGTTTTTAGGCAGTTCGGGTGAATTAAAAGAAGAAGGAACGGATGCAAAAGGGAAACCATTTTTCTCCATGAAATCCGAACGAAACAGGGGAGAGAAATGGTGGGTTTTCAAGATTTCTCAATGGTCAAATGTTAAGGGGTGGATTCAGTGGTGAGAGAGAGAAAAAATCATGATGGCAACAATCATGAGTAGTAATGATGTCTACAATATTGCAATGATGAATCAGTAATGCTCCAATGATTGAAGTGGTGATGATGAGACAATGATTGCAGTGCTGATAACGTAATGATGAGGAGTGATGGAATCGATTATTGATGCAGTAAAGGAATTGGATTTTCTCTGGAAATGAAAATCAATTCCATGGAAGAAAACATGGAGGCCGAGAACGGAGAACCAACAGCACATTCCGAAGTCAACAACAACCGAGTGGTGAAACGAATTGTTCAAACATTTGTTTTACACTCGAATTGTTAGGTATTTCTTTCTTTCTTCGAATTATTCATACCCCGTTTTATTATTTAATTATTAGAATGTATTAATATATTATAGTCTCATCAGATAGTTTTTGAATTGCATTGCTTTATTTTATTATTATTTATTTATTTGTACACATGTTTTGAAGCCATATAGAAGTTTAGGATCACTTAATTTTACATAGTTAATTAATTAGGTCCTTTTTAGGACCAATCACTTTAATTAAATAATTAATTAAATAGGGAGATAATTTAGTAACGATGACACACACTAAGTGGTCAGTGTTTTGACATAACATTATGTTGGCTAATAGTGTACTTTGGTATCGTATTCAGCGTGTCATCGAAACATAGAAAATAGTCAATAATTTAGGGTAAGAATTTAATAAAATTAATTAGGTAAAGATTAGTAACACTAATAATATTATTAATTTTGTTTGGTGTCGAGATGATAGTGCCCGTGCATTAGGATGTTATCATAATACACCCTGTGAAATTAATAATTTAATAGGGTTTAAATATTTAAATTGATGGAGCCTCAAGATAATAATTGGTCATGCATATTAAAAACCTTTTGGGTCAAAATTTATATTTCTTTAAATACGAGTTAAGGTTTCCTATTATAGGACGTCTTATTCAAGGCTCGTATTTAAAAGAAATGTACCTTTTTATCCAAAATGATATTCTCATTCGAACGATATTTATTTGTCAATGATAGATTAAATTAATATTATTATTCAAAATACCAAAATGTCATCTGTAATTAATAAGGTATCAATCTCGGGCGTTCGTAAGGGTCGTCCTTACGC
Source organism: Abelmoschus esculentus (assembly GCA_035048815.1). Taxonomy (NCBI): domain Eukaryota; kingdom Viridiplantae; phylum Streptophyta; class Magnoliopsida; order Malvales; family Malvaceae; genus Abelmoschus; species Abelmoschus esculentus. The sequence continues at coordinate 4,758,456 of JAUCBN010000026.1, read as the reverse complement.
GTAATCGACTCTCGAACTCAAATGTTTTTTAAAAAAAGAATCTTTGGTTTATTTTATGGTGTCTGGCCTACCAAAGTGGCCAGTGGCGACTCCAAATTATTTTTAAAATTCAAATAATTTATATTTTCAATAAAATTTGGTTTTTTATCGATTAAAAGCAATAAAACTTTTTTTTTCAAAATTAACTCGTCAGGCTATTTTTTATACTTTTCGGTTTTAAAATGATCGCGATAAACTTTAAAAAAAATTTATTATCAAAAAAATAGTAATCTTTTCATTTTTTTCAACTATAATAAGGGAAAAATTACATTTTATCATTTTTTTTTGATACTTATTTGATCTCAAAATCATATTTGATCTCAAAATCAATGTCACGTTGTGCACTTAAGATTCAAAGACCTACAAAGGTAAGAAAAGATATACACATATATAATTTCAAGATCATTATATGTCAATCAAAGATGCAATTTTTATTAGAATAAATATTCACAAACATGTCACATGTCCTTACAAAAAGATGTTTGTTATTTTGAGTAAAAATAGTAAAATTGATCCACATTAATTCAAAAGAAAATTTTAAAATGCAAAGAATCAATAAATGAAAACTCAAATTAGAAAATCAACATCTCCCTAAAACTTGTATGTGTCATCTTTCTCGAAAGTTTATAAAATAATATATAATGACTCGACTTCTAAATCTAGTCTACCTTCACTATTTTAGCTATTCATACTAAGAATTTTTCATTAATTTGTTTTTTATTTTTTAGGTTCAAGGAGAAAATCTTTACGACACTTAAAATAAATATCCCAAAACTTTGAGAAACTCTCCCCCACACAAAAAATAAACAAATTAAAGAAATTAAGAAAAACTCGTGAGGCAATTAAATTTGCAAGTTTAAGCTCTCACCCAAAATCTCAACATTTAGACAAATATGATAAGTTGACTCACAACAAATGAAGGTTTGAAAAAAATTGTTAAAGTTTCGAGATAAACTAGGAGCATGTTTGGCCGCTATATTATCTGAGAAATATATAAATAAAGAAGTATGACATTGGTGCAGGAACAAACAAATGAAGTTTTCACGGTACCAAGTTGTATAGAATAGACTTGTCATTCCTCGCCATATATTTATCTACTGGCTAGTGATATTGGATAGGTTGCCAACAAACTGTAGGATGGTAAGCTGAGGATTACAAGTTGATCCGAATTGTGTATTGCGTGAGGGTTTATTAGAAATACGAGAGCACTTGTTTTGTATTTTTCACTACTCGAAGCAACTATGGGAAATGATTTTAAGAGTCTGTGATGCTCACATATCACATAGTAGTTGGGAGAAGATGTTTGATTGGGTTCAACAGAAAGAAAAATGTAAGAGCTTGAGAGCTACTATACTTAGAATTGCTTGGAGAGGTTTTCTTTATTACGTATGACATGAACATAATAAAAGGTTACATAGAAAGCGACCTCGCCTAGTCACAGATTTAACTTAAAACTTTTTGATTATAGGAAGTATACATAGGTAATAATTTAACTAGCTGTTGGATCTTAGTTGATCTTATTTATTTATTTGTGCAAAATTATTGATTATAGTATTATCTTTGGGAGGTTCTTTGATGAATAAAGTGTCATTTATCCAGAAAAGATAATTTATCTCATTAGTGTTTTCTATAAGAAATTTATTAATTTAAACTCTAAAATAATTATTTTATTAAAAAATGTTGACGATATAGTTCTTGTTGTTCCATGGTTGCTTGAAGAATGAAAAGGTCTTTTAAACCCTCTAATAGTTTATCAGTTACGACCGTTACTAGCCGTTGAAGATTAATTAGAGAGTCGTTGGGGATTTTATTTTCAGTATCAAATGTAATTTTAGACTTATTTGTATTGATACACATGTAACTGTATCATTACTTGTCACAAACAAGAAGAGTCGCTGGATAAAATTATACTGAGTATTGATACACGATATATGTGTATCGATATATCCCTACGCACCGATATATTAAAAGTCGTGTTGATTTTTAATTTTGTTATTGAAAACTGAATTTTTTTTAGGATTAAAAAGTCATATTGATATATGAAAATTATAACCATACAAATTTTTTTAAGTACCGATACGTGTACATCTATATTTGTATTTAGTGCTTATTTTTATCACTTTAACTATTTAATTCATTTTAGATATTTCAAAATCCCAAAATATTTTAAACATAATTTTGAGTTAATGGACTTTTAAAATATTATAAATTAGTTTAAATCCCAAAATAAAATTTATTTTAACTTGTATTAAAATCAAATATGTAAACAATATAATATTATTAAAGTTTAGCAAAAATTGATTAATTAAAAATCGATCCTAACCGTAAATTTTAAAGATTTATGATTCACAAGTTTAAAATTTATGATAATTTGAATCGATTTTAAATTTTTTATTTAATTTATAATTAAATTTAATTATTTTATAATATAAAAAATATTTATAATTTTAAAAATTAAAATAATTCACTAGTTTAAATTATAAATACTTAATTTTTAGTGATTAAGCATAAAATACTTATTTTTATATTATAAAATAATTAAAAATAGTTATAGATTAAATAAAAGGCATAAAGATGATTTTAACCCTTAACGTTTATAATTTTTATCGTTTTGGTCCTTATTTTTTTAATAAATTTAGCTCTTAACCTATATCTTTTTGACAAATAGCTTATTTTTAACTACCATGATAACTGGACCGTTAAAAATCTAACAATGATGACATGTCATATGTATATGATCATATATTTTAAATAACATAGAATCTAACCTATAAAATACACACATATATATATATATATAATATAATTTTATCCTAATATAAAATATAAAACAATTAAAATTCAAATAAATTATTAAAAATTAATTAATTCTAAATAAAAGCTACTAAACATTCTCAATCCTAACTACGATAGAATCAAAGACTCATCTTAAAAAATATAACGTAGTTAGGGTTGAGAATGTTTAGTAGCATTTTATTTTAGAATTAATCAATTTTTAATATTTTATATTTTATATTAAAATAAAATTATATTTCTTATATATATTTGTATTTGATAAGTTAGATGTCACGTCATTTAAAATATATTATCATATGCATGTGATATATCATCATCATTAATTTTTGAACGATTCAATTATCATGATAGTTAAAAAAAGTTATTTATCGTTAGTGACTAAATTTATCATAAAAAAATAAAGATTAAAATAATAAAAATTATAAATATTAAAAGTTAAAATTATCTTTATTCCTAAATAAAATAACAAATTTAATTTAATTGGCCGATGGAATATCAAGCTAGTGCGAGTTGTGGTCTTTTGCGCCGGATCTTTAGTTAGTTCACGTTGTTTATAAAAAAAATAGTGAAATGATTTAAATTTTATTTATATGAATGACTAGTTATTTTCGTTGACTTGTAAATTATTTTTTTAAATATATTATTTTTAAAATTTTATTGAATATTACTTGTAAGCCGAGAAATAAATTATTTTGTCAAAATAAACTTATTTTATTAAAATAAAATATTAAATCTCAATAACTAAGGTTAATATAAAAAATCAGAGGCATAAAGTAAAAAACAATTGATCCTATGATCTCTTTATCTTTAATTTTTAATGTGAATATTTTTTAATATTTCATTTTTTAACAATTTTTATCATAATTAGATAAAAATTATCAATTAATTAACGATTAATAAAATATACTAACGTAAACATGCTATGTGACATAATACACTTGTGAGAAAACCTCACTAACTAAGAAATATAATCTGAATTTTATTCATTGTAAAAACTTATAGAATACATCAACGAAACCTATTAGAAGGAAGAAGACTAAGTCAGTTATAACTGACTTTCAACAGATCCTATCAGATTGGGCCTTGGGCCTATTACTACTACAACATTTTCTTCGTTAGAATCTGTTTCTAAACCTCCAACAGATCAACGACTCCAAACTTCTTTTGAACCAAGGAAAATGAAGCTGGAGGGATTGGTTTAGCTAGAATATTTGCAACCTGTTTAGAGGCATGCACATAATTAACAAATAGTTGTCCAACAAATACACGTTCGCAAACAAAATGTAGGTCGATTTCAACATGTTTAACACGTGTATGGTGGACATGATTTACAACCATAAAAACAGTTGAGGTGTTATCACACCAAATCACAGGTAAATCATCAATAGCAACACCAATCTCTTCCAATATATGCTCAATCCAGATAAGCTCAAAAACTGAATTAGAAAAGGCTCGATATTTAGCTTCAGTGATAGAGCTGAAGACAACGGGTTGTTTCTTAAAGCTCCATAAAACTGGATTAGAGCCTAAAAGTAAAAAAAAAAGTCAGAAGTGAATCTATTATCCTTTATGGATGAGGCCCAATCAGCATCTGTGTATGTAACACCCAAAATTTGGGCCTAGAAGTTTAGAGGTCGGTTTAGAGTTCTAGTAGACCAATTTTGTCGGTTTAGCCTAGTTCGAGATTAAATACTTAAAAATTTATTTTTAATCAAAATAAATTATGGAAAAATATTATAAAATCCTTAAATAATATATATTAGACTTTGGTCAAATCAATTTTGAAAAATGACCCTTGAATCCCTAAGATTTTGAAATTAGTGATCGTTTTGTAAAAATAGAAAACTTGAGGAAAATTTTATAAACTAAGCCAAAACTTTGGATCTTTAAGGTAATTTGATATAATCCTAATCCTAGTTGATCTAGGTTTTCCAATAGCCTATATAAACAACCTTTAATCCCTAGTTTTAACCTAAGTAATCAAATTCTCTAATTTTGATCTAAAACACAAAAATTCACTTTTTAAAAATATTTCTTCTTAAATTTCGGTTTCTTCTTCTCCAAGGCAGTCTCTTCATCATCTTTTCAAGGTAAATATCTATTCTTTTTAATAAAATTTCGTTGGTTTATTTTTCTATATTTTTCTTCTTCAAAATCTCGTTGTTTTTCTACGGGTTTTCTAGTTTTTAAACCTTCGAAGGGGTTAGATTAATTTTGGAGTTGATAATCCTTAAAACCTCTGAAACCTAAAATTCTTTAATGAATTTCCTAAGTTCTTCTCTTATTGAAACAATCTTTAAAGTCTTGAATCAATAAAAATCGGTTTCCTTGATAAAAATTCCATTGTTTTCTTGATTTTCGTTCAAGGGTTTTACATGGCTATTTTTGATGCCTAAATACATGAATCTTGAAGTTTTTAGATGTAATTAAGATGGTTTTAAAGTATCTAATCCTGGACCTAAGGTTTAGGGGTGTTTGGAGAGGTTTTCGGTGGGTTTCGGTTAAGTTTTATGGTGTTTTTAGGGGCTGCCATGTATTGGTCCGACTTGAGGGATGTTTGGGTGTGTTTTAATACACTAAAACCTCTGGTTTTGATGCTTGAATTAGGTCAAGAGATAGAGGAATAAATTTGAAAGAGTTTGGAAAGCTGAATCGCGTTTTCGGGTGACTTGTCAAGCAAGTTTCAGTAAATCGGTGAGTGATTATGAGAGATGCCAATTTGGCATGTTTTTAAATATTTTTCAAAGGTTTGGGGGTGTAGGGATGGTGTGAAAAACCTCCCTATACTCGGAAGTAAGTTTTAAGTATTGCTTTCTTAAAGGTTCCCATATTATGCCTTGTTTTTACAACGTTATTTGTTATGCTCTTATTATGTTGTGCATATGTGATTATGCATGTATATAAATGCTCATGAGACTGTTTTTAAAGAGATTTTATATGCATTCAATGTTCCCACGGTTTTTATTTTTTGAAAAATAAGATAAAAGTGGCTTTATCGGTTTTTGCAAGTGATGCGTAAAAAGTGGGATACATGTGATTTGAACTCTGTTTTGAATTAAATATTGAGCATTGGTTTTTGATAATATATTGGCTAGTTAAGTGATGAAACTTATGGGATAAGTTGATCGATCAATAGGGTCTAGAGTGCACTATAAACATTCAAAAGTCGTACGTGTATAAATTCCTTGTGTGTTGCATTTTGCCTTTTATTCCAATGCTATGTGATGGGAGTGGTACTGTCACATACGGGTTGATCGGAGTGGTACTGTCACTGGACACCAAGGTGAGATAATTCATGTTGAGAGTGGTATCAACATGCACATTCTCTGGGAGTGGTACTAACATGCGGTTGCCCGTTTATCCTAACGATTTGGAGTGGTACAAATCGGATCACTAGCACCAATATATATTTTTTTTTACTTTTCTAAGGTAAGTGTCATGGTTTTCACTTGATTGCATATGGTATTATGCATGCGAGGTTTTATGCATTGGTATGCATGTGATTTGAGCATTGCTATGTTGTTAGCATGTAAGACTTGAGCTTTGTGCATTGAGGTGCACGTGTAAGCATTGTTATGTGAGTAACATGTAAGACTTGTGTCGCGACCTCTTTTTAAAAAATGCGGTTTTTAGGGTGAAATAGTTCGACGATTGATTTTCAAAAACATGAATTTTATTAATCTCGAAAAATCCAAATTTTAGGAAAACATAATTTAATTTTGAAAAAGGTTGACTTGGAGTCGCCACCGGCCACTTAGGTAGGCCAGACACCATAAAAAAATAAATCAGAGATTCGTTTTAAAACATTAGGTTCGAGAGTCGGTTACGTGTAAGGACGACCCTTACAAACGCCCAAAAATTGGTACCTTGAAAAACATTACGTGGCATTGACATTTTGGAGAAAGATATTAACTTAATTTCCCATTGTTAAGTGAACATTATCTGAATTTGGATATCCTTTTGATTTAGAAGTTACACCACTTTTAAACTTGAGTTGATCGAGACATCCTCTAGATAGGAAACCTCACCCAAATTTAAAAGAATGTAACTTCCGCCTCAAAAGGCTAAAGTAAAATGCATGATTTATTTTTCATCTTGTTCATTTTAAGTTCTAATCCTAGAAAAGGCTCCATTACTTAAGTTTTTAAAACCTAAGTTACTAGCGTTTACTAGTTATTTACCTATCCATTTTTAATTCTAAACCTAAGATTTTATCAAAATTCTAGGTTTTTAATAACATGAATTCGATGCCAAGGTACACTCTCTAGGTCAGCATCTTAGTGCGTCAAAACACCAACCTCTTTAGTGTATCCAAGACATAAGATTCACATGTTATGTTACTAGATTTTCTCCCTAATTAAATTAAATTGATTAATTTAAGTGACTAATCCTAAAAAAGGCACTAAATTAATTAACCTAAGTTTATTAGGTGACCTTCCTAAAATATGCCATGCAAAACAACATAAAATAAAAAGGGCAAGATACTTCAATTTTTATTAGAATCATGATACATCATATTACATCAAAATTTTCTCTTTCACATGAGTACAAAGGGACTTGAATGAAAAAGATTACAAAGGATTTGAGAACAAACCTTGAACAAAGGATAAGACTTAAATTAAAGTGAAATTAAACTTTAAAGTTTTAGGAAAATTTTTAATTAATTAAATTAATTAAACTTTTCTTAACTTCAAATTTTAAATCTTAATTAAAGTCTAGTGAATTTTAGGTTCAAAAGGTTTAATGTTGGGTTAAACTTAATTAAGTTGATTTTTTAACCTTATCTTAGAAATTTTAAATTAATTAAAAGTCTTAATTAAAGTAATTTCTAAGTCTTAAGCATTTAATTTAACTTAATTAAAGTTTGGTGAAATTATTAGACTTAGTTAATTTTTAAATCTTAACATTTTAGAAAATTAATTAAATTAATTAATTAAAATTATCTTCCAATTTTTAAGAATTAAAACCTAATTAAAGTCTAAGTTGGGTGAATGTTTTAAAATTTAAGGTTAACTAGACCTAATTAAAGAGTTTAAATTTTAAAGTTTAGAAATTAATTAAAATTAATTAAAATAATTAATTAAAATTATTTTCTAATTTTTAAGAATTTTAAAAACCTAATCAAAGTCTAATTTGGGGAGTGTTTTAAAGTTTAGGGCAAGACTAGGCCTAAGTTGGATTAATTTTAAACTTAATTTTTAGAAATTAATTAAAATTAATTAGGATAATTAATTAAAAATATTTTCTAATTTTTAAGAATTAAATTAAACCTATTAGAGTCTAATTTTTAAGGCTTGGGTTAAATTAACTTATATTAGATTTAAACTAGATTAAACTAATTTTAAAGTTTGTTAAAATTTTAATTAAACCTTAAATTAGGATTTAATTAAGTTTTTTAAAGTCTCTAAAATTAATTTTTTAACCTAATTAAATCTAAAATTAATTTAATTTATTCCTACAAGCCTAGTTAGGGACTTAATTAAGATCCTAGGGGCTTAATTGAACTAAATCTAAAGTCCTAAGGGCTTAATTAAGGTTCTGGGACCTAATTGCATCGTTTCTAAAGGTTTAGGGGCCTAATTGGGTTTTAAGGGACTGAATTGAATTGCGTTTCAAACCTAGGAGGACCTAGGATGAAATTTGCCCCTACCGGTTTGAAAACACGCCTGCCTAACAAAAACCCTTCACGCCGAGTTGGCTCGGCCATTTGGACCGAAGCCAACTCGGCCCAACTCAGCGATTCAGGAAACTCTCTGGGGCTAATAACTATTTTCCAGAAAAGAAAGCTCAAGTGGATCAAAACCCATGAAATCGGATGGTGTTCTTCATTGTTCATCATGAACAATGAAGAACACTAAGAACACAACTCCAGGTCGCCGCTATCACCGCCGTGCGATCTTCTTCGCCACCGTCCGGTGCCGCTCCGGCGTGTTCGTCGACCACCGCGAAACACGCCGGGTGTCACTCGGATGTTCGCCGGCCACCATTTCTGACTCTGGTGAGGTCACCGGAGACTCGAAAATGTTCCAGAAACCATCAAATCAACCCAAAATCCCAGTCCTAACACCCTAAAATCGATTGGAACCACCTCCTAACACTAAAGGTATCAGTTTAACACCCCAAATCAACCTAAACAAATCTGGAAAACGAATCTAATAGAAACCAACAAAGGAAAAAACGACCTCAAATGATTCAAGCTTTCCTTCAAACCCAGATTCCTTTCCGATTGCACTCTTCAATCCAAATCAAGCCTCTAAAATCACTCCACTCGATACCACCTTGTGCTATTGCCGATTGCTCCAGTGAACTCCCCTCTCCAGTTGATCGAATCCCTATTTAAAGGGATTCGATTCAACAATTTCATATGGATTCAAACACCTAAATCCCTTAAAAATCTCAACTCAAATTCCTCAATCCCAACCTACCAAGAAATCCGGCCACTCCCTTGTTTCAGTTCTTCACGTCTCTATTTCTCGTTTTTTTTTTCTTTAGATTTTTGTATTTTTTTATATAATATATTATATTATGATATTATTATTATTATTATCATTTATTATTTATTTATTATTTATTATTATTATACACTAAAGAATCGTGTTGACAACTTGTGTTTTAGCTTTTAAAGCATGTGATTACAAAATGGTTTTTACTAAAATCTAATGATTGCGTTGTTAGCCTTGGTTTGATGACGCTTATTGAGTTTTAAAAGTGGAATTGTTAGCCATGTGTGTTTTGTTTTATAAAGAGTATGAATATTTTTAAATTGATAAATTGGTTTAATATGGGCTGCATTGCAAGGTTTTTTTATACTTGTTTTTATTCACTCACTAAGCTTATACTTACCCTCTCATTTACCTTGCAATGTAGAGTATTTGATGTGGAGGCAGCAAAGAGAAACAAGGATCCAGGTAACCGTCAAGTGAAAGCTCAAGTGTGTCTTTATAACTTTAGTAGTAGTGAGAGAGCAATGGTGATGGTTTATCATATTGTGAATAATGTCTATGCTTTTGAGAATTGAAATGGTTATATGCTTATACTTATTTGATAAATATCAAAGTTGATGTTAGCTCGCGACTTTAATTGAATTGTTCATTGATATTCCTTTAGTATTAATATAGTTATTTTAAAGTTTGATTCTTGATATTCTTATGTTAGAGTATGAGTGTTGTTTATGATGAAGCATGACTAATTAGGAGTTGAATATATTGTTGTTAACTAGGTTGAAGTACATCTAGATAATATGCCATGACATGTGCTTAAAGTGTTTTTAGGTGAATTTGCATATAGAGAATGACATGAAACCTTTGGAAGCTGAAAATAGTCCTTAAACTTTAAGCATGGGTAACCCCCAAAATTTATCTAATTTCTTAGAATAAAAGTTAGGGTTCACAATATAAAACTTGATTCGCAAGGTAGGTTTTATTAAAAACAAAAGACTAGAATAAATCGCTTAAAATAATTATTACCAAACATACTGAAATAATATCCAAATATAATAAAGTCCAACACAACAATAAATTGTAAAAAGTCCAGAAAGTCCGAAGTAAAGTTTTGAAACCAAAGTCCAATATAGATAATAAAATCCGAAAATAATAAAATAATTTGAGACTATAAAAACATACGTAATAATCTGAAATAGAAACCTCCAAGTACCGAAGTAGCCTAGGTCAAGGACCTGAAATAGGAAGCTGAGGGGGGTGTAAGCTAGGGAGCCTAGTGTGTCTCTAAAGTACAAATAAAAACAGAATTTAAAACAGTATATGCAGATGATGTAGTGTATGCATGAAATACACCCGTCTCCGAACTCCAACAGAAGAGCAGGTTCCCCTGAACCCCTCTAACTCCATCACACCAACAGAAGTGGAAACTCGACCCGAAGGTGGAGCCACTAATCAGAAGTGGTATCTCGACCCGCAGGTGTAGCCACTGAACAGAAGTGAAAAGTCACTAAACTTCCCCGTACACATAGTCTACCAGATGTAATGAATGTGCATAAGCAGAATCAGAATCAAAGTGCATGTATTACAGTGAAACAGAAGTCAAGCATACCATATAACAGTAACAGAAATATGATGTCAGAATGATGCATGAACATACGAATTTTAACAGAAAACGGAACGTACTGAAAAACAGAGTAAACATAAGAGAACACACCTGAACAGATAGCTCAACGACGATACTGACGTCGGCTGGACTCAGCTCTACCACTAGAATGCACAAGAGTAAAACGTGCGGGTCTCGGATGCTGTTGGACAGGAGGTCGTCCAGGAGGAGGAGGAGGCAGATGCTCGGGCTCGGAATCCACGTCACCTGAAGTGAACAGAAACTGATTCAGAAACCACTAGAGATAATTTCCAAATAAGCATTCGAACATAAAAGCCCTAAAAACGACACTTCGGGTTTGAATTTCGGAAAATGGACAGCGCCATCGGACTCAGGATATCAGAAAACATAAAATGGGCCCGGGTTGAAAAAGTCAACGCTGACGTCAGCAGATGACGTCATCAGGTCAACGCTGACGTCAGCAGTGACGTCAGCTGATGACGTCAGCGGGTCATGGGTCACGGGTTGGGTCGGACGGGTCGGGATTCGGGTTGGATTTGGGTCGAACACGAGTTTTCCCGAGAAAATCTGGAATTTCCAGATTTTCCCGAGAAAATCTGGGTTTTCTAGATTTTCCCGAGAAAATCTGGAAAAATTCCAGATCTCCCCAGGGATTGATTCGGATTAAAAGAAGATTGACTCCTTCGCTCCATATGATTAAAACTGATTTAAACTTCCCCCTCAAAACAGATTCGAAACAAACAACACAACCATTAAACCAAAACTGATCTGAAAACCGGAACGAAACCGAAAAGCTTACCGAACAACACTCAACGAAAGGGAGACCACGACTGCAACTAAGGGAAAGCAAGAAGGAAAGAAAATGAGGGGAAAATGAAAAAGAGGGAAGAAATCGGCCTATAAAACTGATATAAAACTCGAAAAGGAAAGAACCCTCTTCAGCAGATTCGTACCAGACTCAGGGAAGGAAGGTTTCCAAAATAACGAAAGGAAAAATTACCTTTGAAGGGCCTGGACTTTTTGGGTTTCAAAAAGGGGCCTCCAGATTTCAGAAATTTCGATAAGGTCCCCAAGTCAGATTTCAAAATTTCCCAATAATTAGGGCACAATAATTGGGAATTTTATTCAAATTGGGGAAAAAGGATTTGGGGTGTTACAACTCTCCCCCCTTACAGAAATTTCGTCCTCGAAATTTACCTGGATCAAAAAGGTGTGGATACAGAGCTTTGATAACAGACTTGGGCTCCCGGTAGTCTCATCAAGACCTCGATTGCGCCAGAGAACCTTAACCATCTGAATGGTTTTCTTCCGAAGGACTTTCTGTCTCTAAGCAATAATCCCGACGGGTTCCTCCTCATAACATAGATCTGGACGAATCTCAAGATCCTCAACGGACAGAACATGAGACGGATCAGCTTGATAACGTCTCAATACATAAATATGAAAGACATCGTGGATACGCTCAAGTTCTGGTGGTAACTCAAGCTGATAAGCAACAGGACCAACACGTCTGAGAATACGATAAGGTTCAATGTATCTGGGACTGAGTTTGCCCCTACGGCCAAAACGAAGTACCTTCCTCCACGGAGATACTTTTAGAAAGACCTGATCGCCTACCTCAAACTCAAGATCCTTATGCCTCAAATCCGCGTAAGATTTCTGTCTGTCAAAAGCGACTTTGAGCCGATCCCGAATCAACCTGACTATCTCCTCAGCCTCATGAACAAGGTCTGGACCCAGTAAACGGTGCTCAGTGAGCTCAGTCCAACCAATCGGGGTGCGACACTTACGTCCGTACAGAGCCTCGTAAGGTGTCATCTTAATACTGGCCTGATAACTGTTATTGTATGCAAATTCTGCCAAAGGCAAGAAATCCTCCCAACTACCTTTGAAATCCAGTATACAACCTCTCAACATGTCCTCAAGAATCTGAATCACACGCTCAGACTGACCATCGGTCTGAGGGTGATAAACAGTGCTGAAATTCAACCGAGTACCCAAAGCTGTATGCAGAGATCCCCAGAACTTAGACGTAAATCTCGGGTCACGATTAGATATGATGGATAGAGGCACTCTATGTAATCGAATGATCTCAGAGATGTATAACCGGGCCAACTTACTCAGAGGGTAAGTGGTCTTGACAGGAATGAAGTGTGCAGACTTGGTCAACTGATCAACGATGACCCAAATAGAGTCTTTCTTTGACGGAGTCAAAGGTAAACCACTGACGAAATCCATAGTCACACGCTCCCATTTCCAATGAGGAATCTCGATATGCTGAAGTAATCAAGATGGTCGCTGATGCTCTGCTTTGACTCTCTGGTAAGTCAAGCACTTGGATACAAAACTGACCACGTCTCGCTTGAGACCTTTCCACCAGTACTTTTCTCGGAGATTCTTGTACATCTTGTCACCTCCTGGGTGCATAGAATACGGACTATCATGGGCCTTCCGAAGAATAACCGACTTCAACTCAGAGTTCCTCGGAACACAGTAACAACCCCGGAAACATAGAACACCATCCTGATTCAGATAAAAGTCCTGAGAAGTCCCTTCCTTGACTTCCGTAATCCGATGAGCCAAGAACGGATCATTAGGCTGTTCAGCCTGAATTTCAGATATCAGTGTAGGAATCACTCGAAGCTCGGCTAACAAACTGCCATCCCCAAACAAACTCATCTGTGAAAACAGAGCTCTTAAATCTGTAATAGCGTTGCGACTCAAGGCATCCGCAACAACATTAGCTTTACTCGGGTGGTAATCAATCTCACAGTCATAGTCCTTCAGAAACTCCAACCAATGTCACTATCTCAGGTTGAGCTCTTTCTGAGTGAGAAGATACTTAAGGCTCTTATGGTCTGTAAAGACGTAACACTCTTCTCCATAGAGATAGTGTCTCCAGATTTTCAGAGCGAAGATTACAGCCGCTAACTCTAGATCATGGGTGGGGTAGTTACACTCATGTGGTTTCAACTGTCGGGACGCATAAGCCACTACCTTCCCATCTTGCATCAGAACACAACCCAAACCAGTGTATGAGGCATCACTGTAAACAGTGTAGGGTTTCCCCGATTCTGGCTGTATCATAACTGGTGCCTGTGTCAGAACTGATTTGAGTTTCTCAAAACTCTCATGTTGAGCCTCAGACCAGGTAAACGGAACATCCTTCCGCAGAAGCTTGGTTAACGGAGCGGCTATAGAAGAAAAGCCTTTTACAAATCTTCGATAATAACCAGCTAACCCCAAAAAACTACGAATCTCGGCCACATTCTTGGGTTGCTTCCATTCCATAATAGCCTCAATCTTCTTTGGGTCAACCTGGATACCCTTAGCGGAAACAACATGGCCCAGAAACACAACTTCCGAAAGCCATAACTCGCATTTACTGAACTTCGCATAGAGCTGCTTCTCTCTCAAAGTCTGTAAAACAAAACAGAGATGCTGCTCATGTTCCTCCTCAGATTTAGAATAGACCAGAATAACGTCTATGAAGACCACAACAAACTGATCCAGATAGGGTCAAAACACCCTATTCATCATGTCCATGAATGCTGCAGGGGCATTCGTAAGACCGAAGGGCATTACCAGAAACTCGTAGTGACCATAACGAGTCCGGAAGGCTGTTTTGAACACATCAGAGTCTTTCACCTTGAGTTGGTAATAACAAGATCTCAGGTCTATCTTAGAGAACACAGAAGCTCCTCGGAACTGGTCAAACAGATCGTCGATGCGAGGAAGAGGATACTTATTCTTCATGGTCAACTTGTTCAACTTCCGGTAGTCAATACACAACCGTAGAGATCCATCTTTCTTTTTAACAAAGAGGACAGGGGCTCCCCACGGAGAGACACTCGGTCGAATGAAACCTCTATCCAGAAGTTCTTGTAGCTGTACCTTAAGCTCCTTGAGCTCATTCGGAGCCATCCGATATGGTGCCATCGATACTGGAGTTGTCCCCGGATACAACTCAATACCAAACTCCACCTCCTCCCGCTTAGGGGGAACTCCCGGTAACTCTTCTGGGAAGACATCAGGGAACTCGCACACCACACGAATCTTATCTAACCCAGAATCAGATTGTCTCGGGTCAAGGATGTAGGCAAGGTAGGCCACAGATCCCTTTCTGATCATTTTCTCAGCCTTCAGAGCAGAAATTACATTGGTCAAAAACCCTTTACGTTCACCGATAAGAGTTACCTCACGATCATCAGAAGTTCTCAGGGTGGCCCTCTTACGCTCACAGTCCAGTGTAACTCGATGAGCTGACAGCCAATCCATCCTCAAAATCAAGTCGAACTCTCCAAACGACAGTTCCATCAGATTAGCGGGAAATATTTCCCCTTGAACCTCAAGAGGACAATCTTTATACACACCTACAAGACTATAAACTGAGATAGAACTACCAGTATCCTCTACAGGAATTTCCAGATATCCAGATACAGAACTAGAAACATACGAGTGTGTAGACCCATTATCAAGAAGTGCAAAAAAGGAAAGAGCATGAACAGAAAAAGTACCAACGATGACATCTGGCTTATCTCGATCCTCCTGTCTCCTCGTAGCATAAACCAAGCCGGGCTGAGACCCTCCTGATCTAGCAGATCCTCTAAACTGACTGGGTCGGCCCCTACTACCGGTACCAGATGCAGCAGGTCTACCCTGACCTCTTCCCGCTGCAGAAGTCTGAACTGACGCTTGTGATTGTCCCGGAGTATGACCAGACTGAGGTGCCACTGGACAGTCCCTGAGACGGTGATCATACGAACCACAATGGAAGCAGGCCCCACTCTGCATACGATACTCTCCTGAGTGCCACTTCTTACAGAACGAACACTGAGGTAGGGCTCGGGTATTAGTGGATCCAGATCCACTAGCAGTAGGGGCAACAAAAGCAGCTGGTCTAGAACGTGTAGAACTCTGCGGCTCAAACTCATCACGACCCCTCTTCCGGGACTGAAAACCCTGACTGTGCTGAGCAGGTGATGCAGGCTGTCGTCTACCTCTATCCTGAACCTGGGACTCCAACTGAACCCTCAAGCTCTCATTACGCTCGGCTTTCCTGGCACGCCGAGTGATCATCTTATATTTTGTGTCATGGTGAGTGGCAACAACAATCTTCAGTGGTACTCGAAGTCCCTTCAAGAAATGGTCACACTTTTGTTTCTCAGTGGAAACAATACTAGGGGCATACTGAAGCAAACGGAGGAACTCAATCTCATAGTCGTTCACTGACATGTTGTTCTGCTGTAGACTCAGGAAATCATCACGACACTTGGCCAGATACTCAGGTCCCACATATCTGTCCTCAAAGGCTTGCCTGAAAAACTCCCAGTTGAGCTTCTCCGAAGCAGTAACCTTCTCCTCGGCTTCCCACCAATTCAGGGCTTCTCCCTGAAGTAACGATATAGCGGCCCTCAGTTTCCTATCAGAGGGATAGTCCATCTCAACGAACAAACGCTGGAGCTTCTTCAGCCAGTACTCAGCAACAGCTGGATCTGTACCAGTCTTACCATCGAACATGGTCATCCCAGCAGCCAAAAACTCTGTAGATATGGGTTTCCTAGTACCCTCATTCTGGCGCAAATACCTGAGCAACTCTCTCTGAATCATCACGGAGTCCAAACCGATAGTCTCACTATCCCCAGACTCAAATGGTCCCTCACTCTGAACCGACTGATCAACCTCGGCTTGCTGAGCTTTGGTCTGAATCTCAGGCTGATCCTCCACTCCTATCTCTTGAGCCAAACTCTGCTCCTGTGGCGGGTCCACAGGAGGCGGAACATTACTAGCAGAAGCAACAGAACGACCTCGGCCATGGCCTCGACCAAGGCCTCGGCCACGGCCTCTCCTAGTAGCTAAGCGTGTACTCCTACGAGGTGGCATAGTAGAGTATCTACAGAATGACAGACAAAAATCCTACATTAGTATCGGTACTTGGAGTAATATTCAGAATATTTCAGAGAATTTTCAAAATACAATTCAAAACAGAAATCTAGATATTTAAATAATATTGTCAAAATATTTTGAGATCGAAAATCATTTTGGACCTCATAGTCCGTGGGTTGAACCTGGCTCTGATACCACTAAATGTAACCCCCAAAATTTATCTAATTTCTTAGAATAAAAGTTAGGGTTCACAATATAAAACTTGATTCGCAAGGTAGGTTTTATTAAAAATAAAAGACTAGAATAAATCGCTTAAAATAATTATTACCAAACATACTTAAATAATATCCAAATATAATAAAGTCTAACCCAACAATAAATCGTAAAAAGTCTAGAAAGTTCGAAGTAAAGTTTTGAAACCAAAGTCCAATACAGATAATAAAATAAAAAAAATAATAAAATAATTTGAGACTATAAAAACATACGTTATAATCTGAAATAGAAACCTCCAAGTACCGAAGTAGCCTAGGTCAAGGACCTGAAACAGGAAGCTGAGGGGGGTGTAAGCTAGGGAGCCTAGTGTGTCTCTAAAGTACAGATAAAAACAGAATTTAAAACAGTATATGCAGATGATGTAGTGTATGCATGAAATGCACTCGTCTCCGAACTCCAACAGAAGAGTAGGTTCCCCTGAACCCCTCTAACTCCATCACACCAACAGAAGTGGAAACTCGACCCGAAGGTAGAGCCACTAATCAGAAGTGGTATCTCGACCCGCAGGTGGAGCCACTGAACAGAAGTGAAAAGTCACTGAACTTCCCCGTACACATAGTCTACCTGATATAATGAATGTGCATAAGTAGAATCAGAATCAAAGTGCATGTATTACAGTGAAACAGAAGTCAAGCATACCATATAATAGTAACAGAAATATGATGTCAGAATGATGCATGAATATACGAATTTTAACAGAAAACGGAACGTACTGAAAAACAGAGTAAACAGAAGAGAACACACCTGAACAGATAGCTCAACAACGATACTGACGTCGGCTGGACTCAGCTCTACCACTAGAATGCACAGGAGTAAAACGTGCGGGTCTCGGATGCTGTTGGACAGGAGGTCGTCCAGGAGGAGGAGGAGGCAGATGCTCGGGCTCGGAATCCACGTCACCTGAAGTGAATAGAAACTGATTCAGAAACCACTAGAGATAATTTCCAAATAAGCATTTGAACATAAAAGCCCCAAAAACGACCCTTCGTGTTCGAATTTCGGAAAACGGACAACGCCATCGAACTCAGGACGTCGAAAAACATAAAATGGGCCCGGGTTGAAAAAGTCAACGCTGACGTCAGCATGGTCAACGCTGACGTCAACAGATGACGTCATCAGGTCAACGCTGACGTCAGCAGTGACATCAGCTGATGACGTTAGCTGATGACGTCAGTAGGTCACGGTCACGGGTCGGGTCGGACGGGTCAGGTTCCGGGTCAGATTCGGGTTGGATTTGGGTCGAACACGGGTTTTCCCGAGAAAATCTGGAATTTCCAGATTTTCCCGATTTTCCCGAGAAAATCTGGAAAAATTCCAGATCTCCCCAGGGCTTGATTCGGATTAAAACAAGATTGAATCCTTCGCTCCATACGATTAAAACCAATTTAAACTTCCCCCAAAAAACAAATTCGAAACAAACAACACATCCATTAAACCAAAACTGATCTGAAAACCGAAAGGAAACCGAAAAGCTTACCGAACAACACTCAACGAAAGGGAGACCATGACTGCAACTAAGGGAAAACAAGAAGGAAAGAAAAGGAGGGGAAAATGAAAAAGAGGGAAGAAATCAGCCTATAAAACTGATATAAAACTCGAAAAAGAAAGAACCCTCTTCAGCAGATTCGTACCAGACTCGGGTAAAGAAGGTTTCCAAAATATAAAAATGAAAAATTACCTTTGAAGGGCCTGGACTTTTTTGGTTTCAAAAAGGGGCCTCCAGATTTTAGAAATTTCGAAAAGGTCCCCAAGTCAGATTTCAAAATTTCCCAATAATTAGGGCACAATAATTGGGAATTTTATTCAAATTAGGGAAAAAGGATTTGGGGTGTTACAACATGCAATTAAATGACTTATAGATATTATTTTAAGTCTTAAATTCACGTTCAAGCATAAAATATACTTAATTAAATATTGATAACTTTAATTTCACAATCAGGATATAAAATTCTGAAAATTATAATTGGATCCCTAAAACTTGTTCGATTAAATTAGGACTCGTTTCTCTTTAGTTTCCGCTGCAATTGAATTCAGTCCTTGCATGAACATGTAGGATCTAATCAAAGCATTAGGAAAAGATAAATGATAATTTTTTTAGGGTTGTTTATCGGGGTGAGTCTCCGGATTAGCCTTGGTATTCCCCGTGTAGCTCGTTCGAGTCGGGTGGCGTCTAGACCGGGTCGAGGGGGTTACAGTATACCCTACCAGTGAGTTCTGAGAGTTAGATCGAAACAACTATCGAAAGTTGAGTATACCAGCTAAGTATCGCAGATTTCGCTTAACTGTTTTTCAATAAACCTTAGAAGAGTTGTTTATGAATTGACTAACCTTGTTCACCGAGTAGGCAATATCAGGTCTTGTGAGGTACACATATTGAGTGCTCCGACCACACTTTGATATAGATGAATATCAACAAAAATGAATGTATCAGTCGCAACCAGTTTGAGTGTCACTATCATTGGAGTTGGAGTAGGGGTAGACTTGAACATTTTGGGTTAATAATTCTAATATGATTTTTTTTGACTTAGTATGAGTCTAGCATAACTTTGTTGAACTTTCATGCCAAGAAAAAAATGGTTCAACTAAGTCCTTAAGGGAAACTCCTCATTGATCAGTTGGACAACATGATCCACCTCTATTATGTGACTGCCAGTGTGATGATATCATCGACATATACCATTAATGGAATCTTGCACCCCTTGCTGTCTTTGATGAACAATGAAGTATCAGTTTTGACAGCTACAAAACCAAGCTTGTTAGTAAGGAAAGCACGCAGAATATCAAACTAAGAAGACTAAGTCAGTTATAGCTGACTTTCAATAGATCCTATTAGATTAGGCCTTGGGCCTATTACTATTACTCTAACAACACTGATGTGGTATGTTATATCAAATATTTTAAAATAAATTATATGGGCAAAATTATCATTATTGGACTTAAACTCATGACAATATGATTTAAAACCCATAGGTAAACCACCATGCTAACCTAAGTATGTTAATATAGTTAAAGACTAACATTATATATATTTTTCATTTAAAATTTAATAAAATTAAAATATAAGAAAACTATGGTAATTTTGTTAAAATTAGTTATAGTAGGTACAAGTAAAATATACTTTAAAATATACTTCCAATCATTGAATATTAATCCTTTAAACATTGTGCTATAATTATTGATGCTCAAATCTATAACATTTAGAAACACCAATTATTTTCTTAACCATTGAGGTAAGTTTGAGGATGCCTTTGCTTAAGGATAGGGATAAGAACTTTGCTTTTTTTCATGCTAGGACCTATGGAAGCAGGAAGAAAAACTACATCAAGGGCATTCTGGATGAATCTGAAACTTTGCAATAAGGGTTAGACCATGTTTTTGAGGTAGCAAAAAAATTCTTTATTAATCTCTTCCGATCCAATAGAGGTTGTTAATGCTCTAAAAGCGTATATTTTATACCATTTTATTTAAGGTTTTGTTTGATTTTAAGTTCATTTGCATTGTATTTAGTTGTATTTCATTGCATTTCATGTGCATTTTCATTTAGATTAGGTTTTTATTTTATTTTCTCTTTATTTTTAAAATGTTACTTTAAAGGGTATTTTGTTGGTGGTGACATGTAGATTGCTGGGGCAAAGTTGAAAGAATGGAAAAGATGCTTTAGCGTAATTTTAAGTGTTGGATCGGACTTCAAGATGCTATAGCATTGTAGGCAGACCAAACAGAACGGAAGAAAAGACATACCTGCAACCCACTATCCTCACGCGTTTTTCCAGGCTAGCTGTACCTCCCCTGCAGATCATGCATTTTGCTTTCATTTTCTACAACAAATGTCAAGAAATATTTCTTGCATTTTTAGGGAACAAAACCCTATAAGCCTCCTATAAATACAACCTCAAACCTCCTTCAACAAATGAGCAAGAGAAGAGCAAAAATAGTAGCTAAAAAGAGCCACTAAAAGGAGCGAACTTTAAGAGAGCACGAGGGAGAAGAAAGAAGAAAGGATGTCACTTTCCTTCATCTTCAACCTCGAGACGAGACACCATTGTTGGAGATCTTCACGCAAGGGATTTGCACGACTTAGGAAGGAACGACAAGCTAGGAAAGCCTCACGGCACAAGCATTTGGGACTTCCTTCCTCTTCACTTTGCTTTACCTCTTTTCTATGTTGTTGAAAATATATCTCAAAGAATGTAAGTTGAATAGTTTTCTAAACCTAGCCATGAAGTAAACTAGTATGGCTAAGGCTTGTTATGAATGATTTTTATTTTATTTGAATGAATGTTTATTGTTTCTAGTGTTTATCTAAGTGTTGTGTTCAAGAAAGCTAACACCTTTTCATTTAAACCTTGGTTTGTAAGAGCTCTCGGGAGATTGCCATAACTAAGGGGTTTGAGAATCTTAGATCTAGGGATAGGCAAAGCTAGACCAACTTGGACAATGGGGTTACTGTGGGAGTAAAATCCTAACTCACCTTTGGGATAAGGGAGAGTTTCAACGACTAAAAAGGGTAGCACTTTATCAACATTAGAAGTGTTAGGGTTGAGACCGGGAGGTAATGCCTTAATATTTTTGAATGTTAGGCCTTCTGACTAAGGATAGTGAAGGCAATTTTAGTAAACTTTATTAAACACTTATTAAACAAGTGAAATAATAGGCTTTCAAGATATAAAGTAAGATCTTTACTGTAACAAGCCTAGCCTTTCTTAAGCTTGAAAATCTTTTTTGTGTTATGTTTGTGCAACTTTATCTATTACTCCATTATCAGTTTTATTCTGCTACTACATTTTGGTGACACTCTTCACTTTGCTCTAACATAATTGGTGACATTTTTATTTTGCTAAAGCATTTTGGTGACACTTGCAGAATTGCTTTAGCATATGTTCATATAAAGGACTATCATGTCTTTTGTGTATGTTAACTATTTTTGAAATAACCTACCCAATCCTCGTGGGAATGATCTCACTCACACACTTTATTACTTGTTCAATGTGTATATTTGCAAGTAAATCATTAACACATTATAGAACTTAAACTCAATAAGTTTTTGGCAAGCAACAGAGGTGCTCCTTCAAACCAGATCTTGGACTCAATCGAGAGTTGTATAACATTTGAGATAAATTTCAAGCTTTGTGCGAGAATCACAGTAAAGGAAGATTGTCTTTCTTTAAATTCACCCTAACAAAGCTCCTAGTCTAGATGGAATACCATCTTCTTTCTTTCATGCTTTTTATCTATTATTGTTCCGATTTTATTAATTTTTTCTTGAATTTTTTATATGATAAATTGAATATGTCTGAAGTTAATTTATCTTAGTGTTAATCCTTAAAATAGAGAATCCTACCCTTCCTAGGTAATTTGGTCAATCAATTTGTGTAGTATGGTGTATAAAATATACTCAAAAGTGTTGGTGAACAGAATAAAATCTATTATGTTTTGTTGAAAACTAGAGTACATTTATTCTTGGAAAATTGATTTTTAATAACATAGTAGTTTCCCATGAATTATTGTATTTCCTAAAAAATTTAAAAATGGTCCTAATAAAAGGATTGTTATTAAGTTGTATATGAAAAAAAATATGATAGAATAGAATGGAAGTTCCTATTTAATGTTATGCTTAAAATGGGCTTTGAGCAAAATTGAATTGATCACCAATACTGAATCTTTGTGTTTTAAGTTATTGTCAACCAAGTACTTTCCTGATGGTCAGGTTCTTATGTAAAGCAGGGAGACAAATCCTCTTTTATTTGGAAGAGCATCTTTAAAGCTAAAGAAGGTAATAGAGATGGTTTCCATTGGCGTATTATTTTGGATAGTGGTGTGAATATGTTTAAGGATAAATGGGAGGAGACAATTTTGTGAATCTCAATAAATCTTATATGAAGGCAATAAATCCTATCAAATACAGTGAATTTTTGAAGTCTGATGATAATAATTGGGATGAAAAGGTCAGTATGTGCTCACAAATACAGATGTAGCAGAGATCTTAAAATGTCATAGTTGAAGTTGTTGAAGATATCTTGTAACCCCTTTTAATCTTGAGTTGAGGTGTACGATAGGTTAAAATTATAACTTTTAAAACTTTAACATCACGTAAACACATAAGATGATTCAAAAAGATAATGTGTAAACCAAATATTGAGTACGTAAACAAAAGTAAATAATTTGATTAAAAATAATGAAAATTGAAGAAACGATCTATGCATGAAATTTTAAAACATCTCAATCCCTAATGGTCCTTAAAAATAACTAAAATAAAAATACATGTAAATAACCATACTAAAAATAGTAAGAAAACATTGTTCGATTGAGAGCTCTGAGTACCAACTTCTAGGTACAAATATCTGAAAAATAAACTAATAGAATGAGCTATAAAGCTCAGTCTGTCTCTAAAGTGTAGTAAAAGATCACATTATCAATTAGTTAACAATCACAGTTATAACATAATTTTCCGCATTAAATAAACACAAAGAGTGATAAATGCAATGTTACAGAGAATGCAGTCTCATACTCCAAATGCCAAAATAGTGGTGGATAAACCAACCGATCATTGTGGAGGTAGTTCTCCAGAACTTATCACCCCTTATTTCGCCAAATAATGTATGGTAGAACCACCTTCATCCATATAAGCTCACCCCATGCACATGCAACCAATGCTACAGTTCTCAAAAGTCTCATCATAGATATTCGTATAGCGAAGCACACAGTTTAGATAATCTGATCACAGTCTCACATTGTAACATAATGTTCACATTATCATATAGTATTCCAATATATCACAGAATCACAATAAACAAATAATCACAGAACACAAAAAATATAATATATGAAGAGAACACACATTTAAATTCATTTATCAATATCGTAGGAAGATGCATACATTTAGCGTAAGAAGAGAACACACATTTAAATTCATTTAATAATAATACAAGAAAAGAAACATACATTTAGCACAAGAAAAGAACACACATTTATATTCATTTAAAAATAACACATGAAGAAACACTTATTTAGCACAAAAAGAGAAAACATATTTATATTCATTTAACAATAACACAAGAAAAAACACACATTTAGTACAAGAAAAGAACATGCATGCATTTTTTTTATTCAAGTTTAAATGTTGGGATCAAACCTAATATAATATATTTGGTTAATAAAATAAAATAAAATAAAATAAATTCAAAAACTCAAAAATATATAAAATAAAAATAAATAAATCTAGAGAGATCTAAATAAAAATAAATCTAAAACAATTATTTAAAAATAAGAAAATTCCTAGAGTCATCTACTATCAAGAGGACTTTGAGTTCCTCTCAAATTCTTACTCACCAAGAAAATAATCCAATAAATCCCCAAATTTTAGGAGTACAAACACTAAAAAAAACTATTTTCTTACTATAAATATCCCCAAACCTTATAGAAAAATACAAGAAAAAAAAATTCCTATGAAAAATCAGAGAAAAAAAATTCTAATGAAAGAGGTTCGAGTAATATTGAGAGAAGCAAGAAGGAAAGATTTAAGTAATTACCATACGATTTTCATCAAACGAAGAGACATTCACGAGATTAAAATGATACTTTGGTTTAAATAAAGAATAAATAAAGTATAATATAAAATAGGCAAACAATTCAAATCTTTAAACCATATTAGAAATGATGATTCCTAAAATAAATAAAGAATAAATTTATTAAAGAATTAGAAAATACTTTGGTTTAAAATAAAAAATAGTACAAAGCAGTCTTGAGGAATCTGCTTAGGAAATAAAAAAACAGTAGACGTCTACATTTCATTTGGATTGTGAAAATTTAAGGGTAAATTTGCCTTTTATTTCTTTTTGGGTTTAGATATTTAGGTTTAGATTCTTAAGTTTTAGATTCCTTCTTTTTAGCACCTTAGTTTAATTAAATTTTAGCTTTCTTTTTTATATTTATTTTAATTAGATCCTTATTCATGAATTCATTTAATAATTAAACCAACAAATTGGCTCTAGATTTAATTTGATAACTAGTTAGTTTTGTTAATTTAATTAATTTATGAATTGGATTTTAATTATATTTTATTATGGTAGTGAACTAGAAAATTAGACTTTACGTACAATTTATTTAGTTTGATTTTTTGTGTGGTTTGGTTTATTTTTTTTTTCATGTTTGAATTGTTTTTTTCATGTTTTTATATTGTGTTATTCAATTTTGTTTTTTTAATATAGTATTTTTTTTTATAATAGTGCTATTAACTCACCTTTGAAGCTTTGTACACAATACAACCCCTTTTAGGTACTAATTTTGGATATTGTGGAGGTGCTATAACATTCCTCACACGTAACCGACTCTCAAACCCGATTATGACTCTAATTCAGTAACAAATCAATTTTATAGATTTCCATTCGTACCTATTCAAAATGACTGATGGTGATTCTAATCTATGACAAGACTTTGAAGGTCCAACCAATTTTGGCCCGAACTGAAAATGGTATCGAAAATTTGGTGACTTCATTGGGGAACATTCAAGAGCGTCAAGCCAAAAAAGGGGTACATACTGTGTTGCATCATTCCATGAGTTTACTACCCGAATTCAGTCCTATTTAAGTGGGGGTCAAACGTTGCTCTATCGTGAGGTTAACCTCTTTATGGGATAGTAGTCGCCTCCGGTTTGTATGTGATCTATGACTCATAAGGGTAACGTTCGTATAGTCATAAGGAAGTGCATCCCCTCGACTTGGACTTGGTTCTGTGATCTTATAATGGGGAGACTAAGGACCTTACTAGCCTTAGTAGGCGATAGTAAGGACAATTCGGGTACCCTATCTAGAACCATAACCTCATATAATAAACCGTAGGAACCTACCCTATTTAGAGCCATGATAAACCTAAACCTTAGTACCTTACCTGTTGATATAAGAATGTATCTTTTATCTATTTGTTTTATTTTATGTTTGTATATACAAGCATGTGTTATATTTTATTTATTTATTTACTTTGATTTGTTTTACCTATATTCTAAGCATGTGTCATATTATTATTTTTATATAAATTTATGTTATTTATTTGGTTTTTTATATACAAGCATAAGTTGTATTTTGTTCAGTTATTGTAATCTTTATATTTTTTACATATGATATTTAGTAAGCATGTTTTCTTTTCTTTTTGTTTATGTTTATGTACATGTGCATCATCATCATCATCATAGAGATGTGTTGGTTATTAAATTGATTTAATAGAAAATCTTTACTATGGCCAAAAGAGTTCAATGTATATCAGGAAAAACAATGATGTTAAAAAATGGTCAGAGAACACCCAGAGAAAAATAGGTGACAATATTTTAACAAGACCAGATGATCAATTTGCTGGTTATGTTCACGTTCAACTCAAGCAAAATGAAACTCAAGAGCTAGAAGAGATTTGGAACCATTGGAGTATTGGTAGGATACAGATGATGTACGATGTATATGGGGACATAAGCTATTTGTTGTGAGTGCACGTAGACAAAGGTTTGATACGGGCCATGGTACATTCTAGAATCCTTTATACAATTGCTTCACATTTAAGGAGAGGATATGAAGCCGACAATAGAAGAGTATGTTGCATTACTTCATCTAAGAAAAATGTATGAATTTTAGATTTATGTGAAAGAGGCTCAACCTAAGACGTATAAAGAGAAACTTGTGGCTTTGATTGAGACAAGCATGTCATGGGTGGAGGCTCAGTTCTAAGGCAAAGGAGGAAGCAATTCTATTGCTTGGGATAAACTTTGAGGGTTGATTCATTCTTATCTTGATACGAGAAAACAAGTTGACATTTTTGCTTTTAGGGATGGACACGGGTCGGGTAAGATTGAATTTTTGGCCCACTCGAACCCCATCCAAAAATTTACCTCCACCATCTGTCACCCGATCCGACCCGGGTTAGGGTTAATATCACCCGACCCAATTTTTAAAACTAAAAATCCAATCCAACCCGAATTAAATTTATTTAATATTATTATTAAAAATAAAAAATATAATAAAAAAATTCAAACACAAAATAATCATAATTATAAGTCCATAATTCAAATTTTGAACATAAAATATAAAAATACGAGACATAATCTTGTGAACATAAGCATCCAATAAAAAAAGCTTCTATTGTCTATTGTCATTAGCCTTATACTCTTGAATCTCGTCTAACCATCCAAATCCTATATCTTAAATTCATAGATCAATAGATATAAACAAGTTTATAATAAAAATTAAATATCAATTTGATATTACGATTATCTCTTCTCGTTCAATTTCACCATCTTCAATAAAGTAAGCTTCTCTTGAATTTAATTCTAAAATGACATATAAAAATAAAATCCAATAAGAAATCATATGTAAAGATATAAATTAAAAAATAACAAAAACTATACATAAGTAAATTTATACCTTCGGCCCATAAACAATTTTGAGAACATGCCAAAGCTTCTACCGTTGATGGAAAGAGTTTATTACGATGTGCAATCAATAATCTTCCTCCGGTACTAAACGTAGACTCTGAAACAACAGTAGAAACTGGTATAACAAAAATATCTCTAGAAATATCTTTGAGTATAAGAATTTGTTGCCCATTTATATTCCACCAATTCAATATATCAAACTCCGGCGTGCTAGAAAGAAGCTCTAGTTCCAAGTAACGATCCAACTCAGATTTCACTTGTAAGTTCTTTTGTTTCTTCCTTGATAGATAAGCTTCAAACTCACATTGATCTCTCAAAGTAACTGAAACACTATATGGAGATTGAGTACTAAAAGATTCAAAATAATTCTTTGAAGAGTTAATTCTGCTTCGTACTCAGAGACCAAATCTTGACAAATTTGCACAATTTTTTCAACTTCATATTCAGCAATAGTAATCCCAAAAATCTTCTCAAAGTAGCAATCCAACAGAGGTATTTTGTACCTTACGTCTAAAAGTGTAGCAACATCCATTATACCATTCATACTACTCCAATACTTCTCAAACTTTTCCAACATGTAGCTTGTCATGCTCTAAATAGTGTCATTAGTGTGCATTTTCCACTCATTCAATGACACTATAATCTTACAAATACTCAGAAAGTAAAGATTAGTTGTTGCATATTTTGTTCTTGAAAAGCCTTCAGTGACATTATAAAACAACTTAATTTTTCACAAATTTCCTTTGCAAAGATCCAATCATATTCGGTTGGTAAGCTCTTGTATAAAAGATCTTGAAATAATTGCACACAAAGTGAAAAAACATCCTTATAAGGTAGAGCTGTACGAAGCATCAAAAATGTCGAATTCTACCGTGTTCGAAAATCACCATATAATTTATTTATGGTCGGAATTTGCAATTGACGTGATGCCTCTTCAAATTGTTCCCATCTTTTTGGATTAGCACTCTAAAAAATGACACTCTAACGGATTCTTTCTATATCAGTTCTAAACATATTCATTCCATATTTAACAATCAAATGCAATATATGTGCACATCAACACATATGAAAGAATAATCCATTATGCATTAGTGTTTCACCCCCAATCTATCAACCAACAATCTAATCGTTAGATCATTTGTAGTATTGTTAGAGTATGGCCAAAGACCAATCATATGATGATTGTAAGGATACTTTTATTTACCAATATTATTGAATAAAGATATTACCATTGTTGTTTTCAGATATATGTGTCGATGTATAACATAAATTGAGAAACAATAAGGTTCATATAATAATATATTTATTATTATTAAAAGATCCTTAGTCAAGTATTATTATGGGTATGGACAATAATAATACGCTTAAGACTAACATATGACTAATTAATGACAATGAGTTATCATTGACATAGAGATGTCATAATTAATAAATGAATATATTAATAGAGAATTTATTGAATTGACCCACTATGAGCTTATATCTTGGATTATTATGTGATGGTCACGATATTGCTCATAGTGACAACTATATGTATGATCCTTGGACTTGAGATTATTACTATCTTAACATATATTGTTTTATGTTTTGATGTAGTTAAACGTGTCTCGTAATTAGTTACACTATAAAAACTGACATTGGACATATTACAATGTATGTAGTGAGATATGAATGATCAAGATAGGATTTGTCCTTCCTACATAATAGGAAAATATATCAAAGACCACTTGATTGAGTGAGTCTAGACATGCATGTCCATGCTTGAATATGTTGATATGAGATATCACAAATTATTCATTAAAAGTAGTCCACTCTAGACATCAAGAAACATTAAAATAGGCTATACAAGTGTGACTAATCCAAGACTTGTGCCAATAAAATATATAAAAGGACAAAATGATATAATACATTAAAGAATTGGTCACGAACATGATACATCGAATCATGATCTCTTGTAACTTAGATGACAATGATATATTTCTAAATATCACTCATTGTTTGTAATATTAGAATTATTCTAATATTATTACTAATGTTACAATGAGCCTACAGGGTCACACCCAATGTTAAAAAAGAGCAAAAAATATATCTGTATAAGTTCTTATATTTAATATCGGATTTTAAAAAAGGATAATTGTAATCACTAATTTTATCCGGGTTTATGCTCGAATTAAATCAATCCACATCCCTTTTTAATACCCAAATCACCTTAACTTACCCTAATTTTATCACTTATTTTATAATTATTATTATCCTTACTATCTCTTAATTAAAACCAAAAATCCAAAAATATATAAATATATGATATAAATAAAAGCCTTTTATTAGAGTCCACTTTTATAAGCCCAAACCATAAATAAATTTGACCTATTAAATATAGTTTTATAATATAAAAAAATCTAATAAAAATCCCTACTTGGTGCCCAAGGTCTTGTTTTTAATTGGTTATTATTTTTAAAGGGATAAACCTAAAATACCCTTCATCATATTATAGATACCCTTATATATTAAAATCTAAACCTATTTTATTCCCATATGTTACCCTTTACCCTAACTATATATATAACATTTACCCTAAAAATAAAGGGCCCTAACCATGTTTTTCCATTGAGACCCGCATGCCTCCTCCCTTCTGCCGAAACCATTTCATTTCCATTTCCATTTCCATTTCCATTTCCATTTGTAAGTTGGTAGCCTCCATTATTTATATTTTTATTTTCATTGAATCACTTCACCCATTCGATCGGTTATTTTTCAAGTTATGCCCTAATCTAATCATTACTTTTACCGTCTAGTTTAATTTGTGGATTGATTTTAATCGAGCATATTTAGATGTATATAGTTCTTTTTGAAATATTTATTGTGTATTCCATTCTTATGGTTCAATGAAAATATGAATATTTTTATTGGTATCTTTTATTGTTTTTTTTATTTGTTTATTATATGTTTTGTTTTGTTTATTTATATATGTTATTTGTTTGTTTCGTTGGTCTATTTATTTTAATCTTTATTATCATGTGTTATGTAATTTTCTTAGGTGTTTATGTATTTTTTACTGATAACATTTATTTATTTATTTTTAATGTTGTTAGTAACTTTTTATGTATATATGCCATGTTATGGGTTTAGTTCATATGTTTTGTTAGGGTTGTGTAAGTGACAATGTTTATGTATATTTATATTATTTTAGCATGGTGGCATGTCTCTTATCTTATCAGTATCTCTTTTAATTATATTGCTTGGTTTGTATTATGTCTCTTTAATTATCACTATGTGTCATATGCTATTTTGTCTTTATATTTGTTGTCTTTACAATTATGCCTTTTATTTTGCTTACATCACACCTTGCTAATTAACAAGCCTAATTAAATACGTATTTATTCGATCGTAACGGGCCCGTGTTCCAACATATTGGTCGCGGTGTGTACGTTGCCTCCGAATAAAGACACGGTAAAAATAAAATTGATTTGAATCTTTAAACAAAAATTAATTTAAATGCCACTTTAATCCGGAAAATTCAAAATTAATTAAGCGGTAATTTAATAAAGGTGCCAATTTTGGGCGGTTTTAAACCCTAAACCCGTTTTTAACCGTAACCGGCTCTTGAACCCAAATCATTTCGAATCTCTGGTTTTTACGGTGTCCGGCCTACCAAAGTGGCCGGTGGCGACTCCACCCTTTTTTAAAAAATCCCTAATTTTAAAATTTCCCTTTTCAATCTAAAATTCCTTTTTTTTAATCTCAAATCCCTAATTTCAACTTTCCAATTCCTATTTTTTAAAGAACCCTAGATTTCAAATTTCTTTCAACATTACAAAATTTCCAATTTTTGTACACAATTTAAAAACCTAATTTTTAAATCCTAATTTTCTAAATTTCCCCAAAATTTTATTTTAAACCCAAATCCCTAAATTTCACTTTTCAAACCCTAATTTCAATTCCACTAGTAACCCTTTTTTTCCCTCTTCTACCACACCTATTATTATTTTTAAGAATTTTATAAGGGTCGCTACAGTTGGCGACTCCGCTGAGGACCAATTTTTCAAACGAGTCAAGCCTTGTTTTTAAATACCGCTTAATTAATTTTGGAAGTTGTGGAATAAAGTGGCAATTAAATTATTATTTGTTTACTAATTCTAGCTTTCAACACATTTCAACCCGTCTCTAAGTGGGGGGAAAATGCTATGCTTTCGTGAGGATATTGTTTCTTCGTATGGGCCTAGCAAAGTACCTTCGGGGCTCGACTATCCTATGCTTTCGTGAGGATATTGTTCCTCCGTATGGGCATAGCGAAAAGGTCCCCCTAAATTGAACTCGGTCAAGATGAGCCTGTGATGGGTGATGATCGGGGGCCTTGCTACTCTTAGAAGAGGATAGCGAGGACAATTTGGGTACCTCGTAGAACCAAAACTGCATTTAGAGAATCTAGTCAACCTACCTGATTAGAGCCATGCGGTTAACCTAGGTTCTTTTAGATGAGATAAATAGGATTGTTTTGTCTCCTATCTTGCTTGCATTTTTGCTTTATCATTTTTGTATCGACATTTCATGAAGGTGTTGAACTAAGTGGTTTGTTCAATTAGAGGCTTCCACTATATTTAGAGAGTCAAAACAAGAAAAAAAAGAGAGGAAAAAGGAGAGAAAAAGATAAGAGAAATAAAAAAGGGAGAAAGAAAAAATAATAAGAAAATAAAACTAAGAAAAAGAAAAGGTTGAGAAAAAAATTGAAAAGAGAAAGAGAAAAGAAAAAAAGAAGAAAAGAAAATTTAGAATATAGGAAAAAGAGAGAAAAAAAACAATGAAAATAAAAAAAAAAAAAGAGAAAAGAAAATCGAGAGAATAGGGAAAGAAGCAAGAAAATAAAGAGAGAGAGAAAAAAAGGAAAATAGAAAAATAGGAAAAAAATAAAAGGGGCATTAAGATCTTAACCGGTGAAAGTTGCTCAAAGGGCGATCACTAGCGGGATCAACACCTTTACTTGCATTCATGCATACATCTCATGCATCTCATAGCATATATCATGCATTAATTAAACAAGGAGGTTAATTATAGGATCTCGTATCCGTAATTGAAGGTTTCTCGCTTGCATTTTACCAACACCAAGAAGGGCTAATGGAAGAAGACTTTGCCAAGTTAGAAGTCAATCTTATGGGGCAATTAGAGCGTACTCAAAAAGAATTAGAAGATTCTATGATCAAGTCTCAACAAGACATGATGAAACAAGTTGCTCACTTGATGGGACTAAGGAAAGTGAAAGACCAACAAAGGAAATGTTCTGTTGAAGACCCCTCGGGCCCTCCCGTTTTTATTGCTAACACTTCTAGACCTCTACAAAGAGTAGTAACATCATCTCTTCAAGCTTGTGCCTCTACCCAAGCCCTACCAGGTGTGACTTTCACTAATATGGAAGGTTTGCGGGATGATATTCCAGACTTCGATGAGCTAGAAAAATTAAAGATTGAATTTTCAAAGCAATTAGAGAAAACCAAGAACGAGTTTGAAGAGAAGCTTCAGATAAAAGAGGATGAAGAAGAATGGTATGGGTTGAATGCCAGTGAGTTTAGTCTGGTTTCAGGTCTAGAGATCCCTTATAAGTTCAAGACCCCAGATTTTGAGAAGTTTGATGGGACGACTTGCCCTATCGCACATATAACTATGTTTTGTCAGAAAATGGCGGGCTTTACTAACAATGAGAAGTTGTTAATCCACTATTTCCAGGATAGTCTGGTGGGATCTGCCACAAGGTGGTATAATCAGTTAACCCGTGCTCAAATTATGTCGTGGAAGGATCTGGCCAAAGCTTTCACAAGCCAGTATAAGCATGTAACCGATATGATCCCAAATCGGCTCATACTACAAGGGATTGAACAAGGGTATAACGAAAGCCTTCGAGAGTACGCTCGACGTTGGCGTGATGCTGCAGCACAAGTACAACCTCCGCTCAACGAAAGTGAACTTTCTCAAATGTTTGTGAATATACTAGAGGGAGTGTTGTAAGATCGCTTGATAAGCCACCCTATCAGTAGTTTTGCGGAGTTGGTTATGACCGGAGAACGCATCGAGTATGCTATTAAGAAGGGAAAGATGAAGGACCCTTATAGCACAATTTCTCAGAAAGAGGAAGATTCTCATGTCTATGTGGTGAGTTCTCACTCAACCAATCAAACTCAGGGTTGTCCCCGTACTCATACAAGACCTACAAAGGTGCTTCATCCAATTCCTATGACCTACACCAAGTTACTCCCAATTCTCGTTGAGAAGAAACTTTTGACTTTGGTGCAGTCTAAGCCAAAGGATCCTCCTTACCCTGAAGGATATAATGTCAATGCCACATGTGACTATCATATGGGGAGCACAGGCCACACAACAGAGAATTGTGGAGCTTTGAGGAACAAGGTTCAAGGACTGATTGAGGCCGGTATTCTGAAGTTTTAAGAAAGAGTAGAGGACATGATCTTTGGGAAGATTCTAATCTTCGAGTTTGGATGTTCATTTTCTGCCTCCTTGCATTTTAAGTTTTTCTTTTAAAGTAATGCATCAATTAACTTTGTTACTGTTTGCCTGAAAGTAACAAATACTTTTTTGTAAGGGCTTATGTTATGTTTGCTCTTTTTTCGTTTCAATGAAAGAATGCATATTTTTAAAAACATGTGTTTTCCTTTTTCTCTCAGAGTTCCTTGGATGTCACATGCTTGTTGTGACGTGGGTTCAGAAATGGTTGGAACGTTGTGATTACGATGAAGTATGATTTTTTAATCAGTAGCTTTGGTCAGAAATGCACGAGAAATGAATTACTACTCCTTCAATGATGTTCAATGATAAGAAAACCTCCTAAAAAAGCCCAATGTAGTTATTTAAGCTTGAGATTTCGTTCAGGGGGCATGAGGATTGCATCTAGAGAAAAAGAATGAAAAAAAAGAAGAAAAAAAAGAAAAAGAGAGCGAGTATTAAAACAAAAAGCACTCCAATATTCAAAACCTGATAATAGACATATTCGAACAAGAGTGTGGAAGTATCGGGGCACTCCGCTGAAGCAATAAGACTTAATAAGGTAGCAATGCACCATCCCAAATCTTTTGCTTCATGAGTGATGGTAATATTTTCAAATCTATGACTATGCCGAGTAACTCGGAGTTTTGTTGTATGCTCCATCATTACCTTCGAGACAAAGGATTGTGATGAGTTGATTTCCCCGAAATTTAAAAGAAAGAAGAAAATTAACAGATATGAGAGAAAAAGGAAAGGGAAAGAGAAAAAAGAGAAAGAAAAAGAAAGAAAAAGATGAAAAAATAAAAAGAAGAAATAGAATGAGAAAGAAAATGCTCCTACAACTAGATGCAGTCTGAAGCACACTTCGAATTCTCAAGAAGATACTAGCGGGGCAAGTACGAAAAGTTTGAATATAACGGGAGAAATATATTGAGAACTAGAAGGAGTAGTCTTCGAATAGATCGAGCAAATACGATAATCATGAGGATGAACCGAGCAATCTGAAGAAAATTCCAAAACTTCAAATATCGCCACAACATTCAAAAACCAAACACAAAGAGTTGATTCTAAGGCACTCTCGCATTTGATATCCAAGGAACCCATGTTTTTTTCTTCTTTTCTTTTCTAATTTTTGGATTTTCCAAAACATGTATATATTATTTTACTTACAATTAGCAGATTATTTTTTAATAAAAGTTTTGTTCAAAAAGATTTACAGGTCGTTGATGCAAATGATCATCTTTGATATAACCCGAGAAGAAGGGGCAGTGTATGATACAAGATGTCTCTTGAAAATACCACTTCGTTTGAAAGATGATATTCTTTGAGAATTTAGGTTAGCATAAATAAACAAAGATTACCCGAGCCTATTATGGTTACAGATTGAGCAGAGATGAACATCAAGCCTTTGGGGAAAAAGTTATATTGAGGGCCTAAAGAGAGTCAATCAGATGACCCAAATACAGAAAAATACAAGAGAATAACCCCCAATGTACATGTTGAAGATAGACCTTAAGTGATCTAAGCCTGAATATGAGATTGAGAGCTACTACCATAAACTGAATGCAACTGAATTCGGAGACAACTGGTTCAGATGTGTCATTGTCAACCAAGTATGAGTTGTTGAATTACAGAAGGTGAAAGATTTTGTTCCAATCGGCACAAGATGATGATCTCCTTTCAAGACAAGGTGAAAGATGAAAGCCCGATGAGTTTAGTAAATAGAAAGCGAGAGCCTATCCTCCAAGAAGAAAGAAAAAGAAAAAGAACATTCATGCATCATTTAGATTAAATATTCATGCATCATTTAGATTAAATATTTATGCATCTATGTTAGATATCCATGCATCATGAGCATTCTAATTCGTGTCATCATCGCATTTTACTCTTTTTAAACAGGAATTTTGAAGATTGGTTAAAGATTTGATCTACAGAGATAGATCTTAGCAAAGATCAAAAGTCATTCAAATTACACGATCGTGGTTTTTAAAGGCCTTCCAACCTTTGGTTATTTAGGAGCAACGAGCTTTTCGTGTTAAGACGATCAAATATCGAAACATCTAGATGAGATGTTAGATATTCTCTAAAGGGAGATACCACCTTTTTATGAGATATTCAGGTATTCTTAAAGCAAGATACCACTTTATATTTGAACTTCAAATTTGATCCTTTCTTAAGGATGATTTTCCTTAAAACACAAATTTCTTAATCCTTCCTTAAGGATGCTTTTCTCAAAGCCAATTTCTTAATCTAATCCTTCCTTAAGGATGTTTTTCTCAAAGAAAATTTGATTCTTCTTTAAGGATGCTTTTCTTAAAGCAGATTTCTCGAATGGATCCTTTCTTAAGGATGTTTTTCTCAAAGTAAGTTTCTTAACTTGATCCTTCCTTAAGGATGCTTTTCTCAAAGCAGATTTCTTGAGTTGATCTTTTCTTAAAGATACTTTTCTCAAAGCAAGTTTCTTAACTTAATTCTTCCTTAAGGATGCTTTTCTCAAAGCAGATTTTTCGAGTTGATCCTTTCTTGAAGATGCATTTCTCAAAGCAAGTTTCTTAACTCATTCCTTAATGATGCTTTTCTTAAAGCAAATTTCTCAATTTGATCCTTTCTTAAGGATGTATTTTCTTAGTTTGATCATTCCTTAAGGATGTTTTTCTAAAAGCAAATGTATCAATGTGATCCTTTCTCAAGGATGTTTTTCTCAAAATAAACTTCTTAGTTCGATCCTTCCTTAAGGATGCTTTTTTAAAAGCAAATTTATCAATTTGATCCTTTATTAAGGATGTTTTGCTCAAATCTCTAATTTCTTAATTTGATCATTTCTTAAAGGTTTTTTTCCTCAAAACAAATTTCTCAATTAAATTTTTTTTCTCAATGATGATTTTCTCAAGATGATTTTCTTTTTAATTCGATCCTTTCTTAAGGATATTTGCAAAAGGAAAAGAAAAAAGACAAAAAAAACAAAAAATGAGAGAAAAGAAAGAGAGAGAAAAATAAATAAAGAAAAAGAAAAAGAAAAAAGAAAGAAAGAAAGAAAAGAAAAAAGAGAGAAAAGGAGAAAAAGAAAAAATGTGAGAAAAGATGATCAAAAATCGATACCTTGTATAAGATTTTCAGGGTATTTGAGAAAAGAAGATGAAGAAGAAGAAGACGACGAAGAAAGTAAAGAAACGATCGAGGTCAACCAATCGAGAATATACAAAGACCAACAAAGATTTTTTTTCATGCCAAGACAACCAGAAGTCAAGGCAACCAACAACCTCAAAAGCCTCTAGGCAAGACATCGCTTTTCAACAAGATCGTTCTCTATGACATACGCTTGAAGAAGTAGGTCATGCTTTGCGACATACGCTCGAAGAGAGGGGTCGCCCACCATGGTATACACTCGAAGAGAGGGAACGTCAGATGCTGTAATGATCAGAAATCAGAGCATCTCGAAGATGTGGATTCTATAGAGAAGGGATCAACATTGTTTTTGCGACATACACTCGAAGAGAGGGGTCGCCCACCATGGTATACGCTCGAAGAGAGGGACCGTCAGATGCTGCAATGATCAGAAATCAGAGCATCTCGAAGATGTGGATTCTACGGAGAAGGGATCAACATTGTTTTTTGCGACATATGCTCGAAGAAAGGGGTCGCCCACCACGGTATACGCACGAAGAGAGGGACCGTCAGATGCTGCAATGATCAGAAATCAGAGCATCTCGAAGATGTGGATTCTATGGAGAAGGGATCAACATTGTTTTTGCGACATACACTCGAAGAGAGGGATCACCCACCACGGTATATGCTCGAAGAGAGGGACCGTCAGATGCTGCAATGATCAGAAATCAGAGCATCTCGAAGATGTGGATTCTACAGAGAAGGGATCAACATTGTTTTTTGCGACATATGCTTGAAGAGAGGGGTTGCCCATTACGGTATACACTCAAAGAGAGGGACCATCAGATGCTGCAATGATCAGAAATCAGAGTACCTCTAAACAGGGAAGTCGGATAAAATTAGTGCTTGTAGTCTTTGCTTTATCCTTGTTTCACAACGATAAGCAAAGAGGGGCAACTGTAATCACTAATTTTATCCGGGTTTATGCTCGAATTAAATCAATCCACATCCCTTTTTAATACCCAAATCACCTTAACTTACCCTAATTTTATCACTTATTTTATAATTATTATTATCCTTACTATCTCTTAATTAAAACCAAAAATCCAAAAATATATAAATATATGATATAAATAAAAGCCTTTTATTAGAGTCCACTTTTATAAGCCCAAACCATAAATAAATTTGACCTATTAAATATAGTTTTATAATATAAAAAAATCTAATAAAAATCCCTACTTGGTGCCCAAGGTCTTGTTTTTAATTGGTTATTATTTTTAAAGGGATAAACCTAAAATACCCTTCATCATATTATAGATACCCTTATATATTAAAATCTAAACCTATTTTATTCCCATATGTTACCCTTTACCCTAACTATATATATAACATTTACCCTAAAAATAAAGAGCCCTAACCATGTTTTTCCATTGAGACCCGCATGCCTCCTCCCTTCTGCCGAAACCATTTCATTTCCATTTCCATTTCCATTTGTAAGTTGGTAGCCTCCATTATTTATATTTTTATTTTCATTGAATCACTTCACCCATTTGATCGGTTATTTTTCAAGTTATGCCCTAATCTAATCATTACTTTTACCGTCTAGTTTAATTTGTGGATTGATTTTAATCGAGCATATTTAGATGTATATAGTTCTTTTTGAAATATTTATTGTGTATTCCATTCTTATGGTTCAATGAAAATATGAATATTTTTATTGGTATCTTTTATTGTTTTTTTTATTTGTTTATTATATGTTTTGTTTTGTTTATTTATATATGTTATTTGTTTGTTTCGTTGGTCTATTTATTTTAATCTTTATTATCATGTGTTATGTAATTTTCTTAGGTGTTTATGTATTTTTTACTGATAACATTTATTTATTTATTTTTAATGTTGTTAGTAACTTTTTATGTATATATGTCATGTTATGGGTTTAGTTCATATGTTTTGTTAGGGTTGTGTAAGTGACAATGTTTATGTATATTTATATTATTTTAGCATGGTGGCATGTCTCTTATCTTATTAGTATCTCTTTTAATTATATTGCTTGGTTTGTATTATGCCTCTTTAATTATCACTATGTGTCATATGCTATTTTGTCTTTATATTTGTTGTCTTTACAATTATGCCTTTTATTTTGCTTACATCACACCTTGCTAATTAACAAGCCTAATTAAATACGTATTTATTCAGTCGTAACGGGCTCGTGTTCCAACACATTGGTCACGGTGTGTACGTTGCCTCCGAATAAAGACACGATAAAAATAAAATTGATTCGAATCTTTAAACAAAAATTAATTTAAATGCCACTTTAATCCGGAAAATTCAAAATTAATTAAGCGGTAATTTAATAAAGGTGCCAATTTTGGGCGGTTTTAAACCCTAAACCCGTTTTTAACCGTAACCAACTCTCGAACCCAAATCATTTCGAATCTCTGGTTTTTACGGTGTCCGGCCTACCAAAGTGGCCGGTGGCGACTCCACCCTTTTTAAAAAAATCCCTAATTTTAAAATTTCCCTTTTCAATCTAAAATTCCTTTTTTTAATCTCAAATCCCTAATTTCAACTTTCCAATTCCTATTTTTTAAAGAACCCTAGATTTTAAATTTCTTTCAACATTACAAAATTTCCAATTTTTGTACACAATTTAAAAACCTAATTTTTAAATCCTAATTTTCTAAATTTCCCCAAAATTTTATTTCAAACTCAAATCCCTAAATTTCACTTTTCAAACCCTAATTTCAATTCCACTAGTAACCCTTTTTTTCCCTCTTCTACCACACCTATTATTATTTTTAAGAATTTTATAAGGGTCACTACAATAATTAAAGTAATTATATCCTTTTTTAAATTCGAATTAAATATAAATTCCGAAATTTAAGGAAATAATTAAAGTAATTATTTCCTAAACAAATTTGTAATAAAACTCTTATATCTAGGTTTCATATATATATAAAGGATCTTTGGGTCTAGCAGCCAGAACAGAGAATTCCGAATTTCCAAACCCTAGAATCACGAAAAATTATTTTTCGAGATTTGTTCTCTCAACCGGGTGAACTAAGTAGAGGCCAGGACGATATTCGTGGAGGCTAAAGATTCGGATCATCGAACGATCGTGATTGTAGCAGATCCAATTATTGTTTTTGCTGCTTATCAAGGAATCCAATGTAAGTCATCGCCTCTCTTCCTCTCGATTTTGGATTAAATGTATATGGATCACTGGAAAGACCGTCGTAATTTTGTTTTGTTGTGCCATAGGGTATGCTGACGGTCCCAACAATCCTTTCCCACTTCCATTTTAGATTCTTCACAGGTTGTAATAAACCTGAGGGAACCTGGTGTTCAACCTTAACCCGCTGACACACTAAACATTTACTCACAAACTCAGCCACATCTTTTTCAAACCAACCTAGAAAAACTCTCCTCTTAGATCTCGATACATCTTAGTACTACCTGGATGCATAGAAAAAGGACTACTATGCGCCTCTGCAAGGATAGTACGTCTCAACTCAGCATCGTTTGGCACCACAACACAATCTCTGAAGCACAAAACACCATCTCATCGAAAACTAAACTCAATCGACACACCCTTAGCTATATCCTGAACATGAGATACCAACGCATCATCTAACAATTGCTTCTCCCTGATCGACTCAATTAGAGAGGTTTTCACCTGCAACTCGGCTATCAAACCTTCATCCTCAGACAAATCCAACCTAGCAAACATGGCCCGTAACTCAACAACCATTTTCCTACTCATAGCATCGGCTACAACATTAGCTTTCCCTGAATGATACTCGATCGTCAGACCATAATCCTTAACCAACTCAAGCCATCGATGTTTCCTAAGATTAACATCCTTTTGGGTCATCAATTACCTCAAACTCTTATGATCCGTATACACCACACAACGCTCTCTATAAAGATGGTGCCTCCATATCTTAAGAGCAAACACAACTGTGGCTAACTCAATATTAAGCATCTGGAAGTTCTTCTCATGCACCTTCAACTGACGAGATGCATAAGCTACCACCCTTCCCTCTTGCATCAAAACACAACCAAGTCAAACATAAGAAGCATCACTATAAACCGTAAACTCTTTTCTCGGTTCTGGTTGAACTAGGATCGGAGCCTAAGTCAAAGCCTCCTTAAGCCTCTCAAAAGCCTCTTGTCTCTTTTCAGTCCACTCAAACTTAACATCCTTCTATAACAACTTGGTTAAAGGTGCTTCTATCCGAGAAAAACCATTCACAAAACATAGATAGTATCCTGCCAAACCCAGGAAACTTCGAACCTCCATCACAGAACTAGGCGTCTTCTAACTCACTACAACCTCAACCTTTTTCGGATCAAATCTAATGCCTTCTGCTAAAACCACAAGTCCAAGAAAAAACAACCTCCTTGTTCCAAAACTCACACTTGCTCAAGTTAACATATAACTGATTATCTAACAAAGTCTCCAAAACAACCCGTAAATACCTATCATGATCCTCCTTGGTATGAGAGTACATGAGAATATCATCGATAAACACTACCACAAATTGATCCAAAAACTCATGGAAAACCTGGTTCATCATATCCATGAAAGCAACAGGTCCATTTGTCAAACCAAAGGATAACCAAAAACTCATAATGGTCATACCGTATCCGAAAAGCAATCTTAGGAAAATCTTGTTCCTTAACTCTTAAATGATAGTACCTAGACCGAAGATTGATCTTGGAAAACACTGACGCACCTCTAAATTGATCAAACAAGTCATCTATCCTAGGCAAGGGGTACTTGTTCTTCACCGTCAACTTATTTAACTGTCGATAGTCTATTCACATTCGTATGGTATCATCCTTCTTCTTCACAAACAAAACTGGTGTACCACATGTTGACGTACTAGATCGAATGAAACCATGATCCAACAACTCTTATAATCGAACCTTTAACTCTTTAGGCTCCATTCGGTAAAGAGTAATAGAAACAGGTAATGATCCCTCATATAACTCAATATCGAACTCAACCTCACGATTAAGTGGTAAACCTGGTAACTCCTCTGGAAAAACTCTAAGAAAGTCACAAAAAATGTGTATGTCGCAAGGCCTAACCTCTTTCACATCAAGATTCATAACATAAGCCAAATACGCATCACAAACCCTAACCAACAACCTTTGGGCTTCCAAAGCCAACATAACCTTGGATAAAAATTTACACTTTCACCAACCATAACAACCTCAAAATCATCCACTAGCCTCAAGGACATCCTCTTAGTCCTAAAGTCTATAACAACTCTATCCTTAACTAAACGGTTCATACCCAAGATAATATCAAACCCTTGGAACGATAATTCCATAAGGTCGGCAACAAAAACATGCCCTTGAATAGCTAAGGGACATCTTCTATACACTTTTCTGACCACAACAGTCTCACCGAAAGAACTAGTAACGCTCATACCTATGTTCATGTTCTCTACAGGTATATCTAAAGCTCTAGCATGCTCACTAAGGATATAAGAGTGCGTAGATCTAGAATCTAACAAAGCGAAAAAGATAAATATTGCAAGGAAAAGGTACCTGCAACCACATCATTGTCGTTCTAGACCTCTCTGTGGGAATAAACTCTTGATTGACCCTCATCACGGTGTTTTTGTCCATGGTTCTCCTCTCGGTGCTGGAAATTACCTCTACCTCTGCCTCCACCTCTGTCCTGATCATCTCTACGAACTTGGCCCTAATGGCCACCTGTCAATTGAGAACACTCTCTTCTAGTGTGCCCAGCAACACTATACTGCCAATAAATTCCGACAGGTCCCTAGCTCTGACCCTCATGACGTCTCTCACATCTATTACACTCAGTAGGTCGAGCCTGACCTCCCTGGTAGCCACGACCAGCTTCTCTTCCTTTATACTGATTGTTTCGACCATAACGCCCATCTCTTTGTTTCTTAAACATATCTCTATTATTTCCACTTTCAACGGGCCTCTTACCAGAACTAGATCCAACAGACTTCAATCTCAAAATTTAGTCAATATCATTAGCCCGATCTACTAACACATTAAAGTCCATATAGTCTATGGCCAATATATAAGTCTTAACCTCTCTAACCAAACCAAAACGGAAACGCTAATAGCAAGCTCTCTCGTTAGGCAGCAATTTAGGGGCATACTGACTCAGCCAAAAAAACTGCACCTCATACTCAGACACAGACATGCTACCCAGAACAAAAGCCATTAACTCCCTCTTTTTCTTGTCCAGATAACGAACACCAAGATACTTACGCCTAAAAGTGTCTCCAAAGAACTCCTAGGTGATCTTATCGACTTCCATACCATAGGTAGTGGTATTCCGCCAATTATAAACATCTCCCTGAAGAAAAGCAACTTATCAATCAAGCTTCCTCTCATCTGAACAACCCATCTTAACCAAGATACGATTAGTGATCTCTAACCAAGCCTCAAGGCCTTCCGAGGATAAACCCTTAAACTCAACTCCACCCAAACTCCGAAGCCTCTCCAAAGGTAAACCAGGATTAGCTAGAAGTGGAGCAACTATATGGCCTACATTCCAGCAACTAAAGCCTAAAAAGATCTCGCTATTATCTGAACTAATTGAGTCATGTCACCGGAAGCCGGCACAACAAGTGGAACCATTGATGGTTCAACTTTTGGTGGTGGAGGAAGTGGTAACTCTTCCTCCTCACGAACTTTTCTTCCATCAGTAATGGAACGAGTGTTCATTCTAAGCTCTCCATGATGTCTCATATTACTTATTCTATGAAAACACAAGAATATTTAAAACCAAGTCAACCAAAAGCAAAGTGCCTAACAACTCAAGTTTTTACTAAAAACCAACCTAAAAGTAGTGAAGCAATGGATATCTATGCTTAACATGCTTTAACTAGCAATAAGTAAACAATTACCGTGCATATATACATATATCAACAATTTAATCAATCATCGTGCAAAACCACACATCATCATACAAAGCAAACAACGTGCAACATAACATATCATAAACAAACAATAACTTACCTCAAATATTCATAAACCTAAGCTCTGATATC
Source organism: Abelmoschus esculentus (assembly GCA_035048815.1). NCBI lineage: Eukaryota > Viridiplantae > Streptophyta > Magnoliopsida > Malvales > Malvaceae > Abelmoschus > Abelmoschus esculentus. The sequence continues at coordinate 4,714,338 of JAUCBN010000026.1, read as the reverse complement.
AACAAATATAACCTCCTCGACCCGGTCTAAACACCACCCAACTTGAACAAACTACATGGGGAATACCAAGGCTAATCCGAAGACTCACTCTAAAAAATGACCCTATTTTTTCATTTTATCTTATCTAAATGCTTTAATTGTATCCTACGTGTTCATGCAAGGACTAAGTTCATTTGCAGCGAAATTTGGTATTAAATGAGTTACCTAATTCCATATGTAAAACACATAATTCCATATGTAACTCAATATGTAAAACACATAATTCAAAAGCATGATTCAACAATAACGAACATGACATAACATACTTTAAAATGTCATATCAAATCTCAAATAACTCAATAACATAATAAGTTCAATAACCAAATAGTTCCAAAACATATAGGTTCTCTATTCTATTTCTCTCAACTACATAAGGTTCATAATTTAAGAAATTTGTATACTTGAGCTAAGAAAATACTAAATATAGTCACGATCGATTCTTTTGCTTTCTGGTTGCTTCTAACACTTACTTATCTGTATTGTAAGGGAAAAAGAGAGTGGTTAAGCTTAAAGCTTAATGAGGGTAATAAAACATTTTAAAACAACTCTTGCAATGCAACCCATATATACTAAAATATAACAAAGTAAAACATGTCATGCTTCTTTTAAAACAAGGTAAACACATGAAAAACAATGTCAACTGTAAAACCAGCAAGTGTTAACTGAAATCATGGCTCACAAGCCAACATAAATTACCGGTAAATCCCTTTTAAAGTTTCTACATGTTTTTTTAGCAAAAACAAAGCTAACATGCTATTCACTTAGCAAAGCCTAATAGAATATAAAACTTGTAATTTTAAATAGAAAACATAAATTATATTGAAGCTAGTGATTTGATTTGTACTACCCTAAATCGTTAGGATAAACGAACACCCGCATGATATTACTCCTCCCAAAGCATGCGCATATTGATACTACTCTCAACATGATAAGTCTCACCTTGGTGTCCGGTGAGAGTACAACTCCTATCAACCCGAATATGACAGTACTACTCCTATCACACACATTAGACTAAAAGTCAAAATGCAACACAGAAGGAATTTTTATATGTACAAATTTTTAATTTTTATAGTGCATTCTATACCATATTGATTGATAAACTTTTACCATATGGTTCATCACTTAATTACCTAATAGGTTTATAAAAAAAAAATGTTACTCTTAATTCAAAATAGAATTAAACACATGCATCACATTCTTTTAAATATCAAGTGCAAAATCGATAAAAACTCATATATAATTTTTTAAAATAAAATGGAGCATCAATCTTATAATAAATCTTCATAAAACATTAGCTTGAGCATTAAAATATCATGCATAAACAAGTATACAAAATCAACAACAAGCATGACAAAGATATGTAGAAAATTCATAGAGTAATATGGGAACCTTTACAAAAACTTAAACTTTACTTACTTTCGAGTATAGGGAGGTTTTTTCAAACCTTTCATACACTCCCAAAACTCTGTAAAATTAGTTTAAAACACTGCTGAATCAATCACACTCATAAACCACTCTCCGATAACCGTTACTTGATCGCCAAACCATCAAAACGAACCGAAACACCTTTAAACGCGATCTCCTAAGTCTTGTCATGTTTCAAGCATTCAAACCAATGGGTTTAATGCTCCTAAACACACAAAAAAACCTCAAGTTGGATCCCAACACAACAGCCGTTCAAACCTATCGAAACCTAAACCAAAAACTTTCTGAAACACACCAAACTTTACCTAAGCCTATAGTCTGGGATTAGGGATTTTAAAAAAACTTTATAAATATCCTAAAACATTAAAAATCATCCATTTAGGATCCAAAAATAGTGGGTAAAAACCCTTGATCGAAAATTATGATATTTTATCGAAAATTGATTTTTATGAAATCGAAGGATTAAAAATGTTTATTCCAAGCCAAGAACTTGGGAATTTTAGTAAAGAATTTTAATTTTATAGAGGGTTGACAAAATCTCACTCCCAAAACTGATCCAATCGCTTTTCGGGTTATAAGACGAGAAAACAATGAGAAAACTAGACAATTTGAAGAAGAATAGTTCTAATAATTATTGAAAACAAAATTAATTGAAAAGGGATGATTTTTTACCTTGAAAACTTGTTGAACGGCTAATTACAACAAGGTAAAACAAAAATTAGAAAAAAAATATTATGTTTAGCTTATTTAAAAAGGTTTTTAGTGTTTAAAATTAAGTTTAATTAAATTATTTGATTTAAAATAAAATTTTGGACTTAATTAATTAAAAAGCCTAGACCTGCTACGGTTATAATTCGATCAAAACCCATTAAAGATTCAAAATTTTGGCTTATTTTATAAAATTGTTCTCGAATTTTCAATTTTTATAAAATGGTCACTAATTTCAAAAGCTTAGGGATTCAAGGGTCAATTTTCGAAATTGATTTGACTAAATTCAAATATTTGTTAAATAAGGATTTTATGATATTTTTCCTCAATTTATTTCGATTAAAAACTAATTTTTAAGTATTTAATCCCAAACTAGGCTAAACTGGCCTACTAACTTCTATAAGCCCATTTTGGGGGGCTGACAGTATAACTCTCAAAAGAAGGGTTCAGAGTTTGATTTATCAAAATATTATTTAATTCAATACGTCAAAGGGACCTAATATTTCTAACAATCATTTACTAACGCACGAAGAATCGAGGGTTAATGTTATGATGAATAGTAATCATTTTAAAGTTAAAACAAGCTTATCTAAAGTGTAACCACTGTATGAGTATGAAAAAAAATAGTTGAAAGAGGAATGTTGAGTCCTAACCATGAATCTATTGTGAACAATATAAGGAAATTTTGTGAATTTCACGAGGAAGTTGGCCATGAAATACAATACTGTGATAATTTTAGAAATGTTCTCTAGGATCTAATGAATAATAAATAATTTGAGTTCTTTTAGAAGACTCAAGAAGTTAATGAAATTTCACAATAGATGAACAATTGTCAAAAAAAGGTGGTGAGGGTAATCGACATTTTGCGATTAATTGGCCACGGATGTATGATGAAGGATTACAGAAACCTCCACCATGATTGGTAATTGATACTCATGCTCTCTTCCCATACACGAGTAACCGACAAGTGACATGGATTTATGGTTTTAATATGATAATTACAGGGAAAGATGATTATGAAACCATATCTGCAGAGATCATTGTAGTTGGAAACTTCACTTGAAGTGTATTCCCCGACATTTCTAAACCAATAGAAAAAGGAAGAATTGAGCCAAAAAGACAAATTTCTATTAAATGGAGAAAAATAAAAAATTAACGAACTTGATAAATAGGAGAAAACACAAGAATTCTTGAAATTTATCAAACACATCGAGTATAGTATAGTTGAGCAACTACACAAACAACCAACTCATATTTTTATATTATCTTTGTTACTAAGTTCAGAGACTCACAAGAATGCTTTGCTAAAAGTGTTAAATAAACATTTGTCCCAAATGATGTTTTATTAGACAAACTAGATAGATTGGTGAACAACTTACATGCTAGTAATTTATCTCCTTTAGTGAAGATGAAATTCCTCCTGATGGTATAGGATCCGTCAAAGCATTGCATATAACTAGCATATAACTACCCACTGTAGTGAGCATATATTATCCCATGTTTTAGTTAACAATGGATCTGCCTTGAATATAATGCCCATGACAACACTAAACAGACTTCCGGTGGAAAAGACTCACATGAAACCTTATCATACAACCGTAATGGCATTTGATGAAACTAGAAGGAATATCGTAGGGAAAATTGATGTCCCGCTTTTGATTGGTCTAGCTACGTATAACATAGAATTTATTGTTATTGACATTACACCTACTTATGATTGTTTATTGAGACGTCCCTGGATTCATGCTATTGAAGCAGTACCATCAACACTTCACCAAAAGGTTAAATTTTTGATTGATGGATGCCATATAAGTGTTCACGCTGAAGATGATATTATTGCATCTGCATCAACTGATGCTCCATACATAAACATAGATGAAATTTCAATTGAGTGCACATTTTGATCACTTGAATTTTTAATACAACTTTTTTTGTTAAAGAAAAAGAGATTATAAGACCTAAACTTTCAAAAAATACTATGATAGGAATAAGTCTCACTATTAAGAAGGGAACTAAATTAAGAAAAAGGACTTGGAAAATTATTACAAGGAATGCATATAGCGATACAACCATTCTTGAAATATGATCAAGATGATGTGAGATTCAAGCCTAACCCAAAAACGAAGATAAAACATGTTTGAGAAAGAGAGCACAAAAAAGAGTTGGACTGATCGATATAAGTAATGAAAGGAAAGTGACGATGTTTCCTCGTATTTCTGAAACTTTTGTGTCTAGGGGGCACATTTATTCTGGGAAGGAAAGATATATCCTACTATCACCACTAGAGAAATTTAATGAGCTGAGCATAAATGCAACAAAAGGAAAAGGTGAAATCAAAAAGAATCAGTCAGAGATCGGCCCGTGTCCTCCAGGTTATGCCTTGAATAATTGGACCGTTATTGAAATCCCTATTGTTTTTAAATCTTTGTTGGATTAATGCTCGAAACTTAACTCATTACTTGAGCCCTAAAGTAGTGAGAATTTATTGTAAGGGCCCTCATTTAGGCATAAATTTATCAATTCAATAAATGAACACACTTTCTTTCCAATTTGGTCTTATTTTTTCTTTTCTCATTTCTTTCATCGAGTCTTGCATATATATTTATTCTTATTTGTAGGCCTTTAGATATCAATTACATGAATAACACTACTTCGAGCTAAAAATCAATTTTGAGCAGATTGTATGCTTAGGTGAACATGAGTCTGATGAAAACTATGAAGAATATGAACTATCTTCCGACCTAGTCAGACTAATAGAGCATGAGAATAATAAAATTCTCCCTCACTAAGAACCGACAGATACATTGAATCTTATAAACGAAGATAATAAAAGACAAGTACAAATTGACACTTTCATATCTATAAAGACAAGAGACAAACTCATCTCTCTACTTCAAGAGTTTAAGGATATGTTTGATTGGACTTACAAATATATGTTTGGACTGAACACATACATCGTAATACATGAATTTCTACTAAATCTAAAATGTAAGACTGTACAACAGAAACTTAGAAGAATGAAGCCAGAAATGTTACTTCAGATACGAGAAGAAATAAAAAAACAGTACGATGCTAGATTTTTACAAGTGCACAAGTATCCAAAATGGGAGGCAAATGTTGTTCCCGTACCCAAGAAAAATAGAAAGGTGCAAATGTGCGTTTACTATCATGACCTCAATCGTGCTAGTCCTAAAGATAATTTCCCTCTACCATATATAGATATTTAGTGTATAATACAACCAAACATTATTTATTCTCATTCATAGACGTTTTCTCAGGGTATAATCAAATTAAAATATGTCCAAAAGATATGTAAAAAACCACCTTTGTGACAATTTGAGGCACATTCTATTATAAAGTGATATCATTCGGTCTAAAAATGTTGGGGCAACATATCAAAGGGCCATGATAACTTTATTCCATGAAATGATACATAAGGAAATCGAAGTTTATATAGACGATATGATTTTTAAGTCTTGGCCAGAGGAAGAACATATCACCAATCTCAGAAAACTTTTTGAACGTTTGAAAAAATTTCAATTGAAACGTAATCCTACAAAATGCACTTTTGGAGTTTCTTCAGGAAAACTATTGGGGTTTGTTATCAACAAACAAATTTTGAGATGGATCCTAATAAAATTGAAGCTATTCAAAGAATTCCCTCCTACTCGTACTCAAAAATAATTTTGAGTTTTCTTAGAGAGATTAAACTATATTTCTTGGTTTATCTCTCAACTAATTGACAAATTTGATCTCATTTTTCGACTCTTAAGGAAGAATAATATGGGTAATTGGGATTTATCATGCTATAAAGCTTTTGACAAAATTAAACAATACTTGTCAAATCCACATGTGCTAGTACCACCTTTACCAAGAAAACCTTTGATTTTGTATTTAATGGTATTTAAAAATTCTATGGGATGTGTTAGGTCAACAATACATAGTTGGAAAAAAGGAACACACAATTTATTATCTTAGTAAATATTTACTGATTATGAATTAAGGTATTCTTTTATCGAAAAGTTGTGTTGCGCTTTAATCTGGACCTCATGCAGGGTTCGTTAATACATGTTATACCATACAACCTGGTTAATTGCAAAGGTGGATTCAATAAAATACATGATAGAATCACCAAGCTTATCAAGAAGAATAATCGATGGTAAATTCTACTTTCTGAGTATGATATCGAATATGTAAACCGAAAAGCCATCAAAGGTAGAGCTATCGTAGACCTTTTAGTAAGTCGTACTTTATCCAAATATGAAACTTTGAGTTTTGACTTTCCTGATGAGGACCTTATGTGCTTAACTAGTAGTTGAGATGAACTTACTAGCGAAACAAATTGTAAAATGAATTTTTACGGGGCTTCTAATGCACTTGGGTGTGGAATCGGAACGATTTTAATATCTCCCAAGGGAAATTATTATTACTTTACCGACCGAATAAATTTTGAATGTACCAATAATATGGTAGAATATGAAGTATATATAATGAGACTTCGTGCTATAATTCAACGGAAAATCGAATACCTTAAAGTATATGGTGATTCATCATTAGTGATCTATCAACTTCGTGGAGAATGGAAAATAAAAGATGCTAAATTGGTTGAATATCGCAAGCTTGTTCTTGAATTGAAAGAAAAATTTTAAGAAAATATCCTTCTATTATCTCCCACGAGAAGATAATCAATTGGTCGATACCTTTAAAGCAAATAGAGAAACTGATATAATGCTCATAGAAATGAGTATCTTTAAATCACCCTCTAGTTGTTATATCATCAAATAAGAGATAGTTGATCACCCCTAATATTATGATATTTTATAATATATTAAGTATCAAAAGTATCTCGAGAGAGCAACTGATGTTAATAAAAGAACTATTCGAAGAATGGCTACAAGATACGTCCCTGATAGAGAAATCCTATACAAAAGAGGAAGTTACAAAATGTTACTCAGATTCATAAGAAGTCAAGAGGCAAAAAAGATAATTGATGAGGTTCTTGAAGGGATTTGTAGAATTCATGCGAATGGTTTCAATATGTCAAGATAAATTATGATGTTGGATTATTTTGGAACATTTATGGTAGATTGCATCAATTTTGCTCATAGATGTCACAAATGTCGGATTTATGGAGATAAAATTCATACAACCTCATCACCTCTTCATGTTATAACAACTCCGTGGCCGTTCACAACTTGGTGTATGGATGTAATTGGACCAATAACACCAAAAGCATCGAATGGTCATAGTTTCATTTTTGTAATGATTGATTATTTTACCAAATAGGTAGAAGTTGCTTCGTATGTAAATGTAACTAGATCGAAAATATGGAAATTCCTCAAAAGAGAAATAACATGTCGATATGGTCTACCAAAAATGATTATTTATGATAATGCTTTAAATCTGAATAACCAAATTATGACAAAAGTTTGTGAATAGTTTAAGATAAAACATCACAAGTTAGCATCCTATCTCCCCAAAATGAATAGGTTCTTCGAAGCAGGTAATAAAAATATCAAGCGGATTGCTGAGAAGATGGAGATAACATATAAAGATTGTAATAAGAAATTACCTTTCCATTATTAACATATCGTATATCTCTATGAACATCTACAAGAGAAACTCCTTATTTTTTATTATACGGAACAGAAGTTATATTACCAATTAAAGTTGAGATTCTATCACTCTGTGTCTTAATGGAACTTAAATTAGATGAAACCGAGTGGGCTCGAGTTAGATATGCTCAATTAAATTTGATAGAAGAAAAGAGATTGAAGGCGAGGAAAATGTACCAAAAATGAATGATTCGGGCTCACAATAAGAAAGTTTGCCCAATATCATTTCGTGAAGAGGAGCTATTTTTGAAAAACGTTCTGCCTATGCAAAAGGATTTCTGAGAAAAATGGATGCCAAATTGGGGATGACTATTTGTTTTTAAAAAAGCCATATCGGGTGGAGCATTAATCTTAACCGAGATGGACAAAAATAAGTTATCAAATCCTGTGAATTCAGACTCGGTAAAATAATATTATGCTTGAATGCATGACAACACTAATAGGTGAAAAACTGAAAGGGTCCTACTGGTGAAGAAAAAAAAGAAAAGAAAAAGAACCACCAATAGGTAAAAAAACTAAAATGGCCCTACTAGTAAAAAAGGGGTAAAGGAAAGAAAAGAATTCAAGGTGAAAACTCGCAAATGACATCTTGAAATCATTGGGAGATTCAATTTATGAGTTCGAAAATGTTTCAAGGAAAAAATTCATGTCTTCGGACATTTGGTCAATAACTTAAGCTCTACTAAGAAGAAGTCACATACAAAAAAGATTCTTGAGCGATATTGTCTGAAAATTTTTGCATTTCTTTATTAAATTGATGAATGTGTTGCTTTACTCAAAGGGGTCTATAATATGTTTTTATATTCGTTGCATTACTTCAATAAATAGTTTAAAACAAAATGATGCTCAGTGAAAAGTTTTAGAATTTAAAAGGCACAACGTAAAATAAAGAAGATGAAGTATATTGACCTTGATCTGAATAAAGATAAACAAATCCAAAATAAAAATCTAATATTCATGTATTTAGAGTATTTAAATATCTTGCATATCAGACAATTGCATTTGAAACATGTGCATTTTTTAAAGATGACAGTATTAACCTCTAAGAGAGGTTGCCTTCAAGATGAAGTGTTACTGTTTATTTTCAACAATAAACATTGTCAACTACCCCCGAGATGGAATGTAATTATTAAATCTTCCAATAAGGAATGTTATCAATTACGTTCGAGATGGAATGTCATCACTAAGCTTCCAAGATGAAATATCATTAATTACCTCCGAGATAGAGTGTCATCACTAAGCTTTCAAGAGGGAATGACCTCCGAGATGGAGTATCATCACTAAGCTTCCAAGAGAAAATATCATCAATAAACTCCGAGATGGAGTGACATCATTATGCTTCCAAGAGGGATGTTATCAACTACCTCCGAGATGCAGTGTCATCATTAAAGCCCCAAAGAAGGAATGTCATCATTTACCTCACCACTTACCTCTGAAATAAAGTATCATCACAACTAGGTTATTTCTCATTGTAAAAATCGGTTGCTTCTAGTCTTTGCTCACTTCCTCCATTCGAGTAATGAGTAAAAAAGGACATTTTATGCAACAAATTTTATTCAAGTTTAAATGTTGGGATCAAATCTAATATAATATTTTTAGTTAATAAATTAAAAAAATCAAAAATATAAAAAAATATAAAAAATAAATAAATAATTCAAATAAAACTAAAACTAAATACAAAAAATATTTAAAAATAATAAAAAATCTATAGAGTCATCTACTAGCAAGAGGATTTTGAGTTCCTCTCAAATTCTTCCTCGCTAAGAAAATACTTCAACAAATCCCCAAATTTTGAAGTACAAACACTTCAAAAAAAAAATTACTTTCATACTATAAATACCCTCAAAACCTTATACAAAAATATAAAAAAAATCCTACGAAAAACAGAGCAAAAAAATCTAGTGAAAGAGGTTTGATTAATATTGATAGAAGCAAGAAGGAAAGATTCAAGTAGTTGTCATACGATTTTCATCAAACGACGAGGCATTCGCGAGATTGAAACAATGGAAAAGCTCAAAATACTATTAGATTTAATATCTTCTTAGAGTAATTTGATCCAACTACAGATTCGCTAGTTTGAGAGAGGTATACTCTTAACTTGGATTTTAGTTTTGTTTGAATCAATTCAAATTTGTGATAAATGTTTAATCTAATTTTTAAGGAATATGAGAAAAAATGTAGAGACAAAAAAGAAGTATAACAATTTTTTGTTTAGTATAAAATAAAATAATCAAACATTTAAAATATTTAAACCATATTGGAAATGGTGATTCTTAAAATAAATAAAGAATAAATTTATTAAAGTATTAGACGTTACTTTGGTTTAAAATAAAAAAAATAGTACAAATTAGTCTCGTGGAATCTGTCTAGGAAATAAAAAAAATAGTAGACGTCTGTATTAAAATCCTATCATTTGGATTATGAAAATTTGAGGGTAAATTTGCCTTTTATATCCTTTTGGGTTTAGGCTTTATTTTTTATTGTGTTGGAAACCTTAGTTTGATCCTAAACTAAGATTTTGTAAAAACTAAAAAATATCTTCTTCAAAACCATGATTTGAAAAGCTAGTTTGGGAAAAGACAAAAATTTTTACACTCAAAAGCTATTCACTAATTTAGTGTTTTTGGTTGCTTTTAGAATTTTTAAGGTGAAAAAACTGGTTTGAGAAGCTAAACTCAATGAAAAACAAAGCTTTAGATATTTAGGTTTAGACTCTTAAGTTTTAGATTCTTTCTTTTTAGCACCTTAGTTTAATTAAACTTTAGCCTTCTTTTTTAGATTTATTTTAATTAGATCCTTATTCATGAATTCATTTCATAATTAAACCAAAAAATCGGCTCTAGATTTAATTTGATAACTAGTTGATTTTGTTAATTTAATTAATTTATGAACTGAATTTTAATTATATTTTATTATGGTAGTGAAGTAGAAAATTAGACTTTAAATACAATTTAAAGTAAATTTTGGTTTAATTTTTTTGGTTTAATTTTTTTCATATTTGAATTGTTTTTGACATGTGTTTAGATTGTGTTATTCAATTTTGTTTTTTTAATATAGTAAATTTTTTATAATAGTGTTATTAAGTCGCCTTTAAAGTTTTGTAGATAATAAAATCCCTTTTAGGTACTAATTTTGGAATTGTGGGGGTACTATTACCTTCCTCAAACGTAACTGACTTTTGAACCCAATTATGACTCTAATTGAGACGCAGATCAATTTTATAGGTTTTCAGTCGTACCTATTCAAAATGACTGATGGCGACTCTAGTCTATGATGAGACTTTGAAGGTCTAACCAATTTTGACCCGGACTGAAAACGGTATCGACAAAACATGTATTTGAATTCATGTAACAATAGCCTAAAAAGAAATACACATTTAAATTCATTTAACAATGGCACAGAAAGAAACACATATTTATTAGAAGAAGAAAACACCCATTTGAATTCATTTAACAATAGGAAAAAAATAAATACATGTTTAACACAAAAAGAAAAAAGGTCAAATCTAAGAAGTTAACGTTAAAAATTTCACCATCAAAATCAATTTAATTTATATTATTTCATAATAATTTTAAATATTTAAATACTTAATAATTCGTCAAAACCAAAAGTTAAAAATTATAACTAAAAAATGTTAACATAAAAATTCCCAAAATAAATTATATAAAAAACTTATTAAAAATAATATTATAGTCTCACGGTTCAAATGAAATACCCGAATATAAGAAAAATATTTATGTATACTGAAAATAACCTTAATTTTCAAATACATCAAAGTTTCTAAGATAATAATAATACTTTGAATAACTAAAAGTTAGTTTTGTATTGAATAACAAAATAACCAGATAAAATATGAGATTCTTAAGGTACCGCATTGCCTAAAGTCCAAAAATTTGTAAGATGAAACTGAAAGGGAGTAAGCTAAAGAGATTAGTGTATCTCTAAGGTGTAGATAAAAACAACAAAATACAATTTACAATTTTTTTTCTAAAGGATAATATTTTAGAAAACAATCAAAACATAATGTATGAATGATGTCATACGCACAACACAAAGTCTAACAACATACTTCAATCACAGTTTAATCCAAAATCATAATTTATTCGAAATCTCAATATATCCAAAAACATAAATTCACGGGATAAAAAATCATAATTACTTGAAAAGTGAGAAATCTTAAAATCTGAACAATTTTATATATTTCTCAAACCACAATGGCATGTATGCATGGTAACACAAATGTGCAATCAAAGTTATAATATAAAAATTTGACACGCTAGTAAAACAAGAATATTTTTCTTAAAACACAAAATATTAAACATGTCACAGAAAAATATAATTTTTTGAATAAACACATATAATATCAGTAAAAGAACACACCTTAGCCAAAGCGACTCAAATTAATGAATAACATGGTTTTGAACTCGAACAGAAATAAAGAATAAAAATAGAGACTTTAAAGAATCTTGAAGGAAAAAAATTTATGGTTTTCTCTTGAACCATACTATGTATATATAGAGAAAAAAATAATTGATTCCAATTATAATTAAAATTCTATTAGATCACATTATAAATATAACAAATATTAAAAATAAGGTTGTATAATTTCTAAGAGATATCTTTTCTTCATCTTGGACTTTATATAATACATAATATATATAATATTAAATAAAGAGTTTTGAAAAAAATAATTAAAATAAAATAATATTTTTAATAAAAATAATTAATTGTAGAAAAACTTTTAATAAAAAATAACTAATCTCAATGAAAAATAGAATTTAATTTAAGAGTAAAATGGTCATTCAAAAGTTCTCAAACTTCAAAATATATATTATAATAATAAATAATGAAATAATTTTATTTAAATAACAAAAAATAAGGTTAAAAGCAAAATCATTAAAAATGGTTAAATTATGTATTTAACCATCAATCTCTTTAGGATTTTCAAAACATCACTTTAATTTTTAAATTCACACTCTAAAATTTATTCTTAAATTTAAAAAAATCAATTTAAAAACCTTTGAAATAGGATTTAAAAATTAAAAATACGAAAACTAGAATTTTAATTTGGGATTCCAAAATTAAAATTAAAAAAAATATTTTTTTGCGTGTGTTACATATCCTAGTCTGGAACCACCACCCTTCAAAGACTTAAAAGCTATTGCAAGCTTGAATACACTTTCAAAAATCAATTTTTTTTACTAGAGATACTCGGGTATAATGTTGTTTCAACTACAAATAAATTAGCGTTGTATGGTATAAATTATGTTTTGTATCAGTTGAGCCATACAGAAGAGGAAAGCTTACTTCATGCTATGAGAGATTGTTCAATGATTAGAGAAGTTTATGATTTGTGTAATTTGTCTGTTAGACTTCCACAAGGATTCTTTAATAGTTGTAGAAAATGGTTGAAAACTATGTTAAATTCTTTTGATAAAAAAACAGTTTACTTTCTTGCTTATTCCGCTTTAGAATATCTTGAACAGAAGAAATCACTGACTTCATAAAGGTATTTTAAATTCAGGTAGAATAATTGTAGATCTACAGGCAATTGAGTTGATCACTCCATCAATCCTTTGTAGCAAATTTGTAAGGTGGCCAAAGCCTGTTGGACAGGTGGTGAAGATCAATGTGGATGTAGCTTTCATACCCAACACTGAACAGGCTGTAGTTGGTGTTATTGTAAGAGACAAATGATTTTATAATTGATGACTAAGTGTATAATCTTCATGGAATTCACACGACTCAAACTGCAGAAGCTGCTGCTTTTGTTGTTGGGATCAAGATGATTGTTCACCAGGGATGATTAACGAGTTAAACAGTTAGTGAGTTTCTTGAACTTCACTCGGTCAAAACTTGATAAATATACAACTCGGATTACTCAAACTCGAACTCGACTCGATACTTTAACAATTTGAATTGAGTAAAGTTTAACTAGACTCGATAAGTTTGCGAACAGCTCGTTAATTTTTTAAAATATTTTTTAATAATTACTTTAAAATAAGTTCATTCAAAAAATAAATTTAAATAATAATTATTAATGTATGAATTATTACTTTAATTTTAATATGCTAGTTTGGTGTATTTATGGAATGTTACTTTTGAATTTAGGCTTTAAAAATGTCTATACACTCTTTTTGATATTTTTTGTTAAATTTATTAATTTAAGTTAATATTAAGTCTCATATGGTATTACTAAATTTTACTTTTAGGTAAAAATAAGGTAAGTTTTTTAATGAGCTTAACGAGCAACGAATCCAGTTGAGCAACAAAATATTTTAACAACCACGAGTCGAGCACAATTTTAACAAGCTTAACGAGCAACGATTCGATTCGATAAACAAAATTTTTTAACGAGCACGAGTCGAGAAATGCTCTACTCGCGATCGACTCGCTCGATAAGCACCTTTATTGTGGACATGGGAAGAAGTTAAAGTTAAAGGTGATTCTATGGTCATAGTGAACAAATTGAAGCCTGGTGCATTAAGTCTCTCGGCTACTGCTTGTTATCTTAGAGAAACACATTGTTTAGTTCACTTTTGCTCCTTTATTAATATTTTTCATGTAAGTCGTAAGGCAAATAAAATTGCCCATAGTCTAGTTCATTGAGTTCTTGAGTTTAATTATTCATTTTATTTTTTTTATTATATTTTTTTTTGTACAAAACATTTTGTTTTTGATGATATCATTTTTTTTGAAGGAAAAGGCCTCATTAAAAAAATCCTCTAGCCAGTCACCCCGAGAGGTGAGTAGGCCCCTATGGGAAAAAGAGTACCCAAGATTTTATTGAAGAGAAAAGGAGAACCTCTCCGAGATTACAAAAGCCCGAATAAAGTTAGGAAAGATACAGTCAAAAGAGCAAGAAGTAAAAGAACGTAAAGTCCTAGTAGCTAAAACATGGGCTACAACGTTTGCATCTCTAGGTACATAACAAATCTGACAATCAGGCAGAGTACCAAGAGTGGAGTGTATACAAGACACCAAATGTTGCATTGTGGACAGGTCTTGGTGATGAGTGTTGTTAACTTTGTTAGCAATTGAAGCAAAACCTGTTTCAATAATCACATTAGACCAGCCTTTGGAGACAACAAGTCTTAAACCTTCCAGAATTGCTAGAGCCTCGGCAGAGGTGGGGTCCGGACAGACAAGAGGCATAGAGAAACCACCGAGTATGGAACCAGAAGAGTCTCGAGCAATGACACCTGTAACAGCACACCTTAACACGGGGTCAAAGGACCCATCCGTGTTAATTTTAATGAAACCAGGGCCCAGTTTTGTCCATCTAGCTTGAGCGAAGGTGGGCTCAGCTAGCCGGGAACGTAGGTGAGAAGCATCGTTAACTGATATATAGTTATTGAAAAGTTTTTGTGCATTAGAAACAGTTAACCAAACTGGTTGAAGATGGTTGTTATGGACAAAGTCATTACGACAGTTCCATAAATTCTATAAGATCGTAATAAGAAACGAGAATTGATGCAAAGAAAGAAAACTAGTAACATCAGAAAGCCACTAGTGGAGGAAGATATAGGTATTAGACAAAATTCGAGTGGGGAGCCCTGCCAATTGGAGTGCCTCCTTAGCACTAAGACATTCCCTCATAGCATGGAGGGTGGATTCAATGGCCATGTTACAAATAGGACAAACTCTCGTACCAAGATTGGCTTGAAGAATTTTGTGGCCAACAAGTAGTGCATCATGACATAATCACCATACAAAGGACCGAACTTTGGGTAGAGTAGGCAATTTGGATAGAAGTTTTCAAATTTTAGAGGGCTTGTTAACTGGCCCTGGCTGTAAATGCAAAAATTGGTAGTCAGACCGTACTATATAAATACCCAAGTCATGGTGACCCTAGAGTGGTGTCGTTAATATCATTAATAATTGGTATATTAAGGATAATGTTAGCATCTTCATGGGAAAAGTAACCTCTTACTTTTGATTCGTCCCATCGGGGTAAGTTAGGAACCATGAAGGTACCTGCACGTAGAGGGACTTCGTCATTCACTTCGTAATCACCATAAAGGTGTACAGGCTGAGAGCCACCCCATCTGTCAAAGTAGATCTGGACGTTATTGGATATGATAGGACGTTTGAAAAAACCATTGCAAAGTTTAGAGATAGCTATGTTGAGATATTTCCACGCAAAGGAAGAGCTCCGAGTGTAATTAGAATCAAGGATCGAACCTGTTGGGTAGCACTTGCATTTGTAGATTTGACTAAGAAGGTTGTCAGGTTCACAAACTAAACGCCAGATTTGTTTACCTAGTAAAGCAATGTTAAAATGGTGTAGGTCACGAAAACCTATACCTCCTGCTACCTTTGGTAGACAGATAATGTCCCAAGGAAGTATATGCCAACCTCGTTTGTCGGCTTTTCTAGACCACCAATATCAGCGTACCGAAGTGGTCATATCATCAATAATGTTTTGTGGTAGAAGGTAACAATACATAACATATTGAGGCATAGATTGTATGACGGATTTTATGAAAATTCATCTTCCACTAAAAGAAAGAAGGTGTTTATCCCATTTACTTAGTTGGGAATTCATTTGATCCCTAGTAAACCCCAGGGTCATTGTCTTATTCTTTCCTATTAAGAGTGGGACTCCGAGATAAATGCATGGATCATCCATTTCTCTCACATGGAGGATATCATTGATTTTCGATCGTAGCGATGTAGAGGTTTTCTGCGAAAAGAAAATAGTAGATTTTTTAAAGTTTACCGCCTACCCAGATGAGGTAGCATAAGTATGTAAAGCTTCCTTAAGATGTTGAGCTTTTGTGGTTGTGTTTTTAATAAAAACGACACAGTCATCCGCAAAAAGGAGGTGGTTAATGCACGGTCCTTTCCTACTGGCACAAATTCTAGGGAGGTTACCATTTGTTTGCTCACCCTTGAGTACATAAAAGAAACAAGGAAGGGGAGAGAGGGTCCCCTTACCATAATCTTCTATTAGGTTTGAAAGATCATCAAAGGGAGTCGTTGATACGTACTTGGATGGATACTGAGGACACACACCTCATAATAAGGGATACCCAGTTGGAGTTGAAACCTAGGTTGATCATAATTTGTTCTAGAAAAGGCTATTCAAAACGATCGAAGGCCTTTTCCATATCTAGCTTTAAGCTCGTACCTTTTGCAAGAGATGTTGTATCAGTATTTAAAGTATGGATGAGCTCATGGGCATTAAGGATGTTGTCAGTAATGTTCCTTCCTTGAACAAAAGCAGCTTGATTGCCACTAATACACAAAAAAATGATAGATTTTAGACGGTTAACAAGTACCTTCGATACAATTTTATAGTGGGATTACTGATTTTGGGAATAAGAACAATGATGGTACGATTGACATCTTCCATATTAACCGACCCTCTCAGGAGTCTGAGGCAGAGGTTTGTAAAGTCTTATCCAAGGATATCCCAATGCTTCCTGAAGAAACCACTTGGGAATCCATCAACTCTCGGGGCTTTCCTCGGCTCGATATCACGAAAATCAATGGATACTTCATCTGCTGTGAATTTCTTATTAAGATCATTGTTCATTGATTCGTTAACAATAGTAGAAATGTTATACAAGATGGAAGACTCTATAAAAGGAGAGGAAGACGTAAAAAGATTTTGAAAGTAATTAATAGCAGTAGACATAATGTCATCTATATGTGTTTTCCATATATTTTGGTTATTGATAAGTCCAGCAACATGATTCTTTCGCCGTGGACAATTTGCTCTGGAATGAAAAAAGGAAGTATTTTTTCATGTAGAAAACTTTCAAGCTCACTTTTAGCAGAAATAAAGCTATGGATTTTCGTATCAAAAAGATGTCATTTGAGACACATATTAATGAAATCGTTCAGTTGGGTGATATGCTCATTGGATTTTATACGTTTGTTAGTTTGCCAAGTGGCTAGGAATCGTCCGATATCTTGAAGTTTCTAAAGGGTCGAACGAGATTGGTTAGACCAGATCTCTTTGATCTTAGTCAAGTCTTCTGGGTTATCAGCCCAACAATTCTCATAGCGAAAAGGAATACTTGAGTGTTTGGATATGAGAGCTCGAGATGGGATAGTATCCATTAAAATAGGGCAATGGTCAGAACGAGACTGAAAGAATGACTTAGCTTGGTAGTTAGGAAAGGTATTAAACCAGGCGGAGTTACCCAAGAATCTATCGAGTTGTTCCGTAATGATATCCGTATTACGACCAGATCTAGTCCAAGTGAACCATCCAGACGTTGGTTTACAATCGAAAAGATCATTCTGATCAAGACAATCTCTAAAATTATTAATTTGTGACGCACAAGACGAGAACCACCTTGTTTCTCATTGTCATAAAGAATTTCATTAAAATCCCCCTAAAAGCTAGGGAATGGAGGAGGCCAATTTTAAAATATCTATTAGTTGCCAAGTTTTGTATTTGTTTGCCGTTTCGGAGAAACCATGTAGGCCGTAAAAGTGAAAATGTAGTTGTCCAAAAGAAATAATCACATCAATATGACGATCCGAGCAAGAAAGCAAATTAGTAGTAGTTTTGTTATTCCAAATAAGAGCAAGCCATGTACAAGTAGGGTTGGGTTCAATGGCTATACAGCCATGCATTCCTAACTTAAGTTTAATACGATCCATATTGTGGTTGTTTAACCTAGTTTCACATAGAAAAAGAATATCGGCGTTATGTTTTGAACAAACACGTTGTAGAGCAAGAATTGCCTGGGTATTACCGAGACCCTGGCAGTTTCAACATAATATTTTCATTTTCCTCGGCGGGGTTGACCACTGTCAACCACCGCCGGAGAGTTTTTAACATTGCTCATCCCAACTAAATTAGTAAGTATAACATAACAGAAATATCGTAAAGGATATAAGAAAAGATGATAATAAGTTCTTGTAGTTGGTGACAGAAGAAACTTATGACCAATATATAGAGATAGAACTGCCACTTTAGAGGGAGAATACTCAAGAGGGATGTTAAGAGTTTTGTATGGTAGTGAGACACCATAAATGATGTTGGTAAAAGCCCTTTCCAAGGGTGGTATGTTCGTACAAGTAAAAGTTTTGATAAAAGGAAAGAAGTAGACAGGAAAACCAAAATAAAAAACATTGTGTTGTTGGAAAAGGAAGAAATAAAATAAAAAAAATTGATGTAGAATTGAAAGGTAAAGCCATAGAAAAAGTACAACATTACAACCCACTGATATAAAGATATCAAAGTAATACAGGAATATATGGTAAAACAAAATAGTGGTAAGAACAACAAAACGACAAAAGTAGTAAAAAATAAAACAATAAAGGTATTATTATTCCAAAAGAACCTCGGAAAAAGAGGCCTAAAGACAAAGGCTATACAGCCCTGAATAACTAACACGATCCTAAGGTAGATCAACAAACTGAAAAGACTAAGAAAAGGAAAAAGAAAGAAAACGACGACAAGCGTTGAAGCGACACAATGGAAAGTATGAACTGTCTGGGCGTTACCAAGGACCAAACAATTCCAACAAAGGAGTATCATTTTTCTCGGCGGGATTGATCAGAGTCAACCTTCGCTGGAGAGTTTTTTACGTTGCTCATCTCAGCTTTCTCAGAAGGTGCTTTGCTAGTTGCCCTAGGCCGCTTAAGCCTGTTGTTCTCATCCGAAGGCGGATTTCTCATGGTGCCTCTTCCTGAAGTAGTGCGGACAATACGCTTAGGAGTTGGAGCAGAGTCAAACCAATCGGCTACTTCCTAGAAGTCAGGGTCATTGGCTAGATCAGCCTCCAAATCTTGGAGATCTGGGTCCAATAAATTCACTTCATCAGTGTTGTCGGTAGATTTCTTCCTGTTAGTAACATTAGTGCTTTGATCAGGAAAGACCATTTGTAAGGGTTGAGGAGGACATCTTCGAGCAGATAATTTACTAGGAACTGTTGGAAGGAGTCTAGGACCCGTCGAGAAAGTATGCGAAGTTTCATTACTAGGGGCAGACTCACTGTTGTTGGCCAGGGAGGTATCAACGGGGTTTTGCCCTCCCCAATAGTGTTTGAAAGAGAAAATATAGGGTCTTTGCCTTTGCTATTAGTATTAGAGGTTTGGGAAGATGTCGATGTTGGTTGAGCATTAGACTCATTGGCAATATAGCGGATACGACCTTTTTGTGTAGCCGGAGCATCCTTCTTTTTAGGAACATGTCGTAGCCAGTCGCCATATAAGAGTTGGGCCGGTCGTGATTCGGCCGGGGTAGGACAAAAATCAAGTGAGTGACCAACTCTACCATAACAGTGACAAAAGGTGGGAAGACGTTCATATTGAAGCGGGCAAAATCTTGTAGAGTTCCCCCCACCAATAGCAACACAACACCGAAGAGGTTGTGTAATATCTAGCGTCAACACGACTCGAAGGTAGTCAACCATATTAAAATCAATTTTCCTAGTATCGATTTTTGTTACTGTTCCAATAATGGACCCTAGTGATTCACCAATGTTATTGGCAGAGTCCTCCAAGGCAAGAAAAAGATGTGGAATATTATAAATACGCACTCATATATTCATCGCGGTAAAAACATGTTCATCGAGATTGATAGTAGGATCGTATTGAGTTAGAGAGAGCCATTCATCCTTATAAGTCCAAGGGCCCCTGCCTAATATGTCCGACTTGATCTTCTCATCTTTGAAGCAAATGAGAAACAGATATGGGTTCAGGATTCGCATGGAAGCAAGCCTGGCCATAGTCCAAATATCAGTAAATGCTTTGACAATCACTTGATCATCTATATCTTTGGAGGATACAAGATTCCGTAAAAGGATGGAGTGTTCATCCTCTTTTGAGGAATCCCAAGATATATTGGGTTGGAAGATAGTTGCTTGCTCATCAACAGTGAATTCGAAATTCTCGAGTTGTTGGAGAAAGATCTTGGAATCCATTGGTAAGCAGTAAGAAATAGTGAATGGACAAATGAGAGAAGAAAAGAAAGATAGGCGTGTGGTGAATATTGGAGATGAAAAGTTATGAGAGGGATGGATGGATATATATAAGAGAGGAAGAGTTTGAAGTATAGAAGGAATGTAGGTGAAAGAGTTTTGAAAAGAGAGATAGTAAAAAAGAAAAATATTATATAAAACATATAATATATTATATTATATATGAAAAAAAGGAATAGATAATTTATCGCATTTAGTATGAGCAAATAAAAGAATTTGAGAAGAGATAGAAGTAATACAAGTAGCTAACTCTTGAGAATAGAGTTTAGTTGGAAGGAGTAAGGTAACTCGATGGCTATTCCTAAAAGAATTATTAATCGTAGTCCTCGTTCGAATAGGTATAAAAGACTTGTAAGTAGTATATATATACCAATAAATGCATGACATCAACATAGTAGAAGTGGTAATATAGCACCATGAGAGGATTAGGCAAAGTAGCTCGTTCGATAAAAGGACACCATGAAGGATGTTGGAAATATCCCTATATAAGGGTGGTACATTCAATAAAATAAATAATAGGGCAGAAAAAATAAAAAATAGGCGATAGAGAACTTGTAGAAGAAACAAGATCGTAAAGGAGTGAACCCAAGATGGAGTATGTAAACATAAAACACAGGCCAAGGAAACAAATATACTTGTCGAAATGGATGGTGTCGGCCACACCACAACCACCAAGATCGTGCATTAGCCAGAAAGTTGCAAAAAGAAACGGGTTCAATATCGTTTAGAAAATTTTGATGTCGACATGGGAACCAATCAATCTTTACAACACTGTAAAGATATTCAAGCCGATGGATGTCAAAACCCTTTGTATGGCGTATATCGTCACCATACTTGTACAAGAACCTCGAAACAAGTAACCAAAAAGTGCAAATAATCCAACAAAGAGAAAAATGTTGTACGGTTGTAGGAGTAACAAGGAAAAGCCAATGATGAGTATGGTAGAAAGTTAGAAGAACCAGTAATATGAAAAGGAGAGTGGATGACAATGAAAATAAAAATAAAAATAACAGCACCACAGTAAAGATTAAGGAGAAGCTTAAATCCACCCTAAAGGAAAAGGTTGACCACGAATTTATATATACATAAAAAATGGAAGCCTATCGTCGAGGGGAAAAGAAACGCAGTCATATAACCACCCAAGCAACGAGAGAAGCGTTGTTGATCGAGGAATAGTAGTATCATCCCGGCGAAGGGAGAAGCTTTTGATATGTGAAGCGGAAGGAATACAAGAAAGTGAAGTAGTTCGGGAGTGATATTCCGACCAATAAAAAGGAGATACATGATTATCCAGAAACCAAGCATAAAATTAAAACATTGAGAAGTTATTTAAAAAAACGAATAAGATTAAAATGATTACAACATTAAATATTGAAAGCTATTTTTAACTTTTTATTAAAATTAAAAAATAATATTAATTAAATAAAAAATAATAAAAAATTAAAAAATAAAAATAAAAATCACGTCAAAACATATGGTATACCAATAAAAATCACGTCAAAACATATGGTATACCAAATTAAATATTGAAGGTGGATTTTGCACCTAATGCCTTGAACATGTTGAAGGAGTTTCATTTGATGGCTTTGGTCAATTCTGACAGGTGCAAAACATAAATGGTGGTGTGGGGTTACACATTTTTGGTGATTTTTAAATGTTATTATAACTAATTATATTTTTCGGAATGGATACAAGATTTATATAATTATCTTTTTACATTTTTCGATTTATTTTTTATACATCTTTAATTATATCATGTGATTTTTCTATACTTCAAAAGTCTTGATAGATAGATTTTGTTTAGGGATTGCAACGGAAACGGATTGGATTTATATTATTAAATTTATGGTCATTTTATTATTGGTATGTTTTATCTCGCTCTCATTAGACTCTGTTATTAATATTAAAACTCGAATATCATTATTGGTTCAAAATCCAAGTTCATTAGATCTGCATAACTTCAGGGAAACCAGAATCTAAAACTGTTGCAGAACATCAACCAACATAGAAACACAGGGGGAGTTAAGATCTTGTAATAAATACAAAAACATTCATAACATATATATAACTACATTGTTTCATACAGGCAGTGAAACATCATACAAAACCAAGAGAGTTTCTTTTGTTTCTTCCCACTATTTCCGGTTAAACAAACATCGGATTTTCCTCCTTTCAAGCCTCTCCAGTAGCTTCTTAGCACCAGGGGTATCCATCTCCGACAGCTTCTTGAGATACCCGATTGCTCCGTACGAGATCATAAGTTTTTTGCATTTCTTACTGGACGAGAGAGATGCTAGGCATGACACTGCGTACTTCTTTTCAGTGTTTAGGGGACTCGAATCGAGCAACTGGACCAGATTCGGCACACTCTTTTCGTTCTTTTTCAGTTCCCTGCAATTCTGAGACAGGGTTACTAAGCTCGAAACCGGATTCGAGCAGATGCCTCTCGACAACTGTTTGATTTAGCCTCGAGCATCCTAATAAGAAGAGCAATGCAACCGGATTCGCCCACAAGCCTTTTCGTTTCATTTGTTTTGCAAATTTGACAGATGACCGAAGCTGCAGCTTGTTGAGCACCTGGTGATCCAGATTTTAGCACATGAACTAGTCGAGGGAAGAAGCCAAGTGACATAAGAACTTCTATGGATACCGAGCCAACCAAATTCCTCAAAGCTCGAACTGTGGATTCTTGGGGTAAAGGACTATCGAGGTATACCAATAGACTTCGAATTCCACCTTCTGAGACGACGGACCGTCTCAGATTCTCATTGCTGGCAGTGAGGTTCTGCAAGCATTCTGCAGCATATTCTTTGGAACCCAACAGAATTCCACAATCAAGGAGATTTATCATTACCTTTATTATGCCTTCCTCCGCAAGCAATTGTCGAACCTCGGGGACGGTTGATATGTTTTTCAATGTACTAGCAGCTGCAGCTTGTGAAACCGAGCCTCCAGTCCGGCAGGTTTCGATTAGTGGTTGAATCCCACCGTGTCCAACGATTGCTCGGGCTGTTTCGGTTACCATTGATAATCTCTGCAGTGAAATTAAGGCCTTCTCTTTACCAACTGTGCTACCGGATTCAACAAGTCTTATGAGAGGTGGTAAAACACCTTCAGAAACAAGCCAGCTCTCGCAACTCCCGGACTCTGCAAGCGAGCAGATTACGGTCACGGTCTTTTCCCGGATACGAGGAGAAGTTGCAGTTAACAACTCAACTAAAGCAGAGATATTACTCCGTCCCATAACAGACAATACACCCTTTTCATCCTCTTTCATGATCTCAACGAGGCAGTCAAGAGCTTTGTGCTTCGCTTCCAAGTGCCCTATCTGAAGACGAGCAAGCAATTCCTTTAGATGGCTGTGCGATGTGATCTCCGATTCCGATGAGGAAGAACCGATGAAAGATACAGGCAAAGTAGCTTCACCGAGTACACCGGTCTTGATCAAAAGTCCACAATCCCTTAAATTCAGATCCAATTTCCCTGATAATGCATCCAGATCACTCTGCATCTTAAGCTTCCCTTCATACTTCTTCTCCTTCAAACATAAACCCGCCAATTCGATCGCTTCCTCCAACGTCCTAGACACAGCCTGCAATTGCTCCTTACAAAGAGCATTCTTCAAGAAGAAAGGATGGCTCGACAAGTCCGATAACCGTGAAGGGACCTGCTCCAGTTTGGAAATTATCATCTTCCACTTACCAGGGAACCCTTTCACCTCCCTGGCCTTATCAAGTGCCATGGGAACAAGCTCTTGAGCACTCAACAACCATTCCTCAGCCGAAACCCCATTTCCTGTACCTTCTCCCATGATTCAGATATGTATCTGGATCAAAAGGATCATCAGAGCTGTATCAATGAACCAGCTGAGAAAAAAAAGAGAACTAATAATAAAGAAATGATATTTTTGATAGAAAAACAAGAAAAAGCAGTGGAGCAGTTACAATCATCAAACACTGAAATTATTAAATTAATCAAATACCATTAAACAAAAACAAAAATGTCCAAAACCGGAGTTTCTAGAGAATCTTGTCCTAACCACACAAAAGCTTGTTCACTGAAAATTGAAGTACCAAAAGATGCCCACACAAAGTCCTTTGCTTTATCAAGTGATCATTGAATGCCAACTAAAACATTTATGATCTTTTAAACAAAACATGTAATCATATGGAAATGAAAGAAATTACTTTCTAACTGCAAAAAATTGCAGCCTAATCAATCAAGCAGCAGTCAACTAAAGTGCCCATAATACCCTTTTGAAAGTAGGTGGGAAAAGAAGGATAAAAATCTGAACTTTTAACCATGGGAAATCCTTGTCATGCCTTGTGATCTAAAGACCAAGGCCAAGCATTTTCCTGGCAATGAAAGCAAAAAACAGATAAATAGTGTTAGCTGGTGATGGTAATGAGCCAGAGAAGAAACTTCACTTTGAAGAGAAGATAGGTTATAGCCATAGGAGTCACTATCCGAAGCTGTGTATTAAAATTCTCCAAGGTGGAACAAACCCCACTAACAATAAATTTATTTTCCGAGAAAATTCAAAGCAATAAGGAAATGACCTCAAATTGCTTTCACTTCCCTTGAAATTCACACAACTCTCAAGTTTCTACCATTTACTGTGACCTAAACAGTCCCCAAAATTGTCTGTTTGAAGCTAAGATCATGAGAAAGAACAGTGAGAATACATTCAAGTTCAGATATATGTGAGAAAAAACGATGGAAAAAAGAGAAAAGAACAAACATAAAAGTTGAAAAAAAAAAAACATTCTTTTTCCTTACAAGAACCAAATGACCAACCTTTACTACTACTCAGGTACTCTAAAGCTTGTCCCTTTTTCTCCTTCAAGCAACCCACTGTAGCTTAATCTTCAAACTTTTCTTTCCCTTTCTCTCTCGAGTCCCAAACCCAGAAAAATAATGCTTCCAAGAATCAGCAACAACACGCCATGGCTTTCGAAAATTTGAAACTCATTGAAGTATTCGAGGCTTGGACACGATTCCAAAATCGAACCAGCTTCCGGTGTGTCTTTCTCTGTCCTCTCTTTATAATAATAATACTGTCTGATAAAAGGTACCGTGTCAGAATTTTTTCAGATTCTGGGCAACTTTTGCCAGTTGCCAGCGAGGTTTCGATTGCCAAAGAAAGGCTGACTGGTGTGTTTTATTCATTTGGGACAGGAGGGTTTAATTGTCGAGCAGTTTTGATGAGTGTTACGGTTTTGATTTCGCTTTAGGACGATCCGACCGTTCGGATTGGCTGCAGTTTTTACCAATTGTTTTCCTCTTTTACAACCTTTTTTCCTTGCAGGTTTGTGTTGGTATTGGTAGAAGTTAGCTTTGATACGTTGCATTGATACACACAAGTCAACTATTTATTTATAATTTTATACTAGTACATTTTACTGCAGATAAAATTTAAAATTATTTAACTTAATACGTCGTATTTTATAATTTAAATTTTATTTAATTTTTTAATCCAATCTTAATTTATGAAATTTAAATCAAGTTGAGGTTTTGAGTTTTTATATAAATTTAGTTGAAATTATTTATCATGTTATAGTATAATTTGATTGTAAGTTAAACAATATTTCTAGTAATATAAGATATGCATACATATTTTTTCATATGGGACATACATTTCTTTTTTCTTCATATTTTTGTATATTAGTATATATATATATATATATCATTAAAAATTGAGGGACTCAATTCGAACTTAAAAACCAATCCACTAATTATTAAAAATTTTGAGTTACTCGAATTTTTATTTTATAATTTAAACTTTATTTAAAAAATTCTGAGTCGAGTTTAAGTAATTTTGAGTCAAATCAAGACGAATATTTTTGCCTCGAGTCCGAATAGAAAACGAATATATTTTTTTAGTTGAGTCAAACTTTATTCACCCCTATCAAGGGTGTACAACTCATACTAAAAAAACCGTAAATTCGAAGAACTAAAAATTTTAGCAAAAATTATTGGATTAATTTTAAAGTTTGAATTAAATATCTCAATTGCACCATATAAAAAATATATTATATATGATTATAGAAAATATGCTTTTAAAAAACTAGTTATAAAAAGCTATTTAAAGCTTAACTAAATAACATTATAACATTATAAATGTTTATTAACTAAATTTAAACAAAATTTTAAATAATTTGACTTGACTCGAATTTTATAAATTTAATTTGACTTAAAAAACTTTTAAATAAATATGTTTGAGTTTTAAAATAAGATTTTTTAACTTAATTAATTTAAAATTTGTGGACTTTGACTTAATCAAATATTTACCCAGACTGATCCTAATAAAATAGGCACATGGACGGAACTCGGAAGGTAGCGAGGATTAAGGGTTATAGTCTCTTGATTTTTTTTTTAAAAAATTAGAATTTTTCCTATTTTTTTAAAAATAATTTGGTCACCTTTTTTAAAAAATCATATAAACTTCAAAATTCTGAATAATTTTATTAAATCCAAAAAATTATCAAAATTTTTAAATAAACTCTTAAATTTAAAAAATAATTTAAATCTTTAAATTTTATAAAAATAAATTATCCCAAAATTTTTACTTCCAATTTCCCCTCTAAAAATGTATGCATCTATCCGAGGATGCTAGCGTCAGCATCGCATGATGGGATTGGGACGTTGTCGTTTGTTTGCTACCTTTCAACTGTTTTACCTTTTGTTTTGTTTTGTTTTTCCTACCCACCAACCTCCACAAAACCAAACAAAAAGAAGACTTTGGTCTCTTGTTTTAGCAAGAGCAAGACAATATTCAAATACTGCCATGATTTGACCAAAGGAGTCTTATTTTTAAGTAAACATGTGTTAACAATAGCTGTCGGTTACCAAACAATGTTGTGTTGTTATCTAGATTTGTACGAAAATAGAATAGCTTGTAACTTAAGGAGAGAGACCTTAATTACGAGCTCGGAAACAGTATTATTGGACGGGATTCAAGGCTCGGCGAACTCAGAATTTTAGGCTCAGGACCGGCTCGTAAATAATATTATAGAGCTCGGTTCGGGCTCGAAGTTTATCAGGCTCGGCTCTGCACGGCTCATCTCGACTCAAAATAGATAATATTGTTATATTTTTGTATAAATAGGATCTCGTTAAAAATTATTTTCATAACCAACGACGAAACTAAATTTAATATTGAGAAAGAGAAAATACTCAATTTATTTTAATTAATTTATTTTAGTAGAATTTTCTTATTTTATTTTCTTATTTTTCTTTTGTTAGAGAGATACTTTTAATGTATATGTAATTTATATATAATATAGTTATTCCGAGTCTATTCATAAACTTTTCGAGCCGAACTTGGGTAGGCTCAGTTTGGTTCGTTCAAGTCTCGAGTCGAACCCGAGCCCGAGTCGAGCTCACTTGAGTCGAGCTTTGACCGAGCCGAGCCTGAGTAGCTCACGAGTTGATCAGGCTCATTATTACCCCCTAATTACTATAATCAAGGACAAAGTCGGAATATAGAGTTGAAGTAAAATTAAAAATATTAAAAAATAAAAGATAAATTCATAAATATTAAAAAATTTAAGTAAAGGGACAAAAATTTTAAAAAAATCTTCACGGTAGGAATGATTGTGACTTCCCGCCTCCATTTACCTCTGTCATTGAGTATAGCTATCGATCGAAATGAAAGCACACCAACTATATATATGTTGAACCAACCAAATCTCATGAATCAATTCCGGAAAGCGATGCCTACAAAAGCTTTGCTTTGAGTCAAGCTGTATAACCGGGCCCGGTGATTTATCAGTTCAGCAGAAATCCCACATTTATCGCATCACAAATCAACCTACTGGTTGAATTGGTATATAGACAAGAATAGAATTCATCTGTCTCTTTTCTGCGTTATTTTATATGTAACAGGTTGGTTTGGGTGCATTTTGTCAGATTAACTTGTTTTCTTTATGTTAGAACCCAGCATCTCCTCGGTTCTTCCTGTTCTTTTATTTTAATATGTAAAGTTTGGTATTCATGATTAAGTAGTTTTTATCCTGCAAGTTGCTTGTGATCATTTATTATCATATATCATGAATAGTACAGAACCCACACCAAAACAGGACCACTCAACTGCTTCAACACCAGGCAACCAAAACCAGATTAACTCAACTCCACAAATTAAGCACCTTCACATTACTTCACATCAGCATTATTGATGTACAAAGTGTCTTGTTTTCTTCTGAGATGAAGATGGGTATCTCTTGGCATCCTGAAGTCACACCCTACCATTAATGTTCAATCGCACATCATCTTGTATATTGTACCGCGGAAATGTAAACCGAGCTAAATTCAATCAACTCGTCATATTGAATACAATGACATGAATATCTGTATATAGTATAATAACCTTATGGTTGGGTTTTGCCTTTCTGAACTAGCTGGATAGGTGCTTTGAGTAATTTATCTTCAGTATAAGCTTTTAATGTTGAGAAAGTTATATAATTCACGCATATGTGTGGGAAATATGTAATACTTGAATCTCACACTCTGTTTTTATAAGTTGTATGAGAGCAGTTAAGTTGATTTAAAATTCTCTTTGACTTTTAAATACTTAACCGAATAGATTTAATAACAAAATATCCGAGATTTAAATGGATAATTTTGGTTATCAAATCTACTAATTTTAGATAGATATTAACAGATTATCTGAGATTTAATTAGATTTTATCTGTTATTAAATCTAATTTTGAATAGATTTTATCCGAGATTTAAATGGATATTTTCGGTTATCAAATCTACTATTTTTGGATAGATATTATCTGATATTAAATTTAAAATTTAAATTTAAATCAGATTTTATTTAATTCTCGGACAGATTTGTCCCTGCTTTCAACCTATAAATAAGATGTTTTTCTCTCATTTTTAATCATCCCATTCAGAGTTCATCCGTCTTACTTGAAAGAGAATTAGAAAGCATCATTCTGTTCGACTCCGGTTCCGACGATCATTTCCTCTATAGTCCACTCCAAACTTTGGGTGTACACTGTTTGAAGGTCCGTGCTAACCTTCGGGGGACAACCTCCTAAAGTAACGAGTACACCCATTGGGATGATTTATTTCTAAGGCGGTGGCCTCCATACTATGACACGGTCAAACTTTCTATCAGTTAGTTCCTTTAATTTTTCCTATCAGTGCTAACGTCTTGTTTTGCAGTCTATATTTCCAACAATTTAGAAACAAATCTACTACAAAAATGATATTATTCTCAAGTTGGTTTTGGGTTTGATCAAGCTTGATGTACTTGACGGGTCAACTATCGAAGGTGGTGGTGAATTTGAAGATAAGAACCAAAATCCTAAAGATAAGGATTTTTTACTATCAGTAAATTTTATTTATTTATTATTACTGTTAGTAAATTATTTTCATGATTAACCATATATAATTTTTATTTGAATTTTGTAGATTCAAAATATACGTGAAATATTAGTCACGGTGAATTTTGAGATCATGATGCAAGGTCAGATTATTTAATTTATGATTTATATTACATGAATTTATATTAAGTCTTTACCTAGTCTGTAAGCTTAGTGAATATCTTTTAGACTAGGTTGTAAAAGAAGGTTAGATGAATTTTTTCTAGTAGAAAACTTATCTTGAGTATGTTTAATAATTTTTTTGTGGGGAATATATATATTAAGCATAACTTTTAAAAGACCTAAATGAGAAAAAAATATTCATAAGAGATTAATTGGAAAATAGTGAGATAGTTTAAAAATGCATGTTTATGATTGATTTTTTGAAAGACTTGGTATTTAAGTATGCTTTATGCATCACCTCTCTTTCTAAACCTGCCTGGTGCATTACTATGCTCATTATTCTAATTTACAAAATACTATGACTAAATAAAAATTCTATACTTAATGCAGAAGTTAGAATAATAAGCTTAATAATCTTTAAGATATCTTTCTTTTAGTCATAGTAGATGAATATTTATAGTGGTAAAATAAAGAGAAAATGATAGACATTAATGCTACTAAAAGATGTTTGTAGCTATTAAATTTCTTTGAGCTCTTTTCTTCAGAGTTTTAAAAAGGAAGAAAAGATTTGTCTATCTTAGAAGTGTGTAGAAATGTCCATAAAATTTCTCTTTATGAAAAAAAGTGTTAGGTCCGATAGAGGTGATGTATTTGGATCTAAATTTCTCAAAGAGGTATATGAGACGAATGACTTAGTTCATGAAACTTATATCCCTTATTTTCCTCAATAAAACGGCATAGCCGAGAGGAAAAATATCATTTTGAAAGAGATAATAAATTCATTGTTGATAAGTTTTGAGTTTTTTTAAATAGATGATAACATATTGGGGGATGTCATTCTATCGGTAAATTTTAAAGCTAGTAACTCATAAAGAAATTAGACTCAACCCATACGAATTGTGGAATAATTATGTACCTAACTTGCAATACCTAAAAGTGTGAGGGTGTTTGGCTAAAGTAGGTTTGCCCGACTTTAAGAAGTCCACCATCAATCCCTAAACCGTTGATGTAGTATTTATTGAGCATGCTACCAAAAATATCGTATGAGATGCTCTAGAGTTTGAGTTAGAGCCTAAATAAAGATAAAAATATCTTTTAGACCAGACTTTGTTACTTCCTTTATTTCCGAGATAAATGATTTAGACAACTTATCAGATCCTATAACTCAAGTTTTTCGTTAGATGAGGATCTTAAAACTTATGAAGAAGCTATGAGATCTATTGACACTAGTTTTTGGAGGAGTAGTTAATGATAAACTAGAGTCAATAATGTCTAAATCATACTTAGGAATTGGTAGACTTGCCTAAAGGATTTAAACCTATCAGCAACAAATGAGTTAAGAAGAAACTCATGCCAAATGGGTCAATCCAGAGTAAGGCAAGGCTAGTAGTCATAGGGTTCACTCAAAAATATTAAAGAGTTTTGATAGTTGAGATATCATCTCTACTTGAACCCCTTTTGACTCTAGCACTCATCTCGTTAAAAATAAAGGAAGTTGTGTTTCCCAGGTTGAATATGCTAAAATTATTAAAAGCCTAATGTTCTTAATGAACTATACTCGGCCCGATATTGCGTATGTTATGAGTAGATTGAGTAGATATACTCATAACCTTAGTGGTGAACATTGAATGACTCTTAGATGCTTACTAAAGTACCTTAAGGGTACTATGGATTGGAAACTCAATTTTGTTGGCTATCCTATTTTTTGAAAGGATGTTGTGACGCCAACTAGGTTTCTAACAGTGATAAGGTAAGCTCTACGAATGAATATGTTTTCACTTTAGGTGGAGTTGTAATCTTGTGAAAGTCTACCAAGCAGACTTGTATTGCACGCTCCATCATAAAGTCAGAGTTTATAACTCTAGACTTAACTAGGCAAGAAACCGAGTGGCTAAAGAATCTTTTAGCAGAGATACCTTTGTGGGGAAAACTGACTCCTCTAATATCTTTATTGTGAGACTCGTAATTTGCGATACATGTGGCTCTAAATCAAGCTTACAATGGTAAGAAGAGACACATTCGCATAAGGTATGAATTTGTGAGACACCTAATAAAGAACGAAGTACTCGTTTTAGAGTATGTTAAGTCGGAGATGAATTTGGTTGATCCCCCTACCAAAGGATTGAGCAGGAAACAAATTCTAGATTCATCGAGGGGGATGGATCTTAAGCCCATTGGTTGAGTGATTCATGGTGGATACCCAACTTAGTTCTCTAAGTTCAGTAAGGTCAAACGAAACCATGAAACGACTCATAGTGTACATGTCCATCTACCCAATCCCTATGACGTTTCATGTACATGCCCAGGTTGAGCTTAATGCTCTTAATAAATTTATAGCCCAAGTTTGGGTGGTCTTAGTGAGAAAGACTTGAATTTATCGATTTTGGTTGAATAACTACTCTTAATAAGTTCTTAGACCTATTGCGAAGGACTAATTGAACTTACCGCTCGAAAGGATGAGTTTATTTTTAAACTATTAATAAATTCTATCCAAAGAGGTTGGATTGTTCTATTGAGAAGAACTTTATTGAATTTACCGAACAAACATGTTGAGTTTTTATTCTTAATGATTTCTTAGCCCAGAGTTTGGGTGGTTCATTTAATATGAACTTGAAGAAAATCACCTTATTTTCTTGTGAGGTTGAGCTTTATACAAAGCTCTTAATTATTTCATAGCCCGATTTTGGGTGGTTTATGTTGAGATAAACTTGATAAAATAACCTATGTAAGTGAGAAGAGTTAGCCACCTTCTATGAAAAATGATAGGCTGTTTTTCTAGTAAACTTACTAAAATCCTAAGGTAAGACGGCTAAATATATATACTTTATGTATATACATATCTTCACATCGCGGACTATGGTGGATGAAGGGATTAGTTATGTGTTATGAGTTCACCCCGATCTTAGAAAGTTCAAGACTAGTTTCACTTATCTAAGAGAAGGATTACTCATCATCACTACGTATTAGTTCAAGATTCGTTCACTATGTACTTAAGTAACTAATCTCGCAAGTGCTCGTCTAGTGATAGTCGAACCTTGTGACATCATGAGGATTCTTTCGCATTAGTGGGGGATTGTGGGAAATATGTAATGCTTGAATCTCACACTCTATTTTTATAAGTTGTATGAGAGCAATTCAGTTGATTTAAAATTCTCTTTTAATTTTAAATACTTAACCGAATAGATTTAATAACAAAATATCCAAGATTTAAATGGATATTTTCGGTTATCAAATCTACTATTTTTAGATAGATATTAACATATTATCTGAGATTTAATTAGATTTTATCTGTTATTAAATCTAATTTTAAATAGATTTTATCCGAGATTTAAATGAATATTTTCGGTTATCAAATCTATTATTTTTGGATAGATATTATCTGATATTAAATTTAAAATTTAAATTTAAATCAGATTTTATTTAATTCTCAGACAGATTTGCCCCTGCTTTCAACCTATAAATAAGATGTTTTTTTTCTCATTTTTAATCATCCCATTCAGAGTTCATCTGTCTTCCTTGAGAGAGAATTAGAGAGCATCATTATGTTCGACTCCGGTTCCGACGATCATTTCCTCTACAATCCACTCAAAACTTTAGGTGTATACTGTTTGGAGGACCGTGCTAACCTTCGGGGGAAAACCGCCTTAAGTAGCGAGTACACCCATCGGGGCGATTTGTTTCTAAGGCAGTGGTCGCCATACCATGACACGATCAAACTTTCTATCAGTTCATTTAATTTTTCCTGTCAGTGCTAACGCCTTGTTTTGCAGTCTATATTTCCAACAATATGCACTTCATTGTTGTCTCTATTTTAGGTGCCAAGGTGGACCCTCTAAAAGTTGGAGGAACTACCATAGAATAAGTCGAGAGGAAACCTTGAAACCTTTTTTTTCCTTGAACCATAATGCTGAACAACAACACTTATTCTTGGACTAATCTTGGGGTTATCTGGTCCATCTAAATCGAACTCATGTGTTCGAGACCACTCCTTTCATTGTTGTAATATGAAACACTGAACCTGTCCAAGTTAAAGGATGGGGGCGGCTCATCCACCACATGGGGCACAGTGATGCTTGGTTGCACCACTTTTTCAGTATTCTTCATATCAACTAGGTTCTGGTGTTGGCAGCGCCTAAAGCGAAGTGATCAATCTGCATGAGTCCTTGATTTCTGCACCCATCTTTCAGAGGTTCCTTTGCCGACTCCCAACAATCTGAATCTTTGGTTTAGTTGGCTTAGTTATGGTGTATGGTGATGACAGTGGTGGCCATGGTGGATTGAGATCCTGCCATTAGCACCAAAACTTGAAAGGAAAAAGAATTATACCACCAGTAATTGTTAACTGAGAAACTAGCCTTGTTTAATTTAGTGAAGACTTATCTAATAATTTTTCATATAATATATTCGATTCAAAGAAAATTTGACTCATGTCAGGGGTCTAAATAAAATAGTCGTTACTTTACTATTTTTGCTCTTTGAATTCTGTTTTGCGTCTGTTTGCAGGTGGTTATCCAGCTGTCTGCTAAGCTGGCTTTTAGTTATTTCTTTTATTAAAGTTGTGTCGTTTTGGTTGTTATGGAATTAAGGGTGTCGCGACCTCTTTAAAAAACGCGATTTTAGGAGAAAAATGACTTGACTATTAATTTCTGAAAATATGAATTTTATCAAAAAAACCAAATTTTAAGAAAAATCTATAGTTTAATTTGAAAAAGTTGACTTGGAGTCGTCACCGGCCACTTAGGTAGGCCAGACACCATAAAAAAAACAAACCAGAGATTCGTTAAAAAATGTTGGGTTCGGGAGTCGGTTACGTGTAAGGACGACCCTTACAAACGCCCAAAAATTGGTACCTTGAAAAACATTACGTGACATTGATACTTTGAAGACAGATATTAATTTAATTTTTCATTGTTAAGTGAACATTATTTGAATTTTGGATGTCCTTTTGATTTAGAAGTTACACCACCTTTAAATTTGAGTTGAACGAGACGTCCTCTAGATAGGAAACCTCACCCAAATTTAAAGAAATGTAACTTCCGCTTCAAAAGGCTAAAGTAAAAATGCATGATTATTTTTTTATCTTGTTCATTTTAAGTTCTAATCCTAAAAAAAGGGCTCTATTACTTAAACTTTTAAGACCTAAGTTACTAGTGTTACTAGTCATTTACCTATCAATTTTATTAATTCTAAGCCTAAGTTATTTTATCAAAATTCTAGGTTTTAATAACACATGAATTCGATGCCAAGGTACACTCTCTAGGTCAGCATCATGGTACGTCAAAACACCAACCTCTTTAGTGTATCCGAGACATAAGATTCACATGCTATGTTACTAAATTTCCTCCCTAATTAAATTAATTAATTTAAGCGACTAGTCTTAAAAAGTCTCTAAATTAACTAACTTAAGTTTATTAAATGACCTTCCTAAAATATGCCATACAAAAACATAATAAAATAAGAGAACAAGATAAAAGGAACTCCTCAATTTTATTAGAATCATGGGTATTACAAAATTACATCAAAATTCTAATCACAAGAGTACAAAAGGGACATGAATTAGAAGAGATTACAAGGGAGTCGAGAACAAACCTTGAACGATGAATGAGATTTAATTAAGTGTGAAATTAATTTTTAAAGTTTAGGATTTTAATTAAATTAATTAATTAAAATTTCCTTACTTCAAAAGTTTAATTAAAAACTTAATTCAAACCTAACTTAGTGAATTTTAAGTTCAAAAGCTTAAATAGGGTTGGATTAAATTTAATTAAGTTAATTTTTAAATCTTATCTTAGAAATTTTAAATTAATTATGAGTCTTAATTAAAATAATTTCTAAATTTTAAGAATTTAAATTAACCTAATTAAAGTTTAACTTGGTGAAATTAGGGTTTATTAGATTTAATTAGTTTTAAATCTTATCTTTTAAAAATTAATTAAAATTAATTAAATTAATTAATTAAAATTATCTTCTATTTTGTAAGAATTAAAGTAAGCCTAATTAAAGTCTAATTTGGGTGAATGTTTTAAGTTTTAAGGCTAAACTAGACTTAACTTAGGTGAGTTAACTTTAAAGCTTATTTTCTAGAAATTAATTAATTTAAGGTAATTAATTAAAATAATTTCCAAAAAAAGTTAAGAATTAAGTTTCACCTAGTTTAAGCGTAATTTTAATTTTAGGGTTAAATTAACTTCATGTTAGATTTAATTAGATTAAATTAAATTTAAAGTTTCTTAAAAATTAAATTAAATCTTAAATTAGAATTTAATTAAAATATTTTAAGTCTTAAAAATTAATTTTTAATCTTAATTAAGTCTAAAATTAATTTAATCTAATCTTAGAGGGCCTAATTGTATGAATTCTAAAGTTCTAGGGGCTAATTAGGGGTTTCTAGGGACCTAATTGTAAGAAACTAAGGGTTTAGGGGTCTAATTGAGGTTTAAAGGACTAAATCATAAATCAGTTCAAACCTAGTGGGACTAAGGTGTAAATATCCCTATATTTTTAAAAAAACGCGGATCCGGTTTTACCCGGATCCGATCCGCCCAAGTCCAGCTGCCAAAACGGTAGCGTTTTGCCGAGTGTTAAAAGGCCCTTAGACCGAGTTGGCTCGGTCATTTGGACTCACGCCAAAAGGCTGCCGGTAAAACTCGTTATTGTTGATTTCTTTAATTCCTTTTTAACAGAAATATCATGCATGGTTAGCATGCTTCTAAATGCAAATGTTCCTATTATGATGCATGAGTATGGCCTTGAAAGGCAAGTATTATCAGTCAATTTGCCACTCTAAAGGGGCTGATCGACTCTTCTCCCTCTTTTCTGCATTCGAGGTTTTTCATTTCACATAGCGAGGGCAATTCTTCATGATTATCCTCTTTATAAAGCTGTTCTGAGGCGTTCTTTAAAGACAAATTTCGTCTGAATATCAGAACATGTTTGTTTATATTCTGTTATCTTAATCCGGAAAAACAAATCTTACCTGTAATCTTGAAACATAATAATGCCAAAAGATTTTCTGCATTAATTCATTCATGTTAATTCATTAGCATGATGCTTTGGGTAAAACTGAAGGCTCAAATGAAGGGAATGAGTATCTTTATTATAGCTTCTCATAGATTCAACATATAAAACAAACAAGGCAAAACAATTCAAAGGGAAAAGAAAGGAACAAAATGCGGGTTCCCAAACGCTCATCACATACGTTTATCCAGGCCTTTCCCGAGTTATAGATTCAAAAATGAGCTACTCGTCTAGTCGTTCTTCAAATGAGGATCCAACTTTGCAAACGTGAAGATCCTTCCGTACTGCTTGGTAGCTGAGAGGCCCGAATCGTCGGATGCCTATTTTCATTCATCTGGGCCGCCATTCCTGGTTTTTGACCCAAATACTCCGTTGGTATCGAGACGCCCTTTACGGGTTTTCATCTCGACCCCTCCTTTCTGTTTATCATCATTTTTTCGTGAAGCGCCCTTTCGGATTTTCGCTTCATTTTCTTTTTCTTTTCTTTTTTTTTTCTCTTCTATTCTTTCTTCTTCCTTCAGGCGTAGTATCTCTTGACTGAATCAACATTCACCGGTTTACTTAATTCCTATCCGTCCATTTTAGTCAAGATTAGTGCACCACCGGAGAAAGCCTTTTTAACAACATAAGGCCCTTCCAAATTGGGCATCCATTTTCCCCGAAAATCTCGGTGTATGGGCAAGATCTTTTTAAGCACTAGATCCTCCTCTCAGAATACTCGTGGTTGAACTTTCTTGTCATAAGCTCGAATCATCCGCTTCTGATACATTTGGCTGTGACAGATAGCTCTTAGTCGTTTTTCTTCGATTAGATTCAACTGATCTAAACGAATCTGTATCCACTCTGCATCTTTCAGCTTCACCTCTGATAATACTCGAAGAGATGGTATTTCAATTTCCAGAGGTAATACGGCCTCAGTACCGTACACTAGGGAATATGGCATTACCCCGGTAGAAGTTCTTATTGAAGTTCGGTACGCAAAGAGGGCAAAAGGAAGCCTCTCATGCCAATCTCTGTATGTTTCATTCATCTTCGATATAATCTTCTTAATGTTCTTGTTTGCTGCCTCAACGACTCCATTCATCTTTGGTCGGTATGCCACAGAGTTGTGATGAATGATTTTAAACTGCTCACAAGTTTCTGCTATCAACCTGTTGTTGAAATTGATAGCATTATCCGTGATGATCCTCTCTGGTAGACCATACCGGCAGATTATCTCTTTCTTCAAGAACTTGCAAACTGTCGTTCTTGTGATGTTAGCATAGGAGACAACTTTTATCCACTTAGTGAAGTAATCGATGGCCACTAGGATAAAGCGATGCCCATTTGAAGCCTTGGGGTGAATCTGCCCGATTACATCTAATCCCCAAACGGCAAAAGGCCAAGGCGAATTCATTGTATGTAACGGTACTGGCGGAGAGTTGATTTTATCTGCATAGATCTGGCATTTGTGACATTTTTTGGCATATTCTATGCAATCCCCTTCCATAGTAGACCAGTAGTATCCGTATCTCATTATTTTCCGAGCCATCGAGAAACCATTGGCATGCGCTCCACAAATTCCATCATGCACCTCTTCCAAAATACTTCTAGCCTCACTAGCATTGACACATCTTAGCAACACTTGATCTCTGCTCTTTCTGTATAAGACGTCGCCATCCAGTACGTATGCAGCAACCATTCTTCTGATTGTTCTCTTTTCAACGTCATTAGCTCCAAATGGGTAAACTTGGAACTTGACATATTGCAGAATGTCAAAATACCAAGGATTGTCGTCCTCTTCTTCCAAGTTGCAGCAATGAGCATATGTTTCATAGCTCTGCATCCGGATTAACATCATATCCTCCGGTCTGTTTGCTTGGAAAACTGAGGCTAGTGTAGCCAAAGCATCTGCCATTTGGTTGTCTTCTCTAGGAAGGTAAACGAATGATATCTCTTCAAATTCTTCAATAAGTTCTAATATCAACTTTCGATATTCCATCAACTTCGCGTCTTTGGTTTTCCATTCTCCACGTAGCTGATAAATAACTAATGCTGAGTCTCCGTATACTTTCAAGACTTTTATCTTTCTTTCAATTGCAGCCTTTAAACCCATGACACATGCCTCGTATTCGGCCATATTATTAGTGCACAAGAATTCCAACTTGCTCGTGAGAGGGTAATGTACACCGTCCGGAGATATCAGCACGACTTCGATTCCCCTTCCGAGGGCATTGACTGCCCCATCGAAATATAATTTCCATTTTTCTATTTCCTTGTTTTCTTTGACGGAA
This sequence comes from Abelmoschus esculentus, assembly GCA_035048815.1. Taxonomy (NCBI): domain Eukaryota; kingdom Viridiplantae; phylum Streptophyta; class Magnoliopsida; order Malvales; family Malvaceae; genus Abelmoschus; species Abelmoschus esculentus. The sequence goes on along the minus strand of JAUCBN010000026.1, from coordinate 4,674,817 downwards.
ATAGTCATCACATCCTATCAGGAAAATCGAAGCTTAGAGGCTCATAATCATCCGAGGCTCTACTCGCGAGAAAGTCCGCTATGGCACTTCCCTTGATTGCCTTCTGGCTGACATATACTATGTCAAATTTGGACAGCAACATTTTTTATCAAGCTAACCTCCCAGTCAATGCGTGTGCTTCCATTAGAAACTTCAAAGGGTCGAGTTTTGAGATTAACCACGTGGTGTGGTACAACAAATATTGCCTGAGTCACGAGTAACCCAAACGAGTGCACAACACATCTTTTGGATAAATGGGTACCGTGCCTCGCATTCGGTGAATTTCTTACTCAAGTAATAGATTGCTCTTTCTTTCCTTCCAGTATCATCATGTTGCCCCAGTACGCATCCCATGGAATTCTCGAACACCGTCAGGTAGAGGATCAATGGTCTTCCAGGAACTGGTGCCACTAAAATTGGCGCGTTGGACAAATATTGTTTGATCTTGTCCAATGTTTCCTGACATTCATCATTCCATTTACCTGGGTTGTTCTTTCGAAGCAGTTTAAAAACGGGATCACACCTGTCGGTTAACTGAGAAATAAACCGAGACACATAATTTAATCTCCCAAGGAAGCCCCGAACTTCTTTCTGTGTTTTTGGGGGTGGCAAATTCTGAATTGCCTTGACCTTATCAGGATCAATTTCGATTCCCCTTTGACTGACAACGAAACCAAGCAGCTTGCCGGACATAACCCCAAACGTACATTTATTAGGGTTAAGCTTCAGCTGATACTTTCGTAGCCTTTGGAACAACATTTTCAAATCCTGCACATGTCCCATAAACTTAGCTATCATATCTGCACAGGATGGGTTATTCTTTTTGGGACTTAGCTATCATATCGTCCACATAAACTTCGATTTCTTTGTGTATCATGTCATGAAAGAGTGTCACCATAGCTCTCTGATATGTGGCCCCGGCATTCTTCAACCCAAAAGGCATGACTTTATAGCAAAACGTGCCCCAGAGTATGGTAAAAGTTGTCTTCTCCATATCTTCTGAATTCATTTTAATCTGATTGTAACCCGAGAACCCATCCATGAAAGAAAACCATGAATGCCCCGAGGTATTATCTACCAGAACATCGATATGAGGTAGAGGGAAATTGTCTTTCGGGCTCGCCCTGTTCAAATCCCTATAATCCACACACATCCGAACTTTCCCATCCTTCTTCGGTACTGGGACTATGTTTGCTACCCATTCTGGGTATGCTGCCACTTGTAGGAAGCCTGCATCGATCTATTTCTGAACCTCTTCCTTAATCTTTAACAACATTTCCGGTCTCAACCGTCTGAGTTTCTGTTGTAAGGGCTTGCAATCTGGTCTAATGGACAACTTGTGGACGACTATGTCGGTATTCAAACCCGGCATATCTTGGTAAGACCATGCGAAGACATCTTTGAATTCTCGCAATAAGTCTATCAAATTCTGTTTTGCCCCAGGCGGGAATGCTGCTCCGATCATGACTTCCTTTTTCTCTTCTTCTGTGCCCAGATTCAGAGTTTCTATCTCTTCTTTGAGGGGCATGATTTGCTTATCCTCTTGCTCCATCAACCTTAACAATTCTTCAGGAATCTCGTAGTCTACATTGTCTTCACACTCATTGATTTCTATTAGACAAGAGATCCTTTTTAAATCTATTTCGGGTTTAGGCCCGGAATCATTCATGTGATCATTGTTCGGGAACCTGCGAAGAAGAATTTGTATAGTTGGATGGGAATAATAGATGAATAAGGATGAAGTGAATGAAGCGAATGAAAGAAAAGAAAAATATTTGCCATTGATGAAAGGGAAAAAAGCATCTTTATTTGCTAATAAAAAAACATGAAAAAGCCCATTACAGAAAATCTCCTACACTCGCGGGCAAAAGTATAGTGTGGTTTATGGCATTACTCTGTTTTGTAAACTACAGGTAAATCCTCTGTAGTCCAATTATTCAGAGTCTCGCTATGGAGGCACGGACGAATTCTCTCTAGTAGATTCATCCTTGGGACTTAAGAAATCCCTCCTACCATCAGACCTTCGAAAGCTTCTCCGAAGATCTCTTCTTCTTGCAACCTGATAGCCTCCAAGCGATTCCTTTCCGCTTGCTCCGTGACATTCACAAACCCGTGGGAGATGAAGTCGATCTTTGTACTTAATGAAGTCGGCTTCTTGGCTGCAGTCCTTCCATACCTATTCCAATATGCTTCAATTGAGAAACCTAACCCGGCTCGCCCTTTCTTCATGACCAGAGGCTTTGGGAGTAAGCTCCCCTGTAACTTTCTTACTAGCCCTGTTCCGGATCTGGCTCCTTTGCCAAGGGTCTGCTTGACGGTCATTTCGGTGCAGTTTGACAGCTTTAGACATGGGAATGTCGCACCTTCAGCGACGAATGCAGCGTTGATAAATTCCAAAGCCCCGAAAGAGCATTCTAGCGCTTCCTCGTTTGATTGCACATATGGTGTATCCGTAGAGACGGATGCAATGATGTCCTCCTCCGCCCCAACGCACACGAGCTTCCCATCTACCACAAACTTCAGCTTCTGGTGAAGTGATGATGGTACTGCCCCGGCGGAATGGATCCAAGGTCTGCCGAGCAAACAATTATAGGTAGGCTTAATATCCATTACAACAAAATCAATGTTGTACACGGACGGCCCAATCAGCAATGGGACTTCGATCCTTCCCAACACATCCCTTGTGTTCCCATCGAAGGCTCTGACTATATTCTGATAGTTCTTCATGTTTGCGACATCTATGGGCAACCTTTGCAAAGTTGCCATGGGTAACACGTTCAAAGCTGAACCGTTATTGATTAAAACTCCCGGCACCACATGACCCTTGTAGTGGGTCGTGATGTTTAAGGCCTTAATGGACCCCATTCCACCATCAGGGATCTCATTATCGGTGAACGTTATGTAATTATCTGCGGTAATATGATTAACGATTCGGTCCAACTTGTTCACTGATATGTCCTTTGGGACAAAAGTCTGATTTAACACTTTCAAAAGGGCATCACGGTGCCCTTCAGAACTTAACAGTAAGTCAAGGATAGAGATTCTAACGGGCTATTTTTTCAACTGCTCTACTATGCTGTACTCACTGTGATTTAGAAACCGTAGAAACTCATGGGCATACTCCTCGGTGACTAGCTCATTCATCTTTGGAGTTGGATCTGCGAAGATCTTCTTCTTTTCTGCAGGCTTAGTTTGGTCCTCTTCCTGAGCTGGCGAATAACACCTCCCGCTTCTCGTAAAATGACCTACCTCATTCACTGGTTCTGTTTCCACTTTCTCAACAACTTCTGGTTTCTCTGGCTGTACCTCCTTGATGGGCTTCGAACTACTCTGCCCAACCACACTCGTGGCGTAATTCCATGGAACCCTTTGTGTATCCTTAAACGGGAAGAGAGCTGGAGGGGTAATTACTATGCGAGGAGCATTTGTAGACCCAACTGGATTATCGCCCCTCAGCCGAGCTGAGATGACTAGCGGCCTGCTCGTACTGTATCTTGGCCTTGTATTTTCCGATGCACATATGTCTATCATTTTCCGCCCACCTTCTTTGGTAAAGAATTCCACCTCTTTGTTGTCCATCATTCTTTGTAACAAGCCCCTTAAGTCATCACATTGTTGAACTGTATGCCCGTGCACTTGGTGGAATTCGCAATACAAGCCTGCCCTGGTAGATTCTTTCATTTGCATCCCTTGACAGATGAGCCCGTTATCAAACAGTTGTTGAAAAACCCACTTTAAGGGTGATCGAATTTTCGACACACTCATTTTAACTTGTCTCGCTTGATCCTCTTCAATTGCATTCACACCCCGACCGCCATGATTCGGGAGTGAGTTTGTTGAGACACTGAGTTCATCAAATTTCAAAACCCCGACATTTATCATGTTCTGGATAATCTTCTTGAAGGCTGTGCAGTTCTCGATGCTATGTCCATGAACGTTAGCATGATATACACACTGGGCCTTCGGGTCATACCAGTGTGGATAAGGGGGTTTGAGCGGAATGATAAAGTATGGGCGAATCATATCAGCATCGTGTAGCTGAGTGTACAACTCAGCATACGTAACTGGGATCGGTGAGAAATTTGACTTTTCCCACCTTGAGTCTTTCTTGTTCGGGCCCTGTGAGCCACCTGCCCCTGACTTTGGTTTGAAAATTGTCATATTTTTCGGGGGTTCATACACGACAGCATTGTTTACTTCGTTGTCTTTCTTCTTAAAGTTCTTCTTTGAGCTGTCAGACCCTTCAATCCTCCCACTTTTGATAGCTGCCTCCATCAACTCTCCGGTGGCAACTATTTGAGAGAAGCTTTGCATGGATGTGCTCGTGAACAGACGTTCATACATCGGCCCTTTCAATGTCTCTACAAACATGTGAGTCATCTCCCGCTCGATCAACGGAGGCTGCACCTGAGAGGCCAGATCTCTCCACCTATGGGCATATTGTCGGAATGTTTCGTTAGACTTTTGCCCCATTTGCTGTAACATGACTCTAGTAGGCCCCATCTCCGTCACATGCTTGTAATTCTCCATGAAGACATGATATAGGTCCTTCCATGATTTTATACTCTCCCGACTGAGTTGTGTGTACCATCGGATAGCAGAACCCGTCAGACTATCCTGAAAGCAATGGATAAGCAGCTTCTTATCCTTGCTGAAAGCGGCCATCTTTCGACAATACATCGTCATATGGGCGCTTGGACACGACATTCCGTTGTACCTCTCAAAATCAGGCATTTTGAACTTTGGTGGCAGGACCAAATCAGAGACTAAGCTGAGCTTGAACGCATCAGTGCTTTTATCCACCGACCCTTGGACTTGAATTTGCTAGATCTTGGCTTCGAGATCCTTGAAGTGATCAACATACTTCTTCTCCATTTCCTGTCGCATCTTCTCCACTTTGCTCATAAAGTTGAGATCTGGGACTTCATCAGTATTCAGAGAAAAATCTTCAACTTCCACGGGGTGACTCGTGGATGCACCTACTGCATTAAACTGCACTCTCCCTAGGACTGAATGCGCTTTTGGTTGCCCTCTAGTTACCGTGTCTAACTGTCCTTCAGCTTCATCTGCCTCACCCATCGATGCCTTACCCCTCTTATCCTGCTTCGGGCCCAACAGAGCGGTTATCTGACTGATAATATCCGTCTGAATTTTGGTGAAGCCATCTTTCATGCTATTTTCTATCGCATCTAAGCGATTTGCGAATATAGCCTGATGATCCTCTAATCTTTGTAGTCTTTCTTCCATCGCTAGTCTCTTGGTGTGCGAACGCGTTGAATACTTGTATAGTATGTTTGCTATTTTTAAAAGTCACTACCATAAAACCTTTGTTATTAAACTTTATTTTTTAATTAATAATAATGCACATGATGTATGAATGCATGAATGCATGAATGCAAGCGGGTATTAAATTCAAAAAACAATCTCTTAAAAACATTCGTTTATCCAAAAAGGATTCACTACAACTTTAAAGATAATCTGCAAAAAACTATTGGCCCTAATCCCTAAGTTGGTCAACTCATGTAGTATGCGGACGATGGTTGCTCCATGCATTTCCTCGACGTTTGGCTGGTCTAGAAGAGTTGTCGCTTCTCCTGACAATATCTGTACATACGATGCAATACTTTTGACTCGCCCCTTGAAGTTGACCAACTCACTGTTCTGACTCTGGACCGTGCGTTGTGCTGCCTCATACTTAGTTTTCCATGCTTCTCTGGTATTCTGATTCAAAGCTCCCTCGAAGTCGGCTAACTTTTCTTGCAACTCTTGTACTTGGCCCTCGAGCAAAATAATCTTTTGTTAAAGCCCCTCCTTCTCTTCTTCTATTTTGACCTTGTCTTCGTTGTGATACTTAACCACCAGTTCTTCTAACTGTGTTACTTGGGTTGTCAACTCACGGATCGTCGCTCGATCTTTGTCTGATGTCTTCTTGGCTTTGGAACTTGCTTCTCTCGCTTCACAGTATTTCTTCTCGTAGAGCTTCTTGTATTCCTCCTTTTTCTTCAAAGCCTTGTTCAAGCGGTCAGAACTGTCCCCGACACTTTCCCTTTTCCTTTTATGCCCCTCGGATATTGGTATTGCTTGCGCCTCCCTCAAATCTTGATGTAGCCTCTCGATCTGAAGTGCCATATCTTTTTCTCTCCTCTCATGAGTTTGTACTTGGTACTTCGCAAGGTTCAACTCCTGCATGAGTTCATAGATCTTCTTATCTTGCCTCTGAAAATCCAAGTCCCGGTCCTCCTTGAGCTTTTCTAACGCTGATGGTGCTTCTAAGGTTACCTTGCTTGAAGACGGTCCCTCATCTCTCGGTACTCCTCAAAAAACTCCATCATTCGCCCTTTGCTCTCTCCACTCGTCATATCGGGCCATGATCTCAAACTCTCGATAGGGCTGAACCCTCTTAGGTGAGTCCCAAGTCTTCACAATCTGGGCTAACTTGGATCTGTACCCCTCGCTCTGGTGTGAAAAACTGAAATTGGCCATCCCCGCTGTGGCTGGAATAAACTGTTCGAACCAAATTGCCTTGAGACTAATAGAGGGCAGTAAGCCGTTCCACCCCATATACCCGCTAATGGGATCCAATCGTAGTCCCCGCATCGATACCGAAAAGTCGTTCCTCTATTCAACCAACAGGCCTTCCAAACGATATCCAAATCTGTCAAATCTTGGAAAAGCTCACTCCACTGGGCTTCAGTCTTTCTTCTCCACAACACAGCTCTTTAAGTGCTCTTCAATAGGTGAGTAGGTAGTCCTGAACCTTAGGGCGTTATACGGAGAGTTCCAACGGTGGCCTCTAAACCATACCTCCAAAAGCTGCGCACATCCCCAAAATCTTCCTTCACCGGCCCTCTTGCATGCGGTGAGTGATCGATAGGTATCGGCTAGTATGGATGGAACCGGATTTACTCCTTTGGACAACTTCTCGAACAAACCAACCGTGGATGGGTCTATGTGCTCGGGAGTTCTAGGAAATAGCACTAACCCATATATGCAAAGGGCGTACATCCTTCTTGCTTTAGTGGGCTCCTCGCTGCTCGAAGCTATCAAATCCTTGAAGACCTTCCAACTCACTCTCTGTCTCTCCTCGCTTGCGTCTTCATGACCCGTTACCTTCCGGTCCCAAAACTCTTTATCCTTACCAGTGATTTGCATCAACTTCTTCTTAAAGCCCGAAGTGCTGTTGGGCTTGACATATATCCTATCATTCTTAATCACTGGGCAATTGATCAGAACCTCGTATTCCTCTAGCGTAGGTGTCATGTCTATCTTCCCGAAGGTGAAACAATTGTAGGCAGGATTCCAGAATTGCGCCATTCCCCTCATTAGGTGCCTATCAATGGGGACCTTCACTAACAACGCAATATCCCCAAACTCCTTCTTGAACTGATCTTTCATATCGTCACTCTACTGTTCCCATACCTCTTGAACCTCGGAAAGACAAGGACTCTGATTGGTGCTCATTCTAACATACCCGTTTAGTGTAGAGACAATCCCTGTTGGCAAACTGTCACCCTTCTCATGCTGAACTGATTCGGACCAAGTCCAGACTTCCGTGTTATCTTCGCCTATAATGATCCCTTCTGACATTATTGGACACTTCTAAATTTATTGTTTTCCAAATTAATACCCATGCAAATATGCCAAGTAAAAATAAATGCATAAAGGACCAAAGAAAAAACAAAAAAAAGAAGGTGTTAGTAGGATAAATACGAAGATAAAACAATAAGAAAGTGCTAAATTGCGTAAAATAACCATAGAACATGCTAAATTGCGTAAAAATAACCAGAGAGCATGCTAAAATACGCAAAATAACCAGAGAGCATGAACAGAGAAATCCTAAGTTCGGCGGCATTTCGGCAGCATACCGCCTTATCTTATGGTCCCTGTCTGGCTCTAGAAGGGGTTGGTTTCTACTCTATATATGCAGGTTTTTGGTCTAGACACTGGGTTCTCGAACTGTCGTTACCGTCTACTACGATGATAAGACATCGATTCGGTGGTATAGGTCCCTTAAAACGGAGGTGAAGACCCCACGATGCGTAAGGTTAGTATACCGGAAGCAGATAAAAATCCGAAACTCGGAGCTGGAAAGCATCACGTCGGATAATATCTAACTCCCACTTAAGGGTGAAAGCTCGGGTCGAGAGCTTATGCATGAATGAAAAGATATATGAAAGTAAAAGGTTATCCTCGTTCAAATAATGTTCACTTAACAACAAAAAATTAAATTAATATCTAACACCAAAATGCCAAAATGCCACGTAAAGTTTGAAAAAATTAAGCCTGACTCACAAAAAAAAAATATTTTTTTAGGTTCCCAGCGGAGTCGCCAAGCTGTCGCGACCTCTTTAAAAAACGCGATTTTAGGAGAAAAATGACTTGATTATTAATTTCTGAAAATGTGAATTTTATCAAAAAAAAAACAAATTTTAAGAAAAATCTATAGTTTAATTTGAAAAAGTTGACTTGGAGTCGCCATCGGCCACTTAGGTAAGTCAGACACCATAAAAAAAACAAACCAAAGATTCGTTAAAAAATGTTGGGTTCGGAAGTCGGTTACGTGTAAGGACGACCCTTACAAACGCCCAAAAATTGGTACCTTGAAAAACATTACGTGGCATTGATACTTTGAAGACAGATATTAATTTAATTTTTCATTATTAAGTGAACATTATTTGAATTTTGGATGTCCTTTTGATTTAGAAGTTACACCACCTTTAAATTTGAGTTGAACGAGACGTCCTCTAGATAGGAAACCTCACCCAAATTTAAAGAAATGTAACTTCCACCTCAAAAGGCTAAAGTAAAAATGCATGATTATTTTTTTATCTTGTTCATTTTAAGTTCTAATCCTAAAAAAAGGGCTCTATTACTTAAGCTTTTAAGACCTAAGTTACTAGTGTTACTAGTCATTTACCTATCAATTTTATTAATTCTAAGCCTAAGTTATTTTATCAAAATTCTAGGTTTTAATAACACATGAATTCGATGCCAAGGTACACTCTCTAGGTCAGCATCATGGTACGTCAAAACACCAACCTCTTTAGTGTATCCGAGACATAAGATTCACATGCTATGTTACTAAATTTCCTCCCTAATTAAATTAATTAATTTAAGCGACTAGTCTTAAAAAGTCTCTAAATTAACTAACTTAAGTTTATTAAATGACCTTCCTAAAATATGCCATACAAAAACATAATAAAATAAGAGAACAAGATAAAAGGAACTCCTCAATTTTATTAGAATTATGGGTATTACAAAATTACATCAAAATTCTAATCACAAGAGTACAAAAGGGACATGAATTGGAAGAGATTACAAGAGACTCGAGAACAAACCTTGAACGATGGATGAGATTTAATTAAGTGTGAAATTAATTTTTAAAGTTTAGGATTTTAATTAAATTAATTAATTAAAATTTCCTTACTTCAAAAGTTTAATTAAAAACTTAATTCAAACCTAACTTAGTGAATTTTAAGTTCAAAGGCTTAATTAGGGTTGGATTAAATTTAATTAAGTTAATTTTTAAATCTTATCTTAGAAATTTTAAATTAATTATGAGTCTTAATTAAAAAAATTTCTAAATTTTAAGAATTTAAATTAACCTAATCAAAGTTTAACTTGGTGAAATTAGGGTTTATTAGACTTAATTAGTTTTAAATCTTATCTTTTAGAAATTAATTAAAATTAATTAAATTAATTAATTAAAATTATCTTCTATTTTATAAGAATTAAAGTAAGCCTAATTAAAGTTTAATTTGGGTGAATGTTTTAAGTTTTAAGGCTAAACTAGACTTAACTTAGGTGAGTTAACTTTAAAGCTTATTTTCTAGAAATTAATTAATTTAAGGTAATTAATTAAAATAATTTCCAAAAAAAGTTAAGAATTAAGTTTCACCTAGTTTAAGCCTAATTTTAATTTTAGGGTTAAATTAACTTCATGTTAGATTTAATTAGATTAAATTAAATTTAAAGCTTCTAAAAATTAAATTAAATCCTAAATTAGAATTTAATTAAAATATTTTAAGTCTTAAAAATTAATTTTTAATCCTAATTAAGTCTAAAATTAATTTAATCTAATCCTAGAGGGCCTAATTGTATGAATTCTAAAGTTCTAGGGGCTAATTAGGGGTTTCTCGGGACCTAATTGTAAGAAACTAAGGGTTTAGGGGTCTAATTGAGGTTAAAGGGACTAAATCATAAATCAGTTCAAACCTAGGGGGACAAGGTGTAAATATCCCTATATTTTTAAAAAAACGCGGATCCGATTTTACCCGAATCCGACCCGCCCAAGTCCAACTGCCAAAATGGCAGTGTTTTGCCGAGTGTTAAAAGGCCCTTAGACCGAGTTGGCTCGGTCATTTGGACCGAGGCCAACTAGGTCTGACTCAAAATCCTCTGAGGGCTAACACTTTAAACCCAGAAACCCAGCATAGAACGGATCAAACACACCAAAAACATGGTGTTCATCCAATGTTCATCCATGTTCTTCATGGGAATGAAGAACATGATGAACACAGTCTCAGGCCGCCGCTTTCCCCGCCACCAGATCTGAAGCGCCACCGTGAGGCGTCGCTCCGATGAGTTTTCCGGCCGCCACACTGAAGGTTCTGGTCGATCCTCCGACGGTGTTTTCGGCTCCGATGACAGCTCCGGCCGCCGGCGAGGCCACCAGAACCCTCTGATCACTCAAAAAACACCCCTAAATCTCCAGAAACCGATCTAAACACCCCAAAAAGGCTAATCAAACCCAGAAATCATCTACCCTAAAACCAAAACAAGAAAAGAACTCAAATCAATAAAATCAAACCGGCTTACCTCTTGTGCACCGGTGAAGATCCGCTCGAATTCCTATTCCCTTCCGTTTCAGACTTCTGATCTCTTGCTTCTCAATTCAATGCTTGATTCAAAAACCCGAAAATCCCCCCTCAATCCGATCGGTTGAATCCCTTTTAAAGGGATTCAACCCTAAAGTCCTAATTAACTTCAAATTCTCTAATCCCTTAAATCCCTCAACCAAAAACATGATCAACAACTCAACCTAATCCTATCAAAACCCCAACAAATCCGGCACTCACCCACAATCCTAAGTTTTCGACTTTCTTCAGATTTTCTTTTTTTTTTAAGTTTTAATATTATATTATATTAATTATTAATTATTACTTATTATTTATTATTTATATTATTTATTATGTATTATTATTATATATAACGTAAAAAATCATGTTGACAAAGGGTATAAGAATGTATCCCTTATCTGAGGAAAAACATCGATATACTGAATGAAATTCCTATTCTCTCGTCTTCTTCCTTTCTTCCTGTCTCTATTTTCTATCTCTTTTCCTTGCTCTTAGTTAGTGACGTTACAAGGGTATCAGAGCCTTCCGATCCACACCATGGTCGACGGTGTAGTTACTCGTAGTCAGACGGCGGCACAGCAAACAACGGCACAACTATTGCTTGACGCTCCGGCGGCTTCAAATCAATCTGTGAGTGTAGCGACCCTTATAAAATTCTTAAAAATAATAGGGGTGTGTAGTAAAAGGGAAAAGGGTCACTAGTGGAATTGAAATTAGGGTTTGAAAAGTGAAATTTAGGGATTTGAATTTGAAATAAAATTTTGGGGAAATTTAGAAAATTAGGATTTGATAATTAAAAATTAAAAATTAGGTTTTAAAATTATATACAAAAATTGGGAATTTTGAAATATTAAAAGAAACTTGAAATCTAGGGTTCTTAAAAAATAGAAATTGGAAGATTAAAATTAGGGATTTGAGAAAAGAAATTTTAGATTGAAAAGGGAAATTTTAAAATTAGGGATTTTTTTAAAAAAGGGTGGAGTCGCCACCGGCCACTTTGGTAGGCCGGACACCGTAAAAACCAGAGATTCGAAATGATTTGGGTTCGAGAGTCGATTACGGTTAAAAACGGGTTTAGGATTTAAAACCGCCCAAAATTGGCACCTTTATAAATTACCGCTTAATTAATTTTGAATTTTCCGGATTAAAGTGGCATTTAAATTAATTTTTGTTTAAAGATTCGAATCAATTTTATTTTTACCGTGTCTTTATTCGGAGGCAACGTACACACTGCGACCAATGCGTTGGAACACGGGCCCGTTACGACCGAATAAAGACGTATTTAATTAAGATTCATTAATTAATGTGGTGTGACAAATAATGAATAAATGAATCGAATATACAAATAAGTACATAAAATAAAAGCGGAAAGTAAAGTGTGAGAAATTAAATTACAACAAATATATACGAGAAATTAAAAGCGATAAATTAGATACGAGAATGTAAATATGATAAGATAAAGTGCGTAAATTAAATGTTAGATGTTAGATACGAGAAAATTAAATTGAAATAAAATAAAATACGGAAAATTAAATACGAGAAATAAAATGCGATAAATTAAAAGTTAGATGTTAGTTATTTACACTAAACGAGCTTTAAATAATACAAATCATTCCCCGTTGCGGGTCACTGTAAAGCCGATCGAACGAATAGAATTAAATAAGAAATAAATAATGAAATAAATAAATAACAACGATAATATAAAATAAAAGAATAAATACTACAAACATGTATGATACGTAAAAAAAATAATAATAATGTAAAATATATGATAACTTAATATATATATATATACATATAGATACACGTATAATATTTGAAACAAAAGATATGTAATATAATATATATATATACTAATATAATTACAATACATAAGTTACATATAATCTAATGACTACATATTTCTAATAGTTATAATAAACATATACTATATATCTTATATATAATAATACATACAGGGAAAGTTAAAAGACATTCAAAAGAATTTAGGCATTCAATGCCGTTTAGCAAAACAAGAAAGAATCAGCTTTTAAAAAAAAAAAAAACTGAAATCGTGATCTTCAAGGAAATTTAAATTAATTTTTAAATAAAATAAAATAAAAAAATTAAAAGAAACGAAAGGGTAAAAGAATAAAAACGTTAAAAATTTATTGAGATTCAATTAGTAATTAAGGAAACGACACGACAATCAAGAGAAAATAAATTTAATATATATAAAAGAATAATTAATATAAAAGAAAATGGAAAGTCAGAGAAAAAAACGCTTCTTCTTCTTCTTCGACTCATAAAATCTTTACATACTTTTTATGAGAATCAAAAACATTCTTCTTCTTCATCTGTTCACTCAAAAATTGGTACCGGATCACCACTAACCGGTGGCCGGCGACCGGCGGCCGGCGGCCAAAACAATGGTCACCCAACCTCTGCTTTTGTAGATAAATACTCATGTGACTTCGGTTTTAAAAGAAAACACCTTCTCTTTAAATCTCACAAAACCAGAACCTTTGAATCTGAGTTTTGAAAACCAAACCCGAAATCGTTTGTCAAAAATTGGTTCTGACACCCGATTTGAAGACCAAGCGTAAGAAGAGAGCGATCGGAGAATCGAGGAGAAAAGCCGACGACGGAAACCGAGCCTTTTCCTCAGGTAGACCCTTAGAATATTTAAATTTTGTTCGAATGAAAAAAAGAAATATGCTCTGAAAATTCTCTTTTGTATTTCTTTAGAGAAATCCCGTTCCTTTTACATTTGATTTCATTCAGGCTTTATAGCCAAATTTTACATGAAATAAATAAAGGAAAATGTTGCTGAATTGGCTGTCATTTGTTTATTTCTAATTCCTATTTTGTTTGCTTGTGTTTACTGGAGGGATCGTATAGGGGGGACCATCTCGTGTCCTTGCTTTGGGCGATTGCTGGTGATGTTGAGGTGGCCGATGATATGGCTGGGCGATTGATGATGTGGAGTTGATGTGATCGCCTACGTGGCCGGAGGTAGCCAATGACATGATGACCGGAAAGTTGAATGGTTCTTCATCAGAACCTTCTGGAAATTCCAGGAGATGGGCGGGTTTTGGGGCAGTCGAATAGTCGGATGGGGAGACGAATGGTTTTTGGGTCATAATCCGAGTCATGGGTAAGGGTTTCCGATTTAGTGGACCGGTTCAGTTGTTGTGGGTTTGGGTTACCTGGATTTGAGTGTGTAATTGGGTTTATGTTCTGTTGGGCTCAAATGGGTATTTGGGTAATGATGTGGGCCAGTTTAGGTTGGGCTTGGGCAGATGATTGTAAATAATATTATATGGGCCATGTATTATTTATTTTGGGGTTAAAATTTTGTAATGGACTTTTTATTATATAATATTTTTTGGTTTTGAATAATAATAATAATATTTTTGTAATTTTGGTTCATTTATTTATGTATCTCATATATATAGTTAATATTATAATTTAGGGATATGGTTTAGGGTTTCAGTTTAGGGGTAGGGTTTTGGTTTGAACCCCAGACAAAAATGGTTATTACAGTGAGTTAGGCTGTTTTTGATAAGGAGGTTTCTCAACTTCGGACTGAAATTGCCCAGTTGGATCTTAAGATAGAGACTCGAATGGCAGATTTGCGGACTTCAATTTTGATAGAAATACACAAGGCGGTTGCAATTGCGTTGGGAAAAAATCCAGTGACTGAAGGTATTTTGGGAGCTCCACCATTGATGGTCCAACCTTAGGGGAGTCAAACTCAGGTGGGAACATCAAGCCTTCCAGTTTCGACGGGGGTTCCTGCTTCGACGAGTGGGGTTCCGATAGTTCCGGTGGAGGTGATTCCAGACCACGACACACCAGAAGACATGGTGGATTTTTGCCCTTCTACAAATAACTTTGCGTACAAGCTCATGTGCCCAAAGTTTGATGGTTCCAATTTCAAAGGTTGGCTGGCGAAGTTGCATCAGTATTTTGAGGTTGAACGGGTTCCAGATTCAGCCAAGGTTCGATTGTTTATGTTACATTTGGAAGGACGAGAGTTACAATGGCATCAGTTTGCTACTCGAGAGATTGGCGATTTGGGTCGGGTCAGCTGGGACCAATCTATATAGTGGTTGCAGGATAGATTTGCTCTTGAAGGGTTCACCGATCCTTTTGCCGAGTTGGTCGCTCTCCAACAGACGAAATCAGTGGACAAATTCTATGAGAATTTTGTGTTGCTATTGAATCAGGTCAGTTTGCCAGATGAATATGTTCTTAGTATTTTTAAAAATCATCTTCGTTTGGAAATTAGTCAGTTTTTGAAGCTGCTACAACCTAAAAACTTAGTGGAAGCTTTTCATATGGCTAGGCAATTAGAATCTATCTTTTGCCCTGTAGCTAAGAAAGGATTCACTACGGGTTTTAGGGTAGCTTCGCCTACTGCTCTTTATGTTCCTCCCGGAACTTTAGTTCCTACTCAAAGTTTTAACTCTCGCAATGTGACCCCAAATGTTTTGAGTCCAAGCTCGAGTAAGGCCCAGTGGTGAACAATAGTAAGGGGCCAAAGACTTTAAACTCTGCTGAAATTAAGGATCGACGGAGGAGAGGCTTGTGTTTTTGGTGCTCCTCCAGATATACGCTGGAACACCGTTGTGCTAAGTCGCAAGTGTTTCAGATTTCAGTAGAAGGTACAGAAGAAGATATGGATATCGAAGAATTTGTGGATTGTACGGACACTTTGGAAGGGGACAAAAATGAGCAACCTGTATTTTCCCTACAAGCTATGTGGGGCATGTCATCTTGGGAGACCATGAAGCTTCGAGTAACTATCAGTGAAGTTGATCTGATAGCATTAATAGATTCTGGAAGTACTCATAATTTTGTGGGTATGACAGCTATGAAACGAGGAGATTTAAGGATGGAAAAGAAGATAAGTATGAAAGTAGCCGTGGCTGATGGTGGCATGTTGGACACTAGAGGAACTTGTAAAGGTGTGGAATGGATCACTCAAGGTTATGCATTTGAAGCTGATTTTTTGGTTCTTCCTTTGAAAAGTTGTGACCTTGTTCTGGGCATCCAGTGGTTATCTACCTTGGGTGCAATTCGATGGAATTTTGCTGATCTAACTATGGAGTTCATGGAGCAGGAGAGGTCAATTTTACTGGAAGGAATTAAACCAACCTCTATATCATGGATTGATCCTAAACCTTGCTCCAAAATTTTACAAAAAAGTGGACATGCTTGCAACTCTTGTATTCTGTTATTGAATGCTCGGTTGGATGTCAATCAAATGAAGGGAACTACTGGGATGCAGGGGCTATTGAGAAAATTTGAGGATGTGTTTACTGAGCCCAAGGGGTTGCCACCCGAGAGGGGACACACTCATAGGATACCATTAGTGGATGAGAAAGTGGTAGTCAAGTTGAAACCCTATAGGTATCCCACCTTTCAGAAGGATGAGATCGAAAGGATGACTAGGGAAATGTTGCAAACTGGTGTCATAAGAGATAGCAGCAGCCCTTTTGCCTCTCCAGTGGTAATGGTAAAAAAAAAGGATGGCTCGTGGCGTATGTGCGTCGACTATAGGAAATTAAATCAGCTCACTATGAAGGATAAATTTCCTATGTCGATTATCGAAGAACTTTTGGATGAATTAGGGGCAGCTAGGAGTTTTTCAAAGCTGGATCTTAGGTCTGGTTACCACCAGATTCGAATGTGGGAACCAGACATCCCTAAGACTGCTTTTCGAACCCACGAGGGGCATTTTGAATTTATAGTTATGCCCTTCGGGCTCACCAACGCCCCAGCCACTTTTCAAGGTCTCATGAATAAGATTTTTAAGCCCTTGTTGAGGAGGAAAGTGTTAGTATTTTTGGACGATATCTTGGTTTATTCAGCAACCTGGAATGAGAATTTACAATATTTGGAGGAGGTTCTGGAAATTCTCAGGAATCATCAGCTGTTTGCTAAGGCATCCAAGTGTAAATTTGGGGCTACAGAGGTCGATTACCTCGGATATGTTATTTCATGAGGCAACATATCCATGGAGTTTTCCAAGGTATAGTGCATCCAGGATTGGCCTACCCCTAAAACAATAAAAGAATTGAGGGGATTCTTGGGCTTATCAAGATATTATAGACGGTTTATAAAAGGATATGGAGTAATTGCAAGGGACCTCACAGACTTATTGAAAAAAAGGGGCTGGAAATGGGAAGAAAAGGAGCAAGAAGCTTTTGAGAAATTAAAAAATGCAGTCCAATCAACACCAGTTTTATCTTTACCTGATTTTGGGAAGCTTTTTATTGTGAAAACTGATGCTTCTGCTCTCGGTGTAGGGGCAGTGTTGGTACAAGATGGGAAGCCTTTGGCTTTTTTCAGCAAAGGCCTAGGAGTTAGGCATCAAGACTTATCCATCTACGAAAAAGAAATGTTAGCTGTTTTGTTGGCAGTAAAAAAATGGTCTCCTTACTTGTTAGGAAGACATTTTAGAGTGAAAATTGACCACCAAAGCCTAAAATTTTTGACAGATCAACAGGCTATTACTCCTTCCCAGCAAAAATGGGTAGTTAAAATGATGGGATACGATTTTGAAGTCATTTATCGAAGAGGAATCCATAACAAAGTGGCTGATGTTCTCTCAAGGAATCCTTTATTTGGGAGTTGTCAAGTTTTACATGGAAGTAATGTGTCTTCTAAACTATGACAGAGGGTTATCAAATCATGGGAGGAAGATCCAAAGGTTCAAAAGGTGATTAAAGCATTAACAGAAGGGAAAGACAAGTATCCTAAGTATGCTTGGGATGGGAGATTATTGAGGAGGAGGGGGAAATTGGTGGTTGGTGATGATGATCAGTTAAAAAAAGATTTCTTGGATTTTTTTCATAGTAGTCCCCTGGGAGGACATTCCGGAATCAAGACTACTATGAAGAGATTGGCTGCGGTTGTTTACTGGAAAGGACTGAAAAAAGCTGTAAGGAAAATGGTTCGAGAATGCAGCATCTGCGAACAAAATAAAAATGATTTATAACATCCTCGAGGATTGCTTCAACCATTTCCCATACCTGAAACAGTGTGGACCTCTATTAGCATGGATTTCATGGAAGGTTTACCTACTTCAAGAGGTAAAAATGCTATAATGGTGGTAGTCGATAGATTGAGTAAATATGGCCATTTTCTTGCTATCTCCCACCCATTTACAACAGTAGATATTGCCCAGGTTTTTATAAAAAATATATTTAAGTTGCATGGAATACCCGAGAATATAGTATGTGGTAGAGATAAGGTGTTTATGAGCACCTTTTGGAGGGAGTTGTTCAAACGAATGGGAGCCCAAGTAAATCCTTCGACCGCCTATCATCCGGAATCCGATAGGCAAACAGAACGGGTTAATCAATGTTTGGAAACTTATCTTAGATGTATGACCGGTGAGAAACCTAAGGAATAGAGTTGTTGGATATATTTGGCTGAATTATGGTATAACACCTCACACCATAGAACCATTAATACCACCCCTTATAAAGTTCTCTATGGGCAAGATCCTCTACTACATATCCCCTATTTAGCTGGTGATTCAGGTGTTGCTGCTGTGGACAGATCCTTGCTGCAAGTATCGCCAACAATCAGTACACGTTCGTGGTTGTTAAAAACTTTCTCCAAAGTGGTTTGGACCTTTTAAGGTGATAGAAAAGGTGGGTAAGGTGGCTTACAAACTCGACTTACCTAAAGATTCAAGGGTCCACCCAGTGTTTCATATCTCCCAACTTAAGAAGCATGTAGGAGCTGCTAAGGTTCAAGGTGAATTACCTGTGGTAGGTACGGATGGGACTATGGTGAAAGAACCAAAGAGTATACTCGACAAAAGGATGATTAAAAAAGGGAATCGGGCGGTCACAGAGGTTCTTGTGGAATGGACCAATTCTTTTCCGGAAGATGTTACATGGGAGCTCCTTTACAAGCTGCAACAACAATATCCTTCATTTAATCCTTGAGGACAAGGATTCTCTCAAGAGGGGGTTATTGTCAGGGGTCTAAATAAAATAGTCGTTACTTTACTATTTTTGCTCTTTGAATTCTGTTTTGCGTCTGCTTGCATGTGGTTATCCAGCTGTCTGCTAAGCTGGCTTTTAGTTATTTCTTTTATTAAAGTGATGTCGTTTTGATTGTTATGGAATTAAGGGTATAAAAATGTATCCCTTATATGAGGAAAAACATCGATATACTGAATGAAATTCCTATTCTCTCGTCTTCTTCCTTTTTTCATGTCTCTATTTTTTATCTCTTTTCCTTGCTCTTAGTCAGTGACGTTACAACTCAACTTCATGCTAACCAAATCTGAAGAAAAATATATATTAGTTCAAGAACAAAGGAAAAATAAATCAAGAACAATGTAACCAAAATGTATATCAGTTCCTTCAAGAGCTCTAGGCTGCCGGGATGCAGAATTAGATTGATCTAGTTCTGCTGTTCTGGATATATATACAAACGAAAAATAAATCAATACAAATAATAATTTACAGTAACAAGTAGGATCGGCAAAATCTCTTAAATATTGAAGAAAAAAAAATTATTTCCAAATATATTGATTGATCCTAAATATTTCCAAATATATGGAGGAAACAACAGTGAAAGTGAAGTCGGGCTCAAGAGAACCCGACTTTGAACAATTTTTATACGAAATTCAAAAAAAAATAAACAAAATCAAAGCCGAACTCAGGAGAGCCCGACTTTGAACAGTGATGTTACTGTTTGAAGTCGGGCTCAGCTGAACCCGTCTCCCTTGGTGCAGACGCTGCGTTTCAGATGGCAGGGAGTGCAGATGCAGGCGGGGTGGGTGGGTGGGGGTGGCAGGCTGGTTAGTCATAGGGGTGCAGGGGTAGGGGTGTAATATTTCAGAGGGTTAGTCACGGGTTATTTAGGTGTAAATAGGATTAAAAAAATATGAATTTATTTGGTATATATAATACCAATGGTCAGTGTAAAATCTCAAAGGGTGTAAAAGATTGTTGTTGGAAGTCGAGAGTGTGTATGAAAAAAATTGAGAGGGAGTAAGTAGAAGAAATTTGAAGCTTTGTTTCAGGTAATTGTTAATTTTTTACTGTTATTTTTTTTCTAGATATATTTTTTAATTTATAGTTCATAGAGTTCATTATGTTAAAATTTTATGAATAATTTTAAGTTTATATATTTTATGAAGCTAGTAAAATTGAAGTTATTTATATACGAAACTTGATATTTATTTATATTTATTTATTAAGTATATTATTTTATTTTATGTTATTTTGTTTTATCTTTGATATGTGATATGTTTTATTTTTTTATATTAATTTATTTTATTAATTTGATTTGAAACAAAAAATGAATCAGAATAAATTTCTGACAATTATCCATTATATTGGAAAAATTGTGAGAACGGATGCCGAGATTGTATTTGAAGCTGAAAACACAACAAAAATGCGATTTGAAAAGGAAATCACGCTTCGACAGTTGAAGGGGAAAATATCTCAAAAGATTGGAAGAGATATTCATGGTTTGCGTTACCGGTGGCTTACATGTGAAAATTCGGTAACATATTATGCAATCAATCTTGAAGATGATGATGATGTTGCAATGATGATTGCTGAACATGAATCTGTAGGTACTCGATATATCGAGTTATTTGCGGAGATTTTTAATGTTCCGAATCCTTCTAGAACTTTTATTAGAGAATCTTCTTAAATGAATTACGTTACTGAGACTGAACTACCTGGAGGCAGTTTCCTCGCAATGTTGTCTAGTGGTACAGCTAATGAATTTAATCCAGTTGACACTTCAACAGATAATGTGAACAACCTACGCGGTCGATGGGGAGAAGCTCTTGACGATTCTAGCGAGGATGAAGAAGATATTGATGATGATGACGATTTATTTCCGGATGATGTTGGTAATGCCTCTAATTATGGTGTGGGAGAATTTGTGCCACCCGCAGGAGATATTACATGTTATGAGCCTCCTACTCACATGGTGTCATTGGATTTTGATGCTATGAGAGCTGCTGAATTCCCGGATGTTTCCCGATTAACTTATACTGGCTCAGATGAATTATCGAATGACATTCAATTTGAGGATAAGGATCAAGATACATTGGCAGTGAAAGAGTATAGCATCAAGAATCACGTTGACTACATTGTAGTAGAGTCCAGTCAGAAGACATTCTTAGCCAAGTGTGTCAAGTATGGGCAAGAGTGCAACTGGAAGGTTCGAATTACCAAACGTAAACGGTCAAATATGTGGGAGGTCAGTAAGTACAGTGAAGATCATACATATTTACGAAGTTCTATTGCACAAGATCACCGAAAATTAGATATGAGTGTAATAAGACACCATGTGAAGAATCTGGTCAAAATAAATCCAAGGGTTCCCATTTCAACGATTCAGGAAACCATTGCTCAACAATTTCAATATCAAATAAAATACAAAAAAGGTTGGTGTGCTAGAGAGAAAGCATTAGACTCTGTTTATGGTGATTATGATAAGTCATACAACGAGCTACCAGCTTTATTGCTTGCAATGACGCATTTCATCCCAGGCACCATCGTGAGATATCAAACAAAAGATGCTTACGACCAACAAGGACAAGTTCATCAAGACTATAAATTTTTCCATCGACTATTTTGGGCGTTCAAGCCTTGCATAGATGGCTTCCCTTACTGCAAACGTATGATCCAAGTAGATGGTACATGGTTATATGGGAGATACTCTCATATATTGTTGATTGCTGTTGCGCAAGATGGTGATAACAATATCTTTCCGATTGCATTCACAATTGTGGAGCAAGAGTCGGCGGAAGCTTGGAATTTCTTTTTGAAAAATCTACGTGAGCATGTCGTGAGAGAAGATGGTGTTTGTATTATATCTGATCGAGGAACAAGTATCAAAGTTGCTATTAATCGAGAAGGAAGTCGTTGGACACCTCCCCACGCGTACCCCGCGTACTGTGTTCGCCATATCGGGAAGAATAGTATGGAACAATTCAGAAATCCATACTTTCGTAGTGATTGTTAGCATGGGTAAGTCTCTGATATTTGATTATATTTTTTTATTATATTTGTATATAAGTACACTAACAATATTAGTGACAAACAAGTTATATACTAACACATCCCGATTTTGAGAGGAAAATGACAAATCTAAATAGGTATAGCGACCGGCATTGGAATTGGGCAAATAGTCTAGAAAGGGAAAAATGAGCTCAATGTTACGATGAATCTGGAAGACGATACGGCCAAATGACAACCAACCTTGTGGAGTGTATCAATGGAGTACTAAAAGGATCACGTCATCTTCCGATTGCAAGCCTTGTAAAAGTGACATACTACAGGTTGGCTAAAGTTTGGACCGTAAAAGGGAAAGAAATTGAGGCATTAATCAATAGGGGCCAAAGTTGGGCTACAGACCTAGTGAGGAAAATGCAAGAGAATATGACGAATGCAACGTCAATGATAGTTCACAGCTTTGATCGAATGAATCAGACATTTGATGTTGTTGGTCTGAGACGCTTGAATCAAGCTACACACGCCAATGTATTTAGAGTTGATTTCCGACGGAGGTACTGTGATTGTGGAGCGTTTCAGGCATGGCGATACCCTTGTCCTCATGCAGTTGCGGAAATCATTTCCAAATATATTGATTGACCCTAAATATTTCCAAATATATGGAGGAAACAACAATGAAAGTGAAGTCGGGCTCAAGAGAACCCAACTTTGAACAGTTTTTATCCGAAATTCAAAAAAAAATAAACAAAATCAAAGCCGAACTCAGGAGAGCCCGACTTTGAACAGTGATGTTACTATTTGAAGTTGGGCTCAGCTGAACCCGTCTCCCTTGGTGCAGACGCTGCGTTTCAGATGGCAGGGAGTGCAGATGCAGGCGGGGTGGGTAGGTGGGGGTGGCAGGTTGGTTAGTCAAAGGGTGGTAGGGAGGTGTAAGCTTTTTTTTGAAAATTTTATAGGGTAGTGGGATAAATTAATTTAGGGTATTTTTGAGATAAAAAAATTGGTGGGAAGAAGAAAAATTTGGTTATAAATAGATGAAAATGTTAGATAGTTTTGAGATTTATAGAGTTAAAAGTGTTAGAAGAAGTTTGAAATTTGTAAGTATTTAATTTATTTTTATTATTTTCTGTTAATTGTTTTTATTTTAAGTTGATAGAAAAATTTAGTTTAGTTTAATTTTTTTATATTCTTTAATTTTATATTTTTTGTTTATATTTTTTTGAATTATTTTATTTTATGATGGTTAAAATATTGAATTATTTAGTGATAATGTAAGTTGATAATTTTTTAAATTATTTATGATAGTTTAGTTTAGTTTGGTTTTAGTTGAATTATTTTATGATATTATAACTTGATATATTTTTATTTTGTTTTGATAGTTAAATTTGTTAGATTATATAGTGATATTTTAGTTTATTCCTCAGTTTTTTTAAGTATTTTTTTATTCTGTAAATTTATATATTTTTTAATTATTTGATGATATATTTTAGTTTAGTTGAATTATTTTATGATAGTGTAAGTTGGTAATTTTTTAATTATTTTATGATAATTTATTTTAGTTTATTAGTTTAGTTTATTTTAGTTTGATTTGGTTTTAGTTGAATTATTTTATTATATTGTAAGTTAATTTTTTCTATTTTAGCCGTTTAGTTTAGTTTGATAAATTTTAAGTATATTTTTTATATTTTATTTTAGTTTGGTTTAGTTTAGTTTAGTTTACTTTGGATTATTTTATGATATTGTAAGTTGATATTTTTTTAGTTTATTTTGATAGTTTAGTTTAGTTGAATTATTTTATGATATTGTAAGTTCATAGTTTTTAATTATTTTTATGATAGTTTTTATTTATTTTTATTTTTATGATAATTTTTTATTACTTTATAAAATAAAGTAATGTTTTTTGTTTAAAATTTTTACAGGATGGCTGAGCAAACTCCTCTATTGTATTTAGATGATCGACACATTTCTAGCCTTACGGTTTCTGAACCGGTATATTTTTTTTATATAATTTATGTTTTAAATTTGCAATTTGTTAATTAATCATGTTATATTTTTTTATTGTAGGATACAACTGAAACATTTAGACATCATCGTTGTATTGTGAAAACTCCACTCGATAATAGGATTTTGAATTTCTTACATAGCAGTGGTTTTTATTATGCTACGTTTCTTTGTGGGTATAAGTTGGTATCAGGCTTAGTAACTACTTTAATCGAGCGGTGGAGACCTGAGACTCATACTTTCCACATGCCTTGTGGAGAATGCTCAATCACTTTAGAAGATGTAGTTTATCTGATAGGAGTCCCGGTCAATGGGAGACCTGTGATTGAGCGTAGTGAAGGGTCCACTGCTTCCATTTGTGAGAGGTACCTTGGAAAAGTCTCATATGGAAATAACGTCAAAGGTTCTCGGGTTAAATTAAGTTGGTTAGAGAGTGAGTTTGAATTGAATAATTATAGCCCGATAGAAGAGATTTATCAGGTTAGTCGAGCGTATATTCTGCAATTGAATGGTGGTATACTACTTCCTGATAAATCTGGAAATTTAGTTAGTGTTCGATACCTCAAATTTTTTAGTACACCTTGGTCTGGAGGTGAATATAGCTGGGGATCCGCCATTTTAGCGTGTTTGTATCGTGAGTTATGCAAAGGCGCTTTACTAGAAAAAGGGAAGAGAGTCGGCGGTATTGGCGGTTGTCTTTTGTTACTACAGGCTTGGGCTTGGCAACGACTGCCATTCTTCACTCCAGTTAGTCGAACTACTATACAGTTTTCGCTCTGTGTGAGGTAATTTAATTTTTTTAGTTTATTTTTGTATTTTATATTTTTATAAATAATTATAATTTTTCATTTAGGTGGTGCGATGAAAATCATGATACTGGATTAGCACATAATAACGTAAGAGTATGCAGATCTCTTATTGATTTATATTTTCAAGACTAGGTAAATGATGTTATTTTTTTAAGTTATAATTTTTTTCAATCTCATATTTTTATTTGTAAGTGATTATAATTTTTTTCATATTTTCGCAGTTTATTTGAAAGGCGTATGATGACGACCGCATTTTTGTACCGGATTATCTGATGTTCGATTCACAATTATGGTGTAGCATGGCACCTTTGATCCATTTCTCTACGGTCGAGTTTCACTTTCCAGATAAAGTCTTGAGATAATTTGGATTTCACCAGCCTATTCCGGGTATTCCACGCGACCATTACTTTCTTCATGCTTATGATGGGCGTGGTAAAGCTGAGACAGATTGGAAAGCCGTACATGTTGAGTATATTACTTTGTGGGCTAATAGAGCTCTAGCCTTACCAGTAAGATACCCAATCGAAGGAGCTGATTTTGATTTTGAGAGTTCGGAGTATATTCAGTGGTATCGTCATCATGGAAAACCATTTTTAATCATTGTTGAAGGACGAGAAGAATGCGAATGGTATAGGAAAAAATATGGTGGAAAAGGGAAAACTTCAGCTGGAACATCTCAAAGTTCAAATCTTTCGAGTCAAAACACGGAGGGTTGGCCAACAACATGGGAGCCAGATATGAGTAACGTAACACCATATGCGGTATGGGAACCAGAACTGACTCCTACATATATCCCTCCAGCTGCGGGTTCTAGTGGTGGATATCATAATCTTGTGTTTGATGATGCAACTTTATACAGACCTGAGTTTAGTCAGCATCAGTATCCCACTTTTGTTTATGACGATAATAGTCAATTCCAGGAAATGAAAAATATCCTGAATTCACCAGATTTGGCGGGAGGGAACATTAGTTCTATTTTCATGACACCACCTATGTATCCCTCTGTGATTGAAGATGATGTTGAAGAGGATGCTGAAGAAGATGCTGAAGAGGATGTTGATGAAGGGGCTGAAGATGATACATCACATAGGCCACAACGGGTGAGACGTCCACCGCGATGTTATCTTTCTACCACACCTCGTCATGGTCAAAAGTTGCATAAGAAGGGATGTACTTTTAGACTTTTAATCAGACTTTTAATTTCATTTCGTACTTGTAATTTTATCATTTCCTTTTATTCAGACTTTTAATCTCATTCCGTACTTGTAATGTTATTATTTCCTTTTATTCAGTCTTTTAATTTCATTTTGTACTTGTAATTTTGTTATTTCACTTTATTCAGACTTTTAATTTTATTTTGTACTTGTATTTTTTGTACACAAATAAACTTTATTCAAAACTCAAAGAGGAATAGATACAAATTGGGGCTCATTTGGACAATTAGTTCTAGAATGACCTTCCGCTCTACATATTGTGCATCGTTTGCGTTGTCCTTTCTCTCTATAATGTAAATCCATACTAGTATGAATTCGAGTTGATTTTGGTCTTCCTTTTGGAGTACGAAGAAGGGTAATTAGCAATCGGTGGGAACTCATTTCTGTAGATATTAACTATCCTCTGCAGATTGAAACATTCATCGACAAAGGTGTATGGATCAACTCCGACAGACATACATGCCGCAACTGCATGAGGACAAGGGTATCGCCATGCCTGAAACGCTCCACAATCACAGTACCTCCGTCGGAAATCAACTCTAAATACATTGGTGTGTGCAGCTTGATTCAAGCGTCTCGGACCAACAACATCAAATGTCTGATTCATTCGATCAAAGCTGTGAACTCTCATTGACGTTGCATTCGTCATATTCTCTTGCATTTTCCTCACTAGGTCTGTAGCCCAACTTTGGCCCCTATTGATTAATGCCTCAATTTCTTTCCCTTTTACAGTCCAAACTTTAGCCAACTTGTAGTATGTCGCTTTTACAAGGCTTGCAATCGGAAGATGACGTGATCCTTTTAGTACTCCATTGATGCACTCAACAAGGTTGGTTGTTATTTGGCCGTATCGTATTCCAGATTCATCATAACATTGAGTCTATTTTTCCCTTTCTAGACTGTTTGCCCAATTCCAATGCCGGTCGCTATACCTATTTAGAATTGCCATTTTCCTCTCAAAATCGGGCTGTGTTAATATATATCCTGTTTGTCACTAATATTGTTAGTGTACTTATATACAAATAGAATAAAAAAATATAATCAAATATCAGAGACTTACCCATGCTAACAATTTCACTACGAAAGTATGGATTTTTGAATTGTTCCATACTATTCTTCCCGATATGGCGAACACAGTACGCGGGGTACGCGTGGGGAGGTGTCCAACGACTTCCTTCTCGATTAATAGCAGCTTTGATACCCGTCCCTCGATCAGATATAATACAAACACCATCTTCTCTCACGACATGCTCACGTAGATTTTTCAAAAAGAAATTTCAAGCTTCCGCCAACTCTTGCTCCACAATTGCGAATGCAATCGGAAAGATATTGTTATCATCATCTTGCGCAACATCAATCAACAATATATGAGAGTATCTCCCATATAACCATGTACCATCTACTTGGATCATACGTTTGCAGTAAGGGAAGCCATCTATGCAAGGCTTGAACGCCCAAAATAGTCGATGGAAAAATTTATAGTCTTGATGAACTTGTCCTTGTTGGTCGTAAGCATCTTTCGTTTGATATCTCACGATGGTGCCTGGGATGAAATGCGTCATTGCAAGCAATAAAGCTGGTAGCTCGTTGTATGATTTATCATAATCACCATAAACAGAGTCTAATGCTTTCTCTCTAGCACGCCAACCTTTCTTGTATTTTATTTGATATTGAAATTGTTGAGCAATGGTTGCCTGAATCGTTGAAACGGGAACCCTTGGATTTATTTCGACCAGATTCTTCACATGGTGTCTTATTACACTCGTATCTAATTTTCGGTGATCTTGTGCAATAGAACTTCGTAAACATGTATGATCTCCACTGTACTTACTGACCTTCCACATATTTGACCGTTTACGTTTGGTAATTCGAACCTTCCAGTTGCACTCTTGCCCATACTTGACACACTTGGCTAAGAATGTCTTCTGACTAGACTCTACTACAATGTAGTCAACGTGATTCTTGATGCTATACTCTTTCACTGCCAATGTAGCTTGATCCTTATCCTCAAATTGAATGTCATTCGATAATTCATCTGAGCCAGTATAAGTTAATCGGGAAACATCCGGGAATTCAGTAGCTCTTATAGCATCAAAATCCAATGACACCATGTGAGTAGGAGGCTCATAACATGTAATATCTCCTGCGGGTGGCACAAATTCTCTCACACCATAATTAGGGGCATTACCAACATCATCCGGAAATAAATCATCATCATCATCAATATCTTCATCCTCGCTAGAATCGTCAAGAGCTTCTCCCCATCGACCGCGTAGGTTGTTCACATTATCTGTTGAAGTGTCAACTGGATTAAATTCATTAGCTGTACCACTAGACAACATTGCGAGGAAACTGCCTCCAGGTAGTTCAGTCTCAGTAACGTAATTCATTTGAGAAGATTCTCTAATAAAAGTTCTAGAAGGATTCGGAACATTAAAAATCTCGCAAATAACTCGATATATCGAGTACCTACAGATTCATGTTCAACAATCATCATTGCAACATCATCATCATCTTCAAGATTGATTGCATAATATGTTACCGAATTTTCACATGTAAGCCACCGGTAACGCAAACCATGAATATCTCTTCCAATCTTTTGAGATATTTTCCCCTTCAACTGTCGAAGCGTGATTTCCTTTTCAAATCGCATTTTTGTTGTGTTTTCAGCTTCAAATACAATCCCGGCATCCGTTCTCACAATTTTTCCAATATAATAGATAATTGTCAGAAATTTATTTTGATTCATTTTCTGTTTCAAATCAAATTAATAAAATAAATTAATATAAAAAAATAAAACATATCACATATCAAAGATAAAACAAAATAACATAAAATAAAATAATATACTTAATAAATAAATAAAAATAAATATCAAGTTTCGTATATAAATAACTTCAATTTCACTAGCTTCATAAAATATATAAACTTAAAATTATTCATAAAATTTTAACATAATGAACTCTATGAACTATAAATTAAAAAATATATCTAGAAAAAAAAATAAAAGTAAAAAATTAACAATTACCTGAAACAAAGCTTCAAATTTCTTCTGCTTACTCCCTCTCAATTTTTTTTCATACACACTCTCGACTTCCAACAACAATCTTTTACACCCTTTGAGATTTTACACTGACCATTGGTATTATATATACCAAATAAATTCATATTTTTTAATCCTATTTACACCTAAATAACCCGTGACTACCCCTCTGAAATACTACACCCCTACCCCTACACCCCTATGACTAACCAGCCTGCCACCCCCACCCACCCACCCACCCCGCCTGCATCTGCACTCCCTGCCATCTGAAACGCAGCGTCTGCACCAAGGGAGACGGGTTCAGCTGAGCCCGACTTCAAACAATAACATCACTGTTCAAAGTCGGGCTCTCCTGAGTTCGGCTTTGATTTTTTTTTTTTTGAATTTCGGATAAAAACTGTTCAAAGTCGGGTTCTCTTGAGCCCGACTTCACTTTCACTGTTGTTTCCTCCATATATTTGGAAATATTTAGGATCAATCAATATATTTGAAAATATTTTTTTTTTCTTCAATATTTAAGAGATTTTGCCAGCAGGATCAAGTACACGCCATTCTTGTCAGAAGTGATATTCCCACTCCATAAGTCTCCATGTAACAAACATGGCTCTATAACAATGTCTTCAAAAAGAGGTGCCATGTTCTGTATTAGCCTTTGTCCTGTAAACAAGATTTCTATTTTTATTTAAGAAAAAAACATATGACATTCTGCTTTAGCATGCTGATCATAACAATCAATATCTATTTCTATTATATAACAATCAATATCCAATCAGAACACCAAGAATTTATCGGTGGAGTACAACAAAGGCAGCACATATTCACTCGTTAAAACTTAAAAAAGGAGTTCTGAAGCATACATACAGACCATCTTGAATTCCTTGATCGCATGAATGCTAAAATAGAAACATGGCAAAATACTTTTAAATGACATTAGAGAAATGAATGACCAATTATGATTGAAAAAAATAATGGCCTTTTCAAGATTGCACCTGCCAATAGTATTATCAACAGGAAAACCAAAACCTTTTTCTGATTTCCCAGCTGTATGCATTTCTGCTAGCTTCCTTCCTAATACAGACTAACAGATGATAAACATTAAACAATTAGGATATTAAAGACAAACCATCACTGTTACCAATATCAACAAAAAGGAATAAGAAGAAGGATTGCACAACACATCAAAAGAAAGGACTAGCATCAGTTTCATAGCAGCTTGCAAGCTTGATTCAGCCGCCTCCCACAGGACGAATACTTGTAATCTGGGTTGCTTTCCCTCCATTCTTGAACAGGATCATCACTCAATGCTGCCACTGTTGGATCAACAACATGAATTAAGCATCAGGAAATAGAAACTTCCAAATTAAGCCCTTTGAAACACAATTTCTCATAGCACACAGGCAAAACCCAAAAGTAAAATTCAGTCTTACCCATGAAACAGACATGAAAACCTTTCAAAAGGACGTTAAATAAATGGTGGGTAATGGAAATAAACAATTCATTCAATCAATACTAGAGAATTCCTAGGACCCCATGGCTTGGTCCTGATTCTCCTGAAACATCTAAATTCAACCATAAACAAACAGCTAGTCCTGCAAAAAGGGAGGCAGTGATAATGTTGCTTACTGGCAAATGGTCTGTGTTTGGTGAAGCCAATTAGAGGAAGACAAAGTATAGACGGTGAAGAAACGCCGAGAGAAATAATTCCAATGATGCTACCATTCTCTGGAAGACTGTAATCTCTATGTTTCTCTTACTCGCAGACTAGTCGCTGGCAATCCTGTCCTGGTAGTGTCAAGTTGTTATTGGCAATGTTTCAACGAGTTTTGATTTGTTCGGCTTTGGGATTAACCCTATTCCTTAGAAGTTTAATACGTACACCGTAATAGGCTAGCTATGAAATTACAAAACAATACTAATTCTATTTAAAATGGACGATTCTAAAGTAAACCGTAAATGAGACGAGATAGATCGCGAGTTATTCAAGTTCAATTTGGTTAAAACTCGTTTTTATTGTACTCGAATCGAGTTCTTGACGAGACGAGCCAAGCTATATGATACCCGACTTGAAAAGCTCACGAGCTACTCGAAAATATAAATATACTATTTTTTTATAATTTAAAATCTAAATTTTTAAACTTTAAACCCTAAAATCTAAATCCTAAACATAAGTCTTAAACCCTAAATTAACAAGGTTGAGTTTACACAACTTGTGTATCAAAGTTTTTTTTTTTTTCCTTTAGGCTTAAATGAGATGTGAAAGATAAGAGTTACTTAGTCTAACACGAACAAAGATCGATCAATACTTGGCTCGATTAGGTTCGGAAAAAGCTTAAACTCGACTCGAGTTCTTAACGAGTCGAGCCGAGCTCAGATTTTTCAGGCTCGTTTAAAATTACTCAAGCTCGAACTCGATTCAAAATCTTAACAAGTCGAGCCAAGCTTAGCACTACTCAAACTCGACTGGCTTGTTTACACCCCCTACACACAATATATCTAGGGTGTGGCTAAAAGATGATAAGTTTTAAAATTTATACATGAATTAAAAATGTTAAATTTTTTATAACATTTTCGGTTGAATATTTTTCAAGTATCGACACTTATTTTATAAGTATCGATATTTTATTTTAAACTAAAAATTTATTGAAAAAACGAAGTATTGATACTTACAAAATAAGTATCAAATAAAAACTCAAAAATACTATCAAGAAGTCTAATATTTTCTATTCGTAAATAAATTTTAAATTTTATCATCTTTTAACTGTATTATTTATAGTGAGATTTTAGATAGATGCAATAAGAGCAATCGCATGTAGTCCCAAAAGAGAGAGTCTCAAAAATAAAGAAATTAAAGTAAATTAGATATTTATAAAAAAAAATATAAATATCTATAATTATGTGTATATAAAACAATTATCTAAAACTTAAAATATGAAAAAAAATATTATTTTTAGGTGAAAATTGAAAGGTTTAATTTTTAGATATTTAATATTTAATTTTTTATTACTCAAGAGGATAATCTAATAATATCTTTTAACAAAAAAACTTAAATATCCTATTAATTGTAAAATAAAAACCTCGTTTTAACAAAAGAATATCACTTTTTCTATCGTAAAAATTAAAAATTTTACCTTTTGAGTTTGGGTTGAAAAACACTTTCAAACACAATTTTTTCTCAAAAATTTATTCGTTTAGCATTGCTTTTGATCTCAAACCAGCTTTTAGAGCCAAAAGTTAATTTGAAAATCAATGCTAAACACACCTTCAGACCTTATTTTTGGTTGTTTTTAGCATCCGAAAAGCACCTTTTTAAGTGCTTTTTCTTAATTTGTTTTTTTTTCTTTTCTTTTCAAATCAATTTTCTCACTCAAACCAAAAGCTAAAAATTATGACTTTTGGATTGGAAAAGTTAGTTTGCTAAGTAAATTTACTTTTTTTACCCTTATAATATATTTATTAAAATAATGTTTCTGCATACGAAATTATAAAATAATATATTTTATAATATTTATATTGAAAATAAAATTATTTTATTTATAATTTATTTTAAATTTATTATTAATTTATAATTATTATGTCCGTATATATTAAAAAATTATTATTTATAATATATTTTATAATTTATTTTAAATAAAATTATTAATTTAAATATCTTTTAAGTTTATTTATACCTTACAACATAATGTCTTAAATAGACATTTTATCTTCTCAAAGTCACTTTTTGACATCAATGACAAACACTACTAAGGGTGCTTAACGAGTTGAGCAGCTCGTGAATTATTCGACCTCGATTCTGTCAAAACTCAATAAATACTCGATCTAGATTGACTCGAATCGATACTTTAACGAGTTGAATCGAGCGAAGTTTAACTCAACTCGATAACTTCGTGAGCAGCTCGTTAATTTTTTAAAATATTTTTTTAGTAATTTCTTTAAAATTATTTTATTCAAAAAATAAATCTAAATAATAATAATTAATTTATGAATTTTTACTTTAATTTTAATATAATAGTTTGATATATTTATGGATTTTTACTTTCTAATTTAAATTTTAAAAGTGTTTTATACATTATTTTGATATTTTGGTTAAATTTGTTAATTTATGTTATTATTAAACTTCATATAGTATTTTTAAATTTTACTTTTAGTTTAAAATAAGGTAAGTTTTTAGGGAGCTTAACGAGCAACAAGTCGAGTTGAGTAATAAAATATTTTAACGAGCACGAGTCAAGCAACAAATTTTTTTAACGATAACGAGTTGAGTAATGCCTAATTCGCGATCGAATTGCTCAATAAGCCCCCCTAAACACTACCTAACTTTCCAAAATCATTTTTTCTACAACACTTTTAAAATCACTTTTTCAACAGCATATTTTAAAATCAATGCCAAAGTAAATCTTAAGGTGTGTGTTTTGTTGCTTTTAGCAACCTAAAAGCACTTAAAAATATTTTTATTAAATTTTCTTGCTTTTCAAATCAATTCTTTTATCCAAATCCAAAAGGCTAAAACTTATTACTTTTTAGCTGAAAAAACTAGTTTAAAAATAAAATTACTTTTTTACCCTTACAATATATTGTTAAAATAATGTTCATGCATACATAATTATAAAATAATATATATTTTATAATATTTATATTAAAAGAAAATTTATTTTAATATAATTTATTTTAAATTTATTATTAATTCCATAATGGTTATATTTGTATATAATCTAAAAATAGTTTATATTTTTAAATTTGTTATGAATATTATCTATGTGGATGTCTATCATAATAAGAACTCTATCATTAGAAATATTATCTTCATTAATTAGAGTTTAATATATTATGCACTGTTTATGCCTATAAATAGATGAGTTTGTGAAAGCATTGTACACAAGTCAATATTGTGAATAATACAAATATCTCTCTTTATATCTTCTCTTTGTTCTTTCACTCTTGTTCTTTATTCTTGTTTTAGTTTACCGATAAGTTCTTTGTTCTTTCACAACACGTTATTAACACAAGATTCTAACCAACGGAGGTATTTTTCGTTTGAATCTTAAAGGAGTTATTGACAGGAATTTGTTACTAGCATAAGTCAAAGATAAGTTCTTCTCCCTTAATTATATTTTATTTACCGATTATTTTTCTCTCTTGATCTTTAATTTGATTTTTAATTTATTAAAATCTTTGGTTGTTTCGTGTTTGTGTAGCAATAAAGTGATTCAATTCCCATGGTATTTGCCAACAATTCCCGAAAAAGATTTTAAGAAAATATTGGTGATTAAACTTTTCACATATTCAAATTAGTGAAAAGTTCGATATGTTTTATTTATTTAATTTTAGATTTCTTTTGTCTTTATTTTTAACCAATATTTATTTATTTTATTATTATGATGAAAGATTATATTTTAATCATGTTCTAAGTATTACATGATGATATTAGAATAAATATTAAACCTTTAATTAATATGTTCTTTGTTATGTTGGTTTAATCCGAGTATATTAGTTGGACATCCCATTCTGCAAGGCTACTGGTCTCAAAGGAGGTTCTTTTTAAAGGATCTTGTGAAATAGTTTAACAACGCCACGTATAAGGGTTAAATTTTTGTTCCTTATTGTATATATATTGGTTGATCAATTACTATTTATTAGTATGAATATTATAAAATCTATATTTGCTTGAAAGCAATATTTTTTATTGAAAAACTCGACTACAGATTTCTCCCAATTCAAGTTACAAAAATCGTCTTGATCAAAGAATTTTTATGGGAGACATTCCATTAAGTGAATGCATGCATGATGCTTATTCTATGCAATTATTGGATTTATGACATTCCCTAAAGTGAATGCAAGCATGATATTTATTCTATGCGATCATTGAATTTGTTTCATTCCTTGAAGTGAATGTAAACGTGATAATTCACTATATGGTAAGTGAATAAAACTCAATTATGTCTAAGAGTATCACTGATGAGGATATGTTAGAAAAACATACTCCATTTTTTGCTCATTAATGTTGTCTTAAAGTCACAATATCATACAAGGGTTTTAAATACCTATCAGTCTTCGCTCCATTCTCTGAAGTGAATATGATATTTTATAACGGAAAGAATAAATGTCACATTAGTAATTATGGTCATGATTGAGATCATAAAATAGACATGGATAAGATGATTATTTTAAGAATATATCCACAAGAAGTGAAATTATAAACATGACAAGAATGATAGAGATCATATCAAAATCTTTTATGTTATCAATGCGATGATACAAACCATTGATCCCGTACTTGTCAAACACCGAAGTATTATGGACTTTATCCATAATCATGAATGATAAATTAAAGAAAATATAAACAGATTTTCTTTGTAGCGAAAATAATGACGTTATTGATCCAACTCAATTGGATATTGATAATTTTTCTTATAACCCTTGAAGGGAATAATTCGTCATTTATTTTCTTTATAAATTCTAAAAGGAATAATTGATCTTTATTTTATTTTGTTTAATATTAATTTATTTATTTATGTTAATTTGCTTTCATTTATTATTTATTTATGTTAACTTACTTTATATATTATTTATTTATCTTTTATGTTAATTTTTCCTTTAAAAGAATATGATTACTTTCAGAATAAAATATGCAATAATTTATGGATATTTATGCTTAGTAGACAGTGCAAATGCTCATACAATATTTAAGCATAAGAAATATTTTCCCATTTAAATACAAGGGAAATATGAGTATTATATCTCAAAGTACTGAAATATTAATGCTTCAGAAGATCTTTTAAGAGTTTATCTTTGATAGATAACTGATTTGATATAATGTGCTATATTTAATATTTTGCATTTGCTGAAGTGAATGGTACAAAACACATATTTTTCATTCCCCGAAGTGAATGAAATAAAGCACATATTAAAAGGTGCATGGTTATGCATATTTTCCCATTTTAAATTCAAGAGAATAATGTGAGTATTATATCCGAAAGTATTAATATCATAGAAGGCTCCGACTGAGCAAATATATTATTGCCAAATGGAACTTTATTCCATATTTACAATGCATTATGCTCGTCAAAGTCATAAAGAGACTTATTGAATTTTAAAGATATTTATAGAAATATATTGAGAATATTAGTTAAAGGGATGATGATTATCTCAATATTACGAGTATAACTCAAGGAAATAATGAAATTTTGGCAAATTATATGCACTGTCATCCATATTGTACTACATAAGAATTAGTAAAAATTGAAGCTCATGCTATTGTAAACTAGATGTTTACTGATAATTTTATTTGGCATGACCGGTTAGACCATCCAGGTTCAATTATGATGCAAAAATTTGTTGATACTTTTATGTGGTCATTTATTGAAGAACTAAGATTTTCTCCATGGTAATATTTCATGTGATACTTGCTATGGAAGCAATTTGATTATTCAATCATCAATATCTAAGATAGAGTGCTATCAATTTTCTAGAACGGATACAAGGTGATATATATGGGCCTATACACCTTTTTTAAAGACCATCTAGATATTTTATGATTTTTATCGA
This sequence comes from Abelmoschus esculentus, assembly GCA_035048815.1. Taxonomy (NCBI): domain Eukaryota; kingdom Viridiplantae; phylum Streptophyta; class Magnoliopsida; order Malvales; family Malvaceae; genus Abelmoschus; species Abelmoschus esculentus. The sequence goes on along the minus strand of JAUCBN010000026.1, from coordinate 4,638,319 downwards.
TGCATCGACTAGATGGTTATGTGTATCCTTATTATTAACTCGCAACTTGGTGTTTGCGAGGCTACTTGTTCAGTTGATAAAATTACGAGCACATTTTCCAGATTATTTTATAAAGACAATCAGTCTTGATAATGTTGATGACATATAATTTTACATGTAGTATCACAAATTCACATCAAGCCAATAAATGATCATAAGTTCTCCCTATTACAAATGGTTTTTGGTCAGGAACCAAATATTTCTCATCTTAGATTTTTTGTATGCGATATATGTTCTAATTGCTCCACCATAATGCACAAAGATGAGTTTTGTTGGAAATATGTATCGGATTTAAATATCTTGAGCTTCTAATAGGGAATTTATTTACAACACGATTTATTGACTATCATTTTAATGAGTCAATTTACCCAACATTAGGGGAAGAAAATAAATAGCTGGAGAAAGAAATAAGTTGGAATGAATTATCATTTTCTCTTTTTGATCCACATGTTACACAATGTGAACTATAAGTTCAATGGATAATTCATTTAGTAAATCAATTGCCAGATGATTTTGCTAACCCTAAAAGAGTGACTAAGTCACATATACCAGCTATTAATGCTCTGATTAAATTTGATGTCATAGAATGACAAACTCTAGTTGCTAATGAGTCTAACTTACACTTGAAGCTTAGTAGACAAGTAAGTTTCAAAGAAATCCTCGAAAAAAAAGGAGCTATATTTTATGATGGTCTGACCAATGAATCAATGATTATAAAAATCTCTAGAAGAGATTAGATGGTCTCCAACAGAGACAATGACATGACTCATGTACCTGATAATAAAGAGATCTGAATATATTATGTCATGTCTGTTATAAGTAGAACTGAAATTAAATCGACATCGTTTATATATTTGCATGCAATATAGCATTAAAGATTTTATTTGATGATGTGAATCATGAACCATTATCAATTTGGCAATATAAACAAAGAAATGTTTGGCCAACATGGAAAGAGGCAATTAAGGCGAAACTAAAATATCTTTCAAAAGAGAAATATTTAGGCCTATAGCCCGTACACTGAAATGTGTAAAGCTCGTGGATATAAACGAGCCTTTGTAAGAAAGAGAAATCAAAAGGGAAAATCATGAGATAATCTCATATGGTTGCACAAGGATTCTCACAAAGATAAAAATTGAATGAGGAAAATATATTCCTCGATGGTGGATGCAATTACTTTTAGATACTCTGGCAATAAATGAAATAACTTAATTTCGTCTAATGGATGTTGTTACATCTTATTTATGTGAGCCTCTTGATAACAATAAATGAAATAACTTAATTCAAGTTCTCGAGAATATTATTCAACCATATTGAATATATCTTTTATAGATTGAAACAATTTAAGCATATTTGGTATGATCACCTCATTGAGTATTTATTAGCATAATGCTATGTAAATTATTTCCTCGAGCATTTTTATTAAGAGGTTTAGCTCTGAATTTTTATTGTTGTGTATGTCGATACCGTTGAGACCTGTGAGGAGATCTCTTCAAATCCTTGTGCATGAATCGACATACAGAAAAATATTAAAAGAGAATTTACATGCATAACGCATATCTATTGATCACCCTTATGGTTATTGCTAGGTCTCTTATTATAAATATAATCACTAATTTTATCCGGGTGAAACCCGTTTATTTCTCGATTTTATTTTTATTTTAAATAATGGGCTTTAGTTAATTTTAGCATTTATAACAAATAAAAACAAAAAGCAAAAAATATACTAATGGGTTTTATTTTTAATTTTGTTTTATTATAATAATATACTAAAAAAAGCAAAAAGATTATGTACATATATTAAACTAAAAATTTCTCACCAAAAACATTATAAACTATTACTTATTAAATTTACCTCGTTCTAATTTTGTTTTTACTTATAGTAATTTTTTTATTATTAGTAGTAGTATGTTCGTATATAATTATGATTACTATATTTTTCATTTATCTTTTGATCTCTTTTTTAGTCACGATTTCACTATTTATTATTATCATATTTTATTAAATAAACCATGTTATTATTTACTCTTTTTAATATTATTTATTTATTTTATTAATTATAAGTATTTTATTACTGTAATTATTATTACATATTTAAATTAAGAAGTCCAAAAATTATTACAATACTAAATTTCATTTCTTTTCCTTTCTATTTTCTGTTTTTACCATCATTATTATTATTATTATTATTATTATTATTATTATTATTATTATTATTATTATTATTATTATTATTATTATTATTATTATTATTATTATTATTATTATTACCTATTCAATTTTAAAAAGTCTAAAATATTATACTATTAAATATTATTTTATTTCCTTTTTAGTTTCGGTTTTCCATATTTATTATTATTTTCTTTTATTACCACTTTAGTTTATTGCTATTATTATCATATTCTATAATTTATCATCTTTTATTTCCGTTATTATATATTAATATTATTATTATTATTATTTTCATCATTATTACTATTATTTTAATTATTATTATTATTTATTATTATAGTTATTATTATTATTATGATAATATAATTAAACAAATTAGAACTCAATCAGATATCAATAAAACCCCACTTTAAAATAATTAGCCCAATATTAAATACATAACAGTCCATTACAAATATAAACCCAAAAATAAAATAATAAGACCTATCATCTAATAACTAAATCCCATTTTAAGTACACACTCCTTTATAACATCAGAAACCCTAACACCCATGTTTGACTTGTGCGCAGTCCATCTTAGACAGTTGGATCCGAGACTTGATCCAATGGTCACGATCAGATGAGAAGAAGCCTCCAGAACTACATGCTCCCCCACGCGCTGATACTTGGAGTTCTCCACGCGTGAGCATTCGAATACCCAGCAGCCCGTTTGTCTCCCCGACCACCGTCGGACGTCTTTCGGTGATGATCCCCTCCTCATTCGACGATCACGTGCATCCAAAACAAGGACAAAAAATATCAGATTTGTACAAGCATTACAACCAAATCATCATAGATTCCAGAGGTTACAACAACCAAAAATTGTACAAATTTCGAAGGGGATTTCGACTGAAATATCAGAGCCAGACGCACCAAATTTCAGCAGTAAATCATAGAGAGCCAATAGCAATTTAGGAATTTTAACTTCCTATGTATTTCGGCTATAAGAAAGCCACAAAAACCATTTTAATCCCATTAGGAACCACCAGAGAAATCAAAAAAACAAAAACCTTTCATAGGTATAGCTTTTCCCAAATCCTTTTTTTGCTTGTAGTGAAAAGCTTTTTAAAAGAAAATAAAAGTCTTTTTTACCTTCATCAATCAGTGTCGACCATCCCTCTTCTCCTCTTCTTCTTCTTCTCCGGCAATAAGCCTCACACCTTCGGGTTGTTGTTGGTGAGCCCACAGACAAGAAAAAAGACTTTTTGTCTCTCGATTTTGTTTTTTTCAAATAAAAGGAGGGCTTTTTAGTTATGTTTCGATTTTATAAAGTTTTGTTGTTCGATTTTGGTTTTCAAAGAAAGTTAAAGGAGATTTTTATTTCTGATTTTGGAGAAAAAAGGAAAAGTTTCGTCTTTTTTGATCGTCGGTCACTGTCGGTGGTGGCCAAAATCTAAGAATACCGAATCTTTCTGGGTTCCATGGCCGGAGCTGAAGAAGATTCATAGTGGTTCTTCAAGTTCTGGGTTCGAGGAAGAAAAAGGGAGAGAATCTCCGAGGTTCATGTTTCTTTCGGTTTGAAAAGTGAGGAAGAGGGGATAAGTTTGATTTTTGTTTGTGTTTTATACTACCCATTTATTTTAAAAATGGAATATTTTCATAATAAAGCCCTCTGTCCCAAGGGTATGACGCAAGAAGCCCTTATGAGTTTTCAAAGTTTTTCATTTGGTTCCAATCTGGCCTTGATCGGCCATTTTCGAAATGATCTTATTAATCCTGGGTCCCTCCGTGTTTTTGAACAATCTTTTTGGCCATTCTTCCTATTTAAATCACGACTAAGATCATCGTTCTTTTAAAAGATTTTATATTTCGGTCATTGCTTTCAAATGTTTTCTATGATTAAAACCTTCAACTTTTTTTTCTTTATAATTTGGTCCAAATTCTAGTAGCTTAATTTCCCACTTTTTGTGAGTTTAGTTTTTTATTTTATTTTATTTATTTATTTATTTTTATAATACATTGTTTTACTTAATTTATTTCATATATATATATATATATATGTTATGTATTTATCCTCAAGCTCGTTTCCTTTTCGTTTTAAAATAATATTGCTATTAATGTTCTGTTCATTGAGCACCAATTCATTACCTTTTTTATTTTATTTGAATTCTTAATCTGTTTTTTTATGGTATGCGAATATGTATATTTAGGTATGAATAGGTTACCTTATTTTTAGTTATAATTTATTATATTTTCCTTAATTTTAGTTATTTGTTTTATATTTAGTTTATTACGTCTCTTTAAAATTGTTGCTATGTCTTTCTCATTTTATTATGTTGCCAAAAATACTTTTTTTCATTTTCCTCATATGTTATTTTTGGTATGCATATGTACCATTTAATTTGTTCCATATTTATTTATATTAAATTTCATTTATAGCTAGAATTGTGGCATACATTTTATTACTATATTTTTGTTATTTTGTTTTAATGCCATGTGAATTTTAGACATGTTAATATTTTTGACCATATTTGTCATTTAAAATTTGATTTTGTTCTTCTTTTGTCATATTTTTGATAATGTTTAGGTCATGAGTCTTTATTTAATTTTGCCTTATTACATGCATGTTTACCTTTTTTAAAGTATTTACCTTTTATCTTAGTTATTTGTTTACCTATTTATTTTTTATGTACCATGTATATTTTTTTTGTATTTATTTTATTACGAGTTTTATTATCATATGAATCGAATTCATATCTACCACGTTAATTAATGAACTTAATAATAACATCTTTATTCGATCATAACGGGCCCGTCTTCCATCGTATTAGTATCGGTGTGAGCGTTTACCTTCGAGTAAAGACACGGTAAAATTAAAATAAACCTGAATTTATAATTAAATGCCAACTTAATTGCCGCTTTAATTTGAAAAATTTAATATTAAATAAACGGTAAATATTTTTAAGGTATCAATTTTGGGCGGTTTGAAAATGCTAACCCCATTTTTAACCATAACCGACTCTCGAACCCTTGTCTTTTTAAAACTCTGGTTTTACAGTGTTCGGTCTACCAAAGTGACCGGTGACGACTCCCTTCGTTTTTAAATATTTTTTTTTCAAATGATTTTCAAATTATTTCCCATTCTTTCCTAATTTGTTTTTAATCATGTTAAACCCATTTTTAAATATTTCCAATTATTTTCCTAATTATCTCTGAATCCCTAAAGTTTCTCATTTTTAATTCAATCCTTTCTAAACCCTAATTCCTCTTTAAAATTTCCTTCCCCAGATTTTAAATCCCTAAATTCAAAAGCCTTTTTCAAACCCCTAATCTTTTAAAACCTTAATTTTAACTTAATTTTCAAATTTCTCCTTTTCAAATTAAAATCCCCTTTCCCAATCAATATTTCAATTTGATCCTAATTTTCTAAGTACCCTTAATTAATATTATTTTCTAACCCATTTTTAATTATTTTTCAAAATTCTCAATTCACTTTTATTTTACGTCTTTTCAAACCCTAATTTCAAATTTCTAATTTTTGACCTAATTCCTAATTTTCAAATCAACACCCCTTTTTATCACACTTATAAAATTTTTAAAAGGGTCGCTACAGTTGGCGACTCCGCTGGGGACATTTTTTAGAGAGTCAAGCCTTTTTCTTACCGCTTAATTAATATTAAAAATTGTAAATTAAAGTGACAAGTAAGTTTATATTTATTTATGAAGGCGAGTTTATTTTAACGCATTTTAAACCGAACATTTAAACCCGTCTCTAAGTGGGGGAAACGCTAGTGCTTTCGTGAGGATATTATTCCTTCGTATGGGCTTAGAAAAGTACCTTCGGGGCTCGACTACCCTATGCTTTCGTGAGGATATTGTTCCTTCGTATGGACATAGCGAAAGGGTCCTCCCGGATTGAACTTGATTGAGATGAGCCTATAATGGGTGATGGTCGGGGGCCTTGCTACTCTTAGAAGAGGACAGCAAGGACAATTTGAGTAACTCGTAGAACCAAAACTGCATTTAGAGAACTAGTCAACCTACCCGATTAGAGCGATGCGGTTAACCAATGTTCTCTTAGATGAAATAAATAGGGTTGTTATGTCTCTTGTTTCATTAGCTCATTTATTGTTTTTATTTCGCACTAACCTTTTTATGTGCATAAACATTTCATATTTAAAGGTGTTGATCTAAGTGGTTTGTCCAACTAGAGGCTTTCATTACAATTAAGGGGTTAAAGAAAATAAAATAGGAAAATAGAAAAAAGAAAGGAAAAATAAGAAAAAGAAAACCAAAAGAAAAAGTTGAGAGTTTTTTAAAAAATAAGAGAAAAAATATAAAAAGAAGAAAATAAGAAAAATGAAGAGAGGAAGAGACGAAAAATGAAAAATAGAGAATAAAAAAGAAAAAAATATAAGAAAAAGATAGCAAGAGAAAAGAAAATAAGAAAAAGAAAGAGAAAATTGAGAAAAGAGAGAAAAAAGAGATGAAAGAAAATAGAAAAAAAGAAGAAATAAAATAAAGAAAAAAATATAGAAAAAAATAATGAAGGGGTACTAAGATCTTCTAGTCGGAGAAAGTTGCTCAAAGGGCGATCACTAACGTGATCAACACTTTTAATTGCATTCATGCATTTTTCATCTCATGCATTTATTTATGCATTTTCATCTCATGTATTTATTCATTTTTAAGCATATAACTTGCATTAATTAATAACAAAAGAGGATTAATTATGGGCACCATGTGACAACTTTTCAAAGACTACACTGATTAAATGGATAAGTGCTTTGCTAAACGTAGAGTCGTCCCAAGGGGGATATTCATGCTTGACGCTAGGAAAGAAAAAGGGACTACCTCAGAGCAGTACGACTTCAAGAACATGAACAATCTTATGGCAAGGGTGAGTAAACTCGAAGGACTGCATGAGTTAGTGATCAAGAATCAGAATGAGATATTGTTAGGCATGAAGAGTTTTCAAGATGAAACTAGGGCGTAATTTAGTGAGTTAAAGGGCATGATGGCTGCCACGATCAAGGAAAAGGGTCCGATAGAAGGCTCTTTCATGCAAGAAAGTGAGAGTCAAGGTTGTAAGGAAACGATTCTACCGGAAAAAGACCAAGCTATCCTTCGCCAATATGAGATACCTTGTAATGCCTCCGTCTGCCCCACCGAATTAGCGTTGGATAAGATTGAAGTCGCTCTTAGGAAAATTTTGTCCTTATCATGGATGGAAGTCTCGAAGGTTGTTTTAGGGGGCAATAACGTCAAAAGAACCATGAAGTTTCCCACCCAACTCCTAAGACCTTCAGGAGTTTCCCGCCACAAGCAAGAAATACGACTCAGTTTTCTAGGAAAGATAAGGCAAAAAAGACATTTACCCCTCTTCCATTTTCCTACAAGGAGATGTATGGACTTTTGTATGATGCAAATCTGGTACGATCCACTTATGTTACTCCTTTCAAACCACCATATCCTGTTTGGTACGATGTCAATGCCTGTTGCGAATACCAGTACGGTATAGCGATGCACTCGATAGAGAACTGCATAGTATTCAAGAAGGCAGTGCAAAACTTGATTAACATCGGGCTTCTGAAAATTGATTCGTCAAGCATGACATCCAGCTCGTCACTCAAATACGATGAACGCTGAAGAGTTAGGATGATTAGGGTGGTTCAGGAGTAATGCCCAAGCCATAAGGAGTATTAAGTGCATCTCAGTGTGTTTCTCATGTCTTAGAGAATAATTTGCATTAATAGTCTTGCATCTGTTGTTTTTCTTCTGTGTTTAAATCAACCTTGCTACTATTTTCCTAAAACTAGCAATGAATATATGTAAAGGTCATATATTTTTAATTTCAATTAAGAGATGCCTTTTGTTAAAATATTTTGTATATATCTCTTTATCTTCAAATTTCCTTGGATGTCACGTGCTTATAACTCAATTATAAAGTTGTTGAAATGTTGTGATTACGATGAAGTATGATTCCTCAATCAGTAGCTTTGGTCAGTAACGCACGAGAAATGAGACTACTACTCCTTCAATGATGTTCAATGATAAGAAAATCTACTAGAAAAAGGCCCAATGAAATTAGGCAATCCCGAGAATTCTCCTTAAAAGCATAAGGATTGCATCTAGAAAAAGAGTGAGAAAAAGAAAAAGAAAGAAAAAGAAAAAAGAGAAAAAGAAAAGAGAGAGCAAATATTAAATTTTGTTATTTTTGATATGCATATTTACCATTTAATTTGTTCCATATTTGTTTATATTAAATTTTATTTATAGCTAGAATTGTGGCATACATTTTATTACTATATTTTTGTTATTTTGTTTTAATGCCATGTGAATTTTAGACATGTTAATATTTTTGACCATATTTGTCATGTAAAATTTGATTTTGTTCATGAGTTTATTTAATTTTGCCTTATTACATGCATATTTACCTTTTTTAAAGTATTTACCTTTTATCTTAGTTATTTGTTTACTTATTTATTTTTTATGTACCATGTATATTTTTTTTGTATTTATTTTATTACGAGTTTTATTATCATATGAATCGAATTCATATCTACCACCTTAATTAATGAACTTAATAATAACATCTTTATTCGATCGTAACGGGCCCGTCTTCCATCGTATTGGTGTCGGTGTGAGCGTTTACCTTCGAGTAAAGACACGATAAAATTAAAATAAACCTGAATTTATAATTAAATGCCAACTTAATTGCCGCTTTAATTTGAAAAGTTTAATATTAAATAAGCGGTAAATATTTTTAAGGTACCAATTTTGGGCGGTTTGAAAATGCTAACCCCATTTTTAACCATAACCGACTCTCGAACCCTTGTCTTTTTAAAACTCTGGTTTTACGGTGTTCGGTCTACCAAAGTGACCGGTGGCGACTCCCTTCGTTTTTAAATATTTTTTTCAAATAATTTTCAAATTCTTTCCTAATTTGTTTTTAATCATGTTAAACCCATTTTTAAATATTTCCAATTATTTTCCTAATTATCTCTGAATCCCCAAAGTTCCTCATTTTTAATTCAATCCTTTCTAAACCCTAATTCCTCTTTAAAATCCCTAAATTCAATAGTCTTTTTCAAACCCCTAATCTTTTAAAACCTTAATTTTAACTTAATTTTTAAATTTCTCCTTTTCAAATTAAAATCCCCTTTTCCAATCAATATTTCAATTTGATCCTAATTTTCTAAGTAACCATAATTAATATTATTTTTCAACCCATTTTAATTATTTTTCAAAATTCTCAATTCATTTTTATTCTAGGTCTTTTCAAACCCTAATTTTCAAAATTCTAATTTTTGACCTAATTCGTAATTTTCAAATTAGCACTTCTTTTTATCACACTTATAAATTTTTAAAAGGATCACTACAATAAATAAAGATTTTTTTTTGCCTCACGAAAAGGGAAATGATATTCTTGGTCTAAAGCACAGTATACACATTATTTTATCTAGAAGTATCGTATCTTAGCTGGTCCTGAAATTTTATTTAAGTGCTACGAGATCATTACCTTTAAAGAATTGTTATGCATGTGGCCAAACCAAAATATGTGTTTGGCTAAACATATCCTGAAGATATGTGAATGTTTTTCACAAGATGCAAACTATCTTGTACAAAGATAATACAAAATTTATTTCTCAAGGTGGATATATCAAATATGATAAAACGAAACATGTTTCTTCAAGCTTCGTCCCTCATGATTTTTAGATGAATAGTATTCAATGAATCATTTCAAACAATGATTTGGAAGATTTATCCACTAGTGCATGATCTACTTCAACATTTGAAGGTTGTATTCAATATTGAATTATGAAGATTCAAAGATCTTATGTGATATTTTGATGAGAGGGAGTAAATACGCGTTGCACTCTTTTTTCCTTAACCGAGGTTTTGTTCCAATGGGTTTTCCTGATAAGGTTTTTAATGAGGCAACATGTTATGCGTATCAAAGATGTGTGTACTCTTTTTCTTTCACTAAGAATTTTTTTCCCACAGGATTTTTATCTTAGTAAGGTTTTAACGAGGCACATTATCTTCACGGACATCCAAGGGGGAGTTTTATGAATATTATCTATGTGGATGTTTATCATAATAAGAACTCTATCATTAGAAATATTATCTTCATTAATTAGAGTTTAATACACTATGTACTGCTTATGCCTATAAATAGATGAGTTTGTGAAGACATTGTACACAAGTCAATATTGTGAATAATACAAATATCTCTCTTTATTCTTTTATTATTGTTCTTTATTCTTGTTTTAATTCTTCTTTACTTTATTCACAATAAAATTAAATTTTACAAAAAATTATTATTTTTATTATAATTTAAGTTGATTTATTTAATAAACCATAACATTAACGAATTTAAACATCGTCTAAGTTCACTTATACTTTTAAACAATCATTTTATCTTCTCAAAATCATTTTTAACATCAATTATAAACACTTTTAAAATCATTTTTTCAATCTCACTTTTTAAAATCAATGTCAAATTAAGCCTAATAAAAAAAAAAAACTTAATCTTTTAAAATATCGATCATAATAAGTTGTGTGACATTTTTACTTACAGAAATACAATTAACTTTAATAAAAGAAAGTACTGACATGTTAAGTTTTCCAAAACTTATTTTTATTCCATTCAATCCATAAAAAACTTTTATTTAACTTACCGAATTTTATGATTTAGTTCTTTACTATTATAATATTTTATTTATTTCTATTCGATAAGTTAACACGGTTCATTAGGTAAGTCTAAAAGTTACTTTATTTAGTTGATACAATTAACATTTATATTAAATTGAGGTTAAAATATTACGGTAAGTGATTAAAAAAATCAACATTAAAATACCATTATAATTGATTTAAAAAATTAAGGTTAAAATCAATTGCATATATATTTATAAAATAGATTAATTATAACATAAATTATTAAAATATTATAGACATAAAGATAAATTTAGCCTTAATGTATATAGTTTTTATCATTTTGATCATTATTCTTTATTTCGGATAAATTTAGCCTTTAACCTAAGTCTTTTTTTGATAAACATCTCATTTTGTTAACTATCATGATGATTGCAGCGTTAAAAATTTAATGATAATAATATATAGTAATTATGTGATAATATGTTTTAAATGATATGACATTTAAACTATTAAATACATACATATGAAATATAATTTATTCTAATATAAAATATAAAATAATTAAAATTTAAATAAAATATTAAAATTTAATTAAATTTAAAATAATTTGGCTATTAAACCTTAAATAAATTTATTACTCTATTTTTTTTAATAATTTTGGGGTTTTTTAGATTTAATTAAAACTTAAAACCTAAAACCTTAAATTTAAATTTAAATCTTAAACTATAAATCAAAATCCTGAACTTTGAATTTAGATTAAACACTAAAATACCTAAATTCTAAATTAAAATAACAAAAAACTTAATTTATTAGTATATTAAAATCTCTTATCTTTGATTTATCGATAGCAATCTTTATAAAATTCTTTCTTTTCAGATTGTGTTTATATTTTTTAGATAGAATTTTTATTCTATTGTAGTTAGGGTTGAGAATTTTTAGTATACTTTTATTTTATATTTAATTAATTTTTAATATTTTATTTGAATTTTAATTATTTTATATCTCATAATAGAATAAAATTATATTCAACGTGTATATATTTGATAACTTAGTCATCATGTCATTTAAGATCTATTATCATAGAGAAATTATTACATGAATCCATTCTACCACCTAAGATATGTCCCCCAACCAATTAAATTAAGACACATAATATATTTTTTCCATATCATATTTACACATGAGTATTATCCAAATCATCTAGTCTTTGATTTAAAAAAGGAAAAAATAAAATATTACCAAAGATTTCTTGTGTCATCTTTCTCTTTGTTCTTTAAAATTTCCTAATTAATTTTTATATAGATTTGGGGTTTAGGGTTTAGGGATTGGGATTGGGGGTTTAGTGTTTAAGTTTAGGGTTTATGGTTAGAATTAAGGTTTAGGGTTTAGTGTTATTGTTTATGTTTAGGGTTTATGGTTTAGGGTTAGTGTTAGGAATAGAGTTTAGGGTTAGGTTTAGGGGTTAGAAAAATTAATTAAAAAATTGAACAATAAAGAAAAAGACAACATAACAAAATCTTTAGGAATATTTTTTTTCTTTTTTTAAATCAAAGGCATTAAAGTGAATGATTTGGATGATGCTTATGTGTGAATATGATATGGAAAAAATATATTATGTATCTTAATTTAATTGGTTGAGACCATATCTTAGATGGTGGAACGAGTTCGTGTAATAATTTATCATCATCATATGTTACCATCATTAAATTTTTAACAGTCTAGTCATTATGTTAGTTAAAAAAATGAGATATTTGTCTAAAATACATAGTTTAAGGGCTAAAATTATCTCTAAAATAGAAAGAGGACCAATATGATAAAAATTTTAAAAGTTGTTGGTTAAAATTATCTTTATACTAATATTATATTGATATAATTTAAATTGATATAATTTATACAAATATATATTTTTATTATAAGAGTATATTAATTTAAATTATTAAAATATTATTAAATATTAGTTATAAATATATTAATATATAATTGTATAAAGTGTACGCATTTTTATTTCTAGATATTTTAAAAGTATTTTTAATCGTAATAAAAATTGTTAAATAACCAAATTAATGTTTTAATTGTAATTTAGAAGCCAGATTATATATTAATATTTTTTACCATGTCATTGTCAGGTCATCATTTCATCGAAAGTTAAAGACAATAATAATTTTGTAATAAACAATAACGTCAGTAACTATAACATAACTTTTCAAGTTCAGCAGTGAAAAAAACTTGTACTAATAATAGTGACCATAGCTATAATTTAACCATTTGTTTTCCTAGACAAACTTAAATACTACCTCTTCGTTTTTCCCTTTCGAGAAATAAATAGGATTAAGATATAGCCATAGACTATACACCAGACTTGATAATGGCGGATCCATCACTTCACTACTACCACCAAGTCCAGCCAATCACCAACTCCATCACTCACACCTTCGACACCCGCGACGGTTCAAGGCGGCGATCCACCACTCGCTTCCTCTACGGTACTTTCTCCTCCCACATCCAGTGCCTCAAAGGCAACACCAGTGGCCTCAACTTTAACATATACCTATCTTCTCCGGAAGGAGACAAATCCCAAGACGAAATCGACTTCGAAATCCTCGGCAAAGACAAAACCATCGTCCAAACCAATTATTTCATGTAATCACTCATTTTTTACTGATTTTTAGTATTTTAGTATTATTTTAATAATATTATTATTTATATATTAAAAAAGGAAATTAAAATTGCATGGACCATAATGGTCCACGTCCCTTGCATTCCCCACCCCCTACGTCTCCCACGCCTATAAATAGGCAGTGGGGCTGCCCATTTCACACACCAAGAAAGAGCCAGTGAAGGCTTGACCACGTAAGAGAGCTTAGTGTCACGGACTTACTTTCACCCAACTCAATCCGTGCGGCGCTAACAACTCCCGAGCAATGTTAGCAAGCCTTGCTTATATTTACTTGATGGCTTGGCTTAAAAAAGACAAAAGAAGGCAAAGGAAATAACAAGAGTGCTTTTGTATTAAGCTTTAAGGATGCTTACAAGAGTGCTTTACAAAATGCTAAGTGGTGAGCAAATGAATGGGGTGGCCCTATTTATAGGCACCCTTCCCTCGAATGAACGGCTAGGATCGATTTGATCCAACGGCTACAAAGTTGCCTCTAGAAATATCTAGCCTATCTACATGAATCTAGTGTATTCTACATATGTGTATACATATCCATAAGGTTCCAAAATGTTCTAGAGAACTCCAGGGTCTTCCGGAGTAGTCTCGAACCTTCCCGAGCCTTCTAGGTCCTCCCGGGTGAGTCTGGACTTGTGTAGAACGTCTCGGACCTTTCTAGAACAGTGTGGGTTGTACTTGGCCGTCCTAGATGCTTCTAGTGCCTTCCTTGGTGCTTGCTTGCTACAAAATGGCCCAAGGATGGCCAAAACCTCGGTTGGACTTATGGGAAAAAGGGATGGGCGGTGACATTAGTCTCTCGGCTAGCCAAGGATCAGGGGAAAATCCTTGGTCCTATTCGGTTCGATCGGGAATATATTTTAGGATTTAATTTAGTTAAAAAAATTTGGAGGGGTCGTGATAGATCTTGATGAACGTCACTCGGTGCTAGCCGTTCGAACTCTTAGGTATATTTTTTTTCTTTATGTTTATGGTCTATTTTGAATATTTTTAATGAAAGTAGTTTATTAATTTAGTTTGTATTTAAATTTCATTTATGTTTTTAATTTATGTTTAAATTAGTATATATTTGTTAGATTATATTTATGTTTTATGTATTTATTTTTATGTGATGTATTAAATTTATTTGTTATGTTTAAGTTGCATAAATGATATTAATTTTTTTAATGCGGCCCCCTAAATTCGGTCGTAAGCGAGGCCAACTCCAGAGTAGTGGTGGTGGTTCGGACGCTTACCTTCGGGTTTAGGAGTTTTAAAATAAATGCGCACATTTAATTAAAAATTAATTTGATCATCAAATTAGCCCAAAAATTTTAATATTAATAAAGCGGTAATTAAATAAAGTACCAATTTTTGGGCGGTGTGGGGGTGCTAATCTTTCCCCATCCATAATTGACTCTTGAACCCAAAATTTCGAAAATCTCTTGTTTTATGGTGTCCGGTCTACCTAAACGGCCGATGACGACTCCAATTCAAAAATCATTTTTAAACTGAAACCCCCACGTGGAAGACATTTAATTTCAAAACGACACATTTAATATGTTTTCCCATAAAAAATATTTTTTTTCTAGTGATACACTAATTCGTGGATTTTTAAGATCGCTACAGAAGGACTCCGTTGGGGACAAATTTTTTTTTTTCAAAACAAAAGTGAGTTAAGATTTTTAAACGGTTACCACTTTACTAATATTAAAGATTTCGGGCTAAAGTGACGATCAAATTAATGTTCAATTGAATTTGCGCTATTATTTTTCCACATTTAAAATTGGCATCTAAACTCGAACTTCTAAGTGGGGGAAAAAACTAATGCTTTTGTGGAGATATCTTTCTCCCATATGGGCTCTAGCCAAAGTACCTTCGGAGCTCTACTACCTTATGCTTTCGTGAGAATATCGTTCCTTCGTATGGGCATAAGCAAACGAGTCCCCCTAAATTGAACCTGGTCAAGATCAACCTATAATGGGTGATGATCGGGAGTCTTGCTACTCTTAGTAGAGGACAACTCGGACAATTAGGGTCCCTTTTAGCACCAACACTGCATGTAGAGAACTAGATTATCGACACCATTAAAGTCATACGGATACCCTAGGCGAACTACACAGGATATCTAGGAATGTATTCTCTGTTTATTTTACACAAATTTAATTTTCAAAATTTTATTTTTGCGTATATTATTTTACTCGATGCTAACTTGTTTTCTTCATGTTCTTTTTTCCTTTTTGCATGCATCATCACATTTTGCATTGCATTAAAAGATATTGATTCGAGTGATTCACTTTATAAAGGAAACATTCACCATGGAAGAGAGGTATCTGAAAACCTCAACCCTAGTGTTAGAAACCGATTATAGACACCGATTAAGGGACAAGATTTGGCGAGGCCACAATCCATTAGACCCCTTTTATCAAGAATCGATTAGAGGACAACCAAAGAGCCCCAGACAGTAGTCTACTGAACGTCAACACCAAGTAATGATCATGCATTCATCTGGGTCTACATTAGAATATCAGTTCAGGAAGGATGTAACCGAAAATCGATTTAATAAAAGGGTTATCAGAGACACAGAACCGATATCATCTCACTGTCTGAAGGTCGAATCAAAATCAGGCATCAATCTACCAAGAACAGGTAACAACTATGCATTTTGTTCGAGTCAACAACCAAATGACATCCCGGGATTACAAACAGACATATGGATGTAACAGAAAGCCACAAGAGCCTAACTAAATAATGGGTTATTATGAGTTTAGAATTGGTGTAATTTTGCCATCCATAGTTTAAGTTAGTGTCCGATATAGAGCATCGATCAGGAAAAGGTAATTAACCGAATTCTCAAGTATATCAACGAAAAAATGGTTTTCACCGGACTATAAGAAGAAGAACGAGAGGAGCACCTTAGTGACCCATTTCACGAGGATCGAAGTTACTATCCAGGATTATCGAAAATAGTTCAGATATGGAAGAAGTATTAGTAAGAAGAAATCATTGTTAGCAACACCAACATGGTAGGTTGCTTAAACGATCAACGGTAAAGACCAATGCCATACAAATCTCAAGGATTGAGGTTTAAAGAGGAGTCAGAAATGAAATCGGGTCAACAAGGAGGCTGAAGCTCATAATGTAACAAAGATTTCCAAATCAAGCAAGCAGCATAAGGCCATAGATACAAATCGGAATTAGAGCTAATACTCTTGTATAGGACTAGTTTCCACTAATATTATAATGGACCCTCTATTTCCCGTAAAAGTAATCTAGTAGGGTGATTACCAATAGGGATCAATACCTTTACTTGCATACATTTTGCATCATTAGCATCCATACCTGCATCACACATGCTTTTCCATCTCACTCGATACTAGAGGAAGCAAATGAAAGACCATATAACCTAAAAAATGGACAAAAATAATTGAAAGATCATCTCGAAGACATCGTATAAAATATCAACGTTCAGATTCATATGACGTATACCGAGTTATCCCCGATTCTCATGAAGAGCTGTGAACACTTGTCCAATCCAAATCGAAAATGAACCTTATACACCCGATTATGATGTCAAGGTCGTGTGTGACTACCACTTGGGAAGCACAAGCCACACGACCAAGAATTATGGAGCTCTGAAGAATAAGTTCCAAAGTTTGATCGAAGTCGGTAGTCAGAGTTTCGAAGATTAATGACAGAGATGGATCTGTGGAGGCTATGACTTCTCAGTTGAACATCAAACCGAAAGTTTCATGCATATTTGTTTTCAAAAATCAAAGTCCAATTTACTACTTTGAGCCCCAAAAGTAGTAAGAACATTTTATAAAGGGCACTTGTTTTAATGTGATATTTCTCTCACTCATCTAACAATTTCGTATTCATTAATTCTTTTGACATATGCGCTCATTTTAAGGGATAAACATTGCTTTCCCATGTACACATAACAAAAATTTATTGAACATACATGTACACATCATTACACACTTGGTCCTTGAAATTCCAAGTGCGATAACATCTTTGCAGCAAACTTGAAAACCAACTCTAAGTCTTGCATATTCAGAGGAGACCGAATGTTGTAGAGATATTACAAATGAGAGTCTCTGCTAGTTTTCAAAGGTTAATAGAGAAACAACATGAGCGAATAGCAGTTCCCAATTTTAAAAAAATAGAATTCTCAGGCACTTGTTGATCAAGATCCTTGAGGCGAGAGTCGACTTTAAATTTGTATCCCCTGAAGACCTTCTTAGGACATCCTTGAATGGGAAGACGAATGACATTCTATTACCTCAATAGAAGAGAGGACAAATATCAAACAAATCAGATATTGAAATCGGAAGACTATCAGCAGGAAATAGTCAAGAGCTAAGACACATACACAAAAAGAAAAAAGAAAAGAAAAGAGAAAAAAAGAAAAGAAAGAAAAGAATCATAATGACAATCGAAAAGCCGAAACAAGCCCGAGTCAAGTAAAAGAGGATTTTTGTAGATTACATCAGGAGATCACAGAAAGGTGATCGAATCCAAGCAATATCAGCAAGCTACACAAAGATGATCAAGTTTTGGCAGTCAATAATCGGGAAATACCTCAATCTGACAATGCACCCAGAAACTTGAAAGAGGAAAATGAAATGTGAAGGAAACAATATTGTATACATTTCATATCCGGATCAAGTAATTCAGAAGCAAAAATCAGCTAGAAAGAATGAGGCAAAGATGAGTAAAAAATACTCAGGATCTCACAGATTTACACAAAAGCAAATATTGAAGCACATCTGAGATAAATTGTCCTGAAGATTGTCATTTTTAGTAAAAAAAATAAAAAAATAAAAAAAATATTAGAAGTACATAGATCATAAATACACAGATAAATTTACACCGGTCATTGATCCAGGTCATACAAGCTTTCAAAGACCATTATGATAATTCAGGGACGATCAAACTAAATGAGATTGTCTTCAGATCACACTCCCGCCCAAAGGTTAACCTTGTTTCAAGGAACGTCGAACTTTAAAGTACCTGATTGACACCTAAATGAGGGAAGGATGGGGTAGAATGAGAGAGTGAGATCAAGAAAGCCACATATAAAGGGGTAGTCTCTAAGAAATGGATTGTTCCTTTAGAAAGCTCGATGGACTAGAAGAAACTAGGCATTTATGTATTTCCCCGCAATAGTCGAGGATACTTTGAATATACTCTTCGTTAGAGTTGAACTTTGCCAGATTAGGAAAAATATGCCATTGTATTTGATATTTAAGATGACAAACTTTTTCTTAAATTATTTTGCAATATACTCTAAAATCACACACATTTTTAAATCTTTCTTGCATCAAAAATAAATCATTTTCTTAAGAAATAAAGAAAATTGAGAGTTAATCTTCATTGAGGTACCTCGACGAGTACAAAAATGAAATTAGGACACAAGGACGTCCGATCAAACATTACACTGATCTAGATGAGAATATAAATAATATGAGTGGGGCATCATTATTCATAAAATGAAAGAATTAAAGCTCAGATCAGAAATAAGTTGAGATATCGTCAAGATCGACAGAGTTTGATTAACAAAGCTTACCTGGTAAACCGAATGAGAATCGGAGCATCATATTTTTGAAACAGAGTTAACATAACATTCATGCATCATGTAAAGATAGGTTGTGCCTCTGCATCCAGAACATACATCATGAACACATGCATAGTAAAAATACTCATTCATCATTCATTTTTTATAAATTGTCTTACAAGAAAAGATAGATAGTGGTCAAAAAGATGGTCTTAACATAGACTCTATGTATATTTGCACCTTTCAACAAAAAGAAGAAAAAGAAGAGAGGTTGGACCAGAGAGGTCAGCATTTTGAATTTAAAAAATTAGACTGATAGAACAGGGACATCACAAAGAAGAAGAAGAAAAATATGAAAAAGAAAAGGAAGAAGAAGAAGAAGGAGGAGAAATATCTCAAGACGAAATTTGACATACAATGAGTGTGTCACCAACAACAAAGATAAACTTAGTCTAGACGATCACAAAGATCGAGACACCAGAGCAATCCATACACCTAGGTGTTTTCAGAAAAAAGATTGACAGCCTTCCTAACGTGAGTCCCGAAGAAACAGATTTTTTTAGCAGCCTGTGAAGGTGTGAGTCTCGATTCAAAATGAAGATTGACAGTCTATGAAGGCGTGAGTCCTGATTCAAAAAGAAGATTGACAGTTACTTTGCGTAAATCCCGACCAGATGATTTTAGATAAAAAAATTTGTAGTCATCCCGATGTGAGTTCCGAAGAAAAAAACTTTTGGAAGTCTCTGTAGATGTGAGTCCCAATTTAGAGAAAATATTGACAGTTACTTGGCGTGAGTCCTGAAAGACCCGAAGGTGAAGGTTCCATATAAAAGGTACCAACATGTTCGAAGTCTCATAGAAAGAGAATCTGCAGCATTCTATACAGAAAGAACTTGCACACACCAAACACGAAAACTCGTAGCTTTATACAAAAAGAGCTACCAGTGGAAAAGTTCATCCACGACGCGACGATTTCATATAGGAGAAACTAATAAAACCGAAGTGAGAAGTTCTATATAGGAGGTACCCTCATTTTTGTTTTAGTCTTTAAGATTGAAGCTTCATATAGGAGAGGCATGTAACTCGAGACTTCAGAGTGAAGGGTTTCACATAGGATAAACCCTAACTCCAGATCTAGAAGTGAGAGTTCTATACAGAAGAGATCTTATTTTGCAAGATCCGTCATGACGCAAAAGGTTTTATATAGGAGAAGCCTACAACGTAGAAGACAAGGAGTCTCATACAGGAGGGATCCCTATCTTCATCAATGTCTATGAGTTGAAAGCTCCATATAGGAGGGGCATGCAACTCGAGGCATCAATGTGAAAGTTTTATACAAAAGAAATCTCGATTCAAGATCTAGAGATGAAAGTTCTATATAAGAGGAGCTTTTATTTTGCATGATCTGCTCGAGAGGCGAATGGTTATATATAGGAGTGACCTACAACTTCAGAACAAGAAGGCAAGCAAGTTCGATACAGAAGGAACTAATAAGCCTAAAGACTCGGTTAAGGAAGGTAGAGAGTTTCAGAAAAACACGTCATTCTAAGACCACTAATAGAGAAGTCGGTAAAAAATGAGTATTTTTTATCTTTGTTTTTTTTCTCATTTCACAAGAACAAGCAAAGAGGGACAACTGTAATCACTCATTTTTTACCAAATTTTTAGTATTTTAGTGTTATTTTAATAATGTTATTATTAATATAAAAAAGGAAAAAAAACAAAAAAATGCATTCCCTACCCCCATGTATCTCAAGCCTATAAATAGGCAGTGGGGGCTGTCCATTTCACACACCAAGGAGAGAGCTGATGAAGGCTTGGCCACATAAGAGAGCTTAGTCTCTTGGCTAGCCAAGGATCAGGGGGAAAATCCTCGGTCCTATCCAGTTCGACCAGGATTCTAGTTTAGGATCCAATTTAGTTAAAAAATTTTGGAGGAGTCGTGGTAGATCTCGGTGAGGGTCACTCGAGGTTAGTCGTTTGAACTCTTAGGTATAGTTTCTTTTCTTTATGTTTATGGTGCATTTTGAATTTTTTAATGAAAGTAGTTTATTAATTTAGTTTGTATTTAAATTTCATTTATGTTTTAGATTTTTATTAATTATATATGTTTTTAATTTATGTTTAGATTAGTATATATTTATTAGATTAATATTTATGTTTTATGTATTTATTTTTGTGTGATGTATTAAATTTATTTGTTATGTTTAAGTTGTATAAATGATATTAATTTGTTAATGCGGCCCCCTAAATTCGGTCGTAAGGGAGGCCAACTCCAGTTTAGTGGTGGTGGTTCGGACGCTTAACTTTGGGTTTAGGTGCTTTAAAATAAATGCCTACATTTAATTAAAAGTTAATTTGATCGTGAAATTACCCAGGAAAATTAATATTAATGAAGCGGTAATTAAATAAAGTACCAATTTGGAGCGGTATGTGGTGCTAATCCTTCCCCATTCGTAACCGACTCCCGAACCCAAAATTTCAAAAATCTCTAGTTTTATGGTGTCCGGTCTACCTAAACAGCCCGTGGCGACTCTAATTCAAAAATCATTTTTAAACCGAAACCCCCACGTGGAAGACATTTAATTTTAAAATGACACATTTAATATATTTTCCCACAAAAATGATTTTTTTTCTAGCAATACACTTATTCTTGGATTTTTAAGATCGCTACACTTCAGAACAGGTTTATACTTTATACAACATTTCTGAAGTACTATAATTATATTTTCTGTGTTTCAAAGGTTGTTGTGTAAATTTTGATGTAGGAACTGGGAACCGTGAGCAGATTCATGATCTTGGTTTTGACTGCTCCGATGGTTTCCATGAATACATAATAAAATGGAGTCTTGATACAATGGAGTGGCTTATTGATGGGAAATTGGTGGGGAAAACAGAGAAGAAGGCAGGTGAGAGATTTCCTGAGAAGCCCATGTTTTTTTACGCATCGATTTAGGATACATGTGACACCGATGAAGCTCAGTGGACTGGACCTTACATGGCTCCGATGCAACACGCTTGGACTCCCTTCCTTGCACAGTGCTAACTCTAAAGCTAACGATCTTCATTGTCGGAAAACGAGAGCGTAAGCATAAATGTTTAGTGAGCAAAACTCAAAAATGTAACTACAACAATGCAGGGTTCAAGCTTTATTTGAAAATAAACACTAACATCATTATATGCATCTAACATCATAGCATCTTACAACCTACGAGAGCAACCAAAGTCCACAACATAGCATAAAAACACATATTCATAGTAATTAAGATAAGTATGTTGGAAAACTCGGTTATTGTACACGGATATGCAGAAACATCTTACACGCATACGAATTTATCTGACACGGTCGAATTTATCTTACACATATACGAGTTTTATCTGATACGACCGAATTTATCTGACACGTATGTGAATTTTGTCTCATAGTGCACTATTCTTACATCCTATTGGTTGACCAATTATATCTGGTATGACTCAATGAATGCCAACATCATTACAATAATATAATCTTACAACATCTTACGGCTTTCAATGCCTTACATAGCCACCCGGCTATAATCTTACCATACGCAAATGGTCTTACTTACCATTTACAAGCATAACCTGCAACATCTCACAATTACCTTACAATTATCTCACATGGCATATTAACATGTCATTAATCAATAAATAATCAACACAACTCAACATAATAATTAACATGACATGAACAACAATTAAACACAACAAAATTTTCAATCTTTACCATCTAACAAGCATACAAGGTAAGTAAAAAATAGATCTTACTCTTAATCCAAACCCCCAAAATCTTCCTTGAACCAAAACCAAGTTCAAAATATTTTCCACTCACCGCACAACACTAACGGTAGCCAAATCGAGCCCCGAACCTTTCGGAATTGTACTCGAACCACCCAGAACCAAATGTGCTACTTCAAACTAACCAAAATTGAAGTATTAACCTCATAATCATCCACAAATTCACTATTTTACATCAACTCACAAATCCACAATATTTTCTCAACAATTCAAAGCCAAAATCATCCCAAATATTTGTTATGAACATAGAAGAGAATGTAGGTTTCAAAAGCAGAAAATGAGAGAAAAGAAGTTTGTATTCATTTTATTGATAAAAATTGAATCTTTACAAACTTGTTTCTATATAGCTGTTAGGACACATGACATAATTATTTTTTGGACACCTATAGATTCTGTTATAACAGACATTCTCTTAGTTGTTGTCTAATTTCTGGATTGGTCTTCAGCAGACAAGGTGGGCTTAACCATATTTGGCCCGGTCTCCTTATTGGTTTTAAGGCAGGTTGACCTAATGTCTTCATTAACTGGAACAACACCGCTTGGCTCCTGTCCTAGAACGAAAGTGTTTCTTCCTTTGACCTGAATGACGTCGTGACTGCATTCCTTCTCATGTAACATCTTCAATTCAAAATTTCCCCAATTCTGCTCGATTTCCCTATTCCACTCGCTTCTAACCCTAAATCCTCGATCGAAGCTCGATTCATCCATATTTCTTCTCCTTTCGCCATCACAATCCTCCCTACTTCATTCGATTCTTGTCCCCAAGGATAAAATTCAGGAAACTAAGCCTTCAGTGTCGAATAATCTTCCCAATTCGCACTCTCCACTCCCAAATTGGACCACTAGATTAATAGTTATGTTATGGCTCGGTTATGTCTCTTAATCATCCTCTTATCTAAGACAACGAACGAAAATACCTTCAATTGCCCATCATCTTCCACCTCTGGAGGATCTGTAGAGGTAATGTTTTTGTGCCCAATTTTTCTCTTTAATAGACTTACATGAAATACTGGATGTGTCTTTGATGCCTCTAATAATTCCAACTGATATGCTACTAACCCGATTCCTTTTTGTTTTTGTAAGGTCCATAAGAACGTGCAGTCAGCTTCACATTCATCCTGATGGCCACTGAGGATTGTCGATACGGTTGGAGTTTAAGGTAGACCTCCTCTCCCACTTTGAATTCCTTGTTAGTTCAATTCCAATCTGCAAACTGCTTAATTCTATTTTGTGCCTTGTGTAGTTGTTCTTTGAGTTGTTGGTTCAATTTTTGTCTTTCTTGCATCATTTCATCTACACTATGAACCATAATGTTCTTACTCTAATCCAGCATTGGAGGTGGGTATCCATAGATGGCTTTGAATGGAGTCATTCCCAGAGCTGAGTGATAATTGGTATTGTACCACCACTCAGCTTGTGGTATCCATTTAACATTCCTTGGTTTCAAGAAACACATACACCTAAGGTATTCTTCAAGGCACTGGTTCAACCTCTCAGTCTGCCCATCTGTTTCTGGATGGTAGACAGTACTAAAATAGGTGGTAGTCCCCAGTTGCTTCATCAACTCCCTCTAGAAAAGACTTGTAAAAGTCTTATCTCGATTTGGAATAGCTAGTTTAGGAGACCATGAAGCTTGTAAACTTGGTCCAGATAGAGTCTAGCAACTTCTAGTGCTGAATAAGGGTGGAAGAGGGCTAAAAATTGGCCATATTTAGAATATTTGTCCACAATCACCAGAATAAAATCAAATTTCTGGGATTTGGGTAATCCCTTTATGAATTCCATGGTGATGACTTTTCATGCTTGTTGAGGGACTGGAATAGGTTGTAGAAGCCCAGGTTTAGCAATATGCTCCACCTTAGTCCTCTGACAAACCTTACACTCCTTCACATAAGTATCTACTATCTTCTTCATATTCGGCCAGTAAAAATACAACTTAAGTCTTTGGTAGGTAGCTTGGAAACCAGAATGTCCTCCCAAGGGTGAGTCATGCAAAGTGCTCATGATCTGCACTCTTAAGTATCATGTAGCTCCCATATACACTTTTTCCTTAAACATCAGAATGTCTTTCCCAAACTTCCAATCAGTACTAATATCACCTATCACCACTATGGCAGCTACAATTTTCTCCTGAGCTAATTCATCATCAATATAACTTCCTTCAATTTTCTGCATCCAAGTAGGAGTAATGTGAACAACATTCATCTGAAAATTCTCACTTTTATCTTCAAATTGCCTAGACAAGACATCAACTACTTGATTATACTTTCCTTTCCTATACTGAATGATATAATCCAGTCCCAATAGTTTTGAAAGGCCCCTCTTTTGAATGGTTGTAGTGAGCTTCTGTTCTAACAAGTGTTTTAGGGGTTCATTGTCTGTTTTAATCACAAAAACTCCCCTTTCAAAATAATGTCTCCACTTGAAGATGACCATTAATATAGCCAAATACTCCTTCTCATAAATAGAAAGATCAATATGTCTAGGTCCCAATTCCCTACTAAGATAAGCCAAGGGTCTGCCATCCTGAGTTAAAACTGCTTCAATCCTTTTTTGGCTTGCATCAGTCTCTAAACAAAAGGGCTTCTAAAAATTAGGTAGACCAAGCACTGTGGCTTGACACATAGCTTGCTTTAGTGCTTCAAACGATTCTGTAGCTTCATTGTTCCAACAAAATTTATTTTTCTTTAAAAGTTCAGTAAGGGGTTTACTTATGACTCCATATTCCTTAATAAATTTTATGTAGTACCCGGTCAATCTCAAGAAGCCTCTTAAGGATTTCAAAGTCTTGGGTTCTGGCCAATTCTTCATAGCTTCTATTTTATAGGGTTCAGTGAACACACCTTCTTTTGAAATCAAATACCCCAAGTACTCCACCTGTCTTTGTCCAAAGAAGAACTTGCATCTTTTAGCAAATAAATGATTTTGTTTAAGGATCTCCAACACAGTTCCTAATTGTTGCACATGAGTCTTTAAATCAGGGCTGTAAACCAATATGTAATCAAAAAAAAATACCAGAATAAATTTTCTCAAATGAGGTTTAAAAATCTCATCCATAAGTGACTTAAAGGTGACAGGGGCATTAGTAAGGCCAAATAGCATCACCTTAAATTCAAAATACCCCTGGTGTGTTCTAAATGTTGTTTTAAGGGGATCTGACTCCTTGACTCTAATTTGCCAATAGCTAAACCTTAAACCCAACTTAGAGAAATAGGCAGCTCCTTGTAGTTCATCCAGTAAGTCTTCTACTACTGGAATAGGAAACTTTTTGTTCACCGTGAGAGTGTTTAATTGCCTATAATCCACACATAGGCGCCAAGAACCATCCTTATTTTTAACTAGTAGACAAGGAGATGCAAAGGGGCTACTGTTGGTTTGTATAACAAATGCTGCTAACATTTCCTTCACTTGTCTTTCCACTTCTGTTTTCTAAAAATTAGGGAACCTGTAGGGTTTCAAATTTATTAGTGTAGCATCAGGTTTGAGTATGATTGCATGATCATGTGTCCTTTGTGGTGGTAAACCTTGTGGCTGCTCAAATACAACTTCATACCTGCTAAGGAGTTCATGTAGTTCCTTAGGTGTTTCAAACTCCACTGCCTCAGCACTCAACAAATACATCTCTCCCATCATTTTTGGATCTTTTTCAGAAAACTTCTGTAACTTTTTTTCCAGAAATAAGCCTTACATATCTACTCTTCTTTCCCCCTTGTAAGCTTATGTTCTGACCTTCCTTCTCAAAACTAATAATCATCTCATTGAAATCCATTAGAATAGGACTGTATTTTTTCATCCAATCCACTTCAAGGACCATGTCACTGCCTCTCATGTGTAAGACTCTAAAATCATGCTTGAATTGATGGCCCTGCATCTTCCAACTGGGCATATTACTTTTGGACATGCTATACAACTTTTCTCCATTAGCAACAGTGATGGCTAAGGGAGGGGTTTGAACAATCTCTTCTCCTTCTTCTACCCATCTTGGTACCACAAAACTATGAATACTACCAGTGTCCACCAGAATATTCAAAAGCTTGCCTTTAATTACCCCTTGAAGCCTCAAAGTGGTGTAACCTGAACTGCCATTAAGAGCATTGATTGAAATTTTCAGACTACCTCCATCTTAAACTTTCCCCTCTTCTGTTTCTTTGTTCTCCTCCTCTGTAACTTCCATCTCCTCTTTCTTCACTATAAGATTCAATTGTTTGATTTTACATTGATGGTCAAGTACGAATTTTTCTCCACATCTGAAGCATAAATTATGAGCCCTTCTATACTCAATTAAATTTTTCTTATTAACAGCAACAGTAGCATTCTCCCTCTGAATAGCAGAAATCTGTTGTGTTCTTTGAGCATTACTTGTAGGTGTGTAAGTATTGCTCTTGCTACTAAACTTTTGCTTCTTCTGTTCTAATTCCAAAGCTAGCTCATACAACTTAGCTTGTCTACTAGCCTCAAAAAGGGTTGTAGGTTGTAGGACTTTAACTCTATGTTTTAATTCATCTTTAAGACCACTGATAAATATAGAAACAAAATACTTTTCCTTTAAAGTAGCATTATGTTGAAGCATAAAGGGTTTTAGTTCCTCAAACCTTTCCTGATAGTCTTCCACTGTTCCTTTCTGCACCAATTTGCTGAACTCTTCAATCACATCCCGATGAGTCCTATCACAGAATCTGTGACATAAATCTGATGCAAACTCTTGCCATGTCAATTGATGTTTTTGGGTCACATATCCATCAAACCATGACTCAGCTTTTCCTTCCAAATACATAGTTGCTAACTCCACCTTCTAGGCTTCTGGAATACCAAATAGGTTGAAGTATTTCTCACATCTCCTTGTCCAACCTCTAGGATTCACTCTCCAAAATATCTGAACTTCTATTTTTGGTCTTGGAAAATAGGTTTGTTGGTTATTCCTGCTCCCTGTTCCTTCCTCATGCTCAAAGGAACCATCTTTACCATTGA
Source organism: Abelmoschus esculentus (assembly GCA_035048815.1). NCBI lineage: Eukaryota > Viridiplantae > Streptophyta > Magnoliopsida > Malvales > Malvaceae > Abelmoschus > Abelmoschus esculentus. Next base: position 4,610,474 of record JAUCBN010000026.1, on the reverse strand, counting down.
TGTTCTTACTATTTAGATTTTGTCCAATACCCTATGCTCCTTGTGGTTTGCTTGTCAATATTCCAGGTTCTCCATACTTGAATGAGTATCTTTCTTTTTCTTCCAATACAGTTATCTTTATCTGCTGCTTGCCTTCTCTTTGATTAGAAGAAGACCCTTGATGGACGACCCTCGGTGGATTTTCTTTCCCTTTATTAGATTTGAGTATACTCAAAATCTCCTCCACATATCCTTCAGTCACCTCAAATCTGGACTCCAGATTAATCAATCTGTCTTTCATTTTCTTTGGTTGATTTCCTTCTTCTTCAAGGGCTTTTTACATGAGCTTTTTAGGTTCTGTTGATGTAGTGATCTTAAGCTTCTCTTGCATAGCCTGATTCTTCCTTGGTTTTCCCAGCTTGGCTTGGATTCGATTAACCGAGCTCTAACTACCAATTTGTTATGAATATAGAAGAGAATGTAGGTTTCAGAAGTAGAAAATGAGAGAAATGAAGTTTGTATTCAATTCATCGATAAAAATTTTATCTTTACAAACTTGTTTCTATATAGCTGTTAGAACACGGGACATAATTATTTTTGGACACCTGTAGATTCTGTTATAACATATATTCTCTTAGCTATTGTCTAATTTTTGGATTGGTCTTCAGCAGACAAGGTAGGATTAACCATATTTGGCCCGGTCTCCTAGTTGGGTTTAAGGCAGGCTGACCCAATATCTTCATTAACTGGAACGACACCGTTTAACTCTTGTTCTAGAACGACAACGTTTCTTCCTTTGACTTGAACGACGTCGTGACTGCATTCCTCATCAGGTAACATCTTCAATTCAAAATTTTCCCCAATTCTGCTCGATTTCCCCATTCCACTCGCTTCCAACCCTAAATCCTCGATCGAAGCTCGATTCGTCCCTACTTTTTCTCATTTCACCATGACAATATTCTTATTTTCGTACTTAAGCAAAACATAGCCATTACCCTTCAATTTAAACACCTAAAACACTTCAAAACATGTCCAAAACATCACTCATATATAGTATAACCATCATCCCTTTATTTTCACACTAAAACACCCCTAAAACACTTATTTTTCACTTTCAAAAATTGTCTAATGCAACCACTTCGAGAATTCAATCATCTACCTCATTTAACTGCACAAAATCCATCATTTAACATTCTAAAAATACCTACCAAGGTTCTATATACCTCCAGCCCTTTATTTGCAACAAAATCCAACCAAAAACTCAACCACAACAACTCTAAAAGTCCTCCCTAAGACTAGTTTCAGGTTTACTAAGATTAAACCATTTTCCTAACATGTTTTAACTTCATTAAGCAGTTCAAAAGTATCTTTAAACTTTGTTTTACCAAGCCCATTCAAAATTTCAACAAAATCCTCACTTTTCTCATCAAACCTTGAAAAATAGAGATTCTCCAAGACTTGATAAAAATAGGATTTTTAACCATCAAAAGATAAGGAATTAAAAGAACAAGTTAAATATGAAATTACCTTTTGAAAAAGCTCTTGGATGATGTTGGATGATGAAGAAATAAAGAATGAGGGTTTTAGAGAGTTTTTAACTTAGTTTTGAAGATGAGATTTTAATTCTTCAAAACCCTTATAATTTTAGTAATGGCGTTTTTGCAAATATTGTGAACTTTTATAAAAATCATCTCATTAATTAAAATTAACCCGAAACTAATCCTAGCTTAAAGTCTAATTACTCCTAAGCCTAAAATCAGGGTGTTACACACAACCCAGGCAAAAGCTACCCTACACCATCAAGATGTTATAAATCAACAAGTAAAGAATCTTGACACTCAATCAATCAGTGGACAAAAGTGAAGAATTTCCATCGGCTTCCTTCCTCGTAAAATAACTGCAAGTTTATCCGCCACAGAATTGGTCGTCCAATTAATATGACACATAATAACCTCTCAATCTCCTTGTAGCATATTGTGGATCGTCGAAATTAACGTATGATCAGTTTTAGATGAATCAATATCCAAAATACTCTCAAGCACCTCTTGACAATCTGATTCAAGAATAACATAAGCAAAATTCATTCTCCTAGCATGTTGTAGTCCATCAATAACAGCCAAAAGTTCAGCACTAAACACAGAACAAATACACAAACTACGAGAAAACCCAAAGAGCCATTCACCTTGATCGCCTTTAATCACACCCCTACTACAGCTTTCTTACTATCGATATCCACAGCACCATCTATATTAACCTTGACCCAACCGTTGTCCAGCAAACTCCATAAAGACGACAAAACATTTGGGCTAACCAATGTGACTCTATGAAATTCGAAACCATCATTAGCTTTAAGCGTCAAATCCAAAAAGCGGAAGCATGCCCTAACAAAATCCTCATTCTCAATAAATTCTGGATCAAAAAGAATTAAATTTTGCCTATTTCAAAGTTTTCAGCACACAATAAGAAATAATTCTTTTTGAAATAATTTATAATAAAATAAATATTACACGGTTTGAAGTAATTAAATTCAAAAAACCGTTAAATTTTTAATTGGTGTAGCTACTTATAAGGATTGGGGGTCATTATTAAATTTTAATAATAGTTTAATATTTACCCATAATAAAAATTTTAAATATATTTATAAATAATTATTATATTGTTATTAAGGGTCCAAACTTGGGGGTTCTTATACTAAATTTAATTTTTTTTCATATTTGTTATCAATCTGTACGCTTAAAATTATTTTTTTCTCATATTTGTTATTAAAGATTTAATTTTTTAATACTTATATTAGATTCTTAATCTTTTCATTGATATTTATTATTTTAAATATATTCTTAATTTTTTTAATATTTATTATTAAGGGGTATTTTCATAATATTTATTGCTAGGGACAATGATTACAATAACCATACGCAATACAACAACGATTGACTGTTATATAACAATATCGACTTCATCTAAAATTATGCTATACGTTATCGTTAATGTCCATCCTAATATATATTATTGAAAAAACATTCACAATTTTAATACTCGTAATATTCACAATAATATTTATTACATTCACAATTATAATAAACACAACACAACAAAAATATGATCATAATTGTAATTTAATTTTTGATTATAAATTTAATTTTATTATTTGTTCTAATACCATCAAAATCTCAAATACAAGCTAATGGTATTGCAAAACCTAGCTCTTTATGAGAAAGGAAATGATGGACAGGGCAATTATGAAGGTGGGTTACAAGGACCACGGTCTAAGATTTATTTATATTAAGACCAGTTATTTATAATTATAAATATTTATTTCTTTACCAAATATATTTAGTTTTAATAATAACTTATTATTTTTAATTTTTATAGTTAAAGTTTATTTTTTAATATTTGTTATTTGAGGTTAATTATTTTTTTAATATTTATTATTATATGAGTTTTTTTAATGCTTATTGATGGTGTCTTATTATTTTTAATATTTGATACCGTAAATCTTAAATTTTTCGATACTTATTTATTAAGAGTATAATTTTTTTTTAATACATATTATTATATGTCTACTCTTAAAATATTTTTTTAATATTTGATAATAGATACATACTATTAAAATTTATTCAAAAACGTTATTTTTTAACAATATTTAAAGATGGTTAATTATTTACAAATGAAATAAAATTTAATTAAGATCGAAATATTAAAAAAACAGACAAAGAAGCTCATGTTTGAAAATCCAACGGCAATCGGTTCTTCACACGGTCCTCATCTTCGAAAACCTCTGCCAAATTTGTTTCTTCTGACTTAGGTGATTTTTTTTATATGTTTCGGTAATTTATTGTCCTTCGATTTAAACTTATATGACAAACTACGAATGTTTTTTTCTCTTTGTTTCCTTTCTGTTTCAGTAATTTATTAACCTTGGATTAATCTGTTTCAGTAATTTTTTGACCTTCGGTTGTTAATGTCACGGACCGTTGGTCGTGACTACACGGGACCAAGCGAGATGCTTTCTGGTGGTGCTTAAAGCTTGGGAGCGAGATAGCATTAAGAGTGTAGTACGTGCCGAGCAGCCGTCCCATCTAGGATGGGCGCGCTGATCGTGCACCACACTGGTCGGGAGCTGTCCCCGCTTCCCTGATGAGCCCATGGGAGGCGAAACCAGTAAGCATCGGAGATCGTTAAGGCTGATCCTCGGGCATGCGAGAGACCCGAGGTGCCGCACGGGTAGAAGTCCCTGCGCGAGAACTCTGGCCCCGTTACAAGTGGTATCAGAGCGAGGCTGTGTGCTAGCTGTTGGGCTTGCCAAGCGCCCCATGTGCTGCGGAGCGAGTCAGGTGGACGAGCGTGTTAGCTCGCACCCCAAGAGAGGAGGGTGTTCGCGAGTGGGTCCTCTAGAAAGAGATTGAGACGAGGACGGGTAGGCAGGAAGTCGCAGCGAAAGTTCTCCGGTTGGTCGAACTGTAATGGAATACCTCGGTAAAGTGGCGAGTGGCCATGAGGTGATTGCAGGGAGACCTTGGCCCAAGGAGGGTGGCCCCAGGTTAGTGGGTCAGTTTGGGAGAATTGCACACTAGTTCCTGGCACGTTTCAAGAGAGGGAAAGAGTTTCCTCCCCATGCACGAGGGCGTGCATGAATTGGGTGGAGGAGAATGTCACGGACCGTTGGTCATGATTACGCGGGACCGAGCGAGATGTTTTCTGGTGGTGCTTAAAGCTTAGGAGCAGGATAGCATTAAGAGTGTAGTACGTGCCGAGCAGTCGTCCCATCTGGGATGGGCGTACTGATCGTGCATCACACTGGTCGGGAGCTATCCCTGCTTCCCTGATGAGCCTATGGGAGGGCGAAACCAGTGAGCATCGGAGATCGTTAAGGCTGATCCTCGGGTAGGTGAAAGACCTGAGGTGTCGCACGAGTAGAAGTTCCTGCGCCAAAACTCTGATCCCGTGACATTATTATGATAATTACAGTTGTCATAGTTGTGATTTTTTTTTAATTCGTATAACAATTACTGTACATTTGATAATAGAATTTGATTCACAAGTGGAGCTTGATTTTTCTCCTAATTGCTTGTAATCTTTAGTTTGTGAAGGTATTTTCAGATTTGGAGCGTTCAGTCTGTCGAATGATTCATCGCCAGGTAATTTTGGTTATTTATTGAAGGCTAAGAGCGCTCTCAAATGTGGTGCTTTGTGGGAGTTTTAGCTCTAATTTTTTTCCAAATTGGCCGAAGATAAGACCTTCAACACTCTTCTCATATATATATATATGGATATCACAGGGTATTATTTACACGTTTTTTGAATCGATGAATGACTAAAATAGATGACTCAGAATAAATGTCGGTTATGTAAAGATTATCACTTGAAAAAATAAAAAGTTAATCTGTGTCATCTGTTTCAGTCATCTAACGATCCAAAAAAACATATAGAACTTAGAGATTTTACATTGTGTAACTTGATTATATATATAACATTTGGTTGTGAGTCCACTTTGGCATTCATTTCCAATTCATGTATGGCAGTGTTTACGTTCCAATCTGTTATACGGGCAACAATGGGTAAGAATCTTAGTGCAGATAATGCAATTTCAGTTGTAGGTTTACCTGCATAATTGTCAGTTTTATCTAACTTGGTAGGTTTTACTTTTGGGTTATCGGAAGCAACTTGGTTCTCGTTCCACATGGACGTATAAACTGTCTGCTCATCTCCGCCACTGTATTTACGATCACTGCCCTAGAGATGCTGAGGTTCCAATGGATTCTTTCGAGTAGAAAAAGAATGGAACAAAATTACCAAGTCGGCTTTCAGATTCCGATGGCTGACATCCCAAGAGAGGAGGAAAAAACTTGGCTCAACCAATCACAACGTGTAGATGATCATACACGAGTCTTTCTCTGGCTTTAAGTAGCTTCAAATTAAATTTATTCTTTGGGCTGCCATGGATCATTGTATTTAGTACAGCTCTGGAGCAGTAACATCACAGCAGAGGATGAAGCCTCTTGGTGCCGTCTTCGTGTCAGTAACCCTACTACTGAACTCTTTCGAGGAAACCAAGTCTACGATGATGAACAAAGAAGAATGTGATGGCAAAGTGATCGGTCGTCAGTTGTTGGACGAGCTTGTGATGAAATCTAAGTAGTTGCAGAAGGAGAAACCCTACACTCCATAAGTGATAAGTGTGGTGATCCGTTTATGGAGCACAGCCATCATTCATGACTGGTGATGTTTTCCCTGGACTTGTCATCAAGATTACTCTTCCCAATTCTCTTTCTTCGGCATCGTTTAAACAGTAGCTTTCTTCGAATTTATTTGTCCCGTTATCAAACATCAAATACAAGGGAAAGAAGGTGTTATTTTCCTTCATAAACCTGTGTTTTTGGTCAAGTAGTATGGTGTCTGTAGTACTTGAAAACCTGCCATGGAATTTCTAATTATAACAAAGGTACCCAAAAATACGTTACACAATCAAGCAGAAGACACTGGTGAACATGAAACGATACAAATTTCATTGCATTTTCATATAACATCTTCAATAATGAAGTTCAAAGATGAAAAAACGTTCGGCAAACCGACAATTGATTATAAGATATAGTAATCATATATAATCTAGATGTTCATACTATCCACCATGCAAAGTTGAAATGAAAACTACCACATCCTTCTCTTCCAAGGTTGTATCGAGCTGGCCTCTCAACTCCCAATCACAGTCGTTTACAAGGACAAGGACACCAGGTCTACTGCACAAACCAAAACCACCCATCACCTAAATGGCTTGCTTTTCAAAATCAGAATCCTAATTTTATCTTTTTTTCCATTGCAAATGAAAAAAAAAAAAAAAACTTACACAGATTCCCCTTTCATGAACATTTCAGGTCTCTCCTTGATCAAATTGGTGCGAACCCAAGCTAGTAAATTCTTCATTGTTAACTAAGAAAGAAGAAAAAAACAAAACCTAATACATCAAAATCCTCACAAATTAAGCAGCTTGAAACATACTGAGTTTAAATTGGGGGGGAGGGGAATAAATAAAAAGGCTTACCTTATCTGCTCCTTTTGGCAGATCAACATTGACATTATGAACTTTAACAGATTCACATAGAAGTTCTAAGCCTCCACTGCATTCAACAATGAAAATACTTTAGAATTAATATAAAAAGGGAAGAAATAAGTAGATTAAATTTGGGTTATTAGGTCAAAAACAAAACTTCATTAGTAAAAAACGTGATACGGATTATGATCAAATTGATTGCGGAAAATGAAGATTTAACAGAACCAAAAGCAATAAATTTGATTAAAAATCTTACCCAAACTCAAGCGTCAACTGCATTTTGAACAAATTCAAAAACCCTAATCGTGTGCCGCTTTGTATTTACGCAATAGTTAGTTTTCAAGGCGTAGTGCAAATATTAGATCTTTATTCTTGGGCCATAATTAATGGGCTTTCAATCACCCATTACACCATTTGCTAAAATGTTTTATTCACATGTTTAAAGTAAATTAATTATTTTTTATTAAATTTTTTTTATTATTTATTTTTTTAGAAAAATAAGAATGCGAAAAAATCTATAGAAAGATTATCCTCAAAAAATGTGAGATGTGATTTTCTAATTTATCATTTTAATTAAAATATCTCTATTTTTAGAATCAAGAGTAATCTAATTTCTAGGATCATATAGATCAAAAAAGAAAAATTATATGTTCATCAATGTCAATGTCAATATTTGACTTATCAAGTACATTATCTTGCTCATTATTTAAATTAGTATCGATGTCACTCAAATTTTTATTAGAATGTTCAATATTATCTTCATCTACACCCAATTCATTACTATCTAAAGGTTTTTTATTCGTTTTAAAAAAAATCATCTAAAACGCCTTTTTGTGATTTTATTAATTCTTGTGTTCGCTTTATTTCTTTTTTTCACTACTAAAAGCATATTTTCGCAACAATATTATACTATAAAAATTATGAAGTAAAAGGTATAAAATAATAGCACTTAGATTTCTATCATTAAATTTATGCTTCAAATTTAATTATAGTGTATCAACAAAATCATAATTTCCTTGAATATATGAGTCCTTCTCTTAGAGTATCAAATCAAAATTAAAATTTTAAAAAAATAAAATAAAATACGAGAATATAATATAAGAAAAAAATAAAAAAAATAAAATATAAAAAATAAAAATAGTGTAAAGTTTATAAGTGTATTTGTAATATTATTAAAATTTTAAAAATACTAAATTATTATTAAAATCTATTAATGCCTAAAACCTATTAATTCCTAGACTAATGGATTAAAAAAATAATTTAGTAAGTTTTAAACTATTAGAAAATCAATTATTGGGCCCACAAACTTAAAGTCAAACGGTAGTATTTTAATTACGTGGGCCGGTAGATTTTAATCTAGTGAGCCCATCATTATTATATTTTTATTATTTTTTAATAATATATTATTAATTTATTTAAAAGGGATGGCCTAGCGAGTAGTGGACTCAAGACTAGTGCTTTTATTTCCCGGGTCTAGGTATAAATTGCTTTTGAAATAATTATTAATATTCATTCGTAAATCGATTAATTCACATCATATATCTTTATTGTATGAATAATTTTTAATTTATTTTAGGTATAAAGATAATTTTAATCGTTAACGTTTATAATTTTTATCATTTAGACCCTTATTTTTTTTTAGATAAATTTAGCCATTAACCTATATCTTTTTGACACATAGCTTATTTTTTAACTAACTTGATGACTGGACCGTTAAAAATTTAACGATGATATATATATGGAATATAATTTTAAATGACATGGAATATAACCTATTAAATACATATATATACGAAATATAATTTTATTCTAATATAAAATATAAATTAATTAAAATACAAATAAAATATTAAAAATTAATTAATTTTAAAATAAAAGATTATTAAACATTCTTAACCCTAACTACGATAAAATCAAAATCTTATTCTAAAATAAAAATAAACACAATTCGAATAAGATTTTGATTTTATCGTAGTTAGGGTTAAGAATGTTTAATAATCTTTTATTTTAGAATTAATTAATTTTTAATATTTTATTCGTATTTTAATTAATTTATATTTTATATTAGAATAAAATTATATTCCATATATATATGTATTTGATAGGTTACATTCCATGTCATTTAAAATTATATTCTATATATATATCATCGTTAAATTTTTAACGGTCCAGTCATCAAGCTAGTTAAAAAATAAGTTATTTGTCAAAAAGATATAGGTTAAGGGCTAAATTTATCCAAAAAATGAATAAAGGGCAAAACGACAAAAACTATAAACGTTAAGGGTTAAATTTATCTTTATGCCTTTATTTTATTAAAAAAATCAACATTTAAACTCTTAGCTTTATTAAAAAGATCACAATGCCTCATTCATGTGATATGATAATTAAATGTTTTATTAATCTAGAAAAATTTTTCTTCTCGATCTCAAAGTTTTACTTAATTAATCTAAATTAACTTATGTTATACATCTGATTTTGATGGGTAGGTCTTTCAGTAACTTTTTTTTATATGTTCAAGGTCTTGAATTTAAAACCTATTTAAATAATATTAAACTGCTTACTAATTGAACTAATCTTGTTAGGGGTGAGCATTAATAGGTTTTAACCGAATTAATCGACCGAATCTAAATTATTTTGGTTAATTCGGTCGGTTATTTTTAATAAATTCGGCTAATAGTTTTTTTCTAAATTTGGTTATTGGTTAATTAGGTTTAAAATCGATTAATTAACCGAATTAACCAAAATTATTAAATATTAAATATTAAATATTATATATTATATATATATTTTTTAGTCATTTAACTTTTAAAAAATTATAAAATGTTCATTAATTTTTTATATTATAAAATGATCATTAAATTTTTATTAAATTAATATAAAATAAAAGTTTATTGACAAAAGTTATTTTAGCATAATTTATTAACCTATTATGTAATTTAACTAAAATTTATAATTAATTTTAGATAATTCAGTTAATTAACCGAAATAATTTTGATTCAATTAATTCGGTTCAGTTAACAGTTAAAATTTAAAAAAAAAAATCAGTTAACTCGATTTTGGTTAATTCAGTTCGACCACCAACCGAATAACCAAATACACCCCCTAAATCTCATTAGTGAGTCGAGTGTTTTAAAAGCAAACAAAACCTAATGTTCCTCTCTTTTTTTCCCTTTCTATTTTGGTGACCTCTCTTAACAAGCTTAAATTGAAAGAAGAAAAGTTTGGCATTAAAAAAATTGAAATATTTTGTATTATAACCGTAAAGAAAACAAAAGGAAAGTACGAACCAGGATCATTTGTTTGAAATATGAACAAATATACAGGAAAATAAATTAGGCACTCAATCAAAACTACAATGTGTATACATTTCGTTTATAGTTTCAAACGTATTTGAATCGTTGTATGTAGCGTTATCATATTAGGTTAAATTGTCAGATTTTCTTGCACGCCAAGAAATGAGCCGGAAATGTTTCCACCAACATCAGGGAAAGTTTCACATCCAGGAAGGGGCTTGATCTTACCCTTGGGATCCACTTCCTCGGGGTACTTGACCAAGTGCCCTCTCATCTCCGTCACTTCCTCCGATGCAAATTGTTTCCAGTTCAGTTTACCTATTTGAACAATCCGTCGTACGCAGTCGAGACTCTCTGGTTGAGTGAAGCAGTCCTCGACGACTCCAGTATGTTCTGCCCAAAGTGACATCCTATACCCATAGATCTACAATTAACAGAAAAGTGTTAAGGATACTCCGGGGGGAAATGGATGAAGATGTTAGTGGAAATGCGAACATCTATGTTCGTGTTTCTAGGATCGTATGGTTCATTTAGTAAACAAGGAAATGTATCATTTATATGGATGTAAACGAGACGTTACCTGTCCGTGTGGACTAGAATGTTTTGCTGCCCAGGTATATCGAGGTTGGTAAGCTCCCATTGCAATCTCAGTGTCTCTGGTACCCTCCATGGAGCGTTGATTGATATTTGCAGACCCCACTATTACATACTCGTCATCAACTATCATACCTTTTGAATGGACATAGATCATAAATCTTCGACTTTTCCGGCTAAGAGACTGGAATGCAAAAACCAGGAACATATATATTAGCAGTGTAGGAGATGCACTGGTAAAATATTGTTTTCGGAACATGGTATAGATTACCTCAGGAGTGTTTGCGGACCTAGGACTTTCATTGCCTGGGGGTTGATATCCACCATTCTCGCGGTTGGCAAGACAGAAGAAATTCAAATAGTCCTCCGGCGAGTAAATACCATCAAGTCCGGCCTCTACCAAAGCTCTGTAAATAGTCTCGTACATCATTTCCCTAGTTTTGTGCTGCGACAATAGTAACAATTCAAGATCAAGGGCCTTTCTGTATCTAGTTTAAAGATCATAATTCTTCAGTTAAAACAGAAAGATGATGATTCTCAGAAAATTTCATGCCAAAGCAGTAAAAACAGGTCTTAATGCAACAATTGAACCAAGATAAAACATCAGTGTCCAACAAAAGCTTCTGTAGGTCTATGCAATCTCTGCCACAGTTAGATGGAAACAATGAACCACCCCTTTGAATGCCAGTTCTCTAAAATAGTATTTGGGGAACGATTTTGAGGATGTGCAGGATTATCACGATGTCTTTGGTTTGCAACAGGAGATGCACAAGGCTGGCACAAAACGAAAGGGTAAAGCTTTAATCACTACCATCCTAAAGCTTGCATGGAGGGCTCATGTCTATCTGGTTCGGCAAGAACGTAACAGAAGACAGTTCAGAGGACAACAAACGACGAATGAGATTTTGAGGCCCATTAAGGAAATAGTAAAGAACAGACTGAGTGAATTTGTATTGGTGTACGGTTTGCGGCATACTTGATTAGAAGGGTTAGTAGTGTAATAGATAAGATAGCATAGAGGAATTAGAGATAATCTTGTATGTGTAATTGTAACCGAATTCTTCTTCTTTAGATAATACTACTAAACACTTGTCCAAAAAACAGAGCTTCTGCAGGACTTGCTCCAGAGCAGACATCTCGATGAATTCTCAAAAAGAAAACAATAATCCGGTCAAACATTTAAACACAAGTTTTAAGTCGAACTCTACCTGCCAAAATAAAATCCTTTGAGTAGCAGCGCCCGTTGGAACACCCTCTGGCCACATTGGAATAACAATATAAACAGCAAATCTCTCATTTGCTTTAATTTTACTGGCAATCTTAAGAGCAATTTCCATTGGAATTAAGTTGTCAGCACCTGCAAAGAAAATTTAAGGTTTATAGTTCCGAACCAAAACTATGAACAAATGCCTTATTATTCCCATAAAAAAATCCATAAGACATCCAATACAAGAAATATCAGATGAAGCCATGAACAAATAGGGCTAACCAAATGCTGTTATTAATTTCTAGTTTTCGAAAGGAAAACTTAGTTATTTTGTATGTCAGCCTCCGCCTCATTCTATGCTACAATGCCATAAGTCTTAGCACATGGATTTGATACATTGATAATCTAACTGATATAGTTAACCAGAAAGTTTGCTACATTGATAATCTGACTTGAGAAATATCAGATTAAGCGATGAACAAATAGGACTAACCAAATGCTCCAACTAAACTTTAGTTTTTGTAAGGAAAACTTGGTTATTTTTTATGTTATCCTCTGCCTCATTCTGTGCTACAATTACATACGCCGTAGCACATGAACCTGATACATTGATAATCTGACTGATATATTTAATCAGAAGTTAGGTTCTAGACCATTTACTATATTTCTTCTACATACATCCAAGCATAAGCTTTTACCACTTTTTTATATTCAAACAGAAATGTTTCAACCAATGTTTACTGAGCCCAAACTGAGTCCATTTATTAACCTTGAACGGCTTAACTTATGCATTCAAGCAGACTAAAGTTGCAATCATAAAACAAGATCCATTATCAACCTTGTTACGATAGTCACAAACATCACGGTCATCTAAATCTAAGCACCTTACCTAAGTCTTTATAAGATCTCCAATTGAAGGAAGATCCAAGAAAATACTGATTCTCTATATAAATGAAATGCTGCGCAGAGCGAATGGCCTTCACATATGCTGTATGTATGCTCATATCAATAAGGACATTCTTGCCGCACACCAAATTCTGTCACAGAAACAAATAATCATTCAGCTTCTACCTAGGAAGAAGAAGAAGAAGAAACCTTCTCTTTACCTTGCTTGTCGCTTCTTTCGGATCCTTTGGGAAGCCTTTAACAGAATTTGAATCAATTGAGCGGAAAATCTGCATGTGAAACCCCAAAAACAATCCATTTGTTAGAAAACTAAAAGGTAAAAATGAAAGCAGCTTCTGAAAATCACATTGGCCAAGCAAAATTAGACCTATGATTTACTTGAACCCACCCCACCACCTAACCATTCATGACTAAAGCCATGATTAAGCAAAAAAAAAAAAAAAACCTGAACATGCCACCCTTCCGGATCACGCTCAGAATCGGTAAAATCAGAAACTCCCATAATGTCCGGAATTCTTTCTATCCTCAACAAATTATCATCAAAGGTCTTTTTCATTTTTTTAAGTCCATGAGGCTTGGATGCCTTGTACCATCGTTCCTCAAAGTTGACCAGAACATCATATGCAGCTGGGCCATCAATTTTACTGTGCATATCATGCCAAGGTTCTCTTGGACAACCTTCTGTAGAATTCTGGTCAAGTAATTTGCAATTAAATAGTGAGCAGGAAATCTTATTTATTGGGATGACTTACCATTAAACTTGCAGCTACCCCAATATCATAAAACAAAAGAAAAAGAGTGGTAAGTAATTACCGTATATGTTGGATTATGATAGTCATCCTTATGTAATGTTTGCAGTGTCCTAAATAAAGGATGATGTGGATCATCATATCGTCCATCACATAAGTCAAGGCCACCAACAAAAGCAATAATTTTTCTCTGATTTTTCCCAGCATCAGCATCAACAATCACAGTTTTCTGATGGTGTGTATAAATTGTTCCAACTTCCTGATAATTGATAGCATCAGAAAAACATAGTGCTTTAGCCAAGGAACATGATAAATATAACAAAAAAACTGGTGAAAATTAAGGGATGTCTTAGTGTTTGTTAGCCCTCTTCAACAGAGTTAAGGTCCAAGGTTCCAATCCCTAGGACTTGCTAATAAACCAGCTACCAATAAAAAAAACTGATAACAAGACATTCAGCAGAAATAAAACTAATAAAGTATTTTGTTGGTCTCGAAACAATCAACCAAAAAACACCAAAAGGGGTTGAAAAAGCGACTTGGATGAATTGGAGAAAAAACGAAATAAAATGGACAATTTGCACAATCAATTTATAGTGTGTCGACTTCTAAACCAAGTCTAGATCTACTACCTTAGCTCACCACTTAGAAATTCCCAATTCACTAACAATGAATTATTGCCTTTAAGGATAAGATGTAACCTTACAATCCCTGTCTTTTCAATGGCTAAAATAGAACTACTCTAGTTTTTCTAATGCTAAACTAGAACCTCCCCCTTTTACAAGGTTGAATTTGGGTAAACAAAATACCACACAAGGTGGGTGTTTACAAGAATTAAGTTCACCAAATAAGAGTTATTTATCTCAACATATTTGATATTTGATGGGCTGAAGAAAAATTGAGAATCCATTAAAAGAAGGAAACATGCATAAAAAAGCTAGCATGAAGAAGAACGGCTCTTTCAAAGTTTGAATGTGAAACTTACAAAATATGCAAAAAGTTAAAATACTACTTCAGGCAGTACAAAGCCAGCTTTTCTTGAGAAGTATGAGATATCCAACTCAAATACATTTTTTTCCTATTGAGAAACATCCTATCAGCATGTGGTTTGTAGTTATTGCAAAATGCAGCAACCACATGTTACAATAATACTGCAACCTGTGACTCAAAAATCTTAGTCAGGCTGATAATTTCCCAACAAACAACAATCTAGCTAGTATTAACATCTTGAATCCAAATTGATACAGAGACATTTGTAGAGTTAGAAATGCATTTAGGGGATGAAATTGTTGAAACAAATGGTCACTTAGAGCTAACCTTTTGCTTGACCCAACTATGTCTTTTTCCAGCCATACGAGGACAAAGCAACACATGCACTGAAGAGTGTTTGAAAAACCTACGTGTTTCCTCATCATGGGTTGCCATTATTCCATCCTGTAATTTGTCAATTTAAAGAGGCTAATTAAAATCCATGATAAGCGAAGCTTTCTATAGGTTAAAAAGTGATTAATTTCTATCTTCATAAACAAGTGTGCACACACTAAGTGGAGAGAGTTTGCATAGTCTCTTTGTCATCATTCAAGTGCACATTTCATTTTCTCAATTAATCAAATATGCACAATGATTACCATGTAGTTCTAAATAATAAGTTACCGTTTTGTATCCCAAGATGCTTCTCGAAGTAGGATCATCCCATAGCAGAAGTAGCACTCTAACTCCTTCCTGGGACTTTGACTTAAGAATATCCCCCAAAGTGCAATCTGAAGCAGGACCAGCATCGCGTACCAGCATAACTTTATGCCAAACTGACCACCCTGTAATGTAAATCAAGCGCCTAGCTTGATGGATAGCATCAAATATGTCACTCCAGCATTTTCCATGCACATAGGACATCCCCTGGTCAAGTTTCATGGTTGGAAGAATCCCATCAGGGACATGGGCATCTTGATAAAGAGTCACTTTTACCCCCTTCCGAAGAGGAAAATATGTGCCAGGAACTCCCACATAATCAGGACCTGCCCCAACACCATGATGATAGATGCTCAAATTCTCCATTGGTGTGTACTGAATTGATAATCTTAAGACCGCTCCAGGCTTACAGGGCTTTCCCCTATCGTTCAGAATTGGGTAGCTTCCCTCAATCTTTTGCCCTAAGTATATCTGCTCAACTGGAATTGCTACAACTCCTATGATATCTGACCCCAATATATCACTGTCTTTAACAACAAATCGCACTTCAGCAGCACGATGTGCAACAGGAACACAGAAATGTTGCATCCAGACAGGGTTTTCACTATTGCTGATCACATACGTCCTTCCTATAACGGCACCAGTGATTGAGATTGTGACATAAGGATCACTTGTAATCTTCACTTCCCCTTTTCCTCCAACTTTTTGGGAGATATTTAAAGAAAAATTCCCAAACACATCACCTAAAGTCTTATGGAACATATCCATGTTGGGAAGATTTTTGGCCTCATAAACCCACATATCTAAATTTCCATGTAGAAGCAAAACTCTCAATGAACCTTTATGGAAAGGTACAACCTGCATACTCTGGCCATTCTGTGAATCCTTACTGGGAAAGGCAGCTTGATTAGCCGAATCAGCTCGGCCTAAACTAGCCCCCTCCCTATTACTACCATTACCTGCATAAACCATACTATCTAGCCCAGGTGTCGAAGTAGCAGCAGTCACTGGAAGCACTGGAGGTGCCGAGGGTGATTCAGGAGCTGACGGATGCCAACCAGACAAATGCACATTACTCAATTGATGGTCCAAAGTCGGATAAGCAACAGGTAGGGAACTACCTGTACTTGCTCCTAAGGAACTGATACTGTCCTGCCTGTAATATCCCGAGAAGCTATTCTGTCTGGAGTGGAGCTCAGAATTACTCTTAAGAGGAGGATATAGCGCAGGTTGTTGATAAGAGTCGGATGATTGCAGATTACTTTCAGGTGGTGGGTAATGACCAGATGGGGATTGCTGGTAAGGGTAAGGAGATGAACCATAGTGGAAACTAGGATGATGTTGGAGAGTAGGTTGGGAAGGATTTAGAGGAACTGGGTGTGCATATTGATAAGGAATCGGTCCAGAATGAGAATGCCAATACTCTACAGGAGCTGAGGCAGGAGCATGGCCAGGGGGTGGATACATATGAGGTGCATGAGTGTATTGGGGATTGTAAGGATAAGGGTATGGCGGATGCACATAAGGATCTTGATTTGGAGGAGGAGGGTATCCATGGTGATAAGGGTATGGATTTTGGTGTGGGTTATTATCCATTTCTTACCAAATCACTCTTCTTGTATGATGGAATGAAAATCAAGTGAATAACAGAGAAAATAACAAAACTTTGTTCTTCATACATATAACAAAATCTGCACAACGACAACAACAAAAAAACATAAACTCATTTGTATTTCTCAGTTTCAAACATTCAATGGAGAGTTGAATTGTAATACTAAAAATCTAAGAATTGAAAAGAGCAAACACCCAAGGATCCAATTGAATAAAGAACACAAACGAAAAGATTTTTTTAAAAAAACACACAAACTCAGCTGTGTTTCTCAGTTTCAAACATTCAATGGAGAGTTCAATTGTAATACTACAAATAAAATTAAAAGAGCAAACACCCAAGGATCCAATTGAACAAAGAAGGGAAAATATCAAAAAAGAACTGATTTTTAATTGAGATTCCGAGTAAAAGAGGCTTTACCTATTGGGATTTGGGAAGGTTTTTCCTTTTTGGTCACTGAAGCAGATGAATGATCTAGGAAAGAGAAAGCATTCTTGAATGAAAAACCAAAGGAAAGTGTGTTGGGTAGGAAATTACCTCTTCGGCGTTGACTAAGCGCGTGACGTTCAAGAAACCAAACTTTACTAAATTCTTCATTATTTATATGCTGCGAAAATAACGTAGACTAGAGGTTTGTTCAGCTGTTACACGAAACCTCGTGGCAAGAAATTACTGGCGGTTTAATTTATATTGATAAACTCCGTGAATGGTCCCTGATATTTTAGTAAAATTGTATTTTAACCATAAAACATGTAATAATTCCCTACCACATTGTGATGTAAGAAAACTGACATGCCACTTTATTTTTTCTGTATAGTTGAACATTCAGTATATAAAAATATAATAGGTATAAATTTTATCATCTTTTTATAGTGATAGACCCAAAATTTTATATAATAGGTATAAATTATTAAAAAAAGTATATAAAAATATAATGAGGGTAAAATTATAAAAATTTAAAGATATAAAATTAAATTTTTGATAAAAAATATAAAAATTTAAAGGTATAATTATACCTTCTAAATCTGTTCCTACCTTCATGCTTAACTTGCGAAGAATTTTGCAAGTTAATCTCTTGCTATTGTTGAGTAGGGCAAAAACAGAGGAGAAATGTAAAAGAGAGACGGTACTTTCATTAGTTTTATTGATAATGTTATAATACCCTTCGATAGAGAACCAACCTATTTATACAGAATTTGAGATTATTCAGTCAGTTATTCCAAACGATAATCTAACAGTATACCTAACTATTGATAACTAACCATAACAACCAAGCTTACATTACTTTCCATAAAAAAAAAAACTTACGTTGCTTTACAATAAAATCATACATATTGTATTATCCTAATATTTTCCTTACAATCTTTATTTTAATTTTTTTTTCAAACTATCAAGGAAGAAGAGATCTGCAACACAGCTGTAACAATATCAAAAAAACAACAAGAACCATATAGTCATATGTAGACCAAAAAATTAAGCAAAATTATCACCAATAAAGAAAATATAAAACCAAAAAAGTAACCGAAAAACTAAGGAGGAACCATGGACACCACAAATAATTTGTGTCCATGTCTTTAAAAAGTTGGTGCTGACAGAGACTTAGTCAAAACATCGATAACTTATTCAAAATTTGGTACCACGTTTACTTTCAATCTCCCAACAACAACCTTCCCACGGACAAAAAAGCAGATCTAACTCCACATATTTGAATTTAAAATACATAACAGGGTTAGTTGAGATAGCCATAGAACTCAAATTATTATACCATAGCACTGATTTTCTATCAATCGTAATACTAAACTCAGTTAACAAGGATTCAAGCCAAATAATTTTAGTAATTGCACAAATTATACTACGATATTTTACTTTTAAAGTAAACCTAAAAATCATTGACTGCTTACGAGATTCTCAAACAACCAGATTATCTTTAAAAAATAAGTAAAACCCTGTTGTAGACCTTCTATCATCATTGTCAAAACCCCAGTTTGCATAAGCATAAACAATAATTGACAAACAAGAAAAAGGTCAAAATTGTAAGCCAAAATTTAAGATTTCAAGAAGATAACGTAATATTATTTTTACCAACTACATACGAGTATCTAAAGAATTTTGCATAAATTGAAAAGTCTTATTTACAGCATCAGATCGAGTAAGTACCACATATTGGAGAACTCTTCTATGCTTCTACACTCAGTGATATTAAAGATAAAAGTTCCTTTTTCACTAGACAATTTGCAATTACTTAATATAGGTGTGGGTAACTCCTTAGCCTATGCAAGATCACTCCTAGTCAACAAATCAACAATGTATTTACATTGGTTTAAAAATATATAATTTGACATGTGATGCACCTCTATTCCCAAAAATGATATAATTATTCAAGATCTTTGAGTGAAAAACTTGATTCAACTCATTTATCATTCTTTGGACTTTATCATTATCATCCCCTGTCAAGATTAGACCATCTACATAAACAAGTAAATTGTACTCACCATGATTCGCTTAATAAACAAAGAAGCATCTAACTTAGAAAAAAGAAACCCTATGTATTGAAGATATTGTCTTAACTTGTTAGACCATGCTCTAGGTGCCTATTTAAGATCATAAATCACTTTATTCAGCTTACATACCAGATTCTGATTTTTGTTCCCTTATTCATACACTGAAGGTTGTATTATATAGACTTGTTCATAAATATCACCATTTTAAAAATCATTATTTATGTCTATTTTTTAAGATACCAACCCCTTATCACAACAAGAGAAATAATTATTCTTTCGTATTTGACTTGGTAACTGGACCAAATATCTCATGATAATCAATCTTAACTTCTTGAAGATATTCTTTAGCCACAAATCTACTCTTATACCTATCAATTGACCCATTTGCATTATGCTTGAGTTTAAAAATCTATTTACAATGAATTGCATGATATTTGTTGGTATTTAAAAATCTATTTACAATGAATTGCATGATATTTGTTGGTAGTGGTATAAGAGATCAAATGTTATTCCTTAAAAAAGCTTCATATTTTGCTTGAGCAGCGGTGTAACCCCCAATTCTGACCTAATTTCTTAGATTAAAACTTAAGAATCAAGTTACGAAAACTTTCCCCTCAAGTAACAAAATTTAGTATAAATAATTTTAAAATTAGGGTTACTTTGACAAATTGAGAAAACGAATTAGAGATTTCAGTTTTATAAATTTAATTACTTAAAACAATGTCTCAATAACGTTTAAAGTATATGAAAATAGATTCACAAAAGCATGTACCCAGTAAGTTCCAAAAATATAACATATTGCATAACAGATAAAAACAATAAACTGAAATCATTGTAAGAAGATCATAATGAATAATAATTATCTGATTATTTTGCGAGATGCTCTAAGTACCAATTCGCCTAAATAAGTTTGAGGATCTAAAAACTAGACTAAAAGGTTGTAAGCTAAAGAGCTTAGTGTGTCTCTAGATTGCAAACAATCACAAACAAAATATGTTTTACATTTCTGAAAAGTTTCTATTTGAATTCAAGAAAAAAATCTCAAGCATGATGCTATGATGACTGATGCATGACAGAAAATCAGAGGGCTCGATATCAGAAATCATATAGAGTGGAGGTTCCCTCTCTAGAGTGGAGGTTTCCCTCACATTTCTAATTTTAAATCCAAAAATATTTCCGATGTTAGAACATGATATAATTTATAAAATCAGAAATTAGAACTCTTACGAGTAATAATTTTTTAGAAAATCAGATGCTTGATTTGAAAACAGAATTCACATACCATGTATGATAATCCATGTATGTTCAAATAATAATCAGTCTCAAAATCAAATCACGTAGTGTATATATAATGTTTTATAGTTACACACAAAATTTATCTCAATAAAGTATAGGCATAAAAACATGTAACACAGGAAGAGACACACCTTAAGCAACTGAAGCTCTAACTCCGAGATGGATGCATCTCGTGTTCCGGTATAGCTGATTCAGGACCTACAAGGTAACATAATTATATTACTATTCAGTACTAATACTAAATGATGCGTTTTAAAAGATGCGCAATTAAGTGCAAGTGAACACGTCATCAAGTAATAAAGTGATAAGCATTTATCGAATATCGTCTCTACAGGGATTGGTATACTTAATTTGCTTCCATTGGTCTTCTTTCTTCTGTAAAAGAAAAGTAAAAACACAATTTAGTTTAATGTTAAATTAACTAATAAACTAAACTAAGGAAATAACAATTATGAGAGATATGGTAGGATCCAGTTGTATTGTATTGTAGATTCGATTGATCTGCTTCTTGTTCCAATGCAATTGCACTGCAGTGCCTCGGCAGTACAGTGCATTTACTATCTCGGCAGCGACAATGTCCTCTGCTGCGGCAATCCCTTGCTCTTAGGCAGCTTTACCAAAGTTCGGTAAAATGTCCTTCTATGGTTTCGCTTATCCCTAAGTCGAAACGTTGTTGAAGGTCAGTCCTTGATGATACCTCCCAGCGTTAATCAATTATAACCAACAACCAATCCCACACTTCTTTTAGTCGTTGAAACTCTTAACCTATCCATAGGCCGAGTTAGTATCCTCCAATTAAGTTGAATATCACACTTACTCTTTTTGTGAGTCGAACTCTCCTGAGTCTAGACAAATAGATTACTTATAAACTTCCCTCCCGGGCTTAGATGCAAGAACAAAGAATGGCAAAGAATAAGCAAACTTTAATATTTTATTGCATTAGAATAAGAATCAAAATACAATCTACTCTCACAAATAATTAACAACCTTCACCAACACCCTAAGAAAACTTAGAACATGATGGGAAGAATTGTTTCTAAGACTCTCTCAAAATTCGTTTATCTAACTCTCTAATTTTCGCCTCCTCTAAACTCTAGGATGACTATGCCTTATATAGGCTTGGCCTAGGGCAAACCTTTCCTAATTAGAGTATAACTTGGAGTAGGGAACAAGTTATGCACATAGGTTAAATATTTCCAAGTTTGATCTTCTAGAAGGATTAATCCTGTGTGGCCTTGTTCGTGGGCTTTTATTGTATTGTTCAGCTCCAAATCTTGGGCTTTTTGTTCCACAATTCTCTCCTTAATTTTCTCCTTCAATCTCCAGCCATATCGCTTTTTCTTCTCTACTGCCTCGGTATCAGGTCCTACCTTGGCCTTATTCTGCTGCATCGACAGTACTTACTCCTGCACGTATATGAAAATGCAGTAAAGTAAACCTTTTCTATAGATATAATCTTTTATAGCATATCCCTAAATATATCACATTAAGTCCATGCATTGGTTCAAGTAGGTGTAAAATTGATGATAAGTGCCCATGAAAAGTGTAGAAAGTGATAGTGATTTAAGCACTTATCACCCCCCAAACTCGAACTATTGCTTGTTCTCAAGCAATATAGACCATCAATTTGTCAAACTCTATTCTCTCTTGGTCTTATGCTTCCATGTATTCTCCCCATCATAACTATATCTATTCTTTAGAGTTGACCTTTCGGTTACTCAAGGGTGTACCTAGAAGACAAACTATAAGGCTAATGTGTGTGCTTTTTTGTGGACAAGTTTGAGTAAAGGTCTTCTTAGATAAACTCTAAGTTCAAGACAAGTAGACTTGATTTTAGTATACTCTTCTTATAACAACAATTCCTTGAGTCAATTTCGGGTACCTCAAGTATTGTGTTTTCTATTTCTTAACTCTTAATTTCTTTTGTTATTCTTTTATGCATACTAGAGCCAATTTCGGGTACCTTTAGAATGAAGAAGAGTCTTTCCTAGAGCCGGTCATAGGCACCTCTAGTCACCTTTCTGAAATCTAAGTCTTTATCAACTAAGTTTATTAAAAGAATTCATATAGCCAAACAAGTTCCAAAAGTGTTTTAAAGTTCAACCTTATAGCAAGTTTCTAAGTTTTTCTCCTTAAGTATCCTAGAATTAATCCTTCAAAACAGATCCTAACTATGGTAAGGAGAAAGATTTCTATTGCCTTTAAGAATAAACTAAGACAATACTGATGAAGAGTAGTGCAAAAATATGATAGTAGTTTTAAGTACAATGGTGGATATAAAAAAAATTATCACTAAAAACTTCCTTTTCATGGCAAGGCTGCGACAATAGATAGCCTCGAAAAAAACTTCCTCTTCATGGCAAGGCCACGGTAGTGGCTCTACACCCCCAAACTCAAACCAAGCATTGTCCTCAATGCTTAATTTAGGGGTAGGCAATAGGTAGAAAAAGATATAAATAGATAAAAAAATTCGAAAATAATTTATATGGGCAATAATAAAGAAGAATAATCAATATGATTCGGAAGCCTTCTTTAGCAGCCCACTTCGACGCTTGGAGAAGGTGACTTGCCTGCTCGTAGCGTTCTCTATGAGCCGCATTTGAGTATAGTCACTAAATATTTCATCCACTTTCAGTATAGTCACTACCTTTACATTTCTACCAACGTTTGTCTTTGCTCATGAATCAAAACTTGTTTTATTTCCCAGCTTGCCAAAGCAGATTCCTCTTTGCAAAAAATAGTGTTTCAGCTTGTGAATCTAAGTTATAGTGCAGCAGTTGACACCGAATTCATTGACGTTAATTCTCCCACCACCACCACCACCAGCAGCTCATGATTTGCATGATTGAGTTACGGCTATTGTAGAAACACTTTTTTTCTTCTTATTTTGATGAATTTTTAAGCTGCAAAATCAGTGATTTCATAGTCATGGAAATATCATATGTGGAGGAGGTGAAAGAATTAGTGGCGGCGGTGGTGGTGGGAATACAACTGGTGATAAACTTGGTGGCGGTGATTCAAGTGGTGGAGCAGAGGTAACTGTGGGTGGGAAGGTGAAGGAAGAAAGGGTGGTGATGAGGACATTAGACTAATGGAAGAGGAGATGGAAATAAAGAGGCTGACCAAAGGTTTGAAAAAATATATTACGTGGCACATTCGTGACCGTAATGAAAGTAGATTTAACATTCGGTAATCATAATAAAAGTTTTTAAAGTTCAATGATTATATTCAAATGCCCTAAACGTGTAGGGATTATCGGTGTAGTTTACCCTTAATCTAATCTTTGTCTTTTAATAAATTTTATAATACTTAAAAAAATAACTAAAATTTCTAACATCCGAAGACCAAATATGTGTGTCGATTGAAGAAATTATATTACATGTCTGATTTGTCACTTTATTCATAATCCTAATAAATAAAAAAATGTTCATTTTATTATTTTTTATGTTATATTTTTATCAAATGAATTTCATCAGATAAAAAGTCATTTTTAATTTATTTTATTATATATCTAAGTGAAGATTTATTCGATAAAAAACAATATAAAAAATAATAAAATAAATAAATTTTATAAATTAAAATTATAAATAACATGATAAATTAGACCTATAATATAATTTCTTGTGTCGATACTGTAATTATCCGGATGGTTAGGCGCCATTAATATCCATTATTCAAGATTTTATATAAACTCTCTACTACTTCACTTATACTCAAAGGTTAATAAATTTTTAAAATATATTTTCAACATAAAATATTTTCAATAGGATCATCACCGAATCGATGCTAATGATTGATTTCTTAAACACATGACATTATTAGATTAAACAATTAAAAATTATTACTTGAAAATTAAAGATTAAATAATTTAGCATTGCCTGTGTTAGACAATTACTAATTAGTTGTAATTAGTCACAAATTAGTTGTACTGTTGAGTTGTTAATTAGCTGTTACTTTGTTAGTTTTTGAACCGTTATTATTGTAACAGTTTGTTAGAATTTCAAACCATATAAGTTGATATATATTTTTTAAATACAAGTTTATATTCCCCTATGCAAATTGAATGTCAACAATCGGAAAATTCTAAAAAAATAACCTTAGAAAACGGTTAAAAAACGATGGTATCGTTGATTTTATAAAATTGTAAAAATTTTGGTACACACTTTTTGGCATAAATCGAAAATCTTATAATTTTTATAAGAAAAATAATATATACCACTATTTTATATTTTTTGTGAGAAATTTGGTTTATAAATTAAAATTCTTATATTTTTTTTAAGAAATTCAGTATATATCGTTTTTCTTACAAAAGTTATAAGAATTTCGGTATACACCGAAAAATATGTACCAAAATTTTTATAATTTTTGTAAGAAAAACGGTACCGTCAATTTTAGCCGTTTTTTAAGTATGTCGTGTTCTAGAACTTTTCATCAACAATCCTAACTGTGCTCCATCACTTTTAACTTATGTATCTAGAGGTGTGCATTATTCGTTTTTAACCAAATTAATGGATTGAACTTAATTTTTTTTTGGTTAGTTTAGTCTGTTAATTTTTAATAAGTTTATTTAACAATAAATATTTTTTTTTCAAAAAATAATTATTAATTAATTCGATTCAAAATCAATTAATGAACCAAATTAATTAAAAGTATTAATATATTAAATATTATATATATTATATATTTATTTTTGTTATTAAACTTTTAAAAAATATAAAATGATCATTAAATTTTTATTAAATGCACATAAAATGAAACTTTAATGACTAAAAATACCATTTTAACATAATTTAATGATTTATTATGTAATTTAATCTAAAATGTTATAACAAATTTGGTTAACTCGAAAATCGACTAAATTAATCAAAAATCCCAGTTCAGTTAATTTAATTATAATTATTTTGATTCATTCAATAATTGAAATTCTAAGTTTTTCATTAATTCGATTATAAATAATTTAATTTAATTACGAATTAACTGAATACATCCGATACCTCACCTTCATTTCTGACAATTATGCCGGTTTTCTAACATTGAATGATCAAATAAAAAAGAAGTTCATCTTAGTAGCAGCGATTGACGATAATGGGAGAGTGGAAGCCCTGTACCCTCAAAAATTTAGATTTTTATTTAATCTTCATATTTAAAAATAATAATTTATTCCCTTCAAAATGTTAAATGATTTTATTATGTTTCAAAAAAAATGGATATTTTTAATTAAGTACATTTCTGCTCTTTATGCATCTTGGAAACATATTGGGCTTTACTGCTTTTACCGCTGTTCTTCATGGGCTTTGTTTCTTGTTTTCACTCGTAGGATTTTGCTATAGACTATAGTGGAGGAACATAAGAACATGTCCCTCGCCATGTTTTCTCGGCGCTCAAATTAGAAAGA
Source organism: Abelmoschus esculentus (assembly GCA_035048815.1). Taxonomy (NCBI): domain Eukaryota; kingdom Viridiplantae; phylum Streptophyta; class Magnoliopsida; order Malvales; family Malvaceae; genus Abelmoschus; species Abelmoschus esculentus. The sequence goes on along the minus strand of JAUCBN010000026.1, from coordinate 4,584,211 downwards.
TGATTAGATGAATCATATTAATTACGTTATTTATAGTCTAAACAATTATAATCATCTATCTTTAAATAACTACTCACCCACTAAAAACATGTAGAAAAGAGGTGATGATTCACCTTAAACAGATTTAAGATGAATAAATCTGATTGGTCAAAACCACGGATGACATAATAAATAAAATTTATCTAATAACTTTTCCTCAAATTGTATCGGTGCTTGAAATTGAAACATAACTGTAAAAAAGTGTATATATAGAGACAACATTATCATATAGTAATCTGTTGAACACTTGATCAGGTTGTCTCTCTTTCTGTAGTTATTGGCGGATCATAGGGATGGTTTAAGGGGTTCGGTCTCTATCGATTGTTGTTTTTATATATTAAGTAGAGATAAATTTTTAAAAAATAAATAATATTTTTTAAAGCAATTGTTTTTTCCTCAACCAATTAAAAAAATTAAAATATATATTTTAATCCATCTATGATAAATTTTTAGTTTTGCCTTTATCTACAGTCATTTTCTTTAAGAAGGCTCAAATGATCCATACGTGGATGAAGTTGGTCACACCAATCATGCGACATGAAAAGAAAAGAAAAAAAAAAGAAAAGGATAGATATAGTTGTAATGACCCTTCCTTAAAATTTAAAATTAATAATAGGTGTGGTGAGAAAAAAGAAGGTGTAGGTAAAAAATGCTCACTAGTGAAAGAGTGAAAAATTGGGGGAGATAAGTCTCAAAAATTGAGATTGAAATTAGACCTAAAATTAGGGATTTTAAAAAGATAGAAATCTAGGGTTTAATTGTGTAATCACTAATTTTATCCGGGGTTCTAACCCCAGTTTCAAATTTTCGTTGAATTCAAATAACGGGCTTGAATTTTGTAAAAATACTACCTTTTTTTATACATACATATGTTTACTATATATTTGTTACTAAATTCAAAAATCCAAAAACATTACCTATACATTATTATCCCTTTTATGTTTATTTTCCCCTATTTGTCTATTACGACAGTAATATGTTTATTTGTTTACTAGAAAATACATTTTTTTTTATATATAATCGAATCTCATCTTTTTTTTTTATTTCATTATTATATCAATGATATATAAAGTTTTCTGTTTATATATATATTTTATTGACTTATTATTTTCTGTTATAACTATATTTATTATTATTACTATATATTATTTATTTATTTATTTTATATAAGTTATTTGATAAATAAATAAAACCCATAGTATAATAAATCTCATTTATTCATTAAGTTCAGTCCATTATACATATAACCCATTTCTCCTTTAATCACAACAGCCCATACACTTTTAATAATTTTACAAGCCCATCAATTTGTTACAAAGCCCATTCTGAATCAAACCCACAAGCTCGAGATAATAGCAAAAAAACCATAACAACTACCTTTACCCTATCTGCATGGCCCGTTAGAGGCCGTTGGATCTGTGTTAGATCCAACGGCTCAAATCCAAGAGGAGAAGAGCCGGCTCACATCCCCCATGCTCCACGTGCGACCTTTGGAGGATCCTCACGCGCGCCTCTTCAACTATCCGAATTATCCTTTCAAACGTCGTCTACCATCCGTTTGTGTTCCGATGATGGTCCCCTCCTCTCCGGTAACAACCAACTCATACAAAAAAAAAGTATCAATATCAAAATCGTACCAAATTTCAGAGGATGATTTGCAACAAAAAACACATAGAATTTCAGATGCATTACAGAGGAAAGGATTTCGGGCTTGTTTTTGTGTAAACCTAAAAGGGTTTTCGGTTTCCTGGGGTTGAAAACAAAGAAATCAAGGTTTTTAACTCGTCGGCCACCGAGAGCGGTGGCCGGCGCGGCGGTTTTTCTACCAGTTTCTAGGTTTGGTGACTTTTTCTGGGGGTGAAAGATGAGTGTTCATCTTTGTTTTCAGAGAAAATGGAAGAAGGGATTCGGTTTCTCGAGTAAAATGAGAAAAAACCTTTTTTATTATTTGTTGTTGTGTTTTATACTCATTCAGAAATTTTTAAAATGGGCTTATAGCATTTTAAATCCCTCTGTGTGGGATATTTCCTTCCGCGGTCCCCTGATCTTTGTTTGGTTTTACAATATCGTCACCATTTTAGCTTTAATCGTCTGTTTTAAAATAGTTTAATTAATTACGAGTCCCTCCGCTTTTTAGAGTTTCTTTTTCGAACTCTTCCCCCTGGTTAATTTGCTTTTTAAGTCCTTGTTTCTTTATTTTGTTCTACAATTTGGTCATCTTCAGAAGCTTATTTTCCCTTTTGCGTATACTTATTTTATTATGTCTTTAATTTGCTATACTATGTTTTTTTTTGTATAATTGTCTATTTATTTTTTTATTCATATTTTTTTTATTATTGTCATTTACTCGTGTTTTACTATATTATGTACATACTTATGTCATGCATTGTTATTTACACTTTTGATTCATTATATGCATTTTGTACATAATCTTTTATTTATGCTTTTAATTTATCATGTTATATATGTTTTTATTTACATGTGCATTTTAACTTATCGCCATTTATTTATATTTATGTCATGTTCGCATCTATTTATTTTACTCTTATAGTGTATGTATTTTACCTTTATTGTACATAGTTACTTTATTATGATCTTTATTTTATTTATCGTATTCCCAATTCACTTTTAATTTAGGTCTTTTCAAACTCGTTTTTAAACCGTAACCGACTCTCGAACCCGTCTTTTCTGAATCTCTGTTTTTTTACAGTGTTCGGCCTAGCAAAGTGGCCGGTGGCAACTCCACCCCATTTTAAAATCTTTTTTCTCTTTTTAATTCTTTTTAATTATTTTTTAGGATTCCCAATTCACTTTTTGTATATTTTTGTTTGGTTTGTTTTAAGCTTCTTTATGCGCTTATATGTGTTATTCGTCTCACATCTTACTTCGATAATTAATGAACTTAATCTTAATGTCTTTATTCGGTCGTAACAGGCCAGTGTTCCAACGTAGTGGTCGCGGTGTATTCGTTGCCTTCGAATAAAGACACGGTAAAAGTAAAACTTTATTCGAAACTTAAACAAAATCTAATTTAAATGCCACTTTAAAATTTAAAATTTTCTAAATTAATTAAGTGGTTATTTTGATTAAGGTACCAATTTTGGGCGGTTTTTAAATCCTAAACCCGTTTTTAAACCGTAACCCACTCTCGAACCCGTCTTTTCTGAATCTCTGTTTTTTTACAGTGTCCGGCCTAGCAAAGTGGCCGGTGGCAACTCCACCCCATTTTAAAATCTTTTTTCTCTTTTTAATTCTTTTTAATTATTTTTTAGGATTCCCAATTCACTTTTAATTTAGGTCTTTTCAAACCCTAATTTTCAAAATTCCCAATTTTTAACCTAAATCCCTAAATTCTCAAATTTTAGGTCTAAATTCCACTTTCCAATTTAAATCTAATTTTCAATTTTCTAAGACCTAATTTGCGAAAACTAAACCCTAATTTTTTAATTTTGAGGGCAATTTTAATTCCCAATTTTTAACTTCCACTGGTGACCTTCAACATAAATAATTATTTTCTAAATTTTAAAGGGTAGCTACAAATTGAATTTGGGGATTTATCTAAAAAGGGAAATTTTAAAAGAAATTAGGGTTAGGGATTAAAATTAGAAAAATGATTTTAAAATTAGTGAAAAATAATTGGGAAAAGATTTTTTAAAAAAGGTTGGAGTCGCCACCGGTCACTTTGATAGACCGTATACCGGGAAACTAAAGATTCGTTAAAAATTGGGTTTGAGAGTCGATTACGGTTTAAAACGGTATTAGCGTTAAAAACCACCCAAAAATTGGCATCTTTATCAAAATAACCGCTTAATTAATTTTAGATTTTCCGGATTAAAGTGATATTCAAATTAAAGTTTATTTAAAATTCGAATTTATTTTAATTTTACCGTATCTTTATCCGAAGGTAAACGCATACACCGCCACCAGTACACCGGGTGTCGAGTCTGTTAGACCGAATAAAGACGTATTTTAATAGTCTCATTAATTAATTAAGTGTGAAATGTAACTTATCAAATCAAATGATACAAGATATATAAAAACAGATACAAAGATAGATACATATAATGCGATAAAATAAGATGTAATAATTAAAATGCATGGAAAAAATAAATAAATTCATAAACAAATAAATAAAAAATAAGATGCATAAAAATAAAATAAAAAATATAGCATAAATATGTGACAAATAAAATTAAACATGCATGTAGGAAATAATAATTAATATAACCCAAAAAATACCACCGGGAGTGACCAGATTGCAAGAAAAAATAAAATAGGGATGAATCGAAAAATTATTTAACCAAGGGGAAGGGTTCGAAAATAAGTCTCCGGACACAAAGGGACTCAACGGAAATAAAACCAAAAATAAAAGCGATTAAAACTAAAATCAGGACTAAATTGTAAAGCGCTTTAAACTATCAGGGATTGCTCACGTTATTATTGAGGGACGAAGGGTTTTAAAATGTGAAAAACCTATTTTTTAAACAGGAGCTAAGTATATATGTCCACCAAAAATTTAATCAAACCCCTTTCTCTCCATTTTTTTAAAAAGAAAACCAAACACCCCTAAAAATTTTGGGATGTTCATCTTGGTTTCCAGAAGCATTAAGAACACCATAGGTGTTCTTCTGGAATTTTCAAAGATTGATGAACACCGTCGTGACTTCGCTGTTTTTTCCAGATTCCGATCACTGCTTGCAGTGACCGACGAACCAAAAAACATAAAAAACCTTTCGAAACCTTTTCAAAACCTAAACCCCGTTTAAGACTTGGATTCATAGAAAACAAACTCGAAAATCCTTTTCTTTGTAGAACAAAATCGAAAGAGCCTCTTTTCGTTTCTAAAGAAAAAAGAAAAAGACCTCGATTTGGAAATCAAGGCTCAAATCCTCCCCTCTCGGCTCAATATCAACAACCCAAAGGTTAAGGCTTCTCGCCGGAGTGGGATTCGACAAGACCAGATCAAGTTTCGAAGGTAAAAAAGGCTAAACTTTATTTTGGTTCCCTTATTGCATGCGATCGGAAAGATGAGGATTTACCTCTGAAATTGTTTGGTTTCTATTGATATTCGAAAGAGGGGGGAACTCTTTACAATGTCGCGTTCTTCGTTTTTTATAGCCGATTACAAAGAGGAAAACCTTAGAATTTCTATTGTGCCTTGCTGGAAATTTGTTTGGATTATTCTCTGATATGGCTTTAGAAATTATCTGTCGATTTGACGTTTTGGCTCTGTGTTTGTCGAATTATATCATCTGAAGTTTGTTGACCTCTGATTTTTGCAGATATTTGATGTATATTGGTTCTAAAATTTCTCTGTTTTTGGTTCATATTTACTGTTTTGTAGTATCCTTTTTCTGACATTTTGTTTGTTTGCATGATTCACGCCCGGAAGGAGTTCACCGGGCGTTAACCGGCTAACGGCGTCGGCGATCGAAAGGTGAGAGGTTCATCTAGAATTGAAGGGTCCGACGCGTGTTCCCCACGCGCGCATAGAATAGCTGGCTGGTCGCGTGGGCGCATGCATGGAGGCCATCGGACGCCTTTTCCTTGCTTCAGAACGATTAGATCAATTTTTGATCTAACGGCGTGGATAAGGCTGCGCATGGAAGGAAAATTAGTCAGCTTAGGGTTTCTGATAAGGGTTAGGCTGATGTGGGCTCGATTTTGGGTTTGTTGTTATATTATTATTTGGGTTTTAGAAATATATATGGACTGTTAATAAATATAAACCGAGATTTTTATTTAATTTCAAACAAGCTTGTGTAATTATTTATTTTATTATTGGACTGTAAATGATAATAAACCGGGCTTTTGTAATGGATTTTGAATTTATTATTGGGTTTCATTTATTTAATGTATCTAGCTTATTTATATATATACTACTACTAATAATAATAAAATCTAAACTTTAAAATCTAAGATGAAATCGAAATTAAAACTGAAATTAAGTAAAGTATAATATATTTATAATATATTTTTTAAATTATGCAAAACAAAATAAAACATATACCGAATAAAACATTTTTTAGATTTTTGATTTGATAATAAATATGTGAACACAAATTATAGCAATATATTTATTCATAGTGACGCATATAAAAAACATAGCCCGTTATTCGAATTTGAAATAAAAATTAAAAAATCTGATTTAAAATCCTGGATAAAATTAGTGATTACAATAGTGGAAATAAAACCACAAATGCCTTAATTTTAGATTTTAGGATTTGAAAGTTAGAGTTTAGAAATTGGATACGTGAAGATTATCGCTTGATTTAAAAACCATGACCTAAAAGAATATGATGAACAAAGATAAGTCGCTTGACCAAGCAATCAACTATACTTATACATATATATATATATATATATATATATATATATATATATGAATGAGATCTAATTACATTACGTAAAACATAAATAATTTTACACCAATTCATGATCTTTGGATGAGTGAAATGAATATATAAGATTAGAAATTGGATACGTGAAGATTATCATTTAAAAAAAATAAAGAATTAATCTCATCCATCTATTTCACCCATATAATGGCTATGAATTATTTTTATATAGTGTTAGTGGATTTATGTGTGTTGAGTGGATCGAACAATCGATTTTAGCCAAGAGGGAGGTAAATTGACACTTTTAAAAATTTTAGGAGTGATTGAAAGATGGGAAAATTGAAGACAAGCAGTTTCTAATGGTTCAAGCTTCGAACAAGCTCTACATCCACTATATTGGTTCTCACTAAGAATGTTCTAACAATTCACTATAGAATTCGTCCCCTTTTCTAGTTTAAGGAGGCAACCGTTACAACCGAATCAATCTTTCTACTTGAAGATTGATTTAACCTCTCAAGGTTACAAATGAAAGAAAATGACAAATAATTGTTTCTCTCAACAGAAGAATATTGCCCCAATTACTAATAACACTATCCAAACTCAAATGAAAGACTACAATGAAGAACAAAAAGTTAGGTGATCAAGATTTATCAATTTGAGTGCTTGAAGTTGGATTTGATGCTTGGATTTTGCTTTAATTATCATTAGTTGTGGATGCTTCTCTTAAGACTTGTTTTTATATCATCTCATTGAATTCTATCCATTTGGGTGGTTAAGATCATTAATATAGACATTGAGACACCATCTTCTCACCATAAATGCACTTCTATAACTTGCTTTAATTATCTTACCGTTCTTAAACAGGTTTGTTAAAACTCTCAAATTGGGATAAATTTGTTTAACATAAATTGTCATGAAAATTAACCGAAGTTACGGATTTTGTGAAATATCAAAATAAAATAAACAAAAATGTAATTTTTGATTTATTGAATTTATAATTAATTCCGGATTTGTTTCCTTTATTAAACAGAAACAATGAATATGACAAATTTGATTATTGCCTTATATGAATACATGGTTGCATGTATTGGTAAAACCTTATTTATGAAAATAAAGGTTTGGCTTTAGACAATATTTTCTATTGATCAAATAAAACATTTATTCAATATAAAATTAAATTACTTATTTGATATAAAATATAGTAATATTAAAATCATATATTTAAGGTAATCATGTATTCCTTAAATAAGTTATATGGTATCTTTGTGAACCATATATGCGAATATTTAATTAAGGTAATATTCCTTAATGATATAATGAATATATGTGTTCATCTATTATGGTAATTTTAATATCATAAATTATGATATTAATTTGATAATAATATTTTTATATTATTATGTTTAAGGTAATTTTATTTATTTCAAAAAATAATATTAATCTTGATGTTGAATATGTCATGAGAATGAATATCTTTTTATGTAAAATAATAATTATTGAGATAATTATTATTTATGTTTGGAAACACTTTGAACTATTATTTTAATTAATAATTTCCCTTGAGAAAGTGTAAACATAAAGAAAACATTGATTCTTTTAGAAACAAAGATCTCGTAAATAATTCATTTTGAGAATTATTTTCTACTGTTTTAACGGATTTACTTAATCTTCTAAACAACAATCAAATAAACTTAAATCAAAGAATTAATTCATTTTGAAGAATTAAATTTCTTTGATATTTAGGTTTGGTTTTTAGTGCCACCAATCCCATTATTTAAGAGAAATAAATTTTCTTTGATAGAATCTTGTGTTTGATTCTAGTTTTTGAAGAAAAATAAATTATCAGATTTATTTTCCTGAGAATCTTTCATGATTCTAATTTAGAAATAAATCAGTAAATTTATTTCATGTGAATGTTGAAAATTGAGATACAATTGATCTCAATTATAAACAAAGTGAACAAATCTATTTTAACAGAATTTGTTAGTAAAAGTAACATTGGTTACTAATTCTACGATGTTTGATTCAACCAAGGTCTTGAATCAAAGCATAGAAGAATGTTATTCTCTATGTTAAAATTATTAAAGTCTATTTTGATGTATGTTACGAAATACACAATGTTTAAAATTGGCTTAAGAATTATGAGGGTCATTGGAACATAAATGAAAGATGTTGGTGCTAAGAAATTCTTAGTGATTGATTCCAAACTAGAGTTAATCAAAGGCAGTGACTTAATTGATCACTCAAACTTTAATGATTTCAAAAATTTCCATAAACGGGTAATTGAAAAAACTTTGAAAGTGCATGTCTAGGATTGGTTCTTTGAAAAGACTTGGTTCTTAAGCGTCCTAGTACACCACATCTCGTATCATAAGTTACCTACATGGTGCACTTTTCACTATTGTTCTTTCTATTAAAACCGTGTGAACTTTTGTTTTAGGATTCTAGTTTACTAAAACCCTATCGTTTAAAAGAAGTTGGAAACTATAATTTTGTTTATGATGTTTAGTCTTTGACTAAATTTTTTATGTTTAACAAATTTATAATATTTTGATTGTGACTATGTGACACAATCAGTGAAATCATGAGGAAGAATTTCAAAATGTGACAACAAAGATGTTGTATATTTGATCATGATGAACTTGGTCAAAAGAAGATCCTCCTAATGCTCGAGAGGATGAGGTAAATATGGTTACCATCTTTAATTATTGCTAAGCAAATATTACTAAGAAAAATATTGCTAAAGCAAACATATTGAAAGTCAAAAATGACTTCAAACCGCAAATTAGGCGGTGTATCTCAAGAAACCAATTTTTTATGAGAAAATGCTTTAATTGTTATGAGATATAGAATAAGTCTTTGGACTACATCCAAATGAGATCAATATTATGATAATTTTTTTTTTCATAATAATTGATATGAAGAACGATTGTTTAAAGGAAATTTTACTACCTTCGTAATAGAACAATTTAGTTTTGCTTAAAAGTAAAGATGGTATACGGAAATTATTTCTTATAAGAAGGATGTTGAAATCCAAATTGATTAATTTGAGGTGAAACTCTTTGTGAGTAATATTGTAACATCTAAAGGTACAACGATTTTGAAGATAACTTTTAAAAGAATTAAATCTTCAGAATGTGCCTAATATGTGAGAGAGTTATTCTATCAATTAACTGTAAGAAAATGAAACATTTCTACAACTACATATAAAATGTGGGGGTGTCACACTAAGGTAATATTTCATTAGTAAAAAAATAAAAATAAATGGACTGTATTATCATTGGTTATGTGAAACATAGCAACGAATATCAATTTTTGTAGAAAAATATGATAATGAAAAAGAATGACTCATTCTTTAAAAATATACTTCCTAGAGAAGTTGATCCAAGTTTCATAAAATGAACTATGAAAAATAATCCACATGTTCAACAAACGGTTAAAATAAAGTTATTGTCATGATGACAAGTGTGAAAAATGTTGGTATGTCAAATTCTACTAGGATATATGATCTCATATTGATGACATACAATAAAATGGTAAATATACCAAAGACTTGTCAATTCAAGATTGATATGAAAAAATATGAGATTGATAGATTTGATTCTAGGTATCCAAATCAAACAATCACTTGAATGTCTCATATTGATAAAATCACACTACATGGAAAAAAAGTTTGGCCAGGATGTCTCCAGCATAGCCAGAACTCCAAAACGAGTCAATACTTGTTGAAATAGAATATAAGTGTATTGTATTAGACAAAATAGTGTTTTCATTGTGAGTAGTTTAAGCAGATTCACAAAATAATCCAAGGTAGAACCCTGGATAATAATTGTGAGAATTTTAAGATATCTCAAAGATACTCAAGATTGTAAAGCATTATTCCATAAAGATTCTTCGATATAAGTGAATATTTTCACATTGAATGAATAAGCTATGTCATGTGTTTTCTCAAGACAAATGTTTACAACCAGATTCAAAATAGAATCTGAGTTTGAGATTCAGATAATTCTGGAAAAAGTCAAATGACTTTAAAATGTCTTGTAAGATACTCATGAATGGCCTTAGCATGTGCCAACAATGTTTATTGGTAGAGCACATAGCTTTATGAGAAACGATAATTTGAGACATGTATCCTCAATATAATATCGTTACACAACTGATCTCAAATAGAGTTATCGCTACTGATTTGATAAAATCAAAAGATAACATTGCGAATTCACTAACCTAAGGGTTAAATTGAGATCAACTTGAGAAAACATCTAAAGGAATGCGACTAAAGCCCATGCAAAATAAAGGTGCTATATGAAAGAAAAACCTTACCTAGTTGACTAGAGATCCCAAGATCTATGTTCAAAGGGAAAACCTAATTGCATAGACCTGTGTGGTCACTAAGGAGGTTCCTTCCCCAAGTCTATTCCTATGATGTGAACATTGACAAGAATTTGATAAAGGTTAAGCAAAACCTTTTAATGACCATTGTGTGCTTTGGTGAGACGAGCAACATAAGTCACCTATGCTAGAGTGAAGTGGGGCCTCTTCAAGGACACTATTGGGCATAGTTTTCTCAAACTCTCGCAGAACCAAGATATGTCCACGGTCATAAGGGCATAAACTTGAGATCTGAAACTCTTTTCAGAGAGATAAGTGTGTGAAGTATGTCATCATTTATACCAACGACTGACAGTTCAAGGATATCGCGTCTACTAATTAGGTAATAAAGTAAATATACTTTCACAAGGGAAGATTCAAAGGAAAAAACCTACCTATCCTATGCATCTATCAATCGTAGAGCCTATCACCATATTGTGCCAAAATGATTTGATAAAATCATCAATTTCATTCATGCGGGGGATTGTTGGAAAAACAGTGAGAAATGACCAACTTTGAGGCATGTTTTGGAATTCTAAAGAAGAGGATTCAAATAAGGAATTTATTGATTCCTATTCTACTCTGTGAGATCTTTACAACGGTATATCATATGTTTAAAATGGTCGAGTGATGAATGAGAAATTGATGCTCAAAGTAAGAAGGTTGTGAATAAAGTAAGAAATGAAACTTCATTATCCCATATTGATGGGATAAATGAAGTGTGAAGTGTTATATAAACTTACCCACATAGTTGTCATTGAATGATTTAACTCTTGTGTTGGGGTGTACGATGTAGGCGATGCAAATATTTGGACTGGTTCAACCCTTTCTAGACTTTCGAATATTTTACCCGTCGTGATTAAATTTTTCCTTAATTTATTTATTTTTATTTTAATATTCGAGAAGAGTTTGTATTTTACTTAAATACAACCTAAGAATATTAGATAAGATAAAAATTGACTATTCTTAGTAAATTCGAATTTAATTTGGATTAGAACACTCAATGGTTTTGACCTAATTTTTTCCTATAAATAAGAATAAAACTTTCAGTTTCTAAACATACTCTCAAATATTTTTCTTCTCTCTTTTTCTTTGAGTGACTGACTGTTGCATGTCAAAACTGCGCAAATTGTGCAAGTGAACACGTCGCAAGTAATAAAATAATAAGTATTATCAGATATCGTCTCCATAGGGATTGGTCTACTTAATATGCCTTCTTTTGTCTTCTTTCTCTGTGAAAGAAATAAAATAAAGAACACAGATGATTTTGGGTTGAGTAAACTAAATAACTTGAAAACTAAATAAGAAAATAATCAGATAAAGAAAGTGGCCAGTATCCAGTTGTGTTGTATAGTGAATTCGATTGACTTGTTTCTGTCCAATACAATCGCATAATAGTGCCTCGACAGTACTGCAGATTACTGCTTCGATAGCGATGATTCTCGTCCGTCGTGGCAATCCCTTGCTCTTGGGTGGACTTTACCAAAGTTCGGCAAAGTATCATTTGATGATTCCGCTTATCCCTAAGTCGAAGTACTGTTGATGACCAATCCTTGATGATACCTCCCGGTGTGCTTCAATTATGACCATCAACCAATCCAACACTTCTTTTAGCCGCTGAAACTCTAACCTATCCCTAGGCCGAGTTAGTATTCCCCGATTGAAATATCGTACTTATTTCTTTCGTGAATCTAACTCTCCCGATATTTGATAAATGGATTATTCACAAACTTCTCTCCCGAGCTTGAATGCAAGAACAATGAATGGCAAAGAATAAGCAAACCTTGATATTTTATTGCATTGAAACAAGAAACAAAGTTCAATCTCTTGTCACTAACTCTACAACTTTCACCTAAGCCTAACAAAGAAAACTCTAAATCCTAAGATGAATCCGGTTCTCTAGTCTCTAGTGTCGATGATCTAAGTGCTCCCTTCTCCTTTGGATGGTTATGGCTTATATAGGCTTGACCTAGGACAAACTTTTCCTAAGTAGGTATACAACTTGGAGTAGGACACAATTCAAGTACATAAATAAAATATTTCTAAGTTTATTCCAACTAGGATGCTTTTCCCGCGTGGCCTTTGACTTGGGCTTTCCAAGTGCTACCCAGCTCTAATCCTTGTGCTGCTTGTCTAGAAACGTCCAGCTCATTTTTCTCTTCAGCTCGCCTATAATATCAATACTTGTCCTACAGGTACTGCCTCGGCATCAGGTACTGCCTCGGCCTCAACTGCTGTCGTGATAATAGATATTCCTACAAATGTATAAAAGTGCAATAAAGTTTGCTTTTTTCTATAAATATCATCTTTATAAGTCACCAAAGAAAAATATCTAAATATCTTACATTAAGCACATGCATTAGTCCAAGTAGGTGTAGATTTAGTGATTATTGTCCATGGAAGATGTAAAAAGTGATAGTGAATTGAGAACTTATCACACTCCTAAACTCGAACTATTGCTTGTCCCCAAACAATGTAAACCATCAATTTGCCAAACCTTACTTTCTTTTGGTTTTACGTTTTAATGTATTTTCCCCACCATAACTATGCCTATTCTTAAGCCTTAACCTTTCGGTTACCCAAGGGTTTACCTAGAAATAATCTATAAAATTTTGTGACTGTGTGCGTTTTTGTGGACAAGTTTGATTAAAGACTTTCTTAGAAAAACTCTAAGTTCAAGACAAACAGACTTGGATTTAGTAGACTCTTCTTAAAACAATAATTTCTTGAGTCAATTTTAGGCACCTCAAGGATTATGTTTTCTCATCAATATTTCCTTCTTTTTACTTGTTCATTTTTTAGCATACTAGAGCCAATTTCGGGCACCTCTAGCATGAAGAAGAGTGATTCCTAGAGCCGGTGATAGGCACCTCTAGTCACATTTCCAAAAATCTAAGTCTTTATCACCTAAGTTCATTGAAAGAATTCCTATAGTCAAACAAGTCCAAAAAGTGTTTTTAGGTTCAATCTTATAGTAAGCTTCTAAGTTTTCTTCCTTAAGTATCCTAAAGTTAAGCATTCTAAACAGGATCTTACCATGGTAAGGAGAAAATTTTCTATAGCCTCAAAAGAATAAACTAAGGCAATACTGATGAATAGCAGTGCAAAAGTATGAACAATAATTCAAGTAAGGTGGTGGACATAAAATTTTTTGAAAAACCACTTAAATACTTCCTTTCATGGTAAGGCCACGACAGTGAATTACCTCGACAGAGGATCTACACCCTCAAACTCGAACCAAACATTATCCTCAATGCTTACATCAATGGCACACACAAAAAAAAAACAAAAAAACAAGTAAAGATATAAAAGCAGCATAAATATGTAGAAATTAAATAGACTCCGAAGAACTACTGTCGACAATCAATTTTCGAGGTCTTGCTGCCGACTGTTTCATTTTTGGTGGTGGTGATGGTTGAGTTTTTGCTTGTCGGGGCAGTTGAACTCTTGTAGGTAGTGTCTTTTGTATCGGAGCTCCACTTCTTCTCCTTCTACTTCTTCGGCAATTTCTTCAGTGGGCATAATGTCTGTCCTGCCTTCATCTTTAACATTCATTGCCTCGGCATAGTGAGTGCTTGGCTCGGAAGTGGTTGAAGATTGATGTACATAGGCATCTATCTCTATTGAGAGACTTCCCATGATAATGAGGGATCCTGGTGGAGTGCTGAAGACTGCTCTTCTCTTTGATGGTCGTCGATTGGTAGATGATGTTGCGGTAGAGTCTGCTGCCTAGATAGGCTGACAGCATGAAATTGTTGCTGAGGGCCAGTAGTGTAGAATAGTCGTGTTCTTCCTAGAGCTGGAGTCGTCTCAGTGTAGGGTGCAGCTGTGACAAACATATTGGTGGGGAATTTTAGAAACTGCACCCCTTGGCTGGAAAAATTATGGAGCATCATCTGGGCTAGTGTATTGTTGAAGTCCCTCTGGTACTCCATGTATCTTTATTTTCGAAGATCCATAGCTGTCATCCTTTTAAATATCTCTTGGTAAGGGTCTGCTGCGACAATGTTGTGGGCGCGTCAGGTATGTTTGCCGTGAACTGGGCCCCGACAGTTGTGTCAGTAGTGTATTGTTGAGGAGTTTCCTGGACTGGCTCTGCCTGTGTGATTTGCATGATTTTGTGCAGAATTCCCTAGTCCACCCACGGCTCTGGGTGGTGAATTCGTCCGTGTCCGAAATTGGTACACCTACAGCATTGCAAATACCCGCAATTAAACAAGGAAAATATAAGGATCCTTTATCTTTCTTACCGCACTCGTAGATTTCTCTTAAAATTATCTCTCCAACATTGATGCTTCGTTTGTTGATGATTGATTGAATGAGCACCAATCTTCTTTGTTCGCAGCATTGCAAATGCCTGTGTGATTTGCATGATTTTATGCAGAATTCCCTAGTCCATCCACACCTTTGGGCGGTGAATTCGTCCGTGTCCGTCATTGGTATACCTACAATATTGCAAATACCCGTAATTAAACAAGGAAAATATAAGGGTCCTTTATCCTTCTTACCGCACTCATAGATTTCTCTGAAAATTATCTCTCTAACATTGATGCTTCGTTTGTTGATGATTGATTGAATGAGCACCAATCTTCTTTGATCAATCGTGATGTTGTGAGAAGTTGGGATGAGGCGTCTTTTGACAAAAGTGTTCCACAGCTTGGCCTCAAGCCTAAGATTCTACCTTGCCACTGATCCTCTATGGGCACCAGTTTCCCAATGTGTATTGTCATAGCAAAGGTTATCTTTGATCAGCTCATAATCTTTATTGTTGATGTCCTCCATGAATGCAGCATGGTCATCACGATCAGGGGTTAGATCGTAGAACAGATTGATTGTCTCGGCATCAAGTCTGACCGACCTTCCTCAGTAGTGAACTTAAAGAGTCTTTGCTTGGCCCATAAGCATAGAATTCCTGCACGATTATGCATTGGCATGGATAGGTTGTAGGCAAAAGATTTGTCATTCTTGGTACTTGATCTTGTCGAACAAGTAATGCTCAATGTCATAATTCTCCTCATCAAAGTGTTGGAATCCTTGTTCTTCCCATAATTTTCTAGTAATGAAAGACCTGTTGAAACGGTCTTCAACAGTGACGGGTGCGAATCGGTTGTAAGTGGCCATGTATAAGTAGTAGAGAGTTGAAGATCTTGGAGGTTATATTGGAGATGATCTTGGAAGTTTTCTGAAAGTAATAGAGAAGCTTGGAGGTAAGTAGAGAGTATTGCAAGAGAGATATTAGCAAACAATTCTAAAGATTCAAGAATACAAGAGTGAATAGTTCAAGAGGGAGAGGGTGCTTATAAAGGCCTCAACCTTGTAGCCATTTGAATCAACTAGCCGTTAGCCTTTACTTCTGTTAGCTTTTACTGTTGCGGTGTGAATTTCAACAGACTAGCCGTTACACTGTTCTACCTGTTGGGACTACTACGGCCTTGACATTGTTTTCTGCCACGAAAACAAATTTCTTGCTATGAACTACTTTTCTTTTATTCTTACTTATTATCCTAAAAAAAATTAAACATCAACAAGAAAAAATATTAAATAAAAATATAATAATAAAAATTAACTCTAAACTAAACTAATCCTAAAAATAAAAATAAGGGAAAGAGATTATGTCATGGGAGGAGTGAATGCAAGTTTATCTTCTAAGGTGATTGTCTCTTGTTGGCCATAATAATGCTTCAAATGTTGGTCATTCTCTTTGGATTCATGCCCATCCCTTCTTGATTTGATCTTTACTACACCATGTGGTTCTAACCATTTGGACCTGAATGTGTCTGGACAATGTGATATCCTATTAGATTCCTTCACCTCTGGCTTAATCTTACTTCCATAACAAGCATACTTTTTACTGCTGAGCTTACTGCCGAGGCAGTGGTTGCTGAGACAGGATATCTTGATGCTTGCATCTGTGTTGTGGATAACCTTGCACTCCTCTAGATCATCATGTCTTTTCAAATTATGAAAAGCATTGAGTTTGACTTGCTGGTCATTAACCCTCATTTCCAACTCCCCTTTTTCCACATCTATCAGAGTACGTCTCGTGGCAAGAAAAGGTCTCCCCAAGATGATCGGTGCATTGTCATCTGCTTCGCAATCAAGAACAAAAAAGTCAGCGGGAAAAATAAATTTATTCACTCTTACTAGTATGTCCTCGATTTTTCCTTCAGGTTACACATACGATTTATCCGCTAGTTGGAGCATCACTGTTGTAGGTTTTTCCCTTCCTATTCCAAGCTTTTGGAAAACAAATTTAGGCATCAAGTTTATGCTTGCTCCAAGATCGCATAAGGCCTTCCCTTCATAGTGGTTTCCTATCGCACAAGGTATGGTAAATCATCCAGGATCTTTCAATTTAGGAGGCATGTGATTATGTAGCATTATCATGCATCCTTTAGTAGCAACCATTGTTTCAAACTCACCAAGCCTTTTTTCTCTTAGACACAATCTCTTTTAAGAATTTTGCATAGTTTGGCATTTATTCTATTGCCTCAACAAATGACAAGTTGATATGGACTTGCTTCAAGATATCTAAGAATTTTTTAAATTGGTGGTCCTGTTTTTGCTTTTTCAACCATTGTAGGAAAGGTAGTGGTGGTCGCATTTCCTCCAGAGTCTCATTAGTTTGGAATTTAATACCTGGCACCACTGGGTCTTTTTCTGTCTTGACAGCTTGTTGCGATACTGCCGAGTTCTCTGTTGGGGCAGTGCCTTCTGTTGGGATTTCTGTGACATGATCTTTTGGTTCAGCATCTAAGTCCTCTTTGTCTGGTTCTATAGGTAGGACTTTGTCTTCTGAGTTTCCTAACATCTCCTTAAGTTGTAGACCACTCCTAGTAGTAATTGCTTTACATTGTTCATGGCCCATTATCTTAGCAACTTCAGTATTGTTTGGTAATCATCCTGGAGGTCTAGTGTTCAAGTTTTGAGCAAACTGCCCAACCTGAGTTTCCAGTGCTTTGATAGTTTCCTCTTGGTTCTGTAACTCATCTTAATTCTATTTATGAATGCATTTTTTCTTTTGATAAAATTGCTATTCTCTGCCATGTATGATTCTGTTTTCATCATAAAGGCTTTTAGAGAATTCTCCAATGAATTTACGGGCTGCTGCTGATGCATCTGCTGCTGCAGCATTGATTGTTGGACCGGCTGCAGCAGCAGATATTGCATTTACTAGAAACCTAAGGCTTGAGTAGTTAGATTCAAGGCATTTTTGGGGTTACTCCATGAGAAGTTTGGGTGCCTCTTCCATGATGAGATGTATGTGTTGAACATCATGTTGTTCCTATCGTAGTTTCCAATATATAGGTTAGATTCCTGATTCTACATACATTCAGAAGAACTATGGTTACCTTCACATAAATTGCAAAAAGAATCTATTGCCTTAACCTCATGAGTATTGTGCTGCATTTGCATATTTTGCATCATCTTAGTAAGAGAGGCCAATTGTGCTGCCACTGAATTAGATGTTTTTAACTCATTCACTGTGGCTTGGCGTCTTACTCCTCCTCGCCTAGATGTATGGAATTGAAAATCGTTCTTTGCGAGTTGGTTAAAATTTCAATAGCTTCCTCGGGTGTTTTGTCAAGGAGTGTTTCATTGGTAAAGGTATCTAACATCATCCTAGTTAGGAATTGATAGAATTATAAAACATGGTCACTTGTGTCCATAATGGAAATCCATGCAAAGGACACTTATGCAGTAGCTCCCTATAGCGCTCCCATGCCTCATACATAGATTCATCATCTACACGTCGAAAAGAAATAATTTTATTACGAATATGATCATATGAATTAGTAGGATTAAATCATGTAATAAAATCTCGGCAAAGTTCATTCCAAGATCCTATTGATCATGATGGAATGCTATTTAGCCAGGTTTTTGCTCTATCCCTCAGTGAATAGGGGAACAATTTCAATCTCAAGACATTTTCATGGACTCCTTGAATTTTGAAGGAATTACAGATCTCCATGAATGACTTGAGATATTGCCTAGCATCTTCTGTCATAGACCCACCAAACTGTCCAATAGTGTTGAGCATATTGAACATGACAGGTTTTAGTTCAAAGTGGGTTGTTTCTATTTCTGGTGTAACTACTCCAGGATTTAACCCATTCAAATCCTCTTCCAAGAAGTCTCTGACAGTTAACTACTGCGGAAGTGGTGGCGGCAGAAGGCCTCCATTGTCGGCAGGTAGGTTTTGTTCTGCTGGATTGACTGTCATTGCTTCTTGGATTTGTCTCCTCAACCTTTGACGCGTGCATTCAATCTTTGGATCTAACTCGTACAAAGGGTTGGCTGGATTTGCCCTGGTCATACACCAAGAAAAACCAAAGTAAAATAAAAATAAAAAAAAACTAAAAGCAAGAAAATAAAGAAAACAAAATTTAGTTGTCAATCCCCGACAACGGTGCCAAAAACTTGTTGCGTGTCAAAAGTGCGCAAATTGTGCAAGTGAATACGTCGCAAGTAATAAAGTGATAAGTATTATCAGATATTGTCTCCACATTGATTGTTCTACTTAATATGCCTTCTTTTATCTTCTTGCTCTATGAAAGAAAGAAATAAAGAACACAGATAATTTTGGGTTAAGTAAACTAAATAACTTGAAAACTAAATAAGAAAATAATCAGATAAAGAAAGTGGCCAGGATATAGTTGTATTGTATAGTGAATTCGATTGACTTGTTTATGTCCAATGTAATCGTACAACACTACCTCGACAGTACTGCAGATTACTGCCTCAACATTGATGGTGCTCGTCCGCCGCGGCAATCCCCTTCTCTTGGGTGGACTTTACCAAAGTTCGGTAAAGTGTCATTTGATGACTCCGCTTATCCCTAAGTCAAAGTACTGTTGATAACCAGTCCTTGATGATACCTCCCGGCATGAATCAATTATGATCATCAACCAATCTCACACTTCTTTTAGCCATTGAAACTCTAACCTATCCCTAGGTAGAGTTAGTATTTCCTGATTGAAATACCGTACTTATTCCTTTCGTGAATGTAACCTATCCCTAGGTAGAGTTAGTATTTCCTGATTGAAATACTGTACTTATTCCTTTCGTGAATGTAACTCTCCCGAGCGTGAATGCAAGAACAATGAATGACAAAGAATAATCAAACCTTGATATTTTATTGCATTAAAACAAGAAACAAAGTTCAATCTCTTGTCACTAATACTCTACAACTTTCACCTAAGCCTAACAAAGAAAACTCTAAATCCTAAGATGAATCTGGCTCTCTAGTCTCTAGTGTCGATTATCTAAGTGCTCCCTTCTCCTTTGGACGATTATGGCTTATATAGGCTTGGCCTAGGGTAAACCTTTCCTAAGAAGGAATACAACTTGGAGTAGGACACAAGTCAAGTACATAAATAAAATATTTCCAAGTTTATTCCAACTAGGATGCTTTTCCCGCGTGGTCTTTGACTTGGGCTTTCCAAGTGCTACCCAGCTCCATTCCTTGTGCTGCTTGTCCAGAAACGTCCAACTCATTTTTCTCTTCAGCTCGCCTATAATATCAATACTTGTCCTACAGGTACTGCCTCGGCATCAGGTCCTACGTCAGCCTCAACTACTGTCGCAGAAATAGATATTCCTGCAAATGTATAAAAGTGCAGTAAAGTTTTTTTTTTTCTATAAATATCATCTTTATAAGTCACCAAAGCAAAATATCTAAATATCTCACATTAAGCACATGCATTAGTCCAAGTAGGTGTAGATTTAGTGATTATTGTCCATGGAAGGTGTAAAAGTGATAGTGAATTGAGCACTTATCACTAAAGAAGGCAAGAACAGTTCGGGAACTCATCAACCGTGCTATTGTTGGAGTTCTTCTAGTTGTTGTATCTTGGAAGACAGAGTACCAATAAACTCAGCACCATCGGAGTGGCAGAAAATCTGTCTTAACGAAACTAGTATTGTGCAGGCCTCAACTTTATTCCTACTTATTGTTTCCAAAATGAGTTTGATCTAAAATATTTATTTATTTTATTTAATTTTTTTAGTTTTTTGTTCTATTCATTAAATAATAATTTTTATTTTATTTTATTTTATTATTAGTTTTTCTTTTGGATTAATCACTTATTTTTTTCTAACAATTCTTACGTAAATGATTTAAGATTTTTTTAATAATATAGGATGGGATCGTTCTTTTAATTAAATAATAAAAAATTATATTGATTTATGTCGTTAGTGGAACGCGTTGATTGTTGGGGCAAAGCTTTTTAATGATCATATTTACATTTCTTGTTGTGCCCCTTTCACTATCGTTGAGTTTTCTTTTCATAGCATTAAGTGTGGTTTTAGACAAGCGTAATAGGAACAATTATATAAAATATTTAAAAATAAAAGGTTTAAAATTTTGATAATCTATATTCATTAAATGATGTTAATCTTGAAATATAATCTTAAAATTTATTATAAAAATTTTAAAAATATCATCAAGAAATATGAGTTATAATTGTTAAAACTTTATAATTGCTTCCTAGATGTGATAATTGGTTATAGAATCTTATTGATTATTTATATTACTATCGTTTATATAGAACTAGTGAAGTTCTGGATGGACACAACAAGAATGACCATATAAGGTCCCCTAAAAGGGGTCACTACTTTTAAGGGCCACATTTTTAGAACTAATAAAAATTATATATAATTACTTCTAAATATCATTGTAACCCCTAAAATTTAACCTAATTTTTTAGATTAGAAGTTAGGGTTCACAATGCGAAAACTTCCTTTATAAGTTAGGTTTTTATAAAATAATATTAAATTTCTATTAAATTATTAAATAATTAATAATTTAACGACGCTAAAAATTATAAAATTTATTAAAAATTGAATTCAAACCATAATTCAACAAACATTAAATGTCGCAAAATCCGATAAAAGTTCAAAGTCCGTTATACAGAAAATATTATCCAAATATAATAAAATAATCTGAAATCCGAAGTTGTAAAACATACAATAAATAATAATCTGAATCAGGATCCTCCAAGTACCGTACAGAGCCTAAGTCTAAGATCTGTAACAGAAAACTGAAAGGGTGTAAGCTAGGGAGCCTAGTGTGTCTCTAGTTTGCAGATGAACAAGATCAGATAACAGAGCAGAGCATATGATATAATGTATGCAAGAATGCACCCAACACTGAACACCATCAGAAGAGTAGGTTTCCCTGAACCACTCTAACACCATCACACCAATAGATGTGGAAACTCGACCCGTATGTGGAGCCACTAAACAGAAGTGGATACTCGACTCGTAGGTGGAGCCACTAATCAGAAGTGAATATATCACTAACTTTCCCGTACATATAATCCAACCAGATGCAATGAGTGCAAATACAGAATCAGAATGCATGCCTTAATATCTAACAGGAGACATACATGGTAATTTCAGAATCAGGAACATATGTAATTACAGAATAATACATGATCATACAGAGTTTAACAGAAACTGAACACACAAATTAACAGAATTAACATCGGGTCAAAAAAAAGTCAACGCTAACGTCATCATTGGTCAACTCTGATGTCAGTAATGACGTCATCAGGTCAACACTGACGTCAACACTGATGTCAGTAGATGACGTTTGCATGATATCAGCAGATGATGTCAACGGATCACGGGTCAGGTCAGATATCGGGTCGGTTGGATTTTCCCGAGAAAATCTGATTTTCCAGATTTTCCCAAGAAAATCTGGAAAAATCAAAATCTGGAAAAATCCAAATTTCTCCCAGGGCAATTTCGATAGATTTTTTATGCTTCTTCCCCCCTCAAATCGACTCTCACCTGATTCAAACTTTCTCTGATTCGAACACCAACACATTAAACAATAAAACCATTTAAAAACCGAGTCAAATCCTAACCCCTTTAACATTCGATCAAAAAGAAACCGAACAACCTTGAACAACACTCTTAACAAACCATACACTCGAATAAAACCAACACAACCGGGAACCTTATTAACAACCCAACACTCCATATTCGAACAACATATAACCAGAAACACCCCTACTGAGAAACGAAAATGAACAAAGGAAGAAGGCTTATCAAAAACACGAACAAGAACTTCAGAGGTGCAAGATGGAATGCAAGAGAGATGAACGAAAAGGTTTTTCAGATAGATCAAACAACAAAAAAATTGTCTGAATGAAACATGACTTAAAGGAGAATTTTAATTCTCCAAATTAAAGTCTGAAATGGTAAGATCACTTACCATTTTGAAAAATGGTACAATTACCCTTCAAGGGTCTGACTTTCCAGATTTATAAAAGAAGCATCAGATTTTTAGAAAAATTACCAAAATGCCCCTAAAAATCCCTAAATTCTAGGATTTTGAATTAGGTATTTAGATTTAAAATTGGGGTAAAAATTAAGGTGTGACAATCATATTTTAATAAATTATATAAAACCCTAAAATCTTTAATCGCCCTTGTTAACACTAAAGCATGTTGTGTCTCAGCATCCGTTGGGGGCGGAGATGGAATAAAGAGTACATAGTCCATTATGGACAATTTTCTAAAAATTTGTACTAATTTTGAAAATTATCCCTTTATTATTTCACTCGATTCGAGGATAGGAGTTATAGATCAAAAATTCTCTGCCTCTTTCCTGTGCCTCTTTTCATGCCTCCTTTGAATTTTTTTAAAAAAATCAATTTTAAACCCTAAACACTTATTTTCTATATTGTAAATCCTAAACCCTACTCCCTACCCCTAATTCCCTAACTAAAATCCCTAACCTAAAACCCTAAACCCTAAACTTTAAATTTTCTAATTTAAGGTGGGGGCATATATGAAAGCATGAGATATGAGCAAATAATTTGCTCTCACGATTTATAGAATGAATTACAACTTTGAGGAGCAATCAACAATTAGTCGTGACTTGATCTAGTTCAGTCCGTAAAATTACTTACCTTGGATCTCACAAATCCATTAAAATGGACAGATCCAAGATTAATAATATTGAGAGAATCAAAATATTAAATATAATGATTTATTTATTAAGTATTTAAATTTAAAATTTTAAAAACAATATATAATTTACCTAATATTTAAAGACCTAAGTTTGTTATTAAACTAGAAAATTTGAGAGCTCGAGCTCATCCTTCTTTAGTTCAGTTCTTCTATGATTAAATATTTAATAAATATTTATATTTTTAAAATTTAAATATTTACTTTTACATAAATTAAAATATTATTAAATTAAGATTTATCGATTATATAAAATTTTAAAAAGAAGTTGGAACCACCCTTTGGGCCTCAATAGAGCTCCATCTATGCCCCTTCAAGGTTTTGTCATTTTTAGGCCGATTTTGAAGATTTAATTCTATTTTATAATATAATTTACAAACATTTTATAAATAAATTGTTCGAACTTAAATTATATAGAAAAATTTTATTAATTTTGACTAGGATTGAGTTTCCATATTTATTTTCTTTATGATCTAATTTAAAGACGTCAACTTCGTCCAATGTAACCCAACAGTGGAGCAAAATGCTAGCAGTTGTAACTTGTATCGCAAGTTAAGGTTTAAGGCTTTAAGCGTGGCTGTGTTTTTCTGAAGTCAGAACCAGGAGAGAGTAAATTGCGACTAGAAACTTCTGGATTGAACAAAGAGAGGAAGAGGAGGAAGATGGCGGGAGCAACAAAGATACAAAAGCGACAGGGCGGGAGGCCATTCCCACCGTCGGCGAGAGGTCCGCTTCTGCCCTCTCGCCCTCGCTTTGAACTTCTTGATCACAAAAAGGTACTCTTTTTGTTTCTATATCACCAAATGTTTGAAATTCTTGGGTTTCAAAGCTTTTAATCTTTGGGAGTCGAGAATCTGTGATTGTTGCATAGGGATTTTGCTAAAATTTAAGTATCTTTTGATGTCTAGCTTTTTCCCGTAATTGCCTTTATATTTTTTAAATTTTAATTTCCGTCACTAAACCCCCATCCTTTGGGTTATGATCATTTCCTTTTTTTCTGTCAAGCAGACTTATCCTCTCTTTCTTCACTTTTCTAGCTTATTAAGTCGATTACATGTTCAACCTGCTCTCTTCTTGGGATGCTTGTAATGGGTTTCTGCTAATTATTTTCGGTTCTTCCATCACTTCCATTTTCCCTTGAACCGTAAAAACTTACATTGTTGGTGAAGTTGGTTAATGGAGTATATTTGAAAACATAACTTAGGTATCTGTTTTAAGAACATTAAAATCACATTTACAAACTCAAGCAATGCAGGACTGTCGTGGTAGAGTTACTAGAGTATGCAACTTCTTGGGAAGATGATCTTGGCAAGAGTATTGTAACCAAATCTCTTATATTAAAACTTAGGGTTTACGTTAAGTGAACTTGTTTTGCAAGTTAGGGTTTAAATGAATAAAATATAATTATTTGATAAATTATTAAACCAGTAATAATGAAAATACTGAAAACTTAGTATTTAAAAATATCTGAAGGTTCAACCCATGTTTATAATAAATATTAACAGTACTAAAAACCAAATAAGTGTTCAATATAAAAGTCCAAAATCTAATACAGAAATTATTAATCGAAAATTAACATAATTCTGAAATATTAAAAACATACAAATCAACAGAATTTTAGATTCAATAGTCCTCCAAGTACCAAAACCTAAGACCGAAGCCTAGAGAGCTTAGTGTACAGATATAGTATTAAAATAGTACAGAATAACATATCACATAACAGAACAAAACATTGATGTAATGTATGAATGTCATGCACCCAACACCTAACACCATCAGAAGAATAGGTTCTCCTGAACAACTCTAACTCCATCACATTGTCAGAAGTGGAAACACGACCCGAAGGTGAAGTCACTGATCAGAAGTGATACTCACCAAAAGGTGATATCACTGAACTTCCCCGTACATATTATCCAACCCAATGCAATGACATGAACATGTATCAGAGACTAAATGCTTGCCTTAAAACTAACAGGAGGCATGCATGTTTCCGAATTAGATATACATTTAGTTAAAACACAGAGCATGACATTAAACAATTAATTTCAAAAAATCACAGAAATGATCCAATTAACATGGATATACAAAAATAACAGAATCTACACACAGTAGTAAACATAAAATATCGGGAGAGACACACCTTAAGCAGATAACTTAACATCGAGAGTGACGTCTACTAGGCTCAGTCCTAGCACTACTTCTAGCGGGCGTAAAAACTACGAGTAACAATAATGTAAGGTACACTACTATGTCACTAATTAAGAAAGTATACGAAATAGAAATAACCAGATAACTCACGTGCGTTTCCCGAAGTTTGAGGAACAGTAGGTCGTCTAGGAGGAGGAGGAGGAAGAAGATACTTGGTGTTCGAATCCATGTCACCTGAACCAAAAAATAACTAATTTTAGATTTCGATAAAGACAACTTCTGATAAAGCATTCGAACTAAAAAAACTTTAAAAACAACACTTCTATTTCGAATTTCGAAAAATAGACCATGTCGTCGAACTCGTGACGTCGAAAAACATAAAGTGAGACCAGGTTGAAAAAATTCAACACTAACGTAAGGAGATGACGTCATCTGTGATGTCGACAATGAAGTCAACGGGTTGGGTCGAATGGCTCATGCTTCTCTAGGATTTTTCGGAAAAATTTGGAATTTTTAGAATTTCTTAAGAATCTAGTTTTTCCAAATTTTTGAACTCTTTTTCCTATATTCGATTCAACTCAATTTAAAACCAAGCACCTTATAACCGAGACAAAAATCCTTAAACAACCCCTCTTCTACTTTAAAACAAAACTTCAACCCCGTAAATCCATAACACAGATCGAAACAAAAAGAGGAGGGTTCTGAGAACTTACCAAACACATCCAAAACTGGATAAAACTAAAAGGATGAAGGGAGGATTCGGGTGGAATGAACCGGGAAAGATAAGAATGAAGAATTCATAAATTCTTAAAGGAGATTTAATCTCCATAATAAATTAGATAGAAGGAAATAAGGGGAAGATAGTTACTAAAAATAAAATGGTCAAACTACACAACAAGGGTCTGAATTTATTCAAATTTTCAAAAGAACCCCTTAACCTTTCAAACATTACAATTTGGTTACTAAAATTCAAATTAAAGATAAACCAAAAATCCCCAAAATTTAGGGTTTTGAATTATCGATTTAGCTGAGATTAGATTTTAATTGGGGGCTAAAATTAGGGTGTTACAAGTATGCAACTATGCAAGAGTTCTATGCATGTAATACAAGAAGCCTCTTAGAGCAGTATTTGTGGCTAAACAATGATACTAGTCTTTACACTAGCAGCAAAAGATTAAGAACAATGGAGAAGGAAGAAGAAAATGAACACGGGGAAGAGACTGAAACTCAAAGAAAAAAGAGAGGGAGAAAGTTCAATTTTAGTACAATAACCTTAATAATCCCTCACAGCTGGAAACCCCTCTCTTAAAGCTAACCAAACGGCATTGTTTGGCTAACGGCTATAAAAAAAAACCATAACAAACTTTAAAAGAAACATAACGTTTTGATCAAATGAAAAACTCAATATTAATACTCCTTGCTTTAAAGAACATCCTTGTCCTCAAGGATGAAACTGAGAAAAATCTTGTTGTTACATGTAAAAATTTTTCCATGTGGCATCTTCAGCGAAGCTATTCTTCCATTCCACGAGCACCTCAGTCACAGCCCTATTCCCCTTCTTTACCATCCGCCTATCAGTAATCCTTAAAGGTTCCTTCATAATTTTACCATTATCTCCCACTACTGGTAGGCTAGGTTGACTAGGTGCAGCACCAATGTGTTTCTTAAACTGGGAAACATGGAAAACAGGAGGAACTTTAGATCCTAGGGGACGTTGCAGCTTGTATGCCACCTTGCCAATTCGTTCCATAATCTGATAGGGTCCAAACCACTTAGGGGCCAACTTTTGATTCCTCCTAGAGTGAACCGAGTATTGCCTGTAGGTTTGAAGCTTTAAATACACCCAATCCAATACAACATACTCTCTGTCAGATCGTCTCTTATCAGCCTGTTTTTTCATCCTCTCAGAAGCTCTTGTAAGGTAAAATTGTAACACTTTAATGGCAGACTCCCTAGCTTGTAAGATTCTATCAACGGTAGCCACAATAGATTCTCCAAATAAGTATGGCAAGTGCATAGCTGGATCTTGGCCATAGAATGCCTGAAAGGGAGTGGTTTTGATTGAAGAATGGTAGGAGGTGTTATACCACCATTTTGCAAGAGGCAACTATTTACTCCAATCTTTAGGGGTTTCACCAGTCATACATCTTAAATAGGTCTCCAAGCACCTATTGAGTACTTTAGTTTGACAATTTGTCTATGGATGGTAAGCTCTGGAAGGGGTTATGGTAACCTCAAGCTTGCTGAAGAGCTCTTTCCAGAACTGGCTCATGAAGATTATGTCTCTGTCACAGACAATGGACTCAGGAAGACCATGGAGTTTAAAAACAGAATCCATGAAGATTTGAGCCACTATCAAAGCTGTGAAAGGATGAGAAGTACTCATAAAATGGACATACTTTGTTAATCAGTCAACCACCACAAAAATAGCATTTTTGGAAGCTGAAGGGGGCAAGCCTTCAATGAAATCCATGCTAATGGAGCACTAGGCTCTCTCAGCTACTGGTAAAGGCTACAATAATCCATACTTCAAATGATTATCATATTTTTTTGACAAATATCACATTCTCTAATTCTGCTTCTTATTGACTTCTTGAGACCCTTCCAATAAAGAAAAGAAGATCGTCTTTTACTATTAACATCAGTCCCAGAATGGCCCCCTTGAGCAAAACCATGGAACAAGTCGATGAGTTGGTTTCTCAAAATGAGGTACTTAGAATGAATTCCCACCAATCAATTCACTTTCCTCTTTAACAACTTGTCATCCCAGTTGTACTTAGAATGAGAGCTTGGATTGTTGTTCAATTCAGCAATGATTTTTTGAAGATGATCATCTTTTTCCCAACTAGTTATAATTTTGTCGACCCAATCAGAATTGAATGAACTGATGGCCATGAGATGCCCCTAAGTGAACTTGGGATTCCTTGACAAAGTATCAGTTACTGTGTTGTGGATTCCTCTCTTGTATATCACCTCGTAATCATAACCTAGCATTTTAGCTATCCAGGTTTGTTGAGCAGGTGTGGTGGCCTGGTTACTGACCAAAAATCTTAAGCTTTGGTGATCAGTTCTGATTTTGAAGTGTCGACCAACTAAATAGGGGGACAATTTCTTAATTGTCAGTAAAACCGCAAGCATTTCCTTGTCATAAATGGACAATGCCTGAGGCTTAATCCCAAGACCTTTGGAAAAGTGAGGAAGGGGTTTCCCATTTTGTAGCAAAACAACACCCACTCCCAGGGCCGAGGCATCAGTCTCGATGATGAATTCTTGATTGAAGTCTGGAAGAGCAAGTAATGGAGCAATAGATATGACTGACTTCAACCTTTTCTTAACAACAGTTTCCTCTTCAGTCCACATTCAGTTGTTCTTTTTCAGTAGATCAGTAAATGGTTTTGCCATGGACCCATAGTCTCGTATAAATCGTCTATAGTAACCTGAGAGACCTAGAAATCCCCTGAGCTCCTCTATACAAGTAGGTATAGGGCAATCGAGCATACATCTAACCTTGTCTTGGCCCATGTTAATGTGGCCTGCTGAGATAGTGCAACCAAGATAGTCCATTTTGGTTGCACCAAAGGTACATTTACTATGTTTGGCATACAATTGATATTGTTGTAACAGCCCCAAAACCTCTTCAAGATGTCTGAGATGTTCACACCAAGTCTCACAATAGACCAAAATGTCATCGAAAAAGATAAATATTGATCTTCTCAACAGATGCTTGAAAATCTGATTCATCAATCCTTGAAATGTTATTGGGGCATTTGTAAGCCCAAAAGGCATCACAAGAAACTCATAGTGGCCCTCATGAGTCCTAAAAGCATTCTTTGGAATGTTTGAGTCCTTCATCCTGATTTGGTGGTAACCTGACCTCAAATCAAGTTTGGAAAAACATCTTGCAGCCCCAAGCTCATCCAACAGTTCTTCAATTATAGGAATGGGAAACTTATCTTTCAAGGTTAAATTTTTAAGCTACATATAGTCTATACAGAGCCTCCAAGTGTCATCCTTCTTCTTCACCATGACAATGGGTGAAGCAAACGAGCTCACACTATTCTTGATGATTCCAGCTTGCAGCATATCATTTATAATTCTTTCGATCTCATCCTTCTGAATAGCTGGGTAACTGTATGGTCTAATTTTTACTACATTTTCAGAATGAAGAACAATGTTGTGTCCGTGCGCTCTAAGGGGTGGGAAACCCTTAGGTTCTTGAAAAACCTCATCAAACTGGTACAATAACTTCTGGAAATCCAGGGGTAGCTCTTGATTATCTAAGTGAAGTTCCACTTGAAAAGCAATGGCAAGCAAAGAAATGTCAGGGATGGTTCTGGACCCCTTCACTACTTTAGAAGCCTTCCATCCTTAAAAAATTGAGTTGAGCCAGGGACCATACCCTCCAACCTGACCATATGATTTTGAATCATGAACCCCATAGTTTTCTTGTGAAAGTCCCATTCGATAGAGCCTAAGGTGGCCAACCATTGGATGCCAAGAACCATATCACAACCCTTGATTGGTAACACTAAAAAGTCATAACAAAAATATTGCCCTTGAGAGCTCCATTCGACCTCCTTACACAACCCATGAGTGGACAGAATGCCACCATCAGCAATTGTGACTTTGATTTCATGTCTTTGTTCCACAACCAATCCTTTCATCTTTATCACAGCTAAATTTAGGAAATTATGAGTGTTGAAAGAGTCAATCAAAGCCACTAGTGACCTCCTGCCCAATTGAACCCTAATTTTCATAGTGTCACACTTAGTAGATCCCCAAATAGCTTGTAAAGAGACAACTGGAACTTCACTGATAGTATTGACCCCTTGTTCAGGTTTCAACTTTTCTTCACAATCAAAAAACTCTTCTTGGTCCCCATCCAATTTAGAACCCTCCATCAATAGCTGATACAATTGAGATCTTGTGCACTTATGGACAAGAACATATTTGGAAGGATACCAAAAACAAAGACCTTTACGACTCCTCTCATCCATTTCAACAGAAGAAAGCTTACCAGGACCATTTCCAGTAGTTGGTATGTCTCGTTTGGGTGCAGGACCCAAAATGCCACTTGTGTTCGAACTCTTAGGAATCAAGGGAGGGGAAGTAGACCCCACAGAACTCCTATTCAAAGTAGGTGACCTAGTCTTACTGTATGTGGATGGCAAAAATGGTAAAGTGGGTGCAGGAGATCTCAAAATAGGAGGAAGATATGGTTTACGAGCACTCACAAATATAATCTGCTCAAAGTGAAGGGCTAACCTAAAGGCATCAAGTAAATCCTTAGGTTGAAAAACCTTGATATACTGTCCTATTTCCCATTTCAGATTTTTGATAAAAATGTTAATAGCATACTCATCCGATAACTGCATTTGATTCAGAAGACTTACAAAATCAGAGTAATATTGGTCCACTGAGAAAGTCTGCTTTAAGCTAACCAACTCACCAATCGGATCTTCCAACCCTTCAGGAGCAAAACGAGCTTTGAGCAATTGAAAATACTTGTCCAACTAAAGATGTTGAAGGCCGCCATGTTTCTGAACTAAGAATTGATGTCATTGCAAAGCTTTATCCTCCAAGTCCAACATCACTGTACGCACTTTAGTTGAGTCTGGAATGTTCTTAGATAAGAAAAATTGCTTCAGTTTGGACCACCAGTCTCCAAAGTTCTCCCCATCAAAGGATGGGCATCGCATTTTATATGGATGAGAAGAAGAATCACCTAGGATCACAACCTCATCCTCTTTAGAAGCTGGGTTTTCCGGCTGTACCGGTGCCTCCAACTCCAACCCTGTTGAAGGAGATGCACCATCGACTCCCTTCGATGATAAGGAAATACCGACCAATTTTTCCAGCAGAACTTTGAGATCATTGACCTCCGAACGAACGCCATTAACCTCCACACGAATCTCTTGAAACTTAGATGTAAGAGTATGTTTTCGAGCTCCTTGAACTCAGATTGCATTTTCGAAACCTTCAGTTGAGCACGCGTTTGTACACCGTCAACCATGACCAGAAATCGAGGCTCTGATACCCTTGATATTGGTCTTTACACTAGAAACAAAAGATTAAGAACAACGAAGAAGTAAGAAGAAGATGAACACGGGAAAGAGACTGAAATTCAGAGAGAAAAAAGAGAGAGAAAGTTCAATTCCAGGGCAAATACAATAACCTTAATAATCCTTAATTGTTGGAAACCTCTCTCTTAAAGCTAACCAAACGACATCGTTTGGCTAACGACAATAAAAAACAAACAAAACAAACCATAATAAACTTTAAAAGAAACGCAGTGTTTTGATCAAATGAAAAACTCAATATCAAACAATTTTCTAAGTTTGTATGTACATAAGTGAACCTTTATTTTTCTGGGAGATGAACAAGGCTCTATAAGCGAAACATGTGTTATGGAAGTTTGCTCCTTAGTTCATTGTTTATGGTCCATACTCTCTAATCGGTACTGTCATGGTAGAAGTTTACTGAGTTTCAAACTGTTGCATCTGTTTTGGTATAGTTTGAACAAAAGACGATAATGATTCGTAGTGAAAGAAAGCTAACAAAGCAATGAAAAGAAGAACTTGTATATTAGCTGAGTGAATTACACATGCTTATATAGGTAGCTAGAAGAATCTGGAAGTAAGATTGTTAACCTTAACTACTTAACTGAAACTACACCTTCCTAAACAACCTACACTCAGCTCATTACACGTGTACAATACAAGCTTATACGCTTAACATTCCTCTCACTTTCTCACCCTTGTCGATTGTCCAAGGCTTGAACACAGACCCTCTGTTTATACATCTCAAAATATAGCTTTGACAGTGGCTTTGTAAGACCATCTGCTGTCTGAAACTCGGCTGAAACATAATTGATATGAATCTTGTCCGCTGAAACCTTTTCTCGAACAAAATGAACATCCAAGTCTACATGCTTCGACTTTGAATGATACACTAAATTGGCACTTAAAGCTATTGCTCCTGTGTTATCACACCAAATCACTGGAACTTCTTTTTGAACAACTCCCATATCTTTTAGAAGAGCATCTATCCTCATAACTTCTGATGTTGCATCAGCAACACTTCTATATTCTGCCTCCATGGTCGACCTAGAGACAGTCTTCTGTTTTCTTGATTTCCATGAGACCAAATTACCACCAACATACACACAGTAACATGTAACTGATCTACAATCCTCATGACTTCCTCCCCAATCAGCATCTGCAAAGGCAATTACCTCTAACTTAGACAATGCTGCTGCAAGGACCATACCATAGTCAATTGTTCCTACCAAGTACCTGAGTAGACTTTTAACAACAACCTTATGTATTTCACAAGGTACATGCATATATTGGGCCAACTTGTTCATACTAAACGCTATATTTGGTCGCGTGTGACATGCGTATAACAGTGCTCCTATAACGCTCCTGTACTCACTTGGATTAACTAATAAACTGCTTTCTTCTGTTGATGTTTTGGAGGACACCATCATTGGTTTTGGTGTTGCACCTGCCTGCTGCATATTTGTTTTGTTTAACAATTCAAGTATATATTTCTTTTGAGTCAACATCAACCCTTTTTCATTCCTTACAACCTCAATACCCAGAAAGTAGTGCAACTCTCCCATGTCCTTTAATGAAAACTTTTCATGTAACAACTTCACCACTTCTTCTACCACACTGTCATCTTGACCAGTGATGAATATGTCATCCACATAAACCAGCATGTAAGTCTTTATTCCTGTATCATCCTTGACAAACAAGGACACATCTGCTTGTGACTCCCGAAACCCAATTTACAATAAATAACTCTTTATCTTATCATGACAGTTGCGAGGAGCTTGCTTAAGACCATAGAGGGCTTTTTTTAACTTGCATGCAAGAAGATTTTCATTTACATCTCATTCTTCAAATCCTGGTGGTTGCTGCATAGACACATCCTCATTAAGATCTCCATTGAGGAATGCATTATTAATATCTACCTGCCTCAGTTTCCAATTCTTTGTAACAGCAATTGACAACACCACATTCAGAGTTGCTGACTTAAGAACAGTACTGAATGTGTCTTGATAATCCTGGCCAGGAATTTGAGAGAAACCTCTGGCCACTAACATCGCTTTGTGCCTTTGAACAGTTCCATCTGTATTCTTTTTGAGTTTAAACAACCACTTACAACTCACAGCTGATCGTCCCTCAGGTAAGCTTTGAAGTTCTCAAGTTTCATTCCTTCTCAATGCTTCTATTTCTGCCACAACTGCAGCTCTCCAATTTTTAGATTTCATGGCTTCCTGTATGCACACTGGCTCAATTTCATTATCACATGTGGCCAGAAACATTTTTGGTTTGAATATCCCACATTTGCTTCGAGTCATCATGGGATGGTGGTTTCCTACTAGTGCTTGCAAAGGTACTGATTCAGGTTGCACACCTTTTGGTATTATTTCATGTGACATGGCAGGCTCGGATTCAAGTTGCACATCTTTTGGTATTATTTCTTGTGACATTGCAGGCTCGGATTCAAGTTGTACATCTACTCCATTTGCTGGAAAATGTTGTTCACTATGCCCAGAAGCTGCCTCTATGGGAGAATGAGCATTGCTTTCCTCAGAAACACGAGGTTGAGTATGAAAATTGGGACTCATGTTATCGCTAAAACTGAAATCAACATCACTGTTAGCCTTTGAATGAGCAGTCCTCCCTAAACTAGCAATCTCAACTGATCTTGCACCTTCTGATCTTCTCTCCCCTCGACCATGACCATTTGTTCGTGTTGGAAAAGAATGTAACTCATTCGAACAATGACACTCATTCTTTTAACTAGATCAGACAAACCTGCAAATGGGAAACTAATCTCATCAAAAATCACATGCCTTGATATATAAAGTCGACCATCACCTGCCAAGCAATGATATCTCTTGTGCTGAGGACTATAGCCAAGAAAAGTACAAGGCTGAGATCGATATTCTAGCTTGTGCTTGTGAAAAGGTCTGAGATGGGGAAAACATCGACAACCAAACACTATTAGCCAGTGATACTCAGGAACCTTTCCAAATAGCTTCTGAAAAGGGGAGACATTATGTAACACTTTTGTTGGTAGCCTGTTAATCAACTAAATTACTGATATCACAGCATATGCCCGGTATTTCAATGGCATGCTTGCCTGAGATAATAACACCGAAGCTAATTCAATCACATGCCTATGCTTTCTTTCAACTATCCCATTTTGCTGGGAAGTATGAGGGCAAGTAACCCTGTGAATAATACCTTCCTTAAGAAGAACAGAGAATAAACCACGATACTCCCCTCCCCAGTCACTTTGGACTGCTTTGATCGAAGCATTGAATTGTGTTTGTACCATTTATTTAAACAACTGAAAAGCTTGAACTACCTGAGATCTATCCTTTAACAAATAAAGTCAAATATGCCGAGAATAGGCATCCACAAATGCAACATAATATTTATATCCATTTGAAGTTATGTGGGCAGGACCCCAAACATCAGTAAAAACAAGTTCAAATGGAGCACTATAGGTTGTTTCTGAAGCAGTAAATGGCAATTTGTGACTTTTTTCTTGACAACAAGCAACACACATTTTATTTATTCCTTTAGAAACTGTTACATTGGCAACTTTACAAGCCTGAACTAACACCTCATCAGGTGGATGCCCAAGTCTTCTATGCCACAACTCATAAGAACTAATCGATCCTGAAGCAAAATTGATCTTAGGCTTGTTGCACCTAAACATTTCCTTTGCAGTAGTAAACTGATAAAGTCCCTCATTCTCGAACCCTTGTAACAAGACCTGCCCAGTGTCCTCATCTCGAATATAACACTGTTTAGCATGAAACTCCAAAAACACTCGGTTGTCCCTAGTAAGCTTAGACATCGAAAGCAAGTTCTTTGTTATTTTAGGTACAGGAAGCAAATTGTATAATAACAGTGGCTTATTTGCAGTATATAAGGTTGATTGTCCAACCACTTGAACATCTAAAGATCTGCCATTAGTTATAGTCAATTTACCTGGGCCATTGCACTTAGTACCATGCATAACCTTTGTTGAATATGGTGTGACATGGTGTGTTGCACCTGAGTCCACCATCCAATGATCCTGTGAAGCTGCCAAGACATATGCCTGTGATTAACCTCCATCTTGAGTCTCAGCTGGTAACTCTCGAACACAACAGTTACAATGAGCTGGTGTTGCACCAAAATCATCTCTAAACTGATCCCTTCTGGTGGCCGAAACTCTAACAAAATTCTGGTCAAACCTATACCAACATCTGTTAACTAAGTGACCAGATTTACCACACAGTTGACACTATAACTTCGATCTTCCTCTACCTCGACCAGCATGTTTGCCTATACTATACCCAGAAGCAGGAAACACATTCCTTAAAACCCCTTGAAACTCAGCAGAACCTGTACTTCCTCCTTTAATCATGTTAACACTATAGGCAAAAGATCATTCTGGGAAAAATTTAATATTTGTGCTTCTGCATCAATTAGAATGATACAAACATTCTCAATCAAAAAATCCTTTACTAGCAGTTATAACTGTCATAAAAGGTTGATAGTCCCTAGGCAACCCATTCAAGATGCTCACAATTTGTTGCACTTGTGACATGGGACAACCACAAGAAGCTAATGCATGATATACCTCTTTTACTCGTGAAAGATAAACTCGCATACTTTCATCTCCCTTCTTTAAAGAATGTAGCTTTGAATGAAACCCCATGACTGAGGTAGGTGACTTGTTTGTAAAGAACTGCAACACTGTTTGTCAAATTTTCGAAGCCGTTTCAGCACTAACAAACAGTGGAAGAAGATGCGCACTAATCGTAGACAGCAGCCAAGAAGCTAGTACACTGTCTTGAGCCACATATTCCTCGTAATCATCATTCAAAACTCTTTCGGTAGCAACCATTATCGTCTCAGATGGCTTCTTGATAGCACCAAGAAGCATCTTTTCTAGCCTGTGGCTTCGAACCGTGAGCAGCACTTGTTGTTTTCACAGATGATAGTTGTACTCGTCTAGCACCACATTCATTTTCTTGTTTGTGAACACGCGATCGTGCTTAGAGGAATACTCAATCTGCACCCCAGAAAATGTAGCAGTATCCTAAACATCATCTGATCGTAGCACCATAGACACGAACCGATTAAAAGAACAAGAACCTAGACTCGAAACTTAGTTGCCCAGATCCTCCACCGACTGATACCATGAAAGAAAGCTAACAAAGCAATGAAAAGAAAAGAACTTCTTGTATATTAGCTGAGTGAATTACACATGCTTATGTAGGTAGCTAGAAGAATCTGGAAGTAAGGTTGTTAACCTTAACTACTTAACTGAAACTACACCTTCCTAAACAACCTACACTCAGCTCATTACACGTGTACAATATTTTCTTATACGCTTAACACGTAGAAGCAAAATATTATCTTTTTCCTGATGCAGTGTTTGTATCTTATATGTAGAAAAGTACTTAAAGCTTATGATAACGCATTGAAAAATCCGTAGATTGACAGTCAGTATTCTAAAGAAGAATTTGAGGTGAGAGGCAAGGAGCCCAAGGATGAGGTTCAGATTTATACGTGGAAGGATGCTACACTTTGTGAGTTGACTGATCTGGTAGGTTAATGTAGTTTTTTAAATTGCCTGTCTTGGTAGATTTTAATTGCCCAAGAATTTGTGATACATATCGATGCATCATGCATGTATTATGTAGTTGATACATGAATTGTTCCTGCAAAAACGTTTGGATTATGATTTATTTTATTTCTTCATCAGGTGGGTAAGATCTTTTCTTATGGCAACGGGAGGCGATTAGATGACAGCAAAACTTTACACGAACTTATGTTTGAGGTAGGTCAAATCTCCTTTAGTCTCGTACCAATGCTCAAACTTTGTCATTTATCTTTTCGTTGATGATATGTATATCGGAGATTATTTAGATGTGGCCATTATGTCATCGGAGTTTTCTACTGTCC
The DNA here is from genome assembly GCA_035048815.1 of Abelmoschus esculentus. NCBI lineage: Eukaryota > Viridiplantae > Streptophyta > Magnoliopsida > Malvales > Malvaceae > Abelmoschus > Abelmoschus esculentus. Next base: position 4,546,354 of record JAUCBN010000026.1, on the reverse strand, counting down.
GAGAAGTGACTTGGGAATGGCAAGTGCCGCCATGCATTACCTCATGAGTTTATTCTAGTATGTTAGGAAATCATCAAGAATATGATAGTTTTAGAATATTATTAAATTGATTAATAAAAATTAAAAATTTTAAAAATTTAATATATAATTATAATTATTTAAAATTAAATTAATTATATAATAAATTTTTAAAATTTTTAAATTTTATTAATCAATTTAATAATATTTAATATTAATAACATTTAACGGTATTTATCATACGTGATAAATTTATCTTAAATTAAAATATTAATAAAAAATAATTAATCTCGTAAAGTAGTGATAAATAAAGTGTTTCACCCGATTAAAAAACTATTATAAAACTAATTATTTTAACAATAATTTAAATTGGAATTAATTAATTAATTATATTGCCACACAGACAAGTAGTGTTGACAAATTCCTTGATGCTCTGAAGCAGAGCCTTCGCCTTCAACGGATCAAAAATCTCTATACCATGGCAACCTCCTTCGGCGAAATCCGCAACCACATCCACCCCACGCGCCTCCAGCATTTTCACCAACTCCCTCTGCTTGTCTATCAGTGGATCCCCGCCGTGGCCAGACACCAAGCACCGTGGCAGCCGCCCCATTTTCTCCTTAAGGGACTCGTCAGCCGCGATAGGATTGCAGAACTCATGATCACGGTCAGCTCCGCTCGGCAAAGCCAAGGACCACATAAGATCATTAGCCGGCAGAGGCAAGATCCGGTCGTTGAAGAATCTCTTCTCGGATTCAGTCCTTTCCACCCCGCTGAAGTACGGCTGATTCATTATCAGCCCTCTGATTTTCACCGGCGAGATGTCGACGTCCATTACACGTAAAGCCGCATGGAAAACCATGTTGCCGCCCGCACTGGAACCGAATAGAAAACACTTTGAAAAATCCACGCATTCCTTTAGCCACGGATCACATCCGTCGATATCCACCGCCTGGTCCCGAATCCACATGATCGTTTCCACTGCGTCGTCGTACGCAGCCGGGAGGCGGTGTTCCGGCGCAAGACGATATTCGAGTGAGATGATTACGGCTGGTATCATTGCTGCCTTGACACAGCATGCATCGTGAAAAGGAAGAGAAGTAGCACTGAAGAGGATAAAACCACCGCCATGGAAGTGTATCAATAGAGGGAGCTTAATACCGGTGTTCGGCGGTGGAGTTGGCGGCCTGTAGAAACGAATGAAGGTTTTGTTGTTGGTGTTAAGAGGGACATCTTTGAAGAGAGCGAGTTGGGATGAGTTGGACTGTGTGCAAGTTGGTTCTGTTGCTGGAACCGAAGGGAAATGAGTTTGCCGAGTGAGTGACCCGTCCTGGTTCTGAACGATTCTGAGTAACTTGTAGGGATCGATTGATGGTGTTGCAGAGGAGGACTGATCTTCCATGGTTTCGAGAGAAGGGAGAAGGTGGTGTGAGAACTAAGAAGCCTCTGTGGTGGAGATTCAACTACTTATTATGACAAGATTTTAATGAAAATAAATGTTATTGAACTAACTACTTACACTTTAGTCATTAAAATTAATTTTTTTTATGATTATTAAATTTTAACTTATATTTATTATGATTAATTTATTAATTTTATTAAGAAATATAATTTCTTTAAAAAAACTATTTTTTATATATACAATTTTTGTCAATGCCAATATTTTTATGAATAAAATTGGGGTCTCCTATGGTAAAAAAAATATAGTTTTAATTTGAATTTATGGTTAATATTAATGATTAAAACTAAAAATTTTAATAAAACTAAAATTTAATTTTTTTTTAATGTTCAAACTATATTAACCTATTGGTCTACTGTTAAAATTGATCGATGATATCTATATTTATTAAATTTTTAGTCTTAGTGACTATTATAGATTTAAAAAAATAGATTTATTTAAAAAAGAAAATTTTAATGTATTACATCAATATTTTTAATAATATTAATTGTTAGAAAGTGAAAATAAAATTTAGTGAATATAATAAAAATAAATTAAAAATTTAATGATTGTAATAAAAATTGAATGACTATTATCAAAAATAAAGTAAAATTTTAATAATTATAATAAAAAATTTTAAATTTTATTGATAACATAAAACTGAATTAAATGTTTATTCGAAAACTTTTAAGTAATAAATGATTAATTTTTGACATAAAGATAATTTAACCCTTATCGTTTATAATTTTTATCATTTTGGCTTTTATTTTTGGGGGATAAATTTAGCCCTTAACATATATCTTTTTGACAAATAACTTATTTTTTAACTATCATGATAATTGGACCGTTAAAAATTTAACGATGATGACATATCATATACATATGATAATATATTTTAAATGATATAGCGTCTAACCTATCAAATACATATATAATATAATTTTATTCTAATATAAAATATAAAACAATTAAAATTTAAATAAAATATTAAAAAATAATTAATTCTAAAATAAAAGGCTACTAAACATTCTCAACCCTTACTACGATAGAATCAAAGTCCTATCTTAAAAAAATATGAACATAATTCAAAATTAATTATTTTTGAAGATAGGGTTTTGATCTTATCGTAATTAAGATTGAGAATGTTTAATAACATTTTATTTTAGAATTAATTATTTTTTTAATATTTTTTATTTGAATTTTAATTATTTTATATTTTATATTAGAATAAAATTATATTATATATATATGTATTTGATAGGTTAGATGTCATGTTATTTAAAATATATTATCATATGTATATGACATGTCATCATTGTTAGATTTTTAACGATCCAGTATAAGCTATTTATCGAAAAGATATAAGTTAAGGGTTAAATTTTTCCAAAAAAAAATAAACGTTGAGGGTTAAAATTATTTTATACCTTAATTTTTTTCAAAACGTTCACGTGATAGTATATAATATGAAGACATATATTATTGGTACCACTTGATTTTGTAATAAATATGTGCTGCTGTTTTAGGTCAATCTAATAAAGTGAAGTGAGCTACTTTGAACTACTACCTGTTTTCTTTGGGTCACAACAATATAAATGTGGCGTGGAACTCGTGATCAGATCTGAGACTATCGGTCACAAAAGTTGCTGGTGCCAGATTTTATTTGATTAGATTTAATAGTTTTTATTAGAATTGATAATAAGTTTGATTCGTTCGTAAATTATTTAGATTCGGTTAGATTAAAGTTTGATTTGAGTTTTGTTCGAGTGAGTTTTATTTGAGTTTTGACTTAATTCAAGATCTTAATAAATCAAATCGAATAAACTTAAATTTGGATCAAACAAGTCATGAATAGATTCAAAATAATTATATATAATAAAAATATTTTTTAGTAAAAAATAAATAAAATAAATTAAAAAATTTTTATTAAAAATAAATTAATTAAAATAATTTAGGCTTTATTGTACTTTGCATTCTAAGAATATTTATTGTTTATTTGGATTAATCTATTTTTTACAATTTTTTATATATATTGAATTTTGTATAAGGGTTGATTATAAAATCATTTTTTAAATAAACCTATATTTTATATAAAAAATATAATAAACCTTTGCTGTCCGTCTCTTTTTTCTTAACGTCGGCTAAAAAAATCATTACGTGAATTTTGTTTAATATATTATTCGCGATTTTAAGTTTTAATTAATTAAAATTTTTTATTTTATTTTTATTATGATAAATTATCATTTTTTTTTTACATGTAATTGAAAAGTGAATATTTATTAGGAAAAATTATATTATAAACTCTTTTCACTATGTCATTTGTGATTCATACAATTAAATTCGTTTGTTTTTAAGTAACTACCTGAGAACTACGATAGATTATATCATGAACCCTTCCATCACGTCATTTATGGTCTATATAATCAAGATCCATTCATCTTTAAGTAACTGTCTGATAACTACCAACTCACTAACTACACGTAGGAAAGAGATGATGATTTACCTTAAAACTATATGAAATGGATGAATTAGATTAGTTTGACCACAAATGACGTTATGAAAAAGGTTCATGATATAATTTCTCGATAACTACCCACTCACGTATTACAGGGAAGAGGTAATGATTCACCTTAAAAAAATAAGATAGATGAATCTGATTGATTGCAACCATGGATGACGTGGTGAAAAATACTCATGATATAATTTCTTAGTTATAAGATATTTATTTTATAAATATACTAAATTAATAAACTATAAATGACATGATTAACCTGTTATATTTAATAATTTCTCTCCGGCTAGTGAACGTTAAGATTTTCTAAGGTGTTGCAAGGTAATAAATTTATATTGATTTGTCTTGATATTATTAAAAAATTAATTTATATAATAAAATTAATTATATCAAATATATATTTTTTAAAATATCACTTTAAGTCATAATTAAATTTAAGATAATATATTTACTTATTTTATAATATTTATTATATATAATATTTATGTTTATTTATTTTTTATTGCTTCTCATCGTTATGCTTTCTTTTGATGATTTGTGTACCCCCTTTAATCCTTATTATAAGTATTTTGTTTTTTATTTTTTAGTATTATATATTATTTAAATTTTATCGGTATTTATTTTTTAAAAGGTTGTTCTTTTATTGTTTTTTTGTTTGCTTTTTATATTGTTTATTTGTTATGGTAATTAAAAATATTTTGTTATATGTTATTTTCTTATTCTTTACAAATTTAATTTTATATGTTATTATTTTTCTAAAAACATGATGATCATTAGAATAATGTTACATGTGGTGAAAGTTTGAATGAAAGATATTTCATGTTTTTCTCGTAACACAAATTTGATTTATATTTATTTAACTAATATTTATAAATATATTATATGAATAAGTTATGGGACGAGTAAAGAGAGGATTGAGAATCACATGAGTGATAGGGGAATGATTTTAAATTTTGTATTCATAGCGGATTATAAGACGAGAGTTAATGACGATATAAGTATAAGAAGAGTACCTTTTGTGATCTAGTTGGATTCAGATTCAGATTTGTCCTAGATCTGTGGGTTTAGAAAATTGAGACCCAGATCCAAATCTAATGAATCTTACGGATTTGGGTCTAAAACGGGTCTAAAATAAATTTATTAAAAATAAATTATTTGATATATTTTTTAACGTAATAAAATTATCATTAATTAATTTTACATCACAATTCCAATAGAGGAAAGATTAATTTAAGTTAACTAGTATCATAATAAAAAACGATAAGCTAAAATCTAAAAAAAACTCAAAAATTATATAAATATCTTTTGAATAACACAAACATTAAAAAATGTCGATCATGAAATATTCTATTATCACTTATACCTCTTAGAGTGCTAGTCTTTATCACTACTTAAGTCATAAACACCCTAAACCAAACAAAAAACAATCAACCAAAGAGAAAATTTTATTTTATAAAAATAATATTTGTGAAATTTAAATATTAATACTAAGGAATAAACATGTATTCATTCAAAAAATCTTTATCATAAATAATTAAAAATTATATTTGAGAATAATATAAAATAATATTTATATGTATTTTTTTGACGAATAATATATATATTTTAATCAAAAGATCCAGATTCAGCCCAGATTTGACGGGTCTAAAATTTTAGGATCCAAACCCTATAAAATGGATATGGATCTACGGATTCGGGTTGAGTTCAGGATCTATTGTCATCACTAGTTGTGAAATTTATTACATATGCTATTGTGGATATAACGATTATAGATATTACGACTTCAAACGATATCACTACTACTACATAATAATCATTCTTGCAGTTACAAAATGTTATTTAAATTCATATTATTAATAATAAATATTAAAAAAATTAAGAGGAGGTTCATAATAACAAGTATAGAAAAATTGAGCATCAAATAATAAATATCAAAAATAATTAAATTTTAAGGGTTTGCCCATTATAACAAATATTAAAAAATAAAGGGTAAACTATTAAGCTAGTCACTTTCGTTTATCCCAGTACACTTTTAGTCATCAATTTTGAAAAATGACCAGTAATATCACTATCATTTTCGGGATGTAAAGTTTTGGTCACTCCTACGTTAAGTGTCGTTAAATATTAACGAAAAGATAATCTAGCATAATAAAAAATAATAAATTACTTAAATAATTCTTAAACTGTTATTATACTTTTATTTCATATTTAATTTGATTCTCAATTTTTTTTTTTACTTTTATCATCTTCCCGAAAAAAAACATTCATTTCTTTATAAGTTCTCTAACTAAAGAAATATAATGTTTTAAAAAAATGAATGTTTTTTTGGGACGATGCTAAAAATATAAAGTTTTAAATTTTTTAGAGTCAAATTAAAGATAAAACAAAAGTATAATAATAGTTTAAGGACCATTTAAGTAATTTATTATTTTTTATTGTGTCAGATTATCTTTTCGTCAATATTTAACGATACTTAACGTTGGAGTGACCAAAACTTTATATCCCGAAAACGATAGTAACCTTATTGGTCGTTTTTCAAAACCGATAATTAAAAATGTATTAAGGGGTAAGCGAAAGTGACTAGCGCAGTAATTTACCCAAAAATAAAATAAGACTAACAATAAATAATGAAAAACTTGAACTTTTAATAACAAGTATTAAAATTTTTTTAGAATATACCTTAATAATAAAAAACTAAATCTTTAATAATAAATGTTAAAGTTTAACCCCTTAATAATAAGTTGTAATACCCAAATTTCGTCCGAATTCGAATAAAAAATAAGATTATAAATAAATATTAAATAAATAATACTATGTAAATAAATAGTAAATAATATATATATAAATAAATAAATAATATAATATAATAATTAAAAAATAAAAAAACGAATGAATAAGGGAAGTTGGTTACCAATTGGGAGAGTTAATGTAAGTTATCATAAAATATGAGGGTCGGTTCTAAGCATGGGGGGCTAGAGAGTAGGCTGCACTCCACACGTCAAGAATGGTCGATGTCTGGCAGGGAGGAAGGGTTGATAATCAAATTAAATATTCATGTCTAAGGGAGATTAATGGAAAGAGATGTTTGATGACTGTCTCCAAGGCAATCATTGTCTGATCCTTCTCTTCATTTATCATTGACAAGTTATAGTTACCATGGAGTGAATGAACAAATACTCAAATGTGAATGGAGAAGAAAGAAGTCGTTGTTGAAAGCAAGCCGAAGCAGTGGAGTTCTTTGTGGATAGGAGGCAGAAAATGATTGCTTCTCCATCATCAAATCAGGTGGGGGTTCTTGATTTTCGGTTCCCTGGGACTCCATCTATGATTGGAATCCATAATGCAATCGCTAAATGTTGTTCAGGCGGCGAAGATGTTGTTCAACACGGTGTCCTCGGTCAGCGAATCTAGAGGAGGAGCGATTCCGTTTAGATCTCCATGGTGGTTCATGTTTGCCGTACAAGAACAACAGCTTTTGGTGACTTTGCTTCTTTGCAATGTTGCTGCTATGGAATTCTTACGTTGCTATTCAGATGGCATGTTGTACAGTGAGAATTTTGTGCCATTTTGTCCGACCTTTAAAACAATTGAAACTGTAAATCAAGGATGAGCAGGAGGTGGCAGCAAGTATGAGAGATGGTGCGATTACAAAGGCCAAGCTTAAAAGTACGTTGATTTTCTCTTGGAAACAATTTGTCTACATTCTCATGTTTTAAATAAAATTTAATTTGATATTTTGTATTAAATTGCTTAATTTGTTTGTATGCTTTTAAATCCATGTAGTATATTTGTTTAGGATATCACCTAATTATATTTAATTAAATAAATTAGAACTTTTTAGGGTCAATCAATTAATTTAAATAGGGAGATAATTATAATAATGATGACATTTTAATTATATACCTCGAATACACTAAGCGGTCGGTATTTTGACGTAACATGACGTTGACTAAAAGAGTGTAATTTGGTATCGCATTCGACGTGCCATCGAAACCTAAAAATTGATAAATAATTTAGGGTTAGAATTAAATAAAATTAATTAGGTAAACACTAGAAGCACCATTAGTAATTATTAATTTATTCGGTGTCAAGATGGTAATGTCCGATCATTCGGATGTTATCATAATACACTTGGTAAATTAATAGTTTAATAGGATTTTAAATATTTAATTAATGGAGTCTTATAGGTTAGAACTTAAAATGAACAAGATAATAATCGATCATGCATTTAAAACCTTTTGGGTAGAACTTATATTTCTTTAAATATGAGTTAGATTTCTTATTAAGAGGACGTCTTATTCAAGCTTGTATTTAAAAGAAATGCATTTTCTTATCCAAAATGATATTTTCATTCGAATGATATTTATTTGACAATGACGAATTAAATTTATATTATTACTCGAAATATCAAAATGTCACGTGTAATTAATAAGGTATCAATCTTGGACGCTCGTAAGGGTCATTCTTACGCGTAACCGACTCCCGAACTCAAATATTTTAAAAATGAATCTCTAGTTTATTTTATGGTGTCTGGCCTACCAAAGTGGCCAGTGACTACTCCAAGTCATTTTAAATTTAAATAATACATGTTTTAACACGAACCTGATTTTCGTAATTAACATTTAAAAAGGATAAAAATTTGATTTTTCAAATTAAATCGCCAGGCTATTTTTACACACTTCCGATTTTAAAATGGTCGCGACACAAGTATTAAAAAATTTAATAATATAGCATTATAATAAATATTGGAAGAAAAAGAAATTAATAACAAATATTAAAAACTAAAATTTAAGAATAGACTCTACTAATTTTTTTTTAAAAAATAAACCTCCAAATAATAAATATCGAGATAAAATTACTAATAGAACATGAATTAAAATTACAGTTTGAGTGTATAGTTAGAGGGGTCATTTAACCTACTCTCCGATCTTTTATGATCGGAATTTAAAAGATAATTTTGAATTTCGAGTTTACGTGGAGTTTGAATTTTTTTAAAATTAAGCGAATAAAATTCGATTCAATTAGGAAAGATCAAACTATTCGATTTGATTTGAGATTAAAAAAATTGACTCATTTAATTTGATTCAAAATTTTATAAATTTATTTTGATTTAAAAATATTTTAATAAACTTTGAATTATTAATTGAAAATTAGAACAAGTCAACTTTAGTAATTAGTCGATTATTTTTATATTTAAATCGACTTTTAAATTTTATATGATATTTTATGTATATTATGCGAAAATATACAGATATATATATATATATATATAAGTCATTAAAATTTCAATTAGTGTATCACTCAGTCCTAAGTATATACATATGAAAATATATATGTCTACCGTTTAATATACGTATATAAAAATATATATGAAAAAATATAATATAATTAAATTTACATAAAAACTTAAAAATTTGATTTGAATCAAATTTTATAAATTCAATTAAATAAATTAAATAAAATTTAAATCGTAAAATATAATTCAAAAATTTGAATAAATTTAAATTATTTTACTCTACTCAAGTTGATTGAGCATCCAACCTTAGAATGACATTGCGCCGAAATTGGATTTAGGATAAAAAGCACCTAATCAGACTCGATTTAAAATAATAATTTAACTTTATTCTAAATATTTAGGTGTAATTACTATAATCTCCACTACACACATATATGAATTTATCTTCATATTTTTTATATTTATATAGAATAATTATCGTAATACATTTTTTATTTGTATTTTTTTAATTGACTCTCTTTTTTATCGAGCAAAAATAAGAACAATAGTTTTTTATTTATGTTAGATCCAATCAATTTTTACTCTAAAATATAAATCAAATTCCGGTAGATGGATGATCATAAAATATCGAGCGGGGATTTGTCAAAAGCCCAAGATCATCCCTAAATACAGTAGGATTTTGAACAGACACTGTAGGAGTGATTTACATAGACATTTAAAAAATAAAGATTCTAAAATTTGATAAACTACATTCATTAGCCTAATGATGTTAATCTCAAAATTCATTATAAAAGCTTTAAAGATGTTCTTAAGAAAGATTAGTTATAATTGTTAAAACATTATAATTGTTTCCTAAATGTGACAATTGATTATATAATCTTATTGATTATTCTTATTATTATAACTTTCGTAGAACTAGTGAGGTTCTAGACAACCGCAATAAAAGTGATCACAAAGAGACCCTTAAAAAGAATAATTGCTTCCGTTACCCATCGTTGGTAAATACATATACTAATTACTAAAGAAACACCAAATCCATTGCATGTCAGTCATATAACATCGGAGAATTAAAATGGTTAATTGCACTGGTTGGTTCCTGTGGCAGTAATCTTGTCCATGGCTGACCACTCGACACCTTCCATTGCAACCAAGACCCGATCAAAAGTGAATGATCCCTCGAGGCTTAAACGGCAAGAAAACTTTCGGATTCCCAGACAGGTTTTCATGCGGGAAAATGTTTCTCAGCTTAAGCAACAACAGCCAATTGTGGTGACAAAACAACAAAGAAAAGATGCATTTACATTGAAGTTGCTTTCCCTGTTTGATTTTCAGCAAAAGTGGAAAGCATCAAAGATATCCGGTAGTCACATTCGATTCCGACAAAATCTGCAGTCGAGCAGGATCAGACCTCTCTAAGCGAGAGGCAAGCCCTCCAGCACTGTTTCTCTATCTACAAGACCCGAATCCGGCACCTCATTTAGGAGATATCGAACTCCTTCTCATTTGATCCAAAAGATAATAGATTTTTCTGATAAAATTTTAATGATTAACTTTATGGTTTATGTAACTTAAAGTTAACAATTTCGATGTATGTTACCGTAATGATGATTAGCGGTGATTAAATATCAAAATTAAAAGTGAAATTCCTTTTTTTTCCGCTCCTTGTTAAACATAGAAAATTAAAGGGTCAATTTAAAGTTTGTGAGAAAGTAAAAGGGTCAAACTAATTATTTGATCATTATATAATTTAATTTATTTATTTAATTAATTAGTTTATTTATTTAAATTAAATAATTAATTTAAGATAAGGATAAACGGTTTTTTGGGATAAGTTTGACGCTGGTTTTAATAACCAGAGAAAAACTTCTTTCGTTCTGTGTTCATTTTCTTTTTCTCACAGAAAAGGATCAAGTCCGGGATCATCAAGGACGAAGAAAAATCGATAAGAAGAAAGAGGGAAATAACATCAAAGTGAAACGACTATGAAAAACAATAAGTATTTTTTCTTTCTTTTTTATATTTAACATTAAATTTTTTGATCAACATAATTACCCATAAATCTATTAACGTCATATTATTTTTCCACATTATATTCATGATAATAGTTTTAAGAAAATTCTAACAATTTCCGCTACTGTATAACTGACTCAATGTGACTTTGCAGGTCATAAAGCAAAATAAAAGTCTGGGTCCAAGAGTTGTCCCCCGCTACTGAATTTCATGACCCTCTAAACAAAAATCAGCTACTTTCTAAAAGCTAGAAGACAAAGGAAAAGGGATATGCACACTGGGGCCAAATATGCAGTTAGGTAAGCTTTAGGGCTGCACTAAAATGACTACCTATCTGTATTATGCCCACAGGAACAAAGAAAAATTCATCAAGGTAATAACATTTCGGTCCAAAAAGTGAAAATGGTGATACGTTTGTAGCTTTACATTCACAGTTAATCCTGGGATTCCTGGCAAGGGTCAAATGTAGTGGGGTTGATCCTAAAATCTCAAGTCATACATGTAGACAAGCTTTAGTTTAAATGGAAGACTTTCAGACTCAAGTAAACACCTTTAAAATGGAAAAAATAATACAATTGAAAAACAAAACAAGGTGTTTGATCAAGAAATCCGTCACTCACCGAGCCTTCTTCCGGGACTTGAACACGAAATTTGATGGTGGAGAAGGTGAAAACTCGAAAGGCAAATGTGGCGGGTCTGTCTCACCGGAAAGCATCTCCACGATCTCTTTCATGGTAGGCCGCTTGCTTGGTGATCTTTGGAGACAAAGCAATGCTATGGTAATACAAAGCAATGCTTGATCCTTATTCAGTGAATGAATAGAGGGATCAACTAGTTCCAAAAGCCTCCCATTGTGGGCTAGTTGTCTTGCCCAAGATATCAAATTTGCTCTCTCAAATTCAGACATCGGCGAGGATGTGACTTGGAGAGGTCTACGGCCGGATATTATGACCAAAACCAGAACCCCAAAGCTATAAACATCACATTTCTCTGAAATTAAACCTCCACCACCGTACTCGGGTGCGATGTAACAAACAGTTCCTCTCATGCTCGGAGTACTACTGATCCCACTGCTCTTCGGTATATCGCCACTAGCCCAATCTTGGCTGTTCCTTCTTCCGATTTTGAATTCACCACTGAATCCATCTAACCACCAATCAATGCTGCCTCTGCTATTCTTTTTCTTTTTCCTTTCTACCATTTCCTCATCTCTTTGCCACCATAGTTCACCATTGTTACCGGAACTTAGCCCTCTTTTCTTCTTTTTCTTCTTCTTTGTTAGTTCTTCACAAAATTCTTCTTTCCACCATTCTCTCGGCTTCCTATCCCTCTCCTTTCGAACCTTTCCTTTCTTCTGCTCAACACTTGAATTCGAAACCTTGCAATCATTAATGTTATCGACCAAGCTCGGAGAAGCAAGCCATTTGTTTCTCGGTCTTTCCTTTTTAATCTCATTCCCAATCCATTCCATTACATAGTCCTTAACTCGCCCTGACTCAGACCCAATTCCAGAATCCTGCTTCCACCACCAATCTCTTCTCGATCCACCCTTTTTATTACTAACCAAATCTCTCCCACTTTCAACACTAACATTATCAAACAGACCTTCAGATAAAACACTCCCTTTTTCCAGTCCCGTCTCCGGTGACAAACCCGGGTTTGTCGACGCCTCGGAATCTAAAACTCTAAGCACGCAACTTTCCGGTGACCTATTGCTATCGGCAACCGTCAGGCTCGCCCCTTCCTCGAAACCAGTTAACACGCTTTCTGTTTCTTCTAAAATCGACCCGTTATCTTCTACATCTTTTTTCCTCGAGACTTCACCTTCTTCAAGCCCTTCAATTAGATCCTCCGTTTTCAATCTAGCAGTCCGAAATCGCCAATCTTAACCTTGAATTCTCCGTCCAGAAGAATATTACTTGGCTTAATATCGCCATGGATAACCGGCGGATCACAGAAATGATGGAGATACTCAAGCCCTTTAGCCACATCCTCTATAACAGAAAATCTTCTGCTCCACCTCATCAGTTCTTCGCACTTTCTATCCAACAGAGCGTCTTGCACACTCCGATTTTCCATTAATTCGTAAACCAAAACGAACCTCCTCCTTCTGGAATCTGAAGAGAACCCAATGAGAGGAACAATGTGGGGAGAATCCAAGGCGCGTGAAAGAGAGAGTTCATTATGGAACTCACGCTCTCCTTGCAATGAATCCGTCGAGTTCATAACTTTGATCGCGAGATTTTGAGCTGACGACGGGAGTGTTCCTTTGTAAACCGACCCAAATCCGCCGTGTCCTAACCGGTTAGAAGCTGAGAACGATGATGTGGCACGGCGGAGGAGGGAGTACGAGAAACGGCGGCAATGACAATGTCTCGAAGATTCCGACGGAGCAGTGCGGTTGCGAGAGAGCTTCCGGTATATGAAGATGGTTAAGACGGTTACAAGTACGAGAGTTATAGTCACTGCTGCAGCAAGGAGCGGGAGAAGCAAGTGGGAACTTTTATGAATGTGACGGTTGTTGTTCTCCGGTGGCATCTCCGCCGCAATTTCTGGAGGCGAGAACCGTGATGGCATTTAGCTTTCCTTTTCTTTTCTCCTCCGTTAAGACTTTAGAAGAAAGAATTTTTCTGCCACTGACTGAGGACTAGAAAAAGTGTTTTGTTTCTAAATTTAATTTATTATTTTATGATTTCAGGATAAAATAGGGAGTGTTGGATGACAGAGAGTGTACTTCGAACGTTGACGTGTCATAATATTATTGGAGCGTCATGGATGTAAATGTGACCGTTGAGTGAGGGGTTTAAATGTGAATTTAAGTGATAACTTATAGATGCTGACGGGGCTGGTAGATTTTTATTAGTATTATCGGTTGGAGAAAAAATTATCGAAGGAATTATGTTTATCTCATTATAATTTGTTTTAATCAATTAAAATTATTTATTTTATTTTTTAAGTGAATTATCATTTTTTTATATATAATTAATGGATGAATAATTATTAGATAGTTATTTAAAGATTAATAATTTTAATTGTTTGGATCATAACATGATTCATCTAATGATTTTTTAAGTAGGAGTGTTAATGATCAGATATCAGATTAAATATGATTTTTTATATTTGGTTTTATGATCAATAATATGATAATTTGTATTTAAATTGTTTTTTGAATATTTAATTTTTTTAGGTAATTGAATAATCGAATGAGATTTTTGGATTTTTGATTATCTAAAATATATTTAATTTAATTATTTTTTGTATTAGATCATATTTATAAAAAATTAAATATTGAATATAACAAATAATAAAGTATTAAATATAATAAGATTTATATTTATAAAAAAAATTAATTATTTTAATTTTCGGTTATAACAAACATCAAATTATTAAAAATAAAAAATTAATATTCATAAAAAACTAATTTTTTGAACTTGTAATTCAAAATTTAAAATATTATGATTCATATTCGATATGAAAAATTTAAAATTAGGTTAGATATCTGAATTTTAATATTGAGTCAATGAATAATCGGATTAATTGAATCGGATATTTTTAAACATCCCTAGACCCTAAATTTATCGGGGATTTAAGTGCCTGATTGGAACGCGCTATTGTGATGAACATTAGGGGTGTTCAAAAATACTCGACCCTATCCGACTACCCGAACTTAAATAACCAGGTATTTACTCGAAATTTTTTCTTATTCGGGTCGGGTACCAAGACCGTCATTTCCCAGGTCGGGCTCGGGTCATGAAATTAAAGATTTTTGATTACCCGGGTTCTGATATTTTTTTAAAATATAATTATTATTTAAATAAAATATCTTTGTATTCACTATATTCACAAATCAAACAACCTAATTTTTAAATCTAGATCTCTCAAACTTAATTTTAAAAAAATTAGGCACTTACCGTGAAAAGGGAATTAAGATTTATTGTAAAACAATAAATTTAATTTTATGAGTTGACGGAATTTGAATTTTACGTATTTAGATATACATTATTTTATTAAAATAAATTAAACTAATTAAAAAAATTAAAATAAATTAAAAATATTAAATAATTTACTTTATTTCTAAATTTTATGTATTTTTTTATTATTATTTATTGTCATACCCGAATTTCGTCTGGGTTCGAATATAAAATAAGGTCACCAGTAAATATTATATGTAAATAAATAATTATATGATGTAAGTTATAAATAAATAAAATTAAAAAAATGATAAATATAATAATAATAGATAAGAATAAACTATGACTAAAAAATAAAAAAAATAAAAAAATAAAATTTAATTAATAAAAATATATATACATGCGGTTAAGGGGGGTTGGCAGAGGTTATTAGTTTTCATTTTCCATGTCATGCGGCAGGAGGGGGAGAGGGCATTTGGGAATTTTTAGTTTCTCTGGAATTTGAAATCAAAGGATGAAGGAAACCAAAGGCTCATGGGTTTTGCTGGATTGAAGCACCAGAATTACGATTGGAAAAATTGTTAAATCAAGGAGCAAAAGATCACTTTTTGGAGGCTTTCACTGGAACCATTCTCATGACATCGGTATATTTTCTTACTCCATATTGCTTTCTACTAGTTTAAAATTTGATATGAAACGAACATGAATTTCATTCAATTCCATTTCCATGGTTGGTATTGGTTTACTCAATGCAGCATTTATTCGAATCATTGTTAATTAGATTATTTGTTTGCGTTGCTTGCTTGGTTATCTCTTTAACATGATTTCCGTATTCGAATCGTTATGTTCTTAAATAAAATTTAGTTTAATCTCTTTATTATTAATTAATGCTTTTATTTATTTATTTAATTTATATGTTTGCCTGTATGTTTTAAAATCATATAGAATACTTGTTTAGGATGACACATAATTTACACGTAGTTAATTAAATTATAGCCTTTTAGGGTTAGTCACTTTAATTAAATAATTAATTAAATAGGGAGATAATTTAGTAACGATGACGTTCTAATCTTATACCTTGGATACACTAAGTGGTCAGTATTATGAAATGGCATTATGTTGGCCAAGAGTGTACTTCGGTATCGTATTCGGCGCGTCATCGAAACGTAGAAAATGATAAATATTTTAAGGTTAGAATTTAATAAAATTAATTAGGCAAAGATTAGTAACACCAATAGAATTATTAATTTTGTTTGGTGTCGAAATGGTAGTGTCCGTGCATTCGGATGTTATCATAATACACCCGGTAAAATTAATAATTTAATAGGATTTGAATATTTAAATTGATGGAGCCTTTTTTAGGTTAGAACTTAAAATCGACAAGATAATAATTGATCATGCATTTAAAACCTTTTGGGTCAAAATTTATATTTCTTTAAATATGAGTCAAGGTTTCCTATTTTAGGACGTCTTATTCAAAGCTCGTATTTAAAAGAAATGTATCTTTTTATCCAAAAAGATATTCTTATTCGAGCGATATTTATTTGCCAATGACGAATTAAATTAATATTATTATTCGAAATGCCAAAATGTCACGTGTAATTAAAAGGTACCGATATCGGGCGCTCGTAAGGGTCGTCCTTACGCGTAACCGACTCCCGAACCCAAATGTTTTTAAAGAATCTATGGTTTATTTTATGGTGTCTGGCCTACCAAAGTGGCCGGTGATGACTCCAAGTCAACCTTTTTCAAAATTAAATTATGTTTTCCTAAAATTTGGGTTTTTCAAGATTAATAAAATTCATATTTTTCGAAATCAATCGTCGAACACATTTTTCACCCAAAAAACGCGTTTTTTCAAAAGAGGTCGCGACATTTATATATTAAAATAAATTAAATTAATTAAATATATTAAAAAATTCCTTAGGTTTATGTTTTGTTTTAATTAGGTTATGTAATTTGGGTCTTAAACTTTAAGTTTAGATTATGTAATTAGGGTATTAAAATTTTATGCTTAGATATTATATAGTATAGTTTGAATTTTTAAATTTATGTATTTTTTAAGATTAAATTTAAAATTTATATAAAAATTAAAAATTGAATACCCGTTACTTAAATTTTCGAGTACTCAAAATACCGAATATCCAAAAAATTTAGATCAAAACACAAAACGATTTTTTAAATATCCGAACCTCTAGATACCCGAATATCTGGCTATCCGAATTTAAACACCACTAAATTGAACATGGAACGGGGGTGGGGTCACGTGGAATCGAGGTCTACAAAAACAAAAGTTGGTTTTGTCTTTTGTGAAAACCGTTGATAGCGGGATACGTAAGTGGTGATGGGCCACGCGCGCATTGGGAGTCGCGTGACGTAAATGGAGTGTTGTGCCTTCGTTTTCGTCGGATTTTCAATGCTTTAATTATCATAACTTTGAATTTTTTTATACTTAGAAAATACAGTGTGCGGCGTACTTTATCATATTTATGGTCTACGGCTTAATTTGTCTTAACCTATTGGATGTTGTTCATAAAGATATATCATATATATAATATCTAAAAATATTTTAATATTTGCACGAGGCCTCTAGCCCAAGTGGTTAAAGGAACGTTTGTTGTTTCTAGAGATCACGAGGTTGAGCACCAATGAAATCAGCCTAGTGATTGAGCGATCAATGTCAAATGGTGAGAGATTATATTTTAGAACAGATACTACTGTAATCACTATTAGCTTGTTCAAAAAATATCTTAATATTTAATTAAATAATTATTTTAGTTTTTATTTTTTGGAAAAAAATATTTTTTAATATTTCATTTTACTCAAAATGATCGTTTACGTAAAGAAATTATAAATTAATTAAGATTAAATGATTTTAAATGATGTGATAAACGTTTATAATAGTGTGTAACGCAATAGCAATATCTTATAAACAAATATATTGACTTTACAGAATGATACATTAGTTAAAAATAATTTATAAAATTATATAAAATATAAAAAATATTTTTCTTTTGACATGTTAGTCTGTCAAGTCATTTTAAGTTGTTTAACTTTAATTAATTAACAATTTTATTTTCGAAATCATTTTGATCCAAAATAAAATATTGAGTTAATGTAACACCCTCTATCTGGTGTCACATTGGGCCTCCGACCTAAAACCCATATTTCAAAAATTTAGCTTCAAGCCTATTTTAAAATCGATCCAAGTCCATTAAAATTCATGACATACCATTGATTTCAAAACCAAATTGTAACATAACAAAATTGTTCAAATAAGTGGAGCTCCATTTGATACAAATCATTTAAAAGCATTATACACAAAATAAATAAGAGTTACAAATACATAAGATTCAATAAGTATTAGCCCACCACATCAAATTTGTACTCTGACACTAATTCGATACAAAAATTCTAACCTTAATGGTGTTCCCCCGGTTCCGACTTCACCTAACCTACGCACGAAAACAAATTTCAAAAAACTGAGCTACAAAAGCTCAGTGAGTACACTGCCAATTGGCCAATATCATGCATATCATGAATAAAATAAGGCAAAACATATAATATCATGCATCATATGATGGCGCTACCATAATTCGCCTAAACACATGTCATAATGAGATGTATACTAATGCACACAACATATACATGTCAAACTAAAATCAAACCACAAGGTAGTGAGGCCCGTGTCCACACAGCAGCGGGATCCTACACTATGAGTGAGGCACACGTTCACACAACATCGGGATCTTACACTCCAATTAGGGCCTACGTCCATGCAGAATAAGGATCCCATACTCTAGGATTAGTCCCGCGTCCACACAATATCGAGATCCTACACTTTGAGTAGGGCCCATGTCCATACAACATCATGATCCCATACTCTAGGATAAGGTCCACATCCACATAATATCGAGATCCTACATGTAACCCACTCGACCCGGTCTAGACAAAACCGAACTTGAACGAGCTACACGGGGAATACCGAAGCTAATCCGAAGACTCTCCTCGATAAATTACCCTAAAGATTTTTCACTTTATCTTATATAGATGTTTTATTTTGATCCTACATATTCATGCATAGATTATATCCAATTACAGCGGAAATAAATAAGGAACGATTCCTAAAATGTATAAACTTGTTTTAAGGAAAAAAAATGTAGTTTTCTAGAAATTCAAGGACTAATTATGAAATTAAAGTTATCAACCTTTAACTAAGTTCATTACATTCTTGTATCTGGAATTTTATCTTAAAACGAGATTTACAAGACATTCTCTATATGCAAATTCACTTAAAAAAATACTTTAAGCATATATCATAACATATTAGCTAGACACAATCCAACCTAAATGACGACATCATAGATTCAACTCATAAATAGTCACGCATCATTATCAACAACACTCAAATTCACACATAGAGATATTAAGAATCAAACTTCCATATAACTTTTATTTTAACTAAAGGTATATCAATAGGTCACTCAATTCCATGTCACAAGGCTAATATTAACTCAACTAATCAATACATAATATCTTGGCTAAAGATATCTTAACCTAATTTCAACATAAGGCTAATGATTTTCAAAACATTCTTACATTAAGCTTTCATTCAAGAAACATCAACATTGAATATCATTAATCTGTATAAGTATACAACTATTTCAAGTCTCAATAGCATAGACAATATTCACTATATGATAAACTCATCCTCATTGCTCTCACACTACTACTAATGTTATAAAGATGTACTTGAGCTTTCACTTGGCGGTTACCTGGATCCTTGCTTCTTTTTGCTGCCTTTACAATAAATAATTTGCATTGTAAGGTAAATGAGAGGGTAAGTATAAGCTTAGTGAGTGAATAAAAACAATTATAAAAACACTTTGTAATACAACCCATATTAAATCGATTTCATCAATTAAAAAACCAAGTCATGCTCTATTAAAATAATCACTCATGGCTAACATTGCCACCAATAGTGAAAGTTAGCAAGTGTTTCATCACGTGGTACTAAGCCACAAAACTCAAGGCTAACATGCTTCACTTAGCAAGGCTTATAAAATGTTTGAACTTAATGTCAAACACTCGCAAACTCTGTTTGCAATAAAATCAATAAAAACATTACACTTACGTTTTCTCTTATGGGATTAGTGATCCGATTAGTCTTACCTCTAATCATTGGGATAAATAAAAACTCGCATGAAGGCATAAATATCAAGCCATGCCACGTATGGGACTAAACCGTCACCATACCACGTATGAGGTCTCTATCACCTACTCATACCACGCACAAGATAAACTCATACACGCGAATGGATTAAATCCAAACATATTTCTCACCTTAGCTTCAAGGATAAGCTATTCTTAAATGCAATACAATACATATATCACAATTCAAGCAATAACTCTAATGCATCACTAAAGAATTTACCCACATATACGAATTTTATAAATAATAAAGAGTGCACTAAATTCCTATCGATCAATTGACTTATCTCTATTAACATCATCTCAATATCCAACACAAAACAAAATTAATGCTCAAGTTTTAAGTAAAAACAGTAAGTAATACACATACATCCCACTAACACAAGCGTCAAATGCATAAACCGGTAAAACCTAATTTTCTCATGTTTTCAAAACAAAATTGTGGGAGCATCATATGCATATAAAAAATTTGTAAAAACATGTCATGAGCATTGAAACACATGCATATTCACATATGCAAAAATATAACACGAGCATGATAAAACAAAGTAAAAATGAGACATAATATGAGAATCTTTAAGAAGTAATACTTAAAACTTACTTCCGAGTACAGGAGGTTTTTCACACCATCCCTACACCCCCAAAATTTTGAAAATACATTTAGAACCATGCCAAATTGGCATCCCTCATAATCCACTTACTGATTTATAGAAACTTGCTCGACAAGTCACCCGAAAACGCGATTCGACTTTTTGATCTCCCTCAAACTTGTTCCTCTAACTATTGAACTAATTAAAGCATGAAAACCAAAGGTTTTAGTGCATTATAACACACCCAAACATCCCTCAATTAGGACCAATACATGGCAGCCCCTAAAAACACCATAAATATTAACTGAAACTCACCGAAAACCTCTCCAAACACCACCTAAACCTTAGATCTGGGATTAGATACTTAAAAGCCATCTTAATTATATCTAAAATGTAACACCTAAAATTTTTTCCTAAAAGTTTTGTGGCCGGTTTAGAGGTTCAGTGGACTAGTTTTGTCGGTTTAGCCTAGTTTTAGATTAAATACTAAAAATTAGTTTTAAATCAAAATAAATTATGGAAAAATATCCAAAATTCTTATTTGATATATACATTTGACATAGTTTAACTCAATTTCAAAAATTGTCCCTTCGATCCTATAATTTTGAAATTAGTGACTATTTTGTAAAAATTAAAAATATGACAATTTTATAAACTAACCAAAAACTTTGAATCTTTAAGGGGATTTGTTTCAATATTAATCCTAATTGATCTAAGTCTTTCAAGAGCCTATATAAACAACTTTTAATCCCATGTTTTAACCTAAGCAATCAAAATTCCCTAATTTTGATCAAAAACCCAAAAATTCATTTTTTAAAAATAACCCTTCTCTAAATTTCAGTTTTTTCTTCCCAAGATAGCCTCTTCATCATCCTTTTAAATTAAATATTCATTCTTTTTAATAAATTTTTTTATTTTCCCATAATTTTCTTCTTTAAATTATCTTCGTATCAAGCTTTAAACCGTTCTCCAAGATTTCAGTTTCTTCCTTCCTAATACATATTCTTCATCATATTTTCATGGTAAATTTCAATTATTTTCAAATAAATTTCTTTATGCTAATTATCTATATTTTTCTTCTTCAAAATCTCTTCATTTTTCTTAAGTTTTACTCGTTTTTAAACATTAGAAGGAGGTTGGATCAATTTTGGAGGTGAGAATCATTTAAACCTATGAAACATAAAGTTCTTTAACGAAATTCCTAAGTTTTTGGCTGATTGAAACAATCTTTAAAGTCTTAAATCAATAAAATCAACTTTTTTGATAAAAATTCTATTGTTTTCTTGATTTTCGTTCAATGATTTTAATGGTTGTTTTTAATGCATAAATACATGAATATTGAAGTATTTAGATTTAATTATGATGACTTTTAAGTATCTAATCCTGAACATAAGGTTTAGATAGTGTTTTGAGAGGTTTTTAGTGAGTTTCGGATAAGTTTTATGGTGTTTTTAGGGGTTATTTTGTATTGGTCCGACTTGAGGGATGTTTGGATGTATTTTAATGCATAAGCACTCTGGTTTTGATTCTTGAATCAGGTTAAGAGGTAGAGGAACAAGTTTGAGGGAGATTGAAAAGCTGAATCATATTTTTGGGTGACTTGTCGAGCAAGTTTCGATAAATCGATGAGTGGATTATCAGGGCTTCCAAATTGACATGGTTTTAAATGTGTTTTCAAAAGTTTGAGGGTTTAGTGAAGGTGTGAAAAAACTCTTTATACTCGAAAATAAGTTTAAAGTATTGCTTTCTTAAAGGTTCATATATTATGCCTTGTTTTAACTATGTGTTTTAGTCATGTTCGTGTTATACTTGTGCATATGTGAATATGCATGCGTCTCAATGCTCATGAGATATTTTTACAAAATATTTTATATACTTATGATGCTCACACGATTTTGTTTTGAAAATATGAGAAAAGTGGTTTTTACTGATTTTTAAAATCAATGCATTATTGATGCATGAGATAGCGGGATACATGTGGTTAAAATATTGGTTTTAACTTAAAACTTGAGTATTCGATTTTGTTTTGTATTGGATATTAAGATGATGGGCATGAGATATATTGATCGATCAATAGGACGTGAGTGCACTGTAAATATAAATTCGTACGTATTTTAAATTCCTTGAGTGATGCATTAGAAGTTAGCCTAGTATTGTGTGATATAATTGTTACCTTATCACATTTGGGTATGTCGAACTATCCCGGACACCAAGGTGGGATCTTTAGATTTTGATAGTCAATCTGTGTGTTTGGTTTATGATGTCATTCACGTGTTTTCCGTTTATTATAACGATTAGAGGTAAATTCATTCTTGTCACTTAACCAATATGTGACAAATGCAAGTGTAAACTATTTACTATTTTGTTGAAATTCGAGGATTACATGTGTTTTCTTATTGAGCTCAAATGATTTATAAGTCATTCTATGAGTAGCATGTAAGACTTGATTATTCTTACAAAGCATGTGATTTCAGAAAGATAATTTTGAAAAGGTGGCATTTTTTCCCACGATTGACTGTTTTCATAAAGAGCATGACTTGATTTTTAAATTGATGAAATTGGTTTAATATGGGCTGCATTGCAAGTTGTTTTCAAATTTGTTTTTAAATATGTTTTTATTCACTCACTAAGAGAATTCTTACCCTCTCATTTAACTTGCAATGTAGAGTATTTAGTGTGGAGGCACAAAGAGAAGTAAGGATCTAGATAACCGCCAAGTGAAAGCTCAAGTATGTCTTTTATAGCATTAAGAGTAGTGAGAGAGCAATGGGGATGTGATATCTTATTGAGATACAAGAATATAATATACTTAATTAAGGATTGGTAACTTAAATTTTATAATTGCTCCATAAATTTATAGAAAATTACAATTAGGTCCCTTTAACTTGTTCGGTTAAATTTGGACTTGTTTCTTATCGATTTTCGCTGCAATTGAACTCAATCCTTGCATCAACATATAGGATCTAATTAAAACATCTAGATAAGATAAAAATAAAAATTTATTTTTAGGGTTGTTTATCGAGGCGAGTCTCCGGATTAGCCTCGGTATTCCTTATGTAACTCGTTTGAGTCAGGTATTCTCTAGATCGGGTCGAGGGGGTAGCATAAACACTTCAAAATTTATATATTTAGGTATAAAAAACAACTATGTAAAACCCTTGAACAAAAATCAAGAAAATGATAAAATTTTTATTAAGAAAACCGATTTTATTGATTCAAGAATTTAAAGATTGTTGCAATAAGCCAAGAACTTAGGAATTTCATTAAAAAATTTTAAGTTTCAGAGTTTGAATGATTCTCACCTCTAAAATTTATCCAACCTCCTTCCAAAGTTTAAAAACAAGTAAAACCAAAGTAAAACAAAGAGATTTTGAAGAAGAAAAATGTAGGAAAAATAAAATAATGAAATTTTATTAAAAAGAATGGATATTGACCTCAAAAATATGATGAAGAATATGTTTTTTAAAGGAAGAAATCAAAATCTTGGATAATGGTTTATTTTGATTAGTTTATAAAATTGTCCTTAAGTCTTTAATTTTTACAAAATAGTCACTACTTTTAAAATTTTAGGGATTTAAGTGTCCGTTTTCAAAATTAAGTTAATCAAAGTCAAATGTATATCAAATAAGGATTTTAGGATATTTTTCTATAATTTATTTTGATTTAAAACTAATTTTTTAAGTATTTAATCCTGAACTAGGCAATATTGGCAAAACTGATTCACTAACTTCTAGGCTCATTTTTGGAGCGTTACATTACACTTCAAGTAGGGAACACGTCCGTGAAACATCAGATCTCATACTCTAGGATGAGGCCTGCGACCATACATTATCAGGATCCTACTTCTAAGGATTAAGGTCATGTCCACACAACATCGAGATCTTTTAAATCCCATCTTAGAATATTACATCGGATGACCTTCTTTGTGCTGAAACACTATTTGGATATCCATATTTCCATCACACAAGGAGTCAACCACAAAATATGATCCACCTAAGATCTTTACACCAAAATATATCATGATCAAACCAAAGACCAAGATTCGGGCATTTAAAATCATTTCGGAGTCATTATCACCAAAACCAAGTTTTAATATTCATTTTGTGGCTTAATTAACCCATAGGAACCTTTATCATAATTTATAGAACTCTCATGCTTAGTGGTTGCGGGACATATTACTTATATATATAAGATATATATAAGATATATAAGACTTATGGACTTGAGATGTTATGTGGACTTCTCTTGACATGCATATGCATTGACACGATATTTTTACATTCATGATATCATGTGTTTAGGAGAATATGATAGCGCCATCGTATTCATGCCATGTCATTATTTCATGCCTCATATTCTTATTCATGTTATGTATGATGCGAACCGGTTGGTAGAGTACCCACTAAGCTTCTGTAGCTCAACGTTTTGAAATGTGTTTTCGTACGTAGGTTAAGGAAAGCTTTATATCGGAGGATCATCATCATGGTGGGTTTCAGCATCGACATTATTGTCAGAGTACTTTTACTATATGTGATGTGAACCGTTTTGAAGTGGAAGCAAAAATATGGAAAATTGAATACAACTTTATAGTGGTTCGGTCTTCTTACAAGCACCTACATCCACTACCTTAGCTTCCCACTATTTCCTAAATTCACTTAAAATTTCTACCTTTTCATGAAAAAGGGTTATCCTTACAACCTAGGTTCTATCATCAAATCTAGCATCCAAAGTTCACAACCCGAACTTTGAGAATTTACTCAAACAAGAGAAAAACTTAAGCAAATTTTTAATCCTTCTAACAAGGTGTATGTTTGTAATCTAAAGTGCTCACCCAATCCTAATACACTTGAGCATACATATATATTTGAACTCACAAGTGTTTGTCTATCCAAAGGTTGAAATTTAAGCACTAAGGCAATTGCTTGATCATATTGTTGTTACAATGAAAGCATTAGTCTATACATGATGCTTGGGACTTTCTTTTACTATCCCAATTGAGCTTCTAGATGTTGATGACCGTTGGGATTGATTTGGATCCGTTTGGAGCTGATTTCCAGGCCAATTTCTACTTTTGGTATAAGTGGTATCGAAACACATAAGATTCGTTTCAGTACTACCTCTTTGGGAAATAACCATTGGATTTACATTTAATAACTAGTATCGAAACACCTTTACATGTATCGGTACCTCTTGCTCCTCGTATCAAAACAATCAAAGCCCGTTTTGATACGACTCCTAGCCGTTGGGGTTTTCGTAAAGTCGTTGAATTTTTTATAAAATCATTGGAGGTGTATCGAAATACCTAAAACTGGTATCAATAGTGGCGTATCGATACTTGTTTTTCTGTATTGAAACCAAAATTCATAGTGGCAAATTATATCGAAAAGATACAAGATTGTATCGAAACGCTTGTGTATTTTTTTACTTTGAAAAGCTCAACAGTATCAAAACACCTAGGAGGTATATCTAAACATCTGCATTAAAAACTGTTCTTTGAATTCTTTAAAATATTTTGAACACCTTCAAAATCTCTCAAAAACTTCTTAAATATGTTCTCAAGTCTTTTTGACATAACCACTTTTAAAATCTTTTCAAATTAGTCTAAAACAAATTTTCAATTATTATATTAAAAGATTAGTTCTACAATCTCTCCTTTTTGATATAATAAATCTAACTTAAAAAATTATTTTTGAGATTGCTCCCCTTTGTTAAATAAAACTTGAATAAGAGAATTAAGGATTCAAAATAATTTAAAGTTCCTTCTTATTCATTTGAAACCTTTGAAAAGCAATTTTTCATAATATTCTCCTCTTTCTATTATATCAAAAATGGTTCAAACAAAAGTTTGAAAAACTTTAAAGCTCATAACATAGGAGAGTAAAAAAATATCAAATGTTAAAATAAATTTTGAAATCAAATACCAATTGATAGTTTTAAAAACATAAGCTCCTACTTACACAAAGCATCAAACAATAGTTAGTCCAATAAATATGATAACCTAGTTGAATTAAAATAAAATAATGCAAATAAGAATAAATTCAACTAAATTTTACCAAACTTGAACCAAAGGTAGGATGTGAAGTCTTTATTCTTCAAGTGTCCTCTTTGTGTGTATGACACTCCCCTTTGATGTCGCGCTTGGTTTCTCATTTCTCCATCACACCTAAAATAAGATAATCAAGTAAATTTTGGTATCCAAATTTCTTTGTTTCCTTTGACGTTAGAAGCTCAATTTTTTTTACCCCTTAGGAATCTATTTTTTAATTTCATCCTTTTTAAATAAAATGATTAGTCCTTTTGGACCCAAATACTTCTAATTTTTTTTCATTTTTAATTATAGGGGCACTAAATTGTCTAACATAAAAAAATGATTTTCCAAAATTATTTTTCTTTTCAAGTTCTTTGGAAATTAAATCTTTTTCTTTCTTAGGATCATCTAAAACACATTAATGATCTTTTTTCATCTTTTGAAGCAAGTTTTGTAAATCCAAAGCTTTGAGTTTAAATTTTTTCAATCTTACTTCAAATTCAAAATTGGTTTTTGAAAGCAAATCATTTTCTAACTTTAGGCTTGAAATCATCTTTTTGTTTTTAGAAAAATGAGACTTTAAACTCAAAATTCAATTTATCATAAGCTTCTTGCAACTTATCAAAAGTATAAAAATTTAAAGTTTGAGGGTTAGAAGCTATCTCCCCCTCATTGAGAGTTATCAAGAATAGGTGTGATACCTCATCTTCAGTGGAGTCTTCATCACTCCAATTGGTCATGTATGCTTTCTTCTTTGAATATGATCTCTTTTTATAGTTCTTGTGGAAATTCTTTATCTTCTTCTTCGATTTATGCTTCGAAGATTTCTTCATGTTGTTCTTCACGAATCCAGCAAAGTCCATGAAGAGTTGGGTTATCTCTTCATCTTCTTCATTATTCTCCTCACTTGAATCTTTAAATTGAAGAACTAATGTTTTGATATAATAATTAAAAATAGTTTTGAACTAATTTGAAATGATTTCAAAAATGGTTCTTATATTCAAACAACTTGAGAACATATTTAATAAGTTTTTGAGAGATTTTGAAGGTGTTCAAAATATTTTAAAAGATAAAGAACAGTTTTTAACCTAGGTGTAGGTGTTTCGATACGATCTTGGACTATTTCGATACAGTTTGCCACTTTGAATTTTGGTTTCGATACAGAAAATAAAAGTATCGATACACCAATATCGATACCAACTTTAGGTGTTTCGATACAACTCCAACGATTTTATAAACCCCCAGCTACCTTATGAAACCCCCAACGACTAGGAGCCATAACAAAATGGGCTTTGACTATTTCGATACAGTGAGCAAGAGGTATCGATACATGTACAAGGTATTTCGATACCAGTTATTAAATGCAGATCCAACGACTATTTCACAAAGATGCAATATCGATACCGGTTTCTAATGTATCGATACCACTTACACCAGAAATAGAAATTGGTCTGGAAATGGCTTCAAATCAATCCCAACAGTCATCAACGGCTAAAAGCTCAATTGGGATGATAGAAGAAAGTTTCAAGCATCATGTAGAGACTATGTGTCGCGACCTCTTCAAAAAACGCGATTTTTAGGTGGAAAATGACTTGGCTATTAATTTTTGGAAATGTGAATTTTATCAAAAACCCAAATTTTAAGAAAAATAATATAAAAAAATTGACTTGGAGTCGCCACCGGCCACTTAGGTAGGTCAGACACCATAAAAATAAACCAGAGATTCGTTTAAAAATGTTGGGTTCGGGAGTCGGTTACGTGTAAGGACGACCCTTACAAACGCCCAAAATTTGGTACCTTGAAAAAATATTACGTGGCATTGGTACTTTGAAGATAGACATTAATTTAATTTTTCATTGTTAATTGAACATTATTTGAATTTTGGATATCCTTTTGATTTAGAAGTTACACCACCTTTAAACTTGAGTTGAACGAGACGTCCTCTAAATAGGAAACCTCACCCAAATTTAAAGAAATGTAACTTCCGCCTCGAAAGGCTAAAGCAAAATGCATGACCGTATTTTATCTTTTTCATTTTAAGTTCTAATCCTAAAAAGGCTCCATTGCTTAAGTGTTTAAAACCTATGTTACTAATGTTACTAGTTACTTACCTATCCATTTTTATTTAATTCTAAACCTAAGTTATTTCGTCAAAATTCTAGGTTTTAAATAACACATGAATTCGATGCCAATGTACACTCTCTAGGTCAGCATCATGGTACGTCAAAACATCAACCTCTTTAGTGTATCCGAGACATAAGATTCACATGCTATGTTACCAAATTTTCTTCCTAATTAAATTAATTAATTTAAGTGACTAGTCCTAAAAGGCTCTAAATTAATTAACTTAAGTTTATTAAATGGCCTTCCTAAAATATGCTATGCAAGACAACATAAAATAAAGTATAAACAAAATAAAGGAACTCATCAATTTTATTAGAATCATGGGTATACAACATTACATCAAAATTTCATCATGAATAAGTACAAGGGACTTGCATTAAAAAAGATCAAAGGGACTAGGAAGCAAACCTTGAAAGATTGATTAGATTTAATTAAGTGTGAAATTAATTTTAAAGTTTTAGAAATTTTAATTAAATTAATTAAATTTTCTTAACTTCAAATTTTAATTAAAACCTAATTTAAATCTAACTTGATGAATTTTAAGTTCAAAGGTTTAATTAGGGTTGAATTAAACTTAATTATGTTAATTTTTAAACCTTATCTTAGAAATTTTAAATTAATTAAGAGTCTTAATTAAAGTAACTTCTAAATTCTAAGAATTTTAATTTAACCTAATTAAAGTTTGGTGTGGTGAAATTAGGGTTAATTATACTTAATTAGTTTTAAATCTTATCTTTTAGGAACCAATTAAAATTAATTTAATTAATTAAAATTATTTACCAAATTTTAAGAATTAAAGTAAGCCTAGTTTAAGTCTAATTTGGGTGAATATTTTAAGGTTTAAGGCTAACTAGACCTAATTAAAGAGTTTAACTTTAAAACTTTACTTTTTTAGAAATTAATCAAAATTAATTAAAATAATTAATTAAAATTATTTTCTAATTTTTATGAATTAAATTAAACCTAATTAGAGTCTAATTTTTAAGTTTTGGAGTCAAATTAATTTTAAATTAGATTTAATTAGATTAAATGAATTTTAAAGTTTCTTAAAAATTAAATTAAATTCAAATCTAGAACCTAATTAATTTTTTAAGTCCTTAAAATTAATTTTAAGACCTAAATTAAGTCTAAAATAAATAATTTTCATCCTAGGGGCTTTAATTAAAAGTCTAGGGGGACCTAATTGCATCAATTCTAAAGCTCTAGGGGCTAAAATAAGGGTTCAAGGACTAAATTGAATGGCATTTCAAACCATGGGGGACCAAATAGGCTATTAGCCCATTACTGCCCAAGACGCGCGGGTCCGGGTTAAGCCCGGATCCGACCCACATGCCCACACCTTCCAAAACGATGTCGCATCAGGGGAGGATAAAAGCCTCCTTCTCGAGTTGACTCGGCCAGATGAGCCTTCCCCCCAACTCGCTTAACTCGGTGGGTTCCAAATCCTCTGAGAAAAACATCTAAAACCCAGAACTTATGAGCAAAGTGGATCAAAACGGCTAAAAAACTAAGAACAATTTGAATGTTCTTCATGTTCTAGATGAACATGAAGAACACGGCTATACTCCGTCGCCTGAACCGCTGCTAGATCCGATCTGCCGCCGTCCAGCGCCGCTCTGGCGTGTTCTCCGATGACCGAGATTTACGCCGATCATCGCCCAGAGACTTTTGGCCGCCTCAGCCTAACCTCCGGTGACTGTTTCCGGTGCCGGCGATCACGATAGGAATCGCAAAAACCTCAAAACCCCCCAGAAACTCCTATTTCTTGAGATCTAAACACCTAAAATAAACCTAAACCCCTAAGAACAGATTGAACCCTATCCTAAACACCCAAACAAGTGACCGAACCGATCTGGAAAAGAGCCCAACAACAACCAAAGGATAAATCGAAAAGGAAGAAAAATAAACAACACAAAGAAGCCTACCTCAAATCTGATTCAAGCTCTTGTTTCTTCGATTGAGATGATCCGATCAAGTCTCCTCCGATTTCACCTCTACTGCCGATCAAGCTTCCTTTCTCCAGGTCCAATCCAAATTTCTCTCCTCAATCCCATCGGTTTGAATCCCTTTTAAAGGGATTCAACTCTAGAAACCTAAACAAACTCAAATCCTCATCCAAATCTCAACTAGCTCAACCTAATCCTATCCCTTAAGAATCCGGCCACAAACACCCTACTCCCACGTTTCCAGATTTTCGATTTTTAGTTTTTTATTTTTATATTTTTTTATATTATAATATTTTATTATTATTTATATTAATTATTATTTATATTAAGTTTATTATTTATTATATTATACACGAGAAATTCGTGTTGACAGCTGCCCCTTTTTGCTCAATGTTGTGAAGCAGGAGATGAGCAAAGATTGAAAAACACGAATTTTGTTAAAAAAACTAAAGCTTGAAGCTGTTCTTCTCATTTCGAAATTCTTCAAGCGAAACCTCGTGACGCAACTTGAAGTTGCTCTTCTCTCTGAAATCCTTCGTCTTTGGAATAACTGGAGTTGAAATTCTTATCCAGGGTCTGAAGCTGTTCTTATCACTTCGAAATTCTTCAGACGGAATTCCTTAGACTCGTCAAATGATGGAGTTTGAGGCTATTCTTCTCATTTTGAAATTCCTCAAACTTAACATCATGCCCGGAGGACTTAATGATGACCCGGAGGATTTAGGATCATATGCCTCCTCGATTTTGCAAACGATATTATCACTCCCGAAGGTGATGGCCCGGAGGACTTAACATCATGCCCGGAGGACTTAATGATGAACCAGAGGATTTAGGATCGTATTGCCTCCTAGATTGTGCAAACGATATCATCACTCCCGAAGGTGATGGCCCGAAGGACTTAACATCATACCCGGAGGACTTAATGATGACCCAGAGGATTTAACATCATGCCCGGAGGACTTACTGATGACCCGAAGGATTTAATAGTGGAATATGGAGTTGTTCTTATCAGTACGAAATTCTCCACCTCCACTGAAGAGTCTGAAGTTGTTCTTCTCACTTCGAAATTCTTCATACGTAAGCGGTGAAACTTGAGGCTGTTTTTCTTATTGTGAAATTTCTCATGCTACACCACTTCTTTCTGGACTCACGCCAAAAGGCTGCTGGTAATGTTTGTTGTAGTTGATTTCTTTAAATCCTGTTGAATTCCTTCAAATAAATCTTAGGATCCGAAGTTGTTCTTTTCATCTGATTTCCCTCGAACATCTGGTAAATAAAGATTTTTGTTGAAATCCGCATCTTCAAGCGGAAAATCTTGCTTAACTTCATCTTCTTTGTTGAGATCTTTTTCCTCAAATATAAATCCGTATTGGTCTCTGTTGACCTTTCGAAATGTTTGTTTTTAAATTTTCTTCCTCTGAGATCTTTGCTTGTCCTGATCTGGATTGCTTTGCAAATCTTGCAAATTCCAAAAATGTTTTGAATGTATGGGTTAGCATGTTTTACCCTATGGCTGCCTAACCATATGATGCATGAACCGTGGTCATTGAGGGACACTTGAATGTACATTGGTCTTCTTTATTGGACCTTCTTCTATCATGGCGACATCTCACATCGATAACTTTGTACTCTGCTTGAACTTTTTGAGCTCTATTTCTCAATTTGACATTAACATCATTGATTTACTAAATCAGTTCGAATTCTGCCCCACATCTCATGGGCTATCAGTTTCTCGAAGCAATAAGTTCATGAACTTTGTTCCTCCCTTGTCCATTCTGATCTGAAATCTCACGTGCAATAATGCTTTGCTGATCTTTTATCATGCTGAGTTTGCCCCACTTTCACCATTTAGGGTGTGCAGAATATCATAGGTCCCTGAATTTTCTCCTGATCCCTAAACCTTTCCTAGTCCCTTAACTTTCATCAAGCTGGACTAATATTCATCATTACGGAACTCGGTAATGACACAGTCTGTACGTAAATGCCCCATGTTTTGGCATTTCAAAGCTTCATTTGTTCCTCGTCATACCATTCATCATTCACCTCTTGTTCTGCCTACGCTTAAAGGATTAATTGCATCATAGTAATTTCCATGAAATCCTTTACTTTTGGTATCTAATCAATTCATCTGCAAGATGCTTGTTAAGCGATAAGCAAAAATGCTTAAAATAGTATTTTGAAAACATTGAAAAATTTGATTGTCATGGCAAACAAAAACAAAAAATTAGGCCTCTGAATATCAAGTGCAACAAAGCGTTCAAAAAAATTTACAAAGATCAAATCGGATGTGACCATTTTCCAATTTATTAGACTTTCAGGAGAAACATTCCCATTTTTCTAATTCTACCCCGTTTAGGTGGCACTCTTTTTCTCACTAGCTCATCATATCCAATTTTCCTCTCTTTTTTGATCTCGATCAAGCATAAGAAGACTAAAAATCCTTGAAGAAAGGTTAACCCTAGTAAGGGGATATATTCTGAAGACTAACTCTCCTTGTTCCAATATCCGTGTATGATCAAAAATGGTCTTTTGTGGCTTGTAATGTGGGCTATGGTTTATGGCTACCAAAGAAAGGATATATAGGCTCAAATAATTCAAGGGTGATAAAATCAAGGATCATTGTCGCACTGATCTGAACATGCTCTGATGAAATACTTTTTCTTTGCGGATCACTCTAGGTTGACCCTTTTTCTTTTGTTGGGCTTTCACCCTAGAGGTCATTTCCTTTTCACCATTACTTTTTCTAGTGGTTCATCCCATCAAAATATTTCACTGAACTTTATGTTCGCTTTTTTGTGTGCCAACAATTTGAGTTTGGCTTCTTTTCTTGGTTTTGTATTTCACTTTGAAACACATTTTCATCCTCTTTTGCCCCCAGCGTAGGGGTGATCCTTGATTTGGGTTGAATCGAAAGAAAATTAACGTTAGGCTCAAAGGGGACAACAAATGATATTTTTCTTATTTTCTTTCTTTGAGAAGGGAAATCAAGGAATGCCAAATATCATCCCATACTCGGATGTCTTTAAAGCAAAGCAGACTTCAGTTGGATGATGTTTTGGGTTATCACTTCATTCAAAGACCTTATTCAATAATGCTTGAGAGTAAACTCACTCAAAATTTATCTAGGATTTTCCTGTGATTCCTGAACACTCATTAATGTCATCCTTTTGGCCTAAGTAAAATGGCAACGAGTCACATTAGTGAAGTTGATCTCCAAATTTGATTTAATATCAATTTCGCAATTGATATTCAATATCTGAAAGAATAAAATCAATGATATATGTATGGGTGTTCAAAAATTAACCCATAACAAAGAATCAAAGAATCAAAAAAGTAAAAATTTAAAGGATCAAAGAATATGACATGTTTACCAATTGAAAAAAAACACATATGAAACAAGCATCATTGACAAATGAATTAAAAAAAACTCCGTTACAAAAGACACCCAATGCATATAGAGTAAAAAAACGCAATTGGGATGATTCAGGGCATTACTCCGTAACCGATCTCAAAAACACCCTTTTCCTTGACATTTAGACATGAACAAGATAGATTTTTCATAACTCTGAATAATCTTGGAAAAGCTAGTCCTGACGCTCTGAACCTTCAACGAGCATATCATCTTGAGCATTTTCTTTGGTCTTCCATTGTTGCACCAACTCCTCTGTCAAAATTCCTTTATCAATCAATTTCTTGATTTCTTCCAGTAAAAACCTACATTTATTAGTAGCATGACCTGACAATCCCATATGAAACTCACAAACATTGTTGGGATCATAGCTTTGAGCGAAAGGGCTTGGCGCTTGCTTCATTGGCTTGAGAGTAATATATTGAACTTCAACAAGATAAGGAAATAAATAGGCAATAGGCATTCCAAATATCTCTCGATCCGTATTTCTTCGGGGAATCTTTTGTTGCCGCCCTGAAGAACTGGGTGATCTTTTCCTTTTACGTCTTCGGGAACCTTGAACATTACACTCATTTACCTCTTTCGGCTTCTTATCTTCTGTGGAACTTTTGAGCCTGGGTTCAATTTTCCCTTGTTGGATTCCAACTTCTATTACTTCGCCAAGGGCCATAAAATCTTTAAAGTTGCCCCTTGAATTCGTAAGCATTTTATCAAAGAAAGGAGACGGCAAGGTCTGATGAAACATTTCATACATTTCCTCTTCTATCATGGGTGGTTGTACCTGAGATGCTAGCACCTTCCATCTCAATGCATAGTCCTTAAAGCTCTCATCATCCTTCATTCTCATACTCTGTAAAGTCCGACGATCTGGAGCTAAGTCTATGACATACCTGTATTGCCTCAAGAATTCTTTCGTCAAATCAACCCATGTTCGAATCTGCTCTCGACTCAATCTGTTGTACCATATTGCAGCAGGCCCAGTCAAGCTATCATGAAAGTAGTGAATCATCATTTGGTCATTATCTAGATATCCTTCCATTTTCCGACAATATATCGTCAAGTGAATTTTAGGACAACTAGATCTTTCATACTTCTCAAAAATAGGGATCTTGAATTTTAGTGGAATAACCAAATCAGGGACCAGACAAAACTCCCTTGCACTAAAATCGGAGTCCACTCCTTTTTCACTTGCCTCAATCTTCTTCTGGAGTTCTATATACATATTTGTCAATTGATCAACACGTTCTAAGGAAAACGTATTCATGCTCGAACTTGATACACCCGGGTAGATAATTAGATATGGCTTCAGGATTTGATCATTTGCCCTTGGTTGAGGCTTTGTCATATGCTCTTGCAATCTTTCTTGGATACTTGCAACTTCTCTCATATTCTCATCCATGATGTCTGATTCTCGAACTTTTATTAATGTATGGCAACTGTCATCGGAACCCTCAACCACCTTAGATTCATGTATGCTAATGCAATGTTGATAAAATAATAATAGCATGATATAAAATAAACATATGCATGAATGCAATAAGGTATTGATCCTAAGAGCGATTATCATAGAATAACTTTCATTTCAGGTAAAAAGATTTATTACATCGAATATCAAACGCTAAAGGTATTTGCGAGTCTTAACCCCTAATTTCTTAACTTTCTCTAAGAACCCTGCTAACTTCTCACTGTGATCTATCACCGGGTTGATGTTTTGACTCAATTTTGCCGCCATATCCGCTAAGCTTGCTATTTCTTGAGCCATCTCTCGTGCCGCAATTTCTATGTCATCATCTTCACTTTTTACACATTCCTTCTTAACATTCTTGGCGAGATCTTGATAATTTGATTGCAAGGTTTGTAACTCTACTTCCAAGTTGTCTCTCTCTTGCATTACCTGAATCTCGTACTCAGACTGATATTGTTTCCTCGAAATATTTTCATCTCGGACTTCATGTCTGCCCCCCGAATTAGGCTGACTTTTTCCTTCGAACTTTAACTTCCCGCATTTCAACAGACACTAAACTTTACGCTTCAAAGCCATACAATTTTCAACTGAGTGTCCTCGTACTCCGTCATGAAATTCATAATAAACATCGGCATCATACCATCCCCGGTACGGCGGTTGTAATGGTGAGATAAAATACGGAGTTATTAGCCGAGCTTCTAGCAACTGAAGATATAATTCTTCATATGAAATGGGAATTGGGTCAAACCGATTCTTGCGACTTTCTGTCTTCTGAGAACTAGGAAAAAGGATCTTGGAACCTGAACTTTGCTCTGGATGTTCGACCGACTTTATCGGGCGAAACGCTTCTTTCATTTTTGATTTTCCATGGTCCGCTGTGACTTTCTCAGGTTTAAGGTCTGATACATTTTCGGTTGGCTTGCTCACACCAATTATAAGTGGTGATTTGTATGTGTACCGATCATTTTTCAGCTCTTCTTCCATGTGCCTCTTCCCTTTAGTCATGTTCATCATCATGGTCTTCAGCTCACTCATCTATCTTTTTAACTCTTGCATTTCAGTATCTCTAAAGTCTGAGTAATCTTCAAGTAAATTGTCCATCCTTCTCAAGCTCTGACTCAACCTCGTCTTCGACCTACAAATCCCTTTAACTGTTATAATTGTCTTCTATCTCGATAATCACTTTTGGATCAATACCTTTATACGATGTGATGCAAAAATATCAACATGTTAAGATGATGCCAAAAACAAAATAAAATAAAATAGAAATTAGCACGATTATGTACAACAACCTAAATATAAATCTACTTTATAATACATGAATGCAAGAGGGTATTAAATTTGGAAAACAATCTCTTAAAAACATCCGTCTGTTCAAAAAGGATTCACTACAACTTTAAAGATAATCTACAGAAAACTGTTGGCCCTAATCCCTAAATTGGTCAACTCATGTAGCAGGCGGATAATGGCTCCTCCATGCTCTTGCTCGATGTTCGGCTGCTTCAGAAGAGTTGTAGCTTCTCTCGATAACGTCTGTACATAAGATGCGACGCTTCCGACCTTTGAAATTGACCAACTCTGGTTCTGGATGGTACGTTGCGCTGCTTCATACTTGGTCTTCCACGCTCCTCCTCCTGACGGCAAGCTATCACCTTTCTCATGCTGAACTGCTTCTGACCATGTCCAGACTTCCGTATTATCTTCGCCTATAATGATCCCTTCTAACATTTTTGGATACTTCTAACTTTATTGTTTTCCAAATTAATACCCATGCAAATGATATGCCAAGTAAAAAAATGCATAAAGGATCAAAGAAAAACAAAAAACAAGAAGAAAACGTGTTAGTAGGATAAAGACAAAGATAAAATAAAATAACAAAAGTGCCTGAAAAATAACCTTAGAGCAGTTAAAAAATGCAAATAAAGTTAACTAGAGAACAGGATAAAATGCATAAAATAACCAGAGAGCATGCTAAATTGTGTGAAAATAATCAGAGTGCATGATAAAATACGCAAAGTAACCAGAGAACATGTTAACAGAGAAATCCTAAGTTTGGCGGTATTTCGGCAGCATACCGCCTTATCTTATGGTTCCTGTCTGGCTCTAAAAGGGGTTGATTTCTACTCTATATGCGGTTTTTTGGTCTAGACACTGGGTTCCCGAACTGTCGTTATCGTCTACTATGATGATAAGACATCAATTCGGTGGTATAGGTCCCTTACAACGGAGGTGAAGACCCCACGATGCGTAAGGTTAGTATACCGGAAGCAGATAAAAATCCGGAAACTCGGAGCTGGAGACCATCACGTCGGATAATATCTAACTCCCACTTAAGGGTAAAAGCTCGGGTCGAGAGCTTATGCATGAATGACAAGATATATCATGAAAGTAAAAAAATTATCCTCATTCAAATAATGTTCACTTAACAATAAAAAATTAAATTAATATCTATCTTCAAAATGCCACGTAAAGTTTGAAAAAATTAGGTTGACTCACAAAAAATAATTTTTTAAGTCCCCAGCGGAGTCGCCAAGCTGTCGCGACCTCTTCAAAAAACGCGATTTTTAGGTGGAAAATGACTTGGCTATTAATTTTTAGAAATGTGAATTTTATCAAAAACCCAAATTTTAAGAAAAATAATATAAAAAAATTGACTTGGAGTCGCCACCGGCCACTTAGGTAGGTCAGACACCATAAAAATAAACCAGAGATTCGTTTAAAAATGTTGGGTTCGGGAGTCGGTTACGTGTAAGGATGACCCTTACAAACGCCCAAAATTTGGTACCTTGAAAAAATATTACGTGGCATTGGTACTTTGAAGATAGACATTAATTTAATTTTTCATTGTTAATTGAACATTATTTGAATTTTGGATATCCTTTTGATTTAGAAGTTACACCACCTTTAAACTTGAGTTGAACGAGACGTCCTCTAAATAGGAAACCTCACCCAAATTTAAAGAAATGTAACTTCCGCCTCGAAAGGCTAAAGCAAAATGCATGACCGTATTTTATCTTTTTCATTTTAAGTTCTAATCCTAAAAAGGCTCCATTGCTTAAGTGTTTAAAACCTATGTTACTAATGTTACTAGTTACTTACCTATCCATTTTTATTTAATTCTAAACCTAAGTTATTTCGTCAAAATTCTAGGTTTTAAATAACACATGAATTCGATGCCAAGGTACACTCTCTAGGTCAGCATCATGGTACTTCAAAACACCAACCTCTTTAGTGTATCCGAGACATAAGATTCACATGCTATGTTACCAAATTTTCTTCCTAATTAAATTAATTAATTTAAGTGACTAGTCCTAAAAGGCTCTAAATTAATTAACTTAAGTTTATTAAACGGCCTTCCTAAAATATGCTATGCAAGACAACATAAAATAAAGTATAAACAAAATAAAGAAACTCATCAATTTTATTAGAATCATGGGTATACAACATTACATCAAAATTTCATCATGAATGAGTACAAGGGACTTGCATTGAAAAAGATCAAAGGGACTAGGAAGCAAACCTCGAAAGATTGATTAGATTTAATTAAGTGTGAAAGTAATTTTAAAGTTTTAGAAATTTTAATTAAATTAATTAAATTTTCTTAACTTCAAATTTTAATTAAATTAATTAAATTTTCTTAACTTCAAATTTTAATTAAAACCTAATTTAAATCTAACTTGATGAATTTTAAGTTCAAAGGTTTAATTAGGGTTGAATTAAACTTAATTAGGTTAATTTTTAAACCTTATCTTAGAAATTTTAAATTAATTAAGAGTTTTAATTAAAGTAACTTCTGAATTCTAAGAATTTTAATTTAACCTAATTAAAGTTTGGTGTGGTGAATTAGGGTTAATTAGACTTAATTAGTTTTAAATCTTATCTTTTAGGAACCAATTAATTTAATTAATTAAAATTATTTACCAAATTTTAAGAATTAAAGTAAGCCTAGTTTAAGTCTAATTTGGGTGAATGTTTTAAGGTTTAAGGCTAACTAGACCTAATTAAAGAGTTTAACTTTAAAACTTTACTTTTTTAGAAATTAATCAAAATTAATTAAAATAATTAATTAAAATTATTTTCTAATTTTTAAGAATTAAATTAAACCTAATTAGAGTCTAATTTTTAAGTTTTGAAGTCAAATTAATTTTAAATTAGATTTAATTAGATTAAATGAATTCTAAAGTTTCTTAAAAATTAAATTAAATTCAAATCTAGAACCTAATTAATTTTTTAAGTCCTTAAAATTAATTTTAAGACCTAAATTAAGTCTAAAATAAATAATTTTCATCCTAGGGGCTTTAATTAAAAGTCTAGGGGGACCTAATTGCATCAATTCTAAAGCTCTAGGGGCTAAAATAAGGGTTCAGGGACTAAATTGAATGGCATTTCAAACCATGGGGGACCAAATGGGCTATTAGCCCATTACTGCCCAAGACGCGCGGATCCGTGTTAAGCCCGGATCCGACCCGCGTGCCCACACCTTCCAAAACAATGTCGCATCAGGGGAGGATAAAAGCCTCCTTCTCGAGTTGACTCGGCCAGATGAGCCTTCCCCCCAACTCGCTTAACTCGGTGAGTTCCAAATCCTCTGAGAAAAACATCTAAAACCCAGAACTTATGAGCAAAGTGGATCAAAACGGCTAAAAAACTAAGAACAATTTGAATGTTCTTCATGTTCTAGATGAACATGAAGAACACGGCTATACTCTACCGCCTGAACCGCTGCTAGATCCGTTTTACCGCCGTCCAGCGCCGCTCCGGCGTGTTCTCCGGTGACCGAGATTTACGCCGATCATCGCCCAGAGACTTTCGGCCTCCTTAGCCCAACCTCCGGTAACTGTTTCCGGCGCCGGCGATCACGATAGGAATCGCAAAAACCTCAAACCCCCCCAGAAACTCCTATTTCTTGAGATCTAAACACCTAAAATAAACCTAAACCCCTAAGAACAGATTGAACCCAAACAAGTGACCGAACCGATCTAGAAAAGTGCCCAACAGCAACCAAAGGATCAATCGAAAAGGAAGAAAAATAAACAACACAAAGAAGCCTACCTCAAATCTAATTCAAGCTCTTGTTTCTTCGATTGAGATGATCCGATCAAGTCTCCTCCGATTTCACCTCTACTGCCGATCAAGCTTCCTTTCTCCAGGTCTGATCCAAATTTCTCTCCCCAATCCTATCGGTTTGAATCCCTTTTAAAGGGATTCAACTCTAGAAACCTAAACAAACTCAAATCCTCATCCAAATCTCAACTAGCTCAACCTAATCCTATCCCCTAAGAATCCGGCCACAAACACCCCACTCTCACAGTTTCCAGATTTTCGATTTTCAGTTTTTTATTTATATATATATATATATTTTATATTATAATATTTTATTATTATTTATATTAAGTTTATTATTTATTATATTATACACAAGAAATTCGTGTTGACACTATGCTTCCATTATAACAACAATATGATCAAGCAATTGTCTTAGTGCTTAAATTCCAATCTTTGGATACGCAAGCACTTGTGAGCTCAAATGTATCTATATGCTCAATTGGATTAGGATTGAGTGAGGGCTTTAGATTGCAAACATACACCTTGTTAGAAAAATTACTAGTTTTCTTATGTTTTTCTCTTGTTTGAGTGAATTCTCAAAGTTTGAGTTGTGAACTTTGGATGCTAGATTCGAGGATAGAATCTAGGTTATAAGGTTAACCCTTTGTCCTCAATAGGTAGAAATTTTTAGAAGATCGAACCATTATAAATCCTTGTATTCAATTTTTTATATTTGCTTTCACTTCAAAATACCCAAATTACCATCTCTCCATCACTTGGCAAGAAAGATCGGTTTTGCATCGAGCCTAACACTGATGAAATACATTCAATACTTACATCAATAATACTCCCTAAATTTTATCAAATCTTTTTAGATTTTAGATTCATAATAAAAATATCAAAACTAAACTTTAAGTATCGTTATTAATCGTTAAACATGTAACAACAATGTTATTTTCAAATTTGGAACACATATAGGTTGTACTAGAAGTATACAATGTCGTTTAATGATATACCCAACTCTAATTAAGTTGTCAAAACGTATTACATTTGGTACATTTGTTTTAAGTATCCATATGTGAGAAATATGATGACCAACACAAACAAAAATTGGATTAAAAAGTACAATATAAAATTTTATACATGGTTCGTTCATACTAAGCTTAGTTAAAATGAATGGAAGAAGAATATTTTTGTATTGTCATAGTCCGTAGATATATTAGATGTATAGTTTAATTCCTTAATTATTTATTCTTTCTCATATTGTTCCTTGAAATTACGTATAGAAACGTCTTTGCCTGCGAACGGAGGAGCACCTATTGTGATTTTTGATGAATTATCACAAATTTACATATAACTCGATGTTGGTACTCCCCACATGATTTCTCCTAAACATCTTGTGAAGGTTACTTGTAGTACATATCATTAACATAAAATATTCTTCAAGGTCAGACTCTTCAACGAAAATTTTGACTTTCAATAAAAAAATTTCTATTAATTTGTTAACCTCCATAAAAATCAACTCAAAAAGATCATCCTTCTTGATGTTATTGTTGAATGACCTGTAGAGGTAGATTTTTAAAAAAACATGTGAAAAAATCTTGTCATAATTTTTATTAAATATTTTCGTAAAATATGATAGAAGTATGTAAGTTATTATAAACAATTTGTAAGGGTAAATTTTGGGCTTTAATACCTAAAATGTTACTGATATTTAGTTTAGGTTTGACAACTAAAATGTTAAAAATAAGCAGTTTAGAATTTGACACCTATAATGTTATCAATAATCAATTTAAGGTTCCATACTTAAAATATTATTGATAATTAATTTGAGATTTGATACCTTAAACGTTATCAGTAATTAATTTTAGTTTTGATACCTAAAATGTTATAAAATTCAATTTGGGATTTAAACCATAAAGTGTTAATGAAATTATATTTGATATTCGTTACTTAAAATGATACATACGAGTTTGGGATTCAGGACCTATAATATTAGCAAAAATCGGTTTGAGTTTCATAATTTAAAATATTATAAAAATTAGTCTGAGGTCTAAACTCTAAGATATTAATGAAATCTAATTTCAGGATCAATACCTAAATTATTATCTACATTCATTTGATGATAGGAAACCTAAATTATTATTGAAATATTTAATTTTTTAACTTGATTAAAATATTTTATTTATCATCTAAAATATTATCAAAAAGCAGCTTGTGTGGTTTAGAAACCTAAAATACTATGAACATATTTCACATTTTATGTTCAAAGGAAAACATTTCAGTTACCGCCTAAATTATTAAAAAAATAATTTAAAAATAAAAGGCATAAAGATAATTTTTACCCTTAACGTTTATAATTTTTGTCATTTTGGTCCCTATTCTTTTTTTGGATAAATATAGCCCTTGATCTATTTTTTTTTAACAAATAACTCATTTTTTAACTATCATGATAACTGAACCGTTAAAAATTTAATAATGGTAACATATTATATATATGTGATAATATATTTTAAATAACATATAATCTAACCTATTAAATATATACATATATATAGAATATAATTTTATTCCAGTATAAAATAGAAAAAATTAAAATATAAATAAAATATTAAAAATTAATTAAATACAAAACAAAAAATTACTAAATATTCTCAACCCTAACTAAACTAAAAAATCTTTATAAAACCCTAAAACTCCGATTTAGATTAAAACTAAAATACATAAATTCTAAATTAAAATAATAAAAATCAAATTGATTATTATCAAAAAAATTTATCTATGATTTACCGGTAACAAACTGTACAAAACACTTTCTTCTCAGATTATGTTCATATCTTTTAGATAAAATTTTGATTTTACTATAGTTAAGGTTGGAAATGTTTAGTAGCCTTTTGTTTTAGATTTAATTAATTTTTAATAAATAAAAATTAATTTTTAATATTTTATTTAAATTTCAATTGTTTTATATTTTTAGATTGGAATAAAACTATATCCCGCGCTTATGTATTTGATATACTAGATGTTAAGTCATTTAAAATATATTATTACATATATATGACATGTCATCATTATTAAATATTTAACGGTTTAATTATCATGATAGTTAAAAAATGAGTTATTTGTTAAAAAGATAAAGGTCAATGACTAAATTTATCTAAAAAAAAGAATAAGGGCTAAAATGACCAAAATTATAAACGTTAAGAGTAAAAATTATCTTTATACTAAAATAAAATATTCTATTCGTTAACCTTAAATGGTACTCAAAATTCAGTTTGGATTGGTTCGGTGACCCGACAGACTATAACAATGATGGCAATTTAAATTTTTATAGTTTTAGTATTAGACATTTAGAGTTCTGAGAGAATTTTAAGAAATTTAAATCTTTAAAAGAATATTTTTTTAATACAATAATAATAGATACTTCATCTGTTTTATAAATATTGTTTTTTATTAATTTTTTTAGTTAAATTTTTTTAATTTTTGATT
This sequence comes from Abelmoschus esculentus, assembly GCA_035048815.1. Classification (NCBI taxonomy): domain Eukaryota; kingdom Viridiplantae; phylum Streptophyta; class Magnoliopsida; order Malvales; family Malvaceae; genus Abelmoschus; species Abelmoschus esculentus. The sequence continues at coordinate 4,501,924 of JAUCBN010000026.1, read as the reverse complement.
TTTGATAATTTAAAATTTATTATTGATATTTTAAAAAAAATATATTTTAAAAATTTCTAATCGAGTAGATTTTAAATATATAATTTATAAAATTCAATTATTTAAAATATTTAATATAATTATAATCAAAGTTTAAAAAAATAACTTTCAAAAAGTTAATAAGGGATATTATTTATGGGACGGAGAGAATATCTCATAAGTCATGTTTTTATTGGATAATAATTTTTTAAATGATGATAATTAAAATTATAACTAATAAAATTTTAAAAATAATTTTCTTTTAATGTTATTACTCAAGTAAAAGAAAAACAAAAAGAAGTAAAAGTACGAAATGCAAAGGGAGTGGGTACTGTATCCTAGTAAACTGTCGTGTAGTTTTTTGACTTTTTCCTTTACCTCGGTACAAGGACTCAAAACCCTACAAAATAATAATAAAAGAAATTACGACGTACGTCGAACACTATTAAATATTATTAATATTAAATATTATTAAATTAATTAGTAAAATTCTTAAAGATTTAGTATGTAATTAATAAAAGAATGATAAAATTAACATATAATTAATAATTGTATGATTTTTAAAATTTTTTTTATAAATTAATTTAATAATATTTAACGGTATTCAACATTAACGATATTCAGCGAACTGTTATAGATTCATACAAAAAATATGATGTTTACAGCTTGCACCGTGGAGTTGAAAAAGGAAGAAGTCAGAGCATAAAACAAAGTGAAAAACGAAGAGACTGAGATCATCACACTGCCACTGCCACTGCCACTGCCAACCTATTTTATTATCCGTTTGTACGTCAACGTATAAAGTCTTCGACCCCACACTTGTCGGGGTTTGTTTCCGCCGGGACTGTCTGACTGGCCTCGGTGCAGACGCAGATGCTATCCCCGTGATGTTCAGCGGTATTTCCCATGACGCTGTTGAATCTGATTAGTTACTAATTAAAGACTAAACTATTCTTTGTTGTTACCCAGGCCAGACCAATAGGGAACGTGAGAGGATTCCCTCAAAGAGTGTGGAGGATAAGAATTCATAACAAAATAAAGGAGTAGTTGGGGGTTGGTGGAGGACAGATCTGTTTAGACACAAAAAAGGATGTTTTATTTCAAGGGGTTTTACACAATAATTAGAATCATTAATAGAATAAAAATCTTCTACCTCTTTATCATACTTTCAGTAAAGAAAATTTTAATTTTAGCCCTCTAAATCTTATTTTTTATATCCTAAACCCTAAATCATACTTTTTAAAATTACACTCTACCCCTAATTTTTTAAATTCTAATCAAAACCTTAACCTTAAACCCTACACCATAAACCCTCTAATTTGAAACAAAAACACAAATAGAGGAATAAGAAAGAGATAGACGATTTGCACACCCCATTGATATGTGTTAATAAGTGAGATTTTGAGCAAATATAATAAGAGCAACTGTATAAGACCCAAAAAACTTAAAATAAAAAAAAAATTAAATTAAATATTTATAAATATATATAATTATCTAAAATTTAAAATATAAAATAAAATATCAGTTTTAGATAAAAAAAACCCGTAAATATTTAATTTTTAGATGTTTAATAATTAATTTTTTATTAATCAAAAAAATAATCTAATAATATTTTTTTAAAAAATTATATATGTTTGAATAATAACCCTTAAAATCTTTTAAGGTAATAAGATTTTTGATAAATTTAATTTTTTTTAATAATTTATATAAAATTTTCAAAATCTTTAAACCGATCCTAAGCAATGCTAAGCACTGAAACCAGGCCACCAGCCGGAGTGTTTAACGACTCCTGTTGGATAACAATGGATCAGATCATCTCAACAGCTCCCACTATAAACAACTATTGGGGCTTTCGTTGGGGACCAAAGTTTATATTTACACACATTGATTACAATTTTTTAGTTTCATATATATTTTAATTTTAGAATTTATTTTAATATCTAAAATTGAGGGTTAGTGGATTGTGGAGCATTTTCATAATTTAAGAGTTACTTCACTTTTTTCATTTGCTTTGAGACGGTTATATTTTTTATTAAATTTTTTCGTCGCCGATAATCTTTGGTCACTTTACTGATTTTAGACATAAATAAAAGTTTATATTTTCTGATAAATATCTTTTACAATTTTTTATATTATATTTTTTATAGTTTTTTATTTTTATGGTAGTTCATTCCACGTTTTTATGATAGTTTTAATATTTGTGATAATATTATCCGTTTTTAACATTTTAACGTTAGTTTGATAAATATCAATCGAGTGTTATTAATAACAAAAATTAATATCTTATGAAAGTTTTAATTTTTTTATGTGGTTTTATTGATATGTCAAGATCAAGTAGCGAAAGAATTTATTTTCTTTTTAGAACACTATTGTCAAAATAATAGTTCTACTAGATTTTTATTAAAAGATTTGATTTGTACTTTAATGTTTCACATCTTTAAAATTTTATTATTTTTACACATTTTAGCTCAATATTTCTGATGTGATTTAAATCTTTTCACTTGTAAATAATTCAATTAAAAAAAAATAAAGGAACACACGATTTGTATTCATATTAAGGACAAAAAATTGTCACACTTCCTATGTTTCACCTTTAAAAATCCTTAAAAATTAAATTATAAACCTTAATCTCATTTTTTATATCTAAATCTATATCATAAAATGTACACCATACTCTTAATTTTCTAAATGCTAATCATAATCTCTAACCTAACCTTGGACCTTAAACACACTGTTTTAAATGAAGAACATCGATAAAGATAATAAAAAAAACAAATGATTTAAACCTTATATTAAAGGTTAAAATTTAAGAATAATTGTCAGAATTCAAGCTTTAAAATTTGAAGATTAAGATTTAAGTTTTAAGACAATATAATTAGAGATTTAAATTTTAACCTATAAAAAATAAATTCTGATACTAAATCTTAAATTTTAATCCTAAATATTAAAATGAATCTATGAATCTTAAAACTAAGATGTAAAAACTTTTAGTTTGATCTATCACTTTAGAGGTTTTAGAACCCTGCCGAACTGGATAGGGAGTAAAATCACACAAAGTTCCCCATATAAACCTGAGAGATGAGTTGAGAAACTACATATTTAGTTACAAACACAGCACAACTAACACTATGTTAGAGAATGAACAATATTAACAGAAAGAAAGCAAAGAGTTAAGGAACAAGGAGTACTGGTTTTGCACCGCCATTTTCTTGGATGCTATTCACTGGAGTTGAGGATCCACTTCTCTTGCTGGAATGACCTGTGAAGGTTCGGCCCATGAACTTTCCAGCTTTGCTTAGTCCACTGCCAACAGCTCCAAGGCCGCTCCCAACAATCCCGACTCCAGCACCGACACCACTTCCCACGAGTCCAACTCCGGCACCGATACCTGTACCAACCATGCCAACACCAGATCCAACCAATGACGCTGCTCCGTCAAGTGCATCCATTGTGCTTCCTATAACTCCAGCTTCTTTCAACCTCTTTCTTTCTTCAAGGATCCTCTTCTCTTCTTCTAAAGCAATCAGTTGTTCCTCCTTGCTAAATTTATGGTACAAAAGCTGAAAGTATAGAGAAAAACTATATTTATCAGGAAAGAGACATCGGACTGAAAATAAACAACAAAAATCCTTAGTCACCATCTTTGGCATTCAAATGGTGTATCGCAGAAGACATCAAATAGATTAAGCTAGAAGCAAAGGAGCATATAAATGGACTTAATTACATGAAAAACAACAATAATGCAGCACCTTAACACAAGTCATAGAAAACTGTAAAAAGGTGTACCTTAATGGTGCAAATTCCCCTATCCTTCTTATCTTTCACTTTAAGCGTATCGAGTGAGGAGAGAAGGTTCAAAGTGACCTCCTTTGGTGTCTCTGGTTCCAGTTCAATCAAACGCAGCTTTGCTATTCCTAATCTCTTGTCTTGCCCAATGTCCTGATCAAAAACCTGTTTCAAATCAATAAGTAACTGTAATGAGTATATATCATAGAATTTGAGGATGGAAACAAGCAAAAGTAAAATCTCATTTCTTTTCAAACATAAAGGAGGGAGATGGGACTCCGAATTATGACCACAATATAAGAAGCACATGAATCCAAGGTAAAATGTCAAAACTTCTCAGATTTCAACGTTAGAATCATTAGAATGAGCAAAAAGAGGAACAGCGGTTGTCGTTCAGAACCTCAACGGTTAGGGCTTGTGTCTCTCTGTCTTCTGCAATCAGCTCAAATGTTTGATTCCAAACAGGATGCAGGTTGTTGTCGATGACTTTTGTTTTAACCTTGAACAGAGGTCGAATGTAAACAACCACATAAGGATCAGACTTTCCAATCATTTCCATATTCTTCAAATCATTAGCTTTGACTACAGTAACTGTCAGCTTTCCCTCTGGTTTAAGCTCTAATTCACTGCATAACAAAAGAAATAATATTCATGCAGCATACCAAGAAACTCTTGAAATTCAAAATGAACAAATATAAAACTTGGACCATTTCCCCTACCCTCCAATCGCAGAACAGCACAGCGAATTAAGTCTAAAAATTACCTAGTATCAACTGGTATACCACCAATTGGAACAACAATTCTGTGTGGCCACTGAAGCATGTCGGTGACAATTGTATTCACGGTATCCTACAAAATTCAATAAAAGTGGAGTAATCAACAATATTAATGAGAAAATATAAGAATATAGAAACAATCGAAGTGTGCGGACGGGTTAAAGAAGTAAAAACCAAAAACTTACATCAATCATATCTGAAATTCCAGGAATTGCTGTTAAGCTTCCACCAACAGCTTTCAGAGTGTAATCGATTCTAGGTTTTGGCTGATTATTTTGGAAAAGGAATTAGATATTCCAACAAAAAGTACAAGGTGGATTTTAGCTTTGATTAGTTAGTCACTTATTCATAACAAAGTCAAATGAAAACAAGATATATACATAAAAACGAAAGGTAAATACTGCAAGCTATGTGGTAATCATCTACCCTAGTTAAAACCATGAATAACAAGAATCATATTCACAACAATCTTACAACATAGCAAGCTGCATGAATCATGTAATGCAAATTAACCAGTTGTGTCTAGACTCTAGACAACATCTGGACAGTTTTATTGACCAAAACATTGATATAAACAAGAGTACACTTGAACGTTGAAATTCTCTAATGGTACCTCAGAAAGTAGAGCAACAACTACAGCAGAAATACAAGGTATCTCTTCAGCAAGCTGGAAGATGACTCGAATAACAGTGAAAACTTGAAGATCCTTCAACTGCATCACAGCACAAAAGAATAACAGTAAACTGATAGTCTCGTATCATAAAATTTCAACTCCAAAGATGGAAAAAGTATTATGTTATGTATGGTATTCAAACAAATTACATTTCAAATAGATTAAATTGAAAATTTTGACAGGCCGTTGATGTACCAACCTGAATTGGAATTGAAGCAACAAGAGCAGCTTCAACACCTAAAATTATACTAGGATCACCGCCCCAGCGAAAATCAATATCCATTGTGATTTGACCTTTCTTAAGGCTCTGAACTCGAATACCTACATTCCATATGTAATAGTGCATGTAAAAAAGGTTAAAAGGAGAATTTCGAAATAGATTATTGAACTCTAAAATATCAAATTGAGCAATAAAATGTCCCCTGGTAACAATCAACCATCTCTTAACATTTATCGAGTCTGATGACCTAAGAACCTTCCAGAACTAAGTTTAAGTGACCCTTAATGAAATTGCAACATATAGGTAGGCACAGACTATCTCCAAATAAACTTAGATCAACTATGGAAAAAGGGTTATTGGAGTTGAATAAACAACAAAGCAGACAAAGCAAACCAGAAAAAGTGACAGTTAAGAAAGGCAGTTGAACAATCATGACTAAAGAATCTCATTTTCCTTTCAGCGTCTCTTCAAGTAAATGATTGATAGAACTAGGAAGACATGCATATAGTATAGATATCATGTATAGCTAGCATGTATGAGGACTCCTTAGGAGTTGGAACATGTGAACATGGAAACTCCCACTATTAGAAATAAGCTCATTCTCCACGAGTAATACCTTCAATCTTGGGAGCAACAGTTCCAAGTGACAATTTGCTAAACTTTAGTGAAGTAATTCCTGGAGGTCTGTATTCTTCCAAGAGTGGTTCAACAGATTCTTTGATGACCGCAGATGCTGCCTGATAGTAGAACATTAATAAACCTTTAGCTTAATACTTAATACAGAAACTCATTGTAGAAAGCCATTTAAACTTTATAGCAGATACTTCACTCCTCATGTGTCTCAATTTCCCAAAAAATATGTGAACAGGAAAACTCAATTTGGCTCCATGACCATGACAGTATCTATAACGGTCTAATGTAGGTTTATGGTTATCTACTACCAAAAAAGGTCAATTACAGTTGTATATAAAATCAGTAAAACTATTTCACTTCACAAAACATCAAAAAAGCTGAATAAGCTGTCTAAATTAATCTATTCTAGACTTCAAGTCAAAATATTCAGTTACACAGAAGCTACAGAGCTAAGTTCTTTGGCTTTACTAGAAACAGCATAGTCATAAGTCTCTGTTCAGCCCTCTTGAATAACAGCTATTCTAAATCTTTTTGCAAAAACCAACAGCTTACCTCCGCTAGAGAAGGCCATAATTTGCTCAGTTGCTTGTTCAGCCATTTCACCTGTGAGGATTAACAATGGTGTATATAGTAAGCAACCTTACTGAATGTCTTAATAGCAAAAATTAATGAACCTTTCCTCTATGCCTAATACATGTTGAATTGCAGATGTTTAGTCTTTTGATTTTTTTTTTGCCAAAAATGGAGGTATCTAGTCTTTATATGCATATTGTAGACCATAGAAGTCAACAATAGGGTATTTCTTCGAAGTATAAGGTATCTATTCTTAAAATGTATATATAGCCCTTTAAGAAAAACATAAATCATTAGATAATTGTATATACTGATTCAGAAAAAGGAACAGACTTTATACTTAAGTTCAAGGCATACAGCTCAAACAAATCATATTCCAAACTTCATCAGAAGAAAAGAATTTGCACTTTTACAAGAGAATAAAGAGAAAATTGATTTCCTTCAAGTTGAAGAAAGTGCATAAAGCCTTCAAATTATATATGTGAAGTCATTGTAGCCTAAGAGAAGGATAACAGGAGAACATAATCTGACATCTTTACACTGACGGACTGACCTGTTCATAGACAGGGAAAGATATCCATTCAGGATAATTATCACCGCAAATTTTCTTCAGATCATCTCTGTTGAGCGCCCCAAGAACTTTTATATCAGCTGCCTGTCAAAGAAGACAAGTACAATGATTAATACGCATCTAGAAAGCCGAATATGTCTAAAAGTCGAAAGATGAAGTAGTCACAAGATCTTAATAACCCTAGTTAAAGACAAATTAAAATGTAGATCCATTACTTAATAGAACACAAATATGTCACCCATAATTTTGCAACAAACACTCAAAAACATAATAAATTTGAACACCATCCATGAGAACATAATACAGCAGAAAACATAGCCACCAGAAAATGCTAAATTTCTTATTAATGCCCACCCATTTATAATCAGATTGTAAATGATAATGGAAAATAGTAAAATAAATAAAATAAATTATCTCTCATCCTAGAGGATGCTCCACCTGATACATGGTTCCTTCAGGGAAATCCAAAATTAGACTTCAACAACAACTAACTCATCTATTTATAAAATTTGCAAGTTCACTATAGCTTAAACTTAATTCGAAACACATAACTTTAAGGCCGTCTTGGTTTAGGTTGAATAAAAAAACTATGTTGTTCACAACTTCATTGGCCTTAATTGACAACTTAGCAACTGGCTTAGAGTTCTGCACAAATTTCAACTTAGTCAATTCCTGAGTTCCGAACTCCTAACTACAAGGTAAGTCCAGTTGTCCACTATTAAATCTACAGTTGAAACCAAAAAAAGCGAACAGTTGATAACTTGGCCACAGTTGGTTAGTTGGTTTGTAATACAAGGGCAATTATATTTACTCAACCCGTTTTCAACAACTAATTAGGGGTGTTCAAAATTTCGGTTAATTGAATTAACCGACCGAACCGAAATTTTTTTTGGTTAATCGATCGGTTAATTGTAGATTGGATCGGTTAACGGTTAATGATTTTTTGGAATTTCGGTTATCGGTTAATTCGGTTCGAAAATCGGTTAATTAACCGAATTAACCGAAATTTTATATATTATATATTTATTTTTAGTCATTAAATTTGTAAAAAATATAAAATGGTCATTAAATTTTATAAAATTAGCATAAAATAATAATTAAATTTATTAAATTAAAAAAAATAATTTTTAAATTTTTTAATATTTATCAATAATTTATAATGTAAGATGAATTAATGTAATAATTCGATAAGTCTAATGGGTTTTTTTATAATTTTTGAAAGTTTCGTGCCTAAAAAATTATCTTAACATAGTTTAGTGACCATTTGTGTAATTTATCCATTTTTTTAAAAAAATTCGATTAACCGATTTAATCGATCGGATTAACCGAACTTTTTTTGGTTCGATCAAAAATTTTCGAACTTTTTTCGATTCGGTTAACGGTTAATATAAAAAAAATTTCGGTTAATAAAATTTTGGAAGTTCGTTCCGACCGTTTGAACACCCCTACAACTAATAAATCTTCTTTCACTCGTTTGAACAATCAACGGAAAAGGCAAAATAACAAGGCGTTTAACAAACTCCGGCCAATTAAATCGCAATTGAACTACACATAGATATCTACGCAGATGAACAGCTTCAACAGAAACAGGGAAATCAGCATACCTTAGCGATTCGCTTCGTGCTTCGGTACCTCATCATATGACGCCAACCAGCCATCAACGAAATCCCGAATATCAACCCCATCAAAATACCCGAAACCAGTCCCATTTTCCTGGAATCCAAACAGAAATCATCTTCAGAAAAAAAGAAGACTACAAGTCAAAATAAACAGCAAGTACAACGCAATTAAAAAAACTTAAAAAAAAAGACACAAAGTTCAGTGAAAATTGGAGATCGTAAACAGAAAGAGGAAACTGAACTTACGTTCAAAAAACTGCGACTCTAGTTCTCTTCTTTCTCCAAATTATTGAATACCAGTGATTTAATCTCGCCTCTGTGTAGAACTTTTTGAAAAAATAAATAAATAAAAAACGTCTGTATCAGAGGAGTTGGATGTGGGCGTTGGCACCGGAAATGAAGAGTGGGAATTAAAAACTATAGAAGCAATCAAGTTGTGTAGGCCATGGCCGGACAGGGCGAAGATCAATGAAAGAGAACGGGGACTGGTGGTGAGACGCTCTTCGTTGCCTTTTGATTCTTCCGCATTTAATTTTCTCGTGTTTTTCTAAAAAAGCCCGTCTGTCGGTTTTATGACAGCTTTGGTAAATAATCTAAATGGATTTAATAATTAAGAAAATAAAAATATTTAAAGATATTTAAAATTTAAAATAAAAATTATAATATAAAAAATCATTATTTATAAACATTGTCTACCGATAACAATTTCTTCCTGATTTATAATAATTTAATATTTTTATTAGTTTGAGATAAATTTAAAAAGTACTATTTATAAATAATATATTCACCTAAATTATCATATGCAATTAACGACTTTTTATGATACTATAATTTTTATTATAAATTTTAAAATATCATTTAACTTACCTTATATTTTTAATTATCAATCTAATTTAAATTATTTACTCAAATAATCCCTGTTTTGTTTACTGTAATAATTAAATTAAATATCTAAGGGGCGTGATTTCCAAAAACCGTAATTTGTATTATGGAGCTTTTAAAAAGGATAAAAAGCAAAGCATACTCCCTAAACTTTACAGTTTTTGAATTTGATCCGTTTTTTTCAAAATAGTATATGATAAAAAATTTTAATTTAATTCCAAATTTTATTCATTATTGATGGTGTGACGTTCTAAGATCATATCATATTATTGTAAAAAAATAAACTTGAATAATTCAAAAATATATGAAATTTATAAATTATTTTTAAATTTTTGATGACGATGTCATAAAATTTTAAAGTGTGATGTTATCATAATTTAATAAAATTTAAAAATTAAATTAAAAATATTAAATCCTAAAATTAATATAAAATAAAAATATCTATGTACTCTAGTGAAAAATATCAAATTTAGAGATTAAACGTATTCTTTACCTCTTTGAAAATAGTTTTCACAATGGATTCTTTAATGCAAAAAATACAAATATTTTAATTAATTATTCCGGAATAGGCTGCATGTCCTAGTTAGTGCCTACTTAAATATCCTAATAAAGATTAGGATATTTGTAATGTTTTATTGAAAGATACTCTCAGAAAAAACAAGGAAAAAAAAAATGCACGTAAAGTCGGGTAATTTTAAAAATCTTGATATTTAAAAAATAAAAAATAAAACAAAATATACCGAAAAAATTATTAACCGCAAAACAATTAAAATAATAACTATGAAAACGTTTCATTTATTTAAGTATAAAAATTAAAAATTTATCTGAGTATATATATATATATATATATATATATATATAATTTGAGATTTTTCCCAATTAAGCCATGTAAAAATAACATAAATAGGAATTGTTGAAAATTCTAAAACGTGTTTGAAATTAGAAAATTTATTGTTTCAAATTTTGTTAGCATTTAATTATATTATGAAATATTAGATTCTTATATTTAAAATATATTATAAAATACTAAAATGTAAGATGAATTGTAATAATTAATAATTTTATTGTTTATGATATTAAAAAATATAAAGGTATTTGTTTTAGTGTATGATAAACAATGGAAGGGATGATTCATTTAAAGGATCGAAAATATCTTTATAAGTGTCCAAGGATCTAGCTACCCTATTTTAGATCATTTTAGAAGGTCTAGAATTAGGGTTTTTCGTACAAAGAGAAATAACAACTTATAACAGTCTACATTTTTTTCTTTGTACAGCTCAGTTGTATTATATTCAACATTTTTCTTACTTTTATCTTTTACAAACGAAAAAAAAACTGAGAACATTGAGTTTTTTTGTCAAAACTCCTCAAGCAGCTGAACCGAAATAGGCTTAGTGAACATATCGGTAGATTGATGTCGAGCTGATATATTGACTTGGAGCTTGCCAGTTCTGACTTTCTCTCGTACAAAGTGAAGATTTAACTCGACATGTTTGATTTTGGCATGATGGACTGAATTCACAGCCATAGAGACCGTGATGGTGTTATCACACCAAATGGTAAGGATATCAGCCAGTATGAGCTTCATGTCACAAAGCACCGAGTGGATCCACGTAAGATCAGAAGCTTTATCGGCCAAACTGAGATATTCCGCCTCAACCATTGAACAAGAAACAACTCTTTGCTGATAAGAAACATAACGTTCTAAACATAATGAACCATAAACAATAAAGAAGAAACGATTGATTAAATTTGGTTTACCTCAAGCCATTGTTGACAGGTTCAGAAAAACAATCAAAAAAATAATCAGGATCTTCGAAATACTCACCCGCACTATCGATGGTGTATTTTTCTGAATGTAGATTGGTATTTTGGGACCCTATTGTATATATATTTGTAGCTAATTGATTCAACCAATCATTGAATTAAAATCAACATTTATGACCGAAATCTTGAATTTTGATGGAATCAAAATTGACAATCAAAGCCATGATTTTGACAATCATATATATGGTCATTGACCATTTTCTAAATTAAAGGAAAATAAATCTTAACATTCTCCCACTTGGTCAATACCAATAATCTAAAGAAATACAAATCACGGATCATGACGATTAGTCCTCTAAAAGTGAATGTAATCTTTCATGTATCACAATGCATCAGAATCTATAATCTAAAGTCCATCATAAACTTAATGAATAAACTCAATGTTTACTCTATGTTCAAACTTTATTGATAATTCTCAAAAATAAATATAACAAAAATTGCACAAACTAAATGAGAAAACATCAAACTGAATAAGAATTTTATTATTAAATTGAATGTACGTACAATGAAATTAGATAGTGGAACCAAGTCTCATTTGTACTACATGCTTCTGAAATTCTTTGGTGGCATGCCTTTAGTCAAAGGATCGACGATCATATACTCAATGTTAATGTGTTGGATGACCACTTTATTTTCTTTAACAAGTTCTTTAATAGCCAAGTATTTTTATGTCGATATGCTTACTTCGACTCCCACTCTTATTATTCTTGGTTATGAAGACAACAACTGAGTTATCGCAATACATCTTTAGAGGTCTCGAAATAGAGTCAACGACCCTTAGACCAGAAATAAAACTCTTCAACCATACACCATGCGAGGTTGCCTCAAAACAAGACACGAACTCGGCCTCCATAGTGGAAGTGGCAGTTAAGCTCTGTTTGGCACTCCTCCATGACACGACTCCTTCAGCTAGCATGAAAATATAATCCAAGTGGATTTTATTGAATCTATGCAGTCAGTGAAGTTAGAGTCTGAGTAGCCCATCACCTCCAAATTATCAGTCTGTTTGTACATGAGCATATGGTCCTTTGTTCCTTGAAGGTATCACAACACCTTCTTTGCAGCTCTCTAGTGGTCGATGTCTGGATTACTCGAATATCTTCCTAACATTCCAACTATATAAGCAATGTCAGGTCTAGTGCAGACCTGAGCATACATAAAGCTTCCAACAACAAGAGAATAAGGAATGTTCTTTATTTTTTCCCGCTTAAAATCATTCTTCGGGAATTGGTCCAAACTGAGTCAGTCATCTTTCATAATATGTGCAATACTTGGTGAACAATCTTTCATCTGAAACCTCTCTAAAACTTTGTTAATGTAGATCTTTTAAGACAAACCCAAAATGCCCCGAGACCTATCTCTATGAATCTTAATGCCTATCACATAAGACGCTTCATTCATATCTTTCATGTCAAAGTTCTTATTGAGAAATTGTTTCACCTCATACAATAATCCTTTATCATTAGTTGCAAGTAATATATCATCCACATACAAAACGAGAAAGCATATTTTACTCCCACTAACCTTCTAATATATACAATGATCCATGATATTTTCTTCAAATCCAAAAGAAGAGATGACATCATGAAATTTCATATACCAGTGACGAGATACTTGTTTTAAACCATAAATGGATTTCTTTAGCTTATAAACTAAATGTTCACTTCCTTCAGAAAAGAACCCTTCAGGTTGTTTCATGTATGTAACCCCTTATTTTTATCTTGAAGAGTACGACAGGTTTAAGATTTATATTTAATACTTGGTCAATAAATAAACCAGAAAGTAATTTCAAAATACCAAATTATATCATAATTGTTAAACCATAGTTATAATCAAATACCTTGAATAATAATAATAATAAATCAAATATCCCAAATAGATGCATAAACTTAAAATATTCCGATCCCTAATATTTCCAAAACAATAAAGTATAATTTCTGACAACTAACATATTGAAAATAATAATTGAAAATAAAGTATCTGGTTGAGATCTCCGAGTACCAACTCCTAGGTCCGAATATCTAAAATATTAAAAAAAAGGGTGAGCTATAAAGCTCAGTGTGTCTCTATAGTGCCGTCTTAAATTGCATAAGCATTCAGTTCACAGACATATAATATGTAAATAATCAAAATAAATGTCTCAATGAGTGATGAATGCAATGTCACAGAGAATGCAATCCCATACTCCGAATGCTAAACACAGTGTTGATAAGGCCAACTGAGTATGAAACACAGTATGATAAAATAAGCATTTAGTTCACATACATATAACATGTAAACCCTCACCCCTTATTTCTACAAAGCACAGTGTGGTAAAATCACCTTCCTCCGTATAATCCACCCCATGCACATGTAATTCATTTAATGCAAATGTACTCAATGTCTCAGCACAAATAATGTTATGAAACATACAACTCAGATGGTTTGATCATATTATCATAGAGTATCACAAGAATTCAGTATCACCATAAACAATTAATCACAAAACACAATCTAGCACAAGAAGAGAACAAACCTCTCAATAGCACAAGTACTACTACTGACATGAACGTTTACCACGATTTAAGCTAGGTCCCGCTCTAGCTGAGTCAGAGCCTACAATAAATTTTATTAATTAAACTTATTCTAAAATAATACTATGCTACCTAAAAGAAATTAAAAGGAACACATACGCGAATCACGAGCGACGCTCGCAGGAGTCGATCGAACATGAGGTGGAGGCGGAGGAGGTAACATGTTCTCTTTAGAGTCTACGTCGTTTGAAAAAGACCACAAAAATTCTAATTAAATTCTCAATCAAGTCTACTTACCCAAGTAACACATAAAAGGGTCAAAACATGGCTTTCGGGGTTAGAACTTGGCAAAATAGACTGCAAAAACGAACTCAGAACGTCGAAAAAGGTCGAGATAGGGTCTTTCAAAAAAGTCAACGATCAACGGTCAATGATCAAAGTCAACAGTCAACGGTCAACTTGCTGACGTCATTAATGACATCATCGCTGACGTCATTGGTGACATCATTGGTCTAAGGGTCAACCGGGTCGGGTCAGTCATAGTCTACGAGTCAGATACGGGTTGGTTCGATCCATAGGTTAAAACTGGTTCACCAATAGTCGGTTTAGGGAATCGGTTCAGTTTCTCTTACTTTTTGGACCGGTTCAGTTCACTCTACCATTCCTAAACCTTCCTAACCCGATCCCACCCACTGAAAACCCTAACTCACAAACATCACTGCAGGCAACCATCTCCCGCGATGACCGAAGACACCAGCGACAGCTTTTTCTCTTGTGGATTATAAATCCTTACTTCAATTATATGGTTTAGCCTTATAGTGATCCTTTTCAGAGATAGTCTCATGAATGTGATCACTCCCACTAATTAAGTCATTCTCAAAAAATTTTGCATTTCTCGATTCTACGATTCTAGTCCTGTGAGATGGACGATAGAATCTACACCCTTTAGAATTTTCTGGATACCTAATGAAATATCCACTAATGGTTCTCGGGTCTAGCTTTTTCTCTTGTGGATTATAAATCCTTACTTCATACGGACAACCCCAAACATGTATATGTCGCTGTAATACCCGAATTTCGTCCGGGTTCAAATATAAAATAAGGCCTACGTAAATATAATTAAATGAATAAATAAATAGGTAATAACCAAAACTCAAAAAAGAATAAAAATAAATAAATAATATATATAAAAAATATAAAATAAACAAACAAAAAATAACAAAAAAAAATATTAAATGAAGGAGGTTAAGATTCAGTTACTCATATGGATAAGATGGGAAGGTTTCCATCGGTTTCAAAGGGAGGAGTCGACAGAGAGGGGAAGGAGGACCAATGGAAGTGACATTTGTTTGGGGGGTTGCTGGATCGGAAATTTGGTCTCGGTGATCTCCAGAATTCTAAGGAATTCGATGGCAACAGTGTGCCCCAACATTGGTGCTTGCTTAAGGAAATTAATAGCTTCAAAATATGGGGTTTTGGTGACCATGGAGAGATGGAAGCTTTTCACATGGAAACACGGGAGAAAACCGGTGTTCACATCGATGGAACCTTATCGAATATAATAAACAAGAACCTCTGAAACACCCCATATTCGTCACTAACATCGATCCTAAAAACAACCGTATAAGGGAAATCTATGGTTTGGTTAAACCGAGTCTCTCTGTGTGTGTTTTCTGGATTCGATTATTTATCTGCCGGAGCATGCTCGCTACCGTGGGAACCATTCCATTCCATTTTCATATTAGGAGAAATCATGTTGGACCCATCATCAAACCGACACAAGGAGTTTAATTTCAAAAGTGAACTTGCGATCATGGAACTGGAAATTTAGGTTAGTATTCACTTCAATTATTGTTGTTTTATTATATATATTGAAATCTATTTCTTTTTCTAATATTATTGATTGTTAAAGCTTTTATTTTTATTCAATGTTTTAATTTATTTAATTGTTTTTTAATTAATATTTATATGTTTGCATGTTTTTTTTAAACCATATAGTATAATTGTTTAGGGTGATACTTAATTTTCACGTAGATTAATTAAATTAGAGCCTTTTTAGGGTTAGTCACTCTAATTAAATTAGAGCCTTTTAGGGTTAGTCACTTTAATTAAATAATTAATTAAATAGGGAGATAATTTAGTAACGATGACGTTCTAATCATATACCTTGGATAAACTAAGTGGTCAGTATCATGAAATGGCATTATGTTGACCAAGAGTGTACTTCGGTATCGTATTCGGCGCGTCATTGAAACGTAGAAAATGATAAATATTTTAAGGTTAGAATTTAATAAAATTAATTAGGCAAAGATTAGTAGCACCAATAGAATTATTAATTTTGTTTGGTGTCGAAATGGTAGTGTCCGTGCATTCGGATGTTATCATAATACACCCGGTGAAATTAATAATTTAATAGGATTTAAATATTTAAATTGATGGAGCCTTTTTAGGTTAAAACTTAAAATTGACAAGATAATAACCGGTCATTCATTTAAAACCTTTTAAGTCAAAATTTATATTTCTTTAAATACGAGTCAAGGTTTCCTATTATAGGACGTCTTATTCAAAACTCGTATTTAAAAGAAATGTATCTTTTTATCCAAAAGGATATTCTTATTTGAGCGATATTTATTTGCCAATAATGAATTAAATTAATATTATTATTCGAAATACCAAAATGCCACGTGTAATTAAAAGGTACCGATTTTTGGGCGCTCGTAAGGGTCGTCCTTACGCGTAACCGACTCCCGAACCCAAATATTTTTAATGAATCTCTGGTCTGTTTTATGGTGTCTGGCCTACCAAAGTGGCCGGTGGCGACTCCAAATTAATTTTAAAATTAAAAGAATATAAATTTTGTTTTTTCATATTTAAAAGCAATAAAAATCGATTTTCCAAAATCAACTCGCCAGACTATTTTCCATTCTCTTTCGGTTTTAAAATGGTCGCGACAGTCGCAAACTAGATTTCCAACCCTTAAACAATTCGAAAAGAGTTTTGGCAATAACCTTAGTTGAAACTCTGTTTAATATATACACAGTCGTCTTAAATGCTTCGGTCCACAAGAATTGAGGAAGATTTGTGTTACTCCTCACACTTCTTACCATGTCCATTAATGTTTGATTCCTTCTTTCAGCCACACCATTCTGATCCGGAGAACCAGGCATAGTATACTGGGTAACAATCCCATGTTCTTGAAGAAAGTTGGTGAACATACCAAGTGCTCGTCCAGCCTTAGTGTATGGTAAGTACTCTCCTCCTCTATCTGATCTTACTATCTTAATTGGTTTTCCATATTGTTTCTCTACTTTAGCCTTAAAATTTTTAAAAACATCTAAAGCTTCGTCTTTGGAACGAAGTAAATAGAGATACATATACCGTGAATAATCATCAATAAAGGTGATAAAATATTTTGGATTACTAGCATTCATATCAGGACAATAAATATCATTATGTATGATTTCTAACAGGCTTTCACTTCTCTTAGCACCTCTTTTAGACTTATTAGTTTGCTTACCCTTAATGCTACTGACACAAGTCTCAAAATCAGAAAAATCAAGAGTATTAAGCACTCTTTGATTCACTAATCTTTTAATTCTTTCAATAGAAATATGTCCCAATCTACGGTGCAACAATATAAAGGAATTTTCATTAACAACACAATATTTAATATCAGCAGTAACATTCAAAGAACAATGAATCAAATTATTTTGTAATTTCATCATATATATAGACCATTACATGATGCACCACATCTAATAATTTTAGATTTATTCATCAAAGTGAAACTAGAGTCTGAAAAATTGAAAGAAAAACCAAATGACACAAGCCTCGAAACTAAAATTAAATTCTTAGAAAAACTAGGTACATAAAAGGTTCTTTCCAAATGAAAAAAAAATCACTGCTCAAAGTTAAACTGCAAGCCCCAATAGCTTCCACATGTGAACTCGTCTTTGCTCCAGAGCAAATAAAACGTTCACTGCCCACTGGTTTCCTTAAGTTTGTCATAACCTGCAAAGGTATTTAATATATAGATTGTAGATCCAGAATCAACCCACCATGTGTTATAATTAATTTCAACCATATTAGATTCATAACATACAAATGAAAAGTAACCTTTCTTCTTCATCCAGGACCTGAATTTCACGCAGTCTTTCTTAATGTGCCCCTTCTTTTTACAGAAAAAACATCTAGACTCTTTCTTAATGTCCGGTTTTGAAGCTATCATTTTGGCCTTTCTTTTATTCTTGTCCTTGTCTTTCCTATCTTTTCCAGGTGTAGTCAAGTGCACTTTTTTCAGTTCTTCTGCTGTCAAACGTTCCTCCTCCTGAACACATATGGTCAGTAAATCATTAATGAACCATTTCCCCTTATGTGTTTAGGATATCTTGAATGAAATGTATTGCAAAGGCAATGTACACAAGATATAATAGACCAGGAAGTCCTCAAACATCTTTACTTCCAAATGCTTAAGCTGAGCTGATATATCCAACATCCACGTAATATGTTCACGAACTCCTTTTACCCTAGTGAGTCAGAGAGTTGAAAATTGCATGATCAAGGTGTTGGCCAATGATTTATCTGAAGTCTCGAATTGAGTATCAATGGCCTTCAGAAGTTCATGAACATTGTTAATCTTGTCGATAGATCCATGAATTCCAATGGAAATCCGAGTCTTAACAAACATCACCGAAAGGCGATTAGATCTTTCCCACTTCTCATACAAGTCAATAGCATCAGGAGAACTAGTCTCTATAAGAGCTGAAGGGTCGGGCTTTCTTATGGCGTAATCGATGTCCATCCAACCTAAATGTAGCATGATCATCTCTTTCCACACCTTATAGTTGTCATCTCTTCATTCAGGAACATCGTACTTGAAATCGGAAGTATTAATAAGCATAACAGTTGTAAACAAAAGAAAATTCATAACTGTAATTTTGAGATAAAATAAAATAATATTTTATCAATACAAAATATTATACCATAAATCTAGTGACATAAAACATGTCTATGGGCTAAAGTCTTACTCGATTAGATCAACACTTAATGATAAAACTATCAAAATATGTTCTTTTTCTTAATTTCTATGGGTAAATTAAGAAATATAATTGATATCTCATCCTAATTAATCAAGTAAAATCTTTGTGGGTAAATTTCACTACATCAATTATGATTAATTACAGTTAAATAATTTTTATGTAATTATTAAACTTATATAATAACATTAATTAATTAGAGATGATGTGGGTATTCTCTAACTAGTCAAAATTACACTAATTATACTATGTCAATTTTGTGCTTGATAAGAAAATAAATTTACCATATAATCCTATTTAAGCAACAAAATTATTTAGAGTAATTTTTAAATATTGTACACTATCTTAAAACATTAATTTCTATGCACTAAATTAAAAATTGATCAAATAATAATAATCTTATAAATTAAAATTATTTTACATAATTTCTGAAATCTTTACTCTAATTAAATGATAATTTGATTAATCACTAACAATTAGAAAACAATAAATTATATATATACATAATTATATATATAATTTTAAAGACCATATAAAATTTCCTATGATAAAACATAACATTTTGATGAATGAATTTTAATTCTTAAATCCAAATCAAGTATAATGAATTCACAATTTTAAAGTGATAATCCAAAATAAATTTGATCACACAATATATATCTTCAAGGAAAAAACAAAACTTAATGAAAAAACAACAAGCCCCAAAACAGTAAGTATAAAATATTTTCTTTATGAATAGATCGACTTCAACCTCATGACGAATAGAAACTAACTCGAATCTAAAACAAAATCCGACCAGAAAATAATATCTAATCAAAAACTTATATGATTATACATTAATTTTATTATGATTTGAAAACATTTAAACCAATATCAAAGCTTTTCAAAATATAAAACAAGGTAGAGAAGAATATGGCTCGGATACCAAATGATAAAAAACATAACGTTCTAAACATAATAAACAATAAACAATAAAACAGAAGCGATTGATTAAATTCGGTTTTCCTTCAACCATTGTTGACGGGTTCAAAAAACGATCAGAAAAACAATCAGGATCTTCAAAATACTCACTCGCACTATAGATGGTGTATATTTTTAAATGTGAATTGGTATTTTGAGACCCTATTGTATATATATTTGTAGATGATTGATTCAATCCATCATTGAATTAAAATCAGCATTTATGACCGAAATTCTTTGAATTTTGATAGAATCAAAATTGGCAATCAAAGACATGATTTTGACAATCATATATATGGTCATTGACCTTTTTCTAAATTAAAGGAAAATAAATCCTAACATTTGCTTCTTGGATCTCTAGGTAAGAAGATGCTGACCAAGACAAATGCAGAAACCAGAGACCGAGCATCGATCGTCAATATCTCTACCCCAATCGGCATCAAAATATGCATGAAGAATAAAGAGGTATCTGGTTGAGGAGAAAACCATAATTCAAAATCAAGTGTGCCTTTGAGATAAGGTAGAATTCTAACAATAACATTCCAATGAACATCAATAGGTTGTTGCATGAATTGAGATATTTTATTAACGGAATAAAAAAATATCAAGTTGGGTATGACAAAGGTATTAAAGTGCTCTAATAACATTTCAATAACCATGTGCATCAGGGAGAGCTTCCCCATCATGTTTACTCAGCTTCGGATATGAGACTATAGGACTAGAAGTTGGCTTGTTGTCAAGGAGGTTAGTGCGTTAAAGTAAGTCAAGAATATATTTCCTTTGAGTTAAAAATATTTAAGATTGAATGTGATGAACTTCAATGCCAAGAAATAGTTAAAATTCACTCATGTTCTTGAGAGAATTTTTTATGAAGAGCATGAATAACCTCAAGAATATGCGACTTTGAGTTGCCTGTAAGCAAAATATCATTAACGTAGACAACAAGATAAGTGATCTAACCGGATAAGGCCTGAACAAATAAGGACTTACCAGCTGCTGAGTCTGTAAAGTTGAGTCTTAGAAGGAAAGACTAAAGCTTAAGGAACCAATTCCGAGGAGTATGTCTTAAGCCATAGATTACTTTGTTCAGCTTACAAACAAAATGAGTATTGTGTGGTGATGTATGTATGAAACCTAGAGGTTGATGCATATAAATGTCTTCAGTGAGATCTCCTTTAAGAAACATGTTGCTAACATCAACCTGACACTTGCCAACAATTCAAAACAACAATGGAAAATAAAATATTTATTGTGAAGAAGCGAATGATTAGACTGTAAGTATCTAAAAAATCATATCCCAGAATTTGAGTAAACCCTTTGGCAACGAGACAGATTTTATATCGATAAATTAAGCCATCAAAATTATACTTAATGCGAAAGATCTATTTGCAATCAATTGCTTTTTTACCAGCTGGTAAGTCGACAAGCTCCCAGGTGTTATTATTCTAAAGAGCAAAACTAAAATTAATAACATATAATATTTTTTTTGTTTTTTTTAGTTTATAACAAAATCTAAAAGGATAATAACAATAGTAATAACAATAAAATTAAAGAAAAAAGAAATATATACAAAGTTAAACAAAAATAAAATAAAATATATAGTATGATAATATTTTTTTGATTTTTGAATTTAAAACACAAAAAATAATATTTTCGATTTCTTTTAGTTTAATAATTACAAGACCGTTATTTAAAATTAAAACAAAAATTTGAAACTCGGGTTTAAATCTTAGATAAAATTAGTGATTACACAAGGTAGATTGCAAGAAAAAAAAATTCTTCACCTCTATCAGTTTGAATCGCTTTTATTGAGGCTTGATATTGATTCTTGACTAAAGCCATAAACAAGGTGAAAACTATTTTGGCTTCAGATTTAGTTTTCAACAAATAAAGCCAACAATTTCTGGTGCATAATTCCTCAAAATAAATGTAATAATGACCATTAGACAATATGGGTGATGGTCCCAAAAGATCTACTTCAATCATTTTAAAAGGATTAAAATATATAATAGTGGATCTAAAGAAGGGAAAAGTACGACTCTTGCCCATTTGACATGCCTGCATATAAAATTTGCATCTAAAATAAAAGACTTACGCAAAACTTTAGTAATTGTATCCTTAGCTGAGTTCCCCAAACGCTGATGCCAAAGAGAATATTCAGTGACTGACTATGCATTAGCTGTAAAAATTGTGGCTGAAAGTTAAGAAGAACCACTGAAAAACAAATAAAGACCTTCTTCCTGAGTACCTCGCAAAAGAACCTATCCTGAAGTTTCATCCTTCACATAACAGGAATCAACATGAAACTCTAAAAATATTGATCATGTGTAAATTTGGACACTCAGAGTGATATTTGGCACATGTAGCAAATGGTTAACACTAAAATCACTGAATGATGTGAGTAATTTAGTATGACCAATATGAGAAATAGATAAAATAGAACCATCTCCTAAACACACTTGGCCCTTACTAGAATACTGTGAAGCAGAAGTAAAAAGACATATCGCCAGTCACATGGTGGGTTGCATCCGAATCATCAGAAAATCATGTGTGAAAGGTGATACCAAACGTTTTGGCCATAATAGAATTAACCTGAACTGTATTAGTGGATAGCTCTTTAGGCTGTTAAGCAGGTGGAGTAGTAGTAGTGACGTATGGATCATAAGCTACCTCAAAAGGATCAAGATGATAGATTGCATGACAAACATTTGCCTAAGGAGGTATAGGAGCTGAAGAAAGAACTGTCATTAAAGTAACTCCTTTAAAATTCTGATCAAAACGATGTCAACATCTATCAACAAGATTACCTAATTTGCCACAGAGGTTGCACTAAGGGCGAGGACGTCCTTTGTAGCCACTATTGAAGAGTTATGGAGAAGGATGACGAGGATAGGAACAAGGAAGTTGAGAATTACCTCCTAAAGAATCAGCCTCTAGAACCATAGTATTATGTATACCAACAAGATAACAAAGAGGATCAGAAATACGAGACTCGACATCAACCAACAGGGAAACGACATCATCAATGGTATAAGGCTCTTTGTTGATAGAAATCACAATAATAAAAAGATCGAACTCAGATGGAAGACCATTTAAAATGGTAGCAATATATTCAATAGAGGAGACAAGACTTCCAAAAGAGGCTAACAAATCACAGATCTCCTTGATTTGCATGGTGTAAGCTCGCATCGAAAGAGTAATTTTCTTAATGGTTCGAAGGAGATAATAAATATGCATGATTCGAGTGGTAGATAACTGAGAATAAAGCTGAACGGTAGTGGTCCAAATAGAAGCAGTTGTTTCCGCACCAACAAACTGAGAAAGAATAATCGGACTAATAGTGGACAAAAGCCAAGATGCAATAAAGCTATCTTGCTTAATGAAACGCAGGTACACAGGATTCAAAACCCATTCATTGTTATAACCAGGCAGAAGCTTCGTCGGAGGCTGAATGGTAGGATCAAGGTAAGATTCTAACCCTTGACCACGCATCACAAGAATCACTTATTACTTCCATAAAAGAAAGTTAGTCTCATTTAGACTAATACTTATCCTCTTATTGGAGAAGGAAGGAACAGACGAGTCATCA
The DNA here is from genome assembly GCA_035048815.1 of Abelmoschus esculentus. NCBI lineage: Eukaryota > Viridiplantae > Streptophyta > Magnoliopsida > Malvales > Malvaceae > Abelmoschus > Abelmoschus esculentus. The sequence goes on along the minus strand of JAUCBN010000026.1, from coordinate 4,478,248 downwards.
AGGGAGGCAAAAGCTTGATCCTCTAGAAGAAGCATGGGAGACGAAAGCAGGCCCATATGAAGTTTCAAAAACGTCTAGATAACTGATACCATATTGAAAAATATAAAGGTATTTGTTTTAGTATATGAGAAACAATGAAATGGATGATTCAAAGGATTGAACAGACCTTTATAGGTGTCTAAAGATCTAGCTATCCTAATCTAGATCATTTTAGAAGATCTAGAATTAGGATTTTTCGTACAAAAAAAAATAAAAACCTATAACAGTTTACATTTTTGTTTTTTTTTTTACAACTCAATTGTATTATATTCAACATATGAAATTAGAAATAATGGAACCATTTGATCATTCAATTTTTTATTTATTATAATAATGAGATTAGTTAAAGTGATAAATAATTTATTATTATATAATTAAGTCTTAAGTTCAATGTATTATATAAAAAAACTTTCGTCAAAAAGTGTATTCATTAAAATTAAATATAAAATTAATTAATGTGAAATCTTGAAAATCGAAATTACAACTCAAAATAAAACTGTGTTTATTATCAGTAAACTTTTATACTAAAGCGATTAAAACAAAACTTTGGATTCTCTTTAATATAATTATGTTTATAGATAAATAAAATTTAAATTCTTTTAAAATTCAATTAACTTTATTAACCATTATATAATAATGCATTACAAAATTTGATTCTAATTAACGGTGAGTATTTGATCGAGTTGGGTCAAAAATTTTAAGTTACTTAAGTCGACGAATTTAATTTTATTATTTGAGCTTTCATTCAAAAATTTTCGAGTTGAAGAAATTTGAGTCGCGTTGAAACGAGTGGAGTTTTTTAGTTCTTATAAAAATTTAATTGTAATTATTTATTATGTTATAGTACGATTTAGTTTAATTTAATCAACTTTCATTAATCATATAATATATGTTTATATATATTCATATTTTTTCATCTTTTTATATATCTGTATATATCTTAAAATTTTGAATGACTCGTCTCGAACATAGAAATAAATCCTCTAATTACTAAAAATTTTGAGTTATTCGAATTTTTATTTTATAATTCATTTTTTTAAAATTTTTTTTGAGTCGAATTAAGTTTGTAAAATTTCAATTAGAATTAAAACGAACCTAGTATTTTCATCTTAAATTAAATTATTCAAATTTTTTGAATCGATTCGAATTTTGTTCCTTAATTCCAACAACAAGAAATAATCGGGAATAAAATTGTAGTTTTGAAGCGGGACCTATTGGGAATCAAAGTATAACTTACCCACTCAAGTTGAGAATAAAGAAAGACCTGTGGGACGATGCCCTAAGGCCTGGTTGGAGGAGAAGGTAAGGATTATTTTGATAATCGAAAGCAAAATTTTCAATCATTTATTAATTTGTTATTTTGTATTATTGAATTATTAATTATTATGATAATAATGACATGATATATTAATAAGAGGAACCTTTTCTAATTCAATATTTAAATTTTAAATAAAACATTAAATAAATATTCTCTTATAATATCAGAACTATAATTTTCTTGGAAAAAGAATAAAAAATTAGAACTATAAATTCCATGGGAATACTTCTGCACGGAAATGTGTTGTTTCTCTTCCCCGGTGAGCAAAGTAGGATAATTTAAAATCCGCCCAATAAATAATCAGTGACTTAATATATTTAATATCAATGTTATATAATTACTTTGTTTTATTTTTTATATATATTTTTTAAATTTGTATTATAAGTTTATTGGGCCAATGGATATCTATTGGATCGATTTTGAACACCCCTAATAAGCAGTAGGGGTGTTCATTACCGGTATTCAATTTTTAGGTACACGAAAAATTGGGTACCTAGTTTCTTTGAATACTAATTTTTTTAATTTGTATCTCGGTACATTTATATCGAGTACATATTATCGGGTACCTGTAAAATTCAGGTATCTAGATATCGGGTAACATGTACCCGATATATATTAAAATAAAAAAATCATATATTAAATATATAAATTTTAAAATTTTATAATATATGAACAAATATAAAAATTAGTGATAAAGTTAATTTTAAAATATTTAGATATATATACATATATATTTATTAAAATTTACCACTAAAATAATATTAAAAATATTAATATCATTTTTCTTTCGGTATTAACAAATTAATAAAGTATATTTAATTTTTTTAAAAATTAGAAGTATTTAATACAATTTAATTATATATATAAATATTAAGGAATTTATATTAAAAATATAATTTAAAATTAATTGGGTCGGGTCAAGTGCCCGGTAACTAAACAAATCAATCAATTATTTTTGGGTCAGATACTTGACTCGATCAAATAATTTTTTTGAGAAGCACCAGATATTTTTTACGGGTAGTTGAGTAACCGAATCGGATCAACCAAATCAAATAATTTTAAAACCCCTGAAGAGCAAAACTTCCCACGTAGGTTGCTAAAAATATCCGCAGTGTTTTGTAGGATAAACTATCCGTTCGATACATATTTTTTATTTATGTTATATTTTATTTTAATACTTTGTCCTTAAAAATTTACTTGTACACTGATAATAATGATAATAGAGGAGAATGGGTTTTTGTTAGTTTTAATTGTACGCTGATGATAGTACTTGTGCATAATCCAGTCCCTGAAAATATCAGTCACGTGTTGCTTAAGAGAGAGAAAATAACAAATGACAAAATATCAGTTATTTATCTTTTATAATTAATTTGTTGTTAATTTTTGTAATGAGTACAAAATAGAAATAAAATATAATATTAAATATTAATTTTTTAAAAAGTAAATAGAATAAAAAATAAAAATTGAGCAATAAATAGGTAATTTACCCATTTTATTATGAACGGTATTTCAAGAGTATATTCGTGCCATTGACCTTGACCAGCTTAGACAAACAAGTAGTAGCATGTTGTAAATAAATAATAGCTTGGTAGTTTCTTACCCAGTCAATATATTTGAAGATTATAATGTAAACTTTTAACCTATTAAAATTCATATAAATATATAATATTTTAATAAATTCATACAAACATAATATGGATAGAAGAATAACTCTCATGTTGTACTTATGGATGCCAGTGGAATTTTCAAGAATTATAGGGTGTTCATTAGGAATTTTAAAAAAATTATATTGCTAACATGTTTTTAAAAATATCAATTCAAAACACTAACAATTGTAATTGCATTGTTTGGATAAATAATTTTAGAGAAAAATTACTATTCATTACGATTGCAATTATATATATATTTTGAATTATAGTCAATTCATTCTATAAAATATAATTATACAAGGAAATTAATTAAATAATTCAGGTCGATTTCCGAATCGAATTAACCAAAATCAAGTTAACTGAAATTTTAAAATTTTAACCGTTAATTGAACTGAATTATCTTTAACCGAATTAACGGAACCAAAATTATTTCAGTTAATTAGCCGAATTAACCGAAATTTATTATAAATTTCGGTTAAATTACATAATACATCACTAAATTATGCTAAAATAATTTTTTAGTCACTAAACTTTTATTTTATATTAATTTAATACAAAATTTAGTTACCATTTTATAATATAAAAAATTTAATGAACATTTTATAATTTTTTAAAAGTTAAACGATTAAAAATAAATATGTATAATATATATAGTAATTTCGGTTAATTCAGTTAATTAACCGATAACTAAAATTTTAAAAAAACATTAACCCAATTTATCAAAAATTAACCAACTGAATTAACCAAAAAAAAAATTAATTCGATCGGTTAATTCGGCTAAAACTGAATAATGCACACCTAATAAAAATGAATAAGAGAAACTCAAAACTCAAACATTTATGATCCTCAAAAACACACAAATCACAGAATAATTTTAATCATAATTTAAAAGTGAAAATATTTTAATTATAGTTAACATAGTTAAAAAGGAAGATTTCAAATGAAATAGATTTATGATTTTTATATTTTAAATTAAATTAAATTGATTTTTTCTTTTTTATATTTAATTTAATAGTTATAGATATAATATTGAATCAAATTCTTTAATTTAATTAATAATTTTAATTTTTTATTGAATATCTTAATTTGATCATTGTATTAAACTTTAAAAAATAAATCATATTGCAATTTTAAAATTAAATAAATATATTAATTTGATGATTATATTTAACTATATTAAAACAATTTAAATATTAAGATATTCAATAAAATTTAAATTATTAATTAAATTAAAGAACTTATTCAATATTATATACATAAAATTAATAAAATAAATGTGAAAAAATATTCAACTTACCTTAAAAGTAAAAACTATAAATTTATTTTCATTTTAAATCTCCCTTTAACTACATTAAACTTATTTAAAATGTTCTATCTTTAATTTAATTATCTGAATTGATTGAGTAATTTTGTAATTTTAACAGTTTTTTTTTCTTAATATTTACTACATTATAAGACATATATAAAATAAAATAATTCATATAATTAATAATAAGTTGACATAATAATAAAATCTTGAGTTTATCTGTTCAAAGTTCAATCCATACTTAGGTTATCTTATTTTTTCAGTCTGATGATGACATGTGACGGTTTTTAGTATTTACTATATTATAAATATATATAATAAAATTTAAGTAAATAATATTAAAATAATCTTTTAATTATTTGATTTTACATTAGTTACTTATGAGTGAAGTAGGCGAGATGGACAATTGTGTCCGTCATAAGAATGATTGACTCATGATGAAAGCGTCACAAGGTTGAGTGAGGAGAATGTCACACGTGAAAAGAGACGAATACATTAATCTCATGTTAAGAAAAAAAGAAAGGTCTTAAGATATATAAGTGATGATATTGCATATCCTATCAGTCATGTCCTTTAGGAAAATGTAACAAGATAATTAATTGATACATTGACAATAAAAAAGCACGCTAGTTTAAAAATTTAAATACTCAATTTATGGTGTAGAATTTATGAGTTTATGTTTAATAGTTTAAAATTTAGTGATTGTAAATAAAATTTAAAATTTATAGATTAACACCTAAATTCTCAACATATTAACTTAGAACATAAACGCTAACCTCTAAACCCTAAATCATAACATTAATATCTAAATTTTAAACTTATACACCTTAAATAGACTCCTTAAACTCTAAAACTACCGTGCTTGTGAAAACTAAAAATTTTCACAGCTAGTCTATTGAGATATAAATCCTTACTATATATATTATAAGATATGTATAAAATAAATATATTAAATATCAAATAAAATATTTAAAAATTTAAATAAATTCATCTAATTATCAATGACATATAATTCATCTAATTGATTAATTAATTTTATTTAATTAAATTAAAATCATGATTAATTAATATAATATTTAACTAACAAAAATTAAATATATAATTGTATTAATTTTTGTTACTACTATATTACATCCTCATTAATTTTTTAACAATAACATTAAAATAAGATTTATTTTTAAAAAAATTGAGGATCTAATAATTAATTGTATAGTTGATCGGTTTAACCTAAAAAAATTAAAGTTTAGGAAATGAGGGCAAGTTTATTATCAAACCCAAAATTTACACCTGTTTTACGAATGTCTGTATCCTTTCTTTCCAGGTTGTAGAGTGGCTAGGTTCTGTTAAACGAAAAACCCAAAAAAACATGGGAGGCAAAGGGAGGAGGAGGGAGAAGAATTATAGAGCTGCTCATGGTGGTCCGGCCAGACTTCCGCCGCCGCCTGATCCCACACAAGTCGAGGCCATACCTTCTAAACTCCGGCAAATCATGTCCTTAACCGAATCTCTACACGGTTCCTCACATCTCTTTTCTGTTTCATTATTAGTTTATTTTCTTTCCCGTCCTTCCACTTCTTAACGTGTTCATCTTCTTTCCTTTTCTAGGTGAACACAATGCAGCAGAAGGAGATGCCGATCAAAAGGTGGGATTTATCATTTGAATTGACTGATTATGTTTCGTTTCAAGCTTAATTCGGTTGAGTTTAAATCCATGTACTGTACTTTTCATTAATGCAGAAAAAACAAGTGGCGAATGGAGTTAATAAGTTAAAAGGTAATGAGATCAGAGATGGAAGTAATGCGTAACAGACCTTAATCCACACAATGAAAAGAAAACAGGAAGAAAAGAGAAATAAAATAAAGGGAGACTTGAGAAAATATCGGAGACACTCTGAAATTCATTCCATAGCAAAAACGACAAAATAAAACCGTTTACAAACCAACCATATAATCTCTCCATAACAGATTAAACGCAACGTTTCAATATCTGCATTCAATCCTCAAAACACAGCACTTCATTAAATATTAATAACTAACGTTAAAAAAAAATTGAATTCTAACGGCTATTAACAAACCAGCAAGCCTTGCAACGGTACTCCCTCCTCAACAGCATCCTTGACCTCAAGGATTAAAATTTAAAAACTAGACTTGAATCTGGTGTAATGGTTCTCAAGTGACATCTTCAGGAAATGAATTTATCCATTCAATTAAAACTTCAGTAATGGTCCTATTTCCTCATTTTCCCATCCTTCTGTCAAGAACTCGAACTGGTTCCTTAGCTATCCCTCCATCAGGACCTATCACTGGTAATTCAGGCTGATGGGGTTCAGTTCCAATATGCTTTTTCAATTGTGAAATATGGAACACAGAATGTACTCTAGATTCAGGTGGTAGCTGCAGCTTATAAGCAACCTTGCCAACTTTATCTAGGATACAAAATGGACCAAACCATTTGGGAGATAGCTTTTGACAGCTCCTAAACTTCACAGATTGCTGCCTATATGGTTGTAACTTCAGATAGACCCAATCTCCCACCTCAAACTTTCTTTCCTTCCTTTTCTTGTCAGCCTGATTTTTCATTCGGTATTGTACCCTCTTCAAATGGAATTGCAACATCTTGAGAGCAGCCTCTCTATGTTGTAATGTCCGATCTACACTAGCCACATTGGACTCACTAGCCAAATAAGGAAGATGAATAGGAGGATCTTGGCCATATAAAGCATTGTAGGGAGTGGTCTGAATGGCTGAGTGGAAAGATGTGTTGTACCACCACTCAACCAAGTGAAGCCAATGATCCCACTCTTTAGGTCTTTCCCTTATCATGCACCACAAATAGGTTTTTAAATACCTATTTAACCTCTCCGTTTGTCCATCTGTTTGGGGATGGTAAGCTGTCGATGGATGAATAACCACCCCAAGTTTCCTGAATAACTCCTGCCAGAAATGACTCATAAACACTCTGTCTCGATCACAAACAATTTTTCTAGGCAATCCATGAAGTTTGAACACTCCTTTCAGGAATAATTGAGCAACTTCCTGAGCTGTAAAAGGATGGCTGAGTGAAATAAAATGTCCATACTTAGACAGTTTACCCACCACCACCAAGATAGCATTCTTCTTCCTTGATCAAGGCAACCCCTCAATAAAATCCATGCTGATAGAGGACCAAACATCTTCAGGTATGGGCAGTGGTTGTAATAGTCCTTTAGGTCGAGTCACTTCATCTTTATTTCTTTGGCAAACTTCACACTCCCTCACTTTCTTTTTGATTTCTCTCCTCATACCCTTCCAGTAAAACTTCCCAGAAATTCTTCTGGTGATAACATGAGACCCTTAGTGTCCTCCAATGGCACTATTATGAAATTAATCTAGCAGTTCTTCCCTCAGATTATCATCATTTCCCACAACCAGTTTCTCTTTCCTCAATAAATATTCTCCATCCCATTGATATTTGCTATGCTTGTCAGACCCCTGCTCTATCTCTTTAACAATTTTAGCTAACTTAGCATCATTCTTACAAGAATCAGATATTCTTTTCAAAATCTCTGTATTCACCTTACTAATGGTCATGCATTGTGAAGGTTCCTCCTCTGGTCTCCTTGATAAACTGTCAGCCACTACATTTTTAATTCCACTTTTATAACACACCTTGAAATCATATCCTAACTTCACCAACCATTTCTATTGAGCTGGTGTCACAGCCTGATTCTCAGTTAAAAATCTCAGGCTATGATGATCAGTTCTCACCTTGAAATGTCTTCCTGTTAGATATACAGAACACCTCTTAACTGTTAACAATACTGCTAACATTTTTTTTTCATAAACTGACAGAGCCTTATATCTTACCCCCAACCCTTTGCTGAAGAAGACTAAAGGTTTTCCATACTGAATTAGAACAACTCCAACTCCTGAGTCAGAAGCATCAGTTTCAATAATGAACTCACCCTTAAAGTTTGGTAAAGCCAAAACAGGAGCAGAACACACATTTTCCTTCAATTTTTGAAACACAACAGCTTCCTTCTCAATCCATTTCCACCCATCCTTCCTTAAAAGGTCAGTCAAGGGCTTGGCCAAAACCTCATAGCCTTGAATAAACCTTCTGTAGTATCCAGACAACCCCAAGAAACCTCGCAATTCTTTGACTGATTTTGGATTAAGCCACTTCATAATGCAGTCAACCTTCTCCTGATCCATTGTAATATTTCTTTCTGAGATCACATAATCCAAGTAGTCCATCTTGCTAGCCCCAAATGAACACTTTGAATACTTAGCAAACAGTTGATGGTCCTTGAGTACCTTTAGTACCTCCCCCAAATGAATTAGGTGATCATTCCAGTTTTTAGAATAAACTAGGATGTCATTAAAAAAAACTAAAACCGATTTCCTCAAGAGCTTTTTAAAAACATGATTCATTAAGCCTTGGAAAGTTGATGGTGCATTTGTTAACCCAGAAGGCATGACTAGGAATTCATAGTGACCTTCATGGGTTCTAAATGCAGTTTTATGGATGTCAGCCTCCCACATCCTTATCTGGTGATAACCAAACCTCAAATCCAATTTTGAGAACACTCTTGCCCTTACCAATTCATCCAAAAGCTCCTCAATGACTGACATTGGAAATTTGTCTTTCACAGTGAGTTGATTGAGTTTTTTGTAATCCACACACATCCTCCAAGATCCATCCTTTTTCTTTACCATCACAATTGGTGAAGAAAAGGCACTATTACTATTTCTGATTATTTCAGCTGTCAACATCTCTTGTATCATCTTTTTTATTTCATCTTTCTGGGTGGCAGGATACCTATATGGCTTCACCTTCACCATTGAATTTTCATCCTGCAGAACAATTCTATGATCCCTTTCTCTTGTTGGTGGTAGGCCCTTTGGTTCAGCAAAGACTTTAGCATATTGGTCGAGTAGTTCTTTCAGTTCCTGTGGCAATGATTCATTCCCTCCTTTCAACTCTAATTGAGCATTCACAAACATCAGAGTGATGTTGTAACTACTGTGGCTTTCCCTCAATGTCTTTTTGCATTCACAAACATCAGACTGACACTTGTGTCCAGGAGTATACTTGGCAGCACACCAGAAACACAAGTCTTTTCTTCTTCTTTCCTCAATTTCATTTGCTGATATATTCCTCCCATTTCCCTTATATCCTTCTCCTCCAGGATTTTTCACCAAGCTAGGTGATGCTATTCCAGGATTACTTGCTTTTCTAGAGGCTACTGCTGATGTACTTCCCACACTTACATTACTTTTACTAACTCCAGAGAATACAGGTCTGTAAGGAACAGACAATATGGAAGGGGCCGGAGATTTTTGCATAAAACTAGAAAAGCTAGTGACTTTTTTAACAGCAGGATATAACATAGACTCTACATGCCCTGCAAGATTGAAAGCATCCAATAATTTCTTAGGTTGCAGCAACTTAACATAGGAACCAATCTCTAGTCTCAAATGATTTTTAAACATAGATAGAACATACTCATCTGGCAACTGTACTTGATTGATGAGATGAATAAACTCCTCATAGTATTTCTCAACCGTATCCTGCTGTCTAAGCTCCACTAAGTCTGCAAAAGGATCTTCAAAACCTCCTGAAGCAAAACGTTCCCTCATTTGTTTTATATAATCCATCCAACTCATGCCGTTGATATCACCACAAGACCTCATCATGAACTGGTGCTATTATAAGGCTCGACCCTCCAAATGCAACATAACTACCCTGATTTTAGCTCTATCAGGAACTGATTCAGCATCAAAGTATTGTTCCAGTTTTAAAAACCACCCTTGAAAATCATCTCCATCGAATCTTGGGCATAGTAATTTATAAGCAAAATTACAGGATTGATTGTTACCCATAGACTCTTTTGGTTCATCATCTAACACCACCACACCTGTTGGTTGTTGGACTGGCTCTACCACCCTCGATCCGGCTGCCTGGTTTTGCGTCTCCTGAGCACCTGGTGTAGTGCCCAGTATTCCTCCCTTCTCTGTGAGGACTCCTGTAGTGTCAATCTTCTTCCCAAGCCTGATCTCTAATAGCTTCTGAAAGTTAGCCATCATTCGCATTTCCATAGATTCCATCGACCCTTTAAGTCGGTTAATCTCTGATTGTAATCGGCTCGACTCTTGTCTCCAATCAGTCGGTTGATTCTGGGTTTTTGTGTTTACAGCTAAAGCTTGAGCTTCTGCAGCTACGACAACCGCCTGTTGATGCGTTTCCACCATTTTCGAGGATCAACGGAGCTCTGATACCCTTGTAACAGACCTTAATCCACACAATGAAAAGAAAACAGGAAGAAAAGAGAAATGGAACAAAGGGAGACTGAGAAAATATCAGAGAGACGCTCTGAAATTCATTCCATAGCAAAAACGACAAAATGAAACCGTTTACAAACCAGTCATATAACCTCTTCATAACAGATTAAACGCAGCGTTTCAATACCTGCATTCAATCCTCAAAACGCAGCACTTCATTAAACATTAATAACTAACGTTAAAAAAAATTTGAATTCTAACGGCTATTAACAAACCAGCAAGCCCTGCAACATAATAATAAGAATTTCAAGAAGTCTCGAGATTCAGATAGCGAGGAAAATACAATGCGGAGTGACAAAGGTGGAAAGAAAAACAAGAAAAGGAAGAGGAATCAAGTAACCGATCTCCGGTTTGAAATGACGGCCGCCTCATCCGGCTGCAGCTCTAAACGAAAGGAGCGCAAGAAAAAGTATTATCCCACAGTGCTCTTAATATATGCTCTTCTGAATTGTGTATATGATTTCGTTTTTTTAAGGTACGTTACTTGTAATTTACTAGAGATTGATCCTTGTGTAGGCATTTTGAAGCAAAGAAGAAAAAGCATAAGAGTGCTAGAACAGAAGAGAACCTAGATTTTCCAGGAAGAGAGATAGTAAAGTTTGGAGATGTGGTCGAAGCTCCGCCGAAGTTAGTTACAGTACCCAAGGTAATCTTTTATCCTTTGATATTACATCAATACTAGTTGTTTTGTTCTTGTCCTAACTAGGAGTTTTGGCTTTTGCCGGGATCAAAGACCTTACTTGATGCTTCCAAGGAGAGGCTTAGGTTGCAGGCTATGGAGTCCTATAGGAGTCGCAAAGGATGGAGCTCGAGACCAGGGGCCCCTCAACTACCTCCGGTGACTACATGATATTCAATTCGGCACTATTTCTATTTCCAGTGTTTGCATCCATTGACTTTCTCTAGTTGTTTCAGCTGGCTTAACTATATGCTGTAGACGATCACCCTGTTGAGTCTCAGCTCAATTTTCTCTAGACTATCAGTTCTTTCTCGTTTTATGTTTATATTCGATTATATACGCATATGTTTGCTACCTGCATTGAAGTGACTAACAAATCGATTTTCCTGAAATGAATTATGAAGTTTCAGTCAGAGAATTCAAGGTTCATGGCAAATTTCCTTACTACAGGAACTGTATGAAGGTAATGCATCTTTTCTAAATCCTCTTGGCTCTGGCTAGGCGAATTTGGCAATCGATATCTATAACCTCTGTCTATTTAGTAGCTTCCTTCACCTCTGCAACAACGTATTTATTCCAGGATGTTTGCAAAGCATATAGATAAAACCACGACAGAGGCTGGTGTTGTGTTTTTGGCAGCAATTATGAGGTTAGAACTCGGATGGAAGACATATTGACTTTAGTGTTAATTTTAAAAATCGAATGGAACTATCAATAATCTTTAGAGTAGGTAGTTAAAGTTTTTAGTCTCTATCTTCTTGTTTTCTTAGGTATTGAGTTTAAGACTCAAGAATAAAATTACTTTCTCTTCCGTTGGTAAAAATTGTTAAAAAAATGATGGAACATATCCTTTTTTTAACTTTGACTGTTCAAAGTTTCATCGATTAGAAAATAAATATATGAGGGTAAATAAATCCCAAATTTTATTTAACTGCAGCATTCGAAAAGAATTAGCTTTGCAGTTCACTTTCACACTTTTCTTCATCGCATTCTTAATTTTCTGGAAGACATTTAGTATCTCGATCCGAATCGGTTTAACTCAAAGTGTGAACTTTGTGTTTGAACCAAAATGTTGGGCTTTCATGAGTCTTATTGGGCTTATACGTGGATTAAAGTTGGTCTAAAAAGACCTTGTGGTAAAAGGGTAAATGCTTAAGTGGAAAAAGATGAAAGAATTAACCGACAAGATCAATATTGTTTGGAATAATATTACATCATGTATCTGCTTCAGTCTTTCAAAATAAAATAAAAATAAAACAACTCCAAGATGCCTCGGTCATGGGAGACCATAACAAATTCACAAACCCTTAACCGCAAAGGAAGCTAGAATAATAAAGTTGAAACCTCGAATAATATTCATAAAAGTTTAAATATTTTAGGTTTTTGAATAATCTAAAACATGAAATATTACGATACGTATTCGATCTAAAAAATTTAAAATCAGATCAGATATTTAAATTTTAAATTAGATCAATAAATAATTAGATCATATCGTTGATAAATGAAATAAAATATTATGTTTTAAACTTTTTCTCACAAATGGTGTTTCCTGAAATTATTTCCAACTTTGGTGCAGTTTACTGTACAAAACAATGAAATCGGGTGGTGTGCATCCGACTTTAAACAATACTATACCCTATAGAATACTATTCAAACTCGGGTTAGGGTCTTTTAGTCTTTAAAAAATATGCAAATTGGGGGGCCAAGGACAATTCAAAGTCGGGTTACTTTCCCGCCGACTTCAAACCATCCTATGTTAGGGGTGGCAGCCTTGCATGCATGCTGCATGCTCCTCGGTTTTAGGTGTTTTATTTTGGAATACGTATAGGATTGCAATGATGTGATTTATTAGTGGTAAAGATGATTGCAATGTTATTTTTTAATTGTTATATTAGTTTTAAATTATATAGGGATAGTGTAATATTTTTTATTTGAAAGCTATTAGTATATATTAATTTTCGTGCAGGAAAAAAAAGTTGTATATATTCTTTTGAAATAGCGTTTAGGGTTGATTTTAAAGAACGTAATTTGATAGAAAACATTTGAGTTAAACTTTGAGTAAAGAGGGAGAAGAAGTAGAGGAAGAAATTTGTGGAGAAAAATTGTAAGTATGTTTAAATTTTTTAGTTTTTTCTGTATAATTTTGATGTTGAATGAAAATTAATTGTTATGTTCGAACCATAAAAATTTATTTGCTAGGATTTAATATTACAAAAAAATTAGTATTTTTAAAAAATTAGTATAGATTTTAAAGTGTATTCGAATATATATATATATATATATATATAGAATACTTCCGTAAATAAGTAGAATGTTCTAAAATCATTGTTATTTATATTTTAAAAATTTTGTATTATTTTTGAGAATTTTTTTTAACATGCAGAGAAAATGAGCAACAACAGTTGTGGTGATTGTCCATTATAATGGGCAAATGATAAAATCTGATGTGAGTATCATATTTGATTCTGAGAGCCTTGCGAAGATGAAATTTAACAAAGAAGTCACATTTTGAGTATTGAAAGAGAAGATATCAGAGAAATTTGGAGTTCAGATTTATGGTTTGCAGTATTGGTGGTTGGTATATCTGAATCTAGTCAGGTATTTTACAATATCCCTCGAAGATAATACAAATGTGAGAAAATAATCTCAAAACATGGATCGATAGGAATTCAAAATATCGAGTTGTTTGCTGAGATGAGTGATATTCCCGCTTTTTTTTAGAAATGTTGTTGGAGAATCTAGTCAAATGCTTTTTTGGTAACGAATTCGATATGTCCGAAGGAAGTTTTGTTGCAATGTTGGCAACTGGGACATCTACTGTTTTTCATGAAGTTGGATCGCCGAATGTTGATGCTAATATTAAGAACCTACGAGTTCAATGAAAAGAATCACTTGAAGATATTAAGGATTCTGATTTTTGTTTCCTGATGATCATGGTGAAGCCCCTAATTTTGATGTTGGAGAATTTGTTCCGACATCGAACGACATTATATTACATGAAGCTTCTGCTCACATAAACTCTATTGATTTTGATTTGATGATTGCACCGTAATTCCCATATATCCATTATTTAAATTCAACATGGTGAGTTATTTGAGGGATTGCAATTTAATGAAAAGGATGAAGTTATTTTGGCAATTAAAGAGTATAACATCATGCAACATGTGGACTACGCAATTTTAGAATCAAACTCGAGAACATTCTTCACGAAGTGTATGAAATACGGAGAAGGGTGCAACTGGAAGATTCGTGTAACCAAGCACAAGAAGATAGATCGCTGGGCGGTTATAAAGTATAACGGAGATCACACATGTTTGTGAACATCCATTGACTAGGACCACACCAAATTGGACTCAAGTGTAATAAGCTATCACGTGATGAAGTTGGTCGAAGCCAATCCAAGAGTTCTAGTTTCAGTGATCCTAGTAATCATTGTGCAACAATTTAAATATCAAATAAATTACAAGAAAGGATGACGTACAAGGGATAAAGTATTATATTTAATGTATGATGATTATGATAACTCGTATAATGAGCTATCAGCTTTATTGGTTGCAATGACATAGTTCAGCCCAAGCACCATAGTTAGGTATCAAACAAAGGATGACGTTGACTGACAAAACCAAGTGCGAGAAGGTTATAAAATTTTCCATCGACTATTTTGGGCTTTCAAGCCATGCATTGATTGTTTTTCGAATTGTAAGCGTATGATCCAAGTCAATAGAATACGAATTTAAGAGAGATACACTCACATATTGATGGTTTTTGTTGCGTAAGATGGTGAGAGTAATATCATTCTAATTGCATTCGCAATTGTTGAGGGGAGACTGTTGAATCTTAGAATTTTTTTGACTAATTTGTGTGAACATGCGATCTGAAAAGACGAGATTTGCATTATTGCTGATCGAGGGATAAGTCTCCAAGTAGTAATTAATCGAGAGGAAAGTCGCTGGACACCTCTCCATGCATACCCTATATATTATGTTCATCACATTAGAAAGAACAACTACGAGATGTTAAAAAATAATTACCTTCGTAGTGAGATTTAAGTTTGTGTAACTATCATTTTTTAAAAATATATTCTATAGGCGTATGTAGTAACGTCCTTTAATTTTTGTAGATGCTAAGTCAAACAAATATTATGACACATGATATTAATTACCACATCCAAAATTTGAGAGGAAGATGGCTAATTTATAAAAATACGACGAGCGTGTTTAGGCTTAGGCCTACAACATTGAGAGAGAGATGAGTCCAATTATATGATAAAGGTGATCGATGATACGAGTAAATAAGTAATAACTTTGTGGAGTGCATTAATGGAGTACTCAAAGGATTACGTCATTTGCTAATATCCAGCTTGGTAACAAATATGTAATACCGTTTGGCTAATGTTTGGTCAGTTAAAGGAAAATACGTTTGAGAGAAAGATGGCTAGTTTATAAAAATAAGACAAACGTGTTTAGGCTCGGACTTACAACATTGAGAGAGGGATATGAGTCCAATCATATGATGAAGGTGGTCGATGATATGAGTAAATGACTACTAATATTGTGGAGTGCATTAATGGAGTATTAAAAAGGTTATGTCATTTGCTAATATCCAGCTTGGTAATAGAGATGTAATACCGTTTGGCTAATGTTTGGTCAGTCAAAGGAAAATATGTGTAGTCCTTAATAAATATGGGACAACATTGGGCTCTTACTGTAATCCAAATGGATGATAATGTGAAGAGTGCAACGCCGCTGACAGTTCATGCATTCGACTGAATGAATCAGACTTTAGATGTTGCTGGTTCTAAAATACGATACGAAATACTCTACTTAAACGTATTTCCAGTAGATTTTAGATATAAATGGTGTGACTGTGTTAAGTTCCAAGCATGGTGATATCCATGTGATCATGCAGTTGCAACATGTATGTTCGCCAATGTTGACCCATACACATATGTTGATGAATGGTTCAGCCTCTGCTAGATGTTAGAAATTTACAAAATTGAGTTTTCGTTGATCCCAAATTCAATGTTTTGGCCGCTAGTGAAGCATGAAAAATGGTTATCGAAAGTGACACTACATAGAAAGCCAATTAGTCGTCTTTAATCGACTCGAATCTACACGATTATAGATCTTTATCAAAGAGAAGAAACAACGTAAGAGATGCACCATATGTATGGCTGAAGGCCAATCGAAATCAATATATCCTAACGAACCAAGATATATACCTATTCCTTAGTGTTTTGTCTTGTTTGCAGCAAAAATTCTATGTTTACGAATTTTAAAATTTTATGAACTTAAATTTAAAAATATCATATTTGAAAATATCCAAATATATAATAAAACATAATGTATAATAAACTTACATAACTTACTAAAAATTAATAAACATAATGTCTTACACGAAAAATTATATCATGGGTCAGTCCCACTACGTGTTCATGGGACCAACAACTAAAAACTATACCCACTTCAGCAATTTTTTCATGTCACATTTTTTTCCCAAGTGAATCTTCACTTAAAAAATTAAAAATTGCTGAGGTGGGTGTTTTTAGTGGTTGGTCCCATGGATGACGTGGTGAGACTGACTCATGATATAATTTCTCGTTTTACATACATATAATATTAAATTAAATAATAACCAAACATAATGTATTACACATATAATATCATTTTTTTCTTCTACAGCCTCCGACTTAATTTCTGATAATGAGCGGATATCATCGAAAATAGGTGTGTTTTGAGGTCCTCTTACGTTATGACCTCTCTTCTTTCTCGGTAACCTCTTTATCATCCTCTTCAGTATAGCTCACCTCTTATTCACTGAACGTACAAGAGTTGATGTTGTGAACTTGTCCACGTTATCATTTTGTCATAACATAATCTATGTCAAATTTAGAAAATTTTGTATTTCTTAAAAATCTATACATTTTTCAATGTTCAAGTAACAAGATAGTTGTGGAGTAATAAATTCGAGTGTATGCAAAACAACATTATCAAACCTGTGAGTATCTGAGGATCTCGGTGCAACTTCTGGTTCATGTATATGATTTGGTTTATATGTAGGAGTCGATTCATATATAAGAGATGGTTCATATCTAGGATTTGGTTCATATGTAGGAGTTGACTCATATTCACATATAACCGACTCTACTAATGCTTTTTCTCAACTAGTTGGTCAACCTTTTGGTTTTTTACTTTTAATGATATTTTGAGATACGCCTACTACTGCACCATTAAAGGATTCATCCTTACCATCATATTTCTTCGTATATATACAACATTGTTCCCGCTTATCAATCGAAGTTAAATAAGACATTCCATTATTAAGAAAATAGATAAGGTACTCTAACCTCTAAAAATCAAAATCATCCTCTTGGATTAGAGCACGAAATGGTAAATTCATAGCTCTATTATTCCACGCATTAATGTAATACTAATCGACATGTACGATTTCCAAATTTACGTCTGCCCTGTCGCGTCCATCAAAACCATGTAGAAAGTCATAATTAAATGCTATATATGAAATTGGTTCGTGTAAGCCAAAGTGTTGTAGGATCCTATCAGCAAAGTGGATCAACGGTGTAGTAAGACACCACATAAGAAAATCGTGCAACAAATCCTCTGGTACAAAACTTTGATCATCGTTATTATATGCCATCCAAATGAACTACAAAGTCACGAATCTTTTAATAAGAAATCCAATTATTAAATAAATAATGAATTATAGATATTTAAATAAAATGCAAACACTATATTTAACCAGTTATTTGCTCATGGACGTACAAATGAATCTAAGCTCTAAATATTTTTAAGTTGTTAATAACGCTGTGTGTGTTTTCCCACACCATCTTTACACAAATCACAATAATATTTTTTAAAATAGTAAAATTTAAATTCAAAATTAACTTCAAAATCAAGAGAATTACCTAGAAACAAGGGGAAACTGAATCAATGTATGCGTAATTGGTGTCTAAAAGGGAAACCGTTGTCAAGCTCATGCTTGCAGCAATAAAAAACATTCACTGATATCCCGAACTTTATGATCATTTTCTTTTGTAGCGCCCTTGCATTACTCACGCTAAAGGAACGCTAATACTACCGATCCCCAACTATTTTTAACAGCTTTCCACGGATACCTTACAAAGCGTAGATACCGTATATGAACAAGATTTCCAGATTTATCTAACATTAGTATACCTCCAATGAGTTGCAAATTATAAGCTTGACTAACATTATAAATCACACCAACCAAGCTATATTCACTGAGTTTAAAATTAGTTTCCAACCATCTCAATTTCACACGAGATCCTTTCAAATTTCATTTATCAGACATCTTCCCAAGGCAAAATGAGAAAAGTTTTTCAGTTGTAGATTTTGATGCATGCTAGATATGTGCAATTGTAGTGCAAGTGAACACGTCGTCAAGTAATAAAGTGATAAGTATCAAGTATCGTCTCCTCAGGGATTGGTATACTTAATATGCTTCCTTTAATCTTTTTGCTCTGTAAAGAAAATAAAAACACAAGTGAATTGGAGTTGTGTTTTATCTAAATAATAAAAACTAAATAAAGATAGAAGAATTGAATAAAGAAGGTGGCCAAGATCCAGTTGTGTTGTATAGTGGATTCGATCAACTCGTTTCTGTCCAATGCAATTGTACAACACTGCCTCAGTAGGACTGCAAATTACTGCCTCGACAGTGAAGATACTTGTCTTCCGCGACAATCCCTTGCTCTTGGGCAGACTTTACCAAAGTTCAGCAAAGTATCCTTAGATGACTCCGCTTATCCCTAAGTTGAAGTATTGTTGATGACCAATCCTTGATGATACCTTCCGGCGTGAATCAATTATAATCACCAACCAATCTCACACTTCTATTAGCCCCTGAAACTCAAAACCTATCCTTAGGTCGAGTTAGTGTTCCATGGCAGAAACATCGTACTTATTCCTTTCGTGAATCTAACTCTCCCAATATTAGATAAATGGATGACTTACAAACTTCTCTCCCGAGCTTGAATGTAAGAATAAAGAATGAAAAAGAATAAGTAAATTTTGATATTTTATTGCATTGGAAACAAGAAACAAAGTTTGACTTCCTCACACTAATACTTTACAACCTTCACCTAAGCCTAAACAAAATTAGAACATAATAGAAAAGAAAAACTAAATCTAATTCTATACTCTAAGCCATGAATCTAATGTGTGTCTTCTTTCCTTGGACGACTATGCCTTATATAGGCTTGGCCTAGGGCAAACCTTTCCTAAGTAGAATACAACTTGGAGTAGGAAACAAGTCATACACATAGGTCAAATATTTCCAAGTTTATTTCTTCTAGAAGGTTTTCTCGCGTGACCTTGTCTTTGGGGTTTCTTCAAGCTATTCAGCTCCGATCCTTGGGCTTCTTGTCCAACAACGTTATCCTCATTTTTCTTCTCAGCTTGCCCACCATATTGTTACTTTTCCTCTGCTGCCTCGGCCCCAGTTTGCTACCGCGACAATACTTTTTCCTACACAGACATAAAAATTTAGTAAAGTATGTATTTTTTATAAATATTATTTTTAATAGCATAATCCTTAAATATATCATATTAAGTATATGCATTGATCCAAGTAGGTATAAAATTGATGATTATTATGCATGAAAAGTGTAGAAAGTGATAGTGAGTTGAGCACTTATAAGACTTTGACGTGTCAATCAACGGGTCTCCGAATATGGTTCCCAGATCAATGGTGCCACATTTACTAGCAGCACGATAAGTATAACCACGTCTTCAAGTGTAATCGTGCATTTCTCATACGACATATGAAACGTATGAATTTCCGGTTTCTAATGTTCAATCAGAGCGGCTATCAACCCGAGTACCAACTTTTACCATCGAATGAAGGTCGCATAATAAAATCTGGAAGCTTTCAACCATTCAATGATTCGATCGCCCGAAAGATTTTTTTGTCATGATTAGATGATGCCTAAATGTATCCTCAAAATCCTATAATTAACACAATAAATAAACAAAATTTTATTAACATAATTGAATATCTAATAAATAAATTATTAACAAATTTGTATCATCTCATGAACTGACAAACTACTAATGTGTTGATCTTGTAACCACAGTAGAGAAGCTTGCCTAACCATCCTACGAGATAAGTATGAATAATTTAATATTTTGATACATGAATTAAAAGAATGAATAAAAATATTCATAAATTTATTAATTTGTCTTGATAATTAATTCATTTTATATTTTTCTCCAAACTAATCATTAATTTACTAATTTGCCTCATAACCTTTCAATTTTAAGATTGTTGCAAACTACTCACTAATTAAATAATTTTCATTCATAACCCTTCAGTTTTAACATTTTTCTTTTACAAACTAGTCACTAATTTGCTTCTTTTCAAACTACTCCATAATTTACTAATTTGTCTTAAAAATTAGTCTATTTTTATTTTTCTTCAAACTACTCACTAATTTACTAATTTGCATCATAACCCTTCAATTATAAGATTTTTGCAAACTACCCACTAATTAACTACTTTTCTTTCGTAACCCTTTAATTTTAAGATTTTTTTATAAACTTGTCAGTAATTAACTTTTTTTTAACTACTCACTAATTTAATATTTTTGATACATGAAATTAAAAAAAATATTCACAAATTTACTAATTAGCCTTGAAAATTAGTCCATTTTTTGTTTTGTTCCTAACACTAGTCACTAATTTACTAATTTAAATCATAACCCTTTAATTTTAAAATTTTTACAAACTACTCACTAATTAAATAATTTTTTTTCATAACCCTTTAATTTTAATTTTTTTTTACAAAGTAGTCGCTAATTCACTTTTTTTAAACTACTCAATAATTTATTATTGTTTTACTAATTTGTCTCATAATTCAATTTTCTTCAAACTACTCAATAATTTAATATTTTGATACATGTTATTTTAAAAAATAGAAAAATAGTACCTATTTTTAAAAAATAATTTACAGGTTAAATTTTAACGAATCTTAAATTTTAACTATAATAAGTTTGAATTACATATCTAAATCAACTTAATAGTTTTAAAATTAAAAAAATATTACTGATAAAATAATAAAAATAGTAACTACAACAAAAAATATTCAATTTTTTCTAAAATAAAATACATATCTTATACTTACAAAAAAAATCTTTTTTCTTTTTCTCCTTCAATTTTTCTTCTCCAAATAACACAAAAAAATCTCAACCTTCAACCCTTATTAACACCAACAACTTTAAATATCAACCACACAACACAACCTCTTATTTATTCAATCAAATAAACTTAAAACAACTTAAAATAAAATTCACCCTAAAACTGAGGTGCATGCAACATGCATGCATGGTTGCAAGGCTACCACCTCCTGACGTAGGACTGTTTGAAGTCAGTGGGAAAGCCAACCGACTTTGAACAATCCCTAGCCCGCCAATTTACAAAATTTAAAGACTAGGGACCCTAACCCAAATTTAAATAGTACCCTAACCCCATTTTACATAATATTTGAGTCCATTTGTCCATATCGATTGGATCTGACATTTTTGAATAGTTTAAGCTTAAGTCTATAGGAATCAGATAAAAAGCAAAAAAATCAATAAAGACAAATGTACCAAAAAACTTGTACAAATGCTCTAAAAAAATCTAAAAAAATAATAACAAAATTAAAATAAATTGGGAAGTCAATCGGACGTTGATGTTATTCATACGACGTCAACAACGACATCGTTGGTCAACCTCTATAAAATGAAAAGAGAGTATTAAGTTCGATGAATATTTTTTGGTCAACTATATAAATGGTTTCCGGCTATACTTTAATTATATTTTGCGTTCATCGACTATAATAAGTTATAAGCTGGTCTCATAACTTAAAATTATAATAAATTGATTTAATATCGTTAAAAAATTAACAATCGATGACATGAAAGTTAATATAAATTTATATAATTACATAAGTAGTTTTCAAGTTCTACACTTATTTTAAGTTGATCCTAACTTTTACTCGATACCATGACAATCCTTCATGTAATTTCCTCCGACCGTATATGGCATCAAACGGCTCCTCTTCCCTCCCTCATTCCATCTCAGGTGTTAAATTCCCCTTAAAATAGAAAATTTAATCCGTCGCATCCTTTCACCATATTTTCCGCCGTGGTGGCATCTTCGGTCGCCCTCCCTACCAAAAGACCCATCTCCTCTTCATCTTCATTTAAACCTATTTAAATTCACTGGAGAATGTCCCAGTTTAGGTATTTGGGGTCTTAAGTTTGTGTTTAGGAGGTGCTTAGGTCTGAAGACTATGGTTTCAGGGTTCAAACTTATTTTCCTGGAAAACTTAAACACTCCCATTTTATAGAAAACACAACTGTTCGAGTGTTTGTTGTTATTGATGAGAGCTAAACATGTTTGATAGGGTTGACAACTAATAGCTCTTTTATCAGGCAAGGAATTAAAATCGAAACATGAGTTACCCAAGTTCTTCCTCCTCTTGCTTATTCCTATTGTTTTCTAAATTCTCTCTCTCTCAAAACAGACAGAAAGATGATGTAAAGAAGAAATATTTCATTCTACATGGTTTTGGGTTTGTTTGGTTTGTTCATAATCAATATTTTAGGTGATGATTCAACGGTGAGGAAGCTTTAATTTCTTTTCTACGCTACTAATAATTGATGTCATGTACACACTTGCTGGGAAACAAAGCAATGTGATGAAACGGACTAAATTGATAGATTATTAAACTTACATGAATTAGTTTTCTAGAATTAGGGTCAAATTAAAATAAATATAAAACTTGAGGTCTAATTATATAGTTATATCAATTTATATTAACTGTCACGTCATTAACAGTTAATTTTTTAACAATATTAGACCAATTTGTTATAATTTTTAAGTTGTGGTACTAATTTGTAACTTATGATAGTCGATGGATGCAAAAGATAATTAGAATATAATTGGGGAACTAATTATGTAGTTTACCCTATTTTTTTTGAATCAAGCATCCCTTAAATACTATTTTTTAAAAAATAATTAAATATTATTTTTTATAATTTATAATTTAAGACTTAAAATTTAGGGTTTAGGTTTAGGTTTAAATTTAAGATTTATTTTTTATTTTAAAATATAGAAAACGACACAAAAAGAGATAGATTTTTGTTCATAGTTATATACTTAAATCAGATACATACTAGTAATTACCAATTAATCACATAAAATAGAATAGAAATTGTTTATATTTTTTTTTTGTAAGGTTTAAAATTTAGGCTTGAGTTAATGTTAGAGTTTAAATTTAAATTTTAAGTAACAAGGTTTAGTTTTTAGACTTTAGGGTCTACGAACTAAAAATAAAATTTAAAATTTAATTTTTTTAATATTAGAGCATAATAAGAACATTAAAAACGAAGAATGATATTTTGGGCATAATTATGACGTAGGGTTTAGTTTTTTTAACTAAAATCCAAACTATTGTATTCAAACATATATAATTTAAAGGGAAAACTACACAAATAGTATCAAAAATATTATTGTATTGTTGTTTTAGTACACTAGTTATTTTTTTGACAAAATGATACCTAACATTACTTTATATTTTTATTTTGGTACCTCGTTGTTAAAAAAATAATGACAAATTGATTGAGAAAGAAAACAAATCACATGCGACATGTTATCATGTAATTTTCTCTCTCCCAATTAGAATGTCAAGTCGACTAAAATAATAAAAAATATACATAGGATAAGCTGACTAGTAGAGAGAAAATGACGTGATAACCTACCACATGTAATTTTCCTCTTAGTTAGCAAATGTTTAATTTTTTTAACAATAAATAATTAAATTTAAATAAAATATAACTTTAAATACTATTTTATCAAAATAATCAATATACTAAAACGATAATGCAATAATAATTCGATACTACCGGGTAATTTTCTCATTTTAAAAATAAAAGTCCCCATTAATGCTTATTAACAAATTAGACAAACAATATTTTCTTATTACATAAAATAACGAAAGTTAAAATTTGATTGGCCAATATTTTTTATTAAGAAAAATAAAAAACATTATCTTATATCTCGTTAAAAAAACTTTCTTAATAGTAAATGAAGAAAAAAGAGTACATAAAATAATATATACATCGTCATAATAATTCACACAAAAGATAAACTTAATACACTATCACACAGATTAAGCTAATCAAGAACCGATCGCTAATAAAATAATTTATATAAAACCCAAAAGTAGCTACTAAACTCACAACCACGACTAAGTCAATTTTCGGCAACAGTTGAAATCTCATTTTGTATTACTAACAATTTGCTATGTGCTAAAAAATGATTAACCCATGGTCCTTGGAATAACCCGGACATTAAGCTCTTTGTTCATCCCAAGAGAAAACGATGTCCTATAAGTTATGTCGTCCATACCATCTGCGAATTTGAATCAAAAATATCGAACCAGGGCGACCACATACATCTTCATATGTTGGTAAGTGAAGTCCTTGCCTAAACAAATCTGAGGACCTGCCTGCAGATCTATAAATGTCACATTAGATACGTATATATATGTATATATGTGCACTGAAAGAGGAGAAAGAATGTACGAACATGAAATCTTACGAATTTGAAAGGTGATTCGGGTTGGAAAACTCCGTTTTTAAGCCATCGTTCGGGTTGAAAACATTCGGTGTCTTCTCCCCAAATGCAAGGCAGCCTAGCCATGGCGTAGGTCACGTAGTTGATCTCGTCTCCTTCCTTCACCCTATGACCATCAGGGAGAACGTCATTTTCCTCTACATACCTCAAATCCTTTGAATAATGAAAAAGAACTATCATTTAAACTTAATTTAATTTGATTTCGAATTATCTAAAAGTTGTTGGTTAAATGAACTCCAAAACAACCGTCAACATTGACATGTAATAATAAACAAACAATAACAAAAAATAAACCGTGTCGTGGTATGGTGGCCATTGTCTTAAAAATAATTCGCCCAAATATGTGTAATTGCTGCTTTAGGCGGTTGTCCCCCGAAGGTTAACACGGTCGCTCCAAACGATGTACACCCAAAGTTTGGAGTGGACTAGACGGCAGTGATCGTCTAATCTAAAATGAAAAACTCAACCTCTGAATAAAACTCTCAAATTTCACAAAGAAAGCATAAAGCTTTTCTAACTGATGATTGAAAAATAAGAAGTGAAACCTCTTATTTATGGTTGAAAGCAAAGGTAAATCTGTCCGAGAATCAGATAAAATCTGATTTAAATTTTAAATTTAAATAACAAATTATATCCAATCAAATCTCAAACAATATCAGATAATATTCATTTAAAATCTTAGATAATATCAGATAATATCTATTTAAAATTAGATTTAATAACAAATAATATCAAATCAAATCTCTGATATTTTTTAAATCTCCTATAAATACAAAGTGTGGGATTCAAGCATTATATCCACAATCTCTCACTAATGTGAAGGAATCCTCCTAAAAAATCACAGAGTTCGACCAATACAAGATGAGCACTAGCTAGATTAGTTACTTAAGAACATAGTGAACGAATCTTGAACTAGTACGTAGTGATGATGAACAATCCTCCTCTTAGATAAGTGAAACTAGTCTTGAACTTTATAAGATCGGGGTGAACTCATAACACATAGCTAATCCCTTCATCCATCAAAGTCCGCGATGTGAAGATGTGTATATACATGAAGTATATATATAACCATCTTACCTCGAGATTTTAGTAAGTGTACTAGAAAAATGTCCCACCGTTTTTCATAGAAGATGGCTAAATCTTCTCACCTACATAGGGTATTTCATCAAATTTATCTCAATATAAACCACCCAAAATCAGGCTATGAAATAATTAAGAATTTTGTATAAAGCTCAACCTCACAAGAGAATAAGGTGATTTCTTCAAGTTCATATTAAATGAACCACCCAAACTCTAGGCTAAGAAATCATTAAGAATAAAAATTCAACCTCTTATTCGATAAATTCAATATTGTTCTTCTCAATAGAACAATCCAATCTCTTTGGATAGAATTTATTAAGAATTAAAATAAACTCATTCGTTCGAGCGATAAGTTTAATTAGTCCTTCGCAATAGGTATAAGAACTTATTAAGAGTAGTTATTCAACTAAAATCAGTAAATTCATCAAGTCTTTCTCAGTAAGACCACCCAAAACATGGGTATGAATTTATTAAGAGCATTAAGCTCAACCTGGGCATGTACATGAAACATCATAGGGATTGGGTAAATGGACATGTACAATATGATTCGTTCCATGGTTTTGTTTGACCACATTGATCTTAGATAACTAAGTTGTGTATCCACCATGAATCACTCAACCAATAGGCTTAAGACCTACCCCCCTCGACGAATCTAGAATTTGTTTCGTGCTCAATTGTTTGGTAGGAGGATCAACCAAATTCATTTCCGACTTAACATACTCTAAGGCGGGTACTCTATTCTTTATTAGGTGATGAATGCCCCAAAGTCCTAATTTTTTACATTATTTTCCCTCTCAGCTATTATTAATAAGGATAAATTTAAAGGCGATAATGGATATTTCTGTTTATTTTCCATATTTTAGCATCCGTACATTGATTTAATGAATTTATTTATTATTTGGCATAGAAAAGATGCATAAGATGAATTTCTTTCTTAGATAGGAATTACATCGTATGACGAGCCATAAGATGGATGCCGAATTGCAGAATAGCACCCGCCACGGCAGCACTTTTGGAGGCCACGACAGCAGCATAAAGACAACAATTGGTTCTTGATAGAGAAAGAAAAAGTTTCCAAAAGCAACGTATATAAAGCGAGAGAAAGAAGAAGCAGTTTAAGCAGTCAAAGCCCTGGTCAAAGTCAAACGCGAGAAAGAAGAGCTATCTTAGGAAATAAGAATAAAGTTTATTAGTTAATTAAGAGTTGTAATTCATTTCTTTTAAAAACTTTTTCCTTGCATGAAAAACTTTAACCTAGGGTTTAGACTATATAAACCCCTCTTAGGTTTAGGTTTAGGGGGAGTTTGTTTACACACACATCATAGCTTTAGCCGCCGACCACATTATGTTCTAACTTCTTCGGAGGTTTAGGTTGATTGTGGAGTAGTTAGAGAAGAATGTTGTATTGTTCTTGATATTTATTAATACAAAACTTATTTCATAGTTTATTCTCTCTTGGCACTCAACTTTCTTTTTATATAAGCTCAAGATGATAAGTATGTGAAGAAAAATCTATTTGTCTAATATCGAGAGAGTTAGGCTCACAAAACGAGACAATACGGTATTTGCTCAAGGGAATTGACTAATCCGGTTAAGAGATTAACTGCCCAGGATTTCGCGACTAAGAAGACGCATGTGTTTTGTTGTTGTTCGCCCTTGATTCACGTCGGGATGTATAATCAAGACGTGGATTTCAACAGTTCTCTTCGCTTAGGGATAAGGAAGAAAGACATACAAGGATGCTCTATCAAACTATGGAAAATTGAATTATCGACAAGGCATAACCCCGCCTAGGCAACTGCGGCGACCCATCGTGTGATCCGCCGAGACGGTAGTTTAACCCATTGTATTAATAAGTGGATAAATAATACAAATGAATTCTCCTCTATAAAGCACTCAACCTAACCTGATCCTTCTTATAATTATCTTCTCAGTAATTAGTTATGTTAGTTAATTTAGTTAATTCAATTCCAACTATATATTTGTGTTTCTATTCTTTCTTAGTGCAGTCTTAAGAAGTAGTAAAGTCGACACAGTCCTTGTGGGTTCGACAACCTAAAGTATTACAATCTGACAAATGTGGAATTAGACAGGACTTTTGAGCCTCCACCATTAGGTGTATCACATATTTGTACCGTATGCGATTGTGTCTCTTCTTACCATTGTAAGCTTGATTTAGAGCCAAAGGAATCACAAATTAAAAATCGCACAATAAAGATATCGGTGGAGTCGGTTTTCCCTACAAAGGTATCTCTGCTAAAAGATTCCTTACGTACTCGGTTTCTTATCTAATTAAGTCTAGAGCTATAAACTCTGACTCTATGTTGGAGTACGCAATACAAGTCTACTTGGTAGACTTTCACATGATTGCAATTTCACCTAAAGTAAAAATATATCCACTCGTAGAGCTTTCCTCATCATTATCAGAAACCTAATTGGCATCACAACATCCTTCCAAAAAACAAGATAGCCAACAAAATTGAGTTTCCAATCCATAGTAACCTTAAGGTAATTTAGTAAGCATCTAAGAGTCATCCAATGTTCAATACTTGAATTATGAATATATCAACTCAATCTAATCATAACATAGGCAATATCGAGCCGAGTATAGTTTATTAAGAACATTAAGATTTTAGTAATTTTAACATATTCAACCTGGGAAACACAACTTCCTTTATTTTTAACGAGATGAGTGCTAGAGTCAAAAGGGGTTCGAGCAGAGATGACATCCAAATATCAAAACTCTTTAATAATTTTGAGTGAATCCTATAAATAATAACCTAGCCTTATAACTGTGGATTGACCCATGTGGTATGTGTTTCTTCCTAAAAACCCATTTATTGTTGATAGGTTTATATCCTCTAGGCAAGTCTACCAATTCCCAAGTATGATTTAGACATTATTGACTTTAGTTCATCATTAACAAAGCTTCTCCAAAAATTAGCGTCAAAAGATCTCAAAGCTTCTTCATAAGTTTTAGGATCCTCATCTAATAAGAAAACTTGAGCTATAGGATCTGATAAGTTATCTAAATCATTTATCTCAGAAATAAAGGAAGTAACAAAGTCTGTTCCAAAAGAGGTTTCTATCATTTTTCTCTTATTTCTTCTAGGCTCTAATTCAAACTCTAGAGCATCTCATGCAGCACTTTTGATTGCATATCCAATAAATATTGCATCAAAGGTTTTGACACCGATTATGGACTTCTTAACAAATAGATACACACAAATCCTACATGATTACTCGTTGTTCACCAGGGTTAAGTATGGAAAATTGGTGTTACTATTCATATATGTTGTTGATTTTCTTATTGTTGGGAATGATGAAGAATTGATTACAGCTTAAAAGCATCTGCACCAGAATTTTAAAATGAATGACAATGGATAACTCAAATACTTTCATGGTATTGAAGTGATTCAATCCAAAGAAGAAATTGTGTTGCATCAAAAGAAATATGATTTTGAACTGATAGCTAACTCAGGGTCAGAAGAAGCGCGATGTGATTTAACACCATTGCAGCAAAATACACACCATTATGGATTTTGATAAGTAAATAATTGTGCAATAGAAGCAATGATGAAAGGTATTGCAACATATCAAAGGTTGATAGATAGACTACTTTACCTAACTCACATACTCCATACATAACATTTTTTATTCAATCTTTAAGCTAGTTAATGCAAGCTCAAAAAAAAAATCCATTATGAAGCAACCTTTCAAGATGTTAGGTATATTCGAAAGCTTCCAGCATAAGGAATTTTTCTATCAGCTAATTAAAAACTAAAATTAAAGGCATATTGTGACTCAGAATAGGTAAGTTATTCTATGACTTGTAAGTTTATAACAGGGTATTGTATCAAATTAGAACATTGTTTGATATATTGAAAATTAAAAAAATAAAATATTGTTTCATGATCCTCTACAGAGGCATAATGTAGATGCATGGCGAGTATCGTCAATGAGTTGGTACGACTGAAAGGATTAATTATAGAGCTTAGAATTAAACATGAGATGTATGCAACCTTATCTTGTGACAGTTAAGCAACATTGCTAACTGAAATAAATCCGATGTTTTATGAGAGAATAGAACATATCGAAATCGATTATATTTTGTACGTGAAAAGTTTCAAAAGGCTATTGTACAGACACAACACATCTCGATCAAGAATCAACAAGTAGACATACTGATAAAAGGCTTAGGTGTAGCACACGTGATTATCTTGTAAGAAAGTTGGGGATGAAAGTTGTTTATCATCCTCCAACTTGAGGGGCAGTGTTAAAAGAATCAGTTAGATTAGTTTACAAGCTGTTAATAAACTGTTAGTGAGTTATTTCTGGCATGGTTTTAAAAAGCGCGCCTATGCATACCTAAAGTGTTGTACGCACAAAGGCGCTAAGAAAAAAATCCTTTACTATATAGGCAAAGCGCGATACGGGAGGTGTCAAAAGTGTTAATAAAAAACGCCTTCAAAAGCCACTTTTAAAGAGAAAAAAAAATACGAGCTTTCTTCTTTTATTTTATTTTTTTCTGTAATTTCTAGTTCTCGTTTTGCAATTCTTGCTCTTTATGTCGAGTAAAAGAAGATTAAGAAAGAAAGAGTTTTATCATTTTGCTTTAAATATTTTTTATTTTATTTTTTAAGACCCTTTTAATTATGGGACCTATGATATTTTCTTTTAATGCTTTTAATTTAAAAAATCCCTTTTTCATCTGTTAAATCTTTCAACAAAAAACAACACTTTTTAACCTTATAATTGTGGGGTCATGCTAGATTCTTTATTTTTATTTTTTATTAACTATTTTAAATAATAATATAATTGATTCAACTTGTTCATCAGTAATAATATTATAAGAACAATAATAATCTATTTAAAATATAATTATATTTTTTATTATTTTAAATTATTATTATAACAAGAATGATAATATTATTATTTTTATAATTTAAAATTTTAATTTAGATTAGAAAAAATATTTTAATATTAATTTTAATGTAAATAAATTTAAAAAATATTTTTAAATATTTAATAATTTAAATAAAATATTTAAATTTAATATTTTATTTTCATATTATTTTATTTATTTTATATTAAATTTATTATAAATAATATTTATAATATTTTAATATAAAAGCACCTTGTCTACGAAAGGTGAGCGCCTTTACGTAGTGCCTCAGTTTCTACGACCCTTTACGCCTCGGAGTGCTTAGTGCCTTTTAAAATTAAGATTTTCGGTAAACCTATTTTTAGAGCAATGGGATGTCAAAGAACTTTCTAAAGACCTAGCCATTACGGAGTTCCTGACTGAGTATAATGGTTACAAGTTCATGGAATCCAAGTCTTTCAATCCCCATGGCAATGTCAATGGTAGAGAAGATGATGATCTATTCGGAGATAGTAGTGATGATGTAAAGCCATCGACCAAATCCAATAAGCATGAAAAGCTATATGAGCGGAATGATCAAGTTGCTATAAGGTGTTACCATTGTAATGATCCTCACGTAGTGAAGTATTGTCCAAACAAGAAGAGCCACCTCGATGTCATTGTCCATCAAGATGACGATTCAGATGGTGAACCAGGTAGACTTAGTGCAATCACTAACATCAAAGGAGGAAAGTTGAGGGTGAATCGTAAGTGTTACCGATGTAAGAGGTCGCATTTAGCGCGAGAGTGTCTTGATCGAGTTAAGCAGTACAAGGAGGATGAGCTGGGAGTGAAGAGGCTATGAGACTTGGCTCGATGATTTTGAAGTCTGCCAAGATGAAGAAAGGCAAGAAGCAAAATGGGTTGATGCTTATTAACATCAACATGGCGGGACGACCGAGTAGTGCTTTGACATACACTAGAACAAGCGACGTGTTCAAGTAAAAGAAAGCTGTTGATGAGCTTGATCTTAAATTTGTGGACTCAACCAAAAAAATCAAGATTGTGAATGCTGATGAAGCTCTTGTTAAAGGGACAATACAGAAATTTGAGCTACAAATCGGTGATTGGAAGGCCAAAGAAGTTTTCAAGGTAATCAAGTTAGATGACTTTGATTTCATTTTGGGACTAAACTTCCTTGATCGTATTCAAGCAATCATCATTCCATGTGCCAACATCGTTTGTATCATGGATCCGAGATAATATTGTGTTATGCTCGTGCAACGAGACATTGGGCGAGGGACCAAGAAGCTAACAACTATTCAACATGTCGATAACGCTCCAAGCCAAGGAGACATCGAGCTAAAGGCGACAATTGGGGATATTTCCTTGGATGAGAATGAGTTTCTTGAGCTTGTTGGCGTGGAAGCTATCGAGGAGCCACTCATGGGACAGGTGGTCGAGGAATTGAACTTCAAGGGTAGTGAAGTGTCGATGGGTATTGCATTACCAAGTCACAATAAGGCGTCAAGCTTTAGGGATAAAGAATTGACATGTAGAGGTAGTGTCAGGTCGATGAGTAAGATAGATCTTAAACACAGGGAGAGTGATCAAGATGTGCCTGAGACAGTTGATCGTACATAAGGGTACAAACCAAGGTGAGTAGTTCTTATGGGGGACAACTAAATCAGAGTTTGGTGTTTGTTTTGTGGAGAGTAGTTCTTATGGAGGGACAAACAAGCCAGATTTTGAGTCAGAAGCAAGCCAAGGTGCAAGAGTAATTCCAATGATGATTTTGGGCTTGAGAAGACCATCAATGTCAGCTCGATCCATGGAGGATTCTAAACATCCATGCTATCTGAACACTATGTGTGAACATAGGAGATATTTTCTATAGTTAGTTGGGAATATTTCCAGAATTATACTTTATAAATGATAGGTTTGTATCTTAGCCATTGATGTAAACCAGTACGGACCGTCGAATTAGGTGGAGCTCAAGTATAAATAGAGGCCTTCTCCCATCTCACTTGATGTATCGGAGTATTCTAAGTTTCCAAGAAATTAAGGCATTTATTCTAAAATCCTTTAAGTGTTCATTGTTCTTTCTTTGTTCTGTAACTTTCTTTCAAAGTTCTTACTCGCTCATCGCGTTTGATCCATTTCCGCTTAGAATATTTTTGTTTATCGGTGTTTGGAAAGTTTGATCTTCCGAAAGTGTTGAGAAAGATTACTTATACGTTTGTCTACAGTCACATCAGCCAAGACCGCACGGTGGGCTGGTTTCAAAGTCTAACCACGTGACACTTAGCAAACTTGAAAAATTTTGATAACAATAATGATGAACTCTAAGAAATTTAAAATTAAATCGGGTCTTTTTATTAAAATTATTTTTTAAATTTAATTATATATTTTTATTTTATTATTAAATAAACTTGAAAAGGTATTATTAGAAATTAATAGACTTATAATTAAAAATTAATATCTAATTAATCTAAATATTACTTTATTATAAGGCTATAATTAAGATTATAATAATATTTTTATAATTTTAAATTTAGAATAAAAATTTATACATACGTATAAAAAATATTTTCATTTATTTTTTTCTTAACATCTTAACTTTTTATCACTTCACATCTTTTTTATGTTATTTTTTCAAAATTTATTTTGAACTTTTTATTTATAATTTCGAATTCGATATTCCAAGAAGGTAAATATTTATTTATTAAAAAATTATAATTTATAAGATTTACTGTTGATAAATTATAACTAAGTTTAAGTAAAACTTTAATGATAAAAACTCAGGTGGTATCACTCTATATTTTTCTTTATAATTTTGTTATATAATGTTTATGCGAAAATATACTTTTGGTAATGAAAAAAGAAAAAAAAACAAAAGAGAGTTTTATATATTTTTTCAAAACGAGTAAAAGAACCTTTAGACGATGGTGATGTGTTAGGTATAAATAAAGATAATATTAAATGTTCTAATAAAAATTTGAATAATAAAAATTTGAGTGTTGATAATTACCTCAATGGAAATAATGTGGGTTCGGTTGGACTTCATGTTATGTTCATTTTAGTTATATATTTTAAATTTTTTATATTTATTTAATTTATAAAAATAATAATTAGTAGGGACCAAACCCCCATAAACCTCCTTATATTCCGCCTATGATGGTGTGATATTTTATTTACTATTAACAAGGTGAGTAAAAAATTACAATCTAAATTTATGTGAATTAAAACTATAATTAATAAAGTAAAAAGTGTAATTTTTATAAAAGTGAAGAGTTTGAGTCTTGTATGGATATTGTCAAAAAAGTCTTGTATTTGATGTGAATATAGAACCAACACTTTTAGCAAAATGCCATGTATTTAGAGAAAGACAATTTGATGAGAATAATGATGAAGAAAGCAATCAGTCGAAAAATCTTTTAGAATCAATTATTTTTTGTGATTGTTGATTTAACTATAACTTCTTTGAACAATATATTTGAATTAAAATCTAGAAAGTTAAAATCTAGAGGAAAGTCTATTTGATTTTAGAAATTTAAAATCTTCCGATATTGATAAATTAATTTTTTTTGCATAAACTTTAAGATTATTTTTCTTATAATAATTTGTTTGATATTGATGTAGTCATAGAGATGACAAATGGGTGGGGCGGGTACGGATACCCCTTCCCCATCCCTATACCCATTTAATATTTTTCATATCCACTACTTACCCAACATCGACGATGATTAAAATTTTTAAATCCACACCCACCCACGCGAATATATTTTAAAATTCATACTCACATCCACTACCCAAATGGATATTCACCACCCATCTTGTACCCACTTGTACCCATCTATAACCACATGGAAGCAATTTCACATATTATATAACAGCACAAAACAAACATGTTTAATTAAATTCACTATATTAAGAAGCGTAACAAAGTAAACCAAAGACTAACTAAGTTGAGCATTAACATAGGTTTTTAAAGTAAACCAAGTTCTTAATACATAATCATCCAATTACAGTCTAAAAATGTTCACATGATGTTTTTTTTCTTTAACACAAACTCTCATATTTTAGTCTGTATTACAATCATCATTCTTTTTGTTTTCAAATTGAGAGAACTTCATTTTAAATTCACCGGTATCTACATATATAATAAAAAACAAAATTAATATAAGTAAAAAAACTTTAGTATGATAAGTATAATTTTGTATATCAACATAGACTAAAAGTAATTTTATCTTTGATATCAACTCAAAGTCAATTTTGAGTAAACATTAATGCTTTAATTGTCTCTAAAAGTAGTCAGCTACGATAAGGATCAATTACTTTTTTACTTATACTGAACGCAGATTTTGATGGGACAATAAAGACATGAATGCTCAAATATCCTTTGTTACTTGTTAGAGAATTGAATATTTATTTTTCATTTGTTTTTTACCAATTAAGAACATCAAAATTATCAATAATTGGTATGTTTGCAGTCTTTAAATACTTATCTAAATTATATTTTTCTGAAATTTTATTATTACCTTACACTACATATTCAACAAACTCATTCCACATTGTTCATTTTTCCTTGGTACTGAAAAATCCAACAAACTTGATTTTGCTCTTACTAGGATCAAGAATAATGACAACTCCCATAAAATTGTTAACATCAGCCCAATAATTGTTATACTTTTTTAACATTACCAACAACATTTTTCTTATGTAATCTCAAGGTGATGAAAGCCAATTCGACATTGTTATTCTAAGCCCACAAATACATGAAAAATAATTATTTGTTGTAAGATATTTTAAGGCAGGAAATATAAATGTAATATCATTAAACACTTTCAATAATTCACAATTTTTTTTACCTTATCAATCCTCATTAAGTGGTGAATTTTAAAATAAACTTTCACAATCACTCAATACAATAAAAATTTCTTTATACTTTAAAGCAACAATAAGCATATCATAATCAAATTTCACCTAGTCTTGCAATCAAGTTATAAATTTTTTTTTACATCTAGGAACTACTTGCTTTGCTATTTGTTCAAATTTATTATTTTTTTGTCTAAAGAGATCCAAAAAGCAACATTATCTCTAATTCTAACAAGATTATTTTTTATCACAACACTTAATCTATCTTGAACAATTAAATTAAGTATATAAGCACAACAAAACATATGAAGAAAACGTCCATTCAATATAAATGAGCTGTAAGAAAATTCTTGATGTAAAATATCAATCATAGCATCATTAGTTGTGAAATTATCCACAGTTATAGATGTTAACCTATCATATTAATATGATACACATAAACACATTAAATAAAATAAAGTAAAATTACATAAAGAAACAAAATTCTAAAATAATGAACGCATAAAACTTAACATATATAAAAATAAATAACTTAACATAAACAAATTAAAGAAATAAAAAAATTATATTACCTATGTGTTCGACTTTGAAATTTTCATCCATTGTCAATAAAATATGCCATGACAACTATGTATCCCTTTCTTTGATTGTTTGAGGTTCACATGTCAATGTTTAAGGCGATCCTACTATTTGTGTAACACGCCGAATATTTGCTCCAATTTGAAATTAAATTTCAAAATCCATAAATTTCTGAAACCCTAATAATTTGGAAAAATTTAATTAGAATTTCAATGATCATTCTGTTATATGAGTAAAGTTTTAGGGTCTATGTAAAAACCCTTATTTATTCTAGGTATCATGTGTGTTATTTACCCATTTTTAGGGTAAAAAAATTTAAATCCCCTAATCTTTACGTGAAAACGTTTTTGCTAGAACCAATTTTGCGCTTCCCTCCCTCTCGCATATTTATTTTCTTTCAACAGAAGCACCCTCCCTTTTGTTTCGTCTGAACTTCCGATCACCTTGTTCATGGCATGCTCAACCTTATTACTTGAGTCGACAACGACCTTGGTTGAACCCTTTTTTCTCCTCTTCGTTTCTGTTCGTAGTAGCAGGGGAAGAACCATTCGGTTCTCCGACGTGTTTTCCATTCATAGTTGTCGGCGTGGTTGTGTTTTAACCTTTTGTCGTTTTCCTTTCTTTCTTCTCTCTGTTTCCCAGTTTCGATTAACCGGTTTTGGGTAAGTTTTGTTCATAATTTTTGGATTCTAGATTGGAAGGAGAAGTTTGGTTTATTATGGTATAAATCAGATTTAGTTTTGGCTGTCATGAGTGGGTTTTAGTTCTTGGAATCGATAAGTTTAAAGCGTTAGCTTTGAGAAATGCCTTTTATGGAGTCATCAGATTCTTTTCGTCGGAATCCGTCGCCAGAATTGTCGCCGGTATAATGTTGTGATTGTTATAGTCGTCGTCCTTTATTTTTTTTGAAAGAATATAGTCGTCGTCCTCTACCTTGTTGTCATAGGGGTTGTTGGAAACCCTAAAGTTTTGTGATAATTGTTGTTGGTTGTTAGGTTGGAGGTGTGAGCTTGTGGGTGTTGGGTTGAGTTGTTGGGTTTTGACGTGGTAGATGGTGTTGTGCTTAGGTGTGTGGGTTGAAATATGGGCTTGTTGGTTTTGGTCTTTGTAAGAGGGAGGTTTGAGTTGAACTTTGTTAGTGTGACTCGAATCAAAAATTGAACCGGTTTTGATTATATTGATCCGAACCGGTTAAAGACCCATTTGACTTTGACCTTGTTTGACAATTGACCTTGTTTGATCGTCGACCAAGTTTGACCTTGACCAGTTGACCACGAACTTTGACCTTGACCTTAAACCTTTGACCCGTTGACGTTTGACCGTTGACAAGTCAAGTCAAAGTTGATTTTTTTAGTTGATTTTGACTTTGAATTTTTTGAGTTGACTTTTGTCCAGTCAAGTCAAAATTGAATTTGATCAGTTAACTTTGACTTTTATCAGAGTTGACTTTGACTTTTGATCAAAAGTTGACTTTTTCGGACAATCATTTTTTTGACTTTTTTCGATGTTCTAAGTCCGAATTCGCTATCAATTTTTTCAAATTCAAACCTAAAAGCCTTGTTTTTAGTATTTTTCATCTGAATTATTCTTAGAGTTTGAAAGGGATGTTTTGAGGAATCTAATTCAGATTCTTTTGTTCAGGTGTCAACGTTTTTGAAGCCTCTGGTTTACCTCATGTTATTCGTATCGATCAGACACGTTCCTTGAGACTGTCATGTGAGTAAGCTTTCGGATCAGAGTTTTGTTATAGTTGGTAACTTAGAATTAGTAATAAATAATAATACAATTATGTTACCTCGTAGGTCCTGTTTCAGCTAGACCGGAACGCGAGACGCGTCCATCTCAGACTTATAGCTTCAGTTGCTTAAGGTGTGTCTCTTCTTGTGCTACATGATTTTGATTTTATACCTATGTTATGCTTGTTATATTATCTATATATCTGAAATGTTTTCGGTACATTGTCTGATTGAATATATGAGTCTGTTTATTTAACCATTCATGGTAGCATCATACATGCCATGTGCAATTCTGTTTTCATATCAAGCAACTGATTTTATGAAAAATTGCTACTCGTAAGAGTTATGATTTATGATTTTACAAATCATATCATATTCTGCTATCGAAATATTTTCGGATTTAAAAATCAGAAACGTGAGGGAAACCTCCACTCTAGCGAGGATAATCCTCCACTCTATATGATTTTTGATATCAGACCCTCTGATTTTCTATTATGCATTAATCATCATAGCATCATGCTTCAGTTTTTCTTGAATTCAGAAATATTTTTAGAAACTTTTCAGAAACTTTTCAGTAATGTAAAACATGTTTTGTTTGTGACTGTTCGCACTCTAAGAGACACACTAAGCTCTTTAGCTTACACCCCTTTAGTCTAATTTTCAGATTCTCAGACTTGTATAGGCGAACTGGTACTTAGAGCATCTCGCACATTATTTAGATATTTTATTATTTAGTATGATCTTTTTTCAATTATTTTAGACTAATATTTTTATCAGTTACGAATTATGTTATATTTTTTGGTATATTAGATATTTGATTCTGAACCTAATGGATACATGTTTTTACGAAACTATTTTCAAATGCATTAATGGATATTGAGATACTATTTTAAGTATTTTATATTTATGAGATTGAGACCCCCAATATGATTTCTGAATTATCAAAATAACCCTAATTTTGAAATTATTTAACCTAAATTATTTATTTGAGGGAAAAGTTTTTGTAACTTAATTCTCAAATTTCGATCTAAGAAATTAGGTTGGATTTGGGGGTTACAATTTTTTTCTCTTAACAATGTGCTTATGCTTTCCTTTTCAATCCCATATCTTCGTATGATGTCTTTTTTTATTGTATTACGACAAAGAACTTTGAATCCCGGTTAAAGTGTCTTGGAGTGCTTTTTAAAGCCAGAATACTCAACAATGCTACGAGGTTATTCATGCAAAATGGTCATTTCTGCCAAGTCTTTTCTTCTTTGATCTTGGTGAAATTCATATAGTGCCACGAAAAGATTGTCATTCGAACCACCATCTTTAGTTTGTTTTCCAAATAATCTTGTTTGTCAGGATCTAAATAATTTTTTGACACATTTCTTCGAACGTTCAGTTAAGTGACTTATCCCTGCTCTTGGTCCTCTAACAAGTTGTTTGTTACAATAATTACATTCAACGTTTATTTTTTCCCAATTCGGTTTCTTGTAAAATGAGTCCAAATTTGATGTATGCCTCGAAGTTAAAAGAAGGATCATAGGATCTGCATCATTGGTTTGCTTTGGGATAAAATTTATTGTAGTGGTTTGTATTAACGTAGTCGTAGGTGTATTATGTTGTTCACCTCTGTCTACTATTTTACATTCTGCAATTATAATTACAATGAAATAAATTATATAAGATATATAACGACAAAGTTTGAATAGTAAATAAAATAAGAATTTGAATTCAATAATAATACAAATGGTAATTTACTAATGTTAGAAACAAAAAAACAATAATATATTAGAATAATATTAGAACTTGAGACTACTACGGCGAAAAGCATAAAATTCAAACCGATTGATTTATTATATAGGGTAAGACCTGAATAACATTGCTTATCCCAAATCTAATTGATATTGAATCAACTCTAAAAATATAAATTAAACTATAAGCATAGGCAGGCATCTAAATTTTTTTGTCAAGTTTACTACCCAAAGAAAGATCTCTAATCAAATACAA
The DNA here is from genome assembly GCA_035048815.1 of Abelmoschus esculentus. NCBI lineage: Eukaryota > Viridiplantae > Streptophyta > Magnoliopsida > Malvales > Malvaceae > Abelmoschus > Abelmoschus esculentus. The sequence continues at coordinate 4,438,143 of JAUCBN010000026.1, read as the reverse complement.
TAATACGATAAACACAAGAAAGGTAACTACTAGATCACGAAGGTTTAATTTCTAACATTATTATTTTAAAATTTAAATAAGTTGATTTTTTAATTTTTTTATCATTTAAAAATTTAATAACTAATACTAAGAAAAGAAAGAATAAAGAATGAGAGGAAAAAAAAACTCTAAACCAATAAATTAGTAATCGACAGAAAAAAAAAGCAATAAACAGATACTAAAGCTACAAAACCAACGAAACAAGAGTGATGAATAAAGAAAGAGATTAATTTTAAATTTTAGATTTTGAAAAATAAAAAGCCGCTCTTTAATTTTAAACGTATATACCTAATATTTAGTGAAATTATAAGATATGTCCTATGAAATTTTAAGAATTATGTATTAGTCTCTAAAATTATATATAAATTCATAATAATTTAAAATTTATATGGTGGGCGTAAGATGGGCGGGTTTGAAACGGGTGGATACAAGGCGGGCGGATGCGGGACGGAAAAGTCTTAAACCCATCACGTACCCACTAATCATGATGGGTATAATATTTTACATCCACACCCACCCACTACCCATTAAATTTTAAGAAACGTTTATTGGTTTTTCCTTGCTTCTGTGATCTTTTTATTTCCAATTTATATGTTTATTTCTATTATAGAATTGTGTGTTTAACATCTTATTAACTTGTTTTGTTTGTTTTGTATTACAATCAATGTTGTAAATAGGATTAAACAAAGAAGATTTACCTTATGAACTCAGGTTTAACGGACGCACAAGCTTCAGAAGAACACGAGATTTCCTCTCGAAAAATTTCTATGACTCTTAAGGTTCCTGTTGACGGGGAGCAACAACTGGGGTGGGGGTCGGATTGGCAGCAGGAGCTGTGTTATTGAGAGCATTTAGTTTGAGAGACATAGGTCTTGGGCTGGACCATAATTGCCATATCCGTAGTAGACTACGGGCAAAGACATTCAATTACCTGAACTTTACCATTGATAATGATGTTCGTGATCAGATGCCGGTGTAGATTGATTTTAATCCAAAAAAATTCATTTGTTCCTTAATCACATGGTTTCTATGTTTTTATTAAAAAAGTAAAAATTAAATTTTAAACCATAAACCTTATACCCTAAAACTACATCCTACCTCTAATTCTTTAAACCTTAATCACAACACATAACTTTGAATTCTAAACTCTAGATCTACTATTTGAAAGTGGGATTCTAATAAAAACATAATAGAAAAACAGATAATTTATATCCATTTTAACATCTATTTTTTGTTAGATGGTAGTGTTAGAAAATATGTGGTTAATCCAAAAAATAAAATAAATATAAATCATTATTATTTAAACGAGCAGTAAATTAGAACAAAAAGAAATAAACTTCTACAATAGCACGATTGTTGTGATTTCGAGCCTTCTTTACCTTTGTCAATCATTGAAAGAAAACGAGAGAGAAAACGTTTTTAGATGTGTTTGAAACTTGAGGAATCAACTTCTCCTTTATTTTGGTTAAAAATTAAAAATAATATTTACAGGCTCGATCAATCCAAACATTCTTATCAATCAAAGATTGGATTTGTACACTAACATACAAACACGCCTCGCGCGTGAGGGTTAAAACCATCTTAGGTCATTCAATGATCTTTATGTGGGTAGGTGTATATAAACACTTCCCACTTCATTTATCCCATCAATGTGGGATAAGGGGTTCGTTATTCTTTATTTTATTCTTGACCTTCCGACTTTGAGCATCAATTTCTCATTCATCACTAATAATTTTGAGCATATGAGCTATCATTATAAAGATCTCGCAAAATAGAATAAGAATCAATAATTTCCTTATTTGAATCTTCATCTTTACACTTCTAAAAATGGTTCAAAGATAGTTATTGCTCACTATTTTTTTAACAGGTAGAGCTCCGAGTTTTCACAAGAGACGCTCATTAAGCTTTAGTTCTATATATATTTTTTACTTATATAATTTAACCAACTTTTAACATTTGACTATTTTTCAATTCTTATCAGTTTCGTATTTGGATCTGGGTAGGAGGGGTAACCGTTCATGGTCTGTCTTGCTCGCAGGGGTGAGTAATTGATCGAGTCGAGTTGAATTGAGTAAAAATTTTTAAGTTATTCGAGTTGATGAGTTATATTTTATAATTTAAATTTTATTTAAAAAAATTTCGGTTCGAGTCGAGTTTAAGAAATTCGAGTAGGATCGAGTCGAGTTTTCGAGTTCTTATAAATATTTAATTGTAATTATTTATCATGTTATAGTATGATTTGATTCCAATTTAAACGACTTTCTCTAATCATATAAAATATGCATATATATATATTCATATATAACAATATTTCCTTATATTTTATATATCAATGTATATATCAAAAAAATTGAGAGATTCGTCTCAAACTTAAAAATTAATTCTTTAATTACTAAAAATTTTGAGTTATTTGAATTTTCATTTTACAACTAGAATTTTTTTGAATTTTTTTCGATTCGAGTCTATGAAATTTCGAGTCGAGTATTTTCGCCTCAAAATTAAAAATTAATCCTCAAAATTTAGAGATTCATCTCAAACTTAAAAATTAATCCTTTATTTACTAAAAATTTTGAGGTATTCGAATTTTTATTTTATAACTCGAACTTTATTTAATTTTTTTTCGATTCGAGTTAAAACGAGTCAAGTATTTTCACTTCGAATCGATTCAAGTTATTCGGTTTTGATCACCCCTACTTGCTCGGGATCCAAAACTTTTATAATTAAATATTTCTATAAAATATAATTTTTAATGTATATTATTAATTTTTTAATTGTTTTTAAAATTTATTACTATGGGTTTAATTTATCTTAATATTTCTTATAAATGACCTTAAATTTTTTTAATATTTGTTATTACGAATTTATTCTTAAAGTTTAATTTTTTAATACTCGTTATTAAGGGTTCAATTTTTTAAAACTTGTTATTAGAGGCATAATTTTTTTCAATATTTGTTATTAGGGTTCAATTCTTAAAATCTAATTTTATAATACTTGTTATCAATGGGTTAATTTTTTTCGATACTTGTTATGGGCCCCATTTTATTTTTCAATAAACGTATTCTTCAATTTTAAATTTTTTTATATTTATTTTTAGATTCCTATTTTTTCAATGATTGTTATTATAGAGCTAATCTTAAAATTTATTTATTTTCAATACTTGCTATTAGGGACAAAGATTTAAATAATGATCCATAATCGCAACCATGACCGTTATATAACTGTAGCGACATCATCCGAAACCATGATATTCGCAACCGTTATGTTCACAATAATATATGTTTAAAAAATTCACAATCACGATACACGCAGCGATTGGAACAACAATTATTATGTTTGCGATTGCGATAAACATAACCGAAAGTATAATTGTTCCATAATTTAAAATTTTAATCAAAGGTTTAATCTTCTTGCTTGTCTTAGGACTATCAAAATCTAAAAAACGAATTTGATTATTGTACATATAAACTCTTTGAATTTTTTAAATGAGAAACTACAACCAAATCGAACTCAGAATATATATTTTATTTTGTTTCTATTTTTTACCTCCCACCCTCTCCATTTTAAAACATCAAACTCAAAATTTCAAACCCAAAGCAAAATTATAGGAAATGACTAAAGAAAACTGAAGTCTAGAGATTCTTTGAGAAATGAAAAACGCTTCTACTAAAGTCTGAAACACGTTTTTCTTTTTTTATATAATTTTTGCCTGTTTATCACCCAGGGATAAAATTGACAAAAACTTGATTTAAAATTTCAAAACGAATATAAGATCAATAACAGTGTGCTGAGAAAACTATCTTTGTTAAAATAGTTTGACACCTTATCAGACACGTTTCTATGTAATAAAATATGTTTGTCTTACCTATAAGTCTTGATGTATGAGTATTGCTTTGATAATTAATTAGGGTAAGTATAAATTTTAGAAATAAACTTCAAATAGGGGTTATTGTGGTAAAACGACACACTTTTCCTTATTTTATATTTTTCGTGGCTTGTATTGGACGAAAATCATCTACCTCATTCTCATGTCTCTTTTATACCTCCGTTTTAAATAGAGGTTTATATTTTAGGGTTTAGGGTTCAAGGTTAAGGTTGTGGTTAGGGTTTAGGAAATTAGGGCTATGGTGTATTTTTTAGGATGTAGGGTTTAGGAAATTAAGGGTATGGTGTATTTTTTAGCGTTTAGGATTTAGGATATAAAAAATAAGTGTTAGGGTTAAAAATTAAATTTTTTAAATTTTTTTTCGAAAAAAGCATGAAAAGAGGCACATGATTTTTACCTGCTTGTATCTGTGATGGAAGTGTTTCTTGTGGTATTATCATTTTATTTTAGTTGTTTAAGTTGTAACATTTAAAATTTATGATTTATATTTAAAAGTTTTAAAGATTATAAATTAAGTTTAAAATTTAAAATTTTAAGAATATAATTTAAAATTTAAAATTTTATAATAAAAATAATTTCTAATATAATTATATATCGATGAAAGCAAGGGCGGATCTGGGTCTAGGCCTACCTAGACCATGACTCAGTCCATGCTTTAAAAAATCCTTTTTTATATATATAAAGAGTGTTTTTGGTAAATAAAAAATTTAATTTAATTTTTAAATCTTAAAAAATTATATTAAAATAAAATAAAATATAAAAATATCATCGGTTATTATATTTTATAAATTAAAATCAGTATCATTCATTACATTTTATAAATTATATAATTAATTTTAATAAATATAATTTAAATATATTTTATACTAAATAATTAAACATTTTAAAAAAATAATTAAACTCCCCAACAGAACTACGGTTTTACTCTAATATATAATATAAAAAACAAAACAAAATAAAAATTAAGATCAAAATTAAAAGAAATGACTAAAATGAATATAAATCACTCCAATATAAATAGAAAAGGACCTTAAATAAGTAGATAAAATATAATATATTTCCCGGTTATTTTGGTTGAAATATATATAAATTAATATTAAAAATAAATATAAAATCACTTTTTTATAACTTAAATAAATTTAAATTTTTATTTTTATGACTTATATTTTTTACAAATTAATAAAATTATAGATAAAAAAATTACTTTTTAAAAAATATTTCAGTTCTATTTAAGTTGAGATATAAATAATATATTTTTAATTATTGAAGAATTAAATTTCAAAATTTTAAATTATATATATGTGTTATATTAAATAAATTTTTATTTATGATCTAATTAATAATATTTTTTTAAATTCGTTACAGAATGAAAGTTTACTCTTTAAATAAATAATAAAAAAACACAACATTCACGCAAATTGAGACACAACTTGATAACTCTACTTTTATCAACTTCACAAACCCTAATTAATCATTTATTGCTTTAATGATCCTACTAATTTTATAGGTAGAATTCAATAATTTATTTTATATTAAATATGATAATTTATGGGTAGGATAATAAATTTGGACCAACCATATTTTTCTTTAAAATCTTAGTTTGGTTACGTTGTCCTTGTGTCCAATGGAAAAACAAATCTTTTGTTTGTTGCTACCGACAAGTTCATGCTCTTTTCAATCAGCAGCAGCTGAAAATGTGGGATCAAAAGATAGGGTTTTCTTTTTCCGTTATTGCGGTGAAAATATTTGTTCATTAATAATAATAATCTTAAATAATTCACGTTTATTTATCGGTTATTTTTTAAAATCGTCATTTTAGTAACACTTGTTTATCTCTCAAATTAGAAATTATACCAATGTGGAGAGGGGCAATTATCCCCACCCAAAAGAATTTCTTTCTTCACTTTTGTTAACATATTTAATTTTTTTTTCAAAATTATTTTTTATGAATTTGTCCATACTTCTAAACATTTAAGTTTTATCCTTTAACCCTATATCTTGATTTCGTCCTTGTCTCGAACAATTTAAAATTTTAATAAAAAAATAAAGCCTAAACCTTGTAAATGAAGAAATATTCACTTTGCCATCCCATGAAAAAGGAAGGGGAAAAGAGGTTTTGGATTTAACATAAGCTTGCAGCTAAAATATTCAAGGTGCATTGCTTCAGTTTTGAGGCATAAAAAAGTGCACTTTCGTCGAGAGAGAAACGTAAAAGTATAGGTTAGGAGATGAATTTAAATATTTTTTTAAAATAAATCTATAAAAATTTAAGAAATAAAACGAATTTTTAATAATAAATATATAAAAATTATAAATTATATATAAATTTTAATAAATATATAAAAAATATAAATTATATATAAATTTTAAATTTTTAGGACAATCACTCTCTCTATTCATCCCTATTTCCATTAATCAGATCATCATTGTGGTAAAGCAAGTTCATGCTACTGTTAAAATTAAGGGTTTTCATTGTTGAGTATCTAAAAAATTGGGTTTCAGACCCTTTCAAATATTATATATGTCGGTTTATATCTTAATCCGTTTTAGTCGAATACCTAAAAATTCAGGTAACATATACTTAATTTTTATTTTTTAATATATATTTTTATAAAATAAATTATATTGGAAATATATAAATTTAAAAATTTATAATATACAATCTAAACAAAAAAAATCACACACATATATATATTAAATTATCATAAAAATATTAAAATATTAAACATATGTGGACTTTATGGAACAGTTCTCCCCTTTATTTCAAGCAATAAAAATTTCTTTATGCAAATAACATGAAAAAGAAACCGTCTAATTACAGGGTGTACATAGCTTTATTCGGAATTTTAGATTCTTTTAGGATTTGTCGTGGTTTTGTATTTTTAATATTTTTATATATAAATTATATTTAATAAAATATAAAAAGATATTAAATCAGGTTGTCCGAATACCCAATTATAAGTAATTTTTCGGACTAGATCCGACAGTTATAGTATTACAGTAATATATGTTTTAGAGTATACTCTCAACTAGGGGTGCTTAACGAGTTAAGCAACTCGTGAGCTGCTCGAACTCGACTCGGTCAAAACTCAATAAATACTCGACTCGGATTAGCTCGATTCGAACTCGAGATTGACTCGATACCTTAACGAGTTAAATCGAGTAAAGTCTAACTTGACTCGATAAGTTCGCGAGCAGCTCGTTAATTTTTTAAAACATTTTTTAGTGATTACTTTAAAATAATTTTATTCAAAAAATAAATCTAAATAATAATTATTAATGAGTGAATTATTACTTTGATTTTAATATGTTAGTTTTGTGTATTTATGAATTATTACTTTTAAATTTAGACTTTAAAAATATTTTATATACTCATTCGATATTTTTGGTTAAATTTATTAATTTATGTTAATATTAAGTCTCTTATAGTAATATTAAATTTTACTTAAGGTAAGATTTTTAGTGAGCTTAACGAGCAATAAGTCGAGCTTAAGGAACGTGTCAAGTTGAGCAATATTTTAACGAGCATGAGTCGAGCACAATTTTAATGAGCTTAACTAGCAATGAGTCGAGTCGAACAACAAATTTTTTTAACGAGCACGAGTTGAGCAATGACCAACTCGCGATCGACTCGCTCGATAAGCACCCTTACTGTCAACCATTGAACATTGATCGCTCAATTACTATGCTAGCATTATTGATGCTCGAACTCGTAACCTTTAAAAACATCAATTATTTTTTTTAACCAATAAAACTAGATCAACTAATTAAAATGATTTTTAAGCCGACAAGGGCAATATGTTAGGAGTTGTTATTCTATAGCCGCTATAAGGTTGTTAGTCTGTTAACACTACAACTGTCAAGATTCAAGAATTACTCTTAGGCCTATATATTCAAGGTTATTGTACTACTGAATTCATCTTGAGTTGAATAACAAATACTCTTTATGTTTCATTTTCTCTCGTCCAATCTATATTCTATCATGGTATCAGAGGTTTCCATGGCAGAAAACTCATCTACCAAACCCTTTACAAACAAATTGATTTTGATTCGTTTGGATGACTCTAATTTCCTTCTTTGGAAACAGCAAGTCTTGTTCGCCGTAGAAAGCTTGGCTCTTGCTTCTTACATTGACAGTTTTTTAGTGGTTCCGGTCAGATATATGACTGGAGAAGGAGGAGTCCGAGTTACCAATCCTGAGTATGTGAGGTACAAACAACAAGATACCGCTCTCTGTTCTTGGCTACTATCTTCCATTAGTTCTTCTATTCTACCTTCGTTGGTTAACTGCAAGACTGCCCTTGAGATCTGGGAGAAGGTTAGTCATAATTTTTCTGTAACCTCAACAACACGCATAATGCATCTCCATTGTTCTTTAAAGAATATACGAAAGAGAGATCAATCTATGCGTGAATATCTCGCACAAATTCAGAGTGTGTGCGATAGCCTTGTTACGTGTGGGAATCCTTTAACCGAGACAATGCATATTTCTGCTATTTTGTCTGGTCTTCCTCCTGAATATGAACCAGTGGTGGCTGTTATCACATCCAGTCAGGTGCCATACAAATTAGATGGAGTGGCTAGTGTTCTTCTTGACACAGAGTCTCGGCAACTTGAATTTTTGAGTCAAAACTCAGTGAATATGGTTCATTCTTTTGGACCTTCAGAAGATGGGTTTGGCCAACAAAGCCCGTATTTGGTCAATTTAGCCCAGTATAATGGGTCTGGTTCCTTTGGCTCTCAGAGAGGATCACAGAATCAAGGGGTCCGTGGTCGTTCTTTTTTTAGAGGACATGGAGGTCGGAGCTTTTCTGGTCGTTCACGACCTCAATATCAAATTTGTTACAAGATTGGGCATCTTACAAATCGTTGCTTTTTCCATTACGATCAGGCCTATGATGGGTTTGGAAATTCGGCAAACTAGTGTTCCTTCACTCAAGATTTTTCCGAAGAGTAAGGAACGTTTAATGGTGGTCAATCTGTTGCTACTGAATCGGTTGTGGCGTCTGTTGCTGTTGTAGCTGAGGATTTCAGTTATGGTGATGCCGCTTGGTATCCGAACTCAGGTGCTACATCTTATCTAACGCCGGATGCAGGTAATGTTCAAGACTCGGTTCCTTATTCAGGGTCTGGTAAGGTTGTTGTTGCTAATGGCATTACTGTTCCGATAACTAGAGTAGGTTCAACTAGGCTAGAAACTACCTCTCGGTCTCTTGTTCTTAATGATTTATTACATGTGCCTTCGATAAAAAAGAATTTGTTGTCGGTTTCTAAATTTACTAAAGATAATTGTGTTTCTGTAGAGTTTTTTCCTAACTTTTGTCTTGTGAAGGACTTGACATCTCATCAAACGATCCTTCGAGGAGTTCAAAGTGATGGTCTCTACAAGTTTGTTGGTGACTTACATTGTTCTGGTTCATCTAGTGTTTCTTCTGTTGTTTCTTCTTTTTCTGCTGAATGTTCTTCTTCTAGTAATTCAATTGATTGTTTTTATGATAATGCTCAACTTTGGCACAGGAGGCTTGGCCATCCTTCTAGTGAAACTCTTGTAAAATTGGCTGAGCTTCGTAAAATTTCTGGAATTAATAAAATGTCTTTTTGTCAAGCGTGTAAGCTCGGTAAAAGTCATAAGCTACCTTTTCAAATATCTACTGTTGTTTATAATGAACCATTACATCTTGTTCAAATGGATCTTTGGGGTCCTGCACCTCTTTTGTCTAACAATTCCTGTTACTACATCAGTTTTGTTGATGCCAGTACCAAATATACCTGGATTTATTTTTTATCTAGAAAGTCTGATTTATATAAAGTTGTAGTTCACTTTCATACAATGGTAGAAAGACTTCTTAATTACAAACTTAGAATAGTTCAGTCAGATTGTGGTACCGAATTTAGTCCTTTGCAGTCTTATTTTTTTCAACATGAAATTCAATTTCAGAAGACTTGTCCCTATACTTCAGAACAAAACGGCTTAGTTGAAAGAAAATATAGACATGTGGTTGAACTAGGACTAACTTTGCTTGCTCAAAGTGGTGTTCCCTTTAAATATTGGTCTGATGCTTTTTATACAGCAGTTTATTTGATTAATAGGCTACCTTCCCAAGTCCTAGCAGGTGCTTCACCTTATGAGAAATTGTTCAACAGTAGGCCAGATTATAATTTTTTAAAGGTGTTTGGTAGTCAATGTTTTCCTCTTACAAGACCTTATAATAGTCATAAACTTGACTTTAGATCAAAACCATGTATCTTTCTTGGTTATAGTGCATCACAACATGGGTATAAATGTTTTAGTTCTGATGGTAAAGTATATATTTCTAGACATGTTCAGTTCAATGAAAATTATTTTCCTTTTCTTTCGAAAGTTGATTCTACTACAAGTCATGATAAATATTCTGTTTTTCAGTTTTTTAAATACTCATCTCCACCTTTGGTTAATAGCTCTTTACCTGCTCAAAATGTTTTAGTACCTTCTACTGGTTGTACTGCTTCGATTTCCAGGACCGATGTTGCCAGCAGTATGCAATCTAGAGAGGTTCCTACTGTTTTTGATAGTTCAAGGTCACTTGGTGATCTAGTAGGTGGCGTATCAGTTCCTCTGCAATCTGCTCCTAGAGAGGTTGCTAAGCCACCTATGGTTGTTGCCCCACTTCAGCAACCCTTTGCTGTTGTTGATCAGTCTGCCATTCCTTTGCCAGAAAATTCTATTTCTCCTGAATCGAGTTCTGCTAGGCGATCTGATGCTGCTACTTTTAGTCAACAAGACCAACTTTAAGGATTCGATGTTGCTGCTGTAGTTTCTGCTAATCCGTTAGCTAGTTTTTCGAGAGTTGAATCGTCCACATCTTCTTCAAGTTCTACAACAATCGAATCTCAACCAAGAAGAGGTTATTCTATGGTTACAAGGTCTAAAGCCGACATTTTCAAGCCTAGAGTATTTTCAGTTACTACTTTAGACTCTAGTTTACCTGCAGATGTTCATCAAGCTATGCTTTCAGAAAAATGGAGATAAGCTGTTACTAAAGAAATGGATGCCTTACTACAAAAAGGTACATGGAAACTTGTTGTTTTACCTGAGAATAGGATTCCTATCGGATGCAAATGGCTTTTCAAAATTAAAAAGAACTCAGATGGAAGTATAGAACGTTACAAAGCCAGACTTGTGGCGAAAGGGTTTTCTCAACAAGCAGGATTTGATTATTCAGAAACGTTTAGCCCGGTGGTTAAACTTGTCACAGTCAGAGTTCTTCTCAGTATAGCTCTTAGTTCTGGTTGAATATTAAGACAAATTGATGTTGATAACGCTTTTTTAAATGGAGATCTAACTGAAGAGGTCTATATGGTACAACCTCCTGGTTTTGAAAAAGTAGGTTCCTCTGGTCAACAGCTTGTCTGCAGGTTAAGGAAGTCTTTGTACGGGCTCAAACAGGCTCCACGAGCTTGGTTTGACAAATTTTGAAACTATTTGGTCGATTCTCTTGGTTTTGCTTCCTCCTTAGCTGACTCCTCTTTATTTTTCAGAGACAGTCAAGGTGTAAAAGTGTATATTATGGTGTACGTGGATGATATTGTTGCAATTGGTAATGATGCGAAAGAGGTTGATATGGTGATCAGAAATATTAATCAGATGTTTTCTCTCAAAGATCTTGGTCAATTAAATTTTTTACTTGGCATGAACATATGCGATGTCAAGAGTGGTGTTATTTTGAGTCAGAAAAAACACATACTCGAACTGTTGGAAAAAAATGAAATGGTAGATGCTACTGTTACGCCTACGCCTATGGTAACCTCTCCCAGACTTTCTCTTACTGATGGTGTTCCTTTCTCTGATGTTATTTTATATAGACGAGTAGTAGGCACTTTACAACACATATGCTCTACGAGGTCAGACATTCAGTATTCTGTTAATAAAATTAGTCAATACATGCAAGCCCCACTGGAAAGCAGTAAAAAGGATTATTAGATATCTCAAAGGAACGTTGAACCATGGATTATTCTTTAGTAAGGTGCTTTCGCCAACAACCTTAGTTGGATATGCAGACTCAGATTGGGGAACCTGTTCAGATGATAAGAGGTCCACTGGAGGTTATTATTTTTTTTCTAGGAGGAAATCTCGTTTCTTGGATTTCTAAAAAACAAGGGGTAGTCTCGAGATCGTCTACAGAAGCTGAATTCAGGAGTTTGGCTGATGCAATGTGTGAAGGTATTTGGATTAAATCACTATTGATAGAGCTTAAAATTTAACTTGTGTCTGCTCCTACACTTTGGTGTGATAACACCAGTGCTATTGCCCATTCTTCCAATCCAGTTCATCATGCTAAATTGAAACATGTCGAGCTTGATCTTAGTTTTGTCAGAGAAAAAGTTTTGAATGGTGACTTTCAAATCAACTATGTTCCAGCTACAGAACAGATTGCCGATGCCCTTACAAAGCCTATCTCTTCAGCCTTCTTTCTTCACCTACGACAACAACTCAAAGTTTTCTCACCTGAAGATTGTTGATGCTCTTACAAGCCTTCTAAAGATCTGTATTTTTCTTCTTTTTCAATAAAAGTCTAAGAAAAGAAAAGAATAAGATGAATGTTAGGAGTTGTTATTCTATAGCCGCTATAAGGTTGTTAGTCTGTTAACACTACAACTGTCAAGATTCAAGAATTACTCTTAGGCCTATATATTCAAGGTTATTGTACTACTGAATTTATCTTGAGTTGAATAACAAATACTCTTTAGAGATAGTTAACTACCTTTCTGTTTCATTTTCTATCGTCCAATCTATATTCTATCACAATACATTTAAAAGTTTAGTTGCCCGAGAAAACAACCTAGTTAACTACCTTAATCACTGTTGTTAGGACTTAGGTCTACCTGTTTTTATAACTTTACATGTCAGCTACCTTTGACTACATCTCAATACATGATGCTTTTTGCCTTATACAGACTTTTCTCTAAAACTAATAAGTCGGACCACGGCTTTAAGTGGAGAGGTAAAACACTCGAAATATTTTATTTAAAGGATATCGAACTTTATACTATACAATATATAACTCAATAAATATAGATATATTTTAGTAGTAATATAATGAGAGATCATTGAGTTTATAAGTAAAATTTTATGTTAAAAATACGTATTTTTATACACGTTATTTTTAAAAGGAAATACTTTTGGGGTAAGCCCTGAGAGTTATTTGTGTATTATTCAAAGATTTATACTTGATTATATATAAAGCCATACAATATTAGTGATTTAGCATTGTTTTATCATATAATATTAGTTAAGGGCATAGGTAGAGGGGGCAGGTACAGACAGGTCTTGGTCCTATAAAATGGGAAATCTTCAATTTAAGTCCTTGTAAATTTGTAAAATTTTAAACTTATATTTTTCTTAGTGTATTTTAATCTCCAAAATTCAATAATAATGCCGAGTACTAAGCCGAAAGCCAACCCAAGAAACGCTGAGATCTAAGCTTATTGCCGTCAGCCCGTTATAAAAGAGCCCGTTTCACGGATCATAGGCACAAAATAACCGATAGCTTCGATGATCGTAACAATTTAAATGAGAAATTATGTAAATTATTATTTAATTTTAATAAAATAAAATTTTAAAACATTCAATTTATTTTATGAAATTTAAAACAATGATTTTTTGTTACTCATATACAACTTTATATAGCTTCTATTTATCGATGATTTTTTAAATTTAAATAATAAATATTTTCATCGACACATCAGAAATAATATATTTAAAAATAAAGTACATCCAAAAGTAGAGGAGATATTGGTGAGAAAAATTTAAATATTTTTATTTGATTTATGAATTTAGGATCATTGTTTGATAAAATAAAGATTAAATTCAGATATAAAAATAAAATAAAATAAAATAAAATAAAATAATTAATATATTTAATATCGAATGTGAATGATAAAATAACAAAAGACTCATTTTTAAATTTTAATGTATAAATTAAATATTTTAAAATTTTAATGATTAAAATAAATTTAAAACTAAAATTTAGTGGTGCCTTACAAAAATTACCCTAAACTAAAAGTGAAGTCCCTTATCGTCCATTCAACTTCCGCCATTAACATAACAAAATTCCTTTTTTATTTCCTTTCCAGCTGTGACCTGACATGCCTGACCCATACCACGTGGCCACATACTTCTCAATTACTTAACCAGAGTTTATTTCTAAACCCTAACCCTCCCGAGCCACTCGCTTTTTAGCTCTTCACTCACAACCCTCTGCTGCGTCTCTCTCCCTCTCCCTCTCTTCAACGTTTCAACAATGGCCTCCGCCGCATTTCACCCGCTCAACTTCGTCTTCGTCATTCTCTCTTTGGTCGCTGTTTCAGTCAATGCCCACAACATAACAGCCATTCTCGAAGGTTTTCCAGATTACTCCTCTTACAACAGCTTCCTCTCACAAACAAAACTCGCCGATGAAATCAACACCAGACAGACCATCACTTGTCTTGTCCTCAACAATGGAGCTATGTCGGCACTCACCGCAAAACATCCATTGTCTGTCATCAAAAACATCCTCAGCCTCCACGTTCTTCTAGATTACTATGACCCTCAAAAGCTCCACAAAATCTCAGAAGGCACTACTCTCACCACCACGCTTTACCAAACTACCGGAAATGCTCCCGGAAACCTTGGGTTTGTCAACATTACCGATCTCCAGGGTGGGAAAGTGGGTTTCGGCTCAGCCATTCCCGGCTCCAAACTCGGCTCCTCTTACACAAAGTCTGTTAAGCAGATTCCCTATAATATCTCCATACTGGAGATCAGTGCTCCGATTATTGCTCCGGGCATCTTATCGGCTCCGGCCCCGTCGGCTTCTGCTATCAACATTACCGGATTACTTGAGAAAGCCGGTTGCAAGACTTTTGCCGGTTTACTTGCCAGTACCGGCGTGCTCAAGACTTACGAGTCCGCGCTTGAGAAAGGCTTGACCATTTTCGCGCCGTCCGATGAAGCATTCAAAGCTGAAGGTGTCCCTGATCTGAGCAAGCTCTCCAGTGCCGACCAAGTTTCGCTTCTGGAGTATCACGCCTCGCCGGATTATAAACCCAAGGGGAGTTTGAAGACCACCAAAGACCCGATCTCCACATTGGCAACTAGCGGCGCTGGGAAGTTCGATCTGACGGTTACCAACGCCGGCGATGACGTCACCCTACATACAGGGGTTGGTCCATCCAGAGTCGCCGAAGCGGTTTTCGACTCTCCCCCGGTCATCATTTTCACCGTCGACAATGTTTTACTTCCCACTGAGTTATTCGGCAAATCACCTTCTCCAGCACCCGCCCCGGAACCAGTTTCCTCCCCTTCACCAACACCAAGTCCATCTCCAACGTCTGAAGCCCCCTCCCCTCTTGCCGCGTCACCCCCCGCTCCACCAAGCGACACACCCACCGGATCCCCTGCCGATTCGCCAGCTGGATCGTCGGAGAACAGCACATCGGATAAAGCTGCCGGTCACGTGACTCTTGCTCCTCTTTTCGTCACTATTGTTTCCACTGTCTTTACCAGTATCATTTCCTCTGTTCTCTTGTCCTGATTCCTAATTATGTCGGTGTGTTAATTTATTTTTTTTAGTTTTCCTTTTTTTGAGACATTATTTTGATTTGAGTGCTTTTCTTAAACATTTACTCTTTCTTTTTTGTTATCTACTTTTTTCTTAGTAATTTATTAAAAAACTGTTTGGGAAGTGGGATTTTAGAGTTAACGCGCATGGCTTGATTTTGTATGTGTGTGGTGGACAGTGTTTTTGTCCTTGTGGATGCCACCATGGCGCCTTAAATGTTTTTCCAGTAGGTCTAAGCTGGAGTTGTTGGGCGTGGTCCTGTTCTTTGGATTTGTGGTTGTGTTGATCAAAACTCATGCCTCCTGGTCCCATGCTCTTTCCTTTATTGTTCGAATGCCATCATCGTCCCACATCGATGGATTTACCCATTTATTTCAAATGAAAAATCTGCACAATTGACTTCGGCTATGATCGGGACAATGGCCTTTCAGAGTGGCCCAGATGATGGCAATTCGATGAACATTGTAATAATGGTGTGGAACACGTATTGTTCGATTAAGTTATTCTCAATAATCTGAATAGAGGTTACTTGGAAAGATCATTAACGTATATCTTATCTCAATTTTGTACTAAATAATTTAGTTGACTGTTCAATTTATGCTTCTTTACGTTCCAAGAGCATTTTCCTTTCTTCTCTCAACTTTGATCCCCCTATATAGATTACTATTAGATTTAATATTTAATAAAAGAAAAGTTTGAGCATTAAATGCTATTTAATATATAACGTAAATTACATTTAGATTACATTTGTGTTTAATTTTTGGCATAAAGATAATTTTAACCTTAACGTTTATAGTTTTTGTCGTTTTGACCCATTTTTTTTGGATAAATTTAGCCCTTAACCTATATTTTTTTGACAAATAGTTTATTTTTTTAACTAGCTTGGTGACTGGACCGTTAAAAACTTAACGATGATATATATATGAAATATAATTTTAAATCACATGGAATATAACCTATCAAATATATATATATATAGAATATAATTTTATTCTAATATAAAATATAAAACAATTAAAATTAAAATAAAATATTAAAAAATAATTAGTTCTAAAATATAAGATTATTAAACATTCTTAACCCTAATTACGATAAATCAAAATCTTATTCGAATTGTTTTTATATTTTTTATTATATTTTTTTTATATTTTTTATATTTGAATTGTGTTTATATTTTTTTATTATATTTATTCTAAAATATAAATATAAATACAATTCGAATAAAATTTTGATTTTATCGTAGTTAGAGTTAAGAATGTTTAATAATCTTTTATTTTAGAATTAATTAATTTTTAATATTTTATTTGAATTTTAATTGTTTTATATTTTATATTAGAATAAAATTATATTCCATATATATATATATATTTGAGAGGTTACATTCCATGTCATTTAAAATTATATTTCATATATATATCATCGTTAAATTTTTAACGGTCCAGTCATCAAGCTAGTTAAAAAATAAGCTATTTGTCAAAAAGATATAGGTTAAGGGCTAAATTTATCCCAAAAAAAGAATAAGGGCCCAAACGACAAAAACTATAGACGTCAGGGGTTAAAATTATCTTTATGCCTTAATTTTTTATAATATATATTCATTTTATAATTTATGTTCGTAATGATGTAAAAACAAGTTAATTTTACGTTACAACTCGATTCGGGTCGAATGCGAGTCAGTTTAAGTAAGGTTTATTTTAGGTCGGGTCAAAATAATTTATGTTTAAATTAGTTAATTGACAGGTTAATTTAGACTCGATAAATTTCAGGTCGGGTTCTTTTCAAGTATGGTTAATTTGGGTATTATTTTTGTATTAAGTTTGAGTTTGGTACAAATAGTAGATAAACTTTGGGCAGGATCATTTCGAGTGAATTATTTAACACTTTTTGATTTTCACGAACATAAATCACATTAAAAATAAACATTATGCACTATAATGAACAAAAATATCATCATATGATTAATATCTAAAATATTATAGTAAATAATAAAAATTAAAATTAATAAGTGTTAATTTTTGTAAAAATAAAATTTTAGGGAGTAACCTAAACAAAAATATCATCATATTAAAACATTTGATTAAATTATAAGAAAATAAATAAGGGTCAATTTAGAATAAAAATAAAGTTTTAAAGACTATAATAAACAAAAATATTAAATTAAAAATAAAAATATTAGACTAGATTACCAAAAAATGAATAAGAGTTAATTTAGATTAAAATTTAAGTTCTAGGGACTGTAATAAAAAATACCATGATATTAAAAATGTTAGACTATATTAAATTTTTTTAAAACAAATAATAGTTAATTTGAATTTTCTAAACTCTGAACCTTAACCCCTAAATCTTTCCGTCACTAATAAATAAAAATATAATCTGAAATCATAAATTAATCTTATAATTACAACTTGGCACATTTACCTATAAACCTAAATCTCATTCCCTAAATTTTATAATCCTTAATAATTAAAGTTCAACCCTAATCCTTAAATCCCTTAATCCTTAAACTAATTTATAACCTCAAACACACAACTTAAAACATATATTATTCTCATGACCCCAAACCTAAACTCCTAAATCTTATAATCACTAATAATCAAAGTACAATCATAATTCAGTAATCCCTAAATTAATATGATAATTTTAAACACTAAACTCGATACATTTATCTTTAAATCATGATATTCAACACCTAAATTTTATAATCATTAATAGTTAAAGTGTAAGCATAATCCGTTAATCACTAAACTTATCCCATAGACCAAACATTCAACTTGATACAATTACCATTAAACCCCAAACTTCAACCCCTGAACTTTACCATCACTGATAATTAAAGTGTAAGCTTAATCCCATAATCATTAAATTAGTCTCATAACCCTAAATACTAATAATTTTAATTAAATATATTATAATTAATGATGTTATTTTTGTCTAGATAAAAATAAATTAAGCCTTCAAAAGACTGTCAAACATTTAAAGTCACTATCTATTATTTTTGATCGAGTATAACCGAAATAAGTTAGGCCTTTAAAAAGTTTAATTATTAAATATTTTTGTGAAAGAGGATCTAATTAAAAAATAAATCTAAAGGTATAAGGAAACTAACTAAAATTGTGACTAAAATAAATCAAACTAAAACGAAAGAATAAAAAAAATTAAGTGAAAAGCTCCTGAATTAGTAACAACCTAAAGTGTAAATAATCCCAAAATTGGACGAGTATATTTCCTCCATCAGTTACATCAATTTCTTTTGAAACATGGGATTGGAATTGGGATTGAGGTTTGAGCTGACAGATTCTCTAAAAAAATGGGTGGCTAATTTTTTAAAAATAATTTTAGATTAAATTCTAAAATTTAAATGAATATAGATTAACTTGGACTAGAACTGAAATTTTAGGGACCAGAATAAATTAGATTAAATTGTAAAAAATATAAATAAATATGGGATAATTTTGACTAATAATTTGATTAAATTGTAAAAGTTGAAGAGCCCTCTAGGAGCATTAAGAAATAAAATATCCTTGAAGACAAGGAAGGACATGTTTGCTGCTGATTTTTGACTAAGATTAGTACTCTCTCAACTCTTGAGTATCATGTATTCTATAGATTTTGACATTTGTTGCATATGTGTTGATTGTTTGAATGCTTTGATAGTTTAGAGACCCCTTCAATGGTGAATTCGTATTCAATTGTTTAAATTGGGTGTAAACACTTTTACAATCATCTCATAACGTATAAGAATAGAGGGGGAATCAATCATGTAGATTGAGATGAGAATTTTGATGAAGTCTTACCTAAGACTTATATTTTCGAGTAGGGGTATCAATACAGGAAGATCTCATAATGATACACTAGAGTAAATAGGAGGGTAAAATATAAGGGGTGTATTGGTATGTCAGTTTGTGTACCGATACACCCTACTTGATTCAAATTTTAGAAAAAGTTTTTGGATATCGATATGCCAGGGTGTATATACCACTGTTACATTGGTTTTTAACATAAATGGAATAGGTGTATCGATACCAGTTCGATTTAGTATCGATTAGAGGTTGGACCATATCAATACGAGTAGGTTTGACCTTAGTTTATTCAAAGTTGTTTAGCTTGGCGTATCAATACGCAAAGGAGGTGGATCGATACTGGTGGGCGTAACGATACCCCATATAGGCGTATCAATAATCGTTGGACAATCTGTCAAAAAATTAACACTTTCGTTCAAAGTTTTATAATTAGGGTAAATGGTCCAAAGGGTCTCTTAAGGTGTAAAGTGGATACTAAAACTGAGAAACTAACATTTCAACCCTATTTATGAGATATTTGGTTAATCACTTAGTAATTGGTGGATAATTTAATGTTGAAAACCAATAAAGGTATTGCTGGTATAAATATATGGTATGGTAAGCTAGAGATCTTGCTTAGTGTTAATGGGTCACCTAATATTATAATATTATTTGGTTGGTCCAAACACCATATATATATACGACCAAAATGTTGCAACACTCAAAGATTTTTCGAACATAGGATCCTGATGCCTAGTGTAGGCATACCAATTCGAAGATGCCTGATGAACCATTCCAAGCATGGATGTATAATCTTGATGCTTAGTAGACGCGAGCCTCATCCTAGAGTATATGATCTAATGCTTAGAGAATGCGGACCTTGCTTATAGTGTATGATTTCAATGCTTTTTTGTTGCGGGTCGCACTATATATATATATATATGAGATATATGGATTATGAGATGCTATATGAACTTCTCTCGATATGCATATGTTGTGTACCGAAAATATGGATACATGATATCCTGTATTTAGGCGAATATGGTATCACCATTGTACTTCTGCTATGTTGTCGTCCATATTGCATATGCTTTGCTTATGATATGTGTGATGTGAGTTAGATGATTTGCTTCTGTAGCTCAGCGTTTTAAAATGTGTCTTAGTGCGTAGGTTAAGAAAAGCCTTGGATTGGAGGAGCACTATCGTGGTCGTTTTAACATCTACATATTATCAGAGTACGTTTACTAGATGTAGTGGACCATGTACTTGTAGGATCCTATATGTAAGTGTAACTCTTGTTTTAATTTGGCTTGAGTCAAATGCTTTTAGACGTTGTAGTATTTTGGAGCTCCTTACTTTTGAAATTATCGACTTTATTATGGTTTGAAATTTAATGAACTTATTATGGATTTGAATTTGAACTTGTTATTTGGGATTTTATAACGAAATTTTGAATTACGGGTTTTGGGTCAGAGGCCCAATGTAACATCTAGGTCGAGGATGTTACAAATATATACGTGTCAATTTTAGCTAAAAAATTTTTAGGCACGATAACAAATAAAAACATCATCATATTAAAAACATTAGATTAAATTATTTTTTTAAAATAAATAGGGTTCACTTTGATTAAAAATTAGAGATTAATATGGACAAAAATAAACCTCAAATAACTACGAACGAATAGAATGAGTCAGTAGTAGTGTCAACTAAAAGGTATATTGAATTATTACTAAACACTGAATTATTTATCAAAAAATTAAATTTAGTAGTCTCAAATTAATAAATATCTAATTCTATTTTTTCTTTTTGATATTTTTAATAATTATATATGTATGTATGTATAACAAATGTAAGGATGATAATGGATCGAACTTTATAAACTCTACGCCCAATCCAATTAATAATCACACTTTTAAAAAATCTAAGTTCGAATTCAAGTCTAATTACATAAATCTAAGTCCAATTCAATAAAATATCTAAAATCTAAACCCAAACCAAAAGCCCACATCCAATTAATTTTTAAACTAACAACTTAAACAAATATCCTTAAATTAAAAAAAAAATATTTTTTATCAAATAAATATATTTAAATTAATAGTAAAAATAAATCTCAATAAATATTATAATCAAATATAAAATAAATTAAACTATCAACTCAAACTACAATTAAAAAACTCGACAATAAATAGATTATCCTTACATAAAATAATATTGTCTTACTAGTCTACTAATATAACTATTTTCCAAATCACAATTATAAAATATCTAATAAATATAACAATCCAATGAAATAAATTAAAAATATAGTCAAAATGTTCAATTATTAACATTTGACATAGAGAAAAAGTTTCTCACTATCAAGTTTTTATTATTTCACTAAAGCTCAACAAAAGCCTATCAAATAAGATAAAAATATAAATAGAATTATAGAAGATGTTAATCATCTAAAATATTAATTATATATAAATTTAATTAGGATTTCAATATATATATATATATTTAAATCTAAGAATTTTAAATATTTTTATTCAGATTTATATATGGATCAGACTCATATCTAATATAGATTCAGAATGAATTCAGATCGGATCATGACAATAATTATATCCGATCCACCTTCTATTAGGAATTAAACTTTTTTGGATTTGAATTCTAACTTTTTTAATCGAATTTGAATATTTTTTTTTCTTCAGTTTGATCCAGATTCAAATTATATTATCATCCCTAAATAGAAGATCATTTAACACTTTAGATTGATTTAAAAAATTAATAATTTATATTTATCAACATTTAATACTTTACATTTATCAACACCTTAAATTGATTATATATATAATTTAATAAATTAATAGTCAATAATTAAATTATTTAATAAAAAATTAAATACAAAATTTAATAATTTTAAAACTAAAAAATTAATTTACCATATTATAATATAATAAATTCCTGAAATCATAGACTTTTTCAATTACATGTCAGGTAAATATTAAGCCAAGTTAATATCAGTTCAACAACAATTCAGATTCAAAAATTAAATAAAATCAGATCTCAAATTGATTTAGTCAGATCCAGTTTAATTCTGATTGTTCATGCTTATTTTTTTAGCACAAATGGGACATATCTTAACCGGGAGAGGTTGAGAAAGAATAGTCCTGAATTTAAAATGCAACAAGGAAACATCATTCATTTTCTTCTCCTCCACAACATGGTAACACTAATACCTCTTTTGTTCCCGATGTTTTCTCTTAGATCGCATAACTAGGATGCCATTAGTCTTTGTTTCTTTGATTTCAAATGAAATCTGAATCTTGCCATGCATTGATCTTCCTGGTTGCAGAACTTGCTTTTGCATTTGTATATAGACAAGTTCTTAGCTCTGCTCAGCCTGCAGAAGGTGCATCTACAAAAAGAAAAACAGGTATATCTACTGAAAGTTCTTGTCTTTTGTGTTCTGACTTCCATTTGATCTTGTATCAACTCTTTATTTCTTTAATTTTCCATAAATTGATGTAAACTTGACTGAGCAATAATTGGCATGACTGTTTTAGACTCATTTTCCTCCTTTTATATGATTCTCCTGTTTTATTGAGAAAAGGCATACTGAAGCACTACTATGTGAAACAGTTGCCCCTCAGAAACATCAAATATTTTCTGGTCATCCAAGATCAGCCTGAGGCAGATGAACTCAGCTGGTAATGTCTGCAAGACTATCTGGTTTTGAAGTTAAACACATTATACCAGTATTCTATCTGAACTCTGAAATTATTGTTTCTTAATCCTGTCTTCTGCAGGAAGATACTAGGCAGAAATTGGTTAACTCTGAGAATATAGTTGACCAACTGGAAATCCAAGTTTGTGAAGAACAAAAGGCCTCAGGAAATGCAAGAAAAGTACACATTTTCTTATGCCTGCTTAGTTATATAAATTTAATGTGCATTTGTGTAGAAAGTGGAAGAATTTGAACATGAAATGGAAGGATTGAGGAAGGAACTTGAGACCGAGAAGGTATAAATTTATATTTTCCTTTGTACTACACTAGGAAGGAACTTGAATGAGCCTAAAAAGAGGCAGGGAAAGAATTATGCTTCGGTATGACTTCTATGACAATATCTTGTTTGATTTTAGTTGCAGTATTGGTGTAAGTATTTTGCTGAGAAAGGTTCCATCCTTTTGTATATTGTGGCCTCTGGTGTTAACAATGGTTGTCGCCCATAATTATGAATTTTCTCAGTTGAGCATGGTGATGTTTATGTGCTGGTGTTTGCTCTGCAGATATCATCAGTTGATATTGACCTTAATGTACCGCGGAATCAGAACGTAAATGGAACCATAGTTAGAGAAAAGGCTACTACTGGCTAATTGTTAAGATTATGAAAGAAATTGTAGGTTTCAGAAAGAATTTGAGAAAAAAAATTGATATTCATTCCAACGATAAAAATGTTATCTTTACACCATTCCTATATAGCTGAATTAGACACAGTACAAATGATTTATTTTTGGACAACTGTGCAGGTTGTTGCACAACAGAAACCACAACAGCTAATTGGTGTAGCTGGATCTTCACTTGCTTGGGCGGCCCTGTCTCTGGCCCGTGTCTCCCAAGTCTTGCATTGGCCCGATAGCTTTATTAAATGGAACGACAACGTTTAATCCTTCTTCTGAAACGATAGCATTGGCTTTCTCAGTTGGCACGACGACGTTCGAGTCTTTCCCTTCAGATATCGAATTAGGCTCCCAATTTCCCTCAATTTCTATCCTTTGCCCTAATTTCTCTCGAATCGTCCGCAATCCTTCGATTTCTCCTTCGCTTCCTCCCTGTGCCATGACACTAAAGTCGACAAACAAGTTATTCGGTTTGAGTCATTTAGTTTAGGTTTCATTCAGGTCATTCGGTTCTGATTATAATCGGTTTAAATTTCTTTAGATCGGTTCAGGTCTGGTTTAGACTTTTGATTTTAGTTTGGGTCTATAGTGATTTTGGTTTGGGTATCGGGTCGAACCGGTTGATTTTCGTTTGATTGATTTTTGGTTCGATTAATATCATGTCGATTTTTTGGGTTGATTGATTTTGGGTTGGGTTAATATCATGTTAGCAAGAGATTAATCGGTTTCAGTCTAGTTTTCAGGCCGAGTTATGTTTTTACACCCTATATATCACTTTTTATAGTTGCATATTTAGCTTTTTGATAATTGTGCAATAGCTCGCATCTCATTTTTTTTTTTTTTTTATTTTAATATATTATTTTATTTCGGGTTACCTTCGATTCAAATTGCTTTCGATTTGGATGAAATTGGTTTAATTCTATCCAGTTTAGTTGAAAATCAGTTCAAGTACCTTTGGTTCGAGTTTATTTTTTGTTCAACTGAAATTCGAATCGAATTTAATTCGATTCGGTTTGTTTAGGGTTTTAAATCAAAATCGGATCATCGCATTTGAATCAATTTAAGTTTCCGGTTTAGATGAATAGGATTGTCTCGGATCATGTTCGATGGTCTACTACCGGCTATCAAGATAATAGTACCTCAAGGGGAGGTTCCACTACTTCAGCTCATAATGTTAATGGTTCTAGTGATGAAGACAGTGTTACCGAGAAGCATGACTGTGGAATGAGAAGCCAAGATGTTGGTGAAAACACACAGGAGGCAGAATTTACGATAGGGATGTAAATACAATTATTCAGATGGGTTTTAGGTCGGATAAAATCGGATATAGATATTTTAGATTGATTTTATGTTTTAACTCGATTCGGGTCGGGTGCAGGTTCATTTCAGGTCGGGTCTATTTCAGGTCAGGTCTATTTCAAGTCGAGTTCATTTCAGGTCGGGTTCAAACGGTTCGCGTCCAAATCAGATAATTGACAAGTTCATTTCAGATTGGGTAAATTTCAGGTCGGGTTCATTTTAGTTTGGTTGCATTTCAGGTCAGATTCATTTCAAGTCGGTTTTATTTCAAGTCGAATTAATTCGGGATTTAAATTCATATTAGTTATAATTATTAAGTTGAGTTTGGTACAAATAAGTAATTAAGTAAATAATCGATAGACTTTGGTTGAATGATTGATCATCCATTTCGAATTAATTATTTAATATTTAACGTCTTTAACTAGCATTAATCCTATTAAAAATAAATATTACGCACTAGACCTATATAAAAATTGTAAAAATATTCGAAATTTTAAATAATTGTAAAATAAGATGTAGAGTGGTGCGAGATTCAATTTTTTAGGCGCAACCTATATAAAAGATTCAAAATTTTTACTTGACCTAGAATAGTATCAAATGAATATTTAAATCTAATATATTTTTTAATATTTTTAATTTATTATATTCAATCAAAGTTTATTATATGATTATATGTTGTAATAATATAATAATCCTCCAAAATATATTATACATATTAATTCCCTCATAAATTTTATTTTTTCCTCTTTTATATAATAATCAAAATTTATTTCTAATTCCCTCCAAAATTTTGAGTAACTTATATCCCTAAAAAATTTTCACACTAAAAATAAATTAATCAAAAACTTAAAAAACGAGTGACTTATTTCCCTCTAAAATTTTGTCTTTTCACTTTTTTTTATCAATTGTCTTTTTTTTTATTAATTGTTTTGGTTTAATTTAATTAAGTCATAATTTAGATTAATTTTAAAAAATATACATTTAATTATGCTTGTAATTTATGTTTTTATATTTTAATTTAGCTTAATTAATCTTAAGTTCAATAAGTTAATATAATTTAATAAAAAATTAATTTAAAATTATAATTAAAATTAAATACATCAAAACTAAATAAAATAGTAAATAAATTAATTTAATTAAATATGTAATTTTAAATTTAAATTTTAATCCCTAAATTAATTCTCATGTTTAATTTTATTTTTTTTAAACCTAATTATATTTATCAATATTTTAAATTCATGTTTAATTATAGATATACTTAATTATATGTCATGTAAATATTAAGTCATGTTAATATTAGTTCAGGTCAATAATAGGTTCGATTCAAAACAGGCCGATAAAATCAGGTCTCGGGTCGATTCAGTCGGGTAATATCAATTATATATCAGGTCAGACTTGGGTTCGGGTTCCTTTCAGTCGGATGCAAGTCGAGTTTTGGGTCCATAGTAATGGGTTTAAATCGGGTTCGGATCATTCTCGGTCGGATATAGTTCGAGTTCGGTTATTACAATAACAAGTCTAACTCGGGTTTAGATCAACAAAAGTCGAATACAAATCGGGTTTGATTCATTATATCTCCGGACCAAACTAAATTTTGATTCGATCAAGTTTCAGTCGAGTTTTCAGGTCGAATAACTTTTTACGTCTTTGCAAGTGATGATCGTTCCGTTAAAGGTGTCTTTGGTTCTGACATTGATGGTGTTGATACAACACCTTTTTAGAAGGAGATAACATTGGAAACAGAGCATGTTCTCAAAACTTAAAGCTCGGGAATCGAGGATGAACCAAATATTAATTAGAACAGGTCTGAAACTTTAGGTGGAGATACAATGCCGTTTGATTATGAAACTAGAGACTATGATAAGGATTGTGCCATGGCATTGCGTGATTCCTATGATCTGGTAGCTGAGAGGCAAAGTACATCTTCTGAGGGTGCTGTTCCTAGGCGTAACAACGGACGTCAAGCATGAGTGAGATGATCAGGATTGTTGTTCCTAGGCAAAGATGGAGCAGGCATACCCTATATGGGTATGAAACCATGTTCATATTAAACATTTTCACCTCCTTTTCAGTTCCTGTCCGTATGCATTCATTTCAAGTACATAATCAAATGCTTAGTGATTCAAGTAAATATGCATTTCAGGACTTCTGTGCCTACACAGTTTACATATTATAGTTTTTTCAGTCTCTCCATACCATCCACACGCAATCGGTTCATAGGAATCAATGGTTTATCCGGGCCGGTTCGATTGATTTATGCCTCTACCTATGAACCAGTCTGTCTCTCTCTTACCAGCCCTTTGTAGAGGGAACGAGAGAATGCAGAAGTCAAAAACGGCTTCTAACTCGTAACCAAATCGGACCTCAAAAGTCAGAGACAACAATGAGTTCGCCAACCAGCCATGAGGCCCATGATTTCTTTAGGTTTAATGATGATAACAAGGAAGAAAACCATAGGAACAGCTGCATTCAGTTGTCCGAAATGTGTACATATTTCTACTGAGAACTGTCATGGGATGGTGATTTGGACCACATGGTTTATGGTTGAAGGTGAAGGGAGGATTGTGAAGTCTATATGCAGCAGCTTCCTCCACCCTTCATCACTTGTCGTTATCAAAGGTTGCATGTGAACCCATCATGCAATTCATCTTGTTTTTCTCACCTTAAATTATTTCTTATCCCTTTAGATTTGCCATTCCTATTTCAATTGGTCCAATTGTCTAAGCTGCTCCATTGCTAGTCACTGCTGGCTTGAAATTAATAATAATAATAATAACAGTGATAGAACGACAATTCTGAACATTAGGTGGCTCTTGTATTCCAAATTCCAATCCAAAAATAGGGCAATTACATCGTTTTCAAATGGCACGTAGAGGTTGATTTCATTGTTGACTACCCAAGTTCTGCCTTCAAATAATTCCATTACAGATAATAAGTACTATTTGAAATACTTGGTAGTAGTAAGGGTAAGTGATTCATTGTTTTTTTTTTTAAAAATAAAATAACGAAGTGGATATCAATATTTTAAAATGTATGATTGTATCACTTAAAAAGATTATTTTAATAAAATTATTTTATTTTATTAAAATAACAATTATTAGTATACGAAAAAAATGTTCAAGAATTGGTTATGCGTGAGAAAGGTTAACACTACCATAACGCTAAAAGATTGATATCTAATCGATTACAAAACGTTCTAATGTCGGAATTTATTGATTTGTATAAAATTTAAATTAACGTCCATCTTGCACTTGATTTCATTTTAACGGTCTTATTTCTAGGAGAGTAAATTTTAATCATCATCGATATTTTTGATACTATCTTATCATCTCCATTTGGTAGAATAAGCCATTAATTAGATCATACCTTGTTAATTGTATAAAATATAAAGTTTTCAAGATCTTAATATTAAGGGCTTTAAAAATAAATATTTAAAGACAAAAAATAAAGATTAAAAAAATGATAAGAAGGATTTGAGTTAAATTACTTCACCTATTTTTATTTAAGAAATGTATAACAAACCTAAACCAATTAACCAAATCGATAGCAAAGAAAGAAAGAATTTTAGAGAAAAGAAATAGGAGAAAACAAAATTGAGAAGAAGACAAATTCAGTTTCATTCAAGGATAACCAATGCGATACACACCAACTAACCTATATGCTTCTCTCAGCCACCTAAACGACAGAGTTTTATGTATTCAATCTAACTACCTCAAAACATGCCGTTTCATTAAAAAGAAAATAAAAAATAACTATAAATTGAATTACTCCCCTCCAACGGCTATAATTTTCAAATTCATTCGTTTCAATACTCACTCCTCAAGTAGATCCTTGTCCTCAAGGATGAAAAGTTGGATACCTCTGCTACAACTGATGTAACCCTTCCCAAGTTGCATCTACAGGGAAGGAATTTGTCCATTCCACCAAAACTTCTGTAACATCCCTGGAACCCCTCTTGCCAATCCTTCGATCAAGTATTCTCAATGGTTCTTTGCTTATGCTCCTAATAGGATCCATGACCGACAACTCCTCTTTAACTGGTTTATCTCTCACCCTCTTCTTTAATTGAGACACATGAAAGATAGGGTGTACCTTAGAATTTTCTGGCAAATTCAGTTTGTAAGCTACTTGTCTAATCCCTTCCACAATCTGAAATGGACCAAACCATTTTGGGGTTATCTTTTGATTCATTTTGCCCATAACAGTTTGTTTCCCGTAAGGCTATAGCTTAAGGAACACCCACTCCCCCACTTGAAATTCACATTCCACCATCTTTCTGTCAGCTTTTACTTTCATACGATCTCTAGCTCTTGTAAATGAAATTTCAACATTTTTAAAGCAACTTCACGATGCTGGGGAGATCTGTCCACTTCTGTTACTCGAGAATCCCCAGAAATGTAAGGAATGTGCCAAGGTAGAGCCTGTCCATACAATGCCTCACGAGGAGACATCTGAATTGAAGAATGAAAGCATGAATTCTACCATCTTTCAGCCAAATACAACCACTCATCTCACTCCTTGGGCCTCTCTCTAGACATACACCTTGATGGAGGTTATGGAGTCCTATTAATTCCATCTTTATCAGATTTGTAGTATTTAAGATGAGGTCCCACGAGGACTGAGTCAACCTTGCTACTTCTTATGGCTGCACTAAGAAAACTAAAAACACAAGTAAATAAATTGGTTGAATTATGAATAAGATAATTATAAAAGTATAAAATTAATTAACAAAATAATAAGTTAAAGACGAGGTTAGATTGAGTTCTTTGTAGAGGAGAATTCAGTTATGTTAAGTATCCACTTATTAAAGCAATGGGTTGAACTGCCTCCTCGACGGATCGCACAAAGAGTCGCCGTAGCTGTTTAGGCGGGGTATGCCTTGTCGACAATTCAACATTCCATAGTTCGATAGAGCATCCTTGTATTTATTCTTCCTTATCCCTTAGCGAAGAGAACTATTGAAACCCACGTCTTGATGATACCTCCCAACCTGAAACAAGGGCGGACAACAACCAAACACATGTGTCTTATTAGTCGCTGAAATCCTTGACGGATTACTCAATGCCCATGAGCAAAGACCGTATTCTCTCGTTTCGTGAACTTACATCTCCCGATGCTAGGCAAATGAGTTTTTCTCACATACTTATCTTTCGAGCTCATATGCAAGAAGAGTAACTACCAAGAGAGAATAAACTATGAAATAAGTTTTGCATTAATAAATATCAACATAACATAACCTTCATATCCGACTACTCCACAAACAATCTAAACCTCCGAAAGACTTAGAACATGATGAAGGTGGCTAAAAATATAATAATGTGAGAATTCGTCTCAGGTCCACACTAAAACTAATAAGTTCCTTACATAGGCCAAACCCTAAGTTGATCTTTCCATGCAAGGAAATAGTTCTAAACGAGAAAGAAATTTAATTCCTAAGTAAACTATATTAATTTAATCTTATTTCCTAAAATATCTCTTCTTTTCCCGCGGTTGGCTTTGACTTTGGTTTGACCTCCTAATTGAGTCTTCTTTTTTATTTTGCTCTTTGTCTGTTGAGTTCGATATCTTTTCCTCTTTCTGTTGAGCACCAATTATTGTCTTTTACGTTGTTGCGACGGCCTTCAGAATGCTACCATGACGGGTGGTTCGTATGTAATTCAACATCTATTTTCTTCTTTGGCCCATTTTGTGATCTAGTTTCCTATTAAGAAAGAAAACTATCAAACGTATATGTTTTATGCTAGAAAATAGATAATTTCATATAGTTAGTGTTCGGATACTGAGATATGGAAAATAACTAGAAATATCCTATTATTGCCTTTAATTCTGTCTTTATTGACAATAAACGAGTGGGGAAATGATATAAAAAATGAGGAATTTTGATTGCTCATCACCCCCCCCAAACTCAAACTATTGCTTGTCCTCAAGCAATGCAAAAGATAATTTTTAGGTTTGGAATTTTAATATAATATACCGTCCTGCCTGCCGTGGTAGAGTTCCTTTATTGACTCGGCTTCTTCTAGGTTTTAGTCAATATATACTTGATGTGTCCAAAAACGCGACAGAGTTCCTTTATTTAGGAGTCCCTAAATTGATGTATAAATATATACTGCTATATACTTATACTGCTTGAGCCAGTTTTTGGACACCTCAAGTAATTAGTTTTTCTTACTAGAGCCAATTTCGGGCACCTCCAGTAAGTGGGAGAAAAAACTAAGTCCTAGAGCCAGTCATGGGTACCTCTATGGATTAACTAAAGTCGGTGATAGGCACCTCCAGTTTAAAATCTAAGCCTAAGTCTTTATTGCTTTTCAAAGAAAAGAAATTTTAAAATCAATTAAGACTAGCAGTGTTTATATGAATTTAAGCTCAAAGTCTAATCCTAAGTACTAAGCCTAGACTTTTCTGAATTCAAGTCTGGTGAATGATGTGAACTACTGCGGCAGTTGGAGAATATATTACTACTGTGGCAGTTTCAATAAAATTCAATAGTCTAAAAATTAAAAATTGCTATTGTATAAGGTAGAATATTAAGAAGAATATTTAAAGAAATAACAAGATACTCTAATTAATTCCATACAATTGGCAGATAATTACATGTTACAAAATTGGACAATTACTCCCCCAGACTCGAGAGATGCATTGTCCTCAATGCATGATCAAGTAATAGAGAAAAAAGAAAAAGATAACTGAAAATAGAAAGATAAAAGAAAAAAAAAAGAAAAAAAAGAAAATTTACCTCCCTTAAAATTCTACGGACCCGAAGGAATCTTCGGAGTCACTGTCGATGAGGAGCTTGTGGCGGGTTTTGGATAGCTGCTCGACGGCTGGTTTTGATGGGCTCACCAATGGTTTCTTTGCCGAGCGTGGTGGTAGGACACGAGCGGGAGTGGGGTCTTGCTGCTCTTCCTCCGTGTCAAGGATAATTGGGGAGGAGGAAGTTGCTTTTCTTTTCTACCCACCTTGTGCTACAACAATAAATTCATCAGCAGCTCGAAGTTGGCTAGTTAGATCTTCTTCTGAGTTGCTCTATGTGAATGCTGTTGACTGTTTTGGTGTAGCTCCTCTGTTAGTGGAGTCCATTCGTAGAAACTCAGCTACTGAGTCTGTTGATAATGGTTCGGTTGTGGATGTTGCGATGGTGGCGACGGGAGAGATTAGGATAATGGCTGAAGTAGTGGGTGAAGCAGGTTGAGGCTAAGATGTGGAGAGATCGATTGTGAAATCAAGGAATACAGTCATGCAGGAAGGGAGTTCTTCTCGGATTGTGGTGATGATGGCATTGTTGAACTCCTTAATATAGTTCATGAAGGCCATCTACCTTCTCTCCATCCTCTGTAGGATCTCCAGGAGTGTTGCTGTTGGTTGTTCAACTGGGTCTTCCTGTTGACCTGCCTCGACGGTAGTTGCTTCGGTGGTGGGAGGAATGAAGGCTTGTGGAACTGCTTCTTCCACTTGTATCCTTTTCATGTAAATCTCCCTCGTCCAACCAACTCGTCATGGTATGTATGTATCCAAAGACATGTTTGGAACTCTTTCTAAATTTCCTAATGCGTAATTAAACATGGGAAAATGAGTATACCTTCTTCTTTGGTGGCACATTCGAATATATGTTCACTGATAATGCTACCGACGTCGATGCGTCTATTGTGTATAATTGAGTGGATTAACGCCAAGCGTTGTCTGTCCATCGTCTGGTTATGAGATGTTGGCAGCAGATTTCTTTTGATGAACATATTCTAGAGTTTTGCCTCTAGTCGGAGATCGCGGCGGCTGACGGATCCATAGTGTTTACCCATATTCCATTCAGTACCTGGTAGACATAGTTCTACCTTTATTTGCTCGTAGTCTTCGACCGTCAGGGCGGCTACAAACTCTACATGTTCGTTATTTTCAATATGGAGGCCGAAGTAGGCGTTGATCGTGATGTCGGCAAATAAAATTTCCCATCCCCGTAGATATGTATATGGGTTGTTGGGTACGGGGTGATGGGCACAGAATTCGTGAACCGATTCGATGTTCGTCGGATCTGGTTGCTTTGCAAATTTCTGCCATTGCTGAAAAGTAATTTTTGATAGTATGAATGTTTTTAGGCCTAGGTCTTCATCACCGGTATAATAAAACCCTTGATCTTCCCAGATTTGACTATTCTTGAAGTTTCTTTCGTACTCATGCTCGACAATCGATGTAGATAATCATCTGAATTTTGCTGCTCCGGCGGAGGATTGTCTTTGGTTAGTCATTTTGTGAAGCTGGTAGAATTGTTTTAGCAGAGTGACGGTAGTAGAAAAAAAATATGAGGAGGATGAAGCTTTCTTATTTATTTATAGGGGAAGGCGGTCAACTGTTGGATGCGGCAGCAGTGTCATTATTATTCTTGGCGTGCACGCTATGCAGATCCAGTTGGCCTACACTGGGCGGAAGAAATGATGCGGCTTAGACTTGAGCGACAAGTTTCCCATCGAGATATTTTTGCCTTGGGTTGGGCTGCGTTTTTGATTTTTTGATTTGTTTATTTTTTCTTTACTAGTCTTAAAAGCTGAATTTAAAATTAAAGCTATTAGAAAATTTAAAACTAATTTGCCAAAATTAAAATCTAAATCCTAAAACTAAAAATAATACTCTAATTCCTAAAAAAATAAATTATGGACTAATAGATAGAAAATTTAGGTTACTGTAGAGGTGCAATAAATTTCATCTTCAGCAGCAACCATCTTCCCTTTTTTGGATGGATGAGAAGTTGATGTCCTAGTTGTTGTCTCCTCATCAGATGGTTTCTTTCGAATATAATATTGTTTAAGGGATGTGCTGCCTCGGCAGAGGATGCCTTGGCAGGTTTTGCTCAGGTAATCTGATTCTGGATTGAAGTTAAATTTAGTTTTAGCTTCAATTCTTTGTCATTCGTCTGGTTCGTCCTGATTCCTTAGAGTTTTAAACACATTGATCTTTACTTGTTGATCATTGATCCTTATGATCAATTCTCCTTTCTCGCAATTGATCAATGTTCTTCCTATGGCTAGGAATGACCTTCCTAATATGATTGATGCATGTTCACTTGCTTCACAATCAAGAATTAAGAAGTCAACAAGAAAAATAAATTTATCCACACTTACCAAAATATCTTAAATTTTTCCTTCTGATTTTACGTAAGAGCGGTCTTCCAGCTGTAGCATTATTGTTGTTGGCTTTGCTTGCCCAATGTCTAGCTTCTGAAATACTGAATTAGGCATGAGATTTATGCTGGCGCCTAAGTCACATAGTACATTGCCACACATCCTTCTATTGTGACAACTGTTTCAAATTCCCACATATCCTTTCTTTTGGTTGTGGCCTTATTGTGCAGCATTGCCACAAATCCTTCTGTTGCGACAACTGTTTCAAATTCCCTAATTTTGTCCTTTTGGATATAATATCCTTAAGTGTAAAACTAAAATTGATTTTGATAATAACAAATACGTTTTAAGGACTATTTTGAAATAAATTTTTAAGTCCTTAAGTCAGTTTTAATTCTAAGTCAAAACCAAGAACATTGAAATACCCTTACAAGTAGTTTTCATACGAGGATATCGATACCATAAGGACAAGTATCGATACACCTGAGATTTTTCAAGCCTTGTTCTTGAGAACAAGAACAGATATCGAAACAGGGTTCGATCCCAAAATTCACTACCAACACATGTTTCGAAATAGGTATCGAAACAACTTGGTTGATTTTTAATTATTTTTAAAATTTTAAAAATATGACTCTAGATATCGATACAGGTATCGATACAACCCTTAATCTCTAACGGTTATTTCAACTATCAAATGAGTCAACCGTTGGTAACAGTTAAAATTTGATTGATGGTTAGCCTATATCGAAACAAGTTTCGATACCGAACTTCACAGTTACTTTTGGTATCGAAATAGATATCGATACACCCTTTATTAAATGCACAACGACTCTTTCTATTCTTGGCATGTTTCGAAACAGGTAGCCCGTGTTTTGATACCACCTGCTGCAGAATGCATTTATGATGGAAAGATGAAGCTCCAACGTCTCTATTTACATTTCCAACAACTACAACGGTTAGAAATCAATGAGAATGTATAAAATAAGCTTTTTCAACAGCATTAAGGATTATTGAACCTCAAGCAACATCCAAACAATCAAATCCAACTCCAAGCACTTATTGCATATCGTAGCCTCCCAACTTGTGTTCTTAAATTTGATTCTTGTATTTTAAGTTTGGGGAGAGTTAAATTGTATTTGGGACACTTACTTCTTGTGAGAGAATTTCTTTTAGCCCTCCTTTATCTCTTGTAACATCTTATGAGTTTCAAATCAATTTTGGATAGAAAATTGATTTGCTTGTAAAGGTTATCCCTTGAACCGAGAAAAAGGTTGAATTCAATAGTGAATTGGTTTCAAAATCCTTAGTGGGAGCTAAGGTAGTGGATGTAAAGCTTGTTCGAAGCTTGAACCACTATAAATTTCTTGTTCTTCATTTTTAGCATTTTTACCAAAAATTTACCCTACAAGTTTTTAAATTGTCAATTCACCCCCCTCTTGGCCATCTTTCAAAGATTGATCAACTCAACAATTGGTATCAGAGCTTAATATTTGAAGAGATTCACATCTACCAAAGAAGATCCAAGGTGTATTGATCAAATCTACAAGTCAAGTTCAATGGCCTCCACCTCCGGTTCATGGAATGAATCACACTCCATCACCAAGCCACCCTTCTTCAGTGGGGATAACTACCCCTATTGGAAGAATAGGATGAGGCTATTCATCAATTCAAATGATAATTTTCTTTGGGATATAATCGAAGATGGACCCTCAATCCCAATGAAGTATGAAGGAGACCGACAAGTACTAAAGAGAAGGAACGAGATGACCGATGAAGAAAGAAGGAGGATGTCCACTAATGATAAAACTCTCCATATCCTCTTTTGTGCGTTAGGGCCCGGCATATACTCCAAGATGTCTTCATGTACAAGTGCCATAAAAGTTTGGGCCTCTTTGGAGACCACCTATGAGGACACCAATGACGTAAAGGAAACCAAGATTGGTCTACTCAATTTAAGTTATGAGAACTTCAAGATAGAACCGGATGAAGACATCACCAAAATGTTCGATAGATTCTCGATGATTGTCAATAGTCTCAAGGGTTTCGGTGAGATCATTTCGGAAGAGAAGCTCGTTCGAAAGCTTATCTATTCTCTTCCCAAGTCTTGGGATAGCAAGAGGACGACTATCATTGAAACCAAGGACCTCAAGACTCTTAAACTTGATGCTCTTGTGGGATCTCTTCTCACCCATGAGATCATGAAGAAATAAAGAGAAGAGGAGAAAAAGAAGGAAGAGGTGAAGATTGAAAAGAGGTAAGTTGAGAAAAAGAAGCAAGGGATTGCTCTTAAAGATTCATGTTCACAAGAAGAAGTGGATACAAGTGAAGAAAAAGAGCTAGAGGAATTGGCCATTGTGGCCAAAAGATTCACTAGGCTTATGAGGGAAAATAGGAGTAGAAGATTCCAACGAAAGAGGAACTTCAAAGCAAAGAGCAAAGAAGAAGAGAAAGATCAAATCATTTGCTATGAATGCAAGAAGCCCAATCACATTAGGAACGATTGCCCTCTATAAAAAAGGAAGGGTTTTGAGAAAAAGAAGAAACAAAAGGCTCACGTTGCAACTTGGAGTGATGAGGAGTCATCATCCGATGAGGACAACGAGGTGGCCAACTTGTGTCTCATGGCTCTTGATGAGCCTAAGGTAACCCTCCAACCATCTTGTAATGATTTATCTTATGATGACCTCTATGATGCCTATGATGAGTTACAAGATGTGTATGATGAGTTGGTTTTGAAATTCAAAAAATCGATTTTGAAAAGCAAGAAAACCATCTTCGATTTAGAAATGAAAAATAATTCATTGACAAAAACGATTTTGGATTTAGAAGAAAAGGTTGTTGATTTAAATGACGAGTTAAAATTTTTTCAAAAAAAAAATGTTGATTTGAACAACCTTATTTCTAGCTTGAGTGAGAATCACCACAAGGTGGTGAATGAGCTTAAGGAACAAATCAAAGTGGTTGGGAGTTCAACTTTTGAAAAAGGAAGCTCTTCAAAACCCAATCATGTGAAAAAGAACTTTCATGACCACAAACAAAGAAATTTTCAAAGACATTTTAGACATAGAAAGATTATGAGTGTTTGGGTTCCCAAGGAACTCATTGTTTCTAATAATTTAAATGTCATTGCTTCTTGGATTCCCAAGAGAACCAAGATTTTAGGGACTAACTCTCATGGACCCAAAATAGTTTGGGTACCAAAAATCAAAAACTAAATCTTTGTTTGTAGGTTGAGCATTGCTTCAAGGCCAAAGCTTCAATTCAAAACATGTGGTACCTTGATAGTGGATGCTCAAGGCATATGACCGGAGACAAGGGACGATTTAAGGAGTTAGAGCTCAAAAAGGGTGGAGTAGTAACTTTTGGTGACAACTCCAAATGCCAAATTAAGGGTATTGGCTCTATTGATAATCACTCCTCTATTCTTATTGAAAATGTCATGCTTGTTGATGGTCTTAAGCATAATTTGTTGAGCATTAGTCAATTGTGTGATAAGGGTTTCTATGTTTCTTTTGATAAAAGTGATTGTAAAATAATTAACATAGAATCCAATAGAATAATGCTCATAGGTCATCGCATAGAAAATATTTACATGGTACATCTAGATGACATTAATTTTTCTCATGCATGCTTAGTTGCTAATGATGAAAATGATACATGGTTATGACATAGAAAATGTAGCGACCCTAAATTTCTTAAAATACTAAGGTGTAGTGAAAAGGGAAAAGGGGGTCACTAGTGGAAGAGTAAAGAATTAGGGATTAAGCCTTAAAAATTGAAATTGGGAAATTTGGCCTAAAATTTAGGATTGGATAATTTAGGTTTGAAAATTAGGGCTTCAATTAAAAATGGGAATTTTAGGAAATAGAAAATTATTTAAAAAAAAGGGTGGAGTCGCCACCGATCACTTTTGGTAGACCGGACACCGTAAAAACCAGAGATTCGAAAGCAAAAGGGGTTCGAGAGTCGGTTACGATTAAAAACGGGAATAGCGTTTAAAACCGCCCAAATTGGCACCTTTAAAATAACCGCTTAATTAATTTTGGAATTTTCATTTTAAAGTGACGTTTAAATTAATGTTTGTTTAAACAAATCGAATTCAATTTTATTTTTACCGTGTCTTTATTCGAAGGCAAAGCATACACCACGACCTATACGGCGGAACGTGAGCCCGTTACGATCGAATAAAGACATATTTATTAGATTCATTAATTAATGAAGTGTGACAAATGTTGAATAAATGAATTTAATATACAAACGAATAAATAAAATAAATGCGAAAAGTAAAGTGCAAGAAATTAAATTAGAACAAGTATATATACATGTGTAAGAAATTAAATACGAGAAAATAAATACGAGAATATAAATACGATAAAGTAAATTGCGAGAAAAGTAAATACGAGAAATTAAATTGCGTAAAATAAATGTTAGATGTTAGATACGATAAAATTAAATTGCAAGAAATTAAAATGCGGAAAATTAAATTGCAAGAAAGTAAATGTTAGATGTTAGGTGTTAGATGTTAGAATAAACGGTCTATAAATAATACAGATCATTCCCCGTTGCGGGTCACCATAAAATCGATCGAACGGAATAAATTAAATAAATGAAATAACAAATAAATAAATAGTATACATATATAATATATAAATATAAAATGAATATACAAAAGGGAAAAACATAATATAATATTACATACGTATATTACATGACTGTAAATAAATAATAAAAAACATACATATATCATTGTAACAAAACTATACACATTATATA
Organism: Abelmoschus esculentus; assembly: GCA_035048815.1. Classification (NCBI taxonomy): domain Eukaryota; kingdom Viridiplantae; phylum Streptophyta; class Magnoliopsida; order Malvales; family Malvaceae; genus Abelmoschus; species Abelmoschus esculentus. The sequence goes on along the minus strand of JAUCBN010000026.1, from coordinate 4,399,292 downwards.
AAATAATATATAATATACGCTTAATATAATAAAGTAATAATAATAATAATAATATATGCAAATATAATAATACATTATAAGATGTGCATAAGAACAACACGTAAAGTATATATTATGGAATATAATAATGTATATTGTATAAATAAGGCAAAATAAAATATAAAATTAAGGAAATAAATAAAATGCATGAGAATTCAAATTATAATAAAATTAAAAAAAAAATTTCGTGGAAAATGGAAACAATTATTTTAATAACCTAAAATTAATGCAATTAAGTAAAAAGATAAGGAAAGAAGCTAAGTAAATTATGACTTTAAAACGGCAAATAAAAGAAAGGAAATTTAAAAGAAATACTATTTAAAAAGGTAAGTAAAATCAATTAAATAAATAAAATTTAAAAAAGGAAATATAAAACAGTCACATTTTAAAAGAAATTAATGTAATTAATTATATGATAATTAGATAAAATTTAATAAATATTTAAATAAAACAATAAAATAAAAAGAAATAAAATCAGGGTCAAATTAATAGAAAACAGAAGAAAATTAAATAAAAATGGACGAAAATGTTATTAGAAAACAGATCTGAGGGATTGAAAAGGGTTTAATCCATGACGGAAAACCAAACGTCCCATTATTCTAGGGACTAGACCTGTAATTATCCCATTAACCACAATACGCGGATCATTCCCTTCGGGTTGGGTCACCACGCGGGTTAAGGCTACTCAAAACTACACCGTTTTGTAGAGCATATAAATGGGTTTTTAAGGTAAAAAATAACCAGAAACCTCATTTGCTCCTTTATTTATCTGAAACCCAAAAGAGAGAGAGAGCTAAAAAATCTCTGAGAAAAAGACATGAACCTTAACCAAGTTCCAGAATCCGACCACCGTTATGGCTGTCGTTGACGGTGGCCGTCGAGTCAAAATCAAACCTTTTTTATAAAAAAAAAGATCTGAAACCCCTCTATTCGAAAACAAAACTTTCTACAGATTCTAAAACCAAAAATGAACTCCCTTATTTCAGATCTGAAACCGAAACCCCAAAGCTTTGAAAATCGGACTTAAAGCAAAAAAACAGTGGAGAGGATGATAAAGAAGGTGCCGGCGACGGGAACCGGTGTAGCCTTCAAAGGTAAAACCACTTTTTCTATTTCTATTCGAAAAATAAATGAAAATAAAAGTTCTGGAAAATTTTATGGTTCTTGTATTGATTTCCTGGTAAAAACCCGTCTCGGGTTTACATCTGTTTTTTGGGGCTTTATAGCCGGTTACACTGAAATAATAAAACAAAACGGATTATCCTTCTGATGTTGACTGCCATGACCTGATCATTTCTTGTTGTTTTGTGTATTGGTGTGCTGGAAGATTCGTACGAGAGGAGGGGACCAGTTCTCTCTTGGTTATTTGGCTTGATTCGAATGAGAGGATAGGGCTAACGTGGAGTGGTTGATGTCTTGGATCCCCGTTGGTGCTGATTTGTCGTTGTTGTGGCTCCGACGTGGTTGGCTGCTGAGAATCTGGACGGTTGCAAGAGATGGATGGTTCATCAGATGGTTCTGGAATTTCCAGAAACTGAAGAGTCAGCTGGGCAGAGGAAAGGTCGCGGGTTGAAACCGGGTCGTGGACTGGGTTATGGTTACCAGATTAGGTGGGTATGGGTTGTTGGTGTAATTGGGTTAAGGGACATGGGCCATAGGTTTTTATTGTTAGGTCTGACCAGATTTGATGTATGTGGATTGGGTTAGGTTTAGATAATGTAAATGGACTTATATATATAAATAATATTAATAATATTTTTTGAATTTTGAACTTATTATTTTTATTTATGAGGTATTTATTTATTATTATATATTAATATTAAGATTTAGGGATATGGTTTAGGGGTTTTGGTTTAAGGTTTTGGTTTAGGGATTTGGTTAACCCGGACAAAAATGGTTATTACAGTTGCCCCTCTTTGTTCTTCGTTGTGAAACAATGATTGAACAAAGATATAAGATGATCATTTTTGTTCGATTCATCTTGAACTGGTTTACTTTTCAATCTTGCTCCACTAGATATAAACTTGTTGACGCATTAAGCCACTATCATTGAGTCAAAATCTTTTCAATTCGTCCCCTCCTTCTCGACAAATGATAACACCAGAATATCAATTTCTTTAAACTCGAACTGGCTCATCTTTCAAATTGCTTGAGAAATAAACTCGTCTATTTGACCTGCTACACCACCGATGGAGAGTCAAGGTTCGGTTGATTTGTTCATCTCTTCGTTTCATTGAAAGACAAAACCTGCACGAATAGAAAGAAAAATGTTTTAGAACACGTTATCCATATATTTATTTAAAGCTGTAAAAATTAAAAGATAAGGGTAAAGAGAAAAGTCTGGAGATGCTTTGATTTCTGATCATTGCAGCATCTGATGGTCCCTCTCTTCGAGCGTATACCGTGGTGGGCGACCCCTTTCTTCGCATATGTCGCAAAAAAACAATGTTGATCCCTTCTCCATAGAATCCACATCATCGAGATGCTTTGATTTTTGATCATTGCAGCATCTGACGGTCCCTCTCTTCGAGTGTATACCGTAGTGGACGACCCCTCTCTTCGAGCGTATGTCGTAAAAACGATGTTGATCCCTTCTCTATAGAATCCACATCTTCGAGATGCTTTGATTTTTGATCATTGCAGCATCTGACGGTCCCTCTCTTCGAGTGTATACCGTAGTGGACGACCCCTCTCTTCGAGCGTATGTCGTAAAAACGATGTTGATCCCTTCTCTATAGAATCCACATCTTCGAGATGCTTTGATTTCTGATCATTGCAGCATCTAACGGTCCCTCTCTTCGAGTGTATACCGTAGTGGACGACCCCTCTCTTCGAGCGTATGTCATAAAAACGATGTTGATCCCTTCTCTATAGAATCCACATCTTCGAGATGCTCTGATTTCTGATCATTGCAGCATCTGACGGTCCCTCTCTTCGAGTGTATACCGTAGTGGACGACCCCTCTCTTCGAGCGTATGTCGTAAAAACGATGTTGATCCCTTCTTTATAGAATCCACATCTTCGAGATGCTTTGATTTTTGATCATTGCAGCATCTGACGGTCCCTCTCTTCGAGTGTATACCGTAGTGGACGACCCCTCTCTTCGAGCGTATGTCGTAAAAAGGATGTTGATCCCTTCTCTATAGAATCCACATCTTCGAGATGCTTTGATTTCTGATCATTGCAGCATCTGACGGTCCCTCTCTTCGAGTGTATACCGTAGTGGACGACCCCTCTCTTCGAGCGTATATCGTAAAAACGATGTTGATCCCTTCTCTATAGAATCCACATCTTCGAGATGCTTTGATTTCTGATCATTGCAGCATCTGACGGTCTCTCTCTTCGAGTGTATACCGTAGTGGACGACCCCTCTCTTCGAGCGTATGTCATAAAAACGATGTTGATCCCTTCTCTATAGAATCCACATCTTCGAGATGCTTTGATTTCTGATCATTGCAGCATCTGACGGTCCCTCTCTTCGAGTGTATACCGTAGTGGACGACCCCTCTCTTCGAGCGTATGTCGTAAAAACGATGTTGATCCCTTCTCTATAGAATCCACATCTTCGAGATGCTTTGATTTCTGATCATTGCAGCATCTGACGGTCTCTCTCTTCGAGCATATACCGTCCTGGTATTAAAGAAATCATTTGTTTGTCTCTGCATATTCTCAATTAGTCAACCTCGACTGTCTCTTGACTTTTTTTCTTCTTCTTCTTTTCTTCTTTTTTTCTCTTTCTTTCTCTTCTCCAATATCTGAATGTCAATTTCTGATAATCTTTTCTCATATATTTTTTCTTTTTCTTTCTCTCTTTTTCTCTTTTTTTTCTTTTCTTTTTTCTTCTTCTTCTTTCTTCTTTTTTTTTCTTCTTTCCTTTTCCTTTCTTTCTCTTTTTCTTTTTTACTTTCTTCTTTTTCTTTCCTTTTTCTTCTTTTTCTTTCTCGTTCTCTTCTTCTTTTTTCTTTTCCTCTTGTTTTTTGCTCTTCTTCTTCTTCTCTTTTTCTTCTCTTCTATTTCATTCTCCTTTTCTTTCTTTTTTTCTCTTTCTCTTCTTTTTTTTTCTTCTTTTCTTTTTTTTTTCCTTTTTCCTTTTTCCTTTTTTTTCCTTCTTCTTTTTCTTTTTTCTTTTTCTCTTTTTCTTTTACTTTTTCTTTCGTTCTTTTTCTCCTTTTCTCTTTCTCTTCTTCTTCTTTTTCTTCCCTTTTCCTTTCTTCTACTTCTTTTTAGAACGAGGTATCTCAACCTCAACTCCAAGGGCTCATGGTTTTTCTAATTTTGTTTCTTCTCTAGGGCTACCGATCGAGCTTCTAATCATTCTTTCGGATTTCTGTTTAAGATGTACAAAATGCCATGATGGAATGAGAATGCTATGAATATCTAACCTAAATGATGCATGAACACTTAACCTTCATCATGAATGTATGAATACTTAACCTAAATGATGCACGAATATCTATCCTAAATGATGCATGAATGTTTTTTCTTTTCTTTTTTTCTTTTTTTCTTCTTAGAGGATAGATTCTCGCTTCCTATCACGTCGGGCTTCCATCTCTTCTAGATTTTCCTTCTCTGTCTAGAAAGGGGTTTATTCTTCGTGTGTCGGTCAGAACAGATCTCTCATTTTACGCTTTAATTATCTTCTTCTGATATAGGTTCAACACTTACTTAAGGGTCTTCTTTTTTTTCTCCTTCTCCTTCTCTTTCTCTTCCCCTTTCTTTTTCTGTTCTTCTTTTCTTCTTTTTCTTTCTCTTTTTCTCTTTCTCAAGGACTAAGGTGGATACATGCTCAAACTTTCCATAGTTCGAATTTGGACAAAAGATCATCCTTATCTTTATTGTTCTTTTCTCTTTTTTCTTCTTCTCTTTTTCTTTTTCTTTTTTTTTTTGACTCTTCGAAAGGTTAAAACCGACTTGCGCCGATGGGTCAAAACCTTCTATTCAAAAATGCCCCATTTTTTTAAGTTTTGTCCCAACCATAGTTTTTCATTGAGTCTTTGTGACAAGTCTTAGATTGCAATGTTAGGATAGACACGCGCCCCCAAATTCTCGAGTCTGCTTCTTCAATTAAGACTCAATCTGTATATCTGAAAACATTCAAAACACTATGGTAGAAGACTAGCTAGCATCTGAAACTTGATATTTTTCCTTCTTTTTCTTTTATATCCTTTTCTTCTTGAATAAACACGGTTATTCTCTTACTCTTATTCCACTATAAGATTCTGAAGTATTGATCACGTAATACTCTTATTTCCCCCCTCGTGGTAATGGCTTTTAATTCTCAGGCCCGGGTTGTTTGACGTTCAACCTGTTCATTTGGGATTACCCTATTGGATTCCACTTTGACTTCTGTCTCTGGGCCTTTCGATCGACTCTCTTATTGCCCCTAATGTACTTTTGTCCCCAAAGGCTTGATATTTCTGCTCAAACTGTAACCCCAATAGGCTTAAGTAATCTTTTCTTATTCATGTTGACCTAAATTCTCAAAATGTATCACCTTAAAATCAGAGTGATCTTTTCCGGCAACACCTAGTATCACACATTGGCCCATCTTCTCGGTTCATATCAAAGATGATCGTTTGCATTAATGGTCTTATTCGTAAACACACAGAAATAAAACAATTTAATAGTTGTAAATAAAGTAAAATTTAAATGGGTTTTGGAAAACACAATAAATAAATAAATAAATAAATAAATAAATAAATAAATAGAAATAGAAAAGAGGTTCCTTGGATATCAAGTGCTTTAGACTCAACCTTAGAAGTTTAGTTTTTAACCTTTGGAAGCTATGACGATATTTGAAGATTCCTCTCAGATTGCTCGGTTCGTCCTCATGATTATCGTATTTGCTCGATCTATTCGAAAACTACTCCTTCTAGTTCTCAATACTTTTCTCCTCTTATATATTCAAGCTTTTCCTACTTGCCCCTACTAGTATTTTCTCGAGAATTCGATATGGCTTCGGAATGCATCTAAATATTTTTCTCTCTCATTTTCCTCTTTTTTTTCTTGTTTTTCTTTTCCTTTTCTCTTTCTTGTTATTTTCCATTTTCCTTATTTCTATTTCGGAGAAATCAACTCATCATAGTCCTTTGTCTCGGAGATCAAGATGGAGCATACAACTGAGCTCCGACTTACTCGGCATAGTCATGAATTTGAAAATATTACCATCACTCATGAAGCAAAAGATTAGGAATGGTGCATTGCTACCTTATTAGGTCTATCACTTCAGCGGAGTGCCCCGAATACTTCCACACTCTTGTTCGGATATACCTATTATCAGGTTTCGAATATTGGAGTGCTTTTTATTTAATAATTATTCTCTCGTCTCTTTTTTCTTTTTCTTTTTCTCAAACTCTTTTTCTTTTCTTTCTTTTTCTTCCTTCTTTCTCTCTTTCTTTGTTTTTCCTATCTTTCTTTCTTTTAGATGCAATCTTTATGCTCTTTGGGGAAATTCTCAAGATCACCTAATATCATCGGGTCTTTCTAGGAGATTTTCTTATCATTGAACATCACTGAAGGAGTAGTCATCTTATCTCTCGTGCGTTACTGACCGAAGCTACTGAGAAAGAAAACATAATTCATCGTAATCACAACATTCCAATCATCTTGTATTTGAGTCATAAGCACGTGACATCCAAGGAAATTTGAAGATAAAGGAATATATACAAATGTTTTAACAAAAGACATCTTAAAATTAAAAACATGTGGCCTTCACATATATTCATTGCTACTTTTAGGCCAACAGTAGCAAGATTGATTAAAACACGGAAGAAAAACACTAAATGCAAGACTTGTTAATGCAAGCTATCATCTAGGACGAGAAAGACTGAGATGCGCCTAACACCCCTTCTATTACTCCTGAACCACCCTGATCGTTCCGTCTCCTTAACGTCCACCATAATTAGATGAGGAACTGGATCCCATGCCTGACGAATGAAGCCTTACTATCCCGGTGTTAATCAGGTTTTGCACTGTTTTCTTGAACATCATGCAGTTCTCTATCGAGTGCCTTGTTACGCCGACGTGGTATTTGCAATGTGTGTTAACATCATACCAAGCAGGATATGGCGGCATGAAGGGAGTGACATAAGTGGGTCGAACTAGATTTGCCTTATACAAAATAGAGTATATCTCCTTGTAGGAAAATGGCAGAGGGGTAAAGGTCTTCTTTGGTTTCTCTCTCTTAGGAACTTGAGCTGTATTTCTTGCATGCGGTGGGAGACTCCTGAAGGTCTCAGGAGTTGGGTGGATAACTTCATAGTTCATCTGACGTTCTTGACCCTTAAAACATCCTTCGAGACTCCCATCCACCGATGAAGCTAAAATTTTCCTGAGAGCGACTTCAACCTTGTCCAACGCTAGTTCAGTGGGGTAGACAGTGGCATTATAAGCTACCTCATATTGGTGAAGAATAGCTTGGTCTTGTTTCGATAAAGTCATCTCCTCACAATCCTGACTCTTGCTTCCTTGCATGAAGGGACCTTCTATCAGACCCTTTCCCTTGATCGGAGCGGCCATCATGTCTCTTAACTCCCTGAATTGTGCCCTAGTTTCATCTTGAAGACTCTTCATGCTCAACAGTATCTCATTCTGGTTCTTGATCACTAACTCATGCAGTCCTTCGAGTTTGCTCACCCTTGCCACAAGATGATTTATGTTCTTGAAATCGTACTGCTCCGAGGTCGTCCCCTTGTTCTTCCTAGCGTCAGACATGAATCCCCCCTTTGGGACCACTCCCCACCTAGCAAAATTCTTATCCATTTGGTTGGCGTAGTCGTTGAAAAGCTGTCACATGATGCCCATGATTATTCCTCTTATGTTATTAATTAATGCAAATTATATGCTTGAAAATGCATGAATAAATGCATGAGATGCATGAATGCAATTAAAGGTATTGATCACGTTAGTGATCGCCCTTTGAGCAGCTTTCATCAATTAAGAGGTCTCAATGCCCCTTTGTTATTTTTTTATTTTTTCTCTTATTTCTTCTTTTTCTCTCGATTTTCTCTTCTTTTTCTTTTCTTTTTCTTTTTTCTTCTTTCTTTCTTTTTCTTTTTTTTTTGTTTGTTCTTCTCAATATTTTCTTTTTCTTAGTTTTATTTATTATTGCTTTTTTTTTTTATCTTCTCTCATTTTTTCCTTTTTCATCCTCTTTCTTTTCTTCCTATTTTCAAATCTTCCCTTGTTTTATTGTTTCTCTTCCTTTCTAGCTTTTCTATTTTCCCTTTCTTTCTCTTATTTTTCTATTTTTTTATTAGAATGAAAGCCTCTAATTGGACAAACCACTTAAATCAACACCTTTAAATATGAAATGTCTATGCAAATAAGAAAACTCATGAGAAGGTTAGAAAGATAGACAAATAATTGGGCCAACAAAGTAAAAGACGCCCTTATTTACTTCGTCTAAAAAAACCCCTAGGTTATCCACATGGCTCTAATGGGGTGGGTTTACTAGTTCTCTAAATGTAGTTTTGGTTCTACGAGGTACCCGAATTGTCCTTGCTGACCTCTTCTAAGAGTAGCAAGGCCCTCGATCATCACCCATTATAGGCTCATCTCAATCGAGTTCAATCCAGGAGGACCCTTTCACTATGCCCATACGAAGGAACAATATCCTCACGAAAGCATAGGATAGTCGAGCCCCGAAGGTACTTTGCTAGGCCCATACGAAGGAACAATATCCTCACGAAAGCACTAACGTTTTCTCCCCACTTAGAGAGACGGGTTGAAATGATATAACTTCGAATTAATAAACAAATGATAATTTAATTGCCACTTTAATTCAAAAGTTCCAAAATTAATTTAGCGGTTTTTTAAAAACAAGGCTTGACTCGTTAGTTTTTTTGAAAAAAAAGGTCCCCAGCGGAGTCGCCAACTATAGCGACCCTAAATTTCTTAAAATACTAAGGTGTAGTGAAAAGGGAAAAGGGGGTCACTAGTGGAAGAGTAAAGAATTAGGGATTAAGCCTTAAAAATTGAAATTGGGAAATTTGGCCTAAAATTTGGGATTGGATAATTTAGGTTTGAAAATTAGGGCTTCAATTAAAAATGGGAATTTTAGGAAATAGAAAATTATTTAAAAAAAGGGTGGAGTCGCCACCGATCACTTTTGGTAGACCGGACACCGTAAAAACCAGAGATTCGAAAGCAAAAGGGGTTCGAGAGTCGGTTACGATTAAAAATGGGAATAGCGTTTAAAATCGCCCAAATTGGCACCTTTAAAATAACCGCTTAATTAATTTTGGAATTTTTGTTTTAAAGTGGCGTTTAAATTAATGTTTGTTTAAACAAATCGAATTCAATTTTATTTTTATCGTGTCTTTATTCGAAGGCAAAGCATACACCACGACCTATACGGCGGAACGTGAGCCCGTTACGATCGAATAAAGACATATTTATTAGATTCATTAATTAATGAAGTGTGACAAATGTTGAATAAATGAATTTAATATACAAACGAATAAATAAAATAAATGCGAAAAGTAAAGTGCAAGAAATTAAATTACAACAAGTATATATACATGTGTAAGAAATTAAATACGAGAAAATAAATACGATAAAGTAAATTGCGAGAAAAGTAAATACGAGAAATTAAATTGTGTAAAATAAATGTTAGATGTTAGATACGATAAAATTAAATTGCAAGAAATTAAAATACGGAAAATTAAATTGCAAGAAAGTAAATGTTAGATGTTAGGTGTTAGATGTTAGAATAAACGGTCTATAAATAATATAGATCATTCCCCGTTGCGGGTCACCATAAAATCGATCGAACGGAATAAATTAAATAAATGAAATAACAAATAAATAAATAGTATACATATATAATATATAAATATAAAATGAATATACAAAAGGGAAAAACATAATATAATATTACATACGTATATTACATGACTGTAAATAAATAATAAAAAACATACATATATCATTGTAACAAAACTATACACATTATATAAAATAATATATAATATACGCTTAATATAATAAAGTAATAATAATAATAATAATAATATATGCAAATATAATAATACATTATAAGATGTGCATAAGAACAACACGTAAAGTATATATTATGGAATATAATAATGTATATTATATAAATAAGGCAAAATAAAATATAAAATAAAGGAAATAAATAAAATGCATGAGAATTCAAATTATAATGAAATTAAATAAAAAATTTCGTGAAAAATGGAAACAATTATTTTAATAACCTAAAATTAATGCAATTAAGTAAAAAGATAAGGAAAGAAGCTAAGTAAATTATGACTTTAAAACGGCAAATAAAAGAAAGGAAATTTAAAAGAAAGACTATTTAAAAAGGTAAGTAAAATCAATTAAATAAATAAAATTTAAAAAAGGAAATATAAAACAGTCACATTTTAAAAGAAATTAATGTAATTAATTATATGATAATTAGATAAAATTTAATAAATATTTAAATAAAACAATAAAATAAAAAGAAATAAAATCAGGGTCAAATTAATAGAAAACAGAAGAAAATTAAATAAAAATGGACGAAAATGTTATTAGAAAACAGATCTGAGGGATTGAAAAGGGTTTAATCCATGACGGAAAACCAAACGTCCCATTATTCTAGGGACTAGACCTGTAATTATCCCATTAACCACAATACGCGGATCATTCCCTCCGGGTTGGGTCACCACGCGGGTTAAGGCTACTCAAAACTACACCGTTTTGTAGAGCATATAAATGGGTTTTTAAGGTAAAAAATAACCAGAAACCTCATTTGCTCCTTTATTTATCTGAAACCCAAAAGAGAGAGAGAGCTAAAAAATCTCTGAGAAAAAGACATGAACCTTAACCAAGTTCCAGAATCCGACCACCGTTATGGTTGTCGTTGACGGTGGCCGTCGAGTCAAAATCAAACCTTTTTTATAAAAAAAAAGATCTGAAACCCCTCTATTCGAAAACAAAACTTTCTACAGATTCTAAAACCAAAAATGAACTCCCTTATTTCAGATCTGAAACCGAAACCCCAAAGCTTTGAAAATCGGACTTAAAGCAAAAAAACAGTGGAGAGGATGATAAAGAAGGTGCCGGCGACGGGAACCGGTGTAGCCTTCAAAGGTAAAACCACTTTTTCTATTTCTATTCGAAAAATAAATGAAAATAAAAGTTCTGGAAAATTTTATGGTTCTTGTATTGATTTCCTGGTAAAAACCCGTCTCGGGTTTACATCTGTTTTTTGGGGCTTTATAGCCGGTTACACTGAAATAATAAAACAAAACGGATTATCCTTCTGATGTTGACTGCCATGACCTGATCATTTCTTGTTGTTTTGTGTATTGGTGTGCTGGAAGATTCGTACGAGAGGAGGGGACCAGTTCTCTCTTGGTTATTTGGCTTGATTCGAATGAGAGGATAGGGCTAACGTGGAATGGTTGATGTCTTGGATCCCCGTTGGTGCTGATTTGTCGTTGTTGTGGCTCCGACGTGGTTGGCTGCTGAGAATCTGGACGGTTGCAAGAGATGGATGGTTCATCAGATGGTTCTGGAATTTCCAGAAACTGAAGAGTCAGCTGGGCAGAGGAAAGGTCGCGGGTTGAAACCGGGTCGTGGACTGGGTTATGGTTACCAGATTAGGTGGGTATGGGTTGTTGGTGTAATTGGGTTAAGGGACATGGGCCATAGGTTTTTATTGTTAGGTCTGACCAGATTTGATGTATGTGGATTGGGTTAGGTTTAGATAATGTAAATGGACTTATATATATAAATAATATTAATAATATTTTTTGAATTTTGAACTTATTATTTTTATTTATGAGGTATTTATTTATTATTATATATTAATATTAAGATTTAGGGATATGGTTTAGGGGTTTTGGTTTAAGGTTTTGGTTTAGGGATTTGGTTAACCCGGACAAAAATGGTTATTACAGTTGCCCCTCTTTGTTCTTCGTTGTGAAACAATGATTGAACAAAGATATAAGATGATCATTTTTGTTCGATTCATCTTGAACTGGTTCACTTTTCAATCTTGCTCCACTAGATATAAACTTGTTGACGCATTAAGCCACTATCATTGAGTCAAAATCTTTTCAATTCGTCCCCTCCTTCTCGACAAATGATAACACCAGAATATCAATTTCTTTAAACTCGAACTGGCTCATCTTTCAAATTGCTTGAGAAATAAACTCGTGTATTTGACCTGCTACACCACCGATGGAGAGTCAAGGTTCGGTTGATTTGTTCATCTCTTCGTTTCATTGAAAGACAAAACCTGCACGAATAGAAAGAAAAATGTTTTAGAACACGTTATCCATATATTTATTTAAAGCTGTAAAAATTAAAAGATAAGGGTAAAGAGAAAAGTCTGGAGATGCTTTGATTTCTGATCATTGCAGCATCTGATGGTCCCTCTCTTCGAGCGTATACCGTGGTGGGCGACCCCTTTCTTCGCATATGTCGCAAAAAAACAATGTTGATCCCTTCTCCATAGAATCCACATCATCGAGATGCTTTGATTTTTGATCATTGCAGCATCTGACGGTCCCTCTCTTCGAGTGTATACCGTAGTGGACGACCCCTCTCTTCGAGCGTATGTCGTAAAAACGATGTTGATCCCTTCTCTATAGAATCCACATCTTCGAGATGCTTTGATTTCTGATCATTGCAGCATCTGACGGTCCCTCTCTTCGAGTGTATACCGTAGTGGACGACCCCTCTCTTCGAGCGTATGTCGTAAAAACGATGTTGATCCCTTCTCTATAGAATCCACATCTTCGAGATGCTTTGATTTCTGATCATTGCAGCATCTGACGGTCCCTCTCTTCGAGTGTATACCGTAGTGGACGACCCCTCTCTTCGAGCGTATGTCATAAAAACGATGTTGATCCCTTCTCTATAGAATCCACATCTTCGAGATGCTCTGATTTCTGATCATTGCAGCATTTGACGGTCCCTCTCTTCGAGTGTATACCGTAGTGGACGACCCCTTGATCAAAGAATTTCTCATATTAGAAGTGATCATGGAACGGAATTTTAAAATTTAGGTTTTGAGAAATTTTGTTATGAAAATGAAATTAGCCATAATTTTCGGCTCCTCGCACGCCTCAACAAAATGGGGTAGTTGAGAGGAAAAATAGAACTTTAGAAGAAATGGCTAGAACCATACTTTGTGAAAATAATTTACCTAAGTATTTTTGGGCGGAAGCCACAAACACTTCTTGTTATATTATAAATCAAGTAATGATTAAGCCTATTTTAAAGAAAACTCCTTATGAGATTTTAAAATCTAAAAAGCCTAACATTAGCTATTTTCACCCTTTTGGATGCAAGTGTTTTGTTTTAAATAATGGAAAAGACAATTTAGGTAAATTTGATGCAAAAAGTGATGAAGCTATTTTTCTTAGATATTCTTCAAATTCTAAAACTTATAGAGTTTTCAACAAAAGAACCTTAGTTGTAGAAGAGTCGATACATGTGGTTTTCGATGATAACCTCCTTCCCAGGAAGGATTCTTGTGATGATGATGATGTAGGAATCATTGAAACCATTGATGATGGACAAGCATCAAAGGTGGATGGGGTTCCAAGCAATGAGGAAGCACAAGATCCTCCAATAGAGGCTTTAGGAAATGTAAAGCTTGAAGAAAAGGAAGTGAGCTACCCAAGGGAGTTCAACTATGTCAAAAGTGGTGAAATTTTGGGTGATCCATCTAAGGGGGTAACTACTTGTTCTTCTCTTATATTAATGAATCATTTTGCATTTATCTCACGCATAGAGCCTAAAAATATCAATGAAGCCTCAGATGATAATTATTGGATTTTGGCTATGCAAGAAGAGTTAAATCAATTTGAGAGAAGTAATGTATGGACATTAGTTGATAGGCCTAGTAATAAATCTACTATAAAGACTAAATGGGTCTTTAGAAACAAACTAGATGAGAGTGATAACATAGTGAGAAACAAAGCTAGATTAGTTGCTCAAGGTTACACTCAAGAGGAAGGAATAGATTTCGATGAAACTTATGCACCCGTAGCTAGAATGGAAGCCATTAGGATGCTACTCGCATTTGCATGTTATCATGATTTCAAGCTTTTTCAAATGGATATCAAAAGTGCGTTATTAAATGGTTTTATAAATGAAGAAGTGTATGTTGAACAACCACCAAGTTTTGAAAATTCAAAATTTCCAAACCATGTTTTTACATTAACAAAAGCTTTATATGGTTTAAAACAAGCTCCTAGAGCTTGGTATGAAAGGCTTTCAAATTTTTTGATAGAAAAAGGGTTTTGAAAAGGGAAAGGTGGACACTACACTTTTTATAAAAAGATTTAAAAATGACATCTTAGTAGTTCAAATTTATGTTGATGATATAATTTTTGGATCTATTAATGAATGTTATTGTCAAGAATTTTCTAAGCTTATGCAAGGTGAATTCGAGATGAGCATAATGAGAGAACTCTCATTCTTTTTGGGACTCCAAATCAAGCAAAAGAAGGATGACACCTTCATCAATCAAGCCAAGTACATCAAGGATATGCTCAATAAGTTTGGCTTGGAGCATGTGAAACCTCAAGCCACTCCTATGAGCTCATCTACTAAGCTTGACAAGGATGAACGAGGTAAGTGTGTTGATTCTAAATTATATAGATCCATGATAGGTTCTTTACTTTACTTATCGCAAGTAGACCAGATATCATGTTTAGTGTTTGCTTGTGTGCTAGGTTTCAAGCTAGTCCTAGAGAATCACACCTTGTAGCCATTAAGAGAATTTTTAGGTACCTTAGAGATACACCTTGTTTAGGTCTTTGGTATCCTAAAGCTTTTTCTTTTGATCTTCATGCCTATTCGAATGCGGATTATAGAGGTTGTAAGGTAGATAGGAAAAGTACTTCCCGAACTTGTCAATTCTTAGGTAGTATGGTCATCTTGGTTCTCAAAGAAATAAAATAGTGTAGCTTTATCTACCACCGAACCAGAGTACATATCCTTAGGGAGTTGTTGTGCACAAGTTTTATGGGTGAAACAACAACTCTTAGATTATGGCATTAAGGTAGAAACCATACCCCTTAAGTGTGATAATACTAGTGCCATATGTCTTACCAATAACCCCATTCAACACTCTAGAACCAAACACATAGAAATTAGACACTACTTTATTAGAGACCATGTGTCTAAAAACGATGTCTTAGAGTCTGTTGACACCTTAAATCAATTAGCGGACATCTTTACGAAACCTTTGGATAAGGAGCATTTTTGGACCCTTAGGAGAGAGTTAGGTCTAACTAGTCTATCTTGACTTCCTAAGTGTCATCTTTATGCATATCTTGCTTGAATCTTGATTAAAATCATGCTTATGTTGTTTTTGTATCTTGATGCTTCTATGCATGTCGCTAGGGGGAGTATGAACTTGTTCATGCATAATAAACATGTCATAATATCATGTGCATGCTTCTAGGGGCTTTAGAGACTCATTTCTAGTACTTTTAGTAGCCTAAATGCAAAGCAAAGGTCGAAGTTATCGATACAGCTAACTCTTGTTTCGATACCTTTTCATCATCCCATCTGGGTTTTTGTTTGGGAAGAATAGGTATCGATCCCAGTTTCGATACCTGTAGTTCGATACTAGCATTAAAACTGGGTGTTTCGATACCAGTACCGATACTCGAGGACACAGGTTGTTTTAAAATACATTAAACCTAATTTTAATCCCCTTAAAACACTTCCCAAATAAATCATTCAAACTCTAGTCGACCTCTCTTTAAAATCCTCTCAAATTCGCTGTTCTTAACTCAATATCTCAACGATTTCTTTAAGGGTTTTGTATCCAAGCATCAAAGCTTACACTATATCATCAATCCGTTCTTCACAATCAATTGATTCATCCTAATCTACACTCAAAGTATATTTTCGAAAAACCTTATTTTCGTTTGGATTTAGATTGTTAAAATTTAGATTTTGAACATATTTTAAATGTCTATTTTATGGGTTTTGATAATCCTACAAAATTGTTTTAAAATCCCAATTTTTTAATCGAATATAAATCCTTTTTCGTATAACTTTTCAATGGTTTCTCAAAGTTTTTGTTAAAATTCTCAAATACCTTGAATTGTTAGATTACTACATAGGATTGAATTTGATTATATAATCATACATATTTTATTAAACTAATCCAAAACTCTTGTTTCTATCCTAGATCATGGTACCAAAGAAACGATCTCATACCGAAGCCGGATCTTCATCATCATCTCGTGTTGCACGAGTTGATTTTGAGAAAATCTTTGCTAAAAGTTTGGACTTAAATCGTAGGATGGATAACTACAATCTCTTCCGCAACTACCCTCTCAAAAAGGAATGATGTGTGGATGTTCAATTCATCACCTCACACAAATTTTCTTTCAGATATTATGATAAACTCATCGAATGGAAGTTCTTGAGGTTTCTCACCCATACCGGCAAGTTCTTTCCAACTTTTGTCTTTATTTTTTACTCCAATGCAAAATGTATTTTATCTTTAGACAAGAGAAAAGTAGTGGCAATTGAGTCCTTCCTCATGGGCAAATCCTTTACTATTAATGCCTCTACCTTTGTTGATGTTTTTGGTCTTGAGGATAAGGGTATCGAGGATGAAGATTCTCTTGGTTCTTTCACTGGCTCGGTCACATCTCTTGACGTGCACGATTGCTTTCTCCATCTTATCATCTCTTGATGGATTTATCCATCAAATGGTAGGTATTCTTAGATCTGTCAAGTTGATAGTTTTTGGATCAAGTGCTTTCGTGAGGGTATTCAACCCAACCTTGCTTAGATCGTCTTCTCGGACATCGTTTGGCATGTCCAAAACCGTGCTACCCCACTTGTTCAATCTTTTCCATATGCATGCATTTTCAGCACTATATTTTTACATTTGGAAATAGATTGTTCTTTTGACAAGGTGGGATCCTTGAAAGAACTCATAGGTGAGACATCTCTCAACCGTGCCCATTTTGTTTATGTTGCAAATGGTGAGTGGGTTCGAGGTGCTCCTCCTCCTCCTCATGCTTCCATTGATCCAGAACCTCTTCATCAAGTTGATATGATGACTTTTCTCACTACGAGGTTCGACTCTTTAAACGTTCGCTTGGATTCCATGGATGGAAAACTTGACATCCTATCCATTTAATTCCAATCGGGTTTTGATGCCATCAACACAAGGATGACGGGCCTAGAGACTCAAGGACACTCCTTGAGAGTATCTCTTGAAGCTCTTCGTCAAAGCAAAAGACTCAACAATCCCGATGGTAATCAAGATCAAGAAGAAGAAGACGATGATGATGATGATGGACTTGATGATGATGAAATGGCCGATGATTGATCGTTGATCTCTCTTATGCTTTGTTATTGGCTTTTTAGGACTAGTTATGTTGCATTCCTATTAGAATTTATGCACTCTTTTATCTACCTATGCTTTGGTTTATTTTGTTGGATTTGGTATTAAGTATTTTTTCTGCTATGGATTATGTTATAAACGTACTCTCTTTAATGTTATGAGTGCTTTACTTTTTTCCTTGGCTATCATTGATTTTGATCTAACAAAAAGGGGAGAAAAGTTTTTTTTTTTTAAAGTTTAGGAAACCACTCATCACTTTTGTCAATTAAAGTTTTAAAGTCATGCACATATTAAGGGGGAGTCTTTAAAAATCTTGTTTTAAACTAAAATTTTTTTAATGGTTTTGTTATATCAAAAAGGGGGAGATTGCAAAACTAAAATTGATTTTGATAAAACAAATAAGTTTAAGGACTATATTGAAATAAATTTTTAAGTCCTTAAGTCAAAGTTTTAATTCTAAGTCAAAACCAAGAACTTTGAAATACCCTTACAAGTAGTTTTCATACGAGGGTATTGATACCATAAGGACATGTATCGATACACTTGGGATTTTTTAAGCCTTGTTCCTGAGATCAAGAACAAGTATCGAAATAGGGTTCGATCCCAAAATTCACTGCCAACACATGTTTCGAAACAAGTATCGAAACAAATTGGTTGATTTTTAATTATTTTTAAAATTCTAAAAATATGACTCCAGGTATCGATACAGGTATCGATACAATCCTTAATCTCCAACGGCTATTTCAGCTATCAAATGAGTCGACCGTTGGTAACAGTTAAAATTTGATTGATGGTTAGCCTGTATCAAAACAAGTTTCGATACCGAACTTTATAGTTACTTTTGGTATCGAAACAAGTATCGATAAACCCTTTATTAAATGTACAACGTCTCTTTCTATTCTTGGCATGTTTCGAAATAGGTAACCTGTGTTTCGATACCACCTATTGCAGAGTACATTTATGATGGAAAGATGAAGCTCCAACATCCCTATTTACATTTCCAACAACTACAACGGTTAGAAATCAATGAGAAGGTATAAAAATAAGCTTTTTCAATAGCATTAAGGACTATTGAACCTCAAGCAACATCCAAACAATCAAATCCAACTCCAAGCACTTATTTCATATCCTAGCCTCCCAACTTGTGTTCTTAAATTTGATTCTTGTATTTTAAGTTTGGGGAGAGTTAAATTGTATTTGGGGCACTTATTTTTTGTGAGAGAATTTCTTTTACCCTCCTTTATCTCTTGTAACATCTTTTGAGTTTCAAATCAATTTTGGATAGAAAATTGAATTACTTGTAAAGGTTATCCCTTGAACCTAGAAAAAGGTTGAATTCAATAGTGAATTGGTTTCAAAATCCTTAGTGGGAGCTAAGGTAGTGGATGTAGAGCTTGTTCGAAGCTTGAACCATTATAAATTCCTTGTTCTTCATTTTTAGCATTTTTACCAAAAATTTACCCTACAAATTTTTAAATTACCAATTCACCCCCCTCTTGGCCATCTTCCAAAGATTGATCAACTCAACATTAAGGAATTTGGCGTATTTAGGCATTTGCTTTATTGCCTCCACTAAAGGTATGTTTACATGTACTTGTTTAAGTATGTCCAAGAATTTATTAAATTGGTACTCCTATTTTTTTGTTGTTTCAACCTTTGTGGAAAAGGTGGTGTTAACCGCAGATTTTCAATCTTTTTGTCGTATTGGAATCTTATCTACAGTGCTGCTATGACATCATCTGCTATTGTAGTATTGTCGGTAGTGTTTGCTGGTTCTTTTGCCTTGGATGTTTTATCAGTAGCTTCTTTAAGGGCTACTATTTCAGGGGTCTTTCATATTGTTTGAGCAGGTATTTTAGGGTCCTCCAGTTCTAATCGACTTCTGGTTGATATGGCTTTACATTGTTCATGAGGACGAATTCTAGCGACTTCAGTATTACTAGGGAGGCCTCATATGGGTTTTCTTTTCATCTGTTGTGCCATTTGTCCAACTGTGGTTTCCAGCGATTTGAGAGAAGCTTCGTTATTCTGCATTCTCATTTTTGTTCTTTCCATGAAAATGTCGGCTCTTTGGATGAACTTGTTGGTGTTTGCAATGTATGCACCAGTATGAGCCATAAATGTTTGTAGTGTATTCTCCAGAGTTTGAATGTCTGTTGTTTGTTGCAGCGACGGTGCTTGCTGCGGCATCTGCTGCTGAGCAAATCTATTGTTTTGCTAGAATCTCGTAGATTTCACTGGTTGATGTTGCGTGTTAAACGCATTATTAGGATTGCTCCATGAGAAATTAGGGTCCTTCTTCCATGATGGATTGCAATTGTTGGACATATTGTTTTTATTAAAATTTCCAACATAAAAGGAAGATTCTAGATCATGTGGGCATGCGTTCGAGTCGTGGTTGTCACCGCATGTTTTGCAAAGAACGGTGACTGGTTTTACTTACCGAACGTGGCTTGGTTTATGTAGATATTTGACCATGTTGATTAGGGCTGATAGTTGTGCTAGGATAAAATCTGTAGAATCAGAAGTTATCATACCTCGCCTATTTATGCCTCTTTGGGTGGTTGGGTGTTGATAGTCATCCTTTTCCAACCTATCTAAAATTTCTAAACTCTCATGTGGTGGGCAGTCTAAGAGGGTGTCATTGGCGAAAGCATCAAGCACCATCCTCGTAGGGGTGTTAAATGGATTGTAGAAGATGGATACTTGGGTCCACTTAGGCAGACCATGCATAGGGCATTTTTTGTATAGTTCTTTGTATCTTTCCCAAGCCTCATACATTGATTCGTCTTCGTCTTGCCTAAAGGATGTTATATAGTTTCTGAGTTTATATTGGTGTAACTGAATCTGGCAAGGAAGCTTCGGTATAGTTCTGTCCATGAGTTCAACAATCCCGGCTGAAGGTTGTTTAACCAAGATTTTACCCTATCCCTCAATGAATAGGGGAATAATTTTAGCTTAAGGATGTTGGCTGAGACTCCTAGCAGTTTAAATGAATTACAAATTTCCAAAAAGGATTTAAGATGCTTTCGAGCATCTTCATTTGCCGAACCCCTAAACTGGCCTAGGGTGTTGATCATGTTGAACATGACAGATTTTAGTTCGAAGAGCTCTGCCTCTATGTTAGGCGTCATAACAACAGGAGTTAACCCATCTTCATTGGCCGAACCCTCAAACTGGCCTAGGGTGTTGATCGATAGTCGGGTTAGACCTGGTCATACACAAAACAAGCCTTGGAAGTTAAACTAATACTAAAGCTAATAAGATAAACTAAAATAATAAAAAATATATAGAAATAATTAGTAGTAAAACTGAGCATCAGTCCCCGACAACGGCGCCAAATTTGATGGAGGCTATGGAGTCCTATTAATTCCACCTTTATCAGATTATAGTATTTAAGATGTTGGTCCCACGAGGACTGAGTCAACCTTGCTACTTCTTATGACTGCACTAAGGAAACTAAAAACACAAGTAAATGAATTGGTTGAATTATGACTAAGATAATTATAAAAGCATAAAATTAATTAACGAAATAATAAGATAAAAGCGAGGTTAGATTGAGTTCTTCGTAGAGGAGAATCCAGTTATGGTAAGTATCCACTTATTAATGCAATGGGTTGAACTGCCGCCTGGGCGGATCGCACAAAAGGTCGCCGCAGCTGCCTAGGTGGGGTTATGCCTTGTTGACAATTCAACATTCCATAGTTCGATAGAGCATCCTTGTATGTCTTCTTTCATATCCCTAAGCGAAGAAAACTGTTGAAACCCACGTCTTAATGATACCTCCCAGCATGAATCAAGGACGGACAACAACCAAACATATGCATCTTATTAGTCACTGAAATTCTTGACGGATTAGTTAATTCCTATGAGTAAAGACCGTATTCTCTTGTTTCGTGAACCTACATCTCCCGAATCTAGGCAAATGAGTTTTTCTCACATACTTATCTTTCGAGCTCATATGCAAGAAGAGTAACTACCAAGAGAGAATAAACTATGAAATATGTTTTGCATTAATAAATATCAACATAACATAACCTTCATATCCGACTACTCCACAAACAATCTAAACCTCCGAAAGACTTAGAATATGATAGAGGCGTCGACTAAAGATATAATAATGTGAGAATCCGTCTCGACTCCACACTAAACCTAAACCTAATAAGTGCCTTATATAGGTCAAGTCCTAAGTTGATCTTTCCATGCAAGAAAAGAGTTCTAAACGGGAAAGAAATCTAATTCCTATGTAAACTATATTAATTTAATCTTATATCCTAAGTAAACTATATTAATTTAATCTCATTTCCTAAGTTTGACCTCCTAACTGAGTCTTCTTCTGTCTTTTGATCTTTTTCCGTTGAGTTCGGTATCTTTTTCTCTTTTTGTTGAGCACCAATTGTTGTCTTTTACGCTGCTGCGGTGGCCTTCAGAATGCTGTCGTAGCGGATGCTTCGTCTGCAATTCAGCATCTATTTTTTTTGGCCCTTTCTGTGATCTAGTTTCCTGTCCAAGAAAAAAAACTATCAAACGTATATGTTTTATGCCAGAAAGTAGATAATTTTATATAGTTAGTGTTCGGATGCTAGGATGTGGAAAAAAACCCAGAAATATCCTATTATCGCCTTTAATTTTATCTTTTTTGGCAATAAACGAGGGGGGAAATGATATGAAAAATAAGGACTTTTGTGTAACCCCCTAAACCGACCTAGAAGAAATAGATCGAATCTAGGAAGTCACGTTTGAAAACTTTACCCTTAAGAAAACAATTTTAAAAAAATATATACTTTAATTTAAAATAAAATTATAATGATAATATAAATATCCCAAATGTTTCAAAGTTTACAAATTAATAAATAATAACATTAATAACTAAAACTAGTTTCGTTTTGATAATAAATAACTGAATAAAATATGAGATCCTTCAAGTACCACATCGCCAAAAGTTCAAAGATCTGTAAGAGATAGACTAAAAGGGGGTAAGCTAAAGAGCTTAGTGTGTCTCTAAAGTGCAGATAAAAACAAAACACTGTTTACAAAATTATTTCTCAAAAATAATATTTCAAAAAAATAAAATACGGTTCACATAAATAATTTTGTCAAGAATAAAATTTTGGAAAAATGCAAATCATGATGTATGAATGATATCATACGCATAACATAAATCCCAACTACAACGTCACCAATCTGAGTGGAGGAGTTCCCTAGAACCCTCACCTACAGCATCACCAAAATCTTAGGACGGTCTTAGGCTTCTGGAAAGCTTCCACGACTTCCTCCATACACAATCTCATCCCATGCATACAATATGATGTAACATGATTTGAAAATCCGAAAATAATCACAATTTAATCCGAAATCACAATTTATCTAAAATCTTAATTTGTCCAAAAACACAAATTCACGGGATATAAAAAAATCATATTTACTTCAAAAATGTGAAATCTGAAAGATGAAAACTTTAATATTTCTCAAATCATAATGACATGTATTTTCGAAAAAATAAATGCACAATCAAAATATTAAACATGCTAACAATCTTGAACTCGAACAGAAATAAAGAATAAAAACTTTAATATGAAATAAAGAATAAATGCAGAATAAAAACATGCTAACAATCAAAACTTTAATATTCCTCCACTCACAAGCGATAACATAAATGCACAATCAAAGTCACAGTACAAAAATTAGACATGCTAACAAAACACGATTATTTTTCAAAATACAAAATATTAAACATGTCACACAAAAATTATATTTTCGGAAAATATAGATAGAACCAGTAAGAGAACATACCTTCGTCATCTTGAACTCGAACAGAAATAAAGAATAAAAATATAAACTTTACCGCTTTAGAGAATCTTGATGGAAGAAAATAATTGATGGTTTTCTCTTAGACCAAAATATGTATATATAGAGAAAAATAACTAATTCCAATTAGAAGTAGAATTCTATTAAACCATAAAAATTTAATAAAGTAATAATAAAAAGATTAATTATAGATAAACTTTTTCAAAAAAAAATAATTAATCTCAGTAAAAATAAAATTCAATTTAAAAATAAATTATTCATCCAAAAGTCATCAAATCACTTTAACGTTTAATCTTTAAATTCAAAATTAAAATTTCAAAACTTTATAATCTTATCTAAAAAAAATTTCCTCAGATTTTAAAAATCAATTTAAAAACCTCAAGAAAAATTAGGGTTTCAAAAATTGGAAATCTAAAAACTAGGGTTTTCAAAATTAGAGATTTCAAAATTAGGGATAATTTTTAGGGTGTTACATTTTGAATGCTCATCACACCTTAAATAGATTTCTAACCATTGATTAACCCTCTTCGTTTGTCCATCTGTTTCACGGTGATATGTTGTTGATGCTCTTACTTTGATTTCCAATTTGTTAAAGAGTTCCTTTCAAAACACACACATAAAAATCATATCTCTGTCATAAATAATCTCCTCAGAAAGTCCATATAACTTGAATATATTTTCTAAAAAGACTTGAGCCACTTCTTTAGCTATAAAAGGATGGGATAAAGAGATAAAATAATTATATTTAGTCGATTGGTCCATCACCATCAAAATATAATTTATTCTTATTGAACTTAGTAAGCCTTCTATGAAATTCATGCTAATAGAAGACCATATATGTTTTGGTATTAGTAGGGGCTGCAGCAAGCCTCTAGGGTGGTGTAGATTCTCTTTATTCTTTTGGCAAATTAAACAACTTTTCACAAAGTTCTTAACCTCCCTCCTAAGATCCTTCCAATAAAATATAGTAATGATCTTTTTAATGATTGCATGCACCCCTGAGTGTACCTCCAATAGCACTACTACAAAAAAATAATTTCTCTTCACAACATCATTTTTCTCTACCACCGGTTTATCCATCCTCTTTAATAAATTCTTATCCCAAGTGTATTTGGAATGTTTGAAACTGCTATCCCCTAATTTCAAAATTATTTTCTTTTACTTCCCATCCTCCTTTCATGTTTTCTTTAACCTTTCTAACAAATTTGTTGTGATGTTACTGACTACCATCCTCATGCAAATGCCTCTTACATTGGAATTCCCTTTAGGTTTTCTAGAAAGTATATCAACAATCACATTATTAATACCTTTTCTATACCGAATTTTATAGTCTAGTCTCATCATCTTTACAACTTATTTCTGCTGAAAATAGGTCAAAACTTGATTCTCAACTAGGAATTTAAGCTTTGATGATTTGTCCTTATGATGAAATATCTTCCTACCAAAAATACAAGCTATTTCTTTATTGCCTATAACACAACCATCATCTCTTTTTCATAAACTAACACACATGCATACCTTACTCCCAAAGCCTTGCTAAAAAAAGCTAAAGGCCTCCCTTGTTGCACAAACACAACCCTTACCCCCTGATCAGAAGTATCAGTGTCTACCAAAAAAAGTCTTCGAAAAGTCAGGCAAGGCAAGTACAGGTGCTGAACAAATCGCTTCCTTCAATCTTTTAAAAGCAGTTTCTTTCTCAATTCCTCACTTTCAAGAATTTTTCTTTAATAATTCAGTTAAAGGTTTGGCCAAACATCTATAACCCTTGACAAATCTTCTATAATAATCAGATAATTCGAGAAAAGCCCTCATTTTTTGATATTAGTAGGACTTGGCCACTCTAAAATACTCTTCACCTTCCCCTCATCCATATCAACAATGCCCTTAGAAATTATATAGCCTAAATAATCAATTTATTGTGCCCCAAAACTATATTTAGATTTCTTTACAAATAATTTATTTTTTTTCAAAATCTTCAAAACCACCTTTAAGTGCTCCACATACAACTCCCAACTAGCTGAATATACTAAAATATCATCGAAAAACATAAAAACAAACTTCCTCATCTGACCCTTAAACAATTTGTTCATAAGCCCTTGGAAGGTTATAGGAGCATTGGTTAACCCAAAAGACATGACCAAGAACTCATAATGACCCTCATGAGTTTTAAAAGTTGTCTTAGCTATGCCAGACTCCCTCATCCTTTTTTGATGGTACCCTGATTTAAGGTCTAACTTTGAGAAATAATTAGCATTTCCCCATTCATCGATTAACTCTTCAATCACAAGCATAGGAAAGTTATTCTTCACAATCATTAAATTCAATTTTCTATGATCTAAACACATACATCAAGATTCATCTTTCTTCTTTATCATAACTACAGAGAAGCAAAAGAACTGTTATTGTCTCAAATTACTTCTAAAGTCAGTAATTCTCCTACTGACTTTTTAATCTTGTTCTTCTGGTTGGTTGGATATCTATAAGGTTTAACCTTAACTACTTCAACCTCATCAATTAATTCAATCTTATGAGTGTGATTCCTCTAGGGTGGAAATCCTTGAGTTTCCCTAAGCACCATTTCAAATTGTTGCAACAAGATTTGTAACTTATCTGTCAAATTCTCATCAGTATCCTTTACCCCTAACTGAGCATTCATTATTCATAATTTAACTATGTAAGGATTAAGGAATCTCCTCATCAGTTTGTTACACTCTTTAACTTTCATCAAGGTTAAAGATTTTGGTTGTACCCCTACCAATTCCATCATTCCTTTCTAGTTGGTAAAATTCATCTTTAACTCTACAAAATTTCATCTCGCAATTTGGTGAGCCACTATACACCTAGCATCATTTTACAACATTTTATGGGCAGAACCAAGAAATCAGATTGAAACTCTTGTCCCTGTGTCTCTTAGGTTACTGACTTACACAAACCAGTAGTACTGAAATAATCTCACTAGAAACTATTATTTTCATTTGGGTCCTCATTTCAAATCAAAACCTTAAATTCTTGACAATGGGCAAACTCAGAAAGTTATGCGAACTGCTATAATTTATCAGAGCTACACATTGCACTCTTTCAATGTCCATCAACAATTTCACAATCTTCACAATAGTACCTTCCCACATAGCATTTAGAGGTAATACATGATTTTTCTCATTCTGATCCTCGAATTTCACTTGTTATTCACAGTCCAAAAATAATTCTGGTTCCCCTTCAGTTCTTTCCACTATTACATGATACAATTGAGTTTTAACACATTTATTCTTTGGTGTGTACTTAGCTGCACACCAAAAACATAAACCTCGCATCCTTCTATCCTTAATCTCTGCTGGTGTTATCAGTTTACCCTAACCTCTTTAAATAGTTTGACCATTATCCTTTCCAACACCTAGATTCACAATGATAGGAGTAGAAAATTTGAAAGAAGATCCATTGATATTTCCCCCACTCTTAGTGGCCCCAATATTAATTTGACCTCTACTACCTCCAATACTTCGAATAAAAGTATTTCCCCTATCATTGATGCAGGCATCACTAATAAAGTTCTTGGGTGAGCTTTGAGACTCTAGATATTCATTTTCTTAGGCACAGGGCTATACATAGTTTGAACATGTTTGGCAAGATGAAAAGCCTCTAATAAATTCTTAGGTTGTAAAAGCTTGATCATTTGACTAATCTCTATCCTCAAATGATTCTTAAACATACTCAAAGTATATGCATCAAGTAACTAAACTTGATTTAAAAGATGAATAAAATCCTCATAGTACCTTTCCACAAAATCGGTTTGTCTAAGCTCCATCAGCTCTACAAAAGGCTCATCCAGCCCTCCAGGAGCGAATCATTCTCGCATCAACTGCAAATACCTTCCCCACTCTATCTGGTTTAAGTTGCTATAACTCCAGTTCAAATAATGGTGCCATTGTAAGATTTTCTCCTCTAAATGGATCATCACCACCTTACCTTAACCCCATCTGAAATCGTTTCTTCGTCAAAATATTGTTCAAGCTTAAACATCCACTCCAAGAAATCAAATCCATCAAACTTTGAACAAAATAGTTTTTAAGCTAGATTGTTGGATGACAATACTACTCTGTTAGTCTCTTGAACTACTGGATCTTGAACCTCCATCACCTCCTCCTTTGGATTTTCATCGATTACAATCAGATTTGAAGAAGTAGGTTTACACTCGTTGTTGCCTGAACAGTGGGTCTGCTACCGACCAATCCCTCATGCTGCTCCTCATTAATTTTTTTGTCCAATCCAATCTCTAATAATTTTTTAGATTCGCGAGCATAGCATTTTGCATGTCCAGAAAACGAGAGTCTATAGTTTTCTCCAACCGTTGCATATTTGCCTGAATCCTGCTAGTTTCCTATTTCCACTCAGGAAGTATGAATTCTTTAGCGTACGATGTTGATAAAAATTTTGAATCTTCAGAATAAGTTTATTATCGGTAGAAATTATTTCATGTGCGATGTTTTATATATATATATATAATTTTTTAGTTCAAGATGGTCTTAGAAAAATTGACGACATAATTCATAATGTTCGTGAGAGTATAAAAATGTGAATGCTTCTCAGAATCGGTTATATATTTTCAGTCAACTCATCAAACAATTTTTTATACCAAAAAAGTATTTGATTTTAGATGTTACTACTTGATGGAATGCTACATAATGTTATATTGTCTACTATTTTAGAGTTTAAAGAAGTGTTTGTGAATTATGTCGATTGAGAGTCTACATACATTACTTAGCTTAGCGAAGAAGACTTGAAATTCTTTTTTGAAGATGTTAGCTTATTCATGTCACTTTTAAATGAAGCTACAAAAATTATTTCAGGTATTACTTGATTCTTTTGATTTTTTAATACAAATTATTTTTGTAGCTCCAATATTTCTTTTCTATATTAAGGTTATGAATATTCTACCTTCAATTTAGTTTTTAGTGAATTATTTGAGATAAAAGAAACATTGTATGTAGCGGTTTGGATGGAAGTGATTACATGATGGCTATGGCTATGAAGATGAAGAAATTTTTGACAAGTATTGGAATACTTGTAATTTGTTGATTTTAATTGGTGCCGTTTTAGATCTCAGTTATAAAATTAAGTTTTTTTAAAATTTTTTAATATTATTATTTTTTTAAAATGTTTATGTTTTCTTCAATAGGTATAAAATATAATTGTTTGAGTTTTCTTTCAATTCTATATATTCACCTGATAAGGTTCTAAAATAAGTGAAAATAATTCGAGATATTATATATAAGTTATACCAAAAATATATTAAGGCTCATAAAGCTACAAATGTTATTTCATCTGTTAAAACTGGTGGAAGTCAAAGTGTTAGTATTGTTGGTACTTTTAAGAGTAATTTTAGGTTTTTAACCAGTCAATTTGATAAAAGTACTAAAACTGACACGACTAAATATGATCAATATTTGAAGCGTTGACACTTTTATGTATATAAAGTCAAAAGTGAACACTTATCTGAAAAAAATTTATATTAGTGAGCCTGATATATATTTTGATGCCTTTGGTCGGTGGAAGGAGAATAATCTTAAGTTTAAAATTTTATCCAAAATAACAGCTGATATCTAGGCAATTTCGATCATTATCGTTGTCTCTGAATCTGCTTTCGGTACTGATAGGAGGATTATTGTTCCACATCGTTCCTCTTTAGGAACTAAGATGATAGATGTGATAGATATCTAGGCAATTAAATAGATTTATTTTTATAATAACTAATATTTTTGGGGTTTATTGTAACAAAACGAGGATATTATATCTGTTGAGTTTTCTTGAAGAAAGAGATCAATAAACCGATATAACTTGTTAAGTTAATATATACTTTTTATTATAACTTCTTTAGTTTAGTATAATTTTTTTTTGATTTTGATTAGATAAAAGATAATTGACGATTGTTCATGAATACAAGTTGAAGATGGTTTCAAAGATTATTCAAGATGTTTTTATTTTTAAAAAATTATTTTATTGTACATTAACTTTAAGACGTTTAGCTTTATTACTTTCATGTAGTTTAATTATTATGTATGCATGCTTTTATCGTACTCGAATAAAGTAACTCTGAAGTTACAACTTATATTTATGGATCTTATGTGGTTGATGTTTTTAGGTTCGTTTACGTTCGTCTACATTCGTTCGTTTATGTTCATTTACATTCGTTCGTTTATGTTCGTTTATCATGTTAAAGAACAAACATGAATGAACATGAACAATCTACATTCCTTAATGAACAAATACAAACAAAAAATTGTGTGTTCATTTATGTTCGTATTCGTTTATTTGCTAGGTCAAAGTTAAACGAACGAACATAAATACACCCCATTTGTGTTTGTTCGATTCGTTTATAACTCTAATCTTTCGTCACATGATTCCTAATTTTAATTACATGTTCCCAATAATTGTAACATTTGTTTGCACGCCTTATTTAAATGACATCTTTTGTTCACGATTGTTTATGAGTTTATAAGGCGATCGCTATCGCGGAAAGACTTGCGAATGAGAAAGAAAAAAAACAAAACATACCCTTATATAGGTTTTAAAAGATATATAAAAAATAAAAATAATAAATCTTAAAAGAAAAGATAAGCGTTATACACATTAGATCAAATATTTATTTATATCAGAAAAAAATTATAATCCATTAGAAAAAAGGCTTTTCGACATGAGAAATTATATCATGGGTCAGTCTCGTAACGTCATCCATGGGACCGACCAATGATAATCATCCACCTCATTATTTTTTAATTTTTAAAGTGAAGATTCACCAGAAAAAAAAATATGACATGGAAAAGTTGATGAAGTGGGTAGTTATTATTGGTTGGTCCTATGGATACGTGGTGGGACTGACCTATGATATAATTTTTCGATTTCGAGAGTTATTAAAATACAAACCAGATGAAATTCTAAGATCCACAACTACCTTTCATACCTATTGTTAAAATATTACAATCCACTGCAGATTATAAAAGTAGAGAACTTTAAAACGATAAAAATCTATTTGATCACTAACAAAAACAAATAAAAAACAAGCACTATAAAAGTTATTGTACAAACACCGAAAACCAGCAAAACTAATCATAAAAACGTAACATAAAAGTATATAAAACGTGTCACAGAAAGACAAAAAATATACAGTAAAATATTCAAATAAAAACAAAATAAATAAAAATATATAAATCATCATAACATCAAAATTGATGCAACTAGCTATTAGAGGAAAAAAACTTCTAGGGTTAAAAAATTCCATTTCTCCACATTTTATTTCGAATCATTTCACTTTTTTACATGTGAGTTTCTCTGTGCTTTCATTTTCTTCTTAATTTTTCATACGTTATTATAAGAAAATTAAAAGTTACTTTAGAAATAATATATACAAACGCGTTAACAAAAGAAGCTCGTAAACCATCGTTAATCAAAGTCATCAGCAAAAATATTTAAATATAAACAATAATATAATAATGATGTTACAAAAAGCAATTGGTTTTGTTTGAACATGAGCGAGTCCAACACGTAAAGGATTTCTTGTCTGAAAAAGGACGAAAAACCAAACAACGTGTTGTCTTATTTGTTGTTAGAATTTGGCTAGTTTATTACAAAATATTCAATAACTATAATTACTGATCCTACAAATGTGATTCTTTTGTCTGGCTTTTCACCAAACTTTATGACAAATATGACTCAACTCAAGGGAATTTATGGGGGTTTGTATGGATTATCCAACATTGCTGCACGACGGTCAAAACCCATAACGAACTTGATAATTAAAAATATAAATGGGAAGTGTTAATATAAGTTGGTATTTTTTAAATAATTTTAAGGAGATTATAAATTAGTATTTATTCGTAAAATATATTTAGATTGTAATTAAATAAAGGACGCATTAGGATATTTTGGTGCTCATAAATTATTATGGTTTTGATTCGTTGTTCTAATTAGGGGTGTATTAGGTTTAATTTTAATAAAATATAATCCGAATCATAGTCTGTGATAGGGGTGTGGATACTCGAGTATTCGGGTACCCAAAGTACAGTATACCTAAAATTTTATGTGGTTAAAAAGCTGCTCATGTCCCGACTTGTATTTTTCGGATATCCGATACTTCGGGTACACAAAAACCCGAGTACCTAAAAATTTGGGTAATCGGGTACCTGTATTTTTTTAATTCTAAATTTAATTATAAAAAATATACACAATTTTAAAAGTTCAAATTACATAATTTAACATCCAAATATAAAATTTTAAAGCCTTAGTTATATAATCTAAACATAAAATTTAAAACCTAAATTACATAATCTAATTCGAAATAAAATATAAGGCTTAAGGTAGTTTTTTAAATATATTTAATTAGTTTAATATATTTTAATATACAAAAATTAATAATTTAAATAATAAATAATATTGAGTTGATTTTCATCTTAGTTAATGCACATGTAAACATGGTGCATATATAAATGAGTAAGGTTTAAATTTTGTCAACTCAAAAAATAAATTTATTATTTTATAATGAGTTAATTTTCTTTTCTATAATGAGTCTTTAAATTTTTTTGAAAATAAAGTTTGAGGGATCGATATTTAAAAGTTAAATTGTTTGATTTGAGAATATAGTAAATATAAAGGTGTTTTGTTTAAATAATAATTAAATTAAAATAAAAATATTAAAATATATTTAATACAAATCATAATTTTTTTTTAATTCGTGTTATATGCTTGTTCCATTAAAAAAACAAAACCGAACTAAATTAAAAAGTTTAAATTTTAAAATATACCTAAAAAACGAACTTTAACATTCAAAATCGAACCGAACCACGTAACTTAAATTAAATCAATTTTTTTAATTTTTTCGATTTTGTTACTCACATCAACCCATAATATTCTATTACTTGTCAAATAAATCCGCCCATTCATATGAGAGGAATCTAGATGGGTAAAATTGGGTTAAATTCGATTTATTTCTATTTACTTTACGATTTTTATATTTTTTTAACAAGTTAATAGTGATTACAGTAGCATTTATTTTAGAATAATCTCTATCATTTGATATTAATCGATCAATCATTATGCTAGTATCGCTGGTGTTTGAACTCGTGACCTCTAGGAACATCAACTGTTCTTTTAACAATTTGGGCTAGAGAACTCGCGATTTATAAGATAAATTGGGGTGTGATTTTCAAATAATGTGACGGTTCGGAACATATTATAAATATATATTATCTTTTGATTTGGGAGTGAAAACAGATTTAATTAGTATAGCATTATTTTAATTTAATTAGATATCTAATTATTATTTTCTAAAATTGATTTAAATGATTTTATATTTCCTTAATCTAATCAAGTGATTGCCACTTCAAAAGCTATCAAATCAATACGACAAAGAATCAAACATCCTCTTTTCTGTTTTTTTAAGGTGAGCGTAGGGGAAGGGAACATCAAAAGTTACCTTTTCAAATACCGCGTTATAGGAACTTTTTCTATTCTTTAAATGTTTTTCTCTTACGAATATGGATAAATATAAAATTTTATAATAAAAATATAATTTTTTATTATATTTCATTCTAGATTAAAAATCTCTGAAAATCACCTCAAAACGATACATAATATTTGCTTTCTCCAAAGGTTCGTCTTCAAAATTTGTAAGTCTCTGAACTGTTCTTTATACATAAGACAACTATCAAATCTACCTAATTTAATTTTTTGATTTATTATGACTTTTGAAACTGTTAATCCATTAACAGTTATCACGATATTAATATTGATATCTTCATTCATCAAAATCTATCGCTTATTATAAATACCTCATATCGTCAATAATAAAGATAGGTCAACACATTATTCGAACAAGGGATAGTTTTTCCTTTTCCACTTTTATCTCTCCACTTTTTTTTTTTATTTAGCTACAATTATTACAGTAGTATCTGTTCTAGAGTATATACTCTCAATCATTGAACATTGATCGCTCAATCACGGTTCTGACAGTACTGGTGCTCAAACCCGTAACCTCCTAAAACAGTTGAACCCTGAAATAATCCTTAATCATTTTGATCATCTTTTTTATTTTTATTTTTTTATGTCTATTCATTTTAGATAAAATAAAATTATATCATAATTTAAAATTTTTAAGAAATATAAAATTACATTATCAATATAATTTTTTTAAAAAATCAATAATACATAAAAATCAAAATTTTCAGAAATACTCTAATTACAACAACAGACGAGTAAGGTACTACATATTTATAGTATAAACTTTGACAAGTATGAAGCTACATAATGAAGCCTGGATAGAGTCGTGAACTACGTTAACAAATATTTTAAGATAAAAAAATATCCAATCTGAAGTCAAGTTAGTCTTCCTATAGCAATCATAGCATCCACAACTTGCACCAAATGGTTTGAATACAGCGAAACACCAAACATGGAAATTTGGGTATGCTTAGTAAAGGAGTTGAAGAAGAAAGAAAGGCTACGAAATTCAAAAAAGTGAATGAAGATTGAAGATCGAGAAGGAATAGTCATTTTCAGTGTGCCCAACACCCTTTACCTGTAGTCTTTTACACACTCGATCGTTTTTCGTACTATCACAAAACAACGAAAAGTTTTAAGGTGAAACGGATTAGAACTAGGATAAAACGAGATGGAAGAACGAAACCCAAGTTTTATTTTTCAATTTCCAGCCACTCTTTCTTCTATTTCTGCTCCAAGTAATCATGACTCCTTGTGCCATCATTACTATCAAAACCCCTTCTCTCTCTCTCTTTGATCTCCCGGCTATATAAACACTTGTATTTTCACCCCGGTTGCTGCATTCCAGTTCCCACTTCTCTCTTTTATTTCTTTTTCCTTTCGATCATAATCATGTGGAACGTTCGTGTTAGAAGATTCAACAGGTTAAATTAAGATTTCGTTCTTGTTAATTCTTTGTCTGGTTCCTAACCAGGGTGTTGTGTTGTTGTGGACTTAATTGTACAGGTTGAGAAGGTTAAGGAAGGGAGTAGGGACAAAGAAGATGTTGGTCGGTATTAAAACGGATATCCGAATGAAGAACTTGGAGCTATACGTGGAGAATCAAATCATCATAGAAGCGAACGAAAGGCTGAGAGAGAAAGCTCTTCGTCTTCTCCAGGAGAACCAGACACTGTTGGCTCAACTACAGAGGAAGTTCTCGAATACCCAGAATCAGTTCTAAGAACCAACAATATATATACACATATACATGTATGTATATGTATATGTATATGTATAGTGTCATGGTGATGGAGATTGGAGAAGATAACAGGATATAGGAAGCATTAGAGGAGTAATTTCTTTGTTGTTTATCTTTGATTTTGAATAATTTTGGAGTTTTTATGGGGTATATTAATTGTATTATCAAGGATAGTAATATAACATAGAGGGTTTACCAGTGCATGCATCATATTTTCACATCTTCAATTAATTGGTAGAGTTGTTCAAGCCAAATCTAGTCTTGAGTTTGGAATTTTGGGCATATTGTAGATTTGAAATTTCCAAATTTAGTAAAAAAATTAATTTTTATTTAGACAGTTAAATAAATAGTAAAAATATCTTTAAATATTTATATTTGTGTTTCTTATAAAATTCTAACGTCAAATTTTTTGGGTGGCTTCGAATTAGGGTTAAAAATTAGGTTTTATTTTTTGGGTGAATTCGAATTACAGTTAAAAAATAGGTTTTAAAATTTATTCAAAATTTAAAATATTAAATTATTTGATAATATTTTAGTTTGATTTTTAAAACTTTTTAATTTTTTATAACATTTTAGGACGATGGATTTTTCTACAAATTTTAAAATTTGTTGTAAAAATTTAACCTAAAATATTGTAATAAAAAAGAGTTTAACATTTTAAGTTGTTTGTGCAAGTTTGGAAACTTGCCATTTTTAGCCATACCATATAGAATAAAAATCCCATACTCCTTTTTGTATTTTTATTAATGTATTCACACTAAAATTCGTGTTTAAAGATTAAGGTTTAGAAAATTTAAAATAAGGTTATATTTTTTAGAATGTAAAATTTATAATTTAAAATTTAATGTCAATGCTTAAAATTTAACTTTTTAATATCTTATAAGTGTTGGAGTATAAAAAACACTAAAAAAGGAAGTAGATAATTCTTATCCCTCCATAGATTAACGTATTTAAGAGGAATTTAGGGAAATAATATTTTTAGTTTAATATTTTAGGGAAATGAGGGATGCGAGATAATATTTAGGAGAATACAGTACTTTTATAGTGTCTTCGGTTCATTATTTTTAGAAAATAATTTTTAATTATTTATATTTTTTTATAGGATTGTCACCTACAGTTGACGATCGAAAGATAAACAATTTCATACAAAACAACAATATATATGTAGAACTTAAATTGCTGACAAAAAAATATGTTTTAATTAAATGTCTTCTATATATAACAATTTTAAGATACCATAAAAATACTATAAATTTTAAAATATTTTACAACAACCCACAAATTTCTGAATTTAAAACTCACTTAATTACCTTATTTCTCAAATTTGCCCAGTATTTAAACTCCCCTAATATTCTCGACAAATTTATAAATTCTACCATTTTTGCCTAAGGTAAAAGGTACATATGGAGACAAAAATCCTCACTTTTTTTTTCTCCCTACATTAAAAATTAAGAACATCAAAAAGATAGCAAACGTATCATCTGTATCATCCGTGATTTAAGTAATCAAGTTTATTATGTTATTTATGATTTAAATAATCAAATTCGTTTTTTTAAAATAATTATCTAATAATTACACATTAATTATATGTAAAAAAAGGTAATGATTCACCTTAAAAAATAAAATAGATAAGTTTAATTAGTTGAGATCACAGACGACATGATGAACATATTTCATCTAATAATTTTTTAGACTTAAAATATTGCTTTTTCTTAAAACAATTTAAAATTAATTATAGATTAATATTTATTTGTATATTTTTTACCTTTAATAATATATATACTTTATAAATAAAATAATTAAATTCATATATTTTACGATAAATATTATTAATTTTTCTATTAAAAACTTTGTTTGTTTCTAGGCTATTGGCTCTCGAAAGAGCCAGTCAATGCTTTGCATTAATAAAAGAAAATGAATTTCCACCTACCCTATTGACATTTGATAATCGTTACCACTCCGCAGTCCACACTATAATTATACAACCACAGATTTTATTAAAAAAATAATAATATTTTTAAAAAATATAAATTTAAATATCTTTATCTGTAAAATAGATATATATTATTAAAGAATTTAAAACTAATAATATAAAAATTAATTTCTATTGTGAATAAAAAAACAAGAATAGATGAATAAAGATGAGAGAAAAGAGAGATTTTATTGTATTCTCAAAAGAGAGTTGTCTGTACAATGCTTTCCCCAAAAGTCTATATATATAGGTTAAGATGAAAACCCTAATTCCAATGGATATTAAACCCTAATAATAAAATCCATTAAACCTTTCTCTAATACATGGATATTCACCATAAAAAAAATATTCTTAGCACTCCCCCTTGAATATCCATGAAGATAATGTGTCTCGTTAAAACCTTACTAAGATAAAAACCTTATAGGAAAAAAAAATCTTAGTGAAGGAAAAAGAGTATACACATCTTTGATACGCATAAAGTGTTGCCTCATTAAAAATCCTTACTAGGAAAACTCATTGGGACAAAACCTTAGTTAAGGGAAAAAGAGTGTGTAATCACTCATTTTTAATCAGATTTTAGTATTTGTAGTGTTATTATAGTAGTCATATTATTAATAAAAAGAGAAGAAAAAAGAGAAAAAGAATGAAAAAATAAGAAGGAAAGGAAAGGAAAGTTGATGTGGGATTGAAATCCCACATTGATGACAAACCTCACTCCCCTCTCTCCAAATGCCTATAAAAGGAGGTGAGGGGAGCCTTTTGAAAAAAAAAAGAACCAATTAGGTGAGGGTAGTACCCTATGATCCTAATTTGAGAGCTTAGCTTTGCACAAATTTTAAGTGGTTCGATCGGGTCCTATGTTTAGGATTCCATCTAGTTAAAAATTTTGGAGGGATCGTGGTAGATCTCGGTGAGGATCACTCGGGGTTAAATATTCGAACTCTTAGGTGTATTTTTTCTTTATGTTCTATTTTGGCTTTATTTTAATGAAATATAATATTTATTATTTTATTTGGTATTTAAATTTTATTTATGTTTTAGATTAATATTTATTTATGTTTTAGATTAGTATTTTATTTATTAGATTAATATTTATGCTCTTATATATTTATTTATGTATTTATTTTTATGTGATGTATTTAATTTATTTATTATGTTTAAGTTGCATAAATGATATTAATTTGTTAATGCGGGCCCCTAAATTTGGTCGTAAGCGAGGCCAACTTTAGTGTAGTGGTGGTGGTTCGGATGCTTATCTTCGGGTTTAGGTGCTTTAAAATAAATGCGCAAATCCATTTAAAAATTAATTTGATCGTCAAATTAACCCGAAAAATTTAATATTAATAAAGTTGTAATTAAACAAAGTATCAATTGTTGGACGGTGTGGGGGTGCTAATCCTTCCTCATCTGTAACTGACTATAGAACCCTAATTTTTAAAATCTTTGGTTTTATGGTATCCGGTCTACCAAAATGGCTGGTGGCGACTCCAAATTTTTTAAAAATCATATTTTATCAAAAGGTCCCACGTGGAAGACATTAATTTCAAAATGATACATCGAAAATGTTTTTCACGTCGAATAAAGAATATTTCTAGCAATATATTTAATCGTGGATTTCACATCGCTATAGATTGCGACTCCGCTAGGAAAAAAAATTATTTTTTCAAATAAAAGAGTGTCGAGCTTTTAAAATGATTACCGCTTTACGAATATTAAAGATTTCGGGCTAAAGTGACGATCAAATTAATATTCAATTAAATTTGTGCTTTTATTTTTCTGCATTTAAGACTTACATCTAAACTCATCCTTTTTAAGTGGGGGAAAAGGCTAATGCTTTCGTGGAGATATCGTTCTCCCGTATGGGCCCTAGCCGAAGTACCTTCGGGGCTCCACTACCTTATGCTTTCGTGAGGATATCGTTCCTTCGTATAGGCATAAGTGAACGGGTCCTCCTGAATTGAACCCGGTCAAAATAAGCCTATAATGGGTGATGATCGAGGGCATTGCTAATCTTAGTAGAGGATAGCTCGGGCAATTCGAGTCCCCTGTTAGCACCAATACTGTATGTAGAGAACTAGATTAACCGCCTCATTAGATCCATGCGAATACCCTAGGCGAACTAGACAAGATATCTAGGACTATCTTTTCTGTTTTTGCGTATATTATTTTACTCGATACTAACTTGTTTTCTTCAATTTTTATTTCCCTTTTTGCATGCATCATCACATTTTGCATTGCATTAGGAGGTATTGATTCGAGTGGTTCATCTTATATAGAAAACTTTCACCATAAAGGAGAGGTATCTAAAAACCTCAACCCTAGTGTTAGAAACTGATTAGAGATACCAATTAACGAATTAGATTTGGCACGGTCACAATCTATCAGACCCCTCTTATTAGAAACCGGTTAAAGGATAACCGACGAGCCTGAGGCAACAGGCATCGAGAACAGGTAACCATCATGCATTTTATCCGAGTCAACAACGGAATAACCATCGAGAATTCCAAACTGATGCGAAGGATGTAACGGAAAACCAAAATTTAATCAATGGGAAATCATAGACACAAAACCAATATCATCTTCACATCTAAAGGTCGAGTCAGAATCAGGCATCAGTTTATTGAGAATAGGTAACCGTTATGCATTTTGCGTGAATCTACAACCAAATGACAACCCGGGTTTCTGAGAGGGAATATGGATGTAACAGAAAGCTATGTGAGCCTAACCACAGAATGGGTTATTCAAGATGTAGAACATGTACCATTTTTCCATCCATAGTTCAAGTTAAGGTCAAATACAGATCACCGATCAGAAAAGGTAATTGACCAATTTCTCAGGCACATCAACGAAGAGATGATTTTTACCGGATTACAAGAAGAAGAACCAGAGGTTAGTACCTTACCGACCCACTTTCACAAAGATCGAGACCACTATTTAGGATTACGAGTAGTTTAGAATTTTGGAAGTGAAATCAATAGGTAGAAACCACTATTAGCAATACCAACATGGTAGGGTCGCTCAGATAATATTTGACCAAGACCATTGTCGAAATATCTCAATGACTGAGGTTTAAAAAGGTAGTAAAAAATAAGACAGGATTAGCCATGAAGATCGAAGCTTCTCATCCGGAACCTATAATGTAACATAGATTCCCCGATCAATCACGTTGCTTAGGGTCATAAGAAATAGAAATTAGGACTAGTACTCATGTATAGAACTAGTTCTCCCTAATATTGTAATGGACCCTCTTTTTCCCGTGAAAGTAATTCAGTAGGGTGATTACCAATAGGGATCAATACCTTCACCTACATACATTTTGCATCATTTACATCCGCATCTGTATCACACATGTTTTCCCATCTCACTTGAGACTAAAGGAAGCAAATGGAAGACCATATAACCTAAAGAAGGGGCAAAAATAGTTGAAAGATCATCTTGAAGATGCCGTACAAAACATCAATGTTTAGATTCATATGAAGTATATCGAGTTGTTCTCGATTATCATCAAGAGCTATTAATACTTATCCAATCTAAATCAAAAATGACCCTTAGCACCCGATTATGATATCAATATCGTGTGGGAAGCACAAGTCATACGAACAATAATTATGGAGCTTTGAAGGACAAGGTCCAAAGTTTGATCGAAGCTGATAGTCCGAGTTTCGAAGTATGATGACAGAGATGGATATAGGGAGGTACTGATTCCTCAGTAGAACATTCAAACCGGAAGTTTCATGTATATTTATTTTAATTCATTTTTTACATTTGTTTGATTCTTTAAATATTTCATTCATTTTAAAGGACAACTTTTGCTCTCCCATGTGTATATAACAAACACTTTTACACATACAGATGTATATATCATTACACATAAACTCCTGAATTTTAAATGTGGTAGCATCTTTTTTCAAAACTCAAAGATCGACTCTAAAATTTTGTATATTTAAAAGAGATCGAATATTGTGGGGATATTGCAAATGAGAGTCTCCTCTAGTATACTAAGGCAATCAGAGGAACAAAATGAGCGAATAGATAATGGGCAATTCCCATTTTTAGGAGAATCTCTTCTCAAGAACTTATTGTTCAAGATTCTTGAATCGAGAGTCGACCTTAAATTTCTATCCGCTGAAGACCTTCTCAAGACTTCCTAAATGGAATGACGAATGACATTCTCTTACCTCATCTGAATAAAGAGGCAAGATCAGACAAATTAGATATTAAAATTGGAGGACTATCAACAAGAAATAGTCAAGAGCTAAGACACACGCAAAAAAGAGAGAGAGAGAGAAAAGAAAAGGAAAAAAAGAAAAAAGAAAAGAAACAGAATGACAATTGGAAGATCAAAACGAGCCCGAATCAAGTAAAAGAGAATTTTTATAGATTACATCAGGGGATCACAAAAAGGTGATCGAATCTAAGCAATATCAAGAAGCTACACAAAGATGATCGAGTTTTGGCAGTGAATAATCATGAAATACCTCAATCTGACGATGAACCCAAAAACTTGAAAAAGGGAAAGGAAATTTGAAGGAAACAATGTTGTGTACATTTCATTTCTGGATCAAGCAATTCATAAGAAAAAATTCAGCCAGAAAGAATGAGGCGAAGATGAGTAAAGGATCCTCAAGATCTCACAAATTTACATAAAAGCAAATATTGAAGCACATCTAAGATAAGTCAGACTGAAGATTGTCATTTTCAGTAAAAAAATAAAAAAAAAAGAAAGAAAAAGAAAAAGAAAAAGAAAAAAGAAAAAAGAAAAAAGAGAAAAGAAAAAAATATTAGAAGTATGCATATGATAAATAAACAGATACATTTACTCCGGTCATTGATCTAGGTCATACAAGCTTTCAAAGACCATTCTGATCATTCATGGACGTTCAAACTAAATGAGATTGTCTTCAGATCACATTTCCGCCCAAAGGTTAACCTTGCTTCAAGGAACGTCGAACTTCGAAGTGCCTGATCGACACCTAAATAAAGGAAGGATGGGGCAGGATGAGAGAGTGAGATAATGAGAGCCACACAAAAGGGGTAATCTCTAGGAAAGGGTATGTTCCTTTTGAAAACCTGGGAGTTTAGAAGAGACTGCGTATTTTTCTATATTCCCGTAATAGTCAAGGATCTTTTACATATACTCTTCATTAGAGTTTTTCTTTGCCAGATTGAGACAAATATGATATTGCATTTGACATTCAAGAAGGCAAACATGTTTTAAATTTTTTTGCAATGAACTTCTAAATCTCATACATTTTTCAAAGTTTTTCTTGCATATTGAAATACATAAAAATAAAATCTTTTTTCCAAGAATGAAAGAAAACTAAGAGTCAACCGCCATTGAGTTACTTTGACGAGCACAGAAATGAAATCAGGACACAGAGACGTTCGATCAACCTTCATATTGATCTAGATGAGAATACAAAAAATATAAGTGGGACATCATTTTCCGCAAAATAACAGAATGAGAGCTCATATTTGAAATGATCAGAGATGTCATAAGGACTGATAGACTTTAATAAATGAAGCCTACATGGTCAACCGAATGAGGATCAGGGCACCAACCTTTTGGAAACAAAGTTAACATAATAACATTGTATACATACAGATAGGTTGGGTTTGTCAACCCTAAACATACATCATACACATGCATAATAATGCTTATGTATCATTCTTTTTGATAAATAATCGTCTTATAGAAAAAGATAGATAGTGGTCAAGAAAGATAATCCCATCAA
Source organism: Abelmoschus esculentus (assembly GCA_035048815.1). Lineage (NCBI taxonomy): Eukaryota > Viridiplantae > Streptophyta > Magnoliopsida > Malvales > Malvaceae > Abelmoschus > Abelmoschus esculentus. Next base: position 4,357,170 of record JAUCBN010000026.1, on the reverse strand, counting down.
GGATTTTGTGCATCTTTGCACCTTCCAAAAAACGCTCATTTGAATACTATCTTCCAACAAAAAGAAGAAAAAGAAAATTTTGACCAAAGAGATTACCATTTCAGACTTTCAGATCATCACATTTGATGGACCTTTCGATGATCAGACTGACAGAACCAGGACATCACAAAAAAGAAGAAAAAGAAAAGAAGAAGAAAAAGAAAGAAAAATATTCTCGAGACGAAACTTGACAAACAATGAATGTGTCTCCAAAACAAAAGAGGAACCGGGTAAAAAGATCAAGACATTGAGGCAATCCAAAAATGCCAAATATTTTCAAAAAGAAGATTGACAACCACTTGGAGTGAGTCCCGACCAAATATTTTTAGAAAGAATATTGGCAACCACTTGGCGTGAGTTACGAAAGACTCGGAGATGAAGATTCCAAACAGAAGGTACCAACACGTTTGAAGCCTCACAGAAAGAAAATTTTCAACAGTTTTATACATAAAGAACTTGTACACACCGAACAAAGAAACTCATAGTTCTATATAGAAAGAACTACCAATTGAAAAGTTCACCCAGGTTGCGAGGGTTTTATATAGGAGAAATCAGTATCATCAAAGAGGAAGAGTTCTGTATAGGAGAGACCCCATCTTCATTTTTGTCTTTGAGATTGAAGCTTCATATAGGAGATGCACTCAACTCGAGACTTCAGAGTGAAATATTTCATATAGGAGAAACCCTAACTCCGGATCCAGAAGTAAGATTTATATATAAGAGGAATGTTTTGTAAGATCCGTTACGATGTAGAAGGTTTTATATAAGAGAAATCGACAACGTAGAAGACAAGGAGTCTCATACAGGAAGGACCCCTATCTTCATCATAGTCTGAGTAAAAGCTCTGTATAGGAGGGGCACATAACTCAAGACTTCAGAGTAAAGGTTTTATACAGAAGAGACCTCAACTCAAGATCTAGAGATGAAAATTCTATATAGGAGGAGTTTTTGTTTTGTAAGATCTGTTTAAAAGGCGAAAGGTCATATAACCGAAGTGACCTGTATCTCCAAGATCAGAAGGTTCAATACAAGGACTTACAAGCCTGAAGATTCAACCGAAGAAGAGTAGAAAGTTCTAGAAGAACCTGTGATTTCTTAAGCTAAAATCGAAGAATAAGAAAAAATGAGTGCTTTTTATCTTTGCTTTATCCTTGTTTCACAAGAACAAGCAAAGAAGGGAAACTGTAATCACTCATTTTTAATCGGATTTTAGTATTTTTAGTATTATTGTAGTAGTTATATTATTAATAAAAAGAGAAGAAAAAAGAGAGAAAAAATGAACAAAGAAGAAGAAAATGAAAAGAAAGTTGATGTGAGATTGGAATCCCACATTGATGAGAAACCCCACTCCTCTCTCTCCAAATGCCTATAAAAGGAGGTGAGGAGAGCCTTTTGAAAAAAAGGAACCAATTGGGTGAGGGTAGTACCCTATGATCCTAATTTGAGAGCTTTGCTTTGCCCAAATTTTGGATGGTTCGATCGGATCCTATTTTTAAGATTCGATTTAGTTAAAAATTTTGGAAGGATCATGGTAGATCTCGGTGAGGATCACTCAAGGTTAATCGTTTGAAATCTTAGGTATATTTTTTTCTTTATGTTGTATTTCGGCTTTATTTTAATGAAATGTAATGTTTATTAATTTATTTGGTATTTAAATTTTATTTATGTTTTATATTAATATTTCTTTATGTTTTAGATTAGTATTTTATTTATTTGATTAGTATTTATGCTTTTATGTATTTATTTATGTATTTATTTTTATGTGATGTATTTAATTTATTTGTTATGTTTAAGTTGCATAAATGATATTAATTTGTTAATACGATCCCCTAAATTTGGTCGTAAGCGAGGAAAAATCCAGTGTAGTGGTGGTGGTTCGAGCACTTATTTTCGGGTTTAGGTGATTTAAAATAAATGCACAGATCCAATTAAAATTTATTTGATCGTCAAATTAGCCTGAAAAATTTAATATTAATAAAGCGGTAATTAAACAAAGTACCAATTTTTGGGCGGTGTGGGGTGCTAATCCTTCCCCATCCGTAACCGACTCTCGAATCCTAATATTTAAAATCTCTGATTTTATGGTGTTCGATCTACCAAAATGGGGGTGCTAATCTCTTCATGGGTCTCAAAAATATTCAAACAATCGACATACATAACAAAAAATTCAGAGCTAAACCTCTTAATAAAAATACTCAGGGAAATTAAATAATTCATATACAATTATGCTAATAAGTATTCAATGATGCAATTATATTAAATACGCCTAAATTGTTTCAATCCATAAAAAGTTATATTCAATATGATTGAATAATATTATTGTGAACTTGAATTAATTGCTTATGGCAATCTAAATCTTTCCGAAAGTTTCATGTAAAATCACTATCAAGAGGCTCATTTAATTAGAATGTAACAACATTAATTAGGCAGAAATTGAATAATTTTATTTATCTTCCGACTGATCAAAATCTAAAAGTAGTTGTATCCACCATCGAGGAATATATTTTCCTCATAATCAAGTTCATATTTTGTGAGAATCCTTGTGCAACCAAATGAGCTTATATCTCATGATTTACCCTTTTGATTTCTCTTTATCACAAAGGCTTGTTTATATCCACGAGCTTTACACATTTTAATGTACGAGCTATAGGCCCAAATACTTCTCTTTTTGAAAGAGATTTTAGTTTCGCTTCAATTGCCTCTTTCATGTTGGTCAATCATTTCTTTGTCCATTTGACAATGGTTCATGATCCATGTCATCAAATAAAATCTCTAGTGCTATAATGCATGCAAATATATTAACGACGTCGATTTAATTTTAGTTCCACTTATTACCTGACATGACATAATTTGTTGAGATTTCTTTATTATAAGGTACCTGAGTCATATCAATGTCTTTGTTGGAGACCATTTAATCTCTTCTAGAGATTTTCATAATCATTGATTCCTAAATCAAACCATCATAAAATATAGCTCCTTTTCTTTTTTGAGGATCTCCTATCTTTAGAACTTACTTGTCTACTACACTTTAAGCGTAAGTTAGACTCATTAGCAACTAGAGTTTGTCTTTCAATGACATCAAATTTAATCGAAACATCCATAGCTAGTATACGTGACTTAGTCACTCTTTTAGGGTCAACAAAATCATCTGGCAATTGATTTCCTAAATTAATTATCCATTGAACTTATAGTTCACATTGTGTACTACGTGGATCAAAAAGAGAAAATGATAATTCATTTCAACTTATTTTTCCCCAGTTATTTATTTTCTCCCTCTAATCTTGGGTAAACTGACTCATTAAAATGATAGTCAATAAATCGGGTTATAAATAAATTCCCTATCAAAAGCTCAAGATATTTAAATCTGATACATATTTCCAACAAAACTCATCTTTATGCGTTGTGGTGGATCAATTAGAATATATATCGCACACAAAAAATCTAAGATGAGAAATATTTGGTTCCTAACAAAAAACCATTTGTAATAGGGAGAACTTATGATCATTTATTGACTTGATGTGATTTTGTGATACTACATGTAAAATTACATGTCATTAACAATATCAAGAGTGATTGTCTTTAGAAAATAATCTGAAAAATGTGCTTGTAATTTTATCAACTGAGCAAGTAGTCTCGCAAACATCAAGTTGTGGGTTAATAATAAGTATACACATAACCATCTAGTCGATACATCGATAAAAATCATAAAATATCTAGATGGTCTTTAAGAAAGGTGTATGGGCCCATATATATCATCTTGTATCTGTTACAGAAAATTAATAACATTCTATCTTGGATGTTGATGATTGAATAATCAAATTGCTTTCATAGAAAGTATCACGTGAAATATCATCATGAAAAAATCTTAGTTCTTCAATAAATGACCACATGAAAGTATCAGCAAATTTTTGCATCATAATTGAACTGGGATAGTCTAACTGGTCATGCCAAAAAAATTATCAATAAACATCTAGTTTACAATAGCATGAGCTTCAATTTTTACTAATTCTTATTTAGTTCAATATGGATGACAATGCATGTAATTTTGCCAAAATTTCATTATTGCCTCGAGTTATACTCGTAATACTGAGATAGTCAGCATCCCCTTGACTAATATTCTCAATATACTTCTACAAATATATTTAAAATTTAATAAGTCTCTTTGCGAATTTGACGAGCATAATGCACTGTAAATATGAGATAAAGTCTCATTTTGCAATAACATATTTGCTCAATGAGCATAATGTACTGTAAATATGAGATAAAGTCTCATTTGGCAAATAACATATTTGCTCAGCCGGAGCTTTCTGTGATATTAGTACTTCCGAATATTGTACTCATATTATTCTCTTGCATTTAAAATGGGAAAATATGAATAATTATGCACCTTTTAATACGTACTTTATTTCATTCACTTCGGAAAATAAAAAATATATGCTCTATACCATTCACTTCAGGGAATGAAAAAATATTTAAAAAATAGTATATCATATCAAATCGTATCAAAGATAAGCTCTCAAGAGCTCTTCTGAAGCATTGATATTTTAGTACTTTGAGATATAGTACTCATGTTTCCCTTGTATTTAAATGGGAAAAAATTTCTTATGCTAAAATATTGTATGAGTACTTGCACTTTCTGCTAAGCATAAATTATCATAAATTATTGCATATTTTATTCCGCAAGTAATCATATTCCTTTAAAGGAAAAATTAACATAAAAGATAAATAAATAATACATAAAGTAAGTTAACATAAATAAATAATAAATAAAAGTAAATTAACATAAATAAATAAATTAACATTAAACAAAATAAATTAAAGATCAATTATTCCTTTTAGAATTTATAAAGGAAATAAATGGTGAATTATTCCCTTCAAAGGTTATGAGAAAAATTATCAATATCTAATTGAGTTGGATCAATAACGCCATTATTTTTGCCATAAAGAAAATTTATTTATATTTTCTTTAATTTATCATTCATGATTATGGATAAAGTCCATAATACTTTTGCATTTGAAAAATACGAGATCAATGATTTGTACCATCGTATTGATAACATAAAGATTTGATATGATCTTTATCATTCTTGTCATTCTTATAATTCCACTTCTGGTGGATATAAACATTCTCAAAAGAATCATCTTATTCATGTTTATTTTATGACCTCAATAGCAACCACAATTACTAATGTGGCTTTTATTCATTCCGCTATAAAATATTGTATTCACTTCAGAGAATGAAGTGGAGACTAATAGGTATTTAAAACCTTTTCACGATATTTTGTCTATAGGACAACATTAATGTTTGAAAATTGACTATGTTTTTCTAACATATCCTCATCAATGATACTCTGGTACATAAAGAGTTTAATTCACTAATCATATAGTGAATTATCACGCTTGCATTCACTTCAAGAAATGAAACAAATTCAATAATCGTATGCAATAAACATCATGCTTGCATAATCGCATAGAATAAACATCATGCTTGCATTTAGTTCAAGGAATGACATAAATCCAATAATTTCATGGAATAAGCATCATTCATGGATTCACTTTAGGGAATGCCTCCCACAAAAATTTTTGGATCAAGATGATTTTCGTAACTTGAACTTGGGAGAAGTCTATAGTCGAGTTTTTCGACACAAAAAATATTACTTTTAAGCAAATATAGACTTTATAATATTCATACTATTAAATAGTAATTTGATCAACCGATATATATTCAATATATACAAGGAAAAAAAATTAATCCTTATACACGACTAATGAGTACCTAAAAATTCTATATTTTCACATTATTTCTCCACTCATTTATTTCTAATAAATACAGAATTAAATGCAAAAATGGATATTTTTTATTATTTTCCATATCTTAGCATCCAAATACTATTATTATGAATTTATCCATTATTTGACTTAAAACAAATATGTTTGATAGTTTTTTTCTTAGACAGGAAACTAGATCATAGAAAGAGACGAAGAGAAAAATAGTTGTTGAATTGCAAATGAAGCATCCGCCATGACAAGTTCTAAAGATCGCCGCGGTAGCGTAAAAAGATGACAAGTGATGCTCAACAGGAAGAGGAGAAGATACCAAAAGACAAAGAAAGAAGAACAACTCAGTTAGGAAGTCGAACCCAAGTCAAACCGCGAGAAGAAACATTTTAGGAATTAAGATTTATTTAATATAATTTAATTAGGAATTAGATTTCTCTTCTAGAACTCTTTCCTTGCATGGAAAGATCAACTTAGGACCAGGCCTATAGAAGACATACATTAGGTTTAAGAAAAGAAGAAGTCGGTTTATACACATAAGTTATCGTCTCCCGAGTTTAGATAAATGGATCACTTACAAACTTCCTTCCGAGCTTGGATGCATGAACAAAGAATGACAAAGAGTAAGAAAACTTCGATATTTTATTGCATTGAAACAAGAAACAAGATACAATCTCTCTCAAATTCGACTCTCCTAATCCCTTGGATGGCTATACCTTATATAGGCTTGGCCTAGGGCAAACCTTTCCTAAATAGAATACAACTTGGAGTAAGGAACAAATTATGTACATAGGTTTAATATTTCCAAGTTTAATTCTTCTAGAAGGCTTTTTCCCGCGTGGCCTTGTCCTTGGGTTTTCCTCTTGTTGTCTAGCTCCGATCCTTGGGCTTCCTGTCCAGCAACGTTTTCCTCAGTTTGCCTGCCATATTGCTATTTATCCTTTGCTGCCTCAGCCTCAGTTTGCTGCCGCGACAATACTTGTTTCTACACAGACATAAAAATGCAGTAAAGTATGTTTTTTTTACAAATATTATCTTTAATAGTATAATCCCTAAATATATCATATTAAGTACATGCATTGTCTAAGTAGGTGTAAAATTGATGATTAATACCCATGGAAAGTGTAGAAAGTGATAGTGAGTTGAGCACTTATCACACCCCCAAATTCGAACTATTGCTCGTCCTTAAGCAATGCAAACCATCAATTTGTTAAAATTTATTCTCTCTTGGTCTTATGTTTCCATCTATTCTCCCCACCATAATTATATCTATTCTTTAGACTTAACCTTTCGGTTACCTAAGGGTGTACATAAAAGACAACCTATAAGGTTTTGTGAGTGCATGTGTTTTTGTGGATAAGTTTGATTAAATCCCTTCTTAGATAAACTATAAGTTCAAGATAAATAGACTTGAATTTAGTGTACTCTTCTTAAAACAACAATTCCTTGAGCCAATTTCGGGCACCTCAAGTATTGTGTTTGAGCCAATTTCGGGTATCTCAAGTATTGTGTTTTCTCCTTCTTATTTTCTTATTTCTTTTGCTATTCTTTTAAGCATACTAGAGCCAATTTTGGGCACTTCTAGCATGAAAAAGTGTATTTCTTAGAGTCGGTTATAGGCACGTCTAGTAATTTTTCCAAAGATCAAAGTCTTTATCACGTAAATTCATTAAAAGAATTCTTATAGCCAAACAAGTCTCAAAAGTGTTTTTAAGTTTCAACCTTATGGTAAGCTTCTAAGTTTTTCTCCTTAAGTATCCTAGAATGAAGCCTTCAAAACGGAACCTAACTATGGTAAGGAGAAAGATTTTTATTGCATTAAAGAATAAACTAAAACAATACTGATGACGGGCAGTGCAAGAGTATGTGCAACAATTTCAAGTAATGTGATGGACATAAGAAAAAAAATTATCACTAAAAACTCTATTTTCATGACAAGGGTAGTGGATTGCCTCGGTAGTGGCTCTACACCCCCAAACTTAAACCAAGCATTATCCTCAATGCTTAATTTAGGGTCAAGCAGTAGGCAACAAAATATATAAAAGGAAACATGTAATTATTAGAGAAAAAAATCATAAGGAGTTGTTGCTAACTATCTTCTTTCTAGGCCTCCCTGCCGACTCTTTTATTCTAGATCCTTATTCTGGTGATTGTTGTGTTTTTGCTTGTCGGTGCTATTGAACTCGACTCGGTGGTGTTCTTTTCAAGGGAGCTTTGACTTCCTCCCCATCCTCGTCTTCGGCAACTTCTTCAGTGAGCATTATATTTGTCCCTCTTGTTTCAGCATCTATTACTTCTACCGTGGCATGCTGGGTGGTAGGCTCGATAGTGGACGAACTTTGATGAACGTAAGCATCAATTTTTGCCAAGAGGCTGACCATAGATCTCGGTGGGAAGCTAAACACTACTTTTCTCTTTGAAGTTCTTCGGCTGGTAGATGATGCCGCGGCAGTGTCTGCTAACCTAGATGGTCCAGCAGTGTTGAACGGTCTCTTTTTTCTAGCAGGGAAGAATGATCTCGACCCTCCTTGGGCTGGGGTTGTTTCGGTGTAAGGTGTTGTTGTGACGAATATGTTGGGAGGAAAGTCTGAAAACTGCACTCCATGGGTTGGGAAGTTATTGCTCATCATCTGGGCTAGGGCAGTGTTGAAGTCCCTCTAGTATTCCATGTACCGTTGCTTTCGAAGGTCCATGGATGCTATTTTCTAGAGGATCTCCTGGTAGGGTTTTGTTGTAGCAGCAGTGCAAGTAGCACCAGGTGTGGCTACCATGTATTGGGCCCCGACAGTAGTGTCGGCAGTGAACTGCTACGGAGTTGCCTGAACTGGTTCGGCTTGAGTGATCTACATAACTCTGTGGTAGAAGTCTTTGGTCCATTCTTTTCTTTGGGGTGTGAATTCATCTGTCTCGGCAGTGGTTACACCTACAGCATTACAAAAACCAGTGATTAAAGAAGAGAAATATAAAGGGCCTTTATCCTTCTTACCGCATTCGTAAATTTCTCATAAAATTATTTCTCCAATGTTGATGCTCCTTTTGTTGATGATGGATTGGATGAGCACCAATCTCTTTCGGTCCACCGTGCTGTTATAAGAGGTTGGGATGAGGCATCTCTTTACAAAGGTATTCTAAAGTTTGGCCTCAGGTTTCAAGTTTTGCATTGCTACGGATCCTTTGTGGGCTCCAGTCTCCCATGGAGTATTGTCGTAGCAATGGCCATCCTTTATCAACTTTTAGTCTTGAGTGGTTATGTCCTCCATGAATTCGGCATGGACATCACGGATGGGGATAAGGCCATAGAAATCGTTGAATATCTCGGCATCGATCCTGACAAGCCTACCTCGGCAGTAGACAAAGAGAAAGTCCTTGCTTGGCCCGTGCGCATAGAATTCTCGCACGATGGTGGCATTTTCCTGGGGAGGTTGTAGGCAGAAAATCTCTCACTCTTGATACTTAATCTTGTCGAACAAGTAGTGTTCGATGCCGAAGTTTTCTTCCTCTGAATGTTGGAACCCCTGTTCCTCCCATAATTACCGAGAGATGAAGGACCTGTTGAAGCGTTCTTCAACGGCAGAAGGGGCGAATCGTTTGTAGGTAGCCATCGATGAGCAATTGAAAATTGAGAGTCTTTGAGAATTTCTTGAAGATTTTCTAAAATTTGCGAGAAGGTTGTGAGTAGGCAGAGTATAGTGAGAGCAAGATTATCAAATAAGTAGAAATAACAAAATGCAAGAGTGAATAGTTTAAGAGGGAGAGATTGCTTATATAGGCCTAGGCAGTGTGACCATTTTATCCCACTATCCGTTTTGTGGATGTTTAAGTTTTACTACCGTTTGAATTTACTATCGCGGCGAGAATCTCGGTAGATATCCGTTACGCTGTTTCTGCCCGTTGGGACTGTCGTGGCTCTGACACTGTTTACTGCGTCGACAGAATTCCTGCTGTGAACTACTTCTCCTTTATTTTTACTTTATTGTCCTAACCTGAAAAGGATAAACATAAAGAAAGAAACATTCAAGTAATGCGAAGATAATATTTCCTAAGCACCATAATTAAGAGAATTCATTAAAATACCAAATAAAATAAAAGATAAAATTAATATAAAATAAGAATATAAAAAAACTTATGGAGGGTCGTTTCTAATATTTCTTATAGTCCATCTGCACCCTCCATCGAGTGACAATTCTACTAAAAAAGATATGGGTTAATGTGGGTACGGATACTCTCATTTTTGCTATCATGGTGGAGGTGTCTTCCGTTTGTGTTCTTTTGTAGTCTATACCTATCCTCCAACTTGATATTATTCCTGAATGCATGATTATATCGTTAGAAAAAATTATATCAATATCCAACCATTTAATTACCTCATTCTTGTTGACTTCTAGAATGGTTGGATATAGCCTTTGTTGTCGAGGCAATTGTTGTGCTAGCCAATTGCCATGACAATCCTTTGCCAAAATTTTGTGTTCGTCAAATGAAGAATCATCTTTCTTGAAGTCTTCAAGAATCAACCCACATTGTTCTTTATGCTTCTCAAAAATCTCCATCAGTAGAGATTTTGGTTTAGAGCTACTATTAGATGGAATTATCACAGATAAAATATCATCTTCCAAACAATCATATCCTATTTTTGATGGCTTAAAATCTTGTAATGTTGACTCCTCGAAAGATACCTGCAATGGAAGAGATGGGTTTTTAAAGAATTCAAAAGGTTCAATTATTACCTTCTTATATTCTATTATCACGGTATCGCCATCTTGTTGATCGAGTATGTCGTCATGTAATTGCCCAAGACTGTAAGTGAGAGTAATCCTCAGATTCCATGGTATCCATGGTATATATAGATCTCTACACTTGATCTTCTGAATCTCGGAAGGGTGCATCCCATCTAGCTATATATGCATCGAATGACTTTGATTGCTCTGTTATTAATTCTTCCATTCTAGCCATTGACGCTTTCAATGTTTCCTCAAGTGAATTTGGATACTCTTGAGAAGAATTACCATGGAATATATGTAACATCAACAAAATTGTCATGGTAAAAATTTTTTGAGCATTTTGATCATACCATGAAGGATTTTGTTGTTGCTTCCATCTATGGTCCTCTTTGTGGCTAAATGTTCCAGTACTGTATGGGCAATTGCTAACCAAATGATCATCTCCACAATTAAAACAAAAATCTGCCCAGGCATGAACTTGTTGGGTTGCTCTTGGTTGACATAGATAATCATCATTTAATCTAGGAAATTCTTGATTGATTCGATTCATATCTTCCAACATCAACTCCCTAATAGATTTCTTTCTTTCTCCTTACATCTTGAACCTTCAATTTGAAACACCTATTTTTTAACAAAAAGAAAATATATTAGTAAAAATAATAAAAAATTGCAAGAAAATAAAGAAACAAAATTTAGTTGTCAATCCCCGACAACGATGCCAAAAACTTGAATACGTGTCAAATATGTGCAATTAGTGCAAGTGAACACGTCGCAAGTAATAAGTGATAAGTATTATCGATTATCGTCTCCACAAGGATTGATATACTTAATATGTCATCTTCGATCTTCTTGTTCTGTAAAAAGAAATAAAAACACAAGTAGATGAGTTTTTGACTAAATAAAGTAATTAAGGAAAACTAAATAAAAAGAGATCAAATTGAGAAAGAGGGTAGGATCTAGTTGTGTTTGTATAGTGGATTTGATTGATTTGTCTCTGTCCAATACAATTGCACTACACTGCCTCGGTAGCACTACAGATTACTGTCTTCGGCAACGGTAGTGTTCTCTATCGCGACAATTCCTTGCTCTTGGGCAGATTTACCAAAGTTTGGAAAAGTATCCTTTGTTGGCTCTGCTTATCCCTAAGTCGAAACACTGTTGATGATTAGTCCTTGATGATACCTCCCGACGTTAATCAATTATAACCAACAACCAATCTCATACTTCTTTTAGCCGTTGAAACTCTAACATATCCCTAGGCTAAGTTAGTATTTTTCAATCAAGTCAAATACCGTACTTACTCCTTTCGTGAATCTAACTCTCCCGAGTCTAGATAAATAGATCACTTACAAACTTCCCTCCCGGGTTTGGATGCAAGAACAAAGAATGACAAAGAGTAAGAAAACTTCGATATTTTATTGCATTGAAACAAGAAAAAAGATACAATCTCTTCTCACTAATACTTAACAACTTTTACCTAAACCCTAAGAAAGCTTAGAACATGACGGAAAGAATTATTCCTAGGGTGAACTCTCTCAAATTCGGCTCTCCGAATCCCTTGGACGGCTATGCCTTATATAGGCTTGGCCTAGGGTAAACCTTTCCTAAATTGAATACAACTTGGAGTAGTGAACAAGTTAGGTACATAGGTTTAATATTTCCAAGTTTAATTGTTCTAGAAGGATTTTTCCCGCGTGAACTTGTCCTTGAGTTTTCCTCGTGTTGTCTAGCTCCGATCCTTGGGCTTCCTATCCAGCAACGTTCTCCTTATTTTTCTCCTCAGTTTGCATGCTATATTGTTATTTATCTTCTTCTGCCTCGACATCAGGTCCTGCCTCGGCCTCAGTTTGCTACCACGGTAGTACTTGTTCCTGCACAGATATAAAAATGTAGTAAAGTATGCTTTTTTACAAATATTATCTTTAGTAGCATAATCCCTAAATATATCATATTAAGTACATGCATTGGTCCAAGTAGGTGCATAAATGATGATTAATGCCTATGAAAAGTGTAGAAAGTGATAGTGAGTTGAGAACTTATCAGCCGCCGACACAATATGTTCTAAACTCCCTTGGAGGTTTAGATTGTTATGGAGTAAATGGAGAGGAAGGTTACGTTGTTATTGATATTTATTAATGCAAATCTTATTTCATAGTTTATTCTTTCTAGGTAGTTAACTTTCTTTGCATATAAGCTCGAGATGATAAATATGTAAAGAAATATCCATTTGTCTAATATCGGGAGAGTTTAGCTCATGAAACGAGAGAATACGATCTTTACTCAAGGGTATTGACTAATCTGGTTATCCAGGATTTCAGTGACTAACAAGACGTATGTGAGGTTGTGATCTATCATTGATTAATGCCGGGTGGTATCATCAAGACACGAGGATTTCAACAGTTTTCTTCGCTTAGGGATAAGGAAGAAACATATAAGGCTGCTCTGTTGAACTATGGAAACTTGAATTATCGACAAGGTATAACCCCGCCTACACAGCTGCGGCTCCCCTTTGTGCGATCCACCGAGGTGGCAGTTCAACCCATTGTATTAATAAGTGGATTAATAATATAACTGGATTCTCCCCTATAAAGCATTCAATCCAACCTCGTTCTTGTCATTATTATTTTATATAATTTAATGTAGTCTAGTTAATGCAATTAAAACCAATCCAATTATTTGTGTTTTTAATTTCTTAAGTAATGTTATAAAAAGTAGTAGAATTGATAAAGTCCTCGTGGGACCGACATCTTAAATACTGCATTCTGAAAAAGGTGGATTTCAACAAGGACTCCAGAGCTTCCATCAAATTTGGCGTCGTTGTTGGGGACTAACGCTCAATTTTACTACCAATTATTTCTGCATATTTTTTATTATTCTAGTTTATTTATTTAGTTTTAGTTTTAGTTTAACTTTCGTGGGTTGTTTTGTTCATGACCAAGTCCAACCCTACTATTGATCAATACCCTTACGACCTAGAAATCAAAAAAACAACACGAGATCTGAAAGGAAGGGTACGCCTAAGAATAAACGTAGATCTTGGCCATCAAAACAACGCGGGTATGAACGTCGTCGCGGTAGACAACCGTGGTGCTTTCGTAGTAGTTGATCCAGTAAATATTCTAAGACAAGAACGCGCTCGAACTGCTCGATACTATTTAGAGGAAGATTTAGATAGGCTAACTCCTGCTGTTGTGATACCTAATATAGAGGCAGAGCATTTTAAACTAAAATCGGGTATGTTCAACATGATCAACACCCTGGGCCAATTTAGGGGTTCGGCCAATGAAGATGCTCGACAACATCTTAAGTCCTTTTTGGAAATTTGTAATTTGTTTAAGTTGTCGAGAGTCTCAACCGATGTCCTTAAGCTGAAATTATTTTCCTTTTCATTGAGGGATAGGGCAAAAGTATGGTTAAATAACCTCCAGTTGGGATCGTTAAATTCACGGACAGAACTATGCCGAAGCTTCCTTGTCAGATTCAGTTATACCAATATGACTGATAAACTCATAAACGACATAACATCCTTTAGGCAAGATGAACACGAATTAATGTATGAGGCATGAGAAAGATATAGAGAATTATACAGAAAATGCCTCATGTATTATATGCCTGAATGAACCCAAGTAACCATCTTCTACAATGCAGTGAACACCCCTAAGGGGATTATGCTTGATGCTTCCTCCAATGACACCCTCTTAGACCGCCCACCCCATGAGAGTATAGAAATTTTGGATAGGCTAGCAAAGAACGACTATCAACACCCAACCACCAGAAGAGGCATAAATAGACGAGGCATGGCAAATTCAGAATCTCCAGATTCCATTCTAGTCCAAGTTTCTGCCTTGACAAATATGGTGAAGGATCTACAAAAGCCAAGTCACATTCGAGAAGTAAAAGCAGTCATCATTCTCTGCGAAACATGTGGTGACAATCATGATTCGAACACATTCTCCCACAATCTAGAATCTTCCTTCTATGTTGGAAATTTCAATAGAAATAACATGTCCAACAACTATAATCCATCATGGAGGAAGTATCCTAATTTCTCATGGAGAAATCCTAATATTGCACTTAACCCGCAACATCAACTAGTGCAAGCTATTGGATTCTAGCAAAATAACAGATTTGCTCAGCAGTAGATCTCGAAGTAGGCACCGCCTCCGAAGCAAACATCAGACGTCCAAACTTTGGAGAATACATTGTAAATATTCATGGCCCAGACTGACGCTTATATTGCAAATACAAACAAATTCATCCAAAGAGATGACACTTTCATGGACAGAACAGAAATGAGAATACAAAATAATGAAGTTGCTCTCAAGGCAATGAAAACCACAGTAGGACAAATTGCACAACAGATGAAAAGCAGACCCATAGGAGGTCTCCCAAGCGATACTAAAGTCGCTAGAGTTCACCCTCATGAACAATGTAAAGCCATATCGACCAGAAGTGGATTACAACTGAAGGATCCCGAAATACCTGCTCAAACAGTAGGTAAGACCCCTGAAACAGTAGTCCCTGAAGAAACTACTGATGATACATCTAAGGCAAAGGAACCAACAGATACTGCCGAAAACATTGTCACAGCAGATGATGCCATAGTCACACCATAGATCAGATTTCAATGCAATGAAAAGATCGAAGATATACGACCACTGTCACCTTTTCCACAAAGGTTAAAACAGCAAAAGCAAGAATATCAGTTTAAGAAATTCCTAGATATATTTAAATAGGTACATATAAATATACCTTTAGTGGAGGCAATTAAGCAAATACCCAACTATGTCAAATTTCTTAAGGATATTATATCCAAAAGGACAAAAATTGGAGAATTTGAAATAGTTGTCGTAATGGAAGGATGTGTGGCAATGCTGCATAGCAAAGCCACAACCAAAAGAAAAGATCCTGGTAACTTCACCATACCATGTGCTATCGGTGATCAAAAGCTAGACATCGGGCAAGCAAAACCAACAATAGTTATGCTGCAGTTGGTAGACCGCTCTTACGTACAACCTGCAGGAAAAATTGAAGATATTTTAGTAAGGATGAATAAATTTATTTATCCTACTGACTTCTTAATTCTTGATTGTGAAGCAGATGAGCACGCTTCGATCATATTAGGAAGGTCGTTCCTAGCCATAGGAAGAACATTGATCGACTGTGAAAAAGAAGAATTGATCATAAGGGTCAATGATCAACAAGTAAAGATCAATGTTTTCAACAATCTAAGGCATAAGGATGAACCAGATGAATGCAAAAGAATTGAAGTTAAAACTAAATTCAACTTCAATCTAGAAGCAGATTGCTTGAACAGTACTTGCCAAGGCAACGTCTGTCGAGGCAGCACTCCCCTTAAACAACAATACATTCGAAAGAAACCACCAGATGAGGAGACAAAAACTGGAACATCAACTTCTCCTCCAGACAAAAAGATGAAGATGCTTGCTGTTGAAGATGCAATTTATTGCACTTCTGTAGTAATCTAATTTTTTCAATTCATTAGTCTCTAATTTAGTTTTAGGACTTATAAAATTATTTTTAGTTTAGCGATTTAGATTTTATCTCTCATAATTTAGTTCTAAATTTTAATTTATCACATCTTTTATTATTTAGTTTTTAGGCCTAATTCAAGAAAAAAATATCTCGGCGGGAAACTTGCCTCATAAGTCAAAGCCGCATCATTTCTTCTGCAAGTTCGGGCCAGTTGGAATAGCGTAGCGTGCACGCCAAGAACAATGATGACGCTGCTACCGCTTCCAACGGTTGGTCACCTTCGCCTATAAATAAGAGAAGAAAGCCTCATCCTCTCCAAAGTTTCTCAATTACAATTACTTTGTCAAAATTTTTCTTCATTCTCCACAAAATATGGTAACTCAACCACAAAACCCTACCGGAGCAGCAAAATTCAAACGGTTCTCCACACTGGCAGTGGAGCATGAATACGAGAGGAATTTTAAAAATCGACAAATATGGTAGGAGCAAGGCTTCCACTACACAGAAAAAGAAGATCTATATTTGAAAGCCTTCATCTTATCAAAAATAACCTTTCAGAGATGGCAGTAGTTCGCTAGGCAGCTAGACCCATCAAATATCGAATGGGTACATGAATTTTACGCCCACCGTCCAGTGGCAAAGAACCCATATGCCTTCCTCAGAGAAAGGGCAATTCCAGTGGTCGACGTCGTCATCAATGCTTATTTTAGCCTTGACATCAAAAAAGACGAACATGCAAAGTTTGTCGCCTCCTTGACGGTACATAATTACGAAACAATGAAAGCCGAACTCTGCATACCGAAAGCTGAATGGAACACAGGGAAGCACGCGGATCTGTCAGCTGCCATGATCTCCACCCCAAAGCCAAACTCTACAATGCCTTCATCAAAAGGAATCTACTACAACCTCTCACAACCAGACGGTGGACAAACCACGATTGGCACTTATCCACTTTATCATCCACAACCGAAGGATTGACGTCGGCAACATCATAAGCGAACAGATATTTGAGTGCACAAAAAAAGAGAAAGGTATCCTAATCTTCCACTGTCTCATTACTGCTTTGGGGAATTTAGAAAAGGTTGCAAACATGCCCTTGGACACTTACACACAAAAACGTGTGGGATGGACAAGGGAAATTTATATGAGAAGAATGCAAGTGAAAGAGGCAACTCCACAAACGTACATCCCTCTTGCGGCCAAGGTTGAACCTGTCGTAGCCGAAGAACCAGCAAGGGATAAAACTGCACCAGCAGGACTCCTGGAGATCCTGCAGAGGATGGAGAGAAGGCAACTGACCTTCATGAATTATGTTAAGGAGTTTAACAATGCTATCATCTTCACCATCCGAGAAGAACTCCCTACATGCACAACTTTGTTCCTAGAATTCATATTCGATCTCTCTACACAGCAGCCTCACCCTACTACACCAACTGTCTCAGCTACTATCCCAGTCTCTCCTGCCATCGTAGCGGTTGCAGCCGCAACTGAACCACTTTCGGCAGACTCAATAGTTGATTTCCTCCTAATGGACTTCGCCAATAGAGGAGCGACACCAGAGCAATCAACAACTTTCACTTAGAGTGATTCGAAGAAAGATTTGACAAGCCAACTTAGAGCTGACGATGAATTCATTGCTGCAGCACAAGGAAGATAGAAGAGAAAAACAACCGCTTCATCCCCAATCAACTTAGATCTAGAGGAGGAGCAACCACGATACCCAACTCCCATCAGAGTCCAACCACACCGATTTGCCAAGAAGCAGATGATGAACCCGCCAAAGGCAACAACCTAGCAACCGATGAAGCAACCTACCAAACAGACACCGAACACTCGTCGAAAGCTGATAATCGACAGTGATTCTGAGGATTCATTTAGATCCTCCACATCTTTTTAAAGGACGATAGTTTTATTTATTTACTTTTTTCTTCTTTTCTTTTATTTTATTTTTCTTTTCATCTTTTTCTTTTCTCGATTATGTCCATGTACATGCATTGAGGACAATGCATCCCTTGAGTTTTGGGAACATTTGTCTAATTTGTAAGATGAAAAATACAATGTATGAGAATTAATCGAAGTATATCATTAATGCTTTAAATATTATCATAATTACTTAAGTATTACTGCAAAATAATTTTAATTCTGTTGAATTTTATTGGAACTGCCTCAGCAGTGATATAATTCTCCAGCCGCCATAGCAGTTTGCACTATTCACCAGACTTGAATTCCAAAGGGTTTGCTAGGATTAATACTTAGGATTAGACTATGAGCCTGAAAATACATAAACACTGCTAGTCTTAGTTGATTTTAAAAGTTCTATTCTTTGAAAAGCAATAAGGAATTAGGCTTAGATTTTAAACTAGAGGTGCCTATCACCGGCTCTAGTTAGTCCATAGAGGTACCCATGACTGGATCTAGGACTTAGAACTCTCCCACTTACTAGAGGTGTCTATCACTGGATCTAGTAAGAATATGCTAAAATAATTGAGGTGCCTATGACTGGCTCAAGCAAGTATAATTATATAGCAATATAATTATACATCAAATTCAGGGAGAAAAGAAAGAAAAAGAATTAAGATATCTTAGTCGAAGGTCTTGAGCTAGAAAAAGGATTAGAACTTAAAAAATCAGCTCTGACACAGCTACACACACATACACACACACACACAAAGACTCATAATCCAGTTCCAAGGAATTCCTAAAACCGAGAAGAGGCCGAGTTAAGAAAAGAATTCTGCCGCGACAGGCAGGACGGTATATCGCTTCACAATTCCCTACTTAAATTTATCTTTTGCATTGCTTGGGGATAAACAATAGTTCGAGTTTGGGGGTGTGATGAGTACCTAAAAGTTCTCTATTTTTAGATTATTTCTCCACTCATTTATTGCTAATAAAGACATAATTAAATGCAATAATATATATTTCTGATTATTTTCCATTTCTCAGCATAATACTATTATTATGAATTTATCCATTGTTTGGCATAAAACAGAAATGTTTGATAGTTTTCTTTCTTAGAAAGGAAACTAGATCACAAAAAGAGTCAAAGAAGAAAATAGATGCTGAATTATAAATGAAGCATCCACCATGGTAGCATTCTGAAGACCGTCGCGATAGCGTAGAAAGACGACAAGTGATGCTCAAAAGGAAGAGGAGAAGATACCGAAAGACAAAGAAATAAGAATAACTCAGTTAGGAAGTCGAACCCAAGCCAAGCCATGGAAAGAGACATTTTAGGAATTAAGATTTATTTAATATAATTTAATTAGGAATTAGATTTCTCTTCTAGAACTCTTTCCTTGCATGGAAAGATCAACTTAGGACTTGGCCTATAAAAGGCATACATTAGGTTTATGAAAAGAAGAAGAAGTCAATTTACACACATAACTTATCCTTAGCCACCGACATAATATGTTTCAAACTCCTTTGGAGGTTTAGATTGTTGTGGACTAGATGGAGAGGAAGTTACGTTGTTATTGACATTTATTAATACAAATCTTATTTCATAGTTTATTCTTTCTAGGTACTTAACTTTCTTTGCATATGAGCTCGAGATGATAAGTATGTGAAGAAATATCCATTTATCTAATATCGGGAGAGTTAGGCTCATGAAACGAGAGAATGCGGTCTTTGGTCAAGGGCATTGACTAATCCGGTTATCTAAGATTTCAGCGACTAACAAGACGTATGTGAGATTGTGATTTACCCTTGATTAACGTCGGGAGGTATCATCAAGACACGGGGATTTCAACAGTTTTCTTCTCTTAGGGATATGGAAGAAACATATACGGCTGCTCTGTCGAACTATGGAAAGTTGAATTATCGACAAGGCATAATCCTGCCTAGGAAGCTGCGGAGACCCTTTGTGCGATCCGCCGAGGCGACAGTTCAACCCATTGCATTAATAAGTGGATTAACAATATAACTGTATTCTCCTCTACAAAGCATTCAATCTAACCTTGTTCTTCTCATTATTATTTTCTATAATTTAATATAGTCTAGTTAATGCAATTAAAACCAATCAAATTATTTGTGTTTTTAATTTCTTAAGTGCAATTATAAGAAGTAGTAGAATCGGCACAGTCCTCATGGGACCGACATCTTAAATACTACAATATGACAAAGGTACATTTTAACAAGGACTCTAGAGCCCCCATCAAGGCGTTTTTAAACCAGTTCACAGGGTCCTTTGAAAAGAACCTCCTTTGAGACCAGTAGTCTCGTAGAATGGGATGTCCAGCCAATATACTCGAATTAAGCCAACATAAGAAAGAACATATTAATTAATTAAAGATTTAATATTTGTTCCAATATCATTTAATACTTAGAACATGATTAAAACATAAACTTTTATCATAATAATAAAATAAAAAAATATTGGTTATAAATAAAGATAAAAAAAATCTCAAAATAAATAAATAAAATATATCAAACTTTCCACTAATATGAATATATGGAAAGTTTAATCATCAATATTTTGTTAAAATCTTTGTCGAGAATTATCGACAAGCACCAAGGGAATTGACTCACTTTATCGCTACACAAACACTAAACAACCAAAGATTTTTAATAAATTAAAAATCAAATCAAAGATCAAGATAGAAAAATAACCGATAATTAAAATATAATTGAGGGAGAAAAACTTATCTTTGATTTATGCTAGTAACAAATTCTTTTTTAATAACTCCTTTAAGATTCGAACGATAAATACCTTTGTTGGTTAAAGTCTCGTACTAATAACGTGTTGTGAAATAAAATAAAGAACAAGAATAAATAAATAAATATGAGAGAAAAGAGAGAGAGATTTTATTATATTCTCAAAAGAGAGTTGTTTGTACAATGCTTTCTCCAAAAGTCTATATTTATAGGTTAAGATGAAAACCCTAATTCCAATGGGTATTAACCCCTAATAATAAAGCCCATTAAACTTTCCTCTAATACATGGATATTCACCATAAATAAAAATATTCTTAACAATTTCAATATTCCACTAAATCAATAAAGGGATTAATATATACGTTTTTTATAAAGAGGATTAAACTAAATCATTTAAGGGTAGATGTATTAAATTGAATCAGATTCTATAATAATGGATTAAATTGATCTATTTAATAATATTTATACTAATTTGAATCAATCTTATAAAAAATATAAATAAATAATAATAGAAAATGTGAAATTTGGATCCTTGCCTGTTAAAAAAATTACAAAAAGTACTTTCGACTATATTTAGTAATATGCCCGAAAATAAAATAGTCTTTTTGATTATATTTTCGACTAACTAACCTCAGCCAACTATACTAACTAACCTTAGCCAAGATATTATTATTTTCAGGATTGTTTACCGTATAATCGATATTATCACAAGATCGTCTTCTTAAAGAACGTGTATAATAAGACGTATAACGTCATTGTTTATATATCTTAAGACTTTTGTTTTTTTTTGATGTAAGATTAATGTCCTTACCTCTTTTCATACGTAACACTATACATGTACTGCCGAAGGGTATAATGAACTAATATTAAACATATTGGCATTAATTATATATCTTAACACTATACATGTACACCCACTTTGGTGGGTGTAGATTTGAAAATTGTACCCACCGTGATTGATGAGTAGGTGATGGATACAAAAATTTTATATAGGTATGGAGAAGGGAAAGTGTAAAACTAAAATTGATTTTGATATAACAAATATGTTAGAGGACTATTTTGAAATAAATTTTTAAGTCCCTAAGTCAAAAACTACACTTTAAGTCAAACCAAGAACACCTAAAATATTTTTCTAAGTGTTTTACTCCAGGAGTTTCGATACCACTCAAACTGGTATTGATACCAACCTTTAATTTTCAAAAAATGTTCTTAAGTTTTAAGAGCGTTTCGATACCACTTAAATTGGTATCGATACCGACCCTTTGTTTTTTGAAAAGTGTTCCTGAATCTAACACCCGTTTTGAAACACATTCCAAAAATAGAACTAAACTGTCAAGAAATATTTCGAACCATGTATCGAAACCATGCTTCAATAATTAAAATTTTTTAATAATGACAAGGCATTTTAATATCAGTATCGATATCCTTAAAATCCCAACGGCTCTTTTAAGATTTAAATATTTTTGACCGTTGGTGTTGAGTAACATAAAAGTAGAAGTAAAGGAACGTAAAAGAATGTAGATTGATAGTAAAACTCAATGAATTCAGCTCTACACCTTCTGCTTATTTATACACAGTAAGTAACTCCTAACCCTACTTAACAGAAACCTAACAGCTCTAGTTAGTTGGTTATAACCGAGTAACTACTCAGTTGAGTAAGCTTACGGAAATCTGCAGAAGCTTGAGGAAGGTTGTGAATGGTTATGGAAGACTATATTCAACATGCTCCCAACTTTTTTTCTTCTGCACTTTTGAAAACTCAAAATCTCCCAACTTCCTTCGAAACATACTAAAATAGTCCTTGGGCAATGCTTTGTTTATGCCATCTGTGATCCGATGATCAGAAGGTACAAAGTTCACCCTCAACTTAGACCCCACATGATTTTTTGCCATCTGTTTATGCCATCTTTGTTTATGCCATCTGTTTATGCCTCAGTGGTAGATCTGGACATGGTTTTTTGCTTCTTAGACCCCACATGAAAAGATTTCCTCCTAAGTATATGCAGTTGCCAGAAATGGATCTACGGTTATTCATACTCCCACCCCAATCTGCATCTGCAAATTCAACCAACTGCATTGGTGTGCCTGAAGCTGTAAACCATAGGCCATAGTCAAGTGTGCCATTCAAGTAGCGCAAGACTCTTTTATCAGCTGATAAATGTTGCTCACATGGGGAATGCATGTACTGATCCAATTTGTTGACAGTGTAGGTGATGTCAGGTCTTGTAGGAAACATATACAGAAAGGAGCCGACCAAGCTTCGATATTCTTTTGCATCAGGCAAAGAGCTTCCAACATCTCTTGTAAGCTTGAGGGTGGTTACCATAGGAGTAGGTGCAGAGGTTGCTTTAGCCATTCCTGCCTTGGCCAATAATTCCAACACAAACTTCTTTTGACTCAGAAATAATGAGTCATCCACCTTGCGAACATCAATACCTAGAAAATAGTTCAAATCTCCTAGATCTTTGAGGGAGAATTATTCAGTCAATGCCTTAATTACCTGTTCCACAACTTCATCTGAGTTTCCAGTTACAATAATATCATCCATATACACTAGGACATACGTTACATGCTCTTCACTCTTTCTGATGAACAACGAGGTATTAGCCTGTGAGCTTTTGAATCTGTCGCGACCATTTTAAAATCGAACGTGTGAAAAATTAGCCTGGCGAATGAATTATAAAAAAATCGATTTAATTGCTTTTAAATATAAAAAAACAAAATTTTGAAAACATTTGAATTTTAAAATTAATTTGGAGTCGCCACTGGCCATTTTGGTAGGCCAAACACCATAAAACAAACCAGAGATTCATAAAAAATATTTGGGTTTGGGAGTCGGTTACGCGTAAGGACGACCCTTACGAGCGCCCGAAAATCGGTACCTTTTAATTATACGTGACATTTTGGCATCTCGAATAATAATATTAATTTAATTCGTTATTGGCAAATAAATATTGCTCGAATAAGAATATCCTTTTGGATAAAAAGATACATTTCTTTTAAATACGAGCTTTAAATAAGACGTCCTAAAATAGGAAACCTTGACTCGTATTTAAAGAAATATAAATTTTGACCCAAAAGGTTTTAAATGCATGACCAGTTATTATCTTGTCAATTTTAAGTTCTAACCTAAAAAGACTACATCAATTTAAATATTTAAATCCTATTAAATTATTAATCACCGGGTGTATTATGATAACATCTGAATGTACGGACACTTCTATTTCGACACCAAACAAAATTAATAATTCTATTGGTGTTACTAATCTTTGCCTAATTAATTTTGTTAAATTCAAACACTAAATATTTATCATTTTCTACGTTTTGATGACGCACCGAATACGATACCAAAGCACACTCTTTGCCAGCATAATGTCATTTCATAATACTGACCACGTAGTGTATCCAAGATATAAGATTAGAACGCCACTGTTACTAAATTATCTCCCTATTTAATTAATTATTTAATTAAAGTGACTAACCCTAAAAAGGCTCTAATTTGATTAAAGTAACTAACCTTAAAAAGACTCTAATTTAGTTAACTAGGGGTAAATTAGGTGTTGTCCTAAAAATATATTATATGACTTAAAACTCATGCAAACATACAAATAAATAAATAAATAAAGGATTAAATAAAACAAAAGGTTACATGGAGTTTATTAGAGACATGAGATCCTAATTATAAGTATCAGTGAGAGTAATTATTATTAACAAAGTCAATGAGAAAAATTGATAGATTGAAACTAACTATTAATGCAGCAATGAAAAAGAATTTCTCCAAGAAGATTGAGGAACAACATTGCAGATTTGTTGGCATTTCCACTGTTTCCATGTTGGCCTCGGAATCATCCCTTCGTTTAGTTCCAGAACCCCCAGAAATGAACACAAATTGCCAAAAAAATAACATTGCTCACAATCATTGCTCCATTATATGTTAATCATTGGCCACCATCATCATCCATCATTGTTGCCATCATTGTTTCCATCATGAACATCATCATCACCTAATCATTGCTCTAATCATTGCCATCATCAGCTCATGATTGTCTCATGATGGTAAAAATGGGTTTCCTTCCTTTTGTTTCTGCCGCAATGCCCCCTTGTCGAATGAATCCCCGGCCAAAAGCCATAAGCCAAGCCTCCTATTTCCTTTTGGTTTGGTGGCCTTCCTCCTCTCTGTGTAGTAGTTTTTTCCACTGAATGGCCTTGCCTCTTTCTTGTGCCGAGATCATGAGTAAAACTAACCCCTTAGTAACCGACCACCTCCCTTCAACTCCCTTATCCATTTAATTTTATTATTATTTTTTACTTTTTATTTTATTATTTTTTATATTTTTTATATTTATTATATATATTATTTATTTATTTAATTATATTTACGTAGGCCTTATTTTATATTCGAACCCGAATGAAATTCGGGTATTATATCTGCCCCTCTTTGCTCAATGTAGTAGAGTAGGAGACGAGCAAAGACTGAAAAGACACGAATTTCTTCTAAGTTTCTTGGCCTCTGTTACGCTAACGGAGCTTGAAATTGTTCTTCTAATTACGAATTTCTTCAAGCAAAATACCTATCATAGAACTCGAGGTTGTTCTTCTCATTACAAAATTCCTCGCATCCCATGAAATCTGGAATTGTTGTTGCTTTGATTGGTTGATTGAATTCTTTTTGAAACTTGAATCCTTCTCTGCAAAAAGAGAAACCATCAATTAATACAAATTCAACATAGATTAAGTTGAAAAATTTTCATTTTTCATCGTCATTGCTTCTCTGTTCAAGCATGAACATTTTCTTCTGAATCTATTATTGGTTTAAACTGATTGATATTGCTCAAGGTTTTATTTCACTGCATAAAACACAAATTTGTAATATTTCGTTATTATTTTCTTTTCCTTTTTTGTCTTTTTCTTTATTGTTTATGTTTTTCTTTTCTTTATATTTTTTGTTGTTTTATTTCTATTTTTTATTTTTTATTATTATTTATTATATTTACGTAGGCCATCAGGTAAAAATTCGAGTATGACAGCTTCCCCTCTTTGCTCAAGGTTGTGGAGCAGGAGACGAGCAAAGACTAAAAAGACACAAATTTTGTCTAAGCTTCTTGGCCTCTATTACGCTAACAAAGCTTGAAGTTTTTCTTCTCATTATGAAATTCTTCAAGCAAAAAGTGATGAAACACGAGGTTGTTCTTCTCATTACGAAATTCCTCGTATCTCGTGAAACTTGGAGTTGTTCTTCTAATTATGAATTTCTTTAGACAAAAGACGATTGAATCTGAAGTTGTTCTTCTCATTATAAAATTCTCCGTATCCCATGGACTTTGGAGTTGTTCTTCTTATTATGAAATTCTACAAAGTCTGGAAAAGTTTGAAGTTGTTTTTCTCATTATGAATTTCTTCAAACTAATCAAGTGGTGGAAACCGAGGCTGTTCTTCTCATTATGAAATTCCTCGTCTCCGGGAAATCTAGAGTTGTTTTTCTCATTATGAAATTCTCCAAAATAAAAGTGATGGAATCTGAGGTTGTTCTTCTTATTATGAAATTCCTGAAATTCCATCAAATCTTTTGGGACTCACGTCGGAATGGCTGCCAAGGTAGGGACTCACGCTGAGAAGGCTACCAAGGTAGGGACTCACATCAAGAAGGCTGCCAAGGTAAGGACTCACGCTGAAAAGGCTGCCAAGGTAGGGACTCACGCCGAGAAGGATACCAAGGTAAGGACTCACGCCGAGAAGGCTGCCAAGGTAGGGATTCACGCCGAGAAGGCTGCCAAGGTAGGTACTCACGCCGAGAAGGCTGCCTAGGTAAGAACTCACACCGAGAAGGCTGCCAAGGTAAGGACTCACGCCGAGAAGACTGCCAAGGTAGGGACTCGCACCGAGAAGGCTGCCAAGGTAAGGACTCATGCCGAGAAGGTTTCCAAGGTAGGGACTCACATCGAGAAGGCTGCCAAGGTAGGGACTCACGCCGAGAAGGCTGCCAAGGTAGGGACTCACGCCGAGAAGGCTGCCTAGGTAGGGACTCACGCCGACAAGGCTATCAATTTCTGTTTGATTCCTGTTGACAAAAATATCATGTATTGTTAATATAATCTTAATGCAGATATTTCTATTGAAGTATGAATGTTAATTGAAGACCACTTGGGTAAACTTTCTGCTCCAGGGAAAGTGATAATAAATTTTCTTCATCTCCCAACGTATCTTCTTTGACCAGTATGGGAATTCAAGATCTTTGCTTTTTTGCTCTAAAGCGCCTTTTCAGGTTTTCACTTTAGATTTATTCTTTCTTTTCTTTTTTCCTGTCTTTTTCATATTTTCTTTCCTTTTTCTTTCTTTTCTTTTTTGCCACAAATAAAGTCTATCATGATCTCAATGACGCTTGTTCTTGTCTTCAACATATGATCTTTTGTATTTTCAACCTTTGAAAACCAGAAAAAATCTATTTTAGAGGAGATTTGTTCTCTTCTCTGAAGGAATTCACCATCTCCATTGCTTCCATTTTTGCATTTCTCATGATAGTATGTTCTTCTAATACACTTTTTTAGTATTGCCCCACTCGAACTTGAGCATAATTGTCTTGTTTTCTCGTTTTGATATTCATCCTTTAAAACTTACTTATCTTCTGATATCTCAACAGTGACAATTTTACTCTTTGATGAATTGATCTAGCTATATTTTGCCTCAAAAATGGTCAATGTTCTCTCTTTGCCCCAAGTTACCTATCATCTCTGTTGTTTGAATATTTTTGCATTTTGAGCTTTATCTGTTTCTCATCATAAATCATATACCGAGGTCATCTCTTGTTCTGCCTACACTTAAAGGATTAGTACATCATAGTAATTCCCATGAAATACCTTTGCTTTTCTTTTATGTAATCAATTTATTTGCAAAATGCTTGTTAAAACGATAAGCGAAAAAGCTCAAAAAATAATTTTACCAATTTTAAAAATATTGAAAAATTTTAACTGTCGTGGCAAACAATAAAACAAAAAAATAGGCCTTTGAGTACCAAGTGAAACAAAACTTTCGAACAAATTTGCAAAGATCAACTCTGATGTGACCATTTTTCAATTTATTAGACTTTCAGGAGAAATATTTCCATATTTTCTAATTCTACCCCGTTTAGGTGACACTCTTTACCTTACTAACTCACCATACCCAATCTTTCCCTCTTTTCTGATCTCGGTCAAGCATTAGAAGACTGAAAATCCTTGAAGAAAGGTTAACCCTGATAAGGGGGATGTATTCTGAAGACTAACTCTCCTTGTTCCAATACCCGTTTATGGTCAAAATGGTATTTTATGACTTGTAATTTGGTCATCGTTTATGGTTGCCAAAGAAAGGATATATAGGCTCAAATAAATATTTAAGGCTAATAAAACCAAGGATCATTGTTGCACTGATTTGGATATGCTCTGATGACATACTTTTCTTTTCTCTTTTTGGATCACTTTAGACCGCCCTTTTTTGGGTTTTCACCCTAGAGGTCATTTCCTTTTCACCACTTCTTTTGTCGGTGGTTCATCTCTTCAAAATATCTAACAAAATTTTCTTTTTACCTTTTTCTTTTGTTGTTTACTTCAACTTTAATGTCAACAATTTGAACTTCATGTTTTTCTTGGTTTTATATTTCACTCATATTTTTACCCCTAATTCATAAGGCATAAAATCTTTAAAGTTGACCCTAAAATCTTTAAAGTTGACCCTTGAATTTACAAGCATTTTATCGAAGAAACGAGATGGTAGGGTCTGATGAAACATTTTGGACATTTCCTCTTCTATCATGGGTGACTGCACTTGAGATGCTAGCATCCTCCATCTCAATGCTTAATCCTTAAAGCTTTCATCATCTTTCATTCTCATATTCTGTAAAGTCCGATGATCTGGAGCCAAGTCTATGACATGTATTGCCCCAAGAATTCTTTCGTCAAATCAATCCATGTTCGAATCTGCTCTCGACTCAATCTATTGTACCATATTACAGCAGGTCCAATCAAGTTATCATAAAAGTAGGGAATCATCATTTGTTCATTATCTAGATATCCTTCCATTTTTCGATAGTACATCGTCAAGTGAATTTTAGGACAACTAGACCTATCATACTTCTCAAAAACAGGGATCTTGAATTTTGGTGGAATAACCAAATCAGAGACCAGACAAAATCCCTTGCACTAAACTCGAAGTTCGCTCCTTTTTTACTTGCCTCAATTTTCTTCTGGAGCTCTGTACACATATTTGTTAATTGATCAAAATGTTCTAAGGAAAACGTACTCATGCTCGAACTTGGTACTCCAGGGTAGCTAGTCAGACATGGCTTCGAGATTTGGTCATCTGCCTTTGGTTGAGACTTTGTTATCTACTCTCGTGATCTTTCTTGAATACTTGCAACTTCTCCCATATTCTCATCCATGATGTCTGATTCTCGAACTTTTATTAATGTTGAGTTACTATCATCGGAACCCTCGACCACTTTAGATTCATGTATATTAATGCAATGTTGATAATTTATAATGTGATGATATAAAATATAAACTAAACATATGCATGAATGTAATAAAATGTTAATCCTAAAAGTGATTTATACAATGTAATGTAAATATGTCAACTTGTCAGAATAATAAATGGTATTTATGAACAAAAATATGTTAACGAAACTAAATGCATGAATGCAAGAGATATCGATTTCAAGAGCTAGTCATTAGACAACACTCATATAAACAAAAGATCGAATACAAGGAGAAGTCAATTTGTTGATAGGAAACAACTGGCCTGAGCTTCTTGGTTGATCACCTCGTTCGGTCTGGTTCGGCATCTGTCCTGGTATGTCGATGAAAATCTAACAAGTCTTCAACTTTATCAAGCAAAAACCCATGTATATCTGACATTTTCTGTACTTGGTTCTGAAGTTGATCATCGATTCTATCTTTGCATCATCTGGTAACCATCTCGGATTGGCTCTTGACATGTTCTTTGCTTGAAACGCTGGTTCAAAACTTGCAAACTGATTTTCTGCATATCGTGTAGCACTTTCTAATTTTCTCTTCCTATCGTTTATGAGGGTCGAATCTTGATCTTGAGCTCATAATTCCCTTTTTCTCTTCGAGTTTTTATTTATCAACAATGCCCCTACGATGCACCTAAGTTATCCGTTAAATATATGTTTTCTGTCTATCTTCACCTTTTGACTACCGCGTCCCGTTTAGCTCTACACTTGTCCCCTGGACCCAATTTGAAGCACAAACAAATGCTAATCCCAATAAAAGTCTAATTCTTTTCACCTACTAGAACACTTGTAGCAAAATTTCGCATCTTCCTATTGTTTAATGTTATAACCATTATCCTAACGACAACAGAGAAACCTTACCTAAAACGACTGCTCGCACTATCATCCAAGAATTTCATAATTACCTTTAATTTTGACAAACATGCCCCATACTTGAAGTCTTCTGAAACACCCTTGTATTATTGATACTCGGTCTCCTCAAATATTACGTATGATCTTGCACTGAGTCTTCTTGAAAATCAAATCTGGTCGCTTAATGAGTCTTCTTGAAAATCAAATCTAATCGCATAATGAGTCTTCTCGAATATGGTCCATCTTGACATATTGTCTTCCACTTATATATCAAACCCTTTAGTTTATGACCACTGTCTATACAACTAGCTAATGAATCAATACCTCTAATGCCATGCTATATGAACTCACACACACACCACCAAAAACGTGTTAGTATAGTGAATTAATAATCTAAGTAAAAATAAATTAAATCGCGAAAAATAACCAGAGAATAATTTATGTTGCATAAAAATTAACCAGATAGAATATTATATTGCGTGAAAAAATAACTAGAGAGTAGTTAAACAAAGAAACCTTAATTTTGGCGGCATTTCGCCAGCATACCGCCTTATCTTATGGTCTATGTCTGGCTCTATTAGGGGTAGGTATCTATTCTACACATATGGGTTTTGGTCTAGACTCTGGGTTCTCGAACTATCGTTATCGCCTACTACGACGATAAAACATCGATTCGGTAGTATAGGTCCCTTACAATGGAGGTGAAAACCTCACGACGTGTAAGGTTAGTATACCGGAAGCAGATAAAAATCCAAAACTCGGAGCTGGATAGCATCACATCGGACAATATCTAACTCCCACTCAAGGGTAAAATCTTGGGTCGAGAGCTTATGCATGAATGACAGATATATCACACAAAATGAAAATACTACCCTTATAGGAACGATATTTATTTGACAATAATGAATTAAATTAATAACTATATTCAAAATACCAAAATGCCCCGCGTAATTAATAATTAGGCCTGACTCACAAAAATTTAGTCCTCAGTGGAGTCGTCAAGCTGTCGCGACCATTTTAAAACCGAACGTGTGAAAAAATAGCCTGGCGAATGAATTTTATAAAAATCGATTTAATTGCTTTTAAATATGAAAAAAACAAAATTTTGAAAACATTTGAATTTTAAAATTAATTTGGAGTCGCCACTGGCCACTTTGGTAGGTCAAACACCATAAAACAAACCAGAGATTCATAAAAAATATTTAGGTTCGGGAGTCGGTTATGCGTAAGGACGACCCTTACGAGCGCCCGAAAATCGGTACCTTTTAACTACACGTGACATTTTGGCATCTCGAATAATAATATTAATTTAATTCGTTATTGACAAATAAATATCGCTCGAATAAGAATATCCTTTTTGGATAAAAAGATACATTTCTTTTAAATACGAGTTTTGAATAAGACGTCGTAAAATAGGAAACCTTGACTCGTATTTAAAAAAATATAAATTTTGACCCAAAAGGTTTTAAATGCATGACCGGTTATTATCTTGTCAATTTTAAGTTCTAACCTAAAAAGGCTACATCAATTTAAATATTTAAATCCTATTAAATTATTAACCACCGGGTGTATTATGATAACATCCGAATGCACGAACATTACTATTTTGACACCAAACAAAATTAATAATTCTATTGGTGTTACTAATCTTTGCCTAATTAATTTTGTTAAATTCAAACACTAAATATTTATTATTTTCTACGTTTCGATGACGTACCAAATACGATACCAAAGCACACTCTTTGTCAACATAATGCCATTTCATAATACTAACCACGTAGTGTATCCAAGATATAAGATTAGAACGCCACCGTTACTAAATTATCTCCCTATTTAATTAATTATTTAATTAAAGTGACTAATCCTAAAAAGACTCTAATTTGATTAAAGTAACTAACCCTAAAAAGGCTTTAATTTAATTAACTGGGTGTAAATTAGGTGTTGTCCTAAAGATATACTATATGACTTAAAATTCATGCAAACATACATACAAATATATAAATAAAGGATTAAATAAAACAAAAGGTTAAATGGAGTTTATTAGAGACATGAGATCCTAATTATAAGTATCGATGGGAGTAATTATTATTAACAAAGTCAATAAGAAAAATTAATAGATTGAAACTAACCATCAATGCAACAATGAAAATGAATTTCTCCAAGAAGATTGAGGAACAACATTGCAAATTTGTTGGCATTTCCACTGTTTCCATGTTGGCCTCGGAATCATCCCTTCGTTTAGTTCCAGAAACCCCAGAAATGAACACAAATTGCCGGAAAAAAATAACATTGCTAACAATCATTGCTCCATTATATGTTAATCATTAGCCACCATCATCATCCATCATTGTTGCCATTATTATTCCTCATCATTGTTTCCATCATGAACATCATCATCACCTAATCATTGCTCTAATCATTTCCATCATCATCTCATGATTGTCTCATAATGGTAAAAATGGGTTTCCTTCCTTTTGTTTCTGCCGCAAATCTCCCTTGTCGAATGAATCCCCGGCCAAAAGCCATAAGCCAAGCCTCCTATTTCCTTTCGGTTTGGTGGCCTTCCTCCTCTCTGTGTAGTAGTTTTTTCCATCGAATGGCCTTGCCTCTTTCTTGTGCCAAGATCATGGGTAAAACTAACCCCTTAGTAACCGACCACCTCCCTTCAACTCCCTTATCCATTTAATTTTATTATTATTTTTTACTTTTTATTTTATTATTTTTTATATTTTTTTATATTTATTCTATATATTTATTATTTATTTATTTAATTATATTTGCGTAGGTCTTATTTTATATTCGAACCCAAACGAAATTCGGGTATTATAAAATCCTAGTCTGATAAGATAATTTTTAAGCTTTGAGTATCAGTTACGTGGAGCTTGGCGTAACCCATATAAGGCCTTCTGTAACTTGCATACCAACAGCGAGCCATCTGTAGCCTTCTTTTCGAACCCTTGTGGTTGGTCCATGTACACATCCTCGCTCAAGTCGCCATTCAAAAAGGCGTTGTTAATATCCACTTGTCGCAGTGGCTAGTGATGAGTAGTGGCCAAAGTGAGGATCACATTTATCGTAGAGGCTTTTACCACTGGAATGAAGGTCTCCTGGAAATCTTGTCCAGGGATCTGAGAGTACCTTTTGGCAACGAGTCTTGCCTTATAACGTTGAACCGAGCCATCATCATTTCTTTTAATCTTGAATAACGACTTGCACCCTACTGTGGAATGCCCATCAGGAAGTGAAACAAGACTCCAGGTGTTGTTGCGAACCAAAGCATCGAACTCAACTGCCACAGTTTTAGTCCATTCAGAAGACACAAGGGCTTCTTGGATAGAGACTAGTTCATTGCTCATCTAGCTAATATTGAACAACATAGGTTTTGGGCTTGTAGATGCCACAATTACTTCTAGTCATCATGGGATGACTAGGAGCAACAATCGATTTAGTTGGAACAATTTACTCAGGAATATCACCCTGGATATCATCTTTATGTAGAGTAGCATCTTGTAAGATATGTTCTTCATGGTCATCACTCTGAACAGTATCTCTATGATGTTTGCTCACTAGAAGGATCATTCTCAGCATACCTATCATTATCATATGGGGTGATGAGTGTCTAAAAGGCAGTAATTTACTACCCTTCTTATGGTACTTTATGCACCTATTATACACCCACTTGAACCGAATCATATACTATTTGCTCAAATATTGGATATTCTATTTTCACCATATACAAAGTTAATATTTATAGAGAATGCAGATATTATTACAATTTCTGTACATGCAGGAATATCCAGAGCTGAAGCGACAGAAAAGCTATGTTTAGGCCGAGGCAGAAGACCGGATGCGGCAGAATCCAGTGTGGCAGCACCAATAATGGAGGCACATCAGAAGATAAAAATATGGAGAATATTCTGGAAGATACAGCGCATCAATTGGACCAAGCTAGCATGCTCAAAGCCCATTCAAAGACCAAGCGGGAAATTCTTTCTAGAAGACGGTAAACTTGGAAATATCAGAATCCTTGAAGAAGACTTGTTCCCTACTCCAAGTTGAAGTCTATTTAGGAAAGATTTTCCCTAGGTTAAGACTATAAATATACTAGCCGACCACATTGTCTAGAGAGCCGATTTGTAGAGAAAAGCCTTCCTCCCTAAGAAATGTACTTCCACGATAACATGTTCTAAATTTCTTAAGGATAGGTGAAGGTTGTTGATATTAGTGAGAAGAGATTGATTCTTATATTCTTGTTTTTATGCAATAAAATCAGAGTTTGCTTAACCTATTGCCATTCCTTATTCTTGTATCCAAGCCCGAGAGGGAAGTTTGTAAGTAATCTATTTATCTAGCATCGAGAGGTGTAGACTCACGAAAGGGGTAAGTACGGTGTCGGTGACACTAACTCATCCTGTACTCCGGTGGAGGTATTCGGAGATGGGTTAAGAGTTTCAGCAGCTAAAAGAAGTGTTGGATTGGTTGGTGGTCAGCTTTGGTTTACACCGAGAGGTATCGTCAAGGATCGAGCATCAATAGTAATTTGACTCAGAGATGAGCGGAGTCACTTACGGACACTTTGCTGAACTTTGATACTTCTGCCCACGAGCAAGAGATTGTCGCGGCATAGGAGCACCAGCATTGTCGAGACAGTATCTGCAGTACTATCGAAGCAGTGTTGTACGATTGCATTGGACAAGAAGAAGATCAATTGAATCCACTAATTGACACAACTGGATCCTACCCGATTTCTCTATAATCGTTCTCGACTCTTTATTTTATGTTTTGTTATTTACATATTTAGTTGGATAAAACAAATCATCTTATTTGTGTTTTTATTTTATTCTCAGGATCAAGTGAACAAAGGAAGATATATTAAGTATATCAATTCCTGTGGAGATGATATACGATATACTTATTATTTTATTACTTGACGACGTGTACATTTACAATCAAAATAGCGTTTATATCACGCCTATCAAGTTTTTGGCGCTGTTGCCGGGGATTGGCAACTAAATTTTGTCTTCTTTAATTTTCTTGCCTTCTTTATTTATTATTTTTACTAACATATTTTCTTTTTTCTTTTTCTTAAAAAAAGATTTATAGGTGAGTTTCAAGTTCAAGGTTCAAAATGCAAGGAGAAAGAAGCAAATCTATTCGGGAGTTAATGTTGGAAGATATTAATCGAATCAATCAAGAATTTCTTAGATTAATTGATGATTATCTATGCCAGCCAAGAGCAACCCAACAAGTTTCTGCCTGGGAAAATTTTTGTTTCAATTACGGAGATGATCATTTAGTTAGTAATTGTCCATACAGTACTGGAACCTATGACCACAGAGAGGACCATAGATAGAACCAACAACAAAATCCTTCATGGCGTGATCAAAACGCTCAAATTTTTGATCATGACAATTTTGTTGATGTTACATATATGCCATGGCAATATAATTCTTCTCAAGAGTATCTAAATTCACTTGAGGAAACATTGAAAGCATAAATGTCTAGAATTGAAGAATTTATGACAGAGCAATCAAGGTTCATGGATGCACATATAGCTAGATTGGATGCACCCTTGAGGGATTCGGACAATCAATTGCATGACAGGGATAACATAACCCAATAATCAATCCTTGGGGATACTGAAATCCCAACACTAGAGGACAAAGAGGAAATTCTGGAACCTCTAAGTCCAGAACATGTTGATTGTCAAACAGTGGATGAGTGCACTGCTGAGGCAATTGTCGCGACAGTAGAGAAGCCTGAACAGGCCAATGTTACGATACCATTCAACGAGGCCGATGAGAGTAATGCTCTAGAAAATTTTGAGGAGTCTGATTCCCAAGATGTTACGGCAACAATGATGCTGAAAAAGGAAGCTGAGGATTACTCTCACTCACAGCTGTCAGGGCAGTTACATGAAGACATATTCGATCAACAAGATGACAATGCCATGATAATAGAAAATGAGATGGTACTAAATGAACCTTTTGAATTCTTTAAAAACTCATCTCTTCCATTGCAGGTATATTTCGAGGAGTCAAAGTTACAAGATTTGAAGCCATCACAAATAGGATATGATTGTATGGAAGATGATATTTCTGTAGTAATTCCATCTAATGTTAGTTACAAGCCAAAGTCTCTACTGATGGAGATTACTGAGAAGTATAAAAAACAATATGGGTTGATTCTTGAAGACTTCAAGAAAGATGGTTCTTCACTTGACTTACACCGAATTTTGGCAAAAGATTGTCACGGCAATTAGCTATCACAGCAATTGCCACAACAACGAAGGCTATATCCAACTATGATGGAAGCTAATGTCAATGAGGTAATTAAGTGGTTGGATGTTGATATAATTTTTTCTAACAATTTTTTTTACCTTAAGAAACAATATCAAGATGGAGGACATGCATGGAGTACAAGAGAAAATGAAAGAAAAATACCTCCACCATGATAATACAAAGGGGACTTT
Source organism: Abelmoschus esculentus (assembly GCA_035048815.1). Classification (NCBI taxonomy): domain Eukaryota; kingdom Viridiplantae; phylum Streptophyta; class Magnoliopsida; order Malvales; family Malvaceae; genus Abelmoschus; species Abelmoschus esculentus. The sequence continues at coordinate 4,320,656 of JAUCBN010000026.1, read as the reverse complement.
CTGTATTCATTATGGCCCAATCCTTTTTGGGCAGAATTGTCACTCGATGGAGGGTGTAGATGGGCTATAAGAAATATCGGAAACGACCCTCCATAAGTTTTCTTTATATTCTTATATTTTCTCTTTTATTTTATTTGATATTTTCATGAATTCTCTTAATTATGGTATTTAGGAATAATTATCTTCTCATTATTTGAATGTTTATTGATATTTATCTTTTTAGGTTAGGACAACAAAGCAGGTATAACAGAGAAGTAGTTCATAGCAGGAAGTATGCTGTCGTGGCAGTGCATAGTGTCAGAGCCGCAGCAATCCCAACAGGCAGAACAGGGTAACAGCTAGTCTACCGAGACTCTTGTCGCGGCAGTAAATGCAAACAGCTAGTAGTTCAAACGGCTACATAGCCAAGGCCTATATAAGCACTTTCTTTCTCTTGAACTATTCACTCTTGCATTCTTGTTTCTTTAGAATTATTTACTCAATCTCTCTCTTGTTATATTCGTTACAATCTCAAAACTCTCTTATTTTTTTTTCAGAATTTTCAAGAAACTCTCCCTTACTATCTCTACTTGTTTTATTAATTTTATATGTTGTGTGATTTGAGCATTGAAGACAATGCTCGGTTTGAGTTTGGGGGAGATTGAAGGTGCAGAAGCACTGTCGAGGTTACCCAATGTCGCGGCAATACCATAAAAGGGAGTAATTTTTGTTTTTGAAATTTTTTTTCTTTTAACTCTTTTCTTGAATTTATGTTTGTAATCTTGTACTGCCTTATGTCAGCTTTGCTTTAGTTTACTCCTTTAAGGCTATAGAAATTTTTCTCCTTACCATGGCCAAAGTACTGTTTTGAAGGGATAACCATAGGATACTCATGGAATTAAACTTAGAAGCTTGCTTTAGGGTTAGACAAGAAAATAAACACTTTTTGAACTTGTTTGATTTAGGAGTTCTTTTAATAAACTTAGTTGATAAAGACTTAGAACTTGTTGAAAAATAACTAGAGGTGCCTATCACCGGCTCTAGTTTTAATCTCCTTCGTTCTAGAGGTGCCCGAAATTGGCTCTAGTATGTTAAATAGGTGCTACAAAAGAAAAAGAATAAATAAGAAAAAGAAGAAAATAGAAAACACATATCTTGAGGTACCCAAAATTGGATCAAGACTTATTGTATTAAGGAGATAGCTAATCAAAGATTCTACTTGTCTTGAACTTAGAGTTTATCTAAGAAAGCCTTGAATCAGCCTTGTCCATTAAACGCACACACTCACCTAGCCCTAGAGTTTGTTTCTTAGTAAAAGTCATTGGGTAAACTAGTGGCTAAAACGGAGAAATAGACATGACCATGGTGGGGAGAATAGATGGAAAAGTAAGACCAAAGGGGAGTAAGGTTTAGCAATTTGATGTTTGGCATTTCTTGAGGACAAGCAATAGTTCGAGTTTGGGGGTATTTGATGAGTGCCTAAAAGGAAGTAATTTACTACCCTTCTTATGGTACTTTATGCACTTATTATACACCCACTTGAACCGAATCATATACTCTTTGCTCAAATATTGGATATTCTATTTTCACCACATATAAAGTTAATATTTATAGAGAATGCAGATATTATTACAATTTCTGTACATGCAAGAATATCCAGATCCGAAGCAGCAGAAAGCTATGTTTAGGCCAAGGCAGAGGACTAGACGCGGCAGAATCCAGTGTGGCAGCACCAACAATGGAGGCGCATCAGAAGATAAAAATATGGAGAATATTCTGGAAGACACAGCGCATCAATTGAACCACGTTAGCGTGCTCAAAGCCCAATTCAAAGACCAAGCAGGAAATTCTTTCTAGAAGGCAGAAAACTTGGAAATATCAGAATCCTTGAAGAAGACTTGTTCCCTACTCCAAGTTGAAGTTTATTTAGGAAAGGTTTGCCCTAGGTTAAGACTATAAATATACTAGCCGACCACATTGTCTAGAGAGCCGATTTGTAGAGAAAACCCTTCCTCCCTATGAAATGTACTTCCACGATAACATGTTCGAAATTTCTTAGGGATAGGTGAAGGTTGTTGATATTAGTGAGAAGAGATTGATTCTTATATTCTTGTTCTTATGCAATAAAATCAGAGTTTGCTTATCCTATTGTCATTCCTTGTTCTTGTATCTAAGCCCGAGAGGGAAGTTTGCAATTAATCTATTTATCTAGCATCGAGAGGTGTAGATTCACGAAAGGGGTAAGTACGGTATTGGTGACACGGCCTGTACTCCGGTGGAGGCATTCGGAGATGGGTTAAGAGTTTCAACAGCTAAAAGAAGTGTTGGATTGATTGGTGGTTAGCTTTGGTTTACGCCGAGAGGTATCGTCAAGGACCGAGCATCAACAGTACTTTGACTCAGAGATGAGCGGAGTCACTTACGGACACTTTGTTGAACTTTGATATTTTTGCCCACGAGCAAGAGATTGCCACCGCAGAGGAGTACCAGCATTGCCAAGGCAGTATCTGCAGTACTATCGAAGCAGTGTTGTGCGATTGCATTGGACAAGAAGAAGATCAATTGAATCCACTAATTGACACAACTGGATCATACTCACTTTCTCTATAATCGTTCTTGACTCTTTTATTTTATGTTTTATTATTTACTTATTTAGATAGATAAAACAAACCATCTTATTTGTGGTTTATTTTATTCTCAGGAGCAAGGGAACGAAGGAAGACATATTAAGTATATCAATCCCTGTAGAGACGATACATGATATACTTATCATTTTATTACTTGACGACATGTACACTTACACTCAAAATAGCGCTTATAACACGCCTATCATGGGGGTACTGAGGGTACTTCACTTTGAACACGAGCACTGACTTGAGAAGAACCAAAAGCAACATTGGTTGAAGTATCATGTGTTTGGCTTGCAGCTAGTGAGACTGGTCGAGGAGCATTGGCAATAAAGAAGACGCCGATGTGGAGGAAGCAGATCGAGGAGCTACAGGCGGAACACATATCTTCATTGCCCCAGGAACCACTTGAAACTTCTTGCTATGAGCTGAACAAAGTGTATTCTTCTGTGAATTCTCAGCAGGGACGCCTGAAAAAAAAAACATTTCTCATCAAATATGATATGCCTCGAAACATAGATTTTATCATTAGGAGCAAGGCACTGGTAGCCTTTATGAGTAAGGTTGTAGCCAAGAAACGTGCATGGCTGGGATCTATAGCTCAATTTATGAGCTTGGTAGGGTCGTAGGTGAGGAAAACACCTACACCCAAAAATTCTCATTGAGCCATAATCTGGACTTTTGTTGTATAACTTTTCGAAAGGAGATTGCCCTTGTAGGACTGTAATTGGTAGCCTGTTGATAAGGTAGGCAGCTGTGGCCACTATATATTCCCAAAATTTGAACGGTAGACTAGCCTAAGCTAATAATACAAGCACTAACTCCACCAAATGGCGATGCTTAAGATCAACTACACCATTCTTCTCGGATATGTGTGGAGAAGACACACGATGCTTGATCCCCAAAGTAGCAAGCATAATAGAGATTGGTCTAAACTCCCCGCCCTAATCTGTTTGCACTTCTTTGGTAGTGGAATTAAATTAATTACGAACCATTTTTTCAAACAATTGAAAAGCATAAAGAGCTTGGTCTTTTGTTTTAAGTAGATACACCCAGTAGTGTCGAGTACAAGGATTTACAATTGATATATAATATCGAAAACCATCTGAAGAAACATGTGTTGGACCCCATAAGTTTGAAAAAAAACAAGATCAAAAGGTTTTCATATATTGTGGTTGATGCATCAAATGATAATTTGTGGCTTTTGCCCATTCGACAAGCAACACACTCATTCGTTTCTGTTTTCATAGGAAAAGTAACCCTCAATTTCTTACAGGCCTTAACTAGTGTGTCATGAGCTGGATGACCCAACCTTATGTGCCATATATCATAGTCATTACATTTATTTTCTACAACATTAGCTTGTACATTGTAAGTATATCCTCTAGGTTGACTAGGAATTGCAAACTAGTATAAGCCTCCCTGCTCAGTTCCTCGTAAAATGGCAGCTTCAGTTGCTGTATCTCTAACCAAGCAATGATCAGCATGAAATTCGACAAACACACCATTATCCTTAGTAAGCTTGGAGACAGAGAACAGACTTTTAGTTATGGAAGGCACATAAAATACATCATTAAGAGACAAAGTTCTTAAGGTACTATATAAATTAACGTAACCAGCTTTGCTAATTTGCAAAGAGGTTCCATTGCCTACCACTAACTTACTTGAACCTTCAAACTCCGAACTGCCCGTCATCTTGGTGGAATCTGGTGTCACATGGTCCGTGGCACCTGAATCCATAATCCATCGTTCTCCAGGATATGAAATCGAGATCATTTGTCCAGGCATATCAGGGAGACAAGTAAAACATTCAGAATTCTTAGTAAGCGAAACCATATTTGCACTCCTAGTGAAACTTTGATCAAATCGTCTCTAGTATCTGTCAGCAGTGTGACCCAGTTTGCTGCAAATTTGGCACTGTAGCTTGACACAAACTCAACCTTATCCATTATTATAGGACTGATTGCTACGCTTTCCAATATACATGCCTCCTGAGTTGCCTGCAAGATGTTGATATTGAGCACTAGTCAAACCTTTTGGTGCTTGCATTTGTGCAACATTCACACTTACTAGAAATGTAACTTGTGCATGTTATTGTGTATGAAAACCCCTCATTTGTGCTTCAGCATCTATTAATACAGACTCAGCACCATCCAAAGAAAATGCTTCTTTACTTGTTGTGATCACGGCTATAAAAGGTTGATACTCTATTGGCAACCCATTAAGAATAGTTGCAATTTGTTCAACAATCGAAACTGCACTTCCACAGGCAGCAAGAGCATCACAAACCTCCTTGATTTGTGTCACATAAGAGCACATACTTTTTTCCCTTTCTTGATAGTCCTCAATTTACAATGAAGACTCATAATGCTTGTAGTAGATTTGTTCGCAAAAAACTTCAAAACAGTGGACCAGACATCAGATGTAGTTTCTGCACCAACAAACTGTGGAAAGAGTCCTTTGTTGGTAGTGGAGAGTAACCAAGATACCAAGGCACTATCTTGTGCCATAAAGACCTCATACTCTTCATTAAAAACCATAACACCATCATTTCCTCGAACCTTCTCTAGGGGAGGTTGAAGATCACCAGTTATCAGCCTCTTCAATCGATGGCTACGCACTGTGAGCAACACCTATTGCTTTCATAATAAAAAATTCATTTCATCGAGGGTAATATTGATCATTTTATTGGTAAAGACCTTCCCACTTTTAGGAAGTCCTCCAAGATCAGTACCCGAATTAGCCATTTGTAGAAAAAAAAACGCCACAAGATCTTACAGAGATTGAAGCCAAGTCAGAGATATCGCAGCAACGTTACACGCTGTAATCTGCCAGGGAGTTTCGATCACACTAATGGTCACTAGGAATTTTTGGCGATTGATACCATGTTGAGTAACATAAAAATAGAATTAAAGGAACGTAAAGGAATGCAGATTGATAGTAAAACTCAATGAATTCAGCTTTGCACCTTCTGCTTATTTATACACAGTAACTCCTAACCCTACTTAACAAAAACCTAACAACTCTAGTTAGTAGGTTATAACCGAGTAACTACTCAGTTGAGGAAGCTTATGGAAATCTGCGGAAGCTTGAGGAAGGTTGTGGAAGTTTATGGAAGATTATATTCAACAGTTGGTGACAGTTGAGCTTTAAATGATAGTTGACTAGTTTTGATACCCATTTTGATACTAAGGATCACAGTGTACTCCCAGTACCGAAACTTGTTCTGATACCAAGGATCACAGTGTACTCCTAATATCGAAACCCGTTTTGATACACCCATTCTTTAAAAACTAAGCGTTTTGATACCATGACCTATAGTTTCGAAACCCCTATAATAAATGCACAGCGTCTCTTTCTATTTGTGTACTGTTTCAAAATAGGTACCCCGAGTTTCAATACCGTAGCCTATAGAGGTGCATTTATGGTGGGAAGATGAAGCTCCAACGTCCATATTTTCAACAACCCCAACGGTTAGAAATCAATGAGAATGTATAAAATGAAGCATTTCAAGCAACTTTAATTATTATTGAACCTCAAGCAAACATCCAAGCATTTCAATTCAACTCCAAGCACTTCATTGCAAATCTTTGTCTCTCAACTCTTGTATTTCAATTTATTTCTTTATAATTGAGTTTGGGGAGTGTTGTTCTATATTTAGGGCATATTTATCTTGTGAGAGAAATCAATTGGACTATTTCTTATCTTTTTTAATCTCTTATGAGGTTTAAGTCAATTTTGGATAAAAAATTAGCTTATTGTAAAGGTTAGCCCTTGAACCTAGAAAAAGGTTGAATTCATCTAGTGAATTGATTAGAAAATCCTTAGTGGGAGCTAATATAGTGGATGTAGAACTTGTTTTGAAGCTTGAACCACTATATATCTTGTGTTCTTAATTTTCTTTATTTTTAACGAAAATCTTCCAACATTTTTTAAAAATGTCAATTCACTCCCTCTTGACCAAATACATTGTGTGATCAACTCAACAGAAAGGAGTATTTGCATCCAATTAGAAAATGTGTTTAATCCAAGAATAAATAAATAATAATAAAATAAAACAAATATTATTATTTAACAAACAGAATAAAAATCCAAAAATATGAAATAAAATAAATAAATATTTTAAATCAAACCAAATTTGGAAACGATAAGTAGGAATCGTGTTGAGGCCTGCACGAACACAATTTCCTTAAGACAAATTTTCTACCACTCCTGAGGTGCTTGAGTTTGATGGTAGTTTGTCTCTCAAGATACAACAACAAGAGGATCTTCAACAGTAACACAGCTGCAGAGATCCCGAGCTTTTCTTGCCTTCGCCAATCACCAGAAGAAAACGAGAGTAGAAAACGATTTGAGAGTGTGACTTGAAACTGAGAATTTCATTCTTATTTATAGGGAAAAGTTAGGTCAAAACAAGTGAGAGTTCTACTTCGAATTAAATTCAAATTTACTATGAATAGTCAATTTTATCTTATCTAATATTCTTAATTTGTATTTAAGTAAAATACAAAATCTTCTCAAATATTAAAAAAAGATAAATAATTTAAGAAAAAAATTAATCACAACGGATAAAATATCCGCAAGCCCATAAAAAACTTAAGTGGTCCAAACAATTGCATTGCTCACATAGTGCACCACAACCCAAGAGTCAAGTCTTTCAATAACAATTAAGTGGATAAGTGTATATAAACACTTCCCGTTTCATTTATCTCATCCATATAGGATAATGGGACTTCATTTCCTTACTCTATTCACGATCTTACTTTGAGCATCAATTTCTCATTCATCAGTCAACTATTTTGGAGCATATGATATATCATTCTAAAAATCTCATAGAGTAGAATAAGAATCAATAAATTTCTTATTCGAATCTCCATCTTTATTATTTCAAAATATGACTCAAAGTTGATCATTTCTCACTGTTTTTTCCAACACACCCACCACAAGTTTGTCATCCCTATTTCTATGTCCGAAATATATCCCCTTGAAGAAAACTAATCTGCATTATAAGAATCTTGTGAAGATAAAAATTAGGTGAATTAAGGAACACTCGACTATGAGGAGGTTATGATTTAACCAATGATAAATTAATTTTATCAATTAAAAGGATCGCTACAATCTCTTTTTGAAAATCTTGCACCTTCGCACTAAGGGTTTTCTCGATCTTCTCTTTCTGGTATTTCTCTAACTCGTTGAACTTCAACTGAGTGCGCGATGCCTTTTGTAGAGCTCGGGTTTTTACACCGTCAACCATGGTCAAGTCGTAAGGCTCTGATACACTTGATGATGATCGATTTTAATTGAAAAAAATAAATGGAATAAAAGGAAATGATAAATTTGTATTTCTGATAATAAAAAAAAAAGAGGACGAGACAAAAAGACTCAAATTCACACTGAAAAACTGATGATAATAGCCTAGGCATGTGTCCTTATAATACTCTAAAAAGCATTGTGTTTAGCTAAGTAAAAAAAAAATTGTTGCAATGGTCAAAATATTTTAAAATAGAATCCAACGGGAATCTAGCTAGCATCACCTAACTTCTTTGATTGAATTCTTGATGAAGATGATGCAATCATTAGTACAAAGGAGGTGGTTGATTTGTCGGCCTCTAATGTTTGCCCTCGCACCACGGATGAGACTGCCTCTTTGTGCTTTGAGGAGAAGTACCAAGGGATCCTGTATGCGAAGAAAAAAGAGGTACGGATAGAGGTTTTTCTCTTGCCTCAATCCTCTAAAAAACCTGAATAAATCTAAAAAAAACACTATTAATTTTTAAGCAAAAGACATCAATGTTACACAAGACATAATCATATCAATGTATCTTGAAGTAAAGTTCATTTTTGTGGTGATATCAACAAAAAAGAACCATTTAACCTTATCAAAGACTTTTTTTCATGTCAATTTTAATCGTTACTCGGGATCATTTTAGGAGCCTTTAAGATACTAGAATAATTTATGATTGGTGATCACATTATTAGTGATAAGCCTACAAGAATAAAAGTAATTTGATATTTCGTAATACAGGCATAAAGGGTTTCAAATGATTAACAAGGACCTTAAAACATGTTTTATAGATAACATTACATGAGCTAATGGATCAAAAATGCTTCATTGGAGACAAGTTATTAATTTTATGGACGAGTACTATATGAGTTTGATTAACTTTACTTTTACAAATTTTAACTCTAAGGGTGTGTTTGGTTCACGGAATGTAAGATTACCGTTGAGAATAAGATTACGAGAATGTTGTATTACTTACCCTATTACTGGGAATGTTGTATTATCTTGTTTGGTGGGTTTGGCAGGAATGTAAGATTACAGTGTTTGGTTAAAGGAATATAAGATAATAAAAATGTATGTTTTACCAAATTATCCTTGAGATATATTTTTCATTTTAACAGTTAAATTCTTAATATTAAAATTAAAACATTTACCTAACAATTCATAAAATATATTATCATTTTCATAGAAGATTAGTTTTTTTATTATTTATTGTTTAAAGTTTGTATCTAGATTATTTCTAAAATTAAACTTGTTATTTCTTTACCTTTGATGAATTATTTTCGTTTCTCTTTCTTTTTTAATTTTTTAACCTTTGTTTGATTTATTTATGTAATAAGTATATCTTTATTATTTAATTAAGAAAACTCCAAGGTAGAATGTATAAATTTATCTAGACGAAGCTTTAATAAATTTGAAGGAATATCATTAAATAATTCTAATGGATCAATCAACTTTATCAAACTTTATAAATTTAAGGAAATATCGTTGAATTATATAATTTACATTGTATTTGTTTAGAATATACAATTCATTCTATAAAAAAAATCTGTAGATATATATTTTTTGAAAATATCTATATATTGATTTATTATTTTATGTTTTAACTTCGTATCTTATTTATATTTAATATTTATTTATTTATTTGTATGTAATTATGCCTTATTTAATAATTCAAAATAGTAAATTAACCTAAAAATGAAAAGACATAATTAAAAAGTTTCTATTTTATCAAGGGTATTTTTGTCCTAAACACCCGGAATTCCCAAATACCTAAGAAAAGCAAGGAAATGAGATTCCCGGAATAAACACAAAAACACGCTACTGTTGGTAATCATCTTTTCCAAATTGGTGGGAATGAGAGCAAACCAAACATCGAAATAAGATTTCGGAATGTCGCATTACCCCTGAGAATGTTGCATTTCGCGATCCAAACGCACCCTAAGTAGATCAAGACAGAGCAACGTAAACTCGGCATGTAAAGTGGACTAAATTTTTTTTAAAGAATGAGGCTGGAAGACCATTCATACCTAAGACTAGGAGTGATAATGAGCTTGGTCGGCTTGCGAGCTACTCGGGCTCGGCTCGGTCAAAGTTTAACTCGGACTCGGGTTCGGCTCGGGATTTAAACGAGCCGAGCCGAACTTACATAAGTTCGGCTCTAAAAGCTCGTGAATAAGCTCGGAATAATTATATATAAACATACATATATATTTATATATACATAAAAATAATTTGTTTAGCAAAGAAAAATAATAAACTAATTGATAGTAAATCCACTAAAATAAATTAAATAAAACAAAATAAACTGAATATTATCAACTAAAACAAATTTACAAAACTACAAACAAAAAATAAAAAAATAAACTATAAATAAATAATAAAAATAATATAAAAAAAATTTTATTTCGAACCAAACCGAGTCGAGCTCGAGCCTAAAATTCCGAGCTCGACGAACCTCGAACCGAACTAAGCCCAGATATGCATGTTTTCGAACCCAACTTGGTATGGCTCGGGCTCGGCTCGTTATCACCCCTACCTAATACCTTGTTGAGATGAATTTAAAAGAAAGCAGATTTGATTTTCTCCCTCGTGAACTCGGCACAAAACATATCACTCATTGCTGGTGTTATGCAAGTCTCAACAGCTTAAAGGATTTTATCAGAGGTTGAGCCATTATCAAAGCGATAGAGATTGAAAAAAATCTCAAGCCACGTTGATGTTTTCCTCTCCTTTAAACTAACTCCCCTGTGAATTCCCCCGTCATTTTCACACGAATCCCATCATTTTTAATATTTTAACTATTAATCGTTTTCGGTTTAAAACAACTTGGACACCAAAATATGGAGAATTATGAGGCTTCGTGTGTTTATACGCCGTGACCCGTGAGTTGTCTTAAATTTTTCGCGCTTAATATTTATAATTTTAAGGGCAAAATATACCATTCATCACTTAAATATTTTCTGATTCTTATTTTGGTCATTCAAATTTTAATTTTTTTAATTTCATAACTAACTTTATGCGTTAAACATTTTTGTCATTTTTGAATATTTTAATTTTTTTTTCAAAATATTTAATATTATTGAAGGTTTAACTCATAAATATGTGTTTAAACTGTACATTTTTCTAAAATATGTGTTTAATGTTTATTGGTTGAAATACATGCCTAAAATTTTATTCTATTAGTGTTTTTAAGGTAACACCGTTAAAAAAATTTTGTTTAACTCAGAAATAAGTACCCAAACTATATATTTTCTAAGATAGTTGTCTAATAATTTTTTTAACTAATATAGATGTCTAAAGTTTTATTTTGTTAGTGTTTTAATATAATATTGTTTAAAAAAATATCAATCAATTATAATTTAATACGTGTCTATTTTAGTTTTTTATAAATAAAGTAAAAAAGAATAATTTAAAAAAATAAAAATTATAAATTTTCTTAAAAAGTGTCAAATCTCTAAACCTCAAAATTAAAATATCAAAATTGACACAACTATCATTATCAGTAGTCTCACCGAATTTCGCCGTCGCCTGAGATTATCACTCGTTTTTCCCAACAACCCATTGTTGATAATCGGTGAGAGACTTTGCAATCGGATGTTTCGCATTTATTGTTCAATATTTGATTGAAATCCCTCTTGTCGATTATTGACGATGACTGGTTGAATAAAATTAGTGATAAACTAAGACGATGATGACGAAGCAGTGGGACAAGGCTATCAATGATCGTAGTGGTACCAATTTTGATTTTAAGGTTTAGGGTTTTTAAAGATTTTGAGACTATTTAATGATTTTTAAAAATTTTAGAATATTGTTTAAAGTAATTTATTTTATTTTTTATTTATTTTTAAAATAAAAGCTACATGTCAATCTATTATTGGGTGATAAATTTTTTTAATAATGTTATCTTAAAACACTAACGAAAAAAAAATTTAGGTACCTATTTCAATAAAAAATATTGTTAGAGGGCTTATTTATAAGTTAAACCTATTATTAAATAAAAATGGTTTAAAATAAATAACAAAATCATATTTTGATAAATGGGTCGTTGTTGAACCATTAACCATCAATAGCTTCAGAATCGATAGTCGTTTTAACATGATGAGTCTAAATCTGATGATTGTTTAACTAGAAAATATCTTAAAATTTATGAATCTCGACCGAAGTTTTTCAATTTCTCCACTTTTGATCTCTTTTTCATAGACTTTGGAGTGTTTTTAATAAAATAGAGAACGAATTTAGACTTCGACAACAAAAGAAAGTAACTGATAAAATTTAAGATCAAATGATCGTCATCTACGACCATTATAATGACGAACAACATGATAGAGATGACTCGCGGTCGAGAGAAACATTATTTTATATATTATTTATTTTAAATTATTTTAAAACTACTAATATTAAAAATACTATATCATAAAAATAATAAAAAATATTTTAAAATGACATAAAATGTTTGATACATAAAATTACGCGTGAAAAAAATACTTGAGTAATGGACAGTACATTTTACCCTTAAAAGAATTTGATATGTAAAGCTTTGTTAAAATGAAAAAAAAGTAACATGCTTTGAGTGTATTAGTATTGCATATTTCACTTTTAAAAAGAAAAGAGAAGGTTCTAAATATAGACCGGGACATTTATATTACTACAAGAAAGAAAAAACCGATTAGATTAGCGTGATATATCTGTATTATTCTGAAGAAAATGGCTAGTACGAGTATCCCACACAAAAAACTACACCGCAAGATAACCAACCCCAACACTCATCAGACACGATGTTCAAGTTATAGGAGAAAATAAAACAATGGAGTTGGATTCAAGGGGACATTTTAAAATACACATTCAAAAACAAAGTCATTTTTTTCACCAGGACAAACAGGATCGAAGTAGAAGTGGACCGACGGAGGAGCTAAGCATATCACTCAGAGCGACCTGTACCTCATTGGAACCATGCTCGGCACTAATTAAGCTAGAAACAAGAGGGAATAATTGAGGTAAGTTCTTCTCGAACAAGGTTTCTCCAAAACCACAAATGGCCTGCATAGTCATCACAACCAGAGGTGCACGGGCAGCCAATTCTCTTCGTTTACCAGAACCTAAAGGAATAAACCATTGTGTTTGTCCGTTGGGAGATGTTTCAGGAACATATCCGGGGCGTGTAGTGTTGATATAGAACTGCAATATCTCCTGGCAAAGATCCACAAGATGGGACTCCACTTCAGCCTCCTCATAACCTGGAGGCTTATCCAATACCAAATTCTGCAAGAATGTAAGGCAAAACTGATACGACTCATTCTCAAGGCGCAATAGAGGAGGATCTTGTAGCTGGGTCATGGGACCAAACTCTTGAAGCTTGGAACGTAGTACCGTATTATTGTTGATCCTGTGAGCATGGGACGCAACGGCATGCATTGCCTCGAAGAGGACTAAAGTACTCTTAGTGGAAAGGTGAGTTCGATACATGTTGTAAATTTCCATCATTGCCTGTTAGGAGATGAGCACGAGTTAAAGTCGGTCCACTTCAAACATAAAAAATCTATTATTTAGTGACATCTTAGTTACAAACATTAAAAAAAATAAAGACGCAAAGAAAAGAAAAAGAAGAGGACTAATTCCAGAAAATTAAGTTGGACTAATAATAATAGGTCCAAGGTCATTGTCTAAGATTAAGGAAGCAACATTCAAAGACTTGTTACCTGAATCAAGAGAAGCTGAACAGCAGCTCGGCACTTTGCGTCCGATAATAAATCATAAATGCGCTGTGGTCTAAAGCTCTCTGAATCACCATGAGATGTGTCAGAACCAGCTGAAGCCTCACTGCTTTGGCTGTTCAAAGCATGCCCACTGATTCCAACCATCCTATCCCCACTAACAATGAAAGAAAAATCAGGAAGTGTAGCATTAGCAGCTTCTTTTAGTGAAGAAACTACTTCCAGCCACTTCTCCTCTGAAAAAAGATCACCCGCATTGCTCATCAAACGTACAAATGCGGCAATTCCAATACCAGCTAGGCTCTGGTGGGGACGCTTGATAAAACTTACAAGTAATGACAGAACCTTACTCAAAAGAGGATTGACAGTATTATAGAAGTTCACGAATAGATCTACAACTAACTGGAGCGCCAATGTACATGTCTCATAGAGCCATGCATCTTGATTTTGTTCATCCATGTCATTAACAACCCCCAGATCAGGTGAGTCGCTACCTGATGGATCAATAGCATGACGCACATAGTCAAATATTGGAAACAGGACAGATTCAAACACCCTCTCCCACAAAGGTAGTGAGAAGAGGTGACCATGGTTGCGTAAAGTTTCAAACAACACTTGTAAAGCACTCTTCCTAATTTCTGGCCTTGGGTCAAAGCTGAGCTCTGATAAACCTGAACAACAAAATTTGATGCATTTTCAGAACAAAATGCATTTGTAAAGTATTAGGATAAAAGCACCCTTAAAAACACGAGCAATTTCAAATATATAAAAACTAGTTCATTTTTCCTTACCAGCCAACAACGGGAACCAAAAATAGAGATGGTCATCCCTATCCACTAGCTCTCCATTATCTTGTCTTCCATCTTTTCCCTTGTTAGGTGAACATGGAGAAATCTTCCCTAATTCCTTAACCTTATCTTCTGATGAGGAGCCAAGATCCCCTTCTGCAAGCCTTGTGGCACAGAAACGTAGAAACGCAATTGCATTGAGACTAATGTCTTTGTTGAATCTACTGTTGGTAAATGCTACTAGGCAATTCACACAATCAGTGAAGGTGGTTGTTTCAGTTTCAGTAATGTATGGGAAATAGTCTCGAATAATCTTTTCCATTATTTCAAAGGCTAATGGGACGATGTTTTTGTGGTCATCATAAGCTGCAGTAGAGAAAACCTGAAAAACATTTATCAGTTCTGTAATAAATTGATCAAGGACTATGGTTTCAGAAAGTTATGAGAAATTGAATACCATGAACATGCTCTTCCATCCTGATTTGACATTATTGACTCGAGATAACATCATCTGTGAGACACATCTGATGATTAATTCTCGGATTTCAACAGCACTGCTCTTGCGCATAACAATGACAAAAGGCTTCATAAATTCATTCTGAAAATTGTAATTAGCCAACTCTTCTCGCTCCAAAAATTTCATTGATAGCTGCCGTAAAGAGTCCATTGCAAAAATTGCAATTGACAGATTTTCAGAACAGCCAATAGTCACAAAGAAATCAGAGAGTACAAGCCAGATGTTTGACCATACAAGCCTGATCCGGTTCATGTTATAGTGTCTGTCAGTAGATCAGAAAACCAACAGTTAAGAAATAGGGGGAAAAAATAGTGCATTAAAATAAGATATAAGAGGAGTGGAATAAATCTTACGCAATCTCAACAATCTTTGTAAGGCTAAAAACCCGAGGATCAGACATCGATTGCAGCTCCTCCATGGACACCTTGCAGAGAGCCTTAACAAAGTCTATGATAGCCTCACTATTCAATTTTTGACTACGTGTGAATATACGATTCATTTCACCAACTTGTTCTAACATGTTGAGATTGGAGACTAAATTGTTCATCTGTTCAGACGTGACTGCCCCAGCAGAACTACCTCCAATACCTGCACTATCATATGAGCCCCTCATCAATGAAGCCGCAGCATACTGAATTCTCCCTGGTCCCTTCTTCTTCAAAACAGGAAGGACAGTTGACTTATTAGCTTGTTTAGATTTTTCTGACTCATTCTGAGGAAAGGAAAAGAAAGTAGCATCTGGAGGAGCACCCTCTCCCAAGAGATGCAAATGCTCAAACCGAGACACACATGTCAAAATATGCTCCCAAGCTTCTTGTAAATAATTTCCATCTTCATCTGCAATTGTAACTATTGCCTATTAACAATGTAAATGGAAATTCACTGTTAGATCAACAAGCCAATGGAAATTTTATTTCAAATAAAAGGATCATCTTAACAAGTCCCTAAGGACACTTTTTAATGTTCCAATTCAAAAATTAATTTCATTCAAGACATGGGGAATGATCACATTCAGTAAAAAAGAAAAGGTGTAAACTTGCCCTAGTAGCACTCTCCACTCTCTGTATCATAGGTTACAATTGACTATCAGCAAGCTAAAATGAAAAATAAATATATAAATAAGGGTTCTTGCTGAGAGGAATATGAGGCATCACATAGCTTGCCAGGTTACAAGCAAGTTATTGGGACAAGATAAAGGGAAAAAACAGGAATTAAAAAACATAAAAGGTTTTAGATTAAAAATATAAGAAACGTACTAACAAAATACAATGCAGATGAAGCAAAATACTAACCCTGATAGCATCTATATTTTTCTGCTTGATATCTGCAGGAGAATGTAGTGAAGT
The DNA here is from genome assembly GCA_035048815.1 of Abelmoschus esculentus. NCBI lineage: Eukaryota > Viridiplantae > Streptophyta > Magnoliopsida > Malvales > Malvaceae > Abelmoschus > Abelmoschus esculentus. Next base: position 4,304,404 of record JAUCBN010000026.1, on the reverse strand, counting down.
AAACTTAGCTAATGAAGTGACAAAAGCATCTCTATGAGTCTTCATGGACATCACAGCAGTTACATGTATTGCATAGCGGAAACCTTCAAGACATAATGCTATCACTATTTCATCATCACTTTGGTCGAGAGGCACACTGAAGGCAGCCAGCATAGGAGCCCAACACACCTCAACCATGAATCTCAGAACCACTACATCTGTGGCTGCATAATAAACTGACCTACAAATTGCCAGTACAAACGAAATCAGGGAATATCAAAAACAAACTTTCCTTGCCAAATAGGAAATGCCATATTTCTTAAAATGTGTCGTGCTCAGTCATGGGTGAAAATCCTATTTAAAAAATGACAGGGTAAAAGCCAAAAATGTCTGAAATAGAATATAATATTTACAACATCTCAAATCATTGACTAAGCACGAACTAGGTAAAAAAATGAATGAAAAATACTTATTGAAATTCGACTTTATTCTAATGAATAAATGCGTAAAAAATTATTATTATAAAAACAAAAAGGCACAAAAAATGAGTTCAGCTAGCAATACACGGTCAAACGGGAATCTCTATATATAAGGGAGAACAATACAAAAGCTTAAAAACCAATTAATCTTACTCGGATTTCCGAGCTTTCTCTTTAAATTGTTCCTGCATGTGCTTGATAAGATCATCACTGGTCTCCATATGTTGGTCATCATCACGCTTGCGAATCACAATATTCAAGATACTGTCCAAACCTAATATTCTTTGGGAGTTCATTGACTGCTTTTGCTGCACAGACAAATTATCTTCTTTCATTTTGATCTCATTTCTCGATATTCGTTCGTATAATGATCTTAAGTACTCCTCTGGCAAATCCTTTCCATCATCTATGCCACGATTGTTTCTTATGAAATCATCAGCTGACATCTGCACATATCAATTAAGAAAGGGAGAACTACATCAATTTTCTTGCATTAACAGCCAATAAGATCAGAAAGAGAGTGTATATGCACCTTATTCTTAACCATAGGATTATGAGCATCGGTATTGAGCAATATGACAGAGTAAGCAAGGACATAAGCTGTATCAGCACTGGTGAAAGCCTTTGGATTACATTTGCAGTAACGCTCAGAAAACTTTTCCATGATTCGATCAATCTTTTGCGCCTCACCAGGCAATCTAAAACCTTGCAGAAAGGCTCGAATGGCACCATCAAACTCCATGCCTTGAAAGTCAAAGGAGTCAACATAGGCATGCATCACTTTCAGTGATAAATCTTCCCTTTCTCCAAGATAATCACCAATCAATGTTTTATTCAGACCAGATGCATTTTTAAGAAAACCAGCAATCTCCTCCGGGGAGTCGCCAATCTTATTTGCTTTAATTAGAAATTCAATTCCTTTCTTAGGTTTCCGATTAAAAAGTGATATACCTTCCTGCCACATTTTAAATTAGATCACGTGAATGACAATCAGATAAAATGAAGACAATGTCGGACCACTTTAACATATATCATCTACATACATACCTGAAGCTCAAGCTTGTAAGCTCGACGTTGCTCAATTGTTAAAGCATCAGAAGCTTCACTAGAGGCTTCAGAATGAGAATCTGATCCTTCAACAGCCTCATCTCCATTCCCATTTGCAATGGGGAGATTTACAGGTTCAGGACTGTTTTCAAATGCTTCAAATCTCTTTGCAGAATGAGGATCTGGAATGCGCAACTGTTTGTTCATCCAGTCTCCCATTGATTTTAAAACAGCTACTAAACACTTCATAGCTTCAAGTTTTATCGTTGATTCCTGTGGTGGCAACAGCGTTGTAGCTGTACCACTAGGAACACCTTGAGCCGTTTTCAAAAGTCCATTGATCATTCTGGAAAGAACCATAATGAAAAAATGAGAAATAAGCAAAATTCATTAACTTCTACAAAACATGTGATTGTTAACTTTGATGACATTGTTTAAGAGTACCAAACATACCTCTCAAATATGTTTGATGAATTGACATCACAATCATAGTTGAGAAAGATATCTACCAAGATCTGTGAATCAACACAAATCTTGTCCAGAAAACGAAGAACTATCATCTTTTGCTGAAAATTAGGTTGAGCAACATTTTCCAGGACCCTGAGGACAATCATGGGAAAAAATACTCCGATCTCGGCTTTCAAGCCAGCTCGAAACCTTGACACCAGACTAATGAAAATGGAGCAAGAAAGCTGGAAAACAATTATAAGAGATGAAGCACTGTTCTTCAAAAGGGATAAACACAGGTATTGCTTTATGGCACCTAAAAACCTGTACCACCAGAAGAAATCTTTCAAATTCAGGAAAAGGAAGTATCAGGAAAAGTATTGTGAGCAAACAAAAACTAAAATGTGGGAAAGAAATAAAATATCATCTCAATATAACTATGAAGTAAAACTCTCGAGCATTGAAAACTAATGGTAGGGAAGATGGAAAAGGAGATGGAAGGAGAATTTGTAATTTATATGGTTGAGATTCAATATCAGATTTGTTATTTTGTAACTCAACCTTCCTTTCTCCTTTCCATCCTTATCATAAAGAGTAAAGGTGGTGCTGAACCAGCACTATGAAGGCAAACTAAATGGGTGACTGAAATTAACAAGCAAATGCTCAATAGCATTCTAAAATAATCAGAGGTGATAAAACTAATTTGTCAATAAAAATACACCTTAACAAAACATCCAGAGACAATTGCTAAATTTTCATGTCTGTTGCCACAAGATTAACACACAAAGATTTAAATATTTAGCAAATTTCCAACCCAGCAAGATTTACTCTAATGCACCTCGACATGAAAAAACACCGAGGTGTTCTCAAACAAAATAAAATGCTCTAATTCTTTGGACAATCCTCATACCTAGGGGTGATAATGAGCCTAGCCGGCTCGTGAGCTACTCGGGCTCAGCTCGGTCAAAACTCGGCTTGAGTGAGCTCAACTTGGGATCGGATTCGGCTCGAGACATTAATAGCCGAGCCTACCCAAGCTCGGCTCAAAAAGCTCATGAACAGGATCGGAATAATTATATTATGTGTATGCCACATATACACTAAAAATAATTTCTTTAGAAAAAGAAATGCAATAAAATAAAATATGAGAAATCCACTAAAAATAAATTAACTAAAATAAATTGGGCACATTTTTCCCTTTCTTAATACTGAATTTAGTTTCGGTGTTGGTTATGAAAGGGTTTTTAACAAGGTCTTATCTTTTATAAAAAAAAATAACAAAATTATCTATTTTGAGTCGAGCTGAGCCGAGCCCGAGCCGAGCCCAATAATATTATTTCCGAGCCCGATCCTAAAATTCTGAGCTTGCCGAGCCTTGAGCCCGAGCCCATTAACATTGTTTCCGGGCCTGCTCAAGCTCATCTTGTTATCACCCCTACTCATACCTAAGAGTCTATGCCTTATAGTTGTTTCTGTATAAATTGTATAAATCCTATTACTCTAGCGATAATATATGCCTGTGCAGCAAACTAGTATCAAGATTAAAGAGTTGCATATCACACTATTCAATAACATAACAGCAAAGCAGATGAACAATCAAGGAGCTAACCATAAGAAAATTTTCAACCGGCAATCTGATATAATCACAAAAATCAGATAAATGACTGCAACGAGTAAACGTTAAAGATACCTTTCACTTGTCCTAAATATAGCTCCAGCATTCTCTAACAATATCTTCAACAACTCAAGTGCCACAATTTTCCCTCTCATCAAGTGAGGATCTGCCAAAGCCTCTTTTGGTGGTGTCTTCATCGACAACTTGCAAAGTGCTCTAAACACCAAAAAGGCATCCCTTCTCAACTTATTCCCAATCTGAACCTCCAAATCATCATCTCTCTCCATTTCACCATCCACCAACTCCCCTTTCCTCCCTTCCAATGCAGTCTTATACATGCTAATCTCCCAATATTTTGCATCCAACATATCTTTATCAGTAGAATCCAGCAAGTCAGTTGGATTAGTGGTTTCAACAGCAGTGGTTTCGAATGCACCATCATGGCCGCCTAAAGAATCTTTACCCAGTGCCGCTGGATTCAATACTCCATCAATGTCCTGCATAATTTTAGTTATAAACCCTTGAACAAACTGAGTCATTGATCCATCAGCATCGGAGTTCTCAACAGGTTCCATTAGTTCAGCCACAACAATTGGTTGAATCGGAACAGTAGATGAATCAGCCTCCATTCTCCTAAAAACAATCACTGACATTTGAACCAAAGAAGCCTTTGCCGTCGTTTGATTAACTACATTTTTACTCCCTAAATATATGTCATAACAAGTTCTCACAATTAGCAACAAACAATCACCATGGATCCGGAGAGAAATGGATGTTACCGCCGATAAAAGTGTTTTCAAGACTAGTAATTCAACAGCATCATCGCCTGAATCGCAGCATTTGCAGACGGATTGTATCAATTTCGATAAGAGCTGAGCCTCGGGACCTCCGGTGGTGTCCGCTTCGCCACGCAAGTATCCATAGGCGATTAGTTTCTGAATGCAATCAACCGCCGGTTCAACGATCTTGTTAAAACCAGTGGCGCAAGCGTTGATCAGAGGGCTTAGAATAGCCTCCGATTCAGCAAGGGAATATTCCACCGGACCGCCGTCATGGAGTGGACCGGGGGTCGAATTATCGGGCTCTGGATCCGAAGGAAATAAAGGCGACTTCGTAGTGAGTTTCTCGAGGAGAGATTTGCATTGGTGAGCAAGCTTGGAGTGCTTCCGCCATGAAGCGTTCTGGATGATCTTCTCTAAGGCCGGGACTACCACTTGGCTCAAGCGGGAATCGGCTTCCGAAGAAGCCATTCCCGAGTCAGATATTGTACGCCGGTTCCAAACTATGATCTAGGAAATGGTTAGCGAACTGCTAGGGCTGGTTCTTTTACCGCTCTTTACTTGGAGTGGGCTGAGTAAGAATGGGAATCGAGTTGACTCTCGGTGAGTCCACACGGTTAGCTTGCCTCTGTTCTAATTGCATAAAAAGTGTACTGATCCCAGAGAAGGGAAGGAGAAAGGGTGACTTGGTTTGATACAATGGAGCCGAGCAGAGAAACTGCTGGTTCAGATCCAGATCGGGTTTTGATTTTTTGGTCACTCCAAGTTTGAAACCCAATAGACTGAAATGCCCCTTTAGTAGCTAAGGGATTGAGCTGTGATTATTAATTAATAATGTTTGAAAGGTTAACCGTGATATTTAGTTCAATAAAACAACCGTCCGCTATTTATTAAATGATAGAATATAAATAAGATTTTTTTATTTATTTAATTAAATATATAAATATAAATAAGGAATTATTCGTTCATTTATATTTATGAATATTTGATAATTTATTTATTTATGTTCTTTTAAATTTATTTACATATGTATTATTTTAGGTTAATAATCAAAAGTTTTTTCAAAGTTTAATTTTTGATTAATTCAGTTTAAAATTGATTAATTAATAAAATTAATCTAATTAATTTAAAATATTAAAATTTTAATATATTATATATGTTTGTTTATATTTGTTTGTGTTAGTGTATGTTTAATTGTGTGTGTTTTTATTTTTTTGTTTATGTTTATTTATCATTTTAACGAACAAATACGAATAAATTACATTCTTTAGTGAATGAATATAAATAATAATTTGTTTTCCTTTATATTCATATTCATTTGTTTTGTTCTATTAAAATTAAACGAATGATAATAAATACACTATGATTTATATTCATTTAATTCATTTATAAGCGTAATTGATGATGGCTATGAACAAAATAGTCATAAATGATAAAGATAAATTTTTAAAGTGACGGCGGAATTGATGATAGTTATGAACAAAATAGTCATAACGATTAATAATGATTAAAAACTATAAAAAATTAAATTTTTAATAAAATTATTGAGAAAAAATAACTTTTTATGTTTTTCTAAAATAAAATAAAATATTAATAATTAAGAGTTAAAATTAAAATTATTTTTATAACGTATTACGTCATTATGTTAACGGAAGTTAACGAATTAATGATTAAAATAAAACGATACAATAACGTAAATGATTTAATAATTTTTTAAAAATTGGTGATCATGGATTATAAAATCTTTGGCGAAGTTTACTCTTATATTTGTTAAGTATTAATTAAAGGATTAAATAAAAAATAAACTTTTAAATTATATTTTTTGAATTTTAGGTGTTTAATATATATTTTTATAAAAATATGTGTTTAAAATTTTAATCGTTATAATTTTAAGTGTTTAATTATTAATAATCATTTTCAAATATTGTTATCTAATCAAAATGCGACATGTGACATAGATATTAAATTTTATTTTTTAAAAAAATTTAAAAAAAAAGTGGGGTTTCTAATATTTAAAGTTTCAAAGTACTTTGGTTCCACGATTCTTCTTCCTTCTCCCTCCTTGTATTATTAAAATTTATATTTTTCTTTCAAATATTGTGGTTTTGATTAGGGGTGTTCAAATGGGTAATTCGATCGGTGGTCGAACCGAATTATAAAAAATAAATTAATCGAACTTTTTAAAATTTTAATCGTTTACCGAATCGAATTTTTTTTGAAATACATTAATCTAATCAAACAAATTTCGTCTAATTAATCAGTTAACTCAGTTAACCGAAATTTATTATAAAATTTTGGATAAATTAACAAATGATTACTCAACAATATTAAAATAGTCTTTTAGCCACCGAACTTTCAAAAATTATAAAACAACCATTAAACTTATCTAATTATTATAAATTGATCATTTAATTATTGTTTATTATAAATTATTGATAAAAATTAAAAAATTTAATGAATATTTTTTAATAATTTAATAAATATAATTATCATTTTATATTAATTTGATAAAATCTAATAACCAATTTATAATTTTTAAAAGTTCAGTGACTAAAAATAAATATATTAATATATAAAATATAAAATTTCAGTTAATTCAGTTAATTCACATATTTCGAATTAAATTAACCGTTAACCGAACTTTTAAAAAAACTTTAATTATTTATCGACCGAACAAAGTTCGATGACCGACCATTTAACCGAATTAATTTAATTTGATCGTTTAATTCAGTTTAACCGACCGTTTCAACACCCCAAAGAGTAGATTACTTGGGATTGAAGCTTTACATAAACTGGGGTTTGGGTTTGAAGCTTTACAGAAACTGGGGTTTCAATTTCAGAACTAACAAACAATAATTTATAGATTTTTTAAATTTTAATTTAAAATTTAATGGTTTAGGTTTCGTTTAAAAATAATTAAAAATGCAAAGATGGGTAAAAAAGATAGGAGGAGAATCATTTAGGCACTTAAAGTTTAAAAAATATATAATTTAGATATTTTTTTTTATAAATACTACTAAATTTTTATTAAATTTATAAAAAATTATAATTATAACGTAATTAAAAAATAAAATAATTAGATTAAAAAATTCAATAATTCTTACAACCCAAAAACAACAAAAAATAAAATTCCTATGAAAATAAGCATAACAATAAAATTAGCAACTTTCAGAATATTCTTGTCTCTGTCCAAACGAGACGCATAGTGAAGGAAGGAGTTGTAGGCGATTCAAACTGTCGTGCAAAAAGTACCGCTTCCCGGGACTGATTTTATCGGCAAACAACCATCAACTGAGTGGGGATAAGTCTTTCCAAGTGATCACCAACAAAACAATAAATCAGAAAAATAGCATCGATTGAATCTCTGTGCGAACAACAACCAATCGCTAGGGTATGCTACAACATGCCATAAGGACAGACGAATCAAATTCCCCCAAAAATAAAAACATGTCACAAGGACGAGAAAAACATGTCACAAAGACAGAAAAAGAGATCCTTATTAAATAAAACAAGAAAAAGAGATAGATCCGGTGGTCGACAACCAACACTAAAATTGATTGTCGACCATCGATCAAAATAAACGACCAGAACGAAAAACCGAAAAAATGAAATTTAGAAAGAAACGACGGCAGAGGGTTATTCACCTAATAATTTTTTAGATATTTATTTTTTAAACATTAATTAAAAGGTTTAAATATATATTTAATACATAAATTAGATATATTCTTTCAAGTTAGTACTTTAAATAATTTTTGTTTTCAAATTAATACTTGAACTAGACACACACATTAAAATTTAAAAAAAAAAAAAACTAGACACATTATATCAATTTGATATCTAAACTTGTAATTTTATTAAAATAGTCTATTTAAAATTACATAAATTTAATTATCTAAATTCTTACCAATTAATTTTTTGTTCTTCTCCTCATAACGTTTTTTAATATAAAAAGTAACAATAAATATATGTTTTTTTACGATAGAATGCAATTATCCGATTATTGTTTTTATCAGTTAGATTTGATTAATTTGATAGTATAAAATATTTAAATCAATGATTTTTTATATAAATATTTAAATTATTAAATTTTTTAAAATAAAACCAAATTGATAAATTATATAAATTTTAAAAAATTTAAAAATTCAATATATTAATAAATTATCAAAATAGCAGATAAAATTAAAGTTTAAGTATTAAAGTTATAACAATTTTTTAGTAACAATTGGAAGAATAAATCTAATTCAGATACTTAGTGGATAACAATTGACAATATAAAAAAAAATATTAATTAAGATGGGATAAATTAACATGATTGAGTTATCTACTCTTAACATTTAATAAATAAGGTAAACTATGTAAAATATCATTAAACTTTATTTTTAATTTATTTTAATTATTAAAGTTTTAAAATATTTGATTCATTCACTGAAATTTTAGATATTAAATGTTTTTATTACTTTTTTTATGAATATTTTAGTGACGTTTGGTACCGATGAACGTACAAATTTCTTTAAATTTGAATGATATAAAGCTTCATCGGCATGGAAGAAACAACATATTAAAAAATGAGCTCCGTCTGATGACGAAAAAATAAGGGTGATAATAGGATAAGAAATAAATTGAAATTGTGGGAATTCGAACTTATGGGTACGAAGAATAACAAAAATCATAACCTATGGTGATTAGATAAAAATATTTATCACGAAAACTTAAATGGAATATAGATGAGGATTGTTATACTTGAACTGAGGTGATAACCAGATCACACCCGTATAAATCACCTTGAGGATCTCTAGAAAATATTTGCAAGAATTTCTGATATTTTATAAAGTTGGATGATCATAAGGATAATTTATCCATTTTCAACAAAATCGAGTTTCTCATAACCCGAGTATGGTCGGCCCGAGTAAGTTTAAAAATTCTTTGTGAATTTCATAAAAAATTTTAAAAAGTGATCTATCTATCTTTCTGAACCTGATTTTATCTAGCTTTATTTAAAACATAAGATGATTGGTTTTGATATGTATTTTAAAATATATGAATGTTTGGGCGTTGAAAGATCATAAAATTTAATAGAAAATTTATTAGAAAACAAATTTAGCAATTGACCTTGAAAAATCACCAAATATTATAAAAAAAAAATCTGAAAGTGAGCCTTATATTTTTATAATCATATAAAAATTTAGATTCGTTTAAAATAGACGGTTCTCGGTTTCAAGTTAGACATTAGGGGTTATTATTTTTTTAGTGAAAAAGGTTAGAATAAAAGACAATAAATTATTTCCAAAATCAACTAGGATGATGGTTTTAGAAATTTGTCATAAATCGTACGATAAAATTAGAAAATTTAATTTATATGATTATAAAAATTATCAAATCTAGTTTTTTTAGAACAAATAAATCATGATTTGGAATTGATAATAGTAGTTACATATTTTATTTTTAAAGGTAGTATAGGTTGGCTATGTTCAATAGTTAATATTTTAATCATACTTTTTTATTTATTTTTTAAATCAACTAATAGTGATTATAGTAGTACTTGTTCTAAAGTATACTCTCAATCATTGGACATTGATCGCTCAATCACTTTTGATGGCATCGTTGATGCTCGAACATATGATCTCTAGGAACAACTACCGTTCCTTTAACCACTGAGGTAAGATAACTCGTGCACAATCACTTTTTTTAAATGGTTTAGTTGTTGATAAAATTAAATTTATCATTTATGTTTGTAATTTTGGAGATTTAATGTTGAGTATTTATTTTAGGGTTAATTACTGTAAAAGTCACCTTTGTTTGTTCCCAGTACAGATTTGGTCACTTATTTTAAAAATCGATCAATAAGGTATTTACATTTTCAGTGTGTAAACTTTTGGTCACTCTGACATTAAATGCCGTTAAAGGTTGACAAAAAAATGAATTAGCATAATAAAAAAATAATTACTTAATAGTCCCTAAATAATTATTTCTCTTTTATTTCATCTTTAATTTAAACATCTAAATTTTAAAACCTTATCTTTTTATCATCTTCCAAAAAAACTTTCTTTCTCTAAAGGACAGGTTTTGCAGACAATAACTGGCTTAGTTTCCTCCTTTAATCCACTCACAAAACTACATATAAAATAATCTCCTTTCAATCAGAGATAAGGAGTATATTGCAAGTATCAATGCCATGAGCTCTTCAGTAGGAAAAAAAATTAGAAATTAAATGGAATCAACGATGAAACAAGTAATACAAATAAGACTAAGATATATAACCAATTTTTGGTGATCAATGTTGCTAAAACTCTACCATAAAACTAATACATTACGCCAACAAAAACGCTTTCAAGAGGATTCAATTCCTCAGGCTTTGTAAAAGACTAATTAAAAGTAAAAAGAAAATGTTATCCGAACATGTATTTACAACCCCGCATCTCAAAAAACGAGTCGAGATTTATTAATTTTCTATTGTCTGAATCTCGCCTATCATAATCCGGTTGCTGACCACGTTGAACACCAAAACAGATGCCTCATCTTCTTTCCTTTCCCCTTTGAAGATCCACCTGGGTCAACTTCGACATCTTGGTCGAAATCCATAACGCTTGTGTTGCCGAAATTCACACTTTTGGTTCCCAACTCTGTGAACTTTTTGTCATGTGCCTTTGAAAAGCGATCTCAAGCACATCACCTGGTAGCAATTCCTATTTCCTTGTAGTTGAGGAATATTTCAATGAACTCATGATTGGGATCAATAAATTCCGACAATAGTTGTTAAACTTAAGAAGAAATGACATATCACAAACACAAAAGAGGTCATAAACAAAGACATTGAACAAATGATAGAGAGATAAATAACAATTATCCGCCATGTCTTTACTGGTTCAAGAACACAGCCATCCAAGTAACATTGTTTTCTCATCTAGTGTAAAACAACTTGAATAGAAAATAATACAAATATAAAAAACTAAGACATCCTTAGGATAAATTAGAATCAGACAAGCTGCAAATAACTCCATCAGTAAATATACTCTATGACACTGATCACGTTGGGTTTGGATAAATTGAATGATATGAGACTCATTTCATGTTGATGTGATTTTATATGAATAAATTGATTGATAAAAGTCTCATTTCATGTTGATGCGGTTTTATATTGAGTAAATTAATCGATATTTTACTTACAAAGGGAAGAATTAGGTTTTGGGTAGGTGAATATTTAGAGAAAGAAAGATGATGATAAAAAGATAAGATTTTAAAATTTATATGTTTAAATTGAAGATGAAATAAAAGTGAAATAATTATTTAGGGACTATTTAAGTGATTTATTTTCTTTTTTATTATGTCAGATATCTTTCTGTCAACCCTTAACGGCATTGATTGTTAGACTAACTAAAAGTTTACACACCGAAAACGTAAATGACCTTATTGATCGATTTTTAAAATCAATGACTAAATCTATACTGGGAGCAAACAAATATGACTTTTACAGTAATTAACCCTTTATTTTAAGGGTAATCTTTAGTCGTGGTTACTCTCGTTTTTTTTTAGTTTATTTTGATCACCTAAATTCAAAAAAAAAAATCATTCTTATCACTTACGTTTCGAAACATTTATATTTCGGTCATTAGTCTTTGTTACTAGCCTAACGGGTCATTTAAAAAATAAAAAATAACCCACATGTATAAGAGAAGAAAACAGTTATTAAAACCCGGTTTTTCGCCGGAGATGTTATGGGTTGCCGAAAACGACAAAGGTTGTCCTCGAAAATTACCGAAAATAGTGATAAGTTTGATGTTTTACCAGATGATGTTGTCATTTGTATACTTTCTAAACTTAGCTCCTCTGCCCGTTGCCCCCCCGATTAATTATTTCCCACGCTACCACGCTTTACTTCTCTGTTGTGATTCAGTTTAACGACAACGACGACTCTTACCTTAGAGTTGGTGTGGCTTTATGCGCCCGGGCTGCTTTTCTTGGCCACATCGACGCCCTACGTGAGCTCGTCCATTGTCTGCGGGATGGGTATGGCATCCAGCAAAACAACATGAGGGATGTCAGTTTCTCGTCCAAGCCATTGCTGAGTGATTTTGGTTGCAATGTTTTGGTGCCGAAGGTGCATCCGGATAACAAGTTCTTAGCGAAAAGTGGTTCGATGCTCGGGGCGGTATGTCCAACGTGGGTTTGAGGCTTTGCTCGCACGTTGGTTGTGGGAGACCGGAGATAAGGAAGCACAAGTTTTGCCGATTAATAGGTTACAAACTGAGATTATACATGTGGATTATTTTATTTTTTTTAACCGACCATGTCAACTGCCTGTTAGACCACTAACTGAGATTAACGACCCAATGATCAGAACAGAAACGTTTCAAAACGTAAGTGGCAAGAATGATTTTTTTGAATTTAAGTGATCAAAATAAAATAAAATCTAAACCAAAGTGATCACCAAAGATTACCCTTGTTTAATTTTTAGGATGATTAATCGAAACTCATAGAAATTCGTAAGGGACGGGTATGAAAATAAAAAAAATCTTAAAATGTTGAATAAAGATTTTTCGAAACTGTACCTATAAATGTTGGGACGTAATGAAAAAAATTTGTTATCGCCCACTCTATTACCCACCCTATAGAAGAGAGATCAATGAGAAAAAGATTTGCTCAATCCATGGACTTCGGCTCACATTTTAACAAAAATGAAGGTTATATTCAAATTCAAGGAACGAAATAAAATGACTAGCGAAATTTAGTATTGAAAGACTATCATCTATGATGTGTTTGATAACGATAACAATGAAGTATTTAAAAATGTTTAATATCTAAACTTCGATAATCAAAAGTATTTAATGTTTAAACTTCAATAAGTAAATTGTGTTAAAATTCTAATGATCAAAATAAGTTTAAGAGTAAAATTCAGTTATGATTTACTTAATGTATCCGATAAACAAATAAGTAATAACATGAGTAAAAAAATTGTAATGGGTTGATTTAATTTTATATATTGATATTCAAATAGATTAATTTCATCATTAAAATCAGATAATTTTAAATAAATTATTTTATCAAAATCAAAATAAATTAACTGAATTTCGTCTTAGCTAAATTTAAATAATTGAATGAATTAAATAAATTGTGATGCCTAAGTGAGCATTCCTATTATGTTGTCTTTCGAGCTGCGTGTGATTACAGAATCTCGTCCATTATTGCCTATTGGACGCTCATTTTGTTAGTTTGCAGATAGTATCGGGTCGGATGGTTCGGTTCTTTTTAGGTATCCGGATCAGGGCTGAGTCATAAAATATTCTCTAGTTGGGTATCCAATTATTTGATATTTCATTAATATTTTAAAAAAACTTTTTTATTATTTTAATAAAGCACAACGTTTTGATGACCTTATCTCTTTTAAGTTAGTATTTCACTCTTTAGAGCGAAAATTTTAAGAATAATACGGGTTAAAATAAAACTAAAATAAGGTATAATTAAAATTATTATATAAATTATAAAAATTTAATATCAATTTTTTTTGATAAATATTAATGTTATAACAAAAAAAAATAAAAATTTTGATATATATCAAATTTGTTTAAAACTTTCGAACGTGTTTAAATTTTGATACATATCGAATTTTTTTTAAAAAGTATAAAAATTTTGGTATATAAAAAAAAGTTAGATACCAAAATTTGTATGAATGTTACAAGACAATAGGCATTAGGCAACTCTCGAGCAAAATCCAGGATCCCGGGTAATAAATTTCATATAAAATATAGTTTGAATATTGATAAAAAAATCAGATATCTTATTACCTGGATTTTATAAATACTCAATTTACGGATACTCGAATTATGGTCCAGATAAAGAGTCCAGATTTTAATATTTAAAATTTTTACATATCTAAAGTTTTAAATACTTAAATTTTCGAGGTATAATACGAACATTTTTAATTATCATATGATACTTGAAAAAATAATATTAAAAAATAAAATTAATATAACTTTTAAAAAAAATAATACCCTTCAAAAAAATTTTACCGCTCGTACAAATTTTATCTTTCAAAAAAAATTAACTACAAAATTATATTTACAAAATAAAATTTAGTCATAACCACAGTGGGAATATAATATCACAAAATTTAAACCGTCACAATTAATATTATATTATTGATGATAGGAAAATTTTACAACGGGCGACGAACACCGCTGAATATCACTAGCGTTAAACACCGCTAAATATTATTAAATTAATTAATAAAGATTAAAAATTTTAAAGATTTAACATGTAATTAATAATTATTTAAAATTTTTAATTAAATTATTTTTATATAATTTTTTTATTTTTTAATAAGGATAAACTGCATATTTAGTATTTTACCTATTTCTATATTTTTATTTGGATACTCAAACTAGTTCTTTAACAAAATAATACCTAATTCTAAATTAAATTAATTTTTTATAAGCGTCTAAAACCGAAATCAATTTAATGTCATGTTGAACATCATAATGTGAGGCATATTTTTTAAAAAAAAAAATAATTTTTTGTTTAAATATTATTATTTATTTCTTTTTAATAATCTAAAACTATTACAGATTAATATATGTTTATAAAAATTATTATTTATTATTAAATTTTTTATAAATAATTAGTTAAATGAAAAAAAGAAAATTGAATAATTGTGATTATATTGCAAAAAAATAAAGTTATTGTGAATATAAAATTTGTACAAATATAAATATTGAATAATGTACAAAGATTATATTTAAAGACTAAAGTTAGGTGGGCACATACTAATATATTATTTTGTACCAAGATTATATTCTCGTACATTTGTTCTAACTAATTAAGTTTTTATTGACAGATGAATAAAGATGAAAGTGAGAAAGTGTTTCTACGGTTGTTTTATTTGTTTATTTTAATGATAATTTTAGTACGTCTTTATAACATTTTGTTTATCTTTTTAATAATTTAGCGTTCATATAACAAGTATAAACGAGCATTTTTCGTAGTGAAGATCGATATTTTGTTATGATCATGATCCCTTTTATGATTTATCGATATGTCAAAAACTAGCGGCGAAAATATTCATTTTTCATATAAAATATTTAATCAAAGTATATAGTTTCTTAATTTTATTAAAAGGAAATAATAAATTTATATTTTTAGTCTAAAAATTAAAAATAATCTTTAAATTGATAATATTTAGACTAAGTTAATAAATTTTATAATTTTTAGAAACTAAAACTATTATTTGGCCGATCAATGTCACCATTTTCGTTTGTTTTTAACAATCAAGATACCAAAATAAAAATAATATGTAACATTAGGTACTATTTTGCTAAAATAATTAATTTAAGTATTAAAATAGAAATACAAAAATAGGTAAGATACTAAATATGTAGTTTATCTTTATTAGAAAATCAAAATTTTAATGTATATAAAAATAATTTAAGTAATTTTTTAAGTAATTATTAATTGTATTTTAAGTCCCTAAAATATATAATTTTTATCAATTAGTTTAATAATGTTCAACGATGTTCATCGTTAGTGGTATTCAACAGTGTTCGTCGCACGTGGTAGACTCATCCATAATGATATATTACAATTCATTATATCAATACACATATTTACGTTTAATACCTGTGACATAATCACAATAATATCATCATTATAAATCTTAATCGTTGTATCTAAACGTTTAACATTAAAACAACTTGATTGTTACGATCTAAAAATAGAGTAATTCAACTGCTCCTTTCTTTCAATTTTTTTAAAGTTGTTTTTCACTTTATCAATTTCTTTGATCGATGGTCGGTAATCAATCTTAATATTAATTATTTACCACTAAAACCATTATATTCTTTGTTTTTATTTTTAATTTTAATAAGAATCTATGTTTTTATAGCACGCTCTTTCTATTCTTGTGACATGCTTTTCTTCTGTTTTTGTGACATGTTTTTGTTTTGTAATTTGATTCATCTGTCTTTTGTGACATATTTTTGTTGATTTATCTGTCTTTGTGCCATGTTTCAGCATACCCTAGCGATCAATTGTTGTTCGCATAAAGATTCAATCGATTCTAATTTTTGATTTTTGTTTTGTCGGTGATCACTTGAAAATATTTATCTCCACTCGGTTGATAGTTGTTTGCCGATGAAATCAATCATAGATAGCAATACTTTTTGCATGACAGTTTGGATCACTTACAACTCCTTCTTTCTATTGGAAGAATGGTATGGTAATGAACATTTTGAAGATTAAATTTATGTGGGTTCCATTAGTCAAATTAATTGGGACTAAGTGGATGATTAATCTACTTTAAGAGTAAATGGAATTATACATTTATAAGATCAAAATGTTCAATGGATGAATGAGAAATTGTTGCTTAATGTGACACCCATGATGTTGGAAAAATAAAATAAAAAATATGAAAAGTAGAATGTCCCACATTTGTTGGGAATATTGATTTGGAAAGCTTTATATATAAAAGTTCTTCATGCTATTATTGGAAATAAGCCTGGATGTGCCTAGCCTATGGCTAGGCACTTTGGGCTAGTATTGATTGATTATTATGAAAGTCAAAAGATCGGCCTTGGGCCTTGGGGCTCTAAAATGACATTTTTTTTTCTACTTTTCTGATTTTATTTTTTCAAAAGATATTATAGAATTAAACCACCTTTTATGGAGTTGCAGACCCTTCAGCTGGTTGTAACCTCCAATTTATTTGGATTAATTCTATGTTAAATACCATTTTGAATTCAGGAAGTTGTAACTCTTCAAGGAATTGTAATTACAGATTAATTCTGTAATTAAACATGTCCCCTGCATGAACACTATAAAAGGAACTCTCTTGCTTCTATCTCAACACACTGAAAACAAAACATCCCCTAGCCAAAATTCGTGATAGTGTTCTGCTTCTGTGAAGTTCGCCGTTGCAGTTAAAGTTGCGTTGCTCTCTTTGCTGTAGTCTACCATTGTATCCTGGGAGACAGACATTCCATAGAAACTCCAGCTCTGGGAGGGAACAAATCTGTTTAAGGACACTGTGATTACACATGCCTCGGTTTAAGTTTTTTCAGAAACGGTTTATTGGTTTTTTCCTCTGTTTCTGTAATCTTTTTATTTCCATTTTATGTGGTTTATTTTTATTACAGATTTATGTGCTTAACATATTATTAACTTGGTTTGTTTGTTTTGTACTGCAATCTTAAAACAGACTGTTTGTGAAATGGATAATGTGCTTCCACCTGTTGTTGATGCAATCAATGATGCAGTACATGCGAACATCATTGATGCTAGGTCCTCTACGAGTGCCCTTTTAAGGTCTACCACATTTTAGCCTGTTTCGGTGCCTACAAACACGACTGAAAGGCCAGAGAAATTCATAGGGTTGAATTTCAAGCGGTGGCAATAAAAGATGTTTTATTTGACAACATTGAATCTTGCGAGATTCTTGACGGAAGATTCTCCAACGTTAGGAGAAGATGAGACTGACTTCCAAGTTGTCAGTGTTGTTGAAGCTTGGAAGCATTCAGATTTTCTTTGCAGAAATTATATTCTGAATGGCTTAGCTGATGCATTGTACAATGTGTATGAAAAGGTGAAAACATCCAAAGATTTATGGGAGTCTTTGGAAAAGAAGTACAAAGCAGAAGACGCTGGAGCAAAGAAGTTTGTTGTTGGCAAATTTCTGGACTTCAAAATGGTGGACAGCAAGACTGTCATAAGCCAAGTTCAAGAGTTCCAAGTGATTTTAGGCAAAATTCATTATGAAGGCATGTCTATTAGTGAAACCTTCCAAGTAGCTGCAACCATTGAAAAGCTACCTCCTGGCTGGAAGGATTTCAAAAACTATCTCAAGCATAAGCGAAAGGAGATGAACATGGAGCAGCTCATTGTCAGACTTAGAATTGAAAAAGACAATCGAACCAATGATAGGAGAAGCCATATTCCCGTAGTCAAGGCAAATATGGTGGAGCATGGTCAAGGCTCCAAGGCTGCTCAAGGTCCTAAAAAGTGGAAAGGGAAGCAACCAATGAAGTTTGGACCTAAAGGTAGAATTGGGAAATATGTGTTCAAAGGAAAATGCTTCAATTGTAGCAAGGAGGGTCACAAATCTAATGAATGCAAGTTTCCAAAGAAGAAGAACAAGAATGTTCAAGCTAACATGGTGGACTAAATTGCGGAAGATACAGGTGACATCAATCTTTCTGCCATGGTTTCCGAAGTGAATCTGGTGAGGTCCAATCCTAAGGAGTGGTGGATAGACACTGGTTCCACATGTCACATCTGCTCAACTCGTGAGATGTTCTCCACATTTGAGGCTGTTACAGGAGAGAAAGTCTACATGGGAAATTCTGCTGCTTCATCTGTTGAAGGCGTAGGAAAGGTGACGCTGAAAATGACTTCTGGAAAGCTGTTGACTCTGAATAACATTTTGTATGTACCTAACTTCCAGAAGAATTTGGTGTCTGGGTCTCTCTTAACCAAGCATGGGTTTAAGTTGGTCTTTGAGTTAAAAAAATTTATCTTGTCAAAATCAGGAATGCATATGGGGAAGGGGTATGTTCTGAATGGGCTTTTTAAGCTTAATGTAATGAAAATTAATAATAATAAAGCAAGTACTTCTTCTGCTTACTTGATTGAGTCTTCCAATATATGGCATGGTAGACTAGGACATGTTAATTATGATACCTTGCGTAGGTTAATTAACTTAGAACACATCCCGTCATTCCAAATTGATTCAAAACATAAGTGTAAAACTTGTGTAGAAGCAAAATTGACAAGGTCATCTTTCCAAACAATAGAAAGAAATACAGAACCACTTGATTTAATTCATAGTGACTTGTGCGATTTAAAATTTGTACAAATGAGATGTGGTAATAAATATTTTATCACGTTTATTGATGATAGCACAAGATATTGTTATGTGTATTTGCTCAAAAGCAAAGATGAAGCTTTAGAGAAATTTATTCTTTATAAAAATGAAGTAGAAAATCAGCTTAATAGAAAAATTAAGGTGATTAGAAGTGATAGAGGTGGCGAGTATGAATTTGGAGAATTCTGTGGGCAACATGGAATTGTACATGAGGTAACTACACCTTATTCACCTCAATCAAATGGTGTTGCCCATGAATTATCGAAGTGGGCTATTTCTCTTAAGGATCTGTTTGCTTTTTCTTTTGAGGTTCCGAGCTGTATCGAACAATTTGTTATTTTAGATGCCATTTATGGCTAATGAATTTTGAGGTTTTTCTTTAAAAAAAATGGTGTTGCGGAACGAAAAAATCGCACTTTAAAAGAAATGATGAATGCGATGTTGATAAGTTCAGGGCTACCACAAAATTTGTGGGGTGAAGCTATTTTGTTAAATAATTACCTTTTAAATAAGGTAACCCGGATAAACCAAGATAAAACTCCGTATGAATTATGGAAAGGTAGGAGACCATCCTACAAATACTTAAAAGTGTGGGGGTGTCTTGTAAAAGTAGTTGTTCCAACACAAAATAAAATGAAAATTGGTCCAAAAACAGTGAATTGCATTTTCATAGGCTATGCACATAATAGTACTGCTTATAGATTTCTTGTGTATGAATTAAGTAATCCAGATATACATAAGAATACTATAATGGAATCAAGGAATGCATCGTTCTTTGAAGATGTGTTTCCATGTAAGTCCAACGAAGGACAAAGCTTGTCTAAACGAGTTTATAACGACACTATGAATAAAAGTGATGATTCAGAAGTTGAAATAGAACCAAGATGGAGTAAAAGAGCAAGAGTGAAAAAAACTTTTGGTCCAGATTTTCTAACATATTTGTTAGAAAGTGAACCAAAAACGTATATGGAAGCAGTGACTTCTTCTGAAGGACTTTTTTGGAAGGAAGCTATTAAAAGCGAAGTAGATTCTATATTACAGAATCATACTTGGGAGCTAGTAGATCTTCCACCAGGCAGTAAACCTCTAGGGTCCAAATGGATATTCAAAGGGAAAATGAAACCTGATGGTTCCATTGAAAAGTAAAAGGCTAGACTTGTAATTAAAGGTTATAGACAGAAAGGTCTTGACTACTTTGATACATATTCTCCTGTGACGAGAATAACTTTCATAAGACTAATTCTCGCAATTACAGCATTGTGAAATTTAAAAGTTCATCAAATAGATGTAAAAACATCTTTCTTAAAAGGAGATTTAGATGAAGAAATCTACATGGAACAACATGAAGGTTTTATAATTCCAGGTCAAGAAAAGAAAGTTTGTAAATTGGTTAAATCATTGTATGGTTTGAAACAAGCACCAAAACAGTGGCATCAAAAGTTTGACCAAGCAATGATAACCAATGGTTTTAAAATTAATGAGTGTGACAAATGCGTCTACGTAAAGGAAACAAAAGATGGTTATGTCATATTGTGCTTATATGTTGATGACATGTTAATTGTTGGTAGTAATGACAAAATGGTTAAATCTACCAAAAATATGTTAAATTCTAAATTTGACATGAAAGATATAGGACTTGTTGAATTAATTTTAGGAATCAAAATTATACGAAGTTCAGATGGTCTCATATTAAGTCATTCACACTACGTAGATAAAATTCTTGAAAAATTTAATAAAGATGATTCAGGAGTGGCTAGAACACCTTTAGATACTAGTGTTCATCTATCCAAAAATCGAGGAGAAAGTATTTCTCAAGTAGAATACTCTAGAATTATTGGAAGTATGATGTATCTAATGAGTTGTACTAGGCTAGATATTGCTTATGCTGTGAGCAGATTAAGCAGATATACTAGTAATCCGAGTGTTGATCATTGGAAAGCAATTGTTAGAGTACTTAGGTATTTGAGAAACACTCGTGATTATGGGCTGCATTATACAAGATATCCACCAGTTATAGAAGGATACAGTGATGCTAATTGGATTTCTGATGTAAAAGACTCTAAGTCTACTAGTGGATATGTTTTTACACTAGGAGGTGCAGCTGTGTCATGGAAATCTTCAAAACAAACTATTATAGCCAGATCCACAATGGAATCTGAATTTATTACGTTAGACAAGTGTGGTGAAGAGGCAGAATGGCTACGACATTTTTGGGAAGATATTCCAATGTGGGAAAAACCTGTGCCTCCAATTTGCATACACTGTGACAGTCAGTCGGCAATTAGAAGGGCACAAAGCAACATGTATAATGGTAAGTCTAGACATATTCGTCGAAGGCATAATACCATTAGACAACTACTCTCAACTGGAGTTATTTCTATTGATTATGTTAAATCAAAGGATAATATAGCGGATCCGTTAACCAAAGGGTTAAATAGAGAGTTGGTTGATAAATCATCGAAAGGAATGGGACTGAGGCCCTTGAGAGGATAAATTTATAATGGAAACCCAACCTAATTGACTGGAGATCCCAAGATATAGGTTCAAAGGGAAAACATAGTTATAAATAAATTGTGATCACTGTAGGGTGTACACCCTACCCATTCTTAAATTAACAGTGATACACGTATATGAAGGATAACAATGTTTGCTTTAATGATTCTAAGTTGTCAAAAATTCTGAACAGAGCAAGCGGGTTGCTTTAAAGAATCACCTATGTGAAAGAGAAGTGGGGCCGCTTCAAGGAAGAATTGTGTAAGGCTTAATTCTTTATAAACTTTCACAGAACCAGGCTGGTGTTCATGGCCAAAATGAACACACCCATGAGAACTGAACAGAAGTTGGAAGATTCCTGTGTAAAGTATAATTTTACGTTTACACTGATAACAGGACAGTTCAAAGACATCAAGTCTATTGGACAGCTAGTAAAGTATGTATATCTTTACAAGGGAAGGTTCAAAGGGTAACCCCTACCTATCCTATGCAGGTTTCAACCATTGAACACTATTAAACCTTAACTTTAACCTAGACAATTTTCATTCATGTGGGGGATTGTTGGAAGAATGGTATGGTAATGAACATTTTGGAGATTAAATTTATGTGGGTTCCATTAGTCAAATTAATTGGGACTAAGTGGATGATTAATCTACTATAAGAGTAGATGGAATTATACATTTATAAGATCAAAATGTTCAATGGGTGAATGAAAAATTGTTGCTCAATGTGACACCCATGATGTTGGAAAAATAAAATAAAAAATATGAAAAGTAGAATGTCCCACATTTGTTGGGAATATTGATTTGGAAAGCTTTATATAAAAGTTCTTCATGCTATTATTGGAAATAAGCCTGGATGTGCCTAGCCTATGGCTAGGCACTTTGGGCTAGTATTGATTGATTATTATGAAAGTCAAAAGATGGGCCTTGGGCGTTGGAGCTCTAAAATGACAGATTTTTTTTTCTACTTTTCTGATTTTATTTTTTCAACAGATATTATAGAATTAAACCACCTTTTATGGAGTTGCAGACCCTTCAGCTGGTTGTAACCTCCAATTTATTTGGATTAATTCTATGTTAAATGCCATTTTGAATTCAGGGAGTTGTAACTCTTCAAGGAATTGTAATTACAGATTAATTCAGTAATTAAACATGTCCCCTGCATGAACACTATAAAAGGAACTCTCTTGCTTCTATCTCAACACACTGAAAACAAAACATCCCCTAGCCAAAATTCGTGATAGTGTTCTGCTTCTGTGAAGTTCGCCGTTGCAGTTAAAGTTGCGTTGCTCTCTTTGCTGCAGTCTACCGTTGTATCCTGGGAGACAGACGTTCCATAGAAACTCCAGCTCTGGGAGGGAACGAATCTGTTTTAAGGACACTGTGATTACACAGGCCTCGGTTTAAATTTTTTTAGAAACGGTTTATTGGTTTTTTCCTCTGTTTCTGTAATCTTTTTATTCTCTGTTTCTGTAATCTTTTTATTTCTATTTTATGTGGTTTATTTTTATTACAGATTTATGTGCTTAACATATTATTAACTTGGTTTGTTTGTTTTGTACTACAATTTCTTCATTATGCATTTCATTTGGACAGAGACAAAGAGATTCATGAAGCCTCTAAATTTTATTGGCATGCTTATCTCATAGAAATATTTATTTTTTTCTTGTTTTTTTTTGTTATAAAATTTTTTGAATTATCTAATCCAATAATTTTACTTATTGATTGCGATATAATTATAATTTTATGAATTTAATAATATTTAGTCACATTTATAAAAAAATTAATTCAATTGAGATTTTTTAAAACATAATGATTTCAGTTGCTCTCATTGCTAACTATCGTTAGAAATATTCATGGAGCATCGCAGCTAGACACGTGTCATTTTATTTAGTAAAAAAATCAATTAGCTTTAATAAAAATAATGTCAGTTGTATCCCAATTTTATTTTTATTCAATTTAATCTTATAAATAAAATCTAAATTTGATTTTAATTTCTTTTTAGTTTAATTTAATTTAGTATTTTAAATATAATTATATTTATATTCATTTAGTTATAATAATCTTTATTTAACACAAAATGAATCATATTTTTTTCTAATCAATATAATTTAGTTTAATATTTTGAATATAAATATATTTTTATTTTAATAAAAAATCTTTATTTAATCCAAAGTTAAACTCAATTTTTCTAATTTTTATAATCTAGTCCTATATTTTAATATGATGATATTTTGTTCATTTTAGTCCTACAAATATTTATTTAACTCAAAATTGGCCCCTATTTCTTTCAAATTATTTTAATTCAGTCCTATATTTTTATTATAATTATATTATTGTTCATTTTAGTCCTAATTCTTTTATTTAACCTGAAATTGACCCAAATTTCCTCATAATTTTTAATTTAGTTCAATATTTTTAATATGACAATATTTTTGTTTATTTTTGTCCTAAAAATCTTTATTTAACCAAAAATTGACCACTATTTCTAAATTTTATACTTTAGTATGATTTTTGTAATATAATTACATTTTTTTCATTTTAGTCCTAAAAATCTTCGTTTAATCTAAAATGAAAAATATAATTATATTTCGAGTTAAATACAATTTTTAGGACTAAAATGAAAAAATATTATCGTATTAAAAATATTAGAATAAATTATAAAACTTACAAAGAAATTAGGGTCATTTTCGGGTTAGTTGAATATTTTTTGGACTAAAATAAATAAAAACATAATTATAATTAAAATATTAAACTGAATTCAAAAGTTAGAAAGAAAGAGGGGACAAATTCAGGTTAAATATAGAATTTTAGGATTAAAATGATAAAAAATATCAACATATCAAAAATATTAGACTGAATAAAAAAAATAAAGAAAACACATTTAATTTCAGATTAAATAAAATTTGTTAAGACTAAAGTGGAGAAAAATATAATTATGATTAAAATATCGGACTAAATTAAAAAGTAAGTAAGAAAGAGGATTTAAATTCGGGTTAAGTAAAGATTTGTAGGATTAAAATAAATAAAAATATCATCATACAAAAATAATAGATTAAATTATAAAGATTAAAAACAATCAAGGTTAATTTCGGGTTAAATAAATATATTTAGGATTAAATTGAAAAAATTAGGGTTAATTTTAGGTAAAAGATAGATTTTTAGGAAAATAATTGAAAAAAATTATACTTAAAAATATCAAACTAAAAATAAAAATAACATAAAATTAGGGATTAGTATTGAGTTAAATATAGATTTTTAGGAATAAATTGAATAAAAGATATTATATTAAAAATATTAAATTAAATTATAAAAATTAAAAAAGGCTTAATTTTAAATTAATTAAAGATTTGTAAAATTAAATTGAATAAAGATAAAAAATTATCAGATTTAATGTATATTTTACCTTTTTTTATTAAAATTAATTATTTTTTTATTAATAAGATAATACGTGACGCGTTATAATTAATGCATGGATTTTACTAATGTACCGCTCACAACACTTTGCATTCCAAAGCTTCAATGTATTTATTTATTTTTGTAGAAAAAATGATATTAAGTATTTATTACAAACAAGGACTAAAATTTAGATTATATAAAAATATATACTTTAAATTATAATAAAATGATTAAATTGATATAGTCTTTAAATATGAATAGTTGAATTATTAAATTATTTTAAATTTAGATTATATTGATAATATATAAAAGTTTTAAGGATTAAAATTATCATTATAAAAAAAATTTAACGATTAAATGATCTAAATATATATAATATAATATTAATTAAATGACATAAATATAATTTTTAATAATTTAATTACATAAATATAATTTTACTTATAATTAAATAACTTTTATTATAGTTTATCCTCGAAAGTACATATTTAATATAATAATTATATTTTTGTAACTCCTCTAAATCATGTTATGATATTGGAAGTATCAATCAAATTAATATTCATATAATTATATTTAAATATTTCTAAATTATAAATTTAATATCCTTTTGTCTCTTTTAAATTATTTCTTGTTATTTTTTTATGTAATGTAAAAAATACTTAAAATAGTTATAAATAATTAAAATAAAATTTCATTTCTAAAAAACTTAAATTTTATTTTATTAAAAAACTGAAAAAAAACAAGGAAGAAAATGTATATAATAAAAATTGTTGAAACTTTTAATAAATAATTTAAATAAAATAAATTTAGAAGTATTTTTTTTCTACAAGTGCCAGGATAGTGCATAAGAATGGAGAATGTATTCAATTCCCCTAAATGACGTAACACAGTCGCGTGCAAAAGATTAGCGAATCGTATCCCGCCATCGAAAATCTGTCATTCACCTTCAGGTGATGCAATCACCACTCAGTCACAAACCTTCGTAGTTTAAATAAAATAATTTAGGGTTTAAAGTTTTAGGTTAAAGTTTATTAGAAAGGGCGTAAAATTTAAAATTTATGATTAAAATTTAAAATTTTAATTTAAAAATAAAATTTTAAAAATTTAAAGTTAAAGTTAAATTTTATAAAAAAAATTAAATAATTTTACATAATTTATATATTAAAATACAACCCTAAAAATATTACAACAAAAAGTGAAAGAAGAATAAAAAACAAAAAAAAAATGAAGAGAAAGATCGGTCCACACTTAAGGTGGTATTCGGTTTGTCGCAACCCCTTTTTCAGGTAGTTCGATGATTTTTTTTCTTTTAAAAACAAAAATAACAGAATCGTCACTAATCTTTTTTAAAGGTGTGATTGGATCACCTAAAAATGGGTTATTTTAATAAAATCATTTTATTTTTATTAAAACAACAATTTTGATCTGCGAAAACACAAAAACGGGTTCGAGAGTCGGTTACGCGTGGGGAAGGGTTAACACCCCCACAACGTCCAAAAATTGATACCTATCCGATTACAAAAATGTTTTAATTTCGGAATTTGCAAGTTCGTATAAAATTTAAATTATTGTGAATTTATGAATTTGATTTTATCTTAGCGGTCTCACCACCAGAAGAGTAAACTTTAATCACCGCCAATATTCCTGGCGCTAACCTGTTACCTCCCTTTGGTAAGACACCACATTAATTAAGTTCCATTTTTTTTAATTACAAAAGCAAAAAAAAATTAAGTGTGTTGAAAGTTTTATTCTAAGTTAGTGATTATTAACCTAAGAAAATATCTAAGTGAATTTTACCTATTGACGTTAAAGTTTAATTTAGTTTAATTTATTAATTGCAGTAAAAAGTTTTATTTACCATATTTACAAGGCTCTAACTAAGGTAAATAAGAACCTATCCCTAAAGGTTTTATTTAAGCTAAGAAAATAATTCTAGATTCTATCAAATTAACAAAAAAAAGGTAATGTTAAAAAAAGGAAGAAAAAAAAGTAACTTATACTTTACATGACAAAATGAACTTAATAAATTAAAATTTACAATGAAATGGGGTTAATGACAAAATTAAAAAAGAATAAAAGATTGAATTCAAATAATAATTACTAACTTTAAAAAAGTTTAACATAATTAATAAAAAACAAATTTAATTAAATAACTAATTTTATCTGATATAAGTATAAAGATAAAAAACACCATTTATCAGTTTTAATTTTAAAATAAAGATCAAACATACATTTTTACAATTCTCATTACTTGTTCGTCTATGTTCATAAGAAAAATGCTTTGCTTCTTGTATTCCACGAAAATTCCAATACAAAATAAAGTTGGTGGAGAAAAGAAGAATTACAAGAGTTGAAGAAGGATTGTGGTGGTGGTGTCTTGGTGTGTCTTCGTGTCGGTGTGTTGGTGTATTTTTTTTTGTCCCCATTACAAGTGATGAGAGGAGGTTTTTATAGTGGAACTCTACCCTAAATACAAGAAATTCTGAATAAAAAAAATTCCAAGTATGTGTGATTCTTTCTCTTTTCAATTGGTGAAAAATTGGAAGTGATTTGGAGTTGATTTCTTCTTAATTCTCGTCCAAATTCAAGGTTGAATCTACCCTTATTTCCTTCCATGTTCGAACCAAGCTTTGATCCTTCCTTTTTTAATTTGGAAACCACAGTAGCAAAATTTCCATGTTTCCTTCACTGTGCGTGAAGAAGGGGGAAACATTTATATGGCACGTGGGGCCCATATGCTGGGTGTTGACCAATCCTTCCTTTTTGGATTCAATCTGGACCATTGGATTCTATTTAGATCCAACGGTTAATAATTGGCTGCACATGAAAATAAAATAAATAGTTAGGGTTTTTATTTGGGCTAAATGAACCATTATTTATTGGGTTAAAAATGAAAATTATGGTAAAAATTTAGTGTCAACAACTGCCCCTTCTTTGTTTTAAACAAGAAATAGAGCAAAGAACAAACACAATGATTTTAACCGATGACAAGCTCGTCGTGCGGATCCATCCTCTTTACGTGAGACGAATAGATAAACATGTTCTACTCTTCTGATGTTCGAGTAGATAAGCAGATTCAAAAAATAAAGGGTTTCATTCTCCTTATGCACAAATAGATATGTAGATTCTATTCTCCAAGTGCTCGAATAGATAAGCAGATTTAAAAAATAAAAGGTTTCATTCTCCTCATGCACGAATGGATATGCAGGTTCTATTCTCCAAGTGCTCAAATAGATAAGCAGGTTCAAAAAATAAAAGGTTCCATTCTCCTCATGCACGAATGGGTATGCAGGTTCTATTCTCCAAGTGCTCGAATAGATAAGTAGGTTCTATTCTCTAAGTGTTCGAATAGATAAGCAGGTTCAAAAAATAAAGGGTTCCATTCTCCTCATGCACGAATGAATATACAGGTTCTATTCTCTAAGTGCTCGAATAGATAAGCAGATTCAAAAAATAAAAGGTTCCATTATCCTCATGCACGAATGGATATGCAGGTTCTATTCTCCTCATGCTCGAATAGATAAGCAAGTTCTATTCTCCAAGTGCTCGAATAGATAAGCAGGTTCAAAAAAAGGTTCCATTCTTCGTATGCATGAATGAATATACAGGTTCTATTCTCCTCATGCTGAATAGATAAGCAAGTTCTACTCTCCTCATGCTCGAGTAGATAAGCAGGTTCTACTCTCCTCATGCTCGAGTAGATAAGCAAAAAAAATGGTTCCATTCTCCTCATGCACGAATGAATATACAGGTTCTATTCTCCTCATGATCAAATAGATAAGCAGGTTTTACTCTCTTTATGCTCGAGTAGATAAGCAAAAAAATGATTCCATTCTCCTCATGCACGAATGAATATGCAGGTTCTTTTTGATGAGAGCATTTTCTATACCTGTCAAAATGAATAAAAAACACAATTGCAATGAACATTCCCCTAGGGATGCCTAGTATGCATTTTTCATTTTTTTATTCTATTTTTTAAGCCTTTTCTCTTTTTTTGTCTTCGAGATTTTCTTCTTCGAGATTCTTCTTCTTCACTTCTAAGTGCATTTGCTTGTTCCACCCAGATAGACAGTCATGCTTTGTTGTTTGTCTTTTTTTCGATTTGCTTATTTTGCTTACTCAATCCAGTCGATTTGTATGATCCTATTTTTAATATTCCTTTTGCCTTCGCCTTTTCCGAGGTAAGAAAATTTGCTAATTAGATGAAAACCCTCACATCATAAGACATCTTTTCTAAATCAATGCTTAAAGGTATACTGGTACCAAGAATCTTTTATTCTTCTCATAAGTTCTCTGATTCTTGCCCCTTGCTGAGCAATTTGATATGCTTGCCCGCAAATGTTCTTGTTTTGCCCTCTTTTTTAGCCCAATACTTTTAAAGACCTTAAGTCTATGTAGAAATGTCTTGCATGTTGCTTTTGCTGAGTAGATTTTGGATATGGCAAAGTTGTACAATGAAACAAAATTCTTTCAAGCTATCAAGCCTTGTACGCCTAATCCACGAACTATCTGAGCCGCCATTTACTGGTTTTCAACTCAGATCCTCCTTTGTTTTCAAGACGCCCTTTGCGGATTTTCATCTTGAATCCCTTTTTTTTTTCTTTTTTTATCTCTTTTTTTCTTTTTTCTTTTCTGGGCTTGAATTCAACAAGTTTCACATCCTCATCCATCTTAACCAAAATCAAAATTTCTCCTGAAAAAGCCTTTGACACAACATAAGTTTTTCCCAATTATGTGCACATATTTCCTGGGTATCTTCTAGATTGGCAATAATTTCTTCAGCATCAAGTCTCCTTTCTAAAATTCTCTTGGCATGTATCATCCTCTTTTGACACATCTGATCACAGCAAACGACGTTCAACCTTTTTCAATGAGGCTCAATTGGTCATACCTTCCTTTGACCTATTTTGCTTCTTCTAACTCTACTTCCATCCGAACATGGGGAGCGAGATTTCAACCTGGATTAACACTTCAACTTTTTTTTCTTATAAACTGATTGAAAATGATGTTGCCCTCATTCCACTTGAGGCACGTATGCTATGTTGAACAATTATCCTTAGACTCAAAATCAATATCAAGAAACCCTTTTTCATGAATCTATGTCACTTTACTCGTAAGATGCAAAAAAAAAGGTTAGAAATAAGGTCTTGAAGAGAACAAGCTAAAAGCTTGAGGAAGAAAAGTTTATTCAACTCGAGGGTCAAAGAAAACCAAGGAAATCTCAATGGCTAGAAATGAGAATTTAAACTTGAAAGTCGTGACAAACACACACACACAAAAAACATAGTTAGATATCCCAAAATTTATAGTATGAATGATTCACGAATCCATCAACCGGATAGTGTCCCATTTTAGTGGCTCTTTTTAACTCACCAACTCACCAAGTTTCAATATTCCCACTTTTCTAATCTCGATCATACATTAGAAGTTCAGTGGTTCTTGAAGAAAGGTTAACTCAATTAGGTGGAATGTATTCTGAAAACGAAATTTTTTCTCAAATATTCATGTGTGATCCAAATGGTCTTTAAAGGCTTGTAATGTGGGGTAGGTTATGGTTGCAAAAGAAAAGATACATAGGCTCAAATATATATATTCAAGGGTGATTAAACCAGGGATTAACTTCTCTTGATGAATTTTTCGTTTGCTTTTTCTCAAGATCACTCTAGACTGCCCATTTTGGGTTTTCACCCTAGAGTTCATTTCTTTTCTTTCACATGCCTGATTTGAAAGATTCAGCGTAAGCTTCATGCTTTCATATGCTTTCACGATTTATCTTTTTTTTTTCTTTCTTTTCATGTTCTTTTTTTTATTTTTCCTTTAATCTTTCATTTTTTCCCTTTTTCTGTCTTTTTTCATCCGACATGTTTTCTCTAATAACCTTTCATCCTCTTTGCCCCTGTTGTGGGGAGCGAGCGTTGGTTAGGGTTCAAACACAAGAAAAATGTCAGGCTCAAAGGGGATAACAAGTGATTTTTTATTTTCTTATTTGAGAAGGGAAATGAAGGAATGCCAAATGTTATTTCACAAACAAATATCATAAAAAAGTAGTCTTCAGTTGGTAGATGTTTTAGAGTTATCACTTCATTCAAAAACCCTAAACAATAATGTTTGTGAGGAAAATTCACTCAAAATGAGATTTTCCCATTAATCTTGAACACATATTTTTTTGCCCTTCTATCTCGGGATTAGATTCAAGAATCATTTATACAATCAATAATAGAGGCTCTGCCAAAAGAATGTGTTTTGGAAGAGAAATGAATCAAATGAATGGAAAAATATGTTTTCCACTTGTGAAAATAAAGGAAATGCATCTTAAATAAGTAACATAACATAAAGTCTCATTAAAAAGATCTTTGATATTCACGATCACAAGGGTTTATTCTAGGTGTGACTCCACCGTTGACTAGAAAAATCTTCTATTGTCTAATTGTTAAGCATTAGCATGAGTGAATTCCATCTAAGCTCAACCGCTCTATGATGCAACAAGATTTAATTGCCGAAGTTATTCATGTCATAAGATACTCCTCGTATTCATCTTCCTCAAGTTTCCCATCTTTGATAGTTCATTATCCAACAGTGGAGCATAACCTTGGGTTATCGTCTCTCGCCACCTCTACGCATATTGACAGATGCTATTATCATGTTTCTGCTTTTTACCTTGTATGACAAGCCAATTCAAGATCATATCAGTGACATGTTTTTATCGCTTGCTGAAAACCCATGATAAATCTCTTTATGTTCGTATACTTGCCTAGTTTAACTGAATTACCCAGATGCAGAACCGAATAAACAAATCAATCACCAAGATTAGGTCTCTAACATCTACGTTGCTCTGAATACTCCACTCCTAAAAGGCTTCAAGGATAATAATCTTCTCGCTTCTTTTCATTTGTGGCCTCATCAACAGCTTCGTCGAGGTCAAACACCTTGTAGTCTTGGGTTTCTTCATCATTAGAAATTCCTTGGATTAGGGCACTGGATAAAGCTCCATCGAGGTGAAGTTGGAACATTGCTTTAGACGGGACAGGTTCCTCTGATTTCCTAGAAAAGTATAAGCAATCTCTAGCAAATCATTGGTTTCCTTAGTTGTTTTCTCTTTGTTTGGGTCCTAAAACCTCAACATGACTGCTACCTGGGTAAGAACATTCAATAAGCTGGTGTATTCCTGAAGTTGTTGACTTATCTTTAATGACCATTGCTTTTGTATCGTACTTCTGTGAAACTTTACTCCCTTTTTAGATTAATTCTTTATTATGTTTAACTGTATGCAATGATGTAAAAACACAAACAAATACAAACAAACAACAAACAAAATGCAAATGCATGAATGCAAACGAAGGGCCATTAATTCCATAAATAGTTGCTCATAAAACAAGCTTTTATTGAATGCCAAAGGTCCTTATTACAAAATAAAGTCTCATAAGTCTAAGAATACATCTCAGCTCGGGAATCTAATTCTTTTATCTCCTCTATCAACCATACGAGTCTTGGTCCCACTTCCCCTGCTGGCTTGATATACTGGCGAAGACATGTGGCTTCCTTGGCTAACATCATCACGTACTTGGCTACATCTTGAATCTAGGTCATGACATGCCTATCGAACTCATCCCTTTCTCGGAACCTCCTAGCATTGTCCCTGAGACGAGTGAACCAGTAATCATTGTCTCCCTCGTTGATATCTTCAAGAACTCAAATCTTCGTTCTGTACTCCTACATAATAGTTTCCAAAGCCTCCACTTGTTTCTTCAGCATCTCATTCTTATTTTGGCTAGCCTGAATCTCAGTGTAAGTGTGACAATTTTGAAGCGTTCGAAGAGATTGATTTAAGTCTGCTACCTTGGCTTGCAGCTCAGCCACAATAGTCTGACTTTGCTTTAGCTTTTCATTAGTTGTATCGTACAAAGATTGTAGCTCTCCCACGGGATTTTATTGTCATTGACCTTTCTCTCCCATGCAGCTGCAACCTTATTCTCTTCTTCGTGGACTCGTTTGTTACTGCCGACTTGTTTTCCCTTCTTTTTCTTATTTATCATCATTTGTTTGTATTTTTCGACTTCCTTCATGCCACACTCTCTTTCATTTGTTATAGCTTTCTCAATCTCTTGTTCCCACTGCTTAGGAGTCTTCCTCAGATCTGCATTTCGGACTGTTGTTTGAAACTTGAGGAAATCAATTTTCTAGATCTCGAATTTCTCCTCCAAGTTATTGTATAACTTTAGTATTCGGTTTGTCTCCCTTTTTTGTTTTTCTACACCCAAGCTTGCCTCGTACAGGTCTCTCGTGTGTTGTTCCTATAAGGATTCTATCTTAGCCTTAGCTCTTTCTAGTTCAGCTCTTAAAATATCAGCTTCGGATGGGAAAATCTTCAAGTGCTCTTCTATAGGCTTGGCTTGGCTAGTAGGTAGTAGAATCTGATCATTTACCCTTACCCGTCTCCAAACTTCGTAGTCAGGGCTAAGCATGTGTTCACTATCATACTCTACCTTCATGATATAACAATGCTTCCATGAATAATTGATAGTTTGGATCTTTTATCGGAACTCCCCTTGAAGCTCGAATTCGGATGAATCAAGACCTACGGTAAAGGGGATAAATTATCTTGAGCTATACTGATGTGAGAATAACAAAGGAGAGCAACCAATTCCGCCCCATAAACCTAACAACATCAGATGATTGTAGTCTCCACATTTTTACAACACAATAACATGACCCATCCAAGGAACCCTCCACACGATGTCCTGATCATGAAGGTCTCTAAATACGTCAGTCCACTTATTCTTCTTAAGTATTGGCCATTCTTTGTTGAGAAACTCTCGGAGCGGAGAGAAGTTTGGAGAGGACCTATTAGGTAATGTTAGCGTTGGGCACTTCCAAAAATGACTGAGAGCCCAAACTTGAAGCAATGGAGCATATCTTCTAAAGCGTACACCCTCTAATTTCCTACTTGCATTCAAAGAAATAAAGGTCTATTCTAGTACTGCTGGTACTGGGTTAACTTTCCTCTTCAACTGCTCAAATAAGTCTAATAAAGCTACATCAATATACCCAAAGACCCTTGGAAATATGACCAAACCGTAGATCGCTATGGCCAAAAGATCTACCCTTTTCTCTTCATCTAGATGAATGGAGATTATGTTTCGAATACAAGATCAAGGAAAAGAAAAGCTACCTCTTTTCTTCCGTATTTTTCCTTTAACCCATCCATCACTCATGCCAGTAAAAGACATTAGCCTTTGGTGAGCATTCTTATTCTTGGGTGGTTTGGCATAAACCCAATTTCGATTAACCTTACGTAGATTGAACAATGTAAAATACTCTTCGAACGTTGGCATCATGTCCTCCCCATTGAAAGTGAAACAACAATATCCAGGATTCTAGAATTTAACTAGGGCTTTGAGGAATGACTTGTCTACTTTCACATACAACAAGTAGGCTATGTCTCCATAAGTTTCAAATAATAATTTCTTAATGGCATAGTCCATATGATCCCATATCTCTCTCAACTCATGTATCTTGTTCTGTTTGACACTGATATGAATTTCCTCCGATGTCTCTGTCATATGATCAACAGTCAAACTATCCCCAAACTCACGCTGATTGACCTCAGACCAATGACACACCCTCCCATTTTCTTCTTCTTTTCTCAAGTACCTCCCATTCATTTTCAAAAGCTGTTTTCTAATTGAGCAAATATCTTGAGAATCAACCCCTTCTAAAATGATGATGCAAAGAATGAAATATGCAAAACAAATAAAAGAAAATTAATTAGTATAGAAATAAAACTTAAAAGGTCCAAAATAATTTCATTATATGAATAATAACTGGGTAGCGCATTCCAGCATTTTAGGACATGTCTCCACTGACTATTCCTACGAAATCATTTTGACCAAATTCTAACTCTAAGGTTTTCCACATGGCTCTAATAGGGTAGGCTTCTAGATTCACACACATGGTTTGGTTCTAGAAAGGTCCCCAAGTTGTCATTTTTGTTCCCTACTAAGGGTAGCAAGGCCCCTAATTCTCACCCATTATAGTCTTCCAACAAATCAAGTTCAACTTAGGAGGACTCATTTTCTTAAGTCTATGCGAAGGATAATATCCTTAAGAAGACTTAGGCCATATGAGTCCCGAAGGTACTTACTAGGCCCATGCGGAGAATTAGATTCTCACGAGAGCAATAGCGTGTTCTCTTCACTTAAACGATCGGGACAAAGCTCGGGTATAAAGCTTGAAAGTAAACTTTAAATGCATAAAATAGAATCAAATTCATAAATGGACAATTAAGTTTAAATTTTATAAAAACTTGCAAATTCCGGACATTAAAATAAATTGTAAAAAAATAAAAGTCCCCAACGGAGTCGTCAAGCTGTCGCAACCCCTTTTTCAGACGGTTCGACGATTTTTTCTTTTAAAAACAAAAACGTAGTTGCCACCAATCTTTTTTAAAGGTGTGATTGGATTACCTAAAAATGGGTTATTTTAATAAAATCATTTTATTTTTATTAAAACAACAATTCTAAGCTAAGAAAATTAAGTGTGTTGAAAGTTTTATTCTAAGCTAGTGATCATTAACCTAAGAAAATATCTAAGTGAATTTTACCTATGGACGTTAAAGTTTAATTTAGTGTAATTTATTAATTGCAGTGAAAAGTTTTATTTACCATATTTACAAGGCTCTAACTAAGGTAAATAAGAACTTATCCCTAAGGGTTTTATTTAAGCTAAGAAAATAATTCTAGATTCTATCAAATTAATAAAAATAAAGGTAATATTAAAAAAAGGAAGAAAAAAAAGTAACTTATACTTTACATGACAAAATGAACTTAATAAATTAAAATTTACAATGAAATGGGGTTAATGACAAAATTAAAAAATAATAAAAGATTGAATTCAAATAATAATTACTAACTTTAAAAAAGTTTAACATAATTAATAAAAAACAAATTTAATTAAGTAACTAATTTTATCTATATAAGTATAAAGATAAAAAACACCATTTATCAGTTTTAATTTTAAAATAAAGATCAAACATACATTTTTACAATTCTCATTACTTGTTCGTCCATGTTCATAAGAAAAAATAAGAACAATATTTTTTATAACTAAAAAGAGAAAAAAGGTCAAAATTACTCTAATTATATTCGAAATAAAAGAAATAATTGAACAATAAAAAATTAAAAGTAAGATACCTAAAAACGCTTTGCTTCTTGTATTCCACGAAAATTTCAATACAAAATGAAGTTGGTGGAGAAAAGAAGAATTACAAGAGTCGAAGAAGGATTGTGGTGGTGATGTCTTGGTGTGTCTTCGTGTCGGTGTGTTGGTGTCTTTTTTTTTTGTCGCCATTACAAGTGATGGGAGGAGGTTTTTATAGTAGAATTCTACCCTAAATACAAGAAATTCTGAATAAAAAAATTTTCAAGTATGTGTGATTCTTTCCCTTTTCAATTGGTGAAAAATTGGAAGTGATTTGGAGTTGATTTCTTCTTAATTCTCGTTCAAATTTGAGGTTGAATCTATCCTTATTTCCTTCCATGTTTGAACCAAGCTTTGACCCTTCCTTTTTTAATTTAGAAACCACAGTAGCAAAATTTCCATGTTTCCTTCACTGTGCGTGAAGGAGGAGGAAGCATTTATATGGCACGTGGGACTCATATATTGGGTGTTGACCAATCCTTTCTTTTTGGATCCAATCTGGACCATTGGATTTTATTTAGATCCAACGGTTAATAATTGACTGCACATGAAAATAAAATAAATAATTAGGGTTTTTATTTAGGCTAAATGGACCATTATTTATTAGGTTAAAAATGAAAATTATGGTAAAAATTTAGTGTAAACACAATTAAATCAGTCGGTGATCGAATTGAATTAGACAAAATCAAAAAAATCGAAAGTTTGAAAATAAAAATTTATATAAATTAAATCTAAGATGTTCACTCTTTATTTATTGAAAGAGTTATTTTTAATACGTTTTTATGGTTTTATTTAATAAAAATTATTTTATTTTTATAAATTAAATCTTTATTTTATGTATAATTAAAAATAAGTAATTATTTAAAATTTATATAAAAATAAATATTATTAAATAAATCATAAATAATATAATAAATTAATTTATTTAATAATTTCTTCAAAAGAAGACAAAAAGCAGGTATCTCTTTGTAGTTTGTGCACTATCTAATTTTATGAATTTAATTATATATTTATTAATTCTCATTTTCTTAAAATTCAAATATTTGCATTAAAAGAATTACGAACCCATTTAATTAAAAATAGCATACCTTTAAAAAAGTGGGTCCCTCCAACGCCAACTTTCCAGCTTTAAACGGAAGACCCAAATTAATATTTTAAGAAAGCTATTAACTTCACTTTTTCTTTATTATTTTATTTAACATATTAATTTTTTACCAAATTACTGTTTTACCCCATTTTCAAATTCAACTTCCCCCTTACCGGACGTGAAATCCCTTCTTAACCCAATTTTATATATCGGACTTATCAATTTTACCTACTAATTAAATATTTATTTTAGATCTTATTAAAATATTTTTATATTTCAGTTTTTTTTGTTTTTTTTTTATTTCAGTTTTTTTCTTTTTCCGCGTGAGGGAAGTAAAAGAACCGGCCTGCGGTTTTCTGAATCCCCAGTGTTTTTTTAATCTTCGGGAACAGTTTTATTTTCTTTGAAAAAAATTGGAAAAGAAAATTCTGTTTGGTTGGATAGAAAAAGCTTGTGAAGTACTTTGCTTCGGTACAGGAAAATATGAACAGGTCTGAAGAACAGTGACAGTGAAGAGTTCTTTCTGGGTCGTGTACTTAGAACTTACAGGTCATGATCTCTACATTTAACATCGTTTTAACGTCGAAATTTATTTTCCCTCTAAACATGAAAGATCCCTGCTTTAAAATGTTTTTTGCTTTAAAAAAATTGGTTGAGTTACAGTTCGATCTCTTTTTTTACATTTTTTTTTCTTTTAAAGTTAAACTCTGGTGGTTTGAGTGGGTTTATGCTTAACTATCAGTTTTTTCTACGTTGATTTCTCTTTGAAATATATGATGGAGCAAAATTTCAAAGTTTCTGTTTTTTCTTTTACTGGAATTTTAATGAAGATTTTAGCTTCTAACTCTGTTTTACTTACTGTTTTGTTGGTGTGTGAAGTTTAATGTATTTAGAAGTTGTAATGATATTTGTATCAGCTGCAAGTGAAAGAGAACAGTGAGGACATTGCATTTTTGTCGGTTTTCTGTTTTTTTTTTATTGTTTGATTTCTGTTTTGTAGGTGGTTGTCTGGTTTGGTGTTTCTGATCAGTACTGTAAATTATTTTTGCATGGAGACAACTCCGGGTGTTACAGTGATAGGAGCAGAAGCTCCGTCGACTTATCAAATGGCACCGAGGACTGAAAATGCCAATCAGATTGGTGGTGTCTCGACAGCAATGGATGTTTCACCAGTTAGTGTAGGGTTAACTGGTAGCATAGAAAAGAAAAAGAGAGGTAGACCTAGGAAATACGGTCCAGACGGAACAATGTCGAGGGCATTGTCACCTATGCCTATTTCCTCGTCTGTCCCATCTGTCGGAAAGCGCGGGAGAGGACGAGGTAGTGGGTACCAGATTAAGTATCACAAGGGACTGGACATGGAAAATTTAGGTAATAAGCCCTTTTAGCATGTTTTTGTCTTAGATTTGGTAGCAGATAGTAATGTTTCTGGTTTGAAACTGAACAATTAGTTGTGCACTAGTGTTTCAGGTCACCTAATGGATTTGGAATTTTCCAAATGTCGTTTTGAAAGATTCTAAATGTGAAGTTGATAATATTTTGTGGGACATGATCTGATGTCATTGTTCGGATCTGGAAGGACATTGCTGGTTTCTGCCAATGCAAAAGTGGTCTTGTTTTGGTGTCTTAGATTTCTTTTCATCATCGAATTTTCGAGATGTTCCTGCTGTTAGGAACAAAGTGAAACTTGCTAAACCAGCAAGATCAGCTATTAGTAATTTCTGGTTTACGGGGCTTTGTGTTTGAATCATGCTCCGAGTCTAAATCTGTTGTTCGAAATCATGCCATATCTCAACCATGTAGTGCATCTATGTTTGACAAACAGGGTAAAGTGTATGCTAGCCAACAATGATATTCCTTGTTTTCTTTATAGGTGAATGGGCTGCTACTTCTGTCGGGACGAATTTTACGCCTCATGTTATTATGGTCAATGCCGGTGAGGTAAGTTTCGATATGAGAAAGACAAGAACATTTGTATGCTTCATTTCTACCATTGTCAAAGACTTATTTGCAGACTTTCTGGGTCCATCCTTTTTTGTGTCTGAGAACCTGAGAATAAGTTTCAATTTTCTATCGTGTCGGGGAGAGTTTATAGGTCTCTAAGGCCTTCTTTGTCTACATTTTCCCTTAATTCGTATTTGATTTTCCGGTGTTGAAGGATGTTACGATGAAGGTGATTTCGTTTTCTCAACAAGGACCAAGAGCTATTTGCATCCTGTCTGCTAATGGAGTAATTTCGAATGTTACACTTCATCAGCCCGATTCTTCCGGGGGTACTCTGACATACGAGGTTAGGCAATTTCGAAATTACTATACATTTTGATATATG
Source organism: Abelmoschus esculentus (assembly GCA_035048815.1). NCBI lineage: Eukaryota > Viridiplantae > Streptophyta > Magnoliopsida > Malvales > Malvaceae > Abelmoschus > Abelmoschus esculentus. The sequence continues at coordinate 4,264,704 of JAUCBN010000026.1, read as the reverse complement.
ATGAGATTCATGTAGTACTTAAATGTGTAGAAACATTGTTCTATAAAGATACAAATGTTATGTAAGAAAGTTCATCTGTCCTATTTTCTTGTAGGGTCGCTTTGAGATACTTTCCTTGTCGGGATCCTTCATGCCTACAGAAACTGAAGGAACAAGAAGTCGATCCGGTGGGATGAGTATATCGTTGGCAAGTGCTGATGGTCGAGTTGTAGGAGGAGGAGTTGCTGGGCTTCTGATAGCTGCCAGTCCTGTACAGGTAAAGGGGAAGGAGGCACTCTTACTGCAAGAACATCTATCAGCACGTACTAGTAGTCCGAGCAATATGAAAAATATGAACATCTTATCAAACATACAACTCCTCATAGTATCAGAAAAATGCATTTGTCTAGGTGAATCTCAGACTCGAACTCGAACTCATTGTTTAATGTTTTGTTGAATTATCAGGTTGTGGTGGGCAGTTTTTTACCAGGAAAACAGAATGACCAAAAGCCGAAGAAGCAGAAAATCGAGTCCATACCAGCCATTGTTGCCCCAGACCCGAGCATTGTCGCTGCACCGGCCTCAAATGCCGAAAAAATGGATGACATAGATGTAGTTTCCCCCCAACAAAATTCGAATCCCCTGAAACCAAACCTCCCTTCTACATTCCGGAGAGAAAACTGGGTGACAGCCATGCAGGAGCCAAGAAATTCCGCAACCGATATAAACATTTCCTTGCCTGCAGGTTAATCCGATAAAATCAGAATCAATCGTCTCGGATTCGAGAAGCTGGCTAGATTAAAAATCCTTGATATTTCTTTCCTCAAAGAGTATGGTTTGCCATGTGTTGTCTTATATTTTAACGTAGTAAAAAGTAGGGTTAACATTCCTGATATGCAGCTAGGTTTTAATGTCTCCGACAAAGACATCCATTGTTTTTCTCCTGGTTGATGAAAACTGTCTTAGATACTTGGGACATTAAGGACCACCAGTTCTATTATCTTAACTGGGAAAATTAATTCATATACGAAGAATGGATATTGCATGTAATTTAGAATTTAAAGGTTATGATTTAAGACATATTTATATTTAAGTTTTATGATTTAAGACATGTTTATATTTAAATACAATCGTTGAACTAAAATTTTACTTGTTTTTTTTTCTAATGCATTGACAATTTAGATGAAAAAACTAGTTCACACAATCAGTAAAACTTTTTTAGTTTGTTTTCACTTTGGGTGAATTATTAGATAGGTCATTCTTACCGTCTAAGATACTATACTATATAGGCTTAACTATGATTTTTATTTTAGATTGGTCTTTAATTTTTTTAATTTCATCTATAAATTATTAGTAAAATTAAATATTAATAATCTAATTTCTAATATATTTAGATTTATATGGATTCAAATATTACATATATAATTTAAATTTTTAATGAATTCGAAAATATTAAGGATACTAGTATTTTTATCGGAAGAAATCATATCATAAGTCGTTCCTAGTACATTATCTATGTGATCAACCAATTAAATATATTTATTTAATTAATTTTTCATCTCATTTTTTTACTAAATAAATATTCACTTGGTAAAAACTATTTTAAATTTAATATATAATAAATATTAATAAAAGTTTACTTAATAAAAAATTAAAATAAAAAATTAATTAAATAGATGTATTTAGTTAATTATCTCATTAATAATGTGACGGACCTATGATATAATTTTTTTTATATTAAATTCAAATAATAATACTTGAATAATTTATCAATGAAAAATGAATTTATATTTCCAGAAAGGTTTGCGTATTCAATTTTTCAGAAATTGCGGAGTGTTTGACAAAGGACGGTAGTTGGAAGTTGATTGTAGTAGTTGATTTATTAATTGATTTTATTAATTGATATGAGAAATTAATTTAATTATTTATTTATATAAAAATATTTAATAAAATTTAACTGATAATTTATATGAATAAAATGATAAATAAGATACTATATATTTAATTGTTTAAGAAAGTTAGTAAATATTATTAATATATTTTAAAATATAATATTCATAAATATTAATTTTATAGAAATTAATACATACTATTAACCTAATGTAAAATAAAAATACCATAATTTTTTTTCTTAATTTTTATGTTTAACTAAATATACTTGAGAATTTATAACTAAAAATAAAATAATAAAATAGAATTAGATTATTTTGCACCAAAATAGACTATATACTATTTTATTAAATTATATTTTATGATGAAAAGAAGTAATTATAAAAATAATTGAGTCAAATACATTATTTAACGTCTTATTTTATAAATAAACTTTTTTTAATTTACTAATATTTTTAACGTTTTTCCTTCTATTTTTTTTACATAATCAACTTTTTAAAAGCTGTTGGCATAAATATAATTTTAACCCTTAACGTTTATAATTTTTGTTGTTTTGACCTTTATTTTTTTTTTGGATAAATTTAACCTTTAACCTATATCTTTTTGACAAATAACTTATTTTTTAACTACTATGATAACTTGACCGTCAAAAATCTAACAATGATGACATGTCATATGGATATGATAATATATTTTAAATAACATGTCATCTAACCTATCAAATATATATATATATATATGTGAAATATAATTTTATTCTAATATAAAATATAAAATAATTAAAATTAAAATAAAATTTTAAAAATTAATTAATTCTAAAATAAAAGACTATTAAACATTCTCAACCTTAACTATGATAGAATCAAAGTCCTATCTTAAAAAAAATAACATGTTATTTAAAATATATTTTATTTTATTTCAATATAAAATATAAAATATAAAATATAAAATAATTAAAATTAAAATAAAATTTTAAAAACTAATTAATTCTATCATAGTTAGGGTTAAGAATGTTTAATAGTATTTTATTTTAGAATTAATTAATTTTTTAATATTTTATTTAAATTTTAATTGTTTTATATTTTATATTAGAATAAAATTATATTATATATGTAGTTGATAGGTTAGATGCCATGTTATTTAAAATATATTATCATATGCATATAACATGTCATCATTGTTAGATTTTTAACGGTCAAGTTATCATGGAGTTAAAGAATAAGCTATTTGTCAAAAAGATATAGGTTAAGGGCTAAATTTATCCAAAAAAAAGAATAAGGGCCAAAACGACAAAAATTATAAACGTTAAGCGTTAATATAGACCAATTTCATCAAGTCATCCATGATCCTATCCACTAAAAAATAGTCAATTAATTTTTATTTTCTATGTCATTTTCTCTTTCATAATTAATCTATATCTAACGAGAAATTATATTATGGGTAAGTTTCACCACGTCATCCATAGAATCAACTACTAAAAACCATCCATCTTATCATTTTATTATATGTCATTTTTTTAAGTGAATCTTTACTCATCTTTACTGTTAATTTATTTTAAAAACAGTTTTTTTAAGTGAAGATTCACTTGAGAAAAAATATGACATAAAAATTAATAAGATGAATAATTTTTAGTAATCGGTCCCATACACACATGATAAGACTGACCATAATATAATTTTTCCTATTTATCAAACACTACAAAAATTAACTGCCAATCAACTATCTCTGCGATAATAAACTAATATATCCAACCGTAACATTTCTAGAAAGGCCATCGCCCAAAAAATATTTAGGTCAAATTGCATTTTAGTCATATTAATTTTGAATCTAGATAAATAAAGCCTTTGTCATCTCAATTTCTGGATTAAATTTTTTTGGTCCTCTTAATTTGAATCTAAGCAAATTAAGCCCCAACTCATTGTTTTTCGTTTAAATACTTCTTAAGTACCCATCAATTTCAAATTTCAAAATTGAGCAAACTAGACACAAATGTTGGTAATACTCAAGGGTGTAAAACATGTAATTTTAATGTTAAAATTTTCGCTTGTTTTTTAAAATTATGAAAGAAATTTTCATTTCAGTATTTATAAAGTTCAGAAATCAAAACGTTTCGTACATTTTCAATAGGATATTTATAGGCTATTAATTTAATAATTAAAACTAAATTATCATTTGAAATATCTTAACCGTTTGTATATTTATGTGCCTTCAAATTCAATTAGGATATCCCATTGAATTTTTTATAAGTGTCACTGAATTTTTATTAAATTTATAGAAAAATTATAATTACATCACAATCAAAAAGCAAAATAAATGGATTAAACAATCTAAAGATTCTTACAATCCCAAAACAAAGAAAAATAAATATTTCTATGGAGATAAGCATACCAATAAAATTCAGAAGCTTCCTGAATCTCCTTATCTCTATCCAAGCAAGACACATAACGAAGAAAGGAGTTGTAGGTGATCCAAACTCTCAAGCAAAAAGTATCGCTACCCAGGACTGATTTCATCGACAAACAACCATCAACCAAGGATAAATCTTTTTAAGTGACCACTGACAAAACAAAAATCAGAAACTAACATCAATTGAATCTCTTTGTGAACAACAATTGATTGTTAGGGTATGTTGAAACATGCCATAAAGACAAATGAATCAAAGCTTAATTTTAAGGAGAAATAAGCTAAATTTCAATAGAAAATTAAAGCTTTCAACGTTTATAGACAATGAATTTAAAGCTTTTAATTTTTTAAGGTTGTTTGATCATTTTACCCTTTAATTTGAAACTTATAAATTGAGCTCTTCTTCGCTCATTTTAATCATCCCATAGCAAATTTTTTTACTAATTCTCCTTTATAATTCTCTTTCCTTTTCAAATAAGAGGTTTTATTGTAACACCCCGAACCTGGGTGCCACATTTGGGCCACAAACCCAATCCGTACCTATAAATTTTTTTATAATTTTAATTCAAGTCTAAATCATACCATCAAATATGGCATAATTTAAAATGATATTAAAATCAGAAGTGGTTTAACATATCCAAAATATAAATGGAGCTCCAAACACAAGTTTAAAAAAACATTTGACCTTTACAATTAAAATCAAATAGAGTTACAATTACAACAATGGTCCTACGAATACATAGCCCACTAATCTAGCAAATTTACTCTACTAACCGATCAATGTTAAAGCCCACAACGATGGTGCTCCGCCACATCGCTTGCATGTTCGCCTATTTAACTATGCATGGAAACAAAATCCAAAATGCTGAGCTACTAAAGCTTAGTGGGTACACAACCTATTGATTGTTCTTCAAGTAAATCATAACTATAAACATGTTAGATGAGAATATGATGACATGATATGCAAACACAACCAAAGCATAAAAAGTAACCAAATCAAAAGTGAAGCCCACTACCAACCCAACACTAGGGGACTCACTAGCCCAAAATCTCACACCGGGCTAGTCTAAATCTCTTATCGAGTTAGTATACTCGGAATCTCGTATCAAGTCTTCACTCGAATTTTCATATCGAGTGAGGCCCAGAATCTCACATCGAGCAAAGTCATCACCCGGAATCTCACATCGGGTGGCCTTGAATACATCACCCAAAATCTCACATCGAATAACCTTCTTTGTGTTGCAACACTTTTACTCACTGGGTATTTGGATCCCACCAAACAAAGACTCAACCAAACAAGACGATCCTCACCTAGGATCTCATATGAACAATACTACAACCAAACCAAGACCAAGCATGTAAGGCATATTTTCATTATATCGATGTCCATATTATCAATTCCAAGTTTCAACAATCATTATATGACTTAAACAACCCATAAGAACTCATAACATGAATTACAAAACTCCAAACCCAATCCTTAAAAACTTGGGTAGATTGCCCAGAGGTATCGATATGCCTCCTTTGCGCATCGATACGCTAGATCACAACTTTAAAGATTACCTAGTGTCACAACTCGCCAGTAAGAATGAGATTAATAAATCATCCTTGGGGATTTTTGAGGCATCCATGCACCAAGGAAGCTTCTGTAATGACCTAGAATGGCCTACATCTATCTCAAGGATGTCATCATGTTTCAGAAGGTTCTAGGAGGATCTACCAAAGTACACACACATCTAGAAGGTCTTAGAAGATTCTAAATGTCTCTAGACGATTCTTGAAAGTTATATAACATTCTAGAAATACAAGAAACATATTGGAAGCATCTAGAACATTCTAGAAGGTCTAGAATGTTGAAAAAGATCCTAGAAGACTCTGGAAAGATATAGACTAATCTGGATATCTTAAGAATTCTCTAGAATATTATGATAGTTGTAGGCATGTATAGATATATGTAGATGTCTCTAGAATAGTATAAATCCTTGTAGATATTTATAGAGGCAAAATATCAACTATCGAATCAAAATAATCTTATCCGTCTATTTAGGACTTGGGGGCTATAAATAGGATCACCCACCTCATTTATAAATCATCAAGCAAAAGTGTAAGCATTAAGCCTTATAAAGCTTAATAAAGTGTTCACTTATTTCCCTTCTCAATTCTCTTAGCTTTTTAGCCATTGAGTTATCCAAATTAAGGCTTGTTAGCATAACTTGGAAGTGCTAATGTCGCACGGATAGTTCGAGAAAGATTAAGTCCGTGTCACTAGGGAGATTTACCTGTATCGATACACCTACTAGAGTTATCGAAATGCTCTCAGTATCGATTCACCTTAATATGTGTATCGATATGCTAAGCTAAGGAGCTTAGCAAGATCTAGGAGAAAACCCACCCGTATCGAAATACCCACTAAGAGGTATCGAAATGATTTACCATTATAAAATTTTGTTTCGATAATCTGGCATGGCATTTCAAAACACCTACCATTCTAGATCTTATTTTCTCTCAGCGGAATCGATATCCGACCAAGGGTATCAATACACCTACACGAAAATTTGAGGGACTAAAAACGCGATTAAAGCGAGACCAGAAACCAAACATCCAAAAATTTAAGGGATCAACCTTGTAATTAACCAATTAACTGAAATGCATGGATTCTCCCCAGGATTTGGGTCATTGCACGGTTGAAAGGGCTTAAAACGACGTATTTTTGAACAATATATATATATAAATACATGCCAAAATGGCCATCCAAAATTATTCTTTTCCCATTTGTTTAAACCTAAAAAATTAAGATTTAAAATTCTCTAGAAAAATGATATGAACCCTAACCTAGACTCAAACATTTCAAGAAACTAGTCGTTGCCACAATTTAAAAACCTAGAAAACCTTTAGATTTAAAGCAAAACTCCCTTTTTTTACTTAAAAATCAAAAATCAAAAATCAAAAATCCAAAACCAAACCCCCTAATATTTGATTCGAAAACCATTTGAAACAAAACTTCCTTTGTGTTTCAAAATAGTTGGAAACCAAAAGAAAAAGAAAATTCGATTATAAATTGAGGTTTAAAAGCCCTCTTTCGAATAAAAAGACTCAGATCAATGAATAAAGAGATAAAACACAGTGGCAGTGGGCGACCACCTTCACGGACAGAGGTAATAACTTAACCCTAATATTTTCTATTCGAAAAAAGAAAGGAACTTTCTCTAAAAGCTACCTTGTATTGATTTTGTTGATAATGCTCGTCTAGGATTACAACTTTCTAGATATTAGCTTTTATAGCAGATTTACATTTGATATTGAAAAGAAAATGGAAAATGTTTGGATTGGATGTTGAATCACTGATTTTATTCTCTTCTTTTGTTCGTTTGTGCTTGTTGGAGAATCCATACGAGCAAAGGACGAGGGGACCATCTCTGTTTTGGCCAATTGTGTCAGAGAGAATGAAGGGCCGACGTGTATGCTTGCTATGACGTTGGCTTGATGTTGATCTCTGGTGATGTTGATCAACACTGATGAGTTGGATGGCCAGGAGACGAATGGTCAATCTCCTGAAAAATTCCAGAAACTGAAGAGGCGGATGAGAATTCTAAAAACTGAAGAGTCGATTAAGGGAAGAGAAAGGTCGAGTCTGTATCCGATTTAAATTGGATACCGGTTTGGTGACCGTGTTTGGGTTCTATCGTAGTGGGCTAGCAAATTGGGTAAGGGTGTTAATGGGTAATGTTTTGGGTTGAGGGTTTGTCGTGGTTAATGGGTCTTGGTTGTAAATGGGCTCCGGTTTAGGTTATAGTTTTAGGCTAATGAGTGTTAGGTCTTGGTGTTATATTGTATATGGGTTATGGAATTGTAATATGGACTCTTATTATTTGGCTTTTGGGTTTCAATTAATAATAGATTTTTTGGATTTTAATGGAAATATATATTTTTGGATTTGAATTTTTAATTCATTTATTTATTTGGTTTAACTTGGGATTTTTGGTTTAGAGATTTAGTTTTAGAAGATTCAATTTAGGTTTTTTCTCAAATATGGATAAAATTGGATATTACAAACTCATTATATGGGTGAACCGTTTAGCTATCATAATCAATTCTTTTTCACTTGTATTGCAACCTCTTGTGGTAGAGAGGTTTTGAGGGTAATTTCTTGTCTCTTCATTTCTATCTCTTTCTTCTCTAACTTCTTCTCATCTTTATTCTTTGCTTGTACCCTTCTTTTCTTCATCATCTTATGGGTAAGAAGAGATCTCATAAGAGCATCAAGCTTTAAAATCTTGAGATCATTGGCTTCTATGATGGAAATTTTCTTGTTATCCCAAGATTCAGAAAGTGACTATATGAGCTTCCGGACGAGTTTCTCCTACGAAATGATTTCACCGAAACCTTTAAACATGTTAAGGATTATCGAGAATCAATTAAACATTTTGGTAATGTCTTCATCCGGTTCTATCTTAAAATTCTCGTAGTTGAGATTAAGAAGCTCAATTTTGGTCTCCTTGACGTTATTTGTGCCTTCATAGGTCGTCTCTAAATAATCTCAAACTTCTTTATCACTCTTACAAAATGAAATCTCCGAATAAATGTTCGTGTCAAGTACAAAAAAAGAGTATGTGCAATGCCTTGTCATTTATTGAATTTCTTTTTATTTCTTCCACTGTCATCTCACTTTTAGTCTTTAGAATTTTCTTATCACCTTCTTGCTTCATGGGAATGGATGAACCATCCTCAATTATATCTCAAAGGATATAATCATGAGAGTTGATGAATAACCTCATCTTATTCTTCCAATATGAGTAGTTGTCTTCATTGAAGAAGGATGAATTTGTGATGGATTGAGACTCGTACATATTTTTCCCAAAAGTAGATGACATGTCTTCGATTTGTTGTGATGATCAACACTTCTTATGATCTTCTCTTGTGGATGTTAAGCCCTTGAAGAGTCTAGCTCTGATACCAATTGTTGAGTGAATTGAAAAATCAAAAATGACCAAGAGGGAGTGAATTGACACTTTTAAAAATTTCGTGGAAGGTTGAAAAATTAGAAAAATATGAACACAAACAATTTATAGTGGATCAAGCTTCGAACAAGCTCTATATCCACTAACTTAGCTCCCACTAAGAATTTTCTAACCAATTCACTAAGAATTCAACATTTTTTCACGATTCAAGGGATAATCGTTACAAACGAATCAATCTTTCTACCCAAATATTGATTCAACATCTGAAGGTTACAAGAAATGAAAGAATGACAATACATATTTTATCTCACAAAAAGATTTGCCCCAAATACAATTTGAACACTCTCCAAACTCAATTATAAAAGATACAAATGAAGTACAAGAATTGAATATAATAATTTGACAATTTAAATGCTTGGAGTTGGATTTAGATTCTTGGATGTTTGCTTGAAGATCAATAGTTTTTTGTTGTTGCTTTAGAAGCTTATTTTTATACCCTCTCATCGAATTCTAACATGTAAAAACAAATTTGATTTTGATATAACAAAAATGTTAAAGGATAAATTAAAATAAAATTTTAAGTCATTACCAAATTAAAAAGTCAAACAATTTTTTTAAGTCAAACAAAAAATACATAAATATTTTTCTAAATCAATTTCAAAGACAAACTTTTTTTGTTACAGGCGTTCGATACATATATAAGTCGTTTCAATATGGCCTGCATATTTTCAACTAAAGTTCTTCAAGTTTTACCAGGCGTTTCAATACGATCTTGGATCGTTTCGATATGTTTTGAAATTGTGAAATTTTGTTTCGAAACTCTGAAAATTGCTATCAAAACATGCGTTTTGATATAGCCTATGGTTGTTCTGATATCGTCCTGTATTTTATGAAATTGATAAAATATTCAAGACATTTCAATACGTCACGTAGTCGTTTCGATACCAGGTCAAATTTCCAACAGTTCTCTAAGCATTAAATATTTTTGATCGTTGTTTGACAATTGCTTTTTAAAAGTTAGTTGACCCGTTTTGATATGCCCTTAGAAGTGTTTCGATATGTATTTTGGAGGATTCAAGTTATTTTAGTACAACTCTATAGTTGTTTTGACACACCCTTGTTTTAAACACAACTCGTTTATATATGTTGACCTAGCGTTTTGGTAATCTGATTAAATGCACACAACGACTCTTTATATTTTGGTATCGTTTCGATATAGATACCCCGTGTTTTGATACCGGTAATTGTAGAAGTGCATTTATGGTGGAAAGATAAAGGTCTAAAGTCCATATTTATGTTCCCAACCACTTTAATGGTTAGAATTCATTTAGAATGTATAAAATCAAGCATTTCAAGCAGCAACAACTATTGATCCAAAAGCTAACATCCAAGGATCAAATCCAACCTCTAACACTATTGAATATATTTGTACACCCAAACCATTGTTGCTTTATTGTAATTTTATTTTCTGAGTTTGAGGAGTGTTATTGTTTATAATTGGGAAAAATTATTCTCTGAGAGAAACATAAATTTTCCATTATTCTTTATTGTAACCTTGTGAGGTTGAATCAATCTTTGAGTAAAATTGATTCGGTTTGTAACGGTAATCCCTTGAACCGAGAAAAGGATTAAATTCTTAGTAAAATGGGTTGAAAATCCTTAGTGGGGAGTTAAGGTAATGGATATAGAGCTTGTTCGAAGCTTGAACCACTATGAATTCTTGTGTTCTTCATTTTTCCAATTTTCCAATCATCCCACAAAATTTAAAAGTTCCAATTCACTCCATATTGGCCAAAATCTATTGATTGATCCACTCAAGAAACGATTTAAATGCTACTAAAATAGAAAAAGTCATTATGTGCATTTAATAACGGGTATAAATACGCTAAGTCATGATATCGATACGAGTTAGTCTTTAAAATAAGGTGTATCAAAATAGCTAAGAGCTATATCGAAACGATTTGGTTCTGCCAAAAATTGTATCGAAACGCCTTAAGGGGCGTATCGATACTGACCAACTAATATTTAAAATTCAACTGACAAGTAACGGTCAAAATATTTATTGCTTTAAAATCCTTAGAAAATAACTAAAGTATCAAAAAGCCTACGTGTAATATTGATACTATTTATATATTCCATTTATCTTAAAATACAGGACGATATCGAAACAGTCATGGGCTGTATCGAAACGCCTGTATTGATACCAATTCAAAAGGTTTCAAAACCAAATTTTACAATTTCAAATGGTATCGAAACGGTCCAGGTCATATCGAAATGCCTGAAAGAACTTAAGAACATTCATCTAAAATAACAAAGTATCGATACCAATAAGGGTGATATCGAAATGCTTGAGAAAATATAAATGTTTTTGTCTTTGAGAATGCTTAAAGAAAATGGTGTTGGATTATGTTTTGAATAGAAAATTTTCTTTGACTTGTCAATTTGGTATGAACTTAAAAATTTATTTACAAAATGATCATTTTAATTCTTTGTTATATCAAAATTAAATTTAGTTTTTTAGACTACGTGATGATCAACTCAGAGCCAACACAATCAATTGTTGATGTAGCTGATGCCCTTATCACCAATGAGGATCTTACAGTCGTTCAAGTGTCCAACCAAAAATTTTAGAAGAACAACAAGACGGTTCAAGGTCATCTTCTTATTCACATGTTAAATAAATTATTTGATATGTTTCACAAGGAAAGAAGTGCCAAAATAATCTAGGACACTCTCGAAAAGAAATACTACACCGACAATGCATAGATTAAGAAGTACATGTTTGACGAGTGACTAAAATTTCAGATGACAAACGAAAAGTCAATCATGGAACAAGTTCATGACTATGAGAAACTTGTATTTGACATCATTTTTGAAGGGATAAAGATGTACGAGGTGTTACAAGCCAACGTCTTGATCGAGAAGTTGCCCAAATCCTAATCTATTGCAATTCTCTCAAACACGCAAAAGAGATATGACTATCGTGGAATTGACATCTCATATGAAGATTGAGGAGACAAATCGATTAAAAGATAAGGTTTTCAACTCTATTCAATATTCTTTTAAAGATAATCTGATTGAATCTGGTAATTCCCAGGTTTTAAATTTACACCTAAAAAAGATAAATCAGAAAAAGAATATAAAAACCCAGAAGGCTATCAACTTTAAGAAGCTAGGAAAAGAGAAAATTCAAGACAAAATGGTCAATTGTTATGTATATGTACATCTTGGACACAAAATCTTCTAGTGTCAACAACGGTTAAACCACTAGAACTAACCACAACTCAACATTGTCAAAAATTCTAATGACATCATTACAACTGTAGTTTTAGAAGTGAATCTAGAGGAAAACAACACCGAAATATCGTGGATAATGGTGCAATTGTGATTCCTCACTAGAAAATCTAAAAAGAAATAGATTACTCATTAGTAGATTATCACCGTTAAAAGCTTTTGCAATTGAGATTTCTCTTGGGTCAAAGATCATAATAATTCAACCATGATGATATATATTTTCTTGATCACCTTCACCCAACTCCAAAGCCATAACAATGATTTAGAAATTTGTCACCAAACTTAATAAAATTTATGGTGGTTTAAATGTTCTTCTCGTCGAATAAATATTCTCTGCAGAAACCAAAATCATCTACTTTAAATCGGGATAACATTACCCCTACATATCATATTTGAATCTTTGAATTAAAAGTTTGACCCATTAATCGCCTTACCTAAAGTTGATCATCACAGTCCATAGATGCTATAATCGGTGCTTTGCCATTCTTCATGTCCTCATTACCTTCCTTGTTTGCATTATCCGTTACACCTTTGTCCCTTACAAGTTCTTCATCCGTTGGTGTTGGCAATTCATCAAACACATGGTGGGGCTTTGTAATTGATTCTTTCAATCCTTCATTTTGTATGTATATTGTGAAAGTCAGTCCCAATTTTTGATGATATAACATTCCAATTGATGTTTTACATTCGGAAGAGTTTATTTTTTTATAATCGTGTTTTGAAACGCAACCAACGATTGTTCATGACAAATAGATATTTTTTGGAGTTTTCTGATTGCTTCAACATTGCTCACGATAGCTCTCAGTGAAAGTACCAATATTGTGATCATTAATTACTACAATAAAAAATAATAATAAAAGTTAGAGGAAGGGGGTAAGAAGAAATAGAATTCAAAATAACCTCAACTGAAAGTTCAACAATTTTTATAATCTTTCCCTAGAGCCTCTAAGTTTATTTATATCGATAATATTACCATCTAACTAATATAAAAACTAACAAAATATGAGTGATCTCCACTACACGATAAATGTGAAATTTATTAAAATTTAAAACTAGATAAATTAATACCTTAGAATTAAATTAGATTGAACAATATGATTTATATATCTCAGGTCCGATGAGGAACACAGAGAAATGAATGAATACAACACCAAGAATGTCGGGTCGACGAAGGATATAGAGCACCGGAAAGCGATACAAATAAGCATGATAGCCACGGATTGAAAGGCTTCAATCAAAGCCACAGGCTCTAATTTTTAGTTGCCAGACAAAAAGAGTTACACATGGCGGTGTAGATGAAACTTAATACACTTCAACAGAAAGCAGGAAAACCGACAGCACTGAGGTACATAACTTTTTCGATCCGAGTGGTCGATTGTTGGTAAAATGCTTCTTCTTTTTTCATTATCATGCAACGTCCTATCCGAAACACCGAGAATCAAGGAATAAACATTGAAGCATGATCCAAGGTCGTTATTATTAATGTATAATGAACAAGGTATGACCATATAACTAGTTCATATATTAATATATCACGACTGTATTCTGTTTTGTCGCCCATTCTGTTGTTTAGTGTAAAGAACAAAGTAAAAACCTGTACTAAACATATGCATATAAAGAAAGATGAAGTATTATAGTATACTAAACAAAAATTCACACACTAGGATCTCAATTTTAAACCATAAAAGAATTAGTACTTTAACAGCAATAATAGGATGCAATACAAAAAGTTAAGGTCCAACTGGCGTATCCCGGGGAATTGAGTTAGAAAAGCAGGAGGATGGTTCAAAGTGCAAAATTTCTAGGCCACAAGGGTGCTAGCAATGGTTGACTCACTGGATAAGAGCAAAAGAAAGTATACAAGTTAAAACCAATCTTAAGACGAGAGTAAAGAGTAAAGGCATAAAGCCTCTGATCATTACTAATGAAACAGAGAACAAACACTCATTATTTTCACACATGAGGTAGTTTTTTGTTTTCTTGTAATAACGAGCAAGACGATGGATCCTACTCTCGACTAAGATCAACCTAAACTTAGAATCCTTGTCTTTTCAGTTCCTCTCAAGATGCTTTCTGATGGCAACGACTTTCTTAATCAGGTGGTACAAATCTTCGGGTATTTTAGGAGTAAGACTTGACAAAGACAAATGGATGAGTTGAATGTTGATTTTCCAATATAAAGGAAAATAAAAAATCTATCAAATAAGGATGTACCGTGGGCCTTGAGTATCCGCAAAATTTTACTGCCTGAAACATTCTTCACCTGAGCAATCCCATGAGAATCACGGAGAATGACACCGGTTGAGATAGGGTCAAACCCTTCTTTGCAAACTTGCAAATGTTATCCTCAACCTAAAAGATGAAATCAAGAGTAGGGCATTTTAAATCCACATCACACGAGGACGATAAAATCAACTACTACTATTACTTCATCCATTTCAGCACCAAAATTTCCAGCTAAATTGATGGGAATTTATGGGATACATGAACCAAAATAATATCTTCCATAAAAATATAACAAATCTATTGTAATCCATCGAGCAACTGATAAGCAAGAATCAATGACTAATAGGATTCAGCATTTGAGAAATTTGAGAAACTAACTTCAAACCAGTTCAAAACGAATACGACACTATACAAGTAAGTTTTAGATTTCAATAACTCCATATCGTATTCGATAAACATGTTCTTCTTCAAGGATTCAATCTACACAAGACACTAAAAGTGTTCATTTCACTTCTCATAACCATTTTAAAATAGAGTACAAAGAAATTCAATCATTCATTTTAAAGCTACAACATGAGTAAAATGGTTACTCATATCTTGAGAAGAAATCTTCAACCAACTAGGCGGAGTCCTCTTGTATGGCAGAGCAGATGCAGAAATACCCTTACTGCATACACGAAAATTGAAAAAGTGAAACAAATTACAATAGGTTTCGCTGAGATAAGCATAAGATTGATTAAGAAATGTGATATTAAATACAAACCCTCGACTGTGCATACGACCCATGGTGCTCCCTCAAGCTCTGCTGCCTCATCTGTAATCTGTCTTGCTCCAATTGCAATGAGCAAATAAACCCTAGACTTAAGATCCAGGTTTGGGCTAGGGTTTTTATCAGCGGGCTTTCCCATTGACGGTCAAGTTTTATAAATAGTAGATTTTTTATTAAAATAAAGTCAAATCATTAAACCCCTTTGCTCAACTCTATTTCTCTCTATCATCCTCTAATTTTAAAAATATTCGATTTAATTACTGTTTCATACTTAATTTATTCTCGTTTTATTATTATTTTGATGTTATTTTTATTTATTATTTTAACTAATATCTTTTCTAGCTTTTTTAATTGTTGTTCTTTTATTTTTTTTATTTGAAAATCGTTTACTTTAGCCCTTTTCTTTAATCTTCATTTAATTTAATACAATTTAAATTCAAACAATTTATTTTATTTTTATTATTTTGTTGCCTTGAAAAAAAATTAAAGTGCTAATATCTTTTAATTAGATCTTTAGGTTAGTTTTCTCTAATAATTTTAGTCCTAACAAAATTTGAACCCTTTAAGTAAAATTATTTTCCCTTAATCTTTTTAATTAGGTTGATAATTGTTAGTTTAGAATAATTAGGGAAAAATAGTTGTTTAGTTAAGTTCGTTTTTAATAACGTTTATGCCATATTTAATTTATATTCATTGAACATATAAATTGTAATCCTATTTTTTATTGAAAGGAGATAAACTAAGTTAGCTTTAGAAATATTGTAAGTGATGTTGTGAATAAAGTAAAATATAAGAACAAAGCAGGAGAACAAAGATAAGAGACAAAAGAAAGAGGTTTGTATTATATTCTCAAAGTATGGTTGCGTACAATGCTTTCTCCAAAAGTTTATATTTATAGGCATAAAATGGAAACCCTAATTCCAATGGGTATTAAACCATAATAATAAAGTTCATTAAAGTTTAACTTAATATGTGGATATCTACCATAAATAAATATATTCATAACACTCCCCCTTAGATATTCATGAAGATAATGTGCCTCGTTAAAACCTTACTAAGATAAAAACCATGTGGGAAAAAAATTCTTAGTGAAGGAAAAAGAGTACACACATCTTTAGTACGAATAACATATTGCCTTATTAAAAACCTTACCAGGAAAACCCATTGGGGCAAAACCTTGGTTAAGGGAAAAATAGTGCAACGCGTATTTACTCTCCCTCATGAAAATATCACATAAGATCTTTGAATCTTCATAATTCAATATTAAATACAATCTTCAAATATTGAAGTAGCTTATGCACTAGTTGGATAAATCTTCAAAATTATTACTTGAAATGATTTATTGAATACTATTCTTTTGAAGATCACGAGGGACAAAACTTAAAAAATATATTTCACTTTATCATATTTGATATATCTACCTTGAGATATAAATTTTGCATTATCTCTATACAAGATAGCTTGTATCTTATCTTGTGAAAGCAATTCACATATCTTCAGGATATGTTTGGCCAAACACATATTCCAGATTTGCCTTATGCATAACAATTAAAGGTAATGATCTCGTAGCACTTAAATAATATTTTTGGACCAGCTAAGATACAATGCTTCTAGATCAAATAATTATATATTGTGCTTTTAGCCAAAAATATCATTATCCTTTTCTTGAGGTAAATAGAATCTTTGTTTACATCCTAACAATCATAAGGTTTGTCAACGAATATACGTTATATATTTAAAGTCTCTTTCAATATTTTTCTGTATGCCGATTGATGCACATGGATTTGAGGAGATCTCTTCACGAGTCTCAACGATATTCAAATCATCAACATATACAAAAATAAAAATTTAGAGCTAAACCTCGTAATAAAAATGTTTGGGGAAATTAAATAATTTATATACCATTATGCTAATAAGTTCAATGAGGAGATCATACCAAACACGCCTAAATTGTTTTCAAGTCATAAAAAGATATATTTAATATAATTGAATAATATTCTCGAGAACTTGAATTAACTACTTATGGCAATTTGAATATTTCCGAAAGTTTCATGTAAATATTACTATCAAAAGGCTCATTCAAATAAGATGTAACAACATCCATTAGGCAGAAACTGGGTAATTTTATTTATTGCTAGACTGATCAAAATTTAAAAATAGTTGCATCCACCATCGAGGAATATATTTTCCTCATAATTAATTTCATGTCTTTGTGAGAATCCTTGAGAAACCAAATGAGCTTATATCTCATAATTTCCCCTTTTAATTTCTCTTTCTCATAAATGCTCATTTATATCCATGAGCTTTACACATTTCAATGTACGGGCTACAGGCCCAAATACTTCTCTTTTCGAAAGAGATTTTAGTTCCGCCTCAATTGTCTCTTTCATGTTGGCCAATCATGTCTTTGTTTAAATTGCCCAATTGACAATGATTCATGATCCACATCATCAAATAAAATCTCTAGTGCTATATTGCATGCAAATACATTAACGACGTCGATTTAATTTCAGTTCCACTTATTACCAAACATGACATAATCTATTGAGATCTCTTTATTATCAGGTACCTGAGTCATGTCAATATCTCTGTTGGAGACCTTTTAATCTCTTCTTGAGATTTCATAATTCAATGATTCCTTGATCAGACCATCATAAAATATAGCTCATTTTCTTTATCGATGATTTTTATCTTTGGAACTTACTTGTCTGCCACGCTAAAGGCGTAAGTTAAACTCATTAGTAGCTAGAGTTTACCTTTTCAGGACATCAAATATAATTGGAACATTCATAGTTGGTATAAGTGACTTAGTCACTCTTTTGGGGTTAGCAAAATCATTTGGCAATTGATTTGCTAAATGAATTATCCTTTGAACTTATAGTTCATATTGTATAGTACGTAGATCAAAATGAGAAAATGATAATTCATTCCAACTTATTTCTTTCCACAACTATTTATTTTCTCCCCTAATATTAGGTAAACTAACTCATTAAAATGATAGTCAGTAAATATGGTTGTAAATAAATTTCCTATCAGAAGCTCAAGATATTTAAATCTGATCTATATTCCCAATAAAACTCATCTTTGTGCGTTGTGATGGAGCAATTAAAACATATATTGCACACAAAAAATCTAAGATGAGAAATATTTGATTTTAGATCAAAAATAATTTGTAATGGGGAGAACTTATGATAATTTGTTGATTTGATATGAATTAGTTATACTACATGTAAAATGACATGTCATCAACATTATCAAGATCGATTGTCTTTATAAGATAATCTAGAAAACCTGCTCGTAATTTTATCAACTGAGCAAATGGCCTCGCAAATATCAAGTTGCGGGTTAATAACAAGGATACATATAATCATCTAGTCGATGCATCGATAAAAATCATAAAATATCTAGATGAATTGTAAGAAAAATGTATGGGCCCATATATATCACCTTGTATTCGTTCTAGAAAATTAATAGATTTACACTCCATATTAACCGTTGATGATTGAATAATCAAATTGCTTTCATAGTAAGTATCACATGAAAAATACCTTGAAGAAAATCTTAGTTCTTCAATAAGTGACCACGTAAAAGTGTCAACAAATTTTCACATCATAATTGAACTGGGATGGCCTAACCGGTCACGCCAAATAAAATTAGCAGTAAACATCTGGTTTACAATAGCATGACTAATAAAATTAGCAATAAAATTAATAGATTTACACTTCAGTTTGTATTAATTCTTTTGTTGTACAATATGGATGACAGTATTGTAATTTTGTCAACGTTTTCTTATTGCCTTGAATTATACTCGTAATATTGAGATAATCAACATCCCTTGACTAATACTTTCAATATATTTTTGCAAATATCTTTAAAACTCATTAAGTCTCTTCGCGATTTTGACGAGTATAATGCACTATAAATATGGAATAAAGTCTCATTTGGCAATAACATATTTTCTCAGTAGGAGCCTTCTATGATTTAATATTTCCGGATAAATATACTCACATTATTCTCTTGCATTTAAGATGGAAAAATATGCATAATTATTCACTTTGTAATATGTGTTTTATTTCATTCACTTCGGGGAATGAAAAATATGTGCTTTATACCATTCGCTTCGTAGAATGAAAAATATTAAATATAGCACATTATATCAAATTGGTTATCTATCAAAGATAAACTCTCAAAAGCTCTTCCGAAGCGCTAATATTTCAGTACTTTGAGATATAGTACTCATATTTTTCCTTATATTTAAATGGGAAAATATTTCTTATGATTAAGTATAGTATGAGTACTTGCACTGTTTGCTTGACATAAATAGCCATAATTCATTTTAAATTTTTATTCCGGAAGTGATAATATTCTTCAAAGGATAAATTAACATAAATCGTAAATAAATAATATGTAAAATAAATTAACATAAATAAATATTAAATAAAATAACATAAAATAAAATAAATAAAATATCAATTATTCCTTTTAGAGATTATAAAGGAAATAAAATAAATGGTGAATTATTATATTCAAGGGTTATGAAAAAATTAACAATATACAATTGAGTTTGATCAACAACGTCATAATTATTTTCGTTATAAAGAAAATCTGTTTACATTTTCTTTTATTTATCATTCATGATTATGAATAAAGTCCATAATACTTCGACGTTTGACAAGTACGAGATCAATGGTTTGTGTCATCGCATTGATAACATAAAGATTTTGATATGATATCTATCATTCTTATCATCTTTATAATTCCACTTCTAGTGGATATAAGCATTCTCAAAAGAATTATCTTATCCATGTTTATTTTATAATTCCGCTATAAAATATCACATTCACTTCAGGGAATGATACAAAGACTAATAGGTATTTAAAACCTTTTCACGATATTGTGTCTATAGAACAACATTACGTGTGAAAAATGGAGTATGTTTTTCTAACATATCCTCATAAGTGATACTCTGGCACATAAAGAGTTTTATTCACTAATCATATAATGAATTATCATGTTTACATTCATTACAAGGAAAGAAACAAATTTAATAATCGCATGGAATAAATATCATTCTTGTATAATCTCATGGAATAAACGTCATGCTTGTATAATCGCATGGAATAAATATCATGCTTGCATAACCGCATGGAATAAACATCATGTTTGCATAATCGCATGGAATAAACATCATGCTTGCATTCACTTCATGAATTGTCTCCATAAAAATTCTTGGATCAAGACGATTTTCATAACTTGAACTTGGGAGAAGTTTATAGTCGAGTTTTTCAACATAAAAATAGTATTGCTTTCAAGCAAATATAAACTTTATAATATTCATAGTATTAAATAGTAATTGATCAACCAATATATATACCATACATACAAGGAATAAAAATTTAATTCTCATACGCGACATTGTTAAATCAGTCTACAAGGTCCTTTAAAAAGAAGCTCCTTTGAGACCAGTAGCCTCGCAGAACGAGATGTACCCAGCCAATATATTAGGATTAAACCAACATAACAAAGAATATGGTAATTAATTAAAGGTTTAATATTTATTCTAATATCATGTAATACTTAGAACATGATTAAAACATAAACTTTCATCATAATAATAAAATAAACAAATATTGATTATATATAAAAACCAAAAAAAAATCTCAAATTTAAATAAGTAAAACATACCAGACTTTTCCACTAATTTGAATATATGGTAGGTTTAATCACTAATATTTTCTTAAAATCTTTTTTTGGGAATTATTGACAAGAACCACGATAATTGAGCCATTTATCGCTACACAAATACCAAACAATTAAAGATTTTTAATAAATTAAAAATCAAATCAAAAATCAAGAAAGAAAGATAAATCAATAATTAAAATATAGTTGAGGGAGAAGAATTTATCTTTGATTCATGCTAGGAACAAATTCTTTTCAATAACTCTTTTAGGATTCGAACGATAAATACTTTTGTTGGTTAAAGTCTCGTGCTGATAACGTGTTGTGAATAAAATAAAATATAAGAACAAAGAAGGAGAACAAAAATGAAAGACAAAAGAAAGAGGTTTGTATTATATTCTCAAAGTAGAGTTGTGTACAATGCTTTCTTCAAAAGTCTATATTTATAGGCATAAGATGAAAATCCTAATTCCAATGGGTATTAAACCTAATAATAAAGTTCACTAAAATTTAACTTAATATATGAATATCCACCATAAATAAATATATTCATAACAGGTGATTATTTGTTTATTCCTCGAGGCCGTTAAAATGAGTTTATGTTCAGAAAAGGATAATGATTTAATTTTCTCATAAATTTTTAAATTTTGACATTAATACAATTTGTAACTGATTAGGGACCCTTTAGCGTTATGGGTACTCACTTTTATTCACACGTAATCGACTTTTGAATTTTTTTTAATGTTTTAACATATCAAAATTATTGTTTTAATAAAATAGAAATATTTTATTAAAACAACTTATTTTTAAGTGATATAATTTTACCTAAAAATATTAACGACAACTCTAATATTTTTTTATATATATCAAGCTTGAATGACTACTACAAACCTAGAAATGAAAGTATACATGGATTAGCACACAAGATGGCATATTAGCACCATTAAGATTTTAATAGTCCAACAGCCTTTTTATTTTTTAAAAAAACAAGTTGATTAAATTTACAAATTAAAGGTCAAAATAGAAAAATTATATCATGAATCTTATTTATCACGTCATTCGTGGTCCAAACAATCACGTTCGTTCATCTTTGGATAACTATCTAATGATAAATCTGATTGATTAGGATCACGAATGATGTAGTAGGCGAGGTTTATAATATAATTTCTCGTCAAAAAGAGAAGAATAAATATTGAAGGTTAAATTTGTAATTATGTCAAATCAATATAACCCCTACCATTATATTTTATGAAATCATAATTATTAGAGTAGATCTAAAAACATCAAACCCTTATTTAAGCAATTTGAAAATGTTAGATGCCTTCTACCTAGGCCTTTGTGTGAGCATTTAGGCAAAGCATATAGGTTGCTGATTTTGAAGGATCAAGGAAACCAGCCTTGAGGCTGACAGATTCTTCAAATGTGTCTTGAACAAGAAAAAGAACATGCTTTTGAAAAGCATAGCTTCATTTGGTTTAGTATAACAACAGCTCACAAACTGTACAAACCTCGAATACAGATACCGTCCCGAACACAAAAATAGCATCATCGTTTCGACTTAAACACGAGTGAGCTAACTTGGGAGATGAAAAGGCAAATGCATAAAAAATAAGATCAGTTTACCAGAAGAGAACATATTTGGCCTAATCTAACACTTCATGAAATACTGTGAAATTCTTTAAACTACCTGCTTCAAGTACATTGTTCAATGGAAGAACCCCGTCAGTGGAACTCTAAACATTTATGATTCAGCTCTTAGGTAATAAGAAAAACTACTGGTTTAGCTGTGTCTGATCCAGTATTTCGTATTTCCCTTTGACGAACGACCCGAGTAACTTCATTCCGACTACATAAATTATGCTCATACCATATAAAATGAGGGTTACCAACAACAGAAGACTTGTAAAGGAACCACTTTTCCATGAAAATGCAAAAGCTGAAATAAATCATATCAAAAGCAACTTTAAGCAGATGCTTCTAAAGATGAGTATCTTTTAGTTGTATATGGACCAGACCATGAAGGAACAAAAATCATCAAGGATTGCCTAGAGTCCCACTATTTTGTTAACCAAAACGATTCTTCGAAAACGGACCATGCAGGATAGCACTACGAGTGTACAAAGTTCGAAAAATCATAAAGCAAGCGACAACAGAATTATCCGTTCCTAAAGCTCAACAGTAGATAGACACAATTTGTTCAAAACATAAATAGTTTCCGATTCTAGAACAGTAACTCAATGAAACAAATATCAGAAACCATAACATATTTACTCATTTGTATCCAGCTCAAAAAGGAAAGAAAGGAGCCATACCTCTATGCTACGCAATGAAGATGCACGATTATCTGAGATCTAACACATCACTAAAAAATGAAGGAAACAGAAATTGGACCATTGGCTTTTGTAGGTGCCAAAGTCAAGAATAATACCTTATCCAAAAAGCAAAAGAGCATAGCAAGATGGAGATATCAACATCAGCACATTACTAATGGTGGGCGGAGGGGGTTGCAACCATTAAATGAAAAGAAAAAATCGAACACGACCAAAGGAAAGAAAGATCATATTATCCAGCTCTATTTTATTGGAACTGCATACCAATGATACATGTCTAAAGATCAGCTTATGCTCTATCAGTTTATGAATTCTAAATGCCAAACTACAACAGTTACATTCCATGGGACAGAAAATTGAAGAAAAAAAGAAGATTTTCCGGTGTTCTTTTGATACAATGCGTGCATGGCCAGCAAACACTGTCCAATTATCACAAAACTTCTTCGATGTAGGACACTATCCTTCCTTATATGGATGAAGCAACGTCAATTGCCTAATGAACAGAGAAATGTTTAAAACAACGATAATGAACAAGAATTCGGAGGAAACTACCACAATTCAAAGAATGAATTAACCGGCAGCTTTCTCCCCACCAGAATAGTAGCTGAGATACCACCTAACAAATTTTTTCAAACCAGTCTGCAAATCAGTTGTGGGCTTATACCCAAGCTCCCTCTGAGCCAAGCTAATATTGGCATGAGTAAACTGAACATCCCCATTTCGTGGCAACTTCATAGTATCCCTCTTAGCATTAACTTTCAAAAGCCTTTCCAAGATACTAACAAGATCCGAAACTGGCACAGGCGAAGTATTCCCCAAATTATATACCCTCAATTGAGCTGGCCCCTTCTTCTTCCCTCCACTACCAGTACTCTTCTCGGCAGTATCCAGCGCTGCCAAACACCCTTTCACAATATCATCAATGTAGGTAAAATCTCTAGCTACCGTACCATGATTAGCTGCCTCAAATATCGGTATGGACTTCCCCTTCAAAATATCCCTAGTGAAAAAGAAATATGCCATATCCGGCCTTCCCCACGGACCATAAACCGTGAAAAACCTCAAACCAGTTAAAGAAAGTCCATATATATGATTATAAGTATGTGCAATCTCTTCACCGGCTTTCTTAGTAGCAGCATATAAACTAGCAGGCTGATCAGTCCTATCTCTCTCAGAAAATGGAACTTTGGTATTAAGACCATAAACGGAACTCGAAGACGCCCACACGATTGCAGGCTGTGGATTTGTAGACTTACAAACTTCTAGTAAACTAACAAGACCAGCAATATTACTATGCACATAAGAGCTAGGATTTTCCATTGCATACCTGACCCCAGCTTGAGCTGCCAAATGCATAACGTGGGTAAACGCAACGACCTCGAAAAGCTTCCTTAAAAGAGCCGAATCATTGATATCTCCTTCCACAATGAAAACCCCACTTCGTTCCAGAAGCGCTTGCCGAGCTCGTTTCAGTGAAGGGTCGTAATAGTCATTGAAATTATCAAGTCCAAGAACACCATCGCCGCGCCTTTTCAGAGCAGTCGAAACATGGGTGCCGACGAAACCAGCAGCTCCGGTAACCAAAACGGAGATACCATTACGGGAACGGACACGCGCCGAGGAACGGACCCTTTTCTCCCAGGCGGGTCCGCCCCAGTTGTACGTACGGAGAGAGCGCCGAGAGGGATCTTGCGGGAGAGGATTCGACGAAGGAGATCGAAAGAAGAAGATGAAGATCAGAACCAAGAAGATAAATGACCAAAATGTGAGCTTTCCAATGGATGAATGCCACCTTAGCCTGTTGTGAACGAAGGGTGATTTCTCCGTCTTGAATTTCCCCGGCGTTGATGGAATGTTGTCAAGATGAGACATTTGCTTCGACATTTCCAAGGTTATTAGGACCTGGAGAAAAGGGTAACTCTGCTTCGGTGGTGACGACGAGCAGCGGCGGTGGCGGCGGAAAGGGAAGTTTTCTTTCTTCTTGTTTTTTCCCTTCGGGTTCGCTCGTTCGTTCGTTCGTTTGCTTGTTGTTGGTTTATGCTCCTATTAGTTCCCCTTCCAATGGCTCTAAAAACAAAGAAGACAGATCAAGATATGATTTTTTTAATTAAAACAACATCTTTAATTTTATTTGGTTAAAAATAGGGAGGTTAATCATATTCTTGTTCATCCTCTTCCATTAAAAAAGAACATAGGCAAATAACAATTAAAATTCCAACTTTATCAACAATTTAGGATCAAATGACCAATGCAATTAACAACAGACAAATGGGGTTTCCTTTACAATGATGATTCATGTCCAAGTTATTCCAAATTTGATGCCACTTTGCAATGAAGTCAAAAAAAGCAACCAAACTTTCCTCTGGAATTTTCTTTAGAAATCTTGGATTTTAATTTACTTTAAGCTAGCATCATGCGGGATTGTAGATATCAATCCACATTGTTAAGTTTTGAAGAAACATTACACTAACCTTTGATTTACTTCATTTGCGCTCAAGCTCATCAAAAGTAAACAAGAGTGAGCTTCAAGGTTCCATTATTCATGCACCAAACTCTGAAGTTCACTCTTGTTTAATTTAACTAGTGAAAAAACCCAGATTTTCCATTAACTTAGCTGACAATTTTGTTAAGTGTTTTCTTTCTCAGATTTATGGACATTCTAACCTTAAGTTCCTGGCAGCTTCTACAGACGCCATGTGAGGATTTGTTGGAAAGGAAACATCTTTATGTTATGTTTTACTTTATAGCTGGCAGTGCAAATTGGCAACAAGTTCCATGCCTGGATCGTTAAATGTCAGCTGGAACTTGTAAGAAAAAGTGCCTGTTTTCAATCATTTATGGAGAATACGTGTCTCCCATGATCAACTAAAGCTATGTCCCTGACAAACAAATTCCCCTTGGGTTACGGATACACTGTAGTCTGCTTCTATCTAAACAGTCTGCACTAAAACATGGATGATTTAAAGATTCAGGGGTCACGTATACTGTATAAAAATAGTCCTTAATTTTAAAAACAAAAATAAATGTTTACAGTCTGCATTTTACTTTATTTGTTTTTAATTTTATACGGTTGTTCTTATTACGCATATTCAAATAAGTATGTTTCACTATATCAATAAATAAACTTAATACTATTACAGTTTTCCCATTAAAGTGCAGCAAAAGTTTCTAGTTAATACTTGTTTTTCATTCCTTTCATTTCCGAAAAATAATCTGACTTAATTGATTTCTTTATTTAATTGTTAATCGAATTAAAATTTATTTAAAATATTAATTGAATCAAATAAAATTTTAATTTATTTATATTTATCAAAGTTAACTTTGTTCTAAGTTGTTGGATTTGTATCTTGCTCTGTGGATCTCATTTGGGCCCAAATCCATTAATCTGACAAACCAACAATATAGTCGATAGCCCGAAAATTCTATTAGACACTCTTCTCATTTTCTTATAGAAGATACACTTATATCATATAAAATTAAATTATTTTCATATATTTTTAAATTATTAGATCACGATAATCAATGATTAAAACTAATATTTATTTTTTTAAATAATAATTTTTACAATTTTTATTATTAATCTTATCTATCCATTTATTTTTGTCTAACGGTTCAAAAAGATATATCCCTTTCAAATTTACATAATATAATAGATCATATCTCTATATTTAATATCAGGTAAAAGAGAAATATCTTATGTAATAACGGTGAAAATAAATTTTTTAAATATCTAAATCTAATAAATTATTCTAATAAAAAAATAGATAATATTTATCTAGTAAGATCTGAATTCAATTACTTTAACTATAAAATGTGTGCAAAATTTTTTTGTTTCTAATGTTTGTACATTGTATAATAACCTATTCAATAATTATATTATAATTAAATTAAATACGGATAAAATTGGATCACATTTTTAAACTTCAAATTAGAATTCATAATTTATTTAGTACTGTTATTTAACACTCACCCCAACGGATACTATTTTTTAATATATTAATATAATTACATGTTAATATATATTTATATATTTTTTAATCCTTTAAGAAGATATATGTTTCATATAATTATATGTAAATATTCAAACCTAAATCTCTTGGAAGAAACAACCTCCTATAAGGTTCAACAAACACTAATAACCTAAAACAGTTAGTAAGATTAGAAGAATAAATCAACGGATCACGGATCACAAGCTAATGGAGCTCGACTTAATTAAAATTAGTTTTAATTAAATTTGATTTGAATTTAAATTAGGTTTATATTCTTAATGATGAGCCAAACAATTTGATACCTGATTTGAAAAAGTTATGAATTATTAAAAAAAAAATATAATATATTATTTTTAAAATTTTATAATTTAAAATATAAAATTTTAAACTTAAACCCTTAAAATATAAACCTTAAACATGAATTTAAACCCTAAAATTTAATTATTATATTTTAAACCCAATAGTTTAAACCATAAACTAACACTATATACCTTAAAATTATAAGATTGAGTTTATACAATTTGTGTATCAAAGTTTTTTTTTACTATCAAGCTACTTGAGTCTGACATGATCAAAGATCAATATTTAATTCAATTGAGTTCGAATCAAGCTCGAAGCTGACTCAAATTTTTAATGAACCAAATTGAATTTAATTTTTTTAGACTCGTTAGAAATTATTTAGGCTTAAGGGTCTAATAAGCCCTTAAACTTTTGTAAAAAAAATCAATTCAGCCCTTAATTTTTTTTTACACTCAAATAAGCCCTCAAACTCAAAAAAAAATCAATTCAGCCCTTAAACTTTTTTAACATCCAATTAAACCCTCAAACTCAAGAAAAAAAAATCAATTTGACTCTTTTTCCAACTTTAACCGTTAACTTTAATTTTTTTTAAATTTTTTTAACACGTGTTGCAATAAAATAACACTACTTTTTCGTTTCTAGAAATTTTTAAAATTTATTTTTTTAAAATTATATAAAAATCATGAAAAAATATTTTTAAAATATAAAAAATAATTTCGAAATTTAATTTAAAATGATATATAATATTTTAAAAAGATTAAAAATAAAAAATAAAAATATTAAATATTACTTTATAATTATAAAAAATATTTTATATTTTAAAATAATTTAAAATGTTTTAAGATTTTTTATAATTTTTTTAGATTTTTTATATATTCTTAAAATTTAAAATTTTTTAAAAACGATAAGTGACATTATCTTGTGCGACAAGTGTTAAAAAATTAAAAAAAAATCTTAAAGTTAACGGTCATAGTTGATCAAAGAGCCAAATTGATTTTTTTCTTGAGTTTGAAGGTTTAATTGAATGCAATAAAAGTTTAAGGGTTTAATTGATTTTTTACAACAGTTTAAGAGTTAAATTAATTTTTTAGTGAATTTGAGAGCTTTATTTGGTTAAAAAAGATTTAAGGGGTTAATTAATTTTTTTATAAAAATTTAAAAATTTATTGAACCTTAAATCAATTATTTAAGTTTAAACTCACAAAATTTTAATAAATCGAATTAAATTTAATATTATTCGAATTCCACTCGATTCTTTACTTTGGACGATGATTAGGCAAATTTTTGTAAATCTAAAAGATCATAATTCCAAGATACAGCAAATTTTGAATTCCAAGTTATAACGAGTATTCATCATAGGGTTTGTTTTGTTCTGTTGTAGTGGGCCGATGCAAAAAAAGTTGAAAACTTCAGCGAAAGGGTTGTCATCTCTGTCGCCGTGTTAAATAATTCTGTCTGAAAATATTCCCATCTCCTCCGGCTAAATCTCCGGCCAGGTAAATTTCATCTTCCACGCCATCTATTTCCCGACAAAGCTAAATTACTTGCAAACCCAAAGTTTTCCTGGTGAAATTTGGTCACTTTTAGGTCATATTTCATTGTACAGTCTTAGATTTGGGGTTTGTAATTGCTTGCATTCTCTCCTTGAACTTAGGGTATTTTCTCTTTAAGCTAAAGATCGGTTTCGTTTCTGGATTATTGTTTAGCTGCAGGTTTTTTGCGTATTAAAAATCTGATCTTTTCCTTGTTTTCTCACCCAAATAAAGCATACTATTGAACGATTCACAGTGGGTCTCTGGTTATGTGTGATTAATTGTTCAGACCTAATGAGATTAACTAAAAAATGATGAATGATGGAGTTTATTTTCTGGAAAAAAATATTTTAATTATTTGTTGCTTTTGTTTTAATCTATCATT
Organism: Abelmoschus esculentus; assembly: GCA_035048815.1. NCBI lineage: Eukaryota > Viridiplantae > Streptophyta > Magnoliopsida > Malvales > Malvaceae > Abelmoschus > Abelmoschus esculentus. The sequence continues at coordinate 4,234,970 of JAUCBN010000026.1, read as the reverse complement.
TTCTTGGAAGTATTTTAGTTCATTTGTTGCTGTTGCTTTCAGGTTGAAGGTGATTATGTTTACTGGATATATCCCGGAGAGGGCTCGTGATCGTTTCAGGTATGGCTCCGGTCCTAGTAATTTGTATCAGTCTAGATTGTTGGATGACTGAAATGAGTGTGTAATGGCTCGGATCATCATGCGATTTCAACAGTATTTTTGATTTACTATTATGTCCGAGTGACCATATAGCTTAGAAATATCAGTCAAGTTATATTATTGGTAAAATCCAGAGGTTAGAATTAAACTAAAAAATTGCTGAGTTTAATTAATATAGAGATTGCTTAATATTTGTATATTATGTTTAGTTCGAGTACTCGTTCAAATCTTCATCATTGATGGTATAACAGAGCCGGCATCATATATGATATACGAGAAAAGTTGTGTAAGGTTTAACGCTATCTGAACTTGCAGGTGTTCTGGTTTCAGTATTTGTTCTGAAGGCTTCCATTTCAGTTATCCCCTTGGGTGGTAAAAACTATGCTACCGCCTGGTGCAAAAGATACTCATCTTCGTGATAGCAACAATCAAAAAGTCTACCCTCAACCCATGGAAGAGAGCAAGAACCAGAATCCGGAAGCTGTTGAAGCTCTTATATCCAAATTATTTACGAACATCTCCTCCCTCAAGTCGGCTTATATTCAGTTGCAAACTGCACATACTCCCTATGACCCTGAAAAGATCCAAGCTGCTGATAAACTTGTAATATCGGAGCTGAAGAATCTATCTGAACTGAAGCACTTCTACAGGGAAAAGAACCCTAAGCCGGTGTGCGTTTCTCCTCAAGATTCTCGTTTAGCTGCTGAAATCCAAGAACAACAGAGCCTGCTGAAAACCTATGAGGTTATGGTTAAGAAATTTCAGTCTGAAATTCAGAATAAGGATTCTGAGATTCGACAGTTGCAGCAGCAAATTGAAGATGCAAACCAGAAGAGAGTGAAACTCGAGAAGAATATAAAGCTTAGGGGCTTGTCTATGAAAGAATCTGGACGCTCAGGAGAATTAAATGGTACCTTTCCTGTCGATCTGACACCTGAGCTCTTCACATTAGCTGTTGAATCTGCTTTCAAAGCTATTCATGATTTTTCTAAACCATTAATCAACATGATGAAAGCTGCTGGTTGGGACCTCGATGCTGCCGCCGACTCAATTGAACCCAATGTTGTTTATGCCAAGAGAGCTCACAAGAAATACGCATTTGAGTCCCACATTTGCCAGAGGATGTTCAGTGGGTTTCAACAGGAGAATTTCTCCATCAAATTAGATAACGCTACGGTCAATAAAGAGAGCTTCTTCCACCAATATTTGGCTCTGAGGGAGATGGATCCATTGGACATGTTGGGCCAGAATCCTGATTCCGTATTCGGGAAATTTTCCCAGAGCAAGTACCTGATGGTTGTTCATCCGAAGATGGAAGCTTCGTTCTTCGGAAATTTGGACCAGCGTAATTATGTGATGGGAGGTGGGCATCCCAGGACTCCATTTTACCAAGCCTTTCTGAAATTGGCAAAATCTATTTGGCTTTTGCACAGGCTAGCTTACTCATTCGACCCTACTGTGAAAGTCTTTCAAGTTAAAAAGGGAAGTGAGTTCTCAGAGATCCATATGGAAAGTGTAGAGAAGAATTTGATAATGGACGAAACCAATGAGAAGCCCAAGGTTGGGCTAATGGTCATGCCTGGCTTTTGTATTGGTAGCCGTGTCACCAAGAGCCGAGTTTATCTTTCCGGACTGAAGGTTAGCGAGTAAATTACCAGCACCATGCAAATCTATCTATAGATTAACGAGCAATTCACATACATACCAATATGGTGTGCTGTTCATCTTTTCGATTTGCTGTTGTTGCTGTAGTTATGCATCTAGTAATTGTATCGCGTCATCGGAGCTCACTATTTCTCGATAAAGTTCCTTTGTCTTTGTGTGATTCAACTGTTCTTATAGGTTCAATTGTCTGCAAGTATGCAGCAAGTAAGTGCCTTGATTTGAACACATCTGTTTCTATGCTTTTCTTGTGTCCTTAGATTACTGAAAGAGCAGATGTAAGGTAAATGTTATGGTTATGAAATGTTCATTTGTTTGATCATCAATGTTTCCCTTTCGTCTTAAAATAAATATTGTACTTGATTTTTCTATTACAAGGATCTCGTTCACGTAGAGAAGATCCATTGTATCAATGAAAGATATTGGAATCTCCTCAAAACCAAAGTTGAAAATTCGAGAACACCCACATCTGAGAGACTTCGGCTTCGTTCGGCGTTGCTGTTAGAACTAAGAGTTGAGTTGAGCAACGCCGAACAGTTGAGAAACTGCGAAATTTTTAGCATTTTCAAATGCAATCGCTAAAAGTAAATTCTGGGAGAAGCAAGGTAATACAAGGCGTCAAATCAGCTCGTTCTATGAAACTTCTCTAAAAACTGGATGGAGAAGTTGTACCGAACGGAGCCTTAGACCATGATCTTTGTACTAAACGTTTTAGATAGGATTCTTCTTTTGTTGTATACTTTCTTCATTATATTATTAGTCATTTGCTCTTATTTTCACGTAAACTGCAAGCTTCGCAATGGCTTTCCATGCGACACCTCTCAAGTATTCTATATGTACTTCCCATACGCATTCATTCATCTCAATTCTCAGTTCAAACCTTTCACGACCAATGGCCAAGCTCCGCATCTTCCTTGTTCTTGTCTTTTACGTTAACATCGGCATGGTTGAGTTGTTCAGTTGTTCATAGCTACACCGAGACATTCGAGACAACCCTGAGCAAGGACCTGGTTGAGTCGTTCATAGCTACACTGAGACAACCCTGAGCAAGGACCTTTATCGAGGTTTTGTGTTGGACCACTCGGTATCCAGCCTTATGCATTAGATATCTGGCCTGCCACGCCAACTCCAGCATCCAGAACGAGCAGCAACTTCCCCTAGTTGCCTTGACTAAGCCTATACAAGGCTCGTTACACAGTGCCGTACATGTTGGAGGTGGCTAAAGAGCTGGAATCAGTCAAGGCCAAAGAGTACGATCGTGAGAGATTGCTTGCAACAACGATAGCGTAATGTCATGACCTGACACCAAGCACCGAAACAAGCCGAGCACCCTTGGGCGGATCCAAGGCAAACATGCATCAAGGGAGATGCTAGATTGGCCTAGCAAGGCCTACTCATTTTCCCACAAGTCCAATATGAGGTTCTAGCTATCCTTGGACCATTTTGTAGCAAGTTAGCACCAAGGAAGGCACTAAAAGGATCTAGGACGGCCAATTACATACCAAAAGGTTCTAGAAAGGTCTGGAACGTTCTACCCAAGTGTAGACCCACCCGGGAGGACCTAGAAGGCTCGAGAAGGCTTGAGACTACTCCAAAAGGCCTGGAGTTCTCTAGAACATTTTGGATACATATAGATGTGTATACATAGTTGCAGATATCTCTAGAATCATGTAGGTCCTAGAAGATATTTTAGGAGACAACATATTAACCGTCGGATCAAATAGACCCTAACCGTCCATTCGGGAGGTGGGAGCCTATAAATAAGGCCACCCCCTTCATTTTGTACATAGCTTGAGAAGTTGAGCATACTTGTAAGCATTCTCTTAAGCTTAATACAAAAGCTTCCTTCTAAATTCCTTTGTCTTCTTTTGTCTTTCTTTAGCCAAGTCATCAAGTAGTTTGAGTGAATTAAGTCCGTGACAGTTGGTACCAGAGCGTGTTCGGTCTTGTTTGGGACATGGGCAATACCGAGAAGAACTAAGTAGCCAGCTTCAGTGAGGCCGAGATCTCACAAGAGCTACGAGGGAGTGAGGAGGAGCCTGATCCTACGATGGCAAGGCCACGAGTCAAGTCAAGGAACGTCATCTCTAGCTTGGAGTTGCGCTTAACTCATGTGGAGGAAAATGTTGGGGGCATGAGAGCCTAAATGAACGACCTTCATCAGAGAGTGGAAGGCCTTGAGGGAGGATGTCAAGATCCAAATGGCAATAAGGGCCATGATGCTCAAGCTAGAGAAAACTATGCTCGCAGAGATAGGCAAAGTCCGCGACCTTCTCATGGATGAGCTCTCGAAGGTACGTTCCTCCCTTGAACAAGAGCTAGACCATACACGTTCCCAAGTCGAGACTCTGCAAGGCGATGTTGCCTCGTGCAAACGTGCGATGACAGCCAGGCCAAGCACCACTTGTGAGGCTAGAAGGGTCGAAGTATTCAAGCCAAAAACTTTCTCAGAGATACGCAACGGCAAAGAAGTATATAACTTCTTGTGGGGGGTTAGAGCAATACTTTAGTGTTGCTGGAATCATGGACGAGGCAACCAAGGTTCAAACCGTAACATTATACCTCACCGACACCGTCATGCTTTGGTGGAGGAGAAGGCGGTTAAACATGGAAAAAGGTATGTGCATCATCACTACCTTTGATGGCTTTAAATGAGACCTTAAACGATAATTCTATCTGGAGAATACCGATGACAAGGCCCGAGCTTGTTTGTGAAGGCTCAAGCAATCGCGGAGCATCCATGATTATGTCAAGGAGTTCACCAACTTAATGCTCGAAATCCTCGATCTCTCCGAGAAAGATTCACTCTTCAATTTCATGGATGTACTCCAACAATGAGCAAAAGCCGAGTTAAGGCGTCGGGGAGTGCAAACCCTTGCCGATGTTATAGTTGTAGCCGAAAGCTTAATCGATTATTCTAGCCACAAGGAGACCACCTCTAAGCCGAAGGATGGGAAGAGTTATCAAGCCATTGGTTAGAGAGACGGGCCCTCATAAAGATGGTTAGCATGAGGATCACTCGAACAAACCCAAGGACTCTTCCTTATGGAAAAGTAAGGACAAGGCTAAGTCCCAAGAAGCTCGAGGCACCAGAAGATCACCACCAAGTGCATGTTTCATTTGTGATGGTGATCATTGGGTTCGAGAATACCCACAATGACAAGCACTTAGCTCTCTCTTAGCCAAGCACCAAGAAGAGAGTGATGCCGAGGAGTTCGAGCCCGAGGCAAAATGAGATCCATGCAACTTCTAAACGTGATGCAATCCACCCCAAAGACTAAAGCCAAGGGATTGCTCTACGTGGATGTTACCATCAATGGAAAGGCGTCAAGGGCCATGCTTGACATAGATGCGTCCCATAGATTCATTTCTCTTGATGAAGCGAAAAAGCTTGGTCTTAAGGCAACAAAAGGCGAAGTATTCATCAAGGCAGTTAATTCTGCCACATCACCTATCCAAGGCATCGCACAAGGGGTCAAGATCAATATAGGGACATAGTCTGGCCACCTAGACTTCACATTAGCTTTGATGGACGATTACAAGCTCGTTCTAGGCATTGACTTCTTCGATAAAGTCAAAGCCATTCTAATGCCGTATGCCAACTCTTTGTGCATCATGGAGGGTCATCAATCTTGTGTGGTGCCAACCATTAGGGCCACCAAGATGAATTCTAAAGTGATCTCATCACTTAGAATGAAGGAGCATGTAGAGTCTTGGAACGTTGCACCTCCAAATCCTCCAAAGAAGCTACCATCAAAAGCGAAAACGGGTCATGAGACCACGACCAACTCGGGAAAATCAATGCGTCATAAGGCTGCCAAACGAAGGAGAACTCGGGCAAAGAAGAGAGCACCCTCACCCAACACCAAAGAAAGGGCATTCCAAGCACCTCTAACACGAGGGTTCGTCCAACACGAGAGCTAGCCGAGACTTTAAAGAAGCACTTGGTAAACTAGAAACCAAGACCAGCAGCTCGTTGTAAGAGCGACAAGGGCATCGCGAGCTTAGGTGGGGGGTGTCACAACTCGCCACCAAGCACCCTTGTCCGGATCCAAGGCAAACATGCATCAAGGGAGATGCTAGATTGGCTTAGAAAGGCCTACTCATTTTCCCACAAGTCCAATATGAGGTTCTAGCCATCCTTGGGCCATTTTGTAGCAAGCTAGCACCAAGGAAGACACTAGAAGGAGCTAGGACGACCAAGTACATACCACAAGTTCTAAAAATGTTCGAGACGTTCTACCCAAGTCTAGACCCACCTAGGAGGACCTAAAAGGCTCGGGAAGGATTGAGACTACTATGGAAGAACCTAGAGTTTTCTAGAACATTTTAGATACACCTAGATGTGTATACATAGCCTGAGAAGTTGAGCATACTTGTAAGCATTCTCTTAAGCTTAATACAAAAGCTTCCTTCCAAATTCCTTTGCCTTCTCTTGTCTTTCTTTAGCCAAGCCATCAAGTAGTTTGCAAGCAAGTCTTGTTAGCATTGTTCGGGAGTTGCTAGCGCCACACGGATCGAGTTTAAGTGAATTAAGTTCGTGACAGTAAGCCAACTTAGCCAACCGATCAAAGAGCTCCACAGATGCAATTCAAAATCCAAGATTACGAATGACATTTTTTGGCACATAGATAATGTCGATACTTGGATCAATGCTAGCCTAATTGATGCTAGTATTTGCGTGGCAAGTTTACGAGGTGTAAGATGAGTATATTGAAGGCAACCATTAAAGTGAAAGGGCTAACGCTGCAAGGTACGAAGTTGCTGCCAACAAGAAGCCATAAAGCTAATGTTACGTTGATACATGAAAGCAATATTATTGTATAAACAATGTAATTAGTTACTTAGCCAGTGGAGTGTAGTAGGTTTAATATTGTTGTAATGTACCTCTGGTTTTGACAGTTGAGTTAGGTGAGAAATACCACAAAACCTAATATCATATTTTGGCTTGAAATCTAACTTTTTACCATAAAAATTCAAAATTTGATTTAACCCTAATAAGGTATTTTCTAAAATATTAAACCCAATGAATGAAATTCCAAAATGTTAAACCTAATGATTGAAAACATGAATAAGCAATATAAATGCTAAAACGCATGAATAAGGCATTTTCTCTGTAATACCACACCGCATGTAGTGAGACCTAAAGATCTACCCTTAAAGCCGTCATGCTAAATGTCTTCCTAATTAGAGAGTCACCTTGTAGGGTGCATTATTTTTTAGAAAGAGAGAGGGGGTTCATTTATTTACGCCCTTATTTTTCTGCTATTTATTTCGCAATATAAATGCAATGTCCACATTCATGCATCATAAATAATGCACGTTTATTATTGTCTACTTCAATATTAATGGTTTTGCATCTTTGTGTTGCATTGTTTCTCGTTTGTTTCATTCACATTTTTTTAATTTTAAAAAGGATGTTGATATAAGTACAACCGTTAGAAAGGACTAACCACATAAAACCATTTCTCGATAAGGTGGGGGCATCTGAATGGGTTCCATTGGTGGTATCGAGACAACATGGGTTGAGATAGTTCGTTCCAACAATAATGGAAGGTTCACCTTGACCAAACTCGGGATTAGAATAGAGATAGAGATTGCACTATAATTGAAACCCTAAAGCAAGCCCGAAAAATGGGTGAATAGCTACAAACTCTAGCTATTCGAGACAAGATTTTATGTTTTGGGCAGAAAGCTTGTATTGCTCCTCTAGAGAATCAAGATTTTGAAGATGAAGGTCAAACATCACAAGTAAAACCCCTTTTATGTAGAGAAAGCTTCGCTTTAACTCGAGTTTCCTTTTCAAAGTTGTATTGAGTCAACACCTTTTTTATAAAATATTTTGTAGCACTTTGCATATACATGATATCATTCTAGTTGCATTAAGCATATCATATTACATCATTTTCACCACAATCCTAACATCAAAAGGGTATTTATGTTGCAGTAATTTTAAGCCACAACGTCCTTATATCGTCAAAAGCAAAGCTAAAATAATGGAAGATAGATTGGTTAAGGTTTTGCAAGCTCACAAAGATATCAAGCATGACATCGATACTAAGTTGAAAAGGATGCAGCTGGATACTCACGCACATATTTCACAGTCACAGGATTACCTAATAAGAAAAATGGTCAAGATGTTGACCGAGAGGGATTTCGAAAGGTAGAAAGAGGACCCTAATATAATGTTTAAAGGCTCAAACCATGGGTTGATCGAAACCCATACAGTAGAAATGGAAATAACTAAACAAGAATTTGATGGAAGATGCACTAACCTACAAATACGGATATCGAGATTGGAAAACGAAAGGAACCAGTTGAAGTTTGGGCTACAGTCTCAAGAACAGGAAATAGAAAGGCTAAGGAAAGGAAAAACAAAGCCGAAGAAGGCCTAAGTGAGTTGCAATGCGAGTATAAGCTTTGAGAGCCAACAAAATATGCAGTACAAATCGTAAATTTGAAGTTTGAAAGAAAGCTGATTATTGAGAAAGGAAATTTAAAGATGCACAGGCATAACAAGCTCTTATGCAAGAAGATTTAGCCCGAAATAGATCTAATAATATCAGTCTGAGGGAACAAATTATTGAACTGAGAGAACCCTCACAGAGGCATCGTAACCAAGACTTTGCAAATGAGGCAAAAACATGTAAGAATTTACCCAAAACGAGATCAATCCCGAGGACTAACGCAGAAGAAAAATAAGTTTACCCTTATCCCTATCTCTTACATCAAGTTATATAAGGTTTTATATAATACACATGCAGTTTCCCCATCGTATATAAAACCGCGACAACCTCTTTACCCAAAATGGTATTGATGAGTGCCTAAAAGGCAGTTATTTACTACCATTCTCATGGTACTTTATGCATCTATTATACACCAACTTGAACTGAAATATGGGCTCTTTGCGCAAATATTGGATATTCCGTTATCATTACTTACAAAGTCAATATTTATAGAGAATACAAATATTATTACATATTCTATACATGCAAGAATATCTAGGGCCGAAGCAGCAGTGAAGCAATGTTGAGGCCGAGGCAGAAGACAAAGCCGTGGCAGAATCCAGAGTGGCAGTACCAACATTGGAGGCGCAATGAAAGATAAAAATATAGAGAACATTCTGGAAGATGCAGCGCACCAATTAGACCAGGCTAGCGCACTAAAAGTCCAAGTCAAAGACCAAGCGGAAAAATCCTTCTAGAAGGCGGCAAACTTGAAAATATCAGATCCCTTGAAAAAAACTTGTTCCTTACTCTAAGTCAAAGTTTATGGCTCCCACATAAATAAGGAGATGGGCAACCGCCACAAAATGAGAATTTGAGAGAATATAGAATAAGGATATACAAACAAGAACCAATCCCAATGAAAAGGAAAAATAGATTGGATTGGTAAGTAATACCACTCCCAGGCCCCTTAATATAAGACCCGATCCCAGAAAAACTAAAAGAAAATCGTGTAGTGGTCTAGGAAAATCCATTCTGTGTAAAATAAGAGATAAATCGAAATGCTTTTCATGATCTTATTGACTCGACCAGGAATTTTTTTTTGATATGTTCTTAATTGAATAAAATCCTAATCTGTTTAGGAAAGGTTTGCCCTAGGTTAAGACTATTTATACCCTAGCCGACCACATTGTTTAGAGAGCTGATTTTTAGAGAAACCCTTCTCCCTAAGAATTGTACCTAACGACATTATGTTCTAAACTTATTAGGGATAGGTGAAGGTTGTAGATATTAGTGAGAGGAGATTGATTTTTGTTTCTTTGTTCTGATGCAATAATAATATCAAAGTTTGCTTATCCTATTGCCATTCCTTGTTCTTGCATTCAAGCTCGAGAGAGAAGTTTGTAAGTAATATATTTATCTAGCATCGAGAGGTGTAGATTCACGAAAGGGATAAGTACGGTGTTGTAGACACTAACTCAGCCTAGAGATAGGTTAAGAGTTTCAGCAACTAAAAGAAGCGTTGGATTGGTTGGTGGTTATCGTTGATTTATGCCGAGAGGTATTGTCAAGGACCAATCATCAACAACACTCTGACTTAGAGATAAGCGGAGTCAACTACGGACACTTTGCTGAACTTTGATGCCTCTTCCCAAGAGCAAGAGATTGCCGCGACAGAGAACACCAATACTGCCGAGACTGTATCTGCAGTACTGTTGAAGCAGTGTTGTGTAATTGCATTGGACAAGAAAAAGATCAATTGAATCCACTAATTGACGCAGCTGGATCCTACCCACTTTCTCATTACCTAGCGACGTGTACACTTGTACTCAATTGCGCTTTTATTACACGCATTAAGTTTTTGGCGCCGTTGCCGGGGATTGGTAACTAAATTTTGTTTTTTTTATTTTCGTGCTTTTTAACCATTCTTTATCTATCTTTAATTTTAATTATTTATTTTATTAACTTTGATTTATTTGGTATATGACTAGGGCAAACCCGAGTGGTCTATTGTACGAGTTGGATCCTGAAATTAAACGCACGAGACACCATCTGAGGTGCAACCTGTTCTAAGTTATGGACGATCCACCAAGAGGACAAGTTCCACCTGTTGATCATAATGTACTGCCATCAGCAATGCCACAGCAGCCACTGCCGCAACCATTGCCGAGGCAGCCCACTCTTAGAGACTATCTGGTGGAAGATCTAAATGGACTCAACCCTGGCGTAGTCACCCTAGAAATCGAAACAACTCACTTTTAGCTCAAACAAGTGATGTTCAACATGTTGAACACAATTGGACAGTTTAGTGGGTCTGCTACTGTAGTCACCCGCGGAGGCCATTGAGATTTTGAACAAACTCGCAAGGAACGGTTTCCAATTTCCCACATCAAGGCGATGAGGAATGAGACGCCATGCCATAACCCATGAATTAGATACATCCAGCTTGGTGGCAACATAATTGGCTTCTCTGACCAAGATGGTTCAAAATATGCAAGCCCAAAGAAATATACATAAGGTTAAGGCAGTTAACTCATCGAATTACATGCAAGATGATGAAACCAACCTATATGTTGGAAACTATAACAAAAAAAATCAAATGATGTCCAACAATTACAACCTATCTTGGAAAAGACATCCAAACTTCTCATAGAGTAACCCTAACAATGCCTTAAATCCAATTAATCAATCCCCTGGATTCCAGCATCAAAGCCAGAACCTGCCGCAGCAGCACACTCAGCAGTCCTTGCCGCCGCAGCAGGTAGAACAACAATAGTCTTTGAATGCATTGGCAGATTCTCTCACAGCTTTTATAACAAAGACTGATGCTTACATGATCGAGAATAGCCGCTTCATGAAGCGTACTGATGACTTCATGAACCAAACTGAGATGAGACTGTAGAACCAGGAGGCTGCGATAAAATCTTTAGAAACCCAAGTTGGTCAATTTGCCCAACGATAAAACATTCGACCACCAAGGGGTTTACCTAGCAATAATGAAGTTGCTAAGGTGTTAGGCCACGAGCAATGCAAGGTAATTACAACCAGAAGTGGCCTACAATTGAAAGATAAAGAAGGGACCTCAACCGATAGAGTCCAACCAGAAGAGCAACATAATGAGGACTCAGAAACTGAGCAGGACCTGCCGAAAGCATTGCCACGACAGTAGAACCAGCAATATCAGAACCACCTGTCGAGGCAGCTGCAAATAAATTCACCCCAGGTATTAAACTCAATATCCAAGGAAACCTAGAGGATATCAGACCACCACCTCCTTTCCCACAGAGGCTAAAGAAGCACAAATAGGACCACCAATTTCAGAAATTCCTAGATATCTTGAAGCAAGTCCATATCAACTTGCCACTAGTTGATGCTATTGAACAAATGCCCAACTATGCCAAGTTCTTAAAGGACATAGTATCCAAACGATGAAGGCTAAGGGAATTTGAAACGGTGACAACCACTGAAGGTTGCATGGCCATGCTGCATAATCACATGCCGCCTAAGCTCAAGGATCCTGGATGCTTCACAATCCCATCTGCAATTGGGGATGATTATAAAGGAAAGGCCCTATGCGACTTGGGAGCAAGCATCAACCTTATGTCCAAATCAGTTTTTCAAAAACTTGGAGTAGGACGAGTAAAACCAACAATAGTACTGCTCCAACTTGCGGATCGGTCCTATGTGTATCCTGAAGGCAAAATTGAGGACATTCTGGTAAAGGTCGATAAGTTTATATTTCCTGCTGATTTTCTTGTCCTTGATTGTGAGGCCGACGATAATGCACCGATCATATTGGGTCGACCTTTCCTTGCTACTAGACGCACCATCATCGATGTGGAAAATGGCGAGCTCACAATGCGGATAAATGATCAACAAGTCAAGTTGAACGCCTTCCATAATCTTACAAATTCAGATACTACAGCAGAATGTAAGGCTCTCCATACACCAAATCAGGGTACTAAAACATCCTGCCTGGGCAGCACGCTCGGTGGACTATTTGGTAAACGAATAAAACCTAAAGGAGAAGCTGGATGCACTGAAGGGACTGACCAACTCATGAAGAAAGATACGGGATAGAAAGAGATAATAAAAATGGGAGATGCATTCACATGCACTCCACAAGTAACATAATCTATTTCCCTTTAATTTTAGTTATTATATTAGGATTTGTTTGTATATTATTATTTTCAGTATTTTATGTTTTTATGTTTTTATGCTTTTATTTAGAATAAATAAAGCAACAAATGCAGAAAAATTATGCCACAGCAGGAAGTCTGCTGCCGTGGCAGTGTACTATGTCAAAGCCGCGAAATTCCTAACGGGCAGAAACAGTGTAATGGTTCTCTGCCAAGAAATCTACCGCGACAGTAACTGTGCATCAAGGTAGTAAATGCCTAACGGCTATATTTTAACAGTCATATTTTTACAGCCTATATAAGCATACTCACTTCTGTGCATTATTTACTCTTGCTTTCCTGAACAATCTTGCTCTCACTATCTTTCCAATCTCTTAAAATTTTCAGCACTCTCTCTATTACTCCAGAATTTCTCAAACCATTCTCCATGAACAATCAATGGCTTCTTATACAAGATTTGCCCTGGCCATTGTTGCTAACCGATTCAACCGCTCGTTCGTTGCTCGAAAATTATGGGAAGAGCAAGGATTTCAACAGACCAATGAGATATACTTCGGCATTGAATCATACTTATTCAACAAAATTCAGCATCAAGATTGGGAGGCATTCTGCCTACAGCCTCCACCGACAAACGCCACAATAGTGAGAGAATTTTACGCATATGGGCCGAGCAAGGACAACCTCTTTATCCACTGCCGAGGCAAGCCTGTTCAACTTGATGCCAAAGTCACCAATGAATTTTACGGTCTCACATCCACACGTGATGGTCATACCGAATTCGTAGACAACACCACCACTCAAGACTATGAAGAGATTAAAGATGAGCTTTGTTATAGCAACACCTCATGGGAAACCGGTGCTCATAAGGGTTCAGTAACAAGGTAGAGTTTAATACCCGAGGCCAAGATGTGGTGTATATTTGTCAAAAGACAAATTATCCCAACCTCTCATAACAGCACAGTGGATCGCAAAAGACTGGTGCTAATCCAGTCTATCATCAAGAAGAGAAACATCAACATTGGAGAGATCATTCTTCATGAAATTCATGAATGTGGTAAGAAGGAACGTGTACCGCTTTATTTCCCATGTTTAATCTCTGCCTTATGCAGTAATGTAGGAGTTCCGCTCGAAGACACGAATGAATATACGTCAACTCGGTAGGGATGGACAAGAGATTTCTACCATCGAGTTATGCAGATCACGCATGCAGAACCTGTCCAGGCAAAGCCGCAGTAGTTTACTGCCGACTTCACCGTCAAAGGGCAATATTCAATAGAAGCACCAGCCTCTGCCGAGCCAACTGCCGCAACAGATCCATACCAAGAAATTCTACAAAGGATGACAACCATGTACCTTCGCCAACAACGCTACATGGAGTACCAACGTGACTTTAACACATCTCTAGCCAACATGATGATGTAAAGCTTCCCATATCAAGGGGTACAATTTTCTGAATTCCCAGCCAACATATTCGTTACTGTCGCCCCTTACACTGAGACAACACCTGCCACAGAGCCGTAACCATTTTCCAGCCACGGCTGCATCAATAGTTCCATGCTGTCGGACCTTCTAGGCTAGCAAGGTCGACCGGAGTATCATTTACTAGCAAAAGGCCATCCAAGAGGTGAGCTGTCTTTAACTCTACCCAAAGGGAACCAATCTCTATGCCCAGTCTCAGCAGAGATACGCTGTCTCGCGAGATTGATGAATACCACAGTTCGTCACATGAATCCGCAATACCCACTGCCACGGTAGGGGGCGGGACAGAAATTGTGCACACAGAAAATAAGGACTAGGTGGAAGAAGGGGATGAAGTTACGACACCAACGCATCGCACATCACCTAGTCGAGTTTAGCCGCATCGGCAGGCCAAACAACAACAATCACCAATACAAGGATCTAGGCGGAAGGCATCAACAACAATCACCAGTACAATGATCTAGGTAGAAGGCATCAACAGCAAGACCCAGGAGAATGCTCTGTACAAGCAGCTCCTCGGAGTCGTTATAAATATTTCATCTACTGCTTTTGTCTATTTCCATATTTTAATTGTTGTTTGCCTTATATTTTGAGCATTGAGGACAATGCTTGGTTTGAGTTTGGGGGAGATTGTGGGTGAGAAGCACTGTCGAGGCTACACACTGCTGCGGCATTACCATGAAAAGAGAGTAAATTTTTTCTGAAATTTTTTACAATATTCTCTTTTCTTGAATTACTGTTTGTAATCTTGCACTACCCTACATCAACTTTGCTTTAGTTTACTCTTTTAAGGCTAGAGAAATCTTTCACCTTACTATGGTCAAGTTTTGTTTTGAAGGGATAACCATAGGATACTCATGGAATAAAACTTAAAAGCTTGCTTTAGAGTTAGAAAGAACATAAACACTTTTTGGACTTTTTTGATTTATGAATTCTTTTAATAAACTTAGGTGATAAAGACTTAGAACCTTTTGGAAAAATAACTAGAGGTGCCTATCACTGGCTCTAGTTTTGCTCTCTTTCGTGCTAGAGGTGCCCGAAACTGGCTCTAGTATGCTAAATAGGTGGTTAATAAGAAAAATAAATAAATAAAAGAAGAAAATAGAAAATGCATATCTTGAGGTACCCGAAATTAGCTCAAGACTTATTGTTTTAAGGAGACAGCTTTAGTCCAAATTCTATTTTTCTTGAACTTAGAGTTTATCTAAGAAAGCCTTGAATCAACCTTGTCCATAAAACGCACACACTCACATAGCCTTATAACTTGTTTCTTAGTAAAAGTCCTTGAGTAAACTAGTGGCTAAAATGGAAAATAGACATGACCATGGTAGGGAGAATAGATAGAAAAGTAAGACCAAAGGGGAGTAAGGTTCGGCAATTTGATGTCTTGCATTGCTTGAGGACAAACAATAGTTCGAGTTTGGGGGTATTTGATGAGTGCCTAAAAGACAGTTATTTATTATCTTTCTCATGGTACTTTATACATCTATTATACACCAACTTGAACTAAAATATGGACTCTTTGCGCAAATATTGGATATTCCGTTATCATTACTTACAAAGTCAATATTTTTAGAGAATGCAGATATTATTACATATTTTGTACATGCAGGAATATCCAGGGCCGAAGCAGCAGTGAAGCAATGCTGAGGCCGAGGTAGAAGACAAGGCCGCGGCAGAATCCAGAGTGACAGCACCAACATTGGAGGCGTAATGAAAGATAAAAATATAGAGAACATTCTGGAAGATGCAGCACACCAATTGGACCAGGCTAGCGCACTAAAAGCCCAAGTCAAAGACCAAGCGGGAAAACCCTTCTAGAAGGCGGTAAAACCCTTCTAGAAGGCGACAAACTTGGAAATATCAAATCCCTTAAAGAAAATATGTTCCTTACTCCAAGTCAAAGTCTATTTAGGAAAGATTTGCCCTAGGTTAAGACTATTTATACCTTAGCCGACCATATTGTTTAGGGAGCCGATTTTTAGAGAAACCCTTCTCCCTAAGAATTGTACCTAACGATATTATATTCTAAATTTCTTAGGGATAGGTGAAGGTTGTAGATATTAGTGAGAGGAGATTGATTTTTGTTTCTTTGTTCTAATTCAATAATAATATCAAAGTTTGCTTTTCCTATTGCCATTCCTTGTTCTTGCATTCAAGCTCGAGAGAGAAGTTTGTAAGTAATATATTTATCTAACATCGAGAGGTGTAGATTCACGAAAGGGTTAAGTACGGTGTTGTAGACACTAACTCGGCCTTGAGATCAGTTAAGAGTTTCAGCAGCTAAAAGTAGTGTTGGATTGGTTGGTGGTTATCGTTGATTTATGCCGAGAGGTATCGTCAAGGACTAGTCATCAACAACACTCTGACTTAGAGATAAGCGAAATCAACTACGGACACTTTGCTGAACTTTGATGCCTCTGCCTAAGAGCAAGAGATTGTCGCGGCAGAGAACACCAATACTGTCGAGGCTGTATCTGCAGTACTGTTGAAGTAGTGTTGTGTAATTGCATTGGAAAAGAAGAATATCAATTGAATCCACTAATTGACGCAATTGGATCCTACCCACTTTTTCTATATCGTTCTCAACCTTTTATTTTATGTTTATTATTTAATTATTTAATTAGTTAAACAAATTCACTTATCTGTATTTTTACTTTATTTTCAGGAGCAAGGGAACAAGGGGAGACATATTAAGTATATCAATCCCTGTGGAGACGATACACGATATACTTATTACTTTATTACTTGGCAACGTGTAGACTTGCACTCAATTGCTTTTTTATTACATGCATCAGGTATGACCCTGACGTTCAATGTTGTAGAGACCCTCCTCTTAAAAATATTTTAAGTGTAATAAAAAGAAAGTCACTAGTGGAAATGATTTAAAAAATTGGAAATATTAAAATTGGTTCAAAAATTAGAAATCTAGGGTTTAAAATGAAAATTAGGAATTTATCTCAAAAAAAGAGAATTTTAAAAATTAGTTTAAAATTAGGGATTTGGGTTCCAAATTAAAAAAAGGAAATTAGGGATTTTGCTTTAATATTTGGGAATTAGGGCTAAAATCTAAAATTAAAAAGGGGATTTTGGAAATTGGAATTTTAGGGATAAAAAATAGAATTTGGGAAATGATAAAAAAAGTTTTGAAGAAAACAATTTTGGAAAAGGATTTTAAAAAGTCGGAAAATGATTTAAAATGTAATGGAGTTGACATTGGTTACTTTTGGTAGATCGGACACCGGGATACCAGAGATTCATTAAAAATTGGGTTCAAGAGTCGGTTACAATTTAAAACGAGGTTAGCGTTTAAAATCGCTCAAAATTGGCACCTTTACAAAATAACGCTTAATTAATTTTGGATTTTTTTGAATTAAAGTGGCATTTAAATTAAGGTTTGTTTAAGATTTGAATTCAAATTTTATTTTTACCGTATCTTTACTCGAAGGTAAACGCATACATCGCCACCATTGCGCTTGGTGTCGGGCCCGTTACGATCGAATAAAGAAATATTTAATTAGGTTCATTAAATAATGTGGTGTAATCTTAAGCAATATAAACAATATTTTACAAATACAATATAAATGAACAATACATCATAAAAAGGATAAACATACAAGCACAAGTAAGACATGATATAAATAACAAGATGTGACAATTAACAATATATAAAAAGTAATCACATATGTAAGCAAAAAATAAATGCATAAATAAAATAAAACATGCATGACAAAAATAAAATATGTACAAAATAAACAATACAACATAAATAATAAATATAAACAAGCAAAAATAAGCAAAAATATAAATAAAAAGATTAAATTACAAATAAGTAAATAAATAATAATTAACTCAAATAAAAAGGTTTAGAAGGTTAAATAACAAAAAAAAGGTTATTGGAAAGGACTAAATTGAAAAAGAATAAAATTTTAAGGGCAAAATTAAAAGAAAGGAGAAGCTTGTTTTCGAACAGTGACCAAAATTATAACATCTCGGTTTTGGGTCTAGAATCGAATCGAATCGGGTCGAATCGAATTTTTCCGGTTCACTAATTCTGGGTAAATTAAAATAATAATATTTTAATCAAATAAATAATAAATATATAGAAAAGTTTAAAAAAATTTAAAAATGTGTTTTAAAGTTAAGGAATAATAATTGAGTTTTAATTTGATTTAATTAAACTTAATTAATATGTTATTGACTAAATTGTAAATATTGGAAAGTTTGGGGGTGAAATGGTAATTTTTGGAAAAAAATGGAATTTTTAGTGATTAAATTGGAAAGTGAGCCAAATATTAGAATCGTTAGAGGGCCATTAAACCAAATTATTTTTAATAGAGATTATTAGTTTTAATTGGTGTTTAATTCCATTTTTCTTTTTATTAAAATTTTCTCATCTTTTCTCCTAAATTTTCTCTCCATTTTATCTCCTTGATTTCTCAATTAAATTGATGAATTCTTCTCCATTTTCATCAAAATTTATCTCATTTTACTCAATATTTCATTCTCTACAAAACCTATCCATTTATTTTGCAAAATTATTATCCAATTTCAAGGAAAATCAAGAGAAGAATTCACATATTTTGCTAGATTGATCTCAAAGATAATTTTCTGATTTCTTATCATTTCTAAGGTTCTTTATTTGATATTCCCAAGTATTTGGCTTACAAATCATTAATCTTAAATTGATTTCATGTTTTAATTCAAGATTTTGATATTTTTATAGAATTTTCAAGAAATTAGGTTAGATCTCATTCAAGGCTATAATTAGGATGATTTCCTATGAAATTATACTTACCTTGATGATTAATTGAGTCTTGAATTGATGAAACATTGTTTTAATCTTGGAATAATTGAGTCGATGTTGTTTAGAGGTGGTTTTCGGTTCTTTTATGGGTTGTTTTAGGTTCTCTGCTTTTGCTGGAGGTATAAGGATGGTTTGAAGGTGTTTTTAGTTCATAATTGAGGAGGTTTAGATGTTATATTCATTAGGTTAGGGGCTGGTGTTGTTTCGGATGAGTTTCGGTTTAGTTTTCGATCTTTTCGACTTAGTTTTTGGTAGTTTTGTTGAGGTTTAATGTGGTTGCTGTGTTGAGCATGTTTTGATGTGTCTATGCTCTGTTTTTAATATTGTAGAGGAAGTGAAAGAAGTCTCTTAAGTGGATGGTGCATTGGCGTTGCCGCTGGAACATTGGCGAAGACTCGTTTCGCTTGTCGGTGAGTGAATTTCGGTTAAAAGTGATTTGCAATCGTTCGGTTCTGTTTTGGGGACTACAGAATAGTGTAAAAACTTTCCTTAGTTCAAGAGTAAGTGTTACAAATGTTTTGATGCATTTTTCCTAAGTTTCGTTTGTTTGGTAATGACTTTAAGAAAGATGTTTTCATAGAGATTTCATTGGAAATGCATAATTTAGACTTTGAACTGATGCATGAATGTGTTAATTGCTATAAATGCATGGTTTAGAAAGACATTCATGGCTTGTGGAAGCATGAAAATGAATTATAACAATACATGTTTATTTGCCTTAAATTTGATTAAGCCGTTGAGCATGATTTTGGTTCACTGGATGAACATATTAGGAGTGCATTATAAGCAGCAAGTTAACATGCATGATTGAAATTGATATTGGCATAGTGACACTAACTATAGTTACGAATACAAATTACATGTCATTAGGATTAAGTGTACTATAAAGATTATGAGAATAATGATGTTACCTACACGTAAACAAAGGTGACCTTTTGTTCGACTGTGCGTGTAGAGCTTCCCTATATGTAAAAAAGGGTGACTTTGTGTCCGACCATGCATATAGTTGACCCATACGTAAATAATGGTGACTTTGTGTCCGACCGTGCGTAGTGGGGGTAACATGAATACAAGGGTGACTATGTGTCCAACCGATGCATATTGAGACCAAGTGTCTCCAATTATAATAAGGAATCCGAGTATTCGGTGAGCTAAAAGTTCACAACATGTTTTCACTAGAATGCCAATAAGCGTGATACATGAATTGGTTTGGTTATATAGATGAGAATGATTTGATCAAGCATATTTTGGTTTAGCTTGAAAAGTGCAAGTGATGATTTTAAATTGGAATTTATATCGCATTGTTGAACTTGTTTAGAGCTACCTCACTAAGCATGTTTTTGCTTAAGCTCTCTCTTTTCATCCTTGCAGAGAAATAAAGGTTTTTCGGGCGATATTTGGGACAAGAAGATCCAAGGAGAAGACTTCTCACATTTTGATATGCTTTGGTAAATAAAAGGAGGCTTGGCATTGTGTAAACAGGTACCTTGAAGAGAGTGTTTTGATTTGTTAAGGGATTATAATACCAACCTTATTGATTTGCATTGCTTGTTGTTTTGGAGGAATAATACGTTGTTGAATTTCCTTGAAGCATGTGTGGCTTTGTATGGTCTATGGTTTGAGTCAAAGTTAGGGTGCATGCCTATAGATGTTATGGGGTGTTGATGGTTGTAATCGAGTGATTAAATAGCACTGGACGATACCCTGTGATGGTATCAATACCCCAAGGTAAAGTTTGGGTGGTTCGGACCATGGTTCGATGCTTTTACCTCACTAGACGCCCGAGTATCGATACTGTCAAGGGTAGTATCAAAACCCCTGTGATTTGATAGTTAATATGGTTACTGCCATGTCACGATATCGATACAGGTCTTGGCTGTATCGATACCCCTGACTGAATAATGAATTTTAGGTGTTGAAATTACATGTTAGTCCCAAATATCTTGCTTTGTTCATTTGTGGTAGTTATAGATATTATTTTGAGCTGAAATTTCACATGAATACATAAAGTTGACTTAATTTCATGTTGGCTAACTTAATTTGGACAAGTCCCTAGAATTTGAAATATTTACATTTTAGTCCTTAATTAGTGAAGCATATAATTGATGATGTTGGAATACTCCGTTTGGTTTGAAATTTATAATGAGTGCTTCTTGCATGCTTAATTGAACTTTGATGGAACAAATTTCTACCTTGTCAATAAAATTTAAAAGATTTACGTTTTAGTCCTTAATATACTTATATGTTTAGTTGAATGCTCGATTGTGATTGGAAGGCTTCCGTACTTGCTTTGCTTAAGACCAACACATTTAGGAATTTAATTATGCATCTAGAAAGAAAAAATATATATCAGGTTTCAGGATTATTTATCGAATCAGACCTTCGTGGGTTTGGTTTGATATTCCTTATGTAATAAATTACATCCGATTCCCTCTAGGTCGAACTTAGGGGTTACAAAAACGGAAGGATTAAAAAACGTTCAGGCCCTAAAACTATTATTTTACAAGGGGGAAAAGCTTGAAAAAATAAGTTAAAAACACGGAGGGACCCAAGGCGAATAATATCATTTTTTAAAAACATGATTATGGCACCAAAGGGACCAAATTGAAAGATTTTGGAAACGTTAGGGGACTGCGGGGGAGAGTTTCAAATAAACTTATTTTTAAAATGTTAAGTGAGTATACAACTCACTAGTTTCATGAAAATTAGACCCTTTATTTATTTGCTTAAAAACTGAAACAAGAGAGAGCAAAAACTCTTTGAAATGTTTAAACCATTTTCCAAAAAAAGGAAGAACACCTTTGAGTGTTCATCGTACCCAGAAACCGACCGCCTTAGAAACCTCAAAACCCCATTTGTTTATGAAACCGAAAAGGAAGAAACCCTCTCCTTTAACCGACTACCCCTTTTCTTCTCTTTTTTTGCTCACCACTAAAGGTGCGAAGCCATCGTGTTTATTGTCGCACGAAAAGTTCAAAAGGGAGGTTGACGAAAAATGCCGACTAAGATGGAGTATCAACGAAGGTAAAAAAAATGAAACTCTTAATCCTTTTTGTTATTGCATGTAAAAACAAGAGGATTTACCTCTGAAATGGGCTTCTTGTATTGATAATCGAAAGGGAAAAAAATCCCTTGTTACATTATTCTCTTTCGGTTTTATAACCGAGTATTACATGGGATTAAAGGAAAATCCTATTGGTTGTTGCTATTTTGTTGTATTCAACTTTGAAATTATTGGTGTAGCCTCTGATATTTGTTGTGATTTCGGCCGATTGTTGCCTCTGAATTTTGTTGTAATGCTTGTAATTCTCTGATGTTTCTGCGTTTTTTGCTCAATCCCTTGTACGAATCTGAGTTTTTTGTTTTCTTGTGCGTGCATGTACGAATCGGGAGGGACCATTATCGGAGGAGGGTGATCGGAGCAGTCGCCGTCTGTTGGGTGTGAACCGCACACGGCGAGTCGAGGAGTCTCGTGGGGATTCGAACGGCCAGTGCGTGGGGAGCTAAAGAGATGGCTCGTGCGCATGAAGGCGTTGGATGGTCCTTCCGCCTTTGATCTGGACTATTGGATCCATATTTGATCCAACGGTCACGGATGGGTTGCGCAAATCAAAAGGGGGATAATTAGGGTTCTTTTGATAATTAAATCAGATCGGGCCTGAGCTTAACGAGCTTGTTATTTAATTTTTATGAATGTTGGGTATTGTAATTGTTATTATATTTGGGTTGTAAAATATTTATTGGACTGTTATCTAATAAAAATAAAATAGGCTCTTATTATTTAAGTTTTGGGCTATTATATTTATAATTTGTTATATAATATAATAATAATATAATAATAATAACCGAAAAAAGAAAAGAAACTAAAATTATATACGTATAAATAAGAAAACGAAAATTAAAAAAGCATAGTAATGATAAATATAATGAAGATAATTATAATAATAAAACCAAAAATAAAAATAAAAACAAAAGATAAATGATTATATTTAATACTATAATGTTTTTGGATTTTGAATTATAATAACAAAATAGAATAATTTTTTTGATTTTTTTAATAATAAAAAAATAAAATCAAAATTAAACCAAAATTAAAAAAGGAAATAGTAATAATAATAAAATGAAAAATGCATTTTTTGGTTTTGATTTAAGGAATATTTAGATTAATATTTTTAATTTTTTCATTTTTCATTACATATTATATAAATATAATATAGTAATATTTTTGTAATTTTTATTTAATAATTACAAGTTAAATAAATTTAAAATTAAGCCCAGGTTTAAACCCTAGATAAATTTAGTGATTACAAATATGAATACCATGCAGGAGTTGCGGGGTATTCCATTGAGAATTACATTAGTTTCAAGAAGCTTACTGAGAAGTTCATAGAAATAGGTGTTGTACGATTCGAGGACTCTACTAGAGCTAGTGCGTCCGGGAACCCTTGATATCCCATTTTTGAAACATTTTGTCTAATGAATTTCCCACCTTGTAATTACTTGGAACAACCGAACTATTAAATAGTTTTTTTCCGTTTTTGGAATGTTTCAAACCATGTACAAAACATGCTTGTTACTCTAGCTCGGGAGTAACGAGAGTTTTTTTTTTGTAAAAGGAGCTTAAATCTATCCGTATGAAATGAAACTTTTTGTGCTACATATAAAAAGCATTCTTGTTTCCTTATTATACACGAATGTCGAACAAATGACGCACTCTCAGGAACAAAAAAATATTTCAAGTCCTCAGATATTGACATATCAAATGATGTCGAGATTGATCCAAAATTCATCATCGGAAGAGAAACATGTCTTAGGGAGCTGCCTGAGTTGAAAATGATCAAGACTATGATCTGTCTTTTGAGTTACTAAGGCTTATAAAAGGAAAACAGGAGAAGAGGACATGCTTGGACTAAGCACGAATATCATGGTACACACGTTTTCCATAAAGGAGGATTGCAAACAGTTCAACAAAAGTTACAGAGAATAAGGTCTGATGTATGGGGAACCTTTTGCTATAACTTAATGGCCTTTTGACTAAAAATGTTAGGGGACAACATATCAGCGAGCCATGATCGCTTTATTCCATGACATGATGATTGAGTTATATATCGAAGACATGATCGCCAAGTCGAGAACTAAAAATGAGCACATAAAAGTCTTAAAAAAACTACTCTTGAGACTAACCAAGTTTCCAATGAAGTTGAATCTCACTAGGGGCACATTCGGAGTCACGTCCAGAATGTTATGGGTTCCGTAGTCAACGAAAAGAGGCCATAAATAATGAAACCTGAGATTTGAACTTTGATGATGATTTCAATTCCATACGCACAAGGGATTGGGGCAATGCTAGTTTCTCCACAAGATGATTACTAACCTATCGTCAGTAAGCTCAACTTTACTTGTACAAATAATATAGTAGGGTATGAAGCCTGCATCACGGGAATTCAAGATGTGAGTACCCAAAAGAGGTCACTAAAAATAAAAAAAAGATGTCATAGAGACTCAAGCAATTACGTCCTAGATAGGGATGTGATATACAAGAAAATAAAATATCAGACGTTGCCACGGTACATAAGTGCCGCTAAAGCAAAAATGATTCTCGAAGAAGTCTATGAGGGTGTATGTTGAATTCATACCAACATATTCACGATGACAAAATAGATCACGAGATTTGATTATTATTGGCCAACAATGGAAGAGATAGCATAAGATCATGCTAAAAAATGCTACAAGTGCCAAATTGATGTTGATAGACTCTATGTTCCTCTGTCACCTCTGGACACTGATTCATCTTCGGGATTATTGACTATTTTTCCAAGTGAGTAGAGACAACCACTTATGTCAATGTTACTAAAGTAGCGGTATGCATATTTCTAAAGAAGGAGATTATATGACGATATAGAACCTTATAGAGCATCATATATGATAATATGCTAAACTTGAACTTGAAGACCATAACAAAAGTGTGCAAACAATTCAATATACAATATCATAATTCCTTTTTGTATCGTCCATATATGAGCGGGGCAGTGGAAGTCGTCAATAAGAACATTAAGAAGATTGTTGGAAAAATAATAGAGACCTAAAGAGATTGGCACGAGAAACTATCATTGGCTGTATAAACCTACAGAACATTGGTTACACCTCTACTAGGACAATCTCCTTTTTTATAATTTACAAGATAAACGTTATACTACCCGTAGAAGTCAAAAATCTTTCTATAATCGTGAGGGGCATAAAACGCCATCATTTAATCTATATCGGTCCGAACTTCTACTAGGAATCTTTTTTCCCTAGTTTATGAGATAAACGTTATATTACCCGTAAAAATCGAAAATTTTTCCCTAATCACGGGAGGTGCATCAAAAGCTAGGATCACTCAGAACTTCTACTGAGATAACCTCTTTTTTCCTAGTTTATGGGATAAACGTTATATTGCCCGTAGAAATAAAAAATATCTTATGGATTTTGCCAAGATCAAAACGAGATAAAACAAAGCTCTATGATACAAGGAGAATTTTTACTTAAAGCCTCAAAGACACAAGATGTCTTATTAAATTGGTTCTACCGAGCTTGTTAGTAAGATAGGTGGGATACCATATTTTGCAGTTCATATGAGTAACTATCAATGGTTGCTACCAGAACTTTGTCTACATTGCTCCTGAAACATTCTTAAAAGTACAAGGACTGAGAGCGATCTTGATTCAGAAAAAGATTTTTCAAAGAAATACTTCAAAAAGAAAAAAAATCACTCTACAAATAGAGTAGCGTCAGATATTCTACACTTAAGAAGAAAGGCCCAACCATGGAAATAAAGCTTCGACAGACAATCAGACCAACTGATCGATCCAATCTAGAGATAAAATCATTGTCATATGCATTTTACATTTTATGCTAGGATCATGCATGCATGCATTAGACATTGTATGATTAGAATCATATGGTGCATGCTAACCCTAACATTTTGAATATGTCTGCAAAAGTGTTACCGATCTTGTCCCTTAAGCAAGCAATGAAACAAAAGAACATAACATAACCACCGAGGTATTTTGACAAACTAATACAGATCTATCTATAGTTATGAATGACCCTTCATCGGGGTGTGCAGGTAAGTGTCATCCTCTTTATATATTGTCTCTTTACTCAATAGATACGTCATTTGGTGAAAAAGTAAAACTAATAAGTGATAAGGACTATTTGAAGGTTCTTTAAACTCTATTTTCACGAATGATCAAAGGAAAACAAACCCTTTGAATAAATCCAATCTCACGATTGCTAAAAATTAATTGTACCCAGGGGAATTATGCAACTAGCTTGGGGAAAACGACCACTTGTAAAGGCAAGTCAAATCCGTTAATCCATATGCATTTGGGTAAATGCATTAAGGAGGACTATTCTAATGCCTATTAAAATCTATTTTCACGAATAGTCAAAGGAAATTAAGTCCTTTGGAAAAATTCAATCTCACGATTGGTAAAAATTGATTGTACCCGAGGAATGGTACAATTAGCCCGGGGGAAACGACCACCAGTAAAGGTAAGTCAAATCCGTTAACCCCTGTACATAGGGCTGTAAATGATACGAGAAAGATCGCAGGCTACTCGAGATCGACTAGGTCAAAGCTCGGTCAAATCTCGATTCGATTGAGCTCGACTCGAACTCAAACTCGACTCGTATTCTAAACGAGTCGAGTCGAGCCACTCGATACTCGACTCAAAAAGCTCATGGGCTACTCGAAAAAAATAGTATTTAAATATATATATATATATATAGAAATAAGTGATTAATCGTCTTTAATTTTAAATTACTTAATAATTTAAAAAAATATTTGGTTATAATAGACAAAATAATTGATATTTTTAATAATTAAAATTAAATAAAAAATGATAATCACTCTTTTTAAAAAATTATTTTAATAAAATAATATTTATAATAAAATATAAATTAATAAATTAAATGAATAAGATCTAAAACACTTAAATCTCCACCGTTGATTCAAATCTAAACTAAAAAGTCAGATTTAACGCTAATAAACTATTCATTCTTATCTCTATCAGACGTGTTTTTCTCTTCTTTTCAATTTTCTTTGAACCCAAAACACCATGGTTACAGCACATTGATCGTCTTAAGGTTAGATTTTTTTAATTTTTATTTCATTTTTAGTAAAATCTATGATGTGTATTACTATTTTCTTGTTTAGTAAAATCTCTATCAGATGTGTTTTTCCCCTTCTATTAAATCTTCTTTGAACAAACTCTATGGTTACAACTTACAAGCATCGATCTTCCTCGAAAGGTTAAATTTTTTAATTTTTGTTTTGTTTTTAGTAAAATCTTTGTTGTTTATTACTATTTTTATTTTTATTAAAATTTGTTAAACCTTTTGAAGTTTGCTATTTCATGTATGAAGTTTGCATTATCCAATGTTTGACTCTCATATTTTATTTTCATGTATTGTACCCTCTTGTAAAATAGTCAATCTATTTTCAATTAAAGTATAATAATTTATTTTCAATATTTTTAATTAAAACTTTAACTTGATTTCTTTGGTTATTGTAGGTCGCAAAAGTTAAACATTGTGAACGTGTATTCTTTTAGGAGTGAACCAAAATCCCCTTGTTATGGTACATAAATTTCATTTTAAATAAAAAAATATATTATTTTTTACTTTATGTGCTAACATTTGAATTTTCAGATGTCAATTGGACCGTAAAATTCTTCGACGCTCATTGATGTTTCAAGAGTTGAGGAGTTATTTGTGAATGTTGATGATGTTCTTAATGAAGAAGAAGATTGTAATATTGAAGCTTCTAATCCACTTGGCACCAACACAAAAGAAGCTGAGCTTGAAAATCCTTTCCAAGTCTTTAAGAAACCAAGAAGATCGAAGGTGTGGTATGATTTTTTAGAACCTGAATTCATAAACAAGCAATGAAAAGTAAGCTGTAAGTTTTGCAAACATCCTCTCTTTGTTTTGAAATCTAAGAGCACTTCTCATTTGAAGCGACATTTAGATGGTTGTATCCAGAAGTCAAAATTTTATAAACAACAGAAATTAATTAACTTTTTATCATCTGATTCGAGCACTGGTACTGATCAATGTGGATTTGTTAGTGCTTTACATTATAGTAAATTTGACATGTTGAAGATGAGAGAGGCTATGGCTCATTGGATCATGATGCATGAACATCCTTTTAGTATTATGGAAGAAGAAGGATTTAATTTGATTATAAAACGAGGAATAGCATAATGGACTAGTGTTTTTCGAGTAACTATAAGAATCGACTCCTTCAAAATTTAAGAGTTTAAGAAGAAGAAGTTAAAAGCTTTATTGAAAAAAAATGGATAAAATTAGTTTGACTACAAATTTTTGGAAATCTAATCCACAAAAAAATTGAATATATGGTTCTTACAGCTCATTTTGTGGATCTTGATTGGAAGCTTCAAAAATGGGTGCTCAACTTTGTTCATTTACCACCTCCAAAAAAGGTTCTAATATTGCTGATTGCATTTTATCATGTTTAAAAGAGTGGGAAATTGAAGATAAAATAAGTTTATTTTAATTATTTTTTAAAATAGTTACTAATTATTTGTATTTATTTTTTTATAATACATAATATTTAAATATTTTTATTTGATTCTTTTGTAGGTTTTCATAATTTCAGTGGACAATGCATCTGCAAATGATTCTTTTATTAAGATATTGAAGGATAATTTCGCAACAAATGGAAGACTTCTTTGTAATGGAAAATTGTTTTATATTCGTTGTTGTGCGCATATTCTTAACATAATGGTACAACATGGTCTTCAACAAGTGCAAGATATTATTCTGAAAGTTCATGACACAGTGGACTTCTTGAATGCAAGTGAGGCGCGACTCAAACGATTTGGTGAGCTTGTTAGTCAATACAATTTACACGAGCGAAAGTTAATCCTTGAATGCAAGACACGTTGGAATTCAACATATGATATGCTGGATTATGCTATCAAGTTCAGAAAGGTATTTTCTAGATATGCTTTAGATGAGCCTTCCTATAATTGTTGTCCTGGTGATGATGAGTGGGAAAAAATTGAAAAATTGCTTGAAGTTTTGAAGGTGTTTAAAGCCACTACTAAAATTATATTAGGCTCTGAATATCCAACTGCTAACTTGTTTCTTGGAGAGGTACAAAGAATTAAAGTATTGTTGGATGTAAAATTTGAGTCTCTTGATGATTTTGTTAAGGGTATGGTAGAAAACATGAGAGCGAGATTCAATAAGTATTGGGGTGAATGCAATTTGCTAATGGCAATAAGTTCAGTGATGTATCCTAGATTGAAAATGAGAGCGGTCGAGATTGCATTTCCTAAAATGTTTCCGTCACATTTAGTTAAAGAGAACATTAGTAAGATCAAATATATTATGTGTCAACTTTTTGAGAAGTATGTGAAGATGCATTTTTCATCTCGTAACGTGGAAGAACGTGGAGAATGTATATTTCGTACGAAAACTCATGGAGATGTGATTTTAAGTGGTTTATCTAAACTTTTACAAGATGTTTTTAGCGGGGAAACTTCTGTGTCTCATGTGAAATCTAAACTTGATTTATATTTGGATGAGGGGTGCGTTTTTAGTCAAGAAGTTAATTTTGATGTCATAGCTTGGGGGAGGGAGAAGTCAAACAAGTTTCACATTTTGTCTAAGATGGCGGTAACTATATTGGTCATTCCTATTACTACTATGGCTTCTGAGGCCACGTTTAGTGCTGGAAGTCATGTAATTGATCCTTATAGGGATTCTCTTGCTCCCGAAACAGTGCAAATGTTGATGTTCACGGGTGATTGGTGTAGATCACTTCATGGATTGAAAAAAAAGAACAAGGTAAATATATTTTTGATAAAGTATATTTTTTTTAATTATATATGTATTTATTTACGTTTTTAAATTATTGCAGAATAATGATGACAAACAATCGAAAGAAATTGTTATCCCAACACCGTTGAAGGAATCAACAACTTGACAAATTACAAGGTTTAATATTTGAACTTAAGAGATTAAACTTATATTTTTTTACTTCATGTTTATAATTATTTCATACTTTTCATAGAATAATTTATCATTAACTATTATCATTTACTCTTTTTGACAGGTTCTACTGGTGGAATTAAGGCTTATAAAACGTTATTAGTTTAATTGTCGTACTTTTATTGTATTGTTACGTTTATTTTCTTGCGAAACTTTATTTATAATTCGAGACATTTTTATCATATTAATTGTATTACAATGTGATGTTCATTGATTAGAGTGAAAAACATTTATATGTTGTTGTTTTAAAAATATGTTCAAGTTTAATCTTAAATCGAGATCCTAAAAGAATACACGTTCGAGTTTGAGCTCAATAATTTTAAGCTCACGAGCTTTCGAGTCGAGTCGAGTTCAGCTTTGAGCTTTTTGAGCTCGAGTCGAGCTTAGCACCACTCGAGCTCGACTCGGCTCGTTTACACCCCTACCTGTACATTTGGGGAAAATGAATTAAAAAAGATTATTCAAATGTCCATGAAAATTCATTTTCACGAATGATCAAAGGAAATCAAATCCTTTGAGAAAAATCCAATCTCACAATGGGTACCAACAGATTATACCTAGGGCAATAGTACAACTAGTCCGAGGCAAACGACCACCGATAAAGATGAGTCAAATTCATTGACCCTTGTGTATTTGGGAAAAATGCATTAAATATGACTATTAAAAGGTCCACTGAAATCCATTTTTGCGAATGGTCAAAGGAAAAACAAGCCCTTTGGAAAAATCTAATTTGACGATTGATACAAACTGATTGTACTCAAGGAAATAGTACTACTAGACCAGTGTAAACAACTACTAATAAAGATCGCGCTTCTTCGTCTGTATAGTAGTTTGATCAAATATCAATACTTGTCATCAAATCACGCTTCTTCGTCAATGCAGGAACTAGATAAAACACCAAAACTTATTGTTAGATCGTGCTTATTCATCAACGCAAGAATTAGATCAAACTCCATTAGATCGTGCTTCTTCTTCAGTGTTGTAACTAAATTAAGCATCAAAACTCATCATCAGATCTTGCTTATTCGACAGTGTAACAGTTAGACCAGACATCAAAGCTTGCCATCAAATTATGTCTCTCTAACAGTGTTGCAGCTAAATCAAACATCAGAGCTTTAAACATTCGACCTCGCTTCTCTGGTAATGTTGTAAGTGGATCAAATATTATGTCCCATCTCGTCGACAGTGTTGCAGATGTATTAGATAGATCATGCTCTTTTGTTAGTGTTGTAGCTAAATGGAGTGTCAGAACTCATCGTTAGATCTTGCTTCATCGACAGTGTAGCAGTTGGATCAGACATCAAGGATTATCATCAGATCGTGTCTCTCCGAAAATGTTGCGGCTAAATCAGACCTCAAAGCTTTCAACATTCGATCTCGCTTCTCTGGCAATTTTTTAGGTTGATCAAATATTATGCCCCATCTCGTCGGCAGTGTTTGAGATAGATTAAGATTTGTAACCTTACTTTTTCGGCACTGTTGCACCTAGTTCAAGACTTCATCAAATGTGTTGACATTATCACAACTCAAGTTTTATGCTATCTTCTCCAACATATCGTCTGAAGATTTTGTAGACAAGGGTGATATAGTAGATCAAGTAAAATCCCTAGAAGAAGAAGCGGTGGCCAAGAAGAACCCCAAACTCACCAAAAGAACCTAATCTTACAAAAAAATAATCTCAACCCTATAAAAAAACCTTGAAACCATTACCAAATGAAATGGGTTATTCTTTTTCTACTCTATTACTGTTACACAACAATGAGTAAAGAAGGACAAATATCATAACCCATTTACAAAATTAAATCCCCAACTCAACCAAATTATTAAACCCAACAATAAAGCCCATGATACAAAATCATTACCCAGCTAGAAACCCAATCCAACAGAACCCTAACTAAACCAAATAAAAACCCTAACCCTAATGTTTTCATTGCCTCTATTAGCATGCTTGCATAGCTCCGGCGTGTGGCTTTCACGCGCGACGCTTCGTATGGCGTGTGGCAGACACGCGCTTACCCGATTTGCCATCCTAAACAACCACTACCCCACCGCTCTAGATCTGACTATACCGTCCAAGTCACCTGAAAAATTAAGAGATTAAAACATGATTAGATCCATGTTTCCAGATCTGAAGGCAAGGATTTTTATATTTCTTATGTTATAATCTCGGGTATAAATACCCTAAAAAAATATTGTACCTCATTTTTACAGAAGGAATAAAATCGAAAAAGTTAGATTCAATGTAAAAAATATTCGAACCAACAAGTATTTCATATTACCAAACCGGAAAATGAGAAGAGTGATCAAAAACTTAAATCGAAGCATAAACCGAGAGCGAAAAAGAAGGTAAAAGAATAAGAAAAATCATACACTTATCTTTAGATCTACGGTTGTACGCGTTCCATTTTGAAAATACGAGGCCAGATTCGTGTTCCTCGTGTCGAGATCTATCGGAGAGCTTATTCCTTTTTCATTTTCCGTCGCTGACGACGGTGGCTGGCGTGGCGAATGACAACGTCGAGTGGTGGTCCGGCATCGAAGATTGCAAATGGTTGAGAGCTTTTTTAAAAGCTCTGAGCTTTATGGTTTCTGAAGAGGGAAAGAAATGGGAGCAAAAGAAATAATTGAGCATTTAAACTATACACAAAAAGACACCGTTTTGGTGCCGGTTCATCGGGCCCAAAACGGTGTCGTTTAGCACTGGAGCCCCAAACCGACCCGCGTGGTTGACTCAACCCGCGCAATAACCCAGAAAAATGTGAAAATTACACGGGCAATCCCTAATCTTTCCAGCATTCTCACATTCGGCCTCCCAGTTTGTTTTTCTTCTCAATTGGGTCATTGTTTTCATGTTTGTTAGTAATATATTTTATTTTATTTAATTTCAATCACTATTATATTTTATTTTAACCATGCAACTTTGGTTTTTACAGATTTGGTCCTCTATTATAATATTTTTATTGTTTGTTAATATTTTACTAACTATTTTTATTTTATTTTCGATAGGGATCACAATTTTAAATACGAAACCAAATTTATTTTTTCACTCATAAAATATCGTGTAATCGACATGTGTTAATTTTGGGCGTTGCGGGGGTGCTCACCCTTCCCCACACGTAACAGATTCCCGAACTCGACTCTGGTTCGCAGACCCTATTTTGATGTTTCAGTCGCACCGTAAAAAAGATTGGTGGTAACTCCCCAGACCATTTCTAGTGATTACAAAAAGAATGTATTATCTCGATCATGATTTTTCTTTCAAATCTCATATTGGCAAATTAATATAAATATTTATGAAAAAATCAAAACTTAAAAGTATATAATACAAGTACAAAAATAAGTTAAGGATTTAAAATTAATTTTAGTAAAAAATAATAAAAAATAAAAATAAAAATATAATTTAAAATTTAAAATATATAATTATTAAAATTATCGGGTCGGGTACACTGTTCTAAAAAAATTTGGCCCTGACCCGGTTCGATTATTCGGAAAAAATACGGGTCAGGTACCCAGCCCAAAAAATTCAGGTATTTGTTTATAAATACCCGATAAGTTTTAATCGAGTAGGCGGGTCAACGGGTCAGGTAGTTCTGGTCGAGTATTTTTGAATATCCCTAACAGTCATTATGATAGTTAAAAATAAGATATTTGTTAAAAATACTTAGGTTAATGGCTAAATTTATTCTAAATAAGGAATGAGAGATAAAATGATAAAATCTATAAATATTGAGGGTTACATTTATCTTTATGTTTTTTAATATTTTTATGTTTATTTTATTGAAATTAAGAGTTTATTCATATTTTCTATACTTATATTTATATTTTCATATATTTAAAGAAAAAAATACTATAAATTTAAAAATTCTAGTTTTAAAAGAAATTATGTATCCTTTTAACATATAAAATAGAATCATGTTAGAATTTGATTGAAAATGAAGTTCTCGATTTCAGCTTTACCAATTCTAGATGTTATTTTATTGAAGTTCTCGATTTATTTAAATATTATTTCATTGAAAATGAAGTTCTCGAAGGTTTAATATTGTTATAATAATAGTTTACCCCACGAGCTTTTTTAAAATCAATAAAATTATACTCTAACCGGCTAGGTTTTTCTTCTACAATTCGTCGCTTATTACGTTTTCTTTGACTGTTTTTTTCATGGTAGATGATGGTATTATTTTAGTGTTGGTTGTCGGTCGTTGATGAGATGGTAACGAGTCAAATAAGAGTGGGGGCTTGGTTGTGCTGGAAAGTTAATAACAAAGCAGTGAATTGATCATGAAGAAAGGGATACATTTTCATTAATCAAGAATGTAAATTTATACAGAAAAGGTTGTTGTGCTCAGCAACAAACCAGTACAATTCTGGCAACATAAAATAACAACCTCCAGCTCACACAATGCCAGCTCATATACTGCCAGCACAGCAAACAATCTGTTAACCTTTTATCCTCTTCATTCATCATTCACCCTGCTTTCTCCTCTTTGTTTTAGCTTCTGAGCTTCCTCACATGTCATTACATTCAATTTATGACGAAATTCATTGAAGTACACAGTTGATAGAGCTTTTGTCAAACCATCAGCTACTTGATGAGTAGCAGGAACATAATTAATCTGAATCTCCTTAGCTGCAACCTTTTCTCGGACGAAATAGACATCTAAATCCATGTGTTTTGTCTTGGCATGATAAACTGGATTCATGCTCATAGACACAGCACTGGAACTATCACTCCAGACAACTGGGATGTTACCATGATTCATACTCATTTCAGTCAAAAGAGATGTAAGCCAAGTAACTTCTGCAACAATATCTGCAATGCTCTTATACTCGGCTTCCATTGTAGACCTGGAAACACTCTTTTGTTTCTTTGATCTCCAAGTAACCAAGCTATTTCCTAGGTAAACACACCCACCAGAGGTAGATCTTCTGTCATCAAGACTACTTCCCCAGTCAGCATCTGCAAATGCTACTAAATTAAGAGTTGAGTTTCCAGAGTGGAAGACAAGACCATAGTGTATAGTGCCATTCAAGTATCTTAGTATCCTCTTCACTGCCTCCCAATGACCTTCACATGGTGCATGCATAAATTGTGCAACTTTGTTGACACAGAAGGTTATGTCTGGTCTTGTATGACATAGGTATAACAAGGCTCCAACAATGCTTCGGTAGCCCTTTGCATCTGATATGGGACTGCCAGCTTCTTTACTTAGAGTAACATTAGGTAACAAAGGAGTTGTTGTGGCTTTGGCTCTATCCATCTTTGACCTCTCCAAGAGTTCAGAAACATATTTTCTTTGACTTAAGAAAATGAAATCATCACTCCTTTGTACCTCAATGCCCAGAAAGTAGCTTAATGTACCTAGATCTTTGAGACTGAATTTTTTGCTGAGTTTGTCAACTACTTCATCAATTGTAGAGACTGAATGGCCTGTGATCAATATGTCATCTACATATACCAAGATGTAAGTATAGTTGTCATTCCTGTTCTGAATAAACAAGGATGAATCAGTTGTGGCTCTTTGAAAGCCTATTTGGACCAAGTAAGCTTGTAACTTAGAATACCAATTGCGAGGTGCCTGTTTTAAGCCATACAAGGCTTTGTGGAGCTTGCATACTAACTTGCTCCCATCTTCAGCATGCTTCTCAAATCCACTGGGTTGATCCATGTATACATCTTCCTCTAAGTCCCCATTTAGGAAGGCATTGTTAACATCAACTTGCCTTAGATTCTATCTGTTTGCAACTGCAAGTGTAAGGATGACATTGACAGTGGTAAATTTTACTACTGGACTAAAGGTTTCAATGAAGTCTCTCCCTGGAAGTTGAGAGAAACCTTTTGCAACTAGCCTGGCTTTATATCTTGATATACTCCCTTCAGTTATTTCTTTTGACCTTAAACAACCATTTGCACCCAATTGGGCTCCTGTCTTGCGGAAGCATTACCAGTGTCCAGGTATTATTATGTTGAAGAGCTTCATATTCTTCCATGACAACAACTTTCCATTTGGGACATTGAAGAGCATCATAGACTGTTAGAGGTAGATCATTACTTACTGCAGAACAATAGTATAACTTTGGTTTGTAAATTCCAGATTTGCTTTTAGTCACCATGGGATGAGTGTTATGAACTTGTTCAGAAGAGTGGTGATCATTGTTGTCTGTTTGAGCCAAGCTTGGATCAAGCCTTTGTTCTTCAGATTGACCACTTGCAGTGTCCGTAATGTTTGGAGAGTCAGGCATGCCTGGAGTGTCAGCGCCCAAAGAATCTTCTTCATGATCATTTGTGGCAAAAGTATTTGGTATCGTATGTGAACCAAATGCATTTTGAACAAAGGTACCATCTGTAGTGGGCACAGAATGTGGAACAGTAGGAGCTGCCCTCCTATGAAGCTCACCAGATTCATTAGTAGATGGTAGAGGAGGAGACTGAGGTGGAGCTGGTGAGGGTTTAGAGCCAGTGGACAAGTCTGCTACTATAGGTATCGACTGAGAAGCTTGCTAACAGGTTGCTGAAGGAGACTTGGTAGATTGTACGTTGTTCTTTTCTGAAAAAGGAAAACATGTCTCATCAAAGATCACATTGCGAGAAATATAGATTTTACCATCTAAAGCTAGGCAAGAGTAGCCTCTATGAGAAGGACTGTAGCCCAGGAACACTGATGGAGATGACCTGAATTCCATTTTGTGATTGTGGAAAGGTCGAAGATGGGGATAACACCTGCATCCGAACACTCTTAAGAAATTGTAATCTGGAGCCTTAGCAAATAATTTCTCATATGGGGAAAGTCCTGCCAAGACTTTGGTAGGCAATCGATTAATCAGGTAGACAGCAGTGGTAACAGCATGAGACCAGTAGTGCATAGGCATAGACGTCTGAGCTAGGAGGGTCAAAGCAAGTTCAATGACATGTCTGTGCTTTCTCTCAACGACTCCGTTCTGTTGAGAAGTATGAGGGCATGTAATTCGATGCATAAAACCTTCCTGGAGCAGAAAAGTAGACAAGGATCTAAATTCACCTCCCCAGTCACTCTGAACCTCCTTGATTGTGGCATTAAACTGAGTGGAGACAAGCTTCTGAAAGGACTGAAAAATAGCAAGAGCTTGAGACTTATGCTTCAAGAGGTAAACCCAAGTGTGCCGAGAGTAAGCATCAATGAAGGAAACATAGTAAGTGAAGCCTTGAGAGGATACATGTGATGGACCCCAGAGATCAGTGAACACTAGTTGAAATGGAGTTTCATATATAGTTTCAGAAGGATGGAAAGGAAGTCTATGGCTTTTACCCATTTGACATGCAGCACAAACTCTTTCACTCTCATTTCTCAAATCATGAAGTGGAACATCACATTGCTTACAAACAAGAGCAAGAGTCTCTTTCGAAGGATGACCTAACCTTCGATGCCAAAGTTCATAAACATCAAGGGGTTTAAAGACTAAATTCAACTGAGGTGAGGTCATACAATTATTGAATTGAAAAACAGGCTTAGATGAACTAGAAAAACTATAAAGGCCATCAACTTCTTTTCCTTGCAGAAGAATAGCTCCAGTGTCTTCATCTCGTACCAGGCAGGTATGTGCATGAAATTCGAGGAAAACCTTATTATCACTAGCAAGCTTTGACACCGAGAGGAAATTTTTCGTTACATGAGGAACATGCAGTAATGTATTGAGATGTAACATTCGTGTATGAGAGGATAACGCAGACTGACCAATTTTAGCAATATGCAAAGCCATGCCATTACCTAGAAGAAGTTTACCTGGGCCAGTGTAATCAGCACCATCATCAAGCAAACCAGCTTCAGGTGTTACATGATGAGTGGCCCCTGAGTCAACGAACCACTGTCCTGGATTTGCAGTCGTAACAACAGGTTGCATACCAGATCCTGAAGCAACACCACCACGATTCAAACATTCAGTGTTAACAGCACACATGTTCACTGTAGGTTTGACCTTCTTGAGCTGCAGTTTGAACCAAAGATTGTGGATTAACACCAGAGAAAGACTCATCAAACCTATGCCAGCATCTGTTGACAAGATGACCTAATTTTCCACAAAGCTGACATTGAAGACGAGGTCTGATGAAGCGACCTCGACCTCGTTGAGGTGTAGGAGGCCGAAATGGTCTGGGAGAAGCAACCTGAGGAGCATCAGTCATTTGAACAGTACTGAGACTAGGAGAAAACAAAGCTTGATTATGAAAATTATTGAGTTGAGTCTCAGCGTCAATGAGCAGTGAAGTAGCAGCTTCTATGGTATAAGGATCGCGGCTTGCTGTGATAATGGCAACGAATAGCTGATATTCCATTGTTAACCCGTTAAAAATCGTCGCAATCTTTTCCAGGTCAGAGACAGGATTCTCACAGGAAGCAAGGGCATCGCAAACTTCTTTAACTTGCGAGATGAAGACTCGCATCGATAGATCACCTTTCTTCAA
This sequence comes from Abelmoschus esculentus, assembly GCA_035048815.1. Lineage (NCBI taxonomy): Eukaryota > Viridiplantae > Streptophyta > Magnoliopsida > Malvales > Malvaceae > Abelmoschus > Abelmoschus esculentus. The sequence goes on along the minus strand of JAUCBN010000026.1, from coordinate 4,196,801 downwards.
GGATCGGAGGCGATAATGAAGACTTATTATCGTGGTTGTGGAACGGCTAGCAAAAAATTGAAGGACCATCACCCAAATTTCGTTGGCAGTTTCAGCCCCAACAAACTGTGAGAGTAAGTTGGTGCTGATAGTGGAGAGAAACCATTGTGCCAGTGCACTATCCTGCACCACAAACGCCTCATAATCTTCATTAGCTACAAGGGTTCCAGTTTCATCGAGAACAATGGGTGGAGGAGACTTGAGAGCACCAGTGAGAAGCTTTTCCAGGCGATGGCTCCGAACAGCAAGAAGGATCTGCTGCTTCCATAAAAGGAAGTTGGACTCATCAAGAACGATGTTAACCCTCTTATTGGTGAATGCTTTGCTCACCTTTGACAGAGAGGCACCAGATGAATCAGAATCATGTAATGAAAGTGAGGAGTCTGGAGATAACGCCATGAGAGAAGCTGAAAAAGCTCAAGAAGGACAAAGGAACAACGCACTAACTCGGAAGCACCCTGGCGATTGATACCATGCTGGAAAGTTAATAACAAAGCAGTGAATTGATCATGAAGAAAGGGATACATTTTCATTAATCAAGAATGTAAATTTATACAGAAAAGGTTGCTGTGCTCAGCAACAAACCAGTACAATTCTGGCAGCATAAAATAACAACCTCCAGCTCACACAATGCCAGCTCATATACTGCCAGCACAGCAAACAATTTGTTAACCTTTTATCCTCTTCATTCATCAGGTTGTTTTGACCGTAACTCGGAAATTAGATCATTCGTCTCGCTCTGATCCTAACATATATTTTTCTGACCCGAAATAATAAAATCTATAATTTGATCTCGATCTTACTTGATATTACAAAAATTTAATTAAACCCGACCCGAACCCAAAAAAGTAGTAAAATATTATATAATATATAAAAATATATAATAAAATTATATAAATATATTAGGTAAGGTCGGATCGAGAAATCTTTATCATAAACATGACTCAACCTTATTTTTATAATAACCCGACCGAAACCCTATTTTTATTGATATATAGTATATCGGATCGGGTCGAAACCCGATATAGACGAGTCAAATTATCATCCTAGTCTTTGATCATTCTCTTTTATTGATTGATTTGTTTTTTGTCTTATCTTGTTAGACTCTCGAATTGGATCTAGATGCAAATTTAGTTATCAATCATGTACTCAATTTATTTGTGATAATAAACGTGTTGTTAACATGCACCAATTTTATAATATACATTTTTAATATTGTTTGTTGATGATTTTTACCATCATCATCAAATTTCGGTGACATTTTATATATTTTTGTTTTAAGTCTTTGTGCATGACCCTGCTTAAGATCTAGAGATATTTTTTATATTTTTAAAAATACGTAGGATTAAATTTTTTTTTATTCAGCTAAAGTGGTTAATAGTATCTATTGCAAAGTATACTCTCAACCTTTCAACATTGATCGCTCAATTAGCTGACAACACTGGTGCTTGAACCCGTGGCCTCTAAGAACAACAACTGTTCCTTTACCGATGAGGCTAGATGGTTCGTTTTGTAGGATTAAATTTAGAAATATAAATTTTTATCTGAACTTTTCTACTTTATAATAAAACTGACATACTCATATTAAAAAAATAATATAAAATTAATATTTAATATATCCATGATATATAATTTTATATATTACTAATAAATAAAATATTAAAAAATTATTTAAAAATAATATTTTTAATTTTTTCTTATAATATATTATCATTTCATTCACTAATAATATACATTTATTCGTATATATTAAAAAATTGTTAAAACTTGGATAGTCTCTCCCAATCTTATTTTCTCTATAGCCTTAACTAGGGCTGAGCATGATTAACCGCAAAACTAAAAATCGAACCGAATCAAGATATTATGTTTTATAAATTTACGAACCGTAATTAATCACGGTTAACCGAACTAAATCGAATTTGATATTTTAATTGATTTTTAATTATTTTTATAAGGTAAAAATATATATTTTATACATAAAAAATACTATAGATGTATTTTTACTTAAAAATAAGTTTTTAATAAATATTAATGAAAAATATCTTAAATTTTTTACCTTTTAATGTTTAAAAGTCATAAAATAAAATTATTTTGTAAAGATAAAATATAAATTTTTAAAAATTAGCATTAATATGGAAAAATCGAAAATCGAGGTTAACCGAACCGAAAACCAATGATTACTAAAATAGCTTACCAAATTAAACCGAAATTGAATCGAATGCACCCCTAGCCTTAGCATCGCTTTCTTCTCCACCGTCAAAACCCTTTCGTTCTCTTCATACACCATCGACGACATCGACTTTAATACTGATCGTCGACTGTCGGATCTATTATTTCGTTTATTTTATTTATAATTTCAATAAATTATTTTTCTCTTTTGACACTATTTTATTCTACTTTTTGGTATGTTTTTTTGTCTTTTGACACATTTTTTCTTTTTCTTTTGGTTTTTATTAGGATTGGATCCGATAATGCCATGATTGATCAAGATGACGCTTCTTCCTCTCTATTGTTGATCTCCTTATTTTGGACCCTTAAACAAGATTTGGATATAGATTACATGTACCGTTTCTTTTTCGCGTTTGAATAGTGGTAATAGCTTTGTTGTCAACGCACCTTTATTGTAATATGCATTTTTATGTTGTTTGTCGAATGATTTTACCTATCATCTTGAGTTTTGGTGTTGTTTGTATTCTTCTTTTATTTTTAGTCTTTGGATTAAGTTTTTACCTTTTTCTTATTTAGTCTTCTTCTGATCTCGTTTTACTAGTTTTGTTTACTAAGTATATATATGAATTTAAGTGTTTTATTTATTAAAATATGAATTTTTATTATATTTTCAAATATATCTTTATTTAATAAAATTAGTAGATCTATGTTAAAAATTGTTACCTGTGATAATAAAAACTATTTATCAAATAATGTGGATAAGGATGATGTTAATGATGATTAAACATATGATTAGTTTGTGTTTAGTCAAATGAAAGGAAACGAGAACGAAAATAAAAGCCTTTTTTATAAAACGTAAAAGAAAATTGAAAAGTCATATTAATGAAACAAATATTTAACGAATAAAATTGAATTATAAAAATCTATAAATAACCTAAGTGTTATATTTTAATTCTTCACCCTCACACGTTTACGTTATAACACTTCTAAACTAATATTTTTTATTTTTTGTTCTTACATATTTATATTTATATTTATATTTAATAATTAATTAAGTTATAATAAAAATAATATATTAATATAAAATCTTCTATATGCTTAATGTAATATTATTTTAAAAACATTATTTTTATAATATCATTAAAACTAATAGACATAAAATATTAATACTAATAAAATATTTAATCAAATATCAAATATAATCATTATGTTATATTATTTAATTTATTTAAATAATTAAATAATCATAAATTAATTTTATGAAACACTTTTATATAATCAATTAATATAAATCACTAATTAAATTAGCTGTCAATTTTCAGCAATCCGGTAATTATCAAAGTAAATATAATATATAAACAAATATGAAACCAGATTAAAACGATAGTCTAATTAGAATATTAAAAAATATAATTAGTCTATTTTTATAAAAAATAATATCGTCTTTCATTGACGTTTAAAAAAAATAGACACGATACGTTTTAAAATTCCAATGGTTGGATTAGAAAACTATATGTAGGATAAAAATAATTCATATATAACAATTATTTAATATATAATATAAATTTATTTAGCTCTACAAAGTAACTTAATCCATATTGAAATACATAAATAAAATAAACTACAGTCGATTAAAATTACATTCAGAGATTAAAAAAACGAAATAAAAATATTGGTATCAGGGATGAATTCAAATTTTATGTAAAAATATGCAAACTATTAATAAATTATATTAGAAATATAAAATATTATAAAATTATAAGAGTTTACAGGTATATAATTAAATTATTAATAAAAATATAAAAAAAATAATTTTTTTAAAGATACGACAACTTTCAGCATCCCTAAGTTCATCCTTGATTATCATGCATACCTTATAAAAATGTCACGATAACATTTTAAATTCACTTGGAATATTTATTCTTATATTTGTATATTTATTCTATAAAATATTAAATATTTGAAAATTTTAATTCAAGACGTTTTTTCTTTCTAGATACTCAGCCTCTTTTTCTATATATTTTATTATATTTTCTGATTTATTTAATCTAACCATTCCACAACTTAATAATTTAATATTTTATTTCAATAAAAAAGAATTTCGAGTTTTATAATAGAATGATATAATGTATTTTGAAAGATCTTAAAATTTAAAATTTTTAATCACTAAAATTTATTGTTATGATTTATCATTATCGATCACTCCGTTATCATTGATCCTTGTAACTCGTCATCAATTTTCTTTAAAATATTACTTTTATGCTCACTGTTGTAAGTATAAAAAATATTGAAGGGTTGACGAATAATCTCTCGTGATAAAGGTAAGAAAAATATCATTGAAGACATGAACAGATTTAAAATTTATATAAGAAGATGTAAATTATAAAAAAATATATATTAATAATGTAGGGATATAAAATTATAAGAGTTTAAAAGTGTAAAATTAAATTATCAATAAAAAATATAAACAAAATATATAAAATATAAGAGAATTTATAATTTTCAGGTAGTGTAACTGTACCTAGTACCCTTAGATTCGTCTCTAATTAAAGATTACATAAAAAAATAACGTTAAAATAAATGACGATTACGAAGAATAAAAGAAGCGTCGGTTTCGATTTTAAAAAAAAAACAGAGAAAATGAAAATGGAAATTTGATTTTGTTTACTGATTGAAGATGAACCTTGTTTAGACACTTACGATAATTGACTTTTATAAACAGTATTAAGCCTAACAGAATTCTGTTGAATAAACCCTCAATTACTTGACAAATTTAATAACCAACGTATACTACTTGACAACATATTAACTAGCTAATCATTTATCTAACAGGGTGAACGACCAATGAAAGTGTCGGCGACGAAGGGGGGTGATGGTGGTCGACAGCAATGGAAGAAAGGTCAGAGGGAGTAGGTAGTGACAAATGAACTATGAAGATTAGAAATTTAGAGATTTTAGGGGGTTAGAAAAATATTTTATCTAAATTATTTTTAAAGTAAAATTTTAATTTTTTATAACCAGACACATGACACATTTTTATTGATTAAAAAATTTTTAATGTACGTTTTTTTTTTAAAATATAAAATAAAATATTAAACCCTTACTTGAGTCAAAAAATACTTCAAATACAAATTTAATATTAAAATAAATATCTAAAATATCATATTTTTTCTTTTTAAGTGTTTATATTTTTTTTCTTTTAAGTGTTTAAATTATTTCGTTTTTCTTATTTAGGTTCATGATTTTTTTATCATTTTTAATGTTCAAACTTTTATTTTTAATCTTAAGATTAAATTGAGGTGGTTTGATAAAAAATAGGCATAAAGATAATTTTAACCCTCAACGTTTAGAATATTTATCATTTTGTCCATAATTCTTTTTTTGAGATAAATTTAGCCCTCAACCTCTGCTTTTTTGACAAATATCTCATTTTTTAACTAACATAATGACTAGGCCGTTAAAAATATAACGATGGTAGCATATGATAATATATTTTAAATGACATGGTATCTAAGTTATCAAATAATACACGTGGAATATAATTTTATTCTAATATAAGATATAAAATAATTAAAATTCAAATAAAATATTAAAAAATAATTAAATCTAAAACAAAAATATATTAAAAATTCTCAACCTTAACGACAATAAAATCAAAATCCTACAAAAAAATATGAACACGTTCTGAAAATGAAGAATTTTGAAAAGATTGCTATCGATAAACCAAAGGGATCTTGATACTAATCAATTAGGTTTTTGGTATTTTAGTTTAGAATTTAGGTATTTTAGTGTTTAATCCAAATTGAAAGTTTAGGGTTTTGATTTATAGTTTAAGATTTAAATTTAAATTTAAAAGTAGTAAATTTGAGGTTTTAAATCTTGAGTTTTAATTAAATCTAAAAAACCCCAAAATTATAAAAAAACAAAGTAGTAAATTTATTTAAGATTTAATAGCAAAAATATTTTAGATTTAATTAAATTTTAATATTATATTTAAATTTTAATTATTTTATATTAGAATAAAATTATATTCTATATGTATTTGATACGTTAGATGTCATATCATTTAAATATATCATCACATGTTTACTATATGACATTATCATTAAATTTTTAACGACACGATCATCATGATAGTTAAAAAATGAGTTATTTGTCAAAAAAAAACTTAGGTTAAGGGACTAAATTTATCCCAAATAAAGAATGAGGGCCAAAATGATAAAAAACTATAAACATTAAGGGTTAAATTTATCTTTATGCCAAAAAAATACTGGTAAAATTACTCGGAGAAAAAGCATGTTCTAGACACCTAATAGGATTAAAAATTATAAGCACATTGAAGAAAAAATTTGGATAGTTTGGTCACTAACTTTGTTATGAGACCTTAGAGACATATCCTTAAAAAAATTATTTTGAGATTTATTTAAATATTAAATCATCACTTCGAGATTGAGCTTCGCTTCGATTATGATTATTTTTAATAATACTCATCTCATTTTCAAAATAGGTTAAGGTAGAGATTCGAATAATAATTTTATAAGATCTTATTCTTGAGACCTTTATAATGATATATCATACGCTTAAAATGATTTAGTGATGAACGAGATCTTTTAACAATATATCATAATAATATTATAATATCTTATTCTACTTCGTGAGACATTTACGAAAGCTAATGAAAAACTATGAACGTTGTCGGCGTTCTCTCCATGACAATCCCTAGTGTCCGATTTTCCATGTTCGGGAGGAGACAACACTCCATGTTCCACATGATTGCAGAGATGCCCGGGAAGTTTGAATGCTAACACTCCCCACATCCGCTATCCCTGAGTTTCACCAGTTAGGTTTGCAAGACTGGGTCTCATCCAACCTTGCTACGAACTTGGTGACTACCCAATGGTTCTTGTCGTAAAATATGTGTTTGCTTCAATCTGTTTTGAATAAGGGGATTATGTAGGCACGATATTACACTGATAACACGGCTACGTTGGTGTCTGTCTGCAAACACTGCGGTCCTGCTTCTGTACATTGGTTACACTTACGGTCTGATCCGAGATGGATCTACTTAAACGTGGAAGGAGTTGTCCCCGCTAGAACAGGAACGGCAACTGGATTATGGGATTCCACAAGTCCATTAGTATCCTGCAACCCCTACATGCCGAGCTCTGGGCAAGATTAATTGAAATGCAACTAGCCTGGGACAAGGGCTTTGGAATGTTTATGGTACAGTAGAACTCAATGGAGCAGAGATTTAAAAAATAGTCCGTTAAAGCTATAACGACCGTTAAATAACGGTGTTATCTGAAATCGTTATTCGTAAAAATAACGATGATAATTAAATTCATACCAATATCAGTTAATAACGGCCATTATTTAATGAATAACAACCGATAACGACAATAACAAATCGTTATTGTCGTTATTCTACGGTTATTTCAAAAAACTTTTATAATAAGTTGTGCGTGTTTTAAAAAAAATCATGACCACGACTCTCGCAACGACCACGATAGCAATCGTTATATCTACAATTGTAATAAACGTGACACGACCGAAAACATTTTTTAAATCCCTGGAACGGAGGTAGTCAAGCTCTTACAACCCCTAAAGGCAGCTTCTAGCTCTTTGGCTTTTGTCCGCGCAATTGCTCGTCTCTGTGCGAAGGTGTGGACGACCATAATCCGTGTTTTATTTTGCGAAGATGCTTCATGTCTTATTCATTGTCATTTTTATGATATACTCCATTTTTTTTATTTTGTCAAACAATTGATTATATTTCTTTCGGAATTTTTTTGATTATATAGTACTTTTAATTTTTAATAAGACAACAAACAATTATAATTTTATAAATTTTATATCGTACTCGTCTTGGTTAGAGTGACTATAGATATTAATTTAATAGATTACGGACGAATAAGTATTAAAATTCATACCCGCGCTAAATAATAAAAATGTGATAGATTTGAGATCTTATCTACTCAATCCCTCCCTCCACTATATTCACCATACATACATAAAAGGTTATTTTAATAAAAAGAAATATAATTTTTTTAAAAATTATATAAATGATTAGTAAGTGATTCATATATAATTATAATTGTAAATAAATTTAGTTTTATTTAAAGTAAACAAATATTGATTTTAATTTGTATTTTAAAAGATACAACCATACGAATTTTTAAGTGATAGAAGGTCAAAAAAACCCAAAGCAATAAACTACTCCTAATACTGGTTCAAAAATGACATTAAAAATTCCTCATAAATTATACAAGTCAAATTATAAATATAACCTTATATTTTTAGGAAGACATTTGTGTGTTTAATTTCTCTTCGAGCAAACATAATGAAGTTTTGAGTTATATATTATGATAAATAAATTTATTTGGATGTAGTACATGCAAGTACGAATTGAGTAGTGATTGTAGGATGAATTCGAGAATATATTTTATATAAACAGTTATAAATGTAAAAATTTATCGATCAAATGTCACGTTCCTAGAATTTCGCTCATTCGAAACATGCGTCCTTAAATGCTTCGTGGTGCTACTTGGTCTGTTGTGCGCTTTAGTAAGTCTTAAACCATGTTTGGCAAGAACTTTAGCTCTCCAAAAACTCATATAAACCCTCAAAGCTTTAACAGATACGCAGGGTCGTTCCTGAGATTTTGGTGGCCTAAGGGCAAATTAAAATTTTAGGCCCTTAAAATATTTATTAAATGTAAGAATATAACATAAAAAAGAGAGAAAATATAAGAGAAATAGAGATATAAAAAGTAAAAATATTATAAGGATTTTTTATAGGTGGTGTATTTGAAAATTTTAATCTTATTAAAAAATTAAAAAATATTAAATTATTATTAAATTCAAAATGATAACCTAAAAACCTAAAACCTATTAATTTATAAATTAATAAAATATAAAAATAATTAAAAACTTTCGAACGGTTATATAGTTGTTAGTGAACCCAAAAAATTTTTTCAAACTGTTAAACTAAGGCAGTGACAAAAATTGATTTTGTGGGATCCACTATATTATATTTTTTATTTATTTTTTTATTATTTTTTATATTTTTATTTTATAAAGAAGTGGGGTCCATATTAAATAAAGATTTCAAATGGTCAACAACAGGCAAAATATGATTTATTGGGCCCACTTTATATTATATTTATTTTTTTATTATTATTATTTTAATTAATATTTTTTTATTAAAAGTGGGGCCCAGGCAATTGGGGGCCCTAGCCGGTGCCCTTATTGCCCGAGCCCAGGTACGGGCCTGCAGATACGAAAGCTTAAACAAAAGGTGGTTACTTTAATCACTGTGAGAGGCAATAAATACAAATAAAACTCGATCGAAAATAAAAAAAAAAAAAAACGAAAAAAATAAAATAAATGCTCAGAGTTGTATTCTCTCACAAAGTAAGAAAGGATGAAATGGGATGATACAAATAACTCACACATTCAATGATTTAGATCAATTTACATTAACGATTAAGATTAACTTGAAATATACAAAATCCTTTAATTTAAAAAAAGATATGACAAAATTCCTTCACAATCTTTTTTGATTTGTTGTCTCTTATCATTTCATACAACAATGTGAACAGATTCTTTAGCATTCTTCAAGTTTCACTTGAATTAAATCCAGTAGTCTTGAAAATTTTAATATTTCATACTAAAACTTTTTGACAGATATTTATATTGTTATCATGAATTTAAATATACGAATCGTGATACATAAATAATGAATATGTAATATATATAAGAATGATATTTATAAATTACTATTATTATTATTATTATTCTTTTGTCGAATAAACCATCTCTATTTTTTAACTAGTAAGATATTAAAAATATTTTTTTCGTTATACGAATCGTGATACATAATTGATGAATATATAGTGTATATAATTAAAAGTAATGTTATGGTAAATTTGTACTTTAATTATCAAAATTCAACCTATTATAGTTATCACTGAATAATTAATTCTTTAGGCAAGTTTATCAATGCAAACTGCGGTCCATTTAATTAAATAAATCTTTAATGCAAGCAAAGAAATCCTGAATAAAAAGTCAAACAAAAAGAAATATTAGACCGGACGGTGAAACTCAGGGGGAACCGTAAAAATGATTACGTAATAATTCTTCTTGTCATGTGATAATTCAAGTCAAACACGATTTTAAATATTTTATTTAAATTTTAATTAATTATATTTAATTTTTTTCATAATTTTCTTCCAAATAAAAACATGTACCCAAAGTTTCATCTTAGAATACAAATTTTCTGGTCTAATCAAATAGGTTGTAAGAAAATTGAATACTGAATATGAACCCATGAAACCAATAAAAATATGACTGAATCCATTGAAATTCAGGACCCGACCCATAGTTTTTGAAGGAGTAATTACGTAATGGAATAACCAAACGATCTGGCTTTTCATCGTCACAGTTGGTGGCAGCTTGTTGGTGAGCCGAAGGAAGTCTCTTCAGAGTTCAGACTAATCTCATGAAGAGTTGTATTCTTTAAAAATTTTAAGTTTTTTATATTTTGTATATTTTTTATATTTTTATTGATAATTTAATTTTGTATCTTTAAATTTGAGTAAAGATCTTTTATCTTGTGGTTATATGTCTATCAATATCTCCTGTTAAAAATTTTTAAAAAATTAAATTTTAAATCCTAATCCTAATTTTCTATATCCTAAACCTAAACCTTAAAAATACACCCTTCTTCTAATCCCCTAAACCCTAACCCCTAACATAGAACCCTAAACCTCTAATTTAAAATGAAGGCACAAATGGATACATAAGAAAAAGGTAGACGATTTACGTCCTCTAAATTCTTGTAATTTTGTACTCTTACTTCTTTAGTATAATTTGTTAATAGTTTGTATCCCTTACAAGAAAGGTTTATCCCTGGGCTTATAGATAGGATTTAGGATTAGAACTTAAATGATTTTGGACAAAACAAAATTAAGATTTAAGATTGAGAGTAAAATATAAATATTTAGAAGTAGGGGACAAATTCACAAATAAACTAAATTTAAAAAAATTATATAAGGAAATAAAGGTGAAAAAAAATTCTGAGAGCCACTTAGCTTCGTATTGATTATGAATGAATAAGGTGTTTTTTAAGATTCAGGATTAGAACTTAAAATTTTTTTATAGATAAGATGTATTTTTAGAGTTTAAGATTTAAAGTTTTAAATTTAAAATTTAAAAATTAAAAATTAAAATTTATTTTTTTTAATATAAGAGCACCCAAATAAAAACCAAAAAGACAAATTTTATTTCATTAAATATTAATATATGGCATTCGCATGTAATTCACAAGGTCAAAATGCATGCCTTTAGTTTTTCTCTTCCAATCGTATTATAAAACTTCTTTTTCACTTTTCAGACAGCCATCAAACAGTTTTGTACTAATTACAATTTGAGAAATTGAAAACTTTTAAACCTTGAGAGGACCCCAAACATCTATATAAAGAGACCCAGAGATGGAGCACGGATATCCCATATAAACCCTAGCATTTCCAAAGAATCAAACCCCATTTATGGCATTAGCACAACCTCAAATCTTCATAGCACTTCTCTTGATTCCCTGTTTTGTTTTTCCTGTCGTGTTAGGCTACAGGACCAACGATGTGCGGTCCTGGTGCAGTAAGACACCGAACCCGGTGCCGTGTGAGTATTTTTTAGGCAATGATCAAAAGAATACGCCAATAAAAGACGAGCCTGATTTCCTCAAAATCTCCATGCACCTAGCCTTAGAGCGTGCCACTCGTGCCGAAAGCAACACGAATTTGTTAGGACCGAAGTGCCGAAACAAGCGCGAAAAGGCTGCATGGTCTGATTGTTTAAAGCTCTATGAGCTAACCATCATTAGTCTCAACAAAACTGTTGATTCCACCCCTAATTTCGACAAAGACGACGCTCAAACATGGCTCAGCACGGCTTTAACCAATCTCGAAACATGCCGGAACGGGTTTATCGAACTCGGTGTACCGGATTATCTTCTTCCCATGATGTCAAATAATGTGTCCAAGCTAATTAGTAACACCCTGGCAGTCAATAAGGCAACTTTCAAGGAACCGACGTACAAAGAAGGGTTCCCGACGTGGGTGAAACCCGGTGACAGGAAGCTATTGCAGTCATCATCGCCGGCTTCTCAGGCAAATATCGTCGTAGCGCAGGATGGTTCGGGGGATTATAGGACGATAAAAGACGCGATATCCGACGCTTCGAGTAGGTCTGGGAGTGGAAGGTTCGTGATATACGTGAAGGCTGGTACGTACAAGGAAAATATTGAGATCGGAACCAAGCAAAAGAATATTATGATGGTGGGCGATGGTATCGGGAAAACTATTATCACAGGGAGCAAAAGCGTGGGAGGAGGAACCACTACATTCAATTCAGCCACCGTTGGTGAGTAAAAATTTTGGGTTTTTTTTTTCCACATGATTTTCTTACAGCTATAAAATTATTTCTTACACTAGAGTAAGAAATGAACAACATTGGCAGGGAAAAAACATGTAATATTAGTAGAGGAAACGTCATGCTAATAAATACTAGCTAGGTTTAGACTGGGTACCAAGGCTACTAGTTTTAAAACCAAAGACTTAATCAATTTAAACAATAAGAAAATAAAGTATTAAAAATTGGGTGTAAAGGGTAGGGTTTTTATTGTGTATTTTTTAGTGTCTTTACTTAAAAATAATAGGTTTAGGGTTTAGGATTTGAGATTAAAAGGTTAAAAAATTAAAGGTAATGTATATTTTTTAACGTGTAGGGTTAAAGATTTAGTATATAAAAATTAAGATTAGAATTTAGAATTTAATTTATAAATATTTTTTAAAAATAAAACATAAAAAGAGACGTAATAAAATGACATAATTTTCTAAAAATTGAGTCATCCACTCCATTGTTATTATCTTTTAGTGGGGGGAAATTTCCGAAATTGAATCTAAAATATAATATCAATTAAAATTAAAATGTTAATATTTACTTATACATCAAAGTTTAGTTGACTACTTCATTATATTTTTTTAATTAAAAATTTCAAATAGATAATTAATTATCATCTAATAATGTGACTTTTGTGATAAACCAGCCTACAACAATAAGAAATATTTTATTTTTTGCCTAAGCAACGGGGCTATTCAGCTACTCGTACTTGACTTTAATGAAGCATAACCTGTACATATAGCTTAGTACATACATAAAATAGACAAATAACAAACCTATAGATTTTAATTAATGTGGCACTAATTCGTGCCAAATTATTTTTAAAACTTTTTTTCATGCATATTTATTAATTTATAATCATTTTATAATAACCTTTGCTTCTTATTTTATTTTATAGACCATTGCTTCTAAATTAAGATTTAGACTTTTGGTAAAATAAAAAAATCAAAAATCAAACATTCTAGTCGGTATATTAACTGGGTCAAATTCTAGATTGAAAATGAAACATTAACTGACGTTTTTATTTTTGTAATAACGTCGGAATTTCAGCTGTTGTCGGAGATGGGTTCATTGCTCGTGACATTACGTTCAGGAACACCGCCGGTCCCCAAAACCACCAGGCAGTGGCTCTCCGTTCAGGCTCCGATCTCTCCGTATTCTACCGATGCAGCTTTGAAGGGTACCAAGACACTCTTTACGTCCATTCCGATAGACAATTTTATCGAGAATGTGACATCTACGGAACCGTCGATTTCATATTTGGCAACGCAGCTGTTGTGTTACAAAATTGCAACATATATGCTCGCAATCCCCCGAATAAGACCAACACTGTGACTGCACAAGGCCGGACCGACCCGAACCAGAACACCGGTATCATTATCCACAACTCTAGAGTTACGGCAGCTTCGGATTTAAGGCCGGTGCAAGGCTCGGTCAAAACATACCTAGGGAGGCCATGGAAAGAATATTCGAGGACGGTTTTCATGAAAACGTTTCTCGATAGCCTAATTCACCCCGCCGGTTGGATGGAATGGGATGGTAATTTCGCGTTGAACACGTTGTATTATGCCGAATACATGAACACCGGCCCTGGTTCGTCTACATCGAATAGAGTCAAATGGGGAGGTTACCGTGTTCTTAAGAGCGCAAGCGAAGCGTCGAGGTTTACCGTCGGTAATTTTCTCGCCGGAAATTCTTGGTTGTCGGACACGGGTGTGCCTTTCACTTCGGGTCTTTAATTTGTTGCAATTGTATATGTATGATTATGAATAAATTTAATTGCTATACTTAATTCGGATATTATGTCAACTCTTCTGATGTTGATGAAGATTACGGATCCATCAACATATTTAACAAGATATATATAAAGTTGTCACATTATTATTATTATTATTCAAGGGTTATGTCAGGGTTATAACATATACCAACATTCCCTCTGCTGCTTTCTTCGTCGGTCAATAATGCTACACTTAATTATTATTATTATTATTATTATTATTATTATTATTATTATTATCAACATAGACTATTATCATCATTCGGTATCAAATTTTACTAGTTATTCTATTATATCTCGTTGAGTGTAAATTTAACCTTTATTTAAAAAAAATAAATTCATAAATTGTTATGAATATATTTATTTATGGTAGATATCCATATATTAAGTTAAACTTTATTGAGCTTTATTATTAGAGTTTAATACCCATTGGAATTAGGGTTTCCATCTTATGCCTATAAATATAGACTTTTGGAGAAAGAGTTGTACACAACCATACTTTTAGAATATAATACAAATCTCTCTCTTTTATCTCTCATCTTTGTTCTCTTACTTTGTTCTTATATTTTACTTTATTCACAACACGTTATCAGCACGAGACTCTAACCAGCAGAGGTATTTGTTGTTCGAATCCTAAAGGAGTTATTGAAAAAAATTTGTCACTAGCATGAATCAAAGATAAGTTCTTCTCCCTCAATTATATTCTAATTATCGATTTATCTTTCTTTCTTGATTTTTGACTTGATTTTTAATTTAATAAAAATCTTTGATTGTTTGGTATTTGTATAACGATAAAGTGGCTCAATTACAGTGATTTTTGTCAACAATTCCAAAAAAGATTTTAAGAAAATATTGGTGATTAAACCTACAATATATTCAAATTAGTGAAAAAGTTTGATATGTTTTACTTATTTAAATTTGAGATTTTTTTGTCTTTATATATAATCAATATTTGTTTATTTTATTATTATTATGAAAGTTTATGTTTTAATCATGTTCTAAGTATTACATGATATTAGAACAAATATTAAACATTTATTCAATTAATATATTCTTTGTTATATTGGTTTAATCCGAGTATATTAGTTGAACAACCCGTTTTGCGAGGCTATTGGTCTCAAAGGAGGTTCTTTTTAAAGGACCTTGTTGACTGGTTTAACAACGTCGCGTATAAGCATTAAATTGTTGTTCCTTGTATGTATTGTATATATATATTAGTTGATCAATTACTATTTAATAGTATTAATATTATAAACTTTATATTTGCTTGAAAGTAATACTATTTTTATGTCGAAAAGCTCGACTGTAAACTTCTCCCAAGTTCAAGTTACAAAAATCATCTTGATCCAAAAATTTTTATGGGAGACGATCCCTGAAGTGAATGCATGCATTATGCTTATTTCATGCAATTATTAGATTTATGTCATTCCTTGAAGTGAATGCAAGCATGATGTTTATTCCATGCGATTATGAAAGTATGATGTTTATTCCATGTGATAATGTAAGCATTATGTTTATTCTATGCGATTATTGAATTTGTTTTATTCCTTAAAGTGAATGTAAACGTGATAATTCACTATATGATTAGTGAATAAAACTCTTTATGTGTCAGAGTATCATTGATGATGATATGTTAGAAAACATACTTCATTTTTTATACATTAATGTTGTCCTATAGACACAATATCGTGAAAAGGTTTTAAATACCTATTAGTCTCCGCTCTATTCCCTGAAGTGAATGTGATATTTTATAGCGGAATGAATAAAAGCCACATTAGTAATTGTGGTTGTGATTGAGGTCATAAAATAAACATGAATAAGATGATTCTTTTGAAAATGCTTATATCCACCATAAGTGGAATTATAAAGATGACAAGAATGGTAGAGATCATATCAAAATCTTTATGTTATCAATGCGATGGTACAAACCATTGATCTCGTACTTGTCAAACGCCGAAGTATTATGGATTTTATCCATAATCATGAATGATAAATAAAAGAAAATATAAACAGATTTTCTTTATGACGAAAATAATTATGGCGTTGTTGATCCAACTCAATTAGATATTGTTAATTTTTTCATAACTATTAAAGGGAATAATTTTCTATTTATTTTATTTCGTTTATAACCTCTAAAAGGAATAATTGATCTTTCATATATTTTATTTTATATTAATTTATTTTACATATTATTTATTTACTCTTTATGTTAATTTATCGTTAATTTATTTTATATATTATTTATTTATATTTTATGTTAATTTATCCTTTGAAGAATATTATCACTTCCGAAATAAAATCTACAATGGATTGTGGCTATTTATGCCAAACAGACAGTGCAAGCACTCATACTATACTTAAGCATAAGAAATATTTTCTTATTTAAATACAAGAGAGAATGTGTGTACTATATATCAAGGTACTGAAATATCAAGGCTTCGAAAGAGCTTTTAAGAGTTTATCTTTGATTGATAACCGGTTTGATATAATATGCTATATTTAATATTTTCCATTCCCCGAAGTGAAAGGTACAAAGCACATATTTTTCATTCCCCGAAGTGAATGAAATAAAGCACAAATTAAAATATGCATAATTAAGCATAATTTCCTATTCTAAATACAAGGGAATAATATGAGTACTATATCTGGAAGTACTAATATCTTAGAAGGCATATTTATAATGCAAATATACTCGTCAAAGTCGCAAATAGACTTATTGAGTTTGAAAGATATTTATAGAAATATATTGAGAATACGAGTCAAAAGCATGTTGACTATCTCAATATTACGAGTATAACTCAAGGCAATAAGAAAATTTTGATAAAATTATATGCACTATCATCCATATTGGACTACATAAGAATTAGTACAAATTGAAACTCATGCTATTATAAATCAGATGTTTACTGATAATTTTATTTGGCATGATCGGTTATGCCATCCCGATTCAATAATGATGCAAAAATTTGTTGACACTTTTATGTGATCACTTATTGAAGAACTAAGATTTTCTTTAAGGTAATTTTCATGTGATACTTGCTATGAAAGCAATTTAATTATTCAATCATCAATAGCTAAAATAGAGTGTAAATCTATTAATTTTCTAGAATGGATACAAGGTGATATATGTGGCCCATACACCTTTCTTAAAGATCATCTAGATATTTTATGATTTTTAATGATGCATCGACTAGATGGTTATATGTATCCTTGTTACTAACCCGCAACTTGGTGTTTGTGAGCTGCTTGCTCACTTGATAAAATTACAAGCACATTTTCCAGATTATCTTAAAAGACAATCGATCTTGATAATGTTGATGAAATATAATTTTACATGTATCACTAGTTCGCATCAAGCCAACAAATGATCATAAGTTTTCCTCATTATAAATGGTTTTTGGTTAGGAACCAAATATTTCTCATTTTAGATTTTTTGGGCGTGTGATATATGTTCTAATTGCTCAACCACAATGCACAAAGATGAGTTTTGTTGGGAAATATATTAGATTTAAATATCTTGAGCTTCTGATAGGATATTTTTTATAACCCGATTTACTGACTATCATTTTAATGAGTCATTTTACCCAACATTCGGGGGAGGAAATAAATAGCTGGAGAAATAAATAAGTTGGAATGAATTATCATTTTCTCATTTTGATCCACGTACTACACAATGTGAACTGTAAGTTCAAAAGGATAATTCATTTATTAAATCAATTGCCAGATGATTTTGCTGACCTTAAAGAGTGACTAAGTCACGTATACCAGCTATGAGTGCTCCGATTAAATTTGATATCCCGGAAGGACAAACTCTAGTTGCTAATGAGTCTAACTTATGCTTGAAGCATAGTACACAAGTAAGTTCCAAAGATAAAAAATCCTTGATAAAGAAAAGCAGCTATATTTTATGATGGTTTGATCAAGGAATCAATGAATTATAAAAATCTCAATAAGAGATTAAAAGTCTCCAACAGAGACATTGACATGACTCAGGTACCTGATAATAAAGAGATCTCAATAGATTATGTAATGTCTGGTAATAAGTGGAATTGAAATTAAATCAACGTAGTTAATATATTTGCATGCAATATAACACTAGAGATTCTATTTGATGATGTGAATCATGAATCATTGTCAATTAGGCAATGTAAACAAAGAAATGATTGGCCAACATGAAAGAGATAATTGAGGCGAAACTAAAATCTTATTCGAAAAGAAAAGTATTTGGGAATATAGCCCGTATATTGAAATGTGTAAAGCTCGTGGATATAAATGAGCATTTGTGAGAAAAAGAAATTAAAAGGGGAAATTATGAGATATAAGCTCATTTGGTTACACAAGGATTCTTACAAAGACACGAAATTGATTATGAGAAAAATATATTCCTCGGTGGTGGATGCAACTACTTTTAGATTTTGATCAGTCTGGCAATAAATAAAATTACTCAGTTTCTACCTAATGGATATTGTTACATCCTATTTGAATGGGCCTATTGATAGTAATATTTACATGAAACTTCCCGAAAGATTTAGATTCCCATAAATAGTTAATTCAAGTTCTCGAGAATATTATTCAATCATATTTAATATATCTTTTTATGAATTGAAACAATTTAGGTGTATTTGATATAATCGCCTTATTGAATACTTATTAGCATAATGCTATATGAATTGCTTAATTTCCCCAAGCATTTTTTATTAAGAGGTTTAACTCTGAACTTTTATTGTTATGTATGTCGATTATTTGAATATTGTTGAGACTCGAGAAGAGATCTCCTCAAATCCTTGTGCATCAATCGGCATACAGAAAAATATTAAAAGAGACTTTACATGCATAACACATATTCATTAATCAACCTTATGGTTGTCAGGTCTCTTAATATAAACAAAGATTCTTTTTGCCTCAAGAAAAGGATAATGATATTCTTTGTCTAAAAGCACATACATTATTTGATCTAGAAGCATCATATCTTAGCTGTCCAGAAATATTATTTAAGTGCTACGAGATCTTACCTTTAAATAATTATTATGTATGAGGCAAAGCCGAAATATGTGTTTGGCTAAACATATCTTAAAGATATGTGAATTGCTTTCACAAGATAAGATGTAAGCTATCTTGTGTAGAGATAATGAAAAATTTATATCTCAAGGGTAAATATATCAAATGTGATAAAACAAAATATTTTTAAAGTTTCGTCTCTCATGATCTTTAGAAAAATAGTATTCAATAAATCGTTTCAAGTAATAATTTGGAAGATTTATCCAGTTAGTGCATAAGCTACTTCAATATTTGAAGATTGTATTCAATATTAAATTATGAAGATTCAAAGATTTTATGTGACATTTTCATGAGGAGGAGTAAATACGCGTTGCACTCTTTTCCCCTTAACCAAGGTTTTGTCCCAATGGATTTTCCTGGTAATATTTTTAATGAGGCAACATGTTATGCGTATCAAAGATGTGTGTACTCTTTTTCCTTCATTAAGAATTTTTTTCCCACAGGGTTTTTATTTTAGTAAGGTTTTAATGAGGCATATTATCTTCATGGATATACAAGAGGGAGTGTTATGAATATATTTATTTATGGTGGATATCCATATATTAAGTTAAACTTTAGTGGACTTTATTATTAGGGTTTAATACCTATTGGAATTAGGGTTTCCATCTTATGCCTATAAATATAGACTTTTGGAGAAAGAATTGTACATAACCCTACTTTAAGACTATAATACAAATCTCTATCTTTTATCTCTCATCTTTGTTCTACCTTATTCTTATATTTTACTTTATTCACAACAAAAATGGTATAAAAATTTTAATTTTTTTTCCTCTTTTTAACTCTAAACTCATATCCCCACCTCTAGGAAATCATTATGTCTATATCTCAAATTGCAACCTTCAGTTGTAAAGTAACATAGTTGGAGTATGGGCAGACCCAGGGTATCTGGTTACCAACAATCTTAGAAGGAGGTATCGAAATAGAATGAGTAGACGAAGTCTAAGAACTAGGCTCCATCAAATTCTGGTCTTCAATTTATTAAGAGATTCAAATAATCCAGATGCAAAAATTAAACCGTAATTATCATCCCTTCACCTTATTGAAGATCATCTCCTTTAATGAGGTTGAAGATTATTTTGATTCAACGAAAAATGGTTCAAAATAAGATATTGAAACCATAAATCTAAGCTAAGTATAGGGAAAACTATATATGATGTAACCCCCTCGACCCGTTCTAGACGCCACCCGACTCAAACGAGCTACACGAGGAATATCGAGGCTAATTCGGAGACTCGCGCCGATAAACAACCATAAAAAAATTAAAAATTTTCTTTTATGTTTTCTAGTTGCTTTAATTGGATCCTACATGTTTATGCAAGGACTGAATTCAATTGCAGCGAAAACTAAAGAGAAAATGAGTCCTAATTTAATCGAACAAGTTTAGGTTCTCTATATACATACAAGACCCTATAGGCGTGATTCACACTTCGAATATCATCCCTAGATGTAAAGTCACCTAATTCTACGCGTAAAACACACAATTTATAGGCATACTTTAACAGTAAAAAACATGGTATATCATACTTTAAAATTAACCTATAATAGATCTCAAAATACCCCATTAACATAAATATGTATCAATTATAGTAATCAAGACAAAATAGCCAAAAACACATAGGTTGACTAAGCATATCTTAAGCAATAACAATGTTGATAAACGTTAAATATATATAAACATAAAACTACAACAAGTCTTATCATTATATCAATAATATTAGCATGGTAACCCATCCCCATTTCTCTCTCACTACTACTAATGTTATAAAGACACACTTGAGTTTTCACTTGACGGTTACCTGGATCCTTGCTTCTCTTTGCTGCCTCCACATCAAATACTCTGCATTACAAGGTAAATGAGAGGGTAAGAATAAGCTTAGTGAGTGAATAAAACAAGTATAAAAACACCTTGCAATGCAGCCCATATTAAACCAATTTCATCAATTTAAAAACATGTCATGCTCTTTATAAAATAAAATATACATGGCTAACAACGCCACTTATAAAACTCAGTAAGTGTCATCGAACCAAGGCGAACAATGTCATCATTAAATTTTAGTAGAAACCATTTTGTAATCACCTGCTTTACAAGCTAAAACACAAGTCTTACATGCTACTCACATAGCAATGCTTACACGTGCATCTCGATACACAAAGCTCAAGTCTTACATGCTATCAACATAGCAATGCTCAAATCACATGCATACCAATGCATAAAACCTCACATGCATAATACCATATGCAATCAAGTGAAAACCATGACACTTACCTTAGAAAAGTAAAAATATATATTGGTGCTAGTGATCCGATTTGTACCACTCCAAATCGTTAGGATAAACGGGCAACCGCATGTTAGTACCACTCCCAGAGCATGCGCATGTTGATATCACTCTCAACATGAATTATCTCATATTGGTGTCCAGTGACAGTACCACTCCGATCAACCCGTATGTGAAAGTACCACTCCCATCACATAGCATTAGAATAGAAGGCAAAATGCAACACACAAGGAATTTATACACATACGACTTTTGAATGTTTATAGTGCACTCTAGACCCTATTGATCGATCAACTTATCCCATAAGGTTCATCACTTAACTAGACAATATATTATCAAAAATCAATGCTCAAAACATAATTCAAAATAGAATTCAAATCACATGTATCCCATTTTTTACGCATCACTTATAAAAACCGATAAAACCACTTTTATCTTATTTTTCAAAACAAAACCATGGGAACATCGAATGCATATAAAATCTCTTTAAAAAAAATCTCATGATCATTTATATACATGCATAATCACATATTCACAACATAATAAAAGCATGACAAATAACGTTGTAAAACAAGGCATAATATGGAAACCTTTAAGAAAGCAATACTTAAAACTTACTTCCAAGTATAGAGAGGTTTTTCACACCTTCCATACACCCCCAAATTATTGAAAAAAAAACATTTAAAACCATGCCAAATTGGCAGCCCTCATAATCCACTCACCGTTAACCGATACTTGCTCGCCAACCCACCGAAATGAACCAGAACGCCTTCAAACGCGATCGCCTAAATCTTTTCCTGTTTCAAGCATCAAAACCAAGAGGTTTAATGCTTCTAAACTCACAAAATAAACCAACAATTCGTATCCCTACACAGCAGCCGTTAAAACCTACCAAAACTTAAACCGAAAACTTATCGGAATACACAAAACTTCACTTAAGCCTATAGTCTGGGATTAGGGATATTAAAAACACTTTATAAAAACCCTGAAAAATTAAAAATAATCCATTTAGGATCCAAAAACAGTGTATAAAAACCCTTGAACGAAAATTGAGATTTTTAGCCAAAAAATCGATTTTTATGAAATTAAAGGATTAAAACAATTTCTCCAAGCCAAGAACTCGAGAATTTCAGTAAAGAAATTTATTATTATAGAGGATTGACAAAATCTCAAAATCTCACCTTCAAACCTGATCCAATTGTTTTTCGGGTTTTAAAACGAGAAAACGATGAGAAAACAAGAAAATTTGAAGGAGAAAAGTTATGATAATTATTCTAAACGATTTTTATTGAAAAGAATGAGTTTTTACCTTGAAAATTTGATGAAAGGATTCCTCCAATGAGGGAAAACGAAAATTAGAAAAATGGGTTATGTTTAGGTTAATTAAAAAGGGTTTTAAGAGTTTAACTGAGTTTAACTAAGTTATTTAATTTAAAATAGATTTTAGGCTTAATTAATTAATATTTGGAAAGCCTAGACCAGCTAGGATTATAATTTGATCAAATTCCCTTAAAGATTCAAAGTTTTGACTTGTTTCATAAAATTGTCCCTAAATTTTCAATTTTTATAAAACGGTCACTAATTTCAAAATCTTAGAGTTTCAAGGGTCGATTTTCAAAATTGATTTAACCAAATTCTAATATATATTATTTAAGGATTTTAGAATATTTTTACTTACTTTATTTTGATAGAAAACTAATTTTTAGGTATTTAATTCCGAACTAAGCTAAACCGACAAAACCGATCCACTAAACCTCTAAACCGGCCTCTAAACTTCTAGGCCCAAATTTGGGGTGTTACATATGAACTCTCTGTCCTCAGGTAGTTTCACTTCTCCAATTGAATGAAGGTTACGTAATAACTGTAATAACTCCATCTCCTTATAACAAATTGACGTAGAAATTGAATTGTCGAGATCAAAATGACAGATCCAAACCTAAATCTACAACAATCGGGTTGGGAGGAATTGAAGAAAGAAGATCGAAAGATCGAAGGCGATTTCGATGTCAAACTCTCTTCTTATGCTAAGCTCGGAGTTAGGTTCACCTCAGGACGTTTGTTTGCTCCTTTTCCTCCCTTTTGATTGGTAGTTTATGGAATGTGCGTTGCCTTTTGATTTTTTTTGGTAGATTATTGAAATCTGAAAGAAATTTGTTGAAGAACAAAACATATTCTAAAAGTTGAAAAATGATAATTTTATTTCTATTTTTGGAATCCAAATCCTTTGGAATCTTGTGTTCTTCGCTTTATTTCTTTGTGCGTAAGGAAGCTTTGTATATAGCTGTTGGAGGAACATTAGGGTTTGAATTTTTAGTTTATTTTAGCCGTTAATTGTGTTTATTGAAACGGTACGTTTTGCGTGTTTTGTTTTTAATTTAAACGGGGTATTTTGAGGGGAATGAAGTAAAATAGGGTTTTTGAATGTTGGAATGGTTGTTTGTGTTTTGAATGAAATTCTAAACCCTTATCTTTTTCTCTCAACCTCTCTTCTCTATTTCTTTCTACCTATCTCTTGATTTTCTGCTATTTTCTTGTTTGGAGCTTAATATTTTTTAATATTTGTAGAAGGAACGTGATAAAGGTATCAAAGCTAACCGTTCCTTGACCAGATGGTGGAAACCCGACAACAGATAACACAGTTGGCACTGACGGCACAAACTCAACCTTTCGAACAACTGAGTGCTTCACATATCCCGGACTGACAGGTGGTTACAGATAGACTTTAGGAAAATGTGAAACGTCTGGAAGCTTCGATGGACACCTGATTTCAAGATATGAAATCTGCTATGCTGGCAAATTTGCATAAACTTTTGGAAATCAGCTTGGAGAAATGAATCGACGCATACGAAATGTTAGCCCAACACACAAGGGTCTTAGGTTATCCTCAATCAACTCAGCGAAAACCAGTGGTTGAACCGACAATGGTGGCAACGGAAAAATCTCCACCCAGTAACCTAGTGACGGTACCAAGTAAATCACAGGAGAAAATCTCTCTAGGGCAACATGAATCCATGTCCTTTTTCCATAATATAGCCTATAAGCTCATTTGTTCAAAATTCGATGGCTCAAATTTCAAGGATTGGTATTACAAATTGAAGTAATTCTTCGAGACCGAACAAATACCAGAGGAAGTCAAAGCTTGAGATAGCAGATTCAAGATCGTAGTCTCCCACCAACTCAAAGCTTCATCAGCTAGAAGCGAGATAGCAGATTCAAGCTTGTGCTCATCTGAGCACTGTAATTGCTTAGTCAGAATTTGAGTGGTACGTTCCAACCACTATTCAGGTTTCTTGGTCTTTTCCTTAATAATACCCATAAAATTATTGTCTCGATACTGAGCAAGTTTCTCGTTATGAGCCCTACTTGGTCTAAAATCAACAGGAACAACATAACGATCTAATCTCAATTCAGACACTAACTGATCAAACATCCCTTTCATAATTAGCTTACACGCCAAATGCTCAAATGATATACAAACCATAAGCCAAATCTCAAAATGCATATAGCTAGCCTAAACATGATCACTATGCCACCAAGTTTTAGGAGTTACAAAAACTACAAAATACTATACTTGTCTTGCTTGGTGTCCTCGCCTTTGATCAATCTCAATCTAGCTCCTTAACTCGATAACATGTTGTTTTAGGAAGGAGGAAACGAACGAGTGGTAAGTACTTGCTAGGTACTTAGTGAGGCAGCCCTAAGTCTAACTATTTTAGACATAAATCATATAACAAATAGCATGCTTAATTCAGACAACATGTCAAATCCATAACAACAATTTAAACCATTTATAAAAGGTCTAGCAAATGCCAAATACCATACTTAACATGCCTATCATGCTTTTCATGCCACTAGCATACAAACCAAATTCACAATATATGCTCATGCACTAGCTAACATATATTAGATACATATAACTCATTAGCCAATTTCCATATTTCAAACTTTTATGTAAAAATAATGTTCAAAGGCTACTTATAGCCACTTATTCAACCATATGCTCATTAGTAAATTAATATCCAAATTTTCATTGGCAAATTCATAACTAAGTTCAAATGCTTCACAAGCAAATACATATACACATAGTTTTTCACATCTCAAGCTTCAAATTTTCAAATTAGTTTCATATGATGCTTTGGTGTAGTTAGACCAGGTAAGCGAGTCAACAAAAGTACCAAAAAGGCATTAACAAAAGTACCACAAAGGCACTAACAAAAGATATCCAAGGTATCTAACATATGTGACTAACCACCAAACAAAGGTACTCGAAGTACCGAACAAAAGTATCGAAGTACTAAATAGAAGTACTGAAGTACTGGGAAAAAGTAACGAAGTACTAACGACGAGCTTAGACCCTAGGCATGCAGTACTACCTATGACCAACTATTGACCAAGGCTCAATAAGTGTTTCATTATTCATTTAATCATCTTTCAATTCGTATTAACCAAGTTTCTTATCTTAAAAGCAAGTGTTTATAACATTATATCAACGAAAGCATTGAACTCATGTTAACAAACAAAACATGCATATCATGTTACTTGATGCGTGTAATAAAAGAGCAATTGAGTGCAAGTGTACACGTCGCCAAGTAATAAAATGATAAGTGTATCGTGTATCGTCTCCACAGGGATTGATATACTTAATATGTCTCCCCTTGTTCCCTTGCTCCTGAAAACAAAGTAAAAATATAGATAAGTTGATTGGTTTAACTAAATAAATAATTAAATAATAAAACATAAAATAAAAGGTTAAAAATATCTAGAGAAAGTGGGTAAGATCTAGCTGCGTCAATTAGTGGATTCAATTGATCTTCTTCTTGTCCAATGCAATTACACAACACTACTTTGACAGTACTGCAGATACAACCTCGACAGTATTGGTGTTCTCTGCCGCGGTAATCTCTTGCTCTTGGACAGAGGCATCAAAGTTCAGCAAAGTATCCGTAGTTGACTCCTCTTATCTCTAATTCAGAGTGTTGTTGATGACCAGTCCTTGACGATACCTCTCGGCGTAAATCAACGATAACCACCAACCAATCCAATACTTCTTTTAGCTGTTGAAACTCTTAACCTATCTCTAGGCCGAGTTAGTGTCTACAACACCGTATTTATCCTTTTCGTGAATCTACACCTTTCGATGCTAGATAAATAGATTACTTGCAAACTTCTCTCTCGAGCTTGAATGCAAGAACAAAGAATGGCAATAGGATAAACAAACTTTGATATTATTATTGCATAAGAACAAAGAAACAAGAATTAATCTCCTCTCACTAATATCGACAATCTTCACCTATCCCTAAGAAATTTAGAACATATTGTCGTTTAGGTACAATTCTTAGGGAGAAAGTTTTTCTCTAAAAATCGGATCTCTAAACAATGTGGTCGACTAGGGTGTATATAGTCTTAACCTAGGGCAAACCTTTCCTAAATAAACTTCAACTTGGAGTAGGGAACAAGTCTTCTTTAAGGGATATGATATTTTCAAGTTTGCCGCCTTGTAGAAGGCTTTTCCCGCTTGGTCTTTGACTTGGGCTTTTAGCGCGTTAGCCTGATCCAATTGGTTCGCTGCATCTTTCAGAATGTTCTTTATATTTTTATCTTTCATTGCGCCTTCATTGTTGGTGCTGCCACATTGGATTCTGCCGCGACCTTGTCTTCTGCCTCGGCCTCAACATTG
Source organism: Abelmoschus esculentus (assembly GCA_035048815.1). Classification (NCBI taxonomy): domain Eukaryota; kingdom Viridiplantae; phylum Streptophyta; class Magnoliopsida; order Malvales; family Malvaceae; genus Abelmoschus; species Abelmoschus esculentus. Next base: position 4,169,348 of record JAUCBN010000026.1, on the reverse strand, counting down.
CTTCACTGCCGCTTCTACCCTGGATACTTCTACATGTGCAAAACATGTAATAATATCTGTATTCTCTATAAATATTGACTTTGTAAGTAATGATAACGGAATATATAATATTTGCGCAAAGAGTCCATCTTTCAGTTCAAGTTGGTGTATAATAGATACATAAAGTACCATGAGAAGGATAGTAAATAACTGCCTTTTAGGCACTCATCAAATACCCCCAAACTCGAACTATTGCTTGTCCTCAAGCAATGCAAAATATCAAATTGCCAAACCTTACTCCCCTTTGGTCTTACTCTTCCATCTATTCTCCCCACCATGGTCATGTTTATCTTTCCGTTTTAGCCATTAGTTTACCCAAGCACTTTTACTAAGAAATAAGCTATAAGGCTAAGTGTGTGTGCATTTTATGGACAAGGCTGATTTGAGGCTTTCTTAGATATACTCTAAGTTCAAGACAAATAGAATCTTGAACTAAAGTTGTCTCCTTAAAACAACAAGTCTTGAGCCAATTTCGGGTATCTCAAGATATACGTTTTCTATTTTTTTTCTTTTGTTTATTTTTTTATTTTTTTCATTAACTACCTATTTAGCATACTAGAGCCAGTTTTGGGTACCTCTAGAACGAAGGAGATCAAAACTAGAGCCAGTGATAGGCACCTCTAGTTATTTTTCCAAAGGTTCTAAGTCTTTATCACCTAAGTTTATTAAAAGAATTCCTAAATCAAACAATTTCCAAAAAGTGTTTATTTTTTTCTAACTCTAAAGCAAGCTTCTAAGTTTTATTCCATGAGTATCCTATGGTTATCCATTCAAAACAGAACTTGGTCATGGTAAGGAGAAAGATTTATATAGCCTTAAAGGAGTAAACTAAAGCAAAGCTGATGTAGGGCAATGCAAGATTACAAATAGAAATTCAAAAAAAGAGAATATTGTAAAAAAATTTCAGAAAAAATTTACTCCCTTTTCATGGTAATGCCTCGGCAGTTGGTAGCCTCGGTAGTGCTTCTGCACCTACAATCTCCTCCAAACTCAAACCGAGCATTGTGCTCAATGCTCAAAATATACAACATGCAAAATAAAACAAGGATAGTAAAGCAGCAGAGATTAAAGAGATTTTAATTGTGATTCAGAAGAGCTTCTTGAAATAGCTGCCCTTCTAGGTATTCCTGCCGATGCTTTCTGTCTTGATCCTTGTCCTGGTGATTGTTGTGTTTTTGCATGCCGGGGTGGCTGTATTCTGGTGGGTGTTTGTTTCTGCAGTGGGGTCGTAACTTCATCTCCTTTTTCTTCCTCGTCTGTATGCATCACCTTTGTTTCTCCCGCTGCCTCGGTTGTTGGTATTCTTTCTTGGGCATGCGATGAGCTCTCATGGACATACTCATCAATCTGTCTAGAGAGACTATCTTCAGAGAAACTGCCTATGGGGATAGGACTCTGTGGTGGAGAGTTAAAGACAGCTCTCCTTTTTTATGGCCGCTTGTTTCTAGATGATACGGCGGCCATGCCTATAGGTCTGGATAGGCCGGTAGCGTGAAACTGTTGTTGTAGCCTGGCGGTAAAGAATGATCGAGGCCCTGGAGCAAGGGTTGTCTCTGTGTATGGTGCAGCAGTGACGAAAATGTTGGGAGGGAATTCTAGAAACAATATCCCATGGGTGGGAAAATTCTGGATTAGCATATTGGCAAGAATGTTGTTGAAATCTCTCTGATATTTCATGTATCTTTGCTGGTGCAGGTCCATGTCTGACATCCTCTGCAAAATTTCTTGGTATGGATCTGCTGCATTAGTGGCTTGGGCATTGTCAGGTGCTTTTGTTGTATACTGCCCTCCGACAGTAAAGTCGACAGTGAATTGTTGAGGTGTTTCCTGCACTGGGTCTGCTTGGGTGATCTGCATCACTCTGTGGCAGAATTCTCTTGTTTAGCCTTGCCTTTGTATTGGGTATTCATCGGTTTCTTCTATAGGGACACCTGCAGTAATGCATAGGGCAGAGATTAAACTAGGGAAATATAATGGACCTCGTTCTTTCTTACCGCAATCATAAATTTCTTGAAGAATGATCTCTCCAACATTGATGGTCTTTTTATTGATTATTGAATGAATGAGCAACAATCTTCTTCTATCAACTATACTGTTGTGGGAGGTGGGCATTAAGCGTCATTTGACAAATATGCACCAAAGCTTGGCTTCGGGTTTAAGGTTGAACCTTGTTCGGACAATGCACATAGAATTCTCTTACAATTGTGGCATTTGCTATAGGAGGTTGGAGGCAAAATTTTTCCCAATCTTGGATCCTATTAGGGAAAAATTATTATACGGATTCTTTCCATCGATAAGAATACGTCCCAACCAATTAAATTAATACATATTATATATTTTTATATTATATTTATATATGAATATTGTCCAAATCATCCACTTTAATGCTTTTAATTTAAAAAATATAAAAATATTATCAAAGATTTCTTGCACTTTCTCTTTATTTTTAAAATTTTCTTTAATCAATTTTTTCTTCTTCTTTATAGATTTGAGGTTTAAGGTTTAAGGTTAGGGTTTAGGGTTAAGATTTAAGGTTTATAGTTTATGGTTCAAAAAAATTGATTAAGAAAAAATTTGAAAAGTAAAGAGAAAAACAACACAAAAAATTTTGGGTAATATTTTTTTAAATCAAAAACATTAAAATGAATGATTTGTAAAATGCTTAGAATATGATATGAAAAAAATATACGACGTATATTAATTTAATTGATTAAGATCATATCTTAGGTGGTAAAAAGAGTTCATGTAATAATTTTTCTATATTAAAAGGAAAAATAAAAATAATAAAGATAAATCGAATCTAAATTATTTTAGATGTATAAAATCATATAAATCATTAAATTAAATGAAGTAATTCGATTTAAAATAAAAAAGTCATTTAAAATATTTGAATTAAGATATTCAATTTAAAAGCAAAAATAGTTAAATCACATAATATATATTAAATATTTAAATTAAAATATTCATTTTGCATGTATCATCCTGATCGGAGAAAAGATATGTTAAATAATAAATAAAATAAAAATAATTAATTATTTAAATGATTAATTTTATTAATATAATACTCGAATTTTGTCTGATTTTAAGAATAAAATAAAATCACAAGTAAATATTAAATATAGATCTAATATATAAATAATATTAAATAAATAAAATAAAAAGAAAATAAATAAATAAATGAAATTCAAAAAATAAAAAATAATATAATATAAATATAAAAGATGAAACCGAATTGATGATGGGTGGGGGAGTTAAAAACAGTTACCACCATGGGATAAAGAGGAGAATTTGAGTCGGTTATGGTGGGGTTGGTGATAATTACTGGGGGATTTTTCGGTATTCTTTTTGGCTCCGGGTTCTTGGTCTATTTCGACCATTCTTTCGCTGTGGAGGACCTTGTACATGGGATGACTCAAAAAGCAGAGCTTTAGTTCTTGACTTCATAAAGCAAAAAGTGTGAAAATAGTCACTGGAAAACTTGTAAGTCTTGTACTTTAAGGTGATGTTTATTTATTTTAAATAATTGAATGTTAGTAAACCAAAGGCATGAACAGTGTACTTAGAAAGTTAAAGGGAACTTCGTTTATCCTTTTTTTTATTGTTTATATCTGTCGAATAATATTAATTTATTATTGTTGTAGGTTTAAGTATTTTTAAGATTGAAATTTTTGCATCTAAAATTCATGTAGTTCGATCCGAAATATGCTTGGTCTTTGTTTTTTTAATTAGTTGTTTTACTTAATTATTTATTTTATTATTTGTATGCATATTTTAAAAATCATATAGTATATATGTTTAGGTTATCATCTAATTCACACGTAGTTAATTAAATTAGAACCTTTTTAGGGTTAGTCAATCTAATTAAATTAGAGCTTTTTTAGGATTAGTCACTTTAATTAAATAATTAATTAAATAGGGAGATAATTTAATAACGATGACGTTCTAATCTTATACCTTGGATATACTAAGTGGTCAGTATTATGAAATGGCATTATGTTGGCCAAGGGTATACTTCGATATCGTATTCGGCGTGTCATCGAAACGTAGAAAATGATAAATAATTTAAGGTTAGAATTTAATAAAATTAACTAGGTGAAGATTAGTAGCGCCAATAGAATTATTAATTTTATTTGGTGTCGAAATGGTAGTGTCCGTGCATTCGGATGTTATCATAATACATCCGGTGAAATTAATAATTTAATAGGATTTAAACATTTAAATTGATGGAGCCTTTTTAGGTTAGAACTTAAAATCGACAAGATAATAATTGATCATGCATTTTAAAACCTTTTGGGGCAGAACTTATATTTCTTTAAATACGAGTTAAGGTTTCCTATCTAGAGGACGTCTTATTAAGCTCGTATTTAAAAGAAATATATTTTCTTATCCAAAAGGATATTCTTATTCGAACGATATTTATTTGTCAATAACGAATTAAATTAATATTATTATTCGAAATACCAAAATGTCACGTGTAATTAAAAGGTACCGATTTTCGGACGCTCGTAAGGGTCGTCCTTACGCGTAACCGACTCCCGAACCCAATGTTTTAAAAATAAATCTCTAGTTTGTTTTATGGTGTCTGGCCTACCAAAGTGACCGGTGGCGACTCCAAATTAATTTTAAAATTCAAATATTTTCAAAATTTGGTTTTTCATATTTAAAAGCAATCAAACTCAATTTTTTCCAAATTCATTCGCCAGGCTATTTTTCACTCGTTTCGTTTTTAAAATGGTCGCAACAATTAAATTAAATTAAATTTGAATTAAAATATTATAATAGATAAATAATGAGTAAAAGTAAAATTTTATAAATTTTTGTTAACTGTGTCGCTATTTGTTATTTCTTTATTACAATTTTAACGATAATAATTAAAATAAATTAATTTATTAAATTTAATAATCTAATTAATAAGTTTTATAATCTAACGGTTAAAATAAATATCTTTAAATAATTTGATGATTATTTATATAAATTACTTTAAATTTAATAAATAATCGAAAAAAAATATAAATTTTGAGTTTAACGGCTGTCTTAGTATTTCCGGCGGAGGAAGAGGAAATGACCACCTCGATTCGTAAGACAGCAACAATCAATTGTGGTTACGATGTAAACGATTTGCATAACTAAATTTAACAAATAAAATTATATTCGTATTTGTTTATTTATTTTTAAAAATATTTATATTTAATTTGTGTTAATTTAAACTTTTAATATTGTATTAATTTATTTAATTTTAAAGGTGTTTTTTGTTTATTTTGTTCGGTGTTCGCGAATATATTTATTTGATGCTTATGAATATAATAAAATTATGTCATTAACCCTTAAGCTTATCTGGTTTCGCAATTTAAATTTTAAAATTTATAACGTGTTCAGTGTTTATCTTCGTCAATATTTAAAAGATATAATGTCAAAAAATAATAACGTTTGATACAATAATCAAATTGTTAGTTGATTGGCAATAAAAAACTACTTAAACAGTGCATGTTGCGATAGTAGTGTCGTAAAGACATGTATGTTTACTTAATGACACATCGATCAAAAAATATTTCTATAAAATTATATAATTTTTTTTCTGATACGTTATTTTATCAAGTTATTTCAAATTGTTTATAGTCAAATGATCAACAATTTTTATTTGTAAAGGATCATTTTGATCTAAATAAAATATTAAAGATTAAATTAGTTAAAAAATAAAATTCAAACCAAAATAACTATTCAATCAAATGTTATACGTACTTTTTTAGCTTTATGTTTATTTAAAATGTTAAAAATAGGAAACCGGGTAAATGAGCAAAAACAAATTGATAAATGAGCTTTCAAACAAGTTTGTTTGGAATATAAACGAGTCAAATATACTTCTATATGTATCCAGTCATTTGTTAAATAAACTTAAAATTTTTATTTATACCCGTTTATATACTTTAATAATTATACAAACAATTCTTCGAATACTCTATCTGTTTAGCGAGAGATTATATCAGGAACCCAGTTCACTACGCCATCCGTGGTCCATGCAATCATATCCGTTCATCTTTAAATAACTACCTGATAACTATCCACTCACTAATTACATGTAAGAAAGACGTGATAACTCACTTTAAAAAATATGAGATGAATAAATCTGATTGATTAAGATTACAAATGACGTAGTAGGAAGAGTTTATAATATAATTTCTCCGATTTACCCCTAAAGTTCGTTTACCAAAAAAAATCAATGCCACTTACAAACAAATACTAAATAATTTTGGCATAAAGATAATTTTAACCCTTAACGTTTATAATTTTTTATCGTTTTGGCCCTTATTCTTTTTTTGATAAATTTAACCCTTATTCTTTTTTTGAGATAAATTTAGCTCTTAACCTAAATCTTTTTGACAAATAACTTATTTTTAACTACCATGGTAACTAGACCGTTAAAAATCTAACAACGATAACATGTCATACGCATATGATAATGTATTTTAAATGACATGGCATATAATCTATCAAATACATATATATAATATAATTTTATTCTAATATAAAATATAAAATAATTAAAATTCAAATAAAATATTATAAATTAATTAATTTTAAAATAAAATGTTACTAAACATTTTCAACCTTAACTACGATAGAATCAATTAATTTTTAGTAACTTTGATTCTATCGTAGTTAGGGTTAGGAATGTTTAGTAACATTTTATTTTAGAATTAATTAATTTTTTAATATTTTATTTAAATTTTAATTATTTTATTTTTATATTAGAATAAAATTATATTATACATATATGTATTTGATAGATTATATGCCATGTCATTTAAAATATATTATCGTTTGTGTATGACATGTTACCATTGTTAGATTTTAACGGTCTAGTTACCATGGTAGTTAAAAAATAAGTTATTTGTCAAAAAGATATAGGTTAAGGGCTAAATTTATCCAAAAAAAAAATAAAGACCAAAATTTTTATTATTAAATATTAAGGGTTAAAATTATCTTTATCCCTAATTTTTTTTAACGATTGAACAAGATTATTTACATTTATTGTACGGTAATAATGTTAATTAAATAAAATTGTAATATTTTATATCACTTGGATAATGATTTGAGAATATTTAAATTCGTTTTAACTAAAATGATTTGAAAAAGATTTGAAGAGAGTCAACGATCTCTATAATAGATAATTAAAATATGTAATTAATATTTTTAAATAATAAGTTTAAAATTAATAAAAATTAAATTCTCTTTCTTTTTCTTATAGATAAAAATTATTTAAAAATTTAAATAGAAAAATCACTGTAACTTTTGGTTTGTAGATACTTTAGCATGCATGATTATTCTTTTCTTTCTCAACCTTGAATCCAAGTCAAATTACAGTATTTAAAAGTTAATATTTTCGAACCGTAATATAGTTTTAATGATAAAAAATAATATAATTTATTTAAATGATTCGAGTTTAAATATTATGTATATATAAATATAATATATGCATATTATTAATAGACTAAAAAATTAAACAAATATTACTTTATAATCACATTGATATATTAAAAAAAATTATATATTTTAATCGTGTTTTCATTGATATCTTTACTTTAAATTAATAAGTTTAGGGTTTAGGGTTTAAGGTTAGAGGTTATGGTTAAGGTTTATGGAATTAAGGGTAAGGTTTAGGATATAGAAAATTAGGGTTAGAGTTTAAAATTTAATTTTTTAACGGGACGCATGGAAAGAGACATAATTAGGAGGCAAAAGATTTATACTCTAGTCAAGTTTTTTTTAATTCGATTTGAGAAAACTCTCATTCGAGTATTTTCATAAGAATAATTGTCTTCACTCAAAAACGAAGCTCGACTGATTAATATTCTTTTGAGTGTTTTATGGAAAAAGAAAGAGAGTGCTCTTAGTGACTTTAGAACTTATGATTAAAATAAATACGAGAAAATAAAAATAAATTTTAATCAACCAATCAAATATTCTGATTCAGATTTTATAAATTCTAAATCTAAGCTTTACTCTTATTTTTACTAATTTATGTTACACATGTTATATGCATTTAAATGCCATGAAATTAAAAAGCGTAGATATAATTATATTTATAATTTAATGAGGAACAAAGTTATAAATATTAATAAATTATTTTAGTATTCAATTTATATAAAGAGTAGCGATCCTTAGTATATAGCTTAACTTACATATCTCTCATTCTCTATCAAAATTTTGTACCGTAAAAAGTATCCTTTCGTAAATCTAGTCTTTTGTTCTTAATGATTTGATATGTATAGATCTTGAGTTCGATTTTATATTAATTTTTTGTTCAATATAATATTTTTATTGAATAATTATATCTGAATTGTATATCTCGTTAAAAACCTCTTTAAACCTAAATAGAGGCAGAGACGAAATTATGAATTTATTATAGAGGAGACCAAAATATATATTTTTAAAAAAATTTAACTGGCGGCACTGACGGATACACATATAGAGGAGGGTGGGCTCGTGTCCGAACTCAAATCGTCTGCTCTTTTCCCATGCCCTCATTTATGCCCCACTTAATTTTTTTTGAAGGTTTCCCATTTATGCCCCAGATGGTGACGGATTCTCTCGCACACATGGTTCGTGCCCTAACCTAAAACCCTAAATCCTAAACCCTCTAATTTTAAGTAAGTTATGCCCCACTTAAAATTAGAGGGTTTAGGCTTTATGGTTTTAGGTTAAGGGTTTTGGTTAGGGTTTTAGGAATTAGGGGTAGGGTGTATTTTTTAAGATGTAGGATTTAGGGTTTAGGTTATAGAAAATAGGGGTTTAGGGTTTAAAATTCAATTTTCTACAAAAATATAAAGGAGGCATGAAAGGAGGCACAGAAAAGAGGCAGAAGATTTTTGTTCCCCGTGCCCACCCTGAATTTTTTAAAGTTCATGCATTTGGCTTTGATTTTTAAAATTTTTATGAATTAGTTTTTAAATTTTTTAAATTTTTATGATTTGTGCTTACCCTGAATTTTTAAAATTTTATGACTTATATCTACCCTAAAAAATATTTTGATCTGTACCCATCCTTAAAAATATTTCTGGATCCGCCACTGACTGATGGGGACCAAAAATGATTTTTTTAAAAAAAATTATATATTTAATTTTTTGTTTTTACTTAATATATAAAAACAACATTCGGCGGGTGCCGAACCTTTTCCCCCAAGTTCCGCCCTTGGATAGAGGAAAAGAATCTATACAACCAAATTAAGGTTTACAGACCCAAAACAATGCCTTTCCAACCCTTCACAAAAGTGTTTCAACCACAAGCTTATATCTTCACAAATACTCTGAACCCCATACTCCTCACAGTGCAACCCCATTCCTTACAGCTTCACTCACACTCAATTAAGTCTGGTTCGAGCTGCTGGGAGTCTTACCACCATACTTGAAACAGAACACCTATGAAGGTATGGTTTGGTTTGGTTCTAACGAGTCTTGCCCAAAACAACATAAATTGAAACAGATATAAGGACAGAAAGATGCCAATATCACACATTGTTGGCACTCACGGTTTCAACAGGAGCAACGGTGATAAGTTGGAAAGTTAATTAACACCGGTTGATCGATAATAGACATCTCGATTCATAAATACTCGTATCTCAATTAAAAAGTCGTTACGAGTCAACTGATGTCTCGATCTTTAAAATAAACTTTAGTGATTTATCCGAAGGAAGCTTTGGGTATATAGGGTGTTTGAAATTTTTGTTTAGGAAAATAAAATGTTTGAAGTTTATTTTGAGATATAGATCAATTTCTACGATGTAAATAGAAGAACCCCACATGCACATGACTACTTGAGGGAAAATGCCATGTGCAGGTGGCGTTCTCCTACTTGTACTATAGAAATTGACTTATATTTTCAAATATAAATAAAAATCATTTATATCTTAAAATAAAAATTTAAATTAGATTATTTTCATAATTTCTACCGAAATGCAGTGTTTTAACCTCCATTCTCACATCAAACTGTCGTAAATAAACCAATCATTAGAAGAACTAAAAAGGGCAAATTACAATAAAGGTCACTCAATTATAAATAAAGTTATACTTAGATCGTTTAATTATTAAAATTTATGTTTGGGTCACTCAGTTATGAGTAAGGTTATATTTGAGTCACCTAATTAATTAAGATTATATTTGGATCACTCAATTATTAAAATTTATGTTTGGGTCACTCAGTTATTTGTAAGGTTACATTTGAGTCACCTAATTAATTAAGATTATATTTGGATCACTCAATTATTAAAATTTATGTTTGGGTCACTCAATTATAAGTAAGGTTACATTTGAGTCACCTAATTAATTAAGGTTACATTTGTACCACTCAATTATAGGTAATGTTATATTTGTGTCACCCTTCATATTTAAAAAAGTTTATCAATTCGTATATCAGATTAATTAATGATTTTACATTAAATACTCTAATATTAATGAGAGTATACAAGTGATCTGGAAGAAAAAACGATCAAATTGATATATATTTTTTTAAATATAAAAGGTGATCCAATTATAAACTTACTCATAATTATATGATTCAAATATAATTATACTCATAATTAAGTGATATTTATTATAGTTTACCATGACTAAATTATATAATTAACTCAACATCTAAGTCAACTCAAACTATTACTAACTAGTAATATAAAACCTACCCATGATTTACTCAAGATAAAACTAGAACTTGAGATGTTGAAGGATCCAAAGTCACAACCTTTACCAATTATATGAAGGGCTTATTGACACTTGTTAAGTTTGTGAAGATTTAAGTATTAAAATCAACACTAATTAATTAGTTTAGTGTATGATTTCTTACGAGACAAGACGATAAAAATCATAAACTCTAAACCTGAAGCTAAAACATTAATTCCTAAAATAAGCAATAAAAGATCTTGTCCGATATTATAGTCTTATTTTTAATATTTATTTTTAGGGATTTATTTTTGAAATTTATTTTTAATTTTTTATTAAGAATTTAATATATGTTACTAGGGTCCAAATTTTTGTAACACTTGGCTCAATTTTTTTTTCTTAATATTTGTTATAAAAACACATTTTTAAAATTTAATTTTTTGATATTTATTATTAGGACTTCAATTTTTTTTAATATATTTTATTAGAGTATTAATTTTTCTAATACTTATGGTTAGAGGGCTCGATATTTTACTTAATATTTGTTATTATAGACCTATTATTAGGACTTCATTTTTTCCAATACTTAATACTAAAGGCATAATTTTTTCAATATTTATCATTACGGACGTACTTTTAAAATTTAATTTTTTGATACTAGTTATCAGAGATCAAGCTTTTTTTAATACTTATTATTAAAGACATACTTTTAAATTTATTTATTTTTATATTTATTAATAGGGTCTAATTTTTAGATTCATCCTTAGACCTAGGAATGACAATAGATCAGACTTGGATCAAACTATACAAAGTCTAAATCCAATCTAATTAATAATCGGACTCTTAGATTAATTCAAATCCGAATCCATATCTGATTATATTATATCCAAGTCCGATCCAAATAAAATATTTAAAATCCAAATCTGAATATCCATATCCAATTAATTTTTTTATTTTTTAAAGTAAAAACTCCAAATCTCTAATAAATAAATAATTCCATGAAATTGTTATATTATAAAATATTCCTCCTCCTATATTGTGGGTCTTATGAGTCTTAGTGAAATGTCCGACACAGATATGAGATCTGTCCATTTCTTTGCCGTTGAGTCATATGGTTTTGTCTGTTTCCTCTCAGGCAGAGACTGTAATCTCGAGATAAACAACTAGGGTAGCACCCGAGCAGGATGTAAAACAATGGGACACAGAGGGGTAAGATACTTAGTCTCATTTCACAGAAATTTATGAAATATTGTTCGATATGTTTTAATAAATTATACAAAACCCGATAAATTTAAAGGAGCTTTTATATTTAGAGATTAACACAGAGAAAGGTTAAAGAAGACGGTCACTTCGTTCTTTAAAAATTTAAAATTTATATATTAATTTTTTAAAAAATATTATATATTTTTTATTAAAAATCTATTCCTCGAAAATTTTACGAGTTTATTTTTCTTATAATTTTGAATAAAAATTTGTAATGGTAAAGAAAACATAAATTATTCATGTTCGAGATACGAAAAATGTCAACCCTTCAAGAGATGACTCCTCCTCGTGACCTAAAATCTGCACTCTTCCTCGTATGATACGTGCCAGGGGTTTCAAACAATTTTAAATATTCTCAAATTATTTCGAGTATTAATGGATAAATTATGAATGGAATAAATTTTAAAGTATATTATAAATAAAATAAAATAAAATATTTTTAAATAATATTTAATATGAATTAATCCATTAATAATATAAACATAATATTAAAAAAATAGACAAAACAAAGAACACTGAACAAGAAAAGTATATGCTAATGCTTGGAAAAGAATTTATTAAAATAAATTACAAACAATTGAAAAGACAAATCATTGTAGCTGTCGAGAGTGGGTATTTTGTTTGAAACAGCTAAGCAAATGTAGGTATTAGATCTTAAAAACAAAGAGCGATGCACAATGAAACTAGAAAATTTTAAATAATTAAAAACATATTTCGATACGACTCCTAATCGTTAGGGGTTTGTAAAATTATTAGGGTTTTCATAAAGTCGTTAGAGATATATCAGAACACTTAAAATTTGTATCGAAATATATATTTTTTGTATCGAAATCAAAATTTACAGTGACAAACTGTATCGAAATGGTCCAAAATCGTATCAAAATGCTTGTGTATTTTTGCCTTTAAAAAGCTTAACGGTATCGAAGCGCTTGGAAGACTATCGAAACGCCTTAGACATTTTGTCCCCTTTGGTTTCTTTAAAACATTTAAAACACGTTTAAAAGCTTTAAAAATATCTCAAACTTATTTTTAAGTTATTTGGACTTAAAACCATTTATGAAATCTTTTCAAATTAGTCCAAAACTATTTTTCAATTATTATGTCAAAACATTAGCTACAACTCATTCTTTAAAAATAATATTATAAATATATTTTATAATTTAAAAGATATATAATTTATTAAATAACATAATATTTACTTAGAAAAAGAATAAAAATTATTGGATCCGCTTACATAAAATTTATTTAGTTATACACTAATTTTAGACTTTTGATTGACAATAATAAATAATCAAAATTATTTTTTTATTTTTTCTAAATGATAATCTTTTTATTTTTCATCGTAGATTATTCTTTTTTTTTTCTTACATGATATATACACACATGATAAAAAAACACTCATCAATTAACTTTGCAAATTTATTGCTAAAATAATTTTGTTGGTTTATTAATATTTTATTTTAATTTTCAATTGAGAGTCGGTTTAGTGAAATAATGCGATAGATCATTTAAGTAAGGTACGAATTTTAAATTTTAACGTTATAAATAAAACAAAACTAATTAAAAGGGTTATCCTTATAATGAATTTCCGTAAAATTCGTTTTAAATTCATTGATCAATAGATTTAATACAGATGGTTATAAAAGAAAATTGTTTTATTATCACAATTGCATGTGAATGTCCTTTACCAAAGTGAAAACTCACGTGAGTTTGGCTATACCAAGTCACAAGAATCCTATATATTACTCTTCTACAAAAGGATAAATTATAAAATAGTAAAAATATTAAATAAAAATATATAAGGATTTGAAAGTAAAATAAAATAAATGGTCATTTATATTAATTCCAAAGATAAGTAACTTGAATTGAGTAATTTTTCTAATTGCTAAAATTTCGGTTTTTAGAGTTTTGTGCTGATTAATCCGGATCGATCCACGTCGTACATTTAGCATTGGTGGGTGAATCTACCAGTAAAGATTTTTTATGTACACAACATCTTGAACTCGAAATCTGTTAAAAACAAGCTTTTTACCGCTTAGACCAACCCCTGTCGATCGAATTGAATAACTTTTGATGTAAGTAATAATTCTTGAATATTGTATTGGAGAGGTTCAATGTTTTTTTCTTAAAATCACATTCGATACATTTAATGTCCAAATTTTAATATTTGTAATTTTTATGGACAATACAGGAAAAATTTATCTTCCTCGAGCGTCTTTTTTTTAGGGTTTATATATTACGATATATGATTTATAGTTAGGGTTTTAGTGTTTGTTGTTAGGTTTTAAAATTTGGGAACATATTTCATACTTCGAAATTTAATATTTAGGGTTTATATATTAAGATATATGATTTATAGTTAGGGTTTTAGTGTTTGTTGTTAGGTTTTAAGATTTAGGAACATATTTCATACTTCGAAATTTAATATTTATGGTTTAGAATTTAGAGCTCAGAACTTAGAGTTACTAAAAGAAATACATGAAATTTTAGAGTTAAAAAGGGGAAAATCCAAACCCTAATGAAGTATGATTTGTGGTAAGAAGAAGAACATGTTCATGGAAGGCAAAAGACAAGGGTTGGCACAGGTTTTATGTATGGAGATAATTGTTGTGTTGTAATGATTAATGGCACACATGTGAATATGTGGGTACATCAGTTGTTGCTGTGGAATGGAGACAATGCTGCAACTTTGGAAACTCATCCAAACTAGCTATGATCAGACCAAAAAACAAACATATCATGTAATTTCATTTAATCATATTCAAATATATGAACATCTCGTGACATGTTTATTGGACAATGGATAAAGATTGAGGAGAAGAAACCTAGCATAGGATTCCAGAGAGATCAAAGGATGTTTTTTTTTTACCTTTACGACAATAAGTTTGCATGAACTAGTTGGATTAAACTCGGATTTGCAGTGGCGAATCGAGGGGTGGGTTTACCTGAGTTAAGACCAACCTCATACGGGTAACGGCGGCGATAACGTATATATGCAGGCAGGGACGGAGCTGTGTTGGGGTGGGGAGGAGCAATTTCCTCCCACCCTCGAAGAATTTTTTTTTTACTTTTTTCCTCCTATTTAAATTCTTTTAAAAATTGATTTTTTTATGAATTTGTCCCCAACTTCTGAATATTTATGTTTTGCCCCCTCAACCTCAAATATTGGCTCCGTCCCTGCACGTAGGAGCCTACTCCATCACTCTTAAACAAAGAAGACTTCCAAAATCCTTTATAAATTAATCAAGCCAACTATGTTTTCTCATTCAATGTGATATGAGCATTCTCTTACAACTAATATATTTTTCTATTTATATTGGTCTAGGTTACTATATTTTCTGAATTCGTCGCGAATTCGTATATACAAACAACACTGAACATTATTCGAAGTTATTGTGTATCGAATAATTTTCTTATGTATGTATGTATGATGATAGTATTTTAGGGTTAAGAATAGCACGTGTGGAGAGAGGTATAGGGAGAAGACAAAGAGGGTTATGACTAGGTAGTGAAGGGGAAGAGTGTAAACCAATGTCCCCCGTGAGAAGTGTTTGGAGGCATTCCCACATATCATGAAACTAATGCATTTATCCTTTATATACTCTTTTTTCAGTTCCACTCCCTTTACTAGGAAAATTATTAGGTAAACCCTGTTTACCACGTCATCTATAGTCCCAAGCAATCAGGACTGTTAATCTTAATTTTTTCCCAAGTGAATCATCACCTCTTTTCTATATGTACTTAGTGGGTGGGTAGTTATTAGATGGTTATTTAAAGATCAACGGTCTTGATTGCTTGGACCATAGATGACGTGGTGAACAAGGTTCACCTAATAATCTCTCCTTTATTAGAGTCCCAAAAATATTCGAGATGAGTCTATTTTATTTTTTCTCTTAAATGGCATACAAGTGATATACATGCATGATTAAGATCATGAGAAATCAAATTCAAATTTTATAGACCCGAGGACGATAACAAATCTCGAATATATAACATATGCTTCATGCTTCGAATTGTATTTGTTGTATAAAACTTGAGCTCACTAAATAATTCCTAAAGAGGCAAGGTACATTAATCTCACATCAGAAAAGAAAAAAGTCTTGAGATAAATACAATGACAATGTACACCCTATTGGATTCCTTCAATTTTAATCATGTGAACAAATTAAAAGGGGCAATGTAGTAAAATGAGATGGAATCTATATTATATTATGGTGGGAAGAAACTGAGGCATTCATGTGGGAACCAAACAGGAGGGATCCTATATAGATTTGAAAGCTCACCCCTTCTCCTTCTAAACAGCTAGCCTCTCACACCATTACAGAGAGTTGAAGAAGAAGAAGAAGAAGAAGAAGAAGAAGAAGAAGAAGAAGAAAAAGAAGAAGAAGAAGTTGAAGAATGGTTTCTAGGGAGCACAAGAGAGCAGCACCAGCACGGCATGAGAAGCTTCAACTTCTTCGTTCCATAACAAATTCTCATGCTGTAAACCCCTTCGTTTTGCTGTCCTTGCATTTCTTTTCCATCCATCCATCCATCCATCCATCCAATCATTCATACATACATACATTCATACATACATACATACATACATACATACATACATACATACATACATACATACATACATACATACATACATACATACATACATACATACATACATACATACATACATACATACATACATACATACATACATACATACATCTTTGTGTGTCACTGTTCATTCAATGATATTGCAGGTGAATAAAACAACAATCATTTTGGATGCATCAAAGTACATTGAAGAGCTGAAACAGAAAGTAGAAAGATTGACTCAAGATATATCAGCTGCACAATCTTCAAATCATCAAAACCCATTACCCATGGTAAATCCATCTTTCTCACTGAATTACAATCTTTTTTTTTTCACCTTCAGATTAAACTATACAATTTTTTTACCCACAACATAGCAGGTCACAGTAGAAACCCTAGAGAAAGGTTTTCTTATAAAAGTGTTTTTGGAAAAGAGCTGCCCTGGTCTGCTTGTTTCTTTATTGGAAACCTTTGAAGAACTGGGTCTTAATATTCTTGAAGCTAGGGTTTCTTGCACAGACAGATTCAGTTTACAAGCAGTTGGTGGTGAAGTAAGACTCTGAATTTATATTCATACATAAGTTGCAGAAGAGTATGTATGTACGTACGTACGTATGTATGTATGTATTGATTTAGTTCCTTTTTGGCAGAATGAAGAACAAAATGAATCAATTGATGCACAAGTGGTGAAACAAGCAGTGTTGGAAGCTATTAAGATTTGGAGTGAGAGTAAATGATCAATAGGAGTAAATGGATTTTCTGTTGTTCATTATCTATTAACCATCTTTGTTCTTTTCTCATGTATCTTATTGCAAATGAAAGTCACTTTTATGGTTATGTGCATGCATGAACCAAATGTACAAAATTTAGGGCGAAAATCGTATGCCTCTTTCTCATATCTCTATTCGTACCTTCACTTCAAATTAGAGGGTTTAGGGTTCAAAGTTAAGGGTTGTGGTTAGGGTTTAGGGAATTAGTGGTTAGAGTGTATTTTTTTAGGGTGTAAGATATAAAAGATAAGGGTTAGGGTTTAAAATTCAATTTTTTAGAAATTTTCAATAGGAGGTATGGATGGAGACATGATAAAGAGGTAAGAGATTTTTACCCAAAATTTAGTTGCGGATCTAGAAATTTAAGAAGGCATAATAAAAAAAGACATAATATTAAAAATTTATCTAATGTTTGATTGGATAGTCACTTTATTTTTTATTTTTAAGCATTTTAACCCTCAATGTTTTATTTTAGACCAAAATGACCTATATGTGGATGAAAATTGTCAGTCAATTAACGATAAATGATTTGAAATGGCATGATAAATCTATATGACAATGCACGTTGATATAGTAGTTAGAGGTGTTGAATCAGTCAGTTTGGTTAAGCGACCGAATCATACTAGCTAAAATCTATTAACTAGTTTTTTAGGCTTTAATTGTTAATTGAACCAACTTTGTTTGAATTTTTTTAATCGAATCAAACAAAGTTTATTTAATTTTATCGATTTTTGAATCAACAAAATTTGTTATAAGTTTTTGGGTAAACTACATAAATGGTTATTAAACTATGCTAAATTTATATTTTTAGCCATTAAAGTACTTTTAAAAGTTACAAAAATAATTATTAAACTTATCTGATTATTACAACATGCCATTGCATGTTATAAATTATTGATAAATTTTAAAAAGTTTAATGACCATTTTTTAAAAATTCAATAAATTTAATGACCATTTTATAACATATTAAAAAATTCAAGGAGTAATATATATATATATATATAATATAATAATTATAGTTAATTAACTAATTTCAATCTGAATTAACAAATAACTGAAGTTTTAAAAAAATTAACCTTTAACTGGTCATACTTAAAATTAACCGATTTAATAGTTGAAAAAACTTTGGTTAAGTTGGTTAATTTGATTAAAATCGAAGTCTAAACACCACTTATATTAGTGTCATATAAAAAGGTATTGACTTGACAGAATATCAGTAAAAAAATAATTTTATAATTTTTTTTTTGTTGATGTGTCATTATGTCAAGTCATTTTTAGTTGTTTATCGTTAATTAACTAACAATTTTTATCCACAGAGGAACAATTTAACCCGAAACAAAATGTTGTAGGTTAAAATACTTCAAGAAATATGAATTAAAGTGACAATTCAATCGAATATTAAGAATTTTTTAACTTTATGCCCCTTAAGTATGGGGTCTAAAATATTTTTTATGAAGCAATATAACACTATGGAGATTCAAAACCAAAACTTGAAAAAGAAGCCCAACACCTACTCACTAAACTAAGCTAGATTTTAACCAAATTAATATTTAATTAAACTTTTATGAAAATTGAATGCCAAACTAGGGGTGATAATGAGTCTGGCTGGCTCGCGAGCTACTCGGGCTCGGCTCGATCAAGGATCGGTCAAATATCAGCTCGAGTGAACTTGACTCGGGCTCGGGTTCGACTTGAAATTTAAACATATATATATATACATTATTTGTTTAGCAAAAAAAAAAATAATAAAATAATTGAAAGTAAATCAATTAAAAATAAATTAAATAAAATAAATTAAATATTATCGACTAAAACAAATTTACAAAACTAAAAATAATAAATAAAAAATAAATTATAAATAAATAATAAAAATAATATAGAAAATTGTCCATTTCGAGCCAAACCGAATTGAGCATGGCGAGCTTTGATCCCGAGCCGAGCCCAGTAATATTATTTTCGAGTCAAACCCGAGCCTGAAATTCCGAGCTCGACGAGCCTCGAGCCGAGTCAAACCCAAATATATCTGTTTCCGAGCCGGACCTAGCCTAACTCGAGTTCGACTCGGCTCGGCTCGGCTCGATATCACCCCTATGCCAAACTATACTTTCCCGCTTCATTTGGGAATAAGATTAAATAATAAAACAACTATTATTATTATTTATAAAACTAATATTAAAGTATTCTAAAATTAAATTTATACTATTTATTTAGGATAAAAATATAAATTTTAAATTATTTAAAAAGTTTTGTTTGATGTATATTTTTATTTAATGTTTTAAATATATTTAATTGATTGAAATATATTTTTATTCAACTCAAATTTATATTAGACAAAACAAAATTAACTATATTTAAAGTTTTTTTTTTTTTTCATTTTCTTGTTTGAGTATAATGCATGGTCCAAATGTCAGCCGAAAATGGTCCAAAGTTATCCCATTTGATTGGGCTCAATGTCCAACAGTAATTACTACCCAATCCAAATAATGAAGATGCACCTGGGTTGGGTGGAGTCTGATTTTCGATTCACTCGTATCTGATCCGAATATTAATATTTTTTATTCGTCATCCGATCTGACTTGAACTTAGGGTGAAAAAATCTGACCTAACCCAAACTATTAAAAAATTTAAAATTTAGGGACTTAATTTTAAAATATAAATTTTAGGATCTAATTATAAAAACAAAATTGTAGTGGTCTAATTATAAAAAAATAATTTTAATAATCTATTTCTATAAAATATATATAAGGAGGGATCGTTATTACAAATATCCCTTAAAAATATATAGAAAAATTATACTATTAATTCTGAGTCAAATCAAATTAAATTTTTTTCACACTAAACCGAACCAAACCCGAAATCAATCTTAAAAAACCCACACTAAACCTGAATTTTTTACTAAAAAATTCCACCTAATCAAATTAGGTCGGTTCCGTACTATCCTTGTTCTCACACTTCTGCGACTCTTGGTAAAGTTAACATATTTATTTTTTATAAATTATTTTTTATAAATTGTTTAAATGTATAAATTTAAATATATATTTATTTTGGTTTTTATATTTTTAAAACAATTTAATCTCTAATATTTTTTATAAGTTAATTAAATATTTTTATCCATAAATATATCCTTTTAACCTAAAATAAAAAATAAAAATAAAATTTTTTAAAAAATAATAAGAACTAAAATAACTATTAAATTAAATTAAATTAAATTAAATTAAATATTATAAGTATTTTTCGACATTACTACTGGTTTGATATAAAAAAAACTATAAAATTTACATTCTTTTAAGCTATCATATAAAATTAAATTAATAACCATTTGATTGTCGGCTCCATAAAATTACGAGGATTTGATCCTTAAACTCTAAATCCTAAACTATAAACTTTTAAATTATAAATCTAAACCGAAATTTTTATGCCACAACTCTAAATTCTAAATTACAAACCCTAAATCATGAGTACAAAACCTTAAAAAAAATTAAACTCTCATATCTAAACTTAAAGTATAAACCCTAAATTCAGGAACAAAACTAAAAAAAATTTATAGAAGAGATCAAAATATATATTTTAATTTTTTTATTGTTGGGACCAAAAAAAAACAATTTTTTTAGAATAAATTATATATATATTTTAATTTTTTTATTCTATGTAGTATATAAAAATAACAACTGGCGGAGACCGAACCCAAAAAACCCTATGTTCTGCACCTGCCGGTGGCGGATCAATGCTTTTCAAAGTTCACAAATTTACCATTAATTTTCTTAATTTTTATGAATTAGTCCTTAAGTTTTTATAATATTTAAACTTTGTACCCACCATGAGATTTCGAAATTTCATATGTGCCTACACTCAAATAAATTTCTGGATCTAGCACTGACCCTTGCCTAAACTTTAAATCTTAAACTCAAACTCTAAACCCTAAATCCTAAAGCTTAAAATTTAAACTTTAAATCCTAAATCTTAATAGAAATAAAATGAGTTTTAGAAATCGAGAAATCAATAGACTTATACCAAATAAA
Organism: Abelmoschus esculentus; assembly: GCA_035048815.1. NCBI lineage: Eukaryota > Viridiplantae > Streptophyta > Magnoliopsida > Malvales > Malvaceae > Abelmoschus > Abelmoschus esculentus. Next base: position 4,148,033 of record JAUCBN010000026.1, on the reverse strand, counting down.
ATGGAAATAAAACAACTATCGATGCATGATTTTATATAAGAGAATACACACTATTAAAAAAAATATAAAGGTATAAAATTATATAATTTTAAGGGTGGGAAACCAAACAATTTAAACTTCTTGTCCTTTTCCGAATAAAAGAGAAAATCCAAGTCTCTCAAGTCCAGTATGGCAACTCAGTTTCCTGCAACATATGAAAACACAGAAACCTTCAAACCAATTTACTTAACAAAATGTCATGTAATGACTAATTATTCTGTTAAAAACAATATAATTTGTTTATTTCAACATAAAAAAAAAAAGAGTCAATATATACCTGTAGATTGTGCAGCAGATCAAGTTTGATGCTCAAGATGAAAGCGAGTTGGATTCAGAATCTTGTCTCTGATAGAACAAAGCTGGGAAACGATTTCACTCGTGTCCATCCGCTCAGTAGGTGACTCAGCAGAACATGTAAGTCCTATTACAAATATCGAATTCAAATGTTGAAGATGATTGTCATTGAAAGTGATGTCTGGAAGTGTTTCTTGTGCAGCTCTCTCTTGAAGAAGAACAGGATCTATAATCTCAATGGTTCGGTCTGGCAAAGCTTCTGCAACATAGTTGTGAATGCTGAAACCTTCTTTGAACATGTTATGAGTCGGTCTTTTCCCCGTAAACATCTCGAGCAAAAGAATGCCATAGCTGTATACATCTCCTTTTGTTGACAACTTGCCTCCCATGCCATATTCTGCAATTGGTTTGTCACAAATTACATGTAGGAAAAATTGCAGAGGAAGATCATCCAAACTCGAAATACTTACCTGGTGGAGCATAACCAATAGTTCCTCTTAATCCAAGGGAGCTTGACTGATATGCTGAATAGATAAGCTTATCTACAGACAGGATTTTTGCTAAGCCAAAGTCACTTATATGACCAATCATTTCGTTATCGAGTAGAATATTGCTCGGCTTGAGGTCGCAGTGGATGATCGGTGCTTTGCAACGGTGGTGCAGATATTCCAGTGCATGAGCAACATCTATAGCCACATTAACTCTTTGGAAGAAGTACATATTTCTTGTCCTCTCCGGTTTATTCATGTCGCTATATCGATGCAGCCAGTCCTCCAAGCTTCCATTTGCCATGAACTCGTAAATCAAGGCTTTAAAATCATTACCTTGATAATCAACACCAGAGATTGCTGTCAACACCTTGACAAGGTTTCGATGTCGTATGTTCTTCAAGGCCTCACATTCTGTCAAAAAACTCCTTGAAGCTTCATGATTCAAAAGATTAAACACCTTTACTGCAATAGTTACCCCACTCTCTTCAAGAATTCCTTTGTATACCGAACCGAAGCCTCCCGAACCAAGTAAATTCTTTGAACAGAACCCATCAGTAGCTCTTAGGATGCTTGTATATGATAACTGGAGAAGAGAATGTTCTGTACAAGTTGGTGTAGGCTGCTGCTGTTTTTTCTTTCTGAACCATATAATAAGTAGAAAAGAGCATACCAAAATAACTCCTAAAATTACAAAAACAAGTACAAGTTTTAACCTATGAGATGTGTTTGATGATGTTTTTGAGTTACATCTAGACAAGTGTAACTCCGGGATGCCACCGCAGAGCTTATTGTTTCCGTCGACAAATGTAGCACTTATATTCTTAAAGACTCCTTCACTTGGTACCACTCCCTCAAAGTCATTGAAAGAGAGATTCAAATACCGTAATGATCTAAAGTTCACAAGAAATTCAGGAACTTCACCTGAAAGATTATTGTCTGATACATCCAATTCCACAAGACCTCTCAACGATCGAAACGATAAAGGAATGTGCCCTTCGAACGAATTCTCCTCCAAGAACAGCTTCTCCAAACTTATGCAATTACCAAGGCTGCTTGGAAGCAAACCAGATAAATTGTTTTGAGAAACATAGAATTCACCTAGATTTTTCATTTTTTCGACTTCAACGGGAAGCTCACCGGTCAAATAGTTCGAAGACAAGTCTAATGCAATCGACATGGATGAAATTCCAAGTACTTGAGGGGGTATTGGTCCACTAAGATTATTATTAGAAAGATCCATTAGTAGCAAATTTTGACAGTTACCTAGACTAGAAGGAATAGTCCCCTGGAGACTGTTGAAATCTAAAGCAAGCTCGGTTAAAACTGTTAAATTTCCAATAGAGTGAGGAATAGGCCCGGAGAGGAAATTACTATGAGCATAAAACAACTTTAGCTTATGAAGGCTTCCAATATCAGAAGGAATAGGACCTGATAATCGATTTTTCGATGCTGCTAGCGCCTGCAAATTGATGAGATTTCCGATCCCTTCTGGGATTTCTGCCACCATTTGGTTACTTTCTATTATCAAATATGAAAGTGTAGTAGAAAAATTGGTAATGCATTTGGGAAATAATCCTCCAAGATTATTTTTGCTTATGTCTAGAATCTCTAGTCTGGTCTTATTGACTAAGGTGCAGAGAAAGTTCAAGTCAGCTTCTCCTCCATGTCCCAAGTGGTTTCTGTCTATGAGAAGTATAGACAGTTGATCCAGCTTTTCTAACGACGGCACGTTTCCACTAAGTCTGTTATCCCCCAACTGAAGTTCACTCATGACCGAGGCATTCGATATCGAAACCGGGATTTGTCCGGTGATTTGGTTTCCCCACACAGAAAAGAACTCAACATTTGGCATAGTGATTGCAAAGTCAGAAGGAAGAGGACCTTGAATCCTGTTTCCTCCAATGTTGAAGGCTCTAATGTTGGAGAGATTGTACATCGAGACGGGAACAACACCGGAGATTGCATTTTCTTCGATCTGTAACTCCGAAAGATTCGACAGTTTTCCAAATGTTTCCGGTATAATCTCACTCAATGCATTAGCCATCAAAGCAAGTCCCTCAATGGATGACAAATTCCCCAAGGAAGGTGGAATGCTCCCTCTCAATCTGTTGTGTCCTAAAAACATGAGTCTCACGTTTGACAAGAGACCCAACGAAGCAGGTATTTCACCCGTTAGCTGGTTGCCCCTCGTACCAACAAATGTAAGCTCAGAACAAGCAGATAAATTCCAAGGAATTTCACCAGTAAGTGAGTTATTAGACAAATTCAAACTTTCCAATCTTCTTAACCGACCGAATTCTCGAGGAATCTGTTTGTTGAAGCTGTTCCCCTCAAGATTCAACTTCATGAGAAAGCTCAAATTTCCAATATAAGGCGATAAAGATCCCGAGAGTTCGAAGAATTGAAGTTCCAACTCAGTGACTCTCTGATGCTTGTGACTACATGTCACACCATGCCACTTACAGAAGTGAATTGAAGTGTTCCAAGACTCCATAACCCTGAGCTGATCCCCAGCTATCTTGGCTTTGAACTGGAGTAGAGCTTGTTGATCAGTGTCATTTCCTGTAACCCCAGTGATTGCTGTTGCTACACCAAGCAAGTTAAGAGCCTGCAGGTTGCAGCAGAGCAGAATTATCAGTTTCATGTACAGAAAACGAGAGTTGGATGCTAACATATTCGGTTTTGATAGCTCCATCAACTTGAATCAATTTCTTAATTGTTGAGATGAGTGCTTTGTTCATCAACAAGAACCAGCAGAGTCCAATAATGTATGTAGTTTTTGACCTTAGATGAGTCTACTTGACGTTGGTTTTATGGTCAATATTCTTTTTCAGTGGCGGACCACTGATTCAAAATAGGGGAGTTTCTAAAAAGAGCCCCTTAAATGAAGCCTAAAGGAAGCTCTTCATTAAAGGTAATGGAACCGGTTAACAACCGGTTATTAACCGGTTCCAATGTAAACCTTTTTTTTTTAAATAATAGATACTCAATTTATTTTACATATTCGAATAAAAAATATATGAATAAAAATATTTATATAATAAATATTTAAATAAAAATATTCATAAAATAAATATTCGAATAAAAATGTTTCAATAATAAATATTCGAATAAAAATATTCATACAATAAATATTCGAATAAATATATATACAAATAAAAATATTCATATAAAAAATATTCGAATAAAAATATTCACATAATAAATATTCATATAAAAATATTCAAATAAAAATATTTGAATAATAAATATTCGAATAAAATATTCAAATAAAAAGATTTGAATAAAATATATACGAATAAAAATATTCGAATAAAAATATTCATATATAAATATTTGAATAAAAATACTCAAATAAAAATATTCGAATAAAAAATATACGAATAAAAATATTCGTATAATAAATATTCAAACAAAAATATTCTTATAATAAATATTAGAATAAAAATATTCGTATAATAAATATTCGAATAAAAAATATTTGAATAAAAATATTCAAATAAAAATATTGGTATAATAAATATTCGAATAAAAATATTCATATAATAAATATTGGAATAAAAATATTCGAATAAAAAATATTCAAATAAAAATATTCGTATAATAAATATTCGAATAAAAATTTTTGAATAAAAATATTCGAATAAAAAATATTCAAATAAAAATATCCGTATAATAAATATTCGAATAAAAATATTCATATAATAAATATTGGAATAAAAATATTCGAATAAAAAATATACAAATAAAAATATTCGTATAATAAATATTCGAATAAAATTTTTTGAATAAAAATATTCAAATAAAAATATCCGTATATAAATATTCGAATAAAAATATTCATATAATAAATATTGGAATAAAAATATTCGAATAAAAAATATACAAATAAAAATATTCGTATAATAAATATTCGAATAAAATTTTTTGAATAAAAATATTCGAATAAAATATAATTGAATAAAAATATTCATATAATAAATATTCGATAAAAATATTCATATAATAAATATTCGAATAAAAATATTCATATAATAAATATTTGAATAAAAATACTTGAATAAAAATATTTGAATAAAAAATATACGAATAAAAATATTCATATAATAAATATTCAAATAAAAATATTTGAATAAAAATACTAGAATAAAAATATTCGAATAAAATATTCGTATAATAAATATTCAAATAAAAATATTTGAATAAAAAATATACGAATAAATATTGTACATAATTCCTTACAAAGTATACACAATGGCTTACAAAAACTGTAAGGAAAAAGGTATGTACACAATTCCTTACAACTTCTCACCATGAGCTAAAGGAGCCATCCAAAGGTAAGATTTTGTGTACATACGCAATTTACTACGATTTTCGTAAGTCGTTGTGTATACTTTGTAAGGATTTGTGTACAAACACAAATCCTTACCGTTTTCGTGCTATATTGTGTATTATTGTAGGAAAATTGTATATGTACACAAATCCTTACCCTTGGAAGCCTCCTTGAGCTCATGTTTTTGAAGTGGTAAGGATTTGTGTACATACCTTTTTTCTTACGGTTTTCGTAGGCCGTTGTGTATACTTTGTAAGAAATTGTGTACAAACACAAATCCTTACCGTTTGGGTGGCATATTGTGTATTCTTGTAAGAAATTGTATATGTACACAAATCCTTACCTTTGGAAGCCTTCTTTAGCTCATGGTTTTGAAGTAGTAAGGATTTGTGTAGATACCTTTTTTCTTACGTTTTTCGTAAGCTGTTGTGTATACTTTGTAAGGAATTATGTACAAACACAAATCCTTACTATTTTTGTGCTAATTTATGTATGTACCGTTTTTCTTACAGTTTTTGTAAGAAATTGTGTATATAATTTTATGTGCACAATGTGACCGGGTAAACCGGTTAAGGCTTATTTTAGGCTTTTTTTAGTGGGCTTTCTCCAGAACTACCTTTCAAAATAGGTAATTATTTTTTATTTAGGTACGTAAAGTATTTTCTTTTATAAAAATAGGTAATTATTTTGAAAGAAAATATATTTTAGGTACATATTTGACGTAAGAAATTTTGGGACTAAATTGATAGATTATTAAAATTATATAGGTTATTTTTAAAAATTAGGGTCAAATTAAAATAAATATAGAACTTCAGAGTTAGTTATGTAATTATATCAATTTATATTAATTGTCACATCACCGATCGTTATTTTTTAACAGTATTGGATCAATTTGTTATAATTTTTAAGTCGTGGGACTAATTTATAACATATGATAGTCCAGGATACAAAAGATAATTAGAGTATAATCGAGATCATTTATATAGTTTACCCTAAAATTTAGAGTTTAGAGGATATGTATATTTTAACCTGTAAACCTTAAATTTTAAACTATTAAATCTAAATTTGTAATCTTATACTATATATTAAATCGATAACCCTAAAATTAAAATATTTATAAAAAATTTTAATTACTACAACTGCAATATGAAATAATTAATTGACATCCAAAGTTATTTTACTTTCATTGTATTGTATGTTCTATCATTATTACAGAATTGATTTTTTAAATTATAAGCATTTAATTTAATTTATTTTAAACACTTTTAATCGTAAAAGTTAGTGTACAACCCTTTTAAAAGCTTCAAAAAAGTTAAGTTACCAGTAGGAATTAGTGGACCCACATGTCCAATTAATTGCTAGTTTTGTTTTCGGTACGTATAAGTGTTCGATTGAGTCGATTCGAGTAAAAAAATTAGATTATTTAAGTTGAATTATTATATTTTATAATTTGATTTTTTTTAATTTGAACCGATTTTATCGAGTTCAATTTGATTAATTTTTTGAATTTATATATAAATTTTAATTCTACTATTCATAATACTATAGTACTATTTAATTCTAACTTAAACGATTTTCTCTTTATATATACATATATATTTCTTCGTATTATTTTTTACGTGTGTAAATAAGATTTTGAATTATTATTATCATTAAATACTTAAGGTATGAATATGTCATTTCATTAAATTACAGATTTCATTAAAAAATTCATTACTATCTAGGTAAGGTCAAGACGAGACCAAAAAAAGGATAAATTAAAAATATATAAAATAAATAATATAATACGAAAGATACAACTAAAAACTGTATTAAATAAAATAAAAAAGTGATCATATTGTAAAGAAAAAAAAATTAAAAGGTGAATTAAAAAAATATAGCTAGAATAAAACTGAAAATGAAATTATAATGACTAAATATACAATTAAGACCTTAGAGAAATTTGAATTCGACTCAAAATTTAAAAAAATTCAGTCAATCGATTTGACTCGAATAACTCGGCTCATATAATTCAAAATTGAAAAAATTCGAGTTGGACCGAATTTTGCTCATTCATATTTTTTAGAAATTTTAATTTTATTATTTTGGATTAAAAAAATTCATTTCAATTATTAATTTTTCTCTCTTCGTAAGATTTTAGTATAAACATCGAAAAACTCTAAAACATGTGACGCACATCGTTAAATATTATTAATGCAATACGCTATTCTACATAATTAATTTTAAAATTTTATATAATTATATATTTTATTCTATACATGCTATCAATTTAGTTAATATTATTTACTCATTCAATCCTAATTCAAAATAATTCAAGTAATTTAACCCTCAATATTTAAAAAATCTATCAATTCAGTCCTAATTTCAATATAATTCAATAACTTAATTTAATTTAATCCTCAATATTTAAGAATTTTATTTATTTATTCCAAAAATATTAAAAATAAAAAGAAGGATAATATATCTCATAACTAAAAACTAATCCATCCCCAATGCATAGATAAACAACAATGTTGGACCATATAATTTTTAAAAATTAAATATATATGATATTCATTTTATAAATAAAATGATATCTCTTTTAAAATAAAATAATACATCATTTATAAATAATTAATTTTTAAAAATATTATATTGAAGGTTACTCAATTATTCATAAATTTATCATTGAGTTGCTTAATTATCAAAAATTATAATTTGATCACTATTAAAAATTTACTCGAGTCACTCCTACGTTAAAATATCAAAATATTATACAATTATTAATAAACTATTATATTTAATATATTTGTAATATTATAAATTTTATATAATAAAATATTATTGTAATTAATCGTATTTATTCATATGTTTTATTTAATCACTTTATATAAGTGATAAAGTTGATTTAGTTGTTTAGCCTTTAGTTTTGTACAATTAGTCTCGAGTTGGAACAATTTTGATTCCTTTTTATTTTCTTTAATTTTTATCAATAAATTATTTTTAATAAAACATGTTATCATTTTATTTAATTAAATTAAAATTATAATTAAACTAATATAATAGGGATCGAATATATAACTTTATAAAAAAAATTAATCGTCACCTCATCCTCTTTATTAATTTTTTAATAATGGTGATCAAAATAGAAAAAATTCAAAAGTTTAATGGTCTAATTGAGTTATCTAGTTTATGATCAAAGTAAATACGCCCAAATAGTTCAGTGGTTACATGAGTAATTTACCCTTATAATTATTAGTTTTAAATTTCTTTAACCTTTCTAAGTATTTGATTTTTAATTATTTTTAAATAATTAGGAATTCTTTTATTTTTATTTATAATTTTTAATATTTTTGCTTTCAACAAATTATAATTTCTTAATACATTTTGAATTTTTATTGATATTTTTATTTTAAATATTTATTTTAAATTTTAAATATTTTTTGTCTTTATAATTTTCAAGGTTTTACCCTAACCAATCCAGACTAGTAATGTCATGGGTTAAATCGATTCAAGTTTTTAGTTGACCGACCAAATTTATTAAAAACAATTTTAATGATTTAATTATAAAAAATAATTAATTTTTAAAAATTAATTATAAACAATCAATTTTAAGGATGTAATTATAAAAAATATAAAGAGAGTATTATTATAAAATATCTCTAAAAATATATAAAAAATTAAATTATTAGTCATGGGTTGGGTCGATCGGATTTTTTATCCTAAATTTAAATCTAACCCAACCTCACTTTTTAAAAAAACTCGACTATATACAAACTTGACTTTTTTAAAAAGAAAAATGAACCTAATCATATACGAACCCAACTTAAAAAAAAAAATTAACCATTAATCGAAATGAATTATTTAAATTGTTATTTTAATTCCAACGTTCGTTATGATGATTAGATTTTCAGATCGTGGATACCCAAAAAGAATAAAATCAAGTTTGTTATAACTATAAAATTTAATAAATGTATAAATTTCGCATCAAATAAATAAATATGAAGTCAATAGATAGGAATAAGTTTATCAATTTGAGAATTTTAAAAAATATACTGGGATATTATTTGAGTTTTTAATTATATATAGAGATTTTCTAAATATAATTTTTCTGGCGCGCCAATAATAAGTTTGACTAAAGACCTGTTTTTAGTTACTTAAAAGTATTAGATTTTTTTAAACCGGTTTTTTATCCAAACCCAAAAGTAGGGTTGAGTATGGTTAACTGTAAAATCAAAAATCTAATCTAATCGAGGTATTATGGTTCATAAATTTACGATCTGTGTGGTTAATCGCGGTTAACTGAATTAAACTGAATTTGATTTTTTAATTGGTTTTTAATTATTTTTATAAGGTAAAAATATATATTTTGTATTTAAAATATTATAGATATATTTTTATTTTTTATTTTTTTAATTAAAAATAAGTTTTTAATAAATATTTATAAAAATATCTCAAAATGTTTACCTTTTAATGTTTAAAAGTCATAAAATAAAGCTATTTTGTCAAGATAAAATATAAAATTTTAAAAATTAGCGTTAATATGGAAAAACTGAGAACTAAGGTTAACCAAACCGAAAACCGATGATTACTAAAATAGCTTACCGAATTAAACCGAAATCGAACCGAATGCAGTCAAAAGCTAGAATTTATGGCTTTTGAGTTGATAAGCTAGTTTAAAAATAAAATTACTTATTTACCCTTATAATATATTGTTAAAATAATATATATATATACACATATAATTATAAAATAATATATATTTGATAATATTTATATCAAAATACAATTATTTTATTTGTAATTTATTTTAATATTTATGTAACACCCTCGACCCGGTGTCCGTGTCACATTGGGCCTCCGACCCAAACCTGTATTTTAAAATTTCTTTCCAAAAGCCCAAAAATAAAATCAAACTCAAGTCTAAATACGGTCCATAAAATCCATATAAGTTAAAACGTAAGCCCATAATAATTTAAAGTGAGTGGAGCTACAAAATATTACAAACCATTTAAAGCATTCGACCCAAATTAAAATAAACAGAGTTACATATACATATAGGGTTCAATATAGTACTAGCCCGCTATCTAATAGTTGTACTCTGACACATAGTCGACGCTGAAATCCAAACCTCGATGGTGCTCCACAAAAACCGGCCTCACCTAACCTACGCACGAAAACACATTTCGAACGCTGAGCTACAAAAGCTCAGTGGATACGTCGAACTCGACCAACATCATGCATAACATAACCAAAGCAAAACATATAAACATCGTGCATGATATGATGGCCTATCACGCATACAGCATATACATATCACATCATAAAAGAAACACAAGTGAGGCCTGCGTCCACACAATATCGGAATCCTACACTCAGGATTGAGGTCTCTTTCAAATCCTATGCCTGGAATGTTACATCGGACATCTTCGAATGAGGCCGCCCAACGTTCGAAAAATAAGGGATAGAGTTCGCCCAATCAATCCCATGCTTGGAATGTTACATTGAACATCTTCGAGTGAGGCCGCCTAACACTCGGAATAAAAGTCTTCAATACATCACCTGGAATGTTACATCGGATGACCTTCGACGTGTTGCAACATTTTTGGATATCCGGATTTCCATCAAACAAATACTCAACCACACACAACGATCCACCTAGGATCTCCACATCAAGACATACTAGGACTCATCAAAACTTAGCCTTTGGTTTTAAATCATCAATAGTGGTATAACAAATCCTTTCGTTGTTTAAGATTCATTAGGACACATAATTACAGTTATCGAACCTCAATCTCTACTTATCTTGGCAAAATTACGTAGGGGTATTGATACTCCTGAGTGGGGTATCGAAACACCCTGTATCGATACCCACCCAAAGAGGATATCGAAACACTAGTATCGGTACTAGTACCGATACCCTTTGACCAACTTTAGGGTCAACAAAAGGGGGATTATCTGCTTCAATACGAGTATCGAATCACGGATGCCACTGGAAGGTTCGGTATCGAAACCCGTTTTGATACACCTACCCCATTAGCCTATTTCTCTCTCAGGTCTGCACGATTTGCAGGTCTGCACTTAAGAATTTCTAAGGATCAGTCCCAAACTTACTCTAATAGATTCTAAAGCATTCCAACTTGATATTATGATTATTTGGAGTGTTTTAACATCAATTTCAAGTCATTAAACACACTTACACAATTTCCACCATTAAAGCTTATTAAGCTACAAACCAAGCACACATGCACAAAATCTACATGAATGCTACCTACCATAAGATGAATGTTGATAGGGGGAGTTGGGAGTGTTAACCTCTTGCAAAAACAACAACGAAACCCGAACTCCCCTCTACTTCAAGCTTTCTCTTTGCCTAGCCTTTGAGATGAAGCTTCCATTTCTTTCTCTACAAGAAGGAGGTTAAACAAGCAATTAGGCATTGCTTGGTGATGTTTTTAACTCTAAGAAAACATCAAGAATCACAGAACAACCCCTTAAAAACTCTCATTCCCGGATTGCACCTTAAACCCTTACTAAAACCTTTCCGTCACCAAAATTATCCATTCTTACCTTGTTTAATAGATCCTTGGATGCTCTACAACTCACCCTCAAGCTCCTAAACAAGATTTCCACTTAAACTCCAAAAGATATCACCTTTCTCTATGAGATTTGATGAAAGAAAAGAGGAAAAACAAGAGGAAATGGGTGGTGACTTCACCCTCTGATTTTCTCTGCAGAAAATCAACCCCCTTCCCCTTCTCTTTGTCCTCAACAAGAGAAAAGACCAAAAAGCCCCTTACCAAAACCTCTCAAACCCAACAACACTCAAGCCCAACCAAACTAGTAGCCCAACAAGGCCAAAAAACTCTCAACTCGGGGACCAAAATCAAAGCTCAAACTCTTGAGTTAACCCGATACTCGTATCCGAATCCGGATCATTACAATTTATATTGAGAATAAAATTATTTTATTTTTAATTGTTATGTTCGTATAAAATCTAAAATATACTTTATATTTTTAAATTAAATTTTACAAAAAAATATTTTTTTATTATAATTTAAGTTGATTTATTTAATAATCATAAAATTAATAAAAATTTAAAATTTTTATGTAACTTTCTAAAATCACTTTTTCTATCACACTTTTAAAATTGTTATGAATAAAGTAAAATATAAGAACAAAATAAGAGAACAAAGATGAGAGACAAAAGAGAGAGATTTGTATTATATTCTCAAAGTAGGATTGTATACAATCTTTGTCCAAAAGTCTATATTTATAGGCATGAGATAGAAACCCTAATTCTAATGGGTATTAAACCATAATAATAAAGCCCATTAAGCTTTAACTTAATATATGAATATCCACCATGAATAAATATATTCATAACACTCCCCCTTGGATATCCATGAAGATAATGTGCCTCGTTAAAACCTTACTAAGATAAAAACCCTGTGGGAAAAAATCTTAGTAAAGGAAAAAGAGTAAACACATCTTTGATACGCATAACATGTTGCCTCATTAAAAACCTTACCAGAAAAACCCATTGGGACAAAACCTCGGTTAAGAGAAAAAGAGTGCAACGCGTATTTACTCCCCCTCATGAAAATATCACATAAGACCTTTGAATCTTCATAATTCAATATTGAATACAAACTTCAAATGTTGAAGTAGATCATGCATTAGTGGATAAATCTTCCAAATCATTGCTTGAAATGATTCATTGAATAATATTCATCTAAAAATTATGAGGGACGAAACTTGAAAAAATATATTTCATTTTATCATATTTGATATATCCATATTAAGATATAAATTTTTTATTATCTCAGTACAAGATAGTTTGCATCTTATCTTGTAAAAAACATTCACATATCTTCAGGATATGTTTAGCCAAACACATATTTCGGCTTTGCCTCATACATACGATGCTTCCAGATCAAATAATGTATATATTATGCTTTTAGACTAAGAATATCATTACCCTTTTCTTGAGGCAGAAAGAATCTTTGTTTATATTAAGAGACCTAGCAACCATAAAGTTGATCAATGAATATGAATTCTTCATGTAAAGTCTCTTTCATATTTTTCTGTATGTTGATTGATGCACAAGGATTTGAGATCTCTTCACGAGTCTCAACGATATTCAAATCATCGACATACACAACAATAAAAATCTAGAGCTAAACCTCTTAATAAAAATGCTCGGGAAAATTAAACAATTCATATAGCATTATGCTAATAAGTATTCAATGAGGCGATCATACCAAATACGCCTAAATTGTTTCAAGCTATAAAAGGAATATATTCAATATGATTGAATAATGTTCTCAAAAACTTGAATGAACTGCTTATGGTAATCAAAATCTTTCCGGAAGTTTCATATAAATATTACTGTCAAGAGGCCCATTCAAATATGATGTAACAACATCCATTAGGCAGAAATCGAGTAATTTTATCTATTGCCAGACTGATTAAAATATAAAAGTAGTTGCATCCACCACGAGGAATATATTTTCCTCATAATCAATTTCATGTGTTTGTGAGAATCCTTTTGCAACCAAATGAGCTTATATCTCATTATTTTCCCTTTTGATTTCTCTTTCTCACAAAGGCTCGTTTATATCCACGAGCTTTACACATTTTAATTTACGGGCTATAGGCCCAAATACATCACTTTTTAAAAGAGATTTTAGTTTCGCCTCAATTGCCTCTTTCATGTTGGTCAATCATTTCTTTGTTTACATTGCCCAATTGACAATGATTCATGATCTATATCATCAAATAAAATCTCTAGTGCTATATTGTATGCAAATATATTAACAACGTCGATTTAATTTTAATTCCACTTATTACCAGACATGACATAATCTATTGAGATCTCTTTATTATCAGGTACCTGAGTCATGTCAATATCTCTGTTGGAGACCATTTAATCTCTTCTAGAGATTTTCATAATCATTGATTCCTCGATCAGACCATCATAAAATATAGCTTTTTTTTTCTTTTTCGAGGATCTCTTATCTTTGGAACTTACTTGTTTACTACGCTTTAAGCGTAAGTTAGACTCATTAGCAACTAGAGTTTGTCCTTCTATGATATCAAATTTAATCGGAGCATTCATAGCTGGTATACGTGACTTAGTCACTCTTTTAGGGTCAGCAAAATCATCTGGCAATCGATTTGCTAAATGAATTATCCATTGAACTCATAGTTCACATTTTGTAACACGTGGATCAAAAAGATAAAATGATAATTTATTCTAACTTATTTCTTTCCCCAGTTATTTATTTTCTCCCCCTAATGTTGGATAAATTGAGTCATTAAAATGATAGTCAATAAATCAGGTTGTAAATAAATTTCCTATCAGAAGCTCAAGATATTTAAATCTGATACATATTCCCAATAAAACTCATCTTTGTGCGTTGTGGTAGAGCAATTAGAACATATATCGCACACAAAAAATCTAAGATAAGAAATATTTGGTTCTTGACAAAAAACTATTTGCAATGGAGAGAACTTATGATCATTTGTTGGCTTGATACGATTGTGATACTACATGTAAAATTACATGTCATCAACATTATCAAGACTGATTGTCTTTAGAAAATAATCTAGAAAATGTGTTTATAATTTTATCAACTGAGCAAGTTGCCTCGCAAACACCAAGTTGTAGGTTTAATAATAAGGATACACATAACCATTTAGTCGATGCATCGATAAAAATCATAAAATATCTAGATGGTCTTTAAGAAAGGTGTATGGGCCCATATATATCACCTTGTATTCGTTTCAGAAAATTAATAACACTCTATCTTAGATTTTGATGATTGAATAATCAAATTGCTTTCATAACAAATATCACGTGAAATATTACCATGAAGAAAATCTTAGTTCTTCAATAAATGACCACATGAAAGTGTCAGCAAATTTTCGCATCATAATTGAACCGGGATGGTCTAACCGGTCATGCCAAATAAAATTATCAATAAACATCTAGTTTACAATATCATGAGCTTCAATTTGTACTAATTCTTATGTAGTACAATATGGATGATAATGCATGTAATTTTGTCAAAATTTTCTTATTGCCTTGAGTTATACTCGTAACATTGAGATAATGAACATCCCTTTGATAGATATTCTCAATATATTTCTGCAAATATCTTTAAAATTCAAGAAGTCTCTTTGCGACTTTGACGAGCATAATGCACTGTAAATATGAAATAAAGTTCCATTTGGCAATAATATATTTGCTCAGTCGGAGCCTTCTATGATATTAGTACTTCCAGATATAGTATTCACATTATTCCCTTGAATTTAAAATGAGAAAATATGCATAACCATGCACCTAATATGTGCTTTATTTCATTCACTTCGGGGAATAAAAAATATATGCTTTGTACCATTCACTTCAGGGAATAGAAAAATATTAAAAAAATAGCACATCATATCAAATTAGATCAAAGATAAGCTCTCAAGAGCTCTTTCGAAGCACTGATATTTTAGTACTTTGAGATATAGTACTTTTATTTCCCTTGTATTTAAATGGGAAAATATTTCTTATGCTTAAATATTTTATGAGTACTTACACTTTCTGCTAAGCATAAATCGTCATAAATTATTGCATATTTTATTCTGAAAGTAATCATATTCTTTTAAGAAAAAAAATTAACATAAAAAATAAATAAATAATATATAAAGTAAGTTAATATAAATAAATAATAAATAAAAATAAATTAACATAAAATAAAATAAATAAAAGATCTAAAGAAAATAAAATAAATGGCGGATTACTCTCTTGAAGGATTATGAGAAAATTATCAATATCCAATTGAGTTGGATCAATAACGCTATTATTTTCGCCACAAAGAAAATCTGTTTATATTTTCTTTAATTTATCAATCATGATTATGGATAAAGTCCATAATACTTTGGCGTTTGACAAGTATGTGATAAATAGTTTGTACCATCACATTGATAACATAAAGATTTTGATATAATCTCTATCATTCTTGTCATCTTTATAATTCTACTTCTGGTGGATATAAGCATTCTCAAAAGAATCATCTTATCCATGTTTATTTTATGACCTCAATCGCAACCACAATTACTAATGTGGCTTTTATTCATTCCGCTAAAAAATATCACATTCACTTCAGGAAATGGAGCGGAGACTGATAGATATTTAAAACCCTTGTATGATATTGTGTCTATAAGACAACATTAATGTGTGAAAAGTGGAGTATGTTTTTCTAACATATCCTCACCAGTGATACTCTTGCACATAATTGAATTTTATTCACTAACCATATAGTGAATTATCACGTTTGTATTCACTTCAAGGAATCAAACAAATTCAATAATCGCATGGAATAAACATCATGCTTGCATTCACTTCAGGGAATGACATAAATCAAATAATCGCATAAAATAATTATCATGCTTGCATTCACTTCAGGAAATGCTTCCCATAAAAATTCTTTGATCAAGACGATTTTCGTAACTTGAACTTGGGAGAAGTTTATAGTCGAGTTTTTTCGATATAAAAATAGTATTGCTTTCAAGCAAATATAAACTTTATAATATTCATACTATTAAATAGTAATTGATCAACAAATATAAACTTTATAATATTCATACTAAACCAGTCCACAAGGTCCTTTAAAAACTTAACCATCCCATTAAATAAGTTGAAGATTCATTAAACTGTGAGACGTTACCCTTCCATAATGTGATGTGTTTCCAATGCCAATAAAAAGTAACCCATCCAATGGTATTTAACATCCAGAAAACCGCCAAATAAAATGTGTCCCATGCCGAAATATCACAAGTACCGCCTCGGCCCGAACCATCGCAAGGAAAACTATAACCGAAATCCTTTTTATCCGGCATTAACTTGGAACCGAGCGCATCTAAAGCGCCTTTTACTAAGATCAATGTAGTTGTATGTAAACCTAGAGCAATAGCATGATGAACCAAGAAGTCTCCAGGACCTATTGTTAAGAATAGTGAATTACTATTTTCATTAACAACATTTAACCAGCCAGGCAACCATATGCTTCGACCCGCATTGAATGTTGGGCCATTCGTTGAAGATAAAAGTACATCGAACCCATATGAAGTTTTACCATGAGCAGATTGGATCCATTGGGAAAATATAGGTTCGATCAAGATTTGTTTCTCCGGAGTCCAAAAAGCAAGCATGACATCATTATGGACATAAAGTCCCAAAGTATGGAATCTCAGAAAGAGGCTGGCCCAACTTAAATGGGATATGATAGCTTCTTTATGGTCTAACATTCTTGCCAATACATTATCCTCATTTTGTTCCGGATTGTAATCTCTAATAAAAATATAGCTCTGTGGGCAAAAGCTCTTGTCATGATGAATCCTGCGATGTATTGGTGATGGTAAGAACCTCCTTTGAGACCAGTAGCCTCGCAGAACGGGATGTCCAGCCAATATACTCGGATTAAACCAACATAACAAAGAACATATTAATTAATTAAAGGTTTAATATTTGTTCCAATATCATGTAATAATTTGAACATGATTAAAAACATAAACTTCATCGTAATAATAAAACAAACAAATATTGGTTGTAATAAAGACAAAAAAAAATCTCAAATTAAATAAATAAAATATACCGAACTTTCCACTAATTTGAATATATGGTAGATTTAGTTACCAATATCTTATTAAAATCTTTTTCAAGAATTGTCGACAAGAACCACGGTATTTGAGCCACTTTATCGCTACACAAATACCAAACAACCAAAGATTTTAATAAATTAAAAATTAAATCAAAGATCAAGAGAGAAAAATAACCGATAATTAAAATATAATTGAGGGAGAAGAATTTATCTTTGATTTATGCTAGTAATAAATTCTTTTCAATAATTCCTTCAAGATTCGAACAAAAACACCTCTGTTGGTTAGAGTCTCTTGCTGATAACGTGTTGTGAATAAAGTAAAATATAAGAACAAAATAAGAGAACAAAGATGAGAGACAAAAGAGAGAGATTTGTATTATATTCTCAAAGTAAGATTGTATACAATACTTTGTCCAAAAGTCTATATTTATAGGCATAAGATGAAAACCCTAATTCTAATGGGTATTAAACCCTAATAATAAAGTCCATTAAGCTTTAACTTAATATATGAATATCCACCATGAATAAATATATTCATAACAAAAATAACTTTTTTTAACCATACTTTTTATAAGAAATGTCAAACTAAGCCTAACATAATTTGAAAATTTGCAAGTGGGAACCCAATAAATATATGTTAAAAATCTAAAAAATTTATATATCATGTCACATATTACGTTTATAGTGTATTACATGAATTTTTGTAACGAAAATAGACCGAATGGTATACATTGTAATCGAAAAATTTTAGAGTTAAATTTACAAAAAAATCTTCAAATAAAAAAATGATTACGATATACAACTTTAAAGACTAAAATATCATTTATTTTATTTATTTATAAGATCAATATTTTTTATTAAAATATATAGAGAAGAAAAATAAATTATCAGTGTCTTATAATTAGGGTGTTTAGTTTAAAAGATATCATATCGATTTATATCATATATCATATAATTTTGTTTATGTTATAAATATATGAATTGCATTTTAAAATATTTTAATACGATTATAAGATAATTATTTAATCTGATTTTATATGTGAATAAATTTACGTATATTTATAAACTAAACTATTTAAATTAACCTATCTAAAAAATAACTCACTCTTTATCACTTAGGCCACTCAATGAGTTGAAATACATAATAACTCGCTTATTATATTACATTACATTATAATAACTCTAATTATATAGTGTTGTTATATTTAAATAATTAGTGGTATAAAAGATATAAATAGGAGTTAGAAAGATATAAATTCGGGTTCAGGTTGAGTCAGTTTTTCAAGGGTGATCTTGGGTCGGGTCAGATTCAAGTTTAAGCTAGAAAAAGATTTGATCCGACCCGATCCGGAACTAATAATATAAATTTTTCTTATATATTTTAGGGATATTTGCAAAAATATCCCTCTTCATATTTTTTATACAATTAGGTCATTAAAATTATTTTTTTTATAATTTAGTCTTTAAACTTTTTTAAATGATTCGGGTTGGATCGAGTCGGACCAGATTTTAAATCTTAAAAATTGGGTCGGATCGATTTTTTTCACCCTAAACTTAAGTCGAGTTTGGTGGAGAGTATGATTCTTTGAATCGGGTGTAAGAGGGCCGGAAATCCAATCCAACCCGATTCGTGTCCATCTCTACTTGTAATTACGAAAAATAATTAGGCATGAAACATATGTAAAGGGTATCAATCTTAAAATAATATTTAGAGCCAGTTACGAATTGTTTTTAGAAAGTTTGATGATAAAATAATTTTAAAAAATATTTTAAATTATTTGAATTAAAATAAAGTGTTTGAGATTATTATAATTTTTTTAAGTAGTTAAAATATTTATTTCAAATATTTTTTAAAAAATTAATAAAAATATAAAAGAATTGATAATATAGATGAAGATAAATGAGTATTTTGTTTAAAATTACTTTTAAAAAAGATAAATTAAAAAAATGGTTTTGAAAAACACTTTTTAAATTAGAAAATCCTATAACGTACGTCTAAACATCACTAGCATTGAGTACTGTTGAACACTATTAAATTAATTAATAAAGATTAAAAATCTTAAGGACTCAATGTATAATTATATATTATTTAAAAATTAAATTTTAATTAAATTAATTATACATTAAATCTTTAAATTTTTAAATTTTTATTAATTAATTTAATGGTATTAACAATATTTATTATTAATGGTGTTCAACATGCATTAGACTCATCCTTTTAAATCAAATTAAAAAATATTTTTAACTTAAAAGTTACATATTTTAAATTATTTTTATCCTATAAATATATTTTAAATCTGAAATCACTTTTTAAAAATAATGTCGAAAGTAACCTTAATTTAACTAAAGAACCCGACCACTTGGTCTTTTGTTTAATTAATTGTAATGATTAATTAAGTAGCATAACAAAGATAAGTATCCACTAGACTAATTAATTAAGAGCGTACAATGATGACCACATAAAAACATGCCTACATTACTTATTACAAAACTAATGATGTTTTTTTTTTTAAATTTATTTGTTATCTTGGTAGGTGTCTTGGAGCTTTAACGTATTAGAATTGCCTAGCTTATTTGACTTGAAAATTAATTTAATTTTAAGGTTAAAGTCATCATTATCATTGAAAGTTAAGGTTGGGTTGGGAAGTAATTTTTATATCCGATATTAAAAAATTAAATTTTATATTATAATTTTTATTTTTAAATTTTAAACCTTAAAACTGTATTTAGTATTGTGTTCTAAATCAGTTTTTGGGTAAAAAACTGATTTAGAACGCAGAAGCAATGTTAAACAGTTAACTTTTGGAGAAAAAATTGCGTTTGAAAAATGTTTTTCAATCCAAACGCAAAAGTTAAAATTTTTGACTTTTGCGGTTAGAAAAATACTTTTAAGAGTCAGATTATAATTTTAACCTTCATTTACTATGTTTTATTATAATTTAATTTTTATAAATACGTAAATATATTAAACATAAATTATTTTTTATTTTAAAAATTATATATTCATATAAAATTTTTAAAAAACACTTTTGAAAAACACTTTTGAAAAACACTTTTCTCAAAAGCACTTCTGAAAACACTTTTTAAAAATTATTTTTATATTTTTTTATTAATATTTTTTTATTTTATCATGATTTAAGTTAATATTATAATACGAAAGAATTTGATTATCATTTAAATATGTATTTTTTAACTTATAATATTATATTTAAAATAGTCATTTATTTTCTCAAAATCACGTTTTGACAGAAATACTAAACACATATATCAAATCAAAAATTCCAAAAAAAATTCACTACATTTTTTCATCGTACTTTTCAAAAACAATACTAAACTGGCCTTAAAAATAACTTTAAATTTTATTTTTAGTATTAGATATATAAAAATATTTAAATATTTATATTTTCCTCATGACTTTAAATTTCAATTTCTTTGTTTATTGATAATTTAGATTATGTCAAATCTCGTCTGTTAATTTAGACAGATCTGTCCTTGTAATTCGTTTTTGTGTCCATTTCAGACATGGTAATCCATAGATCAGCATATGTTGAAACTATGGTCGTCAACTTTGTCTTCCTTTCTTACCTTATGCTTAGAAGGTTAGTTTTTTGACTGTCAATTATCATATTCAACTTTTTTTTTTCCGATAAGTTACTATCGAATTATCATAAGTCTTTGTTATACGATAACAATAAATATAACAATCGTAAAATAAAAAAGAATTGACACTAAAAAAATCGTGACAAAAGATAAGAATTTCACTATAATATATAAAAGTTACTAGAGATGTTAACATGTGCAAGGGTGCAACGTGTAGAGCAGTGACGTATTCAGAAATTTTTTTAAAAATAAATATTGAATATATATATATATATATATTAAGTATCAATAAAATATTTTTTTATACATAATCCAGTATAAAATTTAATAGTAGATACGCTCAATAAAATAAATAATCAATAAAAAATAGATTTATAGTATGAGTACAAAATAGATAATAAAAATATATATTTTCAGGACGAACATAAAAAAATAGACACCTGGTAAATAAATAATCAGTAAAAGAAATTTATATTTTCAGGGTGAGTACGTGCCCTCGACAATCGATATAATTTATATTTGCCGTTGGTTTAGAGGACTTATGGGGTCACACCCTCTAAAATTTTTAAAACTAAAATTCTATCTTTTAATTTTTTTTAAAAAATATATTTTGGCCGCTAAAAAATTTTAAAATCCTTACTAAGGTACAAAATATTTGAATTTTTTACTAAATTCATCACATATATTTTAAAAATTTTAATTAATCCTCTCAAAATTTAAAAAAATTTAATTAGTCCTCAAAATTTTTGAAAAAGAAAATAAATTGATTCCTTCTAAAATTTTGAAAATTTAGTTTAAACTTCTATTATTTCTTAAGTTCTAAATCGTTCACCTTAAACTTTTTTATCAAGTTTCGTCAATGCATGTGACACACACTTAACCCCAGCGGTGGATCCATGCTTTGAATAGGGTGAGTCCGTGCCCACCTTGAATTTTTTGTAGTTTATATATTTACCCTTATTTTTTTTAATTTTATGAATTAGTCGTTAAAATTTTATAATATTTAAGCTTTATGCCCACATGAGATTTTAAAATTTCATACGTGCCTATCCTCAAATAAATTTCTGAATCCGCCACTACATAACCCTAATAGTTTAATATATATATATATATGTTTATTTTTTTCTTATATCGATACGAATACAGAAATATGATCTTTCGAATATATGAATACTATAAGTTTAGATGCATGAACTATGAGCATAAATAAACAATTCTTACAGGATTCCACTATAGATTAAGTGCTAAGCACGGCCTTATCTGGTTCATCTCTACACCAACAACGGATAATATATACTATACAAATGTGCTAAGCATGCAGTTCATTGAATACCTATACAAATACTGGAAAAAATGAGGGTAAAATTATGATTTCAGTCCTTGTATTTTATTTTATGTTGCGATTTAGTCCAAATACTTTAGTTTGACACAATTCAGTTCTCCTATAATTATTATTATGCTTTACTACAAATCAGTGACACTGTTAAAAGTGTTCTTAGAGTGTTGTTAGTACAGAATATTGATGATGGTAATAAGAGTGAATTATGTTAAGGTAAAATACGTTGGCGTTTCAGAGATTTTAGGGTTTTTGTGTAATTTATTAAAATGAGATTTTTATTTTATAATCAGTAATATATATAATTTTTCTTTCAAAAAATTACTTTAATATAAAAATATTATTAGATTATCCTTTTAAACAAAAAAAAAATAAATATTAAACATTTAAAAATCAAATATTTTCAGTTTTTACCTAATAGGTGACTTTTTTTAAGTTTTAGATAATTGTTAAATATAACATAATTATATATATATTTAATTTATTTTTTTATTTTGGGTCCTTTTCTTTTAAAGAACCTGTACGGTTGCTCCTACTGCGCTTGTCCAGAACCTTAATATAATTTTATGCCAACGTTAAAAAAATAAATTATAAGTCTTAACCATAAAATTTAAATATTAAACTATAAAATATACAATCTAAAAATATATTATACCCATAATTTATTAAATTTTAACTTTAAATCTTAAATTTAATTTTTAGTGTTTGAACGTAAAAATTAACACAAAAATGATAAAAAAAAATTCTATTCTAAAAAAAGACATGATCTTAGACAGCATGCAAGGAGCATATGTCGAATTCTTTCTTTCTTGTAATAAAGTAAAGTCGAATTCGAATCGGATATCATAATACTTAAAATTAACTTGTTCATTAATTATCAATTTTAATTCGATTTTTTTAATTAAACTTGAATAACTCGTAAATGTAAGTGTCTCATTTACTCAGACAACTTTCCCTGCAGTGTGAAAAAAGAAAAACAGAAAACATGTGAAGTAAACCTTGGAAACTTCCATAATGATGAAATTTACAGTTACAAAAGGAGACACACTTTTAGAACTCCTTGGTCAATTGTTGGAAGCTTGAAATGACCAAACACTGTTTTTTTTTTTCAGTTGTAAGAAAAGTTGAACTTTAATGAATAAAGCTGTCCCATGAGAGAAATGAATCCACACTATCAACCCATTGCTTTAGAGATTCTTCTTGGACAGTGGAAGTGGTTTCCCCCATTGAAGATTTGTTCGATTCTTCGATCGAATACGAAGAACAAGTGTTAGAACCTTGGTTTAACCATGAATCCAAATCGAAACTCTCACATAACATTTGATAGTTGTTGAGAAGATCATTTGTTTCCTCGAAATTCAATTGGATTTCCTCCGGTTTCTCGTCGTCGTTTCTCGGAGAAACTTCGATTGTGTCTCGTTCCTTATCGTCTTCTGGCTTACTCGGTGAATTCCCATTGATTTTCTCTGTTTTCTCAATAGGCTTGTGTGTCACGGGGTCTAACCCGAGTAGCTTCAACTTCTTCTTGATTTTAGTATTCCAATGGTTCTTGATTTCGTTATCGGTACGGCCCGGGAAATGCGATGCAATCTTCGACCACCTAGGAGATACGTTCATCGTTCATGTTAGATTTAACCGGAAACACGAAACGATCATCGAGTTTACGAGGTTTACCTATTTCCGAGACGCGAATGAAGTTGAATAATCTGATCCTCTTCGGATTCGGTAAATGCTCCTCTCTTAAGGTCTGGTCTAAGATAATTAATCCATCTTAGCCTGCAACTTTTCCCACATCTTAACAACCCTGCAACCATCACCATACAGAACATCAAACATTATCCGAGCCGCTAAATCGAAATTTAATTCAATTGATTCATACAAGAATTTTTTTACCTGCAAGTTTGGGGACAATTCTCCAACAATGGATACCATTGTTGAGTATAAAATTCATGAGCTTATGATCTTCCTCGATCGTCCACGGTCCGCGCTTTAACCCGACCTTATCGCAACAAGGTTGACGTCCCATTTTCCGGATCAACTCGGAGGCGAAAACACAGCGACAAAGGGTGTTGCTTAAAAAGGAAGATAAAGATGGTACTCGAGCTTAAGACAGCTCATTCAAGCATTTGTGTTTTTTTTTAAGACAAAGATGTTGAAGAAGGAAAGCATGGAAGATGTGTAATAATAAAAATGGCAAACTCTATAATTTGAAGACAATAGAAATGATCTCTTTATATAACAAACCAAAAACGTGGGTCATGTTCCTTGACAAAGCTAACATTATTATTTTCATTGGTTTTAATTTATATAAATATAAAAATAAAAGAGAAAAAAAAAAAAAAACAGACAATTGATGAGATTCCTTGGGGGATAAAGCTGGCCAGTTTTGTCGTTGGGGACAACTTTATCATCTGTAAGGAAGAGTTAAAAGGAGATTCCTTAAGTTCAAGTTTTGAGTTTTGTTCCTTGACAAACAAGTCAATGTAATTTAGTTGATGACAAAAATGGTTTAATTTAATTAAGATAGCAGCAGAACTGGAGATTTTAAGTCATTATAAAATGGTAAAAATGGAGATTTAAATAATAATTTTATTTAATTTTATAAAATTTTTATAACGGTATCTTATATGTTACGATAAGTGAGAAATCAATATTTAAAGTATAATAGACGTAAATTAAGTAAAAAAATAAAAATCTCGTTATTTCATATTGATGGGATAAATAACGTGAAAAATATTTATAAACATTTACTTATTTAAAAAATATTGTATCTTTCATGCAAGGGGTGTGAAACCAATTCCATTCATGTTGGGTTGTACTTGTTTAACATGAATCTCATGAATGTTCGGATTAGTTGAGTCATTTAGATATTTTAACTTTAAATTTTTTATTATAAATAAAATATTTTTTAAAAAATATTTTAGATTTAGATAATTTTTTGAATCAGTTATAGTAGTTATAGTAGTATCTGTTTTAGAATATACTATCAATCATTAGACATTTATCGTTCGATCATTCTGCTGTCATTATTGTGCTTGAACCCGTGATTTTTAGGAACAACAATCGTTCCTTTAACCATTCATGTAAGATGATTCATGCAAATAATTCAAATTTGAAGAATAAATAATCATTAATACGAAATATTTTATTTTTCATATTCTTCTCCATTCCTCTATATATCGAGTCAATTTTTAATTTTCAATAACTCAAAAATATTTAAAATTTTTAAAATTATATATTATTTTGGATAATCTCTACAGTCCTATTACTGTTAAAGATCATCCGTTGTTATATACTAAGAGACTGTCAACTAAAATAACTCAAAGTATCGTAGAATGATCTTCTATAATACATGATTAAAATCAATTAATTAATAAATCAAATATAAATAATTATTAAAATAAACGATTATATCGAAGGCATCATTGATGACAAGATCAAGAGGCTGAAATATATAAACTATATTTATTATATTAATATTAAGCAAAGTCAAGTCCATTTATTTTATATATAAATATATAAAGGTAAACAGAGAGGAAATAATGGAAGTATACAAGGGGAACAGACAGGGACCCTTGAGGCCGGTGAAATGATGAAGAGACTAACCATAATAGGAGACAACATGGTCACAAAACCTTCATTATATACACAAATTCTCGATTGAAGTTCGATATAAGTATCGAATATAAATATATATTTTATATTAATATATGGATTGGGATTATTTTATATGAAGTTTTATGTTAATTTTAGACTGTTAAATGATAGTAATAAATGGTTAAGATTATTTTTTAAAATGATATTCTTTACATTTTTTATTGTTAATCTCGTCCAATATTTGAGATTTTACATTGTATAATTTGATTTTATCTCCTGGTATAGTATCTTTTATATATTTAAAGAAGGGGTATGATCAAGTTATACAGTGTAAAACACTTTTAAGTTTTATATATTTTTTGAATCGTTAAATGACTAAAACAGATGGATCAGATTAACAATTGATTATGCGAAAGATTATCACGTGGAAAAAATAAAAAGTTAATCTGAGTCATCCATTTCAATCATCTAATAATAAAAAAACATATAAAACTTAAAGAGTTTTACACTGTGTAACTTAATCATACCTCTTTAAAAATCATATTTTTATATTTATATTTAAACATGCATTGTATATAGATATACAAAGATAAATAAAATGAACTGATTTTTTTTTAGTTTAACCACCGATTTTTAATTGTTAGTAATTAATTTGGATTAGATATTGTAGAGGCCTATTACGGCGAGACCTCATCAATCCAATTGCTTATTTTGTAACTTAGGATTCAAATCTTTAACCTTTAATCAAAAGATGTAATATCTTGTTTCACTAAACTAATTAATTCTCGATAAAAATCAAATTATTTTTTTGATTAAATAAAGAGTAGTACAACTTTTTTCTATACCGGGATTTGAACCTATACAAAATAGAGTAAGATGAACATCTTTTACTACTAGATTAATAAATGTATCTCAAATTATTTTTATTTTCGGGGGAGTCCTCCAAGACATTCCTTAACAGAAAAGTAAAATAAGAAATACAATGAAGGTCTATCATATCTTTTGGTTCATGCATGTACAAAGTGATGAATATTCCCTGTAGTGCACAATAATTGTTGTAGAAAAATTAATGTTTTTTTTTTTTTTTATTTATTTAGGGCTAACTGCCGGTTTTGTTGGGATTTTAGGAAACAATAAGCTTGAATGTCCTAACAAAGATTGCTCTTTCTTTCTGTGGTTATAGTTGTGATTCCAAATCCCAAGATTTATGAGTTAAATTTCGTATTTTTCAAGACAAATTTATAAAATGTTACTTATATGATGATCGGTAAAATCTTTAACAATCAATATTATCGTTTATTGTAGATTTAATCGTTTATTTTTTTGTTGGATCGAACTAATTAATTTCGATTATTAAAGAAATTTAAGAAAGCATTGACATTTTCTACATTAATTCACCAACTTGATGAGTAGAAAATCTTATTGAAATTTCAATGTTCATTAGTATTGAAGTAGTCGCAATCTATGACATAATCTATGGTGAAACAAGTCAAGAACAAAGATGGATGAGGTGTTGACAAAAACAATTGACCCAATCACTTGCACAATTAGGGCTCTAAATGAGACGAGACAGATCGTGAGTTACTCGAGCTCGACTCAGTCAAAGCTCGGTCAAAATTCGACTCGATTGAACTCGATTCGAGTTCTTAACGAGTCGAGCCGAGCCGAGCTACATATACTCGACTTGAAAAGCTCATGAGCTACTCAAAAACATAAATATACTTTTTTTTTTATTTTTTATAATTTAAAATCTAAATTTCTAAACTTAAAACCCTAAAATTTAAACCTTAAACATAAGTGTTAAACCCTAAATTAAGATATTAAAACCTAAAATTAACAAGTTTGAGTTTATACATACTGTGTATCAAGTTTTTTCTCCATTAGACTTTAAATGAGACGTGAGAGATAAGAGTTACTCGAGTCTAACACGGTCAAAGATCGGTCAATACTTGACTCGATTAGGCTCAAAAAAAATCGAACTCAGCTCGAGTTCTTAACGAGTCGAGCCGAGCTCAGATATTTCAGACTCGTTTAAAATTACTCAAGCTCGAACTCGACTCGAAATCTTAACGAGCCGAGCCGAGCCGAGCTTAACACTACCCGAGCTCAACTCGGCTCATTTATACCCCTATGCACAACATCTACTGGTTTTACCAAAATAACAAGAATCGTTTTAAATAAAATAGTGTGATTTAATTTTTGATTCTTCTGAGAAATAGATAAAATATCGTTTATCATATAGTTAATCAAATTGATAAAATGCTTAAATTATAAGGATCATATGTGTTATTATACAAATTTATATTAACTGTCATATTATTGTTTCCGTTAGATTTTAATGAGAAGTGATTTGATTGATACAATTTAAGTAGTTGGGTAATCATAATAGTTAAGACATAATTAAAAGTATGACGGTTATATCAAAATCATCTCCATATTTAAGCAGTCATTTAAGTGGTTTACCTTAAAAATTTCTCAAATTGATACCTAAACTTATAAAAGAAAACTCAGCTCAACATGCGGTAATAATGTGATATTTCAATATTCAATTAGGTTGGGACAACTGACAATTAACAATATCACAATTTATATCGATTAATATCGTATCAATAATTTGATTAATTGTTGAAATGTTAAATTTTACGAGATTTTTAAAAAGAATTATGTTAAAAGAGATTAAAATAAGGATGTATCAAAATTTTTACGTTGTTTTTAAGGAATTCAGTATATATTGAAATTCTTACACTTTTTGTAAGAAAATCAGTATGTACCAAAATTTTTGCATTTTTTATAAGAAATTCGGTATATATCGAAATTCTTACATTTTTTAAAGAAAATTAGTATATACCGAAATTCATACATTTTTTATAAGAAATTCGGTATATATTGAAATTCTTATACTTTTGTAAGAAAATCAGTATATACCGAAATTTTTACACTTTCTTTAAGAAATTCGGTATATATTGAAATTCTTACACTTTTTTTAAGAAAATCAATATGTACTGAAATTCTTATATTTTTTAAAGAAATTCAGTATGTACAGAAATCTTTAAATTTTTTATAAAAAAATTGATATATATCGAAAAATTGATACCGAAATTTTTATATTTTTTATAACTTTTTCGATACAGCTTCATTTTAATCTTTTTTGAACCATGTATCCCCCTAAAACATCCCAACTTCACACATGTATTAATTTACGAATTCGTTTAAAGTTTAAGTACCGACTGAGAAGAATTCTCAATTGTATAATAAGCCTTTTGATTATATAATTTGAAGGATTTTTTTTAAAAAAAAGGTTGTAAGGCCATTTTTGTTAATATAATTATAGCTATTTAATCTATTAATTTATTAACTTAGATTGGATATTATAAAAAGTTATTTTTTTAATTTAATTTATTTTATTATGAAATTATTTTTATTTTGATTATTATGATATGAGTAATTCCTTTTTCAAAAGAACAAGAAATGTATTAATTAATTTGTTTGACAAAAGAAAATGATCCAAAGATTCTTTCTAAAAACTATTCTAATTGGTGCACTTAGTCATATCACTTAGCTGTTTTTTAATTTTAATTTTAATTTAATTTAATTCGCATTATCTTTATTTAGACTTTATATTCTTTGTCACCATTCATTTTCAGCCTCCACTAGTCATGATTGCAGCGAAACAAAACAAATTTGCTTTGGTTGCATCATGAAACCTAGTGAGGTACAAAAGCTAGGTTCATTGGTCCGACTTGAATTATATATCATTCACAATTATCATGGGTTTGATCGAATTTAGTCAAATTTTTAATTAAAATATCGGAATCAGATCAAAGTTGGATAATAATTTTTATTAATTATATTGAGTTAGATCGAGGATAAAAGATACTTAAACGTATAGAGCGGTTACACATTTGTAGATAATGCAAGAAAAGTTTGGATACGAAGTAGGGTTGGCAATTTAACTCGAATATGTTGAGTTTCGATCTGACTCGATTAGACAAGTACAAGTTTTTTAATTAAAAACTGAGTTCCGGTTGAGATGGGTCAATTTTGAAAAAAATAAAATAAAATCAGATCGAGTTCGAGTTTAAGTTAAAAATTTCTCAACTTGACTCGATATATTTATTATAGTTTTATATATAATATATAATATTTTTAATTTTTTTAGTTCAAATCAAATTTAATCGAATCTTTTTATTAGAATATCAAAATTAAATCAGAGTCATACTATAATTTTTATTATATTAGGTCAAGATAAAATATATTAAAATTAGCTCAGATCAAGGTTGGATGGGCAATTTAAATTTTAGGCCTAAACCGGTGTTAAACGGATAGAAGGACCTAACTGATATAATATAAAAATTTGAGAATTTAGTTGAACTCTTTCTTAGTTGAGGACAAAGTTGCAATTATCCCAAATATTTATATTTTTTCTGGGTTTAAGAAATATAGCCGTTGTAGAAGTCAGTAGCTCAAACCAAATTAAAAAAAACTCGACCGTTGGAAAATCAAAACATAATCTCTTTTCTCCCCGAGAAAAAAATGGTAGACAGATAAACAATAAGATTCTTGGCAGCCAAACAGTGCTGAGAATATCCAAAATGTCGATGGCATGTTTAGTCCCAAATTCAAATCCACGGCCGCCATGGTTGGGACGAGGAAGCTTTCGTCGTCGATGACACTCCAGATAGGCAGCAATCTAAACACAAGAAACACTACGCCATGCTGAGAAAGTAAACTAATAATCCCAGAATTTCCTTTCTTTTTTCATGGATTTAAATAGCGTTACGTTATATAGTAATATTGACACCGTCCGATATCTCGATAATATAATACGATCGCAATTGTAATTTTAATCTTTATTTTATCTTGTTCTCTCTTCATATATTTCTTTCTCTCAGGAAAGGTAGGGTTCAGACAAGAACCATATTTCAACCCGCATTGCTGTTTTAACGACGACGACAACGACGACAAAAAAGAACAAATTTAAAAAGATGAATTAAATTTGTTTTTCATTATTAATAATGTTTTATTTTGTACACTAAATGTTATTATTATTAATTTCCAAAAACATTATTACAAATACTATAAAAATAAGTTTTGAATAATTTTGAAAATGTTATTCTGTCCCTCAATTTTAATTGGGAAAATGACACTAATATTGTTAAAAAAATAAAATTACAAGAATATCGTACTTGGAAAAGTATTTTTCAAAATATTGATGATTAATTAAATAGTGAATTAAAAGATGAATTTAAATGAATCTGTCTACAAACAAAATTTTATTGAAAATAAGAGTATCTTTTTTGGTAGCTCCGTGGCACAATCGGGGTTATCCTTACACAATCGGGATTTAGGGGAATCATGTATCTTTTTTGGACGAAGGAATATCTATAATTTATAGATGATTTGGTAGATTGAATGGTTAGAATTTAATTTTTGTATATTAAATAGAGTTTATAAATTGAAGGTGGAAGAAGGGGAAGATTTTGAGTGGAAGATTAAAAAAAATATTTTTTTATATATTTTTTAAATTTTTTTTAAAGTTTTGTTTGATATTATGCATGTAGATTCAAATTTTTATTATAAATTTTGATCATATTTTTAGTATATTAAAAAAATTATATGTTCATTCATTTCAATTTAGTATAATAAAATAAATAATTAGGTTTAATTCGAAAAATCATTTATGTTTTTTTTTATTTGTAGATAAAATGAATCATAATAGATTTATTGCAATTGTCCATTAAATAAACAAATTATGAAAATAGATATTGAAATTACATTTGAATAAAAAATTACTACGAAAATAAGATTTTGAGAAAGAATCATTTTTCTACAATTGAAGAAAAAATATCACAAAAGATCGAAACACAAATTCATGGTTTGTATTATCGGTGGCTGACATGTGAAAATCCAGTCAAATATTGTATAATCAATCTTGAAGAAGATGATGATGATATATTGATGATTATAGAGCATGAATCTATAAAAACTGTAACACCCCAAAAACCGAGTTAATAAATGGTTCGAACGAATTCTAGATTAAATCGAATTACATGGTTAATTGGATTAGAATAAGGAACAAATTAAATTAAATAAAGAACTAGAGGATTGCATGTCAAAATCCCAACGTCCCTTATTTATCCTTGGTCTCTAAATTACTCAAGAGTTACATATGGGGGCGAAATAGTCTTCTTACACACTTTAATGAGAAGAAAAGTCAGCCAAGTCATCTCCTTCCTCCCATATTTTCACGAGAAACACAAAAGAAAAGGGAAAAGAGAAATCCTCCATGTAAACCTAAGGAGAAAAGCTTAAAAGCTTTGGATGAGTATAAAATCGGACTAGGAAATCATATTCAAATAGCTTGGTAAGCCTTTCTTTCCGTAAACTGAAACTTTTAGGGTTTGAGCATTTGGGTTTTTTAATGTTATATAATGCATTGTGTTAGATTAGGGTGATTAGAAGCCTAAACCAAGGATAACAATTGTTGGGTTATGAAATTCATGAAGCATGAACAAAATTAGGAGTTTTGGAACTTAGGTTTTGTAAATGCTATATATGAGTGCTAAATGATTCGAATAATTAAAAAAAGGGAATTATTGATGTTAATTGGTTATTTGAAAGTGTTGGAAAACCCATGAGAATAGTTCGGATTAAATTCGGACACTTAGAACAGAAGTTAGCCGAAAATAGCCTAGAAATATTATTCTGAGTAACCAACTTTGATAATTTCCCTAGGTCGGGATTTAAGGAATTTGGAGCTGAAATTTTAAAACTTGATACTAATGCATACCTAGTTTAAGTGAAAATTTACGGGACCTTAATTCGAGTCCGGTAGAGAAAGATATAAGCTGTTCCGTAGGGCTACTCGAGTAGTCCCGTGAATCCGGCCAGACCTGTTTCGAATGAAATCTGGAGCTAATAGAATAGAAATTAAAATGTGGGATTAATTTATCCTTATATAGGATTCTTCTAGCTTTCCAATGAGGTAAAATGGACTAAAATTGGATATCGGAGCTAGGAGATACAATCGTTTCGCCAAAGGATAGCAAAATTGTCCGTAACGAATAAATTCATTTGATTATACTTGTAAGCTTGAAAACACTTGAAATAGATGATTGAAAATGTATTGATACATAGCTATTGTATATGGATTGTTAGATAACCCGAGAGAAGTTGAAGATCAAGAAAGGCTCGAAGCAACGAGGAAACAAGGCAAAGGGGTTGCGCTCTACAACCCTTGATAGCTCAGAGAATTGGTGAGTGTGGTAAACCTTAAGGTTAGGACCTAGGGTCCTAATCATCTTTTGTTAATCGAAATGGATATGTCATGTAAATTGACTAATCACATATTCGGTAAAAAGGGAATGAAGACTAATGTTAAATGACTTGATTGATTATATGACATGCTTGCTAGATTACTAGAATTAGCTTAGCACATATACATTGCTTGGAAATGCCGAGGTACGTAACGGTACGCGACTATGAATGTCAGGTACGCAAACCATGCATAAAGTATGAATGTAATGATATGCACATTAGTTGATAGCATGATATACATGTTATTGTTGTTATGGTATACATGAATTGATAACATGTTATGAATACTTGGCATTGATCATATGAATTGGATTGCTATAAATGAAAGGATACAAGCATGATAATTGTCTTTGTATTAGTATGTATTAAATACTCGCTCTTGGTAATATGAACTTGATTACATGAATCGAATGATATTCAAATGGATATTGAAATGTTATCGAGCCTTGGTCTATAGTGGTCATAGGTAGTACGGCATGCCTAGGGTCTTGAGCTCATTGTTTAGTGCTTAACATTCTTGTTTAGTATTTTGGTACTCTTGTTTGGTACTATGGGTACTGTGATTTGGTGGTTAGTCACCAATTGTTAGATACCTTAGGTATCTCTTGTTAGTATCTTTATGATAATCTTATTAGTGCCTTTGTGGTACTCTTATTTAGTGTCTTAGTGACACTTTTGTTGACCCGCTTACCTAGTTCTACTATA
The DNA here is from genome assembly GCA_035048815.1 of Abelmoschus esculentus. Taxonomy (NCBI): domain Eukaryota; kingdom Viridiplantae; phylum Streptophyta; class Magnoliopsida; order Malvales; family Malvaceae; genus Abelmoschus; species Abelmoschus esculentus. The sequence goes on along the minus strand of JAUCBN010000026.1, from coordinate 4,113,689 downwards.
CCAAGGCAATTCACGAAACTAAAATGAGAAATTAAAGTTTAAATGTAAATTGAATGTACATGTATTGGCCTGAGGAGCATTGACACTTGATCATTCATTGATATAAAAAATTAATATGTCATCATTGTTATGAGTAGCACTTGTATATGAAATGGATAATGAGCATGGGAAATGGCTATTGATAATGCGAACGAATATATGGCTATAAGTAGCCCTTGAAATGAATTGTATATTGTAAGCTTGAGAATGAGAATTGATTAAAGACCATGCATTGAATACATGCTAGTTAATGCTTAGCATATAGAGTACGAATTTAAACAGTATGCTAGACTTGTGATTGACATGTAAAGCATGATATCCCTATTCATTGATTGAACCATGTTATGAATTGATTTCATTTGCTTGTTTTAGCATGCTATTCTTGTTGATCGATTCATGTCTAATATGGTTAGACTAGGGATGCCTCACTAAGTACTTCTTAGTACTTACACTCTCTTGTTTCCTCCTTCCTAAACCACAGGTTCACGAGTTAAAGAGTTAGATCGAAATTGAACCGGAGCAAGGACACAAAGCAAGCTAGAGTATGGTATCTTGTATTTTGATTAACTCCTAGATATGATGGCATTAGTAAGCATGTTTTGTTAGCCTATGCATTTGAGGGCATGTCCCATGATTTGTATGTATATGTGCATGTGGCTTGTTAATTGACTTGGTTTGTAAGCCATAAGGCAACGTCATGCATTGGCTAGCTTTTGATATGGTTGAGAATTGCTCATGGAACCTTAGCTAGGGTATTGTGTGTTAATATGCAAATGATAAGTCATATGGTCTAACATGTAGGTCATAAGGCTAAGGTATGATTGACTAATAACTATAGACATGGTAAAGTAGAATTGGATTATATAATGGCATGTGCATGAAATTGGACATTATATACAATTGTTAGGTTGTTAGTTGGAGCCTAAACATGTTAAAATGGTCCCCTAAGGTTAGAGATGGCATAAGGTTGCATCTAGAGTGACCATTGTCACATGCATATGGTAGGTGTGCATGCATTTAAGTTAAAGAGATGTTAGTTTGATTGCCATAGAGAAAAATGAAATGACATAAGTGTTAGCTTGATCAATGTCTAGAACCAAGGAATCTAGACTTGGTTAGTGGTCTAGGTAAGTTGCCAAGGATGCCTAGTGTGTTAGATATTTCCCTTAAGGTCTAGGGATGATTTGAGACTAAATGAAGGTCTTTAGAAATGTGTTTAAGTGTATAAAGGCTTGAAATTTGCCAAGTTCGAGCAGGGGTATCGATACCACTAGCTTGGGTATCGATACCACCCTTGGCAGTAAATTTTTGTATCGATGCTTGGTTCGATACCAAGCCTTCATGCTTTCCAACCTTAAGCCTTGAATTCATGAAGAAGTCTAGTATCGATACCTGGTTCGATACTGGGGCTTTCAGTAACAAATGGTATCGATACTAGTATCGAACCAGGCTACCTAGATTTGGTCAACGAGTCAACGTAGACAACCTGTATCGAACCCCAATTCGATACCTGTTCCGATACCTTCCTATAGGGGTATCGATACCTATAGCTAATGTAGTTAAATTTGAAAATGAAAATTGACTTGATCGATAAGATAATATTAGGGGATGATTAAACAAATTGAATTAAGATCTATATTGGGACTTAAATTAATAGTATGTTAATATTGAATGGTAAGATCGAATTGAAATGATAGTTAATTTAGAATGGACGAGCATAATCGTAATTGAAAAAGTTTCAAATTGGACCCCAAATTGGTAACCATTACATTCATTTGACTTGAATTAACTTACAAAATTACCGAAACATTTTAAATTAAACTCAAGATTGGTCTAAATTACAAGTATGAGTTTCCAGTCGACACCTCCATCTCCTAACCCGGGGCGAGGGTGTCACATTTGGTTGGTATCAGAGCTTTAGGTTACGTGATTCTCGGACCGAGAGAAATGTACATGCATCATATAGGATTGAACTATGTCACCTAGGAGTTTTATACCGTACTTACTTGTTTTCTTACTTATGTGAATAATATTTTGTCTATTTTTGTAGTATGGTTGATACGAGACTTTCCCTAGGAGATGAAAGTCTCGAAGGATTGTCTAATAAGAATGAAAATGTAGGGATGGATCCGAATCCTACCCAAGGACAAGAGCAACTACCGATAGAAGCTGTCCCTGAGTCGGTAGCCCCGATTGTATAAGATGTTCAGAGAGAATGTCTCCTGAGCATGAAAGGAATATTTGACCAGTTAGTATCTGATCTGAGGTAGGATCGTCCTCCTGCTCCTGTTAATATTGTACCAAGGGCAACTATCGAGAAACTTGCCCGTTACCGAGCCTTTACCTTTGTGGGTGTTAATGAGGAAAAGCCTGAAGAGCTTGAATAGTGGTTAGAGAGAACCAGCCAAATCTTGACAAAACAATTGCAGTGCTCAGATGAGCATAAACTGGAGTGTACAATATCGCTTCTAGCTGATGAAGCCTTGAGCTGGTGGGAGACTACAACCTTGACTGCTCCTACCGATTCTGTCACATGAGACTTCTTTGTAGAGGAGTTCAAGAAGAAGTATATTAGTGAGCAATACTTGGCCGAAAGGAGAAAACAATTCTTTTACCTGAAGCAGGCTAATAGTCCTATTGAACAGTACGTGGCAAACTTTTGTAAGTACTGCAATTATGGTGCAGAATACATCAAAACTGAGAAATAGAAATGTCAAATGTTTATTGATGGGCTAAATGATGAGATGAGCCCTATGTTCACAGCATTGGGAATAACAGACTTCCAGATCCTAGTTAACAGGGCTATTGCTACCGAAGCCAAGATGAAAGCTTCGGAAAAGAGAAAGGGTGGAAATAGAGATGAGAAGAAATGTAAATGGGAAAATAAATCCGATTGGAAGGTGAAGAGAGCCAAGCATCAGAAGAAGGGCTCCTCAACCTAACGTAATGAATCCAAAGATAACTATGTGCCGAGACCTCAGCCGACCAATAGACCATTTACCCCGGTTACTTCTGTTCATAGCACGGGGAACTCTGGAAAAGCTTCTGCCTGCCAGTATTGTCAGAAATTCCATGTTAGTCCTTGTCGACTTCAGATGAAACTGTGTTATGCATGTGGTGGGTCAGACCACTTTGTCAGGGATTGCCCCCAGAATCCTAATAGAGGCATACCTCAGTCTCGTGCCTATCAGAGTCCTCCACCTCAGAATCGAAACAAGGGCCCAAGACAGACCCATTCTGGGAATCAGAGTAGAGGAAAAGACCGTCAATCAGCCCCTCCTCGTCAAGGATCTTAAGCTCCTGCTAGAATGTACCATGTCCTTAGTAGAGAGGAGGAAGAGTCTCCCGGCGTGATTGCATATACTCTTGAATTAAATTTAAGCCCTGTATTTGCTTTGATAGATTCAGGATCTACTCATTCCTTTGTATGTTCTAGAATGCTTGTAAAGGTTAAGTTAGAGCCTGAAAATGTTGATAGGGGTCTTGTAGTATCAAATCCAATACGAGGAATAATGAATGTTAATCTTATTTGTAAAGACTCCTCGATCATAATTCGAAACATTCCTTTTCGAATTGATCTATTTGTACTACCGGAATGTGAGTTTGACCTAATATTGGGGTTAGACTGGTTGACCAAACATGAAGCTTGGATCGATTGTCAGAATCGAAGATTGTATCTTCGGGGATTGGGAAAGGAATCGATTCTCCTAATTGATAAGAAGCCAACTTCGATTTTTGCTGTAATGGTTATGCAAGATGAATACGACTTCGGATTGCCAAAGATCCTTATGGTATCCGAGTTTGTTGATGTTTTTCTAGAGGAACTTCCTGGTCTTCCTCCAACCAGAGAAGTGGAGTTCGGGATTGAAGTCCAGCCTGTGACTAATCCGGTATCGATTGCTCCTTACAGAATGTCACCAGTAGAATTGAAAGAACTCAAAAAGCAACTCCAAGAGCTACAAGATAAGGGATTCATACGCCCTAGCTCTTCATCATGGGGTGCTCCTGTTTTATTCGTAAAGAAGAAAGATGGAACCATGAGGCTATGTATTGACTAACGACAATTGAATCAGGTGACCATTAAGAACAAGTACCCTTTGCCTAGGATTGAAGATCTATTTGATCAACTCAAGAATGCTACGGTATTTTCTCGTATTGATCTTCGATCGGGGTACTATTAAATGAGAGTAAAAGAGGAAGATGTTCCTAAAACGGATTTCAGAACTCGATATGGTCATTTCGAATTCTTAGTGATTCTATTCGGGCTAACTAATGCCCAAGCTGCATTTATGGATCTATTGAATCGGATGTTCAAGCCTCATCTTGATAAGTTTGTGGTCGTCTTTATTGATGACATTCTGGTGTATTCTCGAAACAAGGAGGAATACTCAGAACACCTTCGGGTTGTTCTGCAGACACTTCGGGAATGATAGATGTTTTCTAAGTTCTCTAAGTGTGAGTTCTGGTTATCGGAAGTGTCATTCCTTGGCCATGTTATCTCGGCAGAAGGAATCAAAGTTGATGCTAGGAAAGTGCAAACCATATTGGATTGGAGACCTCTGAGAAATGTTACAGAGGTAAGAAGTTTCCTTGGTTTGGCCGGGTATTATAGAAGGTTTGTTAAGGGGTTTTTCACTATTGCCTTGCCCTTAACCAAGCTTCTCCGGAAGGATAAATTGTTTGAATGGTCAGAGAACCAACAAAGAAGCTTTGACCAGTTTAAGCAAGCCTTGACCCATGCTCCTGTACTTATTCAATCGGAATTCGGTGAGGAATTCACAGTGTATAGTGATGCTTCACACTCGGGACTAGGTTGTGTCTTAATGCAGGGAAATAATGTGGTTGTTTATGCATCAAGGCAATTGAAGCCTCATGAGCTGAATTATCCAACACATGACCTCAAGTTAGCTGATATTGTTTTTGCCCTCAAGATATGAAGGCATTACTTATATGGTGAGAAGTGTTACCTATACACCAATCACAAGAGTCTCAAATACCTCCTAACTCAGAAGGATTTGAATTTGAGGCAGAGAAGATGGATGGAATTGCTAAAAGATTATGACTTGGTTATTGATTTCTATCCCGGAAAGGCCAATGTAGTAGCCGACACTCTTAGTCGCAAACCAACATTGGGTAAGTTAATTGATGTCCTTGAAATGTTATAAATTTCCTTTGAATTTTCATGCCTAATTTGAAAAATTTTCTTGTAACCCCAAATTCGATTAATGCTCACCTTCGAGTATATCGAAAACAAGGATATTTGTCTGAACTTCAGGTTCAATCTGATCTGATTACGAGGATCAAAGATCTTCAGCAATCTGATTCTGAGCTTCAAGCTATTGCATTGAAGCTTGATTCGAAAGCTAATGTCGAATTCTCCCTTAAATTATATGGATTACTCTACTTTAGAGATAGAGTATGTGTACCAAATAATGAGGAATTGAAAAGAGATATCCTACAAGAAGCACATCAAGGCTCGTTCTCGATCCATCCTGGTTCTGTTAAGATGTATAAGGATCTGAAATCCTTGTATTGGTGGCCTGGCATGAAAGCAACCATCACAGACTTTGTGTCTCGATGTTTGACTTGTCAGAAAGTTAAGGTTGAACACCGAGCTCCTACAGGATTGCTTCAGCCTATTGAATTGCTTGAGTGGAAATGGGATCGAGTGACAATGGATTTTGTTATTGGCTTACCGGTTACACCGAGAAAGAATGATGCTGTTTGGGTGATTATGGACAGACTCACCAAATCCACATATTTTATTCCGGTTCGTAGAAACATGAACTCGGAGATCTTGGCCGAGCTGTACATCCGTGAGGTGATTCGGCTACATGGTGTACCGACATCGATCATTTCGGATAGAGATCCGAACTTTACGTCCAGATTTTAAAAGTCTTTGCAGAAGACTCTTGGGACTAAAGTGCATCTTAGTACTGCCTTTCATCCGCAGTCTGGTGGCCAATCGAAAAGAGTGATACAAGTATTGGAAGACATGCTACATGCTTGTGTTATAGACTTTGGGAAGAATTGGGAAGAGTCCCTACCCTTAGTGGAATTTTCATACAATAATAGCTATCAAGCATCGATTCAAATGGCCCCCTTTGAAGCTCTATATGGGAGAAAGTGTAGAACTCCCTTGTGTTGGTCCGAATTGGGAGAGAATAAAGTTTTGGGACCTGAAATGATCTAGGAGACAGAGAAACAAGTTTGAATAATTAATGATCGATTAAAACAAGCTTTCGATAGACAAAAGGCTTATGCAGACTTGAAACGAAGGGACATCCAGTACAATGTAGGAGACAAGGTCTTCCTAAAAGTTTCTCCTTGGAAGAAAGTCTTCAGGTTCGGGAAGAGAGGAAAGCTTAGCCCTCGGTTCATTGGACCTTTTGAGATTGTTGAAAGAATTGGCCCGATGGCCTATCGTCTAGTTCTCCCTAGTGAGTTCGACAAGATACACAATGTGTTCCATGTTTCTATGTTAAGAAGGTATCGATCCGATCCTTCTCATGTCTTGGAACCGGAAGAGATAGAATTGAATCCCGATTTATCTTATGAAGAAGAACCGATTCAGATTCTTGATCAAGAGGTTAAAAACTTCGAAACAAGAATGTTCCTTTGGTGAAAGTCCTTTGGAGAAATTACAAGAAGGAAGAAGCTAGTTGGGAACCCGAGGACACAATGAAAACACAATATCCGCAATTGTTCCCTTTAGGTAAATTCGAGGGCGAATTTCTTTTAAGGAGGGGAGAATTGTAACACCCCAAAAACCGAGTTAATAAATGGTTCGAACGAATTCTAGATTAAATCGAATTACATGGTTAATTGGATTAGAATAAGGACCAAATTAAATTAAATAAAGAACTAGAGGATTGCATGTCAAAATCTCAACTTCCCTTATTTATTCTTGGTCTCTAAATTACTCAAGAGTTACATATGGGGGCGAAATAGTCTTCTTACACACTTTAATGAGAAGAGAAGTCAGCCAAGTCATCTTCTTCCTCCCCCATTTTCACGAGAAATACAAAAGAAAAGGGAAAAGAGAAATCCTCCATGTAAGCCTAAGGAGAAAAGCTTAAAAGCTTTGCATGGGTATGAAATCGGACTAGGAAATCATATTCAAATAACTTGGTAAGCCTTTCTTTTCCTAAACCGAAAATTTTAGGGTTTGAGAATTTGTGTTTTTTAATATTATATGATGCATTATGTTAGATTAGAGTGATTAGAAGCCTAAACCAAGGATAGTAATTGTTGGGTTATGAAATTCATGAAGCATGAACACAAAATTAGGAGTTTTGGAACTTAGGTTTTGTAAATGCTATATATGAGTGCTAAATGACTCGAATAATGAAAAAAAAAGGGAATTATTGATGTTAATTGGTTATTTGAAAGTTCTGGAAAACCCATGAGAATAGTTCGGATTAAGTTCGGACACTTAGAATAGAAGTTAGCCGAAAATAGCCTAGAAATGTTATTCCGAGTAGCCAACTTTGAGAATTTCCCTAGGTAGGGATTTAAGGAATTTGGAGCTGAAATTTTAAAACATGATACTCATGCATACCTAGTTTAAGTGAAAATTTACGGAAACTTAATCCGAGTCCGGTAGAGAAAGATATAAGCTATTCCGTAGGGCTACCCGAGCAGTCCCATAAATCCGGCCAGACCTGTTTTGAATGAAATCTGGAGCTAGTCGAATAGAAATTAAAATGTGGGATTAATTTATCCTTATAGAGGATTCTTTTAGCTTTCCAACGAGGTAAAATGGACCAAAATCGGACATCGGAGCTAGGAGATACGATCGTTTCGCCAAAGGATAGCAAAATTGTCCGTAACGAATAAATGCATATGATTATACTTTTAAGCTTGAAAACACTTGAAATAGATGATTGAAAATGTATTGATACATAGCTATTATATATGGATTATTAGATAACCCGAGAGAAGAAGTTGAAGATCAAGAGATGCTCGAAGCAACGAGGAAACGAGGCAAAGGGGTTGCGATTTACAACCCTTGATAGCTCGGAGAATTGGTGAGTGTGGCAAACCTTAGGATTAGGACCTAGGGTCCTAACCATCTTTTGTTAATCGAAATGGATATGCCATGTAAATTGACTAATCACATATTCGGTAAAAAGGGAAGGAGGACTAATGTTAAATGACTTGATTGATTATATGACATGCTTGCTAGATTACTAGAACTAGCTTAGCACATATACATTGCTTGGAAATGCCGAGGTACGTAACGGTACGCGACTATGAATGTCAGGTATGCAAACCATGCATAAAGTATGAATGTAATGATATGCACATTAGTTGATAGCATGATATACATGTTATTGTTGTTATGGTATACATGAATTGATAACATGTTATGAATACTTGGCATTGATCATATGAATTGGATTGCTATAAATGAAAGGATACAAGCATGATAATTGTCTTTGTATTAGTATGTATTAAATACTCGCTCTTGGTAATATGAACTTGATTACATGAATCGAATGATATTCAAATGGATATTGAAATGTTATCGAGCCTTGGTCTATAGTGGTCATAGGTAGTACGGCATGCCTAGGGTCTTGAGCTCATTGTTTAGTGCTTAGCACTCTTGTTTAGTACTTCGGTACTCTTGTTTGGTACTATGAGTACCGTGATTTGGTGGTTAGTCACCAATTGTTAGATACCTTGGGTATCTCTTGTTATTGCCTTTGTGGTACTCTTGTTTAGTGTCTTCGTGACACTCTTGTTGACCCGCTTACTTAGTTCTACTATACCAAGGCAATTCACGAAACTAAAATGAGAAATTAAAGTTTAAATGTAAATTGAATGTACATGTATTGGCCTGAGGAGCATTGACACTTGATCATGCATTGATATAAAAAATTGATATGTGATCATTGCTATGAGTAGCACTTGTATATGAAATGAATAATGAGCATGGGAAATGACTATTGATAATGCGAACGAATATATGGCTATAAGTAGCCCATGAAATAAATTGTATATTGTAAGCTTGAGAATGAAAATTGATTACTTTGATTGAACCATGTTATGAATTGATTTTATTTGCTTGTTGTAGCATGCTATTCTTGTTGATCGATTCATGTCTAATATGGTTAGACTAGGGCTGCCTCACTAAGTACTTCTTAGTACTTACACTCTCTTGTTTCCTCCTTCCCAAACCACAGGTTCACGAGTTAAAGAGTTAGATCGAAATTGAACCGGAGCAAGAATACAAAGCAAGCTAGAGTATGGTATCTTGTATTTTGATTTACTCCTACATATGGTGGCATTAGTAAGCATGTTTTGTTAGCTTATGCATTTGAGGGCATGTCCCATGATTTGTATGTATATGTGCATGTGGCTTGTTAATTGACTTGGTTTGTAAGCCATAAGGCAACGTCATGCATTGTCTAGCTTTTGATATGGTTGAGAATTGCTCATGGAACCTTAGCTAGGGTATTGTGTGTTAATATGCAAATGATAAGTCATATGTTCTAACATGTAGGTCATAAGGCTAAGGTATGATTAACTAATGGCTATAGATATGGTAAAGTAGAATTGGATTAGATAATGTCATGTGCATTGAATTGGACATTATATGCAATGGTTTGGCTGTTAGTTAGAGCCTAAGAATGTTAAAATGGTCCCCTAAGGTTAGAGATGGCATAAGGTTGCATCTAGAGTGGCCGTTGTCACATGCATAAGGTAGGTGTGCATGCATTTAAGTTAAAGAGATGTTAGTTTGATTTCCATAGAGAAAAATGAAATAGCATAAGTGTTAGCTTGATCAGTGGCTAGAACCATGGTATCTAGACTTGGTAAGTGGTCTAGGTAAGTTGCCAAGGATGCCTAGTGTGTTAGATATGTCCCTTAAGGTCTAGGGATGATTTGAGACTAAAGGAAGGTCTTTAGAAATGTGTTTAATTGTATAAAGACTTAAAATTTATCAAGTTCGAGTAGGGATATCGATACCACTAGCTTGGGTATCGATACCACCCTTGGCAGTAACTTCTTGTATCGATGCTTGGTTCGATACCAAGCCTTCATGCTTTCCAACCTTAAGCCTTGAATTCATGAAGAAGGCTAGTATCGATACCTGGTTCGATACTGGGGCTTCCAGTAACAAATGGTATCGATACCAGTATCAAACCAGGCTACCTAGCCTTGGTCAACGAGTCAACATAGACAACCTGTATCGAACCCCAGTTCGATACCTGTTCTGATACCTTCCTATAGGGGTATCGATACCTATAGCTAATGTAGTTAAATTTGAAAATGAAAATTGACTTGATCGATAAGATAATATTAGGGGATGATTAAACTAATTGAATTAAGATCTATATTGGGACTTAAATTGATAGTACGTTAATATTGAATGGTAGGATCGAATTGAAATGATAGTTAATTTAGAATGGATGAGCATAATCGTAATTGAAAAAGTTTCAAATTGGACCCAAAATTGGTAACCATTACATTCATTTGGCTTGAATTAACTTACAAAATTATCGAAACATTTTAGAATTAAACTCAAGATTGGTCTAAATTACAAGTATGAATGTTCGGTCGACACCTCCGTCTCCTAACCCGGGGTGAGGGTGTCACAAAAACTTGATATATCGAGTTTTTTTACCGAGATGCATGATGTTTCGAACTCATTTAAAAATATTATTGGAGAATCTTTTCTAATATGTTACGATAATGAGATTGAGGTACTCAGAGATAGTTTTTTTCTTGCAATATTATTTAATGGGATATCGAGCGTATTTAATCCATCCAGAACTTCAACGTATGATTTTTCATTCGGACCATCTGTTGGTTCGAGTATTGATGTGGATATAGAAAACCTGCGAGGTCGAAGGGGAGAAACATTCAACGATTTCAGCGAAGATGAAGATGTTAATGATCCTGATTTATTCTCTGATGATGTTGGTGATACTCCTAATTTAGTATTGGAGAATTTGTTTCAACCAAAAGCTACATTACTTTCTTTGAACCTCCTACTCACGTGATCTTGTGCGATTTTGATACGATGAGAGTGCCTCAATTTTCAGATACGTCCATAATAACTCTGAGTCAGCATGGTGAATTATCGAATGTGCTTCAATTTGATGAGAAGGATGAAGCTATATTAACAGTGAAAGAGTATAACATCAAGAACCACGTTGATTACGTTATTGTAGAATCTAGTCAAAGAACTTTCTTTTCTCAGTGTGTGAAGTTTGTATATGATTACAATTAGAAAATTCGAGTAACAAAACTTAAGAGGTCAAATCTTTGGGAGGTCATTAAGTACAATAGAGATTACACATGTTTACGAACTTTCAACGAACAAAATCATAAAAATTAGATTCGACTGTAATAAGACATCATGTGTGGAATCTGATAGAAATAAATCCAAGGGTTTCCGTTTCAACAATTCAGACAATCATTGCGCAATAATTTGGATATTAGATAAAATACAAAAAACAGGTAACGTGCAAGAGATAAGGCAATGAAGTTTGTCTTTGGTAATTACGATAAGTCATAAAACATGCTATCAATTTTATTACTAGCAATGATATATTTCATCTCAGACACCATAGTAAGATATCAAACCAAGGATATATCTGACCAACAAGAGTAAGTTCTTGAAGGGTATAAATGATCTACATACTCTTACATTATTATGCGTCAATCATGTATCATGATTTTTCTTACACTAGTTACATACAAGTAAATTTCTATTAATTTTTTCTTTAAAAAATATAACTCAAAATTAAAATATTTACCTTGCACAAAGAGAAAACTGTATATGTGATCGAGTAACTAGTGTAAAGAATGAAAGTCATTGTCAATCTCACACTTGTAATAACATCAAACATCCACCAATATCATCTATCTTTTTACCTTTGTTTAGTATAGTGCCCTTGCATAACTTACGATACAAACACGCTATTATGATAGATCCCCAACTATATTCACAACTAACTACCCAAAGAATACTAAAATAATTTAGATATCGAAAATTAACTAGATTTTCAGATTTATCCGAAATTAAAATACCACTAATCAATTATAGAATATATGCTCGAGATGAATCTCTTCAATTGTATTATACTCATACAGTTGAAATTTATTATCTAACCAACTCAATTTCACACGAGACCATTTAACATTACTTCTATATGGCACTTTCTTAAATTACATTTCATAAATTGTAGTAGTTAAACCTTGAGTACGCTCCATCAATGGTTTGTCATTGACTGAGATACCAATAAGATAAATTATATCTTGTACAATGACCGTGCATTCTCCACAAGACATATAAAATGTATGTATTCCAGGTATTCGATGCTCGATTAATGCAGTTATTAGTGGTTTACTACTCTAATCGAGCATTGGAGACCTGAAACGCAAACATTTCATATATCCTATGAAGAATACAAGATCACTCTACAAGATGTAGTTTATCTTAGTAGTGTCACAATCAACGTACTCAAGGTTGAACTGCTGCAATGTGTGAAAGGAACATTGAGAAAGTACTATATGAAAGTAATATTAAAGGGTTTCGTGTGAAGTTGAGTTGGTTAGAGAGTGAATTTCGACTAAATGAATATAGTCTGATTGAAGAGATTTATAGGTTAGTCGATCATATATTTTATAGTTGATTGATGGTATTTTAATTCTGGATAAATTTGAAAATCTGGTTAGGGTTGGACATCTAAATGTTTTAGTAATACTTGGATAGTTGATTGTGAATATAGTTGATTTTCATTCTATACATTAGTTACTCGATCACATATACAACTTTTTCTTTGTACAAGGTAAATATTTTAATTCTGAGTTGTAATTTAAAAAAATTATCAAAACATTTATTTGTATACAAAAAGTGTGAAAAAAATCAAGATATGAGATTGACGCACAATAGCGTAAGAGTATGCAGGCTCTTATACCCTTCAAAAACTGGCCCTTATTGGTTATATACATCATTGGTTTGATATCATACTATGGTACATGAGATAAAATGTGTCATTGCTAGTAATAAAGATAATAGCTTATTATATGACTTATCATAATCACATAGACAACATTGAATACTTTATTCCTATATTTTATATGTATATATATTTGTATTTTTTATTGGTAATCTAATTATGTACTTCTAAACTCTTGTAATTTTACACCCTTACATTTTTAATGTAATATTTTTATAGTTTACATCTTTATATAAAATTTTTGGTCCATCTTTATTCTGTCTGCACATTGATATTTTTTTTACTTGAATTTTCATTGAACATTTTGTATTAGGATTATTTTTTTATCCTTTTCACTGCAATGATTTTACAAGTCAATTAATGAAATTAAATCTGAAAAAAAAATGCTTTGTCCAATAATAACTGTGCGAATACTGAAATAAAAACTATTTTTGATAGGAAAAATATTATTAGATTTCAGTTGTTTTTTTTAAGTCAAATTATAATTTTGTTTATGCATTATATTTAGCTCGAATGATTTAATAATGATACGAACAACCAACATATTAACTAATCGATGATCATAAATTTAGTTGGATTTAACAGTTTAAAACAAAATAGGGTTTCAGCCTGTTATGGTTCCATCAATATATGTATGGGTGGATGCATGCATGCATGTATCAAGAGAAAGTACATACTGCATTCATCTCTTGCATGATTCAATGGGTTGTAGCATTTCAAAGATTGGGATTCCGAAACCTGGAAAGGCCTCTGCATGTTACCAGTTCAGAATCATTTCTGGAAAGAAAGATAGAGTTGTTGAGGATGGTGGTGTCCCATTGGTGGTATCCGAGCCGTTGCCGGAACACGGTGAACGAAAAAAGCATGCAAAGGCAGATAACAACAACGACGACGATAATAATCGACATCAACATCAACAACAACATGCACATGCAATGAAGAAGAAGATGGATTCAGAGGGAGAAAGAGAGGTTGGGAAGGACAAAGTGATGGCAGTGGAAAAGGACATGACTAACGGGCATGGGCATGGGCATGCAGATATACATGGACATGGGCATGGGCATGAGATAAATCATAGCATTGACTTCGCTCGATCCCCAAGTTTCAACGTGTTTTGCAATCAAGATTCATTAGATCGTTGATTTTTAAGTTATAAATTAAAATCGCTCATTTTAAGGGAAAAAATCATTTCTTTTTCGGTTTCGGGGAATTTTTAAGTTAATATTGTTGTCTAAAATTTTTTTTCAACACTACAACACTCTCCACTTTATTTCCCGTAATATTGTACTTTACTGTAGCAAATTAGAAGTCGGATAGATTACAATCCGACTTTAAACAATGTTTTATCTAAAAATAATAAAAAATTAGTATTGTTCAAAGTCGGATTATAATTCATCCGTCGTCAAACAGTAATCTAAAAAATCTAGGTAAAATTATATATTCAAGGTGTTCTTTTATGTCCCGAACATGTAAATCATTGAACAATACAATTTTCAATCATGGACGTTTGCAGTTTCTTAAGGTTTAAATTGATAAAATTTTAAATATAGGGACTAAAAAGGTTATTTCTCCTTTTTTAGCTTCCAGATTAGCAATGGAAGGTGAAATTGGGAAAAAAATAGGAGAGAAATTAATATTTTAAATAAAAGATATATGAAGTAAATTTTAAGTTTTGAAATAATTTAAGAATCTTTAATATATTTAAACTTAATTATAATAAATTTTAATTCTCAAAACATAATTATTAGGAATGACAAATGGACGGGGTGGGTGCGGATACTCTCTCCCCATAGCTATATCCATCTAAAATTTTTTCATCACTCACTGTGGGTATAATTTTTAAATTCATACCCGCCCACGCGGGTACACTCTTAAATTCATCCCCACACTCATCACTCAAAACATATCCGCTTGTACATGCCTACAAGCAACTACTAATATCGAATTAGGTAAAAATAAATCATAGACTTGTATGAAAAGAATAAAATTTCACATACTTTATTGACTGATTAAGTGTATATATATAACATATTTACAATTATATGAATTTAATTACATCTAACTAAATAACGATAACTAATTTAACTAAAATATATTTTTATTGATATAAATTCTACTTAACTACAACTAACTAATATATGTTAATTTAGCTAAAACATATTTACACTTATATAAGTTTTACTTATTCACATGTTACAAATTTTTAACATGATTAATTCAAGCACGATCATAAATTATCAGTTTTTCAAACTAAATTATTTGAGTTCAAAGTCTAAAAGCCTAAGGATTAAATAAATTTTAAAACAAATTAATATGTTAGTACATAAAATATCATAATAAAAGATATAATCAAAATCTACAAATATAAATGGTTCAAAATTCATATGACGGGCAGATACGGTGCAAGTGGATATGAGGCGGGTAGATACGGCGTAGGTAAGATCTTAAACTCATCACCTACCCACTACCCATGATGGGTATGACTCTCTACATCCACACCCGCCCATTACTCATTAAACTCATACCCATCGTCACTCTAACTGGTGCGGATGCGGTGTAGAATCCGCAAAGCTGTACCCGTCTCCTATCCCTATAATTGGAGAAATTATATCATGGGTCAGTCCCACCACGTCATCCATGATACTAACCATTAAAAACTACTCACCTCAGAATTTTTAATTTTTTAAGTGAAGATTCACTTAAAAAAGAATATGACATGGCAAAATTGCTGAGGTGGGTAGTTTTTAGTGGTTAGTTCCATGGACACATGGTGAGACTGACCCATGATATAATTTTTCCTATAATTGATTGATAATGTTAATTTTGTATGATTATTAATTATAAATAATCATTATAAAAGACAGAACCGTTGTAATTAATTACGTGTGTAAATTCTTCAAAAATCTTATAATTAATATCGATTTATTTATTAATTAATGTGACTCAAGTATTTTAAAGATAAATTATAGAGATAATTATTGAAATTTAATTTATTTTATTCATAATTTTAAAAATTTAAATCCTCAATACCTAATATTTTACTTTAATAAAAAAATTGATAAAGCGATTTATTATAAATTATAGAGACAATTATCGTAATTAAATAATTACTTGATAAAATATTATAATTTTTGTAAATTTAATTTGTTTGTATTATAAATTATTTATTTATAAATTATTTTTAATATATTTGTTTTTAAATTTTTGTTGAGGGTTTGTATGTAAGGATTTTGATCATATTTTCTCGATTTCTTATGAATAGAGTGTGACACCGAAAATTTATTTGGTCGATAGGGATAAACACTTGATGATTTAAATAATAATAAAAAATATTATACCTATTTTGAAAGATGATAAAATTTATTCGATGCTAAAGATGTTGTATCGTTAAAGATGATGTTTGGGTTACAACTAGATTTGAGTTGGTAAATGATCAACGTGTTTGAGGATTTGTTCAAACAAACCCTTTATAGAAGATGTTTGAGCAAATGTTGTTAGAATCACGTGTTACAAAGTAATCAATCTAAGATGATACAAATTGAATAAATACATATTGAATCAGAAACAATAAATTTAAACTTAAATTGGATTAAGTTTACGATGTTGAGGCCTACGAAAGCAGTTTTCTTAAGACAATTTTCAACCACTCTGCAGTGATTTAATCGTTCATCTCCCAGGATACATAACAAGATCTTAGACAGAAGCACAAACTACAGAAATCTCGAATTTAGATTCTTATCTCTACCAATCACCGAAACAAAAAACAAAAGAAGAAAAAAGTTGTAATCACTAATTTTATTCGGGGTCACAAAATCCGGTTTAAACTTTGTTTCTTTTCGAATAATGTGCTACTTTTTAAATTTAGTTTTAGTTATAATTTAGTTTTTGTTTAAACGTTTCTTTAAAAATCAAAAAAATATATATTATGTGCTAATATATTACCACATTAAAAAGTATATATATATGTTTATCCTTCTACTTTATGTTTATTATTATTAAATCTTAAAAAAATCCAAAAAAATTATTTAGTTATATGTTATTTCGTCTAACTACATTCGTTTATCATTTGTTTTTATCTTATTATATTATATTAAATTATTATTACTTTCTTTATTCGGTTTTTCATATTGCTATTATTATTATTATTATTATTATTATTATTATTATTATTATTATTATTATTATTATTATTATTATTATTATTATTATTATTATTATTACATAACTAAAATAAATAAATAAAATATCAGGTTTAAATAAATGACCTTTATTAAAATTAAACCTAATAAATCAACACAAGTCTTTATTAATATATAAGTCCATCAAATAAATAAGTACAGTCCATAATAAAATACAAGAGCCCAACAAGAAGCCCTAAATTCGGTGACCCATTATAACAAAAACCCTAGACTAACAACCTCTCTTTTCCATCTACGCAGCTCAACGTGGGTCGTTAGATCTATCCTTGATCTAATGGCCGTGATCGAAGGAAAAAAGCCTCTGGAACGCCACGCTCTTCCACGCGTGCCCGTTGGTGGCCCTACACGTGCGCGTCACGTCCACTCGCGAGTCCGTTTGGCTTCCAAACATCCTTTCGCTTTTCCGACGTCGTCGGTCACCGTCCGATCACCTCTCCGATAGTCATACATGCGTAAAACAACAAAAAAGAATTAGATCTGTACCAAATTTTGGTCAACAAAATGCAGAAATCAGAGGCTAAAATTAAACCAACAAATTTCTAGCAATTTCAGAGGAGACCATTTGACAATTTTTTGGAGCCAAACGCACATAAAAAATCAGAGGCAAAAAGACAAATTTTCAGCCACGAATTATAGATCAACAAAATAGGATTTTTCAGATATATTCATGTAATTTAAGTGGCTATATAACGGAGCCAAAAACACATTTGTAGGGGTCCCCCTCCACCACCATATAAAATTGAATGCAACAAAGAGTATAGAGGTAGATAAGAGTGTTTACTTTGCACGCATCGAAAGGGAGCATAAAAATAGGTTGAGGTTTTCGTTTATTATTGTAACACCCCAAATTTGGGTCTAGAAGTTTAGAGGTCTAGTAGACTGGGTTTTTTGGTTTAGCCTAGTTCAGGATTAAATACTTAAAAATTGATTTTTAATCAAAATAAATTATGAAAAAATATTTTAAAATCATTATTTAATATATATTTGACTTAGGTAAAATCAATTTTGAAAATTGACCCTTAAATCCTTATGATTTTGAAATTAGTGACTATTTTGTAAAAATTGAAAACTTGAGGATAATTTCATAAATTAAGTCAAAACTTTGAATCTTTAAGGGGAATTTGATCCAATCCTAATTCTAGCTGATCTAAGCCTTCCAAGGGTCTATTTTAATAATACATAACCCATAATTTTAATTAATAACCCAAATAACTTAAAATTAATTCTAAAAACCTATTTTTATGTCATAAACCTAAACCTATTTTTAAAATTCCAACTTTTCATATTCTTGACAGTTATTAATTCTTCTTAAAGGGGGATTGGAATTTGATCCAATCCTAATTCTAGCTGATCTAAGCATCAAGTTATAAACCCTTCTCCAAGATTTTGGTTTCTTCCTTCTCAAGAAATATTCTTGATCATATTTTCAAGGTAAATATTAATTATTTTTATAGAATTTTGTTAGTTTATTTTCTTATATTTTTCTTCTTCAAAATCTTTTCGTTTTTCTACGAGTTTTCTAGTTTTTAAACCTTAGAAGAGGTGAGATCAATTTTGGAGGTGAGAATCATTCAAACCTCTGAAACCTAAAGTTATTTAATGAAATTACTAATTTCTTGGCTGATTGAAACAATCTTTAAAGTCTTGAATCAATAAAATCGTTTTTCTTGATAAAAATTCTATTATTTTCTTGATTTTCGTTAAAGGTTTTTACATGGATATTTTTGATGCCTAAATACATGAATCTTGAATTGTTTAGATGTAATTAAGATAGATTTTAAGTATCTAATCCCGGACATAAGGTTTAGGGAGTGTTTGGAGAGGTTTTCAATGAGTTTCGATTAGGTTTTATGGTGTTTTTAGGGGCTGCCATGTTTTGGTCCGACTTGAGGGATTTTTGGGTGTGTTATAATGTACTAAAACCTTTGGTTTTGATGCTTTAATTAGGTCAAGAGTTAGAGTAACAAGTTTGAGAGAGATCGGAAAATCGAATAACGTTTTTGGGTGACTTGTCGAGCAAGTTTCGGTAAATCGGTGAGTGGATTGTGAGGGCTGCAAATTTGGCATGGTTTTAAATGTTTTTCAAAGGTTTAGAGGTGTAGGGAAAGTGTGTGAAACCTCCCTACACTCCGAAGTAAGTTTAAAGTATTGCTTTCTTAAAGCTTCTCATGTTACATCGTGTTTTTATTATGTTATTTGTCATGCTCTTATTGTGTTGTGCATATATGATTATGAATGTATATAAATGCTCATGAGACTGTTTTTAAAGAGATTTTATATGCATTCAATGTTCCCACGGTTTTGTTTTGAAAAATAAGATAAAAGTAGTTTTATCGATTTTTGTAAGTGATGCATAAAAGATGGGATACATGTGATTTGAATTCTGTTTTGAATCAAGTTTTGAGCATTGATTTTTGATAATATATATTTTCTATTGAAGTGATGAAACTTATGAGATAAGTTGATCGATCAATAAGGTCTAGAGTGCACTATAAATATTCGAAAGTCATACGTGTATAAATTCCTTGTGTGTTACATTTTGCCTTTTATTCTAATGCTATGTGATGGGATGATATTGTCACAAACGGGTTGATCGGAGTGATACTATCACCGGCCACCAAGGTGAGATAATTCATGTTGAGAGTGGTATCAACATACGCATGCTGTGGGAGTGGTACTAACATGCAGTTGCTCGTTTACCCTAATGATTTGGAGTGGTACAAATCGGATCACTAGCATCAATATATGTTTTTACTTTTCAAAGGTAAGTATCATGGTTTTTACTTAATTACATATGGTATTATTCATGCGAGGTTTTAAGCATTGGTATGCATGTGATTTGAGCATTGCTATTTTGTTAGCATGTAAGACTTGAGCTTTGTGCTTTGAGATGCACGTATAAGAATTGCTATGTGAGTAGCATGTAAGACTTGTGTTTTAGCTTTTAAAGCATGTTATTAAAAAATGGTTTTTACTAAAATTTAATTATGGCGTTGTTAGCCTTTTTTTGATGAAACTTACTGAGTTTTAAAAGTGTTGTTAGCCATGTGTGTTTTGTTTTATAAAGAGCATAATATGTTTTTAAATTGATGAAATTAGTATAATATGGACTGCATTGCAAGGTGTTTTTATACTTGTTTTTATTCACTCACTAAGCTTATGCTTACCCTCTTATTTACCTTGCAATGCAGAGTAAATAAAGTTGAGGTAGCAAAGAGAAGCAAGGATCTAGGTAACCGTCAAGTGAAAGCTCAAGTACGTCTTTATAACATTAGTAGTAGTGAGAGAGTAATGGGGATGAGTTACCATGTTAAGAATATTATTATATTGATGAGACTTGTAGTAGTCGTATGCTTATACATGTTTGAAGTTTATCTATGTTGATATTAGCTTATGACTTTGACTTGAATTGCCCACTGATATTCCTTTAGTTATAATATAGTTATTTTGAAGTTTGATTCTTGATATCCCTATGTGTGAATTTGAGTGTTGTTGATAACAAAGCAAGACTAATTATGAGTCGAATCTATGATATTGTTATTTAGGTTGGAATGCACTTAGAATTAATGTTGAGTATATTGAGGTGGTTCTTCCGTGTGTTTATAAGATTGGTTATATTGAAGCATACTATTAGGAGTTGAATATATTGTTGCTACTAGATTAAATTGTATCTAGCTAATATGCCATGATATGTGCTTAAAGTGTTTTTAGGTGAATTTGCATCTAAAGAATGTCATGAAACCTTTGGAGGCTAGAAATAGTCCCTAAACTTTGAGCATGCAATTAAATGACTTGTAGATATTATTTTACGTTAAATATTTACATGCAAGCATGAAATATACTTAATTAAATATTGATAACCTTAATTTCACAATCAGGGCATAAAATTCTATAAATTATGATTAGGTCCCTAAAAATTGTTCGATTAAATTTGGACTCGTTTCTCTTTAGTCTTCGATGCAATTGAACTTGGTCCTTGAATTAACATGTAGGATCTAATTAAAGCATTTAGAAAATATAAAAAAATTAATTTTTAGGGTTGTTTATCGGGGCAAGTTTTTGGATTAGCTTCAATATTCCCCGTGTAGCTCGTTCGAGTCGGGTGGCTTCTAGACCGGGTCGAGGGGGTTACAATTACCTTTTGTATCTTAACCCTTCTTCTTGAATCTTAGTCTCCTCGGTAATAAACCATGACCTTTGTGTCAACGGTGAACCGACAACAGAGAAAGGTCGAGCTTTCGGATTTTTGTTTCAAGTTAAAAAACTTTATTTTGGTTTAGGATTTTCAAAATAATTTGTTTTTTCACCGATTTGGGGTTCAATATTGAAAGAGGAAGTTTGTTCAGTTTTTTTGGTTATTGAAAGGTTTTAAAAGAGGGATTTTCGGTTGTTTTAGGTTCGCCAGCCACTCCGAGTTGAGGCCGAAATCTGGAAACTGAGGCGTTTTCTGGGTTCATGGAAGAACAGGATGAATATCCATCCTTTGTTCTTCGTTTGGGTTGTATATTTTAGAGAATGGGGACGGTTTTTTGTTTTCCGTTTAATGAAAATAAGAAAGGGGATGTTTTTCAATTTTCAAGTGAGTTATATACCTTGGTCCCTGTTTAAAAATTGGTTTTATTGCATAATAAATCCCTTCGTGTGGGGTTATCTTTTCCCACAATCCTTTATGTTTTGTTCCGTTTTTCAATTTCGTCACCAGATTCGGTTGTAATCTCTTTTAAATAAAGGTTTATTTTATCTTGAGTCCCTCCGTGTTTTGAAGTATACTTTCAGGTCCTTCCTCGCTTCAAAATAGCATTTGAAGGTCTTCGATGTTTTTAAACCCTTTTAAATTGGTCACTGTTTAAATAAAATGTGTTTTTAATTTTGACCCTCTGATTTTGTTTTTCTTTAATTTAAGTCCTTTTCTAGAAGCTTTTTCCTTTATTTCCTTTTTATTTGATTTCCTTTAAATTTATTTAACATTGTTTTATTCATGCTTACTTCATATATGTTACTTATTTGTTCATCCATTTATTGCTTTTTATTTCTTGCCTTTATTTATGCTTTGTATTTATTTGTCTTGTATTGTTCATATTACTTTTGCATATATTGTAATATATTTTATTTTATTTTGCAAGTCACCTTGTTAATTAATCAACCTAATTCATTACTTCTTTACTCGGTCGTAACAGGCCCATCACCCGACGTACCGGTGGCGGTGTATACGTTTACCTTCAAGTAAAGATACGGTAAAATTAAAACGAATCCGAATTTTCGAATAAACATTAATTTAAATGTCACTTTAAATCAGAAAATCCAAAATTAATTAAGCGGTTATTTTGTAAAGGTATAAATTTTGGGCGGTTTTTAATGTTAATCCCGTTTTAAACCGACTCTCGAACCTGAATCATTTTGAATCTCTGATTTTTACGGTGTTTGGTCTACTAAAAGTGACCGGTGGCGACTCCAACCTTTTTTTAAAAAATTCTTTTCCAAAATTCTAAATTTTCAAATCCCTAACCCTAATTCCAATTTTCCATCTTTTAATTTCAAAATTCTCATTTTTCAATTTCAACCTAATTTTCAATTCTAATTTTTCAAAATACCTAAATTTTAATCAATTTTCCTTTTTCCCAATTTGGAACCCTAATTCCTAAATTTTTAAACCTAGATTTCAATTTTTTCCAATTTAAACCTAATTTTCAAAGTCTCCACTAGTGACCTTTTTTTCACACTACCTTTTTTTTACTACACATGTTAATTTTAAAAAAGGTTCGCTATAGTTGGTGACTCCGCTGGGGACATTTTTTTAAAACAAATGAGTCAAGTCTTGTTTCAAAATACCGCTTATTTATTTTAGAAGTTGTGAAGTAAAGTGACAATTAAATTATTATTTGTTTATCAATTCGAGGTTGCTTTTAACGCATTCTAACCCGTCTCTCTTAGTGGGGAAAAACGCTAGTGCTTTCGTAAGGATATTGTTCCTTTGTATGGGCATAACGAAAGGGTCCCCTAAATTGAACTCGATCAAGATGAGCCTATAATGGGTGATGATCGGGGGCATTGCTACTCTTAGAAGAAGACAACGAGGACAATTTGGGTACCTCGTAGAACCAAGACTGCATTTAGAGAATTAGAAAACCTACCCAATTAGAGCCATGCGGTTAAACTAGGTTCTATTAGATGAGATGTTTAGTTTTGCTTTGTCTCCTTTTTGATTGCATGCTTTATTATTTTTGCATCAGCATTTCATGAAGATGTTGATCTAAGTGGTTTGTCTAAATTAGAGGCTTTCATTACAGTTAGAGAGCTAAAACAAGAAGTAGAAAAACCGGTGGAGAAATAAAAAAAATAATGAAAAAAAAGAAAAAAAATAGAGAGATTAAAAAGAAAAGAAAAAAAAAAGAGGAAAAATAATTTTTTTAATCGATGAAAGTTACTCAAAGGGCGATCACTAGCATGATCAACACCTTCACTTGCATTCATTTTTGCATTCATAGCATGCATACATTCTTGCATTCATTAATAAAACAAGGAGATTAACCTTGGATACGCCATGGCAGTTATCAACGGCACCCAACATGGAAAAGAACTTTAGAAGAGCATTTGTCTCGGAGACTAGAAGGAGAGAGAGGTCAATATCATGTCAGTACAAATTCGAGAGCATGAATAATCTTGTGGCTAGGGTGAGCAAGCTCGAGGAACTCCATGAGCTTTTGATTGGAAATCAGAAGAAAATTTTGGCATGCGTGAGGAATTTGCAAGAACAGACACGCGAACTAAAGGGTATGATGGCTACCTCGATCAAGGGGAAGGGCTTAGTGGAAGATTATCCCATGCCAAAGAAGACAAGTGGAAATTTTGACTTTGGGATGGAAAATATTGTCTCCAACGAAGACCAAGAAGTCATCAACCAATACGAAGTCGCTTGTGATGCCTCAGATTATCCCATGGAGTTGGTGTTGGACAAAATTGACACTTCTCTTCAGAAAACTTTGGCTTCCTCATCAAAAGGAAATCCCTCGAAGTGTCCAAGGGTGCACACCCATAAGACCAACAATGTTTTTATTGCCCCGAAGTCTACAAATGCACAAGGATCCGATAAAAGGGCACCGAGGAAGAAAGAAGTTTTTGCCCCTCTACCTTTGACTTATACTGAGTTGTACCCTAAGCTCCTTGAAGTGAATTTGGTTCGTCCCTATCATATTACCCCGATACAACCTCCTTACCCAGCATGGTTCAACCCTAATGCTAAGTGCGAATACCACGCTGGGGTCAACGGGCACTACATCAATGATTGTAAGGCCTTTAAAAGGATGGTTCAAAACTTGATGAACACCGGATTCATTCATTTCAGTCCATCGGGAAAGATGACCTTGACTCTACCCAATCATGACAGCATGCTTTCTAGGGAAGTTGGATCTCGAGAAGCCGAGAAGTGGTCCTGGGTTGCCAAGAAGTTCACGTTCATCTCATTTAGCTTTTCATAGATGTTTGTTTGAATCAATTTTCTTGCATTTTCAACTTTCTCTTTTATCTTTTAATCAATCTCGCTATCTATCATGTTTTCCCTTTTGTAATTCAATGAAGAGGTGTATTTTTATATACTCTTTCCTATCATTTTTAAGATTCTTGGATATTTAATGTTTGTTGTGTCTCCGATTTAGACACATAAAAATAAGAATTTATTGATATTGTGATAACGATGAAGTGCAATTCTGTCTCCAATCCGCTTCGGTCGAAAAGCTTGAGAAGTAAGACTACTACTCCTTCGATAATGTTCGATGATAAGAGTGTCTCGTAGAAGGTGAATCTACTCAATTTTGAGAATTCCAAAAGGTTGAAAGCAAAAAAAAAAACAAAAAAAGGAAAAAGAAGAAGAAAAGAGAAAAGGAAAAGAGGTGAAAATTTTAAAACCCTCAAATGAACGAGCAATTCAATAAGTCTCGGAGCATCCTGATGGAGTTGTGGGGGAAGAACAAGTCTAATAAGGAGCAAGAGTTCCACTAGTTCGATACCCTAGCGTCAGTGATGACTCTTTGAAGACACTAACACGCTAATACATTATTGATTAAGTGCAAACTAAAACACATGCTTACACTTGGAATTCTCAGACCGGGTTAGAAGAAAAGACAGATATGAGAACTAGGAGTAGTTTTCAAGCGGATCAAGCGAGTACGGTAATCATAAGGATGAACCGAGAATTTTGAATTGAATTTTGACACTTTAAATATCGCCACAACATTTCAAGGTAAAACATTAAATACTAGGTGTCGAGTTTGAAACACACTTGTATTCAATATCCAAGGATTCTGTTCCTTTTGTTTACTTTCTTGAACTATTAGTTTTCAATTTTTAATAATTCATAAAGGCGTTGTACATTAAAACGCTAATTTTGTAAAAAATCTTTTCCATTCAAAAAATTATTTTTCAAAATGCAAGACTATTGATGCATTTAAACCATCTTTGATTAAGCCCATGAGTGGTAAAGTTATGGTGCAAGGTTTCCTGTGAAACAAGGTACCTACCTTTTCGATAAGATTGCTCGAATTTATTATTGAAGAAGTCCAACTTTTGAACCAAGTGCAGAAAACAAAATTTTTGGGCAAAATTTTATTGGGGCAAAAAGATAGCCTGTCAGCATAGGGGCAAGAGTTCCCTCAGAATCAGATTTGATCGAGTCTAATCCATGACAGGAATTTTTTGAAGAGAGACTTTGATTAAGCCAAACCCATTTTGAGAAGATAGAACCAACTAGTCTTTGGGACATGATCATTTGCAAGTTTTCGCACGCAATGCGATATTTCAGGAGTTTGTTCTAGATGTCTATATTTTGGGGCAAGTGTTCACCCTATCTTCAAGAGCGCCTATCGACAATTTTTAACCTTGGTCTTGAATTCTACAGACCCTTTTTTGACCTATGTGAGCTAACGGTCTCCTATCCAGAAGAAGATTCAGTGAAGTTGAAAGTCTAAAGTATCCAAGGGTGATCTTTTTTAGGGTTTCCTCAAACATTAAAAAGAAAAAAAACATGCATCATTTAATTTAGTATTTTCTAGATTCAGGGGCATACAAGCATTCATTCATACATCATCCTTAGTTAGGCATCCTATAATTAAAGGGTATACTAGCACATGTATACATATATTTTTACCTATTTTGGTAGATATTAAGAAGAGAAAGAAAAGAGATTACAAACATGTGAAAAAAATAGATCCCGAAGAAGTTCAGATGTTTGAATTTATCAGTTTATGAAGTTGCGGAGATTGTGAAATACTATCTGAAGAAATAAGATATCATGTTTTGAAGTTTGGATGTGTTTGAAGAAGTTTCCCTCTTTGAAGTTTTAAAATATTCGATGTTGTGAAGTTTAGAAGTTTCTGTTTAAAGATTAATATATGAAGTTTTGAGGTGTTCTTTTCAAGAACCGATGTTATGAAGTTTAAAAGTTTCCTTTTTAAGGATCGATGTTATAAAGTTTTGAGGTATTCTTTTCAAGAACAAATGTTGTGAAGTTTAGAAGTTTCCTTTTAAAGATCGATGTTATGAAGTTTTGAGGTGTTCTTTTCAAGAACCGACGTTGTGAAGTTTAGAAGTTTCCTTTTTAAACAAAAGGATCGATGTTGTGAAGTTTTGAGGTGTTTTTTGCAAGAATCAATGTTATGAAGTTGAGAAGTTTCCATTTTAAGGATTCGTGTTACGAAGTTTCAAGGTGTCATTTTTGGAGACCAATATTACGAAGTTTTGAGGTGTCTTGTTCATGGACTGGTGTTACGAAGTTTTGAGGTATCTCTTTAAAGACCGATGTTATGAAGTTCTGAAGTGTTCTTTTGAAGAATTGAGATTACGAAATTAGATTTTCTTCCATTGAAGAAATGAAAAGTCCTATTTCAAGTTATGAAGTTAGGTTTTCTTCCGTTGAAGAAGTGAAATATCCTACTTCGAAGTTTTGATGAATTCGAGGTTATGAGGTCTTAAGATGTCCGTGAAGGGTTTTTAAATTTTCTCAAAATCTCAAAAGGGGAATTCAAAGATCGCTTCTGAAAGTTCTCTTTCGATGTGTGCGTGTGGCCTTGTGTAGAAATATCGTGCGTGGCAGAGCTAATCAGGAATCAGGGTTTCAAGGAACAAAGGGGCTATCAAACTTGCGGGAAAAAAGGGCTTTCAGATCAAAGTCTTCAGACAGGAAATTCAGATAAAATTAATGCTTATTGTCTTTGCTTCATCATTGTTTTACAACGATAAGCAAAGAGGGACAGCTATAATCACTAATTTTATTCGGGGTCATAAAACCCAGGTTAAATTTTGTTTCTTTTCGAATAATGGGCTACTTTTTAAATTTAGTTTTACTTATAATTTAGTTTTTGCTTAAACGTTTCTTCAAAACTCCAAAAAAATATATATTATGTGCTAATATATTATCACTTTAAAAAGTATGTATATATATATATATATATTTATACTTTTACTTTATGTTTATTATTATTAAATCTTAGAAAAAATCCAAAAATTATTTAGTTGTATGTTATTTCGTCTAACTACATTCGTTTATCATTTGTTTTTATTTTATTATTATATTATAATAAATTATTATTACTTTCTTTATTCGGTCTTTCATATTGCTATTTTTATTATTATTATTACATAACTAAAATAAATAAAATATCAGGTTTAAATAAATGACCTTTATTAAAATTAAACCCAATAAATCAGCCAAAGTCTTTATTAATATATAAGTCCATCAAATAAATAAGTACAGTCCATAATAAAATACAAGAGCCCAACAAG
Source organism: Abelmoschus esculentus (assembly GCA_035048815.1). Classification (NCBI taxonomy): domain Eukaryota; kingdom Viridiplantae; phylum Streptophyta; class Magnoliopsida; order Malvales; family Malvaceae; genus Abelmoschus; species Abelmoschus esculentus. The sequence goes on along the minus strand of JAUCBN010000026.1, from coordinate 4,085,701 downwards.
AAGCCCTAAACTCGGTGACCCATTATAACAAAAACCCTAGACTAACAGCCTCTCTTTTCCATCTGTGCAGTCCAACGTGAGCCGTTAGATCTACCCTTGACATAACGGCCACGATCGAAGGAGAAGAAGACTCTGGAACGCCACGCTCTTCCAAACGCGCCCGTTGGTGGCATTCCACGCGTGTATCACATCTACTCGCGAGTTCGTTCGGCTTCCAGACGTCCTTTCGCTTTCTCAACGTCGCCGGTCAATGTTTGATCACCTTTCCGGCAGTTGTACATGCGTAAAACAACAAAAAAGAATCAGATCTGTACCAAATTTCGGTCAACAAAATGCAGAAATCAGAGGCTAAAATTAAACCAACAAATTTCTGGCAATTTTAGAGGAGACCATTCGACAATTTTCAAAGCCAAACGCACATAAAAAATCAGAGGAAATCAGAGGCAAAAAGACAAATTTCCAAACATGAATATAGATCAAAAAATAGGATTTTTTTCATATATATTCATGTAATTTCGGTTGCTATAAAACGGAGCCAAAAACACATTTGTAAGGGTTCCCCCCGCCACCACCATTTGAAATCGAATGCAACAAAAAGTTTAGAGGCAGATAAGAGTGTTTACTTTGCATGCATCGAAAGGGAGCATAAAAATAGGTTGAGGGTTCCGTTTATTACTGTAACACACCAAATTTGGGCCTATAAGTTTAGAGGTCTAGTGAACCGGTTTTTTTGGTTTAGCCTAATTCGGGATTAAATACTTAAAAATTGATTTTTAATTAAAATAAATTATGTAAAAATATTCTAAAATCATTATTTAATATATATTTAACTTAGGTCAAATAAATTTTGAAAATTGACCCCCTATGATTTTGAAATTAGTGACTATTTTGTAAAAGTTGAAAACTTAAGGATAATTTCATAAATTAAGTTAAAACTTTGAGTCTTTAAGGTGAATTTGATCCAATCATAATCCTAAATGATCTAAGTCTTCCAAGGGTCTATTTTAATAACCCCAAACCCATAATTTTAATTAATAGCCCAAATAACTTAATATTAATCCTAAAAACCTATTTTTTTGTCATAAACCTAAACCTATTTTTAAAATTCCGAATTTTATCTTCTTGGCAGACTCTCCATCATCTTTTCAAAATTAAACATCAATATTTTCAATAAAAAATTGTTTGGTTAATTTCCTATAATTTTCTTCTTCGGTTTTACTTGAAAAATCCTATTTTTGCATCAAGCTTTAAACCCTTCTCCAAGATTTTGGTTTCTTCCTTCCCAAGACATATTATTCATCATATTTTCAAGGTAAATATTCATTCTTTTTAATAGAATTTCGTTGATTTATTTTCTTATATTTTTCTTCTTCAAAATCTCTTCGTTTTTCTACGGATTTTCTAGTTTTTAAACCTTAGAATAGGTGGGATCAATTTTGGAGGTGAGAATCATTCAAACCTCTGAAACCTAAAGTTATTTAATGAAATTTCTAAGTTCTTGGCTGACTGAAATAATCTTTAAAGTCTTGAATCAATAAAATCGGTTTTCTTGATAAAAATTCCATTATTTTTTTTACTTTCGTTCAAGGTTTTTACATGGATATTTTTTATGCCTAAATAAATGAATCTTGAAGTTTTTAGATGTAATTTAAATGGCTTTTAATTATTTAATCTCTGACATAAGGTTTAGGGGGTGTTTGGAGAAGTTTTAGTGAGTTTCGGTTAGGTTTTATGGTGTTTTTAGGGGTGTCATATTTTGGTCCAACTTGAGGGATGTTTGGGTGTGTTATAATTCAATAAAACCACTAGTTTTGATGATTGAATTAGGTCGAGAGGTAGAGGAACAAGTTTGAGAGAGATCGGAAAGTCGAATCACATTTTCGGGTGACTTATCTAGTAAGTTTCGATAAATCAGTGAGTGAATTATGAGGGCTGCAAATTTGGCTTGGTTTTAAATGTTTTTCAAAGATTTGTGAGTGTAGGGAAGGTGTGAGAAACCTCCCTACACTCGGCAGTAAGTTTAAAGTATTGCTTTCTTAAAGGTTCTCATATTACGCCGTGTTTTTATTATGTTATTTGTCATGCTCTTATTGTGTTGTACATATGTGATTATGCATGTATATAAATGCTCATGAGACTGATTTTAAATATATTTTATATGCATTCGATATTCCCACGGTTTTATTTTGAAAAATAAGATAAAAGTGGTTTTATCGATTTTTGCAAGTATTGCATAAAAGGTGGGATATATGTGATTTGAATTCTGTTTTGAATCAAGTTTTAAGTATTGATTTTTGATAATATATATTGGCTAATTAAGTGATGAACCTTATGGGATATGCTGATCGATCAATAGGGTATAGAGTGCACTATAAATATTCAAAAGTCATGCGTATATAAATTCCTTGTGTGTTGTATTTTGCCTTTTATTCTAATGTTATATGATGGGAGTGTTACTATCATATACGGGTTGATCGGAGTGGTACTGTCACCGGACACCAAGATGAGATAATTCATGTTGAGATTGGTATCAACATGCGCATGCTTTGAGAGTGGTACTAACATACAGTTGCCCGTTTATCCTAACCATTTGGAGTGGTAAAAATCGGATCACTAGCACCAATATATATTTTTACTTTTCAAAGGTAAGTGTCATAGTTTTCACTTGATTGTATATGGTATTATGCATGCGAGGTTTTATGCATTTGTATGCATATGATTTGAGCATTGCTATTTGTTAGCATGTAAGACTTGAGCTTTGTGCATTGAGATACACGTGTAAGTATTACTATGTGAGTAGCATGTAATACTTGTGTTTTAGCTTTTAAAGCATGTGATTACAAAATGATTTTTACTAGAATTTAATTATGGCGTTGTTAGTCTTGTTTTGATGACACTTATTGAGTTTTAAAAGTGGCGTTGTTAGCCATGTGTGTTTTGTTTTATAAAGAGCATGACATGTTTTTAAATTGATGAAATTGGTTTAATATGGGCTGCATTGCAAGGTGTTTTTATACTTGTTTTTATTCACTCTCTAAGCTTATGATTACCCTCTCATTTACCTTGCAATGTAGAGTAAATAAAGTTGAGGCAGCAAAGAGAAAAAAGGATCTAGGTAACCGTTAAGTGAAAGCTCAAGTACGTCTTTATAACATTAGTAGTAGTGAGAGAGCAAAGAGGATGGGTTACCATGTTAAGAATATTATTATATTGATGAGACTTGTAGTAGTCGTATGCTTATACATGTTTGAAGTTTATCTATATTGATATTAGCTTATGACTTTGACTTGAATTGCCCACTGATATTCCTTTAGTTATAATATAGTTATTTTGAAGTTTGATTCTTGATATCTCTATGTGAGAATTTGAGTGTTGTTGATAACGAAGCAAGACTAATTATGAGTCGAATCTATGATATTGTTATTTAGGTTGAAATGCACTTAGAATTAATGTTGAGTATATTGAGGTGGTTCTTCCGTGTGTTTATAAGATTGGTTATGTTGAAGCATACTATTAGAAGTTGAATATATTGTTGCTACTAGATTGAATTGTATCTAGCTAATATGTCATGATATGTGCTTAAAGTGTTTTTAGGTAAATTTGCATCTAAAGAATGTCATGAAACCTTTGGAGGCTAAAAATAGTCCCTAAACTTTGAGCATGCAATTAAATGACTTGTAGATATTATTTTACATCAAATATTTATGTGCAAGCATGAAATATACATAATTAAATGTTGATAACCTTAATTTCACATTCAGGGCATAAAATTCTATAAATTACGACTAGGTCCCTAAAACTTGTTCGATTAAATTTGGACTCGTTTCTCTTTAGTCTCCGTTGCAATTGAACTCGGTCCTTGCATGAACATGTAGGATCTAATTAAAGCATTTAAAAAACATAAAAAAATTTAATTTTTAGGGTTGTTTATCGGGGCAAGTCTTTGGATTAGCCTTGATATTCCCCGTGTAGCTCGTTCGAGTCGGGTAGTATCTAGACCGGGTCGGGAGTACAATTACCTTTCGAATCTTAACCCTCCTTCTCAAATCTGAGTCTCTTCGGTAATAAACCACGACCTTTGTGTCACAGTGAACTAACAACGGAGAAAGGTCAAGCTTTCGGGTTTTTCTTTCAAGTTAAAAACTTTATTTTGGTTTCAGATTTTCAAAATAATTTGTTTTTCACCGATTTCAAGGGTTCAATATCGAAAGGGGAAGTTTGTTTAGTCTTTTTGGCTTTCAAAAGGTTTTAAAAGAGGGATTTTAGGTTGTTTTGGGTTCACCGACCACCGCGAGCGGTGGCCGAAATCTGTAAACCATGGGGTTTTCTGGGTTCATGGAAGAACAGGATGAATTTTCATCATTTGTTCTTCGTTTATATTGAACATTTCAAAGAATATGGATGTTTTTTTGTTTTCGGTTTAATGAAAATGAGAAAGGGGATGTTTTTTAATTTTCAAGTGAGTTATATACCCTGGTCCCCGTTTTAAAATTTGTTTTATTGCATAATAAATCCCTCTGTGTGGGGTTATCTTTTTCCGCAATCCTCTATGTTTTGTTCCGTTTGTTAATTTCGTCACCAGATTTTGTTGTAATCTCTTCTAAATAAAAGGTTTATTTTATCTTGAGTCCCTTCGTGTCTTGAAGTATACTTTTGGGTCCTTCCTCGCTTCAAAATAGCATTTAAAGGTCTTCGATGTTTTTAAACCCTTTTAAATTGGTCACTGTTTAAATAAAATGTGTTTTTAATTTTGACCCTCTGATTTTGTTTTTCTTTCATAAGTTTTTTTTTCAGAAGCTTTTTCCTTTATTTCCTTTAGTTGGTTTCCTTTAAATTTATTTAACATTTTTTATTCATGCTTACTTTATATATGTTACTTATTTGTTCATCCATTTATTGCTTTTTATTTCTTGCCTTTTATTTATGTTTTGTATTTATTTGTCTTGTATTGTTCATATTACTTTTTCATATATTGTAATATATTTTATTTTATTTTGCAAGTCACCTTGTTAATTAATCAACCTAATTCATTACTTTTTTACTCGGTCGTAACGGACTCGTCACCCGGTGTATCGGTGGCGGTGTATACGTTTACCTTCGAGTAAAGATACGGTAAAATTAAAACGAATCCAAATAAATATTAATTTAAATGTCACTTTAAATCATAAAATCCAAAATTAATTAAGAGGTTATTTTGTAAAAGTGTCAATTTTGGGCGATTTTTAACGTTAATCCCGTTTTAAACTGACTCTCGAACCCGAATCATTTCGAATCTCTGATTTTTACGGTGTTCGGTCCAACAAAAATGACCGGTGGCGACTCCAACCTTTTTAAAAAAATTCTTTTCCAAAATTCTAATTTTTCAAACCCTAACCCTAATTCCAATTTCCCCTCTTTTAATTTCAAAATTCTCATTTTCAATTCTCATTTTTCAAAATCCCTAAATTTTAATCAATTTTCCCTTTTCCCGATTTGGAACTTTAATTCCTAAATTTTTAAACCTAGATTTCAATTTCCGAAGTCTCCACTAGTGACCTTCTTTTTTTCACACTACATTTTTTACTACACATGTTAATTTTAAAAAAGGGTCACTACAAAAGTATTTATCTTTTGGTGTCTCTATATACGCCACAAAATTAACAAAAAAATCAACGATATAAATACACCCGAAAAAGATATGATTTAAACTTAAAATTTATTTTTTTAAAACTTAAAAAATCAACTTAAAATTTATTTATTTTAATGTTGAGACATATATACGTACAACTGAAAAGATAAAATCATGTGCAATTTCAATTTATAACTTAAAAATCAACGATCTAATCAATCTTGATTGCAGAACACGTTGAAACTTGGGGATCGAGCGAAGTCAATGCTATGATCTATCTCATGCCCATGACCATGACCATGACCATCAGTCATGTCCTTTTCCAGTGCCATCACTTTGTCCTTCCCAACCTCTCTTTCTCCCTCTGAATTCATCTTCTTCTTCATTGCATGTGCATGTTGTTGATGTCGATTATTATCGTCGTTGTTGTTGTTATCAGCTTTTGCGTGCTTTTTTTGTTCGCCGCGTTCCGGCAACGGCTCGGATACCACCAATGGGACACCATCCTCGACAACTCTATCTTTCTTACCGGAAATGATTCTGAACTGGTAACATGCAGAAGCCTTTCCAGGTTTTGGAATCCCCATCTTTGAAATACTACAACCCATTAAATCATGCAAGAGATGAATGCAATACGTACTTTCTATTAATACATACATGCATGCATCAATACATATATATATTCATGGAACCATAACAAGCTAAAACCCTATTTTGCTTTAAACTGCCAAATCCAACTAAATTTATGGTAATCGATTAGTTAACGTATTAGTTATTCGTATTATTATTAAATCATTCGAGTTAAATATAGTACATAACTCAAACCCAATAATTTCCCTATTATAAATAGTTTTTATTTAAATATTCGCACAGTTGTTTTCATAAAAAATAGATGATGATAGTTTTTTCATACATCAATGGTGTAATTTTTTAGTTCTCACGGACACTTGAATTAGTTTAGAGGAAATTTTAGGGTTTAGTGTTAGAATTTAGAGTTTATAGATTAAAATCTAAATCTCTTATTATATTACCCTAAACTTAAATTCTTACATCTAAACTCTAAAAATCTGAACTTATAAACCCTAAATTTAAAATCTAAACTCATAAAACTTATACCCTAAATTGAATCCATAAACTCTAAAATTAAAATATTTATTAAAATTAATTTATTATTATTTTTTAAAATACAGATCAATTGTATTGTCATACCATTAAAATTAATTCATCATCGTTTTATTAAAAAATATTAATGTATTAATGAAAAATTATATGAAATTACTAACACGGACATTAATTATTTAATGATAAAATATTTAATATGACAAAAATAACTAATAATAATAATTTTATACGCAACGTTAATCAAAAAGACGAGATTGATGCAATTTAAGAGTGTAAGGGCCAAATTTATGAAATTAAGAAAGAGGGAAAAAAATTCTGATTTAGGATTACTATAGAAAAAAGTACCCCTTAAGTCTAAAGTTTACATTTAATCATCATTATTTACTTATAATATTAATTTAATCTTAATTTTAATTTAATTAAATAAATTTTGAGGACTAAAATTTTTATTATACCAAAAATCTTTAGATGTTTGTTTGTATTTTATCACACGAGTGATATGACCATAGCTAAAACTTTGGGTTAACTACTCAATTTTGACCATTGAATTTTTTAAGATATTTATTTTGATCATCAAACTAAGCAATTCGTCAATCAAACAAGACAACTAAACTTATTAAATTGATCTATTTTGATATGTCATTAAAAATTAACGGATATATGATAGAAAGGTGACATGTTAGGTTTGAATTTCTTAAACTCGTTAAAATTATAAGAACTCGACTTGAAATCTTAATGAATCGAGTTAAATTCAGCACTACTTGAACTCGACTCGTTTATACCCTTACCTAGCTTGGTACTAGGATTTTGGTGACTACTTGAAAAAAAAATCAGTTATCAAGGTGATGAGATCTCCCTTGGAAGATGTTGAAATGGAAATTGCACAAATTAGGTTACATATGATCACTGTTTTACCTCCTTGTCACTGTGCTAATATTACTTATGCTCGAACCCGTAACCTCTAGGAACAATAACCGTTCCCTTAACCATCGATGCTAAATGACTCGTGCTAATGACATTAACTTTAATTGCACATCAGAGAGTAACTAATGCCTCTGAAGAATTCTATTAGCAATAAGATAACCAAACATATATGTGCAAGATGGAGGAGTACCTGAACAACAGATGACTGAATTTACTTGGTACCTAATACTAAAAAAACCAGACATGTGGACTTTATTTATACTCTTTCTCCTACAAATAAGATGCTTTCATACATCGGAAAGTCCCCATCGACGATGCAAGAGAGAATGCGAATTCACTACCTGCTTAGCCTCCGTTCGTGTCGTATGATCCTGCAATCACAGAAAGGAAAAACAAAAGCAGAATCATAGAAACAGCATTACAAAACCATAGTTGATCTTCACAGTAAGGCTTGAATCATGAAATGTAGTAATAGACATGCTGTCTTCCATGAAGGTGTCGTAATATAGCACATGCCCTTCCTTGGGGTCATCCCGGAAACGTCTCAGGTCAAAATATGGCTTCAAATTAAGTTGCAAATCAGTTGGATGCTGCCATAGGGGAATGGTGATGACATACGCTAAAAAGAAAACTCATGGAATGACAGGGACATGTAAAGCTTAATTGAAGGGTATTGAAACAATTCAGAAGCAGAGAAATATGACATGATGAAAGCTAGAGCACAATGCTGAACGGCCTCGCCACAGATGAGCATATATAGTCTTCAAAAAGGTTAACCAATTCATAGAGAAGTCGACTTTTGGCGGCAAATTCAAGTGATGGTCGACACGGATGGTTGTCAAATAACCATAATAAGCAAGGAAGTAATGATCACTGTAAATGCCATGCAACATATATCAGCTTAGGGAACGGGAAAAGAAGTTACCATCATGGCCTAGATGGATTCATAGCGAGAAGCATGTTTTGTCCGCCGGGAATGTAAGCCACATTAGGTGACTTAGCAAGAGTTGCAGCAATTTCCCTCGATGCCTCGATCCTCCTCAGCTCAATCAGTCCCATACCAGCAGTCGCAGTGGCTTCAGAAATCAACTTTGCAGCATCACTTTCACCTTCTGCTCGGATAACAGCAGCACGTCTCTCTTGGTCAGCTTTCATCACAACATACCTTGATCGCTCTGCCTCCTGTTGTGCCACCTGCTTCTGCTCCACTGCTCTCGAGAATTCAGCACCATACGACAAGTGTGTAATAGCCACATCGGCCAGCTCAATGTTAAAGTCTCTTGCACGCTGCGTCAGTGAATTTCGGACCAATGCAGACACTTGGGGACGCTCAGTGAGAAGCTGATCGGCATTGAACTGTGCAACCACAGCTTTCAGCACCTCGTTTCCGATCGAGGGAAGCACCTTCTCATCATACTCCAGACCAAGGCGTTGATATATTTCAGGAAGCTTATCAACCTTTATTTCACAAAAGATGACACATTAAACAATAATCTTTGAAGAACAAAACTAAACCCCAACATTCATAAGCATGCATGCATGCATAATCAAAACCAAGGATGAACCGTGCAGGGGCTGAAGAATCTAAAATTTTTTCATTTATTTTTTATTAAAATTTTACAAGTACCATTCTCGTTCCTTATCATAAAATTTTAAGTCAGTCTATTATAAAAACTGTCATAAGTATCATCGAACTTTTTGTGTCTAAACCTTGAACATTAAACTCTTAATTAACTATAACCCTTAATCTTAATTATAAAACTTAAGACATAAAGTTACTACAATCTAAACCCTAAACTAAACTTTATGTTTTAAACCCTAAACCATAATGTCACGCCTAATCAAAATCCAGTTCTTCATATGTGTGTATATATATAAAAGAAAACCCAAATTACCTTAGGTTTAGAAAGAACTCGAAGAGTAAGATTAACCATCTGGAGATCTTTGGTTCCAGAAATGGACGAGAATGTGTGAGGCTTCGTGCGGATATCATAGATGAAAGGCTTCTGAAGCCATGGAACCAAAAAGTGAGTCCCTTCCTCCGCCGTTTTATCCAACACTCCCCTTAAACGATCAAAGATCACAGCTCTTTCGCCGCCGTCCACGGTGTACATGGAAGCATTGAGCAAGGTGGCGCCGACTCCGAGACCAAAGGCGGCGCGTGCGAGGTTGGTTAAGAAAGAAACCGCTGCTTGATTGCTTCCCATTTTCTTGGAGTTACTTGATCGATTTGGTTTCCCTGGTGATCTCTTTTGGGGAAATGAGGGGTTTTATCAGGGGTTGATCATGTCACGGAACTTGGATGAAGTTGAAAATTTGAAAAACTGGGCTATTATCTCCATTTTTCAGCAATAAAACAATGAGCCCAAATTAGCCCAAAATTAGTATCTTCTTCCGTTAAGCTCTTGCATTTCAGAAAATGAAGAACCCTAAATTCCTACAATTGAAAATTGCAATGGGAGGTGCAAGGCTTCAACTTTAGGGGTTGTTAAGAAAGGTAACTTCTTTTAGTTTATCAGTCTTTCTTATATTCTGCTATTAATTTCCTGGAAACCAAACAGAGGAAGTTCATTCTTTTCTCATAAACCCCATAAGAAAACAAATTGAATGGATTTGGTTCGCCAAAAAAATTATAATTTAATCGCCATTTCTTTTTTTATTTCGATTTAGCACTTGCAAATTGTTTGAATAAGCCTTGGATCTTGTTTCCTTAGCATTTGGAGTGTAGAATTGAATGATGAAGATACAGGGGAAATGCTGATGCATAGTTAAATTTGCACAAGCAGTTGCCGGATTAAAATAGCGATCGATTATCGTAACGGCCATTGTTCGAAAATACGGTCGCAATCGCAATTTAAATCCCCTATTGCCATTGCCAATAACATGAAATTTACATGTTTTCTCTCTTTGCCATATGTGGACTGTGATAATATACTGTGTTCAGATATTCTTAGCCTTTATCTACTGATGAGAAGCTAGTTCAGGTGTACTTTCATCATCTACTAGCTTTGATTTTATCATTTCATGAATGTGCATTGGCTCTGTAAATCTACTTGATTTCATCATCTAGTAGCTTCTTTAAGTAGATGGTGTAGTATTATCTCGGCTCGGATACCGTATATGGCTAGTATCATGTTATCGTTAAGAGTAAACGGATTAGATTTCGTGAATGAAGTCGTATCTACAAACGTCGTGTCCTCCGTTGATATCGTCTATAGTTGCAGGGGGTGAAGTCATGGCGATAATTCATTTAACATCCTTTAGAAGTGTCCTTATTGCTAACGGGATAGTTCATGCCGGTCAACGAACATTCTCTGGCGGGGCTGGGAAAGCCAAAAGGGCTCGAAAGGGCAGCCAACGATGCACCAAAAGCTTGGATGCTTAGCAAGGAAGTCAAGTCGACGACGGTAGTTGGCGCAAACATACTCAATGACGGAACCGATCAGAAAATCTTGCTTGATTCCGAGTACCCCGATTGGCTGTGGCATTTGCTCGACAAACATCCGGCATTGAGCGAGCTCAGGCGGAAAACCATCGAAACACTTCCGTATGAAGATCTTAAACGCTTTGTGAAGTTGGAAAATGGAGCTAGGATAAAAGAGAACAGTTCAGTGAAGGCCAAGAACTGATGTTTGTTTTGCTTTTTCTCCTGTATGTTTTATTCCCTTGTCTTTAGATTGGCTCGAGTGTCTGTTATTTGTAGACATGTCAAATGAGCGGGTCGGGTTTGGATCGGATCAATATCGGTTTAAATTCTTCTAGTTGATTTATGTCTGTTGGTTTATATAGAGATGAACACTAGTCATAAATTTTTAAGTTATTTCATGTTCAAAATAAGAATCGAGCACTCAATCATTGATTAAAATATTTTATAATATGGGAAATTATTTGATGCACCGTCGATAAAAAAATCATAATCAGACTTTTAAAATTATCATATATCTATTTTGATTCATAAACTCTAATCCTTAGTTCAAAATCCCAACATCTAAATTTTGAATTATAAAATTTATTATCGAACCTTAAAATCTAATTATAAACATTAAGATTTTAACACAAAACTCTAAATTTTAATCCCTTAAAACAATATATATACATATAAAAAAAAAATTCACTGTTAATACTAGGGGTGGGAAAGATCGGATACCAGGCCAATTTGAATAGAATTGATCTCGGTCCCGGTAACCATCGGTTCATGAAAATTGGAACTAGTCCCGATCCTAGTCACACCGGGTCTTAAATTTTAAGAACCGGTCCGTTACTGGTGAGAACCGATTCCAATACCGAGTACCTAATCAATTGGTTTATTCTTAAAAAATTGAATCATTAGAGAAAAAATCTCAACCACCAATAATAATATTAAATAATAAAATTAGAATATTGTAGGCTTAAAAATTAAAGTTTTAAAACTAGTAATACTCATAATATTCATACATAAAGAGAAAGTTTGATAAGAAAAATAAACAAAAGAAAAACGATACCAAATATTTAGTATTAGTCTCGGATCTATTGAGTATCCATCAAATACCAGATCCAAAAAAATAAAGATCTAGTCTCAGTCCTGGTTATAATCGAGAACTAAATTTTAGATTTAATCTTGATCTTATTGAAACTAATATCAAATAAAAAATACTGAATCTTATTAAATTCGGAACCGGGTATTCGGGATTTTACCCGCCCCTAATAATAATAAGATATTTTCTTTATAATATAACCCTTAAAAGAGTTTATGCTATTTTTTAAAAATCTTAATTAATATCATATCTCGAGATTAATTTTAAATGTTTTTTTTTGAAATATTATTTATTTATGTTTTTCTTTTCTAAATATGAATCCAAATATGCTAACATCTTCATGATAAAATCCAAACAGAACCGATCCAACCCCATGTCTTCATTTTTCTTGTCCCCTGACCCTACCATTGACATTTTAATCCCTTTCAATTAACATAATTAATTTATTGGGACAAAATTTCTAAATGTTTTCACATAACCTTTCTTTGAAGTTTAATTTATTTTTCTTTTTAATTTCGATTTTAATAGTCAAATCTTTTGGTCTTGTCCATCGGATATATCATTTTTGTTTGGGTATGCATAGATATAAGTATAGGACTTGTAATCACCGGTTTTGGTCCGAGGAGTCGTCACCAATCAATTTTTTACGGTGCGATTGGGACACCAAAAATAAGTCTGCGAACCAGAGTTGAGTCCGGGAGTCTGTTACGCGTGAGGAAGGGTGAGCACCCACACAACGTCCAAAATTAGCACATGCCGGTTACAAAATATTTTATATGATCGAAAAATATAAATTCGATGTTAATTTTATGATCCCATAATTTTTAACCTACAAAATAAATAAAATAAGTTAAATAACGAAAATAATCAAGTTAAATAAAATAATAATAATAATGATGATAATAAAACATATAATAATAATAATAACATAATAATAATAATAATTGACTAAAATCTGCAAAACACAAAATTATAGGGTTAGAATATTTAAAATATGGACTGAAATTGAAGAAAACATAAATTATAAGGCCAAAATTATCAAAACAGTGACCAAAATTAAAAGTGAATCAAACCGAAAGCCATAAGTGCGAATACTCTGAAAGAAAAGGGACTGCAGATGTAATTTCCCCTTTTTGCGGGTTAATACACGGGTCGGGTTCGGTTCCTGGATCGGTTCGGGGCTCCAGTGTCAAAACGATGTCGTTTTTGGCCTTTAAAGGACGACACCAAAACAACGTTGTTTTGGTGGTATAATAAATACCCATTTTCATAACAAAACACCCATACTCTTCATTTCACATTTCATACTCAAATTAAGAAGGAGAGAAACTCTCTCAACTCTCTTCATTTTTTCGCCTCTATGATGGTAGTCGGCCACCGTCGTCGCCGTTCGCGGTGGTTAGAAACCGAAAAGTTCGGTACTTTTCGAAGCATCTCGATGCAAGGATTCCAAATCTGGGCTCGGATTTTTGAGAAAAATTTAGGATCGGAGTAGATCCGAAGAAAATAGATAAGTTTTGAATGTTTTTTTTATTTCGAATATGGTTTGCTTCGAATATTGATGGTGTTTTGTTCTAGATTTTTGTTTCAATCTCTTGTTTTTCTTTGATTGATTTCGTGTCCAACATTACATGATTTTCGATTGGGTTTTATACCCACATTTTACATAATAAAATACATATAAAATACTAACTTTTTTCTGATTTTGCAGGTCGGTGCATTAGAGAAGGGCGGTGGGGCGGTGCTTGGGCGGTGGCCGTTTCAAGAGCCAATGATAGAGCGCGTGACCACCACACGCGATTTGAAGCGTTGCAAGTGGTCGTCATGCGTCGGTGACCGGAAAGGGGAAGAACAGCGACGGCTGGTGACGACGGCGGCTAGGGTAAATATGTTTAGAGTCTTTTTCTTTTATCAGATTAAGATTCATTAATCTGGATTGGGTTTGGTTTAGTGGGCTTGGTCTGATGTGTATTGGGCTAAGGGTTTGTAATATTATTTGGTTTAGAAATGGGTTATTACAGTTGCCCCTCTTTGCTCATTGTTATGTAACGACAATAGAGCAAAGATAAAGAATAACCCATTTTATCTGGCATGGTTTAGGGATTCTTCTTTGGTAAGGTAAGGGTTCTTTGATAAGATTGAGGTTCTTTTTGGTAATGTTGTGGTTTTTTGGTAATGTTGGAGTTCTTTTGGTAAGGTTGGAGGTTCTTTTGGCCACCGCTTCTTCTACTGGAGCTTGACTTGATTTACTCCACTGTCATTGTCAACCAAAATCATCAAAATAAGGAGATCCGTTGAAGAGAACAAAAGTTGCAGTTGAACCGTTGGAGGAGACAAAATAAGTTTGGCCTGCTATGACACTCATGATGTTGTCATCTTTGGAGAAAACTTGATCTAGCTGCAATATTGACAAATATGCAAGGATCGCCAAGTTGGATCCAGCTGCATCCGATGAAGAAGCATGATCTAACATATATATTTTCTTTTTTTCTCTCTTCTTTTTTTTGTTTTTGATTTTTCTAATAAATATATAATATACTGTAAATACAAAATTTGATCTAGTTATACCATAAACGATAAAACGAGATCGATCAAACGTGATATGCTTACGCTATCAACGATAGGATGAGAACTTGTTGGATTTGATCGAACAAACAAGACCTGAAGTGTAGAGTTGGATCTTATCCGCACCATTAACGGAGGGGTAAGATAAAATTTCAACAACTTGGATCCTACTCCGCCATCAACGAAGAAGCATGATTGAACAAGATTGAACTTTGATGATTTAGATCTGGCCACACCATCAACAGGGACAAGATCAGATTTCAGCAACTTAGGTCCTACTCCGCCATCAATGTAGAAGTAGGATTGAACTTCAGTTATTTAGATCTGGCCACACTATCAATGGGGACAAGATCGAATTTCAGCACTTTGGACCCTATTACACCATCAACAGAGAAACAGGACCGAGTTGGATCTATCCATTCCATCCACGGAGGGGTAAGATCAAGTCTGAATCATACTATGCCATCAACGAAGATGCATGATTGAATGGGATCTGGCCACACCATCAATGGAGACGAGATCAAGTCTGTGATTTGGATCCTACTATGCCATCAACGGAGAAGCAGGACTGAATTGGATCTATCCACTCCATCAACGGAGGGGTAAGATCAAGTCTGGATCATACTACGACATCAAAGTAGAAGCACGATTGAATGGGATTTAGCCACACCATCAACGGAGACGAGATCAGGTATGTGATTTGGATCTTACTGCGTCATCAACGGAGAAGCAGGACTGAGTTGGATCTATCCACTCCATCAACGGAGGGGTAAGATCAAGTCTGGATCATAGTACACCATCAACGGCGAAGCATGATTGAATGGGATCTGGCCACACCATGAACGGGGACGAGATCAAGTCTGTGATTTAGATCCTATTGTGCCATCAACGGAGAAGCAGGACTGAGCTGGATTTATCCACTCCATCAACGAAGAGGTAAGACCAAATTTCAGCAATTTGGTTCCTATTACACCATCAACGGAGAAATAGGACTGAACTTCAATGATTTGGATCTAGTCACACCATCAACGGGGATAAGACCGAGGCATGAAATATTTGAATATCTAATTCAAAAGTGTCTTCAATTGATATCATGCATCTTCTTTGCATTTTTCCCAAATGCACAAGGATCAACGGATTTGATATGCCTTTACTGGTAGTCGTTTGCTCCGGGTTAGTTGTACCGTTACTTTGGGTACAATCATTTGGTACCAAGGGTTTACTTCCTTGACCATTCATAAAAATGGATTTCAATGGACGTTTAAATGGTCCTATCAATGCATTTTTCCCAAATGCACAGGGATTAACGGATTTGTTTTGTCTTTACCAGTAGCCGTTTGCTTTGGGCTAGCTGTACCATTCTCATGGGTACAATCAGTTTGCACCAATCACAAAATTGGATTTTTTCAAAGGAATGGATTTCCTTCGACCATTCGCAAAAATGGATTTTTGAAGGACATTTAAATTATCCAATGTCTTGTTTCTGCATGTCTTTTCAATTTTTCATTTCATTTTTCATTTTCATTTTATTTTCCATCTTTTTCATTTGCATTTTTCATCATTCATTATTTTTGTTTTTTTATTTTTCATTTTTTTCATTTGTTTTTTATATTCACATGTACTATCTTTACAAATATAGAAACACGAAATCTGCATGAAAATTTAATCCTCAACATAGCCACCGAAAGGGCAAAGTTCTGACGAATTTGACCTACCACCATTGATGGAGGCGACATTGGAAAAATTCGTTTCTACTACTTCATAATGGGTAGTTGGGACCTGAAAGCAAAATAAAACCTTTATTAGTTACTGTTCAAAATTTTGGAGTCATTACCTGAAAAATCTGTATTAATTTAGCCTTCTCGGGGCCAAAGGTTGGTCATCGTGTTGTTGCCCCCTGATTAAGATCTTTCGGTCTCCTCTATGGACCTGTTTATATGTACAAGCAAAAATATGTACATCATGAATGCTTCTATGGTGTGTAAATGCAAAATGTCTAAATGCATGTATGATATAATTTTTTTCTTTTTTCAAAGGATGTCCCTAATTTATGCTCGATGCATGTTTAATCTAAATGCATGGTTTGCAAAATGCTTGAATGCATGAATGTCATAATTTTTCTTTTTAAAGGATGCCCCTGACTCTACTGGTCATAATGGGTTCTAGATCTTTCATGTACAATGATGTCCGAACTTATTTGATTTGATCATCTTTATTGGAATCTTTTTTCTTGGATGGATGCGTGATGTGAGCCTAATCTAAAGGCATGATGTTTTTAATGTATGCATGAACCTAGATGCAAAATGATTTCAATGCATGCATGTATGTGACGTGATTTCTTTTTTGGTCTCAAAAGGGATGCCCCAAACTATGTTGGTCTGAGCAATGCTCAGTCTAATGATGTCCAAATCTTTTCTTGGTTCGATCATTTTTTAGTCGAAATTTCAGGAGGTATGTTTCAACTTCTTCGTTTGAGACTGCTTCTGTTAGATCTGGATTTAGCCTTAGATGTATGTCTTTTATCATAGAGCTTTCGTTATCCTCGTGGATGTGTTATGTTACCCCTCAGGCAGGTTCGCATGTTGGTGCAGTCTTTGGGATATATAAGTCTGGCTCAGTAAAATCTTAACTTTTGAAATCCGTTGAAAAATGCCCCTGGTCGTGGAATCTTGTTAGGCATGATGTAGACGTAAAGGTCATTTTTAAAAATGCCCCTGAGCTTAGATTTTGCATGTGTTCATTGTGGAGTTAGACCGAATAGCCTTCGCTTCAGCTGATATTGTTGGCGCGAGACTTCCCCATGATCGATTTCAAAATCCGAAATGTATGCATGTAAATGTAAGATGCATGTCCTAAATGTGAAGATACTGATTCAAAAATGATCATCGTTTCCATTTTTAAACTCACGGGATTTGTTCACAACTTTAAATGTTGTATTAATATCTATGATGGTAGATTTTCTCCCGATATATTTAATTTCAGAACTAATCGTGAATCAACACTTCATGCTCGTAAAATACAAAAAAAAATAAAATATGATCGTGGTAATTGATGCAAAATGGATGATTATGTAATGTTATAATACATTCAAAAAGAAACGAAGTTAATTCACATTAAAGTAAATAAATAAATTAAATTACGAATATAATAAAGTTGTAAATAAAGGCAACAAATCCTAAAGGGTTACTGCTAAACGGGCAGAGTTTCGCATAGCTCTAAAGGTAGGCTTCTAGGTCTCACTACATGTGGTTCGGTTCTAGAAGGTACCCGAATAATACTTATTACCTTACTAAGGATAATAAGCACGATTCAGGGGGATATGTTTCTCTAAGTCTATGCGGAGAAGTAAGTCTCACGAAGATAGAGGGAAAATATCCCGAAAGTAATTCCCCATCCTACACGGAGACAAAACCTCACAAAGGAGTGGTTTCATGCTCCCACTTAAATGGACGGAACACGGGTTGAGAGCTCATGAAATGGATAGCCCTGAAAAAAACATTTAAACACATTAGTAAATATTTTAAAATAAATAAAATAAAGGATCACAAAATTAAAATAAACCAAATTTAAATTTTCGATCATTAAATAAAATATAACCGATTTTAGGCTCGACTCTCGAAAATGTCCCCAGCGAGTCGCCAAATGTAATCACTGGTTTTGTCCGGGGAGTCGCCACCAATCATTTTTGACGGTGCGATTGGGACACCAAAAATAAGTCTGCGAACCAGAGTTGAGTCCGGGAGTCTGTTACGCGTAGGGAAGGGTGAGCACCCTCACAACACCCAAAATTGGCACCTGTCGGTTACAAAATATTTTATATGATCGAAAAATATAAATTCGATGTTAATTTTATGATCCCATAATTTTTAACCTGCAAAATAAATAAAATAAGTTAAATAATGAAAATAATCAAGTTAAATAAAATAATGATAATAATGATAATAAAATATATAATAATAATAATAGCACAATAATAATAATAATAATAATTGACCAAAATCTGCAAAACACAAAATTATAGGGTTAGAATATTTAAAATATGGACTGAAATTGAAGAAAACATAAATTATAGGGCCAAAATTATCAAAATAATAACCAAAATTAAAAGCGAATTAAACCGAAAGCCATAAGTGCGAACACTCTAAAAGAAAAGAGACTGCAGATGTAATTTTCCCCTTTTTACGGGTTAATACGCGGGTCGGGGTCGGTTCCTGGATCGATTTGGGGCTCCAGTACCAAAACAACGTCGTTTTGGGTCTTTAAAGGACGACACCAAAACAGCGTCGTTTTGGTGGTATAATAAATCCCTATTTTCATAACAAAGCACTCATCCTCTTCATTTCACATTTCATACTCAAATTAAGAAGGAGAGAAACTCTCCCAACTCTCTTTATTTCTTCGCCTCTATGATGGTAGTCGGCCACCGTCGCCGCCGTGGTCCGTCGGTCACCGGCGTCACCGTCCGTGATGGTTAAAAACCAAAAAGTTCGATACTTTCTGAAGCATCTCGATGCGAGGATTCCAAATCTGGGTTCGGATTTTTGAGAAAAAGTTGGGATCGGAGTAGATCTAAAGAAAACAGATAAGTTTCGAATGTTTTTTTTATTTCGAATATGGTTTGCTTCGAATATTGATGGTGTTTGGTTCTGGATTTTTGTTTCAATCTCTTGTTTTTCTTCGATTGATTTCGTGGCCAACATTACATGATTTTCGATTGGGTTTTATACCCACATTTTACATAATAAAATACACATAAAATACTAACTTTTTTCTGATTTTGCAGGTCGGTGTATCAGAGAAGGACGGTGGGGCGGTGCTTAGGCGGTGGCCGTTTCATGAGCCAATGATAGAGCGCGTGACCACCACGCGCGATTTGAAGCATTGCGCGTGGTCGTCACGCGCCGGTGACCGGAAAAGGGAAGAGCGGCGGCGGCTAGGGTAAATATGTTTAGGGTCTTTTTCTTTTATTAGATTTAGGGATGGCAACGGGGTGGGTCGGGGCGGGTTTTTTGCCGCCCCGACCCCGACCCGAAAATTGGTATGGTATACCCGACCCCGCCCCGCCCCGATTTTTTATAGCTTTATCCCGCCCCGATTTTTAAGAATAATACCCGCCCCGCCCCGACCCGACCCTATTAACCTCAATCCACTGTAATACTCAAAGAAACATAACCTTTCTAGAAAATAGAAACATAAACTTAAACATCACAATATAAAAAAATAGAGACTTTCTGAAAATTTCAATAGAAATTTAAACTAAAAATTCAAAATACATAACATAATCTTCAAACTTAAACAGTCAAACTAACTCAAACATTATAAAAGACATAAGCTGGAAATTTCAAGTAGCAGTAGCAATTCAAAATACAGACATTGACATTACATCTTCAAATATTCCTCAACAAACTAATTGAAAACACAAGAAACTAATTCCAAAACTCACATCTCCAATGCCTTCATTTGTTCACCATCATCTTCAAACTTCAATATGTATAGAAAACATCAATCAATGACAATTAAAGTTAATATGTATTAAAATAATAATATAATTATATTAATAAATATAAATTATTCATTACCTTTATTCGATATTGCTTGATGCCTCAAATTCATCATCTTCATAATCATAATTTATCTCATTTGAAGTTGATTCTAATATGATAAATATAAAAATAAAGAATAAGAAAATAATAACTAAAAATAATATAAAAAGTATTTTGTAATTTATACCTTCTTCAGTAATTAAACCAACTTTGAAAACATGCCAAAGCTTCTACAGTTGATGGATGGAGTCTATTACGTTGTGGATTCAATAATCTCCCTCCCGTACTAAAGCTAGACTCTGAAGCAACAGTAGACACTGGCATAGCATAAATATCTCTAGCAATAGCTTGCAAGATAGGAAATTGAGGCCCAATTGTCTTCCACCAGTTCAAGATATCAAAGTTCGGTGTTCTAGGAATGACGTTCTCTTCCAAATAACGATCCAATTGAGATAAGACTTTTGATTTCCTTTTCTTCTTCGATGAAATAAAAGCATCTTATTTTTTGAAATTTCCCTTATCAGCCCCATCAGTCTGAGAAGATGTAGTATTGAAGAATTGATATTCACTCCCCGAAGACACTTTCCTTTCATACTCATTGACCAAATTTCGACATAGTTACACAATTTTTTCAACTTCATACTCAGCATCAACCCCATAAATATCTTCAAAGTAGCACTCCAAGAAGTCAGTTTTGTACCTTGGGTCTAAAATTGTGGCAACACCCATGATACTATTCACAACACTCCAATATTTCTCAAATTTCTCAAACATGCGTCTTGTCATACTCAAAATAGTATGATTAGTATCATGCATCCATTCATTCAACGCTACCCTGATCGAGCAAATATGAGGAAAATAAAGATTTGATGTTGCGTATTTTGTCCTTGAAAAATCTTTGGTCATCTCATAAAATAAATTAAGCTTCTCACAAATCTTTGCTGTAAAGTCCCAATCATCTTCGGTTGGCAAGTGCTTGTATAAAGGATCACGGTGTAATTGCATACACCGAAGGAAAACATCCTTATAAGACAAAGCTGTCTTGAGCATCAAAAAAGTTGAATTCCATCGTGTTTTGACATCAGTACATATTTTTTTAGTAGTTGGAATGCGCAATTGTTGTGCTGCCTCTTCAAATCTTTCCCACCGTTTAGGAGTACCACTCCAAAAAATGACACTCTGTCGAATTCTTTCTATTCCATCTCCGATCACACTCAAACCATCTTTAACAATTAAGTTCAATATGTGTGCACAACAACGCATGTGAAAGAAAGCTCCTTGAACCACTAGTGTGTCACTTCCTAATCTATCAAGTAACAATTGTATAACATTATCATTCACGCTACAATTATCAACTGTGATCGACATGAGCTTCCTATCAATATTCCAATCTAAAAAACACTTCATTAGCCTTGTAGCAATAACATCAGCAGTATGAGGAGCTGGTACATACTCAAACCTTATTATGCGTCTTTGTAAAATCCATGAATTATCTACGTAATATGCAGTAACTGCCATGTATCCTCTATTTTGATGCTCTGCAGTCCACATATCAGTTGTGATGGCAATTTTCCCCTCGTTAATCTCCAATTCTAACATTGTTTTCACCTTCCCATTTTCGTACATATTCAAGATATCCTTCTTTAATGTATTGCGAGAAGGCATATCAAACAAGGGCTGTAAAGTATGACAATACTTTTTGAACAAGTCATGATCAACCATTGATAAAGGGTACTCATGCCTGACTATCATCTTCGCAAGATCCTTCCTTGCTTCATCTTGATTAAATGAAGAGACCTTTAATGTCATTTTTCCATCCAACTTTTTCTGATTAGCTACAAGAACTTGTTGTCGAATATCCACTTGACATCGCTTATTGCATCTTTCTAAATGAACATGTAAATGCTTTGTCCCATTCTTAGAATCACCTCCAAGCTTTCTGTTGCAATGTTTACATATTGCCTTCCACTCGTTGTTGATCTTTTCTTTTGTAAAATGCTCCCATACTGAAGATTTCAACTTTGAAGGATTGTAATCACTTGGCTCATTATGTTGACTTAAAGAAGGTTGAGTGTTGCTCTCAGAATTAGGAATTACACTTTCATTGGTTGATAATTGAGAATTACCGGCCGTAGATGAAACGGAATTCTCATCTAAATTGGACATTTGTACTTTCCCTTTGATGACCTTGCAAAAATCAGAAAGTTTTTATTAGCATCACTATTTTGTATTGTTCTACATTTAAACAACAACAAGCTATATTTAAACAACACCAACTTACATTTAAACAACAATCTTTAAATACTAAACATCATTATTCTACATTTAAACACCAATATACACTGCATTTTTAAATTATATTGCACTGTATTTTAAAACTACATTACACAGTCTGCATTACTTTGTGAGCCATTTCAATCAGCATTAGATGTGATAATTCATATACTTTAATTATTTGAATAACTAAGACATTTTCATGTTTAAACCGTTTCCTAAACTGCAATTATGAAGTATTCAGCGAGTCAAGTGAAAAAATATGTAAGAGCATATTTCACGCATAGTTTTAAGTTAATGCCCGTATACGACTGCAAGTTCTCAGAGAAAGTGGTACGAGAATCCAACAACATTTTAACTAATTCTTAAGGGTGATTTTCCATGCCTATATACTTCTGTTTTGATTATCCAGGTCATCTTATGTAAGGCAAGAAAGCTAAGAACATTTCAAATAATATCTCAACTGTAATCATATAATGAAATTAACAAATCAGATCACACTCTACACTGCATTTTAAAACTACAATACACAGAGTGTATCAGTGTACTGCACTGCAATTTCACTACGTTTAAAACTTTTAGGATTATACTCTACATTAGTTTAAGGCTTGTTGTAAATCAAAATTACAACACAAACAAATTAAATTAAGAGATAACATAGATTAAAAAATGAGTATTAAATTCATAAATCAAAGAATGAGATTAATTTCAGAAATTAAAACACCGTGAATAAAACAAGAAAGAAACCCTAAATTTTGAAATCAAAAGTAAAAAGAAAAATTCTAAAAATTTTAAACTTACTGTTGAAGTTTGAAGCTGGGTGAAAACGTGGTGTCGTCAGTCGTGGTCCTCGTGGAGAATCAGAGAAGATTGAGTTGAGAATCCTTTGGGTATTTCATATTTGTGGTGGACAGTGAAAAAGTATCGAGAGAGTCTTCTGGAATGAATTTGTTTGAAAAGAAAAAACGCAAAATAAAAACTAATAATTTTTAAAATATAATAAATAATGTATTAAGGGTATGATGGTAATTATATATCGGGGCGGGGCGGGGCAGGTTATTTTACTATAAAATTCGAACCCGCCCCGCCCCGAACCCGAAAAAATAATGTAAAACCTCGATCGGGTCAGGTCGGGTACGGGGATTTCTGCCATCCCTAATTAGATTAGGGTTTATTAATCTGGATTGGGTTTGGTTTAGTGGGCTTGGTCTGATGTGTATTGGGCTATTTTGATATAAATATATTTATTAAAATATTTAAAATTTTAAAAATATTACTATCATGGTTAGTCCAAGTGGTAAGTAATTTAATTCTGCTTTAGTAGGTCTCGCGTAGGGACGAAACCAAGCCCCTCTCAAAAAAATTTGGTATAATTGCACTTAAGGTCCCTCTTAGTTTAAATAATAGTAAAATAATGTTTTTATCTCTCCCAATTTTTAAATTCAAAAGTTTGATAGACCTTTGCTCCTAGTTTGGTCCCTGATTTCGTGTTTGAAGTGTTGTGTATATCGAAAATCCCTATTGAAAGTTTCATTTATTTAAGTTAGGTGTGCGACACTAGTTGATCCAGATTAATCAAGATTAAGCCCTAAAAATCAGAAGAAGAATATAAAATATTGAAATTTTATACCAATTAGTATTGAGTCCCGTAAAGATAATGACATTAATCTCATACTAGAAAAAAAAAGATAATCTTAAAATATAAAAACGATAATATCGAATATGATTTTTTTAGAAAGATGATACATCGTGACACTAGTATATGTGGGCATGTCTCGATACAAGTAATAAGGTTAAAAATTATTTTAGGGGCCAAAATGGAGAAATAAATCTTTTGGAAGCGTAAAATATAATTTTTATTGTTGGAATAGTTTATAATTTTATTATTTTTAAGAAAATAATTATAAAGTGGATCGAAACAATAAAAACATACTAAAAATATTTTAACCGAAATAAAATTTAGATAAATAAAAAAATATTTTTGATGTCTTAAATCATGTCTTTGCATTAAAATTTTAGAATTTATGGATTTTAACTTAAAAAAATGTTATAAATAATAATCAGTTGGTTTAGTGTAATGAAATATTAAATACCTTAAGTAAGGTCAAAAGTTCGACTTATATCATTATAAATGAAGTAATTATATTAGGATGATTAGTCTAATAATGAATCTCTATAATACTCAATTCAAATTGATCAACAAATAAATTGGATATGAGTGGTCATAGAAAAAATGTTATAGGTAGGGTGAGAATTGGGTAGAGTATATTTGAAAATCGCGAGAATTAAAACCGTCGAAATGGAAAATATCTAAAATTTGCAGAAAATTAAACCGTCAAGATGAGAAATAAATTCAAATCTTCATTCAGAGGGACAGGAGAAATTTTATCAATGAAGTTTAAATGAGGATAAGATGAGGATTGTAATATCTAAATCGTGAAGATAATGAAACCATACCGTATAAAATAATTGTAGGAGTTTCTAAAATATATCTGCAAAAATTTTGATATTTTATAAAATTTTTAAAAATTATATATTTATCTATATATATCTTAATAAAAAAATCTAGCTATATTATAATCACTTTAACTTTCTTTTAAACCCGGTCATAATCAAACTTCTTAATATATCTCTATTTTATTGTTTAGATATAAGTTAAAACTCTGATCGTTTTTAAAGGTTTGACTCAAAAATAAGTGTTTAAATTATATAATTTTTTCTGAAATAGGTACCTAATATTTTTTCGGCTAAAATAAGTGTTTAAACTTTTTTTTTCTGAAATAGGTTTCTAATGTTTGTTTTGACCGAAATAAGTGCCTAAAATTTCATTTCGTTAGTGTTTTAAGGTAACACCGTTAAAAATTTTTGTTTAACTTATAAATAGGTGCTCAAACTATATATTTTTCCAAGATAAATGCCTAATATTTTGTAGAACTAATATTTTGATATAATAATTGAAAAATAGTTTTGGACTAATTTGAAAAGATTTTAAAAATGGTTCTTATGTCCAAACT
This sequence comes from Abelmoschus esculentus, assembly GCA_035048815.1. Classification (NCBI taxonomy): domain Eukaryota; kingdom Viridiplantae; phylum Streptophyta; class Magnoliopsida; order Malvales; family Malvaceae; genus Abelmoschus; species Abelmoschus esculentus. Next base: position 4,060,137 of record JAUCBN010000026.1, on the reverse strand, counting down.
ACTTGAAAATATATTTAAGATGTTTTTGAGAAAGTTTAAAAGTGTTTTAAATGAGTTAAAGAAACCAAATGAGTGATTTTTACCCAAGTATTTCGATACACCTTCAAGGTGTTTCGATACCTGTTCTTCGTGACATGTTTTCAAAGGCAAAAATCACAGTGGTATCGAACCATGGTTCGATACCCTTTCACCACTGTGATGTTTGGTTTCTATACTGGTATCTATACCAGTTTCTATACCGGTATCCATACCACTTGTTTCTATACTGGTATCTATACCAGTTTCTATACCGGTATCTATACCAGTTTCTATACCGGTATCTATACCACATGTTTCTATATCGGTATCTATACCATCTATTTCTATACCGGTATCTATACCTGTTTTGATACCGGTATCTATACCTGTTTCGATACCAGTTTCTAAACACCCCCAACGGTCAAAATGATTTTATGAAAACCCCCAACGACTAGGAGTGGTATCGATACTGGTATCGATACCTTTTCATAAATGCAAGTCAACGGCTATTTCCCAAAGCAGCTGTTTCGAACCATGGTTCGATACCGCCTGCACAAGAAGAGGAAATAAGCCTTGTAATCAGCTCCAAACGGCTCCAAACCAATCTCAACGGTCACCAACGGCTAGAAGCTCATTTGGGATGATAAAAGGAAGCCTCAAGCATCAAGAGAAGACTAATGCTTCATTGTAAACAACAATATGATCAAAGATTTGTCTTAATGCTTAAATTCCGATTATTTGGGTAGACAAACACTTGTGAGCTTAATTGTCATATATGCTCAAGTGTAATTAGGAATTGGGTGAGTGATTAGATTGCAAACATTAGCCTTATTAGAAGGATTAAACAAGTTTGCTAAGTTTTCTCTTTGTTGAGTGAATTCTCAAAGTTCGGGTTGTGAACTTTGGATGCTAGATTCGGGTTTGAGTCTAGGATTATAAGGTTATCCCTTTGGCCTCAAAAGGTTGAAATTCTTAGTGAATTTGGGAAATCCTTAGTGGGAAGCTAAGATAGTGGATGTAGGCGAGGCCGAACCACTATAAATCCTTGTGTCATTGTCTATATTTTTACTTCCACAACAAATCACCCAAATTGCCATTTCTCTACCACTTGGCAAGCTTTTAATCGGTTGTGCATCGAGCCACTCCAAGCCTAACAATTGGTATCAGAGCGAGGCTCAATCGAGGAGGATTAACATCCTATTGAGAAGATCCGGAGAGCTCGACCAATTTACGATCAACCAACATTCCATGGCTCAATCCATTTACAAGTCACCTTTCTTTGATGGGTCCAACTACTCCCAATGGAAGATAAGGATGAAGTATTTCATTAACTCTAGAGACTACAAGCTATGGGGTATAGTTGAAGATGGACCATTTGTGCCAAAAGAAATAAAGGCGGAATGGAGCGTGGAAGATCGCAAGAAGATGGTGCTTAATCACAAAGCCTTGCACATTCTTGTTTGTGCATTCCATCTAAGCATCTATGAGAAGATATCTTTTTGTGATATTGCCAAGGAAGTTTAGGACAAGCTAGAAGTCACATACGAAGGAACAAACGAAGTAAAGGAGAACAAGATTGGACTTCTCAACCAAGAGTATGAGAACTTCAAGATGAATCTGGAAGAGGACATAGCAAAGATGTTCGATCGATTCTCCACCATCACCAATGGACTTAGAGGATATGGAGAGATCATTCCGGAGGAGAAGCTTGTTCGTAAGCTCATCTATTCCCTTCCCGAGTCATGGGACTCAAAAAGGACCGCCATCATCGAAGCCAAAAATCTAAAGACACTCAAGCTTGATGAACTCATGGGGTCACTCCTCACACATCAAATTATGATGAAAGGAAGACAATAGGAGAAGAAGAAGGAAGAGATTAGAACGATGGGGAAGAAAAAGGTCCAAGAGCTTGGTGTAAATGTCAACATCGTTGCTCTAAAATCCTCCAAGTGTATCCACTTTGAAGATTCAAGTGAGGAGGATAGTGAAGAAGATGAAGAGCTTGCCAACTCTTCATTGACTTCGATCGATTCGTGGGGAACAAAAGTAAAAAATCCTCAAAGCACGAATCCAAGAAGAAGATGAAGGACTCCCACAAGTCAATCAAAAGGGGATCATCTTCCAAGAAGCAAGCATATGTGGCTACATGGAGTAATGATGAATCCACCGAAAATGAAGAAGCCAACCTATGCTTGATGGCCCTCAATGAGGGGGGGTAACTTCTAACTCATCTTGTTTAAATTCATATTTATTTGATGAGTTACAAGAAGCCTATGATAAATTGGCTTTTGAATTTAAAGCTTCATTTTCTAAAAACAAAAAGATGATTTCAAAGCTTAAATTAGAAAATGATTTGCTTTTAAAAATCAATTTCGAAATTGAAGCAAAATTAAAAGATTTTGAGCTTAAAGTTTTCAATTTACAAAATTTGCTTCAAAAGATGGAAAAAGATCATCAAATGGCTCTAGATGATCTTAAGAAAGAAAAAGATTTGATTTCCAAAGAGCTTGAAAAGAAAAATAATTTGAGAAAATCAAATTTTTACATGAGACAATCTAGTGCCCCTAGATTTATTGATGGAAAATATTTTAGAAGTGTTTGGGTTCCAAAAGGATTAATCACTTCAACCAAAAAGGATGAAATTGAAAGATGGATTCCTAAGGGGACTAAAATTTGTGCTACTAACGTTAAAGGATCCAAAGCAATTTGGATACCAAAAATTACTTGATTGTCTTGTTTAGGTGTGATGGAGATATGAGCAACAAAGTGCAAGATTAAGGGGGAGCTCCATACACACAAGAAGGACACTTGAAGAAGGAAGGCTTCACATCCTACCTTTGGTTCAAGTGTGGTAAAATTTCTAGTTGAATTTGTGTTTATTTGCTTATTTTTTATCTTATTTCAACTAGTTTATCATATATGTTGGACTAATACTTAATGATGCCTTGAGTAAGGGGGAGTTTTTGTTTTCATAACCAATGTTTTGATATTTAATTTTTCCAACAATTGATATCTTTCAAATTCTCTTATGTTATGAGCTTTAAAGTTTTTCAAACTTGGTTTGAACCATTTTTGATATAACAAAAAGGGGGAGAATGTTATGAAAAATTGCTTTTCAAAGACTTTCAAATGGATAAGAGGAACCTTAAATGATTTGAGTCTTTAATTCTCTTATTCAAAGTTTATTTGACAAAGAGGGAGCAATCTCAAAAACAATTTTTCAAGTTAGTTTTATTATATCAAAAAGGGAGAGATTGTAGAACTAATGTTTTGATATAATAATTGAAAAATAGTTTTGGACTAATTTGAAAAGATTTTAAAAATGGTTCTTATGTCCAAACTACTTAAAAATATATTTAAGATGTTTTTGAGAAAGTTTAAAAGTGTTTTAAATGAGTTAAAGAAACCAAATAAGTGATTTTTACCCAAGTGTTTCGATACACCTTCAAGGTGTTTCGATACCTGTTCTTCGTGACATGTTTTCAAAGGCAAAAATCACAGTGGTATCGAACCATGGTTCGATACCCTTTCACCACTGTGATGTTTAGTTTCTATACCGGTATTTATACCAGTTTCTATATCGGTATCCATACCACTTGTTTCTATATAGGTATCTATACCAGTTTCTATACTGGTATCTATACCACATGTTTCTATACCGGTATCTATACCATCTGTTTCTATACCGGTATCTATACCTATTTCAATACCGATTTCTAAACACCCTCAACGGTCAAAACGATTTTATGAAAAACCCCAACGGCTAAGAGCGGTATCGATACTGGTATCGATATCTATTCATAAATGCAGGTCAATGGCTATTTCCCAAAGCAGCTGTTTCGAACCATGGTTCGATACCGCCTGCACAAGAAGAGGAAATAAGCCTTGTAATCAGCTCCAAACGGCTCCAAATCAATCCCAACGGTCACCAACGGCTAGAAGCTCATTTGGGATGATAAAAGGAAGTCTCAAGCATCAAGAGAAGACTAATGCTTCATTGTAAACAACAATATGATCAAAGATTTGTCTTAGTGCTTAAATTCTGATTATTTGGGTAGACAAACACTTGTGAGCTTAATTGTCATATATGCTCAAGTGTAATTAGGAATTGGGTGAGTGATTAGATTGCAAACATTAGCCTTATTAGAAGGATTAAACAAGTTTGCTAAGTTTTCTCTTTGTTGAGTGAATTCCCAAAGTTCGGGTTGTGAACTTTGGATGCTAGATTCAGGTTTGAGTCTAAGATTGTAAGGTTATCCCTTTGACCTCAAAAGGTTAAAATTCTTAGTGAATTTGGGAAATCCTTAGTGGGAAGCTAAGGCAGTGGATGTAGGCGAGGCCGAACCACTATAAATCCTTGTGTCATTGTCTATATTTTTGCTTCCACAATAAATCACTCAAATTGCTATTTCTCCACCACTTGGCAAGCTTTTAATCGGTTGTGCATCGAGCCACTCCAATCCTAACATATTTTTTTTTGAAATAAATACCTAATATTTTGCGATATGTTTGTTTAATCGAGACTTGAATTTTTAAATGCATTTCAACTATAAATTTTTAGTTTGATATTTAATATATTTTAAGTTAAATTAGTGTTTAATGTTTTAATTAATAAATTAAATTAAATTTAATCAAGGCTTCAGTTTCGAATGTACAATATTAAAAAATTTCTGCACACAGCTCGATTTCTCCACGCCATTGTCAAGGGTTTAAAAAATTTAAGCTTTGATTAAATAAAAATATTTAAAAATATTTGGTATTTATTTTAATAAAAAAAAATATTAGGCACTTATCTTAGAAAAAATATATAGTTTAGGCACCTATTTATAAGTTAGAGAATTTTTTTTAACGGTGGTACCTTAAAACACTAACGGAATAAAATTTAGACATCTATTTTTGCCAAAAAAATCATTAGACACCTATTTGAGAAAAAAAATATATAGTTCAGACGCTTATTTTAGCCGAAACAAACATTAGGTACCTATTTCAGAAAAAGTATATAGTTTAGGCACTTATTTATGTGTTAAGCCTTTTTTAAACTAAATTGATTGTTTTTTAGTTTAATAAAAAATAATAATTTTATTTAATTCTTTTAAAATGAAGATTCATCGAAAACAAAGAGAATTCGTGTACAAAGAACATAGAGAAAAAAATCTTTAAAACCGTAATTATAAGTATTGAGAATGAAATAGAAAATATAAAATCGTCGTGGCACCATCGAATTTTCACACATCTTATAAGGATATTAGTAGAGGAGTTGTACGAATCATCTTGTTTTAGTGGTTAAGGGAATAGTTATTATTACTAGAGGTCACAAGTTTGAATACTAATACTACAGCACAGTGATTAAGGAATCAATATTTAATATTTAATAATATACTTTAAAATAGATATTATTGTAACTACCGTCGTTATTTAAAAAATTAATGTAGCAGTTATAGCTAGGGATGAGCACGGGTCGGGTCGAATTTTCGGCCCATCCGCACTCGACCCGAAAAATTATACCTTCACCCATCACCCGACCCGACCCGAGTTTAGGGCAAAAAAAATCTGACCCGACACGATTTTTAAGCTTTAAAATCCGACCCAATCCGACCCGACCCGAATCATTAAAAAAATTAAAATTTTAGGGAATAAACTATAAAAAATAAATTTAGAGATCTAATTGTAAAAATATTTAATTTTAGTGACCTAATTATAAAAAATTAATTTTAGTGATCTAATTGTATAAAAAATATATAAATAAGGGTCATTATTGTAAATATCTCTAAAATATATATGGAGAAATTACATTATTAGTCCCGGGTCGGATTTTTCCACTCTAAACCCGAACCCGATACGACCCGAGACCATCTTTGAAAAAACCCAACCCGACCCGAACTTAAATTTTTCACCAAAAAATCCGACCCGATCGAACCGGGTCGAGTCCAGCTTCCGTACCCATCCCTAGTTACAGCGTTTTCGATTATTTATTTTTTGCATTTAATGCGAATTAAATAAATCAACAATCAGGAGTTGACCATATATGTAGTTGACTCGAAATCAACGACTTGAATTAAATTTATTTATTTATTTATTTTAAAGATGACGTTAAGTTAAGGAAAACCAGGAGGCAAGTGGGTGGGGCTGGTGGGGAGAAAATACGTCTGAAGTTTCCAAATTTTGGTTCAGATTTAATTATTTAATTTTTAATTTATTAATCAATTAATTTAAATTAAATTTTATTATAAAAATAATTTTTAAATTTAATTTTTTATTTACAATATTAAAATTTAATCCAAATTTCGGGTTGAATTTTTCATAATTTTAATTATTTCTTTACCATGTTTTTTAAATAAAAAAAATTATATCATGGAATCTTTTTATCGCATCATCCACAATCTCGTCTACTAAAATAAATGACTGAATTTTAGTGAATGAGACCATAAATAACGTGATGGGAAAGGTCGGTATATAATTACTCCTTTAGTGGGTAAAAATCAATGTTTTAATTCTCCCCGTAATTTAATTTTCTATTTAACTTGATTTGATTTAATTTAAAATATATTAATTTATTATATATTTAAACTTTTAATATTTATTATTGATCGAACATGAAACATATTGATAAAAAATATTATTTTATTTTTTATTCCCTTACAAGTCCAATATGAATTAATATCATCATCTTCTCTTGCTACAACTTGGTAAAAATGTATAAATATTTCATCTCCTTATTTAAAGGAATATAGAAAATTGAAATGACTAAGAAATTCTATGGAAAGTGACAATTAATTATATTTATTATTATAATTAATATTCGGTGGAAGAGTAAGTGTGATGTAAGAGATATTATATTCGAACCTTAATTTATATATTACTCTGTTAGGAATTATCGGATTCAAGGTAAAAGAAAAAGAATAAGAGAGAGAAAATCAGAAGATAAGAATCGTAAAAAAATAATTTGTTTATAAAATTCAGGTTTACAGTACAGTACGAGGGACAAATTCTGATGTATATATATATATAGTTAGGTCTTAAACAGTTTATGAAAACTAAATAAAATCCTTGGAAGTCGTTGACTTTTCCTCACATACTCTGCCATTTGATTATTAACTATCCTTATTGACTCGGACATAACTGAATTCATAACATACTCTTTGTATTCTTTTAAATTTGATATTTTTATGTTTTAAAGTTGTCTAACTTAAAATATCTTATTAAAGAAATTAATAATTTGTTAAGATATATTTTTTATTAAAAATGAGAATGTCACCTCACATCTTGTTAAAAATTTTCTCTAACCTAAATAAAAAAAATATATGTTTGGTAGCAAAATACAAAACATTATAAAACAATCAAAAGAAAAACAAAACCAAGCTAAGACACAATATGTGGTCTGATGTGAGTAACAAGACTAAAATGATGATAAGGAGGGTCAATCTTTTCTCACAAAAATAAAGGTTGAACATAATTAGTAGCATCATCTAAAGTGGTAAGTTTAAAATACTTATTTTCGGTAACTTTGGCATACAATCTGCGATTATATTCTCTTCACATGAAATTTACTGAAAATCTAACAATTAAACATGAGAATGATATAAAATAACAAAATAAAAGGTTGCAAGCAGCTTGTCGCAAACAACATGATCAAGAATGAGCCTAATTGCAACGGAGCTATCAGATTATATAGTTAAACGATCAATACCGAGAGAAAAGATAATTTGTTAGCCAACAAAAATACTCCACAACTCTGCATAGAGTCGGAAAACAAACCAAAATTTATTTTTTTTTAAGGATACAACTATCATTTTAATTATTTTATATCTTATCTCTTATATAAATTTTTTCTTTCTAAAACTAAAAAAAATCAACAATGAATAAAAATTATGGGACAGAGGGAGTATGGATTTATAATTAATATATTGACGGTAAAAATTAACAATATATATAAGTACATTGGTTTTAGGGTTTAAAGATTTAAGTTAATGTTTAAAATTTAAAAATAAACAAATACTATTTTATAATGATTTTGATGTTATTAAAGATAATTTACTCAAATGTGGCACTTAACTTTTTTCTTCAAACATAGTATACCACAAATATTTTCTCATTAGAATTCAACTATAAATCGTGATTGGATTAAAAAGTAAAATATTATTTAAAGTTAGAGTCTCTTATTATCGACTTTAAGAGAAATTATATTATGAGTAAGTCTCACTACGTGTCTATCGGATCAACTACTAAAAATTACTTATTATTTTTTTATGTCATATTTTTCTCAAGTGAATCTTCACTTAGAAAAATTGTTTTTAAAAATAAATTAATAGCAAAATATGAGTAAATATTCACTTGGGAAAAATATGACATAAAAATGATGAAAGGAAGAATTTTTCGTAATTGGTCACATAGATGATGTGGTGGGACTTACACATGATATAATTTATCTGACTTTAATGTTTTTTTAGAGATTTTGCCATTTAAAATCGGAGCCTCCTGCTCTTGATTTTAAATTTTAATTATAAAAATAAAAAAATTGTTTAAAGTCGAATTCTAATAGATCAAACTTTAATATTATTGTCTAAAATATAATATTTTTAAATTAAAATAATTTATCCAATATTTAAATAAAAAATTAACAAAAATATTTAAATAAAATTTTTATTAAAAATAAATAAAGTAGTCAAAGGTTCTCAAGTTGTCATCAACTTGTTGCCAACTTTGTGGTATTTTTGCTTTTTATAAAATCCATTTTGGACAGCCAAATATTCAAAATTAAAGAGACCATCATTTCAATAGACACCGCACGTTGGGAATGAAAGAGTTGAAATTATTTTTTTAATAATTTTTAACAGAAAAATATTCTTATTGAATTTTAAATTCATAATTTAGCGGGTTGAGGAAATACTACTGCAATCACTATTAATTAATTTAAATGGTTGTTATTTTTAGAGATTACGGGTTCAAGTATTAGTGATATCAACAGAGTGATTGAGAATAAATACTACTGCAATCACTATTAATTAATTCAAAAAAATTATCTGTTTTAGAATTTGTTGAAAAATTTATTTTTAAGGTTGAGATAATATTCGTATAGATATAATATGTAGTTTATATTTTTGACTTAGTTCGTGTATATAAGTAAGTTATAGTTTTTATATTTTCAATCATCTCTTTGTCTCTATCTAATCGAGACACATAACGGGTGAAGGAGTGGTGAGCGATCTAAATCATTAGACAGAATGTTCCGCTACTCAGAACTAATTATATCGATACACAACTATCAACCGAATGGGGATCTAACCTTCAATGACCACCGACAAAATCATGATCAGAAACTAACGCGATTCAAATCTCTGCAAAAATCAACTGTTAGGGTATGTTGAATCATGCCACAAGGACATAAAATAAACCACAAAAACAAAAATAAAAAACGTGTCACAAGGACAGAGGAAACGCGTGCCATGAAGGTAGAAATTCTTATTAACATATGAGAAAATAAAAGAATAAGAAAAATAATAAATTCGGTATCAATAATTAATATAAAAATTAATTGCCGACCATCAAATAAAAAGAAAAAGAGAATCGATGAAGAGCGACGGCAGAGATATAGGATAGAGAGCAACGTCTAAAATCATATATATTTTTAAATAATGAAAAACTAAACCTAAATACTTATATTTTTTATTTTTTTTATTTTTTTCATCAACTGAGTTGACATTTTTTTTATGTTTCATTTCATATGTTATTGTTTCATGATTTTAACATACCTTAAAAGTCATTTGTTGTTTGCACGTAGATTTTAATTCTGTAAATTTATTATATGATTTTATTATTGGTTATGAAAATTAAATCCCTACTCGATTGATGATTTTTTGTCGATATAATTAATCATGAGTAACATAAATATTTTATCTAATAGTTTAGGTCGCTCATCAATCTTTCTTTACGTGTTATATATCTTGAGTGGATAGAGATAAAATTCTTAAATGGTATGCTTATCTATATTAAAATATTTATTTTTTATTTTTAGGTTGTATTTTTTTTATGATTTCAATAAAAATTCAATGATTATTATCGAAATTAAAAAAAAATCGAGCACGGGAGGATGAAAACATTAGTATAATTTATTTAAAATAAATTCAAAACTTTTCCTTTTAATATTTTAATTAATAAATAAACAAATTCTCATTGTCTTATTTTTTATTTATTAATTATAAATAATTATATTTTTAAAATAAATATTTAAATTTAAAATTTAATATAAAACAAAATAAAATAAATATTTTTAATTATTTAATCAATTAATAGCAACTTTTAAGTACTTTCACCATATAAAGAAAAGGAATACCATGAGTCTGTGTGAACACTTTGACATAAAATATAAAAATCAAGGGATTTTTGGTCTCTTAGATGGTAGGATAGGATGTCTCATTCAACAATATTTATTAAGAAAAACAAAATCATCCACTCAATTTATATAAATAAATTAATACTTAAGTTACATTGAAAAAATGGGTTTTAGCCGATTAATTAAAATAATTCGAGTAAAATTTACAAATGATCATTAAATTATTTTAATACATTATTTTAGTCATTAAAATTTAAAAGGTTATAAAATAAATATTAAAATTTTGAATTTTATTATAAAATAGACATTAAATCGTTAAATGTCATTAACAGCCTAACAATAGAGTAACTGTAAAATTAAAATAATATAAAAGTTGTTATAAAATAATCATTAAACTCGTTAAATGATAAAAAAATAAAAAGATTATTGATTTTTATTCAACTTTAAATATATGTATGAGAAAAGATCAAGTTATATAGTATAAAATATCTAAGTTTTATATTTTTTCAAAATCGTTAGATGACTAAAACGGATGACTCAGATTAACTTCTTACTTTTTTTAAGTGATAATATATAAATAACTAACTGTTAATCTGAGTCATCCGTTTTAATTATTCAACGGTCCCAAAAATATGTAAAATTTAGATACATTAAGTTAAGTTGTTAACCAACCCTATAATAAATGGTTTTTTCTTTTTATATTGTGAGTTCTAAATCCACTAAGAATAATCTCCTCTTTTCCGCTCTCTAAAAGAAGACTAAATTTTTTATTCAATCGATCCGTTCGAATTTTTTTTTTGTATTTCCCCATTTCATTCCTTAGTGGAAATTTCTTGTAAACTTCCTTTCCTCCAACTAAGAATGGAAAATAGTAAAAATATATGGTCCAACAAATATATAAAACTTAGAGAATTGTATACTGTATAGTTGATATTATCTTTATATATACGTTGTTGACAAACTTTAGAGCAAACGATAAAAAAGCTTTTTGTTGACATCTTTTTTATATTGTGGGTTTTAGATTCGGTATGAATATTTTTTTCTGCTTTTTAAATAAAAATCATTTAAAAAATTATATTAAATTAAATAAAGAAATTATAAATTTTCGATTCAACTGATCGGTTCGATTTTTTTTTTCTTCTCCTATTGCCCTCATTTTACTCCTTGGAAATTTCTTGTGAACTTCCTTTCCTCCATCTAAGACTGGAACATGAAACAATTGATTATTTGAATTTAGTCCTCCTTTTTGTTTTGTCCCAAAGACTTTTAAAGTCAAACAAAAACAACACTGAAACGTCATGTTCAAGAGCCTTCAACGCTGGGTTTCTTGTTTGGTTGATAAATTCTACACACAGACCAGTAGAGATTGTGTCTAGGGTTCAACTGCCATTGCCTTCTTCTTCTTTTTCTTCTTCTTCTTCTTCTTCTTCTTCTTCTTCTTCTTCTCTTCTGTTTCATCGTGTTCTTCAGACATGGGAACTGAAGCTTCTGCAGACAAGAAAAACAACAGTGTAAGAAATCCATCTTCCTTTCTAGGCATCTCATAGACTGTTTGATCTTCAGTTCTTTCAAAACTCAGTGGAGTTTCCTTTTTGTCCATGAACCTTGGTTCGTAATGATGTTTTCCTTTTTGTTCTTGCTGGTCTTAATTTTTATAAAAATTAATTTATTTATAAATTTATTATAATTTTAAATATTTATATTTTATCTCTCCACTCTAAATTTCGAGTTCTACCTTTTCCTTCCTCTCTTTTCTGCGCCATACGTTATTTCTAGCCTAGGGTTCATCACACCCTCTACTGTACAGCTATTGACTTTTCATTGCTAAAAATTGATCATATAAGAATTTTATTTTATTTTTATTTTTATTTTTGAAATTTGGATCATTTTAGAATATTAATATTTCATACAACTGTACAATTTTAATATTAAAATTATTTAAATTTATATGTAATAATGTTTTGATTTATTAAGTGTTCATAAAATTTTTTTTTCAATTCTGCAGCTGGTATACTTACATTGTTTTTCATTTATTATTGTCTTAATCGTGCATTTAATTCTTACAACAATTATTGAACCAATTTGCATGGACTGTATAAATATATATAGAAAATTAGGGACACTGCCAAATATCTCAAATAATATAAATATATAAGTACACCATATTCTACATTTTTTTAAGTAAATACTATCCAGGGTTAAAAGTTGGGAAAACTTTAGATATAAATGTTATTTAAGTTTTTATTTGAGAAAATAAAAAAATTATATTACGAGTAATTTGTATTACGTGTTTATTGTCTATCAACTACTAAAAATTATTCATATTATCATTTTTATGTCATATATATTTTCAAAGTTAATCTTCACTTGAAAAAATTGTTTTTAAAATGAATTAACAATAAATATGAGTGGAGATTCACTTTAAAAAATACGACATGAAAAAATAATGATATGAATGATTTTTAGTGGTTGGTCCTATGAAGTATGAATAACGTGGTGAGACTTATACATGATAGGATTTTTCGAGAAAATAAGGTGTTCGAAGTTTATTTTAGAATATAAATCAGTTTCTAGAGTGGAGGTGAGAATATGACATTCACATATATATTATAAATATTGATTTAAGTTTTTAAATAAAAATAAAAATTATTTATATTCTAAAATAAAATTTTAAATTAAATTATTTTTATAATTTTCAAAATTTAGGGTTTGTAATTTATTAGGTTTACAGCTTAGATTAGTTTACAGCTTAGATTAGTTAAAATTATATGCAGAGAATACCGAATCCCTAAAGTGTTGACTTTTTATTACTTTATGGTCCAATATTTCCTTGGGAAAATAACAAAAGCCTAGCTTAGCTGTAATGTATAGTTTCAAAGATTTTATCTCGATAATAAAAAATGATGTATTTTATTTAAGTGATTTATGTTTAAGTATTAAGGATGGTAATTTGATGTCTTTATCGAATCGGGTTAGGTTCGGGTTTAGGGTGAAAATTTTCTGACCCGGTATATTTATATATTTTTATCTATAATATTTAATTTTTTTACTAATTCTTTTGGATCGGGTTGAGTTTATTCGGGGTTTTAATTAAAATATCAGAGTTGGGTCAGAGTTATGTTATGATTTTTATAATATCAAGTCGGGTGGAGGATAAAAATATTGAGAGCTGGTCTAATCGGGATCGGGAAAGCCAAAAATTCAACCCGATCTGTTGCCATCCCTATCAAGTATTATATATATATATATATATTATTAAAAAATAAAAATATTAAATAGATATTAACTTATAATCAAATCAATATATCCAAAAGAAAATTTCACCCATATAAATTTATTTTAATATTTTGTTTTATTGACTTCAAATTTCTCATTTTATTTTCTCATGTGTTTTTATCACTAGTCCCAAAATAACCTTTGGCTTTTCCTTACAAGTATGTAATTAACTTATTTTAAAACTACTCTTTCTTTGAGATCTTTGTTGGTTATTTTTATTACACATGTCTATAATAATATATAATCTTTTCATTCCACTAATTGTATTATATGTTGATTTTTTTTTTCAATTTTGATTATAATTTTTTAATTTTTTTAATTTACAAAATTATATTTAAAATCTTTTATTGACAATAAAATTTAAATTACGAGAGGTTAAAGTTGAAAAAGCATGATTCAAAAAAATTAGTATGCGGAGAAATTATATAATGAGTATTCTCGTCACATCATTTATGGGATCAATCAATCAAAAATATCTGTTTAATTATTTTTTTATCTCATCTTTTTTACTAAGTGAATCTTTACTAATTTTTACTGTAAATTAAATTTAAACACAGTTTTTACCGAGTGACGATTCACTCGATGAAAAAGATAAAATAAAAAAATAATTAAATAAATATTTTTTATTGATTAATCCTATAAATAACGTAACAAGAATGATCTATAATATAATTTTTTCAGTATGTGACAATTTTAGTATACAGAAGAAATATTTATTGATAAGATTCTGATATTTTAACTTAAACAAATAGATAAATTAAAATCTTAAATCCAAGAACTTAACGGATATAAAAACAAATGATATTTATCTTAAAAGACTTAAATTTAATTGTTTTATCGATAAATTGTATATATTATCGAAGAGATAAAAAATAAATATATATTTTATTTAGATTCCAAAAATGAAATTCATGGTGGACCATGATTTGGTTTAGAATTCGGAGATAAACGTGGTGAAGTGGGAAGCAAGTCAGTGGCCGACATGTTCAAATTCAACAGGACCATGGAGTTTGTGGAATCTTAACTTAGATTTGGAGTTTTGTCCACTCCAACAACTTGGGGATTCCTCCATAACCAAAAGTCATATCTTGGTGCCTTTCAACTTCAACTTTATTTGATTCTTACCTTTTTGTTTGTTTATTATCTCAGTATGATGATGAGCAATTAGCAAAGCAGAAAGCAATTGATGATTGGCTGCCAATCACGTCATCAAGAAATGCAAAATGGTGGTATTCGGCTTTCCACAATGTCACCGCCATGGTTGGAGCTGGTGTCCTCAGTCTCCCATATGCCATGTCGGAACTCGGATGGTATGTACACCAACTGTTCACTAAAATTACCCAACCAGAGATGAAAACGAAGAAACCCAACATTTTTTTCTATGTTTTATGATTTGGTTTCATTATCCAGGGGTCCTGGTGTTGTTGTTCTAGTCCTGTCATGGATTATTACACTCTATACACTATGGCAGATGGTTGAAATGCATGAAATGGTTCCTGGGAAACGGTTTGATAGATACCATGAACTGGGTCAATATGCATTTGGGGAAAAACTTGGACTCTACATTGTGGTGCCACAGCAACTTATTGTTGAAGTCGGTGTTTGTATTGTTTATATGGTTACCGGGGGGAAATCGTTGAAGAAGTTCCATGACACGGTCTGTAGTACCTGCAAACAAATCAAACTAACGTATTTCATCATGATTTTCGCCTCTGTTCACTTCGTGTTGTCTCATCTTCCCAACTTCAACTCCATTTCGGGTGTCTCCTTGGCCGCCGCAATCATGTCCTTAAGGTATCAAATCATTTCGATTGTCATTTACGATAAAATAAGCCGGTCTCGATGTTAATGTTTGATGATTGCCTTGACATACAGTTATTCAACTATTGCTTGGGGAGCTTCAGTGGATAAGGGAGTTCAACCAGATGTGCAATATGGATACATAGCTAAGACTACAGCAGGAACAGTTTTCAACTTCTTCAGTGCCTTGGGGGATGTCGCCTTTGCCTATGCTGGGCACAACGTGGTCTTGGAAATTCAAGCTACCATCCCGTCTACACCCGAGAAACCATCGAAGGGACCAATGTGGAGAGGCGTTATCGTTGCCTATATAGTTGTGGCCTTGTGCTACTTCCCTGTTGCTTTAGTCGGGTATTGGATGTTCGGCAATTCAGTGAAAGACAACATCCTCATCTCATTAGAGAAACCAGCGTGGCTTATTGCTATGGCTAACATGTTCGTCGTTGTTCATGTTATTGGAAGCTACCAGGTTTGTGTTTGACTAATTCAATTGAAGATACTGTCCTCATCTCATACCAGATGATTGATCAGGTCTCGATTTAAACTTGTGTCTTTGACTATGCAGATCTATGCTATGCCAGTTTTCGACATGATGGAAACCGTATTAGTTAAGAAGTTGCATTTCAAGCCGAGTAGAACACTTCGATTCATCGTCCGCAATTTGTACGTTGGTAAGTAAAACTCTCCATATATTTCATCTTCCTGCAAACGATGTTCACGACATCAACTAAAAATAAGGGCTTTTAATTTATATATCAAATCTTTATCATAGCATTCACCATGTTCGTCGGCATCACCTTCCCTTTCTTCGGAGGTCTTCTTGGATTTTTCGGAGGATTTGCTTTTGCACCAACAACATACTTTGTAAGACACATTTTTCATTCATCCCAGAAAAAAATACCTTTCTCTATGCAGAATGTAGCTCACTTTCACTCTCTTTCTTGTTCTTTAGCTCCCTTGCATCATGTGGCTTGCCATTTACAAACCAAAGAAATTTGGCTTATCTTGGTGGACTAATTGGGTATGTGAAACTTGATTTAGATTCTATTAACCTTATCATTTCAACGTGCTTCGAAATCAATGTTTATTCGACTTTCCTTCCCTTTCTGCAGATCTGCATTGTACTAGGTGTTCTATTAATGATTGTATCACCGATCGGAGGGTTGAGGCAGATCATCCTTCAAGCCAAGAACTATGAATTTTACTCATAAATCTGTGATCTTTCTGGGGTGCCACAAATTGCAGAGTATGAACCAATGAAGAAGATGATAGTTATAGTTTGTCTGATGCAGTATAACATATTACCATTGTCAAAACTCGATGTTTATAGCCTTCGTGATCCGGAAATCAAAGCCGAAATCTATCAGAACATGAGCATTGGCCATCTTTGTTGCTTTGTTTTATAACTTGTGTTCATGTATGGATACAAAATATAGTTTTTTTCCCCTTTTTTGGCTTGTTTTACTGCTTGTGAAGAAAAGGAATCTGCATTTCCAAATCTTCAAAAACAAGTTACTTCAGTTATGTAACGGTTGTCACTTGATGTTTATTTGCTTTCAACATGAATTCTGAGGTTTATTTTAGAAATTTGCTTTCAGAAAATCTTATATAATTTCCATGAAAAAGAAATTAAAAACAATCTAGAAACCCTAAGCTCTTACTTACCTCTATCAAAAGGGGAAGAAAAAACCCTAAATGAAGTTCTAGAGTGATGGAACTTAAAATGAAGTTAAAATGAGATGCAACCAAAATTTTTACGATTTTTTTAAAGAATTTGGAAATTGGTTTTTTACGTATACCGTTTTCTTATAAAAATAAATTTTTAAAAGTAAAATTATTTTAGTATATATCAAAAAATTAATACCAAAATCCTTATACTTTTTATAAGAAATTCAATTACGCCTTATTTTAACCTTATTTAAATCGTCTCACATTAGGGGGAAAAACCTTGATCACTGGCTTCCTAAATGGCAGGTTTTCAGCTTCCCAGATGTAATGTTTGTTCTAATCAAAGGTGACATCCCTTTCTAAACAAACATTATTTTTTTGTTGTCTTTTTGTTTTTTTAGTGTTTTACCCTAACTAATCAAAATTATTCTGTGTCGTAAATTTAATTTTGATGGGAAAGTCTCTTAACAAAAATTGTCTACATACACAATCTCAAACTCGAGATTTACATAAATGATATTAAGCTACTTATCACTTATCTAATCCTTCGATAAAAAACATTATTTTAACATCAAGTTCTATGAATGTTACCACCCTATTTTCTTTTTCATTTTGTTTCTCTACCATGTAATTTCCAAGAAATGACCAAACTTATAAGTATACATTATACCCACAATTTCAGTTCATCATTTTTCTTAAAATAAGTGTAAACAAATCATGACATTTCCTATACTTTATAAAATGAGTTTCTTGATGCATCAGTGTTGGTTCAAATAATGGTATGTTTTGTTATATTTTTACCTTAAAAGCCTCCTCAAAAGGCCATGAACCAGATGAAATACTCAGCCTTGTTCCTTCAACCATCTTTCAATAACAACAAAAATCCAGGAAATCAAGAGCCATCAGGGTCAGCTCTACCACTCCCATTTGGTACATAAAGAAGGGACCCTAAATCTCTCTAACAACACTATAAAAGGCATAAAGTTAAGGGGATAAGAAGGAATACACCTTTGTAGGCAGCCGGTCAGTTGTCAGAGCCCAAACATTCCGGCAAAAGCTGGTGACTGCTAAAACCAAGATGGAGAATATGGCAAAGGAGCCGTGGAAGAGGAGGTGACGCCATATGATGAAAACAAAGTGAGTAGCCAAATGATGAGCAATGAAGAGGATGTCTCTAGGGTTCAAAGGAAGACAGAATGGAGGTTACAGATCCCAGGATTGACAGAAAAGGAGGGTTACTCGGTTTTTAGACATTTCTATACATAATTTTGATAGACATATTTAATAAATGGAAGTGTATGTATGCTAAAAGGATATAACTACTTCATTAAAACACAAAATTGGAAGTTTCTTACTTGTGAGTGTAAGTACAAAAAGAAAAGATTATAGAATTTCAGTGGGGGAGTTTTGTTTGCCTCCCCCTTGCCCTCATCATTTGAATCCAACACTAACTGCTCTTGAGCATCTTCCCACTGTATTCTTCTCAGAAACCAAGCCATCATCTTTGAAGAATTTGGATATATTCTATTTTCTTCTTCACTGCAGAACTAGTTTTCAGGTACACAAGCAGATCTCAATCTATTTCACCCTCCTCTGCATCGTTAATAGGATTCGGAACACTAGGTGGCTCAACTTCTTCGTCCTCCTCATCTTCCTTCATGTACAAACCCAGCTGTTCCAAGGGGTTGCTGCTCCCAAACTTGAAACTACCCAGGGGATCCAGAGAGGGATCCGAGCAGGCTCCGTCTACCAAGCTTGGCAAATTCTCGACCGGGGCAGCACTAAGCATTTCTAAGTCTTCAAGAAACCTAGAATTCTCATTTATTTCAATAGTCTTCTCTATCTACAAAACATCAGAAAGTGTGTCAATATTGAATCCACAATTGACAAGAGTGATGAGTTGTTTTTTAAAAAATGTAACACAATGCATTCTTCTACCACCTTTAGCAATGCCTGTCGTGCTTCTTCTCGCTCAACCTCCCTTTTCCTTCTAGCCTGTTCTGCAGCTTCTGCTTCAGCTCGTCTTCGAGCATCTTCTGCAGCCTCGGCTTCTGCTTGCAATCGTGCCTTTTCTGGTCAACAGTAAAATATGCAAGATGTAAAAATCAAACTTGTCCATTTTGAAAACATATGCATTAACACAGCATTAACTTGCAAAAAAATGTACGTTGAAAACACAGAAACCCTAGATTAAAGTTTGAACCTTTCTTCCTTCGTTGTTCCAGTTCCTCTCTTTCCCGATGCAATTTTTCAGGGTCCCCATTGTCACTCTGATCCATGACAAGAAAAGCTTAGAAAAGAATAGGTATACCATAAAGTAAGTTCCAAGAACCCAACCTTTCAACTAACCTGTGTAAGTGCCTTTTCTCGAGCTTTTATAATGGTATCAGCGAATCGTTTTTTCAATAAAGCAGCCCTATAGAGTTTCTCAGGAGAAATTTGTCTCTCAGTTGGAGGAGCACTGTCCCCTATATTTTTAATTGGAGAGACAATAAGACACATCTATGATATAAAAATAGCTTTCCTTTTAGTTTGTTTACTTTCATAATCTTCATGGACCTTACCATCTTGGCAACCATCTGACTCAACAGAACTTGGCTTTGGTTGAGAAGTATGCTCAAGCTGATCTAACCCTACCATACGTTCTGCATTTAGAATATGGATTGAAAAAACTTACATGTAAGTACATATGATTTCATGGCTTTTCTATTCAAGCAAGATAAATATTAGACCATTTCTCCTTTGATGCTCATGAAAAACAAATAAACATTAAATCTGGTCACTAACGATTCTTATGAAGATTGTCAATACTTGTCTTCTCGACAAATTGAGCCCCTGACTCTACAGCTTCCGGTACCTGCAGGATAATGCAAACATGCTAGTTAAAAGGGGTAGTCCGGGCCATCTGAAACTCCTTGGGACAAGGTAAAACTTCAAAGCGGATCAAGCATAGAATTAGAAGGTCAAACAACTCAGTATTATCATTTAAAACTAAATGGAAACAGCACACACCTTCACTGCATCAACCAAACTTGATTCTTTAGCACCACCAGATTCACTATCCAAACTGCCGGAGTCTGAATCTGCAAAGATCACAAAAGTAAGCAGCCATGGAAATGGCACCTGTCAACATAAGACATGCTTGCACAGGGGGAAAATCCAGTAAACAACAGTAGAAACCAAAGAAATCAACTTGATTAATACTAGCAATACTCAGAAAAGAAAAAAGAATACACAGGAATTTAATCTACTGTGTGTGTGTGTGTGTGTGTGTGTTTTTTTGGGGGGGGGTCAAAAAGAGTTATTTACCTAACCAAGTTTCTTTGTCCTGGCCAGTTCAGCACAAGCAACCAAAAGTAACTAGAATAGTAGATAACATATGGAAGCATAAATGTAAAGAACCCATTCTCCAGTTGAAAAGTTTCCATGTCTAAGTTTTTCTAACAATTACATCTACCATATGTGGATTGGTCAGTAACTCAGTTGCATGGAAAACAGATTGTTTGGATCCAAAACAATGCGAAAACTGATGATTATCATTTACTTAGAAAGACGGATTACATGACGCATACCCATGGAAAAATAAATGAAAAAATGTGATTACCTCTAGAGCTGCTTGAACTAACAGACTTTGTGCTTCTATTGCATGCATCCTTCTCTATTTCCATAGGTTGATAGCTTGATACAGGAGGCTCATTTCCCCCAATGTCAACATCCTCATCAGCTTGGTCATTCCCTGCAAATGAAAAAAAAAAACAGAAAACATGTCACAGAAAGCATACCTCTGAAGGCGGGTAAATTATTAAACACAAGATTTGAAAGATGACCTTTTCCCTGTTGCATAGATGAATTACTCGGTGCAGATTCATTCATTAACTGTATCAGAAAATTTCCCAAAAGCAAAGAAAAGTAAATAAAATTTTTATATGTCACTACTTTGCAATAATACATATATGTATGGGAGTATCAAAAGCAAGCACTGGTGAAAAATGTTCAACCTTTAAAAGGTGAGGATATGTACCTCAATTTCACAAGGTTCACCTCTAACTTGGGTTTTCTGTTTCTCTAGCAAATGGTCATCTAACAACCTCTTCAACGTGAACAACGCATCATCACTGAGGTCGTCAATATCAATCTCAATTTCATCTTCTTCTCCAGGGTCATTTCCATTAGAGCTGTGCTCTCTCAAGAAATCGGTGATATGCGTAGGCATTTCAGAGAGCAAAGATTCCAGTTGACTGCCTATGTTGTGTTTTTCCTCATCCGTCATTCTCTTTACAGGTTCCTTTATTATTTCTTGGGACACTGAGGTTGTCTTTCTCTTTTTTGCAGGAGGCATTGGCTTAGAAGTTTCTATGTCCTCAGAAGGAGCTTTACTTTGTACCAACTGGGTACCACTAACAGGTAACTTCTTCTCAATGTTTTTCCACCTTACCTCAAAAAACTTGTTAAGGGTATCAGCCATAATGTGGACATCATTTCCAGGGGGGTTATAGGTCATTGCATTACTGAAAGTAAGCTTCACATCATCATGAAACTCCAAGGGGCTTGCATACTCACCTGACACTATTTTCTTTTTAACTGTTCCTAGATCCATCGGGTGCTTTATAACATTAAAATAATCTGGAATATTCAACTTTACTATATCTACCGGTTGGTTGAATACCCATCCATACTGATGACTCATCAATCGTTTTAGAAGACCTTCACACTGCTTCATCAACATATTATTTGATGTGCTTGCCGCTGAAGCATGCTTTGCAGACTCGGATTTCCCAGATAAATAACCATTAAGACAACGTGCCTTACCACTTGAAGGATTCTTTTTCTTCCCGGGTCCAGAAGCTATCATGGATGATTTTTGAAAATACCGTGCTTGAGGTAAATTTTGTCCGTTGCTGCAACTAAGAATATCACTGGAAGATGAAACAGTGACCCCATTTCTCCTTTGCAACTCGACTTTCTTCTGAAGCATCCGAATCTGCTCCAATTCATTTCTCAGTCTATGTATCAAAACCTTTCTTTCAGACAGAGACATTTTTGACAGAGAAAGCACTTGCATACTGACACCAAAAGTGTCATGTTTATCAGGGTTCAAACTGATGCATTTTCTCGTTGGGGCACTTGAATCTTCTGACGCAGGAACCTCAGTATCAATTCGTCCCGAGCTACCAGATCCCTCTGATTCACCCGGAGGACCATATGGGCCACAATAATACTCTCCTGCAAACGTATCACGCTTTGCCAACATCTTAGTCAAAACACCCTTCTTTAAATATCCCTTTATTCAGTGAAAAGGAACCGCTGATTTAATCACCACTCTGAAGATATCAAATTCAATCATAGGAGCAAAGTTATCCCATCTGATTCCAAGAGTAACTATACAGCCACCCTTTAAATACAACTACTAGAGTAAAAGTTTTAACCAAGCTAAGACCAACACTTATGTGCAACTTACCAAAATATAAAATCTTTAACCATTTTGCCTACTTACTTGAACTATGTATCCTTTGAAATACCCAAATTCGCTAGAACAAACCCTAAAGAACATTAATGAGAATCAAAATTGTCCCATTCCACAGTGAATGCATCCAGATGTTAAATTGCACCCAAATCCTGAAATTTTAACCATCTAGTTAATTTATTTAAACTACCCATCTTTATGAACCCCAAATCCAACAGACTAAACTATATAAATCACAAAAAAAAAAATCCAAATCTAATAATCTTCAATCATGCATGGAATTAAAATTGCGAGATAAAGAAAAACTAGCTCACTGATTTGAATTTGAAAATATATAGCAACATTTCCTAGATAATAACTCAACTCTTTACATCCGAAGAAGTGCAATACAACAAAACCCTAATCCAATATTAACCCACCTCTCCTAAAGAAAAAAAACTCAAACCCAGATCCAAAAACAATCTAAAACAAAGAAGAAACCTGTAACAATTACCAGTATGGTAGTGCACGATCATTTCTCCTCCAATGTCGAAAACCCTTTCTTCAATTCCTTAAATCCTTTCGGCGACGAAGTAAAAGAGATGAAACAAAATACACAGAAACACACATAAGAAGGAAACAAAAAGCTGTAGATCAAGAAACCCTAGAGCAATTAATTATTAAAAATAGTGAAAAAATGAACAAATTTTATGGATTTCTGAAGAAAAAAATGGATCAAAAAAACATTAGCGAGAAAAGCAAAAGAGTCGGGCGTCATTCTTCGTCTCTCTATTTAAGAAGGCCATTTGCTTACTTTCGAGAAATGTTGACCGCTAGATTCTGGGGTGAAGATGATCGGACAGTTGGATTTAAGATCGATCTCAGCCGTCCGTTTTTGGCGTGCTGAATTTTCTGGGGAAAGGACGGTCATTAAATTAAGAAGAATATTGGCCACCAAATTTGTATAAATTATAAAGTAATCATTAAATATAGGTAAATAGCATAAATAGTCATCAAACTTTTAAGATGTTTTCATTTTAATCATTCGAATTTAAAAATTATAAAATAGTCACTAAACTTTTAATTCATTTTTTTTGGTGTTCATTGTCGTCAATTGTCATCGACGTGACACGTTAAATTCATCTCCTTTACCAAAAATACTTTAATTTTTTAAAATTTATTATAACCGATTTTGATCTTAAAATATCTCTATAAACAACAACAATAAAAATCGAGGATGCTTAGTATAGCAAAGAAGATGCTTTGCATCTAAACTATGGGTTCTCAAGGTACTTATCCCTTCATCATTTTTCGAGTTCGCCGTGATTAAAAGTATAAAAAACTTTTAATTCATATCAAGTAATCTAATCATATTAAATTGTGTCTGCAACGCAACATAACGATCATATCATAATAGTTTTGGAAGTTATTACAATACCACAAATGGTAACCATATTTAAAACTATAGTTATTAAAAAAAGTCTCAGCGTAACTTCTGTAACTATAACTGCAATTTAATACTAAGAATCCAAATGACGAACTATGATCTCACTAGTTATTCTACAAATTACTTATAGTAATTAATAAATGCGAGAATCTTTTAATTCTTATTAGGTAATTTAATCATAGTATTAAATTGTATTCATAACGTAACAATCGTATTATAATAGTTTTGTAGGTCATTATAATTGATAAGTGTCCAAAAGTACTATTTTTATTAATTTTTTACTCTTATTTTTGTTAGAATTAAGCATAATAATAATTGCATTATTAGTCATTCATGTATATTTACATAATTTCCTGAGTTGTCATATTTATTTCATTTGTTGGTTGAATTATATGGAAAAGGATATTGTTGTGGTTTATTTCCATGCTTGCAGGATTCCTTCCTTGATAAGGAGCTATCAAATTGAAAGAAAAATCTTGAAGAAAAGGTTCATGCTAGAAAACAAGGAAAGATTTTGAGAATAAAGCAAAGCAAGAAAAAGGTGTTGAGAATCAAATGAGAATGAAAATATTCTTTATAATTATTTCCAATTCAAGTTTATTCCATCACTCAAGTCAACCAAGCCTAGCTATTAAAAGAAGAGCTTGTCGTCCAAACAAAGAGAGCCGATTGTGGGAGAGATTAACACAAAGGGGCTGCCAAATTTCCTTCTTGTTTTCGAGTGGTGAGAGGATATTGTTGGATATTTTGCCCAACCATGAACTGATTTAAAGTCGGCTTGGGTTACTTGTTTTATGGTTTGATTAAGTTTGAATTCTATCTAAGCTTTTGAGTGTTCTTAATTAAGGTTTGTCTATTCTTGATACTTATTTGGTTTGCGAGAGAATTGGGAAAAGATCTCGATAAAAAAATCCATTTATATAGATTCGGGAGAATTAGATTCACGAAACGAATAGGATATGGTTCAATCCAAGTACGAAAGAACTAATCCGGCTTAGGGATAAATGCAGGATTTCAACGGCTAACAGAAGCTATGCTTTGCCAAACCTTAAGGATAGTCGCCCAAATTGCCCAAGCAATTCCCTCATCACAATTGCCCAAGCATTCGACGAACTGACAATTCGAAGAATTGACTAGGCAATCCGACTGATCCCAATTGCCGGAACGAGTTGAGCAATGCGAGCACCCACTTGCAAGGAAGAATTCATTCATCCATCATTCCATAATTCAGGATAACCCAACCTAATCTCTCTTATCGATTGCTCCAATTTATTTTACTTGTTTGTGAGGGGGAAGAATTACAAGTTCGTAATGTGAAGCGAGTTTTACGTGTCTTTGAATTGGCATCAGGTCTTGAATTAAATTTGGTAAAAAGCAAGATCTTTGGCATAAATATTTCAATGGAGCAGATCAAGGTATGGGCAGATTCAGTCGGTTGTTTATCAGGAACTCTACCTACAGAATATTTGGGGTTGCCATTGGGACCGTGTAGAAACTATATAGCATTATGGGAGCCGATTTTCAAGAAATTCTCTACGCGATTAGAAGGTTGGAAGACTAGATTCCTATCTATTGGTGGTAGACTCACTTTAATCAAATCTATTTTGACAAGTTTGCCGGTATATTTTATGTCGCTCTTTAAAATGCCGGTTGCGGTAGTTAATTGATTGAACTCGATGATGTCTTCTTTTTTATGGGGTGGAAATTCGGAGCAATCTAAGATGCATTGGATTAATTAGGCAAAAATTTGTTCGCCTAAGAGCCAAGGTGGACTTGGTATAATGAACCTTGATATTTTTAATCGAGCATTGTTAGGTAAGTGGTGTTGGAGATTCGGCAATGAAACCGATAGCCTTTGGAGAAGAGTTATTACAGCCAAAACAATTGGGTGTGGTCCATGTCTCATCCCCAAACCAGTAGCTCCAAAACTTTCTTCATGGGTATGGAATGGAATTTTAAAATCCTTTTTCAAAAAGGATGATTTGGGAATTCTTATCCGATCTAATTTAGCTTTGAAAGTTGAAAATGGTCTTTCAATTCTATTTTGGACTGAGATATGGATTGGTGACTGCCCGTTGAGTATTAAATTTCCAAGAATTTACGCCTTTAGCAAAGAATAAAACAGGGAAAATTTCTGAATTCGGATCTTATGTAAATGAGGAATGACGGTGGGAGATATCATTACGTAGGCCTCTGTTTGACTGGGAAGTGCTACAATGGTCTGATTTCCTGCAATGTTTGAGCAATTTTAAAGCTAGCTCTTGCAATAAAGATTGGGTGAGCTGGAGGGATTCTAGTGATGGTACCTTCTCAGTTAAATCATTGCGAAATTTACTTGGTAATGAACATTTAGAAGATCAAAAATGGAAGAAGGTAGTTTGGCTGGGTTTTGCTCCTCCTAAGGTGGAGATTTTTGTGTGGAGAGTTATGTGGAGTCGTGTTCCGGTAAAGAAGGAATTAATTAAGAGGGGAGTATCATCTTTTTCAAATATTTTGTGTCCCCTTTGTAATGCTTTTGAAGAGTCTATTTCTCATTTATTCTTCTTTTGTCAAGGGGTTTGGAGAATATGGAATAAGTTTTGTGGCGGGTTGGGAATAGCTTCGGTATTTCCGGAGGATCCTGCATTTTTCCTTGAAGCTTGGGGGGAATTAGGCAGATTCAAGAACATCTTGTGGTGGTCATTTATCCCATTTGTCATTATTTGGTCGGTTTGGTTATATCGAAATGAGATTATCTTTCAAGGTAAGATTATTGATTGGTTGCAATTGGATCATTTAGTTAGATATAGATTTGCTGTTTGGATGAAAACAAAATTTTTGGGGAATCATATTTCTGTGGAAAACTTGATGGCTGATCCGCACTTAGCTTCGATTTTATGTGGCCATAAAAAGGTAATCAAAGGTGATTCCAAATGGATTCCTCCTCCCCATGGATTTTTAAAACTAAATGTTGATGGGGCTATATCTAATACAGGGTTAAAAGGGAGCATTGGAGGTTTAATAAGATATGAAAATGGTTCTTCTTTGCTGCAATTTTCAGAAATTGTGGGTCATGATTGTCCTGCTATGGTAGAGTTTTTAGCAATCAAACATGGGATTGGTTTATTTTTGGACTCGGCATGGAATAAAACACATAGATTGATCGTCGAATCTGATTGTAAAATAGTAATCGATTGGATCAAAGGCGTTTCAGATCCTCCTGCTTTTGTATCAAATGAGATCAAGTTTTTAACTGATTTGAGTGCTCTAAAAGGAATCTGCTACCGGTTTATTCCTCGTGTTTGTAATTGTGAAGCTGATCGACTTGTTAAGAGAGGCATCGGGTGAAGTTCTATCTTGTTTGATTGTTTAATATAGATGAATGATTGTATTTTCTTTAGCGTTATTGGTTGTAGTTTTTAGCAGTTTCTTTTCGGTTGTAGAATTGACATTTACTCTTAATAGTAATAAAGTTAGTTCGGGTACTCTTTTCCCCTTCAATAGGAAGGGGTTTTTAACGAGGCCCTATTACCTTTCAAAAAAAAATATCAATTCTATAAACCACTTGTGTCTTTATTTTTCAGTGCAAGAAATTAAATTCCGGAAGAAGCATCAATCCCTGTGGAGACGATATATTTCTATACTATAACTTGAAAACGTGTACACTTGCACGTAATTGCGAACACTTAAACACGCAACAAGTTTTTAGAGTCGTTACCGGGGATTGACAATAACGACTTTTTTTTAGTTTCTTACATTTTTTTAATTATCGTTACTAACTTTTTTTCTTTTTGTTTTTTTATCATTTAAAAAAAGGTGTACATCAAGTTGAAGGAACTTTGAGATGTAGAACGATAGAAAGAAATCTATTCGGGAGTTGATGTTGGAAGATATAAGTCAAGCCAATCAAGAAATTCTTAGATTGAATGATGATTATCTATGTCAACCAAGAGCAACCCAACAAGTTCATGTCAGGGCAATTTTTTGTTCTTATTGTGAAGAAAATCATTCGTTTAACAATTGTCCGTACAGTACTAGAACATATGGCCACATGGAGGATCATAGATGGAACCAACAACAAAATCCTTCATGATATGATCAAAACGCTTAATTTTTTTTACCATGATAATTTTGTTGATGCTAAAGATATGTTATGGCAATATAATTCTTCTCAAGAATATCCAAATTCATTTCAGGAAAGATTGGAAGCATCAATGGCTAGAATTGAAGGATTAATAAGAAATCAATCAAGGTCATTGGATGCCAGAATAGCTAAATTTGATGCTATTATAGCTAAATTGGATGCACCCTTGTGGGATTTGGAAGATCAATTAAGAAGATCCATATATGTTATGGATAACATGTCCCAACAATCAGTTCTTATGGATACTGAAATCCCAACACTAGAGGACAAAAAGGAAATTCTGGAACCTCGAAGTCCAGAGCATGTTGATGCGAAAGACTGCCCAACATTAGATGAGCCTAAAGAAATAATTGTCACAACAATTGAGGAGCCTGAACACAACGAGATTGCGACAACTATTAATGCCGCTGAGAAAAGTACTTTTACAAAAAATTCTGAGGAGTCTGATTCCCAGGATGTTACATCAGCACTGATGTTGAAGAAGGAATATGAGGATTACTCCACTCATAGTTTCCTGGGTAATTACATGATGACATGCTCAATCAACAAGATGGTGATGCCTTGATAATGGAATATGAGAAGGTAATGATTGAACCTTTTGAATTCTTTAAAAACTTACTTCTTCCGTTGCAAGTATCTTCCGAGGAGTCAACGCTACAAGATTTGCAACCATCAAAAGTAAGAAATGATTATTTGGGAGATGATATTTTATCTATGGTGATTCCCTCCAAAATTAGTGTCATACCCAAATCTCTACTGATGGAGATGTTTGAGAAAGCTAACGAACATGATGGGTTGATTCTTGAAGACTTTGATAAAGATAGTTCTTCACTTGACGTGCACAAAATTTTGGTAGATGATTGCAACGACAATTGGCTAGTACAGCAATTGCCACGACAACGAAGACTATATCCAATTATGCTGGAAGTCAATGAGAATGAAGTAATTCTATGGTTGGATATTGATATAATTTTTTTTAATAATTTATTTATGCCTTTAGGAATAATATCAAGGTGGAGAATATGTATGAATTATAAGAGAACACGAAAGAAAGAAACCTCCACCGTGATAATGCAAAAGGGAACACCCATAACCGAATTGGCCCAACTCTTTTTGGGCAAAATTATAACTCGATGAAGGTTGCGGGTGGATTATAAGAAATATCTGAAACGACCCTCCATAAGTTTTTTTTATATTTTTATTTACTATTGTTTTTATCTTTTATTTTATTTTGATTTTTTATGAATTTTCTTAATTATGATTTCTATGAATAATTATCTTCTCATTACTTGAATGATTCTTGTTTTATTGATGTTTATTTTTTTAGGAAAGAAAATCAAGATCAATGAAGATTGGCTTGAAGATTTGGATAGACTTTAATATAGGTCAAACTTTGAAGAGATTAATGCCATAATTAATTCTAAAAGTTACTCATATTTTTGCTTTATTTATTTCTTTTTTTATTTCTAGCAGAAATTCTTTCCTTCACTAATAATGTATGTCAACTACCTTCACCATTATTATTTTCGTTTTTCTTGACAGGTAAGTGGAGTTATGATTATATTGGATATTTTGGATCAATTCGCTGTGATGTTATGCTCGCAACTTCAAATGCCCAAGCAATTGTTATTGCTTAGGCAAGTGCTGCTCAAGATAATGGAAAATCATCAATCGAGGACCTAATCCACCAGCACAACCACCACGATGAGGACATAAAGATAAAACCATAGGCAACAAGGAAATTGTTAACTCAAGGTGAAAACCCTTTTAATTAACTCATTTGCATTTTTATTTTTGCATGCATTGAGGACAATGCTCATCTCAAGTTTAGGGGTGTTTACCTTTAATTAATTCATGGTAGCTGCATTCATAATTAGTTGATGCATATAGATTGCATAAATTATTTGTCAAGAGTTTCAATTTGATCTAATTACTTTAAATTTGATGGATAAATAATGATGAAATTTTTTTCATTACACCTAATTGAAATAGACTTTGATTTTAGGATTGCATTGGAAGAATCTAGATTTTTACTATGATGCAGAATTTTTTTACACGGTTGTGACTTATTGATTGATAGAGACTTTATGATTTTAGGTTGTTAGAATTTGGGGCATTTAAAAATAAAATTTTAAAAAAATTGATAAGCAATATCACTCTAAAGTTGCCCGAAACTTGCTCTAGTTTGTGTGCACTGACGAATCACTAGAGGTGCCCAAAACTGGCTCTAGTTGATAAAATTAAAGGAATTGCTTAATTGCTAGAGGTACCCGAAACTGACTCTAGTAAGATTAAAGATTAATGCTCATGCAATTATTGTTAAAACTTTTTTTACATAGAATCTTGAAAATTAACTTGTACACAATTACACACACTTTATCATGAGCATTATAGTTTGATTTTGGAAAATTTCTTTGCTTTTCGAAAAATTAAAGGTGACCGTACTTTGTGCCCTGATTCTGAGGTTGGAAGTTAAACTTTGAAGTATGTCTTTGAAGATTTGATGCCTTGACAATTAATTGTTAGGTTTGCATTGCTTGAGGACAAGCAATAGTTCGAGTTTGGGAGTGTGATGAGTGTCCAAAAGTATTATTTCTATTACCTTTTTTACTCTTATTATTGTTAGAATTAAGCATAATAGTAATTGCATTATTAGTCATTCATGCATATTTACATAATTTCATGAGTTGTTATATTTATTTCATTTGTTGGTTGATTATATGAAAACGAATACTATTGTGGTTTATTTTTTTGCTTGCAGGATTCCTTCCTTGATGATGAGCTACCAAATTGAAGGAAAAATCTTGAAGAAAAGGTCAATGCTAGAAAACAAGGAAAGATTTGGAGAATAAAGCAAAGAAGGAAAAAGGTGATAAGAATCAAATAAGAATAGAAATATTCTTTATAATTATTTTCAATTCATGTTTATTTCATCACCCAAGTCAACCAAGCCTAGCTATTAAAAGAAGAGCTTGTCGTCCAAACAAAGAGAGCCGATCGTGGGAGAGATTGACACAAAGGGGTTGCCGAATTTCTTTCTTGTTTTCTTATTTTACTCGAGTGGTTAGAGGATATTGTTGGATGTTTTGCCCAACCATGAACTGATTTAAAGTTGGCTTGGATTACTTATTTTATGGTTTGATTAAGTTTGAATTCTATCTAAGCTTTTGAGTGTTCTTAATTAAGGTTTGTCTATTCTTGGTACTTATTTGGTTTGCGAGAGAATTGAGAAAGGACCTCGATATACAATTCATTTATCTAGATTCAGAAAAATTAGATTCACAAAACGAATAGGCACGGTTCAATCCAAGTGTGAAAAAACTAATCTGGCTTAAGGATAAGTGTAGGATTTTAACGGCTAACAGAAGCTACGCTTTGTCGAACCTTGAGGATAGTCGCCCAAATTGCCCGAGCAATTCCCTCATCGCAATTGCCCAAGTATTCGACGAACTAACAATTCGAAGAACTGACTAGGCAATCCGATTGAGCCCAATTGCCGGAACGAGTTGAGCAGTGCGAGCACCCACTTAAAAGAATTCATTCGTCCATTATTCCATAATTCAGGATAACCCAACCTAATCTCTCTTATCGATTGCTCTAATTTATTTTACTTATTTATTTTATTATTTTCATTTAAATATTAATTCTATAAACCACTTGTGTCTTTATTTTCCAGTGCATGAAATTAAATTCCGGAAGAAATGTCAATTCTTATGGAGACGATATCTTTCTATACTATAACTTGAAAACGTGTACACTTGCACGCAATTGCAAACACTAATATCTTAAAAATTCAATGACTATGTATATAATTTACACTTAAATTCATCAAACAATTATAGAATAATCATCATATATTATGAAATAATGATGAATTTATACAACATTAAGATCATTGTAATTATTCAATAAGTTCTCTAATGACTTTGTTGTAATAGTTTAATAAAGTTTACAGATCCCCTGGTAATAATACACTAGGCATAATAACTATTTTGTAATTTTTGAAACTTATGTGGCCAATAAAATATTATTACTTTAGTGACCATTTGTATAGTTTATCCATTTTTACGAATATGACGAGCTGATTTAACACGATTAATCCTTTAAAACTTCCACTTTTGGGTTTGATAATTTGTGTTTTAGTCAAAATTTTCTATTAATCCATGTGCTATATCTAAATTATATATTTTTTAATAAATATTTTTAATCTTATATTTTTAAAATTTTAAATTTTGATCATTACATAATAATAATTGTTTTGTCATATGTTTTTGTAATTTATTAACAATGTTCATACTGATCGGATCAGGATAATTTTAAAATTAAATAAAAATATTTTTTAAAATTTTAAAATTAAGGTCTAATTTTTATGTTCATCTTCTTGCCATAGGACGTGTGTGAGTCATAACCATTGAATTATAAAATAAAATTTTAAATAACTCAAAATTTTTAGTAATTAATACATCAAATTTTTTAAATTTGAATTGAGTCCTCAACGTACAAGGGTGTTATTTTTTAGTTTATAGTTCGAACCACTCTAAATCATTGTGTCTAAATTTCTTAATTATTATTTTCACCATAAATCATCCAAATTAGTAGTTCTCCGTCACTTGTCTAAGTTAATTGGTTAGCCATCGAGCATATTTCCCTATAAATAATAATTTCTTTTTACATCATTATAAAAGGGTAAAACTAAAAAATAGCACCCTTGTATGTTGAGGACTCAATTCAAATTTAAAAAATTTGTAATCCTTCTAATAAGGTTAATTGTTTGCAATCTAAGCACTCACTCAATCCTAAGACACTTGAGCATACATATACATTAAGCTCACAAGCGTTGCCTACTCAAAGGGTGAGGATTATGCTCTAAGACAAATTTTGTATTATAATATTGTTACAATTGAAGCATTAGTCTACTCTTGATTCTTGAGACTTCCTTTTATCATCCCAATTGAGTTTCTAACTGTTGATGACCATTGGGATTGATTTGGAGCCGTTTGAAGCTTGTTTCAAGGTTGATTTCTGTTTCTGGTGCATATGATATTGAAACATGTAGAAGCCGTTTTGATACTGCCTCTTTGGGAAATAACCGTTGAGCCTGTATTTAAGACTCGGTATCAAAACGCCTACAAGGCATATCAAAACCCTTTGCTCATGAAATCGAAACAGCTATAGCCTGATTCGATAGTGCTCTTAGCCGTTGGGGATTTTAAAAAGTCATTGGGGATTTTCATAAGACCGTTAGAAGTATATCGAAACACCTAAAACATGTTTCGATACAGGTGTATCGAAATGGTGTTTGTTATACCGAAACCAAAATTCACAGTAGCAAAAGGTATTAGAACGGTCTGAGACCATATCGAAACGTCTGTGAAGTTTTCTCTTTGAAAATCATGACTATATCAAAACATGTGGAAGGTGTATCGAAATACCTGGATTAAAAAATACTTCTTTGTTTTCTTTAAATCATTTAAAATACCTTTGAAAATCTTAGAAAATATCTCAAGGTTATTTTCAAGTTGTTTGAGTTTAAAATCATTTTTGAAATCTTTTCAAATTAGTCCAAAACTATTTTTCAATTATTATATCAAAACATTAGTTGTACAATTACATATTTTATATCTCAAGTATATTCATATTATTATTTTAGTATCCTAATTATTATTTTTAGTAAAATTATATCTAATGTTACATTTTTTATTTTGTTTAATACCTCGGCCATTAAAAACTAATGAGAATAGTGATGTGGCTTAGGTCAATAGCAATTTTAGTCTAAAAATTTATACAAACTATTAATCTACTATAAGATTCTATCAATTTAAATAATATTTTAATTTTTGGAATAAAATTATAATTTTCTCATTTTTTCTTCTTCCAGATGAATAATATTTATAATTTTACCCCATAATTAAGATGGTGTTTTAAATTGATATATTTTAAAATAAATTGATCGTATAGACTGTAATTATGCTAAATAATATTATATTTTTGTTAATTTTTAATGATAAGGGTATCAAATAGAAAAAAAATAAAATGTTAGATATTATTTTACTAAAAAATAATAGTTAAGAAACTAAAATAATACCACAAACATAATACTAAATATATGATTTTTTTAAATGGCTAAAGCTCTTTTTTTAATATAATTATCTAAAGCACGAACTATCTAGTCTTAGTGATTAAAGGAACAGTTATTATTTTTAGAGTTCACGGGTTCGAGCACCAATAGTACTAGCACAATAATTATTTTAAAACAGATATTACTGTAATCACCGTAACTGAATAAAGGAAATAATATAATTGCCTAAAACTACCTAAAAATAATATTTATAAAACCCTAATTTTGTGTAAACAAACACACTCAATTTGAAAGTAGATGGAATCTCATGTGATGATACTATGTTTGACTGAAATGGACATTTTCAAACTCTACACTCTCATTGGACGACATAGAAGGGTAAATTACATAAATGGGCACACAGATAATTCCCACCTTCCTCCACGTCACATCACAAATCTATTCCCATACCACGGGTCCTATCTTGTACGATACTAATTCTTACCTTCCCCATTCTCACATCCCCGCGCGTGTCAACAATACACTTTCAATTATATTTAAAAAATAAATATTAAGATTCAAATTTAAATAATATAAATATTTTTAATAATTTAATTAATTAATAAATGTTATTCATTATTATTTAATAGAATATTTAAATTTAGTTATGTTCAAATTCATAAAAATACCACATTTAAACCATCTATAATGGTGTTTTAATATTTATCCTTATAGGTTTATTTTTAATTTTTTAATATTTATTATTAAAATTTAAATTTTTAACATATATTATTAGGTTTTAATTTTTAAAGAAGATAATTTTTAAGATTTAAGGAGCTAAAATATTATAATATTTAAATGTTAAAAATTAGAAATTTAAATTTATGATTAAATTAAAATAAATATAAATATTAAGTGTTAAATTTATTATTATATAAATTTACTAACTATCAAGTCATCAGTTATGATAATGGAATGATAATATAATCAATAAATTGATATGTATCAAATTGAAATATTAGTTATAGTTAAGTGTGAGTGTTCGACGGACTATTCATATAACTTTCGTTTATGTTTATTTATTAAGTTAAATAAACGAGTATAAATATAATTTTTATTTTTGTTTAATAAATAAAATACTATAAGATGTATGTTCAATTCGTTTATGTTCACAAACTTATTTAAGAATTTGTTTATAAGCTCGTTTATCTTGCTCCCCTTTTCTTTTTAAATATTAGTGAATGTATGGATTAAACTGAACACACGGTGAATTTGGGTTTAAGTTGTAAAGCCTAAAAAGATTAAGGACTAGTAGTGTAATTGTACTATTTTAGTTAACATATAAGCAAACATATTCACAAACGTTAGACAAACATATTCTTGAACGTTAAACATACATGTTCACAAATGTTAAAACGAACATGTTCACAAACACTAAACAAATGAACACGAATTTTTCAAAAATAAAATAAATAAACACAATATTAAAACGAACATGTCCAAATTATCTTATCTCAGTGATTAAGGGAATAATTATTATTTTTGGAGGTTATGGATCGAACATCAATATTATAACATAATAATTAAACGATAATATATAATGACTGAAAATATATTCTATAACAAATATCATTGTATATTAAAATAAAATAGTAGTAATAAGTCAAGGAATATCAACGTCTGTAATCACGCGCTCCGGTGCAGAAATGTGGAAGTGACTGAACTAAACTCGTCTTTCCTTCCAAATAAAAATACACCACGTGTTACATATCCAGAACCTACCATTCTTATTTTCGGAAAACTATATATTTATGTCTATATTACTGTTTTAGCATTCTAGCTATTTTTTTTTTTTAAATGATACCTAATATTTTATTTTTATTATGTTTTGATATTTTCATTATTTAAAATTAAGAAAAATAATAATATGATTTAGATTAAGAATATTTTAGTTTAAAAAATTATAAAATTATTAATTTTAATATATTTTAATTTTTAGATTAAAATCGTATATTCTTTAGTTTTTTTCTCGTAAAATATTTTTGGGTAAACTACATAAACAATCCTCCAACTATGTTTCAATTATTTTTTGCGTCCCTCGATTATCATAAATTATAAATTAGTCCTACGACTTAAAACTATAACAAATTAATCCAATGTCGTTAAAAAATAACGATTTATGACGTGTCAGTTAATATAAATTGATACAATTACATAATTATCCCTCAAGTTGTACAATTATTTTAACTTAACCTTAAGTCTAAAAAAATAATCTATATAATTTTAATAATCTATCAGTTTAGTCTTATAAAAGAAATATCCATAGAAGTCGATGTGAGAACCAGATCGGGGCCAAGTTCTAGGAAGTCATATACGACGAGCATGGAATCGACAACATCGACAAGTATAATGGCGACTCGGACTTTCGAACGGATAAGATCAATGTCTACTACAATGAAGCCAATGACGATAGGTATGTCTCTTGGTCCGTTCTCATGAATCTAGAACCCGACACCATGAACTTTAGGGTAAAATAGGACTAAATAAATAGATTATTAAAATTATATAGGTTAATTTTTTAGATTTAGGGTTAAATTAAAATAAATGTAGAATTTGAGGTTTAATTATATAATTATATTAATTTATATTAACTGACACATCATCGACCGTTAACTTTTTAACGGTATCAGATTAATTTGTTATAATTTTTAAGTCGTGAGATTAATTTGTAACTTTTAATAATCAAGGGATGCAAAAATAATTGAAACATAACCGGAGGTTTATTTATATAATTTATCCAATATTTTTTAGGTTTAGAAGTTTAAAAAATACGCTATGGGTAATCAAAACTTTAATAGCTTACAATAAATGCATAGAGTATTTTTTGAATTAAGCTTATAAAATTTTATTTTTGGCTAAAATAGTTGACTAAATATTTTTTGGCTGGAATTTGTGTCAAAATTTTTATTTTGGATAAAATATATGCCAAAATAAATGCACTAATTTAATACTAATTTATTTATTTATTTATTTTGATTTAACAGTAATATCTATTCTATAATATATACTCTCAACCATTAGACATTAATCGTTCAATCACTATGCTGACAGTACTAGTGCTCGAACCCGTGACCTCCAGGATCAACAAATGTTCCTTCAACCGATGAAACTAGATGATTCGTGCTTAACCTTTAATTTATTATTTTAGAACAAAATGACCATTTCATGAATAAAAATTGTTATTCATCGAACCATAAATAATTTGAAATAACTTATAAAATGATAAGTTAATAGAAAAATAATTTTATAAAATATTTTTTGATTAATTTTTTATTCTCTCAAGTCAACATATTTGTTTATATGATAAGAAATCATATTATATATTTGTCCTGCCCCATCATTGATAATCTCTATCAATAAAATCACCCATCTCGATATTTTTTTATATCATTCTTTTTAGCAAGTGATTCTTCACTTATATTTACTATAACTCAAGTTTTAGAAACAATTTTTACCATGTGAATCTTTACATGATAAAAGATGACATAAAATAGTTTTTGAAATAGATGATTTTTATTGGTTACGATCATGAATAATGTGACAAGACAAATAAATTATATAATTTTTTATATGATATTGTTATGTCATTTTAACTCATTTAATATTAATGGAATAGATGATTTTATTTTCATGTAAATCTTCGCTCGGTAAAAAATGACATGAAAATAATTATCGAAATAGATAATTTTTATTGGTTATACTCATAGATGATATTATGAGATACACTTATTATATAATTTTTCCTATATGACATTGTTATGTCAGTATACACAACCAAATAATTTTTCTTGAATTTTGAGAACCGAGAAAGGAAGAGAGGGTTTTAGAAAGTATCGGATTGAATACGATTTAAGTTCGGATATATATTAAAAATTTCAAACCCATACCACCATCCCAATTTTTAATTACATATATTTAATATTTTAGTATATTTATGAAAATATAGCTTTATATAAATACTTTTATGGTTTTAAAATTTTTAGGTTTGTGCTTATCGTAATTTTTGTTATATGTTATTCAAGTTTTAATATATCTAATTTTAATGGACTATAATTTAAATTTA
This sequence comes from Abelmoschus esculentus, assembly GCA_035048815.1. Taxonomy (NCBI): domain Eukaryota; kingdom Viridiplantae; phylum Streptophyta; class Magnoliopsida; order Malvales; family Malvaceae; genus Abelmoschus; species Abelmoschus esculentus. The sequence continues at coordinate 4,021,851 of JAUCBN010000026.1, read as the reverse complement.
TTTTTTTAAATATAATTTTTATGTAGAGAATTTAAAATTGGATTTATTTTAATTTTTATATATCTAGACTAGACTTAATATTTATTATCGACGAAAATTATTTTTTTTAAAAAAATAGATTTACTAGTTAGTATATTAGGACGGGACGAATTAAAATAAATAAATTAACATTTTAATTTAAAAACGATAAGATCAAATTTAAGAGTTTATAAATTAAAACGAGTTTAGAACTGTCAAAAAACTACCCTATCCAGTCCCGTCTTTAGGGGTAGTGTCATGCGTAATATGTCCTCTCAAATTTTTTTGGTATAGTTATATTTAAGTTTTTTTTTTAATTTAAATAATAGTAAAATAAGATTTTTTTTCTCTTTTAAATTTAAGATTTAAAGGTTTAATGTTCTTTTGTCCCGTTCAATGTTTGATCTTAGCTCTGTCTTTGTCCGTCTAGTTGCTATTGGATTAGTCGGAAGTAAAGGTGTTCATTACCAGGTACCCGGTTCTTTCGGATCATAAAAAATTGGTTAGTGTCCTGGACCATTTAAATCGGGTATTCGTTATCGGGTACCCGTAAAACCTGGATACCCGACTAATCGGATAACGAGTATCTGGTTTATAATTATTATTTTTTTATTTTTTTATTTTAAAAGTTAAAAAAATTACGTATTAAACATATACATTTTAAAATTTTATAATCCATAACTAAGCAAAAAATAAGTGATTTAAAGTTAATGTTAGAATACTTGGATTTATATATACATTTATATGTATTAAATTTTATCATTAAAATAACGTTAAAAGTATTATTCTCGTTTTTTCTTTCTGTATTAGTAAATTAATAAAAATATATTTAAAACTTTTAAAAATTAAAAGTATATAATACAAAATATAAAATTAATTTAGAGATTTAAATTTAATTTTAAGTATAAATATTAAAGAAATCTAAAATAAAAAGATAATTTAAAACTAAAAAAAATTGTATAATAAAACTAATTGGGTTGTATCGGGTATCCGGGAATTGAAAATTTTCGACCTAAGCATGGCCTAATAATTCTCGGGTAGGATACTTAATCCGGTTGGATATTTTTTCGGAAATTACCCGATATTTTTATTTTGGGTGATTGGGTCAGATAATTTTAAACGGTCCTAGAAGGTGCAGTTCACGGTTGTAAGAGGCGAGTGGATGCGTTAAGATATAATTGTACACACCGAATTTATAGGTCACAAAGCTAATAAGGAAGGACCACGTGTCCACTTTCTCGAACCTCCCCACTTTTATGCTCTTTTCTATTTCAATTCGCTGTAACATATACTCAGCTCCCGAGATTAAGCACACGTGTCCCACTCTTTCGGTAGTGCATGACACTTGCCCTCATTTCATTAGTTCCCAATGGACCCCACCTACTTTCTTATGGACCCCACCTCTGAACTTTCAACCAATCAAAACACTCCACTGTACATTTCTTGCCCTAGCCACGTGTTGCTCATCTGTTAATTTGCCGCAATGGTTATCGCCTCTCACAAAAAACAACCTTAAAAAAAAAAACTCCCGGAAATTGAAGGGGTAGAAAGAAAGAGAAGCTTTGATCTTGTTTTTCCGGTGGCGGTTCAGACGGCGGCGGAGAGTCGGAGAGATGAATGGTTGTGAGAAGTGGAACAAGATTGGCTATACAGGTGGTGCTCAAGATAAGACGGTGATGAATATGATCAACCCGATAATGCTAAGATTCCGGCCGATAGCTCCGAAACCGGTCTCCAGCGAGTCAAGTTCCGATTTGTCTCGGATTTATAACAGAAACTTGTTAGTTTGTAAGGCGAAAGCTAAAAGAAAGTACGCTAGGGTTAGAAAGAATAATATCGGGAGAAAGAAAAGATCATCATCGGATTCCGATCCACTTCTTCATCACGATGAAGCTTCTAATGATCGTGGAAATATTGTTACTCTTCAGTTATTACCGGAGAAAACGGAAGGGAACGGATCGGTTAACAATCAAAACGGTGGAGTTTTGAAGGTAAATCAAGATCCACTTTATGTATACAGTTTGAACTTCAACAACCGTTGGGTTGATGATGATCGTACGGTTCCGATGAGTCAAAAGTGGAAGACAACGGTGGTTGAGTCATGGGTGACGGTGGAGAGCGTGACGGAAAGTTGCATGGAAGTGAGGGAGTTAGGGTGTACGGACGTTGAAAGGATAAAGAATCTGGAGACCGACACGTGTCCAGGGTTTATATCAGATGGTTTGCATAGGGTTCGTTGGGTTAACAGCGCTTACAAGAGGATGTTGATGGTAGTAGATGAATCTAATGACGGCGAACCGTCGTCCCCACCGCCGGAGATAACAGTCTGCCTTGTGTTTAAAAAAGAATTGCCTATATCCCGCCCTGCATTTTCATGCAAGGTGAGGTTACAGTACATGTGGCAGAAGGAGAAGGTTTCCAGAATGTTTCCATGTGATGTCTGGAAGCTGGATGTTGGTGGGTGTGGGTTCGCATGGCGGTTGGACATGGAGGCGGCTCTCAGCCTCGGCCGGTCGTGATGAAGTGGAAACCGAGGCGAATTAGCAGAATAATCAGGTACTGTTGACTGTTTATTTTCCTAGAAACAAAGAGAATTCTACCCAAACAAACACTTGATATTCTTAGGAATCCTAAACTCTTTGATTTTTGCATTAATAAATCTCTCTTTGGTGTAGTTTATAGTGTTGATAAGTGTTGGGTTGGCAAAGCAGGATTTGGTGTCAGCTGGTACGAATAACTTTTTCTTGCTTAATAATTGTATATGGACAAGTATTGGACAGGTGGTGGAGGCAAAGGAAAATCTAAATAACGACAAATAAAAATACATATAATAAAAAATATTATCAAAATATATAATATCTTCAATCGTATAAATAATATTTTAGATTATATGATTTTAATAATTTAGGTTATAATTTAAAATACTATATGTGTTAATTATATTTTGAATTTATGTTATATATATTTGTTTGTGTTATAAAATTGGTATAAACAGAAATATATTTAGAGGTATTAGAAGACTGACACACTTTATAAAATTTTAATTTGTTATATAATTATATTAAATATAAGATTTTATATCTTTAACATAAAATTATTAGTATTTATTGACATAAACTACTTAAACTGAGGCATATATATCAGTGAAATATGCATATAAAAGGGTTATAGTTTAATTATTAATTTATGTATTTAAAATTTAAAAGTGAATTTGTTATTTTTTATGGAAATTTATTATCTGTTTGAATCGTAGAAATGATTTTATTGTTCGATCATTTTAAGAATATAATCTCTTTTTTTAATAAAAATATTTATTTATAAAATTTTACTGATTGACTTGTATCAAGGATGATCATCCTGTCTTATCTTGTATGGATTCGAATCTTGATTTAAAAAAAAAAGTTCGGATGACACGAATACATATATGTCTTTGGATAAGAATAATTGAGCTTATCCACTATCCATGCATGCATGCATGCTTGTATTTGAAGATGTTTAATTTCAAAGTATGATATGTGATGTCTAATTTGGATGTTTGGTGAATATCGGATTGGGATAAAAAAATTTAATTTTAAAAAAAATAATAATACGAGTTTTTTGAAATTAAAAGTTTTGACATAAGAGTTATAAAGATTATATTACCCTTAACAATTATAAAAAATCTTTAAATAACCTAAACTTAAACTTTTTCATTTTAATTTTTCACTCCCTATTCATATTTGTGACATTTGTAAACTAATAAAAATATTTTATTCTCATACGGTCATATTTGTATTTAGAATTAATAATTAATTAAATTATATTTAAAATAATTATACAAATAATAAATAGATAGATATTTCAAACATGTTTAGTAAGTGTTATATTAAAAAAATATTTGTCATAGTCTAATTAATATATAAAATATTAATAATTAATAAATTATTCAAACAAATATCAAATATATTTATGTCTTTATATGTTATTTACTTGTTTAAATAATCTAACAGCTATCAACTATTAATTAATTTTGTCAAACATTTTTATACAATCAATTAATACAATTCCCTAATCAAATCAACTAATACAATCATCTATAATTAATATAATCCACTATCAGCTATCAACTATCGTCTAATTGCCGAATAGGACCATTGTATTCATTTCCTTTTATATTAGATATGTATACGAGTTGAATCTATTAAATTTGTATTAAAAATATAGTTTCTCCAAATTTCTTTTGAAAAATATTTTTTATGTTTAAAGCATAATTAGATAAGATATTAGATTTTTTAAATAAAATTAGATATTTAATTTTAATAATATGAATAGAGTAAATTGAACTCGGATGACTGTTTCTATTATGCGTAACAACCTAAATAACAGGTCAAAAGTTTGGATCGTTGATTCAAGTTTTTGGGTATTTGTTTGGGTTTTTAATTGTCTTGTTTTGGGAAATAAACTAGAGCTTGAAGTCTAATTTTAGTGATTTTGGTGACCAATATATGAAAAGAGTAAATTTTGAAGACCAACATGTAAAGTGTCGAAAAGTTTGATGGCCCTTGTGTAGTTTACCCATTGGTTGTTGATGAACAATAAATGAAATAAAAAATGGTTTGGAGGAGAAAAAAAAAATCAAATTTGAAATTGAAGAGAGAAAAGTAATTTTAGATACAAAGGTCACTTTTCATTTATTTTCGTCATCGGTCGGTCATAATTAGTATCATCATCGTTATCAAAATAAAAAAAATAGATAGTATATTTATATTTTTATGAGGATTACTTAGATACGAATATAAGATCAAAAGGAGTATTTAAAAAGTTTGAACGAGAGATAATTAGTAATTAGTTGAGGTTAGTGCATTTTGAACTTCAAATGTTTCACGAGCATCATAAATATAATTGTCTTATTCGGTAGTATATGTAAAATAGGTAAACAAGAAATAAGAATGTTTAGACTTATATTACGAGACTTGATTTTTATGAGATGCATGATAATGTGCAAGACTATGACGCGATTCTTATGAAGCTCGCGATTCTTATTAAGCTTTAAAGACCGTATCGGATTGTTCAGATATTTATATAAATACTTTATAGCAGAATAATTTATATATTGGGATACATATGTGTCAATAATTCGAAATTAACAAAATTGATGTATTTGATGAAAATTAGTCCCTTAATAAGGGATTTATATCACGACTATAATTGTATTTCGATTATGTTACATTTATCGTAATTTCGATTATGTTACGTTTATTGTAATTACTGATGTAGTGATGTTTATGTTGTCATTGCAGGTATCAATTATTATTTTTTAATAACAATCGTTATTGTGGATATAATAATTATAAATATTATAATTTTGAGACAATATCATTATCTTTATGTAACAATCGTTGTTGTGATTGTAAATCATTATTTAAATCGTTCACTAATAATAAATATTAAAAAATTATGTATCTAAAAAATATTAATAGTGTTCCCGTAGCAATAAATATTAAAAAACTATATCTTTAATAAAATATATTAAACAAATTAAACTCTTAATAACAAATAAATATTAAAAAGAAAATTAAATTTTAAAAATAAACTCCTAATAACAAATGTTTAATTTAAATTAAACTCCTAATAATAAATATTAAAATTAAATTAAACTCCTAATAACAATTATTGAAAAATTATGTCTCTAATAACAAAAATAAAAAAAATAAAAAGTACGGTCAAAACTGAGAAAAAATTATAAACTTAATAACAAATATTAGAAAAAATTAAAATTTAAAAATATGACCCTAATAATAATTGTTGAATAAAATATTAAAACTTTAATAATAAATATTAAAAAAATATTATACTCTAATAACAAATATTTAAAAATAATTAAACCATATAATTAACATATATTTTTTTATAATAAAATAATAATCAATATGTGTGTGTTGAGTAGCTTATTTCTTCTCAACCCCCCAACCCATGAGTTTAGTCCATGACCACCAACTGGTCATGGCAGAACCTAGAACGTCTTCATAAGCAATTATTTCTCTATCAAATCCAAGAAAAAACACATGAACACGAGAGAAACCGGGAGGGAGACTAGTTGACGACATCGACGACCAGCTTGCGAGATTTGAGAACCGACCACCTCAACCGGCGGTAGTAACCGGCTTGAAGCAATGCCAATGACAAAACGAATATCCATTTAAAACCCATCTGCATTAGATTACAAGACTGAAATGTCACTAATTTGTTAAAGCAAGGTCTTTAGATGAAAGATTATTTTACGACTCGATACGCACCAGCTTCCTTTCTTCCATTTCGGGTTCCGCTGCCCATGACAAAAATGTAACCACATCTTTCCCCATCTACACCAGATGATTGACAAGGATATGTGTGATCAATGTGTCTATATGATATGCAAATGCAGGGAGGGTTCTAAAATGCATACGAAAAAACGAACGAAAGAGAAGGTAGAGACTGACCTGTGCTTCGGTTGCAGGCGTGCCGTCTTCATACTCAACAGCACCATCGATAAGCATTTTAGGCATGGCGATTGCTCCCCCGGGGAAGTAAGGGTTATAGTGTAACCCCTCTCGAATCTACAAAATTGAGAAATGAGGACTTCGGGTATTAATGTCAACAAAGAATATTCAGTGGGGCAAACTATTTGCAGCCTGCTATAAAACGTGCCGTTTTCACAAGACAAACTACAGTTCAGGGCAAATCAATGCTTCAATCTGAACTATACAGCGACAAAAAGACATCGGCTTTGCATTTAAAACGTGTCGTTTTCACAAGATAAACTCGTTGAAAAGCAGCAATTAGAACGACCAAATTCAAAGAGATATGGAACTTCATCCTAACTTCAGACACACATTGTATCTTCCGTTGCACACTTCGAATAGCCAAATATATAAATATGTAGTATCTTTGTACGAAGCTATATAGTCATGATCGTGGATATTTGAACATGGTGTAAAGCAGAATTTACCGTAACACCAGCAGGAGGATCACGGTAACCAGTTAGAAGCGCAAACACATAATTCTGGCCATTATGGCGAGCCTGAAAAAAATGACATAATATGATATATAGAGGATATATAACCGATAACTTCTGCAGTGATATAAAATGCAAGGCAGGAATTACTTTGGTAATGAGACTTAGATCTGGAGGATAAGCTCCTCCATTTGCAAACCTAGCTGCTTGTTCGTTTGAATACGGCTGAGGGAACCGGTCGCTGAGTTTACCCGGACGAGTAAACATCTCTCCCTCATCATTAGGACCATCAACCACCTCAATTTCAGCTGCCATAGCTTTCGTCTCCTCTTCCGTATACGCAACACCGACCAAATCACGGTATGATATTAGAGACATAGAGTGGCAGGATGCACAGACTTGCTGGTAAACCTGGTGACCACGACGAATCCTGATCATGCAAAATTATTCTCACATTACGGTAGCAAAAACTTAAAACTACAATACAAGATTCTAAATAGATTCACTCCATTTTCACCGAATGGAACTTGAGTGTACAGACTGATATCAAGGTTTTTTCTTTGACTAGAGTGTAGAAAGCAATAGGAGCTAAAATGAAAGATACCGTTCCTAAAAGGAAGACTCGATGGGCCTGGTTATAGATACTGAAATCGATGTTGGCACATGGATCACATTTCGAAGTAAAGTTTATTCGCTCTAGTGCACATAACCAAAAATAAGGACAAGCATAAAACTCACGAAGCATGGTCGTATGAACTGAGAATGCCCTGGTGAGGCCAAGGATAATTCGGAACTCCCAGCCCGTGTTCTGCCTCATCCGCAGATGCTACCGTTGCAAAACCTAGTAAACCAGTAACACCAGCTCCAACTAGTGCAACTGTCCTCATGCCGGCAAAACCAGAATCATCATTAGCTTTCCTTGATGTAAACCATGATAAAGCTTGAACCTGAACAAGTATGGCAGGTTAAATCCAATAGAAACTTCCATTATTATTCAGACACTACAAATTTGACAAAACCGGACTCGAAAAGTTCGAATAGTGGAGAACCAATGTAGCTAAATATTTCAAGATTATCTAAGAAAATCTTACAAGAGTCTTCATAAGCTCACACCATTGATAAGCATACAATTAATGAAGGACAATTAGGAAAAGAATTTTACAGCAGATTGAGATTGAAGCTTCTTCCTTAAAACCTGTTGGATCAATCCTCCAGCCATTTCAGTTAATATCCCTGTAAAAAAAACATATTTACAAATAAAAAGACCAAATGAGATTAAACAGACAATTCATACAATATATTCTAAATCCTAAAAACAGACCTTTTTTCAGACAAATATTCATTAATTCTCCATAAAGGAGAAATCTTTAGAGTGTTCAGAAAACTGGGTACTTGTAAAACCAAAGAACAAATGTGAAAACACAAATACCAGACAGAATTTTCGCACAAACCCAATCTATAAAACATGGAAAAGAAGCCAGAAAAGGAGAGAAATTTAGAAAAGAAAAAAAAAACATTGAGACTGTAAAACATGGGACCTGTGGGGCAGATCCGACAACTATGGCGGAGAAAGAAAGAAACCCAAAGTGTAAAAAGATGTAAGAAAGGGAAAGAACTTACTTGAGAAAGTGATCGAAGGTCGACCACAGAGAAGTGGCGATCAAAGGCACCGGCGGCGGCGGTGGCGGCTTCACAGATCCAAAGGAAATAGAGGGGGGAAACAGCTGCAAGATTAGTTCCAGTCGGGAGGAGTCGAACGAGCACAATTGGTCAAGAGAGTGGAGATTGATTCGGTCGTGTGGCCACCAAACAGACACTTGGTTTTGGGCTTTTGGAAATCTTTGGAAAACAAAAGAACAGCCCAAGTTGGGAACAGACTAGTTTTTGCAGAGACAGACCTTTGCAACCACCGACCGACCCTGAAAACAACCGCCTACCCCCTGTTTTTTTTTTCACTGTTGGAAAGACTTAAAATTTAAAGGGAAAATTCCATATTTAGTGCTTAAACTATGTACGGATTATTATTTTATAAAACTAATGTTAGGTTTTTATCTATTTTGATACCCAAGTTTTAAAAACCAAATGAGATAATAATATGGTTTGGTATAATTATAGTTTTAGTCTAAAATTTATTAGTTTAAAATATTATTTTAATTTTACAAAGCTTCTATCTCATTTTATCTCATCTCATTCTCATCTTTAGTATTCTTATCGATATTATAAATTTTGAGTCTTTCGATAGATTTTTATTGACTTTTTATTGATTTTTAATTTAAAATTTTAATTATTTGTATCGTACTTTCTAAACACAAAACCCTTAAAAATTTTCGACTAAAAGAAGAAAGCGAAAAATTTTTGATATAATCATAGTTATGCATTGAACCTATGGGGGTAAAATCTTGCAGGAACGAGGTTGGGATGTACATATTATTGTTGGACAAAGATTTTTGGATGGATTAAATTGACTGATAAAAATAAGTCTAAGAAGACAGTTATCATACGACTTGCATAGAGATTTTATATATTATCTGTAGCATGAACGAAATAATAGATTGCATGATAAGAGACCTAATTTAATAAAATATATTCTTAAGATTATTAAATTGGATGTGCGAAGAAAGCTTTTTGACAAGTACGATGTTCAAATTTTGATACTTTATATAGATTTTTTGTTGTTAAATAAGTTTAACAGGTTAGCTGACATTGTTGGATTTATTTATGTTTTTTAGATAAAATAAAATTCTATTTATTAAAAAATTAAAAAAATATAATTTTAATCAAACAATTAAAATAATATTTAAATGATAAATTATATAAGGTTTAAACTAAAGTTATTATTAATTTAAAAATATCATCAATTCCTTTAATTTTAATTAACCAATGCATTAATATAGAATAAAAACATAATATTAAATATAATTTTATCAAAAATAATACTCAATGGACTAAGAAACAAATTCTACCAATATTTTATAATACCGAACTGAACCTCAAAAGACCCTAAGAAAACCATAGGCGCCCAACATATTTAGCAGCTCAAAGTTACTGCTGTCTATCTTTCTATGTTCTTCAAATAATGGAGATCGGAACTACTCCTATGAAGTACCTGAAGAAAGAAAATGAGAAAAATTCTGCATCAAAATCAAACCAAGAGCAACAACAGTTGCAGAAAACTTGCTTTTTCTGTGTTTCTTGCCTGTGTTGTGGGATTTGCTTGCATTCTAAATCTCTTATGGGCATCTTCTTTCTCCTTTACATCTTCATATCTTAGCTTTGCATCCAATTGGGTGTCTCAAAAACCTCGTATCTTTGTTGCTCGACAACAACAACACAATGTTGATGACAAGGTTTTGCCTTTTGTCTCACCCTGTTTTTGTTGCAGTGTCTATGAACTGTTCACTGTATTGATTTGGTTCATTTTTATTTGTAAATTGTAGATAGGAAGCAAGAAGGGGCATGGTTCTGAGAGATTGTTGTCGGCAACGTTTGCGGATTTACCGGCACCGGATTTGCCATGGGAACAAATGCCATCAGCACCGGTGCCACGGTTGGATGGATCAGCAATACAAATTAAGAATCTTTTTTATGTTCTTTCTGGATATGGCAGCCTTGATTATGTAAGAGTTTCAATCTATGAACACCTTTGGTTTTAATTGTTTCTTAGATTGAATGGTTGGATATGATTTAAATGATGTTGATTTGGTTTAATGTTAGGTGCATTCTCATGTTGATGTGTTTAACTTCACTGATAATACATGGTGTTCGAGGTTCGATACGCCGAAAGACATGGCCAATTCTCATCTAGGAGTGGCTACTGATGGGAGATACATATATGTGGTCTCAGGTCAATATGGTCCTCAATGTCACGGTCCGACTGCTCGTACTTATGTTCTCGATACTCAGACGAGGAAATGGCGTAGTATGCCTCCTTTACCGGTCCCCAGGCATGTGTCTACGATCCGTGTTTACGTGATATCGAACTGAATTTCATTCAATGAACCGACTTTCTGAAACTGATTTTATTTTTCAGGTATGCTCCAGCAACTCAGTTATGGAGAGGCAGACTCCATGTGATGGGGGGAGGCAAAGAAAACCGTCACACGCCGGGATTGGAGCATTGGAGTATAGCAGTAAAAGATGGCAAGGCATTGGAGAAAGAGTGGCGGACCGAGATCCCGATTCCTCGTGGAGGACCTCATAGGTTTCTTTACTGCTCTTTCTGAGATCAGGATTCTATTTACCTCTAAATGTTCAACTGATTATCAGCAACTAATTGTTTCAACAGGGCTTGTGTTGCGGTAAATGACCGATTGTTCGTAATCGGCGGTCAAGAGGGAGATTTTATGGCAAAACCTGGATCACCTATCTTCAAATGTTCCCGCAGGCATGAGGTATGTACCATTGCAAGCCATGATGATCATTATTCAGACATGTTTTTCAAGCTGTCATGTTATAGGATAAGTTTAGTTAGCTGTAGTGTGATGACCAATTGACAATGTTTTCCATGTTAGATTGTCTGGTTTCTTATAACCTTAAATGTTTCATCAATGTTTTAGGTTGTCTATGATGATGTGTACATGCTGGATGCCAAAATGAAGAAATGGGAAGTTTTACCTCCAATGCCGAAACCGAACTCTCATATCGAATGTTCTTGGGTAGTCGTCAACAATTCGATCATAATCACAGGTGGTACAACAGAGAAACATCCGGTGACCAAAAGGATGATCTTGGTTGGAGAGGTTTTCCAGTTCCACTTAGATTCACTGGTATGTGCTTTGTCTGAATATAACATTCCTTGTACTCTTGTTTTTTAAGGCAATGGAAGAAACTGAAACAGATTATAAACTTGATAATTGCAGACTTGGTCGGTAATCGGAAAGCTTCCTTACCGTGTCAAGACAACCCTCACCGGTTTCTGGGATGGATATTTGTATTTTACATCCGGCCAACGAGATAGAGGACCGGATAATCCGCAGCCGAAGAAGGTTATTGGAGAGATGTGGAGAACCAAACTGAAGATAAACTAAGTGATACTCTCCGCCCGAAGATTTTTTTTACCTTTATTTTCTTTAAAATTTAAATATATTTAGTTTATTTATAAATTTACTCTCGTACTTTTAAACATATATAATTTACTTGTAAGTTTAAATCCTAACTACATCCTACCTATACTTACCTGTGTTTTTATATTATTATTATTATTATTATTATTATTATTATTATAGATCCTTTGCTTCACGTAATACAAAACTTACACAGTTACACTCTTTATATAATCATTTGTTAATTATTGGAAGAGGGACCAAAGAGAATTGAATCATGAATCAAGTTCCTATTATTAAAGGAATGAATTGAGTCCGTAAAATCTTCTCATAGTAAATCTTTATAGTATTTGACCTAAAATCAATGAATTAAATATAAATAATTATCAAATGGTTAGAGTGAGTTTTGACCGAATTAAGTAAATTTTTTTGAGTTAGTCAAATTAACAACGTCCTATTTTAGAACTCAAATTTAATTTGATTTTTTTAAAACTCGACTCAACTCGAGTTGTTCGAGTTTTTATTCAGATTGAATTGTATATATTTATAAGATAGATTTACAGTCAATTGTGTAAACTAAAAATTTTCATAAACACCTTGATTTTAGAGTTTAGGGATAGATTTTAAGGTTTAGAGATTAGAGGTTTACCGTTAGGATTTAAGATTAGAGGTTAGAGTTTAGTGTATTATAGATAGAGATTTAGATTCTAATCTAAAAATCCTGAATTATAATCTTCAATCAAACCAATCTTTAATTTCTAACTTTAAACCAGTGAACTTTAAATCCTAAATTAAAATGTGTACGAGGAAGATTTGATAACGAGCCAAACCCAAATTTAACCAGACTCGACTCAAAAACAGTTATATTAGTCTCAGTTTAAATTTCAGGCTCAATCAACTTGAAATTTTAAGCTCGAACTTGGTTCAGAAACCATACTAAAGGCGAGGAAGATGGTAAACATAAAGGAGCTTCAATGCTGTCAAAGCTAACAGCAGAAGAAGCTGAGCACCGCGCTCTTCAAGCTGCTGCGCTGCAGGAATGGCACATGTAGTGTAAAGATCGAAACACGAAGATGGTTAGCTTCCATTATATTCCTGTTTTTACGCTCCATGAAACAAAGAGATAATCTTTGTTGTTGCTGTATCATGATTTTGTATATCAACATCTGAAATCAAGTCATTTCTTTAGCTCAAGGCTGCAAGTACCGAATCGTTGGCCGATACGTGCCGCAATTTGGTAAATAAAACGATCGAAAAACACTAAAATATGTATTAACTAGTATGCTTTAAACCTGTTGAAGTAACTCAAAGGCTAGTTCTTCAATCAAATTCTTCAATAAGCTCACACATCCACAGATTAGGTCACAAAAACTACATATTTTTTATATAGTCACCTAACATGTTGGAGCCAATTGAAGGAATTTGTAAGTCTTACATCTCTCTCATTGTCATTGAACCACTCATATGTTATACCTCTGAGGAACGTTGTCAAAGTCATCAAAGTCGAACCTCTGTCGCTCTCTCCCGGCCTGAACACAAACATGCAATTAGCTTCTACGCAATCAACGGTTCATAAACAACAGCTTTGCCTGAAAGTTGAAACTCCTTTTGATATTAAATACAAGTCTCACCTTTGCTAGGTACAATGGATCACATGACAAGAGCTCATCCATAACATTCAGCTTCTTAGAGACTGTCATCAACCTGTAACGGAACACACACACACACAAAAATGAAAACGAAAAACTTTGATACATTATTCATGACGAGGTCGAGTTTGTGTTTATAATCGAAGGGTCATTGCAGTTAATGACATTTGTACAGTAATGTAATAAGCATAAACATTACGAAATTATCTTTTAAAATTTAATCCATGTATACTTAAATTTGACATAATTTGGTCCTCAATTATCATTAAAGTTATATCTTAATCTACATTACTCACTGAAAAAATTATGCCAGTCAGATGACGAGGGATATTTTCATTTCTAAGAACTATAACTTGAAACCTGAAACTCTCTATGTCATTCGATTATCAAAATAGTTATTTTTCACTAATTCTTCTTGGAAGTCTTTTTTTTTTAAAATCCAATTCAGCCTCATAATTTGGACTGTTTTCTTTTTCAATTCCAAAAAAGGTATAACATTAATAACTAGAGTAAGAGGATCAAGTTGAGTAAAGTTATGCCCAATTAAAGTATAGGGTTAAATCCTCAAGTTGAGTAAAGGGACAAAAACCATAATTTAACTTGAAATTATCTATCCACACAACACAACATTAGTGCCTATACCAATAGAGAGTGTACCTTTGGATTGATGAGTCGATACGCTCAATCATTTCACAGGTCTTATATTGTTCAGGATCTTCTAGGAATCGAACCATCCCATCCTTCTGGTTGATCGTTGCATATATCTCACCATCTTTAATCTAAAATTCAACATGAAGATGTCAACAACGGAACTTCATAACAGATATATAGAACTATAGTCTTTGATTAACCAAAACAGATGATCCAAAATTACCATTTGAAGAACATGCATTTCAGCTTCCTTAGGGCTATTCAGTTGCACTCTATTAGCAATATCCTGAAGCGAGAGAGTTAAATATGTCTGCGTCAACCTCTGGATATTCCGTTTATACATAGACGATACAGCCTGCTTCACCAAGCCTAGATTGTTGTCCTGGTAGAAGGTACAAAGCTTCTTTCAGAGGTTGAACGGATAAAGAATCAATAGTAGCTTTGAATTATGATAGATCACTTACGCTTTCGAATTTATCCTTGTTTGCCTCTACAAACGTCTCTAAGTCTGCAATTTTCCCATTGCTATAACTATTTGCCAGTTCAATATATGGCTACTCAAGAGACAAAAGTAAGAACTTCATTAATAAACTGAAAATTAAGGAAGCAAAACATCAATAATTAATTGCCCAAAACGTCTTCAAACTATGAGCTAGATTCTAAGTTGGTCTCAAACTTTAAAACTATCTAACTGAGTCCCCAAAGTATCGATATCGTATTCCTCAGCCCATCTGCCAGTTTTAATGATAAATGCCAGCTCAGATCTGACATGAAGGCCAATTGTAACTTTGGGGGGGAATTTCAAGTTTTAGGTTTCACACCAGACGATCTATTTTTTCCATTTATGCTTTACTAAAACTCTAACCTCCATCTTTTTTGACACGTAAGAATTGCTCGATGTGCCTAAATTGGCCTCTACATCATATCCGAGTTAGCATTTAAGCCTAGCCTAACATAATGACGACACTAATGGAAGGACCCGATCAATATGATGTTGATACTATGAAAATTCAATTAAAACGTTTTGAGATTTGGAACAAATTTTGAATCTGACCCATAATTTGGGGACATCTCATGCAATTAACCCCCTTTTTAATTCATTATAATTAAATCTTAGAATTTAGATTTACCTGACATAAGTTCTTCAAATTTCTCTGAGCAACCGAAGAAGCATACTTGGGGAGATTGGTAGGAAACTGCAACCAAGAGGATGTAAAACCACTCAAAGATGAGAAAGAGAAAAGATGAACCATAACTTAAT
Source organism: Abelmoschus esculentus (assembly GCA_035048815.1). NCBI lineage: Eukaryota > Viridiplantae > Streptophyta > Magnoliopsida > Malvales > Malvaceae > Abelmoschus > Abelmoschus esculentus. The sequence goes on along the minus strand of JAUCBN010000026.1, from coordinate 4,006,257 downwards.
ACATAATACAAATTTAGAACCATTTTTTTTAAAGATTTCTCCATACATTTTTAATACATCACATAAGAGAAAAACTTTGATACACAGTCCTGTGTAAACTTTTAAGGGTTAGGGGTTTAGAATTTTAAGAGTTATAGTTATAATTTAGGGTCTAAAATTTAGGGTGTTAGGGTCATGGTTTTAGATTTTACATAAGGGCAGCGTAATTTTTTTTACACGGGTTGTGTATCAAAATATAACCTCATTACATAATGTAAAAGGAATGTTGAATTGCGGAACATACCTGTCCTTGGTGAATAAGAGAGACCAATATGTACTTTTTGAAAGCCTCGACAGCTATAGCATTGACAGTAGACATCGGAGCAGTCACAACCTACACAAGTACCATACAACAAATGGAAAAAGAATAATCCGATGTCAGACAGTCTGAATATTCACAGCTGACCAATAATTAACAACAGAGAAACAACATACATTGTGTAGAAGCTCCAATGCTTTCCGAAACTGCTTCCGTCCAATGCTTATCATTCCCCTACATAATGTCAAAGGGGAAACCTTAATAAGTGATACCCCCTCAATGATGCTATACCAGCGAAACAGTAAAATCAATATGCATGAAACTTTACTGCTTATGGAAATTCAGATCGACAATGAAATTGGGAAATGGTAGATCATACATGTTCTTATAGAAGGAAGCTATTTTCCGTGTTGATAACGAAGTGTAAAGATAAGAGCTCCTAGGAACTAAGCATCCGAAATATACTTCATAATGAAATCAGGAAAAACATTTTACATGTAAAAGAGAAAGACGAGCTCCTAACAACCAAGTGTCTAAAATACGCAGTGGCCAACAGTTAAATGCATAATCTGAGATGAAAATATAACGGTTTGAGAAGCAACCAACCCGTAATAGCAAAAAAGGAAAAGATCCCTCGGTTGATCAACCTCGAAAATATCGTCCTCCAAAATAGAAAGAGCAGTTTTATAGCACTTTGACAGCAAACAAAGCAAAAGAAATTCCGGATGTAATGCAGTCAAATGTTCGGAAGACAACTGAAGCTTCCGAATAGCAGTCAGCATTGGAGCCACTCCGCGCAAGGGCTCCTCAAGCAAAAGAACTTGGTCTTTGAACCTCTTACAGACAGATATAACTACCAAATCACATTAAAATCAACATCAACAACTGAAAAAAAAAGAAACTTTGGAAATCTTGATAACCAAACGATTCAACGAAAGAATGATACACTTATCAGGTGCCAATCGAATTTGCTCAGCAACACATGAACTGATAAATCTGGCAATCGTTAACACATACGAACTAGCTTGCTCTTGTGTAACTGGACCGGCAGTGCACGCCTCACTGTTGGGATCATTAAAAGAACTCATAGCTGTTATTTTACCTCCAAAAAAATACCCAAGCTTCAATTTTCTTCTACCTTATAACTCTTTTCTCAGTAACCAAACATCAAATTCTAAACAACATTAGTAAAATCCATATCTATTAGTTTTCCTTCTAATTGTTTTCTTTATATGAAACCCTGATTTTTTTTTTTGTATAAATAAGATTAAACCCTAATTAAACCAGTATCTGAAAACCTAAAAAAAAAACAGGATTCAGTTTTCTTCTACTTCTTTTCATTTCTTACCAGCCAAACATCAAATTCTAAGCAATAACCAGATCACCCCCAAGGAAAAAATCAACAAAATTCAAAAACAGAAGATGATTTTTTAAGACTCGGATCGAGGACGAACTCACAGGAAATATAGGTAACCCAAAGAGTGCTTGGAAGGGTCGAGCTGGTCGAGAAAAGACGGCAATCGAGTTGACTCGGCATGGAGTGAGTCATCTGCTTGTTTAAGCAAATTTTGTAGCGATAAAACATCCGAGGCGGTGCCTGATAGTCCCTGGATTTGAGTCACTAAACCTTCCATTGAAATCACCGTTTCCAGCAGAGTTTTGTGACCGTGTCGACTCAGTTACCTTAACAAAAACCAAAAGTTCGATTCCCAGTTATTAGTACTCTCTGATACACCGTAGGTTTGTTCTTAAAAAGAAAATTTTGGTTAAACTAGTAGATAGGTCCCTATATTACAATCGTATTAACAAATTAGTCCATCAATCAAGTTAGTGTTTTCTTTTTAGGCTTAATATCAAAAATTACCTAAACTATTCCATTTTTTCTTTGAAGTCCTTATTTTTTTTTATCTCTTTTAGATATTTAAATTATTATTAATTTTCTTTTTAAAATCAATTAAAACACTTATTCTAATAAAAAATAATAATAATTTAGATATCTAAAGTGGTCAAAAAAGTTTAAAGGAAAAAATAAGATAATCTAAATGTTTATTTTATTACTAAAGTTAAAAAATTATTATATCATTTTAGAATAATTAAAAAAATAATGATTATCTTGTAATTTTTGAAAGGTCATTTCAGTGACCAAAACGATCATTGTTTCATAGTTTAGGGATTATTTAAGTACTTTACCCATTTTATTTCAGTAAATTATTTCCGTATAATAGCCATTTCTATCAAAAGCAAACGCACCCAGTTCCTTTTCCCCGATATTTCTCAGCTTCGCCCCTCTCTCCGGAGCTCACTTCCGCTCACCTCCTCTCTCACGATTCCTCTACATGTATGTTTATCTGCTTTCTCCTTGATTTGTTTCATTTTGTTCATTTAGAAAATAAATTTTCATTTTTTTTTGCAAGATCTCTTATGTATATGGTGTTTTTCTTGGCTTAAGTCTTAGACTAAGAGAGAAGAACTTTGGGTTTTAAACTATATCGTTTGGAGTTAGGATCTGTCGAAGATGATGACGATTTGCTAAGAAATGCGGATTTATTTTTTTTAATTTGTGATGCTTTCATGTTGGGTTAACTTCAATTGTTCTTTTCATGTTCTACTTGTTTGTGTTTCTCTGGGTTTTCCCAGTTTTTCTGATGCTTTAAGGATAATTTCTTTGTTGAAATACTTTCATGTGGTATTTTGTGGCTGATTAGTGCTTTTCAATTTCTCTGTTTTGGTGGAATGTGCTATTTTTGGCTGCTACTTCATCATGGGGTGAGTGTGGCAGAATCTTGACTAGTTCGAACCGTTGGGGCTAGAACCAGTACTTCATATTCATATAACCTTTTTATGTTGATGTTGTTTAGAATTAGAAGCAGAAAGACGAAAGATCAGAGAAAGAAAACAGAGTTTAAATAATGGCGGATTACCATTATGTTTACAAAGATGTAGAAGGAGCTTCAACTCAATGGGATGATATCCAAAGAAAGCTTGGCAATTTGCCCCCCAAGCCTCCTGCTTTCAAGCCGCCTACTTTTGAACCTGCACCCGACTCAGATTCTGCTCCCAGGGATAAGTCTTGGATCAATCAAAAGACTGAAGAAGAACTTGAAGATCTCGAAGATGATCTCGATGATGATCGTTTCCTTGAAGAATATAGGTTTTATTTTATTTTCTTCAATTGATTGGTCTTTCAATCAAAAAAGTTGGAGCAATTGCCTTATGACTGGGTTTCCATTTGCTCTGGATCTTTCAGATGCATGAAAAAGTTAAACATATCGGTGTAGGACATATATTTGAATCCGACTTTCACACTCAAGCTTGAGTAACATAAATGTTCATTGATATCTCTCTCTATATGTTTGTGCATTTTATTGAAAAAGATATTGTTGTTTTGATAGAAAGAAGAGGCTAGCTGAGATGAGGGAAGCAGCTAAGGTTTCAAAGTATGGATCAGTGATGCAGATTTCGGGATCCGATTTCGTACGAGAGGTTTCTCAAGCTCCTCAGGATGTCTGGGTGGTTGTCCTTCTCTACAAAGAGGGGTATTTTACATTTGAAATATTGCTTGCTTCTTATACAATTATCAGTCATCTAAATTGTGACAAATTTGTTTGCATTGATCTCTTTCTAATCTTTGTGTTCGTAATTTTTCTTTTTTGAGCTTGTTGATGGGATTTTATTTGCCTGGTACAATATTTATTGTTTCCTGCTTAACATTTGAAGTTAACTATATAAAATTTCATTTTTGCAACACTTAATCTAATTAAATCACAACAATTTTCCTTTTCCGCGTTCTATATTATATAGATGTTCTTTTCTGTGATGTAATTCCAATAAAACTACACGACTTATGGACCAGGAAATTTAAAATACTCGTGCTCATTGAAAAATATCTGTGGATGATCCTTGTATTGAGTATTCTTTGCTTTGTTGGCATCTCTTATTAGATTTCCGGAGTGCGGGCTGCTTCTGCGGTGTTTAGAAGAATTGGCAGCTAAATACCCTGCCACAAAGTTTGTCAAGATAATATCCACTGATTGCATTCCTAACTACCCAGATCGTAATCTTCCAACTCTCTTGGTGTATAATAGTGGAGCAGTAAAAGCAAATTATGTTGGTTTGCATAGTTTTGGCAGGAGATGCACCCCCGAAGGTATGCTATCGATACTTTAGATCCCGGGTTTTAGTCAAGTTGTTTCTTATAGTCACTGTTAAAAGATGACGCAGTAGGTCTCACGTTTGCATCTCGGTAATCCATTCTTATATCATTCGACATTTTGGATGCATACTGAGATCAACGAATTATTGTCAAAATTAGTTAGTTATTTGATATTTTTGCACACCATTTTCGCTTTCGACGTTCTTGATGACCTACTATCCCAACACTACCAAGTGTTTAAGCTTGAAAATTTGCATATTGATTTTTTTACCAGTTTTTGTTACTCTTAAAATATAGGTGTGGCTTTAGTTCTTTGTCAATCAGATCCTGTTCTAAATGATGGTCAAAGTGGGAGTGAACAATCACAAAAAGCTGTTCTTGAAGGAGTTCGTAGGCGGTTTATCGAAAAAGTTGTTACCGAGCATGAAGATCGCGACGACGGAGGTTCATCTAGTGATTAGATGTTCAGTATGTTCACTCGGTCTCTTTCTGTTGGGAATTTCTGGTTTCTTGCAGCTCTTGATTTTTTTTTTTCTTTCTGATTTTGATGTTTTGTCTATCTATTATAACTCTCTACTTTGGTTTGACATCCAATATTTAGGGTGAATTATATAAATGGTCACTGAATTTTTAAGATAGATTTATTTTGATCATTGTACTTTCAAAAATATTTGGTAAGATGATTTAACTTTTAGTTTGCATTTGAAAAAGTTACTCAACTTTTAGTTCGTAATCGATACCGGTTTTACTATTACCTTTTGTTGAAATTTGTTGTTAATGTTTACTTTTCCTTAATAAAAAATGAGTAAACTATAACGATCACAACTCAATTTTCTTCGTTTAAAATTTTTAACATTAATAATTTATTTTGATGAAAATAATCGTTTTGCGGTTAAAAATTGTTAGTGAGTGAATTATGATAAATAATTTAAAGTGACTTAATATAATTACACGTCAGAAAGAATATTTTATATAATTTTATAAAAATACTTAAATTATTTTTTATTGATGTGTTATTTTGTAAAGCTAATATGTTTATTTATATGACACTACAATCACAAACAAGCATTGTTATATAATTTTTTCATATCATTTTAAGTTTAGTTGGTTGACTACTAGTTTTCATCCACAAAGATTTTATTTTAACTTAAAATAAAACTTTAAAGTTAAATTATAAAAGAAAAAATAAAAGTCAAAATGACAATTCAATTAAACGTTAGAGATATTTTTAACATTATACCTAAAATAAATAAGGAATTAAGCAAAAAAATATTCAAATCTCAAACATAAAATGGTCCAAAACTTAAATTAATCTAATTAAGAAAACTTAACATTAAACCAACAAATGTTGCATGCATTAGTAAAGTATATTGCACTCCCAGAAGGCGATATTGTTGAGAGTGTTGAGAGGTATAACTTTATGGTGCAAATCGTCCACCTCTTTTCCATACTTTCATTTGTGCCTTCGTTTTAAATTAGAGGGTTTAGGGTTTAGAGTTTAAGGATAGGGTTTGTGGATAGAGTTTAGAGAATTAGAAGTAGGGTGTATTTTTTAGGATGTAGGATTTAGGATATAGAAAATAAGAGTTAGGTTTAAAATTTAATTTTTTTTAGAAATTTTCAACAGGAGACCTGATTAAAGGTAAGATAAAAGGCAAAGGATTTTTGCTATAACTTTACATCCCGAACATGAATTCTAAGACACCATGCATATTAAAATAAAAACTAATATCAAAGGAATTTACTTGGAACATCAAAGCCTAATAGCATTTTCTTTCCTATGGAATGGCAAACTTGGAAGAAAAGAATAATGAAAACCCAGTTTTGAATGAATCTGTTCTTTTTCCACCCTGGAAACCTGTAGTTTCTTTACAGCTCACATGGCAAATCAAAATGATTATAAAATATATAATGTATTGTGTAACACCTTTTTAGATAATGAAGCAAGGCATAACTAATCCCCAACCACTTATTTTTCTTACCATAGTTGGCTTTGTTCTCAGTTCACAGGAACATCACAACTAGGGTGTCTGCAAACAAATCATTTTCAACAGTAACTGTCTCAAGCATTCTAATCTTGAAAGACTTCAAATTCCTACTTTTTTGTCACACATTTTCTTACAGCATCTTGATCTGTTTCTGCAGGCTTGAAAATGGCTGCACAGAGGGGAAGATTGAACGAAATCGTTCTAATCGATGTCGGATTGTTGGCTTCTCTGAAGGTTGAATTGAGGGATGCACGTTTATCCATGCCCCAGAGCTACTGCATCTTCAACATCCCCAGCATACTCTTCAGGCACAATAAAAGATCATTTCTTCCCAATTGTTTCTCAATTGGGCCAATGCACCATGGCAAAAACCACTTGGTTGCTGCTGAGAAAATCAAACTCAAGTACTTGAAAGCTCTGCTTGGTAGGGTGGTTACAACCGGTCACGAGACGATGTCCGAGGAATCCAAGGAGATTGAAGAACAGAAAGTTCTATCTACTTTGATTAATGCAGTTAACTCGATTGAAAAACAGGCCAGTGCTTGCTATGCAGGCCATGATTTTGCAGTGGAATTAGGTGATGAATTCGTTAGAACATTGCTGCTCGATGGTATCTTTGTTATCGAACTGTTACGTAAAGACGACGAAGGTGTGAAAGAACACGACGACCCGATTTTCTCCATGTCATGTATGATGCAATTTCTGCATCATGACTTGATCTTGCTAGAGAATCAAATCCCCTGGTTTGTGCTTGAGGTCTTGTTTGACAAAACCAGGCTCCCTGGTGAAACCAAGTCCTTGATTGAACTAGCCCTCTTGTTCTTTGCCAATACCTTCACTTCACATCCACCTCCTATACAACCATCACGTTTCAAAGATCAAAACATCAAGCATATTCTCGATTTGTTAAGATTATCCTTGGTGTTATCATCTCAAGAAATCAAAAAGGACACGACGAGCGGATCATGGCAACCGATTCGTTCCGTCACAATGCTCAAAGAAGCTGGTGTAAAATTCAAGAAGAGCACAGCAGAGAGCATCTTGGACATAAAGTTCAAAAACGGTTGTCTTGAAATCCCTTCATTGCTTATCCAAGAGACAACCGAGACGATCTTTCGGAACCTGATTGCGTACGAGCAGTGTTGGACACATTGTCCACCTATATTCACATGTTACGCCAAGCTCCTGGATAACCTTATAGACACCAACAATGACATGGAGATACTCTGCAAGAGTGAGGTCTTCGACAACTGGTTGAGTCTCGACGATTCGACACAGTTCTTCAACAATCTGTACAACGATACATATGTGAAGGAATTCTATTATTTCGAACTCAGCGACAAACTCGATGTTCATTGCAAAAAGTGGTGGCTGCGATGGCGAGCATACTATGTGCACAACTATTTCACAAAGCCTTGGGCTATTGCTGCTCAAATTTATGCTGTGATCATGTTTTTCCTGACTGTGTGGCAAACCTATATAAAGAAGGGGTAGATGCTATAAATTACCATGGACTATAATATTCTGCAGAAGTTTGATTTGATTTTCTGTTTTGGCATTGCTGGTGTAGCATGGTTATTATTTAATATTCGAATCTGTATTTTATGTTACGATGATACATAATTCTATGCACCGTTAATGAACACGATTATGCTATTATATATGGATAAGTCTATAACGGACGTCGAACATCGTTGAACACCACTAACGTTGAACATCGTTCAACAATATTAAACTAATTAATAAAGATTAAAAATCTCAAGGACTCAACACACGATTCTTAATTATATGTTCAGTCTATCACTCTTTTATTAATTACATATTAAGTCCTTAAAATTTTTAATTTTTATTAATTAATTTAATAGTGTTCAACAGTGTTCAATATTAATAGTGTTCAACAATGTTTGATGCTCATCGTAGAATTTTCATATTATATAATTCACTTATGAGTGTTATTAAATAAGATAAATATTTAGCACATTATTTTTCAACATACCACGAGGATTTGTAATAAGACAACTCACAAATTGGCTTATCATGGTTGAAATTTATCATCATTGATTATCTTGATCGAAGAAGTCTTCCACAAGTAGAGAACATAGCTGTTAAAGATCGTTGGTGGTCCGATCCACCCGAATAGCTACATTGGTTGTAGAAGTCTTCTTCAAGTTGTCATCTACACAAATTATTTTTGAAGGTTTGATGGCTTATTCCTTTCACTGCAATTCTAAGCATTTTCTTATGAATTCGGTATATCGAATTAGACATGCAGTGGAAGTTTTAGTTTTGTTGGCAATCTTTGTCTACAGTTTTCCCGGTTAGAGATCATCTCCTAAAAAAAAGTTTGTTGTTTTAGTTTATTTTTTTAGTTTTGTTCGTCGTTGACGTGTTTGTCTTCTATCTTAACTTTGTTAGTTCTTATGATGAACATTTTTAATAAAAGCCAACATTACCTTATTCAAAAAAAATTAATAGATACTCATTTAAATCTAATATATATCGAATCAACAATTTACGCTCTAAAGTAACCTTATTAGTTATTATTACCCTTCCAAGGAGTATATAACATTTTTAAAATTTTAGAGTTTTTATTTATTCTTATATTAAAAAAACTATAATATGTATCGAAAAGATATAAGGATTTTTTATTGAGATTTTTATAGAATTTTTACGAATACGGAAAATTTGACAAAAACTATACATTCTGAGGACTGAAAAGATTATTTTACCTTTTTTATAATTGCTATATCGGTCCATGGCCAGCAAAATTAGACAAAAGACTAAATATTAGGGATGAGAATGGTAGTCGGGAGGATTTTTGGTCGACTCGATTTGGCTTAATTTTTTTAATAATTTGATTTGATTTTTTAAATTAAAAAAATTTTCCTAGGTAGGGTTGGGTCAAAACCTAATAATTTTAGATCAAATTATCGTCCCTAAAAAGTATAAGTTCAATATCATAAAATTAAAATTTAAGGAAAATTTTAAGATAAATTATGTAAATTACCATTAAATTTTACTTTTAAACCTATTTTGGTCATTAGTTTTAAAATGTTCGATTTAAAGTTTGAACATTGAGCGTTTTTTGTCACTAAAATTTAGACATTAAACTCCTAATGATCACAGATGGTGATTGTTTGGTCTCTCAAATTTCATCGGTCATTTTATTTTAGTCCATGAGTAAATTCGATACCTATTTTATCGAAAAATACTTCAAAATTTACAAATTAACCAAAAATATTTTGTTTTTTCTCTCCCCAATCTCCTTCCTCCATCGTCCTATAGATCTTGTTTCTCAATATATTGTTTTTCCGTATCGAGAAATTTTTTTACCATTCGAATCTTGAAAATATTTTTTAATTCGTCGATAAATAAATATCGTCAAAAATTAATGGAAAAATAACAAATGCCTCGGAGTTACTGCATCTTCAACATCCCTAGCATAATCTTCAGGCACAATGAAAGCTCATTTCTCCACAATTGTTTCTCCATTGGGACAATGCAGTGATGCACCATGGTGAAAAGCACTTGGTTGGGGCTGAGAAAATCAAAATCAAGTACTTAAAAGATGTCCTTTGCAGGGCGGTCGCAAGCGGTCACAGGAAGGTGACACGGTGTCTGAACAAGCCAAGGAGATCGAAGAACAGAAAGTTTAATCTGATTTGATTAATGCTCTTTGTTCTATTGAGAAACAGACTAGTGCTTGTCATGCAGGACATGAGTTTGCTGCAGAATTGGGTGATGAATTTGTTAAAACAATGTTGCTCGATGGCGTCTTCGTTGTCGATGCCGAAGATGACCCGATTTTCTCCATGTCATGTATGATGCAATATCTGCAACATGACTTGATTTTGCTAGAGAATCAAATCCCCTGGTTTGTATTTGATATCTTGTTTGAAAAGACTCAGGCTCCCTTGTGATATACCAAGTCCTAGATCAATGTATGATATTCTTCGGGTGATTCTTCGACAATCTCGATAACTTGACAACGATTTCTCCGGTACTCGGTCTCAAAGAAGGGTCTTGTTCGGTGCAAGCTCCTGCAACATTAGCCAATGTAACAGTTCATCTGCATTTCCGACTGCAATATGGCCTTGATTTTCTCAAGTTCTGCTTATCGGTCCCGTAAGCGAAAATGCTGGTCCCTGGGGAAATGACACCTTGATGAAGACATTCAGGAGCTAAATAACCCAAGCTCCAAATGGCAGGGCTAGTTGACAGATCAAGGTACTTGGTATCATCTTCAACACAACTTTACATACCGAAGTTCCCGATCGTCGCATCGAAATCTTCATCGAGGAAGATGTTTCGTCTCGTGACATTGCTATGGACATAGCTTGGACTCATAATTTGTTGCATACACTGTAATGCCACTGCTACATCAAGACAGATTCTACACTGTAATGCCACTGGTTTTAAATTGTTACAAACAAAACTTGTCTGGTTTTTCTTTTTCCCTTAAATTGGACTTTTTTATAGACAGACAACTTCGCCTGCTTTCCCCATTCCACTTTTGCTTGTTTTGGATTTTTCTTCCCATTCCTCCACTACCCACCATGCAATGTGTCCCATTTTAGACAAATAAGATCTATCTAAGTTTGCGTGAGCCATCTAGCCTCAATGGTTAAGGGAACGACTGTTATTTTTAGAGGTCACGGATTCAATGTCATGTACCGTTGGTCGTGACTACGTGGGACCGAGCGAGATGCTTTCTAGTTGTGCTTAATGCATAAGAGCGGAATAGCAATAAGGGTGTAGTACGTGCCGAATAGTCGTCCTATCTTGGGATGGGCGTGCTGATCGCGCACCACACTAGTCGGGAGCTGTCCCCGCTTCTCTGATGAGCTCATAGGAGGGCGAAACCAGTGAGCATCGGAGATCGTAAAGGCTAAACCTGCCAGCATAGTGATTGAACGATCAATGTCTAATAATATATAGAGTATACTCTAGATCATCTGAGATAGATATTAAGACCGAATTATCGATAACACAAGAAAAACATGATGTGATTTGGTTGTAGTGGACATATTAACCAAGGTCGTCTCTCATCGGCTAAGTATCTCCTAGGATGAATATCACGCACACGCTCTCAATCGACTTATTTTAAACAATGATTTACGGCTGAATTTAAGTTTTTAAATCAAACAAAATTTTATGAACCAGATTAAAGGTAACCTAAATATACCATTTCGAATTCGATAAGATCAAGATAATATTATATTAAATTCATCAAATTATTTTTTAAGGAATAAATCCACGTTTTATCAAAACTTGAAGATTGATATTTATTTAGTCCCAACTACCAACATACCACCACCTTAATCTTTGTAGGACAAGTTTGACCAAATTATTTGCATGAGTTATTTGATAATTCAAAAGTCTCAACTAGTAGGTAAGTGATTTTGACTTTTAATATTATAACTTAATTGTCACATATAATTATGTACATATTTTTGACTTTAATGCGAAAATTATAAAAAAAAAATTCATTATTATTTATCGTCGAAAACTATGGGCATTTGCAATTGTAAATAATTTATTTGGTTAATTATAATATTTAATATATACATAATTAATTTAAATCAGATATTACAGAAATTCATTATAAAGTAATCCGTATTATGTGTGAAGAAGGATTAATACATTTTAATGCACGTAAAGCGACGCTTATTTGGTCACTCATATTTTCTTAATTAATTATTGTCAAGATCCTAAATCCAAGGTCCTACCTAAAATATCAAATATATTAACCTAAAAACAGAAAATCGAAGTTAATTATAGAATTAATACCACTTTAATTGAAGGCGTCCTAACTAAGGTATCTAAATTATTAAAAATGAATTAGGTTACCCTACAAATTTATTAAAGGAAAAAATATAAATTAAAAAAATGTTTAAATGCTAAAATAAAAGTCAAAATAAAATAAAAATTATATATTAATTTAAAGTTACCAATGAAATCGTACAAATTAAATTAAGATCTGGACTAAACAATTGAATAAGCAAATAACATGCAATAATATTGAATTAAACATGCTAAATTAAATGAAACATGTATGGTAAGTGCATTATTTGGTTTTAACTTAATTAATCGACCGAACCGAAATTATTTTGATTAATTCAGTCGATTAATTTTTGATAAATTCAATTAACTGTTAATTTTTTTTGAAAATTCGATTATCAGTTAATTTGGTTCGAAATCGGTTAATTAGTTGAATTAACCAAAATTATTATATACTAAATATTATATATATATTTATTTTTAGTCCTTTAACTTTTAAAAAATATTAAATTTTTATTAAATTTTTATATTATAAAATGGTCACTAAATTTTTATTAAATTAGCATAAAATAAAAGTTTAGTGACTAAAAAGATATTTTACAATAATTTAGTGACCTATTATGTAATTTAACTAAAATTTATAATAAATTTTGATCAGATCGGTTTATTCGGCTAATTAACCGAAATAATTTCAGTTCGGTTAACGGTTAAGATTTTAAAATTTTCAGTTAATTCGATTCGATCACCAACCGAATTAAATGAATGCACACCCCTGCACCTAAAAATACTAGAAATAAATAAATAATATGGTACAAGGCATAAATTGATAACAAAGTATATAGGATGACGTATTTAAAAGAAATAAAAAATAAGGTGCTGAATTACAAAATAGAATGGACTATGACTAAACAGACAAGTGACTAAATTAAATGAAATGTAGAAACAAAAGACCAAAATACAAAGTAATCAATGGGTGAATGTGAAACAATAGGAGAGTAAAAAGTTAAAAAAAAATAAAAGACTATAAATTAAATAAAATGAATAAATGCATAAATCATTTTACCTAAGTGGTTAAGAGAATAAATATTCCCGAAGATCATATATTTGTACATTAATAATTACATCACGACGATTAAGAGATTGATGTCTAATAATTAATAATATATTTTAAAACAGATATTATTTATTACCACCGTAACTAATTAACGAAATAAAATGATATCCCACTAAAAAATAATGCCTATTAAGCTTACACATGAAGCATATTTCATATGAAATTTTTATATATAATTAATATTTATTTAATTATTTTCAACTTTTAGTTAGATATTTTTTGAGTCACCTATTTCTGAAGCAAGTGATTAAAATTTCAATTGTTATTTTATTTTAATGAATTCAATACTTTTTAGAATATTTTAAAATTTTTAATTTATTTTTAAAAAATAAAGTTTAGAATTTTTTTTGGATAAATAATTTATTTTTATTCTATCCAAAGAACCACCAAAATACCAAAAAAGAGTTTATAAACGTCTATACATCAAAACTCAGCGAGAATATTAAGAACATTAAGACAAATTTCATGAATCAATGAGAGAAGTAAAAGAGTGAACAAGTTTCCTACAACCTCGCAATCTTATCTCAACATCAGATTTGATTTGCACCATAATAACGCAAGCACTTCTTGTACCTTTACTGTGCAACTTATTGTTTCTTTCTTGTCAAATATAATATAAAAAGGCTTTTCAAGCTATACGAATAATAGTAACCCTCAAAGACTTACCTTTACTAAATTTAGAAAATATTTAATAATCGACGTGGCATGTTTTTATTGGTTAACAGGATTTTCAGTAAACATTGACGACAAACACTTATTTAAGTAACTTTAAAAACGTTAGGTATTTATTTGGTCCGAAATATACTTTAAGTATCTATTTAAAAATATATATTTTAAGTATTATTTGATGCTTATATACAGGGACGAAACCAGGATTTAGAGTTGAATGGGACAAAATATAAATATTTAAAAGTAAGGGGCAAATTTATAAAAAAAATATTAAAAAAAAAATTAAATAAGGAACAAAAGTGAAAAAAATCGTCAGGGGTGGAGGGCGATTACCCCTCCCCACCCTCGTGTAGTTTCGTCCCTGCTTATATAGTTAGGTGATGACATGGTACAATATTACATCATCAAAATCATAAAAAAATTAAATTCAAGTACCAAATTGAAAAAGTAAAAAAGTTTCTACTAAATTTCGAGATTGATATAGACAAAAAAATCCGAGTACCGAAACAGATCAAATTATAAAGTTTAGGGATTAAAAGTTATATTATACCCTTTTTGTTTACGTTCAATCATTCTACTTTTTGTCTACTTTTTTTTCCCTCATGTTCCATAATTATCAACTTTTTGTCATTTTGTTTTGGGATTGGGATGGGATGCATGATAATTTAAAAGGACTAAATTAATTATGTTAGGACTTTTTAGAAAAATCATGAATGCGCGTAGGCCAAGCACATGGTACCTTTCCCTTCATAATTTATTAAGATATATATTTTTTTCGAGTTATATATCGTTTCGTTCGATATATAAGGTTTTAAAGATTTTATTTTAAAAAATAAAATTTTTAAAGTTTATTTTAAAATTTAGGCTAAAAGTTACATTATATAAACAAATATCATATATAAATGACGATTTGGGAAGAAGATATCAACAGTAATGACATTCTTCATTTTTAAGATATATTCTTTTAAATATGCATGGATAATGATATGTGAACATGACGTTTTATCATCTGTATGATAAAAATTAACCTAAGATTTAAAATATAAATAAAAATTTTCTATATTCCAAAAATTAATTTTGAATTATATTATTCCAAAATTTTCTTATTATACATCTTCATTTTTTAAGTAATTATTACTCTTTGTAACTTGTTGAAATTTTTGAATAATTTTTTATAAATATATATTAATTTGGTTTTTATTATTTATTTTTATTAAATAGAGATATATTACATTCTCAAGATAAATATCGAGATTTTAAATACATATAAGATAAAATAATATGAACACCTTTGACAGCTGGATCGGTTATTTGATCATGGTTTTTATTAATTTTAAACTTAATTAAATTAAGTTTTAGTCCTTCAAATTAAGTTCTAAATTTTATTCGATAGAACAATATGAACATCTTTAACTACTAGATCAATTAGTTAAATATCACCCGAATAACAACGGTAATATTTTTTTTTTCAATTTTCTACATGAAAAGGAAGAAAAGGTCACATAATCATGGCATAATGATTTAAAGTTTAATGACAAAATTAAAATATTTTATAGTTCAATGACCAAATCAATATCTGACAAAAGTTTAATGACTAACAAGATAATTTGCTTAATAAATTATTAAATTTTCTTACAACAACATCACATGGAAGAAAGACAACTTTGATACAATTCACAAGAATTGTCAAAATCTTATAAGTGGGTCCAAGACTATAATAATGATAAAACTAAAATGAAAAATACTTTGAAAGGGACTGTTTCGGGAATTTAGTGGATAATAATGTTTAAGTTATATTTAAAGAAATAGAAAAATTTTAGGTATTTTAAAGAAATAGATTAAAATTAACGAGAAATTATTATATAAATTCGTTTCATCATTTAAGATATGATCTCAATCAATTAAATTAATACAATCATATATTTTTTATATCATATTTACACGTAAGTATTGTCCAAATCATCTATTTTAATGTCTTTAATTTAAAAAAAAATTACCAAAAATTTCTTGTACTATCTTTCTCTTTGTACTTCAAAATTTTTTTTAATCAATTTTTTATTCTTCTTTATATATTTGGGATTTAGGGTTTAGGGTTATGGTTTAAGATTTAGCGTTAGGGTTATGGTTAGGGATTATGGTTAGTGTTTAGGTTTAGGGGTTATGGTATAGGGTTTAAGGTTAAGGTTTAAGGTTATGGTTTAGGGTTAGGGGTTAGAAAAAATAATTAATTTTTTTTAAGAATAAAGAGGAAGACAACATAAAAAATCTTTGATAATATTTTTTTCTTTTTTAAATCAAAAATATTAAAGTGGATGATTTGAACAATGCTTATGTGTGAATATAATATGAAAAAATATATGACATACATTAATTTAATTGATTGTGATCATATCTTAGGTGATGGAACGAGTTCATATAATAATTTCTCATAATTAACAGTATTTTGAATCTCACCGTCTATATTGATCGTTAGTTTAAACTGAAATTAATAATATACATACACCTCGTCAAAAATACACCGTTATTTTTTATTTATTATTTTAAATATTTTTCAAACATATTTTTTTTAACTCCATTATTTACAAAAAAAATTGCCGACCACTTTACACTATTTGTAATGGAAAAATTGAAAATATTTTTAAGAAAATAAAAATACGAAAAAAGAAGCTTTTTTCATGCATTCCCCTCTCAATTCAGGGCCAAATTCTCTCTTCCTTTCTCTCAATCCAACTCAAAGGATCCATTTTTATTTCAACTCCTTTAACATAACACCAGAAAAAGCTCTCTTTTCCATCTCTCTTCCATTTTCTTTTGCCTTTTCCTTTTGGGGTTGCTTAGAAAAAAAAGTAGAAAGTTTCATCTTTTTTTATTGCTCTGAGATAGGCTGATTCTGAGGGTCTAAAGAGTTGGATATAGAGAGATGGGTTCATGTGTTTCAGTGCATAAGAGTCCTCGAGAGTCAGCCATGAAACTTGGACTTTCTTTTGAGTCTAAAACAGATAACCCCATCATCCCACCTTCACCTGTTAAGGAGAAACCAGTTGCCAATGATCACTTGGCTCTAAAATCTCAATCTCCCTATTCTTTCAAAGATTTTGGTAAATTTCCTTCATTTATGATTTGAGGGTAAAAACAAATTACTTGGTTTATGTTTATCTTCAATGGATTGCAGAAGTATTGGATGTTTTGGATGTTTTTATATGTGATGTGAGATCTGAAATGGGTATTTGGTCTTTGTATTTTATTTGTAGGATGAAAATTAATGAATTTTTGGTTTGATGAATGATGATAGTCCTAAATATTAGATTTTAAGATCATTTTTCATTGTCTGCCATGAATGACATGCCTGATGAATGATGATAACTTGCTCTTGGTCTGTTGATTCATGATGATAAGATGAACAGGGTTTTATACTTTATTTTTGTTCAAATTCATAGTCTTAAATTGTCTTCCATGTTATATAGAGGGGGAGAGATTTATTACAACATAGGCAGCAGCAAGAAGGTTCATGTCTCAACCAATTTGCCATACTGAGGCCTTGTGCTTCGGCTGCGTTCAGCAATGCTTCTCCGATGGGCGTTGGAGCACCAAACGGAGAAGCAATGCTTCTCTGATGCTTCTCCAATGGGGAGAATGTACAACAAAAGTAGCTGCCTTTGGTTATTTCCCCTTGTCTTGCAAGAAAAGTCATTGTCTGTTTTCGGAATTGCTAGTTGTATTGGGAATTTGTTGTTAGTTTACACAAAACCGTTGTCATTAATCTCGAAAACCAGTAGAACACGAAATGAAGCTAATCTTTCCCTTATATGGAAGTATTTAATTTTAAGTTGAGAACCTAACTTCAGCCTGATTGAATGTATAGACAGTTCAGCCATTAGCAATCTTCTTCCTGTGTGTATCTGTGTTTGCATCTGTGTTTGCATCTTTGTGGGGTCCTTAATGATGGATGGACCACTCTTACATAGTAGGAACTAAGAACATGCTAATAGTTTTAAGGATGTGTTGTCTTTTAACTGTCAAAATTTGACATTCATGGAGAGTTATGTTGTGGTCCTTACATGTAAAATTTATGTCTCAATTTGGTACACTTAGGTGCATCAGATACTTGTTACTATTGATTTAACTCACCCCAACTAGGGTACTGCAAAGGATAGGTTAATCCTTTTCGAGTTTATAAATTTCGTAAATAGCTCCATTAAAATCGGCATTGAGTTATGCTGATGCAGTACCTATATGTATGATGAGCATGTCAATGTGTTTCAGCTATCTAATTATGTTGAGCTGAATCGATTTTCATACCGCAGGTAGCAAAGAGGAAACTTTTTTTGATTCCCGGGCATATCTAGATTCGGATTGTGAGGATGATTTCTTCAGTGTTAATGGTGGTAAGATTATTATAATTGTTCGAATTAACACTTCTTGCATGCTTATATCATCGGCATATCTGTCAATTTCTTCTCTGGCATTTCCTACTGACTGATCGTTTTCGAGTTAATTACACATTTTTCTCCGAGTCTGTATTGTTGTCTCAGCCAACTTTTTTATGTTCCTATGCAGATTTTACACCGTCTCGTGGTAAAACCCCTGTTCATCATAACTTTTCCATGGGTACTCCTCGAGTTAACAAGGCTACCATGGATGGATCACCATTGCCGGTTTCTGAAACATCCCCAACAGGAATGAAAAAGCTCATCGAACTGTTTCGAGAAAGCGTTAGAGAAAACGAAGATGTTAACGAGCTAAACAACTCAAGCCACCAGGACATATCCAACAGAACAACCCCTTACATGTCTGGAGCCAACTCTCTTTGCAGTAGCGAAAGAACCGCTAACGGAGACAACCCTATGTTAAAGGAAAAACCATTTAAGTCCATGCAATGTTGCCTTCCAAGCTTTGTTTCACGCAGTAGTTTTAACGAGAGGAAGAAGAAGATGAGCCCTGCAATAGCTGTAAATAACGGGTCGTAATATCCTTCAACTTACCGACGCATAGGTCGATGAATCCGAGATCCCGACTTCCTAAGAATCACATACTTGAGATTTACTTTGAAGTTTTTTCAGGTGGTGAAGTCTATGTATCATGTATACATATGTTATTTCTGGATTCTGAGGCATGTAAAAATCATCCAAGTAAATGTTTGATGTAAAACTCGATTCGGATTTTTACCATCTCAATCAGCAATAAGTGAAAAGCTTGTTTTTCAACATGAAATCAGTTGATAAGCTATTGTTCTGTAATAAAACGACAAGAATCAATGGGGAAAGCAGTAAATGTTGATAGTATATGTTGTTTAGCTGGTTTATTGGACTGCTCTTGTAGTTTATGTAGATGGGTTGTTCTTATTACAGTTTACAAAATAGAGGATTAAATGAAGGATAAGCGTTTATATTATATATATATATATATATATATTTTACTTTAGATAGTCTCGGTGGTTAAAGAAACGTTTATTATTCCTAGTTGTTATGGGTTCGAGCACCAATAATGTAGTTGAGTGATTGAGATATCAATATCAAATGGTTGAGAGTATACTGTAGAACATATACTATTGTAATCACTGTCAGTTAATTAAAAAAAAATATTTTAAAAAAATAATTATCTAAAATTTCAATAGTTGTAATTTTATGGCTATTTTAAACGTTATCTAATTAGAATGACACGCGATAAGAATATTATTTTTTTAAATTTTTAAAAGATCATTAAAAATCTTAAAACTTTTTAAAAAATCTTCAAATAAATTCTTAAAAATAACGAAACCCTAAATTTTCATTGCTATCGTCGACAATCACTGTAGCTAACCTAACTTTATTAGTCGCCGAATTCATCCGATTATTTTTTTAATGTATCATCTTAGAAATCAATAAATAATATTCCAATCGAATGATTATTTAACATTCATCAATCAATGCTCGACTAACACACCGTTCATCGACTATCAATAATGACATATGGGGAAAAAAAGATGGACCGGGTCCAAGGACATAAAGGATGAGGTTAGTGATGGTGACAACGATTTACAATAACGGTAAAGATTTAGATATTATTTATTTTTTTAAAATTTCATGATTTTTTTTAAAAAATAAATTATTAAAAAGTAATCTAAAAGAAATTATAACTAAAATATGATGCATGTTAAATTTTTATTGGTTAATGAATATTTTTAACGATAATTAATTATTATACACCAAAAATTACGACGGTTAAAATTTTAAATATTTTTTATAAAAAAATATTTTAAACACTTAAAATTTAATAATATCTAATTAAAACACTTATTTTTTTTTTATTTAAACTAAAAATATAATAATACTTTTTAGAATAAAACTATAAAAAATTGTCTAACAAAATTATAAAATAAATTAATGAAAATGCTACATTGAATTATTTAGTTCGTTTGATTGGAATATACAATTAAGGTGATTGAGTGAATAGATGTAAAACTATATGAGATACATTTTATTAAATTATCGTCATATAATTTTAAATAAATTATTTTTAAAAAATGTATATAATTAAAATTTTATATATTTGAAAATTTTGTACTTTTCGTTAGATTTTTTTTTTACGTGTAATAGTTTTAGGGTTTAAAACTTTAATTTATAATTAAGAATTTAAAATTTAAGGATTATTATTAAAACTTAGAGTTAGTGTTGGAGCAATACGTTAAGAATATAAATTTTAACTTATAACATTAAATTCTGACCTTAAATCTTAAATTTTAATTATAATCTTTGAACCCTAAATTAAATCTCTAAACCCTAAAACTAAACACTTTTAAAAACAAAAAATTATCACACCGCATGGTATAATTACCCTTCGAATTATCACATTAATTATTAAAAATTCTTTTCTAATTAGGTTTAATTTTTTCAAAAATCAATTATTTTTATATAATATAAATAAGTTTTTATATTTAAATTCTAAAATAAATATAAAACACTGAAAAATAAACGGTTTACCCAAAGAATCTAACGAAATAAAACTACTAAATTTTAGTGATTGATTTACAAAGATTGAAAACTAAATTTACCTAAAACGAAGAGTTGGCTCGATACATTCCATATGCAAGACATATTTTTCTATAATGTTTCAAATATCCTATAATAACTCTTACTTTTATCTATTTTTAATCTATTTTATATTAAATCTAATTTTTAATATTTGCTAAAGAGTAAATCTAGCCTTCAACTGTAAAAAAAAAAATAAAATTATCGACAAGACTAGTTCAAGCGATAAACAACTTGAATCGTTTAAGCAAGTTTTGAGTTCGAGATGTTGTGTATGCAGAAAATCCCTACTGGAGGCTTATCTATGAAATCAAATGTGTAACGCAGGTCGACATAGATTAATCAGGATGAAACTTTAAAAATCGAAAGAATAAAAAAAATCAAAATATTGTTTGTTAATTAAAATATCGAGTAAAACATTAAAATTTTAACGATAACGATATCACAATCCGTATGTAATTTGATTTGATATATTATAATTAAAAATATCATGTTACTTGTTAGCCTAAAATACATATAGATTATCTCATAAACGAGAGAAATTATTATATGATCGTGACTCATCATATCATCTAATAAAATTTATCCATTTAATGATATATAAAAAGAAAGTAAAGATTGTGACACCCTCACCCCGGGTTAGGAGACGGAGGTGTTAACCGAACGTTTAACTCGTATTTTAAACCGGATTCACATTCAATTGTACAACCTTTTAAATTATTTGTATGACTTTCGATTTGTTGTAAGATATTATGAGATAATCTATTGTATCTCCTATCGATTTCGAGGCTAATTTAAAAATTTCAATTACAATTGTACTTATTAATTCTAAATTAACTATCATTCCAATTCGATCTCACTATTCAAATGTTAATGTACCATCAATTCAGGTCTCGTTATAAATCTTAATTCAATTTGTTTAATCACCCTTAAGGATATCTTATCGTTCGAGTCAATTTTCATTTTCAAAAATTTAACTACATTAGTTATAGGTATCGATACCCCTATAGGAAGGTATCAGAACAGGGGTATTGAACCTGGTTTCGATACAGGTTGCCTATGTTGACTCGTTGACCAAGGTTGGGGAGCATGTTTCGATACTGATACCGATACCAAAAGTTACTGGAAGCTTCAGTATCGAACCATGTATCGATACTGGCCTTCCTATGAATTCAAGGCTTAAGGCATGAAGGTTTGATATCGATACAAGCATCGATACCAAATGTTACTGCCAAGGGTGGTATCGATACCCAAGCTAGTGGTATCGATACCCCTGCTCGAAATGGGCAAATTTCAAGCCTTTGAACACTTAGACACATTTCTATAGGCTTACATTGAATCTCATTTCACCCCTAGATCATTAAGGGACATATCCAATACACTAGGCAACCCTAACATCTTACCTAGACCACTTACCATATACATATGACAAGGACCCCTCTAGGTGCAACCTTATGCCATTCCTAACCTTAAAGGGGCCATTTTAACATATTTAGGTTCCATCTAACAACCTAACCAATGCATAAAATGTCCAATTCAATGCTCATGCCATTGTCTAATCCAATTTTACCTTGCCATGTCCATGACCATTAGTTAATCCTACCTTAGCCTCATGACCAACATAATAGACCATAGGACTCGTCATTTGCATGTTAACATACATCACCCTAGCTAAGGTTCCATGAGTAATCCTCAACCATATCAAAAGATAGCCAACACATGGTTTTGCCTTATGGCTTACAGACCAAGTCAATAACAAGCCACATGCACAAATATATATACAAGCCATGGGCCAAGCCCTCTAATGCATGAACTAACAAAATATGACTACTAATGCCACCATACTAGGAGTTAACATGAGTTCAAAATACCATACATTAGCTTGCTTGGTGCCCTTGCTCCGGTCCAATCTTAATCTAACTCTCTAGCTCGATTACCTGTTGTTTTGGGAAGGAGGAAACACGAGAGTGTAAGTACTAAGAAGTACTTAGTGAGACAGTCCTAGTATAACCATATTAGACATAATCATATAGCAAATAACATGCTTAATTTAATCATCATATCAAAATCATGGCATTAAGGAAGGTATGCTTCAATTAAACAAATGAATCAATTCATGGCATTAGTTCTTACAATGTACAAGTTCAACCATAACCAATATCATAGGCAACATGCTTTCATGCTTACATTTCTATCATACCTATCAATGTCATGTTCTATATGCTCAAGCTAGCATAGAATCAATGCACCTATCTCATTGTTCATTTTCATTTTCTCAAGTTCATTAACCATTCACAACAAGGGCTACACTCAGCCATGTATTCATTTCCAATGTCATTAATCATTTCTCAATCATGTGCTACTCATAGAAATAATCACATTCCAATGTTCAATATCAATGATCAAATGTCAATGTTTCTCAAACTAATGCATGTACATACAATTTACATTTAATCTTTAATTTCTCATTTTAGTTTCGTGTATTGCCTTGGTATAGTAGAACTAAGTAAGCGGGTCAACAAGAGTGTCACGAAGACACTAAACAAGAGTACCATAGAGGCACTAACAACAATATCATAAGATACTAACAAGAGATACCCAAGGTATCTAATAATTGGTGACTAACCACCAAATCACGGTAACCATAGTACCAATCAAGAGTACCGAAGTACTAAACAAGAGAGCTAAGCACTAAACAATGAGCTTAAGACCCTAGGCGTGTCGTACTACCTATGACCACTATAGACCAAGGCTCAATATCATTTCAATATCCCTTTGATCATTTTCTTTCTTTCTAAATCGTGTAGTCAAGTTCATATTACCAAGAGCAAGTACTCAATACATGCTAATACAAAAACAATCACCATACTTGTATCAACTCATTTAAAGCAATCCAATTCATATAAACATTGCCAAGCATTCATAACATGTTATCAGTTCATGTGTACCATAAAAACAATATCATGTATCTCATGCTATCAACCAATGTGCATACCATTACATTCATACTTAATGCATGGTCTGCGTACCTGACATTCGTAGCCGCGTGCCGTTACTTACCTCGGCATTACTAAGCAATGCATATGTGCTAAACTAGTTCTAGTAATCTAGCAAGCATGTCATATAATCAATCAAGTCATTTAACAATAGTCCTCCTCCCCTTTTTACCGAATATAGGTTAGTCCTTTTATATGACAACCAGTTTAAAAAAACGAGGAATGGTTTGGACCTTAGGTCCCAACCCTAAGGTTTGCCATACTCACCAATTCTTCGAGCTATCAAGGGTTGTAGATCGCAACCCCTTTGCCTCGTTTCCTTGTTGCTTCGAGCCTCTCTTGCTCTTCAACTTCTTCTCTCGGGTTATCTAACAATCCATATACAATAGCTATGTATCAATACATTTTCAATCATCTATTTCAAGTGTTCTTAAGCTTAACCAATATAAACATATACATTTGTTCATTACGGACAGTTTCGTTACCCTTTGGCGAAACAAACATATCTCCTAGCTCCGATGTCCGATTTTAGTCCATTTTACCTCGTTGTAAAGCTATAAGAATCCTCTACAAGGTAAAATTAACCTTGCATTTTAATTCCTAATCGATCAGCTCCAGATTTCATCCGAAACAGACCCGGCCGGATTTCCAGGACTACTCGGGTAGCCCTACGAAACATCTTATATCTTTTTCTACCAAACTCGGATTAAGGTCCCGTAAATTTTTACTTAAATTGGGTATACATGAGTATCATTGTCTAAAGTTTTAGCTCTAAATTCCTTAAATCCCGACCTAGGGAAATTCTCAAAGATAGCTACCCGAAATGGTGTTTCTAGGCATTTTCGGCTACTTCTCATTTCATACATTTAATTCCAAAACCCCGAGCTATTTCCATGAATTTCCAGCAACCTAAATATAAAGTTAACATCATTTAGATCACCTTATTCATCAATCTAATCTCATGTAATTCTATCATTAGATCCATTAATACACATGGAACTCCTAA
Organism: Abelmoschus esculentus; assembly: GCA_035048815.1. Taxonomy (NCBI): domain Eukaryota; kingdom Viridiplantae; phylum Streptophyta; class Magnoliopsida; order Malvales; family Malvaceae; genus Abelmoschus; species Abelmoschus esculentus. The sequence continues at coordinate 3,981,245 of JAUCBN010000026.1, read as the reverse complement.
AATCATGATTCTAAGTTCTCATACTCATTTTCACTAAACCCAAACAAATGAAATCCCTAATTTAGTCATAAAAGTATCATTGAAAGTATGTAAAATCTAAGAGCCCAAGTTTCCAATATTTCGATTAGGGAGAGAAATGCTTACCGAAATCTCTAGATTTAATTTCCCTAGCTTAAATCTTAGCCATGTAAGGCTTTTATCTCCTCTTTCAATGGCTTATTTCTACTTTATCTCTCAAGTTTCTCTCCCTCTCTCCCCTCATTTTTCTTGCCGTGAGAAAATGAGGAAGAAGGGCTCAATTTCAGCCACTTTTGTTTGCTTAAAATTAAGGGTGAAAGGTCTACTTTGCCCTTAATGAAATGTATAGTGTTGGTTTATTGCTAAGGGTGGTTTAGGGAATTTAGACAATTATCATACAATCTTCTAGTTTCTAATCTAATTTAATTTAGTCCTTTCCTTAGCTCAATTCATTACATAATTCTCTTTAATTCACCATTCATTCGAACTAATTTATTAATCCTGATTTTTGGGGTGTTACAACTCTCCCCTCCTTAAAAAGAAATTCGCCCTCAAATTTACCTGAAGGGAACAATTGTGGATATTGTGTTTTCATTGTATCCTCGGGTTCCCAAGTAGCTTCTTGTTTCTTGTGATTCCTCCAAAGGACCTTCACTAAAGGAACATTCTTGTTTCGAAGCCTCTTTACTTCTCGATCGAGAATATGAACCGGTTCCTCTTCGTAGGACAACTCAGGGTTTAATTCCAATTCTTCCGATTCCAAAACATTAGAAGGATCGGATCGATACCTTCTTAACATAGAAACATGAAACACATTGTGTATCTTATCAAATTCACTAGGGAGACCAAGTCGATAGGCCACCGGGTCGATTCTTTCAACAATCTCAAAGGATCCAATGAACCAAGGACTAAGCTTTCCTTTCTTCCCGAACCTGAAGACTTTCTTCCATGGAGAAACTTTTAGGAAGACCTTGTCTCCTACATTGTACTGGATGTCCCTTCGTTTCAAGTCTGCATAGGCCTTTTGTCTATCGAAGGCTTGTTTCAATCTATCATGAATTATTCGAACTTACTCTTCTGTCTCCCGGATCATTTCAGGCTCAAAACCTTATTTTCTCCCAATTCTGACCAACACAAAGGAGTTCTACATTTCCTCCCTTACAGAGCTTCAAAGGGAGCCATTTGAATCGATGCTTGATAGCTATTGTTGTATGCAAATTCCACTAAGGGTAGGGTTTTTTCCCAATTCTTCCCAAAGTCTATAACACAAGCACGTAGCATGTCTTTCAATACTTGTATTACTCTTTCCGATTGGCCATCAGACTACGGATGGAAGGCAGTACTAAGATGCACTTTAGTCCCAAGAGCCTTCTACAAAGACTTCCAAAATCGGGATATGAAATTCGGATCTCTATCAGAAATGATTGAGGTTGGTACACCATGTAGTCGAATCACCTCACGGATGTATAGCTCGGCTAAGATCTCCGAGTTCATGTTCCTTTGAACTAGAATAAAATGCGTAGACTTGGTGAGTCTGTCCATAATCACCCAAACATCATCATTCTTTTTTGGTGTAATCGGTAAGCCAATAACAAAATCCATTGTCACTCGATCCCATTTCTACTCAGGCAATTCAATAGGCTGAAGCAATCCCGTAGGAGCTTGATGTTCAGCCTTAACCTTTTAACAAGTTAAGCATCGGGATACAAAGTCTGTGATGGTTGCTTTCATGCCAGGCCACCAATACAAGGGTTTTATATCCTTATATATCTTAACAGAACCGGGATGGATCAAGAACGAGCTTTGATGTGCTTATTGTAGGATATCTCTTTTTAATTCCTCATCATTTAGAACACATACTCTATCTCTAAAGTAGAGCAGTCCATTCGAATTGAGAGAGAATTCGACATTAGCTTTCGAATCAAGCTTTGTTACAATAGCTTGAAGTTCAGGATCAGACTGCTAAAGATCCTTAATCCTCGTAATCAGATCAGATTGAATCTGAAGTTCAGACAAATATCCTTGCTTTTGATACACTCGAAGGTGAGCATTAATCGAGTTTTGGGCTACAAGAAAATCTTTAAATCAGATAGATTACTCAAAGTAAGCTTATAACATTTCAAAATTATTAAATAGCTTACCCAAGGTCGGTTTACGACTAAGAGCATCGGCCATCACGTTGTTCTTTCTGGGATGGTAGTCAATGACTAAATCATAATCTTTGAGCAATTCCATCCATCTTCTTTGTATCAAATTCAAATCCTTCTGAGTTAGGAGGTATTTAAGGCTTTTTTGATCGGTGTATAGGTAGCACTTTTCACCATATAAGTAATGTCTCCATATCTTGAAAGCAAATACAATAACAGCTAATTTGAGATCATGTGTGGGGTAGTTCAGTTCACGAGGCTTCAATTGCTTGATGCATAAGCAACCATATTGTTTCCCTGCATTAGGACATAACCTAGTCCCGAGTGTGAAGCATCACTATACACAGTAAATTCTTTACCAGATTCCAGTTGAATAAGTACAAGAGCATGGGTCAAGGCTTGCTTAAGCTGGTCAAAGCTTCTTTGTTGGTCCTCTTACCATTCAAACAATTTATCTTTCCTTAGAAGTTTAGTTAAAGGCAAGGCAATAGTGGAGAATCCTTTAACAAACCTTTTATAATATCCGGCTAAACCAAGAAAACTTCTAACCTCATTAACATTTCTCGGAGGTCTCCAATCTAAAATGGTTTGCACTTTCTTTGCATCAACTTTGATTCCTTCTGTCGAGATAACATGGCCAAGGAATGACACTTCCGATAACCAAAACTCACACTTGGAGAACTTAGCAAACATCTATAGTTCCCGAAGTGTCCGCAAAACAACCCAAAGGTGTTCTGAGTATTCCTCCTTGTTTCGAGAATACACTAGAATGTCATCAATAAAGACGACCACAAACTTATCAAGATAAGGCTTGAACATTCGATTCATTAGATCCATGAATGCAGCTGGGGCATTAGTTAGCCCGAATGGTATCACCAAGAATTCAAAATGGCCATATCGGGTTCTAAAAGCCATTTTTAGAATATCTTCCTCTTTTACTCTCATCTGATAGTACCCCGATCGAAGATCAATTCGAGAGAATACCGTAGCGTTCTTGAGTTGATCAAATAGATCTTCAATCCTAGGCAAAGGGTACTTATTCTTAATGGTCACTCGATTCAATTGTCGATAGTCAATACATAGCCTCATGGTACCATCTTTCTTCTTCACGAATAAAACAGGAGAACCCCACGGTGAAGAGCTAGGACGTATGAATCCTTTATCTTGTAGCTCTTGGAGTTGCTTCTTAAGTTCCTTCAACTCAATAGGTGCCATCCTATATGGAGCAATCGGCATCGGATTAGTCCCAGGCTGGACTTCAATCCCAAATTCCACTTCTCTGGTTGGGGGAAGACCAGGAAGTTCTTCGGGAAAAACATCTATAAACTCAGATACCATAGGGATCTTCGGCAATCCGAAGTCGTATTCATCTTGCATAACCATTATAACAAAAATTGAGGTCGACTTCTTATCAATTAGGAGCATCGATTCCTTTCCCAATCCCCGAAGATACAATCTTCGATTCTGACAATCGATCCAAGCTTAATGTTTGGTCAACCAGTTTAACCCCAATATTAGGTTAAACTCACATTTCGGTAGTACAAATAGATCAATTCGAAAAGGAATATTTCGAATTGTGATCGAGGAGTATTTACAAACAAGATTAACATTCATTATTCCTCCTATTGAGTTTGATATTATAAGACCCCTATCAACATTTTCAGGCTCTAACTTAACCCTTACAAGCATTCTAGAGCATACAAAGGAATGAGTAGATCCTGAATCTATTAAAGCATATGCAGGACTCAAATTTAATTCGATGGTACCTGCAATAACATCGTGAGACTCTTCCTCCTCTCTACCATGAACATGGTACATTCTAGCAGGAGCTTGGGATCCTTGACGAGGAGGGGCTGATTGACCATCTTTTCCTCTACTCTGATTCCCAAAATGGGCCTGTCCCGGGCCCTTGTTTCGATTCTGAGGTGGAGGACTCTGATAGGCACGTGACTGAGGTATGCCTCTATTTGGGTTCTGAGGGCAATCCCTAACAAAGTGGTCTGACCCACCACATGCATAACACAACATCATTTGGAGTCGGCAAGGACTAGCATGAAATTTCTAACAATACTGACAAGCAGAAGCTTTTCTAGAGTTCCCCGTGCTATGAACAGAAGCAACCGGGGCAGATGGTCTATTGGCCGAATGAGGTCTCGACACATAGTCACTTTTGGACTCATTACGATAGGTTAAGGAGCCCTCTTTCTGTTGCTTGGATCTCTTCACCTTCCAATCTGATCTATCCTCCCATTTCCGTTTTTTCTCATCTCTATTTCCTCCCTTTCTCTTTTCCGAAGTTTTTATCTTGGCTTAGGTAGTAATAACTCGATTGACTAAAATCTGGAAGTCGGTAATTCTCAAAGCAGTAACCACGAGGCTCATTTTATCATTTAGTCCATCTATAAACATTTGACACTTTTGCTTCTCGGTTTTGATGTACTCAGCTCCGTACTTACAATACTTACAAAAATCTGTCACATACTGCTCAATAGGCCTATTAGCTTGTTTTAGATACAAGAATCGTCTTCTCCTTTCGGCCAAGTATTGCTCACTAATATACTTCTTCTTGAAATCCTCTACAAAGAAGTCCCATGTGACAGAATCGGTGGGAGTAGTCAAGGTTGTAGTTTCCCACCAGCTCAAGACTTCATCGGCTAGAAGCGATATAGCACATTCCAGTTTATGCTCATCTGAGCACTGCAATTGTTTGGTCAGGATTTGGGTGGTCCTTTCTAACCAATGTTCAGGTTCTTCAGGCTTTTCCTTATTAACGCCCGCGAAGGTAAAGGCTCGGTAACAGGCAAGCTTCTCTATAGGTGCCCTATTTGGTGCAACATTAACAGGAGCAGGAGGATGATCCTACCTCAGATCAGACACTAACTGATCAAACATTCCTTTAATGCTCAAGAAGCATTCCCTTTGGACATCTTGTATTATCGGGGCTACCTATTCAGGGGCAGCTTCTACCGGTGGTGGCTCTTGTTCTAATGGAGGATTCTGCTCCATCCTCAAGCTTTCATTCTCATTAGATGAGCCTTCGGTACTTTCATCTTCCAAGGTCAGTCTCGTGTCAACCATACTACAAAAGATAGATAAAATTTATTCAATTAAACAAGAACACAAGCAAGTATGGTATAAAAACTCCTAGGTGACATAGTTTAATCCTATATGATGCATGCACGTTTCTTTCGGTCCAAGAATCACGTAACTGAAAGCTCTGATACCAACAAAATGTGACACCCTCGCTCCGGGTTAGGAGACGGAGGTGTCAACCGGATGTTTAACTCGTATTTTAAACCGGAATCACATTCAATTGTACAACCTTTTAAATTATTTGTATGACTTTCGATTAGTTGTAAGATATTATGAGATAATCTATTGTATCTCCTATCGATTTCGAGGTTAATTTAAAACTTTCAATTACGATTGTACTTATTAATTTTAAATTAAATATCATTCCAATTCGATCTCACTATTAAAATGTTAATGTACCATCAATTCAGGTCTCGTTATAAATCTTAATTCAATTTGTTTAATCACCCTTAAGGATATCTTATCGTTCGAGCCAATTTTCATTTTTAAAAATTTAACTACATTGGTTATAGGTATCGATACCCCTATAGGAAGGTATCGGAATAGGGGTATCGAACCTGGTTTCGATACAGGTTGCCTACGTTGACTCGTTGACCAAGGCTGGGGAGCCTGTTTTGATACTGGTACTGATACCAAAAGTTACTAGAAGCTTCAGTATCGAACTAGGTATCGATACTGACCTTTCTATGAATTCAAGGCTTAAGGCATGAAGGTTTGGTATCGATACAAGCATTGATACCAAATGTTACTATCAAGGGTGGTATCGATACCCAAGCTAGTGGTATCGATACCCCTGCTCGAAATGGGCAAATTTCAAGCCTTTGAATACTTAGACACATTTCTATAGGCTTACATTGAATCTCATTTCACCCTTAGAATATTAAGTGACATATCCAATACACTAGGCAACCCTAGCATCTTACCTAGACCACTTACCATATACATATGACAAGGACCCCTCTAGGTGCAACCTTATGCCATTCCTAACCTTAAAGGGGCCATTTTAACATATTTAGGTTCCATCTAACATCCTAACCAATGCATATAATGTCCAATTCAATGCTCATACCATTGTCTAATCCAATTTTACCTTGCCATGTCCATGACCATTAGTTAATCCTACCTTAGCCTCATGACCCACATAATAGACTATAGGACTCGTCATTTGCATGTTAACATACATCACCCTGCTAAGGTTCCATGAGCAATCCTCAACCATATCAAAAGATAGCCAACACATGGTTTTACCTTATGGCTTACATACCAAGTCAATAACAAGCCACATACACAAATATATACAAGTCATGGGCCAAGCCCTCTAATGCATGAACTAACAAAATATGACTACTAATGCCACCATACTAGGAGTTAACATGAGTTCAAAATACCATACATTAGCTTGCTTGGTGCCCTTACTCCGGTTCAATCTTGATCTAACTATCTAGCTCGATTACCTGTTGTTTTGGGAAGGAGGAAACATGAGAGTGTAAGTACTAAGAAGTACTTAGTGAGGCAGTCCTAGTTTAACCATATTAGACATAAACATATGGCAAATAACATGCTTAATTCAATCATCATATCAAAATCATGGCATTAAGGAAGACATGCTTCAATTAAACAAATGAATCAATTCATGGCATTAGTTTTTACAATGTACAAGTTCAACCATAACCAATATCATAGGCAACATGCTTTCGTGCCTACATTTCTATCATACCTATCAATGTCAAGTTCTATATGCTCAAGCTAGCATAGAATCAATGCACCTATCTCATTGTTCATTTTCATTTTCTCAAGTTCATTAACCATTCACAACAAGGGCTACACTCAGCCATGTATTCATTTCCAATGTCATTAATCATTTCTCAATCATGTGCTACTCATAGAAATAATCACATTCCAATATTCAATATCAATGATCAAGTGTCAATGTTTCTCAAACCAATGCATGTACATACAATTTAAATTTAATCTTTAATTTCTTATTTTAGTTTCGTGTATTGCCTTGGTATAGTAGAACTAGGTAAGCGGGTCAACAAGAGTGTCACGAAGACACTAAACAAGAGTACCACAGAGGCACTAACAAGAGTATCATAAGATACTAACAAGAGATACCCAAGGTATCTAACAATTGGTGACTAACCACCAAATCACGGTAACCATAGTACCAATCAAGAGTACCGAAATACTAAACAAGAGTGCTAAGCACTAAACAATGAGCTCAAGACCCTAGGCATGTCGTACTACCTATGACCACTATAGACCAAGGCTCAATATCATTTCAATATCCCTTTGATCATTTTCTTTCTTTCTAAATCGTGTAGTCAAGTTCATATTACCAAGAGCAAGTACTCAATACATGCTAATACAAAAATAATCACTATGCTTGTATCAACTCATTTAAAGCAATCCAATTCATATAAACATTGCCAAGCATTCATAACATGTTATCAGTTCATGTGTACCATAACAAAAATATCATGTATTTCATGCTATCAACCAATGTGCATACCATTACATTCATACTTAATACATGGTCTGCGTACCTGACATTCGTAGCCGCGTGCCGTTACTTACCTCGGCATTTTCAAGCAATGCATATGTGCTAAACTAGTTCTAGTAATCTAGCAAGCATGTCATATAATTAATCAAGTCATTTAACAATAGTCCTCCTCCCCTTTTTACTGAATATAGGTTAGTCCTTTTACATGACAACCAATTTAAATAAACAAGGAATGGTTAGGACCCTAGGTCCCAACCCTAAGGTTTGCCACACTCACCAATTCTTCGAGCTATCAAGGGTTGTAGATCGCAACCCCTTTGCCTCGTTTCCTTGTTGCTTCGAGCCTCTCTTGCTCTTCAACTTCTTCTCTCAGGTTATCTAACAATCCATATACAATAGCTATGTATCAATACATTTTCAATCATCTATTTCAAGTGTTCTTAAGCTTAACCAATATAAACATATACATTTGTTCATTACGGACAGTTTCGTTACCCTTTGGCGAAACAAACATATCTCCTAGCTCCGATGTCCGATTTTAGTCCATTTTACCTCGTTGTAAAGCTAGAAGAATCCTCTACAAGGTACAATTAACCTTGTATTTTAATTCCTAATCGATCAGCTCCGGATTTCATCCGAAACAGACCCGGCCGGATTTCCGGGACTACTCGAGTAGCCCTATGGAACAGCTTATATCTTTCTCTACCGAACTCGGGTTAAGGTCCCATAAATTTTTACTTAAACTAGGTATACATGAGTATCATTGTCTAAAGTTTCAACTCTAAATTCCTTAAATCACGACCTAGGAAAATTCTCAAAGATAGCTACCCGGAATGGTGTTTCTAGGCATTTTCGGCTACTTCTCATTTCATACATTTAATTCCAAAATCCCGAGCTATTTCCATGAATTTCCAGCAACCTAAATATAAAGTTAACATCATTTAAATCACCTTATTCATTAATCTAATCTCATGTAATTCTATCCTTAGATCCATTAATACACATGGAACTCCTAAAATCATGATTCCAAGTTCTCATGCTCATTTTCACTAAACCCAAACAAATGAAATCCCTAATTTAGTCATAAAAGCATCATTGAAAGCAATAAAATCTAAGAGCCCAAGTTTCCAATATTTCGATTAGGGAGAGAAACACTTACCGAAATCTCTAGATTCAATTTCCCTAGCTTAAATCTTAACCATGCAAGGCTTTTATCTCCTCCTTCAATAGCTTCTTTCTACTTTATCTCTCAAGTTTCTCTCCCTCTCTCCCCTCATTGTTCTTGCCGTGAAAAAATGAGGAAGAAGGGCTCAATTTCAGCCACTTTTGTTTGCTTAAAATTAAGGGTGAAAGGTCTACTTTGCCCTTAATGAAATGTATAGTGTTGGTTTATTGCTAAGGGTGATTTAGGGAATTTAGACAATTATCATACAATCTTCTAGTTTCTAATCTAATTTAATTTAGTCCTTTCCTTAGCTCAATTCATTACATAATTCTCTTTAATTCACCATTCATTCGAACTAATTTATTAATCCCGATTTTTGGGGTGTTACAACTCTCCCCTCCTTAAAAAGAAATTCGCCCTCAAATTTACCTGAAGGGAACAATTGTGGATATTGTGTTTTCATTGTATCCTCGGGTTCCCAAGTAGCTTCTTGTTTCTTGTGATTCCTCCCAAGTAACTAGAAAATCAGATACATCATGAAAGTTAAGGAGTCTTTTGTTGTGTGGGGCTTATGTTTCTACTCTGATACTATGATAGGAAGTAGAAACTAAGCTTATCTAAGATGATAACAATCTGAAACAAAAGAAACTGAAAATGAGAGAAGAGAGAAACTGAAGCTTAACAGAAAGAGGTAACGACTTTTTATTTATTGTTCTAAATTAATGCTTGATAAACTCATTGATCTAACTTACTTATATAGTACATAGGCTGGGCTTGATTATAACAGAAAAAGGTTTCACTATTCATAATGGAATTATACTCTAACAGGTCGAACCCGATGTAACATATGGATCGAGTCGTGGTCAGTTGGCCAAAAAAAATGATGAAGCAGCACTTGTTTGGGTAATCAATGAGATTTATGCCATATCAGTGACAACCCACGGTTACAAGTGTGAGGAACATGAAGAAGTGCATGAAAGAAAAGGACATGACATTTTAACAGTTTTAAGATATTGAAAATGGCTTGTTTTTATTTTTTTTATTTTCTAGTTAAAATCCGACGATGGGTATATCTTGAACATGCAAAGAATCCCCGAGGGACATGCGGGTGTGAACAATAAGCAGCCTGTGCTGATACAACATGATATCTTTGCAGTGAGTTCATTTTTTTATAATCGGATTAACGTTTTATTCGATTTATTTGAGTATGAGATTCAAATTAATCGATTTATAGGGTTGTGATCGAAATGTTGTATATTGAACATGTCTCGATTATTGCATGTTTATAATGTTAATTGATAATTATGTTTAAGTTCATACCTTGTATTATTTTTTTAGTCTTGATTTTGGTGATACGTTTAAGGAATGATAACCGGTTGGGTCGGTTTTTGGTTACCTTGACTTCGATCTGAATTTAAATCATACATTTTAATTTTTGATTTGTTTTAATTCTAATATATCTTATCCTGTTTTGATCCGACTCGACTTGACATAATAAAAAATATAACTTAATCCTGAGTAACCCATTAAAATTTAGAAAAATTAGAATCTAGTCCCTTAGATTTTAAAAAAATAATTTGGTTGCCTCATGATTTTAAAATTCAACCTTTTTAATTAAATCTTAGAAAAATTTTAAAAGTTCCATTAAACTTATTAAAGTCCTAAAAATTTTAGGACAACCCCCAAACTTTGTTTTCTTTATCAGCAATGAGGCATCATTTTATGTAAAAAAAAATATTTTACTTACTAATAAAATGATATGTAAAGATAGGTTCGGATCGGATAAAATAGTTAATAAATACAATATTCACGATAAGTATGTCCATAAATAATAACTTATTCTTTTTTAATAATATCTCACAAACAGTTAGAGATGACAATATAATCTGAAAAAAAAAATCCAAATCCAATTAAAATATCTTAATCCAAATCAAAAAAAGATCCGAGTCCTAATAGGAGGTAGATATTCTATTCAAACTCAATCCGAATCTATATCTGATATGAATCCGATCTATATATAAATCTGATTAAAAATATTTAAAATTCTTAGATTTATATATATATATATATTGAAATCCTAATTAAGTTTATATATGGTTAATATTTTAGATGATTAATATATTCTATAATTTTATTTATGTTTTCTTCTTATTTTATATGCTTTTATTGAGTTTTAATGGAACAATAAAAGCTTCATCGTTATAAACTTTTTCTATATGTCTAATATTAATAGTTGAATATTTTGATTATATTTTTAATTCTTTAGATTATAATATTTATTAGACATTTTATAATTGTGATGTAGAAAATAGATATGTTAGTAAACTAATAAGATAATAATAATTTATGTAAGGATAATTTATTTATTGCTGAGTTTTTTAATTACAATTTGAATTTTTACTTTGATATGTTTTATATTGGATTTTAATATTTATTGAGATTTGTTTGTGCTATAAATTTATATATATTTGTTTAATAAAACTTATTTTTCATTTAAAGATATATGTTTGAGTTATTACTGTTGAAAAAACAATGACATATGACCATCTTTGATGCATATTTTGGAAGTGTAAAGATGAAGATTCGAATAAGGAAATTATAGATTCCTATCTAGTCCGCAATATCTTTACAACGGTAACTCATATGCTCAAAATTGTTGAGTGATGAATGAGAAATTAATGTTCAAAGTAGAAAGGTCAAAAATAAAATAAGGAATAAGAACCTCTTGTCCCACATTGATAGGATAAATGAAGTGGGAGGTGTTTATATATACCTATCCACAAACAAGTCATTGAATGATTTTAGATGATTGTGTGTCTCACACACAATGGGGTGTGAATCCAATCCTATTTGAGTTGAGGAGGCACACCCATACAATTTGAGTGACGCGAATGTTTGTAGTGGCAGAAAATCTGTTTTAAGGAAATTGTGCTTGTGCAGGCCTCAACACAATTCCACACAATTCCTCTTTACTCGATTCTAAAAATCGGTTTGAATTTTCTACTTGTTCAATTCTGAAATTTTAAATTTCTTTTTCAATATTTGTCGTCTGGATTGAAGATTGTCTAACAATTACTTTAAAAAATAATTGAATTTGGACTTTTGTATTTGGATTTTAAATATCTTATTGGATTGGATTTTGGTTTAAGTAAATGGATTTGAAAGTCTGATCCAAATTCGATCTATTGTCATCCCTACGAACAATTCATTTGAGTTCAATTCGTTTATACTCGTACATAAAGACTCAAAAAATAATAATAATTATAAAAGAAGAGAAAAGTTAATTAACACAAAAATTTTGTGATCTGCGACTTGTGTTTATCTTAGATGTTTTTACCTTAAATAATAAAAAAATTAAAATTAAGATTCTCGAATCGGTTTCGTTGTATATACATTTCATTTAAAGTTTTTATTTTAAAAAACAAAGTGTTTAAAGTTTATTTTGGAATCTAAGTCAATTTTTATATAAGTAGAAAAATATCACTTATATGATGACTTGGGGAGAATGTTATATGCAAGTGACCTTTTCTATTTTTTTAATATTGTTTTTATAAAATTTGAAGGAACACCGTCACCTGTGCATGACGTTTTTTATTTATCTAATATTTTTTTTTTACAAAATTTGAAGGGAAAACACTACCTATATGGCGTTCTTCTATCTACACATTGAAAATCGATCTTTATCAAATAAGGATGAAACCACGATTTGAGATTTTGAGATAAAATATAAATATTTAAAACTAGAGAGAACAAATTCATGGTTTTAAATATAAAGAGAAAAATAAAAAATATATCTGTGGAAGACGATTGGTCCTTCTTACCTCATATAGTTTCGCCCCGAAAGTGTAATCACAAATTATCCAAGAAACCATAATAAGTGCATAAACAATAAGTATAATCACAAATGCATAAACAATAAGTAGCTGCATGAGATAAATCCTTGAAATTATCCAAGAAAACATATTCAATAGTTCGAGAATGGACTTACCGGTTAGTTTTCCTAGCTGCCATTTATCCGACTGGTTTTAACAATCTAGCCGGTTTAAATTCCGACCAACCGATCTTGATATAAAGCAGCTAGTTCCAATATAGTTTTCTCTTCATGTGATCCAACATTGAAGATGGAGAAGAAGACTTAGCCATGCGGCTGTGCCTTCGAATAGGATTTCAGTCTCCTTTGCAACCCCATGTGAAGATGAACAAGAAAAAGAATATGAATAAACACAAATTTCACCATAGATCCAACACTGATTACCTTGCAAAGGTCAGGAAAATCATGGTATTTTCTTGTACTAAAACATTTACAGGGCGATTCAAGTGGCAGGGTTCATCCGAGAATTCAACTTACAAGAGGTAAATCCCCAGAGAATCAAAGATAAAGATTAGTACATAAAAGGCATGGCAAAATGAGGTTTAGGGAAGGTCTCCCTCGGGCACATCCCAGTTATCATCATCATCTTCATCTTTCTTCTTTGAAGTTTCTTCCTGATTGCTTGGTTGCGAGAATCTTGCTTGGGGACGTCTGGTAATAGCACACGAAGAAAACAGCTATCACTAACAATCATCAACTGTATATGACCGGTTAAACAGAAGATGCCGCACTGGTATCAACGAGATTGGAATATTACTTAAAAGGAACACAATTTTGATGATGGAATATAGCAGAAAACAACATGAATGACACTTACAATTCATGAGCTCAACAAGAACCAAGAAAGCGAAGACCTCATGGACGATATAAATGTAGGAAGAAACAAATAAAAGCTACAATAAGCAAGCTATACATCAATGATACACCTTTCTAAAACACGAAAATACCTGCTAAATGTATAGGTAAATCAAACCAAAGAAAACTACACAAGCTTCAATGTCTTTTTTCCCTATGGCCAACATACAAATACCAAACAAAATCAGCTTCTGATCCGTATATGACCGAGTAAATATCATCGAACAGAAGATGCCTCACTGCTAATGACCAACACTGGTATATTACTTCGCAGAACACAATTTTGATAATAGAATATGGAAGAAAACAACATGAACACTTACAACTCATGAAAATATTGCCCTGAACTCAACATGAAGGACACTTACACTTACAAGACATCATGGACAATGTTTTTTTTTAAGAAACATCATGGACAATGTAAATGTAGGAAAAGACAAATAAAAGCTATAGAATTGAGATTCAATGCTGCAAAAAGATAACATGTCAATGATACTGATACACCTTTCTAAAACACATGCTCAATGAACAGGTTAATCAAACCAAAGAAAACTACACAAGTTTCAATGGTTTCCCCTATGGCCAACATACAAATATCAAACAAAATCAGCTTGTGAACAATATTTAAGTCATAAAAAAACTGAATTCATAATTTCTAGCTTCACTAAGGAAACCATATTTGCCTAGAGTTCATATGAATTCTTTTCCCCTCAACAACCAACAAAAACCCACAAAAAACCCAAACAAAAACAAAACCCCAAAACAAAAATCCAAACAAAAGAATAGAAAGGCAACAACTTTACCTTCTACGATTACGTTTAGCAGCTTCCCGTGACTTACGTTTCTTCTCGTCTTGCTTATTCTCATGGAACTTTCTTCTCTTACACTCTTGAATCACTCCCGCTTTCATCACCTCTCTTCTGAACCTGTTAAGCAACCTTTCTTCAGGTTCGTTTTCATCCACAATAACCTGAACATTATAAGCTGATTTGAAGAAAAGGGTGTTCGCATGTGCAAGAGAAGGACATATAACAGAGGATAATTCAGAGGATAATGAAGGGGATTGTTCTTCTTGAGGTGACAGTGAAAGGTGAGTGATTTTGGGTTTAGAGGATGAGAGTGAAAGGCTGTTGAGAGTTGGGGCTTTGGGTGGCGGTGGTGACGGCGGAGGAGGAGGAAGGGAAGGCAAAAGGAAGGAGATGAAGTTCGAAAGAGAGAGCCAAGTGGCCATTGTTACGGATTAACGTTGAGCTCATTATCCAGTTAGTGGATAGGGATTTATTACCTTTGCTTTTGTCGTTTGGGTAAATTTAACAAATGGTCATTATATTATACCAAAATAATTATTAGGTCACTAAACTCTTAATGATTATAAAATGAGCATTAAAATTTGAATTTTGTTATAAAATAGATATTAAACCGTTTGATATTAATTAATAACCTAACGTCTAAATAATATATTCCTTTTTTTTTCAACTAAAACTATTATATGTTAATTTTTTAGTTTTAATTACAATTTTTTAAATGTTTAAATTAATTAAAATTTATATTTATTTGATTGAAAGTATTTAAAATATTATTGATCATCTTACAATTTTTTTTTTCAATCAAAAGTTTTTAATCACATGCTTTAAATATTATTGATCATCTTATAAATTTTTTTAACAAGCTAATAGTGATTACAATAGTATCTGTTCTACAATATAATCTCCATTATTTGATATTGACCGCTCAATCATTCTGCTGACATCGTTGGTGTTCGAACACGTAACCTCTAGAAATAACAACCGTTACTTTAATAATTTAATCATATATACTACAATTACAGATAACAATTTAAAAGACAAAATAGTTATTATCAAGAATAGATTAAAGAAGAGGTTAAAGACTATTATTATAGATTAAATATTTTTTATATTTTTATCAATAATTTAATTTATGTACTCTAAAATTTTATAATTTTATATAATTATATTATTAACATAAAATTTTATTTTCGTATCTGATAGTAATTATAAATCCCTACCTATTCCACAATAATATTTATATTCAATAAATAATCTATCATATTATGTTTGGTCAGTCCACTTGATAATATTTAACATTATTGAAGCTTTATTTGTTAGTATTTCACATCACAAAAGGCAACATATTAATCTCTTTTTTTTTTCTTATTTTAATATATTAACATTATCTTTGGATGGATATGCTGGGAAAAAAATTGATTATTCGCTTCCGGTCACGAATCAGATAAGATTCGAGAGATTTTTATCTGATATTGATTTTACTGAGATTAAGATTGGATCTAAAATTTAGATTTTGATCATAATCGGGTTCGGGATTGGATCTTGACATTTTGGACTTGGTACTCGGTGGGTACCCAATATGACCGGGATCAATACGAAATATCTGCTATTGATTTTCTTTTATTATTTATTTTTATCAAACTTTCTCTTTATGTATGGATATTATGAGTATGACTAGTTTTAAAACATTAATTTTCAAGCTTACAATATTCTAATTTTATTATTTAATATTATAATTAGTGGTTAAATTTTTTTTCTTTCAATTACTCAAATATTTTTAAAAAATAAATTAATTGACCGGGTACCCGGTATTAGAACCAATTCCCGCCAATAACGGGACCGATTCTTAAAATTTAAGACCTGCTATGACTGAGACCGAGACTTATTCTAATTTTTAGGAACCGGTAGTTACCGAGATCGAAACTAATTCTCTTCAAATTGGTCGGGTACACACTGAACATGGCTTAGTTTGGATGTTTGTGTTCTTGATTCTTATTTTTTGATTTAGCAGAGAATACGGTAGGTAAAGTTGACAACAATCATGTTTACAAAGTGAATCTTCGCTTAATAAAAATTATTTTTAAATTTAATTTATAATAAATATTAGTGAATATTTAATTGATAAAAAAATGAGATAATAATTGATTAAATGAATATATTTGATTGATTGATCCCATAAATAACGTGACACTCATGGTATAACTTCTCGCATGTATAAGATTAAAAAAGATGATATAATTTCTCAAGGTAAGAAAGAGGAGCATATATCAGGTGCAAATCGTTTGCCCCTAATCACGTTCCTTTCATGCCCTCACTTTAAATAATTGGGTTAAAATTTATGATTTAAAGTTAGGAGTTATGGTGTTAAAGTTTAAGAAATTAAAGATATTGTGTATTTTTTTAATGTATAAGATTTAAAATTTAGGATACGAAAACTTAGAATTAAAGTTTAAAAATTAATTTTAAAATTTTTAATATAAACATAAAAAAGATACGAGATAAAAGATTTTTACCGGGCATATACCAGAATAATTTAGCTTTAAAATTTTTAGAAAAAAAATCATATGCCAATAATGCCATTGATTTTAAGGAAAATGATAATAATTAATATTTACAATGGTCAAATAATAAAAATATTATGAAAAAATTATTTTTTATTATATGATCTTTTCTAAATTATTGATGTTTTTACGGTAAATATGAATTCGAATTTATTAAAATTCGAATTTGAATAATGATTTATTTTTTTAGATTAAAAAATTAAAGTCGAGAGCAGGAGACTCCGACTTTAAATAATAAAAAATTCAAAAAAACACACTAAAATTGATGACAAGAAGTTTCAAATTTAAATAGTATTTTATTTTTTAATCTGATCACTATTTACAGTCAAATTATAATAAATTTAATTTCAGTTTTATTGTAAAAATATTAATAATTAAAAAAAAACATATATTAAAAAATAATTTTTTCACAATATTTCAGTCTATTTGCCTATTAACAATTGTTTTAAATATCTCCTTATCTTTTGGTTTAATTTTCATGGTCAAATCAGCTGATTGCCTCTTTATCTTCCCTTGTGTAGCACACCAACGATCACCATTCCTACAATGTCCAATAACAAGATAGAAGGCAAAGTAGCCATCATCACCGGCGGAGCAAGCGGTATCGGCAAAACCACCGCCTATCTTTTCGCCGAGCACGGCGCCCATGTCGTGATTGCCGACATCCAAGATGAAGTAGGCCAGGAGGTAGCAGCATCAATCAATTCCCAAAAGTGCAGTTACTTTTACTGTGATGTTGCTGATGAAGAGCAAGTGAAAGCTATGATGGAATGGACCGTCCAGAAACATGGCCAAGTCGACATCATGTTTAGTAACGCCGGGATAATCTGCGCCACCAAGGGTACCTCTCCAACTACACCTAGAGCATCCTCGATCTAGACTTTATAGCTTTCGATCACCTCTTTTCCGTTAACGTTCGCGTCATGTCGGCGTGCGTAAAACATGCAGCGCGCGCCATGGTTGAGCAAGGCGTTAGAGGAAGCATCATCTGCACGACGAGTGTCTGCGCCAGTAGCGGTGGCGATAACGACACTGATTATTTTATGTCCAAGCATGCGGTGCTTGGATTGGTAAGGTCATCGAGCAGGAAGCTGAGGCAGCATTGGATAAGGGTAAACAGCATATCACCGTACGTAGTGGCGACGCCATTGATGTGTAATCTGATGGGAAAAGAAGCTGAGGAAACCGAGAAGTTTTTTGAAGGGTTGACGAAGCTGAAAGGGGTGGTGGTGAAAGAGAAGTATTAGAAAACTCATAGAGAAACGAATACTTGTATATTTATTGAACTGATCAATTTGATTACACCTCTTCCTTATTTATACACACAAGGAGCAAAAGGCTAACTAACAAGGAAGAAACTATAAGCTAACTAACAAGAATTACAACTCAGAAAGTTAGTTACAACAGTAAGTTTTAGCTTTGATTAGCTAAGAAGGTACACGATAAGCCATATTCAACATGCTCCCTATTCTTTTCCTTTCCAACTATTGAGAAATCAATAACTCCCAGCTTGCAGTGAAACATACTGAAATAGTCCTTGGACAAAGCTTTTGTTATGCCATCCACAACTTGATGCTCAGAAGGAACAAAGTTCACCTTTAACTTCCCTGCTGCTACTTTCTCTCTTACGAAATGAACATCGAGTTTCACATGTTTCGTCTTTGAGTGATATAATGAATTTTCGCTCATGGCAATCGCACTAGAATTGTCACTCCAGACAACAAGAACATCAACCACCTTAAGCAATGCATCCAACCATGTTACATCTAATGCCACATCGGAAAGACTTCGATACTCGGCTTCAGTAGTGGACCTGGAAATAATTTTCTGCTTCTTAGACCCCCACATGACCAGGTTTCCTCCTAGATAGACACAGGTGCAAGAGATGGAGCGACGATCATCTAGACTCCCTCCCCAATCGGCATCGGCAAAAGCTACCAACTGAAGTGATGCTAATTTACTCGTAAACCACAAGCCATAATCAAGCGTGCCATTAAGATACCTCAAGACTCGCTTTGCAACCGAGAGGTGTTGTTCGCATGGAGAATGCATGAACTGTGCAAGCTTGTTAACACTGTATATGATATCAGGCATTATGTGACACACATACAACAAGGACCCAATTATGCTTCTGTATTCTTTTGCATCAACGAACGGATTATCAGTATCCTTAGTGAGTTTGAGATTAGTCACCATGGGGGTAGGAGTGGAGGTGGAACTATTCATACCTGTCTTTACTAGTAGCTCCATAACAAACTTCTTTTGTCTCAAGAACAACGAACCACCTATCTTGCGAACATCGATCCCTAAGAAATAATTCAGCTCCCCAAGATCCTTAAGTGAGAATTCCTTAGCTAAAAGCTTGAGTACTTTCTCCACCACATCACTCGAGCTGCCAGTCACAATAATGTCGTCCACGTATACTAACATGTATGTGACATGCCCATTATCTTGACTGATAAACAAAGACGTATCAGCCTAAGAGCTTTTAAAGCCAAGACTAACAAGATAGTTCTTCAACTTGGAATACCAATTTCGTGGCGCCTGCTTTAGACCATACAAAGCTTTTTGAAGTTTACAAACCAGCACTGAACCATCCGAGGCCCTCTTTTCGAACCCTTGTGGTTGATCCACATAAACATCCTCACTCAAGTCCCAATTGAGGAATGCGTTATTGATATCCACTTGTCTCGGCACCCAGTTTTGTGAAGTAGCAAGCGTAAGAACCACATTGATCGTGGAAGCCTTTACCACTGGACTGAGGGTTTCTTGGAAATCCTGGCCAGGAATCTGAGAATAGCCCTTGGCCACGAGCCTCGCCTTGTGTCTCTGAATGGATCCATCAGCATTTCGCTTAATCTTAAACAACCACTTGCACCCTACTGTGGAATGCCCTTCGGGAAGAGAGACTAAGCTCCAAGTATCATTTCGAACCAAGGCATCAAATTCTGCTGTAGCTGCTGCAGTCAATTCAGGGGAAAGAAAGGCTTCTTGAATGGTTGTTGGTTCATGCTCATCTGATTGATGCTGAACAACATAGGTCTTCGGTTTAAAAATGCCACACTTATTTTGGGTCATCATGTGATGCCTACCGATAGGAGGAGGTTGTACTGGTTCAGGTAGTTGGTCTCGAGGAACATCAGTTTCAGCTAAATAGGTGGACTCCTCACGTACAGAAGGAGCAGTGGAAGTATTATTATTCTCATGATCACTAGCCTGCCTAAGAGTTGATCTGACAGAAGCAACAGGCGGTCGAAGAAGTGTAGCAACACCTGGAACAATTGGAATTTTCTTCTGCACAGTATTTGACTCATTTGGCTCTTGAACTGAACCCTCAGCAGTTGTACCTGAGAAGGGAAAACACTTTTCATCAAATATAACGTGCTTGGAAACATATACTTTTTCATCGGGAGCAAGACATTTTTAGCCTTTATGTGTGGGACTGTATCCCAGGAAAACACATGGTTGAGATCTATAGCTCAATTTATGAGCTTGAAAAGGTCACAGATGTGGAAAACACCTGCACCCAAATACACGCATAAAATCATAATCTGGAGTCTTGTTATAGAGCTTCTCAAATGGTGATTGCCCTTGCAAAACTGATGTAGGCAACTTGTTAATGAGATAAACAATTGTTGCTACTGCATAAGCCCAAAAGCGAAAGGGTAGCCCTGCCTGAGCCATTAGCACAAGAGCTAGTTCGACCAGATGGCGATGTTTCCGTTCAACCACACCATTCTGCTTAGATGTGTGTGGGCAAGAGACCCTATGCCTGATTCCTATGTTAGTAAGAAAGGTAGAAATAGGCCGAAACTCCCCCCAATCTGTCTGGACTTCTTTAATAGTAGAAATAAATTGGTTTCGCACCATCTTTTCAAACAATTGAAAGGCATGCAGAGCCTGATCTTTTGTTTTGAGTAGATACACCCAACAATGTCTTGTACAAGCATCAACTATGGACATGTAATAGTTAAATCCATTGGAAGTAATATGAGCAGGACCCCATAAGTCCGAAAAACAAGATCAAGTAGTTTGTCATAAACAGAAGTTGATGTATCAAATACTAACTTGTGACTTTTACCTATTCGACAAGCAACACAACTATCATTCGATTTTTTTGGAGAAAGAGCAACTCCTATTTGTTTATAGGTTTTTACAAGCGTAGCATGAGCTGGATGACCCAACCTCATATGCCATATATCATATGCACTATGTTTATTTTTTACAAGATTAACTTCTACATTACAACTAAATCCTTGAGGTTGCTGAGGAGCATTGAATTGATACAGCTCCCTTGCTCAGTCCCTCTCAAGATTGTAGCACCAGTCATTGCATCACGAATTAAGCAGTGATCAGTATAAAATTCGACAAAAACACTATTGTCCTTAGTAAGCTTTGAGACGAAAAGCAAACTTTTAGTGATGGAAGAGACCTAAAACACATCATTAAGTTTCAGTGTTCTTGATGAAGTAGACAAATCAGCATAACCAACTTTCCTAATAGGTAAAGACATACCATTGACTACTACCAACTTACCTGAATTATCAACTCAGAACCACCTGCCACCTTTGTAGGATCTGGTGTCACGTGGTGTGTGGCACCAGAATCAACCACCCATCGTTCTCCAGTAGAGGCAACTGAGAGTATTTTAGCCGGATTGATGGTAGCAGTAGAGAAACACTCAGGATTTTCAGTAAGTAACACCATATTAGCATTTCCAGTGAAATTTTGATCGAAACGTTTCTAACACCTATCAGTTGTATGTCACAACTTCCCACAGATTTTACACTATAGTTTCATACGACCTCGACCCTTGCCACCAGTGTAAGAGGAATTTGCTTTGCCCACATAAGCCCTCCTAAACTGTCAGTCACTGGTTGATATTGAACATTGGTCGAGCCTTTGTTTGCCTACATCTGAGCAATATTAACACTAATAGGATAGTTAGTTTGAGCATGTAACTGATTTTAAAACCCCCGCATCTGAGCCTCAGCATCTACTAGCATAGACTTCACACCATCAAGCGAGAAAGCTTCTTTGCTGGCTGTTATCACAGCTATGAAAGGCTGAAACTCAATTGACAACCCATTCAAGATGGTCGCGATTTGCTCAACATCGGATACAATACTGCCACACGCAGCAAGGGCATCGCAAACCTCCTTGATTTGAGTCAAGTAGGCACGCATACTTTCTTCTCCTTTCTTGATTGTCCTCAACTTACAATGAAGACTCATTACACTTGTAGTAGATTTATTAGAAAAGAATTTCAAGATCGTAGACCATACCTTGGATGCTGTTTCAGCACCAACGAACTGAGGCAACAACCCTTTGCTGATCGTAGACAGTAACCAAGAAGCCAGAGCGCTGTCTTGGGCCATAAAGATTTCATATTCTTCATTAAAGACCAACTCCCCATCATTGTCACGAATCGTTTCTGGGGTGGACGCAAGTCACCAGTCAGCAACCGTTCCAAACGATGACTGCGGACTGTGAGCAATACTTGTTGCTTCCATAAAAAAAAATTCATCTCATCTAGCGTGATATTTATTGTCTTGTTGGTAAAAACCTTTCCACTCTTGGGAAGCCCTCCATTACCAGTCACCGAAGTAGACGAAGTATCCATATCGTACCAAAGAAAAGAAAGAACCCACAAGATTTCACAAAGAAAGGAAAAATAGAACCTGGATCAGAGATTGCACAGCAACACACTAACTTTGTTTCTGAAGTAAAGAACAACTCATCAATGGCCTCCAGGAAGTATGGCGATTGATACCATGTTAGAAAACTCAGAGAAAAACGAATACTTGTATGTTTATTGAACTGATCAACTTGATTACACCTCTTCCTTATTTATACACACAAGGAGCAAAAGGCTAACTAACAAAGAAGAAATTATAAGTTAACTAACAAGAATTACAACTCAGCAAGTTAGTTACAACAGTAAATTTTAGCTTTGATCAGCTAAGAAGGTACACGATAAGTCACATTCAACAAGAAGCATGTAGCTGATGCGGTGTTGTTCCTGGCGTCCGGTGAGTCGGAGGTAGTTAGCGGACATGACATGGTGGTGGATGCCGGGTATTTAGGCAAATAGTTTAATTAAATCATGGTATCTGTGATCTGTCTGGTCTGCAGCACCATCTGCCCCGACTCCTTTGTTTTTATTATATGATTCGATATGCATGTGCTTTTTTAATGATATTATAAGCAAATTCCACTATAATGTTTATCTATTTTCTCATCATAATATTTAATATTTTTTTAATTAGTATATGGAGTAATATTTATTTTATCGTTTATATTTAAAATTTGTTATTATTTTTTATAATATATCATTATTTTCTTTTGAAAGTATCAAATGTTATTTATTTACTTTTTCTTAAAATTGTTTATTTCATTTATAAAAGGTTGATTATTAAAATCATTATTATACAATATTTCTATAAAAAACTTGATTAAAAATATTAAATGATATATTAAATCTCTTATGTTTTTATAGTTTAGTTTAATATTTAATTTTTTGTTTAATCTTAAAATCAATCCTATTTGTTCCTAAATAACAATTATTTATATAATTATTAATGGAAAGATAGCGGTTTTTATACTTTTACTCGGACATTAATTAAATACTCTTCGTTAGATTTATTGTTTTAAGATATTATGTTTTAATTATTTAATTTAATATCACCTTTTAATTAATGATCTGTAAAATAATATCGAGAGAGTTAAGTTCAAAGGTGAACGAGAGAACTTAAGCTGTTAACTTAGGTTCTAATTTAGATTAGACACAAATTTAGAATTTTAAAGATTAATAAGGGGAACTTAGATATATAATATGTTGTATAGGGTATACGTAAACATATTTTTTTTTTAACTCCGTGTTATTAACTTTTAGCTATCGAGAGAGTTTAGGAGTTTATTGAAAAACTATGTCGAATAAGTATAGATATCAATTAGTTTACGCAGATATTTATTGTCAACCGTTATAATTATTCGTCCTAACTTATCACACGAACTTATAACATTAAAGTAAATTGTTTCTTCACAATGTTCTATACAAAATTTTGAATAAGTAAAATGTGATTTTAAAAAATATTTTTGGATTGTTTAGTTTAAAATATGAGTATTTAATATTACTGTCAAAAAGTGTTTTTAAGTAGATAAAATATATATTTGACATTTATTTTAAAAATATAAAAAAATTTATGATATAAATAAGTATATATAAGTAAAATTACTAAAAAAAAATTAAAAAATTAAAAAAATTAACTTTTGAAAATCATTTTTAAAACTAAAAAACTATTTTCGCCTAAAAATTACTTATTTTTTTTTACTATTTTTGGTCTCAAACCAATTTTTAAAGTGAAAAATTATTCAAAAAAAATTAATTGTTTAATTTAGAATCATCATGCAAAACTAATATCTTATTAGTTCAAATAATAAATAAACAACCTAAATTATTACTGTTATGGTTAACTATTTAAGTCATCATTGAACTATTTAAAATATCTATTTAATAATTAAATCAAATAAATTTTCAATCAAATTATAAAATTTATTAAATTGATATATTTTAACCATTAAATAATTCAATCGTCAAAATAAGTATTATTAAATAATTTGGTAAATTAACCCTTAATATTAAATTAATTTAAATCAGAAAAATCAATAAATCTAATTATTGACAAATTTAATAATTAATTAGGTTAAATCCATCAAGTATGAACCGACTAATTTAACGGTTTACTCGATAAAAAAACCCATCGGTTCTTATCTTCTCTCAAAGTTAGAAACCGGCGGGAAAAATTAAAAAAAAAAATAATTCCCTTCTCCGTCTTCTTCTTCTTATTCATTGCAACCAGAAACCAGAAAAATAGGGAGAAAAAGCGATGGAAGATTCGAAATCCAAAGACAAAATTTGCTGGAGAAAAGAAGTGGATCAAAACTTAAAGCGGCTTCAATCGCTGCTCTTCGGCACTGAGCTCTGTCTCGAGAAACAGGAATTCGTGACGGCTCAGCTCCACTCGCTTCGGCTTCTCGGCTTTCTCGATTCTCACTCTCATTCTGAACTTGATAAGGCCTTCATTCATCCTATTCGCAGCGATGCCGTCTCCAAGCTCAACTCCGCTCGCCGTGCTCTCGTTCAAGAATCCGATCGGTAGAGTATCTACATCATGATTTAAATTTTAGGTTTATAAACCTATTTTTTTGTTCAATTCTATACGCTGAATTCTAATATTATTTTTTTATTGGATGCTTTTTTTTCTATTAGATATGTTATTTATTTCCGATGAGACTTGAAATTATATAGAGAGAGATTCATTTTGTTTATTATAGGATACTTGTCTTGGTTTAATGATACTGTCACGCATTTAGATCTTGATCTTTCTTGTTGGTTAAGTGTATTAAAAATCGCCTACTTTCAGCCGAGCATTTGAACAAGCAGGAATGGCTCCTGGTTGTGTTTTTGGCATGAAAACCAGTATTGACATTGATAAAATCAAGGAATCAAAGTACTTCTGTTCTATGCTTCCGCAATCAAAGGGAAAAGCTCCAACTGACTTGGTATGAAAATGGATTAGTATATCATTTACTTGTAATTCTTATTCTAGATATATAATTCATGATGTACTATTCATTTGCATTTGGAGTTTCCTTTTAAAACTAATACCGTAAATTACATTTCTTAAATAACCTGAGTTCTGACTGTTTATCAGGGAGGACAGCAAGATAGGCAAGATAAGTTCGTTAGCAAGCCGTCTAAAGCTATCATACAGGCAAAGTTGACCTCTTTGAATGGAAGCAAAATTACAAGAGCAAATAATTGGTCATATAGAAGTTCTTTGGACTGCAAAAATAATAGTTCCAAAGAATGTTTTATAGAGGAAAAGGGGCATACTTATCAGAACTTCCCTAGGGGACATCCTTTTTCAAACTTTTCAAAAGTTGAAGAGGAAGAAAGAGGACATGGAAATAGCTTCAGGACAAAGCGTGCATACAGAGAAATCAGTAGCCCTGGAAACAACAGTGCAAGGTCACCATCAAGCAATGAAGAAGCTAATGCTGATGTTTCAGGGAATGCATTTGTAACAGCCAGAGCAAAACTGGTAAAATACAAAACATTGGAGTTTTGGCATGTAAACTGCCATTTGTTCCTATACTTTCTCTGAAGGATTTGGAAGTCAAATTTGTTTTACATTTTCTTATATTATTTTGATTCATCCCATTATTATTATTATTAATCCATTCATTATAGGAAATGGATGTGAGACAAAAACGAGGGCTGGCTGCTTCTCCATGTGCTGCTTCTGTTTCCCCTCAGAATGATACCAATTTCATTTCTAGAGGTTATGGTACAAAATCCTATGGTGTTTCATGACGCGGAGTTCGTGGTAATTTTGTTCCCCCTATAAAATCTAATGGTGGAGGTGTTGGAAATGTGACATCACGAATTGGTGGAAGGAGTGACGATGCATTAGATGACTCAACAAGGACATGGTGAGTGATGTAAATTCTTCAAAGGAAAAGCTCAATTCAAATTATATCCTAGTACATTGACAATGCACCTACGATCATTGATTAAGTATTAAAATTTCAACATCTGCTTTGGAAGGAGATTCAACCATTTAATGCCTTTCATAGACATTTTAAACTTATCATAAGAATTACTTTTTTCTCATATAACAAGGATCTGTTTTCTAGTGTTATATTGAATAGCCTAATTGAGATGTCTTATGTCTGGCTTTGTGTCTCCACTTGTTTTTAATGGTTTTGCATCCAGTTTCGAACTTCTTTGTGGTCCTGATGGTGAACTTCCAGAAAAATTAAGGAATTTGGAGCCTCACCTTATTGAGCATGTCAGCAATGAAATCATGGATCGAGATCCAAATGTTCGATGGGAAGATATCGGTATTATAAGATAAATAAAACGTACTTTAGGATTCATTGTTGTTCACCTATATGCCTATCTAAAAACTTTTTTTCCTCCTAAAAATGATGCAGCTGGCTTGGACTATGCTAAAAAATGTGTGACAGAGATGGTCATATGGCCATTATTACGTCCCGACATATTTAAAGGCTGTCGCTCTCCTGGAAGAGGTCTTCTTCTCTTTGGCCCCCCAGTAAGTATCTTTTAATTCTCTATGAAGTAGACGCTAATATCATGGGTTTATGACTTCTCTGTGGGAACCTATTATGCTGCAGGGAACGGGCAAAACAATGATTGGAAAAGCTATAGCTGGTGAAGCAAAAGCCACCTTTTTCTACATATCTGCCAGTTCATTGACAAGCAAATGGGTATGTTTCTGAAATGCTGGAAGGCTTGTCAAACTTGTTTAGACACCTTAATTTAAATATCTCTACTTTTTTTTTGGAAATTAATTGAAATATCTTTACTCATAGTCATATTCTCTACCGGAGATTATATTGAATAAACTTTAACGGGTAAAATATGGTAATTGGTGAATGTAGATTGGAGAGGGTGAAAAGCTAGTGAGGGCACTTTTTGGAGTGGCCAGTTGTCGTCAGCCGGCTGTTATTTTTGTTGATGAAATAGATTCTCTTCTGTCTCAGGTAAGGAATATCTTATGTCCGTTGAAGACAAACTTGAATTGGTGTCAGGTTACCTTCGATTACTAATTACTATACTCTAATGCTGAGATAATTGGAGATTGTCAAACTGGATTATGAATTTATTTATTTGTATGCTTTTGCATGATATTCACATGTAAACTATATAAATAAACAAGACCCTTTTCTTTGGATCATTTATTAGGTTTTATTTTATCTTGAATTCTGTTTGAACTAGGGAATATGCTCTGCATCTCTGTTCTTATAGACGTACCACTTTCGAATCATGATAAGACTTGGGAAATTTGCGGTCTACTAGGCTTCACATCACAATAATCTTTATAACCTGTCAGTAAAGTGTTCTAAATGGTTCTCTTATCATGGTTACAGCGTAAGTCGGAAGGTGAGCATGAATCAAGTAGAAGACTCAAGACACAATTCCTCATTGAAATGGAAGGCTTTGACAGTGGCGGTGAGCAGATCCTTCTTATAGGTATTGTTGAAGCTAAGGAGTTCGTATATATTTGTTGTCGACCGGAAATGGTTTCATTAAATACACAACGTAGAACAACATTAGAAAGATGAAAAATTAGATAAGAAGAGTAGAAAGATGAAAATGAGAAGAAAAACAATAAGTGTACGATAATTATGACTGCATTTCATTAGAATGAAGTCAAATTTGAAGATATGTTCGACATTTCAATTTTTGGATCGGACTGGTGAGTCTTGTCATGCAATTGTATTACATATATGTATAATTCAGGGGCAACAAATAGACCTCAAGAACTAGATGAAGCAGCAAGGAGAAGACTTACCAAGAGACTCTTGATTCCCCTTCCTACACCAGGTGCTACTTACATTTCTTTCCCAATTCTTAATTCTACCCATTTATGTCAAAGACTTTGATTCTGACACTTTAACCGGTAACGAAGAAGCAAGAGCCTGGATCGTACGTAATCTGTTGGAGAAGGATGGTCTCTTCAAACTTTCAGACGAGGATATCGCTGCCATATGCAGGTTAACTGAAGGTTAGCTTACGTCTACCCTTGGCTTTTAATCTGTTCTGTTTTTATCTTTATATATCCTTTGAATTGTTTTGTTCGGTATCTTTTCTTCGCAGGCTACTCGGGATCGGATATGAAAAACTTAGTGAAAGATGCATCGATGGGACCTCTTAGAGAGGCTCTAAGACAAGGCATAGAAATCACAAAGCTTAAGAAAGAGGATATGCGACCTGTAACTCTTCAGGTAAAGGAACTAGAAAGCACACATTGTCTACAAGGTAAACCATTTGATCAGAGCTGACTCATTTGAGAATCATATTATTACGCAGGATTTCGAGAATGCGTTGCAAGAGGTAAGGCCCTCGGTTTCTCTGAACGAATTGGGTACGTACGATGAATGGAACAAGCAATTCGGAAGCTTATCCGTCAACACCTGCAACAAAGAAATGGAAGCAGCATCGTGTATCGGTTAGACTCATCTTTCTTTAACCTGTATGGAATCTATATAATCCGAATAACCATAACCCATAATCCTATTGATCAGTAGAATATCTTTGAATCTAGATAGGATTCAGACATAGTTATAAGAACTTGTTTAATTTCTATTAATTCGAATTTCTTCTAAATCGTCCTACATTTGTCAGCAAGGTCTGTTTTGTTGGTTAGATTGTCTTCAGGTAATGGCAGTAGAAAGCACATAAGTCGTTTAGTGGTTCTAGTTCAAATCCTTTATACTGCATTTTTTTTTATATTTTTTCGAACGACGTTGTTTTGGTACAATAATTTTATTATCATGTTGTTAGTTATGTTATCGTCCAGTTAAAAAATTAACGATAGAGTGACCTATAAACATTTTAAAAGTTAAATAATAAAAATGAATAATTCGGTGACATTTGAAGTAGTATACACATATGTATACGACATAATAATAAATAAAAAGGCTACTTAAATTTAATAATATTAACATGATAATTATAAGCTAGAGTTGTTTTTTCCATAAATGACATTAACCCACCGTTATGTCTTTATTTATTTACTTAAAATATTAATTAAGGACAATTGCCATAGATTAAGGCTGCTTGTAGAGAAAATAACTCTACAACCGGGTGTATCAAATAATAATACTAGCAATAATTTATTTACACACCAATGCAGATATAAAAAGTCAACAACAGAACCTAACGAAAAAATAATGATGTTTATCCGATAAGATCGGATTTTTCAATAATTTTAACTGTAACATACGTTGTTAAAAAAATTAAGAATATACATGAACATATATTATTTTTATTATCATTTTATATTATTAAAAAAATTAATAAAAACGAGACACATAGTGAAAGAAAAAATTGTAGGTGATTTAAATTGTCGTACAAAAAGTACCGCTACCCAAGACTGATTTTATCGGCAAACAACCATCAACCGAGTGGGGATAAGTCTTTTCAAGTGACCACCGAAAAAACAATAAATTAGAAAACTAGTTTCGATTGAATCTTTGTGCGAACAACAACCGATCGCTAGGGTATGCTGCAACATGCTATAAAGACACACGAATTAAACCCCAAAACAAAAATAAAAACATGTCACAAGGACAGAGAAAAACGTGTCACAAAAACAGATAAAAGAAATCCTTATTAAAATAAAACAAGATAAGATAAGGTTAAGTCATACAAGATAACTTCCAATTATTTTAATTACAATACTAAATTATCGACTTTAATTATACCAATGGATCATTAAAATTTAAATGATGTGGTCAAAATATCATCGTTTGAAGTGGCTAATGATATCCAAAATGATATATTTTAGGCACATAACTTTAAAGTTATCAATTTTTACCATTAATTTTAGGTATAAAGATAATTTTAATCCTTAACATTTATAAGTTTTATCATTTTAGCCTTCATTTTTTTAGATAAATTTAACCTTGAACCTATATATTTTTGATAAATAACTTATTTTTTAACTAACATAATAATTAGACCGTTAAAAATTTAATGATGTTGACATGTCATATATATGTGATAATATATTCTAAATAATATGACATCTAGTCTCATTCCACATATATAACATGTCATTATCGTTAAATTTTTTATGATAAAATATATACACGTAAAATATAATTTTATTCTACCATAAAATATAAAATAATTAAAATTCAAATAAAATTTTAAAAATTAATTAAATCTAAAATAAAAAAGCTACTAATCATTCTCAAATCTTAAATATCATTATATATATATATATGCCATATCATTATCGTTAATTTTTTAACTATCTAATCATTATGCTAGTTAAAAAATAGGATATTTATTAAAAATATACAGGTTAAGGGTTAAATTTATCCTAAAAAAAGATGAGGACCAAAATAATAAAAATCATAAACATTAAGGGTTAAAATTATAAACTAGTCTTTAGATTTTCTATATTTTTATAAATTGTGTCCACTCTAAAATTTTAAAATTTTTGTGATTTAAATTTATTTTAATATATATTTTTTAATTTATGTTTACCCTTAAAATTATTTTTAAATCCGCTGCCTACTATACCAGGACCCTACCTATATTTATGTAGACATTATTGATCTGACCTATATTATTGTAAGGGTCATTTTCATGTTCCCTGTGGTACGTTTGCATGCATTTGTAGCTGGTGGAATCAAGACGGGGACCAAACTATTGAATTAGGGGGTACGTTGAAAGACCATACGACAATTTGTCACATGCCATTGTCTTTCTCTTATTAAATGAAAAGGTATTATAATTTTATATTTGAATTTAAATTTATATAAAATAAAATAATATAATGATCATTAATTATTAGATCAATTACTGAATAATAAATTTTTCTACCAAACATTCCATGAGACTCGAACCTTATTTTTTTTTATCAAAATAGAACGAGAGTTCAATCAACCGAATTAATTCACGTCGACCACTTGCCAGATTTTTCCATCTCCATGATTATACTATATAGAGAAATTATATTAAGGGTAAGTCCTACAACGTCATCCATGAGATCAATTATTAAAAATTATTCATTTTTTATTTATGTTATATTTTTTTATCTATTTACTGTTAATTCATTTTAAAAACAGTTTTTTCAAGTGAAAGTTCACTTAAAAAATATGACATAAAAAAATATAAAAAAATAATATTTAATAATTGGTTCACGGATGACGTTATAAAACTTACCAATGATATAATTTCTCATACTATATAGTCCAAATTTGCAATAATAATTCATGAAGTACAATTACAAAATTTCTTTTAACCTCAAAGAACTTAATAAGCGGTTTAAGTGAAAAATTAAATATTATTTATTATAAAAAAATTGAATTTAAATTGCTTTATTGTAAGGTGCATATACATTATCAAATAATTAAAAATATATACAAATAAATATTATCTTGAAATTCCCTATAAAAGAAAACTCAAAAAAGTTTATAATATCATAAATGCCTACCAACCTTCACTTCAATATCATTAACACTAAATTATTTATATTTTTATTTTGTTTACTGAACTATTTTCGTATTAAATTTTTATATTTACAATGATTGGTTAAAAAAATAAAATATTGTTTAAAGATAAAATCTTTTGTCACCGATTTTAATGCAAATCGTCTGTTTTTTTTTTCATGTCTTTATTCATGCCTTCGTTTCAAATTAGAGAGTTTAGGGTTTAAAGTTTAAAGTTACGGGTTGTAGTTAGAGTTTAGAGAATTAGAGGTAAAGTATATTTTTTAAGGTGTAGGACTTAAGATATAGAAATGAGTTAGGGTTCAAAATCTAATTTTTTAGAGATTTTAAATAGGAGACGTGGATAGAGGTATGATGAAGAGATAAAAAAATTTTACCTAATGTTTTTTTTTTGTTTAGAGTCAAAGCTTCCAGTTATCAACTTCAATTTTTTTTTTAAAATTTTATCTTTATAACAAACCTAACTAATTAAACAATTGCCAAACCGATAAAATAGACTTAAGGGTGTAAGAAGCTCGATTTCGATTTATTTGTATATGTTAATTGAATTACTGAATCCTAACCCTTAAATTTGTAAACAATATACCAAAACATAAAACATATAGAAAAATATCTCACCAAAACCAGAGATTAGTAAGTGAACTATGTTTACCACGTCACCTATGGTCCAAGCAATTATGACCGTTCATCTTTAAATAACTACACACCCACTAATTACATGTAGGAAAGAGGTGATGATTTACCTTAAAAAATCAAGATGGATAAATCTAATTGATTAAGACCATAGATGATGTGGTGAACAAAATTCACTTAATAATTTTTTCTGCCAGAACAACTAAACATAGATAAAACAAGATATTCCGGAGATACATAACCCCTTGCACATACAAATTAAAAACATAGAACCATCACCACCAGAACCAAAGTAACAAGCCCTGGTTCATATTATTACAACAAAAAAGAAACCAACCAACAAACCAACCCAGACTATCTACTAAAACAATACCAACCACCATCCCCGCCGAAACGATCCGGTATGTAACTGCATTTTCCTGCGCAACATTCAGTATCCTGGGTGCATTCATAACCGTCAACTAGACACTTTTCAGCATTGTCGTGGGCGATAATTGAGAATGAGTTTCCTTGGTTACGAGCTGCCGTAACAGTTGGAGTTGTGGTAATGAAAAGCACTGTTGCCAGTGCAAGGAAAAGTAGAGCAACTTTCTTGGACTCCATGTCTTGTCTTCTTAGAGGATGGATGAATCTATGCTACCACCCAATACTCATTTATAGACACAAGGGGAAGGGTATATAGATACTAGGATCCACCTAGCTACCTAAAATTTAATAGTATTTATTAGAGTAAAAATATTTTACCTCTTTTATGTTTCTTCTTTTATGCATTCTTTGAAAATTTATTAAAAAATTAAATTTTAAACCGTAACCTTTTTTTATATATCCTAAACCCTATACCCAAAAAATATATCATATCACTAATTCCCTAAACCATAACCAAAACCCCTAAACTAAAACCCTATACCCTAAACCCTAAACCCTCTAATTTAAAGTGAAGGTATAAATAAAATCATGAGAAAGAGTTGACGATTTGCACCCATTTATTATGGTTGGGTCATGTATTATTTAATTATGAAAATATAGATGTTAATAAAAAAACGTTTTTAAATAATAAAATGAAGGTCAAAATACTTATTGGGTACCTCACCTTTATTTGTGTTTTTGTTTTGACGGTGGATAATTGATTAGAGGTTGGTTTGTCGCGGTGACGAAATAGGAGCAGGTTTAAGGTTTAGCGTTAGGGTTTAGGGTATAGGGTCGTCTGCGTTTTACATATTATCTTTGAGTGGTTACACAGGGAGAGGTAAAGGTTAGATATATTCGTCGGTAGAGATGTTCATGGTAGATTAACCCTACCATCTAACATAAACAGTCGGTTAACCATTATAATAATTATTAAATTTTACTAACCGTAATTTAACCATTAAAAACGGTTAACCATTATGGTTAATACTTAACATGCGGTTAACCAATGATTCAATAATTAAATAAAGATATTTTAAAAAGTTTTGACACAAGACAAAACATACAAGTTTCATAATATTTTAAAGTTTAAAAAGTTTACAGCGTATAATATTGTAGTAATACACTATTAGAGTTCAAAAATATAAAAATCATTTAAAGTTTTAAAGATAAATGTTTAACTAACATATAATTAAAATTAAAGACATAAAAACCACCACCAAAATTTGAAAAGTATATTATATTTTAAATATATATAAATAATTTAATAATCCATCTATAGGTTAACTTTTAGTCAAAATTCGTAATCGTAACCGTTAACCATCATTTTTAATGATCAGTTAATCGTAACTTTTTAATTTTAATAATTCAGTTAATTAACCTGTAAAATATAACTGTTATACTAATTAATAATTATTCATAATGATTATAGTTTATTTTGAACACCCCTGTTCGTGGGATGATAAATAAAGTTGTTGATAGTTTAACAAAGATGATTTAGTTTGGATCTGTTTCGCTTTTTGAAGAAATTAAGTTGTTCAGGGCACCACCAGAGACAATTAATTGTTATTTAACTTAAATAAGAATTTGGTTCATATTAAATTATTTTAAAAAATAATTATCATTTATAGGTATTTAGTTTAATACTGTCTTTAATAATTTTATAAATATTGTAAATTAATTTTAGAGTTTATATTTTATATCTTATAGATATAGTATTTATGTTATTTTATTAGTATATTTAATTATTTTTTAATAAGGGAATCTTTAACCCTTAAGTTTATTTATTTTTATAAAATTAAAGTCGACAAATGAATCATTCGGATTATGATAGGTTTGCATCATTTTGTTTTGGGTCACATTCGATTTTGGTTCAGTTTTGGATTAAATATGATATGGATTGGTTTTAATTCGGGTCTATAATATTTCAATCAGGTATTAAATCAAATTGGATCACATCGGTTTGGTTAATTTTTGTATTGGGTGATTTCAGGGCGAGTATTTTCGATTTAGTTGATTTTAGATCAGGTCAAGATCGTTTAATAAAAGATCAATATCTTTTAGTTAGATTTTTATACTGGATCGATTTTTTAAACCCAAGCATAAAGCTAGTATATTTGATTTTTTTGGTAAGTTATGGATCAGTTCACATCAAATTTTTCATTATTTCTTTTAATATGTTTTCTTTATTTCAAGTTGCCTTCGATTCAAATGATTTCGATTCAGATTCATTCGGTTCACTTGAAAGGCAGTTTTGTTCTATTCAGTCCAATTAAAGATTAAATCAGGTCACTAAAAATTAGGTTATATTTAATTTGATTCGATTTCTTTCGAGTTTCGAATGTCATTTTCGAATCAATATCAAATCTTGAATCGAATAAAATCGATTTAGATCTCAAATAAGTTTATCGCCTCTGTATAAAACCAACATACAACTAGTAATTTTATTTCATAAAAGCAAAAAATAACAAATTAAATTATGTAATTTAAAAAGAGTTGAAAATCAATATATTAAAAACGAATAGGAGACATGCATTTATGGGATTTATTTTAGTACTATGTGGGTAGGCATCTATGCTATTATTTATATATATATTAAAAAAATTATTAGGTGTAATCTGTTCACCACGTCATCAATAGTCCCAATTAATCAGGACCGTTAATCTTAAATTTTTTCAAGTAAATCATCATCTTTTTCCTACATGGACTTAGTGGGTGGGTAGTTATTAGGTGATTATTTAAAGATCAACGATCCTGATTGCTTGGACCATAGATGACGTAGAAGTAATGGATATGACGTAGTTATTAGGTGATTATTTAAAGAGATATGACGTATAAGTAATGAGTGGTCTGAGTAGTGAAGAAGACATTCATTTTCCTTTATTGTTGTTTTCGTTTTCAAGTCTTATCCTAATTAATTTAAATAAATTCGCGTCGTATATCTCATTTCGGCAGATGAGTCTTTCGATAAGATTTTTTTTTACGTATGCAACATCTTAAATCTAAAATTTACTTAAACGAAATCAAATTATTTACCATTTAAATCAACCCACGTTAGTAATAATATATTCATCTTTAAAAATCTAAATTTGAAAGATTTTTCTGTAAAATATATATACTTATCAAAAATTTAAAAAATATGAATATATACAACCTAATAATCACCTAAGACACACGCATAAAGTCATATACATGTTTAGGTTAAAAAATTTATCGCTAAAACGTCACGTTATTTATACAAATAACATTGATCTTATAAAATTTGTTTGAATATACAAATATTAAAAACTAAATATGTTATCATAATTCATATAATATATTTTAATTATTATGTTATTTTTTTAACAGTTATTAATACGTCATTGATCAAATAAGAATAAAATAGTAATTTAATAATAACATAAAAATTAAAAATTTAATTGTTAAATTAAATAATTAATCAAATTAAACGAACATTTATAAATTTTACCCTAAATTTTATGTCACGTTTTGTACAACTAGGTAGGGTCCATTTTCTACTGCATGCCAAAAGTTCGCTAAAACCAAAGCTCCTTCAGACCCCACAGCCCCACCAGGTTTAGTGAAAAATCACATCTGTCATCGATTTGATGGAAGATAAGGATGCAGGGACTGGACTGGAAAAGTTGGGTAAAATTTATGGAATACTGTAAATGATTTTTTATTTAAAAAACTATTCATGCTGGTTTTTTATTTGAAGATGTATTTTTGTTTGAATAATATCATTTTTGAGGTTGCATAGAATATAATCCGATCTTATGTTTTTTTAAATAAATAAAATTTTTGAGGGCGTGTGGTTTACAACCTGACCTCATGCTTTATATAAAACATAATAAAATTTTTTTGAGGGCGTCTTACTTCCAACCCGACCTCATACCTATAAAAAATAATAAAATTTTTAGAGGTTAATTGGTGTACAACCCGACCTCTTATTTTTTTAATAAAAA
The DNA here is from genome assembly GCA_035048815.1 of Abelmoschus esculentus. Lineage (NCBI taxonomy): Eukaryota > Viridiplantae > Streptophyta > Magnoliopsida > Malvales > Malvaceae > Abelmoschus > Abelmoschus esculentus. The sequence continues at coordinate 3,944,166 of JAUCBN010000026.1, read as the reverse complement.
AATAAAATGTTGAGGCCGTAGGGAACACTACCAGACCTCATGGTCTAGCCTCCCTGTGCCCTCATATCGAATATATGAGGATACCTTGGAAACAACTCGATCTCATAAAAAAATTATAACTGTTATTTCTTGGTTGATTCATGCTTTATTTTTAGGTAGAGTGTTGATTCAGAAAATATTTTTTCGGGTAGAGAGTGTGTCATTGATTCAGAATTTATTTTTTTGGGTAGAGTGTATGTCATTGATTCAGAAATTATTTTCTCGGGCAGAGACTGTCATTGATTTAGGCTTTATTTTTTGGGTAGAGTGTATGTCATTGATTCAGAAATTATTTTCTCGGGCAGAGAGTGTGTCATTGATTCAGGCTTTATTTTTTCGGGTAGAGTGTGTTTAAGTGTTTTTATTGATTGGTCAGATGGGTGGTGGATCAAATAATTGAAGGTTCTAAAGTTGTTAAATAGGGGTGAAAATTTCAGTATTGTTACCTAAACGTTTTTGAAGAAATTTTAGAAGAAGTATTCTGGAACAACTTTATAGTCTTCAAGAATTATTGATTTGAAGATATGTTGAGATTACAAAATCAACACATCTCTAGTGTTTGGGTTGATGATATGGTATAAATTCTTTATTTTTTTATTAATATTTCGAATCCTTATTTTATTTTATTTGTTATCATTAACATTTTTTTAATGTAATTTAGGCAACCGAGGATACTTTCAAGCATCACTTAACCATGACGAATAATGAACCCTATCCTACTATCATGAAATGGTTGCAAGCTGCTGGATTCTATCATGCCACCTTTATTCGTGGGTACAAAATAATTCCGAGGCTAATAACCGCATTGATCGAGCGTTGGATATCGAAGACCCATACATTTCACATGCCTTGTGGTGAATGTAAAATAACACTTGAAGACGTGGTCATGTTAATTGATGTTCCGGTGAACGGGCTTCCTCTTGTTAAGGAACCCGAAGAATCAATTACCCAACTATGATATGATTACCTTGGTAAGGTTCCAACAGGAACCGAAGTTATAGGATCGCGTATAAAATTAAGCTGGTTACAACGAGAATTCAAGCTTGGTAATACAACGCAAGATATTTCTTACGCAAGTCGAGCTTTTTATAGCTCATTGACGGTATATTAATGCCAGATAAATCTGACAATTTAGTTCATACACGTTATCTGCCATATTTATCGTCCTCTTCAGTAGCTGCTACTTATAGTTGGGGTTCTACGATCTTAGCATTCTTATATCGGGAGTTGTGTAAGGCTGCGCTTCTGGATAATAATGGTGGTAAAGCAAAAGAGGTTGGTGGATTCTTGTTACTGTTACAAGCGTGGGCATGGGAACGACTTTTCTTTTTTACACCACTTACCAAAAATTCTAAAAATTTTCCTCTTGTTAGCAGATAAATATTTTAAATTTATATTTTTAAGTGTTTTGTTATTGTTGTAACTGATTTCTGTTTTTATATGTATACATATGAAATGCTAGAAAGGGGGACACCGGTTTAGTTCATAATAACGTTAGAGTATTTCGATCTCAAATTGATTTTCGAGTGTAAAGACGAGGTATAATAGTTAATTTACTAAATTTAGCATGTTATTTATTACGAAATTTATTTAAATTTTAATATTAATTTATATAATTTTTATAGTTTCTTTGGAGGCCGTATGCTGGTGGTCGTATAAATGTTCCAGAAGAATTGATGGTTGATTCCAATCTTTGGTGTGCAGTTACACCGTTGATCCATGTGCTTTTATGGAATATCATTTCGGAGATCTGGTTCTCGCCAACGTACCTGATTTTTATCCATCACAACCATCAATGTACTACGATTTTATGGCTCAAACAATGACTAATAGTCCAATGTTCTCGCCAAATATGTTTACAACACCGTGACGCTTGGATGATGAATATGATGATGATGATGATGATGAAGGTGATAATACTAATGATGATAATGATGACGATGACGACGATGATGATGCTTCACAACGACCACAACGAGTTAGACGACCACCGCGACGTTATGAGTCAACTTCTTCTAGATATGGTCAAAAATTATATAGAAAATAATTTTATTCCATGTGATTGAAGTTATTTAAATATGTGTTTCTCTGGAAATTGAGTAATTTAAATTTGAGTTATTTAAATTTGAGTATTAGTATCCATGAAATTTAAATATAATTCGTCTCATATAGAAAATAATACAACATATAGAAAATAATAAACATGTAGAAAATAGTAACATACTTCAATATATAATGAAGTTACAGATTATCAGTTCCATGGCATTGCCTTGTAAAAAATTCGGTCCATTTGGATATTTTTTTTCGAATGCCCAGTACCCCTACATCTACTGCATCTCTTTGGTTCTCTTGACTCTTTATAATGAAGATCCATACTAGTATGGATACGAGTTAATGGAGGCATGTCCTTTGGTTCTCTGCAAAGTGCTGAATTCGGAAGCCATTCGTCATGCTCTATTGTTGGCCAATACTGTGAATTCGCGATAGGTGTGAACTCACATTTGTAAATAATTATTATCCTTTGTAGGTTAAAGCATTCATCCTCAAAGCTGTACGGGTCAACACCTTTAGACATACATACTGCGGTTGCATACCTACAAGGATAACTCCACGCTTGGAACTCACCACAGTCATACTATCTTCTTCTAAAGTCTACTCGAAATGTGTGGTGGTGTCCTCCTTCAGTGTTGCGTGTGGAATCCACAACATCAAAAATCTGTCCATTTAGGTCGAACCCGTGAACCATCATTGATCATCCCGGTTCAACATTCTTCTCCATTTTTTTTCACAAGATCGAGAGACCACACTTGTCCTCTATTTATCATAGCTTGAATTTTTGACCCTTTATCGGACTAAACTTTAGCCAACCTGTAGTATGTCTCTCTCACCAAGATTGTTACTGGGAGATATTTTGTTCCTTTTAATACACCATTTATGCACTCTACCAAGTTGGTTGTCATTTGACCGTATCGTCGTCCTTCATCGTATGATTGGGTCCATCTTTCTCTTTCTATATTATTTGCCCACACCCAAACTTCTTCATTGTATTCCATGGCCAAATTGGCCAACTTTCTCTCAAAATTGAGTTGTAGAAGTTCATACCCTATTTCATAAGATAATTCAATTATCATAAAAAATATTAGCTTGCAAAAATAGAAAACAGAAAATACATATCCATGCGTACAATTGCGCAGCGAAGATGAGGCTTCTTAAACTTTTAAGAGTGTTCTTGCCAATATGGCGTACACAGTAAGCTGGATAAGCATGCGGAGGGGTCCATCCACTATTTTCTTGATCAATTATTGCTAAAATATCCGTTGCTCTATCGGATATCAAACAAACACCATCTTCTTGTATGACATGATTGGGTAAATTACTCAAAAAGAATTTCCAAGCTTGGGCAGACTCTGATTCAATAATTGCAAAGGCAATCGAAAAGATATTTTCATCACCATCTTGTGTAACGACAATCAACAAAATATGCTTATAGCGTCCGTAAAGCCAAGTTCCATCGACTTGCACCATACGTTTGCAATATTTAAATACGTCGATACATGGCTTGAGCGTCCAAAACAATTTACCAAAGATTTTTTTCCTTCAAGAAGTTGACCTTCACGGTTGTAGGCATCAAATGTTGGATATATGACGATAGTCCCCGGAACGAAGTATACCATTACATTCAATAGAGTTGGTAACTCGTTGTACGAGTACTCGTAATTACCGTACACCTTTTTTAATGTCTTATCTCTTGCATACCAACCCTTACCATATTCAATCTGATACTTAAATTGTTGAAAGACGAATACCATAATCGTTGGCACAAAAACTCTTGGATTTGCTTCAACTAACATTTTCACGTGTCTGCTTATAATATCAGAGTCTAATTTTCGATGATCTTGACTAAGGGAATTTCGCAAACAAGTATGATGACCACTGTATTTTGTAATCTCCCAACAACTTTTTCTTTGAAGTTTGGAAACTCGAATCTTCCAATTACAATCTTGGCTATATTTAACACATTTGGCGAACAATGTTTTTGGACTTGATTCCTTCACAATAAAGTCTACATATTTTCTGATAGAATACTCTTTGATTGCTAATGTAGCTTATTCTTTTTCTGCAAATTAAATCCCAACAGATAACTCATCAGAAGAACCAGGAAATATCTGTGACAGTATCGAGTATTGAGGTGTCCTCATCATATCATAATCTATCAAATTCATATGAGCCGGAGGTTCATACCATGTAATAGCATTCTCAGTAGAAATAAATCCTTCATTACCAACCAAACAAAACTGATCACCAAGGTCATCACCGCTCAAATCTGGATCTACGGTTCCTTCGTCTTCACTTGAATCAACAAGAGATTCTCCCTATCGCACTTGAAGATGTTCAACATCAATGTCACTCATATCAACTGTCTACTCAATATTCGACATCGTCGATGTACAAGCATATGGGTTAAATTCATGCTCCGCCCCACTTTGCAACAAAGCAACAAAGCTGTCACCAAACCTATAAGGTTGGTCTTCAAACGCACTACCAAAACCCATCTGAGAAGAACTACCATATACATTTCTGGAAGAAAACGAAGCATTATATCTCCCACGTAACTCAACATGTATCGCAACACTTCAGATACATGATGGTTCATGCTCTGCAATCATAATTCCAACATCACTATCATCTTTAAGACATATTGTAGAATATCTAACAGGATCATCACAGGTCTTCCATCGATACTGTAAACGAACAATCTCAGCCCCTATTTTTTCTTCTATCTTCTGCTTAAGCTCTCTAAGAGAAATATCCTTCGAAAATTTCATCTTCTTAGTATTTCCCGTTTCAAATACGACACCAATATCATTTTTTATAATTTCTCCATCATAATGGATAACAACCATAAATATGTTACTCATTGTATCTGTACATTCAAAAAAATCACATTTTTGAATCAAAATTATTATAAATGATGATGTATTGCTACAATGTTCTAATGTAAAAAAATATAAAATCATATAGAAACTTCAACTTACTAGAAAATTTTCAAATATTTTCCCTCCTCCTTTTGCTTCTCTTCGAATTCTTCTTCTACTTCTTCACCAAATTTTCTTTCTTTCAGACTCTCTTCACATTACTAACCTACATCTTACTTATTTAACATAAAATAAATTTTATTTCCGAGTTTTAACCCTATAATATAATAATAAAAAAATAAAATTTCATCTTTATACCCCTACACCATATTTAATTTCTCAGCAACTTTATCAACTTTTCAATCAAACTCACTGCCCAAAAATTAAAGCCTGCTAAAATTATATACCTCTGCCCGAAGCACAATTATTTAATTTTTTCTAACTTTATTACTTTTTATCAGTCGAACACTCTGCCCGATACACGCGTGAATAAAGCCTGACACCTAGCTCAAAATATTTAATTTTTTTTATAAAACCATGAGGTCGGGTTGTGTTCTACCTGACCTCTCTATTATTTAATTTTTTTAAAACAACATGAGGTCGTGTTATGTACCCCACAACCTCTTGAATTTTAATTTTTTTTAATAAACCATGAGATCGGGTTGTGTTTTACCCGACCTCTTCATTTTTTATTTTTTTAAATTTTCATGAGGTCGGGTTGTGTTCACACCGACCTCTCCTATTTTTTATTTTTTTTAAATTTCATGAGGTCGGGTTGTGTTCACACCGACCTCACAATGCGACTGTTCAAACAACCATAGTTTTCAAAATAAAAACGGACCATCTATAGTTTTTTAAATAAAAAACTCAATAACAACATCCCACCAATTTTGCCGGAAAAGTTCAGATAATTATTAGAAAAAAATTATATATTTGATATTATAATTTTATTGATATTATTGTTTTGATATTTTAATTATTATTTTTATTAAAATACTATTTAATATTATATTTTTATTTTATTTTAGTATTTTTATCCTATAAAATTATAGAAAATAATGATATGATTTGCGTTCATAATAATTTTAACCAAAAAATTTATGTTATATATTAATTTAATTTAAAATTTTATTAATTTAAATATTATTATAATTGTAAATTTCTTTTTTTTTTCATCTTTCGGTTGATTTTTTTTGAGTTTAAAGAATAGACTAGAAGAGAATCAAAATTTTAAGATTTACAGATTAATAAGACTAATTTATAATACAATATTGAAGGATTTAAATTTTATGATTGATATACCAATGAGAATATGAAGGGTCAAAAAAAAATTTAGATGCTAAAATATATTTATAACCTAAAATATTATACTTTAATAATTCGAACAAAAATCTTTTTGTCTCTTTTCTGTGCCTCATTTCATGCCTCTTTGAATTTTTTAAAAAAATTTAATTTTAAACCCTAAACCCTTATTTTCTGTATCTTAAATCCTAAACCCTACACCCTAAAAAAATACACCCTACCTCTAATTCTCTAAACCCTAACCAAAACCTCTAACCTAAAACCCTAAACCCTCTAATTTAAAGTGGGGTCATAAATAGAGACATAAAGAGAGGGCAAACGATTTGCATCCTAATAATTCTAATGTATATCTGTGATTTTCCAAATATCAAAAAATTATTTTTGATATTTATTTTGAAAATACAAATAGTTTATGTATTATTTTGAAAAAAATTATTTTATATATTTATTTTAATAAAAAATATATTTTAAATACTTCATTTAACCGAAATATATTTTTATTTTTTTTATTTGAATCAAGTTTAAAATTTTTGAATCGAGTCGAATTTTTAGTGTTTATAAAAATTTTAGTTATAATTATTTATTATGTTATAGTATGATTTGATTATAATTTAAATATCTTTCTCTAATCATATAAGATATGTATATATTCATATTATTATATACTGATGTATATCATAAGAATTTAAGGTATAAGTCTCAAACTTAAAAATAAATTATTTAATTACTAAAATTTTTGAATTATTCAAATTTTTATGTTATAAATTTAAAACTTAAACTTTATTTATTTTTTTAAATCAAATCAAATTTATAAAATTTCAAATCGAGTAAAACTTGGCCATTTGCAATCTCTACCTGTTCATGTAGTTTGATAGAATATCTGTAGTTGCTGCAAAATTGTTCACCTTGTTGGTCGTATAACCAACCATTTAGTGGTTCTTTTGAACTGTTGCCATGCATGTTTCTCACTATCGGAAATGATCGGAGAAAATCACTCACGTTCATGGTTCGGTCATGGCCATAATGCCGTGTAGTTTGAGGGTATTTTTGTCCAATTAGAGTGATTTTGAAGATAAATCTCTCCTATAAATCCTATTGGCACAAGGCCCTAAGCACAAAAAACACAAGCAATTCATTTGCATAAAGTATTCCATCTATTGAGGTTCTCGAGTGCTTAAAAGATCTTGGCGGTTCTAATTATTTTTGTGGCTGAGTTCTTTATATTTTACGGTGGTTCGAGGTGTTACCACAGTGGTCCAACGAGCTCGACGGTAGTACAACCACATCTCATTTGGCATAAGGTTTTGACAATGCCTAGAGGTATTTATTTCGATCCTTTTCCGTTGCGTTTATGCTCGTTTAATGCTTACATTTGGTATGCGAGCCATGTTAAATCTCTGCCTTGATATGTTTAATTTTTCTCAAAATTAAAATGTCATTTTGATCTTTAAATTTTAAAATTTTGAGAAAAATTATGTTGCAGAACCTTTGTTTTAAAACCATAAGATTAATTTCTAAAATTTATTAATTTATTTTACTTAAATAAATTTTAGAAATTAAATATATAGTATTTGCCTAAATTAAGATATGTTATAACTTAGTTATATACATAAAATTAGGTACATAAAACTTTAATACTTATTGCATAAAGCTTTAGCAATAAAACTATAGAATATGTCTAGAGATCTAAATAATTTATTTAATTAGAGAATTAGCCACAACAACTTTAATTAAATAAAGTTATAATAAGGATCTCATAAGGACTAGACATAAAACGTTGCATAATGAACAAGCAACACTTTAAATAAAGTTTAGGGTTAATATCTAGCTAAGTGATTTTAATAATTTTATTTAGTTAAAGACTAACCACAACATCTTTAGTTAAATAACATTACTAAGGTTAAAAATCACATATAGAAAGCTTAGATATTAAATCCCTTAACATTAAGGTAAAAATTATTAGATGAATTTTTATAATTACCCACAGGAGTTATAAAAATAAATTTAATAATTTTTATATACAGGATAGAAAATATTCTATCAAATAAATCTAATCGAATTAAAAATTTAACCCACAGACAATTTTTATGTCACTAGATTCATTATTTCTATAATTTGCATTGGTAAATTATAGCGTATGTTATGCCTCAAATTTATATTAAGCATGTATGTCAATTTATTTTGCAGCATTATTACCTGTGAATATCTCTGATAATAAAGTAGATATCCCTGAATTAACTATTGAGAACTTTAAGTTCTGGAAGGAAGACATTCATCTTCAATTAGGGTGTATGGATATTGACTATGTTATAAGGAAATCTGAACCACATATAAGTGACACCAACAATCAGGCTGATCTTGCTCTATTTGAAAAGTGAGAGCGATCCAATCGCTTAAGTATTATGTTCATTAAGAGCAAAGTTCCTGCTGATGTTCGTGGCTCAATTGAGCATTATGAGAATGTCTAAGAGCTATTAAAGGCTATAGAGAAACAATTTCAAACTTCTCAAAAGTCTTTAACCAACACCTTAATTATGAAGTTCACATCTCTAAGGCTCACTACGGTGAGAGGTGTGCGTGAACACATCAATAAGATGGTGATTTGACAGTTCGATATAAGGCACTTGAGGTTCAAATGTTTGAATCTTTCCTGGTGCACTATATATTGAACACTCTTCCTCCTCAATACGGGCCATTTAAGATCTCTTATAACAAACATAAAGATAAATGGTCTATTGATGATCTTTTGACCATGTGTCATCAAGAAGAGGGAGACTCATACTAGAGATGGGAGAGAGTGCACTCACGGTTACTCAAGGAAAACATTCAGTCCAAGCCAAGCAAAAGGGGAAAGCAAAAATGCAACCCCAAGCTGACATCAAGAAAGAGTCCATGTGTTTCTTCTGTAAAAAGAAGGGACACATGAAGAAGGACTGTGTCAAGTATAAGGGCTGACTTGAAAGGAAAGGTAAATCAATCTCACTTGTTTGTTTTGAGTCAAATATGGTTAATGTTAATTATAACACATGGTGGATTGATTCTGGTTCTACTATCCATGTCTCAAATTCCTTACAGGGATTAAAAAACCTGAGGGAACTAGTGAGAGCTGAGCGATACATCTATTCAAGAAACAAGATGCAATCGCATGTGGAAGTTATTGGGACCTGCGAATTAGTGCTTAATAGTGACTTTGTTTTAATTTTAGAAAAGACTTTTTATATTCCTAGTTTTTCTAGAAATTTGATTTCCGTTTCAAGACTTGTACCCTTGGGGTATTGTTTTAATTTCTCAAATGTTGGTTTCAATTTATTTTATAAATCTGAAATTGTTGGAAATGGAATTTTATGTGATGGTCTTTACTCTATTGATATAAAATAATGTCACTCATAATGTTATGTACATTCAAACTGATACTAAGCGTTGTGTTATAAATGAAGATTCCTCTATTTTATGGTATTGAAGATTAAGTCATATCTCCATTGAAAGGATTAAAAGATTAGTAAATGATGGGGTACTCAATACCTTGGATTTTACTGATTTTGATACTTATGTAGACTACATTAAGGGTAAGCAGACTAACAAGTCAAAGAAAGGTGCCAAGAGGAGTTCGACCATATTGGAAATCATCCATTCTGATATCTGTTGCCCAGATATGGATGTGCAAGGTCAAAAATAATTCATCACCTTTATAGATGATTACTCACGATACATGTATCTCTACATGCTTCATCATAAAAGTGAAGCATTAGAAGCCTTTAAGGTTTTCAAGGTTGAAGTAGAGAAACAATACGGTAAGCAAATAAAGATTGTGAGAACAGATAGAGGTGGTGAGTATTATGGTAGATACACAGAAGATGGACAAGCACATGGTCCATTTGTGAAGTTTCTTCAAGAAAACGGTATAGTTTCCCAATACACCATGCCAGGCTCACCTGATCAGAATGGTGTTGTGGAAAGAAGAAACCGAACTTTAATGGAAATGGTGCGAAGTATGCTTAGTAGCTCTAAGCTACCTAAGTCATTATGGGTTGATGCTCTCAAGACGGCTGTGTATATATTAAACCGTGTTCCAACCAAGGTTGTCTCAAAGACACCTTTTGAGTTATTCAAAGGTTGGAAACTGAGTTTGCGACATATACGCGTATGGGGATACCCGTATGAAGTGAGAATTTATTACCCTTAAGAAAAGAAACTGGACCCAAGGACTATTAGTGGGTATTTCATTGGATCTGCCAAAAAGTCCAAAGGTTACAGATTCTATTGTCCATCTAACAACACTAGAATTGTGGAATTAAGAAATGTAAAATTTCTTGAGAATGACTCAATCAGTGGGAGTGATCTGTCTCTGGATTCAATATCCGTAGATCAACCATCCACTTTAAGTGAGAGATTGATTATCATATATAACACCCCTCAAGCTCAATTGGGTGTTCAATAACCAATCAATGAAGTTCCACAAGCTGCTGAAAATACTCCAATAGATCAAGCTGTTCAAGAAATTCCAGAAATTATTGAACAACCAGTTGAACAACATGATCCACAAGAGAATGTTGATTCAACATTAATAAGATCTATTAGAGAAAGAAAATCAACAATTTCTATTGACTATTTTATGTATTTACAAGAATCTGACTATAATTTTGGAGCTGAAAATGACCCTGAGTCATCTTCAAGTTCCATGATCTGCAATGAGTCATAATTTTGGTATGATGCTATGAAGGATGAGATGAATTCTATGAAGAACAACGAAGTTTGGGATCTTGTAGCAACATAGAAACCAAAAGAGGTATACATGAAACATTCCATATGCTTCTGCTGTTGGAAGCCTGATGTATGCTCAAGTCTGTACAAGACCTGACATTGCATTTGCCGTTGGGATGTTGGGAAGATATCAGAGTAATTCAGGTATAGACCACTGAAAAGCTGCAAAGAAGGTTTTGAGATACCTTAAAGGGACAAAAGAATACATGCTTACATATAGACGATCCGACCATTTGGAGGTGATTGGCTACTCTGATTCAGACTTTGCTGGTTGTGTTGATTCACGTAAATCAACATCAGGTTACATATTTATGTTTGTTGGCAGAGCTATATCTTGGAGGAGCATTAAGCAGACTTTGACTGCTACTTCCACTATAGAGGCCGAGTTTGTTTCATGTTTTGAGGCTACCTCACATGGAATATGGTTAAAGAGTTTCATTTCTGGGCTTAGACTTGTGGACTCAATCTCTAGGCCATTAAGGATATATTGTGACAATTTAGCTGCTGTCTTTATGGCTAAGAACAACAAAAGTGGAAGTCGAAGTAAACACATCGACATTAAGTATCTAGCCATAAGGGAACTTGTTAAGAAAAAGAAAGTGGTCATTGAGCACATTAACACTGAGCAGATGTTAGCTGATCCTTTGACTAAGGGCATGCCACCACATAAATTTAAGGATCATGTTGTCACTATGGGACTAGTTCCTACTTTATAATTTTTCATTGTATGAACAATTCTGTTGAAACTCTAATAAAGTTTGATATTTCTCATTTATGTTGTGTACACATTAAGTTAATTGTTTCGAGAAATATCGCTAAAGTTTGGACCTAGAATAAACATTGAGTTTATTCATTAAGTATATAGGCTAAAGCGTTAAGACTTGATGTATTGTGATACATGGAAGATACAACTCAATCATAAGAGGAAGTGTCGCCATGATTCATACATTATGTTTTAACTTTAAGTTTTCACAGACAAACGAACCAAGTGGGAGAATGTTGATTGTATAACCAACCATTTAGTGGTTCTTTTGAACCGTTGCCATGCATGTTTCCCACTATCGGAAATAACTGGAGAAAATCATCCACGTTCATGGTTCGGTCATGGCCATAATGTCGTGTAGTTTGAGGGCATTTTTGTCCAATTGGAGTGATTTTGATGGTAAATCACTCCTATAAATACCCATTGGCACAAGGTCCCTAAGCACAGAAAACACAAGCAATTCATCTGCATAAAGTATTCCATCTATTGAGGTTCTCGATTGCTTAGAAGATCTTGGCGGTTTTAATTATTTTTGTGGTCGAGTTCTTTATATTTTACGGTGGTTCGAGGTGTTACCACGATGGTCCAACGAACTCGACGGTGGTGCAACCATATCTCATTTGGCATAAGGTTTTGACAATGGCTGGAGGTATTTATTTCGATCTTTTTCCACTGCGTTTATGCTCGTTTAATGCTTACACACCTCAGGCCCAAGCTGGGTTTTATCAGGGGCTAACTTGTTTCACAGAATATCCATGAAGCAACTACAAGTAGCAAGTATGAGTGATTTGAGATCGAGTTTGGACAAGTTCAATTCAGTTTAATTTGTAAAAATCATATTGAATTCGATTCAGATTGAAGGTTCGACGAGCTTGAAATGAAACAATATTATAGGACTTAACTAAGCATGAAGCTTGTCAGGTTCGACTTAAACTCGTTAGTCTTGATTCTGCTCCAAATGAACAATTTTATTATAATTTCTTATAAAAGATAAGAACTCGTTAAAAAACTCTTTATAACCAACATTAAAATAAAATTCAATATTAGAAAAGGAAAAGGTTGTCCAAAAAATAGATTAATCCAAATAACCAAAAAAAATATTTTTACGATACAAGCACATAATGTCTAATTTATTTTAATAAATTTATCTTTAATAGATTTCTCCCGATTTATTTTATTAATTTTCTTTTATTAAAACAAATACTTTTAATATATATATATTTCGTGCTTGTTCATGAACTTTTCGAACTGAACTTGAGTCAATTCGTCTCGATTTGTTAAGATCTCAAACCTAAATTAAACTTACTTGAACCCGAATAACTCGTGAGCTGGTCAGACTCATTATTAACCTATAACAATTATTCGAACTTTTGTTAGAAGTTTGAATATCCGTATCACTCAAGTCTCGAAGGTGAACAATTTTGCAGCAACTACAGATGCTAAAGTACAAGCGCAAATTTCACCTACAATATCAACCAGCTATTCAGAAATAAATATGGGAAATATGGGAAACCAAATCTAGAGAAATGAACTTAAAGATCAGTGGCGTAACTGAATAGAGGTGTGTTTTGTTCATTAATAAACTCGTTTATAAGCTTATTTGTCAAATTCTCTTTTTCTTTTATTTATTTAAATTTTAGGTATTGATGAAGATAGGAACTAAAATGAGTATCGGGTAAATTTTAGAGTTCCAACTATAAAACCTAACGAATTTAAGGACTAGTAGTGTAATTTTATAAATTCTCTCTGGCTTGCAAATAAAAGGGTAGAAAGAGGAAAAATTATTAGACGAAACTTAAGGTTCACTGTGTCATTCAGGGTCTCAATCAATCAAATTCGTCCATTTTATTTTTTTCAAGGTGAATCGTTACCTTTTTTCTACATTTAATTAGAGAGTGTGTAGTTATTAGGTAGTTATTTTGAGATGAACAAACCATATTAGTTGGACCACAAATGACTTGGTAAACTTGGTTAATCTAATAATTTCACTAGAAAGAGAGTGTCCGTTGCTGAAAATGTTCATGAATGTTAAACGAATATATTTACGAACGATAAATGAATATATTGTCGAACATTTAAACGGGTATGTTCGTAAACATATGTTTACAAACATTTAAATGAATTTGTTCACTAACGTTAAACGAATATGTTCATAAATATTAAAGAAACGAACACGATATTAAAAATTTAAACATGCATGAACACCTTCAAAAATAAACAAATAACCACATACACAACTTTATTCATTTAAACTCGGTTCATTTACACCTGTTCATTCCCTATCTTAAGACTTCAAATAGAACAACACCATCCTTTCAAACTAAAGAGCAATGAGCACATACTTAATAGAACCTACCTTTTTTGCTGAGAGTGTGGATGGATTACTTAACATGTATATGGACACCTATTGCCATGATCAAGATGGTGATGACGCAGAAATATATAACCCCATGGATCAAGATGGCTATCCCACTGGTGCACATGTTACCGAACTCTATCACCCTCGTCCTCGACGGCAATTGGCACATCAACCCCGGCGACAACACGATAAACAACACTACCGCAACAACCACCGGTCCCCAATCTGCATTCATTTCTCCCTCCGAATCCTATTCTAATGTCCCTTGCATTTTATCAAGGGTTTTCTTGGTGACTAAGGTGGCGATGATGATATGTTAATTAAACTTTGTGAGAAAGAAGAGATAAGGTGAGGCATGCAAATGTTAGTGGCAAATCCCTTTGCTTCATTTGGTGTGCTTTATTGCTTTTTCTAAAGATATTATTTACATTAGTGGAAGAGATAAATGGAATACAAGTTGAGCTCTTTGCTTTATGATCTTGTTTGCCTTATTAAATTATTGTACACAGACAGGGAGCTAGGATCAAATATCGGGAGGGATAAAGGTCTATTAAGTCTTTAAATCTAAAATTTGGGAAGGACAAAAATCTTATTTTTTTACTATTTAAACTAATTAAAATACAATTATACTAAAAAAATTGGGAGGGACAAAAGCTAGGGGTGTTCATAACCGGGTACCCGAGATTTTAGATACCAAAACGTCGGCCCATGATTCGACCCATAAAAATAGGGTACTCGCAAATTGGGTACGCGTAAAATTCGGGTACCCATGTTAATTTTTTTATATTTTTTAAATTTATTTTTAATATATAAGAAACACTTAAAATTTTATGGTATATATTTCAAACACAAAATTATTGATTTAAAATAGGTTTTAAAGAAATTTTTGGATATATATGCATATATTAAAATTTATCTAAAAGAATATATTATTCTCGATCATAATTTTTCTTTCAAATCTCATATTGACAAATTAATATAAATATTTATGAAAAATTCAAATCTTAAAAGTTTATAATACAAGTATAAGTTAAGGATTTAAAATTAATTTTAGAGAAAAATAATAAAAAAGATATAGTAAAAATATAATTTAAAATTTAAAAATATATATTTATTAAAATTACCGGATCGGGTCGGATAACCGGTTCTTAAAAAATTTCGGCCCTGACCCAACCCAACTACTTGAAAAAAATATGGGTCGAGTACCCGACCCAAAAAATTCAAGTATTTTATTATAAATACCCGATAATTTTTAATCGGGTAGACAGGTTAACGGGTCGGGTATTTTTAAACACCCCTAACAAGAGCCCCTCCCATGTTAAACATGGCTCTGTCGCTGGATTTAATTCACTAGAAATAAGGATGGACCGAGAGATAGTGGTATTCAAAACCGGCCTAATGAGTACCCAACAGTCCAATAAATTCAATATCAATATTATATTATTACTATGTTTCAATCTTTTTATTTTTTAAATTTATATTATGAGTTTATTAGGTTAATGAGTACCCATTGAACCGTTTTGAACACCCCTTCCGAAAGGATATTAGGATACAAATGTGCCTTAGAAAAATTCAAAATCTTTTATAATTTATGTATTTTTTATTTATACTTTTTTAATCAAGAACTCTAAAATTTTATAATTGTAGACTCCTACATTTCTAATATAATTTATTGAAATTCATACCTGAAATATAAAATTTTGTATCTGTCTCACTAAAATAACCAGCTTCTTGTTGATTGGGACCTAACTAGCAGCATCTTGGGATCTTTCTTGCCATAAATCATATGGTCATCGGGTAAAAATCAACGATGATTAAGAAGTACTTTACTATATCTGAAAAGAAGGCAATCTAGTTGAGCAAGAGAAGCGAAACTTTCAAGTAGTTAACATGTTAATTTTATTAATGGAGGAAAGCAACTAAAAAGGAGCTGCAACCCGTATACATAACGAGTAGAAATAGAGTTAAGATTTAATATTAAAAGGGATAAAAATCTATTAAATTCTTAATTTTAAATATTAAAAAAAATAAAATTTTTTATTTATTTAACATTTAAACTGAAAAGAGTTAAAATTATAATTATACCAAAAATTTGTGATAAATAGTTTTGTCCTTGATAACGAGGTAGTTTTATAAGGGTGAAAATAAAAATTCTAAATCTCTTCCGTATTATATTAACCCTAAACCTTAAACTTTAAATTATAAACCCTTACATTAAAACCCTTAAACTCTAGACAATAAAATTAAAACGTTTGTGAAAATAAAAAAATATCGTTTATATATGAAATATTAATTCATAATATATATATCATATATAATTATATAAATCCATTTAAATATAAAAATCAATAAAATAATATTATAAATATTTAAATTTAAACTTGACATCACTCGAAAAACTTAAATAAAATATAAATGTTTAATTTAATTTTTTTTATTCGAATCGAATATCAACGCGTTGAACAAATATATTGGTAGGCAGGACAAAATCAGTGGCCACAAGGAACCATCTCCTAAGCTCAGACAAACTTGAAACGACAACGACAACGACCAAGAGGAATACCAAGAACAAACCAAACATCATTGAAGCAGAACTGATCCTAAAAACATTACAATTTGTTAACATTATGAAATCCAAGGGATTTGAAAAAATTGTAACCATTAATCAATATAATTGTTAAATTTTATAAATTAATCAATTATTAAAGTTAAATAATTCAGTTAACTTAGCATAAACATTACTCGATGAAACTCGTGATTACGTGAGGATCCTAGTTGAATAAATTTTTTTTTTTATTTTTTTATTGTGTTTATTTTTTATGTCCCATCTTAAAAAAAACTTAAAAATTTAATTCCGAATTTTAACCTTAATTTTTATATCCTAAATTCTAAACCTACGCCCTAAAAAATACGTATTATCTCTAATTTTTTAAATCTTAACCATAAATTTTAATCTTAAATCATAAACCTTAAATCTTAAATCCACTATTTTAAAGTGCGGATAATAGAAGAACCGGCGGTTTATACCTATGTAATACACCCCTTCTATCCATTATTATTTTAATGAATTTACCAAATTAATTCCACAAGTAGAACAACTGAAGCAATCCATTCCGTATGTTAAAAAAGATCAAACCACATCAAATTTTTTGTCATTAGGGTAGTCAAAATCGGGTACCGGTCAATTTGAATAGTATTGATTTTGGTTCCGGTAATTATCGGTTCTTAAAAATTGAAATCTGTTTCGGTGCCGGTTACACTGGATCCTAAATTTTAAGAATCAGTCCCGTTACTGGTGGTATCGTTTTCAATATCGGGTACCTGATCAATTAGTTTATTCTTAAAAAAAATTGAGTAATTGGAGAAAAAAATCAATCACCAATAATAATATTAAATAATAAAATTAGAATATTGTAGACTTGAAAATTAAAGTTTTAAAACTAGTCATACTCATAATATTCATACATAAAGAGAAAGTTTGATAAGAGAAATAAAAAAAAAATACCGGATATTTAGTATTGGTCTCGGTCCTACTTGGTACCTAACGGATACCGAGTTAAAAAAATCAAACTTCAATCTCGGTCCCAATTATGACCAAAAATTAAATTTTGGATCCAGTCTCGGTTCTACCAGAACCAATACCAAATAAAAATCTACTGGGTATTATCGGATCCGGAACCGAGACCGGGTAATCGGGTTTTTGCCCGCCCCTGCTTGCCATAATATTCTCCAAACGAAAGATTAATAGAATTATTGTAAATCTTTCTCAAATCTCAGCACTCCCTTTGTTATTGCTTACTTATCTTCTGTTCCAACACATCATTTTCTTGCCTCAATAGCTTCGCCTGTTGAAAGGAAAAACATAAACCCTAGAGTCACAGACTAACAGTCTTGCATTTCATTTGTTCTACTATTGGAATGCTTTACGTTTTGACCTCTAAACTTAAACATTTCTGATAGACTGATACCATAGTAGCACATGCAAAGTGGCAAGAAATTTGAAGGAAAAAAAGGTTTAAACGATGAAGTATACCTTCTCAGTCATTGCTGCAACAGTTTCCTTCAGTACCTGCGTCTGCAATGCATATATCAGTCTTATTCCATGAGCAGCAGTATAAAGGTGAAATAGTTTAAGCCCCAACAAGCTAACCTTTAGGTGTCTGGTTTGTCTTAATAAGGAAGACAATTGAGTCTCAAGTTCTATGAGCTGTGGGATGTTCAGGTGTTCAATGTGTTGGTCTTCCAATTGTCTGAAAAATAGGACTAAAATCCAAATATAAATGATAATTAATCCCCATTAAAGGTCAAACCAGCATAAATGTAGCCAAAGTGATTTAGATTTACCTTTCAACCTGTTCCAGTAGGCTACCACCTTCCCCAATATCCTTCAACTCATCAGAAGTCTGTTGTTGATTATAGTCATAAATTTTTTCAAAAGGAACATAATCGAAACGAACACACCTTCTAACACATAACACGAAAGCATACAACGAGCAAAACATGATAGATGGTCGAACGGAAAGACGAATAGTTTGCACATGGAAGATGACAATCTTAAACAGTGTTGTTAGGATACTGACTAGCTAGATATGTTGGACGGATTTCAATCTTTGTGTTCAATTTTGCATCAAGAATCTTGACAAACCTTTTCTTTATTCACAATGTTGGAAATATCAGCTTCTTCCTCTACATGAAGTACATAGCGGTCAAGGACTTGCCTCAAGCTGAGATACAAATTCAGACATCAAAGTCATTAAAGAGAATACACCCAGCATCCATTATCACAAACGAGTGAAGAAAACTACAAATACATGATATCTTATGTATCTCGTTACCTCAAAACTAAATACATGTTATAAAAAACACTTTCACAACTTCTCTCCAAAAGGCATCTATACAACATAGTTGTCCGCAATAGTTGCAAAGCAAACAAAAAGATTACTCTCTCTAAAATAAATATATCTCATAAACTCAATTACTAAGCAATTTCCAATCATTAAAATATCCAAAACATACTTTGAAACTAATTTGTTATAAGATAAGAAGAAATATAATGATCACTCGATAAAAGAAACATTAAAAGTTAGGTGCAAATCGTCTACCTCCTTCCACTGATGACGGTGACCGACAACAATCATCCCCTTTATCTTTACCCTTCTGACACACCCGACATAAATTTGGTGTCGCACCAGCTTACTGGACCTGAGAATTATAACATCTAGATTCGTTCCATGCGAATTGCGTTGCTTGCCAAAAACATGCTCGGATTTATCGATGGTAAATGTTGCAAAGAATCTTATGACGGCAATCTGCATTCGCAATGGGAAAGATGCGATGCGATTGTTCTTTCCTGGATTCTTAACTCTGTCATTCAAGATCTCTCAGTTGTAGTTGTGTTTGCTTCTAGTGCAACAGTAATATGGAGTGACCTTAAAGAAAGATTCGATAAAGTCGACATTTCTAGGGGTTTTACTCTTCATCGGTCGATTGCTACATTGGTCCAAGGTGATTCTCATGTTCCTATCTATTACACTCGTCTCAAGCTCTTGTGGGATGAGTATAATGCCCTTGTTTTATTTACTACTTGCGATTGTGACGTTGCTCAGCAGAATTCTGCTCATCTTGTTCAACAAAAGTTGTTCCAGTTTCTAATGGGACTGAATGAAACTTATTTTGTCATTTGGAGTCAAATATTTCTCATGAAACCCCTTCCCACGGTGAATTAAGCGTACTCTATGATTGAAAAGAAGAGTCTCTATAACACCCTAAATAGGACTTAGGAGGAACTATTGAATAATTGATAATTTAATTAATAGGGGACTCAATTGAAACAAAGGAAAGTTAAAAGAGCTAAATCAAAGTAATTTAAATGAAACAAAAATAAAACCTAAGAGTTGTATGTTAAACTCTTGGAAGTTGATAGTGGAAATTCCATGTGGCATAAATAGACCAATGAGATTCAATATAATAAGATTTTCTCATTATCTAATAATAAAAAAATAGAAAAAAGGAGTGAGAAATGAAATTTTGCCTATTCTCTTCTTTCTCCCCTTTGTACCGAGAAATAAGAAAAATAGAGAGAAGAGAGAAAATCCATGGAAGCTTAAGAAAACAAGCTTGAATTCTTACAAAATAAGACGAGTATTTAAGCTTTTAGCTAAGAGAACATGAAATCCTTGCTTGGTTAGGCAATTAAACTTGGAAATCAAGTCTAAATAGCTTGGTAATTTTTTTTTTCATAATTGAAATAGTGAAGGCTTAAGCTCTTGGATCTTGAATATTTCTATGATACTTTTATCTTAGTATGATGTTAGAAATTTGTTAGGCTGAGTTATGGAGTGTAAATTTGTTGGCTTAGGATGTTAGAAACTTAATTTAAAGTTGGTTATCACTTGATTTTGGTTTTAGAAGCATGAGCAAGTAAGTTAGGAAGCTTGAAATTAGGATTTTGAAAATGTCAAATGTGTTAAGTAATTAAACGTTAGGTATTCATGAGAATAAGTTGCTGTAAAATGAATTATAAGATGTTAATTTTTATGTTTAAGATGCTGGAAAATTATAAGAACAAGCTTGGATTAGGATTTAAATCCATGGAATGTAAAATAGCCAAATCTGCTAGAACATATAATTCTCGGTAGCCATTTTGGAAAAAGTCCCTAAGTCGAAATTGATAGAATTAAAGACTGAAAATTTTAGTCTAACACCTCTATGAATCTAGTTTAAGTGAAAATTTATGGCACATCGTTTAGAGTTGCGTAGTGAAAGTTATAAGCCAATTGGTAAAGGTAGTTCAAGCTATCCCATAACTGAACAAATCTGACTTTAAATGAAATATGGTGCTAAATGATTAGAAATTAAAATGCGAGGTTAAAATAGTCATGTAAAGGATCCCCTTAGGTTTCTAAGGGTATAAAAAATGCTAAATTCGGATAAGAGAGCTAGGAGATATGCCAATTTTTCTAAGAGGTAGCAGACTTGTCCTAGAGGATAGATTTAAATCTTGTATTTGTTATGCATATGAATACTTGAATTAAGTGGGTTTAATGCATTCTAATGAATAGTTATGAGTGTATGGTTTATTAGAGGAACCAAACGAAGGAGATAATGAAGAGAACAAGAGGCAAAAGCATACAAGGAAGAAGGGCAATGAGATTACCATATACAACCCTTGATTGCTCGAAAATATTTTTGAGTGTAGCAAACTTTAAGGTTAGGACTTAGGTTCTAACCACCCTCTTGTATTTAAATTTTTATGTAATTGGACTAAACTTATATTCGATAAAAAGGGAAGGAGGCTAATGTGTTTGATAACTTGTATGATGCCATGACTTGATTTCTAGATTGTGAGGACTAGCTTAGGTAATGTGCATAGCTTGGAAATGTCGAGGTAAGTTACGGCAAGTGGCTATGGGATGCCAGGTATGTGAATCATGCATGAGGCATGTATATGATGATATGAATGTTTTGTTTGATAACATGATAAGAATGTTCTTGTTGATAACATGTTATGGATATTTGCTTTTGTGATAAGAAACTTAATACGAATTGAAAGATGCTCAAATGGATAATGAAACTCTTACTGAGCCTTGATCGATAGTTTTTCATAGGTAGTACGGCATGCCTAGAGTTTGATCTCGTCTGTTAGTAGTTCGGTCTTTTGCCCAATACTCCGAAACTTCTATTTAGTACTTCGGTACTTCTATTCAGTAATTCATGTACTTTTGATTGGTGATTAGTCACCATTTTCTAGATACCTTGGGTATCTTTTGTTAGTGCCTTTGGTATTTTTGTTAGGTATTTTGTGTACCTTTTGTTGACTCGATTACCTGGTCTAGCTAATATCAAGGTAATAAATGATAACAAATCGATTACATGCTCTTGTTATATGATATATGTCTAAAATATTTAGACTTAGGGTTGCCTTAATATGTACCTAAAAAGTACTTACCACTCGTTTGTTTCCCTCCTTCCAAAAAACAACAGTTAAGGAGCAATACTAAAGTGTTTCTAAGAAGCAAGCATCAAGCAAGCAAGAGAAATATGGTATTTTATAAATTTTTTAACTCTTAGAATTTGGTAGCATAGTGAACTTGTTATGTTATCATTATTCATTTAGGGATTTATCCATGAAATTGTATATAATGCCTTTTTTTGTATTTGGCATGCAAGCTAGTGAACCAAATATGTTGGCTTGTGAGCTTAGTTTTACATTAGTTTGCCATAGTAAAAGTGTTTGGCATGAATGTTAGTGAATGATGTTTTGGTTAAAGGTTATAGAATTGTTAGGTTTGTTCTTTGTTTTCTAAACATGCTAGAAATATCCCTTAAAGTCTAGGAATGAATTGAGTTAGATAGTTTACTTTTGGATAGAGTTTAAATAACTGAAAATCTTAGAACCTTTAAAATTGTGAAGGAGTATCGATACCAATTGCATGAGTATCGATACCCCATTGAAAAAGAATCAAGCACGATAGGCAGATGTTTTGAAACACCTAACTTCTGTTTCGGTACCTAAAGCTCCAGTATGCTTCTTGTTTCGATACCTCTTTGGGGATGTATCGAAATAGGGTTAGGTATCGATACACCATAAGTATCGATACAGGTAAGATATTCTAGCCTTAAGTCATCGATTTAGCATATCGAAACACTGAGGGAGTGTTTCGATACCAGTAGTTTCGATAGTGCTCTAGAGGTGTATCGATACTGCTGGCCTTTCTGTTCAAAATTTTTAAGGTTGATGTTTAGAGGTCTTACATTTTAGTTTAGTGGTTACTAAGGTTGGTTTATGATCAGAATAGGCCCCAAGTATTAGATTAAGTTCAAGATTGATTAACAAGTGACTTGTAAATTGGAAAAAGTTTTAAATTGATCCGAAATTTGATATGTAACACATAAGTTTAACTTGAAATGTATTAG
Source organism: Abelmoschus esculentus (assembly GCA_035048815.1). Classification (NCBI taxonomy): domain Eukaryota; kingdom Viridiplantae; phylum Streptophyta; class Magnoliopsida; order Malvales; family Malvaceae; genus Abelmoschus; species Abelmoschus esculentus. The sequence goes on along the minus strand of JAUCBN010000026.1, from coordinate 3,921,110 downwards.
AAATAATTACAAAGATCGGTTTAGTACAAGTAATGTTTGGTCGATTACATGTTCACAATTTTGGGTGACGCTCTGTCTCCTAACCAGGGTAGGGGTGTCAAATCTTTAGTGGTATCAGAGCTTTCGGTTAAGAATTTCTCAGACCGAATCATGTGTCTTGCATCATATAGGATTGAAATATGTCACCTAGGAATTTTATATCGTACTTGCTTGTGTTCTTTCTTATTTGAATATTTTCTGTTTTCCCTTTGTAGAATGGTTGATACAAGACTAGCTCTAGGTGATGAAAGTCCCGAGGGCTCGTCTATTGATGGTGATAGTGTGAGGATGGAACCGAATCTTCCACAAGAACAAGAACAAGAACAACCTCCGGTAGAAGCTACACATGAGAAGTTAGCCCCTATCATCCAAAATATTCAAAGAGAGTGTCTCCTGAGTATAAAAGAGATGTTTGATCAGTTAGTGTCTAATCGTAGATAAGATCTTCCTACTTCTCCTGTTGTTACTATACTGAGTGGAGCACCTATTGAGAAACTTGCCCGATATCAAGCTCATACTTTTGCAGGTATTAATAAGTAAAGACCCGAGGAACCTGAACAGTTGTTGGAATGTTCCACCCAAATTCTGACCAAGCAGTTACAGTGTTCAGATGAGCACAAGATTGAATGTGTTATCTCGCTTCTAGTTGACGAAGCCTTGAGTTAATGAGAGACTACGATCTTAACTGCACTTACCGACTATCATTAGGGACTTCTTTATTGAAGAGTTTAAGAAAAAGTACATATGTGAGCAATATCTGGCTGAGAGAAGAAGCCGATTGTTGTATCTTAAGTAGGCTAATAGGCCTATTGAGCAATATGTGGCTGATTTTTGCAAGTACTGAAAATATAAAGTAGAGTACATTAAGACCGAGAAGCAGAAACGTATAATGTTTATTGATGGGTTGAATGATGAAATAAGACCTATTTTCACAGCTTTGGGAATCACTAACTTCTAGATTCTCGTTAATCAGACTATTGCAACTAAAGCTAAAATGGAATTAGAAATTAAAAGAAGCGTAAATGGGAGGATAAATCTGATTGAAATGTAAAGAAAACCAAGCACCATAAGGAAGGCTCTTCAACCTACAATCATGAATCTAAGAGTCATAATATGCTGAGACCTAAATCGGCAAATAGACCTTCAGCCTCGGTTGCCTCTATTCATAGCATTGGAATTCTGGAAATACTATTGCTTGTTAGTATTTTCAGAAGTTTCTTCCTGGTTAGGTGAAATTATGTTATGCATGTGGTGGATCACATCACTTTATCAAGGATTACCCTCAGATCCCTAACAAGGGTACCATTCAGTCTCGTACAAATCAAAGTTCTCCATTTCAGAATAGAAACAAGGGTTCAAGACAAGCATATTCAGGGAATTAAGGTAGAGGGACAAACCATCAGCCAACTTTTACTCGTCAGGAATCTCGAGATCCTGCCAGAATGTACAACATCCGTGGTAGAGGAGAGGAAGAGTCTCATGATGTTATTGCAGGTACTGTTGAATTAAATTTAAGTCATGCATATATTTTAATTAATTCAGGATCAACTCACTCCTTTATATGCTCTGATATGCTTGAGAAAGTTAAATCGAAGCCTGAAAATATTGCTAAGGGTCTTGTAGTATCAAACCAAATAGGAGTTATAATGAATGTTAACCTTGTTTGTAAAGACTCTTCGATCAAAATTTAAAACATTCCTTTTCAAATTGATCTATTTGTGCTACTGGTATGTGAGTTTGACCTAATATTGGGGTTAGACTGGTTGACCAAACATGAAGCTTGGATCGATTGTTAGAATAGAAGATTGTATCTTTGAGGTTTAGGAAAGGAGACAATCCTCCTAATTGATAAGAAGCCAACCTCGATATTTGTTGCTATGGTTCTATGAGATGAATATGATTTGGGGTTGCCAAAAATTCTTGTGGTTTCTGAGTTTATTGATATTTTTCCCCGAAGAACTCCTTGAACTTCTTCTAACCAAAGAAGTGGAGTTAGGGATAGAAGTTTATCCTGAGACTAATCCGATGTCAATCACTTCTTATAGAATGACAACAATAGAATTGAAAGAACTCAAGAAGCAAGTCCAAGAGTTAGAAGATAAAGGATTCATTCTGCCTAGCTCCTCTCCTTGTGGGTGCTCATATCTTGTTCGTAAAGAAGAAAGATGGTATAATGAGGCTTTGTATTGACTATCGACAACTGAATCAGGTTACTATAAAAAAAATACACTTTGCCAAGAATTGAAGATCTATTTGATCAACTCAAGAACGCTAAAATATTCTCCCGGACTGATCTTCTATAAGGTTACTATCGAATGCGAGTAAAAGAAGAATATGTTCCTGAGACTTCTTTCAGAACTCGTTACGGACATTACGAATTCTTGGTGATGTCATTTGGATTAACCAATGCCCCGGCTACATTCATGGATCTCATGAATTGAATATTCAAGCCTAATCTTGATAAATTTGTGGTCGTCTTTATTGATGATATTCTGGTGTACTCTAAAAATAAGGATGAACACTCTGAACACCTTCGAATCTTTTTATAGACTCTTCGAAAATGTCAGTTGTTTGCTAAGTTCTTCAAATGTGAGTTCTGGTTATCAGAGATGTCATTCCTTGATCATGTTATCTCGTCCTAAGGAATTAAAGTCGATGTTAAGAAAGTGCAAACTATTTTGGACTGGAGACCTCCGAGGAATGTTGGTGAGGTTAGAAGTTTCCTTGGTCTAGCTGGGTATTATAGAAAATTTGCTAAGGGATTCTCCATTATTACTTTGCCCTTAACTAAACTCCTCCAAAAAGATCAATTATTTGAATGGTCGGAGAACCAACAAAGAAGCTTTGATCAGCTTAAGTAAGCTTTGACACATGCCCCTGTACTTATTCAACTAGAATCAGACAAATAATTCACTGTGTATATTGATGCCTCATATTCGGGGCTAGGTTGTATTTAAATTATCATTTAATTTGACTAAATTTATATTCGTTAAAAAGGGAAGAAGGTTAATGTGTTTGATAACTTGTATGATGTCATGAATTGATTGTTAGATTGTTAGGACTAACTTAGTTCATGTGCATAGCTTGAAAATGTCGAGTTAAGTTACGACACACTGCTACGAGATGCCAGATATGTGAATCATGTATTAGGCATGTACATGATGATATGAATGTTTTGTTTGATAACATGATATGAATATTTTTGTTTGGTAACATTATAAGAATGTTCTTTTTGATAGCATGTTATGAACACTTGCTTTTGTGATAAGAAACTTGGTTAGAACGAATTGAAACATGATCAAATGGATAATGAAATTCTTATTGAGCCTTGGTCGATAGATGGTCATAAGTAATACGACTTGCCTAGAGTCAAAGCTCGTCTGTTAGTACTTCGGTACTTTTGCCCAATACTCCAGTACTTCTATTTAGTACTTCGGTACTTTTGTTCAGTACTTCGTGTACTTTTGGTTGGTGGTTAGTCACCATTTGCTAGATACCTTGGGTATCTTTTATTAGTGCTTTTGTGGTATTTTTGTTAGGTACTTTGTGTACCTTTTGTTGACTTGATTACCTGGTCTAGCTAACATCAAGGCAATAAATGGTAACAAATCGGATATAAATGGCTTAATGTGTGGAAAACATATGCATGTGTATTTGCTAATGCAAGCATTTGAAATTAGTTATGTAATTGCTTAAAGAGAATTGAAACAAAAATTGCTATGGTAGTATTCGTTAAATAAGTTGCTCAAGGAGCATTTGAGTATGATATGTCTAATAAGAGCCTTCGTATATGAAAATTACTATGATGACAATTGAATTTGGTGTGGTCTAAGGAACACATTAACAAGGAAATTGGTTAAGTGAACCATACATTAGAAATGTACTAGCAGTGCATAAGCATTTGAACTATTGCTTTTGTTATGCATGCTTAATTGATACATGATTGTTTGATATATCATTAATGAATGAAATGCATGAATAATTGTTACATATTTGAAATAAATATGTTACTCTTGTTATATGATTTATGTTTAAAAGGGTTAGATTTAGAGTTACCTCACTAAGTACCTAAAAATCACTTAGCACTCGTTTGTTTTCCTCCTTCACAAAACAACAAATTATCAAGCTAAGGAGCAAAATTAAAGTGGTTCTAAGAAGCAATCATCAAGCAAGTAAGAGAAGTATGGTATTTTATAAATTTTTTAAGACTTCTAGAATTTGGTGGCATAGCGAACTTGTTATGTTAACATTTTGCATTTTGGGACTTTATCCATTAACTTGTATATAATGCCTTTTTGTGTATTTGGCATGTAACCTAGTGAAACAAATATGTTAGCTTGTGAGCTTAGGTTTACATTATTTTTTCATAGTAAAAGTGTTTTGCATGACTGTTAGTGAATGATATTTTGGTTAGAGGTTATAGAATTGTTAGGTTTGTTATTCGTTATCTAAACATGCTAGAACTATCTTTTAGAGTCTAGGAATGAATTGAGGTAGATAGGTGACTTTTGGATAGAGTTTAAGTAGGTGAAAAGCTTAGAACCTGCAAAATTGTGCAGGGCTATTGATACCAATTGTATGAGTATCGTTACCTCACCATTGAAAAAGGATCAAACACGATAGGCAGGAGTTTCAAAATGCCTAGCTTTTGTTTCGGTACCTAAACCTCTAGTATGCTTCTCGTTTCGATACCTCTTTGGGGATGTATCGAAATAGGGTTGGGTATCGATACACCACAAAGGTGTATCGATATAGCTAAACTATCCTAGCCTTAAGTCATCAATTTAGCGTATCGAAACACTGAGGGAGTGTTTCGATACCAGCAGTTTCGATAGTGCTCTAGAGGTATATCGATACTTCTGGACTTTTATTTCAAACTTTTTGAGGTTGATGTTTAGAGGTCTCACATTTTAATTTAATGGTTACTAAGGTCGGTTTAAGTTTACAATGCTCCCCAAGTATTAAATTAAATTCAAGATTGATATATAAGTGACTTATAAATTAGAAAAAAGTTTTAAATTGACCCAAAATTTGATATGTAACACATAAGTCTAACAAGTTCATAGTTTCAGGTGACGCTTTTGTCTCCCAACCCGGGGTGATGGTGTCACAGTCTCAGCGAATCCAACTCCCGGGAAGTTTAACTAATAAAATTTCGGTTATGTTTCTCATTCTTCAAGAGGGGTAGAGAAGAAGAGATTTTCAGGTACTTGTGATTATTGCAAGGTTAAAGATCATAGAAGGGATTCATGTTACCGGTTAATAGGATTTCCACCTTGTAATCACTCATTTTTAACCGAATTTTTAGTATTTTAGTGTTATTTTAATAATAATACTATTATTATAAAAAAGTGTAAAAAAGGTAAAAAAAAAGAGAGAGAAATTAGGAGTTTACGTGGAATTGGGAGGTCCACACACACCATATCCCACATCCCTTAATTCTCCCCCACCTTTTTGCCTCACGCCTATAAATAGGCTGTAAGGGCTTCATTTCAACAGAATGAAGAGCTGGGCATTGGTAGGCCGCATAAGAGAGCAGTGCTCTCGGCTAGCCAAGGACTGGAGGTGAATATCTTCGGTTTTATTCGGTTCGATCGGGTTCTATTTTTAGGATTTGATTTAGTTAAAAATTTTAGAAGGGTCGTGGTAGATCTCGGTGGGGAGTTTATCGAAATTAGCCGTTCGTATTTTTAGGTATAATTTTTATCTTTGTATTTTGAATATTTTTAATTTATGTTGTATATTAATATTAATTTATGTTTATGTTTTAGATTAATATTTATGTTTTAATTTATAGATTAGTATTAAATTTGTTAGAATAATATTTATGTTTTATGTATTTATTTTTATGCGGTATTTTAATTTATTTTTATGTTTAAGTTGCATGAATGAAATATTAATTTATTAATGTTATTTTAACCGAATTTTTAGCATTTTAATGTTATTTTAATAATAATACTATTATTATAAAGTGTAAAAAAGGTTTAAAAAAGAGAGAGAGAGAGAGAAATTAGGAGTTTACGTGGACTTGGGAGGTCCACACACACCACATCCCTTAAATCTCCCCCCACCTTTTTGCTCCACGCCTATAAATAGGCTGTGAGGGCTTCATTTCAACAGAATGGAGAGCTGGGCATTGGTAGGCCGCATAAAAGAGCAGTGCTCTCGGCTAGCCAAGGACCGGGGTGAATATCTTCGGTTTTATTAAGTTCGATCGGGTTTTATTTTTAGGATTCGATTTAGTTAAAAATTTTAGAAGGGTCGTGGTAGATCTCGGTGGGAAGTTTATCGGAATTAGCCGTTCGTATTTTTAGGTATAATTTTTATATTTGTATTTTGAATATTTTTAATTTATGTTGTATATTAATATTAATTTATGTTTATATTTTAGATCAATATTTATGTTTTAATTTATAGATTAGTATTAAATTTATTAGATTAATATTTATGTTTTATGTATTTATTTTTATGCGATATATTAATTTTTTTTGCTTAAGTTGCATGAATGAATATTTAATTTTGTTAATGCGGACCCTTAAATTCGGTCGTAAGCGATGTCAGTACCAATATGGTGGTAGTGGTTCGTACGCTTATCTTTGGGTTTAGGTGTTTTAAAATAAATGCGCACATCTAATTAAAAATTAATTCGATCGTCTAATTAGCCCAGAAAGTATAATATTATTAATGCGGTAATTATTAAAGTACCAATTTTTGGGCGGTATGGGGGTGCTAATCCTTCCCCATCCGTAACCGACTCCCGAACCCCAATTTTATCGAATCTCTGGTTTTACGGTGTCCGGTCTACCTAAACAGCCGGTGGCGACTCCTGATTTTACAAAATTATTTTAAAATCGAAAATCCCACGTTGAAGACATTAATTTCAAAATGATACATTGAAACATGTTTTCCAACATCGAAAAAAATATTTTTAGCGAACCAAATAAATGCGTTTTTTTAAGATCGCTACAAATGACGACTCCGCTGGGGAGAAATTTTTGATTTTTTAAAACAAAAAGAGAGTCAAGCTTTTAAACAATTATCACTTTACTAATATTAGAGATTTCGGGCTAAAATGACGATCAAATTAATATTCAATTATATTTGCGCTTTGATTTTTCCGCATTTAAAATTGACATCTAAATCCATCCTTCTAAGTGGGGGAAAAGGCTAATGCTTTCGTGGAGATATCGTTCTCCCGTGTAGGCCCTAGCCGAAGTACCTTCGGGGCTTCACTACCTTATGCTTTCGTAAGGATATCGTTCCTTCGTGTAGGTATAAGCGAACGGGTCCCCCTGAATTAAACCCGATCAAGATGAGCCTATAATGGATGATGATCGGGGGCCTTGCTACTCTTAGTAGAGGATAGCTTGGATAATTCGGGTCTCTTTTAGCACCAACATTGCATATAGAGAACTAGATTACCCACCCCATTAGAACCATGCGAATACCCTAGGTTAACTAGACGTGATATCTAGGATTGTTCTTCTCTGTCTACTTTCACGCAAGTTTAATTTTCTGAAAATTATTTTTGCATTTATTGTTTTTACCTGGTACTAACATGGTTTCTTCATGCTTTTATTTTCCTTGTTGCATGCATCATCATATTTTTTGCATTGCACTAGGAGGTATTGATTCGAGTGGTTCATCCTACAAAAGAAACATTCACCATGGAAGAGAGGTATCTGAAATCCTCAACCCTAACATTAGAAACCAATCAGAGACACCGATTAAAGAATGAGCTCTTGTCGTATTCAATCAGACCCCTTACTCCTGTTAAAGAAAGACCGAAGAGCCTGAGACAATAGTCTACCGAACGTCAACACCAGGTAATGATCATGTCTTTATTCGGGTATACATCAGAATGTCAGTCTGGGATTCCAAGCCAACGTGAAGGATGTAACAGAAACCAAAGTTGGATAAATTGCTTATCAGAGACATAGAACCGATATCATCTCACCATATAAAGGTCGAGCTTGAATCAAATATAGAACACCAAGAACAGATGTAACAGAAAACCTCAAAGAGCCTAACAATGGAAGGGTTGGTAGAAGGTGCAAATCAGTACCATTCTCCATCTAGGGTTCGAGTCAGAGTCAGATATCGAACGTCGGTTTGATAAGGTAATGAATTGAATTTCCAAGGGCGTCAATGAAGAAACAGTTTTTTATCAGACTGCAAGAACAAGAACAAGAGATCAGTACCTTATCGACCAATTTTACAAGGATCGAGATCACCATTCAGGATTATCACAGATGATTTAGAACTTTGGAAGGAGCATCAGTGAGAAGAAGCCACTACTAGGGACACCGACACTATAAGGATGTTCAGGTTTTGACCAAGACCATTGTTAGATAAATCTCGAGACAGAGATTTAGAAGGATAATCAGAAATTGACCAGGTCAACTGAGGAGACCGAAACACATAATGCAACAGAGATTCCTATGTCAAGCAAGCAACTTAGGGCCATAGGGAATAGGAATTAGGGCTAGTACTTGTGTATAAGATTAGTTTCCCCTAATTTTGTAATGGACCCTCTATTTCTCGTGAAAGTAATCTAGTAGGGTGATTACCAACAGGGGTCAATACCTTTAACCTGCATACATTTTGCATCATTTGCATCCGCATATGCATCATACATGCATTTAACTATTTTGACATCATCTAACTATGTGCATATTATGACAGCTCATTTATAAACACTGGCCACACCGCATTATAATTTCACACACTACCGAAAGAAAAGAATGGAAGATCGTGTGACCAATCTAGAAAGAGGTCAAAAACACTTAGAGGATCGTCTTGGGGATATTGAACAGAGTATCAGTGCACAGATTGCTCGGTCTCAAGAATCCATTTTATCCGAGCTTACGGTACTACTACGCAAGAATCGCGAGAGAGAAAAAGTGAGAAATAAAGAGACCTCTGAGCCAAATGGAGATACTTCTCATTATATGGTTCAATCCGTCACACCAAATGATGCATACCCTGCCAAAGTATCCGCTAGGCAACTAGTTTAGGTTCTCGGGAACCAACCTATAGATATTGAAAGGTTTTGTGAGGAAGATGTCCCAGACCTAAATCTGATCGAGAAGATCAAGCATGATGTTGAAATGAAGTGGGAATTGAAGTTCCGCCTGATGGAAGAAAGGTTCAGGATCATTCAGACTCAAAAAGTGGCAAGGAACGATGCTAGTGAGCTAAGTCTAGTATCCGATTTGGTCCTACCCCCGAAATTCAAAACTCCAGAATTCAACAAGTATGATGGAACATCATGCCCCTCTTCACATCTCATAATGTACTGCCGTAAGATGACTGCTTTCATCAAAGATGAGAAGATTTTGATACATTGCTTTCAGGATAGTCTGACCGGATCTACAATCCGATGGTACACTCGGCTTAGTCGCGAGAACATCAGGTCCTGGAAAGACTTATCCAAATCTTTTTTACAACAATACAAACATGTAATAGACATGGTACGTAGCCGCATCATGCTAGAAAGTTTGGGGCAAAGGTCCAATGAGAGCCTGCGTCAATACACTCAACGATGGAGGGAGGTGGCCGCCCAGATTCAACCACCTATCCTCGAAAATGAGATCACACCGATGTTCATTAATTCACTAAGAGGAGCTTTGTATGATCATCTCATCAATCATACTACCCAGAATTTTGTCAATCTCATTAGAATCGGTGAATCTCTAGAGATAACCCTCAAGAGTGGGAGGATCAGTAATGATGACAAGCCCCAAGGGTACTGTAGCGACCCTTTTAAAATCGTTAATATTAGGTGTAAATAAAAATGGGGGTCACTAGTTTGAAAATTAGGAATTAGGCTTAAAAAAAGGAGCTTTAGGGCTTAAAATTTGGGAATTAGGGTTTAGAAAACCTAAAAAGGAAATTGAGAATTTTATTTTAAATTAGGGATTTGAAAAATGTATGAAATGTTCAGAAAAGATCAAAAAACATTGAAGTCGCCACCGGTCACTTTTGGGTGGACCGGATACCGTAAAAAAAACCCAGAGATCCGAAAAGATTTGGGTTCGAGAGTCGGTTACGGTTAAAAATAGGTTTAGGGTTTAAAACCGTCCAAAATTGGTACCTTTACAAATTACTGCTTAATTAATTTTAGATTTTTCGGATTAAAGTGACTTTTAAATTATTTTTTTGTTTAAAGATTAGAATCAATTTTATTTTTACCGGGTCTTTATTCGAAGGCAACGCATACACCGCGACCATTGCATTGGAACACGGGCCCGTTACGATCGAATAAAGATATTTGAAATTAGATTCATTGATTAATAAGTATGAAGTGTGAACGTTGAACGCAAAAAAAAACATATACAAAATACTTACATAAATTTAAAGCATGAATAACAAAAAAAGCATAATAGAGACAAAGATATATACATCAAAACATATAATACAAACATAATAAAATGCGTAAAATAAACATATAACAATGTTAATAATATACGAATAAATAAAAACATGGCATATTAAAATAAAAATATAATGTAGCAAATATATATAAAATGCAAAGACATATAAAAGAACAAATAACATATGCATAATAACCTAATATGTTCTAACGTAAAGTGATAAAAAAAGGCAATACATAAAAGACATGACATATGTGCTAATGAAATTATATATGCTTATAAATATGGAAATACTATACATATGACGTAAAAACGATGAGATAAAATGTATAGCATCTAATGAAAAATAAACATCATATAAATGCATAGAAAGACAAGATGTATAAAGCAAATAAAATAATATATGTAAGCTACATGCACATGAGCACTACACTATACTATATACAATATTGGAAACTAAACAACATGAATGAACAATAAAATGAAAATGAATAAACAATATACAAAATAAGTAATAAACCAGGAGCATAATAATAGATAAAAAACTAAACATGAAGGCATATATATAAAAAAGAAACAAAATAAAGTCGAATGAAATAAATAAAATAAAATAAAATAAGATAACCAAAATAAATTCGAATGGGGATTAAATTGACAAAAAAAAGAAATATCCAGACCCTCAAACCGTTATTTCGAAACGGGGAGTGGCCTGGAAGTAACTACATATGTACGGAGGGACCTAAAAATGATAAAACCAAATTTAAAATGAAGGTTATAACTAAAACGGTGGTGAAATTGCATAGCAAACAAAGTTCTAGGGATCGCGGGGGTAAATTCCGTGACACGGAGTGGCTTAAAAACGTAATAAACCCATTTTTATTTTAAATCCCACTATAAAACATAAATAAAAAAACAAGCCTCCCTCTTTCTCAGTTTTTTAACCAAGAACAAAGCTAAACAAAGAACTTTTCTCTGTTTGCTTAAACGTTGCCCAGAAAAAACAAGAACATGTTTGGTGTTCTTCACAAAACCCAGGAACAGCCATGGAAAACCAAACTCCGGCGAAGCTAAAACAAACTCAAAAGTCCCTCCTTTCCTCTGTTTTGAAAACCAATAAACCAAATAGCTATCCTTTCCTTTTTAAACCCCCGAAACCGATAAAAGAGTTGTTTTTGAAGATCTAAAAAACCTAAATAAACCCCTTTTTGTTCGAAACAGCAGCCCGAGAGTTCGATCTTTTCTCCTTTGTGGATGCACCCTTGGCGCAAAGGTCGCGGTTTATTATCTAGAGGATTCAGATCGACGAAAAAAGGCTGAGATGCGAAGGGTAAAACCCAGAAACTTTTTGATCTATTTTTGTTATTGTATGCGATAAGAACAAAGGGTTTTACCTCTCAAAATTTCTATTGTATTGATGATGATGGGATCCCTTTACATGGTATGTTATTTCGGTTTTTATAACCGAATAGAATTACAATCGGAAAAATTCAAAACTTCTTTGCCCTTGATTTGTTTGTATTCGACTGAAAGTGTTGGTGTAGACTCTGATTATGCTATGGAAATTGTCGGATTTTGATGCGACGTTGTTTTGAATTTCTCTGATGTTTGTTGCGTTCTGCCTCTGATAATTTCCCTGTTGATTTTGGCATTTTTTGGTCTGACATTCTGAAATCTCAGTGGTTTGGGTCGATTATCCTGTACGATTCTGACCATCATCTTTGTTTTTGTCTAATTGCATGAATCGGTTGGTGACGAGGGGACCACCGGAGGCTCAGTCGGACAACGATCGACGAACGGCGAGGGCAGTCGAACAGGTCTCCTGGAACTGAAGAGGCGGGCGCGTGGGCGCCACGCGCGCGTGATGACCGCGAAGAGGCACGCGTGGGCGCGTGCTGATCTCTGGAGGCTTCATCTCCTTCATCTGTGACCGTTGGATCATAGATCTGATCCAACGGCTCACAGCTGGCTGCACAAGAGGACAAAGGGCAGTTGATTAGGGTTTCTAGGTTATAACCGGTTTGGGCTGGGTTTATGGGCTCAAATAATTAAATATATTGGGCTTGTAATATTTATTCATTATGGGTTTTGTTTATTATTAATGTATGGGCTTGATGTAATATTTCTTGTAGACTTGTATATTAATAAAAAAATGGGCTGTTATAAAATATTGAAATGGGTTATTATTTATGTTTTATTTACTTAACAAATATATAATAATAATAATATAATATATAATAAATATATAAAAAGAAAGAACTTTTACAATAATAAAGTAAAGTGACGAAAAAAAATAAAATAAAATGAAATATATTATATAATATTTATGGGTTTTTCAATACAAAACAAAACAAATTTACTAGATAAATGACTTTTTTTGGATTTTAGTTTATAATAATAACAATGAAAATAATGATAAAATGAAGCTAATGCAAAAGAAATAGATAAAATTATGTAGTATAATAGTATTTTTGAATTTTTGTTAATACTTCGATTTATTTATAACATATAATAATATAATAGTAAAAAAAAAGAAAACGGAAGTGAATAATATAATAAAACTAAAACTAAATATAAATAATAAATATAAGGAATAAAACTTTAAACAAGTTTATCGGAAAATAATATATTTTTCTTCTTTTTGAAATAAAAAAAATAATAAATAAATAAAGCAGGAAGAACAAAGGATTAGTATGTACAATTTTAGTCTTACATAAAGTATTATTTTTGTGATTTTTGGATAAAAATACATATACAATAATAAAGTAATTTTTGATTTTTTTTCTCTCTTTTTTTTTTACAAGCCCGTTATTGAAAAGAAAATTAAAAATGAACCCGAGTTTAAATCTCGGATAAAATTAGTGATTACAGGTACAATAAAAAGAATGAAGGTGAAGTGAATTCTACTGGGACCTTCAATTAGCCTACGATCGGGAGAATGCAGAAAGGAGAAGAAAGCTCTAGAAGGGGGAAGGACAGAACAACCTTCACTCCCCTTCCAGTTTTATACAGCGAGCTCTATTCTCAACTATACGAGACAAGTCTTGTACGACCTTATATCCTTACACCCCTCGAGCCTCCATTCCCTGTATGGTACAACGTTGTTGCACATTGTGAGTATCATAGAGATATTCCAGGTCATTCTATTGAGAATTGTCATTACTTCAAGAAGCTCATGCAGAATTTAATCGATACAGGTGTTTTGAAGTTTGAGGAATAGTGACCTGATCAAGGTTTATAGTTTGAGGTTTGAAGATTTGATCAAGATGGATTTTGGTGGAGGGAGGTTTTAACTCTCCAGTTTTAGTATTTAATCATTTTTATGAAATGAAGTCCAATTTGCTACTTTAAGACCAGAAAGTAGTAGGGACACTTTGTAAGGGCATATCTTTTAAATGATGTTTTTTCAACGAATGATCTTACATTTTTTTAATTCTTTAAACATTTCATTTATTTTAAGGGAGCAACCTTTGCTCTACCATATGCATATAACAAACATTTTTAAACACACACATGTACACATCATTACACACTTGATCCATGAAATTTCAAATGTGGTAGCATATTTGCTCCAAACTCAAAGACCGACTATAAGATTTTGTATATTCATGAGAGACTGAATGTTGCGAGGATATTGCAAATAAGAGTTTCTACTAGTCTAGTAAGGCAAACAAAGGAACAAAATGAGCATATAGATAATGGGCACCTCCCATTTTTTGGAAATTTCCTTCTCATGCACTTATTGATCAAGATCCTTGAATCGAGAGTCGACCTTAAACTTCTACCCCTGAAGACCTTCTCAGGACCTACTTGAATGGGACGACGAATAATGTTCTCTTACCTCACCTGAAGAACAATGCAGGCTCAGACAAATTAGATACTGAAATCAAAAGGATATCGGAAGGAAGTAGTCCAAAGCGAGCCCAAATCGAGTAAAAGGGGTTTTTACAGATTGCAACATCAGAAATTACAAGAAAGATGATCAAATCGATGCAATAATAGAAAATTACAAGAAGGAGATCAAATCCAAGAAGAGGATAATAGAAATGTACTACAATTTGGTGGTATACTTGTAAATTTTGAAAGAGGAAAGAAAAAGGAAATAAAGAAACAATGTTATACGAGCTGCATTTTCAGATCAGACGATCTAGAAGCAGAAACTCAATTAGAAGAAATGAGACAAGGATAAACAAAGAATCCTTATTCTATGTACCTCAAGATCTCACAGATTTATACAGATGTGAATGCTGAATCTCATCCAAGACAAGTCGACATGAAGATTACCAATTTTGGAAAGAGAATGAACTCTAGGGTGAAAACCTAAAATAGGCAGTCTAGAGTGACTCAAAAATAGAGTACACAAGTCACAAATACAGATATATTTATTATACACTTTATATTCAGATCAAACAATTCAACCAGAAGAAACGAGATGAAGATAAACAAAGAAATCTTGAACACCTCAAGTTCTAACAAATTTGCACAGAAGTGAACATCGAATCCCATCCAAGACAAGTCTGCCTGAAGATTATGAATTTCAAAAAAAGAGAATGAACTCTAGGGTAAAAACCTAAAACAGGCAGTCTAGAGTGACTCAAAAAGATAGATCACAAATACAGAAGCATCTTTATACCGGTCATTGATCGAAGTCATACAAGCTTTCAAAGATCATTTTGATCATTAAGGGATGTCCAAACTAAATGAGATTGTCGTCAGATCATATTTCCGCCCAAAGGTTAACCTTGCTTCAAGGAAGGTCGAACTTCGAAGTGCTTGATCGACACCTAAATGAGGGAAGGATGGGGCAGGTTGAGAAGGTGTGATAATGAGTGCCACATGAAAAAGGGTAGCCACTAGGAAAGGGATTGTTCCTTTTGAAAGCCCGATAAGTCCAAAAGAGACTACACATTTGCCTATATCCCCGTAATAGTCGAGGATCCTTTAAATATGCTCTTCATTAGAGTTGAGCTTTGCCATATTGGGGCAAATATGTCATTGCATTTGACATTTATGAGAGCAAACTTTTTCTTAAATTGTTTTGCAACATACTCTGAAATTACATATATCTTAAATCTTTCTTGCATCAGAAATACATGCAAATAAAAATCATTTTTTTAATTAAAGAAAAATGAGAGTTAGCCTTCATTGAGGTACCTCAACAAGCACAGAAATGAAATCAGAACACAAAGACGTTCGATCAACCATCACCAATCCAGATTAGAATACGAGCGGGACATCATTGTCCGCGAAATGACAGAATCAAAACTCGAATCTGATATGACCAGAGGTGTCATGATTACTGACAAAGTTTAGCTAATAAAGCTTACCTCGTAAACAAAATGATGAGGACTGGGGCACCAAATTTTTGAAACAGAGTTAACAGAAACTTCATGCGTTAATGCATACCCACAGATTACACATGCGCATCTTGAACATACATCACTAACACATGCATAATAAAAATGCTCATTCATCATCATTTTTTATAAATTTTCTTACAATAAAAGACAGATAATGGTCAAGAAGATGGCCGTAGTAGAGATTCCGTGCACTTTTGCACCTTTCAGCAAAAAAATAAGAAAAAAGAAAAAAGAGATCAAGGTAGAGAGGTCAACATTTCAAATTTGCAGAACCAGACCGGTAAAACCGGGACATCATGAAAGAAGAAGAAGAAGAAGAAGAAGAAGAAGAAAATATTCTCGAGACAAAACTTGGCAGACTATGAGTATGTCGCCAAAACAAAAGAGAAATCAAGCAAGAAGATCCAGAAACTGGGAAATCCAGAAACCCAGATGGTTTTAGAAAAGTTTGGCAGTCTCTATAGACGTGAGTCCTGATTCAGAGAAAACACTGGCTGTCTTCTCGGTATGAGTCCCGATTCAGAGAAAAATATTGACAGTCACTCTGGCGTGAGTTCCGACCAGATGTTTTCAGAAAGAAAATTGGCAGTCTATAAAGGCGTGAGTCACGATTTAAAAAGAAGATTGGCAGCCACTCTAGCGTGATTCCAGATTCAGGAAGAGGATGTGTAGTCGTTTGAAGTGTCTTGAAAGGCTCGGAGATGAAGGTTCCAAACAGAAGGTACCAACATGTTTGATGTCCCACAAAAAAAGAATCTTCAGCAGTTCTATATAGAAAGAACTTGTACACACCGAACACAAAGACTCGAAGCTTTATATAGAAAGGGCTACCACTGGATAAGTTCATCAATGACGTGACGGTTTTATACAGGAGAAACCGACATCATCAAATAAGAGGGATTCAATATAGGAGGGACCCTATCTTCATTTTTGTTTCTGAGATCGAAGCTTCATATAGGAGAGACACACATCTCGAGACTTCAGAGTGAAAGGTTTCATATAGGAGAAGCCCTAACTCCGGATCCAGAAGTAAGAGTTCTATACAGGAGGAACCTTATTTTGCAAGAACTGTCCTAACGCAGAAGGTTTTATATAGGAGAAACCAACAACGTAGAAGACATGGAGTCTCATACAAGAGGGACCCCCTATCTTCGTCACCGTCTCTAAGTGAAAGCTCTATACAAGAGGGGCACATAACTCGAGGCTTCAGGGTGATAGTTTTACACAGGAGAAACCAAAACTCGGGATCTAGAGATGAAATTTCTATATAGGAGGAGCTTTTGTTTTGCAAGATCTGCTCGAAAGGCGAAAGGTCATATAACCAAAGTGACCTGTAGCTCCAAGATCAGAAGGTGAAGAAGTTCAATACAGGAAGGACTTACAAGCCTGAAGATTCAGTCGAAGAAGAGCAGAAAGTTCCAGAAGAATCTATGATTTCTGAAGCCAAAATCGAAGACCAAGAGAAAATGAGTGCTTTTTTATCTTTGTTTTTTTCTCGTTTCACAAGAAAAAGCAAAGAGGGGCAACTGTAATCACTTATTTTTAACCGAACTTTTAGTATTTTAGTGTTATTTTAATAATAATACTATTATTATAAAAAGTATAAAAAAGTTAAAAAGAGAGAGAGAGAGAGAAATTAAGAGTTTATGTGGACTTGGGAGGCCACACACACCACATCCCACATCCCTTAAATCTCCCCCCACCTTTTTGACTCACGCCTATAAATAGGTTGTGAGGGCTTCATTTCAACAGAATAGAGAGCTGGGCATTGGTAGGCCGCATAAGAGAGCGGTGTTCTCGGCTAGCCAAGGACTGGGGGTGAATATCTTCGATTTTATTCGGTTCGATCGGGTTCTATTTTTAGGATTCGATTTAGTTAAAAATTTTAGAAGGGTTGTGGTAGATCTCGGTGGGGAGTTTATCGGAATTAGCCGTTCGTATTTTTAGGTATAATTTTTATCTTTATATTTTGAATATTTTTAATTTATGTTGTATATTAATATTAATTTATGTTTATGTTTTAGATTAATATTTATGTTTCAATTTATAGATTAGTATTAAATTTGTTAGATTAATATTTATGTTTTATGTATTTATTTTTATGCGGTATATTAATTTTTTTTGCTTAAGTTGCATGAATGAATATTTAATTTTGTTAATGCGGGACCTTAAATTCGGTCGTAAGCGATGTCAGTACCAGTATGGTGATAGTGGTTTGGACGCTTATCTTCGGGTTTAGGTGTTTTAAAATAAATACGCACATTTAATTAAAAATTAATTCGATCATCTAATTAGCCCAAAAAGTATAATATTATTAAAGCGATAATTATTAAAGTACCAATTTTTGGACGGTATGGGGGTGCTAATCGTTCCCAATCCGTAACCGACTCCCAAACCTCAATTTTATCGAATCTCTGGTTTTACGGTGTCCGGTCTACCTAAATGGCCGGTGGCAACTCCTGATTTTACAAAATTATTTTAAAATCAAAAACCCCACGTGGAAGACATTAATTTCAAAATAACACATCAAATCATGTTTTCCAACATCGAAAAAATATTTTTAGCGAACCATATAAATGTGTTTTTTTAAGATCGCTGCACACCTGACTACAAGTTTTTCAAGAATAAGTCTCCACAAGTTGCTTTGACAGTTCATAAGGAATCATCTGAAAGTGCTTTGATTGATTCCCATTACGAGGCTTCGATAAGCACTGTTCTTTGTTACACAGTGCTTTTGTTCCCACATTCACATTTGAGCAGTATAATCAGATAATCAGTCTTCTCAATCAACCATAATCTGATTCTTCTATGAATCTTGCAGGTACAAATGAAAGTAAGTTATCTTTTTTGGATAATTGCCTTTACTGGATATTGGATATAGGTGCCTAAGAAGCACGGGGACATGGAATAGGTGGCATTTCCCGTCTCCAGTACGTCCCCGAGACGGGGACGAGTCGGGGACGTCCCATATTGACAGAGTACGATAAAAAATGGTCGGGGACGGCCGTAGGCATTTTAGGGACGTTTTGAGGACAATACATGATATTCACGTGCGTCCCCAAGGCTATTTTAGACATTTTAACTAAAAATATTAAAAAAAGCAAAAAAATAGGGTTTTGTCTCGCGTGTTCCAGTCTTCAAGATTCACTTTACTCTTTGGTTTATCAGAAGTGAACATAAATTCTGGTGATTAAATGGAGCCAAGGTTACAAGGAGTGTCAATGACAAGTTTTGCTTCATCAACTTTTGCTGTACAAGAACATGCTCAGTTTCTGAATCAATAGTCTATCTTCCAACTTCCAAGAGCTAGCAGCAGACCAAGTAATTATGGGGCCTAATCAATCGTATCTCTCGTTAAATGCAATACCCATTTGTTTTCAGTTTCTGGGATTACTGCTTAATCATGCTATTAATAAAAACAAATTAATTAAGACAACTTATATTTGTTTATGTTTTATTTTTCAAATCTGTGTTTTCTCTGCAATATTTGTAGACTTGTGATGTGTTGAAAGATTGAACCACATTTGTAATGTTCCATGTGATGTTTTAATGAGAATATGAGTGAAGATTACATTACTCCATGGCCATGTGGGAGCAATGCCGAGCTTCATTGTTTCTGGACCACCATGGATAAAAGGCAGATCCAGCTTAAGCAATAAATTTTTTCCTAAAATTAAAGCGGTGTGTGCTTCTGTAGAGTATCTATCAGCTTCTCTATATCCATTTAGTCTCTGATACTTGCAGGGCGGCATAGATTTACTCTTGCCGCTAATACTATAATTACAGGGATAAAAATTAATTTTTTTAATGTCACATTTTAAATTTATAATTTAGGGTTTAATGTTAATGCATGTTGCTTATTTTTTGGTTGTGATAGAATATATATTTGTTTCCAATATTTTATATATTTTTTATTTTATTCGATTGATGCATGATCTTTGAATATTAATTCATATATCTTTTTGTTTAATGTAAACAAATCAATTTTTTTTAAGTATGACATCTCAAAGTAATAGTGGTAGTGCAAGTGGAAGTGGAAGTGGATCAATTTCATCATCCCAAAATGAGAATCTATCTCCATTGTGAGATTATGTAACAAAGGTAGAAAAACGGGGGGCTGTTGAAGGAACTTGGAGTTTTCGATGTAACATTTGTGGTGAAACTCGTGTTGAAAGCTATACTAGAATAAAGGAACATTTGCTTCAAATTTTCAGTGAAGGAATTACAATTTGTAAAAAAGTAACTAGAAATCAAAAACTTGAAATGGCAAGGTTTGTAGAAGAATGAAGGAGAAAAAGAAAGAAGAAGTACCTAGAGAAGCTTCTTTGCCTTGTCAATCTCAAGCTAGAGTTGAGATTGAATCTTCTAAGAAAAAAAAATCTAGCTTGTCACCTCTTGCTAGATCATTCGACATGAATACTAGAGCCCAGTTAGATGAAGAAATTGCAAGGATGTTTTATACCAGTGGTTTATCTTTTAATCTTGCTAGAAATCCTCATTATCACAGGACTTTCACTTTTACTGCAACTCACAATATATCGGGTTATGTTTCCCCTGGTTATAATGAATTGTGAACCACATTGCTTCAACAAGAAAAAAAATAATGTTGAGAAGCTCTTTCAACCGATCAAAGCAACATGACAAGAAAAAGGGTTGACTATTGTGTGTGATGGTTAGAGTGATCCAACAAGAAAGCCTCTCACTAATTTCATGGCTACTTCTAGAAATGGGCCAATGTTTCTTAAAGCTGTGAATTGCTTCGATGAAGTCAAAGATAAGTTTTTCATTGCCAATTTGATGAAAGAAGTGATTGATAAGGTGGGTCATCAAAATGTGGTGCAGATTATTACTAACAATGCTGCTGATTGCAAGGGGTCTGTAGAAATTATTGAGAGCATGTATCCTCATATTTATTGGACATCGTGTGTTGTCCATACACTTAATCTTACCTTGAAGAACATTTGTTCAGCAAAAAATATCGAGGGAAATGGGGAAACATATGACTTGTGCCATTGGATTACTGAAATTCATGGGGATGCCATACAAATCAAAAATTTTATCATGAACCACAACATGAGATTGATAATCTTTCAAAAATTTAGTCCTCTCAGATTACTTTCAGTTGTTGATACTCGTTTTGCATCAATCATTGTGATGCTTAAGAGGTTTAATCTCATCAAACATGGACTTCAAGCAATGATTATAAGCGATGAATGGAATTCCTATATAGAGGATGATATGGGAAAAACAAACTTTATGAAGGAGAAACTTGTGAGTGATGATTGGTGGGACAAAATAGCTTACATCATTGATTTTACAAAATCCATCTATGACATGCTTAGAGTATGTGACACTGATAAGCCATGTCTTCATTTGGTATATGAGATGTAGGATTTCATGATTGAGAAAGTGAAATGTGAAATTTACAAGAAGAAAAAACGTTCTCTTTCAGACTTTTGTCCTTTTTATCATGTTGTTTATGGGATTCTTATAGCTCGTTGGACAAAGAGTTATACTTCTCTTCATTGTCTAGCTCACTCATTAAATCCAAGGTACATAACTTTGTTGGTTTTGAATTTCATATTTTTAAATTCGAATTCTTTGATACATGTTTAATTTTTTTAATATGTTGAAAGTTTTATAGTGATGGTTGGTTAACCGAGGATCCTAGTAGAGTTGCTTCTCATAGAGATGGTAAAATATCTCGAGAAAGAATGAAGTGCTTTCGTAGGTTATTTCCAAATGATGATGATTTTGACAAAGTCTTGGATGAATATGCTTGTTTCTCACTTAAGAGTGGGCCTTTTGAAGATTTGACTTCTCTTACAAAGAAGTATTCTTCGGATCCGAAAAATTGGTGGGTTAACTTTGGTGCTGAAACTCCATTACTTCAATCTTTGACTTTCAAAGTGCTTGGACAACCTACTTCATCCTCTTGTTGTGAAAGAAATTGTAGTACTTATTCCTTTATTCACTCATTTAGGAGGAATAAGTTAAATCCGAGTCATGCCAAAGATTTAGTTTACATCCACTATAATCTTCTTCTTTTATCAAGGAGCTCTAGTCAATATGAGGATGAGAAAACCAAAATGTAAGATGTTGGTGGAGATGTTTTTGATTTATTGGGAGATGTTGGATATTTAAAGTTTGCTGAACTCTCGCTTGATGAGCCAAATTTAAAGGACGAGTTAATCTCTGAAGATGTTAACAATGTTTGATTTGTGTTCTTTAATATTATTCTAGACTTAATATTATGGTTTGTTTATGGATTTTATCATTTTAGACTTAATATTGTGGTTTGAATCTTGAGATTGACATTTTAATATTATGTTTTATTACTTTGTTTATGAATTGTATTATTCTTGACTTAATATTATGGTTTGAATCTTGAGATTTGGTACTTCAGTGTGATTCATTTATAGTATTTTATTTTTTTAGCTTTTTATGAAGTATGAATTTTAGTTATGATTTTTTTATATATATTTATAATTTTAATATTTTTTATATGTCGTACCCTTGCCGTCCCCGTACCCTATAATTTTAAAAATTATCGTTTTTTGTTCCCGTCCTCGTATCCGTATCGGTGCAACATAGATAGTTGCTACTGACCATATTTTATCTGTATTTGAAAGCCTAGTTTTTCCTCTTTTATTCCTTGAGTCTCACCTAGTCTATCTTCCTAATGGTAAAACCGAAATTGTAACCCACACTGATTCTCATCAATTAACCTTTGATTTGATGCTTACAAAAGTGCTATATGCGCCCAAATTTTCTCATAATCTCCTCCCTGTTTTAAAGCTGGAAAAATATCTCAATTGTATTATTGCTTTTTATCCTGATATATGTATCTTGCAGGTTCGCTTCAATGGCAAGATAGTAGAGATTGGTAGAAAGTTTAGAGGGCTTTATCACTTCAAATCTGGTAAAGGTGTTGCTGGTTTTTCCTTTCCTGTTTAATGTACTTTTTCAACTTCTCATGATATTTTTGTTACTATAAATTCTTCGTATCTTAATAAAAGTACAAATCTTTATCATAATCGTTTAGGTCATGCATCAATAAAGACTTTGCTTCAATTACCTTTTGAGATTTCAAAACATTTTCCCTTGAATGTTCTTCATAGTGTGAAATTTGTCCCCTAGCAAAATAAACCAGATTGCCCTTTTCTAATAGTATTAATAAGTCTGAAAATCCTTTCGAACTAATACATGACTTATGGGGTTCTTATAGGATATCAAGTCATAGTAATCAAAGATTCTTCCTAATTATTGTTGATGACTGCTCTTGTATGACTTGGGTTTATCTCCTTCGCTTAAAAAGTGATACCTTTTATATCTCAAACCTTTCTTATTACTAATTAAAACACAGTTTGGTGTAACTCTCAAAATACTTTAAGAGTGACGATGGCTCAAAATTTTTGAGTTCTGCTTGCACTTTCTTGTTTTCTTCTCTTGGTATTGTACATCAGTTTTTTTTTTGTTTACACTCTACAAAAAAATGGAATTGTTGAACGTAAACACATGCATCTTTTAAAAGTGACTCGAGCCTTAAGATTTCAGTCTAAAGTCCCAAACAAGTTTTGGGGTGAATGTGTTTTAACGGCTTGTTATCTTATCAATAGGCTTCCTTCTTCTATTCTTCAATGGAAGACACCTAAGTGTTTATATAAAGTTTCACCTAATCTTTCCAAACTAAGAGCATTTGGTTGTTTATGCTATACTACTACACCATATCTTTCAGACAAATTTGCTCCAAAGGCCATTCTTTCAGTGTTTATGGGATACTCAAATACATAAAAGGGTATATTCTATTTAATCTTGATACTCGCAAATTATTTGTCAACCGTGATGTCAAGTTTGTTGAAATTGTCTATCCTTTTACTTTTTCAATAAAAAATAAGATTTTTTTTCTTTTTCTTTTGTACTAGATTCTGATTTTTTAAATCAATTTTTTTCATCACCTCCAGCTCTTACTTCAGGTTCTGATGATTCTGTAGTTTTTTGATCCTTCATCAGAATTATTTTCTTCTCCTTCTTCAAATATTGAGGAGGATACCTCAATGGATATTCCAGAGCAGACATCACCAGTGGTTCCATCAGCTCCACCCTCTATTCGAAAGTCTTCCCGAACTCACAAAGCTTCTCAGTGGTTGCATGATTTTGACTGCAATTCCCAAACATCTTTTGTTACATATCCTATATCTGACTTCATTTTTTACAACCATTTACCTTCATCTAATCAAATCTTTCTTCCAAATACTAATCAATTTTCGAACCAAAAAATTATCAAGAAATTGTTCGTTATCCTCCTGGGTTCAAGCTATGAAACAAGAAATTCAGGCTTTTAAAGCCAATAAAACATGGTCAGTGGTGTCTCTACCTCCAGGTAAGGTACCTATTGGTTGCAAATGGGTTTACAAGGTTAAATATACTTCAACTAGGGCTGTTGAAAGGTTCAAGGCTCGCCTCGTAACCAAAGGATATAATCAACAAGAAGATGAGGATTATATAAACACCTTTTCACCGGTGGTTAAGCTTGTCACTGTTCCACTAGTTCTTGCTTTAGCTGTCATTTTTGCTTGGCCTCTGTTTTAACTCGATGTATACAATGCCTTCCTTCAAGGTTGGTTGTAGAAGTCTACATGGATTTACCACTTGGTTTTTTCATCCAGGGGGAGAATCAAGTGTGTAGGCTGAAAAATTCGTTATGTGGATTAAAACAGGCTTTGAGACCATAGAACTTAAAATTGATAGAGGCTCTTTTGAAGGTTGGATATGAACAAAGTAAGTTTGATTATTCTCTATTCACTAGGAGAGAATCAAATAAGATGGTGGTAATGCTCATTTATGTGGATGATTTATTAATCACGGGAAATGAAAAAGAAATGATTGATTCATTGGAAGAGCTATTACACAAAAACTTTAGGATGAAGGACTTGGGAGAGCTGAAATTTTTCCTTGATCTTGAAATTATGAGGTCTAGTGCAGGGATCATGCTTAATCAGTGCAAATACGCTTTAGAATTAATTGAGGAGTCTGGCATGAGAGGAGGTAAACCGGTTGTAACTCCTCTAGAACAAGGTGTGAAGCTTACATCTGTGGAATATGACCAAACATGTAAACAAATTGGAGATGACAAGCTACTTTTAGATAAAACAGTTTTTTAGAGTCTTATAGGAAGGTTGATATACTTATCACATACAAAACCGAATATAACATTAGTTGTGCATCACTTATGTCAGTTCATGCAACAACCCAAGGAGATTCATTTGGAGGCAGCCTTAAGAGTGGTTGGTTATATCAAAAAGAGTCCAGCACAAGGCATTATTTTAAGTGCTAATAGCAGTTGTGATCTAGTTGGTTTTTGTTACTCATACTGGGCTTCTTGCCCTATAACAAGGAGGACGGTTTCTAATTTCTGCATTAAACTAAGAGATTCGTCATGAAAGTCAAAAAAGCAAGCAACGATGACAAAATCCTCTACAGGAACAGAATATAGGAGCAATATAGTATTAAAATGCGGCCGCAACGAAGTGTAACGGCCGCATCGTAACGTTTTTCAAAGTCACCGCGACGTATTTTAAGCGCAACGCGATAAAGGTACCGCATCACGATTTTTGCGGCGCGAAACCGTTACGTAACCCCGCAATATGTCATATATTGCGCCACAACGCCGCATCACCACAATTAAACATCGAAAAATGATCCGAAATATAAATATCTATAAATAAAACACTTCCATGATTCATTTGTAAGTTTATAATTGCATAACCTAACTATAAATAATAATAAAATTAGTAAATTATCTCAAAGTTTTTATTCCTACCAACTAAATACATATTATCCTACATTAAGTTCTCAAGGTTGTAAAATATACATATAAACAATATTTTAAAAATTGTGATTTTTTAGAAACAAATCACGACTGCATCAGCCGTTATGCGTTATGTAACGTCCGCAACCGCGACACCGCGACCGCAACCGCGACGGAAGCCGCGACCGTAATTTAGTGCTTTGAGGAGCATGGTAGTAACTCTTCAGAAATAATTTGTTGAAAGGCTTTTTGGCTTTCATGTGGCTTCTTTAGAAAAATTGACAGACATTTTTACCAAGGCTTTTGGGGCATCTCAATATGAATACCTGCCGTCCAAGTTTGGGAGTTTCGGATGTCTATCACCCTCAACTTGAGGGAAAGTGTTGAGAGAAGTTATTAGTTGAAATAAGCTGCTAATCTGTTTAACATTCTATTAGTTAGTTAACTTTTATTTTTGTGTATAAATAAAGGTGTAAAGATTGCATTATTAATTCATTGAATCAATAAATGAGAATCACAAAAATATTCTTTTATCTTGGATTTAATAAATTATTTAAAATAAATAATTTTAATTATTTGAATCATAAATAACGTAATAAATATAATTCACTTAATAATTTTTTAGGTTTATACGTATCTCGTGAACCTCCTTTAGTGTGATTATTTATAATAATATATTATTTAATTTATTTAACTGCTAATAATGATCTCGTATGGATAAGGTTACTGTAGTGTTTATCTTGTTTATGAATAATATTAAATAATTAGGAAGATTCTGGATGGGAAAACTGATTTGAATCATCGTTCTAAAGGTTTGTATGTTGGAAGAAACTATTATTTTAATTTAAAAAATGTTGAAATCTGAAATTTTAGAAGATCAAAGGACAACAGTTATGATTATAGACAAGAAGGGTAGGGTTGGTTGGAACATTCCATTTTTTTATTTTTAGGTTTTACCAAAAATAGAAAAATTAGGTTTTCCATGAAATTGAAAACAAATAAAAACTTTCAAGGCACTCAAGAAACTATGTAAGAGATTGTAGTGCAGATTCTTAACCTTTGAGTTGATGAGAACCGGTTAAATTTATAGGTTAAGGGCTATTTGTTAAAAAGTAAATTATTTGTTAAAAATATATAGGTTAAGGGCTAAATTTATCTAAAAAAAGAATAAGGGCTAAAACGACAAAAACCGTAAACATTAAGGGTTAAAATTATCTTTATGCCTCTGTTTTTTATTATGTTTTTTTTATGATTCTATTTAAATTAATGGATTTAGTGTTTAAGATTTAGGGTTTAAGGTTAGGAGTTGTGGTTAATGTTTAAAGAATTAAGGGTATACTGTAAGATTTAAGGTTTAGGATACAAAAATTAAGATCAAAGTTTAGAATTTAGTTTTCAAGAATTATTTAAGGCATGTATGAAAAGAGACATGATTAAGGGACAATAAATTTCTACGGTAAATACTTGTGATCCATAATCCGTAGTCTAAGCAATCAGAATTGTTATTTTAATTTTTTTAAGGTGAATCATCACCCTTTTCCTGTATGTAATTAGTGGATGGATAGTTATTAGATAGCCATTTAAAGATGAACAGTTCTATTTATTTAAACCATGAATGACGTGAGAACAAGTTTCACCTATTAATCCCTCCTTACGTTGGATTAAATTTGCATGTTGAGTGCTTATCTAAAAAACAACTGAAGCAATCCATCCATATGTTAAAAACTAGAAAACCACTTCAACTTCCTTGCCATAATATTCTCCATATGTTAAATTAATAGAGATTGTAAGTCTTTCTCCAATCTCACTACTCCCTTTGTTATTGCTTACTTATCTTCCGTTCCAACACATCATTTTCTTGCCTCAGTAGCTTTGCCTGTTCGAAGGAAAAACAAAAGCCCTAAAGTCACAGACTAACAGTCTTTCTATGGTAGCACCAGCAAAATGGCATGAAAATTTGAAAAAAAAAAGATTTAAACAATGAAGTATACCTTCTCAGTCATGGCAGCAACAGTTTCCTTCAGTACCTGCGTCTGCAATGCATATATACCAGTCTTATTCCATGAGCAGCAGTATACAGGTGAAGTATTTTAAGCCCCAACAAGCTGACCTTTAGGTGTCTGGTTTGTCTTAATAAGGAAGACAATTGAGTCTCAAGTTCTATGAGCTGTGGGATGTTCAGGTGTTCAATGTGTTGGTCTTCCAATTGTCTGTAAAATAGGATTAAAATCCAAATATAAAATGATAATTAATTCCCAGTAAAGATCAAAATTAGCTAGCATAAATGTAGCCAAGTGATTTACCATTCAACCTGTTCCACTAGGCTACCACCTTCCCCAATATCCTTCAACTCATCAGGAGTCTGTTGTTGATTATAGTCATAAGTTTTTTCAAAAGGAACATAATCGAAACGAACACACCTTCTGACATATAACACGAAAGCATACAACGAGCAAAACATGATAGATGATCGAACGGAAAGACCAATTGCTCATATACGGATTTCAATCTCTGTATGCAACTTTGCAATAAGAATGTTGACAAACCTTTGCTTTATTCACAATGTTGGAAATGGCAGCTTCTTCCTCTACATGAAGTACATAGCGGTCAAGGATTTACCTCATGCTGAGATACAAATTCAGACATCAAAGTCAGTAAAGAGAATACTTGCACATAAACTACACCCTACATCCATTACCATATGCAATAATTCAAAATTATCATCCAAAACATCCATAAAATGTTGGAATTTGTCACCTCAAAATCATATGAGATGTGACTAAAATGTTTACTTGTGACTAAAAGATACACATAGGAGATGAGATTTAACGCAGTTCAGCCATGCATAATTTTACGGACGAGTGACGGAGAGTACAAATACATGATATTTCATATATTTCGTTACCGAAAAACCAAGTGCATCCTAAAAAAACACTCTCACAACTTCTCTTCAAAAGTTATATCTGAAACATAGTTGTTTGTATAATTGCAAGAAACACATAAAGATTACCTCTCTCTGAAATAATTCTATCTCATAAATTCAATTACTAAGCAATTTTCAAGATATTTGCAAAATCAACGTTATGTTTAACCTTAATTACAATATCACCTCACTACATCAAAATAGATCTTTAACAACATTTTTTTAGCGTCGCTAAAATATGAATTCGATTACAAAGAAATCTTGCGGAGTAATAAATCTATCCAAACTTATTTACTACTTTTAATCAATATAAAATAAAATACATTAACACAAAATAAGATTTTTGTTTTAAATCATTTTTTATAGAATTTGGATTACAAACCAACGATGATTAAGGTGTTAACTGAGTTGAGCAGTTTACAAGCAGTTTATAACGAATAAAGTCAAACACCGAATGTTTGTAACGAGTATAAGTCAACAAAATTTTATCAAGCTTATTTAATATGAATCGAACACAAATAAAAAATTCTTAAAGTCAAATACTAATTTACTCAATTCGTAATTGAATCATTCGATAATACTCTAAAAATGATGTTCATACGTCGTTCTATTAAAATTGATTCTAGATATATGTTACATCATGACATGGAATTGTATATTTTTAAGGCTAAACCTCTGTTTACTCTTTTACAAAATAAAATAAAGATTTTAATTACATCTACATGAAGAAAATATAAAAGTTAAATTTTTTTATATTATATTTAAAAAATAAAAATTTTAGGGTATGATTATTTATTAGTAGAGACTGATCATGTAATTTAAAAAATAATATTAATATATTATTTAATTGGTAATAATGATCTCGTATGGATAAGGTTCCTTTAGTGTTTATCTTGTTTATAAATAATATTAAATAATTAGGAAGATTCTGGATGGGAAAATTGATTTTACTTATCATTTTAAATTGTTGGAAGAAATTATTATTTTAATTTAAAAATATTGAAATCTGAAATTTTAGACGATCAAAGGATATCAGTTATGATTATAGACAAGAAGTTTAGGGTTGTTGGAACATTCCAATTTTTCTATTTCTAGGTTTTACCAAAAGTAGAAAAATTAGGTTTTCCCATAAGATTGGAAACAAATAAAAACTTCCAAGACATTCAAGAAAGCATGTAAGAGATTTCAGATTCTTAACCTTTGAGTCGATGAGAACTGGTACGGCAACCCTGTGGAGGAGATGATAATGAGCGCCACATCCACATCGCAGAGAACAGCAAGGTCTCCTGCTTTCTTCATTAACCCATTTTTCCTCTTCGAAAACGTAACCTGTCTTCGCTTCTTGTCTTGGATTTTCTTAACCTCAACTTTTACTTTACCCATTTTCTCGGCAGCCAAACAAAATCCCCAACGTGCTGCTTTACTTCCTTTTTAAGACCTAAACCTGTGGGATGGGTGTCTCTGTTGGACACGTGGATCTGTTGTCAGTGTTTTTTGTTCTCTCCTCCACTGAAATGGGGTGTAGGGTACGGACAGTATCATGGTCATCTGAGTATGATTTTGGACTCTCAGACGTTGATCTTAGTTCTTTTGATAAGCTTTTGTTACGTGAGCAGAAACCATAATTTTTTTAACTCATAATATTTATGATTTTTTTTAGAGTAAATTTAGTTCTTAATTAATATTTTAATTTATGTTTTTTATAAATATTTTATTTTTTAATAAATATAATGATTACATAATTAAAAAATTAACAATAATAATATATCATATATGGAGTGATATTTAAGATTTGAGAATGTTTAGTAGCCTATTATTTTAGGTTAATTAATTTTTAATATTTTATTTAAATTTAATTGTTTTATATTTTATATTAGAATAAAATTATATTTTATATGTATATATTTTTATTATCGTTAAAAATTTAACGATAATGACATGTTATATACATGTAGAATGAGACGAGATGTCATATTATTTAAAGAATTAATTACTGTAGAGGTCACGTTTATTTTCCCCCAGTACAAATTTAGTCACCAATTTTAAAAATCAACCAATACAGTCACATACGTTTTCGGGCTATAAATTTATAGTCACTCCAACATTAATAACCGTTAAGGTTTAACAGAAAAATAATTTGGCACAATAATAAAAACTAAATTATTTATATAATCACTAAATAATTATTTTATTTATATTATATTTTTAATTTGACCTTTATAATTTTAAATTTTTACCATAAGTTGAACAACAAGTGAATAGTACTCATCTTTTCATTTCGTTTTCCTTTTATAGTTTTTTTTTATAGATTCAGTAACTATGTTAGAAAAGATAAAAATTCTGGACGCTGAAAAAGTGATAAAAGAGTTCGAAGCGATGACCAGAGATGTCGAGAATGTTCAAAATCAAGACTTTAAAGAAAATTTTAGAAGAAAATGAAAGCTTTGAGTATTTATAGAATCTGGGTCTCAATGGCAGAACTGACCCTGAAAGCTTCAAGACATGGACTTGGAGCTTTACATTCAAAGAATTGCAGTAATCATAGTCGACTCACCAGGTCGTTGATGATTTTCTCTTTTTCTTAAGATCCATTGTTATTGTCTGAAATGTTGTAGGGTTCTCAAAGACTAAATGCTATGTCACTCCACGAGAGCCCATTGTTATGATAACACTTGGAGCAGAGGATTATATTTGACGGTGTGTAAAAATAAAAATAAAAACACAACCGTTGGCACAAAGTTTTGGTTCGAACGATAGGAAGCTGGTTCGTTCAAAACCCAAGATTATGGGAAAAATATACAAATTTAAAATTATAGGAGTTAAATTAAAAAAATAATTATTTAGTGATTATATTGATAATTTATCTTTTTATTATTGTGTTAAATTATCTTTTTATTGACATTTAACGGCTATTAACGTCGATATAACTATAAATTTACAGCTCGAAAACGTACGTGACTGTATTGGTTGATTTTTCAAATCGATGACTAAATTTGTACTGAGGGCAAACAAACGTGACCTCTACAGTAATTAACTCTTATTTAAAATATATTATTACATATATATTACATGCCAATATCGTTAAATTCTTAACGGTATAATCACTATATTAGTTACGAAAATAAATTATTTATTAAAAAATATAGATTAAGTGTTAAATTTGTTAAAAGATAAAACTCAAAATGATAAATTATAAACATTATAACTTAAAATCATCTTTATACATTAAAAAATTAATGGTTAATAGAATACTTTATCTATTTTTAATGGTATGTCTCTTAACACACCATACACCATGATACATTCATCTCTGGACAACTTTATAAAAAAAATTAATTATTTTTAATTTTTAAAAAAATCTATTTACATTTCTTAAAACATTTATTATTTAAATAAATTTTTTAAAATATTATAAAACTATTTTTTTTTATTTTAAGAGTTAAAATTATATTTTTTTAATTTTTAGAGACCGTGACCTCTCTATATTTTTATTAGGATGAATATCACTAATATTAAACACCATTAAATATTATCAAATTAATTAATAAAATTAAAAATTTCAAAAATTTAATATATAATTAATTAAATGTCATAAAGATAATTTTAACCCTTAACGTTTATAATTTTTATCGATTTGGCCCTTATTTTTGGGGATAAATTTAGCTCTTAACCTATATTTTTTAACAAATAGCTTATCTTTTAACTATTATAATAACTGAATCGTTAAAATTTAACAATGATGGCATTTCATATGGATATGATAATATATTTTAAATGACATGGCATCTAACCTATCAAATATATATATATGTGAAATATAATTTTATTTTAATATAAAATATAAAATAATTAAAATTAAAATAAAATTTTAAAAATCAATTAATTCTAAAATAAAAGGCTATTAAACATTTCCAACCCACTATGAATCAAAGTCCTATCTTAAAAAAATATGAACACAGTTCAAAAATAATTAATTTTTTTAGATAGAACTTTAATTCTATTATAATTAGGGTTAAAAATATTTAATAGTATTTCATTTTAAATTAATTATTTCTTAATATTTTATTTGTACTTTAATTGTTTTATATTTTATATTAAAATTATATTATATTATATATATTTGATAGGTTAGATGTTATGTTATTTAAAATATATTACCATACGCGTATAACATGTCATCATTGTTAGAATTTTAATGATCAAATTACCATAGTGTTAAAAATAAGCTATTTATCAAAAAATATAGGTTAAAGGCTAAATTTATCCAAAAAAAATAAGAGCCAAAACGATAAAAATTATAAATATTACGTGTTAAAATTATCTTTATATCTAATTAAATTAAAATTTTATTTTATATAATTTATAATTATGTATATTAATTCTTTAAAATTTTCTGTCACACCACCGAAAGACTGTCTCGTTTAATGAACCAACTTATTTTTCCAATGCCAGTAGAAGGTTTTAGAATGCTCTACTTTGATGACTCAGGGATAAGGTGGCATCACACTGATTTGTATAACATTTTTTTATTTCGAAGGCCAGTATATTCCAAGGATTTAAACGGTCGGTTCGATTAATAATTAAATTAAATTATTTTAAATTAAATTAATTGATATTATTGAGTTGATCGATCTTGAAGTATAGCAAGAGGAGGGTGAATTGGTAATTAAAAACTTAATTAAAAAAATTCGGTAAAATGCTAGAATTAAAAGACACATATTTATAATGGTTCAAGCTTCGAACAAGCTCTACATCCACTACCTTAGCTTCCACTAAGGATTTTGAAACCAATTCACTAATGAATTCGACCTTTTTCTCGGTTCAAGGGATAACCGTTACAATACGAATCAATTCTTCTACCCAAGAATTGATTCAAAACTCACAAAATAATACAAGGAAAAAAAGGCAAATAAGAATATCTCACAAGATATATGTTGCCCCAATTACAAACAAAATTCTCCCCAAACTCAGATTATAGAAGATCAAAGTGAAATTACAAGAGTTGGAAGCAAGAATATGCAATGAAATGCTTTGAGTTGGATTTTTGTGCTTGGATGTTGCTTGAGGTTCAATAGTCATTAATGTTGTTGAAAATGCTTCTTTTTATTCTTTCTCATTGATTTCTAACCATTGTAGTTGTTGGGAATGTAAATAGGGACGTTGGAGCTTCATCTTTTCATCATAAATGTACTCTACAGCAGGTGGTATCGAAACACGGGCTACCTGTTTCGAAACAGAGCAAGAATAAAAAAAGTCGTTGTGCATTTAATAGAGGGGGTATCGATACATGCTTCGATACCATTTAAAACTATGATGTTGGATATTAAACTTTGTTTCGATACAGGCTAACCATCAATCAAATTTTAACTGCTACCAACGGTGGACTCATTTAATGCTAAAACAGTCATTGGGGATTAAGGGGTGTATCGATACCAGTATCGATACCTAGATTCACAATTTTAAAAATTTAAAAAATATACAAAGATGTTTCGATACCTGGTTCGAAACAGGTGTTAATAGTGAAAAATGGTATCGAACATTGTTCTTGATCTCAAGAACAAGGCTTTAAAAATCCCAGGTGTATCGATACATGTCCTTAGGGTATCGATACCCTCGTATGAAAAACACTTATAAATTTATTTCAAAGTTCTTGGTTTGACTTAAAATCAAAAGTTTGACTTAGAGACTTAAAAATTTATTTTAAATTGGTCCTTAAACTTATTTGTTATATCAAAATTAAATTTAATTTTACAATCTTCCCTTTTTGATATAACAAAACCATTGAAAATTTTTAAGTTTAAATCAAGATTTTTGGATTTCAAAAACTTTGAAACTTTTGAAGACTCCCCCTTAATATGTGCATGACTAAAAAAATTGACAAAGTTGATGGTTTTCTAAACTTAAAAACACACAAATTTCTCCTCCTTTTTGTTAGATCAAAATCAATGAAAGCCAATAGCATAAAACCGAAACAATCATAACATTAAAGAGAATATAATTCATAACATAATCCATAGCATAAAATTCTTAAAACCAAATCCAACATAATAAATCCAAAGCATAGAAAAAATATCCAAGTGCATAAGTTCTAATATGAATGCAAACATAATGCTTAAGGAAACATAACTAGTCCTAAAAGACAATAGCAAAGATAAGAGAAATCGAAGATCAATCATCAGCCATGTCATCACCATCAAGTCCATCATCATCATCATCCTCTTCTTCCTCTTTTTCTTCTTCATTGTCATCACCATCGGCATTGTTGAGGCTTTGGCTATGACGAAGAGCTTCAAGAGATACTTGCAAGGAGTTTCCTTGAGTCTCTAAGCTTGTCAACCTCGTATTGATAGCATCAAAACCTGAGTGAAATTGAGTTGACATAGAGTTAAGTCTTCCATACATGGAATCCAAACGAGCATTTAAAGTACCAAACTGAGCATCCAAAGAGTCAAACCTCGTAGTGAGAAACGTCATCATATAAACTTGTGGAGCAACTTGACGAAGAGCTTTTGGATCAACGGGATCACGAGGAAGAGAAAGAGGAGCACCATGAACCCACTCACCATTTGAGACATATTGGAAATAGGCACGATTAAGAGATTTCTCACCTATAAGTTCTTTTAGGATCCCACTTTGTCAAAGGAACAATCGATTTCCAATTGCAAGAATATAGAGCTGAGAATGTATGCATATAGAAAGGATTGACCAAGTGGGGCATCACGGTTTTGGACATGCCAAACGATGTCCGAGGAGACGATCTGAGCAAGATTGGGTTGAATACCCTCATGAAAGTACTTGATCCAAAAGCTATCAACTTGACGGATTCGAGAATACCTACCATTTGATGGAAGAATCCATCAAGAAATGATAAGATGGAGAAAACGATCATGCACGTCAAGTGAGGTGACCGAACCGGTGAAAGAACCAAGAGAGTCTTCATCCTCAACACCCTTGTCCTCAAGACCAAAAACATCGACAAAATTAGAGGCATTAATAGTAAAGAATTTGCTCATAAGGAAAGACTCAATTGCCACTACTTTGCTCTTGTCCGAAGATAGAATATATTTGGCATTTGAATAAAATATAAGGACAAGATTTAGAAAGAATTAGCCGGAATGGATGAGAAACCTCAAGAACTTTCATTCGAGGATTTTTTCATAGTATTTAAAAGGAACTTATGTGAGGTTATGAATTGAACATCCACGCACCGTTCCTTTTTGAGAGGGTAGTTGCAGTAGAGATTGAAGTTGTCAATCCTACGATTTGTGTCCAAACTCTTTGCGAAGACTTCTTGAATATCAACTCGTGAAAAACGAGATGATGAAGAGCTACCGGCTTCGGGACAAGATCGTTTCTTTGGTGCCATAATCTAAGAATTAAAACAAATTTTGGATTAGTTTCTTAAAAACACGTATGCTCTAACAACCTATTTCAATCATATTTATCAATAATTCAAGGTATTTGATTATTTAAATTTTTTTAAAAGATTCAGTGAAAAACCAATAAGATAAAATCGATTTATATTCGAACGAAAAGATTTTTGATTTTGAAATTTTTTTGTAGGATTATGAAAACCCATATAATAAGCATTCAAAATATGTTCAAAATATTAATTTTAACAACCTAAAATCAAACGAAAATAAGATTTTTCAAAAATTACCTTGATTATGATTTAGGAAGAAATTGTGGTTTGTGAAGCACCGTTTGATGATATAGTGTAGGTCTTGATGAGTAGAATAAAATCTCTCAAAGAAAACGTTTAATTTGGTGTTAAAATGAACGAATTTGAGAGGGGTTTAACGGAGTGGCCAACTAGGGTTTTGTGTTTAAAATTGGGAAGTGTTTTAAAGGGATTAAAATAAGGTTTGGAGTGTTTTAAAGCAATCTGCATCCTCGAGTATCGATACCGGTATCGAAACACCCTGTTTCAATGCTAGTATCGAACCATAGGTATCAAAACTGAGATCGATACATATTCTTCCCAGAAAAAATCCTAGATGAACTGATGAACAAGTATCAAAATAGGTGTTAGATGTATCGATACCCTTGGCTTTGCTTTACATTTTAGGCATCTAAAAGTACTAGAAATGAGTCTCTAAAGCTCCTAAAAGCATGCATATAATGTTATGACATGATTAATATGCATAAAAAAGTTCATACTCCCCCTAGCAACATGCATAGAAGCATTAAGATACAAGAACAATATAAGCATGATTTTATTCAAGATTCAAGCAATTTTGTATAAAAAAAGATAACACTTGAGAGGTCAAGATAGGCTAGTTAGACCTAACTCTCTCCTAAGGTTCCAAAATTGCTCTTTATCTAAAGGTTAGATAAAAATATCCGCTAATTGTTTTATGATGTCAACAAACTCTAAAACAACATTATTTTTAGACACATGATCTCTAATAAAGTGGTGTCTAATTTCTATGTGTTTGATTCTAGAGTGTTGAATGGGGTTCTTAGTAAGACATATGACACTAGTATTATCACAGTTAAGAGGTATGGTTTCTACCTTAATGTCATAATCTAAGAGTTGTTGTTTCATCCATAAAACTTGAGACAACAACTCCCTAAGGATATATACTCCGCTTCGGTGGTAGATAGAGCTACACTATTTTGTTTCTTAGAGAACCAAGATATGAGCATACTACCTAGGAATTGATAAGTGCCGGAAGCACTTTTCCTATCTATGTTACAACCTCCATAATCTGCATCAGAGTAAGCATGTAAATTAAAGGATGAGACTTTAGGGTATCAAAGGCCTAAATAAGGTGTGTCTCTAAGGTACCTAAAAATTCTCTTAATGTCTACTAAGTGTGATTCTCTAGGACTAGCTTGAAACCTAGCACACAAGCAAACACTAATATGATATCCGGTTTATTTACGGTAAGGTAAAGCAAAGAACCTATCATGGATGTATATAATTTAGAATCAACACACTTACCTCCTTCATCTTTTTCAAGCTTAGTAGATGAGCTCATAGGAGTGGCTTGAGGCTTCACATTCTCCAAGCCAAACTTCTTGAGCATATCCTTGATGTATTTTTCTTGATTGATGACGGTGTCATCCTTTCTTTGCTTAATTTGAAGTCCCAAAAAGAATGAGAGATCCCCCATCATACTCATCTCGAATTCACCTTGCATTAGCTTAGAAAACTCTTGACAATAACATTCATTAGTAGATCCAAAAATTATATCATCAACATAAATTTGAACTACTAAGATGTCATTTTTAAACCTTTTTATAAAAAGTGTAGTATCCACTTTCCTTTTTTCAAAGCCTTTTTCAATTAAAAAATTTGAAAGTCTTTCATACCAAGCTCTAGGAGCTTGTTTCAAACCATATAAAGCTTTTGTTAATTTAAAGACATGGTTTGGAAATTTTGGATCTTCAAAACCCGGTGGTTGTTCAACATACACTTTTTCATTCATAAAATCATTTAAGAAAGCACTTTTGAAATCTATTTGAAAAAGCTTAAAATCATGATAACATGCAAATGCAAGTAGCATCCTAATGGCTTCCATTCTAACTACGGGTGCATAGGTTTCATCGAAATCTATCCCCTCTTCTTGAGTGTAACCTTGAGCAACTAATCTAGCTTTATTTCTCATAATGTTACCACTCTCATCTAGTTTGTTTCTAAAAACCCATTTAGTTCCTATAGTAGATTTATTACTAGGCCTATCAACTAATGCCCACACATCGCTTCTCTCAAATTGGTTTAACTCTTCTTGCATAGCCAATATCCAATAATCATCACCTAATGCTTCTTTGATATTTTTAGGATCCATGCATGAGATAAATGCAATATGATTCATTAATCTAAGAGAAGAATGAGTAGTTACCCCCTTGGATGGATCACCTAAGATTTCACCACTTTTGACATAGTTAAACTCCCTTGGATAGCTCACTTCCTTTTCTTCAAGCTTTACATTTCTTAAAGCTTCAATTGGAGGATCTTGTGTTTCCTCATTGGTTGAAACCCCATCCACCTTTGATACTTGTCCATCATCAATGGTTTCAATGATTCCTATATCACCATCATCACAAGAATCCTTCCTAGGAAGGAGGTTATCATCGAAAAACACATGTATAGACTCTTCTACAACTAAGGTTCTTTTGTTAAAAACTCTATAAGCCTTTGAATTTAAAGAATATCCAAGAAAAATAGCTTCATCACTTTTTGCATCAAATTTACCTAAATTGTCTTTTCCATTGTTTAAAACAAACACTTGTATCCAAAAGGATGAAAATAGCTAGTGTTAGGCTTTTTGGATTTTAAAATCTCATAAGGAGTTTTTTTTTTAAATAGGCATAATCATTACTCTATTTATAATATAACATAAAGTGTTTGTGGCTTCCGCCCAAAAATACTTAGGTAAATTATTTTCACAAAGCATGGTTCTAGCCATTTCTTCTAAAGTTTTATTTTTCCTCTCAACTACCCTATTTTGTTGAGGAGTGCGAAGAGTCGAAAAATTATGGCTAATCTCATTTTCATTACAAAAATTCTCAAAACCTAAATTTTGAAATTCGGTTCCATGATCACTTCTAATATGAGAAATTCTTTGATCAAGATCATTTTGAGAAATATTTGAAAATATGATGAATTTTTCTAAGGCTTCATCTTTTGTACTTAAAAATAGAACCCAAGTGTATCTAGAGTAGTCATCCACAATAACAAATACATATGATTTTCCACCCAAGCTAGTAGTCCTAATAGGTCCAAAGAGATCCATATGGATCAATTGTAATACTCTACTAGTTGAAGCATCATTAATGGACTTAAAAGAAACTCTATTTTGTTTACCCTTAGCACATGCATCACAAATATTATCTAAAGAAAACTTAATCTTGGGTGAACCTTTAACTAGATTTTGGGATGCTAGTTTCTCTAAAACACTTATGCTAACATGACCTAGTTTTCTATGTCATAACCATGCATCATTTTCATCACTAGCAACCAAGCATGCATGAGAAAGATTAATGTCATCTAGATACACCATATAAATATTTATTATACGATGACCTATGAGCATTATTCTATTTGATTCTATGTCTATTATTTTGCAACCACTTTTATCAAAAGAAACATAGAAACCTTTATCACATAATTGACTAATGCTCAATAAATTATGCTTAAGACCATTAACAAGCAAGATATTTTCAATTAAAATAGAGGAATGGTTACCAATAGAGCCAATGCCCTCAATTTGGCCATTGGAGTTGTCACCAAACGTCACTACTCCATCCTTTTTGAGCTCTAACTCCTTAAATCATCCCTTGTCTCCGGTCATATGCCTTGAGAATCCAATATCAAGGTACCACATGTTTTAACTTGAAGCTTTGGCCTTGAAGCAATGCTCAACCCACAAACAAAGATTTAGTTTTTGACTTTTGGTACCCAAATCATTTTGGGTCCATGAGAGTTAGTCCCTAAAAGCTTGGTTCCCTTAAGAATCCAAGAAGCAATGACATTCAAATTATTAGAAACAATAAGTTTTTTAGGAACCCAAACACTTCTAATCTTTTTATGTCTAAAATGCCTTTGAAAATTTCTTTGCTTATGGTTATAAAAATTCTTTTTCACATGGTTGGGTTTTGAAGAGCTTCCTTTTTCAAAAGTTGAACTCTCAACCACCTTGATTTGTTCTTTAAGCTCATTCACCATATTGTGGTGATTTTCACTCAAGCTAGAAATAAGGTTGTTAAAATCAACATTTTCTTTTTGAAAAAATTTTAATTCATCATTCAAATCAACAATCTTTTCCTCAAAATCCAAAATAGTTTTTGTCAAAGAATCATTTTTTATTTCTAAATCGGAAATGGTTTTCTTGCTTTTCAAAATGGATTTTTTGAATTTTAAAACCAACTCATCGTAAACATCTTGCAACTCGTTATATGCATCGTATAATTCATCATAGGAAAAATCATTGCAAGAAGTTTCAAGGGTTACCTTAGGCTCATCAAGAGCTATGAGACACAAGTTGGCCACCTCGTTATCTTCATCGGATGATGACTCCTCAATACTCCAAGTGGCAACATGAGCCTTTTACTTCTTTTTCTTTTCAAAACCCATCCTTTTGTATAGAGGGCAATCAATCCTAATGTGATCGGGCTTCTTACATTCATAGCAAATGATTTGATCTTTTTCTTCTTCTTTGCTACTTGGTTTGAAGTCTTTCTTTCGTTGGAATCTCTTATTCCTATTTGCCCTCATGATTCTAGTGAATCTTTTGGTCATCATGGCCAATTCCTCTAGCTCTTCCTCTTCACTTGTATCCACTTCATCTTGTGGCATTGAAACTTTAAGAGCAATCCCTTGCTTCTTTTTCTCAATTTCCCTCTTTTTAATCTTTACCACTTCTTTCTTTTTCTCCTCTTTCCTTGCTTTCTTCATTATCTCATGGGTGAGAAGAGATCCCACAAGAGCATCAAGTTTGAGAGTCTTGAGGTCCTTAGCTTCAATGATAGTCGTCCTCTTGCTATCCCAAGACTCAGGAAAAGAATAGATGAGCTTTTGAACGAGCTTCTCTTCCGGAATGATCTCACCGAAACCCTTGAGACCATTGATGATCACCGAGAATTTATCGAACATCTTGGTGATGTCTTCATCCGGATCCATCTTGAAGTTCTCATAACTTAGATTGAGAAGACCAATCTTTGTTTCCTTCACGTCATTGGTGCCCTCATATGTAAACTCCAAAGAGTCTCAAACTTATTTGACCCTTGTACATGAAGACATCTTGGAGTAGATGTTGGGCCCTAATGCACAAAAGAGGATGTGGAGAGCTTTATCATTTGTGGACATCCTCCTTCTTTCTTCATCGGTCATCTCGTTCCTTTTCTTTGATACTTGTCGGTCTACTTCTTTCTTTATAGGGATTGAGGGTCCATCTTTGATTATATCCCAAAGGACATAATCATTTGAGATGATGAATAGCCTCATCCTATTTTTCCAATAGGGTTAGTTGACCCCATTGAAGAAGGGTGGTTTGGTAATGGAATGTGACTCATTTCATGAACTGGAGGTGGAGGCCATTTTATTTGATTTATTGATGTGATCAACACACCTTGGATCTTCTTTGATAGATGTGAATCTCTTCAAAGATTAGGCTCTGATACCAATTATTGATTTGATCGATCTTGAAATATGGCTAAGAGGGAGTGAATTGACAATTAAAAACTTAATTAAAAAAATTTGGTAAAATGCTAGAATTAAAAGACACGAGATTTATAGTGATTCAAGCTTTGAACAAGCTCTACATCCATTACCTTAGCTCCCACTAAGGATTTTAAAACCAATTCACTAATGAATTCAACCTTTTTTTCGGTTCAAGGGATAACCGTTACAATACGAATAAATTCTTCTACCCAAGAATTGATTCAAAACTCACAAAGTAATACAAGGGGAAAAAAGGCAAATAAGAATCTCTCACAAGATATATGTTGCCCCAATTACAAACAAAACTCTCCCCAAACTCAGATTACAGAAGATCAAAGTGAAATTACAAGAGCTGGGAGCAAGAATATGCAATGAAGTGCTTTGAGTTGGATTTTTGTGCTTAGATGTTGCTTGAGGTTCAATAGTCATTAATGCTGTTGAAAATGCTTCTTTTTTATACCTTCTCATTGATTTCTAACCGTTGTAGTTGTTGGGAATATAAATAGGATCGTTGGATCTTTATCTTTCCATCATAAATGCACTCTGCAACATGTGGTATCGAAACACGGGCCACCTATTTCAAAACAGACCAAGAATAGAAAGGGTCGTTGTGCATTTAATAGAGGGGGTATCGATACATGCTTCGATACCATTTTAAACTGTGATGTTGGGTATCGAACCTTGTTTCGATACAAGCTAACCATCAATCAAATTTTAACTGCCACCAACGGTTGATTCATTTAATGCTAAAATAGCCGTCGGTGATTAAGGAGTGTATCGATATCAGCATCAATACCTAGAGTCACAATTTTAAAAATTTAAAAAATATACAAAACATTTCGATACCTGGTTCGAAACAGGTGTTGGCAGTGAAAAATAGTATCGAACCTTGTTTCGATACTTGTTCTTGATCTCAAGAACAAGGCTTTAAAAATCCCAGGTGTATCGATACCTGTCCTTAGGGTATCGATACCCTCGTATGAAAAACTCTTATAACTTTATTTTAAAGTTCTTGGTTTGACTTAAAATCAAAAGTTTGACTTAGGGACTTAAAAATTTATTTCAAATTGATTCTTAAACTTATTTGTTATATCAAAATCAAATTTAATTTTACAGATATTTTATAATTTTATTTATTGATTGAGTTAAATTTTTAAAAGATTAATCCAACTGAAAATATATTGATTGCTCGAGTACTTTTGAATTAACCAAATATTAGGGTATTTTAGTTGTGATTTAAAATAGTAATTTAAGAAGTAGTAAATTGAAAATAATATTTTGTTAGATATTTTTTATTATTGGATTTTATTTATTTTTCCGGTTTGATTTACATTTACATTTACAATTAAAATATAAAATTTATATTTTAAATACTATGGGTCATTGTCAAGATTTAAATATAAAGATTAAAATATTTTATTTATATATCTAAATTTTTATTATTTTATTTATTTCATTAATTTTAAATTTTATTAATTAATAATTAAATTTTAAAATTAATTAAACATTAAAAGATAAATACCCTACTTAAATATTTAAATAAATTAATCAAACAAATATTAATCAAAAGATTAAATATTTAAATAAAAAGGATAAATATTTAAATATCAAACAAGTATTTAAATATTTAATCAAACAAATAAAAAATATAAATATTTAATAAAAAATATTTAAATTAATTTAATTAAATTTTTATTTGATCGGTTAGTTCATATCAAAAGATAAATACCCTACGCACTAAGAATTTCCAACGGGGCTTTTAATTAGTTTTTGATGATCCAAACCCTTTATTGTATTCCTTTGTACGAATGACCCATTAGATAAGTTTGAGAAATGATTTTCTCTTATTTAAATAATAATTTTATTTTTTGAAAGTTAATTCTAAAAAAAAAAACAATAAGGTAATAATTTATTTAAAACAATTTTAAAACTAAAAATAATAACTTTATTAGGATAAAAAGAGTGAACGTAAATTGTACATCCCCTAATTGTATTCCTATTAGTATTATCATTTTAAATTAGTGAATTCAAGGTTAAAAGGTTGTTATCAGGATTTAAAAAATTATGGGTAGAGTATTTTTTTTAGGGTTTAAAATTTAATTTTTTAATTTTTTTAATAATAAACATAAAAATCCCAAATAAAGAAGCAAATGACTTTTACTTACGCAAAACAATAATGTATCAAATTATTGTATGGATTTTACTAGTGGATCCACCATTTTATTAATCTGAATGATCAACAGGGTTATGTTTTACTTGCAATCTGCATCTGTTGTAATCCAATGTTTCCCATTTGCAGTTGCAGCAAGCTCATGTTTAGCCAGTTCTAGGACAGAATTATAATCTTGGGGTCCTGTCGTGGACCTTAATCCCAGAGGAAACAACTTGGTGTCTTTATTTTTCTGAATCCGGTCTATATAAGTATACTCATCTTCACTGTCTGGAGGATTATTCATTTTCTTCCCCTGCAACGTTTCAGACACTTTTTCAGCAGTGAAACTTTCAGGGT
This sequence comes from Abelmoschus esculentus, assembly GCA_035048815.1. NCBI lineage: Eukaryota > Viridiplantae > Streptophyta > Magnoliopsida > Malvales > Malvaceae > Abelmoschus > Abelmoschus esculentus. Next base: position 3,876,927 of record JAUCBN010000026.1, on the reverse strand, counting down.
GGACTTTTCCGTGGAATTGTTTTATGACCTACAAACCGACACAATTGCAAGAAATTAATGAAAAGAAAGAACTCTCAGACTTTAGGACTCAAATGTTCTGGTTTTGACATCCCAATGTTTGACCCTTCCTGATGGTTCCTTGGAACCATGCTCTTCGGCTTCAGCTTCAAAGAACTTCTCCAGTTCATCATTGATGAGCTTCAGATAATCTTCGGTCACCTCAGTTTTTTCTTCAACTATATTCTCTAGAGACGTGGTGATTGTCGGCATTACAGACTCACTCATAAGTGGTTCGGAGCCTAGCGTTCCAATGGTCAGAAAGCCATGGAATGAGATTATTAAACTGTAAACTGTAAGTCTCAGTTTAGCTGGTGCACGAGAAAATTGGTGAAATTGAGGTTTCTTGTTCAAGTTATAAATCCTGATGCTAATGCTATTAGTGTGAGAAATATTTGGAATGAGATTAGGGGTGAAGAGCCTAAAGTGGTATGGCAGAAGGTCAGGAACGGAACCATGTTGATGGTGGGAGGGTTCTTGTCCCTCCTAAATTTTTTGATATAATTATATTTAAGGTCTTTATTAGTTTAAATAATATTCTGTGATAACTTGATAACAATATTAAAAATAGGCTTTCGACTCTGGATAGATTAAGTTGTATGGGAATGAATGTTGAGTCCTAATGCTTGCTGTGTGGCATTGAAAGTGAGTCTCGAAACCATTTGTTTGCAGATTGTTCATTTTTTAGTCAGATTTAGACAATAATTCTTTCTCTGTGTGAAACTCATGTATATCATAATTGGGAAGAGAGAAACTGTAGGAAGCTTAGACATATTCAAAGGGACTGGACTAATATACTAGATTGTATAAAGGAGATTGCATGCGTAAAAGTTCAATGTAAAGATATACACATGGATAATGTAAGTAGACGTATTTGTGCATCTCGGAGAATTCCCTAATTAGTAGGGATATAAAAAGCTAACCCGACCTGGAAACCCGCCTAAAACCTATTCGAGTCAGAACTTGTTTTGACCTGGGAATGTAATGCCCGAACCTGATTTGTATCCGACTGTTGTTGACTTGAACCCGATCGAGTTGGACCTGTTACTGTAGTAACCGAACCCGAACTATATCCGACCGAGAATGACTTGAACCTGATTTCAACCTATTACTGTAGACCTGAAACCCGATTGAAACGAACCCGAACCCGAGTCTGACCTAGCAAATAACCGATATTACCCGACCAATCGACCCAAGACCTGATTTTACCTAGGGATTTTGGATTTTAGGCGGGGTGGGCGGGTGGGGGAATTTGGATTTTTTTTTTTATTTTTTTTTTTGGGGGGGAGGGGATTTTGGATTTTAGCGGGGAAGGGTGGAGGGGGAGGGAAACGGGTAGGGTGAGGATTTAAATTTGAGGATTTTTTTTTTTATTTTAAGGGAAGATCAAAATTAGCGGAAAAAAGAATTTTTGTTAGTGAATCTAAATATTTTAAAATAAAATAAAAAATATAAAAACGGTGCATATTAAAAATATTAGTAAACAAATGAAAAATTAAGAAAATTTAAATCTTAAAATCTTTTATTTTTGCATTGAATAAAATACGAAGAGAATTTGTTCGTTCATTTTTCAAGGGTTATTATCACTTTAAGTCGGTACTTTATATTAAATATATATATATAATTTTAATTTTAATTTGATTCATTTTATGTCAATTTAAATTTAATTTTTTTAGATATTAAATTTATATTCAGAATTTAGTGATAAATATATAAAATATATATACATAATACATTAATATATATATTAAAATATATACATATACATACATATATATGCATTAAAGTATAATATATACTTTATATTATAAAACACAAATATTATATACTATAATATGTATACATTAAAACATATAATACATATAATACATACTTTATAATATATACTATAATACATATTATATTATATTATATTATATTATATTATATTATATTATATTATATTATATTATATAAGCATACATTAAAGTATACATATAATGTATATTATAATATATATTTGTATCATATACTCTCTATATTAAAAATTAATATACATGTTAAAATGTATGATATATGTATAATATATTATATATATACATATAACATACATATATATATAATACATATACATATATATAAATTATAGCATACATGATACGTATATGTACTACATACTAATATATACATGTACTACATAATAATGTATATATACATATACATAATTTATAATTACATATTGATATAGCATACATATATATGATATATTTTCATATATACATGTACTATATACAATTATACATATACATATGTTATATACATAGTATATAATATACATTTACTAATTATTATATATGTATATACATATACATATAACATATATATATATGATATATTGAATTGTTGATATATATATATGTATATATTAATATATTAATGTACTGTGTATAATACCATTACTACTACTAAATACTAATCTACTATCACTATGTATACATATAACATACTTTGATACATATATTATATATATGAATGTTAGAATGTATTTATGTATTTATGTATCATATATAATTAATAATTGTACACATTATAAATATATTATACATACATTATATATATAACATATCTAATTACTAGACAATTAATTATCAATATATATTATATAAATACTTATATTATTTATTAAATTATTAATGTATTATATATAGTGTAATGTATACCATATTTTAATAGATATTATAATTTTATTTTTTCTCTCTCTATACATATAGTATTAATTCATTTATAGTATTATTTCATTTGCAAAAATAGTATTATTCCATAAATGGTATTATGCCATAAATAGTATTATTCCTTATTCTAGTAGTATTATTTCATATATATTATTAATCCATATATAATATTATTTTATTTCCAAAAATAGTATTAATCCATTTATAGTATTAATCCATATATAGTATATTTTCTATGTATAGTATAAATTCCTTAAATAGTATTAATTTTATATATACTATTATTATATTTATAGTATAAATTTTATATATTGTCTAAAATTTATTTTTAATTTTTGAAATATATTAAACTATAGTATAATTATAAATTTATAATGTATTAAAGTTAAATTTTTAATACTTTTTATTATTATTAAGTTGTAATTTTTGTAATTTAATCCTTATAATTTACAAGTTATTTTTTTAAATTGATTATTAATGATTTTTCAATTTACTTTAATGTTTCTAATTTTTATTTTTTTGTAATTGAGTCCTTACAAGTTAATGTTGATTTTTTTTAATTTCAAAATTTAATCTTTAACTCTATGGTCTAATATTTATTCGTTTTTTATGTATTTATACAAAATCAAAATTAATAATTTAAATTACTAAGAATATAAAATCAAAATTAATTTGATTTGAAACAAAACCGACTTGAAATGAACCCGACCTGAAATGTAACCGAATTAAAATGGACCCGACCTGAAATGAAACTGTCAATTATCCGATTTGAACCCGAACCGTTTAACCCGACCTGAAATGGATCCGACCTGAAACGGATCCGACCTGAGATGGACCCGACCTCAAACGGACCCGCACCTGACCCGAATCGAGTCAAAACATCAAATCAACATGAAATGACCTGTATCTGAATTTACCCGACCTGACAATAACCGACCTAAAACTCATCTGAGTAACTGTTTTACATCCCTACTAATTAGGATAGAAGATCAAGTGCACATTTCGTGTATTGTTGCAGTGTTTTTAGTTGTTTTTTGGATAATAAAACAACACTTATTAAAAAAAATATGTTACATATCATATTTTAATTGGTTAACGAATTATTTAACAATAGTTAACTATCAAACACCTAAAATTATAACAATCTAAAATTTAAACACTAATTCCTAATAAAAATATTTTAAACATCTAAAATTCAAAAGATATATAATTTAAATACTTATTTTTTTATTTAAAATTTTTAATAAATATAAAAATTCATACCACTTAATATAAAATATTGTCTCCTTCCCTACCTTCCTACATTACGATGAAAGAAAGTGATATAGATTCCATGTAACTCCCAGCATTTTATCTTCAATGCAAGAGTCCGTGCACGAATGAAATTGCAGATTTTTGTACAAATGGAGGGTTTTCAACAGAGGAGGATTAACTGGAAAATAACAATTAAAATATCTTCAAAACCAGAAAGGCTAAAGGCTAAATTCTTGGAGACCAAGTTAAGTTACTATTTTGAAATTTAATTACCACTTAGTATATTTATTCTTATATTTTAAATGTGAAAAATAAAAAAAAATAACGGGTAAGGAAAATCGATCCCAAAACTCTTGGATGAAGACATTAAACTAGGGTGTTCAAACGGTTAATTCGGTCGGTGGCTAAACTGAATTAATAAAAACAAATTAATCGAACTTTTAAAATTTTTAACCATTAACCGAATTGAACATTTTTCGAAATGCATTAACCGAACAAGTTTCGGTTAATTTAGTTAACTGAAATTTGTTATAAAATTTTTGGTAAATTAAACAAATGATCACTCAACAATTTAAAAAGATCTTTTTAACCATCAAACTTTCAAAAATTATAAAACAATCAATAAACTTATCTAATTATTATAAATTGATCATTTAATTATTATATGTTATAAATTATTGATAAATATTAAAATTTTTAATGAATATTGTTTTAATAATTTAATAAATTTAATTATCATTTTATATTAATTTGATTAAATTTAATAACCAATTTATAATTTTTAAAAGTTTAATGACTAAAAACAAATATATATAATATATAAAATATAAAATTTTGGTTAATTTGGTTAATTCGATTAATTAACATATTTCGAACTAAATTAATCGTTAACTGTACTTTCAAAAAAAATTTAACCATTCACCGATCGAACAAAATTCGATGATCGACCGTTTAACTGAATTAATTCAATTCAGTTGGTTAATTCAATTTAATCGACTGTTTGAACACCCTTACATCAAACTAATTACTTAATTATAACCTAAATTAAGGAATATTTATGAGATGTGTTGGATTAAAATTCAATGATAGTGGGCACATATGTATAATGTATATTGTTATTATAAAGATTAACACGTAATTAAGTGACCAATTATGTTACACGTGTTATAGGTATTAAATTGTCATGGAATTAAAAGTGTAGATACCATAAGGTGTATTTATAATTTGATGAGGGGCAGAGTTGTAAATACTTAGTAGTCGATTATTAAATCAACTATATAAAGGGGTTATGGTCCCCAAGAATTAGGTTAACTTATATATCTCTTTTCCCCGTCTGAGATTTGTGTGGCAAGAGATAATCTAACTTCTTGGAAGATCAAACCCTCAGAAAAAATTCTATCGATTAATTCAGGTACGCTCCGCATTCAGTTTATTTATTTTATTATTCTTGATGATTTGACATATATAGATCTAGGGTTTATATTCATATTGAATATATTTTAATTCTAACAAGATGAACTTTGTATTTTTAAGATAAGAATGTGAATTCCATTTATTAAAAAAACAGAAAAACAACTACAAAATAATAAGAATGAATCCTTTAGATGTCATCAAAGAATTTTTCAAGCAGCAAAAATATTGTTATGCACATTTTCTAATTTAATTTTCTTGTGTTGTAGTCTAATATAAACAATAGACTTTATACAATCAAACAAGTCTACACTAGTTTTATAAACATTCCTAAAATGTTTGTAATTTCTTTTGTAACACCTTCGATCCGGTGCCACATTGAGCCTTCGGCCCAAAACCTGTATTTTAAAATTTCTTTCCAAAGCCCAACAATAAAACAACTCAGGTCCAAATGCGATCCTTAAAATCCATTAAATTTAAAACAAAAGATCAAAATAGTTTAAAGTAACCGAAGCTCCAGAATATTACAAAACAATTAACATCGACCCAATTAAATAAACAGAGTTATAAAATTACATATAGGGTTCGACCCAGTACCATGCCCACTACATCTAATAAGTGTACTCTGACAACACGGTCGATGCTGAATTCCGAACCTCGATGGTGCTCCACGGAACCGGCTTCACCTAACCTACACACGAAAACACATTTTGAACGCTGAGCCACAAAAGCTCAGAGGATACGCCGAACTCGGCCAACATCATGCATATCATAAGCATTAAAGTATGGCATATAAATCTCATACATGGTATGATGGTCTAGCATGCGTGCCTATCACATGGCATAAATGAGATGTATATTATCGCACACAAAATATACAAATCAAACAGAATACACAAGGTAGTGAGGCCTGCATCCACACAGCATCGGGATCCTACACTACGAGTAGGACCCACGTCCATACAGCATCGGGATCCTATACTCAAGGATAAGACCCGCGTCCACACAGCATCGGGATCCTATATCCGGGATTGAGGCCGTATCTACACAATATCGGGATCTTCCAAATCTCATACTCAGAATGTCACATCGAGTATATTCGAATGAGGCCCGCATCCACACAACATCGAGATCCTACATTCGGGATGATCGTCAAATCATCACCCGAAATGTTACATCGGATGGCCTTCGACGTGTTGCAACACTTTTGGATATCCGGATTCCATCACACAAAGACTCAAACCACACAAACGATCCACATAGGATCTTAGCACAACAAGACGTCTTAAGATTATCTCAATTTAGTCTTTCAAGGTTAAAATGCCAATCTTAGTTCAATAATTTGTTTCACGACTTTTAGATTAGAGGAACCCTTTATTAACATCACCGAACCCTAAATCTCTACTCAAACTTGGCCAAAATATACAGAGGTATCGATACCCTTAGATGGGGTATTGAAACACCCTACATCGATATCCTTTGACCAACTCAAAGGTCAAACACAGAGGGACTATTCGATTCGATACCAGCATCGAACCGGAAATGCCACTGGAGGTATTGGTATCGAACCATGGTTCGATACCCCTAGCCAAGGAGCTTATTTTCACTCAGGGGTATCGATAAACGAGCCACCGACATCGATACCCCCTGCACGAAACTATAAGTTTCACCTGAAATTTCTAAGAAATCAACCCCAAAATTAATCTAATCGATCCTAAAGTGTTCCTAATCAATATTAATGATGTTTAGAATGTTTTAACACCAATTTCCAGCCTTTAATCACATTAATACGGATTTCACCATTAAAGCACCCAAAGCTTAAAACCAAGCATTCATGCACAAGACCTACATGTATGCTAACTACCATGAAATGCATGATGATTAGAAGAGTTGGGAGTACCAACCTTAAGCTAAAACAACAGTAAAACGAGCTTCCCACTCTTCTTCAAGCTTTCTCCTTCCCCAAGCTCTTGGAAGACTCCCCCACTTGTTTCTCTACAAGGGAAGATGAACAACGAATTAGGGACAACTAGGAAAGATTTCTAGAGCTTAAAGACACAAAAAGACAAAGGTTTAAGCTCTCAAAAATCAATTCCTGAACTCCATTTAAACCCCCCACAAAAACCTTCATCCTTACCAAAATAACACTTTTTTACCTCTTTTTAAAGATCCCAAACCCCTATACAACTTACCCTTCTAGCACAAATCGAGAAACCACAACAATCCAACAAAGATTATACCTTTTTCCTATTTCTTTTTCCTTGTTCAAAGAAGATGGTGAAGGGAGTAAAAGAGAAAGAAGTGTGAGATCATCCTCCGCAGAACAATAAAACTCCTCCTCGCTTTCATCCCAATTAGACATTTATCGAAATACCCCCATCTTAAAACTCTTAAAGCCTAAACCACTCAAATCCCAACAAGCCTAAGGTCCAACAAGGCCCAAACTAAACAAACCCGAGACCTAAAACCAAAGTCCAAACCCCTCGGGTTAACCCGATACTCGGATCCAAATTCGGTTCGTTACATCTTTCTTCCCAAACAAATAAACAAAAGCTTGTCAAGCTAGCTTTTTTTATATAAAAAATCCTCATAAAAATCCCTTTATAGTTGACACCAGAGAACTTATGTCAACCCCTAAGGGGGGAAAGAGTGTTGGAAAAAATAGTATGGTACATAGATATTTTAGAGCTTAAATTGAGTGGGTTCCATTAGTCAAATTAATTGGGACTAAGTGTATTATTGATCTACTATAAGAGTAGATAAAATTTGTATATTTAAATGCTCAAAATGTTCAATGGGTGAATGAGAAATTTTTGCTCAATATGTTGACCTTTGGAAAGAAAAAAAAGGGGAAAAGCTTTACCCATGATGTTGAAAAAAAAATTAAGATGAAAAGTAAAATATTCAAACTTGTTGGAAACATAGATTTGGAAGGCTTTATATATAGAAGTTCTTCATGTTATTGTTGGAAAAAAGACAAAGGCTTGGACTAGACACTTTGAGTTAGCCTTAGTTGACTTTTAAAAGTCAAAGAAGGCCCTTGGGGTCTTTGGACTTGGATTTTTAAAATGACAATTTTTTCCTACTTTTTTTACTTAAGTTTTCAACAGATACTATAGAATTAAACCACCTTTTATGGAGTTGCAGACTCTTCAGCTGGTTGCAACCTCCAATTTATTTGGATTAATTCTGTGATAAATACCATTTTGAATTCTGAAAGTTGTAACTCTTCAGGAATTGTTAATTACAGATTAATTATGTAATTAAACATGTCCCTTGCATGAACACTATAAAAGGAGACCCCTTTTCCTATCTCAATACACTAAAAACCAAAAACATCCTCTAGCCAGATTCTTGATAGTGTTCTGCTTCTGTAAAGTTCATCGTTGCAGTCAAAGTTGCGTTGCTCTCTTTGCTGCATTCTACCGTTCTATCCTGGGAGACAGACGTTCCATAGAAACTCTAGCATCGAGAGGAAACGAATATGTTTTAAGGACACTATGATAGCACAAGCCTCGGTCCAAGTTTTCAGATCGTTTATTGGTTTTTTCTTTGATTTCTATTTCATTTATAGAAATTGTTCTTAACATTTTATTAACTTGCTCGTTTGTTTTGATTACAAAAAGTACCCCTAAATCATTCATAAATTGCATCCTCAATGACAAATTGTTCAATACAAGTAGGTAAATTAGAATCAAAAGAAAAACAACAATGTTCAGAAAAAGCCCAATGAGCCAAAACATGGACAGTCCTATTTGTTGTACGAGGAATATACTTAATTAAAATGTGTCGATGCCGACATACAATCTCCCCTACTTTAATTAATCTTTACGCAAGCACCGATCTTCCATCACGATTCGAGCAAAGTAGATTAACCACATTAACTGCATCACCCTCGATCACCACCTTTGACCAAGCACGATCCAACGTAAACAAAATTACCGTGTAAAAAGCATGACTTTCTACCGTTTCTATCGAATCCATTATGTCGCATATTCTAACACATCCTGCCAGAACCATACCATGATAATCTCGAACCAACATCTCTATCCCACTTTTACCTGATTCCTTTTGAAACATACCATCCACTGAGATAGAAATGCAACCACAAGGGACTTCCTTTTAGAACCCTCATAGCCTAATTGAACTCACTCCCCATCCCAGTTCATTACTACTCTCGATAGACCACAACATCGAAGGACTTGCCCCTATATTACCTGAAGAAAGGACATTGAAAAAAATATGATTCTTAGATTCAATAGAATCCCTACAGAGAGAACAAAGATCATTAGTAGCAATCACCTTTTTCATCATCCTGCCCTTAGTAGGCAATCCGTCAAGTCTTCCATGAAATTATTGTGTGCTTAGATATGCACAATGAAAACCAAATAATTTATGTCGTGAAACTTTCTATCTTGTACACCATTTCAAATCTCTCTCACAGTACAAGGTCTTCCTGCTATCAGGTGGGAGGAAGTAATAGCTCTCAGCTTAAGAAGCTTCCTAAAGCCTCAGCTATAGTGAATTTTGCTTTCCATTTATCGGAAACATTCTTTATAACATAGACCTTAATCCATGCAATCCATAGAGTATCACTACTAAATAAGATTTTTTGAATTAATCTAATCATGCATGCCTGATTTTATGTCGGTAATTACTTTAACTTGATTAAAATCGTTTATCTTTTTTTTATGTCTCCATTCGTATCTTGTTTTAAATTAGAGAATTTATAATTTAGGGTTTAAGGTTAAAGACTGTGGTTAGGGTTTAGGGAATTAGAGGTAGATATATTTTTTAGGGTGTAGGGTTTAGAGTTTAACATATATAAAATAAGTGTTAGAGTTTAAAATTTATTTTTTAAAAATTAAAAAAAAAAACATAAATGAAAGCATGATAAAAGGTAAAAGATTTTTTACCCTTAACCTGAGGTTGCCTTAGCTTTTAGGATGACAGATGTGCTTTCGGCTTACTCTTGCTCCGGTAACAACAATATTTCCCCCTTCCTGTTTCTAATATAATATTTTAAATTATTGAAATTGATTTTTTTAATTTTAATATTTTAATTTATTATTATTAATTAATTATTGAATAAAAATATAAAAATAATTAAAAAATAAAAAATAACATATATAAAAATAAATTTAATTTTTAATTTATTGAAATATATTTTTTAATTAGAGTTATTTTATTTTTAATTATTTCTATATTTTTACCCAATATTTAATTAAAATTAAAGCAAAAAAGTCAAAAATTAGATATTGGAAATAAATTTAAAAATATATATTTAATAATTTAAAAGTATTATATTAGAAAAAAAAAACAAATTTTATCTCATCAATATAATTTAATTTATGTTATAATCAAGATAATCACGATTTAAAATAATTAAAGTTAATTTTTCGTAATAACATTGAAGGTACCTAATTTGTTTGGTGGTAAAATATACTTCAATTCCCTTATCCATAAATTTTTATTTTTTTCACTTTTAAAATATGAGATAATATATATATATATATATAAGGGTAACTAAACTATAAAATAACTATTTTGTTATGAATATATTTATTCATGGTGGATATCCATATATTAAGTTAAAGTTTAATAGGCTTTATTATTAGGGTTTAATACCCATTGGAATTAGAGTTTTCATCTTATGCTTATAAATATAGACTTTTGGTCAAAGCTTTGTACATAACCCTACTTTGATAATATAATACAAATCTCTCTTTTGTCTCTCATCTTTATTCTCCTATTTTATTCTTGTTCTTTACTTTATTCACAACACGTTATCAGCACGAGACTCTAATCAACGGAGGTGTTTGTCGTTCGAATTTTGAAGGAGTTATTAAAAAGAATTTGTTACTGACATAAATCAAAGATAAGTTTTTCTCCCTCAATTATATTTTAATTATCGGTTATTTTTCTCTCTTGATCTTTGATTTGATTTTTAATTTATTAAAAATCTTTGGTTGTTTGGTGTTTGTGTAGCGATAAAGTGGCTCAAATACTGTGGTTCTTATTGACAATTCCCGAAAAAGATTTTAACAAGATATTGGTAACTAAATCTATCATATAGTGAAAAGTTCGGTATGTTTTACTTATTTAATTTGAGATTTTTGTCTTTATTATAACCAATATTTGTTTATTTTATTATTACGATGAAAGTTTATATTTTTAATCATGTTCAAAGTATTACATGATATTGGAACAAATAGTAAACCTTTAATTAATTAATATGTTCTTTATTATGTTGGTTTAATCCGAGTATATTGGCTGGACATCCTGTTCTGCGAGGCTACTGGTCTCAAAGGAGGTTCTTTTTAAAGGACCTTATGGACTGGTTTAACAATGTCGCGTATAAGGATTAAATTTTTGTTCATTGTATGTATTGTATATATATTGGTTGATCAATTACTATTTAATAGTATGAATATTATAAAGTTTATATTTGCTTGAAAGCAATACTAATTTTATGTCGAAAAAAAAAACTCGACTATAAACTTCTCCCAAGTTCAAGTTACGAAAATCGTCTTGATCGAAGAATTTTTATGGGAGACATTCCTTGAAGTGAATGTATGCATGATGATTATTCCATACAATTATTGAATTTATGACATTCCTTAAAGTGAATGCAAGCATTATGATTATTCCATGTGATTATTGAATTTATGACATTCCTTGAAGTGAATGCAAGCATGATGATTATTTCATGTGATTATCAAATATATATCATTCCTTGAAGTGAATGCAAGCATGATGTTTATTCTATGCGATTATGTAAGCATCGTGTTTATTCCTTGCAATTATACAAGCATAATGTTTATTACATGCGATTATTGAATTTGTTTCATTCTAGAGTATTTGTCAAACGCTGAAGTATTATTGACCTTATCCATAATCATGAATGATAAATTAAAGAAAATATAAACATATTTTCTTTGTGGCGAAAATAATGGCGTTATTGATCCAACTCAATTAGATATTGATAATTTTCTCATAATCCTTCAAGAGAATAATCCGCCATTTATTTTATTTTCTTTAGATCTTTTATTTATTTTATTTTATGTTAATTTATTTTTATTTATTATTTATTTATGTTAACTTACTTTATATATTATTTATTTATCTTTTATGTTAATTTTTTTTCCTTAAAAGAATATGATTACTTTCGGAATAAAATATGCAATAATTTATAGCGATTTATGCTTAGCACAAAGTGCAAGTACTCATACAATACTTAAGCATAAGAAATATTTTCCCATTTAAATACAAGGGAAATATGAGTACTATATCTCAAAGTAATAAAATATCAGTGCTTCAGAAGAGCTCTTGAGAGCTTATCTTTGATCCGATTTGATATGATGTGCTATTTTTTTAATATTTTTCCATTCTCCGAAGTGAATGGTACAGAGCACATATTTTTCATTTCCCGAAGTGAATGAAATAAAACACGTATTAAAAGGTGCATAATTATGCATATTTTCCCATTTTAAATACAAGGAAATAATATGAGTACTATATCTGGAAGTACTAATATCACAGAAAGCTCCGACTGAGCAAATATGTTATTTGCCAAATGAGACTTTATCTCATATTTACAGTGCATTATACTCGTCAAAATTGCAAAGAGATATTGAGTTTTAAAGATATTTATAGAAATATATTGAGAATATCAGTTAAAGGGATGATGACTATCTCAATATTACAAGTATAACTCAAGGCAATAATGAAATTTTGGCAAAATTACATGAACTGTCATCCATATTGTACTACATAAGAATTAGTACAAATTGAAGCTCATGCTATTGTAAACTAGATGTTTACTGATAATTTTATTTGGCATGACCGGTTAGACCATCCGGGTTCAATTATGATGCGAAAATTTGATGACACTTTCATGTGGTCATTTATTCAAGAACTAAGATTTTCTTCATGGTAATATTTCACGTGATACTTGCTATGAAAGCAATTTGATTATTCAATCATCAACATCTAAGATCGAGTGCTATTAATTTTCTAGAACGGATACAAGGTGATATATATGGGCTCATACACTTTTCTTAAAGACCATCTAGATATTTTACAATTTTTATCGATGCATCGACTAGATGGTTATGTGTATCCTTGTTATTAACTCTCAACTTGGTGTTTGCGAGGCTACTTGCTAAGTTGATAAAATTACGAGCACATATTACGGATTATTTTCTAAAGACAATCAATCTTGATAATGTTGATGACATGTAATTTTACATGCAGTATCACAAATTCGCATCAAGCCAACAAATGATCATAAGTTCTCCCATTATAAATGGTTTTTGGTCAGAAACCAAATATTTCTCATCTCAATTTTTTTGGGTGTGCGATATATATTCTAATTGTTCCACCACAACGCACAAAGATGAGTTTTGTTGGAAATATATATAAGAGCTTCTGATAGGGGATTTATTTACAATCCAATTTATTGATTATTATTTTAATGAGTCAATTTACCCAACATTAGGGGGAGAAAATAAATAGCTGAGGAAAGAAATAAGTTGTAATGAATTATCATTTTCTCTTTTAGATCCACGTAATACACAATGTGAACTATAAGTTCAATGGATAATTCATTTAGCAAATCAATTGTCAGATGATTTTGCTGACCCTAAAAGAGTGACTAAGTCACGTATACCAGCTATGAATGCTCCAATTAAATTTGATGTCATGAAAGGACAAACTCTAGTTTCTAATGAGTCTAACTTACGCTTAAAGCGTAGTAGACAAGTAAGTTCCAAAGATAAGAGATCCTCGAAAAAGAAAAGGAGTTATATTTTATGATGGTCTGATCGAGGAATCAATGATTATGAAAATCTCTAGAAAATATTAAATGGTCTCCAACAGAGTTTGACATGACTCAGGTACCTGATAATAAAGAGGTCTCAATAGATTATGTCATATCTGGTAATAAATGGAACTAAAATTAAATCGACTTCGTTAATATATTTGCATGCAATATAGAACTAGAGATTTTATTTGATAATGTGGATCATGAATCATTGTCAATTAGACAAAGAAATGATTGGCGAACATGAAAGAGACAATTGAGGCGAAACTAAAAATCTCTTTTCAAAAGAGAAGTATTTGGGCCTATAGCCCGTACATTAAAATATGTAAAGCTCGTAGATATAAACGAGCCTTTGTGAGAAAGAGAAATCAAAAGGGGAAATCATGAGATATAAGCTCATTTGGTTGCACAAGGATTCTCACAAAGACATGAAATTGAATAAGGAAAATATATTCCTCGGTGGTGGATGTAATTACTTTTAGATATTCTGGCAATAAAATGAAATGACTTAGTTTCGTCTAATGGATTTTGTTACATCTTATTTTTGTGAGTCTCTTGATAAAAGCATTTACATGAGCTTCTAAAAGGATTTAGACTACCAGAAGCAGTTAATTCAAGTTCTCGAGAACATTATTCAACCATATTAAATATATCTTTTATGGATTGAATGATTTAGGCGTATTTGATATAATCGCCTCATTGAATACTTATTAGCATAATATTATATGAATTGTTTAATTTCCCCGAGCATTTTGATTAAGTGGATTAGTTCTGAATTTTTATTATTGTCGATGATTTGAATATAGTTGAGACTCGTGAAGAGATCTCCTCAAATCCTTGTGCATCAATCGACATACAGAAAAATGTTGGAAGAGACTTTACGTGAATAATGCATATTCATTGATCACACTTATGGTTGTTGTTAGGTCTCTTACTGTAAACAAAGATTTTTTCGCCTCACGAAAAGGGTAATGATATTCTTGGTTTAAAGCACAATATACATATTATTTGATCCGGAAGCATCGTATCTTATCTGGTCCAGAAATATTATTTAAGTGCTACGAGATCATTACCTTTAAATAATTGTTATGCATGAAGCAAAGCCAAAATATGTGTTTGGCTAAACATATCCTGAAGATATATGAATGTTTTTCACAAGATAAGATGCAAACTATCTTGTAAAGAGATAATACAAAATTTATATCTCAAGATGGATATATCAAATATAATAAAATGAAACATATTTCTTCAAGTTCCGTCCCTCATGATTTTTAGATGAATATTATTCAATGAATCATTTCAAGAAATAATTTGAAAGATTTATCCACTAGTGCATGATCTACTTCAACATTTGAAGTTTGTATTCAATATTGAATTATGAAGATTCAAAGGTCTTATGTGATATTTTCATGAGGGGAAGTAAATACGTGTTGCACTCTTTTTCCCTTAACCGAGGTTTTGTCCCAATGGGTTCTCCTGGTAAGGTTTTTAATGAGGCAACAAGTTAAGCATATCAAAGATGTGTGTACTCTTTTTCCTTCACTAAGAATTTTTTTCCCACAAGGTTTTTATCTTAGTAAGGTTTTAACGAGGCACATTATCTTCATGGATATCCAAGGGGGAGTGTTATGAATATATTTATTCATGGTGGATATCCATATATTAAGTTAAAGTTTAATGGGCTTTATTATTAGGGTTTAATACCCATTGGAATTAGGGTTTTCATCTTATGCCTATAAATATAGACTTTTGGCCAAAGCTTTGTACACAACCCTACTTTGAGAATATAATACAAATCTCTCTCTTTTGTCTCTCATCTTTATTCTTTTATTTTATTCTTGTTCTTTACTTTATTCACAACATATATAGCTTAGCTGTTAGATGTTTAGCGCTCTATGCATAAGGCTTGAGTTTGATTTCCATTAAAAACATATTTATAATTTACTTTTTCTTTTTTCTTTAAACTAATCGGATGATGTCATGTGTCATAATCATATTGATTATAATTAATTTAATAAAATTTATTTATAATTACACATGGACTTTCCACATCATCAGTCTAATCCTATAGACGCGTTACATCAATAAAAAAAATTGATCGTTAGTAGACTATAAATTTTTATCCAAATAAGACTATTTTTACATAAATTAAAACGTTAAAAGTTTAAATGCTCTAAAAACTAAAGTAGGATCAATGTGATCAAACGATCAAATATTGGGGATTAATTTTAGCTTTATACCTTTTTTTTATAATATGTTAGTTTCATGCACAATTGCTACTCAAGTTTAATTTTGAGTTTAGATATTGGGTTTAAATTCAAAAAAATACCCTTAAAGTTTGATTAAATAATCATTTTGATATCTATTTTTTTTTTAAGTAATTTGACCTTGGACATTTTAATTTGGGTCAAAATAACACATATATAGATAAAAATAATTAATCAATTAATGATAAACGATTTAAATAATATGACAAATATCTACATAGTTGTGCGCACTAATATAACAATATCATATAAACAAAAAAGTTAATTTGAAAGACTCTAATTAAAAAATAATTTTATAAAATTCAAAAATTATATAAATTATTATTTTATACCATGACATTCTATGAAATCATTTCAGGTTATTTACAACTGGTTAACTAAAAAAATCATCCACAGTGAGATTATTTTGATCCAAAATAAAACATTAATGATTAAATTGCTTTAAAAATATAGTGACCAAAATAACTATCTTATTAAGCGTTAGAGATTTTTTTGACATTAGACCTAGATTTTGAAATTATTTTGTATACTATTTAGATATTTTTTTTGTTAAACTTGTTGATTTATATTTATAGTAAACTCTATATATTATTACTATATTTTATATATATTAGAAAATGAGGTAAAAAAATCCGACGAGCATAACAAACACAAAGTTGAACACTGAATTTATTTTAACGAGTAAGAATCAAATAAAATTTTATTAAATTTATAAAATATCGAGTTAAAAATTATCTAATTCATGATCGATTTACTCGTTAAACATCCCTAATCTTTATTTTACAATAATACATTTCCAAAACAAGGTTTGAATTTTGGTGTGTTTTTCTCCAACTTATAGTACAATTTACCTCCCATTGGTAGGGGTGAGCAAAACTCGACTCGACTCCAAAAAACCGAATAACTCGACTCGACTCGAGGCGAAAATACTCAACTCATTTTTGACTCGACTCGAAATTTCATAGACTCGACTCGAAAAAATTTCAAATAAAGTTCGAGTTATAAAATAGAAATTCGAATAACTCGAAATTTTTAGTAATTAAAGGATTAATTTTTAAGTTCAAGACGAGTCTATCAATATTTTATGATATATATACATTGATATATATATACATTGATATATAAAAATATAAAGAAATATTGTTACATCTGAAATATATATATATATATCTTATATGATTAGAGAAAGTCGTTTAAATTGGAATCAAATCTACTATAACATGATAAATAGTTATAATTAAATATTTATAAGAACTCGAAAACTCGACTCGATTCGACTCAACTTGAACCGAAAAAATTTTAAATAAAGTTTGAGTTGTAAAATATGACTCGTCAACTCGAATAACTCGAAATTTTTTGACTCGATTCGACTCGACTCGATCGAATACACCCCCCTACCAATTGGCATTGAAATAGGGGAAAAGCAAAGTTTTGAAAAGGAAAGGACAAATGATAAAACAAATAACAAATACCCAAAGCTTATCTCTTGGTGGGAAGAAACAGTGTTTAAAATCACACCCATAAAGAAAAAGGAGAGATGTTTTCCCATTTAATCGATGTGGGAATTCTTGTGGGATTGGTTTTCATATTGTTTTCAACTTTGTGGGGCCTCCCTTTGTCTCCATGATGAGGAACACATGTGACAAGCCATGCAATCACCAGCATACACATACCAAGTCCAACCATAATGATCATCACAACATAAAGAATTGGTCTTCAAACCAATGCTCTCTTCTGAGATTTTGTAAAAGAGAAAGCAACTGAAAAAGAAAAGATATATGCTCCCATTTCTTCAATGATTCAGGCCAAACTGTATCATAAAGTTGCTTAATAATCAAGTTTGTAAGGATGATTAAAGAAATGGACATTAAGGATGTGTGCGTATGAAAGGGTTTCCCCACTATGGTGACCAAGAATTGCTTGGGGTTATTATGAACAGAAATTCTCGGTCCTTTTTGGTATCCCTATTTATGTCTCATATTAAAAATTTTGTTTAGGGTCAAGGATTTAAAATACGTTCATGGTCATGTTTTCGGTCGTGTCGAATTTATTGAGGTTGTGAACATAACGATTGCTATTATAGTCACTGCGAGTGTCGAAATCGTGATTTTTTTAACTCACGTAACTTATTGTAAATCATAATAGATATAATAAATATAAATATAAACATAAATATAAAAAAATATTTATTTTTTTTTAAAATTTTTTTTAACTTCTGGAGATTGAATTTGACTGATAGTTCTTATTTTTTTTAGAGCTTTTGAAATAACGGGAATAACACACCATTATCGTTGTTATTGACTATTAATCATTAAATTGTAGCTTTTATCGATCATTATTGTTGTGATTCCGAATTTTACAGTTATTTATGCTATTAACGGTTTGAGACGGCAACAATATCGTTAAATAACGGTCAATATAGCGGTCACGGGCCTTTTTTGAATTCATGTTTAGGGTTTAGAGTTAAGATTTAAGATTGGAGTATAGGGTGTGGATTTAATTTTTAGGGTCCAAGGTTTAACATTTAAGATTTTGAAAATAAATTTAGGTGATAGGGTTTCGTTTTTTTAGTATTTGAGCATGAATAGGGACAACAAAAAAGGCGGAATATTTTTGTTCCTGCTTCATGCAATGATAAGTTAAAGACTTTAGTAAAACCCAAGATAACCCTTGGCTTTACTTGTATGCTCTCATTTCTTCAATGATTCATACCAAACTCCATCCTAAAGTTGCTTAACAATCAAGTTTGCAAGAATGATTAAAGAAAAGGAGAAAAAGTAAAGGATATGTGTGTGTATGCAAGGGTGTCCCCACTATGGTGACCATGAATTGCATGGGGTTATTCATGCAATGAAAAGTCAAAGATTTTACCAAGTTTTCAATTTCCCCATGTAAATTGTATGTCATTATCATTGACAGATTTAAGCTAACAATACAAGTTAATCACCATCACCGGCTAGAGGAGCAGGCGAGGGACTTGGTCCTGTAAATAGTAAAGTTGTATTCTAGTTGTTGCTTTTCAACAGTGAAAAGGGTCTAATATGCCAAGTTTTGATTTCCTAAAGTGCAAGTCTTTGGGCTAATTTCCTTCATATTTTCTTTGACTACTTTGCTTTCGTTTACACAAGTTCATCCATATATAAAACATGATGGTGGTGGACTTTTAGGTGGTTCATTCCGGAATGGGATGATCTAAGCAGAGAGTCGCAGTCGATCATGATGACGAAGAAGAGAGATGGGGTATGGTAGATCATTATGTGGGGTTCAGCTTAGAGGAAATTGATAGCTCCCCTTGTACAAATATGTTCGAGAGGTATGACGACGGTGTCAAGCCTAATCCTCTTAAAATATGATAGATGAGAAATAATAACTTACTTGACAATTTAACTGGTAGAGTCACCTCATTTGGTATACTAATGCTGATAGGCAAACAAGGAATCAAAAACTCATATAACCATCATCAATTATGATTGTCAAGACAATATTACCTTTGTTTAAGAAAATTCATTGGGACATCTTTGTCATAATATAGTAGAAATTCAATGAAGTCCCTGTCCTTTTCTCTAGCTGTCACTGTCATGCCATCCACACAATCTAAACAATTAACAATGTAATTACTTTGAGACAACTCTTATCTTTCCTTTTTCTTTTTTAGATTACCATTTCCCTAAGCATAAAGATAGAATGCAGTATAAGCATGTGCCTTGTCTGATTCAAAAACCTTAACAAAAGGAAATTGAAAATAGGTAAATTATTGTCCTTCCAACATGTTTGATGTTACTTAAGATTATGAAAGCAGGGACCCCATTCTCAGCATATATACTATTTGTTTACCTGGGAAGATTCTGTAGCTGAAAGTCTGAAACTAAAGAAATGACTTGATCCCATGATTAGTTGTCTCTATAAATGAATTTATTGTTTTAAGGACATATAAGAAAGATTGGTCTACCCTCTGTAAGCCACAGGATGCCAGTTTTCTCAACAAACGATTGATCCACGTGGACTGAGTCCCTTACAAAAGATGGTCATTGAACCAAGACATTGCCTGCTGCAACCTGCAAGCATGTAAAAAGGTGAAAAATATGTAATGAAAAGAAAGGTAAGTACTAAGGAATCCATCAATCTATTGAAATTAGGGGCAGATTGTGTTTAGAGTTAGTGTCTTTGAGCAAAAACCAGCAGTTAAAGTTGTTATCATATCAGAAATGTTAGTCAAAAACTGTCCACTACTGTAAGAAAAAGGGGTAAGAAAGAGTAAAAAAGGACATGAAAAACCAAGATGATTATTTTTGTGACATTTTGGCCTTGGGAGTGCTTTGGGATTTCAATATTATTATAATAAATAGCTTGCCTTTCACATTCCATGCCAAAAACAGCGAAAGTCTAGGACTTTTCAGGTCATCTTCTTCAACCTAAGAAGATTTTATTGTTTCTTTTTCTCCTTAATTTACCCCGGCCTACTGCCCTTTTACATGTTCATGGATCCCAAGCAGCCACCACCACAACACCCGGCTGAAAACAAGGATCCTCAGACTGGTAAAGAAGAAGGTAAGAAACAATTGTTGGGTCCTAAGAGAAGTTCTAACAAAGACAGGCATACCAAAGTTGAAGGAAGAGGTAGGAGAATAAGGATGCCTGCTTTATGTGCAGCTAGAATCTTTCAGTTGACCAGGGAATTGGGTCACAAATCCGATGGGGAAACCATACAGTGGCTGTTACAACAAGCCGAACCATCAATAATAGCCGCCACGGGGAGCGGAACCATGCCGGCATCGGCTTTGGCAGCAGCTGGAAGTTTAGTTTCGCATCAAGGGACCGCTCTATCCGCAGGGTCTGGGAACGGTAGGACCAGTTGGACAATGGGGAGACCCCATCAAGTAGCAACAGAGTTATGGCCCTCGGTCAGTGGTTATGGGTTTCAGTCTTCATCTGGTCCATCAACAACAAGTTTAGGCATTGAAAACACTAATTATCTGCAAAAGATTGGGTTCCCTGGTTTTGACTTTGCAGCTACTAATAATACTGGTCAGATGGGGTTCAGCTCAATGTTGGGAGCGGCTAACCAGCAGCTACCTGGTTTGGAACTTGGGTTGTCTCAAGATGGTCATATTGGGGTTCTAAATCACCAAGCTTTAAACCAAATTTATCAGCAGATGGGCCAGGCTAGGGTGCTCCAGCACCAGCACCAGCAAGAACCCACTGTTAAGGATGATTCCCAGGGATCAGACCATTAAAGTTATGACTTTCTTTCTTGTACTGTTTCAGTACTGTATAATGGGGGGAAAAGGGGAGAAATAGTGAGAAAAGATGGATACTTATACTTTGCCTCAGAATTCTACATGACCAGTTTCATCTTGGATCAAGTAAGAATCAATTCTTATTTCTCTAAAGGAACATAGTTGCACATATATGGCCAATTGTTGATTACCTCCGGCTGCCCAGCCATGCAAGTTTCCTGCCATCTGTTAACATACATGACACTCAATTTTTTCCTCTATTAAATTTTCACACTAGGTGTTATTTTCTTGAATGGAATGTGCACACACCAACTTCTTGCAGAATGATCAATCTCTAAACTGTCATAATCTGCTCTTTTTTTCTAGCTGTAATTATTCTTAATCCTTGATGAAAGGCTTGCATCATGCAAGTGTTGGAAAAGTCCCAATAGCCATGCTTTGGACTTCTTTCGACCGAGGGACGCAATACGAAATTATAAACTTTTAGGAGGTGTAAACTTAGAACATAAATAAAAATATACATAAATTATACCTCCAACGTCCCTCGGTCCATCCTTGACTGTCCTAACACTAGAGAAGAATATAATCTTTTAAAGCAACAAATTCTAGCTTCCAAGTTGATTATTATCAATTTATGGGACTAAATGGCCTAAGAAACGATTCTAATCTGCCCTCCTAACTCTCTATGGAAGTAGTTTATTTGGTATGCTTTAAAGTTTTATTGGGACCAAAATCAATGAAGCATATGCAGCTTTTTAAACAAAAAATGTTTTTCTAAGACTGAAACTTATGACTATCAACTTTTTCAAAAGTAATTTTGAGTAAAATATCATTTAAATATCATTTACATCACCAATTCTTTTATATATTTAAAATAATATCAACAATAAATATTTTATACACTTAAAATTACTTTTTTGACGACAACATCAAACACCCATATCTTAAGTTAAACAATTTAAGAATACCTTTTAAATACACTTTTTAAACGAGTACAAATCGTCTACCTCTTTCTTGTACCTCCATTTATACCTCCGTTTTAAATTAAATTGTTAGGATTTAGAGTTTAAAGTTAAGGGTTGTGGTTAGGGTTTAAGAAATTAGCGATATGATATAGTTTATAGGGTTTAAGGTTTAGGGTTAGGATATAGAAAATAAGAGTTAGGGTTTAAAATTTAATTTTTTAAAAAAATTCAATAAAAAATATAAATGAACATGATAAAGAGATAAAGAGATAGATGATTTTTATTTTTTTTTAATCGTAACTTATCCCTGTATTTCTCAAAATCAATATCCTAGAGATTAAGAAAGCAGTGGAAGAGTGACATTTCCTAACCAGACACGTAAATACATGAATGATCATATTGTGGTCCTTACATTTTTGGATTTTGTGATACTGAAATTGACAGTTCTGCTTGACTTTGTCATTACCATTTCTGCAATTGGCACTGAAGTTTTTAGTACAGTATCTTGTTCTTGTATTTACAATACTGCTTTCATTGTTGCTTATTATTCCTCGTGTCAGCCTTTTTGGTTGGCTACTAAAACTCTATAAGAAGCTTAATGTCATTTGATTTTTCCACCTTCCTGGTTTATGAGGCAAATGACAATTCGAATTACAAATTCGTATATTCGAATTGTTTTTATTAAAATTTAGATGTTAAAATTATTATTTGATGCGGATATGAATAGATGTCATCAGAATATGTATTACTTATGTGTGGCTTGCGAACTTGGATGTTGAAATTACTATATGTTGTGGATACGAATAGACATTATCAGATATTCATTATTTGAATTTGTATTACTTATGTGGATTCAGATTATGGATTCGGTTTCGAATTATAAAATAATATATTTGATTTTATGGGGTTTCGAACATTGATCATCAAACTGTTGGAAAAATAGTGAGAAATTAGCATATTTGAGCTATATTTTAGAGTAGTAAAAATAGAGATTCGAATAAAAAAATTTATTCTTATTCTATTCCATGAGATCTTTATAACGGTATCTCATATGCTCAAAATGGTCGAGTGATGAATGAGAAATTGATACTCAAAGTAAGAAGGTTGTGAATAGAGTACGGGAAAAAAAAAACATTATCTTACATGGATGAGATAAATGAAGTAGGAAATGTTTATATATACTTACCCACAATATTTTCATTGAATGACTTTTGTTGATTTTGTGTCTCATTCCTAAGGGTTGTAAATCTAATCTCAAGCAAATCGAGAAGCACCTCTTTGACTTACGGATATTTTACGTTGTGATTAAATTTTTTTCTTAGATTGCTTATTTTTTTAATAATCAAGAAGGGTTTGTATTTTACTTGAATACAAATTAAGAAGCATTTTAGTTTTCTTAAAATATGAATATTAAATAGTGTTGAGTTGATCAATTAAAGAAATTGGCCAAGAGGGGGTGAATTGGCTAAAAAAATTCGGGAAATTTATGGTAAAAAGATAGAAAACTTAGGACACACGATTTATAGTGGTTCAAGCTTCAAAACAAGTTCTACATCCACTACATTAGCTCCCACTAAGGATTTTCAACCAATTCCCTAAAGAATTCGATATTTTTCTCGGTTCAAGGGATAACCGTTACAAATCGAATCAATCTTTCTACCCAAGGGTTGATTCAAACTCACAATGTTATAAAAGAAAGAAAAGGCAAGAAGGTATCCCTCAAATAGATAAATGTTGCCCAATAACAATAAAAAAACTCCCCAAACTCAAATAAATGGTTACAATGAAAGTTACAAGAGTTGGGTACAAAAGATCTTCAATGAAGTACTTTTGGAGTTGGATTGAATGCTTGGAAGT
This sequence comes from Abelmoschus esculentus, assembly GCA_035048815.1. Classification (NCBI taxonomy): domain Eukaryota; kingdom Viridiplantae; phylum Streptophyta; class Magnoliopsida; order Malvales; family Malvaceae; genus Abelmoschus; species Abelmoschus esculentus. The sequence continues at coordinate 3,852,345 of JAUCBN010000026.1, read as the reverse complement.
TGCTTGATGTTGCAAAAGTTGTTAATGCTGCTTGAAATGCTTCAATTTATACCATCTCTTTGATTTCTAACCGTTGAGGTTGTTGGAAACATAAATAAAGACGTTGGGGTTGTATCTTTCCATCATAAATGCACTCTGCAACAGCTGGTATCGAAATATGGGCTACCTATTTCGAAACAGACCATAAAAAGAAAGAGACGTGTTTTTAATAGGGATGTATCGAAACGGATTTCGATACTGGAAGTAAACTGTGCTCCTTGGTCTCGAAGCGGGTATCGAAACGGACCAACTACCATTTAAAGCTTAACTGACACCAACGGTCGAAAATATTAAATGCTTAAAAGAGTCGTTAAGGATTATCTCGGGTATCGATACTGGTATCAAAATACCTAGTCATAATTTTAAAATATTTAAAAAATAAAGTCTCGGTTTCGAAACAAGGTTCAAAACGATCCTTGGCAGTTTCGTTTTGATATCGAAGGGTATCGAAATGTGTTTCGATACTCCTTTAAAAATTCAAGAACATTCGCTTAGAAACAAGAACAGGTATCGATACCAGCTTCCCTGGTATCGAAACCATTGGTCTGAAAAGCATTTAGAGTGGACTTTTATGTTCATGGTTTGACTAAAAATCTTTGACTTAAGGACTTAAAAATTTAGTTCAAAATTAGTCCTTAAACATATTTGTTATATCAAAATCCATTTTAGTTTTACAAATAAATAAAACTGACTATTCATGGTAATATTCGAAATATTTTTATGATCACTTCTAATATGAGAAATTCTTTAATCAAGATTATTTGAGAAATATTTGAAAATGTGATGAATTTTTTTAGGGTTAATTACTGTAGAAGTCACGTTTGTTTGTCTCCAATACAAATTTAGTCACCAATTTTGAAAATCAACCAATACAGTTACGTACGTTTTCGGGCTGTAAACTTATGGTCACTCCGACGTTAAAAATCGTTAAAGGTTAATAGAAAAATGATTTATCACAATAAAAAAAGATAAATTATATAGATAATCCCTAAATAATTATTTTATTTTTAATTTTATCCTTAAAATTTTAAAATTTTATATTTTTTTCATCTTTCTAAAATTGAGAGTATAACTTAAAGGATTATACTGAAATATAAATTGTCGTTTGTTTCTGTTTTTCACAGCTTTATTCGTCGTTGCTTTCGCTCTTAAATGGAACATAAAAAAGTGAGTAAAGTTAATGAAATGCTTGTTACTAGTGAAGCAAACGAAGAACAAGAAATCTCAAAAGCTGAAACAGAGGCTAAATCTGTTTTGTTAAAGGATGAATGTACTGAAGTTGTAAAAAAAATTAAAGTGAAAGAAACCCAACAAGAATCAACATTAAAAGAACAGATTTTGATTAAAGTTTTATTTGATCATGTTGAAAAGTCACCCATTGAAGAAAATAAACCCGCCATTGAAAACCTACAACAACAAACTGAAGTTGAAGAAAAATGTGAAACTACTCAAGAAAGATTCAAACTTGAAAACTAAGAAACCTAACAACCCGACCTGAAAAATGAGTTAAAGAAGAATGAAAGTAACAATAAACATTTCACTATCTTCACTTACTTCATGTTTCATTCAAAAGGGATTATATTTACTAATGTGAAGGGATTAAAATTGCTATTGTTTCATTCAACAGAGAGAACAAATCTATTTTATTTGTACAATTAATTTTTCGGATGAATAATTCCCCTTTATTCAAAAGAAGAATGAAAATACACTGTAATTCTTAGTTATGGGAATTTTCCCATAATACAACTTTTCGGGATAAAGCAAAATTTTTGAACATCAAATTTTATTCTTTACAATAAATTGCCCACCATGTGTTCGAAAAAATTCTTAAAGTTATCATGTAAAATCTATCTCAAGAGTAGAGGGATAAGCGAGTATATTTAAATGAAAATGAACTGATTTACTAATCTAATGTCCAATTTTTCTATCTTTATGCTTATATTCTTGAAAAAAACATAATTTGGGTATCTAACCAATACATTAAACACTATGTATTATTAATTCCATGTAATATAAGATTTTTAGAATATTTTGTTTATCATTTGCTTCACTAGTAACAAACATTTCACAAACTTCACTCATTTCTTCATGTTTCATTTGAGAGTGAAAGCAGCGTGAAGAAAGCTATGAAGAGTGGAAGTAAACGACAGTTCAAGTTTCAGTATAATTCTTTAAGTTATGCCCTAAATTTTGGAAAGACGGAGAAAATATAAGATTTTAAAATTTTAATGGTCAAATTAAAGATAAAATAAAAATGAAATAATTATTTAGGGACTATCTAGGTAATTTATCATTTTTTATTATACCAAATCATCTTCCCGTTAACTCTTAACGGCTTTTAACATCGCAGTGACCATAATTTTATAGCCCGAAAATGTAAGTGACTGTATTGGTTGATTTTCAAAATCGGTGACTAAATTTGAACTGAGGGCAAACAAACGTGACTTCCGCAATAATTAACCCATTTTTTTAAGGCTTCATCTTTTGTACTTAAAAATAGAACCCAAGTGTATCTAGAGTAATCATCAACAATAACAAATACATATGATTTTCCACCCAAGATAGTAGTTTTAATTGTCCCAAAAAGATCCATATGAATTAATTGTAAAACTCTACTAGTTGAAACATCATTAATGGACTTAAAAGAAACTCATTTTTGTTTACTCTTAGCACATGCATCACAAATTTTATCTAAAGAGAACTTGAGCTTAGGTAAATCTCTAACTAGATTTTGAGAAGTTAGTTTCTCTAAAATATTTATGCTAGCATGTCCTAGTTTTCTATGCCATAACCATGCATCATTTTCATCACTAGCAACTAAGCATGCATGAGATAGTTTTATGTCATCTAGATGCACCAAATATATATTTCTTATGCGATGACCTATGAGCATTGTTTTATTAGATTCTATGTCAATTATTTTGCAACCACATCTATCAAAAGATATATAGAATCCTTTATCACATAATTGACTAATACTCAATAAATTATATTTAAGACCATTAACAATAAGAACATTTTCAATAAGTATAGAGGACTGATTACCAATAGAGACAATATCCTCAATTTGGCCTTTGGAGTTGTCACCAAATGTCATTACTCCACTTTTGAGCTCTAACTCCTTAAATCGTTCCTTGTCTCCGGTCATATGCCTCGAGCATCCACTATCAAGGTACCACATGTTTTTACTTGAAGCAATGCTCTACCTACAAACAAAGATTTATTTTTGATTTTTGGTACCTAAATCATTTTGGATTCATGAGAGTTAGTTCCCAAAAGCTTGGTTCCCTTAGGAATCCAAGATACAATGGCATGGATATTATTAGAAACAATGAGTTTCTTAGGAACCCATACACTCCTAATCCTCTTGTGTGTAGCATGTCTTTGAGAATTTCTTTGTTTGTGGTTATGAAAATTCATTTTCATATGGTTGGGTTTTGAAGTACTACCTTTTTCAAAATTTGGATTACCAACCATTTTGATTTGTTCTTTTAGCTTATTCACCACTTTTTGGTGATTCTCACTCAAACTAGAAACAAGGTTGTTTAAATCAACATTTTCTTTTTGAAAAAAAATTTAAATCGTCATTTAAAACAACAACATTTTCTTCAAGCTCCAAAATCGTTTTTGTCAAAGAATCATTTTCTCTTTTAAATCAAAAATTGTTTTCTTGCTTTTCAAAATAGATTCTTTGAATTTTGAGAACAACTCATCATAAGCATCTTGTAATTCACTATATGCATCATAAAGTTCATCATATGTAAAATCATTACAAGATGATTCAAGGGTTACCTTGGGTTCATCAAGAGCCTTGAGACAAAGGTTTGCCACTTCGTTGTCTTCATCGGATGAAGACTCTTCATCGCTCCATGTGGCAACATGAGCCTTTTGTTTCTTCTTTCTCTCAAAACCCTTCTTTTTGAATTATAGACAATCGGTCCTAATATGACCAGGTTTTTTGCATTCATAGCAAATGATTTGATGTTTATCATCTTCTTTTCCCTTTGCTTTAAATTCTTTCTTTCTTTGGAATCTCCTATTTCGATTTGCCCTTATGAGCCTTGTGAATCTTTTGCCTACCATAGTCAATTCTTCAAGCTCTTCTTTTTCACTTGTGTCCACCTCCTCTTGAGATGTTGAAGCTTTCAAAGTAATGTCTTGCTTTTTCTTTCTATCTCTCTCTTTTCTAGCTTCACATCTTCCTTCTTTTTCTCTTCTTCTCTTCCTTTCTTCATGATCTCATGGGTGAGAAGAGATCTCATAAGAGCATCAAGCTTAAGAGTCTTGAGGTCCTTATCTTCAATGATAACGGTTCTCTTACTATCCCAAGACTCGGGAAGAGAGTAGATGAGCTTCCTTACGAGCTTGTCCTCCAGTATAACTTCACCAAATCCTTTGAGACCATTCACGATAACAGAAAATCGATCAAACATCTTGGTGATGTCTTCATCCGGCTCCATCTTGAAGTTTTCATAGTTGAGATTGAGAAGATCAATCTTTGTCTCCTTGAAATCATTGGTGTCCTTGTATGTTGTCTCCAATGAGTCTCATACATCTTTGGCACTTGTACAAGATGACATCTTGGAGTCGATGTCGGGACCAAGAGCATAAAAGAGAATATGCAATGCTTTATCGTTTATAGTCATCCTTCTTCTCTCCTCATCGGTTATCTTATTCCTCTTCTTTGGTACTTGTCTATCTCCTTGTTTCATTGAGATTCAGGGGTCATCTTCAATTATTTCCCATAGAACATAATCGTTGGAGTTGATGAACAACCTCATCCTATTATTCCAATAGGGATAGTTATCACCATTGAAGAATGGAGGCTTGGTGATGGAGTGAGACTCGTTCCAACTTTCGGAAGTAGAGGCCATTGGATTTGACTTTAAATGTTGATCAATGATCTTTGGATCTTCTTTGGTGGATGTTAATCCTTTCAAAGATCTAGCTCTGATATCAATTGTTGAGTTGATCAATCAAGAAAATTGGCCAAGAGGGGGTGAATTGGCTAAAAAAAATTTCGGAAAATTTTCAGTAAAAAGATAGAAAATTTAGAACACACAATTTATAGTGGTTCAAGCTTCAAAACAAGCTCTACATCCACTACCTTAGCTCCTACTAAGGATTTTCAACTAATTCACTAAAGAATTCAACTTTTTTCTCGATTCAAGGGATAACCGTTACAAATCGAATCAATCCTTCTACCCAATGGTTGATTCAAACTCACAATGTTATAAAAAAGAAAAGGCAATAAGGTATCTTTCAAACAGATAAATATTGCCCAATGACAATAAAAACACTCCCCAAACTCAAATAAATAGTTACAATGAAAGTTACAAGAGTTGGATACAAAAGATCTTCAATGAAGTACTTTTGGAGTTGGATTGAATGCTTGGAAGTCGTTTGATGTTGCAAAAGTTGTTAATGCTGCTTGAAATGCTTTAATTTATACCATCTCATTGATTTCTATCCGTTGAGGTTGTTGAAACATAAATAAAGACGTTGGGACTGTATCTTTCCATCATAAATGCATTCTACAACAGCTGGTATCAAAACATGGGCTACCTATTTCGAAACAGACCATAAAAAGAAAGAGACGTGTTTTTAACAAGGGTGTATCGAAACGGGTTTCGATACTAGGAGTAAACTATGCTTCTTCGTCTCGAAATGGGTATCGAAACGGACCAACTACCATTTAAAGCTTAACTGACACCAACAGTCGAAAACATTAAATACTTAAAAGAGCCGTTGGGGATTATCTATGGTATCGATACTGGTATCGAAACGCCTAGTCATAATTTTAAAATATTTAAAAATAAAGGCTCGATTTCGAAACAAGGTTTGAAATGATCCTTGGAAGTTTCGTTTTGGTATCGAAGGGTATCGAAACGTGTCCTTTAAAAATTCAAGAACATTCGCTTAGAAACAAGAACAGGTATCGATACCAGCTTCCCTGGTATCGAAACCATTGGTCTGAAAAGCATTTAGAGTGGACTTTTATGTTCTTGGTTTGACTAAAAATCTTTGACTTAAGGACTTAAAAATTTAGTTAAAAAATAGTCCTTAAACATATTTGTTATATCAAAATCCATTTTAGTTTTACAAATAGATAAAACTGACTACTCATGGTAATATTCGAAATATTTTTAGAATATTCCTCTCACACGTTTAACCTAATTTTCATTATAAATATGAACGAGAGTCTGTCGCGACCCTTTTAAAACCGAAAGGTGTGAAAAATAGCCTGGCGAGTTGATTTTGGAAAATCCGAATTTTATCGCTTTTAATCGTGAATTGTGAAAATCGGAGTTTTGTGAAAACATTTAATTTGAATTTTAAATTGATTTGGAATCGTCACCGGCCACTTTGGTAGGCCAGACACCATAAAATAAACCGGAGATTCTCTTTTAAAAACATTTGGGTTCGGGAGTCGGTTACGTGTAAGGACGACCCTTACAAACGCCCAAAATTGATACCTTATTAATTACACATGGCATTTCGGTATTTTGAATATAGATATTAATTTAATTCTTCATTGTTAACCAAACATCGCTTGAATTGAGGATATCCTTTGATTAAGAAAGTATATCTCTTTAAACTCGGGCTTAAATGAGACATCCTTTAGATAGGAAATCTCACCCATAAAGAAATATAAATTCCGCCTCAAAAAGTTTAAATGCATGACCATTTTTTATCTTGTTCATTTTAAGTTCTAACCTAGAAAGGCTCCATTAATTAGGTATTTAAAACCCTATTCGGGCATGCGAGTGTCCCGAGGTACCGCACGGGTAGAAGTCCCTGCGCCAAAACTCTGACCCCGTGACACTACCATCTTGTCACTTAACATAATTAATAATTTTATTAACGTCACTAATTATTTACCTAACTAATTTTATTTAATTCTAAACCTAAATTAATGAATCAAGTTCTAGGTTTTTGATAGCACATGAATTCGGTACCAAGGTACACTCTTTAGGCCAACATCATGGTACGTCAAAACACTGGCCTTTCAGTGTATCCGAGATATAAGATTCAAATACTAACATTATTAATTATCTCCATATTTAATTAATTAATTAAAGCGACTAATCTTAGAATGCTCTAAATTAATTAACTAAATGTGAATTAAGTGTCACCCTAAATAATATACTGCATGCTTTAAGAATGCGATTAAATAAAACAATAAAATAAGCAAACGAAATAAAGGAAATAAATTACTTTTATTAGAATCACGGGAGTTCGAATTACAACAAGTGGAATTAAATTGAGCACAAAGGGACTTACATGATAAAAGACAAAAAAAAATTGACAAGAGTTCGATTTTAGGGGATGAATTAGATTTAATTAAGTTTAATTAATTCCAAAGCTTAGGATTTTTAATTAAATTAATAATTTAATCAAATTATTCCTAAGTTCTAAATTTTAATTAATCCTAATTAAAGTCTAACTTGATGGGAAATTGGTTTTAAGGTTCACTTAGGGCTAAATTAGATCTAATTAGGTTAAATTAATTTTAAGTTTTATCTTAGAAATTAAATTAAATTCAATTAAGAACCTAATTAAAACATTTCTAAACCTTAAAAATTAAATTTTAAACCTAGTTAATATCTAAATTAATTAATTTTGAGTTTAGGGTTCAATTAGGGACTAAATTGAGTGAATTCTAGAGTTTTAGGGGCTAAGTAGGGGATCTGATGACTAAAATGAAATACACCCTAAAAACTGGAGGACCAAAAGGGTGATTATCCCTCTTCATTCAGAAACGCGCAGATCCGGGTTGACCCGGATTCGACCCGCGTGAACTCTCCCCCCAAAACGGCACCGTTTTGGAGGAGATATACCCCCTAAAACCGAGTGGACTCGGTCACAACACCCCTCAGATGACTCGGCCCAACTCACCAATTCCTAAAATTCTCTGAACACAAACATCACAAACCCAGAAACTTAGACCAAAACGGATCAAACAAGGGGTTTTCACCAAGAACACTTTGAGTGTTCTTCATGTTCATGATGAACATGAAGAACACGGCCACTTACCACCGTGCGAGCCACCATCTGATCCAACCGTCGCCGTGCTCCGACGACCCAAGGTGTTTTCCAGTCACCGTCTCCATGAATCCAGACACCGCCCTGAAGCCCTTTCCGACGCTGGCGAGTTCGTCGGAGACCCTAAAACACCCTAAAAACACCTCCAGAACCCAATTTCTTCGATCCAAACACCTCAAACAACTCAAAACCCACTCCTAAATACTAAAGAACACTCAGCCAACACCCTAAATCTACCTGGATCACCCTCCTTATCATCGAAACGAACATACGAATGTAGGGAAAAATTAAATCACAAATCTTACCTCCGATTTCTTCTACCGATGATCTCTTCCATGTTCAGTCCTCCTCTGTGAATCCGGTGATGCTTAATTTCCAGATTTCTAATTGCTCCCTTTCGATTCAGAAAAAATCTCTCTGATTGCTCTTTTCTCCTCCTCTTCTCCGATTGAAATCCTCATCCTTTTAAAGGATTCAAACTCAGAATTTTGATTGAAGTGGGAAACTCCAACCAAATTCAAATCCCTACAAACACTCCTAAAATCCTTCAACATAATCACAATCCTAAAATCTCTCCTCAACAACCCACTAAACCGAAACTCTCCCTCCCATATCTTCATTTTTTTGTTTTTTTTATTTTTTATTTTATTTTTTTTGTAATTTTTTATTTTTTATTTGATTTTTCAGTTATTTATCTTATTTTATTATTATTTTTTAAAAGAAATTCGTGTTAACAGATTCTTAGGTCTCAAGGCACTTAAAATTCGTTTTTCTTCCCTCATTTTCTATTTCAGTGATTGGTAAAGACAAGAGTACAAGTTTGAGATCTCTGTAGTTTGTGCTTCTGTCGAAGATCTTATTGTTATATCATGGAGACGAAAGATCAATTAACTCCAACACCATGGAATGATCGAAAATTGTCTTAAGGAAATTGCTTTCACGAGTCTCAATGTCTTAGAATTATTTTTTTGAATTTATTTTTTAAACTTATTTTTGTTTATTCAATTTGTATCGTCTTTGATTGATTATTGTGTAACACGAACTTTTAGAGGATTCAAAATTGAATTTGTACATATTATGATATTTGATATACGATTCAAAATTTAACAAATAACATTAAAAATACATATTACGATAACACGATACGTTGACAACACGGTTATTACCACAACTCAATCATGATGAAGAACAATGATTGGGCTCGTATACAAATTTAATTCAAAGGTTCAATACAGAGAGATCAACAATATAATTAGAATTTCTCATCTTATCAATCATAACCACGTTAAATCCAAATACATCACCAACAACAACAAAGTACATGCATGCATGCTTTTTCTCATTGCTAATAGCTATGGAAGTATTTACCGTCAAAACTCCATACATGCTTAGCCACACCGCTTGTTTTGCCAGGGTTGAGTCGGAGAATGGTTCAAGCTGTTCTTGCCTCTTGGCAATAACAAAGCCTATCCTTGTTCATTTTCTTTTGTTCTCTCCGGTTCTTGGTTTCTTTGACAATTACTTTCTACGGTTGGGGCAAGTAGTGTGAAATGTATTGACTTTGGGTGTAGACTAGGAGGTATCAAGAAAATAAAGCAACATGAACTTCCGCCCTTCATTTTAACAAGTGACAATATGATAGGTAAATTCCGACTCTATGCCAAGTGCTTTAGTAATTGGAGTAGGTAAACTTCGACACTATGTCGAGTGCTTTGGCGATTGAAGTAAGCATGATAAGTAAACTCTTACTCTACGTCCAACGCTCTGGTAATTAGAGTAGGCAAAGTAGGTAAATTTTGACTCTATGTCGAGCGTTTTGGTATTTGGAAAAGACATGGTAGATAAACTTTAACTTCAAGCCAAGTGCTCTAGTAAATGGAATAGGCAGGGTAAGAAAACTATGACTCTACGCCAAGCGTTCTGATACTGAAGTAGGTACGGTAGAAAAACATTGAGAATCACACCAAGCGCTCTGGTAAATAGAGTATACAGGGTGAATAATTGTGATAACGGTGCTCCGAGAAGCACTTGTGTCACGGGGAACCAAATCGGAGAGAAGCTGAGGAAGCCACGAAGGGCTTTTCAGTTGTACCAAGAGATCAGATGTATATCGGTTGCGCATAATTAAAAAGCTCACTTTGTTTTCATCAACGAAGATGTCGACAAATAGAGTGGGGGAGGATTGTCGAAGTTACGTGCGTAATGCTAGATAACATTAAAACGGGTTGGAAAATGGCTCGACGAAACCGAGTTAGAAGCAACCTCGCAAGTAGATGATATTGCAAGGTGAGAAAGGCGGTGTATTCTTTGCCACATAACCAATATCACATGAGGAATGGGTGATTGCATAAGGCAATATGGGTCAACCAAGTATCATAGAAGACTTGTGTGAATATGTTATCATTGATGAATTCATTTATATATTTTGTAGTTTACATCATTAAGCAACTAAGTGCAACACGACCATGTACTTACACGCTTGGATTAGTATGATGATGGCTACTTGGTGACACATTCAATGCTTTGAAGATCTCACTACAAGCAGAGATTATTAGGTGAATCCTGTTCACCACGTCATTTATGGTCCAAGCAATCAGGATCATTGATTTTTAAATAACCACCTAATAACTACCCACTCACTAAATACACGTAAGAAAGAGGTGATGATTCATTTAAAAAAAAATTAAGATCAAAAGTTCTGATTAATTGGAACCATGGATGACGTACGGCAAATGTGCTTAATGTCCACAAGCAAGCTAACGTGTGACCGGTCATTCACTTGTGTATGATCAGATACGTTGTCTTTGTGTTTTGTAGATCTATGCTAGGTCATGTGTTATGGTTGGAAGAGTTGGAATACATGGGTGGTTTTTAGTAGTTTTAAGTAACTTTATTTGACATCCCATATTTATATATAAATAAAAATGATTATAAATAGGATGTGATGTGAATCGTTATAAACAACTATTTGTTCCTTTTAATATTTTCTTCTTTTAATTTTATTTTTATTTTTTGCAATATCTTCTTTGAGTTGTTAGAAAGATTCTAAACATTGGGGCTTTCATTTATCGATGCTCACCAAGATTAATGATGGATTGAAGGAATATTCTTGGTTGAACCTTGAAGACATGATTCTCTCGTTAGAGGAGGATAATGTTATGGTTGAAAGAGTTGGAATATAGGGATGGTTTTAGAAGTTGGGGGATTTCTAGTAATTTTAAATAACTTTGTTTAACATCCCGTGTTTATATAAGTAAAAATGACTGTAAAGAGGATGTGATGTGAATTGTTATGAAATAACTATCCGTTCTTTCTAATACTTTCTTTTTCTCGTGAATTTCTTCTTTTCCTTTAATTCTATTTTTATTTCTGTAATATCTTCTTGAATTACTAGAAAGATTCTTAATATTGGTGCTTTCATTTACCGGTACTCACCGAGATTAATGATGGATTGAAAGAATATTTTTGGTTGAACTTTGAGGACAAAGTTCTCTCATTAGCAGGGACGGAGCCAGGATTTGGGGTTGAGGGGGCAAAACATAAATGTTTAGAAGTAGGGGGCAAATTCATAAAAAACAATTTTTAAAAAAAATTTAAATAAAGGGACAAAAGTAAAAAAAAAAATCTTCGGGGTGGGGAGCGATTGTCCCACCCAACTATAATGTGACTCCATCCCTACTCATTAGAGGAAGGTAATGTTATGTTTGGAATAGTTGAAATACATGGGTGATTTCTAGTAGTTTTAAATAACTTTATTTAACAGTCCATGTTTATATATAAGTAAAAATAACTGTAAAGAAGATTCGATGTAAATTGTTATAAAACAACTATCCGTTCCTTTCAATATTTTCTTTTTCTTCCTTTAATTCTATTTCTATTTCTGCGATATCTTCTTGAGTTAGGAAAATTCCTAACACCATGTTTCACAAATCAACTACAAGTTCGAGTGGATTAATGGTCCGTTGCTTGTGTTTTGACGCAAGTCTCAATTAAAGTAAAAGAGGGGAAGCACGAATCCAGAATTCAAGATTGAGGAAAGACAATCATGTCATAACGGGTTCATGATCGGGCTAAATAATCACGTATGTGCAACGTGGTCATAAAGGGAAAAAAAAGAACTTAGGATCGAGGCTTGAATTATTCGTTTGGGTGCTTAGATGATAAGGATAGAGAAACATATAGAATTGTGCACAAATTAAGGATAAGTTGTCACAGATGTCCATATCGATTCATCATGTGATGAAAAATTGATGTTAACATCGATGAGGACATTGATAGAAGAAATGAGGGAAAATGTCATGATCATCCTTTATTGAACCATATTAACGAGGATATCGGTAGAGGAATTGCAGGAGAATGCCAGGACCATTCCATATTAGACTACATCTATGAGGACATCAATAGAGGAAGTGCGAGAGAATGTCAAGACTATCTCTTATTGTATTGCGATTCTATCTTAATAATCCATTCTAGATCGTATAAACATAAATCGAGTGATGATATGAGTAATCCCTAAGGAATCAAGATATCGGGATGCTTTCGAAAGGCTACGACGACCTTGTCTAGAAAATGTCCTCATTTGAAAAGTTTCAACGTACTCAGGTCTTACTTGATAAGATTTATTTAACTTCTTAGGTTCATGTTGAGCTAAAGTGTGCGTAGAATGGGACCGAACAGATGGTACAATGTCTTTCTGGAAAGACTTCTTAGGGATGATTCGGGGACAAAGAGCCCAATCGTAAAAGTCTGGGGTTTACAGCTAAATTCATTATGTTCCTCAGGATATAATATACAATGTGTGTGTTGCCCAAAAGAACATAGTAAGATACTATCGAGATAAATTCTTGGATAAATGGGTACGAGTAAAGTTGACTGGTCTAGGAAGAGTCTCTTTGGACATGTTGATCCAAGCCTGAACGGCATAATCGTAACACGCTGCAAAGTTGTAAATGCCAGGATTCAGACAAAGGGAATGATGACCTGCAAACAACACTTTCGGCTCCGGGTTGCATCAAATCACGTTCACTGATGGAAGACGGCCAAGGATGGCAGCTCAAGACCGCAAGTCAATCTGATGAAAGTTGAATGCTGGCATTGTAATCCATTTTAATGTCTCTGTAGGAATCTTACATCCGACACGTAGATAGGATCCCAATCAGCTCGGTAACAGAGCGTGTACCCGTGCCAATATACAAATGTCTTGAAGCGGCCATCGAGAGGAGAGCATCCGAGTTAATGTAATACCCTCTAACATTTCATGGTGCAGGGGCTGGAGCTAGAATTGTACACAGAAGACAGACTTGGACTGCTGTCTGATATTATTATTATTAAAAATCAATTAAATTGCCTATGCTTATCAAATGTGCTGTACGGAAAAAAAGGGTTAAAAGATTTACAAGGAATGTATGTACATAACAAGTGTGGTTGTCAATCGTCAAGGCGTTGGATCTCACCCATCATTATACGGTTGCTGGTCACTTTGAAACCTAAAAGAGCAGGATCAATCTGTCGTCCTCTTTTCCCTTTCTTCTTCCCACTTCGTCCACCTTGTGCAACACCCTCAGATGACTCCAACAAACTGCTGTTAGCTGCTGTCTCCGACACCCGAAGAACCGGCTTCTTTAGAATCTCTATGAATGATGCTTCAGACACTGACCCATCGTTGCAAGAAGATGTCCTTCTAAAAGACGCATCTTGCTTCACCAATGAATGAGTTTCTATGCTCCTTATTGTACCTAGATTTGCTGCAGTCTCTTCCTGTCTTCCTTCTGAACTCGGTACATACAACACAAGATGTCATGACCAGTATATACAATTGACGGAAAGATACATGGGTCGAAAAGTTGAACTTTTCTCTGATTAAAGAAAGAGAAAAGTCAAAATCATACCATCGGAAGTTGCAAGGCTTGTAGAACTACTCTGCTTGACAAATGCAAGAAAGTTTTGATCAGAAACGACATCCTGGGATGAAGAAACCCTTGGCACAGGTGGGCATTTCTGTGAAACAGTGTCCAGTCCCTTTGGCAGCATTGAAGGTGACCTATAAATAAAAGAGGACCTTTAGACGGTTTTGCAAATTATTGAACACGAAACCTCCAACATTGACTCGCACTTTACGTAGCAGCAGGTTATTACCAGTTTAGACATGAAAATGGATATTAAGTATTATTCTCTTATATAAACCATGTAGTAAAAGAACCCCACCTATCAGTAGAAACATCATCTCCAACTAACTTATCCAATCCAACTTCATATCCATGCAACTTGTCGCTTCCATCTGCACCATTACAAATTTTAAGATTTAATTCATATAATAAATGGATTATTTACTGGGGGGGAAAGTTCAGGAAATTACCAGTACTAAGAGAATTATGCCGGCTATGGAAGCTACTTCGTAGACCATCACACTCAAAGGCTGTCTCTACTTGCACATTATCCTCAGAACCATTCCTTGCAATCATACCTTTCATTCCATGAGCCTTCTCCTTTGCTTCCGGTTTGGCTATTTCTACATCCCCAGCTGATTTTCTAATCAAAGTAGCATCGGCATAACTACTACGAGAAGGGTCTTCAATGCCCATCACGAATGACTGCTCTTCTACAAATGAACCAGAACCGGCTTTAAGAGGCAATCTTTCACGGTTAGCCATTTGGTTGACAGAACCACTCACAACAACTCCATGCAAATGATCTTGCAGCAAGGCACTTGAATCAGAATTGTTGCTCACATGGACTTCCTTATTTGGAAAATGATTAAAAGGAAAATCGGAAGTTTGCTGCTCAGAAACAGGCCAAAAGGTTTCCCTCCCTCTAGAAGATGAAGTAGAGTGTTGACCATCTACTTCTGATGATTGCAAAGATTGAATACCATGTTTTTGTTGACGAAGGTCCATTAAAGCATTCTTAGAATTGTCATGAACCCCTCCAGCTGACACCCAAGTGCTTGAATCAACTTCAGACTCCCTTCTTTGCAATTCTGTTTCAAGATTTAATGGCTGTATCTGTTCTGTGGTCCAAATATTTTCTAGCTGCCCATTTTTCCTAGAGTCAAAGCTCTCCATTGCACAAGGTTGAGAAGCATATGCATTACTTGAAACTTGCTGGCTAAGAGAGTGGTTACCTGAAGAAAAAGGACCAAGTTGGTTGTTGGAGTGCATATAAAGATTTTCAGCTAGATCAAGAGAATTTCCATTTTCTACTTTCATCCCAGGAGCAGCCACAAGGTGATTCAAGCTGCCAAATGCTGTAGAGTTGGGGTCAAAATTCTCCCGCTCCGGTAGATTCTGCAAAGAATGATTCTGTCTAAGATTGTAGTAATGCTCTTCAAGAGGGGACAACCTCCGCTGCTGGTAAATATCCGAAGCATTCAATTCTACAGAATGAGGCTGATGATGATTGCTAGGATTCCCAACAAATTGACCAACTTCATCTACAGCAAGTCTCCTATCCCCCTCCATTCCTAATTGTTGCCTCAGTGCCATAGATAATTGCTGCACTTGCAACTGCTCTTGTTGAAGACGAAGCTGATGCTCCGAAGGAAGCATATTGCCATACTTCGCCTGTGACATTAAATCCAAAATTTCAGCTTGATTCTCAAGTGATGAATCCATGTGCCTTGAAGCACGAGAATTCTGCTGTGATTCACTCAGGATATGCCTTCGTAACTGAACCTGATCATGTATGCTGTTTCCAGCAGCATCGAATAAATGCTGATCATAACCACGAGCAGTCATCTGATGCTGCAGCAATTGATCAAGAAGCAATTGCTGAGATTGAGAATGTGGCAGCTGTAGTTGCTTCTCCTGTAACAATTTGATTTGGTGGTGGCGAAGCTGCTGCTGCTGCTGCCGCTGTAGTTCCAACTGCTGCTGCCGCTGTAGTTCCAACTGCTGACGCCGCTGTAGTTCCAGATGCTGCTGCCTCTGTAGTTCCAGCTGGTGCTGCCGCTGTAGTTCCAATTGCTGCTGCCGCTGTAGTTGCAGCTGCAGCTGTTGCTGCCGCTGAAGTTCCAACTGCTGTTGCTGTTGCTGTTGCTGCCGCTGAAGTTCCAAGTACTGCTGCCACCGCTGAAGTTCCAGGTGCTGCTGCTGTCGCTGAAGTTCCAACTCATGTTGCTGTTGAAACTGCAATTCCAAAAGATGTTCCATATGTGGAGCTGAATGATGGATTGAATTCTGGTTATCAATATTTTTTCTCATCATAAGATCAAAATCATGAATTTGCTCCACATCAAATCCAGCAGAATGAGGAAAGGGGTGAGAAAATTTATTTTTCTCTTGATGTGGTTCTTTGCGAAACTTTTGTGACATTAGCTGCTGTAATAGGCCAAAACCATTGTATTCTTGCTCCCTGTGGGAGGAGGGCTGACCACCAGTAGTTCCTAGATGAATGTTAGGGTTAGACAAAGAATTTCTTGTACAATCATCAGGCCAAAACTCAGGAAAAGAGGTTTGTTCAGCAACTGTACAAACAACACTCTGACCAGTAAAATTAGTATCTCTATCAAGCAAAGGATCTAAAAACTGCCCCCTATCACTGCTGTAATCTATATTAGATGATTGAGTACGCTTCAAACTAGATGGGCTCCTCAACTCAGACATCAACAAACCAAATGGATGCAGCTCTTCCTCTTGATGAGAAGTTATATTGGTTTTTGAAAATTCATCTGTAATGGACAAATGGCTAGCAGGATCAACACCAGCACTCATGGGCCTTCCACGAAAAATAATCTCTGTATCACACAGGAGGAAAGGAAGACATCATTAACAAACACAATAAAAAAGAAAAACAACAACAGGTCAAACCAATTAAACTTGCCTTCTTCTTGTGAATCAGCAAATTTATGGAGGCTCTGATCTTCGGAATGCTCAGAATGATAACTTTGAGTAGGTTGTCCTAACTGAAATTCAGTACCAGATGTCTCAACAGCACACAATGTCTGCAGCTGATCGCATCTAATGGCAGACCCCTTCGACTCAGGAGCAGAAGCAGAAGATTCAGCCTCTCCCAAGCTCCCTTCGAAAGTATCAGGTAATTGCATTCTCACAACTGCATTACCACTGGATGCAGAATCAGAATTCATTCTTAGGTGTGGCATGATTTCACCGAGTTCTTGGAAAGGTGATCCATCAAGAGCATCTGCCAATCGAACAGGTAAGTCTGTACCAAAATAACCTTGCTCAAACCATGCAATTATGTCAATTCCTAGATATGGTCCCTGAATTACCCCTTGAGGATCAAGATAGCACAAATTCAAATCCTCGGGTGGGATAACATTTGCCAACAAATGTGCCTCATTATTGCCCTTAATATTTATCTGGCTAGGGCGTAGAGGAGGCTGTAGTGACGAAAAGTCAAATAGAGAACTCAAGTCTTCAGGAAGCTTGCCACCCACTCCAAATTGCATGGATGATTCATTATCCTCCAACGTAGCTTGTTTCTGCAATTTCAAATCAGCGACTTGTCCATTATCAAATGATTTTATGTCACCGGCATCAATTATGGACCCGACAATCTCCCTATCTAATACCAAAGTGGGGTTTACATCTATGTCTGATGGTGACACACATCTCAGTCCACCTTTTGAACTATTCATTTCTGTAAGAACAAGCAGAACAAATCATGAATATATTCTCAATGGACATCTGATAGCCTACAAGTAAAAAGATAGTTTCCTACCCATGGTCACAATTATCTGGGAACCGGACGTACTTTTTACAGCAGCCTTCTCACCAAAATCAACATTATCATCCCTGTTAACCAAGGAACTTTGCTTCCCTTCACCTGAAATCGGGTCAGCAAGATCTGGAGTAGGACAAAAAAGATAAACTCAGAATCTCTACTGTACCTAATTATTTATCAGGTAAAACACTAGCAAAAATTCTGGATTCATACTTGAGTCTACAGACGAGTTGTACAACACTCCACTGCTTATAGTTTTTCCCTTCCATATATCTCCAAGGACAGCCTGTAAGAATCAAGCAGCAAATTTGATGCAAAAACATAGGATAAATGTGACTACATTTTTCTTCTCTAAATCATATTAAAAGCCTCGTACCTCTTCTTCCGTATCAGGAGGAACAAAAGCCAAAGGTTCAACAGTTTCTTTTTGCATTATTGGTAATAAATGATCCATCTCATCAGGCATGGTTTCAAAATTTGGTGCAGTCTTTTGCTTGCGGTAAATGTCAAGGAGTTTTCCTCTTGGGTAGCAATATGAATTAAAAGTTCTGACTTTGTCCAGAGGAAGAGATCCAATGACGGAAACAGATTTGGGCCTCCCAATTTGTAGGCTTCCATTAGCATTTGACCTACCTCGTCCCGCAAATCCCACATTTGATCCCTCCACTCGTCCCCTTTCTGAACCAAATCCTGGAGCACTATGGTAAGAAGAAGACCCACCTGCATGAATTTCCAAACGATGTCGTGGCCTCCACTTATCACGAGCATCATTCTCACGCTCAGAAGCTAAGCGACCCCCACCAACAATAGCTTGTTTTTCAGTAGGGGCATCTTCCTTCTCAGCATCTGTCCTCTTCTCAGTTCGAGAGTCCTTTTCTTTGTCTTCAGGACCCCATCTCGAAGACCACTTGTTGTCTCTTCGAGATTCTTGGCTTGAATTACGACTGCTAATATCATGCCATCGCTCTGAAGACACCAAGGTCCTATTTTCAGGAACATCCCTTGTCAATGAAATATCAGCACGGCGGTCTTCTTTTCTGCGATCTCTTCGGCCAAGTACGCTTGTTTCTCTCTCCTCTTCACGCCAGCGGCGGCTGCTTTCAAGATCAGGGGCAGTCCTCCTCCAGTCTTTCTTGTCCTGAGACCCATCCAAACGCCAACTATCTTTTGGATTGGGATCACCAGAGGTTTTATTCGGCAACAAATTCAAATTTGACATTCTTATATCCTGTTACAGTAAATAAATTACAAGGGAAGGATGCAAAACAAATTGAAAATTTGTCCACAAGCTAAAGTCATATATAAATTTGTGATGAGCATTATTAAATGACGGAATCTAGTCTAACTAATTTTTATGTAATCTGATATAGTTTTTACCTGATCTTCCACTAAATTAGGATAAATAAACTAGATATCAACACATTAAGCTATCATATGGAAATGAATGTAAGAACCATAAGAACATCAATCTGAGAAAATGAGTTCAATACCCCAGAAGTTCCAGCAGCAAAAGTCTTAGGATCAGACGATTTAGAATAGAGCCACTGTGGGGACAAAGGTATGTTGCTCTCTGAAATTGCTTGATCTACAGTAAAAAAGAAAAAGAAAAGGTAAAATTTTACAACAAAAGAGCTGTTCAAGCTTTTAAAATTCAAGAACTTAACTATTCAGCAAATATCATCACCTTTGGTGTCCTCAAGTAACCCCATGAATACTTTTTCCTCCAAGTTCCTTCCCCATGCTTCACCTAAAATATAACAAGATCTAATATAACTAATGCATATGTGAAATTGGCAAAGAATAGATAACCACAACTTCTAAGCTTGTTGGTTTCCATGTATTCCCTAAATTATCAAATGATTTAAGAATGAACTGGCAAGTTTCAGCGAAGCAGGTCAACCTTTCATTGAATCAAATCTTTCCAAACAATTAGAAGAAAGCATGTTACAGTGCGGTATCAATTTCAGCGGTGGCAGATTACATTTTCCAATAATTATTACAACCAACAAACTAAAATTGGTTTTTTATTAAAAAAAGTACGACCTGTTAACAAATCACTAGTGCATTTGAATGGAAGATTTGATCTAAATATAATTCAACGTAGAAACAATTATGAACTTCTTTTTTATTATAACTTCATTACATTTATGGAGAAAACCTTTGAATAACAAAATCAAAATGAGATCTTTGAGGAAAAGAACATAAATGAACGAAATCAGAGATTTACAAGTAATAAATTAAACCATACTGATATTCTGTAAAAGAATTAAAGAATTAGGAAAACGCTGAGATTGAAATGAAATCGAAACCAATACAATATGCATGCAAAAAGTTAAAATTAGAGGAAACAATGAGAGAAGAAATCGATCGAAAAGAAAACCTTTGAGGGAGGAGTGATCGGAGCTGGTTTTAGAGAAAAGGAGATCATCAGGTAGATCTAATTTTCCGTCAGCCATCGGGAATTCCAAACGGCAGAGATCGCAGCGGAGATACGGCGGCGTTTCAAGTTCTGAAAAAGAAGCGTCCAGGTAGAGAGAGATCAAATGGGTTGAGGAGAGAGAGAAAAAGAGAGAGGAATTGCTAGGTTAAAAAATAGCTTTTTGAATTTATGTTTTTATCCTTTTTCGCTGTGCACAGGCGAAGGACCTTAAACGTAAGGCAGAAAGTCTAAGGTATATTTTCAAAAAAGGGCCTTAACTTTTAACTAAATTGTTTTTGTCCCTATTTTTTTGAAATAATTTATTTTTAACGTTTTATTTTAAGTTAAAATAATTTTTTTGTAAATGAATATTATTATAAATCAACGATTAAATGATTTAAAATGATATGACAAAATTGTATAGAAGTATACGTCGCAATAATTGTATCATATAAATAAATATATCGATATTACAGAATGACACGTGAATCAAAAAATAATTTTATAAAATTGTATAAAATATAATTTTTATATGCAATTTTTTTAAGTTATTTTAAATTATTTATTGTCGGTTCATTAATATTTTTTAATAATAAAAGGGTTATTTTTACTCAAAATAAAACGTTGAGAGTTAAATTACTTTAATAAAGAATAATGACCAAAATGATAATTTACTCAAACACTAGGGCATTTTTAGCATTATGCCAACCAAAATATGCATATAGTGTTTGATTGAATGGAGATTTTAGGTTGTATTTTTTTAATCAATTTAATCTTTAATATTTTATTTTAGGTTAAAATAATTTTTTTATAGATAAAAATTATTAATTAATTAACGACAAACAACTCAAAATAATTTAATAGAATAATACGTTAGAAAAAAAGTAATTTATATTTATATAATTTTATAAAATTATTTTTTTATTTGTTTTGTTATTATATAAAATCAACATATTTATTTGTATTACGTGACATGCATTATCATATAAATTTATCATGTTATTTTTGAAATTGTGTATCGTCAGTTGACTAATATATTTTATTTGCAAAAGGGCTTTTTGATCAGAAATAAAATATTAAATTATTTTTTAAAATAATAGCTAAGATGACGTCAACCAAGTGTTAAGAGTATTTTTGGCATTATACAATTATGCCAATATTATATTATATTATATTATATTATATTATATTATAAATTGTATCGGTGATAATTTATATAGTTGTTCATATTTTTGATCACTTAATTAATAAATTCGTCAATCAAGTCATCAAACTATTAAAATATTTATATTTTTAACTATTATCCAATAAAATCTAACGGATGAAATAACAAGGTGGTTAACGTAAATTTGTATAGTTATATTTACCTATATATTAATTCAGTTATAATTTTAATTTAATTAAATAAAATTAATTAATTAATCAACAAAAACAATGGTGTAAGGTCACCAAATTCATGGATCCTTTTTATCCTTGTGAACCCTCCTCCATTTCTCAATTTACCTAATTGTCTCCATTTTCCCACACCCACAACTAGGGTGATAACTAGCCGACCCTGAGTCAGGCCAGATTCGGTTTGGCTTGATATTTTTCTTTATTATTTTTATTATTTATTTATTTATAGTTTTCTTTATTTATTATTTATAATTTTATAAATTTGTTTTAGTTGATAATATTTAATTTGTTTTATTTAATTTATTTTTAGTAGATTTACTTTCAATTATTTTATTTTTTTTTTTGCTAAATAAATTATTTTTAATGTATATATGTGTATATGTTTATATATAATTATTCCGAGCCTGTTCACGAGCTTTTCGAGCCGAACTTGAGTAAGCTCGGCTCGGTTCGTTTAAAACCCGAGTCGAATCCGAGCCCGAATCGAGCTCGCTCAAGCTGAACTTTGACCGAGCCGAGCCCAAGTAGCTCGCGAGCCGGCCAAGCTAATTATCACCCCAGCACACAACCAACACCAACACACCTGTGTTTCAATGCCCGGCTTTCCTGCCTTGAAACCCCTTTGCAAAAGCTGGTTTTGACCCAAAATCACCTGTCAACTTTATGCTACATAGCTTTCGTCTACAACAATGGTGTCTGAAATCTGAATCTAGACAGATCACTCTTTCAATGCTGGTTTTAAGTATGTCAGCTATATATATGGTACGGGTCAGGTTGAATTTTCGGTCCACTCGAATCCGATCCGATATAAATATTCTAAATCCGACTCTAACACAATTTGAATTTTTAAAAAAAAAAATCAACTCGGCCAGAAATAAATATCCTAAACCCGATACAACCTATAAAAAAATAATTTTAGAGATTAAATTATAAAAAATAATTTTACAAGATTTAATTATAAAAATATAATTTTAAGAACTAAATTATAAATAAAAAATTAATTTTAAGGATCTGATTATAAAAATTATATAGACTGTGGACTATTATTATAAATATCTTTAAAAATTTATAAAAAAATTACATATTTAGCCTCGAGTTGGATCGCATAAGATATTTTACATCCTAAACCCGCCCCGGCCCAATATCACCCTCAAAACACCCAATGTCTGGTCTAATCCGATCAGACCTAACCGAATCAAATCAAAACTCGATCAAACCGGATAAAATACCCGAACTAGGTTGTTTCTTGCATAATTCAAAGACAATGAACCTCTTAATACTATTTAAACCCTACTTTTTAATATCAAACTGTCCTTTTGGATGCTCACCTGTCGACAGAAGAGGAAACCGATGATTGTTGCCCTCTCTCGGATGGAGTTAGAATTAATCTTTAATAAAAATTAAAATACTAAATTTTAAAATAAAAAATTTATTAAATATTTAAATTTAAAATTTATTTTGAATAATGGTTATATATATGAACATAGAATATAGTACGAAATTATATTTTTCTAAACTTAAATTTATCCGGTCTCAATTTATCTCTTTTTAAACTCAAAATTGACCTTATTTTCTATATGTTTTAATAATTTAATTCAATATTTTAAAAATAATCATATTTTTATTCAAACTAATTTAAAAATAGAACTTTACTTAACTCAAAATTAACCCTAATTTATGTATAGTCTTTATAATTTAGTCTAATATTTAAAATAATGATATTTTTATTAATTTTAGTCCTCAAAATCTTTTATATAACCCAAAATTAACCGCAATTTTTTATAATCTTTATAATATTTTCCATTTTTTTTAAAAATAATTATATTTTTTTCAATTTAGTCATAAAAATCTTTATTTAACCCGAAATTAACCTTAGTTTCTTTCAATTCTTTATAATTTATACTAAGATTTTTAATATGTTGATATTTTTGTTCATTTTAGCCCTAAAATTTATATTAATCCAAAATTACCCCAATTTCTTTCTAATCTTTAGAATATAGTCTAATATTTTAGGTCTAAATTGAATAAAAATAAAAAAAATTAACTGACTTAATATGCAATTTACCCCTTTTATTGAAGTCGGTCGATTTTTTAATAAAGTAGCACGTGGAGTTTTCTTATTGGTCCATTAAAATCTTTTAATGGGATTTAATGATAGGAGCCAATTGAGGTCACAATTTATAATTTATGGGTAAAACATTTTGAAAAATTCTTTAGGCAGCAACTCGGTAATAAGTATATACTTTAAGGGTCATTGATGTCGTTATGATCTAAAATTTTTACATATATTTTAGACACAAATCGACTACAACAATTTCGATGTTCTCTTATAATATAATATTTATCTTAAAAATAATTTGATTATTCTCGAAAGATATATAAATTAATATATAATTGAACCGTTATTAATGATTCATAATTAAAATGATTAATCATTTTCTAATAATTATTATAACGATATAATTAACTTTTCAAGAATACCCTTGCTTTTATTTTGATATTCTATGACGTTATCTTATTTTATATTTTTTGGGTTAAATTTATTTTATCTTTTTTAAATCAACTACAATGATTACAATAATATTTGTTTTAACATATATTCTTAACTATTAGACATTGATTATTTATGACGGATTCATTTAAAGCATAGGGTAGGTCCAGACTCACCCCTGAACTTTTTAAAATTCATACATTTGCCTTTAATTTTTAAAATTTTATGATTTAGTCCTTGAATTTTTTAAAAATTTATGAGTTGTGTCCACCCTGAAATTTTAAAATTTTATAAGTGTCCACCCTGAAATGCTTTTCTAGATCCGCTACTGACTGTGTTGACATTACTGGTGCTCAAATCCATGATCTCCAAAAATAATAATTGTTCTTTTAACCACGAGATAAGATGATTCGTGCCTAATGTATGCATGCATGTTAAAAAAAAGTTTAATATATAATTTGACCCCTAATGTATGGCTTCATTCTCATTTTCCACCTTAATGTTTGATAGCGAAGTAATGATTGAGGTACAACGTTGCATTCAAAAGATGGATATATATCAACTACTACATAAATATATACAATGAAGTTTACAAAAATCTAGGATAGGGGAAGATAACAGTTTCTTTTATATAGATATATATTCGGTTAAAATTCGTCTATATTGTATATATATAATTTTTTGTTAGGATTCACTTACATCATATAAAACTCACTTGATTTTACACTAATTCATGACTACTAAATCAATAAAATGAACGGATAAAATTAATTAATTTGTTCTATAATCTCATATTTGAACTTTTATTGAACACTTTGTTAGTGTTTTGATAACCTGCAACCAACAATGGTAACATCTGTTTTTGATTGTCTGAAGTTCAATGAAATGAGACAATAAATGGAGAGATTGGGGTGTCTGGGTTTGGTAGCTAGTCTCTCTCTTGTGCTTTCTATAACTAACCAGGAATGGTTCAGGAAGTAGATGAGATACCAATTAAGCTCCCCTTGGAACATTGGAATTAGGGTCGTGCATTATTCGGTTTTAACCGAATTAACCGATCGAACTAAAATTATTTTGGTTAATTCAGTTATTTAATTTTTTGATAAATTCGGTTAACGATTAATTTGATTCTGTAACACCTAACCCGGATGTCACAATGGGCCTCCGGCCCAAAACCCATATTTCAAAATTTCCATCGAAAGTCCAATAATAAAGTCAATTCAAGTTTAAAAACGACCCATATAATCCATTTAATTTAACACAAAAGCCCAAATAGTTTAAAATGACTGGAGCTCCAAAATGCTACAAACCCATTTAAGACATTTGACTCAATTAAAATAACAGAGTTACAAAAATACATATAGGTCTGACAAAGTACTAGCCCACTAAATCTATCACTGTACCCTGACACAAAGTCAACGCTGAAATCCCAACCTCGATGGTGCTCCACGGGACCTGCTCCACTTAACCTACGCACGAAAATAGATTTCGAAACGCTGAGCCACACAAGCTCAGTGGATACGCCAAACTCGGCCAACATTATGCATATCAAAAGCAGTAAAGCGTGGCATATAAATCTCGTACATGATATGATGATCTAGCATGCTCGCCTATCACATGGCATAAATGAGATGTATATTAACGCACACAGTATATACAAATCAACTAAAACACACAAGGTAGTGAGGCCCGCGTCCACACAGCATCGGGATCCTACACTACGAGTAGGGCCCGCGTCCACACAGCATCGGGATCCCATACTCAAGGATGAGGCTCGCGTCCACACAGCATCGGGATCCTACATCCGGGATTGAGGCCCGCATCCACACAGCATCAGGATCCTCTAAATCCCATACTCGGAATGTCACATCGAGTATCTTCGAATGAGGCCCGCGTCCACACAACATCGGGATCCTACACGCGGGATAGTCGTCAAATCATCATCCAGAATGTTACATCGGATGGCCTTCAACGTGTTGCAACACTTATGGATATCCGGGTTCCAACATACAAAGACTCGACCACACAAACGATCCACCTAGGATCTCATCACAACAAGATATATTAAAGTCTTATCTCAATTGGTTTTTTCGGAGTTATAACCTCAACTTAGTCCGACAATTCATTTCATAGCTTTTAGATTAAAGTATTTATTTATTAAGGTCACCGAGCCCCAAAACTTTATTCAACTTACCCAAAATACACAGGGGTATCGATACACCCTGTATCGATACCCACCCAAAGAGGGTATCGAAACACACAAGTATCGATACCAGTATCGATACCACTAGACCAAAGTCAAAGTCAACAAAAAGGGAGAAAGACTGTTTCGATACACGTATCGATGCAAAAAGTTTCTGGAACCCTTGGTATCGAAACAAGGTTCAATACCCCTGAACAATGAGCCAAAATACACTCACGGTATCGATACTGATAGCCCGAGTATCGATACCCCCTGCACTAAGGACGATTTTACACATCGAAAAACTAGATTTTCAGCCCCAAACTCAACCTAATCGATCCTAAAGTGTTCCTACTCAATATTAATGATGTTTAAAGTATTTTAACACCAATTTCCAGTCTTTTAACTCATTAGCACAAATTCCACCATTAAAGCATCCAAAGCTTAAAACCAAACAATCATGCCCAAAATTTACATGTAATGCAATCTACCATGAAATGCATGAAGTTTAGAAGAGTTGGGAGTACCAACCTCAAGCAAGCAACAACAACCAAACCCGAACTCACTCTCCCAAGCTCTTTCTTTGCCCAAACTTGATAATGGATCTCCAACTTCTTTCTCTACAAGAAAGGGAATAAAAACCAACTCTTAGATACTCTATGGATGTTTCTAACTCTTAAAAACATCATGAAAACCATAGAAACAACCCTTCAAACATCAATCCCGGATTCCCCACATACTCTCTCTTTTTCACCAAACCAAACAACTCATACCTTGTTTTGTAGATCAATAACAACTCTAAAACTTACCCTTCTGACACGAAACGTGATTCCTCAGCAAAACCAACAAGATCCAACCTTTTTCTATCTACTTCCTTGCATCTAAGGGGAAGAGAAGTGAAAAGAGGGAAATGAGATCACACTTGCAGAAAATAAAACCCTCATCCCCTTCTCTTTCTCATCTCAAAGATAAATACCAAAATACCCTTATTAAACCAAGCCCAACTCTCAACCCAACAAGATTAAGGCCCAAAACCATTAAACTCGGGGCCCAAAACCAAAGTCCAACTCTCGGGTTAAACCGATGCTCGGATCCGAATCCGAGTCGTTACAGATTCGGAATCGGTTAATTAGTCGAATTAATTTAAATTATTATATATTAAATATTATATAAATTATATATTTATTTTTAGTCATTTAACTTTTGAAAAATTATAAAGAGATCACTAAATTTTTATTAAATTAGCATAAAATAAAAGTTTAGTGACTAAAAATTTATTTTAGTATAATTTAGGAATCTATTATGTAATTTAACCAAAATTTATAATAAATTTCGGTTAATTCGGTTCATTCGGCTAATTAGTCGAAATAATTTTGGTTCGGTTAATTTGGTTAAAGGAAATTCAGTTTGGTTAACGGTTAAGATTTTAAAAATTTCGGTTAATTCAGTTTTTGTTAATTTAATTCGGATACCAACCGAATTAACCGAATGCACACCCCTAGATGAAATGGCTACCTTTTCAAATACGATGAACATGAATAACAAAATCTAAGTGATACTCGAATCCAAAATAACCTAAACCAAAATGGATTCAAATCTAAATTTAAGAAGAACTTGAGAAAGTTAAAAATTACAAGTCCACATACATTTCTCTATGAACGGTTGGCTTAAATGAATAGAAAAACATAATTATTCAATCGGTGAGTATAAGTATGGACGGATTTAAAATTTTATGTTAAAGGTGAAAACTTTTATGTTTAATAAAATTGTATGAGAAATTGACAAAATTTGGATTCCAATTATTTTTATGTTAGGTACGAATAGGGGTGTGCATTCAGTTAATTCAGTCGGTGGCCGAACTGAATTAACCAAAACCGAATTAACAAAAAATTTTAAAATCTTAACCATTAACCGAACCGAATTTCCTTTAACCGAATTAACTGAACTAAAATTATTTCGGTTAATTAGATGAATTAACCAAAATTTATTATAAATTTTGATTAAATTACATAATAGGTCCATAAATTATACTAAAATAAATTTTCAGTCACTAAACTTTTATTTTATGTTAACTTAATAAAATTTTAGTGACCATTTTATAATATAAAAAATCTAGTGAATAATTTATAATTTTTCAAAAGTTAAATGACTAAAAATAAATATATAATATATATAATATTTAATATATAATAATCTCAGTTAATTCGGCTAATTAACCGATTTTGAACCGAATTAACCATTAACCAAATTTTAAAAAAATAACAGTTAACCGAATTAACCGAAATAATTTCGGTTCGGTCGTTAATTCGATTAAAACCGAATAATGCACACCCCTAAGTCGGGATTAAAAAATTCAGGTTGAATTTAAATTTAAATGAACATCAAATATAATTCAGGTTGAATTTAAATTTAAATTGTCATCACCTTAAATCACAATAAATTTATTTTTGAGTAATTTCAATCGGATTTAGTTTAATTTGGTTTTTACCTCTTCGATTCTAAAAGAGAATGACCCTTTGTTTTTTAAGCTCACTACTTCATTAATCCCTTAACCAAGACTTTATTTCTTCCCCACTCCTCTCCTCCATTAATTCTGACTGTTTTAGTAGTCATGGGCCTCTCAGTATTCACATAATCATTTAGGCCGGGCACTCTCTTCCAGGAAGAAAGCTGCCTACTAAAACATTCCCAACTCTCTCTGAATTTCATATTTTGTTTGGCCAAAGAAGTCTTTGATTTGTTTTTCAGAAATCAATTATTTTTTATATTAAATTAAACATATAAATTAATAAATTT
Organism: Abelmoschus esculentus; assembly: GCA_035048815.1. NCBI lineage: Eukaryota > Viridiplantae > Streptophyta > Magnoliopsida > Malvales > Malvaceae > Abelmoschus > Abelmoschus esculentus. The sequence goes on along the minus strand of JAUCBN010000026.1, from coordinate 3,823,296 downwards.
GATCAATTGAGTTTTTAAACCAAAAAATTAAGCCAGTTAATTTTTTTTATCAGTTTTGACTAATAAAGCTAGAAAGTTTTTTCTTTAGATATTACCGACATTCGGGGTGAGTATTCAATTGAGTCGAGTTAAAAATTTTTAAGTTATTCGAGTTGACGAGTCATATTTTATTACTCAAACTTTACTTAAAATTTGTTTGGTTCGGGTCGAGTTTAAGAAACTTGAGTCGAGTCGAATCAAGCCGAGTTTTCGAGTTCCTATAAATATTTAATTGTAATTATTTATCATGTTATAGTACGACTTAATTCTAATTTAAACGATTTTCTCTAATCATATAAGATATATATATTCATATATAGTAATATTTCTTTATATTTTTATATATCAATGTATATATATCAGAAAAAGTTGAGAGACTCATCTCAAACTTAAAAATAAATCCTTTAATTACTAAAATTTTGAGTTATTCGAATTTCCATTTTATAACTTGAATTTTATTTGAAATTTTTTCGAGTCGAGTATATAAAATTTTGAGTTGAATCAAAACAAGTAGGGTATTTTCACTTCGAGTCGAGTTTTGTTCATCCCTAACTGACACATGATACACTACAGTTCTATCATGTTACGTTTATAAATTTTTTAAAATAGTTATTTTTATAAATTTTATATGTTTTTTATTAGTTTTATTTTTAAAATTAAATAAATAAAATTTTAAAAATATGAAAATTTCAAGTGAAAAAATATTCTGAAACCATGCACTGTACCAATAAATTAAAAAAAATTAAAAATATTCAATTTCTTGGTTCAAAAGCTTAATTCATTTCCCCCAAAATCTAAGAGCTTTTTACACACTTAAGCCTTTTTTTTGTACATGTCAATCGAGTCAATTAACTGAGTTGTGCTAATTTCGATCGAGTTAATGTAGTTAGGGTCATTCGAACTTTTAGATGTATAGATAAGGTTTGTGTTAGAAATTTAGTATGTGGCAATAAAAAGTGGTAACATAAAATTTGACATGCTTAGAAGACGAGATTTAACGTGGTTCAGTTTTTATATTTCTACCACCACAGATAAGAGAAACAAATAATCTATTATTAATGTATATAACACATAGAATACAAATATACGATATTTCATGTATCCTAAAAATCTATATATATTAAAACTTGGTGTATCCAAAACATTTCTCTTAACATCCCTATAATACTCATCATTATAATACAGTCATTTTAATTATAGAGATCCTAAAATCAGCGGTGAATCTGGGCCTAGGCCTGCCTAGGCCTAGGCCCACCCTATGCCTAAATAAAAGTTATTTATTTATATTTTAATATTAATGTAAATTAGGTTTTAGATATATAAGAATAAAAAAATAATCCAATATAAAAGATTAATTTATTTTTAAATCTCGAAATAATTTAAGAAATAAAATTTAATTAAAGTAAAAGTTAAAAATAAAAAAATGAGATTGTTTATATTTTTATTACATTTTATAAACATTATATAATTATTTTTAAAAAATTATTTAAATATATTTTAATTATTAATTAATTAATTAAATATATTTAAAAAAATGATTTTTTGAGCATTGTTAAGGTTTTATCCTATTATATAATATCATAAAATACAAACAACAAAACATAATTAAAATTAAGATCAAAATTATATTTTAAAATATATATTTTTAGTAAAAGACTATAACTTATATCTAATATTTTTAGAAAAATAATTTTAAAAAATAAAAATATAATATATTTTCATGTTACTTTTGTTGAAATTAATTAATTTTAAATAAATAGATTTAAATTCATATTTTAAAAAAATCAATTAATTTATACATAATTTTTTTAATAAAATACATCAATTTTATTTAAAGAAATATATAGATAATAAAAGATTTTTTTGAATATGATAATAAAAAAATTTAAGTTTACTGATTAATAAAATTTAAATTTTTAAATCATATATAAATTATATTAAAATATTCTATTACTAATTAAATCGGCTAGATTAACTAAAATTGATCTAATCGATAATAATATTTTAGATTCGCCACTGCCTAAAATGATTATATCTTCCTCTGGAATATTCTCTTTTTCAATTCTTTTCTAATAATTCTAAAGGTTAAACCTAATTGTGCCACAATAGCCACTAAAAGTGTCCCCGGAGAGTAGAGAATTTAAACATATATGGGGTGGTGTTCATAGCCACAGGATAAAAGAGTCCTCGACTTTTCAGTCCTGGTGGTCCCTTTTAGGAAGAAGGAAGCACGTAAGGGGGATGTAGACCCATAGAAGGTGACTTCACTAGATTTAGGAAGGTGGCAGCAAAGGTATAGAACATTTTTGGATTAAGGCTAATAGTTTCTTTTTAATTAGCTAACAGTGATTATAGTAATATCTGTTGTAGAATATAATTTTACCATTTGATATTGATCGCTCAATCATTCTGCTGGTATCACTGGTGCTCGAACCCGTGAACTCTAAGAACAACTGTTCCCAGGGACAGAGCCAAGATTTGTGATTGAGGGGGCAAAACATAAATATTTAAAAGTAGGGGGCAAATTCATAAAAACAATTTTTAAAAGAATTTAAATAAGGGGACAAAAGTGAAAAAAAAATTCTTCGGGGTGAGGGGCAATTGCCCCACTCAATTATAATGTGGTTCCGTCCCTGACCGTTCCTTTAATCATTTAGGCTAGAGGGCTCGTGCTAAAGGATAATAGTTTTAATTTATTAACTTCTTTTTTATAATAATTATTATAACAATGCATCATTAATTTATTAGTTATCGGATGATGCGGCAATTTGATAATGACGTAAAAATTAAAATTTTTATTCCAATCTATCTCATTATCTTATTAATCAAAGTTAGGTTATCTTTCTATTTTTAGTTCGAGCTAGGATTGAGTCAATTTCATATGAGGCCAATACTATGTGATTGACACAGTGTGACACAATAGCCACATAAAAGTGGTCCTTCATAGTAGAGAGTTTACACAGCTTTGGGTGGTGTTCATAGCCATAGGAGAAAAGGGTCTTCAACTTTTCAGTGCTGGTGGTCCCTTGTAGGAAAAAAGAAGAGGTTGGCATGGATCTTTCTCCAAGAATGCACACCACATAAGCTGGATGTAGACCCATAGAAGGTGACTTCTCTAGATGTAGGAAGTTGGCAGCCAAGTTATAGAACATTTAGGCATATTTTTATTGGCTCAAGTTCTCTATATATTTTTTATTGTGTTTTGTTTTCATTTTAAAATAACGTGTTTAGGGTTTATAGTTTAATATTTAATGTTAGAATTTATAGTTAAGGTTTAAAAAATTAGGAGTAAAGTATATTTTTTAAGATGTAGGATTTAGGGTCTAAAAATTAGAGTTTGAGTTTAGAATTTAATATTTTAGTAAATTTTAGTGTAGAGCATATACAAGAGACATGGTTAGGGAACAAAAAATTTTTACTCACTTTTGTTCATGTAGTGATTTTAATTTATTGATTCCGTCCTTATAATATTTGCATCAATTTAGTCTTTGAAATAATCGAATTATATCACCATTTAGGGTTACTTATATACTTCATAATCACTTTAAGATTGATAAAATTTTTATTAATATTTAGGGTTAAAGTGTTGGCCAAGGGATAAAGATGATACAATTTGACTACTTCAAAAATCACATTGATACAAAAATATTATACGGACGAAATCAATAAATTAAGATTATTATAGGGACAAAAATAACCCTAAGCCAAGATTTTATTATATCCTTTAATATAGTGATAGAAAAATCAAATCTAAGTATTATTACATAAAATTAGGATAAAACATCAAAGTATTATAACATGAAATTAAGGAAAAACATAAAGTAATCTATATCTCAAGCGAAAGCAGCTAATTTAAGTTTAGGAGGATCCACCAGGCACATATCAAGATACTTATCAATGGAGGTATATTCATATTCAGGATAGAGCTTGGAGGCCTCCAAATCTTCTTCCCTCACTTCATACCTCATTTGATCTCCGTTTACGAATATACTGTATAAAATCGACACCGGAATGTTGGCCGGAAAACCTACGGCTACAAACACAACACATACACACAAAATTAAATCATTACTTACATTATACATATATATGTATGTACGAGCACTACATCAAAATAGACTTTTAGTGTCACTAAAATCACTTAGGTGCTTAAAAATGTCATGAAAAGTGTCGCTAAAACTAGCATTATAACAGATCGTCACGTTTGTAGACGAGAAATATCGCAATAGATTGTGTTTTATAGCTGCGTTTGTAATAACCTTTCTTTAGCTACATTTGAATATATAAACGTCGTAATATGTTATGATTTTTAGTGACGTTTATTGCCATAAACGTCGCTATAAACTTCCTTTTAGTAGCATTTATTATCACAATATAGCATGATTTATAGTGGCTTTTTTTAACCACAAACGCTACCAAAGAGCATATTTTCACAACTCATGCTTACTCTCAGAGAGCTCTACAAGTTCCTCCTCAGGAACATGTAGTCTTGTCAAGGTTCGACCGGTCTTTTTCTCCCATGCCGATATCAGTTCCAACTGAGAAGCAATATTCCCCGGCGGTCGACATATGATTACACGATCGACCGCCCTCGGATCTGTCACTGCTATTACGGTATATGCCGCAATATCTTCCTCGTGGTTGAATACAACTGCGTATGCATGTTCATATTAAATACAGTGATGAATTAAGCAACGAATAACATACAACATGAGCATGGATTATGGCTCGTTTACCCTTGGCTTCACCGGTTCCATAAACCACAAGTTTAGAAGGATTCTGATGAGGATGGAGAAGATAGCCGACAAAATAGGCTGCAAACGTGTTTCCAACAACGAAAGTGAATTTCAGACCAGCTTCCTCAACTGCTCTTCTGATCTTCCTTTTGTTGGAAAGTATAGCTTCAAAGGGTGGAAGTGCAGTTCTTGATCTGTCTACTTCATTTCCATATTCTGATGGCACGAACCTCTACAATTTTTAAACATAATTAGCAAAAATGTCACGGCTCATGCACAAGTGCTTGTAGAAAAATTATTTTTTCACAATCACTTTAGTTTTAATTTAATGTTTAGTAATTTTATTTACGGTTTAATATTCAGAGATTTTAGTGGAAGACTTTTAAATTTAGTAGGCGTGATTAAAATTTTAAGGTTTATAGATTAAAACCTAAATTTCTAAACATATAACCCAAGAAGTTAAATCTTTGCTCTAAATCTTAAATTCTAAACCCTTATAATTAAATCTCTAAATTCTAAACCCTAAATCAAATCCTTGTCCATTCCAAAACATAAACATCTTTAATCCTTGGAATATAGATAATGGGAAGCTCTAGAGTGAGGCGGGTTAAAATGACGCTAAAGTGAGGTGGAATCAAAATTGTTATAAAAATTGTAAGAATTTTGGTATTGATTTTCGGTATATACCAAATTTCTTAAAAAAAAGTGTAAGGATTTCGGTATATACCAAATTTCTTACAAAAAGTGTAAGAATTTCGATATATACAGAATTTCTTACAAAAAGTGTAAGGATTTCGATATATACCAAATTTCTTACAAAAGAAATGTAAGAATTTTGATATATACCAAATTTCTATAAAAAAATAAATAAATTTTAGAAAGTACAAAAATTTTGGTACATACCGAATTTCTTATAAAAGGTATAAAATTTTTGGTATATACTAAAAAATTAATACCAAAATTCTTATAATTTTTATAATAATTTCGATTTTATTTTATTGTAATCGTATTTTAACTCGTCTCACGTTAGAAAAACCCACGGATAACTCAAATATTGGGTTTGCTTGATTAGGAGCAGTAACCTTGATTGTACCAGCTTCTTTGATGGCACTTATTATTTTGAGTTGGTCAAGATGTTGTGGGACTGCTAGTGTGGAAATGACAACCTCAACCTGTTGAAGCACTGAAACTAGCTTTTCATGCTCATCAAGCTCCCCCTGTGTGGTTATAACATAAACTAAGTAAACAAATCAATAAATATATGTAAATAGAGCAATTTAGGATAAAAGTTGTGGTGGTGATTTATGTTGATTTTTTTTATTTGGACTATGAATCAAAATAAAAAAGTAATCATAATAAAGATTCTGTATTTAGAAAAAGTCAAAAATCTTCTATAATAATAAATATGAACTCTTCACTCAAACCAGAAAAGGTGAAGGGACGAAACAAGGATTTGTCGTTAAGACAACAGAATATTAATATTTAAAAGTGAAATGATTCAAAAATAAACTAATTTTTAAGATAATTTATATAAAAAAACTAATATAAAAAATAAATTTTTAGGGGTGAACAGGGCAATTACCCTTCTCGACCTCTTAATGTCTTGGTCTCCGGGTGAACCACTAGAAACCACCACAATATTCTCCATCTTAAGTAACTTATCGACAATATTAAACTTTTTTTGGAGGGTATAAAACTAAAAAGAGAAAAGAAAGATACATCAACAAAATAAATAAATCAATAAATATTTATTAAAGTGTAATTTACGACGAATGTTGTTACAATGATTTCTGAGGGTTTATTTGTTCTAATTTGAGTAGAGAACTCAAATTAGTTATTATACAAAATTTCCGTCCTTCTAGTCGAAAACTTTTACTATAACCACCATATATTACGAAATTCTTTTCAAATCAGAAATAATAAATCGACAGAAATTATCACAATAACCTCCACCCAAATTTGTAATCAATTATATTGAATTTTTGTAGGAAGAGGTGTAAAACTAAAAAAAAAAAAGAGAGAGTAAAGAATGATACATAGAAGAAGGTGACTCCCATGGATTCAAATTCCTTAAGGAGAAGAGACTTTGAAGTAGTAGAGTTAGGGCGAGTGTAGAGAAAGGTGGGATGACCCAAGGAAACGCTTGCCTTCACCATGAATTTGCCAAGGTAGCCGCAGCCACCAATTATTAGAATCTTGCTCTTATCCATGCTTTCCTCTTCACCACCACTCATCTTTATATTGGAGAATCGTGTTGAGCATTGATTAATTGGCCTACCTACTTCTCCTTTTTATGCAATTTGCATGTTGCGTATTATTATTTTTTTTTGTCATTGAAAACATGTTATGCAACTATGTATATTTTTTTATGTCGTTGATTGTAGCACCCTGAAAATTAGTTTAATTGAAATCAGATTCTGATGATCGAAAATTCAATGCTGAAAAGTTAAATCGTTGCGTTGATTTGTGACCAAGTGAACAATTGTACAAGTATTGAACCCTAATTAAACATTGATATTGATTTAGGACCATATTGAAATTATTAAAACTTTATTTAGTGATCAACTTGTAAAAAATGAAACTATTAGAGCAAAAGCATAAAAAGTGAGAAATTGAGGGACTAGTTCTGTAGTTTCAACCTAATTTCTATTGTTTTCATAGATAGAATTTGCTATGGAATTGATTATTGTCATTGGAACAATTAGAGACATTATAACCCATTTTTTTTCATGTCTTATATAGTTCAAATCGTCCAAGGTGAGGAATTGTATATTTTTACAAAATCGAATAAATCAAAGAATTAAAGAATATTATCTAGAATTCTTAAAAAGCTCAAAAAATTTTATAAGTGTAGTCAGAGTCAAGAGAACGACAAGATACCTTCCTGAATAATTGATAAGTTCATTGCATTAAATTATTCACTATTGAATTATTGTATCGGTATTGATATCATTGAATCATTGTAAGACTACCTTAAACATCGAAATTAAATCATTGTTATTGTCATTGCCATTGTTATTGGCTTAAATCATTAGACCTTTGATTCAAATAGACATCAGATATAATTGACATGTCATAAAATTCATGAACTCATTGATACAAGTACACTATAATTCTTAAGCTACGAGTTTTATTGTGATGTGGCAGAGGAATTATTTGTGAATTTTTTATTTGATGAGATGGAGAGACTACATCATTCATTGATTTGATGAGACAATAAAATGTGTATCTATTATTTCATATCGATCCAAAAGTCAAATTATTGTTTGTATTTATATATCGTGTTAATGAGATGCATAATTATTAAAATTATAGTATGGGAACCATTGACATTCATTGTATTATTTATTGCATTATTATTTACAATCTTACTAGACTATATAAACCTAATACATCTTCATCTCAGAATTAAAAAGTACAAAGATTAAAGATCAAGAAAAAAGTCATTTTTTCTAATAAAAGCAGTTAATGTAAACATAGATGATAAATTTTGTTTAATTAATAAAAAACAAATCATGTCTAAATTATAATAATAAATTATTAATATATTCTCGGGGTATGTAGGTAAATAAAAAGAAAATATATACTTTAAAAAATTCATAAAATTTTAAAGATTCCTATAGAGTGATAACAGAGCGGGACGATTGTGTTTTTAACTACTATGACCCTAATTTAAAAAATGATCATCAAGTCCTGACCTAAAACTCAATGTTCAACGTTCTCATTAGGACATTCACATAAATTCAATGTTCACGTATCTTTGATGTTTGTCGTACACAAGTTAATCTCTCAAAGTGTTAAAATTGTGCTAAAACTCTCTTTTTATGCATGAAATATTTTTTAGTCGTTAAAACACTTAATTTTTTAAATATGAAGTAAAACGAGGACATGAAGATAAACTAGTGTGTTAAAACATAGTGATTTATATATAAAAAATATGCTAGTATATGACTTGTCAGCCTTTCTCGTCAAACTCCTTGGAAGTCCTCAAGATTTATCAAATGGTTTACCAATCCTGTCCCTACGTAAAGTTTGCTCATTTCACTTCTAATCAAGCCATCTTTGAGGCCTTTGAAGCTGAAGAACGTGTTCATGTGATTGACTTAGATAGCCTTGCAGGCTATCAGTGGTCGGTTTTCATGCAAGCTCTCGCTGCTTGACTGAGTGGAGCTCCGTTTCTACGGATAACCGGAGTTGGACCGTCTATGGGAGCCATTAAAGAGACGAGTAGATGCTTGACAGAGCTAGCTCACTCCCTCCACATTCCATTTGAGTTCCATGCAATTGGGGAGAAACTTGAAGATAGAAAGATCCATATGTTCAACAGGCGAGTTGGTGAGGGCTCTAGCTGTTAATGCTGTTAACACGCTCCAGCGAGTCCCCAGGAGCTGCCTTGGGAGCCTATTGGCAATGATCCAGAAGCAAGCCATAACGGCCAACGGGCCATACTTCTTAAGGCGTTTCCTGGAGGCATTGCACTATTATTCTGCCATATTTGACTCGATGGTCGCAGCATTCCCATCAGGTTCTGCACAGAGAGCCAAAGTAGAGCAGTATATATTTGCACCGGAGATACGAAACATAGTGGGTCGTGAAGGGAGTGAGAGTATAGAAAGGCACGAGGGTGGAGAAATGGAGGAAAGTAATGGAAGGAAAAGGGTTCAAAAGGGTGGGGTTAAGTGAAAATGCAGCAACTCAGTTGAAGATCTTGCTGGGTTTATATTCTTGTAATGGTTTTCGACTGACCGAAGATAAATGTTGCTTTTGGTGAGGCTAGAGAGAGCAATTATTGCTGTTTCTGCTTGGCAATGTTGAATTCTCTACATCCTCCCTTCCCTTCCCAGATTATACCAGATTGAAGCATGTACACTACTCTTAACTGAGGCCAAAATCATAACTTTGCCTAAAATACTCACAAGTATTCAAGTATTTCAATAATCTAAATGATGCATTCTCTTTCTATTTCAATAATCATATAAAATGAATTTCTCCGAGTATCATTGATCAATCAAGTCAAGTTGAGAGTTTTCAAAATAATAATACATTTACGATGTGCACATGATGGTATACTACGTAGACGTGGAACCCAAACGAAGTTTCTAAACAACAATGTTTCATTTTGAATTTTAAAGCATCCTAATTTAAATGAAGTTCTATGGCAGAGAATTCGGTGTTGTTTGCACAGATGAAGGTTGGCTGTAAAAACCTTCAGAATGTTGGAGAATCTGGAAAGAACTATTAGTTAATGCTGTCGGAAATGGGGAGATGCCAGTCATTGTGCCTCCAACCATTGAATAACCGGGCAAGGAAGGCTGCTGCGATGGGGTCATGCTGTAGCTATATGCCGCACCATTTACAGATCCAGCACTTGGCATGTACTGGGGCACAACATATGGTGTCATTGCTGGTAGTGGTGGCAAAGGAGGAGGAGATGTTGATGGAGGTGGTGGCGCTTCGTTTGGAGTTAACTGTTGGGTGGTGACCGCAACATTCTGAGATGGCATGTATGGCTCATCATTCTCAACCTTAGGCCTCTTCTCAGAAGGGTAATCGCCAGAAGATCCTTCCATGGGGTTTCTAATGACACCCTCCGAAGCAAGGGAAGAGAGGACATAAGAAAGCATCTCGGCAGAGGATGTCGAAGCAGTTAGCTTTGCTGCCACTGCAGCTGCTGCAGATTTCCTAGGATCTTCCTCAGTGTGGCTAGAATTATCAGGATAAGATACTTGCTGAGCATACATAACAGGAGCTGATTGTTCTGTAGATGACGGAATAAAACTTTGAGGGGCAATGGATGTGTGAGATTCCTTAGAACTTTGCACAGATACTAATCCAGGATTGTCACAATTTAATAACTGTCTGCAGATATTATCAGCCTGTTCAGATCGGGACTGTGCAGCCTGTTAAACATTACATATAGAAGTTGCAATAATGTTAACAGGATTTAAAGCGGATATATAGAAGTGAATAGTTCATAATTTCAACAGACATATTTAAAAAAGATCAGGTTAGTATAGCGTCAAACCTGAAGCTGAGAACGGACTTGCTTTAGCTTGGATTCCTGACAGAAAAAGTAAATCAGTATTATGTCAACATTACCACAATGTTACTTTAAAGGGATTAGTCTAAGTAACCTGCTCCCAAAGAGCCTCTCTCAAATGCGAGACAAGGCTATCTCTTGACAAGGCAACAGTCGATAGCTGCTCGATACAGTCTCTTAGCACAGCATACTGACTTTGCACCTCCTCCACAAGTGCTGGTCCACGGAACTGCCCTGTTCAAATAAATTTGATATTTTAGGGGAAAACAAGCACCCTAATTCGTAGTCAAAGTCTTGAGAAGTTCCAAATAATGATCGAAACTCGAACAGAAAAAATGTTTTTCTTAAAGATGAAACAAGGATCGTGAACAATATTTGAAATTACTAACTTCTCGTGGAGCAACTAAAGGAATAATCCCTGTATGATAACAACATGAGCAATGTAGGTCATACCTGAATTGATATCAGTATTAATTTCCTTATCTACTTTCTCGATACAACTAACAGCATTCCTACATTTGCTGAATATTACATCTTCATCCATCTGACTACCGTAAAGAATGTTATAGCCAGAAACTATTTTGTCCACTGTATTTCCAAAAGGCTGCTTCTGCTAGCACAAATATAAAGCAGAAATGACATTAGACCATGACACAAACATATAAATGCAGGGGGGAAATGCTGCCAGCACGGAATTTATCTCACCAGCTTGAGGCTTACGTGCCTCTCATTTCTATTACTACTTTCTGATTGTCTGCCAAAAAGCTCTTCCTTAAGAATTTGTCCTCGAGAACCAAATACTTTTCTCTCTTCCCAAATACGGACCTGCATTTCAAACAGCAAAAGGAAAAGTAATATCACATGTTAACTTTCAGGCAACCATTCTGAGACAGTATGACAGTACAGAATTAAAGCAAACATATGTTTCTGAAAGTAAAGAATAAAACAGCCAACCACAATGTAGCAATAAAATGAAATAGAATAACAGGCATTGTCTAATTACTTTCCCATTAGCAACAATTCAATTGTCACAAATTGGACATGCCAAACAACAAAATAAACACCAAGCCAGTTAACAAGATCTAGAAAAATACAAGTTAAAACAACAAATTTAGAGTGGCTGTGATACACATTCAACCCATCACAGAGATTTGAATGAGAGCACATAAATGCATGAGGTGTATGGAAGTTAAGGTGACTATACCAGACGCAATGCAGCATTCCTTCCAAACTCATCCCCGCTTTCAATCACATAACGAAGGGCATCAGGAAGAACCTTCCAAAATTCACTGACAAATTCTGAACCCTTACGCCTGCTATTCTGCAAAATATCATTGGCAAGATAGAGAAAGGCAAGTCTCTGCTCACGTGGACAGCAATGAAATTGTCTATCCCAAGTTTCAACAACCTGTTTTGCCTTATTCATATGGAAAATGCACCAATGTGATAAAGCTTACCAAGTCAAGGGTGCAAAATAAACTCCAGAAATTCATTTGTTTTAACTTACATGACAACTACGTAGCACAATCAAACAAGCATCAGCGGTAAGTTATGCTTAAGACGTAAGAAAACAAGTATATGCTCGACTACTACACATTACATGTGAGAAAAGACCTCCCACAATGAAAGCAAAACCAGACAGAAAAAGAAAATAGGCAAAGAAGCATAAAATAAACGATTAGAAAGGATACTCTCTATGCTTGCTTGTGAATTATTGAGCTTGGCTAGTTTTTCTACCAAGATTTGGGGATTAAATGAACTGCCCATTTGTTGCTTTGATGGCTGACAGACAATAACAAACAGGGTAGACCTTCAAAACACAACCGTCAGAATCGAGCTGCTGCAATATAAAGAACAAGTGGACGAAGACAAGTATTTGCATTTAGCTGGATAATTCATAAAACATAATTCTAACCAAACATAACCATATTAAATTACAAATTCCCAATACAATATATGTATGCATATATTCTATGAAAGCATCCTCCTACACGAGTGCAGCTTCTAAAACAACAACCTTAGATAAAATTCCACAACTAATAAGATCACTATTCCTGAAACTAGTCAAAACTTCCTCCTTTTCATCCATTTTTTAGGAATTATTCAAAATTTTCTCTTTTTACTACCCAATCAGAATATGCTAATTGTTTCTCTGCTTTCTATCATTCCAGTAGTTATAATTAAACGAAAAAAAGTTCCCCCGTCAAAGAAGCTGCCTGCAACTTAGAGGAAAACCAAAGAAACTTTGAATGTGAGTTGTAACTACCCTTCACAAAAACAAAACAAAATTGGGAATGTAAACTGAAATCCTTAAGCCACTGGAGGAAAACAGTGCAAACGAACTTCAAGCAAGAAATAGACACGAAACAATTAAGATATAAAATTAAAGGCGGCAAAACATTGATGCGCCAGAATAAGAATGAAATAAATACAAGCCATGAGAACAGAGGGATTGGAGGAACCTGTCTTTGGCGATTAGGGTTTAGTTGGAAAGTAGGGTTCTTGGTTTTGCAGAAGGATTTGGTGACGTTAACCGTGGGAATTGGAGGATTGGGTGGAACCGTACGCTTCAGAAACTGTAAAGTTTGTACCTTTGCTTTGGTCTTTGAGTTTGAGGATTGCAGAGTGCAGGATTCGGTCTTGGATTGTGGTATTATTATGTATTTAAAATGAGGGGTTAATTACACAATTAGTCACTGAAGTTTAGGGATTGTTTCGTTTTGGTTACTAAAAATTATATTTATTAAAATAAGTGGCGTTTTCAATAATTTACCCTAAGTTTCATATAAATATCCACAACAGAATTTTATAATATATATTTTCATTTGATTTTTTAAACTTTAAAATATTTTAATTTGGTCCTTCAAATTTTTAAAATTATCTCTAAATTTGATTTTTTTTTAAATATGATAAATTAAGTATTTAAAAAGAAAAATATTACAAATAAACTGTTGTTCATACAATACTTTAAAAATAAAAGCATGTAACAACACCATCTAGGATATGTTTTGCTGCTCCAGAGCTTCTCATTCCTTGATTATGTTTTCTTCCTTCCAATTGAACCAGAGTTTCCATCAAACAATTCTTCAATGCAAGCCTCTATGTCATCAGGATGGAACTTTATGTACTTCTCCGTTTGTCTTCCGGGATCCAAGTATCCCGAAAACCGGGCCAAGAATGATCTATACGCCGGTATCACGATCGCCGATATCGATACCCTTAGCTCCGATTGAAGCTGCTTATCATTCACCACCCACAAGCTTTGAGTCTTTCGGATGTCATCAAACATGGCATTGAAGCTCTTGAACCTCTCTTTCAGCACCGGTTTCACCACCTTCCCGTTCACATTCAATCCCTCCACGTTTAAACATCCTAATAGCTTCATCCATGTCTCTCTCTTGTATGTGTTATGGTAGTTCCTAAGATCCGATGACGTCTTTCGGCACCACGTGTCTCGCATCGCCTGGTGGAGCTCTGCTGACCCTTTGATCTTCTGCAACATGTAACGTCCATTGTTCATCATGAAAATGCATCTCAAGGCTGTGTCCTTGTACAGCTTGGATTTTGCATCTAGAGCCGAATCTAATAGTTCCAAGATTCTCAAAACCTGCCCCACGAATGGGGATTGTTTGTCTCTGTCTCCGTCTCCGTCCCAATTTTTCTGTGTCGAATCGGCTCTTTCGGTATTCGAATGCTCCTTGAAGACTTGCTCGATGGTTTCCTTATACTCATCACATGCATATTTGACATAATTCATGGTGTAACGGGTCAGAGGATGAACCGCTCCACCAGGAACAGGGATTTTCCCTGTATCAGACTGGATTGCATTCTCAAGGTCACAGAAAATGCAAATCGCCATCTCGCCGATCAGACAACGGGTTGCGGTCGTTTCGTTCCGAAGCACGTTGACACATTCTTTCGGTATCATGCTTTCCATGGCCGAAAGATTGTCACGTAAGGTTCGTATATGTCGAGAAATTTGAAGAGTTTCTCGGTCGAACGCTTGACGGAGGCAACGGCTTCAGCAAAATTAAGAAGCTGGATAAACACGCGGCATGCAAGGTTGCCGAAGAGGGTGGAGGATAAAGAAGGGTGATCGGAGAAGATGTTTCCGACGAGCTTACGTTCGCCGGAGAAGTAGAAGTTGACACATTGTTTAAAGGCCATGATCCATGGAGGAATCTCCTTTTCCAACGCTTCCCATTGCATTTTCTGAGCATCGTCGATGCTAATCTTCTGGTATCCAAGCTTGTTCAAGGCCTCCTCGATTATGTTCCTCCTGGTAATCATGTATGCATCGCAGCATTCAAATTCATAACCTCCTGAAATCATCTCGTTCGCAATTTTATTCAAGGTGGCCAACACTTTCTGAGAATAATCCGGATAGTTCGATTCGACCACCGACTGATCTTCTTCCTGTTGATCTGCAGCAGCCTCAGAATCATTGGTTCTTGAATCTTCCATGAGAGACATGAATTCATCTTCCAGATAGCACATGGCTAGCTGTTGAATCTTACCTATGCGGTTGATCAAAGGACCATGGTTCGAGTTCGAATCGGAGTGGGATAGAATTTTATACAATTTCGATATTTGGCTCACAAGTTTAAAAATCGAGTCATCGTCGACCTCGAGAAGCGATTCATGGTTGGATATTTTGTCATGTGCAAGGTCCAGATACTTGTGGACAAACTCTGGAATGGAGTCGTCTTTGGGGGAGAGTGTTGACAATAAGTTTTCGACATCCTGGTAGGCTTGTTCCAGTGCATGTTCTTTTTGTTTCTTCTCTAGAGTTTGAGTCTGTGTTTCTTTCTCTGCCGCCGAGCTTTCTTCCATGGCTGTGGCTGGTTTGAAGGAAATTAGATGGAGAAAGAGGGAGGAGGATTTCAGGCGGTTTCTTGTTTCATGCCAGAATCAGAATTGAAATGGTCGTGGATGGGTGGCAGTAATGTGCGGACAGGAAGTTGCAGGGAGGGGAGAAGTTATAAGATCGAAATTTGTTCACCAAAATCATCTATAGTCTAATTAATCTGATCTATTTATTTCAAAATAATTATATTATATATTATTTAATTATACATATATAAGAGATGATCATTCACTTTAAAAATAATAAAATGAACGAATCTAATTGATTGAGATTATAGATATAATAAATAAGGTTTCCTCTCATAATTTTTTAGGGAGGAATTTTGATTGGGAGAGAGTTGTTCTTGATTTTATTATCTGTTTTACGCAAATTATAATTATTATTATTATTATTATTATTTTAAATAAAAATTCATTCTAATATGCATGAAGTTGATTAACCTATTTTTTAATATAGAAAATTTTATAATGGGCGTCGAACACCGCTGAACACCGTTAATGATGAACACTGCTGAACACTATTAAACTAATTAATAAAGATTAAAAACTTTAAGGACTCAACATATAATTAATAATTATTTAAAATAAAATTTTAATTAAATTATTTTTTATTAGGATAAATATAAGGGTGGTCACTCAATTGTCATATTTTTTTTCTTTTGGTCACTCAATTATTTTTTTTGATCAAAATTATCACTAATATGTTATTTTATTATTGTTTTGGTCATCAAACATTAAATGTTTAATAAGATTGTACCATGACATAGTTTAATAATAACTTTAATCCCTGAATTTATGATATTATATTAATTTAATCTTATTAAGAAAACTCATCAAATAAGTTCTTATATTTTTATATAAACCCGCATAATAATACAAACAATATTCATCAAATCTTGTTTTGATTTTTTTACTATTCAATCACTGTAACTAACATAATTTAATTAAAATATTTAATAAATTTAAAATTATGTTCGGAAATGTATTTTTTAAAAACTGATTTTTAATAGAAAAATAGTTATGAGTTGAACTTTGATGAAAATTAAGAAGAAACTGATATTCAATTATTGTTTTATAAGTTTAGTATTAAAAACAATAATTTTATGTACAATAAATTTGATTGGAATTAGAATAAACGTTTAAAAAATCTTTGAATTGCAGAAATAATTTTTCAATTGATATTGCTTTATTTTAATATTTATATGTTAAATGTTAAAATATTTGTATAAATTTGACTCAAAAAATAATATATACGAGTAACTTAAAGAATCGAAAAAGTTAAATTAGATTTAAAAAAACAAATCATAAAATTAAAATGGTGTTTTATAATTTAAAACTTAATAAGTTGCCCAAAGACACAAAAAAGAAATAAAAAGTGAGTTGGTTAATTAATTTTAAGAGTAGTGTTGTAAAGAAAAAAAAAAGTGGATGAAAAATTTAGGGTTTAATACAAATATTTGATGATTTATTTTCTATTATGATTAAATTGATATAGTATAATAATTTTAGAAACTAAAATTATTATTAAATCATGTCATTTTATAATTTTCATTAAATATATAATGGAAGATGATCCAAATGGGAATAAAATAAAATATCAGTGACGGTTATCACTAAAAATTTTGTTGGATGGTCAACATAAAAAAATGACGATAGTTGAATGATTACCTGTGTAATTCTTCTTATAGAAAATAATTTAATTAAAATTTTGTTTTAAATAATTACTAATTATACATTGAGTCCTTTAAATTTATAATTTTTATTAATTAGTTTAATAGTGTTCAACAATGTTCAACGTTAGTGGTATTCAGCGGTGTTCGACGCACGTGGTAGACTCATCCTTTAATATATTACTAATTTAACATTTAAAAACAATTTTTATATTTATTTTTATTATTATATGTTAGGAGGTGTATAATAAAAATTGTAGATTTTTTAACACAACAATATAGAACTAATGTTTTGATATAATAATCGAAAAATAGTTTTGGATTAATTTGAAAAGACTTCAAAAATGTTTTTTATTTTCAAACAACTTGAAAATATATTTAAGATGCTTTTGAGAGATTTTAAATATGTTTTAAATGATTTAAAGAAACCAAAGAAGTGTTTTTAACCAGGTGTTTCGAAACAGCCATGTTTTCAAAGGCAAATTGAACAGGTGTTTCGATACCTGTTTCGATACCAATTTGTCACTGTGAGTTTTGGTTTTGATACCTGTTTCGATACGCCCCAACGGTCATAAACGATTTTATAAAAAACCAAACGGCTAGGAGTGGTATCGATACATGTTCATAATTGCAGGTTCAACGACTATTTCCCAAAGCAGCTATTTCGAAACAACTTCAACGTGTATCAATACCACCTGTACCAAAAGAGGAAATATGCCTTGAAATCAGCTTCAAACGGATCCAAATTGATCCCAACGGTCACCAACGGCTAGAAGCTCACTTAGGATGATAAAAGGAAGCCTCAAGCATCAAAAGAAGACTAATATTTCAATTGTAACAACATTATGATGAGAAAATTATCTTAGAGCTAAATTCTAATCATTGGGTAGACAAAACACTTGTGAGTTCAATTGTCAATGTATGTTCAAGTGTATTAGGATTGGTTAGTCCTTAGATTTCAAACACTAGCCTTATTAGAAGGATTAACAAGTTTGTTAAGTTTTCTCTTTGTGAGTGAATTCTCAAAGTTCGGTTATGAACTTTGGATGCTTGATTCGGGTTGTGAATCAAGGTTGTAAGGTTATCCCTTTGTTCCTCAAAAGGTTGAATTCTTAGTGAATTGTGGAAATCCTTAGTGGGAAACTAAGGTAGTGGATGTAGGTGGTTGTTCGAAGGCCGAACCACTATAAATCATCGTGTTCATTGTCTACTTTCATTGCTTCCACAACAACCACCCAAATTGTCACTTCAGAATTTAATCGGTTATTCATCGAGCCCTTTAAGCCTAACAAACACAGATTTCTCTTATAAGATAAATTTATTTTTAGATAAACTATATTGATTTAAAGACAAAAATAAGATTATTAGGTCATATTATTATAAAATTAGGATCCAAAATTTTATATTTTTGTTTAATATTAATATAATGAATTTATCGCACAAACACGACAAGTTTTAAAATAATATTAATTTTTATATAAACTATCATAAAAGCATTTAAAAAATATGTCAAAAAAATTATGTTTAAATCTTAAGTAAGGTGATTAGGTTAACTTTAATCTGAACTTGTCATGCCCCTACAACGAGTTTTAAGTGGGTTAATTGTCGTCGTGACGTTTTAATATAACACTATAACTTAAAAAATATGTAACTCGTTGTGTATGGACAACGAGTGTAGTTTAAAAAATAATAAAATTCTAAAAAAATAATTTAAAAGGTAACTTTGTATCATTTATGAAACAAAAGTTTTAATAAATAGTTATATATAGATGCATAATTTAGAATTTTGTTCGACTTTGGGTCATTAAATTAAATATATGTTTTAATGTTGGTCAATGTTGTTATAATAAGTAGGTAAATTTTATTTTCCGACCTTAACGACTTGAAAAAGATAATTGAAGATGATGCTTATTATACAAATTTAATTATAATTATTTATCATGTTATAGTATGGTTGATTCTAATTTAAATGATTTTCTCTAATCATAATATATGTGACATATATTTTTTTATATTTTTTTATATTGATGTAGATATTAGAAAAATTGAGAAAAACTTGACTTGTACTTAAAATTGAATTCATTAATTTTTAGAATTTTTATTTTATTTAAAAAATTTAAGTTGAATTTATAAAATTATGACTCGAATCAAGATATATCAAATTAAAAAAAAAATGAGTTTTTTCAAAACTCTGAATGTCTTCTCCTCTCAAGGGGATGAAAAGTTATACGAAAAGGAGTTAGGGAGCCAGGGACAAAACCCGAATTTAGAGTTGAGGGAGGCAAATTATAATTGTTTAAAAGTGTAGGACAAATTCATTAAAATAAAATAATTTTTAAAAAAATTAAAATAAAAGACAAAAATAAAAATAATTCTTTGAGGATGGAGACGATTGTCTCTTCCCACCCTCGTGTAGTTTCTTCCTTGTAGGGAGCTATTTGACTGGAAATTTAAAGCTTGTGCACCACAATTTTTAAAATGTCACATGCATTAGATTTTTTTATTTAGATTTTTATTTAAATAAAGAGCTATTAAGTTTTCAGTTGATATTCAAACTCATACAAGTATAAATGGAGTTATATGGATGCTTTGAGGTGTCTGTTGATACTCGATTTTTAAAAAATATGTATTTTTTATATAATTTATATATTAAAAAAGTAAAAATTATATAATTAATTGATAATCCTTAATAGGCATAAAGATAATTTTAATCCTTAACGTTTATAATTTTTATCATTTGGGCCCTTATTCTTTTTTTGGATAAATTTAACCCTTAACCTATGTCTTTTTAACAAATAACTTATTTTTTAATTAACATAATAATTAGACTGTTAAAAATTTAACGATACTGACATGTCATATATATGCGATAATATATTTTAAATAACATAACATCTATCCTTATTCTACATATATATAACATGTCATTATCGTTAATTTTTTTACGATAATAACAAATATATATATGTAAAATATAATTTTATTCTAACATAAAATATAAAATAATTAAAATTCAAATAAAATTTTAAACATTAATTAAATATATAATAAAAAGCCACTAAGCATTCTCAAATCTTAAATATCATTCTACATATATATGATATATTATTATCGTTAATTTTTAACTATCTAGTCATTATGCTAGTTAAAAAATAAGATATTTGTCAAAGAAAGATATAGATTAAAGGCTAACTTTATTCTAGAAAAAGGATGAGAGCTAAAATAATAAAAATCATAAACGTTAAGGGTTAAAATTATCTTTATGTCTTATTAATAAAATGACATCGTTTTATAAATAATTAATCCTTCTTAAGTATCTTTAAAAAATCTATCCTTAAATCAATTACTAAGTCCACTCTATGTACAAGATAGGACAATACGAACCGACACCAATCTACTTCAGGGATGGCTCGAGTGGGGTTGAGAAATAGTCGCAATCTTGAAAATTTTAAAATTTTATATTTTTTATCGATTATTTAGGTTTAAAGACTATAAGATTTACTCTAAAGATAAAAGAAACATCCGAATGTCGTTCTTCCTCTCGGCATATCATTTTCCTTTGTACCTTAGTCCTGACATAAACTCAAAACTTTTTTATATGACTCTTGAAAAAGCACATTCGAAGAAGATATGATTTTTTTTGTTTCGTCATCCATTTAACACATCATACGAGATGTATCCATTACAACATGCATCCTCAATAATCAATTCGTAGTTGGGAGCCGATCCAATACAACCATCCAAGTTACAATGGCTTGCATATTTTCAGAGATGGTGTCATATATAATATCGGAGGAGCTCTTACCCTTAAATTTTTTTAATATAATTGTATTTAAGGTTTTTATCAGTTTAAGTAATAGTAAAATAATGTTTTTCTCTCAAATTTTAGATTTAAAAGTTTAATATTCCTTTACTTTTATCAATATTTAATCTTAGCTCTTTGTGTCATGAAACTTTCAACCCTTTTTCTGTACCTTCACCCCAAATCCAATGAGTCACATTAACAAAAAGACTTGAACCTGCAATTCTTTTTGGTATAAAAATGGATAAATTTAACCTTTAACTTATATATTTTTTATAAATATCTTATTTTTAACTAGCATGATAATTGTACCGTTAAAAATTTAACGATGATAACGTGTCATATGCATTTGACATGACATCTAACCTATCAAATACATCTAAACCCTATGAAAATTATAACGGTCCAGTTATCATGCTAGTTAAAAAATAAGATATTTATCAAAAAGATATAGGTTAAGGAACTAAATTTATCCAAAAAAATAATAAAAACCAAAATAATAAAAATTATAAACCTTAAGAGTTAAAATTATTTTTATGTCATTCCTTTTAAGCATTAGAACCCTTCTTTAAGCATGTGTCAAGCTGGAGAAATTATATCATGTGTCAGTTCCACTACGTCATCCATGGTACCAACTACTAAAAACCACCTACATCATCATTTTTTTCATGTCATATTTTTTAAGGTGAATCTTCACTCATATTTACTGTTAATTATTTTTAAAAATAATTTTTTAAGTGAAGATTCAGTTGAGAAAAAAATATGACATTTAAAAATTAATGATTTAAGTGATTTTTAGTGGTTGATCTATGACCACGTGATGGGACTGACCCATGATATAATTTTTCGTGCTGCTGAGTTTGTACCTTGTTATCTCCCCTCCTTTAAGCATAACAAGTTGGAAAAGGAAAAAAAAGAAAAAGGAAGAGAATAAAGCTTTGTCCTAAACGCATCTTGAACTCAAATCGCAGCTTGTTGTAAAAGGAAAGAAATCTTTATATGGAGGGTGAGTTTTTAAAAACAATTTGGCAATGCCATTGGCATCTCCCTTTTTCCCTTTATGCTTTTCTGTTTCCCTGGGGTTCTTAAACTCTTTTTATAACAAGAGTAACCCTTGTTTCTAAGTCAAGTCCTAAGGAGTGGAGGTGGTTCCAATGGAGGTAATCTTCTATCTTTCTGAAGCTCTTGTTCTTTCTGTCACTGTGAACTGGTTTTTCCATTCATTTGTATAAAATTATATCTGTTTTTCCTTTCTATTTAGTGAAAACCCTTTGCCAGTTGATCCTAAAAACACAAGAAATGGAAGATCCATATCAGACTCTAAAGTCATTTTGTAGTACTCAACACAAGAACTATAGGATAGTTCTTGCATGTTCTTTTGAGGAAATATGCTCACCAACCTTGTTTGTTCTTAATAAGTGAAAATTATTTAGGAATAAATATTATTCCCATCACTTGAATTTAGAGGGGAATCATCTTAATCAACACAAGAAAAGGATTAAACCCATAACATTTTTTTGTATTTTTTATGGGTTTAATCATTCTTTGTGTAGATTAAGATTGATTTTTTAAGGGTGTACGTTTGGTTAATTCGGTCGGTGACCGAACCGAATTAATCAAAATTGAATTAATCGAAAATTTTAAAATTTTAACCGTTAATCGAATCGAATTTCCGTTAATCGAATTAACCGAACTGGAATTATTTCGGTTAATTAGATGAATTAACCAAAATTTATTATAAATTTTGGTTAAATTACATAATAGGTCCTTAAATTATATTTAAATAATTTTTAGTCACTAAACTTTTATTTTATGCTAATTTAATAAAAATTTAGTGTCCATTTTATAATATAAACATTTTATATTTTTTTAAAGTTAAATGACTAAAATTAAATATATAATATTTAATATATAATAATTTCGGTTAATTCGGCTAATTAATCGATTTCAAACCGAATTAACCATTAACTAAATTTTCAAAAAAAAAAACGTTAACTAACTTTACCAAAAAATTAACCGAAATAATTTCGGTCAGTTAATTCAGTTAAAACCGAATAATACACACTCCTATGATTTTCCTCTATTTTGAGTGATTAGCTAGTTATTAAAAACAATTATTCCTTCACTTAAGATCAATTGGTCAATGAGATCAAGGGCGAAATCACCTTGGTAATTAGAGTATATATTGACACAATAATTTTTTTTTAAATTTGTATTTTATTATAGAATTTTTATATAGAAATATATAATTGACACACATTTTACAAATAAAATATACCTTTATAAATAATTAATCTCTCTTAAATACTATTAAAAATAACACTTAAATCAAATTTTAACTCCGTCCCTGTTTGAGATGAAATATTAGATCCTTTGTTTAAGATTAGGATTTGAATTACGGTTTTATAAATAGATCAATTTGATAATAAGTCTGTTTAATACTCGATTCAGAAACGAATTAGTACTACCCAACCTAAGAAAAAACTAAAACCCACAACAAAATCTTGGTTACTTATGGCGACATATCCCATTAATTTTTGTATTAAAGTCCAAGATCCCAACAAGAAATCTTCCTTTTTCATATTTAAAAACAATCCCAAACATACCTTTCATTCAATAAATAACAAGCATTTACTCACAAGTCTTGTTCATAATATTTAATTATTTGTTCTTACAAGCATGGTGGTTTTATAGTAACGTCCCTCTAGATTGACGTGATTTGAAAAGAATTAGACAAAATTGAAGATTCTAATGTTATTATGACAATGCATTGTTGGGAATGGTGTCAATTCTCAGTCTACGTATGAAAAAGGTGGGTGCTTTGATGCTTGTTTTCTCAAAAACAACGCGGCCAAAGGAAAGCTGAAACGCGGATCATTCTTTCTAAAGCTCTGTTTTTTCTGGAAAATCTCAAAACTTTTCTTTTTCCCACTTTAAGTTAAGAGAAAAGGTGAAAGCTTTTTCTTTTCTTGATCTGCAGCAAATGGGGTTCTGCCCTTGTTTTGGTTGGACCAAAGGCAAGAAACTGAAGAGTGATGACAGGAAAGAACATGGCAGAAAATGCAAGCCTGAATTGTCTTCTGGTCAGTTTTCTTTCATGCAATTGTTCTTCATTTCTCTTGTTTTGAGTTTATGATCTTTGTCTTGTTAACATATGGGTTTAAGAATTTAAGGCTTAGATTGGATGAAGTTTGGGGTTTATGAAAAATGGGTGTTCTTCATTTTCTTGTTTTGTCTTCTAAAATCAGTTTATTGTGCCTTTGATTTGGTTAACAGAAGGGTTTCAGATTTTAAGGCTTAGATTGGATGAAGTTTGGGGTTTATGAAAGATGGGTGTTGTTTAGTTTAATTATATAATCTTTCCTTTAAAACTGATTAGAAATGTTTGATGGAAACTGGTTAAGAAGATTGTTAGGCCTAATTATGTTTCCATTTAAAAGATTTCTGAAATTTGATGTTAATCATGGTGGATGATATGCCATGACAAAAACAGGAGCTGATTCAGTAGGATCAAAAGGCAATGCAGGGTTGAGAAGGGAAACTTCTGCTGCAACTGATGAGCCTGTTGATGGCAACAAGGCTCACACTTTCAACTATCAACAGCTAGCAAATGCTACAAGAAATTTCAGCAAAGAATCTTTGATCGGCCAAGGCGGATTCGGGGCTGTTTATAAGGGGCATTTAGAAAGTACTGGTCAGGTACATTCTTGGCCTGCAACATCCCCTCTTCCCATATTTCCTTATTTTCTTCTTAATCACATGCATTATGGTTATTTGCAGGTTGTAGCTGTTAAGCAACTTGATAAGACAGGGCTCCAAGGGGAGAAGGAATTCCTTGTGGAAGTTCTAATGCTTTCGCTTTTGCGTCACCATAATCTTGTTAGCTTGATTGGTTATTGCGCCGAGGGGGATCAACGCCTTCTTGTATATGAATACATGGAGCAGGGATCCTTGGAAGATCATCTCCATTGTAATATCTTTACATCCTCTTGTTTCGATACCCTTGTTTTTTCATCTTTTGAGAAACTTAAATGGATGAACAATGGCATTTTTGCAGATCTTACACCTGATCACAAACCTTTGGATTGGAACACAAGAATGGCAATAGCTGCCGGTGCAGCCAAAGGCCTGGAATATCTTCACACTGAGGCCAACCCCCCTGTTATATATAGAGACTTAAAATCATCTAACATACTATTAGGTGAGGGATTCAACCCCAAACTCTCTGATTTCGGGCTTGCGAAATTTGGTCCAAGTGGAGATAAGTCATATGTTTCCACCAGGATCATGGGAACTCATGGTTACTGTGCCCCTGAGTACCTCAACAGTGGAAAATTGAGTATGAAGTCTGACATCTTTAGTTTTGGGGTAGTCCTATTGGAGCTGATTACCGGACGTAAAGCTCTAGATGACAGTCGTGCTCGTGAAGAACGAATCCTTGCAGATTGGGTAATACTTTGATCATTCAAAACTGTTTTACTCACTAGACAGGATCAATTTATTTCACCTTGGTAAAGACGTTTTCGAGCAAACGAATATGTATATATATTTTGAAACTTTTGCAGGCACGGCCGATATTGAGAGACGGAACGAACATTTTGAGCTTAGCTGATCCACTTCTGAGAGGCCAATTCTCCAAATCAACCATGAAGAAGGCTCTAGAGGTGGCCTTCCTATGCATCCAAGAAAATGCTAATTGCAGACCCTCGAGTAGCGACATCGTGCTTGCTCTTGATTACTTGACTTCCCATCCGTATAACGCGCACGAAGCTGCTAAAAGGGTTAGAGTGAAAGGGCCTGAGAATGAGTCTCCCAAGGAAACAACCAGGATGCTAGACAGGGATTTCAACAGAGAACGAGCCGTCGCCGAGGCCAAGATGTGGGGGGAGAGTTGGAGGGATAAAAGACTACAGAATGCAGAAACTGTTTCGGATGCATCGAACGGGTAAAGGGTACATGTTTTTCTATTGCAGACAGGGAAGATTTGTATATTTAGTTCAAAGCAGCCATGGATTTTCCTTTGAAACAATAATAGTGATGAGTTCATGAGTGTATATATATATATCCTCCAGGTTATCATCCAAGCAGTTGACTTATAAATATTATAGTTGGACTAAAAAAAACATGTTATTAATTAGAAATAAAAGAAATTAAAATGTTGTTAATGATGATTAATATAAAAAAAAATCTGTAGTGATTGTCCAAATGTGAAAAAGGTCCCACCGGGAGTCGAACCCAGCTCGCTGGATTCAAAGTCCAGAGTGCTAACCACTACACCATGGAACCATTTGTGCTGCAGTACTTTAAAAATATTTTAGAAAATCTTAATTTTATCGTGCACTGCAGGGAGAGAAAGATTCGACTGGAAAAGAATAATATTTTTTTACTCGACTAGATTTAAAAAATATCAAATATTTGACTTAACTTAATAGGAAAACACTTAATTTCTGATTTTATAAATTTGATTTAAAATATTTTTAAATAAAATTTGAGTAATAAAATAAAAGTTTGAATAATTTAATTTTTTAATAATTAGTGAATTAATTTTTAAGTTCGAATCGAATCTTTTAATTTTTTCTAATATATATAGCACATATGAAATATATATGTAGATATAAAAAATTATTTAATTTAAAACAAATTAATATAATAATATTATAAATATCTATAATTAAATTTAAATAAGATTTAAATAGATCAACTTCACTCGAATGAAATTTTGCAAACTCAATTTAATTTTTTAAATAAACAGATTTTAACTGAAATTAAAACCCTAAATCAGACACAGTCCCCTCTACTGAATTCAAAAGGCACTACTTTACGAGAGATTATATCATACGCCCGGCTTACCACGTCAATCGTGATTCCATCCAATAATAATTACCCATTCCGCCACTAATCAGCCATGTAGTTAATATAATTTTTAAAAATTATATTTTTAAAATGACATGAAAATTATGAGTGAAGATTCATTGGTTGGAAAAAAATGAGTTGGAGACTAATGATGAAGTGGATGGTTATTATTGGATAAGACCATGACTGACGTGATAAACCGGGCCTATAATATATAATTTCTCCTGCTTCACATATTCCAATGTTTTTAATTTTTATTTTTATTCATTTATTTTTGTATTTGTTATTCCATCTTCCAAGGGGTATATGCTATGAATTTCGAGGAAGGAAATCATGCTACCTCTAAATTTTAATATGATTTTATTAATCTAATAAATATATTGAATTCTAAACAATACTTTTTCATTTAAATTAAAAATATTTTCAGATATTTCAATAAAAAAATTCATTAAATGGTATTGGGCAAGTAGTTTGAAATTTAATAGAATACAATTATATTGATTAAAAATTAGTACTGAATTAATTTAAGATATTTAATGTAATTAATAATTATTTAGAAAAGTTTATGGTATAATACATGAATGAAGTTAAGATCAAATATTAGGAGAGATGAAAGTTTATTAATTTTTTTGACAAATGCTACTGAATTTTTATAAGATCCATAAAAATTATAATTACATCGCTTTCAATAAGTAAAAAATTAGATTAAACAATCCAAATATTTTACAACCAAAAAAAACAAAGAAAGTAAAATTCTTATGGATTTAAGCATACCAATAAAACTTAGAAGCTTCCTGAATCTCCTTGTCTCTGTCCAAACGAGACGATAAAGAATGAAGGAGTTATAGACGATCCAAATTGTCAAGTAAAAAGTATTGCTACCCAAGACTGATTTCATCGGTAAACAACCATCAACCGAGTGAGGGTATAACTTTTCAAAAGACCAACGACAAAAAACATAAATAAAAAAACTAGCGTCGATTGAATCAAACCACAAGAGTAGATAAATCAAACCACTGACAAGCAACAATCGACCGCTAGGGTATGCTGAAACATGACACAGGAACAGATGAATCACACCACAAAATAAAAACATGTCACAAAGACAGAAGCAAACGTGTCACAATGACAGAAAAAACGTACTATAAAAGCAGAGATTCTTATTAAAATTGAAAATAAAAATAATAGATTTATAGATTCAATGATCGACAACCAATACTAAAATTGATTGTCGACCATCGGTCAAAGGAACAAATCAAAGCAAAGAACGATTAAGAACGAAAGAATTTTGAAGAAAGGAGAGAGCGAATAGGGTTCAAAATTTTAGGGGATTTTTTTATGTACGGGAGGATTAGGTCTATTAAATTTTTAAATCTAAAATTTAAGAAATATAATTATACCAAAAATAATTGAGAAGGACAAGACTCTCTCTCATACTGAACATAGTTCTGTCACTGATTTAATGTTTATGGTTTTAAAGTTTATAATTAGGGGTTAATGTTTTATGTTTTATAGGTAGAATTTAGGTTTTAGAGTTTTAGCATTTATATTTTTAGGGTTTATGATTTATAGAGAATTTATTGTTTTATGTAATTAGGATTTAATGTTTTAAAGTTTATAGTTTAAGATTTAGGGTTTTATGATTTTTAGTAGGGTTTAGATGCGTATGATTTAGGGTTTTATGATTTTTAAGGTTTAAAGATTTTGTGATTTTAGAGTTTAATTATATCAAGAAAAATATTGAATGAATGAAGCACAACTTTCTAGGAATGCGGATTGTCAATGGCATACTCGTTAAAAAATCTTTATAAATCTAAATGGATGAAAAAAATTGCACAGGCGACAGATAATAAATTATTTGTTAGCAATAGGGATAAAAAAGAGTCGAATCTTGGTGGATTTTTGTTTGTCTTGACCTCGGTTGAAAAATTAAAACATCCGTCTTAACCTGATTTTAATATATATTTTTTCCGATTTGACATAATAAAACTTATAACCCAATTCGAATATATTAATAAAAACTCTGATTCAATTAAAAATAATAGTAAAAATCTTAAATATTATAAATAAAAATATAATAAATATAATAAATATATATATCAGTCAAATAAAAAAATATTCCAAAGGTGTTTTTTTTTTACTTTTAGCAACCTAATAACACTTAAAAGCTAAAATAATATTGGTTGTTTTTTATTGCTTTTTAAACCAACTTTTTCATCCAAACTAAAAGCTAAAATTTATGACTGAGAAAACTAATTTGAAAGTAAAATTATTTTTTTATCCTTATAATATATTATTAAAATAATATTATACATATATAATTATAAAATAATATATATTTTATTATATTTATATTAAGAATAAAATTATTTTATTTATAATTTATTTTAAATTTATTATTAATTTATAATTGTTGTGTTCGTATATAATCTAAAATATATATTTTTTAAATTAAATTTTATAAAAATTAATATTTTTATTATAATTTAAGTTGATTTATTTAATAAATCATAACATTTAACGAATTTGAATGTTGTCTAAGTTTACTTATACCTTACAACATTACGTCTGTACCCACCCGAGTATATGCTTCAACAGGAATCACGCACACAAAAGTAGATTAATATAATATAAACCTCTGGTGAAATGTTCCTCCGTAACTCAACGGATAAAGTACATTACATAGTCCGTTTTAGGGATTGATGACTTACATGTTCAGTGATTTTGAGATATTTTATCTTTTTAAAATTACTTTTTGACATCAATTATAGATACTATCCAACTTTTCAAAATCATTTTTCTAAATATTTTTAAAATTATTTTTTTAACTGTACTTGTTAAAAATAATATCAAACTAAGCTTAAATTTGATTCCGCCT
Source organism: Abelmoschus esculentus (assembly GCA_035048815.1). Classification (NCBI taxonomy): domain Eukaryota; kingdom Viridiplantae; phylum Streptophyta; class Magnoliopsida; order Malvales; family Malvaceae; genus Abelmoschus; species Abelmoschus esculentus. The sequence continues at coordinate 3,793,412 of JAUCBN010000026.1, read as the reverse complement.
CATTTTATTTTTTAATAATCTGATTTGACTATAGTCTATTTTTTAAAATAAAAATCTTATTTTTATCGAATCGGTTCGAAAACCCGGACCGGCGGGTCAATTTGCCATCCAGCAAAGGGAATTTTAACCGAGAAACAAAATAAAGGAAAAGAAGACCCAACCCACTGTCCCCTTTCCTCCACTTCCTTGAAAAAGCTCATGCCTTGTCGCCGATTCCTCCACGACTCGCTATTACTCTCTTAACTCGCCCGGCATTGACTCACTTCGACCATGCCTTTCCATTTTTCTACTTAAAAGCCCCTTCCTTTTTTGTTCTCAAAGATCGTCTTTTAAAAATAGTTCTGAGACTTGAAAGAGAGAATAAAAGGGAAAGATGTATGTGGTGCCGCCACCCCAGCGATCGGATCTGGGTTCCATCGGCGGCGAGGCGGCTGATTTAAGGGTTTACCAATCTTGGAAAGGCAGCAATGTAAGCTTTCCCCTTTTTTAGCCTTCAAAAATCCTTTTTTTCCTCCCTTTTCTATCCAATTTATACAGTGACGACATTTTCTCCGTGGATTTTGCAAGGCATTAAGCTTGTGATTTCGTCTTCATTTTTTGCAGATATTTTTATTTCAAGGGAGATTTATATTCGGACCAGATGTAAGATCTTTAGGGCTCACTATTTTACTTATAGTAGCTCCAGTCTCCATTTTCTGTGTGTTTGTTGCCAGGAAATTGATGGATGACTTTCCCCATCATTTGGGTATTTCAATTATGTCTGTTGCTGTTGTCTTCACTCTCTATGTAAGTCTCTTTACATTCTTAATGTTAGTAACTATCTTTTGATGAGTTCTAGTATGTGTTATGAAGATGATGAGATTATGGTGAGTCCTCTGAGGTGGGATTTCTAGAGGAATGAACTGTGAATTATTTGCCCTTTGATTGTTTGCTATTGACTTGAATTTGTAATTTCCTATGATCATAGCTTATACGAACTCGTCGCCTTCATTTCGGTATTCTCTTGGCCGTTTAATATAGCATGAATAGTGGGATTGGTATTGATCAGAATTGCACTTATGAGTGTTACAAGAATGTGATGTAATTTTGGCATATAAAGTATAATATGATTGTTCCATTTCAGTTCTTTAATGTTTTGGAAGATCCAAATGGTGTCTTACATGTACAAAACAAAGATTCCCCTTGGTGTTTTCAGATTTTGTCAGGCATTTATTAGATTTGTATTTTGGAGAATCTATGTGATATCTATAAGAGTTAAGACAGATCTCGAAGCTCATAAATGTGCCTGTTTATTCTATCAGGATTTAATTCTTCTATTGCTAACATCTGGGAGAGATCCGGGTATAATTCCGCGCAATGCACACCCTCCAGAGCCTGAAAGTTTTGAAGGAAACACAGATGTTGGGTCTGGTCAAACTCCACAGTTACGATTGCCACGCATTAAAGAAGTGGAGGTCAATGGAATAACTGTGAAGATAAAATATTGCGACACTTGCATGCTTTATAGGCCTCCTCGCTGCTCACACTGTTCGATCTGCAATAACTGTGTCGAGCGTTTTGATCATCACTGTCCTTGGGTTGGGCAATGTATTGGACTGGTATGTCACCGTTTTCTTTAGGCTACATGGATATGAAGCCTAAACCATGGTCTTCATATCTTTGTAGGAACTTAAATTAGTCATTAGTGTATACTTGTTTTTTCCTGCAAAATTTTCATATTACTAATGGTGAAATTGAAAATTGCTGTGAAATGTGATGTTTTTCTGCTTTACACTTTTTTTTGGTACTATTCACTCTGCTCACATTTTTTCTTGTTTGCAGCGAAATTATCGATTCTTCTTCATGTTTGTCTTCTCAACAACCCTTCTGTGTATATTTGTTTTTGCATTTTGTTGGGTCTACATTAGAAGGATCATGGAATCGGAGGAGACAACAATTTGGAGAGCAATGATTAAAACCCCTGCTTCCATTGTTTTAATAGTTTACACTTTCATCGCAATGTGGTTTGTTGGTGGTTTGAGTGCCTTCCATTTTTACCTGATCAGTACAAATCAGGTAAGACACTCATCCTTCTCGTCATAATAATGTGGCAGAGTCCGATAATATATTGGTACATTAGTTCATTTTTAGATCGATGTAACACTGCGTGTCTTGTTTCCACAGACAACATATGAGAATTTCAGATATCGATATGATCGTAGAGCAAACCCTTATAACAAAGGGGTGGTTGAGAACTTCAAGGAGATATTTTGCTCCAGCATTCCATTATCCAAGAACAACTTCAGGGCAAAGGTGCCCAGGGAACCAATGTTACCAACACGACCTGGTGGTTTTATGAGTCCAAATATGGGGAAGGCCGTGGATGACATAGAAATGGGTAGGAAGACAGTGTGGGGTGATATTGGTGCTGGCACCGATCATTGTGAAGGGCAACTCACAAGTGACCGAGTAAATGTCAAGGAGGGTGACTTAGGAGAACTATCTCCTGATATTAGAACTACAGTAGATGACACAGGTGAGCGTGTTGGTATACATCCCAGACGATCCAGTTGGGGTAGAAAAAGTGGTCGATGGGAAATGTCACCCGAAGTTCTTGCTTTGGCAGCTAGAGTGAGCGAACCAAATCGAGCTGTTGGAAGTAGCAGTAGCAACAATTTGACAACCGAAAACCGCCAACCATAACCTATGGTATCGGTTGTACCGCTAAGGTCACGTTTCTTGTTTCAATCATGTGTATTATGGGGATATTTGTTTCTGGCTTTGACAGGGTGTTTAAAAAGTGTTGGCTTGGCCCTTTGTTCTTTGAGGAAGAAGTGGTGTGTTGTATTCTGTATGAGAGTGAGCTTTTTTCAATTGACTTTTTGTATTTGTTGTGGAATTAGTTGGTATCTACTAATTGTAGTGAGCCCTTTGATTGATTTTAGTGTCCTATAATGCTCATTTCCCGCCTTTTACGGCAAATTTGTTTCCTTTTGTTATATTAATGCTGATTTTGGTTAAACAAGAAACCATTGAACCTCTTTGTGGTTACATAACAAATCCCAATAGGATCTATCCTTTTTATTTCTATTGTTTCCATGGAAATATACTATATATATTGTGACATAAAGGGCAGGTATAGGAGACAACAGCTTTGCTTCATCTCTTTCTTGGTTGGATGGGCTGTGTTATTTCAAAGCCAGAGGAGGGAACAGCCAAGGAATGTCACCGAAATGACGACGGAGCTGTTGTTGATAGCATCCCCTTGGTGTTACCTGAAGGGCATGGTTTGCTGATGAAGAAGATGAATTCAGAGGGAAAAGAAGGGCCTGAAGATGGAGTCCAGAGAGATGATGGAATCGAGTATCCTCGATCCCCAAGTTTCCGGGTATTTGTCTCTCCAAACAGTCAAGGTGAGTTCTTCCTTCGTTTGCATCAAACTCTAGGAAACATAAATAGACAACTTCATATAATTTGTGTTGTGCTCTGCTTGCATAGGTTATGATAATGCAGAGCAAGAAGAGGGAAAACAACAGAGTGATGTTGAGAATGACAACAAGAAGGTATGAATTTAAATCTATTGGCCATTAATTATAACCTTCATGCATGGAAATGCAAGTGTTGGCTATAGAAAATATAACCAAATTTTTATTTGGTTTGTTGAAGGTGGGATCAAGTGATGGAATGAAGGGGGAGAGATGTCATGATTTGAACTTGTAATAGTTGAACATTTCTATGTATATTGATTTTAATATGCTGGTGTGATTACAAAGTAATATATGTTTAGCTTTTAGACCTTTAATAATGTACACGTATGGTATTCGAACCTGAATCACTTAGATGAAATACATCCTCTTTTACTACTGAAATCACTTCACAGGATTTAGATAATCTTAAATTCTCTTGTGAAAAGAATAATATCTTCGTATTATTATGAATTAGCTATGAATACCATAAAATTCCCATTCTTTTTCATCATGAAACTCATCCCTCTAGGACACACTAAATGATTTCTTATTTTTCTTTAATGTATTTGTACATTCGACTTGAATGTGTTCGTACTCATTGTAACACCCCAAAAATTATAGTGTCGGATTTCGGTCTATTCCGAGATTTTAATATCAAATATTAAGTTCATTATTAATTCAAATTATATTTTTAGACTAAATGAAGTATGATATTCTAATTCAAGTGAAGAGAAGTCAAATGTGAGATTTGTATGTCATTTGAAATTTATTCAAATGAATAATATTAAGAAAATACATATCCTGGTTATAAAAAAGAGTAATTTGGGTTGGAAACAGTAACGGAATTTAGATTGAGAATTTTTGGGGTCAAAATATTTTTTTTTTAAATTTAGAGGTTTAAATGAAAATTTTGAGAGTTTAATTAAATTTTTTTAATAATTTTAAAAAATTTAATCATTCTTTTTAGAAGATAAGAATAGATTCAAGTTTACAAGGGACAATAAAAGTTTTTTTTTTTTTTAATTTGTAATACTTTATAAATATTTTTATTTTTAATAATTTATTATTTTATATTTTTAGTTAATTTTTAAATTTTAATATTTTTAATTATTAGTATCTAACTCGTTGACCTATCTAGATCAAGTTATCTTTCCCACCTAATTTTCTTTATTTACAACATCAGTATTCAAATCACTGATCTAATTTAAGAGAACTAACACCTCGTCTCGTTGATTTAACTCATTATTGGTATTATTTTTTTAATATTTTATAATTTTAATAAAATTTTAAATAAATTTTCAATTTTTTATAAAAATCAATTGAACTCATAAAGTCAGTCAAAAAAATCAATGTTTTTATCTGTACCGAAATTACAAACTATCCTGTTAATATAGTTGGAGAGCTAAATTGATGAATTAGAAATCAAAAGAAAAATTACCCACTAAAAGAACATATTTTGAACTAATTCATATATTTATTCAATTATCTTTCAATTTTTTTCCAACCATACAAAATCTACTAGTATAAACATTAATACAAATAATTTATTTTAAATAACATTATTTAATTCATTTACGGTGGAGATCTCTTAGTAATATAATGTGATATAAACGATAATTTGAGGATAAAATTAATGTTTTATCTAAAACTTAAACTTTTTAAATATTTTAGCTTCATTCTCAAATTATTAATATATTTTAATCAAGTCAAATATTGATAAAACCGTTACAGATATTGCTAATTATCGTAAAAATATCAATATGTATCATGTAATAATATGATATGATATAAAATATAATTTAAAGATAAAATTTTAAAAAGTTTGAGGACCAATTTAGAATGAAAGTCATAATTTATGGATAAAATAAAACATTTAAAAGTTCAAAGATCAATTTATAACGAGATCTGTAATTTAAAGATAAAATTAAAACATAAAATATTATAAACTAATTTAAAATAAATTAACTCAATTTTTTAATTCGAATATAATAATAATATTCGATCCCAATCCGAACCGATCAACCAACCGGTCACTTGCCTGCCTTTCACGTCCTTCCTACTCATACATGAGTTTGTGTCCGGACATAACCGAAAGAACAAAATAGGACACGGAAGCCAAGTAAGAGAACACCAGAGATATCATCATCTGATTGCAAAACTTCCCAACATGGCGGCACACCGCCGTCCAACCCATCTTTTCTTCTCCATACCTACTGATATAACCCACCGCAGTCGCCGCCGCACATCCAGAGACAGCCAACCCCATAATTACCTGCAATTCACTAACATAAACTGATTCATCGTGTACAATTTCCTACCAAAACCAGATATCTCAACAGACACCAGTCTGATTCTTACCATGTCATGTAGAAACAGATAGAACTGATACTTCAGATCAGATCCTGCCCGGACCAAACAGTAAACAACGAGCACCGAAAGTACAGAGAAAACGAATACAATAGTGTCTGTCACAAGTAAAAACCTGCAGCAAAATCAAACAAAAATGGGGTTTCAAGTCTAATTGGAAACACCCCAACATGAAACTAAAAAAAGTTGGTTTCCGAACCGATATCGTTTAAGCAAGTTTCGAAGTTTAAGATGTTTTGTCAGAAAATTCACCCACCAAAAACAAATGTTCGATATCGTTACCTCATAGCAGATGAGTCTTTGTAGTGAGCCTTAATATTGAAACCTAGTATGATGATGGATTGTGAGCTTGTTGCCATAACACAGATTGCAGCCACTGTGGAAGCTGCAGCGAAAACCCTGAGCGTTATTTGAGCCATAACCGAGCTTGTTTTAAAGGATTTTGCCATTGGAAACCCCATGGATTTGGCTTGGAGCATAAATGAAGCTTCATCTCTGCCAACCTCGGGTGCCATGGGTAGAAAACAACTCAACCGACAGGAAGAAAGAAGAAGGGCGGGGGGCAGAGACGAAAGAGAATGAGATGGGGCTAATACATTAAGAAATAAACTGAGAAGATGAGTTAGACGGGTATCATGATTTTTGTTGGTTGATTAGGTTTTTAAAACTTTATAAACAAAACCTAGTCACTCCTTTCTCCTTATAAATTTTTTCTGGTTGTTTTTCATTTTGATCTACCCTTTTGATCAGTAGTCGATAATTAATTTTAATATTGATTATTGATCATCAAATTTATTATTTTTTGTTTTTGTTTTTAATTTTAATAAGAATCTTTGTTTTTATTGCACGTCCTTTTTGTCTTTGTGATACGTTTTTTTTCTGTCTCTGTAACTTATTTTTGTTTTTGTTTTTTAATACAATTTATATGTTATTGTGACACGTTTTAGTATACCATGACAATCGATTGTTATTCATACAAAGATTCGATTTTTGGTTTATGTTTAGTTGGTGGTCATTTGGAAAGTTAAATCCTCACACAGTTAATGATTGTTTGCAGATGAAATCGGTCCTAGGAAGAGATACTTTTTATATGACAGTTTGGATCATGTATAAGTCCTTCTTCCTTATGCACCTCGTTTAGACAAAAATAAAGAGATTTAGAAAATTTCTGAATTTTGTTAGTATGCTTATCTCTGTAGAAAATTTTTTATTATTTTTGGGTTGTAAAAATTATTGGGTTATTTAATTCAATTATTTTTTTTAGATATAATAAATTTAATAAAAATTTATTGACATTTGTAAAAAATATAAAATTTAATTTAAAAAAATTATAATTTAATTAAGGACCGAAACACATAACAAGTAAAAAAGACAATTTTTCTTGACTTTAAAAAATTTAATTATTTTAAACTATTAAGATTTTATTATAATTTTTTTTTCTAATTTAATCGTTTTTTAATTATTAATATTAAATTTAATAAAATTTCTTTTAGAAAACAGAATAATAATGTTGTACCATCATTCCTTAGACACAGTTGAACATCTATTCATTTCGATGGAAAATTGTAAATGCTACCGAGGCATTAAGTTGCAGAATTTAAAAATAATATTATTTTAAAAATAATATTATAGTACAGTGGAAAACGGTTTTACTGAAACCAAATAAAAATCTTAGAATGGGAGATTTATTGATTGGTTGAATAGTTAAAAATATTTATATTATTTTATTTTATATAAATTTAAATTTAATATAAATATATAATATATTTTTAATGATATAAGGACAGAGGATCAAATATTAGAAGGAATAATTATTTATTAAATCTTTAAATTTAAAAGTTTTAGATGGGTAAAACTCTTATTTTATTATTATTTAAATTAAGAAGGATCTTAATGTAATTATACCAAAAAAATTTGGAGGGACAATAGCCCCTCTTATGTTAAACATAGTTAGGGGTGATAAAAAGCCTGGCCAGCTCGAGAACTACTCGGGCTCGGCTCAAGTAAATTTGATTCGGGCTAGGGTTCGACTCGGGATTTATACGAGTCGAGCCGAGCTTACTCAAGCTCGGCTCGAAAAGCTCGTGAACAGGCTCTGAATAATTATATACATACATATATATATGTATATATTTATATATACATTAAAAATAATATGTTTAGCAAAAAAAATAATTAAGAGTAAATTCACTAAAAATAAATAAAATAAAACAAATTAAATATTATCGACTAAAATAAATTTACAAAATTACAAATAATAAATAAAAAAATAAACTATAAATAAATAAATAATAAAACACAATAAAATAGAAAATTGTCTATTTCGAGTCAAGTCGAGCCCAAGCCCGAGTCAAGCCTGACGAGCTTTGAGCCCGAACCGAGCCCAATAATATTATTTTCGAGCCAAGCTCGAACCTAAAATTTCGAGTTCGGCGAGCCTCGAGCCAAGCCAAACCCATATATACCTGTTTCCAAGACGAGCCTAGCATGGCTCGGGCTCGGCTCGGCTCGTTATCACCCCTAAACATAGCTACGTCCTTGGGTATAATTTATATCTATATATTTAAAAATTAGATTTAAGATATAAAATTTAAGATTAGAGTTTATAATTAAGGTTTAAAAATTTGAAGGTATGATCTGTTTTTTAGGATTTAAGATTTAGAATTTAGAATTCATATTTTTAATTTTAAAAGATTAAAATTAGAAAAAAAAAGAGACGATTTTTGTTTTAATGACATTAGTTTCTCTTCTAGGAATGGTCAAATGAATTTGTTTTGATGACGATAGAGAGTGATATTTTAAAAAAGAAAATGATATTAAAATAATTATAGATAATTTTGATTCAAAATATATAAGAACAACACTTTTTAAATAAAAATTTTGTTGAAAAAAGATTTTACGTTTTTATATCGAGATTCAACTCGTAAAAAATAAGTAATATGAATATTTTTATCCATTAGATCAATTAATGAATTTCGAAAATGTTAACTTTTAAATATTTATAGATGATTTTTATGTTGATCAAGAAAATAATCTATCATTTTTTTATTAATATTTTTAAATATTTATACGAACCATCTTGCCTCAGTGGTTAAGTGAACGATTGTTGTTCTTGGAGGTCACAGGTTCAAGCATCAGTAATGTTGGCACAGTAATTGAGCGATCATTGTCTAATAATATTAGAGTATACTCTAGAACAGATATTATTATAATCACTATAACTGATTCAAAAAATAATCTAACATTTTTTATTAATTAACTTAATTGTCTAATATAACACATGTCACCACCTGATTAGAGGATAAAAATAAATTCATTAAGTTAGATTATATAATATTCTTTAGTAAAGTGATGACACGTGTTACCACCTATATTATTTATTTATTAAAAAACTTTATTTAATATAATATTAAACTTTTTTATATTATAAATTAAAACCTTTATTTTAATAAATTAAACAGTATTGGTTAAATCTTTGAACCGTGCCGTATCAATGAATGCTTCACATCAAACACACTGCGTTTGTCTTTGCTCGTGTATGTAATAAATCAGACACTGGGATTTTTTTAATGAAGACAACAAATACATATTTTTTTTAACAAGTTAATAGTAATTATAATAATATTTGTTTTAAAATTTGACATTAATCGCTCAATCACTCTGTTAGAATCGCTGGTGTTTGAACCCGTAACCTCTAAAAAGATCGATCGTTCCTTTAACCACTTGAGCTAGAGACTCGTGCGACAACAAACATATATAATATATATAAAGGTAAAGCTGAGTGAAGAAATTAATCCTAAACAAACAAACAAATTAACGACAAGATAAGACGTTAAATTTTTTAAATAAAATTAATGATTTGAATTTTAACGCTATGGATAAAAAAATTAAATAAAATAAAATGTTTTTATAATAAAATTTTATAAAATTTAATATAAATTAATTGATCGATGAATCTTATATCTATAATTATTTTTTTTGATAAATATTATTGAACTTTTATTAAATTTATAGAAAAATTATAATTATATCATAGTCAAACAGTAAAATAATTGAATTAAACAATTAAAAAAATTTTACAACCAAAAAAATTTATAGAGATAAACATACTAATAAAATCAATAAAACTTCTTGAATCTTCTTATATCTGTCCAAACAAGACGCACAATGAAGGAATGGGTTGTAGGTGATTTAAACTTTCATGCAAAAAGTACCACTACCCATAACCGATTTTATCGGCGAAAACCATCAATTGAGTGAGATAAACCTTTTATAATGACCACCGATAAAAACATAAATCAGAAACTATCATTGATTGAATCTATGTGCGAACAACAATCGATCGTTATAATAAACTACAACATCCCATTAAGACAGACGAACCAAGCTCTAAAACAAAAATAAAAATATATCACAAACACAGAAAACGTATCATAAAGATAAAAATAAAAATTCTTATTAAAATAAGATAAAAAATATATTTAATAAATCGACAATTAATATTAATATATGTACAATTATTTGATTATCGATCATCAACTAAAAGGATAGATCAAAATAAAGAAGGTTAAAGATGAAATTTTGTTCGATGAATTAATTGCAGCATTCCGGAGCATGCACCGCATGTTCGCCTGACAACACATCCTATTCATATCTCGCATTTCAATGACCTTATCTAGACTAACCTTATGATATTTCATTTAGTAATATAATTTTTGATGATATTTTTAACGGTGTTTTTTAAGTAAATATTATTATAAATAATGATAGATTTAAAATAAATATCTTTTAAAATAAATATAAGTCACAAAATTTTAAATTTTAAGGATGACACACTCATAAAAATCTAAAAAAATTAAAGATTAATTTATAAAAATTTTAAAAATTAAATTTAAATATATTAATTTTAAAATTTTAGAGTGAGCACATGTTTACTTTCGATTGTATGTGCATTCGCCGGTGGTTATAAGTATATATTTTAACAGTAATTCTAAGCAAATATTATTATAGATATGTATTTTAGTGATGTTTTATTCTATTATAAATATGTATTTTAACAGTAATTCTAGACAATTATTATTGTTGATATGTATTTTAGTAGGTTTATTCGATAAATGCTATTATAAATATGTATTTTAACGATGTTTGTTAAGATTTAAATTTTATCTCGTATTTATCTTATTAAAATTTTATAAAAAAACTGAAACACAAATATAAATCGATGATATAAGTAATGAGTTTGAGGAAGAAATGCCATCAAGTTATGGTCATTAGTAGGGGTGTTTAAAAATATTTAATCCGTTGACATGACGTCTATCCGATTAAAAATTATCTATTATTTATAATAAAATATTTAAATTTTTAAATTGGGTAACCGACCCATATTTCTTTTCGAGTAGTCGGGTCAGGTCAGGGCTAAAATTTTTTAGAACCGGGTACCCGATCCAACCCGATAATTTTAATAATTATATATTTTAAATTATATTTTTATTATTTTTTTTAAAATTAATTTTAAATCTTTAACTTCTTTTTATACTTGTATTATAAACTTTTAAGTTTTGATTTTTTCATAAATATTTATATCAATTTGTCAATATGAGATTTGAAAGAAAAATCATAATCGAGAATAATACATTCTTTTAGCGATAAACTTTAATATATACATATATAGAGAGCAAATATTTATCTTTAAAATGAATCTTAAATCAATATTTCTGTGTTTGAAATATATATCATAAAATTTTATGTGTTTCTTATATATTTTTTAAAAAGTAAATCGGGTACTTGATATCCGATTTTGCAGTTTCTTATGGGCCGGGTCATGGACCGACATTTTAGTACCCGAAAATTTCGGTACCCGAATATAAATATCCTTAATCATTAGCGGTGTTTTTTTAGTTGACCTTTTATGATTAATTATTGTGATATTTAATTTAATTATATTTTTATTAGTTTTAAAACGATTTTTAACGATGTTATAAATTTAAACTTTTTTTATTTATAATGGAATGACCACTCCCTCGTGCCTCATTAAAAAAAAACCCTAATCCTAAGCAGAGGAAAAAAAGTACATGTGAAAGTGGTACAAATAAAACAAGAAAAACAGTTACATCAATGAATAGGGGGCGATTCAAAAGATTTTAAGTACCCTCGTAATTTATTAAAATATAGCTTTAAGAATCAATTGTCCATGATCTTACTAGTTCTAAAATAGGTGAACCTTAAAAGTAATTGTTCTTTTTATAGGCTCATATGCGATTGTTTCCATTGTGTCTGTCCAGGACCTCACTAATTCTACATAAACAATAAGATTCTCATCTTTCTTGAACATTTTTAAAAATTTTACAATGAATTTCGAGACTAATATCAATTAATAAATACAATTTATTAAAATTTTGCGTCCCTCTTTTTTAATACACACTAATGTCTATAATATTCAATTTGATTAACATATACTGATAATTTAAAGATGAAACTATAATATTTAAAAAGTTTAAGAATCAAATTAGAATGAATCATAAATTAAAGATAAAATTAAAATACTCAAAAATTTAAAACTAATTTGAAATATGGATTATAGTTTAAGGATATAATTAGAATAATTAAAAATTTAGAGACTAATTTATAACAAAGATCATGATTGAAGAACATGTAACGTAATTAACTCATTTCTAAAACTTTACATTACACGGCTCTAACATAACATTATAACCTCTATGTTCAATTTAAAGTATTAAATTACAGTCACGTCATAATGATTTTTAAAGTGAACACATTATTATAAATAGATTTAAAATATAATTAATTAAAAAATTATGATATAATATCTATAATATTTATAAATAAAGTAAATTATATAAAATATCACCTAATTATAGGATTAGTGTTAAAATGACCATTATTCTAAAAAGTGATAAATATATTATTTAACTATTAAAATGATTCTAATATCATTATTTATTATTAAAATTAACGAACGAATGATGTGATTGTTTAAAATTATTTTATATAATTATGTATTTAATTTTTAATATTTATATATTTTATTAATTTAATCTTAATTTTAATTTAATAAAAATAAATTTAATATTTATTAAGATGGTGATATGTATTATAATATAATTAAATATTTTAATTATTTTTATTTAATTTATTAAAGTTATTTGTCACTGCCTAATTGGTGAAAAAAATGAAAATATTTTTTCCCTAATTGGTCACTGGGCCAGACTTGAGATCGTAATCTTATTTAGCAAAATCTAAATATACAATTGAAAAAACAAAGAAAAACAAATATTAATTAAGGGGTTCGAACTTAAGATCTCAAGATAAAACATTAAAAAAAAACACTCTGCAGCCTATCCACTCTCCTCCTCCACTGTCAAAATTTTTCTCTTTCGTTCTCTTCATTCACCAGCGAGGACACTGATTTTAATACTGGTTATCTACCGTCAGATTTATTATTTCGTTTATTTTATTTTTAGTTTTTAATAAATTATTTTACTTTTATGCTACGATTTTATTCTACCTTTTGACATATTTTTTGTCTTTTGGTACGTTTTTCCTTTTTCTTTTGATTTTTATTAGGGTTTGATCCGATGACACCACGACTGATCATAATGACACTCCTTTCTTTATATTATTGATCTCCTTATTTTGGACCCTCGAACAAGATTTGGATATGCGATTACATCTACTGTTCCTTTTCGCGATTGATTAGTGGTAATATCTTTATTGTCGACGCAACTTCATTGTAATATGCATTTTTATGTTGTTTGTTGATGATCTTACCTCTCATCGTGAATTTTGGTGATATTTGTATCCTTCTTTTATTTCGAGTCTTTGGATTAGGTTCTTATATTTTCCTTTTGGTCCTCTTATGATCTAATGACCGCTAGTTTTGTTTACTAGGTACATATCTGATTTGAAGTGTCTTGTTTACTGGATGTAAACTTTCTTTGTAATTTCAGATATATTCTCATTTAATAAAATTAGTGAATCTCTGTTAAAAATTAATATTATAATATTATAATTCATCACAAATTATATATATATCTTATTTAATTGTTAATGCTAATAAAAAATTAAATATGATTTTATATTTAAATATTTTTGTTTTTATCAAATGATAATTTTCTAGGTTATATTTTTTAGGATTTAGGGTTTATAAATTTTTAGGGTTTAATGTTGGAATTTAATGGTTTATAAAATTTTTAGGGTTTAAGGCCTATAAATTCTTAGTATTTAAGATTTAGGGTTAAGGTTAGATTTTTATGGTTTATAAAATTTTTAGGGTTTAGAGTTTAATGTTTAAAATTTTTAGGGTTTAAGGCCTATAAATTCTTAGTATTTAAGATTTAGGGTTAAGGTTAGATTTTTATGATTTATAGAATTTTTAGAGTTTAGAGTTTACTGTTTAGGGTTTATAAAATTTATAGAGTTTAATGATTATAAATTTTTAGGGTTTTAGTGTTTATCAATTTTCAGGGTTTATGATTTATGATTTAAAGTAATTATTTTTGGGCTTATAAATTTTTAGGGTTTAGTGCTTATAAAATTTTAGGGTTTAGGTTATGGTTTTAGGGTTTATTATTTTTATTGAATCCCATCAAAGCACATATATTTCCTTTCCCATGGTATTAATGGTATTAAGGTTTAGGGTCAACATTTTAGGGTTTATAAAAAATTTAGGGATTAGAAATTATATTTTTTAGGACGTAAGATTTTAGGGTTTATAAAATTTTAGGATTTAGGGTTTAGAGTTAGTGTTTTAGGGTTTATAAATTTTTTAGGTTTGAGGCCTATAAATTTTTAGTGTTTAGGGTTAGAGCTTTAGGGTTTATAAATTTGATAAATCCCCTAAAATCACATTTATTTTATTTTTTTGACAAATGCTACTGAATTTTTATTAAATCCATAAAAAATTATAATTACATCGTAATCAAAAAGTAAAATAACTGGATTAAAAAAATCCAAAAATTCTTACAACACACACAAAAAAATTCTATGAAAATAAGCATACTAATAAAATTCAGAAGCTTCCTGAATCTCCTTGTCTCTGTCCAAACGAGACACATAGTGAAGGAAGAAGGAGTTGTAGGCGATCCAAACTGTCGTACAAAAAGTACCACTACCCATGACTGATTTTATCAACAAACAACCATCTACCGAGTGGGGATAAGTCTTTCCAAGTGTCCACTGACCAAAACAATAAATAAAAAATTAGCATCGATTGAATCTTTGTGCGAACAACAATCGATCGTTGGGGTATGCTGCAACATGCCATAAAGACAGACGAATCAAACTCCAAAACAAAAATAAAAACATGTTACAAAGACAGAAAAAAATGTGTCACAAAGACAGAAAAATAGAGATTCTTATTAAAATAAACAAGAAAAAGTAACAGATCCAGTGGTCGACAATCAAAAATTTTAAATATAAAAAATTAAAAATAAAATAAAATAAATATGAAGGCAAATAATTTTTGAATAAAGAGAACTTTGATATTGAATTATGAAAAATTTTGATCGTGGCTCTTACATCAATTTTGGAGCGATTTTATAGAGGGCTCTATCCTCTACAACATTATTCGAGGAATCTACATTATTCCTCCATTATTGACATATTTTGGATTTTTGTCCCGTAAAAATCTCATAGAGTAATACTACATTATTGCTAACAGTATTACTAGTACTAGCTATCATTATTGGTAGCACTACATCATTGCTTTTTGTGGTAGCTTTCGCGTGAAATTTGGTCTTCTCTTGCTTTAGAATCTTGAAAGGTTGTCACCATATTTTCATGTACATGTCACTTTGGTCTTTACTTCTTTTTTGTTTTGATAATTGTGATAGAAGTGTTGTCTTCTGCCAAGTCAATAGTTTTTATTGAAGATGACTGAGAAGCTTTGTCCTTGTCTTCTTCTTCTGATTCGGAACTCATTGAACTTAGCATTTCTGCCATCAATTTTTGGTTTTCTTTTTTACTTGTAGCTTGAGCTAGGACTGCACTTGCATTTGATTTTACTTGTAAAAATCTTGATGTGTCCTTGTCTGAAATAAGTATTTTGTAAAGGTCCAAATTTTTTTATGAAGAAACCTTCCAAATATTTGGTGTCATATTTTTCTTCATTGAATTTGTTCCACCATTTGGTCTTGAAAGTTCTGATCAACCAACGAAGACTTGTTTTTTCATCATCTTCATAACTGTATCCCCAAGAAACAATCCAGGACTATAACTGGTTAAAATAATTAAAAAAATAATTAAGAATAATAATAATTACGAAATAATAATAACTTGGAAAGATACTACTATAATAATTAAAGCTAGTACTTCTAGGGGAATGGTAACTGGTTTGTAGGCTACAATTAATAATAAAATGGGTAAATTAGGAATAACATTTTATTTTTTATGTTTCACATTAAAAAAAATAAATTTAAGAATACGAAATAAATTTTAAGGTTAGTGTTAAAATTTAATGACTAATTAATAAGGTATTTTTATAGTTTATGATCTAAAATTTAAAGTCAGAGCTTAAAATTTAAAATTTTGTGTTAAGTATAGAAAATACACCGAAAAAGATAAAAAAAAATTAATTTTTTGTGTTGGCTAGAGTGTATATTATTTAACTAAAAATTAATATTGTTTTAACACTCAACTTTTTTTAGACTTCAATTATAATACCGAACCGTTAAAATTCCTTTACGTAATCACATGTGGATTGTTAAATCCATTCATATCATCATTTTTTTTAATTAGTTACAATCATTACAGTAGTATCTGTTTTAGAATATACTCTCAATCATTAAACATTGATCGCTCAATCACTGTACTGCAATACTAGTACTCAAACTTATGACATCCAAGAACAACAATCACTACCTTAACCACTGAGACAAGATAGTTCATACATATCATCACTTTTAATGTTTCAATAGTATAATTAAATCTTCAAGTTCAATGCTATAATAATATCAAAATAACATAAAATTTAGAATAAACTACTTATTCAGTTATCAAAATATTTTTAAATTTCTATTTTGATTGCCCAACTTTATAACTGATATATGCTAATATGAATTAGTATAATAACAATTTTAATTCCTGATATTTATACAATGTATCAATATGATCTAAATCTTATCAATCTTAATTTCCATCTTAAATATTTGGGTCAAATTTCAAATATTATTCTATACTTTTTCTTCTTCGTCTATAAGTAGATTCATGTAACGCTCTAAACTTAATCACATTAGTAAGTTGAATTCTTACTCTCATGGAACTTCTTCAATACAACGTTATAACTGACTTCGAATATAATATTTTTAAAGGACAAATCTCTGATTGCGATTATTTTAAAACTCTCTTAGAATATTTAAATTTGCAACATATGATTAGAACTTATGCTACAAATTTTAAATATAGTTATAAGGACATTTTTTTTTTAATTATTATGGACATAGTTCGTATACGATTACACCATAGATATATAAATATAATTGATGCAACAAATGCACGAACTCTCTACCCCTAGTGGTTAAAGGAACAATTGTTGTTCCTAGAGGTTACGAGTTCAAGCACCAATGATGCTAGCAGAATAATTGAGCGATCAATATCAAATGATGGAGATTATATTCTAGAATAGATACTACTATAATAATTATCAGCTAATTAAAAAAAAATTATACAACTAATATCAATCTTTTGTAGTAGGTGTTGGGCTTGAAGGGCTCGATAAATAACCGATTAAATTCGCCAAGTGATGGAGAAATGACTATTTGGGTGGTTTGTTGTGGAAGCAAAAATATAAATAATGAACACAATGATTTTAGAGTGGTTCGACCTTCGTACAAACACCTACATCCACTACCTTAGCTTCCTACTAAGGATTTTCACAATTCACTAAGAATTCAACCTTGATTCACAACCCGAATCAAGCATCCAAAGTTCGCAACCGAACTTTGGGAGACCACTCACAAAGAGAATTCTTAAGCAAACTTGAATCCTTCTAATAAGGCCAATGTTTGCAACTAAGCACTCACCCAATCCTAAGACACTTGAGCATACATAAATATTGAGCTCACAAGTGTTGTCTACCAAAAAGATGAGAATTATGCTCTAAGACAATTTCTTGAATATAATGTTGTTACAATTGAAGTATTAGTCTTCTCTTGATGCTTGAGGCTTCCTTTTATCATCCCAAGTTATTTTCTAGCCGTTGGTGACTGTTGAGATTGATTTGAAGCCGTTTGGAGCTTGTTTCAAGGCATATTTTTGTTTCTGGTACATGAGGTATCGATACCCTTGACACTGGTATCGAAACGCCTACTTTGGGAAATAGCCGTTGAACGTGCATTTAAGAACATGTATCGAAACTGATATCGATACGACTCCTAGCCGTTGGGGGTTTCATAAAATCGTTTATGACCGTTGGGGTGTATAGAAACTGGTATCGATACGGCTCCTAGTCGTTGGGGGTTTCATAAAATCGTTAATGACCGTTGGGGTGTATAGAAATTAGTATCGAAACCAAACATCACAGTGGTGAAAGGGTATCAAAATAGGTATCGGTACGACTGTGATTTTGCCTTTGAAAACATGGCGGTATCGAAACGCCTGGGTTAAAATCACTTCTTTGGCTTCTTTAAATCATTTAAAACACATTTAAAAACTCTCAAAAACTTCTTAAATATATTTTCAAGTTGTTTGAACATAAGAACCATTTTTGAAATCTTTTCAAATTAGTCCAAAACTATTTTTTAATTATTATATCAAAACATTAGTTCTACAATCTTCCCCTTTTTGATATAATAAAACCAACTTGAAAAATTATTTTTGATATTGCTCCCTTTGTGAAATAAACTTTGAATAAGAGAATTAAAGAATTAAATCATTTAAAGTTCCCTCTTATCCATTTGAGAGTCTTTGAAAGCAAATTTTCACATATTATCTTTCTTGAATAATAATATATAAAAATTATCCAAATAAATAAATAGCTTATTCTAAGAATAAAATTATCCATCTTAAAAAATAAAGATTTATATCTTGGTTCACCATACATATAAAAATATATAATTTTTTTAAATCCAAAATTTTAAATTCTTAATTCCAAACTTAAACTAAATCTAACATTTTTATATTTAATAATTTTATATAAAATTTAATTTATACATTATTTTTTTCAATTAAAAATAATGTGAAAATGAGTGGTCAATAAAGAAATAGTGGTTCAAATAAAGGGCGGCCATAGAGTAGAAAATACAAGAGGTGCAATCAGTGCGCCGACTCGACACATTACGTCCACGTCGTCTTAAACTTCATTTTCAATATAAAAACAAAAAACCCAGGCGCCACGGCCAACAGATTGCCTCTTCGCCGTCGGATCAAATTAAGGACCATGATAACACAAAATCCTGGCCATCTATTTGCACGAGCACGAAGAGCCAAATCAAGGGGGGAGGACCAATACATAATTAACAAGAACAGAACCCCTTTGTTGCGAGGGATCGGCGGAGGCGGAGGGAGGCGGCAGCGGCGCTGTTTTGCTGCTTGTTTTGCTTTTATTGTTGGCGCTTCCTTCATACTCTGACCCATTACGTTCAAAAGATCCAACCTTTAAAATCCCGTTTATTACTTGTCGAAACAACTAGTTCTCGACTATCATGACGGCTTCTTCTTCTTCACAGTTTTCCGGTGTAAAAACCCCGCCGTCTCATTCATTACCAAAGCAGACTTCTTTACACCGCCACCCAGCATTTCCGAGCCAGCTTAAGTTTGGGTTATTCCAGTCTCCGTATAGGAGCTTATTCCGAAGACATTGTGTTAAAAGTATAGTCTTTAAAGTAAGTTGCGAAGGAGGAAATGTGGATGTGATTCAAAGGAACAAGATTGAGGAATCAACCATGGGAGAAGCAAAGAATGAATTAACGTGTGTGATGAAGTTCGGTGGATCGTCAGTGGCTTCCGCTGAGCGAATGAAAGAGGTTGCTGACCTTATACTTAGTTTCACAGATGCAAACCCAGTCATTGTGCTTTCTGCCATGGGAAAGACAACCAATAAGCTTTTGTTGGTAACTATGATTATATTTGATTTTACATTAGTTTATTTGACTCTAGAGCCAGGGATTTAAATTGCAGTTGTGGACATAACAAATGTTATTATGGTCGTTACCGTCGCAGCTCAGCCGCCTCTATTGTAATAGAGGACTGCTATTTGAATCCCTGTCTATAACTACAAGGATTTGCTAAGATGTTGATTTTGATCTGATGATCAGGCTGGAGAAAAGGCTGTTAGCTGTGGTGTTAATAAGGTAGATACTATTGAAGAATTTAGCTTCATTAAAGAGCTGCATCATAGGTAAGAACAAACAAGAGCAAGCTTTTTGCCTTTTGGTTGTAAACATGTATGTAGCGTTCTAATATAATTTGTAATCTCTTTTCAATTTTAAATCTTAGGACTGCTGATGAGCTTGGAGTGGAGCGGTTGGTTGTTGATGGTGTGTTAATATAATTTGCAATGTCTTTATTCTTTTCAATTTTAGTTTAGGCTTACGAATTCGGTTCCTGTCTCACCTTTGGTAGGGCACCTAGAAGAATTGCAGCAGCTCTTAAAAGGAATTGCTATGGTGAAAGAATTAACATTACGGACAAGTGATTACTTAGTTTCGTTTGGGGAGTGCATGTCTACAAGGATTTTTGCTGCATATTTGAATAAAATTGGTGTTAAGGCTCGGCAAGTATGTTTCGACTTTCGGTTACTCTGAAAGATTATTTTCTCTGTTTTTTCGGTGGCAAATCTGCATTGATTAGGATAGTTGGTATATCCATGCTTGGCGGCAGATCTAGAACAATTCTTTTACGGTGGACGCACATAAAATCTCAAAATCTCAGGATGAGCACAATTCATAAAGATTAAAAATGAAGTCTAATTCATAAAAATTAAGAAAACGAGTCAAATATGTGAAGTTTAGAAAGCTCAGGGTGGACAGTGCTTGCCTTGAAGTATACATGGATCCGCCACTGTCCATGCTTCAGTTATTTTATCACAGTTTATCAATATTACTGTATTCTCTGCATTTCCTTTAATTATCAATTATCATTATCAGGAGTGGAAATTTTAAGCCAATGTCCTGCTTTGCAGTATGATGCCTTTGAAATTGGTTTCATTACCACGGATGACTTCACAAATGCAGATATTCTGGAAGCAACTTACGCAGCTGTTGCAAAAAGATTAAATGATGATTGGAACAGTTATCCTGCAATCCCAATAGTCACTGGTTTCCTTGGAAAGGTAGAACAGAAGCTAAAAAAAAATCGAAACGATTTCATTCTAAAACAAGTCTCTCATGTGGGAATCATTTGATAATGGTTTTGTTTTTGGTACCTATAATGTTGTAGGGCTGGAGATCTTGTGCAATTACTACTTTAGGTAGGGGAGGTAGTGACTTGACCGCCACAACCATTGGAAAAGCATTGGGGTTTCGAGAAATTCAGGTCAGTGCATCTGTTCAGGGTCTGAATTTGTATGTCATAAAGCTACTGATGCATAAAGATGGTACCGTTTTTTATTCTTTCTTGGAATGAATGTCATCTTTTTCATAATCAACATGCATCTAAATTCTAAATCTTTAAATCAACTAAACCAAAAGTTGTAACAAAATAAATATACTAGTAAATTTAGGACCTGTTTCCTGCATAATGCAACTTTTTTAAGGCACAACAGCATTATTCGGTTTATTGCAGGTATGGAAAGATGTTGATGGTGTTTTGACCTGTGATCCTAACATATATCCACGTGCTGAACCTGTACCATACCTGACATTTGAAGAGGCAGCCGAACTTGCTTACTGTGGTGCTCAGGCAATATTTTCCTCTTTTTTTTTTTCTCTTTTTCTTCTTATTTTTTTGATTCATTCTTTTTCTTATTAAAAAATTGGGGAAGGGGATGGGGTTGAACTTAGTATTTGGTGCCAGCATACAACCACTTCGCCATTCCAACCGTGTCTTCGTGTTTGAGCTCTATTCTTGTAGGTGGTTTAATGATCATTTAATTGATGTAAACATGGCTAACCAAGTGAATTTGGATATTCATCAACTCCTTCAGGTTCTGCATCCACAATCCATGAGACCAGCTAGAGAGGGTGATATTCCTGTTAGGGTTAAAAACTCTTACAATCCTAAAGCTCCAGGAACTCTCATCACAAGGAGTAGAGATATGAGTAAGGTTTGTAGCAGCAAATAGTTCTTGTAGCATTCTTTAATGAAATCTGAAGGGATCCGATCATTCTTTTCCTAATTGCAGGCAGGACTGACCAGCATTGTTTTGAAACGGAATGTCACCATGTTGGATATTGTCAGCACACGAATGCTTGGTCAATTTGGCTTTCTTGCAAAGGTTTGAACGCCGTTCCTTTATTTTAATGCTCTCAGCTCATTTGGATCTCTAAGTTGCGCAATTGATCTGTATCATTTTTTTATCTGTGCAGGTATTTTCTATCTTCGAAGATTTAGGCATATCTGTGGATGTCGTAGCTACTAGTGAAGTCAGTATTTCCCTGACTTTGGATCCATCAAAACTTTGGAGCAGAGAGTTGATTCAGCAGGCAAGCAATATTCTTCATGCTTTAATTAATCGTATCATGTGACAAATTTTATGCTTGATCTGAAGAAGAATTCTGAATCATTTCGAGCGTATATTTTCCTTTGACAGGAACTTGATCATGTTGTAGAAGAACTTGAGAAAATTGCTATTGTCAATCTGCTTCAACACAGATCTATCATTTCTCTCATAGGGAATGTCAAGAGATCCTCACTTATACTGGAGAAGGTACAGCATCATCTACAAGATGAGAACTTCAAAATCATCTTTGAATTTGATTCATTGATTGTATGAGATTCGGAGTAAGCAAGCATGGGGTTTGTCTTTACTGCATTTTTTTTAATGGTTGAATAATTCCGACAGGCATTTCACGTTCTTAGGATCAATGGAGTTAATGTTCAAATGATCTCTCAGGGTGCATCTAAGGTCTCTTCTACACAATCCTATTTAGTGCAAGATAAAAAGTGATATTTCTTGATAGGGCTGTCATTACTTGCAGTCCGTATTTATGTGAATCTAGATATTCGATTTCATCGAGGTGTCTGTTCTGTTTTACCTTTTCAGGTTAATATATCATTGGTTGTAAACGACAACGAAGCAGAGCAGTGTGTGAGGGCACTTCATGCAGCATTCTTTGAAAGTGAGCCTCCCCGTAGTTCTGCCAATTGATGAGATGAGAAGTTCATGGATTCATTTGATTTAAGAGTTTATGAGTTGCAACATGGAAGAGATGGTAACAGTTTTGGTTTGATGTTGTAACCATTTATATACATGTAAAATGTAAGGACAGGTGACATGGATTGTTTTACTATTTGCCTGCTTGTCTGATTGATACTACTTAAATTCCTACATGGCATTTAATGGAACCCCAGTTTTATAAAAGGTTCATATTTGTGTCTGCATTTCAGAAGAGTTTGGGACTTTTCCATTTTCCAGCTCCTGCAGTGTTTGGAAACAGAAAAAATATATTGACTATCCCATTTGCAGGTCCTGGAATATTTGACTTGTTCTTTACCTGGAGAGTTATTACAACAACGTTATCCGGTAAAGAGTAGGAGCCATCGATGCCTGAAAATGCTGAAATATGAGAGCTCATCATATCATTGCCATCCTACAGCAAAGGAACATCAATGAGATAAGCATGGAGGGCCAACATCACAAAAAATCAAATAAAGTTTGTACTTCACCTGTTCAGAGAAAGCTAAAAGAAGTGGAGAATATATCTCTCTTGGCCAACCGTGCGACACCACTTCGCCCCCTCTCCTACGTGATTGATTCCAGAATTCGATTACGCTTGACACTTTCAGAATCTTGGACAAAGAACATGGAGACGAGCTATGCTTACTGTTAAACCCTCACATCCTTCAGGGTCACAAACTGTTTCATTTACCAAGTTCCTGTGAAGATTCAGCTCAATGTAGCCATCAGCCAAGCTGGATACCCCTACCGAACGATCCATCAACACCGAGAGCTCTGTGCTATTGTCTTGCACGTAGAGTCCAAGATTAATCTGGAAGAAAGCAGTTTGACAGGGCAAAGAATCAATTTATTTTCAATTTAACACAACTTATGCATTTACTAGACATTAGCAAACATTGCAGATATACACAATTATATAGATAGATAGATATAGATAAAACGAGTCTATTAATTGTGTATTATAGAATGGCTGAAATACAACTGCAATTTATTGAAAAGAAATGTACATAATTTTTCAAGGGAAGAAATATACGGGGCAGTAATTTCCAGCAACTGGTTGGTTCATTTTGAAGTTCCCAGTGCAGCTGCTATGAAGTCATTGGGTAAGAACCGATCAGAGTGAATGTAATAATCACGTTGGAAATATTAACCATAAAATAAGGTGTTAGCACTGACTGAATATAAAATTATATAAGTAAATAATAATTATATCGTGGTGAACTACTACCTTAGAAGTATATTCGGTCTAATCTGTGTAATCGCAATAGTTGATCGAATGCTCCTGAAGTTAGTACGGTTTCTTCAAGAATTCGTACATCCGAAAACTGGAGCGGATTAAGGTGGAATTACTCTCCACTTACAATAGAAAAAACATAGGAGTAGAAGAAAGGGAGCTTAGGGAAAACAATGCTTCTCAAAGTTATTTGTTTTTGGTGTGTTTAAAATGAGCTCAAATAGCTCATATTTATAGTACAAAAGTAGGAGTAAAATAATAAAATATAATAATTAATTGATTTAATTAAATCCTTATAATTCATGTTAAATTATCTCAAATTAAATCAAAATGACCATAAATAAAAAACGGTTTTCTATAATAAATCTGGATATACAAATGATTCAGGTTCATAATGAATCTAGACATACAAATAGTTCTGGTTCAAACGAGTTTTGAGTTTTGAACGTTGATTAGATAACTAAAACGTGTCTTAAAATTAGCTAGTAACTAAAACGCGTTTATACACATAATTACTTTGTTAAAAAATTATTTTTAATATTCAAAATTTTAAACCATTCAAACATTAAAAATATTATAGTCTTAGAAATAATATCTTTTAACACATGTTAACCAAAAAAATTAAGGCATAAAGATAATTTTAACCCCTAACGTTTATAGTTTTTGTCGTTTTGGCCCTTATTTTTTTTTGGGATAAATTTAGCCCTTAACCTATATCTTTTTGATAAATAGCTTATTTTTTAACTAGCTTGATGACTGGACCGTTAAAAATTTAACGATGATATATATATAGAATATAATTTTAAATGACATGAAATGTAACCTATCAAATATATATATGTAATATAATTTTATTTTAATATAAAATATAAAATAATTAAAATTAAAATAAAATATTAAAAATTAATTAATTCTAAAATAAAAGATTATTAAACATTCTTAACTCTAACTACGATAAAATCAAAATCTTATTCGAATTGTGTTTATATTTTATTTTAGAATAAATATAATAAAAAAATATATACACAATTCGAATATAAAAATATATAAAAAATATAATAAATATAAAAAATATAATAAAAAATATAAACACAATTCGAATAAGATTTTGATTTTATCGTAATTAGGGTTAAGAATATTTAATAATATTTTATTTTAGAATTAATTAATTTTTAATATTTTATTTGAATTTTAATTGTTTTATATTTTATATTAGAATAAAATTATATTTCATATATATATATTTGATAGGTTATATTTCATGTCATTTAAAATTATATTCCATATATATATCATCGTTAAATTTTTAACAGTCCAGTCATCAAGCTAGTTAAAAAATAAGCTATTTGTCAAAAAGATATAGGTTAAGGGCTAAATTTATCCCCAAAAAAGAATAAGTACCAAAACGACAAAAACTATAAACGTTAAGGGTTAAAATTATCTTTATGTCAAAAAAGAATAAGTGCCAAAACGACAAAAACTATAAACGTTAAGGGTTAAAATTATCTTCATGTCAAAAATTAACTAAATTAAAACTAATCAAGTCAAATATCGGTGACAAAATAGACGTACAAATTTTAGAAGTCTTCAACCAAGATATAACAAATTTTCTATATAAACCAAACTCTAAATACATTTCCACTCAATATGGGATATTTGAAGTTCCCAGTGCAGCTGCTATGAAATCACTGGGGGAAGAAACGATCAGAGTGAACATAATAATCATTAGTAGGATAAATTAAATAATGTATTATTCTTGTGACGATAATAATTAATTGAATATATTTATTTCATTAATTTTATATTTTATTTTTTTTAAGTAAAGAATAATTTGGTAAAATTCATTTTTTTAATTTAATTTACGATAAATATTAATAAACATCTATCTGATAAAAAAGATGTGATAAAAAAATTAATAAAATAAATGTATTTGATTAGTTGGTCTTCTAAATAATGTGATGGGACTAAAAAAGAAATTATATCATGAGTCATTCTCACTATGTCATTCATGAGATCAACCAATTAAATACATTCATTTATTATGGGTCATATTCGCCATAACAAAGATATTGGATGATAATATGATTTGAAGATAGATAAAAGATGAATTTAAAGATTCGAAGGTATAGAAAGAGAATTTTTGAGAAAAATATTTTTTTACCTTTTAAAAATAAATAAAATTTTAAAATAAGTCATTTGTTATGCATATTATCATGCTCAAAAAAGACGATGGTTATTAATCCCGCGTTAGAAAAAAAAGAAGGTCTTGAGATATATAAACGGTAGCACTGTACATCCTATCATAAATGTATCTTAGGAAGAGAGCAATGGTCCCGTGACAAATTGTATTGGAGCGACACTTTAACTGTTCAATTTCACATCGAACGCCCATGAAAGAGGTAGGTAAGATGAACAATTGTGACAAGAGATAAATCACGAGAATAAAAATATAATTCTAGATTTTTTTTTTCATTTAAGCAAATAAATTAACGCTCTACTGTAAATTCATTTACGTGGTAATCAAATAAATTAAATGGGGAATGAATGCTCAAAAGCTTTGTATTTCTCTATTAAACCGTAAAAAATTTCTGAATGAATTCAAAATTTTATAAATTTAATTTTATTTATTTTATTAAAATTAAGTTATAAAATAAAAAATAATTAAAAATATTAAAAATTATTAAATTAATTTTTTAAGTTTGAGTTTAATTTTTAATTTTTATGATATATATTAATATAAAAATATAAAATTATATACGTTAAATAAAAAATATTATTTAAATTAGAATCAAACTATATTATAATATAATAAATAATTATAATTAAATTTATTTAATAATTTAAAAAGTTAATTTAAATTTTATAAATTTAATTAAAATAAAAAATTTAAATTATAAAATATAATATATAAACTTAAATAATTTTTAACATTTTAATTCGAATCAAATTTCATTCCAAAAATAGAGACATCGACACTCGACAGCCTGACAGAATACATACATGGATAAATGTACGGACATGTCTTAGCGGTTACAATTTACCATGTCTTGCCCTTCTTCCCAAGCCATGAATCCATTAAAGTGCTGAAATCTCCGTGTCTTTCTACTTTCTTCTTCCTCTTCCTTTCCCATTTTGGTGTTTGAATCCACGCTGACTGCTCAGGCTCTGCCATGGACAACAACAACAACGAAAGCAAGGATGTTATCCGGTTAGAGCGTGAATCTGTCATCCCCATTCTCAAACCCAAGCTCATCATGACTCTCGCCAACCTAATTGGTATTCCCTCTTCATTTTTGGGTCCTCTTTATTTCCCACTTTTACTCGATTCTTACTGTTTTTATGTGTTGCAGAACATAGTTCTGATCGGGCTGAGTTTTTAAAGTTTTGCAAGAGAGTTGAGTACACTATAAGAGCTTGGTATCTTCTCCAGTTTGAGGATTTAATGGTATTACAAACATAATACTTCAACCCTTTTTTGTTCCTAGTTCTTTCCTTTTGTTCTAATTTTAGTTGGTTTATGTTTACAGCAATTGTACTCTCTCTTTGACCCTGTACATGGGGCACAGAAATTGCAGCAACAGAATTTGTCTTCTGAAGAAGTAGATGTTCTTGAACAGAATTTCCTGACATATTTATTTCAGGTATTCTTGCATGTTCTATACAAGCAATTGGTATTGATATTAGTGATCTAAATTGCGGTTGAGTGAGGCCGCATTGTTGCGGACATAACAGATGCTATTGCAGTATGGCAGACGAGTATTGCAGTTTCAGACAGTGTCAAAACTGCTTTATCACAGCCACTATAGCGGTTGGGGACTGCTATTTAAATCCCTGGTTGATATGATAGGACTGGAATTTCATTTATGATAAGTTTGTCTTTGATGTTTCCCCTAGAAAGACTAGAGTTGAATCCAGCAACACAATATATGGAACATTTGTTTTGTTACAAATTTAGCTTCACATTGGGATTTGAGATTCCCTTTGGTCTACAGGTGATGGAGAAGAGTAATTTTAAGATTGCTACAGATGAGGAGATTGATGTTGCACTTGCAGGGCAATATCTTCTTAATCTTCCCATAGTAGTCGATGAATCTAAGGTCATCTTCAACTTCTTATTTGTATATTTTCAATTTATCATGCCTAATTATTGAATCTTTATTTGAATATATAGTGCAGATTTTATTCTGTGTTGTTTAAATTTTTGGCTGAATGCAGATTGACAAGACACTTCTGAAGAAATATTTTTCAGAGCACCCCCAACCAAACCTTCCAGATTTTGCTGATAAGGTTGTTATTACAATTTAGCATAGAAGATGCACAATTGTTAGTGTTGTTTTGGACAATCACTAGTAGGGCAAAGGTTCTCTTTTATTTTGACATACAACAAACTCAATAACGATGAAACCTAAAGGGTTTTCTTATTGAACTTATATCTTTATTGAGCCTTTATTTTGCACTACTTTTGTCTTTTCTCTAGGTATTTTTCATGTGGTGTTTCCTATGAATCTGCACATGACCATATGACCTAGAGTGCAGAGATTTGCATTGGTTAATGGCATATTCTTCTTCTTGAGACCTATATAAGATGATTTTCTCAATTATTTTGCACATGCCATCCTATTAATCTCAAGTTATTTTGTACTCATAAAATATATTACAAGTGCAGCATTAAAGCTATTTTAGGTATGTTTGCTTGTATATATTTGATTCAGATGTATTAGTTGTGATCTCCTCCTCTCTCAAGCTAAGTATATTTCTTTCCGTCTTCAGTACATTATCTTCAGACGCGGGATAGGCATTGATCGTACAACTGATTACTTCTTCATGGAGAAGGTGGACATGATCATTGCACGTCTTTGGGCATTTCTTTTAAGGCTAACTCGGTGAGTATGTTTTGGGAAATTAATAACTTCAATGATTTGTTATGGTATATAGTTGTTTTAAAGAACCTTTAGATACATTTGCTAATAGTATTTAGAAACTTTCTTACGGTTAAGCCAGTGGAATGTAATTTAACAAAATTTCTCCGACTCGAAATATATTGGAATTAGTATGATTGGAAGGTTGAGGAGTGTTTGACCATTCTGCGGTCTTCACTTATTAAGGGTCCTAAATTGTTCATTTAGTGCTGAACAAAATATAGAGTTGGACATGACATGCTTATAGTATTTATCTTCTCTTCCTCATAAATTTGATTACATGCATTATTTTCTTCTTTTTAATGGTTTCAGTAATATGATCCTTACAGGTTGGAAAAGCTTCTGGGCAGGAGATCAAGAGGGCGACGTAATAAAGAGCCAAAGAAGGATGATGAAATTAACCCTGATGCAGACAGTGAAGATTTGTGTGTTGAACGGATCCGTCTTGAAAATATGAACCTAAGGTCATGAAGTACCATCTTCTTATGCGTTATTTGAGGACAATATTTATTATTGAATATCTATACCATACATCATATAGTGGCTTTCTAAGCAACTTGATGCTTTCCATGCCATTGACATTAAATTCTAAATAGTCCAGAAAATTAACGAATTTAATACACAGCTATTTTTTGGCTTGATGTTTAAGTTTCAGTACTAAATAATATTTGAGTATGTCTTTCCTCTTGAATAGTAATGTGATTTTATTATTAACATCATGTCTGTCTTGAATTTCTGGTGGTGTCATTACTGAATAACTTGCTTATTCTATATTAAGCAGCATCAAGAACTTGGTGGGCAAGACTACAATCCAAGAGCCTACTTTTGATAGGATAATTGTTGTTTACAGGTACTGCATGTTGCATCTTAGAATACAATTCTCTAATTGAGATAAATTAGAAAATAGTCTTTCTCGGTTCATTGATATGAGTATATTAGAAAGACAGTTTGTTGGTCTATTTTATTGAGGTCGAACATATTGATTGGTGGAACTGTATTTCGAAAGTACCTCTGTCTTTTATTCTATTGGCCTTGAGAGATGATCTTGTTTGGAAAGAAAAAAGGAAGGAAAAGGACACCAAGACAGAATTTTCTATGGACAGGAAATCTTTATTTTCTCAAGGAAAAAAGGCTAAACTACTGTTGATCTGGTGTCTTCCTAAATTAGTTTAATAGAACTTGTGAAGAGCAATGTATAGAAATCTAAGAACTTAAGTGAACTTGCAGGAGAGCAAGTGCAAAATCAAATGTGGAACGAGGAATATATGTAAAACATTTCAAAAATATTCCAATGGCGGATCTGGAAATAGTCCTTGTGAGTCTCTCTTAGCTCTTTTCTCAAAGCTTTTATACGACATTTTATCATGTGTATGGTATTATTTTTGTTTCTTCTTAACAGCCTGAAAAGAAAAATCCTGGATTAACTCCTATGGACTGGGTCAAGTTTCTTGCCTCTGCTGTTGTGGGTCTGGTCAGTTAAGCAACGATGTTTCTGCCACCTTTCCTCTTCTCCCCACCATTTTTTCTTCCCCGCCTGCTATTCATAATGACTTATTACATTATTATGGTGCCTTTATTCACAGGCCACTTTGTTTAGTTCTCTTCAAATGCCTACAACTGATCTCTGGGTCATGTTTGCCATCTTGTCAGCTGTGATTGGTTACTGTGCTAAGACATATTTCACGTATGGTTTCCTCCATCTTTGATTAATATATGTAATGTGCCTTATGGACTTTGCTATTGATATGTGAAAACCCCATTATTGGGGACTCGATGTCGATGGATGCATTCTGGAATATAAACTGGACTGATTAAGGGATTTACTCTTAATTATGTATCATCAACCATGTTCTCCCCTGTGCCTCTAGTTGTCTGTCTATGCCGATATACTGGTGTCTCTGTTCTTTGATGTGTTCGAACATGTTTTATCAATTGATTTGTGTTATCATTTTCTTATTGCCGTTTAGGTTTGAAGCAAACATGGCTTCATATCAGAATTTAATAACACAATCCATGTATGACAAACAACTCGATAGTGGAAGGGGAAC
Source organism: Abelmoschus esculentus (assembly GCA_035048815.1). Classification (NCBI taxonomy): domain Eukaryota; kingdom Viridiplantae; phylum Streptophyta; class Magnoliopsida; order Malvales; family Malvaceae; genus Abelmoschus; species Abelmoschus esculentus. Next base: position 3,762,105 of record JAUCBN010000026.1, on the reverse strand, counting down.
TTTGCTTCACTTGTGTGATGATGTGATTCAACAGGAAGTAAGTTGCATTTTCCTTAATTTTTATCTTGTCCCGCAGAAAGCAATGAGACGATAGTATCTATTAATTACGTATTAAAAGCAAGAGAAGCTGTATAGCCTTCACCATTTGGGCCTTAATTGCTAGTTACTTGGTTGCCAAACTTTTGATGTGTTGTGCATATATGATTATGATGTCCAACACAGAGTCTATCTTTTAAATTAACTTTGCCATTTGTTTATTTTCCTTCCGTTCCACATGTTTCCTTTTTTCTGAACAATAATATTGTCTGCAGGTGAAAGAGGTGATAATCTCATTCTTTATCCTCATGGAGCAAGGTAAAGCTACCATGGAGGTATGCATCATCATTCCTTGCTTTATAGACATGCTTCAGCATGACAAATTTTTATGTTGGCCCATTTCAGTAGTACATAACCTTTTAATAATTCAATATAGGATTTGGATGTAAGGTGCGAGGAACTGATTAAAGAGGAATTTGACGAGAGCTGTAACTTTGATGTGGATGATGCAGTTGAAAAGCTAGAGAAGTTGAAGATCGTTTCTCGGGTTTTTATTTTCCACCTCAACAAACTTTATCCTATTCACAGTCGTTAAATATATTCAGTTGTTGTGTTCAAGACTTAAAGTCGAATAGATTTCCGATTTCGTGTAGGTAAATTGGTTTGTGAATGTTTTTGAACTCAGGATTCTATCGGCCGATACTATTGTGTTGGACTGAAACGTGCGAATGAGATTATAGGTGTAACCACCGAGGAACTCGTGCTCAAGGCAAGACAGGGTTCTATTTCAACTTAATGCTGTTGTCCTGGTAAGTTGGGACATTTCCGCACACGCACACGCACACGCACGTACACGTATATTTCAATTCTTTTGTTATACTATTAATGGAGTAGTAATTTGAGGTTTTGGGAAGTGTAAACCCTTTTCTGTCACTGGTGCTGTTATGGTTTGATCTTTCATTATGAATTATGGTCATTTCTTCCTCACTACCTTTTCCATTGAATTTAGACTCAGGATGGTGGTGAGTGGAGCATATACCTGTATGAATCTGAAGCTTGTGTCATGTGCTACTGAGGTTATTGGTTGGAACCCTAAAATCCTTTGTATGCGGTCTGACCAGAAGCTAAGCGATTGTACACAACTTTAGTATATATATACTATATTCCTGATCTCAATGTGAGGGTTTCATTTCCTCTCATCTCCGTGTGTGATGTAACATAATATTTTTGGGTATGTTGCTTGGTTGTAGCTTTGTGAAATGCATTGAGTTTTTTTTGTTTAGAAGGATGAGATTAACGGTGAGTTACACGAAGATTATCACTAAAAAATTATGAATTAATTTTAGTTATTCATTTTATATATAAAATTATGAATTTTACATCTTATGTAAGTGAATACTATCGTTATATATATTACGTATAGATGAAGTCTTATATTATTTTTTTGATTGAAGAGAGAAAAAGCGTCGACCACATGCTTCATTAAAAATCCTCCCTAAACCTAATGGAGGAAAAAGAGTACATGTGGAACGGCTGTAACAGAAACAACATTTTAAAAACCAGTAGACAAGAGCCAAAAAGCCAAAATAAATTACCCACAAAGCAATCAAAATAACCTCAAACTAAAAACAAAATGTTACCTAATACCCGTATTATTATTTTTAAATCGATAACATAAATCATTATTTACCAGACTTTGAATACTATCAGACAGTTCTTTAAAGAATATCTCGCTAATCGCTTGATCCTGTAAATCTTTCACTAGTCCATCATAAACCAAATTAAACTCCCGACTAGTGTATTCTATGTGAACCTCCCAAGAACTTTGAATCATCTCTTAGATAACAACAAAACCATTAGCCATCTAAATCATTTCTCTATAAGTCACACAACTAATAGTCTCACGACTATCTGATTCAAACTTTACACGGCGATAATCACAATTAATAGGTCTTATAATATTTTTTTATACGATACAAAAGGATTTTTTTACGCAATGTAAAACTTTTAAGTTTTATATATTTTAGATTATTAAATAAAGATAGATGGATGATTGGGATAATAGTAACAAAATAAAGATTGATGTTTAAAAAAATTATAAAAATTAATCATAATTTTTTATCTTTTATCTGATGGTCTAAAAATAGAATAAAAGTAATTGATTGATCTTATATAATAGAATAAAGATGCATGTACATATATAAGGTTAGTATCTACTTATATAATCTAAAATTGAATTGGTCTTATATATTTTTAGATTGTTAGATGATGTAATGTATGAATAAAATTATTTTTTATTTTTTTTATGTGATAATTTTTATATTTTTTATTGTTAATCTTAAACATCTATTTACCCTCATCTAATGGTTTAAAAAAGTTGTAAACTTTTTAAGTTCTATAGTGTATTTTTTTTAAAATTTTACACGTTTTCTTAGATTTTTAATAAAAACGGATGATTAAAATTAATAATAGATTATTAAAGAATATCGTTTAATAAATAAATAAATAGTTAATTTCAATCATCGATTTTTTCATCCAATAATTTAAAAGAACATATAAAGTAAAAATTTTATATTTTATGTAAATGAACAAGATCCACTTACGTGATATAAAATTTAATTTTATATTAATTTATAACTATTAAATAAAATAAATTGTAATTTAAAAAATAAAAAATAATCTCAATTATTCATTTATAAATATATCTCCCAAGGAAGCCATGTTTGAGTAGGACTCTTTAGTTCCTGTACAACAAGACAAGTGATGGCCGACCATAGAAGTGTTCAAGCTTGGCTGTTTTGTCAGGACTCATCACCACTTGGTCGACTCATATGGATGGCACCAGCGTTGCCATGTCTAGTTGCCTGCACAGTATAAAATTTAACCTTTTATATTTAAAATTTTTATTAATATAATATTTTTACTATAAAATAATAACTTATTGTTAAATTTTTATATTATATTAAAATATAATATAATATTTATGAAAGAAAAATAAAATATATAAAAGACTAATAAAGAGTTAATTGATCAAAATTTTAAATATAGGTGTTTAAATTTATTGAATTGTTTTAATTAGGATCAAATTAGTAGAACATATAAATTTTATAATCAATTTGAAAAAAAATACCTAGTTCAGGTACTAATATGAAATAAATACCAACTTGAGAGATGGTCCGATATTTATTTGAAAACAAAAATTCTATACGTACTAAACAAAAATCTTCTACCTTTTATTAGAGTAAAAATCTTCTACCTATTTATCATATCTCTATCTATGCCTCATGTTAAAAATTTCTAAAAAATTAAATTTTAAACTATAACCCTATACCTTACACCCTAAAAAATACACTATATCCCTAATTCCCTAAACTCTAAACCTATACCTTAAACTCTAGATAAATGCATAAAAGTCCTATTTTTTCATATCATTCTTCCACTCGTTTATTACTAATAAAGGACATATTTAAGGGTAATATTAGATAATTCAACTTATTTTCCATATTTCAGCATCCGATTACGTAATTCATGAATTTATCTATTATTTGGCATAAAACAGATGCATTCGATGGTTTTCTCTCTTGGACAGGAAACTACATCATAGAAACTGCCAAACAAGAATATGGATGCTGGAACTAAAAGCTGGAATGTAGATAAGCACCCGTCACGTCAACAATTTGGAGGTTGCGACAGTAGAGTAAAGATGACAACTAGTGTTGGATAGAGAGTAAAAAAGATGTCGATCATAACAGACTTAAAGCGAAAGAAAGCCAGAGCAGATTAATGGAGTCAAGCCAAGGTCAAAGGTCAACGCGGGAATAAAAAGTTATTTTAGAAAATAAAATAAAGTGTCATAGTTTAATAATGAGTTGTATTCTTTTTCTTGTATAACTCTTTCCTTATGTGGAAGACTTTAACCTAGGGCTTGGCCTATATAAGCCACCCATTAGGGTTAGGAAGAAGGGAGTCGGATTCCCATAGCAAAAACCTTAAGCCGCCGACTACACCATATTCTAAAACCCTCTCGAGGTTTAGGTTGTTTGTGGAGTAGTTGGGGAAGAACGTTGTATTATATTTGATATTTATTAATTCAAACCTATTTTCATAGTTTATTCTCTTTTGGCAATTACTTTCTTTTGCATATGAGCTCGGTAAGATAGTATGTAAAGAAAAACATATTTGTCTAATATCGGAAGAGTTAGGTTCACGAAACGAGAGAATACAGTCTTTGCTCAAGGGCATTGATTAATCCGGTTTAGAGATAAACCACCCGGGATTTCAGCGACTAAAAGAAAGCATACAATCGGTTGTTATTCACCCTTGATTCACGCCGGAAGGTATCATCAAGACGTGAGTTTCAATAGTTCTCTTCGCTTAGGGATAAGGAGAAGACATACAAGGATGCTCTGTCGAACTATGAAAAATTGAATTGTCGACAAGGCATAATCCCGCCTAGGCAGCGGCGGCGACCCTTAGCGCAACCCACCGAGGTGGCAAGTCAACCCATTACATTAATAAGTGGATAAATAGTGCAACTGAACTCCCCTCTACAAAACACTCAACCTGACCTTACTTCTATCATTATTATTATCTTTCTTTCTTTAGAAGTATAGATTTAAGAAATAGTGAAGTCGATCCAATCCCTGTGGGTTCGATAACCTTAAATACTACAATTTGGTGAAAGATGGAAAAACATAGGACTTCCAAGCCTTCACCAACCCTCTAATTTGAAACGGAGGCACGAATGGAAGCATGGGAAAGAGGTAGACGATTTGCACCCCTTTTATTATGTATCTTTTTATACCTCACCTTAAAAAATACTTCAAAATTTAAATTCTAAACCCAAACCTTTGTTTCTATATCCTAAACTCTAAACCTTACGTCATAAAAAGATATACCTTACTCTTAATTTTCTAAACCCTAAAAACAATCCCTATCCTTAAACCCTAAACCTTAAACTTATTATTTTAAACTAAAGACACTGATTAACGTACAATAAAAAGCAAATAATTTACATCCTATACTAATTTGAGAGAAAGTGTCTGATTCTAGTTCGAAATACGCAAACCTTTTATTTTTGGTTTATTACAAAATGTAATACTACACAGAACCTAGTGTCTGGTTTTATTTTTCTAATAATATTTAGGATTTTACATGCCTATAATTCAGATTACAAATCTACTACACTTCGTCTACAAAACTAAACCTTTCTTCCAAGCTCTACTCCATGTTCTTCAGATTCACTGTCTTTGCTATGGATTTGAATCGGCTTGTAAGTATACAGCCGAGCACAACACAGGTAATAAACAAGATTAACCACTTGCAAGACAGTGAGCAGCCAGTAAAAATACTCCAATTTCCCCTGGTTCAAGTTGGTATCCGGCAGCCAATTGGACCCATCAGCTCCAGCACTGTACTTATGGACTACAGAAACCAGCATCGTGCTCACATAATTCCCAAGTGAAATGGCTGTCCAAAACAATGCGGTTGCCGTACTCCTCATGCTTTCAGGCGACTGATCGTAGAAGAATTCCAAGTGTCCGATCGACATGAATGCCTCGGCAATTCCATGGAGACTGTACTGAGGCACAAGCCAGAATACTGATATGGGGATGGTCACATTTGCCTTGTCTTGAATCCCATGTGCTAGTGCTACTTCTTTACGTTTCACTTCAATGAAGCCGGCTACTAGAGTGGCCAATATCGATATCACGAATCCGATTCCCATTCGATGCAAGAACGTGATGCCACGGTCGAGTCCGGTGTATCTTCGGAAAATACGGACTAACACGAGGTCGTACAAGGCGATGGTGGAGAGCATTGAGACCATGGTGAAGACTGACATGGAACCAGCAGGGATCTCAAATGTGTTGGTGAGGTGTCTGTCCATGGTCTTGGCCTGTTGGAGGGAGAATGTGTTTTGCTGAGCATAGGCTGTAATGAGTAGGATTCCGGCAGCCCATATCGGTCCCATTCGGATCACTGATTTCAGTTCCTCCACTCGGTGGACAGTGTTCAGTCTCCATAGATTAGGAGCTTGCGCGGATTTTATTACAATATCTTCTTCTGTCACTATGGCTGCCTTGTCTAGGAATCTACAAGTCACCATAGGTATGCAAATTGCACGTGAAGTAACACGTAAAAAACAGGTTTTGTTTTTTTGCTAATTAAAATGCCAATTATTGTAGTGATCAAGTGGGTGACAGTGTGAATAAGATGTAAGCTTTATGGTGGTCCATCTTCTCCGAATTATTGTACTATTTTCAGAAAGTATTATGTCTTTTTCTGCATATTTCAAAGTCCCCCACTTACAATGACAACTGGTCTCAGATTTCAGAAAGGACAAAGAAAATATTGGAAACAATCAAATCGATGGAAAGTAATCTTATCTGCTTACAGAGAAAGGAAAACCATTTAGGAGACCAGAAAATCAGAAATGAAGATGAAGCTCATAATGCGTTGAGAGGGTACGGGTGGAGTCGGGTTAAGTTTTAGCTCATTCGAATTTGATTTGATCATAAGTACCTTAAACTAAATCTAACCAAAATCTTTTTTTAAAAAAACATTCGACCCAAAAACAAATACTTTAAACCTATCCCGATATGACCTATAAAAAATTAAGATTTAGTTGTAAAAAATAATTTTAGGAGATTTGATTATTTAAAAAAATATAATTTTAAGAACTAAATTATAAATAAAAAAATCAATTTTAAGGATATAATTATAAAAAATAGAAAGGGGAGAGTATTATTATAAATATCTCTAAAATTTGAACAAAAATTACATAATTAATCTCAGATCGGACCAGATATTTTATATCCTAAATTCAAATCCGACTCTATTGAAACTTAATTTTTTCATTAAAAAATTTAAACCTAACTGATCCTGATCAAATTAAAACCCGATCAAATTAAATAAAATGAATATATATTTACTCCCGGAATGATTTCCGAAGAAAAGTTAAAAAAAAATAACTTAAAATAGTCTTAAAGATTCACTAAATCCAACTATAATAGCATCAAAAATGCAGCATTAAATTATGAGCAAAGGATAAAAACGACATCAATCATGATAATGCATGCAAAGACAACTTACGTCATGTGTTGAGTGTGAACAAGTTTTCCACCTAAAGAAATCGAGGCATCAAGCTCATCATTCCGGTACAACAAGTTGGGATCGGAAACCATGGCCAACTTCCTCTTCTTGAACGCCGACACACACACCTGTATCAACCGGGTAAACGGGCTTCCTGCAGGATCCATGTGTCGGTAAAGCGGATACCCGACGACGAAAGTAATGATGGACAGGAACATGGCGATGGTAGGAATGCCAAGGCCCCATCCCCACCCAATGTTGTCTTGAATGTAAACAAGAACTGTCACAGCTAACAACATTGATGCCCCCATCACGAAGTAGTACCAATTGAAGTATTTCCATGTCTTGGTTGATTGTTTCGGGTTCGTTTCGTCGAACTGGTCTGCCCCGAATGCCACCACACATGGCCGGATTCCACCCGATCCCAAGGCTCCCAGCAACAGAGATCCGTATAGGATAGCCAACTGCCCTGTCGTAGCTTGTTGGCACACTTGCTCACCTTTACATGGAGGTGGCCTAAGTTGAGGAAGTATTGCAGATAGTGTCAAAGATGTCATACCCTGAAAGCAAAGGGAAAACTCAATTACAAGTTCCAACCGCTGTTACAGTAACGGACCGTTATTTGAATTCCTAGCAGATATCGGAATCTTACTATTTGGTATACAACGGAAGCGACCGTTATAGTCCAGAATCGACCGGCGTATGAATCCGATATGAAGGCGCCGAGCAGCGGCGTCAAGCTTGCTGTTCCACCAAAGTTTGTGAGAGTGTTTGCTGCTTTGGTTAATGGCATATGAAGCTGTGTTGTTAAGTAGCTTATCATATTAGTGTTAAATCCTACCACTGCCAACTTCTCACAGATCTCATTTGCTGCAACATTTGCATTAAAAACAGATCAAAACTAAACTCAAAGTACCAAAGTCCCATATTTTTAATCCAGATTCATGTGAAATCACAGAAGATGTGTGTAACTTACAGAAAATGAAGGGCATGGTGACCAACCCTCCCTTGGACTTCATAACTTTGTTTCCTGTAGGATCCTTCTTCTCCATTCTTTCCATCTTAGTGTTCTAGATAGTAGAGATAGCTGCTACCTGAAATGAATGATGCCCTCACACACCTATTTATAGGGAGAAATTATTAGATCGACAGTCTTATCGTATTATCTATGATCTCAGCCAATAAAATTCATGTTAGAAAAAATTTTAAATAACTATTCATTCTTATTTATACGTAGGAAATAGATAAAGAATCACTTTAGGTAAAAATGACAGTTGAATATTATTGGATAAGACCATAAATGACGTAGTAAGTTAAGAGAAAATTATTAGGTGAACCATGTTTACCATGTTATCCGTGGTCCTAATCAATCAGAACCATTCATCTCAATTTTTTTAAGGTGAATTATCAACTATTTTCTACATGTAATTAGCGGGTGGATAGTTATTATATAATTACTTAAAGATCAACGATTATAATTATTTGGACTATAGATAACGTGACGAATAAGTTTTACCTAATAATCTCCCTAAATTAGTACATCTGATAGTTTTTCATTCATAGGGCTTGTTGAAAGGATTTTAACTCTAACATGCAAACCATTACCCACAATCTATTTTTAGCATAGGTGAAAGGGTAATAATTAATTGGATAAAATACACAATAAGTCACTTAGTTATAAGTTTAATAACAAATATATCATTTCTTTTAAAAATTATAATTGATTTATTTAATTATAAGTTTAGGAACAAATTTATTCCCTTCTTTTAAAACATGTCACTCTTCTTTTAGATAATTAAAAGTAACGGTTCAGTAACTTAATTATAAGTTTAAGAACAAATAGATTACCAAATTAAAATTTTATAATATATAAGTTACTTTATCTTTAAAATTCAAACAAAGGCATGGTATATTGATAATTTTAGTCCTCGAAACTTATGCATTTCATTAATTAAAGTTAAAATTGAAAGTTTGATTGGTTAAATTTAGAGTTATAAAGATTATTATGAAAAGCTCCTATTAGTATTTAATTTTAACTTTATAAATATTAATAAGAGTATTTTAAAATTAAAATTTTTAACATAAGAATTATAAAAACTATTTTACTTTTAATAATTATTAAAAATCTATAAATTATCCAAATTTAACCTTTTAGCTTTTAATTGTTTACCTTCATATATTTTTATTGTGGTATTTTTAAATTAATGGATTTTTATTTTTATTTTCACATATTTATATTTATACTTAAATTTAATAATTAATTAAATTATATTAAAAATATTTATATAAATAATAAATTAGTATATAGATCATTTAAATACATTTAATAATATTATATTAAAAAAATTAATAATCTAATTAATATTAATAAAAAAATATCGATAATTAATGTAATATTTAAAGAATATAATTATATTTTTTATATATTATTTGTTTATTTAAATGATCAAATTTAATTTTATTAAATATGTTTATACAATAACTAATTGAATCAACTAATACAATTAATTATCTATTAATCGCCGAATAAAATCATTAAATAATCTTAAGTTAAATAAAAAGTTAAAGTGTTGTTGGGATCAAAAGCACTTTAAAATTATAAATAATGCTGAAAAATAATTTAAAGAAATGTACTTTTAGAGCTAAATAATTCTAACCTTTATTTACTTTTTTTTTTCTTATGTGTTTATTTTATAATTTATAATTTTTTATTTTTTTTATCTAAACAAAATTATATGATTATAATTTATTTATTGTTTAAAATTTTTATATTTCTTGATAATAATATCTAGATAAATATTATTTTATATCTTATATTAAATAATTATTTTTTTATATTTTTATCATAACAGAAGTTGATATATTTTGTGTATTAATATTAAAGAATTTAAATATTATTTAAATGTATGTTTTAAATTTATAATATTATCTTTAAAATGATCATTTATTTTTTTAAAATTATTTTTGACAATAATATAAAACATTTAAATTTTTAATCAAATAATTAAAAACATTTTTAATTTTTTTAATAAATTATCTTTTGATTTGAAAATTTTATATTTTTTCTTGTTAATTTTTTAGATAAATATTATTTTATATCTTTATATATTCTTATAAAACGAGTACAACTGTCGAAAAATATTTATTTATTAATATTTTTATCATAATTAAAATTAATATGTTTCATATACTAAAATTGAATATCATTTAAATAAATAAAGAGAGATAGGGGTTCTGCTTCTTGCTTTTCGGTGGAAGCAAGAAAAGGATAAGAATGAATGAAAATCTAAATATATTTGAAGGAAAATCTTGTTCCTATGATTAATTTGGGATCGCAACGGATCGGGTTTTAGGCTCGATCTAGATCCAAAATTTAAGTCATTTGATCTGATTTGATCTAATTAAATTTTAATTTTTTATCTTTGATCTAATTCAATATGATATTATAAAAATTATAATCCGACTTTGATTCGATCTCGATATTTTAATAAAAATTAATAAATCTTACTTAATTAAAAAAATTAATAGAAATATTAAATTTTATATATAAATATACCAGGTCTGGTCAGGAAATTTTTATCCTAAATTCGACCCGATCTGATTATATTTTTTAATTATCCAACTTAACCCAAATTTAAATTTTTTAAATAAAAAAATCTATTCCGATCGAATCAAGACCTAAAAAAAACGGATCAAATTGTCATCCTAAGACTAACAGTGTATGTGTCAAGAAACAAAGAAATGAGTTTAGTGACTCACACATTCCATCATTACTGTTTTAGGGTTTATTCTTTACTTAAGGATTCATACTTTCCAATTCATTATAATTCAATCCTCTTCTTTAACAATTATTCAATTCAGATTTTGATAAAAATTTCTTGAATTATGTATTAAACAAATTTAGTATTCAAAGCTAATAGGTTGAATATTTTATTAATAAATTAAAATAAATCTATTATGTACGTCGATTATCGTTAAATATCGTTAATATTGAATACTGTTGAATAATATTAAATTGATTAATAAAATTAAAAATCTTAAAGATTTAATATATAATTAATTTAATTAAAATTTTATTTTAAATAATTTATAATTATATATTAAAATTTTTTAATAGATTAATTTATTAATGAATTTTTTATCTTCAAATTTAGATGAAATTTTGGATACCAAATTTCAGGTTGTTATAATGAGATCAATGGTGTCGTATGCATTGACGTCATCTTCAAGATTTTCGTTATTTCATCCGATGGTGGGATTGTTGAACAAATATCCTAACACTCAATTAATTTTTTTTATAAATAAATTATTGTTAAAATTGAAAGAAATATTTTAATATGATAATAATAATTTTAGTTTTACAGATTTTTTTAATTTATAATATATAATGAATTTAACCTTTTAAGTTATGCAGCATTTAATATATGCTATTTATAAAATAAAAATTTACTAATTTTATTAAATGATGATATATCTAAAATTATAATAAAAATTTATAACTTAATAAATAAAATATTTAAATTTAGATATATTTTTAGTAAATAAAACTAGCATTATAAGATTATAAGAGGATCAAGAAAAAAACATAAGAACTTAATCCAAAGACTTGAAATAAAAGAAGAATATAAAAATTATCAAAGTCGATGATAGGTAAGTGTTAGGCTTATTTTGATTTTGATATAATTTAAAATTAATTTTTATGAACTAATTTGTAAAATTTCGTAAAGTAAATTTCTCAAAATAAATTTATCAAAAACTTGATTCAAATTTGTCAAAATAATTTATAAAATATTTTAATTTTTACTATATCAAATATACAATTAAAAGTCAACAAGTTGGTCAAAATTGATTTTTCAAGCCAAAATTTTAAAACTTTAATTTACAGTTTCGAAACATTTATGGCAGAATTATCAATTTATTGAAGCTATAGCAAAGATTTCGAACCTTTATAAAGGTTTGGAAACTTTTAACCTGTAACAGTTAGTTTTTTTTTTAAATTTCTTAAAGGTTTCGAAACTTCGAAGTTTTAAAATTTTTGTACAGGTGAACATTTAAGCTCAATTTTAATGACAACCAACGGTTACAAACGGTTAGAAAAAAATTAAGAGTATATTAAAGAGGTCTCAAAACAGTATTAAAGTAATAAAAAATTTATCCAAACATTCAAACAATCAAAAATTCAAGTTGTGTTTTATTTTTAATCTTTCTTGCAAATATTAGTGTTCTTCATTGTAATCTATTTGCTAGTGTTATTTGGGTGTGTGAGAAAGCTTATATTATGCAAACACTTACCTTGTGTGAATTTTCTAGTTTGTTTCTTTGTACTCAAATTTCAAGAATGATTTAATAGACTCTAGGTACAAGTTTATTGAGTTGTGTAACGTTACTTTTTTTCTTTAAAGGAAAGACAAATTAGTGAATTTGTGAAAAATCTTTAATGTGGTCACTAAGGTAATGGATGTAGACTTCATTGAGGAAGTTGAACCACTCAAAATCCCCTTGTAATTTTCTACATTTGCAATTTATGTCCACCACTCTTTAAAAATTTAATTCATCCCCTCTCTTGGTTTTATTCGGTCGATTACAACACTCAACAGTAAGACTATCAACAAACAACATAAAAATACATATTGCAATGAAGGTACGTTAATAATAAAGATATTACCATAATTCAATCGCAAATAAGAAACGACAAATGTAATTTTGTATCTAAATCTTGTTCGAGGATCCGAGATAGAAAGATCAACAACATAATTGATATATATTTTAAATGCCCCCTACGATATAAATTGATTCGAGTTTGAGTAATATAATATTTATGTGTAAGTTTATATCACTCAATTATGGGTAGGTTACATTTGGGTCACCTAATTATTGAAAGTTACATTTAGGTCATTTATTTATGGGTAAGGTTACATTTCGGTCACCCAATTATTAAAGGTTACATTTGAATCACTCAATTATAAATAATGTTACATTTGGGTCACCTTTTATATTTGAAAAAGTATATCAATTTGGTCATTTTTTTCTAAATCACTTGTATAACCTTGTACATCAATTAAGTGGTCTAAATGGAACCTTTAATAATTGGGTGACTCAAATATAACCTTACCCATAAATAAGTGACTTAAATATAACTTTCATAATTAGATGACCCAAATATAACCCTACCTATAATTAAGTGATCGCCCTATAAAATTTAGTAATGCTTATTTCTTTAAAATAATTTAAATGCACCTCTAAGACTTTAAATTTTTGTTACACCGAATTCTAGTTGATTTTTTTAATTAGACTCCCTCCATACTTTTAAAAATTCTCACGTTCCTCATTTTCTTTAAAATTAAGTATATCTCATTTTTGATAATTTTTTATTAAAGCTTTTATAATTTTTTTAAAAATTCAATTAGGTCTTTAGTTTTTTTAAATAATTATTTTACTATCAAAACAATAATGGCAAGCTAAGAAACAATTGTAAGTGCATAAAAGAAAAATAAATACAATGATTTATGTAAAAAAAATATAAAAGAAATATTTCAAAGGGAGGAGAGATTTTTATTATGTCGAAAAGAAAAGAATACAATTAATGATTTCACACAATAAAAATCCTGAACGATTTTTTTAAGATGAACTTATAGTGAACGAAGTCATAATTATAACAATAAAACTATTTTAAATTTACATGTAACATTAAATTTCTTTTCTTTAATTACAAAGAAAACTTGTACGGAAAGAAATTCTATTTAAATCAAGTTTTTTTATTTTTTTTTATTTTTAGATATATACCCAAATAATAAATTAGAGTTTCACACAGATTTATCAATTTTGTGTTGTAGGACTTCACTTTTTTACTACTTCTTTATTGATATTTAAGTCGGTCTAAAAAGAAATTTGAATTACAACTTCAACGATAATAAATACTGAATGATTTTTTAAGATGAACTTATAGTGAACTAAGTCATAATTATAACAATAAAACTATTTTAAATTTACATGTAACATTAAATTTTAAATCTTGTGTGATTCATTTTCTCCAAATTATTCTTATTGAAAAGTCATTTTCATCCCTCTGTGCATCTGTGTTGTAGTGTGTTCCTTAGAAAAAGTGTGGTGTCTGGTTGGCTGAACAAAGCAAGTGGTCCTAAAAACCAAACATGATGACATTGCTTCATGTTCATCAATTTGGCTTTCTTTTTGTTTCGGCTCCTAAAGGGTGGCACCATGGAAGGACAAAAGCAGGGATGCAGGGTAGGGCAGGGCCGGTACGTAACCTCGAGGAAACAATGCATGTGTCCTATGGAAGAGCACGCCAACCCCGACGTCGGCGTCGTCCGTTCCTAGGTGTCTCTTTCAGCATGCTCTTATTGTGTTGTGTTGTGATGTGATTTGCATCATATTTTTGTTCACTACTTTTAGGTTGGGAAAAGTAGTGTCGTTTCAACTTCAAAGACAATATGTATAGATAATTATGAAGGAAGAAAACGAGACGATGATGATGGTGATTTTAGACGTTTTATCGTTATTGATTTAAGTGAAGTGTCGCATTTTATTAAAATATAAAGAAAAAAGTTGAAAAAAATATAAAAAATGATGATGCACGTGTTAAAAAAATACGAGGGGGATACATGCATAATTTGAAAGTGAGTGATGCCTTATTTTTAATCATGTTACATAATTGTAATCATTAATTTTATCCGGCGTTTAAATCCAAGTTTAGTTTTTATTTTTCTTTCGAATAAAGGACTTTATTTATCATTAAAGAACCGATCAAAAATCAAAAATATCATTAATAAATATTATTATTTTCTTATTGTCGTATTAAATATATATATATATATATATATATATATTACTATATTGTGTGTTTTATTCCCGTTTACTTTTTGTACATATTATATATACACGTATATATATATTATTTTATTTTAATTCCTTATGCACCATCCTTTGCCTTATATCCATTGTTGTCATATTATTATTTCGTTTAAAGTGTTTTTTTAAATATATATATATTACATTACTTTTTATTATTATATAAAGTAACTAATTGTTTCATTTGGTTTATATTATTATTATTATTATTATTTATTTTTTATTATTATAGTTAAATAAATAAATCAAAACAAATAATAAATAATAGCCCATTTTATTTTATAATTATCGGTCCATATTCCCCAAACCAAAAGTTAATAACAAAGCCCGGATATTTAATTCTAAACCCATTAACAAAATAATTACATTAGACCCAAGTCCCTTAGGCCCATTTCTAACCCCTAGCCCATCTGATAATAAACCAGAAACCCTAATCTAATAACATCCCTTATTCCTTGCGTAGCTTGATCACGACCGTCAGATCTGAATTAGATTTGACGGTCCACGTTGAAGCGGGAGAATCCTCTGGAAGCTACACGCGCCACACGCGCGACCGATCGAATGTCTAGCAGACTGCTCCTCTTCCTTCGCCGTCCGACGATTGTGACATTGTCGGTGGTCCCCTTGTCGCTCCCATCGCCACACATACAAGAAAACACAAAAAAATATCAGAACAATACACAATTACAACCAAGTTTGCAACAAACAGAGCCAAATGAACAAATTCTAAGAGAACAATTAGACAGAAATTGCAGTAGAATCAGAGACCAACCAACAAATTTTAGAGCGGTGCATCACATAAATCCAAATAATCTCAGAGGCATATGGCAGAACCAATAGGATTTTTAGATGAAATTTTCTCAGAAACCACATGTAACTTTGGTTATTTAAACCGAATCACAATGTTGTAATCGGGGTTCCCCTACAGATATTTTCGAATCAATATAGAACACTTTTAGAGGTAATCACCTCTCTGATTTTTCTTGCATGCAACCGGGGAACCAAAAGGGAGTTTAGGTGTAGATTTTATTTTACCTTTTGAAGTCGTCTGAGCCTTCTTCCATTTCTCTTTCTTCGGCAACAATCCTAACGCCTTCGGACCGTCGTTGGTGAGCCGAGGAAGAGAGGGAGACATGGATCCTCATTTTTTGTTTTTTTCTTCCTCTTCTTTGCTTTCCAGATCCGAAAAAGAGAGATTTTCATTTGTTTTCCTAATTTTTTTAAAGGTTTTTGTTTTCTTTTTTTTTGGCTTTTGAAATAAGAGAAAGGGGCGGTTTTTAAACTCGTCGGCCACCGCGAGGTTTCTGAGTTTGGGCTCAACGGAATTTGAAAATAAGGGTGTTATTTGGGTTTGCAAGATGAACGTTCATCTTGTTTACCTTTTCCCAGATGAACACACAGAGAAAGTTGGGACTTTTGATTTATTTTTCGGCTGAAAATGAGAAGAGTATTGTAAATAAAATAATGAAGAACTAAAACAAGAATAAAGAACAAGAATGAAAGAACAAAGAGAAGATAGAAAGAAATATATTTGTATTATTCTCAATATTGACTTATGCATAATACCTTCACAAACTCATCTATTTATAGGTATAAGAAGTACATAATATATTAAACTCTAGTTAATGAAGATAATATTTATAATGATAGAGTTCTTATTATGATAGACATCCACATAGATAAATATTATTCATAACACTCTCCCTTGGATGTCTCGGAAGATAATATGCCTCGTTAAAACCTTACTAAGATAAAAACTCCGTGAGAAAAAAATTCTTAGTGAAGGAAAAAGAGTACATACATCTTTGATACGCATAACATGTTGACTCATTAAAAACCTTACCAGGAAAACCCATTGGGACAAAACCTTGGTTAAGGGAAAAAGAGTGCAACGCGTATTTACTCTCCGTCATGAAAATATCACATAATATCTTTGAATCTCCATAATTCAATATTAAATACAATTTTCAAATATTGAAGTAGATCATTTACATTAAGAGACTTAGCAACAATAAGGATGATCAATAAATATGCGTTATGCATGTGAAGTCTCTTTAAACATCTTTTCTGTATGTTGATTGATGCACAAGGATTTGAGGAGATCCCTTCACGAGTCTCAACAATATTCAAATCATCGACATACACTACAATAAAAAAATTCAGAGCTAAATCTCTTAATAAAAATGCTCGGGGGAAATTAAATAATTCATATAAAATCATACTAAATAAGTATTCAATGAGACGGTTATATCAAATATGCCTAAATTGTTTCAATCCATAAAAGATATATTCAATATGGTTGAATAATATTCTCGAGAACTTGAATTAACTGCTTCTGGCAGTTTAATCCTTTTAGAAGCTTCATGTAAATATTGTTATCAAGAGGCTCACATAAATAAGATGTAACAACATCCATTAGACGAAAATAAGTTATTTCATTTATTGTCAGGGTATCTAAAAGTAATTGCATCCACTACCGAGGAATATATTTTCTTCATTTAATTTTATGTCTTTGTGAGAATCCGTGTGCAATCAAATGAGCTTATATCTCATGATTTCCACTTTTGATTTCTCTTTCTCACAAATGCTCATTTATATCCACGAGCTTTACACATTTAAATGTACGGGCTATAGGCCCAAATACTTCTCTTTTCAAAAGAGATTTTATTTTCGCCTCAATTGCCTCTTTCATATTGGTCAATCATTTCTTTGTTTAATTGACAATGATTCATAATACACATATTCAAATACAATCTTTAGTGCTATATTGCATGCAAATATATTAACGACGTCGATTTAATTTCAGTTTCACTTATTACCAGACAATACACAATCTATTAAGATCTCTTTATTATCAAGTACCTGAGTCATGTCAATGTCTCTGTTGAAGATCATTTAATCTCTTCTAGAGATTTTCATAATCATTGATTCCTCGATCAAACCATCATAAAATATAGCTCCCTTTCTTTTTCGAGGATCTTTTATCTTTGGAACTTACTTGTCTACTACACTTTAAGTGTAAGTTAGACTCATTAGCAACTAGAGTTTGTCCTTCTATAACATCAAATTTAATAGGAGCATTCATAGCTGGTATACGTGACTTAGTCACTCTTTTAGGGTCAGCAAAATCATATGGCAATTGATTTGGTAAATGAATTATCCATTGAACTTATAGTTCATATTGTGTAGTAAGTGGATCAAAAAGAAAAAATGATAATTTATTCTAACTTATTTCTTTCCCCAGCTATTTATTTTCTACCCTTAATGTTGGGTAAACAGACTCATTAAAATGATAGTCAATAAATCGGGTTGTAAATAAATTCTCTATCAGAAGCTCAAGATATTTAAATCTGATACATATTCCCAACAAAACTCATCTTTGTGCGTTGTGGTAGAGCAATTAAAACATATATCGCACACAAAAAATATAAGATGAGAAATATTTGGTTCCTGACCAAAAAGCAATTGTAATGCGGAGAACTTATGATCATTTGTTGGCTCGATGCGAATTTGTGATACTACATGTAAAATTACAAGTCATCAACATTATCAAGACTGATTGTCTTTAAAAAATAATCTGGAAAATGTGCTTATAATTTTATCAACTAAGCAAGTAGCCTCGCAAACACCAAATTGCGGGTTAATAACAAGGATACACATAACTATCTAGTCGATGCATCGATAAAAATCATAAAATATCTAGATGATCTTTAAGAAAAGTGTATGAGCCCATATATATCACCTTGTATCCGTTCCAGAAAATTAATTTCACTCTATCTTAGATGTTGATGATTGAATAATCAAATTGCTTTCATAGCAAGTATCACGTGAAATATTACCATGAAGAAAATCTTAGTTCTTTAATAAATGACCACATGAAAGTGTCAACAAATTTTCGTATCATAATTGAACCGGGATGGTCTAAGCGGTCATGCCAAATAAAATTATCAGTAAACATCTAGTTTACAATAGCATGAGCTTTAATTTCTACTAATTCTTATGTAGTACAATATGGATGACAGTGCATGTAATTTTACCAAAATTTCATTATTGTCTTGAGTTATACTCGTAATATTGAGATATTCAACATCCCCTTGACTAATATTCTCAATATATTTCTATAAATATCTTTAAAACTCAATGTCTCTTTGCGACTTTGATGAGTATAATACACTATAAATATGAGATAAAGTCTCATTTGGCAAATAACATATTTTCTCAGTCGGAGCTTTCTATGATATTAGTACTTCCAGATATAGTACTCATATCATTCTCTTGCATTTAAAATGGGAAAATATGCATAATTATGCACCTTTTAATACGTGCTTTATTTCATTCAATTCGGGAAATAAAAATAAATCAAATAATCGCATGGAATAATCATAATGCTTGCATTCACTTCAAGGAATGTCATAAATCCAATAATTGCATGGAATAAGCATCATGCATGCATTCACTTCAGAGAATGCCTCCCATAAAAATTCTTTGATCAAGACGATTTTCGTAACCTGAATTGGGAGAAATCTATAGTCAAGTTTTTTGACACAAAAAATATTGCTTTCAAGCAAATATAGATTTTATAATATTTATACTATTAAATAGTAATTGATCAACCAATATATATACAATAAGGAACAAAAATTTAATCCTTATATGCGGCGTTGTTAAACCAGTCCACAAGATCCTTTAAAAAGAACCTCCTTTGAGATCAGTAGCCTCGTAGAACGGGATGTCCATCCAATATACGCGGATTAAACCAACATAACAAAGAATATATTAATTAAAGGTTAAATATCATGTAA
The DNA here is from genome assembly GCA_035048815.1 of Abelmoschus esculentus. Lineage (NCBI taxonomy): Eukaryota > Viridiplantae > Streptophyta > Magnoliopsida > Malvales > Malvaceae > Abelmoschus > Abelmoschus esculentus. The sequence continues at coordinate 3,742,303 of JAUCBN010000026.1, read as the reverse complement.
TATTTAGAACATGATTAAATAAATTTTTATCATGATAATAAAATAAACAAATATTGATTATGAATAAAGAAAATCTTAAATTAAATAAATAAAACATACCGAACTTTCTACTAATTTGAATATGTAGAAAGTTTAATCACCAATATTTTGTTAAAATCTTTTTCTGGAATTATCGATAAGAACCGCGGTATTTGAGCTACTTTATCGCTACACAAACACCAAACAACCAAAGATTTTTAATAAATTAAAAATCAAATCAAAGATCAAGAGAGAAAAATAAACGATAATTAAAATATAATTGAGGGAGAAGAACTTATCTTTGATTTATGCTAGTAACAAATTCTTTTCGATAATTCCTTCAAGATTCGAACGACAAAAACCTCCGTTGGTTAGAGTCTCGTGCTGATAATGTATTGTAAATAAAATAATGAAGAACTAAAACAAGAATAAAGAATAATATCGTGACCATTTTAAAACCGAAAATCGTGAAAAAAATAGTCTGGCGATTAAATTTAAGAAAAAAATGAAATGGGTTTTATTGCTTTTAATTGATAAAAAATAAAATTTATTGAAACATGTATTATTTGAATTTTAAAAAATAATTTGGAGTCACCACTGGCCACTTTGGTAGGCTAGACACCATTAAGTAAACCAAAGATTCATTTTAAAAATATTTGGGTTCGGGAGTCGGTTACGCGTAAGGACGACCCTTATGAGCGCCTGAAATCGGTACTTTATTAATTACACGTAGCATTTAGGTAATTTTGAATAATAATATTAATTTAATTCTTTATTGTTAAATAAATATCATTCGAATGGGAATATCTTTTTGGATAAGAAAATATATTTCTTTTAAGTAGGAGCTTGGATAAGACGTCCTCTAGATAGGAAATCTTAGCCCGTATTTAAAGAAATATAAGTTCTACCCCAAAAGGTTTTAAATGCATGATTGATTTATTATCTGGTTCATTTTAAGTTCTAACCTACGAGACTCCATTAATTAAATATTTAAATCCTATTAAATTATTAATTTCACCAAGTGTATTATGATAACATCCGAATGCACAGACATTATCATCTTGACACGAAACAAAATTAATAATATTATTGGTGTTTCTAGTTACTTACCTAATTAATTTTATTTAAGTCTAATTCTAAATTCATTGAGTCAATTTCTAGGTTTCATAGTACATCAATTCGATACCAAGGTACACTTTTTAGGTCAACGTCATGGTACGTCAAAATACCGACCATTTAGTGTATCTGAAATATATGATTAAAATGTTATCATTACTAAATTATCTCCCTATTTAATTAATTAATCAAAGCGACTAATCCTAGAAGGCTCTAATTAATTAACTAAATGAAAATTAAATGTCACCCTAGACAAATATACTACATGTTTTAGAAATATGCAACCAAGATAAATAAGCAAATAAATAAAGCAATGAGATAAAAAGGCTAGATTACTTTCATTAAAGAGACATGAGAGTTCGAGTTACAACATGTCGGTAATTAAATTGACATAAAGGGACTTACATGTCATGAATAAAAGAGCCAAGGATTAAATTGTCAAGCATTCAATTTAAGGGTGTCAATTAGACTTAGTTAAATTAAATTAATTTTGAACTTAGAAACTTTTAATTAATTCAATTAAGGATTAAATTAAATTATTTCTAAGCCCTAAATTAAATTAACCTAAATTAATTAATAAAAAAAAACTAATGACTCGAATTGGGTCTAATTAGGGGCTAAATTGAAGTAAATTCAGTGTTTCAGTCCTTAATTAAGGAAAAAGGGACTAAAATGAAAAATATTAAAAAAAACAGAGGACTGCGGGAGCAAATCCCCCCTCTTCTCTGAAATGCGCGGATCCAGGTTGACCCGGATCAAAGCGCACGGATCCTTCAGGTGCAAAACGACAACATTTCGTCACTGGATGACCACCCCTTGACCCGAGTTGTCTTGGTCATTTGACTCCTTCCAAGACTCGGTGGACTCGTCAAACTCATAAAATGCTCTCAATTTAACACTCCTAAACCCAGAAAACCTAACTTAATATGGATCAAAACACACCTAAAGCACATGGTGTTTATGCGTGTTCATGCGTGTTCATCCAAAAAATGGATGAACACGAAGAACACTACATGAACACACTCCGGTTGCCGCACTTGAATCCATATCGCCACCGTCTCTCAACATACCGACGCGTTTTTCGGCCACCACCGTCAAGCTTCGACCGCCACTACTCCACTTCCAATGACTGTTTCCGACGCCGGTGAACTCGCCGGAAACCGAAAACCTCCCTAAAACGTCTCAGAAATCCCATTTTCTTGATCTAAACATCAAAACTCTATTCAAACCATTTCAAAAATCACATGTCAACGTTAAATCCTTCTACATTTACCTAGATTCATCAAGATCAAACCCATCTTTCCCCAAACTAAATCTCACCAGAAACTAAACCTAAGCCAAAGTCTGATCGAGCCTTCCTATTGGATTCAAAACACTCGAAACCACTAACCATCATTCGACCAACAGAACCCAGTAGAAACTCAGAGTGAATCATAATTTTGAGACTATTCTAGAGTTGCTACTGCTCTAGCATGGAACCCAATCTAAAACCAATTAAAATTACATGATAAATAAAATTTGAAGTTACCTTAGTGTATTTGATAAACTCCAGTAATGCTTTGGTTCTCCCCTCCTTTGATCCTTCAATGTTTCCAATCTCTCTCCAATCCCCTTTCCACTGTTTTTCATTCTTTTTAAAGGAAACGAGACCCACAGTCCTATCATTGTAGGCAACTCCAACAAACTCCAACTTCCCCTAAAATCTCTCCACCAACTAACTCCCCACACAATCCATAACCGAAAGAAACTCCTCTTTATCTCTTCATTTTAATTCATATTTATTTTTTATTTGTTTTTTAATTTTATTATTATTACTTATTACTTAATATTTACCTAGGCGGTATGACAAACAAGAATGAAAGAACAAATAGAAGATAGAAAGAAATATATTTGTATTATTCTGAATATTGACTCATGTACAATGCCTTCACAAACTCATCTATTTATAGGTATAAGAAGTACATAATATATTAAACTCTAGTTAATGAAGATAATATTTCTAATGATAGAGTTCTTATTATGATAGACATCTACATAGATAAATATTATTCATAACAAAGAGGCGAATGTTTTAATTCTTTTTTATGTTTTATACTAGATCCTTGGTTTAAAGATGGGCTTTTTACGGTTTTAAATCCCTCCGCACCGTTAAAATAACGCCCGCAGTCCCTCCATGATTTCAAAACCTTGTGATTTCATCCTTTTTTTAATTATAATTGTTTTTTTAAATGGTCTTTCCCGTTTCAGGTCCCTCTGTATATTTTTGTTTATTTTCAAGACCTCCTTTCCAAAATAATGTTTTTGGGGCCTGAGTAATTTTAATATTTTTTAATTTGGTCACTGTTTCTTCTTTTCCTTTTTGAATTTTGCTACAAAGTTTTTTTTTATTTAATCATTTACGGTAACCTTTATATTTCTTTTTCATTTTATTTTATTTTTATCATTATTTTGTTTTATTTTTACATGGGGTTGCATTTGTAGTCTTATTTAATTTTATATTTTGTCCATATATTTTTTTTAATTATTACATTTTACATTGATGTTCATGTATCTTGTATTGTTTTGTTTACTTTATTTTGCATGTTTATCTTAGTTTTATATATTTACTTTTTATCATGCTTTTTTATTTTATGCATTTTAATCACATTTTGAACATGTATATTTTATATACTTAGTATTCATTTTGTTACATATTTTGTTTATGTTGTACATTTATTTTGGTATGTTTCTTACCCTATGATGCCATGTATGTTTTTACTTTATTGCACATGTTTTTTGTATATTTTATTTTGCAAATTACATCACACTTATTAATTAACGAACCTATTTAATTACGTCTTTATTCGGTCGTAACGGGCCCGCCCTCAGACACAATGTCGGTGGTGTATGCGTTGTCTTCGAATAAAGACACGGTAGAAATAAAACTTAATTCGAGCCTTAAACAAATTCTAATTTAAATGTCACTTTAAAACAAAGTTTCCAAAATTAATTAAACAGTCATTTTGATGAAGGTGCCAATTTTTGGGCGGTTTTTAAATGCTAACACCATTTTTAAACCGTAACCGACTCTCAAACTCAATTTTAATGAATCTCTGATTTTTACAATGTTCGGCCTACCAAAGTGGTCGGTGGCGACTCCAACCTTTTTAAAATTATTCTCCAAACCCTAATTTTGTAAATTCTTAATTTTGGATAAAAAGTCCTAATTTCTAAACTAAATTTCAATTTCCCCTTTTCAATTTCAAGATTCTCAATTTTTAATTTTAGCCTAATTTTCATTTCCTTAAACTTTAATCAATTTTTACTTTCCCCAATTTTCAACATTTCAACCCTAATTCTTCAATTTCTAAAATCCTAGATTCAATTTCCTTTTAATTTTTCGAAATTCCCAATTTTAATCAAAACCCCAATTTTTCAAATTAAAACCCTAATTTTCTAAATTTTGAGACACCTTAATTTTTCAATTTTTACTCTTTCAAAATAGTGACCCGTTTTATTTCAACATCGATATTTAAAGAGTCGCTACAGTATAATTATTTATGAGATCTTGAAAGTTGAAAGCACTTTTAGTATGACAAACATGGTAATATTAGTCCTTGGATGCATAATTAGATGGATTGGGCATACCGGAAAGAACCATGATTTACGATCAAAGTAAAATATAAATGTTTAAAAAGTAGAAGATAAATTAAAAAATATATATTTAAAAGAAATAAAGAGAGAAAAGATCTTTGAGGGTGGACAATTGTCTCTTCCTAACCCTAACTATTGATATTGTAACACCCAAAAATTTATTTCTAATCTATATTCTCAATCGTTAAAATAACCTTAATTTTAAAATTATTTAACCTAAAATACTTACAATGGAAAGTTTTGGTAACTTGATTCCAGGTTGACTTAGATTGGAAATGGGTATTACAGATATGGCAAGGAAACGTGATAAATTTATTAGTATTATTTTGGACATTGGAAGCCTGTTTGTCATAAATTTGCATATATGAGGCCTTTAGCATGCTAACTTTGTCTACTAATGTTTTTTTACTGTTTCATTTTTCAGGTATGAATTATGCTACTCTTGGTTAAATTTAGTTTTAGGATGATTAAAATACTCTGAACATGACACCAATCAACAAACATACCAAAAACACAGTATCTAGTAAGTAAATATAACACTGACTAGTAGAGCGAATACATGGATTGTTGTATCGAAAAAATACGGGTGGTTTTAACTCATCCAATGAGCATAGAGCGACGGAAAAACAACAAAGGACCAGACGAAAGGATATCGCAGGAATAGAGTATCAGACGAATGCAATCAGAAATAGTTGAGCAAATACGGAATTTATGTGGCGGGAGATTGGAAAAAGAAGATAAAACATCTGTCAAACTCGGAAGGTCTAGCACCACATACACAGAAGCTTCAGTCGGACGACACAGGCCCGCATGATGATGATAGATACCAAATTCGAAATGCTAGGGACGAGTTCTGCTGCTTTCGGTGTTTCTAACCGGGTAAAAATAAGGATGAGCCTGCATCACAATAAAATCATCTAATTAGGAAGCTCCTTGGTGAGATTAAGGAGAAATTAAAAGATAACACCATTGTTAGGTGACTGGAGATCAGAAGTTCACCATTGCTTCTTTCGCAGTTGGCCTTTCTTGATGATCATATCGAAGCAACTTATCAAGGAAGTCAATGGCCTTACAAGAAAAACAATTGTATGTTAAAGATAGAAAATGGTACATAGAACAATCTGAATAATACAAGAACTTGATAGATATACTACCTCAGGTAATGCCAGATGTTGATTCTCAGCATTTATGAACTTTGTCCAAGGTTTTCGACTGTGCCTGTATCAAGAAAAGTATAATTCTCAATTGGAAACAACAAGACTTTTGCATCATCAATTTGACTTAAAGATCATATACCAACCTCCCAACAAGGGCTGCAAGATGTGGATCCAATTCTATGCGGTACTTATTCAGATAAGCATTTAATTCATCAGTCCCAAGAACCTGAGAAGGAAATGAAAACATTTGAGAACACTAGGAATCAATTTTATTTCCCAACTAAAAGAAAGGAATCACGCCCAAGACATCAGTGATGCTTGATAGAAGTAAGACATTTCTGAAAAAAGCAACACCAATAATGAATAGGAAGTGAATAGCTGAACAAATCTCAATAACAGAACTATTTTATATGGTTATGCTTGCCCCTTGTTACTTAAAACACACACAAATTTACATACCTTGGCTATCTTGGCCAGTTGATCATAATTATCATGCCCATAGAAGAATGGCTCCTTCCGGAATATCTGTATAGCACAATTCTCAAAAATAAGCATCTTAAGAGATAGAGGCGTCGAAAACCTTGGTGATATATCAAACTTGTATCCTCCACTTTTATCAGCCACCCATGGATATACATGCAAGCAGATCATGATAGAGATATTCTACCCTATTAAAATGCAGGACGGTAACTATTTGAACATTTTCAAAGGGTCCAGGTAAAAATAGATTCTATTTGTCTGATTGCCAAATAACATATATTGAGGATGGCTTTTGAGCCGCGAAATCATGATAATCACGCTTTCCAGATGATATGTCCAGGTGTAATTGCGTAAAATGACAAACATACATGATGAGAATTTGATATATAAAGATCCAAGGTAACGATTATAAAAAGCCTACCTTTAAAGAAGTGATCTAAGCCTAAAAGGTTAAAATAATCCAAAGGATGCACTCACCATTCCAGCAAACATACAACCAAGGCTCCACAAATCTAAAGAGTAATCATAGTCCTGCAAATCTACAAGAAGCTCGGGACCTTTAAAATATCTGCAAACCAGGATTGAAGTACAAAAAAAAGAAAAAAGAAAACATAACATATCAATTAATGGAAGGTAATTTTTAATAACAAACAAAGCTAGATTCTGAAAAAGCAGAAGCTGATAGATTTGCTAAAAATCGTAACGAGAATTACGGCATCCGCTAAAACGATTAACAACCTCAAACTAACATATCACCACAATAGAAATGAGTAACAAGTTGTACAAAATACAAAGCAGCCTTAGCTCTTATGAAGAATTCTATAACAGCTTTCTAAGCCCCAAGCATTCCCTACCCTTAGTTATTTTTTATTGATTTCAATCGACTTATTTAATTTTTAAATACAGTGTTAAATAATCCCACAAATGCACTGATGATGGCTTGAGCTCCATACCATCAGTATTCAGCCCTAATTTTTAAAGTAAAGGCTACAATAACAGCACTAAGTTTCACCTGTTTCTCTTAGTTTTGACCCGAATCAAATATAATGTGGCTCAGGTTTTGCAAGAGAAAAAGCATTTCCTCAAAAACTAACCGATGTAGGAAGGGTAATTTTTAATGACATAATTTATGGCAACACAATTACCACAATTTATTTAAATCAACTTCCATTGCCATCTCCACAGTCAGCTATCCAATTCAAAGACTAAGGAACTTTTGGTAATGCTATATTTAAGACATAAGTTGTTTTAATCAAAAGGCTATGGGAGCAGACGGTTAGAATGTATATAGGCCACTCAAACCAACTTATAGCTTTGGACAAAATGCCAAAAGGGAAACATACCTGGAAGCAACACGAACATTATATTCTGTCCCTGGATGATAGAACTCTGCAAGGCCCCAATCAATAAGACGAAGTTTCCTCTGTTCGTGATCAATCATCACATTATGTGGCTTCACATCTCGGTGCATAATACCTTGTGAGTGGCAATAATCCAATGCCTAAAATAAAGACCAACAATACTTAAAATTGAACTCTCTTCTCTTTACTAAGAGAAAAATGTCAAATTTTACATTTTCTTACAAATAAATTTAGATCTGAAAATTTTTGAATCCACGATAAATAATCATGTACAAAATCATCTAAAATTCAAAAAACTGTAACTACACCACAAAGGGTTCTACAGATGACAAACCCATATCATAAAACAGCAATTGTAACAAATGACTATGACAAACACCTTATGTAGTTTTCAATAATGATAGGCAGAAAAGCATCCAGCAAAGAGTCCTAATAATATAAGACATCAACCACAACAGGAAATATGACAGTGTCTACAAGATTGCATATGTATATGCATAATGTCACAAAAACAATCTACGCATAATTAAATGACCAGGAAACTGTGCATGTATAAGATATTCCAATTTAAAATAAAGAGGAATAAATCAAAACATGTGGGTATATTCTGAGACACTAAGAGTGTACTCCACCATAGGTCCATCAATCAAAAACACTAATTTTTTTGTCACAAACACCAACAATAATCAATTGTCAAAATGGCATTATCAATTTGAAAAGACATCTGGGCAATTTCTATGTATTTCTTCAAATTAGAACCCATACGTGGTTCACAAAGCGAATAATCCAACTGCTCAAGAATATATGCATATGGTACCGGATATGATCGTTTAAGTACATTGAGAAAGAGAGAGAAATTAAGTATAACCATGCCAAATGCATACACTCGGATTTAGGTAATATAGACCAGTCCTATACCCCCCATATCAATACAACAATACCTTCTTGATTTATATGAGAAAAAATTTGGTAACAGGGAAATTGGATACAATTAGATCTAGTTTGAAGTTTACACAAAGGAGATATGCATATACTTCCCTTTCTTTGACTAGAAGCGAAGTACCAGAACCAAAGGAAATCATCTCCCAACCCCCCACCATGACCTCTATCTTATTCACCTAGGTTGAAGTTCACCCTCGCCTCGCCTTCGCGCCTAGGCGCGCCTCATTGGCGGCTTTTTAAACATTGGGTTGAACTTAAAAACTTTACAGCACCAAGAGCTCGAAGACAAATGAAACATAACATGCCTTGAGAATATGAATATGCATCTCTTTTCAAATTCATTTTCAATGTCGATAGCATTTCAGATTAAACAAAGCAACGAGAAAGCTCATGTACTTACCTTCAAAAGTTCATAGATATAATATCGGATATCATAGTCAGAGAGTGTAGGATAAAGCACTTTAAAATCTGTATTATTCACATATTCAAATATAAGACTTGGAGTCTTAGATTGCTGATCCCTAACTATATCCAGCAACTTCACAATATTGGGACCTCCACAAAGATTCTGCAGTATTTTAATCTCCCTCTTAATCTGCATTCCAAAGGGTTACTTTAATCAAACCAACTTACATTAAACACAAAAATCAATTTTAAGTAATACAAACCTTCTTCTTCTTGACCGGTTTGAGAATCTTGATAACACATTTCTCGTTGTCCGTAATATGAACCCCCTCAAAAACCTCACTGTATTTCCCTCTCCCGACTTTCCTCACCACCTCGTAATCATCCTGTTCGCTGCCAGAAACGGAACTCAAATCAATCAATTAACCAATTTTCTACGATCTGTCCTCTAACCATTAGGATTAATAGAACTTTCTAGCCTATATAGAATAAAAAACCCTAAGATTGAAATTCACAAACAGCAAACAGCATTAAATAACAAAAATTTAAATTATTAAACTAAAATGAAATAAAATACAGGTAGTATACGTAAAAGAAAAATGAAGGCGTTGTAGATAGAGGGGAGAGCGGAAGACAAAAATACCCCCATTGAACAGTGAGGAGCTCGTAGTCCCAATATTCTCTAGGACGAACAACGTTGACATCGGCATAAACCCTAGATTTCGAAGGAGCGCCAGGGCGCCTATTGGCTTTTCCGATCTTTTGAGCCAGGGTTTCGGCTTCTTTTAGCTCCGTTAACCAAAGGCTTTGTTTTATGTTGTTAGAGGTGGCGAAAGAAGGGGAAGTAGGAGGTTTGGGAGATTATTCGACGGAGGAGATAGCGAGATGGAAGAGAGAGAGAGATCAGGAGACGAGAGAAAGGTGAAGACGGTGGTTGTCGTGGCGGCGGAGAGAGATTATGAAATTTAAGGACCTTATGGCCATTTACAGCTTGGTTTCTCACGAAAAAAGAGGACAGGTTTTTCTTAGGCTCCTGAAACGACAACGTTTACAACTTGATTGAAAAGAATTCGTTTGTAGGTGCGAAAGATATTAGCTGTAGCAATTTTTTTAAATAAAGTATTTAATTTTTTTATTGTTTTACTGATTCTAGAATCTAGTTCTGATTAATTTACATCGATTTAATTTTGATGGATAGGTCTCTTAGTAGGAATTTCTGCATACATAACGTCTCGAACCTAAGACTTGCTTAAGCAAAAAAAAATCCCTTATAAATGATAATTTAAAAGAAAGACATCATTTATAGGTGATGTTTTTATTTTTTTTATATTTTAAAATTTTTAAGGATAATATTACGTGTTCATAGTATTCTGGGCATTATAGAAATTTATTTGAATCTAAAATATAAATAAAGATTCTTTATATTTTAAAGTCTAATTTTGAATTGGATTATTCTAAAAATATTTCAAAGATCTTTGTACTTATTTTGTTTTATATATATAAAAAAACTCTTACATTAGATTGAATAGTTATTTTGATCATTATTTTTAATGTTTAAATAAAAATTGTATGTCTAAAATATATATTTAAAATTTTAGATGTTTAAAATATTTTTGTAAGAATTAATATTTAAAGTTTCAACCATTATAATTTTAGGTGTTTAATGTTTATTTGTTGCACTTATACGTGTTTGACCATTAAAAGATATTAAAAAATTATTAACTCATCAATATTTGACATATGATATATTTATTTTTTTCAAAATTAAAAATTTAAAACATTTTTTATTATTTTATATCAAATCTTTAAAAAATTTAATTTAAAACAACTCTTAAATCCCTAAAATTTGTCGCATCGTTCGACGTCTTCGGCGAAGTCATGTCGAGGAAAATATCATCCAGATCTAACGACAAAAATGATGTACTTAAGCACGATGATTGACAACGAAAATGGCAACGATTTGGAGATTTGAGTTTAAAAAATTTTAAAAATTAGGGGATATTCTGTAAAATTTATAAAACTTTATGAAAAAAATGAAAATTATAGGGGGTTTAAATAAAAAAAAAAAAATCAATTTAGTGCTACATGTCATTGGTTAACAAGTTTCTTTTAATTTTCTTTTAACCATCATGCACCTAAAATTACAATCGTTCAAACTTTAAATATATATTTAGAAAAAAAATACTTTATACACTTAAAATAAAAAAAATATACTTTAAGCAATTATTTTTCATTTAAACCATTTTCTAAAAGTATTTCAGCCTTGATTTTTTTTTATAAATATATAAACAATTTTAATATTTTGAGAAATGAGGTATTAGGAAATGACAATTTTCTTTTGTATTTAGTTTTTGTCGTAGATGTTAAAATATACCCCAACACATTTCATCGTCCAAAAATTTATTTGAGATTACATTATTTTCAAAAAACTTCAACCTTTAATATTTTGTGTTAAAATAATTTTTTATAAACAAAAATTATTAGATATATATGATAATTAAAGGAATATGTCAATTTTGTACCATATGTGATGTTATTTTTGATCTACGTCGTCGATATAAATATCTAGTATTTGATAAAGGGACACAACTATATATAAAGATCGCTTCACCTCATTTGTATTTATTTATCTCTTAAATAAAGACATTTACTCTAAATTTTATTATAATACCTTTATTTCATCAGATTATATTATTATTATTATTATTATTATTATTATTATTATATTTCTCTTAAATATAAAATTAAATATAAATGTAAAAAAATATGTCCCTCATTCCCAAAGTATTTAGTATTTACAAATGTGAGTTGAAGTAAATATTTACAACTAACTCCTTGCTCTCTGTGTACAAAGGTTGGAGTCTTTGTTCCACCTGGCTTAGTAGCCATGAATATAAAGGCTACAAGATTTTGTTTATTTTGAAGAAATGGAGTGTGGGGACACCAACACTGGTGCACCTCCAATTCTCTTGGTTCTTAAGATCCTTTTCACCAGTAGTTTCCACTTCATCTCATCCTTCTTGCTTTGTTTCCTCATCTTCTCCTTGAAGTTCCTGAAAGAAAAGGGTAGATTTAAACATTTTTTGATTGTCAGACGAAAATGGACTCGAGAAATATCCGATTTATGCAGATAAATCAGTTGTTTTAGTGATCAGAACATGTCTGGTAAGTAGAGACGGCAAACGTGTCATTCGAATCGGGTTTGGTTCGGATTAAGTTTAGTTTTAACTATATTTGGTGTCAATTTAGTTAGGTCGAATATGGTTTAGTTTGGTTTAAATTTATGTCTACAGTGATTCGGTTTAGATATCGGTTTGCTTATTTTTTGGTTGAATGATTTCGGGTTGGGTTAAGATCGGTTTAATAAGAAATCGATATGTTTCAATCGAGTTTTCATGTCGGATCAATCTTTTAAACTTAGATCTAACTTTATAAAGGTAATATATTTTAACTTTTGGTGAGTTGTGTGACTGTCCACGTCTGTTAATATATATTTTTAGTTCGATTACCTTCGGTTCGGGTTATTTTCGGTTCGGATCTAGTCGATTCGATTAAAAATTAGATCAAGTCTATATCGGTTCAACTAAAAACGGGTTGATTTCGGTTTAATTCGGTTTATTTCAAGTTTCAGATCAAATTCCAATATCATGTTTAGATCTAATTAAATCTCGGATCGGATAAAATCAGTTCGAATCTCCGGTCAATTTGCCAACTATACTTGTAAGGACACTAAAAACAGACCTGCAGAGAGGAACTCGGCACGAACTCGAATCGGTGCAGAGACGGGCGTGTAACTCCAGCAGCTGCCACATTCTCTTGCAATGAGTGCATCCGCCACGGACTCTCAACTTGCAGCTAGCGAAATGCCGAACAAGCGATTCCAGCCCTTTGCAGCAGGATCCATAGTTGCAGGGTGTTTGGTCCTCTTTCAAAGCCTTATCATATGGACCAATGGTTCTGCAACCATCTCTAAAAATATGGACAAGAGCCTCCATTGCTTCACATAATTGAACATAGATCTGTTGCTCGTTCGATTTCCCGGTCTTCTTTTTCTGTTTCTGGAAAATCAAATTTATAACATCGAGTTTAGAGATTATGATTCAAGTGCTACAACATATGGATACAAGGGAAGTAGTCTACTTACTGTGACACCCTTTCGGTTTTGTCCATTCATGGATTCCAGTAGTTCTTTTTCGAGTGCAGGATGGCTTTTCTTCATTGCTTTCCACCCTTCAGTTGCGGAAACCGCCTTCAAGTTCGTTACGATCTTACGGTGAGTGATCAACGAGAGTCGGGGAGCATCGCACAGTATCGAAAGCTGGAAGACGTCGACGACATTTTCTAGAGTAAGCAAACCATGTTCAAGCTGATGTTCACAGACTTGCTTCAACTGAGGCACAACATATGTGTGTGACAGCACCAACAATGGCAACACAAATTCTTTCATTTCTCCGTTCTCGTAACTGCAGATCGAAATCTATAACAATTAGCTCGTGATCACATGATTTACCGGTTCATAAACCTGAATTCGACAAAAAATATTTAACGAGAGAGTAGTTACCTGGACGAGTACAAGAATCGAATGAAAACCCGAACTGCATCTCGTGGAACACCATGGATATGGATTGAAACTAATCTTCTTTGACCAAACCCTTTTGCTTGTTTCAACATGCCTCTTAACACAGGAGAAGCCATGGCCTATTATTAGCAAAGATCCAGTAGAGGGAACTGAGTAAATAATTTGTTCAAGATGTTATATAAGTTATCAACTGGTTAAAAGTTTAAGGTATTCTTCAAGAATAGAATTTTTCTTTCCGTTTTTGCTATTTTCTTTGAATAAGCTACAATGTTTACGATAATATATGTTCTATAGTCTCAATTAGGGGTGGGTTAGACCGGGTACCCGATTAATTTGAATAGAATTGGTCCCAGTCTCGACAACCACCGATTCTTAAAAATTAGAACCAGTCTCAGTCACACCGGATCTTAAATTTTAAGAATCGGTCTCATTACTGGTGGGAATAGATATCAATATCGGGTACTCGATCAATTATTTATTCTTAAGAAAATTTGAGTACCTGGAGAAAGAAAATTCAACCACCAATAATAATATTAAATAATAAAATTAGAATATTGTAAGTTTTAAAACTAGTCATACTCATAATATTTATACATAAAGAGAAAATTTGATAAGAAAAATAAACAAAAGAACATTATCTATTAAAAACAAAAATATCAATATCGGATATTTGATATTGGTCTCGGTTCTATTAGGTACCAACTGGGTACCGGGTGTAAAAATCAAGATCTAATCCCGATTATGACTGAACTTAAATTTTGGATCTAGTCCTGGTCTCACTAAAACCAATACCAAATAAAAATCTATCGGGTCCGAGATTAATTTTTTTGCCCACCCCTATTCTCAACCATTGAACATTCATTGTATTATAATACTGATGCTCGAACCCGTGAGCTACAAGGTCCATGTCCCGTTTTAGCTACTTTATTTATGTCTCGTTAAAAGATTTAGAATTTAGAATTAGGATTCGAACACGTAAAGTGAAAGATGGCTTACAAGAACATTAGAATGTGCACGTACGATGCCTCCATGATCAGTTTTAATGGCAACATCAGCTTTATAGCCTCCCTCAAACAGCCTATCCCACAAATCCCTGGTTGCTCTAGAGACACTACGGTTTCCTCTTGTAGCAGAACCACCGTTCATTAAAAAACCCTTCCGCCTAGGCGGACCAGGTAACGGCGGTGGCGCAGGGAAAGCATTATTTGTACATTGGGAAGATTGCAGTTCAATAAAGTCTTCCATCTTCCCTATCAGATTCACTTTTGGAAGGCATTCAATGGCAATTACACTGAGGGTTTTCTAATTTAATCTGAAAAAAATACAATAATCATATTTTTAATTTGTATACATAGAAACATTTTGACTTATTGGTAAATATTTTATACATATATACATAATTCTATGTATTTACTTTAAAAAAACTCGGATTCTAAACTTTAACCATTATTTTTAAAAAATTAAACCCTAAATTCTAAACAACTATTCTAAATTCAAACTTTATTCTTAAATTCTAAAACTTAAAGACCTAAATTCCTAAACAGTAAACTACAAACTAAACTC
Organism: Abelmoschus esculentus; assembly: GCA_035048815.1. Classification (NCBI taxonomy): domain Eukaryota; kingdom Viridiplantae; phylum Streptophyta; class Magnoliopsida; order Malvales; family Malvaceae; genus Abelmoschus; species Abelmoschus esculentus. Next base: position 3,727,049 of record JAUCBN010000026.1, on the reverse strand, counting down.
ATAACTCCTAAAAACTAAAATTTTAAATAATAGGGGTTTGTCCAACTGGTAAATAACTTGGTGTCGGTTAAGCAAACATCGGGTTTGAGGCATTGTATACACAGAAAATCCCTACTAGGAGACTCCCCCACCAAAATATAGAGGTTTGTCCAACTGGTAAGTAACTTGATGTCGATTAAGAAAAACATCGGGCTTAAGGCATTGTGTACACAGAAAATCCCTATTAGGAGACCCACCCACCAAAACTAAGTGTGGGATGTAGGTCGATTCAGATTAATTAAGGCAAAGCCCTGAAAACAAAAGAGCAGTAATTTTTTTCCTTAAATTATTTCAATGCAAAAACAAGAGAGGAAAGACCAAGTTAACCGACTTAAACAAGATTCAACAGAATCTAAAGCCGAACATAAAATTTTATATAAGGTTATAAATTATTAAGAAATTATATTAAAACTGTAGTGTAAAATTATAAAATTTCAGGGGTGTAAGATTAAATTATTAAAATAAAATATCTAAATTATAAGAAAATTCAAAATTTTTCAAAAGATGCGATTGTCCGAACACTCATCATCCATCTCCAACAAATTCAATCCAAATAAATCAATTAAAACAGAAATCGAAAGAATCTCACCTTTAATATAATGTAAAGTAGCTGAGAATTGGAAAAAATTCAAAATCAATCAGAACATATTAACATGTTTTGGTACAGAATTGTGCTGGATTTTGGAGAAAACTGAAGTCATTTTAATCCTCCATTGCTTAGCTTCTTTTCTCCTTCTTTGTTCAAATGTTACTTGGTAAAATAAAGAAACGAATGTAACTGGCCACCATCTCTCACTTTCTTTCCTGCCTTTAACATCATCAAAAACAAACCACCCGGCAGCTTCTGTTCCATCCCAACAAGTAAAATTCCACCGCCACTGCCACCGCAAACAACTCCGGTGCAGAGGCTGGAAGAAAATCCGGCAAGGAATTAGAAAGTTCAATATTTTGAAGGGGAAAATCATCCTTTTTATGTGTAAGTATAGCATGATGCATGGTTTGGGTGGTCTTAGACAAAGACGTTTTGCCATTAGTTTTGTGCTTGAATTGGGATATACTTTTTTTACTATTTTTTTCACAAAAAAAAATTAATTTTCAATTAAGGAGATGGGTTTGGATTGGTCAAAGTTTTAACTTCGAAAATTTGTTAAAATATTCCTAATTTTGGGTTTTGAATTTTAGTATTTTTTAGTTTTCAAAATTTAAAAAACAAATTATGGATACATATTAAAACAAGGAATAAACCCCAAAAAATAATGGATAACGTTATGAATACTTTTATTTATGGTGGATATTCATATATTAAGTTAAACTTTAGCGAGCTTTATTATTAGGGTTTAATACCCATTGGAATTAGAGTTCCCATCTTAGAAAGCATTGTATACAACCCTACTTTAAGAATATAATACAAATCTCTCTTTTGTCTCTCATCTTTGTTTTCCTATTTTATTTATTCATTACTTTATTCACAATAGATAAAAAGTTTTTAGTTCTAAACTTGTTAACCGTAACTTTATAAGGTAGTAAAATCGGCGTAGTTAAAATTGATGTTTTGATAGAGTAATCGGTTGAATTTTATTAAAAAAGTAAATTTATTTTTTAAAAGTATTGGTGGTTAAAATATAGTGATTAAATTAAAATTAGGTGCATGATGTGAGTCAGTGTAAATTAATTAGAATGAAATTTTAAAAATCGAAAATAAAAAAATTTGTTAAGCTTGGAAGAAAATTCTCAAATTAAGGGAGAATTATCAGATTGTTAGAGCCTTAGATGGTGGATTCAAGGTAAGGAAAATATGGGAGGCACTTCGGTAAATGAATATGAGAGTTTCATGGTGTAAAGTTATTTGGGGTAGACCGTCCCTCGATTCTCTTTTTTGCCTGACTTGCGATCCAAGATCAACTGTCAACCAAAGCACGAATGTTGACATGGGGTGGACAATTTAATGTGTTATGTGTTTTGTGTAACTTTACTTTAGAGAATAAGGATCACCTATTTACCGATTGCCCTTACTTTCGACATATTTGGAAGGAAATTATGATAGCCTGTCAAAAAAATGCTTCTCTAGATGATTAGTCAAGTATGGTGCAATGGATGCTAATCCATGGTAAAGGAAAATCTCTCTTGGTTGTTATCACTTGATTGACTTGGTGTTGTCATGTAACGACTCAGATTTTGGATCCGAGTGTCGGGTTAACCTAAAACATTGAGCTTCGACGTTTGGGCCTTGGGCTCATAAGAGTTGGGCTTGTTAATGGGCTAAGGCTTGGTTGAGGGTAAATGGGTACTTTTACTGTAACACCCTCGACCTAGTGTCACATTGGGTCTTTGGCCCAAAACCCGTATTTCAAAATTTCGTTTTAAAAGTCCAATAAGGATAAGTCCAAATTCATTTTCATCATAAAATCATGATATCCAATCCAACTTAAAACATAAAATCTGAGTAACATAAGTAGTTGAAGCTCCAAAATATTACAATCTATTTAAAAGCATTTAACTCGATAATTAAAATAAGAGCTATAATTACACATATAGGGTTCTACAAGTACATGACCCACTACATCTAGTAATAGTACTTTGACAATAGTGTCGATGCTGAAACCCATCACGATGATGCTCTTCTGAACAAGCTTTCTTTAACCTACGCAAGAAAACACATTTTGAAACGCTGAGCTACAAAAGCTCAGTGGTTACTTTACCAACCGATTCACATTATGCACAACATAAATAAGCATAAGTAACATGAATGATAACATGGCATGAGTACGATGGAACTGCTATAATCGCCTAAACACATGATATCATGCATGTATATTATCAGCACATAGAATATGCATGTTAAGAGAAGTCCACACAGCATCTCAAGTACTTTTATCTCATATATATATATATATATACATATATAAGGTGTCCATATCGCCTCGTAATAGTATAGTAGTAGGGGACCCATCAACACTAAGTAAGATCCGTGATAAGCCGCTCCACATAATCCGCTAAGGAACCCATCAGCACTAAGCAAGGTCCTAGTTGGTCTTCTATATAATATAATATCAATAACCCATCAGCACTAAGAAATGTTACTAGATACCATATCTCATAAATATATAATATACTCTAGGCAACCCATCAACACTAAGCCATGTTCTTAGTAAGCCACATAACTCATGTGTATCACACCAAACTCTTATTGTTTTTTATACTAGCTTATTACCAAAGACCTAAGTCATTAATAGTTTATCTCATAGCCGAGGCTAAAGGCTCATTTTCAAGTTTAGTATTCATTTTATAATTTAATCCACCCTTAGGTACCTCTAACATAAATTATGAAATTCTCAAACTCAGCCCTTAAAAACTTGGGTAGAATACCCAAGGTATCGATACGCCTATAGGGCAGTATCAAAACGACCAATATCAAAATGCTTCCTTTGTGTTTTGATACACTAAGGCGGTGACTTAAGACCAGGAGAAACATACTCGTAATCGATACAACTATATGGGGTATTGATACATGACCTCATTTCGATACGCCCCAAAGGTATCGAAACAGTTTGCTACTAAACATTTGGTATCGAAATACCTAACAAAGGGTATCGATACGATTTGCTACTGAAGTTTTGAGTATCGAAACACGTGTTGGCCGTTCCGAAACGCCTACCTTTTCTGCCTAAGTTTTCTCTCTAGGGTATCGATACGCCTACCAAGGGTATCGATACCTCTGCACAAAAGATGCAATTTTTAACCTTCAAACACTTAGAACTTTACCCAACCAATTCCAATGACTCTCAAACCATTCTTACACTTTATGAGGTGATTCTAAGCATGTTTATATCCTAAAACCGGAGGTTCATCAACAATCCACGATTTCACCATTATAAGGTTTCTAAGATATCTTAAGCATGAAACCAAATCACATACATGTAACAAATGATAAATCTATAAAATGCATGTTGTTTAAGGGTTGAAGGAGTACCAACCTTAAGCAAAGAACACAACAAACACGTTATCCTTTCTCTTTTTCAAGCTTTCTCCTTCCCCAAGCTTTTGGAAGACTCTCCTAATTGCTTCTCTACAAGTGAAGGTAAGTAGTGAATTAGACACGAAGGAGAGGATTCTTAGAGTCTAAAAACCCTGAAAAACTAAGATTTAAACCCTCAAAAACCCATTCCTGATCCAAACCTTTAACCCTTTCTTGAACCCTTTTTCTTCACCAACCCTACACCTCTTTACCTTTTTTAATAGATCCTCTTAAACTCTATAACCTCTCTTCTATCACTAGCACGAGATTCCAATAAAAAACCTCAGATTCAACCTTTAACTATTTCTTTCTCTTGCTATAAGATGAAGAAAAAGTGAAGAAAAGAGAGAAAGATGAAATCATTCTTTTGTAGAGAAATAACACCCCATAACCTCTCTTGTCCTCACATTTAGGTATTTACTAAAATACCCTCAACCTAAACTCCTAAGGGCCAAAACCTCATAAAGCCCAACAAGGCCCAAAACTTAAACCCGGGGCCCAACATCGAAGTCCAACACTTTAGGTTAACCCGACTCAAGGATCTGAATATGGATCATGACATTTACCTTGTGAAGACAAAGAGAGTGGGGGAGTTATGTTTCTATAGGAGGTTTTGAAGGGTGAAGTCCTCAACCCTCTATTTTCTCTCATCTTCTTCGACCTACTCTTAAGAGAAAGTTTAGGGTAAAAGTCATTTTTTGTGTTAGATTAAGAATCTCGCTTTGTGTCTTAAGCGTAAGTTGTAGATCTATTGGAGATCTACAAGTTAAGATAAAAATATTATGTTTCGATAGAAATTGGTTTTGAAGTGCTTGAAGAGGCAAGAATGGGAGAAGGGTGTAGAAGGATTTCTTATCTGTTTTTTAATGTTTTTAGCTTCTAAAAACATCTTTAGCCCCATCTAATAGCTAGATTAACTTTTTCCATTAGAAAAAGAATTTAGGGAGTCCTCAAAGAGGCTTGGTAAGGAAAAAGCTTGAGGGGACATTTTTGGCTATTGTGGCTTAAGGTTGGTACCCCTATAACTCCTAATGCATCATTCATCTCATTAAATTAGGCTGCATTTCTTGTGATTTTCTTTTTTTACTTGGTTTGGTGGTTTAGGAGTCTTTAATGGTGAAATTTGAATTAGAATGTTTGATGGCACAAAACTGATGGTAACACACCTTAAACTCTTCCAATAATGTGTAAGAACGATTTGGAATTGAATGGTTTGGTTTAAGCTAATGTTCTTAGCAAATTTCAAGTTCAAGCCTACAATTCGTGTAAGCGTACTAATACGGGTTAAGAGCATATCAGTAAGCGTATCGGTACCTTAAAGGGAAAATGAGGGCTTAGTTAGTATGCTTATCGGTATGACAATCTCGTGTACCGATACCCCTTGCATATTTCAAATTCCATAGATGCTTTTGGATATCAGTATGCAAGGGAGTATCAATATCACTGTTGTATTAGTTTAGAATAAGCAAACGTATCGATATGTCATATAAGTGTATCGATACTAGTATGAATCAATACCGATACGAGGTTGGGCTGTATCGGTACTGATAGGCATTTGAGGCTATTATAAGTTAATAGCATATCATTATGACTTGGGGGCGTGTCAATACTAGATGGCGTACTAATACCCCATATAGACATATCGATACTCGTTAGTCAATTTGTCTAAAATTTAGTATTTGAGTTTGAAGCTCTATAATTTATGATAATGGGTTTTAAGGGTCTCTTTTGGTGTAAAACAAATACTAAAATCGAGAAATTGATAAATTAACCTAAAATATGAATAATTGGACTAAAGAGTTGGTAAACCTTGTTTGTTTTAATTGAATGGTAGAAACCATAGAAATACTTGGTGATTTTGATACTTTGTGTTAGCTAGAACCTTGTTATGTACTGATATGTTGCTTAACTTAGGAAAAACACTTGTGTGATGGGAATTTGGATACCCAAAAATAGTGTTATAACACAATGAATGCCATCCGATTTAATATTCTAGGTAATGTATTGAAGACTTTTCTGAATGAAGGATCCCGATGTTGTGTGGATGTTGGCCTCATTCGATGATGCTCGATGTAATATTCCGAGCATGAGATTTAAAGGATCCCAATGCTATGTGGACACGGGTCTCACTCATAGTGTAAGATCCCGATACTATGTGAACGTGAGCTTCACTAATTTATGGTTTTGTGTTGATATGTATATGTTGTGTGCGACAATATACATTCATGTTGTCATGTGTTTAGGTGATTATGGTAATGTCATCATATCATACATGAGATTACATGTGTTGTATTGCTTTATTCATGATATGTGTGATGTTGGTCAAGAAACGGTATACCCACTGAGCTTCTATAGCTAGGGGTGTTCAAAAATACCAAACTCTAATGACCCAACCTGATTATCCGACTACCCGACTATTCGAACAAAATTCGAACTTTATTCGTTTAGCTATACATTATTTTTGTATGTGCATTAACCAATACGAAAATCAATTCAAAATTTTTTATCATTTAAATCATTAATTTTTATATATTATATTAAATTAAACTAATTAAAAATATTTTTAAAAAACTTCCTTTAGACTTTATGTTTTGTTTCGAATTAGATTATGTAATTTAGGTCTTAAAATTTATATTTAGATTATGTAACCAAGGTTTTAAAATTTTATATTTCGATGTTGTATTATGTAATTCAAACTTTTAAATATATATATATTTTTAAGATTAAATTTAAGATTTATAAAAGAAAAATTAAAAATCCGGGTACCCGACGGAAATTTGGATCGGGACACGGGCCAAATTTTTGACTAACCGAAGGTCCGGGTACCCGGTACTTTTGGTACCCAGATTTGAACACCCCGATCTGTAGCTCAATATTTCGAAATGTGTTTTTATGCGTAAATTAGGTGAAGTCGTGGACTAGAGAAACACCATCGAGGTTGGATTTTAGCATTGACTCAGTGTCAAAGTACAAATTATTTAATGGGCTAGTACTTGTCAAACCCTATATTGAAATTTTTAACTCTTATTTAATTTGGATTTCGGGTCAAATACTTTTAGTGATCTGTAACTATTTGGGAGCTCCTTATTACTCTTTTGAAATATTTAACTTATTTGGACTTGAACTTATTGAATTTGTTTTGGATTTGAACGGTTTAATGGATTTTTAAAAGAAATTTTTGTAAGATAGATTTTGGGTCGGAGGCCTAATATGACATCCGGGTCGAGGGTGTTATATTTTATGATATTAAAGTTTAGGTTTAGTTGGTCCTCAAAAGCCCTGACGAAATCTAGTATGATATATAAGTGTTAGACGAGTATATGTCCATGAGTCGATGTCGTACTTGCTTTAAGCTAAAATTTTTGATGGTGTAACTTTGTTTGCTTGTTGTGTGGAAATGGAATCATGTCAAGACGAGGTAGAGATCATGAAAAAAGTTAAGATTTTCGGGAAGCTGACTTTTACGATGAGTACATACCCGATATGGAGGCACCGTCGCATGATGCAGTTGGTCAAGGAGACAACTACTTCTCATAGTTGAATCGAGCCTTGCACAGAATCGTGAGAGCTATACCGAGTTCATCTACTATGCCTCGATAGACACCGGTTGAGAGGGTGCATAAGCAAGGAGTGGTAGACTTCCATGAGATAAGACAAGACAATCTCGTGCAAGTTGATCAGTGGTTGCATGATACCCGGTGGATCATGAGACAGATGAGGTTAAGATCAAAGGAAAAAAAAATATCGTGTGTGTTTTCACTTTTGAAGGGCAACGCTAGAGAATGGTGTGAAACCGTGGAGCTTGGGTGGTATCTCAATCGTCCTACTTGGGATGACTTCCTTGACGAGTTTGAAAAGAAGTATGGGGGTGAGACCCACATTAATACCTTGAGGGAATTGTTTACTCATCTTGTGTAAGAAAACCGATTAGTCTTTGCCTATAAGCAAGAGTTTCTACAGTTGAGCCAATATGCTCCGAAATTAGTTGCGATAGAAAAAATGAGGTGTAAAAGGTTTCTGAAGGGCTGAGAAAAGGAGATCTAGACTTATTTCACTGTTGCATCACTTAAGTTGTTTTCAGAGTTGACTGTCAGTGCTAAGTATATAGAAACAAAGGGTAACCTATGAGACGTCTGTTGGACAAAAAAACTCAAATGGGATCAGTTAGAGCAATGCTAGTAACTCTCGGTTTCTCTTCGGTAGGAATAAGAACCGTTAGAATCAAAACATAAAGAGCTTTGAATCAAGGTTCAAAATCGAACCGAAGGTCAAAATCTACGAAACGTAGGAGATAATCTATATCTTTTTCTATCAGAAACTCAAAAGATTCATAAAAGAGTACGAGTGTACCAATTTGCAATTAGTATAGTCGAAATCACATGGATAAATGTTGAGACAATGTCAGAGTTTATTTTTAGTGTGAGTCACCGAATCATTTTGTTAAGCCACTGTGATGTCACCTCTCAGCACCCTTTGCTTTGAAAATGTATAATGTAAATATTTATTTTTTAATTACGCTTAAAATTTAAAGTTTTAGTGCTTAACGGAAACACGTCTAGGAGACAAATGGGATTTTTTGTTCAAATCCAGCACCGCCACGCCACCTGACCACTATGAAAAACTCTCGGTATCTCCGCATCTCTGCAGCGAATCTGATTCTTTTTTATTGATATTTTTCTTTCCTTCAAGCTTTCAAAGCACTGTTCCTTTGTTTTCTGGGAACGTGACTGCTTAAGATTTTATCGGTTAGGTTTTCTCGTCCTTCATTCCTTGTTTCTTTCTCTTCTCTTATTTACTATCGTCAAAACTAACACCCATGTGTTTGTCTTCAACGATATAGTTTTTAGAGTCCACCGCCTGAGAATTCTGTATTTACAGAAGGATCCACGTCTGGGTTTTCATTCTCACACGTTGATTCTTCAAATTTCTTCATTTTCAGGTACCAATCTTCTCTTTTTTATTATTGTTGGATTGGTTGAAGATTTCATCTTATTTTAGAAATAAAATATTTGGGTTTATGTCTATTTTGGGCTTTTTTTAGTTATTGAAAATGAATTGTTTTATGTTAAATCCAGTGAAATGGGGAGTGTAGAACAAGTTTGTGAAGATACAGATATGGCAATCGAAACAATGGAACAGTGTAAAGTGAGCTATTCAAAGGAAGGTAAAGGGAAGAGGTTGTGGAAAAAGGTTAGGTATCAGCTGGTAGAGTACCACTCATTGCCTGGATATTTGAAGGACAATGAATATATTGTGGGCCATTATAGGTCAGAGTGGCCTATAAAACAAGTCTTGTTTAGCATCTTCACAATTCACAATGAAACCTTGAATGTTTGGACGTAAGTTCCTTTGCTTGCTAAGTTCTTCTATACCTTTTAATTTCCGGCAGATTCAATATAGTGTCCGTAGGGTAATTTCTAAGGTATGGGTTTAAATTGTGGTTGTGACCATGTTTTCGGTTCAAGTTGCTTTTATTGTGGTTGTGGATATAACCGATGTTATTGCGGTCATTTGAGTATTGGGGAAGATATTGACATAGTGGTTGCGGCCTCACGGTTTCGGACAGTGTCAAAACCACTATATATCGGCCACTATAGCGGTCTAAGCCTTTTTTGTTGAATTGTTTCATGTTTAAATGTTTAATACAGTAGTTAACAGTGAACTGGCAGTTATATACCTTAGTAAATGCTCTTTGGGCAAATGCTAAGTTCCTTAGAGATTTGAATAATTATTTCTTTTGTGGTTTATATGGAAATATTTAGTTGGTTGCACTTGTTTGTGTGTGTATAGTTTACAGGAAGCTTTACATTTATGTTGAGTGTAAGAAGTGCTATACTTAAGTTTATCAGGATTAGTTAATTGTGTTTTACCCTTTCTGTTTAGAATTGGAAGGAGAAAGATTAGAAATTTACTATAGAAATTAACGTAATCATGTTTCAATTTGTGAAGTATATATATCTCATGGTATGCCCATTTGAAGTGCAGTGTTTGTTTTCTTTGTCTTGTAGTCCTTGACTTCGTCTTTATGTGATAAGCAGTGCTTTATCAGATAGATGATCATATGTTGTCTCTTGTTCTATGATTTATTGAACATGGTCCTTACCTTTTTACAGGCATTTGATCGGATTCTTCATTTTCCTTTCCCTTACGATATACACTGCAATGAAGGTTCCAAAGGTTGTGGATCTTCACTCTCTGCAGCACATTCCTGATGCATTGAGAAAGGCTGATTTACACAAATTTCACTCAGAACTAATGACATGCCTGCCTTCGTTAACAAATATGCCTGGTTTGCACAAACTCCGAGAGGAGTTACTATCCTTCTCAGGTTGGCATGTCAGGGAACTTCTATATAATTGTTTGCCTGAGCGTTTCTTTGCTGGAAATCACACTGATGTTTGTGTTCTGGTAACGCTCCATATCCTTCATAATCTATTTCATATATAGTAAGATTTCATAATCTATTTCATATGTTTGTGTTCTTAATTGCTAAATTTTGTGGCGTTTAAAATGTTCCTCATTCAATACCTTTATAACCTCCATCTCGTATATAAATAGATGTTTTTCATCTGTTGGCTACTCTGCTGAACTAGGTTATAGTTTGAAGCTAATTCGGAGAAGTTCGGGAAAGAATCCATAAATTTATTAGTTAGTAGTTTATCTTAATAGTATCCGGTAACTGTTAGGAGACAACAGACATATTATATCTATAGAGACAACGAACATGAGTTCGTTTTAAGCTTTAAAGCCAAAGGTGAGTGGTCCAGCTAACTATTGATAAATTAATTTTTAATTAGTTTGCAGATCTTATATCTGATAAGTTGTTCAGTGAATTTGGCCAGTATTTATTTGATAAATTAACTAACCATCATTAAACCGAAGTTCAATGTCAGAAAGTGGAGAGGGGAAAAGAGTCACCAAGAATTATTATTAAGATAACGGCTCTGGATTATAGAAATTGATAAAGGTTTAGCCTAACATATAATAACGACTCTGGATTTTTTGTCAGTGAATTTCACACAATTTCTCAAAGTAGAAACTGCCAGGCCAGAAAGGTTTTCAGCCACCAGGTAAGAAAGAAAAGTACGGTTGCTGGGGAAGTGGCGGCCTTTTAATCATTATTTCTTAATACTCACGATCATCATCGCTTGCTGGGGGTCTTCCTTGACCCTGTCTCTAGATGGACATATCTGGCATATGTGAACCATATTTTTGAGTAGTTTTAATACTTCCAGAAAATCCATAAAGATTTTGTATCCTATATCCTATTGTTGACACTGTTTTAGCCATAGGTGCTAATTTATAAAGTTGATACTGGATTTCTGAATTCTACTTTGTGGAGATCTAGATTCATTAAAGGGTTCTCTTGGTAAGCAAAAACACGAGGGTAGACGTGATTGAATCCCACCGGTTTTTATCTTATGGATCCGTAGTGTATGTAGTTTTAAGAGAAATATGTATACATCAACATTTCATGTGCCATCTTGGGCACCCTGAGAACCGTCTTCCCTAATAATTGTGGAAAGTTGATGCAGTGATATCTATTCTTTTAATAACAATGGTCGAACTGTGCATTTGGGGGCTTCATGCAGCTAATGCATTTTATATTTTTTTTCTAATTGCAGCGAAGTGTGAAGGAGGACTTGGCAAACATAATAGCACCCCTGATGCTGAGACCAATTACACGATGGCCTTTTTTCGCTTTCTTGGGTGGTGCTATGTTCTGCTTGCTATCTAGCAGCACATGCCACCTTCTCTCTTGCCACTCCGAGCGTCTATCATATATCATGCTCAGGCTCGACTATGCCGGGATTGCGGCTCTCATATCCACTTCCTTCTATCCAATCGTGTATTACTCCTTCATGTGTGATCCATTCTTCTGTAACCTCTATCTGGGATTCATAACCCTCTTGGGAGTCGCGACAATCTTATTTTCGTTACTGCCAGTGTTCCAGAATCCCGAGTTTCGCACCATCCGTACATCCGTCTTCTTTGGAATGGGAATGTCAGGAATAGCTCCCATTCTTCACAAGCTTATCTTGTTCTGGCATCAGCCCGAAGCACTTCACACAACTGGGTATGAGGTTCTGATGGGGCTATTTTATGGTATTGGAGCTTTGCTGTATGTGACAAGGATACCAGAACGGTGGATGCCTGGAAGATTCGACATCGCTGGGCACAGCCACCAGCTTTTCCACATCCTGGTTGTTGCCGGGGCATACACTCATTATCATGCAGGACTTGTTTACCTCAAATGGCGGGATCTACATGGATGCTAGGGAATAGTTGATTGTTAGTGTCAATTCATAATAATGTCTCGTGAAAGTCCAAGAACCATGAATTGATGTTGTGAACATGCAAATACCTTAACTCATGTGGCAGAGGAAAAGCCTAAAGGATTTGGCTTATTAAAATACCTATAGTTCTTACCAATACTGTGGTCCAAGTCCTTTTTGAATGAGAAGAGAGACAAAGAGATAACTTGGATCAAGAGTTGATTTCAGGACATAAACCCTAAATTTTCATTAATAGAACTGCCATGGAATTAAGACTTGGTGTTGCATACAAATTACAATACAAATTCATTGTTACACAGTGAAACAGGCCAAATAATACCTATCAAGTTTGATCACACATGCAGTAATTCCATGTCTGAAAGGCATAATATTGAAAATTCTTCATCCATACTTGAAATAACTATCAATCGTGCATGGCATCGGCATTCGCATCCCCACCATCAACCATTGATGCTTCGTTGAACATGTATTCTTTTTGGAACTCCATCAAGTACTGTGTTGATCTCCTTACATCCAGAAACAGATTATAAACACGAGTGATGTCTTGCACTTCCACGACCATTCCCTTCCGTTTCAGGCAATTCAATGCAGATGCAGTGATCAGATTGATGGCATATCTCAAGGATGTCTCGTGCCCGATTTTGGTCAACAGTTGTTTTGCATCTTCAGACATCTCTACATCTTCCTCTTGGCACCTGATGTCAAGAATCTTGCCAATTTCATCCTCAGAATAAGGTTGAGTAGTGATGATTAGTAGTCGGTCAAGAAGATCGATTGGAATTCCATGCGGGGATTTGTAGTTTGTGCCACGGATTGAAGTTATTCCTCTGTTTGTAGCAACTACTAATATCGGGGCCATATCATTCTCTAGAGCACGGTTCAGGAAAGAAAAGCACTCGATATCAAGCATGTGCACCTCATCAATAAAGAGAACACCAGGTACAATTTCTGCCTTCCCTTCCTCTCTCCACTCTGCCACTTTGGTGTCAATTTGTTCTCTCACCTCAGCTCGGATTTCACCAGTATCCCCAGTGAAAAGAGCAAGAAATCCCTGTGTTCTGAAACCCAAAAAACAATGAAACATGAGATGATAACTAAGAATATATGAATCTCTACAGTAAAACGACATAAAACATCTTAAACCCTATTATTCTAAGGGGCAGTCTTGCACCGGATATACATACATTGTGCTTAGCGTGATGTTTTCTAGAGATCAATTTCATGCAAGCGAGATATATTTGAACAATTTATGATAATAATCACATTGGCTTTACCAACATGACAAAAACATATGCAGTGATGCTATTAAAAGGCAAATTTTGATACAATGTGTAAAATTTATTTCATGCAAACATGCATATCTGCACCAAAAAACTCAAATCTTAAATTCCTAATCTTAAACCCTATACCCTAAATTTCAAGCTAAACTTAAATCCATAAACTTCAAACCCTAAACCCTAAAACTAAAAGGGGTGTGTAAACTACCATGTACATCAAAGTTTTTTCCACAAAAGAATGCTACATATATTGAATTCATAAATATAGGAAGAAGCTACCCCACAACCCTAGCGAAGAATCATGACTTATGAGCTGATTGAGTTTAACCTTCTTCGTCCACGCATAGAGCTCTTATCTTGCAGAATCGAAATTCTAAAGTAGAATCATCACTATTCACTAATTTGGATTAAATATGTAAATCAAATCAACCTAAAAGGCTAATTCTACCAAAATGTTATAGACAGTTCTCTCTTTCATCCAAAAGTACTTTTTGTTCTTCTGTTGAGTTGAAGAGCTATGTAAAATTTGTTCATAGAATGGTTAAAATTCATACTACTCTCTTACAGGTTAACAAATTTTCCAGGCAGAGGCTAAATTAATTTCAGAACGATAGGCAATAGCAGATACACTGGAAGAAGCTCGAAATTTACCTGCTGTTAATGACATCAATCTCATGAAGTGAAACACAATGGACGACTTCTTTCCTCTTCTGCAATTCTCCATCTGGACATTGGACGAACTTTGTTTGCGCCCCCACTGCATCGTAATCCCTGGACCTCGAAAATGACCTTCCAAGTTTCGTTATTTTCCCTGAAGCTTTATCAATGGCTATCACATCCCCACTCTGTACTTTATCCTTCCCTAATGACTCGATCATCTTCGCCCCCAAGTCGTAAACGGTCTCCATATCCGTCGTTTTAAGCGTTAATTTCCCAGTTTTTGAAGCCGACCCAGACACTGCCGGACGGTCAATTTGGATTTCACGACTTCGCCTTCGATGATTTCAGTTTCTTCCTTGATTCTTACTCCGATGGACTTACGAAACGCTTGCATTAGAGCTTCCGTCTTTGACATTTCCAGGGAGAAGATCTCACTGCCGGAGAGCATAGAGAAAGGGGTTTCGAGGCCAAGGGATTTTGCCATGCCCATGGCGATAGCGGTTTTTCCGGTCCCAGGTTGGCCCGCTAACAAGATGGCTCGGCCAGCGATTTTACCATCTTTAATCATTTGGAGGATGACTCCGGCGGCTTTACGAGCATGCTCCTGTCCCACCATCCCTTCCGAGACGCCACGTGGCTCGAGAGAGGAGTCGAGGCCGAGGCCCCGTATATGGGAGTGAGCCCCAATTCTTTCGATTCGGGTAAGGTCCCGGGTCTCGGAGAGTTTCAACTCCGCCATTGCAAACGCGTGAGGAAGATGGGGTTTAGGGTTTTATGAGAGAAACAATTCAAAACAGAGGCGCACAAGGCTTGTGCAGAATTATTCGTTTGGGCCTTTTGTCCAGCCCAAACTATGCAAATTAAAATTATTTTTATTAATATTTAAATTATTTTAATAAAATAATAAGATTATCATTTTTTCCCCCACACATATTTTTTTATTTTGTTTTAATTTAATATAATATTTTTTAAAAAATAATATAATCATAAATTTACCCTTCCACCTTAAATATTTATATTTGATTTCTCAACTCTATTATAATTTCGTCCTGCTTACGAACCAACTTCTTGTCTTAGTAACAGCATAACTCCTTGAGATATAAGCAGAGTCGTTTTTGAGATTTTAGTGGCCACAAACAAAACTAAAAAATAAGGCCCTAATAATAAATATTAAAAAATTTAAATTTAAAAATTACAAAATAAATTAATTTGTTTATAAATTATATTTTATTATACTTAATAATTATCAAATGACAAACATCAAAAAATTTTATTAAACATCAAACAATTTACATAAAAAAATTCTACGAACATTTTTTTGCGTAAACATTGTATAATAAAAATTATAAAAAAACATAAAGTGATTACACTTGAGTTTTTGTCGTAAAAACTCTACCTCAAATTTAGTTATAACATATAACAGTAAACTTTAGTCTTTTCAAATAAATGAATCATTGCGTTCTTGAAACATCGAATTAGAAATTATAAATAAACAATTCAAAAAAATTGTAAACAATAACATAATAAAGAAGTAATGTGATAAGAAATTGAGATTCATAAAACAAGAACAATAAAAATATTATTTATAGGAGTATATAATTTTTTATTTTTAATTTAAAATAAAAAAAACATAATTATAATTTTAATTATAATCCTATAATAGACTAATATCTAAACTAATTGGATACCAACAACTTTATAATTAAATATGAAATCTATCAATTTTTTAACGATACTTTTTAGAGTTTATTTAATTATATAATAATAAAAATATGATTAAACTTTAGGATTGTGTGAGGCAGCCCTCTATTCCCAGTATTCTTTTATTACTTGATTAGTAGTCTTGGATATGTTGCCTATTAAGACTCGCATGTTTTCTTGAGATTGTGAAATTGATCTCCTATGTCTATTTTGTGGAGAGACCATAATAATTAGGGATCACATATTTGTTGAGTGTAGCTTTGTTAGACAGCTATTGGTATTGGTTTTAGGACACTGTGACATACAGTTTGCGCACAGAGGGTGGACTGACTGATCTTTGTGTTTGGCTGCAATTAAGGATAAAAGGTAAGAGTTTGTTGGCTATTTTCTTAAGTCTTTCTTGGTGTTGTGTCACCTATTTTGTTTGATAGGAAAGAAATTTATCTGCATGAGCATAACCTTCGCAAGATTAAAATTTTATTTTTGCGTATCAAAAAAGATATTAGTATTAAATTTACAGGTATTTTTGAGCCTTTATTTTTGTTAGAAAATTGAAAACTTTTGTAACCCTTCGTTATTTCTTTTTTATAGTTGTATTGATCGAGTTTTTTTATGGTTCTTGGATGAATAAATAACATTTATCCAAAAAAATATAATTAAACTTAAATAAATAATTAAAGTCAAGGGCACGATTTAATTTTAAGTTTTTTAGAAATCATTATTATCCCTTAATTGCTCTTAATTTTCAATATAATTTAACGATAAAAAAATAATTTTGACACTAATAATTATTTTAATGATAAACTAATGCGCTAGTCACTTTAGTTTATCTCGGTACATTTTTAGTCATCAATTTTGAAAAACAATCAGTAATGTCACTATCGTTTTCGGGGTGTAAAGTTTTGGTCACTCTAACGTTAAGTGTCGTTAAATATGATCTGATACAATAAAAAATGATAAATTACTTAAATAGTCCTTAAACTATTACTCCCTCCATCACATATAAGAAGTTCATTATTGACTTTTTAAAGTCATTTTTTTTTAAACTTTGACCATAGTTATTTTAAATATTTTAATTTATTAAATTTTATAAAATATATATTCTTAAACTAATTGATTAGAGGTTTTAAAAATATATTTTTTAATATTTTTATCAATAATAGATTTAAAGTTATAATGAGTCAAAGTTTAAAAAATTTGACTAAAAAAAGTTAATACTGGACAAATAAAATGAGACGGAGATAGTATTATATTTTTATTTCATCTTTAATTTAACCCTCAAATTTTTAATTTTTTATATTTTTACTATCTTCCCTAAGAAAATCCTAACTTTAACCCTTCCCAAATCTCAAAATCCTCAAATTATAGAGTATGCTATCTGTCCATCACTCTATCTTACTTGCATCCAAATCCTCAAACTTTATCTTCAAGATTTTGCCTTCTCCCTTCTGTTTGGTAGTCAAGAAAAAATTCTGAGAAAGCAAGCTAAAAGAGATTAATCAGATTCTTATTTTATTAATGTTTTATTCATACAAAATGGTTCTATTATTATTTGTGACGAGACTCATCATGATTGATGGATTTGTTCCTCTACAAACTAGCATATATCGTATTTGAAACACCATTAATATGATAAACTAAAGTCACTGTTATAAAGATGGTATATAATTTTGATGTTTCTTATGCAGAAAATTGTAGAAGTCATTGAGGGCTCCATCCAAGATTATAAAAAAATGCAAGCTTGCAGTGAAGCTGCTAAGATTTGGATGCAAGTGAGATGGAGTGATGGATAGATATCATACTCTACGATTTAAGGATTTTGGGTTTAAGATAAGAATTAGAGTTAAGATTTTTGGGGGAAGATGATAAAAATATAAAGTTTTAAAATTTTGATAAACAAATTAAAGATGAAACAAAAATATAATAATAGTTTAAGGACTATTTAAGTAATTTATCATTTTTTATTATGTTAGATATCTTTTCCTTAATCTATAACGGCACTTAACGTTGGAGTGACCAAAACTTTATACCCCGAAAACGATAATGACCTTACTAGTCGTTTTTCAAAATCGATAACTAAAAGAGTACCGAAGGTAAGCAAAAGTAACTAACACAATAGTTTACCTTTATTTTAATCTAACTGACCATTAGGCATTGTCGCCCTGGGCTCTGAACCATTGACCCTACTCCCCTGGTCCTGGGACGGCTCTGGATATAAGTAGGCTTCACCTTGATAATATCTTCTTCAAACTCACAAGGCTTGTCTTCATCAATCCTCCCCATGCCAACACTCTGACTTCTAAGCATCTTCCGAGACCGGCGACTCGCTTGTTGTCGCCGAACACGGTCCATTTCAGCCTTCTTGTCATCTAAATTTCTTGTGGAAGCCACCTTTAGAAGTTCCTTGAAGTCATTGTCTATGTTGCTCGATCTCGTTGAACCGAGACTATTATCTCCTTGGTCAGGTATTAACATGAGATGTTGGGTAGCCCAGACGGTTCCATATCCGGTTCCGACTTGTTCCGAGTATTCTGTCATGCTTTTTACATAGAAATCTCTTGCCTTCATCAGAAACCTAATGGGTGCCTTTAGGTACCTGCTTAGTTTGGTCTTTTTGCTGTCTGTCTTGCTCATATTAATGTTCTCAAAAACAATGGAGTTTCACTTATATGTATGGGGGAAGAACCAACAGGTGTTAATTTATAAGGATTATAAAGGAAATAGATGTAGCACTGTAAAATGGCAGTTTCCGACGAACCCCTTGATATTATGTACTTTGTCAAAGGAATATTTATACAAGTAGGATGTTAAAATAGTTATTCGGATGAGTTTTAGGTTCAGATCGAGTAAAATCGAATACAAGTTATTTCAGGTTGATTTGATATTTTGACTCGATTTGGATTGAGTGCGGGTCCATTTTAGATCGGGTTCAAACGGTTTGGGTCCAAATCAGATAATTGAAAGTTTTCTTTCGGGTCAGGTAGATTTTAGGTCGGGTTCAATTCAACTCAGGTTGATTTCAAGTTGAGTTTTTTTTTTTTTCAGGTTGGGTTCATTTCAAGTCGTTTTTTTTTTCAGGTCGAATTAATTTGGATTTTAAATTCATATTAATCAAAATTATTAAGTTTGATTTGGTACAAATAAGTAAATAAACAATTTACTTTTGGTTGAATGGTTGATCATTCATTTCGAAATAATTATTTAATATGTAACGTCTTTCACTAGTATAAATCTCATTAAAAATAAATATTGCGCACTAGACTAAACAAAAATATTATATAATGAATAATGATTTATATCTTAATAATTGGACTAAATTACAAAAAAAAATAAAAATTAATAAAGAATAAGTATTGGACTACAAAATCAAAGAATAAAATTTTAAATTAAAAAAGATAATAAAATAAAATATCATCTTATTAAAAACACTAAACTAAATTAAAAAATAAATAATAGTCAATTCGAAATAAAAATAAAATTGTAACTTATAAGGACTAAATTATAAAAATTATAAATTAATAATAGTTAAATTCGATAAAAAATTTAACTTTAATGCACTTTAATACATTATAATCTATAATTATAAAATATAACTTAATAAATTTAAAAAAAAATAGATTATATATAGAATATATTCTATATATGTAATTTATATTATAAATGAAATAATATTATATATATAATTTATACTATATAAAGAATTTATATTATATATAAAAATTATACTATATATGAAATAATATTATTTTTGTAAATGAAATAATACTATATATGAATTAATATTATACATGAAATAATACTATATATCGATTAATACTATAAATGGAATACTACTATTTTTAAAAATAGATTAATACTATATATGGATTAATACTATATATAAAAAATATGAAATGTATAATATTATATATATATTATATATAACTATATAAGTATGTATGTATATAACTATTTTAAAAAAATAAAATCTAATGCTAAATTTTAAATGAATTGGGACCTAATTGTAATAAATTTAAAACCATGTAGATAAGGGCACGAGATTTGAATAGTTAGGTGCGATCCGTTTAAAAGCACGCAATTTAACCCGATCCACTGAGTATATAAAGCCAAAATTCATTCGAATGATTTCATTTTTCATTTTATTTTCTTTTTCCTAAACGTTGCTCAAAATCCTATCTTTCTTTTTCTAAATTCTCTGCCTTCTCTCTAGGATAAACACCAAATTTTTAGAAAATTTATGTTTTTTCGATTGAAACACTTGAATTTCATAAGTGTTCATCTTTTGTTCTTCATTGTTCCGTGTTCTTCTAAAAACACTTTCAGATCTTTCACAAACACCAAATCTCTTCTCAAAATTGTTTCTGCTCGATCTAAAATCATTTTTTTAAGAATTCAAACCTTGTTATTCAAAAAACCATTCCAAATCTTCAACAAACATCCAAACTTTCTTAAATTTGTTTCTCTTCAATCAAATCCCAAACCACAAACCATAAATATGAATCCTTAATCCTTAAACCTCAAACCTCAAACCCTAAACCTAAATCCTTAATCCATAAACCTTATACCCTAAATCTGAATCCGTAATCTCTTAACCCTTTTGATCACTAAACCTTTCAGCATCTTATCTCTTCATCTTCCTTCTAGATACTTCAATTTTCCAAATACTTATCTCTTCGTATTCTTTGCGTAAGTTCATTGTATTCTCTTAATTTTTATATACTTATATTATTAAATTTGTATATTAATTATATTTTTTTTTCAGGTTTATCATTGTTAGCTCTAAATCTAATTATAAACTTTTGGTATTATTTCTGTTGTTTCAAATATTTATCCCTTCATATTCTTTTTGTAAGTTCTTTGTATTCTTCTTATTCTGTTTTCTCATGTGTATTTAGGGTTTAGGTTTTGATTATTTTGTTCATCCCATGTTATATGTTATTTTGTTGGTTGATTGTTCGTAATCTGTTTAGGGTTGGTTGGTTCTATGTTATTTGGTTGGTTGATTTAATTTGAGTATATGGGCTGGACTATCCGACATGCGATGCTACTGGTCTCAAAAGAGATTTCTAAAGGACCTTATAGATTATTGTTTGCTTTGTGTATCAATATTTTTTATTATGTTTTTGTTGTGTATTTATCATTGTTCTAACTGTTTTGTTCATCTCATGTTCTATGGCATTGCTTTATATATTAGGGTCTAGGTTCTCTATGTTGTTTGTTTTTGAACTCATGGTTGTATGTTATTTGTTGTGTATATGTTATTATCTAAATGGTTTAATTCGAGTATATGGAATGGACTACCCGACCTGCGATGCTACTGGTGTCAAAGGAGGTTTCTAAAAGATCTCATGGACTGATTTAACAACGTCAAATACAAGGATTAAATCATAGATTATTGTTTGCTTTGTGTATCAATATATTTTATTTTGTTTTCTATTGTGTATTTATCATTGTTCTGACTGTTCTATTCATCCCATGTTCTTTGAAATCGCTTTATATATTAGGTTTTTTGTTCTCTATATATTGTTTGTTCTGGAAATCATGGTTGTTGTCAACACGAAAATATTATGTATATAATAATAATATATTAAATAAATAAATATTAATAGATAATAATAATATAAAATATAATATTAAAATATTAAAAATCAAAAAATAATAAATAACAGAAAATCAAAAATAGTAAAAAAATAAAAATAGAATAAAATTCAAAAAATAAGAGATAATGGAGTTGAGGATTTTTTGGTTGGTGGAGTGTTTTTAGGGATTTGAATTTTGTTTGGAGTTTTTTACTTCAATCAAAATTCTGAATTTGAAGCCTATAAAAGGAGGAGGATTTCAAGGTTAAGGGGGCAGAGAACAAAACGAAGAGAAGGGGAGTTGAGATCAGAATTCAAAGGAGCAAAATTACAAGCTTGAGTAAGGGGAAGGATTTCAATCGGTGAGGAAGCAAAGGAGTTCGCCGGCGGTAAGTTCTTTTCCTCTTTAGTTTTGGCTTTTTTTTATGGATTAGACTCCTAGATTCGCAATTAGTTTTTTTTTTAGATTAATTAGGATTTAAAATTAATTTTAAAGTTTTTAAAAAAATTTTAATTAGGTTCTAAATTAGAATTTAATTTAGTTTTTAAGAAAACTTTAAAATTAATTTAACCTAGTTAAATTTAATTAATTTAACCCTTTGAACCCTAAAATTAGACTTGAATTAGGTGTAATTTAGTTCTTAATTTTTTGGAAATTATTTTAATTAATTACTTTAAATTAATTTTAATTAATTTCTAGAAAATAAGCTTTAAAGTTAACTCACCTAAGTTTTTAATTAAGGACTTTTAATTAATCTAAAATTTCTAAGATAAGATTTAAAAATCAACTTAATTAAGTTTAATCCATCCCCAATTAAACCTTTGAACTTAAAATATTCCAAGTTAGATTTAAATTAGGTTTTAATTAAAATTTAAAGTTAAGGAAAATTTAATTAATTAATTTAATTAAAAATTTCTAAAGCTTTAAAATTTTATTTTACACTTAATTAAATCTCATCCGTCGTTCAAGGTTTGTTCTCGAGTCCCTTGTAATCTTTTTTCATTCAAGTCCCTTTTGTACTCCTATGTGATGAGAATTTTTGATGTAACATTTGTACCCATGATTCTAATAAAAGTGATGAAGTTCCTTTATCTTGTCTTTTTTTATTTTATGTTATTTTGCATGACATATTTTAGGAAGGACACCTAATAAACTTAGGATTAATTAATTTTGAGCCTTTTCTAGGATTAGTCACTCAAATTAATTAATTTAATTAAGGAGAAAATCTAGTAACATAGCATGTGAATCTTATGTCTCGGATACACTAAAGAGGTTGGTGTTTTGACGCACTATGATGCTGACCTAGAGAGTGTACCTTGGCATCGAATTCATGTGTTATTAAAAACTTAGAATTTTGATAAAAACTTAGGTTTAGAATTAAAAAATGGATAGGTAAATAACTAGTAAACGCTAGTAACTTAGGTTTTAAAAAACTTAAGTAATGGGGCCTTTTCTAGGATTAAAACTTAAAATGAACAAGATAAAAAATAATCATGCATTTTTACTTTAGCCTTTTGAGGCGGAATTTACATTCTTTTAAATTTGGGTGAGGTTTCCTATCTAGAGGACGTCTCGTTCAACTCAAGTTTAAAGGTGGTGTAACTTCTAAATCAAAAGGATATCCAAATTCAAATAATGTTCATTTAACAATGGGAAATTAAATTAATATCTTTCTTCAAAATATCAATGCCACGTAATGTTTTTCAAGGTACCAATTTTTGGGCGTTTGTAAGGGTCGTCCTTACACGTAACCGACTCCCGAATCCAACATTTTTAAAACGAATCTCTGGTTTATTTTTATGGTGTCTGGCCTACCTAAGTGGCCGGTGGCGACTCCAAGTCAACCTTTTTCAAAATTAAATTATGTTTTCCTAAAATTTGGGTTTTTCGAGATTAAAATTAATAAAATTCACGTTTTTGAAAACCCATCATCGAACACTTTTTTTTCACCCTAAAAATCGCGTGTTTTTTTCAAAAGAGGTCGCGACAGTTGTTTGTTATTTGGTTATATATATATATATATATTACTATCTAAATGGTTTAATCCGAGTATATGTGTTAGACTGCCTACTACTGGTGCCAAAGGAGGTTTCTAAAGGACTTTATAGACTGTTTAGCAACACCAAATCCCCAAATATAATGATTAAATCATAGACTATTGATTGCTTTGTGTAACAATATTTTTTATTTTATTTTCTACTGTGTATTTATCATTGTTCTGACTGTTCTGTTCATCCTATGTTCTTTGACATTGCTTTATATATTAAGATTTAGGTTCTCTCTATATTGTTTGTTCTTGAAATCATGGTTGTATGTTATTTGGTTGTGTATATATTATTGTCTAAATGGTTTAATTCAAGTATATGGATTGGACTCTCCGACCTATGATGTTACTGGTGTCAAAGGAGGTTTCTAAAGAACCTCATGAACTGATTTAATAATATCAAGTACAAGGATTAAATCATAGATTATTGTTTTCTTTGTGTATCAATATATTTTATTTTGTTTTTTATTGTGTATTTATCATTGTTCTAACTGTTTTGTTCATCCCATTTTCTTTGAAATTACTTTATATATTAGGTTTTAGGTTCTCTATATATTGTTTATTTCGGAAATCATGGTTGTCTATTATTTGGTTGTGTATATGTTACTGTCTAAATGATTTAATCCGAGTATATGAGTTGGACTACCCAACCTATGATACTACTGGAGCCAAAGGAAGTTTCTAAAGGACCTTATGGATTGATTTAACAACGCCAAGTACAATGATTAAATCATAGACTATTGTTTGCTTTATGTAACAATATTTTTATTCTATTTTCTGTTGTGTATTTATCATTGTTCTGATTGTTATATTCATCTCATGTTCTTTGACATTGTTTTATATATTAGAGTTTAGGTTTTCTATATTGTTTATTCTGAAAATCATGGTTGTTTGTTATTTGGTTGTGTACATGTTATTGTCTGAATGGTTTAATCCGAGTATTAGGCTGAACTACCCGACCTGTGATGTTACTGGTGTCAAAGAAAATTTCTAAAGGATCTCATGGACTGATTTAACAAACGCCAAATACAAAGATTAAAGCATAGATTGTTGTATGTTCCATTTTTATACATTCATATTTAATTATTCTTTGTATTATATTTCGTTCTAATTTATTTATTATCTAATAAAATTTATGTTCTTTTTTAAGTAATATGGATAAATTTTCATATGAGTTGAACTATCCTGGATCTGATGACAAATGTCCAAATGAGTTAAGTGACCCACACTCTGAAAGAGATATGTTCCTTTCTTTTATATCTTAATATTTAATATTTTTTATATTTTCTCTGTTTCTAATACCCTTTGTTTGTTAATGCACATGAGGGAGTTTCTGAAATTATTCGCAGATCTAAGAGGAAGACTGTAAGTACAAATTCAAGTGAGTATGAAAGTTCTCTTGTTTGAGTTTATTACTCATTCATTAAGCTTTTAGAAGGTATTTATGTCCAATGTAAACATTATAAAATCAAAAAATATAAAACTAATTTTTATGTTGGTACCTTTAACCCTAAAAGGCATACTAAAAAATATCAAGTTTATAAAACCTTTTTTGCTACTAATATACATAGTAATAGAAAAATTCTTTTGATAAAAAGGTATTGTGAATTATTTGTCGAATCTAAGAGTGTCTGTTAATTGTTTTGGTGTGATGCAAAAACATGTATTCTACTTTAATGTTTATAGATTTAATTTTTTGTAATCCTATATCTTATTGGTTAAACATGTTCATTTAATATTTTATGTCTTAATGATTTAAGCATGTTGTTTTAACTTAATCTTTATTGTTCTTTAATGCTTATAGCTTGGTCAATTTACTGAATTTTTTGGTTCATTAGTGCTTGTAGCTTATAGTTAATATATGTATTATTCTTTATTGTTTATACCTGTGAATGCTTATAGTTAACATATGTATATCCTATGTCTTATTGATTAAACTTATTTATTATTCTTTATAGCTTGGTCAGATTATAATTTATAACTTATAGTTAATATCTGTAAATGCTTATACATTGAATTATTTAATGTTTATAAATTTGATTATTAGATTAATGTTGATGTGGTTGATAATTGTTGATTGGTGATTGGTGATTTTTTACTGTTTATTGTTGTCTGCTACTGGTTGATATTCGTTATTGGTGTTGTTTGTTGATGATACTTGGTTGATGTCTTTGTTATCTAATTAGTTATACTTGATTAATTTATTTTAATTTTTTAAATAAGAAATTACCTATAATTTAACCTTATCGGTAGTCTTTAGATTTTTTTAATGCTCAATGACGATAATACTAGTAGTAAAATATTTGCATTTAGCATTGTAAAACTTCTATAAGATCTAAGAGCTTAAATTTTATACATAAAAACTTTAAGTTGTGAACCTTTTGTATTTTTTTTTATGATGTACATTTGTACGTTTTATTAATTTTTATTTGTAAGTTATTCATTATTCCTTTAAGCCTACTTATATTGAATGATAGAACAATCACAACTCATAATTGATAAGCAGAAAAGATAAGTTTTTAAGTTGCATAATCATTTATTTATGGACAAATGGTATTTAAAATTATAAGTATATTAACGTATATAACCTGAAATTAAAGTATCTCACTTAACTTAAGTTACTTAAGATTATAACTTGGACTTAAAATATGTGCATTTTTATTAAGTATTAAGTTTATTGATTTTGTTGTATTAAAAAATTATAACGGTAGATTATAATGGTAATTTATATCTCATTATAAATATTAATTTAAAATGTCAATTTATATTAATAAGTCAAATGTAAGATTTTCTAATATATAATTAAAAATTAATAAGTATTTATAATATAAGATTATTAAATATTTGAAATAAGTATATTATAAATATAAATATAAGTATATTATATGTATAATATAAGTTTATAATATAATATAACTACAAATTAATAATTAAAAAAATAATAAGCACAAAGTATTACAATCACTTAATGTTATAAGTGTTATATAAATTATTTATATTCTCAATCAGACAAATATTATGTTGATATTAATTCAGGTTAATAATAGGTCGGGTTTAAAATAGGTCAAGTAAAATCGGGTCTCGGGTCAATTCAATCGGGCAATATCGGTTATCTGTCAGGTTAGACTCGGTTTTGGGTTTGTTTCAGTTGGATGTAAGTTGGATTTTGAGTCCACGGTAACAAGTTGAAATCGGGTTCGAGTCATTCTCGATTGGATACAATTCAAGTTCGGTTACTACAGTAACATGTCCAACTCAGATTCAGGTTAACAACAATCAAATACAGATTAGATTCGAGTCATTACATTCTCGGGTCAAAACAAGTTTTGACTCGAATAGGTTTTAGGTGAGTTTTCAAGTCGAATCATCTTTTTACATCCCTACGTACAAGGCATGAGACTAACACCAATGTTTTTGGGCTAAAAAATATTAAAATAATCGTCTTCAACTCAATAACAACATTGTCATGTTCATGTATTTTTCTTTTGGGTATAATTATTGATTTTCATTTATTAATCGGTTAGTCCGAAATGGATTTTGTAGACTCTTTACGAGGATAATCTTATTAATTTAGTTTTCTCAATTTACAACGCTATGATTTAAATTTTTAGTTTGGCAAATTATAAAAAAATCATATAGGTGCTTAAATAAATTTCGGGTCAAACGTGTGTACTGTTTTTAACGTTACTCAAATAGATGTTCATTGTCAATGTTAACTTATGTTACCTACACATTTATCTTCTTAAAATTTTGAAATTATATTTAAAAATTAATAAAATAAGATAACCTCAAATTACCCCAAATTTAAACCCCTAACACCAAAAAAATCAAGATTTTGAAATTTTAACAATAATTTCGAAACGTATTCCGATACTAGAATAAATCTACCAACAATCGTTTCAAAACAGTCTTCTATGGTATCGGTACCATGATTTAATTTTTAAAATTGACAATGCGTTTCGATACGCCTAGTCATCGTTTCGATACCCTTGAAAAATCTCAAACGGCTCTCTAAGTTTTAAATGTTTTTCACTGTTGGTGACAGTTGAGCTTTAAATGTTAGTTGACCAGTTTTGAAACGGTCCCAAAGGCGTTTCGATACGATGGGTCACAGTTTACTCTCTATATCGATACAACTTCAAGCCGTTTCGATACATCCCTATTTTAAATACTAAGAGTTTTGATACCATGACCTATGGTTTCAAAACCCTTGTAATAAATGCATAACATCTCTTTATATTTTTGTACTGTTTCGAAATAGGTACCCCGTGTTTTGATACCAGAGGTGGTAGAAGTGCATTTATGGTGTAAAGATGAAGCTCCAACGTCTATAATTATAATCCCAACAATCTCAACGGTTAAAAATCAATGAGAATGTATAAAATGAAGCATTTCAAGTAGCATTAACAACTATTGAACCTCAAGCAAACATCCTAACAATTCAATCTAATTTCAAGCACTTTATTGTAAATCTTTGACTCTCAACTCTTGTATTTCATTTTAATTCTTTGTAATTGAGTTTGGGGAGAGTGAATTTGTAATTGGGGCATATTATTCTTGTGAGAGAAACTTATTTGCTTTTTTTTTTTTTATCTCTTGTAATCTCTTGTGAGGTTTAAGTCAATTTTGGGTAGAAAATTGACTTGTTGTAAAGGTTAGCTCTTGAACCTAGAAAAATGTTGAATTCATTAGTGAATTGGTTAGAAAATCCTTTGTGGGAACTAAAGTAATGGATGTAGAGCTTGTTTTGAAGCTTGATCCACTATATATTTTGTGTTCTTCATTTTCTCTTTTTTTCCAAAATTTTTTAACAAATTTTAATTGTCAATTCACCCCCTCTTGGTCAAATTTATTGTGTGATCAACTCAACACTGTTAATTTTTACGCTGTCATCTATCGTATTCATCATCGGACCATTACGATCATTTATTTCATCACTTTATTATCAGAAATCAATCAATATTATGAGAAATACCAAAATTATCAAATGATTCATTCAAATAATTCACGATAAATGACGACATTACGGATAATGAACAATGTGTGGGTCGTTCAACGAGGAAAGAGCGCTTATTTAGTTGCCGGAAATGCGATCAATGCGGTGGAAATAGACAAATTTGGAGAGATTTAGAGGTTGAGGGACTATTTTGAAATTATTTAAAAATCTAGCGATTTATTCAAAACTTTTGGATTTATAATTTAATGATTCATATTTGACCTAAAAAAATCATATATCTAACTTCTTGAATATCCATTTTTTGGATCGAGTACCCAATTATCCAAATTTGTAACTTGATTAAGTTTTTTTTTTTTAATTTTGTCTTTATATCCATTAAAATTTTGAATAATCAACAAATTATTAAATATAACAAGATTTATATGCATAAAATAATTAAAATATTAAATTTTCGTATATAACAAATAAAAATTTGAAATATAACGAGACTTATATCTATAAAAATAAAAATTATAGATAATTAAATATTCCATCTGAATATAAAAAAAATATATATTATATTTGATACAAATTATTTTTAAAAAATAAAACAAATTAAATATTCATAATTTTAATTAAATAGATCAATAAATAAATTAAATCAACCGAATTAAATATTTTTACACACTCCAAGCCTACTAATTCGAATGGGCTCAGAGGGTTTTTAGCCGAAGGAGTAAAACATGATCGGATTTCTTCTCCGTTCACAGCCGACCGTCAGAGTACCCAAACCCTCCACCTCCGATTCATAAGAAACTAACAACAGTTCTTATTACCCAGTTTTCTCCAAGAGATGTTAAGAAGTATATCTTTCTCACGATCATCCCTCAGGTCCCGGTTTCAGTCCCTCTCCCATAAACTTTCATCATCATACTCAACTTTGAACCAACAAAACAAAGGCACCGAACAAAATCGGAGCACCGTCGGTTCAGTTTTCAGCAGGGAACCATCTCACCCACCTCGTCTCTTCGTTGTGCAGCCTCGTCTCCGTCCCGCTACCTTCTTGCAGGCCAAGCTCAACGAGGCTCTTTGTTTAGCTAACTCCCTTGAGGAACAACGTGATGGCTACTTCGATTCTGATTTCTTCGACAAGGACTTGCCTCCTCACGTTGTTGTCCAAAATCCATCTCTTAAATCTTCCAAAATCCGCGCCGGTATGCTCGAAATCCTCCCTTTTAGAGCTTTAAATCATGCTTTTAGCCACTTCTTTAATGCTTTGTTATGGAATTATTTCTTGTTTAGATACATATTTTGGACCTGGAACTGTAGGAAACATCAAATGCCATTTGAATGCTTTGGAATCCAAGGCAAGTTAACTTCTTATAATCTTTCTTCTTATGATTTTCAAAGCTAGCTTATGATTTTAATGCAAATTCGGAAGCCTTATCTATGACCATATGATTTTACTAGGATGAAGTTGATGCTGTTTTTGTCAATATCATCCTATCTGGAGTGCAGCAACGTAATTTGGAGGCAAGTACTTGCTGCGTAATTCATATCCTTTTTAGTGGCAAGGGAAATTCAAGTTGTACTCCTATTTGTTTTGCTAATATATAGCTATTTTCATTAACAGAGAATTTGGGGAAAACCTGTATTAGATCGTGTGGGACTTATAATAGAAATATTCAATGCTCATGCGCACACGAAGGAGGCCAAGTTACAGGTACAGTTCCAAGCTTTACTTGGCATGGTATTGCATTTTCAGAATTTGAATTTTGCAGTTTATGTATTTAACGTTTTTTCGGGGGTGGTGTGGTGGGGGTTTACCTGATATTGTATAGGCTGAGTTAGCAGCTCTTATGTACAAGAAGAGTAGGCTTGTCCGCGTACGTGGACTGGGTGGACGCGATGCTTTTGGCGTTAGTGGAGAAGTTGAAGTTGTTAGTGCACGAGGGTGAGACCTGAATTTCATGTAGAACAGAATAAAAGCTGTGAATCTTTTTCTAACATATATTAGAAAAATCCAAGGTGATTTGGACCATTATTCAAGATGCTTCAGATTCTTATGTGAAGCCAAAGAGGTGCTTTAAACTAGTTTTTTTTTCTTCTCTCGGGGTATATTGCTCTTGCACAAATCCTACTTGTTTTCCAATCAAATAAGGAAAAACACTATGAACTGAGAATAAATTTCATTGAAGCAGAGCTTTACAGGGTGGGGTTGTGGGTATTTTTTTAAAATTTTTTACATATTCTTTTTTGAAAGTTGAAATGTTTCTGTAGTTAAAAGCTCAAACAATTTTTTTTCTCTTTCCCCTCAAATATATTCATTTATCATGCTTATAATTGCCTGTCATGTATAATTTTCTATTTATAGAAATGGTTTTGATAGTGCCTACATTGTTTGCAGGAGAGGAAGTGGTGGTCGTGGTTTCATAAGTGGTGCAGGAGAAACTGAACTGCAGCTTCAGCGCCGAAGGTTTGCTCTTTATACTAATTCATAGCATCATATGTAATCATGTATACATATGAATGTTCAACTAGTTGCATATCATGTAACCTTATATATACATTCTTGTGGTTGTTGTTCATATTTGTTTTAAATTTCTTTTTGTGATGGGTAATATTTGTTCCATTATTATCTGGATACAAATCATCCGCTCCATAAATGAATATTGTAATTCAACAATGTCTATACTTCTAATGTTTTAACTAATAGAAGCTTAAGATATTCTGCTTTGGCATCGCCTTGTTGCTTATATTCCTTTCTTTCTAAGACGGTGGTAACCAAGAAATGCATGTTCCTTTTTTTAAAAAAAAAAAGTTTCTAGCTATTCATATCAATATATTTTATTCCTCCTCAGTCCTCTCACCTCAGTTTGGATCTGGTATTTGGATGTGGCATGCTTGTTTTCAATCCTTATATGTTGTTCTTTTTGTAACTGAAAATTTTAACTGTGATCTGTCATATTAATGCTTATTAACTTTGTGTTTGTCTAAATGTTCACTGACTGGAATTTATTCTTAGAATCTTGGAACGGCGTAATCATTTGTTATCCCAGATTGAGGAGGTTCGCCGTACCCGAGCTGTGCAACGTGCAGCTCGTAAAAAACGAGGTGGAGTTGATGGGCGAGGTTTAGCTACTGTTGCTGTTGTAGGATACACAAATGCTGTAGGTGGCCAAATTTTAAGCAAAACTGCACTTGTTTTCTAGCAGACAAGTTAGAGATTTCTTGTGTATTTTCCTTATTTTCTCATTCTCAACATTTACTGTCCTTTCTCTATTAACAGGGGAAGTCCACGTTAATTAGTGCACTCTCAGATAGTGATCTGTATAGTGATGCAAGGTATATTTTATTATTTAAGACCTTTTCTCCTTGAAGATAAATTCCTTGTAATAAGTAAAAGGGTGAATTTTGGCTAATTGGAGGCAGTGACGTGCAGATTGTTTGCAACATTGGATGCTAGACTAAAAAGTGTTCTTCTTCCTTCAGGGTGAGATAATCACGAAGATAAACATTTCTTTTTAATCATTGGTGGGACTATAATATAATGACATTGATCTTATATGCTCATAATATATCAGGAGGAAAGTGCTTCTTAGTGATACTGTGGGGTTCATATCCGATTTGCCAGTGCAGGTAAAAGCATTGGGCCAGTGTCATTAATCCTGTTTTTCTCTTTAATCTTCATTCATCATCTAACCAATGGATTTTTCTTTATAGTTGGTGGAAGCATTTCATTCAACCTTAGAAGAAGTGCTAGAGGCTAACCTCCTTGTGGTAAGAATGGACAAACTCTCCTCTTTTAGTTTTCATAAAAGTTTATCTATTTTAAATTGTAGTTCTGGTTTTCTTTGCTTCTTTGTCTATTTATAAAATGCGGTTTCTTCTAAAGATTCCGACTTTATGATTATCTTTAACCAATCAAATCTGGTTAAAAGTTCTGAATAGTACAAATAAATTAAAAAAGAGAAGAAATATTACTTATTAATTAATTTTTTCATTTTTCCTGAGCTTACATATTCTTATGTCATGAAGCAAGGAACTTGAGAAATGAGTTTATGGTTGATTTTGTTTAGCAGGAATATTGATATCTGCTTCTCTGTCTTTCCCTTCTTACAACGTGTTTTCCCTCTTTAGTACGTTTGCATTTACTGAGTCTCCTATAAGTATCATCTCTAAGAGATCAATTTATCATGCAATTAGTTACTAACCATTATTGTTGCTTTTGTTTTAAGTAGTCTGTTTCTAAATGAGTTTTTTTCTATACAAGATCAACTGGTCACAGTAAATAACAAATACTATAGGCAATGTCTGGTGAGTGATACTTGAAACATATTTAAATCATCTTTTATGCAGCATAATTCAAGTATCTTTCTTTGCGTATGTAATTTATGTGAAATATCATCTCTTGAATCAGAGAAAATGGAGATTGCTGCCTTTTGGTCTGCTTATAGATTTTTTTTCCAAAATTAATGCAGCATGTAATAGATTGCACTGCACCTAATCGTGACGAGCATCGTTCCACAGTGTTGCAAGTTCTTCAGCAAATTGGAGTGTCAGAGGAGAAGCTTCAGAACATGATCGAAGTCTGGAACAAGGTACTTCGCCACATTTTTTTTCCTCTCCCCCTCCAGAGATTTAGGAGGAAAAAAAAAGAAATAAAGATGTCTTCTCTAACTTCACATTCTACTCAGATTGATTATGAAGAAGAAATGGGTGCCGATGAATATATGGATGATGAAGAAGATGAAGATGTTGAGATCAGTGATTTCTCGGGTGCAGAAGATTGTGAGGCGGTGTCAGAGCTATTAGATGGGAAAACAGTTGATGGTAGTGATGCATTGAAGTCTTCACTTGGAGAGCTTCAAGATACCATTAATGATGACGAGCAAGAGGATTACTCCGACGGCTGGCTGTTGTCAGGGGACGACCCTGCGGATGACTACTGGAATACCTTGAATGACCAACAGCAAGCTGAGACCTCTAATG
This sequence comes from Abelmoschus esculentus, assembly GCA_035048815.1. Taxonomy (NCBI): domain Eukaryota; kingdom Viridiplantae; phylum Streptophyta; class Magnoliopsida; order Malvales; family Malvaceae; genus Abelmoschus; species Abelmoschus esculentus. Next base: position 3,693,508 of record JAUCBN010000026.1, on the reverse strand, counting down.
ACTGTAAGGTGGGAAAAGATTCTGAAGCTCAACCCCAGCATGTTCCACACGTCAAAGTATCTGCAGTAACTGGTGTGGGATTGCAACAACTATTGGAACTTATTGATGAAAAGCTGAAGGTGCAAGATGAGCAGCTGAAGTCTGCCAAAGTAGTAGGAAACAGTTTCATCAATCGAAAATGGAGGCCACCTCGAAAAGAGGATAAAGAGGTAGCAGTTGAACAGTGATAAATACCAGGTAATTGCATTTCATTTTCTCCTCTATGGTGTTGCATTGGCATTATCACACACACTATCATCTTATTGAAATACAGTTGAAACCCCTAATGGCATAGATGATGAATAAGCATGAGAGAATCCAGAGATGAAACCTTTGGTTTGCCTGAGTTCTAGCTATAGGATGTGGAATTTCTGGAGCAAGACGAGTTTCTTTGTAACACTCTGAAAATCGGTCTTGAATTTTCCGATGTCCGATGATCGGGATGATCGGAAAATAAACTTTGATGATTATTCTAGTACCTTTTTCATAAATTATTACCGTGACAAGTTTTCATAATTCAATAATTTTTTTTCATATTTTTTATGTAATAAATTAAGCAAGTTACCTAATGAGTTTTGCTATGATGCACCGCAAATTTAGAGGTAAAAGAGATTGGAAGTAATGTCTATCTTTTTCATTCTATAAAAAACAATCCTTGAGATTTTTTTTTTTAAATTTTTAAACCTTCAATTTAAGGACTAAGCCAATTTAGCCATCAGAATCTCAAATTGATTACATATTTGGAGAGCTCTCCCTAAGCTTTTCAGTTGATATTCTTTGTTTTTTAATTCTAAGAAAGTTGATTGAAACCCTAAAATGAAATTATGACCATTAATAGATTTATGTCCATTAAGAGTTATGTTGAAAATGGCTTTAAATGATGAATATACTTTTGAGTTTGTGTTTTTGTTCTAATTGGGTTTTTTATGTAAACCCTAAATAAGAAAAGAGAAAACAAAGATTTATGAATAATTCGATGATTTAACATATTTCTCGAGCTCGAATTAAGTGAGTGTAATTTCTCTCGTGTTTATGTATTTTAAATGTTCTTTTCATACTAAAACTTATAAATATAAAAAAAACTATATATTTGAGTCCTTAACTCGTATTAGATCAAGTGATTATTAAGTTTTATAAAGAAAAAACTTATGAAACTAATATAGTTTCATAATCTAAACAAATATATATTTTAGTCCTTAACTAATATTAGAGCAAGTGAAGTCATTATGTATTTTGCCCACTTCAGGTAAAATAAAAGGTGAAATTGATGTATTTTTATCGATTTTAGTCGCAATGCATAATTGATATCGTAAGAATTGTCATAAACTAATTATGATATAAAACGGTCAATATGAGCAAGTGATTAAAATTTTCGGTTGATCGAGACACATTCAGTCTCCATTGCAAATAAAGTCAATCAGGATGAAACAAATCTCTCAATTTTACAGCTTTTGGTGTCTATGATTCACTCCACACTTGGTAATCTAGTAAATTGTCGAATTTCTTATGTACTTAGAGGGGTCAATAATGTAACTCATTCTCTAGTATCTAAGGCAATGCACGTCTTATGTAATATTCACTTTAATTCCGACATACCCGATTTTATAAGGATTTTTGTAAACTCTGAGAGATTTAATTCTCCTATTCAATAAAATTCTAGGGGTACTCTTTCCCCATAGGGACTTTTAAGTCTTCTTAGGGTTGGAAGTATTAGGGAGGGTTTTAACGAGACTTTTTTTCATCAAAAAAAAATCTCAGTTGATACCCTCCTCAATCTCATAAGTTATAAGTCCGAAGCCCATTAGAAATAATACGATGCAGTAATTATTCAAAAAAATGTCCTCAAATGATATAAATTATGCAAATGTCTTTTGGTGTACCAAGAGAAGTGTGTAATTGCATGATCATATAATGCCTGTACAACACATTAAATATACAACACCAAGATTTTGTGCTTACAACATCTGCATGAACAAAAAAGCAAAAGGAAAAACAAACAAACATAAAACCCAACCAATGAAACATCAATTGCAGAGGCGATACTTCAATCATCATTTGAGCTGAGAGCCCCAACAACTGATCCTGTGGTTGAAAAAGTTGAGGCTACATCAGGAAAGTCTTTCCACAAAGTGCTACTCTTTAAGGATGGATACAACCAACTCTTGATGGAATCAGAAAAAGAGATGGAGTCAAAATTGAGAATGGCGTCCCAATCAACCTGAACACCTGCCGGGATGCTGCCGGAAAACTCCATATTAGCGGAAAGAAGCAATCCGAGCAAAACAACAAGACCTACCGCTGCGGTGCCTCTTGAAAGCGGCATGAAATTGTACCTGAAAAACAATAAGGGTTGTTTGAACTAAAAATATTGAATTTCACCAAATAATAAATCAATCACCGGCAGTTTAATACTTTCGAGGGCATTGAAATCAGTGGAGCTATAAATTTCACCACAATAAGCATTACAGATGGCCTGAAAACCCAAAATCGGAAAACAGAAGACACGGGTGTCCGAAGCCAATTAGAATTTTGGCCAGTTCATGCATTTTATCTGGATTTCATAGCTTTAACACAACAAATAAACTAGATGATGCCTTAACTCATTTTCATGCAATTCAAAAGTTATACACACTTTTCGACAAAAAAACACAGCGAGTTATATATTCCGGGAATTTATATATCTGCTAAAATCGAAAACCATAAAGAAATTATCTCAGAATATCAGAGCAAACATGGAAGAGGGCGACATTTTAGGCAAAGAAGAGCATTGGAAGACAAATCTTGGGATTGCAAAGTCATGCCATAGTCATTTCAGCATCCCATCTGGAAGGTGTACAAGGTGTTCTGATTGCAAAGTCATACCCACGCTGCTGTCCCCTGTCAAAATCATTGAATGTTTTTCAAATACAAAAGTTACTTGAAAAAGAAAAGGAAGCTAAAAAAATACACGAGTTCGACAAACGAACATTTTCACCAAGGTAATTCTAGTCCTTCAAGCTACTTTCTGAAACAAAGGATAAATCAGGCATTATGTTATGAAAAGAACATTTGATTCAGAAAGATTATCCTTCTTAGATCTTGGAAGTTTTACCCCTCAAAGGTTGTACTGTTGCACCAGGTAGCCAACCAGAAATCTTCAAATTCAATGACCAAAACAAAATATTCTATAGTTACTTTTGACATTTATAAGGACATAAAAAGTATTTAAGCAAGTCGATTGCAAACAGGAATGCAAGGAAACTAAATATGAAATAGCTGGATTAAACAAGCTATAACCTAAAGGATTTAAGTGAACCTTAAAATCCTGATTAACCATGCTGATGGACTCATGCTAAAGATCACATGCAAGTATGGAAATACACTAGGATTAATTCTCTTTTGGCAACAAAGTATGATAATGAACTTGTAAAAGGCCCTCACCTCAACAGATTCTCCCAAGGCAGCCCGAGCTTGGCCTCTCCTCTTCCACACCTCACCAGCTGATGGTTTTGATTGAATTGCCTAAAAATCAATCATATGAAGCACGAAAAATAGTTGTCACTTTGTTTAGACAGCTGAATCATGAAGATACATGTACCTTGGTAAAATCAGCAATAGCAGCTTCAAGCTCTCGTTGGAATGCGTATGCAGTCCCTCTTCCTATTAGTGCCTCAGGATAGGCTGGATCCTCTTATAGTATCTACAACATTTTAAAAACTTTTATATGATAAAAGAAACAGGTAAAAAGACCAAGAGGGTGAGCATGACATAGTAGAACTAGAAACCTACTATGACAAGAAAAAAAATGTGTTAAAACCACAAAATGTGTTAAAATCAAAACATACCTGTGCCTTACCCCTTGATAAGCGGAAATCTACACTGGTGGGTCTTTGAAATCTTAGCAACACAGAACTTTGTACTCCTCTTGGCCTCATCATTGATTTCATTATTGGTGTCAGATGTGTTGGGTAGACAGTGCCTTTCGGTTATATCACTCGAGTTACTGGAACTGGCAAAGGATTTACTGCAATGGTCTGATTTCTCACTTAGACCAGTACCTGAACCTGAAGCATAACTTGGTGTGTCAAAATTATTATGTGTTCCATTTGTCAGGCCAACAGGCTTCTGATTCGTATTGGTTAGATCACTTGATCCTAAATAACAATTATCGTGGCAAATGCCGTTGTTCTCAGAAGCATCAGCGGATTCTGGACTTAACTTATATCCATCACTCAATATATTGTGATTTTTGAAACTTTCACATGTGTTGTCATTGGTATCAGAAAGTAAATTAGATAAAGACAATGATGACTTACTCTTCTCTTTATCACTATTTTTATTGTGTGTGTTAGAGTTGTTAGTATACATGTTTGATACATCCCTATGCTCTTGGAATAATCTAGAGGTACCGAACTCATTTTTGTAATTAAGAGTTTCATTTAACTTCCCATCAACATGAGCTCTAAATAAGGATACATGGGTAGATAACTTTAAGTCAACAACATGGTTATAACTAGTGAAACTTATGTCTCGTTTGCCAAGGTTAGCTACTCTGAAAAGCTTTCCAGTTCCAGCAATTGTTTCAGATCAACAGGCTACTGCAAAGCATGTTAATACCCTTTCTCCCAAACTGCAATAGCATCATCTTTCCTTCCCAGTGCATAAAATGCACGGCCTATATGAGGAAAATAAAAACATTGAATTTGAGAAGCTTGCCCAAAACACAAGACAGTATACCTCGTTGTCTACAATCAAATAAACAGTGATGATTTAGAAAGAAAGAATGTTCGAAATAGACATAAAAAGACATCATCAGTTGCATAAAACACACAAAAGATTCTCTAGAAAATCTAAAACAAGAAAAATATCATTGATCGTAAACTCTAAATTAGATCAGTTAATTTGATCGTTACTTATTATCTATGTTCTTGACTATATTATGATTTATGAGTTGTAAACTACACCATCAGTCTATTAGTACTTACTTTAACTAGAATCAATATACAACTAAGATTCAAATTATACCGCATACTGCTCCGCTGCTGGCGGAGAATATATATTACCATGTACATTCTGTTCCGGGACTCCAATAGCTTATGTTGCACTGATACGGATATGGGGACGAATACGGGAACGGAGAGAGAAAACGACAATTCTCAAAATCATAAGGTACAGGTACGGCAAGGGTACGACAATTATAAAATAATTTTATATATAATAATAAACAAAATACTAATAAAAACTAAAATAAAAATAATACTACTTTTAATAAAATACTCATAATTACATAAAATAATTAATACTCATTCATGAATAATATAATTTTTTTCATAAAAAATAAAATAATTCAAAACATATATATAGATTTTATTATAAAAATATTTACATTTCAATCATAAAATATTTAAAATAACCAATAAAAATAAAATATTATAAGTAAAATAACAAATAAAGAGTATACAAAAATTACTCATAAAAGTGAAATTTAGTTTAAGATTAATTATTTGGTTTCCTTAAATTTTTAAAATATATATTTTACGATCATCAAATATTATCTATTGTATATTTTATCCAAAATATTCAGTTACTATAAAATAATCATTATAAATAAACCATATTCTTTATATTTATTTATATTAAAATTAGTATTAAATTTAATTTTTAATCTAAATTAAGTATTTCAGTTGTAATATTAATAATATAATTCTTTACCTAATAATATAATTTGATGAGTAACTAATAATAATAAAATTTAAAATGAATTGTCAAATAATGGGTCCCACAAAAATTTATTTTTATTAAAATAAAATTAGTTGTAAATTAATGGGTCCCACAAAAATTTAAAGAAATATTCACACGTTTTTTTTAACTGTTTATCTTTCTTCTCATCTTTTGTTTCCCCAGTTTAACAAGCTCTGCAACTCATGATCTCCCCAAGCTTCTATTCTCTTTGTTTTTCGTTCGATTTTTTGTGTTGCGCAGAGACGGAGGAGGAAAAACAAGAGTGAAGCTGTTAAAACTATAACCAGCGAGAAAAGGAGTGAAAATCTATCGAAAAAATAGAGAATAATCACCGGGATGTCCCCGGGTACGTTTCCGGTGAGCGTTGACCATCCCGACGAGTGTTGACCGTCCCCGAAACGTCCCTCAGCCGTACCTACACTGTTCCCGTCTCGGAAACGTATTGGGACGAGAGACGCCCTCATATAGCCGTCCCCCTGCTTCCTAGCAGATAGCAAACTTAATTTCAATAAGTACAAGGCATCATGCTGTTATGATGTTCAATCAAAATTCCCGTGGCATGACTCAGAAGAAAATATTAACCCTAAATTAACAGAACCCAATTTCTCCAAATTATAACAAAAATCAACAGTTCTGAAAGATTTTGGTCAATAACATAAAATCACAGCCCTAAAACTTGAATCTTAAACCGAAAATGTAAGCGAGAACCAGGAAAACGTCTTCAATTAACATAGTATTCAATTAAAAATGCATAAAAATCAAGTTCTAATTTAGGCAATTTACAAGCCAAATAAAACAGAGCACTTAGATATAGGAGGATAGAAAATAAAAAGATACCTTTAACAATATAAGCTTGAAAAGCTTAGAGTCAATCTGAAGAGCCTTGTCAGTCTTTAACCATATACTTGTAAAGCTCCAATTAACTGTAACAAAAGGCTCTATTGTTGAAAAAAATAATCAACAAAATGAAAATATAAAGGTACTTGAATGAAATAAAACGATAAAATAGTTTTAAAAGACCAGATGTCTTGGATTGCGCAAGACCGAGAGCTGCAGAGTTTGGCGAGTTCTACTCATTCGGAGATAACTGAGTTCATGGTAAATCTCTCAGGAGAACCAGTTAGGAATGAATTTATTTGGTTTTTAAAATTTCGATTATCTGAATTAATCAACCAAATTAATTTTTTTGTTAATCGGTCAATTAATTTTAAATTAAATTGATTAACAATTAATAATTTTTAAAACTTTGATTATCGGTTAAATCAGTTCAAAATCAGTTAATTTATCAAATTAATTAAAAAAATTATATATTATATATTATATATTTTTATATATTTATTTTTGTTATTAAATTTTTAAAAATTATAAAATAGATATTAAACTTTATAAAATTAGCATAAAATAATTATTAAATTTATTAAATTAAAAAATGATTATTAATTTTTTTAATATTTATCAATAATTTATAACGTACGACGAATCAATATAATAATTTAATAAGTCTAATATTTTTTTATAATTTTTAAAAGTTTAGTGCCTAAAAAATTATTTTAACATAGTTTAGTGACTATTTGTATAATTTGTCCAATTTTTTTTAAAAAATTGATTAATCGATTTAACTTATCGGACTAACCGAACTATTTTTGGTTATATTAAAAAATTTTGAAAATATTTGGTTCGATTAACGGTTAATACGAGAAAAAATCGGTTAATAAAATTTTGAAAGTTTGGTTTGGTCGATTAACCGAGCTAACTGTTTAAACACCTTTATCCGTAACTGACTGACTCAGACCGCACCTATAGGCTATGGTTAGCTTTCAAGCCTGTGGTGTCACGGATTTAATTCACTTAAATCGATATGTGTAATATTAGTATTTTTCGAATAATATTAATAAGTCTTGTTTATTCGCAATTCGTTGGTTAGACAAGTAAAAGACAAGAGAGTACAAAAAAAAATTAAAAAAAATGTTTTATTGAGTTTAAAATAGAATTTACAAGTATACTTTATAAAAAGGTTTTCAACTCGAGTTGTAAAATGGAGTGAACCTATTAATAAACTCTTACCTCTTAAAGAGGACGATCAAGATCGTTTTTATCCGACAGTTAATACTTTACCTCCATAAATGTTTATAAAAATTGATATCATTCTAGATAATTTTACATGAACCCAAACATGTCTCCAAATGTCTATATTATTCTAGAAAATTTTAAAGATGCTTGAAATTATTCGGATTGTCTTTTCAAAATCTTCAAGGTCCTTCTAGATGTGTGTATATTTTGGCGGAGCTTCCTGAAACCTTCTAGAACCTCATGATAAGTACTAAAAAGAACCATTGATTTTGGACTAATTTTCTAAAATTACTCTAAACCATAATATTATGATAAATTATATAAATTATTATTGAATTTTACAGTCAAACCTATTTTGGTTATTGAAGCTTAAAAAATTTAATTTGTTTATTAAGGTTTAGACATTAAACATTTTTGTCACTAAACTTTACTCTCAAAACATATTTGATCATTGAAGTTTAGGCATTAAACATAGATGATTGTCATTCGGTCTTAAATTTTATCAGTCATTTCGTTTTGACCTCTTGAATCCGAATCTAACTTTTAATTTACTAGGTTGTACCCAAAAGTTTATAAATCGAGAAAAAACCATTCGTTTTTTTTATCAATCTTTTTCTTTTGCCTCAAATATTGCCCGTTTCTTAGTATATTGCTTCTCTTGTGTCGATGAAACTTTTCACTATTCGAATCAAGAGAAGTCTTTTTTTTGCAATAAATGGATGCCAGCAAAAAATTAACGATTGAGTGACAAAAACGTTTTATGTTTAAACTTCAATGAGTAAATTGAACATTTTAAAACTTTAATGATCGAAATAAGTTTGAGATAAAAGTTTAGTGATAATCTATGTAATTTACTCTTAATATTAAGATATATAAAATTTTAATCACTAATAAATTATTCAAACTAGAAATGAATATAATATATCTTTATATGTTATTTTGTTTGTTTAAATAATCAAATAATTATCATCTATCAGGTAATCTTATCAAACATTTTTATAAATTAACTAGTGCAATCGTAGTAATCAAATCTACTAGTTTTATCGATAATAGACTAATATAATCTGTTAACCGTTAATTGTCTAGTAAAATCAATTGATTTATTATTTTTTTATTAAATTAGGAAATAATAACAAATGAGATTAACAAGAATTTGATTTAAAAATACATGTCCCTAACGTAATAAGGACAAGGGTCTAAATAATTTTTAAAATAGTCTTAGATAAATAATAATTAAATTATTGTTTTAATCTAACTCTAATTAATTTGTATAAATATATGATATAACTGAGTGAATATTGTACTTGAAAAACAAATCCAATATATTATACTAGCTAAATTATTTTTATATTTATTACACTTTTTATGGTAGTCTTAAAGTCTGATTAAAAAATTGATTTTGAACTATATTTTATCTTTAACAATGATTGATTTTTATTGATTTAACGGAATAAGATGACAGGTAAAATAAATTTTAATTTATTAAAAATATTTTTTAATTTGACTTTAAAATTGCAATAAAAAGTATTATAAATTTAAAAATAATATGATTCAAGTTCTTAACGAGCCGAGTCGAACTTAATACACTTAAACTCGAGTCATGTTCGAACTCGACTCGAATTCTTAACAAACCGAATCGAATTTAGCATTACTCAAACTCGACTCAACTTGTTTACACTCGTACAGTAGACTTCCCACTATACAATAAATATTTATTTTAATGGTAATTTATTCATTGCCATTGCCAACAGTTTTATGGTATACTCTCCTACATCCTCCACTATTTTATGTATACTTTTATATTATAAAGAGTACAAAGTATTTTCTAGTACAAAAGAAATACAATTGTATGCATAGGTAAATTCCTAATAGTGAGGGGACCAAGAAAAACCAAGCAGGGAAGTGAGCAGTAGTTTCACCTTAGCACCCTGAAAGACACAAAACTATGTACACCAACCTCAAATGAGCATTATTTTCTCAGGACCAGTCGTCCAACAGGATGTAATCGATGTCCCAAAGCTAAGCTAGTCATCGGCTTCATCGGCATTGAGTGAGAAGATATCAACAGGGATGCTAGTGCACTCAACAAAATCGTCATCCTTGAATCTACCATTCGAAGAACTCGATGGATGATCCAAGTATATGACTATAACAGTGATATCATCGTGGAAATGTCGTCTTACTCCTTTCTCAATCCTTTTGATTTCGGAGTATCTCATTTCTCTTTTCTTTGCTGCCTCCTGAATGGCAGCTCGTACCAGTCGCTTTGCTATTCCCTATTATACGAGTCCGTATTTATTAACATCGAAAGTGATAAATCGTATGAAATTCATAAAACCAGAATTAATATAGAGGGAAGCCTTACAGCTCTAGGACTTTTCAGCACAATATCACAAGCTGCCTGATCACTTAGTTGCTCCCAAAGTCCATCAGATGCAAAAATCAAGAACAAATCTTGAGGCTTCAACTTCCGAATTAATATAGAGGGCTCTGCTGTCATTACAGGCCTTTTTATAGGTATCGGCAATCCGAAGTGTTGAATGAACTCGGGTTTCTTCAGGTACATATCTCCAATCGATCTCGAGACCTAAAAGAAATCAAAAAGTTCAGGTAAAAGTCTGCCTAGATCACATGCTGCAAAATCCCAGTGATGAGTAGTCACATTTACAGTCATAAAGTTGTAGCAAAGTACTAGATACCATGTGACTTGTTTACTTCTATGAGAATGGTCCCAAAACTGAGAAATGTTTTGATATTCAGTTCATGAGATGAAATTTATTTCTGACAGATGGTGATATTGCAAAATCTCAGCAAGCTCGAAACATTGAAGTCGCAAGCAACACATATACGATATAAATGTCCACCTACCACTTATCATATGCATTCGAGATTTCGAGGTTGTGGTTCATTCATATACCTATCTATTCACTATTTTGAATTCATTGCATCTCCTCATACATTCAGATATGAGACAGAAATCAACCAGATGTCAGATAAGTATATGGTTAGATGAACTAAATTAAGTTAAACCCTGAAATCTCATGAAATGATCTTTTTGCGTTCTATGTATTCAAAAAATTACTACAAAATAAACAAGGATGCAAGCAAGTGTTTGGCTGCAATCTATGAGTTTGAGCATAAAACCGAGATTCATTCTTTTCGCGAATCTTATTGTCTGCTACAGGTTTCAACTTGTTAATCGGCATAACGTCGAAAATAAAAGAATAAACATTAGGCTAAGAAAGCATAAACAATGGGAACCACACAAAGGATCAAGATCTTCATATCACCAAAAATGGCAAAGGGCATAAAATTTCACCAGGATAACATAAAGCAGATCAAATGCTCATAAAGTTGCAGAGCCAAATACTAATCAATATTCCAACACTTACCAGAAATTGCCCTTAATAGACCATATAAGTTCACAATGTTAGCTATCATAACACCGAGTTGAATTCGAGAATTTGGTACCTGAATTATACCCTTAATTCGCCAAACTCCATGGTTATACACCACTATGTGAGAATCATCCGGATGGAGTGCCACAACCTCCTTCCTCACCTCTTCGACGGCGACATTATGATCGGTCGATAACCGTTCAGCCACGACTTGATTATTAGGCCTATTGGTGGAATCTCTGCGGCCAAGCACTGCTCTTGAGTCTCCAAGATTAGCAACATATAAAACATCATTAGCAATTGCCCCAACAAGACAACAAGAACCAACTGAAGCAATTTGTGGCCTGGCAGGCCATGATCGCTTCACTAAGTGCATAAACTCCTCCTCAGTAGCATCAATGGCTTTCTTGATTACTTCTGCCGATAACCCTCCGTGCTCTGATGCAAACTCTACCACAATGAACCAACACAAGGGGGTGAACATATGTTTCTTTATACAAGTAACCCAAATTTCATTGCTTTGATTCAATCTGCAAAATTGAAAAGAAACCCAAGAAACAAGAACTTACTGTGAATAAAAGGAAACAAGTGTTGGGTTATGAAACGGGAAGCTTCGGGTCCTCCATGACCGTCGTAGACGCCGACGTACGTGGCGGAAGGGGAAGTGAAAACTTGCCCCTGATCTTCCAAACAAGAATTGGCTTGAACAACTGCTATAGAATAGTCCCCTGAAACGAACGGCTTCAAATCCATATGCCACAACAGTTCATCGGCTCCTCCTCCACCTCCACCTCCAAAACACATATCCAGCGGCCTTGTGCACATCTCCAACATCCTCTCAGAATGTAAAAGTTGGGTGTTTTCCTCAGGGAAAACAGAAGGGTGTTTGTAGGAAAATTTAGGTGAAGTGAAGTCGTGAAATGAATTAGAAAATTGAATAACTTGGTATTAAAATTCTGGGTTTCTTTCCTTTGTGTTGGGAGTTTGAAAGAAGACAGAAGGACGGTTGACAACAAGAATGGTTCAAAGTAAACGGTTAAGCAAATAAAACCAATAAGAAAACAAAGAAAAATAATGGATTTGACGTAGAGTGCTTGTCAGCTAAGCTATCTGTTGCATACTCGGTCAGAGGAAAACGCTTAGCATCCATACTGGGGTTGTGGCAGCTAGGGGTGCATATTGTGGATATATTTTTTTAAAGTATTATTGTTGGATATTAAATTGAATTTATTTAATTTTTTGGATATTTAGATTTTTGAATTAATGATATAATAATTTGTATCATTCAGAAAAAATAGATTTTTGAATATTTTATATTTAAATCGGATAATCGGATATCTAATTATTTAAAAATATAATTTGATTATACTAATTTTTCAAATTTGAAGGTTGTATTTATAAAAATATTAAAATTTAGAATATAATAAAAAATTACTAAATACAATAAGATTCACAATTATAAAAGTTTTAATTTTTAAAATTTTAAATATAACAGTACTAAATTTGTTAAATAGAACAAGATTAATATTAATAAAAATTTTAATTTTTGGATTTTCGGATAATACGAAACTTAAAATATTATGATCCATATCCGATCCAAAAACTTAAAATCAGATAGGATATCCGATCTAAAAATAAAAATTGGATCAAATATCTGAATTTTCGGATCAAAACGACCGAATAGGATATTTTTAAACACCCCTAGTGATAGCACGCTTATCGTGATTATGGATGTAACGAATATTATTATAGTTAGGACTATAAATAGGATAAAATAAATTATAAATTATTTAAATTTGATTTAGTCAAAGTTCGACTAAATTTTGACTTGATCAGACTCAATTCAAGTTCGTATTCAGCTCGAATTTTTAAAGTGTCGAGCTAAATTATTTGATACCTGACTCGAAAAGGTCGTGGGTTACTCGAAAATCTTATATGTTAAATTTTTAAAATCTAAATTCCTAAACTTAAAAGCCTAAAATATAACCCTAAACATAAGTCTAAACCTTAAATGCTAAAATCTAAATCTTAAATTCTAGACACAACCTAAAACCATAAATCTTTAAATCCTAAACGAACATTATATGCCTTAAAATTAATAAGCTTGAGTTTACACAGCTTGTGTATTAAAGTTTTTTTTATAGAGTTTTAAATGAGACGTGACAGATATCAAATTACTCGAGTCCGACTCGAACAAAGATTGATAAACACTTTACTCGATTGAGATCGAATCAAGCTCAAACTCGACTCAAATTCTTAACCAGACGACTCAAGTTCAGATTTCTCATGCTCATTAAAAATTACTCAAGCTCAAACTTTACTGAAAATTTTAACAAGTTGAGTCGAATTCAATACTACTTGAGTTTAATTCGGCTCGTTTAAAGTATTATATATCAAAGTTATAAAATATAAAAAATATTTTATTATAAATATAACCATTATAAATAAAAATAAATTAAAAATTTAGAGTATAAGATTATAAAATATCTTTATTTTAGATGATATCAAAATTACTATTTAATGGTGGCTATAAAATATCTTCTGCTTTAAAAAATGTTCCTACTGCCAATGTTTTTTATGCTTCTTCCCTTCTCTGTCAGACAAGATCTTGTGAATTTAGAATATTAAATCTACAACTAAATATTCCAACTTTGAATACATTGAAATAGATTTTATTGGGGTTTTTACGTACCACTAAAACAAGAAATTATATTATGGGTTCGACTCATCACGTCAGTCATAGTTTTATTTAATTATAATTATTCAATTCATTATTAATCTCTAATTCATTTTTCTTTAACCAATGAATCTTCACTCATAATATTTATATCATTTTAAAAATATAATTTTTAAAAATTATATTAATTACATGACTGATTAATGATAAAATAAATAATTTTCATTAGTTAGGAACCTCAGCTGACGTGATGAGCGAACTTATTCTCTCCACTAAAACATTCATTTTTCTAATTACCAATTGATTGATTCCTTTGGAAATGGAAATACTTAATATGAGAAAAAGAAGGAAAGGGTTCAAGTCTAGATGTATTAATTGAGTCAAGTAGTTTATAATAAGTTTGAGTTTAATTTAGATATAATTTGATTAATTTTTATTTTAATTTGATTTTGAGTGAAGGCTTAATGATTCGAGTAGAATAAATTTTAATTCAATTTGAGAAATTTACGAACAATGGTTAAATTTTTATAATATTTTAATTTGATGTATTAACGGACTCTTATTTGAAGTTTAGATTTATGAATTGCTTCATACATAATTTATTTATTTTTCGTTAGATTTATTAATTTATGTTTATGTTAAGCAGTCGAGTTTGATGAGCAACAAGTCGAGTCAAATAAAATAAAATAAAAATTCTAGAGAGGTTAATGAGCGACGAGTCATATTTATGTTTAGTGAATCGCTCGACGAACAATTAATTTATGTTTGATTATTTATTAAACGAACGAATATGGATAAAATTTTATATTCGTTTAGTGAAATAAACGAACAAAAATAAATATTTATTTGTTCATTTAATTCGTGAATGTTCGTTAATCGATTCATTTAAATTTATTCATATTTTTCAATTATTTATTATTTTTATAATAAAATAATTAGAATTTAAAAAAACACGTATGTTCGTTTATATTTTTAAAAATTTATAACAAAATTTTATTCTTTAACAAATAAACTAAAAAAAAATATATTTGTTTGATTATTCATATTTATTTATTTATTTAATTAAAATTAAATAAATGAATATAAATATACTCTTATTTATATTTATTCGATCAGTTTATAAGCTTACTAATTTGAAATCATATTTTAAAATTCTTTTTATTTTCATTTTTATTCTTGAAAGCTTTCTTGACTTCGGTGCCTGAATTTTTGACTTCTTTCTATGAAATTACTTGCCGTGTTTAACACTCAGTGTAATTTTCAAAAAAGAAGTCAAGCAGAGATCTACCACCGCAGAAACCTACTTTTCTTTCAAATTAATTGCCGTATTTAATTTTTTATTTTAATAAAAAAAATATTTTTATGATATATATATTATAATATATTATTTATAGTTTTGTTTAATTTATGGTTCTGGCATGATTTTGACATATTTCTGCGGTTATTTGGTTCTTCTACAGAATTTTTTTTAAGTTAATTTTTTATTATAATTCTGTCAGAGATTATAAAAAGATAAATTTTTATTCGATTAATATTTATTTTTAATGTAATTAATTTTCAGTATCGGATCAATCTATTTGATTGTTTGTCTCGCTTGTCATTTTTTTTTCATACTATAATATATCCCGTTTAAATAAAAATAAGGAGATTCAACGAGACTTTTAAATTTTATTAATATATTAATCTCTATAAAAATATTTTTTTATACTTTTGGAATTTTATATGAAATTTTGATAAATTAATCACTATAAATCTCTCTTCAAATCCATTATATTTGTATTATCTTTTATATTTTTTTAATAAAATTCATTTATCACTATTAAGAAAAACCAAGGGTAAACCACACCAAACTATTATTTTTTTTTCTATTTTATCCAATGAATTATTTAATCTTTAAAGTTGATCATTAACATTACGTTTTCTTCTATTGTAGTCGACAGTTGTTAAGTTTTTATTATGTTTTAGCTGAGACAATGATATAATTTTATATAATAATGTTTTAAATTTTAAAATTTATATATTTTATCAATTTAATTTTAATTTAAAATAATTTAATAAATTTAATTAAAAATACTTAAAAATCTTAATAATTTAATCAATGACGAAGTCACATGAAAGTGGGTGCGGCAATCATCCTCCAACCCTTAAAGTTTTTTTTTTTTATATTTAAATTTTTTTTAAAAAATTGATTTTTTATGAATTTTTTAAAATTTTAATTTTTTATAAATTTAATATTTTTTTCTATATTTTGTCCGTAAGAAAAAGAATAAGAGACTTTGGCTATGGTATTGTGCTTTCCCATCCTTTGTTTCGGGCGGTGATTAGGTAAGGGATATGTCAACAAAAATCGAGTCTTTACACGGGAAACTTGAAACTGGTTTCCAAGCATTTTTAATTTACTGTAATTTATATTGTTTAGAGGGTTTCATTATCAAATATTCAGTTTTTTATATTCAAAAAATTAAATATTCGATTCTTTAGAGTAATAATTTTTATCTCTTGTTTTGGCCAATTTATATTAGGTATCCACAAAATTCAGTTACCCGGGTTATATGTATTAATTTTAAAATTAAAAAAATATTAAACATATAAATTTTTAAATTTTATAATACATAATCAAACATAAAAATTAGAGATTTAAAATAAATTTTAGAATATTTATATATATACACACATATATAATTATTAAATTTTATCACTAAAATGATATTAAAAATATTAATATAAATTTTGTTTCTTTCGGTATTAACAAATTAATAAAAATATATTTAAAATTTTTAAAAATAGAAGTATATAATACAAATATAAAATTAATTTAAATATTTAAATTTAATTTTGTAACACCCTATTTTTAGCCCCAATTCAAAACCTTAATTTAAGTAAATCCCTAATTTTAAAACCCTAAGTTTTGAGAATTTTTAGATTAAAAACTAATTGAAATTTCAGTGACCTTTTTGTAATTTATGAATGTCTAAGAGTTCTTTTGAAAATTTGAACAAAAGTGGATGTTTATTGGGTAATTTTACCTTTTTCATGGGAAGCTTATTTTTCCCTCTTTAACAGTTTCAAATCCTTTTCTTTTGTAGTTTCTTGTAATAGAAGTCTTTCCTCTCTTCATTTTTTTTTCTTTGTTTCGGAAAGTAACATCCTTTTTTTTCTTTCTAATTCAAATTGTTTTTATACGTTGATAAGAGCATGCTCTGTTCTTATTGTTTTGTTGGTTGTGATGTTGGTGTGAGATTTCTTTTTAAATCTTGTTGAGCTGATCAAACAATAAAATTGACCAAGAGAGAGTGAATTGACAATTTAAAAATTTTTGATAGAAGATTGAAAAAAATCAAAAATATTGAAGACACAAGATTTATAGTAGTTCAAGCTTAAATGCAAGCTCTACATCCACTACCTTAACTCCCACTAAGGATTTCTAACTAATTCACTGTTGAATTCAATATTTTTCTAGAATTAAGGGATAACCTTTATAAACAAGTTAATCTTTCTACCAAAAGATTAACTTCAAACCTCACAAGGGTTACAAAGATGCTCAAATATAATGATTTGCCCAATCACGAGTATTTTATTGTCCAAACTCAAATACAAAGAATTGAAATAAAGTACAAGAGTTGAGTGACAAGAATTTGACAATAAGTGCTAGGAGTTGGATTTGATTGCTTGGATGTTTGCTTGAGGTTCAATAGTTGTTGTTGTTGTTGCTTGAATTGCTTGTTTTTATACATTCTCATTGAATTTTAACCGTTGAAGTTGTTGAAATCATAAATATAGACGTTAGATCATCTTCCGACCATAAATGCATCTTTACAACAACTGGTATAAAAAAACGGGCTACTTGTTTCGAAACGGTACCAAAATAGAAAGAGACATTGTGTGCATTTCATAGGGGGATCGAAACACTATGTAAGCGTATCAAAATGATTTATCTTTAAAATAAGAGAGTATCGAAACAACTACAAAGTTGTATCGAAACATTTCGGGACTACAAAAATCAGTATCGAAACATCCCTATGGCTGTTTTGAGATAGGTTAACAAACTTTTAATTTTTACCTATCAAACAAAGGTCAAAATATTTAATTCTAAAATAGACATTGGGAAAAGTTGTCCGGTATCAAAACGATGATGTGGCGTATCAAAACACCTTGAATTTTTAATTAATTTTCATAAAATATAAGACGGTATCGAAACAGTCAATGATTGTATCGAAATCCCTGTTTCGATACCAACTTTAAGTGTTTCGAAACAAAATTTTACAGATTCAAAATGTATAGAAACGATCCTAGATCGTATCGAAAGTATGCCAAAAACTTGAAGAACTTAGTTTAATTTTAAAGGTATCGAAACCATTTTCAGGTGTAACGAAACACAAGTAACAAAAACATAAGTTTGGCTTTAAAAAACACTTAAAAAATTTGTTTTATGTTTTTGGTTTGACTTAAAGTTATTTGTTTGACTTAAAGACTTAAAAAATTATTTCAAATCGATCATTTAACTTCTTTATTATATCAAAATTAAATTTAATTTTATAAATTTGGATGTGTTTAAAGGAAGGTTTTGTTAATGTAACCCCCTCAACCCGACCTAGTCGCAAGGCCGACCCAAGGTGGTTACACGGGAATTATTGAATCTAAGTCCGAAGACTCGACTCTAATAACCAACCCTAGAAAGCCTTTTCGAACCTAAACGACCAACGTATCTACATACGAGCTCTAAACTAACCTTATTGGGCTTGCCGAAAGCCCGAAAGCTCAAAACGATATTAGCGTATCGGTACGAGGTGAAACCAAAAGCCCCACATACAAGCATACTTAACATGCATAAGACCTTATAGAACTCAAGGATCAGGTTACACATGCTTGAAACTCAAACACATTCATTCGAATCATGCTCAAGCAACAAGACATAAAGTTCATACATAAAAAAGTTCAAACAACATCAAAGATAATATCTACTTAACCATAACTTTAAAACATAAATCAACATGCTAACTCAAGGCAACCATGACGAATATAAACCATGCACTAAATCATCCAAAACATAAGTTAACATAAGAGTCAAGCAACGTTCCTAAACAACATAGCATATCCCATTTTTAGCTAATACATTACTACAACTAAATCATACTTGAGCTAACGAGCAACACACTTGGACGCCCTTCCTCGCACCGTGCTAACTCCCGAGCTAATGATCTGCATTGTCGAAAAACTAGAGCGTAAGCATAAATGCTTAGTGAGTAGAACTCAAAAATGTAACTACGACAATGCATGGTTCAAGCTTTATTTGAAAATAAACACTAATATCATTATATGCATCTAACATCATAGCATCTTACAACCTACAAGAGCAACCAAAGTCCACAACATAACATGAAAACACATTTATAGTAATTAAGATAAGTATGTTGGCAAACATGCATACGAATTTATCTGACACGGTCGAATTTATCTTACACGTATACGAGTTTTATCTGACACGACCGAATTTATCTAACACGTATGCGAATTTTGTCTAATAGTGTACTATTTGTACATCCTATTGGTCGACCAATTATATCCGGTATGACTCAATTAATGCCAACATTATTATCATAATATAATCTTAGAACATCTTACGGCTTTCAATGCCTTACATAGCCACCCGACTATAATCTTACCATATATAAATGGTCTTACTTACCACTTACAAGTATAACCCGCAACATCTTACAATTACCATACAATTATCTCACATGGCATATTAACATGTCATTAATCAATAAATAATCAACACAACTCAATATAACAATTAACATGCTATCAACAACAATTAAACACAACAAACTTTCCAATCTTTACCATCTAACAAGCATACAAGGTAAGTAAAAAATATAGATTTTACTCTTGAGTTTGAATTAGCTTATCAAGCTTAATCCAAACTCTCAAAATCTTCCTTGAACCAAAACCAAGTTCAAAATATTTTTCCACTCACCACACAACACTAACGGTAGCCAAATCGAGCCCCGAACCTTCCGGAATTACACTCAAATCACACAGAACCAAATGTGCTGCTTCAAACAACCAAAATTAAAGTATTAACCTCAGAATCATCCATAAATTCACTGTTTTACATCAACTCACAAATCCATAATATTTTCTCAACAATTCAAAGCCAAAATCATCCCAAATATTCTCATTTTCATACTTAAGCAAAGAACAACCATTACCCTTCAATTTAAACACCTAAAACACTTCAAAAAATGTCCAAAACATCACTCATATATATTATAACCATCAACCCTTCATTTCCATACTAAAACAGCCCAAAACACTCACTTTGCACTTTCAAAAATTGTCTAATGCAACACTTCGGGAATTCAATCATCTACCTCATTTAACTACACAAAATCCATCCTTTAACATTCTAAAAATACCTACCAAGGTTCTATATACCTCCAGCCCTTTATTTGCAACAAAATCCAACAAAAAACTCAACCACAATAACTCTAAAAATCCTCCCTAAGACTAGTTTCGGGTTTACTAAGATTAAACCATTTTCCTAACATGTTTTAACTTCATTAAAGAGTTCAAAAACATCCTTAAACTTTGTTTTACCAAGCTCATTCAAAATTTCAACAAAATCCTCACTTTTCTCATCAAACCTTGAAAAATAGAGATTCTCCAAGACTTGATAAAAATAGGATTTTTAGCCATCAAAAGATAGATAATTAAAAGAACAAGTTAAATATGAAATTACCTTTTGAAAAAGCTCTTGGATGATGTTGGATGATGAAGAAATAAAGAATGAGAGTTTTAGAAAGTTTTTAACTTAGTTTTAAAGAAGATAAGAAAAAGGATGTTTTGATTCTTCAAAACCCCTATAATTTCATTAATGACAGTTTCTATAAATATTGTGAAATTTTATAAAAATCATCTCATTAATTAAAATTAACCCGAAACTAATCCTAGTTTAGAGTCTAATTACTCCTAAGCCCAAAATCGGGGTGTTACAGTTAAAATTTTCTGTGGTTGTGCGTGTTTTAGTAGCTATGATAAGAGTGTGGGTTAAGTGAGATTAGAAAGAGGAAAAGGATTCGGGGAAAACTTTTTAGAATTTCAGATCCAGATAAACCAGAATTTTCTATGGAAATCTGAAGACTTGACCCGTCGACTGACCCGATCCGAATAATTGACATGCTAACATCAACGTTGATCAGTGTTGACTTTTTTTACTCGAACCCACGCTATGTTTTTTAACGTTATGAGTCCGACCGCGCTGTCTGTTTTTCCAAATTTGAATCCAAAGTATTTTTTGAGACATTTTTGTACAAATGCGTATTCAAAATTTTGTCTATATCAAAATCTTAATTAGTTTATTATTTGGTTTAGGTGACGTTGATTCAGACACAAAGTCCCTTCCTCCCCTTCTTAGACGACCTCTTGTTGCTCAAATTTTGGGATCCGCACGTTCTGCATTTGCTCGACCTAGTACTAAGACTAATATCGTTAGAGGTTATTCTCTACGTTAAGCTATAGTTGCCTAAGGTGTGTCTCTCATGATGCTTTATATATACTTTTGTTTGTTTGCAGATTTTGTTTGCTTTTGTGCATCTCTATTGACTTGTTGGATTATGTGATTTTCTGAATTAAATTGTATGATGTTATGCCATGCTATGTGATATGTATATTAGAATCGAAATTCATTAAAAACTCGAATTATTTTATTTTAGGAATTAATATGCATACTTACTATTAAATATAAGGAATATAGTTAGACTCAGACATCGAATCATGACATAGCATTGGATTGGGATTTTCTGTTAAGAGAAATTCAATGATATATCATTTCTGATCAGTGGCTCTACCTTCGGGTTAAGTTTTCACTTCAGATGGTGACGTTAAAGCTAGAGTGGTTAAGGAAAACCTACTCATATGGTGTTGGAGATGGGTACATGACATTTATATTTAATACATCATATGTTTTAGGCATTTTATGTTATTTGTATTTTGTTGGCATATATGAATACTTGTGACATGTGTATAATATTCGAATTGTTGTGATTATGTTGTATTTGTACTTTAGAGACACATTAAGCTCCCTAGCTTACACCTGTTTAGTTTCTATTTTAGATTCTCAGACTTAGGCTACGATACTAGAAGGACTCTTTATTCAGAACTTTATACTATTACGTATATTTTAAAGTTTTCGTATTCAATACTTTTTATTTCATATTATTAGTTTTGTAATGGACTCTTAGACTAATTAAGGTTTGGATATTTATCTTGATTTTTAAGTATTATAACGTTTATTTTGAATATGGATTGAACCTTCAGACTATATTAAACGTTGTGTTTTAGTATTACAGATATTTCTGATTTTAATGATTTAATAGAATTTGTATTTTGGTTATTTGAACCCTAACTTGAGGGACATATTTTCGTTACATGATCCCTAAATTTTAATCTAAGAAATTGGAGGTTACAAATTTTATGTACAAATTTAAGAAATCTACCATAAAAATATAATTTAAAACTATAAAATATATAAAATTAAATTAGTCCGGTTGGATACTCGGTAACTAGAAAAAATCGGTCCAAGCTCGGGCCAATTATTCTCGGGTTGGGTATCCGACCCGTTCGAATATTTTTTTTCAAAAATTACCTGATATTTTTATTTCGAGTTATCATGTCAAGTTAATCAAGTCGAGTAATTTTGAATACCCTAATATTTTTTTATCGTTGAACTTTTTTTACTCTTATTCTAATTATTAATTAAAAAATAATAATTTAATTATTTAATTTTTGAATTATTCTTGTTTTGATCACTCTATTACTAAGTAGTTAGTTACATTATGACATAGAATATGACATCACTTAAAAAAAATAAATTTACACCCAAATGATGTTTTATATCTCTGTATGTAATGATTCAAATTTTGAAATCCGAAAATCAAGTTAACCTAAGACGTGAGCCTCGTAGTTGGTCCGAAATATAAAATCTTAGGAGCCTTTTTGGGCTTGCCATGTGTATTGTTCCTATATTTGATTTGGGTTGAATTTGTAAAAAAAATAAAAAAGTAAATATCTAATTTTGAAAAAGAAAATAAAAGAAATAAAAAAAGGGTGATAGATTTTTATAAGGGGATTGATATCATCTTGTCTTCTTTTCGCCAAACCTTTGTAACCCCCTCGACTCGGTCTAGACGCCACCCGACTCGAACGAGCTACACGGGGAATACCGAGGCTAATCCGGAGACTCGCCCCGATAAACAACCCTAAAAAAATTTATTAAATAAGTATAAGCATATAACTATTTCAAGTCTCAAAAGCATAGACATTATTCACAATACGATAACTTATCTCCATTGTTCTCTCACTACTACTAATGTTATAAAGACACACTTGAGCTTTCACTTGACGGTTACCTGGATCCTTGCTTCTCTTTGTTGCCTCCACATTAAATACTCTTCATTGCAAGGTAAATGAAAGGGTAAGCATAAGCTTAGTGAGTGAATAAAACAAGTATAAAAACACCTTGCAATGCAGCCCATATTAAACCAATTTCATTAATTTAAAAACATATCATGCTCTTTATAAAACAAAATACACATGGATAACAACGTCACTTTTAAAACTCAGTAAGTGTCATCAAACCATGGCTAACAATGTCATCATTAAATTTTAGTAAAAAACATTTTGAACTCACCTGCTTGAAAAGCTAAAACACAAGTTTTACATGCTATTCACGTAGCAATGCTTACACGTACATCTCAATGCACAAAGCTCAAGTCTTACATGCTACAACATAGCAATGCTAAAATCACATACTTATCAATGCATAAAACCTTGCATGCATAATATCATATGCAATCAAGTAAAAACCATGACACTTACCTTTGAAAAGTAAAAACATATAATGGTGCTAGTGATCCGATTTGTACTACTCCAAATCGTTAGGATAAACGGGCAACCGCATGTTGGTACTACTCCCAGAGTATGCACATGTTGATACTACTCTCAACATGAATTATCTCACCTTGGTGTCCGGTGACAGTACTACTCCGATCAACCCGTATGTGACAGTACTACTCCCATCACATAGCATTAGAATATAGGCCAAAATGCAACACACAAGAAATTTATACACGTACAACTTTTGAATGTTTATAGTGCACTATAGACCCTATTGATCGATCAACTTATCCCATAAGGTTCATCACATAACTAGCCAATATATTATCAAAAATCAATGCTTAAAACTTAATTCAAAACAGAATTCAAATCATATGTATCCCACTTTTCACGCATCACTTGTAAAAACCGATAAAACCACTTTTATCTTATTTTTCAAAATAAAAACCGTGGGAATATTGAATGCATATAAAATCTTTTTAAAAACAGTTTCATGAACATTTTTATACATGCATAATCACATATGCATAACACAACAAGAGCATAACAAATAACGTTGTAAAAACAAGGCATAATATGGGAACCTTTAAGAAAGCAATACTTAAAACTTACTTCCTAGTATAGGGAGGTTTTTCACACCATCCCTACACCCCCAAACCTTTGAAAAACATTTAAAAACATGCCAAATTGGCAGCCCTCATAATCCACTCACCGATAACCAATACTTGCTCGTCAAACCACCAAAACAAACCGGAATGCCTTCAAACGCGACCCCTAACTCTAGTCCTGTTTCAAGCATCAAAACCAAGGGTTTTAATGCTTTTAAACTCACAAAAAAAACCAACAAGTCGGATCCCTACACAATAGCCCTTAAAACCTATCAAAACTTAAACCGAAAATTTGTCGAAACACACCAAACTTCACTTAAGCCTATAGTCCGAGATTAGACATATTAAAAACACTTTATAAACATTCTAAAACATTAAAAATAATCCATTTAAGACCTCAAAATAGTGGATAAAAACCCTTGAACGAAAATTGAGATTTTTAGCCGAAAAACTAATTTTTATGAAATTAAAGGATTAAAACAATTTCTCCAAGCCAAGAACTTAGGAATTCTAGTAAAGAACTTTATTGTTCTAGAGGATTGACAAAATATCACCTCCAAAACTGATCCAATTGCTTTCCGGGTTTTAAAACGAGAAAACGATGAGAAAACAAGAAAATTTGAAGGAGAAAAGTTAAGATAATTATTGGAAACGATTTTTAGTAGAAAAAAAATGAGTTTTTACCTTGAAAACTTGATGAACGGCTTCCTCCAAAGAGGGAAAACGAAAATTCGAAAAAATATGTGATGTTTAGATTAATTAAAAAGGGTTTTAAGAGTTTTAAGTTGAGTTTAATTTAAGTTATTTAATTTAAAATAGATTTTGGGCTTAATTAATTAATATTTGGAAAATCTAGACCAGCTAGGATTATAATTGGATCAAAACCCCTTAAAGATTCAAAGTTTTGGCTTGTTTTATAAAATTATCCCTAAATTTTCAATTTTTACAAAATGGTCATTGATTTCAAAATCTTAGGGTTTCAATGGTCGATTTTCAAAATTGATTTGACCAAAGTCTAATATATATTAATTAAGGATTTTATAATATTTTTCCTTAATTTATTTCGATTAAAAACTAATTTTTAAGTATTTAATCCCGAATTAGGCTAAACCGATAAAACCGGTCTACTAGAACTCTAAATCGGCCTCTAAAATTCTAGGCCCAAATTTGGGGTGTTACAACCTTTCTTTCTTTCAAACCTCGAAACATACAGAGAAAGTTCGATTTTGATCTTTTAAGTGTTAAAATCTCAAATTTTGAATCATGAAAGTTATTATTAGTTGTGAAATAGGTGAGAGAATTTCTTTTTTCTCGTATTAACTTGCATGCTTATGTTTATGATGATTTTTTTATAATATGCATGTCTATCTTTTGATTTAAATTCGAAGTGTAAGATTGTTCCTCCTAATAATGTCATCTCCAAGGTTTAAACTCACGTCCTTTACTTAAGACTGCAATGTGTCTTACCAATACACCAATACTCATTGGTTATAAGATATAGATCTTAGGTTTTAAATATTTTATTTTTTATTATTCGATTTTTTAATTTGACAAACTAACGAAGAAAATAAAGATTTATATTTATACAATTTTTTACGTGTTCTTATTTTTATATTTTTTCAATTTTAATATTTTAGGTGCAAAATAATTGACGTTATTCACAGTCTCATTACTTATTCATTAGTTAATTCAATTTGATAAAAAAATAAAAGATTCAGACTAAAATATAATAAATTTAAAATTAAATAGATTATTTAAAAATTTGAGGGTCAAAAATATTATTATACATTTAATTAATTTCCATATTTATCATGATGGATGAAGAAGGATGGGATTCCATGTGACATAAATAAAATAACATAAATTCTTACATTGAATGCCATTAATATCTGAGGAGACTGAGTCTGTAGTTGAACAAGATATACTAATGTCTGGTTGGTATGGGGTTGAAAAGTAAATTTCTTATTTCTAGGTGGTTTTATCAAAAGTATAGTTCAACTAATTTTGCTCTACTATTTTGAAAATATTACAACTCCTTAAGAGTAACAATTAATATTAGATTTATTAATCGATTAATTTTGAATTAAATTTTATAGATAGGGAAAGTTTTGAACAGGTATAGGGATAGAGCCATAATTTTGAGTTGAGGGGGCAAAACATAAATGTTTAAAAATAGAAGGAGCAAATTCATAAAAAAATAATTAAAAAATTAAATAAGGGACAAAAATGGAAAAAAATTCTTCGGGGTTGGGACAACTTTAGTTCCGTCCCTGAACATGTATGATAGAAATGCCCACATAAACCCCAAAAGAGAAGGAACCAAAAATAAAAAAAATTAAATTAAATATATAAAATATATATAATTATATATATATAAATTATCTAAAACTTAATACATAAAAAATTACTTTTTAGATAAAAAACTAAAAATATTTGATTTTTGAATATTTAATATTTAATTTTTTTATTATTTAAGAGAATGATCTAATAATATTTTTATTAAAGTATTTAAGAAAACTTATATATATATATATATATTATTGAGTATAAAGTAAGATTCTCGTTTTAATAAATTGCATCAGATTCTAAAAATCTTTAAATCGATCTTATTTATAGATATATATTATTAGAACAATTCTTTAATCTAATTTTTTCATTCATAATATTAAAATTCGAACTCTTAACCATTAGCGAGTAGAATAAACACATTTTAAATGGAGAAATTATATCATAGGTCAGTCCCATCACGTCATCCATGAGATCAACCAATAGAAACTGTCCACCTCATTATTTTTTAATTTTTCAAGTGAAGATTCACTTGGGAAAAAATTATGACATGGAAAAATTGATGAAGTGGATAGTTTTTATTGGTTGGTCCCATGGACAGGTAGTGGGAATGACCCATGATATAATTTTTCTTTTAAATGGAAGTCCCTTGAAAAAGTATTTTTCCTCCCAGACTACCCAAAGTGATCTGATCAAGTGACGCAGATTATCTTGCTTTAATAGTTAAGAGAACAATTATTTTTTTAAAGATCATAGGTTCGAACATCAATATTTATAGTATAAAGATTAAGAATATGTTTTAAAACAAAAAGGCATAAAGATAATTTTAACCCTTAACGTTTATAATTTTTATCATTTTTGTAACACCTGAAAATTAAAAAAAGTGTGGTTGTGGGGTGTTAAACCCATAACCTTATGGGTTATAACCTAAGCACTTAACCAACTGAGTTACCAAGCTCTTATGTCTTAAACTCCCCATTCCTTCTCTTAACCTGTACCTGTTTCGGTTCTAATAAAATAATATTAGATTCGAATTATATCAGGTGCTTTATGTTGGAACCCTTTTAGATCAAAAAAATAACCCCCAGACCATTCGAAACTTTTCTCCCTCTTACCCCATCTCCGGCCACCGTCGATCTCACCAGCCGCCGCGCCGTGCCGTGCACCGCCACCACCGCTGTGCTCGTCGTCGCACCCTGAGTCGAACCCCTCACCCGACGCGCCCTATCACCGCTGTGTTTGCTCGGAATCGAGGCTGAAAGCCTCGACGGAGCTAGGGTTTTTAGCTTTTGGTTCTTCCGCCGTTTTAGGCTGCCGCCGACGTTACCTCGGCGCGTCGAATACCTCACCGTGACTAGCGTGGGAAGGCGACCGAAACCCCTCCTAGATCGTCTCCCTTCGACGCCGTTCAAGCCACCGTCGAAGACTTTTCCCGATTCGATAATCCGGTAAGTTTCAAACCGTTTCAGTGGGTTTAACGCCTTTTGTGGTTAAAAATCGGTGTTTGGAGGTATCTGAGGTCATTTCCGAGTTCAAAGGGCCGTTTCCGGCCATTTTAGGCCGTGCGTGGGCTTCACGCGCCGTCGCTGGCGATTTCCGGCCACCGTGGACGGCTGCCGGGAGCCAGCTGGTCTGAACCGGTCAACCCGAGTCAAACTAGCCTTGAACCGGTCAAACCAAACCGGTCTAACCCGAATCGAACCAGTCCAACCCGAACTGACCCATTGACCCGATCCGTTGACCCGACCTGTTGACCAACCCGTTGACCAGTGACGTCAGCGTTGACTACTGACGTGGCTGCTGACGTCAACGTTGACGACTGATGTGGCAGCTGACATCAGCATTGACTGTTGACGTGGCAACTGACGTCAGCGTTGACAGCTGACGTCAGCGTTGACTCTGCTGACGTCAGCGTTGACTCTGCTGACGTTAATGTTGACTTTGACCAAAAAGTCAAAATTTTCAAAAACCTCTATTTTATATGTTTCGACGTCCTGAGTCCATCCGTGAAGTCCGTTTTTCGAAATTCAATCCTGAAAGCCTCCAAATTGGACTTTAAAGTCTTGAGTCAAACTTTTCTTCTAAGTTAAGTTAAGTTCAGAGTTTTAATCTGGGTCTAATATCGATACCTGTTTATTTGTAGGATCTCATAGTCCTCCCGATCGAGTACCGACCCAGCCCAATTCCTTCTGATTCGACCGGACTTATGATCCGATCGTGACCCGTATGTATTCTCATCTCTAGTGAATAAATCCTGTATCTAGATTCCTGTATTGATATAAAATTTGATCGTGTACCTATAGGATCCAGTACTGCTGTAGAGCGAGGCTCAACCGCCCAGTAGACCACCTGTTTGCTTATATTCTTTTGAGGTGTGTTCCCTTACGTGCTATATGTTGTATATTATTGTTTCCCCAATTTTACAAACCAAGCATGTGCACATGACTATTTTCCGGATTTTACCTGGACACATATGTTGAACATGATCATATTCGGTTTTACTTTATGCCTGATATATTTTGCATGACATGTCCTGATTTAGCATTACATGATATTTGGATAATTACTGTCACTACCATCATTATACCTGCTATTACTGCATGCCTGTCACTTTAGGTTTGGGGATGATGTGTAGTGCCTGTTATTCGGTTCTATCGCGACCGTTTTAAAACCGAAAGGTGTAAAAAATAGCCTAGCGAGTTAATTTGAAAAAATTGAATTTAATTGCTTTTAATTGTGAAGAACCAAATTTTATTGAAAACATTTGAATTTTAAAATTAATTTAGAGTCGCCACCGGCCACTTTAGTAGGCCAGACACCATAAAACAAACCAGAGATTTATTTTTAAAACATTGGATTCGGGAGTCGGTTACGCGTAAGGACGACCTTTACGAGCGTCCGAAAATCGGTACCTTTTAATTGCACGTGGTATTTCGGTATTTCGAATAATAATATTAATTTAATCCGTTATTGGCAAATAAATATCGTTCAAATAAGAATATCCTTTTGGATAAGAAAATATATTTCTTTTAAATATGAGCTTAATAAGACGTCCTCTACATAGGAAACCTTAACTCGTATTTAAAGAAATATAAGTTCTGCCCCAAAAGGTTTTAAAATGCATGATCAATTATTATCTTGTCGATTTTAAGTTCTAACCTAAAAAGGCTTCATCAATTTAAATATTTAAATCCTATTAAATTATTAATTTCACCGGGTGTATTATGATAACATCCGAATGTACGAACACTACCATTTCGACACCAAAAAAAATTAATAATTCTATTGGTGCTGCTAATCTTTACCTAATTAATTTTATTAAATTCTAACCTTAAATTATTTATCATTTTCTATATTTCGATGACGCGCCGAATACGATACCGAAGTATACTCTTGGCCAACATAATGCCATTTCATAATACTGACCACTTAGTATATCCAAGGTATAAGATTAGAACCCCATCGTTACTAAATTATCTCCCTCTTTAATTAATTATTTAATTAAAGTGACTAATCCTAAAATGGCTCTAATTTAATTAATCTAAGTGTAATTAAGTGTAACCTAAACATACATACTACATGACTTTAAAAATGCAAACATAATAAATAATTAAATACAACAAATAAATACAATAAAGTAAACAAAAGATGAAGGAACTAAATTATTTTTGATTAAAATATGAGAGCTCGAAACAACATTGGGAAGTTCACTTGAAACAATGAGACTTACATAATAAAGGGTAAGAATTAAAAAAGCCAAAAAAAGATTAAACATGAATTAGACTTAATTAGATTATGGTAAATTAATTTTAAACTTAGAAATTTTTTAATTAAATTCACTTAATCATTTAATTAAAAATTTTAAGTTTTTTTTAAAAATTAAAATAGCCATAATTAAAGTCTAAATTAATTAAATTTTAGGCCAAGGGTTAAAATAGATTTAATTAGATCAAATTAATTTTAAATCCAACTTAGAAATTAAATTAAATTCAATTAAGAACCTAATTGAATTATTTCTAAGTATTAAAAATTAAATTAATATCTAATTAACATCTAAATTAATTAAATTTTGAGTTTAGGGTTCAATTAAAGTCAAAATAGATTTAATTAGATCAAATTAATTTTAAATCCAACTTAGAAATTAAATTAAATTCAATTAAGAACCTAATTAAATTATTTCTAAGTGTTAAAAATTAAATTAATATCTAATTAACATCTAAATTAATTAAATTTTAAGTTTGGGGTTCAATTAAATGATATTTGGGATTAAATTGATTAAAAATTAAAGTTTTAAAGGCTAAATTGAGGAATTAGGACTAAAGTGCAGTGCGGTTCAAAGCTTGAGGACCACGGGAATATTATTCTCATTTTCCTGCACTAACACTATGTTTCCAGAAACTTTAAACCAAATGGATCAAACACCCATTATACTTGGTGTTCTTCATGTTCTTGGAAGAACACCAAGAACACCAAGAACACAACCCAACACCACCGTCCAATCCAAAGCACCACCGCACCCGATTGCTCCGACGAGTTCGCCGGTCACCACCAAAACTTTCCGACCGCCGGCACTCTTCTCCGGTGACCGTTTCCGATGCCGAAAACTTCACCGGAAACTTTAAAAACACTCTAAAACTACCAAAAACCTCATTTTTCATGATCTAAACACTAAAACTTATCAAAAAAAAACCCTTTTAAATCACTGAAATTAATCAAAACAACGCTCCCTTCTACCCGAAATATCCTCTAATCTACCTGAAACAAACTCTAAACACCATATTCAACTATAAACCAAACCGAACCCAAGTAAGTGTCTTAATTCCTAATTTTGTTTCAGAACTAAGTCTAAAAATTTTACAGTTCCTACTCAAGAAGTTTTGATATAAAAACATTAATTAACAAAAATAAAACCATGACAAAGATTGAAATCTTACCTCTTGGGTTCTGATTTTACGGTCTCCTCTTTCAAACCGATCTTCTCTCAATTTCCTTGAGATTCAATGACTGAACCCTCTGCCCATGCCTCCGTTTCAGTTTTCCATGCTCCCAGTACCCCCCACTCAAACTATAACCTCCTTTTTTATTTTTAAATTTTTAACCACCTTATGAGTTCAACCACTGCAGGTAACCTCCTCCCTTATCTTTTTTTTTATTTTATTTTTATTATTTGTTTATTTTTATTATTTATATTATCATATATTTACTTAGGCCTAAAGCCAAAATTCATGTATGACAGCTGCCCCTCTTTGCTCAATGTTGTGGAGCAGGAGACGAGCAAAGACTGAAAAGACATGAATTTTGCCCTAAACTTATTGGCCCTTGTTATGTTAACAAAGTCTGAAGTTGTTCTTCTCATTATGAAATTCTTCAAGCTAAATACTTGTGACGGCACCCGAGGCTGTTCTTCTCATTATGAAATTCCTCATATCCCGTGGAAACCTAGAGCTGTTTTTCTCATTATGAAATTCTCCAGGGTCTGAAGCTGTTCTTCTCATTATGAATTTCTTCAGACAAAAGATGATGGAATCCGAAACTGTTCTTCTCATTATGAAATTCTTCGTATCCCATGGACTTTGGAGCTGTTCTTCTCATTATGAAATTCTCCAAAGTTTAGAAAAGTTTGAAGTTGTTCTTCTCATTATGAATTTCTTCAAACTGATCAATTAGTGGAAACCGAGGCTATTCTTCTCATTATGAAATTCCTCGTCTCCGGGAAATCTAGAGCTGTTTTTCTCATTATGAAATTCTCCAGATCAAAGTGATGGAACTTGAGGCTGTTCTTCTCATTATGAAATTCCTCATATCCCATAAAAGTTTGAATTGTTATTGTTGTTTTGATTGTTCTTTTTCTGAATCATTTCTTATAGGTTTCTGAATCCTGTTCAACAGAAATATGATGCATTATTAGTATGATCCTAATGCAGATATTTCTATTACGATGCATGAGTATTGCCTAGAAAGGCACATATTATCAGTCAATTATCATTCTGATGAGCCCAATTGACTCTTTCATCTTCTTTCTGCAGTCTTGATGATGTTCCAATTATTCATTTCACGTTAAGAGGCAACCTTTGATGACAGTCTTCCTCACAAAGTTGTTCTGGAGCGTCCTTTTAGATTTTCACTTCAAAACTTTCCATTTATTTCTCTTTTTGCTTTTGCTTTGAACTTTGATCCTTATATTGATTTTAGCCACTTTTTGGAGACATTTCTAACATATTCACCGTTTTAGGGTTCTGTCTGATCATCTGAACATATTCACTTTTACTCTGTTATCCTGATCTGAAAAGCGAATATTACCTGTAACTTTTGAAACAAAATAATGACAAGAAATTTTCTGTATTTATAAATTCACATGAATTCACTTGCACGATGATTTGGATAAAAAGAAAAGCTCGGAAGAGAAAAAAGGAATATGTACTGAAGCTTTTAAATGTTTGTGATAAGCATAGAATTATAAAATAGTCATGGCAAACAAATAAAAAGAGAAAAGAAAGAAACAAATTCAAATTCTCAACTGCCTATCACATGCGATCATCTGGGCCTTTTCCCGAGATATAGATTTAAAATAGATCTGCTCATCTAACAGTTCTTCAAATGAGGATCCAACTTTGCAAACACGAAACCCCTTCTGAACTACTAGAAAACCGAGAGGTATAGATTGTCGGATGCCTACTGTCATACATCTGAGCCGCCATTCATGGTTTTCGACTCAAATTCTCCTTTGGTATCAAGACGCCCTTTGTGGGTTTTCATCTTGACCCCTCCTTTCTTTTTATCATTCATTTTCTTATGAAACGCCCTTTCGGGTTTTCGCTTCATTCTTTTTTCATTTTATTTTTATTCTTATTCTTATTCTTTTTCATTTTTCATTTTTCTTCATTTTTCTTTCATTCTTTCTTTTTATTCTTCAGGGTAATACCTCTTAACTGAATCGGAATTCACAGGCTTATGAAATTCTTTTCCGTCCATTTCAGCCAAGATCATTGCGCCTCCGGAAAAAGCCTTTTTGACAATATATGGCCCTTCCCAATTCGGCATCCATTTCCCACGGAAATCACGTTGTATCGGCAAGATCTTTTTAAGCACTAGATCACCCTCTCGGAATTCTCGCGGTCGAACTTTCTTATCATGAGCTCGAATCATCCGCTTCTAATACATTTGGCTATGGCAAATAGCTTTCAACCATTTTTCTTCAATCAAATTCAACTGGTCCAAACGAATCTATACCCATTCCACATCATCCAGTTTCACTTCTGACAATACTCGAAGAGATGGAATTTCAACTTCTAATGGCAACACTGCTTCAGTCCCGTATACCAGAGAATATGGCGTTGCCCCGGTATAAGTTCTCATCGACGTTCGGTACGCAAACAAAGCAAAATGAAGTCTTTCATGCCAGTCTTTGTACGTTTCTATCATCTTTGATATGATCTTCTTGATGTTCTTGTTAGCCACCTCAACCGCTCCATTCATCTTCGGTCGGTATGCTACGGAGTTGTGATGAATTATTTTGAACTGTTCACAGGTTTCTGCAATCATTCTATTGTTGAAATTGGTGGCATTATCTGTGATGATGCGTTCTAGTAGACCATATCGGCAGATAATCTCTTTCTTCAAGAACTTGTAAACTGTCGTTCTCGTGATGTTAGCATAAGAAGTAGCTTCTA
Source organism: Abelmoschus esculentus (assembly GCA_035048815.1). Classification (NCBI taxonomy): domain Eukaryota; kingdom Viridiplantae; phylum Streptophyta; class Magnoliopsida; order Malvales; family Malvaceae; genus Abelmoschus; species Abelmoschus esculentus. The sequence continues at coordinate 3,659,142 of JAUCBN010000026.1, read as the reverse complement.
TCACTTGGTGAAGTAATCGATAGCCACTAGGATAAAGCGATGCCCATTCGAAGCCTTTGGGTGAATCTGCCCAATTACATCCATTCCCCATACAGCAAAAGGCCACGGTGAATTCATAGTATGAAATGGTACTGGTGGAGAGTTGATCTTATCTGCATAAATCTGGCACTTGTGACACTTCTTGGCGTACTCTATGCAATCTCCTTCCATAGTAGACCAGTAGTATCCATATCTCATTATTTTTCGTGCCATTGAAAAACCATTGGCGTGCGTACCATAGATCCCATCATGTACTTCTTCAAGAATACTTTTAGCTTCACGAGCATTGACACATCTCAATAACACCTGATCTCTGGTCTTCTTGTATAAGACGTCACCATCTAACACATACGCGACAGTCATTCTTCTGATTGTTCTTTTGTCATTGTCATTCGCTCCAAGCAGATAAGCCTGAAACTTGATGTATTGCAAGATGTCGAAGTACCAAGGATTATCATCCTCTTCTTCCATGTTGCAACAATGTACATATGTTTCATAACTTTGCATTCGGATCAACATCATGTCTTTCGGTCTATTCGCTTGGAATACTGAAGCCAATGTAGCTAAAGCATCCGCCATTTGTTTGTCTTCCCTGGGGAGGTATGCAAAAGTTATCTCCTCAAATTCTTCGATTAGCTCCAACACTAATTTGTGATATTCCATCAGTTTTGCGTCTTTAGTCTCCCATTCCCCACGCAACTGATAAATAACCAGGGTTGAATCCCCGTACACTTCTAAGGCTCTTATCTTCCTTTCTATTGCGGCCTTCAATCCCATAACACATGCTTCATATTCTGCCATGTTATTAGTACACAAAAACTCCAGCTTACTCGTGAGAGGATAATGCATACCATTTGGAGAAATCAACACAGCTCCGATTCCACGCCCCAGAGCATTAACTGCTCCATCGAAATACAATCTCCATTTCTTGATTTCATCATCTTCGTTTACAAAAATGGTCATCACATCTTCATCTGGAAAATCGAAATTCAGAGGCTCATACTCATCTGAAACTCTGCTTGCAAGAAAATCAGCTATGGCACTCCCTTTGACGGCCTTCTGGCTTACATACAATATGTCAAATTCAGACAACAGTATCTACCAACGTGCTAATCTCCCAGTTAGAGCCGGTGCTTCCATCAGAAACTTCAACGGATCAAGCTTCGATATCAACCATGTCGTATGGTATAACATGTATTGTCTGAGCCGTCGAGTAACCCAAACAAGCGCACAACACATCTTCTGAATAAACGGGTACCGTACTTCACACTCGGTAAACTTCTTACTCAAGTAATAAATTGCCCTTTCTTTCTTCCCAGTATCATCATGTTTCCCCAGCACACATCCCATGGAATTCTCAAACACTGTCAGGTAAAGAATCAATGGTCTTCCAGAAACAGGTGCCGTCAATACCGGTGTATTTGACAAGTATTGTTTGATTTTGTCCAACGTTTCCTGGCATTCGTCATCCCATTCACATGGAATATTCTTCCGCGGCAACTTAAAGATCGGATCACATCTATCAGTTAATTGAGAAATAAACCGAGAGACATAATTTAACCTTCCGAGGAATCCCCGAACTTCTTTTTGAGTTTTTGGAGGCGGTAAATTTTGAATTGCTTTGACTTTATCTGGATCAATTTCGATGCCTCGTCTGCTAACAACAAAACCGAGCAACTTGCCAAATGTAACCCCAAAAGTACATTTGTTAGGATTGAGCTTCAACTGGTACTTTCGCAGTCTCTGAAACAACTTTTTCAAATTATGAACATGCCCATCTTCTGTTTGAGACTTGGCTATCATATCGTCCACATAAACCTCAATCTCTTTATGCATCATATCATGAAACAGTGTCACCATAGCTCTCTGATATGTTGCCCCAGTATTCTTCAATCCGAAGGGCATGACTTTATAGCAAAACGTCCCCACAGTGTAGTAAAGGTTGTTTTCTCCATATCCTCCGGGTTCATTTTAATCTGATTGTAACCCGAGAAACCATCCATGAAGGAGAACCACGAATGCCCCGATGTATTGTCAACTAGAACATCTATATGAGGCAAAGGAAAATTATCTTTCGGACTTGCCTTATTTAGATCTCTGTAATCCATACACATTCGTACCTTCCCGTCTTTCTTCGGTACCGGAACTATGTTTGCCACCCATTCTGGATATGCAGCCACCTGTAAGAATCCTGCATCAATTTGTTTCTGAACCTCTTCTTTGATTTTCAACAGCATTTCTGGTCTCAACCTTCTGAGCTTCTGTTGTACCGACTTGCACTCTGGTCTAATTGGCAACTTGTGGACTACGATGTCAGTATTCAAACCTGGCATGTCTTGGTAGGACCACGCAAAAACATCCTTGAACTCTTGTAACAGATCAATCAAATTTTGTTTTGCCCCAGGTGAAAATGCTGCCCCGATCTTGACTTCTTTTTTCGACTCTTCGGTACCCAAATTCAAAATCTCTATTTCTTCCTTGTAGGGCATAATCTGTTTATCTTCCTTTTCCATCAATCTCAATAATTCTTCAGGAATCTCATAATCCACATTATCTTCACACTCATTGATTTCTGTTAGACAAGATATCCTTTCTAAATTTATTTCGGGATTAGGCTCAGAATCACTCATATGATTATTGATTGGGAACCTGCGAAGAAAACTTATATATTTGGAAAAGAATAATAAATGAATAAATTAATGAATGAATAAATAAATGAGCAAATGAATGAATAAAAGAAACTGAAAATGTTTTCCATTTGAGAAATAAAGAAACATCGTTTTTACTAGTGAAAATACGTTAAAAAGTTCCCTACAGAAAATCCCTTATACCCGCAGACAAAGGTATAAAGTAGTTCATGGCATTACTCTGATTTAAAAAATACAGGTAAATCTTCCACAGTCCAGTTTCTCAGAGTCTCGCCAGGAAAGCAAGGACGGATTCCTTTCAGAAAATTCATCCTCGGCCCTTCAAAAATTCCTCCCACAAACAGACCATCAAAAGTATGCCCGAAGATCTCTTCCTCCTGCAGTCTAATTGCTTCTTGACGATTCTTCTCGGCCTGCTCTGTGACATTCACAAGCCCATAAGAGATAAAGTCAATCTTTGAATTTAGCGGGACTGACCTCTTGGCTGCAGCTTTCCCATATTTATTCCAAAATGTCTCTATTGAAAATCTCAGTCCACTTCGACCCTTTTTCATAACCACGGGTCTTAGGCGTAAGCTTCCTTGCAACTTCCTTCCTAATCCTTTTCCAGTTCTGGCTCCTTTACCGAGAGTCTGTTTAACGGTCATCTCTGTACAATTCGACAATCTAGGGCATGGAAACTTCGCACCTTCGGCCACGAACGCAGCGTTGATGAACTCCAAGGCCTTGAACGAACACTCTAATGCATCCTCGTTTGCATGAATGTACGGTGTATCAGTAGAAACTGAAGCAATAATGTCTTCTTCCGCTCCAACACATACCAGCTTTCCATCAATTACGAACTTCAATTTTTGGTGCAAAGATGACGGCACTGCCCCGGCGAAATGAATCTAGGGTCTTCCGAGCAAGCAATTATAAGTGGGCTTAATATCTATAACAACAAAATCCATATTGTATACAGACGGCCCAATCAACATTGGTACTTCTATTCTGCCCAATACATCCCTCGTGGTTCCATCAAATGCTCTAACCACATTCTGGTAGCTCTTCATATGAGCAACATTCACATGCAACCTTTGTAAAGTCACCATAGGCAAAACATTCAGCGCCGAACCATTATCAATCAGCACCCCCGGTACTACATGACCCTTATAGTGAGTCGTAATATTCAGAGCTTTGATAGACCCCATCCCACCATCCGGGATCTCATCATCAGTAAATGTTATATAATTGTCTTCAGTAATATGGTTCATAATTCGGTCTAGTTTATTCACCGATATATCCTTCGGAACGAACGTCTGATTCAACACCTTCAGCAAAGCATTGCGGTGTCCCTCGGAACCCAATAATAGATCTAGAATAGAAATTCTAGCCGGCTATTTCTTCAATTGCTCGACAACATTATACTCACTGTGCTTTAAAAACCTCAGGAACTCATGTGCTTGTTCCTCAGTAACTGGCTCATTCACTTTCGGCACTGGCTCTTCAAAAATCTCCTTCTTCTCGACATTCTTTCCCTTCTCTTCTTCCTTCTCTTGAACTAGTGAGTAGCATCTTCCATTCCTCGTGAAATGACCCACTTCGTTCACTGGTCCTTCTGTCTCAATCTTGCTTTCCACCTCGGGCTTTTCTGGCTGTATCTCCTCGGTAGTCTTTGAACTGCTTGGCACGGTTACACTTGCAGTGTAATTCCAAGGAATCCTCTGAGTATCCTTGAACAAAAAAGGTTCTGAAGGAGTAATCACTATGTGAGGGGTCGACTTTACCTCCCCTGATGAATTATTACCCTTCGATCGGGTCGAAATAATCAACGGCCTATTCGCGATGTATTTCGGCATGGTCCTCTCAGACGTGCACACGTCCATCATCCTTCACTCTCCAATCTTAGCAAAAAATTCTATCTCCCTGTTATCCATCATCCCCTGCAGCAGACTTCTGAACTCATCACAAAACTGGATATCATGTCCCAGTTCTTGGTGATAATCGCAGTACAGACTTTCATCAATTGGTTCCTTCGACATCATGATCTCCTGACATATAAGCCCATTCTCAAACAACTGTCTGAACATCCATTTTAAAGGTGATTTGATTTTTGATACACTCACCTTAACCTGCTTCATCTGGTCCTCCTCAATCATATTCACACCCCGACCACCATGCTTTGGCAACGAGTTTGTGGATATACTAGGTTCGTCAAACTTCAAAACCCCAGTATTGATCAGGTTCTGAACTATTCTTTTGAATGCAGTACAGTTCTCAATACTATGCCCCTGAACCTTAGAATGATACTCTCACTGAGCCTTTTGATCATACTAGTGCGGGTATGGAGGTTGAAGCGGCAGGAGTGTATAACTCGGCATACGTTATAGGGATGGGCGTAAAACTTGGCCTCTCCCATTTCGAATCCTTCTTATTTGAGTTCTGCGAGCTACTTGCTCCTCCTCCCGGCTTTGAGATCGTTACATTTCTCGGCGCCTTATATACAACGGCGTTATTCACTTCATTTTATTTCTTCTTGAAACTCCTCTTGGAACTATCGGACCCTTCTATCCTCCCGCTCTTAATGGCTGCTTCAACAAGTTCTCCCGTAGCGACAATCTGGGAAAAACTTTGCATCGAAGTATTGGTAAACAAGCGATCATACATCAGACCTTTCAACGTCTCCACAAACATATGGGTCATTTCGTTCTCGACTAATAGAGGTTGTACTTGAGAAGCCAAATCCCTCCATCTATGAGCGTATTGCCGGAACGTTTCATTCAACCTCTGGCTCATTTGCCAAATCCCTTCTACATGATTTGGGTTCGAGAGTCGGTTACGGTTAAAAACGGGTTTAGGGTTTAAAACCGCCCAAAATTGGCACCTTTATAAATTATCGCTTAATTAATTTTGAATTTTGAATTTTGAATTAAGGTGGCATTTAAATTATTTTTTTTTGTTTAAAGATTCGAATCAATTTTATTTTTACCGGGTCTCTATCCGAAGGTAACGCATACACCGCGACCATTGCATTGGAACGCGGGCCCGTTACGACCGAATAAAGATGTTTAAAAATTAAATTAATTAATTAAGAAAGTATGAATATGAACGTTGAATAAAAGGAAACAACATATACCGAATACTCTCATAAATTTAAAGCGTAAATAACAAAAACATAATAGAGACAAAGCATATAATACGATCATAAAAAACATAAACATACGACAAATATTGATTACATAGAAACGAATGAAAAACATGACATATTAAGACAAAATATAATGAACCAACGATATATAATCTGTAAAGAAAAATATATATAAGAAAATACTTGGTAACCTAATTTACTAACATGGGACCATATGAAAGACAATGTACAAGGACATGACATGTATGCAAATAGAATTAAGCTTATTTAATAACTTAAAGGAAATAATATATGTGATGTAGAGATGATTAGCTAAAGCCTATAACGTCTAATGAAATGTAAACAACGTATAATGCCTAAAAAACAAGGTGTATAAAACAAATAAAATGATATATGTGAGCTACATGTACATGAGAACTACACCATATTATATACAATATTGGAAACTAAATGATAACAATAAGGTAAAATCAAATAAACAATATACAAAACAAATAATCAATCAGTAGCATAAATAATAAAACAACAAAATATGGAGGTGTGTAATAATAAAAAGGTTCGAATAAATATAAAAAAACAACAAAAAAACAAAACAAAATAAATGAAATAGATTCGTATTGGGGTTAAATTGCAAGATCATGAAGATATCCGAGGACCTACGAAGTGATTAAACCAAGGGGGAGACCCTAACAGAAGAAGAAGAACGCGGAGGGACCTTGTTAAAAAATAAACCACTTAGTCTGAGGATTTAAATCCAATTAGTGATCGAATTAAAAAACTCTTGAAAGTTTGGAGGACCCATTGTGTTAAAATCAAGACACGGAGGGGTTTAATGGTTGTAATAAACCCATTTTTAAAAGAAACCAGGTATAAAACACAATTGAAAAACGAAAATCACCCCCCTTTATTTCATTTTTTGAACCGAAGCTTAACCCCCCAAACAAAATTCTCTGCTTGTTCTTCATCAACCTGAGAAAGATGAAGAACATTCATCGGGTTCATGCCATTTCCCAGTAAACCACCGTGAAACCCAGAATCCGGCCACCGTCAACGGTGGCCGGCGAAACCAAAACGACCATAAAAACCCTGTTTTTGAAACCGAAGCAACGAAGAACCTTCTCCCTTTCAATCTTTAAAACCAAAACCAGATCTAAAACCCTCCTTTCCCTTTGTCAGAAAACCAAAACCCAAAAAAAAGACTTTGATGAAAAGAGGTTTCTTTCGAACGGAACAAAGAAGGTCGCAGTTTCTCCTTCTCCTCGGCTCACCAACGACAGCCCGAAGGCGTAAGGATTGTTGCCGGAGTAAGATCGGAGCGGCACTACCGGATTTCGAAGGTAAAAAAAAACAAGCTTTATTATTATTTTTTTTTTGTTCCCTTATTACATCTAAAAGGCAAGAGGTAAATACCTCTGAAATTCGCTTCTGTTCTATTGATTGAATCGTGAAAAGGGGAACCCTCTACATTCTGTTCTCTTTGGCCTTTTATAAGCTGTTACATAAATAACAAAACGAAAAAAATTGCTATTGGTTGTTGTGCTTTTGTCTTGATTCGCTTTGAATGTCTCTGATTTATGTTGGGGTTAGCTCTCTGATATCTGTGTTAAAATGGGCATTTTTGTCTCTGACATTGCCGAATTGCTCCCTCTGATCTTGCTGCAAAATGGTGTAGCCTCTGTTATTGTACGGATTTTATTTTTTGGCTCTGAATAATTCGTACAAATTTGATGCCTCTCTTTGTTTCTTTGTGCATGTGGCCGATTCTGTGGGAGGGGACCATCATAGCGTCCACCGGCGACCGGAATTGAAGGAGGCGACGGGAGACGAACAGGCCTCCTGGAACTGAAGAGGCGCGCGTTATCTCCACGCGTGCGTGGGGAATCAAACAGCCGACGCGTGGGAGAGCATGATGATCTGGAAGCTTCCCTTCTTTAATCTCGGCCGTTGGATCATAAATTTGATCCAACGGCTCAGATGCAGCTGCGCAAGGGTGAACATGGGAGAGTTAGGGTTTCTTACCGGTTTTGGGCCCTAAGGCTTGGGCTTGTATAATTTATATCGGGCCTAATACTTATTATTATTGTATGGGCTTGGTGTATGGATTTTAAGCTGTAAAAGGACTGGATAATAACCAGATTTGGATCTTTTATTTATTTGAATGATAAGTTTATAATTTAAAAGCTGCATTTATTAATAATAATAATAATAATAATAATAATAATAAAATAATAATAAAAATAATAATAGTAATAATAAAAAGATAAAAATAATAATAATAATAAAAATAGTAAAGATAGTAATAGTAATAATAATAAAAATAATAATATTAATAATAAAAATAATAATAATAATAACAATAACAATAATAATATAAATGATAAAATAATAATAGTAATACTAATAATAAAAAAGATGATAATAGTAAAAATAATAAAAATAATAAAGATAATAATAATAATAAAAATAGTAATAGTAATAATAATGAAAATAATAAAGATGATAATAGTAAAAATAATAAAAGAGATAATAATGAAATAAAAGAAAAAAAGACTAAAAATAAACTACATATATATGTGTTATTTAAAAAAATAACAAGTTAATACTCTTGCTTTTGTTTCAATAAAATTGAAGTAAAGCAATGTTTAAAGGGTAAACAAGTGTTATACATCTTTTTGCATTTTTTGTTTGATTACCAAATACAAGCCCGTTATTCGAACTAAAACTAAAATTAAAACACAAGTTTAGACCGGATAAAATTAGTGATTACAACATGTTTATAGTTTTCCATAAAGGCGCGATGTAAATCTTTCCACGTTTTTATATTTTCTCGGCTCAGCTGTGTATACCACCGGATCGCTGAACCCGTCAAATTATCCTGGAAACAGTGAATCAATAACTTCTCATCCTTATTAAAGGCATCCATCTTTCTGCAATACGTGGTCATATGCGCATTCGGACATGTCGTTCCATCATACTTCTCGAAATCCGGCATCTTAAACTTTGGCGGTAAAACCAGATCAGACACTAACCCCAAGTCAAATGCGTCGGTGCTTTTGTCGGTCCCTTGTATCTCTTGTATTCTCGCCTCTAACGCTTTGAAGTGATCAGTATATTTTTTCTCCATGTCTTATCTCATCTTTTCCACCTCGTTCATGAAATTAAGATCCGGAACTTCCTCGACATTCGGAGAAACAAAATCAGCAACTTCAACCGAGTGACTTACAGATGCCCCCGCTAAATTGAATTGTACTTTTGTAGACTGAACCTCTGGTTACCCCCTTGTATGAGACATAGTTTCCATCTGTCCTTCCATCTCATTCGATTCTCCTTCCAGTGCTTTGCCCTTCTCTGAATCTTTTGGACGCATCAGAGCGGCCAACTGACTAATAATATTCACCTGAGCTTCGACGATACTATCTTTCATAGTGTTCTTTATGTCATCCAGCTGATTCTGAAATTCTACACGATCTTCTTCTAACTTCTTTAATCTTTCTTCTGTTCCCATCTTTTTAGTACGTGACCGGGTTGAATATGAATGCGGAATGATTGCAACTTAAATATTCACTGCCATAGAACCCTTTTATTATTAACATTTAATTTTAAAATTAGCAAGTAATATGATGCATGAAATGCATGAATGCATGTATGCAATGAGGCATTGTATTCGAAGAACAGTATTTAAAAACATCCGTTTCACCTAAAAAGTTCATATAAAAGAAAGATAATCAATTATTCACTTAAAGAAAACTGCTAGCTCTAATGCCTAGATTGGTCAACTCATGGAGCAAGTGTATAATCACTTCTCCATGCTCTTGCTCAATATCCGGCTGCTTCAGGAGAGTTGTAGCTTCCTTCAACAGAATCTGTACATAAGAGGCAATACTTCTGACATGGCATTTGAAATTGACTAACTCGTAGTTCTGATTTCGAACGGTGCTCTGTGGTGCTTCATATTTTGCTTTCCACGCTCCTCTAGTGTCCTGGCATAAAGCTCCCTCGTACCTTGTTAATTTCTCACTCAATTCTTGGACCTTGTTTTCAAGAGAGATCATCTTCTGTTGCAGACCTTCTTTTTCTTTTTCCATTTGAACTTTGTCTTCATTGTGGTATTTGGTAATCAACTCTTCCAACTGCGTCACTTGGTTCGTCAATTCAAAATTCCTCGCTTGTTCGTCTTCTAGCTTCTTCTTGGCCTTGTATTTTGCTTCCCCTGCTTCATGACACTTTCGTTCATAGAGCCTCTTGTACTCTTCCTTTTCTTTCTCCATCCTACTTAGGCGATCAGACAAATCTTCAAATTTTCTACTCTCGCTTCCTTTTCGAAACTTCTTCCTATATCCTTCGTACATCTCTTGTGCTTCCTTTAAATCCTGGCTTAGCTTCTCATTTTGACTAATCAACTTCTTCTCTTTTCTCTTATGTGTTGACTCTTGATACTTTGCCATATTTAACTCCTGCGTAAGATCATAAATCCTCTTTCCATACCTCTGCGAATCTAACTCTCGATCATGCTTTAATTTCTCTATTACAGATGGTGCTTCTTGTGCTGTTCTGCTCGTCGATCCGGTAATCCTTGGTATCTCCTAAAAGGACTTATCGTTCACCCTGTGTATTCTCCATTCATCATACCTGGCCATAATCTCCAAACTTTGATAAGGTTGAACTTTCCTGAGCGTCTTCCATACCTTCAAAATTGTATCATTCTTAGATTTATACCCATCTGTCTTGTGTGCGTATTCGAAACCTGCAATTCCAGCTATAGCAGGTATGAACTGCCTAGATCCGAACTGTCTGGAAACCAGAAGTGGGCAATAAGCTGTTCCACCCCAAACTCCTGGCAATGGGACCTAATCTAACTCCCCACATCTGTACAGAAATATCGTTCCTCTGCTCAACCAGCAAGCCTTCCAAACGACATCTGCGTCCGCCAGATTCTGAAAAAGTTCTTCCCACTGTCTCTCGTCCTTCTTCTCTATGATGCAATCCTTCAGATGCTCCAAAATGGGCGAATATGAATTAGTATACCTTAGTGCATGATATGGTGGATTCCAGCGGTGACCTCTGAACCAGACTTCTAATAATTGTGTACAACCCCAAAATTTCCCTTCACCTGATTTCTTGCATGTTGTTAAAGATCTGTACATCTCCGCCAAGATTGTAGGGGCTGGATTTACGCCTTTAGATAACCTCTCGAAAAGCCCAACGGTAGATGGGTCTATGTGTTTCGGAGTCCTTGGAAATAACACTAATCCATAAATGCAAAAGGCATAGATTCTTCTAATCTTAGAGGGCTCTTCACGACTGTCAACTATCAACTCTTTCAAGACTTTCCAATTGACTCTCTGCTTATCGTCGTTCATATCTGTACTATCACGATTAACGAGCTTCTCATCCCAAAACTCTTTCTCTTTTCTTGTAACCTGCATCAACTTCTTTTTGAAGCTTGAAGTACTGTTCGGCTTAACATAGATCTTATCTCTCTTGACCGCGGGACTGTTGATTAAAACCTCATACTCCTCCAATGTAGGAGTCATGTCAATTCGTCCAAAAGTAAAACAGTTATATGCCGGGTTTCAAAATTGTGCCATTGCTCTGAGTAGTTGTCTATCTACAGGTACCTTCAATAGCAACGCTATGTCCCTGAATTCCTTCTTAAATTGTTTCTTCATACCATCAGTCTATTGATCCCAGATTTCTCAGACTTCCTAAAGACATGGATTCTGAGCTGTATTGATTCTCACATAACCCTTCATTATCGACATGCTTCGTGTTGGACTGCCTCTGACCATGCCCAAACGTTCGTATTATCTTCTTCAGCAGTGAACACTTCAGACATTTTGGATACTTTTAATTTTACTGTTTCTCGAATTTAATGCCAATGCAAATGATATGACAAATAAATAAACAAAATAGTAAAAAAAAAAAATTCGTGTTAGTACCGTGAATACAAGAATTAAATAAAATAATCACAGAAAGGAACTATGTTTAAAAATAACCAGAGAGCGATTTAAATTGCGAAAAAATAACCAGAAAGCAGTTTAAATTGCGTAAAAATAACCAGAGAGCAGTTTAACACAAAAATCCTAATTTGGCGGCATTTCGGCAGCATACTGCCTTATCTTATGGTCCCTGTCTGGCTCTATTAGGGGTAGGTTTCTACTCTACATATGTGGGTTTAGATCTAGACTCGGGGTTTCCGAACTGTCGTTATCGCCTACTGCGACGATAAGACATCGATTCGGTAGTATAGGTCCCTTACAACGGAGGTGAAGACCTCACGATGCGTAAGGTTAGTATACGGAAGTAGATAGAAATCCGAAACTCGGAGCTGGATAGCATCACGTCGGATAATATCTAACTCCCACTCAAGGGTAAAAGCTCGGGTTGAGAGCTGATGCATGAATGACAGATATATCACACAAAATGAAAATACTACCCTTATCCAAACGATATTTATTTGACAATAATAAATTAAATTAATATCAATATTCGAAATACTGAAATGTCACGTGTAATTAATAATTAGGCCTAACTCACAAAAATTTGTCCCCAGCGGAGTCGCCAAGCTGTCGCGACCGTTTTAAAACCGAAAGGTGTAAAAAATAGCCTGGCGAGTTAATTTGAAAAAAATTGAATTTAATTGCTTTTAATTGTGAAAAAACAAATTTTATTGAAAACATTTGAATTTTAAAATTAATTTGGAGTCGCCACCGGCCACTTTGGTAGGCTAGACACCATAAAACAAACTAGAGATTTATTTTTAAAACATTGGGTTCGGGAGTCGGTTACGCGTAAGGACGATCCTTACGAGCGTCCGAAAATCGGTACCTTTTAATTACACGTGGCATTTCGGTATTTCGAATAATAATATTATTTAATCCATTATTGGCAAATAAATATTGTTCGAATAAGAATATCCTTTTGGATAAGAAAATATATTTCTTTTAAATACGAGCTTAATAAGACATCCTCTAGATAGAAAATATTAACTCGTATTTAAAGAAATATATGTTCTGCCCCAAAAGGTTTTAAAATGCATGATCAATTATTATCTTGTCGATTTTAAGTTCTAACCTAAAAAGGCTCCATAAATTTAAATATTTAAATCCTATTAAATTATTAATTTCACCGGGTGTATTATGATAACATCCGAATGCACGGACACTACCATTTCGACACCAAAAAGAATTAATAATTCTATTGGTGTTGTTAATCTTTACCTAATTAATTTTATTAAATTCTAACCTTAAATTATTTATCATTTTCTACGTTTCGATGACGCGCCGAATACAATATCGAAGTATACCCTTGGCCAACATAATGCCATTTCATAATACTGACCACTTAGTATATCCAAGGTATAAGATTAGAACGTCATCGTTACTAAATTATCTCCCTATTTAATTAATTATTTAATTAAAGTGACTAATCCTAAAATGGCTCTAATTTAATTAATCTAAGTGTAATTAAGTGTAACCTAAACATACATACTACATGACTTTAAAAATGCAAACATAATAAATAATTAAATACAACAAATAAATACAATAAAGTAAACAAAAGATGAAGGAACTAAATTACTTTTGATTAAAATATGAGAGCTCGAAACAATATTGGGAAGTTCACTTGAAACAATGAGACTTACATAATAAAGGGTAAGAATTAAAAAGGCCAAAAAAAGATTAAACATGAATTAGACTTAATTAGATTATGGTAAATTAATTTTAAACTTAGAAAATTTTTAATTAAATTCACTTAATCATTTAATTAAAAATTTTAAGTTTTTTTTAAAAATTAAATTAGCCATAATTAAAGTCTAAATTAATCAAATTTTAGGCCAAGGGTTAAAATAGATTTAATTAGATCAAATTAATTTAAAATCCAACTTAGAAATTAAATTAAATTCAATTAAGAACCTAATTAAATTATTTCTAAGTATTAAAAATTATATTAATATCTAATTAACATCTAAATTAATTAAATTTTGAGTTTGGGGTTCAATTAAAGTCAAAATAGATTTAATTAGATCAAATTAATTTTAAATCCAACTTAGAAATTAAATTAAATTCAATTAAGAACCTAATTAAATTATTTCTAAGTGTTAAAAATTAAATTAATATCTAATTAACATCTAAATTAATTAAATTTTGAGTTTGGGGTTCAATTAAAGTCAAAATAGATTTAATTAGATCAAATTAATTTTAAATCCAACTTAGAAATTAAATTAAATTCAATTAAGAACCTAATTAAATTATTTCTAAGTGTTAAAAATTAAATTAATATCTAATTAACATCTAAATTAATTAAATTTTGAGTTTGGGGTTCAATTAAATGATATTTGGTGTTAAATTGATTAAAAATTAAAGTTTTAAAGGCTAAATTGAGGAATTAGGACTAAAGTGCAGTGCGGTTCAAAGCTTGAGGACCACGGGAATAATATTCTCATTTTCCCGCACTAACACCATGTTTCCAGAAACTTTAAACCAAATGGATCAAACACCCATTATACTTGGTGTTCTTCATGTTCTTGGAAGAACACCAAGAACACCAAGAGCACAACCCAACACCATCGTTCAATCCAAAGCACCACCGCACCCGATTGCTCTGATGAGTTCGCCGGTCACAACCAAAACTTTCCGACCGCCGGCACTCTTCTCCGATGACCGTTTCCGGTGCCGGAAACTTCACCGAAAACTTTAAAAACACTCTAAAACTACCGGAAACCTCATTTTTCATGATCTAAACACTAAAACTTATCAAAAAAACCCTTTTAAATCACTGAAATTCATCAAAACAACGCTTCCTTCTACCCGAAATATCCTCTAATCTACCCGGAACAAACTCCAAACACCATATTCAACTATAAACCAAACCGAACCCAAGTAAGTGTCTTAATTCCTAATTTTGTTTCAGAACTAAGTCTAAAAATTTTACAGTTCCTACTCAAGAAGTTTTGATTCAAAACGTTAATTAACAAAAATAAAACCATGACAAAGATTGAAATCTTACCTCTTGGGTTCTGATTTTACGGTCTCCTCTTTCAAACCGATCTTCTCTCAATTTCCTTGAAATTCAATGACTGAACCCTCTGCCTATGCCTCCATTTCAGTTTTCCATGCTCCCAGTACCCCCCCACTCAAACTGTAACCTCCTTTTTTTATTTTTAAATTTTTAACCACCTTATGAGTTCAACCACTGCAGGTAACCTTCTCCCTTATCTCTTTTTTTATTTTATTTTTATTATTTGTTCATTTTTATTATTTATATTATCATATATTTACTTAGGCCTAAAGCCAAAATTCATGTATGACAGGTTCAGCCTTGATCCAGCTGGTAATTCTGTCCTGTTAACGGTTCCTAGATACGGTTAGGGTAATTTCGTCTTGATATCGGTTCTTGTGCTACAGCCGGGTTAAATCCGCCTGTTACCTAAGGTCATTCCTTTGGCCGGTACCTTCGCCCTATCGGGCTTAGGTTAATGCCTGTATTAGATACTGTTCTGGGGAACCGTATCTTGGAGATCGGTTGAAGGGTAGTATATCATGCCATGCATTTCATGCTTTGTTTTCTGATATCGTTATATACTTGTTATACCTGTGATTTTTATACACTGTTGGAACACACTAGGCTCCATAGCTCATACCTGTTTTCTTCCCCCTTTCAGATAACCGTAGATAGGCATCCCGAATTTGGCACTCGGAGGATCTACACCTTCCAAATTACCTTTTGATGTAATACTTATATTTCCGGGTTTCAGTTAGGGTGACATGTGCCTTTATTTTGCAACTGATATGCCTATATTTTGTTACCGATTGGTTTTAACTTATCCTGTTTTATTATTATGACATGGGATGTTTCATGAATAACGTTTTAAGAACACATTACTTTAAGATTGATGATCTTATATGATCACATGGATTTATGGTCGAAACTATGATTTTGATAGAATTGTCATCTTTACAGGTTATCTTGATTTTGGGTTGAATCTTGTATTTGTTTTATGTTCGTTTGGAAAAAAAATATAACTACTTTAAGTCGGGCTTTCCGCATAGGCCGGTCTAAGGGGTTACATTTAGTTGGTATGCCGGATACTCCTATCTCTCAGATCCTGATCGTCAATGGAGTGAGGACTTTTTCTGGATCCCTGACAGGTGCACCTTCTGAGGCTGAGTCATGGTTGTATGACACTGAGAGACGCATGGACCAGCTGGGTTTGGAGCCAACTAAGAGATATTTGGGAGCTGTGTCTATGCTTGATGGTAGTGTTCACGTCTGGTGGGAGTCTGTGGTTAGCAGTGTATCCCCTGATATGTTGACTTGGGACTTCTTCAAAGAGCGGTTCAGGAACCATTTCCTAGGTGAGTGATATCTGAGAGAGGGGCGTCAGGCCTTCAAGGACTTGATTCAGGGTACCATGACAGTGGCCGAGTATGAGTTACAGTTTTTGGATCTGATGAGGTATGGTACTGGGTTAGTGGCTACGGAGAAGGATAGGTGCGACAAGTTTCTTGAGGGTCTCCGTATTGGTATCAGAGACAGAGTAGCCACGCACCATGATACAGTATTTGAGGATCTTGTGAACCGTGCAAAGACAGCTGAGGACTTGGAGAAGCTTTCTGATAGTCAGATTATCAGGGATCAGGATCGGGATAGGGGCAGAGATAGGGACCGCAGGAAGGACCGTAACCGATCTGGGGGACACAGCCACGGTGAATCTTATAGTCACCCTGATAAGAGGGCTCGATCTGCACCGAGTCAGAGAGGTGGTTCCTATCATCGGCCTGCGGCACCTCAGGACTCTACCGTCAGCCGAGGTGGTTCTTCCGGGTTTCCGACTATATCAACATGTGACTTTTGTGGCAACCTGCATAAGGGAGAGTGTAGGAAGAAGACTGGAGCATGTTTTCGATGTGGTTCCTCCGAGCACTTTCTGAGAGACTGCCCCCATCCACCTTCTGCTGGTCGACCATTGACCCATACCCCTGTACACACTCAGACTCCTTCCCGATCTCAGACATCTGTTCAGACACCTGCTACGGGGTGTTTTCAGGGTAGAGCTTCTGGGTCTGTTGCTAGATCCGATACCCGGGGCCGAGGCCAACAGAATGGTGGACCATCTGTTTCTGAGGCTCGTCAGCCAGCGCTAGTTTATGCCACCAAACGTCGAGATGACCGTGATGAACCAGATGTTATCGTAGGTACTTTTAACATCCTTTCTGTCCCGTACTTTGCCTTGCTTGACAATGGTTCCACCCACTCCTATATATCCAAGTCAGTATCTGGTGATCTTTCGATCTCTGTTGAGGACACCGAGAGTGTTGTTACCGTTATGAGCCCCGTGAGACAATCCTTATCTATAAATAAGGTGTTTTGGAGATGTCCCCTCATTGTGGAAGGGGAAGTGTTTCTTGTGAATCTTATGGAACTTCCTTTACAGGAGTTTGATCTCATCCTGGGAATGGACTGGTTATCTGAGCATCGAGTTAGTCTGGATTGTGAGGCCAAAAGGGACACTTTAAGGACTCAGGATGGACGATCCGTAGTGTTGGTTGGTGAACGACGAGGTTATCTGACTAATGTTGTATCAGTTTTGACTGCTAACAGGATGATTCGTAAGGGATATGAGACCTTTATTGCGTGTTTCCTTAACACAAAAGGGTCTCTATCGCACTTTTAGCGAGTTTCCTGATGTTTTTTCTGAGGAGTTACCGGGTCTCCCTCTAGACAGGGAGGTTGAGTTTGAGATTGAGACTTATCCTGGATCAGTACCAGTTTCTATGGCCCCGTATCGTATGGCTCCGAAAGAGTTGAAGGAGTTGAAAGTTCAGTTACAAGAACTGCTTGACCGAGGGTTTATCCGACCTAGCTCTTTCCCCTAGGGAGCTCCAGTACTCTTTGTTAAAAAGAAGGATGGTTCCCTTTGGTTGTGCATCGACTACCGGAAGCTGAATAAGCTAACGGTGAAAAACAAGTACCCTTTACCCAGGATTGATGACTTGTTTGACCAATTTAGGGGAGCCACAGTCTTCTCGAAGATTGATCTTCGATCTGGGTACTATCAGTTGAAGGTTAAGGGCTCGGATGTTGCTAAGACTGCTATCCGCACCAAGTATGGGCATTACGAGTTTTTAGTGATACCTTTCGGGTTGACTAATGCTCTTGCTGCCTTCATGGACCTGATGAACCGTATCTTCCGACCCTATCCGGACCAGTTTGTTGTGGTGTTTATTGATGATATTCTGGTTTACTCTCGCTCTGAGGACGAGCATGTTGGGCATCTGAGAGTAGTGCTGCATACTCTTAGAGAGCATCGGTTATATGCCAAGCTAAGTAAGTGTGAGTTTTGGCTTAGTGAGGTGGCTTTTCTGGGACATGTTTCAGCTAAGGGTATCTAGGTGGATCCAAGTAAGATTGATGCAATCACCAGTTGGAAGCCTCCTAGAAATGTTTCTGAGATCCGCAATTTTTTGGGCTTAGCTGGGTATTACCGATGCTTTGTCGAGGGTTTTTCCATCACCACTGCCCCTTTGACAAAGCTTCTGAGGAAAGATGTTACCTTTGTGTGGTCTGAGGCCCAGCAATCTAGTTTTGACCAGTTGAAATCAGCTTTGACCCAAGCTCCAGTTTTAGCATAACCTGAGTCAGGAAAGGACTTTACAGTTTACAGTGATGCCTCGCACTCTGGACTTGGATGTGTTTTGATGCAGGGTGGTAAGGTGATCGCTTATGTATCATGCCAGTTGAGACCACATGAGTGTAACTATCCCACTCATGATCTTGAGCTTGCTGTAGTGGTTTTTGCTCTGAAAATCTGGAGACACTACCTCTACGGAGAGAAGTGTTATATCTTTACCGATCATAAGAGCCTGAAGTACCTTCTTACTCAAAAGAAGCTTAATCTGAGACAACGTCGTTGGTTGGAGCTCCTTAAGGACTATGACTGCGAGATTGAGTATCATCCGGGGAAAGCTAATATTGTGGCTGATGCTTTGAGTCGTAAGACCATATCAGACCTGAGATCCCTGTTTGCCAGGATGAGTGTATATGATGATGGTAGCCTACTGGCTGAGTTACAGGTCAAACCGACCTTGGCCGAGCAGATCAAGGCCAAGCAGCGGTTAGATGACTCTTTACTTCCTGTTATGCAGCAAGTTGAGCAAGGATCCACCTCTGTTTATTCTTTTGATCAGGATAGAGTTCTTTGTTTTAACGGTCGGTACTGTGTACCCAACGATACTGAGTTGAGATAGACCATTCTCAGATAGGCTCATAGTAGTCCTTATGCTATGCATCCCGGAGGGGATAAGATGTATCAGAACCTGAAATAGAGATACCGTTGGGTAGGTATGAAAAAGGATATCTCAGGCTATATAACTAGATGTTTGACATGTCAGCAGGTGAAAGCGGAACATCAGCATCCTTCTGGTCTCTTGCAACCTATCAAGATTCTAGAATGGAAATGGGAGCAAATCATGATAGACTTTGTTACTGGTTTGCCTCTGACCCCGTCTAAGAAAGACTCCGTTTGGGTTGTTGTTGATAGACTCACAAAGTCAACTCACTTTATTCCTGTTCGGGTCACTTATTCTCTGGAAAAGCTGGCTAAACTGTATATTTCTAAGATTGTCAGATTACATAGGGTGCCTTTGTCTATCATTTCTGACCGAGATCCGAGGTTTACTTCCCGTTTCTAGACAGCTTTACAGTCTGCTTTGGGTACCCGTCTGAATTTCAGTACATCTTTTCATCCTTAGACGAATGGTCAGTCTGAGAGAGTGATACAGATCCTAGAGGATATGTTACGGGGTTGTGTTTTAGACTTCCAAGGTAGTTGGGAAGATTTCTTACCTCTGGCAGAGTTTACTTATAATAACAGTTACCAGGCTAGCATCCGTATGGCACCTTACGAGGCTTTGTATGGTCGTAAGTGTCGTACCCCTATATGTTGGACAGAGTTATATGATCGGAAGACTTTGGATCCCGAGTTGATTCAGGAAACTGAGGAGACTGTCAGATTGATCCGAGATCGCTTGAAGGAAGCTTTTGATAGACAGAAATCGTATGCGGATCGGAGGAGGAAGAACATCAAGTTTGAGGTTGGTGATCAGATTTTCTTGAAGGTCTCTCCATGGAAGAAAGTTCTGAGATTTGGGCATAAGGGCAAGTTAAGCCCGAGATATATTGGACCATACCTTATTTTGAAAAGAATCGGGCCTGTTGCTTATCAGCTAGAGTTACCTCCTCAGCTTAGCCGTATTCATGATGTGTTTCATGTATCCATGTTGAGACAATACCATCCGGATCCGGGTTACATCATCCAGGTACAGGACGTAGAGTTACGACCAGACTTGTCTTATGAGGAGGAACCTGTTCAGATCTTAGAGTTTGATGAGAGAGTTCTGAGAAGCAGGCGTATCCCTATGGTTAAAGTTCAGTGGAGGAACCGTAACCCTTCCGATGCCACCTGGGAGATCGAGGAATCTATGAGGGAGAAGTTCCCGCATCCGTTCAGTTTAGGTAAATTTCGAGGACGAAATTTCTTTTTAGAGGGGGAGAGTTGTAACACCTGAAAATTAAAAAAAGTATGGTTGTGAGGTGTTGAACCCACAACCTTATAGGTTATAGCCTGAGTACCCAGCCAATTGAACTACCAAACTCTTATGTGTTAAACTCCCCCTCCCTTCTCTTAACCTGTACCTGTTTCGGTTCTAATAAAATAATATTAGATTCGAATTATATCAAATGCTTTATGTTGGAACCCTTTTAGATCAAAAATATAACCCCCCAAACCATTCGAAACTTTTCTCCCTCTTACCCCATCTCCGGCCACCGTCGATCTCACCAGCCGCCACGCCGTGCATTGCATCGCCACCACCGGTGTGCTCGCCGTCGCACCCTGAGTCGAACCCCTCACCCGACGCACCCTATCGTCGCCGTGTCTGCCCGGAATCGAGGCTGAAAGCCTCGACGGAGCTAGGGTTTTTAGCTTTTGGTTCCTCCGCCGTTTTAGGCTGCCGCCGCCGTTACCTCGGCGCGTCGACTACCTCACCGTGACCAGTGTGGGAAGACGACCAAAACCCTTCCTAGATCGCCTCCCTCCGACGTCGTTCAAGCCACCGTCGGAGACTTTTCCCGATTTGATAATCCGGTAAGTTTCGAACCATTTCAGTGGGTTTAACGCCTTTTTGTGGTTAAAAATCGGTGTTTGGAGGTATCTGAGGTCATTTCCGAGTTCAGAGGGTCGTTTCCGGCCGTTTTAGGCCACACGTGGGCTCTACGCACCGTCGCTGGTGATTTCCAGCCACCGTGGACGGCTGCCGGGAGCCAGCCGGTCTGAACCGGTCAACCCGAGTTAAACCGGCCTTGAATTGGTCAAACCAAACCGATCCAACCCGAACCAAACCGGTCCAACCCGAACCGACCCGTTGACCAGACCAGACCTGTTGACCAACCCGTTGACCAGTGATGTCAGCGTTGACTGCTAACGTGGCTGCTGACGTCAGCATTGACTTTGCTGACGTCAGCGTTGACTTTGCTGACGTCAGCGTTAACTTTGACCAAAAAGTCAAAATTTTTAAAAAACATTATTTTATGTTTTTTGACGTCCTGAGTCCATCTATGAAGTCCGTTTTTCGAAATTCAATCCCGAAAGCCTCCAAATTGGACTTTAAAGTCTTGAGTCAAACTTTTCTTCTAAGTTAAGTTAAGTTCAGAGTTTTAATCTGGGTCTAATATCGATACCTGTTTATTTGTAGGATCTCATAGTCCTCCCGATCGAGTACCGACCCAGCCCAGTTCCTCCCGATTCGACCCGACTCGTGATCCGATCGTGACCCGTATGTATTCTCATCTCTAGTGAATAAATCTTGTATCTAGATTCCTGTATTAATATAAAATTTGATCGTGTACCTATAGGGTCCAGTACTGCTGTAGAGCGAGGCTCAGCCGCCCAGTAGACCACCTGTTTGCTTTTATTCTTTTGAGGTGTGTTCCCTTACGTGCTATATGTTGTATATTATTGTTTCCCCGATTTTACAAACCAAGCATGTGCACATGACTATTTTCCGGATTTTACTTGGACACATATGTTGAACATGATCATATTCGGTTTTACTGTATGCCTGATATATTTTGCATGACATGTCCTGATTTAGCATTACATGATATCTGGATAATTACTGTCACTGCCATCATTATACCTGCTATTACTACATGCCTGTCACTTTAGGTTTGGGGATGATGTGTAGTGCCTGTTATTCGGTTCAACCTTGATCCAGCTGGTAATTTCGTCCTGTTTACGGTTCCTAGCTATGATTAGGGTAATTCTGTCCTGATATCGGTTCTCGTGCTACAGCCGGGGTAAATTCGCCTATTACCTAAGGTGATTCCTTAGGCCGGTACCTTCGCCCTATCGGGCTTAGGTTAATGCCTGTATTAGATACTGTTCTGGGAAACCGTATCTTGGAGATCGGTTGAAGGGTAGTATATCATGCCATGCATTTCATGCTTTGTTTTCTGATATCGTTATATACTTGTTATACCTGTGATTTTTATGCACTGTTGGAACACACTGGGCTCCATAGCTCATACCTATTTTCTTCCCTCTTTCAGATAACCGTAGATAGGCATCCCGGATTTGGCACTCGGAGGATCTACACCTTCCAGATTACCTTTTGATGTAATACTTATATTTCTGGGTTTCAGTTAGGGTGACATGTGCCTTTATTTTGCAACTGATATGCCTATATTTTGTTACCGATTGGTTTTAACTTATCTTGTTTTATTATTGTGACATGGGATGTTTCATGAACAACGTTTTAAGCACACATTACTTTGAGATTGGTGATCTTATATGATCACATGGATTTATGATCGAAACTATGATTTTGATAGAATTGTCATCTTTACAGGTTGTCTTGATTTGGGGTTGAATCTTGTATTTGTTTTATGTTCGTTTGGAAAAAAAATGTAACTACTTTAGGTCGGGCTTTCCGCATAGGCCGGTCTAGGGGGTTATAATTTTAGTCATCATTCTTTTTTTAGGGATAAATTTAACCTTTAACCTATGTCTTTTTGACAAATAACTTATTTTTTAACTAACATAATGATTAGACCATTAAAAATTAAACGATATTGACATATCATATATATGTAATAATATATTTTTAGTAACATGAAATCTAGCCTCATTCTACATATATATAAAATGTTATTATCATTAAATTTTTTACGATAATAATAAATATATATAAAATATAATTTTATTCTAACATAAAATATAAAACAATTAAAATTTAAATAAAATATTAAAAATTAATTAAATCTAAAATAAAAAGTTACTAAGCATTCTCAAATCTTAAATATCATTTTATATATATGACATATCATTATCGTTAATTTTTTAACTATCTAATCATTATGCTAGTTAAAAATAAGATATTTATCAAAAAGATATAAGTTAAGGGCTAAATTTATCCTAAAATAATAAAAATTAAAATGATAAAAATCATAAACATTAAGGGTTAAAATTATTTTTACACCAAACAAAAATTACATATAATCACGGTAAGGGTTAAAAAGAATAATTTTTATTTTAATTATATTATTTTATTACTAATTCCTTAAAGATGAGATGATTTAAATGACAACCACCAACATGTATGCACTCTATGGTGCCGATTCAGCTTCTAAAATGAGAAATTTTAGATCACAAATTTCAAAATCTTTAGCTATCAAATTTGATTGATTGATCTAGATTTGATGGATTTTGATTCGATCTTATAAGATCATTTTTTAATTAGATTTAAATCTGAGTTTTAAATAAAAATACTCGACCCAACACAATAGTTAAATTATATTATACATATTTAGATCTAATAAGAATAAAATAATTATTATTTATAAAAAAATAGAATAATTATTACAATATCATTCTCTATTTATATTCTTTATTAACTTCATATTTTCTGAATAAAAAAATATTGGAACAAAGTTAGGCTTTTAATCTAAAAGCATGGACGGATTTGTGACAGGTGAAGTATCATAAAGTGTCTAATTAAGTTAAGTTTGAATAAAGGTGTTAAATTTTCGAATTAAGTGTGGATATAATAAAAACCAATCCAACCGAAAGGGATTGTGTTCTTTGAATTAGAAGATCCTAAACAACAGAAGAGATAGTTATTGGTTGGCACAAACCATCCAACCTTAGTGGTTTAAAGAATAGTTGTTGTTTTTAGAGGTTACAGGTTCGAGCACCAGTAATGTCAGCACAATATTTGAACGATCAATGTCTAATGGTTGAGAGTATACTCTAGAACATATATTTATATAACACTATAGTTGATTAAAAAATAGTTATTGGTCGTAAAGAAAAGCCCTTGCATTTTTCTTCTCTCTCTCTCATTATTTTGTTCTAGCTTGCTTCGTTTGGGATAAGTTAAGCTAACCCATTTCTATTGGGATGGTAAAATTTTGAAATCGATGAGTTTTGATCTGATCTGATTTGATAAAATTATATATATATATATATTAAATTTTTGGATTTTTATTCGAGTTAAATTTTAAAGAAGTTTGAATCAGATTGGGTTTAGGATAAAATTCCTGTCTCGATTTATTAATAAATATATTTTTAAATATTTTATTTATTTCTTTGAATTACATCGGGTTTACTAATTTTTTATTAAAATATCAGAATTAGATTCAAATTATACTTTTATTATAGTTAAATTTTATATTGACTTCAGATCTATCAAAAACTCGTATCCGTTTTGAGAATTTATTTATTAGTAACCCATTTTTAAATGTATTCCCAAACCCATGTCCGTTTTGGGAATGGACCCAGCCCAGCTTGGATTCGAGGACAAGTCTCTCAACTGAAATCCTTAGTATTGCAAAAAGAATAAACATGGGTTGGGTTCATAAGGTTGGTACAAAAAATTATTGAAGCATAAATCATGAATGAGACCAAAGGAAAATCACTGGCTCTATAAAATAAATAATTTAAGATTATTTAAATAAAATTTTAATTATAAATTTTATGTATATTTTTTTCAAATCATTTATTGATTAAAATTATATATACGATATGTGTCCGTCTGAAAAGTAAACTTTTACACGGATGCTGATAAGTTTATACCAAAAGAGATTAATTCATTTGGTTAGTTTTGGTAAATATTGCAAACAATTTTAATATTTTAAAAAATAAAATATATTAGAATATATTTTTGGATTTACGATAAAAGTTATAATATAAGGGAAAGTTGTCACGTACAGATGGCGACTTGAGTAAAGACGCTACCTACAGGTGGCGATCACTCCTTACTTTATCTTGAATCGATAAAAAAATATTATAAATTAAAAAAAAGTCACTCCTGCAAATGACGTTTTTATTAAATCGTTATTTACAAGTGATAATTTTTTTTAATACTATAATTTTTATCGTGGATCTTAAATATGTCTTACCATATTCTATTTTAAAAATTTATTTGGGATTGTATTATTCCTAAAAAGACAATCCATCTATGTTGTTTATATTTTTATTTTTTAATGTCTTGACGTTGGTTGATGCTGATGCCACGAGGAGTTGTCTTTGTTGCGTTCCCTGTGTTGACGACAACACTTTGGAATCCAATGCTCCACTTTGGTCCCACATAATCACCAGGATCCAGGCTTCAATGCCTTTAACACACAATTTCCAACATAGGCAGAGCATAGGATGAAAATGTTGTTCATCTACTTGATTTTAAAACTTTTAGATACACGAGTTTAGGTTATATTTAAATTATTTAATTATTAAAAATTATATTTAGTTTATTTAATTATGAGTAAGATTGTCAATTCGTGTATTAGATTAATTAATGATTCTAAATAAAATACTCTATGTTAATAAGGGTATACAAGTGATTTAGAAGAAAAAAATGACCAAATTGATGTACTTTTTCAAATATGAAAAGTGACCCAAACGTAACTTTACCTGTAATTGAGTGACCTAAATGTAACCTTTAATAATTAGGTGACTCAAATATAAATTTACCCATAAATAAGTGACCCAAATATAACTTTTAATAATTAAGTGACTCGAATGTAACTATACCTATAATTGAGTGACCTTAGTTGTAGTTTACCCGAACTTTTATTATATGGAAAACATTAGGGCCGTAAACGAACCGAACGTTTGGTGAACCGTTCGACGGAAAGTTCGTTTATGTTCGTTTATTTATTAAACGAACGAACATGAACAAGATTTTTCGTTTATTTAATTAAACGAACGAACATAAACAAAGGGCTCGTTCATTCATTTATGTTCATGAACGTTCGGTAATCTGTTCGTTCATTTATGTTCGTTCTTTTATGTTCGTTTAAATTTATTCACATATATCGATAAAGGTGAGCACTAGATCAAGTAAGTCGAGTCAAAAAATTTTGAGTTACTCGAGTTGAAAAATCCTATTTTATGACTCGTTAAAAACTTTCTTGTTATAGGCTAGGGGTGTTTATTGTTTTGTTAAACCAAGTTATTAAATCGAACCAAAACAAAACTAGTTAATCAGTTAAATTTAAGATTTTATCTAATAATTAAAAGTTTTTTTAATTTTAATTATTGACTAATTCGGTTTAAAATCAGTTAATTAGCTGAATTAATCGAATTAATCCAAAATATTAAATATTTAGCATATTATATATGTTATTTATGTTCGTTCGTTTATGTTCGTTTACGTTCATTAATGTTCGTTCGGTTACGTTCGGTTATGTTCATTTATGTTCGTTCGCTTACGTTCATTTACGTTCGTTTATCATTTAAACGAACGAACATGAACAAGCTACAATCCTTAACGAACGAACACGAACAAGAAAATTTATGTTCGTTTATGTTCGTGTTCGTTCATTTGTTCGGTTAAAGTTAAACGAACGAATATGAACACACCCTCATTCATGTTCGTTCGGTTCGTTTATAGCCCTAGAAAGCATACTAACATGTTTTTAAGGTAAATTATACGAAATATTTTTAAATTTTAATTTTTATATTTAATAAATTATTGAATTAAATTTTTTACACAAAATATTATTGAACTAACATAAACTAAAAAATATCACTCGATCATTAAATATAAAATAATATTATTTTGGTATAACTGTTTTGATACTTAAAATAGATTAAAATAATTTTCAAAAAAAAAAAATAAAATAGATTAAAACAACGTCGTTTTATAAAATTTTTAAAAATATAGTTTAAAGTCCTACCACAATTCTAACGAAAAAAGCATATAGTTTAACTTAATTTCATTTACCTTATGATATAATTTTATAATATTTAAAAATATTAAGTTTTATAAATAAATATATTTATTTACAATTTATATTACAAAACTAAAATATTATTTATAATATATATAACTAAATCTTAAATCCCAAACCATTTACCATGCACTAATCAATTAAACTATAAATCCTAAGTCCTAATTGTATAATTGAATTGAAAATCTCAAACCCTAAACCATAAAAATATAACTAAATCTTAAATTTAAAACTCAAAATCCTAAAATTAAAATAACATTTATAATATAAATTATAAGGAAAATTCTACAACGGGCGGCGAACATTGCTGAACACCGCTAATGATGAATACCGCTGAACATTATTAAACTAATTAATAAAGACTAAAAAATTTAAGGACTCAATATATAATTATAAATTATTTAAAATAAATTGTTTATTAAATTATTTTCTATATATATTATTTTATTTTTTAAATAATTAAATAAAATGCTAATTTAAATTATTTTTAAAAAATAAAAAATAACTCTAAACCCTAAAACCAAAATTCAAAACCTAAATCACTAAACATAAAACTTTAAACTCTAAAATATAAAATCTCAAAACCTCAAATTACTAAACCATAAACACTAAATCTAAAACCTAAAATCCTAAACGCTAAAATAACCAAAACTCATATATCTAAATCTTAAACTAATTTTGGGTTTTAACTTTAGGGTTTATACTTTTTAGAGTTTCAAAATTTTCTATTTTAGGGTTTAGGTTATGATTATATTTTAAGATTTTATGGTTTGTGGTTTTATTATTTTAGGGTTTAGAGTTTATGGTTTAGGGTTTTGGATTTCAAGATTTAATGTTTAGTATTTTTTAGCTTGAATTTAGGGTTTTAGATTTAATATTTTTTAAATTAAAAATAATTTTAAAAATAATTTTAAAAAATTAAAATATATTATATATAATTTGTTTAAAATTTTATTTTAAATAATTTTAAATTATATATTTAGTCCTTGAAAATTTTAATTTTTATTAATTAATTTAATAGTGTTCAGCGATGTTCATCGTTAGTGGTGTTCAACAATGTTCAACGCACGTGATAGACTCATCCAAATTATAAATAATATTTGGGGTCTGAGGATTTAGGATTTAATTATATATTTCGGTTTCAATTTAAGATTTTAGATTTAATTATATATATTTAGGTGAATAGTTTAATTAGTTACATGTATAATTTAGAGTTTAGAGTTTAAAATTTAATCGAATACCTTATAAATAACATTTTAGATTTTAGTTTTATAATATAAATTATAAATAATATTTATTTATAAAGTAAATATATTTATATAATTATTTTATAAAAATATATCATAAGATAAATAAAATTAAGTTCATGTGCATTATTATTTATATATTATTTTTGGTAGGATTATGTTAAGTTTTTAAGTTTGCTTAGAGGTTTAGTGTAAATATTTCATCTTTAGGATCTTGGTCCAAGCTTTTGCAAATATAATAATTTTTAAAGTTTAACAAAATGGTATCATTTTAGCCTATATTAGATATCAAATACAAAAACGATATCATTTTGTATTTAACGGGTCCGTTACAATTTTAATGATGATATTTGTGTAGTTTACAATAGTTTAATAGTATAATAATAGCAAAAAACAAAGTATGGTGTTGTTTTATATATCAATTGTTAATTTAAACGTATATTAGATGCAAGAGTTAAAGTATAGTCAAATTTTACGTAGTTTACCTCTTTTTAGTTTATATATCAAATTTTAATCGAGTTTTGACCGAGTTGAGCTTTAACCGAGCTTTGAAAGTGTTGAGCGTTAATTGAGCTTTAACCGAGTTGAGTTCAAGTAACTCGTGATCTGTCTCGACGTATTTACAGCCCTAAAACTACTAACATATAAAAAATGTCTGACGATGAAAGACATGTGCCCTAGAACTACCAACGTATGAAAAATGTTAGACGGTGAAAAACATGTGATTTTAGGGTTTATTAAAGAGAAATTAAAATTTTAAGATTTTTTTATAATCAAAATTTATAAAAATAAAAAACTACTTGTTATATTCCAATTGGATGATAAATTTTTCAAAAGCCATAGAAAAACATATTTAAATAACAAAATAAAATTCTAAACACATATTAATTTAAAAGAGTAGCTGAAACACTTGATTAAAAGATACAATTTAGTTGAAACACATAAAAAAGTATTTTATGATTAAAAAAATACAGATTAAAAGTCTTTATTAATTATATATTAATTAACGTTAAACACTGTTAACATTAACACTATTAAATATTATTAAATTAATTAATAAAAATTAAAAATCTTAAAGATTCAATATATAATTAATAAAAAATAATACACAATATATAATTATTAATTGTATGTTGGTCTTTAAGATTTTTAATTTTTATTAATTAATTTAATAATATTCAACGATGTTTAACGTTAATGATGTTTAGCGATGTTCGACGCCCGTTGTATACTCATTTTTTATATGATCCGATTTTTGTTTAGAATATTATTTTTAATAATTTTAAAATAATTATATATTTATAATTTTCACTATGATTAATGGCTTGTCTAGCGTTAATCCAGAGAATAAGGAATTTTATTTGGATATTGCATCAAGTTTTTTTAATATATGACATTAATTAATTATTTTATTTTTTAAAATATTATAATTGTTACAATAAATTTAAAATTAAATTTAAAATAATTCAATTATAAATAGTGAAAAATTACACTAAAGAAGAGAGGATTAAAATTCTATATTATTCTTTTGAATCAAATAAAAAAATATGAATCACCGATAATCGATATCCGACAATAAAATTGTTGATATAGTCAATTTAAAGAAAAACAAAAGATTAGAGTTAGAGTGAAGCTAGCCGCGACACATATAATCATATCTTTTGAATGAGATACGATCAAATTATATAATATAAAACTCTTTAAATTCTAGATTTTTTATTGTTAAATGACTGAAATGAAAGATTTAGATTTATTCTAATTGACTGTTAATCTGAGTCATTCGTTTTAGTCATCAAAAGATTTTTAAAAAATCTAAAACTTAGAGTTTTATAATATATAACTCAGTCGTATCTCCTTTTAAATAATCTAAAAATGATTATAAAATAATAAACTTTTAGAAATATATAAATTATGTATAATCATTTTAATATATCTTGATATATTTATAGGTGATCAGGATTAAAATTACATCCTGATTTTTTAGATTCGATATCTAATGGGTACTTAAACTTTCTGGTGATCTTGCTTGCAATAGGTAGAGTTCTTTTAGTTTATTCTTTCTCATGTATGAATATTATGTGCTTGATTCGTTTTAAGATTTTTACCTTAAAAAATACAATGTTCTGACTTTGTTATTTAACATTATTATTGATGATTGGATTTTTTCTCCTACTGTTCAAATTTTATTAATAATAGACAAATCGACTGGGTATACAATTTTAGTATCGATTCTACCGAAATTAGTTTCTAAAAGTTAAGATCTAAATTAATCGGGATCGGGACTTGTTCTAGGTTTCAAGAACTGATGGCTATCAAAATCGAGACTAATTTTAAGCAAAGAAGAAAGATTTTTGTCCCTTCTAAAAAAATTTATATACAATTTAAGATCTTTTAGTTTAAGTGTTAGTCAAATAAACTATCTAATTCTTAAATTTAAAAATTAGTAGACTATTGTTACTCTCATTGTTTATTCCTAACTTGATTTTGTGATTTATAGAAAATGACTCATTGTTTGATCCTATGGATAACGGTCAATCTGATTCATTCAACGCAATTAAATGAATGAAAATTCGATGTAACGCGAGTTGGATTCGTATGAAGCGGGTGAAAGAACATGTGGTGTGTTCCGGTAAAAAATTTCAACCTGTAATTCGATCCGTCACTTGCCACATCATTCATCAATATTATTTTTTTATATATATTTTACATATATTTTATCTTTTTTAATCTTATAATTGATGAATTATGCCCGAGCTACTTCCCATTAATATATATTTTTAAGCCTTTTATTTACTATTAAAAGCAAGAACTTTGTTTATGTAATTTGTAATTTTAATATTGATTGATTTTAATGTACTAAATATTAAATGTTTTTAATAATATTATATTATTTTTAATTCTTATTTTTTAGTAATAGAACCTATTTATGACCCGACTCACCCGTCGATCCTCTCATCTATGGTTGATGGGTAGAACGGATTTGGGTCAATAATCAATCTGGTTGTAGGTAAGTTGGATGACGACCTGGGATGCGGATGATAGGGCGGTGAAACTCCAACCCTCTGAATTCGACTCGTTGCCAGCTCTACATGAAATGAAAATCACATTTAATGTTTTAGAAATTATTTTTTTAACAAATTTTAATTCTAATTTTAGTCCTACTTAGAAGGAAGGAGAAAAAGACTCTAAAAGAAGAAGAAAAATACTCTTAGGGGTTGTTTGAATCAGGGAAAAAAATCCCAAGGTAAAAAACATTTTTGGCATTTTAATCATTTGTTTGAATTTAGAGGATACCCACCAAAAAGTAATATATAATTCCCTACAGTCTTGTGTTTTCATTTTTTTCTAGGAATCTCAATCCCATGCTTTCCTTTGGTATTTAATAATTCTATTCCTTTAAGACAAAATATCCCTATAAAATCAGAAAATTTTAGTCCAACATTTTTCTGAAGCATAAAATCAATAGATAAAAAATAATTTAAATTATGTTTTTTTATGTTAGTCCATGATATTTTTTTGGTGTTTTTGTAATTTATCCTTTCGGTATTTTTTTAAGAATTTAATTTTATTTATTTATTTGATTTAAACTTTAAATGCAATTAAGAACATGGATAATACGTTTTAACTAAATTTTTATAATACTAAATTTTATTAAATTTAAGTATTTAACAACATTATTAATTCTTAAATTTCATTAAAACTCGCAAATTAAATTATTTAGATTTTGAAGAATATAAAATTTCTTAAAAATAAAAAATATAATTTTCACCATATTCTTTTAAATTTTCTTTAAAAAAACAAAATTAAAATTTAATCATAATTTAATAATCTTAACATATTTATGTCATCGTAAATAAGTTATATTTTCTCGAACTTAATTATAACAACCTAAATATGTTATTATGTGAATATATATCATAAGGGCAATTTAGTAAAATATATATTTAAGTAATCTTATATTCTTTAGAACAAACATTGTTATCTTACATTCTTGTCAAATAAACCAAACAAGGTAATATTATATTCCAATAATTATTTTCT
Source organism: Abelmoschus esculentus (assembly GCA_035048815.1). Lineage (NCBI taxonomy): Eukaryota > Viridiplantae > Streptophyta > Magnoliopsida > Malvales > Malvaceae > Abelmoschus > Abelmoschus esculentus. The sequence continues at coordinate 3,626,746 of JAUCBN010000026.1, read as the reverse complement.
TAAAATTAATCATCTTTTTCATAAACCAAACAAGAAGAAAAACATAATTTAGGAACAGATACTGCTTTTTAATAGTTTTAGGTTATTCAAAAAATACTAATAACTAATAGAATAAAAAATTATAATATTTTATTAAATAAAAAGATAAATATATTTGAAATAAAAATAATAATAATTTAAGTAACCAAATCTCCTTTAAAATTAGGAGTATTTAAAAATATTTGATCTAATCAATTCGATCTGATTATCTATTGATTTGATTCGGTTTTTATTTTTGGATTCGATATCTAATTCGATTTTAAGTTTTCCAGATCAGATATGAATCACAATATTTCAAGTTTCGGATTATCCAAAAATTTGAAAATAAAAAAATTTAAATTTTTATTAATATTAATCTTGTTCTATCTAACAATTTAGTGCTTGTTATATTTAAAAAATTTTAAAATTAAAACTTTTATAATTGTGAATCTTATTATATTTAGTAATTTGTTGTTTATTATATTTGAAATTCTAAAATTGTTATAAATATCATCTTCAAATTCAAAAAAAATAGTATATTCAAATTATATTTTTAGATAATCGGATATCTCAATATCCGATATCCAAATATATGAATATCCGGTTTTTTAGATCAAATACGGATTAATATATTATTAATCCAAAAACCTGAATAGCTAAAAATCCGAATCCGATCGATCTTATATCCGACAATAATCACCCCTACTTAAAATGATAAATTTATTGTTCGTTGACAGTCATATTTTGTTTCACCCATTTCATTCCTTAAATATCTAATGATTAAAAAAGTGATGAGTTATTAAGTCAATAAAAATAATAAAAAATTATTTTAAAAAAAGGAAGACATGCTTTCAAAAATGTTACTTTTAATGCCCAACGAAAACCTAAAACCTAGTTTTCTCGTCTTTATATAGAAGATGCTTTTTTTTTCTTTTATAATATATATTTTTTATTTTTTTATGTCTTTTTATTATTATAGTATGTTTTTCCTTTTGATTTTTATACATGTTTTTTACTATTTTTGTGATATATTCTTATTTTTTTAATACATTTTCTTTTGTTTTTATGATATAATTTTCGTATATCTTGATAGTAATTTGGTGTTCGTATAAATATCATCACGGCATTCGATTTTAATTTGGGTTTATCGGTGATCATATCAACTTTGATCCCCTATAATGTTTGTTTGTCGATAATCAGAATTGTGTAACGAAAAAATCTGTATAATAATTTGATTCATTTACCATTCTTTATTTTCACGTCGCAAAAAATTTCATTTAATTAGAGCTAATAAAAATTATGAAGATTTTTGAATTTTTATTCTCCGACACTTTGCTTTAGTTTTATCTCTTCAACTCTTCCTTTTCAATTTCTTGTTCTCTAGTCTTTCTCTCCATTAAAACTTTTTCACCTACTAATTTGTACCATAAAGAGATTGCAAAACCCCAAAGTTGTTTTGCATGAAGGAAAAAAATGCCCAAAGCATAGAGCCATTATTTCAAAGTGGTAGTGTGGGTCTTGAGTCTCATAGTTTGATCAGGAGAATGTATGGGTTTTCGAGCTTTCTTAATTATTTAATTAAGAAATTTTAAAGAATAACTCTTAATATTTTTCCGTGAAGGCTTACATCTAAAGATGCAAGCCTTCATTGTAGCTCCTTCGGAGCTTTTAGTCTTCACTCTACTTTTTTATATGTGAAAAATACTATAATCTCTGTAGTTTTTATTCTGTAGATTATTTTTTATACTCAATTATTATATTTTAACTAATAATTATAAATTTATTTAAGTTAATAATTTAATTTATTATTTGATAGCTGAACTTATTCTGTCGACCTATCAATAATCATCATGATATTAGGTCAAACACCTCTACCGGCCAAAACCCATTGCTCATTACAAATACTCACATCACCAACAATAAAAGCAATAAAAATCTTCTATCTCTTTATAATGCCTTTATTCATGAATCTTGTTGAAATGTTTTTAAAAAATTAAATTTTAAACCCTAACCCTTATTTTCTACATCATAAACTTAAACCTCACACCCTAAAAATACATCATACCCCTAATTTCCTAAACCATAACCACAACCCCTAACTTTAAACTCAAAACTCTAAACCTAAAATCCTCTAATTTAAAGCAAAGGAATGAATGAATGTATGAAAAAGAAATAAACGATTTGTATCATAATAAAGGAGGTGACACAAGATAATAGAAAAAGAAAAAAAAACAGATTAATGTCCTTTATTATTAATAATAATAATAATAATAATAAAAAAGAGTCAATTTTAATGATCTAACATATTTTTAAAAAACTTAAAGAGTAATTATTTCTTATAAATAATTTTAAATAAATAATGTTATCCCTTCTTTTAATTGTATTAATATAATTTTTGAATCAATTTATTCCTCTTAAATGTCAAACATTTTATCAATAAAAAATTAACATCAATTAAGTTATCATGTCCACATGTGTCAATTTCTTTAATAAATTAATATCTTTTAATAAGACAACGATGAGTCAATTTTGATGACAAAGCAATATAATTGGCTTGGATTTTTTAAAATATATAATTTTAAAATAAATAATTCTTAAAACTATTCATTCGTATTACATTGTTATCAAAACTAACCTGTCATCGTCGATATAATAAGATATCCAACGATAATGACTAATGTGAAAACAAATAGTAATTACATATACAAAATTTAACGATTTTATTAGTCATCGATAATGAAAAGAACTAATTAATACAATCGAAGAGTTCGAGAGTTAAATTAATAAAATTAAGAATAAGAGACAACATTATTCATTTAACAAGATTATGAAGGCTAGACAGATGGAGTTAAACAAGTATATACTTTTATTGATTTAAAATTATTATATGAAAAAAATTACGTCTTTAAGTCAATTTTTATTATTTGTATGAGCTAAAATTGCTATTAATTTAATAAAAACACTTAAAATTAATTATTAATTATATAGATATTATTATAAGAATAATTCTTGACATTTCATCATATAGATTATGCATTGCATATGAGTCTATATATTAATACATGAATGGTCTTTGGATGTTGATAGATGGCTAAAAATATAAAGGAACAAGAGAGGTAGAAATGCTTGTGGACCGGAGTCCTCCATGCACATGCATGCATTATTTTATGTTACAATACTAAAGGATTATTTATAATGGATTTTTATAGTAGAATTGAATAAAAAATATCTATTTTTTTAGTTATAACACTAAAAATTTAATTTTAAGTTTTAATCTTATATTTTAAATTTTAAACCCTAAACTCTAAAAATATTTTTCTATATTTTTTTAAATATTAACCCTAAACAAATTATAGACTTATTTTTTTTATTATAAGACTTAAATAAATGAGCAGAAATCTCTTGCCCCTAATCATGTCCTTTCTTACGTCGGGCGTAAATCTTCTACCTCTTTTTTATACCTCCATTTGTGCCTCCGTTTAAAATTAGAGGGTGTAGAGTGTAGGGTTTAGTGTTTAATGTTAGGGTTTGTTATTAGGGTTTAAGGAATTAGGGGTAGGGTGTATTTTTAGGGTGTAAGATTTAGGATATAAAAATAATGGTTAAAATTTAAAATTTAATTTTAAAAAAAAATCATTAGGAGGCATGGATGGAGGCATAATAAAGAAGTAAGGGGTTTTTACCCTCCTATGCCCATACTAAAAAACGTCTAATATTAAATTCTAAATCCGGACCCTAATTTTTTATATTTTAAACTTTAAACCCTAAAAATTGACCCTACCTCTAATTTCTTAATCCTTAACTATAATTTTTAACTTTAAATCAAACCTTAAACTTGTTATTTTAAAGTAAGACACTAATAAAAATATGATCAAAATCTACGTTTACACCCTAAATAAGAACACTAAAAAATATTTAAAGCGTACAAAGAACTATTAATACTTTAATCCAACAATAATTACCCATAAAACTTCCCAAACGGACTTTTCAGACATTACCCTCTTATTATTCCAAGTCCGTACCCCCCATCGTGGGAATCAACGTACGTGGCAGTATCTAATTTGTTCAAATTCGTCTTATTCGCTTACATTCCATATCAGCGTTACGGCGCCGTCAAACGCCTTAGTTACAGACAGATTCCCATAGCTGTTAAATGGACCACCGTCACCCCCAACCATCCCCCTTTAAAACCGCAAAACCAATCCTCACCGTCCAATCCATCCGCCACTCTCATCATCACCATCTTCATCAAAAACTAACAAAAACCTGAAAACGAACTCTCAAAAATCAACAAAAACAAAGAAAAAACGAGTTATCTAGCTCGCTATCCAACTCTAGGTTGAGAATTTGCAGTTATGGAGCTATCCGAAGTCGCACTTGGAAAACCAGCCGTGGCGGCAACTGGAACAGATCGGAAGAAACGCAGAAGGTTAAACGACGACGGAGATGCTGAATTCGAAGTTGTTTCTTCTACGACGTCGTATGTTCAGGTAAGTAGCGGGAGAATTGTGGTGGATCATCGTCGATTGGATGAAAACCGATGTTTGAACCCTAGTTTGGAGCACGATGATGACGTGTCTTGCTGTTCAAGCAATATCGGATCAAGTGAGAAAAGGATTATCCAGTTTCCAGATCTGGAGGTAAATCTTTAAACAAATTCTAGGAATTTCAGTTTACTCATCTCTAATTTCTGTAGATAAATTCGAGAATATCTGAAATTTTGCAGGATGAGAGCATTGAAGTTGAAACATCCACTGATTTAAACTTCAGAGAAAGGTCTGTTTGAATTTTGAATTTCAAAATCCTCGGTTGGTTTAATTTTTAAAATTTTCATTCTCTGTTTGAATTTATTTATTTTTCATATATATTCTCTCAAATCATTTCGCTGTTCTCTGTGTAATTGGGGAAATATAGCAGGAGAGAAACCACGCCGTCGAGTGATCTAGAAGACCTGGATTCAACTTCAAAGCCACCGGAGCCGGAGGCGAACTCTGGCCGTAGATCAACGGTGGAGAAGATGCCAACTGAAACTGAACTTGAAGAATTCTTTGCTTCCGCTGAGAAAAAACTTAATAAGCAGTTCGCCGAAAAGTATGTTCATGCACATTATCTTTAAAACCTAGACTTTCTTTCTGTTACAATTTTCTTAGCAACCAAACAGTAATTCCAATTTACAATCTAAAAAGAATTTCTTCTTCTTCTTTCTGTTTACTTTTTTTAGATATAACTACGATATTGTCAAGGACGAGCCGTTGGAAGGACGTTACCAGTGGGTTCGGTTAAATCCATGAAAGGACAAACAGGTAAAAATCAAACCAGAAAGAAAAGGAAGATGAACAAGGTGCTGTATTTCTCATAGGTAACACTCCTAAAATTTTACTCGTTTCTTAATTTCTAGGGTTTTTATTTTCTGTACAGAATGAATAATAAAGAAGATGAACGATGTATTATTAATCCGGACCGACTGACCTTACGCACTTAATTTTATTTAGTAAGTCAGTATTAATATAGATATATATGATCTCAAACTCAAAATATATATTTAACCGACATTAATCTATTTACTGTTAAATATGAATCGATCTATTATTATTATTATTATTATTATTATTATTATTATTATTATTATTATTATACATGGAGTGAAATTCAGTTTGGAGAGAAAAAAAAAAACAGTTAAAATAACGATATTCCGTATATTCTTTCTCATTTTAGGAAATTTTTAGCCCTAAAATTTGTGTCTTTATTAAGAATATGCTCATGTCTGCTGCTCCTGCTCTTTTTACTACGACCCTACTTGTTTCCATTTTTCTTAAATTCTCTACATTTTATATAAGTATATGTATAATTATTTATATTTAATTTAATAGTGATTAATCTAAATTAAATGTTATAAAAAACATCAAGATGCAATTTTAACTTCATTTTTTTATTTATAATATTAAAATTAATAAAGTTATATCGATATAGTATATATCATTATTTAAAATAATTTATTTAATATTTTATTTATAATAAATATTTACATGATCAAACTTTATCAAACACATTATTTTTATTTTATTTTATTAAAAAATATATTAAATATAAACTAAAATAATAATATACAACTATTAACTCAATATTATTATTTAAGAAATTTTTAAAATTATGAAGTTAGAAAAATAGAGGCTTTAAAAAAGAGCTCTAGACTAGATTTTTGGGGGGTGAAATTATATGATTTTATACATAACATCATATACAGAAAATACCAGTACTTGTCTCGTCAAAAACCTTCTTAAATTTAAATCAAATTAAAATTATATATTTTTTGTGTTTTAATTTAAATTTTTAAATCTAAAATTATAAATTATAGGCCATAAGTTTTTTTAGTTATAACCATAAAATATAAAATTTAATTTTAAATTTATTTTTTCTGTTTTAATCATGTGCATGCGTGGATTGTTTTTCTTTTACTTCGTTTTTTAGTTATAACCATTCCTCTTGGATCTGGTGCCCTCCCCCGACACCCACGCCGCTTTGTCGGGTTCGGTAGGGTCCAAGTCTGGTGGCATTGTTGACTTCCTCAATTTTAGGGCGGACGTTTTAAAAAATTTAAACTTGATTTAAAATTTTTTTAATTTAATTTATTTAAAAAAATAATATTTAAGTTATAAAATAAAATTTGAATAATTTTAAAAAAATATTAAATTAATAATTAAAATTTTTAAAAATTAATCAGTTGATCAATTTTTAAGTTTAAATTGAATCTATCAAATTTTCTTTATATATATTATGTAGATTATATATGAAAGTATAGAGAAATACATAAATATATTATATAAATAATTATAATTAAATTTATATAAAAACTAAAAAAAATTAGACTCAATTGCCTAACGACCTAACCTCTCTATTATCTTGTTAAATTTTCAAGTACCCCCGAAGTTTGTACATTTATCCACTGTTTCATTCCATCTGTTGTCTTGTCTGGTACCTCATTTACTACTAAATTTCCATTTTAAATAATTTTGAAAATTTAATGAGAGCTTTATGTCTAATCTTTTTCCAAATAAAGAACAACTAGTATATAATCTACATGCATCGTCTGTCAATCTATCTATGTTCTTACACTAGTTCCTGTGTCTGTGTCTGTGGCTGGTTTGAGTTTGATTTCATGGAATTACATCTCTCCATGTCCTGTTTGTCACAAGCATGTGCCATCAAATCCTTCACAACTTGGCGATATCTCCGTCTATAAGTGGGCAACTTCGAGATACTTCGACCCATTCCGATCATCCTGAATGTCAACAACCACAAGGAAAAGTGAGGATAAAATAGAAGGGGGAGGAGGAGAATGAGATTATAGTGGTTTTAGATGATTATTTATTCTAATTTAGTTCGAGAATCGTTGATGGTGCTAAGAAGTTATAAGATCCGGTCGGAGAAAAAAAAATTACGATCCTAGTTTGATATTTCTTCAATCAACTTTAACTATATATATGATCATCTTTATTCATCAATGATTCTCTGTCTAAATCAGAAGAAATAAATTATCTAAAATCATCACATTCTCATTTACATTATCGATAAAAGACGTTCAAGACCAAAATCTGAGTTTGATTTCGGGTTTTTTCAACTCTCACTAAAAAGACTAAATCTAATTTGTTGACAACTTCACAATTACGAAGACAATTAAGAATAAATTAGAAGTAGATATAAAGACAAACACAAAAATTAATGTAAAGATGTACGAATTATTAAGAAACTATATTAAAAATGTAAATGGTATAAAATTAAATTATCAACAAAAATATAAAATAAATATGGATATTTAAAATTTGGGTAAACTACATTAAATGGTCCTTTAATTATGGATATTTTTTGTTTAATCTCATAACTATAAGAAGTTATAAATAGACCACTCGACTAAACGCAATTGATAAATTGATCTAATTTTATTAAAAAAAATAAACGATTGATGACGTGATGGTTAATAAAATTTGTATAACAATAAATTTAACCTTTAACCTTTACCTTATTTTAATTTGGTCCTCAATTTAAAATTTTAACTCTCAATGGAGATTTTTGTTAGAAAGAAAGAAGATAAAGTTTAGGATTTAATAGACTAAAATATTATAATATTTAAATATTGAGAGATAAAATTTTAAAATTAAGACTAAACTAAAATATAAAAGTTGAGAGCTAAATATGTTATTATCTAACTATCACTTCATTAATTATTTATTTTTTAACTGAATTAGACTGATTTGTTAGTTGCGATTAATCGAGAGACCTATTTATAACTTTTAGAGTATAAAACTCAATAAAGAACTAAATCATAGTCTAAAGATCAATTACGTAGTTTATCCTATATCATGGGTTATTTTTGTCACGTCATCTATGAGACCAATCAATCAAATGCATTTATTTATCTTATTTATTTATAAAGTGAATCTTCACTTGGTAAAATCTATTTTTAAATTCAATTCATAATAAATATCAGTGAAGATCCACTTAATAAAAAAAATAAGATAAAATAAATATATTTAATTAATTGATCTTATGAATAACGTGACAGAAATAACTTATGAGATAATTATTGTATTCTTGAATATCAAATTTTATTGTCTAGGTTTTGTATAAGTGAGAAGATTCTAACCTTCTACTTATTCCTTCAATTTGAGCAGCTCTGAGAGAATCTTTGGGAACTGAACTGCCATTGTCCCAACCCTCCATGCGTTGTGCATTGCTGCCGAAAAGAACCATCTTCTCCAACAGCTTCACTTCACTGTCGTCAAGATTTATAACCCTGATCTGTTCTTTCAGGACAAGAATGGGGTTGAAAAACCAATCGAGAATCTTGTCTTTGGGTCGGTTCAGATGGTTGATTTCAACGTCATCCAGCATCAACAAACCATCGGAGCCTGATCGGATGGAAACGAGGAGAGTCTGTAAGAAACTGAAACATGGGAGACCAACACCGATGATGGATGCTTCATTACCACTCTTCGCCTTCAACCATTCTAACAGATCTAAGGAAGTGATCACGTCAGATTCCAACAGTTCCTTGCCACGGATTTCATATGATTTCATCATATTTGTCCAAACCTAACGTCAGAGATGAAGTTAAGATCGAATATTAAAACAATAAAAATTTGATAATTTTTTAAATTTAAAAATTAAGAATGGCATGTTACAAATCGGTTATTTTTATATGGACGTAATTTAAAAATAATCTAAAATATCAAGATTAGAATTTTTTTTTATAAAAATGAAAATATTATTATGAGTTTCGTTAAAAACGGAAAAAATATAACAAATATTGAATAAACAAAATAAATAATAAAGAGAACATGAAAATTCTCGAGGTTCGACAAAATCTTATTAGGTAGGGTAAATTATAATAAATATCACTCAATTATAAGTATAATTATATTTGAATCACCTAATTATTAAAAAAAAATATTTGGGTCACTCATTTATGAATAAGGTTATATTTGACTCACCCAATTGTTAAAAGATTATATTTGGGTCACTCAATTATGAATAAATTTACGATTGCGTCACCCTTTATAGTTTAAAAAATACATCAATTTGATCATTATTTTTCTTCCAGATTACTTGTATACCCTCATTAACATTGAAGTACTTCATTTAAAATCATTAATTAATCCAAATAATGACTTAAATGTAACTTTACTTATAATTGAGTGATCCAAATGTAACCTTTATTAATTCGGTGACCCAAATATAACCTTACCCATAATTGAATGACTCAAACATAATTTTTAATAATTAAGTGACTCAAATATAAGAATACCCATAAATGAATGACCTACGTTATAGTTTACCCATTATATTATTCCACTTGCAGAAATAAACAAACAAAAGGTGAAATTCCCTAGAAGGCCCCTCTAATATATGCTTTTGACGGATTTAGTCTTTTTATCCTTACTTTTTGATAATATATAGACTAACCTATCAAAAGAATACATCCACAGAGAACTTGTATAGAATTTGATCAAAAAACTGTTAAAATTGATAAACCAACCAACCTGAACCATCCTCACTTCCCTGATTGCTTCTCTAACCGATACCGAACGAGCTAAGCTCGGCATAAGCATTGCCGGCGGTTCACCGGTTGTGGAACCGAATCTCCGCCCCAGTCCTCCTACCGAATACTCGATTTCCGATCCATTTTTCTTCCGATACGAAGGCCTGGCTGTGACATCAAACACTTAGTTTCCAATCTATACAATAAATATGCACACCCAAAGGCTGGAAATGGTAAATTACTTGGGAAATATTGTGCCTTCTCTGAGATAAAGCCAGTCATTTGTGTACTCATCAAATTCAGCAACCATTGCAATCACATATGCTACCCCTCTCTTGAATGATCTCTCCTGAAAAATGCAGCCCGGATATTTCGTTTAACATATGCTCAAATGTCGAACTACGAACACGGGACATAGTTAAAGCATTGACCGACCTGGTATACGACGACTGATCCATGTAATCCGATGAAGAAGCTCGAAAAAATAGCCATTAAGACGCTCCCGATGACGACAATAGGCCACAGAAGGATGGTCAAACCAGCAATGGGGATGCATGCCGTTTCGAGGAATGGACCTTCTCTGCTAATGAGATCATGTGTTAGCCGAAACCATCCCTTGAACAACATGTATGGACTCTTGACTATGGCGATTATAGTGTAAAAGGGAATGTCCACAATGAGTCCCAACAATCCGACAACGATAAGTCCCGGGACATGAATCAATCTGCGAGACAGGTCGAAAACATAAATCATAGAGATCGATATTTAAATCCGTGAATATCGGTAGTACGAGAAGCATTACCGTAGAGTTCGGAGCTCGTTCGAGACAGGGGATTCGCGTAGTTCCTTGAGGTACAATGGATAGGAATGGAAACATAAATCATAGAAATCTCTAACCACAGTGCAACTTCCTTTGACAGTGTCCAAGGTTCCATCCTAACAGGTAATAAAAAATGAACCAGAATCAAGCAGTGTGGTTAGGAAACAGAAAACAGAATTTCGGACAACAAATTACCACAACACAATGAAAGAATCTCTTGGATTGATTGTCATGTCTGAAGGCCTCAAAAGATGAAACCCAAGGAGTGAAGAAGCCATAGCAGACTCCAACAATGACAGTTCCAGCTATGCTTAAAGCCAACCATATAGCAAATAAAGCAGGCAAGGCAATCAATATAGCAACTTTAAGGGGTGCATCATATCTATCAGTTCTGCAATTACAAACCCTTGGTCAGACAGGTCGAAAAATCGGATCAAAAAAAACCGTAACCGAAAAAATCGAGAATTTGATGAACTGAACCTTATAATTGTGTACACAGTCCATGCAATATGTGATGGTAACAATCCTAGGATGACCCCCAGATTTCCTATGATCAGTATCAAAGCAGCAATAGGTCCAACAAGTAAACCTGGGAAACATCGAGATACAAGAACATCGGGTTAGTCAAAGTAGTAAACAGCTTGACATCGTATAAGCATGTCTCGAATTCGAGACCTTGTGTAAGCAGAAAATCCCGCAAACCGGGAGGACAACCAACAAAACTAAAGAAAACATATTTTCCCCAGAAAACATAAATAGAAACTAGAAAGAAACCTTTAAGAGCTCCTAGAACGAGAGCAGAACAAAACGCAAACACCACATAGACCACCTTTAGCCAACCTGCTTCCATCCCAGAATATGATTGGATTTTTCAGACATAAACATAAAGATGAAGATGAAGAAACAAGACCAGCAGCCAGCAGCACCAACGCCTGCCGTGTAAGAAGAGTTGACAACTCAAATCGAACAACAGCAAGCCACCAAGTAACCAAAAAAGAATATAGAAATCAACCGCCAGATGATAGGACCAATAAGAAATGTTCGATTTTCAAAGTTTGAAATAAAAAAAAGGTCTTAAGATGGATGCAATTCGAAGACATCTAGAAGATTAGGGGTGCATATGACTCGATTCAATATTATTTAATAATTCATCGATTTTTAGTTCGATTATTGATATATAATAATTTTAAGTATTATTTATTAAAATTTTAAATATTTTTAAAAATTAAAATTTTATTAAATATAAAGATAATTAATACTATATTATATATCATATTTTTAAACATAAAATACTTTTTTATATTATAAAATATTTTTTATGCCTTTAAGCCGACGCCGGTCCAAGGTCAAACAAAATACATACATCATTCTTATCAATATAATATATTCTTAGTAATCAAATCTCAATTTACATTTGACAAGCCATTTGCCCTGGCTTTACATCTGGTGGCTTAGTATAATATTCAAAGAAAGACTTGCAAATAAAAAAAATGATTATTTTTATATATAACGTATGTTTTTTATTGTATATTTTTTTAATTTTTTATAAGATATATTATATTTTAATGAAATTATTTATATTTTTAATTATTTTTAGTGTTGTCGATAATGATATTAATTTTGTGTTATTGACTATTATTTATTTATCTTATTTTCTTTTTTTATTTTGAACATTTTTTTTTGTACATTTTGTTATATTTTATTCTTTGTGATATGGGTTTTTGTTGTCTTTTGATATGTTTTTCGTTTTGCTCATGACACGATTATAAGTTTTATATTTATCATATTACTCTATTGAATTAACTAAATTAACCGAAATTTATTATAAATTTTAGTTAAATCACATAATATGTCACTAAATTAAGTTAAAATAATTTTTAGTCACTAAACTTTTATTTTATACTAATTTAAGATAAAATTTAGTGACAATTTTATAATATAAAAAAAGTAATGAACATTTTATAATATTTTAAAAGTTAAATGACTAAAAATAAATATATATAATATTTAATATATAATTTCGGTTAATACTATTAATTAACCAATTCCGAACCGAATTAATCAATAACCGAATTATCAAAAAAATTAACCGTTAATCGAATTTACCAAAAATTAACTGACCGAATTAACTAAAATAATTTTGATTCGGTCGGTTAACCGAATTAATCGAACCGAATACACACCCCCTATCATTGTCGTAGTTTGACGTCCATGTATTAATTATCATAATATGTATCTTTAATAAACAAAATTAATAATATTATATAATTAGATTATCTTGTATGATAATTTATTGATATTTTTATATCCATTAACATACGAATTTGTAAGACTAATTCTATATATAAAAAAAAAATTCTTCTGCTTCACTACATAAGATTCTATTAAAAATACAAATAAAAGAATTAATTGCAGAATATTTTTGAATAATAAAAGACAGTCAAAAAAGGAACATTTTAATTTTTTTTATTCCCTTTTAAAGTTTTATATTTTATTTTTTCTTCCTATGTAAAAGTTTTTTGTTAGCATTGTTTTCAATTTTTTTTACTTTATGTATGTTAATAATTTTTCTTACATTTTGGTGTTATTTATTTTCTTTTGTTTGTGATTATTATCTTCCTTTATTTCGTTATTGTGTTCGTTGTTGATATATTTTAATTAGGGGTGAATAAAATTCGACTTAACTCGAAAAAATTGAATATCTCGATTCCACTCGAGGCGAAAATGCTTGATTTGTTTTGATTTTATTTAAAATTTTATAAACTCATCTCGAAAAAAATTTAAAATAAATTTCGAATTGTAAAACTGAAATTCGAATAACTCAAAATTTTTAATAATTAAATAATTTATTTTTAAACTCGGGACGAGTCTCTCAATTTTTTATAATATATTGATATATAAAAATATAAAAAAATATTGTCACATATAAGAAATATATATACATATCTTATATGATTAGAGAAAATTGTTTAAACTAAAACTAAATCATATTATACTGTGATAAATAATTACAATTAAATATTTATAGGAACTCGAAAACTCGAATCGAATTTTAAATAAAGTTTGAGTTATAAAATATGATTTATCAATTTGAATAACTCAAAATCTTTTTGACTCAATTTAACTCGATCGAATAATCACTCTTAATTTTAATATAATCCTTAAATATTATAAGAAAATATACATAACGTTTATTAGGCACGTAGCAAGAATCTGTTGTTCTAAACAAAAATAAAATATATATTTTATAAATATTTATTTATGTGAATGTTTATCATAATTAAAATTATGTATCTATCAATTAAATATGAGTTTAGTGTACTTAGAATATTATATGATAATTACTAAAATTAAAAAAATCAAAAAAAATTATAAGATACTCAAAGATATAATATAAATAAAATACAGATAGATAGTCATGAGATATAATATAATTTAGTGTAATTTTTTTTTTTATGATATATGCAATTATTTTAATTAGTTAAAGAATTCTATAATATAATTTTTCATTGCATAAATGTTGGAACATGACAATAGCAACAATGTTGTGGGGTGGTTATGGGGTTCACTTTTGGACAATATATTTTGATATCTCATTTTATAATAATAATTTTTAATTTAGATAAATTTTATTATTATTTTTTGAATTAGTTACTGTAGTTATAAGCAGTATCTGTTCTAAAATAAATTCTCAACTATTGAATATTAATTCTTTAATCACTGTATTGCTGTAACTACTAATATTCGAACCTGCGAACTTTAAGAACAACAATTATTTCTTTAACTATTAAGGTAAGATGGTTCGTGTTAAATTTTATTTTTTAATTTTTTTTTGATTAATTATATTTTATCCATTAATTTTAATATTTGATTCTGTTTTTGTATACATTGATTTTGGGATATTTTAATAATATTAATTAAATAAAGGTAAAAACACTGAACTTTGAGTTTAAACATTCCAATTGTTTTGATTTTGTATTAGATGAAGTAATTTATTTTAATTATTGAACTAAAGAATTAAAAATTCGATTATTTAATTTATTAAATTAATTTATTTTAATTATTATTGTTAAAAATTAATTTAATAGCAATAAATGGATGATGTAACAGTTAATAAAAATTTATAAAATTTTAATATTTATTTATTATATTAATTTAATTTTAATTTAATTAAATAAAATTAATCAACCAGTAAAATAATGACAGCATCATTTGATTAAATAAATTTAATTTAATTTAAATAAATTTATTTAATTAATTTATGATATATGTCATTATCTGATTGATTAATTAGTTTTAATAAATTAAATTAAAATTAAATTAATATAATAAATAAATTATTAAGATTAAATACATGTTTTTTTTAAGTCATACAGATAAAAGGTAAAATATAAAATTTAGATGACATGGAGAACATGTGAGTCGTTTCAACCCTCACGTGGAAACTGTTCCTTTTCATTTCATGTTCCTTGATGTGTTAGACAAGACGATCATCTAATTATTATCGTTTTTTATTATTTTAATCATAAAATTATTTTTTTATAAAATCATCTTTAACATTATATATATATTACATTTAGCTTAACTAAAAAAAAAAAGTTTAAATTATAATTTTTTTAAATAGGTGTTTAATGTTTTTTTAACTAAAATAAGTGTCTGAATTATTTTTTTTCTTAAAATAGATACTTATTATTTTTTTAAAATAGGTAGATAAAGTTTAATTTCATTAGTGTTTTAAGGTAATACCATTAAAAAAATTATTTAACTTATAAATATGTGTCCAAACTATATATTTTTTCTAATATAAGTGTCTAGTATTTTTTTGGTTGAAATAAGTGCTCAAACTATATAATAAAAAATCGTAAATAAAAAAGAAAATATAATTATTATGTAGAAAGTAAACTTAATTCTATTAATTTAAATTAAATTTTATTTTTTTTAAAAAATTATTTTATTTTGATTTTAACTTAAAAATAATTTAACGAATCATGAAACAATTTAGTATACTATTGGATGAAAAAAAAAAACTAGATAAAACATGTTTTTTCTTATTAAAATATTATTTTTAAAATTTATTTAATACTTATTTTCAATTTATTAATCAGATTCGATGACCGAAAATTTAATATATTAATTAAGAATAATCCAATATCAACAGCTAAAGTTTTTTTTTTTTTTTTTACTTTCCTTACTGAAATAATTTCAACTTGTGTGTGAGTGTGGTACACAAATGGCCGCGAAAAAGGGGTCCCTATGCCACGATGGCGACGGTGAAAAATGTTGTAGTTCGTAGTTGTTTATTTTATCTTTTAATTATAAAATTAAGTTTTAATTTTTAATTATAAAATATATAATTATATTTTAATAAAAATTATATAGTTTGAGCATTTATTTTAATCTAAAAATATTAAACACTTATATTAGAAAAAATTATAATTTAAGCACATATTTATAAGTTAAACAATTTTTTTAATGATGTTACCTTAAAACACTACGAAATGAAACTTTAGGCACCTATTTCAGCAAAAAAAAATATTAAGCACCTATTTCAAAAAATATATATAGTTGAGACAATGAGTGTTCAAATCCGAGTACCCGAAGTATAGGGTACTTAAAAAATCAACCCGTGTCCTGACCTGGATTTTCCGGGTACCCATTTTTTTAATTTTTTTATAAATTTTAAATTTAATCTTAAGAAAATACATAAATTTAAAAGTTTGAATTATACAATACAATATCTAAATATAAAATTTTAATATCCTAACTACATAATCTAAACATAAAGTTTAAGACCCAAATTATATAATTTAATTTGAGGAAATTTTAATTAGTTTAATTTATTTTAATATATAAAAATAATAAAAAAATATATAATTTAGAAATAAAGCTTACTATTTAATATTTTTAATTTATTTTAATTTTTTAATTAGTTTAATTCATTTTAATAAAACAATACATATTTAAATACGTAAAGTTTAAATTTTTTTAACTCCTAAAATTAAAATTATTATTTTATAATAAATATTAATTTCCTTTTTACGATGAATGTCTTTTTTTTTAAATTAAGTTTAAGAGATTTAGATTTAAAAAATAGGTTGTTTGATTTGAGAATATAGTGAATATAACGGTATTTTATTTAAATAATAATTATATTTAAAAATAAAAATAAAAAATATAAGAACCAGGTACCCGAAAATTTTTAACTTCATGACCCGGGCCCGATCCGGATAAAAAAATTGGTTAAATACCTGGTTATTTAGTTTCAGGTAGTTGGGTAGTCGGGTTGGATATTTTTGAACACACCTAATTGAGGCACTTATTTTAGCCGAAAAATATTAGACACTTATTTTAGAAAAATGTATAGTTTATGTACTTATTTCTTAGTTAAGTTTTTTTATTTTATTTTTATTGTTTATCATTAAAATTTTTAAGTTTTAATACCATTGTAAGAAAAGTATTTTAGTAATAGTGTAAATAGTCATTAAAAACATTAAATTTTAACATTAAAATAAATAATGACAAGTGTTTTTCCGATCGTCACCTATAGTCATTAATAATTTTATTGTTATTGTATTTTTTATAATTATTAAAAATTGTCATAATTTTTTATTTTTTATATGTATATATTTGATACTATTATTGTTTCCATCTGTGATAAAATAAATAATTACAATAACTTCATCTATTATAATAAATTATTTAGGCATAAAGATAATTTTAACCCTTAACGTTTATAATTTTGTCGTTTTGGTCCTTATTCTTTTTTTGGGATAAATTTAGCCCTTAACCTATATTTTTTTGACAAAGAGCTTATTTTTTAACACCATGGTAACTGAACCGTTAAAAATCTAACAATGATGACATGTTATATGCATATGATAATATATTTTAAATAACATGACATCTAACATATCAAATACATATATATATATAATATAATTTTATTCTAATATAAAATATAAAACAATTAAAATTCAAATAAAATATTAAAAAATTAATTAATTCTAAAATAAAATACTATTAAACATTCTTAACCCTAACTACGATAGAATTAAAATCCTACCTAAAAAAATTAATTGATTTCGAACTGTGTTCATATTTTTTAAAGATAGGACTTTGATTCTATCATAGTTAGAGTTAGAAATGTTTAATAGCCTTTTATTTTAGAATTAATTAATTTTATTTGAATTTTAATTATTTTATATTTTATATTAAAATAAAATTATATTTCATATATATATATATTTAATAGGTTAGATGTCATGTCATTTAAAATATATTATCATATCCATATGACATGTCATCATTGTTAGATTTTTAACGGTCCAATTATCATAGTAGTTAAAAAATAAGCTATTTGTTAAAAAGATATAGGTTAAGGACTAAATTTATCCAAAAAACAATAAAGGCCAAAACGACAAAAATTATAAACGTTAAGGGTTAACATTATCTTTATGCTAATTATTTATTATTAAATATAAAAATGTTATATAAAAAGCCATCATAATATTTTTTTATTATGATATATCAAACACTATAAGAAATAGCAATTGTGATGAATTTGTGTGTTACTAAAAAAAATTATGTTCAATAAAATTGTCAAAAAAATATTATTTTTTATCAAATATTTATCGCTATAATTATTAATAATTATGATATTTTTTGTTACTATGAATATATTATGTAATAAAAAAATATATCACGATAATAAAATTTTATAACTAGATATTTGATGTAATTATTATTTATAAATTATGATAAATAATTAGAATTACGGATAAGTCTACAACGTGCGTCGAACATTGTTGTACACCACTAACGATGAACATCGTTGAACATCATTAAACTAATTAATAAAGATTAAAATTCTTAAAGACTCAATATATAATTAATAAATATTTAAAATAAAATTTCAATTAAATTATTTTCTATAAGGAAAACTACACAAATGGTCACCCAACTATCACTCATTTCTTGGGTTGGTCACCAAACTAATTTTTTCATCAAAATCATTGTTAATGTTTTATTTCATTATTATTTTGCTATTAAATTTGACAAATATTGTGACATGACATGGTTTAATAATAATTTTAGTCTCTAAAATTATTATCTTATATCAAATTAATTCTAATAGAATATAACTCATCAACTATTTGAACTAAACTCTAACTTGTAATATTACTTTAAAAAATTAATTTGTCAACTCTTCCTTTATTTCTCTTGCGTCTTTGAGCAATTTATTAAATTTTAGATTATAGAAAATCAATTTAGTTTTATCATTTGTTTTTTTAAATCTAATCTAACTTCTTTGACTCTTTCCAAACTACTACTATATATATTTTTTCCATCATTTTTATGTTTATCAGATCCATAAAAAAATTGATTTATCAATTCACATAAAGGTTCATATAGATCAATACTCATAAAATCTTTAAGATGTAAATATAGATAAATTAGACACTTGTTGTAAATTTTTTGGGGATTAAATAAAATTTGGTTTCACTTAAATTTTCATTGAGCAATCCAATTTTTCGATCTTCATATAGATGTTCCTACAACTTCACATAAATTTGACATCAGTGACTTCTCAGATATCGGAACAGAACCTTCCTTGGACTGAAAAAGAAACTATTTGACGAAAACGTCATCCCGATTCGAATAAATTATAAAATTAAAATAATTTTTAATAATCTGAAACTTAATAAGTTGTTCAAAGACACAAGAAAAATAAAGAGAGAGTTGACAAATTAATTTTTAAAGTAGTGTTGCAAGAGAAAGAAGAAAATGATGAAAAAATTCGGATTTAGTTAAAATATTTGATGAGTTATTTTTTATTTGGATTAATGTGATATAATATAATAATTTTAAGGACTAAAATTATTATTAAATCATACCATGCCATAGTCCCCGTTAAATATTTAACAACCGATGACCAAAATATAACAAAATAAAATTTTAATGATGATTTTGATGAAAAAAAATAGTTATGTGACCAACCCAAAAATGAATGATACTTGGATGATCATTTGTGTAGTTTTTCTTATAGAAAATAATTTAATTTAAATTTTATTTTAAATATTTATTAATTATATATCGAGTCTTTAATATTTTTAATCTTTATTAATTGATTTAATGGTGTTCAACAATGTTCAATGTTAGTGGTGTTCAGCAGTATTCGACGCCTATCGTAGAATTTTCCTTACAATTACTCTTTTAATTATACTAATTATTAAACACTAAAAATTAAAATTAAGAAAAAAAATCATAAAATTAAGCCATTTAATAATTAGTATTATCTCATCATTAATCAATTAATATTTTCATATCCTAATATTTTAAATTATATAAGAGATTCTCAACGAATAAAATATCTAATTCTCAAAAATGTATTTTTAATTATTATATTTATATTAAAATATAAAAATAATCAAAAATAAATTTCAAAAAAATAAATAGTTCGTAATACATAAATTGAATAGTAAGTTATCAAAATATTAAAATGAAGTTCATGCTACGTCTTAAAAAATAATTAATTAATTATTTTTAAAATATAAATATAATAAATAAAAATAGATTAATCATTATTACTTCTCCAACTGGTACAGATCAAGTGTTGTTAGGTTTCATAATATTATCGAGGGAAGCTTTGGATTTTTATGCTATTTAGATTTTTTATTTAAGTAAATAGGATTTTTAAAATTTATTTTAAAATATCAAAAGCTACAATAAACGTAGGAAAACGTCACCCGCAGGTGGCGACTTGGGGGAGGACGTCAACTACAGGTGACGTTCTCCTTTATTTTAATATTTTTTGTTAATTTTGAAGGGAGAACATCACCTGCATATGACGTTCTCCCATTTACACTATTTATTTTGACTTAAATCCTCAAATATTAATTGAGAATCTTTATTTTCTTAATTAAAAAATAAATAGATTATCCATCCAATTTTACGTTATCAAGTCACTCATCAGAATTTTTATCTTTTTAAAATAATAAAGATTCAAACATAAATAAATATGATAGAAACATAAATTGAATATTTAATTTACTATCTCATATGTTTTTCGAATAATTAATATTGTGTCAACAATTAATTCAATTTATTTGTATTTTTTATTCATTTTATTTCGATCACTTTGAATCTGTAATATGATTAAAATGTTAGTTTTATATAACATGAATATAAAATTAAAACTTATTAAACAAGAATACCTTAAATTTATTTGTAATTCATTTATTAATAATCAATTTATTCTTAATCATTTGAGTTGATATCATCCGGATATTGCTCACAACTATTTAAATGATATATTTCATCATTCATTATAAATTATTTGAATAAATCGTTCGATGGTTTTAATGTTTTGTACGGTACCAATTAATTTACGACAACGAGGTGACGAGATTATAAACGATTGTAATAGTTCGACAACTAATGTGACGGATAATGATATGATAATCAAAGACAAAATCATGTTAGATTGAGATTCATGAATTTAGGATGTTAAAGATTTCAAATTTAAGGTTATTTTGTGAATTTAAGGTTTATTTTATTTTTTATTATTATTTTATTTATTTTTAAATATAATTTTAGAATTTTAAGAATCTGATATTATTAACGGTAAAATAAATGTACGGTCATGACAGATATCTATTTGTATAATTTAAATACTTATTTTTTACTTAAACCTATTTTGTTGAGTAAAAAACCTAATGAGTCACGTTAATATATTTAATGAAAGATAATTAAAGAACAAAATAAAAACGGAATAAAAGTTAAACGATTTTAATTAAAAATTTTAAAATCTTGATAATCAAAATAAAAGTATTATAATTTACCCTTACAAGTTTCTTAATTTAAATAAAGCTTCTCTTTATCCATAAATATTACTATATTAGTTATTTTTTTAATATAATAACAACTTTATAATACTATTTTGATCTGATAAATATTATATTAATTAATTTATCTATTTAATTTAATCAATTCATTTACTTTTAAGGTATTACAAAAATAAATGAATTAGTAAAAAAATTAAGATATAAAAAAATAAATTTATTAATTTGTCTCGAATTAGTACAAAATTAACATGTTAATTGCGTGACTGTTTTTTTTTTACTATTGGGTGTAGTTTACTAATCATAATTTGAACAAGGTTTTAGAACAGAAAAAATCCCTTGCACCCGAGAGGTAGGATCTGCTTCTCTGGAATCCCTGCTTACTTCCCAACTGAATTGCTGGTTATGGAGGAAAGAGTGAAGAAGGAAGATTCAGAGTTACCTCAAAAAACGACGACGCTTGCTGTTTGGAGACTCAAATCTAATGGCGAACAACACTTCACCCTCGCTCCTAAGCTCAATCCTTCTTCGTCTTCGGTTTCTCTCTTTTCTTCTTTAATTCTGCTTGTTTAGCTGAATTTCGAAAGAAAGTGATAAAAACTATAGGAAAAATAAGTTAGATCTTGTACTTGCTGTTTTAGTTCTCTTCAAAACCAACGACAAAAAAGAAGGTTCCTATTGCCTTTGCTCGATTCGTAATTATCTGCATTGCATTTTATCTTATTTTTGCAGGAAAAGAAGACAAATAATAGGAAGAAGGCTAAGGCGTCAACTGAGAAAAAAATGAAGCTAAAGAAGAGCCAATCTGAGACCATAATCAAACCTGTAAAACCTGTATTCTTACTCTTATTTTCCCCTTAGAATTGTTATATATTTATTGTGTAATGACTCAACTGCAGTCTCAAATTTCCAAATGCATTGCTAAGAGCACTGAAATTTGAATGATTGTTTTGGTTTATGGGTTTCCCCCTTTCTTATCTAACTTTTAATTTCAAATACTGTTTTGAAAGTGTCAAAAGATATAAGGTTAGTGAAGTATCTAAAAGAAATGGAATGTACAGGAACAGAGAATTTCTAGTTTCAAATTTCCAGCAAGAATTGTTTTTCTTTTAGCTCAGGTTAAATCGAAATTAGAATTACTAAAAATAGATTTCCTGACAGGCAATGTCAGATTCTGGTGGAATGAAAATAAGGTTAGTGAAGTATCTAAAAGAAATGGAATCTGCATGTGATATTTTACAGTTTTACCGCTTTTCGATTCGTTGTCCGATGATGTTTCGTTTTATATTTTTTTCTGGAAGCTCTTTGAAAAACAACGTTGGTGATGGAAGATGCAACCCTGAAATTAAGTCTCCAGCTATGATTTGTGCAGAGGAAGTTCAATCAAACCTAGAACCTGAATTTCCCAGTTTTGCAAAATCTTTGGTTAGATCGCATGTTGGAAGCTGTTTTTGGATGGTTAGTCCTGTCAAATGCCTGAATTCGCCTCGTTTAATTATATTAATGTACTTCTCTTTTCTTTTTGTGACTATTTCTTTTTTCTTTTGATAGGGGCTTCCTGGGGTGTTCTGTAAAATGCATTTACCTAGGAAAGATACTATAATCACTCTGGAAGACGAATGTGGGCACGAATATTATGTAAAATACTATGCTGATAAAACAGGATTGAGTGCAGGTTGGAGACAGTTTTGTAGTGCCAATAATTTGCTTGAGGGAGATGTTTTGGTCTTCCAGTTAGTTGAGCCAACCAAGTTCAAGGTGAGGGTTTTGAATTACATTTCCATTAGCTATTCTTCTCGGCCTTCTATTTTATTGAGTTTTTGAGGTTTACATTGCTTAAGTGCAATATGTGATGATATTTCTGTTGATAGTTCTGACGTGTCACTGGAGTTCAATACTTAGAAAAAAGTTATAGGTATGCTTTATTTCTCCATGTCTCAGCATTGGATGGGCGTCCACTATGATTGAGGGGTCTAGTTCTAGGATTAGAGACCAACCCTCCAACCTAAAATGTGATATCCTATAATACTTTTGTGTGATAATGTTAGTATTGATAAAAGATGTTTCATATATAAGAACAAAGGAAAAAAATTGGGGGAGGGTGCAATTGCCCCTCCCACAGCTCACATACCTCTGTCCCTTCTTGCTAAACTTTGATTATTTCTAGGATTTTATCATAAAGTATTACTATGAATGTAATCAAGATACTTATAAATGATTTTTTTTAGCTACCAAGTGAAAAATATAACCAGTGTTTTAGACAAATTTGACTTCCCAGACAAGGCAGCAAAAATTTGTCAATCTTCTATTTTTGTAGAATAAAAGTGTAAGAGATATGCAATATACTAAGCTATATATGTTGGAAAAATGGTATGATACATTGACATTTGAGCTTAAATTTGAGAGGGTTTCATTACTCGAATTAATTGGGACTAAGTATATTATTACTCTATAACAAGAGTAGATTAACTTTGTATATTTACATGCTCAAAATGTTCAATGGGTGAATGAGAAATTGTTGCTCAATATTACACCCATGATGTTGGAAAAATAAGATAAAAAGTAAAATATCCCAAACTTGTTGGGAACATAGATTTGGAAAGCTTTATATGTAAAAGTCCTTCATATTATTATTGTAAATAAGTCAAAGGCTTGGACTAGACACCTTGGGTGTGTCTAGCACTTTAGGCTAGCTTTGGTTGACTTTTATAAAAGTCAAAGATGGGCCTTAAGCCTTTGGGCTTCTAAAATGATAGATTTTTTTTTTACTTTTTGACTTAGTTTTTCCAACAGATATTACAGAATTAAACCACCTTTTATGGAGTTGCAGACCCTTCAGATTGTAACCTCCAATTTATTTGGATTAATTCTCTGTTAAATACCATTTTGAATTCTGGGAGTTGTAACTCTTCAGGAATTATTAATTACAGAATTTAATCTGTAATTAAACATGTCTCCTGCCTGAACACTATAAAAGGAGACCCCTTGCTCCTATCTCAAAACACTGAAAACAAAAACCATCCTCTAGCCAAATTCTTGATAGTGTTCTGCTTCTGTGAAGTTCGCCGTTACAGCTAAAGTTGCGTTGCTCTCTTTACTGCAGTCTACTGTTGTATCCTGGGAGACAGACGTTCCATAGAAACACCAGCTCCGGGAGGGGACGAATCTGTTTTAAGGACACTGTGATAGCACAGGCCTCGGTCTAAGTTTTTTCAGAAACGTTTATTGGTTTTTCTTTGCTTCTGTGATCTTTTTATTTCCATTTTATATGGTTTATTTCTATTACAAAATTGTGTGTTTAACATCTTATTAACTTGTTTTGTTTGTTTTGGATTACAATATATAGTGTAACAAGTCTTATGCAGCCACTAACTGGAAAAATTAGCAACATTTAATAACATTGCAGTGACTGAAGCCTCCCTTTCTCCCCTTCTCACTATGATCTCTTTTACTACTTTACCAAGCCTGGAAAGTATTAAATTCTTAATTTTGAGCCTTAGCTTGCTAGAGAAAACTGGTTTTGATCAGATAGGATTTTGCCTTTAACTAGTTATGTAAGATCTTATAAACCATCAGATGCAACACAAAAACTCACTGGTTCCTGCACTAACTGAGGCTGTTATCGTCCATATATTTTAAATACAAGTTGACATGGTTAATCTTTTAGAATGTATGGTGGGTTTTGTTAGAAAAAGATGTTAAAAACCTTTAAAAAAACTTATTAAGTAACCTGATTCTTGAAGATGTAGTTAGGGTGAATATGAAACATGATTCTTGAAGATTCCAATGTATGTATCTTCTTATGAGGTCAGGGTTTGGTCTGTAACATTGCAATGAAGAATGAAGATTGAACATCTTAGTATCATACTATTCAGAATGTATTGTTTTCTCAAGATTGATCAGTGGTACTAAATCAAGCCATTATATAACTCTTTAAAAACTTGCATGTGTTGTTTTGGAAGTTTGCTTGATTTACAAGAGGAATGGAAAGAGAAATAGACTTAGTTCCGCTAAAAACTCCAGAGCTTTAAAAGTTTCTATAGGAACCTTAGTTGGTAGAGAACTAGTGTGGAGTTCATATTAGGTTTGATCCAAATCGTTATTCCGGTGAAACAAATGAACTGCTTGACAGTGTTTCTAACCTAGCCCATCAATAAATCATACCAGGGGTGTTCATGGTTAATCATTGGAGTATTTTGGTTAACCATAATGAGATGAACACATTATCTTTAGAGATTATCATCTAATTACACTAAGAACAAAACCTACAGGTTCACTGTTGTAATATGTTGGTTAACCATGAACACCCCTAAATCGTATTATCGTACTACCTGAGACTGCATTAATTAAGGGGATGCGACGCATCAGGTTTCTACCGATGTTTGCAGTGAGATTGTGTTTCTCTCGATTGCATGTATTCTGAAAATTCAGTTGATTATATTAGTAATTACTCTTATCTCTAACATATATCATCTTATTTTTGTAGATATACATAATAAGGGCAAATGATTTGAATGAACTGGATGGTGCTCTTGGCCTCCTCAATTTGGATGCTCATACAAAACAAAGTGATGCAGGCAAGTTGATTCATGATTGGCATCTTTGTTTGGTCTCTTAATTGTCAGAAGGTTTTGCATTATAACTGAATTTCTGGAAAACGATAATAGATTATGCAGAGACTGGTCCACCGGCCTCTAAAAGTACAAAGAGGAAACGTCCGAAACCACTAGCTTCTGTTCTGAAGAAGAATAAGTCTGGCCTACAGGGGTTGGCTTGTAACACTGAGCAGCCGGCAGAGCACTCTGAAAATGATAGTGAAGAAGTTGGTTCGGTAGTTTCGGAAGGTTTCAAGCGAGCTGTTCCGACAATTCAATTCAAAGACAGAACAAGTTTTGAGAACAACATATTGGTAGATGGCTTGGTTATAAACTCCGAGCTCTCGGAAGGTATTCGCGATAAATACTACCAGTTATGCTGTAGTCAAAATGCTTTCCTGCATGAAAATATCATCCAGGGAATAAGTTTTAAATTTAAAGTTGGAATCATTTCCGAAACCGTCCAAATCGCTGATGCCATAAGAGCTTGCAAGCTCACAATGTCTCGAGATGAATTTGATAGTTGGGACAAGACCTTGAAAGCCTTTGAATTGTTAGGCATAAATGTTGGATTCTTACGAACTCGACTACGTCGGCTTGTAAACCTTGCATTCGAGTCAGAAGGCGCCGATGACACAAGGAGATACTTTGAAGCTAAAACAGAACGAGCTCAAACAGAGAATGAGATACGAAACCTTGAAGCAAAACTCAGCGAGCTGAAGCACGCCTGCAAGACGTTTGGATTCGAGATCGAGAGTTTGCAATCTACAGCAGAAACCAATGAGCTTAGGTTTGAGGAAGAAGTTAAGGCTCCATGGTGAGGTTGCTTTAGAAGATGTACTTTTGTTTCATATCTGCAGCTACCTACTTGGTTTCTCTTTATGTATGCATAATCTGCTACTCGACCAAGATGACAACCCTAGTTTGTATCAAAGATATTGGCCGGAGAATGTAGGCACTAGGCGGTATATTATTATTAATTATTAGTAGTAGTAGGTTAAACTATCCCAGTAACTACCCAATTTTAAAACCTTACCTATTTTGGTCACTGCCGTTAAAATTCTAACAGAAAAGTTAACGGTGATGACGTGACAGTTTAAAAAATTTATAAAATTACACATTTAATCCCTTTAATTTATTTATTATTTTAATTTAATCATAATTTATTTAATCGGGTGGTGATGACACCCTAACCATGATTCTAACCTTAAACTTGTAAACCCTAAACTCTAAACTTAATATTTTAAAATAAGTGCACTAAAGGGATACAATAAAGTGATAGAAGATTTATACCCCTAAATTTGACAACTACGTGTAAATTTTAGTTTATATGGATCGTGTATTAAATTTTGTCATATATATTGGGTAGGATCAATTTTATAAAGACGGATCTGGATAGTTAGATGGATAAAATAAATAGTTAAGATTAACTTCTTACTTTTTCCTGGATAATTTTCACATTAGCTCAATTAATCTTAGTCATCTATTTTACAATGATCCAAAAAATACGTAAAAGTTAAAAACTCTTATATCATATAACTTGATCCTATCTATCTATCTATATTTAGATCAATATACTACTTCAATACTATGAATTCTCTTAAGATCCCTACTTGAATGCAAACTAAAAATAATCAAGTTAGTGTAAGTTCCCTAGGATATAGAAAGACATGAACAGATCCAAATCACAGTGAAATTTCATGAACAGATCTGAGTCAGAAAAACCATGACTTAATACAGATCCACCCATTGCTGACAGACCATTACAAGAAGTTCTTAAACCCCAAACATTTTGTACAAAGGAACAGCTAAACAACAAATCCTACCAGATAAAAACAATGGAAAATTAAGAACAGTAAACCCCAAATGAAGAAAAAAAGATTTAAAACAACCCCAAACCTCATATTTTTCCTCCACAAAAGTACAAATGATCCATATTTCTACAAGTTATGATCACCCTCAAGAAATGAAACTATGTTCCAATCTCAATATTTCTGCAATCTGGCCCGCCTTCAGATAGAAGTTCCTGGAACAAAAGAGCATAGATGAAATCTCATAAGTAAAAGAAAAGTTGGTTTTACTAACAAAGAATTTGTTCGAATCTTGAAGGTAACATTATTGAGAAAGAGAGTCATAAATTTCGAATATAAATCATGAAAATGAACATGTAAATGTAATTCAACAGGAAAAAAAATTCTCACCTGTGAAGTTTTGCCAACATGGGTGTCCTGATGAACAAAAGCAGTCTCAGACCTTTTTCTGTCACCCATTCTCTCCATAGACCCTTCATTGTTGTCAACTTTTTTGGAGCCGATGTGGGATCTCTTCAGACCCAGAAACCCTTTCCACCTTGGGGAACCCTTATGAGGTGTCAGTGTTACTGTTAGTTTACCATCATCATCATCATCTTCCCCAGCAAGAAGCTCTTCCCTCAAAGTCCTTTGCATTTGATTGCTGCAATTCTCTTTAAATGGCAGCAGCTTACCCTTGAAGAAAAGCTCATCAGCACTCATCATGGAGTAGTTTGACACTGAGAATTCAAAGTCTGAGGACACTGGAGCTTCTCTACAGCTCCTCTCCTGCTTCATAATCTGTTGAGTCTCAGCAAAATCATTTGAGAAAGAGATTCTTGGACTCATTGGACAACTTTTGTGCTCTGAATTATACATGTCTAAGCATGCCATGAGCTTTCAAAACATGGAAAAGAAGGGGTGGTGGGAGGGGGGAACACCCTAATAAGTTCTACAGGACCCTCCTAGACTAATACAAGTACAACTCACCAAGTAGATGTTTGTATTTATATCCAAGGAAGCAAGGGGAACTTGATGTATGATTTTTTTCTGAACTTAAATATTTTAAATTCTTTTTATCATTTTAGATGACTAAACTATTATTTTTTATTAAAATAAATACACTTTAATTATCCTTAAAAGTATGAACAATTCAAAAATTTCAGGGGTCTTATATAATTTATTAAATGAGACTCTTATTTATAATCAGTAAGAGATATAAGTTTTTTTTTAAATAAAATATTATATTATAAAAAATATTATTACATTATTTTATTGAGTAACAAAAAATTAACTTATAAACATCTAGAAATATAATATTTTTACTTAAAATATCATTCTTTTTGTATGTTTTGAAGCAAAATCATTTACAACCCTTTCGATATCAACTAAAAGATCACATTCGATTGCCATCAAAACAAGTTCATTTAATCTTCCGTACGACATAATTTGTAAATATGACTTCAACAATTTTAATTTTAAAAAGTTTTGTTCAACAGAAGCAACAATAATATAAATAATTAATAATATTCTTTAAGCAATTTTCATATTTGAGAAATAATCATAACGTTTTAACAATTATAATTCATCTTTCTTAAAAGTATTTTTAAAATTTTTATAATAAATTTTAAAATTAACATCATTTAATAAATATAATTTATCAAAATTTTAAAAATTTTATACAATCGTTCTTATTATGTATGTTCAGAATCCACCACTTAAAAAAATTTATAAAAACAATTTAAACACTTTTTTTCTGAATTCATGCATGTTATGTCTATGATGTGATTTTTTTGTCCTGACATGTTAATTGGATTTTTCTTTTTTGTTTTTGTCTTGCCAGAATTGGTATTCAATGATACCAGTTTTGAATACAAAAATCCTGCAAGTTTTATTTATTTATTTATTTATATTTTTTACTGTTTTCTCTTGGACTGGAGCCTGGATGAGGGTGAAGTTACTAAGAAGCTTTCATCTTCCCCAAAGCTATACCATAAATCCATAAAATACTAACTAGACAAATAAATTACCCTCTTTTCTAGGACCAATCTCCTCATGCTACACTTATCTGAACACACACTTAGAGAACTTTCCATGAAGATTCCAAGAAACAGTCCTTTGTTTAAGGGGAAAGTAGTGGAATTTAAGGCTAAAAACGGTAAATTTGTAAATTTATTTAAATAATTTTAAATATTATTTGTACCGTAAGAAAAATTATTAGTATATAAGTTTATCTTATTACGTCATTTATTATCTCATCTAATAATAAATTTTTATCTTATTTTTTCTAAAGTGATTCTATACTTTTTTTTTCTCTTTTACAAGATAAGTTTTCACTTCTTTTCTATATCATTACATGGATAAATTATTAAATTATATTAGATGAGACCAGTGACGGATCCAGAAAATATTTGAGAGTGGATACATATAAAATTTTAAAATTTCAGGTGGGCAAATTAAGGACTAACTCATAAAGAATGGATAGAGAAAGTACCCGCTATAACATCTGGTTGGTCACGATCATCCTGAGCCCTGGTAGCATAGATCAACCCGGGTTTCTTGACACCTAAAGCAGCTGCACTCTGAACTGATCCACTCTTACCCCCCGTACCAGAGGTGACTGACTTTCCTTGACCTTTGCCCACACCAGATGTCTGAACTGGATCTTGTGACTGTTTCCTCAAGAAGGAAGCTGTAGGCGGTTCAGGACAAGCACTAAAGAAATGATCCATAGATCCACACCTGAAACAAGCGCCGACCTTCCTTCTGCATTCCCCTCCATGTCTCTTGTGACAGAAAGAACAGATTGGTCGGGAAGCTGACGACCCACCACCACTAGCAGTAGATACCATCGGTTTTGTCCTCTGATTGCTCTGCTGGACTGATTCCTCTCTAGCTCTCTTACTGGTATAACTCGGGGTACCCTGCTGGTAACTCGACCCATAATATCTCTTACCTCGATCCTTCTCATATTTCGATTGACTCCCAGAGATGGTTTCCATTCTTTCCACAGTCTTGGCACGATCAACCAAAGCACTAAAAGATTTATCCTGAAAAGGAGCCACCTTCTCACGGATCGAGAAGCGTAGACCCTTCAGAAATTCTCGGCACTTATCCTTCTCGGTGTCTACTAAGCCAGGTGTATACCGGGACAATTCCACAAAACTGATCTCATACCTGGATACTGTCATATTCTTCTGTTTAAGATCAATGAAAGCCTGACGCCGATCAGCTAGATACTGCTCTCCCACATAACGGTTCTGAAAGGCCTGACGGAAGGTATCCCAGGTTATTTGATCAGCCGTCATAAGCCTCTGTTCCGATCTCCACCAACGTTGTGCCTCGCCTTGCAGTAGTGAAACAACAGCTTTCAGTTTCTTACTAGTGGGGTATTCCATTTCCTCAAAAAGTCTCTCAAAATCCTCCATCCAAAGCTCAGCATCCGATGGGTGCTCATCCGAAACCCCCGCAAAAACCCTCATTCCGGCGCTAAGGAAAATAGCTGACACCGGTTTCCTAGCACTTTCTGACTGCTCACGAAAATATTTCAGTAACTTCCGGTTAACCGCCGCACTATCAAGTTCCACCGTCTCATCATCGTCCGAATCTATCAGCTCCTCCTCATGAGGTGGTTGTTCATGTGCTTCCCTATCCCCAGACTGACGGCTCACGGTTTGTTGCACCTCAGGTTGAGGGTCAACCTCCTGGTCTTGTATCTCAGCTTGATCATTAACAGTATGATCAACAGCAGGTGGCGGTTCACTAACAGCCGCAGCAGTACGACCACGGCCTCGACCTCTGGTAACAGCAAGTCTAACACTCCTACGAGGTGGCATAGTGTCTATCTACAAGGATATAGTTTATATTAGATTTGGTACCGGAGTCTCAATTTCAAAACACGAATAAAATACTTCAGTTTCAGAAATTCCCATATCCCAAAATATTTAATGCATGCATGCTTTTCAAATACTAGTAAAACATTGGTTACGGGCCTCACAGTCCGAGTGTTGAACTCGGCTCTGATACCAAAAATGTAATCCCCTTAATTTAAGACTTGAAATGTACGGTAGGTTAAATAATCGTATTAGTAACTTATTCGTCAAGTAAAACAAAGGATCACCCTTCAAAGAAGTAAATATCAAATAAACGGTATTACATATATAAAGTAATAAAGACGTTGGAAAATATTATTATATTCGAAAATCCAATAATGGAAACATTAATAAAACAAATATCTCATTTGTTGCATGACTAAAAACATCTTCAACCCTAATAAACCCAAAATATTAAAGTAATCTCTTAAATAAACAACGTACTGAAAATAATAATAGTAAAAATAACTTTTGTTGAGATCTCCGGGTACCAACTCCTAAGGCCGAGTATCTGAAACAATAAATAAACAGGTTGAGCTATAAAGCCCAGTGTGTCTCTATAGTGCTATCTCAGTTCAATAAATACATCCAGTTCATTAAAATATAACGAGGAAGTAATCACAAAATGTCTCAAATGAACAATGAATGTAATGTCACAGAGAATGCAGTCTCATACTCCGAACGCCTAACACAGTGGTGGCAAAGCCATCCGATCACAGTGGAGGTAGTTTCCCAGAACTCCTCACCCCTTATTTCTCCGAAACACAGTGTGGTAAAAACCACCTTCCTCCGTACAATCCACCCCCATGCACATGTAATGCAACCAATGCAAATGAACTCATATGTCTCAACACAAATAATTATATAAAATATGATACACACAATTCAGATGGTTTGATCACAAAATCATAGAGAATCTCAAGGTTCAATATCACAAGTAATTAATCACATAACATAATCTAGCACAAGAAGAGAACACACCTCTCAACAACACGATTACTACTGCTGGTACGGGCGTTTACCACGACCCGAGCTAGGTCCGGCTCGAGCTGAGTCAGAGTCTACAATAAACTTTTATTAATTAAACTTATTCACAATACTACTATGCCACCTAAAAAGACTAAGAAGAGTCACATACGCGAATCACGAGTGGCACTCGTAGGAGTCGATCGATTACGAGGCGGAGGCGGAGGAGGTAACACGTTCTCTTCACGGTCCACGTCGTCTGAAAAGACCATAAAATTCCAGTTAGAACTCATTCAAGTTACTTACCCAAGTTTACATATAAAAAGGGTCAAACAGGGCTTTCGGGTCTGAATTTGACAAAACGGACTGCAAAAACGGACTCAGAACGTCGAAAAACGTCAGGATAGGGTTTTTCGAAAAAGTCAACTCCGGTCAACGGTCAAAGGTCAAAGGTCAACGGTCAAAGGTCAACGGGTCAACGGGTCAACGGTCAACGGGTCAACGGGTCAACGTCTACCGGGTCGGGTCGGGCACAGTTGCGGGTCGGGTACGGGTCGGTTCGATCCAAGAGTTAAAACTGGTCCACCAAACGGTCCGGTTCAAGAAGCCGGTTCGGTTCAACACTCCGGTCCGATTCGACTACAACCCGGTTTGGCTACATCTCCTCCTCCCACACCCGACAGCTTCCAACCTTAACCCCTCCTGCTTCACTCACAACAGCAACAAAACGCGACAACAGCTAACCACTCCGGCCACACACATCCGACCAACGGCCACCGACGACCAAACCACCGCCGGCGACAACCCTAATCAGCCCACAATACAACAACACCCACACAACCACACACACGCACCCACAATCCGGCAATCTCAACTCGCACAACCCCCATTGGCGACAACCAGAAAAACAACACAAAAACTACCGACGAGGGAAGACAACTTACCGCGACTGGAGGCAACGCAACCGACCAATCCCACGATCGCCGGCAACTATCACGGTCAGAGAAACGAAACGAAAAGATTGAACACCTTCAGAGGAGATTGAGTGCGGCAGAGAGAGAGAAGTTCAAAACCCATATATCCCATAAGCTTTTTAGTTCAAAAAGGATTAGGTTTAAGGACACAAACCCGAAAATACCCTTAAAGAATCCCCAATTTGATTCAAATTAGGGAACAAATTGGATTAGGAAAATATAAAATTAGGGTTTTTCCCTAATTTGATTTCCCGAGTATTACAGATACTGGCATCGACACCCTCGTTTCGATACCCTCTTTGGGTGGGCATCGATGCTGGATGTTTCGATACCCCATATAAGGGTATCGATACCTTAGTGTATTTTGGCCAAGTTTGAGTAGATTTGGGGCCCGATGATCTTAATAAATAATTCCATTAATTTATAAACTATGAAATGAACTATAAACTAAGATTGATGGTTATAATCCCGAAATACTTAAATATGATAAGACTTAATATGTCTTGTTGTGGTAAGATCCTAGGTGGATCACTTGCGTGGTTCGAGTCCTTGTGTGTTGGAAATCCGGATATCCATAAGTGTTGCAACACGTCGAAGGCCATCCGATGTAACATTCTGGGTGATGACTTTATGACCATCCCGAATGTAGGATCTCGATGCTGTGTGGAAGCGGGCCTCATTCGAAGATACTCGATGCGATATTTCGAGTATGGGATTGGAGGATCCCGATGTTGTATGGACGCGGGCCTCAATCCCGAATGTAAGATCCCGATACTGTATGGACGTGGGCCTCATCCTTGAGTATGGGATCCCAATATTGTATGGACGCGGGCCCTACTCGTAATGTAGGATCCTGATGTTGTGTAGACACGAATCTCACTACCTTGTGTGATTTGTTGATTTATATATGTTGTGTGCGATAATATACATATCATTTATGCCATGTGTTAGGAAAGCATGCTAGACCATCATACCATGCACGGGATTTATATGCCATGCTTTACTGCTTTTGATATGCATGATGTTGGCCGAGTTCGGCGTATCCACTGAGCTTGTGCGGCTCAACGTTCGAAATGTGTTTTCATGCGTAGGTTAGGTGAAGCAGGTCCCGTGGAGCACCATCAAGGTTTGGATTTCAGCATCGACGGTGTTGTCAGAGTATACTTATTAGATGTAGTGGGTATAGTACTATGTTGAACCCTATATGTATTTGTAACTCTGTTTATTTTAATTTGGGTCGAATGTTTAAATGGTTTTGTAATAGTTGAAGCTCCGAATTACTTTAAACTATTTTGGGTTTGTTTTAATTTATATGGATTTTATGGATCGATTTTGATCTCGATTTGATTTTATTATTGGACTTTAAAAGGAAATTTTGAAATACGGGTTTTGGGCCGGAGACCAATGTGACATCCGGATCGGGTGTTACACTCAAACTCTTAACGTTGCTCGAAAAATATAATACCTCGTCCATTAGACCAAAATAATATTAAAAGATGAGTATATATATATATATATATTATCTTCTTCCCCTTGCTGTCAACTTCCCCCAATTCCTACATCTTCATTTTATTTTATCAAATTTTCCAACCTTTTCCCAGCTGTGAACATTTAAACTTCCTTGAGAAAAGGGTTTTGAAGTTCCATAAAAAGTTGCCAGGAGATGGATTAGTAATGCACAGGTTCCTATTATTTTTTTATAAGCAAAAATTATGCTTTTTTTATTATGAATCTATTTCTGTTTTTCGTTAAAATTTAAAAAAAATTATATCTTAAATTTTATTTTTTATATCATAAATATAAATTCTACACCTTAAAAAATACAACCTACTTCTAATTTCCTAAGCCCTAACTATAAACCCTAACATTGAACTCTACACCCTAACCACTAAACCTCTAATTTAAAATAAATGTATGGATGAAGATACAAAAAAAAGAACGATTTGTGTTTTTTATAGAGGAAAACTATAATTAAATTTACTTTTAGAAAAGTTGATAAATAAATAAATTTTGGTTAATTATTAATTTAGTAATTAAATTTTTAATTGCTTCAATGTTGTTATTAAATTGTGTGATTCGCTTTAATTTAACTATTAAACTTAATCAACGTTAAAAAAGTGTTTAACAAAATTTGTATAATAATACATTTAGTCTTTTATATTTACACGTTCAAATAATTTAATTATAATTCAAATAATAATAATAATAATAATAATAATTAACTTTTAATATTTATATATTATTTTAATTTGACCATTATTTTAGTTAAAAACAATTTAATTTTAAACACTAAATCTAAATCACAAATCCATTAACCCAGAACTATAAATTTTGAACTCACGGAGCATATTAATTAAAAACTTTTTAATTATTTTAGAGGATTAAAACTATAATTAAATTTCGAATCAGTTGAGTATACCCCTAAAGTTAATTGTATGAACCAATTACATTAAACGGATCAAACCTTTTCTTTGCCTATATTTTTGACCGGAAATTATTTACCTCTTTCTTATATTTCTTTTTATTTCTTTTAAATTAGAGGTTTAAGTTTTAGAGTTTAAGGTTACGATTGTGATTAGGGTTTAGGGTTTAAGGTTTAAGATATAGAAAATAAGAATTAGGGTTAAATTTTGAATTTTTTAAAAAATTATCAAAAAAAGCATGAAATGAGACATAAGAAAGAGGCAAGTGATTTTTACTCCATTTTTCTACACCATCGCCATAAATTAACAATACATTGATTTAAATCTAAATAAAAACTCAACAATTTGGTCAGGTCTAGAGTAGATAGGGGTGTAAAACTGTAAATGAATCGAGTTTAAACGAATAAGAATATGTTCATATTTATTTATTTATTTTTAAAGTGTTAATGTTCGGTTAAAATTTTAATATAGTGTGTTTTGTTTTGTATTTACGAATTTGTTCGATTAACGTTCTCAGATATATTCGTTTATATGTCCACTAACATATTTTGTTTAAATTTTATGAACATATTTTTTGTTTTCATCTTCAAAAAAATTTTTGCAAACATTTTTGTTTAAATTCGTGAATATTGTCAAATTAAAATATTAGCTCTTAAGCTCCTTAGGCTTCATATTTTGAACTCCAAATTTCATATTGTGTTCAATTCAGTCCTTATCTTCACCAATATTTGAATATAAAAAATAAAAGTAGAAAAAGAACTGAATAAACGTACTTATAAACTAGTCAATAAACGAACTTAAAAACAAGATTGTTCATGAACATTAACAAGATCAAACACACATCTATTATATATTATACTTATTTATATAAACAATTTACGAATAATTCTTCAAATACTTTGTCACCCATTCATTTTGCTTTTGTAGTCAAATGGTCATGTTTTTTATGTTTTTCAAACATGGGAAACGGCATACAAAGTCACCGTTTCAGGATTCTGTTGAGCTCTGGTAGGTCTGAGTCACGTGGAGATGAGGAGATAGAGGGAGAATTCTCTTGTTTTTATAAGATTTGATTTCAAGTTTTATCAGGACATGGTTGTCATCCACATGGATCCAGACTTAAATAAAATCAGATTAATGGGGTTTCGACACGTGGAGGATTCTCAAGAATCTGTGCCTGCAAGTGAGGACCAGTCAAACAAAACCCCATAGCAAATCAGTTTTGGAGGCTAAGCTTTATAGGCATATACAAGAGTCTACCATCTTCAGTCTGGTCTCCTATCCTCACAACAACAACAAAAGCTTATCTTTACAAAGTTTCAAACTCAAAACTCAAGGGTGAGTTCGCGAGATCGAGTATTCGGTTAATTTGATTAAAATTAATTTTGATTTTGATAATTTTTTATTCTTAAAAAATAAAACTAGATTCGGGCATAGAATTTTAAAATTTAGAAATCGATCTTGTTACTAGTGAAAATCAATATCAATAACGAAAATCGGGTCAATTAGTTTATTATTAAAAAATTAAATAATAAGAAAAAAATTTTAACCACCAATAATAATATTAAATAATAAAATTAAAATATTATAGATTAAAACGAGTCATACTCATAATATACATACACAGAGAGAAAATTTTGATAAGAAAAAAATAAACAAAAGAATATTATTTATTAGAAGCGAGAAAACCAATATCGAGCACTTAGTATTGGTCTTTGTCTTATTGGGTACCCACAGGGTATTGGGTCAAAAAAATCAAAATCCAATCTTGATCTCGATTTTGATCAGAATCTAAATTTTGGATCCAATCTTGATACTACTAAAACCAATTCAGATAAAAATTTATAAGTCTAACTAGATTTAAGTCTTGATTGAATAATTAAGCTTTTTGTCCACCCCTAGTATAACCTACCGAAAAGATAGTTTATTTTTTAATAAAAATATTAATTTTATGATATATATATTTTTTTATATATTTTGAGTTTTGTTTGTAAATGTTGATATTTATTCTATAAATTTTGATATATTATCTTAAATTAAAATTTATTTAAAAGATTAAGTATCAACACTTATCGAAATTTACAAAAAAAAAATAATCAAAAAATTATAAAATGTTTGATTTTTAATTCGGTGATAAATTTTAAAATTTATCTTCTTTAATTGCATCCTAGACATGTTCGCACTCCAAATGCTGTAAAAAATATAACATTATTATATTGTTAGTTTTTTAGAAGTCTCAAGACTAATAAAAAAAATCTCAAACTTAAAATGATATATTTTTTAATAATATTTAAATTGTGTGTTAACATTTTATATTTGGTATTTTTTTAATATTTTAATTACTTTTTTAATCGTACTTTAATATATTATATGTTATAATCACACAACACCCCAAAACTTAAAATAGATAAATAAGTGTTAAAATTATACTTTTTTAGTTAAGTATTTAAATTTTATTTTGAGTTAAATAAATGTCCAACATTTTTAATGTTGCTCAAATATACTTTTCGTTGTTATTGTTGGTTAATTTTTATCATTAATTTTTATTATTTAACACGTGTCATTTTTTTAAAATTTTAAATTATATTTAAAAATAAATAAAATAAAATAATTTAATATTTTATAAATAGCCTAAAATCTTAAAATTCTTAACACTCAAAACTCAAATCCTTATTTAACCTAATTTCTTCACTAATTGTCAGGTCATCTCCCGTCACATTTATCGCCAGATCACCACAATCATTTACCTCACCACTTCGTTGTCAGAAATAAACCAACTTTATATGAATCTTTGAATCATTCATTCGAATGATTTGTGATAAAAATGTGTGAGTCATTCGACGATTGGGATGATGTTTCATTCCGTCATCAGAAACATGATCAACATTGAGGGAGTGGCCAAATTTGGGGGTTAAGGATTTTGGGACTACTTTAAAATTATTTAAAAATTTTAAGATATTTTAAAAATTTTAATTTAATTTTAAAAGAAATAAAATTCAGAAAATATTTAATACTGCCACATGTAAAATTATCATTGGATAATAATATAAATTGTTCTTTCTTCAGGATTCTGTGTTCATTTTTCAATCCCCCTTTGTTTTTCTATATCTGATCTTGTAGTTGGGCTTACTAAGATTCTTGGTTATCAATTAATGGGCTCATAGGGAGTGAAATCTTGAGGCTTGCAGAAAGTGAAACATCAAATTGATTTGAGGGTAAATTATTCTAGTGACCACTAAACTAATTGGAGATTTTTATTTTGGCCAATCAACTAACAAATTTGTCAATTTAGTCATTCAATTTTTAAACCCTACCTATTTGAGTCACCGCCGTTAAAATTCTAATGAAGAATATTAACGACAGTGACATAGTTGTTAAATAAAATCTGTATAATTGCACATTTAATCAATATAATTTATTTATTATTTTAATTTAATCTTAATTTTAAATTAATAAAAAAATTGAATGTAATTGTCATCAAAGGATTTGAACCTATTTTCTCTTACTAAAAAACCAAAGTCATAACCACTAGGCTAAGATAACTTTTGCAATATGAGTTATTCACATGTATTATTAAATAATTATTTTATCAGTAAAAGCCTAACATGCATTAAAGGAATTATAAAATTTTAAATCGATTAATATTTGAATCAAAATATTAAAATATTAAATATTTAAATTATAATAATAAAATATTTCATAAATAAATCAAATTAATTAAATATTAAATATTCGAATATTAAATATTTAAATATTTAAATATTTTTATTTAATATCATTCAAATTAAAATATTCGAATTAATATATTAAAATATTTAATATTTAAATTAAAGTATTCGTTTATTTAATATTCAAATTAAACTTATTAAATATTTTAATTAGAATATTAAGTTTTAAAATATTTTGATTCAAATTAAAATCTTCTAACATTAAATAAAAATACTTAATATAATATTCAAATATTTTGATATTAAATAAAAGTATTCAAATATTTTAATTAAAATATCGAGTATTTAAATATTTTAATTCAAATAATAAATTTTTTAATTCAAATATTAAATATTCAGGTATTTTAATTCAAATTAAAATATTTAATATTTGAATATCGAATAGAAATCTTATTAACTCCTTTAATAATTTTTAGTTTTACTAAAACATAACCGTTTATTAATATATTTTCAGACTTCATATCAAATAATTCATTTTGTCCCTGTGGTTCAACCGATGTTTTATTCTTAAGAGGGCATGGGTTCAAATCCCCTAAATAGCAATTACAAGTCACTGCCGTCAACTTTCTTCGTTAGAATTTAATGGCGGTGACACAAATGGGTAGGGTTTAAAAGTTTACTTAACATGATTGACAAAATTTCGTTAGTTGAGTAGTCAAAATAGATATTATCCCCAATTAGTTGGGTGGTCATTAGAGTAGTTTACCCTTGATTTTAAGTGGGGTTAGTTAGATTCTGGGTAAGAATTGTGTTAGTGCAATCGGGTCTTCCAACCATCGTATCGTAAAGGTGGTAAACGGGTCATACTGTTTGAAGCATTTTAGTTCGAACTAGATTTAATTTAAATATCGGGTCGGTTATTTTTCGCTTTGGTTATTTTCGGATCGATTGATTTCAGGTCGAATAATGTCGGGTTAATAATGATGGATTGTTTTTAGTTAGGTTTTTACTTTTCAGGTCGAGTTAAGTTTTTACACCATATATAACTTTATATAGTCTGTAATTTAATTTTTATGAGTTGTGTGATATTTTGTATTCTATTATTCTTTATTTATTTTTAATATATTTTTATTTTGAGTTGCATTCATTTAGGTTGAAAAATAGTTCGAGTCTATTTTTTGTTCAATTAAAAATTATTTCGTTCGATCCAACTTATTTTGAATTATCGGTCACTATTCTTGATCTAATATCACTTCAATGCAACACACTTGATAGGGCTGTAAACGAACCAAACGTTCAGTGAACCGTTTAGAGGAAAATTTATTTATTTATTAAACGAACAA
This sequence comes from Abelmoschus esculentus, assembly GCA_035048815.1. Taxonomy (NCBI): domain Eukaryota; kingdom Viridiplantae; phylum Streptophyta; class Magnoliopsida; order Malvales; family Malvaceae; genus Abelmoschus; species Abelmoschus esculentus. The sequence continues at coordinate 3,585,400 of JAUCBN010000026.1, read as the reverse complement.
ACATGAACAAGATTTCTCATTCGTTTAATTAAATGAACGAACACGAACAAAGGGTTCGTTCGTTCATTTATGTTCGTGAACATCTGGTAATCTGTTCATTTATGTTCGTTCGTTTATGTTCGTATATGTTCGTTCGTTTATGTTCATTTAAATTTATTCATATATATCTAAGGGTGAATATTATATCAAGTAAGTTGAGTCAAAAAAAAATTGAGTTACTAGAGTTGAGAAGTCTTATTTTATGACACGTTAAAAACTTCCTTGTTATTGGCTAGGGGTGTTCATTGTTTTGTTAAACCGAGTTAACGAATCAAAACAAAACAAAATTGATTAATCAGATAAATTTTAGGTTTTGTTAAATAATTAAGAGTTTTTTAATCTTAATTATTGATTAATTCGGTTTAAAATCAGTTCATTAGTTGAATTAATCGAATTAATCCAAAATCTCAAATATTTAGCATATTATATATGTTATTTATGTTCGTTCATTTACGTTCGTTTATTTACGTTCATTTATGTTCGTTTATATTCGTTTACGTTCATTTATGTTCTTTCGTTTGCGTTCGTTTATGTCGGTTTATCATTTAAACGAATAAACATAAACGAACATGAACAAGCTACACTCCTTAACAAACGAACACGAACAAGAGAATTTATGTTCGTTTATGTTCGTGTTCGTTCGTTTGTTCGTTTAAAGTTAAATGAACACACCCTCGTTCGTGTTCGTTCGGTTCGTTTACAGCCCTAACACTTGATAGTTGCTAGTAGAGGTTAGCATTCTTCAATTTTAATTAAATTAATTGATCAAACTTCTGTTTTCAGTTATTAGATTCAAAACTAATTAATTAATCAAAATTATTATATTTACATATATAGTTTTAGTCACTGGACTTTTAAAAGTTATTAAATGATCATTCAATTTTTCGATATGTTAAAAATATCATTAAACTTTAACAAATTAACATAAGATGATAATTAAAATTATTAAATTATTATTAAATGTAAATAAATTTTTAATTTTTTTAATAATTTATAATTTTCAATGACCAATTTTATAACACCCCAAAAATGGTCCTAGAAGTTAGTGAATTGGTTTTGCCGGTATAACCTAGTCCGAGATTAAATATTTAAAAATTAGTTTTTAATCAAAATAAATTATGTAAAAATATCCTGAAATCCTTATTTGATATATATTTGACTTTGGTCAACTCATTTTCAAAAATTGACCCCTGAATCTCTAAGATTTTGAAAGTAGTGACTATTTTGTAAAAATTGAAAACTTAAAGAGAATTTTATAAACTAAGCCAAAACTTTTAATCTTTAAGGGGCTTTGATTCAATCTTAATTCTAGTTGATCTAAGCCTTCCAATGTCCTATTTTAATAACCCATAACCCATAATTTTAATTAATAACCCAAATCACTTAATATTAATCCTAAAAACATATTTTTATGTCATAAACCTAAACCTATTTTTGAAATTCTAACTTTTAATCTTCTTGGCAACCATTCCATCATATTTTCAAAGGTAACATCAATCTTTTCAATAAAAATCTGTTTGGTTAATTCTTTATAATTTTCTTCTTCGATTTTACTTGAAAAAACTCTATTTTTAAATCAAGTTTAAACCCTTCTCCAAGATTTTGGTTTCTTCCTTCCCAATACATATTCTTAATCATATTTTCAAGGTAAATATCAATTATTTTTAATAAAATTTCGTTGGTTTATTTTTCTATATTTTTCTTCTTCAAAATCTTTTCGTTTTTCTTCGTTTTTACTTGTTTTAAACATTGGAAGGAGGTTAGATCAATTATGGAGGTGACAATCATTCAAACCTCTGAAACCTAAAGTTATTTAATGAAATTCCCAAGTTCTTGTGTAATTCCTAATTTTAACCTAATTACTTAGATTAAAAGTTAGGGTTACATTTAGTGGTATCAAAGCCAGGTTCAACCCTCGGACTATGAGGTCCAAAATGATTTTGAGCTGAAAATAATTTTGTAAACCTATTTGATAATCCAGATTCTGATTTTGACTCATGTTTAATTTTTTTGGAAAATTACTCCAAGTACCGGTTCTAATATAGGATTATGTTTATCCTTTTGTAGATATAATACTATGTTACCCCGTAAGAGTACACGTCTTCCGACTGGTCGAGGCCGAGGTCGTACCACTATTTCTGTAAGTGATGTTCTACCTCTTGTGGATCCGTCACAGGATCAGAGTTTAGATCGAGAAATAAGAGGGGATGAACAACTTGGAGTTCAAATTGAGGCTCAGCAAGCCGAAGTTAATCAGCCATCTCAGAGTGAAGGACCGTACGTTTTTGGTGACAATGAGTCTATAGGCCTAGATTCTATCTTTTTAGGGAGAGAGTTGCTCCGATATCTCCGTCAGACTGAGGGTGTTAGGAAACCCATATCCACTGAGCTTTCAACTGCCGACATGATGATGTTTGACGGTCGGATGGGTACGGACCCAATAGAGGTAAAATATTGGTTAAAGAAACTGCAACGTCTGTTTATTAAGATGGAGTACCCTTCAAATAAGAAATTGAGGGCGACCATATCATTACTACAAGGAGAGGCCCTTAATTGGTGGGAGGACGAGGAGAGAGTGACTACTGTAGATCAAATCAGTTAGGAGTTCTTCCAGTAGGCTTTTGAAGACCGTTATATGGGGTATGAGTATCTGGCTAAGTGCCGAGATGATTTCCTGAACTTACAGCAAATGACATGTCTGTTAATGACAACGAGATGGAGTTTCTGTGTCTACTTCAGTATGCTCTAGAACTTGTTGCGACTGAGAAGCAAAAGTGTGATTACTTTCTAAAAGGACTCCGACTACCAATCAAGATTGTTGTAGCCACCCATCATGACACTAAGTACAAGATGATCACTCGGCGAGCTAGAACAACCGCACGTAATGAGAGTTTGAGGATTTAGCAGGAATCTCAAGGCCAAGATCGATCTAGACGATAGCACGCGGCACCAGTGCAGTACAGTCAGGGTTAATAGTCTCGGAAGAGGGGTCGAGATGAGTTTGAGCCTCAGAGTTCTTCACGGACTAGACCAGTAGTGTCCGCTATTCCGATTGTTAGTGGAGCTGGATCCACTAGTACTCGTGTTTTGACAATGCGTTCGTTCTACAAAAAGTGGCATTCAAGAGAATGTAGGTTGAGGAGTGGAGCTTGTTTCTGCTGTGGGTTTTATGAGCATTGTCACAGAAATTGTCCAGTGTCTCCACATTCAGTTTATTCTCCAAGAGAGTCTCAGGCGTCGATTCAAAACCCTGTTGGGGGAAGAGGTCAGGGTAGATATTTCGCTTCGTGTATTAGTGGTAAGGGAAGACCTAGTCAGTTCAGAGGATCGGCCAGATTAGGGGCATGTCTGTAACATCCTAAAATTGGAATTAGATTTTATTAAGGTCGGATCAAGGATTCGGTTGAACGGATCAAGCCAATTAGCCTAAATCCAGAATTTAATTTTTATAAATATTTTTCAAAGGAAATAAAATATGGAAAATACTCTAAAATTCTTATTTGGATTCTATTTGAATTTTATAAACTCAATTTTGTAAAATTACACTATGAACCTTGACAATTTGGAAAATAATGACTATTTTGTAAAAATGACTATTTTAGTGACTAAAATGTAATTGGGTCAAAACTTAGAATCTTTAAGGGGGATATTTATCCAATCTTTCTCATCAGATATAACCTTCCAAAAATCTCTTTATAAACTTCTTTTAATCACCATTTAGATTTAATTGATGTATATTTCTCATTTTTCACCAAAATCACAATTTCATGTAACTTCTCATTTTCTCTCAACTTCTCCCAATTTTCTTGGTTTCCAATCAGAATTGTCTTCAATTTTATCAAGGTAAATAACATCTTTTTGATTCAATTTCGTTCATATTATTTTCTCCTTATTTCTCTTCAATTTCCTTATATTTTACAACTTGTTTTTCATGGGTTTTCCAATTGGAAGGAGGTTGGGTCTTGTTTGGAGGTAAGAAATCATTCAAACCTCTGAAATTTGAGTTCTTTATTGAAATTCCCAGGTGTTTGATCCATTACATTGAGTTCTTGATTTGTTTTATGGTTTTAATTGATGATTTTCGGTTTCTATCGGTTAATTTTGATTGAATTGATACAATGCCATAATAAGGTGATACCTGATGGTTTTCAATGGGTAAATCAATGAATTTTGATGTGTTTTAACATAGAATTAATGGTTCTTGGATGGGTAAACCAGGATCTTAGGTTTTGGTAGTGTTAATTGGCTTAGATCTTCGATTTATGGCTTGTTTAGGTGGCTGAATGTTTGTTGTTGATTTAGGGTGATAATATCATGTTTCTTGGTTGATTTTTTTTGTTTAGAGGTTTTGGTTTTCGTTGTCTAAGGGCTGGAGGTTATTCAGATGCGTTTTCAGTTTTCTTAAGTAGTTTTTAGGACTGTTTGTTTGGGAAGTGTTGGAGGTTGATTGAATGCATTAATATACATTAATACCTCTGTTTTGATATGTTAAAAATAGGGCAAGGTGTTGAGCTAAGTGTTGAAGGTGTTTCAGAAAAGGCAAAAATGTCGGTTGGCTTTGGCAAGCTAGTTTCGGACAAGTGGTGAGTGAGCTACCGTATCGGCAAGGTTTTACTTGTTTTATCAAAGGTTTGAGGGTGTAGGGATGGTGTGAAAAACCTTCCTACACTCGAAAGTAAGTTAAATGGTTTCGCCCTCTTAGTAGTTCTCGTATCGTTCTATAATTGCCATATTTTAGGCATGCTCTTAATGTAGTTTTTACATATGTGATTTATGCATAAGAAATGATAAGTGCTTTGGCCAAAGGATGTTTTCATTATTGTCCATTGTTATCGGATATGTTTTGAAAATTGAATACTTCATGAGTTTTATTAATTTCTATACTTTGGTAACATATCCAATGATTGGTAATGTTGCATTGGTTTTATGAAAGATGCATATGAAGAAATGGTTTCCAATGCATGAATTGAATTTGAAAATGATGCATGAATGTGTTAGCTGTTGTATATGCATGGTTAATGATGGTTTCCATGACTTTTAAAGCATGAGAATGATTTGGATTAAAGTATGATTATTTCCTTCTTTCCCGAATAAAGCTATTGAGCATGATTTGGGTTCACTTTGATGAACATATGTTGAGTGCATTGTAAAACAGCAAGCTACCATGCATAATAAGAATGATATTGGCTTAGTGACACTATTTAAGACTATGAATACAAATGACATGTCATTAGGATTAAGTGCACTATAAAGATTATGAAAATAATTATGTTGCCTACACGTAAACAAGAATGATTTTGTATCAGACCGTGCGTGTAGAGCTTGCCTATATGTAAACAAGGGTGACTTTGTGTCTGACCATGCATATAGTTGACCCATACGTAAACAAGAGTGACTTTGTGTCCGACCGTGCGTAGTGGGGGTAACATGTATACAATGGTGACTTCGTGTCCAACCGATGCATGTTGAGACCAAGTGTCTCTAGATAAGGAATAAGGAATCTGTGTATTTGATGGGTATATGGTTTGAACAAAGTTAGTCACTTAGTTGCCAATATGCATGAATTATGATTGAGACTTTTTTGTATTGTAAAGCATGAGATTGTGGAACATTTTAATTTAGAATTGTATAGAAAATGTAATATTTTAAAGTCATGAGTTTCTCAAGTATGTGTTCTTGATCAAGTTTTGTGCATAGAGATGCATATGCATTTAAAATGCCATATGTTTTGTTGTTATTTTGAAAGCATGAAAGTCTTGAGAATTTTAGTTTTGTATAGCAAGAGATAATGAACACTTGGTAAGGAAATTGTTTTGGTTTTGTAAACATTGTTGAAACATTTATATTGAACATGATATGGCATGATTTAAAGTGTTTTATTGATGGACTTATGGGGTGCATTGTAAAGGTGATATTATTTTTGTTTTACCCCTCACTAAGCTTATGGGTACCCTCTCTTTTACCTTGCAATGCAGAGATAATAACTGAGGTAGCCAAGAGAAGCAAAATTTCAAGTGTGTCTCGATGAAATGCTCAAGTATGTGTTCTAAAGTGTAGTATGTGTTCTAAAGTGTAGTAGTAGTAGTAGTAGTAGTAGTAGTAGTAGTAGTAGTAGTAGTAGTAGTAGTAGTAGTAGTAGTAGTAGTAAGAGAGCAATGAGGGTATAGTTTCTTGTTGCAAGAGTTGGTCTTTGGTTGATAAGTTTTACTTTAGTTATACGAACTTGGGTATGTATTGAATGTTGAACAAGTTGAATGTTGATGCAATGTTGTGGTTGCTTGAAGCATGTTTGTTTGATTAGCTATTGAAATTGAGTAAGGTTAGGAAGCATGCCTCTAGTTATTACGGGGTCTACGATAGCTATAATCAATTGTATGATTTGCTCTTAATGTTTAGAAATTATACATATAGTTGATGGTGAACAATGGTGGTGTCTTAGATTGGTTGAATTCACTTAAAATGATTGATTTTAGGTTATGTGCATAAAAGTTTCGAAACCTTTGTTAAATTGTTTTGAAACCTCTAGGAAGGTTTCCAAACCTTGCGGGTTAATTTGATTCTAGAACCTTACTGGACCGAAATATTTCGAAACTTTAGGGGAAGTTTCAAAACCTTTTTTCATAAAGTTTCAAAACCTTCATTTAAGGTTTCGAAACCTTTGGCTGCTAGAAACTGATAGTTGCCGAAAATTACATTTTAGTCTGAGATATCTTTCTCTATTCAATTATGGTAGCGAAAGATGTTATCATGAGCTAAAATTTCATATTTATGCATAAATTTGACTTAATTTCAAGTTGGCTAACTTAATTTGGACGAAGTTCTTAGAATTTAAAAGATTTACACTTTGGTCCCTAATTAGTCAAGCATGAAATTGATGATGTTAGAATGCTCTAATTGGACTGAAATTTATCATGAGTGCTATTTGTATATTTAATTGAACTTTGATGGAATGAATTTTTACCTTGACAATAGAATTTAAGAGATTTATGTTTTAGTCCCTAAATCTTGTAAATGAAATTAAATGAGTTGTAGACATCGTTTTGAGTTGAGATTTGACATGTAAGATTATAATAGTTTTAATTAAAGATTGGTAATACTAAATTAATATTTGGAATCTGAAATTATGGAAATTTACAATTTGGTCCTTTTTACTTAAATGTCCAAATTAAGGCTCGTTTCACTTCCGTTTTTGTTACCATTGGACACAAGCTATGTACGAACATGTAGGACTTAAGTGAATCATTTATATAAGATAACAGAAAAAAAATAAGGTCATTTATAGGGTTAAACATTTACGGGTTTAGCTCGATATTTCTCGTGTAAACCGTTAGTGTCATTTTCGTCTAGGTCAGGCTAAGGGGGTTAGAATCTCAGCCTAGGTTGGTATATTCTACTAGGAGGCATGAGGATTAGGAGGAGCCAGATGTTATGGTTGATACCTTTTTTCGTTCTTGCTATATCTTTTCCCACTTTTGAATAATGGTTCTACCTATTCATATGTTCTTAGTTCAGTCTCCGATTCAGTCTCTAGTTTAGTCCCTAGTTATCTGGAAAAAAATTCTATAAAATATCCTAATAGTTCAGTTTCAGTATATAATCCTATAAATAATCCTATTGTGGCTTTGTGGGAGCCCAAGTATGTTATCTAAGCCCAGCATCCTTATCTCTTTGATCTAGGTAAATTTCGAGGACGAAAATTCTATGAGGAGGGGAGAGTTGTAACACTCCAAATTTTCCCCAATCTGTAAAACCTAAATCCCTAATTCGAAACCTAGAAATTGAGGATTTTCTAACTCAAACCTAATTTGAATTTTGGGATCAATTTGTAATTTCAAAGAATATGAGTGTTCGGTTGAAAATTTATAAAATATCATACCATTATCGGGTATTTTTACCACTTTTAAATTTGGTAATTGTTTTCTTCTTCCTCTTTTCCCGATCAGTTTTTATTTGGGATTTATTTCCCTTTATTTTGAAATTAGAACCATCTTGTTTATCTCTCCCTTTATCCATTCTCGGTTTCATTCCAATCAGTGAAGTTCTTTTGTTTCAATCATTGGTTTGGTGGTAAGTTGCAAATTCGTTCCTCTTTTCGTTTGGGTTCTGTTTATTCATATTAGTGTTAAGTTTTTGTCGATTATTTTTGGTTATGATGCTAAGAGTTTTTGGTTTGGTTTATTCGATTTTGAGTGTTAGAAGTGTTTAAAGTTGTTTTGAATTGAATCAAGTTTCGAATCAGATGTATGGGGGAGTTGTTTTGATTTTTGGATTTCTGGAATTTTCAGATTTTTCCAGAAAATCTGAAAAATCCAGATTTTCTAGGAAAGATTGAACTGCCCGACCGAACCGCCCAACCCAAGACCCGACCCGACCTAAGATTCGAGACCCGACCCAACCCAAGACCTAAGACTCGAACTGACCCGAGACTCGACCTAACTTGAGACCTTGCTGATGTCATCCACTGACGTCAGCGTTGACTTTTTTTGACCCAGTCCCATTTTATTTTTTCGACGTCCTGAGTTCGATAGCGTGGTCTGTTTTTTGAATTCAAACTTGAAGTTCTATTTTTAAGGTTTTTTAGTTTGAATGTTTATCTAGAAGTTATCTTTATCAGAATCTGAATTAGTTATCATTTGGTTCAAGTGACGTGGATTCGAATCCTGAGCATCTTCCTCCTCCTAGACGACCTCCTACTCCTCAGACTTTGGGACACACACGTGAGTTATCTGATCAGTTCTGTTTCATGTATATTTTATTGTATAGTGGCATAGTAGGGTATTTTACACTATTGTCACTCAGGTTCTATGCCTGTTAGACCTAGTACTAGGACTAAGCCCAATAGACGTCATTATCGGTGTTAAGTGATCTGCTTTAGGTGTGTCTCTCCCGATATTTTATATTACTTCTGTGTGTAGATTCTGTGATCTTTGTGAAATTATATATGTTAATTGCAATGCTTCTATGATTTCTGAATTTTAAATGAACATTTTATGCTCTGAGTTACATCTGTTTTGGAAAATATGAAAACTCTGATTCTGTTATTTTTGAAAGTATTATGCATGCTTTCTGCTAGTTTTCAGGAAAGCATTTAGACTCCGTTAACTGTTCATGTCATTGCATTGGTTGGATAATGTGTACGAGGAAGTTCAGTAATATCACCTATTGGTGAGTGTCACTTATGATCAATGGCTCTACCTTCGGGTCTAGTATTCACTTTTGTTCAGTGGCTTCACCTTCGGGTCGAGTAACCACTTTTGTTCAGTGACTCCACCTTTATGTCGAGCTTCATTTCTGATGGTTTGATGGAGTTAAAGTGGTTCAGGAAAACCTTCTCTTCTGATGGTGTTCGGTGTTGGGTACATATCATATCACAACATACATTATATATTTTGTTTTGTTTTGTAATGTGATACTTTGTTATGAAATTATGCTATTATGTTCTGTGTTATGCTTTTTTGTACTGTAGTTATGTTTATCTGCACACTAGAGACACATTAAACTTAAGCTTACACCCATACAGATTTTGTTTTAGATTCTCAAAACTAGGCTTCGGTACTTGGAGGAATATTGTTTCAGAACTACTTCGTATGTTTTACAATTTTAGACTCTGGATTTATTCCATTATTTTTGGTTATTTTTTTCTATTGTACTGGACTTGGACTTTGATTTCAGGACTTTCATATTGGTCTTTTATTCGGATTTCAGAATTGTTAATGTTATTATAAATATGAGTTGAACCTCTAGTTATTTTAAATGTTATATTTAAGTTTTCTGGTTTAATAAATTATCAAAAATTTTAGTTTTATTTTGTTTAAACCTAACTTGGAAAAGAAATTTTTGTAGCGTGAACTCTTACTTTCAATCTAAGTAATTGGGTTAAAATTAGGGGTTACATTTAGTGAACAGAATCCAAACGGAAAGAGGAACGGATTTGCAACTTACCAACACACCGAAGATTGAAATAAAAGAACTTCACTGATTGGAATAAAACCGAGAATGGATAGAGGGAGAGATAAACGAAAGGGTTCTAATTTCAAAATAAAAAGAAATAAATCTCAAATAAAAACTGATCGGGAAAAGAGGAAGAAGAAAACAATTACCAAATTTAAAACTGATAAAATACCTGATAAGGGTCTGATATTTTATAAATTTTGAACCAAACCCTTATACTTTCTGAAATTACAAATTGATCAAAGAATTCAAATTAGGTTTGAGTGAGAAAATCCATAATTTCTAGGGTTCTAATTAGGGATTTAGGGTTTATAGAGTGGGGCTAGAAATTCTCAAAAACCCGAAAATACCCAGATTTTTAACTTACCAGATTCGATACATTTGAAACAACTCCCCCTTATATCCGATTCGAAACTTGATTCAATTCAAACCCCCTTCAAACACTCATAACACTCAAAATCGAATAAACCAAACCAAAACCTCTTATCACCATAACCAAAAATAATCGAGAGAAACTTAACACCAACATGAATGAACAGAACCTAAACGGAAAAAAGAACAGATTTGCAACTTACCAACACACCGGCGATTGAAACAAAAGAACTTCACTGATTAGAATGAAACCGAGAATGGATAGAGAGAGATAAATGAGAGGGTTCTAATTTCAAAATAAAGGGAAATAAATCCCAAATAAAAACTGATCGGAAAAAGAGGAAGAAGAAAACAGTTACCAAATTTAAAAGTGGTAAAAATACCTGATAAGGGTCTAATATTTTATAAATTTTCAACCAAACTCTTATACTTTCTAAAATTACAAATTAAGCCTAAAATTCAAATTAGGTTTGAGTCAAAAAATCCCTAATTTCTAGGGTTCGAATTAGGGATTTAGGGTTTACAGATTAGAGGAAAATTGGGGTGTTACATCTTGGCTTATTGCAACAATCTTTAAATTCTTGAATCAATAAAATCATTTTTTATAAAAATTCTATTGTTTTCTTGATTTTCGTTCAAGGTTTTTATATGGTTGTTTTTTATGCCTAAATATATAAATTTTGAAGTTTTTAGATGTAACTAAGATGACTTTTAAGTTTCTAATCCCGGACATAAGGTTTAGGTGGTGTTCAGAGAGGTTTTCGATGAGTTTCGGTTATGTTTTATGGTGTTTTTAGGGACTATCATGTCTTGGTCCGACTTGAGGGATGTTTGAGTGTGTTATAATGCACTGGTTTTTATGCTTGAATCAGGTCAAGAGGTAGAGGAACAAGTTTGAGAGAGATTGGAAAGCTGAATCGTATTTTTGGGTGACTTATCATGCAAGTTTCGGTAAATCAGTGAGTGGATCATGAGAGTGGGCTGCTATGATAGTGTTTTACTTTGTTTTTCAAAGGTTTAGGGGTTTAGGGAATGTGTGAAAAATCTCCCTATACTCGAAAGTAAGTTTAAAGTATTACTTTCTTAAAGGTTCTCATATTATGCCGTATTTTTACTATGTTATTTGTCATGTTCTTGTTATGTTATGCATATGTGATTATGCATGTATATAAATTCTCATGAGACTTTTTTTAAAGAGATTTTATATGCATCCGATGTTCTCACGGTTTTGTTTTGAAAAATAAGTTAAAAATTGTTTTATCAGTTTTTGCAAGTGATGCGTGAAAAGTGGGATACATGTGATTTGAATTCTGTTTTAAATTAAGTTTTGAGCATTGATTTTTAATAATATATTTTCTATTTAAGTGATGAACCTTATGGATTAAGTTGATCGATCAATAGGATATAAAGTGCACTATAAACATTAAAAAGTCATACGTGTGAAAAGTTCTTGTATGTTGCATTCTGACTTTTAGTCTAATGTTGTGTGATGGGAGTAATACTGTCACATACGGGTTGATAGGAGTAGTATTGTCACCGGACACCAAGGTGAGATTTATCATGTTGAGAGTAGTATCAACATGCGCATGCTCTGAAAGTAGTACTATCATGTGGTTTCCCGCTTATCCTAACGATTTAGAGTAGTACAAATCGGATCACTAGCACCAATATATGTTTTTACTTTTCAAAGGTAAGTGTCATGGTTTTTACTTGATTGCATATGGTATTATGCATGTGAGGTTTTGTGTATCGATATGCATGTGATTTGAGCATTGCTATGTTGTTAGCATGTAAGACTTTAGCTTTGTGCATTGAGATGTATGTGTAAGCATTGCTATGTGAGTAGCATGTAAGACTTGTGTTTTAGTTTTTAAAGCATGTGATTTCGAAATGGTTTTTACTAAACTTTAATGATGACATTGTTAGTCATGGTTTGATGACACTTACTGAGTTTTAAAAGTAACGTTATTAGCCATATTTGTTTTATTTTATAAAGAGCATGATATATTTTTAAATTGATGAAATTGATTTAATATGGGCTGCATTGCAAGGTGCTTTTATGCTTGTTTTTATTCACTCACTAAGCTTATGCTTACCCTTTCATTTACCTTGCAATGCAGAGTAAATAAAGTTGAGGTAGCAAAGGGAAGCAAGGATCCAAGTAATCGCCAAGTAAAAGTTCAAGTATGTCTTTATAACATTAGTAGTAGTGAGAGAGTAATGGGGATGAGTTACAATGTTAAGAATATTTTTATGATGATGAGACTCGTAGTAGTCGTATGCTTATACATGTTTGATGTTTATCAACATTGTTATTGCTTGAATGATAGCTTTATGAACCTAGGTGTTTTAGGTTATTTTGGTATTTGAATCCTATTTAGTATATTCTTATATTGATGAGTTATTTTGAGAATTGATTTATGGGGATTTGAAGTTATGATAAGTGATGTTTTCTTTGATAAAGTATGCTTATGTATTGTGTGTATTGTTTATGGAACTAAGTGATGATGCATCTAGAGAATATGTTGTGAGATGTGGTTTATGCCTTTAGGTACTTATATGTGTTTAGAAAGTCTTTGATTTCCGTTGTAATTGAACTCAGTCCTTGCATGAATATATAGGATCTAATTAAAGAATCTAGATAAGATAAAAAAAATAATCGTTTAATTTTTTAGGGTTGTTTATCGTGGCGAGTCTCCGGATTAGCCTCGGTATTTCCCGTGTAACTCTTTCAAGTCGGGTGGTATCTAGACTGGGTCGAGGTGGTTACAAATTATAATAGTTTAATACGTTTAATGATTGTTTTGTAATATTTGAATAATTCAATGATTAAAAAGATCATTTTATCATAGTTTAGTGATTATTTGCGTACTTTATCTAAAAATTTATAATAAATTTCAATTAATTTAAACACGGACCACATTAACTGAAATTTATTTGGTTCGATTAATAATATTTAAAAAATTAGCTTGATTAATGGTTAAAGAGAAAATTTTCAATTTATTTGATTTGGTTACCGGTCGAATTAACTAAATACACACTCCTAATTGCTAGTTTGCGTGACTTTATTGTATAAGGTCAAAAACACTACTTGAACTTCATTCGACGCGTTTTTTTTTCAAAAATACATGTTTACATGTTTGAGGTCAAATTAAACAAAAAAACATTCATTTAAAGTGTTTGAAGGGACCATTTGTGATATGCGTGTGCATTATTCAGTTTTAACCGAATTAGCCGACCGAACAAAAATTATTTCGATTAATTTGGTCGGTTAATTTTTGGTAAATTCGGTTAACAGTTAATTTTTAGTAAATTCGGTTAACGGTTTTTTTTAAAAAATTTTGGTTATTGGTTAATTCAGTTCGAAATTGGTTAATTAATCGAATTAACCGAAATTATTTTATATTAAATATTTTATATATTATATATACTTATAGTCGTTTAACTTTTAACAAATTATAAAATGTTCATTAATTTTTTATATTATAAAATAGCCATTAAATTTTGTATTAAATTAGTATAAAATAAAAGTTTAATGACTAAAAAATTATTTTAGCATAATCTAGTAACCCTATTATAGAATTAACCAAAATTTATAATAAATTTTGGTTAATTCGGCTAATTAACTGAAATAATTTGGTTCGATTAATTCGGTTAAAGATAATTTGATTCAGTTAACATTAAGATTTTAAAATTTTCGATTAATTCGGTTTTAGTTAATTCAGTTCAGCCATTGACCGAGTTAACTGAATGCACACCCTATATAATATAAATATATTTAATAATATGATCACCATTTTATAATAAACCCATAAATTTAATATCTATTTTATAATATTCAAAAGTTAGCTGATGAAAACAAATATTTATACAAATATTCAGAACAACACGGTGACCGTTTTATAATAAAACTATAAATTAATATTTATTATATAATATTTTACAATTGAATGACCAAAATAGATATTTTAAAATAATTCAATGACTATTATTAAATAAAAAAAAAGTTAGAGTGAGTTTACCTGAGCATATAACCAGGGTTTTTATTTTATTCCTTTGTTATTGTAAATTGTATAAAAACAGGAAGAGAAAAGTAAAAACAAAAAGAGAAATAAAAGCTCGGTTTCTCGTATTCTTCTCTGGCTCTCTCTGGTGGTGGAGTCATTGGGTGCGGCATTGGATTTCTAATCTAATCAACGCGTACGTTAGCTTCCGTCGTATCTAACCGGCGCCCCCGACGGTACGCCTTTATCTGTCCCTTCTGATTCTTTCAATTTCCTAGCTTTTATATCAATGCTGAAACCCTAATCGGTAACTAGAATAAGTTTCTCTGTCTCTCGACCTATTATTTTCCTTTTCATTTGTTTGCTACTTTGAAACTGATCTATTTTGTTTATTCATTAGCTCGTTTTGATGTTTTTTCGTAATGTTTTGATCAGGGAGTATTAGGGTTTTGATCGGTTTATTATCTGATCGTTTGGTTTGCGAAGATAGATCTGTTGAAGGAAGTGAGATATAGGGTTAGGGATTTGATGCTTTGGTGGGGATTATCAGATTCCATCAAATGGGTAAACATGATGGGTCAGATTCTCAGCTGGCAAATTCCGGAGTTGGGAATAACTTTGTTTCAGTCAACCTGAACAAGTCCTATGGCCAACAATCATCTAAGCATCACTATCATTCGCATTATTCAGGTTCTTATGGGTCAAACAGGGGACGAACCGTTGCTGGTGGCAGAGGAGGGGGAGGAATGGTGGTTCTTTCACGGCCTCGTAGCTCCCAAAAGGCTGGGCCCAAGTTATCTGTTCCACCCCCATTGAATTTACCATCTTTGAGAAAGGAGCATGAGAGAATGGATTCTTTGGGTCCGGGTGGCATGGTTGCCAGTGGTGGGATTTCTGGAAGTGGACCAAGGCCTACTTTGTCAGGGATGGGATGGTCGAAGCCTGTTACAGTTGCTTTGCAGGAGAAAGAAGGATGGCACGATCATCATTTGAATTCTGTGGTTGATCATGGTTCAAATACCGATGATGGCATCAGTAGAGGAAATGGTGGTGTTTATGTACCACCTTCGGCTAGGCCAGGTGTCGTGGGGCCAACTACCTCGATGTCTGCTTTAGCTCAAAGTACACTGTCATTGGATAAAGCTACAGTGTTCCGGGGTGAGGATTTTCCTTCATTGCAGGCAGCCTTGCCTATTGTTTCAGGGACTGAAAAGAAACATATGGATGGTCTGAATCAGAAAGAGAAGCCATCTGCAATTGAGGAGCCGTCTAATGAGCAAAGGGATGGTTCTCGTTCAAGTTCGGTTATTGATATGCGTCCTCAATTGCAGTCAGGAAGAATTGCTGTTGGCAATGGATTGAGTGAGAATGGTAGTGAAGGACATGGTGTAATTGGTTCTCGTTTATTAGAGCAAGGCAGGAAGCCTGATGATTTTTTTCCGGGGCCACTTCCATTGGTTCACTTGAATCCAAGATCTGATTGGGCTGATGATGAACGTGATACAGGTCGGGGTCTTACAGATCGGGGAAGTGATCATGGATATTTGAAAAATGAAGTCTACTGGGATAGAGATTTTGATATGCCAAGGGCGGGTGTGCTTCCACACAGACCAGCACATAGTCTCTTTGACAAGTGGGGGCAGCATGATAATGAAACCGGACAAACTCCTTCCACTGAAGTCTCTAAATTGGACCCTTATAGCAGAGATACAAAACTACCAAGCAGAGAAGGGCGTGAAGGAAATTCATGGAGAGTTTCTTCCCCTCTTCCTAAAGAGAAAATTGGTTCCCTTGAAATTGCAAGTGACACAAATATTTTTGGCTCAAGGTCTTCTAGTGTGAACAGAGAAAAAGAGAATAAATATATTTCCTCACCTTTAAGGGAAAATGCTGGGTATGATGTTGGAAGGAGGGATGCAGGTTATGGAAATGGAGAAAGAAAAGCTTGGGTCAACACAACAGATTCATTTAGTAGTAGAGTCTCAGAAAGGAATGTAAGGGACCGTTACAGCAATGAACAGTACAATAGATACAAAGGTGATACTTTCTATAGTAGCTCCTTGTCAAAATCATCTTCTTCTGGTGGTAAAAGATTTCTTTCTAATAACCCTGTACTAAATCTTGGTATAGCAAAACGGCCATTGTCCAAGAATGAAAAACCTTATTTGGAAGACCTTACTGGATTTGATGGACGGGACCCTTTTGATAACAACCTTGTTGGGATCATCAAGAGAAAGAAAGATGTGCTTAAACAAACTGATTTTCACGACCCCGTCAGAGAATCATTTGAGGCTGAACTTCAGAGAGTACAAAATATGCAAGAGCAAGAGCGGCAGCGAATTGTTGAAGAACAAGAAAGAGCTTTGGATAAAGCTCGTAGAGAAGAAGAGGATAGACTGAAGTTGGCAAGGGAACAAGAAGAGCAGCAGAGAAGGTTAGAAGAAGAAGCTAGGGAAGCTGCATGGAGAGCTGAACAAGAGCAGTTGGAAGCCTTTCGAAGGGCAGAAGAACAGAGGATTGCCAGAGAAGAAGAAAAACACAGGATTCTTATGGAGGAGGAAAGGAGGAAACAGGCTGCTAAACAAAAACTCTTAGAGTTGGAGGAAAGGATTGCCAAGAGGCAGGCTGAAACAGGAAAGAGTGGCAGTAATATTTCTGCTGGAGCAGATGAGAAAATTTCAGGTGTGGCAAAAGAAAGAGACATGTCAAAAGCAACAGATGTGAGCGATTGGGAAGATGCTGAAAGGATGGTCGAAAGAATCACAACTTCAACATCTTCTGATTCTTCTGGTTTAAATAGACCCTTTGAAATCACTTCTCGGCCTCACTTCTTTAATGCTTCTGAATTTTCAGATAGAGCTAAGCCCTTTAGTTCATGGAGGAGAGATGTATTTGAAAATGGAAACAGCTCTGCTTTCACTGGGCAAGAGACAGAAAATGGTAACCATAGCCCTAGGCGAGATGGATCTATTGGCGGTAGGCCTTTTCCAAGGAAAGAGTTTTATGGAGCACCCCCATACATGTTTTCTAGGCCTTACTATAAGCCAAGGGTTCCGGAGTCCCACATGGATGATTTTGGTCAGACAAAGGTTCTTCAGAGTTGGAATGTTTCTGCAGAGGGTGATTGCCATGGCAGAAATACTGAGATTGAATCTGGATATATTGAGAATATAACCGAGAATTATGGTGATGTGGCACGGGGGCAGCATTGCCATGGTATTATTTATCCTCCTAACCCTGAAAGATTATATAACAATCCTGAGGGTGACGGGCTTACTTCCTTCGGGAGGTCACGATATTCTTTGAGGCAGCCTCGTGTTTTGCCTCCTCCGTCTTTGTCTTCAATGCAGAAAACCTCGTATAGAGGTGAGACTGCGTTTCCCGGTCCATCAACATTCCTAGAAAATGAGATACAATCTGCTCATGCTGGAAGAGGTGAATTTGACTTGGAGGGAGTTTATGATAGTGGTCGTCAAGATGAACTTGGACAGCGAAGAATTATAGATCGTCAAACTGATAATACCAATAATGAAGCTCTGAAAGTTGATGATTCACAGTCATCCCTGTCTGTGTCAAGCCCCCCAGATTCCCCAACACATCTCTCTCATGATGAGTTGGATGAGTTTGGAGATTCTACGATGATAACAGTTGAGGAGGGTAAAGAGGTTGAGTTGTCAGGGCAGGGGATTGAACCCCTTACCACTGAAACTGGGAACGAGAATGCTCAGATTGCTGTAAATTCTATTTCATCTGGTGAAGATGATGAATGGCCTATTGATAACAATAAACATTTGCAGGAGCAAGAAGAATATGATGAGGATGAAGATGGATACCAGGAAGAAGAAGAAGTGCATGAAGAAGATGATGGCAATGTTGACCTCACTCGGGAGTTAAATGAAATGCACCTAGAGGATAAACAGTCACCTGACATGATGGACAACTTGGTGTTGGGCTTCAATGAAGGGGTTGAGGTGTGCATCCCAAATGACGAGTTTGATGAAAGTTTGAGGAAGGAGGACTCTGGGTATGCAATATCACAGATTTCTGTTGGCTCTGAAGAAGAAAAGGCATCTTTTGATGGGATAAATAGTGATAGAAAACCCCTTCAGTCCTTGGATTCATCTTCTCAATGTAGTTTAGATAATTCTAGAACCTTCCAGGAAACTAAGAAGCCAGTGCTGGATCTGATTGTTCAACCTACTGCTGATCCTAAGTCATGTGAGCTAATGGATAATGTGGGTGTTACTGGTAGCTCCAATGAGTTGGCCGAACATACCCTCCCCTATTCTGCCGTAACTGCTTCCCATTCATCTTCTGGTCTGAGTGGCACACCTACTTCTGTTCCTACTCAGGCTGATGTACCTATAAAACTCCAATTTGGGCTGTTTTCAGGCCCTACTTTAATACCTTCCCCAGTTCCAGCCATACAGATTGGTTCAATGCCTCTTAATTTGCATCCTCAGGTTCGAGTTGGACAATCTCCCAGCCAAATGCATCCATCACAGCCTCCTCTCTTTCAGTTTGGTCAGTTAAGGTATACATCTACTATTTCCCAGGGTATGCTTCCATTGGCTCCACAATCTATGCCTTTTGTCCACCCAAATGTTTCAGCTAACTTATCCCTCAACCAGAACCCTGGAGTCCCTTTTCAGCAGTCCAGTCAGGACATTTCTATGCATAATCTAATGAAAACTGAAGTTTCATCTCTTCTGGACAATCAGTCAAGTCTTTCAACTTCCTGGGATTTATCACATGCGAATGTGTTGAAAGATGGAAGTTCCATACCGGCCAGAGAAAGCAGAGAGAATGTTGTGACACAACGTAGTCATGTGGGGATATTAAATATTGGAGAGAATACAACTAGGTCAGACTCAAGTTTCCTTTCAGAAGATCAGGGGCAGCAGAATTCAGTTTACAGGGACTCCAAATCCTTGTCTGGTAAACAAGCTGGTGGTGATGTTCAAAATGTGCTAGCATCTTCCCAGTCAGATACAAAAGATGAGGATTTAAGTGGGATAAGAGGCCAAACATATAGTAATAGGGGGAAAAGGTATGCCTTTACAGTTAAAGGTTCAAGATCTGCTTTTCTTGCTTCCGAGACTTCTCGCCAAGAGTCTACTGGATATCAAAGGAGGGCTCGCCGTCCTCGAACAGAGTTTAAAATTAGGGAAGATTACGATAAGCAGTCTTCTGGAATGGTTTCTTCAAACCAAATGAATCAAGTAGGGTTGGGTGAGAAGTCAAGTGCCAATGGGAGTTCTGGATTTTCTACAAGAAAAGGGGTGAGAAAAACTGTGAATAAGTCGAAGCAGACAGTTGAATCAGAATACTCCACTTCAGTTCTGGGCAGTTTTCGGGAGATAAACTCTGGGAACAGGAATGAAAAGAGATTGGGAAAAGAACCATTAATGCGGAATCTGAATGTCCAACACTCTGAAGAAAATAATCTTAAGAGTGAAATCGAAGAGGATGTAGACCCTCCTTTGGAAAGTGGCATTGTGCGTGTATTTGAGCAACCTGGAATAGAAGCAGCCAGTGATGGAGATGACTTCATTGAGGTTAGATCAAAACGGCAAATGCTGAATGACAGGCGTGAGCAGAGAGAAAAAGAAATCAAAGCAAAGTCTCGGATGGCAAAGGTTGTAATGCACATTGAACTAAAACCTTTTTCATGACTTCACAGTTAGACTTTCCCTTTCTTTTTGCTGGTTCAGTGCAACAGGACCATGTTACTTACCTTAATATTTTTATGTTATTGAACAGATGCCAAGGAAACCTCGTTCAATTCCTCAAAGGTCCACTGCCTCAGTGAGTTCCAATAGAACTGCTTCAGCAAGTGGCGAAGAAATGAGAAATGTCCGCCCTGATTTTGTTGCCACCGAGGAACAGGATCTGTCAAATAGTGAACCATCAACAGGATCCGTTGCAACTTCAGTATCCCAATCCTTGGCTCCAATTGGTACTCCTGCCGTTAAAAACGATGCACAGACCAATATACGAACGCAGACTCTGAAGTATATACCTATATAGAAGCTGTCATTTACAAATAAAAACTATGCATGCAAAGTGCTAAATCTGCTGATTTTCTACAGGTCACTCCAGACAAGCTCCCTTCCAACTGCCTCAGGTTGTGGACCCATAGGATCAGGCTTCATGTTTGAGCTTGAGAATAAAGTTCTTGATAATGTTCAGACATCTCTGGGTTCGTGGGGTAATTCATGCACCAATCAACAGGTACGATTAGATTTATTTGACATATTAACTTCTGTAGGAGTTTAGTGTTGCCCTCTGTTTCTAGATCTGCAACTCTTTGGATTCTGATAATTTCTCAATTTTGCCTTTTTTGCATCTTCTCACCAGTTTTCATTTGATCTTTAATCTCCGCATGTTTTGTATTCTGACTGATTGACTGCATAGCGCCCAGGGTCAATGTCATTTTTATCTTCAGAATCAGATTGATTTTACTAGCATGCCTTCCTATTGTTTTTGGATGCTTTTTCTAAACTTCGCTTCAACATCTTTAACTTAGGTTGGAGGAGTTCTGCATATGTTGCACCCTAATGTATAATTTTATGCACGTCTCTTGTGCGATATCTGTTCTATATTGAGTATCATTGAACTTAACATTATGAAACTTGCTTGAACTGTTATTTATTTTCTAGCACATCGATGTGATTATTTGTTTTTGATTGATGTCCTTAGTCTGTGTTTATCCTGCATTATGATGCTTGTAGATGCTGCTATTCATTCTTTAATTGTTTGGATGGTAAACCTGATAGTCCGAAATGGATTTGGCTGCAACATGTAGGTACTGACACAGGTCCAAAATGATGAATTGAAGTCTTCTCAAGTTAATATTTGTGCTCCTATTGGAGATCACGCTAGCCCCATTACTGATGCTAGCATGTTATTGAAGGACAATTCATCTCCTGCCGCAAGTCCAATAAATACTTTGCTTGCTGGGGAGAAAATACAATTCGGTTGGTGTATTCTTTTTTCCTGATATTATGTATATTTTTGGAATTACTATTGTTCTTTCTAAGTTGTCGTTTTATACAGGAGTAGTTACATCTCCGACAGTTATCCCTTCTGGTGTTCGTGTTATTTCGCACGGGATTGGCCCTCCAGGAGTACCAGGACCATCTCGATCAGAAATTCAAATCTCCCACAATGTTTCTGCAGCTGAGAATGACTGCAGCTTTTTCTTTGAGAAAAAGAAACAGTCAAATGAATCTTGTGTTCATCTGGAAGATTGTGGAGCTGAAGCCGAAGCAGCTGCTTCTGCTGTTGCTGTTGCTGCCATTACTAGTGATGAGATTGTTGGGAAAGTTACTAGTACCTGCACTGTTTCTGCTTCTGATGATAAAGGCTTTGGGGGTGCAGACATTGATGTTATCAGTACAGGTAATTAGTTATACTAGTAATCTGTAGTCACAGTAGCCATGTATTTTTTGCTTGTGTTGATGTTAATAACTTCGTTTCCATTTTGTTTTGCAGGTGATGGTAGTCGGCAAGTAGCAAGTCAATCCAAGGCGGAAGAGTCTCTTATTGTCTCTCTTCCGGCAGACCTTTCTGTTGAGAATCCACCAATATCTTTGTGGCCACCTTTACCTAGTCCACAGAATTCAAGCCAAATGATTTCTCATTTTCCTGGAGGCCGCCCTTCACAATTCCCCTTCTATGAGATGAACCCCATGATGGGGGGTCCAATCTTTGCCTTTGGACCACACGAGGAATCTTCATCTAGCCAATCACAGTCCCAGAAGAGTAGCTTGCCGGCTTCAGGTTCCCTAAGTTCCTGGCAACAATGCCCATCTGGAGTAGATTCCTTCTATGATCCTGCGACAGGATTCACTGGCCATTTTATCCCCCCACCTGGAGGTATCCCCGGGATTCGAGGCCCACCCCATATGCTTGTGTATAACCATTTTGCTCCAGTTGGACAGTTCGGACTAAGTTTCATGGGTGCAACCTACATCCCATCTGGCAAGCAACCGGACTGGAAGCACAACCCTACTTCTGCAAGTGGCGAAGGGGATGCAAACAATTCTAACATGACAGCATCACAGCATAATTCTACTAACATGCCTCCTCAAATTCAGCATCTTGGACCTGGCCCTGCCTCTCCTCTTCTGCCCATGGCATCTCCACTTGCTATGTTTGATGTTTCTCCTTTCCAGGTAAAATCAACAAACCTCAAACTATTAAACTGTCATCTTCCTGAATTATTACGCCTGCAATTTTGGGGGAGCCTAGCCCTTCTTTTCCAAATTAAGTTGTGTCTTCTGCTCAGAAGTGAGTTGCCGACATGGATGTTCCAGAAGTAGTTAATCAGTGCTTTTGGACTGAATTTTATTTAATAGGTTCATTTTTAATGCTGGATGATACGATATGTCATAGTTTTTCCTTCGGTTTGACAATTTAAAACTCTATTTCCCAAGTTCTCTGACCTGGCTAATGCACTCATCTCAAAAATTTTTCCTTCAGTCGACTCCTGACACGTCAGTCCAAGGTCTCTGGTCACACATTCCTGCTCCACCTCTGCAGCCTGTTACATCATCACTCTCATTGCCGCAACAGGCAGTTGTACCACCTTCTGGGTTCAACCAGGGACCTCCTATTGACAAGTCATTGGGTAGTGACAGATTCCTCGAGACCCAAACATCAACACTCTCAGGCAGCAATCCGAAGTATCCTGTGACGACAGATGCAACCATCACCCAGTTGCCTGATGAACTAGGTTTAGTGGAACCATCTACTTCCTCTTCAGCTCATGTTTCTAAGAACTTGTCCCTCACCAAAGTTGCAGATGCTGCCAATACTGATGTCCAAAAGGATGGTATTAAAAGTACAGTCAAGGCTCCATCATCCCAACAAAAGAATATCTCATCTTCCCAGAATTACAGTCACTCCTCCGGGTACAGTCATCATCGAGGAAGTGGAGTTTCACAAAAGAATGGCTCGGGTGAATGGATCCATCGAAGAATGGGTTTCCATGGAAGAAACCAATCCGTTTCTGGAAAGGTGAAGCAGATTTATGTGGCTAAACAAAGCAGTAAAGGTGCATCAACATGATGATGGATCAATAAGTAAAGAATCTTCTCTGGTTAAAAGTCTAAAGAGATTGAAGGAGTTGAGCATTTAGAATTTTGCCAGATATCTAAATCTGGTTTCCCTGATGAATATGTTCTGTACTGGCTAATAAAGAGCAGTTTTGGTTTTGGTTTTGGTTTTGTTTTGATTTGTAGACAGGAAGAGATTTGGGGATTTATTTGTGTTATTGATATCTGTTGGACTTGGCTCCCTTTCCTTTGTGTAAAGGAGCTCTATCATCTTCAAGTATTAATCATAATTTAGAATGACCTGAGTTACATCCAATTTTATGACCATTCATCTTTTCATTTTGTTAAGTCATTTAATTATTTAAATAATATCAATTAGGTCCTTAACTGTTAAAAGTTAGTACTTAATTATTTAAGTGAAATCAATTAGGTCCTTAACTATTATATCATCTAATCAAATGAACTTAATGGAATATCAATTAGTTAATAGTAATTACAGTAATATATGTTCTAGAATATAATCTCCACCATTTGATATTGATACAATTAATCACTCTGTGATACTCAAACTCGTGACCTTTAAGAATAACAATCGTTTCTTTAACCATTTGAGCTAAAGGGCTTGTGCTCAAATATAACACTTTCATCAAAGGAATTCTCTTATTCCTCAATTATTTCACCTCTTAAGTTAGGAATATGTCAATTCTTCTTTATAAGCAAAACTAAAGTAAATTTTCATCGATTCGAATCACATAATATAATATAAATAAAATGGATAATTGAGATTAATTTACGGATAGAATTCTTAAGTTAAGAACATGTCAATCCTTCTTTGCTTGCTGGGGGAGAGAATTTAATTTGATTGATGTTGATTAGTAAAATAACGAGAATTAGAGATGATGGTTGGACGATAATTCTGATTAAAATGTTAAGTCGAGGTATTATATATGTGTGCTACTTGTTCTAATTGTGAGCAAGTTGAAGGGGGTTTTTGTATAAATTTAAATTTTTTGTGTACTTATTTGTAAAGAATATTAATGATGGATTTATTATTATCATTTAATTTGAAAGAAAATTAAAGATTTTTAAATTTAAGATATTTTTCATTGAAACATGCATCTTATTTGCGTTTAAAGGGACAAAAAAGAGTGAATTATAAATTGTAAGATTCAATTGTCTCCGATAATGATAGTGGGTGGCTATCAAATGTGAGATTTTGGTTTAATTAAAAGGTCAAATTAATATTTTATATAAATACTAGAGGTCAAATTAATATTTTATTTAAAATTTAAGGATTTAACTAATATTATATATAATATTTAGGTAATATTATATCAATATTTTTATTTTATTTTTTATTATACATTTATACCCTGTTAATAGGGGTGTTCAAAATTATCCGACCCGAAACAAAAATATCGGGTAATTCCCGAAAAAAATTATCCGACCGGGATCAGGTATTCGACCTGAGAATTAGTGGGTCGGGCTTGGACCAAAAATTGTAAATTTTCGGATATCCGACCCGACCCGATTAGTTTTATTATATATATTAGTTTTAAATTATATTTTTATGTTAGATTTCTTTAATATTTATACTTAAAATTAAATTTAAATCTCTAAATTAGTTTTATGTTTGTATTATATATTTTTAGGTTTTAAAAATTTTGAATATATTTTTATTAATTTACTAATACCGAAAGAAAAAACGAGATTAATACTTTTAATATCATTTTAGTGATAAAATTTAATAAATATAGATGTATATATAAATTCAAATATTCTAAAATTAACTTAAAACCACTCTTTTTTATGTTTGGTTATGTATTATAAATTTTTAAAATTTATATGTTTAATATATATTTTTAATTTTAAAATAAAAAAATAAAAATTATAAACAGGGTACCCGTTACCCGATTAGCCGGGTACCTGGGTTTTACGGGTACTCGATAACAAATACCCGATTTAAATGAGCCGGGACACGGGTCAATTTTTTATGACCCGAAAGAACCGGATACCCAATAATGAACACTCCTACCTGCTAATAATTTTTTAAAAAATTATACTTTTATTATAATTGTTTTTAAAAAATCGCTTTTTGTAAGACGCGAGTTTAAAAATCATTTTCTATAGAACACGACTTTGGTGTAATAAGATAAAACAAATATTTTTTGCGTCTTCTATATAAAAATTATTTTCTGTAAAATATAACTTTGAAAATCACTTTATGTAGAAAGCGACTTTTACTCTTGTGCACGGACAGAGAGATTTCTAACTAAAATAGGAAGGGGTCTATATGTAATAAAATAATTAATGAGGGATATCAATTTAATATTACCTAATATTTAAGGCCAGATTAAAAATTAACTTATTTTATTATACATCACATCATCAAACTAACCTGAGTCAACAAAACAGTGACTAAAATACAATAAATCAATAACATAAATTATCAAAATATAATAGATTGATTATATAAATGACTAAAACATAACTTTTTTAAATCAATGAACAAAACCGAACATTTATAAAACAAAAGAGATCTATTTTGAGAATTTACCCTTTAGCATATCTTACCCAATCGCGCGATTCTGTCCCTTTATCGACCGATCTCGCGCGATACTGGTCGCGCGACTCTTTCGTCTTTCGACCGATCTCGCGCGATAACGCGGAGGAAACGTTGGGATAAATCAATCTTTTAGGTGTTCAGCAGAAATCCTTTTGCCTCTGTAACAATGGCGTCTTTCTCTTTACGCACCCGTCTTCAGGCTTCTGCACTGAGCAAGAAACGTTCTAGATCCAAGGCTAAGCATGTAAGTATACTTTCCGCTGCAGTTTTTGTTTCTATTCTTAAATATGTTGTTAATTATATTACTGATATGGTGATCAGGGGAAGAAAGAGATGAAGAACATGGAGGAGAGGTTCAAAAGGTTGAAATCAGATATGGAGGAGATAAGCGAGGAGCAAAGGAACATCAGGGAAGGGCAAAGACAAGTTAAAGAAAAATTTGTAATGATTGAATCGGAGTGCGAGGAATTGAAGAGGGAAACTAGATCTATAATTCAGCAAAGTGCGAGGACACAAGTTAAACTTGCTCTCATGTTTCGCATCCTCAAAGCAAGGGAAGCCGGCGAGTTGAGTACCGCCGCCACTCTCACTGAAATGCTCCGGTGAGTTTCTTAAATATTTATGATACTATTAATATGTGTGTACAAAAGTCTATTACATGCTTCTTTTAGGTTAGTTCTAACATTCAATCTATATATAGTATGCTCAATTAGTACTATCTTATGAGTCTTAACAGTGAATTCTCTATATTTGAGTCCATTTGAATGAGCAATGAATTTTTAGAAAAATATTGATATATGCTTTTGTATTAAAAAATTCTGCTTGGCTTATTAACCTATTATGGGTAGGTTTTAGGGTTGTAAATGAACTTTACATTCAGAAGTTTGTTTATGTTTGTTTGTTTATTGAACAAAATTGAACAAGATTTTTTTATTCGTTTAATTAAATGGACGAAAAACGAATAAAGGGTTTGTCCGTTCTTTTTATGTTCATGAATGTTAGGTAATCTGTTCGTTTATGCTATATGCTCAATTAGTATTATCTTGTTTTATCTTGTTAACGAACGAACATGAACAATTTATATTCCTTAATGAACGAACACGAACAAGAAATTTGTGTTCGTTTATATTCGTGTTCGTTCATTTGTTCAATTAAAGTGTTCATTCATTTGTTCAATTAAAGTTAAACGAACGAATATGAACACACTTTTGTTCGTGTTCGTTCGGTTCATTTACAGGCCTAGTGATTTTTTTAAGGTTACTGTTAACTGTTGAACCAAAAATTCACATACAATATATATGTGTATATAACACTGGTAATTTATTAAATTGTATTAAGAAATATGAAGAGGATCTGGCTAAACTTTGGCAAACTAAAGGGTAAAAGAATGGATTATTTTCTTTTGAGGAGGAATGAACAATTTTGCCATGTTATGGTTTCCCCTGGCTACTTGCTCCGTGGTTCTTACTTGAATTGTTCAAGCAATGACACTGATAATCTCTTAAAAAATGCATGATTTAGCACTCATTTTTACTTATGTCTCCCGTAAGAATCAGACATTTTCCAGGAAGTTAATTGCTTGCTGTGAATCATCATCCTCTGGGAAGCAATTCGTACAGATTATTTGTCGAATGGTTCTGCAATCATGGTACAAGTACTTGGTCCTAGTAGCAGATATTCTTGGCTATGTCTAAAATTGTAGTATCTGGAAATACCTGGCTGAGGAATAGGAGCAAAGAGATGGCAATAACTTTGTTTGAATAAACCCAGTTTTAAGTCTTGAACTCCCTTAGAAACGATTGTGTTGATGATTAATAATTCCCTATTGTGATACTGCCGAATTTACACACTTTATTCAAGTTCATGATCCATATGGGGCAAGTCCGGTGAAGTGTGTCTACTCACGAGATTCATCGTTTCATTGTGTATTACATTTCTTCTTTTCTTATGCAGTGAAATAGTCGGAAGAGAGAGGGAGGAAAACGAAGCTGACATTTGAATGGCTCCGGTAGGCTTCCTCCGCGCCGCTGCCTGAAATAGTAAGGAATAAAACTGTGACAACTAAGTGAATGCTAAACTGCTGCTGCTACCTATGTTTCGTATCTACCATCAACTTCTTTTTCATGCATGGTATGTTAACTTTCAACTTAGTGAACTCTTTTCTGTTATGTGTCTGGGTTTGAATATTACCTATGTGAAGACTCTAAAACAAATGATGTTCAAGTAAACTAGCCAGGGTTATTATCCTGAAGACTGAACATTTGGTTGTTTGCTTTAATCTTGTGCATTGTTCTCCTTCTTCAGTCTGAAACTAGCATTTGATTTTAGTAAACGTTTCATATAATTTGATGGAAGTATTAGCATTTGATTTTAGTTAACTGCGTACACCCGGTTTTGGTGGATGAGTCTCGTAACGAGGATTTTTTGTATATACGATGTCTTAAACTCGTGATCTATTTAAGTGATACCAAGCTATTAACCTGTTAGTGAAGTATTAGCATTTTAGTATGCCTTTAATACGTTGGTTAATTCTAACTGCACGTTTGATTCTAACTACACGTTGGTTTAGGTAATAATCATAATTAAGCAGTCTTATTGAATTAAATGGAATTGGGATAACTCTTACTTGCCCCAATTTTTATGTTCATAATTGAAAAAAAACTACACATTACTAGGTCGTAAATAAGATTCGTGAGTTATTCGAATTCAATTCGGTTAAAGTTTAATTTGATTGAACTCGATTTGAATTTAAACTTGACTCGATTTCTTAACGAGTCAAGTTGAGTTATTTGATATTTGAATTTAAAAAAATTATGAGCTACTTGAAAATAAAATATACTAAATTCTTATTTTTTTATAATTTAAATTTTAAATTTCTAAACTTAAAGCCCTAAATATAAGCCTAAAATCTAAATCATAAATTTTAAACTTGACATTCTAAACTTTTAATCTTTAAACTAACCCTTTTATATCTTAAAATTAATAAGTTTGAGTTTACGCAATTTGTTTATCAATTTTTTTTCTTGATAGAGTTTTAAATAAGACGTGATAGATGATAAGCTATTTGAATTTAACACATTCAAAGATCTGTCAACACTTACTTGAATGAGTTTGAATCAAGCTTAGACTCAACTTGAGTTTTTAATGATCCGAGTCGAGTTTAGATTTTTTAAACTCGTTAAAAATTATTCAAGTTCAAACTCGACTTAAAATCTTAATAAATCAAGTCGAATTCAATACTACTCGAGTATTTTTCATCCCTATAGAGGACAAATAGTCACGATGTTTTTTCAATCTTTTTAATGTAGTTAGGATTTGTACTACCAAATGTGATATAAGAAATTAAGATTTAATTATATTCTGTCAATTAAATAAGTTTGAAATTAGATTATTCTGCAATATATGTAATTTTGGACACACATTTTCTTATTTGAAAAAAAAAAAAGTAAACATATTTTTATTTGGCCATTAACTATTTTCGTTAAAGAAAAATTACATGTTTGGTCCATTTAATTGACCATTTTCCCGTGGATCCTGGTACTGATTTTGATCCAATTATGGGCATAACGGATGAGGAGAATCCACTAAAAATTGTTGATAGTTCGAAAGGTTTCTGTTTTCGGACATAATTATTTTTTTTAAAATTAATTACGGTAATTATAATAATATTAATCACTCAATCATTATATTATAATATTGATGCTCAACCTGTAACTTTCAAGAATAATAATCATTTCTTTAACTAATAAAATAAGATAATTTATGCAGACACGATTATCTCTTGTTTCTTATAATAAGAATTCAGTTGATAATCACTCTTCTACATCGACAGGTCTTATTTTACGAGCCAACCGAACACAATAAAACTCTTTAGTTAAAACGTTTGAGGGTTAGAAAGTCCCGGATTGAAAAGAGTGGATTGTCTGGTTGGTTCAAATTGTCCCGGATTAAGAAGAGTGACCATTAATAATCTGGGACTTTTCATTTAAAGAAATAAAGATGAACAATTTGATCAATTGAACAAATATACTTACTCATATTAATAAATAAATAAATAAACTTTACACAAAATATAAATTATTTTATGATCAATAATTTAATAATTTAATCTCTGAATATAGCATTATAATTGTACTTTGTATATATAAAAAATTGAATCAGTCTGATATTCCTATAAGAACTATTGGGCTTGAAGGGCTCGATGGATAACCAATTAATTTCTTCAAGAGATGGAGAAATGATTATTTGGGTGGTTTGTTGTGGAAGCAAAAATATAAACAATAAACACAAGGATTTTAGAGTGGTTCGGCCTTCGAACAAGAACCTATATCCACTACCTTAGCTTCCTACTAAGGATTTCCCAAATTCACTAAGAATTTCAACCTTTTGAGGAACAAAGGGATAACCTTACGAACCTAGATTTTAGCCCCGAATCTAGCGTCCAAAGTTCACAACCCGAACTTTAAGAAAACTCTCAACAAAGAGAAATATTAGCAAACTTGATAATCCTTCTAACAAGGCTAATGTTTGCAATCTAAAGCACTCACTCAATCCTAATACACTTGAGCATACATTGACAATTTTAGCTCACAAGTGTTTTGTCTACCCAAAGGATGAGAATTAAGCTCTAAGACAAATTCTTGATCATATTGTTGTTTACAATGAAGCATTACCCTTCTCTTGATGTTTGATGCTTCCTTTTATCATCCCAAGTGAGTTTCTAGCCGTTGATGATCATTGAGATCAATTTAAAACCGTTTGGAGTTTATTTCAAGGCCTATTTCCTATTCTGATACAGGAGGTATCGATACCCCTGAAACTGGTATTGAAATGGTTGCTTTGGGAAATAGCCGTTGAACCTACAATTATGAAAAGGTATCAAAACTGATATCGATACCGCTCCTAGCCGTTGGGGGTTTTCATAAAAATGTTTATGACCGTTGGGGGTGTATCGAAACATGTATCGAAATCGGTATCGAAACCAAACCTCACAGTGGTGAAAGGGTATCGAAACGGGTATCGATACCACTGTGATTTTTTTTTAAAAACATGGCTGTATCGAAACACCTTGGAGGTGTAACGAAACGCCTAGGTTAAAATCACTTTTTTGGTTTCTTTAAATCATTTAAAACACCTTTTAGAAGCTTTTCAAAAACTTGTTAAATATATTTTCAAGTTGTTTGGAGTTTGGATATAAGAATCATTTTTAAAATCTTTTTAAATTAGTTTAAAATTATTTTTTAATTATTATATCAAAACATTAATTCTACGAAAACGATCTAAAGTAACGTGATTAGGAGTCAAATATAAAATTAACTTAAAATTGAATCAAGTAAATACAGAGAAGAAAAGAAAAGGATAAAATAATTGCATATAATTGTCAAAGCATTGAATGGCTGCTATTTTATTAATCATATTTAGCTTTATTTTCTATATATTATTTTTCTTTATATATTAAAACTATTATTTTAAAATAATCCATTTAAATTAAATCTCAAATAAAAGTTATCATTTAAAATATTTTTCTTTTTCTTGTAGTGCTAAATGGACCTACCCCATCTCCTTTGCTTTCCTGTTTTCCACTAACACTTGTACAAGAAACTTGAGCATAGGGTAGGTAAGATGCTTGTCTCCTTTTTAGTATTTGTTAAGATATAAAATTTAGGGTATAAAATTTAAAATTAGGGTTAGTATTTAAATCTTTTAATGTTAGAACATAAAAAAATATCGAAAAGAGAAATGATTTTTTATTTCGAATAGAAATTCTGTTGTTCTATTTATGTTTTCACGCTAAAAAAAATAAATTTGGGGTTTAGAATAATAGTTTAAGAAACTGTGTTTAAGGGTGAGGTTTAAGATTAAATTTAAATTCTAAACTCGAAAAGTGATTCTAATAAAAAATAATGATATTTATTTTGAGAGTCAAATTCAAACACCTTTAAATACAAAGAGTTAGATATAAACAAATATTATCATTTAAACATATTAATATATTTTAAAAATATATTTTATATATTTTTATAAATTATTTTATGATTAATATTTTAACAATTTAGCCAATGGTCCCCTTTCATTGTGTCTAAATAAGTACTAAAAGGAGTCTTGGTCTTATGTCATGTCATTTTAACTTAAACCCCAAAAGCTTAAACTATAATTAGAGTATCATTGCATCTTCTAATCCAAGTTTGATTAATTTGCTTTGGTCTTCATATTAAAGTGTGCATTATCACTAAAGCTTTGACCTATAATCTTGCTTAAACTAGGGGCATACTTTATTAATCACTTTAATTTTGTTTATTGTTGTTCTAGTTTTTAGGGTTTCATCCTAATTAATCTGAATCAACTTATGCCGTATATTTAGTTTTGGTGAGCGAGTCTTTAACATGATTTTTTTATATACATAACGTTTTGGACTCGAGACCTACTTAAACAAAAGTAAACTGCTTATCATTTTGGATCAACCCTTATTGATCTCATTAGGGGTGAGTATTCAATCGAGTCGAGTCAAAAAATTTCGAGTTATTCAAGTTGACGAGTCATACTTTACAAATCAAACTTTATTTAAAAAAAATTCGGTTTGAGTCGAGTTTATAAAATTCGAGTCGAATCGAGTTTTCGAGTTCCTATAAATATTTAATTATAATTATTTATCATGTTATAGTATGATTTGATTTCAATTTAAACAACTTTCTCTAATCATATAAGATATGCATATATATTTTTTATATTTTTATATATCAATGTATATATCATAAAAAAATTAAGAGATTTGTCTCAAACTTAACAATTAATCCTTTAATTACTAAAAGTTTCTAGTTATTCAAGTTATTCGAATTTCTATTTTAAAATTCGGACTTTATTTGAATTTTTTCGAGTCAAGTCGAGTCTATAAAATTTTGAGTCGAAATGAGTCGATTATTTTCGCCTCGAGTCGAATCTATAAAATTTTGAATCGAATCAAAACGAATCTAGTATTTTTATCTCGAGTCGAATCGAATCGAGTTTTACTCATCCCTAATCCCATTGATTTTATTAATACTCTTGGAATCTTTCTTTATTAAGTTTCTTTAATTATGCACTAAACAATGAAAGTGAGTTTTTTTTGGTTGTTTAGTTAAATCAATGGTCCCTCAATTCCTCTCACTAGAAGTTTCTTTTTTTTACTATAAAACAACAACACATTTAAGGTGTTACACTTGTTGTAATTATTTTAGAATCGAAGAATTTATTAATTAAAAAATATAAAATTATTATCAATTTTGTCTAAACAACGATTCAAGTTTGAATTTTAATAAAAATATTTTATTTTGCCTAAATAAATAAATAAATAAAATAAAATAGTTTAGTGACCATGATATTATTTACCCTAAAAGAATTTACTGTATAATTATACTAAGCTAAATGTTAATGAACATGAAACAAATTTCGAGTACACGATCGAATTGAATTTTTTTTGAGTTTATCGAGTTAACAACGTATATTTTACCATCTCAATTTAATTTTGTTTTTTTTTATAAAATAAAAGAATTTCGAGTCGAATAAATTTGTTCGAACCAAATTTTGTCAAAGTATGATTAAAGTCCAAGTCAAAAACACATAAATTTAAGACTACATATTTTGGAAAAACAAGAGGAAAAGAAAAAAAAAAGGGTTCTAGACAAAGACTTTCCCTCTTCCGCAACGTCTGATGAAAGTAAACCACCACCCCAACAGGATGTCCGTCTCCCCCTAAACCCAAAATTCTTTCATTTTCTCTTTTCCCGCATTTTACTTTTTCTTGTTTACCAAACACACTCCCGCTTTCCTTTTTCCATTCATGTCACTGAAGTTGTCATTTCACTGGAATTTTCCAACACACCATATTTTCCTTTGTTTCCTCTTCGTTCAATACTTGAGTTTTCTTCTTTGTTTCTTACTTTCATGATCCATGCACTGTTAGAAACTATCATTACCAGAAGTAAAAGAGATCAACGGCGGGTCTGAATCGAACAGTATGCAACTATGCATGCAAATTCAATGTTTTAAAATATTACATTTTCGAATTTTATGTTTTGTTTTACCTGTAATGAAAAGGGTTTTGGTTTTTAATCAACATTATTGTAATTTAAATGCAGGTGTTTTGAATTGTTAACACAGGGGAGTGGTGGAATAATGGACCAGAAAACATGGCTATGGAGGAAAAAAGCTTCTGAGAAAATCATTCTTTCAACAGACAAAGTGAACATATCAGTGAAAGACAATGAAGACGAGGTGAATTATTTAAAATTTCCAAATCTGCGTATTAAATTGTGGTTGTGGTGTCTGTCACGATTACGGATGTTACGATGTTTACGAAAGATTCTAATATTTTTAGATTACGGATATGATTCGATGTTGTGATGAACTTAAAAACAGTTGCAATGCAACAGTTACAATTCAACCACACAATCTGCTTTCTTTTGCATGCATATGAGATGTTCAAGTACTAGAGTTTCAGATCAGAAACCTTCTTTTCCGAAGTTTTCATTCGATTGAATTCGAATGTCGACTGATCCAAGTTAAAGTTAGTCACCATGTTTAACTGCAAAAAATGAGTGCACAGCAAATCAAGTGTGAGAAAAAGTTGAGATTTCACACTATGTATGAAAATTCTTACACCATATTAGGATGTCTGTTTTCTGGGGAAGTTTTTACTTTGGAACAGTTTTGTTAAAATGTTTTTTATTGGTTGGAACTATGGTTGATATGGTGAGAAAGATTCGTAATATAATTTTCCGGTGATTCGGGTTTGATACAATTTTCTTTCAGATACAGACACTTGTTGCTGAGAGAGGAGCATTGGAGAATGAGCTGAAAATTTTAAGTAACAAGCTTTCTTCTGCACTTTCTGAATGTAGTTCCAGAGATGAACTTGTGAAGAAGCATGAAAAGATGGCAATGGAAGCTGTTGTAGGTATTTTCTGTTATCCTTTTAAACTTTGCTGTTCGAATGATCTGCATTATTTAACTAATCCGGACTGACCCACGCCCCGATGGCGTATTTAGCTACTTTTTAACCAACAATTTATATGAATGAAGGCAAGGAAAAGGTGGAAGCAGAAGCAGTTCTTCTAAAGCAAGAACGCGATGAAGCTTTGCAGAAGAGGCTTGCTTGCGAACAAAGGCTAACTCATCTCGATGCAGCCCTCAAGGAATGCATGCAGCAGTTACGGTTTGTTCGAGAAGAGCAGGAGGAAAGGATCCATGACGCTGTAATGAAGGTCTCGAATGATTTCGAGAAATCGCAGAAGAGTTTAAAGGCGCAGTCGGCGGAGTCTGGTAAAAGGGTTACCAAATTAGGAGCTGAGAATGCTAATCTAAGCAAGGCTCTCTTGGCAAAGGAAAAGCTGATTGATGATTTAACCAAGCAAAGGGCTCAAATGGAGACAGAGTTTAATGTACTAATGACAAGAGTAGAGTCCACAGAGAAAGATAATGCTTCTCTGAGATATGAGGTTCGAGTGCTTGAGAAAGAACTCGAGATCAGGAATGACGAGAGAGAATTCAATCGTCGAACAGCTGAGGCATCACACAAGCAACATTTAGAAAGTGTGAAGAAAATTGCTAAGCTAGAATCGGAATGTCAAAGGCTGCGTCTCCTAGTCCGGAAACGACTGCCAGGGCCTGCAGCCTTGGCTAAGATGAGAAATGAAGTTGAAATGCTGGGAAATGACTCTATTGAAATCAGTAAGAGAAACTTAAATAGTAGTCCTAGTACTCCACGGAATGACTTCATAACCGACAGTTATTCAGACAGTCCGAGGAAGAGGATTAATGTCCTAAATGAGCAATTATGTGCTATGGAAGAAGAAAATAAGGCTCTCAAAGAAGCCCTTAATAAGAAAACAAGTGAACTTCAATTCTCGA
Source organism: Abelmoschus esculentus (assembly GCA_035048815.1). Lineage (NCBI taxonomy): Eukaryota > Viridiplantae > Streptophyta > Magnoliopsida > Malvales > Malvaceae > Abelmoschus > Abelmoschus esculentus. The sequence goes on along the minus strand of JAUCBN010000026.1, from coordinate 3,549,521 downwards.
GAGTCATGTATGCACGCACAGCTTCGAAATTGTCAGAGGTTGAGTCACAGATCGAAGAATCATCTAAGAGTGAAGCAAACACAACCAAGGATATTGCAATGCCACATGAGGTTTCCCTGGCATCAATGTCTGATGTCGGTAGCAATGGTAAAGCCAGCTCTGCAGAATCTTGGGCTTCAGCTTTAGTTTCAGAACTCGAGCAATTCAGGAATAGACAGTTAAGGGAGTCGTTATTAAGCAAAACTGTTGGATCTTCGGAAATAAACCTGATGGATGACTTTGTTGAAATGGAAAAACTAGCTTTGGTTTCTATCGATCAACTCTCTGGAAATTCATCCGAGGTAGTGTGTAAGGAGATAGTCCCTGTTACTAACAGTCAGTCCGAAAGCCCCTTGCTTCGCAAAGATACTGACCGGCTTCTGGATATACTTAAGGTGATCTTGGAGCAAAACCGTGCAACTCAAAGAAACCCCGACGAAATACTTGAGGATATTAGAAAAGCTTTGGCCTGCATGAACTATCCAAACACTGGTCAATCTTTAAATGGAAGGGAGGGTTTAGACCATCCCAATTCCTTGGATCCCTCTTGTATCAGTGGCTACATCTCATGGAAACCTTCAAAGATGGATTTGTCTAATGAGGATGTTGATGTTCACATTGGCTCAGAAGATAAGAGCAGCCATCAGTTTCATCCTGATTTGAGTAAATCAATTTGCAGGATAATCGAGCTTATTGAAGGGATCAGCATATCATCAGCAGACAATAATATCCTGGAGTCTTTAGTCGAGGAGAAGAATTCTTCATCACACAAGCACTCAGAAAAAACATTGGGCTACACGGTTCGTGTTTACCAGTGGAAAACTTCTGAACTTGGTGCTGTTTTACAACAATTTGTGCATGCTTGTCATGAGCTGTTGAATGGAAAGACAGGCCACAACAAATTTATCCAAGAACTAACTTCTGCTCTGGACTGGATCATTAATCATTGTTTTTCCCTTCGAGATGTTCCAAGCATCAGGGATGCGATTAAGAAGCATTACGTCGGGGTTGAATCACAAAGTGAAACGGAAGCAGAAATTGAAATGGTCGGTCAGTTTGCCGGGGCAGATCAATTACACTCCACCGTTCCGAATGGAAACAATGACTTCCTTCAAAAGGAGTCTAACATGAAAGAAGAAAATCAAAAACTAAGAGATGAGTTGATTAACATGGAAGCTGCAAAGAAATACCTGGAAGATAAGCTCCAAGCAACTACAAATAGGAGTGACTCCTTATCGAATCAACTCGAGGAATCTGAAAAAAGCATTGCAAACTTGCAGGCAGAGTTGGATATTTTCAGAAGAACAGGTGAAAGGGTTGAAGGTCAAGTCGAAAAGCAAAATTTGATAAACGAAATCCTCCATAATCAGCTTTCATTGACCAAAGTTGAACAAAATGAGGCTTATGAGAAGTTTCATTCCCAAGACCTGGTATCTGAGAATAAAAATTGCTGCCATGAAGAATTGGAGATTACATGTCTTGACAGGTAATACCAACTTTTGCCTTCTGAACCTAATATCATGATCAGTTTTGTTTAAAGCATAGAGAGTCTTATGCAGCTGATGTTTTCTTGTCATCAGTGTGACAGAAAAGGAAATCCCGAACTCTGAAATCAAGAAGCTCGAGAATCAGTTTCGAACTGTAAGTCCATATCATATGCACATGCGCATAACATAATTTCGTTTCGCATAATTACACCGACAGCTTTGATATGTAATATGCAAATTGTTTTGCTCTTGATCAACCTATCAGGACTGGGAGATTGCAGCTGCTTCAGAAAAGTTGGCCGAGTGCCAAGAGACTATTTTAAACTTGGGGAAGCAGTTGAAGGCATTGACATCTCCAAACGAAGCAGTCCCTTTTGACAAGGTTGTCCCCGCTTCAACCGAGACCATCACTCCAACTTCACTTGCAACCCCAACTTCGTCAAAGAAGACGTTGACGAGCCAAAGATCATCTCTACTAGATCAGATGATAGCTGAGGATAATGCCAAATCAACTGATATCCTGTCTCCTGAGACGAAAGAAAAAGCCAATCCCAATTCGTTGTTCCTTTCTAACAAGACGGTAGTACATCAAGACGGCATCGATAAACACCAAGATGACAATGCTGCAGTAAAATCTTTAGCAATTGTTCCTAGCAAAAAACAAGGTGGGAGTTTATGGAAAAAGCTCTTGTGGAGAAAAACAAAAAGTAAGAGCAAGAAAACATCTCTTCCATTTGCTCCATAGATGTAAATACAAAAGTGGTGATCATGAAGGGATCTCAGGCTTTTGTCACGGTTTTTAATTTTTGGTTTCTCTTTCATGTTGTGTGTGGTAATGAATAAAATTCTGGCATTTCGATGGTTTCTTGAGTGAATACCTTGTTTGTAGTCTGATAAGTATGATATATGTAGAAACCGAATTTATCGGTCGAGAAGAGTGTATAAGATTCTGGATTTGTCAACAATCTGGAATGTTGATTTCTGTTTATTGACTAACAAGAGAGTATATAAATTTTCTCTGTTAGAGATTAAGATCAACCGTTGAAAAACATGCTCATATTTGTCACGAGGCCAATCAAACCCCGATTTCATCAATGTTTTTTAAGAAAAAAATATATATATATACCATGAAAATTGAAGATCCAAATATTGCAGACAAAGTTCCCATGCCTCAAGAATCAGTCTTTGTATTGCACAAATCTAGCAATATCATGGAGCCCAGCCTCCTTGTAACATTCAGCAATCTGCCCCAGAGAGTTATCCCAAGTCCCTTCTACAGAAGCTAAATCCAACAAAAAAGCAGCTTCATCCAACGCGATCTGCAGATTTCGTTTAGGATACGGATCATGCACAAAGTGAGAAGCACAAACCTCTAATGTCTATAATCAGCTTAGTAAACATCACAGGTAATAACTAGAAACCTGGAAAGGTGGCTTTCCTCTGTTTAGATCTTCTTGCCTACCCTCTTCTGTCAACTTCTTAGTTCTATACTCAATTTGCTCATCCTCCCATTCTGCTATACGTGCAACTTCCTGGAGACGAAGCAACTTTTTAATATGAGAAGACAAGTTCTATTTATACTTGAAACGGCAAAAATCACGAAAATGATTGTCTGCAATTTCCTTACATGATACTTGCATCCTAAAGTCCACCATGGGGATTTTAAAGCCCCCCTCGCGGCATCTTTAGCTTCTAGATTGCGTCCAACCCTAAAATACCAATGAAGCACCTTAGTATTAACATATGAGTTGAAAATATAAGAAAAAGAAACTAAAGTGAGTATCTGGAATTTTAACTACTTCAGTAAAACTTGTGCATTGAAAACAAAAGGCCTTGCAAATCCAGGAAAATGCTTTTTCCTTGTATAGAATTCTCCAGTCACCAAAGCTGAAACCTTTTAGAAGCAGGTACATAAAAAGTAACAATGTTAATTTGCATGTAGAAATTAATACTGTTTTAATAGCTCGAGTGGTCGAGTAGGCTTACATGGTTTCCTTTCTCAAACTGCTCCATCACTTTGCGCTCTAGGACATCAGGAAATAAACCAACCTAAAAATTAAAATGGTCATCGCCATTAAAATATAGAGCATATGGCTGAAATCAGATTATAAGTGCAACATAATAATATATAGTTTTGATACCTTTCTTAAAAGATATACATCTATATCTGCAATCCCGGATTTAGAAAAGTCGCCCTTTTTATAAAGCTTATCCCCAGCATCGGATGCAGCATGAAATAACTCATCACTTCTGTTTTGGCAGCTATTGGCATCTTCTTCAACCAGGATCCTGTGTATAAACTGGTCTACCTATTTGAGAGATAGAGGGAAAAAAATTACAATGTATGGGAGGTATGCAAGCACACCGAAGACCTGAAATTAATGATATCAAATACAATGAAATTCCAGCCCCGGACGCTCTCAGGGAAATGGATACATTGCTATGTCATGCTGAGGGCACAACTTACATTCTTGGCCAAAAACCAAACTCCATGTTTACAGACCTCCACCACTGGCATCTCCATCCTGAGAGAAGAGAGGATTCTCAATCAGGCGAAAGAGAATTAGCAACTAATTAACCGTCAGGCATTCGAAGTTTCTCACCCAGTGGGAGCTGTTGGCCACCTGAGCAATGCTGTTACAGCACCTATTACCAACAAAAACAAGCAACAACATCAATTTAAGCATTTCTTAGTAATAGCTAATTCCAATATAGATCACACTTTATCAGTACCTGAGCTGCTCTTGGATAATGGAATTGCCAGCGGCATTAACCCTTGCTTCGCTCCGGGAGAAAGAACCGATTCACCTGTTGTAATGCTTAGAGTTTTGAATCAGTGCAAGCTATCAAAGTCAATATTCTATCCCAAAATTTCAAAATCAGAACTTTCACCTAGATAAAAGTAGACATTTCAAATAACCACTTAAAGAGCAACAAATGCAAAAAATAAATTCATAACAACCAAGTTAAATTCTTTTAGCACCAAATATATTTTTTTTCCTTTATACTACCATCATTAGAAATCTAAATCCAAGAAACAGGTTGGTATGCAGCTTATATCAATTAAGTAGGTCTCGAGTTAGAGTCTAACTTATATAGTATTAAATTACAGTTGCAGCATCAAAACCAACTAAAACCAGGTGTGCGGATTAGTCCGGGAAAAACCCGAAGAACCAGGAGGGCAACCAAAAAAAAACAAATCCAATATTATATATATATAAAAAAAAACACTTTTACCTCTTGCATTGAGTATTCCTAAAAGCTGAGACAGATGCTGAGGAGGTTGAGTTGCAGCCACTTCTTTGATGAAACCAATGTGTTCTGAAAATCCAATGGTATATTTTCTTTACTTGATATCTAAAACGTGAGAAAAACAAAGAAGCAAATAGGGGGAAATTAAAACATATAAAAATATAAATACCCACCTGGAAATGAAGATGAAGAAGAATAACAAAGGAATCTGGCGCATCTTCCATGTCCAAGAAGCATAGAACTGGCACGTTGTGATGAAAACGCCATGACCTGCGACTGCGAGATGACCACCGGACAGATTTACAGGAATTCCTGAAAGGATCCAATACCAGCCCAAGATTCAAAAGGCTTACATAAAATGGACCAAATGTATCCGATTAAACCCAAGCTCTTCGTTTCGTTTTTACAAATTTCATGGTTTAACCCATCGAGTCGAGTTAAAATTTTTTAAATTATTTAAATTAATGAGTTATATTTTATATTTAATAAATTTGAATTGAGTTTTTTAATTCTTATAAATATTTAATTATAATTATTTATAATATTATAATATAACTTAATTTTAATTTAAATAATTTTATCTAATCATATACTCTAGATATATATTCATATTATTTTTCATATATGATAATATTTTTTATATTTTTATATATATCAGTATATATATAATAAAAATTGAGGGACTCGTCTCAAATTAAAAAAACTCTAATTACTAAAAATTTTGAATTATTCAAATTTTCATTTTATAACTCAAATTTTACTTAAAATTTTTTTAGTAGAATCGAGTTTATAAAATTTTAAATCGAACTAAAATAAGTTAAATATTTTTACATCAAATCGAATCGAATTATTTAATTTTTTTTAATAGAATCTAGTTTTACTTGAAGGTTTTCGTTTCTCCTATTCCTGGTTTCGATACACTTCTGTTATGAAATTAGAAAAATTGCATGTTTAGCCCTTGAATTGTTATTTGCTTCCGTTATGACTCTTACATGTTTAATACTATGATAATAGAAATTAATGATTAAAAATGTTCAATTTAAACTCTAATTTAGATCATAAGTTGTCACTTGATATTAATAAGACTTGAACATTTTAAAATTTCCATTTAATCCCTGATGTTTTGAGAAAAGTTCAAATTGGTCCTTAATTCATAAATGCAGATTTTATTTTTCTATGAATTAATGGATTAAGGACCAATTTGATCATCCAACGAATGTTTTGGTTAAAAACTGTTCAGAATTTGTAAAGGATGGCTGGATTGCGAAGGTTCGACATATTTTTTGAGAGGAACACAAATCTATTGTTCATTTAACGGATTTGACACAAGATCAAATCAATGGTCTGTTAATTTTCGAAGTCGCCTGAGAGTTTAATGCTTGTCCGATTTTAGAAATTTCAAAATTAAATTATAATTAAACATTATTATTTATTTTAATAATTAAAATTTTAAAAACGTTTAGTTTATTCATCTAAATTTTAACATTAAACTTTTTTATTATTAAAATTTAGATACTGAAATTTTTTATCACTTCATTATTTATCATCATCAAATATATCGTAGATAGTGTTTGTTTAACACCAAATTTTATCAGTCATTTTATCTCATCTTTTGAATTTAAATTCAGCCTTTATTTTCTTGGAAAATGCCTCAAAGTCAACAAATCAGACATAAATCTTTTAATTTTTTTCTTGTCGATCTTTTTTCTCTGCCTTTGAATGAAGCTTATTTTTAGTATATTGTTTCTTTTACGTCAATGAAACTTTTTATAATTTGAATTTTAGAGAAAAATATTCGTCACCTATAAATAAAAGTTGTTAAAAAATTAACAAAAAAAATAGTAAAAAAACATTCAATGTCTAACATTTTATAAGTTTTAGATCTAATAAAAGTAAGATGAATTTATCGTATAATAAATTTAGAGTGTAGCTAAAAGACGACTAGCACTTAAGTATCGAATTTATTTTATAAGTATCGAAACTTGTTAAAAATACAAAAAAAATAAATCTAAAATATTATAAAAATCTAACATCTTAAGTTATGACATGTTTTAAAACTTATTATCTTTTAGTCGGAATTAAGACGTACCCTTAGAAGAATCCCTACTTTTAGAGTCTTTTTTTTTTCTTCTAGATCAGATTAGGATTAAGATTAGATAAGATTTATAAAATAAAAAGACTTTGAGTGTATGGATTAGGCTTAAATGAAAAGTCTCCTTAAATTATACTTTTTATTTATTTTTAACCCTTAAATTATTTTTTATTAAAATAAATCCCTAAATTATTATTATAGTCACTTTACGTTTATAAAGTATTTTTAATTAAAATAAATATATAAATTATGATTTTTTTAGTCCTTAAATTATCTATAATAAAAAAATCTTTATAATATATTTTATTGGTTGAAATAATTTTTTTAACTTACATAATTATTAGACTTAAAATAATAAAAATAGTAATTTAAAAAATAATTTAAAAGTCGAAAACAAGGGATGATTTTCATTTAAAGCTATAGATTACCATTTGTTTTGACGGGGGAATTATATCATAAACCTTTTTAATCACGTCATCTATAGTTTTAGTTAATTAGATTCATTTATCTTATATTTTTTTAAGATAAAAAATCACTTTTTTTACATATAATTAATAAATAAATAATTATCAAATAATTATATAAAAATAAATAAATCTAATTATATAAATTATATATAACGTAATAAAAATAATTCACGATATAATTTCTCGTTTTAATGTTTCAGTGCGTGACGCTTCATGATGTGGACGCATATACTTTTGTGGTCCCGCATGTAGAGTGTGTCTGGATACGGGATCTAAAGGGCGAATCATGTTTCGACACGCAATTAGACAAGAACAAAAGTCTGTTCGAAGATATTGAAAAATATTTCCATCAAATGTGTTGTGTTGTTCTCGTGGATTAAGGTGACGTTGGGTCGGACGAGACAAGGATGCGGACACAGATTGGGAATACTTGGATTATTTCAATAAAATTGGAAAAATATAACAATAATATTTCCAAAATTTTTATAGTAAATACAATCAATAAAAATAAATAATTAATATAAGAAAATTCTAATAAACGAAGAAATTTCAGTACTCCCAAAAATATTAATTATTGTCTGTATCCGTTATTAAGTAAAGATTTAAGGTTCGTTCAGCAACACTATTTAAATTGATGTTAGAGTTTCAATCGTTGAAATAGTATTAAACGGGTCTAAGAAAAGTGCGTTTTTTTCTCGTTCTTCGTTTGATTTGTGATCCAAACAGACGTTTTTCACGAGTGCAAATCATCTGCCCCTTCTCATACCTCTATTTATGCCCCACTTCTAATTAGAGGGTTTAGGGTTTAGGGTTTTAAGTTAGGGGTTTTGGTTAGGGTTTAGGGAATTAGAGGTAAGGTGTATTTTTTAGGGCATAGGGTTTAGGGTTTAGAATATAGAAATAAAGTTTTAGGGTTTAAAATTGAATTTAAAAAAAAACAAAGGAGACACCAAAGGAAGCATAAGGAAGGGACAAAAGATTTTTGTTCGTTTTTCACAGTTGAAAATTTTATTTTTTGTCGAAACGTGCGTTTAACAAAAAGTTTCGTTCATAGAACATTGTTGAACCGGCCCTTACATTACCAAAACCCCATCTCCATGGACATAAGTGTCAGTCTGGTGTATGACATATTTAAATAACGATCAAAAGATGATAAATTTTAAAATTTATCCCCAAACTAAAAATGTTATATTTCTCAATAATATATATATTTAAGTATTGATACTTAATTTTTTTGATAAATTTTTAATTTAAAATGAAATATCAATACTCACAAAAAAATCAATTAAAAATATTATAAAAAAATAATATTTTTAATTTGATTCAATAATAAAATTTAAAATTTATTATCTTTTAACCACCGTTAAACATGTAACACGTTAAATTCGCTCTCGACATAATATATCCATTAAAGCTTCAAAACTTGTTGCTCTCCTTTTCCACCCCACCTAGTCCTTGTTATCCATGATTCTTCACACCACTTCTGCTGCTGTGACATTGTCTAGTAACCAACTGTCCAACCCTGACCAACATGCCAACTTGTGCAACCCTGTTTGAGAAACTGCTGAAATTCATGCCACAGGGAAGACAAGACAGTGGAGAACAAAGAAAAAGCAGCGTACAAAAGACATTGGGAGTAAGCTGTGGGAAAGACTGAAAATGTTGTGACCACTCAACCCGACCAAGTCCCAAGGAAGGAGATGATGTAACTTTTACACACAAACCACAAAAGAAACCCAACAGCATTGGAGCAAACACTGAATTTTGTTTGGACAATGAGGGTGATATTAAATATTCTCTTAATTATTTTATTATAAATATATCTTACCCAGTTTCGTTTAGAAATCTATTCCCTGTTAGAACATGTAAAGAGAAGTTTTTTGTGCGAAACATTTATCGAAATATCTTTTTACAAAAAGCGATTTTTATCCGAGTTAAAACCACTTTCCACATAAACCTATATTAAAATCTTAGATAAAAAATTATTTTTTAAAAAAAGCTATTTATGCAAGATATTGAACCATCAGAACTTTGTTACACGGAAATCGTTTTGTATAGAAAAGGATTTTGTGTGAATTACATTAATCGTGCCTTGTAAAAAATGATTTCCTCTGCAATTACTTCGTTTCAAAGAAAATTGCTATTTATAGGAAGTGATTTTCATAGAAGTCGTTTATATATGAAACGATTTTCATTTAATATCGCTTCCTGAAGGGCGCGCCCTCTTCTATAAATAGTTGGTTCAACTTTATTCCAAATAACTACAAAATTGTTTTCTATAGATATTTGTGTTTTTTCTATCTTTCTGATAGTGTTTTGGTATATTTATGAAAAATATTCAATACAATGACTGGATTATACAGACTAAATAAGAAATATTATTTCGATTTGTAAAAACTATGAAGTAATATATTTTATTTATTTTTTGAATTTATTATGTTATTATTTTTTAAGTTTATTTATTTATTATTTTTATTAAAAAATATGTGTAATGGTTATGAACATGCATTGAAATGATATTGTTATCGTATCGGAGAACCGCTTCATGAGGATATAATCCCCTACTTAATTGAAGTGGGATTTGGTCACACTAGTACTATCATCAGCAAAAGTAAATTACATTCTCCACTTATCAACACGTTGCTAAAAAGGTGGAGGCCGGAGACACACACATTTCAACTTTCGTTTGGTGAATCTATCATCACCATGCAGGATGTTGTCGTTCAACTTGATCTATATATTGACGATGGTCCTATAACGAGTATCACGGAAGGTGATTGAGTGATTTTATGTTATGAGTTGCTTGAAATTATACCAGATCATTTGAATTGCGGTAAAATATACATAACTTTTTTGGAATAATTTTTTTTTAATTTACCAGATGACACTTCAAAAGAAATTAAAAATAAATAATTTATTTACTAATGATAATATAATTTTTAGATTTTTATTTTGTTGAGTTGATCGATCTTAAAGTATGGCCAAGAAGGGGGTGAATTGGCAATTAAAAGATTGAGTTGGAAATTTTTCGGTAAAATGGTAGAATTTGAAGGACACGAGATTTATAGTGGTTCAAGCTTCGAACAAGCTCTACATCCACTACCTTAGCTCCCACTAAGGATTTTGAAACCAATTCACTAATGAATTCAACCTTTTTCTCGGTTCAAGGGATAACCGTTACAACTCGAATAAATTCTTCTACCCAAGAATTGACTCAATCCTCACATGATAATACAAGGGATAAGTAGGCAAATAAAGGTTCTCTCAACAGAAATATATTGCCCCAATTACAAACAAACCCTCCCCAAACTCAGATTACAATAGATCAAAGTGAAAATACAAGAGTTGGGAGCAAGAATATGCAATGAAGTGCTTTTAGTTGGATTTTGGTGCTTGAATGTTGCTTGAGGATCAAATCTTCTTAATTGCTTTTGAAAATGCTTTTTTTTATACCTTCTCATTGATTTCTAACCGTTGAAGTTGTTGGGAAAGTAAATATGGACGTTGGAGCTTCATCTTTCCATCATAAATGTACTCTGTAGCAGGTGGTATCGAAACACGTGGTACCTGTTTTGAAACATGCCAAGAGAAGAAAGAGCCATTGTGCATTCAATAAGGGGTGTATCGATACCTGTTCCGATACAAAAAGTTTTTGTGATGCTCGGTATCAAACCTTGTTTCGATACAGGCTAACCATCATTCAAAATTTAATTGATACCAACGGTCGACTCATTTAATGCTTGAAAATAGCCGTTGGGGATTAAGGGTGTATCGATACCTGTATCGATACCAGGAGTTGTATTTTTAAAGTTAAAAATAATTTGAAATTTTCCCAAGCTGTTTCGATACCAGTATCGAAATATGAGTTGGTAGAAAGTTTTAGTATCGAACCTTGTTTCGATACCTGTTCTTAATCTCAAGAACAAGCCTTAAAAAATCCCAGGTGTAACGATACCTGTCCATATGGTATCGATACCCTCGTGTAAAAACTGACTTGTAAGAGTATTTCAAGGTTCTTGATTTTGACTTAGAGATCAAGCTTTGACTTAAGGACCAAAAAGTTATTTCAAAAGTGGTCCTTACATTTACTTGTTATATCAAAATCAATTTTGGTTTTACAAGCTTCCCCTTTTTGATATAACAAAACCATTAAAAAAAACATTTAAGTTTTGAAATACGATTTGGTTGAAAGACTCCCCCTTAATGTGTGCCACTTTTAAAACAATTTTATTTTAAAAGGCGATGATTCGAAACTTAAAAACATAAACTTTCTCCCCCTTTTTGTTAGATCAAAATCAATGATAACCAAGGTAATAAAATAAAGCAATCATAACATTAAGTATAATAGAAGTTCATAGGAAACATAATCCATAGCAAGCAAAGTATCCAAAAAAAATAATCCAACAATAATAAAGACAAAACATAGGGAAACAAAAGGTGCATAAGTTCTAATATGAATGCATCATAACTAGTCCTAATAGCTAAAAGGCAAAGCATAAGAAAGATCAAAAAGATCAATCATCGGCCATGTCATCACCATCAAGGCCATCATCATCATCCTCATCTTCTTCTTGATCTTGATTACCATCATTATTGAGTCCTTGGCTTTGACGAAGAGCTTCAAGAGATACTCTCAAAGAGTGTCCTTGAGTCTCTAAGCTCGTCATCCTAGTGTTGATGGCATCGAAACCCGAAGTGAATTGAGTGGAAAGAGTGTCAAGCTTTCCATCTATAGAATCCAAACGGGCGTTGAGAGAGTCAAACTTTATCGTGAGAAAGGTCAACATATCAAATTGATGAATAGGTTCCGGATCAATAGGAGCATGAGGAGGAGGAGAAGGAGCACCTCGAGTCCACTCACCATTAGAGACATAGACAATGTAAGCACGGTTGAGTGAAGTTTCTCCAATGAGCTCTTTCAAGGATCCCACCTTGTCATAAGAGCAATCTATTTCCAAATGCAAGAAGATGGTGCTTAGAATGCAAGCATAGGGAAAAGATTGAACAAGAGGGGTAGTACGGTTTTGGATATACCACACAATGTTCGAGAAGACAATCCGAGCAAGATTTGGTTGAATGCCATCACGAAAACATGTGATCCAAAAACTATCAACTTGACGGATCCGAGAGTATCTCCCATTTGATGGACGAATCCACCAAGAGATGATAAGATGGAGAAAACGGTCGTGGGCGTCAAGAGATGTAACTGATCCGGTGAAAGGAGCAAGAGATTTTTCATCCTCAACACCTTTATCCTCAAGACCAAAAACATCAAGGAAAGTAGAGACATTAATCGTGAAGGTCTTGCCCATGAGATAAGACTCAATAGCCACTACTTTACTCTTGTCCGGAGATAAGATACATTTAGCATTGATGTAAAAGATAAGGACAAGAGTTGGAAAGAACTTGCCGGTATGGGTGAGAAACCTCAAGAACTTCCACTCGATGAGTCGATCATAGTATTTAAAAGGAAACTTGTATGAGGTGATGAATTGAACATCCACACATCTTTCCTTTTTGAGAGGATAACTTCGGAAAAGGTTGTAGTTATCCAATCTACGATTATTGTCCAAACTCTTGGCAAAAACTTTTTCAAAGTTAACTCGTGCAACACGAGATGATGATGAAGATCCGGCTTCGGTACGAGATCGCTTCTTTGGTGCCATGATCTAGGATGGATATAACGATTTGGATTAGTTTAAAAAACAATATGTATGCTTATATAATCCAATTCAATCCTATATGGTAATCTAACAATTCAAGGTATCTAAGATTTTTATCAAAAATTTTGAAAAACCATTGAAAACTTATACGAACAAAGATTTATATTTGATTAAAAAAATTGGGATTTTGAAATAATTTCGTAGGAGTATTAAAACCCATACAATAGGCATTTAAAACATATTCAAAATCTAATTTTTAACAAACTAAATCCAAACAAAATTAAGGTTTTTCGAAAATATACCTTGAGTGTAGATTAGGATGAATTGAGTGATGTTGAAGCACGAATTGATGATATAATATTGAAGTAGATGATTGGAATCAAAACCCTCAAAGAATTCGTTGAGATTTTGAGTGAAGAGTGACGAATAAGAGAGAATTTTATAGGAGTGGCCGACTAGGGTTTTAGGAATAAGTTTGGAAATGTTTTAATATAATTATAATTAAGTTTAAAGTGTTTTAAAGCAACTTCCGTCCTCGAGTATCGATACTGGTTTCGAAACACCATGTTTCGATGCTAGTATCGAAACAGAGGTATCGATGCAAGCATCGATGTCTGTTCTTCCCAACCAAAAACCCAGATGGGCTGATGAACAGGTATTGAAATAAAGATTAGCTGTATCGATACCTTCGACCTTTGCTTTGCATTTAGGCTACTAAAAGTACTAGAAATGAGTCTCTAAAACCCCTAGAAGCATGCATATGATATAATGACATGTGTATTATGCATGAACAAGTTCATACTCCCCCTAGCAATATGCATGGAATCATCAAGATACAAAAACAACATAAGCATGATTTAAATCAAGATTCAAGCAAGATAAGCAAAAAAAATAACACCTAGAAAGTCAAGATAGGCTAGTAAGACCCAACTTTCTCCTAAGGATCCAAAAATGCTCCTTATCTAAAGGCTTAGTAAAGATGTCCGCTAATTGATTCAAGGTGTCAACAAACTCTAGAGCAACATCATTTTTAGACACATGATCTCTAATGAAGTGGTGTTTAATTTCTATGTGTTTAGTTCTAGAGTGTTGAATGGGGTTTTTGGTAAGACATATGACACTAGTGTTATCACACTTGAGAGGTATGGTTTTAACTTTAATGCCATAATCTAAGAGTTGTTGCTTCATCCATAAAACTTGTGCACAACAACTTCCTAGGGATATATACTCCGCCTCGGTGGTATATAGAGCTACACTATTTTGTTTCTTAGAGAACCAAGATATGAGCATACTACCTAGGAATTGACAAGTTCCGAAAGTACTTTTCCTATCTATCTTACAACCTCCATAATCCGCATCCGAATAGGCATGAAGATCAAAAGAAGAAGCTTTAGGATACCAAAGACCTAAACAAGGTGTATCTCTAAGGTACCTAAAAATTCTCTTAATGGCTACAAGGTGTGATTCTCTAGGACTAGCTTGAAACCTAGCACACAAGCAAACACTAAACATAATATCCGGTCTACTTACGGTAAGGTAAAGCAAATAACCTATCATGGATCTATATAATTTATAATCAATACACTTACCTCCTTCATCCTTGTCAAGCTTAATAGAAGAGCTCATAGGAATGACTTGAGGTTTAACATGCTCTAAGCCAAACTTCTTGAGCATATCTTTGATGTACTTGGATTGATTAATGAAGGTGTCATCCTTCTTTTGCTTGATTTGGAGTCCTAAAAAGAATGAGAGTTCTCCAATCATGCTCATCTCGAATTCACCTTGCATAAGCTTAGAAAATTCCTGACGATAACATTCATTAGTAGATCCAAAAATTATATCATCAACATAAATTTAAACTACTAAGATGTCATTTTTAAATCTTTTTATAAAAAGTGTAGTGTCCATCTTTCCCTTTTCAAAACCCTTTTCTATCAAAAAGTTTGAAAGCCTTTCATACCAAGCTCTAGGAGCTTATTTTAAACCATATAAAGCTTTTGTTAGTTTAAAAGCATGGTTTGGAATTTTTGAATTTTCAAAACCCGGTGGTTGTTCAACATACATTTCTTTATTTATAAAACCATTTAAGAAAGCGTTTTTGACATCTATTTGAAAAAGCTTAAAATCATGATAACATGCAAATGCAAGTAGCATCCTAATGGCTTCCATTCTAGCTACGGGTGCATAAGTTTCATCGAAATCTATTCCTTCCTCTTGAGTGTAACCTTGAACAACTAATCTATCTTTGTTTCTCACTATGTTACCACTCTCATCTAGTTTATTTCTAAAACCCATTTAGTCCCTATAGTAGATTTATTACTAAGCCTATCAACTAATGTCCATACATTACTTCTCTCAAATTGATTTAACTCCTCTTGCATAGCCAAAATCCAATAATCATCATCTAAGGCTTCATTGATATTTTTGGGCTCTATGCATGAGATAAATGCAAAATGATTCATTAATCTAAGAGAAGAACGAGTAGTTATCCCCTTGGATGGATCACCCAAGATTTCACCACTTTTGACATAGTTGAACTCCCTTGGGTAGCTTACTTCCTTTTCTTCAAGCTTTACATTTCCTAAAGCTTCTATTGGAGGATCTTGTGCTTCCTCATTGATTGGAACCTCATCCACCTTTGATGCTTGTCCATCATCAATGGTTTCAATGATTCCTACATCATCATCATCACAAGAATCCTTCCTAGGAAGGAGGTTATCATCGAAAATCACATGTATTGACTCTTCTACAACTAAGGTTCTTTTGTTGAAAATTTTATAAGCCTTAAAATTTGAAGAATAACCAAGAAAAATAGCTTTATCACTTTTTGCATCAAATTTACCCAAATTGTCTTTTCCATTATTTAAAACAAAACACTTGAATCCGAAAGGATGAAAATAGCTAATGTTAGGCTTTTTAGATTTTAAAATCTCATAAGGAGTTTTATTTAAAATAGGCCTAATCATTACTCGATTTATAATATAACAAGAAGTGTTTGTGGCTTCCGCCCAAAAATACTTAGGTAAATTGTTTTCACAAAGCATAGTTCTAGCCATTTCTTCTAGAGTTCTATTATTCCTCTCAACTATCCTATTTTGTTGAGGAGTGCGAGGAGCCGAAAAATTATGACTAATCCCATTTTCATTACAAAAATTCTCAAAAACAAGATTTTGAAATTCCGTTTCATGATCACTTTTAATATGAGAAATTCTTTGATCAAGATCATTTTGAGAAATGTTTAAAAATATGATGAACTTTTCTAAGGCTTCATCTTTAGTACTCAAAAATAGAACCCAAGTGTATCTAGAGTAGTCATCAACAATAACAAAAGCATATGATTTTTCACCCAAGCTAGTAGTCATAATAGGTCCAAAGAGATCTATATGAATCAATTATAATATTCTACTAGTTGAAACATCATTAATGGATTTAAAAGAAACTCTCTTTTGTTTACCCTTATCACATGCATCACAAAATTTATCTAAGGAAAACTTGAGCTTAGGTAAACCTCTAACTAGATTTTGGGAGGCTAGTTTCTCTAGAACACTTATGCTAGCATGCCCTAATTTTCTATGCCATAACCATGTATCATTTTCATCATTAGCAACTAAGCATGCATGAAAAAAATTAATGTCATCTAGATGCACCATGTAAGTATTTCCTATGCGATGACCTATGAGCATTATTCTATTTGATTCTATGTCAATTATTTTGCAACCACTCTTATCAAAAGAGACATAGAAACCTTTATCACATAATTGACTAATGCTCAACAAATTATGCTTAAGACCATCAACAAGCAAGATATTTTCAATGAAAATAGAAGAGTGATTACCAATTGAGCCAATACCCTTGATTTGGCCTTTGGAGTTGTCACCAAAAGTCACTACTCCACCCTTTTTAAGCTCTAACTCCTTAAATCGTCCATTGTCTCCGTTCATATGCCTTGAGCATCCACTATCAAGGTACCACATGTTTTGACTTGAAGCTTTGGCCTTGAAGCAATGCTCATCCTACAAACAAAGATTTAGTGTTTGATTTTTGGTACCAAACCATTTTGGGTCCATGAGTGTTAGTTCTTAAAATCTTGGTTCCCTTGGGAATCCAAGAAGCAATGTCATTCACATTATTTGAGACAATGAGTTCCTTAGGAACCCAAACACTCATAATCTTTCTATGCCTAAAATGTTTTTGAAAATTTCTTTGTTTGTGGTCATGAAAATCATTTTTCTTTTGAAGAGCTTCCTTTTTCAAAAGTTGAACTCCCAACCACTTTGATTTGTTCCTTAAGCTCATTCACCACCTTGTGGTGATTTTCATTCAAGCTAGAAATAAGGTTGTTCAAATTAACATTTTCTTTTTGAAAAAAATTTAAACCATCATTTAAATCAACAACCTTTACTTCCAAATCCAAAATTGTTTTTGTCAAAGAATCGTTTTTCATTTCTAAATCGGAAATAGTTTTCTTGCTTTTTAAAATTGATTCTTTGAACTTTAAAACCAACTCATCATACACATCTTGTAATTCATCATAAGCATCATAAAGTTCATCATAAGATAAATCATTACAAGATGGTTGAAGGGTTACCTTAGGCTCCTCAAGAGCCATGAGACACAAGTTGGCTACTTCGTGGTCCTCATCGGATGAAGATTCCTCATCACTCCAAGTTACAACGTGAGCCCTTTGTTTCTTTTTCTTCTCAAAACCCTTTTTTTGTATAAGGGGCAATCGGTCCTAATGTGACCGGGCTTCTTGCATTCATAGCAAATGATTTGATCTTTCTCCTCTTCTTTGTCTTTTGCCTTGAAGTCTCTCTTTCTTTGGAATCTTCTATTTCTATTTGCCCTCATAAGCCTAGTGAATCTTTTAGCCACCATGGCCAATTCCTCTAGCTCTTCTTCTTCACTAGTGTCCACTTCTTCTTGTGAACATAAAGCTTTAAGAGCAATCCCTTGCTTCTTTTTCTCAACTTCCCTCTTTTCAATCTTCACCTCTTCCTTCTTTTTCTCTTCTTCTCTTCCTTTCTTCATGATCTCATGGGTGAGAAGAGATCCCATAAGAGCATCAAGTTTGAGAGTCTTGAGGTCCTTGGCTTCTATGATAGCCGTCCTCTTGCTATCCCAAGACTCGGGAAGAGAGTAGATAAGCTTTCGAACAAGCTTTTCTTCCGGAATGATCTCACCGAAACCTTTGAGACCATTAACAATCACCAAGAATCTATCGAACATTTTGATGATGTCTTCATCTGGATCCATCTTGAAGTTCTCATAACTTAGATTGAGTAGACCAATTTTGGTTTCCTTGACATCATTGTTGCCTTCATATGTAGTCTTCAAAGAATTCCAAACTTCTTTGGCACTTGTACATGAAGACATATTTGAGTAGATGTCGGGCCCTAGTGCACAAAAGAGGATGTGGAGAGCTTTATCATTTATGGACATCCTCCTTCTTTCTTCATCGGTCATCTCACTTCTTCTCTTCGGTACTTGTCGATCTCCTTGTTTCATTGGGATTAATGGTCTATCATCAATTATCTCCCAAAGGACATAGTCGTTTGAGTTAATGAATAGCCTCATCCTATTCTTCTAATAAGGGTAATTGTCCCTATTAAAGAAGGGAGGCTTAGTGATGGAGTGTGATTCATTCCATGAACCGGAGGTGGAGGCCATTGAATTTAGATTTGTAGACTTGATCAACCGCCTTGGATCTTATTTGGTAGATGTGAATCTCTTCAAAGATTAGGCTCTGATACTAATTGTTGAGTTGATAGATCTTGAAGTATGGCCAAGAGGGGGGTGAATTGGCAATTAAAAGATTGAGTCGGAAATTTTTCGGTAAAATGATAGAATTTGAAGGACACGAGATTTATAGTGGTTCAAGCTTCGAACAATCTCTACATCCACTACCTTAGCTCCCACTAAGGATTTTGAAGCCAATTCACTAATGAATTCAACCTTTTTCTCGGTTCAAGGGATAACTGTTACAATTCGAATTAATTCTTCTACCTAAGAATTGACTCAATCCTTACAAGATAATACAAGAGATAAGTAGGCAAATAAAGGTTCTCTCAACAGAAATATATTGCCCCAATTACAAACAAACTCTCCCCAAACTCAGATTACAATAGATCAAAGTGAAAATACAATAGTTGGGAGCAAGAATATGCAATAAAGTGCTTTTAGTTGGATTTTGGTGCTTGGATGTTGCTTGAGGATCAAATCTTCTTAATTGCTTTTGAAAATGCTTCTTTTTATACCTTCTCATTGATTTCTAACCGTTGAAGTTGTTGGGAAAGTAAATATGGACGTTGGAGCTTCATTTTTCCATCATAAATGCACTCTGCAGCAGGTGGTATCGAAACACGTGATACATGTTTCGAAATATGCCAAGAGAAGAAAGAGTCGTTGTGCATTCAATAAAGGGTGTATCGATACCTGTTCCGATACAAAAAGTTTCTGTGATGCTCGGTATCGAACCTTGTTTCGATACAAGCTAACCATCATTCAAAATTTAACTGACACTAACGGTCGACTCATTTAATGCTTGAAAATAGTCATTAAGGATTAAGGGTGTATCGATACCTGTATCGATACCAGGAGTTGTATTTTTAAAGTTAAAAAATAATTTAAAATTTTCCCAAGTTGTTTCGATACCAGTATCGAAACATGGGTTGGCAGAAAGTTTTAGTATCGAACCTTGTTTCGATACCTGTTCTTAATCTCAGGAACAAGCCTTAAAAAATCCCAGGTGTATCGATACCTGTCCTTATGGTATCGATACCCTCGTGTAAAAAATTACTTGTAAGAGTATTTCAAGGTTCTTGGTTTTGACTTAGAGATCAAGCTTTGACTTAAGGACCAAAAAATTATTTCAAAAGTGGTCCTTACATTTATTTGTTATATCAAAATCAATTTTGGTTTTACATATTTATATGCATATTTTATAATTTAATTATTTTTTATAGTGATTTGCTCGTGCACATATTTTTTTGAATTTTTGGCAGGATTTTAATGCCAAAAAAATTCGTAATAAAGTGGATTTTGTGTGGTTATGTCATCTATGTAATTTTTAGAATTCTGGTCAACTAAGTTGGTGATTGACCGTGTTTTTTTTTATTTTGTTTTGGGAGTTGTATAAAAATGTTGATCCCGTAAAACATGTAATAGGAGGTTGTTTGTTATTGCTTCAGTCACGAGCTTGGTTTCGAATACCTTTCTTATTGTTAGTCTGATTCAGCTGACATCATTTCAGTTTTCACTAGTCCGAAAGTAATTAAATTTTAATTTAGTTGATAAATAATATATTTTGTAATTCATTAATAATTATTTTATTTTATGAATGATATGTGATGTTCTCGATTAACACACGTTGGCAACCATCAAGATTTTCGACTATTATTCGACAAGATTGATTAGGTAAATTTATGAAATTCTAATCACTATTTTAAATTATTATATCTTTTAGAAAAATATTTTTTAGTATTTATTCAATTAGAATATAATATTTTTTAATATTTTAAATTATGATTTTTAATTATAATAATATTTTTAGTTTGTTTGGACGTCGTACGATGATCTAGATGTTATGCAGTGTATTCCCAAAGAAATATTTTAAAGTTCGAACATCTTGTTGACAATTCTACCGTGGAATGACATCTTGTTGATCGAGTACTCAGACAATTTAAACATAAATACATCCAACCAATTCCTGACGAACCTATCAATTTGGACGTATTACACTGTGTGACCCCCCAAAAAAGATAAATATGAAATATTTTAAATTATTTAATCATGATAATAAGTTAACAAATATATAATATTTTAAATTATTTAATCATGATAATAAGTTAACAAATATAAAATATTTTTTTTGAATTAGCTAATAGGGATTACAGTAATATCTGCTTTAGAGTATAATCTTCACCATTTAACATTGATCGTTCAATCACTCTGCTGGCATTATTGGTGCTCAAACCCGTAACTTCTAAAAACAACAATCGTTCTTTTAACCACTTGACCTAAAAGGGCTTGTGCAACAAATATGAAATATATATACTATTTATATAATATTATATATGTATAATTATGTCGAGTTTGTTCATAAATTTTACGAGTCGAATTAAATTATCTCAACTTGATTTATTGAAATCTCAAATTAAATATAAATTTTAATTAATTTCTTTAATTCAAGTTTTTAATCAAGTCGAACTAGAATAATTTACGAGATGATAATACTTATTATTACCCCTAGTCGTCTCTTTCCGGAAACACTTAAGAATGGTATTAGGATTAATTTTTTTTGATTAACCTGTATTTAAAGGATAAACCCATGACTTAATGTCCACGCACGTGCTCCCGTGACAGTAAGTGCGAGTTTACCTGACACGGTTACAAATTCACCTTAACGTGTCTGTCACTTTGTTGGTTTGACTGCCCAATCATTCGAATTAAAATCCCCTGCATCGCATGCTTGCTCCCATCTATGCTCCATGTATTTTTATTGGTCCTCGTGTTAAGTGGATTTGTTTATCTCATATTTTTTAAATCCCGTTTATGCCATGATTTCTCTTTTTTAAGATAAATTATATCCTCTTTCATTACATCGTTCGTAGTTTTGTCTATTAAATTTTTAATTTTAAATTATTGATTTATCAAAATAAAATTTTAAATTATTATTTTTATCACTTTAAGTTTAATAGTCACCTAATTAAAAAATATTTTTATTAATAAAATATTAATACATCATAAATATTTTTTGGTCAATAAATAATTTAGGGAAAAATAAAATATAACATAATTTAGGTATTTATTTAGATAAAAAGTTTAAGGATTTAAAGCGATTAAAAATAATTATTTAAAGATTTATTTTAGTAAAAAATTAAAGACAAAAAATAAATAAAAGATATAGTTTAAGGTTAATTTTTTTTAATTGAAAAGAAAACATTATAACCCCGCTGAAAATATTTTTACCTTTAATTTAATAATGTGGATTTATATTAATACTCTAGTGGTAAAAAATAAAGATTTTATAAGTGTTTCAGTTTTATGGTTAAGGTTATGATTAGGGTTAAGAGGTTAGGGATTTAGTTTTATGGGTTTAAAATTTATAAATGGAGACTTGTGATTATAATTTAGGGTTTATAGATTAAAACCTAAACCCTAACAAAATTATATTAACCTAAATATCCTAAATTCTAATCAAAACTCATTAATTTAAAATCATTAAACCTAAATTTCTAACCTCTAAATATTAAATCCTAATTTTAAAATCTAACCTTAAACCTTAAAATTAAAACATTTATAAATTTTTTTTATTTTTACAATTTTATAGAAAATAATTACTCTATGTTAGTATGAGATAATTATAAGTTAAATTCCTTATTTAAAAATTATACTTTATCATCCTAGAACTAGAATTCTATATTTTTTTCTCTATTTGAGATGATTTAAAAATATACGAAAATTAAAATAATATAGAAGTTTTTAAAATAAGCTGATGAGAATATTTAGATTAATTTTTTAATAATCTTAAAATAATTACAAAATAATATTTATTTATATTTTTTAATCTTTTAATATGTTCATAAATCTGGTAGAAAAAAACGGATTAAACGAAATAATAATGTTATACATGCATATAAATTAATCACTTAGTTTTAAGAGTTAGCAATTTAACTTAATACAATATTAGTATTAAAATGTTTTATCAATTGGAAATATGTGAAGAATTTAACAAATGATTTAAGTTAAAAAATAAAATTTATCGTAAAAAATTTGAGTTTAATCATATTTATATAATATATATTATCAAAAAATCTAAATATATAAATAAATATTATTGTATAATCGATATATTCAAAATAGATATCAAACCTGTGAGACTCAAACAAAAGAACTATTTGTCACATCTCTGGTTTCCAGGAAAAACAAGCCTATTCTGAACTACACAGGTTTAAGATGGCAAATCATTCTCAACAACCAATTTGATTCCTCGGTGATGATAAATTTTAAATCGAATTAAGTAAAAAATTTTAAGTTAATCGAATTTATGATCTATTTATAATAACACGTATATTGATGACGGTTAAGAAGTTCTATGTTTTTTTTATCTTTCGTCAAATTATAGTATTTTAGATTGTCGATCTCACAGGGATTAGATCAGACTTGACTACTCTTTAAACATGCACTTTGTAAAAGTAAAAACACAAATATTTGAATGGTTGAGGTAACTAAAGTAAACTAATTTAAGAACTAAACAAAGAATACGAAGAATAATGAATGAAGTAAGGCCAGGCTAAATGCTTTGTAGAGGGGAATCCAGTTGCACTTATTATCCACTTATTAATGCAATAGGTTGACTGGCCCCGCGGCGAGTCCACTAAGGGTCGCCTTGGCTGCCTAGGCGGGGTTATGCCTTATAGACAACTCAACTTTTTATAGTTCGACAGAGCATCCTTGTATGTCTCCTCCTTAACCCTAAGCTCGGAGAACTGTTGAAATCCATGTCTTGATGATACCCCGACGTGAATCAAGGATGAACGACAACCAATCGCATGCATCCGTTTAGTCGTTGAAATCCTTGCGGATTAGTCGATGCCCTTGAGCAAAGATCGTACTCTCTCGTTTCGTGAGCCTAACTCTCTCGATATTAGACAAATAAGTTTTTCTTTACATACTATCTTACCGAGCTCATAGGCAAAGAAGAGTAAACGTCAAGAGAGAATAAACTATGAAAATAAGGTTTGCATTAATAAATATCAAATAGAGTATAACTTTCTTCCCCAACATAATAGCTTTGTCGGCGGCTTTAGGTTTTTTCTATGAGAACCCGACCTCCTATTCTTAACCCTAATGTATGGTTTATATAGGTCAAGCCTAGGTTATAGTCTTTCACATAGGAAAGAGTTCTAAAAGGAAAAGAATACAACTCCTTATTAACTTATGACACTTTATTCTATTTCCTAAAATAACTCTTATATTCTCGCGTTGAGCTTTGGTCATGGCTTGACTCCTTTTACCAACTTTGGATTCTTCTCCCTTTGTCTCCGTTAGAATCGACATCTTTTTCTCTATCTATCAAGCACCAGTTGTCATCTTCAATCTGCTGCCGCGGCCTCCAAAGTGCTGTCGTGGCGGGTGCTTATCTGTATTTCAGCTTCAGTTCCATCATCCATTCTCTTATTTGACAATTCTTATGATGTAGTTTTTTGCATAGGAAAGAAAACCATCAAATGTATCTGTTTTATGCTAAATAATAGAGAAATTCATGAATTAAGTATTCGGATGCTGAAATATGGAAAATAAGCAGATTTATCCAATATTGCCCTTAAATCTGTCCTTTATTAGTAATAATCGAGTGAGAAAATGATATAAAAATTAGAACTTTTATGCACTTATCATATATTTTTTAATATTTTTATATGGTATAAATTTGACTTAAACTTAAAATGATATCCACTAGTTAGTAATAATTTTAGTTATTCGAGTTATTTAAATTTTTATTTTATAACTTAAACTTTATTTAAAAAAAATTATTAGTCGACTTTTTTTGCGTGGAATAAAAAAAATTAGCCAAATTCTGCTCATCCCTAATTGTTTAGATGATAGCCACAATTTTTATTAGGTAACCTACATTGATTTTTAAGTTTAATATCGATTATATAATTAAAATAAAATTTAATATTATTTAATATTGAACTTTAGTTTTAGTTTTAAATATATTAATAAGTCGTTAAAATCCTTCCGTATTATTGCACGCGAACCGTTAAAATTTGTCTAGATCATTGATTTAATTAGTATACTGGTCTAATTAAAATCCAAATTAAAATTTAATATTAAAATTTTATATTAAGTTTTATTCAATAGCATATTCGATTTTAAATTCTAAATTTAGTAATATATGATATAATAATAAACATAATTATCTTTAGCAAAAATAATTATTAGCGAGGGGCAAGGATAGAGGTGTTTAATGAGTTGAGCAGTTCGTGAGTTATTCGAACTTGATTTGGTTAAAATATGATAAATATTCGATTTAGATTAACTCAACTCGAATTCGAATTCAATTCGATATTTTAACAAGTTGAATCGAGCAAAGTCTAACTTGACTCGATAAGTTCGCGAACAACTCGTTAATTTTTAAAGTATTTTTTAGTAATTACTTTAAAATTATTTTATTCAAAAAAATCTAAATAATAATTATTAATTTGTGAATTGTACTTTAATTTTAATATACTAGTTTGATGTATTTATGGATCGTTACTTTTGAATTTAGATTTTAAAAGTGTTTTATATACTTTTTGATATTTTTTGTTAAATTTATTAATTTATGATATAATATTAAATCTCATATAGTATTATTAAATTTTACTTTTAGTTAAAAATAAGTTGAGTTTTTTAGTGAGCTTAACGAGTAACATGTCGAATTTAACGAGCAACGAATCGAGTTGAGTAACAAAATATTTTAACGAGCACAAGTCGAGTACAATTTTAACAAGCTTAACGAGTAACGAATCGAGCGAGTCATAAAAAATTTTAACGAACACAAATTGATCACTACTCAATTAATACTCGATTCGCTCAATAAACACCTTAGACAGTAACATGTTTGGACTTTGGACACCACAATGATTAAAACAATATTAATTAGAAATAATTCTACTTCACTAACAAATTTGATTTTTACAATATAATTATATTTTTTATTTCTATATTATATATCTAATAATAAAAATTACAATTGCATAATTACATAAATTTTTAATAATCTAAAACAATATTAATTATAAAATTGAGAAATATAAACAAATTCTCACCCTTCCTCTAAAGCATTGAAACTAAAAGCCAAATCATTTGATCAAAAACCCAGTGCCCGAAGCGCATGAATGAAGAACAGAGGAAACATATTAAACTGATAAAAGAAAGACTAGAAATGGGGGATAACATTAACCTGAACATGTTTAATTATAAGAATAATTACTATAATTATATTAATGGGATGTGCTTAGCTTCTTCTTCAGATGATATATCCAATATCCTGCAGCAATTTCTACTTCACTCTTCTTCTTCTTCTGAGATGGCCCACTTTGGGGGTCCAACAGATAATCCACCGGCACCGCCGGGTGGTGGAGGGTGGGATTTGGTTGGAGCTCATGGTGAGAATGACACCGACGAGTATGACTGTGAAAGTGAAGTAAGTG
Organism: Abelmoschus esculentus; assembly: GCA_035048815.1. Classification (NCBI taxonomy): domain Eukaryota; kingdom Viridiplantae; phylum Streptophyta; class Magnoliopsida; order Malvales; family Malvaceae; genus Abelmoschus; species Abelmoschus esculentus. Next base: position 3,523,322 of record JAUCBN010000026.1, on the reverse strand, counting down.
TCTGGTTTCTGATTCTTCTTCTTCTTCAAGATTGTATTTTTGAATGTAAAAATTGTTTTCTTTTTTCTTTTAAAGAGAAAAATATGTGCTTTTGGCTCACCTTTTCTTTTTATTTAGTTTGAAATTTGTCAAAAACAGGAGGGTTTTGAAGCATTGGTAGATGAGGCACCGGCAAAGCCAGCTCCACCTCGTAGCTCCTCAAAAAGAAGCAGAGCTGCTGAGGTTCACAATTTGTCTGAAAAGGTTTGTTTGGTTTTAAATCTGTGTAATAAATGGTGAAGCATTTGTTTGATTTTTTGTTCAAGTTTTCTTCATGGATTTCTGATTTATGGAGTTTGATTGAGGCAGAGGAGGAGAAGTAGGATTAATGAGAAAATGAAAGCATTACAAAACCTGATTCCGAATTCGAACAAGGTATTTTTCTTTTATACATGTTGTTTCACTTGCATTAATCTTTTGGATATATTGAGGGATTGAATCTTCCATTCATGGCAGACCGATAAGGCTTCGATGCTCGATGAAGCTATCGAGTACTTGAAGCAGCTCCAGCTTCAAGTTCAGGTATATATGCCAACATATTTACACAATTTCCCCCCTCTCCCTCTCTTTTGTTGGCCAATCTGCAACTCTAGCTTAGTTTATATTGCATATCATGGTGAATCTGCTCTCCATCTATATTATTTTTGTTTCGGAAGACAATCGTTTTTACGACATTGAAGCATTCCGAAGCTCGGGAGCAAGTTCATAAGCTACCATTGTCTTCTTTCAGAAGCAGAAAATGGCCTATGTGGCAGTGCATTTGGTTAAAGTGTTTACAGCCCTTTTAATTTCTATGTTAGTCTAGCTTGTTGATGATTAAAGTTAAAATAATTGTAATCGGATTGTAGACGCGCGTGTCTTGAGAAATTCACTCACGGATTCGAGGGAAGATGATAAGACTACAGAATTATCGTCGGTGCTGATGTAGTTCTGATGAATTTTTGCTTTAGAGGTGCTGCCAAATGTATATAATATGGCTAGAAGCTAGTTGAAAACAACATTATATGTCTAAAACCATGGCTAAAGGTGAAAGTGGATTGTCTTGAAGAGTTTTAATGGCTGCTTATTTCATCTGTTACGAGACAAGGTTTATGCAACATATGAACATCCTTACAGACAATCCTAGTCTGTTGCAGGATGTTTGGTCTGTAGCCTAATTAACCTGTCTTTTTATTTTCCATGTAGCATTCTTAATAACGAAAAACGAGTATGATGAGTGACATGTTTCTGATTCATTTACCTCGTTTCCGTTTATCAGATGCTATCAATGAGAAATGGATTAAGCTTGCATCCTTTGTGCTTGCCTGGAGTTCTGCAACCACTCCAGTTTTCCCAAACAAGAATGAACCTGGGTGACAAAAGTGGGTCTCTTTCCATGAATGTGTCCAGCACTGTACCGGAGAATCAAGAAACCTCGGTTCAGATGATTTTCGACCTACCCAACCAATGCAACTCTTCAAACCCTGTGTCTATGCCAAACATGTCAAACATTATTACTTCTGAAACTTCATTTGAGTTGAAATCAATCCAGGCTCAGTTAGGGCCATTTCAGCTCCTCTCATCATCTCAGGTAAGTCATATATAAGCGCAACAAAGCATGAAAAACTACGGGAATAATCGTTACCTTTCGTCTTACGTTAAGGGATTGTGAAGGATTTTTGCAGGGAAGACATTGTGCATCATCAACAACTGAAGACTAACACATCAGGTAGGCACTAAAAGCTCACATTCATCAAGTAAGTTGAAATAGTATAACTTGTTTGTGGTAAATAGAATTTGGTTTAGCTGCCACAACTACGGATTTGCTTCCGTTCGATACACACGAATCGGGTCTAGAGGAAAGCAGTAATCTTGATGCTAGCATGATGAGAAGAGACAAATCTAACGGTGTGCTCCTAAAGAATATCGACCATGACTTCATACTTTCTCCGCACCTGACTCGGTAAATCCACTTTCTTCGTTAAGATTCTGCCAACGCCGATATCTTTTCATTGTTCAATTCCATTGCATTTGAACAGGAAGCAGGCCGGAAGAAGCGACACCAAGCTAATGTGAGATTTATGGTTAAACTAGTACTACTATGTTAACTTTTCGGATTTAGTCTGGTTTTGTGTCTCTTTGTATTTCTCACAATGCCTCGATAGGAACATCCAGCAGTGAATGAGTAGAACTGCAACATTAGCCTCAGATGTTCCGGATAACTGAATTGAACTTTTCTTTTACTTCATAGTTGCTTTTTTTTTTTGTTTAAACACCGATATCCGACTCATTTGTCGACTAGTCCAGATCGGCTTCCAATTCAGTTTTCTTCATTCACAACATCAATATTCAAATCCCTCTAATCTAGTGGTTTATTACTAATCTAGATTTAACCCGTATCGAATATATAATTTATTAATCCTTAAAATTGAGATACGAAATTGAATACTCAACCCCCAACTTCAATTTACATATTAAATTTCTCATCTCAATAACATCGATAACAATACAAAATGGGGCTTATCTAAAGATAAGGAAAGCGACCGGCTACGTTTCCTATGGACCACGACAAGACAATTCCTACATTAATTTCATAATCTATTTTCTTTGCCAGCTTCGTTCGGACTTGATGTCTGCAAAATTTTGTAACAATAACAAATTCAAAAGCTTCATTGCTTGTTTATATTATTATACAAACAAGCAGGGAGAATCAAAAGGTGACAATGAGGTCGTTCATCTGCACCCAGCCAAAGGAACACCGGTCTCGGATTCTTTGAACCGTGGATGCAGCTAAACCAACCACCGGCCGAACCTTGGCCAACTCTTTCTCCACTGCTATTCTCGCACTTGTCTCCATCTATACATTCAATCAAAAAACAATTCACAACTTGCAGTAGTCAACAGAAGCTGCACTAATTGATTAGGCCTAGAAATGAACAAACCTTTTCTACGCAGCGAGTGGTATCCAAGATATGACAGAAATAAGCCAGCTGCTTGTAAAGATCTGCTTCGGTGTACTACACGGTCCAAAGGATAAATAATTAATTGTCATAAACAGAGCTTGTTAATGTTAGGGGGGGTGTATAACATACCTTTCTCGCAAGACGCCCGTTACAGCGGGGATAGTTCGGACAAACCGTTCCTTTCTCGGCATCACCCAACAGTCGCAGGTTCACACTTCGTGTAGTATGTTTGCAAGTTTCATCATCACACTGCATGTCATCAGCTCTAGTTACTTGCTAAACTCGAAACGTTTTTTATATGTTGTATATACGAGATTTTGCAACAGGTCTATTACCGTCATTAAGCCTTTGTAGTACATTGAGATAAACCCCTCTACTTGTCGTTTTACCTGACACAGTTTTTTAACATGTTAGGATGACCGGACAAGTCGATTGATCGATGTATGTCTATGTTACCTGGTTTGCTATCATTCCAGAAGACATTCTACTCATGTCACCTTCTGGACATTTGGGGCAGCGCAGGGTTTGCCAGAAATTGCAAGTAGATTCCTCTTGTTGCATTTTTGCTGGTTTCTCAACTATTGAGCGGATCGAGCTGAATACGGTAGGGCAGTTAAAAGTGCCTGAACAACTTGGACATGACAATGTCAGTGGCTCACATCCCTTATATCTGCGACACAAACCAAGACATACACTCGATCGGTCAATTAGTCAATTTCGATATAAAAGAAATATATGACCCAGAATGATACACTATATTCTTTAAAATTATGGAGAAAATAGTTACCTCTCCTCATCATCTGCAGCAAACAAGAGACCATTACCAGTGTCGTTGCTGACAGCAACACTTGATTTACTTTGGAACTGAAAAAAACAGATAATATCATTGTCAAACCGTGTGCAAGATAGAACATTGATGTCCATAAAATTCAGGCTACCATGTAGAGATTACCTTTGATGAGTCAAGTCCTAAACAATCAGCCAATCGCTCTGGGCTTGTTCCTTGTATTGAAGCACATAATCGAGATACAACTGGATGGATCTGCTGTGACAAGTAATAATCAATGTCAATCATCCATTTCCCCTCATCTTTTTTCAACTCATCAGGATGCTTTGCTCGGTAAGCTATCCCTGTTGAATTGCTTGAACCAGCCCCCTGCACAAGACAACGAAATGGGAAAAAGGAAGAAGGAAAATCAGATTTAAGTAAAATGGAAGGGTCTGAATGCAACCTATACTCTGTATTTCATAGAGAAAATGATGCACAAACCTGTTCACAACAAATTATATAAGGAATCGTGTCACCAGCCGAGCAACCAGTAGAATAACCACTTTGCTTCATTCTGAGAGCCACCTATAAATTGGTATCCATCAAATGAATTAGATACATGGTAGGGAAATTATACAAGATTAGGTTAGGTAGACCAGTTATTGCTTGTTGAACTCACCTGAACATGAGGTTGACTTTTGGCGTCAGGGTAGACTTCAGGTGGTTTAGTCAATGTCTTTGTGATAATGTACTTATCAAGTACTACTTGGCCATTCCTCATTTCTTCTTGGATCTGTTACAAGTAAAAAAGGCGACTAATAATAGGAGTCTAAGCACACAACTTCACCTTGCAAAGTTCAGTAAATTGAAGAGGTAATAATAAACCATAACACCTCGGAATAATTCACCCAAACAAAAGGAACAAAATAAAAGGGTAGTAATTATAATATCTACTTACCTTCGTGAGAGAGTTATGTATCGCTTCAACGACATCCTCACAAGACCTGGAAAATAGGACCCATGGTGACAAGCAAGGATTGCCAACTTGATATAAAAATTAACTACTTAAAATCAAAAACTAATAGAATTCCACATACCCTCCAGATAGGATTTGAGCAAGACAGAAGTCACCCAATTCCTTTGACAGTAAGCTCCAGTCACGACGAACCATATCAAGACCTTTCCGCTCAATAACCTATAACTAAGAGGTTATCTCTCCAATTCTTTTAAGAGTCAATAAAGAATGAAAATGTATTCAAAAAATCAACATTACCTCATATGGCATCCCATCCTTGAATTGCACCTTCACAGCAGCATACTTTTTCTTCTTCAGAAGCAACATTCTCTTGTACAGACCATCAAGGTCAATTTCTAGGCACCTATATTTCTTGTTCACCTTTAAATAAAGAGACAGAGAAGTCACTTTGCAGAAGATAACAAAAAGAAGAGTAACACATTAAAGCCAGCTGTAATCCTTACTAAAGACCATTAAGGAAATCTTTACATTTGAAATGAGGAAATCAAAATTTTGAATGGTGGCACCAAATCCAGCAAATTCTAAGAAAAGGACTATAACGATACAGCCTATACAGTAATAACTGATGGAGCTATTTTCTTCTTTATAAAAGGTTTTTGGATTTAACCCTTGCAGCAAATCTTATCAACCACATTCCTAGCTACAATCAATGTACTTGCACCATATTACAAGCACAGTACAGAAATATTTAAGCTTTTATGAATTTAATCATTTTGAGTATGCAACATGTAGCCCACTTAAGTGAAAACAAATCACATTCTCAGAGACTCACCTCCTGGATGACTTTTCCTGCAATTGCTTTTGCTTTTGCAATATCATCCAATCCACTATAAACCATAATAGAATCTGTATCACCATAGATCACCTGCCAATTACCAAAATCATATCTTCAGGAGCATAATTCAATTCATTCAGTAACGTGGACATGATAATGGCACTTAAATCATAACAAAATACCTCTAAGTTTAAATTATTCTGTACAAGATCAACAGTACTTTGTAGAATCTCCCTTCCCTAATCAACAGCAATATAACTTGGATCAAATCACAAGAAAATAACCCACAACAAACCAACATCTTTTTACTTGAGAAGATGATGATCTTTGCATTTGCTTGTATGCTATGTACTTACTTGTTGTGTAATAAGCTCTGCAAGAGGTTTTGCATAAAATCTAGAATTGGAAAACCCAAGGCATCCATACATACTGCACAGTAAACATTAACAGGTCATATGCAAGTACAACTATCTAAGCTACAAATATGAATAGTCAGTAAAATGTCGCAGGCTGGAAAGAAATTTTGGAAGTGCCATCTATAGAAGGCCAGGCTTTGGCAACCACCCTAAAACTTTCAAAGAAATAAAGGATTATGAAACTTCAAGGAACAGTGATTGTTACACCTGTCACATATTGTTCAACCAAAAGAATAGTATCAATAATCAAAATACACACAAACCTATTTGCAGTGAGCTTCAGTGCTTGCTGCTGAATATCAAGTTGCTGGACCTTGATACCAGTTGCATTTTTCATCCATGACTTTACCATTCTCCTCCTCTGAACCAAATTTTTCAGCAACTACAAAAGGGTATAAAAATAAATTATCTATTAGTAACATATGAAGAACTGGAAGCAAATAGGCAGTGTAAAGACACATCTTTGATGGAGAAGTCTCATTTGAACATGCAGAAGCATTTAAAGCAGCCAATAGCTCTTCAAACAATGATCAGGCAGATTGCTCATGTGTATCATTAGATTCATTACTCATCTCAGATTTCTTTTTACCATAATATATTGATCACTTAAAATAGAAACAATAACCTGTGATTACAAATAGTTATAGCTCATACAATTTCAAAATCCTTTTCTAGTTTAAAAAATCATCAATAAAACAAGTGATTACTTATTCTCAAAATACAACTCAATGTTTCTATTCTACATTTCCAGACAGTTGGGACATCAACTTAAAGAACTATATTGACAGCATAACACAAATAAAGAAGCAGTATGTAATAATGTTTCAACAGAACTTGGCAAATTAAGCTGTTCAAATCATCAAAATGGATTCAGAATGTTAAGAGGAGATTATACCTCAGGTAGAACCCCAGCTGTTTTACTAGAGGGCAAACGAGGAACTAATCCATCAGGATATCTTTCAACCGTTGTGAAGCATATATTGTATTCCTGTGGGACCAAATTAGTAGCTCATACTAATTAGAAATCTATACAATAGTAGAAATAACCAAAATCTAGCACAAGAAGCAAAACAGAAATCAAATCTGATTGTAAATAGTAGAGACGTGAGGAAGCTATTTTAACCTGAATTATGGATGGATAAAGGCTATTGAAATCCAGTAACAATACATATTTTTCATACAGTCCTCTTTTTGGCTCCAAAACCAATCCGCCTGCATAGGAAGGACCCTTTTTGACTTTTCCACGTTCAATATGAGCTTCCTCTTCAAAATTAACATCATTGTTATCCATATCATCCCTTTTCCCATCCTCAACACCATGAGTTATTCTCCTTTTATTAACTTTTGTTTCCTTAGCATGAGGTGAAGACTTGTCTGGGACAATGTACTTCTTTGCATGAAATGCATGCAACAAAAGATACTCTACTCTCTGTGCCCTAGCACCCTGAAAAGGAACATTTGCTTTTATGTCAAGTCAAAGACCAGATATTGAAACAAATGCAGGGAATCAAGCGGTACTCACCTGGAGAGTTTTTCCCCAGAGATTACCACTGATATTGGTGAGCTGGCGAGTAAGAGGAAGCACACTCAGATGAAACATTAGTTCCATAGATAACCATGCATCAGTCTCACCGTATTCAATCTGAACACATCACAAGATATAATTACAAGGATGATATGATATCTGAGAACAGAAGCAAGTTTCCTGTTACAGTTCCTGCTGCACATTCCCTGAGTTCTATTATCCTCAAGTTCAAACAGTAAGGTCCACTAAAAGCTTTTATCCACGAATTTTCAAGTTTCAAATGTTACCTAATTGAAATGTAATTAGACATTAGGGAAAAATGGGTTCAAAACCAGACTACTACAAGACATGGTTAACAAAACCTACAAGTTCCATGAGCAATTCAGATGTTTGGAACATTCTGGGAATATCTTGTGGAGCAATCTCCTTGCGGTCTTTGTTGAGCTGAGTCTTTGATAGTTGTGTCAAAGAATAGCTAACCTGAGAACAAAAAATACATGTTTAATAAGCAAAGGTTTCCATTATCCAAGTTCACATAATGCATCAGCTGCCATGCCTCTTTTAATAAGTCACGGGAACACAAATATGTATCACATAAAAGGCGACCAGCAATGCATGACATGATCCCAGGGCTGGCTCCAGACCCAAAGATGGTACTTCCTTTTGTTAACTTGGGCATCACAGAGCGCTTCAGACGACCAAGTTTGGACCACATGCTACTTGGCACTTTACAAGCCTGAATAAGAGCAAATTATTAGCACTATAGGAGTAAATGGCAAATCATCATATGGGCATTTGATAGGTTTAGAGTCATACCGCATTTAAAGAATAGGATGAGGAAAGTTGAAGCAACATATATACAGTTATTGCCATTTAATGATTTGAAAATATAGAAAAGTTAACTATAACATCAAGAAAATGAAAATTTAAAGGTGGCAAAATATTGATTGCTTGTAGGAGACTCTTTATGTGCAAATTCACATATTGATTAATAATGATTCAATAGTCCCGCGCCTACTAGATTTTATTAGTTATGCGAATAAGAAACTAGATTAAGTTAACGTCGAATGCCAACTCTTGCTTAAATATACTAGTGAAGATTCCCACCTGGGCTCTATGCAGGAGAACATCCAAGTCAAAGCCAGATATATTATGCCCGACAAGAACATCACTGTCAAGCTTGTATAACTCAATCATCAATCGATTTAACAAAGCTCTTTCACTGCAACATCATGTGAAAAGATACTTAAACGTAGCAACTAAAAATATTCAAAGATAATATCATGTTAACAGGCACCAGTTAAAAGGATTGATGGAAGACAACATATACAACTTACCTGCTTTCAGAAACTAAAACATTTGATCCTGCTTTTGAGTTTCTATCTGTCACATCTTTCGTAAAACCCATTGGAAAAATGCCTCCATCAAGTTTGCGGACAACAGTAAAGTGGCTCAGTAGACCACGTTTCTTCCATTCCGAAGCCAACATGGGAGTGTCTATCTGAAAGCCCAATCCACATATAGTACATTATTTTCTTAGGTCAGCACAGCAGCTTCTGTCATATCTAAGCCAGCATTTAACATGCTTAACTAATACTAATGAAGTTTGAGTATATCAATAATGACATCTTTCTGCTACTTGGGTTCCAGATTGTCCAAGAAAAAAGAGGTGTAGAAGACTGTAATATTAAGTTATGTGTGTTTTCTAAATAATTGGACCAGCCTGAAAGGAGATTGAATTATACTAGCAAATCCACTTTATGTAGAACCATAACTAGAAAAAGGCCCTTCAACACACAAACCTTAGCCCTGTGACAGCAGATAATCGATGCTGAGACAACTTCATTTACATTCTGCCTCTCATTGATGATAGTCTTCAAATTTATGGCTGAAACAACAATGGGAGGAATTTCTGTTGTTTTCTTGGATGAAGTTGAAACCCTAATATCTTTAGGAGAATCAACAACAATTTCATACTTGCACCAGCTGACCTGTCAAAGTTTAAAAAAAAAAAAGTCAACATAAGAACTGAAAACATGCCCAAAGAATTTGCAAAATTAGCTAAAACAACACCATCATATGTCTAAGTTCAAGAATCTCACCCTCTGAGGAGCTGGACAAGTAGAATACTTTGAAACTGACAACCAAGAAGGTCCTTTTACTTTCCTTTTAACAAGGAAAAGCTCTAATGCACTGCAAGTGACAATAATAGTCAGTAATCGAACCAGTTTTCCAAGTAAAGAACCCATAGGTCATTGCATTGTCTAATCCTTGAAAATAGACTTTGGTTAACAGACACTCCTTAAGAATACATGTTCTAGAAGATAATCAAGTAAAATCAATTTTAGATTACGAAAATAACTTAATAACATTATCATTTCATTTCATATAAAAACTATTGAGATTGTCACTAGCCAATCAAACTCCTTTTATATCAAATAACTGAGTCAATCACCAAAAGCACGTTTACTAACAGTTTCCTCCTACGGTAAGTAAAAAGGGCATTAGAAAAACTAGATGCTACAATACTGTACACCCCATGACAATCCATTACTTTTTTCCTTTTAAGAAAAATGTTCCAACTACTTAAACCTGCTGTGAGTTCCAAGCAGCGCACAGAACTTTTCTCCTTTTAAATCTGATGGAAGTGGTGGATCCTGAAAAAAGAATATAGAGTGAAAAAACAATTTTAAACAAGAGGTAATGACCAAGGAAGGAGTAACTAGTTGATCTATTAGTGATAAAGGAATCATGGTCTGTGGACAACTTTAACACATTTCACCAACAAAATGTGTGAAAATAAACTCTAGGTTAAACCATGTTTATTGTTTGATTCACAGCTCTAGTGATACCTTGAAAGGGTAATTAATTTTGAGGACATAATTCTCTCCAATGGGTACATCTGATCTTTCAAATGCATATCGTCTCTGAAATTTGATCACACCAATTCAACAGACAAAACAGAATGACATGAGGAAATAGAAACAGTGGACAAGCATTAAAAGAACAGATTGATTGAATCTGCAAACCTTAACCGGTGCCATGGTAAAACCTGAAACATTAAGGTTTAACAAGTGTTGTGCAACTTCATTCTTCAACCCTGATGCCATATCCTTGAATAACAAAATAGGAGAGACGCATCAAGCTTTCAATCAGAATCCAAAAAGGAAAAAACAAACAAAGAGAGACAATGAACGCAGACAAAAACTTACATGCAACTTAGTTCGGAAACTAGAAAGAGAAATCTTTGATTCTTCTGCATCTTTCTCAGCTTTCACAATCTCATCACTGTGAAATATAGAATCGTCGGGGATTGCATAAACACATCTCTGAATATTCTTTACAACCACACAACAACTTTGGTATCCACTCCCAACTTTGACCTAAATTCAGTTCCCGTTTCAGACCACAAAATAGCAATTTTCATACTAATAAACATAGAAAACAGAACTCACATCCGAATTTAAAGCAACAACCAATCGTAGCACCATAAAATTAATTTAAAGAAACTATAGAAAAGCCAATGACAATACAATTACCTTCCCAAAGAGATAAACAGTACCCATATTGGCACCATAAAACTCCTCATGAGCATCAAGTAAATAAAATGGCATTGAACCATCCACATCAAGCTCAAACTCCGACGGTACTTCACTGCTAAAGCCATTTACACCTTCCCCAGAGCCATTCACATTGGCATCCCCTTCACTCTTCACCGCCTTCCACCCAGCCATTGCACTCAAAGACTCATCCTTCTGCTCCTCCAAAATCTTCGCATTTAATTTAGGTACACTCTCCTCCTTCTCTTCCTTCCTCTCCTCGGCAGGCTCCGCCTTCAATTCAACCATAGGCTCCAGTTTGTCAACCTCGACTCCACTAGATTCAACAACCGCCTCTTCAATGGTGTTAGTGTACTCAACATATTCCGTCAAACCTTCAGAAACTAGCTCATCTTCACTCTTAACAGTTTTAGTCACCGTGGGAGTCACTTTTGAGGACCTAACAGAAGCCAAAAGACTGGTTTGGATTCGTCTACGATGTTCCCTGTCAGATTCATCAGGGGCAAACTGCTTGATCACATCATCAACAATGCTTTCGCATTTTACTTTATCAGTTTCTTTACCCTTTTTATTGAAAGCTGATGAAGTAAACATCGAAGAAACCTTCTGTTTCCCCATCATTGCCGCCGCCGCTGACAACGAAGCGCTACTTTTGCTTACTCTGCTACTATTCTTGTTATTTTCCTTCTCCTTTTTCTCAACCTTCTTTTTCCTCGAATATCTTCCACCTTCGGACGCGTCATCATCGGACGACAGATAATGATTCGCCTGACTCCAGTCAACTTCATTTCCGTCATCGCCGTAGCCAAAATCTCCATATTCATCGTCGTTCTCGATGAAATCTTCAGCCTCTTTTCGCCTCTTGTTAACGATCTCCTGGTAAGCATCTTCGTCGCAGTTATCGAACACCGGTTCATCGAGCTTGACATCGTAAGCAGGCACGGATGAGTTAGAGCGACGACCGCCTTGGCGTAAGGCTCTTAAGCGTTCTAGGGCTCCCGCACGCTTCTCCGCCTCCACTCCTCGGCCACGGCGGCGACTTCCAGTGTCTGTTGGCTGATCATTCGGCCGATCAACGTCCATTGATCAACTAGATTTTCCTCTTTTTTTCTTTCGACGAAAGGGTTTTCTGAATGCCTCTGATTTCAATAGTTTTTTCAGTAAATTGGGAATATAATTACTTATTTTAATATTATAAATGGCGGGAAGATTTTAGGGTTTTGGCGCTAACGCCCTTTGATTTTTGATGATCTATTTCTTATAGGATAAACTATATAGTTAGTCACTTATGTTTTACAAGTATTCATTTTTACTCATCAAGTTCACAAAAGTAATATTTTGATCATTTATATTAAATTATTAATATTAATTAATAATAAAAATATAAAGGTAAAATTAGCCCTCAGAAAAATCAAAAATTTAATCAAGTCTTTATAAAAAATTTACACCTAATTTAGTTCTCACAATTTAATTTTCTCTCAATTTAGTCCTTTATAACGATTTATTAATTTTAATTGTTAACTTATTAACAAATAATAAGATAATAACATGTGATACACTTTAGAAGTATCATTTCATTAATAATAAGATAATTTGAATTATGAGGGTCAAATTAAGTATAAAATTTATAAAGACTTAATTTTTTTTACTTTTTGTTAAGGGCTAATTTGACATTTAAACCTAAAAAATATAAATAGTTATTTAATTTTTTATTTTCAAATGAAATGAATTTTTTAACTTAATCTTTAATTAAATAATTTGTTGAGATAATCAATCGAATATATATGATCAAGAGGGCATGAATTGATAATTAAAATTTTTGTGAGTGTTAAAAATGAAGATAGAAATGGACAAGAGATTTTAGAGTGGTTCAAGCTTTAAACAAGCTCTATATTCATTATCTTAGCACATCACTAAGTATTTCAATATTTCACTAGCTTTGAATTCGTCTCTTTTTTTCGGATTAGGAGAAAACCTTATAACCGATCAAACTTTCTACCTAATGTTTGATCAAACAAACACTTATTTAAAAAGAGAATTGGTAAACCTAATAGACCTCTTAATAGGTTGATAATGTGTATCCAAAATTACAACAAGATCACTCGCAAAACTTGAAATAAAAATCACAAATGAATATTGGTACAAATAAGTTGGGTGCTGAATTTTGACAGCTCTTGAATATTCGATTTTTGCTTGATTGATCACTTAAAGATCATTAGCTGTTTAGGTTGTTGGGAAATTAATTATAGCCGTTAGGGAGGTGTTTTTTCGCAATAAATGTTCCTTTGATGCTCTTGGTATTGGTACGCGAAAGCTCGTATATGTATATATCGTATATAGAAAGAAACGTTATAAAACATGACGTATCGGTACTCAGAAAACGAGTATCGGTACGGAAGATAAGGGTACCAGTCCGCTTGCCAGTACCAGTACTCAAATAGCTAACTGAAATTTTATAAGACAGTCCAATATCAGTACACTTAAAGGCCATACCAGTACGCGTAAGTAATTATTTAAAAATTTGTCTTATGAAGTATCGATACTACTACAGTAATACCGATACTTAAATTGCATTCAATATAAATTTAAAAGCTCCTAATATTGGTACGAGAGTTTACCGTATCGGTATTAGCTTAAATCAAAATGAAATTACCGTTAAAGACGTATTTGTATAATTTATTATATCAAAATCAATTAATATTTATTCAACACAGTTATTTAAGTTGAATATTAGTTTTGATAGAATGTTAATGGATTCCTTATATTTGCGGCTTTAAGTATTTGTACATGGACAATTGTTTAAGTTGAATATTTGTATATGGACATGGATGAAGCTATAATTAACGGTGTGTATTTGATTAATTTGGTCAGTGGTAAAATTAAATTAATTAAAATTTTTAAAATTTTAACTGTTAACCTAACTGAATTATCTATAATCAAATTAACTAAACGAAAATTATTTCGGTTATTCAGTCGAACTAATTGAAATTTATTTTAAATTTTGATTAAATTACATAATAGGTCACTAATTATGCTAAAATAATTTTTTAGTCAGTAAACTTTCATTTTACGTTAATTTTATAAAAGTTTAGTGACTATTTTATAATATAAAAAATAATAAATATTTTATAATTCTTAAAAAATTAAATAAATAAAAATAAAAATATATAATATATAATATATAATAATTTTGATTAATTCGGCTAATTAGCCAGTTTCAAACCGAATTAATCGATAATCAAATTTTCAAAAAAAATGTTAACCGAACTTACCTAAAATTAATCGACCGAATTAACCAAAATAATTTCAGTTCAATCGATTAATTCGGTTAAAATTAAAAAATGCACACCCCTAACTATGATCGAGGGTTGAGATAAATATATCATATTTAAAAAATGAGAGAGTAAATATATAATTAACTTATTTTTATTATAAGGGTAATTTTTTTTTTGATATTAGAGGCTTGAGCCCTCGTGTGGGCTTAATGTATTTGTTTCTGTATATAGATAATTATTTTTATACAATTATTTTATATAAGCATGTTTAATTTAAAGTTAAAATTAAAATTCATAATATTTGTACGAGCCCTCTAACCTAAGTGGTTAAAGGAACGATTGTTATTTTTAGAGGTTACAAGTTCAAGCATCGATGATACCAACAGAGTGATTGAGCGAGTAATATCAAAATGATTATAAAACAGATACTATAGTAATCACTATTAACTAATTCAAAAAAAATCATAACTCTAACCGTTTAAATATCGGTGTATGTTATAATATCTTTTATATATCAGACTAAAGTTCTAAACTTAGAATTTTTTGTCCAAGGAAATTTTTAAATTTTGTGTTCTAATGAAGTATAAATTAAATATAATTTTTGATAAAATTACTACAAGTAATTTGTTCAACCCAATGGCCAATGTTTAACCATTTTCCAAGAGGGTCAGGTTTAATTCTTGCCTAAAGCAATATGGATATTGTCATTCATTTTTGATTTTTTTGTCCATATAAAATGACATGAAATTTTATAATAATAATAATAATGTAACACCCTTGACCCGGTGTCACAATAGGTTTTCGGTCTAAAATTTGTATTTTAAAATTTCTTTCGAAAGCCCAACAATAAAATTAAACTCAAGTCCAATATAATTCTATAAAATCCATTTCGAGCTAAAAGATAAATCCGAAAATAGTTTAAAGTACTTGGAGCTCCAGAATATTACAAACCCATTTAAAACATTCGACCCAAATAAATTAACATAGTTACAATTACATATAGGGTTTGACATAGCACTAGCCCACTACATCTATAACTGTACTCTAACACATAATCGATGCTGAAATCCAAACCTCGATGGTGCTCCACAGAACCCGGTTTCACTTAACCTACGCACGAAAATACATTTTGAACACTGAGCTACAAAAGCTCAGTGGGTACGCCGGAACTCGGCCAACATCATGCATAATATAAGCAGTAAATCAAAGCATATAAATATCATGCATGATGCGATGGTTTATCATGCTTGCCTACTACATGACATAAATAAAATGTATACTATCGTACACAATATATACATATACATATCACATAAAAAATATATACAAGAAGTGAGACTCGCGTCCACACAATATCAGGATCTTACACTCAGGATGTAACACCCCTAAAACCGGGTCGGTAGAATAATTTGAATAATTCAAGAGTTTAATTAAATTATATGTTATTTGAGTTAGAAGGAAGGGGACTAAATTTGATTAGATGAGAAATTAAGAGATTGTATGACAAAAAGGAAGTATCCCTAGACTACCCTTTTGTAATAAGTCAAGTCTAGTATAATTAAGAGGGGCAAAGTGGTCTTTCTACACCCATTAATGAGCAAGGAAAGAAAAAATCACCCCCTCTTCCCTTCATCTTTATCATGTCACGTGAAGGAAGAGAACATAAGAGAGGGAGAGATTTTCCATGGAGATTTAAGGATCTAGCTTGGAATCCATGCATGATTAGGGGATTGAGATAGGGAATCAAGCCTAAATACCTTGGTAAGCTTCTTTTTCCCTAAACCGAAAATGTTAGGGTTTTAGAATTTTTGGGGTTTGATTATTCCGTGATATTTTCAAGTTAACTAGGTTGATAGAAACTCAAATTGAAGATTATATTTGCTTGGGTATAGCTTTGGAAGCATGAACAACAAATTAAGAAGCTTGAAAATTTGGGTATTTGTAAATATGTTAGTTATGATGTTTGATTTGATTATATGATTAAATTGGGGATTTATTGATGTTAACTTTGTGTTTGGAATGATGGAAAATCATGAGTTTAAGATGGGTTATGAATTAAGGTCATAAAAAGGAAAACTAGTCAAGTGGCCTAGAAAATGTCATTTTGGGTAGCTATCTTTGGAAAATTCCCTAGGTCGGAATTGTTGGAATTAAGAGCTGAAATTTTAAAGTGTGATACTACTATATACCTATATTAAGTGAAAATTTATGAAACCCCAATCTGAGTTTGGTAGAGAAAGATATAAGCGTTGCCGTAAGGGTCATTCGAACAGTCCCGAAACTGGACAGGTCTGTTCGGATGAAATCTGGTATCATTCGGCTGGGAATTAAAATATGAGATTAAGTTTTCCTTGTAGAGGATCTTCTTAGCTTTCCAACGGTATAAAATAAGCCCAATTCGGATATCGGAACTAGGAGATATAACCGATTCTTTAAAGGATAACGAAGCTGTCCCGAATGAGCAAATGAGCAAGTTTACATTTGTTAAAGTATGTAATCCTTAGAATTAAATGGTTTAGATATGCCCTAATGAATGTATATTTGTATATGAAATACTAGATAATCAAAGAGACGAGGATATCGGAGAAAATCAAAGGTTCGATCAAGCTCGGAAGAAGGGCAAGGGGATCGCGATCTACCATCCCTAAATTGCTTGGAATTAATTGTGAGTGTGGCAAACCTTAGGGTTGGGACCTAGGGTCCTAAAAACCTTTGTTATTTGGTTTAATTTGAAATGTAACCGGACTAATAAAGTATTTGGTAATACGGGAAGGAGGATTAAATGTAAATGATTTGTTAGATGCCATGCTTGAGTGCTAGTTGTTAGACTAGCTTTGTACATTTGCATAGCTCGGAAATGCCGAGGTAAGTATTGGCACGGGGCTACAGATGTCAGGTACGCGAGTCATGCATAAGATATGTCTATGATGGTTCAATTATTTGATAAGTAATAATATGATATGTATGTTTCAATGATAGTATGACTAATACTTTGGTATAATAGCATGTTTGAATGCTTTTGGTATGATAGCATTACTATGCTTTTGATATGTTAGCTTGACATAAATGTTTCAGTTGATAGTAAGATATGAACAATGTTATAGTACGGAATCTGATCTAATACAAAGTGAAAGATTAAATGAATATGGAACTTGGTTGAGCCTTGGTCGATAGTTGGTCATAGGTAGTACGGCATGTCTAGGGTCTGAGCTCATTTGTTAGTACTTCAGTACTTCTGCTCAGTACTTCGGTACTTCTGTTGGTACTATGGGTACCTTTGTTGGTGGTTAGTCGCCATTTGTAGATACCATGGGTATCTTTTGTTAGTGTCATTGTGGCACTTCTGTCAGTACCTTGTGGTACTTCTGTTGACTCGCTTACCTAGTCTAACTATACCAAGGCATCATTTGAAACTAATCCGAAAGATTAAAAATTATGAAATTGCTATTGAGCATTTGATATGACCTTGCTATGGAGCATTTAATTATAAGTTGTTAGCAAGCATTTGAACATAAGTTATCCTTGAGCATTGATTATAGGTTGCTAGTATGCATCTGAATATAAATTGCTACTAAGCATTTGAACATGATCTATGATTGAGCTTGAATATGAAATTGCTAGTGGCATGACACTTTGTGCATATATGATTGAATTGTTAATATGATCTTGATTAATGGCTTACTTTGAGCATGTTACTTATTACGTGATTAATGTCTAAATGGTTAGACTTAGGGCTGCCTCACTAAGTACTTCGTAAGTACTTATCACCTTTGTTTCCTCCTTCCCAAAATAACAGGTTATCGAACCAAGAAGCTAGACTGAAATCGATCGAGGGCAAGGACATCAAGCAAGCAATGTATGGTATTTTGTAATTTTCTTGACTCCTAGATTATGGTGGCATAGTGTCCATATTATGTATTTTGATTTGCTATATGGTTATTCCATCTTTTGGTTTGTAAGCCATAAGGCATAGTAAGCATATTAGACTAGCTTATACATGTTGGGACTTAATTATGGTTTGTTCATGTTGGGGTCTTTGTTATGTGAATGTGGTTTTGTAAGCCATAAGGCATAGTGAACTTGTTAGGCTAGTTAATACCCTTTGAAAATTGGCCTATGGTTGGCATAATGGCTTTAAAAGTAAGTAGTGGCAAGTGGGTTAAATATGTGATGTCTAAGACATGTAAGCTTAAGGTACTTCTTGGTTGTTTTAGTTGCTATAATGAATTACATGACATGAAGGTTGGCCAAAGGATAGTTTTGGTAGGTAATTGTTGTTATTTAAGCATGTTGAAATTGTCCCATAAGTATTAAGGATGACTTAAGACCATATGGATGGTCTTTTTATTAGTGTTTAAGTATTCTAATAGCTAGAAACATGTCTAGTGGAGCGAGGGTATCGATACCTTTTACATGAGTATCGATACCACCCTTGGCAGTAACATTGTGTATCGATGCTTGGTTTGATACCAAGCCTCCTTGTGAGCTCTCTGGTTCGATACCAGTATTGAACTAGACTACTCAATCTCAGTCATTGAGTCAACGAGGTAGACTAGTATCGATACCTGGTTCGATACTGGAGCTTCTAGTAATTTTTGGTACCGAAGCTTGGTTTGATACCAAGCCTTATTATTAGCCCCTTGGTTCGATACCAGTATCGAACCAGGATGCTCTAGCCTCGAGTCAACGAGTCAGCGGTCAACACAGTTGACCGGGTATCAAACTTGGGTTCGATACCCCTATTTCGATACACCTTATAGAGAGGTATCGATACCCCTTGACATGTTGAGCTCTCTCGTTTGATTTAAGTCAGAATTTGAAGAATGAAAATAGGTATTAGGGGTTCAATTGGGTAAAATGAAATACACTTAAGATCGAACAATAAGAATAACGAATTTGGAAAAGCTTTGGCTCGAGTCTGAATTTAATATGAATAAAATGGTTTAAAGGATGGTGAAACATAAAATATAATTAAAATATTTTAATTGGCCCCAAAATTAACAAATGTTACATACAATGGTCGTTGAATTAATCAAAATGATCCAAAATCGAAGGCAAAGTTTGGTTTATTTGCAAGTTGGTTGTCCGGTCGACGCCCCCGTCACCTAACCCAGGGCGAAGATGCCACACAGGATTGAGGCCGCCCTCAAATCTTATACTTGGAATGTTACATCGAGCATCTTCGAACGAGGCCCCCCAACGTTCGGAATAAATAATCGGGATAGAGGTCGCCCAACCAATCCCATGTTCAGAATGTTACATCGAACATCTTCGAATGAGGCCGCCCAACATTCGAAAAATGTCTTCAATACATCACCCAGAATACTACATCAGATGACCTTCTTCGTATTGCAACACTTTTGGATATCCGAGTTTTCATCATACAAGGACTCAACACACAAAAACGATCCACTTAGGATCTTCACATCAAAATGTATAAAGACTTGTCATATCTTAATCTATCGGGGTTAAAATTATCAATCTCAGTTTTAAATAATCCATTTTACAGTTTAAAGGATTCATAGGGACCCTTTACATACAATTAACGAAACCCCGACTCTAACCTTAAACTTGGTTGAAACTATGCAGGGGTTTTGATACACCCTATATGGGGTATCGAAACACCCTGTATCGAACCCTTACAAGGAGGGTATCGGAACACCAAGTATCGATACCCTACAAAAGGGGTATCGATACGCTTTGACCAACGTCAAAGTCAACCAAGGAGAACCTACTCGCTTCGATACACCCTATATGGGGTATCGGAACGGCTTTGCTACTATGAAGCTCTGTATCGATACACGAGCAAGGCGTTTCAAAACGTCTGTCCAAACTAGCCTATTTTCCCCTCACCGGTATCGATACATGACCTCCCGGTATCAATACCCTTGCACGAACCTGCAGTTTTGCACTTAAAATTTTTAAGAATCCTTCTTAACCTTAATCTATTCGATCCTAAAAGGTTCATACTCAATCTTAGGAATGAATGTTTAGAGTGTTTTAACATCATTATCATATCATCAATCACATTAATATAAATTTCACCATTAAAGCCTCTTAAATTAGCAACCAAGCTACCATGCATCAAACTTACATGTATGCAATCTACTATGGTATGAATGATGATGAAAAGAGTTGAAAGTACCAACCTTAGCACAAGCAACAACCAGAAACGTCCCTTCTTCCTCTTAAAGCTTTCTCCTTTCCTAGGCTTGAAGATGAGTCTCTAACTCGTTTCTCTACAAGAAAGGAATTAAACCATCCATTAAACCAAGCTTGGGGAAGATTCTATAAACTGAAAACTTGCTTGAAAGTGAGTAACAATACTCTAACACCCCCAAAACCGGATTTGCTTCATCTCCCTTACCAAAACCAAACTTCACCCTTTTTACCTCTTTAAATAGATCTCCTGATACTCTACAACAAACTTTCAACCCACGAAATAAGATTCTATCTCAAGCTCTGAAAATTTTACTCTTTTCTTAGGGATTTGGGTGAAGAAAAGATGAAGAACAAGAGGAAAAAGGGTGATGACTTCACCTTCTGAATTTCTCTATAGAGAAATCAAAACCTCTCTCCCCTTCTTTGTCCTCCACTTAGGGAAAAGACCATCAAACCCTCAAACTACATTTTGGGCTCAAGGTAACCCAAAACTAAAGCCCAAATAGTATAAGGCCTGACAACCGACCCAAAACTATTCAAATTGGGGTCCAACACTGAAGCTCAACACCTCGGGTTAACCCGACCCTCGAATCCGAATCCGAGTCGTGACAAATAATAATAATAATTTTTAACCATCGATAATTAAAATAGAATAAAATATAAAGATAAATAGAGTATTAAATATATAAGTTATCTTAATTTATTTTATATGAACTTTGATATATTTATATTTGTGACGTGTTAAATTTATTTTTGAAAATTTTTATATTGTATTTTTATCCTTTACATATGATAATAATTTTATTTTAAATAAAAATTCTTATGAGCGTTTAGTTCACGAAAAAGATTACTGTTTAGGAAATAATTTTTTCATAATCTTATTCCTATGTTTGGTTTGTCCTCATTCCCATCAACTCAAAAAAATCATTACCGTTAGTAGCGTTTTTTTTTTTTATCAAAATGTGATTCTCACAAATCTCTTAAGTATTTATCAATTTCTATCATCTTGGATAAATTTATTCTTAAAGTAAAGAATTTTCTTAATTTAGATCATTTGCAGCATATTTAAATAGCGTAAATTTATTAAATAATTTTTGTCATATTAGTAAAATATTTAATTGATTTTACATATATTTAAAAAAAATTAAATATTTAAATAAAAAACCATGATTATAGAAATATTCAATAAAATATTTAAATATTTATTAATTTTTAATAAAATTTTAATAAAAAATAGACATATAATTTATTATAACTATAATGACTAAGAAAACTTTAAATTTATTGCTTTTATGTTCTATTTTCTTAAAAATTATCGTAACTTAATATTTTTTATGCCATCATCATCTCTTATTTATTATTTTTTCTTGGCTCTATATAAATTTATTATTTTATTATCTCAACCATGCTTTAATATTTTGAGAGTATTTTTTTTAAAAAAATATTTTATATTAATTTAATATTTAAACATTGTTCCCCATTAATAAGTGTCCTGCAATTAATAACGGGAAACCACCTACCGAAGGACCACCGCCACTAGTAGATTAATTATTTATTATTATTAAAATTTTAAAATATTAGATTTTTTGAGTTATTAAAAATTACAAATATATACTAGATTAATTACTTGTATTATTTTAAATTCGAATGATGTATCTCAAAACTTATCTATAATCGTATACTGTCTGTAGTTATGTATAGGTTACCTAAATTCTAACGTCCAAAAATTATCTGTATAACATTTTTTATTCGACTCGATAGTATAAAAAGTAAAAATTATATTATGAGTAGGTCCCACCATGTGTCTATAAGATCAATAATTAAAAATCGTTTATTTCATCATTTTTTTCATGTTATATTTTTTTAAATGAATTTTCACTCATATTTACTGTTAATTTATTTTAAAAATAGTTTTTTCAAGTGAAGATTCACTTGAAAAATATGATATAAAAAAGTGATAAGATAAACGATTTTTAGTGGTTGATCTCATAGATAACGTGGTAAGACTTACCGATAATATATTTTCTTCATAAAAAGTAATAAGTTTTAAAATTTGTTGTCAAATTTAAATATTTTATTTTTATAATATATTCGGGTATTTTTTTTTATTTTTTACAAATTTTAATATTTATTTTGTAAGGGTCGTTTTTTAGCTTTTTATAATTTTTTAATTTAAAACAAAACCTCAAAACTTACAAAATAAATATTGATATTCATAAAAAAAAAACTCACAAAACTAACCAAAAATAATAACAAAAAGTCTAACATTTTAATTCAATTATAAATTTTAAAACTTTACGTCTTTTAATCGTACGATAAACATGTATCACTTAAAAGAAATTATTAGATAAATTTTGTTCATCATATAATTTAAAATTTATCTAATAAAATTTATCATGAAAAATTCTTGAAAATATTATTGTTGGGGGAAATATTTCTAAAATTATTGATGGGAAAAACTATTTCCCAAAATATTATGATTTCTACAGCAAATTCAAAGGCTGAATCAGAAGGTGCCGTCTTTGAACAATAATTTTCATTATTAAATAGGCAGACCTATTTGATAATGGAAAGACGGAGCTAAAAGGCTCATCTTCACCTTGTGATAATGAAAATTACTGTTTAAAAACGACACCTTATGATTCAGCCTTTAAATCTAGCATAGAATTTACAATATTTCAGAAAATAGTTTTCCCCATCAATAATTTTGAAAATAATTCTTAAAAATAATATTTTCAAGAATTTTTTATTCATCTATTTCAACCGATATGTAAGAAAAAATAAATTTACCTTAAATAAATAAAAGAAAAATTATTATAATAAAATTATAAATGACGTGATATACGAATTTCTATCAAATAATTTTTTCCCACATAGATTCGCCCGAAAAGGTTCCATTCTATCATGTCATGCCAGCTGCTCTTCTTTTTCATCAAACTCTCTCTCTCTCTAGCTGCTGTCCTTCGCTACAACCGCTGCAACTCTGCAATTGCCTCTAACTTTAGCTATGGCTTGATTCCTTAAAAGCTCTGTTGTGCATGCATCCTATTTTTTTCTTCCTTTTAGCATCTAACTGGGTTTATGGCCGACCAACTATCAAACACAACTTCGATTTTCGGTCTAAGATTATGGGTGGTTCTTGGAGTTTGTGTCGGAGCAGCTTTTGTCCTCTTTCTGTTCCTCATTTCCCTATGGCTCGCTTCAAAAAGAACCAAATCGAAACCAAGAATCCCGGTTGTTTCCAAAGAGATCCATGAGCTCAAAATCCAACCCCCAAAGCCTCACAGCACACAAATTCAAGCCGACCCTGACCCTGATCCAAGCACGGGGACGGAAAGGCAGGCCTTGCTTCTGCCTCTGGAAGAGGAGAGCCCTACTGGTTACCATGGAATCCACATTGAGATTGGGAAAGACCATAGGATTTCATACCCAAGTTCATCTCCATGTACAAGTGGCGAGGCACGTGTTGATCACGTGGGTGGTGCGGTGCCACAAGTTTCACATTTGGGATGGGGGCATTGGTACACATTGAGGGAGCTTGAGGTTTCCACAAATGGGTTTGCTCCTGAGAAAGTGATAGGCCAGGGTGGCTATGGGATCGTGTACCATGGTGTTTTGGAAGATAACACACAGTTTGCTGTCAAGAACTTGCTCAACAACAGGTGATTTTAGTCTTTTACTCTCAAGCATATCAATTTGGTAATCTGAATTCTGAACCAATCCATCTGGTAATCTGCAGGGGACAAGCTGAGAAGGAGTTTAAAGTTGAAGTGGAGGCGATTGGGCGTGTTAGACATAAGAATTTAGTAAGGTTGCTTGGTTACTGTGCTGAAGGAGCTCACAGGTAGTCTGGTTTTGGCATTTGATGCCGAAAAATCTATGAAATTGTTCACAATTACTTGTTTATATGTTGTTAGGATGCTGGTGTATGAGTATGTAAACAATGGGAATTTGGAGCAGTGGCTTCATGGGGATGTAGGGCCTTGCAGTCCTCTGACTTGGGATATCCGGATGAACATAATCCTAGGAACGGCAAGAGGGTTCGAATTTCAAACTTCGAACTTCGATTGAGATCAGATGACTTCCATTTATGTTGTTTTCTGCCTGCATTGTTTTGATTTCACATAACTGAATTCTTTACTAGGTTAGCTTACCTTCATGAGGGACTCGAACCGAAAGTTGTTCACCGTGATATTAAATCGAGTAACATCCTACTCGACAAGCGTTGGAACCCCAAGGTTTCAGACTTTGGCCTAGCCAAGCTCTTGGCCTCTGAGAGCAGCTACATTACAACTCGAGTCATGGGAACATTTGGGTTTGTATAATGCCTTTGTAAGTCTGCCATGCCTGCTGGTGTGCCTTGATCATTTCTAACATGTAGTTTCGGGTTTTTTTATAGCTATGTAGCTCCTGAATATGCTAGCACCGGCATGCTGAACGAAAGAAGTGATGTGTATAGCTTTGGCATTCTTATCATGGAAATACTTACTGGGAGGAACCCGGTTGATTATAGCCGGCCTCCAGAAGAGGTACGTACCACGCATCTAATCCAATATCGTTTACTGTTTTATCAGAAAAACAAGTTTATATCATGTTGCTTTTCGATTAAAAGTCGAGATATTTCCAGGTGAACTTAATTGAATGGCTTAAGAAGATGGTTGCTAACAGGAATCCAGAGGGAGTATTGGACCCCAAGCTACCTGAAAAACCGACTTCAAGAGCGTTGAAGCGAGCAATACTTGTATCTTTACGTTGCGTAGACCCAATTGCACAGAAGCGACCGAAGATGAGCCATGTCATACATATGCTTGAAGCTGAAGAATCCTCCTTCAAAGATGTAAGTACAAGATCTCTTTAAGTTCAAAGGAGCACTTTCTGCGTATGCGGAATGTAGCCATATCGAACTTAATGAATTTAGTTGTACCGTAAAGCTTTTAAACTATATCGAATGCTTAATACCGTAAGCATCAGAGGTGGCTGCAGAATCCACATGAAATCGACTATGAAAGTGCAGAATGCATGTGTAATAAATTGTTACTCTTGTTCCATTGCCATGCTGACATATCTGGTTTATGTTCTTGAACTTCAACACATGATGCTGAAAACCTTGTCCGTTGGTTTGAATTTCGAATCTAAAGGAACCCTTTTGATTAATTGGTCTAAGCAACATATTTCAGGATAGTAGCAGACCCGGAAGGGATGCCGGACAGGTACATTGCGACAGCACAAAGAATGGATCGACAGAGAAAAGGGTAGCAGACTCGAATGGCCATGGAGATGTCAGTACATGCTAATGGTGCATACTCGAGAATTTACTACATCGGAAATACGAAGAAGAAAACCTCTGGATATACTCCGAAATTGTTCGAGGTGAATTGCAGATTCTTAGTTCCTTGTTTATTATCAGCCAGAAGTGATTGAGAATCAAATTTATGTTGTTAGTACAAATTAAGGTCCCTACATCCACACACCTTGTTAGTCCAATCTTCATGAACAGAGAAAACTGTAGTCGATGTTCGGAAGTTCGATTAGGTCTTTCGGTTCAAATATTTATGTTATTTTTTTCGATTTACTAAACATGAAGATTTAATGTCTATTGAATCTTGAATTTCATGTCACATTTTCATTGGAAAATAAGCCTTACAAATGAGGCATGTGAATATTTGTTGAGGATTCTAAAGAACAGGCCGAAGGGCTTTTAGCATATTAGATTCAACTTTTATTATTTCATTTTGAGTTATGCGGATAAAATTTATTAAAAAACTGACGGTAAATAATTTAAAATGACTTAACAAAATAAAAAGTCAATATAAAAAAATATTTTTTGACTGATGTAACGTTTTTTAAATCAATATATTTGTTTATATGATGTTGTCATATCAGTATGTACTATCATATAAGTTTATCTCGTCATTTTAAGTTATTTACCGTTAATTAACCGACAGTTTTCATCCGTACAAGAATCATTTTGGGTTAAAATGAAAACATTAAGAGATAAACTACTCTAAAAATAAAAATCAAAATAATTATTTAATTGAACATCGAAAATATTTTTTTACTTTAGGTCAACCATCTTTTAATCAAACATCAAAAATATTTTTTTACTTATTATAATTTTCATTATTTTTAGAATTAATACTAAAATTAACGTATATTTCATCTGACTAATACTGATATTATAAAAGGACTACTACTATGTTACGCCTTTTTTATGTTAAGAAATGAATTCAACTTTTAAAATTAACATTAAAATGATATATATTTAATCCGATTTTTAATGAAGCTATTAAAACATAATAGATTAGAGTACAGGTACAAATGGTTCGAGTTGAATTTGAGTAGTACTGAATTTGACTCGACTTGTTAAGATTTTGAGTCGAATTTAAGTTCAAGTAAATTTTAATGAGGTTGAGAAATCTAAGCTCAACCGTTAAGATTTTGAGTCGAATTTGAGTTTGAGTAAATTTTAATGAGGTTGAGAAATCTAAGCTCGACTCGTCTCGCTAAAAATTCGAGTTGAGTTCAAACTAGATTTGAGCCTAATTGAGTCAATTGTTTACTTCGAGGCTTCGAGTTGGACTTGAGTAACTCGTCTTTTGTCACGTCTAATTTAAAGCCCTATTAAGAAAAAGCGTTAATACACACATAGTGTAAACTCAATTTTGTTAATTTTAAGGTATAAAGTGTTAGTTTAAGGTTTTTAGAGGTTTAAGTTATTAGGTTTAGAGTTTAAGATTTAAGTTTGTAGGGTTTAGACTTATGTTTACGGTTTATATTTTAGGATTTTAAGAATTTAGATTTATAATTTTAAAAAAATATATATTATATTTTCGAGTGACTCACGAATTTTTTAATCAAGTATCAAGTAGTTCAGTTCTGCTTGTTAAGAACTTGAACTGAATTCGAGTTTAAATCAAATTCAATCAAATTTAATTTTAACCGAATCAAACTTAAATATCTCATGATTTATCTCGTCTCATTTACTTTTCGGATCTGAGAATAAAAACACAGTGCAATATTTGAGGTTTTTTTCTTTCCGCCGCAATATTTGTTTGGGGCCCGGGAAATTGTGAAAAGAAAATAATTGTCTGTACAGTATACAATATCCGTGGCCAATCAGAGTTTCCCTAATCACTTACAATAAAAAAATCTGGCCATGCACATAAACAAAAACCAAATTGATTAGAGCCGTCAATTTTTTATGAAGGCAAATTAAACTAATGGTCTCTTTCTTCTACCTCAGGGTGATCCAGTTACCGGAAATCGACCAGACGAGTGTCCGGTCACAAGCCAATGATCGAATCCTTTCCATCGGCGGTGAAACATAACTCGAAAACGAAGAACAAAAGCTTGAATTCGATTGAGAAGAAGATATTGACGGAGTTGAAATCCAGTCCGGAAAATTGAATGGACACCTCGGCGACTCTGAAACTTCTTCAAACAAGCATCCGGGAGATGTCGACGGCGGCGCTTCTCCTTCTTCTTCATCGTTACCAGCCACAAAAGGATGACCCAGGAGCATGTTAGCAGTCCACCGGTTCTTTGGGTCTTTAACAAAACACTTCCCGAGAAAATCTTTTCCTTCCTCCGATAACTCAGCTGGAATTTCCGGCGTATCACCACCAACTCCGATTTTAAACAACAAAGCCGACACGCTTCTTCCTTGTTCGAAATTCCATGCCGGTTTCCCAGTAATCATCTCAACAACAGCACAGCCAAGTGCCCAGATATCCACCGGTGAATCATACACATTCCGGTTAACCGATTCCGGTGCAATATTCAGAAGAGTTCCCCTGATTTCCATCGTCCTCTGTTTTCCTCCATTTCTCTTTGCCAACCCAAAATCAGCTAACTTGACATCTCCATTATCGAACAGAAGAATGTTTTGGAGTTTAATATCACAGTGAGCAAACCCTTTGCCATGAACAAAGCTTAGACCTTTAAGTATCAATCGTACATATCTTCTAACATCGGATTCTGCCATGTTTCCGCCGCTTCTCTGTACCTGATCGGCCAAGCTTCCTTTGTTAGCGTACTCTAAAAACAAATTATACAGGTTCTCGCCGTTCTCGACGGTGTACTCGTCGCCGAAACAGCGGATGATTTGTGGGCAATGACCAAGCTGATCCAGCACTTCCTTCTCGTTCTTGAGAGAAACAGAGCTGACAGTTTGAGCAGACTTTACAGCCATCAATGGAGATTTCGGCGAGCCTTTCTTCGGCACCGCTAAATGGACAGTGCCGAAACTTCCATAGCCAATCGTATCCCCTCGAACCCACTCCATTTTCAAACTCAACAGTTCAAGTTTAGGGTTCGGAAGAAATGGGAGGCTGATTTTGCTTGTTTCTTGGAGAGGAAAGGGGTGAGTGGTGACCGGATTTAAATAATGGTTCGTAATCGTAATCATAATTAATTTTAATTTAGTTCGAAACTAATATTCATAATGATATGTTTTATTAAAAAATTATCACTTCAATAATTATAATAATTGTAATTATATTTGTCACGTGAATAAACATAATATTATTGAAAATAGACCCAATTACAATTTAAAATTTATGGGATAAGACGAAAAATTATATCAAGAATCCTTTCTATCATGTTATCTGTGATCTCAACTAACTAGATTCATTCATTTTATACTTTTTAAGGTGAATCATCACCTATTTTCTACATGTAATAAGTGAGCAGATAATTATCAATCAGTTACTTAAAAATAAACAGTTGTGATTTTATGGACCACAGATAACGTGATAAAAATGATTTATGATATAATCTCGTGGTAAAAGTTAAGAAACTATAACATGAGATATGTTTAAAGTGCGGTAAAAAACGTTTGATTTTAAAATTTATAATAAAACTTGAAATGTTAGATTTTTTATAATATTTTTTTTAACTTTTAAATATCCATACTTATACCATAAATTTCAATACTTCATCATAAATTACATATTTATTAAAAAAAAACCAAAAATACACTTTAAATCAAATTTAAAAATTTATTATTTTTTAATTATACTCTAAAACATATTGTACCTCCGACTTAAGTCATTGTCTTGCTAAGTAGGGGTAAGTAAAACGCGACTCGAAAAAACCAAATAATTTGATTTGACTCGAGGTAAAAATATTAGACTCGTTTTGACTCAACTCAAAATTTTATAAACTCGATTCGACTCGAAAAAATTCAAATAAAGTTCGAGTTATAAAATGAAAATTCGAATAACTCAAAATTTCTAGTAATTAAAGGATTTATTTTTAAATTTTAGATGAGTCTCTTAACTTTTTATGATATATACATTGATATATAAAAATATAAAAAAATATAAATATATGAAAAATATATATACATATCTTATATGATTAAAGAAAGTCGGTTAAATTAGAATTAAGTTGTACTATAACACGATAAATAATTATAATTAAATATTTATAGGAACTCGAAAACTCGACCCGATTCGACTCAACTCGAATTTCTTAAACTCGACTCAAATAAAAAAAAAATCAAATAAAGTTTGAGTTGTAAAATATGACTCGTCAACTCGAATAACTCAAAATTTTTAACTCGACTTAATCCGACTCGATCGAATACTCACCTCTATCGCTAAGTCCTTAATGTCCTCTTAAATACTGCACGTGATAGACAATTTGTTTTATTTTCCAATTTTGGACACGGAAGCTGGACCGTAGTTTATAAAACGTGATAGATATAGGTAAAGATTTTTATACACACAAGGATTCTGATTTTTTTATATAAATTGTATTTCATGGACAATTATTATAGTTTATAAAAATATTTTAATAAACAACATATATTTAATTTAAAGCAATTATTTAATAATAATTATTTTTATAAATTTTTATGATTTTATGATTTAGATTTTAAAATTTAAGGTGTTAAAATTAAGTGGTGTAGTTAAAATATAAGGTCTATAGGTTAAAATTTAAATTCTTAACAGATTATTTTAAACCCTAAATCATAATCTCTAAACATAATTCCTGAATAAACCTAAACCCTAAAAATTATTTGTATAAACTTTTATTTCCATTATATTTTCATTTAATTTAAACATACCTATTATTTTAGGGTTAATGAGTTATGATTTAATGGTTTGAAAAAATTAAAAATAATAAAAATAAAATTTATATTTTCTATTATTATTTTTATTAAATATTTAATTTACCACCATCCATGATGCATGTGACATGCTAAACACCTTGGTTTCCCAAATGTTTGCCTGTGAGACCACATGACCCAACTCACAATGTATGGCCAAGACGCTAATTTATTTTAAAGCTAATACAATTTTCAAAATTATTTTAAAATACTATTATATTGTATATACTTATTCACTTCTTATTGTACTTTTTAATATATATATTTAATGGTTAAAATTTTTCATATAAAATAAATAATTAGGTATATTAATTTGTTAGAAATTTGACCTGCTTAATCTATCATTGCTAAATAGGGGTGAGCAAAACTCGACTCGAAAAAATTGAATTTATCGACTCGAATCGAGGTGAAAAACTCGACTCGTTTTAACTCGACTCGAAATTGTATAAACTCGTATCGACTCGAAAAAATTCAAATTAAGTTCAAGTTGTAAAATGAAAATCGAATAACTTGAATAACTCGAAATTTTTAGTACTTATAGAGGCTAATTGCACATTTAACCCATGTGGTTTTATTTTCAGCCTCTTCTTCTTTTTTTACATTTTAATTTTTTTATAATCTAGTCACGTTCTAGATTTATTTTTTAATTTATTTAATAAAATTTTTATTTGTATCTTTTATATTATGCTATTTGTTTTTTAATTTTTATATTTAATTTATCATAATTTTTTGTTTAGTTTTAGTCTTACCTAGATAAGAAGGAATTTATTAATAAAGTCTGTAATTTAATAAAACTACATATTCGCACCTAAGATATTTGATTGATGATAATAATTTAAAATCTTTTTTTACACATGTAAAAAATAATATGAAGAAATATGTACGTACATATAAAGAGAAAACTGTTTAAATTACAATCAAACTAGTATATTATAGTATTATAAATAGTATAATTAAAATTTATACATAAAATCGAAAAATCGACTCGAACTCGAACTCACTAAAACTGACTCGAATCGAAAATTATAAAAAAAATTCAAATTGTAAAATTTGACGACTCAACTCGAATAACTCAAAATTTTTTGACTCGACTCGACTCGCTCGAACGCTCACCTCTTCTTTTAGATCGTTCTCTCCCATTTAACTTGATGTTCGTGATAGGCCATTATTATAGTTGTAAACTTTGTCTATCCACTCATGATTGCTCGGTATAAAATCGTATTTTTAAAAGGTTACTCTGATATTACTTGTCATGAGATTATTATTTTTATTTTAAAAAATATCTTATATAACATATGATATCATTTATATATCTTAATTTTTTTTCGATATAAAATTAATGTCATCGTTTCTTCTCAAAGATGACAAGTAAGACTATTAATATCCCATACCTGGCATGATGATGAAGTGTGGGTTTCAGATCATATCCAGCTGCTGTTTCATGATCAAATCTACTAAAAAAATTAAAACCTCAACCAATTTGCCGAACTGGCTTTAACGAAAAGGTTAATATTCCTTTTTAGCTCGTGATTTTGATTTTGTTCTATAATTTACCGGCTTATTTATTAAATTATATATAATATTTTATAATAAATATCGAGATTTAAACTCATATAATTTGTTTACTAATTATTTTATAATTTAGTTTTTATCGTTTAAGTTGTCTCTCTCTGAGTTGTTTGGATGACAGAATACCTTTTGAAGAGAATTCGCGTTTTGAGCATGTCAGTAAAGATCACTCATAATTGAGCATAGAAGAAACTCATAAAGCTGAAGAATGAATGGTTATCGATGAGATATTTGTAAGGTGAGTATAAAACTAAAGATGTATGAGATATTATCAGACGGAAACGAGACAAAGTTCAATGGGAAAAGATAGTATGGAAAGCTTGGCAATGTCTCTACATTCATTCATCTCCTAGGTGAATGTTCGTACATGATGCAAATATAGTACATTTTAATGCAAGATTGTAATCTACTATTTCAGTGCAGCAAATAAAATGAAGTAATGGAATGAATGCAGTGTGCAGGGAGAGGTAAAACCATGTAAGCTATATTGATTCGATTAGCTTGGTGCAGTCTAAACTATTATTTATGGCAGGCGCAGAATTTTAGGAGCTATGAAAAATAACCGAAAGTAGTCTGAGATGATTATACTCATATAAAAATGATATTCGTACTAGAATTATTGGATGTAATGGCTTACAAAATCTAGACAGTTCTATAACTTTTAAATGAGAATTTTATTAGAGAATACATTTGTATAAATGATTGGAGGTATACATTTTACATAATTATTGTATGACGATTTATTGAATGTATAAAGTTTAATTTATTAAAAAAATTAAATATATTAAATTACAATTTAAAATATAAACCTTTAATACTTTAGATGATTTTTAATTATGATTTTTAAAAATTTTAAGTATTATTTTAAAATTGTATAATAAAATAGTTATGTCAAATTGGTCATCAAAATTGAAGTGAATGACTAAATTGTACTAAAGAACATAAGTCAAATTACAGTTTGAGACAAAAGTCGAGGGATCAAAAGGTACATTAACCCTAAGTAAGATGTGAATGAATGTCCGCCTATTAGATAAGTAGCATTCACTTCGAATTTAGATCCTATTTCCAAACGAAACATCTTGTCTAAGTGATATTATTCTTAAAGGTTACGAGTTTAAACACTAATATTTACAATACAATAACTAAGGGTTATTATTTAATGATTAGAGTATATTTTAAAATATATACTTGTATCTTTAAAAATTATTTTTTTAGATTTATCTACTAAAAATAAATATACGACACATATCGATTTAGATTAATCAATGTAAAATCTTATAAAAACAAGAAAATAATAAAAAATTATCTTTTAAAATGTACAGAAATGTTATATTTAAGCATTTGATTAAATAATATGAAATGATTCTAAAAGATATTCGTAAAGAATACGATATTTTACTAGATTTTTTAAAACATTTATATTTAATTATGGCATAAAGATAATTTTAACCCTTAACGTTTATAATTTTTATCATTTTGACCCTTATTTTTTATTTGGATAAATTTAACCATTAACCTGTATCTTTTTGACAAATAACTTATTTTTTAACTATCATGCTAATTGGACCGTTAAAAATCTAACAATGATGACATACATGTTATATGTATATGATAATATATTTTAAATGACATAGCATCTAACCTATCAAATATATATATATATATATATATATATAAGAAATATAATTTTATTCTAATATAAAATATAAAACAATTAAAATTTAAATAAAATATTAAAAATTAATTAATTCTAAAATAAAATACTACTAAATGTTCTCAACCATAACTACGATAGAATTAAAATCATATCTTAGAAAAATTAATTTAAATAATTTTGATTCTATCGTAGTTAGGGTCGAGAATGTTTAGTAGCTTTTTATTTTAGAATTAATTAATTTTAATATTTTATTTGTTTTATATTTTATATTAAAATAAAATTATATTTCATATATATATATTTGATAGGTTAGATATCATATTATTTAAAATATATTATCATATGCATATAACATGTCATCATTGTTAGATTTTTAACGGTCCAGTTATCATGATAGTTAAAAATAAACTATTTGTTAAAAAGATATAAATTAAGGATTAAATTTATCTCACAAAAAGAATAAGGACCAAAACGATAAAAATTATAAACGTTAAGGGTTAAAATTATTTTTCTACCTTTAATTATTTATATACCACAAATATATATCTTAATAAAAATTCATAATCATATAATTATCGCTTCATTTTAATTCTATCTTAGCTTTTAGATATAAGCTAAAATTTTCGTCTATATCAACATAGTACTTTTTCAATCTTCATCATCTCGTAATTGTTTTCAATCAAAATATTCAAACTAAATTCTCTACTTATTTTGGAGGCAAAATATCTCTAAAATATTTAATAAAATTTTTTAAAAATATAACCGTAAATATTAAACAAGATAATTACTACAAAATCATCTTTACCTCGCCCGATTATGCTTTCTGCGTAACACAACTTTGCAGGGTTCAGCGGCGAATAAGCCAAACTTATAACATTCCAAACGTGCACTAAATAATCTGAGATGCTGCATGTAGACCACAAAGAGTTAAAGGGAGGTAGAAAACAGAAGAAATAATGGGATTTTGTCGGGTGGCCGGATTAGACCACCACCCACGTGAACCACACAAACATCGAATAATAGCTGAAGCCCGACGTCCAGTTCAATAAACAAGAATGAACCTCGACGGTCCAGTATTTATTAGCCAACAACAATAACAGATAGCTGCAGCTGTCCGGGGGACTAACCTCAACCGTCAGTGCATGATTTGTTTGCTTCCGCAGGCATTCCAATAGTAACCAGAAACCATAAATCAAAGATTTCGACTTTACAAAGATATTTTCCTTTATGTTTTTATTGGAGAGTTATTAAACGGACCTAATAAATCATGATTATTAGGTCAGTGGCGGATGCACATGGACTCCGAGGGGAGCATTATGCTCCCTTTTGGGGAACTGTACTGGTCGGTCAGTGGCGGATGCACATGGCCACTGAGGGGAGCATTTACAACCCTTGGGGGGAACTGTACTGGTCGGTCAGTGGCGGATGCACATGGCCACCGAGGGAAGCATTTGCACCCCTTTTGGTGGAACTGTAGTGTATATCAAGATTGGAAAGTTTAAATGACCACGGCTATTTTAATCCTGCGAAAAAGTCATGAAAGTATTAAGACATAAGTAGGTGTATAACAATTAACAAGAGTACATGTGACCTCGTGTTCCACAACAATTCAAACCAGAAAGCAGGAACAGTTTTAAGTTTTCACTTGGAGTCTCCACCCAGATGGTTAACTTTACTTCCATTTTGAGTCCCGGGACCTTTAAGTTCTGCATAACCTGGCGGCAACTTTGGTGGAGGCACAATAGGCATGTTTGGTGAAGGACATGACGAGGGTGGTGAACGAAACGGCCAACTGATTGTACTCACGTTTGAAGCAGGAGAGCTTGCAAACTGGCTTGGCCTTAGAGAATTACTGGCACCCTTGGTATCGATCTTGGACATGTCTACTTTCTGTTCTAACTCTGGGCAGCTTGGTTGCACTTCATTAATGTCTCCTCCAACGGAAGTCTGACTTTTATCTCCTGCTGTTCTAACACTGGAAGATCCAAATTGAAGCCAAGGCTGCCTGAAATGTGGTGGTCGGTTCGACATAGCAGCAGCATCGTTGTTTTCTGCTTCATCTTTTCCTTTAGCTTGAAGGCCCGTCTCTGATTCATCAATGGGTTTATTTGACTTTGAGTTCTGTTGCTTATCTCTATCCAATGTAGAACTCATATCAATTGGATCAACTCTAGGCACTGAAGATCTCCCCGTGGCAATTGTAGTTGTGGGAAATGCTTTCTCTGGAGGGACAGCCGGAGTGTAATTAGATGGAAGTAGATCATCCCAATTTTCCAACAGCTCCTTGTAGACTTTTCGAAGGGTAACCTCTGTTAGACCTGTCACCTTACATATCTCAGCTTGCGTCTTGCGTTTGTCTTCTAATTGGCAAGCCAGATATATAGCAGCGGCAGAGATACTAATTGGATTCCGACGAGTGCAAAAGCATTTGTTGATCACAACTTCCCCAATATGAGTTGCTAGCTCCTAAATACACAAAAAGTCTTCAAATAGATCCTTCTTTAATGGAAAACAAGAACCATTTGTAAAAGAATTCTTAGGCATCACAATGTGATATAGTCATACATATTGTTAAGCCACCACACACAAGACACCAACGAATTTTACAACATAAAATACATTTGTAATCTTATTATAAACTTACCTACCGATTTCTACGCATGGTAAGATGATTTCCCACAAGTCTATCCATTTTTAAGCAAAATTTTAAATTATTTTAACATTTATCAGCAAAGAATTATAACTTCAATCAACTAAAATTCAACTTTATTGACTAAAGGTCCAAGCAGAAGCCTGTTGTTTGGCCGAGTGGACAAAAGGCATTCATCCCTCAACTTCTATTCTAAAGGTCCAAGCAGCAACTCTTAAATAGGAAGGTACCTGCGCAGATTTGTTGAGCTGGAGGAGAGTGCAAAATCTCGGCATATGAACTGATATAGAATTACTATTGATAGGTTGACTTAATTGTAGAGCTTCTCCCAGGATCTTGATGTACTTGCCAATCTCTTTCTGTGGTACATTGGCAGCAATTGAGATTTCCTGTCATTTTACAAAAGCTGATGGCTTAGAATAAAGGGGAGAAATCACAAGCAATAGAGATTTCATGTAAATGGCTATGGTCTAACCTTACATAGCAAAACCAACATCCATGTTAACAATGTAAGTGCCCCCTCTTCACTTTTCCCTTTCAAGGGTCAAAGTAATAAAACGGTATTGATAACAAAA
This sequence comes from Abelmoschus esculentus, assembly GCA_035048815.1. NCBI lineage: Eukaryota > Viridiplantae > Streptophyta > Magnoliopsida > Malvales > Malvaceae > Abelmoschus > Abelmoschus esculentus. Next base: position 3,486,258 of record JAUCBN010000026.1, on the reverse strand, counting down.
AATCATTAAGTTCCAAGATCTCAAACTCTTTGTTCTCAAGAATTCTAGACTTTATAGTTCTTGGTTTTCTTAAGTTCTTCTCTGCCACCTCAATTCTCATAAAATATTCACCTACCCACATTCATCATACCCTCGATTTACCTTAAGGCTTGCCCGGTTCTCCTCTCCATCTACCTCTTAACTTAAACTCTTCATTTCTATACCAGTCAGATTCTCCGTGATATCATTCATAAAAGCAACTATGCCGCCACCTGCCTCTTCAGCCGACTGAAGTCCCACATTACACAGAAGGGTGATATCCAAGGAACCTTAGCAGCAGCTTAGTACAAAGACACGAGACTTACAGGAACTTTATAGAGGTATCAATGAACTACTGATGGGTGATAAGATATAAGTCTCTAGGGAAAGACTACAAGATGCATATCCAAAACTCCACAAGTAGAGGGTTTGTACTTAATATGCAAACACTTGTAGTAGTGAATCACACTATCAAGAGAAGAAAAGAACTGCTATATTAGAAAATTTAGTCTAGCATATACATATACACACGCGCATAAACAAAATATTGTTCATAGAAACTAGGGGTATTCATGGTAAACCAACATACTACACTGGTTAACCTATAGGTTTTGTTCTTAGGCTTTGTTTTCCATTGAAGTCTCAAACCTGAGTTTGGGAGGCAGGCAAACTGATGTTTGCAGAAGCCAGATTTTCTGTCTTTTCCGAAACAGCTGTTTGGGTAAGAAAACCGGCGGCGCATTTAGAGCCAAATGTGAATTGTTTGGAGTTGCTGTTGCTGGTGAACAGGGATTTCCCACAGCAACAGCAACCAAAAATGCAGCCTTAGTGTAATTGGATTATAATGTCCAGAGATAATGTGTTCATCTCATTATGGTTAACCAGAATAGTGTAACAGTTAAGATGAACATCCCTGATAGAAACAATCTGCTTCACAGATTTTACCCCTAATAGAAACAATCTGCTTCACAGATTTATCAGAGTGTTAGGATTGAAAGCAGGCCCAATTCTCAGTTTTAGTAACAGGTTAACTCGTTTCTGCCTTGACACTAAATTATTTTAACATAAACAAGTGAAAATGTAAAACCCCATTCACTTAATCTATAGAGAAAATTAGCATAAATAGCAATGAATCAGAAATATGAAGTTACCTGCAGGGTTCGGGGCTCCTGAGCTTCCCTTATGGCCTGAACAAGAGCAGCAGTAGCAAGCGCCTCAACACTCCGATTCCTCAAACAGGTAGCTGAACAACAATCCCTAAATAACTGAAACGCGTGATCCGATATATCGCAATCCAATCCCAAGATCGACGCTACGTCAATAATCTGCATATACGCCCTCAAATTATCAACCACAACGGTTGAAGACGACGTTGCCGAAGGCGTTGAAGACGAGGAAAGTTCTAGAATCCGCTCGAGCTCCGCAAGGTGACCGGAAAAGGAGAGAGCTGACCGGAGGAAGAGTGGGTTGGGCTCGAGGGACCATGTGGAAAAAGCCGTGATAAAGCCCGTGGGCTCAAACGGGTCGTCTTCGTGGATTTGGTAGGCGGAAGCGGGAGCGGGGATGTCGGAGGTCACGAGGCAGAGAGGGGTATCTTGAGCACGCACGTGAAAGAGGTGGTGGTTTTGGGATTGGCGCTCTTCGACGACACGTCCGCACGAGGTGCACTCAGTTATGGACCGGCCGGTTGTTGTGGTGGCGCACCGACCTTGCGCCGCCGAGCAATACGGACACTTCATCGGTTATTATTTATTACTCTGTAGTTACTACAGTCAGAAAGAACGACAGATTGGATATTTGGATTCATTTAAATAGCAAAGAATTCCAAAAGATTAAGTTATTTACTTTAGGGTAAACTATAGAATAGGTCCTTTGATTATGACTCAATTTTTTATTAAGCCTTTCAATTATTTAAAATTATAAATTAGTCTCTTAATTTAAAAACTAACAAATTGATTAGTACCGTTAAAAAACAATGTCATTGTGGTAGTTTTTAAATTTGTATAATAACAAATATAGTTCTTAACATTTGCACTTATTATAATTTAAGCTTATTTTTAAAATTTTAACTCTCAATATTTAATTTTTTTATTAAATTAATCAGTAATCTCATTTCTCAAATTAATTTTTAGTACCGTTAAAAAACAATAACAGCTGTGTCTATTTTTTCTTCTCCCAAAACTTGAATTAATTTTTAGTTCTACTTCTTGTTTTTTTTTTTTTTAACTTTGGGATATTAATTTTTTTCTTACTTCAAACTCAAAATAAAATAAAAAATACATAAAAAATATTTTTTTAATCTATGTCTAAAATTAGTTTTTCATTACCTATTTTTTTATGTGTATAATATTAACTATGATTTATTATTGTGAAGGTATCTAGAATAAGAAGGAGGAATGTTATAACCGTCCTTTATTAGATTACGTCAATAAAAACATCGATATAAAAAATGAGAAAGAATATCAAGATCAACTCATTTTGGATTACATCAATGAGGTCATTGATAAATGAAGTGTAGGAGAATATCAAGGTTACCTTGTTGCATCCCTTGTTACATTGTGATCCTATCTTGACAAGTCCATTCGGGACTAGGCCGATGCGGACCCGAACAATGATATGAGCAATTCTTAAGGAGAAATCAAATTAAGATGTAATATCAGAATGTTTTTGGATGACTAAGAAGACTTTGTCTTAAAAGTGTTTTCATTTGGGACAAAACAATGTTTACTCATATCATACTTAATAAGTTTTTTTAGTTAGTCTGATGTTGGATCTCCACCCCTCGCCATTGGCTAGCAACTAAGTTACCATGTCTCTTAGGATGAGTTCTTATGGACAGTTTGGGACTAGAAGGTCCCATATCGCGCTCAAACTGGAATATAAGGGTTGACTACTAATATTCATTAGGCTTGTGAAATATGATATTGGATGGGTATGCTGCATGATGGTTATTGTTGATTCAGGCCGGGTCGACATATACGTGACACGACAAGAAGACTAAACATATTTTTATTCTAAAATCTATTGATTTTATTTCTCATGTCAAGTTTATTCACTTTTATTTTGTAGATTTTGATGGGTTTAATTGACTATATTTTTAAGATAAACTACATAAATGTCTTTGAATATTTTAGTTACTTGTATTTTGATCATCAAATTTTAAAATTTATGATATAGTCATTAAACCACTGATATAGCATAGGCTAGGCCCTCCAAAAATTTAAAAATTATATAATACATCTTTTAATTTTTTTATAAAAATTTAAGTTGTCCCCTCAAATATTTTGTTAAAATGAAATTAAAAATTTACTGATTGTATCGAAAGTTTTAAAAGTTTGTTGACCAAAATACAATCATCTCAAAAGTTCAATGTCTATTTATGTAGTTTACACTATTTTTTATTGTTCAAATGCAATGACAAAGTGTACAGATAAAACTATAGCTTTTACATTCAAAGTAATACTTTTTGCAGGAGGATGTCTGATCGATATAGTGTTTATTTTTAATTTTTTTTCCGGACATTAAAAATTTTCTATCATCCAATCAAAACATGACATACAATCTATTTCTTTAATTTTATTTTTAAAAACTCAAAAATTTTAATATTATTAAAAAACAAATATCTTTTGATTTTTTTAAAAAACTCAAATCTTAACTCCCTAAGTTCATCCCTTTGACCATTAATTCAACCACCACCAACATTGTTTTTATCGGTTCCTACGCTTAAACGCTCCTTCATCCTATCGTCGAAAACCAATGAATAAACCAACGATTGCACCAGTTATAAACACCTAATATTGATGAAAAAAATCGATTGTGTTTCGACCAACGATTAGAGAATAGGAGATATCGAACTATGAGGTACATGACATTTAAACGATGAACAATAAATTATTAACGTGCGAAAATGTCGGATAACAAAAAAATATATAATTTGAAAGTTAGTTTAAAAAATTAAAACTTTAAAATTTTAAAACTTTCTGAAGCAATTCAAAAATTAAAAACAAATAGATCACATGGCAATTAAAAAACATGTGGACTCAATTTGGTAAAAAGAAAAATGTTAGACATCAAACTAGAAAAAAATACAAGTTAAACACCTTTATAACATTTAAGCCATTAATTAAATTTCCGTCCAAAATGAGAAATATTAATATATACATTTTATTTTTAGCTTTTATAATTTAATCACCATCTGTTTTGCGAGTTTTTTTTAATATTATTTTAGAGAACATTTCCAAAAAAAATTGAAACAGTTCTAATTAGAGAAAACAAAGGGAAAAATGTATCTCCGAAACTAGAAATTGACCTTGTAATACTTGGTTATTATGGCACAAATAAGAAGTTTTTAGGATGAAGGCCTGGCTTGCTAGGAAGTTCTTCCACAGCCACCGCTGCAAACCCGACTCTGCCGGCTTGGTGCCGTTTACCTTCGTTTCCTTCGCATTCCCATCCGGGATTTTGCGAATCTAGATAGCTCGTTAAGCAAAACCTGAAAACTCGATAGAAGATATACAATGGAATGCAATGAAAAGTACCCAGAGCTGATAGTCGAAGGATACTCCAAACGCATGCCATCCCCGGCGGGCGATGAGTATAGAATTGTCCCTTGCAAAGAGTTGATTGCCCCAGTTGAACAAGCAGTATCCTGTAAACAGCATGGCACATTAAGACGGTAAGATTGCTTGTTTATCTTCGAAAAGAACAAAGAACCAAAAGAAAAGGTTGTAAACATTCGCGGCTTCTACGTGCAAATGCTAAGAGAAGTGGAGATAATTTGTGCATGCAATTGCAAATTACAGAAATCCACAAATTAATAAAGAGATAAAGGTATGGTAGAATATATACGCAAAACCATGTCAAAAACTGGAATATGATTCGGGATCCATATATAAATAAATAGATGTCGCCTTTTCGAATATGCTGAAAAGCCATAAATTAGACACCTTGCACTTTGAATCTAGAATGAGAATATCACCGCTCGTTTATCAGACAGAAAACCGCTTGTTCTTTTTAAGGATACTAGAGAGAGACGAGGAATCAGGAAACAAAATAGAAAAGAAATTGCATACCTGGAAATCAACAAATGCAACGGGAGCTCCATATGTACTCTGCATTTTCAACTTCAGGAACCCGGGGCATCTGACAGAAAGAAGCAATAGAAAGTTACGCACAATGAGCACATTTTGCAAGGCAAAACAATCTCCTTTTTACCTTGAAAATACTTGAATTAGTTCTTCCTCTGTACAACTTGACCCTAGATTAGCCACAAAAAGGGTTGGACATGGGCTCGCAGTCTGCATTGATGAGAGACCGGAGAATTATTTTGCTAATGTATATGAAAAAGCCATTCTAACAAGGCTATCTAGTCAATATTTCAAGAAAAATAAAGTTTATCAGTAAAACAATAATACTTTGCTGAACAAGTTATGTTTAATTGATAAGATCACTACATGATTGAAAAATGCAACCTTTCACTCGATACTTAGTTTCTTTATAGGTACAATTTATAAACAGACTCGATTATTACTTAAATTTCAATTATGATGTGTTAGTCTGGAGTTATCCTTTTACAGATAGGAATTCTTTCGGGAGCCATATGGGATGCCAATAAGAAGAAAATGGGGGTGATAAACTGATAATAAGCTATTCAAGTGTTCTATGAACGTGTCAGCAATTGTGTCAACAAAAAACAAATGACATTATTGTAACCAGGAAAGAGGTATAACATGTTTCTTATAACATCTGAAACAAAAGGGAAAGATAATCAATGTATTTTTATACAATAAGCAAAAAGATGGAAGCATTTGTACCGATTTCATAGCTGCTGACTCAGCATTGGCATCAACGTGTCCAGAACTGAACAATTGTGAAACAAAGTATTAGAGAAGTAGAAATCTCAAAAGAAAATCCTTTACTTCAACATTGAGTAATAAGGCGTGAGGCCTAGACGACCTTTCATTTAAAATAAACATGCTAATTCATGTAGAAGCAATCACTTCCGAGTAATAAAAATGTGCTCAAGTAGTGCAGATGACCTTTGTGCAGGTGGATAACCAATCATGGTGTAAGCAGAATTACCCACTCCAGACATGTGAACGCTTCCATAACCTGCTAGTGTCCAAGCGTGTAAAACATGTGCAATGTGAGCTTTAGGCGAATGTGTCCTCCATGTGAGTAACTAATTTTTATTCCAAGTGTAACATCATATGAGCGGTAGACAACACGGATCAAGTAAAGAACACGAAGCATAAAAAAACACAGGCACACAAAAAAGTCCAAGCAGAATTCTAGGCGATTATCTTACTCGAATCACTGGTAGGCCTCGAAGATGATCCCCTCGATTTCTTATTGGAGCCAGTCCATTCCTCATCTATTTTCCATAACCAAACCAAGTATATACTATTCGGGTTCAAATAACTTCAAACATACAAATGACCAAATTTAAAAAGAGGAAGAAATAGAGCAATCATCTACCTGTTCTTGGGTGCTTCAATCGGGAATTCGATTTTGCAAAATCGATGAACAAAGTCGATCCTTTCTCCAGATCAAACACCATTCCCTGTAAAACAAGGTTCCAAAAATAGGGTTCTCAACTAATATTTACAGACTTGGTTTGGAGAATAAGAACACACTTTCAAATGCCAATTTCATACTAATTCACAAATTCAATCGTTCTAATTAAAAAGCTAACAGTTTTGAATACAATTCCGGAATACGATAACACCATGAAAGTTCTTACATTAAGCGCCTGCATCGCGGCGAGTGCAGACTGTTGATCGGAGAAAACAGCGAAAGCGAAGGGCTGAAACAACCGGTGCCAAACGATGTCAGAGATTAAAGAAAAAAAGAATAAAATCCATAGAATTCATGTAATAAGAGAGGACCTGTGAATTTTGGCAGCTGTTGGGGCTCCGTAGATGAGATGATTCATAACCAGGGAATTCGCGGAAAAGATTGTAAATCTCGCGGGGCTTGATGTCTTCTGGAAGGCCGGCGATGAAGAGGGTCCGAACGGAGTCATGGGAAGAATATGCGGCGACGTGAGGAAGGGAATAAGAGGGGAAAGGGGGTGGTGGAGGTAGCGGTGGTTGTTGTGGAGGGTGGGGGAGGTAGGAGTTGAAGTGGTGCAGTGGCACAGGTGCACCTGGCGGAGGAGGCGGAGGTGGCTGCGTAACAGCTGGAGGAGGGTTTTGGTAGTAAGGGTAGTGAGAAGGTAGATGACCTGAGGGTGGATGGTAGTAGGCAGCCATGTCGTCCATAGCCTCACAACTTTTTCTTCTTTATTGGGTCAAATGGCAAAGAGAGAAGATAGAGGGACAAGCCACTTCTAATGGTTTTAATTAATTAAATATATTAATTTAATTATTTTTCGTTTAATTTTTATATTAAGTAAATTTTTATTTAATAAAAATTATTTTAAATTTAATTTATAATAAATATTAATAAAATTTTAATTAATAAAAATTAAATAAAAAATAATTAAATAAATTATTTAATTGATTGATCTTTATATAAAGTAACGAAAATAATGCGTAATATAATTTATCACTTATTCCCTATGTTTTAATGTTGGTTTTATTCGCCCATTACCATATTAATTTTAATGCCGATTTTTTTTGAATAATTTATATTTTTGTAATATTTTTTTTAATTTTTATCGTATTTTTTTATTATTGTAGTATGGTTTTTTATATATTTTTAAGGTTGTTTTGATAGTCTAATAAAAATTCTCATGGTATTTTTTATTAATTTATTGATGGTCATATATAATTAATTTTTTCATTGGTAAAAGACTACTTATCGTTACAATGGAAATTGTATCGAAAATTAATTTTCCAAATAATTTAGTTCGTTCATTATTTTTTCATCATTTCGTAAAACGTATTGTTTGATAAAGATAATTATTTTATGAGTTATTTTTTTTTTGATGTTAAAAGTTGGACTTAGTTTTTCTTCGTATCTTTAAGTTTAATATGACTTAGTTTTTCTTCGTATCTTTAAGTTTAATATTATTATGGGTAAACTACTCTAGTGACCACCCAACTAAAGAACTCGTCAATCAGACCATCCAACTTTAAAACCCTACCAATTTGAGTCACTGCCGTTTAATTTATTATTTAATATATTTTTCTCACCACCACCTGGTTGGAGAGAAAGAAGATAGGAAATAAAATAAAAATTGAGTTTGGGGAAATTTGAACCAAAGTTCAAAGGATAGTCAACAAACGAGTTAACCATTGGGCCAAGCTCTCAATTATACAATTTTATTGTAGCATAAAGTATTTAATATAGGCCAATTGATGTGGATATTGAGGTTTGAAAAAAAATTTCCGAATTATTGAACCTGTAAAATTATTTCCACCAATATTGATAAAAGAATAGTACCAAAAAAGTCGGATCTTTTAGATACTGACTTTCAACAGTAATCCATCTGAAAACAGTAGCATGGTGGAAAAATTGAGGGAAACACCTTTGGGTTCACGTGCCTCTCTCCCAAGGCTGCTCCAACAGTCTGCATGCAGCATGCAGTGTTTACACTACAACAGTCTGCTCCAACAAATAAAGAAACTGTGCATGCTGAAGGAGTAGGTGGCGGCAGTCGAAAAAATAATGGGGTAGATGGGCGGTGCAGTCTGAAAAAAAAATTAAAGGTTTATATGGGTGGACCGAAAATTTTAGAAGATAGTGATAGGATAGATGTGTGGTGTAGATTAATTTAGTTGTTTGATAAATAGAGTAGATGATTGAGAAAAAAATAGATAGATGAGTTTTGAAAGTGTGGAAGAACAGAAGAGTTGTTGAAGAGAAGAGTTTTGGTTAAAAAAAATTGTAAGTATTATTTTTATTAAATTACATCTTTTTAATATTTTATATTTATTTGGATATATGTTAATTACAGAATTTTAATTTTTATGTGTTGTTATATTTTGTTACAAGGTTTGAGTTGGTTATTTTGAAGAAGAATATTCGAAGAGAATTATATTGTAAGTATTTTAGTTTTAGTAGTAATTTGTTCATATATTTTTATTTTTTTTATGTGTGCAATGAAGTTGATTTTAATCATTTTAGTAATTTATCAATTATTTTTTTGAAGAGAATTATATTATTTTAAATTTTTTAGTAATTTGATTAATTAGTTTATTTTTTATTATGTGTGTTGAATACAATTTAATTCTAATAATTCAAGTAATTTATTAATTAATTTTTGAAGAGAATTATATTATATTTTTTAATTAATTTTTTATTATATGTTTTAGTTGAATACGTTGAGTAGGAGAAATAAAATGATGGTTTTAGTAGTTGTAAGATAAGAAAAGAGAAATTAATTTAACAATAAAAATATTTATTTTAATTGAATTAAAAATTTTATGTGTGTTGAGTAACATGAATTTCAACTTTTATTATTTGTATTTTTTAAGGGCCTTAAGTAGGTAGCAGTAGTTGTTAAATAAAAATTCTTACTAATTTAATAGTTGTTAATTAAAGAATTATTAGTAGAAATTAAAATTTTATTAAGAATTTAGAGTTTTTTTTTAATTTTTTTTAGAGTTTTTAGAGTTTTTTAGAAATTAAAAATCCTAAGTAGTTGATTTTAGATTTTTTTTTAAATTTTTTATAGATGAGTAAAGTTTACGAGAGAATTATATTTTAATTTTTTATAGATGAGTTGATTAGTTATTTATCAATTAAAATTTTCATTTATTTTAGCAGATGGCTGAGCAAGCACCTCTTTTATATTTAGAGGATCGACATATTACTAGCCTTCGTGTTGATGATACGGTAAAATTTTATAATTTATATTTAATTACAAGTTTATTTATATCTTTTAATAGTATTGGTTTGATTATAGGATACAGAGGGTACATTTAAACATCATCGATCCATGGTAGAAACTTCCTTAGATAATAGAATATTGAATTTTTTGCGTATTGCTGGCTTTTATTATGTCACATTACTTCGGGGCTATAAGTTAATCCCAAGATTGATTACCGCTCTAATTGAGAGGTAGAGACCCGAGACCCATACATTTCATCTGCCTTGTGGAGATTGTACGATTACTTTGCAAGATGTTGTGTATCTTATCGGTGTACCTGTTAACGGGAAACCGTTGATTGAGCGTATGCATGGTTCTACCGCTGAGATTTGTGAAATGTATCTAGGAAAAGTACCATATGAAAGTAATGTTAAAGGTTCTCGTGTCAAGCTGAGTTGGTTAGAGAAGGAATTCCGTTTAAATGAGTACAGTATAGTTGAACAAATTTATCAGGTGAGTCGAGCTTATATCCTACAGATGATTGGTAGTATTCTAATGCCGGATAAATCTGGAAATGGTTAGTGTTCGATATCTGCAATTTTTGAGCACTCCTTGGGTATCCGATTTTTAATATAGCTGGGGCTTAGCCATATTAGCGTACTTATATCGTGAGTTATGTAAAGGCGCCATACTCAAAAAAGGTAAGAAGGTAGATGATATTGATGGATGTCTATTGTTATTACAAGCGTGGGCTTGGCAGCGACTTCCATTCTTCACACCAGTGACCCAGGCATATATACAATTTTCAGTTTGTGTAAGGTGAATAATTTATGATTAGTTTGATTATTTTTTAACGTAAAATTGTATATTATTTTATTTTTGCATTTTCTTGCAGATGGTGCGAGGAAAATCACGAGACTGATCTAGCGCACAATAATGTACAAGTCTTTAGATCTCTTATAGATTCATATTGCCAAGATCAGGAACTCAATTTATATTTTAATTCTATCAATATTTTGTTTTTTATTGCTCGTATAATTTAGTATGATACTAATGTAAAAAATTTTTCCAGTTTATTTGGCAAGTGTACAATGATGATCAAAATTTTCTACCTGATTATCTTATGCTAAATTCGGATTTATGGTGTGCTGTTGCACCATTGATTCATTTTTCTACGGTGGGGTTTCAATTTAGAGATAGAGTGCTTAGACAATTTGGCTTCCACCAGCCTATTCCGCTGATTCCACGTGATCATTATTATCTTCATGCGCATGATGGACGTGGTAGAGCAGATACAGATTGGGAAGTCATACATATTGAGTTTATTTCTTTGTGGCACAATAGAGCTCTATCGTTGCCAGAACGGTATCCACTAGAAGCTACAGATTATGACTTTGAGAATTCGGAGTACCTTATTTGGTATCATTCTAATGGAAAGTCATACTTAACGACTAATGAACGTCGAGAAGAATGCCGAAGGTATAAGAAAACATATGATGGTAAAGGCAAATCATCAAAAACAGCTGCAGGCTCATCCTCGAATACAAATATATGTAGTCAAAAACCAGAAGGTTGACCAACCACATGGGAGCCAAATATGAGTTCGGTAATTCCTACTGCTATATGGGAAAATGAACCGACTTCTACATGTGCACAACCAGACGTGGGTCATAGCTCTTTCTCTAATTTGGGTTTTGATGATGTCAATTTATATAGGCCCGAGTTTCTACCCCAATAGTCTCACACTTTCGTTTATAACACTACGCATGATTTTCATGAAATGCAAAATTTCATGAATTCACCAGATATAATTGTAGGAGAAACAACTTCTATGTTTATGACACCGCCAGTTTATACCGTTGCTAATGAAGAGGATGTTGAATCTGTTGCTGAAGAGGTTGATGAAGAAGCTGGTGAAGAAGATGTACCACAAAGGCTACAACGTCTTCACGATCACCAAAGACTTATATGTTAACCACACCTCGGCATGGTCAAAAATTATGCAAGAAATGATTGTTATTTTGGATATGTAATTTGGATTGTATTTTATTTGTAATGTAATTTTGGTTAATGTATTTTATTTTATTTTGTATCTTATTTTATTTTATATTCGATATTTAATACAAAGCATCAATATTCGATATTTAAAACGAAGCATCAATATTCAATATCTAAAACAAAGCATCAATATTCGATATTTAAAACAAAACATCAATATTCGATATTTAATACAAAGCATTAATATTCGATATTTAATACAAAACATCAATATTCAATTGATCACTACTGAATAGGAACAAATCTTGGCTCATTGGGACACTTTCCTCTAGAATGTCCTTCAGCTCTACAGATCATGCATCTTTTACGTTGACCCTTCTCTTTATGATGAAGATCCATACTAGTATAGATACGTGTCGATTTGGGTCTTCCATTTGGAGTGCGTCGAATGGTAGGATCATGTAACCACCTTTCATGCTCTACTGATAGCTAATAACTTGAATTTTCCATTGCAGAAAACTCAGCTCGGTAAATATTAACCATCCTATTGAGATTGAAGCATTCATCAGCATACGTGTATGGGTCTACACCTACATACATACACGCTGCAACCGCATGTGGACAAGAATATCGCCATGCCTAAAACGCTCCACAATCACACCATCTGCGCCTAAAATCAACACGAAATACATTGGAGTGTGGTTGTTGATTGAATCTCCCAGGACCAATAACATCAAATGTTTGATTCATTCGATCAAAGCTATGAACCTTCATCGATGTTCCACTCACCACATTATCTTGCATTTTCTTTGCTAGATCCATAGCCCATCTTTGACCCCTATTTATTAAGGCCTCAACCTCTTTCCCTTTAACAGTCCAAACTTTGCCTAATCGATAGTATGTCTCTTTCACTAGACTGGCTATTAGAAGGTGACGAGATCCTTTGAGTACTCCATTAATACACTCAACAAGGTTGTTGTCATTTTCCCATATCGTCTACCACCTTAGTCATAACACTGCACCTATCTTTCCCTCTCAATACTGTTTGCCCAATTCCAAACACGTTCGCCATACTTCTGTAAATTTTGCATTTTCCTCTCAAATTCTGGTTGAGTCAGTATATAACCTGTTTTATAATAATATTAGTATATGAGAAAAAACAATAACAGTCGAACATTAATTAAAGATTCTTACCCAAGCTTAAAATTTCACTACGAAGGTATGGATTTTTGAAAGTCTCAAAATTGTTCTTTCCAATATGTCGAATACAATATACAGGATATGCGTGTGGAGGTGTCTAACGACTTCCTGCTTGATTTATAGCTGTTTTGATACCGGTTCCTCGATCAGAAATAATACAAACCCCATCTTTTTTGACGACATGCTCACATAGATTGGTTAAAAAGAAATTTCATGCTTCAGCAGTTTCATGTTCGACAATTGCGAATGCAATCAGAAATACATTGTTCTCACCATCCTGCGCTACAACAATCAATAATACATGAGATTATCTCCCAACAACCACATACCATCGACTTGGATTATACGCTTGTAATAAGGGAAACCTTCGATGCAAGGTTTGAATGACCAAAAAAGACGATGTAGAAATTTATAGCCCAGAACAACTTGCCCTTGTTGGTCATATACATCTTTAGTTTGATATCTCAATATCGTTCCTGGGATGAAATGAGTCATCGCTAGTAGTAAAGCAGGTAGCTCATTGTACGATTTATCATAATCACCGTAAACAAACTCCATGGCCTTATCCCTTGCGCGCCACGCTTTTTTGTATTGTATCTGATACTCAAACTTTTGTGCAATGGTTGCCTGAATCGTTGAAACCAGAATCCTAGGATTTGTTTCTAACAGACTTTTTACATGATGACTTACTACATCCGAGTCCAATTTTTTATGGTCTTGGTCGATGGACGTTTTCAAACATGTGTGCTCGCCATTGTATTTCGTGATTTCCCAACGATTAAACCTTTTTAGTTTGGTCATTCGGATCTTCCAATTATATTCTTGACCATACTTTATACATTTTGCAAGGAAAGTCTTCTGACTAGATTCTACAACAACATAGTCAACATGGTTTCTTATGTTGTACTCTTTTACTGCCAATGTAGCTTCGTCCTTTTCATCAAATTGAAGACCAACTGATAATTGACCATGTTGACTCGAAGTTAACAGGAGAATATCTAGAAATTGAGGGGCTCTCATCTCATCAAAATCAAAAGAAACCATGTGAGCTGAAAGTTCATACGGGCTCATGTCAAATTCGGTCAGACAGAATTCTCCAACACCAAAATTAGGTGCATCACCAACATCATCAAGAAATAAATCAGGATCATCAATATCTTCATCTTCGCTTGAATCAGCAAGTGTTTCACCCCAACGACCTTGTAGGTTCTCTACGTCAACACCATGACTCGGATCAATTGTCGATATCCCACTAAACAACATTGCAACAAAATTGCCTCCAGGAAGATCAATATCATTATCATACTTCACTCGAGAAGACTCTCCAACGACATTGCTCGATGGGATGGGAACATCATGGACCTCGACAAATAACTCAATATATCGAATATTTATAGAGTCGTGCTCTGCGATCATCATTCTAACATCATCATCATCTTCAAGATTAATTATAATGTATCTAACTGGATTTTCACATGTAAGCCACCGATAACGCAAACTACGAACTTTTGCTCTAATTTTCTTTGATATTTTCTCATGTAACTGTCGAAGACTGATATCTTTTGCAAATCTCAGCTTAGTAGTGTTCTCAGATTCAAACAATATTCCAGATTCGTTTTTCACAATTTGACCATTGTAATAAACGATCGTTATAAATCTATCTTCGCTCATTTTATCTGCATATTCAAAATAAACTTATAAAATTTCTAATCTACATGCAAAAAAAATCTAAATCTATATACAAAAAAATTCGACATATAAACATTCAACATACCAACTACAGAAAATTATTTTAAAATTTATAAAACCAACATTCAATATTTAACATACAAACTAAAATAAATATATTCAAAAATAACTAAAGAATCAAAAAATTAAAACAAAAAAAGACAGCTTAAAGGTAACAAAAATTAAATAAAACCTTACCATAAAACAATTTCTTCTTCTCTCTCGTTCTATTTTCTTCCTCCTCTTCAACCAACAAATGATTTATCTTTCACCTTTATCTTTAATTTATAAACCATTCAACAATTAAATTAAAATAAAAAAATTATTCTCCCAAAAATTAGTCAATTTCAATATGAAATCTATAACCTATATCCTACTTACTTTTACATGCATACAAACCTACGAATATAAATATGTATGCTTAATTTTTTAGTTTTCCCTGCCATCACCCACCCACCCACCCCTGCCTTTAAAGTTTGCTTTCCCGTGACCTGACCTTGCATGCGTTTCATATTGCATGTAGTCCATAATTGACACCAAAGTCGGTATCTAATGGTGTCATTTTTGAACAGTTAAAAGTCGGCACCTCCTGGTACCGTTTTCAGATGGATTACTGTTGGAAGTCAGTATCTAAAAGATCCGACTTCTTTGGTACTATTCTTTCATCAATATTGGTGGAAATAATTTTAGAGGTTTAATAATTCAGGAATTTTTTTTTTCAAACCTCAATATCCACGTCAATTGGCCATTTAATATATTTTTTGAGAAAACAGAATAGAGTAAATATAGTTTAAGAGGTTCGAATATAATTTTAATAAAAAATAATTAATATCAGATATACAAATAAAAATATTCTAATAAAAAATATTCAAATAAAAATATTCGTATAATAAATATTATAATAAAAATATTCCTATAATAAAAATTCAAATAAAAAATTGAACAAAAAATATACAAATAAAAATATTCGTATAATAAATATTCAAATAAAAATATTCATATAATAAATATTCAAATAAAAAAATATTTATATAATAAATACTCGTATAATAAATATTTTGATAAAAATATTCATATAATAATTATTCGAATAAAAAATATATGAATAAAAATATTCGTAGATAAATATTTGAATAAAAAAATATACAAATAAAAATATTTGTATAATAAATATTTGAAGAAAAATATTCGAATACTTATGAGTATTTATTATTCATATTATTATTCGAGTATATTTTTTATTCAAATGTTTTATTAGAATAATTATTATATGAATATTTTTATCCAAATATTTATTATACAAATATTTTTATTCGTATATTTTTTATTCGAATAATATTATTTTTATTTTTTATTAAAATTATATTTGAATCTCTTAAGCTATATTTACTATATTCTATTTTCTCAAAATATGTATATTAAATATTTTATGCTACAACAACATTGCATGATTAAATTCTTGGCCCAGCTGTTAGCTTGTTTGTTGTCCACGCCTTGAATCTTATTTGTTTTATTTCTCCAATCAAGTGGTGACATGTGTCACCTGGTTGGTGAGGAAAATATATTAAATAAAAATAAATTAATAAATAAAATTAATCACTCAATCCGGTTATGACATGTTCGTTAGTGGATTGGGTGATTAATTTTATTTATTAATTTAAAATTAGGATTGAATTAAAAATAATAAAGATTAAATGTGTAATTTTACAGATTCTAATTAACAACCACGTTATCACCGTTAATTTTTTCTGTTAAATTTTAACGGCGGTAGCTCAAATAGGTAGGGTTTTAAAGTTGGGTGGTCTGATTGACGAGTTTTTTAGTTGAGTGACAAAATAGGTATTCCCAAATAGTTGGGTGGTCATTGGAGTAGTTTACCCTATTATTTTATATAAAAAAATTTGGTGACTATTGTTTTTATTTTTCTCTCTATACTTGGGTGTGTCGTAATTCTATTTTTTTTATTAATTTTATTATTAAAATTCAGTTGACATAAAATTTGGGTGTATAATTTTTTTTGTCTAAATAGTTATTTAATATTATATTTTATAAATATCATTAAACGATCTATTAAAAATCATTATAATCCATTAATGAATTTAAATTAAAAATATTTATCACACATGTTTTTTTTGTCATGGAATTGTTTTTAGATTTTTTGGGACTTGTATTTTTTATTTTTGTTAAAAATTGAAAATAAAGACACATATATTAAAGTTGATGTATAAAATAATAAATAAATTCTTAAATTAAAATAATTGATGTAACGATCTGAATTTTTGAGACATCGATTTAATGTTTACCCTACTCTTAGGTTTAGGTGTCGAGCTCTATGTTTCTTTTTGTTGAGTCAAAGAAATAGAATATTTGTACGAGTTTTCTAATCTAAGTGATTAAAAAAACTGTTATTGTTCTTAAACATCACGGGTTTAAGACCAACGATGCCATCAGATTGATTAAGCCATCAACCGTAAGCAAGGTAGTTCTTGAAATAAAATAAAATAATTATTTTTTATGATTTAATCTTTTAATTTTATATTTTATTCGATTTAATCCTTTCAGAGCCTTTTTTTATACAAATTCTTAATGTTTGCCTACCCACATCCATACTTTGCCCTAAAAAAATTCATTCTTTAAAACTAATCTTGTAAATTTATTTATAAGATTAGATAATATTCGATAGTTATAATACACTCGAAGATGCAATTAAAATGAGACAAATTATTATATAAATTCTTATTTAAGATAAAATTTAAACATATTTTTTTGTTCAATTAATAAAAATTTAAGTTATAATATAATTTTTATTTGATTAATAAAATTTTTATTCTACTTAAATTATTATCTAATTTTATTTAAATTCTTATTATTTTAATAAAATTTTATATTAATCCTATTTTAACCGACACCAATAAGAATGTGTCACCTTAACCTTTCCCTAATATTCAATTTATTAAATAACATATAACCCAAAAAATTTATAAAAAAATTAAACTATCCAGTAACACCCAACTAATTAGGAATATCTATTTTGGTCATCTAACTAAAAAATTCGTCAATCAAGTCATCTAACTTTAAAACAATATCTATTTTGATCATTATCGTTAAAATTCAGACGAAAAAGTTAACAATAATGACGGAAAATTAGGATTAAATTAAAATAATAAATAAATATAAAATAAAAATAATCATCCAATCCGGTGATGACACATGTCATCAATTGATTGAGTGATTAATTTTATTTATTAATTTAAAATTAAAATTAAATTAAAATAATAAATAAATTTTAGATATTAAATGTATAATTTTACAGATTTTATTTAACTACCACTCACTGCTATTAATTTTTCTATCAAAATTTTAACAATGATCAAAATAGATAGGGTTTTAAAACTGAATGATTTGATTGATAAGTTCTTTAGTTGTGTGATAAAATAGATATCCAATTAGTTGGTGGTGACCGGGTAGTTTAAAAAGAAAAGAAAAAGACTGGAACAGAAGAAGAAGAAGATGGGATGGATTGGATAACCGCAGCAAACTGACAATAACCCATCATCGAATCCGCCGTAATTCCAAAGCAATGATTTCAGAATTCAACTTCTTAAGCTCACCAAATCCACCTACAGAAATATTAGACATTCCCAGGACTTGATTCTTCTCTCTGTTGCAGGAGCTTCAGAAAAGAATGAAGCTTTCTGCATTGCAGCAGAGCTACATCAACCGAAGAAGCTACAGCTTCAGATCATCTGGAACGTGGGATTCATCTTCCGACAATGCCATCAAGTCCCCTTCCGCCATTTTCTGGGTTATCTTCCATGGTCTATGTTGTTTAATCAGCTTGCTCCTCGGATACCGTATTTCTCGCTTGGTATTCTTCTTTTTGTTCTCTACCAACTTCTATGCCTCGCCGTTCCGACCCACCGCCGACCTCGTCAGAACCCTCGGTGTTCAATCCATCGAAAACCTCCAATTGCCTTTGATAAACAAGACGCTCGCAAATTCGCGGGTGGTTGTTGGGAGGCACGGGATCCGTATCAGGCCATGGCCGCATCCGGACCCGGACGAGGTCATGAAGGCGCACCGGATCATTGAAATAGTTCAAAAGGAGCAGAGGTCACAATTCGGTGTGAAGGGTCCCAGGACTCTTATCGTGGTCACGCCGACGTATGTACGGAGTTTCCAAGCCCTGCATCTGACCGGTGTCATGCACTCGCTCATGCTGGTTCCCCACGATCTGGTTTGGATTGTGGTGGAAGCTGGTGGTGTCAACAACGAAACGGCGTCGATCATTGCTAAATCCGGTCTGAAAACTATGCATATCGGATTCAATCAACGGATGCCAAATTCGTGGGTCGAACGATATAAATTGGAATCCAAAATGCGTGTTCATGCTCTAAGGTAATCGTTCATTGAATTTAGTTCTAATATTTATGCATTTTGGAATTAAGTTGTTAGAAAGAACTTTAGAATTGATCTAGTTTTCATGTTACCTATGGGAGCAGAATTATAAGAGAGAAGAAATTGGACGGAATTGTAATGTTTGCTGATGATAGTAACATGCATAGTATGGAACTTTTCGATGAGATCCAACATGTCAAATGGTTCGGAGCTGTTTCGGTTGGAATACTTGTTAATTCGGTTAATTCCGATGAGATGGTTGATCATAAGGAGGAAGAGGAGAATCCTAGAATGCCGGTTCAAGGTCCGGCTTGTAACGTGTCTAATATGTTGGCAGGATGGCATGTTTTTAATACATTGCCTTATGCCGGGAAAAGTGTGGTTCATATTGATGATCGAGAAACCGTGCTACCCCGGAAGCTGGAATGGTCAGGGTTTGTTTTGAATTCCAGGTTGCTTTGGAAAGATGGCGGTGATAGGCCGAAATGGATTAGGGATATTGATATGTTGGAAGGAGATATTGAGAGTCCCCTGGTTTTGGTTAATGACCCTTCGATGGTTGAGCCACTTGGGAGCTGTGGACGCCAAGTTTTGCTCTGGTGGCTTCGAGTTGAAGCTCGACATGATAGCAAATTCCCCCCCAGGTGAATCTTGTGTCCTATTCTCATTATAGATTCTAGTACTCTGGTGCTTAACGGTTTCAACGTTAGTCTATGGTGATAACACATGCAGAATGATTAACATTAGCAAAGGCTAGCTTATAACTGTTCAAAATTGAGTGTTTTCTTCCTTGTCATATGATTTAGGTTTTTGCTAAAATTGTGCTATTGTAGGGGTAACTAATTGATTCGGTTCGTATTCACTGGTCAATGCGACTTGACGTTCGGATATATCAGCTTGTGCAATAAACCTTGTATATGGAATAGCATTGGCAAATACCAGATTTTAACACCCTTTTTATCAAATGTTGTGGAAAATTTTTCTTTATTTGCTGCTTAATTATCAGAAATGGTGCAATGTGTAAACAAATGTGTGAGGATCGAATCAGTTGCGTGCTAGTGGCCATTATGGAGTTACCATGGTTGTTTTTCATATGGATTCATAGATGTAATATTGGTATCTGGTGCATTTGCTAGACTTGTATGCTAAGGGATGACTTTCCTTGGTTTGCTTGAAAATGTGTACAGTGTTCTCCCTCTGATTTACTACATAGTTTGAGACGATCGAGATAAGATGCATCGAAATGTGAATATTTTGATGCTTCAAACTCCCATTTTATTGAATTTCAAATAGATTTTCACCTTTTTTTGGAAAGAATCATTGTTGCATTCTGATTCTGTGGCTTGGTCTACTCCCCTACCATCTGATCATTTGTTTGTACATCATGCAGATGGGTAATTGACCCACCTCTGGAGATCACGGTCCCATCAAAACGCACTCCATGGCCAGATGCTCCGCCAGAACTTCTGCATAGCACCAAGAGGACATCGGTATCAAAACGTAGAAGTAAAAGAAAGCATGGAACAAGAACAGACACACAGGTTTTGACCAGGGATTCTGAACAAAACTAAAATCATTACCAGGCAACGTATGAAACTGCTGCACCAAGACAGTTGGTGGACATGGCAGCGAATTTAGACGGTCTTACGAATAAATATGGAACAGGCCAGTTACATTGTAGTTGGTCCAGAGTTTTAACTATTTCTTAATCTCCATTTTATTCTTTTTTTTCTGTTCTGTTCTGGGTCTGTTTTGTTGGGTGATTCATGTTCTAAATCTTTGAGGCGCCTTTCGCTGTTGCGCGCGAGATGCTTGCATATTACAGATGAGTCTATCATGTGCGTCGATACCGTTAATAGATTCGGTACTCATCGTGTCGATTGTACTGTGGTCCTAATGACACTGCTTAAAACTAAAGACAAATCGGGGTAGGTGGTGGAGAAGATGAGTGAGAAGGTTCGGGTCTTGTTTGTTGCTCATTCTACGTAACACCCAATTAAAGAGGGGCAAGGCAGAGTGATGGAGGGGTTCCTTTGGCTTTTATGCTGTTGTCTGGGTCTTAAGATAAAACATAATTGGGATGAATATTCAATTAAATCGAGTTTAAATCTTTGATTTGTTTAAGTTAACGAGTTATATTTTATAATTTCAAATTTTTATTCAAATCAAGTGAACTTTAATTGTTTATCAAATTATTATTTTAGGATAGTAATTAGTTCTAGTTTAAAAGATTTTTTATAACTAAATAATATATATCATTGTATATTTTCATATACATATATAATTTGCATATATCAGATAAAATTAAAAGGCTCGACTCAAACTTAAAAATTGATATACTAATTACTAAAAATTTTAAGTTATTCAAATATCTATTTTGTAACTTAGATTTTATTTGGTTTTTTCCAAGTCAAATTTATGAAATTAAATCGAACCGAAAAATTTAATTTTTTCAAGCCAAGTCAAATGTCACTCACCTTTTTTATTCATTCGCGTTAAATACAAAGGTTCACATCTCATAAATTGAAAAATTATTATAAATACTCGAATCATTTTGTCATTTATAGTTTCATTTATTAAAATTCAACTAACTCGGTTTTTTTATATTTTTTTCAAAAACAAATTTTCACATTTTTAGTATAAATAAAAAGTAAGAGAATACTTAAGAATTATTTACGAGGGAACTAATAATATAAAAAATAATTAAATTTTATTAAATAAAATTATAAATTACGTGGAGAACCAATTACATATAGTAATTTGTTTAATCAGCTCTATAGAAAAATTAAAATAGAAATATTGTCACATTTAATTTTTATAAAAATTTAATTTAAATTAATTCGATCACAGGCCATATCCTATTAATTAAACAAAAAGAATCCCATACATGAATATGGAGTAATTAATTAAACCATTTTCTTTGTCTATATAAACTCTGAAGCTCCCTTCTTGTTCTTCACCAAATATTTTCCCTTTTCTAGTCTCCCATGGCATCCATTTCCCTCTGCCACCTCCTCCTCCTCCTCCTCTTCTTCTTCACCTTATCCTCTGCTTCAGACATATCCATCTCACCCTTAACCTGGAGAAGCCATGATCAGGTGGTGAGCTTGTACAGAGCTTGGGCTGCAAAACATGCCAAACCATACAACGGTAACGGACAGGAACAGAACCGCTTAGACATCTTCAAGGATAACTTGAATTACATCGACGAGCACAACTCAAAAAACACAACATACAAACTTGGCTTAACCAAGTTCGCTGATTTAACTAACCAAGAGTACCGCGCCATGTTTTTGGGGACCAAAACTGACCCTAAACGTCGAGTCATGAAGTCCAAAAACAACAGCAAACGTTACGTTTCACGTGCCGGCGATGTCTTGCCGGAGTCAGTGGACTGGAGAGGCCATGGAGCTGTCAATCCAGTCAAGGATCAAGGGTATTGCGGTGAGTTAATTTCATCGTATTATCAAAAAATATGAACGTATACTATTATATAATCACACCGATATCTACTATTTCAGGAAGTTGTTGGGCATTCTCAACAATCGCAGCCGTCGAAGGCGTAAACAAAATCGCCACCGGCGAGCTAATCTCTCTTTCGGAACAAGAACTCGTAGACTGTGACCGATACGATGCGGGGTGCAATGGTGGCCTAATGGACTATGCCTTCCAATTCATCATCGACAATGGTGGCATTGACTCTGAGAAAGATTATCCTTACCTCGGCACTGATAACCAATGTGATCCAACCAGGGTCAGTTCAGTTTCCAAAGTTTAATTCTACTTCTAAGACAATAATCTAGCAGTTGAGCTGATTTTGATATCGGATTTCTAACAGAAGAATGCTAAGGTTGTAAGCATTGATGGGTACGAGGATGTTGTTCCATACGATGAGAAGGCACTAATGAAAGCTGTAGCACATCAGCCTGTGAGTGTCGCCATTGAAGCTGGTGGCAGAGCTTTCCAACTCTATGAATCGGTAAACTTGAGTGAGCCAGTCCACTACCGCAATTTAAATCCCTATATAACCCGGTTTTCGCTGTTTGAACATTTACAGGGAGTTTTCACTGGTGAATGTGGCTCGGCATTAGACCACGGTGTGGTTGTTGTAGGGTATGGTAGGGATGATGATGCTGGGGAGTACTGGATTGTTCGGAACTCGTGGGGCATCGACTGGGGTGAAGGTGGGTACATAAGGATGGAACGAAACGTCGATGCGTATACCGGCAAGTGCGGCATTGCGATGGAGGCTTCGTATCCGGTTAAGAATGGGACAAACACCATTAAACCTTACTGGAGTAATGAGAACATTAGCAGTGTGTAGTTTCTTGGAAGTTAATATTTGTCTTGGTTGATGTTTTGGAGCTGTGATGGGTGGGAACAATGGTGCCTTGCCATGGAAGTTTCCTCTCTAGTACTATTTGGGTGTTTGTCGACTCATTGTTTGTAAATATATTTTCATTTATGGAAGTAGCAACTAGAAAGCTAGTATTACTTTCAGAGTAGTTGAGACGGACAATCGCTCTCTCTCCTAAAGATTTTTATTTTTATCTTTTTATTTAAAAATTTTAAAAATTTAATTTATTTATAAATTTGCCCTTCCCACCTTTAATTATTTACATTTTATCCCTAATCCCAAATCCTGACTCCGTCCTTAATTATTCCGATTAATGTTAGCGTATGTTCATACATATTTTTAATATTTCTACAATACACATATTTTACAAATGGTTTAAATTTAAGTTTTTTAAGATAAATTTCATTGGATATATACAATTTCAATTTTTATCTTTACCATGCATCAACTTCTCTCTTGACACAATTAGATGAAACTGTACAAGTTCTAGAAAAAACAAAATTTAAAATTGAGATTTTAAAATTTAAAGAATTTTATAATAAATATCAAACACTACTAAATATTATTAATGTTAAACATCATTAAATACTATTAAATTATTAAATAAAAATTAAAATATTAAAAATTTAGCATACAATTAATAAAGATCTCAGATATCATATACTTTCTCATCGTTTTTTTTCTCCTTGTTCGATAGGTCGCGGTGTGTGTTCATATTTGACCCTTTTTCTTTATGTTTTGGCATTATTATCATCATGATTTGGGGGGTTTAGGGTCACACTCAACATAATTTGCTGAATTGCTTGTGGGATAATGAACATGGAGCAGTTAACGAACGAATTCAGAATTTTATATAAAAAATATAAATTATTAAAAAGTTATATTAAAAATATAAAGATATAAAATTATAAAAGTTTAAAAGATATTGAACTAAATATAATAATTATCAATTTTATCTATTTATCCTATTTTCTGTATCAATTATTGACAAATAAAATAGAATAATGGTAATTATTATTTTTCGCACGATTCATCCATTCTGATATAGAAAAAAACTATAATTAATAGAAAGATAAACTATATAGATAGTCACCATATTATGGGGTTAGTATCGAAATGATTACCACACTTTAAAAAGCGTTAAATCTATCAATCAACTATTAAAATGGTATCAATATAGTCACCGACTATTAAAATTAACAGACTAATAACGTGACAATTAAAAATTAACAGACTGATACCGTGACAGTTAAAAATAAAAACGAATAATTATACATTTACTCTTGTTATTCTTTGTAGACTAGTTACGTAAGAACATTGTGAACCCTTATTATTTTTTGAACTGCTCAGATGATTGTGGAACTTTCTTTGAGATCTTACTATGAAATATTTGCCTATTTAGAAATAAACGTGTGTTTGAACATGATACTTTTCAACAAAATACTATTTTAGGTTGCAGTTTGAGATTGCTTCATGATTCATGACGGCTTTAGCTAGTGAGATACATAGAATTTTAATCAAAATTATTCTCAAAATAAACAAATTGTGTGGATTCAACCTGAGAAAGGATCGTTGAAGGTGAATGTAGATGGTGCAAAAAAAAACAACGTATGGAGTAGCCTCTTATGGAGGTTATGGAGGAGTTATTTGAGATGTTATGGAGGGTTGGATTATTAGTTTTTCAAGGTTTGTTGGTAAGTGCTCAATTTTAGAAGCAGAATTTTGGGCTATCTACGAGGGACTCCAATGTGCCGCTAATTTGGAAGTTGATTCCACCATAATAGAGTCTGATAATTTACAGGCGATTTGGGTATTAAATAATCTGGTATCAACAAGTTTATGTTCTACGCTCCTTCAACACATAACCGCCTTTCTTCAATATTCATGGAGGGCTAAATTTATTCATATACCTCGTGAAACAAATATGGTTGTCGATAGAATATCTAAACTATTTTTCTCAAGATAATTATGATACATGTTTATTTTCTTTTTCTCCTGATGAGGTTTTAACATTATTACATGATGATATTGATGCTAGTGTTATAACTATGAATTAATTGATCAATACAACTTTATCCCTTATTATCTATTTTGTTCTATATTTATTCTTTCCATTTCACACATAATCATAGATTTAATTTTAATTTACATAATAAATTATAATAAAAAATTATTTGATAAACCATAACCCTAAATATTAAATCCTAAAGTCATTTAAAAAGTTGAGATTATAATAAAAATTTATTTAAAAAATTTATTTAAAATTTATGATCTAGTATTCAAGGTTTAGAGTTTAGGATTTGAATTTAGATTTTAAGATTTATAATTTAGATTTAGGATTTAGTGGTTTTTAAAATGATTTTTTATTATAATCTAAATTTTTAAATGACTTTAGAGTTTAATATTTAGATTTTAGGGTTATAATTTAGTGTTTATCAAATAAATTTTTATTATAATTTATTATATAAAATAATTTAATTATTATTTTAATTAAATTAAATATTAAATCTGATTATGTGTGAAATGCAAAGAATAAAAATAGTTGTATAAATTTAAATCTCAACATTTAGCTTAACCTAGTGGTTTGGTTGTTATTTATGCGTGCTTGAGGTCCTAAGTTTAATTTTCTATAACAGCATTTGGTTGAATTTCATTTTTCTCCTTTAATTAGGTGGTGACACATGTCACCACTTTATTAGAGAAAAAAATAAATTAAATATATATAAATAATGTCATCTAATAAGGTGGTGACACGTGTCATCACTTGATTGAAGAAAGAAAATAAATTAAATATGGATTGATACAATTTTAATAGTTGACGGTTTTCAAATTAAAGTGATCGTTTTGATATCAACCCTATAATATAACGACTATCTACGTAGTTTACCCTTAATAATACTAATGAAGAGTATTGTTTTTTTTTTTTTGAAATATGGATTGTATTACTTAGCCATAAATGACATCATCAATTACATAGTTTTGAATATAATCTGGAACCTCGTAAGAAAAAGTAAAAGAGTCATTACAAGAGATGACCCATCGAGCAAGAGTGTGCACAACTCTATTAGCATCATGATAAATATGAATAACTTTGAAGCCAATATTCTCGCTAAGGACAAAAAACGCTTTTGAAAGGTGCGAGGCAGTGATAGATCAATCGAGTTTCTTTGCATTTATTTTGTTAACAATACCCATCGAGTCTCCTTCCATAATCACATTTTGAAGGCCTAAAGTGAGGGCACATGCTTTGGAAGTTTCAACACTGTGTGACCCTATAAGTTTGTGAGCTTTCGCATCAATGACCAGGCCTTGGGAGTTGCGTGTCACTGCTTCTATTGAAGCATCCCCGATTCCGCAAAATAAACAACATCAACATTGATCTTTATGGTATCATTCGCAGGAAAACTCCATCTCTTAGGACAACTGCAAGGGACATGAGTTCTAGTATGATCATGGGCAATGGCAGCAAAATCCGAGGCAAAGAGCTGGGCATAATCAACAACAGCTCTTATCTGGAGGAGCTTGTTCTCATGAAGGATCTTGTTTCTCCTATTCCAAAGGTTCTAAAGGAGGAAAATGAGGAGATTGAGTTAATCCTTGTTGAGCACTTTTGAGTATTCTTTTAACCAAGCCTTGCAAGTCGAAAAAGGACCAAGAGGCAAGATAGACGATAAAGCACAGAGGCCGAAAGCTTCTTTAAGGGATGATCATTCTCGGAAAGCATGAAGGCATGTCTCAAGGTCATTTTGGCAAATCTTACAAGTGCTCAAGAAGAGGCCAACATTGACAAGCTTTTGGCTTATAGGAAAAAGTCTTTGCAAAGTCTTCAACCAAAAATGTGGATTTTTGAGAGGGTTGGCAGCTTTGCCATGGTTTTCCAAATAAAAGAAGTATCTCGTTCAATGCTCCTTTGAAAGAGAAACCAATTATAATCCGACCTTATGGAGTAGATACCCGAAGAATGATTACTCCAAAGGAGAATATCTTCAATGACAGGTGTGATGGGGCAACGACTGATGAGGGAGACATTATTATCTGAGAAGATCTAATTCAACTTGATAATATTCTAGGCAACAACGTTAGGTACCATGAATTCACCGCATTTGATGGGGCAGATAGCATTGTTGAGGTGGGATCCCTCAAGAGCGATGGATTTAGCACCTCCCCACCTATCTTGAAAGATACAAACACCACTGTTAATATCGAGCCGTCAATGAAAGCCATCTTTAAATGCTTATTTAAATTTACATATGCCACTCCAAATAAAGAAAGTTTTGTCACCTTGCTTGACATCAAGGATATTTCCATTATGAAAATACTTGGCCGAGAGAACTTTGAAGTAGAGAGAGTCCTTTATGCACATAAGTTTTCAAACTTGCTTGGCAAGATATGCAAGGTTGAAGAGCTTCAAATCTCTAAAGTCAAGTCCACCCACACCTTTCGGTTGACATAGATTCTTTCAAGCAACATGGAGCCAACCACGGTCTTTAACTTTTCTAGACCATCAGAAGCTTCGAGTGGTAGAGATCATAGGGTCCGAGATACAATCGGGAAGGAGGAAGCATGCCATGGCATACGCTGGGATTGCTTGACAACCGATTTAATGAGTACTTTCCTTCCCCCATAAGAGAAGAGATTCTTGGTCTAGCTACAAACCCGTTTATCAACTTTCACATCCAAGTAATCAAGGCCTTCGGTCTTGTTTTTGCCAACAATCAAAGGAAGGCCTAGATAATGGCCAAGGTTCAATTCTTCCCGCAAGCCAAGGGTCTCAATAATGACAAATTTACTTTGCTGGATCATCCCATTACTAAAATAGATGAACTTATCAACATTAACTTTTTGTCCCGAAGAAGCTTCATAAATTGAGAGAACTCGCTTTAAACGCTCAGCCTCTTTAGCTGAATTACGGATGAATAGAATGCAGTCATCAATATAAAGAAGGTAGTTCACCCTTAGGCCATGGATGCTTGCCCTTACCCCTCTAATAAGACCCTCTCTTTGGTCTTTTAGTAGTAAAGCCAATAATCCTTACGTGCAAAAAAGGAACAAGTATGGGGAGAGAGGGAATCCTTTTCTTAAGCCTCTCGTGGGACAAAATGAATCTAAAATAACACTGTTAATTTTGAGGCAATAAGAAACAGAGGAAACACATGACATAATAAGATCAATCCACTTGGCAGCAAAGCCCATTTTAAGCATAACATCAGATAGGAAATTCCATTCAACTCTATCAAAGTCTTTCTCCATATCAAGCTTGATTCCCCCTTTATTAGGCCCGTTCTTAAAGCCTTTTAGGTAATGAAGTAGTTCATGGGCAACAACTACATTATTAAAGATAATTCTTCTAGAAACAAAGACACTCTGATTTTCAGCAATATACAAAGGCATTAAGGACTCAAGGCGATTAGTAAACATTTTCGAGCATGTTTTGTAGACAATATTGCAAAGGCTGATTAGTCTAAATTTCTTCATAAGGATCGGGTTATCAACTTTTAGAATGAGAACAATGACCGTTTGATTAACATCACTCATGCTAATTTTACCATTAAGTAGATCAAGACACAACATGCAAAAATCAGTATAAAGAATAGACCAAAATTTTCGATAAAACAAAGCTGGAAAGCCATCGATACTTGTGACTTTATTAGGGTGGATTTGGAAGAAAGCTTTCTTCATTTCCTCTATCGTAAATACAGCGCAAAGCTTATCATTGATTTCTAGTGTGATACAAGGCTCGATGGCATCCAAGATCAAGTTGGAGGTGGTGAAATTGCCAGATCGATAAAGATTGAAGAAGAACTCGGTAGCCATATTCAAAATATTTTCGGTTTTCTCCATCCAAGTCCTCTCATTGTTCTTAATGCCTTTGATCAAATTTTTTTCCTCCGAGAATTGGCTCTGGCATGAAAGAAACCAATATTGTGATCGCCTTCCTTAAGCCATTAGACCCTTGATCTTTGCCTCTAATAGATTTCTTCTTTGTCCAACAAGGCTTTCAACTCAATTTTTGAATATTTCAACTCCTCAAGATTTGAAACGGTGATGTTTTGGTTAAGAAGAAATTCAATCCTGTTTTGGAGTTGTCTCTTGCGCCTAACAGAGGCCTTTCTTCTTTCCGATTGCCAATTGGACATATTGACCCCAACAAGTTTAATTTATCCAACGTGCCTCCATTGGTAGTGGTCTAGGATTAATTAACAATGTTAAAGCATTCTTCTTCAATGACCAAACACATATCAAATTTGAATAAGTTTGCATGTAGGTCCCTTGGCTGGGGCCGCCTTTAGTGTCAAAAAGAAGGAAGAAATGGTCAGAATCTTTAGTAAACTCGGTAGTGACATTGTATTGACCAAATGCACTCAACCATGGAATGGTGGCCACGAAGCGGTCAATCTTTTGCTTGATATGAGAGGAAACATTATCGCCGTACTGCCAAGTGAACCATCCTCGGCGTGGTTTAATGTCCCATAGCCCTTTACGTTCAAGAGCATATTGAAAGGCATCCATTTCAAAATTCGACTTTCTCCTACCATCGGCTTTCTCATTTGAGCCTAATATGACATTAAGATCCCCTCCAAGAAGCCAAGACATGTTCAAAGCATCTCTTAATTTATCAAGAAGATCTCAATCAAGAGATTTGTTTGATCGATCAAAAGTGTCGTACATGCCAGTAAAGCGAAAGTTCAAAGGACCTTTGGTGACTACAACATCAATATACGAGTAGGAGTAAGAAAGAAGGTCAACATGTAATCCCTTCTTCCATAGCAAAGGCAAGCTAACACAAGAATCACTTTTCTCAATATCAATACAACCAAACATTTTCAATCTTCTACGAACACCATCAACTTTATTCTCAAACAAACATGATTCACTAATAAAGATCAAATAAGGATCATGCAAGGCAATATACCTTGACAAGACTGAAACTGTACCAGAGCTTTCCAAGCTTCGACAGTTCCAACATAGGGTCTTCATTGCTCCTGACGGGGCTGGCAACCAGTCTCCACCCATATAGGTGTCTTAAGAGGTGACACTACCTTTGGATCAGTTTCCACTTCAATGGAAGGAGTAGGTGTGTGTGATTTTGCCTTCTTCGTATGTTTCAAACAATCGTCATCACTTTTTCCCTTGAAAGATCATTTCCCACTTTTTTCTTAGCAACCGAGGAAGTAGGGACTTTGCTTTGCTCCGCAAAAAAAACTAGGATATTCTTATTTTCTTCTTTTGCTTCATTAGCTAGCCTACTTTCATTTCCAAACAACTTTGATCTTTCACCCACTTTTGTGAATACTATGCCAGTTTCATCTTTTTATTCGCAACACCAGGGGGTGTTTGTTATTCAACTTGAAGTTATTCCCCAAATTGGAAGGTTGGGCAATCTCCCTTAGGCAGCTCGAGATAGAGTTGGAATTTATGACCAATGATTCCACATAGGAAGCAAAATTTTGGAAGTTGTTCGTATTTCGTTATATATATGCGAGCTTGACCGAGCTTATTATGATTTCCTAAGTTGATGTAATGTTTGAGTGGTTCGTTACAATCGATCTCCACTCTAAGACGAAGAAGATATTCACCTATGGATCCATTACCTCCCCTCAAATCCGTAGTAATGCTTCTTCCAAATCTTTTTCCCAATGACTTCACCAACGTTGCTTGACATAAAACCCAAGGGGACATTATAAATTCGAATACATATTGGAAGAGGGTTAGAATCATAATCTTTGGGGATGAGAGAACGATTGAATGGTTTGATAGCTAATATCTCACCATTAAAGGTCCAAGGACAGTGGCCAAGGACAAAGTCTTTGTCTTCCACCTTCTTGAATTTAAAAAGAAACACGTTCGAGCCAAACGAGCTAACATCTTCAAGTGGGTGTTCCTTCCAAACTGAGAAAAAAACCCGAGTAAGGGTTGAGCTATCAACGGTTTTAAGGGACAACAACTTACCCACAACCCATTTTTCTTCCATTTCAATGGGTTCTTCTCCCAATTCCTTGAGCTCTTCAAGGTCGAGGAGCTCGCCCCCAGTGAAATGTAGGCCTTCCATTTGTTTAACAAGATCGTGGGACATGATGTTGAAGAGGAGTGTCAAAGAGAAGGCCAAAAAAGACGCGCTAATAATCTGTTGAAGGGGCCAAATTTTTTATAGCCAAAAATCAAAAAGTCTGGTTTTCCAAGGTAAGGGCAACTCATTAATTTTTTTTCCCAGCCTTTAGAAAGACAAAGGACAACATTCTATCCCGGTTCTGGGTTTTCAAACTGCACCCTGCTGCAGATCTAGAGTTGGCAGATTGACTTTCCCAAAATGCGTCTGATTGCCTCAGGTGCAAGTTCTGGCCTTACTATAGCTTTCCGAAGTAGCAAGAAAAAAGAGATAATCCGCGTCTTGGTCTTGTCAAGCATGTTATTCTTTCCAACCCGGTTGTAGGCTGACTTTCTCAAATTATACAAATAATAGGCATCCCCATCAAGCACTAGTGGTGTAACAGTCACCCGAAAGGAAAACTCTCTGAAAATTACCCACACCAATGCCTTGTAAAGACTAATTTTATTGAAAATAAGGGTCAATACCGTTGACCAAGGGCGGGAAAAAATAAGCCAAAGAATTCCAACCCGCCAAAGGGTCATCTTCTTCATTTGGACTCCGAGAAAAATATTATGATCACTGGAAAATTTTAATTCGCAACGAAAATTATGAACAAACCGATATTTAGGGTATCGAACCACCTAAGAGACCACCAACAATATTCGTACCCCTCCAATGTGAGAGAAAATTCAACAATAGCTTTAAAAATCAATCTAATAAAATTTTCTGACCACCACTGCCCCACCGTCGACCATACCGGCCACCAAGTTCTGAGTGTAGGGCAACACTACTGGCCCTCGATGGCCTCCCCCAAGCCTCATGGGTACTGGAGATCGAGCCCTCCGGTCGGGCGTAGGGGAGGTCGCAGATCACTACCCCCTAAAGTGCTAAAAAAACTTTGCCAAAATATCCCAGTAAACATTGATATGTCTGAAAAGGGGACATTTTGTTTTGGGCTACCATGGTGCCCGAGCGATGGCCTGAACAAAGGCCCCTGTGTGCGATACAAGTTGACCCATCGTCTGAAAGGAAAAGCAACAATGCTGCACAACCAAAGACCCTTCGCCATTTCGAACAACCACCACATTAGACTAACCCCATGGTCGGACCCCTAGTCCATGAACTTAGCCCCGTGAGGCTTCCATCCAACAAGAATGAAACCACCATTAACTCTCTTTTCGATCTCTTCCCGATCAGTCAAGCCCCTCCCTTGAGCATGATACTTCAAAAAAAAGGAAAAAGAGAAACTTTTTTACACCGAAGATAACCTCCATGATCATAGACTACGACCAAAGCTCGATGGTAGAGGTGACCAAGGAAGCACTGACCATCACAAGGTGGCCTCTGTTCCAGACCCCTAAAGAGCAAACAAAACACTCTAGAAATACTACCAGTAAACATTGTTGTGCTTGAACTGGAAATATTTTTTCTAGCGAGAAGGGAGAGGATTTTCTCACACTATTAGACTCCCTCCATTAACAAATGAAGAGTATTGAAGAAAAGAGAAATGGGTCGATGATGGTGCAATCTTAGGTTAGATGACCCGAAGGTGGTGATATGATCTTATGGAGATGATAGTAAGCATAACTATCATAAATCTAAGGATGATAAAATTATTTGACTCTGATTTGATTTAGGGTGCTTTAATTCGACTCAATTAACTTTTTTTTTTATTTTTTTGATTGGAAATATACTATTACCACAAGCCTCATTAAAAACCTCCCTAAACCTAAATGGAGGAAAATAGTACTCATGATAATAGTTATATCACTTAATAAACATAAACCATGACAAAATAAACATCAAGACAGAACTTGATCAGTCAAAACTAGAGATAAATTAAGTTTTTCGTCTTAATTTCTGATATATACTAGAAATTTTTCGTCTTAATTTCTGATATAAACATAAACTAGAGATTAAAATGTATGAAGTTGGAGTGAGATAAATTTTTGATATATACTAGAAATTTTTTGTCTTACCTCGTTTCGATATTATTATTATTATTATTATTATATTTATAAACATACTTTTATGAATTTAGGGTTTAGGGTTTTTAAGTTATTTTTTTGTTTGTGTTTATTATAAAAAAATTAAGTGTTGTTTAATTTTTAATATATTTGATTCTAACGATCAATGATTCAAATTTTTTTAAAAAAATATATAGTTTAACATGTGAATAAATTAAAATTAAAATTATTTTATTTTTATATAATTTTAAAGCCCCTTGAAAATCGAAATCATAATTTTTTATTGTGATAGAGGATTGGTCAGATCTAATTTTTATCATCGACCGAGATTAATTTTTTTAAAAAAAATTACACCAAATCAAATTTAAAAATTAATATATCGGATCAAAATAGATCAAATAAATTAATATTTAAATTTTATAATTTATAAATCAAGATAAATTCGAGATAACCAAAAACCCGTACCATCTATAACTCTATAAGATTATATTGTCGTTATATAAATAGTCTTAAACTTGTTTCAGTCTCTCTTAATATTCTCTCTTTCTCTCTTTGTTGTGTCCAGCTTGCTGGTGTCCCACCCCTCGCCTTCATCATGAGTGCATCGTCCCCACTTCCATTTCTTAATATACTATAAATGTAATAATAAATATATTTTATTGAAAAAATTATGACTTTTGAAATATTCTTACAAAGTAATATAAAAATGATATTTTTAAATAAATTTTATTTATTTATAATAATAATAATTTTTTTAATAAAACACGTTTTCTTCGATTTTATAAAGTGACAGGTAAGTTGCTGCTGCTGCAAGCTTTGAAATTCAATTGAATAATAATAATAATAATAAAAAGCTTATAAATTTTGTATATTTAATTAAAATAAAGAGAGTTGCCTTTTGCTTAGGTGAGAGTCTGATTATAGATCAACGACCCAAATGAATTATTTGCTAGCGACAATGATAATAAAATCAATAATATAATAAAAATAAAAAAATGAGAGATTTTATTAATATTGAAATAAGAGAAATTATAAGAAATTTAAAAAATTAATTTAATATCTAAAACTTAACAATAATTTTTACACCCTAAATTTTATACTTTAAAATATATATTTTACTCTTAGTTTTTTAAATTCTAACGATAATTCTTAACTTTAAATTCTAAACTTATTATCTTACAATAGAGTACTAATGGGTGTACAATAAAAGGGTAAACGACTTAATTAATTTTTAAGTATCTCATGTCTCTTATTCATACCCTTTTCCATGGCCCACCTTAAAAAAATATTAAAAATTAAATTTTAAACTCAAACCCTAAAAAATATATAATAATCTAATTCTTTAAATCATAACCACAAATCCATAATCTTAATCGCTAAACTTATTAATTTAAAGCTGGACACTAATAAATCCAAATTAAAAAAGCAGACAATTTGCGCCCTTAAATTCTAACATTAATTATGAAAATACGATTCCAAATTGTTTGTCCTTATATTGTGTCTTCATTGACGTCCCACTTTAAAATAGTGAGTTTAGGTTCAAAATTAAGGATTGTGAATAAGATTTAGGAAACTAGGGTATACTGTATTTTTTAGACATAAAATTCAAGGTCTAAAATATAAAAATAAAAATTAAAGTTCAAAATTTAATTTTTTAATAGTTTTTAATAGGACATAAAATAAAATACGATTAGAGTATTTTAAAAGTAAAAATAGCAGTATTGGAGGATAAGGAACAAAGCTTTGGAAAGTTGAGAATGAAACATCAAAAGGCCATCATAAAAGTATTATTCTTTTAAGCCAAGGGCCAGTTGGTTGAGATATCTAAAAGTCCTTAATTAAAAATTAATACTACTATGTATTTATGAGTCAAATTGTGTTTTGGAGATTAGAAATTTCCAAATCATTCCCAGAATTCATCTGTTTACCAATCAAAATGGTTGCTGTTTTCAACAAAGAGCTTCTGAGTTGGTATCTAATCACGCTTAAACTCAGGGAAACTGTGGAATCTGGACTTCCCAGATCATCTACAGGTACCAACAAGTCCCTTGAGTTGCCAGAAGATCATGAACACCACCAACACCTGCAGAAAGATCAATCTGGGGCTGGTTGCTTGCAGATCCCCATCACAGAAGATGGAGAAGATTGCGGGGTGGTCGACCCTTCACCGGAGTCCGAGTGGATTGTTTCGATCAAAGAAAAGCTGGAGCAGGCACGCCAAGATGATGCAGCAGGCTTATGGGAAAGGTTGAGCATCTATAGAGTTCCTCACTATCTAAGAGAAGGTGATATCAAATCTTATGTTCCTCAAATTGTCTCCTTGGGACCTTACCATCATGCCAAGAAGCGCCTACGCCAAATGGATCAACACAAGTGGCGATCTCTTCACCGTGTGTTAAAGCGTACAAATATGGAAATACATGTGTACCTTGATTCCATGAAGGAATTTGAAGACAGGGCTAGAGCTTGTTATGAAGGAACCATCACTCTAGGCAGCAATGAGTTTGTGGAAATGTTGGTTCTTGATGGATGCTTCATGCTCGAGCTCTTTCAAGGCACTGCTGTTGGATTCGAACGTCTTGGCTATGCCAGAAACGATCCGGTTTTCGCGATGCGTGGCTCGATGCATGCTATTCATAGAGATATGATCATGTTGGAGAATCAGCTTCCTCTCTTTGTGCTTGATAGGCTACTGGGGATTCAGCTTGGTGAGCCTGAGCAGAAGGGCAAGGTTGCGAAATTGGCGATCAGATTCTTTGACCCTTTGATGCCAACGGATGAGCCATTAACAAAGAGTGACATGAATAGATTGGGATCCTCTATGGGGCATAGGAACGCCTTCGACCCTTTTTCCGATCTTGGTGGCCTGCATTGCCTTGATGTGTTCAGAAGAAGTCTCTTAAGCTCTGGAGCCAAGCCAAAACCTCGAGTCTGGCTGAAGAAACGATCGAATGCCATCCGTGTTGCCGATAAGCGTAGACAACAGTTAATCCATTGCGTATCAGAGCTCAGAGAGGCTGGTATTAAGTTCAGGAAAAGGAAAACTGATCGATTCTGGGACATCAAGTTCAAGAATGGAATCCTCCACATTCCTCGCCTCTTGATTCATGATGGAACCAAGTCCCTTTTCCTCAATCTGATAGCATTCGAGCAATGCCATCTCGATTGCAGCAATGATATAACTTCCTATGTTATATTCATGGATAACTTGATCAACTCACATGAAGATGTGGGATACCTTCATTACTTTGGCATCATCGAGCATTGGCTCGGCAGCGATGCAGAAGTCGCCGATCTTTTCAACCGCCTCTGTCAAGAGGTTGTTTTCGATATCAGTAACAGTTATCTCTCCCATCTGTCTGAAGATGTAAACAGGTATTACAACCATAGGTGGAATGCTTGGCGTGCAGCCTTGAGACACAGATATTTCAACAATCCTTGGGCCATCATCTCATTTATTGCTGCTTGTATCTTGCTGCTGCTTACTTTTGCTCAGACCTTCTATGGAGTTTATGGATATTACAGGCCAAGTTCCTGAGTATACTGTTTGAAAACATTACATTTACACATACATCAATGATTTCAATTCATTTCTTCAATTATTAAGCTAAAGAACTATGTTCTTTCCAAAAAAAATACGACAGTTCATCGAATTACTTTGTATTAACGATTACTTGAATACAAAAGGAAACAACAATGCCATTGTTGGTTTATGTCTACCATTAGACATTAAAGTTTCATGTTCAATAATTTGCATAATTCTTTTAACTTGAAAAGTTTTCAGGCACCGGACCGGCGAGATGAAATCATATGCAGGAAATGACTAATGCTAGCTATAAAAGTAGAGAAATAGTAATCTGTCATTACAAAAGAATCAATGTTGCAGACATTTTTGTTTGCAGAAAACATATTTTTAAGGCAACACATTGTATGTTTGACAACATTGAAGCACATTGTGTACTTACAAGACAGACATAGAAGTATTGCTTGAAAATCAATATAATATACAAAATCATATAATTGTAGAACCCTTTCAACAAAAATGAAAATTCTAAGAGATTTGAAGCCAATAAGGTGATCTTAATGGGAGCATTAGTCCCATTAGTGTCGAGA
Source organism: Abelmoschus esculentus (assembly GCA_035048815.1). Taxonomy (NCBI): domain Eukaryota; kingdom Viridiplantae; phylum Streptophyta; class Magnoliopsida; order Malvales; family Malvaceae; genus Abelmoschus; species Abelmoschus esculentus. The sequence continues at coordinate 3,448,633 of JAUCBN010000026.1, read as the reverse complement.
TATTGCATCTTTCGCAGATTCTAGAGCGGAAGCAGCGGCTGCAGCGGCATTAGTGAGGACACCGCCGCTGGTCTTTAGGTTGGGTTGTGGATGCTGAGGCAGCTGCACGCCCTTCATCTCTTGGCTCTGTCCCGCCGGAGAACAATTGTCTGCTGCTGCAACCTTTCTTTCTACTTCACCTTGTGCATTTCCGGCATCGGATTCCTATTCATAAACAAAAGACATTTTTTAGATCTCAGTTCAAGAAGATCAAACATTAATGAGAAAATTACCTTCTCGGATTGGATGTTCATGTTGAATGTCAAGACTCTTGATTGAGATTTCTCATATGGATTGTAAGAAGTGAATGAGAATATATATATACACAAGATGCTGTAATGGATGATGGTTGCTAGGTCTCCAACACCATTCTCCTTCCTAAAGAAGAGGTCCTAACATCAAGTATACACCTACATTTGTTAGGCCCTCCTATATCTCATATGCAAGACAATTTGTGTTTAAAATACATGCTTTTGCATGTTCGAAGAAAGTTACTTTCTTAACCATTGGTATCCAACTCATTGGCCGAATAATCTGGATCGAGTTTTACAAAGACCAATATGAGACAACCCTTTTAGTCGAGTTTTCTCCATTCATAACACTAAAATTTGAATTCCTGACCTTGCTTGAAGGACCTAGTGTTTCATCCTATTAGACCAATCGATTGTCGGTAATAAAGGACAAGGGGAAAAGTATTAGCATGGATGGATTGTGTCTAAAGGTCAGCAATAAATATTAGTGAGTGTCACAGAAGAACCAGTTCATGGTGTTATGCAATTCCCAATCAACCCAAAGACCTATCATCAATCAATACATACATACATACATTTCTAACATTCTCTCTACAAAGACAGTCTCAAATTTGGTCCATTTATTGATTGTTAATGGAGTTTTCCCTAATAGCATGTTGAAGATGGGATTTTGTCAAGAATCTGTAAAGCTTCTTTCATTGTAGGTCTCTTCTGAGGGATTGGACATGCGCAACTGTACCCCAACTTAAAACAAACCAGCAAGCCATCCTCTTTGCCTTCCAGATCGCCACGGATCGCCGCATCGGCCATCCGCAAAGCCTTGCTTCTGTCTTCAACAACAATCCCATTCCCCTGCCCCAACTCATCAACCACCACAACTTTCCCCGTTAGTAGTTCGAGCAATATCACCCCAAATGCGAACACGTCCCATTTGGGGTGAGGCTTCAAGCTCCTAAGCGACTCGGGGGAGTGGTAAGGCGATACGCCTAATGAGCTCGGGCTTGGACTCGGACTAGGTGCTGCCAAGTCTTGGAAGCTCTCTCTCGATGCAGTTGACCTCTTGCTACCGAAGTTTCGGGCTGATATGCCGACTTTAGAACTCGTGTCGCCTGTTACCAACCTTTCCAACCCGAAATCACCAATCTTGGGTTCCATATCAGTACTTAACAGGATATTGCTAGGCTTCAAATTGGCATGCACATGCTTCTTCTCATGGAGATATGCAAGCCCACGGGCCACACCTTTAGCAATCTTCAGCCGAGATTCCCATGGAAGATGACAAGGTGAAGAACCAGCTTTCCCTGAAATGGAACCAACTAATGTTTAATGCCTGCCACTGACAGTCGAATATAATGTATATCGTATACGATTATAGAAAGCGTTTAAATGTTCACCCTAACTATCGATTCTAACTAATTTGAGCAAACTAGAGGGGCTAAAACTATAATTTAACCATTAAAAAAAAGATGAGTTGTAGGATAATAATGGGACTGGGAAGGCAAATCGCTTTCAAACGCCGTGGGGCAAACGGTGGGAAAATGGCAGATGCGAACCCCATGCCCAGACATAGACAGTTGACTTTCCCATGCATTAAACAACAACGTTTAAGTTACAACTACTCCCTCACTTCTCTGGTGTACTATTTTTTATCGATATTGGACTCACTGATCGACTAATATGAAAATATACTTTCAGACATGAATTTAAAATTTTATAGAAAAAGATATAAATTATCGAAAAATATATATTAAGAATATAAGGATATAAAACTATAAGAGTTTGTGGATGCTAAATTAGATTATTAATAGAAAATATAAGAGAATTTAAAATTTTTAGAGGTACGACTATACCCAGAAGCCCCTAAATCTATCTCTGGGTGATTCTTCGAACCTAATGTTTTTATTGATAACATTAAGATTCAAACCTTTAATATTACTTGACTTAAAAGATTTATCGTCTCATCTTATTGGACCGATTATTAGTATTTTTTGGCGTAATTTAAACAAATGCCAATGCTGCTTTTGCTAACGTACGCATAGGAAAATGAAGAACAGGATAAGGACTTACGGTAACGAGCGTTGGCGAGGCTGCCATTTGGTACGAAATCGTAGATGATGAGCTTCTCGTCAACTCCCCAGTAGAACCCGCGAATCCTGACCAAATTCGGGTGAACCAGTTTGGCAACGACCCGGACCTGGTTCTCGAAGTCCCTGAACCGGTCCACACTGTTCTCACCGATCCTTCGGACCGCCAACGATGTGCCGTCGTCTAGCACCGCCTTGTACATTATACTGGAACCCGTCGCGCCTAAAATGTAAGCTGATGCTTTGAGTAACGTCTCCAGTTCGAGCTGCTTTTCGCCGTCGACTGTTACTAGTGTTCCTTTCTTGTCGTGGTCTGGCTCTTGCTGTCGTTGATTGTCTTGGCTTTTGCTCCCGCTTTGGTCTTCATCGGTGTCGGAAGTGGTGTCGGAATCTTCATCGTGCTCCCTCTTTCTCAAACACGACCATCTTGAAAACCCTTTTGATTCTGACGAGGAAGATGTGACGGACCAATTGTCTCTGCCCGTGTTTGCTTCTTGCTTCGTTGCGGTTTCGACTCTCTTTTTTCTCTTCAACTTGTACACCAAGATGAAAACCATGACGACGAATGTGATTCCGGCTAAATCTCCGACAACGATTCCTACAATTGTTGCTGGTTTGAGCCTGCTTTGATCTTGTTTCTTAACTCCCGGTGACGATTCCGGCGTGTCCATCGTCCTGGGAATGGCGGCGATTGCTGGCGGAGAAGTTGGTGAAGACGGAATACGACAATCACGCCCGGTTGCTTCCCCGCATAGATCAGGATTCCCGGAGAAAGATTTGGATTCTTGGTTCTTAAGAACAACGGAATCTGGGATTTTTCCTGTGAGGTTATTGAAAGAAAGATCAATGGTGGCATTACCAGGGATTTTCTCGGCGAATTCCGGTGGAATTTCCCCGGAAAGTCTGTTGTAAGAAACGTTCAAGTACACAAGACTTTCCCCTCCGAAATTCAGAGGCAAAGACCCATTTATAAGATTGGAAGAAAGATCTAAAACTCGAAGAAATTGGAACCCAGTCGGAAGATTTCCAGACAAGTAATTGTTCTTCAAAGAAACAACCGTCAGGTTCCGCACGGTGGCGAGAGTCACCGGTAAAGCCCCCGTCAATGCATTGTCGGAGATATTAAGAAATTGGAGATTCTGTAACCGTCCTACTGTCTCCGGTATAGACCCAGAGATTGAGTTGTTCGACAAATCAAGTAACCGGAGCTTGGTGGCGTTGAAAATCGAAATCGGAAGAGACCCATTGAAGGAATTGTTGGACAGATCAAGATTTTCCAGGTACTGAATCATTCCCAGATCGGAAGGGATAGAACCCAGAAGCTGACAACCAGGAAGAGACAGTGCTGTAACACGTGCGTATGCATCGGAATCGTTTCCCGGTCTTCCGCAGGTCACTCCGTTCCATAAACAAGGCGTCTGGTCGGTCGAGTTCCAGCTCTGTAACACATTTAGAGGATCACTGAGAATAAAAAGCTTGAGAGAAAGCAAGAGAACCCCATCTGTGTTCAGTCCCCAAGCTTGAACCATAAGAAACTGGAGAAGAAGAAGAAGAATTTTCCACCATAAATTGGGTTTAAGAGTGTCGATGGAAGTCATGATTTTATCAAACTGATCCTCCCATTTTTGTCCTCCTGAACATGAACACAAACAGAGAGAAAGTGAGACAGAGAGAGATGACTAAAAGAAGGAACTCATATTTATCATGTAGGTTGATGAAGGTGCAGATGCCATGTGATGAAAGTTGTTATTAAAAGAAGGATAAATTATATAAATAGTCCTTTAATTATATATTATTGTTTTGTTGAGTCTCCAACTATGAATAATTACAAAATGGTCTTTCACCTTAAAGTCATTAAAATTTTGGAAGGGACGGCTCACAAAAATTGAAATAATAACATATTTAGTCTTTTTATATTTATATATTTAATTAATTTAGTTTAGTTTGTAAAATTAAATAAAATTATCCTTTGTATTTACTAATTTTATCAATCTAGTGATATTATAAATTACTTATTCAAACGAAAGCTCGTTGAAGCAGGAAGGTGATTTTAGAGCGGAGTGTTAAATCAGTGGTAGATCCAGAACTATATATCAGAGTGAACACAAATTAAAATATTTTTTTGGATAAGTACAAGTCATAAAAATCTTAAATTTTTAGGGTGGGCACAATCATAAAATTTTAAAAATTTTAAGGATTAATTTATAAAAATTTTAAAATTAAAACTAAATATATAAACTTTTAAAATTTTAGGGTAAGCACGTATTCACCCTCAACTACATATGCATTTGTCATTGTGTTAAAGCTGATAAAACAAGTAAATAAAGAAGATTAAATTTATTAATTTTTAATTAATAATAAATTAATTGAATATACAGATATAGGTCTAAATATATTATTATATCAAATTTTATTAACTATTATACATGAATGTTAAAATTTTAACGACATCAGACAAAATATAAATGTTTAAGAATAAAAGATAAATATATAAATAAATTAAAATTTAAAATATTTAAATAAAAAATAAAACTAGAACAAAAATGCTAAGATATATAGAAAACTTGTCCTCCCTCACCCTAATACCAGATACATTTATAATTTAAGATTTGCTATAAAAATGATTAAATGCTGCTTTCTCTGTTGTTGGGTTTATATGTATTTATTATTCCTCTCTCTTCCCTTCTTCCAACTCAGAAAATTCATTAAATAATAATAAATGAAAATCAGCTACAAGAAACAAGATCAGAGGAGAAAGCATCTTGGCTACAAGACATATGAGGTGAAGAAGGAAGTGGCACTGTTATTTTATTATGATCTCGATATAAATGATAAATAATTTGATTCTGTTTAAATATATTTTAAATTCGAGATTATATATATGAAAACAAACTTACTAAAACTAAATATTTAATACGGATCGATCGAATTGATTAAGACGAAGTCCTGAAAATCAAAAAGAAATGTTTTCTTAGATTGACTTTAATGTTTTTCTATTATGCAACAAAGTTGGTATATGCTGTAAACATGTTCCTGGAATATATAAACTAATCTGGGTTTGGAATTTTTCCCCTAGGAACATTGGCATCACCTTTGGGAAATTTCATATTTCAAATTGCTAAAAAACAAGTCTTGGTTAGTTATATTCTTTTTCCCCAAAACATTCATATAGATATGAAAATTGTTAAGTTTTACAGAAAATTCAGTTGAGGAAGGTTATTTGGGCGTAAATTGTCTGCCTTTTAATTGTGTCTTTATTGATGTCTTTATTTTAAATTAATTGGTTTAGGATTTAGGGTTTAGGGTTTAAGATTAGGGGTTGTGGTTAGAGTTTAAGGAATTAGGGGTAAATGTATTTTTAGGGTGTAAGGTATAGAGTTTAGGATGAAGAAAATTAGGGTTAGAGTTTAAAATTCAATTTCTAAGATTTTTTTAACGGAAGACATAGAAGGAGACACGGTTAAGAGACAGAAGATTTTTACTTAGATTATTTAGGTTGTGTTTGTAATGTTTTTCAAAATCGTTTTTTGTTAAAAATGTTTTAATGGGTTAATTAGTAATATAAAACAAGTAATTTTTTATATCAAAATCGAATTTCAATTTGGTTTAAAAAATACTTTATAAAAGTTAAAATTTATAAATTTTAGTTTCTTAAAAGCACTTTTGAGCAGAATTAGACTGCGTTTTTTTTTTATTATCGTGGTAGAAAATATTCGTTCATCAGCAATAACAATCTCAAACAATACATATTGACTCTAAATAACAGTTAATTAATCGATTTTCTCGTCCAAACAACCATTTCGAAATAGTCTAAAAAATTGACTTCTACAAATGAATATTTGCCTCCAAACCCAGGTTTAAGACTTTAACAACAAACAAAGTCTTACTCTTTTATCCTCGTTTATATTTTTTTATTTCTTTTATATTTCAAAGAATAAGGTCTAGAATTAACATTCTATAAAAGAACACATTTTAAAAACAATATTAAATACTCAGCCAATTAGTAGTTTTGGATCCCATGCAAGATGTGACAACTTGAGTATCCTCACTCGACAAATTAATAGATCTCGCTAAATATTCTCGTTTTAAACTAAATAATCTAAAAATTTTCAAAAGTATTTTTCAAAAGCACTTTCCATCATACTTTACAAAAATAATATATCAAACTAACCGACAATATTACATATCATTTTCTAAATAAGATTTTGAGTAGAATTCGAACCTTTATACTCGTTAAAACATTGGTAAACCATTTAAACCTATATGACTTTTTTCCCACACTTCCACTCAGAAGGGGAATGATATTCTTCTTTTATTCTTTTGGGTAAAAAGACAAGGGAATGAGTATATATTCTCTTTCCCCATGGCCATACTCTCATTATTCTTCATGTTTTTGGAGAAATATACATGATTGTGTGTAAGAATAAGATGGTCATACTATGTATAGTTCCAATCAATCAGACATAAGTTAAAACTGATGTGTTTCAAGACATAAACAAAGAGGTTGGGAAATAAAAGTTTAGGGAACTAATCAGACATGGGTGCATTAATATGTAGGGAAACATTGTTGTTGAGGGGTCCTCAAGAGAATTATGCAGGTCTGCATTCATTGCTCCACTGTTTCCAACTTTGACTAGCTAGTGAGTCATTGATATAAACATCTCTTAAGATCCTTAAAAAGATTGTAAGAAATTGCTTTGACCTAAATGACGATAAATATTGATGTATCAGTATCATATAAAGCATTGTAACTCTCAGTGTTTCGTTTTACGTCAAAGTGACTCATTTGTTGATGAAAATTATTAGTTAACTAACGATAAATGATGTGATAAACCTAAATGACGATAAATATTGATGTATCAGTATCATATAAAATTATTTTCTGTTGACACGTTTTTTCTTTCAAGTTATTTATGAATGTTAATCGTTAGTTGACTGACATTTTTTATCTATAAAGAGATCGATTGAACAAAAATAAAACATTAATGATTAAAAATACTTTAAAAAGAATAAAAACTAACATGACTATTCAGTCGAACATTAAGGATAATTTTTGATATTATACTCAATAATAAAGTGTTTGAAAATGACTACCAAATGAAAGTATTTTTCTTCTTCTACTAACTGTGCTGGGTTTTGGCAGCAAGACAAGATGATGAGGCGGTACATTGATATACTTTTGTAAGATTCCAGCTCTGTCTAATTCAATGTCACAAGGGAGAAAGATGGGAGTTTGTATTTTTCTTATTAAGATATGGACTGGATTATCTTGTTCTCACATGGGAATAAGAGTAGAAATTCTCTGTATTCTAATCGTGTTTTCTTTTATGTCCTTTGTTAAAAAATTTAAAAAATTAAATTCTAAACCTTAATCTTAATTTTTTACGTTCTACTAAATCTTATATTTTACTCTTAAAAAATACATTGTACCTCTTATTACTAAACCCTGACTACAACCCCTAACCTAATCTAAACCCTAAACCCACTAATTTAAGGTAGGAATATAGAAGGGGCACGATTAAAGAGCAGACGATTTGCGCCGAGAATCAATGCATTAGATCATCCATCATCATCATACTAATAATCAGTTCGTTTAACGAGATAAAACGCTAAATCTCTTAAGTAGTTTCAAATCTTAACATTGTGAATCGATAAAACTTCGTTGGAAATAAGAACGAAGTTAAGAATGAACTTTGATAATTGTCAAAATATTAGATTTAAAAAAATATATAAAAGTTTATCAAGTATTTAAACTCAAAATTCATGAGACATGACATATTTTATCTAATATTTTAACTTATAAAGACTTAAATTGTTATTAGATCAAAAAATTTTAAAATACAGACTCATTATTTTTTAGCTTGATCCCTAATTGATTATATATTCAATAAAGTCTTATATTTATAAATTTAAATATTATTTTTATATTGGTCAAACTGTTATTTTTACAGGATCAAATTATTATTTAAATTAAATTTTAAAATAAGAGTCATACCCTTTAAAACAGGAACGAAACTACATGGGATGGGGAGGAGCGATTGCTCCCCGAATTTTTTTTTTTTTTTTGTCTTCTATTTAATTTTTTTTAATTTTTTCTACTTCTAATTATTTATGTTTTATCCCCTCAACCCTAAACCTTGGCTCCGTCTCTGCCTTACTTCTTAAAGAAGCTTCGTCCCTGATTAAAAATATTATCTCATAATATATTTCTACATAATTTTATCAAAATTAAACTATTAATAACTCAAAAACCGGCCATTAAATTAAAAAAAAAAAACATCCTCTATACATAGGATCAAAATACTGGTATTATTGAGATTCATTGATTGATCTAGTGATTAAAGATGTTCATTCTACCTCATTTTATATGAGTTTGAATCCTGGTATAAGAAAAAGTTATAATCTTTCTACTTAATAAAAAATATTAGTATGAATTTAAATAAAAATAAATACAAATTTAAATCCATATAATATATATATCTAAAACATGCTCTATAAAATAAAATGGGCAGTCCTTACTTTTGTAGTATTTCTAAATAAAAATAAAATAAAATTAATTAATTAATTCAGCTAAAGCTAAATGCTTTTTCTTGTTGCGGTTCTTCTTTATCAGTTCTCATTTCCTCCACTGAAAGTGAATAAAAATACATAAAGGAAAATGGATGGGAAAAAAAGCTAAGATAAAGCTTACAACTTTAGCTTTTTTATGTTAGAAAAGGCTGTAATGGCAACAATACAATGGAGTAGAGAGGTGGAGTATGGAACCATAGGTACAGGTAAGGGAGTAAATGAGACGATATAGATCGTGAGTTATTCGAGTTCAATTCGATTAAAGCTTGGTTAAAATTTAACTCGATTGGTCTCGGTTTGAACTTGAACTCTACTCGAGTTTTTGACGAGTTGAGTCGAGTTACATGATACCTGACTCGAAAAGCTCACAAACTATTAAATACACTATTTTTTTAGTTTTTTATAATTTAAAATCTAATTTTCTAAATTATAAATCCTAATTCTAAACTCACAATATAAGTCTTAAACCCTAAATTGATCACTAAACCTTAAAATTACCAAGCTTGAGTTTACACAACTTGTTTATCAAAATTTTTTTTCTTCAAACTTTAAATGAGACGTGACATATAAGAATTACTCGAGTCCAACACGTTCAAAGATCGATCAATACTTGTCTATCAAATTTCTTTCTTCATGAGGCTTTAAATAAGACGAGATATATAAGAGTTACTCGAGTCTAACACGGACAAAGACCAGTCAACACTTGACTTGATTAGGCTCGAATAAAGCTTGATCTCGACTCTAGTTTTTAACGCGTCGAGCCGAGCTCAAATTTTTTAAGCTTGTTTAAAATTGCTCTAGCTCAAACTCGACTTGAAATCTTAACAAACTGAGCCGAGCTTAGCACTATCCAAGCTCGACTCGGCTCGTTTACACCCTTAGGAACGGACGCATAACTTTATATTAAACATACTAATTTATAAAATTTTACCGACGAAAATAATTTTTTATATAATATATTATATATATTGGAAAATTTTATTATATCATATATAAAAATTTAAATTTAGGTTTGTGATTATTATAAGACCATTATTTTAAAGTTTAGACACGATCTAAAGTTATTATTATAAAAATTAACGATTTATAATAATTATAATTTAACCGTTATTATCTATAATTATAATAAAATTTTATTATCGAAAATACGATTACAATTATAATTTTAAATTTTAATTATATATGATTTTTATATTTTTAAGGAGGACAGCTCCCCTCCTCCTTCTCTGTATCTCTGTCGGTCCATCAGCTGTTTTCCTTGAATATGTAAAAGATAATAATAAACTTTTGAAAAGCTCCATGGGACCCACCATGCCCTAGGGTCAAAGATTTTGACACAGTTCTTGCTCAATTAAAATCAGCATTGGGTAAAAAAAGGGTAAACTTCAAGGGGTCATTAAAATAGGGTAAAATGTTTATTTTGATTATTTAATTTTTAAACTTTATAAAATGGTCATTATACTTTGATGTTTGTTATAAATGATCACCGAGACATTAACTGTTATTAAGGGATGACATGGTAATTAATAAAATTTATATAATATTACATTTAACCTTTTGTATTTATATATTCAACCGATTTAGTTTTAATTTGAAAACGTTAATAAATTTAACCTTCGTTATTTATGTATTCTATCAATATACATGTGTCATCATCTGATTAGAAAAAATATTAAATTATTAATTTTTAATTAAAAAAAATTCCAAACTACTAAAATTTGTAAATAATAATGACTAAATTTATAAATTTTTTGAAATAAAACGAAATTAATTGAATATTTAAATACGAATGATTAAATATATTATTATAGAAATTTTCTTAATTATCATATTATCCTTTACTACGCCTAACGTCTCAATGATTATTTTCTTACAAGTGTAATGACCAATTTTATAAATTTTAAAATTTGATAATTAAAATGAACATTTTTACAACAATTTAATGGCCATTTGTAAATTTTATCTAAAAGAATTATTAAATCTCAAACCAGTATATCTTTTTATGTCTCAAAATTAAAAAAAAAAGTTTCGACCCTAACTTTTAAATCTTAAACCCTGAATAATATATAATGCCCCGACTCTTTAAAATACAACCTTAAACACTAACTTTAAACCTTAACCTTAAATCGTAAACTCTAAACATAAAAATTTAGTGTTAGAGTATAAACGGGATAAAAAAATTTATTCACAAAGTATTATGTCTTCTACAATTTAAACTACTTTTCACTTACCATTTGAATAAATAAGTGTTATACTATGGTCATTATTTAAATGTAAATTTCTTTTAATTGTATATAATGTAAGTTGATTTTAGTGTTATATATATATATATATATATATATATATATATAATAGGATCCAATTATATAATATAAGAGCTCTTAACTTTTATCCATTTTTTGAATCGTTCAATGAGTAAAACAAATGATTGAGATTAACAATAGACTATGTGAAGATGTGATGAGGTCCGGTTTACACACCGTAAGAGTTTTTAACTTTTACAAGTATTTTGAATCGTTGGATGACTGAAATGTATGATATCCATCCAAAGATCCACAAAACATGTGAAAATATGTGTATGTATGTTTATAAGATATGATTTTATTATACCGTGTAAGTTTTATATCTTTCTTCGACCATTGGATGAAGGTAAATGGGTAGTTAAAATTAACAGTAAAAAAAGTGAAGATTATAACCGAAAAAATAAGTAAATAATCTTATCTATTTGTTTATCTTCATTTAATATGGTTCGTAAAAGTAATTGAGTTTTACATAATGTTAGTTAACCCTAACCCTATATATAACACTTTTTTATTTGATTCAGTTAATCCAGTGATTATAGTAGTATATGTTCTAGTGCATACGAACCATTGGAAATTGATTACTCAATCACCATGCTGGTATTACTGGTATTCGGACCCGTAACCTCTAGAAACAACAATCGTTCATTTAACCACTGATGCTAGATGACTCGTACACCTCATATATACTTTGATACACAAACTTGTAAGTTTACACATACTCTAGTTACGAATAAATCTATTAAATGATCTCAATAATAAAATATAATAGATAAACATATTTAAAGTAGAACTAAAATATTATCTCGTAATCGAATTAAAATTTTAAAAAACCATGTACATATCTGCATGGAGTACATTTTTTGTTTCAGTTCACCTGCCAACAGATTCCATTTCTGTTTTTCTGTCGTTGCTTCTGCTGAGCAGCTTTTAGATTTCGTTTGTCAACTCAAACCCCAATAGGCGGATCGTGTTTGTCCTTCGCTTCAGACACACGAAACCTAAGAGAAAACACCCAATCCTTAAACACACATGCATGCATGGTAGGCTGTGTAAAACTGAAAAAAAAATTTGAATGATTTGATTAAGTTGAGATAAAAGATTCGACTCGTAATTTTATAAATTTAATTTAACTTTTAAAAAATTAAATAAAATCTAAGTTATGAATTGAAAACTTAAATAACTTAAAATTTTTAGTAATTAGTTGATCAATTTTAATATTCGAGTTGAGTTTATCAATTTTATATGATAATTGTATATCACATGTGAAAATATAAAATATGTATCGTATATGCATAAAAACCCTCGTTAAAACTGAAATTAATATGTGCACCACCGAACCCTAAATATGTACATATAGATTTTTTTAAAACCAGCTACAGTGGTTACAGTAGTATCGGTTCTAGAATATACTCGGAATGGATATTGATCACTCAATCATTGTGCTGACATTATTAGTATTTGAACCCATGACATCCAAAAGCAATAATCGTTCCTTTAACTACTGAAACATGATGGTTCATGTATACATATAAAAATATATATGTATCACTATGTATATGCATATAAAAATATATATGAATTTATATATATACAATTAAATTTGTGCAAAACCCCAGAAACTTAACTTGATTCAAAAAATTTAAATAAAATTTGGATCATAAAATACGATTTACAAACTCTAATAACCTAAACTTTTTGCCTTTGACTCGACTCATCTAATCCCAACCCTATCTATGCTATTAAAAATCTGCTGCATTAAACTACCATTACCAGAATCTAACTGCCCCTTGCTTGTTGGTGAACAATGAAAACTTCTAATTTTGATAGCCAAAACACAACCACCAATAACTTAAGTGATGTTGTTTGCCCATATTAAAAGGCTTTCCAAACAAGAAAAAAGAAAAGAAGATGCTAGTTAGTAGGCTAGTAGATATACTATTTTCAGCTGAAAACTTAGAAAAATTAAAAACTGTAGGGAACTTTCAGGGTGAAACCGGTTAAAATAAGATAAAATGAGATTTTATATCGAAATTGTTATAGAAGTTATAAAAATTTCGGTATTGAATTTTTAGTATATACTGAATTTCTTACAAAAAGTTAAAAATTTTGAAACTATAAGAATTTTGATACATAGCGAATTCCTTACAAAAAAATGTTAAAAATTTTGGTATATATCGAAAAATTGATATCGAAATTCTTAAAACTTTATAACAATTTCAGTACAAGCCTCATTTTAACATGTTTTACGTTAGAAAAAACCACAATTGTGTGAGTGTTGGGTCATGGAAACCCTTGCCCTTTACTTTCTTCTATAGTTTAACATATTACGATTAAGAATAAATATTTGATCGAGTCAAATAAAGCTTTCTTTTGAGTTAATTAATCAAATTAATGAATCTTATATTATAAATTAAATTATTTTTTGATTTTTTCCCGAGTTCGATTGTTCGATTTTTTTTTCAAATTTAATTATAAATATTTATAGGTATAATGCTAAAAAAGAGTTTATAACATTTGATTGAATAGTTAATTTTTTCTTTATTTTTTTAAAACAATTTAATCCTTAATAATTGATTTTGTTTTAAAAGGCTTCTTTGTGGGTGAAAATTATTAGACAACTAACAATAAAAGACTTAAAATCATATGATAAATATATATGGCAGTGCATGCTAACATAACAACACCTCATGCTCGTATAGACAAAAGTGTTAGACTTGAAAAAATATCACATCCGTCAAAAATAATTTTATAACATTATATAAAACATAATATTATTTTTTGTTGACATGTTTATGTCTCAAGTCGTTCCACGTTATTTACTATTAGTTGACTAACAATTTTTATTCGTATATAAGTCATTTAACCTAAAATAAAATGTTGATAGTTAAATATTTCAAAAATAATATGAGTAAAAATAACTATTCAATTAAAGGTTAGAGAATATATTTTTGGTTTTGTTCCATATTTATAATGTTATGAGACTAAATAGTTTCAATTTAAATAGTTTTCTATAATCATATACCATACATATATGTATATATTAGGTATAATTGAGGGTAGAGGTGATAATTGGATCATTTGAATCAGGTTCGGGTCAGATTGATTTTCGATTCATATTATTTTTTGTTTAGGTTTGGTTCAGGTCAAATCGGGTATAATTCAGATTTAGTTTGTATCTATGTTATTTTGGAACGAGCTAGGTATGAGGTTGTATTAATACCATCTCGATTGATTTTCGATTTGGGTCAATATTAGATTGATTTACTTTTACGATCGGGTCAATATAAGATCGTAGCTTTCCGGTCGGGCCAATATCATATCAATCGAATTTTAATTTAAGTTAATATATGAATGTGACTTTTTAAAGGAGAAAAAATGATATTAGTTTGAGTTAATATATGGAGGTGACCTTTTACTAAAGATAATTGTTAATTTTTAATATAATATAAAATGAGAAAAAACATATATATTTAAGAAAATTAAAATTAGATTATTTTCGGTTCAGTTGACTTTCGATTTGGATTATTTTCGATTTTTATTTTTTGTTTTAGTTAATTTTGATTTGGGTTTATTTTTTTTATTTAACTAAATTCAGGTCAAATTTGATTTATTTTGGTTTATGTTCAGATTTGGGTCAAATTTGGTTTATGTTCAGATTCGGGTCAAGTTTAGACCATTATGTTCAAATCTATATTGTGTCTCAGTTTGGATCTCAACTCAAATTTGTTATATCTAATTGAGAGACTCGACTCAAACTTGAAAATTTATCTACTAATTATTAAAAATCTCAAGTTATTTAAAATTTTATTTTATAACTTAAATTTTATTTAATTTTTTTGAAACAGATTTATACAATTAAAGTTGAGTCAAGACAAATTAAATTTTTTAATTGAATTTATAAAATTACGAATTAAGTCAAAAACACTAAATTTATCGTATCAATTCGAATAATTTAATTTTTTAAATCGAATCAAACTTTTGCTGGCCTCTGATTAGAGATTTTAGAGATTTCACAAACTTCTAATTTTATATTTTTTTTGTCAAGTTATAATAAATTCATGGTGATGGCTATGGTATGTGATATTAAATTATTAATTAAGCAACCAATGTGTTACCTTTTTTGGTTAAATCGGTTTGGTTCTTAAAATTTCTCAGATCATAAAATTTGTGGTAAAATAAGGTTTTGACTAAAAATTTGACAAAATAATGGAGGTATTTTTATGGGTTCATACCGGAGAGACTAGCGTTGATTAACGAGTTGAGTAATTCGTGAGTTATTCGAATTTGACTTTATCAAAACTCGATAAATACGATTTGGATTAGTTCAAACTCGAACTCGACTCGATACCTTAACGAGTTGAATCGAACATAGTCTAACTCGACTCGATAAGTTCGCGAGCAGCTCGTTAATTTTTAAAATATTTTTAATAGTTACTTTAAAATAATTTCATTCACAAAATAAATTTAGATAATAGTTATTAATATGTAAATTGTTACTTTAATTGTAATATGTTAATTTGGTGTATTTATGGAATGTTACTTTTCAATTTAGACTTTAAAAATATTTTATACACTCTTTTTGACATTTTTGGTTAAATTTATTAATTTAAGTTAATATTAAGCCTCATATCGTATTATTAAATTTTATTTTTAGTTAAAAATAATGTAAGTTTTTTAGTGAGCTTAACAAGCAACAAGTTGAGCTTAACGAGCAATGAGTTGAGTTGATCAACAAAATATTTTAACGAACACGAGTCGAGCACAATTTTAACGAGCTTAATGAGCAACGAGTCGAGTTGAACAATAAACTTTTTTAACGAACACGAGTCGAGCAATGCCTAACTCGCGATTGACTCACTCGACAAGCACTCCTAGGAGAGACAATGAGGCTTGATTTTGTCCTAATAAAAATATTATTAAAATATATAGTGGACAAACATTCCAAACAAAACGATAATATAACAAGAAAATAATAAAACAAAAAAAATAAAATATTAGAAAATGAGCTATTATACAGTACAATATTCAACAAAATTTTAATAACAGAATGAGTTAAAACACTAAAAATTAAATAAATAAATTTTATATCCACTTATACGTTTAAGAATCGAAATAAAATTAACGAATAAAATCAATATTCTTAAATATTGCTTCACAAAACAGATACGACTGAATGGACAAATGAATTATAAAAGTAAAGATCACCGACAATTGTAAATTAATATCAAACGTCATGAGAAAATTATCTATAAACGTAAATCTACTACAAAAGTACACATGTTATAAGACAAGCATATACCACAAGACAAATGAAAAACATGTCACAAAACTGATAAATCTAAAACTCACGATCTAAAAATATATAAAAAAATACAAATAAATAATTTTATCAACGGGTCAAATTCATTTGTTATTTTAATTTTTGTTTTGTCTCACATTAAAATAAAGCTAAGTCGAAACAAGTTTCCCATGTGACATGCCATTCGGTTCCACCTGCTTAGCCACTTAGTCATGTTCATTCTTTTTTTATGGCAAAGTAAAGCGACAAAGTTGGTCTGATTTTCTGTTTGATTACCGGAGAATCACTTAGTAGGAGACAGGGTATAACCTGGTTGGTTAGGTTGGCTTCAAATCATGAGACTTGAAACTACAACTACAACTGGATCACTAGGAAAAGTTTAATAGTTTCCCCACCATAAGCTCGTTACCCAACTTTTGTCAGACAGATGGGTTGGATTTGAACCAGACTCTTTTGTCTGTAGTTTTGTCCTACACCTGGTTGGGGTTCATAATATTAGTTAATTTCATGGCACCAAAAACTGGTGACGTTAGGGGAATTTTAAAAATCGATTAAAAAATAGCGTTGTTTTTTTATAAAAATTATAAAAATTTTAATATATATATATTTTTTATAAAAATGGTAAGAATTTTGAAATATACCAAAAAATGTATACTGAAATTCTTATAATTTTTATAAGAAAAACGATACCACTATTTTTTAATCTTTTCTAAAGCTTTTGTTTTCTAAAACTTTTTGCGACATTAAATCTTTTAAATAATCTCATAATAAATATCTGTAATACCCAATTCAAATCAATCAATTAATAAATTAAATACTTGTTAAACCAGAAAAATATATTACTTCCATTGGGTTGGGAACAAAGTTGATCCTGTGGGTTTGTCCTGTGAATACCATTAATAGCATCTCTACTATTCCAAAAACTAAACTGATTTTTTTTTGTCTATTTGCAAGTGATATATATTTAATATGAACAAAAACATGTTTGTCTTTGAACATTCCAAAAGTGTTGTAAATAGAGTACAAATCGTCTGTTCTTAATTATGTTTTTATTGATATCTTCATTTTAAATTAGTGAGTGTAAGATTTAATGTTTAGAGTTCAATATTAGAGGTTATAGTTAAGGTTTAGAGAATTAGGGGTAAAATGTATTTTTTAGGGTTGTAGTTAAGGTTTAAAGAATTAGGGGTAAAATGTATTTTTTAGGGTTGTAATTAAGGTTTAGAGAATTAAGGGTAGAATGTATTTTTTAGGGTTTAGGATATAGAAAAATAAGGTTAGGGTATAAATTTAAAATTTTAAGAATTTTCAACAAGAAAGAAAACACGATTAGAGGTAAAGAATTTCTACCCTCGTAAATGTGTTTTGAATGAGTGGGTAGTACAAATTATATGTATTTATATTTTATTGCTCTTTTAGTTCCAGAGTTTAACCTTGACTAATCTAGACTGACTTGCGTCAGTACACCTAAATTTGGTGGGTAAGTCTCCCAACAAGAATTTTTTACGTACACAATATCTCGAACCTAAAACTTGTTTAAGTGGAACCAAGTTGCTTACCACTTGGACCAATACCTGTTGGTAGACAAACTTTATATTTTTAATATAAACTAAAAAGACAATAGAATGATAATTTAAGTCTTTATAAATTTATATATTATTTTTTTAAAATCTAAATTTTAATATTTAATATAATATATTTTTTTTAAAACGATAGAACTACAACCTTTGGTGCCTCCGAGCTTAATCCCTTCCCTCTTGTTCTGTTTAGTACTTCATCTGGGGTATTTTGAAAACTGTATAGTTGCTTTAGCTATTTTCTTTTAAGGAAAATTCTACTCACGTACGTCGAACACTATTAAATACCGTTAATGATAAACATTGTTAAACACTATTAAACTAATTAATAAAGATTAAAAACTTTAAGGATTTAACATATAATTAATAATTATTTAAAATAAAATTTTAATTAAACTATTTTTTATTTGGATAAATATAAGGGTGGTCACTCAATTGTCACATTTTTTTTGTTTTGGTCACTCAATTATTTTTTTGATCAAAATTATCATTAATATTTTATTTTATTATTGTTTTGGTCATCAAACATTAAATGTTTAATAAGATTGTACCATGACATAGTTTAATAATAACTTTAATCCCTAAATTTATGATATTATATTAATTTAATCTTATTAAAAAAACTCATCAAATAAGTTCTTATATTTTTATATAAACCCGCATAATAATACAAACAATACTCATCAAATCTTGTTTTGATTTTTTTACTATTCAATCACTGTAACTAACATAATTTAATTAAAATATTTAATAAATTTAAAATTATATTCGAAAATGTATTTTTTAAAAATTGATTTTTAATAGAAAAATAGTTATGAGTTGAACTTTGACTAAAATTAAGAAGAAACTGATATTCAATTATTGTTTTATAAGTTTAGTATTAAAAAACAATAATTTTGTGTACAATAAATTTGATTGGAATTAGAATAAACGTTTAAAAAATCTTTGAATTGCAGGAATAATTTTTCAATTGTCATTGCTTTATTTTAATATTTATATGTTAAACGTTAAAATATTTGTACAAATTTGACTCAGAAAATAATGTATACGAGTAACTTAAAGAATCGAAAAAGTTAAATTAGATTTAAAAAACAAATCATAAAATTAAAATGGTGTTTTATAATTTAAAACTTAATAAGTTGCCCAAAGACACAAAAAAAGAAATAAAAAGTGAGTTGGTTAATTAATTTTAAGAGTAGTGTTGTAAAGAAAAAAGAAAGTGGATGAAAAATTTAGGGTTTAATCCAAATATTTGATGATTTATTTTCTATTAGGATTAAATTGATATAGTATAACAATTTTAGAAACTAAAATTATTATTAAATCATGTCATTTATAATTTTTGTTAAATATATAATGGAAGATGATCAAAATGAGAATAAAATAAAATGTTAGTGACGGTTATCACTAAAAATTTTGTTGGATGACCAACACAAAAAAATGATGATAGTTTAATGATTACCTGTGTAATTCTTCCTATAGAAAATAATTTAATTAAAATTTCGTTTTAAATGATTACTAATTATACACTGAGTCCTTTAAATTTTTAATTATTATTAATTAGTTTAATAGTGTTCAACAATGTTCAGCGCTAGTGATGTTCAGCGGTGTTCGACGCACATGGTAGACTCGTCCTTTCTTTAAATACTTTAATCTTTAATGTTTTATTGTAAGTTAAAAATTCTTTTGTAGATAAAAATTATTAGTTAATTAACGATAAAAACTTAAAATAATTTAGTAAGATAATACGCTATAAAAAATAATTTTATATTTTATATATTATAAAATAATTTTTTAATTAATGTATCACTTTATCAAACAACACATTTATCTACGTGATATTACTATATCAACGTGCATTGTTATATAATTTTAACATATCATTTAAAATTATATTTCATTATTATAGTTTATTAATAGATTTTATTCACGAATAATTTTAATTTTTTAGTAATTCTGAATTAACATTTGTTTTCTAATTATATCAATTTAATTTTAAAATTTTAAATGGTATAATCTCAATTTAATTATTATTGATCAATAAAATTATTATTGCTGATAGTCTTTTGTCATATTAAACATTCTATCATTAGGTTAATGTGTGCATATATTATTTTTTAAATAAACTAATATCTTTTAAAAAGATGATGATAAATTAATTTTGTTATTGTGTCAATTTAATTAAGGTGATTTTTAAAATATAATTTTAAAATAATTAATCAATTTCAAAATTCTCTATTTGTAATATCAAATAATTAAAATTGGGTTTAAGGGTCAAAAAAATTCTTAAAACTTTTTCAAATAAAAATCAATTAAGCCTTAAATTTCTTTTGCATCCAATTAAGCACCTCAACCAAGAAATTAAAACTAAAAAATAAATCAACTAAGCTTTTTAACTAATTTTGACCATTAAATTTGAATAATTTTCTATCTAATGTTACGTTACATTGTACCATAATGTTTTCATTTTATACTTTTTTAAAAAAATTAATTTTATTTAAAAAGTTCTATAAAAAAATCTAAATTTTATCAAAAAATATCTTTTAATTTTTTTATAAATAAAACGTGATTGAATTATATTATATCATGTGTCGATAATATCTAAAAAAAACTGTCAAGATTTAATATTCAAAATTGATCAAAGGGCTTAATTGATACAATTTTTTAACTCAAGAACTTAATTGATTAATTCTTTTGATTTAAGGGTTTAATTGAGTACCCAAAAAAATTAAAAACTTAATTGTTTTTTTCTCAAAAATTTAAGGGATTTATAGACCCTTAAACCTCAAAATTAATATGCCATCTTCAGCATGAAAATACAATTAAAATTTTTTAGCTAAATCAATAAAATTAGGAAGATAACATTGCTGATTTGAGATAATTACATAGACAAATTTACCCCTTTAAGACATAGGAGCCTGTTCTTGTTGCAGTAAAGACCTGAACACAAAAACATGAAACAGATTTCAATAACACCAACCTGGATGGAGAACAACAGGTGTACTTCAACAACTGAAGCAATTTTCAATACCCAGAAGCTGCTTCAAACTAAAACTTGTTTATTTGATTCACTGATGCAGAAACATTGTACAGTTTCAGGGTTCTTGTTCATAAAGGACAATATGAGAATAAGAAATCTCACAACTAGGAAATAAAAAGGAAGGAAAAACTTCTTAGAAAGTCTAAGCTAAGTACTAATTAGTTTACAAAGGGGAAGTCTGGATGGGGATTTGTCTAAATACTGCAAGTTTTGATTTGAGTTTACTCAGCAAATTCCATAGATCCTGTCCCCAGGACCACGAGGGGTCGTTTAGTGCACGGATAGAGTTGAGGCAAACAAGAAGAGTACCGCCTTCGTGTAGGAGAACCTGTAATTAAACAAGACAGAAATGAGGTTCAATTCAAGCCATCAGATGTAAGATGTTTGCACACAGACAGAAACTGTTTCATGTAGCATGGACCATGTTTTCATTCTAAAAGTTGAAGAGGGTAGACATGTCTTGCAAGAAAAGGTTGTCATCAAATTGGTCATACCGTTAACCACAGGGGAAGAAACCCCAAGACTGATGGAAGAGAGGCCAAGATTATACAAGTTAAGGCAAGGGCCACATTTTGCTTGACCTGCATGTAGAATTGCATAAATACTTGTCTGGATGATCAAAGTACAATAGGGATATTGAAGGAATTAACTGAGTACCAGTGAAGTTGTTTGGCGAGCCTTGGCTATACTGAATGGAACACCCGAAATATTTTCCTGGAGCAATAGGACATCTGCAACTGCTATGGCAGTCGCACTAGCACGATGAGCTAATACAATTCCAACGGTTGCAGCAGCAAGAGCAGGTGCATCATTGATGCCTTCACCTACCATGATCAAACCTCCCCCTGCCATGAAGGTGGACGAAACGTGATCTGTTTTGGCTTATCAGTTTTATATAAAGATGGTAATCAAGCAAAAAAAATCACATGATAATTTGATGCTCCATTAAGATATGGAGTAGACATTAGCTACGCGTATCTGGTGAATATCAAGATATTGAATTTGATAAGAATCCAGGGCTCACCCATATCTCCTGAAATTTTCTTCACATGCTTCAGTTTATCCTCTGGCTTTAGGCTGGAGTAGACTTCATTTATGCCTACAGCATCAGCTACTCTCCATGCACTTGACTTGTGGTCACCAGTTAACATCATTACACGGACTTTGGCTTGATCTTTCAATTCAGAAATAACATCCAAAACCCCTGGTCTAGGCCTATCCTCAAGGTGAATCAAAGTCACCTGCACAGATTCATTACAAAACTCAATTTAGTAATTACAACATAAAGAAGAGATTAAAAAAAGTGAGGCTGCGAATATCACAAATCCAACATGTAGTCTATGGTATATACATTCAGTTTAACTGTTGACCTCTTAAACAAAATGCAAATGTCTGCAAAAAATAGCTAGGATTGTCAAAGAATCCAAATTTGCAGAGGTATTAAACACACATATAAAGCATGCAATTAACATCATAGGCAGATGTTTTATGAATTAGATATGTGTTGGGCATATAAAGTGTCTTTCCACGCACTTCTTCTTGAACCTTTAACACCCAATGCATCGGCATCTGCTTATAAAAAAATACATAGAATCCACACATATTTGGTCTATATCTATATCGATATCAATATAGATAAACAGAATATAGCTTACTTGAGTATTGGTGTTTCAAATGCAAAAACAATATAACGGAATGAAGTCTCACCTTTTCATCAACAGAAAGTGCAGCATGAACAAAGTCAGTTCCATAAGAAGAAGCATTAACAGCTGCCTTAATCTTCCTTGATTCATCTTCAGATTTACAAAGTGAAGTGATGAATTCTATAGAACCAAGTGATGCTTTCAACAATTTACCTCCTCCAGTTCCTGACTATAACAAAGCAGAAGTACTTATAAGTAGGATGGTTTAATGCAACAGAAGTGAAGCAAGCAAGGTCTTAGCTATGAATAAATCCTAGTGGAATTGTGGAATTAAGTATCACATTAAGATATAAATATAATTCAGGTTGAGGAAAATTATTCTATCATCCTTCGATTTGAATGTTACTTGACATGAAATTATCAAGGGAAAGAACTCCAATGATTTTTGTTTCCCATTTGATTTGTTTTTTTTACCATCTTCATTAATGATAATAACATCAATGAAAAGGTGAATTAAACGTAAAGATAATAATGCATACAGTTTCGTCCTTTTAGTCACTTTTCACAAAAGGCTAACACTGAATACTCTACCGGAAGGAACCCCTAATGACTGAATGTTACTTGTCATTAAGTTACAAATGTACAATCAAAGACAAGGTATAGGAGCAAAATGGATAATTCAAATGGCGCAGAAAAGAAAATTAGTGGTGTTGACAAACTTGAAGAAAACCCATTTCCTCATTAATTCTGAATTTTAATATTACTGTGACAAATACATACTGGTAAACAACACATTACCTCAGCACTGTTGAGAGTAGCAATCAGACCTTTGCCAGGAAAATACTCAAAACTTTCAACAGATATAGAAGGAAGATCTTTCCCCATGCTATGGTCTACAACAGCCCTGGTATAAAAGAAATGATAAATAATTCAACAAGGTAACAATAAAAGTTAGGAGCTTAATTCATACAAGAAATATGACCATTATTCACAATGGCAAGTTGAGTAGAAATTATCACCCTCTGTAACTTATTAGAGGGACATGGTCATAGAATGTGATACAGAACGCAGACTCAACATACAAGGGATAAACAATTTCATTTTATGCTATACCTTCCAATAGGATGAGTAGTACCCTTCTCCATAGCAGCTGCTACTGCGAGTGCTTCTACTTCACAACTGGGAATGCAACAGGAAGCAAGATTTGTCGTCTTGATTCCAGTTAGATGTCCATAAATTGGCTCAATTGCTTTAAACATAAGCCCTCCAGTTGTCAATGTCCCAGTTTTATCGAAGGCAACGGTGTGACAGGAAGCTAGAGCATCGAGCACTTGCCCACCTTTGAGCAATATTCCCTATAAAGAAATTTAGACCGGAAGTTAGACCGGAGAAGGTCGTGTCCATCATAATTCATATTAAAACCAAAAGAGTGCTTCAATAGTTAAGCATTTAGATAAATCTAGACTTCTACAAGTATCATCAAGTAAACAGGTTTGTTTTGATGATCTCTTACCACAGTCCAAGAAAAATAAAACAACCTATTAGCTCTGACACAAACTTATGCAAGGCAAAGCTAATAAAAAATATACAAAAGATTAAGAATGCACAATTTATAAAGGTGCTAGAAAGATGATTATGCTAATTGTACAATAACAAAATTGTTCAGTATAAAAGACTAATATTAGCTGATTCAACCCAAGTACAGAGAAAATAGCAATGGTTAGACTGAGTCTAAGGTATGAGAAAAGTTAAAATTAAAAAAAAATTGCAATGTCGTGAACTTCAATCGTTATCTTAACAAATGAAAATAAATAAATTTATGAATAAGACCATGCTGACGCAGTAAAAGAAAGCATGTCTGAAAACTGTGATTACATGAGAACATGACCGATACCTTTCTCGCACAGGAACTAACTGCAGTAGCATATGCCAGTGGAGCTACAGCCAAGGCACATGGAGATGCTGCCACCATAAGCCCCAATGCTCTGTAGATTGATCCTCTGCAAACTGCATAATTAACACCAAACACCAGACATGTGAAGAGACAACATAAATTCACAATGACACTATCAAAGAAAGAGCTGATACCGAGTGGAGTTATCAGAAGTTATGATTACTAAAACTAAGACATGTTGCTAAGTGCTACCACAGTTGACACTGATGCTTCTTCAGACTCCTCAATGTCGTGGGTTCAAGTGGACGTAGGCGTGTAATTTCATCAGATGGGTATAATTAATTTTTTTCCTTCTTTTTACTGGGGGAGGGCAGTTTAGGAAATGTATTTAAAAAAATGAAGACAAGTTGGCAGAAGAGCCTTTCCTCAGAAGATATAGGTGGCGCATATCATGGTTAACAAGTAACAACATTACTGGCATAAGGCAATATAAAGAAACACCTAAAGTAAACTGCAAAGAAGCTTAAAGCCTTAAGTAAGATTTTACCTGCAGTGCTGATGAACGGCCACTTAAAAAGAAAAGGCCCAAGAACAGCAATGGCAACTGATAAGACTACAACAACCTTGCTGTAACGCTCACCAAAGTCATCCAACCACCTTTGAAGCTTAGGCTTATTCAATTGTGCTTCTTCAGTTAACTGCACAATCCTGCTCAGAGTTGATTCTTTCCACGTCTTTAGTACCTAATATGAAATTATCAAGGGAAAAACCCAAAACATAAGTGGAGGATGTGAACTAGAAATGACACAAAAAATAGTTCCCTGCAAGAAAACAATTTACTACTTTTGAAATAAACAATTCAGAAGATAAAATACTATTAGAAGTTAAACTTTTCTACATTTACTGTTCTGAGAACTCATAAACACACCTTAACAATCATTCTACCATCCAAATTTCTTGCCCCACCTGGAATCCTATCTCCAGCTTTCGCCTCTAATGGTTTGATTTCACCAGTCAAATGCTCAATAGTAATTGTTGCACTACCTTGGAACACTTCACAATCTACAGGAACAGCCTAGAAAAGTACCATACCAAATCATTAAACTTTCACTTCTAAGGTAAAACTAAAAAAATCTTCAAAATATTAATTCAGTATAAAATCCATATTCTTATTATCACAGACCTCACCAGTGGTGACCAGAATGTAGGAGCCAACCTCCACATCATGCACGGGAAGGCTTCGATATGACAAATCGGAAACATTTGGCAAATTATCATCATCTAAATCTAGTACAAGTGCCGAATCTGGATAGTTTTCCTTCAATTCCTTCACATCTATCATTGATCGACTAGTAAAAAATTCTTCAGCTGCAAGTAACCAACTTCCAAGATCACAACAAAGAAACATAGTATGCCAAAGACACAAATTTCACAAAAGCTTGAAACACTCACCAATATGAGCCATATTGAACATTGCAAGAAGCAAACCTCCCTCCAAGGCATTCCCCATAAAAACAGAGGCAAAGGCAGCAAGTGCCATAAGTACATGAATGTTCACTTTTCCACCAGCAATGTCAATAATGGCATCAAGTGCCGCTGAAACCTGAAAGGTAATACAATCAAAGGTGATTTAAAATACAGTAAAATCAGATATCGAATTAAACATAACTACCACACATTTCATTTAAAAATTGAAACTTTTAAATTATCTGAAAGTACTGTTGATGCAAGAATTAACTACAGCAGGGAACTTCAAAGAGGAATGGAGTTTTACCCCGACGAGAGGGAAAGCAAGGAAAAGGAAGGAATTCTGGAGAGGTTTGATAGTTGGTTTGGGGACCAAATAAGGGCAAGCAGCGGCGGCAATAAACAGTGCAGTCGCGCAGCAGCAGAGATGAAGGTGCTCTCTCAAGTAATTGGCCAAGTCCATCCATCGAATTGCTTTAGCGAACCCGATCACAGCCCTCTGGGGCCCATTCAACTGACCAGAACTGTGATGATGATGGTGGTGATGATGGTGGTCATGGTCTTGGTCGTGATCGTGATCGTGGTGGTGGTGGTGGTCATGGTCGTGATCGTGGTGGTGGTGGTGGTGATGGTCGTGATTAGCGACGCAGCGGATTCGGAGATTGTAGGAATTGAGAGGAAGAAAGAGGGATCTGTAGCGGGTTGAGAGGGGAGAGAACAACACAGGTTTAAGGTCGACCGAGTTGAGTCGTCCGAGTCTTCGACGGCCTAAAGGTCGTCGATTCAGAGGTGAGAAATGGGTGAGTGCAAGAGAGTGAGTTTCCATTTGCAGACTCAGGCCATCAATTTTGTGGTTGTGGCAGCAGGGCCTTGAGTTGAAAGTTTGAAGTTTGGGTGTGAGATTTGGGGTTTAATAATACTGGCTATGACCCCAAAGAAGAAGAAAGAAGAAGAGGAAGAGGGGCAGTGCCTGAGCTCATCTGTACCACATGAAATGAATCGTTTCATTCGTGACAGTGACGGGGTGGGTCTGATACACGCCACTCCTTGGCTTCTCGATCTATTTTTTTAACAAGCATAGGTCGAGTAGGGTTAGATTTTCAGTTAATTTAGTTTAATACGCTTTTAGGGATAGTTCTGCTGAGAGCCCACTAATAAAAGTTTAAAAAAAGTCTTAATCGGTTTACCTAGTCATATTATATACATAATTTCTTACAAAAATTGTAATAAAAACGGTACATACATAAATTAGCACAAAAATAGTAAGGATTTGTGTTTATACACAATTTCCTACAAGAATACACAATATAGCACGAAAACAGTAAGTATTTGTGTTTGTACACAATTCCTTACAAAGTATACACAACGGCTTACGAAAAACGTAAAAAAAAGGTATGTACACAAATTCTTATCACTTCAAAACCATAAGCTCAACGAGGCTTCCAAGGGTAAGGATTTGTGTATATACACAATTTCCTACAAGAATACACAATATAGCACGAAAACGGTAAAGATTTGTGTTTGTACACAATTTCTTACAAAGTATACACAACGGCTTACGAAAACCGTAAAAAAAAGGTATGTACACAAATTCTTATCACTTCAAAACCATAAGCTCAACGAGGCTTCCAAGGGTAAGGATTTGTGTATATATACAATTTCCTACAAGAATACACAATATAGCACGAAAACGGTAAGGATTTGTGTTTGTACACAAATCCTTACAAAGTATACACAACGGCTTACGAAAACCGTAAGAAAAAAAGTATGTACACAAATTCTTACCACTTCAAAAACATGAGCTCAAGGAGGCTTCCAAGGGTAAGGATTTGTGTATATACACAATTTTCTACAAGAATACACAATATAGCACGAAAACGGTAAGGATTTGTGTTTGTACACAAATCCTTACAAAGTATATACAACGGCTTACGAAAACCTTAAGAAAAAAAGTATGTACACAAATTCTTACCACTTCAAAACCATGAGCTCAAGGAGGCTTCCAAGGGTAAGGATTTGTATATATACATAATTTTCTACAAGAATACACAATATGACACGAAAACGGTAAGTATTTGTGTTTGTACACAAATCCTTACAAAGTACACACAACGGCTTACGAAAATCGTAGTAAATTGTGTATGTACACAAAACCTTACATTTGGATGGCTCCTTTAGCTCATGGTGAGAAGTTGTAAGGAATTGTGTACATACCTTTTTCCTTACGGTTTTTGTAAGCCATTGTGTATACTTTGTAAGGAATTGTGTACAATATTTATTCGTATATCTTTATTCAAATATTTTTATTTGAATATTTATTATACGAATATTTTTATTCGAGTATTTTTATTCGAATATTTTTATTCGAATATTTTTATATAAATATTTTTTATTCAAATATTTTTATTCGTATACTTTTTATTCGAATATTTTTATTCGAATATTTATTATATGAATATTTTTATTCGAATATTTATTATACGAATATTTTTATTTGTATATTTTTTATTCAAATATTTTTATTTCAATATTTATTATATGAATATTTTTATTCGAATATTTATTATACGAATATTTTTATTCAAATATTTTTTATTCGAATATTTTGTTTCAAAAATTTTTATTCGAATATTTATCATACGAATATTTTTATTTGTATATTTTTTATTCGAATATTTTTATTCAAGTATTTTTATTCGTATACTTTTTATTCGAATATTTTTATTTGAATATTTATTATATGAATATTTTTATTCAAATATTTATTATACGAATATTTTTATTTGTATATTTTTTATTTGAATATTTTTATTCCAATATTTATTATATGAATATTTTTATTCGAATATTTATTATACGAATATTTTTATTCGAATATTTTTTATTCAAATGTTTTGTTTCAAAAAAATTTATTCGAATATTTATCATACGAATATTTTTTATTCGAATATTTTTATTCGAGTATTTTTATTCAAATATTTATATATGAATATTTTTATTCGAATATCATTTTATACGAATATTTTTATTCGTATGTATTTTTTTCGAATCTTTTTATTTGAATATTTTATTCGAATATTTATTATTCGAATATTTTTATATGAATATTTTTATTCGAATATTTATTATATGAATATTTTTATTCGTATATATATTTATTCAAATATTTATTGTATGGATATTTTTATTCGAATATTTATTATACAAATATTTTTATTCGAATATTTATTATACAAACATTTTTATTTAAATATTTATTTTATGAATATCTTTATTCGTATATTTTTATTCAAATATATAAAAATAAATTGGGTATCCATTATTTAAAAAAAACAGTTTAACATTGGAACCGGTTGTTAACCGGTTCCCCATTGTCTTTAATGAAGGGTTTTTTTTAGGCTTTTATTAAGGGGCTCTTTCTAGAACCCCGCTTTTAGTAAGATAAAAAAGTTTAATTCGATTTAATCTGATTTTACATTTTAAAATTTGAATGATCCGATCTGACTTGAGTTATTATTATTTTTTAAATTTTAAAGATTTAATTATAAAAAATAATTTTAGGGATTTAAGTATAAAAATTACTGATTTAATTATAAAAAATCAAATTTAATGATATAAAATATATTTAATAAAGGATCATTATTATAAATATTCTTAAAATATATTAAAAAATTATATTATTAATCTTGGATTCACCTATTTTTTTTTATCTTAAATACGACCCGACCTGAGACCACCCTTGAAAAACTCGATCCGACCCAACTCAAACTCAAATTTTTTATTAAAATAATTTGATCCGACTGAATCGGATCAGGTCTAAACCCGTCGGGTTTGAGTTTCGTACCATCTCTAATTGTTCTTTCCATTTCCATATTTTTACTTTAATTAATTTAAATAAACTCGGATTGTAAATTTAATTTTGATTTTAATAGGTAAATCTTTTAATAAAATTTTCTGAATTTATACCGCCTTAATTTTATTAAAACGTAAAGTATTATATTTTATATCAAGATTTAAACTCATACAAAATAAAATAATATAAATATCATTAATCATTCAGTTTTAGGGTCTACCCAAAATATTCTTCCTCTAGACTACTTTTATTATCAAAATGATAGACTTTTTCAGCTATCCTTATTGTTTGTAGATGTAACCATACATACCTTCTTCTTAAATCTCTTCTTGCTGAAATGAGGGTAACCATACTTGGTATGTCTAAATTTTTTACACTCGAAACATATAATAGAATTTCTTTTTTTTTTTTATTCTCGTTTTTGTCTTGATTCTTTTTTATTTATAAATTTGATGAACTTATTAAAAAATTTGACAATCTCTTTTTCATTATCCTTTTTCACTTTAATTTTCTTGACTTATGATAATTTTAGTCGATAGATTCAACAAATTAATAAAAAATATACGATGTGAATTAAAAATTACTATAGTAAAAGATGATGTATATTTGAAATATCTTTTTTAAACCTTATAATAGTCGGGGAAGAAAGAAGCTTCTTAAACTCGGAAAGAACTTTACAAATATTAAAAGCATCCAAAAAGATTTTAAAGCAAAGAAGATACGAAAGATTCTTAGTTTTAAAAGAGAATGAGTCTCTTGGGATGAGGTGGTCTCGGGGAACAATATATTCTCAAATTCTCCTTCCTGGCTTGACTTGTATTACAGGATCAGTTATCAATAAAAAATTATATGATTCATTGGGTTGTCAAATAGATCCTTATTGTGTTCTTTGTAAGACTGATATTGAAACAAAAGATCATCTATTCTATGATTGTGGTTACTTGATGCAAATACTGAAAATTATTCTGCAGGTTTGTCATGTTCATAATAATCTTGTGACTTGGTCATGCTTGACTGATT
The DNA here is from genome assembly GCA_035048815.1 of Abelmoschus esculentus. Lineage (NCBI taxonomy): Eukaryota > Viridiplantae > Streptophyta > Magnoliopsida > Malvales > Malvaceae > Abelmoschus > Abelmoschus esculentus. The sequence continues at coordinate 3,417,593 of JAUCBN010000026.1, read as the reverse complement.
TGGTTCAAAGACTAGAGAGAAAAAACGGTAAGAGTTACTTTATTACATTTGTGTTGGTGTGGTTTCCTTTATTATGTTTGCTAGGAATGAAGCAAGCGTGTGCATGGTAGATCCTCAAAGAATTTCTCCTATGTTGCGATAAAATTAAGTATGATATTCGTTTGAAGCTTTTTAGTTGTAGACTTATACAAAATTCATCCGGTTTATGTTCAGAATAGGATATTGTATAGTTTTCTTTTCTTTCTTATTTTGAGATTTTTTTTTTATTAGTTTTCATATATGATTTCTTTTAGATGAATAAAATTTTAACCATTTATCCTAAAAATAAATGTGAAAAAAAAAGAATTATATTAATCAACCAAGTGATCAATCATGTTTGTATAACTTTATCTTGTGTGAGTTTAAATTCAAACATTAATAAAACCGAAAATCGGAGAATTATTAATTTTTTTTTACCAAAACTCTCCTATATTTCAAAACACAGAACATAAAATTTTATGAAAAGTTCCATTTATTTATTTATTTATTGTTTTGTTTCTCAGGTATATAAAAGCATTGATGTCCAATTGACAGTTCTGTAAATGTAAGGGGCACAGATCTAACCCGGTCATGTACACTTTGCACTCAAAACATGATCAACCACATCCTACATCAATCTGATAAGCAATTATGGAAGCAGATGAAGAAATAAGTCTTCGATTTCTTTCCCTTGTCGTTGTTACCATTGTTCGTAACATTGTCGGGATCGTTACGCTCTTCCTTTGCCTGGCTCCGGGAACGGTCGATTTCCACCATCTTAGGAGGTGTAGTCTCTGTGGAGCAACAATTGTGGAGTAAGCTTGTGAGATAGGCCGAGATTTCCTTAAACTCCGGTCGTATCTTCGGGTCTTCTGTCCAACAGGACTGCAGGAGAGATGCAATCTCTGCTGGAAGACCTTCCACACTAGGCCTTTCGTTCTGAAGATTATGAAAAGAGATGTAATGAGATATTGTTCAAGTAATGATATGAGAGAATCGACGAGTTCAGCTTACGTTCGCTGCTGCATACGCCACGATTACGTTATCCCTTCCCTTGAACGGGGCTTTGTTCGTCAACAACTCCCAAAGAACAATGGAGAAGCTGTACACATCGACTTTGTGGTCGTAGTGTTTCTTTGCTCCGATAGGGAGTGGATCTCTGCTGTATAACTGATTTGGATAAACGAGAAAGAGTTAGACGTTATCGGAACTAGGAAGACATGCCATAGCTAGATATCAGTTTGAAACATTATAGGAAAAGCACCTCGGGAGCCATCCACCGGTAAGTACCGGCCTCACAAGTCATTCCGCCCATTACTTCCTCCCTTGCTAGCCCGAAGTCAGCCAGCTTGACATGCATTTTATCCTTGGTGAGAAGCAAATTACCTGTCATGATATTAAGGATACGTGCATTGATGAAGTCGATCGAAATAAAAAAAAGTACTGCAATTCCCACATGATTGAGATGAAAAGAGAATGAATTACTCGGTTTCAGATCACGATGAATGATGCCATTGGCATGCAAGTATTCCATAGCCCGGGAAATATCCAGTGCAAGACATAACGAATGCTTCAGTTCAAGACGCTTGGGGCGGACGCTCCACAAATACCTCTGAAGTGTATTACCTTGCATGAGTTCAGTGACTATCATCATAGTTGGCTCCACGGAAGCACCGATGAACTGTTCGTTAAAGCAGATCGAATTAGAAGGGTAAGGAAATCAATGCAGGTATGAATGCCAGTTTGAGAGAACAATGTAAGTCTAAATGGCCAGAAAATCAACTTCCATGATACAAGTAAGTCACAAGTATTTGTATCTAAACACATCAGCAGCCAAACCTCATGCACAAAACCATACTCAAATCTTAAACACCCGTTGTTTTCGGTCAGGAGCTCGAAGATAAGAGACGGAAGGTGAAAAGACGAAAAGAGTAAGTGAGAGCAAATAAGGTAATAACCTGTACAACGTTCTCATGGTTCATCCTTGACAGAAGTAAAACCTCCCTCTGAAATTTCTCTTTATGTTCATGAATTACAGCTGATGGATTACTTGGCTGAATAACCTTCACAGCAACCGGTTTCGATTTGTATCTGGAATAAAACGAAGTATCCATCAGTATCTCAAATCCAAATCATCTGTCTGTTGAAAGAAAATTAAAACGTATTGCAACGTATAGCCCTCTAGAACACAATAAGAAAGCATCCAATCAAATTTGAACAATGTCAAACATAGTATCACAGAATCAATAAGGACTAGCGTACGCTTTTGTTTCGGGAACAAATAACTTTTTTCCATACACAATTGCTGAAATACAGGGCAATGAAGAATTACTTTACCGGTCATTTATACTATAGAGGGCGCGAAAACATTCGAGCAAACAATAAGATAGCATCGACGGTGTTCAACTTATAACTCATGTACAACACATAACAATGACAGGTTTTTAGAACTGATATACTTCAGGCTGCATAGGAAATTTTAAAAGGCATCCAAGGTGTGTCCATCTAAGTAGCAAATAGCTTCAATCGATCGTAAATCCATCTGATGATGAATCTTTTAACCGTCGACTATGCTATTAATTAAGATTGTGCGAAGTCCACATTACACGTGGCATTGACAGATAATTATGGTTAGAGACTATCTCAAATCCATCTGATGCTGAATCAATCTTAAATCGATCGGATTACGGAACTTTTAACCGTCAACTATGCTATTAAGGAAACTTTCCCTACAGTTCACACTACATGTGTGCAAGATAAATGTAGTTAGAGTCAATCTCAAATTCATACGACGATGAATCGATCTTATATCCATCGTCAACCATGCTATTAACAAAGATTGCAGTGCAGTCTGCATTACACCGCGGCACCAACAGCTAAACATTGTTAGAATTGCTCTCGAATCCATCGGATGATGAATCTATGCTATTAAATCAACACCCTAGCTAAATTACTAGTTATCTAACTTATCCAAATGCAGTGCAAAATCGAAAAAAAAACGATCACATCTCCAACCAAAATGACAATATAAGCAACAGAACAGTCTGAATTCTACCAATCTAACATCATAATTCTTTAAAATTCAGCAAATAGACTCATGAGACTACTTCCTTAGCACTTGGAGGAACACAAACAAAGGGACCACAGAAAAGAACATAAAGCTTACTTCTTGAACATTAAACCTAGTAATCAACAAATCTTACAGACCCTAATCTAAAATGAACTCAAATCCCATTTTCCTAAAGAAAATGAACTCAAATCCCATTTTCCTAAAGAAAATGAACTCAAATCCCATTTTCCTAAAGAACCCATTTTTTTACCACCAAGACTTGCACACTCCATATTACAGAAAACAAAAGAACATGAAAATCCAAACAAACCCACAAAAAACTAAAGAGCATGAAAATCCAAGAACATGCAAAGAATGTGATTAACCTAGTCAAGACAATATCAAGAAAACCAAACATAAAACACCCAGAAAATAAAAAAGAGAACTTTAAGAAGAAGAGAATGAAAGAACTCACAATCCTTCGTGAACAGTCGAGTAAGAGCCTTCCCCGATCATTTTGTTAATCACAACAAGCCGAGGATCAATCAATAAACTTTCATCAATCTGGAAGACAAAACTATTGTCTGAATCAGTTTCTTCATCTTCCACGTCACGGTTGTATAGTGACGCCAGCCTACAAAAGGTGTCCCCAACATACTGAAGATAAGGTAAAGACAACTCAAGCTCGTTCCTTTCTCCTCTATCCATAGCTGAACCTTCCTTTTTGTAGTTTTCTTGCATTACACAGTAAAGAAAAAGATGAAAAAGATCTAAAAAAAATACTTCTTTAATGGGAAAAATTCCTGTATATAAAATCAAACAAAGAAAAAAATGATATATTTTTATTTATTTATGTGATTGGACAGAGGGAAAGTTGGGGTTTTTGGTTTCAAAAACGAGAGGGAAATTATGGAAACTATTTTGTTTATGGAAAGTCATTAAATTTACTTAATTTTAATTTTGCTATGGTACATTGAATGTGGATGAATTATTTTGTATATGCACACGTGGCAGACATTTATTGGTTATATTATTATGGTAATTTGATTCTCTTGTCATTGATTGGCTATTTACAATAGATGGGCAGGTGGAACCATGGGATTGAGTTTAGATTATTATTATTTTAAAACATGGAAATGATTCAGAGAATAATGGAAGTTTGGACTCATACATTAATCCTGGTAATCAAGGAAATACATAGGGCTTTGATATTATGAATCATTCCCCTTTATTCAATTTTTAGCATTTTTATAATAAATGTATAAAAGAGTTATAAATTATAATATTTAGAAAAATTATTTTCAAAACATAAAAAATGATAATATTAAAAAACAAAAAATATTTTATTTATATAATTGAATTAATTTAAAGTTTAAGAGATTAGTTTAAGTTACACATATAAAGATTTAAGTCGTAAAGGTATAAATTTAAAGTTTATAAAAAAATTATGATTTATGGTTTTAGATTATAGATTTATATCTTAAATTTTAGAGTTAAAAAATATCTTTCTTGCCTTTTATGAATTGTTGAGTTTTATCTTGTAGTTTCTTTATGTAACTGCTGGGAGTAGGTAAGAACCTCAATTATCCGATCTTGATTTTTTATTCGAATAGATTTGATAAATTTTCGGTATTAGTTTTGATGAGACTAGGCCTGAATCTAAAATTTAAGTCTCGATCATTATCAGGACCGAGATTGGATTTTAATTTTCTGGATTCGGTACTTGTTGGGTACCCAGTAGGATCGGGACCAATACCAAGTATCTAGTACTAGTTTTCTTGCTTATAATAGATAATATTCTTTTGTTTATTTTTTCTTATCAAACTTTTTTATGTGTGAATATTATGAGTATAACCCGTTTTAAAACTTTAATTTTAAAGCATATAATATTCTAATTTTATTAGTTAATAATATTATTATTTAATAATATAATAATATTATTGATGGTTAAATTTTTTTTCTTATTGCTCATATGTTCTTAATAAGTAATAAACAAATTGACTGGGTACCCGATATTGATACAGTTCTCACTAATAACAGGATCGGATCCTAAAATTTAAGACCCGATATAACCGGGATTGAAATTGAATCTAAATTTCAATAACTGATAGTTACTAAAATCGAGACCAATTATAATCAAATTGATCGAGTACTCGATCTTGTCCGTCCCTAATAACTACCACCGTGAATATTTTTTTTCCCAATAATTAGTTTTGAAGGGATTTTTAAAAAGAGTATAATTAGTATTTTCTTTATTTGTAAAAAAAATTACCTTAAAAGAATAATAATTATATTTAGTATTTTAAAGTAGCATAAAGATAATTTTAACCCTTAACGTTTATAATTTTTGTCGTTTTGGCCCTTATTCTTTTTTTTGGATGAATTTAGCCCTTAACCTAGATCTTTTAGACAAATAGCTTATTTTTTAACTACTATGATAACTGGACTGTTAAAAATAAAATAATTTTATTCCAATATAAAATATAAAATATAAAATAATTAAAATTCAAATAAAATTTTAAAAATTAATTAATTCTAAAATAAAAGGCTATTAAACATTTTCAACCCTTAGATGTCTCATTTAGCTCATGGTTTTGAAGTCGTAAGGATTTGTGTACATACCTTTTTCCTTACGGTTTTCTTAAGTCGTTGTGTGTACTTTGTAAGGAATTGTTTACATAAACAAATCCTTACCATTTCTGTCTCATGTTATGTACTCGCGTAGCCAATTATGTATGTATACAAATCCTTACCCTTGGATGTCTCCTTTAGCTTATGGTTTTGAAGTCGTAAGGATTTATGTACGTACATTTTTCCTTACGATTTTCATAAGCCGTTGTGTATACTTTGTAAGAATTTGTGTACATACACAAATCCTTATCATTTTTGTGTCATATTATGTATACTCGTAGCCAGTTGTGTATATACACAAATCCTTACCCTTAGATGCCTCATTTAGCTCATGGTTTTAAAGTTGTAAGGATTTGTGTACATACCTTTTTCCTTACGGTTTTCGTAAGCCGTTGTGTATATTTTGTAAGGAATTGTGTATATACACAAATCCTTGCCATTTTTTTGTCATATTATGTATTCGCGTAGCCAATTGTGTATGTACACAAATCCTTACCCTTGGATGACCTCCTTTAGCTCATGATTTTGAAGTTGTAAGGATTTGCGTACATATCTTTTTTCTTATGATTTTTGTAAGTTATTGTGTATACTTTGTAAGGAATTGTGTACATACGCAAATCCTTACCATTTTTCTTACAATATTTGTAAGGATTTGTATACGTACACAAATCCTTACGTTTGTAACAAATTATGTATATAACTTTTTGCTTACAACTTTTATAAAGAATTATGTACATACTTCATAACCAATTAGGTACATAAATGACCGAGTAAACCGATCAATCTCTTTTTAGTTGATTTTTAAAGGTGGTTTGCTGGAACCTCCCCTGAACAAGGGACATATTTCATTGAAAAAAATAAGTATATAATAACTCAATTAATTTAAAAATGTGTAGTAAAAATAATCTTTAATAAAAGAATATGTCAAAAATTATAATCAATATTTTAAATAAAAATAATTATCCATGCGAGTATATTCATAGCTTGAAAAAAAGTATTTTTTTTTTATATTTTATTGTTAAGTATAATCTAACATTATATATTTACTCAATATGTCAAAAAATTATAATCAATAGAGTATAAATTTTATTTTCGAGAATTTTTAACGAGGTATTTATAGTTATAAAGTTTTTTTATCTCTTAATCAAAATAATAGGCTACAATTTTTTAATATTATTTTAAAAGCATAATTAGTGATAAATGAATTTACTTTTATATTTTTATAAAAAATTAACAATATTGTATCTAAAGTTTAAACTTCACCTCCCTCATACGAATGTTATTTACTATTGTACTAAAAACTTGTTGGTATTCTTTCATCCCGTTTTACGTAGATTTTTGCCCATAATTTGTTTGATATCGTTGTTGTTACAATATATATAAAAACGTGAATTCAAATACATTTAAACATATAATGTAATTTTAAGTTTAAGCGTACAATATATTTTAATGATTTAGATAATTTAACCGTCGTAAAAATATGTATATTTTATTTTATCTCTTAGTGTCATTAGTATAATTATTATTATGACATTTAAAACACCGTGAATAATCTTTATCATACAATAATTTCTTTTAGAAATAACATTAGTTAGTTTTATTGAATATGGAGAAAATATAATAAAGTTATAATAAAAGATTACAAATTTTTGAAGAAATTTTGAAAATTATTGATGTGCATAAACTAATCACTCAATCATAAAGTATGATTGTACGAGAAATAATTAGAACATAATTAAATAATTCGAAAGAAAAATTAATAGATAAATAAACCTCGTAAACCGTAAAATAAATATGAACAATAATAGCACATCGACAAAATTAATTTTATCACAACTAAACGGCAAAGTATCATTGGCGATGTAAGCATCAATCAATACAAAATAACCGATCTAATAGTCCAAATTAGACGTAGATCAACATAATAATTAAATAATTAAAAATACCGGATCGGTTTAATTAGGGGTGATAATGAGTCTGGCTGGCTCGCGAGTAATTTGGGCTCGGTTCAGTTAAAGCTAGGTCAAAACTCGTTTCGAGTGAGCCCGACTCGGACTCGGGATTTAAACATACATTTATATTTATATATATATATTAAAAATAGTTTGTTTAGCAAAGAAAAATAGTAAAATAATTGAGAATAAATCCATTAAAAATAAATTAAATAAGATAAATTGAATATTATCAACTAAAACAATTTATAAAAGTATAAATAAATAATAAAACACAATAATATAGAAAATTGTTCATTTCGAGCCGAGCCCGAGCCAAGTCCAATAATATTATTTTCGAGCCGAGCTCGAGCCTAAAATTTTGAGTTCGGCGAACCTCGAGCCGAGCTGAGCCTAGATATGCCTGTTTCCGAGCCGAGCCTGACCTGACTCGGGCTCGACTCGGCTCGTTATCACCCCTAGTTCTAACGATAAAAAAAAATTCATAAAAACCAAAAAAACATATCTTTTCCAAAAATTATATATATTTATTTTGGCCCTATGTTTAAAGTTCCTATAATTTTATTACAACTATTAAAGAAAGTCATGAAAACCAACAGAAAAGAACAACAAACAAAAATTGCCTCAAATTTGTTATGGAAAAATAGTCTAATTATGTTAGAATTTGGTCAAAATGGATGATTTAGAAGCAAATTGTTTCCTTTTTAAGTTAATTATTGATTTTGAATTTATTTCAAATGATTCACTACCTTTATTAGTAAAATATATCAAGGAAAAATTAAATTTAATTAAACCTACAATGAAATAATAAAAGACTTTTATTTGATTACTTGAGTGTTAAACAAAAATTATTAAATTAAATTATTCGAGTTAAAGACTTTAATCAAATTAAATTCTATAAACTTTGATTTCATTCATGTTTTGGTTATTAAAATTTATTTCTTTTAAATTTAATCATTTAAATTTTAATTTATTAATATTTTGATCACTGAAACATTTAATCTGAAATGAAAGAATGACATGCAAGCCACGTTTATCACTCGAGTCATCGAAAAATTATCCTCGTCGTCTTTTACCACTCTATGAGTTTAGATTTTTCAAAATCACTTTAAAATTTGAGAAACTTAACTCAAAACTCTTAAAATTCTGAACCACTATGATTTATAGTATTCACCGTCCGATCACCGTAAAATCAAGATATAAAACCCCCTTCATTCATCTTCTTTAGCCAACCAATTGATTTAGCATGACGAGGATCTAAATATTTTATGTAATATTTAGGGTTCAATAATTGGTATTATGAATGACTTAAATTATTTTGGGTGGGTTGTCTGCATAAAGAATCAATGTAGTTTCTAAATTTAGATTAATTAACTAATAAATCGAATATCAAGCAGATAGTTACACTCTTGAGAAAAAAAAAATTATAAGTCATTGTAATATCTATGATTCATCTATTTTTATTGATTCAATGATTGATATATATATATATATATATATATATTTAAAAAATTTAGTGTATATCAACCTATCATATTTCATATAATATATGTGTATATTTATTTCTTTACCTTTTATTCAACAAGCATAACATGACCAAAAGTAAATGGTAACCAAGAATAAGGGTGTATATTCGATTAATTCGATCTAAAATTTTAAAACTTTAACTATTAATCGAACTAAATTACCTATAACTGAATTAATCGAACCAAAATTATTTCAGTTAATTAATCAAATTAACTAAAGTTTATTATAAATTTTTGTTAAATTAAATAATAGATCACTGAATTATGCTAAAATAATTTTTTAATTACTAAACTTTCATTTTATGTTAATTTGATAAAAGTTTAGTGAACATTTTATAATATAAAAGAATTTAATGAATATTTTATAATTATTAAAATTTAAATAATTAAAAATAAATATATATAATATTTAATATATAATAATTTTGGTTAATTAGCTTAATTAATCGATTTTGAACTGAATTGACCAATAACCGAATTTTTAAAAAAAATTCATTGTTAATCAAACTTACCTAAAATTAATCAAAATAATTTCGATTCGATCGATTAATTTAATTAAAATAGAATAATACCCACTCTAAAAAAAATTCCAATATGAGTTTTTGGTGCATTGTATTTTGCATTGCTAATTTGTTTTACAAAACATTTTCATTTTTTTTTCTTTATCCAAACAAACTTGATTGTAAATTTACTGTATTCACAGTAATTTTTTTTACTGTTTACCGCCTACCATCCATCTTCCAAAAAGTCTCCATATCTCTCTTTTCCTTCTGTATTTATAGTGATTAGTAATTAAAAGAATGCAAATCATCTATTTTTTATATCTTTATTCGTATTTTTACTTTAAATTTAAGGTTTAAAGTTTAAGGTTTAAGATTAAAGGTTGTAGTTAGGGTTTAAGAATTAGGGATATGATATATTTTTTAAGGTGTAGGGTTTAAGGTTTAAAATATAGAAAATAAGTGTTATAGTTTAAAATTTATTTTTTAAAAATTTTTTAACAGGAGACTAAGTCACGAGGTTAAAGATTTTTACCCTAATTAAAACGCCTTCCATTAAATTTAATGATGAAATTATTGTTTTTGTCCCTACATTCTTCGTTAAGTGGGTATTTAGTCCTTATATTTTAAATTTTAATACAATATGGTCCTCAATGTGTTTGATACAATGCTTAAAACAACCCATAACCAACATCTTAGATGTTGTGTGCTTATATTATCCATATTTACACATGCAACACTAGCACAGATTATCAAGATCCACTCATTCCATGCCAAGAACAAAACTGTCTTCTCCAACGTAGAAAGCATCATCAAATCCAAATTTTCCTTGAAAAACTGGATCAATATTGGCTTCCATTGAGATTGAACTGGTATTAGTACAGGACACACTATCTATTCGTTCTGTCAGTTGTCGGATTCCCTTCTCAGCCTCGTAGAGTTGCTCCTTCAACTTTACAACCTATAATCATGCCAAATATGCATAAAATTACCAAGAACATGTCGAGGAAAAGATCACTGAGCTTTAAGTTTTAATGTACCTCGGTTTCTAGGCGGCGTTTGTCGAGAACTGCAGTTTCATGAAGTGATTTGAGCTTGTTGTAGTCTTCCTCTATGTTCTTGTTCTTCCAACGAGCCCTTCGATTTTGGAACCAAACAGAAACCTGTCGAGGGTCAAGTCCTACCTCCGCAGCAATTCGGTACTTCCTTTCGGACACTAGTTTATGTTCATTCCTAAAGTTGAGTTCCAAAAGATCAGTCTGTTCCTGGGTGAGCTTCCTCTTTTTTGCCTCTCCATGCTGATTGTTTTCCTCCCTCCCCTTGTGCTTCTTCCTCCACCGTCGCGGCTTCGATTCTTCTGCTCATCATCATCAACAACAAAGAACTTGGGTTAATTACTTAATAAGCTACCAAGATTTGGAAAACAATAGAGCAATTTTTTTACGGCAGTTGAAAACACAAACGCCACTATAAAATAGGTTTTTTACGACGTTTGTGTTTTAAAACACCGCTATAGATCTTAGAGCTAACTATTGCATAACTTTTTTGAGCGTCAGAAATTTTTTTAGCGACACTAAAAAATTTCACTATAAAACTAATAAAACGTTGGTAAAATTCTGTTTTGTGTAATGGTTATGCAACACAGGTTACCTTGAGGTGCTGCAATTTGAGTTTGAGTGCATAATCCAGGGTAGATTAGGGAAATAAGATCCATTTGATCTTCATGTTTATCCATTTGTGTTGTCAATGCCATCATCTTTTGATGATCTTTTCTCATTCTCTCTCTTTTTTTAATACTTTCTCAAGTATTTTGATCTCTAGGAGGAGTATTGCATGTGTTAAGGAAGCAATGTGCTCTATTTATAGGGTTTAGTAGGATTTTAGAAGTGGGTTGTTTCTAGGATCGTAAATGAGACGAGAATGATCACGAGCTATCGAGTTCGACTCGGTCAAAACTTAATTAGATTGAACTCAGTTCGAGTTCTTAACGAGTCGAGCTACATGATACTCGACTTGAAAAGCTCACGAACTACTCGAAAATATAAATATACTATTTTTTTATAATTTAAAATCTAAATTTCTAAACATAAAACCCTAAAATCTAAAGTCTTAAACCCTAAATTAGCACACCAAACCCTAAATTAGCAGGTGAGTTTACACAACTTGTGTATCAAAGTTTTTCTTCATTAGGTTTTAAATGAGACGTGACAGAGAAGAGTTACTCAAGTCTAACATAGTCAAAGATCAAATAACACTTGACTTGATTAGGCTCAAATAAAGCTCGAACTTGACTCGAGTTCTTAACGAGTCGAGTCGAGACGAGCTTAGATTTTTCAAGCTCGTTTAAAATTACTCAAGCTTGAACTCCACCCGAAATCTTAACGAGCTGAGCCGAACTTAGCACTAATTGAGCTTGACTCGGCTCGTTTACACCCCTAATTGTTTCTATCAAAACATCGAAAAATTATTAGATGGGTCTGACTCACCACGTTATCTATGGTCTCATCCAAGAGTAATTTTCCATCTCATTTTTTTAAGATGAATCTTCACGTCTTTCCTACATATAATAATTTCTCCGAAACATCAGACTTCATTGTTTTATGAAAAAACAACAATATTACCCTTCAAGTGTTGTAATTTCTCCAAGATCTCTCTTTTACTTTTCCACGTTGATTAGAAGGTTAAATTGCTTCTTTTCCCTTTCCTCTTTACCAAGGTTCCAAACTTGAATCACTTAACTTTTAACCTAGGTTACAAATAAAGGGTAGGGATGAAACCAGCTGGAATCTTAAGTTAATTGCACCAGAAAAGAAAATAGAAATATCAGAAAGCTTAGCTGAGGAAGATGCTCATGGCATGGGAGGGATTCCTTTGAGTTGTTTTATGAATTCAAACCTTGTTTCCTCTGACAAAAAATATAATGTAATACTAAAAGTGTTCAAATTATTAATGATTTGTCATGTTTATGCCGACACTTGCATGTCTTGTTTCCCCACCTTACAACTTCAACAAGATGACAAACAACTATCGGCATTCTTTTTAATTTGTTGCGGCTAATCCGATCCTTAAACAAAACTGTCTCGAAACAGAGACAAAGCCAGAATCAAATATCGGGAGGGATAAACATCTAGTACGTCTTTATTAGACACTTGTCCCTCCGTAACATGACTTCGTCCTTTTGTCTTGAAGTTTGGAGAGAATAAACAAACATTGGTCCACATCGCCATCCATTATTGACTGTAATAGAATTCGAACAAATATATCAGATTCTTGTTTGAAACAGTGGGTAGAAATGGGAATATTATAGATTTCCTTTCTAGGGTTTCTTTGAGTTGTGTGTTGTGAGAAAGATACATACTTCATGTGCGCTGGAATTCGTATTCACATCATATTTTACTAGGATCAATGAACCTGGCCATGCACTTTCTTCCCTGTATGTCAGCCAGTCGGTGCGTTTCACACGAGAGATATAAAGAATATTGGATTTTTTTATTGTTATTCCGGCTTTAAAGTTTTATCTTGATTAATTTAGACCGTCTATATCGTACATTTAATTTAAATAAATTTTCTAACAAGAAATTTATGTATACACAAACCCTTAAATTCAAGTTTTACTTAAACGATATAATATTATTTACTACTTGAACCACTCTCGTAAATTACCGGAATAATTTTTTAATTGGTTACAAATAGTGAGAATATGGTGGCAATCCAAAGGTGCATACCTTTGCCAGGGAAATCTTTGTTTCTGATGCATCCATTAAATATCTCCAAGTCATCTTGTATTACATGTTTCCCTCCTCCCATACCAAACAACCCTTTGCGTTTGGATGTACCCAAAGGGGTTGAGGGACGTTCGTTGATGTAAAAATTTAAAATTTGTATATGATTTATTAAATTAATTTTTTTATTTATAGCTTTTAAAATTTTATAAGTTTATCCCAAACATAAAATTATAGATTATCTTTGCCTTCCAACCTTGTCTTTAAATTACTTTTTATGCTTAGATTTCAACACCCCTTCAATTATTTTTTGAAGCAAGATGAATTTTGTTCATCGGTACCCGATGGACGAAAAATTATTAGGTGAACTCTGTTAACTATGTCATTCGTTGTTCTAATTAATCAGGATCGTTTATCTTAATTTTTTTTCAAGATGAATTATCACCTCTTTTCTAAGTGTAATTAGTGGGTGAATGATTATTAATTATTAGGTATGTTGAGTTGATCGATTGATTAAATTGGCCAAGAGGGGGGTGAATTGGCTATAAAAATTTTGGTGGAAGATTTTTCGGTAAAATGATGGAAAAATGAGACACAAGATTTATAGTGGCTCAAGCTTCAAAACAAGCTCTACATCCACTACCTTAGCTCCCACTAAGGATTTTGAAACCAATTCACTAAATGAATTCGATCTTTTTCTCGGTTCAAAGGATAACCGTTACAATTCGAATCAATTCTTCTACCCAAGAATTAATTCAACCTCACAAGAATGAAAATGAAAGAAAGGCAAATAAGTAATCTCTCAAAGATAAATAATTGCCCAATTGCAAACAAACTTTCCCCAAACTCACTTACAAAGAATTAAAATGAATTACAAGAGTTGGGAGTAAGGATTTGCAACAAAGTGCTTTGGAGTTGGATTTATGTGCTTTGATGTTGCTTGAGGATCAATAGTTGTTAATGCTGCTTCAGAAGCTTCAATTTACACTTTTTCATTAATTTCTAACCATTGTGGTTGTTGGAACTTGAAATAAATACGTTAGACCTTCATCTTACCATAATAAATGCACTTCTGCAGACACTGGTATCGATGCTCGGGGTACCTGTTTCGTAACAGACCACAAAGAGAAAGAGTCGTTGTGCATTTAATAGGGGTGCATCGAACCATAGTTCGATACCAATTACAATCTGTGAATGTTGGTATCGATACCTGTTCCAAAACAAGTTAACCACCATTTAAAGCTTCAACTACCTTTAACGGTCGATTTATTTAAAGTTGAAATAGCCGTTGGGATTTTTGGAGGTATCGATACTGGTATCAAAACAACACTTTATAATTTTAAAATGTTTAAAAATTAAGCTCTGATTCGATACCTGGTTCGAAACAAATGTTAGTAGTAACGTTTTGATGGAAAAAGGTATCGATGCTGGTATCGATACTCGTTCTTTGACTCAAGAATATTTTCTGAAAAACAAGAGATGGTATCGATACCTGTTCTAGGAGTAACGATACTCTCGTGTAAAAACACTTAGAAAATTATTTTTAAAGTTCTTAGTTTGACTTGAAAACAAAAGTTTGACTTAGGGATTTAAAAATTTATTACAAAATAGTCCTTTATCATAATTGTTATATCAAAATCAATTTTGGTTTTATAATCTCCCCCTTTTTGATATAACAAAACCATTATAAATATTTAAGTTTGAAATCAAAATTTTGGTTTTAAAAAGGTTTGAAATAATTTTGAAGAACTTTGAAAGACTCCCCTTAATAGATGCATAGCTTTAAAAGATTTTGGAATTAACATATTTCTCCCCCTTTTTGTTAGATCAAAATCAATATAAGGCATAAAGAATATGAAAGCAAGCATTAAATCAAAATAAGCCATATCATTAAGAAAACATATCCAAATCCAACATAAAAGTTCAAAGCATAATAAGAAATAACATAGGTGCATATGGTTCTAAATATGAAATGAAAAGACAACAAAACTTAAGAAAAACATAGCTAGTCCTAAAAAGGCCATAGCAAAGCTAAAGATAAAAAGCTAAGGTTCACTCATCACCCATGTCATCACCATCTCCATCTCCACCATCATCTCCATCACCTTCCTCATCACCATCTTCATCATCTTCCTCTTCGTCTTGAGCATCTTGAGTGAAAGTAGTGTGAAGATGTCGAAGAGCCTCAAAGGATAGTCGCATAGAAAAATTTTGGTTCTCCAAACCCATCAACCTCGTATTCATGACATCAAAACGAGATTTGATGTGAGTGGTTAGAGAATCAAACCTTCTATCTATGCTATCGAAGCAAGAATCCAAACGATCAAAGCGTGAGGTGAGAAAGGCCACCAAGTCTGTGTTAGGAGTAACTTGTTGGAGCGGCTCGGGATCAATGAGAGGAGGAGCACCACGAATCTATTCATCATTGGAATAGATAAAGTGGGAATGGTTTAGAGATGTCTCACCAATGTGTTCCTTGACGAAGTCCACCTTGTCAAAAGTGCAATCAATCCCTAAACGCTTAAAGATTGTGCTTAGAATACAAGCATAGGGAAAAATTTGACAAGTGGAGTGGAGCGGTTCTTGACGTGCCAATTAATATCGGATAAGACAATTTGTATAAGGTTTGGACGTCTACCTTCACGAAAATACTTGAGCCAAAAACTATCCACTTGAAGGATTCGAGAAAACTTATCATTTGATGGACGAATCCACTAAGAGATGATAAGTTGCAAAAAGCGATCATGGACGTCAAGGGACATAACTGAACCGATGAAGGTGCCAAGTCAATCCTCATCATCAAGACCCTCATCCTCAAGGCCTAAAGTATCCTCGAAAGTGCTGACATCGATCCAAAAGGTGGTTCCCATAAGATGGCCTCGACGGCAACTACTTTGCTCTTATCCTTTGAAAGAATGCACGAGGCATTATCATAAAATATGAGGAGAAGAGTGGGATAGAACTTGCCGGCATGGGTGAGGAAAGCCAAGAATTTCCAATCGCGAAGGATTCGGTAGTAACAGAATTGGAAATGAGGTGAGTTGATGAACCTCACATCAACACATCGCTCCCTCTTGAGCGGATATTGGCGATAAAGTTGGAAATTGTCAATCCTTTCGTGGTTGTCAAGACTTCGTTCAAAAACAATTTAGATGTCGACTTTAGACGGACGAGATGATGATGAACTACCGCCCTCGGTATGAGATCGTTTCTTTGGTGCCATGATCTAAGGATTAAAAACAATTTAAGATTAGACACATTTAAAACATGTATGCTCTATCAACCTAATTCAATCATATTAATCAATAATTCAAGGTATTTGATAATTTTGAAAATTACTTAAAAACAGTGAGAAACCAACATGATAAAAATAATTTATATTTGAATAAAATTTTGTTTTTTTTTTTGAAAAAATTGTAGGATTATGAAAACCCATACAATAAGCATCAATAAGACATTCAAAATCTAATTTTTAACATTCTAAAAATCAACGAAAATAAGATTTTTCGAAAATTACCTTGATTATGGATTAAGATGAATTTGGGGTTATTGAAGCACCAATCTTTGATATAGTCTTGGCTTTGATTTGATGATTGAAAATCCTCAAGGAAATTGTTCGAATTTGTGGTGAAACGTGAAGGATTTGAGAGGATTTTATAAGGAGAAAACGGGTAGAGTTTGAAGAGGGAAGTTAGGATATGTTTTAATTAGATTAAAATTAGGTTTAGTGTGTTTTAAAGCAATCTTCCATTGCATGTATCGAAACCGGTATCAGAACAGCTAGTTCGATATTGGTATCAATATCTTGGTATTGATACTGGGATTGATACCAAGTTTACCCAGAAATTTCCCAGATGAACAAGTATCGAAACTGGCTCTTCTTGTTTCGATACCACTTAGCTGAGCTTTATATTTTAGGCTTCTAAAGTACTAGAAACGAGTCTCTAAAGTCCCTAGAAGCATGCATATGATGTTATGACATGATTAAAATGCATGAACAAGTTCATACTCCCCCTAGCAACATACATAGAAGCAACAAGATGTAAAATAACATAGGCATAATTTCAATCAAGATTCAAGCATAAATATCACAAAAAAATAACACATAAGAGGTCAAAAAAGTCTAGTTAGACCTAATTCTCTCCTAAGTGTCCAAAAATGCTCTTTTTCTAAAGGTTTGGTAAAAATATTCGCTAACTAGTTTAAGGTGTCAACAAAATATAAAACAACATCATTTTTAGACACATGATCTCTAATGAAGTAATATCTAATTTCTATGTGTTTAGTTCTAGAGTGTTGAATGAGGTTCTTAGTAAGACATATGACACTAGTATTATCATATTTTAGAGGTATAGTTTCTACCTTAATGCCATAATCTAAGAGTTGTTCCTCATCCAGAGGACTTGGGCACAACAACTACCTAAGGATATGTACTCCGCTTCAGTGGTAGATAGAGCTACATTATTTTGTTTCTTAGAGAACCAAGATATGAGCATACTACCTAGGAATTGACATGTTCTGAAAGTACTTTTCCTATCTATCTTACTACCTCCATAATCCGCATCCGAATAAGCATGTAGATTAAAAGGTAGAGTCCTTAGGATACTAAAGACCTAAACAAGGTGTGTCTCTAAGGTACCAAAAAATTCTCTTAATGGTTACTAAGTGTGATTCTCTATAACTAGCTTGAAACCTAACACACAAGTAAATACTAAACATAATATTGGGTCTACTTGCGGTAAGGTAAAGCAAAGATCCTATCATTGATCTATACAATTTAGAATCAACATACTTACCTCTTTCATCTTTGTCAAGCTTAGTTGATAAGCTCATAGAAGTGGCTTGAAGTTTCACATTCTCCAAGCTAAACTTCTTGAGCATATCCTTGATATATTTAGCTTGATTGATGAAGGTGTCATCATTCCTTTGCTTGATTTGGAGTCCCAAAAAGAATGAGAGCTCCCCCATCATGCTCATCTCGAATTCATCTTGTATTAGCTTAGAAAATTCTTGACAATAACATTCATTAGTAGATACAAAAATAATATCAACATAAATTTGAACTACTAAGATATCATTTTTAAACCTTTTTATAAAAAGTGTAGTGTCCACCTTTTCCTTTTCAAAGTATTTTTTAATTAAAAAATTTGAAAGTCTTTCATACCAAGCTCTAGGAGCTTGTTTCAAACCATATAAAGTTTTAGTAAGTTTAAAAACATGATTTCGAAACTTTGGATCTTCAAAACCCGATGGTTATTCAACATACACTTCTTCATTTATAAAGCCATTTAGAAAAGCACTTTTGACATCCATTTGAAAAAGCTTGAAACCATGATAACATGCAAATGCAACTAACATCCTAATAGCTTTCATTCTAGCTACGGGTGCATAAGTTTCATCGAAATCTATTCCCTTTTCTTGAGTGTAACCTTGAACAACTAATCTAGCTTTATTTCTCACTATGTTACCACTCTCATCTAGTTTGTTTCTAAAGATCCATTTAGTTTCTATAGTAGATTTATTGTTAGGCCTATCAACTAATGTCCAAACATTACTTCTCTCAAATTGATTTAACTCTTCTTGTATAACCAATATCTAAAAATGATCATCTAAAGCTTCATTGATATTTTTAGGCTCTATGCATGAGATAAATGTAATATGGTTCCTTAATCTAAGAGAAGAACGAGTAGTTACTCCCTTGGATGGATCACCCAAGATTTCACCATTTTTGACATAGTTGAACTCTCTTGGGTAGCTCACTTCTCTTTCTTCAAGCTTTACATATCCTAAATATTCTATTGGAGGATCTTGTGTTTCTTCATTGTTTGGAACCCCATCCACCTTTGATGCTTGTCCATCATCAATGGTTTCAATGGTTTATAAATTATCATCATCATAAGAATCCTTCCTAGGAAGGAGGTTATTATTGAAAACCACATGTATAAACTCTTCTACAACTAAGGTTTTTTTGTTAAAAACTCTATAAGCCTTTGAATTTTGAGAATATCCCAGAAAAATAGCTTCATCACTTTTTACATCAAATTTACCTAAATTATCTTTTCCATCATTTAAAACAAAACACTTGCACCTAAAAGAGTGAAAATAACTAATGTTAGACTTTTTAGATTTTAAAATCTCATAAGGAGTTTTCTTTAAAATTGGCCTAATCATTACATGATTTATAATGTAACAAGAAGTATTTGTGGCTTCCGTCCAAAAATACTTAGGTAAATTATTTTCACAAAGCATGGTTCTAACCATTTCTTCTAAAGTTTTGTTTTCCTCTCAACTACCCCATTTTGTTGAGGAGTGCGAGAAGCCGAAAAATTATGGCTAATCCCATTTTCATTACAAAAATTCTCAAAACCTAAATTTTGAAATTCAATTCCATGATCACTTTTAATATGAAAAATTCTTTGATCAAAATCATTTTGAGAAATATTTAAAAATGTGATGAACTTTTCTAAGGCTTCATCTTTAGTACTCAAAAATAGAACCCAAGTGTATCTAGAGTAATTATCTACAATAACAAAAACATATGATTTTCCACTCAAACTAGTAGTTCTAATTGGACCAAAAAGATTCATATGAATTAATTGCAAAACTCTACTAGTTGAAACATCATTAATGAATTTAAAAGAAACTCTGTTTTGTTTACCTTTAGCATATGTATCACATATTTTATCTAAGGAGAACTTGAGCTTAGGTAAATCTCTAATTAGATTTTGGGAAGCTAATTTCTCTAAAACACTTATGCTAGCATGTCCTAGTTTACTATGTCATAACCATTCATCATTTTCATCACTAGCAACTAAGCATGCATGAGATAGGTTAATCCTATCTAGATGCACCATATATATATTTCCTATGCGATGACCTATGAGCATATTTCTGTTGGATTTTATGTCTATTATTTTACAACCATATTTATCAAAATAGATATAAAAACCTTTATCACATAATTGACTAATGTTCAATAAATTATGTTTAAGACCATTAACAAGTAAGAAATTTTCAATAAGAATAGAGAATGGTTACTAATAGAGCCAATACCCTTAATATAGCCTTTGAAGTTGTCACCAAAAATCACTACTCCACCACTTTTGAGCTCTAACTCCTTAAATCGTCCCTTATCTCCAATCATATGCCTTGAACATCCACTATCAAGGTACCGCATGTTTTGACTTAATGCTTTGACCTTGAAGCAATGCTCAACCTACAAACAAAGATTTAGTTTTTGATTTTTGGTACCCAAATCATTTTGGGTTTATGAAAGTTAGTTCTCAAAAGCTTGGTTCCCTTAAGAATCCAAGATGCAATGGCATGAACATCATTAGAAATAATGTGTTTCTTAGGAACCCATACACTCCTAATCTTCCTATATCTAGTATGCCTTTGAAAACCTCTTTGTTTATGGTTTTGAAAACTCTTTTTCTCATGGTTGGGTTTTGAAGAGCTTTATTTTTCAAAAGTTGAACTACCAACCACTTTGATATGTCCTTTGAGCTCATTCACCATTTTATGGTGATTTTTACTCAAGCTCGAAATAAGGTTGTTTAAATCAACATTTTCTTTTTGAAAGAATTTTAAATCATCATTTAAAATAATAACCTTTTCTTCAAAATCCAAAATCATTTTTGTTAAAGAATCATTTTTGTCTTTTAAATCGGAAATAATTTTCTTATTTTTCAAAATCGATTCTTTGAATTTTAGAACCAACTCATCATAAACATCTTGTAACTCATCATATGCATCATATAATTCATCATAAGATAAATCATTACAAGATGGTTCAAGGGTTACCTTGGGCTCATCAAGAGCCATGAGACAAAGGTTAGCTACTTCATTATCCTCATCGGATGATGACTCCTCATCACTTCATGTGGCAATATGAGTTTTTGCTTCTTCTTCTTCTAAAAACCGTTCCTTTTGAATTATAGACAATCGATCCTTATGTGATCGGGCTTCTTGCATTTATAACAAATAATTTGATCTTTCTCCTCTTCTTTGCCTTTTGACTTAAATTCCTTCTTTCTTTGGAATCTCCTATTCTGGTTTGCCCTCATAAGTCTAGTAAATCTTTTGGCTACCATAGCCAATTCTTCTAGCTCTTCTTCACTTGTATCTACCTCTTCTTGGAAGGATAAAGCCTTGAGAGCAATTCCTTGTTTTTCTTTTCAACTTCTCTTTCTATGTTCACTTCTTCCTTCTTCTTTTCATCTTCTCTTTCTTTCTTCATGATCTCATGAGTGAGAAGAGATCCTATACGAGCATTAAGCTTTAGAGTCTTGAGGTCCTTAGCTTCAATGATAGTCGTTCTCTTGCTATCCCAAGACTCGAGAAGAGAGTAGATGAGCTTTCGTACGAGTTTTTCCTCCGGTATGATCTCACCGAATCCTTTGAGATCATTGATAATCACCGAGAATCTATCAAACATCTTGGTGATGTCTTTATCCGGCTCCATCTTGAAATTCTCGTAGTTGAGATTGAGAAGACATATTTTTGTCTCCTTGACATCATTTGTGCCCTCATAAGTTGTCTCCAATGAATCCCAAACTTCTTTGGCATTAGTGCAAGATGAAATCTTGGAGTAGATATTGGGACTAAGAGAACATATGGAGAGCTTTATTGTTTGTGGACATCCTTATTCTCTTCTCATCGGTCATCTCATTCATTTTCTTAGGAACTTGCCTATATCCTTCTTGCTTCATAAGAATTGATGGGTTATCTTTTATTATGTCCCATAGAACATAGTCATTGGATTTGATGAACAACCTCATCCTATTCTTCCAATAGGGGTAGTTATCCCCATTGAAGAAGGGTGGCTTGTTGATGGAGTGAGACTCGTTCCAAGTTCCGGAAGTAGAGGCCATTGGATTTGACTTGAATGAGTGATCAACTATCTTTCGATCTTCTTTGGTGGAGGTTAATCCCTTCAAAGATCCATCTCTGATACCAATTATTGAGTTGATCGATAGATTAAATTGGCCAAAAGGAGGTGAATTGGCTATAAAAATTTTGGTAGAAAATTTTTCGGTAAAATGATGGAAAAATGAGACACAAGATTTATAGTGGTTCAAGCTTCAAAATAAGCTCTACATCCACTACCTTAGCTCCCACTAAGGATTTTGAAACCAATTCACTAAATGAATTCGACCTTTTTCTCGGTTCAATAGATAACCGTTACAATTCGAATCAATTCTTCTACCCAAGAATTGATTCAACCTCACAAGAATAAAGATGAAAGAAAGGCAAATAAGTAATCTCGCAAAGATATATAATTGCCCCAATTACAAACAAACTCTCCCCAAACTCACTTACAAAGAATTAGAATGAATTACAAGAGTTGAGAGTAAGGATTTGCAATAAAGTGCTTTGGAGTTGGATTTATGTGCCTTGATGTTGCTTGAGGATCAATAGTTGTTAATGCTGCTTCAGAAGCTTCAATTTATACCTTCTCATTGATTTTTAACTGTTGTGGTTGTTGGAACTTGAAATAAATACGTTAGACCTTCATCTTACCATAATAAATGCACTTCTGCAGACACTAGTATCAATGCTCGGGGTACCTGTTTCGAAACAAGCCACAAAGAGAAAAAGTCGTTGTGCATAGGGGTGTACCAAACTATGGTTCGATACCAATTAAAATCTGTGAATGTTGGTATCGATACCTGTTCCGAAATATGTTAACCACCATTTAAAGCTTCAACTACTTCCAACGGTCGATTTATTTAAAGTTGAAATAGCTGTTGAGATTTTTTTTGGGGGGGGGTATCGGTGTTGATATCGAAACAACCATTTATAATTTTAAAATATTTAAAAATTAAGCTCTGGTTCGATACCTAGTTCGAAACAGATGTTAGTAGTAACGTTTTGATGGAAAAAGGTATCGATGCTGATATCAATACTCGTTCTTTGACTCAAGAACATTTTCTGAAAAATAAGAGGCAGTATCGATACCTGTTCTAGGGGTATCGATACTCTCGTGTAAAAACACTTAGAAAATTATTTTTAAAGTTCTTGGTTTGACTTGAAAACAAAAGTTTGACTTAGGGACTTAAAAATTTATTAGAAAATAGTCCTTTATCATAATTGTTATATCAAAATCAATTTTGATTTTACAAGGTAGTTATTTAAAGATGATCAATCTTGATTTCTTGTATCATGAATGATTTGGTGAATAAAGTTCGCCTATTAATCTTTCTCGTTCGACATACGAGAACCAAAGAAATCGGAAAAAGTAATCAATCAAATACTTGAATCGAAATCCCGAAATAAAGAGGTGTTATAGGTTAATTCAACCTCATAATTTCTGATTAAACTATATGAGATTCCAACCAGACTCTTAGGGGCACAACATAATTAAGGGTTCTGTTCCCTATTAATTATTGCTTTTATATATTAAATATAAATAAAAATTTAAAATATATAAATAATCGTTTCTTGATCTCATCAATCAAAAGAAATTTAAATATATATTTTGATTTCTTTATAATAAATTTCTAATTATGCTCCCACAACTCAAATATTTCCTTTAGATTAAGCTGCATGCAAGTTGCAACCCCTTTGCTCTGTGCACATGGCGACCATTATTATATTTTTTCAATTTATTAATCGATTAATCATTATAAAATTCTATTGCGAGAATAATTATTCATTTAATCTATTTTCTTTATAATATTATAATTCAAATTCGAATATAATTATGGATTATAGCTACACCAGCACTAACAAGTTTCCTAGGTTGCTTTCTCAGATTTTGTGAACCTTTTGTTTTCGCAGTAGCGTGCAATGTAGATTTGTAGGTGGTCCATAACTAGGGACGGAGTCAAAATTTGTAGTTAAAGGAAATAAACTACAAATATTTAAAAGTATGGAGAACAAATTCGTTGGATTAATTTGTTAAATCATTTGAACTGTTAGCAATTAGTTATAGATTATGGTTTATATAAGCCTAATATTTGTAACGGATAATTACACTCTTTTGATCCGTTATTGATAAAAAGGGTAAACCGCAAAGAAAATCACTTAATTATGGTATAGTTATATTTGGGTCACTTAATTATTAAAATCTATATTTAGGTCACTCATTTATGGGTAAGGTTATATTTGGGTCATCTAATTATTAAACGTTATATTTAGGTCACTAATTTATAAGTAAGGTTACATTTGGGTCACCCTTCATACTTGAAAATGTAAATCAATTTGGTCATTTTTTCTTATAAATCACTTATATACCCTTGTTAACATTAGAGTACTTCATTTAAAATTATTAATTAATTTAATTCGCGAATTGATAAACTTTTTTCAAATATTAAGAGTAACCTAAATGTAACCTTACCTATAACTCAGTGATCTAAATGTAACATTATTAATTATGTGACCTAAATATAACCTTACCCATAATTAAGTGACTCAAACATTACTTTTAATAATTGAGTGACCCAAATATAATCTTACTCATAATTAAGTGACTTCCATTGCAGTTTACCTTTAATAAAATTCATATTATATTATATATATATTTTTTATTTTAACTCTATTTATAATACCATTTATCTCTAACCAACGTTCATCTTCTTTACACGAAAAATTATATCATGGGTCAGTCCCACTACGTGTCCATGGGACCAACCAATGGTAACTACCCACTTTATCATTTTTTTCCATGTCATATTTTTTTTTCCAAGTGAATCTTCACTTTAAAAAATAAAAAATAATGAGATGGATAATTATCATTGATTGATCTCATAAATGACATGATAAAACTGACCCATGATATAATTTCTCCCTTTTACACACAAATCACAATCGTCGGTCTACCTTCTCTGTCCATATGCCCTTTTCTCCTTTACAGATTTTAACAATCGTCGTTCTACCTTATCTTATTTTTAATTGCATTTAATTTTGATCAAATACTTTTAATTATATTTACTTTTAATTAAATTTTTAACTTAAAAAGTGAACTATCACATTTTTTAAAATATGGTTTGACTAAAATATACTTATGTGTTTTAAAATAAGATTCATCATAAATTATTTTGGTTTGATACAATTAAATACTCATAAAATCATCTATTTTAAAATATATTTTTATAGAAAATGATTTTGATGGTTTATATCTAGAATTGAAACACTCGTATGATACTCAAAATTGATACCTTTTTAAAATATAGTCTCGGTTTTTATAAAATTACGAATAGGAATTTAGCTTTAATTTTTTAAATATATTTTTAAAGAGACATAATTAAAGTCTACAAATATTAGGGGTGTTCATAACCGGGTACTCGAGATTTTGGGTACCCGAAATTTTCAGGTACCAAAATATCAGCCCATGACCCGGCCAATAAAAATCGGGTACCCGCAATTCGTGTACCCGTAAAATTCGTGTACCCGTAAAATCGGGTATAGGGTACCCGGTTTAATTTTTATATTTTTTTTAATTTTATTTTTTAAAAAATATTTAAAATTTCATGATATATATTTTAAACACAAAATTATTAATTTGAGATAGGTTTTAAAGATAAATATTTGAATATATATACATATATTAAAGTTTATCGATAAAAAATATATTACTCTCGATCATAATTTTTCTTTTAAATCTAATATTCGTAAATTAATATAATTATTTATAAAAATTCAAAACTTAAAAGTATATAATGCAAGTATAAAAAGAAGTTAAGGATTTAAAATTAATTTTAGAGAAAAATAATAAAAATATATAATAAAAATATAATTTAAAATAATAAAAATATATATTTATTAAAATTATCGGGTCGAGTCGGGTACCCGGTTCTTAAAAAATTTCGGCCCTGACCCGGCCCAACTATCCGAGAAAAATATAGGACGGGTACCCGTCCCGAAAAATTCGGGTATTTTATTATAAATACCCGGTAATTTTTAGTCGGGTAGGCGGGTCAACGGGTCGGGTATTTTTGAACACCCCTAATAAATATAAATAATTTAAAATTCATATGGCAGGTAATACGATATGAGTAAGGTTTTAAATCCATCACCTATCAGCTACTCATTCATGATGGACGGCTTTTTACATCCACATCCGTCCACTATACACTAAACTTATACTCATCCTCACTCAATTGAAACAGATACGATACAAAATTCACAAAATTATACTCATCTCTCGTCCTATAAATTATAAGGGTAAATTATATAAATAGTCACTGAACTTTTAAGTTAGATTCATTTTAGTCACTGAACTTTTAAAATATTTGATAAGTCACCCAATTTTTAGTTTGTATTCAATAAGGCCACTCAACTTTTAATTCGCATTCGATACAATCCCTATCATTAAAAAAACCTTGATTCTTCCTTAATAAAAAATGGACAAATTACAATAATATTCACTCAACTTTCTTCTTACTCTTATTTTTATCACTAAATTTTTTAATTTAATAACTTAACTTTTGAATTGTTCATATTTTGGTCACTATCAAATGACAGGATTATACAATTTAAAAAATTCGACCAATCTTTAAAAATTCATGAAATATTTTTATTTTATTATTAAATTTATCATATTATTTCATATTTTAATATATAAGTTATTTTTTTATTACTATGTTTACTATCTTTCTATGTTTAGATTTAGAAAAAAATTTAATAATACACATAATAATAATAATATTTTCTTAAATAAAAAATATATGAGTAGTTTTTTTAATTTTAATTATATAAAGTTTAAAGATTACAAACAAAATAAATATGAGCATAGATAAGGTTGAAAATTTTTGAAAAATGTAGTTGTGAAATTAAACAAATTTATGACATTGTCTATATTTAATATCGCACTAAATTCGTATTTAGCGTGTGATTGTTTCTCTCATGTAAGTTGTGATATTAAAAAATATAGTATTTAAATATTTAATATTTAAATATTTTTATCATACATTTAATATCCAATATTTAAAATTCGAATATTTTTATTTAAATGTTTAATATTCAAATTTTTATTAAAATATTAAATATTAAAATATTGTTATTCCGATATTAGTTATTTTTATAAAAAAAATCATATATTAAATATTTAAATAAAAATATTATTATATTAAATATTTAAATAAAAATATTCAAATATTAAATATTTAAATAAAAATATTCAGATATTAAATATGTGATTAGAAATCTTTCAATAAAAATATTTAAATATTAAATATACGGATATTAAATAATTGATTAATCTTTAAACAATTATTTTAGTTAATTTATAATTTTAGATTTTTTAATTTTTTATCTTATATTGTATCAATTAAATCAAATAATTGAAATGTTTTTATTCGAGTAGTAATTTTTACTTTTTTATGAAAATATGAATTGTGATAATATGGTAAATTTAATAAGAAAATAAAAATATATTTTCCAAATTTTTTAAAGATTGATAAAAAATTTTAATTTGTATATCATGCCATTTGATAATGATCAAACCATAAATAATTTAAAAGTTAAGTTATTAAATTAAAAAGTTTATTGACCAAAATAGGATTAAGAAGCAAGTTGAGTGATTAGTATTGTAATTTGCTCATTTTTCATGAAGAAAGAATCCATTTTAACTGAATTTTTAACAGTAGAGAACGTATTGAATGCGAACTAAAAGTTGAGTGACCTTATCGAATGCAAACTAAAAATTGAACGATTTTATCGAATATTTTAAAAGTTCAGTGACCAAAATAAATCTAACCTAAAAATTTAAAAACTATTTATTTATATAATTTACTCAAACTATAAATACAAAAAATTTAGGGTTTTTTTTCTTCTATTTTTTCTTCCTTAGTTTTAACTAATAATCAAATAAATATAATATTACTTCCTAAATTGATGTAGAAAATGTAAAACCAATCTTAAAAAGAAGTTGCTCATAAAATCTTTAGTAGTTTAATTTTTCCATAAGAGCATGGTATCGTTAAATGCTATTAAATTCATCTCGTTTAAGATTAGATCGAAATAAAAGCTTCTACCTAAAATCTGGCCCATCAAAAATTAAGAATATTTAATTATCTTTAGAAAAATTTAGAACGAGTTACGTACACTATTAACGCAGTATATCGATACATATTATTAGATTTTTAATAATTTTAAATTATTATTAACCATTTGAATATATAATTAAAATTATTTAAAAAATTAAAAACTTGATTTAATAAATCATTTATATTTATTTTTTGATACTTTTATTTAAAATATTAAAATCAAATCCCAAAAACTAAAAAAAAGCTTATATTCATTATCTAAGTAAATGATTCTAATCCCATCAGCACTCTTCAGTCAGATCCGTTTCATTCCAATTCAAGTGAACAGTGAAATAACTTCCGCTTATAAAATAATTTTATACAAACATGCATAAAAAGGATTGGATTATAGAATAATAATTCAAATTAGGATATGGGTGTTTTACTCGATCCGGTCGGATTCTGATTTAATCTGATTTGATCTAATTGAGTTGGATTTTTTTAATGATAAATCAAGTTCAGGTCAGGTTTTTATTGAGGGAGGTCGAGTTCAGTTTTAGGATGTAAAATATCTAATCCGACATGGATTAATTATATAATTTTTTAAGAATATTTATAATAAAATTTCTTTATCTTTATTTTTTTATAATTTGGTCATTAAAATAGAATTTCTTATTTATAATTTAGTCTCTAAAAGTATATTTTTATAATTAAGCCCCATAAAATTATTTTATATAACTCTGGTCGAGATCAAGTTTAGAATATTTATTTTTAGATTGGGTCATTTTCAAAAAAATGTTTGGGTCAAATCATGATCAGATTTAAGATATTTATGTTCGGGTCAGGTTCAAACCCGACCCATGTCCATATCTAAATACAAAAAGAATTCGAACAAATGTATATTATATTTTTTTGCTTAATAGTAAAAAAATTACTCAATATATATCTTTTTTCGGTTTGGTATCTAATATTTTTCAGGTCACTTTAATGTCTAACATTTCATTTCGTAACTTAAATAATTTTTTTACCAATTATAATTAAAAAAATTATTTAATAAAATATAACACATGACATATTTTACTTATTTTCTGTTTTTTAAGTTATAAATTTCTTAAAAACTGAAGTTTTATTTTTTTTTCAATCACATCTTGTGCGACATCCTTACATATCGATGGTTCACTATTCATCACCCAAACTTCATGTTCCTTATTATTTAGTATCTCTCACCCTGTAATCATCAATTAAAAGTTCAATCATCTTTTTTTTTTCGATGTTTGTCAGCGATGCAATTAATAATTTATTCGTTAATTTTTTACTATAAAAAATTGATTTAAACTGTTATATAAAACATTAAATACTAAAATAACTAAAAAAATATTACACTAAACTAAAAGGATAGATTTTGGGATTGTTTTATAACACAGTAGGGTACAAGGGGTACCCATGTATATCGGCCTGCCCTTAGGGTACATGAAATAAATTTCTGGTTATTACCAGGGTCACTGTAGGGATGGTATTGGATCTGGGATCCGACTCGAACCCATAGATTTATATATGTTTTATAGGTTTGGATCCTAAAATTTTATACTTGAAAGATTTAGACTAGATTTAGATCTTCTAATTAAAGTACGGATCTAAATTTAGATCTAACACTACGATCTGAACCTAGACTCAGACTCATTTATCTATTTATTAAAAAAATACATATTTTATTTTAAAATATATAAAAATACCTTAAATTTTATATTTCACATTATCCTTATTCAGGAGGTCATTCATACATTGAGAAAGAAGAAAGACTTCATACCTTGGATGACGATTAAGGTGGATTTAGAAAAAAGCCTACGACAGATTAAGCTTGGATTTTATAGCTAATTCTCTTTATGGGTTAGGGCTTCCTGATGAGTGTCCAAAAGTATTATTTTTATTACCTTTTTACTCTTATTATCGTTAGAATTAAGCATAATATTAATTGCATAATTAGTCATTCTTGCATATTTATATAATTTTTTTAATTATTATATTTAATTTATATTTTGGGTTAATTGCGTGAAAAAGGATATTGTGATTGTGTGTTTCCTTATTTATAGGATTTGATGCCAATTTGAAAGGAATCACAAGGAGATACAGTTAATTTCAAAAGACATTGACAGATTCTAGGAGATTGGACTTGATAAGGGAAATAAAGATTTGAATTAATTTAAAATCTCTAAAGAGGTAATTATCTTTTTATCAAATTAATTCTTATCACATAATTTGACCAAGTAAGATCCTATTAAAAAGGGAGATGTCGTCCTAAGCAAAGAGGAGGCTGGATCGAGCAATTGAGAGAAAGAAAGAAAGAAAGGAGTCATCGATTTTTTCTTCTTTATTTTCTCTTGTTTTGTTCGAGTGATGAGAGGATTATTTGTTGGATACTTTTGCCCAGTCATAAACTAATTTAAAGTTGACTTGTGTTACTTATTTTATGGTTTGATTTAAGTTTGAATTCTATCTAAGTACTTGGAGTGTTCTTAATTAAGACTTGTCTATTCTTGGTACATATTTGGTTTGCAAGAGAATTGAGAAAGGACCTCGATAAATAATCTATTTATCTAGTTTCGGGAAAATTAGATTCACGAAACGAATAGACATGGTTCAATCCAAGTGCATGAGAACTAATTCGTCTTAGAGATAAGTGCAGGATTTCAACGGTTAATAGAAGCGCAAGAAAGTTATTGTGCACCATTGATTAACGCAAGGATTTATCGTCAAAGGTTGTGCAATTAACAGAGTTTCAGGTTAGGGATAATAGGGACCACTGAAGAACGCTTTGTCGAGTCTTAAGGATAGTCGCTCAAATTGCCCGAGCAATTCCCTTAGTTGCAATTGCCCAAGCATTCGGATGAATTGACTAGGCAATCTGACTAAGCCCAATTACCGGAACAATTGAGTGGTACGAGCACCCCACTTACAAGGACGTATCCATTCGATCGTCATTCTATAATTCAGGATAACCCAACCTAATCTATCTAATTGATTATTCTAATTAGTTCAACTTGTTTATTTTATTATTTATTTTAATTAAATCAATTCTATAAATCAATTGTGTCTTTATTTTCAGTACAATAAATTAGATTCTAGAAGAAGCATCAATCTCTATGGAGACGATATCTAAATCTATACTATTACTTGTGATGTGTTCACTTACATCGTTTGCGTAGCACTAAAATCATGCAACATTTCCTGACCGCTTTATTTGGTGGATTTTAAAATGTATATCTTCGGTTACTACAAGAATTGTCTAGAATGGAGAGATGATAGATTCGTTTCAGCCTTCTCGTGGGGTGAGACAAGGGGATCCAATTTCGCCTTATTTATTTATCATTTGTATGGAGCAGTTGGCGAAGGCTATTGATCGGCGAATCCTTGATGGACAATGGAAGCAGATTTGACTTTCTCGTGGAGGCCCGGGCTTACCGCACCTATTCTTCACGGACAATCTGGTGTTATTTGAGAAGGCGTCGTTGGAGCAGGCTAAAATTATTCATGAAGTCCTTCAGAATTTATGTATGTCGTTAGGACACCGGGTTAGTGTTTCTAAAACCCAGATATTTTTTTCTAATAATTGCAGCTTAGAGCAGAAACAGGACATAGTAGACCAGTTTGGGTTTGAGGTAGTGAATGATTTAGGGAGGTACTTGGGTGTGCCACTCCTACATAAGTGTGTTACACGGGCCACTTACCAATATCTGATAGAGAAGATTGATCAGCGCTTATTGTGTTGAAAAACAAAATCATTGGCACTAGCAGGAAGAATTACTCTGACAAAAGCAGTGTTACAGGCTATACCAATTTAAACAATGCAAACTACCTGGCTTTCGAAAGGTATTTATGATGATATTGAAAAACGCATTCGTTGTTTTGTTTGAGGTATGACACCGGACCATAATGCTATTAACCTTGTAAAATGAGATACTATGAAGAAGCCGTCGAATATGGGAGGACTAGATTTCCGTGATGTGCAGAACCAAAATTGCGCTTTTATTATAAAGGTAGGATATCACTTGATTTGTAGTATGGACAAGCTATGGGTAAAAGTACTAAGGGAAAAGTATAAATGGGTTGAAGAGTTGTCTAGTGAAATTTATCGACAGAATTCCTCGAGGCTTTGGCAAACTGTGAGTCATTATTGGAAAGTAATAAAGCAAAGCGTGTGTTGACAAGTCCGTAACGGGTGAAAAGTCGATTTTTGGTGGGATGTGTGGTTAGATGGGAGAGAGTCTTTGACGAAAAAATGCTTTCTACCCGGTGATCCCCCTCAAATGAGAGTTATTAGCATGCTAACGAAAACATGGTCTTAGGATTGGAGCAAGCTTGCGTTAACATTGCCTTGCGAGTTTGTAGATCGACTAGCAAGCGTTATTCCGCCACACGCTGGATTTGGGAATTACTTGTTAGTTTGGAGATGGAATGAGACACGTACATTCATAACCGCATCGGTTTATCATGCTCTGGGGCCAAAGGTGCTACTTGAGAAGGATGATTCATGAAAGTTCATTTGGCGCCTATCAGTTCCGCAGTGAATCAAAACTTTTTTATGGCTAGTAAACCATGTTAGGTTGATGACGAACAAGGAAAGAACCTGCAGACATTTCTGTAACTGTAGCCTATGCCCTATGTGCGACGTAGAAGATGAGGATATAAACCATGTATTGAAAAAGTGTGGCCAGGTGAGGTAGGTTTGGGCTAAGCTGGTGCCGTAAAACCTATGAAGTAGCTTCTTTAACGCGAGTGACCGCGATTGGTTGCAACCCAACTTGAAGAGTTGGGCTAAGCTGGTGGATGGTATTGTTTGCAACAACTTGTTGGATCCTTTGGAAGAGGCGATGTGTTTATGTGTTTGATAGCATAAGGGAATTAGTTGGTAAAATTATGGATTAATGTATGTGATAAGTGCTTAGAATAGTTAATATTTTGTGTCTAATTACTCCTTGATTTGATGAATTAAGTTACTGATCTTAGTGTTTTCGTATATTTTTGTGCAGGACTGTGATTCTGGAAATTGTACTTAAATGGCTGATTTCTGAAGTTTTTTTTATTTTATTTTTTGGATTGTGTCTAGATTGGTGGACACGAATTTAGGCATAAAAATCTGACGTGACACTCAGTCAGCAGCTTCTAAAAAATGACATCAACAAGCGCATGATAGCTTTTCAGCGTCCCATATAGCTTATCAGTCGAGATTTAAATTTTAAATAGGATTTATCTTTTTGTATTTGATTTAAATATATTTAGGATTATCTTGAATTGATCCCCTTATTTTAGGGTTTGTACAAGGCTATAAATACCCACCTTGGGTAGCCTAGAACTTATCCTTCTTTTTCCTGAATTCCATTTTTTTGTTCTAGGTTTTGTAAAAGTTTTCTTTATTTATTTTTCTTTATTTATTTTTTTCTTATTTTATTTTATTTATTATGTCGAGCATAATTCTTTCCATAATTATGCTCGGTTAATTTCTCTATAGTCAAGGGCTTAAGCAATGACTCGATCTAAATGTGAGGATTGAAAAGCGCACAAATAACTTCGATTTTTATTTCTTAGTTTTCTTTGAACTTATTTCCAAAATTAAATTGATTTCAAAACTAAAGATTGACTTTAGTCAAGACGTTGATTTGATTACTTGTGTATGGGAGGAAAGATCGACTATTGAAGAAATTCGCCTTCCTGAGAACACATTTAGCAAATTGATTGTTAAGAAGAAAACTAAGATTGAATCAATTATTATTGAAATAACATAATCCAAGTCGGTTTTAATGATTTAAACGTTTTTGTCTACAAACATTGATTTGGTAGATTAATCTATGAAAGCAATATCAAAGAGAGCACTTGAGTGTTCGGTTTGGAATTTTTGCTTCAAGGATTGAGCCTTGAATGCTAAGTACCGACATAAAATCCCGAAGTGAAAATCTTTTTCTGATGATCAATTAAAATGAGTAAAAGCGAAAGCCTAAGACTAGTTTCCATTATATTTAAATCACTTTCTTTATTTTATTTCATCTTCAATTACTTAGTCTTATTTTATTTAAACAATCCCTTTTTACTCAAACAACATTCAACCTTCTTGGATCACCAATCAAACAAGCGTAATCAGGAAGTTTCTAGTCCCTGTGGGATCGACTCTTACTTCTCACTTACTAAATTTAATTTCCTATTTATTATTTCAGAATAAGAAAATTATTTTTGAAACTACACGACGCGTGTCAGTGTGGCGTATGCAAAGGAAATTGTGGCTACCATGGAAATCCACAAACAATAGCAGTAGAGAGGGTTGTGTAAATAATGGTACCGAACAGATAATGATGAGTTAAAGTTAATACGGATGGAGCGGTGGGAGTAAATCCTTTGATTGCAACCATCGGAGAATCATTCAGGACACCGAGGGTGAGTGGATTCGTGGTCTTGGGCGACGCATTGGCTGTTGCTACGTGATTTGCACGGAATTATGGGTTGTTTTTGACGGCTTAACCTTGGCCTAGGACTTAAGGTACCGTAAGGTGGTGCTTCAACTTGACAACACTACGGCTATGGCTTTGATACAGAGGTTGTTGGTTGATGTTGTCCATCGCAATCTTATTCAAATGATTAGTGGGCTATTTGTACGTGCTTGGGACATTAGGATTATGCATGCGGTAAAAGAGGCTAATGGTGTAGCATACCTGTTGGCTAAGATCATGCGAAATACTAAGGGTTTTGTGCGGGTGTTCTTGGAACCACTTAATGCAGTTTGGACTTTACTTGATCGGGACAAGTCCGCAGGTTTGGCTTGATGTTGTGTGTGTTTTAAGTATTTGTTTAAGTTTGTATAATGTCACTACGAGTACTCTTTTCCTCTAATTAAGTTTAGGGAGGTTTTTAATGAGACTCGTAGTTGCATTCCTTTTTACATAAAAATAATAAATAATAAATATTATTGACATGTTATATAAGAAAGTTATTATATTACATAATCTTAATATTAATATTTAATTTTCATAAAATATTTTTTCTCTTTGGATGATGTTTTTTATTTGTTTTAGGATGTTTATGATTTAAGTAATAATAAAGACTAACACTCTAAAGTTTGAAGTACAATACACGATTTGTGATAATATAATATTTCATAATCTACATTTCTTAATGCTCGTGTTATTTAAAAGATATTTGTATAATTGTTGAGTTTTTTTAAAGATTTTAGTTTATCATTTTTTTTATTCTGATACTAATTAATTAAAATTAATATTTTTCATTAAGTTGTGATTTAAAATTAATTAATGACATATTTATTACGTTAAAAAATAAGTCGAACGATCGTTTTAATGTACTCGTTTAAGATCCGAATCTATAAGATCTATTGGATCTAGATCTGGGTCTCAATTTTCTCGACCTACCGATCTGAAACTGATCAAGATCCAAGATATAAAATGAATCTAAATCTGAATTCAACTGAATCCGATCTAGATCCGACCCGTTGTGATACTTGCCCTTGGGTACAAAAGTGCTTTCCCTTTTAACTATTTAAATTGAAGGACCCCACAGGCCAAAACCACGACCTTTTTCATAGGAAAAACAAAACAAGAGCACCACAGATCCTGGAACTACATCTCAAAATACAGACATCAAACCCGGAATCCATGTATGGCTCCGACGTTTCTGAAAGCAACCAGATAAACTACTTCAAGCCTTCTTTCAAAAGAGCTTAGTTTTATTTTTTTTGCTTTTTCCTTAACTCCGTTCTTTTTTTTTTTTCAGGTCAACTGTTATTGTCTGTTACATTCATTCAAAGGAAGATATCATTAATTTAGTTTTCAATAAACAAGTGATTAAGTATCTTGTTTGATTCGGATTTGAATCTTTATTATCGTGGAGGGGGTAATTTCCTGATGAAAGTCAGAGTCTTGTTTCTGTTTCAACAATGCAAGGGGGTGTTCAGATCCATCATAGAGGCTGGGAACATATTTTTCCTGGATTGTAGCAACTTTTCTTGGTGTCTTTTATGGGATTAAATCGAAACCGTTTAAGATCATTTGCTCCGACAAAGTCCAAGTCTTTGTTCCATAGATATCTTCAAACCATGAAGTGAGTTCCCTTTTCATATCATTGTCTGTTATTTTCCCCAGATTATATTTGTAGATTATGGATCTGGGTACTCGGTTTTTCATCTTATTATTACCAGAAATATAGCAAAGTAGAAACCTTTTAAAGGGGAATTTCAAGTCATGAAGTGAATTCCCTTATCCCTTTTCAAGTCATGCTGTACAAACCACTCAGACATGATGTTAATGTGTAATAAGTTCATATTCTGCAAATATCTAAACCAGAAAGTATAGCCATTTTCTGATGTATTGGTTTCAATGTTACTTTCATGTTTTATGTGTGTATTGCAATATACTTGAATGTGTGCAAATGTAAGAAATGTCACCATTGTTTTCCCCTTTCTATGTTTATTACCTTGTTGGAGATGCTTAGTTTTGTGTTGTGTCTCTTGGTGACATACTTTTCTACATTTTCTCAGAGCAAGAAAGTTTTTCGGTGTTTCTATTTCGATCCTCCTTATAAACTTGGCTGCCATTATGGAACGTGCTGATGAAAACCTCCTTCCATCTGTGTATAAAGAAGTCAGTGAAGCATTCAATGCCGGGCCATCGGATCTGGGGTATCTCACCTTCATAAGGAATTTTGTGCAGGGGTTGGCATCTCCCTTGGCCGGTGTACTTGTAATTAACTATGACCGCCCGACGGTTCTTGCTATAGGCACGATGTGCTGGGCTGTATCAACCGCTGCAGTGGCGGGAAGCCAACAATTCTATCAGGTTGCAATGTGGAGAGCAGTCAATGGCTTTGGACTAGCAATTGTAATTCCAGCACTTCAGTCTTTCATAGCTGATAGTTACATGGATGGTGTGAGAGGGGCTGGATTTGGAATGCTAAGCCTTGTTGGCACCTTAGGCGGCATCGGTGGTGGTGTGGTTGCTACTGTAATGGCTGGTCAGCAGTTCTGGGGTATGCCTGGATGGCGTTGTGCCTTCATTTTGATGGCAACTTTAAGTTCATTTATTGGACTCCTTGTGTTCCTTTTTGTTGTTGATCCAAGGAAAAAAATCGGTCTTAATCAATATTCCAGCTTCAATTTAGAAAGGTACTAATCGGTCGGTTTCAATATCTTATCACCCTGTAAATTTGGTGATTCTGCTACTTTCTTTTGCAGGGATGAGTTGGTAAAACAAGGGAATGCTCGTGTCTCGTCTGTTTGGTCCGAGTCCTGGACCGCTACAAAAGCTGTTATAAAAGTTCCAACTTTTCAGATAATTGTGTTGCAGGGAATTGTGGGTTCATTACCATGGACTGCCATGGTGTTCTTTACCATGTGGTTTGAACTAATCGGTAAGTACATTCGCCATTACCGGTTTATTGCTCGATCTTTGATGTCTTTATATCTTTTCTTTTTCCTCAGGTTTTGATCATAATTCTACAGCAGCACTTTTAAGCTTTTTTGCTGTGGGGTGTGCAATGGGATCCTTTCTTGGTGGGCTAATTGCAGATAGACTGTCACAAATTTATCCCCACTCTGGCCGTATCATGTGTGCACAATTCAGTGCTTTCATGGGCATCCCATTCTCAGTCTTCCTTCTTAAAGTGATCCCGCAATTGGCGAGCAGCTATTACACCTTCGCCATCACCCTGTTTCTGATGGGCTTAACCATCAGTTGGAATGCTACGGCTGCAAATGGTCCTATGTTTGCTGAAGTTGTCCCTTCTAAACACCGGACCATGATCTATGCATTCGATCGTGCCTTCGAAGGATCGTTGTCTTCTTTTGCTGCTCCCTTGGTTGGCATCCTATCGGAGAGTATGTTCGGTTATGATTCCAAATCCATCGATCCACTCAAAGGCTCTCCGCAGGAGGCGTTTGCCTTGTCTAGAGGACTGTTATCGATGATGGCAATTCCTTTTGGCCTGTGTTGTTTGTGTTATACGCCGTTGTACAAACTCTTCCGGCGAGATCGTGATAACGTTCGAGCGGCAACTTTGAAAGAGGAAGAGATGATTTGAGTGGGTACTTGGTTATTTTTGAGAGCTTAATTCACAATATCTTTTCAATATGAGGCATGTATGTACTATATAATTGTAAAACCATTTTTTATCACAAACCATTTAGGTTGATGAGCATAAATACATATTCTACACATAAAATAAAGGCACATTCGATTCGATATCATTGACATCTTGTAAGCTAATAAGTAGAATTAAGCAAAACCTAAGATGAGCATGCCATAACCGAAGGCTAATCCTTCGAGAAGGCTCCGAAGATGATCTAATTCCATAGATGTACCCAAGGAATCATTTCAATTACGGGAATGAATGAAACGGATGGATGATGTTCAACAAGCACATTGGACGTCCTATATCAAAGGGTTAAGAAAAAGAATGAACATATACTACCTTATAATCACCGATTCACCGCATCGGAAATCTTGTATCTTTGCACAGTAAAGCAAAAGTAGGTGAAAGAAACAAAGATAATGTATGCATTTTCAGAGAAAGTGAATCTCATAATAAGTGCATTAAATTCAGTCAATCAACTCTATCCCAGTTCCACATTAAAATGATATATGCCACAGAAACATACAACAGCATAAGGAAAACTACAGCGAAACGTTGAAGGGAGTTTATCTGGTTGGTCTTTAGGAACACGAGACAATTAAAGCGGAT
This sequence comes from Abelmoschus esculentus, assembly GCA_035048815.1. NCBI lineage: Eukaryota > Viridiplantae > Streptophyta > Magnoliopsida > Malvales > Malvaceae > Abelmoschus > Abelmoschus esculentus. The sequence continues at coordinate 3,378,495 of JAUCBN010000026.1, read as the reverse complement.
GAAAGAAGGTAATTTCAGGAATGTAATACAACCCGCAGAAACTCAAGTGTTGGCATGTGTTCATTTGCAGTTTCAGCTAACTTGCAAAAGCTAGATACACCGGGCGAAAAAGTTTTGACCAACATACCCACCAGACATAGCCCTCCTCACATTAGATTCAAACATCTTTGGGTTATCCCTCAACACTGCAGCAGCTTCATGGTTGAGGGGATCCTCGTAATTTGGTTCCTGCACACAGTTCGAAGATTCAGTTATCAGTAGCTGTAAAATCCTAGAATTAGTGTCAAAACTACACTATGCATTACCGTGAAAAGATGATACAACCCGTAGATTACGGTATTTATATTGAGCACAGGTTTCCAGTCTTCACGTAAAATGTTCAGGCATACATTTCCTTCCAAATCGATGTTAGGATGGTACACCTGGAAATTGGAGTATAACACGATACATGCCAGATAAAAACATGAATTCAACGAAGAAACAGATGGTTTAGAAGAAAATAAGAGAAGTCAATTTACCTTGGTCTTGCACTTAACTTTGGGTGCCTCATGCGGATAGATGGGAGAAACTTGAAAGGAGAACAAAAACATGCCACCGCTGTAACAATAGCAAACGATCATTTGAATACATGTTATGTTAGCATTATTACTAATACGAGAAATGGAACGTAAAGCAACAATTTGAAAAATAAGCACGGATCTCCCAATAATTAAGAACTTTAACCGAAAGATTTATGCTAGAGAGCGAAAGACAACTCGTTTCACAATAAAAAGGCATGAAAGAAATTCCTTACAAATAATATCCTTCATCAGGCCGAATTGAAACCTCAAAATTCATCAGGTTATCATTTCCATTAGGGAATGTTATGGCACAAGACTTAGGCAGGTTCAGCTCAGAAATATCTACATATAGAAAGTCAAAATAAAGCATGAGAAACACATCAGGATCAAACACAGATCCTCTCGAGCCAGTAGATCCGAATCCGATGCTAGAACAACATAAATTTAAATGAACAGCTAAAGCCAATAAAATCACCAAGAACATATTAAAAGCAAACCTTTGTGCAAACGCAACTCTCCTGGACTTTGCTTTTTAGCAGGAACTCCCCCATTTGCATTTTCAGCAAGTTCTCTCTGCTTTTCCTTTACTTTAAACAGACGAATCATAGCTCCTACATACATATATTAACATCTAAAGTAAACCCACAACAAATTCCAGTTACTGCATCAAAGCAACATCAATTAAAAGCCTAAAGATTCTAGACTAAAGCATTAAAATAAAACACTTGTTCATAACAAACCCTAACTGAAAAATCCACCCTTTATAATTAAACCCAGTTCCCATACTTTCGAGCCATATACAAACAGAAATTTAATTTCTTCAAAGAGTAAAAAAATCCACTGTTCTAGCAAAGTCGAAACTTTTTGACAAGACTAAATTAAATCTAGTTTAGAAACAAAAGCGACAGAAAGTTGAACAGCAGAGAAGAATCAGACTTAAATTCATTCTAACAGATCATAATTCAAGATAAGCTAGCAGCTAAAAAACTATACTTAGATCGTCGCAGAAGAGAAAACTAATCCGATCTGAGAAAAAGACTTTCAGGAATCAAGAGCGATTGAAAGGGTAGGTGGAATTGCAGCAAACCTGTTCGAAGAAAAGCCGAAGAGAGGAAAAGAAGGAACTGAGTGAATTTTTTTGCTTGCAACAGAAACTACAAGGGAAATTGTTGAAGACGAGAAACTGGACCAAAGGAGGGTCTTTGGATATGGATTCCCGAAGGAAAGAGAGAGGAAAGAACTGACATGAAAGGTGGACCCACTTCTTCTTTTTCGGCCTTAGTTATGTAAATCAAACAATGTGCTTCGAAAATTCATACTTGTTTGGTATGGTAGAGATTTCATTGTTAGATTTGTTTTCTAAATTATACATATTTTCTCTAATTATTTTTAATGTTATTTTATTATAATGTTTTATTTAGTTACTAATTTCATTATATCTATTATGTTTGTATTTAAAAATTTTAAAAACATTTTCTTGTATGTTTATTTTAGTAATTTTAAAAATAGTTTTAAGATAACAAATTTTTTCGTATTAAAGACCTATGTAATTTTGTGAAATAAAGCTTTGTTAGGAGTAAGAATGTCGTTGAAAGACAATTGTTTTACTCACGTGAGCGGAATGTAAAACATATCGATTGAAAACTGAATCTATCTTTTCGACTCATCGATAGCTATCAATAGGTTTAGCCCAATCCTTCGAATATCACCAAGAGTTACAAATACTCACAGAGTAAGAGATAATAAAGGAGGACGAGAAGGGAAAGATATTCTTTCACTTTCTCTTTCTTTCACACTACGATCACTATATTAGATGCGGTTCTTCATTTAAATTTTCAAAAATGAATCTGTAAAACCGTAACAACTATCTCAATCGTCATTTTCATCTTTCATGTTTGATGTTTACATCAACAATTGGTACGATGAATGTAAATATCATTTTAATGAATAAAAATCGATTATAATAACTTTATAGAATTAAGACTTAATGCATATAAACCGTCTAAGCAATAAGCCGTTAATTTATCAAGAATATAAATTTATATCTTTTAGTCCGTTACTTAGTTACTTACCATTTGTATCAATGATGCCTCGATTGGTTACTAAATATATAATTTAATATACACGTATTGAGTAAGCGTGCAAAATATAAAAATATTGAATATAGGTCGAGAAGATGAAGAATAAAAAATCTCATTAAAATTTTATTTATAATCTCGAATCTAAATATTAACTAGAAAAACATTTAGCAACTTATGGTGAAGGGAAATCAAACAAAGAATAGAAGAATGAGAATCATGGCAAGAATGATTTCTCTTCTCCTCGTGACCATGTTCATAATCATTTACATAAATTAGGAAAATAAACTATATAAGATTTAATTTAATACTATATGCTACTCCAAATATAATATAAAAATAAAAATTCAATTTAAAATAATATTTTTTTCGTATTAAGTGCTCTTTAGTTAAAAATTAAATTTAATCTGTCAACCCATCAATAGTTATCGTTAATTTAACTTAATACTATAAAATAATATCGAGGTTATAAATACTCATAAAATAATCTTATAACTACAATTCCTCCAAAGGAGAGTGTACTAGAGGCTCTTACAACCTAACAAAATAAAATTTTGTCTAGAGCTATAATGCCTTGAAGGGCAATTATCTCACCTGTGTAACTAGACTGCAAAGCCTATTAATTCGTTAATAGTTATCATTAGGTTTGATTTCGTCCCGTATAATAATATCAATGGTCATAAATAACTATAGAATTAAAGAAATCGAAAAAGAGAAGAAAAAAAGATTTTTCCTTTTACTTTATCTTCTCTCAATACAGCTATCACATTAATCATAATTCTTCGTCTAAATCTATAATGATAAATCGTTTAAAATCATCCCAATTATTTCGGTTGTCACAGAGTCATTACTTTCTTCTTAAAAGACATGTCTAATAGGATGTACAGCGCTATCGTATACATATATCAAGACCTTCATTTTTCTTTCCGATGTGGAATTAATGTTCTTTGCCTCTTTTTAGATGTGACACTATCTTCATCTTCATGTTCTGTCTTCTGATTCTCTGTGCATCAACAAATTTTATCACAAATCATTAGAAAAATCTTCGGTCAATAAAATTATTTTTGATAAAAAATTATTTGATTTTGATAGAAAAAGATGAATTATATGTTAGTTCTTTAAAAAAATTTATTCGATATTATTTTATTTTTAATATTTAATTTTGTTAATTTTATACAAGTTATTAAAATAATCATCAAACGAATTATTTGACTTTGATAAAAAAAAAATAAAAGGGAAGTTAAGTCTTTTAAAAAATACTCAATTTAGTCCATAAATTTTTTTATTTAATCTTAAAATATCAGGTTTTTATTTTAAAATTTAATTTGATATTTATTATTAGGGTAAACTTCTTCACAGGTCTCTTTTATTTTTGATCTATTCTGTTTTGGTCACCACTTTTGAAAAAAAAAAACCTTATTCAAATCACTTATGTTATCATATTATTTTGTTCATTGGGACATTAACCCACATTAACTTGATGACTTGACACATTATTAAAAAATATTTTTAATTTTGACCCTTAAATTTCTAAAATTTTATTTTACTTCTCCTTCTTTACAAAATACACAAAAAAATCTTCCCCAACCTTAACCCCTTGCCACCGTGTTCAGCCACCATGTTCAACCACCATTAGCCGCCACCGCTACTTTGTTCATAGCCACCATCAACACTGTCTCCACCAACATTTGAATTAATAGAAAACCTTTTTCTCTGTATCTATACGAATCAATATTATTACATTTTCATTCCTTACGGAGACCCTCAAGAAAAATCTCGAATTGGATCCCAAATTGACGGGTTAGTGTGAGCTTATCCATGCGGTTATGCATTCTTCGAATAGGAATCTATTTTCTGAAAGATCCTGGCTTTCATACTTTGGTGAGTTTCCTGAGATTCTTTCGATGACCTATGTTATGTTGAAGGAATATCTATATGATCCGATTGATTGCGTAAAACCCGCGGTAACAATGAAACCGAAAAAAATATACAGAAAAGACAGTACGTACGAATCAATCGTTTGAAAAGCCAATCTTTCGATAAAAACGCAGAGTTAATGAAAATGTTGGAGCTAAAAATTCAAAATTCGACCATACATATCCACATATTTGTAATTCAAATGAAAGAAAGAATTCCAATTAACACAACAATAAACCGAGTTTAAAGTGTTAAAATAGTTGAAGTTAATTTAAGCCATGCAAAAATTTAAAATTATATGGGTCAAAATTAAAATTAACCTTTTTACTAACATACCATGTCACCAAGTTAGGGGTTTAACAACCTAGTGACTAAAATGAAATGAAACGATAACATAAGTGACTTGAACTGTTTTTATTTAAAAAATTGGTGACTAAAATAGAATATACCGAAAATAAAAAGGATCTATGGTGAATTTTACCCTTATTGTTATTGATAATATTATTTTATTTAAATTTTAATATTAAATACATAAAATAATTATATTTAATCACTCTTACATTAAATAGATATATAGAATGAGTTAATATTTATGCACGTGTAATATATTTTTTATACAAATATGTTTATTTAAATTTCACAATATAAAATATAAATGTTTGATTCTAAACTTTAAATTTCTAATTTTTTCCCTAAATCTCAAATTTTATATATTAAGCCATAAATAAAACTATCAAGCATTAAATTATAATCATTTATAAAAAAAAATCATCTGTCAAAATATATTTTTTATAAAAAATTATAAAATATTTTTAAAATTTACTATTATGATCATATAATAATATTTATTTATTTTTAATAATTAATAAAATATATGTGCACCCTAAACTCCTAAAAATAACATTTTATTTAAGGTTGAGTATTCGATCGAGTTGAGTCAAGTTAAATCAAAAAGTTTTGAGTTATTCGAATTAACACATTCTATTTTATCATTTAAATTTTATTTGAAATTTTTTTGAATCAAGTTTATGAATTTCGAGTCAAGTCGAGTTTCGAAATTTTGTACAAATTTAATCATAATTATTTATAATATTACCGTTCAAAGTGATAAGAACTTCTTCCTCGTATGTTTTTTGCATGTGTAAATAAGATTTTTAATATAATTTAATAAATCGTCATAAAAAAATATATTTATAATGATATTTTTATAGATAATATTTTACTTCATTAAAGTAAGATCTCATTAAAAATTAAAAAGAAAGTGTCGTCGGAAAATAATGCAAAACAATCAATCTTGAAATCAAGGACAAACAAATATAAAACATTCATAAAATCAAATCAAATTGTTCATCTTCAGAAATCATAATATAGTAACATTTTGATTTCAAACAATTAAGACTAAATTACAAAATTTTTAAAATTCAGGGACAAAATGTGAACTTATCAAAATTTAGGAACTTAACTGAAACATTTAACAATTAGTACTACGTAGATTTGAATCTTGGCTTACACATGAAGGAAAATTATTATAATATAAATCAATATTTATCATTTAATGACTAAATAATAAAAGTTTAAAAGTTTAAGGACCTAATAGTAATTTTTAAAAGTTTTAGGTCTAAAAGAATGTTTATTTCATTAATAGGTTTTATTCTTAATCTTATGTTCATCTCAAAAAATAAGTTTTTAAAAAATAAGTTTGGACAGAGACAAAAAGATTTAGGAAGCTTCTGAATTTTATTAGTATGCTTATTTCCATAGAAATTTTTATTTTTCTTTATTTTGGGTTGTAAAAATCTTTGGATTGTTTAATCCAATTATTTTGTTTCTTGATTGCGATAAAATTATAATTTTTCTATGAATTTAATAAAAATTCAGTGGCTTTTGTCAAAAAAAAATTGCGACTGAATTAAAATTCAATTGAAAAAATTATGAAATAGTAATCAAAATATAAAATTTCAAATATTAAATTTTGGTCTTTCTAATCAATTGAAAAAATTATGAAATAGTAATCAAAATATAAAATTTCAAATATTAAATTTTGGTCTTTCTAATATTCGAACTTCTAAAGTTCAAAACCAAATCAAACTTAAAATTCATTCGAATTATATGCAAAACGCTAACTTTTTTAATTTTAAATTGAATTAACCGATTTTTTTTTATATCGAACGAAACACGGGTCTTATAAAAAACGAGACAGATCTGGCGTATCGCAGAACAAATAATTTTCTAACCTGATCGGATAAGGAATCCTATTACTAAATAAACCCTAAGAGAGAATCATTCTTGAAAATAACTATTAAAAAGGTTTTAAATATAAAATAGCCAAAGAGACAAGCAAGAGACAAGTGAGTTTTCTCCAACGATACAGTGTCTCTTGTCGTTCTTGTTATCAGAAATTATATAGTTCTATAACAATTCAATAAATACAGACAATTCTAAATTATTATTTTAAATTTATTTTTCATGATTTAATTATATTAATAAAAATAAATTATTTTAAAAACCTAAAACATTAACGTTATTGATTCAAGTGATAAACATCTTGATATCGATTAAGTGTATCTCAATTTCGAGATTTTGTGCCATATAAAAAATTCTCACAGAAAAACTCAACCATCAAAAACGGATCTACAACGTTAGTTAATCTGGATTAATTTGAACTAAACTCTAAAAATTCGATAAGAAAAATAAAAAAAATATCCCACTGAAATCATGACAATAACTCTAGTTTAGTAATGTATTAAATGTAAAAAAAAAAAAAAATGGTAATATATTAATTACTATCGGTATTAATCTAAGTGATAAATATTTTAATATCAATTAAGTATTTTTCGTATTATAGACTTTATATATAAAAAAATCTTTGACAGAAGACTCAATTAATAAAATTAAATATATAACGTGAATTAATCTGTAATATATTAATTACTATCGATATTAATCTAAATGATAAATAATTTAATATCAATTAAGTATTTTTCAGATTATAGACTTTATATATAAAAAAATCTTTAACAGAAGACTCAATCAATAAAATTAAGTATATAATAGAAATTAATCCGAATTAATTAAGATAAAACTCTGGATATTTGAGAGGATAACTTAAAAATATAAATATTTCAATAAAATTAGGACAATAACTCTCATTTAGTAATGCATTAAATGTAAGAAACTAATATGGTAATGTCTTAATATTTAATAGTATGTACAGCCAACCCTGACTAATCTATTTCCATTAGATTTAAAGGATAATACAAAGAAATAATAGTCCAAATAGTACATGATGATGAACGTGGGGCGTTATAAAAGATGCCGATGCTATAAGATGCCTAAACAGACGCAAATCTCAAAATCCGATCTTTGTCCTGGTCTTGCCTTCACCTCGGCACACATTAAAACCGATGCAGGTGTTCGTCATCAAGTTTTGGTAGTATTTCAGGAGTTGAATTACGTTAGATTTTGTCTTTCTTCCATTTTTGTCGGTGTCAAGAAATGGCTTCACTGAATCTGGGTTCTGGGGTTCAAGCTTACTGCAGTTTGGACAGAGTTTCTTCCAGATCTAAACCCTTCCATGCCCTTGCTTCCCTTCCTTTCAATCTTGTCCAAAACCAACCATTTTCACCTCTGAAGAAAGCTAACTTTACTTCTTCAATCGCCTGTGTTCTTACGAAAGAAGATGTTGTCAAGGAAGAAGAAGAAGAAGACCCGAAAAAAACAGGCTTTGATTTCGAATCCTACATGCTTCAAAAGGCAGATGCTGTTAACCAGGCCCTGGACTCGGCTGTTTCAGTCCAGGAACCTATAAAAATCCATGAAGCAATGCGGTACTCCCTTTTAGCAGGTGGCAAAAGGGTTCGTCCGGTGCTTTGTCTAGCTGCCTGTGAACTTGTTGGTGGTCAAGAATCCATGGCAATGCCTGCAGCTTGCGCTGTTGAAATGGTCCATACCATGTCTTTGATCCACGATGATTTACCTTGCATGGACAACGATGATCTTCGTAGAGGAAAACCGACTAACCACAAAGTTTTCGGTGAGGAAATTGCTGTGTTAGCAGGGGATGCTCTTTTATCATTTGCTTTCGAACATCTAGCTGTTTCTACAGTTGGTGTCACGCCTAGTAGAATTGTAAGAGCTGTAGGGGAGTTGGCTAAAGCTGTTGGGACAGACGGGCTAGTGGCTGGTCAAGTGGTGGATATAGCTAGTGAGGGACTAACCGATGTGGGATTGGATCATTTAGAATTCATTCACCTACACAAAACTGCTGCTTTGCTTGAAGCAGCTGTGGTCTTAGGGGCTATTCTTGGAGGTGGATGTGATGAAGATGTGGAGAAATTGAGGGAATTCGCTCGGTGTATCGGACTTCTGTTTCAGGTTGTTGATGACATTCTTGATGTAACCAAGTCATCTAAGGAGCTAGGGAAGACTGCAGGGAAAGATTTGGTGGCCAATAAAGTGACTTACCCCAAGTTGATGGGAATAGAGAAATCAAAGGAGTTTGCAGACAAGTTGAAGACTGATGCTGTGCTGTTGCTTCAAGGATTTGATCCTGCCAAAGCTGCTCCTTTGGTTGCTTTGGCTAATTATATAGCTTACAGACATAACTAAATGTATGTCTTTATTGGTGTATGCTTTATAATCTTGATGGTTTAAGGGAAAGATGTCATGTTGTGTTTGATCAAAGAAGCTTAGATTATGAAGCAGGTTGTGTTGTTGCAGTGTTGGAAAATTCATCTACAATGGTAATAAAGATAGAATTTGGTTCTCTCTCTATTCTGTAATTTGTTAATTCCTTCCTGATCGATGTCTCGAGTTACTTTTAAATTCTGGTTTCGTCCCTACTAATATTATATTATTGATGTGTGTGTCGATACTGACTTATGCAATTTTCTATGATTCATATAATATATAATATAGATGTTAAGTTATACTCGAAAAGTCTTTTACTCGTATCTCTTTAAATATACTTATATCCGTACTTTTGTTTATGAGTCGTAAGAAACATAATAAAATAAAAGTATTCTGATTAGCATGTAAACTTTTATTGTTAGGCTATTGATTTATATCATTATCGATAAACATTAATGAAGAGAGATTCTAACCCCTTATATTTTATATTATAATACTTTTAGTTATACCATCCATTCATAATATTAATAAAATTTAACTTGTATCTCTCAAAACTTTTTAAAAATTATATTAAATTTTAAATATTTTAATTAAATCCCTTGATTTTAAAAAGACTTTTATCAAATCTCTCAAATTATTAAAATTTTAATTTAAACCTTCATTTTTTGGCATTTAAGTTGAAATAGTTGAATATAGAAAGATAGGATCAAGTTACACAATGTAAAATTCTTTAAGTTTTATATGTTTTTTAGATCGTTGATGTCTGAAACGAATAACTCATATTAACTCCTTACTTTTTTCCCAAGTGATGATCTTCATATAAATGACTGTTAATCTGAGTTATCCATTTCTTTCGTCTAACGGTCTAAAAAACATATAAAATTATAAAATTTTACACTATATAATTTAATTTTATCCCATATATATATAAACCCCAACACATTGCCTACTATCCGCACCCACGTCATGGCAATAAGATTCCCAATACTCTATTCCTTGCTCTATATTGTAGAGAAATAATTCAGGCGTGCCATGGTTGAAGTTCATATAATCTGACATCATTGGCTGTTGAGTGAAAGCTGTTGAAGATGCATGGGATCACGATGGAACGAGGATAAACTTAGGGATGCCAAATTGTTTTATTTAAAAATTGTCAAGAATTTAAAAAATAATTAAATTAAAAAAATGGATTTTAATTTATTTGATTTTAAAATTGATAAAGGTTTGAAACGTAATGAAACCAAGAAAGTTTAAAGAGTCGAGGGTTGATTTCAAAGATTTTGAAATTGATTTTGAAATTGAAATTAGTGATTGTTATATTTAATATTCTTGATCCTAATTGGAGAGTATACATATTCTTCATATCCATCGTGATTGTAATGTTGTAATTGATCGTCTCACTTCGATGAGTCGAGGTTCTCTAATCGGTGAACATCTTAACTATCCTTATAATCTCAGGGATGTTATCAATACAGAAATTGTTGGTTTGGAGATAGACATCGGTACTATGAGGTGTTGATGGTGTAATCGTTACTCATAATGGTTAATCTTGTGTTGTCATGGTACGTAAGCTAGGTTGCTTTCTTGGTTTTAATGTTTTTTTGACAGTTTGGTCTAGGTTAATCTTATTTTTGACTTGTAAATACTTTCATGTTGTACTCTTCTCCTCCGTTTAGGATTAGAGAGGTTTTTAATGAGGCCAATGGTAGTATTCCTTTGTTATAAAAAAAACTATTATTAGACCATAAAAGTTGAAGCCGGGACCTGTAACCGTGAAGGAAGTTTCGCTGAATCCTATGGTTAGGGGTTCGGAACTTAGGTTAACTGAATTAATTTATTAAATTAAAGTTTTTTTTATCAATTAGTTGGTTAATTTTAGACTCGATTAATTAACAGTTAATAATTTTTTAAATTTCATTTATTTATTTATTCATTTTAAAATTAGTTAATTAATTGAATTAACCAAAATTTTATATATTATATATTTTATATAATTATATTGTAACCCCCTCAACTCGGCCTAGTCTCAAGGTCGACACGAGGTGGTTACACGGGGATTACCAAAGCCAAGTCTGAAGACCCAACTCCAATAACCAACCCTAGAAAGCCTTTCCGAGCCCAAACAACCAAAGTATCTACACACGGGTTCTAAGCCATCCTTATTGGGCTTATCAAAAGCCCGAAGGCTCAAAATGACATTGGCATATCGATACGAGGTAAAACCGAAAGACCCTGCATCTGGACGATTTTTTTAAAGCACAACAGCTAAGGACTAACCCAACAACCACATACAAGCATACTTAACATGCATAAGACATTATAGAACTCAAGGATCAGGTTACACATGCTTGAAACTCATACACATCCATTCGAATCATGCTCAAGCAACAAGACATAGAATTCATACATAAAAGAGTTCAAACAACATCAAAGATAATATCCACATAACCATAACTTCAAAACATAAATCAACATGCTAACTCAAGGTAACCATGGCGAATATAAACCATGCATGAAATCCTCCAAAACATAAGTCAACATAGGAGTCAAACAACGCTCCTAAACAATATAGCATATCTCATTGCTAGCTAATACATTACTGCAACTAAATCATACTTGAGCTAACGAGCAACACGCTTGGATGCCCTTCCTCGCACCGTGCTAATTCTCGAGCTAACGATCTGCATTGTCAAAAAACAAGAGTTTAAGCATAAATGCTTAGTAAGCAGAACTCAAAAACGTAACTACGACAATGTAGGGTTCAAGCTTTATTTGAAAATAAAGACTAACATCATTTCGTACATCTTACATTATAGCATCTTACAACTTACGAGAGCAATCAAAGTCCACAACATAACATAAGAATACATATTCATAACAATTAAGATAAGTATGTTGGCAAACTCGGTTATTATACACGGATATGCGGAAAACGTCTTACACGCAAACAAATTTATCTGACACGGCCGAATTTATCTGACACATATACGAGTTTTATCTGACACAACCGAATTTATTTGACACGTATGCGAATTTTGTCTCATAATGCACTGTTCTTACATCCTATTGGTCGACCAATTATACCCAGTATGACTCAACGAATGCCAACATCATTACCATAACATTATCATACAAATCTTACATCTTACACCTCTTACCGGTCTTACATAGCCACCCGGCTATATTTCTTATCATACTCAAATGGTTTTATTTACCACTTACAAGCATAACCTGCAACATTTTACAGTTACCTTACAAATATCTCACATGGCATATTAACATGTCATTAATCAATAAATAATCAACACAACTCAATATAATAATTAATATGTCATCGACAACAATTAAACACAACAAGTTTTTCAATCTTTACCATCTAACAAGCATACAAGGTAAGTAAAATGGGTAGATCTTACTCTTGAGTTTGGATTAGCTTATCAAGCCTAATCCAAACTCTCCAGATCTTCCTTGAACCAAACCCAAGTTCAAAACATTTTTTCACTCACCACACAACTCCAACGGTAGTCGAATCGAGTTTTGAACCTTCTGGAATTGCACTCGAATCACCCGAAACCAAATGTGCTGCTTCAAACCAACCAAAATTAAAATATTAACCTCATAATTAACCACAAATTCATTGTTTTACTTCAGCTCACAAATCCATAATATTTTCTCAACAATTCAAAACCAAATTCATCCCAAATATTCTCATTTTCGTACTTAAGCAAAGCACAACCATTACCCTTCAATTTAAACTCCTAAAACACTTCAAAACATGTCCAAAATATCACTCATATATAGTATAACCATCAGCCCTCCATTTTCACGATAAAACACCCCAAAACACTCATTTTCTACTTTCAAAAATTGCCTACTACAGCCACTCCGAAAATTCAATCATCTATCTCATTTAACTACTCAAAATCCATCATTTAACATTCTAAAAACACCTACCAAGATTCTATATACCTACAGCCCTTTATTTTTAACAAAACCCAACCAAAAACTCAACCACAACAACTATAAAAATCTTTCCTCAGATCAGTTTCGGGTTTGCTAAGATTAAACCATTTTCCTAACATGTTTTAACTTCATTAAAGAGTTCAAAAACATCATTAAACTTTGTTTTACTAAGCTCATTCGAAATTTCAACAAAATCCTCACTTTTCTCATCAAACCTTGAAAATTAGAGATTCTTCAAGACTTGATAAAAATAGGATTTTTAACTATCAAAAGATAGAAAATTAAAAGAACAAGCCAAATACGAAATTACTTTTGAAAAAACTCTTGGATGATGTTTTATAATGAAGAAATAAAGAATGGGGGATTTTAGAGAGTTTTTAACTTAGTTTTGAAGAAGATGAGAAAAAGGATGCTTTGATTCTTCAAATCCCTTATAAATTTTATTAAAGGCGTTTCTGTAAATATTGTGAACTTTTGTAAAAATCATCTCTTTAATTAAAATTAACCCGAAACTAATCTTAGTTTAGAGTCTAATAACTCCTAAGCCCAAAACCGGGGCGTTGCATATATGTTGTTACTGAACTTTTAAAAATTTTAAAATGGTCATTAAATTGTATAAAATTAGCATAAAATAATCATTAGATTTCTTAAACAATTTAAAATAATCATTAATTTTTTTTATATTTATCTATAATTTATAATATGCAATGGATCAATTATCATTTTGTACTAATTCGATAAGTTTAATGGTTGTTCTATAATTTTTAAAAGTTCGATGGCTAAAAAGATCATTTTAATATAACTCAATGACCATTTGTGTTGTTTACCCATTTTCTATTTAACGATCAAATAAATTTAATTTTTTCGGTTCGGTTATTTTTTAAATAGTTTGGTTAATGGTTAATATGAAAGTATTTAGATTAATGAAATTTTGAAAATTCTTCTTAGTTAATCAAACCGTTCGTTTTAATACCCGTACTTTTAATCATAGAACTGAGAAATTATTAGAAGGATCCAACTTATCACGTTATAACGATTTAAATTGGTAGTCAATAAAATTCATCCATATCAAAGTAATTTTTATATAACTACTCATTTTTTATTTAAATCGATGAAAGATATAAAGATTTATTTTAAAAAAATATATAATTTTATTATTTGAGAAAATAGATGATACAGTAAGCCAAATCCATCTAATATTTTTTCTCGTAAACTTACTGAGCCATAACTCTCCCTTAGTTTTTTTTACAAAACTTACCGAATCTATCTAATACTTTTTCATTTTATGATTTTATGTTCAGGATTTATAATTTTTTTATAATATTATTTTTAATGTTCGAATTTATATAAAATAATAATGTGTTCTTTTGTTGCTCTTGACTCTCGCTAATAATTAAAACCAATTTTTCTTAACATGTTTATCATTTTATAAATCAAAAGAGTTAAAAAAATTCTTTTTTATTGTATTTATATAATATTTTTTCTCTCCAAAAATTAAAAAAATATATATTAAAATTATCAATATACTATTATTAGGTTTTATTTTTAAAACAGATGGTCCAATAATTTGTATAAAATCAATCGGCTCACATGTTACATTTTTATAATTTGTTCAACTTTCGTTATTATATTATTTGAAGAATAATTTAGACTCTATGAACTAATTAATTGTTCATGAGTTATCATTTTATTTTTTCGGATATTTATCGGAACGAGTTTAATGATTATTTTTTTCGTATCGTATTGATTTACATAAATGTTTAGATAAACATTCATCATAAGTTCTAAAAAAATTATTTAGAACGAGAATCAAATATTCGACCTGTGATCGAAAATAGAACTATAGCTCAGATTTTCACACCGGAAGTTGAGGATTCGATCTATGACTTGAATTATCTAAAAATATATAATATTTTTAATAGAAAAAACATTTATCATGTGATGGACTACATTTTTATTCTACATTATCATTTAAATTAGTGTTGAATTTAAAATCTTATCTAACATTTAATAAAATTTGGTTATGATCCAATCTGAAAATCAGCATTTGACCAAAAACATTTTTAATTATTTTAATATTTTATTAAATATCTCGAAATTGTTAAAATTTTAGTTAAGCCCTCAATATATGTAAAAATTTTCATTTGATCCTTATCATTATCTAAAATTATTATTCGATCCATCTACCATCCGTTTGATAATTGATCGCAATTTATCCCATCGATCAATATAGATGAAGTGGGTGGATTGAATCATAAATAAATTGTATTACTAAAAAATTAAATTAAAACTACATGTAATAACTTACTAAAAATATTTAATACAAAATAAAAATAAAATATTTTACATATCTTGATGAGATTTTGGGTTAAAATAAGAGAAATTAAGAGAAAATCAAAGACAAGTGGAGAACGGTTGAGATATTAAAGTTGGAATAAATTAAACATTGCATAAAAAAATTGCAAGAGAATAAAAAATATTAAAATATAAACAAAAATTAAAAGAAAATTAAAAAATATGTTTTTTTTATTTAATTCCTAACTCAAAATTATAAGAGAAAGTATGAGATTAAGATTAAAAAAATAGTGCTGAAATGAGAAAATGAATAAATATTTTAGGTTTTAACTTAAAAAAGTTTTTAAGATAATTAATATTTTTAAAATTAATATTATATTAATGAATGGATAGATGTATGAGTGACGAATCGGATGATAAGTTGAAAATTTTTCACCCGAATCTATCACATGTTTCACTCATCACCCACTTCAAATGGATCAAACCCATTTATATCGGGTTTTCATTCATTTAATTTGGTCGGGTGAATTATCATCCATTGGTAATTACCAACTTCGTTATTCTAAATGTTAAATAATTTGATAAAATTTAAATAACTTTCGATTTTGAGACTTTGTATACATAAAAAATCTCTTTATAAAACTTATCAATCAAAGTTATATAACATAGATTGATCTAGATCGATCGAAATAAAACTTAAAAAATAGAAAGACAGTTATATCCGACAGTCAAAATAAAAAGGATATGGTCGGATTACAAATAAAAGTAACAATTTTCAAAATAGTTCTAACCATGAAATATTGGCGACACGTTTCCGTCAACGTGATAGTCATTCTCACGAAAAAAAAAAATCTTTTTTTTCTCATTCATGGTTCAGAATTAAAATTTTAAATCATAAGTTATATCCTTAATTTTTAAATTATAAATCTAAAAATAAAGTTTATATTTTATATTTTATTTTTTAAACTTTAATTTTAAATTTATTTTTTACACAGAAGCATCGAAAAAGATCATCAATCGCTTGAACGACAAAGAATTTTTTTTATTATAACTATCGTCAACGAGATAAAATCATAATTTAAAATTTAAGAAAAACATAAATGTTTATAAGTGACAGAATAGATCTATCTGTAAATTAAATTTTAAAAACATATATAAAGGGGTAAATGTAAAAAAAAAAAATATAGGGTGAGGGATAGTTGCTCTTCTGCGAGATATAATTCTGTCTCTATCCATTATGAATGAACACAAGAGGTTACGTTGAAGTAAATTTATAAAATTTTAAGTTAAAAAAATTATAAAATTTTAGGAGGATAAAAATAATTTATAATATAAAATAAAAAATAATAAAAATATATAATATAGATGTTAAATTATACCCGTAAATTCTTTCGCTCATATCTCTTTGTAAAATTTAACATGCATCTCTCAAAATTTTAAAAAATTATATTAAATTTACTCACCAAAATTAGATGTGCGACGTGAATCAGTCCGAATTAATCAGGGAGAAACCTTGAAAATTGAAAGAGCAATAAAAAATTATATTAAAATTTAAAGATTTTTAATTAATTCTTCATAATTTTTATTTTTTTTATTAAACTACAAAGAGAAAAGAATCAAACTACAAAGTCTAATTTTTTTCTAAGTTTTATAAGTTTTTACATTGTTAAATGATTGAAATGATTAACTCAAATTAACTCGTTATTTTTTTTTAATTTAGACTCTGTGAATTAACTAGTTCTTGATTTATCAATTTAAATTTTTTTAACATGAGTTATCATTTTATTTTAAAGTTTAAGATTTAATTGGATCGATTATATAAATATTCATATTATTATTTTTAATAAAAATATATTTTTAATAAAAGGATCATTTATCATGTGATCGGCTACATTCTTATTCTACATTATCTTCTAAATTAGTGTTAGAATTTGAAATTTAAGCTTTAATAAAATTTAGTTATCATCCAATCTGAAAAACAGCATTTGACCAAAAATATATGTCTCGTATCAGTTTTGTTTTGTTTTTTTCATTAGCTGTCGAAGCAGGGGGGATTACGAAGTTTTAACTTAAATATTGTATAATTTTTTTAATATGTGTCACAATCAATTTAATTTTAATCTATGATATTTATTACGGTAGATATAAATTAAATCCGATAATAAATAGTGTTTTTCTAAAATATCCCCGTTATAATATCAAGAATAGCTTGAAGTTGAAAATTTTGTTGTATCTGCTTTTGGGGTATTTTAAAAAATTATTGTTTAAAGTTAAATTTAGCTGAATCCGATATTACAGACACTATAACAAATACCATAGATTGAGAATTAAAATGTACTATATAATATTTTTAAAAAATTAGTATAATATTTAAGTCAAAAAAATCGACGAATGCTTAAGACATCGATGGGTTACAGCCTTCTAAAATTTTGAGAAATTTAAAATTTATTATTATTTAAAAAATTAATTTGATTCTTTTAAGAGTTTTAAATATTTATATTAAGTTTCATTTGAATATTTTTAATTAAAATTTTTAAATTTTTTTAATATTTTATTAAATCTTTCAAAAATTATTAAAATTTTATTTAAACTCCTTATCTAAAAAATCATTTAATCCTTCAACTTTTTTTACAAAATGAGTTGAAAAGAAAATTTTACCACATGATAATGTCTTTTAACATTAAATTTGAAAAACTTTATATTAATAGAGTAGATCTAAATAATAAATAGTTTGATAATATTTTAAAAAGTTTCGAATTTAAAATCTTGTGTATACAAAAAATTTTACTGCAAGACTCATCTATCAAAATTAAATATATAAACAGATCAATCCAGATTAATCGAAATAAACTTTAAAAAATGGGGAGGCAACTAAATTGTTTTTGAATTTTTTATAACAAGATCTGATTATGCTTTATTTGATGTCTTCACTTTAAAATTTAGGGATCAAGGTTCAAAGTTAGGATTTAAAGTTAGTGTTTAGAGAATTAAGTGTAAGATATATTTTTAGAGTCTAAAATTTAGGATTTAAGATATAAAAATTAAGGTTAAAATTTAAAATTTAATTTTTAAATATTTTTAATATAAGACAAAAAAAATGATTAGAAGACAGGATTTTTTTTTTGTAGGATAAAAAACATCGGCCCCGAATATACTCTGTTTGATGTCTCCACTTTAAAAACATCGGCCCCGAATATTTAAAAAATATTTTTTAAGGTATAAAATTTAAAATTTAATTTTTAAATTAAGACAAAAAAAATAATAATTAGGGACATTTTTTTTTGTAGCTATAAATTTTCTCTCCAAGGAAAAGAAGTAAATCCAATGCCAACGCCTATCAAGATGGATTACCAAAACAAAGCTTTACAGATGTGGCGACACGTTTGCGTCAACGAGAGACTCATCCTCATCAAAAAAAAATATTTATTTTTATTCATGCTTCAAAATTAAAATTTTATATTATAAATTCTATCTTTAATTTTTAAATTATAAAATTTTATATTTTATACTTTATATTCTATTTTTAAATCCTAATTTTAAATTTATTTTTATGTATAAAAATTTAAAAAATCATATTCATGAACATTAAAAAAAGTTTTTTTCGATAGGGACAAAATAATGATTTAAAATTTAAAAGAAAACATAAATATTTAAAATTTAGAAAATAAGTTTATAGATAAATTAATTTTAAAAAGTAGAGAGATAAATTAAAAAAAATAACGAGGGTGAAAAATAATTACCTTTCTTACTCTCACATAGTTCGCTCTTAATTATCACGAATTTATAAAACTTTAAGAAGAATAAATTCATAAAAGTACAGAAGAAAAAAAAATTAATATAAAAATATATAAAAAAAATAAAATTTTTAAAACATATATAATTTCCAAATTTTAAAGAGGTTATCCCTCCGACTCTTAATTTCATCTATGAGAGCAGCCAAGGTCAAAATTTTTCTCATATATATTTTATATAATTTTATAAAATTATTTTTATTAATGTATTATTTTGTAAATAATATATTATTTGTACGATATTATTATCGTGACGAACACAATCATATATATTCTTATATTATTTTGAGTTATTTATTATTTATTAATTAATAATTTTTATCTATAAAAAATGTTTTAATTTAAATTATAATATTAAAAATTAAAATATTTAAAAAATTTAAATATAATTCTGTCAAACATTTTAACCATCCAGTCTTATTTTCCTTTCTTTCTTCTTTCTAATGTTTATCTTCCTCCTCTGATGGACATGGACCTATAAAATGTGGCCAAACCCTTCAGATTCTGCAGACATCAAACCACCAAAGCTTTCAAATCCTCGAAACTCCATCCATTCATAACAATGGCGTTGAGGAAAACCTTGGCGGAGAAACTTTGCAATATTAAGAAAATTTCTAAGAAAGCTCTTACTAACGGCTGGATTTCCTCACCTGAGGTTCAGTATCGGACGGAACACAAACCGGAGAAAGTAATAAGCGCTGTGAAGTTGGATCCGGGAGATGGTAAGATTGGTAACTGTAACGGCAATGACATATTCAGGCGGAACTTTCATCATAAAGGAGCTATGGCTTCACCGGCGGTTAGGAAGTTATCAATGGAGGAGAATTTGATGGAGAGATTAAGGGAAATGGATATGCCTAGGGATCACATCCGGTTGGACGTGTTGATTCCGGTCTTGGAGGCGACATCGGCGATGACGAAGGTGGTGCCTACGCTGTCAGCTGAGGACGCGAAGAAATTGTTAAGGGCGGCGCAGTTGGAGGTGGTGAAATCGAAGCTGAGGGAGACCGGGAAAAACTGGATTTCGTATGCGGACTTTATTCGGATTTGTAGGGAAAGTTGTTCGAATGAAGAACAAGGATTGCAGTATGCGAAATTGCTGGATGAATCAGGAAACGCCGTCGTTTTGGGAAATATCGTTGTTTTACATTCCGATCAGGTAAATAAAAAATAGTAAAACTTTTTATCCTTAATTGTTCTCGAGACTTGTCTAGCTTTTTATTGAGCGATTACTATAATATAGTAGTAGGTGTTTTAGAATATAATCTCTATCATCTATAAAATTACTCTACTGGCATCACTAGTGCTCGAAACTGTAACTTCTAAGAAGAACAACCATTCCGTTAACCGTTTAGGTTAAAAGACTCATGCTTTAAAAATATATATCTAATATATTATACAACGCTATTATTTATATATATATCTCCTAATAAGACGCGTAACGCTATTATTTATATATTTAAATTTTTTTCATATTTTCTCAAACGTAATAAAATGTATATGATCCGGCATAAGGATAGGCTTCAGCTTGACATAAGCATTTATGCATCGGTTTCTTGTGACAACAGGTAGCAAAAGCTCTCGTAGGTCTACTTCCATTGCCCGGATCAATCTCGAATGACCCCAGAAGGAAACAATTGATGGAGTTGGAAAAGACGAAGGCGATAATCGATTTGAAAGCCGATTCGATGGTCCGTCGCGAGCTCTGGCTGGGGCTGGCATTCCTGGTGGTTCAAACAGCAGGGTTCATAAGGCTAACATTCTGGGAACTCACATGGGATGTGATGGAACCCGTTTGTTTCTTCCTCACTTCCATGTATTTCATGGCCGGCTATGCATTTTTCCTTAGGACATCCAGAGAACCTTCTTTCGAAGGGTTCTACAAGGGCAGGTTCGCCACAAAGCAAAAGCAGCTCATTCGGGCATACAATTTTGATGTTCGGAGGTATAATGAACTTAAGGCAATGTTTCCAACCACATCGCAACATCTCGCATCGACGTCGTCGGTTTCGATCGATCGTTCTAGAGACATGCAGATGGGTGCTTTGGATCAATGAAGAAGATGATGAATGCAAACTAATTAACACAATGCCAATGGTTGGTATGAAGAGTGGTGTAATTCCCTGCCATAGGATCATGGCGGCGGAGATCAACGTCGTCGGTTAAAGTGATTTGAGTGAGGATCGGAGGTATGTACCCCAGTTGATGTTTGAAACGGAGTGGCTGAACAAGGTGGGAAACAACATTAGACGGGTAAGAAACTGAAGCCATTGCCATTGAAGAAGCTTGGAGGAGAAGTATAGCTCTAACGTATAAATCAGATTCGGTTTTGAGAGTAGGGCTGACAATTACTCACTCGATTTAATTATATAGATAAAAGTTCGATCAAATATAAGAAGTTGATAACGGATAATAGATTCGAGTAAAAAAATTAAACTTATTATTCAATTCATCACCTGTCTCATTCATCTAGCAATCGATATAATATTATTAATTTAAAAATGTTATAAACTTTAAAAAAAAATTAAGCTTTTTTTACTATTAGGAAATGAGAAATTTGTTTATATAGTTATGTTGTACGTAAGAATATTAGAAAATTTAAAATTATAATAATAAACGATTTTAATATATTAAATATTTTTAGTAAAATATTATATATATTTTTAACTTTGATTTTATAATAATAAAATCTCATTTATGAATTGACTGACCCACCGTATCGCCGATTGATGGATTGAATGAATTTGGGTCAATGATCAAGCAGATGGAGGATGAGGTGGATAAAAATTTAAAATATGGATGATGGGTGGATGAAACTTCAATCCATCCAAATCCGACTCGTTACCAACCCTATTTAAGAAAGTAAAAATTATAAGTGCGTACGAAAATCCTATCTTTTAACCTCAAGTAAACATTAGTATTTTATTAATGGAACGATATCAAAAAAATATCTCTACCGTTTGACTAAATTGTCATTTTAACCATTATTTTTTTTTAAAAATGTAACTCTTAATGTTTTATTTTTATCAAAATGAATCCTTTACGGATGACAACTGTTAGTCATTCAACGATAAATGATTTAAAATTATATGAAAAATTTGCATAACAGTTCATGTCGCGATAGTAATATCATATAAATAAATATGTTAATTTTATAGAATAACACATCAATTAAAAATAATTTTATAAAATTGTATAAAACATAAATATTTTTTTTCTTCTGACGTATCATTTTATCAAGTCATTTCAAGCTGCTTATTACCAGTTAACTAAAAAATAAAATGACAATTCAATCACACGTTAAAAGGTAAAATATATAAAAATAAAATGTTGAGAGTTACCTTATTAAAAAAATATAAAATAACAGTCCAGTCAAATATTAAAAATATTTTTAAGTATTATGCGACATAAACATTTAATTAATTTGCAAATTTATTCAATTTTCAGTAAAATAAAAAATTAAGTGATAATTAATCTACTGCCTTATTTTAGATTGAGGTTTAAGGAAGGTTCTCAACCAAGGAATTATGGAAAAAGAAAATTTTTGAAAGTGAAAATCCATGAAATTAAGTCTAAATGATTCATTATCTTATATGTTACTTTTGTAATTAAAGGTTGAAAACGTACATATACCATTGTTAAAGCTTGGATTAATTTATTTTAGGCTTAATTAAGAAATAAGTGTTTAAATTATATATATATTTTTTAAAATAGGTATCTAATTTTTTTTTCTGCTTAAATAAATGTTCGAAATATACATTTTTTCTAAAATAGATGCTTAATGTTTTTTTTACTGAAATAGATGTCTAAAGTTTTATTCCGTTAGTGTTTTAAGGTAACACCGTTAAAAATTTTTGTTTAACTTATAAATAGGTGCCCCAACTATACATTTTTCTGAGATAGGTGTATAATATTTTTTACTGAAATAAGTTCCCAAACTATATAAATTTTTCATGAATAAATTATATTAGATTATTAAAAAAATTATTATTTTTAATATTAATTTGAAATTATTTTTAATTTTCTAAGATCAATATGAAAAATAAAATCTTTTAAGATAAAATAAAGTTCACTTCAAACCATTTTAGACATTGAACAAAATCATACGGAAGAAAGATTTAAAATATAACGTGAATTCAAATGTAAAATACAATATTAAAAATATTTTTGATATAAAAATTTATTTAATTTAAATTCTTTTACATTTTTTGAGACCTAAGTTAAATAAAATATATATAACTCGTTTACTAAAATAAATTAATAACGTATATAAGTTAGGTGTATTAAATAAAATATGTTTTTAATAGTTTTGTCTTAAAACACTAACGAAATAAAATATTAACTACTTATTTCAACAGAAAAATTAGGCACTTATCTTAGAAAAAATGTATAGTTTGGGCACCTATTTATAAGTTAAACAATTTTTTAACATTGTTACCTTAAAACACTAACAAAATGAAATTTTAGGCACTTATTTGAGTCAAAAAAATATTAGGCACTTATTTCAGAAAAATGTATAGTCCAGACACTTATTTGAGCCGAAAAAATTAGGTATCTATTTTAGAAAAATATACAGTTTAGATACTTATTTTTGCGTTAAGCCTTTATTTTTAACCTTATCCTACAATTATATAATAATATATTTTTAATATTACGCCTTTAAAAACGTATACATGCCATACTAATTTATGGATTATTGGTGTTTAAACTTGTGACCTCTAAGAATAACAATCATTCCCTTAATCATTAAGGTTAAATAGTTCTGCTATTATTTTTTATCATCCATATTGATATTTAGGGTCTTTTTAAGGTAAAAAAAATTAAGTGGATTTAGATGATTTTTTTAACATTTATAGATAACCGTAGTAAAACAACTTGAATTGTTCTCGTAAAAAATATATTCAAAATTAGTATAATTTTTAATTATTATATTTTTAGGGTTGATAAGAATTAATTTATTAAATAAAATTTAAAATTATATTAAAAACTTATTTAACGAAATTTAACTTATCTTACGAAAAGAATTATATTCGTGAGTTTTAACTCATTAAATAAATTTTTAATATAACTATAATTTTTTATTTTAAATCATGAATTAACTATTTTTATATATTATATTTTTATAGTGATTTAATTTCTTTGGCATCTCAAATATGTCTTGTTTGAGTCCTCTTAATCTATATTTATTTTATTTTTCTTGCATTAATAATATACTAAAATATATATTATAGTTTATACTTTGTATCACAAATGAACATATGGTTCAGTGATAATAAATTAAATTAAATTATTTTAATAAGTTGATGACATATGTTAATACTTAATTGAATGAATAATTTTTTAATTAAATTAAAATTAAAATCAAATTAATATAATAAATAACTAATAAAAATTAAATATATAATTATATAATTTTTTAACATATATTGTTACTCATTTAACGATGTTTAACTTGAACTGATCAGCAATTTACGGACCAAAAATATAAATGATCTTATCCATTGAATTTTAAAATTAGTGACTAAAATTATATTGAAAAAAACTAAGTAACCATTGGAGTAATTAACCCTATTCTTAATTGTTAGATATTTACTGGTTTCCCACTTCCCATTAAGGGCTAGAAACTCGACCGTTGTAAACCTGAGAGACCTTTAAAACAGATACCAAAGAGAGAGGAAAGTAGAGAACAATGGCAGCGATGGGAAACGAGATCCAAGCAGTAGACTCCTCTCCAAACAATTCCGGCCAACCCAACAATGAGTGCAAAACCCTAACCCCTAAAATCTCCGTCTATGAGCAGTCAAGAGAAGACAGGATCAAAGCAAACCTTGAAAGGATGCAGCAGCTCGGGCTCAAAGACCTCTCAAACTCCCTCCTCAACTCCACCTCTCATCATTCTTCGAGGCGCGGTCGTAATCGTGTTGGCACTAAGCCACCAGTTACCCCTCTTTTCTCCGCTCCCCGCCGCTCCTCAAGGTGATTTTGTTTGGTTGCCCTAATACACTAAAGTGAAAAAAGCTTGTAATTTTGGATAATATTGCATGATTTTGTGATTTTTATGGTGGTGGGTGTGGTTGTTTAGGTTGCAAAATACTACTCCCGTGACCTATTCGGAGGCAGCTTTGTCAAAAAAAGATGAACTTTTGGAGGATGTGGAGCTGAAGCTTAGCAAATCAGAGGTGTATAGTGAACAGCATGAGAAGCTTTTGGGTGACACCCAGAAGAGTTGGACGCTTTTTGTTGATGGATATGGAAATGATGGAAAACGGATTTATGATTCCTTCAAAGGGAAGACTTGTCATCAATGCCGGTCTGGAATCCCTCTTATTTCATCTGCATGCATTCTATCTGCCATGGAAATCTGATATACTTGCACAACATGATTTAATCATACAATTCTTAGCTACTGACATTAGTACCTTTAATTTAAAAGGGACCAGTAAGATTCGAGGAGACAAATTTTGTGTTTTCTAGTTTTTTTCCTTTTACCTTACACATTTAAAGACATTTTGATCTGGATTCCTTTGTTGCCGGCACTTGTTTTTTTATGGTAATCGGGTGGTATGTAGTATTATCAATGAACTTTCATTTGTGCACATTACCTCTCTCTTTTTGGATTGTTCTCAATGGTCATCTAAGAAGTAAGAAGTAAGATATATGGCTGAACACACTTTAGATTAACTTGCTTTAACTTGTATGATAGCATTTCTGTTTACAATTGTTACTTTGTTAATTTAAGAAGCATTTGAATTGTGATGACCATTGAGAAAAATCAGATGAAAAAGATATCCACATTGCTTTAGTACATTGTTTTCTAATAATGTTATTGAAATTATTCAAAATTTTGTATGTTAATTGATTTCATTTAGTCGTGGTGATGAAAGCGTTGTGTTGCAGGCAGAAAACGCTTGGCCATCGTACTCATTGTTGCAAATGCAATATGGTTCAAGGACAATTTTGTGGAGATTGTTTATACATGAGGTATGGATTTTTGTTAATGTATATATATGATTCACTCTATCTCTTTCCTCTATCTTGTCTTGCAGTTGTTGATATAAGTGTGTGTCACTAAATATTTTGATGTTTCGAGGTTTCAGCTAGAATATTATCTTATAGATCCTTCTAAACTTTTAGTTCAAAATTTTTATTACTTTCTATTGGTGGTTTTGTTGTTAATTTCCATTCGAAATCTGCAGGTACGGGGAACATGTTCTTGAAGCCAATGAGAATCCAAATTGGGTTTGCCCTGTGTGTCGTGGAATTTGTAACTGTAGTTTGTGTCGGCAAGCAAAAGGATGGGCTCCTACTGGCCCTTTATATAAGAAGGTAAGTCCATCAGTTGTGCATTTTCTTGCTCAGACATTTTTTAATTTATAAGCTTCTTTGTCCCCCTTCCAGATAAGGAAAATGGGCTTCAAGTCAGTTGCACACTATCTCATTCAAACCCGATGTGAGCAAACCAATATTGAAAAGAGTCCAGATAAAACTGATCGAGCATCTGCTAAGAGGTCCCTGTCCTTTCTAGCACCGGAATTGCCATCAGAAGAATCTCCTGAGGTCGATGATAATCAGTTTGTAGCTTCAAAGCCTCAAAGTGGAGATGATGGTTTGAACAGTGAGAAAAAAGAATACAATGCATACCAAGAATCAAATGCATTGCTATTCTCAGACAATGAAACAGTGTTCGGGAAAGGGGAGCCTACTGAGATCAACCTTGATGTCCATAACAAAGAACCTGGCGATTGGTATGTGACATTGGAAAACATATCTGAGAAAGGTATGAGCCATAATGAGATAATGGGTGTTAATGGTGAAGTTTTGGATGGTGCTGGCAAAAATGTAGAAGAAGGCTGTACTGCATCGGAGAGTAGAAAACTAATGAAGAGGCCTGCATCTGCTATGGAAAATGGACCCAACAGTAATGCTGCAAGGCTGAAGCAAAGTCGTGAAATAGGCAATGATGAGATAATGGGGGTTAACGATGAAGTTTCGGATGGTGCTGGCAAAAATGTAGATGAAGGCTGTACTGCATCGGAGAGTAATCCAAAGCGAATGAAGAGACCTGTGTCTGCTATTGAAAATGGCCCCGACAGTAACGCTGCAAGGCTGAAGCAAAGTCGTGAACTAGGCGATGAGCAGGGGTTACCAAGAGCAAATGATATTGTCACAGATGAGACTGTAGAAAACACATCATCATGGAAAGTGTCCAAGGCCAAATACTAAGAAGCAAAGGACTTCTGGAACTAATATGGACTGTATAGCCAGAAGATTGAGGCCTCGAAACAAAGCACATTGAAGAAGCAGTTTCCTCTAACTCTTAGTCTCTTTTGTTAACTAGGATTGACTTCATCTGCGGCGGTTTCGTATTCTTCCTCAGCTCAAGCCACAGGTGGCTTGCTTTTGTATTAGAAATGCATTTTGCAACATTTTGTGTTCTTGCCAAGCCCCGCAAAACATTTTAGATTTACCTTTATTGTGCAGTTGCTTGAATATGTCAGGGCTTTCCTGTTTGCTACTGTCTTAAAATTTGTGGTTGATTTTGTCATAAATTATCTGTTTCTGAAATACTATATATGATATAAATTATATAATACATATATAAATATATAATTAGAAATAAGATGGATTCAATGTTTATAAACATATATATATATATATATATATATATATTCTTCCCTTGATTCGATTACAAGTATATATATATACACACACACATTGTATTTATATAGCACTTAAATCTTTCAATTTATGCCCAGGATTTTTTTTGAGATAGGTGTGTAGCAAAGATATGTTCATATAAAGGTGTATAACTTGGCTCTCCATCACCTTCATCTGTTCCTGGAAATCTCACACCAGCTTTTACCTTCATACTTGTGGCCTTTTTCAGGTTTCTTCTTCCTTCTTCCCTTGTGATTTGTGTATCATTCTAGTATTTCATGTTTATGTTCATACTTGAGCTAGTTTCCTCTTCTTTTCTCCTTGTGTTTGAACATTGGCATATAAATAGGATGGACAAAGTAGAGCATAGAAGATCAGCAAGTCAGGTTAAAATCATTGGCACCATAACATCAATATCTGGTGTGCTGGTCTTGACTTTCTACAAAGGCACCAAAATTGTTTCATGCACATAACCATCCGTTTTACAACATCAAAGGCCTTTGGAGTCTTCTCAATCTAACTGGATTATTGGCATCCTCGGAGCTGTTCCATATTGTAAGTTTTTAAACAAAGATGATGTCTTAAAAAAACAAGATTGCTGCAGCCTATAAGGAAGAGTTGTGAGTTGTGACAGAAAACAAAATGCATGAATCAGTGATACAATTATTCAATGTTCAGCCCTTTAAATAGCTGAGTTACAAACTAGATTTAGATGGTTGTTAATACCTAAACATCAGTAAAAACTATTGTGAAAATCAGAATATTAACAATTCCCTTTAGAATAGGGATATGCTTTGAACATCAAAGATTTGTTGAATTTCAAATAAAAAAGGGAAAAAACTGAATTAACATTCCTTAAAGCAAATATTTAACACTCCTTACTAAAGGAACTGTGAACTCCAGTTCTTTGCCTTAGAATCTCAAACTTGCTGACTAGAAGTGACTTTGTAAATAAATTTGCTACTTGTTCTTCAGACTTGCAGTAAACTAAAGTAACCTCTCTGTATTGTTGTACTTCCCTCAAGAAATAGAGCTTTATGTTGAAATGCTTAGTTTTCCTATGAAACACTCGGTTGTTTGAGATTGCAATAGATGCATGATTATCAACAAAAATCTCAGTGTTGTTTTTCTTCTCCATATCTAAATCAAGCATCTTCTTTTCAGTCATAAGGCTTGATTTGATGATGTTGTTGCTGCTATGAACTCTGCTTCTGCAGCGGACTATGCTACAGTCTCCTGCTTTCTAAAGGACCATGAGAAAATTCTAGAGCCTAAACTGAAGCAATATCCTGACGTACTTTTCGTATCATCAACAGATCCAGTCCAGTCACTATCCGAGAACCTATACAACCTTAAGTCTCGACACATCTCAAACTTGATGCCGTAATCAAAAGACCCTTTGATGTACCTTAATATTCTTTTTGTTGTTCTTAAATTCATTTCATTAGTACAATGCATAAATTTAGATAAAGAACTTACAACAAACATGATGTCTGGCCTGGTTTCAATAAGATACATTAATTCGACGGCAACAAAAAATCTTCGTCGTAGGTGGGCTTTTCCCAATATTCAATCAAGCTTCTATAGTAACTTTCATCAACTTTATCAGCTCCATCTTGTTTACTCAGCTTCTCCTTTTGATTCATGGGTGTGCTTCTCACTTTACATTCATCCATCTGAAATTTCTTCAATATTTCGTGTTCATATTTCTTCTGACAGATGAACACCTTATTCATGCTTTGCTTGATCTCCATTCCAAGAAAAAAAAGTCATGAGACATAAAATATAAGAAAGATGAAAGAGTTTCTTTTACTGCACGAATGCGAACAACGTGAATTCATATAAACATAGACCTCTAAAAACTATAAATATAACAATAAGGGTATTTTTTTATTATTTTATGAAACATATAAAAACATAAATCACATTTATAATATAACTGTTACTTTTATTCAAGTCATCAGATAACTTTGAACTATGTCATAGATATTGCTTACCATACATGAAAACCGAAGCTTCCACATATGCTAGCTTACGTGATATATATATATATATATATATATATATATATATCATTCTCTTATTCTACTGTTTCATCTATGATATATATATAATATGATATCGTAAAACTTGTCCATGATGCAGGTTCTTCATTTAGGATATAAGGTTTGTACACCTTTCGTGTCATCATTGGTGAGGTCCCTCTTTTTAGTTCCAAGAGGAAGATAAGCATACATGACGGCAGACTTATCGGCGCTATGGTCTAGGCCGATAGTATGTCCAATTTCATGCACACCAATTGATTGCACATCGACTTTATTCTTTCCACCCTCTCCCGTAGGGTCAAAGGTCCAATCCCATATTGCATAATAGTGAAGCCTGCCATCTTGTGGATAAAAAGCATGGGCGAATTCTCCTCTCTTGAAAGGATTACCATCCCCATGATATTTCGAAAAGAACCCGATTTTGATATCTCCTTCCGTGCCTTTTATCGCCTTTGCGAATTTCAACGGAGAAACATCTGCCCATGATTTGAATGCCGCAGTTAAGACGGGAGTCAGTTCATCTTCGGTAAATATATCGACAGAATTTTTAATACTCCAAGTAAGTGACCTCTTCGGCCACTTGTACCGGCCTCCCGGGAAACTATAGTTAGAAACCAAGTGATCAGGAACACCACACCTAGGGGTCAACATTCCCTTGATTGTATCAGAGTCGATCTTTCCGGTTACATTAATACCAAGATAATCCTGGTAGGCTTTAAGAGCAGACTCTAACGAATCGTCGAACCGGTCGTCAAGTGTGTGCTCGATGTTATTGTGGTAGTAACCATAAGTTTGGAGGTATTTCTTGATATGATTCAACCCATTGGTAATGTCTCCTTTTTGCGACCCTTTGAGATTCTGAATAGATTCGAATTCTAGAGACTTTACTACAAAGGGTTGAAACACAAAAATCACAAGAAATGCTCCAAAAAGTAGAGTGGAAAGTTTTTCAGCCATTGCAAGCTATGATAGAAGTAGCAAGTAGAATTACTTGAACTGTTTAGGGTGCATTTTTGTGCTTGTCTTCATGCCTATTTATACATAAAAGGGGACTGGAAATTTTGCATAAAATTTAATGCAGGCAAGGATGAGGGAAGATAATTCAATAGAGTCTACACAACGAGATCATGCTTTAGTTTAATAAATAGCATAGCAAAATTAAGTTATGTTAGGTTTTCCTAATTTATTTGAGTTTTTGAATTCTTTCTCTATACAACTAAATTAAAATATAATTTTGAGACTTATCTTATTCATCAAATTTTTAATGTTTTGATCTATTTCAATTTGTATGTATTGATTTTTAATAATTTAAATTTTTAATATAATTTTGATATTTTTATCGATTATCGATGTTCATTAATTTTTTATCGATTACCGAAAATTAAAATATTTGGCCTAAGCCTGGTCCAATTATTCTCGGTTCGGGTACCCAATCTGATCGGGTATTTTTTTCGGAAATTGCACAATATTATTGTATCGGGTCATTGAACCGGGTAATTTTAAACACCCCTATTTGTATGAGATCCTCGTGATGCTAGCTTCTAATTTGATTTTGTTAGTAATCATAAAAATGATTGTTCCCCACCCGTTTTATGATTTGTTAGCCAATATAATCAAAACCACATAGTGAAATAATCTATCTGATAGTTTGGTTTGCTAATCATTCCTTTTTCATCTCGTAAATAAGGATGGCAACGAGACCAGGTAGGTTTTGGGCCGCCCGACCCCGCCCAGAAAAATAAATTAGTATATCTAAACCTCCCGACCTGATTTTTAATATATCCTACCAACCAAACATAATCTGACCCTAACCCCTCCCACTATTTTAATAAAAAAATATCAAAACAAACGCGATTCGAAAAAAGTAAAAAAATATATTATTTATAATAAATTAAAGTATAATAAATTTTTATAAATATATCAGGTTAAATATTTTAAACCCTAAACTCGATTCCAAAAATTTTAAATACTCACCTTCCCAAAAATCGATTTTAATACTAAAAATACATCCTTACAGGTCAGATCAAGTCAAAACTCGTCGTAAGATATTTTATTTAGCTAGAGACAAAAATAATTATGAAGTTTTCTAAGATTTTTATCGTATGTTAATCTCTATAGAGGAATTTGTTTTTTTTTTTTTATAATTTTTTGTGAATTTTTTAGTAAATTAGTTTTCTTTGATATATTATATTTATAAAATCTTTTAATATAATTAATAAATTTAGATGTATTTTTAAAAAAATATATTATTTAGGAAGGAATTTATTTTTGGCGTGAAAAGCCTCAAGAATATATCGAAGAAGCCTTGGGACCATTCATTTTGCTTAAGAGAAAACCAACCGTTTGTAGTTTAAACTTAATTTTCATTTAGTTCACTTTATGACAAAAAACCTCATGATTCTAACCCAATGAAGATTATTTATAGGTGGGGACGGATAAAGAGGTAGGGATGTAAAAAGTTAGATTGATCTTAAATTTGATTAAATTTGTTCGAGTAAAAAAATGATTTAATTCGAGGATGCGATGACTCAAAATTAATTTATAACTTATTATTGTTGATCAATTAATTTATAATTGATCAAATTCGAGGATAAAGAGGTAGGGATGTAAAAAGTTAGATTGATCCTAAATTTGATTAAATTTTTCCGAGTAAAAAAAAATGATTTAATTCGAGGATGCGATGGTTCAAAATTAATTTATAACTGATTATTGTTGATCTGAATATGTAATTGAATATGTATATGATTTGATGATTTTATGAATGTAAAATGTTGATAAATGTAAAGTATTAAATATTGAAAAATATAAACTAAATATATTGTTTAAAAAATTAATTTAAAATGTTAAATAATTTTTTATATATACATATATAATTTTAGAAATTTAATATTACATATTTATTTTAATGTACGTGTAATCACTTGAATTCGTCCGGGGAGTTGCCACCATTCATTTTTTACGATGCGATTGGAACACCAAGATATGTGTCTACGAACCAAAGTTAGATCCGGGAGTCTGTTACGTGTGGGGAAGGGTGAGCACCCCCACAACGCCCGAAATCGACACTTGTCGGTTACAAAATATTTTATATGAACGAAAATATAAATACGGTATTTAATTTTGTGATCCCATAATTTTTTTATATGATCTGCAAAACAAAATGTTAGATAGCCAAAATAATTAAAATAAAACTAATAATAATAAAAATAAATAGTGGCAGTGACCAATCTGCAGAAAACGAAACCATTGGGGTCATAATAATAATAAGGGTGCAATTGAAACAAATTAAAGAAATAATGACTAAATTGCAGAAAATGGTGACTAAAGTTGAAACCAAAACAAACTGGGAGGCCAATTTGAAAATGCGCTGGGAATGCAAGGACCTCGTCTGGAAATAACCCCTAATTCCGGGTAAGGCACGGGTTCGGATCACTGGACCGGGTTCGGTGCGGGTATGGAGTCTCTAAACGACGTCGTATTGGTGGTATAATAAATACGCATTTTATTCACATAATCATCCATCTTCTTCATTGTTCATTCAAACCAAAATCAGAGCATATGTGAGAGCTCTTGAACCCTCTGGAATCTTGACGCCAGACCTTCGCTCGTCGTTACCGACCGCCATGCCGATCACCAGAGATCTAAAAAAGAAACACCTTTCTGAAGCTTCTCGACATGCTGAGCACGAATCTGGCGACGGATTTTCGAGATTCGAATCGTACGCGAGTGAATCTAAGATTGAAGATGAGTAACTTGTGTCTTTTTTTACCTTTTTCGTTCGAATATTTTGATTTTTCTTTGCTTTTGCTTCTCCGATTTTTACTCTTATCTTATTCTCTGTTTCTTTTGTTCGATTGGTGTGTAATGTTATTGGATTTGTTTTTTTGTTCGAATATTGTGTTTTTCATTCATTTTATAAACCGATTACATTTTTAGGGGTATTTATAACCCGAATTTACATATATAATATTACATCAAAAATTATACTTTTTCCTTTTCAGATCTGATGTCTCGGATTTAATTATATTTTATCCTTTTATTTTGCAGGTGACATGATGCTTTGGGCGGTGGTCGCAGAATCTGGAAGCGGTGGGGCGATGGCCGGTCTTTTTATCGAATAGGGAGCGTGTGACCACCATACGCGATTCTAACTGCCGTACGTGACGGCCACGCTCGCTGATCTGGGGTGCATAAGAAGTGTTGGAGGCGTTGGCTTGGCTGGATGGGGAAGTGGTTGCTGGTTATCATATTAGGGTTATTTGTTTTAGGGTTATTTTTTGATTGGGTTTAATGGTGGGACAATGGGTTTAGCTATTAAGTGGGCTAGGGGTTTATTTGGGTTTTGTAATATTTGTTAGGTTTGGATATTGTATTATAAATGGGTTATGACAGATGCCCCTCTTTGCTCATTGTTGTGTAACGACAATAGGGAAAAGATAAAGAATAACCTATTTTATCTGATATGGTTTTAGGGTTCTTCTTTGGTAAGGTAAAGGTTTTTAATAAAGTCAAGATTCTTTTGGTAAGGTTATGGTTGTTTTGGCCACCTCTTCTTCTTTTGGAGCTTGACTTGATTTACTCTACCGCCCCTGTCAGCAAAATCTTCAAAATTGATGATCTGTTGGAGGAAACGATCTGAGCTTGACTTGCTGTAGGAGACAAAATATGCTTGTTCTGCCATGACACTGATGATGTTGCCATCTTCGGAGTAAACTTGATCTTAGTTGCAACATTGACGGAGCTGCAAGGTCTATAAATCTTGATCCATCTATAGCACTAAGGATGAGATAGATTATAACATTTGTTACAGCTACAACACCGTCGAGAAGATGGTTTCTAACGTCTAATCCAGCTATAGTGCCAATGTCTGATCAAATTGCAGGATTCATAGGGATGCAACGTCTTCAAATTTTAAGGTTCTGATATTAGTTTCGACCGCAACATCAACGAAGAGATGAGTTGTGACATTCGATTCTATTGTAACGTTGAAGAAACAGTGATCCTGATTTAGCTGCATTTTTTCCAAATACACAAGGACTAACGGATTTAGTTTATCTTTACCGGTAGCCGTTTGCTCCAGGCTAATTGTACCATTTCCCTGGGTACAATCAGTTGGTACCAATTATGACATCGAATTCTTTAAGGTTTTAATCCCTCGACCATTCGTGAGAATGGATTTCAATGGACGTTTGAATGGTCCTATCAATGCATTTTTCTCAAATGTCCAGAGATTAACAGATTTAATTTACCTTTACCGGTAGTCGTTTGCTTCGGGCTAGTTGTACCATTACTCTGAGTACAATCAGTTGGTACCAAGGATTTAATTCCTTGACCATTCGTGAAAATGGATTTCAATGAACATTCGAATGTTCCTTATCAATCCCAAATTCACAGGGTATTAACGAATTTAATTTGCCTTTACCAGTAGTCGTTTGCTCCGGGCTAGTTGTACCATTATTTTGGGTACAATCAGTTGAAACCAGGGACTTAATTCAATGACCATTCGCAAGAATGGATTTCAATGGGCGTTTGAATTGCCTCTTGTTTCACAACATGTCAAGTTTAGCATCTATGTCATCTACTCGTCATCATCTTCAGCTTTACCTGCATCTCCAGATTAGTTAGTTCTTCATTTTTATGAAACAAATTATTTATTAAGATATTTTGTAAAGAAAACTTAATATGTAAACTTAGTAATGCGTGATAATTTAACGAAACAACATGATACCGAAAGAGAATTGATCTGCACTACATTTGAAGAAGTGGTAAGATCATCGTGAAAAACTGATCGGTACCGCATCTGAGAAAATGGTAAGATCTTTGTGAAATATTGATCCGTACGAAATCTGAAGAGTCTTCAAATCGTACGACTCCCATTTCGATGTTGAAGAAGTGGTAAGATCATCGTGAAAAACTGTACGACTCTCATCTGAGAAAATGATAAGATCTTTGTGAAATATTGATCCTTTTTGAGAAAATCTTTTTCCTGAATTGATGTTGCTCTCAGTCTCTGTACTTTTAGGAATATTTTTAAAGCAATATAGACAAAATCGTCAACTGATTGTTAAAGCCCAAGCAACAAACATTGATAGTTACCGGGCATACTAGCATAATGCGATGCTCTCATATATCTTGTTAACAAGCTTGGTAGGATCCTTTTAATGAGACATCTTGTGCCTTGAAGACTTTGAGTGAATATTCTCCTTGCATCACGAAGCTTTGTTTTATCTTGTTGTGATATTGATAAAACCCATAAGGCTTAGATTTTTTTACTTCTAAGGGTAATATAGCGTTTATCCCTTATATTAGGGAAAAAGAGGTTGCCTTAGTAGAAGTTCGGATTGGTATGAAGCTCATGATGCCTTCTCATATCCGCTCCTTGATTATGGAAGAATTTTTTAACTTCTATGAGTAATATAGCATTTATCCCTTATATTAGGGAAAAAAAGGTTGCCCCAGTAGAAGTTTGGATTGGAGTAAAGCGAAGGATGACTTCTCATGCCCCTTCCTGTAGATTCTTGATGCGACAAAATTTATCATTCTTCCTAGTAGATCAAAAAATGGATCAAAGTCTTAGTTATCACCACAATTCAGAAGTTTGTTCAGACACAATTTTCTCGAGAATGAGTTCTAGATCATTCTCGGTGTTGCTCAAGGATTCGGTATCTGTGAACCTAAAACATTTTTTCGGTCATAATAATGAGTGGTTAGTTCAGAATTGTATGTAAGAATGCTTGTTGTATATAGCACAAAAAGTTTCATTTCATTATCGTAGGGTAATAAACTTAAGCCCTTTTACAAAAAGTCTCTCAGGCTAAAGTGACAAGTATATTCTTCTGCACAGAACTTAGAAAAGTTTGAAAAACCATAGAAAACTCTTTAACAATCCGATAGTCAGAGCAGTTACAAGGCATATAAGTCCCTCAAAAAGTTTCAAGAAAGGGGAAAGTCAAGGGTTCCTAACTGAAGAGTCTTCGAATCGTACGACTCCCATTTCGATGAACTTCTCGATAAGTTTTTTAAAACCGATATATTTTTCAATTGAATTCTCCACGACTCTAGCATGATATTCGCATTAAGAATTAGGATCATACCACTTGGGATAGGGTGGTTGTATCGGATTGGTATAGAATGACGATACCACATGTGCATCATACAGATTGTTGTACAGTTCGCCATAAGATATCGGTATAGGCATGAATTGTATATCTGCCTTTTGATTTGAATCATGCTTTGAGAAATTTTGTACGTTCAAGGTTGATGCTTCTTGTTGCCCCACTGTCAGCGATTTTGAATAGTTGACATCATGGACACCGACATCACTGACCTCATCATCTTCAAGCCTTCCGCTTCGAATAGTGTTTTCAATCATCTCGCCATTCATTATGATGTCTAAAAAAAATCCTTCGTGGCACCTCCCAAGATTCGACTGAGGAAAAGCTTGTCTAACGTTCTCACAAAAAGTATCACCGTTTCTTTTTCTGATAACGGAGGTTGCACCAGAGAAGCAACATCCCTCCAGCACTGAGCATATTGTCTAAAGCTCTCATCATGTCTTTTTTGCATATTTTGTAGAGTAACCCTATCAGGGGTTATGTCGATGACGTGACTGTATTGTCTAACAAAGGCTTGGGCTAGGTCATTCCATGAATTTATCTTGGAACGACTCAACTGGTTGTACCATCTGACTGTTGATCCAGTCAGACTATCTTGAAAGCAATGTATCAACAACGGATCATTGTCGATATAACTAGTCATCCTTCTAACGTACACAGTGAGATAAGCTTCTAAGCAGGTAGTTCCATTATATTTTTCAAAATCTGGCATCTTGAACTTTGATTGTAACACTAGATCTGCGACTAGGCTTAATTGTCTTGCCTATACCATCGGGAATTGGTCGATGTTTTCCATGGATTTGAACTTTTTTTTCGAGTTGTCTACATTGATCTTCGATCTTCTTGCATAAGTCGACTTTTGAGTTGTTTATTTCGTCAAAATCTGGCAGCATATATTCTTTAGGGTTGTGAATTACTAGACTTCCTGAGACTGAGGACTCGGCTTGAATACCCTGTACCTGGGATGTATCAACTGTTATACGAGTTTGAAGGGGATTTCCTGAGCCATTCATCATTGCAATTGGGTCAATAACCATTCATTTCTTGTTTTCCGGATCTCTGTATGCCAACAACTTGGATATCTTTATGAACAAATCATTTTGAGACTGCAAGATGTGAGTGCAAATATCTGACTGTGTTTCTTCCAACCTATTTTCGAGGTCTCGCTTGACAGCTTCGTGATCTTGCTCAATCTTAGCTATTCTTGCCTTCATTTCCTTGGCTCTTGCTTTTGCAAGATAAAGAAGTGGTAGCTTAGAATTACTGCAACGGAAATATCCCTCTGATGTTAGAATTATGGTAATAATGATACAAAATGATATTCTTGATGCAACTAGAATGATGTCATGCACGAGCAAAGTGCTACAAAATATTATAAAAAAAGTGTGGACTCAGTACAACTTTGAAAGGAAGCTCGAATCAGAACGAAGCTTTCTTTACATAAAGTCAGTCTTGTTTAGCCTTCATTTTCTAAATCTTGATTTTCTGGGGAACAATGTTGACTTCTTGCCCCAAATAAAAAACTTTGGTTCGAACATCTAGAATTCGTAGATATTCGACCATTTTCTCAGACCCACTTTTAGAGCTTCGATCAAGGTGTAAATCTATTCTCGAATCTGGCCAAGGTGAGTCTTCCATTATTGCTGGCACGAACTAACTCGACCTTTGTTGTCTTGACATCACTAGTGAAACCCATTCGGAAGCTCCACCTTATCAAGAAAACAGTTCTGTGTGATTGATACTTTCTAACAGTTTTACTTTTATCAATACCTCTTTTTCTTATAAAATATAAATGCAGAAAACGAGAAACAAGATAACAAAAACATGCAAAATGTTAGTATCGAATTGGACAAAAATAAACGTGCATGCTTTATGATGTATGAATGTGCACATGACAAATATATGCGAAAAATAAATAACGAAATAAATAACATAAATTAAAGGGAACAAATAAACATAACCCCCCACTCGCTCTCTTTCTAAAAAGAAAAACCTACAGGATGACCCTCTAATCGGGTAGAGGTTCAGCATGATGTCTCTATGGGTGGGCTTTTAGGGCTCACTACATGCGGTGTAGTTCTAGAAGGTACCCAAATGAAACTTATTATTCTACATAGGATAATAAGCACGATTCAGGGGGATATGTTTCTCTAAGCCTATGCGGAGACATAGGTCTCACGAAGACAGAGGAATATCCCGAAAGTAATTCACCATCCTACACGGAGGCATAACTTCACGAAGGAGTGGTTTCATGCTCTCACTTAATTTTTACGGAGCCCGGTTGAGGGCTCATGGAATGAGAGGTCCTGAAAAACATTTATAAAACATATTAGTAAAACATTTAAAATAAATAAAATAAAAGATTATAAAAAACAAACCAAATTTATATTTTCGGTCGTTAAATAAAATGTAACCGATTTTACATCTCGACTCTCAAAAATTAATTTCCCAGCGGACTCGTCAGCTATAATCACCGGGATTCGTTCGGGGAGTCGCTACCAATCATTTTTTACGGTGCGGTTGGAACACCAAGATATGCGTCTACGAACCAAAACTGGATCCGGGAGTCTGTTACGCGTGGGGAAGGGTGATCACCCCTACAACGCCCGAAATCAACACCTGTCGGTTACAAAATATTTTATATGAACGAAAATATAAATACAATGTTTAATTTTGTAATCCCATAATTTTTTTATATGATCTGCAAAACAAAATGTTAGATAGCCAAAATAATAAAAATAAAACTAATAATAATAAAAATAAATAGTGACAATGATCAATCTGCAAAAAACGAAACCATTAGGGTCAAAATAATAATAATAAGGGTGCAATTGAAAGAAATTAAAGAAATAATGACTAAATTGTAGAAAATGGTGACTGAAGTTGAAACCAAAACAAACTGGGAGGGCCAATTTGAAAATGCTCTGGGAATGCAAGGACCTCGTCTGGAAATAACCCCTAATTTCGGGTAAGCACGGGTTC
Source organism: Abelmoschus esculentus (assembly GCA_035048815.1). Lineage (NCBI taxonomy): Eukaryota > Viridiplantae > Streptophyta > Magnoliopsida > Malvales > Malvaceae > Abelmoschus > Abelmoschus esculentus. The sequence continues at coordinate 3,338,462 of JAUCBN010000026.1, read as the reverse complement.
AGGTCACTGGACCGGGTTCGGTGCGGGTATGGAGTCTCAAAACGACATCGTTTTGGTGGTATAATAAATACCTATTTTATTCACATAATCATCCCTCTTCTTCATTGTTCATTCAAACCAAAATCAGAGTATATGTGTAGCTCTTGAACCCTCTAGAATCTTGACGTCAAACCGCCGCTCGTCGTTGCCGACCGGTACACCGGTCACTAAAGATCAAAAAATAAACATATTTCCGAAGCTCCTCGACACGCTGAGCACGAATCTGGCGACGAAATTTCGAGATTCGAATCATACGCGAGTGAATCTAAGATTAAAGATGAGTAACATGTGTCTTTTTTTACCTTTTTCGTTCGAATATTCTGATTTTTCTTTGCTTTTGCTTCTCCGATTTTCACTCTTCTCTTATTCTCTGTTTCTTTTGTTTGATTCGGTGTGTAATGTTATTGGATTTGTTTTTTTTGTTCGAATATGGAGTTTTTCATTCATTTTGTGAACCAGTTACATGTTTTTTTTTGTATTTATAACCTGAATTTACATATATAATATTACATCAAATCTCTACTTTTTCTTTTTCAGATCTGATGTCTCGGATCTAATTATATTTTATCCTTTTATTTTGCAAGTGACATGATGCTTTGAGCGATGGACACAGAATCGGGAAACGATGGGGCGATGGCCTGCCTTTTTATCGAATAGTGGAGCGCGCGGCCACCTCGCGCGATTCGAACCACCACACGTGGCGGCCACATGCGCTGATTTGGCGTGCATAAGAAGTGTTGGAGGCGACGGCTTGGCTGGATGGGGAAGTGGTTGTTGGTTATTATATTAGGGTTATTTGTTTTAGGGTTATTTTTTGATTGGGTTTAATGGTGGGCTAATGGGTTTAGCTATTAAGTGGGCTAGAGGTTTATTTGGGTTTTGTAATATTTGTTGAGTTTGGATATTGTATTGTAAATGGGTTATGACAGTACTTATCTGTAAGTTTTGGAGATAAAATGGGATGTAAAAGCTATCCTGATACATTTCATTGTCTCCTCTAATAAAAACTCAATATAATTTAAAAATAATTATGATATCGTGAAAACTAATTAACATGGAAGTTAGTCTATTATTAATATTAATATTAGTCTTTAACCAGTATCATGTAGTTTTAATTATTGTATTGATTGGAGCAATTGTTAATCATGGATTAGTAAAATTTGCTCACCTACTCTTATCTTTATTTTCTAGATCTTCGGTTCAAGATCCAACAGATGCATTCCTTTTATTTTGATCATCGTATTTTTAAAATATTCAATAAGGTCATTTAACTTTTAGTTCACATTTGATAAGATCATTCAACTTTTAGTTCGTATTCGATATATCTCTACCGTTACTTTTTATTAAAGTTCGCCGTCAAAGTTCAATTCTCCTAATAAAAAAATGCATAAACTAAAGCAATCATCACTTAATTTTTTTTTCATTCTAATTTTGGTCAATAAAGTTTTTAACATGGTTATACAAATTAAAAATTTCAACTAATCCTTAAAAAATTATGAAATATTTTTTTTTATTTTCTTATTAAAATTACCATACATCATTTTTTTTAATAAGCAGAGTAAAAAATTATTACTTGAATAAAAATATTTCAATTATCAAATTTAATTATTATAATATAAGATTAGAATTAAATAATATGAAATTAATAATTAATCAAAACATTTTTTAAAGATTAATCGAATCTGATTACGGTACAAATTTTTATAATAAATTATTTTGATTTAGTTATAGTTTAAAATTTTAAACAAAATTGATTAAATGAACTTATCTATTTTATATAATAATTCTAAATTTCATGTATTACAATATCTTATAATATAATAATTTTGACACCTTTCAGATTTTTAAAAAAATATTTCCCAATTTTTAAAGAATTAATATAATTTTCAATTTGTATAACAACATTATTTGAGAGTGACTAGAACATGAAAAAAATCAAAAATTAAGTTATTGAATTAAAAATTTTGAATTTTGTGACCAAAATAGGAGTGATAATTGTTGAAGTTTACCTATTTTTTTATTAAGGAGAAATGAATTTTGTTGACAAGTTTTCGGATGGTAACGGTAGGGACCGTATCGAATAAAAACAAAAAGTTGAATGATCTTATAAAATATGAATTAAAAATTAGATGACCTTATCAAATATTTTAAAAATATAGTGACTAAAATAAATCTGTCTTAAAAATTCAGTAATCGTTTATGTAATTTACCCTTAAAAATTCTATTAACTGTTTCAGTGTGTTATAATTATTTTTGTCGATGTTTGTATGTGCCTATACAAATTAATTGGTACACGATTATAATATTTTTTTTTTATCGAAATGAGTATAATTTTATTTGAAGTTGAACGTTATACATTAATAAATATTATAACATAGTTAAAAATCTTTTTAAATCTAAATTGAAGAAAATAATATAACATAATAGTAATAATAGAAAAAAACATATAAAAAATAAGCACCATAACAAGAACACAAAGCATGGCAACCACCAACACATGCTCCAGCAACAGTAATATTAAATCACAGGGAAAAAAACACTGCCTAAATCGAAAAATTTCAGATTCTCTTCCCAAGTCACTCGAAAATAACGCCAAGATACATCCCTCGTGATTAGGGATATAAAAAGCTGACTCGACCTGTATACCAGTCTAAAATCTGTTCGAGTCAAAACTTGGTTTGACCCGAAGATGTAATGACTCAAATTTGATCTGTATCCGACTATTGTTGACCCGAACCCGAATTGAACCTATTACTGTAGTAGCCAAACCCGAAATGTATCCGACTGAGAATGACCTGGACCCGATTTCAACCTGTTACTGTAGACCTGAAACCCGACCTGTATCCGACTAAAATGAACCTGAACCCGAGTTTGACCTGGCAAATAACCGATATTACCCGACTGAATCGACCTGAGACCTGATTTTATCCGACCTGTTTTGAACTCGACCTGATAAATGACTCGACTTGTTTTGTACCCAACCCTGTTATTGACCTGAACTAATATTAACAAAACTTAATATTTACATACATATAATTAAATATACTATAATTTGATGAATTTAAAATATTAGTAAATATAATTAGACTTAAAAATAGAATTAGACATGAGAATTAATTTAGAATTAATATTTAAATATAATATTACATATTTAATTAAATAAATTTATTTACTATTTTATTTAGTTTTAATGTATTTAATTTTAATTATAATTTTAAATCAAATACATACAATAACTTATAAACAAATTAAATATATATATTAGTATACATTTAAGTATATATAATATATATTATATATTAAAATATATTATATATGTATTAAATTATATTATATACAATATATATTAATGTATATTATATACATACATTAATATATACATCTAGTATATATACATATATATAAAAAATAAATATATATTAATGTATACATTTAATATATATCTTATATATATAAGTATATATTAATATATATTATATTTTAGTTTTAGGGGGATCTTGATTTCGTCGGGGGGTTAATTTTGATTTTGGTTTGGGGGATTTTGATTTTGCCGGGGCAAGGGGATTTTGATTTTGACTTTGCCGGGGGGTAAATTTTGATTTTGCCGAGGGGGTGGGCGAGATTTTGATTTTGCCGGGGGCAATAGATTTTGATTTTGACTTTGCCGGGTGGGTGGATTTTGATTGAATTTGTCGGGGGATTTGATGAAACTTTTTATTTTAGGGGTATATTATAATACATATTATATTATATATTATAAGCATACATATATATACAATTATACATACATATATATAATATGTTATATAATATATACGTATTTATATATATGTTATATATGTATATTATATATAAAATATATGTATAGTACATATTACATATGTATATTATATATATATAGTATATGTATAATACTTATTATATATATTATAATATACATTAAAAATAAATATGTATGTATGATATATATAATGTATAGATCTATAATACATATACATATAACATATATATAATACATATACATATAGATTATAGCATACATGATACATATATATATTAATATATACATGTATTATATACTAATGTATATATACATATATATAATTTATAATTACACATTGATATAACATGCATATATGATATATATACATATATACATGTATTATATACTAATTACTATATACAATTATACATATACATATGTTATATATACATAGTATATAATATACATCTACTAATTATTATATATATACATATAACATACATATGTGATATATTAAATTATTGATATATATATATTTTAATATATTAATGTACTATGTATAATATTATTACGTACTACTACTAAATATAACATACATATATGTACATATAACATACATTGATACACATATTATATATATGAATGTTAGAATGCATTTATGTAGTTATGTATTATGTATAATTAATAATTTTATACATTATAAATATATTATACATACATTATACAAATAACATATCTAATTACTAGACATCTAATTATCAATATATATTATATAAATATTTATATTAGTTATTAAATTATTAATGTATTTATATATAGTGTAATGTATACCATATTTTAATATATATTATAATTTTATTTTCTATATATATAGTATTAATTCATTTATAGTATTATTCCATTTACAAAAATAGTATTATTCCATAAATGGTATTATGCCATAAATAGTATTATTTCATATATATATTATTAATCCATATATAGTATTATTTTATTTCTAAAAATAATATTAATCCATTTATAGTATTACTCCATATATAGTATATTTTATACGTATAGTATAAATTTTTTATATAGTATTACCTTTATATATACTATTATTCCATTTATAGTATAAATTCTATATATTGTCTAAAATTTATTTTTAGTTTTTGAAATATATTAAACTATAGTATAATTATAAATTTATAATGTATTAAAGATAAATTTTTAATACTTTTAATTATTATTAAGTTATAATTTTGTAATTTAGTCCTTATAACTTATAAGTTATTTTTTTTAATTGATTATTACTGATTTTTCTAATTTACTTTAATGTTTCTAATTTTTATTTTTTGCATTTGAGTCCTTACAAGTTAATGTTGATTTTTTTAATTTCAAAATTTAATATTTAACTTTATGGTCTAATATTTATTTATTTTTTACGTATTTATACAAAATCAAAATTAATAATCTAAATTACTATGAATATAAAATCAAAATTAATTCGACTTGAAACAAAATCAACTTGAAATGAACCCGACCTGAAATACAACTAAACTGAAATGGACCTGACCTGAAATCTACCCGACTTGAAATGAAACTGTCAATTATCCGATTTGGACCCGAACCGTTTGAACCCGACCTGAAACAGATCCGACCTGAAACGGACCCTACCTGAAATAGACCCGCACCCGACCCGAATCGAGTCAAAACATCAAATCAACCTGAAATGACCTGTATCCGATTTTACCCGACCTGAAACTCATCCGAATAATTGTTTTTACATCCCTACTCGTCATCACGTAGAACGGTACCATCAATGCCGTTTTGAGTTTAAGGTGACAGAGTTAAAATTTTGGGCTTTAATAATTTACAATAAAAATAATATATTTTATTAATATGTTTAAAGTAAATTAATTATTTTCTTTCACGAGTTTAATCATTGTTCAGTTTTATAAAAAAAAAAAAATAGAAAATCTGTCTAAAAAGATTATCCTTAGAAAATGTGAGATTCAAATCTTTAATGAACTTTTTCAATCAAAATATCTTTTAGTTTCGGTATAAAAATATCTCAATATCTAGGATTATAGATATCAAGAAAGAAAAATTCATATATTCAAAGAGATTGTTGTTTATTGGATTTATTACTGAACTACTATAATAATTTTGGCCTTAATAATTTACAACAAAAATAATCATCGAACACCAGGTGGCATTAACTGGATTGTTGCATGGAGCAATATGAACAATGAAAGCAATAAGTTACATAGGGATGGAGTCAAAATTTGGGTTGAGAATAAATTTATAAATTATTTTTTTTAAAAATTAAATCATTATAAATTTTATTATAACATTCAAAAGAAATAATTCAATTAATTTTTACATGAATTAAATCTTTATCAACTGCAGGTGTATACTGACATTACTCTTACTAATGCTAATTGGGATATCGTCGAACACCTTCTTGACACATCTTCCGCCACTCCTGGTGATGTGTACAGACAAGGATACAAGGCAACGGCTACGATTGAACCGGAAAGCCCTATGCCAAGATTGATAGCAAGTTTACATAAAGTAGTATAAATCCGGTGAATTACTTTGTTAGTTACTTTCGTTTACTCCTAATATATTTTTAGTCATTGATTTTAAATGATTTTACCGATTATTTTTTAAAATCGGTGACTAAGAATGTACTGAGAGTAAACGAAAACGACCAACGCATTAGTTTACCCTTTAAAATGTTGTTTCTTCGCATGTAATAGTAATTTCAAAATAAGGAAGGTGATTTAATAAAAAGATTGGCTTCAAGTCTTGACTTAAATAGTGATGTAAAAAATGATTAATAAAATTAATCTTGTAGTATTATTAATTATTTTGAAAATATCAACAATTTACAATAAAAAATTTAATTATACGAGACTATCGATTTTTTTTTTCTAATTAAAATTTTATGTAGTAAACAGAGCATTTTTTTTATATTTTAGTGGTCCAAAGATGGACCTAAAAATTTAATCCCTAATAAAAAATATTAAAAAATAAAATTTAAACTAGAACCTAATAAAAAAATATGAAAAAAAACTTAAGAACATATTTCAAATAAAAAATATTAAAAAAAATCTCATAATGACAAGTATATAAAAAAAAAAACTAAATCACTAATAAAAAAATATTAAAATTTTAAATTCTAAAAGTATATCTCTAATAATAAATAACAAAGTAAATTGTTTTCTAATCGTAAGTATTAAGAAAATTTTTTTTGGATCTGTAATAGTAAATTTGAACAAAAAAATCAAGAGTTTATCACTAATACGAATATTGGAAAGAAAATATACCTCTATAACAAGTATTAAAAAATAAACTTTTAATAATAAAAATTTAGAAAAATGAATTTTTAAAGTAGACCTTTAATAATAAATGTTGAAAAAAATATTCATAATAATAAGTGTTAAAAAATTTAATTTTAACAATAAATTTCTAATAATAAATATTAAAAATTAGATTATAATATTAAATAATATAAGACAAATGAGATAAAAATAATTATAAATAAAATAAAATAATATAAATATATAAAATTAAAAAATATAAAATAGTTAACATAATTTAAATAATATAAAAATATAAATAAAAATTGTATTAAATAGAATAAAAAATAAATATAAAAAGTGACCGTATTGTACAGAAAAGAAAATTAAAATATAAAAAAGAGAAGATATACTAAAATAAAATTGAAAATAAAATTACAAGATTAAATGTGTAATTAAACCCTGAAAATTTTCAAGTTATTTAATTTTTCGAGTAACTTGAACTTTGGAAATTTGAACTCGACTCGAAATCGATTTTTTTTTTAATTTTTTCGATTCGACTCGAATAACTCAAAATTAAAAAAAATGATTTTTTCGAGTCCAGTCAAATTTTGCTCACCCCTAAATTAACAAGAACACATGCTGCAGCAACAGAAATACCAAATCACAGGCAAAAAAACAAAGCTCAAATCGAAAAAAAATCGGATTCTCTTCTCAAGTCATCATATCATATGTGGGTGATGTTCTCTCACTTATGCTGTAGTTTTTGGTTTAGAATCCAAAATAAACTTAAGGCATCCTATTTTCTTAAATAAAATACCAAATAGACTATATATCCGACGGAACTTGCCTGTCCTATGAGTTACCAGTATCCCCGCATGCAGCCAATCCACACGATCAACACCCTCTTGGCTACGGCGTCCGCAATGCAATTTTCCTCTTGCAAAATATTGGGAAAAAACAAATCTCTCAACGGCAAGCACACCACATTAATCCTCCAAAACCAATGCCCCAACTCCATCGAGAGGCAAGGATGAAATCCAACGCAGACTTTATATAGCTCATGTAGAACGCCATCATCGATGCCGTTTCTGAGTTATTCATGGCCTATGGGCAAATTAAAATTTAGGACCTTAATGATTTACAACAAAAATAATATGTTCTATTAACATGTCTAGACAGTGGTGGATTCAGAAAAATATTTCTGGTTGAGCATATATGAAATTTTAAATTTTCAAGGTACGCACAATTCGTAAATTTTTAAAAAATTTAAAGAATAATTCATAAAAATTTAAAAAATTGAAGGTAAATTTATGAATTTTAGAAAGTTTAGGGTGGACATAGGTCCACCCTATGCTTTAAGTGGATCCATTACTGTGTCTAGAGTAAACTAATATTTTCTATCATGAGTTTAATCATTGTTTAATTTCTTTTAGAAAAATTAGAATAGAAAAAATATTTAGAAAGATTATTCTTAGAAAATATGAGATTCAAATCTCTAATTAATTATTTTTCAATCAAAATATATTAAACTTCGATATATAAAATACCCTAATTTCTAAGATCATATATAAAATACTCAAGGACATTGTTGTTTATAGGATTTACTACTGAACTACTATAATAATTTTGGGCCTTAATAATTTACAAAAGTCCTATCGTCATGTTCTCGTACCAAACAATATTACTAAATCGTGTCAATTCCTGATTGAACTAAAACATAAAAATTATTGGGCGATAAGAGCATGTAATATGAAGATGCAAATTATTGGGCCACTTAATTCTAAATTAAATTTTATTTTTAGGCAAATTACGAATAAAGTGGTATTGACCTTTTACAGTAACTAAAGTATTTTTTCATAACGCAATTGAAATTCAAGACGATTCGGTTGATTGTTTCAAAGTAAATGGCCAACGATTAAAACCATATTATGAAAAATTTTAAATTGGTGTGGTCAAAGAAATTATTTTCAAAGAACTTGTAATCTAAATCAGGATGTATGATTGTGAATTTGCATAATACACTATCATATGAGATTTGAACATAAAGTTGTTGATTGAGTGTATCAGACCGATATACATATCCTAGAACTTGTGAGTAAATACATATCGAGACTAAACTTTTAGAACTTGATACTTTAATATGATAATGACATCTAAGATTAACCCACTTCTATACCGAAAATTATTTACCCATTTGTATCCACTAGTAAACCGTACCTTTAACCTCTTCTTTGATTTAACCACACTGTAAAACCCGAAATTTTTTATTTTTACTCTTTTTGTTATCTTTACCGAAACATGAGACTGATAGTGTGCATAAATGTACAATGTTTTCACTATTAGGGATGCAGGTCTTTTATCGATGAAAGCGAACAATACAAATTTATATAAACATCAACCTCTAACAATTATATATATAACACTAATGATATTTTTGTATTATTTTATAGAACATATAAAAAGTATAAGTCACACTTATAATATAACTGTTTCTTTTATTCATGTTATCACATAACTTTGAACTATATCATAGATAATGCTTACCATATATGGAAATCGAAGTTTCCACAAATGCTAGCTTATATATATATATATCACTTTCTTATTCTAGTGTTTCAAGTATGACATATATAATATGATATCGTGAAACTTGTCCATGTTCCAAGTTCTTCATTCAGGATATAAAGCTTGTACACCTTTAATGTCATCTTCGGTGAGGTCCCTCTTTTTAGTTCCAAGAGGAAGATAAGCATACATGACGGCAGACTTATCGGCGCTATGGTCTAGGCCGATGGTATGTCCAATTTCATGCACACCAATTGATTGAACATCGACTTTATACTTTCCATTCTTTCCCGTAGGATCAAAGGACCAAACCCATTTTGAATTATAGTGAAGCCTGCCATCTTGTGGAAGATAAGCATGGGCGAATTCTCCTCGCTGGAAAGGATTACGATCCCCATGATTTATCGGAAAGAACCCGACTTTGATATCTCCTTCCGTGCCATTTGTCGCCTTTTCGAATTTCAGCGGAGAAACATCTGCCCATGATTTGAATGCCGCAGTTAAGACGGGAGTCAGTTCATCTTCGGTAAATACATTGACAGAATTTTTAATACTCCAAGTAAGTGACCTCTTCGGCCACTTGTACTTGCCTCCCGGGAAACTATAGTTAGAAACCAAGTGATCAGGAACACCACACCTAGGGGTCAACATTCCCTTGATTGTATCAGAGTCGATCTTTCCGGTTACATTAATACCAAGATAATCCTGGTAGGCTTTAAGAGCAGACTCTAACGAGTCGTCGAACCGGTCGTCAAGTGTGTGCTCGATGTTATTATAGTAGTAACCATAGGTTTGAAGGTATTTCTTGATATGATTCAACCCATTGGTAATGTCTCCTTTTTGTGCCCCTTTGAGATTCTGAATAGATTCGAATTCTAGAGACTTTATTACAAAGGGTTGAAACACAAAAAGCACAAGAAATGCTCCAAAAAGTAGAGTGGAAAGTTTTTCAGCCATTGCAAGCTATGATAGAAGTAGTAAGTAGAATTACTTGAAGTGTTTAGGGTGCATTTTTGTGCTTGTCTTCATGCCTATTTATACATAAAAGGGGACTGGAAATTTTGCATAAAATTTAATGCAGGCAAGGATGAGGGAAGATAATTCAATAGAGTCTGCAAGATCATGCTTTAGTTTAATAAATAGCATAGCAAAAATAAATTATGTTAGGTTTTCCTAATTTATTTGAGTTTTTAATTCTTTCTCATTTAGCTTTACGTATACAAGTAAATTAAAAGCAATTTTCCCCTAACTTTCGTCAAGACAGGCACCTACAGATGGCAACTTCCTCCTAAATTCATCTTGAAAAGATAAAAAAAATATAAAAATAATAATCTCGATTTTTTTTCTTTCGTATTAACAAATTAATAATAAAAATATATTTAAAAATTTTAAATCTTAAAAGTATATAATAAAAATATAGAACTAATTTATAGATTTAAGTTTAATTTTATGTATAAATATTAAGTAATTAAAATATATATATTAAAATTAATCGAGTCATGTACCCGATAATTAAAAAATCCAGCTAAAGCCTGATCCAATTATTCTCAGGTAGGATATCCAGTCTGATCGGATAATTTTATTCAAAAATTACACAATATTTATTTTTGTTTCCAGTCGACAAGTCGGGTAATTTTGAACATCGCTATTCGTATGAATTCTCACGATGGTAGCTTTCTGATTTTATTTTGTCAGTGGTCATAAAAATGATTGTTCCCCATCCATTTGATGATTTGTTAGTTGATATAATCAGAACTGTGTAGCGGAATAATTTGTCTGATAGTTCGATTTGCTCATCATTCCTTTTTCATCTCTTAAATAAGGATGGTAACTGGGCGGGACTAGGCATGTTTTATGCCATCCTGTCTCCACCCCAAAAAATAAATTAGTATATCTAAAACGCGCCCTGCCCCGATTTTTAATATATCCTATCGGCCAGACATAACACAAGACTCTCAAGACATAATTCAACACCGATGCGATCTGAAAAAATAATAAAAATATTAAATATAATATATGAAAATATAATAAATATATATAAATATATCATGTCAGATATTTTAAACCCTAAATATGATCTCAAAAATTTTAAATACTCACTTACCTTAGAAACCCAATTTTAATACCAAAAAATTCACCCAGACAGATCAGATCGGGTCGAATCTCGTCAGAGACAGGTATTATTACCATCCCTACTCGTAAAGCCACTTATTTAGTTTGAGACAAGAAAATTTTATGAAATTTTCTAAGAATTTGATCATATGCTAATCTTTGTAGAAGGGTTTGCTTTTTTTTTTTTAACTCTTTTTTTATGAAAATTTTAGAAAATTAATTTTTTATTGTATTATATTTATAATATCTTTTATTATAATTAATAAATTTAGATGTTACTGTTTAAAAAATATATACTATTTAAGAAGGCATTTATTTTCGGCGTGAAAAGCCTCAAGAATATATCGAACAAGCCTTGGGACCATTCATTTTGCTTCAGAGAAAATCAACCGTTAGTAGTTTAAACTTAATTTTCATTCAGATCACTTTATGACAAATGACCTCATGATTCCAACCCAATGAAGCTTATTTATAGGTGGGGATGGATAAAGAGGTAGGGATGTAAAACGTTGGATCAACTTGAAAAGTTGATTAAAATTTATTCGTTAAAATCTTATTTGCTTCGAGAATGCGATGATCTGAAATTATTTTATAACCGATTATTATTGACCCGAATCTGAATTGGATTTGTTATTGTAGTAACCGAACTGAACCTATATCCGACTCAGAACGACTCAAACCTAAATTAAACTTGTTACTATGGACTTAAACCATGATATGTACCTGATTGAAACGAACTTGAATTCGAGACTGACCTGACATAAACCGACAGTGACGGATCCAGAAAAATATTTGAAGGTGGGCACACGTAAAATTTTAAATTTTCAGGGTGGACACAACTCATAAATATTAAAAAATTAAAGGACTAACTCATAAAATTTTAAAAAAATAAAGACAAATGTGTGAATTTTAAAAAATTTAGAGTGGGCCTGTGCCCACCCTATTATACAGCTGCATCCGCTACTGATAACCGATATTAACTTATTGAATTGACCCAAGATCTAATTTTACCATATCTATTTTGAACTTGTTATGTTAATTGACCCGATTTATTTTAAACCCGACTTGTTGTTAACCTAAGTTAATATTGACTTTCTTGATCTTTAACATGTAATTAAATCTGTCTATGATTCGATGATTTTATAAATTTAAAGTATTAAGTATTGATAAATTTAAACTAATATTTTTTAAAATGAATTTAAAGTGTTAAATAATCTTTTTTATTATGTGTAATTAAATATATATAAGATTAAATTTATATATTCATTTGATACTATTAAATTTAAAATTTTGTTAAATAATACAATATTTAATAATAATTTAATATACCTAATACTAAATTGTTTAATATAAATTATTTGACAAGTTAATATGAATTAACATACTTTATTTTTAATGACATGTAATATTATGTTTTTATTTTTACATATAAAAGACTACCGTTTTTAATTGTCTTTTACGTAAAATGTTTACTTTATTAACTTGACCAAATTTTATTGATTACTTTAACAAAAATTTATTGGGAACATTAAAAATTCTTTGTTGATTAATTGATTTCTGTAATCATACGGAAGTTTAAATTCTTTTAAAATAAACGATTCTTAATTTAAAGTTATATATCAAAAGTTATTAATTTTTTACTGAAAAAATATTAGAAAAAAAAGACAACAAAAGGTTCTCAAACTAATAATGGTAATAACTTAGAAATTTATCATAAATTTTATGAGTAAAAATAGAACACGTAATATTTATTGTTAGAAAAGTTATCGGGTCTAATTCTTTCGGAACAAACAAAACCTAATTTAGAAATTTGGGTTGCAGTCATGTTTTAATGGTTGAAATAATTTATTTTTTATTGATAAGTCTAAATTTATTATTTATGTTTATAATTTTAAAGATTTAATGTTATGTATTTATTTTAATATATCTATAAGTTTTGGCAGTGGCGAATGCACCCTTTAAACAGGGTGGACCCGTGTCCACCCTGAAATTTTAAAATTCGTATATTTACCCTTAATTTTCTTAATTTTTATGAATTGGTCTTTAAATTTTGTAATATTTAAGCTTTGTGCCCACTCTGAGATTTCAAAATTTTATATGTGCCCACCCTTAAATGAATTTCTGGATCTGCCACTGAGTTTTGGGATAAAGTGGGATGCAAAAACTATCTTAATAAATCCCGTTGTCACCTCTAACAAAAACTAAATGTAATTATACAAGTGAATTATTCTGTAATTTACCTTTTTATTTGAACTTAAGTATTTCAAAATTTTATTAATTTATCTACGTTCTTAAAGCATAAAAAATATTTAAATGAATGTAATATTTTAAAATTAAGTTAAAAGGCTAAAACATAAAAACACGTTGATAGTTTTAACTATTTTATCGATTAGAACAAACGTTGATAGTTGATTAATCAAAACTGTGCACCTGTTTTTATCTTTCTTTCCATAGATTTTGGGTTTAAAATTGGGTAAACTATAATAGGCTTTGTAAAAAAAAACTATTGTACCGAATAAAAATTGGGTAAACTATATAAATGGTTACTGAATTTTTAGAGTATATTTATTTTGGTCATCTTATTTTTAAAATATTCAATAAAGTCATTTAACTTTTAATTCACATTCGATAAGGTCACTCAACTTTTAATTCGTATTTGATACAGTCTCTATCGTTACTTTTCATTAAAATTTGCCGTCAAAGTTCAGTTATCCTTAATAAAAAATGGATAAAATACAACAATCATACTTTTTTCTCACTCTAATTTTGTTCACTATAATTTAAAAATTTTAATTCAATAACTTAAACTTTTTGAATTATTCATATTTTAGCCATTTTTAAATAACATGGTTATACAAATTAAAAAATTCGATTATTTCTTGCAAAATCAGGAAATATTTTTTATTTTCTTATTAAATTTATCATATTTCATATTTTAATAAGCAAAGTAAAAAATTATTACTTTAATAAAAATATTTCAATTATCCAATTTAATTAGTACAACATAAGATCGAGAATTGAATAATATAAAATTAAAAATTAATTAAAATATTTTTTAAAGATTAACCGAATTCGATTATGGTACAAAATTTTAAAATAAATTATTTTGAATTGGTTATGATTCACAATTTTAAACAAAATTAATTAAATGATCTTATTTGTTATATGTAATAATTATAAATTTTATGTATTACAATATCTTATAATATAATAATTTTGATACTGTTTAGATTTCTAAAAAATTATTTCCCAATTTGAAAAGAATTAAACAATTTTTTTAAATTTATATAAAAATGTTATTTGAAAGTGACCAAAATATGAAAATTTTGAAAGTTAAGTTATAAAATACAAAATTTAAAATTTAGTGATCAAAATAGGAGTGAAAAGAAAGTTGAGTGATAATTGTTGCAGTTTACCTATTTTTTATTAAGGAGAAATAAACTTTATCGGTAAGTTTTTAGAAGGTAACGGTATGAGCAGTATTGAATACGAACAAAAAGTTTGATGACCTTATTAAATACAAACTAAAAGTTAGATAATCTTATCGAATATTTTAAAAATATGGTAACCAAAATAAATGTCCTAAAAGTTCAGTAATCGTTTATGTAGTTTACCCTTAAAAATTCTATTAACTGTTTCAATGTGTCGATGTTTGCACGTGGCAATACAAATTAATTGGTACACGATTTTAATATTTTTAATTTATTTTATCAAAATGAGTATAATTTAATTCGAAGCCGAATATTATACATTAATAAATATTATACACGAATTTAATCATTGCTTAATTTTTTATAAAAATAGAAATAGAAAAAATATCTAGAAAGATCTTTAGCTTCAGTATAAAAAAGACCCAATTTCTAAGATCATATAGATATAAAAAAAATCATATATTCAAGTATATTGTTGTTTATAAGATTTACTAATGAACTACTATAATAATTTACAAAAATCCTTTCGACATGTTCTCGTACCATACAATATTAGCTAAATCGTGTCAATTCCTGATTGAACTAAAACATAAAAATTATTGGGCGACAAAAGCATGTAATATGAAGAAGCAAATTATTGGGCCATTTAATCTAAATTGAATTAAAGTTTAAAATTAAGAAAACTATAAAACCTAAAGTGCCGCTCTCCAATCTTTTCTTCTCTACTAGGGTTAGCCGCTTTTTTTTTCTTTGAGCGCCGGTAACGCTACCAATTTTAATATTGGTCGTCGACCGCCGGAATCTATCATTTCGTTTATATTATTTATTAGTTTTTAATAAGTTATTATGTTCTTATGGCATGATCTATTCTACCTTTTGGTACGTTTTTTCTATAGTTTGACATGTTTTTTGTTTTGTTTTTTAAGGTTGGATCTAAAGTCACCACGATTGATCAAGATGGCGCTTATTTGTTATCATGGTGATCTTCCTTGCTTTGGACCCTCAGATTGAATTTGGATACGCGGTTTGCGCTCGTGGATAGTTTAGTACGACACTCAATTTTGATTTACGATTTTTAGTGGTCTTTCAATAGATTAATCCCCTTTTGTGGTTCGTTTGCTGATGCAGTCAGATTTGTTCATGTCTATTTTTCAATCGAGTTTTCGGATGAGTTTTTTAAACTTTTTCCATGTATGGTCCTTATATGATCTAAAGTGGCAGTTTTAAGAAAATATTCTAATTATGTATTTAGTTTACAATGATAATTGTAAACCATTATTTTAATATTGGGTATTTTCTTATTTAATAAAATTAGCATCTTCTATTAAAAAAATATTCTAAATTGAATTTCTTTTTTAGGCAAATTATGATCAAAGTGGTCTTGACCTTTTAAAGTAACTAAAGTATTTTTCATAGCGCAATTGAAATTCAAGACAATTCTGTTTGTTACAAAGTAAATGGCGAACGATTGAAGCCATATTATGAAAATTTTTAAGTTGGTGTGGTGAAAGAATATTTTCAAAGAACTTTTAATCTAAATAAGGTCGTCGAGCTAAACGACATTAAACAAAATGCTTTGATGAAAAACAACCGATTTTAATTTATTTTGATTAGTTATCATTATTTTTAAATTTATATGCTTTGATGAAAAACAAAATGTTGTGATGAAAAACAACCCATTTTAATGTATTTTGATTAGTTATCATTATTTATATGCTTCGATTAGAGTTTTATTAGTTGATATTTGAGATACAATATTGGTATCAATCTTGATTTCTCCTACATTTTTTCGATTACTTATAAGTTTATGATCTCGCTTTTATCAATATCAGGGTGTGTGACAGTGAATTTGCATAATACACTTTCTTGTGATATTTGAACATAAAGTATCTTTTCATTCTTGCTCACTTGTTTGATTGAGTGTATTAGACTAATATAGATATCCTAGAACTTATGAGTAAATGCATATCGAGACTAAATGTTTAGAACATGATATTTTAATATGATAATGACACCTAAGATTAACCCACTTTTATACCGAAAATTGCTTACCCATTTGTATCCACTAGTGAATCACTTTGTACCTTTAACCTTTTCTTTGTTTTTACCATATTGTAAAACTCGGAATCTTTTATTTTTACTCTCTTTTGTTACCCTTGTCAAAATATGAGATTGATAGTTGGCATAAATGTATAATGTTTTCGGTAAAAGGTGTTGCGTGTTTTAAGTGCTTCGCAATTACGTGTAAATGTACACGTTTCAAGTTATAGTATAGATAGTTATCGCCTCCACAGGGATTGTTTCTTCTTCTAAAATCTAATTTCTTGCACTGAAATTAAAGACACAAATAGTTTAGAAAATTGATTTTTTAAATGAAATTAAAGAATAAATAAGCAAGTAAATAAATTAGAATAATTAATGAGAGATTAGACCGGGTTATCCTGAATTATGGAATGATAGTCGAGTGAATCCTTCCTCGTAAGTGGGTGCTCGTACCACTCAATTATTCCGGCAATTTGTCTTTGTCAGATTGCCTAGTTAGTTCATCTGAATGCTTGGACAATTACAACTAAGGGAATTGCTTGGGCAATTTGTATCCTCAAGGTTCGGTAAAGCGTTCTTCAATGGTCCCATTATCCCTAACCTAAGACTGTTAATTGCACAACTCATAATGATACATCCTTGCGTTAATCAAAGGTGTACAACAACTTTCTTGCACTTTTGTTAGCCATTGAAATCCTGCACTTATCCCTAAGCCAGATTAGTTCTCACGCACTTGGATCGAACCATACCTATTCGTTTCGTAAATTTAATTGTCCTGAATCTAGATAAATGAATTGTTTATCGAGGTCTTTTCCCAATTCTCTCGCAAACCAAATTAACACCAAGAATAGGCAAACTTTAATTAAGAATACACCACAAACTTAGATAGAATTTAAACTAGATCAAACCATAAAACATAATAACCCAAGCCAACTTTAAGTTAGTTCATGGCTGGGCAAAACATCCAAATAGTATATCCTCTCATCACTCTAATAGTAAAAGAAAAATAAAGATGAAGACGACGAAAACCCCTTGTTTCTTCTCTCTCCCACGATCACCACCTCTCTTGGACGACATGCTTCTCTTTTTATTAGCTTGGCTGGGCAATCAACTCGAATTATTGTTTTTCCTCAAGCAATGAAAAACCTAACAATTAATTGTCAAGACATCCAATTTTCAAAGACATGCTTCAAAGTTTAACTTTCAACCTTAGAACCGGGGCACAAAGTATGATTACCTTTAAATTTTTCGAAAAGGAAAGAAATTTTCCAGAATCAAACTATAATGCTCGTGACAAAGTGTGTGCGTAGTTGTGTAAAAGTTAATTTTCAAGATTCTAAGTGAAAATTAGGTTTTAACAATAATTGCCTAGGCATTAATCTTTAATCTTAATAGAGCTAGTTTCGGGCACCTCTAGCAATTAAGTAATTCCTTTAATTTTATCAATTAGAGCTAGTTTCGGGCACCTCTAGTAATTCGTCAATGCACACAAACTAGAGTCATTTTCGAGCACCTCTAGAATGATATTATTTATCTACTTTTCCTTTTTTTTATTTGTCTAAAATTCTAACACCTAAATTCACAGAGTCTCTATCAATCAACAAGTCACAACCGTGTAGAAAAAATTTCAGTATCATAGTAAAATTCTAAATTCTTCCAATGCAATTTCAATTAACTGCAATTGTAAAATTTTCATCATTGTTTATCCATAAAATTTAAAGCAATTAGATCAAATTGAAATTATTAGCAAATAATTTTTGCAATCTATATGCAACAACTAATTATGAATGCAACTATCATGAATCAATTAAAGGTAACCCCCAAACTAGAGATGAGCATTATCCTCAATGCAAGAAAAAATAAAAAAAATGAGTTAATTGAAAAGGTTTTTCACCTTGAATTAGCAATTTCCTTGTTGTCTAGGATTTAACTTTTTGTCCCCGTGGTTGTTGTGTTAGTAGTGGGTTAGTTCCTCCATCGGTGCTTGTCTTGTAACTTGAGCATCAATTGCCTAACCACAACAATTGCCTAGGCATGTGAAATTTTTTTGTAATGAGCATAGTAGCATAACAAATGAATCCAAGATGTTCACTATAAATATTACTCCATTTGCCTGTCACGAAACACAAATAATATTGATGAAAGTATGCTGCAAAGATCACTAGTGAAAGGAAAGAATTTTATTAGGATAAAAAGGAAATAAATAGACAAAAACTAAGGTAACTTGATGTGAGAATATCTTCACCAACACTTACACTAATTCGGAGGTCATGCCTTTAGGACCAATTACTCGATCTAAGGCAAAATATTTCAGGAAAACACTATTCCTTACTTGTACCAATATGTCTAATTCATTTAATAATGTTTGTGTCTCAGGAGATAAAACTTTTAATGTGTTACATGTTACAATGTGACATATTAGATTATATTATTATTTAGGTGTATCTACGTATGTGTGTATATATATATATATCTTACAATAATATAATGTTTCTATTATAATATTTATATATATTATACTAATATTATGTTTTCCATTATTCCATTATAATGTTTATATATTATACTAATACTATGTTTTCCATTATTTTGTTTTACATGGATGCATGGTGCTCCACGTGATGGACAAGTAAGCATGGATGCAAGGTGATCCACGTGATGGATAAGAACAAATTAGTATTTAGACCAATTCCATCACATGTTAAATGTGATGCAACCGACCACTTCAAATGTGTGGATAAGAAGCATGCAACCGATTGGTGGAATTATTGAATTCAAATTCAAATTCAATTTTGAATTTGAATGCTTCTTAGCCACAAGAGTTCAACCGACAATTTCCCCTATTTTTTATATACATGTAAAACAAACACTTTGTAAAGGTTACACATTTTAATTAATAAAATTTTATTCGAGAGTCTTTTCTCTTTTCGGTTTTTTTTAGAACTATTCGACACTCAATTCGTTGATTTTCATTTGATACTTTGGGTTACTAAATTGATATTTAGCGGGTCCAAGTCCTACGACGTTAAACTGATTCGATTCGGGTTCGTTTAACATATTTTTCGAGTTCCTTCGAGTTTAGCGTTTTTTTTCACCACCGACCGTTTTTGAAGTCTTCACCGTCGCCGTCGTTGAAGTCCTTTCCGAAATGCCAAAATTATCACCTATATATCTATATATTTTTTATGTCACTTTGTTCATTTTTTTAAGTTACTACTAATAAATATATCGTATAGTTTTTGTTATATTTTTGTCGTTTTTATTATAGGAACGTGCCTACAACATTCTTAGATCTGAAACTAACGAGGAAAGTCTCTTCCGACGAACTTCGTGTTATATTCTGTGGTAATTAGAGCATAGGTTGTTGAATTCGTTGTAAATTTCTACACGTCAAGTCTTGTAAGTTTGTATCGAATATATATTAAAAAAATCAGATTCAAATATAAAAAAACAGTTTCGAATATTGAAAAAAAGATTAAAAAAAACAGATTCGAAAAAAATAGTTTAAAAAAACAAATTCGAATAAAAAACAGATTCGAATAAAAAAACAATTTAAAAAAACAAATTCGAATAAAAAACAGATTCGAATAAAAAAACAGTTTAAAAAAAAACATATTCTAATTAAAAAAAATTAGATTCGAAAGAATTTTTTTCCTTTTCTTTTCTATCTATATGTGTTTATTTTATATCTCTATATGTATTTAGTATTATGTCTTTTTGTAATTGGAAATTGTGTATGAACTCTGAGTTGCAACTTCAATGTATTCGGAAATCGCCGGAACGTACTTTACCTCTTTGTTCGGTGATAGGGACGTTGTAAGCCCGTCTTTGCAGTAAGACTTTCTAACCTTTTCATTTTTATCTTTTTTTCGTTTGTTCGTGTCATTTTCCTTATTTTTTCGTTCTTTTATTTTATTTTACATCTTACTTGTCTTTTCTTTTGTTTTCGTGTCATCTTTGGTGTTATCTTTGTTCTTGTTATTTGTTTTCCATTTAGCCACACCATTATCACGAGTTTCAAGACGTTGGATTAGTTCTTTAAAGAGCTGATTTTCGAGAAAGTGTAAGGGAAAAAGACATTGAGCGTGTGAGATCAACAGGGGAGATAAAAAAAGGCATTCAAGTATTCTCCCGAGTGAAACACGAGCGTTGAGTGCTAAATTTTGAGCGTACTATTTCTTGGAGTGACTATTGCGAGACTTTTTGTGTGTGCTGTGAGGACATTTTACTTATTTTTCACTAACCGATAATAATATTGTCTTTTTGTTTGTTTGTTAGTGTTATTTTAAACATGGCAGGTTCCGATGACAATATCGTTAATCAGAATCCACCATTTCCGCAAATTCAAGCCTTAGAATGAATAATGCAACGAGTAATGGCGTCTTCCATAGAGCCATTACAATCGAGGATGGATAGGTTTGATGGAGGTTCCAACTCTGTTCATGAAATGTTGAACGAAAATAAAGTCGATCCGTTACCGAGACAACATACTCCTAGACAAGGACGTGTGCAACAGGTAGACGATAATTTGACTAAGATTAAGATTTTTATTCCTTCTTTTCAGGGACGTTTAGATCCTGATGCATACTTGGCTTGGGAAAGCAAAGTTGAGCATATTTTCGAGTGTTATAGTTACTTGGAATAGAAGAAGGTTCGATTAGAAGCAACAGAGGTTGTTGATTATGCCCTGATATGGTGGGATCAGTTATTGCTTAGCCGAAGGTGTTCTGATGAAGGCCCCGTTGCGACGTGGAACGAGATGAAGCGAATAATGCGAAAGAGGTTTGTTCCTATTTATTATCATCGTGATTTGTTTCAAAAATTACAAAATTTGAAACAGGAAAATAGGAGCGTTGAGGATTATTTTAAGGATATGGAGATGACTATGATGCGTGCAAATATTGAGGAGGATCGAGAAGCTACCATGGCACGTTTTCTAGCAGGGCTGAACACCGAGATTGCCAACGCTGTTGAGTTGCAGCATTATGTCGAGGTTAATGATATGGTGCAAATAGAGTTAAAAATGGAACGACAACAGCGAAGGAAGTCTTTGAATCGAGGTAATACTCCATTTAAATCTTATTCTAACCCTTTATACACTCCTAACATTATCAGGAAGCAAGCACCACAACCACCACTTCGTATTCGCGAACAAGGCAAAACCAGCAAGCCCAAGACCCCTTTTGCTGAAAATGGGAGTGGTAAGCAACCAGTGGTGTCACAAGAGCAAACACGAGATATCCAGTGTCTAGGAAGAGGACATGTCGGCAGTCAGTGCCCAAACCGCGGAACCATATTGATGATAGAAAATGACGAGATCGAGTCTGAGTCTGAGGATGACGATCAGATTCTACCTCCAATAGGTGACGAAAAGGACGATGACAATGTGTAGACTTTTTCCACCGGAGAAGCACTTGTTTTCAAGAGAAGCTTGAACACTCAACCAATTCAGGATGAACAACAACGAGAGAACATCTTTCATACAAGGAGCCTCGTGAATGACAAGGTATGTGTTATGATTATCGATAGTGGTAGTTGCACTAATATTGCTAGTTCTATTATGGTTGACAAGATAGGTTTGAAAATGACAAAGCACCCAAATCCTTATAAGTTACAGTGGTTAAATGACAGATGAGAGATTAGAGTGACCAAGCAGGTTGTAGTTCCGTTTGCCATTGGAAAGTACAAGGATGAAGTACTTTGCGATGTCGTTTTGATGGACGTGAGGTATTTGTTGTTAGGACGTCCGTGGCAGTTCGATAAGAGGGCTATGCACGATGGCTTCACAAATAGGTATTCTTTTGTACATGCAGGTAAGAAGATCACCTTGGCACCATTGACTCCGAGTCAAGTACCAGAAGACCAAGTGAGGTTGCGATAGAATATCGAGGAATCACGAGGGAAAAAGAAGATGAATATGTACGCGAGCAGCAAAGAAATCAGGAAATGTCTTTCCTCTCAGCTTTCAGTACTTGTTTTATTATTTTAGGATAATTGTTTACTAGCTGATATTCCTAGTGATTTGCTTGTTTTGATTTCATCTCTTTTGCAGAATTTCGAGGATGTGTTTCCGGATGAAACACCTAAGGGATTGCCCCCTATTCTTGGCATTGAGTACCAGATTGGTTTTATTTCAGGTGCTACAATTCCGAATAGACCAACATACCGAAGTAACCCCGAAGAAACGAAGGAGCTTCAACAACAGATTTCTGAGTTGTTGAAAAAAGGTTATATTCGAGAGAGTCTAAGTCCGTGTGCCGTGCCAGTGTTGTTGGTACCAAAGAAAGACGGAACTTGGAGGATGTGTGTTGATTGTCGAGCAGCGAACCTGATTACAATCAAGTACTAACATCCCATTCCTCGACTCGATGACCTGGATGAGTTATGTGAAGCAACTATCTTCTCCAAAATTTAACTTAAAAGTGGATATCATCAGATTCGCATGCGAGAAGGTGACGAGTGGAAGACCGCCTTCAAAACCAAACTAGGTTTGTACGAATGGTTAGTGATGCCTTTTGTCTTAACTAATACACCTAGTAATTTTATGCGATTGATGAATCATGTTCTGTGATCTTTTATTAGTAAATTTTATGTTGTATACTTTGATGATATTTTGATTTATAGCAAGACTTTACCAGATCATGTAGAGCATTTGAGATCTGTTTTGTAGACTTTGCGAGAAGAGAAATTGTTTGGTAACATGGAGAAATGTGTGTTTTGTAGTGACAAGCTTACATTTCTCGGTTACATTGTTAGTTCTCAGGGAGTTGAAGTTGATCCTGAGAAGGTTAAGGAGATTCAAGAGTGACTACGACCGATTTTAGTTAGTCAGGTTAGATCATTTCATGGTTTAGCTAGTTTTTATCGTCGGTTTGCTCCCCATTTCAGTTCTATTATCGCTCCCTTAACCGGTATTATAAAGAAGAATTCAATCTTCTCTTGGGGTAAAGAACAAGAAGACGCCTTTTTGAAAATAAAAGACTGTTTGAAAAAAGCGCCTATTTTAGCATTACCTGATTTTGATAAAATGTTTAAAATTGAATGCGATGCTTCTGGAGTTGGTATAGGTGCTGTTTTGTCACAGGAAAAAAGGCTCATTGCATATTTTAGTGAGAAACTTAGTGGAGAAACGATGAATTATCCTGTTTATGATAAAGAGATGTATGCACTATCCGGGCTTTAGAGACTTGGCAGCATTATTTGTTGCCTACGGAGTTTGTGATCCACACTGATCATAAGGTCTTACGATATATTACAGGTCAGCATAAATTGAACAAACGACATGCTAAATGGGTTGAATTTTTAGATTCTTTTCCTTATGTCATTCGTTACAAAAAGGGTAAAGACAATGTCATAGCTGATGCTTTATCACGTCGATATGCACTGTTGAGTTATCTTGATTCCCATTTGATTGGATTTGTATATATTCGTGAGTTATACTCTGATGATCCTGATTTTCGAGATAATTATAATGCTTATGAGAAAGGTGTTGTTGGAAAGTTTTTGAGGCACGATGGTTATCTTTTCAAGGAAAACAGGATATGCATTTCATAGAGTTCTATGCGTGATATTTTGATTCGTGAGGCGCACGAAGATGGATTGATGGGTCATTTTGGAGTCACCAAGACGTTACAGATATTAAAGGAGCATCTATTTTAGCCTAATAAGCGCAGAGACGTTGAAAGGTATTATGAACGTTGTGTGACTTGTAAGAATGCAAAATCGAAGGTTTCACCATATGGTATATAATTACCTTTACCTATTCCTGATTCCCCTTGGACTGATATTTCTATGGATTTTGTATTGGGATTACCTAAATCTAGGACAGATGGAGATAGTATTTTTGTTGTGGTTGATAGGTTCTCTAAGATGGCACATTTTATTGCATGCCATAAGACTGATGATGCTGTTAATGTGTTTACTTGTTCTTTAGAGATGTTGTACGTTTACATGGTATTCCTAGGTCAATTGTTTATGATAGGGATGTAAAATTCTTGAGTCACTTCTGGAGGACTCTTTGGAGTAAGTTAGGTACGAAACTTATGTTTTCTACTACTTGCCATCCTTAGACTGATGGACAAACTGAGGTCGTTAATAGAATTTTATCTACTTTACTTCGTTCTATCATTAAAAAGAATATTAAGATTTGGGAAGATTGTTTGTCACATGTTGAATTTGCATATAATCATGTTGTACATTCTGCTACTAAGATGTCACCATTTGAGGTTGTTTATGGTTTTAATCCTATTACTCCTCTAGATATATTGCCTTTGCCACAGGAACAAATGATGAACAAAAACGGTAAAGCGAAAGTAGAATATGTAAAGAAATTGCATCAACAGGTAAAGGACAATTTAGAATGAATGACTCAACAATATGAAAAACAATCAAACAAAGGAAAAAACGAGTCACCTTCGATGTTGGTGATTGGATTTGGGTTCATTTCTAAAAGGAACGTTTTCTGGCCCAACGACGATTAAAGTTGTTACCACGAGGAGATGGTCGTTTTCAGGTGTTGGAGAAAGTAAATGACAACACCTATAAGTTGGATCTACCGGGTGAATACAATGTAAGTGCCACATTTAATATTTCCGATTTAACCCCTTATGACAATTTTACAGATTTAAGGACAAATCCTTTTCAAGAGGGGGAGGATGATGTGAGAAAATCTTCACCAAAACTTGACACTGATCCGGAGGTCATACCTTTAGGACCAATTACTCGATCTAAGGCAAAATATTTCAGGGAAGCATTATTCCTTACTTGTACCAACATGTCTAATTCATTTAATAATGTTTGTGCCTTAGGAGATAAGACTTTTAATGTGTTACATGTTATAATATAACATATTAGATTATATTATTATTTAGGTGTATCTACGTGTGTGTATATATATATATATCTTACAATAATATAATGTTTCTATTATAATATTTATATATATTATACTAATATTATGTTTTCCATTATTCCATTATAATGTTTTTATATATTATACTAATATTATGTTTTCCATTATTTTGTTTTGCATGGATGCATGGTGCTCCACGTGATGGACAAGTAAGCATGGATGCAAGGTGATCCACGTGATGGATAAGAACAAATTAGTATTTAGACCAATTCCATCACATGTTAAATGTGATGCAACCGGCCACTTCAAATGTGTGGATCAGAAGCATGTAACCGATTGATGGAATTATTGAATTCAAATTCAATTTTGAATTTGAATGCTTCTTAGCCACAAGAGTTCAACCGGCAATTTCCCCTATTTTCTTATATATATGTAAAACAAATACTTTGTAAAGGTTATGATTAATAAAATTTTATTCAAGAGTTCTTTCTCTTTTCGGTTCTTTTTAGAACTATTCGATACTCAATTCGTTGATTGTCATTTGATACTTCGGGTTCCTAAATTGATATTTAGCGGGTCTAAGTCCTACGACGTTAAACTGATTCGATTCGGGTTCGTTCAACATATTGTTCAAGTTTCTTCGAGTTTAGCGTTTTTTTCACCACCGGCCGTTTTTGAAGTCTTCACCGTCGCCGTCGTTGAAGTCCTTTCCAAAACGCCAAAATTATCACCAATATATCTATATATTTTTTTGTCACTTTGTTCATTTTTTTAAAGTTACTACTAATAAATATGTCGTATAATTTTTGTTATCTTTTTATCGTTTTTATTGCAGGAACGTGCCTACAACGTTTCTAAATCCGAAACTAACGAGGAAAGTCCGTTCCGACGAACTCCGCATTATATTATAACTTCTAGAGATAATTATGAAATTAAACTCTTTAAAGTTTGACCCATATTAACATCTATCTAAATCTGCAATCAAATCTCCCTTGATTTTGATTTCCTTTTCTAAAAAAGATAAAAATAATAAAGCAAGAATTATTCAAATTATGAGATAATTATTCATAAAATAAAACAAACCATAATTAAGAAAATCCATAAAAATACTGAAATAAAGAAAAATATCAAAAATATCAAATACTAAAAATTATCCAAAATAAAATGCAATAAAAATAAAAATACTAAAGAATATCATGATCATGCATCTTCTAAATTAACCCTTTCTTTATCAATCTTCCAAATGGTGTTGATGTAGTGCTTTAATGTTTTTCCATTCACTTTAAATTCTTGTCATTTATTAGTGGACTTTAAACAGTGTAACAACTTCAAACAGTTCAAATCATCTTGACTGAATATTTTCGGGAAAAAGTTTCAATCAGGAATTGAAAAGAACTAATTGTCCAGGCACGAATTGTCGTGACATTACCGAGACAACCAATAATTTCTCATATAGGAAGTCATCATCGATCTCCAACAGATAAATAATCAGCCACTAGATTTTCCGTTGCTTTCTTGTCCTTAATTTCAATGTCAAACTCTTGCAAAAGTAAAATCTAACGAATTAAATGAGGTTTGACATCTTTCTTAACAATCAAAAATTTTATTGCCGGATGATCAGTATGAACAAGTACTTTAGTGCCAATTAAGTAGGAAAAAAATTTATCCAATGCAAATACTATCGTTAGTAATTCCTTTTCCGTGGTAGTATAATTTAATTGTGCATCATTAAGGATTTTACTAGCATAGTAAATCACATGAAAAATATTACCTTTCTGTTGGCCTAAAACTGCACCTACGGCAAAGTCACTTGCATCACACATAATTTTAAAAGGTAAAGACCAATCGGGTGGGACAACAATGAGTGCCGAGGCAAATTGCTTTTTTAAATTCTGAAATTTCGTGTTGCATGGTTCATCAAAGCTAAAAGTTCTATTTTGCTCAAGCAAATTACACAAAGGTTTAAAAATTTTAGAAAAATTATAAATAAACCTTCGATAAAAACTTGCACGGACTTTTGCCCGATCAACTTCTATATAACATCAACTTTTTCCCGATAAACTTCAATTCCCTTGGATAAAATTTTATGATCGAGGACAATTTCTCCATCTACCATAAAATGGCATTTCTGCCAATTGAGAACTAAATCCGTTTCTTAACATCTTGTCAAAACTTTTTGTAAATTTCCGAGACAATTTTCAAAGTTTTCTCCAAAGAAAAAAAATTGATCATGAAAATTTTTAAGAAGTCCTCCACCATGTCTGAGAAAATGACCATCATACACCTTTGAAAAGTTGTCGGGGAATTGCACAAACCAAACGAAATTCTCCTAAACGCATATGTTTCATATGGGAAAGTGAATGTTGTTTTCTCTTGATCGTTTGGTGCTATGACAATCTGGTTATAACTAGAATAGCCATCAAGAAAACAATAAAATGATTTTCCTGCAAGACGATCAAGCATTTGGTCAATAAAGGACAAAGAGAAGTGATCCTTTCTAGTGGCTTTAATTAACTTACGGTAATCAATGCAAACTCTCCAACCTGTAATAGTTCTAGTTGGAATCAATTCATTATTCTCATTGCTTACCACAGTCATACCTCTCTTTTTTGGTACATAATGTACCAGACTTACCCATGTAATATCGGACATAGGGTATATAATATCGGCAACAAGTCATTTTATGATGTCTTTCATAACAACCTCCTTCATAGCCGGGTTAAGCCTCTTTTGCGCATCAATTGACGGCTTATGATTTTTCTCCAAAAGGATCTTGTGCATACACACTGCCGGACTAATTCCTTTTAAATCAACAATGCTCCATCCAATGTCCTTGTGCTTTTTCAGCATGTCAATGAGTTGCTCTTCCTGTTTGTGCTGCAATTTAGAAGAAATTATTACGGGCAATGAATCATTATTTCTCAAATAAGCATATTTCAATTGCCCTGACAATGTTTTTAATTCATATATATATATTAAAGGAATTGCTTAATTAAAGGAATTAAAAGAATTGCTTAAGGAATTGCTTAATTTTATCAATTAAGAAAAAATAGACTAATATATTATTTAGGAAGGAATTTATTTTCGGCGTGAAAAGCCTCAAGAATATATCGAACAAGCCTTGGGACCATTCATTTTGCTTAAGAGAAAATAAACCATTTGTAGTTTAAACTTAAATTTCATTTAGTTCACTTCATGACAAATAACCTCATCATTCTAACCCAATGAAGATTATTTATAGGTGGGGATGGATAAAGAGGTAGGGACGTAAAAAGTTGTATCGATTTAAAAGTACGATTAAAATTTATTTAAATCAAAACTTAATTTCTATAATTATATGAAAAATTATTAATTTTTGAGTGATAAAATATTTTTAAAAAATAACTTTAATAATTTTAAAAATTCATCATAAATTTTATAAATAAAACTAAAAGAGATAATATATAGTTAGAAAGATTATCAGATATAATTCATATTAAACAAACGAATTAGATTTTTAGTTAGGCATAAAGATAATTTTAACCATTAACGTTTATAATTTTTATTGTTTCGGCCCTTATTTTTTTGGGATAAATTTAGCCCTTAACCTATATCTTTTTGACAAATATCTTATTTTTTAACTAGCTTGATGACTGGACCGTTAACAATTTAACGATGATACATATATATGGAATATAATTTTAAATGACATGACATGTAACCTATCAAATACATATATATAGAATATAATTTTATTCTAATATAAAATATAAAATAATTAAAATTCAAATAAAATATTAAAAAATTATTAATTCTAAAATAAAAGGCTACTAAACATTCTCAATCCTAACTACGATAGAATCAAAATCCTATCATAAAAAATATAAACACAATTCAAAATTATTAATTTTTTAAGATATTATTTTAATTTTATCGTAGTTAGGGTTAGAAATGTTTAATAGCCTTTTATTTTAGAATTAATTAATTTTTAATCTTTTATTTAAATTTTAATTATTTTATATTGGAATAAAATTATATTCCATATATATATATATATGTATTTGATAGGTTACGTGCTATGTCATTTAAAATTATATTCTATATATATGTATCATCGTTAAATTTTTAACGGTCCAATCGTCAAGCTAGTTAAAAAATAAGATATTTTTCTAAAAGATATAGATTAATGGCTAAATTTATCCCAAAAAAAGAATAAGGGCCAAAATGATAAAAATTATAAACGTTAAGGATTAAAATTATCTTTATGCCTTTTAGTTACATATTTTCTTTTAAAGATAATGTAGACCGTAATGTTTTAATAGTTAATATTTTAGTCATATTTTATAATTTTAAAATAATTTATTTTTTATTAAAAATAAATTTAACATTTATATTAAAAAATTTAAAATTTAAAATTTTAATATTAAATATTTATTTTAATGTATCTACAAATTTTAAAGATAAAGTGGGATGCAAAACCATCCCATACATCCGTTGTCACCTCTAATAAAAACTCGATATAATTATACAAGTGATTTATTCTGTGATTTACCTTTTATTTTAACTTAGGTATTTCAAAAATTTATTGAATTATCCACGTTTTAAAAGCATAAAATGTATATAAATGAATGTAATGTTTCGAAATTAACCCAGAAGGCTAAAACTTAAAAGCACATTATTTTAAAATTATACTTTAAACAATAACATTAAAGTCAGACTCGTTAGAATTCGACTTTAAATAATAATTTATTTTTTTATATTAAAAAATTAAAGTTAGAGCAAGAGGTTCCGACTTTGAATAAAAAAAATCTCTAAAAAACAATAAAGTTGATAGCAAGAGATTCCAACTTTAAACATTGTTTCTATTTTTTTTAATCCGATCATTGTTTATAGTCGAATTCTAATGAGTTCGACTTCAATATTACTATTCAAAGTGCAAGATTTTGGAAATTAAAATAACTTGTACCATATTTAAAAAAAATATTATATTTAAATAAATCAATTAATATCGTATCAATATTAGTCTTGAACTGGTACCTTTAGTTTTAACTAGTGTGACCATTAAAATTTCTATTTGTTTAACTGTTTCACTGTTCTATAGTTAT
Organism: Abelmoschus esculentus; assembly: GCA_035048815.1. Taxonomy (NCBI): domain Eukaryota; kingdom Viridiplantae; phylum Streptophyta; class Magnoliopsida; order Malvales; family Malvaceae; genus Abelmoschus; species Abelmoschus esculentus. The sequence continues at coordinate 3,307,284 of JAUCBN010000026.1, read as the reverse complement.
TTTTGACAATGTTTGCATGTGCAAAACCAAACTAATTGGTACACGTACGGTTTTAATATTTTTATTTCTTTATCAAAATGGGTAATGATTTTATTCGAAACTATATATCTCTCATTAAAAATTACTCCAAATCTAAATTAAAAGAAAAAAAAATACAACATGGTATTAATAACAGGAAAAGAGAACATCTCAAAAATAAGCACCATAACAAGGGTGCAAATCATCTACCTCTTTTTAATGACTATATTCGTGCATCTGTTTCAAATTGGAGGACGTAGGGTTTAGAGTTTTAGGTTAGGGTTTAAGAAATTAAGGGTGTGGTGTATTTTTTAGGCGTAAGGTTTAGAGTTTAGGATATAGAAAATAAGGGTTAGAGTTTAAAATTTAATTTCTTAAAAATTTTTAACACGAAACATGGATGAAAACATAATAAAGAGGTAGAAGATTTCTACTCCATAACAAAAACAGCGTGCATGGAAACCACCAACACTTGCTCCAGCACCAATAATACCAAATTGCAGGAAAGACGCCCGCCTCCCCCTGCCCAAATCCATCACCACTCACTGGTATTCGAACTAGCCTGTCTTATGAGTTACCAGTATCCCCGCACGCAGCCAGTCCACACGATCAACACCCTCTTGGCTACGGCGTCCGCAATGCAATTTTCCTCATGCAAAGTATTGTGAAAAACACATCTGTCCACGCCACGCACACCGCATTAATCCTCCAAAACTAATGCCCCAACTACCATGCAAAATTCAAGATACGGTTCTAGACGAATCCGATTCAATAATAATTGACCTTGCCAAACTCCATCGAGACGCAAGGATGAAATCCAACGCAGACTTTATAGCTCATAACTCAGCAACGTTCGAATTCATCACTCCTAAAGGACTCGAAAATAACGCCAAAATACATCCCTCGTCATCAAGTAGAACGCCATCATCAGGATCGTTTTTGAGTTTTTAGTGGTTTATGGGTGAATTAAAAACTAACCATTTTTTATAAAGAATTTTGAATTGTGAGATTCAAATCTCTAATATGTCCTTTTTCAATCAAAATATTTTTAGTTTTAGTATTAAGAACACCTCAATTTCTAGGATCATAAATATCAAAAAGAAAAAAATCATATAATCAAGGAGATTCACTACACCAAAATTAGTATATAACAGTGTTATTTGCAGTTCATAAAGAAAACACCGCTAACTCTTAATATATTGTGGTGTTTGTGATAAAACAAAAATTATAACATTGTTTTTAGAATAAATGCCGCTAATGGATGATATATAACGGTGTTTTGTGATAAAACACCGAAAAAATATATAATATTGTAGCGTTATCGAACAAACGCCGCAATAAAGTTCACATATTGTATTAGTGACATTTGTATAAAAACACCACAATTTTTTTTTCTTTAGCGGCGTTTCTATTAAAAAACCACAATTAGTTTCTTTTTGGTGCATTTATGTTAAAAAATATTCAACGACGTTTGTATTAAAAATGTCATATGATATTCTTCTTTATAAACACCACGATAAGTTTTTTTTAGATTTAAACCATATATATTTTAGTCTATTTTTTCCCATTCAACGCGTAACACCACTAATTTTCCCAAATTAAAGTTTTAAACCTCTCATTCCCATCTTCTACCGATGCTCCCTCCCTCGACCAATCAATAGCCGTTGTTGCTTCTTGCTTCGTGGCCACAGTTATTAAGCTCCAACGGTGGCTAAGGTTTTTCATTTCCTCCTTTCATTCTTTTTTGTTATTATTTTTGTTTGTTTTGCTTTTCTGATGTTGAGTAATGTCGAAAGGGGAAGAATATGGGTTTGATAGAAACAAGTGGCGAATCCATGGGAAGTAGTATTGTCCAAGGACGACAACAACATCAATTACGATAAGTTCATCGACAGATTCAGTTGCTAGAGGCTGGAACTGTTGAATAAACTTAAATAATATATTTTGTGAGTCTTAAAATTTAGAAGTTAATGGATTTACAAAGCTGAAAGGCCAAAAAGTTAATATAGGAGCTACTAGTCTTTATGGAAATTAATATAAGAATTACAAGAGTTATGATTTTTATATAAAAGTATTTTGAAATAGTATAGTATTTGTCAATTTCTCGAGCCATTTTATTCCTGAGCAATTTCATTACGGACAATTTCATTTATAGGCAATTTTTATTCGAATGTTATTTGATTTGAGTCTTTAGGAAGAATCCTTTGCCAACAACGTCCAATGCCTCACTTCTCTTCCTCCTCACGTATTCCTCCGCTGCGGCATATTCTTTGTGAATCGAGATTTCAATGATATTTTGGATTCCTATGAACAAGGGGAGAATTTTTGTTTGTATACCGGCTGGGGACCTTCTTTTGAATCTTTGCATTTGGTCCATTTGATTCCTTTTATGTTTACCAAGTAATTTCTTTTAGATTAAGTTCAATCGTTATTTCATTTTCCATTTCCTAAATGGAGAAAGTTTTATTCAAAGCTTACTCACAATGGTTATCAAACACTCATTCATGTCAGATTTAAGGTTTTTCTGTTAGCTCAATATTGTTAGAGAACTGTGAGGTGCGAGATTCAATTATTTTTTAAGTGCACATGGTAGCCTTTGAATTTTGGAGATTTGTTACCTTTAGTTTAGCCAAATTTGTGGCTGCTAGTTTTTGTTCTATTGGACTGGTTCGCTAGTATATGATTTCGAGCATGTTCTTAACATTTGAAAAGAAATGAGAATGAGACTAAATACGTAATTCACTTACTCTTGTCTTTCATAAGGGAAATTGGATTTTTACTTATGGCAATCATAATTTACAAGGTTTTTGATTGAAATTGTCAAAAATATTATTTTAGAAATGGTAATCTATTTTCATTTTTGTAATTGAATGTGTTGGTAGCTTACTGATAATGCTATATGTGTTGGATTTTTTACTTTAGGTCTTATTGATTTTGCTTGTATCATGCATTTCTGGTATTTAACATTGTCTAGGTCTCATATCTGGGATTTCGTGTTGCACTGGCATGTGCAATTGACATTGCTATTTGTTGTTGTCTTTCATGTATTATTGCAATTAGATCAATTAAATTTTGCTATTTGTTGCAAAAGCATGATTTTGCTGTTATTATCTTCTTGTATATTGATTAGTTATTTCAATTGTTTTGCCTCAACATTTGATTATTGGAATCTTACTGGTTTTAGCGGTACTTCTTACAACGGTTTTTAAGTCACAGAAAAAATTTTAGCGACGTTAAAAATTGTCACTAAAAATCCATTTTGTTGTAGGGATTGTTGTTTATGGAAAAATTATATCATGGGTCAGTCCCACCACCTGTCCATGGGACCAACCAATAAAAACTGCCCACTTCATCAATTTTTCCATGTCATAATTTTTTCCCAAGTGAATCTTCACTTGAAAAATTAAAAAAATGAGGTGGACAGTTTCTATTGATTGGTCCCATGGATGACATGGTGGGACTGACCCATAATATAATTTCTCGTTGTTTATGGGATTTACTACTGATGTACTATAATCAATTTTGAATCATAACTTCAAGTCTTTAATCATAAAGATGTCACCAATTATGTTGGAGCAAAGTGAAGAGTGTCACCAAAATGCAGTAGCAGAATAAAACTGATAATGGAGTAATAGATAAAGTTGCCCAAACACAACACAAAGAAGATTTTTAAGCTTAAGACAGGCTAGACTTGCTACGGAAAAGATCTTACTTTATATCTTGAAAGCATATTGTTCCACTGGTTTAACAAGTGCTCGACAAAGTTTACTAAAAATGCCTCCACTATCCCTAGTTAGAAGGCCTAACACTAAAAAATACTAAGGCATTACCTCCGAGTCTCAACCCTAACACTTCTGATATTGATAAAGTGTTACCCTTTTTAGTCGTTGGAACTCTCCTTTATCCCTAAGGTGAATTAGGATTCTGCTCCCACAGTAACCCCATTGTCCAAGTTGGTCTAGCTTTGTCTATCCCTAGATCTAAGCTTCCCAAACCCCTTAGCTATGACAATCTCCCAAGAGCTCTTACAAACCAAGTTTTAAATGAAAAATATGTTAGCTTTCTTGAACAAAACACTTAGATAAACACTGGAAACTATAAACATTCATTCAAATAAAATAAAATCATCCATAACAAGCCTTAGCCATACTAGTTTAGTTCATGGCTAGGTTTAGAAAAATATTCAACTTGGGTTCTTTGAGATACATTTTCAACAACTTAGAAAAGAGGTAAAGCAAAGTGAAGAGGAAGAAAGTTTCAAACGCTTGTGCCGTGACGCTTTCCTAGCTTGCCGCTCCTCCCAAAGTCGCACAAATCCCTTGCTTGAAGCTCACCAACAATGGTGACTCGGCTTGAGGTTGAAGACAAAGGAAAGTAACCTCCTTTCTTCTTTCTTCTCCCTCGTGCTCTCTTAAAGTTCGCTCCTAGAAAAACGACAGCAAAATGGCAGGGTCTGCACGGAATATTCCCTGAAGATGTAAGGAATATTCCCTGACATTTGCTGTAAAAAATGGCAACAAAATGCAAGGTCTGCAGGGGAGGTGCAGCTGACCTAGAAAAACGCATGAGGACAATGGGTTACAAGTATGTCCTTTCTGCCGTTCTGTTTTGTCCGCCCACAATGCTACAACATCTTGAAGTCCGATCTAATACTTAAAATTACGCTAAAGCATCTCTTCCATTCTTTCAACTTTGGCCTGACAATCTGCACATCACCACCAATAAAATACCCTTCAAAGCAGTATCTTTAAAAATAAAAGAGAAAATAAAATAAAAACCTAATCTAAATACAAATGTACATGAAATACAACTAAATGCAATGCAAATAAACTTGAAATCAAACAAAACTTTAAGCAAAAGGGTATAAAATATACGCTTTTTAGAGCGTTAACAATATATAACGGCGTTTTGTGATAAAACGCCGAAAAACATATAATATTGTAGCGTTATCAAACAAACACCGCAATAGAGTTCACATATTGTATTAGTGGCATTTGTATAAAAACACCATAATAATTTTTTTCTTTAGCGGCGTTTCTATTAAAAACACCACGATTAGTTTGTTCTTAGCGCATTTATGTTAAAAAAATACCACAATAAATTTTTCCTTCAAGACGTTTGTATTAAAAATGTCACAATATATTCTTCTTTATAAACACCATGATAATTTTTTTATTATATTTAAACCATATATATTTTAGTCTATTTTTCCCATTCAATGCCTCACAACACTTATTTCCCCAAATTAAAGTTTTAAACCTAACTCATTCCCATCTTCTACCGATGCTCCCTCCCTCGACCAATCAATAGCCGTTGTTGCTTCTTGCTTCATGGCCACAGTTATTAAGCTCCATTTTTTACGGTGGCTAAGGTTTTTCATTTCCTCCTTTCATTCTCTTTTGTTATTATTTTTGTTTGTTTTGCTTTTCTGATGTTGAGTAATGTCGAAAGGGGAAAAATATGGGTTGGTAGAAACAAGTGGCGAATCCATGGGAAGTAGTATTGGCCAAGGACGACAACAACATCCATTACGATAAGCTCATCGACAGATTCGGTTGCTAGAGGCTAGAACTGTTGATTAAACTTAAATGATATATTTAGTGAGTATTAAAAGTTAGAAGTTAATGGGAGTTACAAAGCTGAAAGGCCAAAAAGTTAATATAGGAGTTACTAGTCTTTATGGAAATTAATATAAGAGTTACAGGTTATGGAGGCTATTGAGTCCTTGTTAAATTCCACCTTTTTCAGATTGTAATATTTAAGGTATCGATCCCACGAAGAATGAGTTGATTCCACTACTTCTTATAACTACACTTAAGAAATTAAAAGCACAAGTAATTGGATTGGTTTAATTGCATTAACTAAACTATATTAAATTATAGAAAGATAATAATGAGAAGAACGAGGTTAGATTGAATGCTTTGTAGAGGAGAATCCAGTTATATTGCTAATCCACTTATTAATGCAATAGGTTGAACTGCCGCCTCGGCGGATCGCACAAAGGGTCGTCGCAGCTGCCTAGGCGGGGTTATGCCTTGTCGATAATTCAACTTTTCATAGTTCGACAGAGCAACCCATTTTATGTTTCTTCCTTATCCCTAAGCGAAGAAAACTGTTGAAATCTCGTGTCTTGATGATACCTCTCGACGTTAATCAAGGGTAGATAACAACCTCACATGCGTCTTGTTAGTCGCTGAAATCTGACCTGGATTAGTCAACGCCCTTGAGCAAAGACCGTATTCTCTCGTTTCATGAGCTTAACTCTCCCGATATTAGATAAATGAATATTTCTTCACATACTTATCATCTCGAGCTCATATGCAAATAAAGTTAAGTACCCAGAAAGAATAAACTATGAAATAAGTTTTGCATTAATAAATATCAATAACAATGTAACCTTCCTCTCCATCTACTCTACAACAATCTAAACCTCTAAGAGAGTTTAGAACATATTGTGGTCGGCGGCTAAGGATATGTTATGTGTGTAAACCGACTTCTTCTCCCTTAAACTTAAACCTAATAAGTGCCTTATATAGGCCAAGTCCTAAGTTGATCTTTCCATGCAAGGAAAGAGTTCTAAACAGAAAAGAAATCTAATTCCTAATTAAATTATATTAAATAAATCTTATTTTCTAAAATGTCTCTTCCCGTAGTTTGGCTTGGGCTCGACCTCCTAATTGAGTTGTCTTCTTTCTTTTGCTCTTTGTCTTTCAGTATCTTTTCCTCTTCCTATTGAGCATCACTTATTATTTTTCATGCTTCCACGACAGTCTTCAGAATGCTAACTTGGCGGATGCTTCTTCTGCAATTCAACATCTATTTTCTTCTTTGGCTCTTTCTATGATCTAGTTTCCTATCTAAGAAAGAAAACTATCAAACATATATTTTTTGTGCCAATTAATGGATAAATTCATAAAAATAGTATCCGGATGCTGAGATGTGGAAAATAATCAGCAAATATCTATTATTGCATTTAATTCTGTCTTTATTGGCAATAAATCAGTGGAGAAATGATGTGAAAATTAATGACTTGTAGGCACTCATCAACAGGAGTTATGATTTTTAATATAAAAGTATTTTGAAATAGTATATTACTTGTCAATTTCTCGAGCAATTTTATTCCTGAGCAATTTCATTGCGTAAAATTTCATTTATAGGCAATTTTTATTTGAATGTTATTTGATTTAAGTCTTTAAGAAGAATCCTTTGCCGACAACGTCCAACGCCTCACTTCTCTGCCTCCTCACGTGTTCCTCCGCTACGGCATATTCTTTGCGAATCGAGATTTCAATGATATTTTGGATTCCTATGAGCAAGGGGAGAATTTTTATTTGTATACCGGCCGGGGACCTTCTTTTGAATCTTTGCATTTGGTCCATTTGATTCCTTTTATGTTTACCAAGTAATTTCTTTTAGATTCAGTTCAATCGTTATTTCATTTTCCATTTCCTAAATGGAGAAAGTTTTATTGGAAGCTTACTCACAATGGTTATCAAACTCTCATTCATGTCAGATTTAAGGTTTTTCTGTTAGCTCAATATTGTTAGAGAACAATGAGGTGGGAGATTCAATTATTGTTGTTAGTAAGAGGTAAGTTATTTAGGGTATTGTTGAACTGCAAACAACAGTTAAATGCAATGCATAATAAAGGTTAATATTGATTTTGCTTGTATCATACATTTCTGGGATTTAACATTGTCTAGGTCTCATTGGATTTTGTGTTGCACTGGCATGTGCAATTGACATTGCTATTGGTTGTTGTCTTTCATGTATTATTGTAATCCTGTGTTGTGGCAGATCAGTTAATTTTTTCTATTAGTTGCAAAAGCATGATTTGCTGTTATTACCTTGTTGTATATTGATTAGTTATTTCAATGGTTTTGCCTCAACATTTGATTATTGAAACCTTACTCGTTTTAGCAAGATTTTTTGCGACGGTTTTTAAGTGACAGAAAAATATTTAGAGACGTTAAAAAATATCACTAAAAATCTATTTTATTATAGTGATTGTTGTTTATGGGATTTACTACTGATGTACTATAATCAATTTTGAATCATAACTTCAAGTCTTTAATCATAGAGACTTGAATGTATCATTTTATACCTTTTACTTCATAATTTTTACAGTATAATGTTAAAACGAAAATATACTTTTAATAGTGAAAAATATAAGAAAATGAATATAAGAATTAATAGAATCATAAAAGGGTGTTTTAGATATTTTTTCAAAACGGTTAGAAGTGTCTTTAGATGATAATGATTGGGTTTAAATGGAAAAAATGTAGAACATTGTTTTTGATTTTTTTATTTCAAAATATATTATATAGAAAAAAATATTTCATAATTTATTGTTGTTTGAATAATGATTTTTAAGGTCCAGAGGATTTCAATTCGACTTCAATCATTTTTTTTAAAATTAAAGTTAATTTGAATACAACCCAACCTCATATTAAAAAGATAATTAATTTATAATAATAATAATAATAATAATAAATTTAAAAAGAAAGTTAAGTTGATTTCCTTCCGAACTCTGGTCTAGCAGGTGAAATTTAATTTTTTTGAAAGCATCTTGCTCCCATGAAGTAGGATTGCTTTCCATGGGTTTCTTTCTTTTTCCTATGAATTCTAATTTAAATGATAAAGATATAAATATTACCCTCTTGGAATATCAAATCAAAATGATATATAAAAATTAGAGTAAATTATAAGAAAGTACTATAAAAAGAGAGAAAATTGAAATGTGAAGAACAATAACAGTAAATGGGTTATTTATAAGTGTTTTTAAAAATTTTAATCTTATTAAAAATAAAAATTTAAATTATTACTAAAATCTTAATAATTATCCTAAACCCACTAATATTTATACTAATTACAAATTTACGGTAATTTTTTTATTGAAAAAACTAACGGTGTGTGTAGTTGATATTAGATTGCTTACAACTAGGGGTGATAACGAGCCGAGCCGAGCCCGAGCCAGGCCAGGCTCGGCTCGGCTCGAAAATAGATATATCTGGGCTCGGCTCGGCTCGAGGCTCGCCGAGCTCGGAATTTCAGGCTCGAGCTCGGCTCGAAAATAATATTACTGGGCTCGGCTCGGGCTCAAAGCTCGTCAGGCTCGACTCGGGCTCGGCTTGACTCGGTTTTGCTTGAAATAGACAATTTTTTATATTAATTTTATTATTTATTTATTTATAGTTTATTTTTTTTATTTTTTATTTATAGTTTATAAATTTGTTTTAGTCGATAATATTCAATTTATTTTATTTTATTTATTTCTAGTGGATTTACTCTCTATTATTTTATTATTTTTCTTTACTAAATAAATTATTTTTAATACATATATATATATATGTTTATATATAATTATTCCGAACCTGTTCACGAGCTTTTCGAGCCGAGCTTGGATATGTTCGGCTCGACTCGTTTAAATCCCGAGCCGAACCCGAACCCGAGTCGAGCTCGCTCGAACCTAGCTTTGACCGAACTGAGCCCGAGTAGCTCGCGAGCCGGCCAGACTCATTATCACCCCTACTTACAACTTTAACTCGTTTCTATTTCTTTTTTAAAAAAGTGATTCAAACAATTGTTAAAAATTAATACTGATGTGGGCTATAAAACCAACTGGATTTCAATTTTCATCATTGAAGCCTTCACCCACTATTTAAGTTTCGTGTATATATACTTATTGCAGTAGGTCCTCAAAATTCTTTAAATTCACTCAAATCTTCGATTAATATATTCTAACATATTTAAGTGTGAGCTTTAGACAAAATAAAATCTTGTGTGGTGGCTTTTATTATCTTGACCTAGAAATAATCCTGCCACCAAAAACTATTAGCCTCGACTTGCCCTGGCCGAACCATGTGCGTTGAATTTCAACACTCCACATACCCTAGGGCACCACTCCACCCCACCAATAGGAGAAATTATATTATGAGTAAGTCCCACCACGTCATCAACCACTAAAATTCATTTATATCATCATTTTTTTCTTGTCATATTTTTCTAAGTGAATCTTCACTCATATTTACTGTTAATTCATTTTATAAACAGTTTTTCCAAGTGAATATTTACTTTGAAAAATATATGTCATGAAAAAAATGATGATATTGTAACACCCCTATCTCGGTTCAAGAGCTAGTAGTGTTACTCAGACATATAAGACTTATACTAGATCAATCAATACTTTTCGAGACATTACAAGTCAAGACAATTGATACATATCAAAATTTGGGTCAATTTAAAACTTTTTAGCCATTAACTTATATTGTTTACCAATTACAAGTCACTAATTATTTAATCTTAAACTTATTCTTTAAACCCATTACCAATTGCCAAACCATCAATCATTCATTTCAATACTATGCAATTCAAAGCATACATATCAAAACCATTCAAGTTCAAACATTAATAATCTATGCATTTCATGTCATGAGTGTTTAGAGCCATTTTAAATCTTTTCAACCTTGTTGTTAGAAGTTAGTAATTAGTTTATTAGTTGGTTAATTAGTTGTTAAATTATTCATAGGTTGTTAGATATTAGGTTATAAATATTATATTTGGGTTTATACTTTTCATAAACATGAAAATTCATTTTTAATTCTTTTAGTCTGTTTTTGTCAACATCAATGCCATCATTCTCACATGATATCATTCAAGACTTTTATTCTTGTTTCCGCTGTGTCACACCGTCGAGATTCCAAAATCTTGTTATTCTACCATCATTCGTGAAGTCTTTGTTGCCTCATATTCTTTGTCGTTATTGTTGGTGTTTTCCTTTCATTCATATCGAGGTTTAGTTAATCTACCTACTCTAAATCCGGTCGCCTGATTCATGTACAGAGAGTCTCCGGTGATGTTGAGAAAATAGATCCTTAATCTTAGTCGTTCGCGCTTTTGATCTTGAGACTATATCCTGAAAATGTTTGAAAAAGAACTTGCTTTTCATAAAGAAAAAGGTGAGAAAACCCATGATCCGAAACCAAAGCAAACTCCGTCGTTTTCTGAGTTTCTTGAATCGGATGAGGCCGTGATCGCGACTATGAAGTCGCTCATATATCAGAAAATCGAAAAGTACAAAGACGAAGAAGAGCTTAGTATCTTGAGCCGTTTGGTTCCTGCCCAACCGAATGTGATCGACCGGAAATTCTTGTTCGGAAGGCTGTTGGAAGACATGGGTCAGATTGAGAAGGCTTGCAAGGTGTTTGAGGAAATTCTTCAGTTGAATCCATTCTCGTACGAGACTTTGTTCGAGAATACTTTGCTGATGGATTGTTGCGGGGAAGGAGAAGCTGTTTTAAAGAGTTTAGAAAAAGTCTTTGCTTTTGCCAGAAAAGAGAAGCACACTACATTAAGAAGGTTCCAGATTTATCTCTTGTTGTTCTTATAGACTAGTTTAGCTATGAGAGAGAACATATTATGAGCAAATGGAAGTGATATTCGTCCATGGTGGGTACACCATCAATATTGTGCTATAGCTATGACCCTAATTAGTATCACTTGGGAGACTGAAGGACAACCTAATTATGCTCAAAAGCATAAAAGGTGTATTGCCCTTGGAAAGGCTAATAGAATGGATTTTGTATGGGGAGAAGCATATGGCGTAGATGGCCAATAATTGATGCTGGTTTCTTTTGTTGTCGATATGTGTTACTGGTCATTGTACGTCTACTATTAGAATTGCATTGTTATATTTTATGGTCAATAATTTTACGAAGGAATTTCGAAGGGAATGAAAATTGTAAAAAAATGTGTTAGAAGAACGAAAGGATGAACAATACCTTCGATTCTCGGTAAACCACCAAGTTAAAAAGGTGAATTAAGAAGTTCGAAAGTTTGAAGAATACTTTCGATTTTTGGTAAACCACCAAATTAAAAAGGTGAGTTAAGAAGAATGAAAGGATGAAAAATACCTTCAATTCTTAGTAAACCACCAAATAAAAAAAAGAAAGGTTTTGGTCCATTTTTCAATGAACTAGTTCAAGTGTTAGGTGTCAAAATTTTTAAGCCAGTTTATGTTTGCACCTTGCATCTTTCACATTTTGCCTATGAATCATCAATCGAAAAAGTTCAGAAACTTGAAGAAGTAGGGTAAATGTTAGAAGTTAGTAATTGGTTTATTAGTTGATTAATTAGTAGTTAAGCTTTTCATAGGTTGTTATATATTAGGTTATAAATATTTTATTTAGGTTTATACTTTTCATAGACATGGAAATTCATTTCTAATAAAAGTTAGATTATTCTTTTACTCTGTTCTCTATCGTTCATCACATTTTCAGCATCAATGCCACCATTCTCACATACCATATCACACATATACATATCCAACATAAAACTTTAGAACCAAAGAATCAGGTAACACTTAACCTATTCGAATCTTTAGGACTTGATACCAATGTGACCCTATACCATATGATCATATTCTTTTCATATTACAATTCATTCAAACACATTCATATGAACTATTTCAATCTTAGCCATATCATTTACTACTTGAAATTCTTAATGTTTTACTATTCATGTTATCATTTATATCTATTCATGTTATCCAAGTTATACTTACCTACCTTATATCCAAATGACATAAGCCTTTTATTAGATGTTAAATTGTGCTATTTTATTATCCTTTTTACACATTGTTATTGTTATACTTAAGCACATAATTAATTGTATTTTATTAATTTTATGCATTTTCATTTGATTTCTTTGGTTGTCACTTTATTTCTTGAGATTGATTAAATTATGTGGAAAATGATACTGCTTTGGTTTATTTTCATGTTTGCAGGATTCATTCCTTGATGAGGAGCTACTAAATGGGAAAGAAATTATAGAAGATAAGGTTAATAGCAAAAGATATGGAAGGATTGAGAGATTAGAGCAAAGAAGAAATATATGATATGAATCAAATAAGAAATTGATATATTCTTTCATGATTATTACCATCTCTATTTTATTCTATCATCCAAGTTGACCAAGCCAAGCCATTAAAAAGAAGAGCTTGTCGTCCAAACAATGTGAGTCAATCGAGTGAGAGAGATTGACGCAAGAAGGGGTTGTCGATTCCCTTTGTATTTTCCCTTGTTATTTCGAGTGATGAGAGGATTTACTCTTTGGATATTTTTCCCATCCATGAACTAACTTTAAGTTGGCTTGGTTTATTCTATTTTATGGATTGATTTAGTATAAATTCTATATAAGTTTGTGGTGTGTTCTTAATTAAGGTTTGCCTACTCTTGGTGTTAATTTGGTTTGCGAGAGAATTAGGAAAGGACCTCGATAAACGATTTATTTATCCAGATTCGGGAGAATTAGATTCACGAAACGAATAGGTATGATTCGATCTAAGTGCGAGAGAACTAATCCAACTTAAGGATAAGTGCAGGGTTTTAAAGGCTAAAAAAAGCACAAGAAAGTTACTGTACAACCTTGACTAACGCAGGGATGTATCATCACGGGTCGTGTAATTAACAACGTCTTAGTTTAGGGATAACGAGAACCATTGAAAAACGTTTTGTCGAACCTTAAGAATAGTCGCTCGACTTGCCCGAGCAATTCCCTTAGCTGCAATTGCTCAAGCATTCGGATGAACTAACTAGGCAATCCGACTAAGCTCAATTGCCGGAATAATTGAGTGGTGCGAGCACCCACTTGCAAGGAAGAATTCATTCGTCCATCATTCCATAATTTAGGATAATCCAACCAAATCTCTCTTATCGATTGCTCTAATTTATTTACTTGTTTATTTTATTATTTTCATTTAAATATCAATTCCATAAACCACTTGTGTCTTTACTTTTTAGTGCAAGAAATTAGATTCCGGAAGAAGCATCAGTCTCTGTGGAGACGATAACTATCTATACTATAACTTGAAACGTGTACACTTGCAAGTAATTGAGAAGCATTTAAAATACGCAACAAGTTTTTGGCGTCTTTGCCGGGGATTGGTAACAGCGACTTTGCTTTTAGTTTCTTGCATTTTTTTATTATTGTTACTAACTTATTTTCTTTTTATTTTTTATTTAAAAAACAAAAAATAGGTGTACATCAAGTTGAAGGAACTTCAAGATGCAGAACGATAGAAAGAAATCTATTCAGAAGTTGATGTTGGAAGATATAAATCGAGCCAATCAAGAATTTCTTAGATTAAATTATGATTATCTATGACAACCAAGAGAAACCCAACAAGTTCATGCCACGATAATTGTTTGTTCTTATTGTGGAGAAGATCATTTGTTTAGCAATTACCCGTACAGTACTGGAACATATGGCTATATGGAGGACCATAGATGAAACCGACAACAAAATTCTTCATGGTATGATCAAAACGCTAAAAAAATTTTTACCATGATAATTTTATTAATGGTACAGATATACCATGACAATATAATTCTTTTCAAGAGTATCCAAATTCATTGGAGGAAAGATTACAAGCCTCAATGTGTAGAATTGAACGATTAATAAGAGATCAATCAAGGTCCATGGATGCAATTATAGCTAAACTAGATGCACGCTTTGGGGATTCGGAGGATCAATTGAGGAGATTTACATATGTCATGGATAACATGTCCCCACAATCAGTTCTTAGGGATACTGAAATCTCAACACTAGAGGACAAAGAGAAAATTCCAGAACCTCCGATTCCAAAGCATGTTGATGAGAAAGACTGTCCAACATTGGATGGGTCTAAAGAAATAATTGCCACGACAATTGAGGAGCATGAACATAACGAGATTGCGACAACAATTAGTGAAACCGAGGAGAGTACTTCTACAACAAATTCTGAGGAGTCTAATTCCCAAGATGTTACATCAGCAATGATGTTGAAGAAGGAATCTAAGGATTACTCTCACTCACAGTTGCCAGAACAATTACATGACAATATGCTCGGTAAAAAATATGGCAATACCTTGTTAATGGAATATGAGAAGGTAATAATCAAACCTTTTGAATTCTTTCAAAACTCACCTATTTCATTGCAGGTATCTTATGAGGAATCAATGCTAAAAGATTTGCATCCATCAAAAGTAAGGAATGCTTGTTTGGGAGATGATATTTTATCTATGGTGATTCCCTCCAAAATTAGTGACATACCAAAATCTCTACTGATGGAGATGTTTTAGAAAGCTAACGAACATGATGGGTTGATTCTTGAAGACTTCGATAAAGATAGTTCTTCACTTGACGTGCATATAATTTTGGCAGATGATTGCCACGCCAATTGGCTAGCACATAAATTTCCACTATAACAAAGGCTATATCCAACTATGCTGGAAGTCAACGAGAATGAAGTAATTCAATGGTTGGATATTGATATAATTTTTCTAATAGTTTATTTATGTCTTCAGGAACAATATCAAGGTGGAGGATATGCATGGATTATAAGAGAACACGAAAGAAAGAAACCTCCACCATGATAATGCAAAAGGGAACACCCGTACCCGAATTGTCTCATATCTTTTTGGGTAGAATTGTAACTCGGTGGAGGGTGCGGATGAATTATAAGAAATATCGGAAATAACCCTCTATAAGTTTTCTTTATATTTTATATTATTTTTCTCTTTTATTTATTTTTATCTTTATTTTGATATTTTCTTGAATTTTCTTAATTATGGTTTCTTTTATATTTTAGGAATAATTATCTCACATCGCTTTGAATAATTCCTGCTTTATTGATGTTTATCGTTTTAGGAAAGGAAATCAAGATCGGAGGAGATTTGATTGCAGATTTGGGTAGACTTAAATATGGGTCAAACTTTGAAGAGATTAATTTCATATTTAACTCTAAAAGTTACCCTTATTTTTTATCTATTTATTTCCTTTTTATCCTAAACGAAATTCTTTTCTTCCACTAATGATCTTTGCTGCATACTTTCATCAGTATTATTTGTTTTTCTTGACAGGCAAGTGAAGTTGTAACTATATTGGATATTTTAGATCAATTCGTTGTGATGTTATGCTCTCAACTTCATATTTGATAAAAATAAAGATACCCGAAAATGGATAAGCAATATCATTCTAGAGGTTCCCCAAACTGGCTTTAGTTTGTTTGCATTGACGAATCACTAGAGATACCCGAAACTGGCTCTAGTTGATAAAAATAAAGAAATTGCTTAATTGCTAGAGGTATCCGAAACTGGATCTAGTAAGATTAAAGATTAATGCCCAGGAAATTATTGTTAAAACCTTTTTTCACATAGAATCTTGAAAATTAACGTGTACACAACTACACAACCTTTGTCACGAACATTATAGTTTGATTCTGGAAAATTTCCTTTCTTTTAGAAAAATTTAAAGGTAATCATACTTTGTTCTCCGGTTCTGAGGTTGAAAGTTAAATTTTGAAGCATGTTTTTGAAGATTGAATGCCTTGACAATTAATTATTAGGTTTGTATTGCTTGAGGAAAAGCAATAACTCGAGTTTGTGGCTGTGTTAGGTGTTAAATTATGTTTTTTTATTACCTTTTTTACTCATTATTATTGTTATACTTAAGCACATAATTAGTTGTATTTTATTAATTTCATACATTTTCATTTGATTTCCTTGGTTGTCACTTTATTTCTTGAGATTGGTTGAATTATGTGGAAAAGGATATTGCTTTGGTTTATTTCCATGTTTGCATGATTCATTCCTTGATGAAGAGCTACTAAATGGGAAAGAAATTATAAAATATAAGGTCAATGACAAAAGATATGGAAGGATTAAGAGATTAGAGCAAAGAAGGAAATATATGATATGAATCAAATAAGAAATTGATATATTCTTTCATGATTATTTTCATCTCTATTTTATTCTATCATCCAAGTTGATCAAGCCAAGCCATTAAAAGAAGAGCTTGTCTTCCAAACAAATTGAGCCGATCAAGTGAGAGGGATAGACGCAAGAAGGGGCTGCTGATTTCCTTTGTATTTTCCCTTGTTATTTCGAGTGAGGGAGGATTTACACTTTGGATATTTTTCTCAACCATAAACTAACTTTAAGTTGACTTAGGTTATTTTATTTTATGATTGATTTAGTTTAAATTCTATCTAAGTTTGTGGTGTGTTCTTAATTAAGGTTTGTCTATTCTTGGTGTTAATTTGGTTTGTGAGAGAATTGGGAAAGGACCTCGATAAACAATTTATTTATCCAGATTCAGGAGAATTGGATTCACAAAACGAATAGACATGGTTCGATCCAAGTGCAAGAGAACTAATCCAGCTTAGGGATAAGTGTAGGGTTTCAACGGCTAACACAAGCGCAAGAAAGTTGTTGTACACCATTGATTAACGCATGGATGTATCATCACGGGTTGTACAATTAATAGAGTCTCAGATTAGGGATAACGAGGACAACTGAAGAACGCTTTGCCGAACCTTGAGTATAGTCGCTCAACTTGCCCGAACAATTTCCTTAGTTGTAATTTCCAAGCATTCGAATGAACTGACTAGGCAATCCGACTAAGCCCAATTGCCGGAATAATTGAGTGGTGTGAGCACCCACTTGCAAGGAAGAATTCATTCGTCCATCATTCCATAATTCAGGATAACCCAACTAAATCTCTCTTATTGATTGCTCCAATTTATTTACTTGTTTATTTTATTATTTTCACTTAAATATCAATTCTATAAACCACTTGTGTCTTTATTTTTTAGTGCAAGAAATTAGATTCTGGAAGAAGCATCAATATCTATGAAGACGATAGTCATCTATACTATAACTTGAAACGTGTACAGTTGCACGTAATTGCGAAACATTTATAATACATGACACCTTTCATACCACTTGATTCGAACCATGAACCTTAATGATTATATCATTATCAAATAACCTATTATACCATTTATTTCTTAATCATATCATTTAATCAGGTATTTCAAGCAAAACTAGCAAGTTATTCGAAGTCAATTAAGATCACTTAAGCATACATTCTAAATCATACAATTCACTTGTAACAAACATACCATTTGAGTCTTTCTTAGGCCACAAACTAACGATATGGTTTTTCCTGATAATTAAGTAAATGAAATGGTCAACTTATAAACTAAACAACCTAACATGCTAAATACATGATCATTAGAATCCAGTAACTAGTGGCAACTTAATTTTTCAACATGCATTCTATATGCATTCATACTATATTACTAGTCATAAATCTTAATCTTCAAATAAGAACCTAGACATTCAAGCATGAACCATAGATACTTTGATCCTAACATACTAACATTCTATCTTACTTTATCATTCATGCTATCAATCATAATTATCTATCTTTCAACCTCAGACCATGTACAACAAACAATCAAACTATGCCCTTTCATGGGCTACATACAATTCTCCAAATTAAATGATACTTACTAGCTTATAAATATATAAATATGCCATCAAATCTAGGAGTTACAAAATTACATCTCACCATATTTAAATGCTTTCTTTTTTTTGCCTTGATTAACCTTGCATCTATCTTCAAGATCCAATACCTGAAGTTTGGAAAAGAGGAAACAAGAGAGTAATAAATACTTATAGTACTTAGTGAGGTAACACCTATTACTAACCCAATTAATTCAATTTTTTAATGATATATTATTATTATGCCATGTTTCAAGTCTTATAAATAAGTATACATATTGTTCATTTTATACAATTAAGTATATAAGCTTTTATGTCATATAATCAAGTCCTTTGGGCAAGTATATGTGTTATCCATTTCATATACTTAATCATATAAGCTTTCTAGGTCATGTTTTAAATCATATTATCATGTAACATGCTACCCACATTTTTTTATTTAGCACTTAAGCTTTCTATGTCAGTTACAATTCATACGAACAAGAATACAAATTGTTCAATTCTTGTACTTAAGCAACTAAGCTTTCTAAGTCATAATACAAGTCATATAAACAAGAACATAAGTTGTCCAATTCTTGTACTTAAGCATATAAGGTTTATAGTTCATATTTCATATCATTTAACTAAGTACACATGTTGTCCATTAAATGCTTCCCATGACATTTTATGTAACTCATACCAATTAAGCATTTCAAATATACTTTAAATGACATTTCATGTGATGCATATCATGCTAAGTATTTCTATCATGGTTTCATGTTATTTCGTATGATTCATATCATGTTAAGCATTTCTATCAAGCTTTTCATATCATTTCATATAAATCATATCATGTTAAGTATATCTAACATGCTTTCAAATTCAATACATGCAATTCCTTTCAATTTCAACTCTTGATTAATTAAGTATTGCCTTGATATTTAGTAGGACAAGGTAATCAAGTCACAAGATGACACATAAAGTACTTGTATGAAGATAACACACAAAATACCCGTATGAGAATAATACACAAAGTATCTGAAAAGGTGTACAAGACACCAAGAGTACACAAAGTACTGTCATACAATCATGTTAGTGTATTTTCACCCAAGGTGACAGTTACACTGGACTGTAAAGAACACAAAGTACTAACCATGCTAAAGTATATTTACATCACAAGATGTAGTTACATCGAACTATTACACTAAGCTCTAGACTTTAGGCATGCCTTACTACCTAAGAACAACTAACAACCAAGGCTTAAATTATTTCTTATTAAACATTTATGTTCTTAAGGCCAAGTTTTCAGATTTCATGTCAATATAATGCAATCCTTATCATTACATGCGAATTCATGTCACAACAATCGATCTAGGTGATTTTTTCAAAATTACTATCCAGAACAGAACGTTATGAGCAGATTTAACTAGCTTTGTTTATAGCAAGGCATAAATATGAACTCTCCACCAAGTCCTATAAAGTTTCCAAAAATTTCTTACTTTTAAAGCAGCCATTTACATATATTATCATCATGTTTCCTCGATTCACTCTTTAATTCATAGGTATGCACTCATACAAGTTTAAAACAATCTCAATTTTACCATTTACATAACTAATATTATTCATGATTCAATTAATCAATCTTCGAGTCATTTCCAGCTCAATTTCCGGCAAGGTGTAGTAAAATAAACAATCAACTTTCGGTAATCTATTCAACAATTCTCCTAGATAGCATCTAATTAACACACATACATAATTATCAAGCATGTTTCCACTTGACATATGTATCAACCAGTTCACTATATGAACAATCACATGATACTTATTTAACTCTTAATCTCCAGAAATATTTGTAGAACTAATGTTTTCATATAATAATTGAAAAATAGTTTTGGACTAATTTGAAAAGATTTCAAAAATGGTTCTTATGTCCAAACTACTTGAAAATATATTTAAGATGTTTTTGAGTGATTTTAAATATGTTTTAAATGATTTAAAGAAACCAAATAAGTGTTTTTAATCCAGGTGTTTCGATACACCCTTAAGGTGTTTCGATATCTGTTCTTCAATACCATGGTTTCAAAGGCAAAACCACAGTGGTATCGATACTGGTATCGGTACCTTTTGCCACTGTGATGCTCTGTTTCGAACCTTGTTTCGAAACACCCCCAACGGTCAAAACGATTTTATGAAAACCCTCAACGGCTAGGAGCGATATCGATACTGGTATCGATACCAGTTCTTAAATGCAGGTCAACGGCTATTTCCCAAAGAGGGTGTTTCGATACCAGTTCAAGCGGTATCGATACCACCTGCACCAGAAACAGAAATATGCCTTGTAATCAGCTCCAAACGGCTCCAAAACATCCCCAACGGTCATAAACGGCTAGAAACTCATTTGGGATGATAAAAGGAAGTCTCAAGCATCAAGAGAAGACTAATGCTTAATTGTAAACAACAATATGATCAAAGATTTATCTTAGTGCTTAAATTCCTATTATTTGGGTAGACAAACACTTGTGAGCTTAATTGTCATATATGCTCAAGTGTAATTAGGATTGGGTGAGTGCTTAGTTGTAAACGCTAGCCTTATTAGAAGGATTCAAGTTTGCTAAGTTTTCTTGTTTGAGTGAATTCTCAAAGTTCGGGTTGTGAACTTTGTATGCTAGATTCGGGTTTGAATCTAGGTTTATTGTAAGGTTATCCTTTTGACCTCAAAAGGTTGAAATTCTTAGTGAATTTGGAAATTCTTAGTAGGAAGCTAAGGTAGTGGATGTAGGTGATTGTTCGAAGGACGAACCACTCTAAAATCCTTGTGTTCAACTCTTATCTTTTTGCTTCCACAACCAACCACCCAAAGTGTTCTTTCTCCATCAAATTGGCAAGTTAATCGGTTGTGCATCGAGCCACTCCAAGCCTAAGAATATTTAACCATTTTCCAACAACCTAACATCCTATCCATCATAATTTACACAATTTCCATTCAAAACAAAGAAGGATTAGTCTATTACCTATTTCCAATGCTACTCGAGAGGTTGATTTTAAGGATTAAGCTAATTTGAGCCAAAAAATTTTAATTTCTAGCAAGCTTTCCTCATATTTATGGCAGCAAGCTTTTTCCTGGTCCTTAATTATATAAAATTTCAGCACATGCAAGCCTTCTATAATAGTTCTCTTAATTCTCTCAAATTTCCAGGTAAGGAAGAATGAAGTTTGAGAGAGATGGTGAGTTATCAAAAGGGTATTCTTTTCTCCCTTACAATCAATTCAACAATGATGAAATTAAGCTTGATTCCTCCAGCTTTCATGGCTGAGTTTTCTCCGCCCAAAATTTCTTTTTCAAAGGTATAGAAAAAGGAACAAATGACTGAAGTTTTTAGTCCTCCTCAGATCCCCACACAAGCGAGAAATTATTACATGAACCTTTTCCACCACCTAAGATATGGTCTCAACCAATTAAAATAAGACACATAATATATTTTTTCTATATCATATTTAAACATAAGCATCATCCAAATCATTCACTTTAATGCATTTGATTTAAAAAAGGAAAAACTATTACCAAAGATTTTTTATGTTGTCTTTCTCTTTATTTTTCAATTTCTTTTAATTAATTTTTTCTAATCTCTAACCCTAAACCCTAACCTTAAACCCTAAACACTAACCTAAACCTTAAACTAAACCCTAAACCCTAAACCCTAACCCTTAAACCTTAAACCTTAACCATAACCTTAACCCTAAACACTAAACACTAACCCTTAAACCCTAAACCTAAACCCTAACCCTAACTTAAATAATAACACATAACCCTAAAACCTAACTCTAACCCTAAACCTTAAACCTAAACCACATAAAACCTAAACCCTAAACCTAAATCACATAATCCCTAAACTACTAATCCTTAACCCTAAACCCTAAAATCTAAATCCTAAACCCCAAATCTATATATAAATTAATTAGGAAAATTTTAAAGAACAAAGAGAAAGATGACGCAAGAAATCTTTGATAATATTTTTTTCCTTTTTTAAATCAAAGACATTAAATTAGATGATTTGGCCAATGCTTATGTCTAAATTTGATATGAAAAAAATATATTATGTATCTTAATTTAATTGGTTGAGACCATATCTTAGGTGGTGAAAAGGGTTCATGTAATAATTTTTCCAAACCAGTTGGTCATGACACCTAAGTGTGTCTAGAATGACACCTAACCGTGTCATTATTTTCAAAATAATTTACATGTAATTCTCTTGGTTCTTTAAAACATTTAGTTTAGTCCTAAAAAATTAAGCATTTCATTCTTCTTTACTTCTAATTTGGTTCTTATATTTCAAACTTTTAATCCCATTGGAAATTTTATTACTCATTATAACTAATAATTCAATTTAATTCATATGAAATTTATGGTAATTAATCTTTAATTCCAATTTGATTGTTCCTTTCTAAATTATATAAAGTATTTGTATTAAATTACTTAATTTAGCTAGCAATTCAAGTTGACCCCTTTTAATTTGTCTTTGTTCCAATTGCATCCTTTAATTAGCTTAATATTTTTCCTTTGTTTCAATTAAGTTCAATGTCTTGTTAATTGATTTAACACATGACATTTTATTTCATAATTAACTAATTTCTTTCTTTCATTTCAAATTAATCTTAGCCTTAACTTGTTTGCAAGGTGAAATTCAACTGAATATCTTTGTTATAAACTTGTAATCTTTCAATTGTTTAACTCAATTACAAATCGTTCAGTAACTCAATTGTGCTATCTTTCTAGACCCGGTTTAGGATGTTACAAATATA
This sequence comes from Abelmoschus esculentus, assembly GCA_035048815.1. Taxonomy (NCBI): domain Eukaryota; kingdom Viridiplantae; phylum Streptophyta; class Magnoliopsida; order Malvales; family Malvaceae; genus Abelmoschus; species Abelmoschus esculentus. Next base: position 3,284,161 of record JAUCBN010000026.1, on the reverse strand, counting down.
AATGATTTTTAGTGGTTAGTCTCATGGACATATGATAAAACTTATCTATGATATGATTTTTTTCGCTAATACCGAGGTGTTTGCAGTTTGAATTAAACAAAACATCGGATTACTCCACCATTCAGCTTCTTCAATAACTCTAGTTTTATTTAGCATTATTTTTTATATAGTTTTCAGCCCAAAAGTTGATTTAAGATAAAAAAAAACAATACTAAATAATTAGTTTTTAAAGAAAAAATTACATTTCAAAAGTACTTTCTAATACAACCCAAAATTAAATTTTTTTAATTTTTACCGTTGAAAATTGATTTTGAGAGCTAAATTATAATTTTAACTTTTATTTGTTATGGTATTTATTTATAATTTATAATTTTTATTTTTAAAGATATAATTAATAAAATACTTTTTGTTTAAAAAATAAATATATTAAAAAATAATAAATTTATTATATTTTCATAGAACACATATAATTCTTAGAAAAAAAATATGTATTTATTAATAAAAATATATTTTTATAAGGAAGGAACGACAGGGATTTGGCCAGGCAGATCTGGAGACAGAACCCGCGAAAGGGAAGACATCGAAGGGTAAAACAAATCTGCAAAAAGCATCGAAGGGTAAACGCCGCCGCTTCGTATTCTGAAATCGTTCTTTCAGCGGCTAAAACGACGAGATTTATTTATGTTTGACAATGGGGTTTCGGATACGAGGAATGGTCCTGGGGCAGAGATGACAGTTCACCAAGGAAGAGATTTAGCGCATATGGATCTTGATAGTGGGGCGGACATGGAAAAAACAATAGGGTTATCATTTAGAGACGGTGATATCACGTTACCATCAGTGGTGGCGTCTGGGGTGAAAAGTTGACAAGAACCTATCGATATTGGAAAGAGAGTTTCTTTTTGAGATGTTGCGATGCGCTCCGCCAAAAGTAATAAGGAGGATAATTTTCTAAAGTCGTTGGAAGTGGAATTAGCCAATGACGATATTATTATTAGCAGAGATGGTCCGGTTCTTGAGATTCGGTTTTCCGATAGGGTTCATAAGCAGATTGATGCAAAGTTGGCAAAGGCGATGATAGTAAGACTCCTGGGACGCTCAATTGGACTCAGGGCTTTGAATAATAGAATACAGGCACTATGGAATCCGATGGGAGATTTCTCGATCATTGATCTGGATAACGATTATTACTTGATCAAGTTTAGTCTTGATAAGGACTATGACAAGGTAATTTCTGGTGGCCCATGGATGATTTACGGAAGCTACTTGACTGTCCAATCCTGGTCGAGGGAGTTTTCGACATCTGAAGATCATCCTAAACAGATTTTGGCATGGGTAAGACTGCCTGGATTATCCTATCGCTATTATTCGAAACATTTGTTTAATGCAATTGCAAGACTAGTTGGAGAGGTTATTCGGGTTGATTTTAACACGACGGAGGGCCGTCGAGGGAGGTTTGCAAGACTTGCGGTTATGGTGAGGCTAGACCAGCCACTACTACCTGGTATGATAATTGATGGTAGGTTCCAACGGATAGAATATGAAGGTTTGCCGTTGATTTGTTTTGGATGTGGGAAGTACGGACATAACAAGGAATTATGTGCGGAAGTACAGAAGCAGGCGGCACAACCCAAAATTATGGAACCAACACCAAAAGCTGAAGAGATGTATGGGCCGTGGATGCAGGTGGAGAAACAACGACGGGGAACCCAACGAAGTGCTAAAGAACAAAACTCTTCTGATTCGAGGGCTGCTAAGTCAACGGGTTCGCGGTTTGCAGTGTTGAATGTCGGAATAGATAATATGACGGTGGAAGAGCAAACTTCGACGTAAGGGATCGGCCAGGCCCTGATTCCTAGGGTCGATCATGGCCCTAGTTCAAAGAGGGTAATGAAAGGTAAAGAGGTTGTGGTGGTTCATGAGCCATCTGTGAATAAGGGTGCATAACAGGTTCAAATCATCGCGGACATAGCAAGACCATCTAATGTTATTCCTCTTATGGAAGCTATTGGGTCGCAAATGAATGCGGATGAGATGATCACAAAAGCAGTGATTGACACTTCTAAGGCATGTAATGAGCAAGAACAGGTTAAGAGTTTGCAGGTCACCAATATTGGTAATTAGACACAAAGCACGGTGCAGACTGTTCCTTCTAAGTTGCCTACGGAAAAACATACGGTTATTCGTATTGCGGATGAAAATCAAAAATGGGTCTTAAAAGATAATAATGGAAAACCAGCGTTAGGTTTGATTCGTAAAATAAGCAAGACATATGCTCGTAGTGGCACTATTCCAAGCCCTTTGGTTCGCAAGAACGGAAAGGCGAAAAAGATTGATGGGAAACAGCAAGTGATGGAAGTTACGCAATGGATAAATACAGTCTCAAATGAACTATCTACAAAGCAAGCAAGTCTGGATCTGTCCGTTAGGTCGAGGGGTTCAGAGACAGCTAAGAAGGGTGAAATTCGATGGACTGCGAATAAGTCATTTGAGGGAATGATGCAAGCGGGGAATCAGTGAGTTTGAGGTTATTTATGCTTATTTTAATGATTAAAATCATGTGTTGGAATACTCAAGACACTCTTGGCCTTGACTTTAATTGTTATTTTAGATTATTGGTTAGTGTGCAGTTACCGGATATGATTGCAATCTTTGAGCCTCGAATAAGTGGGGATGGGGCGGATAGTTTCATTCGTCGCTCGGGGTTTGATTATTCATACAGAGTAGAAGCAAATGGTTTTTAAGGAGGCATATGGGTCCTTTGGAAGGAGGGGATTATGTTTGATGTTCTTACCGTTTCAAACCAGTTTGTACATGGAATTGGTGTGGATTCTAGATCAAATGTACAATTCCACGCTACGTTTGTGTATGCAAGCCCAGAGTGAGGTAAATGTCGATTCCTCTGGGATCAACTTGAGGTCCTGGATCCAGGGCCTGGAATGCCGTGGCTACTTGGTGGAGACTTTAATGCTATAGTAAGTTCTGATGAGCGGTCAGGTGAATCGACTCGGAGAGTGGGGACTTGCACGCAGTTTAGTGAGTTTATCTTCCGAACGGGTCTTATTAACATGGGTTTCAGTGGTCCACGCTTTACTTGGCAGAGGGGTAACTTGAGTCAAAGGCTTGACCGCTTCCTCTGTAATGCAAAGTGGTATGATTTTTTTGCATCTTCAAATGTCCTGCATCTACCTTTGATGGGGTCTGATCATCGTCCAATCTTATTGGTGACTGAGGCGGATAGGAATCGAAATGGTCAACGACCTTTCCGGTTTGTGTCAGCATGGAATGATCACCCAGATTTTAAGAGATCATTACATGAGAGCTGGGATAGCAATATAAATGTGTTTGATAGCCTTTTTTCATTTCAGGAAAAAAGTCGTCAATGGAATAAGGATGTGTTTGGCCATATTGGGAAAAAAAGAGGCGACTTCTTGCCCGAATCGGGGGAATTGAGAAAGCTATTGATAGAAGGCATAATCCGTTTCTCTTAGACTTAGAGATCAAACTGAAATCTGAGTTGAATGTTGTCCTTGAGCAGGAGGAAAGCTTATGGTTTCAAAAGTCTCGGAGTAAATGGCTTGACCGAGGTGATCGTAATACAAAATTTTTCCACTCCACCACTCTCAATCGAAGGAGGCGCAATACTATTCGCATACTTCGCCTAGATGACGGAAGTTGGTGCTCGGAGTCAACCGTTTTAAAGGATCATGTTATCGATTTTTTCTCAAAGCTTTACACTGCCGAACCGGTTGTTAATTTGGACCGTAATGATTTGAGTAAACATTCACAGGTGTCCGAGTGCCAGCAAAGGCTATTGTTACGGGGATGTATCGCCAGCTGAAGTCCGTGCAGTTATATTTTTGATGAATCCGCATAAAGCACCAAGTATTGATGGCTTTCATGCGGGGGGTTTTCAGAGGAATTGGGATGTTGTAGGGCAATCGGTGGTGTCGTTTGTTCGAGAGTTCTTCGCGACTGGAAATCTAGGCGACATCACTAATCAGACCTTACTTTTATTAATTCCCAAAGTTTCTAAACCAGAGAGTATTAAACAATTTAGACCTATCAGCTTGTGCACGATATTTTACACAGTTATTACTAAGATTCTGGTTAATAGACTTAAGCCTCTGTTACCGAACTGGATATCTTCAACTCAGTCAAGTTTTGTACCAGGACATCATATCACGGATAATATTATTCTATCTCAAGAGGTAATTCATACAATGGGAAAGAAGAAAGACTCCAAACCTTGGATGGCGATTAAGGTTAATTTGGAAAAAGCCTATGATAGATTAAGCTGGGATTTTATAGAAAGCTCTCTTTATGGGTTAGGGCTTCCTGACCGTTTTATTTGGTGGATTTTAAAATGTATAACTTCGGTTACTACAAGAATTATCTAGAATGGAGAGATGACAGATTCGTTTCAGCCTTCCCGCAGGGTGAGACAGGGGGATCCGCTTTGACCTTATTTATTTGTCATTTGTATGGAGCAGTTAGCAAAGGCGATTGATCGGCGAATCCTTGATGGACAATGGAAGCAGATTCAGCTTTCTTGTGGTGGTCCGGGATTGTCACACCTGTTTTTCGCAGATGATCTAGTACTATTTACGGAGGCGTCGTTGAAACAGGCTAAAATTGTTCATGAAGTCCTCTAGGATTTCTGTATGTCATCAGGACACCGAGTTAGTATTTCTAAAACCCAAATATTCTTTTCTAATAATTGCAGCTTAGAGCGAAAACAAAGCATAGCAAACCATTTTGGGTTTGAGATAGTGGATGATTTGGGGAAGTACTTGGGTGTGCCGCTTCTACATAAGTGCGTTACACGGGCCACTTACCAATATTTGATAGAGAAGATTGATCAATGCTTATCGGGTTGGAAAGCAAAATCATTGGCACTAGCCGGGAGAATTACTCTAGCGAAGGCTGTGTTACAGGCTTTACCAATTTATACAATGCAAATTACCTGGCTTCCTAAAGGTATTTGTGATGAAATTGAGAAACGCATTCGTAATTTTGTTTGGGGTATAACACCAGACCATAATGCTATCAACCTTGTAAAATGGGATATTGTAAAAAAGCCATCAAATATGGGAGGTTTAGGTTTTCATGATGTGCAGAACCAAATTTGTGCTTTCCTTATGAAGGTAAGGTATCACTTGGTTTGTAGTAAGGACAAGCTATGGGTCCAGGTACTAAGAGATAAGTATAAATGGATTGGAGAATTGCCTAGTAAAATTTATCGATGAAACTCCTCGAGGCTTTGGCAAGGTGTGAGTCATTGTTGGGAAGCAATAAAGCAAAGCATGTGTTGGCAAGTTCGTAATGGGTGGAAAGTCGATTTTTGGTGGGACGTGTGGTTAGATGGGAGAGAGCCTTTAGCGACAAAATACCTTCTACTCGGTGATCCTCCTCACGTGAGTGTTGCTAGGATGTTAACGGTAATAGGGGCTTATGATTAGAGCAAGCTTGCGTTGGCATTGCCTCGTGAGTCCTTGGATCAGCTGGCAAGCATTGTTCCACCACATGCTGGATGTGGGAATGACTCGCTAGTTTGGAGATGAACTGAAACGCGTATATTCTCAACCGCATTAGCCTATCGTGCTTTGGGTCCAGAGGTGCTCCTTGAGGAAGAGGATTCATGAAAGTTCATTTGGCGTCTTCCGGTTCCACAACGGATCAGAACTTTTTTATAGTTATTAAACCATGATAGGTTGATGACGAACAAGGAAAGAACCCGTCGACATTTTGGTAACAGCAGCCTATGCCCTGTGTGCGGTGTAGAAGATGAGGATATAAACCATGTGTTGAGAACGTGTAGCCGGGCGAGGCAGGTTTGGGCTAAGCTGGTGCCGCAAAACCTATGGCGTAGCTTCTTTAACGGAAGTAATCGCGGTTGGTTACAAGCCAACTTGAAGAGTAATAGTAATTGGTGGAGGATTTTGTTTGCAACAACTTACTAGATCCTTTGGAAGAGACGATGTGTTTTTGTGTTTGATAGTGGAAGAGAATTAGTTGGTAACGTTGTAGATTACTGTATGGCGTATGTAAAAGAAATTATGGCTGCTATGGAAATACGCAAACAACAGCAGCGAAGAGGGTTGTGTAAATAATGGTGCCGACCGGATGAAGGATGGGTTAAAGTTAATACGGATGGAGCGGTGGGAGGAAATCCTTTGGTTGCAACCGCTGGAGGAAGCATCCGGGACGCCGACGGTGAGTGGATTCGTGGTGTTGGACGGCGCATTGGCCGTTGCTCGGTGATCTGCGCAGAATTGTTGGCTGCTCTTGACGGTTTAACATTAGCCTGGGAATTAGGGTACCGTAAGGTGGTGCTTAAACTTGACAGCACTACAGCCGTGGCTTTGATACAAGGGTTGTTGGTTGACATCGCCCATCGCAATATTGTTCTTCTGATTAGTGAGCTGATTGTACGTGCATGGGACGTTAGGATTGTGCATGCGGGAAGAGAGGCTAATGGAGTAGCATATCTGTTGGCTAAGATCATGCGAAATACTGAAGATTTAGTGCGAGTATTCTTGAAACCACCTAATGCGGTTCGGACTTTACTTGATCGGGACAAGTCCATAGGTTTGGCTTGATGTCCTAGGGGTTTAAGTTTTTTTTTTAAAATTTGTTTAATGCCGCTACGAGTACTCTTTTCCTCCAATTAGGTTTAGGGAGGTTTTTAACGAGGCTCATAGTTGCATTCGTTTTTACATCAAAAAAATATATATTTTTATATTTTTTTTTGATAATTTTAGTTAATATATTTTATATATTAAAAAATATATTTATTAATAAAAAGAATTTAGATATTATTTACCTACTTAACTTATAATATTATGTTTAAAATGATAATTTATCTTATTAAAAATATTTTTTAACTGCAATAATAAACACTTAAATCTCGAATCTAAAATTTCATAATTACGTTTAAACAAAATTCAACGAAACTTTTTTCTTAGAAAAACTTGATATTTTTTATATTTCTAATATATATTTTTTATAATTTATATATTTATATAAAATTTTAAATCCGTCTCCCGACGTTAAACGCTATCGATCACTGCTCAACAAATTTCCCACCATTGTCTAAACTGCCCATTGCAGCCACGACCAACAATATTTCGTCTGAGCCCGTTTTAATATTCAACATTTTTAATACTTGAATAAATGTTGGTCTTGGCCTTGTGGATGGAATTAGATAATTTAAAATTGATTTTGGATTTTAGTTTTAAATTATGTTCTTTACATTGTTGAAGCTGGATTTTGATCAATTAAATTTCAGCGTTATACGTGTTAGATAGAGGCATTTTTTTATCGTTTTGTATATTTAATTTTGATGAATAAAATTTTTAATCGAATTTTTATATAAATAACGTTCCAAATTTAAAACTTACTTAAATAATATCAAATTACTTACTACTTGAATTAACTCGTTAATAAAACCTATAAAAATGTAAATGCAAAAGAAATGCTTTTTTCTAAAATTATAAAAATGTCCAATTTAAATTATAACATTGGTCCCCCTAATTTTTTAGGCTTAATAATCCAGTCCCAGGTATTATTCAATAAAGTTTCAAATGGGTTGCCGAATTTTTTTATTAAATTTAAAAGTATTATTAGACTATTTTTATTTAATTAACTAAATAAAAACATTAAATATCTACATATTAATGAGAATTACAAAAGTCAAGCTCATTTAATAGGAAAAGTACATAAATTTCTAATCTATTCGCAAGCATTCAAGGGTTTTGAACTTTCTTTGCTTTAAAGGCCGGAGACGATATTAATTTTAATATTGGTCGTTGATTATTGGGATTTATCATTTTTTATTTTTAAAATTTTAATAGATTGTTCTATTTTTGTGGTATGATTTTAATTTACCTTTTGATACATTTTTTTTTTGTTTGACACGTTTTTCTTCTTTTCGTTTTGTTTTTTATTAGAGTTGGATTTGACTATGTCACAACTGATTAAGATGGTGTTCATTCTATTATATTGTTGATCTCTCTATCTCAGACCCTCAAACTAGATTGGATACGCGATTATATCTATCCTTTCTTATTCAAGATTGAGTTATGATAATGTCCGTATTGTTAACGTTCTTTCATTATAATGTGTATTTTTATATTTTTTGTTCATGGTTTTACTTATAATCATCGACTTTGACGGTGTTTGTATCCTTCTTCTGTTTCAAGTATTTGGGTTAGGTTCTTACCTTTTCCTTGTACGCAGTGGCGGATCCAGAAAATTTATGACGGTGAGCACAAGTTAAAATATTTTTATAGTGGACACAATCATAAAAATCTTAAAATTTCGGGTGGATATAAATGATAAAAATATAAAAATTTAAGTATTAATTCATAAAAATTTAAAAATTCAAAACCAAATGTATAAACTTTAAAAAGTTGAAGGTGGACACAGGCCCACCCTCCTTTATATGTAGATCCATCGCTACTTATATGGTCCTCTTATGATCTCGTGACGCTAGTTTTATTTACAAGATATATGTCTAGATTTAAATATTTTATTATTTACAAAATTATAAACTTTTATTATATTTTCGAATATATCCTTATTTAATAAAATTAGTGATCTTTAATAAAAAAAAATAAATGGTCAATTCCTTTGTATCATTGTATGTTTTGAAAACAACACTCATAGAATATTCACTAATTGACTCAATAATTAAAAATATTTATTTTATATCATTTTATAAATATTTAAATTTTAATATAAAAATATAATATCTTATTATTTAATAAAAAACAACACTCATAAACATTTGTGAATAATTAGTTTTTTTAAAATATTTCTTACATAAATAATATTTTTCAGTTTGTTGAGTAGCATGAGTTGTTAGATCTAATAAATACTAACTAAGTAACGATTTAAATTTTGATATTATAAATAAATTAAATTATAATTATAATTTTTATATTAATCTCTACTATAACCGATATAGATTAATTTATTAATAGATCGATTAATTACTAAATTAATAATTATAACTTTGTGAAGTTAAAATTGTCCATATACAATGAAAATATCGAGATTTATTTGCAAGTCAACTGGCCCTTACATTTTCTGGCACTGAAAGTAAATTTCAAGATAAGCCTAACTTCATTAATTTTTAAATCAATAAGGTGCCCAATTATTTAATATAGAACAGTTGTTTTAGCAAAGATAAGCACCAAATTTAGTATAAATAATTGATATTTCTTCAATTAATTATAGAGAAAAAATGGCTCCCAATCTATACTTGTTTCTTCTTCTTGTAATTCAAGTTTTATTCGTTAAATCCGAATCCCAATTTTTTAAATCTCTCTGTTTATTTCAGGGAGCTCGTAAAGGAGACACGATCAAGGGACTTAATCAGGTCAAGCAATACTTGGAAGCCTTCGGGTATTATTCTGTTAAAGGAAGCAATCTCACCGATGCTTTTGACGACTCGTTAGAGTCCGCACTTAAAGCGTACCAACAACACTATCATCTCGAGGCAACCGGACGAATGAACTTTGGTACCATAAAAACAATGTCGATCCCCCGATGTGGCGTCCGTGACGTTTTTGACGACTCAAATGGTAGTGTCAAGTTTAGCACGGTGTCTAACTATAGCTTCTTCGAGGGAATGCCTCGGTGGGGCAAACGTCGATTGACCTATAAGTTCCGTTCTAGTGCAAATGTGATTAGTGTTCAACGTTTAAGGCCTATCATCGTTAGTTCATTGCAGAAATGGGCAGTCGTGTCCAATTTCGCATTCCGCGAAGAATGGTTTTTTGTCCGGTCGGATATCGTGTTAGGGTTTCACCGTCGTGCACACGGGGATAACTTCCCTTTCGATGGTCCCGGAAACGTTCTGGCTCACGCATTTGCACCGCGAATCGGCATGCTTCATTTCGATGCCGATGAGAATTGGAGTAGTAACAATTTTACAACATCAGACCAGATCGATTTGGAATCTGTTACTATTCATGAGCTGGGACATATACTAGGACTGGGGCATAGTCAGGACCCGAATGCAGTTATGTACGCATATTACATGCCAGGTTCCATCAAAAGGGAACTGAGCCAAGATGATATTGATGGAATACAAGCTTTGTATTCTAACTAGGAACAAAATGAGGTTTTAAATTATATTAGTCTATAGATCGGATCAGATCGGGTTTGATGAGTTAATTTTAAACAATATAATATGTCCTTGTTGTAATAGAAAATTGTTTAATATTTTAAAATATTAATATTAATTATAAAAATATAAATGGATGTTGATTTAACTTGTATTGTGATGAACCCAGTAAGTGATCCTATCGGATAATGTTCATTTTAAAGATTCGAGTTTAAATTATTATGTTTGCAAGATATGTGTTTATTATCAAATAATTAAGAATATTTATTAATAAATACTATAATCTTTTTTCCATTTTTAATAAAGGGTCAAATTGTAATTTAAGATATAGGGGCTATCATGGTACATTCATCTTATTTTTTCTTTTATAATTATTATTATTTAATATAATATTAATTTTTATTGAAAAGATAAGAAATAGATAACAAAATACATGTCCTAACGAACAAGTAATCTTGCAATTATAATCAAGAAATAAAAAAAAAAGTACAAAATATGATATGATATCTCAATAGGACATGAAATCTCACACATATTGAATTGGAGTACGTAGCAATACGTTTATCAGCATAACTCAATCATAAACGAGAGCGATCACTAAGCTTACATCTAGATTCAGTTTAAGAGTCTAATATAAGATTCGGTTCAAGAGTTCAATATAAGAAAATCAACAAGATAATCTAAAGAGCGCCATCTTGATATGTCATAACAATGTTAAATCTAACCTGAAAGAGAAATAGATAATAGAAATGTTACAAGAGACAAAAAAAAATACGCACCAAAAGATAGAAAGAAAACATGTCATAAAAACATAATTCTTAAATTAAAAAGACTAAAAAACAAAAGAAAAATATTCGACGGTCGATAACTAGTATTAAAACCGATACCGCTATCGACCACAAAAATCAAACAACACTTAGGGGTGAGCGTTCGAGCGAATCGAGTTAAGTCAAAAAATTTTGAGTTATTCGAGTTGAGTCAGCATATTTTACAACTTGAACTTTTTTTGAAATTTTTCGATTCGAGTCGATTTTAACGAGTTTGAGTTGATTTGATTGTTTGAGTTTATGTATAAATTTAATTGTACTATTTATAATACTATAGTACATTTTGACTATAATTTAAACGACTCTCTCTTTAAATCTACATACATATTTTTAATATTATTTTTTACATGTATAAATAAGACTTTAAATTATTATTATTATTATTATTATTATTATTATTGTTATTATTATTATTATCAAATATTTTAGGTATGAATATATCATTTTCTTAAATTACGAGTATCGTTAAAAACTTTTTTCTTATCTAGAAAAGACCAAAACGAGATAAAAATAATGATAAATTCAATAGAATAATATAAATACATAAATTAAAAAAATATAAAATAATTAACATAATTTAAATAAAAATATAAATAAAAATTGTATTAAATAAAATAAAAAATAATTATAGAAAGTGATCATATTGTAAAGAAAAGAAAATTAAAATGTAAAAATAATAAAAAAGAGAATATATAACTGAAATAAAACTGAAACTAAAACTGCGGGACTAAATGTGTAATTAGACCATGGAAATTTTCAAGTTATTTGATTTTTCGAGTAACTCAAATTTTAGAAATTTGAACTCGACTCGAAATCGAAATTTTTTCGAGTCACTCTATTTGACTCGAATAATTCAAAATTAAAAAAAATAATTTTTTCAAGTCAAATCGAGTTTTTTCGCCTAACAACACTAGAGAGAAAAGGTGAAACTTGCTGCAAAAGGTTTTACAAAAATTATAAAACACTATATAATTTAAATTTTAAGGACTTTGGTAATGAATACTTTTATAAAATCTCCACACTTAGGTATGATAATTACTATTGCATATAATAGATTTAAAGCAGGTGTAAATAATTAATCTTTAGATATTATTATTATTATTCTAATACGTAAATATCAAATTCAAAGATTTAAATTGGTTTTCTAATTTTATTTTGTTTTTATGGTTAATAATTTTATAGATATATATTTAGATATTCGAGATCGAATCTATTACATGTTATATTTTTCTTTATAAACGGGAAAGATTAGGTCAAAACGTGAGAATAATAAATATTCTGAATATTAATGATCATTGATATTTTTTATTTAGTTCAAAATATAAATCAATACCATATATATTATCAGACATTTCTATGAATAACAAGTAATAACAATTTAGTATTTGTATTTAAAGAAAGCATATAATATACCTTTATGTTTCGAATATTCAAAAAGATATATTATATTTAAAGAAAAAATATTTAAATTGGTTAAAATATCTGGCAAGCAAGGGTTTAATCAGTCTGGACATTTACGTCGCCCACATCGTGCAAGTGTACCTCAACTCAAATAGGATTAAATTGGCATCCCCTGTATGCAAGACACAATTTTCATTTAAGTTATTTAGTGGCCATAAAGTTAAGTGTGTATAAACAATTTTCATTCTATTTATCTCATATATGTACGATATAAGAGTTTTATTTTTTTTACTCTATTCACAATCACACCTTATTTTCAGTATTAATTTTTCATTCATCATTCAATCATTTTGATCATATTGATATCGTAGCAAATGTTTCAAAGAATAGAATAAGACCCAATAAATTTCTTAATCAAATCTTCACTTTTACCCTTCGAATTATGGCTCAAAGTTGTGTATTCTTCATTGTTTTTTTCCAACAATTCCCACATGAATGAAATTGATAAAAATTTTGATCGATGTGGTGATAGGTTTTATGATAGATAGTTGCATAGGATAAATAGTTTTCCTTCTTTGAACCTTCCCTTTTATAAAAATACATTTACTTTTCTAGCTAACTAATATACATGATGTCCTTCAATTATTCATCTGTTTGTATAAACGATGATATACTTCACATAACTATCTCTCTAACAATAGTATTTATTCTCATGGTTATGTCTATATGATTGTGGATATCGCCGGGTTTTACAAAATGATCTCCCTAAAGCAGTCCCACTCTACTTTTTCATAGTTGACGTACGTTGTTTGATTCTCCGAAACACACAATGATCATTAAAAGCTTTTAACTTAGTTTATCTGATCATTGTTTACATCGTAAGAATAAACTTGGGACAAATACCCTACAATGATTGAACATATCTATGTAATTAAGTTGTCACTTTTAACCTAGATTTTGATATCTCTAATCAATTAAGTAGGATTTTCCTTCATAAAACCTTTATTAGAACAGTTCATAGATATTTTTCACAAAAGCTTTGGGTACATAACATTATTATCTTGTATCTAAGTTGGGGTTAGAGATTTTTTTCACCTACCAACTTGAGGGGAGTGTTAGAAGTTAGAAATTAGTTAGATCCAGTTCTTATATTCTGTTTGTAAATAAGAATTTTTAGTTAAACAACTAGTTAGGCTGATTAGTTTTGTAGATGTAAACTAATTGCATTCATTCAATACAATGAAGCATTTTTCATCTCTTCCTTTATATTTTAACAATAAACCATGAAGGGATCGTTTTGCAGGAAGTTAAAGGTCGTCAACTTTGTTTTACCATGTATTTTTGTACCTGCGTTTTTTAATCAGCTGTGGCCTAAGATGATCTCAAGTGCCTGCAAGGTGTCAAGAATTCTCTAAATGACCCAGACCAGAAGTTAAGTTCATGGACTTTCAACAATTCTGTCGGTTTTATATGCAAATTCTTTCATGTTTCATGTAGGACTGAACAAGAGAACTCCCTCTTAAGTCTCCAGCTCCAAGACATAAAGCTTTCAGGACAGCTACCTCAATCTTTAGAGTACTGTTGGAGTTTGCAGACCTTGGATATGTTGGCTAACAATCTTTCTGGTTCTATCCCACCACAGATATGTTCCTGGTTACCTTATTTAGTAACCTTGATTTGTCTAGCAATGATCTGAATGGTCCCATCTCCCTTGAGTTATCAAACTGTGCTTATCTAAATAGTTTGATACTGTCAAGCAATAGGATTTTGGGTTTGATACCTTACCAATTATCTAGTTTGAAGAAGTTTTTCTGTAGCAGACAATGATCTTTCAAGTGCTATTCTATTCCTTCATCTATTGAGGATGGTGATAAGGTTTGTAGGGGTCCTAAAGTATGGCGGTGAGTAAGAGTAATTTAGCCATTATAATTGAAGCCGGTGTTTTTAGTGCAGGCGGTCCAATGTTGTTGGCATCTGGGGTTTGGTGGTGGTTCCATTTGAGAGCGGAAAGTACGAGAAAGAAAGGTATTTTTTGGAAGGGAAGATTGGACTGAGAGACTCAGGGGACACAAATTGATTCAAGTTTCATGTTCCAGAAGCCACTTGTGAAGGTTAAATTTGATGATTTAATGGCTGCAACCAACAATTTCAGTGCTGAGAACATCATAGTTTCCGCCATGAGTGGAACTACGTACAAGGCTCTGCTTCCTGATGGATTAGCCTTTGTAATCTGGAGGCTGACGACTTGTAAGCTCGCCGAGAAGTAGATTCAATGGGAGATGAATAGATTAGGCCAGCTTAGGCATCCGACTTATAAGCATATGTGGAATGGGACTCTGTATTCCTTGCTTCACGAGAGAGCTGCCATCGTATATTGGCAAACTAGGTTCTGGATAGGTTTGCGTGCAGCCGGGGGTTTACCTTGGCTGCACCAAGGGTGTCAACCTCCGATTCTGCAGCAGAACATATGTTCCAATGTGATTCTTGTTGACGAGGACTTTGATGCTAGGATAATGGACTTCAGATTGGCAAATCTCACGAACGAAACCAGTTTCTCGAAAACAGAAATAGGTAAATTCAGTTACATAGCACCGGAGAGTTCAAGCACCATGGTTGGTTCGAAGAAACCCGATGTGTACAGATACAGCATCCTGCTTCTTGAATTGGTAACTGAGCAAAAACCCCAAGAAGTCGATGCAGGTGAAGGTTTCAAAGGTGATTTGGTGACTTGGATAAACCATCTCACCAACTCCGGTAGGATCAAAGATGCCATCGACAAAGACCTCCGTGGACAGGGCCATGATGATGAGATTCAGTAGTTGCTCAAAATTCCATGAAACTGTGTGGTTTCTCAGCTGAAGAACAGATGGTCCATGTTCAAGGTTTATCGTGTAAGCAGCGGAAAAGGATCGAAACAAATACCTCCAGCCATTGTCAAAAACCTTATGCCAAATAAGATGTGGTTGCACCACCGTCGAGCTCGTCGGACCATTGTGGTAACTCCTCGAACCACCGTAAAATATAGAACTCGGCTACAAAAGAAAACTAAAACGCCAAGATCTTCTAAGCACTCGAGAACCTCACTAGATGGAATTCTTTATGCAATGTGAATTGCTTTGATTCTTGGTGCTTAGGGACCTTGTGTCAATGGGTATTTATAGGAGTGATTTACCATCAAAATCACTCCAATTGGACAAAAATGCCCCCAACTACACGGCATGATGGCCCTTAATCGAACCATGAAATGTGAAAGTGGGAAAACATCCATGTCCACATTTCCAATTGTGAAAACGTGCATGGAAACGGTGTGCATGGAAACTGTTCTTACGAACCACAACCGGTTGGTTATACAACCAACATTCTCCCACTTGGTTCGTATTGTCCGTGAAAACTTAAAGTTAAAACATAATGTATGAATCATGGCGATATTTCCTCTTATGATTGAGTTGTATCTTCCATGTATCACAATACATCAAGTCTTAACGCTTTAGCCCATTGTAATCACTAATTTTATCCGGTGTCTAAATTCGGGTTCAATTTTAATTTTCATTTCAATAACAGACTTGAAAATGTCAGAAAAAGAGAATCAAAAATCACTTCATTAGCGTATATGTATTTTTATCCAAAAAATCACAAAAATATTACTTTATGTATATATATTAAAATTATACATGCTAATATTTTGTTCTTTCTACTTCCTTTTAATATATATATATGTATATATCATATGTTATTTTTAATCTTAATTTTCGGTAAACTGGTTTATTATTTAAAAGCTTTACTCCATTTTGTTTATTATTATTAATATTTTCATTCCTACTGTGATACATATATTTCTTTTCTTTTATTGATTTATTTGTTAATGTTATTATTATTAATACGTTATTACTTTATTTTATTATCATCCTTTATTTGTTTTATTATTATTATTATTATTATTATTTTATGTTATTAAATTATTATTATTATCTTTTGTTATGATTATTATTATTATTTAATTTTATTTAGTATTTTATTATTATTATATTTCAAATAAATAAAACATAAATAATAAACCCTTAAATGAATAATTAAGCCCCCAAAAATAATATAACAGTCCATACACAAATCCAATATAAAAATATATACAAGCCCATTATACAAATCAAATAATACTTGAGCCAGTAACCCCATCTCAAACCGGTTATAACCTAGAAACCCTAATCAACACCCCCTTTTGTCCTCTTGCGCAGCCGACTGTGAGCCGTTGGATCAGATCTATGATCCAACGGCCACGATCACAAGGAGGAAGCTTCTGGACGCTTGCACGCGCCCCACGCGCATTGACCGCTCACCTCCCACGCCCGCGTGCTGAGCACGCGAAAGACCATTCGGTTCCCAGACGATCTCTCGCTTCTCCAGTTGTCGTCCGTTCGATTTTGATCGCCGGCGACGATTCTCCGATGGCCTCATCACTCGTCCAGTAGCCACATATGCACAAGAAAATAACCTTGTCAGAATTCGTACACAACTGAGCAGAGAGGCTAACAATTCAACAAATACATCAGGGAAATCAGAACAGTCCGGCTAAGAATTACAGTGCACAGTGAACAATTTTAGCAGACAGACGAATACATCCAAAAGAAAAATGACAAATTTCTTTCCTTCTTTTATCTTTCATGTAATATTCGGCTATAAAGGCAAAAGAACAACACCATGTAAGGGGTTCCCCCCTCACCGTTTCGAATCAATACAAGGAAAAGTTGAGAGGTAGCCTAGTCTTTTTTCTCGCATGCATAGAATAAAAGGGGAATCCATTTTTTTTCTTACCGGATTTTTGGGAGAGTCAATCGAACCTTCCCCTCTCTTCAGTGTCTCTGGCGATAAGCCCATGGTCTTGGTGCCGTTCAAAGGGTGAGTCGAGAATGAATAAGGGAAGCGTTCTTCTTTTTTCTCTTCTCTAAATCGAAACGAGAAAGCCATTTTCATTCTCGGTTTGGTAGAAGAATGAGTGTAGATCGGTTTTGTTTTTGTATAAAGGGGATGATTTGTTTCTTTTTCTTGGTTTCGAGTAAGGTTTTTAGTGGTTTTCACCTTGCCGGCCACAGCAAGCGACGGCCGAGGCACTGGTTTCTGGGTTACAATGGTGATGTTCTTCAAATAATGAAGAACATCTTCATTCTGTGGTTGAGTTTCAAGAACACTTGGGAGAGTCTCTCCTTTCAGGGGATTTTCAGTTATAAAAATATGAGGGATTAGATTAGATTTTAATTTTATTTATGTTTTATAGTCCCTTGTTTTAAAGAAAATGGTTTTATTATGTTTTAAATGCCTCTGTGCCTCTTAAACTACCCCCACGGTCCCTCCACACTTTCAGATCTTTTCAATTCCGTCACCAAATCATCATAATCATCGTTTTTCAAATGGTTTAACTACTTTAAGGTCCTGCCTTATTTTAAACCCTTTTTTAAGTCCTTTCTCGTTTTAAAATAACGTTTTGAGGGCTTTAAAGTTTATGTTTTTATTCAATTTGGTCACTTCCAGTGACATTTTTAGTTTATATATAGTTTATTTTCTATTTTATTTATATTTTCATTTTATCATAATTTTTTTTACCATATCATGTGACATGCTTCCTTTAATCATGAAGTTTAGTTATTTATATGTTTTTATACATGTTTACTTATTATGTTCTGCATTTATTTGGGTATCATGCATTTGTTATTCATGTTTGTACATACTTTATTTTTCTCATATCTTATATTTGTGTTTATCTCTTTATTACATTTTATCACATATGTCGTACGTGATTTATTTGTGCACCCTTTTTTTATTGTTCACATGCGTATTTAATTATATATGTATTTGTTTTACATTTGTATTAATTTTTATATTTATTATGCCTTGTACTTGTATTTGTCGCATTTATTTTGTATATATTTGTTTACCTCTTATTTTTGCTCGAGAATCACATATCACACTTCATTAATTAATAAACTTAATTCCAAACGCTTTTATTCGATCGTAACGGGCCCGTGTTCCAACGTAATGGTCACGGTGTATGCGTTGCCTTCGAATAAAGGCATGGTAAAAATAAAATTTAATTCAAATGTTTAAACAAATTCTAATTTAAATGTCACTTTAAAACTTAAAATTTTCAAAATTAATTTAAGCAGTTGTTTTGATAAAGGTGCCAATTTTGGGCGATTTTTTAAGCCCCTAAACCTGTTTTTAAACCGTAACCGACTCTCAAATCCATCATTTCGAATCTCTGGTTTTTACGGTGTCCGGCCTACCAAAGTGACCGGTGGCGACTCTTCCCATTTTTAAATCTCTTCAATTCCTTTTAATTATTTTTCCAAATTCCCAATTCACTTTTAATTTAGGACTTTTCAAACCCTAATTTTCAAAATGCCTATTTTTTTAAACCTAAACCCTAATTCCCAAATTTTTCAATCAATTTTGAATTTGGAACCCTAATTCCTAATTCTTATCCCAATTTCCCTTTTTCAAAGATAAACCCCAAATTTTCAACCATTTTACATTAGTGACCCTTTTTCGCACTTATAAAATTTTAGATTAGCAAAAGTGTCGCTATAGTTGGCGACTCCGCTGGGGACCATTTTTTAAAACGATTCAAGCCTTGTTTTCAAACTACCGCTTAATTAATTTTGAAAGTTTTGAATTAAAGTGGCAATTAAATTATCATTTGTTTATTAATTCGAAGCTATATCATTTCAACCCGTTTCTCTAAGTGGGGGGAAAATACTAAGGCTTTCGTAAGGATATTGTTCCTTCGTATGGGCCTATTAAAGTACCTTCGGGGCTCGACTACCCTATGTCTTCGTGGGAATATTGTTTTCTCGTATGGGCATAGCAAAAGGGTCCTCCCGGATTGAACTCGATTGAGATGAGCCTATAATGGGTGATGATCGGAGGCCTTGCTACTCTTAGAAGAGGACAACAAGGACAATTCGGGTACCTCCTAGTACCAAAATTGCATATAGAGAATATAGTCAACCCACCCCGTTAGAGCCATGCGGATAACCTAGGTGAATTAGGTATGATATCTAGGTCTCGTTTATCTTTCTCTTCTTCCGTGTCATTTGTTTGTGTCATTTACTTATGCTTCTGTTATTTATGATATCCTTACTAACACATTTCCTTTTTTCTATTGTTTATTTTGTTTTCTTCCTTTTCTCGCATTCTTTTTGCATTCCTTTTTAAAGGTGTTGATTCGAGTGGTTTGCCCGCATTGAGAGCTTTCATAATGGATAAAAGTCTTCTAGGTTCCCAAGATAAGAACTCAGCAATCCGACATTGGTGTGAAGTCAATCAAAAAGCCTTTGGAGACAGTCAACCAAGTAAGCGCATAGTGCCCGGTTACACGTATGTCAGTCTACAACAGAACGATTTGTATGAGCTAAAAGAAATATAGGAAAGTTGGGAAGCAAGAGTACAAAACTTGTTCCGTGAGAATTATGGGGATATAGCTCAGTTAATATATGTTAGAATTAACCAGCCTTTGCTTAGAGCCGCTTTTCAGTTCTAGAATCCCGCTTTTTGCTGTTTCACCTTCAATGAAAACGATTTGATGCCGACAATAGAAGAATACACAGCTTTGATAAATAGAAGGAATGTCA
Source organism: Abelmoschus esculentus (assembly GCA_035048815.1). Classification (NCBI taxonomy): domain Eukaryota; kingdom Viridiplantae; phylum Streptophyta; class Magnoliopsida; order Malvales; family Malvaceae; genus Abelmoschus; species Abelmoschus esculentus. The sequence goes on along the minus strand of JAUCBN010000026.1, from coordinate 3,264,176 downwards.
ACAAGGATTGGATCTATTCGAAGCCTCCTAAGTCTCAGAACTATCATTCGAAGTTGAGTTCTCTAGCCGGAATGAGTGATGCGTGGGCCAAAGGAATAATTCAGGTTCGGGGAGAAAGTATCGCGTTTTCATGGGAGAGCATTCGGGATATAATACCTGTGCATCCAGATGAGGAAATGAAGATGGATTTATTTGCCATAGGCATATACGGGTTGGTTATTTTTCCCCGAGTGTTGGGTAATATAGATGTGACTATTCTTTATTTGTTCAATCGTTTAAAAAAAAGGCTAATCCGGTAATGGCCATATTGACGGAAACTTTTATTTCTTTGAATTCTTGTCGGAAACATGAAGAAGGACGTTTTAGAGGGTGCGCACAACTTCTTCAGATATGGATACAAAGTCACTTTTGGAAGGAGCCAACCCAGGTCTTGTCTGGTATCTTTCAGGGAAGTTTCTCCCCGGTACGAGAATATTTAGCTAGAGAGTGGCGAGAGGATCTCGATAAAAGAAAATGGTCAGAAATCTTCAGGAATCTGCGGGATGATGACATTGTGTGGAGAGTCCCGTGGATGGGTCATGAGTTTCATTTCCTTTACAGAATCGGTGACTACAATTGGGTCATGATGATTGGCTTACACGGAGGAATTGCCTGTGCATCCCTTCTGGTATCTAGACAGTTTGGTTCTCGTCAATTTATTCCTTTCACGGAAGGTTTGAGTGAAGCTGAGTTCCCTTTTAAGAATGAGTATCGACCTAAGGTCCAAAAGATAACAAGGGCGTAGGGTTACTGTTACCGTATTCGAGTAGAAAGAAGTAATCAAGGAATGACCACACTGGATTACGACCTTTGGAGACGTATCAAGGTTAATGACAAAATCCCGATATCCGACCACGGGCCTACAATGACGTTGGAAGAGCACATGCGCATTGTCCCTTCTGAAGCCGATATACTAAGAAGTGAGATGGATGAAGTCAGAAAACAGATGGAGGAAATGAAAGCCCAGTATGTGGAAGAACTATACAAAGTAAGTTTGGATCTCGATGTCAAGGATGGGACAATTAAACAGCTAAAGAAGGCTAATGAAGATTTGAGTGAGAAAAATGCCCTCTACCAGAAAGACACCATTAAGCTGTATACTCAGGTACAAACTGCTAACCGAAAGAAGTTTCTCGCTGTGGAAAGGGAAAGGATGAACGAGATTCGTATCTTAGAAGAAGAAAAGGACAAGGGTAAGCAAGCCATGAATAAGGAGATAGAAATCCGAGAGGCTGAAATTGAGAAAGAAAAGAGGGATGCTAAGAGAACAATCAACCAAGAAAGGGAAAGGTACCGGGAAGAAAAAGAGAAAGGAAAATAAACAATAGTATGGGAAAGGGAAAATACTAACGCGTGGAAGAGAAGGGCTCAGGAAAGTAAGAACCGTTTCTGTGAGATGCAAGATCTGTATGTCTCTACTTCTGAAATTCTGAAACAGTGTCAAGCTCGGAATGCTCTGTTGGAACACAAGGTCGAGGATTTGGACCGCTCTTTAGAAAAATATGTGGCCAGAAATGGGTTTTTGGAATTACAGCTCAGTCAACAAGAGAACGTATCGCTTCAAGCACAGATAGGAGAGTTAGAAGCCAAGGTTCAAGACTATTTGGGACGATTAGTGGTCCTCGAGGGGGCTACATAAGGGGGAGATAATTATTGGTTGCGTCGTCTTCGTGATGCCACCCGCATAATACAAGACCGAGATAATTATAACACCACTCTAATGGTGCAAGTACAAGAAGTGGCCCAATATGTGAAAAACCTAGCCGCGGAAGCGGAGGCCTTAACACCCTTTGTGGCACAAGATATGAAGGAAGCCACCCGATTTATTCAACTACTCAAAGCAATTCAAGATTTAGGAACTAGGGCTGACGCCTATCTGTAGTTTCTATTTCCCGTTGTAATGAAGACTTTTTTAAAGTTTAATGAAAGTTGGTTCAAGGACGATCACTAAATGAGTCAACACCTTTACTTGCATATCTTTTCTTTTTTGAAGCATTTCATCATTTGCATGCATCCATTCATACATTTTATATGCATTAATCATGTATACAATTAAATTAACCTGGAAAATGTTGTAAAACAAAATTTGCAATCATTCCGCATCAATATTGCACTAGATCTCAAGTGAGAAAAATGGAAGAACACTTCAGTAGGTTAGAAGCAGATCTGAGAAGCCAGATAGAAAGATCGCAGTTGGAACTAAAAGAATCCATGTTGAAAGCTCAGCAAGACATGCTGGAACAGCTCACCCAAATGTTAGGACTTAAGCCATCAGATGATGCGAAAGGAAAAGGAACGGTAGAGAATCCGCTTCAAACCGGGATAGAACCAGCATATTCCCCCATTGTTATCGGCTCAGCCCCTGTCCCAAAAAAGGGAGCGACGTTAGTTTCCGAGCCGGAACATCGATCCAGAATCCGTTATTTGGAACGGCTGAAAGTGATGAGAATGCCGGCGACAATGTGCCTGATTTGGATGAGCTCGAGAAATTCAGTAAAGTAAAAGCAGAATTCTCTAAACAACTCGAGGAGATTAGGAAAGACCTTGAAGAAAAGCTCCAAGTTAGAGAAGTGGAGGAGGATTCTCTTGGTTTGAACGCGGGCGACCTTAGCCTAGTCCCCGATGTAGAAATTCCCCCGAAATTCAGAACACCTGAGTTTGAAAAGTATGACGGCACAACATTCCCCATCGCACATGTGACCATGTTCTGTTGGAAGATGGCAGGATTTATCAGCAATGAAAAGCTTCTCATTCACTGCTTTCAGGACAACTTGATGGGATCCGCGGCGAGGTGGTATAATCAGTTGACCCGTGCACAGATTAAGTCATGGAAAGACTTAGCAAAAGCTTTCATTGATCAATACAAGCATGTTACTGATATGATTCCCAACAGACTCATGTTGCAGAATCTAGAACAGAAGAAAAGTGAAAGCCTTCGTGAATATGCTCAGCGATGGCGAGATCTCGCAGCACAAGTACAGCCACCACTTCGTGAAAACGAAATCGCTCCCATGTTTGTGGATACTTTGAAAGGAGTGTTGTATGATCGACTAATTAGTAACCCGATAAGTAACTTTGCCGAATTGGTCATGACCGGTGAGCGCATTGAGGCAACCATCAAAAGTGGTAGGATTGAGGGAGGTGAGCCCCCCAAAAAGCAATTTAAGAGAAAGGAGCATGAAGTAAATGCCTTCGAAACATGTCAGAATTTAACAATATCGCAACCATAATCGGCCAGCAATAATCAGGGAGGCGGTAGAAGAGATGATAGGAAGCCGAAGAAAGAATTCGAGAAGACGACCTTCACCCCTATCCCGATCCCATATAAGGAGTTGTACGCTTAGTTACACAAAGCTGATTTAGTGCGACCTTTCCATGTGACTCCTTTCAGTCCACCATATCCAGCATGGTATGATGTAAAAGCACATTGCGAATATCATGCCGGCGTTCCTAGTCATAACATTGAGAACTGTATAGCTTTCAAGAAGCTTGTTCAGAATTTGTTAAATACGGGAGTCTTACAATTGGGAGAACCAAGTACCACTAATAACCCGCTTCCTAATCACAGGAACCAGGGGATTAATAGTATCGAAAAAGAATCCCCTAAAAAGGCCATATCTATGGTATCGGAGATACGATCCCCTTTAAGGTGGGTGTTCCGACATTTGTGCATGGCACGTCTAATTGACCGAGGAATGGTAATTGTAAAGGAGGGATGTGGTCGATACTGTGAATACCATCAATCTAGTGATCATGACATCCAGGCTTGCGCGGAATTTCGTAGTAAGGTGCAAGCACTCATGGATACCAAAGAAATCGAGTTCTTTGCAAAATGCGAGGAGGAAAAGCCAGAAATCTGTATGACGGACATTCCAAGCAACAAATACACAGCTCTGAGACCCTTTATCATTAGTCGTAGAGTGGACGAAGAAGGGTCGTCTAGTCAAAATGCTCTGAGACTCATAATTTCTCCTCCCTCGACCTTTCCCTTTAAAAGCACACAGAGGGTGCCTTGGAATTACACCTCCAATATCTCTACACCTGGAAATCCAGGAACGCAAGAAGCCGTTACACCAGAAGAGGGGAGGCCGGTTCAGGAAGGTGATGTATTGGGGCTGAACTCCGAAATAGTGAATGAAGTAGGGCACTTTACAAGGAGCGGGAGATGTTATTCCCCTCAAGAGGAGAAGAGACCCGACGAACAAAAGGGTAAGGGCAAACTCATTGAGCCAGAATCAGTAAAAGTATTCGGGGATGATCTCCTCTCAAAGATTCTCGAGCCAGTGACTGAGGCTCAGGCCCAAGAATTTTTAAGGTTCCTGAAGCACAGTGAGTACAATGTGGTTGATCAACTTCAAAAGCAACCGGCCAGAATCACGGTGCTCGACCTGTTGCTGAATTCGGAAAAGCACCGAGAAGCATTGCTAAAGGTGTTGAATCAAACTTTTGTGGAACAAGATATCACTGTCAAGAAGCTTGATCAGATTGTAAATCACATAGCTACTGATAATTATATCACTTTCAGTGATGATGAAATCCCAAAAGAAGGAAGAGGCTCAACTAAAGCTCTCAATATCACAACTCACTGCAAGGGGCATGTTTTGCCAAGAGTGCTTATCGATAATGGGTTTGCCCTCAATGTTATGCCCATGGCTACTTTACAACGACTGCCCATTGATAACTCTCATATGAAATTTTGTCAAAACACTGTTCGGGAAGTTGACGGCACTCAGCGGGAAGTGGCCGGGAAGATTGAGATACCCCTGCTTATAGACCCTATCGAATATGTTATAGAATTCGTGGTTATGGATATCCGACCGTCTTACAATTGCTTATTAGGGAGGCCATGGATTCATGCAGCCGGGGCTGTCCCTTCTTCTCTTCATCAGAAGTTGAAATATGTGATGGAAGGAAAACTTGTGACAGTCAACGCAGAACAAGACGTTATTACTGCTGTAACTTCGGATGTTCCCTATGTTCCCCTACTGAAGATGCTCTAGAATGTTCCTTTCGAGCCTTGGAATTCATCAATGCCACTTTTGTGGCGGAGGGGAGTCGGATTCCAACCCCGAGATATTCGAACTGCACTAAGATGGTAGTGATTGAGATTGTTGGAAAAGGAGCTAGGAAAGGGAGAGGACTCGGAAAGAACTTACAAGGATGTCTGAAAGTCAGAAGTGTTATTGAAAAGAGGGATAGGTTTGGGTTGGGCTTTTACCCTACCTATCTGCAAAGGAAACAAGAAAGAAAGAGAAGGGAGGAGCAAAGAAGGGCCCGACTCAGGGGAGAAGACACCCCATGGAAACCGATAGCCAAAACTGATCTTAAGAATAGTTTCACCTTCGGAGGGATTGAGAATTCTGAGGAGAAAGTGCACCAAGCCAATTTAGAAGGAGAGAAGTTTTATGAGGATGAGCTTACGAGTGAAATTTTCGAAATGATGGATGTAAATATGATCTCCCAGAACGCCAAGGGAAAGTCTGCTCTATTTGCCATTCGTCCATGTCTCCCGGATGAAAAGCTCAACAATTGGACAAATATTGATCTGCCTGTAGTTGCTAAGAATGAATCAAAGTAATGTCTAAAAAACACCTCCCATTCGCTTTCGCCCCAAAGCAATGGGATTTCTTTGTAAAGGGCATCTATGTTAATCTGCATTTCAATGAAAATAAAGGGCTTCACGCTCTTTTTTCTCAAATGGCAAACAATCTTCTTTTCATACATTTTGTTCCTTGCATTCTTTATCTCTTTATTCTTTATTTGTAAAATATGTATACTATTTCCCAACATAGGAAATTTAAATTCTTGCAGGTTTGATAATATCGATTGTATGAATGATACTGAACTTAATCCTGTACCGAATTTCGAACGACCCGTACTTGTCGCAGAAGCCGAAGAAGAGGAAGAGGAGTTAGAGATCCCCGATGAGTTAATAAGGTTGATGGCCAGTGAGGAAAAGCAGATACTGCCCCATCAGGAGGATCTGGAGATAATAAATTTAGGATCCGAAGAAGAAAGAAGAGAGATAAAAATAGGTACCACTTTAGCATCAGACTCAAGGGAAAAATTAATTGGGTTGCTTTCGGAGTTTAAAGATGTTTTTGCTTGGACATATCAAGATATGTCAGGTCTAAATACAGATATTGTTGTACACAAGCTACCCACACGACCAGAGCATAAGCCCGTCCAACAAAAGCTCCGTAGGTTGAGAACGGATATGTTGTTGAAAATTAGAGAAGAAGTAAGAAAGCAGTTCGAAGCCGGGTTCTTGAAAGTAACGAAGTACCCAGAGTGGGTTGCGAATATCGTGCCGGTACCCAAAAAGGATGGGAAAGTACGCATGTGCGTAGATTATCGTGATCTCAATAAGGCCAGTCCCAAAGACAATTTTCCTCTCCCGCATATTGATACCCTTGTTGATAATACTGCGGGACACTCATGGTTTTCTTTTATGGACGGTTTTTCGGGTTATAATCAGATCAAGATGTGCCCTGATGACATGGAAAAAACCACCTTTGTGACACTGTGGGGCACGTTCTGCTATAAAGTAATGCCTTTTGGGTTGAAGAATGCCGGGGCCACATATCAAAGAGCAATGGTGACTCTTTTTTACGACATGATGCACAAAGAGATTGAAGTGTATGTGGATGACATGATCGCCAAATCCAAGACGGAGAATGAACATATTCAGAATCTGCAAAAGTTGTTTCTGAGGTTAAGAAAATATCAGTTGAAGCTCAATCCCGCCAAATGTACTTTCGCAGTAACATTCGGAAAACTCCTCGGGTTTGTAGTTAGCCGAAGAGGAAAAGAAATTGATCCGGATAAGGTCAAAGCCATAAGGACCTCCCGCCACCGCAAACCCAAAAGGAAGTTCGTGGTTTCTTAGGAAGGCTGAACTACATCTCCCGTTTCATATCTCAGTTAACGGATAAATGTGACCCCATTTTCAGACTTCTCCGTAAAAATGACCCAGGAAATGGGATGAAGATTGTCAGGCAGCGTTTGAGAAAGTTAAGGATTATCTAACTAAAGCCCTAGTTTTAGTGGCTCCCGTGCCCGCCCGACCATTGATTTTATACTTAACAGTTTTCAAGAACTCAATGGGCTGTGTGTTAGGCCAACAAGACGAGTCAGGAAGGAAGGAAAGAGCAATCTACTATTTAAGTAAGAAGTTCACAGAAGGCGAATCTCGATATCCACAGACTCAAAAGTTGTGTTGTGCCCTGGTTTGGGCAACTAAAAGGTTGAGACAATATATGTTGTATCACACCACCTATTTGATATCACGGTCTGATCCCTTAAAAGCCCTAATGGAAGCACCGGCGTTGACAGGAAAGATGGCTTGATGGCAGATGCTGTTGTCTGAATTTGATATTGTGTATGTGAATCAAAAATCCGTAAAGGGTAGTGCAGTGGCCGATTTCTTGGCAAGTCGGGTTGTAAAGAATTATGAACCCCTAAACTTCGATTTCCCGGATGAAGATTTGGTATCTGCCATAGCCGAGGGTGGAATAACCGAAACCGCATTGCCATGGAAACTATATTTTGATGGGGCTTCTAATGCCCTCGGGCACGGCATAGGGGCAATGTTGGTCTCCCCGGAGGAAGTTCATTATCCGCTTACGAGCAGATTGAATTTCTTTTGCACTAATAATATGGTAGAATATGAAGCCTGTATAATGGGTCTCTACGCAGCTATCGAACGGAAGGTTCGTGTCCTTCAGGTGTTCGGAGACTCTTCGCTAGTCATTTATCACTTACGCCAAGAGTGGGAAACCAAGGACCCCAAGTTGATCAAGTATTATAATCTGATTCAGGATTTGATTCAGAATTTTGAAAGAATCAGTTTTAAATATTTACCGAGGGAGGATAACCAAATAGCTGATGCTTTGGCCACTTTGGCCGCGACTTTCAAGACAAACACAAAGGCTCAAATGAGGTCACTAGAGATGCAAAGCATCGAATTGCCCGCACACTGTTATGGAGTGGAAGAGGAGAAAGATGGGAATCCTTGGTATCACGATATTCTACAGTACATCAAATCTCAAGTTTATCCTGAAGGAGCCACAGATATTGATAAAACGACTATTAGGAGAATGGCATTAGGGTACGTCCTCGATGGGGATATCTTGTACAAAAGAGGGAGTGATCAGGTGTTAATGAGATGTGTTGGCGCCCAAGAAGCTAAAACCATAGTGACAGAAATACACGAAGGCATATGCGGGACTCATGCTAATGGTTTTGCAATGGCTAGAAAAATCATGAGATGTGGCTATTATTGGTCAACGATGGATAAAATCCATGCGGCCAGAGTGGGTAGAGGCATAAAATCTATTCCAAAAGATGTCACAAATGTCAGATCTATACGGATAAAATCCATTCCCTACCATTGCCGTTACATACTTTGAACACACCTTGGCCTTTTGCCGCCTAGGGGATAGATGTCATCGGACAGATTCATCCTAAGGCATCTAATGGACACCGTTTCATTTTAGTAGCAATTGATTATTTCACTAAATGGGTAGAGGTTGCTTTCTACGCCAACATCACGCGAGCCACAATTTGTAGGTTTTTGAAAAGAGAGATCATTTGTCGTTATGGTTCGCCAGAAAGAATTATTACCGATAACGCTACAAATCTGAACAACAAGATGATTTTTGAGATGTGTAAACAGTTTAAGATTATGCATCACAACTCTACCGCATACCGTCCTAAGATGAACAGAGCAGTTGAGGCCGCTAATAAGAACATTAAGAGGATCATAGCGAAAACTACAGATACTTTCAAGGATTGGCATGAGAAGTTACCTTTTACGTTGTTCGCTTATCGAACCTCAATACGAACCTCGACCGGGGCAACCCCATATTCACTGGTTTACGGTATGGAAGCAGTCCTACCACTTGAAGTTGAAATACCTTCTCTCCGAATTCTGAGTGAATCTAAATTGGAAGATGCTGAATGGACACAGGTCAAGATGGATAATCTGAATCTGATAGAGGATTCAATCATTTGTCATGGTCAGATGTATCAGAAAAGAATGATGCAAGCCTATAATAAGAAGGTTAGGCCTCGTGAATTTCAGGAAGGAGATATGGTGCTAAAAAGGGTTCTACCTATTCAAAAGGACTTCCGAGGGAAATGGATGCCTAACTGGGAAGGGACGTATATTGTGAAGAAGATCTTTTCAGGGGGAGCTGTCATTCTGACAGAGATGGACGGGAATGAGTTGGGTAATCCTATGAATTCCGATTGGATCAAGAGGTATTATGCTTGAGTTAGAGGGGGAAGTAAAAAAGAAAGAAAGAAAGAAAGAAAACGGAGGGTTCAGGGTGAAAACCCGAAAAGGGCACCTTAGGACCACATGAGGGTTTAAGGTGAAAATCCAAAAAGGACGCCTTAGAACCGAAGGAGATTTTGAGTTGAAAACCCGAAAGGGCGGCTCAAATATTTGCAAGGCCCGACACTTCTCAACCTTCTCGGAGGCTATTGTGATCAAGTCGAGAAGCAAGATCTTCGTTGCGGTTGATGAGTTCTCGTATCATTCATACCTTCAATATTGTGAAGTCTGTTTTGAGTTTAATTCTCCTCCTTCTCTTGCATATTTCGTGTTTTCCATGACTTTTGAAATATAATAGCTATATTAAATATTCTTGTTGCATCATATTCATTCCTTTTCGGTATATTCATAGATAAATCAACCCGGAACATCAATGAACAAAGTTTTTTAAAAAAAAATCGCTATGATTTATCCCATCAGCTACAGGTCGGAGAGAAGCGAATTCCAAGTCAACCCGCAGTAATCAACAGAGATCATCGAAGGTTCAACTCTACAAGGTGAAAACCCGAAAGGGCGCCTAAAGGAAAGGAAAAGAGAAAGAGAAAAAGAAAAAGAAAGAAAAAAGAGAAAAAGAAAAGAAGAAGAAAAAGAAAAGAAAAAGAAAAAGAAAAAGAAAAAAGGAAAAGGGGGAAGAAAAAGTCGTCAAAGGGAAAACCTGCGAACGGGTGCTCTAAAAGAAGAAAATTTAGGAATCCCATTTTTAGAGGCGGAAAACAATGTCAGCAGATGGCTTGAGTCCTAACATAGGGAGCGAATACAGAGAAGACATGAAATCAAAGAGACCAGATCCGAAAAACTTTCGTCTGTGACCCGAACATGTATCATGTAGAATAGGAGCATGCTAACCCATACCATGTCACATCATATGCATTTACAGGAAAGAAGAACACTAGCACTTCAATGTGCGCCCACTACGGTATACGCTCGAAGAGAGGGACCGTCAGATGCTACAATGATCAGAAATCAGAGCATCTCGATGATGTGGATTCTATGGAGAAGGGATCAACATCGTTTTTGCGACATACACTCGAAGAGAGGGGTCGCCCACCACGGTATATGCTCGAAGAGAGGGACCGTCAGATGCTACAATGATCAGAAATCAGAGCATCTCGATGATGTGGATTCTATGGAGAAGGGATCAACATCGTTTTTGCAACATACACTCGAAGAGAGGGATCGCCCACCACGGTATACGCTCGAAGAGAGGGACCGTCAGATGCTGCAATGATCAGAAATCAGAGCATCTCAAAGATATGGATTCTACGGAGAAGGGATCAACATTGTTAGAATTCTAGATTTAGGGTTTCATATAGGAGAGACTCGGATCGAAGATTATTGCGAAGAGTTTTATATAGGAAAGACTCGAAGCTTTTTTTAGAAGTTGGTTCCATATGGAAAGGGTCAACTTCTTCAACAAGTTCAGAGCTTAAAGTCTCGTAGAGGGAAGACCCACAGCTCAAGATCTTTTAATTTGTTCAAAATAGTAAAATAAGGGAATCAAAATTTGCTTCTGATAAACCTCTTTTAATATGTGCATGTAGTCAGGTTACCGGTTATGGATCACGGGATCAAAGAGTAAAAGATCTATCAGAGTTATGGAAAAAGGGCTTTCAGATTAGAGTCTCCAAACAGGGAAGTCGGATAAAATTAGTGCTTTTTGTCTTTGCCTCATCATTGTTTTACAACGATAAGCAAAGAGGGGCAACTGTAATCACTAATTTTATCCGGTGTCTAAATTCGGGTTCAATTTTAATTTTCATTTCAATAACGGACTTGAAAATGTCAGAAAAAGAGAATCAAAAATCACTTCATTAGCGTATATGTATTTTTATCCAAAAAATCACAAAAATATTACTTTATGTATATATATTAAAATTATACATACTAATATTTTGTTCTTTCTACTTCCTTTTAATATATATATATATGTATATATTATATGTTATTTTTAATCTTAATTTTCGGTAAACTGGTTTATTATTTAAAAGCTTTACTCCATTTTGTTTATTATTATTAATATTTTCATTCCTACTGTAATACATATATTTCTTTTCTTTTATTGGTTTATTTGTTAATGTTATTATTATTAATACGTTATTACTTTATTTTATTATCATCCTTTATTTGTTTTATTATTATTATTATTATTATTTTATGTTATTAAATTATTATTATTATCTTTTGTTATTATTATTATTATTATTTAATTTTATTTAGTATTTTATTATTATTATATTTCAAATAAATAAAACATAAATAATAAACCCTTAAATGAATAATTAAGCCCAAAAAAATAATATAACAGTCCATACATAAATCCAATATAAAAATATATACAAGCCCATTATACAAATCAAATAATACTTGAGCCCGTAACCCCAGCCCAAACCGATTATAACCTAAAAACCCTAATCAACCCCCCCTTTTGTCCTCTTACGCAACCGACTGTGAGCCGTTGGATCAGATCTATGATTCAACGGCCACGATCACAAGGAGGAAGCTTTTGGACGCTTGCACGCGCCCCACGCGCATTGACCGCTCACCTCCCATGCGCGCGTGCTGAGCACGCGAAAGACCATTCGGTTCCCAGACGACCTCTCGCTTCTCCAGTTGTCGTCTATTCGATTTCGATCGCCAGCGACGATTCTTTTTTCTCTTCTCCAAATCGAAACGAGAAAGCCATTTTCATTCTCGGTTTGGTAGAAGAATAAGTGTAGATCGGTTTCGTTTTTGTATAAAAGGGATGATTTGTTTCTTTTTCTTGGTTTCGAGTAAGGTTTTTAGTGGTTTTCACCTCGCCGGCCACAGCAAGCGACGGCCGAGGCACTGGTTTCTGGGTTACAATGGTGATGTTCTTCAAATAATGAAGAACATCTTCATTCTGTGGTTGAGTTTCAAGAACACTTGGGAGAGTCTCTCCTTTCAGGGGATTTTCGGTTATAAAAATATGAGGGGTTAGATTTGATTTTAATTTTATTTATGTTTTACAGTCCCTTGTTTTAAAGAAAATGGTTTTATTATGTTTTAAATGCCTCCGTGCCTCTTAAACTACCCCCACGGTCCCTCCACACTTTCAAATCTTTTCAATTCCGTCACCAAATCATCATAATCATCGTTTTTCAAATGGTTTAACTACTTTGAGGTCCTTCTGCCTTATTTTAAACCCTTTTTTAAGTCCTTCCTCGTTTTAAAATAACGTTTTGAGGGCTTTAAAGTTTATGTTTTTATTCAATTTGGTCACTTCCAGTGACATTTTTAGTTTATATATAGTTTATTTTCTATTTTATTTATATTTTCATTTTATCATAATTTTTTTTACCATATCATGTGACATGCTTCCTTTAATCATGAAGTTTAGTTATTTATATGTTTTTATACATGTTTACTTATTATGTTCTGCATTTATTTGGGTATCATGCATTTGTTATTCATGTTTGTACATATTTTATTTTTCTCATATCTTATATTTGTGTTTATCTCTTTATTACATTTTATCACATATGTCGTACGTGTTTTATTTGTGCACCCTTTTTTTATTGTTCACATGCATATTTAATTATATATGTATTTGTTTTACATTTGTATTAATTTTTATATTTATTATGCCTTGTACTTGTATTTGTCGCATTTATTTTGTATATATTTGTTTACCTCTTATTTTTGCTCGAGAATCACATATCACACTTCATTAATTAATAAACTTAATTCCAAACACTTTTATTCGGTCGTAACGGGCCCGTGTTCCAACGTAATGGTCACGGTGTATGCGTTGCCTTCGAATAAAGGCATGGTAAAAATAAAATTTAATTCGAATGTTTAAACAAATTCTAATTTAAGTGTCACTTTAAAACTTAAAATTTTCAAAATTAATTTAAGCAGTTGTTTTGATAAAGGTGCCAATTTTGGGCGATTTTTTAAGCCCCTAAACTCGTTTTTAAACCGTAACCGACTCTCGAATCCGTCATTTCGAATCTCTGGTTTTTACGGTGTCCGGCCTACCAAAGTGGTCGGTGGCGACTCTCCCCATTTTTAAATCTCTTCAATTCCTTTTAATTATTTTTCCAAATTCCCAATTCACTTTTAATTTAGGACTTTTCAAACCCTAATTTTCAAAATGCCTATTTTTTTAAACCTAAACCCTAATTCCCAAATTTTTCAATCAATTTTGAATTTGGAACCCTAATTCCTAATTCTTATCCCAATTTCCCTTTTTCAAAGATAAACCCCAAATTTTCAACCATTTTACATTAGTGACCCTTTTTCGCACTTATAAAATTTTAGATTAGCAAAAGTGTCGCTACACCCATATACTTAATGAATAAACTCAATGTTTATTCTAGGTCCAAACTTTAGTGATATTTCTCGAAAAATAAGCTTAATGTGTACACAACATAAATGAGAAATATCAAACTTCATTAGAGTTTCAACAGAATTGTTCATACAATGAAAAATTACAAAGTAGGAACAAGCCCCATAGTGACAACATGATCCTTAAATTTATGTGGTGGCATGCCCTTAGTCAAAGGATCAGCTAACATCTGCTCAGTGTAATGTGCTCAATGACCACTTTCTTTTCTTTAACACGTTCCCTTATGGCTAGATACTTAATGTCGATATGTTTACTTCGACTTCCACTTCTGTTGTTCTTAGCCATAAAGACAGCAGCTAAATTGTCACAATATATCCTTAATGGCCTAGAGATTGAATCCACAAGTCTAAGCCCAGAAATGAAACTCTTTAACCATATTCCATGTGAGATAGCCTCAAAACATGAAACGAACTCGGCCTCCATAGTGGAAGTAGCAGTCAAAGTCTGCTTAATGCTCCTCCAAGATATAGCTCCGCCGGCGGATTACTCTGATATCTTCCCAACATCCCAACATCCCAACGGCAAACATAAATATCAGGTCTTGTACAGACTTGAGCATATATTAGGCTGCTTAATATCTTTCCTAACATCCCAACGGCAAATGCAATGTCAGGTCTTGTACCTGGGATGTTGGGAAGATGTCAAAGTTTGCTTAATGCTCCTCCAAGATATAGCTCCGCCGGCAAACATAAATATGTAACCTGATGTTGATTTACCTAAATATGCTAACAAAATACGTAAGAAATCTTTCTTAGATACTGGACTAAAAGTCTCAGTGTAATGGATTCCTTCTCGCTGAGTGAATCCTTTAGCAACGAGTCTTGCTTTATATCTTTCTATGTTGCCTTTTGAGTCTCTTTTTGTTTTGAAGATCCATTTACATCCAATGGCTTTTACACCATCAGGCAACGGTATAAGATCCCAAACTTCGTTGTTATTCATAGAATTCATCTCATCCTTCATAGCATCATACCATAATTGTGACTCATTGTAGCTCATGGCACTTGAAAATGATTCAGGGTCATTTTCATCTTCAACATTATAGTCAGATTCTTGTAAATACACAAAATAATCATTAGAAATTGCTGATTTTCTTTCTCTAATAGATGTTCTTAATGTTGAATCAACATTCTCTTGTGGATCATGTTGTTCAACGGGTTGTTCAATAATTTCTGGAATTTCTTGAACAACTTGATCTATTGGAGTGTTTTCAGTAGTTTGTGGAACTTCATTGATTGGTTGTTCAACACCCAATTGAGCTTGAGGGGTGATATATGATAACCAATCTCTCACTTGAAGTGGATGGTTGATCTACGGGTATTGAATCTCGAGACAAATCACTCCCACTGATTGAGTCATTCTCAAAAAATTTTGAATTTCTTAATTCCACAATTCTAGTGTTATTAGATGGACAATAGAATCTATAACCTTTGGACTTTTCGGCATATCCAATGAAATACCCACTAATAGTCCTTGGGTCCAGTTTCTTTTCTTATGGGTTATAAAGTCTCACTTTAGACGGGCATCCCATACGCGTATATGTCGCAAACTCGGTTTCCAACCTTTGAATAACTCAAAAAGTGTCTTTGAGACAGCCTTGATTGGAACACGGTTTAATATATACACAGCTGTCTTGAGAGCTTCAACCCATAAAGACTTAGGTAGCTTAGAGCTACTAAGCATACTTCGCACCATGTCCATTAAAGTTTGGTTTCTTCTTTCCGCAATACCATTCTGATCAGGCGAGCCTGGCATGGTGTATTGGGCAACTATACCTTTGTCTTGAAGAAACTTCGCAAATGGACCATGTGCTTGTCCATCTTCTGTGTATCTACCATAATACTCACTACCTCTATCTGTTCTCACAATCCTTATTTGCTTACCGCATTACTTCTCTACTTCAGCCTTGAAAACCTTAAAGGCTTCTAACGCTTCATTTTTATGATGAAGCATGTAGAGATACATGTATCGTGAGTAATCATCTATGAAAGTGATGAAGTATTTCTAACCTTGCACATCCATATCTGGGCAACAGATATCAGAATGGATGATTTCCAATATGGTCGAACTCCTCTTGGCACCTTTCTTTGACTTATTAGTCTACTTACCCTTAATGCAGTCTACACAAGTATCAAAATCAGTAAAATCCAAGGTATTGAGTACCCCATCATTTACTAATCTTTTAATCCTTTCAATGGAGATATGACCTAATCTCTGATGCCATAAGGTAGAAGAATCTTCATTTATAACACATCGTTTAGTACCAGTTTGAATGTGCATAACATTATGAGTGACATTATTTTGTAAATCAATAGAGTAAAGACCATTACATAAAATTCCGTTTCAAACAATTTCAGATTTATAAAATAAATTGAAACCAACATTTGAAAAATTAAAATAATACCCGAAGGGTACAAGTCTTGAAACAGAAATTAAATTTCTAGAAAAACTAAGAATATAAAAAGTCTTTTCTAAAATAAAAACAAAGTCACTACTAAGCAGTAATTCACAGGTCCCAATAGCTTCCACATGCAATTGCATTTTGTTTCCTGAATAGATGTATCGCTCAGCTCCCACCGGTTCCCTCAGGTTTTTTAATCTCTATAAGGAATTTGAGACATGGATTGTAGAACCAGAATCAATCCACTATGTGTTATAATTAACATCAACCATATTTGACTCAAAGCAAACGAGTGAGATTGATTTACCTTTCTTTTCAAGTCAACCCTTATACTTGACACAGTCCTTCTTCATGTGTCCTTCTTTTTACAAAAGAAACACGTGGACTCTTTTTTGATGTCAGCTTGGGGTTGCATTTTAGCTTTCCCCTTTTGCTTAGCTTGGACTGAGTGCTTTCCTTGAGTAACCGTCAGTGCATTCTCTCTCATCTCTAGTACGAGCCTACCCTCTTCTTGATCATACACGGTTAAAAGATCATCAATAGACCATTTATCTTTATGTGTGTTATAAGAGATCTTAAATGACCCGTATTAAGGAGGAAGAGTGTTCAATATATAGTGCACCAGGAAAGATTTAGACATTTCAACCTCAAATGCCTTAAGTCGAGCTGCCAAATCACGCATCTTATTGATGTGATCACGCACACCTCTCATCGTAATGAGCTTTAGAGATGTGAACTTCATAATTAAGGTGTTGGCTAAAGACTTTTAAGAAGTTTGAAACTGTTTCTCTATAGCCTTTAATAGCTCTTGGACATTCTCATAATGCTCAATTGAGCCACGAACATCAGCAGGAACCTTGCTCTTAATGAACATAATACTTAAGCGATTGGATCACTCTCACTTTTCATATAGAGCAAGATCAGCCTGACTGCTGGTGTCACTAATATGTGGCTCAGATTTCCTTATAGCATAGTCAATATCCATACACCCTAATTGAAGAAGAATGTCTTCCTTCCAGAACTTAAAGTTCTCACTAGTTAATTCAGGGATATCTACTCTTTTATCAGAGATATTCACAGGTAATAATGTTGCAAAATAAATTGACATACATGCTTAATATAAATTTGAGGCATAACTTAAGCTATAATTTACTAATGCAAATTATAGTAATAATGAATCTAGTGACATAAAAATTATCTATGGGCTAAATTTTTAATTCGATTAGATTCATTTTGATAGAATATTTTCTATCCTTTATGTAAAATTTATTAAATCATTTTTATAATTCTTGTGGGTATTTATAAAAATTCATCTAATAATTTTTACCTTCATGTTAAGGGATTTAATATCTAAGCTTTCTTTATATGATTTTTAACCTTAGTAATTTTATTTAACTAAAGATGCTGTGCTAGTCTTTAAGTAAATAAAATTATTAAAATCACTTAGCTAGATATTAACCCTAAACTTTATTTTATGTTTAGTCCTTATGAGATCTTATTATAATTTTATTTAATTAAAATTGTTATGGCTAATTCTCTAATTAAATAAATTATTTAGATCTCTAGACATATTCTATAGTTTTATTGCTAAAGTTTTATGCAATAAGTACTAAAGTTTTATGTACTTAATTTTATGCATATAACTAAGGTTATAACATATCTTAATTTAGGCACATACTATATATTAATTTCTAAAATTTATTTAAGAAAAAACAAATTAATAAATTTTAGAAATTAATCTTATAAAATTTCTGCAACATAATTTTTCTCAAAATTTCAGAATTTAAAGATCAAAATGACATATTTAAATTTTGAAAAAAATTAAATATGACAAGGTAGAGATTTAACATGGCTCGCATACCAAATGTAAGCATTAAACGAGCATAAACGCAACGAAAAAGGATCGAAATAAATACCTTCAGCCATTGTCAAAAACCTTATGCCAAATAAGATGTGGTTGCACCACCGTCGAGCTCGTCGGACCATTGTGGTAACTCCTCGAACCACCGTAAAATATAGAACTCGGCTACAAAAGAAAACTAAAACGCCAAGATTTTCTAAGCACTCGAGAACCTCACTAGATGGAATTCTTTATGCAATGTGAATTGCTTTGATTCTTGGTGCTTAGGGACCTTGTACCAATGGGTATTTATAGGAGTGATTTACCATCAAAATCACTCCAATTGGACAAAAATGCCCCCAACTACACGGCATGATGACCCTTAATCGAACCATGAAATGTGAAAGTGGGAAAGCATCCATGTCCACATTTCCAATTGTGAAAACGTGCATGGAAACGGTGTGCGTGGAAACAGTTCTTACGAACCACAACTGGTTGGTTATACAACCAACATATCAGTCATTGCAAACCATGGCCGAGATGGCGAGAAGAAAGGTTTCTCGGAACAGTTCTATGATTTTCCTCTGATTTTCAATGTTTCCATAGACTCAACTAAGTGATTAGCATGTTTTCTTTTGGCCTGCAGATTCCCCTGTACCCTATTACAATTATTGCAAACTGAAAAAATGTACACTTCTTGAACAATGCTTTCGATGTTTTTTTCGGGTTTATGCAGTGCATTGAGCATATCTAGAAAATGTCTGTATATACATACAGTCATTAAAATGTAAACACTAATCTCTAGAAGTCCCGGAAACAGCTTTCTACGAGGAGCATACCTTACAACTCTTCCGACAGAGTCCGCGATCGTCTTCGGAGCCCACCATGTAAGCAGGGTTCCTTTCACACTCACCGGTCGAAGCCCAGCTAAGGCAGTTCTCGTTTTCATCAACACAATCCCCATTTTCAGAATGCCTCTTCACTTCATCGAAAGACCTGACATGGATCCACTTTGTTGCAGACCATTTCTCACCCTTTATCACAGGACAACTTCCATGCAAACTGTTGGAATCAGGTGTTGCATCAAGATGAAGATTGAAAAATAACAAAGCATCGCCTTTTCTCGGTTTCACTGCAAGGACAATCATGATCAAAAAGGATCATGACCAATATAGTGGCATATTGAAATCTGAGAAAACAATACCTGCATATCCATTTTTGGCACAATCCGACATGCTGTCATTCTTGAGCTGAGTAAGTTTTCCCTACAGAAGACGAATCGACGAGTAATGAACAAAACAAAATGGTAACAGAAGAAATCTGCAGCCAAATGGTTACCTTAGAATTCGGAAACACAGTTTCCCCACCACTCTCAACCTCAGACAAATACATCAGTACAGTGGCAATACGGTGTCCGCCCATCATTTCGTTTGAATCATCAACAAAATAATCTAAATGTGGATCA
Source organism: Abelmoschus esculentus (assembly GCA_035048815.1). Lineage (NCBI taxonomy): Eukaryota > Viridiplantae > Streptophyta > Magnoliopsida > Malvales > Malvaceae > Abelmoschus > Abelmoschus esculentus. The sequence continues at coordinate 3,244,722 of JAUCBN010000026.1, read as the reverse complement.
TACTTCTGACCATGTTCATAGTGCAGTATTTGCATGGATTCCCCATTCTCTGTTGTGGTATTGGATATGAGAAAATGTGTTTCCACATAGGTTAAGAAATTATAGAACAGCAACAAGCAAGTAACCATAAAATACCTACTGGAAGGAAGGTCCATGCAGCAACCCTGGCTTCTATATCAGCAACTACATCATCCTTCATAGGAGAAATAAAACACACCACACAAGGCGTGAATTTAAAAGGTACGAGGAATAGTATTAAATTACGACTGCAACTAAAGATATCACATTCCCAATCTAAAAAATTTCTAATAGACAAATCACGACCGCAACAACTATTATGTATTACCTAAGCTTTCTGCAATTTAATATTATTTCAAAATCCCAGAATTCTAATACCTGAGCTTTCTGCAGAAACATGCCAGTGCTGGTTCGTTCTTCACCTTCAACGCTTTCACCTGTCTCATCATCTGTCACCATTGATTTCTCTAGTTTATCCTTAGCCTGAAATTCATCCATTTTTAAAAGAAAGGTTTAACTTCAGAAATCGAAATTCTTCAACAAATTAGTTAAAAAAGAAAGAATTTCCCTTGCCTACCAGGGTAATAAGGTGATCACATTCCTCACTTGATAAAAATCCTTTATAAATAAAAACTCTGCAACAACAAAAAAAAAAAAAAACATAAATTCTACATTTTGACGAAATTAAACTGAGGAAATTTCATAAAATGCAGAAAGAAGAGAGAAAATAGATTTACCTCGGGCGCCATGAGAGCTGAGTAACACGAGTGGGATCAAAGGAAACAGAAGGAGTTCCTCTTTTCATTTGAAGAACAGATCCATTCATCTCAGCTGAACCTAAACAGCAATGACTGGAAATAAGAAGGAATCCGAGAAAAACCCAACAATCCATGACTGGAAAAACAAAACAATCCCTTGTAGACTTCCAAGACTTTATGTTATGTCTGGATAAGGACCAAGCGATCAGCCACATGATTATTACAGCTGTGCAGGCTGACAACATGATGTAAGCTTCTTCTATCGTTACTGTGAGCAAATGGCTGTGGGCTGCAACGGCTGTCTGAACAAAAGTTGAATTTTTTAAATGTGGGTAAATTTTCATTCAGGTTAAATCATGGGCCTTTAAATAAGAAAATCACGACGAAAAGTAATTTTAAGTTACGAAACTTATCCAAAATCTAACCTTTAATTGCTTAGCTTGATAAGGAAAATGGTGTAAGTAATAGAATATGACATTGAAAATTGTTACCAAAATACTCCTTTCTTATTCTCTATTTCCCCCTTGTTAGTATATGTTGTTGTAATTTTATCTCAAGATGTTATTTACGGTGGTTATATAATGATGGTGCTTGAATCCGTAAACTCCAAGGACAACAACCGTTCTTTTAACCACTGAGATAAGATAGTTCTTGGCTATTCAAACATTAGATTTAAATTTATTGGTTACTTGAGATCATAACGCTTAGTGATGTAGTAGAATGAGGACCGGTAAGGTTAAGATTCCCTAAAATTTAAAAAAATTATAGTTTAAACTTTTATAATTTAAAAAAAAAAAATCAGGTTAAGCTTTAACATTTAAGATTGTTTTTAACTAAATATTTCCCATAGTTCTTTGAAGTTCTCGTTAAACCTCTCAAATTTTCAAAAATTTTAGTTACATCCTAAACTTTAAAAAAAATTAACCCTTCAAAATTTTTAAAAATTTTAAATTAAATTTTTAAATTTTCATTCAGGTTAAATCATGAGCCGTTAAATAAGAAAATCACGACTAAAATTAATTTTAAGTCACTAAACGCACTAAAAAAAGTAAAAATCTTTTGTTTCTCTAATATATCTTCATTTGTATTTTCTGCTGAAAACTTTTAAAATTAAAATTTTTATTTTTATTTATATATCATAAACTCTAAGCCCTAATATATAAAAAAAAATAAACCTTAAAAAATATACATACCTCTAATTCCTTAAATTGTAACTATAATCTATAACCTTAAACCCTAAACCCTTTGATTTAAAGTATATGCACGAATAAATACATAAGACGATTTTCACCCGAAAAAGAATCTTATTTGTTACCAAAATACTCCTTTCTTATTCTCTATTTTCCCTTGTTGGTACATGTTGTTAGGAGAGCAAAATTTACTCCGATTCAAAAAATATATATTTTTTAATTTTAAGTTATTTGAATGGAGTTATTCGAATCAAATAACTTGAATAAATTTTAATTTCGTGTTGAGTTCAAATTTTTAAAGTTCAAGCTCGAAAATATCTTTTTAATTCTAGGATCTAATTGTACATTTATTTCCTATAATTTTATTTTCAATTTTATATCAATTATATTCTTTACCTTTTATTTTTTCTTTACAATAGGATCACTTTCCATATTATTTTTTATTTTTTAATATAATATTTATTTGTATCTTTTGTAATGCAATTTAAATTATGTTATTTATTTTATGTTTTATTTTATTTTTGTATTTAATTTATTGTTATTTTTTATCTTGTCTAGATAAGAAAGATATTTTTACGAGACGCATAATTTAATAAAACGACATATGTATATCTAAGGTATTTGATAATGATAATAATAATAATAATTTAAAATCTTACTTACACATGTAAAAAATAACATGAAAAAATATGTATATAGATATAGAAAGAAATTAGTTTAAATTGTAATTAGGATGTACTATAGTATTATAAATAGTACAATTAAATTTTATACATAAACTCAAAAGTCGAACCAACTCAAATTTGCTAAATTCAACTCAAATAAATAAAATAAATTATAAAATATAATACTTTAACTCGAATTACTTAAAACTTTTAACTTAACTCGACTCACTTGATTGTTTACTCTTATTTATTGTTGTAATTGTTTTATAAATGAGTTCAATCTCGAGCGTTAAATTTTAAAGTACTGATTACTTAAGATCATAAAATTTAGTGTCCTGATAAAATAAAGACCTGCGGGGTCACGGACCCCTAAAATTTAAAAATTATAATTTCAACCCTTATAATTTAAAATATAATAATTTATCTCTACAAAATTTTTATAAATTTCTATTAGTAAGTTGATTTGAAATCATTTTTAATTAACTCCCACAATTTTTAAAAAATTTCATTAATTCTTTCAAATTTTCAAAAATTTTAGTTAGAAACTATTTTTTTTAAAAATATTAAAATTTTAAATTAAACCTTTAAATTAACCCTCCAATATTGCAAAATATTTTCTAGAATAAAGATGGATTTAAACTTAAAACTAAAACATATACCCTAAGTTTAATTAATGAGTTAGATATTATGGTTAGATTGTATCTAAAGGATTAATAGTAGATAAATAGGTGTTCAAATTATACATTGACTCACTTTTTATTCTTAAATTATTATTCGTTCTAACTAGGTATTTAAAATTTCATTTCGGTCATTTTAGGTGTTTTACAGTTAAAAAGCTGTTAACCAATTAAAACGTGACACCGTTTAAATTTTATTTAATTAATTCTTAAATAAAATTCAAATTTTATTTTTTAAAAAAATATTATTAGTTTTAAATTCTTACAAAATATTCTTACATCACTAATTCAAAACTCTCAAAATGTCATTGATATCATTGTTGATTGTCACGTTGGAGATCACTACTACCATCGTCAAATACCCACAATCATTTTCCCTATTCACTTATTGTTGGTAGGTGTGTCCAACAACTTTCTTTTTTACGATTTTGACTTCTTTCGACGTTAGGAAGTCAATTGATACACTTATTTTTGGTTATCGACGATGGGTGATTGGATGAACGGTTGTGATGGTCTGACGATGGATATAATTGGCAACAACGAATTGGCTGGGGAAGTTAGGGATTTCGAATTTGAAGCAATTTTATGAGTTTTGATAAAATTAGATTTTTTTAAATAAGTTTAAAAAATAAATTAAATTATAATAAAATTAAATAAAAAAATTAAAAAAGAGAAAAGTAACAATAGTTAACGGTTAGGCACTTAAATTGACGAAATTTAATTTTGACACCTATTTAGAAAAAAAAAAGTTTATGAAAAAAACAAGTTATAGATATCATTTGAGTACCTATTTATCTATGAAATCTATCTAATACAATTTTTATATTTTAAATTAAATTTAATACTTTTATTTTTATAATTACATATATAATCATTAAATTATTTTTTTAATATAATTAGTAATTTTAGAACTTATATTTGTATTAATATACTTTTACGCACTACAACAAAATAGGTCTATAGAATTGATAATTGCGACGTTTTTTAAACAAACGCCGCAATAATCAATAAATTAGGGGCGTTTTATATTCATACGTAACAAAAGTCAAATATCAGTGATGTTTTTTTGTTAAACGCCGCAAAGTATCTGATTTTAGTGGCGCTTTTATAAAAAAACATTGCAATAAACTAGTATATTAGTGGCGGTTTATATTCAAATGCCACAAAGGTCAAATATCTGTGGCGTTTTTTCTAAACGCCGCAAAGTACCTGATCTTAGTGGTGTTTTATATAAAAACGCCGCAATAAACTAGTATATGAGTGACGTTTTTATTGAAAGGCCGCAATAAACTAAACCTATAGTGGCGTTTTTTAAAAAACGCTACAAAGGAGATTTTTATTCAGATTTGCCTCGATAGTCATTTTTCCCCAAACCCCCAAATCTAATAACCCTAACTATCAAGAATCATCATTTTTTCCCAAACCGATGCCTCTCCGTTCACCGTCTTCTGTCGTCGTCGGTCGTCCAACACTACTGTCGGTCGCCCACTTTTCTACAGGCTAGTTCAAATTTCCCGAATGGATAATGTAACTTCTATGCTTCTCCATCGATCCATAATGATTAAACTGTGCTCATTTGTGATCTAATTTTCGATCTAATTTTTTCATTGCCTCTCAAATAATGTAATTTCTATGTGATGTTTTCTTTACTACATAAATTTCTTAGAATCACTTGTAAGTCTTTTAAGAAATTTGATCCAAATATAGACAAATGGAGATCGGGAAATATGTGGGAGAGAGGAAGAAATTTAGGGTGAAAGAGAATAGTTGTTTCTTTAAGTCTTTAAGTCTTAATTCCCATGACCAAATGCTAGTAGGAAAACATAGTTTCATCTTTCTTTATAGTTGTTTTATTAGTTGTTTCTTATTGTTTTGCTGTTTTATATAATAGATATATTATTTTTTAATTATATTGTTGTTGGATTATTATAGGCAAGTTTTGGGTAGTAATAATATTATAAAATTATTTTTTTATAGTGTAGTACTTTTAGCGGCGTTTGGGATTAACGATACTAAAAACCAATTAAAACAGTGGCGTTTATACAGGAACGACACAGAAGTACAAGACAATTGTAGTATTTGTGAAAGAACGCCTCTATAGAATAGGTAAACTGCGACGTTTGTAGATGTAAACGCCGCTAAAGAACACGATCTGTAGTGGCATTTTAGAAACCAAATGCTGATGTAACTTGTAAATTAGCGGCGTTTGAATATTTAAACGGCACTAAAGATCGTGTACTATAGCGGCGTTTATTTTTGCGGCACAGATTTAGCGGCATTTCTAGCATTGCTAGAACTTTTAACGGCTCTACTAAACGTCATATATATCTTAAAAAATGTTGCTATAAATCTGTTTTGCTGTAGTGGCATTACTAAGCACATGTATGATATTGGGTTGTCTCGATGACAACGAGAGTATGATTTGGGTATATTCATGGGACGCCCTATGCTTAGGGGCGGAGGGACATGTCCCTCCAACATTAGGTGAGTGTTCTGCTACCTCAGTCCGATGCTGTCTGAAAGAGAAGAACATGCCTGATTGTTGGTCTAATAATAATGATGTTTTCTTTTGGCCTGCAGAGTCCCCAATACCCTATTACAATAATTCCAAACTGAAAAAATGTATACTTCTTGAACAATGATTTCAATGTTTGTTTAGGATTTATGTAGTGCATTGAGCATAACTAGAAAATAAGTGTCTGTATATATACATATACAGTTATTAAAAGATGAACACTGTTCTTTAGAAAGCACAGAAACAGCTGTCTACGAGGAGCATACATTACAACTCTTCCGACAGTATCCGTGATAATCTCTAGAGCCCACCATGTAAGTAGGGTTCTTCTCACACTCACCGGTCGAAGCCCAGAAAGGACAGTTATCGTTTTCGTCGACACAATCGGCATTTACGGAACGCAAAACCGCTGCATCGAAAGACCTGACATGGATCCACTTTGTTGCAGACCATTTCTCACCTTTTATCACAGGACAACTTCCATGCAAACTGTAGGAATCAAGTGTTGCATTAAGATGAAGACTGAAGAATAGCAAAGCATCGCCTTTTCTCGGTTTCACTGCAAGAACAAGCGGTACAATCGTGTATATATATGGTTGGATTTCATTTTCTATGACATATTGAAATCTGAGAAATAAAATAATACCTGCGTAGCCATTTTTGGCACAATCCGACCAGCTTTCATCCTTGAGTTGGGTAAGTTTTGCCTACACAAGACAAATTAACGAGTGATGAACAGAACAAAATGAAACGGGAAGAAATCTGCAGCCAAATGGTTACCTCGAACTGTGGAAACACAGTTTCCCCACCACTCTCGACGTTAGATAAGTACATCAGTACAGTGGCAATACGGGGGCCGCCCAGCTTTAGGTTAGCACTGTCGGAAAGATAATCTAAATGTGGATCATACTTCTGACCATGTTCATAGTGCAGTATTTGCATGGATTCCCCATTCTCTGTTGTCGTATTGGATATGAGAAAATGTCTCCGCACATAGGTTAAGAAATTATAGAATAACAAGATGTAATAAAAATACCTACTGGAAGGAAGGTCCATGCAGCAATCCTGGCTTCAATGCCAGCAACTATGTCATCCTTCAGATGAGAAATGATGCACACCACACAAGGGATAAATGATTAATGGATTTGAAAGAAAACCAATGTGAAATTAAAACATGAGTCTAATTCAATCAAAGTTTGATTAATATTTAATTCGACTGGACTCAATTCGACTTATTAATGAGTCAAGACAACTACTAGATACTTGAATTGAAAAGCTCAATAATTGATCGAAAAAAATAGTATATTAATTTTGTGACTCTAATTAGGTTTGAGTTCTTTACGAGCTACTCGATACATTCTACTCGTCTCATTTACGCCCTTAGTAGCAAGAAAGCAATTGTGGGGATTCAAAATCCGGAATTCTATAATACAATGGTAAAGGAAGCGAATTATCCCAGACTTCTAATAAGTACTACCTGAGCTTTCCTCAGAAACATGCCTGTGCTGGTTCGCTCTTCACTCTCAATGTTTTCACCTGTCTCATAATCTACCACCAATGATTTCCGTAGTTTATCCTTAGACAGGGTAATAAGGTGATCACATTCCTCACTTGATAAAAATCCTTCATAAATAAAAGCCCTGCAACAAAAAAAAACCCCATAAATTCTACATTTTGACGAAATTAAACTGGGAAAATGCAGAAAGAAGAGAGAAAATAGATTTACCTCGGGCGCCATGAGAGCTGAGTAACTCGAGTGGGATCAAAGGGGGCAGAAAAAGTTCCTTTTTTCATTTGAAGAACCGATCCTTCCATCTCAGCTGAACCTAAACAGCAATGACTGGAAAGAAGAAGAAATCCGAGAAAAATCCAACAATCCATGACTGGAGAAACAAAACAATGCTTTGTCGGGGATGAAATCGGTAAGAGAAATGACTTAGAAAAGATCGTGAGAAGACTTCCTAGACTTTACGTTGGACTGTTATGGAAGTTTATATTTGTTGCTGACTGAAAACGTCAAAAATATGGAAGTTTCTTTTAATTTTAGGGAAGGATATCCTGCATTTAATGACAAATATTTTTTTGAGTAAAGATGGATTTAACAGGATTTAAACTTAAAATGTAGGCATATACGCAGTACTACCCTTAAACATTGAGTTATATAGGCAAGGGTGTGTATTATTAGGTTTTAATCGAATTAATCAATTAAACTGAAATTATTTCGGTTAATTCGGTTGGTTAACTTTTTGATAAATTCGGTTAACAATTATTTTTTAAAAAAAATTCAGTCAACGGTTACTTAGGTTCGAAATTGGTTAATTAGTCGAATTAACATAAATTATTATATATTAAATATTATATATATTACATATTTATTTTTAGTCATTTAACTTTTAAAAAATTATAAAATGATGATTAATTTTTTATTTTATAAAATAGTCACTAAATTTTTATTAAATTAACATAAAATAAATTTAGTGACCTATTATGTAATTTAACCAAAATTTATAATAAATTTTAGTTAATTCGGTTAATTAACCGAAATAATTTCAGTTCGGTTAAAGGAAATTCAATTCGGTTAATGGTTAGGATTTTAAAAATTTTGGTTAATTCGATTTTGATTAATTCGATCTAGCCACTGACCGAATTAACTGAATGCATACCCTTATATACAGGGATGATAACAAGTGGATTTGAGCTGAGTCCAAGTTTGATTAAGTTTAACTTGGGTCAAAAATAGTTATATTGTGTTCGGTTCAAGTTTGAAGCTTGATAAGCTCAAAATTTTAGGTTGGAGCTTTGTTCATAAACAATGCTATTGAGTTCAGTTCGAAAATAAAATTTTAGGCTCAAAATCGATAATTTTGCTATAATTTTTTATCGTTAAAAATTTCTTTCATAACCAACGCTGAAACAAAATTCAATATCGAAAAAGGAGAAAAGAGTATCAAAAGAGTAGATTAATCCAAATAATCAAAAAATATTCTTATATTATAAACACATAATGTCAAATTAATTTTAGTTGATTTATTTTTAGTGGATTTTCTCTAATTTATTTTTTTGCTTCTTTTTTGCTAAAAGATTACTTTTAGTGCATACATAACATATATAATATATAATTATTCTAAACTTATCATGATCTTTTTTTAGCTGATCTTAGGTAGCTCGACTTGTTAAGGTCCCAAGCTAAGTTTGAGCCCAAATTAAACTCACTCAAACAAAGCTTCAATCGAGTCAAACTCAAATAACTTGCGTTGATCAGGTTCATTATCATCCCTAGTTATATATTTATATTATGATTGATAAAAATTATATTAGATTAAAATATTTTTAATAAACTTTTAATTAAATTTAATATTTTTATAATTGCATATATAATTATTGAATTAAAATTTTAATTAATTGATAGTTTTAAAATATTTATTTGTATATAATATACTTGTACGTGTATATATAATATTCTGATTTTTTAATAAAATATATTTTAATTACATGTACATAATTATATTTATATATAAATATAAAAAATTTAAAAGTATTACTTAAACTAAAAAAGTAATAATATAATTTTTTTGATGAAATAATATAATCACATTAACGAGTAACCATACACAATAAGTATAATAGTAAAGAATTGTTTTTTAATTTAGGTATAAAGATAATTTTAACCCTTAATGTTTATAATTTTTATCATTTTGGCCCTTATTTTTTGGATAAATTTAGCCCTTAACCTATATATTTTTGACAAATAGCTTATTTTTTAATTATCATGATAACTGGACCGTTAAAAATTTAACGATGATGACATGTCATATGCATATGACAATATATTTTAAATGACATGGCATCTAACCTATCAAATATATATATGTGAAATATAAGTTGTTCTAATATAAAATATAAAACAAATAAAATTCAAATAAAATATTAAAAATTAATTAATTCTAAAATAAAAGGCTACTAAAAATTCTCAAACTCTAACTACGATAGAATCAAAATCCTATTTTAAAAAAAATATGAACACAATTCAAAATTAATTAATTTTTTTAAGATAGGATTTTGATTCTATCGTAGTTAGGGTTGAGAATTTTTAGTATCATTTTATTTTAGAATTAATTAATTTTTTAATAATTTATTTAAATTTTAATTTTTTTATATTTTATATTGGAATAAAATTAAATTTTATATATATATATATATGATCGGTTAGATGCCATGTTATTTAAAATATATTATCATCGTTAAATTTTTAACGGTCCAGTTAACATGGTAGTTAAAAAATAAGCTATTTGTCAAAAAAAAATATAGATTAAGGGCTAAATTTATCTTAAAAAAAGAGCTAAAATGATAAAAATTATAAACGTTAAGGGTTAAAATTATCTTTATGCCTTTATTTTAATAGATAGAATGAATTTACAAGAGTTTTATTTATACAACAATTAGCTAACCATATAGCTAACCAACTCAACGGGAAAGGTTAACTAACTTTTATTTATATTTTACTTTCTAAAATTATATTTTTTATAATTAAATTAATTAAAATTATTTTTTTATAATTAAGTTCTTGAAATTATTTTTTTCTACAAATCAGATAAAGATTGAGTATAGGGTATTTATTTTTAGGTCAAACATTTTTAATGTTTAAATTAAATCAGGTTTAAAATATTTATATTTGATTCAGGTTCGGATGTAACCAAAACTCGACCGACCTGTACTCATCTTCCTGGTAAGGAATACGACGAAAATGCACCCTCCATGGCCGCTGTTCTAACTCCCGAAATGTATCCTTGAGGAGACGAAAGGCATCTGCCGAAATCTCTTCCAAGTACTAGACATTCTAGCATAAACACCCCATAATTCGGCTTCTAATATCGAATACACTCCAATATATTAAAAAAACAAGATCCATGAATCCGAGTTGTCTCGGATAACTCCACAACATGTAGCGAATCCATGAACATGAGTGTTTTCTTCTACTGCAATTCTTCTTTCACTTCAAACGATCACTATTGATATAATCCACTCTAAAGTTTAGGTATACGTTTAGAGCGATTGTGTTAACTTTCGAAAAACAACCGCCTAAATCAATGAGTACACACATGAATAAGTATATCAAGGTGAATTATTTCTAAAACAGTGACCTCGTACCCATTACACAGTTCCCCCTCCCCCAAGAGACGATGCAATAATAAATTTTTAGCACCCCATAACTTTATTTGGTTTTTGCCCCACGGTGCCATCGTTTCCGGCTAAAGCTCTATACTTATCTTTCCTAGTAAAACTTGTACATTCATATGATAAGCTTGCAGCAAGCATTCTTTGAATGTAATTGGCAACCTCATGGCTTGATTTCCCACCACCGCATGTTAAATCATACGGCAACTTGTTTAAGAAGGTTACTTCATAAGCCGGGCTAGGGTTCATGAAGAAGTAAAACGGGTCCATCCCTTTCCACCCTCTAGCCGTTGTTCCGTGGAACATGCTCATCTTATTTGACATCGCTACCGGAACAAGTTCGTCGGTTAACTCTGCGAACAAAGCCGAAAACCTTAGTAAAAATGGTTCCCTACATGTTGTTCCTTCGGGGCAGATGACTAGGTCACCTTCTTGTAAAAGCTTTTTTATCATGGAAGCATCCGCGGCACGGTCACGGCTAAGACGGGCAGTCTTGATAGGGGAGATGAATTCGGATAATCGAGATACGGAGTATGTCACGGCGGGTACCGGACGGCCTAAAGCCGTGGAGAGGAAGATGGGGTCGAGTAGGGACCTATGAGAGCATATGAAAAGGACTCCGGATTGACCTATTGATTTTTTAGCTGGAGCGGGTGGGTTGCCCTTTATGTAAACTCGTACACCGAGTGCCCAAAAGGCGTAATAGACTAACGGCATCGGGAGGAGAGAGCCGGCAGCGACACGGAGGCAGGCGAGGAGGAAGCCGACAGGGATCCAAAGGATGGTGAGAAGTGCCATGAATGGAGTTGGTTTTTGAACAAGCCGGCCATCATGGAAAACTATTGGTTTTGGTAGTTTGTCGAGGCTTACCGGTACAACTTCAGGCTTTGCTGGAACCACATAACTTTCCTGCAAACCAAATTAGAAACATCAAAAATATGTACAACACAAGTTCGACATAAACGTATTGTTGCGTTATTCGAATTCGAATCTTAATATACGAAAAAAATATATAATATTTGCATATAGAAGGGAAAAAAGTTGCACCATGCACAATTTCATGAAAGGATAATCAGTTTTTCGATCTCCAAGACCAATATTGGGCATAGGCTCATCTTTAAAGGCTTTCCCAAGTGCATCAGCCTTATTTTGTCCTACAAGCACCCCTGGATTCTTCACCAAACCGGTTGCTCTACCTTTGAACACATCGATTTCGGTTCCGATAACGATATCCGCTCCCAAATAATCCTTCAAAAATGGCTCCACCATAACCCTAGGGTTCGCCGTGAGCACGCATCGCTTCCCGCACGAAGAAAACACCCTCCAACTCTGCGGATGCAAGTCACTCGAGTAAAACTTCGGCAAAACGGCTCGAGCCACGGATTCGATATCCGACACTCTCATTCCCACGAAGCTTGCGAATATTAAGACTCGAATACCGGCCGATTCGGAGACGAAATAGTAAAGGATCCAAGCTAAAGGGGAAGCTAAAAGCAAGAAGAGAAGCCTGAATATACCACCAACTTCAAAGGCAACTAATGCAAAGTAAGGGAAAGAGCTTCGTCCTCTTAGCAGGGTTCCGTCCATATCAGCCACCACCGTGTCTTTTTCACGACGAATCGAAGCACACCGGGCAATGCTCGGAAACAATAAATTACTGTTTTCCTTTAGTTTCGCCATTGTTATGCTTTTAGAACAACTATTTTTCCTCTCTTGAAGCTTAGTTTTTAGCTTACTTTCCTATGTTGCTTTGGGTTATATGTATATATAGAAAAATCATTTAAGGGAGTATAACAAAGGCTTTTGTGTGGGGACCAGATTTCCAAAACATTTCTTTGGAGACGACGATTAAATTTTGTAGTAAAGTGTCTTTTTTCCTTCCTTGATTTCTTCAAAAAGGTAGGCTACCAAAATATAATATACTTGATTTTGTACATTACTTGAATTTTTCTGACCAAATAAAATATACATAAATAATATATAAAAGAAAGGGAGATTAATATGAGCGAAAGTATTCTATCTTTTAATTATAATTTTTTATAACTCACTCTAAAAATTACTGAAAGTTGAATTTTAAATCATAAAACTAATTTTTATATTTTAAATCTTAAACTCTACATCCTAAAAAATATTTCATATTGCATGAATTATCTAGTTTCAGTGGTTAAAAAAACAGTTGTTATTCCTAGAGGTTACGGGTTTGAACATCATTAATGTCAGTATAGTGATTGAGTGATCAATGTCAAATGATTAAGAGTATACTCTAGAACAGATACTATTGTAATCATTGTTAGCCGATTCAAAAAAATGTCATATTCCTAATTTCTTAAATCCTAACTATAACTTCTAATCATGAATTTTAAATATTAAACTTGAAATTTACTATTTTAAAGTGGGTTACCAATAGAGGTACAATAAATGGAGAAACAATTTGAACCCATTTATTAATGAAATATTTTATTTTACAAACTCTACGTCCTAAAAAATATTTCATATTGCACTAGACTCAGTGGTTAAAGAAACGGTTGTAATTCCTAGAGGTTACGGGTTTGAGCACCAGTAATGCAGAGTGATTGAGCAATCAATGTCAAATGGTTGAGAGTATACTCTAGAACAGATACTACTCTAATCACTATTAGCTGATTCAAAAAAAATATGTCATGTTCCTAATTTCTTAAATCCTAACTATAACTTCTAATCATGAATTTTAAATCTTAAACTTGAAATTTACTATTTTAAAGTGGGTTACCAATAGAGGTGTAATAAATGGGCAAACGATTTGCACCCATTTATTATTAAAATATTTTATTTTACAAACTCTACGTTCTAAAAAATATTTCATATTGCACGAGTTATCTAGCATCAGTGGTTAAAGAAACGATTGTTATTCCTAAAGGTTACGGGTTTGAGTACCAGTAATGTTAGTAGAGTGATTGAGCGATCAATGTCAAATGGTTAAGAGTATACTCTAGAACAGATACTACTCTAATCACTATTAGCTGATTCAAAAAAAATATGTCATTCTTAAATCCTAACTATAACTTCTAATCATGAATTTTAAATCTTAAACTCGAAATTTACTATTTTAAAGTGGGTTACCAATAGAGGTGTAATAAATGGGCAAACGATTTGCACCCATTTATTATTGAAATATTTTATTTTACAAACTCTATGCTCTAAAAAATATATTGCACGAGTTATCTAGCATCAGTGGTTAAAGAAACGATTGTTATTCCTAGAGGTTACGGGTTTGAGCACCAGTAATGCAGAGTGATTGAGCAATCAATGTCAAATGGTTGAGAGTATACTCTAGAACAGATACTACTCTAATCACTATTAGCTGATTCAAAAAAAATATGTCATGTTCCTAATTTCTTAAATCCTAACTATAACTTCTAATCATGAATTTTAAATCTTAAACTTGAAATTTACTATTTTAAAGTGGGTTACCAATAGAGGTGTAATAAATGGGCAAACGATTTGCACCCATTTATTATTAAAATATTTTATTTTACAAACTCTACGTTCTAAAAAATATTTCATATTGCACGAGTTATCTAGCATCAGTGGTTAAAGAAACGATTGTTATTCCTAAAGGTTACGGGTTTGAGTACCAGTAATGTTAGTAGAGTGATTGAGCGATCAATGTCAAATGGTTAAGAGCATACTCTATAACAAATACTACTGTAATCACTATTAGTTGATTCAAAACAAATATGTCATATTCCTAATTTCTTAAATCCTAAGTTTAACTTCTAATCATGAATTTTAAATCTTAAACTTGAAATTTACTATTTTAAAGTGGGTTACCATTAGAGGTATAATAAATGGGCAAACGATTTGCACATATTTATTTTTGAAATATTTTATTTTACAAACACCTTATTTTAAGTTTTAGGTTAGATTTGAGTTTAGAGATTAGAAGTTTAGAAATATTAGTTTAAAATTGATGAATTGTCGTTAGAATTTAGAATTTATATGTTAAAAATTAAAATTTTAATTAGTGTATCCTATTTTTACTCTAAATATTAATATATAAACCTTAAATTTTAATTATAACACATAATATTTAAACCCTAAAATTTAACCTTAAACACTAAATTTAATACAATTGTACAAACTTTTTGTTTCCAACATATTGAATATAAATCCTAAAAGAAAATGTCAATAATATGAAACATAAAACTTTATCTTAAGGTTCAATAAACCTTTAAATTTTTATAAAATAATTCATTCGGACTTAAATATTTTACATCCAATTAAATCATTGAACTCAAGAGAAAAAATTAATTTGACCATTTGCTCATCATTTCCATTAATTTTAATAATCCCCGTCCCACTTTTTTTTTCCTGTATTAACTTTTTTTTGTTAAATTTTTTCAATTTTGAGTCATTATAATTTTAAATATATTATTAATAAAAATATAAAAATATATTTTAAAAATCTCTAATCAAATAGTTTAAAAATATATATTTTATAAAATTTAATAAATTAAAATATTTAAAATAATTATGACCAAAGTTTTAAAATTTTGATTTTAAAAAGTCGATATTGGACATCTTAAATAGGGCAGATGGAGTAATTTTTTTTAAGTTAAACTTGTTTCAGCGGGAAAATGTCACTTAATATTTCTTGAAAGTTTTAAAATTTAAATTTTAAAAAATATATAAAAGTCAGAAAACAAATTCTATTTATTAAAAATATATAAAAGTTTTAAAAATTTATTTTTAATTTTTAATTCAAAAAATAAATAATAATTTTTCAAAAGATAAAAGTATTTTTAAATAAAAATATTCAAAAATAAAAAATACTAAATATTATTATAAAAATATAATAAATAATTTGAAAAAATATAAAAAATTAAAGTTATTCTAAATCGTTCAAATATTTTAAAACTGTTCAAATATTATTAAAAATATTTTTATATTTAAAATAATTTTATTTTTAAAATAATTTCAAAATTTTCAAAAAATCGTTTGATTTTTTCAATAATATTAAGATATATGTTGAAATTCATATATTAGACAGATTAAGATTAAATAAACATAAATATTAAAATTTAAACTCATATTTTAGATTATATCAAGATTGAATAAACATAAAATATAATAATCTCATACTTAAATTCAATCTGATCTAACACGACATATCTATAAATACTTCTTTATATATCTAAGTGATTATTTAAAAGTAAATTATTATTTACTTTCGGACGAGATTTTAATTATTTTATACGATGGTTGCAGTAGCCAAGAATATGATCGTAAATGAGACGAGACAGATCGTGAGCTATTTGAGTTCGACTCGGTCAAAGATTAATTCGATTGAACTCGGCTCTAACTCAAACTCAACTCAAGTTCATGACGAGTTGAGTTGAACTACATAATGTTGGATTAAAATTCAATAATAGTGGGCACATATGTATAATGTATATTGCTATTATTAAATTTAATACGTAATTAAGTAACCAATTATGTTACACGTGTTATAGGTATTAAATTATCATGAAATTAAAAGTGTAGATACCATAAGGTGTATTTATAATTTGATGAGGGACAGAGTTATAAATACTTAATAATTGGTTATTAAATCAACTATATAAATGTGTGATGGTCCCAAGAATTAGGTCAACTTGCATATCTTTTTTTCCCGTCTGAGAGTTGTACCGCAAGAGAAAACCTAATTTCTTGGAAGATCAAACCCTCTGGAAAAACTCTATCGATTAATTCAGGTACGCTTCCGCATTCGGTTTATTTATTTTATTGTTCTTGATGATTAGACATATAGATCTTGGGTTTATATTCGTATCGAATATATTTTAATTCTAACAAGTGGCATCAGTACCAGAATTATGTCGAATCATTAAGATCATAAGTTTTTGGTTTTAATTTATTGATATGATCTAAAATTAAATATAATTTTATGGATTATTTACTTCGATATGGCTTTATAATTAATCGTGTGAGATTAAATTATATATATCTGTCGTATTTTAAAAACAAATCAATTTAATTTGTTTTCTATGATTTTATTTTGGTTTTTCGCCAATCCAGCCTTTTTCAATGGATTAACATTCATTGTTTTCTATTTTCGTGGATTCAACTCGGTTTTACGTCAATGGGTTTGAATCAATTAATTAAGAAACCATAGAAATCAATCTAGATTTATATGAAGATTATGTTTTGTCCGCATGAAAATTTATTTAATTTTTGGGTTGCTATTAATTAGAAATTAAATTTTAAATTCGGATTCCAATTACTTCGATATTAACATATTTACTTTATATTTATGAAATATATATTTTATTTAAAATATATGTTTAGTTTGGTTGGATCAAAATTTAGTTTTGATCATTGGATATTAAGTTAAACCTTTAGAAATAAATATATATTAAGTTCGATTAGATCAAAATTTCAGTTTTGATCGTTAGTAATAAAAAATTAATTAATTTTGGTTTTATCGTGATAAATTTATCATGATTCAAAAATTTTATAATCAAGTTGGCTTTTGAAGCATTATATTTGGTTTATGTTTATTAAAGTTATAATTAAATGATCTTTTGGCATGTTACTTTTAAAGTATATTGTTACTTTATATAATTTACTTGGTTCATTTATTTAGCGTTTAGTTTTGATCACATGTTATTTTGGATTATGGAATATATATTTGGTATTAATATATTCAATTCGGTTTGATCAAAAATTTATTTTTGATTATTATATTATTATGATTATATTAAAGTTTCAAGTAATTATTATACGAATTACTCATTTGTATGATATTTTTGTATTTTGTTTTTAGTTAAAGATTAAATGTTTTGATCGAATTTAGTTTTGGTAAAAACATATTTAAGGAATTTTTTGAAGAACAGTCAAAGATTTCGGTTATTTGGATTCTGATAGCCCCATTAAGACAATCTTAATTTGGTTTATTTTAAAAACTAAAGTGTTATTAGAAATTTCAACTTTAACCGTTATAAATATTAAGTTTGAATATTTGTATATTTATGTTATATATTTTAAGATAAATTAATTGAAGCATTAAGTCACCAAAGTGATCTTTATTATGGAAATTATTTTGTTTTAAAATATAGAAGGTTTTATGCATGTAATTCAGTTTATGCTAATATTAATCGGCCCAAAGGAATATTAATAATTAGTAATATTATATGTGCATCTGTTGTAATAAACATGTGATAATTATTCAGTTTTATATGTGAACAATAAATCAGCCGAAAGGAAGATTTTTGTTTAACATATTCTTATTATCAATGTTTGATTATTACATCAAGATATCACTTACAAGTTAATATTTTTTAAAAAATATGTAGAACTAATGTTTTGATATAATAATTGAAAAATAGTTTTGGACTAATTTGAAAAGATTTCAAAAATGGTTCTTATGTCCAAACTATTTGAAAATATATTTAAGATGTTTTTGAGTGATTTTAAATATGTTTTAAATGATTTAAAGAAATCAAATAAGTATTTTTAACCCAGGTGTTTCGATACACCCTTAAAGTGTTTCGATACCTGTTCTTCAATACCATGGTTTCAAAGGCAAAACCACAGTGGTATCGATACTGATATCGATACCTTTTTGCCACTGTAATGCTCTGTTTCGAAACCTGTTTCGAAACACCCCCAACGGTCAAAATGATTTTATAAAAAACCCCAACGGCTAGGAGCGGTATCGATACCAGTATCGATACCAGTTCTTAAATGCAGGTCAACGGCTATTTCCCAAAGAGGGTGTTTCGATACCAGTTCAAGCGGTATCGATACCACCTGTACCAGAAACAGAAATATGCCTTGTAATCAGCTTCAAACGGCTACAAAACATTCCCAACGGTCATAAACGGCTAGAAGCTCATTTGGGATGATAAAAGGAAGCCTCAAGCATCAAGAGAAGACTAATGCTTCACTTGTAACAACATTATGATCAAGAAATTGTCTTAGTGCTTAATTTCCTATTATTTGGATAGACAAACACTTGTGAGCTCAATTGTCAATATATGCTCAAGTGTAACTAGGAATTGGGTGAGTGCTTAGTTGCAAACACTAGCCTTATTATAAGGATTCAAGTTTGCTAAGTTTTCTTGTTTGAGTGAATTCCCAAAGTTCGGGTTGTGAACTTTGGATGCTAGATTCGGCTTTGAGTCTAGAGTTGTAAGGTTATCCCTTTGGCCTTAAAAGGTTGAAATTCTTAGTGAATTTGGAAATCCTTAGTGGGAAGCTAAGGTAGTGGATGTAGGTGCTTGTTCGAAGGCCGAACCACTCTAAAATCATTGTGTTATTTTTGCTTCCACACTTATCCACCCAAATTGCCACTTCTCCACCACTTGGCTAATCTAATCGGTTGTGCATCGAGCCACTCCAAGTCTAACAAAATATTATTGAAGTATTCGATATCTTGTGATGATGTTATATTTATTCAAATTTATTATTACTTTGGTTATCTTTTATCTTGTGTAAAAGATAAAATTAAGAAAAATATTTTGAAATAATTAAATTTATATTTTGGCTTAGGATATCTAATATTTTAATAGATTAATTGAAACATAATGTCATCAAAGTGACCACTGTTGTGTAGATTAATTTATTTAAAATATTAAGATAATTATAGATCTTTGTAATTCATGCGTTTATTAATTGACCCAAAGAAAATTAATAGTTAGCCGAATTACAATGACAACTGTGGCGATAAATGTGTGACAATTATATGGTATTTTATGTGAACAATATGTTAGTCCAAAGATTAATCTATTGTTTGACATAGTTTATTGTCAATGTTTGATTGCTACAACAAGAGTACCGCTTACAGCTAATATTATTGTCCAAAGACTTGATATTACTATTGTGCTTGGTATCTTGAGGGGAACTAGCCATTATTTTGAATTTATTGTTTAATTATGAATATTTATGTGAGCTTGTTTATTTACTTTTTTTTGTTCTATATTTAAATAATTTATCTTTATTATAATATTTGTTGAATGCATTCTACACTCATATTTAGTGAAATTAATTTCAAGAAATAGAAAAGACACATATATAATATTTGGTGATATGAACATAGAACTTGCACTCAGTGA
This sequence comes from Abelmoschus esculentus, assembly GCA_035048815.1. Taxonomy (NCBI): domain Eukaryota; kingdom Viridiplantae; phylum Streptophyta; class Magnoliopsida; order Malvales; family Malvaceae; genus Abelmoschus; species Abelmoschus esculentus. Next base: position 3,224,632 of record JAUCBN010000026.1, on the reverse strand, counting down.
ATAACAACTTACACCTCTCATGGCGGTAAGCATTTAGAAATAGGATTTTGAGAGCTGAGTTTATTTAAGTTGCATAATTCTAATGATCATAAAGTATAATATTTTAGAAACTTTTAAGAGCACAAATCTAAAGAAATTATTCATACTAAGGGTTTTCTATTAAAAAAATTACTAATTTTTTTTTAAGATTAACATGACATCACTTTTGGTTTACTTGATGTCTATGAAATATAAGGATCAAAGAATGTGAAAGAGTATATTATATTGCTTCAAAACTTAAGGCACATAAGATCAAACTTTATAACAATTGTTCGTTCTTATAATTTTAGTATAGCTTCCTATACAGTTTAACTAATTCAAAAATAGTTACAATTATTAAAGGAGAAATATACTTCAAATGAGATTATTTCTTATTGTGTTAAAGAGGAAGAAAAGTTAAAGCATTATAATTATAAAAATACTCAATCAGTTAGTGCTCTTTGGTTAGTGTCTCTAAGAATAAGGTAATAAAAAATATATATTAGAATAAAGTTCCTAAGGGTCTTGCTCAAAAGGAATAACAATAAGATATAAAGTGTTGATTCTTTTGTATAAGCTAGGATACATGTAATGAAATTAAACTTCAAAAGTAAACAATTACTTAGGCTATTTTGAGTGATCCATGAGTTGTAAAGTTTATGATCCCACAATTAAGATTATTTTAATGAGAGATTTATAACATTTTTTAGGATGTTGAGTTTGGAAGGAGAATAAGGTTATATACATTGTTATTAAGGAGAAATTAAATATTAATTTAATTCTTACTATCACTTTTGACGATGTTTAGGTTTTTACACCTATCATTAATCAAAAGTAAATCAAGTACATCAGCAAAACAATATTGAACATGTAAAACTTAATAACAAGAGAGTAAAATGAAGGTGAAAGATGATGATTTCATTAATGTAAGGAATGAATATATATACAAGTCGTAGAACATTGTAGAAGGAATAACAAAATGCTTAACAGATTTTCCCTCCTTTGGTGATCGATTACACCCAAGCAAGCTGTTAGTACAACTGGCTAACAGAAGGAATTTGGGGTGTATTGAAGTGTCAATAATATGACTGGTTAATCCTTAATATTCTTCATTTTTTCTTTTCTTCTTCGGCGACCAAGTGTAAATAGTTGAGGACACCTAATCGTTATCGTAAGGCACAAAAATGGAGAGATGTTGTAGGCTTAGTAAATATGTCTGCAAGTTGGCTTTGTGCTGGAACGTAATTAACCTGAAATGAACCAGTTGTGAACTTCTCACGAACAAAGTGTAGATCAAGGTCAACATGTTTTGTTTTAGTGTGTAAGACAGGATTTGCTGCCATGGATACCGTACTGGTGTTGTCACACCAGATAACTGGAGAAGATGTCAACTGGATGTGCATGTCACCCAACATCGCTTGTAATCAGATAACTTTCGACGAGATATCAACAAGGCTACGATACTCGGCTTTAGCTGTAAAGCGTGATACTGCTCGCTGCTTCTTTGCACTCTAAGAAATAATATGATCATTAAAAAGAACACAATATCCAGTGGTTGATCGTCGGTCATCAATGTCACTACCCCAATCTGCATCCGAGAATCCTGTGAGAACCATATGAGAAGTAGAGGAGGGAGCAAACCACATTCCATAATCCAAGGTGCCTTTTAGATACTGAAGTATTCTTTCGAACTACTCGCCAATGAACATCAGTTGGGGATTGCATTTATTGAGCCACTTTATTAACTGCATAAGATAAGTCTAATCGTGTATGACATAAATACTGAAGGTCACTGACTATGCTTCGCCTTGCACATCACTCAAAGGATCGCCATCATGTTTGCTTAATTTTGGATAAACTACCATAGGTGTAGTAGCATCATGAATCTTAAGTGAATCTGTCTTCTGCAGCAACTCACAAGCATATTGTTTTTGGCTTAGAAATAAACCATGATTGTGATGTTTTACTTCAATTCCCAGAAAGTAGTGAAGATGACCCAAGTCTTTAATAGAAAATTGAGCATGTAAGGTATGAATCACTTGCTGTAGATGACTTGGTGTGTTACCAGTTAAGAGAATATCGTCTACATAAACAACAATGTATGTAGTAGTTTCTGTGGCAACATAAGTAAAAAGAGAAGGATCAACTTTAGATGCAAGAAAACCAAGATCAACAAGACAACTGGTGAGTTTGATAAACCAGTTTCGGGGAGCTTGGCGAAGACCATATAGAGCTTTCCTAAGCTTGTAAACATAGGGAACACCAGCAGCATTTGTCTGAACAAAACCAGGAGGTTGTTGCATATAAACAACCTCAGTGAGATCACCCTTTAAAAAAGCATTATTAACATCAATTTGATGTATAATCCACCCTTGTGTGACAGCTATAGATAACATGACATTAATAGTAGCAAAACGAACCACTAGACTAAAAGTTTCCATAAAATCAAAACCGGGAATTTGTGTGAAGCCTTTTGCCACAAGTCGAGCTTTAAGCTTGTTAACTGTGCCATATGAATTATGCTTAATTCGAAACAGCCATTTGCACCTAATGGCTCGTTTCCTAGGAGGTAAGTCAACAAGCTCCCATTAATAGAACAATATGCTTAACAGATTTTCCCTCCTTTGGTGATCGGTTACACCCAAGCAAGCTGTTAGTACAGCTGGCTAACAGAAGGAATTTAGGGTGTATTAGAGTGACAATAATATGACTGGTTAATCCTTAATAGAACAACTCTTATTCAAGATAAGGTACCTATTTTTTCAGAAGAACAAACTCAATAATCTAAAAAAAATCTTTAAAGAAATCCATGAGAGAAAAGAGAAATACTATTAAGGATTATTACTTAGTATTTTATCAAGAAAATAAGTATAATAAAGGAATGATAGAAAATAACCTGATCAATTATTTTTATCAAACCATAAAAGTTTTAACTTTCAAAAGTGGATAGATATCATTAAAAAAAGAGTATAATTTTATACAAGACAATAAAGTTTAGGAACTTATCGTATTACCTTAAGGTACAAATCAATTGGTTGTAAATTAATATTTAAAACCAAAAGGTATGTAAATGATAATGTGGACAAGTATAAAGCATGTCTTGTATCTAAAGGATATACTCTAAAAGAAGACATTGATTTTATGGAGACTTTCTCTCAAGTTATTCTGAAAGACTTTTTCAAAATAATCTTGACACTTGTTGCTTTTAATCTTGAGCTACATAAGATGGATGTTAAGCTTGTGTTTTTCAATGGAAACATTGAATAAATTAATTTATGGTACAATCATTGATTTGTGTCTAATGATACAAAATTAATGAATATAAATTAAAGAAATCTATCTATGAGCTTAAGTTTAACTCTCATTAATGAAATTATAAATTTCATATTGATTATCTCATTCTGTTTTGAGATAAATTTAGTTGAAAATTATATGTATTACAAGTTCAGTGGTAGTAAACCAAGTGACACTCATATTACTAAAGAAGACATTTTTTTTAGTCCCCTACAAGTAATCTTGAAATTTATAAAATCCAAAAGATTCTATAAGATATTGAGAACCTAATTTATGCTTAAGTATGTATGTATTTGGATATTGTGTATATTATTAGAATGTTAGACGGATATTTAAGTAAATCTAATATGGATCGTTGGATAGCAGCTAAGAGAGTTATGAAATGTCTTTAGAGAAAAAAAATTACATGCTCAAATATCGAAGTTGTGGTAAGTTAGAGATCATCAAGTTTACAGGCTTCGATTCTACTAGAATATTTAAGTAAATCTAATATGATTGATCTATGTCATTTGATTATGTTTTTACACGTGACCATTAATGGGTTCAGTCATGATTGATATGATGAAGACCTCTTTGATTCTATATGGATATAATTGATGGACGATATTATTTTAGAACACCTATTATATGATAGCAAATTTTTGAGCTCATAAGGTTATATATTTGTTAAGAAACATATGTTGCCCAAGTGGGAGATTATTGGATTAAAATTCAATAATAGTAGGCACATATGTATATTGTATATTGCTATTATAAAATTTAACACGTAATTAAGTGATCAATTATGTTACACGTGTTATAGGTATTAAATTATCATGAAATTAAAAGTGTAGATACCATAAGGTGTATTTATAATTTGATGAGGGGCAGAGTTATAAATACTTAATAGTTGGTTATTAAATCAACTATATAAATGTGTTATGGTCCCCAAGAATTATGTCAACTTGCATATCTCTTTTCCCTGTCTGAGAGTTGTGCCGCAAGAGAAAACCTAATTTCTTGGAAGATCAAACCCTCTGGAAAGACTCTATCGATTAATTCAGGTACGTTTTCGCATTCAGTTTATTTATTTTATTGTTCTTGATGATTAGACATGTAGATCTTGGGTTTATATTCGTATCGAATATATTTTAATTCTAACATATAATACCCGACTCGAAAAGCTCATGAGCTATTGGAAAATATAAATATATTAGTTTTTATTTTTTATAATTTAAAATCTAAATTTCTAAACTTAAAACCCTAAAATCTAAACCCTAAATTAGCTTACTAAAACCTAAAATTAATAAGTTTGGGTTTACACAACTTGTATATCAAAGTTTTTTTTTCGTTAGACTTTAAATGAGACTTGAGATATAAGAATTATTCGAGTTTAACACGATCAAAGATCGGCCAATACTTGACTCGATTAGGCTTGAAAAAAGCTCGAACTCGACTCGAGTTTTTAATGAGTTGAGCCGGGCTCAGATTTTTCAGGCTCATTTAAAATTACTCAAACTCGAACTCGACTCAAAGTCTTAATGAGTCGAGCCGAGCTTAGCACTACTCAAGCTCGACTCGACTCGTTTACACCCCTAGACAAGAATCATAGTTGATTTCTCTTTGTTAAAATAATAAATGAATTGCACGAATCATCTTGCTTCAATGGTTGAGGTAACAATTAAGGAGTTAGTGTTTAATAACTGAGAATATATTCTAAATACTACTTGTAAATATTATACCTGATTTTAAAAAAATATTTGAATAAAAGTATTATTTTCCTAATAAATCTTTATAATAAGGATTAAATTAGATAATTAATGAGTTAAAAAACTTATTTTTACCAAAAATTACTTAAAAGTAAATGAAAGTGTTAACGTTATAGCCTTGCATGAAATAAATTATTCCTCTTTGTTTTACCCGCCATAGTAATTGTCACACCTATCTTCTTTAAAATTAATATTATTTGTAATTAAATTACAATAAGGTTAGTTTTATGATTCAAATATCAATTAAATCTTAGAATTATGAATCAAGGTCATCTCAAATATTTTCGGATTAAAAGTGAAAGTTTAAAAATAATCGTATAAACGAAAATATATCTATTACTTTAAATATTTATTTTTAATATTTATTAATAGATTATAGAAATATGATTAAATTTTGTTAAATACGTTTTTTATGTGTTAAATAAACCATAGAAGCATATTTTTTTTCAAGTAAAGAAATATTATATTCTTAATATAAATATATTTTTAATCATTCGATTAATTAATGAAAATTTTAAACAAAATGCGAAGACATTGAACCAGAAGTACAGAACTCATGCGAAGAAACATAATTTTAAATTATATATATATTTAAGGGATAAATTTATAAAAAATTAAATAAAATAAAATAATTTTTTATATATATAACTTTTTATTTTTTAAAATAATATAAAAATTTTAATTTAAAAAAAATGATTGTCCCCTCGATTCATCCCGAGTCTCCTGCCATATTAATCTATGTCCTCTAAGTTGTAAAGTCCAATGTGGGATATACTTTCCATCACTTTCTGGAGAAAATAACAAAGTGGTGTGAAAAGAGAAGGTGTTGATGTAGAATTATAGAAAGGAAAAGGAGGGCGTGATGTTCAATGCGTGGCCAAATAATATATAATTTTATAATACAAATTTTTAAATAAAAAATTAATTTAATTAATTTTTCGGATTACAAGTACGTATTTAAATATAAACTTTTAAGCACGAATTATCTAGTTTTATCGGTTGAATGAATAGTTATTGTTTCTAAAAGTTATGGGTTCGAGCACCAATATTGTTACTAGCATAGTGATTGAGCGATCAATATCTAATAGTTGAGAGTATATACTCTAAAACATATACTATTATAATCACTATAACTAAAATCAAAAAAATATAAACTTTTAAATAAATATAGGGTTGAAACAAGATTTTCTAAAAGATTTATTTGAGTCAGGTATGGAAAATAAGCGGTGGATATAGATATCTTTTCTCCCATACTCATATTTATCTAAAATTTTTATATTCATCACTTATCATCTACGGTAAATATAATTTTTAAATTCATACTCGATCACCGGGTACATTCTTAAATCTAACCCATACACACCACTCAAATCGTATCCACTTATATTTATCTATAAACAACTATTAATATTGAATTATATAAAAATAAATTATAATTTTTACAAAAAGAGTAAAAATGTGCATACTTTTTTGACCGATCAAGTGTATATATAATATATATTTATACTAATATAAATTTAACTATATTTAACTACTAATAACAGCTAACTTAATTAAAATATATTTTTATCGGTATAAATTCTACTTATTTACAACTAATTAATTATGTATAGTTAACTTAGCTAAGGCATATCTACACTTTTATAAATTATATTTATCCACATATATACAAATGTACAACCTGATTAGTTCAACCTCGATTATAAACAATCATTTTTTAAATTAAATTAGTTGAGTTCAAAGTTTACAAACTTAAGGATTAACGTAGATTTTAAAACAAATTAATATCTTAATACATAAAACATTATAATAAAAGTCATTATTAAAGTTTACAAATACAAATGATTTTAAATTCGTGAAGGGCGAATATGAGACAGGTAAAATCTTAAACTCATCACCTACTTACTAACCACGATGAGTATGGCTCTTTATATCCACACCGATTCACTAGCCACGATAAATACGGTACAAGAACAACAAAATTGTACCCATTTATCATCCCTAAATATCGTTTAAATAGATTGGTTTGTTTTATTGGAATTAAATAAATTTGTGATAGAAATATTTGGTGTGGACTTATTTAAACCTGACGGACTTTATATAAATTTAATTTTAGGTTTTTGAATATAACAATCAATAAATTATTGAATGTAATAAGATTTTATTTATAAAAATTTTAATTTTTTATATATAAACAGTGAAAATATCGAATATAATAAAATTTATATCTATAAAAAATTAAATTTTTGGGTATTGGATAATTTGACATCCGATCTGGATATAAAATAACATTGATATCTTATCCGAAATTTTCGCATATCCAATATAAATTATCTTAAAATTAAAATATGGATCAAATATCTAAATTTTTAGATTATATCAACAAATAAACGGATTAGATTAATAGAATCGAATCTTTTTAGCCCACCATTTGCTAAGTTTCCAATGATCCAAATTCCTTATTGGGTTTAATGCCTAGTCAAACCCAAGTTCATGTAATTAAATTTTAGGCTTTCGTTTGGTACACATCTATAATATTATTTAAATATGTGATTTAGTATAATTACGACTTAATCAGCTACTAACCTACTTAGGAATTTTTTTTTCTAATTTTTAATATATTTATGTGATTTTTTTGATAAGGCGTATATATTATATTCATGTAAATGCTCAAATATAAATTTTTAGAATAAACATTATTTTTTTAACCCGAATCATTCATTAGATTTAAAAGAATATTTTATTTTTAATTATGATGAGACTTTTATCTTTTTATACTTTATTTTTAAAAAAATTAGTTAAAACAAACTCTTTCCGGTTAAAATATATATATATTTAGTTTTATATATTTTTAATAAAATAATTAAAAATCAACTTAAAATTGGACACAAGATTAATAAATTTATTTTACACGATTTTTAAGAGACATGCAAGTCAATCTATTTTTTTAAATCACTAACCCTTGATCATCGGACTTTGTTTGAAACATGTCGTGAAAGAAGATAACTAAAAACAGACATATTTTAGTTTTTTAAAAATAAATAATTTACTTTTTGTATTTTGATAGAAGATAATTAACTTATTACCCTTTTTAAACTTTGCTTTTATCAGATAAACAAGATTTGCCCCTTTTTATCTTTATCATATGTGACATAAATTAATGTAATTTCAATTAATGTAATTTTGTTGTGAATAAAATAAAGAACAAGAATAGATGAATAAAGATGAGAGAAAAGAGAGAGATTTTATTATATTCTCAAATGTGAGTTGTGTACAAAGCTATGGCCAAAAGTCTATATTTATAGGCATAAGATGAAAACCCTAATTCCAATGGGTATTAAACCCTAATAATAAAGCCCATTAAACTTTAACTTAATATATGAATATCCACCATGAATAAATATATCCATAACACTCCCCCTTGGATATCCATGAAGATAATGTGCCTCGTTAAAACCTTACTAAGATAAAAACCTCGTGGGAAAAAAATTTCTTAGTGAAGGAAAAAGAGTACACACATCTTTGATACGCATAACATATTGCCTCATTGAAAACCTTACCAGGAAAACCCATTGGGACAAAACCTCGGTTAAGGGAAAAAGAGTGCAATGCGTATTTACTCCCCCTCATGAAAATATCACATAAGATCTTTGAATCTTATAATTCAATATTGAATACAAACTTCAAATGTTGAAGTAGATCATACACTAGTGGATAAATCTTCCAAATCATTGCTTGAAATGATTCATTGAATAATATTCATCTAAAAATCATGAGGGACGAAACTTGAAGAAATATGTTTTGTTTTATCATATTTGATATATCCATCTTGAGATATAAATTTTGTATTATCTCTTTACAAGATAGCTTGCATCTTGTGAAAAACATTCACATATCTTTAGGATATGTTTAGCCAAACACATATTTTGACTTTGCCTCATGCATAACAATTATTTAAAGGTAATGATCTCGTAGCACTTAAATAATATTTCTAGACCAGTTAAGATACGATGCTTCCAGATCAAATAATTTATATATTGTGCTTTTAGATCAAGAATATCATTACCCTTTTCTTGAGGCAGAAAGAATCTTTGTTTACACTAAGAGACCTAACAACCATAAGGGTGATCAATGAATATGCATTATTCATATAAAGTCTCTTAAAACATTTTTCTGTATGTCGATTGATACACAAGGATTTGAGGAGATCTCTTCACGAGTCTCAACTATATTCAAATCAACGACAATAATAAAAGTTCAGAACTAATCCACTTAATCAAAATGCTCGGGGAAATTAAACAATTCATATAGCATTATGCTAATAAGTATTCAATAAGGCGATTATACCAAATACGCCTAAATTGTTTCAAGCCATAAAAAATATATTCAATATAATATTCTTGAGAACTTGAATGAATTGCTTATGGCAATCAAAATCTTTCCGGAAGTTTTATGTAAATATTATTGTCAAGATGCCCATTCAAATATGATGTAACAACATCCATTAGACAGAAACCGAATAATTTTATTTATTGCCAGACTGATCAAAATCTAAAAGTAGTTGCATCCACCACCGAGGAATATATTTTCCTCATAATCAATTTCATATCTTTGTGAGAATCCTTGTGCAACCAAATGAGCTTATATCTCATGATTTCTCCTTTTGATTTCTCTTTCTCACAAAGGCTCGTTTATATCCACGAGCTTTACATATTTCAATGTACGAGCTATAGGCTCAAATACTTCTCTTTTCAAAAGAGACTTTAGTTTTACCTCAATTGCCTCTTTCATGTTGGCCAATCATTTCTTTGTCCAATTTTGTCCAATTGACAATGATTAATGATCCACATCATCAAATAAAATCTCTAGTGCTATATTGCATGTAAATATATTAACGACGTCGATTTAATTTCAGTTCCATTTATTACCAGACATGCCATAATCTATTGAGACCTCTTTATTGTCAGGTACCTGAGTCATTTCAATGTCTCTGTTGGAGACCATTTAATCTCTTCTAGAGATTTTCATAATCATTTATTCCTCGACCAGACCATCATAAAATATAGCTCCTTTTTCCTTTTCGAGGATCTCTTATCTTTGGAACTTACTTGTCTACTACGTTTTAAGCGTAAGTTAGACTCATTAGCAACGAGAGTTTGTCCTTTCATGACATCAAATTTAATCGGAGCATACATAGCTGGTATACGTGACTTAGTCACTCTTTTAGGATCAGCAAAACTATCTGGCAATTGTTTGCTAAATGAATTATCCATTGAACTTATAGTTCACATTATGTATTATGTGGATCAAAAAGAAAAATTGATAATTCATTTCAACTTATTTTTTTCCCCAGCTATTTATTTTCTCCCCCTAATGTTGGGTAAATTGACTCATTAAAATGATAGTCAATAAATCCTCTATCAGAAGCTCTTACATATATTCCCAACAAAACTCATCTTTGTGCGTTGTGGTGGAGCAATTAGAATATATATCGCACACCCAAAAAAATTGAGATGAGAAATATTTGGTTCCTGACCAAAAACCATTTATAATGGGGAGAACTTATAATCATTTGTTGACTTGATGTGAATTAGTGATACTACATATAAAATGATATGTCATCAATATTATCAAGACCATTATCTTTATAAGATAATCTGGAAAATATGCTCATAATTTTATCAATTGAGCAAGTAGCCTCGCAAACACCAAGTTGCGGGTTAATAACAAGGATACATATAACCATCTAGTCGATGCATCGATAAAAATCATAAAATATCTAGATGAATTGTATGAAAGGTGTATGGGCCCATATATATCACCTTGTATCCGTTCCAGAAAATTAATAGATTCGCACTCTATCATAGTTATTGATGATTGAATAATCAAAATGCTTTCATAGTAAGTATCACAAAAAAAATTACCTTGAAGAAACTCTTAATTCTTCAATAAATGACCACATGAAAGTGTCAGTAATTTTTCGCATCATAATTGAACCGGGATGGTCTAACCGATCATGTCAAATAAAATAATCAGTAAACATCTAGTTTACAACAGTATGAGCTTCAATTTGTACTAATTTTTATGTAGTACAATATGGATGATAGTGTATGTAATTTTGTCAAAATTTCATTATTGCCTTGAGTTATACTCGTAATATTGAGATTTTCATAATTCCTTTAACTGATATTCTCAATATATTTCTATAAATATCTTTAAAACTCAATATCTCTGTCATTTTGACGAGTATAATGCACTATAAAAATGGAATAAAGTTTCATTTGGCAATAACATATTTGCTCAAGCAGAATGCACTGTAAATATGAGATAAAGTCTCATTTGGCAAATAACATATTTGCTTCGTCGGAGCTTTCTGTGATATTAGTACTTCCGGATATAGCACTCATATTATTCTCTAGCATTTAAAATGGGAAAATATGCATAATTATGCATCTTTTAATATGTGCTTTATTTTATTCACTTCGGGAAGTGAAAAATATGTGCTCTGTATCATTCACTTCAGGGAATGGAAAAATATTAAAAAAATAGCACATCATATCAAATCGGATCAAAGATAAGCTCTCAAGAGCTCTTCCGAAGTACTGATATTTTAGTACTTTGAGATATAGTACTCGTATTTCCCTTGTATTTAAATGGGAAATATTTCTTATACTTAAGTATTGTATGAGTACTTGCACTTTCTGCTAAGCATAAATCGCCATAAATTATTGTATATTTTATTCCAGAAGTAATCATATTCTTTTAAGAAAAAAATTAACATAAAAGATAAATAAATAATATATAAAGTAAGTTAACATAAATAATAAATGAAAATAAATTAACATAAAATAAATAAAAGATCTAAGGAAAATAAAATAAATGGCGGATTATTCTCTTGAAGGATTATGAGAAAATTATCAATATCCAATTGAGTTGGATCAATAACGCCATTATTTTCGCCACAAAGAAAATATGTTTATATTTTCTTTAATTTATCATTCATGATTATAGATAGAGTCCATAATACTTCGGCGTTTGACAAATACGAGATCAATGGTTTGTACCATCGCATTGATAACATAAAGATTTTAATATGATCTCCATCATTCTTGTCATCTTTATAATTTCACTTCTTGTGGATATAAGTATTCTCAAAATAATCACCTTATCCATATCTATTTTATGATCTCAATCATGATCACAATTACTAATGTGACATTTATTCTTTCCGCTATAAAATATCACATTCACTTCAGGGAATGGAGCGGAGACTGATAGGTATTTAAAACCCTTATATGATATTGTGTTTGTAAGACAATATTAATGTGTGAAAAGTGGAGTATGTTTTTCTAACATATCCTTATCAATGATACTCTGTCACATAATTGAGTTTTATTCAATAACCATATAGTGAATTATCACGTTTGCATTCACTTCAAGGAATGAAACAAATTCAAAAATCGCATGGAGTAAACATCATGCTTGTATAATTGCATGGAATAAATATCATGCTTGATTCACTTCAAGGAATAACATAAATCCAATAATCGCATGGAATAATCATCATGCTTGCATTCACTTCAAGGAATGTCATAAATCCAATAATCCTATGGAATAATCATCATGCTTGCATTCACTTTAAGGAATGTCATAAATTTAATAATTGCATGGAATAAGCATCATGCATGCATTCACTTCAGGGAATGCCTCCCATAAAAATTATTTGATCAAGATGATTTTCGTAACTTGAACTTGGGAGAAGTCTATAGTCGAGTTTTTCGATCCCCAAAAAAATTGCTTTCAAGCAAATATAGACTTTATAATATTCATACTATTAAATAATAATTTATCAATCAATATATTTACAATATATACAAGGAACAAAAAATTTAATCCTTATACGTGGCGTTGTTAAACCAGTCCACAAGGTCCTTTAAAAAGAACCTCCTTTGAGACCAGTTACCTCGCAGAACGGGATGTCCAGCCAATATACTCAGATTAAACCAACTTAAGAAAATATATTAATTAATTATAGTTTCAATATTTTTTCCAATATCATGTAATACTTAAAACATGATTAAAACATAAACTTTCATCATAATAATAAAATAAACAAATATTCGTTATAAATAAAGACAAAAGAAATCTCAAATTAAATAAATAAAACATACCGAACTTTCACTAATTTGAATATAGGATAGATTTAGTTACCAATATCTTGTTAAAATCTTTTTTGAGATTTATCGACAAGAACCGCGGTATTTGATCCACTTTATCGCTACACAAATACCAAACAATCAAAGATTTTAATAAATTAAAAATCAAATCAAATATCAAGAGAGAAAAATAACTGATAATTAAAATATAATTGAGGGAGAAGAACTTATCTTTGATTTATGCCAATAACAAATTCTTTTCAATAACTCTTTCAAGATTTGAACGAAAAACATCTTCGTTGGTTAGAGTCTCGTGCTGATAACGTGTTGTGAATAAAATAAAAAATAAGAATAGATGAATAAAGATGAGAGAAAAGAGAAAGATTTTATTATATTATCAAAGGTGAGTTGTGTACAAAGCTATGACCAAAAGTCTATATTTATAGGCATAAGATGGAAACCCTAATTTCAATGGGTATTAAACCCTAATAATAAAACCCATTAAACTTTAACTTAATATATGGATATCCACCATGAATAAATATATTCATAACAAATTTCAATTATTAATTAAAAATAATATGATTATATTAGAATTTGAGAGAATCTTTTTCGCAACCCTAACTTTCTCTGCAGGCCTAGCGGTCTCTTCACTGTCAAAACTTCTTCTTTCATTTTCTTCCTTCACCGATGGCGGCATCGATTTTAATATTGGTTGTCAACCGTCGGATCTATTTTTTTCGTTTTTAATAAATTATTTTGTTTTTATGGCACGATTTTATTCTACCTTTTCGTACATTTTCTCTGTCTTTTGACACGTTTTTTTTATTTTCTATTAGGGTTGGATCCGGTGGTGCCACGACTGATCAAGATGGCATTCCTTTCTTTATTTTGTTGATCTCCCTATTTTGGACCCTCGAACAAGATTTGGATATGCGATTTCATCTACCGTTCCTTCTCGCGATTGAATAGTGATAATATCTTTGTTATCAACGTACCTTCATTGTTATATGTATTTTTATATTATTTGTTGATGATTTTACCTATCATCGTGAATTTTGGTGATGTTTGTATCCTTTTTTTATTTCGAGTCTTTGGATTAGGTTCTTATATTTTTCTTGTTCGGTCCTTTTATGATCTAAAGTCTGCTAGTTTTGTTTACTATGTATATGTCTTTTTTGAAGTGTTATGTTTACTGGATGTAAACTTTCATTGTAATTTCTGATATATTCTCGTTTAATAAAACTAGTGGATCTCTGTTCAAAAATACAATAATAATACCTTTTTTAAATGCCTAGCTTCTCATAGAGTAAGGACGTGCATTATTCGGTTTTAATCGAATTAACCGACTGAAGCGAAATTATTTTTGGTTAATTCGGTCGATTAATTTTAGGTAAGATATTATATATATTTATTTTTATTCATGTAACTTTTAAAAATTATAAAAAGTTCATTAATTTTTTTATATTATAAAATGGTCAATAAATTTTTATTAAATTAGTATAAAATGAAAGTTTAGTGATTAAAAAATATTTTAGCATAATTTAGTGACCTATTATATAATTTAACCAAAATTTATAATAAATTTCGGTTAATTCGACTAATTAACCGAAATAATTTTGGTTTGGTTAATTCAGTTATAGATGATTCGATTCAGTTAAATATTAAAATTTTAAAAAAAATCGATTAATTCAATTTAGGTTTATTCAGTTCGATCACTGTTAAAATTAACCGAATATACACCCTTGTCGCGAAGCACCGAATTTCTAATAATAAATAAGAAGATTTTTTGTTCTTAGTTACCACATATTTATCAATAAAATAAACCAAAGTTTAACTTAGCATCGTACTTGTGGAGTCATAAAACTCCTCTCAAACAAACAAAAAAAATATTAGTCCATACTTTCTCGTCTAATCATCCATATTAATTTATTATTTTAGATAATTTTTATAAAAAATCATTATAAAAAATTTTTTAATTCTATTTTTTTATTTATAGTATTATGTTATAAATCACTAGCGGTTTATAAATTTTGAGAGTCTTATACAATCTATTAAAAATGACTCTTGCTTTTTGAGGTCCTATCCAAAAACTCACTAATTTTACAGAAACAATAATAAAAGAAATAATAAATAAGATTTTGTAATCAATTATTATATTTAAGACATAATTATAACTTTTTAACAATTATAACTCATTTTCTTAAAAGTATTTTTAAAATTTTTACAATGAATTTTAAAATTAACATTATCTAATAAATATAATTTATCAAAATTTTGGGACATTTTTTTTTAGGAGGTCATGTATGGTCGTTCTTATTATATCTATTTAAAACTTATAATTTTAAATATATAATATTATTTAAAAAACTTAATATCTCTCGCTGAAACAACTGATTATTGATATATACAAATCTATTTAATATAATGATTTTTATTCTTTATTTAAAATACAAAATACCACTTTTGAGAAATGGTCGCAGTCATATACAAATCTTATTCTATTTCTCCCACGTTCTTCGAAAGTCTTGTATTGAAACTCAAACCATGTTGGACGTCTTGTCGAAGTGGAAAAATAATGCAAATTGGAAAACAGAGTGTTGTTATATTTCTAGAAGTTCAAAAATAATACAAAAATAAAGTCCAAATTTTCAACTTAATAAATGGATTTATTCCCTTTCTGTCACAGTCATTGAAATTTCATGACAATAGCATAAAATTGATGGGTTGTAACATAAATATTTGAATATTGTAAAATAAAATTAAATATTTTAGTTTAATGTCTACTCATTATTTTTGACACGTTGAATATAATATAATTTTTTAACGTATTAAAAAGTTAAATATATAAATTTTAAAATCAAGAAAGATTAATCAAAAATATTATCTTATAATATATTTATATAAAATTTAATTTACATTAATTTAATTAATCGATAAATAAATATCAATGTTTATATAGAATAAATTAGATGTTCACAAAAAATTCTTTAAACTCCCCTTTTTTCTAATATCTGAAGCAGCTGGCAATTTCATGAGACTTTTTGTTCTTATGATTTCTTGTATTTTTGTTTTATAATCACTTTTGTCTTTTTGTCGGAGACCATGAAGCTTGAAGTTAACACTGGCAATTTATAGGAAGCTACATAAATGACTTCCAGATCACCAACTCGGTTCGGTTTATATAATCAATTTCAATTATCATTGTAACTTTGAGTTTTTTGTTTTATTTTATTTTTTGTTTGGTTTTCGGTGGACTTAATATTCAATTTTCTCTCTTTGAATGATGTAATTATTAGATGACTCTTGTTTATCATGTTATCCTAGTCTAATTAATCTGATTTGTTCATCTCAAAATAACTACCTAATAATACTTACTCTCTAATTACATGTAGAAAAAAGATGATGATTCACCTTAAAAAGATGAGATGAACGAATCTAATTAGTTAAGACAACGAATACCGTGATAAACAAAGTTCATCTAATAATTTTTTCTTTAAATGATTGTATTGTTATAATTGTATTTTTTTTTGTTTCAATAAAATTTAATATCGATTCAAGAGTCAAATTTTAAATTGATAGATTAATTAAATTTAACAATTTAGATTTAAATTTTAAATGTAAGAATAATGTAGCTGATGTTTTTTTAAATATCTTCTTAAATCTTATTATTAATCTCAATCATCTATTTTTTCGGGGAACCCACGTGAAAAAATATGATAAATTATTATTTATTAATCTATCGTATCATATTTCTGCTAACCCTTATTTTAAGATCAGAATGGTCATAAGTTTACAGCTCGAAAATGAACGTAACTATATCGATCAATTTTTAACATTTGTGATTAAATTTATATTAGGAACAAACAAATATAATTAACCCAAAAATTAAATCTAAATTATACCCTTAAATTCTAAATTTTACAACTTAAACCTTTAAAATTTTAAACCCTAAACTAACACCTTAACCCCTAAAACAAAAAAACACATAAATTAAAATTTACCCTATCTGTATATAATTTTTTTTTTTCTAAATAAGCATTAGAATGAAATTAATTAATGAATTACATTCTTGTGCGTCGAAGGCCAATGGTGGATCTAAAAATTTATTTGAGAGTGAGAACATATGAAATTTTAAAATTTTAAGGTGGGTACAAAGTTTAAATATTATAAAAATTTAAAGATTAATTCATTAAAATTAAAAAAAATAAAGATAAATATGTAAATTTTAAAAAGTTTAGGGTGAGCCTGTATCCACTCTCCTCAAAGGTACATCCGCCACCGTCGACGGCGAGTCTTTCAACATCGTTGAACACATGTCTAATTCTGAAAATCAAAGTCTTTCCCGACTTTTCTCCCTTGCTTCCCTTTGCCCACCAGGACCAACCAGTTTGTCCAAGAAATTTCCATGCATTGATATATGAAAACTAGTCTGAAATCCAAACCCCAGCTCTCTCTATATATATATACATGAAGATGGCAAATCAAACACATTCTCATCAAGAGAGAGAGAGAGAGGAGGAGGAGGGTAAGAAAGAAATGCAGAAATGGAGGTTGGGGGAATCTTGTCGCAGGAGCGATGGCACTGCTTAATGCTTATACAGGTATATATATAACTCAGAGCAGTGCCGTCGTCTTGAGACAAGAGACCTGAAACTTCTTTAATTGGCACAGTTGGGGAGGTGGAAGGATGTATCGATGGCAGACAACTATTCAGCACTGTAAGTATTAGAGGTAATCTTATCTTTTAAAAATGTTAATTTTAAAAAAATATTTGTATTTTATATTAAAAATGTAGTCTTAAAAGATTATGATTTTTGATTTTTTTATATTTTATTAAATATAAAAAATTTAACATAATTTTTTTTTTTTTTGTCTTTAGCTATATCTCTTAATAGAAAGTTTTTTTTATATTTTTTTAAATAAAAACTACTTCTAGTTCTACTTAGGGGAAAGGGGAGATTTGGAGGAGAGATGCTCATGTTAAGTCTTAAACTCGAAACTTAAAAGAAATTAACGGAAACAAGTAAGTAGTTTTGATCAACCAGTCATCAACGTTTATTAAAGTTCTTATCAGTTATCTTTTTTAAAAGATCTTTAAAAGTGGAGAAATTATTAGATAAATCTTGTTCACTACGTCATCCGTGATCCAATTAAAGATCCGTTCATCTTAAAATAACTATCTAATAATTGCTCACTCTCTAATTACATACAAGAAAGAAATGATGATACGTCTTAAGGAAAAAATAAGATAGACGAATTTGATTGATTGATATCACAAATAACGTAATAAATAATTTCATCTAATAATTTTTTCTAACGATGGTTTTTAAGTATTTATAGATTAACAAGGTAAATATTATTTCTTTAAGTGTGCATTTGGCTCGTGAAAAAGATATTAGATAATATCTTTTTAAACTTACATTCCTATGTTTGCTTTAAAATCATTCCTCTTACTTCCTTAAGTATTAAACAATTTCTCCCCCTTCGGATAATTTTGTTCTTATAACAATATATTATATTTATATTGATTATTTATTATATTTTCAATTAAGTGATTAATTATTTACGATGTAAATTTATTAAATAATTTTTATTTAATATTATTTTAATATATAAATAGTGTTGTAATATTTAACGATATATTTTTATTAATATTTTATTTTTATATTTTATCTTAAAATTTTATTAGGTTAATTTATTTTATCATTTTTATTACTTTTATATTTTTATTATTTACTTGATTTGTTTGATAAATGATTAAATATAATAAAAATTAAAAAATTAAATTTATTAAACATTTAATATTTTATTGTTAAAAAATAAAAGGGAATAAAAGTATATAAATATATTTTTTCAAAAATAATTTAATATATTAATTATATTATAAATATATACATATTTTTTAAAATTTGGATTATGTAGAGAAAATATTTATATAAATTTTTATGTAAATATTTTTAATTTAATAATTAAAAATTTAACTTGTTAAAAAATATATTATTAGAATAAATTGGTAAATTTTACTTTTAATTTATCTTATATTTCTTCAACCAAACACTACAATCTTATATTTATATTAAATAAACCAAATAAGGTAATATAACATTCATGGTAATATATCTCGTAATATTATATTTCGATAATCTTATTCCAAAGATATCTTATATTATGTGAATCAAATACCTCTAAATATTTTCAAAAAATATTAATTGATTTTAATAAAATAAAAGACATTATTATTTTTTTTTAAAATCGAGTTTAACCTATCTTTTTACATTATATATTTAAAAAATTAAAAAATAAACAACAATTATTCTATAATCATATAAAAATATTAAAAAAATCTATGTTAAACCAAACCATTTTTAATAAATTTCATCTTAAATGATAACAATCCCAAGAATATTCCTCTTGAACGAATCTATGTTACATGTCAGTGATACACGTGGGATTATTGGATTTTTACGCCGACATTTGTTTTACGCTTTATGGAGTATTTATTTATTCATTCCACAAAAGGATTGTATATAATATGTAATTTTTATGAGAAATTAATAATTATTTTTAATATTTAAATTTATTTTTAAAAATTAATATATTATTATTATTATTATCATCATCGTACTTAATATTTTTCTGTCAATTAATATGACACAGACCGATCTAAATTAATTACAACAAACACCTCAAACTGAAAAAAATAATAAAATAATTTAATTTTTTGATTAATAATAATAACAGATAATTGTTTGATTAATATTAACTAAATAATTTAATTTTTAAATATTTACTCTTATTTAATTGAAAGTATTCAAATTGAAATATTTTTTAAACAAGCTGATAGTGATTATAGTAATATATGTTCTAGAATATAGTAATTGATGCTCGAACTCGTGACCTCTAAAAACAACAATTGTTCTATTAACCGCTTGGGCCAGAGAACTCGTGCATTCAAATTGAAATATTAAAAGTTAAAGCCTCGGCTTCTCAAAATCTGAAAAAAATATTAAATAGATTTGATTTATGACGTAATTTATTGTCTCATCTAATAATAAATTTATATCTTATTTTTAATGTGGATCTTCATCTCATTCCTTTATATAAGGTGAAAGGATATTCACATTTTTTTTGTATATCATTAAATGAACAAATATTATTAGATGAAACCATAAATAACATGAGGAGGACAACGTATAATAATTCCTACGAGATCTGTTAAAATGGAATTGAAAGCAACCCCTATTTATGTTTCCCTCCATTTCCAATTTACTTTCCTTTTCCTTTCATTTGGAACAAATGTGAAAATGGCAAGGAATAGTCAGCAAAACACAGCAGCAAATAGAAAATTTTTGGAATCATTGTTCAGATTCTTTTACGAAGTATAGACTTGACCTTCTTTTTCACTATGGAAGTGCAG
The DNA here is from genome assembly GCA_035048815.1 of Abelmoschus esculentus. Lineage (NCBI taxonomy): Eukaryota > Viridiplantae > Streptophyta > Magnoliopsida > Malvales > Malvaceae > Abelmoschus > Abelmoschus esculentus. Next base: position 3,203,996 of record JAUCBN010000026.1, on the reverse strand, counting down.
AAAAACCAAAACCCTAATCAACTGTAAATACTAAACAAGCAATAAACAATGAAGCATTAGGTAGTGATCTTAAAAAAATATTAGTGTTGGTTAAAATATTTTACTTTGGAATTAAAAAATATTTTGATGTTTATTTTGAAGTTAATGCCTTCTAAAGGGGATTTAGGTTTAAAAATGATTTTAGAAAATTGAAATCATTACCGTTCGTTTAAGTAGATTGGAAATCATAAAGTCAGAGATTTTTAAAATTGGAGTTTGAGAATCGCTTACGGATGGGGAAAGAATAGTACCTTACACCACTAAAAAATTAATATTTTATTTAATTACCGCTTTTAAAAATATTAGATTTTCTGACAAAAGTGATGATTGAGTTAATTTTAAATTGAATATGAGAACCAATACCACCGTAAAGCGACAAAGTTGATGAAAAGCTTAAATTGGGAGGTTTAGCAAAGTTATCAGATTTAAATTCGGAAGCAATAATGGTTATTAATTAAAACACTTTAATATATTTTCCGCACTAAAACATCACCAAATTAATCCGATATATTAATAATAATAGAAGAAAAACAAAATTCGATCGACCATAATATGGGTGAGATAAATAATAATAAATAAATCGAACGATGAGTGAGAAAAAGTATTTCGAAAAGGATATGTTTATCATTAAAAATTTGGACTGAATTGAAAAGGATTTCAAAGTACAGAGGACTGATGGGGGTAATAACCCGGAAACGAAATTATGGTGGGATCTGGATCTTTCTGGAGCGATCGTGGCCGTTCATAACTAGTGGGAGTAAAATATCAAAATTAATACCTACCGATTAAGCCCAAGGACTAAATTTCAAAATATTAAAAGTAAAAGGATTAAAATGATAAAATTAAAATACAATATTAAATCCATAACTTAATTATTCATAACATCAAAAAGACTAAAATTAATAGATAAATTCTTACATTGAAAATGCTCAGACACGATAAAACTTAAATGACACAAACAAAGTACAACTACATAAATCAACATTGTCAAAGCTTCATGATTGCCCTAATGGATAGTTCGGATTCGGATACTTACAACTATTCGATTCATTTTAAAAGATTCAAAAATTATAAAAGAAAATATTTTAAGATATCCGAATCGTTATCATTTTAAAACTCAGAAAACTAGATTAGCATCTTTCCGTTATTACTTCACTGTAACCTGTTAGTGCTTCAAAAAAAAATAATTGTATTACATTTATCGCAATTACAAACATAGCAAAAACTTAAATTTACCGCTGAACTAATGAATCTTGTGCAAACTTTTCTCGAGCCAACATTCGAAACAAAGTTATTGATCATAAAGTTGATCGTTAGTGGACCCTTATGATCAACATTACGAAAAAAAACTTAATTGATCGTAATTTAAATTATAAGGATTAAATTAAATGTAAAATTTTTATAATGACTAAATTAATTTTTTATTAAAAGCTAAATTTATATTTAATTTATGTTAGATGCTTGTTCTTGTCGGGGTTTTATATTTAAGCCTAAATTTGGCATCTTCTTCTAGCTGGGTGGTGCCATTAACAATAACAAAGGCAGTCATTGAAAATATAAGTTAAGTAATAAACATAATTTATTCATAATATTCATAGAAAATGCCAATTTAAAGACTTATTTCGGACAACATATTATGTTTTGTCTTGTTTCGAATTTATAATAATTTTATTCTCATAGTAATTTTAAATCAATAATTTAATTTTTGTTTTTAATGTTGTCGATTTAGACTTTGAACTTTTCAAATTGCATTAATTTCATATTTTAGTTGTCGTTGGGTAATGTAGCTGTTATAAATAGGGTGTTTAAAAATATCAAATCTAATTGATCTAATTTGATTATTTGTTAATTTGATGTTTTCATCTTCGTTAGACATCTCTACTCCCACCGTTATGTTCATTTTTTAAATCACCTATCATCGGTAACCAACGAAAAATATGTCAATTAGACAGTAAACACGAATACTTCTATTTGAATAATGTCTGATTAACATATTGATCAAAGATTTTTGACAATGAATTTTAAGAAAAATAGGCGGTGACCTAACCACGTCATTGGTAGTGTATGACAACAAAATTTGAAGAATTTGTGATTTTGAGTATTAGGGATTTTAAAAATTATATTTTAAAAAAATAAACTTTTTTTAATTATTAATACAATATTAAAAAATATATCACGTGTTATATTTTTATTGAGTATTTTTTTTAAAATGATAAGACACTTAAAATTATAACAATTCAAATTTTAGTCTCATATTTTTATAAAAAATACTTTAGATATTTAAAATTTAAAAATAATTTAAATATTTTTTATTTTAAATCAAATATAATTAATATTGTTTGAATTAGCATATCTACGTATCATTTTGTAATAAATTATTATATCATCTAATAAGATGACGAGCCAAAACGTGACAAAATTATTAAAATTTTAAAAAATAATTTTAAAATTATTCCTTCGTATTATTATATCATTATTGACATGACAAAACAAGTAATGATAATAATCGGTGTAAAAACAGATAACAATCGCATACAAAAAATTTAATAACTTTTTAATTAAATACTATTAAAGAGTAAAATTAATACAATTTAGGAATATAAAATTTAAATTGATATAATTAAAAGTAATAAAAAATATTTTCATTTTAAAAGATATAAAAATAAATTAATATAATTAAAAATAATAATTTCAAATAATGTTTTTGTTGGGTACCTTTTCTTATGGTTAAAACTATATTAATCTCGTTGTCAGAAATCATAATTTGCACTGCCACCAACCAAATTAAAAAAGTTTAGAATATTATATACATGTATAATGTGAATCAAAGTAATTTTAGTTTTACTCAGGATAATGGGTTTTAATTTTTAATTAAGAATATGATTAATCGTTTTTTTTTTTTCATTTTATTTTTTTTTAAATTATAAATTCGAGTCAATTTATATTACATATTTAATTTTTATAAATTAATTTTTAATGATTTTTATGTATAAGATATTTTATTTAATATATATACAATTTTTTAAGTAAAATTTTTTATTTTTTTAATGGTTTTATTTATGATTTAAAAATTTTTTTTTTCGTGATTTTAGTAATATATCTGGATCAAATTTATTTATATGAATTAAGATATTTTTTTTTTTAAAAAAAATTCCAATGTGAGATTAAACACTTCCCTCACGTTTTCAGTTAAAGTGACGAATCCCAAATCTCGTACACGAGAGTAACAATGTCCATTAAAACACTAAAAATATGAGCAGACAACAAAGAGTGTGATTAAAGCATTAGCTTGTAATAACGTAAAAAGATTGCTCGAGGTTTAAGACTTGATCATGGGGAATGAACAACATTCTTTTGTCATAAAACTCGAATTCTTTCGATTTTATTTAACTCAATAACACATGTTTTTATTATTATGATTACAGTAGTATTTGTTCTTGAGTATACTCCCAACTATTAGACATTGATCGCTCAATCACTGTGTTACATTACTAGCGCTTGAATATGTGACCTTCAAGAACAACAATTGTTCCTTAACCATTAAGGCAAGATGATTTGTGTTCCAAGATGATGTTTAATACTCCGGAATACGGCTAGACTGGCAAAAAGACCTAATTGAAATAATATCAATAGTTGAAGGACTCAATTAGAATTTTTTTGAAAATTTGGATCAAAATAGAATTTAGATATAATTTGGGGACGTTAGTGCAAATCACCCTAATTATATATATGGTACTTAGTATTTTCATAAGTGTTGCTTATTTTATAATGTATTCAATTTGGAACAAATAAAATCAAACAATTGCAAGGCAAAATAAATTCTATTTTTAAAAACTCTGTTCAATTTGTGATAGTTACATTAGAACTGAAAATATAAGCATCCATGGATGCATCCATCTCAACTAATCCACATAGTGATCTTGTCTACTTCCTGCCCCTTGCCGGAAGGAATATCGAATACTCGATCCATCATCTTCATCTTCTTGTTTATGTATAACCAAACCCTAATTACCATGAACGTGCCGCTAACCAAGTTTCCGATGGGATGGTATCATTTGCATTGCCGTGGTCGAAAATTGTCAGTGGATAGAAGAGAGCTGAACAAAGTTTCCAACCTTGTTGCTCCGGGGCCGGGTTTGATGACTGTTGTATTACCGATAACAGAACAAGGATCACTCCCATTCTGCCCACTTCCTACACACCAACCACCAGGAGTAAACATGTCTGGACCCCGAGACAAGAGCTCGGAGTCGATCTTGTCTAGAACCGGATCATCCAGAGGGAACTTTCTCGCGAAAGGGGCATTGCTGTTAATCATCCTTTCCATGTCGTCAAGCTTGAGGAGATGAGGATGCTGCTTAGGAGGGTTATCCCATGATATAAAATGGAGGTCACTGTTTACCGTAGTGTTACGGAATTCTTGAGCATTACAAATCACGGTGTGGAAGTAACCTTCCGGAGAAGATAAAAAGTTAGCATAGTACATGAGGACCGTTCGAGGTAGGTTGTCCCATCCCCAAATGCAGTAGTCGATAAATGGTCGAGAAAGTGCCATCCAAGCAGAACCTATCACAGAACAAGAGATGCCTGTCAGAGATACAAGCTAATGCAGATACCGTGAACATGTACACAAGGACATCCAAGTTATGAGTATGCAAAATTCCCTAGATGCATATTTCTCCTAAAAGAACTCAGTTCCTACACGTTTTAAGCAGAAGCAAAATAGTGAACTGATAGCAATAGACTTCACTGCATAATCGACACGTTCCATACAATTTGGAAATAATTTGGTCTGTGTTCCTCCCTAGAAATCCTCTATGCCGGCAGCAACGCATTCTTTGTGTGCTTTTATTAATGATGCTGCAAACTACGTGCTTAGTCAAGTGAAGCAGTTGGACATATCATTTACAAATCTACATACCTATCCACTTCGGAGCACAAACTCCTGAATCATGTTCTTGTGATGATATAAAAAGTATAAACACGAACATAACCATCCTCTAAATAACCACATCGATAATCTTCGTTCGCACAATTCGAAATAAGAGAACAGAAAAGGGAAGTTGTTTATTCTCCATAGTCCACCAAATTGATCTCAGATCATGAGAATATAACAATCAGATAGTACTTTTGACCTCTAACTTGCTAAATAAAGAATCGCAAATTCGAAACCGGATATTCCATTTTCAACCTTAATTCCACTATTCTGACAATTTAAACAAGCCTATCCAGTGAAACATAATCTAAAAGGACCATTCAAATCTTTCAGACATCATTAAATAACGATTAACTAAACATAACTAAATATAGTAACCAACACAAAACTTTAAAAAAATTTGAAGGTTTCAACATGTTTGCCTGTAAAGAGTTTGAATGCAGTAGGCACACTTCTCCTTTGAGTAACCCAAAACACATCAGATTTCTTCACACTATACAACCCTGGATCTATTATAATTGGCTTTGCTCTATGAAACCTGCCATTAACAGCAACAAAAAAAAAACAATAATCACTCAGTTTCCATAAATAAAACATACCCAAAAGTGGAAACTTTGAGCATAATTGAAATCTAATTGTTTCAAAAGTACTCACTCTTTCCACCCAATATTGCTTGTATGATCAATGAAATTCAGATCCCTTGGCAAGTTTGAAAATGTGTGAAACAGATCTGAAAGAAAATGAGGTAAAATAATGATTTTTCAAACCAGAAAATGGGATAAAATCAAATCTTGGAATACCCAAACTCACCATCTTGAGTAACAAGGGGATAATCAGAAGCACTGAGATTAACAAACCAATCCCAATCTCCACCTTCTTTCAACAAAATTGCAGCAGCGTGAAGGGTATTTGCAACCATAGTTGGACCTCTATAAGTAACCAAATTAGCTTTCACGATCATCCGAACATTCCCAAATTTGTTAAACAGTTGAAGATCTTTCACATACTTCTCCAGATCGAGCCTCTCTTCGGAGCTAGCTTCCCGGTCGAGATGAACCACGTACTGATTCAAAGGATGGTAAAGGGCTAAAAGGGTCCTTCTCAGCATCCGGCCATCTCCGGCGGAGCCCGAAATGAGGTAAGCAAAGCGGGGAGGTAGAGGGAGAGAGGAAACAGGGATGGGTTTGAGTTGGCTCTCAGCAAAAGGGGAGGAGCCTCCGCCGGCGGAGGGATAGTAGAAGAAAAGAAATGGGGAACCGCCGAAAGAGGTCAACGTTGTTAAAAAGAGTAAGAACAATGAAACGATGGAGCCAACAGCTAATGGCAAGATCCATTTCCGCTCCATTGCTTGATTACTGTTGTGGCGAAACTGCGAGTAATAGGTTCTTAATTTCTTCATTCTTTTTTCAAGCTTTTTTCTTCTTCTTTTGTTGGGTTTTCTCTCCTTATTCTGTTGTTTGGATCGAAGGAAAGCGTGAGGGAAAATTTGAGAACTGATCTAATCTATCCGTGAATGTTACAATTGCTGGTTTGGGAGTGAAATTTTAGAGCTGCTTTATTTTTCCTCAGGTGTGTTAGATACAGAAAGAACAATTTACCGCCGTCAAAAACGGGATTTACGGGAGAACAAGAGCATTAAAATGGAGTAGAATTGAAATTATTATAAAAATTATTAAAAATTTGATATTAATTTTTTATAAATATTAATATAATTTCGGTATATATTATTTTTTAATAAAAAATTAAAATTTTTAATATATATTAAATTTTTTTTGTAAAAGTACAAAAACTTTGATATATATAAAAAACCATACATAAATTTTATAATTTTTATAACAATTTCGATAACTAACTAAATTTTAGTTAGGGTGTTCAAATAGTCGGCTAAATCGAAGTAACTAGTTAAATTAAATTAATTCGGTTAAACGGTCGGTCATCGAATTTTGTTCGATCGGTGAGTAGTTAAATTTTTTTTAAAGTTCGATTAGCGATTAATTCAGTTTGAAATCGGTTAATTAACCGAAGTTTTTATTATATATATATATATTTGTTTTTAGTCATTAAACTTTTTAAAATTATAAAATATCTTTAAACTTTATCAAATCAGTATAAAATAATAATTAAATTTATTAAAAAATATTCATTAAATTTTTCAATAATTTATAATGTATAATAAATTAATGATCAATTTATAATGATTTGATAAGTTTAATGGTTGTTTTATAAGTTTTAAAAGTTCGATGGCTAAAAAGACTATTTTAACATAGTTGAGTGATCATTTGTGTAATTTACTTAAAATTTTATAACAAATTTTGGTTAACTGAATTAACCAAAATTTGTTCGGTTCGTTTAATATATTTCTAAAAATTTCGGTTTAATTAACGATCAAAGATTTAAAAAGTTCGATTAATTCGGTTTTTGGTAATTTGGTTCGGTAATCGACCGAATTAACCATTTGAACACTTCTAATTTTAGCCTCATTTTAAGGAGAAATTATATCATTAATCATTCTCATCACCTTATCCATGAGACCAACCAATCAAATGTATCCATTTAATTAATTTTTATCTTATTTTTTTATCAAGTAAAATTCACTTAATAAAAAATTGAGATAAAAATATTAATTAAATAAATATGTTTAATTAATTAATCTCATAAATAATTTAACATAAATGATCTATAATATAATTTTTCTATTTTATAATGTCTTACGTTAAAAAATACATTTATGACAGTTCATTTAAGTGTTATATATTTTTCTTAGTAAGAATAAAATCTCAATACCTTTTTTTTAATAGGAATATTTTTTTTTAAAATGCTACTCATTTTTATTAAATTCATATAAAATTATAATTATATCGTAATCAAAAATAAAATAATTGGATTAAAAATCTAAAAATTCTTACGCTCAAAAATAAAGAAAAATAAAATTTCTATGAAAATAAGCATACTAATAAAATTTAGAAGCTTTCTGAATCTCCTTGTCTCTGTCCAAACGAGACGCATAGTGAAGAAAGGAGTTGTAGGCGATCCAACTGTCGTACAAAATGTATCGTTACTCAGAACTGATTTTATAGGCAAACAATCATCAACCAAGTGGGGATAAGTCTTTTCCAAGTGATTACCGACAAAAATAATAATTCAGAAACTAGTATCGATTCAATCTCTGTGCGAACAACAATCAATCGCTAGGGTATGCTGCAATATGCCATAAGGACAAACGAATCAAATCCCAAAACAAAAACATGTCACAAAGACAGAAAAAAGTGTGTCACAAAAACAAAAAAAATAAAGATTCTTATTAAAATAAAACAAAAAAATAATAAATCCGGTGATCGATAACCAATATTAAAATTGATTGTCGACCACTAATTAAAGGGAACGATCAAAATAAAAAACGAAAAAAAAAAATCAAATTTTGAAAGAAAAAGCGGCTGCTAGGATTTTTTTCGGTAGGAATAAAATCTTAATATCTAAATATAATAGTAACTGAATAAATACATCAATAACTTTGGAGTTACTGACAAAAATTTGACTTTATTTTTATTATATAAGATTGTGTCACATTTACTATGTGAGTGGAAGGTAAAATTTATATAAAATTGTTCTTTAAATTAAAATAGATGTTTTTTAAGACAAGGATTAATATGTTTTAAAGACGGTTACTTTTTTATTATCCGGAGATATTTATGTTTTTAAGTCAAGTATTGAGTTTAAATTTATATCAGATAAAATATTATGAATATTTTAATTATTTAATCGATTAGTGGATCTATAAAGATGGTTATCTTTTATAAGGGGATTAGCTTTTCTAAATACTACACATATTATAAGAAGAATGGTAGGAAAATTATATATTTAGTACCTTTTGTATTACTGTTTTGATATTTCAATTATTATTTTTGGTAAAATAACATTTGATTTTATGTTTTTGTTTTATTTTGGTACTTCTAACTTTTTAAATTAATAGAACTGGTGATGTAGTTTGAGTTAATAATAGTTTTAGTTTGAAAACTTATATGATCTATCAGTTTAGTCTAAAATTCTATCCATTTAGAAATTAATTTATTTTTTATTAAAAATATAAATTCTTCATTTTCTTCATCCTCCATTCGAATACTTTTTTGAGTTTTGAAATTTAAAATCACGCTAGGTTTAAGAATCAATAGAAGTTAATCATGGATCCATTAAAGGACCTAAACTCCACGATTGAGACACGGATAAGAATAAAAAAGCTACTTGACTTTTAGAAAATATACATGTAGGGCTACTTGATTTAGTGCATTAAATAACAATTATAATTGTGAGAAAAAAATTATGTTTTTTTTTTTTAATAATTTTTAGTTGGGGAAGGAACATTTGTTTTTAATGGGCTTTGAAGTCATAACCTAAAACAGAAAAAAAATATTAACTAAAATTTTTAATTATTTAGAGATTATAGACAAAAAGATAATGATTTTGGAAAAATAAATTAACATTTAATGAATTCACATCAATTTTACAAAGTATTTTGTATAAAATAAGTCTTTTTCAAAATGTAAATATATTTCTTTCTATAAAGTACAAATAAATCAAAATTTTAAAGATATATAATTATTTTATTTTATATTTCCACATAATAAATTAATAATTTTATTTGATCAACAACATCAAATAAATTATATAAAATATAATCTTAAAATTAAAATATATATAGATAAAATCAAGTTACACAATGTAAAACTTAAAACGTTTTTTAGATTATTGGATAACTTAAATGGATGGTTCAAATTAACTCTTTAATTTTTTCATAAATTATAATCTTTACATAACCAACTGTTAATCTGAGTCATCCATTTTAGTCATCCAACAATCCAAAAAACGTGTAAAACTTGATTTTACACTGTATAACTTGATCATATCTCATATATACTACTTATAAATTTGAGAATATAAATATTACGATCAACTACCTTTAGATTAAATTATTAGAGCTCTCAGTTGCAAATTTTTTTAAGTTATATATCCGAAAATTATTAAAAATAAATTTTCTCCCTCCCTCTTTCTTTTCATGTAGAAATTATTTAAAATATATATACAAATGTTGTGATGCAACAACCTACTATTTGACTCAAATTATAGGTTATTGGGCACACACATTGTTTGGTTTCTTTATGACCTACTAAAATGCTAGAAATCACCCTAACACATAACCTACTACTCAACAACAACAACAAAAACTTAATCCTAAACATGGGAGGTAATTATCAGCTATAAACATAAAAATATATAAATCTTAATTTATTAATTAAAATATTTAAATAATTATTTAACTCGACTGAAATTTAAAATAAAAAAAAGATAATCGCATGATCGAATAGAAGTTCAAGCAAGTCCCTATCGTATAGGGAGACAACACCGTCCTAAAGGTAGTGGCTGTCATTGGATAGTTTCACTTAGGGGTGAATACTTGATCATGTCAAGTTAAAAATTTTGAATTAATTAAATTTATGAATTTTATTTTATAATTCAAATTTTATTTAAAATTTTATGAATAGATTTTATAAAATTCGACTCGAGTTGTTTGATACTAACCAATTATAATTTAAATAATTTTTTATAACCATAAACGATACATATATATATTCCTTAGTATTTTTTATATATGATATACATATACAAGACAAAGTTGATGGAGTCAACTCGAACTTTGAAATCAATCCGTTAATTACTACATATTTTTAGTTATTTGAAGTCTAAATTTATAATTTAAAATTTATTTAAATTTTTTAAAACCAAATTAAATTTATAAAATTATTTTATGTTAGTAAAAATTCGATTTTTAATAGCTCATTCAAAAAAAAAATCAATTAAACTTACAAGGCCCCAGACATCCTGTGTTGGGCTGAACTTTGTAAGAAAAAAGCAACGAGCCCAATTCGATCACATAAATCAAAAGAAGGGAATCTAAGGCTACGTGGCATAATATAATTACTCCATCATTCCAAAGACACTTCTACGTAAAGTACCAGATTTTTCTCTCCTCAATTTTGATGCCACAGCGACAAAGGTGCACAATACGCACCCCTTCTAACAGTATAAATAGAGAAAACCTCCGTTGTTAAACCTTCTTCAGATTTTCTCATTTCTCTCAGAAATTTGTTCACTTTCTATCGTATCTTGTAACAACCTTAAACCAATTAACCAAATGGAGAGCAAAGAAAGGAAAATTTCAGAGGAAGAAAGAGGAGAAAACAGAATAAAGAAGAAGATAAATTCAGTTTCATTCAAGGATATCCAATGCGACATCAGGACATAGATTTCTATTTAAAAAGACTCAAGAAAGTACTGTTCATATTTTTTTAGATTCAAGCTGGGCAGGCGAACTGACAGAAAGAAGATCAACTAATGGCTATTGTTCATTTGTTTGGGGAAATCTAGTGACTTGGAGAAGTAAGAAACAAACAGTTGTATCTAAAAGCAGTGCTGTAAAACTAAAATTGATTTTGATATAACAAATAAGTGTAAGGATTATTTTGAAATAAATTTTTTAAGTCCCTAAGTCAAAGTTTGATTTCTAAATTAAAACCAAGAACTTTGAAATACTCTTACAAGCTATTTTTACACGAGGGTATCGATACCATGAGGACAGGTATCGATACACCTGAGATTTTTCAAGGCTTGTTCTTGAGATCAAGAACAGGTATCGAAACAAAGTTCGATACCAAAACTTTCTTCCAACCAATGTTTCGATACTAGTATCGAAACATCTTGGTTAATTTTCAAATTATTTTTAAATTCTAAAAATATGACTCCTGGTATCGATACAGGTATCGATACACCCTTAATCCCCAACGACTATTTTCAAGCATTAAATGAGTCGACCGTTAGTGTTAGTTAAATTTTGATTGATGGTTAGCCAGTATCGAAACAAGGTTCGATACTGAGCATCACAGAAACTTTTTATATCGAAACAGGTATCGATACACCCCTTATTAAATGTACAACGACTCTTTCTATTTCTGGCTTATTTCGAAATAGGTACTCGTATTTCGAAACCACCTGCTGCAGAGTGCATTTATGATGGAAAGATGAAGCTCCAACGTCTCTATTTACTTTCCCAACAACCTCAACGGTTAGAAATCAATGAGAAGGTATAAAAAGAAGCTTTTTCAACAACATTAAGCAAGTATTAAACCTCAAGCAACATCCAAGCAAATCAAATCCAACTCCAAGCACTTACTGCATATCCTAGCCTCCCAACTTGTGGTCTTAATTTGATTCTTGTAATTCTTAAGTTTGAGGAGAGTTAATTTTCATTTGGAGCATATATTTCTTGTGAGAGAATTTCTTTTAGCCCTTTACTTCTCTTGTAACTTCTTGTGAGGTTGAAATCAATTTTGGGTAGAAAATTGATTTGTTTGTAAAGGTTATCCCTTGAACCTAGAAAAAGATTGAATTCAATAGTGAATTGGTTCAAAATCCTTAGTGGGAGCTAAGGTAGTGGATGTAGAGCTTGTTCGAAGCTTGAACCACTATAAATTCTTTGTTCTTCAACTTTAGCATTTTTACCGAAAATTTTATCCCAAACTTTTAAATTGTCAATTCACCCCCTCTTGGCCATCTTACAAGATTGAGCAACTCAACAATTGGTATCAGAGCCTAATCTTTGAAGAGATTCAAATCTATCAAAGAAGATCCAAGGCGTTTTTGATCAAATCTACATGTCAAAGATCTAATAGCCTCCACCTCCGGTTCATGGAATGAATCACACTCCATCAACAAGCCGCCCTTCTTCAATGGGGACAACTATCCCTATTGGAAGAATAGGATGAGGCTATTCATCAATTCAAATGATTATGTCCTTTGGGATATAATCAAGAATGGACCCTCAATTCCAATGAAGCAAGAAGGAGACCGGCAAGTACCAAAAAGAAGAAATGAGATGACCGATGAAGAAAGAAGGAGGATGTCCACAAATGACAAAGCTCTCCACATCCTCTTTTGTGCACTAGGGCCCGACATTTACTCCAAGATGTCTTCATGTACAAGTGCCAAAGTTTGGGACTCTTTAGAGACCACCTATGAGGGCACCAATGATGTTAAGGAAACCAAGATTGGTCTACTCAATCTAAGTTATGAGAACTTCAAGATGGAGCCGGTTAAAGACATTACCAAAATGTTCAATAGATTCTCGGTGATTATAAATGGTCTAAAGGGTTCCGATGAGATCATTCCGGAAGAAAAGCTTGTTCGAAAGCTTATCAATTCTCTTCCCGAATCTTGGGATAGCAAGAGGACGACTATCATAGAAGCCAAGGACCTCAAGACTCTCAAACTTGATGCTCTTGTGGGATCTCTTCTCACCCATGAGATCATGAAGAAAGGAAGAGAATAGGAGAAAAAGAATGAAGGGGTGAAGATTGAAAATAGGTAAGTTGAGAAAAAGAAGCAAGAGATTGCTCTTAAAGCTTCATGTTCACAAGAAAAAGTGGATACTAGTGAAGAAGAAGAGCTAGAGGAATTGGCCATGATGGCCAAAAGATTCACTAGGCTTATGAGGACAAATAAGAATAGAAGATTCCAAAGAAAGAGAGACTTCAAGGCAAAGGTCAAAGAAGAGGAGAAAGATCAAATCATTTGCTATGAATGCAAGAAGCCCGGTCACATTAGGACCGATTGCCCTTTATACAAAAGGAAGAATTTTGAGAAGAAGAAGAAACAAAAGGCTCATGTTGTAACTTGGAGTGATGAGGAGTCATCATTCGATGAGGACAATGAAGTAGCCAACTTGTGTCTTATGGCTCTTGATGAGCCTAAGGTAACCCTCCAACCATCTTGTAATGATTTATCTTATGATGAACTTTATGATGCCTATGATGAATTACAAGATGTGTATGATGAGTTGGTTTTAAAGTTCAAAGAATCAATTTTGAAAAGCAAGAAAACCATTTCCGATTTAGAAATAAAAAATGATTCTTTGACAAAAACAATCTTGGATTTGGAAGAAAAGGTTGTTGATTTAAATGATGGTTTAAAATTTTTTCAAAAAGAAAATGTCGATTTGAACAACCTTATTTCTAGTTTGAGTGAAAGTCACCACAAGGTGGTGAATGAGCTTAAGGAACAAATCAAAGTGGTTGGGAGTCCAACTTTTAAAAAAGGAAGCTCTTCAAAACCCAACCATGTGAAAAATAATTTTTATGACCACAAACAAAGAAATTTTCAAAGGCATTCTAGGCATAGAAGAATTAGAAGTGTTTGGGTTCTCAAGAAACTCATTGTTTCTAATAATTTAAATGCCATTGCTTCTTGTATTCCCAAGGGAACCAAGATTTTAGGTACTAACACTCATGGACCCAAAATGGTTTGGGTACCAAAAATCAAACACTAAATCTTGTTTGTAGGTTGAGCATTGCTTCAAGGTCAAAGCTTCAAGTCAAAACATGTGGTACCTTGATAGTGGATGCTCAAGGCATATGACCAGAGACAAGGGACGTTTTAAGGAGTTAGAGCTCAAAAAGGGTGGAGTAGTAACTTTTGGTGACAACTCCAAAGGCCAAATTAAGGGTATTGGCTCTATTGGTAATCACTCCTCTATTTTTATTGAAAATGTCTTGCTTGTTGATGGTCTTAAGCATAATTTGTTGAGCATTAGTCAATTATGTGATAAGGGTTTCTATGTTTCCTTTGATAAAAGTGGTTGCAAAATAATTGACATAGAATCCAATAGAATAATGCTCATAGGTCATCGCATAGGAAATATTTACATGGTGCATTTAGATGACATTAATCTTTCTCATGCATGCTTAGCTGCTAATGATGAAAATGATGCATGGTTATGACATAGAAAATTAGGGCATGCTAGCATAAGTGTTCTAGAGAAACTAGCCTCCCAAAATCTAGTTAGAGGCTTACCTAAGCTCAAGTTTTCCCTAGATAAAATTTGTGATGCATGTGTTAAGGGTAAACAAAAGAGAGTTTCTTTTAAATCCATTAATGATGATTACTCTAGATACACTTGGGTTCTATTTTTGAGTACTAAAGATGAAGCCTTAGAAAAATTCATCACATTTTCAAACCTTTCTCAAAATGAACTTGATCAAAGAATTTCTCATATTATAAGTGATCATGGAACGAAATTTCAAAATCTAGGTTTTTAGAATTTTTATAATGAAAATGGGATTAGCCACAATTTTTCGGCTCCTCACACTCCTAAATAAAACGGGGTTGTTGAGAGGAAAAATCAAACTTTAGAAGAAATAGCTAGAACCATGCTTTGTGAAAATAATTTACCTAAGTACTTTTGGGCGGAAGCCACAAACACTTCTTGTTATATTATAAATCGAGTAATGATTAGGCCTATTTTAAAGAAAACTCCTTATGAGATTTTAAAATCTAAAAAGCCTAACATTAGCTATTTTTATCCATTTGGATGCAAGTGTTTTGTTTTAAATAATGGAAAAGACAATTTAGCTAAATTTGATGCAAAAAGTGATGAAGCTATTTTTCTTGGTTATGCTTTAAATTCTAAGGCTTATAGAGTTTTCAATAAAAGAACCTTAGTTGCAGAAGAGTCGATACATGTGGTTTTCGATGATAACCTCCTTCCTAGGAAGGATTCTTGTGATGATGATGATGTAGGAATCATTAAAACCATTGATGATGGACAAGCATCTAAGGTGGATGAGGTTCCAAGCAATGAGGAAGCACAAGATCCTCCAATAGAAGCTTTAGGAAATGTAAAGCTTGAAGAAAAGGAAGTGGGGTACCCAAGGGAGTTCAACTATGTCAAAAGTGGTGAAATCTTGGATGATCCATCCAAAGGGGTAACTACTCGTTCTTCTCTTAGATTAATGAATCATTTTGCATTTATCTCATACATAGAGCCTAAAAATATCAATGAAGTCTTAAATGATGATTTTTGGATTTTGGCTATGCAAGAAGAGTTAAATCAATTTGAGAGAAGCAATGTATGGACATTAGTTGATAGGCCTAGTAATAAATCTACTATAGGAACTAAATGAGTTTTTAGAAACAAACTAGATGAGAGTGGTAACATAGTGAGAAACAAAGCTAGATTAGTTGCTCAAGGTTACACTCAAGAGGAAGGAATAGATTTCGATGAAACTTATGCACCCGTAGCTAGAATGAAAGCCATTAGGATGCTACTTGCATTTGCATGTTATCATGATTTCAAGCTTTTTCAAATGGATGTCAAAAGTGCTTTCTTAAATATTTTTATAAATGAAGAAGTGTATGTTGAACAAACACCGGGTTTTGAAAATCCAAATTTTCCAAACCATGTTTTTAAACTAACAAAAGCTTTATATGGTTTAAAACAAACTCCTAGAGCTTGGTATGAAAGGCTTTCAAACTTTTTGATAGAAAAGGGCTTTAAAAAGGGAAAGGTGGACATTACACTTTTTATAAAGAGATTTAAAAATGACATCTTAGTAGTTCAAATTTATGTTGATGATATAATTTTTTAATCTACTAATGAATGTTATTGTCAAGAATTTTCTAAGCTTATGCAAGGTGAATTTGAGATGAGCATGATGAGAGAACTCTCATTCTTTTTGGGACTCTAAATCAAGCAAAAGAAGGATGACACCTTCATCAATCAAGCCAAGTACATTAAAGATATGCTCAAGTTTGGTTTGGAGCATGTCAAACCTCAAGCCACTCCTATGAGCCCATCTACTAAGCTTGACAAGGATGAAAGAGGTAAGTGTGTTGATTCCAAATTATATAGATCCATTATAGGTTCTTTGTTTTACCTTACCGTAAATAGACCGAATATCATGTTTAGTGTTTGCTTGTGTGCTAGGTTTCAAGCTAGTCCTAGAGAATCACACCTTGTAGCCATTAAGAGAATCTTTAGGTACCTTAGAGATACACCTTGTTTAGGTCTTTGGTATCCTAAAGCTTCTTCTTTTGATCTTCATACCTATTCGGATGCGGATTATGAAGGTTGTAAGATAGATAGGAAAAGTACTTCCGGAACTTGTCAATTCCTAGGTAGTATGCTCATATCTTGGTTCTCTAAGAAACAAAATAGTGTAGCTCTATCTACCACTGAAGCGGAGTACATATCCTTAGGGAGTTGTTGTGCACAAGTTTTATGGATGAAGCAACAACTCTTAGATTATGACATTAAGGTAGAAACCATTCCCCTCAAGTGTGATAATACTAGTGCCATATGTCTTACCAAGAACCCCATTCAACACTCTAGAACCAAACACATAGAAATTAGACACCACTTTATTAGAGATCATGTGTCTAAAAATGATGTTGCTTTAGAGTTTATTGACACCTCGAATCAATTAGAGGACATCTTTACTAAACCTTTGGATAAGGAGTGTTTTTGGACCCTTAGGAGGGAGTTAGGTTTAACTAGCCTACCTTGACTTCCTAAGTGTCATCGTTTTGCTTATCTTGCTTGAATCTTGATTTCAATCATGATTGTGTTATTTTTGTATCTTGATGCTTCTATGCATATTGCTAGGGGGAGTATGAACTTACTCATGCACAATAAACATGTCATTATATCATATGCATGCTTCTAGGAGCTTTAGAGACTCATTTCTAGCACTTTTAGTAACCAAAATGCAAAGCTAAGGTCGAAGGTATCGATACAGCTAACGCCTGTTTCGATACCTATTCATTAGCCCATCTGTGTTTTTGGTTGGGAAGAACAGGCATCGATTCTAGCTTCGATACTTGTGTTTCGATACTAGCATTGAAATAGGGTGTTTCGATACCGGTATCGATACTCGAGGAAAAAAGTTGTTTTAAAACACTTTAAAACCTAATTTTAATTACATTAAAACACTTCCCAAATATATCCATCAAACCCTAGTCGGCCCCTCTTATAAAATCCTCTCAAATTCGGTGTTCTTAACTCAAAATCTCAACGATTTCTTTGAGGGTTTTGATTCAAAACTTCAACTCCTACTCTATATCATCAATCCGTGCTTCACAATCGATCAATTCATCCTAATCTACACTCAAGGTATATTTTCGAAAAACCTTAATTTCGTTTGGGTTTAGTTTGTTAAAATTTAGATTTTGAACATTTTTTTAAATGTCTATTGTATGAGTTTTGATAATCCTACGAAATTGTTTCAAAATCCCAATTTTTTTTCGAATATAAATCCTTTTTCGTATATTTTTTGGTTTTTCAAAGTTTTTGATAAACTCTCAAATACCTTGAATTGTTAGATTACTACATAGGATTGAATTTGTCTATACAAGCATACATATTGTTTTTATCTAATCCAATTTTTTTTATATCCATCCTAGATAATGGCACCTAAGAAGCAATCTCGTACCGAAGCCTGATCTTCATCATCATCTCGTGTTGCACGAGTTGATTTTGAGAAAATCTTTGCCAAAATTTTGGACAATAATCGTAGATTGGACAACTACAATCTTTTTCGCAACTATCCTCTCAAAAAGGAAAGATGTGTGGACGTTCAATTCATCACTTCATACAAATTTCCTTTTAAATACTATGACCGACTCATCGAATGGAAGTTCTTGAGGTTTCTCACCCATACCGGCAAGTTCTTTTCAACTTTTGTCCTTATCTTTTACTCCAATACCAAATGTATTTTATCTCCGGACAATAGCAAAGTAGTGGATATTGAATCCTATCTCATGGGCAAGTCCTTCACTATTAATGTCTCTACTTTTGTTGATGTTTTTGTTCTTGAGGATAAGAGTGTTGAGAATGAAGATTCTCTTGCTCCTTTCACCCTATCGGTTACATCTCTTGACGCACACGATCGCTTTCTCTATCTTATCATCTCTTGGTGGATTCATCCATCAAATGGTAGATATTCTTGGATCCGTCAAGTGGATAGCTTTTGGATCACATGCTTCCGTGATGGTGTTCAACCTAACCTTGCTCGGATCGTCTTCTCAGACATTGTGTGGCATGTCCAAAACCATGCTACTCTTCTTGTTCAATCTTTTCCTTATGCTTGCATTCTAAGCACCATCTTTTTGCATTTGGAAATAGATTGTTCTTTTGACAAAGTGGGATGCTTGAAAGAACTCATTGGAGAAACATCTCTCAACCGTGCTCACTTTGTTTATGTTTCTAATGGTGAGTGGACTCGAGGTGCTCCTCCTTCTCCTCCTCATACTCCTATTGATCCGGAACCTCTTCATCAATTTGACATGTTGACCTTTCTCACGACGAGGTTCGACTCTCTAAACGCCCGTTTGGATTTCATGGATGGAAAACTTGACATTCTTTCCACTCAATTCAATTCGGGTTTCGAGACCATCAATACTAGGATGACGAGCCTAGAGACTCAAGGACACTCCTTGAGGGTATCTCTTGAAGCTCTTCGTCAAAGCCAAAGACTCAACAATGATGGTAATCAAGATCAAGAGGAAGAAGAAGATGAGGATGATGATGACGGAATCGATGGTGATGACATGGCCGAAGATTGATCTTTGATCTTTCTTATGCTTTGCTTTTAGCTCTTAGGACTAGTCATGATGCATTCATATTAGAACTTATGCACTTATTTCCCTATGTTTTTATTTTTATTGTTGTTGGATTTCTTTTTGGATACTTTGCTTGCTATGGATTATGTTATGAACTATTATTATCCTTAATATTATGTTTGCTTTATTTATTGCCTTGGTTATCATTGATTTTGATCTAACAAAAAGGGGAAGAAAGTTTTATGTTTTTAAGTTTAGGAAACCATTCATCACTTGTTAAAATTGGTTTTAAAGTGCACATATTAAGGGGGAGTCTTTCAAATCTTATTTCAAACTTAAATTTTTTAAATGGTTTTGTTATATCAAAAACGGGGAGATTGTAAAACTAAAATTGATTTTGATATAACAAATAAGTGTAAGGACTATTTTGAAATAAATTTTTAAGTCCCTAAGTCAAAGTTTGATTTCTAAATTAAAATCAAGAACTTTGAAATACTCTTACAAGCCATTTTTATACGAGGGTACCGATACCATGAGGACAAGTATCGATACACCTGTGATTTTTCAAGACTTGTTCTTGAGATCAAGAACAGGTATCGAAACAAGGTTCGATACCAAAACTTTCTGTCAACCAATGTTTCGATACTGGTATCGAAACATTTTGGTTAATTTTCAAATTATTTTTAAATTCTAAAAATATGACTCCTGGTATCGATAGAAGTATTGATAAACCCTTAATCCTCAACGACTATTTTCAAGCATTAAATGAGTCGACCGTTGATGTCAGTTAATTTTTGATTGATGGTTAGCCAGTATCGAAACAAGGTTCGATACTGATCATCACAGAAACTTTTTGTATCGAAACAGATATCGATACACCCTTATTAAATGCACAATGACTCTTTCTATTTCTGGCTTGTTTCGAAACAGGTACCCTGTTTTCGATACCACTTGCTGCAGAGTGCATTTATGATGGAAATATGAAGCTCCAACGTCCCTATTTACTTTTCCAACAACCTCAACGGTTAGAAATCAATGAGAAAGTATAAAAAGAAGCTTTTTCAACAACATTAAGCAAATATTGAACCTCAAGCAACATCCAAGCAAATCAAATCCAACTCCAAGCACTTATTGCATATCCTAGCCTCCCAACTTGTGGTCTTAATTTGATTCTTGTAATTCTTAAGTTTGGGGAGAGTTAATTTGTATTTGGGGCATATATTTCTTGTGAGAGAATTTCTTTTAGCCCTTTACTTCTCTTGTAACTTCTTGTGAGGTTGAAATCAATTTTGGGTAGAAAATTAATTTATTTGTAAAGGTTATCCCTTGAACCTAGAAAAAGGTTGAATTCAATAGTGAATTGGTTCAAAATCCTTAGTGGGAGCTAAGGTAGTGGATGTAGAGCTTGTTCGAAGCTTGAACCACTATAAATTCTTTGTTCTTCAACTTTAGCATTTTTACCGAAAATTTTATCCCACACTTTTAAATTGCCAATTCACCCCCCTTTTGGCCATCTTTCAAGAATGATCAACTCAACAAGTGCTGAAGCAGAATATAGGGCTTTAGCATTAGGAATGTGTGAAGGAATTTGGTTATTAAAGCTACTAAAAGAGTTAGATGTGAACCAATAGAAAAAGTTTGAGATTTTTTGTGATAATCAGTCTGTCATATAAATTGCTCGAAATCTAGTTCATCATTATAGGACGAAACATGTGGAGATTGATATACATTTTATCTCAAAAAAGATTAATAATGGGACAATTTCTTTATCCTATGTTCGTATAAAAGAACAAGTGACAAACGTGTTTACAAAAGCATTACCAAAAGGTTCTTTCGACAAGTTTCTATTCAAGTTAGGAATATACAATATATATTCTCCAACTTAAGGGGAGTGTAAGATTATATATATATAGTACTAGTAGAAATTTGAGCTAAAATCTATTACTTAGAGATAATTTTAGTAGAATTAAAAGTCTTAAGTTAATAGGATTAAAAGCCTAAAGTAATTAGGACTTCTAATTCCATTCAAAGTTCTATTCTAAAGCCTATAAAAAGGCATTAACTTGTGTAAACAAAATCATTCATTCAACGACAAAAAATCAACTATTCTTTTTATTCCTTTTCACAAAAAGCTTAAATTTTCTTTTTTTTACATTATTTTATTTTTCTATAAAGTTGGAAATTAATTTTCTACGGAGACATATCAACTTGGTGTTAGAATCAAAGATGGGTTGTACTACAAGTTCACGAGATTCCGTGACCAGGTTAATATTCAACTTTCTATAAATAAGCAAAAGTTATTTTCTCATTCTATATGCTTAATGGTTGCCTGTAGTATATATAAATTATGTTAAATGAGAAACAATATTAGAGTTGTCCTTTTTCCCCGAGAGCGGAGAGATTATTAGGTGATCCATGTTCACCACGTCATCCTTGATTCAAGTAATCAGGATTGTTGATATTTAAATAATCACCTAATAACTACCCGCCCATTAAGTTCATGTAGGAAAGAGATGATGATTCACATGGAAAAAAGTTAAGATCAACGGTCCTGATTAATTGGGACCATAAATGACGTGGTGAACAGGTTTTAC
This sequence comes from Abelmoschus esculentus, assembly GCA_035048815.1. NCBI lineage: Eukaryota > Viridiplantae > Streptophyta > Magnoliopsida > Malvales > Malvaceae > Abelmoschus > Abelmoschus esculentus. The sequence continues at coordinate 3,181,985 of JAUCBN010000026.1, read as the reverse complement.
CTAATAATTTTTCCTGAGAGCGGGAGTGTTATCATGATTCTTATTTTATTATGTTAAATTTCCTGTGTAGGATGTTGCCAGTTTGACCACTTTTTTCCAGAATAATTGTGGAATAAAAATAGATTTCTGCCAGTGGTCATAACTGGGGAGAAGTTGATTTAAATGGTTGGTGAAACCTCATTTCATTTCCTTCTTAAAATTTCTGTTTAATGTAGACCGCTTCTATCAGTGACTACAAAAGCATATTACACGGAGTGCTTTCGAACTTTTGTCTTTTGTGTTACAAGTCTGGTTAATCTTTTGTAGTTGTTATTATTTGCGTGTGGATGTTTGAGTTTTGTAGCAAATTTCTCATTTTAAGGTTTGCTATGCTTCTATGCCTTGTGGGTCCATTCATAGGATCTCAAACCTAGTGAGGTATTAAGTTTGTGATTTTAAACTTTGGTGATCTCGTGTGTTGCACTTGTATACTTTTCTGTCTGTTTACTGTGTTGCTGCCATTAGTGGATGGTAATATTTTTTCCCCTGTTCTATAACTTCCTCTCTTGTGCGGTATAGAGAGTTATGCTTCAATTTGTTACTTTCTAGTTGCCTGTTGAGATCCTGAAGTTAGTATCATTCGTCTTGGTTCTGGGATGATTGATCTTTTCCCTTTATGGCTAGGTTTTGGGTTTTGCTTTCAGCTGGTTTTTGCTATTTCATAGAATGCCTATTCTTGTAGTTTTGAAAGCCTCCATTTGTATTTGTAGGGAATATGCTTACCTTTGTGTCTGGTTCAAAGCAAGCTTTTGAAGTGTCATTAGCAGATGTATCACAAACTCAGTTTCAAGGAAAAAATGATGTCCTCTTGGAGTTCCACCTGGATGATACAACTGGAGCTAATGAGGTGTGTACCACCTTGTTTATGTAAATTTCACTGATAAAGGAAAAGCTTTACCTGCGATAAATGTGTTCTAGAACAAGGTAAATGTTTGATTTTTGTTCCACTGAAGTAGTCTCTCTCCTTGACAGAAAGATTCACTTATGGAGATAAGTTTCCACATACCTAATTCTAACACCCACTTTGTTGGAGATGAAAATCGGCCACCTGCTCAAGTAAATCTGCTATCTCTTGTCTGTTAGTAATATGTGATTGTAGAGCTTATGATTACTTCACTAATGCCATGTACAAATAACTTTCTGCTAGGTTTTCCGTGAAAAGATCATGTCCGTGGCTGATGTAGGTACTGGAGTTGAGGAAGCTATTGTCACTTTTGAGGGCATTGCAATCATCACACCAAGGTAGGTCTTGCCCTAACACATTGACATAGGGATGAAAAATGTCACACCTAATCACACTCAATGTGTCTTTTGTATGTACTTGATATTTGGTTTGTAATATAAGCTTTCCCAAAACACTGGATGGCCTTTATTTACAAGAAAATTTACACCTATTAGTATGCTTGATAAAACAGAGGCTTATTCATGAGGTGTTTACTAAAATAATGCGTGGTTTATCTGGTGCCAAAGTTACCAAACCTGGAAAATTCCGTAGCTGTCAAGATGGTTATGCCGTCAAGTCTTCACTGAAAGCTGAAGATGGAGTCCTATATCCACTTGGAAAGAGCTGCTTTTTTTCTACCCAAACCTCGTACACTTATTCTTCATGAAGAGGTATAAACTCTAAATTGCCTCTTGATTGATCTGTCGATGTAAATGCAAATAACAAGACATCCATTTTAATTAACATGTTTGATTGTTTCTCTTTTGCTCAAAATGTTAGATTGACTATGTTGAATTTGAGAGGCATGCTGCTGGTGGCTCAGATATGCATTACTTTGATCTTCTCATAAGATTAAAAATTGAGCAAGAACATTTATTCCGGAATATTCAGAGAAAAGAATATTAGTTATATGAAAAATGCTGAGCCATTCTATATATTTGCATCTGAACTTTTAATTTCTGCCTATCTTCACTGCTCTGATGTTGTAAACATGGGGAATGAGTGCAGGACGAGGACTTTGTTTTAGACAAGGATGATGGAGGTTCCGGGGAGGACGAATCTGCTGCTAGTAAAAGTGGAGATGAGAAAGAGGCAAGTCATTTTGTTCCTTGACACACTTGTTATTGTTGTAAACAGAAATTGGGTGGCCAATTATATTCGAGTTATCTAACATCGTGGAATTTTGGGAATACAGACACCTGCTAAAAAGGAACAACCCAGGAAGGAAGCTGCAGCTGCAACTGCTGTTGCTGTATCTTCTTCAAAAGCAAGTAAGAAGAAAGGTAGAGAGGGACAAGATGATGGAAAGAAGAGGAAAAGGAAAAAGAAAGATCCGAATGCAGCAAAGAGGGCATTGCCGGGTTACATGTTTTACCAACAAGTGGAAAGGGAGGTAGGCTCCCCATATTATTCTTTCTTTCTATATATGCAAATGAGTAGAAACCAGGGTTATATTTTTATACATACATACATACATGCATATACATATGTGTGTGTGTTTTCGGAGTGAGTGAATTGTGAATGTTGTTTTTACAGAATTTGAAGAAAAGTGATCCGGGATTGTCGCAACCAGAGGTGATGAAAATAATCGCAGACAGGTGGAAAAAGTTGACAAGTATTATGTTTGGTGTTTTTACTATTATTGTTATGAGTTTGAAGGATGAAAGTGAGCTAGTGGTTGTGGTTGCAGAGGATGAGCAAGAACCATATCAAGCAAAGGCTCGAATCGATAAAAAGCGATACGATGATGAGAAGAAAGGCAACAACAACAATAATCCTCAGCCAATGAACATTGATTCTGGAAATGAATCTGACTGAATTACATGTTTTAAACATCTGCTGCTGGTAGTGGTAGTAGTCATCCATTTTAATTTTATTTTCAACAGTTGGATAATTTTTTTCTTACACAATGAGTAAATTGCATGAAAACAGGCATATACATAAAAATGGTTGAATCTGACCGCAACCTGCATCTGTTCATCTCTTGCGTTGCTGTCACTTGCACCCAGTAAGATCACCTGAACAACAAATCCGATGCTGGGTGAAAAATCTTGATGAAGCCATGCCCATGCATGTGAATAACATGTTGCAGAGTTTACATCATCGTTATGGTGGGTGAAATGATAGTTTGAGATTGTGATGGCGGTAGAGCCTCGGATTACATCGATAAGTCCGTCTTGACACTCGGATTGATAGATGATCGAGCCAAATATTTGTAAATCCGAAGATGTTGGTGTCATCTATGTCAACCATTGTCCGCATACTGTAAGCGCATGTCTTTATTGAAAATGATCCACAATGGTTCGTCCCGGATGGCGGCCCAACGTAGAGTTTCCTGTTTAGGTTTAACATGTCATCGTCGAATTATCGGTCACCACATAGAATTTCCCATCCTTTCTTCCTTGAGTTTTATGGCCAAAGCCAACCACATAGAATTCCCCATCCTTTCTTCCTTGAGTTTTATGGCCAAAGCCAACCGCACAACCCGCTAGCCTCTCACGGTCTTTGTCCCAGTTAGCCTTACACAGCCAGTAGCTGTCGATGGGATTGGTCGCCATTCATGGACCCTCGTACGTCTTGTGTTTGCCCCTCAAGTTCCTCCTGGTGGTAATGGTGTAAACCTGAATTATCTAAGGCACTCTAAATGCCAACTTTTCAAGGTTGGCCAACGATTAGTTCGATTATATAGATATTATCTGTGTCAAATTCGACAACCCTTTTCGGGTTTAAATAATGCCACTGAGGAACTCCTGGTTCTAAAGTTAGTGCGTATAGAATGGGCAACCATGCTTTACAACATACTTTAAACCATGCACTTTTTCTCCACAAATACATGAGAAATCATAGGCATCATCTTTTTCATTCGAGCAAAACACAAATATCCCCGAATGTGCCGGAGAACGGTATGGAATAGTATGAACAAAAGAGAAATAAACGAGACGGCCTTCCTTGACCTCAATGAACTAACCACAATGCAGCACATCCATTATGGCTTGTGCAGTTCTACTGATACAATGAAACAGTGGAATATAACAAAACAATCCTTGTTGAAGTGGATACGGACACTGACCGAATTCTAAATATCGACATGCAGAAGCTTGAACCTATTGTTCTTTAGCTTTAGGCTTTGGTGATGGAGGAAAATGGTGACATGGAGAAGCATGGGGACCATTCGAACTGGATAAACTCCTCATAGGTTGTCCGTTCCTCGCTACGAATCCTGCCTGTGCTCTGGTGCTGTTTTTGGCACTTAAGTTGGAGGATCGAGAACGATCGGGTTGCACAGTTTGGAAGTTATAAGAGGAACTAGCCATGTCTTTAAGGTTTGGAAGAGGCTTTAGAGTTTCCACAACTTCACTCATCCGAGGTCTGACCTTGGGGTCTCGGCTAAGACATTGGGCAGCCAGCTGGGAAGCTTTCAGCGCACCTTTGATCGAAAAGTGCCCTTCAAGGCGAGGATCTAAAACCCGGAAGAACCTTCTCTTGTCTCCTAAATGCGGTCTAGCCCATTCCACAAGATTGTGCTCCCCATTAGGTCGGTTTTTGTCCATGGATCTCCGGCCAGTCAACATCTCAAGTAATACGACTCCAAAGCTATACACATCACTCTTCGATGTCAAATGCCCTAATTAATAACTGTATTAGATTTATCTAACCAAAGATCGAGATGCTAATGAAACAATCTTCGAAGAAAAAAAACGGATCTGCAAGAATGTTGAACATAAAGAAAACTAATATCAGAAACGAAGTCGTAATTCTACCACATACCAGTCATCACATATTCGGGTGCAGCATAACCATATGTCCCCATGACTCGAGTAGATACATGAGTTTTATCTCCTTCGGGACCATCTTTCGCCAGTCCAAAATCGGAGAGCTTGGCATTGTAATCCTGATATTGGCAACAATTTTATGAAAAGAAAAGTAAAATAAAATGAGGGAGGGAACTTAATATTTTCCCGTCTCAGCTACATACCGCGTCTAACAAGATATTAGACGTTTTAAAATCACGATAAATCACCGGTCTTTCTGCTTCTTCATGTAGAAAGGCAAGACCCTTCGCAGCACCAAGTGCAATTTTCATTCTAACAGACCAAGGAAGTGGCAAGGACCCTTCTGCGCAAAAAATGGTTATTACCAGATAAAATTAAACATCGACCAACCATGAACCGTAGCAAATTATCAGCCACGTTAAAGCTGTCATGAAACAAGAGGCGAATGCGATTACGTACTTCTGAAGAGGTGGTTTTCCAAACTTCCTCGTGGCATAAACTCGTATACAAGTAATCTGTGATCATCTTCAATACAGTAACCAACCAATTTAACCAAATTAGGATGGAGGAGGTTACCGAGAAAATCCACTTCAGCCTGCCATACGTGACAAAACACGAAAGTTCAATGCAAAACATGTCATGAAAGAAACATTATCCACAGAAACGAAACAAAACAGATTTTGATGTCAAACCAGCCATTCTTTGTGACCCTGAAGTCCTTCGATGTTTAGAGTTTTGACAGCCACGGTAAGCCCCGTACCGGGTTTTACGGGAGCAGTTCCGTTCTCCTCAATCCAGCCTTTGAATACACAACCAAACCCGCCCTCACCAAGAAGACTTTCAGGTCTGAAATTCCTGGTAGCTAATTTAAGGTCAATAAAACTGAACTTCCGAAGCTGTGAAGCGACTTTCAGCTCCTCACTGAATTTCGATGTGGATGAAGTACTTTCAGCATTACTAGTGGTTGTAGAAGACACCGGAACAACCGGCTGATCTCTTCCGTTCTCTTTCGTAGGTTCGCTTTCAGCTGAATTTGTAAAAAGACCAAAGTCATTAAGCTTGATGGTTATAAAAACAATAATCAAAACTAGCAACTAGCATATAACATTGTATATATATGCATTTATCATACATTAATCCGAATCGATCCTTTTCGCTTTGCCTTAACTTCTATTCTTAGGGATCAGCTTCTATATGCCAGACATCAAATCTTTTGCTTTGATTCAAGTAATAAAAACACAAAAACAGACCTTTTCCCTGTCTGATTTATACTTCAAAGATGAATTGTTTGACACCAGAATACTTGGCTATGGTCTTAAGATTCTCTATACTAAAATTTCTCCTAAATATACATACATCCATACATAACATACATCCATACATATGCATATATAATATAACATAAGAAATTTGATGATTACCATAATGAATGCCTGTTCTTCCACTTACAGAATGATCAACTCTTGATCTTGAAGACATGCAGCTTCCCATGATCCTTAATTTAACCCAACAACCTGTTTCTTCGTCTTCTTCTTCTTCTCCATCATCTTTCTTCACTACTTTCCTAGATTCATTACCAAACCCCATCTTTCCAAACACTGATCTGAATTCCCTCAAAAACCAAACATGTTTTCAACACCCAGAAATTGTCTTAAAAACCCAATCTTAAAACATCTCAAAGCAAGTGATTAGAAGCAGAATCAAATATTCATTAGAAGAAGAAGAAAGACAGGATCTTTAGCTGGGAATCACCAAGACCCAAGTTATGAAATTTAGTCAAAAGGGAGATTTTGAGAAAGACAAAGGAGGGCTGTGCTTGAGACAGAGGGAAAGCGTTCAACAAAGGGCAGTTTGGGCAGTTTGAAACAGATAAAGAGGGTAACTTGGGCAGGAGAGAGATACAAAGATTATAACTTTATGTGTAAAAGAAAACAAGAGAGAGAGAGAGAAACAAAATCATTCCTTGCTGTTGCATAACAACAGTAACCTTAGCATATTCCAAACCAAATATATAATCATCCCCGTGTTAGAAAAAGAACAAAGAAGTGAATATACTGAAAAGATTTTGTTTTGTTTAATGTTTGTCTTTGGTCGGGTTAAGATGATCTTACATCTTCAACAGATAAACATACACCAAGAAAATTATTTATGGAAAATTTTAAAAAAACGACAGTATAAAAAATAGTTGTATTGTTTTTATATAAAATTTATAAGAATTTTAATATATATTTTTAATATATATTAAAATTTTTATAGTTTTTTTAAGAAAAATGATATATATAGAAATTTTTATATTTTTAAAAATTTGAGTATGTATATGAAATTTTTTATAATTTTTGTAAAAAATTCAATATATATTATTTTTTTTTATTAAAATTATAAAAATTTCAGTATATTAAAAAGTGTGTACTAAAATTTTTATGTCTTTTATAAAATACGATATAACAGTTTTTTAGTATTTTTTAAGACCATCATTTTTTAGAATTTTTCGATTATTTATATTTATCTTAATTTTTAGGATTAATATTATTAATTATATTAAAAATATATGCATGAACCATTAAAATAAAACTGAATTTAAATGGGTTTATAATGAAAAGACAAAATTTGTAGCGTTGGTCATGAAATATAATCTCACATTTTATTAATTTTGATATTATAAAAATAGTTAACTTGAGAAATTAAAGTAACTAATAACGAGTGAAAAATATAAATTAATATTTTTAATTCTTTTTAATTCAAAAAATCATATATAATTTAATTAAAGTGCATAATAAATATGTCAATATCATTCTAATAATAAGATAAATAACATGTTGAATATTTTGATTTAAACATCCAAACAAATGATTTAAGAATAATTATAAATATTAAACGTTGTTTAAAGAATCAAACATCTTATTTAATTCGATCAACGGATAATTTTTAATAATTTATTTAATAATTAAATACATAATTTAGTAAAAGACAAAAACGAGTATCACTTTCTTTGTTGTGTTTGATGCCAAACTAATAGTGCTTGAAATTGATTTTTTTCCCATCACCATGAGTTAGTGGAATTACAAATCACAGCTTAATTTTAACTTATATTCTAGAATTGCAACTTTTATCGAATATCGAATATAGTTCGATTAATATTGTCGTATAAAATACAAGATAACATAAAATTTTTCCTGTTATGACTAGAAAAAGAATCTAAATAATATTGACATTGTATACCGAAAGTTGAAAACAATGACAACATTAATTATATTATACACTACTTAATTAGGGATAACAATTTGGTCCGAAAGTATAGAGTCTCGACCTGATTCGATAGGGTTTTTTTTATATAAAAAATTAAAATCAGATCAAATTATTAAAAAAAATAATCAGATTGAGTTTAGGGTGAAAATTTTCGAACCCAACCTGATATATTTATATATTTTTATTATATTTATATATATTATTTAATATTTTTATTTTTTGGATCAGTTCGAGTTTACTCAAGTTTTTTTATTAAAATATTAGAATTGAATTAGAGTTGAATTATAGTTTTTATTATACCTAATCTAATTGAATAAAAAAATATATTAAAGTCGAACGAGTCAAAACAAAAAAATATTTATGATTCAAGTTTTATTTATTTATTTATTTATAAGATGTATATATCCTGTCAAAGAATAAAATTATAAAAAAATATTATCTTGTAAGTACATGAAAACTGTTAAAACATATCAATTTATTCAATCGAATAAAAAATATAATTACATAAAATATTTATATTTAGTTAAATCCAACTAAATTTCAATATATTTAATTTTTAACCCAAACTGATCTTATCCATAATAATAAATGTAATTATAAGAAAAATAATAAATTTTGAAAAGGGAGTATTATCTAATAGCTAGGTCTGTCACCCATTAGTGATGGTGGGGTTGCTATGCCAACATCTACTTCCAATTTCAGACATACAAAATAATTTTATAAGGCTTATATTTTATTTAAATAAAGTATTTTATGATTTAAAAAATAAAACCATTAAACTATTTATTCATAAAAGAATTTGTAACTCTTATATATATATATATTAAAAATAATATTCTTGATTGATACCGGTATATATTATTATAAAATCAAACTATCTATTTATCAAAATAATAATATATAAAAATTATATTAGATGTATAAAACTAAATTAATTCAATTCCTTAAAATGATTTATTTATCGAACGAAAATGTTTCTCAGTATAAATTCATTGATTTATCAGGCTCCAAGCGTTCATTGTTGGATATTAGATCAAATCCGATTAGATTTTTGGATATTCAGGTTTTTCGATCAATGATATAATAATTCGTATTCGATTCGAAAAAAGATATTTACATTTTCGGATATCTAATATTTTGATGGGATAATCGGATATTGGATATCCGATTATTCAAAAATATAATTTGAATATACTAATTTTTCGAATTTGAAGATTGTATTTATAAAAATTTTAGAATTTCAAATATAATAAAAAACAAATTACTAAATACAATAAGATTCACAATTATAAAATTTTTAAATATAACAAGCACTAAATTTTTAGATAGAACAAGATTAATATTAATAAAAATTTAATTTTTTGATTTTCAGATTTTTCGATAATTTGTAACTTGAAATATTGTGATCCGTATCCGATCTGAAAAACTTAAAATCGGATCGGATATTCAATTCAAAAATAAAAATTGGATCGGATATCTAAATTTCTGATAGGATCAATGAATAATCAGATCAGATATTTTTGAACACCCCTACCGTTGGAATATTTAAAGTTTATATTTAAAAAATAGGGTCATTGGAGTTTATTTTAAAGTCTAAGCCGAAAGCTATAATGCATGTAAAAAAACGTCACCTATATATGACGATTTGAAAAAAAAAAAGGATTTTATATATATAAAAAATCTTAGATTTTGCCCTGATTAATCCTAATTGACTCTAATGAGCGTGTCTTTAAAAAAAACTATATATATAAAATTTTAAATTTAAAATTTATTTGAGTGACATTAAATAGGCTATTATTTTAATATAATATTAAACTTATAAGATAAGTGAAATACTTATAATTGTAAGTTTTTAAATTTTAGTTTGAAATGCCGTTGAAAAAAAACTGAGCAAGTTTAAAGATTTTAAGAGTAATGGAATAAAATTAAAAATTCATTAAAGAGTATTTGAAAGATCTTTTTATTTTTATTAAATTTTAAGATAAATATTAAATTTAAATTTATACAAAATAGAATAAATGTTTTATATTTTGTTTTGGGTCTAATTCGAACACTAAAAACTTCGTCCGTTTATTTATATTAGTGATAGTTGGGATAATCGTGGATGGTCCGTATTTTCTATATTCTTAGAAAAATAATATAATCGCAGATTATATGACTAAGTTTATTTGCGATAATTATGTCACAAGGTTTTTTTTAATGAGATTTTAACCTTACTATATAATGATATTAGGGAATAATCTCCTTTAACGAGGTTGTGTTTTGTTGTTTTATTTAAAACATTATTCTTTTAATATTGTTTATTATATTTTTTCTTCATTAAATTTAAAAAATTAATTAAATATTAAATAATATTTGTTATTTATATAAAAAAATTTAGGTCAAATTGAGTAAGCAATGCCTAATTAAAACCAATAAGTTAGCTTAGCTCTATAAATTGCATATTTGGCATTTTTTAAGACCAAAAAGAAAAATTTTGTCATTAGTGTTTGCGTTATCTATAAACTATAGATTTAGCTTATATATTCTAGTATAATCGCTTTTAATTAGGACTAGTAACGGGTCAGATTTAAATGGATTACAGTTTTACCTGTTCCATAATTCGTATTTTACATCGTTATATATTTCACCTATCACCAGCTTAATTATTGATCTAAATTCGTTTTATTCATCAACCACAGATGTGACGCGTAGATCAAATCGTAAAAATATTAACATTTAAAAATATTAAAATTAAAAATATATAATACCTTATTAAAAATATTTAATATATTCAATTTAACTATTATAAAAATTTCAAACTTTTAAATATTCTTATATACAATAGAACTACATAAACTAAATTTTCATTTCTTAATAGTAAACAAAAGCTTTAAAAAATCTTTAAGGTTTATAATATTTTTAAAATTAATATTATATCGTTGATTTACGCGTCATCTGTTCTATTTGTCGCCCACTTTAAACAAATTAAATTAACGTTTTTTCAGATTTTCGTCCATTTAATTGAGTCAGATTACCGGACCTACTTTTAATCTTTATTCTTTTCAAATTATAAAATTTCAATCTCACTTTAATTGTACGTGAATAATGTATATCAATTGCATAATGTTAGGGAGAAGTCATTAAATTGTAAATAATTTTGTTATAACATTTACATAGCTTTAAATTAGGGTTTTATTTGAGAAGTTATCTCGTTTTTTCGAGTTTAGTAAATATATACAATTGGTAATTATTTTAAGATTTTTAGATGAATAAAATCTCATTTATCCAAAAATAAATTATATAGACTAAAAATAATAAAATCGAAAAACATGCGAAAGTGCAACTAGAATAAATAATTAGAGGCCAAAGTGTCTACAATAAACTTGGATTAGTAATTTGTAAATATGAACTTGTTTAGGCAAATTTGAGACTCATATTTCGGAGAAATTATTTTACGAAATATTTTTATCACGTCATCTGTGGTTTTATTAACTAGATTCATTTATCTTATTTTTAAGGTGAATCATCACGTTTTTCCTATATGTAATTAGTGAGTGGGTAGTTATCAATTAATGATGAATGAACCTGATTGTATAAATCACGAATGACGTGATAAAAGGGGTTCATAATAGAATCTCTCCATATTTTGGGATGGATTAAAGCTCGACAAACATGGAGGGTATTAATACCATGTATAAACATGGTCCAACCATGTCTACTAAAGGGGACAAAGCGAAAATTTAAAGATAAAACATAAATATTTAAAATATAGATAAAATTAAAAATAAATCATTTTTAAAAAAATATATAAAAAATAAAGATAAAAAAAATTCTTAATGACATGAAGGGAGTCCATCTTTCCTCCCCACACCATCACTGCATGGATTTATGATGACCAACTTCAAAACTATTATGGATTTATGATGAACATAAATGTTCGAAGAACTTGCATAGTGTACAATTCATTTAATATAGGTTGTATATTATACATTTATTTTGGGAAGTTTTAAAAAACGATAACCTTAAAAAATACTTAAAATAGTTGTATTATTTTTTTTTATAAAAGTTATAAAAATTTTGATACATATTTTTTTAAAAAATTCATTATATATACTGAATTTTTTATTTTTTTAAAAATTCGATATATATCATTTTTCTTATAAAAGTTATAAGAATTTCGATATGTACCAAAAAGTATGTATGAAATTCTTACAATTTTAGTAAGAAAAACAATACAACCGTTTTTTAATTGTCTTTTTAAAATTTTTTATACGTTATTAAAAGTTTTTAAACATATACTATCGTGCAATCATATTATAATATTTTAAAAAATAATGAATGTGACTTGACCCTACAACACTAATAAGTCATGTGCCCATGATAAACCAATTCAAACCTAACTCCATCTGTCAAAATATACTCGGAACTGAAGTGATCAACAAACAAAGGATCATTGGCTCAGATTCTTGGCGTTGTGTCATTAGTTATTTTCATAATTTTGAGTAAGGATGTAAAAATAATTACGGGTCTTAGGTTGGGTACTGTCAGATCATGTAAAATTGGATACATGTCATTTCAGATTGATTTGATGTTTTGACTCGATTCGGGTCGGGTGCGGGTCCATTTTAGGTCGAGTCCATTTCAGGTCGGGTCTATTTCAGGTCGGGTCCATTTCAGGTCGGGTTCAAACAGTTCGGGTCTAAATCTGATAATTGACAGTTTTATTTCAGGTCGGGTAGATTTTAGTTCGATTGCATTTCAGGTCGGGTTCATTTCAAGTCGGTTTTGTTTCAGGTCGAATTAATTTTGGTTTTAAATTCATAATAATTAAAATTATTAAGTTTGATTTTATAAAAATAAGTAAATAAGTTTTATTATTAAGGTTAAATTAATTGTTTAGTATCTAACGTCTTTCACTAGCATGAATCCCATAAAAATAAATATTACGTAGTAGACTTAACAAAAATATCGTATAATAAATAATGATTCATATCTTAAAAAATAAAAATTATGCTAAATTACAAAAATTAAAAATTAATAAAGAATAAATATTGAACTACAAATTCAAAGAATAAAAATTTAAATTAAAAAAAATAAACATTAATAAAATAAAATATTATCTTATAATTTATTAATAGTTTAATACATTTTAAAAAATGAAAATATGATGTATCAGTTATCATGTATATATTAATATATCATATATGTATAATGTATACATAGTACATTCATATATATTATAGTGATTAAATGTAATGACTAATGATGTATACACAGTAGACTAGACTATTAATAGTACATTAATATATACTATACTAGTATATGTATACATAACAAATTAATATATACATTAATATATGTATACATAATAATTATATGTATCATGTATGTATAACTAGATTTATAATGTATTATATTAAGTATATATATATTATATTTATAAAATATACATTAATATATTAATAATTTAATATATGTATATGTAATTATGTTTATTATAGTATAGTATAATATATGTTATAATATATTTCATATAAATCTATATTATGTTAATTTTTAATGTATATATATTATATATGTATACGTATCATAGTATATATTATAATATATATATAATATATGTATATATTATATTATATTATTTATATATCACAGTACATAGTATAATATATATGTAATATATATTATAAAGCATATAATATATTATATAAAGTAATAAATATTATATATAAATATAATTGAGTCTTGAGATGAGGGAAATCGAAGAGGGAATTGAGAGGAGAGAAAATCTAAAAATCGAAGAGGGAAATGAGAGGAGGAAAATTGAAAAATAAATGAAATATATTAATAAACAGTAGTCAATTTGAAATAAAAATAAAGTTTTAAAAATTAAATCACAAAAATTATAAATTAATAATACTATTATACATATACTTACATACATACTTATATATTATATATACCCCTTTTTTATATAACCAAAATTTATTTTTAATTCCCTTTAAAATTTTGGATAACTTATATCCCTCCAAAATTTTTACACTAAAAGTAAATTAATTTCAAATTTAAAAACGAGTGACTTATTTTCTTCTAATTTTTTTTTTACTTTTTTATATAATAACCGAAATTTATTTTTAATTCCCTCCAAAATTTTTGATAACTTATATCCCTTTAAAATTTTTACATTAAAAGTAAATTAATCTCAAGTTTAAAAATGAGTGGCTTATTTTCCTCAAAAATTTTATTTTTTTCACTCCTTTTTATATAATAATCAAAATTTATTTCTATTTCCCTTTAAAATTTTGGAGGGTAACTTATATCCCTCCAAAATTTTTATACTAAAAGTAAATTAATCTGAAACTTAAAAAATAAATGGCTTATTTTCCTCCAAAATTTGGTCTTTTCACTCTTTTTTTTATCAATTGTCTTTTTTTATCAATTATTTTAGTTTAAATAATTGAGTTTAGATTAATTTAATAAAAAAATACATTTAATTTTATAATTCTTTTAATTATGTTTATAATTTAAGTTTTTATATTTTAATTTAACTTAATGAATTCTAATTTTTTATATAATAATCAAAATTTATTTCTATTTTTCTCTAAAATTCTGGAGGGTAACTTATATCCCTCCAAAAATTTTACACTAAAAGTAAATTAATCTCAAACTTAAAAAATGAGTGACTTATTTTCCTCCAAAATTTGGTCTTTTCACTCTTTTTTTATCAATTGTCTTTTTTATCAATTATTTTATTTTAATTTAATTGAGTTTAGATTAATTTAATAAAAATTATATTTTATTTTTTAATTCTTTTAATTATGATTATAATTTATGGTTTTATATTTTAATTTAACTTAATTAACTATTATTTTAAAATTATAATTAAAATTAATTACATTAAAACTAAATAAAATAGTAAATAAATTAATTTAATTAAATATATAATACTAAATTTAAATAATAATCCCTAAATTAATTCTTATGTCTAATTCTATTTGTTAAGATTAATTATATTTATCAATATTTTAAATTCATCAAATTATAGATATAGTTAATTATATATCTTGTAAATATCAAGTCTTTTAATATTAGTTCAGTTCAATAATAGGTTGGGTTCAAAACAGGTTGGGTAAAATTAGGTCTCAGGTCGATTCAGTCGGGTAATATCGGTTATCTGCCAGGTCAGACTCAGGTTCATGTTTATTTCAGTCAGATGCAGGTCGACTTTCGGGTCCATAGTAACAGGTTAAAATCGGGTTCGGGTCATTCTCGGTCGGATACAGTTCGAGTTAGGTTACTACAGTAATAGGTCCAACTCGGATTCAGGTTAACAACAGTCGGATACAGATCGGGTTCAGGTCAGTACATTATCGGGTCAAACCAGGTTTTAACTCGAATAAGTTTCAGTCGGGTTTTCAAGTCGGGTAAACTTTTTACGTCCCTAGTTTTGAGGAACTAAAAAGGAAACCTGTTTCCATGGAAAATATTGTCTGACTGCAGCAAATGCTAGGTAACAGCCGGGTCCATATGTGCACCGGAAACATGACCGACTGCGTAGAACATCACAGTCACAATAAGCCCGCCGGTAACAGAAGCTCCGAGCCTCGAGATTTTGTGATCATCGGTGGAACTAATGACAGCCGATCCACATGTCACGAAAACCAACAAGTAGGTTGCAATGATCTCAGCAAACACCTGTGTTACAACAAGTTGCATGTTACATATATACATATATACATATATAATGTTATCAGACAAGACAAGAACATGTTTTAAAGCCTGTTTTTTATACCTTTGTTGGGAAATCAACAGGGTAGTGTTGTAGAAACGATGACTCTCTTTCAGCTGTGGCCATTGTTGACAGATTGGTAAAAGTAAGAGAAACTCAAGTATTGAAAGAGGTAAGGGAGAAAGAGAACTCAAGGGAAACACCAACTTAATTATCCAATACTCTTTTATGTTTTCTCCCCTGCCGCCCCGACGGTAAAAATCTTTCACCTTTTCTCATGTTTTTATTTGTGTCTCATGTTTAAATTTACTAAAAATTAAATTTTAAATTTTAATCTTAATTTTCTATATCCTAAAGCCTAAACTCTAGGTCCTATTCCTAATTTTTTAAACCTTAACAACAACCCCTAACTGTAAATCCTAAACCCTCTAATTTAAAGTGGAAGCACAAATGAAGGCATAAAAAAAGTAGACAATTTGCACCTCACCCGACGGGTAAAAATCATCTGCAATATTTATGGTGCATCATTTCATGCCTTATTTGATTTTTTTTTAAAAATTAAAATTTCAATCCTAACCCTTATTTTCTATATCTTAAACCCTAAACACTGCACCCTAAAAAGTACACACTATTCCTAATTCCCTAAAACCTAACCACAATTCCTAACCTTAAACCCTAAACCTACACCCTAAACCCTTTACTTTAAAATGAAGGTACGAAAGGAGACATAAAAAAGAAGTAGATGATTTCTACTCCACCCGACAGGTCGTTTTCGAACATGTTTTTTTTATATAATTCAAATTGGTTGAATTTGAATTATTAATAAAATTTTAAGATAATTATCTGATATTTAAAATTTAAAAATATTTTAAAATAAATAAATGATGCATGAACCCTAAAATTTATAATTTTTTAAAATAATTATAAAAAATAATCTAAATAAATATGTTATAATTTTAAATAAAATTATATGGATAGATAATGCCTATTTTTTGATGGGTGAAAATCGTCTGCCTTTCTTTCATGCCTTCATTTATACATCCGTTTTAAAAAGGTGAAAATTTTACCCTTTTTTCGAGTACAAATCGTCTACATCTTTCCCATACATTCATTTGTGCCTCTGCTTTAAATCAGAGGATTTAGGGTGTAGGGTGTAGTGTTTAAAGTTAGGGGTTGTGGTTAGGATTTAAGGAATTAAGGGTAGGTATAATTTTTTAGGGTGTAGGGTGTAGGTTTAGAATATAAAAAAATTAAGGTTAAGGTTTAAAATTTAATTTTTTAAAAAATTTTAACATGAGACACAAAAAAATATATAAAAAAGAGGCAAAAGAATTTTGCTCCTTTTCCCCTACCAAGATTTTATTGTTGTTGTCGTTCAATGTCACGGACCGTGAGTCGTGACTACGCGGGACCAAGCGAGATGCTTTCTGGTGGTGCGTAAAGCTCGGGAGCGGGATAGCATTAAGAGTGTAGTACGTACCGAGCAGTCGTCCCATCTGGGATGGACGCGCTGATCGTGCACCACACTGGTCGGGAGCTGTCCCCGCTTCCCTGACACCGTGACATTCAACTTATACGTTAATTATGAAGATATTTACGGCTTCGATTTCCTTAATTACTTTTTACTTATTATTTAAGAACATGACTTTTATACGAGGAGTAGGTGCCGACTTTCTTTGATTAGCTTTTTAGTTACAATTTACCTACAGTTTAAGGTTTGTTTATTTGATTATTTTGTTAATTTTTTAAAGTGTTATTACATACACGAACTATATTACCTCTATCGAAAAAAGAGTTCCATTACAATTAAGATTGGTATGGGCTACCCTATTTACTTCCCTCCTAATATGAAGAATCGAAAATTCAGGGTTCGAGGTTAGAATATATTTCGCTTCATGAAGGATGAACGCAGTCATAGATCGATTTGGATTGAATGAACTCAACCGGTTAATGACACGAAGGCAATCACCTTCAATTATCATCTTTTTCCTTCCATTAAGACCTTAGCTTCCACCAGTTCTACAGTGAACGTGAACTATTGATAAGAGATTCACCGGGTATGAAAGGATCAAAGAACTCAGACCACACAAGTCAAAAACTTCCTTCACTTTACCACAATCTCTACAAGCATGGATAAGAGATTCAGTTTTCCTTTGACACATAGGGCATACTCTAGATTCTATATGAGCTGCAAGTGACTTTTTTCCTATTGGTAACGTATTTTGACACCCTCCACACATTTTTTTTTTATCTTGAGTAGGGCTTAATTTTTTTGTAAAACCTTCCGTACGGGAGATATAGGGTGCAAATCGTTTACCTCTTTTTTTATGCCTTCATTTATACGTTTGTGTCTAATTGGAGGGGTTAGGGTTTAAGGTTTAGGATTCTAGGTTAGGGGTTGTGGTAAGGGTTTAGGGAATTAGGGTTGTAGTGTATTTTTTAGGGTTTAGAATATAAAAAATAAGGGTTAAGGTTTAAGATTCAATTTTTTAAAATTTTTTAACAAGAGGCATGATAAAGAGGTATATGATTTCTACCCGGAGATATATCTCGTTCCACATATTTATTCCTAAACCCTATACCCTAAAAATACACCTTACCCCTAATTCCCTGAACCCTAACCACAACTACAACTCCTAACCTTACCTTTAATTTAAAATGGAGACACAAATAGAGTTATGAAAAAAATAATAAATGATTTGCACCCCCAATTAACTCCTGTATCAAGATATGATCCACTCAAAATAACAATAGAGTCATTTCCCTATCTATTTTTGAACATCAGGGCCTGACTATTTACTCCTACTCTCCATGACCATGAATATGCTGCTCCACATAAAAGAAGGCTTATCATGTTGTCTTGTATCCAAAACATTTTCAGAGGGAAAAAACCTTGTAGATAAGACTTCATAACAGAGAGATGTTTTTCAAGATAAAAGTCTCCAAACCTGTTTTTTAACATTGTCAAATTGAAGGTATGTAGGTATTTAAAACCTAGTCCTCCATCTTTTTCGACCTACAAATTTTGTGCCAAGAAACATGTGTTCATACTCTCTCTAGCGTTTCCAAACCACTAAAAGGATCTGAGTTGAAGCATCATGAGTTGAAGCATCGTAGATCGAGTTTCAAGTCTTAGATAAATTGAAGAAAACACCCATAGAAGCTGCCATAAATTTATCTTGAAATGAAAATTAAGTACTTGAGATCCTTCAAATATCATGGTTTTGTCATACTCATAGAACTCTTTATTATTTATTACCCTGAGCTTGTGCTTATACAATGGGCAAAAGATAGATACGGGCATAAACTATACTGATGCATCATCTCCCAAGAGACATAAAATTTTCTCAAAAAGGATGACCAATTTTGATAGTAGTGACATTGTTTAACAACCTCAATGGAGAAGGATAGAATAAAATGTTTCAATAGACATGCAGGAAAATGCACTAGACCCACTGCAGTTCTCATGACAATTGAGCAAGAAGGTTAATCTTCTTTGTAGAACTTCCTAAATCGGCTTTCTAGCAGATATGTATTTTTTTCACTTGAAAAGCTCATTGCAATTCTTATTCCTTGCTTTAGTTTCACCTTCTCCACGACTTATATATATTGCTCCAAGTGTTTACTAA
The DNA here is from genome assembly GCA_035048815.1 of Abelmoschus esculentus. Taxonomy (NCBI): domain Eukaryota; kingdom Viridiplantae; phylum Streptophyta; class Magnoliopsida; order Malvales; family Malvaceae; genus Abelmoschus; species Abelmoschus esculentus. The sequence goes on along the minus strand of JAUCBN010000026.1, from coordinate 3,162,644 downwards.
CTTTCTCACTTAAAGCTTTTGTTAAGAGATGTGACTCGACAGTTGGAGCATTAGGAATTATAGAACCATATCCTTGACTGGAAGGTTTTATAATAAAGCTTAAAACTCTATTGATGAATTTGTCCAAATTACTAAATAACTCGTTCAATTTTGCTTGCAAGTCGTCCTATGTAAACAAGGTGTTAGAAACCTCAGATTTATTGGTTAATAAGTAATATATCTAAACTTTTGTAAGTTTTTTTATATCTGTTACATCATTGTCAAAAACTCCTATGCCTTCGCTCTTAGAAAAATTTTCCAACTTAAGTTAAGTACTTTGTAACATTAATGCTCTTTATTAATGTGCAATTCTCACCGGTACCAAGAAGAGTTGATGAAAATATCACAATGTGACATGGTATATTTTCCCATAAAATGAAACTGCTTCACATTCAAGATTTTTTCACCATTTCTCCCAACCAAAAGTGTAACATGCGACGTATCCAATAGGTGCATCAAACCAGTCATAGAAAACCTTATTCTTAAAATTTTCACGTGGTACAAGAACTTCTCACTTCAAATATCTTATAATGCACATCGCTTTAATTCTTTCAGAAAACCATACTTGTGTAGTGTAAATAGCATTTTGGTTCCAAGAACCAGCAACCGACATTTTGTTTATATGCTAAACTAGTTTACCCTTTAACAGAGGAAGCTCAAGAAATAAGTGAATTATGTCACGAATACGAGAGTGTTTTGACAGACTTTATATCTAGGTTCTTTCAGTTCAGTAGGATTCAAAAGCCCAAAATTTTTATTGTCAGACGAAAATAAAATCACTTATAAATGTTTCGTCATATGATAAGCATCAAGTAAAGACTTAGGTTGTAAAACCTTAATAAATTATCATATTTTCAAACGCAAATGATCCTTAAAAATACTAAGTACATACTTATTCGGGAATTGCACTTGATTAACTAGCTGGATCAATTCTTCATAGTATTGATCAACTGATTTTGTCTAACTCTCAAAAAGATCCTCAAAAATTTCAGGTGCGAATCGTTTCCGTAGCAATTCTAAATATGTCGCCCAATTTAGAGTTCTCATCTCGTCATGGTTTCTCATCACAAATCGGTGCCACTGAGAGCTTTTCCTTCCAAGTATACTATCACAAGACGAATTTTAACAGAATTCAAAATATCTTCCGCCTCAAAATACTGGTCGAGTTTCGACAACCATCCCATTGAATTCAAATACCGTCCAATTGAAGGCATGAAAGACGATAAGTATAATTACCTAATTGTGCTTGTTTGTCCGAAAAAAGCACTAGAGGACGGTCTAGTTCTGGTATTGGGGTCGCGTTGTCTACAATAGAAATTACTGGAGGTTTTGGGCCTGTACTAGAAGATGCAGGAGATGAACCTAATACACCTTGAGAAGGAATTTACGCCCCCACTAACCCTAGACTTTGTGTCTCCATCTCATCCGTCAGGCTTGCGTTTCCTAAGGCGATGACGATTAGCTTCTGTAACTCAGTAAGAATGAAAGTTCGAACTTCCGTCAAATGATTCTTCATCCTTATATCCGTTTGGTCTATTTCAGCTAGAACCAAAAAAATCTCAGTTTGTAATCGATCAGTCTCTCGTTGCCATGGAGGGGGTTGTATCTCCAGAGCGAGTGGAGCAGCTTGACTACACATTACCATGCCATCGACCATGGTGCAAGATCGGAAAGACCTCTGATACCTTTGTAAGGCTCGGGAACAAAATTAAAAGGAGATAAGAAAACATATCAGAAAATTGAGTGGGAGAAGAAGAAGAAAGTAGAGGAAGAAAATCATATTTTATGCCAATAATATGCCAATTTCACTTCTAACAAAGCAAGGCATAAATTAAGAAAATCATCATCAATAATATGCCATTTTTTTTGTAAAATAAAGAAGGAAAATCATCAATATCTGGTGTTTTTGAAGGGTGTATGTAAAGGAAAGTTTTTTTTTTTTTAAAAAAAACTTTTCCTGCATTGAATCCAGAGCATAATACAACATCCATGTCTAGTGTAATGCAACGGTTGATTGCATCTAGGATCAGATTTGACGAAGTCCTACCATTAGATTGGAAAAGCTTTAAAAAGAAACCTTTCGCTATATGGAACATTTTTTTTCTGATCTTATCAAACCCCGTTTTCATCCATCGGAACTTTAATGGGATTTTTCTTGTTTCTTTTTTTTTTGTTCTTGCATAAAAAAGGTGTTTTTGTCGGGTGTAATTTGTTGGAAAAATGGTATGATACATGGATATTTTAGAGCTTAAATTTAAGCAGGTTCTATTAGTTAAATTAATTGGGACTAATTGGATTATAAATCTACTACAAAAGTAGATAAAATTTATATATCTACATGCTCAAAATATTCAATGGGTGAATGAGAAATTGTTGCTCAATGTACACCAAAAGAAAAATAGATGAAAAGTAGAATATCCCAAACTTGTTGAGAACATAGATTTAGAAAGCTTTATATATTTACAAATTTTTTCCCTACTTTTTTTACTTATTTTTTCAACAAATACTATATCATTAAACCACCTTTAATGGAGTTGCAAACCCTTCAATTGATTGTAACCTCCAATTTATTTGGATTAATTCTGTGTTAAATACCATTTGAATTCTAAAAGTTGTAACCCTTCAAGAATTTTTAATTACAAATTAATTCTGTAATTAAACATGTCCACTGCCTGAACACTATAAAAGGAGACCTCTTGTTCCTATCTCAACACACCGAAACCATAAACATCCTCCAGTCAAATTCTTGATAGTGTTCTGCTTCTGTAAAGTTCGTCATTGCAATCAAAGTTGCGTTGCTCTCTTTGCTGCATTCCATCGTTGTATCCTGAGAGACAGACGTTCCATAGAAACTCCATCTCCGGGAGGGGAAGAATCTGTTTTAAGGACACTATGATAGCACAGACCTCGGTCCAAGTTTTCTGATCGTTTATTGGTTTTCTTTGATTTCTATTATCTTTGAATTTTTATTTTATATGTTTTATTTAAATTTCATTTGCAGAAATTGTTCTTAACATTTTATTAACTTGCTTCGTTTATTTTGTTACATAAATAGTATACCTTTTTCTCATGTCTCTATTCGTGCTTCTGTTTCAAATTATAAGGTTAGGGTGTAGGGTGTATGGTCCTAGGTTAAGAGTTGTGGTTAGGATTTAGGGAATTAGGGGTATGATGTATTTTTTAAGGTGTGAGGTTTAGGGTTTAGGATATAAAAATGAGGGTTAGGGTTTAAAATTCAATTTTTAAGAAAATTTTAACATGAGGCATGGATGGAGGCATGATAAAGAAGTAGAAGATTTCTACTCGTTTTTGTCGGGTAAGAATCATCTTCCTCTTTATAGTGAATCTTCTGATGCCTCTTTTGATTTTTTTTTTAAAAAATAAATTTTTAACCCTAACTCTTATTTTCTATATCTTTAACCAAAAACACTACACCCTAAAAAATACACTCTATAACTAATTCCCTGAACCCTAACTACAACCCTTAACCTTGAACCCTTATTTTCTATATCCTAAACTTTAAACCCTACACCTAAAAAATACACCCTACCACTAATTCTCTAAACTCCAACCACAACCCCTAACTTTAAACCCTAAATCCTAAACCTTCTAGTTTAAAAGGAAGACATAAAAAATACATAAAAAAATTTAAATAATTTCCCTTTTGTCTCCCTCCCGTAACCAGAAAATTCTTTACTTTTGTTTCATGGCTCTCTCGGGAGCAATTGTACCTTTATTTTTAGATAGAAATTATTTTTTAGTATTATTTTTAAAAAAGTTAATTTAGTGGGTAAAGGAGAAAATGAAGAGCTATATTTTTATTTGAGAAAAAAAAAACAATTTAGACCCTATTTCTAAATTCATGGATGTCATTGTCACTGGTATTTTCTTTTCAACTAAATTTAAGGAAATTTTTAATGAGTGAGATAACATCTTTTTTATTTTTATTTGTATATAAAAAGATTTTTTTAATATGCATTAAATATCGGTAAACACTTGTAACAACATTATTAAATTAATTAATAAAATTTAAATAATTTAATATATAATTATAAATTATTTAAACTAAAATGTAAATTATATTATTTTTATATATTATATATTTTATCTTTTTAAAGTAAAATAAAAAACCTAAAACCCTAAATTTTAAGTGTTTAAGATTTAGGTTTTAGATTTATGATTCCAAGTTTAATGTTTTAAATTTCAAGTTCAGGATTTTCGGTTTAAGTTTTTTGTTTTATTTTTAAAAAATAAATATATAATATGTATAGAAAATAGTATAATCTAAATAATTTATAATTATATATTGAATCTTTAAAATTTTTAATTTTTATTAATTAATTTAATAATTTTTAACAGTATTTAACATTAATGATATCTAATAATGTTTTACGCACATAATAAATTCGACATATATATATATATACACGATAATAAAACCATTGAAAGATAACAAACACAATCTTAACTTACTACAAAAAGCAAGATTATAAAAGATTAAGGTCTACAAGAGAAGTTGGGTGTTTGATGGATAAATTATAGGCATGAATATAATGTTAATCCTTAACGTTTATAATTTTTTATTGTTTTGGCTCTTATTCTTTTTTGATAAATTTAACCCTTAACCTATATCTTTTTAACAAATAGCTTATTTTTTAACTACTATGATAACTAGACCGTTAGAAATCTAACAATGATGAATATGTCATATGGATATAATAATATATTTCAAATGACATGACATCTAACCTATCAAATACATATATATAATATGAAATATAATTTTATTCCAATATAAAATATAAAATAATTAAAATTCAAATAAAATTTTAAAAAATAATTAATTCTAAAAGAAAAGGCTATTAAACATTCTCAACCCTAACTATGATAGAATCAAAGTCCTATCTTAAAAAAATATGAACACAGTTCGAAATTAATTAATTTTTTTAGGTAGGATTTTAATTCAACCGTAGTTAGGATTAAGAATGTTTAATAGTATTTTATTTTAGAATTAATTAATTTTTTAATATTTAATTTTAATTTTAATTAATTTATATTTTATATTAGAATAAAATTATATTATATATATGTATTTGATAGGTTAGATACCATGTCATTTAAAATATATTATCATATGCATATAACATGTCATCATTGTTAGATTTTTAACGGTCCAGTTACCATGGTGTTAAAAAATAAGCTATTTTCAAAAAGATATAGGTTAAGGGCTAAATTTATCCCAAAAAATAAGGATCAAAACGACAAAAAATATAAACGTTAAGGGTTAAAATCATCTTTATGCCAAAATTATATTATGAGTTATTTTTTATTTTTTTCACGTTATTTATGAGATTAATCAATTAAATATATTTATTTAATTATTTTTTGAATAATATTTAATTATTTTTTATCTTAGCAATTTTACGAATGAATCTTCACTCGGTAAAAATTGATTTAAAATTTTATTTACAGTAAATATTAATAAAGATTCACATGATAAAAAAAGATAAAATAAAAAATAAATTATATTTAATTAATTAATCTCATAAATAATATAATAAAATGACTTGTGATATAATTTTTAATATCGAAAATATTATAGGTAAGGAAATTTAATAAACTACTATAAAGGATAACAATGGAAGGAGAATTTTTTTTTTACTTCATTAAAATATTAAGTCATTTATATTAGGATGGTTAAATTAAAAACTTAAAGCCTGTAGCATATTTTTTACATATAAAATAAAGCATAGTCAATCATTTATTTTTTAATAAAAACATTTATACGATGAGATGAACCACTATTATTAATAGTGAATATTTTGAATTAAATAAAAAATAAATTAATATCCAATTTTCAAATCAATTTCTTAATCCTTTCTCAAACTAAATTATTACAAAAATAACTTTCAATTACACAATAATGAAACCATAATTCATCGATTTAATTAATTTTTTAAAAAACCTTTCTATATTGTTCTCCATCACTCTCACTAAATTACCATTTTGGACCTTGATGGGTGTAAAGCTTGGGTTTTGATCCAAAAATTAAAGGTCGTGGGATACTTATTGATCCATTGCTACCCTTTGGGCTTACTCCCAACTTATGATTAGAGAATTCTTTAAATAATAAGAGGGTTCGTTCATTTATTTATGTTCGTGAATGTTCGGTAATCTGTTTATTTATATTCGTTCGTTTATGTTCGTTTAAATTTATTTACATATACTTAAGGGTAAGCATTAGATTAAGTGAAGTAGAGTAAAAAAAATGAGTTACTCGAGTTGAGAAGTCTTATTTTATGACTTGTTAAAAACTTATTTGTTATAGGCTAGTGGTATTCATTGTTTTGTTAAACCGAGTTAACCGGTTGAATCAAAATAAAATTGGTTAACCAGTTAGATTTTAGGTTTCGTCTAATAATTGAAAGTTTTTTTTTAAATTTTAATTATCAATTAATTTAGTTTAAAATCAGTTAATTAGCTGAATTAATTGAATCAATCCAAAATATTAAGCATTTAGTATATTATTACGTTCTTTTATGTTCGTTTATTTATATTTGTTTATGTATCTACGGTAAAAAAATATTTTCTACAAATGATTTTAATTTAGGATAAAATCTTTTATTTTATTTTATTTTATTTTATTTATGGAATATAGCGGAAACTTATGGTGTCTATATAATTTTTCAAGTTCCATGTGTTACCTTAGGCTGTGAAATTTAATATAAAAAATATAAGATAATTTTTTATTATTAACTTCTGACTTGATTGGAAAAAAAAAATTGTAGCGACAATGTAAAAATTTAAAATCAAGAAAGAGATGAACATGAGTTGTAATTATTTATTTAAATAGGCATAAAGATAATTTTAACCATTAATGTTTATAATTTTTATTATTTTGGATTTTTTTAGATATATTTAGTCCGTAATTTATGTATTTTGACAAATATCTCATTTTTAATTAATATGATGATTTGATCATTAAAAATTTAACGATAATGATATATGATATATATAGAATGAGGTTTGAGATTTGAGATTTGAGAATGTTCAGTAGCCTTTTATTTTAGATTTTATTATTTTTTAATATTTTATTTAAATTTTATTTTTTATATTTTATGTTAGAATAAAATTATATTTTATTTAAATTTTTAACGGGTTAGTCATCATGTTAGTTAAAAAATGAGATATTTGTCAAAAAGACATAGACTAGAGACTAAATTTATTCCAAAAAAAGAATGAGGATTAAAATGATAAAAAATATTATAAACATTAAACTTTAAAATTATCTTTATGCCTTTTAAATAAGACAGTGTATTTCCAAATTATACACATGCATATGTATAATACTAATTAGGGATAATTATATATTTAATATTTTATTTCATTTTTTATTTTGGTACTTTATTTATTTTTTGGTAAAAATAATATTTAATGTTAGGATTTGTTTCTATTTTGATATCTTGATGTTAAAAAATCAATAATATGCTGACTATGAAAGATAAAAAGATAGATGACATGTAAACTAGGAGAGAGAAAATCACATGTGATAATATCATATCATTTTCTCTCTTCTAGTTAGTATGCTATGCGTTTTTTTTTTATATATAATTTTAGTTAAAATGACATATTGATTAGGAGAAAAAAATATGCTTGTCACGTGTGCTTTTCTCTCTTATAGTCATTCTATTGTTATTTTTTAATGATGAGATATAAAAATAAAAATAAAAAATAATGTTAAATATTGTTTTTTTAAATAAGATATTAAAATAAAGATATAATATAATATTGAATATCATTTTTATAAAAAAAAATAGATAAGATATCAAAATAATAAAAATAAAAATATCAAAATGTAAGTTATTCACTGATTCTCAAACAAGACTTATATAAAATAAAAGTATCTCATCTATTAAATAACTCAATAAATATTGGTCGAAACTCACGATCAAAAGTTATTGTATTCTTGAAATGCTTAATTTATTTTATCATAAGATCTTATATTAGGTGAGAACAAAAGTACAAAATATATTACTTTCAAAAGATCTAATAATAATAAAAAAAAAATCCAGCAAAATTACTATTTTAACCAGAATACTCTAGAAAGAAAGTAATTTCTTTTGTTATTTAATCATGACATATTGACAAAACTACAGAAAATAATAAAAAACTTTATAGATTATCGATCTCTATTGCTTACAACGCTCGATTGATATTCATCATACGAATGTTAAAATATTAAAAATATACAACACTATTATAATCATTCATTTTTGTCTGGGTTATATACCCCATCCTTCGAAGTTTATCCTTCATGATAATCTATTGAGTACTATTATCCACAGAATAATAGCATGTTTAGACACATGCAAACTGAACCACACCAGTTTATGTTAATAGACTTTCCCTTTATCTTTCGGATCACATTCTATGTTGCATATATATGTTTTATTATTATTATCTATAATATGATTAATTAAATATATGTATTTTTTACGTGTATGTATTTGTATATGTATAATGTTATATATTGTATGTATATATAAAATGTATATATGTATTTATGTATATTATGTGTACATATGTATGTATGTGTATAATTTTATGTGTTATTATTTATATTACATGTATATATGTGTGTATGTACGTATATGATACACATATTGCATGTATGTTTATTAATAATAATATTATGGTCCCTAAAAAATAATAAAGTTGTTTTGTTTTTTTTCATAAAAGAGGGAGTTATGTTTAAGGGTGCTTAACGAGTTAAGCAAATTTTGAGTTGCTCAAACTCGAATCGGTCAAAATTTGATAAATACTCAGCTTGGATTAGCTCGACTCGAATTCGAACTCAATACCTTAATGAGTTAAATCGAGCAAAGTCTAATTCGAATCAATAAGTTCGCGAGCAACTCGTTAATTTTTTAAAATATTTTTTAATAATTATTTTAAAATAATTTCATTCAAAAAATAAATTTAAATAATAATTATTAATGTGTTAATTATTACTTTAATTTTAATATGCTAGTTTGGTGTATTTATGGAATGTTACTTTTGAATTTAGACTTTAAATTTTTTATACACTCTTTTTGATATTTTTGGTTAAATTTTTTAATTTAAGTTAATATTATGCCTCATATGGTATTATTAAATTTTACTTTTAGTTTAAAATAAGGTAAGTTTTTTAATGAGTTTAACGAGCAACGAGTCAAGTTGAGCAACAAATATTTTAATGAGCACGAGTCGAGTGTTAAAAATAAAATATATTTGATACGAATATAAACCCAAGATTTATATGTCAAATCATCAAGAACAATAAAATAAATAAACTGAATGCGGAAGCGCACATGAATTAATCGATAGAGTTTTTCCAGAGGGTTTGATCTTTCAAGAAGTTAGGTTTTCTCTTGTGGCACAACTCTCAGACAGGGAAAAGAGATATGCAAGTTGACCTAATTCTTGGAGGACCATAACCCATTTATATAGTTGATTTAATAACCAACTATTAAGTATTTATAACTCTGCCCCTCATCAAATTATAAATACACCTTATGGTATCTACACTTTTAATTCCATGATAATTTAATACCTATAACATGTGTAACATAATTGATCACTTAATTACATGTTAAATTTTATAATAGCAATATACATTATACATATGTGCCTACTATTATTGAATTTTAATCCAACAATCTCCCACTTGGGCAACATATGTTTCTTAACAAATGTATAACCTTATGAGCTCAAAAATTTGCTATCATATAATAGGTATTATAAAACAATCTCGTCCATCAATTATATCCATATAGGATCAAAGCGGTCTTCATCATATCAATCATGACTGAACCCATTAAGGGTCACGTGTAAAAACATAATCAAATGACATAGATCAATCATGGATGCATAGCATGGAAATTACATGTAAATGTGAACCGAACATGTCTATTTCCAATTGGTCTTCCTAAAACTTTACTGAATTCAGAGTGTGCATAAGTCAAAATAACTTTATTTCTGTAGAAATTAACTTTAAACTAAAGTAACCGAAATTGTGTCTAAAACGAATGAACATTTATCAAAATTACAAACTCCCGCTAAAACTGAATATACTTAAATAATATTACACTCACATGAGCAGTATGCTCATGAAAGACCTAGGGTGATAGTTTCTCAATAAGTGCACAATTATAGAGTTTGTACCAACATGCTTTATAGACACACAAACACTCTTAATTTTCTTTAACAACTAGAAACAAAATTTTAAAGTGCTCCTATTGTTTATAGAATAAATGATGCATATTTATTGTTACAAAAAAACTAAAGTGGTCTTTCTATTCAATCTATAATTAGCAGTTCATGTGACAGAGTCTTTTACATCAATATTCTAATAGAATCGAAGCCTGTAAACTTGATGATCTCTAAATTACCAGAACTTCGATATGTGAACATGTAATTTTTATTCTCTAAATACATTTCATAACTCTCTTGGCTGTTATCCAACGGTTCATATTAAATTTACTTAAATATTTGTCTATCATTCTAATAATGTATGCAATATCCAAATGCATACATACTTAAGCATAAATTAGATTCTTAATAGCTTATGAAATCTTTTTTATTTTATAATTTTCAATGTTACTTTAGGGAACTAAAAAATTGTCTTCTTTAGTAATACGAGTGTCGCTTAGTTTACTCCCACTGAACTTGTAATAATACATACAATTTTCAACTAAACTTATCTCAAAACTAAATGAGATAATCAATATGAAATTTATAATTTTATTAATGAGAGTTAAACTTAAGCTCATAGATGAATTTCTTTAATTTACATTCATTAATTTTGTATCATTAGACACAAATCAATGATTGTACCATATAATTAATTTTTTCAATGTTTCCATTGAAAACCACAAGCTTAACATCTATCTTATGTAGCTCAAGGTTAAAAGCAACAAGTGTCAAGATTATTTTAAAAGAGTCTCCGCAAAATCAATGTCTTCTTTTAGAGTATATACTTTAGATACAAAGCATGTTTTATACTTGTCCACATTATCATTTACATCCCTCTTGGTTTTAAATATTAATTTACAATCAATTGGTTTGTACCTTAAGGTAATGTGACAAGTTCCTAAACTTTATTGCCTTGTATAAAATTATACTCTATTTTTAATGACATATATCCACTTTTGAGAGTTAAAACTTTTATTGTTTGATAAAAATAATTGATCAAGTTATTTTCTATCATTCCTTTATTATACTTATTTTCTTGATGAAATACTAAGTAATAATCCTTAATAGTATTTCTCTTTTCTCTTATGCATATCTCTAAAGATATATTTTTTTAGCTTGTTGAGTTTTTTCTTTTGAAAAAATAGGTACCTTATCTTGAATGAGAGTTTTTCAACATTGTTTTGCTAATGTACTTGATTCACTTTTGATTAATGATAGGTGTAAAAATCTAAACATCGTCAAAAGTGACAGTAGGAATTAAATTAATATTCAATTCCTCCTTAATAACAATGTATATAACCTTATTCTAATTCCAAACTCAACATCCTAAAAAATGTTATAAATCTCTAATTAAAATAATCTTAATTTCTTTACAGCCCATGGATCACTCAAAATAGCCTAATAGTTGTTTACTTTTGAAGTTTAATTTCTTTACATATATCTTAACTTATACAAAAGAATCAACATTTTATAACTTATTGTTATTCCTTTTGAGCAGGACCCTTAGAAATTTTATTCTAATATATATTTTTTATTGCCCTTATTCTTAGAGACACTAACTAAAGAGCACTAACTGATTGAGTATTTTTATAATTGTAATGCTTCAACTTTTGTTCGTCTTTAACACAATGAGAAATAATCTCATTTGAAGTTTATTTCTCTTTTAATAATTGTAAACTGTATAGGAAGCTATACTAAAATTACAAGAACAAACAATTGTTATAAAGTTTGATTTTATGTGCCTTAAGTTTTGAAGCAATATAATATACTCCCTCACATTTCATTGATCATTATACTTCATAGACATCAGGTAAACCAAAAGTGATGTCATGTTAATCTTAAAAAATTAGTAATAAATATTTTTTTCTCAATAGAAAACCCTTGGTATGAATAATTTCTTTAGATTTATGCTCTTAAAAGTTTCTAAAATATTATACTTTATGATCATTAGACTTATGCAACTTGAATAAAATCACCTCTCCAAATCTTATTTATGAATGCTTACCGCCGTGAGAGGTGCAAGTTGTTATTCACTTAGTGCAAGTTCTATGTTTATACCACCAAATACTATATATAAGTATCTTTTTTATTCCTTGAAATTAATTTCAATAAACATATGTGTAGAATGTCTTCAACAGATATTATAACAAAGATAAATTACCTAAAAGTAGAACAAAAATAAGTAAATAAACAAGCTCACATAAATATTCATAAGTAAACAATAAATTCAAAATAATGACTAGTTCCCCTCAAGATACCAAACACAACATTAATATCAATTCTTTGGATAGTAATATTAACTGTAAGCGGTACTCTTGTTGTAGCAATCAAACATTGACAATAAACTATGTCAAATAATAGATTAATCTTTGGACTAACGTATTGTTCACATAAAATACCATATAATTGTCACACATTTATCACCACAGTTGTTGTTGTGATTCGGCCAAATATTAATTTTCCTTTGGGCCAATTAATAAACGCATGAATTACAAAGACCTATAATTATCTTAATATTTTAAATAAATTAATCTACACAAAAGCGGTCACTTTGGTGACATTATGTTTCAATTAATCTATTAAAATATTAGATATCCGAAGCTAAAATATGAATTTAATTATTTCAAAATATATTTTTTAATTTTTATCTTTTACTTAAGATAAAAGATAACCAAAGTAATAATAAATTTGAATAAAGGTAACTTCATCATAATATATCGAACACTCCAATAATATTTTAAAAAATATTAATTTGTAAGTGATATCTTGATGTAGTAATCAAAGATTGATAATAAGAATATTTAAAAAAAAAATCTTTCTTTGGGCTGATTTATTATTCACATATAAAACTGAATAATTATCACATGTTTATTACCACAGATGCACATGTAACATTACTAATTATCAGTCATCCTTTGGGCCGATTACTGTTAACATAAACTGAATTACATGGAAAAAATCTTCTATATTTTAAAATAGCATAATTTCCACAATAAAGATCACTTTGGTCACTTAATGCTTCAATTAATTTATCTTAAAATATATAACATAAATATACCAATATTCTAACTTAATATTTATAACAGTCAAAATTGAAATTTCTGATAACACTTGAGTTTTCAAAATAAACCAAATTAAGGTTGTCTTAATGGGGCTATCAGAATATAAATAACTGAAATCTTTGATTGTTCTTCAAAATTCCTTAAATATGTTATTACCAAAACTAAATTCGATCAAAACATTTAATCTTTAACTAAAAAAATATAAAAATATCATACAAATGAGTAACTTATATAATAATTATTTGAAACTTTAATATAATCATAATAATATAATAATCAAAAATAAATTTTTGATCAAACCGAATTGAATATATCAATATCAAATATATATTTTATAATCCAAAATAACATGTGATCAAAACTAAATGCTAAATAAATTCACCAAGTAAATTACATAAAGTAACAATATACTTTAAAAGTAACATGCCGAAAGATTATTCAATCATAACTTAATAGACATAAACCGAATATAAAGCTTTAATAGCTAACCTGATTATAAATTTTTTGAATCATGATAAATTTATCGTGACAAAGACGAAATTAATTATATTTTTCTTTATTATTAACGACCAAAACTAAAATTTTGGTCTAATAGAATTTAACTTAATACCCAATGATCAAAACTAAAATTTTGATCTAACCAAATTAAATATATATTTTAAATAAAATATATTTAAAATATATATTTCATAAAAATAAAGTAAATATGTGTCTACAAAAGTAATTGGAATCTGAACTTAAAAAATTTAATTTCCAATTAATAACAACCCAAAAATTAAATAAATTTTCATGCGGACAAAACCTAATCTTTATATAAATCTAAATTGATTTCTGTGATTTCTTAATTAATCGATTCAAACCCATGAACGTAAAACCAAACTAAATTCACGAAAATATATATTTTTCGTAAAACAATGAATGTTAATCCATTGGAAAAGGAAAAACAGCCGGATTGGCGAAAAGCCAAAATCAAATCATAGGAAACAAAATCAAATTGATTTGTTCTTAAAATAAGACAAATATATAATTTAATCTCATACGATTAATTATAAAACAATATTGAAGTAAATAATTAATAAAGTTTTACATTTAATTTTAGATCATAGCAATAAATTAAAACAAAAAACTTATGATCTTAATGAATCGACATAATTTTGGTACTGATGCCACTTGTTAAAAATAAAATATATTTGATACAAATATAAACCCAAGATCTATATGTCAAATCATCAAGAACAATAAAATAAATAAACTAGATGTGAAAGCGTACCTAAATTAATCGATAAAGTTTTTCCAGAGGGTTTGATCTTCCAATAAGTTAGGTTTTCTCTTGCGGCACACCTCTCAGATGGGAAAAAGGGATATGCAAGTTGACCTAATTCTTGGGGACCATAACCCATTTATATAGTTGATTTAATAACCAACTATTAAGTATTTATAACTCTGTTCCTCAGCAAATTATAAATACACCTTATGGTATCTACACTTTTAATTCCATGATAATTTAATACCTATAACACGTACAGTATAATTGGTCACTTAATTAAGTGTTAAATTTTATAATAGCAATATACATTATACATATGTGCCTACTATTATTGAATTTTAATCTAACATCGAGCACAATTTTAACGAGCTCAACAAGCAACGAGTCGAATCGAACAATAAAATTTTTTAACGAGCACGAGTCGATAAGCGCCCCATTATGTTCATGAGATTGCAATATTCTCTACAAAGACCCTTCCGTATGGGGAAATTATTCCCAGGGTCTCCAAATGTTTTCCAAATCTTGTAATCTGGTCTCTTTCTCAATTTTAATTCCATTTTCAGTGGCTATATCTGTTTATAGTCCCTCGGATAATTTTTATTTTTAATTAAGTCCTAAAACCAGTGGTAAATTTATCTTTTTGACCTTCGTTTATTTTATTTTATTTTATTTAATAGGCATAAAGATAATTTCAACACTTAACGTTTATAATTTTTATCATTTTGACACTTATTCTTTTTTTTGAGATAAATTTAATCCTTAACCTATGTCTTTTTGACAAATAACTTATTTTTTAACTAACATAATGATTAGACCGTTAAAAATTGAACAATATTGACATGTCATATATATGTGATAATATATTTTAAATAACATGGCATCTAGCCTCATTCTACATATATATAACATGTCATTATCGTTAAAGTTTTTACGATAATGACAAATATATACATGTAAAATATAATTTTATTCTAACATAAAATATAAAATAATTAAAATTCAAATAAAATATTAAAAATTAATTAAATCTAAAATAAAAGGCTACTAAGCATTCTCAAATATTAAATATCATTTTACATATATATGACATATCATTATCGTTAATTTTTAACTATCTAATAATTATACTAGTTAAAAATGAGATATTAGTAAAAAAGATAAAGACTAAAGACTAAAGGCTAAATTTATCCTAAAAATGATGATGGCCAAAATGATAAAAGTCATAAACGTTAAGGGTTAAAATTATCTTTATATCTATTTAATATTATTTAATTTTAATTTCTTGTTTTGTTTTGTAATCGTTGTTTAATATATTCATACCTTTATATATATACGGTATTTATATGTTTATATCATAATATACGATAATGATTATTATGGTATTTTTATATTATTTGATTTGACCTATAACTTTATATGGCATGTGTTTATATTTAATGCCATGGCATATTTTTGATAATGACCTTTATATATTAATTTTTATTTTTTTTTATTTTGTATATAGCTTTTAATGTTTATTATTTTATACACATTTTTTTTTCCTTTTAAATGCATATGTCGTATTTTTATATTATACATATATATATACCTTTTAAATGTATGTGTATTATTATAACCTAGTCCAGAGACGGAGTCGTGAATGGGATGATTCCTCAAAAATTTTTGGTATAATTATAATTTTAATCTCT
The DNA here is from genome assembly GCA_035048815.1 of Abelmoschus esculentus. Lineage (NCBI taxonomy): Eukaryota > Viridiplantae > Streptophyta > Magnoliopsida > Malvales > Malvaceae > Abelmoschus > Abelmoschus esculentus. Next base: position 3,146,355 of record JAUCBN010000026.1, on the reverse strand, counting down.
TTCGGCTTGAATGTTAGTTAAATATGTTTTTTCTTTCGAATTTTAAACATAAAGATTTAAAAGACTCTTATTTCTTCTAAAATTAAATCCTAACTCCGTCCCTGACCTAACCATGTATATGTATGTATGTATGTCTCATTTTATCGTATATTATGATTTTAATTATTACTTAAAGATATATGTTATACCTTTATGTTTTATTTATATGCCTATATTATAGTTATATGTGTTTATGTTTAGAAGGTATTTTTGTTTATTCCTATGGAGTTTTTAAAATTTACCAACATACACAATTATATTTTAATTTAATCTTCACTCTAAACCAAAAATTTTAATATTAATAAAGTGATAATTATTAGATACTAATTTTAGACGGTATAAAGTATTAATCATTTCTCATCTGTAACCAATTTTCGATCTTAAATTTTTCGAGAATCCTTGGTTTTGTTTGTCTTACGATATCTAATCTATCAAAGTGATCAGTGAAAACTCAATTTTTTTTTTAAAAAAATGTGAGTTTTTATAGAATTTTTTTTCTAATTAATTTTCCAATAAAAGCAAGACACCCTCTCATTAAATTTTATTTTTCATAGTAGAAAAATTATTCGCTAAAACATTCCCAAAGACAGACTAAAGATATCATAAAAGCATACAAGTCATTTAAGACGTTCTATTATCGTTGTCATTAAAGGTATACATTTGGTTAATTTGATCAATGGTCGAACCGAATTAGCCATACTTGAATTACCCAAAATTTTTAAAATTTTAACTGTTAACCGAACCAAATTACTCATAACCGAATTTACTGAATTGAAATTATTTCGGTTTATTTGATAAGTTTTCAAATTAACAAAAAAAATTATAAAATTTTGGATAAGTTGCACAATAGGTCACTATATTACGGTAAAATAAGTTTTTATTCACTAAACTTTCATTTCATGCTAATTTGATAAAAGTTTAATGATCATTTTATAATAACATCAAAAAATTTAGTGAACATTTTATAGTTCTTAAAATTTTAATGATAAAAAATAAATATATATGATATTTAATATATAATGATTTTAGTTAATTCGGTTAATTTAGCTAGTTAATCAAGTTAGAATCGAATTAACCAATAACAAAATTTTTTAAAATAAATTATTCGTTAACCGAACTTATCTAAAATTAACCAAGATAAATTCAGTTTAGTTTATTTATTCGGTTAAAACCGAATAATATACACACCTGATTACCATTTAGGTTTTATATTGATATTGACAAATACTCTCGATAATATATTTTCGTATTAATTTTTTATTGAATAAAAAATAATTATATTTTTAAAACAATCGTTAAGATTCAGATTTATTTAAATGAGATAAAACTATGATTTAAATATGATTTAAATTAAGATTTCGGATAAATTATGATTTTGGATTAAACTATGATTTAAATATGTAGTTGTGATTTGTGTTGTGTGTACATCATATTTTTGCAATGTTTTTTTTCTAAAATATTACTCTTGAGAAATAATTTTATAAACTTTGTTTCATTTTTTTATCTTCATCTTTAAGATATGCTAAGTCCTTTAGGGTTACTCCATCTTAGTTTCCTCTTATAAATCTTTGGACTTTAGGCAATACGGTACCTGAAGAATCTCATATTTAATCTGTTTTTTTATTATTCAATATAAAACAAACTATTAGATTTTCAAATTATTATTATTATTCTGGAAACTTTGATGCATTTGGGAATTAAGATTATTTTCAGTATACATAAATATTTTTTTATATTCATATATTTAATTTGAACCATCAGATTATAATATTAATTTAATAAGTTTATGAGATACTGTATTTTGGGAATTTTAATTATTCTTAAATTATCAATTCTTAGTTATAATTTTAACCTTCGAATGTGATGAATTATTAAGAATTTAAATATTTTATAGTTATTATGAAATAATATAAATTAAATTAGTTTTGAGTTTAAAGCTTTTAACGTTAACTTCCTAAATTCGACTTGTTTCTTCTTGTGCTAAATATATATTTCATTCTGTGTTATTATCGAATAAATTCAAATGTATCTTTTCTTATTGTGCTAAATGTGTATTCTTTTCTTGCGTTAAATATGTGAGTTTCCATGTGCTATTGTTAAATGAATATAAATGTGTATTTTTCTCTTGTGCTAAATGTGTGTTTCTTCTTGTGCTATTGTAAATGAATTTAAATGTGAATTCTCTTTATGTGTTAGATTTTCTGTGTATTGTACTTATCCGTTACTGAGACTTTACAGTATATCGGCATGCTATATGATATTGTGAACATTGTGTTACACTATGAGATTGAGATTAAATTTACTGAACTGTGTGATTCGTATACTATACGGATATCTGTGTTGTGACATGAGATCATTGGCATTTATTGCATTACATGTGCATGGGGCAGATTGTACGAAGGAAGGTGGTTTTACCACACTGTGTTTTGGCGAAATAAGGGGTGAGGAGTTTTAGGGAACTACCTCCACTGTGATCGGTTGACTTTGCCACCACTGTGTTTGGCGTTCGAAGTATGGGACTGCATTCTCTGTGATATTGCATTTTCTGTGACATTGCATTCATCCCTCTTTGTGTTTATTTACTACGGAAGTTATATTATAATTATGATTGTGATTTGAGTGATATTGTGATTTTTGACTACACTTTAGAGGCACACTGGGCTTTATAGCTCATTCTTTTAGTTTATTTTTTTTTCCAGATATCTGGCCCTAAGAGTTGGTACTTGGAGATCTCTACCGGACAATATTTTTTTTTAGTACGGTTATTTACAACCATTTTTATTTCAGTTATTTTGGGATTATCAGGGATCTAAGATTTAAAACCTCATGCATAAAATTGTTTTATCCATTTTTAAATCAGAATATTTACTTTTTAATTATGTTTTTATCTTTTGGTTTACAAATTGGTTTTGTATCATTTTTTTTTTAAATTTTTTGACATAAAAGTTTTAAAAACAAAAATTTTAACCTACCGTACTCTTTAAGTTAAAATTAAGGGGTTACATTTTATTTTTCCTATCAAACAAGAATATGAATATAATCCGACAAGCTAAAAAACAACATAATCCCACAATAATTTTAATTTAAATATTTAAATGAGTTTATCACGTACGTCGAACACTGTTAAACATCATTAACGTTGAATACTACTGAACACTAAACTTAAGATGAGAGTAACTTTAATATAAGAATTAAAGAAAGTAATAGGATCCGATGAGTTTTTTATTTGTTTTAAATTTGATTAAAAAATCTAAATTTTTTATATGTTTTTATTTTTAATCTTCTCAATATAATAAAAATATAACTTAACCCTAAAATATTAAAAAACCCCATTAAACTCGATTGTCTTGTTTTAAATAATAATAATAATAATTATAATAAATATATAAATAAACCAAATTAAACGAGTTAAAAGGAATTTTCACCTTAAACTTTAATCCGACATAAAAACTAAAAACTAAAATATATATATATATATATAATTTTATTAAATTTGGTTAAGTTAAAATCCGTTAAATTCGATTTTTTTTAACAAGCTAATAGTGATTATATGTAGTACCTGTATTAGAATATAATCTCTACCATTTGACATTAATCACTCAATCACTTTGCTGGTATCGCTGGTGGTCGAACCCGTGACCTCTAAAAATATCAATCGTTCCTTTAACCATTTAAGCAGGAGGCTCGTGCAATTTCGATTTCTTTTCCTCCCTAACTTTTCTGTGGTGGGAAAAAGAGTAGAAATCACAAAGACTCGTAGTCGTAGGACTCACTCCCAATTTAAATGGCTTAATTATGTGTGGTCCTAAATTATCTTTTTAAAATATAATTTATTTATTCAATTAAAATTTTATTATAAACATGTCATTTTATTGTTTTGTTTTATGTTGCTCGGGGTAGTAATAACTTTTGCACCTAATATTTATCTATTATATTAATTGATTTTAATATAAAACAATTTAACAAGTTTAATACATTATATTAAAAATTTCTTTATTGAAATGATCGATATATCTACTAACATACGATTTTAAATTATAATAAATTTATTTTATTAATCTGTCAATTGTCTAATTATTAAGCGATTATCGATCAATGTGTTGATAGACACTAATTGAGAGTAAAACAAATGGTCTGAGGACATGTCAATAGCGTTAATATTTTTAAACATGATGGATTAAATTTATTATTTTTTAATTATTATTAATTTAATTGAATGCATAAGTTTTAGAAACTAAACACGTGATTATATATTTTCTAAAATTATCAATTACACATAATTAAATAATATAAAATATTATCAACAATTAATTAACTTAATACGACGAAATTAGGGTGTAAACGAGTTGAGTTGAGCTCGAGTAGTATTAAGCTCGGCTCGGCTCATTAAGATTTCGAGTCGAGTTCGAGCTTGAGTAATTTTAAACGAGCCTAAAATATTTGAGCTCAATTCGGCTCGTTAAGAACTCGAGTCGAGTTCGAATTTTTTCGAGCCTAATCGAGTTATGTATTGACCGATCTTTGACCATGTTAGACTCGAGTAACTCTTATCTCTCATGTCTCATTTAAAGCCTAATGGAGAAAAATTTCGATACACAAGTTGTATAAACTCAAATTTGTTAATTTTAGGTTTTAATATCTTAATTTAGGGTTTAAGACTTATGTTTAAGGTTTAGATTTTAAGGTTTTAAATTTAGAAATTTAGATTTTAAATTATAAAAAAATAAAAAAAATAGTATATTTATGTTTTCGAGTAACTCATGAGCTTTTCGAATTAAATATCATGTAGCTCAGCTCAACTCGTTAAGAACTCAAGCCGAGTTCGAGTTTGATTCAAATCCAATCGGATCGAATTTTAACCGAGCTTTGACCGAGTCGAACTCGAATAGCTCGCGATCTGTCTCGTCTCATTTACGGCCCTAGACGAGAATATTAAATTCTTTAAGTAGTAACAAAATATGTGAGGAATCTATAATTACGCCTCCTAAAATTTTTAAAATTATAAATTAATATAATAATAATATTATTATTATTTCACTTTAAAAGTAAGGATTATGGTCGTAATTAGGGGTGTTCATTGTTGGATATCGGATTGGATCGGATCAGATTTTTTTGGATATTTAAATTTTCGATCAATGATATAGTTATTGGTATTTGATCCGTGAAAAATAGATATTCGCAAATTCGAATATCGGATAGTCGGACCTGATAGTCGGATATCCGATTATCCTGAAAAAATACTTTGAATATATTAATTTTACGAATTTAAAGGTTGTATTTATAAAAAAATTTAGAATTTTGAATATAGTAAACAACAAATTACTAGATACTATAAAATCCAAAATTATAAAAGTTTTAATTTTTAAAATTTTTAAATATAACAAGCACTAAATTGTTACATATAACAAGATTAATATTAAAACATATTTTTTTATTTTCGAATTTTTAGATAATTCTGAATTTGAAATATTGTGATCCGTATCTAATCCAAAAAACTTAAAATTAAATCAAATATTCTATCTAAATATAAAAACCGAATCAAATATTTAAAATTTTTGGATCAAATCAATAGATAATCAAATCAAGTCGATTGGATCAGATTTTTTTTTAATACCCCTGATCGTGATTATTCTGCCGACAGTGACGGGGACCATCCCTAAACTGGAATAAATGGACCAGGTGACTTAAATCTGTCTTACCAAATATATTTATTTTTGGAAAGCTCCTAAGCACATTCAAAACACGTGTTTTTATTTCTGTCCAAATATATTAATTTGAAGAACAAAATTTGAACACATACTTTAGCTTCATTAGGATAGATATAAGAAGGTTGGATGTAGTCATATCTTTTAAATATTTTAATTTTTTTATATTTTATATATTTTTTATTAATAATTTAATATTATTTCTTAACTTTTTATAATTTTACACTTTATATTTTTAATATATTTTTAATAATTTATATTTTTATATAAAATATTTAAAAATAGCTGGCCAACTACTTTTTCAAATAGCTGGCTTCTATTTGAATTTTTGTCTCTTCTATTAAAGGGAGGATCTTGAGATAACAATTTAAAATTTTATTTAAAATTTTTTAAAATTTAATAAGTTTAAACTAGATTTTTTTAAAAAATAAGACTTAATAATGAGTTTTAAAAAAAATTAAAAAAGCTTATAAATGTTTAAAAAAATTTAATTTATAAAAATATAAATTAAAATATTTAAAAAATGATTGAGAAGCCAAATATAAAATATAAAATATGACATAAAAAGTAAAAACGCTCGTGCATCTCACGAGAGTTTATAGCTCTATAAGGAGAAATTATATCATGGGTTAGTCTTACCATGTTATCTATAGAACCAACCAATAAACACCACTCACGTCATCGTTTTTTTTATGTCATATTTTTTAAAGTGAATCTTCACTCATATTTATTATTAATTTTTTTAAAAATAATTTTTTAAGTGAATATTTACTTGAAAAAAAATATGACATGTAAAAATTGATAATGTGAGTAATTTTTAATGATTGGTTCTATGATCACGTGATGAGACAGATGCATGATATAATTTTTCTTCTATAAGGGAGATTGAACACGGCAAGGATTTATTCAAAGGAATAAAATAATTAAATATCAGAGTAAATTATATATAACCATTAAATTATAGAGTTAATATTGATTTTATCAATACTTTTTAATTTTAATAAATTTATTATATAATTATTAAAGTAGTTTTAATCAAATTATTTATCGTTAAAATTGAATAAAAAATTAACATAACAGTTAAAAAAATATATAATTACATATTTAATTTTATAATTTATTATATTTTATATAGTTTATCAATTTAGTCTTAATTTTAATTTAATAAATTAAATTAATTATTCAATTACGTGGTGATAAAATTTTCAACTATTGAGAATTAATATGTAAGTAACAAAAATTAAATGTATAATTATATAAAATTACTTAATTGTCACATTAATTTTTTATTGAATTTTAACGATAAATTACTTGATCAGAACCTTTTAAAATATAACAAATTTATCAAAATTAAACTAATCTAAAATTAAGTGATCATTTATATAACTTACTTAATAATGAGAAGAACGATTAGTTAATTAATACAGGTTGAAGTAGGTTCGAGTCACATGTTAATAAATTCAATATACCAATGATTAGTCCCTTGATTTATTCCGATAGTTATTTATATATAATTTATTAATTAATTTTAATACTATATATTTATTATAAAAACTATTCTTCTTAATTTTATAATACAAACTATAAATATTAATAAATTCAATATACATCTCTCTAAATTAATTAATTATTAATATAAGCTTATATTTCATGTTATATTTTAGAGGTAAATTTTTGAGAATAATGGAATAAAATTAAATTTTAAAATATAAGTGATTTTTAATTATATTTAGAATTTTAGGTCAGTTTTTATAATATAAATAAGAGAATGTTATATGCACGTGGTATTATCCTTCTGGTTTTGTAAAAAATATATATTTGAAATGAGAACGTCAAAACCGTAGGTAGTGTCCTCCTCTCAAGTCATCACTTATTAGTGATTTTTTATAACACCTTGAATTCGGTGTCACATTGGGCCTTTGGAACAAAACCCATCCTTCAAAAATTTTGCTTTAAAAGCCGATTAAACCAAACTAAGCCCAAAATAAGATTCATTAATTCAAGTCCAAATAAAACGAGTACTTTCAAAGAGTAAATAGGAGCTCCAAATATTTACAAAAATAAATTATAGGGTTCAACAAGTACTAGCCCAATACATCAATAAATTTGTACTCTAAAACTAAGTTGATGCTGAAATCTCAACCTTGATGAGGCTCCTTGATGCTTGTCAAATATGCGCAATTAGTGCAAGTGAACACGTCGCAAGTAATAAGTGATAAGTATTATCGAGTATCGTCTCCACAAGGATTGGTTTACTTAATATGTCCTATTCGATCTTCTTGTTCTGTAAAAAGAAATAAAAACACAAGTAGATGAGTTTTTGACTAAATAAAGCAATTAAGGATAGATAAATAAAAGAGGAGATCAAATTGACAAAGAAGGCATGATCCCGTTGTGTTGCATAGTGGATTTGATTGATCTGTTTCTTTTCAATGCAATTGCACTACACTGCCTCGGCAGTACTTCAGATTACTGTCTTCGGAAGCGATAGTGTTCTCTGCCGCGACAATCCCTTGCTCTTGGGCAGATTTACCAAAGTTCGGCAAAGTATCCTTTGATGGCTTCACTTATCCCTAAGTCAAAATACTATTGATGATTAGTCCTTGATGATACCTCTCTGCGTTAATCAATTATAACAAACAACCAATCCCACACTTCTTTTAGCCGCTGAAACTCTAACCTATCCCTAGGCCGAGTTAGTATTCTCCAATCAAGTCGAATACCACACTTACTCCTTTAATGAGTCTAACTCTCCCGTGTCTAGACAAATGGATCAATTACAAACTTCCCTTCCAGGCTTGGATACAAGAACAAAGAATGGTAAAGAGTAAGCAAACTTTTATACTTTATTGCATTGAAACGGGAAACAAGATACAATCTCTTCTCACTAATACTCAACAACTTTCACCTAAACTCTAAGAAAGCTTAGAACATGATGGGAAGAATTATTCCTAGGGTGACTCTCTCAAATTCGGCTTTCTTAGTCCCTTGGAAGGTTATACCTTATATAGGCTTGGCCTAGGGCAAACCTTTCCTAAATAGAGTAAAACTTGGAGTAGGAACAAGTTCTATACATAGGTTAAATATTTCCAAGTTTAATTCTTCTAGAAGGCTTTTTCCCGTGTGGCCTTGACCTTGGGCTTTCCTCGTGTTGTTCAGCTTTGATCCTTGGGTTTCTTGTCCAGTAACGTTCTCCTCATTTTTCTCCTCAGTTTGCTTACCATATTGCTATTTATCCTCTACTGCCTCGGCATCAGGTCCTGCCTCGGCCTCAAGTTGCTGCCGCGACAATACTTGTTCCTGCATAGACATAAAAATGCAGTAAAGTATGCCTTTTCTACAAATATTATCTTTAATAGCATAATCCCTAAATATATCACATTAAGTATATGCACTGGTTCAAGTAGGTGTAGAATTGATGATAAGTGCCCATGAAAAGTGTAGAAAGTGATAGTGAGTTGAGCAGTTATCACACCCCCAAACTCGAACTATTGCTTATCCTCAAGCAATAAAAACCATCAATTTTTCAAACTCTATTCTCTTTTTGTCTTATGTTTCTGTCTATTCTCCCCACCATAATTATGTCTAGTATTTAAACTTAACCTTTCGGTTACCTAAGGGGTGTACCTAGAAGACAAACTATAAGTTTTTGTGAGTGTGTGTTTTTATGGACAATTTTGATTAAAGGTCTTCTTAGATAAACTCTAAGCTCAAGATAAATAAACTTGGATTTAGTGTGCTCTTATTAAAAAACAATTTCTTGAACCAATTTCGGGCACCTCAAGTATTGTGTTTTCTCCTTCTTATTTTCTTATTTCTTTTGTTATTCTTTTAAGCATACTAGAGTCAATTTCGGGCACCTCTAGCATGAAGAAGAGTATTTACTAGAGTCGGTTATGGCCACCTTTAGTCACTTTTCCAAAGACCTAAGTCGTTATCACCTAAGTTCATTAAAAGAATTCCTATAAACAAACAGGTCCCAAAAGTGATTTTAAGTTCAATCTTATAGTAAGCTTCTAAGTTTTTCTCCTTAAGTATCCTAGAACTAAGCCTTCAAAATAGAACCTAACTATGGTAAGGAGAAAGAATAAACTAAAACAATACTGATGATGGGCAGTGCAAGAGTATGCGCAACAATTTCAAGTAAATTGGTGGATATAAGAAAAAAAATTATCACTAAAATTCCCTTTTCATGGCAAGGCCTTGGTAGTAGATTGTCTCGGCAGTGGCTCTACACCTCAAACTCAAACTAAGCATTGTCTTCAATGCTTAATTTACGGGGTAAGCAGTGGGAAACAAATTATAAAAGAAAACAATTAATATCAGCAAATAAAAAATCATAAGGACTCTGAAGAGCTATCCTCCATAATTAATTTCCTGGATCTTGTTGCCGATTGCTGCGTTCTTGGTGATGGCGATAGCTTTGCTCGTCTCGGTGGCTAAACTCTTGTTGGTGCTACTCGTTCCATGGGAGCATTTACCTCTTTTTCTCCTACATCTTCGGTCTCCATTATGTTCGTCCCTCTGTCATTCTCTGGATCTGCTCCGGGATTGTGAAAGCTTGGCTCGACAACGTTTGAGCTTTGGTGTACAAAGGCATCTATCTCTTCTGATAGACTGTCCATGATGATTGGGGATCTTGGGGGAGTGATGAAGACTGCCCTCCTCTTTGAAGGTCTTCTGCTGGCAGATGATGCCTCGACAACATTTGTTGCCCTAGATGGGTCAGAGCGTGGAACTGTTGTTGAGGGCCTGTGGGGAAGAATGCTCTCGGTCTCCTAGAGCTGGTATGGTCTCTGTGTAGGGTGCAGCCGTCACGAACATGTTAGTTAGAAATTTCAGAAATTGCACCCCTTGGTCTGGAAAGCTGTGGAGCATCATCTGAGCAAGTGTGTTGTTGAAGTCTCTTTGATACTTTATGTATCTTTTTTGCCTAAGGTCCATGGCTATCATACTTTGTAGAATCTCATGGTATGAGTCTGCTGAGGCAGTGGTATGGATAGAGTTAGGCATCTCTACCGCATATTGGGCTCCGACAGTAGTGTCGGTAGTGAACTGCTGCGGAGTTGTCTAGACTGGTTCGGCTTGAGTGATCTGCATGACTATGTGGCATAAGTCTCTGGTCCATCATTTTCTGTGGGGTGTGTATTCGTTTGTCACGACAATAGGTACACCTACAGCATAAAAAATACAAGAGATTAAAGAAGGGAAATATAACGGGCCTTTATCTTTCTTACTGCACTCGTAAATTTCTCGTAAAATTATTTCTCCAATATTGATGCTCCTTTTGTTGATGATCGATTGGATGAGCATCAATCTCTTTCGGTCCACCGTGCTGTTATAGGAGGTTGGGATGAGGCGTCTCTTTACAAAGGTATTCCAAAGTTTAGCCTCGGGTTTTAAGTTTTGCCTTGCTACGGATCCTTTGTAGGTACCGGTCTCCCATGGAGTATTGATAAGTACTCAACTCACTATCACTTTCTACACTTTTCATGGGAACTTATCATCAAATCTACACCTACTTGAACCAATGAATATGCTTAATATGATATATTTAGGGATTGTACCATTAAAGATTATATTTGTAGAAAAGGCGTACTTTACTGTATTTTCATATCTGTGCAGGAACAAGTACTACTGAGGCAGAAGAATGAGGCCGAGGCAAGACTAGATGTCGAGGCAGCAGAGTAGAAAAAGCTGTATGACTGGCAATTGAAGGAGAAAAATATGGAGAACGTTGCTGAACAAGGAGCCCAAGAATCGAAGCTGAACAACACAAGAAAAGCCCAAGGATAAGGCCACGTAGGATAAAACCTTCTAGAAGATAAAACTTGGAAATATTTATCATATGTACATAACTTGTTCCCTACTCCAAGTTGTACTCTAATTAGGAAAGGTTTGCACTAGGCCAAACCTATATAAGACATAGCCGTCCTAGGGTTTAGAGAGATATAAGATTCGGCTGATACACATATACCGAGAGAGCTTTCACCTTAGGGACAATTTTTCCCATCATGTTCTAAAGTTCTCTTAGGGTTTGGTGAAGGTTATTGAGTATTTGTGACAGGAGATTGTATTTTGTTTCTTATTCCTAATGTAATAAAATATCGAAGTTTGCTTATTCTTTGCCATTCCTTGTTCTTGCATTCAAACTCGAGAGAGAAGTTTGTAAGTAATCCATTTATCTAATATTGAGAGAGTTAGATTCACGAAAGGGATAAGTACGATATTTTAATCGGGAAACACTAACTCGGCCTAGAGATAGGTTAAGAGTTTCAGTGGCTAAGAGAAGTGTGGGACTGGTTGGTGATTATAATTGGTTCACGCTGAGAGGTATCATCAAGGACTGGTCGTCAACAATATTTTGACTTAGTGATAAGCATAATCATTAAAGGATACTTTACCGAACTTTGGTAAATCTGCCCAAGAGCAAGAGATTGTCGTGGCAGAGAACATTGTCGTTGCCAAGACAGTATCTGCAGTACTGCCGAGGCAGTGTAGTGTAATTACATTGGACAGAAGCAAATTAATCAAATCCACGATACAACACAATTGGATCCTACCCTATCTCTCTCTCATATTCGATTTCTCTTTATTTAGTTAGTTTATTTAGTTTAATCAATATCCAACTTATTTATATTTTTACTTTTATTTTATAGAAGCAAAAAGACCGAAGGAAGCATATTAAGTACACCAATCCCTGAGAATACGATAACTCGATAAATACTTATCACTTATTATTTGACGTATACACTTGCACTCCAATTGCACATATTCAGCACGCATCAAGTATTTCCATAGCAGAGGTTGTCCTTTATTAGCTCATAGTCTTGAGTGGTGACATCCTTCATAAATTCGACATGGACATCACGGATGGGGATAAGGCCATAGAAGTCATTGATTATCTCGGCATCGATCCTGACAGGCCTGCCTCGGCAATGGACAAAGAGAGATTCCTTGTTTGGCCCGTTCGCATAGAATTCTCACACGATGGTGGCATTGGCCTGGGGAGGTTGTAGGCAAAAAATATCTCACTCTTGATACTTGATCTTGTCGAACAAGTAGTGTTTGATGCTGAAGTTTTCTTCCTCTGAACATTGGAACCCTTGTTCCTCCCATAATTATCGAAAGATAAAGGACTTTTTGAAGCGTTCTTCAATGACTGAAGGGGTGAATCTTTTGTAGGTGTTCGTAGATGAGCAATGGAGATTTTTGGATAATCTTTGAATGTTTTTGCGAAAAAGAAGAGATGTTTAAGATTGCATAGAGTATAGCAAGAAAGAGTAAGTAATTCTAAAGAAACAAGATTGCAAGAGTGAATAGTTCAAGAGGAAGAGAGTGCTTATATAGGACTCGACAGTATGACCGTTTTAACCATTAGTCGTTTTATAGTATTTTAACTTTTACTGCCCGTTAACATTTACTATCGCGGAGGAAATCTCGGCAGATAGCCGTTACACTGTTTCTGCCCGTTGGGACTGCTGTAGCTTCTGATACAAATTACTGCCTCGACAGCCTTCCTACTGTGAATTATTTCTCCCTTATTCTTGCTTTTAATTTCCTAAAAAAAGAAACTTAAAATAAAAATAAAAACATAAACAACAAAAATTAAAAAATTAAAATTTAAAAGGATAAGAGAATAACAACATAAATCCTAAACTAAAACTAATCCCAATATAATAGATAAAATAGAAGGTAAGATATTATGTTACTGGTGGAGTACATGTAAATTCATCTCCCAATCTTATTATCTCTTGTTGGCCAGAATTATTCTTCAAGTGTTGCCTATTGGCTTTAAAAGTGCATCCCTTTTTATTCTGATCTTCACTGCACCATCTTTGTCTAGACAGTATGTTGTGTTGTTGGTTTCCTTCACCTTTGCCTTACTTTTCCTACCAACAATTCTGCCATAAAAAATCTCTAATTTTCTGTCGAGCATGCTGCCAGGCAGTTACTATTGAAACAAGATATCTCTGTGCCTGCATATGTGGTGTGAAGTACTTTGCACTCTTCTGCATCATCATATCTTTTCAGATTGTGGAAGGCATTGAGTTTAACTTGTTGGTCATTGACCCTCATAGTCAACTCTCCTCTTTTCACATCAATTAGTGTTCGTCCAGTGGAAAGGAAAGGTCTTCCAAGGATGATTGGTGCATTCTCATATGCTTCACAATCAAGGACAAGAAGATCAACAGGAAAAATAAATTTATCTACTCTTACAACGTATATCCTTGATTTTTCCTTCGAGTTGCACGTATGATCGATACGCAAGTTGGAGCATCACTGTAGTTGGCTTTGCCCTTCCAATTCTAAGCTTTTGAAAGACATACTTGGTCATTAAATTGATGCTTGCTCCAAAGTCGCATAGGGCCTTACCTTCATAGTGGTTACCTATCGCACAAGGTATTGTAAAGCATTCAGGATCCTTCAACTTTGGTGGCATACGGTTGTGTAGCATTGTCATGCATCCTTCTGTTGTCGCCACTGTTTCAAACTCACCTATCTTTTTCTTTTAGACACAATGTCTTTTAAGAATGTAGCATAGTTGGGCATCTGTTCAATTGCCTTAACAAAGGGTAAGTTGATGTGAACTTGCTTTAGGATGTCTAGAAATTTCTTGAATTGATGGTTCTGTTTTTGCTTTTTCAACCTTTGTGAAAGGTGGTGGTGGTCTCATCTCTTCCAGGGTCTCTTTGGTTTGGAATTTAATACCTGAAATCATTGTGTTTATCACTGTCTCGGTAGCTCGTTGAGGTGTTGCCGAGCTCTCTGATGAGGCAGTGTTCTTATGACAATTTGTTCAACCTCCAAGTCCTCCTTGTCTGATTCCTCATGCATTGCTGGTGGGAATTTGTTTGCTGAATTGCCTGATGTCTCTTTAAGTTGTAGGTCACTTCTTTTAATTATTGCTTTGCATTGTTCATGGCCCATTCCCTTAACAACTTTAGTATTGTTAGGTAGTCCTCCATGTGGTCTAGTATTTTGTCTTTAAGCAAATTGACCAACTTGGGTTTCTAGAGATTTAATTGCAGCTTCTTGATTTTGCAGCCTCATCTCAGTTCTGTTCATGAAGTCATCAGTTCTCTTCATGAAACTATTGTTCTCAGCCATATATGATTCTGTTTTCATTATGAAGGCCTTGAGAGTGTTCTCAAATGAGTTCATGGGTTGCTGCTGATGCATCTGCTGCTGCAGCATTGACTACTGTACCTACTGTTGCGGTAGTGTATTATGATAACCTGAGGCTTGGTTATTGGGGTCTAAGGCATTATTAGGATTGCTTCATGAAAAATTTGGGTGCCTTTTCCATGCTGAATTGTATGTGTTGGACATCATATTATTGTTCCGATTGTAGTTTCCCACATGAAAACCAGATTCCTCATCTTGCATATACTCAAAAGAATTGATTGCTTTTACCTCATGAGTATTTTGCTGTAATTGCATGTTCTGAACCATCTTGGTTAAAGCGGCCAATTGTGCTGCCACCGAGTTGGTAGTTTCTAGTTCATTCACTGTGGCTTGGTGTCTTACTCCTCCTCACCTAGAAGTAGGGAATTGAAAATCGTTCCTTGCGAGTTTGTCCAGAATCTCAATAGCTTCTTCCGGAGCTTTGTCAAGGAGTGTTCCATTTGTCGAGGCATCTAACATCATCCTTTTCGGGACATTGGTGGCATTGTAGAACATGGTCACTTGTGTCCGTAGTGGAAATCCATGATGGAAAGAATTATTCCTAGGGTGAACTCTCTCAAATTCGGCATTCCTAGTCTCTTGGACGATTATGCCATATATAGGCTTGACCCAGGGCAAACCTTTACTAAATAGATTACAACTTGAAGTAGGGAACAAGTTATGTACATAGGTTAAATATTTTCAAGTTTAATTCTTCTAGAAGGCTTTTTCCCGTGTGACCTTGACCTTGGGCTTTCCTCGTGTTGTTCAAATCTGATCTTTGGGCTTCTTTTCCAGGCAACGTTCTCCTTATTTTTCTCCTCAGTTTGCCTGTCATATTGCTATTTATCCTCTACTGCCTCGGCATCAAGTCCTGCCTCGGCCTCAAGTTTCTGCCGCGACAATACTTATTCCTGCACAAACATAAAAATGCAGTAAAGTATGTATTTTCTACAAATATTATCTTTAATAGCATAATCCCTAAATATATCACATTAAGTATATGCATTGATTCAAGTAGGTGTAGAATTGATGATAAGTGCCCATGAAAAGTGTAGAAAGTGATAGTGAGTTGAGCAATTATCACCCATCCGGTTTCGACTTCACCTAACCTACGCACAAAAACCTGTAACACCCCAAATTTGGTCCTAGAAGTTTAGAGTCCGGTTTAGAGTTCTAGTGGATCGATTTTGTCTGTTTAGGCTAGTTCGAGATTAAATACCTAAAAATTAGTTTTGTACCAAAATAAAGTGAGGAAAAATATTATAAAATCCTTAAATAATATATATTAGACTTTGTTCAAATCAATTTTGAAGATTGAACCTTGAATCCTTAAGATTTTGAAATTAGTGACTATTTTGTAAAAATAGAAAACGTGAGGACAATTTTATAAACTAAACCAAAACTTTGGATCTTTAAGGTAATTTGATATAATCCTAATCCTAGTTGATCTAGGTTTTCCAAGAGTCTATATAAACAACCTTTAATCCCTAGTTTTAACCTAAGTAATCAAAATTCTCTAATTTTGATCTAAAACACAAAAATTCACTTTTTAAAAATATCTCTTCTTTAAATTTCGGTTTCTTCTTCTCCAAGGCAGCCTCTTCATCATCTTTTCAAGGTAAATATCCATTCTTTATAATAAAATTTCATTGGTTTATATTTCTATATTTTTCTTCATCAAAATCTCGTCGTTTTTCTACGGGTTTTTTAGTTTTTAAACCTTTGGAGGGGTTGGATTAATTTTGGATTTGAGAATCCTTAAAACATCTGAAACCTAAATTTCTTTAATGAATTTCCTAATTTCTTGTCTTATTGAAACAATCTTTAAAGTCTTAACTCAATAAAATCGGTTTCCTTGATAAAAAATTCCATTGTTTTCTTGATTTTCGTTCAAGGGTTTTACATGGCTGTTTTTGATACCTAAATAAATGAATCTTGAAGTGTTTAGATTTAATTAATATGGCTTTAAAGTATCTAATTCCGGACCTAAGGTTTAGGGAGTGTTTGGAGAGGTTTCCGGTGGGTTTCGCTTAAGTTTTATGGTGTTTTTAGGGGCTGCCATGTATTGGTTCAACTTGAGGGATGTTTGGGTGTGTTTTAATACACTAAAACCTCTGGTTTTGATGCTTGAATTAGGTTAAGAGATAGAGGAACAAGTTTGAAGGAGTTTAGAAAGCCGAATCGCGTTTTCGGTGGTTTGACGAGAAAATATCGGTTATCGATGAGTGGATTATGAGGGCTGCCAATTTGGCATAGTTTTAAATGTTTTCAAAGATTTGGGAGTGTAGGGAAGGTGTAAAAAACCTCCCTATACTTTGAAGTAAGTTTAAAATATTGCTTTCTTAAAGGTTCTCATATTATGCTGTGTTTTTATTATGTTATTTGTCATGCTCTTATTGTGTTGTGCATATGTGATTATGCATGTATATAAATGCTCATGAGACTGTTTTTAAAGATATTTTATATGCATTCAATGTTCCCATGGTTTTTATTTTGAAAAATAAGATAAAAGTGATTTTATCGGTTTTTGTAAGTGATGCATAAAAAGTGGGATACATGTGATTTGAATTCTGTTTTGAATTAAATGTTGAGCATTGGTTTTTGATAATATATTGGCTAGTTAAGTGATAAACCTTATGGGATAAGTTGATCGATCAATAGGGTCTAGAGTGCACTATAAATATTCAAAAGTCGTACGTGTATAAATTCCTTATGTGTTGTATTTTGCCTTTTACTCTAATGCTATGTGATGGGAGTGGTACTGTCACATACGGGTTGATCGGAGTGGTACTGTCACCGGACACCAAGGTGAGATAATTCATGTTGAGAGTGGTATCAACATGTGCATGCTCTGGGAGTGGTACTAACATGCGGTTGCCCGTTTATCCTAACGATTTGGAGTGGTACAAATCGGATCACTAGCACCAATATATGTTTTTACTTTTCTAAGGTAAGTGTCATGGTTTTCACTTGATTTCATATGGTATTATGCATGCGAGGTTTTATGCATTGATATGCATATGATTTGAGCATTGCTATGTTATTAGAATGTAAGACTTGAGCTTTGTGCATTGAGGTGCACGTGTAAGCATTGCTATATGAGTAGCATGTAAGACTTGTGTTTTAGCTTTTAAAGCATGTGATTAAAAAATGTTTTTTACTAAAATCTAATGATGGCGTTATTAGCCTTGGTTTGATGACACTTACCGAGCTTTAAAAGTGACATTGTTAGCCATGTGTGTTTTGTTTTATAAAGAGCATGACATGTTTTTAAATTGATGAAATTGGTTTAATATGGGCTGCATTATAAGGTGTTTTTATACTTTTTTTATTCACTCAAAAAGATTATGCTTACCCTCTCATTTACCTTGCAATGCAGAGTATTTGATGTGGAGGCAGCAAAAAGAAACAAGAATCCAGGTAACCGTCAAGTGAAAGCTCAAGTGTGTCTTTATAACATTAGTAGTAGTGAGAGAGCAATGGAGATGTGTTATCATATTGTGAATAATGTCTATGCTTTTGAGACTTGAAATGGTTATATGCTTATACATATTTGATGATTATCAAAGTTGACGTTAGCCTATGACTTTGAATTAAATTGCCCATTGATATTCCTTTAGTATTAATATAGTTATTTTAAAGTTTGATTATTGATATCCCTATGTTTGAATTTGAGTGTTGTTTATAATGAAGCATGACTACTTAGGAGTTGAATATATTATTGTTAACTAGGTTGAAGTGAATCTAGATAATATTCAATGATATGTGCTTAAAGTGTTTTTAGATAAATTTGCAAATAGAGAATGTCATGAACCTTTGGAGGCTAGAAATAGTCTTAAACTTTGAGCATGCAATAAAATAACTTGTATATATTATTTTAAGATGAAAATTTATGTGCAAGCATAAAAATACTTAATTAAATATTGATAACTTTAGTTTCACAATCAGGGTATAAAATTCTGGAAATTATAATTAGGTCCCTAAAATTTGTTCGATTAAATTAGAACTCGTTTCTCTTTAGTTTTCGCTGCAATTGAATTCAGTCCTTGCATGAACATGTAGGATCTAATCAAAGCATTTAGAAAAGATAAATGGTAATTTTTTTAGGGTTGTTTATCGGGGCGAGTCTCAGGATTAGCCTCGGTATTCCCCGTGTAGCTCGTTCGAGTTGGGTGGCGTCTAGACCGGGTCTAGGGGGTTACAAAAACACATTTCGAAATGCTGAGCTATAGAAGCTTAGCGAGTACACTGCTACTTGACCAACATCACACATATCATGAATAAAGCAGTGCAATACGAGTAATATCATGCACGTTATGATGGCGCTACCATAATCGCCTAAAAACATGACATAATGAATAGGGTTGTAAACGAACCGAACGAACACAAACAAGGATGTGCTCAAGTTCGTTCGTTTAACTTTAACCGAAAAAATGAATGAACAAGAATATAAACGAACTCGACTTACTTGATCTAAGGATCACTCTTAGATATATGTGAATAAATTTAAACAAACAAACATAAACGAACGAACATAAATGAACGAGCATAAACAAATAGATTACCGAAGGTTCATAAACATAAATGAACGAACGAACTCTTTTTTCGTGTTTGTTCGTTTAATTAAATGAACGAAAAATCTTGTTCATGTTCGTTTTTCATTCATTTATCCCAAAAAAAAGAATAAGGGTTAAAATGATAAAAAAAATTATAAACGTTAAACTTTAAAATTATCTTTATGCCTTTTAAATAAGACAGTGTATTTCAGAATTATACACATGCATATGTATAATTCTAATTAGGGATAATTATATATTTAATATTTTTTATTTTGGTACTTTATTTATTTTTTGGTAAAAATAATATTTAAAAAATTTAGTGACCATTTTATAATTTTTAAAATTTTAATGATAAAAAATAAATATATATAATATTTAATATATAATAATTTCAGTTAATTCGGTTAATTTAGTTAGTTAACCAATTTAGAATCAAATTTACCAATAACAGAATTTTCAAAATAAACTATCCGTTAATCGAACTTATCTAAAATTAACCAAGATAAATTCAGTTTAATTTATTTATTCGATTAAAACCAAATAATACAAACACCTGATACCATTTAGGTTTTATATTGATATTGACAAATACTCTCGATAATATATTTTCGTATTTAATATTTTATTAAATAAAAAATAATTATATTTTTAAAACAATCGTTAAAATTCAGATTTATTTAAATGAGATAAAAAAATCATATCCAGTCGTTTAATAGATCTCCTAAATGAAAACATTTTATGTTATTACAAATTTTATTTTTCCTATCAAATAAGAATATGAATATAATCCGACAAGCTAAAAAAAACATAATCCCACAATATTTTTAATTTAAATATTTAAATGAGTTTATCACGTATATCAAATATTATTAAATATCATTAATGTTAAATACTACTAAACACTAAACTTAAGATGAGAGTAACTTTAATACAAGAATTAAAGAAAGTAATAGCATCCGATGAGTTTTTTATCGTTTTAAATTTGATTAAAAAATTTAAATTTTTGATATGCTTTTATTTTTAATCTACTCAATATATTAAAATTATAACTTAACCCTAAAATATTAATAACCCCCATTAAACTCGACCGTCTTGTTTAAAATAATAATAATAATAAATATATAAATAAACAAAGTCAAATGAGTTAAAAGGAATTTTCACCTTAAACTTTAATCCTACATAAAAACTAAAAACTAAAAAATATATAATTTTATTAAATCTGGTTAAGTCAAAATCCGTTAAACTCGATTTTTTTATCCTCCCTAATAAAAATCATTTCAACCTATCATTTAGGGATGAGCACGGGTCGGGTCAGGTCAGATTTTCGGTCCACCTGTACCTGAACCAAAAAACATACCCGTCACCTGACCTGACTCGAGGTTAGGGTGAAAAAAATCTAACCCGAATCATTAAAAAAATTTTAATTTTAGAGACTTAATTGTAAAAAAATAAAATTTAGGGATCTAATTGTAAATAAAAGAAAATAAAATTTCAGTGACCTAATTGTAAAAAAAATAATTTTAGTGACCTAATTATATGAAATATATAAAGAGGGATCATTGTTGCAAATATCCCTAAAATATATATGAAAAAATTGCACTATTAATTCAGGGTCAGGTCGGGTCGGATTTTTCTACCCTAAATCCGAATCCGATCCGATCTAAAATCGCTCCTAAAAAAACCCGATCCGACCTGATCCGAACCCGAATATTCTTCAAAAAATCTGACCCCTTTAAACCGGGTCGGATTAAAACTTGTCGGGTTCGAGTTAAGTGCTCATCCCTACTAGCATCTGTTTTAGTAGCAAATAAAGAAGTTTCCTTATCTATCCTGTAACCTAACTTTTCTGTGGTGGGAAAAAAAGTAGAAATCAAAAAGACTCCTAGTCGTAGGACTCACTCCCAATTTAAATGGCTTAATTATGTGTGGTCCTAAATTATTTTTTAAAAATATAATTTATTTATTCAATTAAAATTTTATTATAAACATGTCATTTTATTGTTTTGTTTTATGTTGCTCGGGGTAGTAATAACTTTTGCACCTAATATTTATCTATTATATTAATTGATTTTAATATAAAACAATTTAACAAGTTTAATACATTATATTAAAAGTTTCTTTATTGAAATGATCGATATATCTACTAACATACGATTTTAAATTATAATTAATTTTGTTCTATTAATATGTCAATTGTCTAATTATTAAGTGATTGTCGATCAATGTGTTGATAGACACTAATTGAGAGTAAAACAAAGGGTCTGAGGACGTGTCAATAGCGTTAATATTTTTAAACATGATGGATTAAATTTATTATTTTTTAATTATTATTAAGTTTTTGAAACTAAACACGTGATTATATTTTCTAAAATTATCTATTACACATAATTAAATAATATAAAATATTATCAACAATTAATTAACTTAATACGACCAGAATGTAAACGAGCCAAGTCGAGCTCGAGTAGTACTAAGCTTAGCTCGGCTCAATAAGATTTCGAGTTAAGTTCGAGCTTGGGTAATTTTAAACGAGCCTAAAATATTTGAGCTCGGCTCGGCTCGTTAAGAACTCGAGTCGAGTTCGAGTTTTTTTCGAGCCTAATCGAGCTATGTATTGACCGATCTTTGACCGTGTTAGACTTGAGTAAGTCTTATCTCTCATGTCTCATTTAAAGCCTAATAGAGAAAAAACTTCGATACACAAGTTGTATAAACTCCAATTTGTTAATTTTAGGTTTTAATATCTTAATTTAGGGTTTAAGACTTATGTTTAAGGTTCAGATTTAGAAATTTAGATTTTAAACTATAAAATAATAAAAAAATAGTAGTAGCTCATGAGCTTTCCAAGTCAAATATCAAGTAGCTCAGTTCAACTCGTTAAGAACTCGAGTCGAGTCCAATCAAGTCAAATTTTGATCGAGTTTTGACCGAGTCAAGCTCGAATAACTCGCGATCTGTCTCGTCTCATTTTCGGCCCTAGACGAGATATTAAATTCTTTAAACAATAACAAAATATGTGAGGGATCTATAAGTACGCCTCCTAAATTTTTTAAAATTATAAATTAATATATTATTATTATTATTATTATTATTTTACTTTAAAAAGTAAGGATTATGGTTATGATTAGGGTTGTTTATTGTCAGATATCGGATTAGATTTTTTGGATATTTGAATTTTTGGACCAATGATATAGTTATTGGTATTTGATCCATAAAAGCGGATATTCACATATTCAGATATCGGATAGTCGTACCTGATAGTCGGATATCCGATATTCTAAAATATACTTTGAATATATTAATTTTTCAAATTTGAAGGTTGTATTTATTAAAATTTTATAATTTTCAATATAATAAATAACAAATTACTAAATACCATAAAATTCACAATTATAAAAGTTTTATTTTTAAAATTTTTTAAATATAACAAGCACTAAATTATTAAATAGAACAAGATTAATATTAATAAAACTTTAAATTTTTTTTATTTTCGGATTTTTAGATAATCTAAAACTTGAAATATTATGATTTGTATCTAATCCAGAAAACTTAAAAATGGATCGGATATCCGATATAAAAATAAAAACCGAATTAAATATTTAAATTTTTAGATTGAATCAATGGGTAATCAGATTAAATGAATCGGAAAGAATATTTTTTAATACCCTATTGGTGATTATTCTGCCGACAGTGAAGGGGACCATCCCTAACCCTGAAATTAATGATGGACCAGGTGACTTGAATCTGTCGTACCAAATATATTTATTTTTGGAAAGCTCCTAAGCACATTCAAAACACGTGCTTTTATTTCTGTCCGAATATATTAATTTGAAGAACAAAATTAGGATAGATATAAGAATATTGGATATAGTCGCATCTTTTAAATATTTTAATTTTTTATATTTTATATAATTTTTATTAATAATTTATTTTTATATTTTTAAACTTTTTTAATTTTATAGTTTGTATTATAAAATTAAGAAGAATAATTTTTTAAATATTTTATATAAATTATAAATTATTAAAAAATTATATTAAAAATATAAAAGAGTAAAATTATAAAAGTTTAGAAATATAAAAATAAATTATTAATAAAAATTATATAAAATATAAAAAATTAAAATATTTAAAAGATGCGACTATAATTAATTAATTAATAATATAAGCTTATATTTCATGTTATATTTTAGAGGTAAAATTTTGAGAATAATAAAATCTAAAATTAAATTTTAAAATATAAGTGATCTTTAATTATAATTAGGATTTTAGGTCAGTTTTTATAATATAAGTAAGAGAATATTATATGCGCATGGTATTATCCTTCTGGTTTTGTAAAAAATATATATTTAAAATGAGAATGTCAACCGTAGGTGATGTCCTTCTCTCAAGTCATCACTTATTAGTGGCGTTTTGTAACATCTTCGACTCGGTGTCACATTGGGTCTCCGGTCTAAAATCCATCCTTCAAAAATTTTACTTTAAAAGCCCATTAAACCAAACCAAGCCTAAAATAAGATTCATTAATTCAAGTCCAAATAAAATGAGTACTTCAAAAGAGTAAATAAGAGCTCCAAGTAGTTACAAAAATAAATTATAGGTTCAAAAAGTACTAGCCCAATACATCAATAAGTTTATATTCTGACACTAAGTCGATGCTGAAATTCAAACCTCGATGATGCTCCTCTGGTTCCGACTTCACCTAACCTACGCATTAAAACACATTTCGAAATGCTGAGCTACAGAAGCTCAGTGGTTACAATATCACTCGACTAACATCACACATATCATGAATAAAATAGTGCAATACGAGTAATATCATGTCCTATGATAAGTGCTCAACTCACTATCACTTTCTACACTTTTCATGGGCATTAATCATCAATTCTACACCTACTTGGACCAATGCATAAACTTAATGTGATATATTTAGGGACCTGATGCCGAGGCAGTAGAGGAGAAAAATAAGGAGAACGTTGCTGGACAAGAAGCTCAAGGATCGAAGCTGGAAAACACGAGGAAAGCCTAAAGACAAGGCCACGCGGGAAAACCTTCTAGAAGAAATAAACTTGGAAATATTTGATTTATGTACATGACTTGTTCCCTACTCTAAGTTGTATTCTACTTAGGAAAGGTTTGCCCTAGGCCAAGCCTATATAAGGCATAGCCGTCCAAGGGAAGATCATAGCTTAGAATATAGAATTAGATTTAGAACTTTTAGTTTTTCTTTTCTACATTATGTTCTAATTTTGTTTAGGCTTACGTGAAGGTTGTAAAGTATTAGTGTGAGGAAGTCAAACTTTGTTTCTTGTTTCCAATACATTAAAATATCAAAGTTTGCTTATTCTTTGCCATTCATTGTTCTTACATTCAAGCTCGGGAGAGAAGGTTGTAAGTTATCCATTTATCTAATATCGGGAGAGTTATATTCATGAAAAGAATAAGTACGGTGTTTCTACCATGGAACACTAACTTGGCCTAGGGATAGGTTTAGAGTTTCAACGGCTAATAGAAGTATGAGATTGGTTGATGATTATAATTGATTCAGGCCGGGAGGTATCATCAAGGACTGGTCATTAATAGTACTTCGACTTAGGGATAAGCGGAGTCATCTAAGGACACTTTGCCGAACTTTGGTAAAGTCTGCCCAAGAGCAAGGGATTGTCGCGACAGACCAGTATCTTCACTGTCGAGGCAGTAATTTACAGTTCTGCCGAGGCAGTGTTGTACAATTGCATTGAAAAAGAACGAGTTGATTAAATCCACTATACAACACAACTGGATACTAGCCACCTTCTTTATCTAATTTCCTATCTTTATTTAAGTTTTTATCATTTAGATTAATCACAACCCATTCACTTGTGTTTTTTATTTTGTTTTCTTTATAGAACAAGAAGATCAAAGGAAGCATATTAAGTATACCAATTCCTAAGGAGACGATACTTGATACTCATTACTTTATTACTTGGTGACGTGTTCACTTGCACTAAAATTGTACATATCTAACACGCATCAAGTTTTTTGCACCGTTGCCGGGGATTGACAACTAAATTTTATTTTCTTTATTCTCTTGCTTTTTAGTTATTTTATTTATATTTTTATTTTACTTGGTTTATTTTTGGTGTATGACCAAGTCCAACCCTACCAATCCTTTGTACGCATTAGATCCAGAAATCGAACGTACCTATCAAGGGTTGAGGAGACAGATCCAAGGAGCCATGGCAGTAAGTCAAGGAAATCAGAACTTACCTGCCGGCAATTGAGGCCTTCCACAGCCACCACTGTCGCGGCAGTTAACTGTCAGAGACTTCCTAGAGGAAGATTTAAATGGACTAATACCCACTTTGAGCCAAAACCAGTCATGTTCAATATGTTAAACATTATTGGACAATTTGGTGGGTCAATGACAGAAGATGTCAGGCAACATATTAAGTCATTCATGGAAGTTTGCAATTCTTTCAAAATTCAAGGAGTCTATGAAGATGTCTTAAGATTGAAGTTGTTCCCCTATTCACTGAGGGATAGGGCAAAAATCTTGCTAAATAGCATTTCAGCAAGATCAATAGGATCTTGGAGTGAATTATGCCGAGATTTCATTACACGCTTTAATCCTACAAATTTATATGATAGAATTCATAGTAAAATTACTTCTTTTTGACAGGCTGATGACGAACCTATGTACGAGGCATGGGAGCGCTACAAAGAGTTATTGAACAAGTGCACATTACATGGATTTCCATTATGGACAAAAATAACAATGTTCTACAATGCCAGCAATGCCCAGACAAGGATGATGTTAGATGCCTCGACAAACGGAACACTCCTAGATAAAGCACCTAAGGAAGCTATTGAGATACTGAACAAACTCGCAAAGAATGATTTTCAATTTCCTACATCTAGGCGAGGAGGAGTAATATGCCAAGCCACAGTGAATGAATTAGAAACATCAAATTCAGTGACAACACAATTGGCCTCTCTTATCAAGATGGTGCAAAATATGCAACTACAACAGAACACCCATGAGGTTAAAGCCATTGATTCTTATTGCAATTTATGTGGAGGTAACCATAATTCTTCTGAGTGTATGCAGAATCAAGAGTCCAGCATGTATGTTAGAAATTACAATAGAAACAATATAATGTCCAACGCATACAATCTCTCATGGAAGAGTTATCTAAACTTTTCATGAAGCAATACAAACAATGCCTTAAATCCAACCATTCAACCACTAGGATTCCAGCAACAAATCTAACATATGTCGCAACAGCAAGTAAAACAACATTTGCCGCCGCCGTAGATGCATCAACAACAGCCTGTGACTTCTCTGAAAAATTCTTTGAAAGCATTAATGATGAAAACTGAATCATACATGGAAGATAACAATAACTTCATAAAAAGAACAGATGCATTCATTAATAGGACTAAGATGAGGTTACAAAACAAAGAGGTTTCTATTAAGGCACTGGAACCCAGGTTGGGCAGTTTGCCCAAAACATCAATACTAGACCACAATGAGGATTACCTAGCAATACTGAAGTTGCTAAGGTAACGAGCCATGAATATTGCAAAGCAATCACTACCAGAAGTGGTCTATAATTGAAAAAAAAGATAGAAAGCTCAGCAGCCAAAGTCCCACCAAAGGAACCAGAAAAAGAAGACTTGGAGACTGAATAAACTGATCATGAGAATACAACCCCAGTAGAGAGCTCGACAATACCTGAACAAGATGCCGAGATAGTGGCAGACACAGTGGTTTCAGGTATTAAATTTCAAACCAAAGAAACCCTGTAAGAAATAAGACCACCACCACCTTTCCCATAAAGGTTGAAAAAGCAAAAACGGGACCATCGATTTAAGAAGTTTCTAGATATTTTAAAGCAAGTCCACATTAACTTACCCTTTGTAGAGGCAAATGAAAAAATGCCTAATTATGAAAAGTTCTTGAAAGATATTGTGTCTAAGAAAAAGAGGTTAGGTGAGTTTGAAATAATGATTGCTATAGAAGGATGCATGGCAATGCTACATAACCGCATGCCACCAAAATTGAAGGATTTTGGATGCATTACAATACCTTGTGCAATTGGTAACCACTATGAAGGTAAGGCTCTATGAGAACTTGGAGCTAGCATCAATCTCATGCTCAAATCTGTCTTCCAAAAGCTTGGAATTGAAAGGGCAAAACCCATAACTGTGATGCTCCAACTTGCGGATCGATCATATGTGTAACCCGAAGGAAAAATTGAGGACATACTGGTAAGAGTAGATAAATTTATTTTTCCTGTTGACTTTCTTGTCCTTGATTGTGAAGCAGATGATAATGCATCGATCATCCTTGGGAGACCTTTCCTTGTCACTAGATGAACGTTAATTGATGTAGAAAAAAGAGAGTTGACTATGAGGGTCAATGACCAACAAGTTAAACTCAATGCCTTCCACAATCTAAAAAGATATGATGATGCAGAAAAGTGCAAAGTCCTTCACACTACAGATGCAGACACAAAGGTATCCTGCTTCAACAGTCACTGCCTGGGCAGCATGCTCGTCAGAAAATTAGATATTTGCTACGATAGAATTTTTTGCAGGAAAATTAAGGCAGATGTGAAGGAAACCAACAGAACATCAAACTGTCCAGACAAACAGGGTACAGTGAAGACCAGAACAAAAATGGATGGACCTAAAGCCAATGACCAACACTTGAAGAATAATTCTGGCCAACAAGAGACAATCACCTTGGGAGATGCATTTGCATGCACTCCACTAATGACATAATCTCTTCCCTTCTATTTTTATTATTTTATTAGGATTAGTTTAGTTTAGATTTACTTTATATAAATATTTTTGTCTTTAATTAATTTTCTTGTTTTTGTTTAATTTTTTAGGACAATAAACAAGAATAAAGGAGAAATAGTTTACAACAGGAATTCTGCCGAGGCAGTAAATAGTGTCAGAGCCACAACAGTCCCAACGGATAGAAACAATGTAATGGTTAGTCTATCGAGATATCCTCCGCGGCAGTAAATGCAACGATAGTAAAAGTTAAACGGCTATAAAACGGTTAGTGGTCAAAACAGCCACAAGGTCGAGGCCTATATAAGAAACCTCTCCCTCTTGAACTATTCACTCTTGCATTCTTGTTATCGTTAATTCTTTGCTAATCTTGCTCTCATAATACTCTCCGCCTACTCACAAACCTTCATGCAATTTTCAGAAACTCTTCAAGAAAATCTCAAAGAACTTCAAACATTCAAAACAATTACTCATGGCCACCTACAAGCGCTTTGCCCCAGCAACTGTTGAAGACCGATTCAACAGGTTATTCATTGCTCGACAATTATGGGAGGAACAAGGGTTCTATCATTTTGAAGAAGAAAATTTTTGCACCGAACACTACTTATTCGACAAGATAAAATATCAAGAATGAGATATCTTCTGCCTCAAGCCGGTCCAGGCCAATGCCACCATCGTGCGAGAATTCTATGCGCATGGCCCAAGCAAGGACTCTCTCTTTGTCCACTACCGAGGCAGGCCTGTCAAGCTCGATGTCAATACAATCAACGAGTTCTACGGCCTTGTCCCTATCCGCGATATCCATATCGAATTCATGGAGGATGTCACCTCTGAAGATTATGAGTTGATTAAAGACTATCTTTGCTACGGTAATACCCCTTGAGAATCTGGTGCCCATAAATGATCCGTAGCATGGCAAAGTCTAAAATCCAAGGCCAAGCTTTGGAACACCTTTGTAAAAAGACGCCTCATCCCAACCTTCCATAACAGTATGATGGATCGAAGGAGATTGGTGATCATCCAATCAATCATCAACAAAAGGAGCATCAACGTTAGAGAAATAATTTTACGAGAAATTTACGAATGCGGTAAGAAGGATAAAGGCCCTTTATATTTCCCTTCTTTAATCATTGGTATTTGTAATACTGCAGGTGTACCCACTGCCGAGACAGATGAATTCACAGCCAGTAAGAAAGGATGGATCAGAGACTTCTGCCACAAGATCATACAAATCACGCAAGCAGAACCAGTCCAGGCAACTTCGTAGCAGTTCACTACCGACACTGTTGTTGGGGTCCAGTACACGGCAGACATGCCTGACACTACCCACACCACTACTACAGACCCATACCAAGAGATTTTACAAAGGATGACAGACATAGATCTTAGGCAATAGAGATATATGGAGTATCAAAGAGACTTCAACAACACACTTGCTCAAATGATGCTCCACAACTTTCTAGACCAAGGGTTACAATTTCTAGAATTCCCCACTAACATGTTCGTGACGGTTGCACCCTACATAGAGACAACACCAGCTCTAGGAGGACCGAGATCATTCTTCCCCACAGACCCTCAGCAATAATTTTACGTTGCTGGCCCATTTAGGGCAGCAGATTCTGTCGCGGCATCATCTGCCAACAGAAGACCTTCCAAGAGGAGGGTATTCTTCAGCACTTCCCCAAGATCCTCCATCATCATGTGCAGTCTATCAGAAGAGATAGATACCTATGTACACTAAAGTTTCGACGTTGTCAGGTCGACCATTCATCATGCATGGGTAGATCTAGAAAATGAAGGAGGGACGGATATAATAGAGACCGAAGATGAAGGAGAAGAAGAGGTGAACACTCCCATGCAACGAACAACACCTACAAGAGTCCAGCCATCGAGACAAGCAAAGACTCAGCCATCACCATCACCAAGGACGCAACAATCAACAACAAGATCCAGAAAATTAATTGTGGAGGACAACTCTTCGGAGTCCTTATAATTTTATTTTTATGTTGCTTTTATAATTGTTTGTTTCCTTTTTATATTTTGTTGCCCACTGTTTGCCCCTAATTTAAGCATTAAGGACAATGTTTGGTTCAAGTTTGGGGGTATAGAGACACTGTCGAGGTAATCCACTGCCACGGTCTTGCCATTAAAATGGAGTTTTTAAGTGATAATTTTTTTTATTTTTTTTGTCCACCACTTTACTTGAATTTGTTGCCTACACTTTTGCACTGTCCATCATCATTATTGTTTTAGTTTATTCTTTTAAGGCAATAGAAAATTTTCTCCTTACCATAAGTTAGGTTCTGTTTTGAAGGCTTAATTCTAGGATACTTAAGGAGAAAACTTAGAAACTTGTTATAAGGTTGAACTTAAAACACTTTTGGGACTTGTTTGGCTATAGGAATTCTTTTAATAAACTTAGGTGATAAAGACTTAGATCTTTGGAAAAGTAACTAGAGGTTCCTATAACTGGCTCTAGGAAATACTCTTCTTCATATTAGAGGTGCCCAAAATTGGCTCTAGTATGCTTAAAAGAATAGAAAAAGAAATAAAGAAATAATAAAAAGAAAACACAATCCTTGAGGTGCCCGAAATTGGCTCAAGAAATTGTTGTTTTAAGAAGAGTACACTAAATCCAAGTCTATTTATCTTGAACATAGAGTTTATCTAAGAAGACCCTTAATCAAACTTGTCCACAAACACACACACTCACTAAAACCTATAGCTTGTCTTCTAGGTAAAACCTTAGGTAACCGAAAGGTTAAGTCTATAAAATAGACAGAGTTATGGTGGAGAGAATATATGGAAATATAAGACCAAGAGAGAATTGAGTTTGACAAATTGATGGTTTGTGCTTAAGGACAAGCAATAGTTCGAGTTTGGGGGTGTGATAAGTGCTCAACTCACTATCACTTTTTACACTTTTCATGTGTATTGATCATCAATTCTACACCAACTTGGACCAATTCATAGACTTAATTTGATATATTTAGGGATTATGCTATTAAAAATGATATTTACAGAAAAGACAAGCTTTACTGCATTTTTGTATATGTGTAAGAAGAAGTATTGTCGCAGCAGCAAACTGAGGCAGATGCAGGACCTGATGTTGAGGCAGCAGAGGACGAGTAGCAATATGGAAGGCAAGCTGAGGAGAAAAATGAAGAGAATGTTACCGGACAAGAATCCCAAGAATCGGAGTTGGATAACATGAAGAAAGCCTAAAGACAAGAACACACCGAAAAACCTTCTAGAAGTAATAAAATTGAAAATATTTGATTTATGTACATGACTTGTTCCGTACTCCAAGTTGTATTCTACTTAGGAAAGGTTTGCCCTAGGCCAAGCCTATATAAGGCATAGCCGTCCAAGGGAAGAGCATAGCTTAGAATATAGAATTAGATTTAGAACTTTTAGTTTTTCTTTTCTACATTATGTTCTAATTTTGTTTAGGCTTAGGTGAAGGTTGTAAAGTATTAGTGTGAGGAAGTCAAACTTTGTTTCTTGTTTCTAATGCAATAAAATTTCAAAGTTTGCTTATTCTTTGTCATCCCTTGTACTTACATTCAAGCTCGGGAGAGAAGTTTATAAGTCATCCATTTATCTAATATCGGGAGAGTTAGATTCATGAAATGAATAAGTACGATGTTTCTGCCATGAAACACTAACTCGGCCTAGGGATAGGTTTAGAGTTTCAGCGGCTAATAGAAGTGTGAGATTGGTTGGTGATTATAATTGATTCACGCCGGGAGGTATCATCAAGGACTGGTCATCAACAGTACTTCGACTTAAGGATAAGCGGAGTCATCTAAGGACACTTTGCCAAACTTTGGTAAAGTCTACCCAAGAGAAAGGGATTGTCGCGGTAGATCAGCATCTTCACTATCGAGGTAGTGATCTGCAGTTCTGCCGAGGCAGTGTTTTACAATTACATTGAACAAGAACGAGTTGATTAAATCCACTATACAGCATAACTGGATCCTAGCCATCTTCTTTATCTAATTTCTTATCTTTATTTAAGTTTTTGTCATTTAGATTAATCATAACCCATTCACTTTGTTTTTTATTTTGTTTTCTTTATAGAGCAAGAAGATCAAAGGAAGCATATTAAGTATACCAATCCTTGAGGAGACGATATTTGATACTCATCACTTTATTACTTGGCGACGTGTTCACTTGCACTGAAATTACGCATATCTAACACGCATCACCCGATATAATGGCGCTACAATAATCGCCTAAACATATGGCATAATGAATGTATACTATCACATATAACATATACATGTCAAACCAAAAACCACAAGATAGTGAGGCCCATGTCCACACAGTACTAGGATCCTACACTATGAGTGAGGCTCACGTACATACAATATCGGGATCCTACACTCGAGGTTTGAGGTCCGTATCCATATAACATCGAGATCCTCCAAATACCATACTCGAAATGTTACATCGAGCATCTTCGAATTAGGTTCGCGTCCATACAGTATCAGGATCCTCCATTTGGAAATAGCATTCAATACATCACCTAGAATGTTACATCGAATGGCATTCTTTGTGTTGCAATATTATTTTTGGTATCCGAATTCCTATCACACAAGGATTTTCCCTAAGCTAAGAAACCTATCAGCACATAGCAAGGTTCTAACTGTCACAAGCATCAACATCATCAAGGATTCTTATGGTTTCTATCATTTCATTAAACAACAAAGGCTTACCAAACTGCCTAGCGAGTATCGGTACACCTATATGAGATATCGGTACGCTCACTGGTATTGATACACCTTCTTTGTGTATCGATATATTTTTACCTTATACAAATCAAAAAGCCTACTTGTATTGATACAACCTAGCCCCGTATCGGTACTGATTTAAACCGGTATCAATATGTTGATATAGCATACCGATACGTCTGCCTAGTCATAAGCAAATACAATAGTGGTTTCGGCACGCCCTTGCGTACCGGTAACGAAAAACGTTTCTAAAATTTGAAAAAAACAAGGGGTATCGGTACACGGGGTTGGCGTACCAATATGCCTACTATCTAAGACCTTATTTACACTCTATGGTATCGATACACACTCATTCTGATCGATACAACTACATGATTTTATAGGTTTGAACCTTAAATTAGCTAAAAACATCATCTTAAACCAAACCATTCGATCCTAAACTATTCCTACATAATATTGGAAGTGTTTAAGGTGTGTTTCCATCAAATTTATGCCATCAACGTTACAAACCAAAATTCATCATTAAAGGCTTTCTAAACTACCAAACCAATCAAACATGATATAAACAAACAATGCATCTTAATTTCATGAGATGAATGATGCATTGGAGTTAGAAGGATACCAACCTCGAGCTAAAGGAGCCCAAAACATCCCTCCTACTCAGCTTGCCCTTTATCCTTCCCAAAAGCTTTAGAAGAACCTCTCACTTCTTTCTATACAGAGAGGAGATAAACTAACCATTAGATGTTTTTATGGATGATTTTAGAAGCCAAAAACATCGTCCAACAACTAAAAACCCATCAACAAACCTCCTTTTTCGTTCTTACTTTTTCAACCTCACTTAAGATTTTCTCCACCAAAACACAATATTTTTATCTTGGTAGATAGATCTCTTGATGCTCTAAAACTTCCTCTTAGGTCTCCAAACGTGATTTATAACACAAGATTCAAAGATTCCACCTTAAACTTAAGATTGATTAGAAGGAAAGGATAAATAAAAGGATGAAGGAGGTGGCCTCATAACTCTTAACTCCCAGAACTCTCCTCTTTTTTCACTCTTTGTCCTCAAAAGGATGAAAGTACCAAAAAGCCCTCTTAAATCACTTTGGGCCAGAGATAACCCAATACAAGCATAACAATCAATCCGAGGCCCAAACGAGGCCCAAACGATGAACTCCAACAATTTGGGTTAACCCAATAATCGAATTCGAAATCCGGGTCGTTATACTTCATCCTACATACATTATAGCTTTTGACTTAGATTCTAAAAAATTTAATGGAGAAAGATGAAATAATAAAATCATATCATCTTTGATTACATCACGTTAAATCTATTAGGTCAAATATTTGTTTAGAGTTTATAGTTATTGATTCTAACCAAAAACATAGTCGTCCTTGGGCTTGGCAGTAGGGGTGATGGCCCAGGCCCCAGGACGGTAGGGTCTAATGGTCAATTAAATTAAAATAATTATTAGTGTTATAATTAATTTTTTTACTGTTAAATTATATTAAAAATTAAGAGCGATTAAGGTATAATAATAATTTGTAAAGAACTTAAAATTAAAATGGATTCCTTGACTTTAATTATTTATTTAAGTTTAATT
The DNA here is from genome assembly GCA_035048815.1 of Abelmoschus esculentus. NCBI lineage: Eukaryota > Viridiplantae > Streptophyta > Magnoliopsida > Malvales > Malvaceae > Abelmoschus > Abelmoschus esculentus. The sequence goes on along the minus strand of JAUCBN010000026.1, from coordinate 3,111,757 downwards.
ATATTATTATTATATTATTAAATAAACTTTAAAAGGTATTGTTAAAAAATTGATAGATTTCATGTTTAATTATAAAATTGTTGGTATCTAATTAATCTAAGTGTTGGTGTATTATAGGGTTATAATTAATATTATAATAATGTTTTTTATTTCAAATTGAAAATAAAAAATTCATATAAACCTATAATATTTTCATTGTTCTTATTTTTCGAATCTCAATTTCTCATCACATTACATATTTTTTATGTTACTTTCTCATAAATTTTTGAATTATTTATTTATAATTTCTAATTCGATGTTTCAAGAAGGCAAATATTCATTTATTTGAAAAGATTATAGTTTATGAGACTTACTGTTATATGTTATAACTAAGTTTGAGGCAGAGCTTTTACGAACAAAAACTCAGATGTTATCACTCTATACTTTTTCTTTATATAATTTATATAATGTTTACGAGAAAAATTCTCATAGAAAATATTTTATGTAAGTTTTTTGATGTTTAATAAAATTTTTTGATTTTTTCATTTGATAATTATTAAGTATAATAAAATATAATTTATAAATAAATTAATTTATTTTTATAATTTTTTAAATTTAATTTTTTAAATATTTATTACTAGGGCTCTATTTTTAGATTTTTCCGTGGGCCACCAAAATCTAAAAACAACTCTGCAAAAAATAATTATTTTTATGATTACATTTAATATTTATTTGTATAATAAAATACATTTAAAATTTGTTAATAATTCTTAAATTTAAACTCATTGAGAAATCTCAGCTATAATATTTTATATTTATAAGTTGATGTGATATTTTTCTACAATAATTATTATCAGTTTGTCCAGTTCATAAATTTCGGCATGACATTATTACATACAACACCTTTATTTCAAAAACATCCCACTAACACTGCCAAGCAGTATCATTACGAAAAATTATTTAATATTAAATTTTATATTTTTAAAATAATTTTTATCCCACTAACATTTCAACATTACATCATTACAAAAAATTATTCAATAAATCTAATTTATCATATTACTTATAATCTTATTTAATATTAAATTTTATATTTTTAAAACAAATTTTTATCTATTTTTATATATCACTAAATAAATAAATCTTATAAAATAAAATAATAAAAGATACGATGAATCGAAATCGTACAACAATTTCTCTATTATTATTTATTACCCGCAATACCTTCATTTTAAAAGCATGCCACTGCCACGTAGTGTTCATGCATCCGGTCGGATTTTAATTTCAATTACGATTCGTGGAGTATTAATTCTAAATTTTAGTATTTTAATTTCCACCGTGTTCGTATTTATTTCCATCTTAGTCTTTGAAAATTTTGAAATAATAATAAAAAAATAATACTTAGTTATAATAATTATAGTAGTATCTGTTCTAGTAAATACTTTTAGATAATGTTGAATATTGATCTTTCAATCACTGTATTAGTATTACTGATGCTTGAACCCGTGACTTCTAAAACCAACAATCGTTCCTTTAACCACTGAAGCTAAATGACTCGTGCATCTAAAATAATATAATCAAAGATTTGATTTTAATTAATATTAAATTTTAAATTATAAATCATTAAAATTTCAAACTAAAAACATTCACAATAAAAAATATTTTCATCGCATGTATATAATATAATTATCTAAATATTTTTTTGATAAAACATATTTTTACTTCTACCTAAAAAGGAATAAACCAATTATAGGAAAACTAAAAAAAAAACAATTCTAATCAATCAATTATTAATAGTTGCTCAAATATCTAAATAACTTTTTTTCTCATTTAAAACTGACCAAAATCTTATATACATATTATAAACTATATGTTCACTTAAATAACTTCCTTCTTTAGGAAACACAATATTGTATCAGTAAATCATTATCTTAATGTTTTTAATAAACCTGTCATTCCGAGAAAAATAAACTTGATTTAAATGCATAAAAAAAACTATTATTGAAAATTTAAATATAATTTTATAATTTTCACTTATACGTAAAAGAATTATTAAATAAATCTGACTCATCACATTACTTTTAGTCCATCTAATAATATATATTCATTTTACTGTAACTTTTGAATAATTATCCACATTTTAGTTATACGTTATAAAAAGTTAAAATTTTACTTTAAAAATAAAAAAATATTAAATAAAATTATAAATAATGTGGTAAGTTATTTTCGTTTAATAATGTCTCGTTTAAAACATGTAAATATCAAATATATGATTGTACCAAAGATAAGAGGATCAAAAGATACAATAACTAAATCATTAATTCTAATTTTAATATTTATTTTAAAATTTAATTATCATTCTACTTAATAAATTAATAAAGAAATGAAGGTGATTGAAAACCTATCTATAAGTTGAGTCGTGAACCAAGCAGCCACTCATTCCATTTTCACTTCTTTCCGGCAGTATTTGATCGTTTCTGTTTCCGATCACGAGAAACGGCGATGTCAAACGAGCAATTATCCTTCACCGTGCCTCTCCTTGAAGACGACAACAACAAACAAGTAGACGAACTCCAGACTCATAGCCATGGCAGTTGCAGTGCAACAAGCACGGTGTCTGTTTTCAGAACATGTTTCAATGGCATCAATGCTCTTTCAGGTTCTCTCCTCCTTCTTTCAACATATTCACATGGTTAAAGTTCATATACATAAATCTCAAAAACCCCATTTTTTTAATGCAGGGGTAGGGATATTATCAATCCCATATGCACTAGCTTCCGGTGGATGGCTGAGCTTGATATTCCTCTTCGCCATAGCCACCGCTGCATTCTACTCCGGCTTGTTGATTCAAAGATGTATGGACACAGATACAAGAATCAAAACTTACCCCGACATAGGCGACCGAGCATTCGGCAACAAAGGGAGACTAACAGCATCGGTTCTCATGAACATCGAGCTATACATGGTGGCGACTGGTTTTTTGATTCTGGAAGGAGATAACCTGCATAACTTGTTACCCATTGGGGAGTTTGAGGTCGGAGGACTAACAGTTGGTGCAAAACAAGGGTTTATTATACTCGTAGCTGTGATAATTTTGCCTACTGTCTGGTTTGATAACTTGAACCTGTTGTCTTATGTCTCGGCCAGTGGGGTTTTGGCTTCTGTAGCCATCTTGGTTTCAATCATCTGGACTGGTGCTTTTGCTGGTGTTGGGTTTAAACAAAGGGGAACACTCATAAATTGGGATGGAATCCCCACTGCTGTTAGCTTGTATGCCTTCTGTTATTGTTGTCATCCGGTTTTCCCTACAATTTATACTTCTATGAAGAAAAGACATCAGTTCTCCAATGTAAGTAGTATCTGAAAAATTCATGTTTTTTCTGCAGCATTAGTCTGATTTTGGAAATTGGGTTGCTTTCTTTTAGGTTCTGGTTTTATGCTTTGTCTTGTGTACTCTATCTTACTCGTCGATGGCGATTTTCGGGTACTTGATGTTCGGAGCAGATGTTGAATCACAGATAACTTTGAACCTTCCTACTGATAAACTGAGTTCAAGGATTGCAATATATACCACGCTGGTTAACCCCATTTCTAAATATGCATTGATGGTTACACCAATTGTTAATGCTGTTAAGAGCTTGATTTGGTATCAATGCGGCAAGCGAGTCCAGCACCTGTTGGTTGGCACCTGCCTGATGATCAGCACTGTTTTGGTGGCTCTTGCGGTTCCGTTTTTCGGTTCCCTTATGTCATTAGTCGGAGCATTTTTAAGTATCACGGCTTCAATCACGCTACCGTGTGTATGCTACTTGAAGATATCGGGAGCTTACCGGAAATTCAACGGCGAAATGGTTGCTGTAAGCCTAATCATCTTGGTGAGTGTTGCAGTGGCTGTGCTTGGTACTTATACATCTGTTTTAGAAATAATAGGAAACCTTTAAACACCAATGGTTTTGTATATGCTTATTTTGTTATAACGTAATGAAATCATGGTCGTTTTTGAGATTTTAATGGTCTACGAACGAATTAAAAGTTTAAACTCTAATAATTTACAATAAAAATAATATGTTTTATTAACTCTAATAAGTCATTTTTCAATCTAAATATCTCTAGTTTTAATATCAAAAACACTCCAATTTCAAGAATTCTAGATATCAAATGAAAAAATTATATATCGATTAATGTCAAAATCAATATGTGATTCATCAAGTACATTATCATGCTCATTAGTTAAATTAATAGTACCATCATTATTCAAATTAGTAATATATATAATTATCAGACAATTTTTTATTAAAATGTCCATTATTATCTTTATCTACGTCAAACTCATAATCATTTAAAGACTTTTTTACTCGTTCTGGAAAAAAATATCTAAAGCATCCTTTTGTCATTCTATTAGTTTAATGTTCGTTTTTTTTCTTTTTTCTTTTATTACCAAAATCATGTTTCTGATTTTATATTATACTATGAAAAGTATGAAGAAAAAAATATAAAACGATAGCACTTGAGTTTATGTTATTAAAAATTAACATTATGTCTCAAATTTGATTATAGTATATTAATAATAAATCCCATAAATATCAATCTCATTGAATATATAAATTTTCTCTCTTAAAATATGAAATAAATTATATATAAAAAAACTAAAATAAATTATGAGAAAATACATAAGAAAGAGAAAATTGAAGAGAAATTGATAAATTTGAGGTGAATACTTGTTTAATGTTAGAAAGGGTGTTAAATTTGTGATATGTTATCTTGATAAAGAGTTATGTTCACTCAGATTCAATAACGTATAATAAATATGAAAGCTTTGGGTTCGAGTTAAATTAAGGGGTATGTCATAGAGTATGGTCCTTATTTGACAATAATAAAAAAAAAATTGTATGATCATTTAACGACATATATAAATCTTGGATTTATATTTGTATTGAATATATTTTGGTTGAAATAATTTTTACATACAAACTCTTTCATTACATTTCAAGATAAATCTTGTAAGCCTTACTTCTCAGGGAGCCTACTCGAATCACAAGTATTTATAGAGTATATGTAACACCCTAAAAATCAGTTTAGTCGAAATAATGTTTCGATGATCGGAATCTTGTACGTGAAAATCGTAAATAAAATATCGGGATCCTTTTGTACTCAATCGTTATACAATGAAACTTCAATTGAGTTTAATTTTGACTTAAAGATCTAATTGAAAAGAATAAAAGCTTTTAGTGATTATTGGAGGGATAATTAGTAGTTAAACATTTTCATAAGTTGGTTACCTATTTAGGTAATTAGGCTATTGAGTTGGTTACCTATATAAGTAAGATGTCGAGTTACATGATGTTAGGAGTTTATTGAATTGGTTACATAAGTTGTTAATCCTTTCAACACTTGTATAAATATAGCTATGCATTCTTTGTAATGTATGCTAGTCAATAATATATAGTTTCAGTAAAGATAAGTTTTTTGATAATGACTAAATTATAAATAATTGAAAGTTAAAATGTAGATGTACAAACTTCAAAAAATTGAGGGAGTACCTCCATAATTATTCCTTTTTGAGGACGACTCATCATCCAAATTGGTTTGCCTCCACGTGAATAAGGTTATTCTTATGTCATAAATTATGACGAATTGGGAACCTTGATCTGATATCGAAATAGCTGGAGAATTTTAGGAAAATTGATCTGGTATCAAAACAGCTGGAGAAGTATTTTGATACGTTTTGGTTTTGGAATTTTTTATTTTGGTACCACTATAAGGTGTATCGAAACAATGGGTATAGTTAAACTTTAGGACTTTGATCAGTCTTCGTGTATCGAAATATTTAATTAGTGTTTGAAACGGACTTAACAGTATTACCTTTCATGAACATAGGTATCGAAACGGTCCTTGGGCGTTTTGATACACCCCTGTTGGTCGAACCTAATTACCTTCATAGGTAATTCTTTCTCATAGTAACTTTAGTTACCTCTATAGATAATTATGTTTCTCTTGGTAAGCAAAGAAGATTCTTAACATTAATAAATATAATTAACTCGAACCGAATTATCGAAAAATTCACTGAATCACTAAAACTTTCATTCGTAACATCTTTCGACCCGATTCCCTACTAAACCTGGAAGGGGGTGTTACATATATTCTGTTACTTTTGAGTAAACTCTTAGAATGGTGGCACGGTTATTTTGTATATATAACCTTCCTTACTTTGGCATGTAAATTTTAAGATCGAGTAATGGTTGCAAGTAATCATAAATATATATGTTTTGAATGGTTGGTTGTTTCGATGTCCATGACTAGCTTAGGTGATTTAAGAGTAGAAATTTTATGTACCTAATCTTTTTTTTTTTTTTCATGCACCTCTAAAAGATTGAAAACGATTAAAGTATAATTGATTTACACTCGTAATATAATGGATGTTAGTTACTTGAGGTTAATAATAGTTCATGAATGGTTACAATGTTCAAAATAGGTAATTAGTTGCTTGGCATGTATGTTATGCATGATGTAGTAGTATCTTGTCTGAGATTGTATAATATTCTATAAAGGTCAACTAAAACATTATCCTAATCTTGTATCTTATTTTGAATACTTAATCATCCATTTATAGTAGACATTAAGTGATCAATTTGAATAATACCTTAAATTATTGTTGGAAATATATAATGCTTGAATCTCACACTATGTTTTTATAGGTTGTATGAGAGCAGTTCAGTTGATTTAAAATTCTCTTTGAATTTTAAATACTTAACCGAATAGATTTAATAACAAAATATCCAAGATTTAAATGGATATTTTCGGTTATAAAATCTACTATTTTTAGATAGATATTAACAGATTATCTGAGATTTAATTAGATTTTATCTGTTAATAAATCTAATTTTGAATAGATTTTATCCGAGATTTAAATGGATATTTTCGGTTACCAAATCTACTATTTTTGAATAGATATTATCTGATATTAAATTTTAAATTTAAATTTAAATCAGATTTTATTTGATTCTAGGATAGATTTGCCCCTGCTTTCAACCTATAAATAAGATGTTTTTCTCTCATTTTTATCATCCCATTCAGAGTTCATCTGTCTTACTAAAGAGAGAATTAGAGAGCATCATTCTGTTCAACTCCGGTTCCGACGATCATTTCCTCTACAGTCCACTCCAAACTTTGGGTGTACATTGTTTGGAGGACCGTGCTAACCTTCGGGGGACAACCGCCTAAAGTAGCGAGTACACACATCGGGGCGATTTGTTTCTAAGGCAGTGGCCTCCATACCACGACACGGTCTAATTATCTTTCAGTTCGCTCATTTTATTTTTCCTGTCAGTGCTAACGCCCTGTTTTGTAGTCTATTTAACCAACAATTATAAGTATTATGGTAGCCTTGTTTGAATATTAACTTGAGTTTTAAATTAGTGTTTGTTTAGTTTAATATCTTAGATTTGGTTTACTTCTAAACAGGGTCGAAAGTGTTAAAAAATATATTCTTAAGTTTATTTTTAATAAAAATTCGAGTATTTTTATTTGTGATATTTGTTCACTTACTAAACTCATAAAAAAATCTCTTTTCTTCCTTGTGTATAGTGACATTTGGAATTTTTTTAAAAATAATATATATATATATGTGACACCTTCGTCCCGGGTTAGGAGACGGGGGCGTCGACCGGACATACAAACTCGATACTGTATTCAAATTCAAAAAATTTATTTATCCATTTATATGATATTGTAAGTCAATCCCTAATAATAATAATACTTATTTTACGGGCCAAGTTCTTGTATCATTTACACGAATTCGAGGATAATTTAAAACTTTTCGATACTTAAACAAATTTTCCATTTTGAATTTCAGATACCATTCATTATTCAAATATAGCCTCAATTGACTTGATCAAAACTTCTATATCAATTTGTATCCTTTTAATCACCATTAATTATGTCTTATTAATTAAGCAAAATTCCCTTATTAAATTTGAACCCATGTAGTTGAAGAGGTATCGATACCCCTATAATATTGGTATCGATACAGGAGTATCGAACTGGGTATCGATACCGGCCATAGGTGTTGACTCGTTGACCAAGGCTGGGTAGCCTGTTTCGATACTGGTATCGATACTAAAAATTTCTGGAAGCTCCAGTATCGAAACATGTATCGGTACTGGTCTGCCTCATTGACACGTTAACTAAGGTCAAAGCTTGGTATCGATACAAGCTTCGGAACAAAAAGTTTCTGCCAAGGATGGTATCGATACCCAAGCTAGTGGTATCGATACCCCTGCTCGAAATTGATAAATTCAAGCCTTTCAAACACTTAGACATTTCCAAAGGGCTATCTAGACGATCTCAACCCATTCCTAAGTCTTAAGGATCATTAGACATGCCTAGGCATCATATAATGATTCACCAAACTTATTCATTTTACCCAACTCATTATGTATTTTAATATTCGAACCATCCTTACTTAGGACGATCTTCTTACCTTATCTTACTATGGCTACTTAAGCAATCATATTAGTGTCCTAAGTTCACATGTCCTAGACACCAAGATAAATTAACCATATACCAAATGCATGCTTCCAAAGCCAACATACCAACCATAGCCAAGAACTCAAAACATACAAGGCTAGCCTACCATGAATGTTATGCCTTATGGCTTACAACCCAAAGCTCAAATGATCATATAAATATATATACAAATCATGAGCTAGCTATCAAAATGCATATACTAGTCTAGCATGATCACTATGCCATCATACGTTAGGAGTTACAAAAGTTATCAAAATACCATACTTTAGCTTGCTTTGCGTCCTTGCTCCGGTTCAAGCTTGATCTATCTCTTTAACTCGTGAACCTGTTGTTTGGGAAGGAGGAAAAAAAGAGTGTAAGTACTAAGAAGTACTTAGTGGGGTAGCCTAAGTCTAACCAATTTAGACATTAAGTGAAATAATTAATATACTTCAAATAAGCAACAAATCAATTACACATAGCAATTCGTACATCACACAACATGCTTAAATGTACAATGGCAAGTCATATTCAAGTGTCCTATGGCAAAATCATATCCAATGCTCAAGTCCATATCATATCGAATGTCCTATGGCAAGTACATATCAAATGCTCAAGTTCAAATCATATTGAATGCCCTATGGCAAGTACATATCAAATGCTCCATAGCAAATACATTTCAAATGCTCTATGGCAAGTTTATAACAAATGCTCCATGGCAAATATATGTCAAATGCTCTATGGCAATTATCTTAATTTTAGTCTTTCGAATTAGTTTCAAACGTTGCCTTGGTATAGTTAGACTAGGTAAGCGAGTCAACAGAAGTACCATAAGGTACTGACAAAAGTGCCACGAGGACACTAACAAAAGATACCCATGGTATCTACAAATGGTGACTAACTACCAACAAAGGTACCCATAGTACCAACAGAAGTACCGAACTACTGATCAGAAGTATCGAAGTACTAACAAATGAGCTCAGACCTAGGCATGTCGTACTACCTATGACCAACTATAACCCAAAGCTCAATCGGAGTTTCTCATTCAATTAATCTTCCATTTTACTTATTCAAGTTCCTTATTACAGATGATGTACATAACATGACATTACCGAAAGCATTAAGTCATGCTACCAAATTCAAAAGCATATGTTTCATGCTAACATATCAAGCATACATAGGCATCATGTTACCAAAATCCAAAAGCATAGGCCATGCTAACATATCAAAAGCATATACATATCATGCTATCATAGACATACCTCATGCATGACTCACATACCTGGCATCCATAGCCGCGTGCCATTACTTACCTCGGCATTTCCGATCTATACAAATGTTCTAAGCTAGTTTATCATCTAGTACTCAAACATAGTGTCAAACAAGTCATTGTCATTTAATCCTCCTTCCCATATAGTCAAATATTCATTTAATCCGATTATGTTACAAAGTAAATCAAATAATCAAAGATGGTTAGGACCCTAGGTCCTAACCCTAAGGTTTACCACACTCACCAAGTTTCCGAGCTATCAAGGGTTGTAGATCGCAACCCCTTTGCCTCGCTTTCTTGTTGCTTCGATCCTCTCTTGATCCTCGTTAGTTTCTTCTCTCGGGTTATCTAACAATTCACATACAATAGTTATGTATCAATACATTTTCAATTGTCTATTTTAAATATTCTTAAGCCTAACAATTACAAACATGTACATTTGTTCTTTACGAACAGTTTTGCTACCCTTTAGCGAAACGATCGTATCTCCTAGCTCCGATGTCCGATTTTAGTCCATTTTACCTCGTTGGAAAGCTACAAGAATCCTCTATAATTTAAAATTAACCTTAAATTTTAATTCCTAATCGATTAGCTCTAGATTTCATTCAAAACAGATCTGGTCAGATTCCCGGGACTGCTCGGGTAGCCCTACAGAATAGCTTATATCTTCCTCTACCGGACTCGGATTTAGGTTCCGTAAATTTTCACTTAAACTAGGTATACATGAGTATCATGTTTTACAATTTCAGCTCCAAATTCCTTAAATCCCGACCTAGGGAAATTCTCAAAGTTTGCTACTTGGAATAGCTATTCTAGGCTATTTTCGGCTAACTTTCATTCTAAGTGTCCGAAGTTAATCCGAGCTCAATCTTATCAGTTTCCAGAATTTTCTAACATGATACCCACACTTCAAAATCCAATCCAAAATATTTAATAGCACCCCTTTAAGATATATAGAATCCAAAATTCAAGTCTCCTTAGTTTAAAGTCCATGCCTCATTAACTAACCCAACAAGTACTAGTTCTAGATTAGGCTTTGTAACACCTTAATCTACCATAAAACATCTTATAGCATTCAAAATCTAAAAACTCAAAACTCCCAAATTTCTGGGTGATGGAGAAAACTTACCTAGCTAATGACGTTTGGTCTCCTAAGCAAATGCCTAACCATGCAAGGCTTGAAGATCTTCTTTCTTTCAACTATGGAGATGAAGCAAGAAGATGACAAAGTTTTCTCTCCCTTTTCCTTATGCTTGTCTCGTGAAAATGAGAGAAGGAAGGAGAGATTTTTAGCCATTTTGTTTGATCATTAAAAGGGTGCGAAATGACCCCTTTGCCCTTAATGACATATCTAAAGTTGGTTTATCACAAGGGTTAGTCTATGGAATTCTTTATTTATCATGCAATGCTCATATTCCTTTTCTCATTTAATTTGATCCCTTTCTTAACTCAATTAACATATGATTCGGTTTTATTTGCGGTTTATTCGAATCACCTTACTATCCCGATTTTTGGGATATTACAATTTAATTTTAGATGGTTTATTACCTTCATCGATGATTATATTAGGTTCATTTAGATTTTTTTAATTAAAAATATAAAAATGAGAAAGTATTTAAAATTTTTTATAATCTTATATAAGCACAATTTAATAGTTGTACTCATGTGTTATACTCTGATAATAACAGTAATATTTTGTACGAATTTTAGAATTATATTTTTAAGAAGAAAAAAAAATTCATCACTTTTTATATTAATTTTTCTTAATAAAATAAAATATCGAGAGAAAGAATAGATATTTATTAAAAATGGTTCGATCTTTATTATTTACTACTAATGTTCATAATTTTTCAATGGATGTTACATTTTATGTAAATAATTTTTTATCCCAAAATTAAAATTCAAAACAGAGTATAAGAGAATTTTTTAATCGTTAAAGCATAATTTCATAGATGCAACCGAGGCGATCCTTTACTAATCCGTCAAGATGGTAATCTTGACTTTATATTATAAAAACAAAGACAATTTATATTTAAAATCTACCCTACGAAGCAATATAATTTAGTCTAATCTTTAATTCTTGATTTCTTCGATCAATTACTTTCTTGAGTTAATTAATTATTTGTTAGTTTTAAATCAAAACCTAAAATTTCTTGTGTCTTTTATTTTCATTGTGCAAGAAGAATAGATTGCATAGATAAGTCTATTTCTCGTGGGATTCGACAATCTTATATACCATTACTTGACGGGTGTGTACTTGCACTATAAGAGTGTAAGACTTTCTACACGCAACAATGGACCGATATTATAATTATTGGAGATAATGTTGAAGATCTTGAAAATCCTAAATACTTATTTAGAATAAAAGTTGCCTGATCAAGATCTAAAATTAAGAAATAGTCATTTGATTCATATCTAAATCGATCTTATAGGGTGAAATATTTTTATAAAAAAATTAAGTACGGGTTGGATTTGGGTTGGATTTTTTAGAAAATGAGGTCAGGTCGAGTTTGAGTTAAGGTAAAAAATTTATACTCTGATCGACCCAAAATAATAGTTTAATTTTATTTTAAATATTAAGTATAATTGCTACAAATGCTCCTCTTTATATATATTAATTATCTCTTTGTTTTATCAAATAAAAATATAATAATTATTATAATACTCTATCTCTATTTATATTTTTACAATTAACACCTTATATTATTGAATAATAATAATTGGTATTTTTTATTTATGTTGGGTCAGATTGATCTTTTACTTTAAAATGTAATTCGAACTCAGATCGAATGAAATATCATAAAATAATAAGTTAAATCAAGTTTAACATGCCTTATAAAGAAAGGGTGAAAAACCCTAAAAGATAGTGAAAATTCTACTTCTACCCCCATTCACGTGATGACATTTCTACAATGGTGACAGTGGTCCCCTACTGAGGTGGATGTGGTCCTCTATAGTGGTGGTTGTGGTCAGCCTGTATTGGCACCAGCGAGCACTCTTATCAAAATATCTTCTTGTCGTTTAACTCAGCACAGGAGTCCTCCAGATTTGCCATGAAATTTTTTCCATTGCTATCCTTCTGCGAATGCCATGACAAATTTCCTCAACTTACATCTTTGCTTTACCTGCACAACTCAACCAAAAAGCACTACCTTTTCCGTGAAATAGCACCCATTGCCATACAAAAATGCCAAGGCATAACTAGGAAACTACATGCAATGATATGAGCCTAAATGCATCTAAATGAGCCTACAAGAGCTTAAGGACACCCAATAACTTAAGTAAAAAAGCCTGAAATATAACCTTTTTGTGGAGTTATCACACACCCAAACTTAAGCTATTGCTTTTCCTCAAGCAATGGATAACAACTAGCAAAGAAGAAATGTTATGACAATGCTTAGGGTCTAGGCAAGCAAATGGTCAGAGCTTCAGCCTCAGAAAATGATATGGTATAAACATATAAGACTCGAGGAAATTTCAAGAACACTACTCTAGGACAAGGTCAAATGCGAGTGTATGTGTACATGAGTGAGTGTATCTAATATATGCTTAGTTAACTTAAAAAAATTCTAAGGAATGTTCACTATTCTAGCAAGGCATGTTTTTTCATTAAAGCTCAATTTTAATACTCCCCATATATAATAATATTCTTTTTCTTTTTTTCTTTCTTACACAAAATGCTAACAAACTGCTACGAGGGGAGCTAGCCTATCACACTACCTTCTACTCATGCCATAACTGTCATTTATTAAAATACAGTATCTAGGGAATGCCATGGCAAGTTAAAAGTGTAACGTCACCTTGTGCCTCTTTCAGTAACTCATATGCACATAGATATGCCATGGAATAACGGAGTATTCCTCTACAGATATGTCCAGGTATTTATTTACAACTACTATACTAATTAACGGGGGTTCTCTATTCATAAATCAATTCATTAAACATGCAAAGCTATTCAAGTTTTCATTCTATAAAAATTTTCTAACCTCCCTAAGCATGGAGAACATACACTCGTGTAACAATAGAATAGGCACAAACAACAAAGTCTTAAAATAGGTTCTATCCATATCTCAAGTCATGCATATTCAATTCAATTACTGGCCATAAAAAAATTATCATCATCGAACATCACAAACTATAATCCAAAAACTTGTCCTAAAGCATACGCAATTGTCATGGCATATTTCTACTACTATTGCTATGATGCAAATGAAGTGAGGAACGACACCTCTCCAAACTTGAGTTAGGCATTGTCCTTAATTGTTCGATCGACATCTTAAGAAGCGTTTTGATTTTTTCCTTTCAACGGGGGTGGGATGACATCAGGATCAGACTCTTCATCGGCTCCTCGTCGTCTAGATTTTTGAGCAACAACTTGTGGGCTCGCCTATCGTTCGGTCGATATCTTAAGAAGGCGTTTTGATTTCTTCTTTTGGGGCGAGGGCAATTGTGATTCCTCTTGCGGGGCTGTTGGTTGTGTTGCTTGTGGTTGTGTTGCCTGGGCGGGAAGATCTTTAAAGAGAGAAGAAATAAAGCTTGTGTCATGTTCTTGAGCAGCAGGTGAGTCTTGTTGAGCTTGTGACTGGTTTGGGTCATCTGAAAATATCGCGACATTTTCAGGATCTTATTCTTGTGTAGGTGCTTGGGATTTTGGAGCGTGTTCCTCTAGTTCCGGTCCACAAGCCGTACCTTCTCAGATGGATCAACTGGGATGGTGCCTCATTCAAATTAGGTGCAACTTGCCTAGTTGGAGATGGGGAAGCTGAAAATGCTAGGGCATTTCCTGATATTGGTAGAATAGATGCAGGGAACGTGGGAAACTGCTGATTCAGGGGAGGGAGCAGTTCTTCCAGATAGGCTTGGATGATCTCGTCTCTTTTCTTGATATAGTTGAAAATTTTCTTTAAGTCTCTTGACAAGTTGTCTATCTTTGCCATGGCATTCTGAGAGAGCTCTAGCACCTCATCCTTCTGAGATGGGCCTTTTCTTGCAGCATGTGATGCTTCCGGCTGCTCTTCAGTGTTGCCCATCTATACAATCACTTTCTCAGTGGACAAACCTTTCATTCCTTCCAGTATTTCGTCAAAATTATTTTTCGGAACTTCCTTCTTCCGGTAAAAAGTCGTAATCAGGTTGAGGAAAATGAGGGGGCTTTTGGGGTGGTTCAAGCAAGCATGAAAAAATGGATAAAAAATAGTTAAAAAAAGATGGAAAAATGAAAAAAATAAAGGTTTCGGTTTGCATTAATAAGGTGAAACAAAAAATGGGTGTAGGCTCAAAGTGGTTCACTAAAGGATAAAATTAAAATGATAGGCTATTTAGGTAGTGAAGTGGTTAAACCTAAGTGACTCTATCATTCCAAAGCATCATATACATGAATGTAGTCTCAAAAAGTATTGCATCACAGGTTCTAGAATTCTAAAGACCAATTCGGTACACACAAATGAAACAAATAGCAAGAACAAAAAGATATGCTCATTAGGCTAAAAAACTCACAAAAGGGTAATTGTATCAAGATGCACCATTTCATTAACCAATAATGGAACATCAAAGAATCTTAATCAAAAGTAACTAATTATGCCAACACACTATCATGCATCCTAGGTTCCAACAAAAAGCAAGATTAAAATCTATCAAGCAAATTCAAGAGATGTAACAAAATTAAATAAATGGCAACAAGCAACTTCAAGCATATTAATATCAAAATAACAAGATTCCAAGCATAAAATAAACAAGGTGAAATCGATATGCAATCTTTCCCTCCCCCTCACTTAAAGTGTTTTGTCTCAAAACATAATATAAAAATTAAAGAGAGGGAAAAAGAATACTCCCCGATCTAATAACGATCGCGATCGCGACCACGTATAATTTTATGCAAAATTTTGAGTGTTGGTGTCGAATGTAAATTTTTCTTGATTCTGATCAAAACCATGGTTTCACATAAATGGATTGGTCTAAAGAAAATTTCTCGAGGCTTCTGTAAAACCAAGAAAAGGAATATTAATAAGTGCGCAACGAAATTGGATTCAAAATTACCTCAACTTCGGCATTGTCTAGGTTGAATCGACAGTAGGTAATGACCGGCATGGATTGGTGCGGTGGAACCAGAGATAGCCGTGATTTTTGTTCTCAACGAATGATGCAAGAGGAGTGGCTGGTTTGTGGACCGAAAGGTCTTATGGGTTTGGTTCTGGAGCAGCAGTCTTGGCTGGTTCAATGTCCGACCGATTGGCTTGGTTTCAAGTCCTCACCATGGTGTAGATCAGTAAGGCGAAAGAGGAAGAATGGTGTAGGTATGAGGAGGTTTCGGTTATGTGAGAAGAAGAAGAAAAGTGGTGGCGTGGGAAAGGAAAACAATAGGTGAGGGTTTTAAGGCTCTTACCGAGATAGTGGTCAAAGGTAGGGCCCAAGGTTCCTTTGAATTTATTTAGGTTTATCTCTTGAATTCAAATTTATTTCAAATCTTATCCTGTAAAATAGATAAACCAAATTATTAAAATCAAGATAAAAATAATTTAAAACATAAAATAGAGATAAAGGTTAAGATAAAATAATTTAAAATATCAAATGATAAAATAAAACTTAATCCAAATATATTATTACTATGTAAATTTATTTAATTATTTTGAACCTAAGTTAACAAATAAAATAAAATAAAATATACTAAAAATAAATAAATATAATAAAATGGGTTGCCTCCCATTAAGCACTTTTATTTAACGTTGTTAGCTCCACGACCTGATTCAGACTACAAGTGTTTCTAGCACTTCCTCTAATTTTTGCATTTCATCCAACTAAGAGCTTCCCGATGTGAAATTTTATGATCATCAATCTTGTCCATTTTTCTTGATGAAACATATTCTTTGTTTTTCAATTTATCCGGCGGCAATTTTAACTCAAAATTTGGTTCCTGC
This sequence comes from Abelmoschus esculentus, assembly GCA_035048815.1. Lineage (NCBI taxonomy): Eukaryota > Viridiplantae > Streptophyta > Magnoliopsida > Malvales > Malvaceae > Abelmoschus > Abelmoschus esculentus. Next base: position 3,095,089 of record JAUCBN010000026.1, on the reverse strand, counting down.
AAGATGGAAAATGAAGTTTTAGATTTTAAAGGAATAAAACGTAAATCAGAATAATCAAAACAAATATTTTTCAACTCCTTATTCTCTTTGTCGTGATATTCTAAATTCCTGCATAAATCAATAGACACGTTAGTATTCATAAATTCATCAAAATAGGTTCATAAGTACCACCGAAACTAGTATTTTTCATAGAATCAGAATGTGTTACATCTTTATAAACATCAAATTCAACGATCACCATCAAATTCCACACTTAATAAACCACTTCCCATATCGATCTTTGTATTCGTATTGCTTAAGAATGGTCGACCCAAAAGTATCTCTGAACATGTATTCGAATGATCACTATCCATGTCGATGATGTAGAAATCAACAGGAAATATGAGATCATCAACTTTTACTAACACATTTTCAAGCACTCCCTTCAGATAAATAATAGAACGATCCGCCAACTGTATATTTACTCTTATTTCTTTCAAAGGCTCGTTAGTAATTGTTTTATAAATAGAAAGAGACATAACATTAATGGAAGCTCCTAAATAGCACATAACACGATTAATGAAAACATTTTCTATTTACAAGGAATAGCGAACATACCTTGATCTTTCATTTTTTGCGGAAGCTTTCGCTGAATACTGCAGAAATATTTTCTCTGAAATTTACATTTTTATTTTCGGTCAACTTCATCTTTCACAACAATTCTTTTAAAAATCTAGCATATCTTGGAACTTGTCAGATCACTTCTAAAACAGGTATGTTAACTTGTACTTTTTACCTTAAGATTCAAAAGTTGGCGTTTCTTTCTCCTTTTTTCGACTGTTCAACGACTTATTTTGGAACTTCTGGATTGATAACTGTTCCACTTATAAGGGTGATAGAACTTACATTTTCTCTTAGTTTTAGCTCGATTTGGGAGGGAAGTTTTCCTTGTGATTCTAGTCTTCCCACGGTTTGAGCTAATTGAGAGATTTGCTTATCTATTGCCTGAAAATAGGCCTCAGCTCGGTTCTCGAACCTCTCGTGGAAAAGCACTAATCTTTCAACAATAGATTCCAATGACGATTTTGGTTGTTGTTTTTGTTGCCCTTGCTGATAGGGTTGGTTCTGCCTAAAATTTGTTCTATATCTTAGGTTCAGATGGTTCCTCCAACCGGGATTATAGGTATTGGCGTTGGGGTTATAGGTTCTATGGGGAGGTCCAGGAAAATTTCCTAAGGCATTCACTTGGGCTTTATCATCCTCTTGGAGATCGGACAATAATCCGTCGGATGTTCAGGACTTGTACATATCCCACAAAGTCTAGACATGTTCCTTTTATCTGAAACAAGAGACTGAACAATGTGATTTAATTTGTCAATTTTATTTTCTAAGAAAACAATACTTACCTCTTGAATCCGTCGAGATGGTTCACTTGCAGAATGAAATCGCTGCGAATTAGTGGCCATAGTAAATATTAACGTTCTAGTCGCGGCAGGAGTTATGTTGACAAGTGCGCCTCCACTTTTCGCATCAATTACCTTCATATCCATAGGCGTTAAACCTTCATAAAAATACTAGAGTAATGTTTGTTCAGACAAACCATGTTGCGGACAGTTTGCACATAGATTTTTAAATCGCTCCCAATAATCATATAAGGTTTCGGTATCCTTTTTTCGGATACTTTGTCTCAGTTCGCTCACCTTAACTGCTGGAAAAACCTATCAAGAAAAAAACGATCCATATCAGTATAAGTTGTAACAGAATTAGAAGGTAAATCAAATAACCAATCTTTTGCTATATCAGCTAAAGAAAAAGGAAGAGCGCGAAGTTTAATTTGGTCTTCAGAAACTCCTTGTGGTTTTGTACTTAAACAAACCATGTGAAATTCCTTGAGATGTTTATGATGATTTTCGCTCGGCAAACCATGATAGGTTGGCAACAAATGTATCAGGCCATTTTTAAGAGCGAATGGTGTCTCTCCATTTGGAAACGTTATGCATATTGGCTGATTATCATCAGGAGCCGTAGTCAATTGTCGGATAGTTTGATCGTTGTTTGCTATTGGAATTGGCTCTTCGGTTATGTGATCAAAATGTGATTCTGCTTCAGGTGCAGATTCTAGATCACGTTCTAACTACTGTTGTCGCAGTATACGTTTTTCCTAAAGTGTCTGGGCGTGTAGTCTTCGAGCGTATAATTCAATTTCTAGGATGTAATCTCCTTGTTCTCTCGGGTTGTTCCTGGTCATAAATCGAACAAAATAAATCAGTAACTTCGACGTAGTCCCCGGCAACGACACCAATTTTGAAACGCGTCGTATAGTGTCAAAAATAAATTCTTTATTCTCAAATAAATAATAGGAAATTAAATTTATTAAAGGAGAAGTAAGGGTCGATCCCACATTGACTAGAAACTTCCTGATTATGCTCTGTTCGATTGGTGATCCAAGAAGGTTGATCGAACTCTGTTTGAGTGAAAAAAGGGGGTTTTGTCGAATATAGTAAAGCTAAGTAATTGAAGAAAATGAAATAAATAAATAAATTGATTTAAATATAATAAAATGTAGCCTTAGGCTTTTGCTTTGACTCGATTTTAATAGATTATCGAAAAAATATTTTCTCTTCGGGATTTTACGTCGGCACTTAGCTTTCAAGGTTCAATCCTTGAAACAAATCTTTCAAACTGAATACCCAAGTTCTATCTTCGATATTGGTTTCACGGATTAATCTACCAACTCTATGTTTGTAGACAAAAATATTTAAATCTCAAAACCAACTTGGATTATGTTATTTCAATAATAACTGATCCAATCTTAGTTTTCTTCTTAGCAATCGATTTGTTAATGTGTTCCCAGGAAGTCAAATTGCTTCAATAGCCAATTTTTCCTCCCACAAAATTGATCAAATCAACTTCTTGACCAAAGTTAATCTTTAGTTTTGAAATAAATTTCATTTAGAAATAAGTTTAAAAGAAAACTAGAAGAAATAAAAAAAATAACGAAGTTATTTGTTTGCTTTTCAATCCTCGCGTTTAGATCGAGTCATTGCTTAAGCCCTTGACCATTTAAAATTTAGCGAAGCATAATTATGGAAAGAATTATGCTCGACATAAAAATTAAATAAATAAAAAAATAAAAGCACGAAAAAATAAAGGAAGAAAATAAGAGATGAAAGAAACCCAAGAAATTTTGAATTAAAAGAGGTATTAAGATATGAGTTTTAGGCTTACCCATGTTGGTATTTATAGCCTTCTACAAACCCTAAAATAAAGAGATAAATATAAGATAATCCTAAAAATATTTAAATTCAAATTACAAGAGATAAATACTAATTTACAATTCAAAATGCGATTGATAAGCTATCTGAAATGCTGATAAGATATCACGCGCTTGCTGACGTCATCTTCTAGAAACTGCTGAATGAATGTTACGTCAGATTTTCATGCCCACAAATCCAGACTCGATCCAGAAAATAAAAAAACTTCAAAAATCAATCATTTAGGTGCATTTTTCAATTCAGAGTCCTGCATAAAAAACACGAAAAACAACAAGATCAATAACATATTCATCAAACCAAGGAGTAATTAAAACAAAATATTAACAATTTTAAGCACTTATCAGTCACTATGCATTATAAAGAAGGGGTGAAAAGCCCTAAAAGATAGTGAAAATTCCAATTTTGCCCCCATTCACGTGATGGTATTTTTGCAATGGTGACAGTGGTCCCCTACTGAGGTTGTTTTGGTCCCCTACAATGGTGGTTGTGGCCAACTTGTATAGGTTGTGGCCAGGCTGTATTGGCACCAGCTGACACTCTTATCAAAATATCTTCTGCGAATGTCATGACAAATTTCCTCAACTTTTATCTTTGCATTACTTGCACAACACAACCCAAAAGCACTACCTTTCCTATGAAATAGCACGCATTGCAACACAAAAATGCCAAGGCATAACTAGGAAACTACGTGCAATGATATGAGTCTAAATGCATCTAAATGAGCCTAAAAGAGTTTAAGGACGCTCAATAACTTAAGTAAAAAGGCCTGAAATATAGTCTTTTTGCGGAGTTATCAAGAAGATTCTGAACCATAAAAAAAAATACCAAACGTAGTATTTTACTTTGGGTTTATAAGGCAATTAATGTTCTGTTGTATTTTTTAATACACAGAAAATAAGTCTACTTATGAACTTTTACAAGGAGTTTTATGTTGAGTAGTTAACTTCTAGGATAGGACTCGTATCCTTTACCAAGATAGAGTTAGATTACAACTAAACTTCTAGTTAGGATAGGATTAAAACTCCTACTCTACATATACTAACCTACATTTGTCCTGCGTACTTCTTTATCATCTCCTTTCGCAAAACTAAATTGTTGCTAGGGCTTTTCTTTTCTGACAATTAATAAGAATTTTGGTTGTGATTTCATGTTACTTTTGTTTGATTTAATCTTCCGAATAAAGGTCGGAGAGGTCAAAATCTTCTTCTGTTAGTAATCTTCCATTCATCCTGGACATTGATTACTTTAAGGTAATGATTCTAACAATTGGTTCAACATACCATTAGTTAAAGATTGACATTGGCCAAATAGAAGACTGTCATAGCCTCTTTTAGTTTTCTCATTGGATTCCTTTGGATAACTCTATGATTGGATTTCAACTGGTGGGTGATTTTTCATTTGATGTATTATTTGGGAACCTGGTTAATGAGCTCCTGCCATCTTTCAAAGAAGAAGAAGCGGACTTAGCAGGTGAACATGGACTTGTTGGGAGTGAAGTTTTACCAAATGGACATGTCCTGCCTCTTCTGATGCAGCAAAATTCGCACAAGGACTATTGACCCCTCTATTTCCTGAAGTAGATTCTCTATTATCGCTATTCAAGGATTCTCGTAAAGAGTTGATTGATCTTCACAGCCAGGTATATTTTGTCATAGTTGATGATGAGTTTGACAAAACCATAGGTTTTTCATATTTATATTTTAATTTACTTGATATGAAATGAAGATTGATGGGAGACTCCACAATCTCAAGCAAGAGGTTTCTACTCAAGATGCTAAGCACCGGAAGACACTATCTGAGGTAAGCCAACAAAATTCCTTCTCACCATTTCTTTGGAATCATTTATGTGAAAATGGTACGAAAAGAAAGAAGTAATTATCTCTTTCATGCCTACCATTGTTTTAGAAAAAAGTATTTACTGTTTGAATATTTAATTCTTGTCTCTCGATAAGAAAACTAAAAAAGAAAAGATGAAGCTTTATAGTTTCACTGAATTTGCTTGCAAGTAAGATGCATATAACAAGTTGTTTTGCCCCTAGATGGTTATCATCATTTGATGACACATATTCTAAAAGTGATATTTGTTTATGGTATTTCCTGAATGCATTTATTTATTTTGTCAGAGTGCAGATGCTCAGAGTGAAACTGCTAGTCAAACTATAGAGCTTGTAAAGGTACTTTGAGTTGGTGTGTTTCATTTGTTGTCCGTTGCTGAAATTGCTTTAACACTGGCAATTTAATACCTTGCAGTACTTGATGGAGTTTAATAGCAGTCCGGGAGATCTAATGAAACTCTCAGGTATTTATTAATTGTATATATAGTAGTTTTTGCTCTATACAATTTAATTCGGACATTAATTTCCTCTATTGAGAAGGTTACTTTATGCAAGAATCTTGTTAATCAATTTTGAATTTTTCTCTTTATCAAATACAGTTTAACAGGGTAGCAGTGCCATGCAACACTACGTTGCAACTCTGGTGAATCTTCCTCTATACTGCTCTTTTAGACAAATTATTAGTGAAGCCATCTCTGGTGAATCTTCCTACCATGGAGGAAGGTGGACTTTTATTGGTAATTAGGGATGGTAATTTAATCTGAATCCGATCCGAATTTGATTTGATCCGAAGAAAAAAATTCGATCCAAATCCGAATTAAAAAATCTGATTTGAATTCGGAAAAAATCTGAATACTAATAGGAGATGGATTGGATATGGATTATACAAGGATTTGATCCGAATATAATCTGAATTCGATCCATGTCTTAGTTCGATCCAAATTTGAACTCAAATCCAATCCATATTTTATTCTAAAATAAATTATTTAAAATTTATAAATCTATATATGAAGATGAAGATGTGAAGCTTCGAGATGGATCAATTGAGTGATTGGTAAGTTTATATATAATCAATATTTTTAAATTATTAATAATTTCTATAATTTTATTCGTATTTTTTATTTTATTTTATAGTTTTTTTAGCATTAGCGAAAATATGGAAGTTTCATTGTTGAAAGTTTCTTTTTTCTATGACGAATATTGATGATTGAACATGTTGGTTTTATTTTAAATTTATTTTATTTTTAGTTATTATATATGATAGACATCTATATTATGATCTGAAAAGACTTTGATGATCGTAGTTATATAACAATTAGTAAAGACAATTGTTTTAAAGACTAGTAAGATTTTTGTTTTAGTTATTTAAAGTTAAAGTTTAAGTAGTTTTTTTTAATTTGTTCATTGAGTTTTAATATTTTTTAAATTCATTTGTGTTATTAATTAAAGTATTTGTTTGATAAAAAATAATTGTTATCTTCAAAGAAATTTGTTGAAGATTTGGAGCTTTCACTTCAAAAAATAAAAAAATTAATTGGATATAGATATTCGGATTTGGATTTTAAATATTTTATTTCGATTGGACTTGGATATAATATAATCGGATATGAATTCGGACTTGAATTAATATAAGAGTTTGATTATTAATTGAATTGGATTTGGACTTTGTATAGTCGGATCTATTGCGATTCCTACTGGTAAGTGAACATATAAAATTGTTCCTTGCCTATTTTGTTATATCATGCTAAGGCGCAGGGCTGTGTAGGCGTACACCTTGACAACACTGAGTAGGAAGAAAGTTATGTGTTCTTTTAACTGAATTTTTAATCGTTTTACTATCTTGATAGAAAAATATGACCATTAATGTATATCTAACAGCACCACAATAGTAGAAAAGTTTAAACTGTACGTATAACAGATAATAATGTTAACTGGATCCAATTTACAGGTCTCACAGAGTCTTTATTTTCTTCTCACATGGATGAATATCCTGAACATGAACAAGCATCTCTCAGACAATTATATCAAACAAAGGTTTGCCAACTTGCTTAAAGATTTGTCTAAATCTTAACCTTCCAGTGGGTTTCTTTAGGTATATGCTATGCTAATATGTTGTTTGAAAAGCTTTGCAAATTTTTGTAATTCAGAGGCCTTATCCATCACGACTGGTAATATAAATAAAGGGTAGCTAATATGACATGATTTTTTGAAAGCCCACCACACTTGCAGCCAATGTAAAAGTAGTGTTTACTTGCCTACTTGACCAAGTAAGTTGGTTTTAGACATGTTGGTTCTCTGGTTTTTGGTCTGGGTACTTAGTTGATCTCAATTTTTTAGGTTAGCGAATATATAATTGATGGACTTGAACGGGCTAGAGATAGCTTGACTGAGGCTGCAGCCATGAGAGAGAGGTTTGTGCTTGGTACAAGTGTCAGTAGAAGGGTGGCAGTTGCAGCTGCTTCTGCGATAAATACATGGTTATGATATATCTCATGAATTAAGTTCAATTTAACCAAAAATAGTAATGAAAATAAGGTTGGTTAATTACATGATGTACAGGCAGAACCTGCAGAAGCTGCTGGCGAAAGCAGATTTAGATCCTTCATGATTGTTGTACAGCGTTGTTGCAGTAGTGTGGCCATAGTTCAGCAGTCATGTTGTGTTTCTTGGTTATTTCCTTTAGTAATGTTGACACAACGAAAGAATATTATAGTCTTCTGAATACTTGAATCAACATTACCTTTTATTTCCAGTACTTTGCAAATTCTATATCTCGTCTCTTATTGTCTGTTGACGGTGCTCGTGCGGCTTCTTGTGAAGAAATGGCCACAGCAATGTCTAGTGCAGAGGGTACAGCTCATAAAGGGCTTCAGCAATGCATTGAAACTGTGATGGCTGAGGTCTCTTAACTTCTATTTTTCCATTTAGAATTTTCTAGGTAATACTATCAGGGTAATTGTCAAATACAGGCCTGTCCAATATGAGTCTGCTCAATTTTTTTTGAAGTATTTCTTTATTGAAACTGTGATGGCTGCGGTCAGTTAACTTCTATTTTTCCGTTCAGATTCTTCTGGGTAATACCGTCAGGTAATTGTTGTATACAAGCATATTCGACACGAGTTTGCTTAATTTAGTTTGAAGTATTTCCTTATATCTAGAGGGTTGGACTTCCATACCAATGTTTGATTTGTCAGCTACATGTACTTATTGAAGAGAAACAGAATTGCATTATGTAACAGACTTTTATAGACTATAAGATTGTTAAAGGTCGACCAAATCAGTTACACGGTTTTAATTTTTATTTCAAAATATAAGTTTGTTACTCAGTTAACCTTATCACTAAGTTTGTTAGTCAGGCTAGGTTAGTGCTATAAAAACATGAGTCTGTAACCCTGCAAAGAAGGCTTTTCAGGAATACATTTTGTAACTGCTCAATAATCCACAATCATTTCAATATGGTATCAGTAGCCCAAAATCATGCCGTTGTTTGACTTCTGCTGCTGTCTCTCCAACCTAAATAGATCAAGTTCTCCTTTCCTGCTCTCTTCTGGACAAGAAAAACAATGGCGACTACGAAAGACATTAACAATGGTGATTCGTCGGTACCTCGCCACAATGAAGATGCATCCACACACATGTTCTCAAACAAAAGAATAAATGTGTGTCTGGATGAAAATAATTTTCTCTTGTGGGAAGCAACAAGTTATACTTACAACACGAGGCCTTGGATTGGAGGATTTTCTTGATCCGGAGACTACGAAACCACCACGGTTTATTCAATGAAACTCTGACGAATGTGTATGAAATTCGGAATACACCCTTTTTGTCAAACAAGATAGCTCGTTGGCATCCTGGTTACTATCGATGATGAGCTCCGACATCTTACCTTAGCTTGTGGATGCCGAAACCGCAGCTGAAATCTGGAAGGTTATTACTCGTCTCTACTCTAAGCTCTCAACAACAAAGGTGATGCACCTTCATTGTAGGCTCCGATCAATGAAGAAAGGAACAATGCGCATGAGAGAATATACAGTTAAAATTAAAGAAATATGCGACTTGTTGGCTTTATCCGACCACAAGGTATCTGAAGTTGAACACATTGTGACTATATTGAATGGTTTGCCCCCTTTGTAGTTGTCATTTCAACAAGCCAAGAACCTTAGTCCCTTGAACGAGTGGTTTCCGTTCTCACAGATGCAGAATCCAGGTTCATTGAGGGAACTTTAATCAGGGACGTGGTAGAGTTACACGAAGAAACTTTAATCGTGGAGGTAGGTCTCAAGGAAGATCGAGACCTCAATGCCAAATATGTGGGAAGCTAGGACACATGGCAGATGCATGTTGGCATAGGTTCGATCAAGGTTATAATGGGAGCCCCTCATCACGTGAGAGACAATCAAATGATCCTCAAGCTAATGCGTGTCACTTTGAGCCTGAATGCATTGAGCAATTCTATGATCCATGTGTTAACTCAGGTGTGTCCCCAGATGGTAACGATCAGCACCACATAGAATCTGCTCAAGTTAATTCCTTGACTATAACTGGAGAAAATTCATTTCGATGGTATCCTGATTCGGGTACAACACACCATGTCACCAACAATAAAGACACTATGACAACATCATCAGTTTATAATGGTCAGGGTAAGGTTCAATTAGGCGATAACACAACCATCTCTATTGAACACGTTGGTCACTCTAATATATTTGCTTCCAATTGCACTCTAATTCTTGATAAATTACTATATGTGTCGTCTATTTCTCGATGTTTAATGTCTGTATCTAAACTTGCCTCTAACAATAATGTGTTTTTTGAGTTTCATTCGACTGGTTGTTGTGTGAAGGATGAAAGAACTGGAAAAGTCTTACTGCAAGGAGTTAGAGAAAGAGGTCTATACAGTTTTCCTGTCCAACCAGTAGCTTAGAAACCCTCAGTATATTTTACAGCCTTGAATAAAGATACATCTCCCTATTGGATTTAGCATAAGCGACTCGAACATCCCGCGTCTACAGTTCTAAGTCTGGCAATCAATAAGTCATTTCATGTTGATAAAACACGTGTGTGCGAAGCCTGTCAGATAGGTAAAGCTCATGCATTTTCGTTCTCTCCATCTACCGCTACATATAAAACTCCATTTGAGCTTGTTGAAATAAATGTATGGGGACCTGCACCGGTCATGTTCGCGGGCTTTCGTTACTATGTCTCATTTTTAGATATGTGTAGTAGTAATTATTGGACTTATCTCCTTAAAAATAAAAGTGATGTATCAATTGCCTTTGATTCATTTGTTGCGTTGGTTAAAAATCAATTTTCTTCGGTTGTTAAATCTGTTCAAACTGATGGAGGAGGGGAGTTTCAAGCTCTATCAAAGAAGCTCGATATCATGGGAATTCAATATAGAGTTACATCCCGTCACACATCACAGCAAAACGGTATAATTGGGAGACGTCATCGACAAATTATAGAGACAACACTTTGTCTCCTTGCCCAAACATTCGTTCCCCTCAAATATTGGTCATATGTCTTACTAAGTGCTACATATATCATCAATCAATTGCCTTCACACATATTAAAAAATATATCGCCTTATGAGAAGTTGTCAGGAAGAAAACCAGATTATGGATTCTTACGCATACTTGGGTGCGCTTGCTACCCCTATTTGAGGCTGTTCAACAAACAAAAAATGGAATTTTGATCTAGACAATGTATATTTTTGGGTTATTCTCCCAAACATCGTGGATACCAATGCCTTACCCCGGAAGGTCGGATGTTCATCACTCGCCATGCCATATTTGATGAAAATATTTTTCCATTTGCTTCCTCAAGTGCAAATAAAGGTGTATATCAATCTTTGTCTCAATCTGCTCCAGTTACCGATGAGTGCCTAAAAGGAAGTTATTTACTACCCTTCTCATGGTACTTTATGCATCTATTATACACCAACTTGAACTGAAATATGGACTCTTTGCGCAATATTAGATATTCCGTTATCACTACTTACAAAGTAAAAATTTATGGAGAATGCAGATATTATTACACATTCTGTACATGTAGGAATATCCAGGGCCGAAGCAGCAGTGAAGCAATGTTGAGGCCGAGGCAGAAGACAAGGTCGCGACAGCATCTAGAGTGACAACACCAACATTGGAGGAGCAATGAAAGATAAAAATATAGAGAACATTCTGGAAGATGCAATGCACTAATTGGACCAGGCCAGCGCGCTAAAAGCCCAAGTCAAAGACCAAGCGGGAAAACCCTTCTAGAATGCGGCAAACTTGGAAATATCAGATCCCTTGAAGAAGACTTGTTCCTTACTCCAAGTAGGAGTCTATTTAGGAAAGGTTTACCCTAGGTTAAGACTATATATACCCTAGCCGGCCATATTGTTTAGAGAGTCGATTTTTAGAGAAACCCTTCTCCCTAAGAATTATACCTAATGACATTATGTTCTAAATTTCTTAGGGATAGGTGAAGGTTGTAGATATTAGTGAGAGAAGATTGATTCTTATTTCTTTTTCTAATGCAATAATAATATCAAAGTTTGTCCTATTGTCATTCCTTGTTCTTGCATTCAAGCTCGAGAGAGAAGTTTGTAAGTAATATATTTATCTAAAATCGAGAGGTATAGATTCAAGAAATGGATAAGTACGGTGTTGTAGACACTAACTTTATTACTTATCACTTTATTACTTGGCGACGTATACACTTGCACTCAATTGTGCTTTTATTACACGCATCAAGTTTTTGGCGCCGTTGTCGGGGATTGACAAATAAATTTTGTTTTCTTTATTTTCTTGCTCTTTAACCATTCTTTATCTAACTTTAATTTTAATTATTTATCTTTCTTTTTATTAACTTTGATTTATTTAGTATATGACCAGGGCAAACCCGAGTGGTCCATTGCACGAATTGGATCCTTAAATCGAACGCACAAGACACCATCTGAGGCGCAACCTGTTTCAAGTCATGGATGATCCACCAAGAGGAAAAATTCCACCTGTTGATCATAATGTACTACCACCAGCAATGCCGCAGCAGCCACTGCCGCAACCATTGCTGAGGCAGCCTACTGTTAAAGACTATTTGGTGGAAGATTTAAACAGACTCAACCCTGGCGTAGTCACCCCAAAAATCGAAGCAACTCACTTTGAGCTCAAACCAGTGATGTTCAACATGTTGAACATAATTGGACAATTTAGTGGGTCTGCTACTGAAGATGCAAGACAGCATCTTAAATCATTTATGGAAGTATGCAATTCTTTCAAGATCCAAGGAGTCCATGAAGATATTTTACGATTAAAATTGTTCCCCTATTCACTGAGGGATAGGGCGAAAACTTGGTTGAATGGCATCCCAGCAGGATCCATAGGATCTTGGGAGGAGATCTACAGAGAATTCATTACGAGAATTCATACTTGTTCAACAAGATTCAGTATCAAGATTGGGAGGCATTCTGCCTACAGCCTCCACCGGCAAACGCCACCATTATAAGAGAATTTTACGCACATGAGCCGAGCAAGGACAATCTCTTTGTCCACTACCGAGGCAAGCCTATTCGACTTAATGCCGCAAGTATCAATAAATTTTATGGTCTCACACCCACATGTGATGCTCATGTCGAATTCGTAGACGACATCACCACTCAAGACTATGAAGAGATTAAAGATGAGCTTTGTTACAGCAACACCTCAAGGAAAACCAGTACCCATAAAGGTTCAGTAACAAGGCAAAGTCTTCAACCCGAGGCCAAGATATGGTGTACTTTCATCAAGAGACGACTTATCCCAACCTCCCATAACAGCACAGTGGATCGCAAAAGGCTGATGTTGATCCAGTCCATCATCAAGAAGAGAAGAATCAACATTAGAGAGATCATTCTTCACGAAATTCATGAATATGGTAAGAAGGAACGTGGACCTCTTTATTTCCCATGTTTAATCTCTGCCTTGTGCATTAATGCATGAGTTTCGGTCAAAGACACAGATGAATATACGCCAACTCGGCAGGGATAGACAAGAGATTTCTGCCACCGAGTTATACAGATCACGCATGCAGAATCTGTCCAAGCAACACCGTAGCAGTTTACTGTCGGCGACAGTATTCAACAGAAGCACCAGCCTCTACCGAGCCAACTGCCGCGATAGACCCATACTAAGAAATTCTGCAAAGAATGGCAGCCATGGATCTTCGCCAACAACGCTACATAGAGTACCAGCGCGACTTCAACATATCTCTAGCCAACATAATGACACAAAGCTTCCTATATCAAGGGGCATAATTTCCCGAATTCCCAGCCAACATATTCGTTACTGTCTCCCCTTATACCGAGACAACACCTGCCCCAGGGCCACAACCATTTTTCCAGCCACGACCGCATCAACAATTTTATGCTGTCGGACCTTCCAGGCCAACAAGGTCTGCAGGAGTATCATCTACCAGCCAAAGGCCATCCAAGAGGCGAGCTGTCTTTAACTCTACCCAAAGAGAACCAATCCCTATGCCCAGTCTCAGTAGAGATACGCTGTCTCGCGAGATTGATGAATACCACAGTTCGTCCCATGAATCAGCAATACCCACTGCTACGACAAGGGGCGGAACGGAAATTGTGCACACAGAAAACATGGACGAAGTGGAAGAAGGGGATGAAGTTACTACACCAACGCACCACACACCGCCCAGTTGGGTTCAGCCGCATCGGCAAGCCAAACAACAGTAATCACCAGCGCAAGGATCTAGGCAAAAGGCATCAGCAGCAAGGCCTAAGAGAATGCTCCGTACAAGCAGCTCCTCGGAGTCTTTATAAATAATTTCATTTACTACTTTTGTCTATTTCCATATTTTAATTGTTGTTTGCCTTATATTTTGAGCATTAAGGACAATGCTCGGTTTGAGTTTGGGGGAGATTGTAGGTGCAGAAGCACTGTCGAGGCTACCCATTGCTGCAGCATTATCATGAAAAAAGAGAGTAATTTTTTCTGAAATTCTTTTTTTGAAATATTCTCTTTTCTTGAATTATTGTTTGTAATCTTGCACTGCTCTACATCAGCTTTGCTTTAGTTTACTCTTTAAGGCTATAGAAAGCTTTCTCCTTACCATGGCCAAGTTCTGTTTTGAAGGGATAATCATATGATACTCATGGAATAAAAATTAGAAGCTTGCTTTAGGGTTAGAAAGAAAATAAACACTTTTTGGACCTGTTTAATTTAGGAGTTCTTTTAATAAACTTAGGTGATAAAGACTTAGAACCTTTTGAAAAAATAGCTAGAGGTGCCTATCACTGGCTCTAGTTTTGCTCTCCTTCATGCTAGAGGTGCTCGAAACTGGCTCTAGTATGCCAAATAGGTGATTAATAAAAAAAATAAGAAGAAGAAAAAGAAGAAAATAGAAAAACGCATATCTTGAGGTGCCCGAAATTGACTCAAGACTTATTATTTTAAGGAGACAGCTTTAGTCTAAATTCTATTTGTCTTGAACTTAGATTTTATCTAAGAAAGCCTTGAAATCAACCTTGTCCATAAAACGTACACACTCACCTAGCCTTATAGCTTGTTTCTTAGTAAAAGTCCTTGGGTAAACTAATGGCTAAAACGGAGAGATAGACATGACCATGGTGGGGGAGAAGAGATGGAAAAGTAAGACCAAAAGGGAGTAAGGTTTGGCAATTTGATGTCTTGCATTGCTTGAGGACAAGCAATAGTTCGAATTTAGGGGTATTTGATGAGTGCCTAAAAGGCAGTTATTTACTATTCTTCTCATGGTACTTTATGCATCTATTATACACCAACTTGAACTGAAATATGGACTCTTTGCGCAATATTGGATATTCCGTTATCACTACTTACAAAGTCAAAATTTATAGAGAATGCAGATATTACTACACATTCTGTACATGCAAGAATATCAAGGGCCGAAGCAGCAGTGAAGCGATATTAAGGTCGAGGCAGAAGACAAGGCCGCGATAGCATCCAGAGTGGCAGCACCAACATTAAAGGCGCAATGAAAGATAAAAATATAGAGAATATTCTGGAAGATGCAGCGTACTAATTAGACCAGGCTAGCGCGCTAAAAGCCCAAGTTAAAGACTAAGCGGGAAAACCCTTCTAGAAGGCGGCAAACTTGGAAATATCAGATCCCTTGAAGAAGGTTTGTTCCTTACTCCAAGTAGGAGTCTATTTAGGAAAGGTTTGCCCTAGGTTAAGACTATATATACCCTAGCCGGCCATATTGTTTAGAGAGCCAATTTTTAGAGAAACCCTTCTCCCTAAGAATTGTACCTAACGACATTATGTTCTAAATTTTTTAAGGATAAGTGAAGGTTGTAGATATTAGTGAGAAGAGATTGATTCTTGTTTGATTGTTCTAATGCAATAATAATATCAAAGTTTGCTTATCCTATTACCATTCCTTGTTCTTGCATTCAAGCTCGAGAGAGAAGTTTGTAAGTAATATATTTATCTAGCATCGAGAGGTGTAGATTCACGAAAGAGATAAGTACGGTGTTGTAGAAACTAACTCGGCCTAGAGATAGGTTAAGAGTTTCAGCAGCTAAAAGAAGTGTTGGATTGGTTGGTAGTTATCGTTGATTTACGCCGAGAGGTATCGTCAAGGACCAATCATCAACAACACTCTTACTTAGAGATAAGCGGAGTCAACTACGGACACTTTGCTGAACTTTGATGCCTCTGTCCAAGAGCAAGAGATTACCGCGGCAGAGAACATTAACACTATCGAGGCTGTATCTGCAGTACTGTCGAAGCAGTGTTGTGTAATTGCATTAGGCCAGAAGAAGATCAATCGAATACACTAATTGACGCAGCTGGATTCTACACACTTTCTCTATATCGTTCTCAACCTTTTATGTTTTGTTATTTAATTATTTAGTTAGTTAAACAAATTCACTTATCTGTATTTGTACTTTATTTTTTAGGAGCAAGGGAACAAGGGGAAACATATTAAGTATATCAATCCTTGTGGAGACGATACACGATATACTTATCACTTTATTACTTGGTGACGTGTACACTTGCACTCAATTGAGCTTTTATTACACGCATCAGTTACAATGAAAAAGTCTGCTCTAATTCCAATGGTAACTTCACCACCTCCTTGTGGTCAGAATATCGCTCAATCAGAAGCTTGTCCAAACCCTCATGCCCAAGATTATGGGATGAATGTTGTTGTAGAAACTCTAATACCATCATCGGGTATACCACGGGATTCACCATCTTCAACGTCTCCATCAGTTGCATTAGATGTACCGTCTGTTTTGCCAACTGTAACGTCTACTTCTGATGCAGCATCACCTATGAGTCTACCCTTGAATGGCGAAGATGACTCAACAAATGAGGCTACCACACATTCAACACAACAACAAATAAATGAGGACCAAACCCAAGTAAGTTCACAAGCTATAGAATCGTTATTAAATGAGGATCAATGTTGCATCAGATCACATGAGGAAGAATCTTTATCAACTGAAATGCCTAGAACTCACAACTCAAGAAACACACATGCTATGACGACTCATAGTAAACGGGGGATTTTTAAACCTAAAGTCTACCTCACCAGCTGTGGTGAGGTCCCTCAGGATATACATGTTGCAATGGAAAGTGCTGAGTGTCGTGAGACTGTTATGGAAGAATATGATGCCTTGTTAACAAATGATACTTGGAAACTGGTTGAGATACCACCTAATCACAAAGTTATCAGGTGCAAGTGGTTGTTTAGAATCAAGTGAAATGTCGATGGTACCATAAATCGATACAAGGCTCGATTAGTAGCCAAGGGATTCTCACAAGTACCTGGCCATGATTTTACAGACACATTTAGCCTGGTTGTTAAGTATCTAACCGTAAATGTATTAATCTCATTGGCAGTCTCGAACAAATGGTTGGTGAACCAAGTCAACATCAATAACACATTTTTAAAGGGAGACCTCCAAGAGGAAGTCTATATGCAACAACCCTCGGGCTTCGAAGAAAAAGGCGTAGATGGAAATCCATTAATGTGCAAACTAGTAAAAGCGTTATATGGCCTGCGACAAGCGCCACGAAGCTGGTTTTTGAAACTTAGAAGCTACATAATCTCGCTACAATTTCAGTGTTCACTTGCGGATGTATCGCTATTTGTTTATCAAAAAGAAGGTGTAATCACGTTTGTAATTGTCTCCGTTGATAACATTTTACTCTCTGGAAGATCAGAAGAGCATATAACTTTGGTAAAACAACTTCATAGACAGTTTTTGTTAAAAGATCTTGGAGTCCTAGATTACTTCCTAGGAATACAAGCATTTACAAGCAATGCTAGAATCCTCCTAAGTCAGCGGAAATACATCAATGACTTACTACAATGAACACAAGTTCTTGAATCAAAATAAGTTGACACACCCATGGCAATCTCACCTAAGCTCCACAAGTATGATAGTGAGTTCTTTGATGACGTAACTAAATATCGCAGCATTGTGGGTGCACTCTTATATATGTCATACAAGACCAAATATATCTTTTGCTATGAATAAGGTTGCGCAATATATGCAACAACCCACCATTGCTTATTAGACTTAAAAGGAACCAATGAGTTTGGGTTGATGTTTGCCATAAAGTCTGGTGAGTTCCCTTCACTTGTAGCTTTCTCAGATGCTGATTGGGGAAGTGATGAGGATGATCGACGATCGATATCGGGTCACTGTGTCTACTATGGAAATCATCTGCTCTCATGGGGCTCAAAGAAACAACGAGTAATATCTCGATCGACTACAAAAGATAAATATCGGAGTTTGGCGGATGCAATATCTAAACTTATGTGGGTGCACAATGTACTCAAGGATATGAGAATTTCATTGAATGACTTACCTAAAGTTTGGTGCGACAACACAAGCACGATAGCCATGGAAACTAATCCTGTTATGCACGCCAAAACAAAGCATGTTGATTTGAACTTACATTTTGTTCGTGAAAAAGTGTTAGGCAACACACTCAAGATCGGATATGTACCGTCTAATTACCAGGTAGCTGACATTTTCACTAAGCCACTCTTACCTCAACAGTTCGCGGTGTTTAGAAAGAAACTAAACGTGATACCTATGTCTATCTTGCACAAAGAAAAAGATAGAGGTGAATGTTAAAGGTCGACCAAATCAGTTACACAGTTTTGATTTTTATTTCAAAATATAATTTTGTTACTCAGTTAACCTTATCACTAAGTTTGTTAGTCAGGCTAGGTTAGTGTTATAAAAACATGAGTCTGTAACCCTGCAAAGAAGGCTTTTCGGGAATACATTTTGTAACTGCTCAATAATGCATAATCATTTCAATAAAGATATGACTTATGATACAATTAGGAGTCCTAATTATAATAGACTTTTAATCTTTCTAGGTAGTAGACTTTAACTAAAACTACTTACTACTAAATAAATACAATAATACATATTGTATAAACTTACACTCTCCCTCAAGCTGGAAAATATATATTATATAATCCTATCTTGAATTTGAGTTTCTTGAAAAATACTTTTGTTAGGATTTCTTCTACTTGCTCTTTAATAGGAATGTATGTTAAGGCTGCCACTTCACTTGTAAGCTTTTCTGCAATGAAGTGTTTGTCAATCGATGAGTGTCCAAAAGTATTATTTTTATTACCTTTTTACTCGTATTATTGTTAGAATTAAGCAAGTTATTAATTATATTATTAGTCATTCATATATATTTATATAATTTCTTGAGTTGTCATATTTATTTCCTTTGTTGGTTGAATTATGTGAAAAATAATATTGTTGTGGTTTATTTCCATGTTTGCAGGATTCCTTCCTTGATGAGGAGCTACCGAATTAAAAGGAAAATTTTGAATAAAAGGTCAATGTTAGGAAACAAGTAAAGGTTTGGAGAATAAAGCAAAGAAGGAAAAAAAGTGATGAGAATCAAATAGGAATAGAAATATTCTTTATAATTATTTCCAATTCAAGTTTATTCCATCACCCAAGTCAACCAAGCTTAGCTATTAAAAGAGGAAGATATCGTCTAAGGCAAATTGAGCCAATCGTGGGAGAGATTGACACAAAGGGGCTGCCGAATTTTCTTCTTGTTTTCTATTTTTACTCGAGTGATGAGAGAATATTGTTGGATGTTTTTCCCAGCCATGAACTAATTTAAAGTGGCTTGGGTTATTTTGTTTTGTGGTTTGATTTGGCTTGAATTCTATTTAAGTTTGTGTGTGTTCTTAATTGAGGTTTGCCTATTCTTGGTACTTGATTTGTTTGCGAGATAATCGGGAGAGGACCTTGATAAACGACTTATTTATCTAGATTCAGAAGGATTGGATTCACGAAATGAATATGTATGATTCGATTCAAGTGAGAAAGAACTAATCCGGCTTAGGGATAAATACAGGATTTTAACGGCTAAAAGAAGCTACGCTTTGTCAAACCTTAAGGATAGTCGCCAAAATTGCCCGAGCAATTCCCTCATTGTAGTTTCTCAAACAATCTACGAACTGAAAACTCGGAGAAATGACATAAGCAATCGGTTGAGCTCAATTACCAGAACAAGTTGAGCAGTGCGAGCACACACTTACAAAGAAGAAATCATTCGACAGTCATTCCATAATTCAGGATAACCCAACCTAATGTCTCTTATCGATTGCTGCAAGTTATTTACTTGTTTATTTTATTATTTTCAATTAAAAACCAATTCTATAAACAATTGTGTCTTTATTTTTAGTGCAAGAAATTAGATTCCGAAAGAAGCATCAATCCTTGTGGAGACGATATCTTTTTATACTATAATTTGAAAACGTGTATACTTGCACGCAATTGCGAATACTTAAAACACGTAACAAGTTTTTGGCGCCGTTGCCGAGGATTGACAATAGCTACTTTGTTTTTAGCTTTTTGTATTTTTTATTATTATTTTTACTAACTTTTTTTCTTTTTAAAAAAATCAAAAAAATAATTATAGGTGTGTTTTAAGTTAAAAGATTTTTAAGATGGAAGAAGAAAGAAAGAAATCTGTTTGGGAGTTGATGTTGGAAGATATGAATCGATCCAATCAAGAATTTCTTGATAATTATCTATACCAACCAAGAGAAACCCAACAAGTTCATGCCACGAAAATTGTAGCCTAACATTCCAGTTTCTGAGTAGGCCAATTGCATACTTCCTCTGGTTAATGACCAATCCCTTACTCGACAGATTTTTCAAATTACTTATTTCCTCATTGTCCCCCGTCAAAATTATATCATCCACATACGCTATCAAGAGAGGATAACCTTTTTGTTATTAGAAGTTATCTTAGAAAACATTGTATGGTCTGCTGAAGACTGTTTGTATCACAATCAAGTTCCACTTTTGTAAATTTATCAAACCAGACTTTAGGTGATTGTTTCTACCCATAGATTGATGTTTCAAGCTTGCAAGCCTTCTTTTCACAATCTACAAACTCTAGACCTGGGTTAATCTTTATGTACACATTCTCTTCTAACTTTCCATTAAGAAAAGCATTCTTAATGTTAATTTGGTGCATCTTCCAATTACTGTTCACAGACAAAACACATTAACACTTTGACAATGTTTAATTTAGCTAGTGGAGCAAAGATCTCCTTATAGTCAATCTCATAGATCTGAGTGAAACCTTTGACCACCAATCCTTCTTTGTACCTGTGCACACTCTCATCAGAATTATATTTGATGACAAAGATCAACTTGCAACCCACTAGTTTCTTTCCTTGTGGAAGATCAGACCAGGTTACATTCTTCTTTGAGTGCTTGAACTTTCTCGTCAACAACCTTCTTCCACTTAAAATTCTATAATGCCACTTCAATAGTTGTAGTATATGCATTTCATTTAAACAAGCTATAAAAGTCTTAGAAGATGGCATTAATTTGCTATAACCAACATACTTTCAGATGAGGTGTTCTGTCTAGTCCTTAACCCCTTTTCTTTTAGTAATAGGCAGATACTTAAAGTGAAGTAAATGAGAGCAAAATTTAGTTACCTTATTACCCCTAGTTTCTTCACTAACTAACAGTTCTAACTAAGTGCAATTCTCGATAATTGTCAGATTGCAAAATAATCTCTAGAATGATTTTTTGCTTCTAGTATAGATCTATAATTCTTTAGGATGTTGAAGATTAGGATTAGGTGAGGTTTGAGGAGTTGTATGGGTAAGTTTTAGTGATGGATTCGTTTTTGTAGTGAAGGGTGAAGGAGTATTTGATTTAGAAGAAATTTAAGGCGTAAAAAGGTTAAAAGTATTAAAAAGTAAAGATGTTGAAGAAAACAAAGGATAAACCTGACTTGGTTGAGGCTAGAATGTAACCCCCTAGACCGGTCTATGCGGAAAGCCCGACCTAGAGTAGTCACATTTTTTTTCAATCGAATATAAAACAATTACAAGTTCAAACGAAATCAAAATAGTAAAGATAATAATTCCACCAAAATCATAATTTCGACCGTAAATCAATATGACCATATAAAACCGTCAATCTCAAAAGTAATATACGTTTAAAACGTTGCTCATAAAATAATCCATATTACAATGAAAAAATATGATAAGTTTAGACCAAACGGTAACAAAATATAGGCATATCAATAGCAAAATAAAGGCACATGTCACCCTGACTGAAATCTGGAAAATATAAACATTACATCACTATATAATCGGGAAGGTATAGATCCTCCGAGTGCCAAATCTAGGTTGCCTATCTACGGTTATCTGAAAGGAGAAAGAAAATAGGTATGAGCTATGGAGCCCAGTGTGTTCCAACAGTGCATATAAATCACATGTATAAACAAATATACAATAATATCAGAAAAATAGAGCATGGATATGCATAACATGATATACTACCCTCCAACCGATCTCCGGAATACATTTCCCTAGAATAGTATCTAATACAAGCATTAACCTAAGCCCGATGGGGTAAAGGTACCGGCCTAAGGAATTACCTTAGGTAACAGGCGAAATTACCCCGACTGTAGCACGAGAATCGATATCAGGACGAAGTTACCCTAATCGTAGCTAGGAACCGTAAACAAGACGGAATTACCAACTGGATCAGGGCTGAACCGAATATCAGACACTACACATCACCCCAATCCTAAAGTAACAAGCATGCAATAATAGCAGGAATAATGATGGCAGTGATAGTAAATAATCTGATATCATGTAACACTAAATCAGGAAATATTATACAGAATATACCAGACATACAGTAAAATGGAATATGATCGGGTTTAAAATATAAGTCTATATAAAATTCGGAAAATAGTCATGTGCACATGCTTGGTTTGTTTAAAACGGGATAACAATAATATAAAATCATATAACGCACAAGGAAACACACCTCAAAAGGGCAGAATCAAACAGGTGGTCTATTAGGCGGTTGAGCCTCGCTCTGCAGCAGTACTAGACCCTATAGGTACACGATAAAATTTTATTTCAATACAGGAATCTAGATACTGGATTTATTCACTAGAGATAAAAAATACATACGGTTCACGATCGGATCACGAGACTGGTTGAAATGGGAGGAGCTGGCCAGAAACAGCCTCTGGACTCAAATTTTTCCAGATCCAACTCAACAAAAACCAAAAAATCGATTAAGAACTTTAGAAAACCGATTTATAGGTTTAGAAAACTACATCTTACCCGAACTGTTGCGATCTCCAGCGAGGGTTCAAGCGGTGACGAACGACAGCGATTAAGGAGGGGTTTTGATCGCCCTCTGACGCTGGACACAGACGAGCCGTCGATGCGCCAGAAGAGGGATGGTGATGGCCGGAAATAAAAGAAATCAAAAAGGGTTTAAACCCTAAAATCGACTAGGCTTTCGGCCTCGATTACCGATGGATACGGCGGCGACTGGGCGCGTAGGGAGGTAACGACGAGCACGGTGGCGGTGTAAGCCACGGCGCAGCGGCAGGTGAGATCGGGCGGTGGATCGGAGAGTTAGATGAGGGAGAGATTTTGTTCGAATAAGGATCTGCTTTTGATCTTATATGGATCCCAAGGCACATCTAATATTTTTCAAATTAACTATTATTATTATTATTATCCGAAACAAGGTATGTTATAGGCAAGTTGTGAGAGATTAAATCTCAAGAGCTATTTAGCTCAAGTGGTTGGGTCTCTGGTTGAACAAGCTGGTTGTTGTGGGTTTGAAACCTCACAACCTCCTTTTCATCCTTTTTTCATTTTCAAACACATTTTACAGGTGTTACAACTCCCCCCCTCTAAAAAGAAATTTCGTCCTCGAAATTTACCTGAACTGAATAGATGCGGGAACTGCTCCCTCATAGATTCCTTAATCTCCCAGGTGGCATCAGAAGGGTTATGGTTTCTCCATTGAACTTTAAACATAGGGATATGTCTCCTTCTGAGAACTCACTCATCAAACTCTAAGATTTGAACAGGTTCTCCTCATAAGACAAGTCTGGTCGTAACTCAACATCTTAAACCTGGATGATGTGAATCGGATCCGGATGGTACTGTCTCAACATGGATACATGAAATACATCATGGATACGGCTAAGCTGAGGAGGTAACTCGAGCTGATATGCAACAGGCTCGATTCTTTTCAAAATACGGTATGGTCCAATATATCTTGGGCTCAACTTGCCCTTATGCCCAAATCTCAGAACTTTCTTCCATGGAGAGACTTTCAAGAAAACTTGATCACCAACCTCAAAATCAATATCTTTTCTTCTCCGATCAGCATACGATTTTTGTCTATCAAAAGCTACCTTCAAGCGATCTCGGATCAATCTAACAGTCTCCTCAGTTTCCTGAATCAACTCGGGACCCAGAGTCTTCCGATCATACAACTCTGTCCAACAGATGGGAGTACGATACTTACGACCATATAAAGCCTCGTAAGGTGCCATATGGATGCTAGCCTGATAATTGTTATTATAAGCAAACTCTGCCAAGGGTAAGAAATCTTCCCAACTGCCTCGGAAGTCTAAAACATAACCCCGTAACATATCCTCCAGGATCTGTATCATTCTCTCAGACTGACCATCTGTCTGAGGATGAAAAGATATACTGAAATTCAGACGGGTACCCAAAGCAGACTGTAAAACTGTCCAGAAACAGGAAGTAAACCTCGGATCTCGGTCAGAAATGATAGATAAAGGCATCCCGTGCAGTCTAAAAATCTCAGAAATATAAAACTTAGCCAACTTTTCCAGAGGATAAGTGACCCAAACAGGAACAAAGTGAGCTGACTTTGTGAGTCTATCAACAACAACCCAGACAGAATCTTTCCTAAACAGGGTTAAAGGCAATCCAGTAATAAAGTCCATCGTGATGCGTTCCCATTTCCATTCTGGAATCTTGATAGGTTGCAAGAGACCTGAAGGATGTTGATGTTCTGCTTTCACCTGCTGACATGTCAGACATCTGGATACAAAGTCTGAGATATCATTTTTCATACCTACCCAACGGTATCTCTGTTTCAGGTTCTGATACATCTTATCTCCTCTTGGATTTATAGCATAGGGACTACTATGAGCCTCTCTGAGAATGATCTGTCTCAACTCAGTATCGTTGGGTATACAGTATCGACCGTTAAAACAAAGGACTCCATCTTGATCAAAAGAATAAATAGAAGTAGATCCTTGCTCAACCTGCAGCATAACAGGAAGTAAAGAGTCATCTAACCGCTGTTTGGCCTTAATCTGCTCGGCCAAGGTCGGTTTAACCTATAACTCAGCTAGTAGGCTACCATCTTCATATACATTCATCTTGGCAAACAGAGATCTCAGGTCTGATATGGTCTTACAACTCAAAGCATCAGCTACAATATTAGCTTTCCCCGGATGATACTCAATCTCGCAGTCATAGTCCTTAAGAAGCTCCAACCAAAGACGCTGTCTCAGATTAATCTCCTTCTAGGTAAGGAGGTACTTTAGGCTCTTATGATCGATAAAGATATAACACTTCTCTCCGTAGAGATAGTGTCTCCAGATTTTCAGAGCAAAAACCACTACAGCAAGCTCAAGATCATGGGTGAGATAGTTACATTCATGTGGTATCAACTGGCGTGATGCATAAGCGATCACCTTACCATCCTAATCAAAACACAACCAAGTCCAGAATGCGAGGCATCACTGTAAACTGTAAAGTCCTTTCCTGACTCAGGTTATGCTAAAACTGGAGCTTGAGTCAAAGCTGATTTCAACTGGTCAAAACTAGACTGTTGGGCCTCAGACCACACAAAAGGAACATCTTTCCTCAGAAGCTTTGTTAAAGGGGCAGCGATGATGGAGAAACCCTCGACAAAGCATCGGTAATACCCAGCTAAACCCAGAAAATTGTGGATCTCAGACACATTTCTAGGGGGCTTCCAACTAGTGATTGCATCAATTTTACTCGGATCCACCTAGATACCTTTATCTGAAACAACATATCCCAGAAAAGCCACCTCACTAAGCCAAAACTCACATTTACTTAGCTTGGCATACAACCGATGCTCTCTAAGAGTCTACATCACAACCCTTAGATGCCCCACATACTCGTCCTCAGAGCGAGAGTAAACCAGAATATAATCAATGAACACCATAATAAACTATTCTAGATAGGGTCGGAAGATACGGTTCATCAGGTCCTTGAAGGTAGCAGGAGCATTAGTCAACCCGAAAGGCATCACTAAAAACTCGTAATGCCCATACCTAGTGCGGATAGCAGTTTTAGCAACATCCGAGCCCTTAATCTTCAACTGATAGTACCCAGATCGAAGATCAATCTTCGAGAAGACTGTGGCTCCCCGAAACTGGTCAAACAAGTCATGAATCCTGGGTAAAGGGTACTTTTTTTTCACCGTTAGCTTATTCAGCTTCCGGTAGTCGATGCACAACCGAAGGGAACCATCCTTCTTTTTAACAAAGAGTACTGGAGCTCTCCAGGGTGAAGAGATAGATCGGATGAACCCTCGGTTAAGCAGTTCCTGTAACTAAACTTTCAACTCCTTCAACTCTTTTGGAGCCATACGATACGGGGCCATAGAAACTGGTGCTGACCCAGGATAAGTCTCAAACTTAAACTCAACCTCACTGTCTAAAGGGAGACCCGGTAACTCCTCTAGAAAAACATCGGGAAACTCGCTAACAGTGCGAATTTCTTCGATCATAGATAGAGATCCCTTTGTGTTAAGGAAACAAGCAATAAAGGTCTCATATCCCTTATGGATCATCCTGTCCGTAGACAAAACTGATACAACATTGGTCAGATAGCCTCATCGTTCACCAACCAAAACTACAGATCGTCCATCTTGAGTCTTTAAAGTGGCCCTTTTGGCCTTACAGTCTAGACTAACACGATGCTCAGATAACCAGTCCATTCCCAGGATGAGATTGAACTCTTGTAAAGGAAGTTCTATAAGATCCGCCAGAAACACTTTCCCTTCTACAACGAGGGGACATCTCCGAAACACCTTATTCACAGGTAAGGATCACCCCACGGGGCTCATAACGATAACAACACTCTTGGTGTCCTCAACAGAGATCGAAAGATCACCAGATACTGACTTGGATATATAGGATTGGGTGGAGCCATTGTCAAGCAAGGAAAAGTTCGTAACAGGAAAGATGATAAAAGTACCTGCAATAATATCTGGCTCATCTCAGTCATCTCGACGTCTGGTGGCATATACTAGCGCTGGCTGACGAGCCTTAGAAACAGATGGTCCACCACTCTGGTGGCCTCAACACGGGGTATCGGATTTAGCAACAGACCTAGAAGCTCTACCCTAAAAACGCCCCGAAGCAGGTGTCTGAACGGATGTCTGAGATCGGGAAGGAGTCTGAGTGTGTACTGGGGTATGGGTCGATGGTTGACCAGCAGAAGGTGGATGAGGGCAGTCTCTCAAGAAATGCTCAGAAGATCCACATCGGAAAAATGCTCCAGTCTTCTTCCTACACTCGCCCTTATGCAGGTTGCCACAATAGTCATATACTGATATAGACGGGAACCTAGAACTACCTCGGCTAACAACAGAGTCCTAAGGTACGGCAAGCCGATGATAGGAACCACCTCTCTGACTCGGTGCAGGTCGAGCCCTCTTATCAGGACGACTATAAGAATCACCATGGTTTTGTCCACCAGATCGGTTACGGTCCTTCCTGCGGTACCTATCTCTGCCCCTATCCCAGTCCTGATCTCTGATAATCTGGCTATCAGAAAGCTTCTCCAAATCCTTAGTTGTCTTTGCACGGTTCACGAGATCCTCAAATACTACATCATGGTACGTGGCTACCCTGTCTCGAATACCAATACGGAGACCCTCAAGAAACTTGTCACATTTATCCTTCTCTGTAGCCACTAACCCAGTACCATACCTCATCAGATCTAGAAACTGTAGCTCATACTCGGCCACTGACATGGTACCTTGAATCAAGTCCTTGAAGGCCTGCCGCCTCTCTCTCAGATATTGCTCACCTAGGAAACTGTTCTTGAACCATTCCTTGAAAAAGTCCCAAGTCAACATGTCAGGAGATACACTGCTAACCATAGACTCCCACCAGACGTGGGCACTACCATCGAGCATAGACACAACTCCTAAATATCTCTTAGCTGGCTCCAAACCCAGCTGATCCATACATCTCTCAGTATCATACAACCATGACTCAACCTCAGAAGGTGCACCTGTCAGGGATCCAGAAAAAGTCCTCATTCTATTGGCGATCAAGATCTAAGAGATAGGAGTATCTGGCATAGCACTTGAAGCTTTGACAACTCCCTGTATCAGCTGAAGGAACTGTCTACTAAGGGTCCCATCTGTCACTATGGTAGTAGGCTCGTTGTTGATGCCCCTCTGACCGGGGTAGACATATTTATGCCCGTAGGAGGATATGGGCCAGGCGGTACAGTGGTGCTAGCATGAATAAGAGGGTCTACAGGAGTGATGGGCGGAGGGTGACTAATAGGCTCCTCTATAGGATTAGCAAAACTGGTCGCTCGACCATGCCCTCGGGTGGTCCGGGGGGCTCTACGGACACTGATGAGTCTCAGGTAATCTACAAGAATAAAGTTTATGGGATTAGAATTGGCACTGGAGAATCATACACAATACAAAAAGATATAGGTGACATAGCCCTTCAGATATTAATTAATAATGGTTTAGCAGAAAACATTTTATTTAGGACTCATCACAGTCCGAGAATCTTAAAACCAAAAGCTCTGATACCAAATAAATGTAACCCCCTAGATCGGGCTATACGGAAAGCCCGACCTAGAGTAGTCATATTTTTTTCAATCGAATATAAAACAATTACAAGTTCAAACAAAATCAAAATAACCTGTAAAGATGATAATTCCATCAAAATCATAATTTCGACCGTAAATCAATATGATCATATAAAACCTTCAATCTCAAAAGTAATATGCGTTTAAAACATTGCTCATAAAACAATACATATTACAATGAAAAAATATGATAAGTTTAAACCAAATGGTAACAAAATATAGGCATATCAGTTGCAAAATAAAGGCACATGTCACCCTAACTGAAATCTGGAAAATATAAACATTACATCACTATATAATAGGGAAGGTGTAGATCCTTCGAATGCCAAATCCGGGTTGTCTATCTATGGTTATCTAAAAGGGAAAAAAAACGGGTATGAGCTATGGAGCCCAGTGTGTTCCAATAGTGTATATAAATCACAGGTATAAACAAATATACAATAATATCAAAAAAAACAGAGCATGAATATGCATGACATGATATACTACCCTCCAACCGATCTCCGAAATACAGTTCCCCAGAACAGTATCTAATACAGGCATTAACCTAAGCCCTATGGGGCAAAGGTATCGGCCTAAGAAATTACCTTAGGTAATAGGCGAAATTACCTCGGCTGTAGTACGGGAATCGATATCAGGACGGAATTACCCTAACCATAGCTAAGAACCATAAACAGGACAGAATTACCAGCTGGATCAAGGTTGAACCGAATATCAGACACTACACATCACCCCAATCCTAAAGTAACAAGCATACAATAATAGCAGGAATAATGATGGAAGTGACAGTAAATAATATAATATCATGTAACACTAAATCAGGAAATATTATACATAATATACCATCCATACAGTAAAATAGAATATGATCGGGTTCAAAATATATATCTATATAAAATCTGGAAAATAGTCATGTGCACATGCGTGGTTTGTTTAAAACGGGATAACAATAATATAAAATCATATAGCGCACAAGGAAACACACCTCAAAAGGGCAGAATCAAACAGGTGGTCTACTGGGCGGTTTAGCCTCTCTCTGTAGCAGTACTGGACCCTATAGGTATACGATAAAATTTTTATATCAGTACAAGAATCTATATACTAGATTTATTCACTAGAGATAAAAAAAATACATACGGGTCACGATTGGATCATGAGACTGGTCGAAACGGGAGGATTCGGGCTGGGTCGGTACTCGATCTAGAGGACTATGAGATTCTACAATTAAACAGGTATCGATATTAGACCCAAATTAAAACTCTGAACTTAACTTAACTTAGAAGAAAAGTTTGACTCGAGACTTTAAAGTCCAATTTGGAGGCTTTCGGGATTGAATTTTGAAAAACGGACTTCACTGATGGACTCAGGACATCGAAAAACATAAAATAGAGGTTTTTGAAAATTTTGACTTTTTGGTCAAAGTCAATGCTGACGTCAACAAAGTCAATGCTGACGTCGGCTGCCACATCAGCAGCCATGTCAGTTTCCATGTTAGCACCCACGTCAGCTGCCACGTCAGCAGTCAACGCTAACATCACTGGTCAACGGGTTAGGTCGATCAACGGGTCAGGTCGGGTCAACGGGTCGGGTTGGTCAACGGGTTGGACCGGCTCAGTCCAGTTCGGTTTGACTGGTTCAAGGCCAGTTTGACTCGGATTGGATCGGTTCAGACCGGTTGGCTCCCGGTAGTTGTCCACGGTGGCCGGATATCGCCTCTAGCGGCGCGTGGAGACCACGTGCAGCCTAAAGTGGCCGAAAACAGCCTCTAGACTCAGATTTTTCCAGATCCAACTCAACAACAACCAAAAAATCGATTAAGAACTTTAGAAAACCGATTTACAGGTTCGGAAAACTCCATCTTACCCGAACTATTGCGATCTCCGGCAAGGGTTCAAGCGGCAACGAACGACAGCGATTAAGGAGGGGTTTTGATCGCCCTCTGCCGCTGGGCACAGACGAGCCGTCGATGCACCGGAAGAGGGATGGTGGTGGCCATAAATAATAGAAATCAAAAAGGGTTCAAACCCTAAAATCGACTAGGCTTTCAGCCTCGATTACCGGTGGATACGGCGGCGACTGAGCGCGTAGGGAGAGGGGTCACGACCGGGAGGCAACGGCGAGCATAGTGGCAGTGGCGGTGCAAGCCACGGTACGACGGCGGGCGAGATCGGGCGGTGGATCGGAGAGTTAGATGAGAGAGAGATTTTTTGTTCGAATAAGGATCTGCTTTTGATCTGATATGGATCCCAAGGCATATTTGATATATTTTGAATTAACTATTATTATTATTATCCGAAACAACGTATGTTATAGGCAAGTTGTGAGAGATTAAATCTCAAGAACTATTTAGCTCAAGTGGTTGGGTCTCTGGTTGAACAAGTTGGTGGTTGTGGGTTTGAAACCCCACAACTTCATTTTCATCTTTTTTTTTATTTTTAAACACATTTTACAGGTGTTACATAGAACACTTCCAAAATCTCCCCCTGAGTTGTAGCCTTGGGGAAATGAGGTACATGTGGTGAGTACAAGTTTATTGGACTGGGACTATTAGGATCAATACTAGTTTCAACAGAGACTGGTAGTGTGGAAGAAACAAGTGGAATCACAACAGTATTTGGAGAGATAATGGTGCTTTCTTCTAGGATAGGTTGGTTTAAGGACTGAAATTCCTTCCGCTGGAGCACCCTTGAATTTCAGTTCCCAAAAAAAGGTTGGTTTTCAAAGAAAGTGACAAAAGTAAGTTGCAATCAAGATCAGGTACTAATAGGATTACTTCAAGTAACATTTAGAAACATCAAAATTTAAGGAGAATTTTAAATATTGTGAAAGCTTACTAACAAAAGTAAGTTGCAAGCAAGATCAGGCACTAATAGAACTACTTCAAGTAACAGATCCTAAAAAACAACAACAGAACCACTCCCATTGATAGGATAAGGGGCCATCAACAGTCTTAGTTGAGCTTGCAGATGTAGTAGGGTAAAGTGGAGAAACAATTCCCTATTATCAGTCATAAACCCTAACCCTAAACCCTAAACCCTAAACCCTAAACCCTATAGTCAATAATACATGTTGATGCAGTCTTTGTAGATATAAGTATAGTAGGTAAAGAGTGGCTTGAGTTACCTGCGTCTTCTACTAGAGCTAGGTTCCCATCACTTGGTTTGGAAATTTTCCCAAGCATCCTTTGAAGTTTTTCAATTTGTTGCTTAGAAAACCAACATGAACCAGAACTGGATAATTGTGGCCAACCAGTTGATGGCATGTCACAACTGCCCCTGAAACTTTTGAAAAGTCCTCCAGACCATCAGTATTTTTGCTGTAGACTGATTGTCAATAGATTTCGAAGAAGTGTCTATTGAATTTTCCTCGGAAAAAGATCAATTTAGATTGATACCATGAAAAGAAACAGAATTGTATTATGTATTCGATTGAATCCAAAAGTTACATAGGTTATAGACTTTTAGAGACTATAGGATAGGACTTATGATACAATTTGGAGTTCTTACAGGTGAATTTTAGTCCTACATACAATAGACTTTTAATCCTACTAGGTAGTAGACTTTAACTAAAACTACTTACTATTAAATAAATACAATAATACATATTGTATTAATGTAGAAAACAGAGTGAAATAGTCTATGTTACTTAGTTTATTACTCAGCCGAAAGGCTTCAATATATAGACTCTCTCATGAGAGTTTTACAATAATCAAATCCTAAAAGATATCCTAAAGATAGAACTTTAATCTCTTAAAGAGATTAGAGATTTAAATGACTAACAACTCTTAAAGAATAATAGATAATATTAATTAATAGAATTCCTAAAAAATAGGAATTCATCCTAATATAAATAACAATCTTATAATTAAGACTCCCCCTCAAACTGGAGTATATATATTGTATATACCTAGTTTGAATGAAAGTTAATCGTAGGTAACTCTTGGAAGGGCTTTGGTGAAGATATCTGCCAGTTGCTTCTTAGTAGACACATATTGTAGGTTTTCTACTCCACTATTGACTTTCTCATGAATAAAGTATCGATCTATCTCAATGTGCTTCATTCTGTCATGTTGCACTGGGTTCTTTGCTATACTCATAACCGATTGACTATCACTGAAAATCTTAAAACTTTTGTCACCTTCACTTTCCAGTTCTAGTTCTGTAAGTAGTTTTTTAATTCATATCCCTTCACATATTCCAAGGGTCATAGCTCTGTATTCTGACTCAACACTACTTCGAGAAACCACAGCTTGTTTCTTACTTCTCCATGTGACAAGATTTCCCCAAACATAGGAACAATAGCCACTCACTGATCTTCTATCAGTCAATTCTCCTACCCAACTTACATCAGTATAGATCTTCACTGATCTATCTTGATTTTTCCTGAATATAAGTTCAGCATCAGGTGTAAACTTCAAGAATCTAAGAATTCTATTTACTGCTTCTATGTGTTCTTCCTTAGGATCACTCATATATTGACTGACTACACTAACCGAGTATGTAATATCTGGTCGTGTGAGAGAGAGATAAATTAGTTTACCAACTAACTTTTAATAGGTTTCTTTATTTGTTGGATTTCCATTCTTTTCCTTGCTGAACTTCAAGGTTGGATCCATAGGAGTTTCGATTGGTTTGCAGCCTAACATTCTTATCTCTGTAAGAAGGTCTAGCACATATTTTCTTTGATTGATGACAAGTCCTTCTTTGGATCGGGAAACTTCCATACCAAGGAAATACCTCATTTTCCCTAGGTCCTTAGTTTCAAATTCTTTTGTAAAGTTCCCTTTTAATTCTTCTATCTCTTCTTCATTGTTTCCAATGATAATAATATCATCTACATATACTATTAACAGAGTCATCTTACCATTCGGGTCACCTTTCTTGAATAAAGTGCGATCCGCTTGACTTTGCTTGAATCCTCCTTGTATCATTGCTTTAGAAAATCTATCGAACCATGCTCTAGGTGATTGCTTTAAACCATATAAGGATTTCTCGAGTTTGCAGACAGTATTTTTAGTGAATTTCTCTTCAAGTCCCGGTGGTACCTCTATGTAACCATCTTCTTCCAGATTCTCATTTAAAAAGGCATTTTTAATATCCAACGGATGCAACTTCCAATCCATATTGAAAGCTACTAATAACAAAATTCTAATAGTGTTCAGCTTTGCAACAGGTGCAAATGTTTCCTGATAATCAATACCATAGGTTTATGAAAAACCTTTAGCAACCAGCCTTGCCTTATACCTTTCTATGCTCTCATCTGATTTGTATTTGATTGTGAAAATCCACCTACACCCAACAGCTTTCTTTCCATGTGGTAACTCAGTTAAATTCCATGTGTTATTCTTCTGTAAAGCTTTTATTTCTTCTTCCACTGCTTTCCTCCATTCTGGAACTTGAAGTACTTCTACAACATTTCTTGGTACTTTCTTACTATCAATGTTAGCCGTAAATGCCCTAAAATCAGATTGTAATTTTTCATATGCAATATATCTATTTATTGGATGTGTAGTGCATTTTCTTACTCCTTTCCTGATGGCAATAGGGAAATCATCAAGTTCAACAGCTGTAGCATCTCTATTAGTTTCATTTTCAACATTATTGTTCTCGGTTTTAGTACTTCTATCTTCTGTTTGAGTGATATGAATAGGGTTTGTTTCAGCACCAATAATTTCTGTTTCAGTAGCAGGAATCGAGTCTAGTCTTTGGCTAATGCTAGGCTGGTCTGCAGGGCCTTTTTTTCTTCTCGAATAGACATGGATTTGAGGTGATATATTTTTGGTCGAAGAACTAGGAAGTTAGGATAAAGGAGAGGATAATTCAGTAATTATATCCTCTCGGTTAGTCATATTATTTTCAGTAAGAGCTGAAATAATTGACTGATGAGAAATAGTAGTAGGAATAGGGAAAATAGGTTGCTCAGGTATATGAACATGCTTAAATTCCTTAGAATTCTCCCCTTGAATTTCTGACCTGGAAAAATATGGTGTATCTTCAAAAAAGGTTACATCAAAAGAAACATAAGTTTTACTTGTGGATTGAGAATAACATTTGTAGCCTTTTTGACTAGGAGAGTACCCTATGAAGACACATTTGATAGCTTTAGGATTTAATTTGCTGCGATGATGTTGGTGTATATGTACAAAGGCAGTACACCCAAAAACTCTAGGAGGAATGTTTGAATGTAAAGGTTTAAAGTGAGGAAGGTGGTCAAGAAGAACCTTACTAGGAATTTTGAACCCCAAAATTTTGCTTGGCATCTTATTTATAAGATAGGTAGCTGTCAGAATTGCCTCCCCTCAAAGGTACTTAGGTGCACAGGCCGAGAAAAGTAGAGACCTTGCAACCTCTAGAATATGTCGGTTTTTTTCTCTCTGCCACCCCATTTTGTTGGGGTGTATTGACACATGAAGTAAGATGAACTATCCTCTTTTCTCGAAAGAAAGAACCAAGAGAAAAACTTAGGTATTCACTCCCATTGTCACTTCGAAGTAGTTTTATTTTTGTGTCAAACTGGATTGAAATTTTTTGATAGAAGTTCTTAAAGATGGTTTCTACTTTAGATTTTTCTTTCATAAGATAGACCCATGTGGTTCGAGAGTGGTCATCAATGAAGGAAATAAACCACCTATATCCAGACATAGTTTTGACAGAAGAAGGACCATATATGTCACTGTGAATGATTGAAAAAGGTGTTGTGGGTTCATATGTATTCGAAGCATAAGGTTTGCGAGAATGTTTTGTAAGCTGACAAGATTCACAAGTAAAGAAAGATAGATTTTTATTAACGAATAAGTGTGGTAACATCTTGGATAAATAAAAGAAATTTGGATGACCTAATTTATAGTGCCATAACAAAATCTCATTTGTATTAAGAGTGGAGAGAAAAACGTGTTTCCTAAGAGAGGTAGGGAAGATATGATGAGGAGAGATACATCATTTGAGTATGTATAAGCCCTTTAGTAGCCTAGCATTACCAATCGCCTTCTTCGAGTCTTGTTCCTGAAAAGTACAACCATCAATGCCAAAAAGAACATTACACTTGGATTCATGAACTAACTTGCTGACAGATAGCAAATTACATATAAGCTTAGGGACATAGAGAACATTGTGAAGAGTTAAATTATTATTCAAGGTAACTAAACCACTTCCTTCGACTGGAGTAAGGGTACCATCAGCAATTCAAATTGCTGAAAGATTAATAGCACCATAGTGATCCAAAATAGTAAAATCCCTTGTTATATGGTATGATGCCCCAGAGTCCACTATCCATTGAACATTAGATTTGAAAAAAAAAAAGTTACCTGCAGTAGCAGCATGTGTAATGTTAGAAGATTGAGGTGTCATATTGTTCAGAAGTTGTTGCAATGTGACAATTTGTTCCTTAGTAAAGGGACTCGACAATGATTCTTGGGTAGCCACATTAGCTTTATTTGGAACTTTGGATCGAATAAGCTTCCAATCAATAGGTTTGCCATGGATTTTCCAGCATTGATCTTTCCAATGTCCAGGCTTTCGATAGTGTTCACACCATGGTCGATTTCTCCGGGTTTGGTTCTTAGGATGAGAACTAGTGACAAGAGCTGCAGCATCTGGTTGAATTGATGGTGTTATCATTGCAGTTTTTCTATTGTCTTCTCTTCGAATTTCTGAAAAAACCTCTCGTACCAAGGGAAGAGGTTTAGTTGCCAATATTCTTCCTTTAGCCCCATCAAACTCTCTATTTAATCCAGATAAGAAATGGAAAATTCGCCTATGATTTTTCTGTTGGCCATATAATAGACTATCCTCCTGACACTTTCGCTCATTGTTCTCATATAAATCAAGTTGCTGCCAATACTTGTTGAGAAGACCATAGTATTGCACAACTGAAAGATCCCCTTGTCGAAGATCTTTGATGAGATTTTCTATCCGAAAGAGTTCTGCAGTATTATCATTATTCGAATAGGTATCCCTTGTTGCTTCCCATATTTCTGTTGTTGTTTGATACAGCATGAAATTCTCCCCAACTTCAGGAAGCATTGAATTGATCAACCATGACATGATCATGATGTTTTCACTCAGCCAGGTGCTATACTTTGGATCTGTTTTTGTCGGAATGACCATAGAATTAGAGAGGTACTCAATCTTCCTTCTTCCAGTGATGTATAGTCGTACTGATTGGGATCATGGGAGATAGTTATTCCCATTTAATTTGTAGGTTGTTATCGGAGAAAGTGATGAATCAGACAATATATTTTCTGATTGTGAGGAATTATTCTCAGAACTAATCTCAGAAGAGGATTGATCTGGATTAGTCATGAGGAGAAAACTAATCCGAGAAGAAGAAACAAGAATTCAAATTGAGAGAAATCAGAATCGCTCTAACCTGATACCATGTAGAAAACAGAGTGAAATAGTCTCTGTTACTTAATTTATTACTCAGCCGAAAGGCTTCAATATATAGACTCTCTCATGAGAGCTTTACAATAATCAAATCCTAAAAGATATCCTAAAGATAGAACTCTAATCTCTTAAAAGATTAGAGATTTAAATGACTAACAACTCCTAAAGAATAGTATATAATATTAATTAATAGAATTCCTATAAAGTAGGAATTCATCCTAATATAAATATCAATCTTATAACTAACAATAAAATTACACTTATAAAGAAGTGAAGAGATAGAGCAACCTATCTTAAGAGAGCCAATGGATTTTGGGTTCTATATGTCTTTTATGAGCTAGGTTTTCATTTCTTCTCTTCTCACCCACTACATGGTGCCTTTTTAAACTCTATTTTTTGCCATGCTTTTAGATTACTCGCTTTAGTTTTCTTAATTACTAGCTATTATATCTTGGTGAAAATTCTTTGTAGGCTAAACGATTGTTGTCAGCTGAACAAAAGGCAATAGATTTTCGCTCAATTGATGATGGAATGGCTCCTGATCATCGTCCTACAAATGCTTGCACAAGGTTAGGGAACGATATAAACCTTTGTAGGTAAACTTTTGCGGGGCCATACTTATAGAGCAAAATTTTCTAGGAAAGAAAATGATGAAGAAAACAGAACAATAGATTTTTTATTAAATGTAGTAGTGAAGAATCTTTAACACTATTACAATCAATAAACTTGAGAATGCAAATAATAATATTAACCAAAACAACCTCCAACCAAGAACAAATCCTATCATATTTACAATAAATAAACTGAATTGTTATTTGTTTGAAAACAAAGCTAAAGTCCTAAAGATTAGGGAATGATATAAACATGGCAGAATCGATAGTTGTGGAAACTTGAAGGGCAGTTAAGGTGAGACTCAACTCCTCTTTAGGGTCATGTAGATATTGGGAATTATATGTAGGTAAAATGGTTGGTAATTAATCATCAAATTCATTGTCAAATATTGACGCAAATCCTAATTGTTAATTAAGTTGGATTTTATTGTAATTCTAGTGGTTGAATAATACTTGTTAAATAGGTAAAGCTAATACCTAAATATTTATATTGAGTGACAAATCTTATAAAATAATGTTTCTGTTGATGAAGTATTTTTTTCTATAAATATAGATTAAGTATTAATCTTTAGACTTATGAGAGGGAATTATTCTCGAGAGATGTAGATATCTTTTAAGATCTCTACAACTATTACAACTATGTTACTGAGATGAGTATTGTAGAGATGTTGAGCAGAAATGAGTAATGTAGAGATGTTGAGAAAGTGTTTTGGATACACCAGGTTTGGGATATATGTATATATATATATATATATATATATATATATATATATATATCAAAGTTTAGGATACATATGATGTATTTGTACTCTTTGTAATCTCTATGTTTATAGTTGTAGAAAATAGAGAAACGCGAGAGTAAGAAAAAATCACATCGAATATTTTTATTCATCTATTACAATTTACATCGGTAGAATCTTATTTTAAAGAATTAGTATAGGAGTTTTAGTTAAATTAGGCTTCCTGTATAGTTATCACTTTATCTCTAATATAGATAAAGTTCCTATACAATTAAACTACTGATTAAGATAAAATTTACAGTAATAAAACTAATTATTGACACTGTTCCAACTTACAATTGTGAATTATTTGTTTCTTTCATCCGAAGAGGTAGTCAAAACCAAACCACGTTAAATTGTATATCTTTTGCATGTCTTATTTTATGTTGATCGCACCTTGAATATTTTTCCGCTTCTTGTCGTTAATGGCAACAATGGACACCAACCAAGTGAAACCTTACTTTTCCACTGTGTGTCCAACGAAGAGCAAGGAATCTATGTTGATTACATTTACGTTAATGGTAACAATGAAGTGTGATATTTTGCTCTTGGATCGTAATATCAAGTTCTCGTTGTAACAAGTGAAGGTTCGAGATGTCCTTATGCAATTAAATTTTAAATGTTGCATTGGAAGGGATTGATAATGTCAGAAAAAACAATCGTCTTCTTTTTCACATCCTGTAAAATATGATTTGATAAGTGTACGTAGCTTTCCAGTCTCGACGATGTTTTTCTGAATCCAGCCATTCTGATCGCATATTATCAAACTCTTTCAATTCAGCATCTAAGTCCAACAGTGTAAGGACATCCTGAACCTTCACCTATTACAACAAGAACCTGATGTTGTGATCCAAGAGTAGAATACTGATGTTGTGATCCAAGAGTAGTATATATATATATATATATATATATATATATATCGGATAACTTCAGTCTATGGAAAACCTTAGTCTACAGGGATGGCAACGGAGTACACCAGTTAATGGAGAACAATCTCTCTTTCGGAAATAAATTTGAGTCACAACTCTGACAATTGCCTATAATGTTTGTTGTTTGGTTATCATTATGTTATTTGTTGTCATTAACTAAGACTCCAATGTTTACTGGTTACGGTAAATATCTTCTTTAGGAAGTATAACTGGCTGTTCACCTATGAATCCAATCCCCTGCAGGAGAAGAAGGCTACAGGATCAGATTTTAGCACAGTAAGAAATAAAATTACTTCCATCCAATTCTTCTCAAACAAAGGAAGGAGATCACTGAAACTATGTTAAAAATGATAGGCAAAAGATAACAAAGATAATTGGCTCTATTTTTTCCACAAAAGAAGATAATTTGTTAACACAAATATAAGATTATGAAATTAACACAAAAATCATCAGAAAATAGTAGACATGCAAAGGATACATTTTTCTATGATTATACTCGGATGCGAGATCCGTGTAGGAGATCAAACTGCGAAAGATGAGCAACTCGATAACAGACCAGCGAAACCCTTCGATAGGCAGCCTTCGATTGAACAAGGAGACTTCGAAGAACACATTGGACTACTGTGTTTGGCAATTTCAATGCAATCATCGGATGAATGATGGGGAGGATTATCTTCCCTGTTAACCGATCGGTGTGCAATCAACCTACTTCTCTTAGAATTCAATGAGGAATTCAGGTCTGGCGAGTTCGAGAGGTGGGAATCCAAAGACTCCATTTCGTCGTCGTGACAGTCAGGAAACTTCCTCTTCATGCCAGGATATACTCTTAATCCTGTCATGTGATATCATTATAATAAAACATCAATTATCTAAAATCAACACAGTAACAAAAAACATTTGAATCTTCGTTGATTCAAAACAGCAACAAATTCTTCTAGTATAAAGGTACATGTAAAGGCTAGCATACGACATACCTGGCAAAGTGTCCTCGTATGCAGATGACTGCGACTCCAAATCAACGCAGCAACAGGAAACATTTGATTCGTTGTTGGATCCCGAAATTCTGCAGTGTGGAGCAAGCAAGGGATACAGGGCTTCAGGCATCTAGGTATATAGTGTGCAAGCAATAGCATTAATGTACCTTTTGCTCCGACTTTAGCTTCAATATGCAATTCGGCTTCAATTGCATATCAAAGCCAAACTCAGGTGCCTAATTGCACCCAAAAAAAGCAGGGACAAAATCAGGGACCGGAAGGTACATGGGTCCTTATTTTCGTTAAAAAAATCCGGAAGATCAACATCATGAATGACCAAATGACACAAGGCATGATTACCAATCAATGCAAAAATGAATACGGGCAAGTGATCTTATGAGAGTTATTCTGTAAAATACAATGATGAAAAGACTAAAACTTAAAAAGC
The DNA here is from genome assembly GCA_035048815.1 of Abelmoschus esculentus. NCBI lineage: Eukaryota > Viridiplantae > Streptophyta > Magnoliopsida > Malvales > Malvaceae > Abelmoschus > Abelmoschus esculentus. Next base: position 3,054,637 of record JAUCBN010000026.1, on the reverse strand, counting down.
AGGACGATATAACAAAAGACTAAAACATATGTTGCTTAGACTCATGGGTTAAGCATTAGATACAGGTATGTCCAACATGGGTTACCTCAACTATTTCTAATTTTCTTCATATATTTCAAAGACCATACTCCTATACCCATGTTCGAATATATATCGAACACTAGGGTCAGACACATACTTCAGGGAAAATAAAGAGTTGGAATAACATACATAGTAACAATCAATATCAGACTTTGTAACCTGAAGTATCAAAACCAAACCTGTACATATGCTCCACAAAGTCATCAATCAGAACAGGCCAAGCACCTGTTAAATAACAAGACAACTAAGATCCAAATCGCACAGATATACAAGATAGGCAATAGGACAGACTTAGGGAAGCTTAATACCTTCAGGATCATAGCCTTCCAGATTTTCATGTACACACCTACTGAAAGCTAAAACTTGATGCCAAGTATCCTCCGAAATATTGTGACGTTGATTTTCCTGAAACGAAACCAAAGACATTAGTTGCCTTAATCAAGAGATTGATGGTAATCATTAGCAGGTATCCATTCAACCTACGGTGTGTGTGTGTCAGAACAAATGTACAGCCCAAGAGACTTATCATCCATTTTCAAATGCTTGGAATGCACTATAAGGATTCTCAAAGGAATGTAGAAGGCAACTAAAGTAAATATATGGAATGCTTCTCCTTCGCTGACAGATGCCACTCCTTATATGCTTGAATGCAGGATAACATTATCTACTCATTACAGTGATAATAAATTATTTATAACCAATATCCTGATTCTGATGAAAATTGTCTAAAATTGAAGTGGTCTACAATGGAACAATACCAATAGTTTCACGGGATGTCTCCAAAAGGACCAAAACAAACATAAAGTGTTAGGCTGGTAGAGGCTCGATATCAGTCATGCTCATACCTCAACATATTTACACCATTTGTCATGCAAGCGGAACCTTCCAGCTAAGACTAATCTCCATGCAGCAACCGCCCTGCTTACAGCTATCAATCATGACAATAGCGAGAGAATTAAATACAATACCAAGGAATTTCCTTGTAATTTACAGCTTAGATAACCTCGATGTCATTCCAAGGATAAATCAGTAGAAGTATTTCCATGTAACTAATTAGCATGGGATAACTTACTAATATTCTTTTGACCATTTTCTCGGCACATGAAGAAAACAAAATCATAGGAGCACGAGAATTCAGAGAAGTCCCCCTACAGGAAACAACAGCAAGCCAAATTTTAGTATGAAAAACAGGATACGAGAAAATAAAATCAGTGTACCAACAATGAAGAACTTTAAAATACTAGTTAAATATGTCCCTCAAAGAACTTCAATGAAGAGGAACCTCACCGTCAGGTCTAGTTGTAACATTAGCTTGTGAAGTTCCTCAAAGATTACAGTCCTGTCAAAGCAAACATAAACGATACTCAATCACTAGTGTATGACAAACTATTAGACCCAATAACCAATATACGGGACTGGCTACAGAATCTTGTTTGGACATTCAACTCTCTTTGGTAATGTCCTGGAGAATAATATATTTCTTTTTCAATCAATTCATAATCTTAAATGACACAGTAGCAATCTACATGTAGGAACAATACCATGGTCAAGAAGGGCAATTGCCACTCAAGCAAATCAGGATCAAGCTAGAATTTTCAAATTTTAAGATGGAAAGTTCAAAAACTTGTGGTATCTTAGACAAGAACCACTAAAATTGCTAATAATTTCACATGGCATCCCGTAAATATCAAACTGATACTTTGAATCCAACAATTTGTCAAGTGTCTTAAGACTCATCAACCATTTCTCTAATCCTCCTGAGGGCAAGCCAAACACCATGAACTTATATTATCAACAGATTATAGATATGAACACCACTAACTACCTTGTCTGCATCCTTGACTCCACCATCTTTAAGAGCTGATTCAATCCATCCCTCGAGTGCTTAGCTCTTTGCATTCCCTCATCTTGTCGGTGCCCATATTCACCATGAACATATGCATTTCCTGTTCTGAGTTCTGCAAGGCAGATTAAAAGTTAACTAAACAAAGCAAAACAATATATATTTTTATATAAAAAGGGTAACATCCCAATCACAGCATAAACATTTCTGAAGAATTCAAATTCTAAAGCTTTAAACATGTCAGTGATAGACCAAAATCTTTAACATTTTTAACTAATTCTTTGACCAAATCAAATTATATAAATTACCTAGAATTTTCGGGAACTTAGTTACATTAACTTTTTCCATAATTAAACTTCTAAATGACCAAAATTTGAACTAAAAAATAACCCCCCCAAAAAATCCAATTTCCAATCTTTTCACCTAAAATTTAACATGCAACATTAACTTTTTCCATAATTTAACTTCGAAATGAACAAAATTTGAACTAAAAAAATAACCCCCAAAATTTATCCAATTTCCAATTTTTCACCCAAAATTTAACATGCAAAAGAACCAATTTTCCTATTATAAACAAATGGAAATAATAAAGGAGAAAAACATGATAACATTTTAAGAAAAAAAAAGCGAAAAATTACCACAAAATCGGCGGTAAATCTCGAAGATATCGAACTGATTGGGACCCAAAGAGTCCATCGGATTCTCGACAGTCTCCTGAGCTGGGTCGGGTTTGGGTGTTCCTTCTTCTATTATTGATGGGTGAGTTTCAAATAAAAAAACACAGAAATTACAAAAATCGGAAGTTGGGCTTAACGGTGTCGTCCGTAAGTTAAAATCTCCTCTCTTCCTCTCTGTATTTTACGAAAATCAGGTTTCCTTTGGATTTTGTTTCTGAGGAAGAGACAGAAAGAAAGGAAACGAAAACGAAAACACTGTTTTTTTTTGGTGAAATTAACAGAGGAGAGTGAACCGGATCCCTTTTCCGGTTCGAATGAACCGGGTATAGTAAATGCATGGATGTGACGCAACGAACATTCTCTATCTTCTTCACTGAGTCAATCCTAAGTTAAATAATATTGGGTAAACTACAGCAAAGATCACTTAATTATCGGTACAGTTACACTTAAGTCACCTATTTATTGAAAGATATATTTAGGTCATTTATTTATGAGTAAAGTTACATTTAGATCACCTAATTATTAAAGATTACATTTAGATCACTCAATTATAGATGATTTTCAATTAGGGTAACTCTTCATATTTGAAAAACACATCAATTTGATCGTTTTTTTTTAAATCACTTATATACCCTTATTAACATTAGAGTATTTCATTTGAAATCATTAATTAGTCTAATACACAAATTGATAAAACTTTTTTTCAAATATAAAGAGTAACCCAAATGTAACCTTACCTATAATTGAGTGATCTAAATGTAACCTTTAATAATTTGGTGACCCAAATATAATCTTACTTATAAATGAGTGACTCAAATATAACTTTTAATAATTAAGTGACCTAAATGTAATCCTACCCATAATTAAATGACCACAATTACAGTTTACCCAATAATATTTGATTTGTGTTTATTATAAAATTTTGTTATTTGATTTAATTATTATTTATTAAATTTGTTAAAATTTTAACTGATTAATGTTCATAATTTTTTTTTAATATGATTCGATATTTATTAAACTTGTAAAAATAAATTTATTTTTTAAGAATATAGACAAAACCTAATAATACTATTATAGATTAATAAAAGCATATAAATTCAGAAAAAAATAAGTAAAGACTGATGAGATAAAAATTAAAGATAAATTAATATTCGAGTGTGAAATTTTTTTAATTTTTTAATAATTTTTAATAAACAATAAAAAATACCTTATAAATTTTAATTTTTAACTTTCAATCATATTTTTAACTTAAAAAATAAAACTTCTTTATTACTTTTACACGTAGAGTAATAATAAAAGAAAAGGGTAATGTTAATTATTATAATTCAATTACTTATTAATACAAATTAACTTTTTGAGAAATACAAAGAGTTTTGAAAATTTAAAATAAAATATTTTATTAATAATTTTCTAACAAGTCTCTGAATTTTTTTAAGAGTTCTTGATTGTTATTTAAATTTTTGGTAACATGATTTATTAAGATAGTCAAAAAAAATATTAAAATTATATAAAAATAATAAATTGCTCACAAACATATCAAATCGAGTTGGGTCTTATTCGACTCTACTTATTAAAATTTTGAATCGAATTTGAATTTAAATCTAGCATTGATCAAATTTTATTTCAATCAAGCTTGAGTTATTTAAAAGTTACTCAACTCAGTAAGTACCCTTATTCTTACCTTCTTCTCTTTTATTATCGATGCCTCGATTTTTGTTCTCCTATTGTTATGTACAATCATAGAATATGTCACATATTATCAAATGGTATAAGATATTAGATTTTTTTAATTATATTAAAAAATTCAAGTGTTAACGTTATAGATAGAGTAATTAATTTTTTATTCTAAATAATTTAATAAATCTAACTCTATATATTTAAGAATTTTATTAATAACGTGATTAGGTCTACTTACAAGAGCGTGAATAATAAGTTTGTTTCATTAATTTATTAGTTGACTGATAGTAAAATGTACGGGTGTTGAATTATCACGTCTATTGATTATTAAGATGATAGAGAATAGCATGAAATATGACAAGTACTCATAGAAGGTGTGAAGAGGACGTAATATCGAATTTTGTAAATGTAAACATTAAATTTATTGATTATTTTTAAGTAGGATCAAATTGGTAAAATGTACAAATTTTATAGGCTAAAACTAAAATATAAAAAACTAAAATTTTACGAGCTATATTTTAATTTTAATGATAAGGTTTAATGTTTGTAATAAATTTTTAATTGAGTGATTAAACTACAATTTTATAAAAAAATTATATGTTTTTTACTAAACATATAATTAAGTGGCTTATTGTATATTTTTTAATTATTTATTTCAATGTAAAGACGAAAATTTTGTTTCGGCACTCAATACATATTTGATATACGAGATTGTTAGGTGTGATAATCGGATGAAAAATTATAAAAAAAAAATTATGAGATTTTGATTTGACGGATACAAAAAAAATCAAAATCTTTTCTCACAATAACGAGGATAAGGAAGTTTTATCATCAAGCTCAATTAAAGATAGAGACTAGAATTGTTATATTTGAACCGTAAGAATAACTAAATTATGCCCATATAAATCACCATGTAGATTCTCATAAAATATTTGTAGGGATCCTTAATATTTTACAAAGATTGGTGGCTATAAAGATAATTCATCCATTTTCAATAAAAAATTAATATTATAACCCAAGTATTAGGGGTGTTCAAAAATATCTGATCCGATCAATTTGATCCGATTATACATTGATTAGATATGCAAATTAGATATCTGATCCGGTTTTTATTTTTAGACTGGATATCTGGTCTGATTTTAAGTTTTCCGGATCAGATACGGATCACAATATTTCAAGTTTTGGTAAATAAAAAAATCCAAAAATTTAAATTTTTATTAATATTAATCTTGTTATATTTGACAATTTAGTACTTGTTATATTCAAAAATTTTAAAAACTGAAACTTTTATAATGTGAATCTCGTTGTATCTAATAATTTGTTGTTTATCATATTCAAAATTCCAAATTTTTTATAAATACAACCTTCAAATTCGAAAAATTAGTTTAATCAAATTATATTTTCAGATAATCGAATATTTGACTATCTCATCGGAATATCCAATATCTGAATATGCAGATATCTGCTTTTTTCGGATGGGATACGGATCATTATATCATCGATCAAAAAATCTGAATTTCAAAAAAATTGAATACGATTCAATCCGATATTCGATAATGAATACCCTTACCAAATATGGTAGGTTGTAGTAAGTTTAAAAATTCTTTGTAAGTTCCATAAAAATAAAAAAAAAATGATGTATATAGATATATATATTTATTGTAAACGTGATTTAATCTAGTTTTGTTTAAAATATAAGGTGATCGATTTTGATAATTGTTTTAAGATATGAATATATTTGAATATTAAAAGGTCATAAAACTATTAAGGTGGATGTCATAGAAAAAAGTTTTAGCGACGACTTTGAAAAAACCATCAAAAATTTTACAAGATAAATCAGAGAGTGAGTCCTATATTTCTATAACCATACTAAAGTCTAAATTCATTTAAAATAAATTATTATTTGTTTATTAAGTTAAGAATATATATTTTTTATTTTTAATTTTTTAATCTTATATAATAAAAAATATTAAATCTGATTTAGTTTAAAAAATTAATAAAAATATAATATATAATATATAAATATACAGGGTTAGATGAAAATTTTTTACCCTTAAACCCGACTTTATCTGATCCCAATGTAGATAAACATGTACTCTAAGAGTTGTGTTTTCTTAAGAATTCAGTTTTATTTTACTTAGCAATTGAGATTTCATTAGGAGTTTTATTTAGTTTATTTCTCTAGCAGTTAGAGTTCAACTTAATTAGGAAGTTGGAGTTCAAATTAATTATTGTAATTAGTCCTATAAAAGGAACCATAAGGTTGTAATCGAAATCAAGAAATTAGAGAAGCAATTTTCTCTAAAACTTAAATGGTATCAATAGGTTTCGATTCTTAACTTAAATGGCAAATACTTCTTCATTCGAAGTCAAATTATCTCTAGTGATCTCAATTCATAAAGTTGTACATTACTGATAAAGAAAAACTTGGCTATTTCACAGGAAAGGTGATTAAGCCTGCTTCGACAGATCCAAAATATGAAAAGTGACAAAAAGAAAATAGTATGTTAATGTCGTTATTGACAAATATAATGACACCAACGATTGGAGGCAACTTTCTTCTATATGAGACTGCAAAAGATGTATACGATGCAGTCCAAAAAACTTATTCTAGCTCAAACAATATTTCTGAACTTTTTGTAATTGAATGTCAGGCTTCCAACCTAAAACAAGAGGATATGAATGTCATAATCTACTACAATACTCTAACAAGACTATGGCAATAAATTGATCTTTATGAGTCCAATGATTAAAAAAATCCAGAAGATGTTGCTCTCTATAAGAAAAGGATTGATCTGAAAAAAAAAATCAATTCTTAAATGGTCTAAATAAAGGGATGGATGATGTAAAAGGAAGAATTCTGAGTACCAAACCTCTTCCTTCTATTCGAGAAGTTTTTTTTGAGGTAAGAAAAGAAGAAAGCGATCATTTATATTGACAGAGTCACCTACCAAAAATGGTTCTGTACTCCTTACACATGCAACATCTACCAGCAAACAAAGAGGAGAAAAATCATGGTATGATTATTGCAAAAATGTGGGACACCTAAAAGAAAAATGTTGAAATATGCATAGAAAGCCAACAGATTAGAAATCACATAAGATACGACAACAACAAAAAGAATCAGAAGCAAATACAATAAATTAGAAAGTTCAGTCAGTTTCACCGAATAGCAAATTGCAGATTTACAAAAGTTTCTCTCTCAGATGGCATTAACTGTAGAAAATAGAGATAATAGATGTAGAGAACAAAGGGAATAACTCTCTGTATTTCGTATCTTATTAATTCATAATGAAATCTGTATTTATAGGCTTCAAAACTAAGAACTTATAAGAATTTGACTCAAACTAAAAACTCTCTTTACGAGAGTTTGACTTAAACTCTCTTACAAGAATTTGACTTAAACTAAAACTCTCTAATAAATAAAGATTCTTTATCGAGTAGAATATAATCCTATTCGACTTTAACACCAACCTAATAGTCTTCTAACCCATACTCCCCCTCAAACTGGTGTATATATGTTATATATACCCAGTTCGGATTATAGTTCATCAAATGTTATCCAAGGAAGGACTTCGGTGAAGATGTCTGCCAGTTGTCTTTTTGTTGGAATATACCGTAGGTTGAAAACTCCATTGTTAACCTTTTCATATATGAAATGTCTGTCTATCTCGATGTGTTTTGTTCTATCATGTTGTACTGGGTTTTTAGCTATGCTTATAGCAGATTTGTTGTCACTAAATATTTCAAAGCTTTTGTCTCCCTCTAACTCAAGTTCTGTGAGAAGTCTTTTAATCCATATACCTTCGCAAATTCCAAGTTTCATTGCTCTATATTCTGATTCAGCACTTCTTCAAGAGATGACAACTTGTTTTTTGCTTCTCCAAGTTACCAGATTACCCTAAACATATATGCAATAACCGATAACCGACCTTCTATCAATTAGTTCTCCTAACCAACTAGCATCTGTATAGACTTTTACAGTTCTATCTTAATTTTTTCTGAATATAAGTCCATCCCCTGGTGCAAACTTTAAAAAACCTTAAAATTTTGTTCACAGCTTCCATATGTTCTTCTCGAGGATCACTCATGTATTGGCTAACAATGTTTACTACATATGCAATGTTGGGCCTAGTAAGTGAGAGATAGATTAATTTTCCAACTAACCTTTGTATCTCTCTTTGTTTGTTGGATTACCAGTTCCTTTTTTACAAAACTTCAATCCTGGTTCAATGGGAGTTTCATGTTTCTTTAAGGAGGTTCAATACATATTTACCCTGATTTATGATTAGTCTTTCCTTTGATTCTTCAACTTCCATACCTAAAAATTATCTCATACTCCCTAAGTCTTTGGTTTCGAACTCCTTTATAAGGTTCATCTTTAGTTTTTCAATTTCTTCTATATCATTGTCAGTTATGATTGTGTCATCTACATAGACAATAAGAAGAGTCATCTTACCTCTTAATATAATTTTCTTGAATAGAGTGTGATCTACATGACTCTATTTGAAGCCATTCTTGATCATGGCCTTAGCAAATCAATCAAGCCATGTTAGGGAAGACTATTTTAACCCATACAAGGACTTGTTGAGTTTACAAATAATTTTTTTAGTAACTTTTCTTCTAGTCCTGGTGGGATTTCTATGTATACATCTTTTTCAAGGTTCCCATTCAAAAAGACATTCTTTATGTCTAGTTGATATAATTTTAAGTCCAAGTTGACAGTTACTTGTAACACCTTAAAAAAAAGAATGAGAAGTATGGTTGTGAGGTTTTGAACCCACAACCACCAGTTTGTTTAACCGGGTACCTAACCCCTTAAGCTATCAAGCTCTTGCATATTGAGCTCCCTCACCCTGATTTTAACTAGTATCAGTTCAGATAATAATAATAAAAATAATAATAATAATAATAATATTTGAAATAATAAATCCTTATACCATATTGAAAACCAAAAGGGCATATCAGATCTAGAACCTTTTACCATATTTGAACCAAAAAACTCTTCATCTCCCTAACACCCCCGATCATCATCGATCTCCGTCATCGGCCTCCCATGGGTGTCATTGCTGGTATCTACCGAACTATCAACTTCTCTCAATCAAAACCCCTCCACCAACGCATCGAGCCACCACCTGAATCACCTGGATTTAAGGCCCAAAGCCTCGTCAGTTTTAGGGTTTGAACCATTTCGAAGATTCGTTCTTCTAGACCATCACCAACGTCGTTCAAGTGTGTCGTCAGTCCTATCGTGTACCCGTCTGAGGTCGACCAAAAGCCATCCGACCTTGCACCCATCCAACGCCGGTAAGCCTTTCATCGGATAAGTCCGATCCGGTTAGGGAAAAGGTAAGATTTTGGGTTATTTTGGTCAATTTTTCTAGTTTGTTTGTCTTGAAAGTGTTTTTTTATGGATCTGGAGAATTTTTTGAATCTAAAGAACTGTTTTTTCGACCGGTATGGCCGCACGTGGCCTCCACACACTACCAGGGTGATTTTTGGCCGCCTTGGATAGTGGCTTGGAGCCGGTCGGTCCAAACCAGCCTAAACCCGGGCTGAATAGGTCCAACCCAAACCGAACTGGCCCAACCCGGATTGAACCGTCCAAACCCGAACCGAATCGGTCAACCCGTCCCGACACGTTGATCGACCCGACCCGTTGACCAATGATGTCAGCATGATGTCAGCATTGACAACTGACGTCAGTGTTGACTTTACTAACGTCAGCGTTGACTTTGCTGACGCCAACGTTGACTTTGCTGAAGTTAGCATTGACTTTGACCCAAAAAGTCAAAATTTTCAAAAAACCCTATTTTATGTTTTTCGACGTCCTGAGTAGATTCGTGAAGTCCTTTTTTCGAAATTTAAACCCGAAAGCCTCCAAATTAGACTTTAAAGTTTCGAATCAAACTTTTCTTCTAAGTTTAATTAAGTCCAGTATTTTACTTTGGGTATAATATCGATAACTATTTAATTGTAGGATCTCATAGTCCTCCCGTTTTGACTAGTCTCGAGATCCGATCGTGACTCGGTCCAGTACTGCTGCAGAGCGAGGCTTTAACCCCTAGTAGACCACCTGTTTGTTTTTGCCCATTTTGAGGTGTGTTCTATGTGTGCTATATGATTGTATACTATTGTTTTTCCCGTTTTAAACGAACCTACCATGTGCACATGACTATTTTCCCGAATTTTACATAGACATTTATTTTTAAACTTTAAGCATGATCGTATTTTGTTTTTACTGTATGCCTGATTTATCCTATACGATATTTTATGATTTGGTATATATATGATATCTGATTATTTCCTGTTACTGCTATAATTATTCGTGCTATTACTGCATGTTTGTCACTTTAAGATTGGGATGATGTGTAGTGTCTGAGATTCAGTTCAGCCTTGATCCAGCAGGTAATTCCGTCTGTTTACGGTTCCTATCTTCGGTTAGGGTAATCCCGCCTGTTATCGGTTCTTGTACTTGTCACGACCTCTTTAAAAAACATGATTTTAGGGTGTAAAATAGTTTGGCCGATTGGTTTTGAAAAAGATGAATTTTATCATGAAAAATCCAAATTTTAGGAAAAATATATAATTTAATTTTGAAAAAAAAACTTAGAGTCGCCACCAGCCACTTAGGTAGGCCAGACACCGTAAAAATAAACCAGAGATTCATTTTAAAAACATTGGGTTCAGGAGTCGGTTACGTGTAAGGACGACCCTTACAAACGCTCAAAAATTGGTACCTTAAAAAACATTACGTGGCATTGATACTTTGAAGATAGATGTTAATTTAATTTTTCATTGTTAATTGAACATTATTTGAATTTGGATATCCTTTTGATTTAGAAGTTACACCACCTTTAAACTCGAGTTGAACGAGACGTCCTCTAGATAGCAAACCTCACCCAAATTTAAAGGAATGTAACTTCCGCCTCAAAAGGCTAAAGTAAAATGCATGACTATTTTTATCTTGTTCATTTTAAGTTCTAATCCTAAAAAGGCTCCATTGTTTAAGTGTTTAAAACCTTAGTTACTAATGTTACTAGTTACTTACCTATCCATTTTATTTAATTTTAAACCTAAGTTATTTCGTTAAAATTCTAGGTTTTAAATAACACATGAATTCGATGCCGAGGTACACTCTCTAGGTCAGCATCATGGTACGTCAAAACACCAACCTCTTTAGTGTATTCGAGACATAAGATTCAAATGTTATGTTACTAAATTATCTCCCTAATTAATTAATTAATTAAAGCGACTATTCTTAGAAAGTTCTAAATTAATTAACTAAAATGTTCATTAGGTGACCTCCCTAGAAAATGCTATGCAAGACAACATAAAATAAAACATAAATAAAATAAAGGAACTCATCAATTTTATTAGAATTATGGGTGTACAATATTACATCAAAATTTCATCATGAAGAGTACAAAGGGACTTGTATTGAAAGAGATCAAAAGGGACTCGGAAGCAAACCTCGAACAAAGGATAAGATTTAATTAAGTGTGTGAAATTATTTTTTTAAAGTTTTAGAAAATTTTAATTAAATTAACTAATTAAATTTTCCTAACTTCAAGTTTTAATTAAAACCAAATTTAAATCTAACTTGGTGAATTAAGTTCAAAGGTTTAATTAGGGTTGGATTAAACTTAATTAAGTTAATTTTTAAATCTTACCTTAGAAATTTTAAATTAATTAAGAGTCTTAATTAAAATAATTTCTAAATTTTAAGAATTTAATTTAACCTAATTAAAGTTTGGTTTGGTGAAATTAGGGTTAATTAGACTTAATTAATTTTAAATCTTATCTTTCAGAAATTAATTAAATCAATTAATTAAAATTATTTCCCAAATTTTAAGAATTAAAGTAAGCCTAATTTAAGTCTAATTTGGTGAATGTTTTAAGGTTTAAGGCTAAACTAGACATAATTTAGGTGGGTTAATTTTAAAACTTATTTTTAGAAATTAATTAAAATAATTAATTAAAATTATTTTCTAATTTTTAAGAATTAAATTAAATCTAATTAAAGTCTAATTTTTAAGTCTTAGGGATCAAATTAATTTTATACTAGATTTAATTAGATTAAATTAATTTTAAAGTTTATTAAAAAGTTAAATTAAATTCTAATTAAGAACCTAATAAAATTTTTTAAGTCTTTAAAATTAATTTTAAGCCCTAATTTTAAGTCTAAAATAAATTAATTCGAATCCTAAGGGGTTAATTAAGGGTCTAGGGGGCCTAATTGTATGAAGATTAAAGCTTTGGGGACCTAATTGCAAATTTAGGGGCCTAATTGAGGTTCTAGGGGATTAAATTGCATAGCACCTAAAACCTAGGGGGACTAAAAGGGTGATTAGCCCATTACTGCTAGAAACGCGCAGATCCGGGTTAAACCCGGACCTAACCCGCGTGAACCGAGTGCCTAAAACAACACCGTTTCGCTCTTGGACAAAAAGCCCTTAGACCGAGTTGGCTCGGTCATTTGCACCGAGACCAACTCGGTGTAACTCGTTTCTCTCTGGGAAAAACACCCCTGCCCAGATCACATGAACAAATGGATCAAAATCCATGTTTTTGGATGGTGTTCATCCATGTTCATCATGAACAGGATGAACATGGATGAACACAGTTCCGACCGCCACGGGCTCCGCCTCCTGATCCAATTCGCCGTCGTCTAGCGCCGTTCTGGCGTGTTCGCCGACCACCACGAAACACGCCGGTTGTCGCCCAGAAGCCGTCGGCGGCCGTTTCCGATGCCGGTGAGGTCACCGGAAACCTTAAAACGCCTTAAATCTATCAGAAAACCCCCTAAACAGATCTAAAAATCTATTTCAATCATCTAGGTCGACTAAACCATCCTAAAATCTACTGAAACCAAAATAAGAACACCCCCAATCTTCAATTGATCAAGCTAAGGAAAAAACATAAAAAACGAGAATGGGCTCACCTCAAGCAATCAGTCTGCCGATTGAACTCCAAAACACTCCCAGAACCGATTCAAGCTAATCTCCTCCAATCCGAATCCAAAATTTTTCCTCCCCAAACTCATTCGAATGAAACCCTATTAAAGGGATTCATGCTAGAATCTTAATCCAACTCAACCTAATCCCCTATCCAAACAAATCAACCACCTTATCTCAAATCTAATCCCCCCAAACCAGCCACTCCCACGATTTTGAGATTTTGATTTTCAGTTTTTTTTGATTTTTTTAATACTTAATATTATATTATTATTTATATATTATTATTTATTATTATTTAATATTTATTAAACAAAAAATCGTGTTGACAGCTGCCCCTCTTTGCTCAATGCTGCGAAGCAGGAGATGAGCAAAGACTGAAAAACACGAATTTTGTTAAAAACCTGAAGCTTGAAGCTGTTCTTCTCATTTCGAAATTCTTCAAGCGAAACCTTGTGATGCAACTTGAGATTGCTCTTCTTCCTCAAATCCTTCGCCTTTGGAATAACTGGAGTTGTTCTTCTTATTATGAAATTCTCCAGGGTCTGAAGCTGTTCTTCTCATTTCGAAATTCTTCAGACAGAATTCTTTAGACTCGTCAAATGATGGAGCTTGAGGCTGTTCTTCTCATTTCGAAATTCCTCATCTCCAAAATCTGGAGCTGTTCTTCTTATTCTGAAATTCTCCAAACTTAGCATCATGCCCGGAGGACTTACTGATGACCCGGAGGATTTAACATCATGCCCGAAGGACTTACTGATGACCCGGAGGATTTAACATCATGCCCGGAGGACTTACTGATGACCCGAAGGATTTATCAATGGAATATGAAGTTGTTCTTCTCATTTCGAAATTCTCCATCTCCACTGAATTTGGAGTTGTTCTTCTTATTATGAAATTCTCCAAACTTAACATCATGCCCAGAGGACTTACTGATGACCCAAAGGATTTAATATCATGCCCGGAGGACTTACTGATGACCCGGAGGATTTAACATCATGCTCGGAGGACTTATTGATGACCCGGAGGATTTCACATCATGCCCGGAGGACTTACTGATGACCCGGAGGATTTAACAATAGAAAATGAAGTTGTTCTTCTTATTTCGAAATTCTCCATCTCCAATGAAGAGTCTGAAGCTGTTCTTCTCATTTCGAAATTCTTCAGCCGTAAGTGATGAAACTTGAGGTTGTTCTTCTCATTTCGAAATTCCTCGCGTTACACCACTTCTTTCTGGACTCACGCCAAAAGGTTGCCGATAATGTTCGTTGTTGTTGATTTCTTTAAATCCTGTTTAACAGAAAAATGAGCTACTTGTCTAGCCATTCTTCAAGTGAGGATCCAACTTTTGCAAACGTGAAGATCCTTCCGTATTGCTTGGTAACTGAGAGGCACGAATCGTCGGATGCCTATTTTCATTCATCTGGGCCGCCATCCCTGTTTTTCGACCCAAATCCTCTGTTGGTATAGAGATGCCCTTTACGGGTTTTCATCTTGACCCCTCCTTTCTTTTAGTCATCATTTTTCGTGAAGCACCCTTTCGGATTTTTGCTTCATTTTCTTTTTCTCTTTTTCTTTTCTCTTTTTTTCTCTCTTTTACCTCTTTTTCTTTTCTTTCTTTTTTCTTTTTCTTCAGGCGTAATATCTCTTAACTGAATCAGAATTCACTGGTTTGCTTAATTCTTGTCCGTCCATTTCAGTCAAGATCAATACGCCTCCGAAGAAGGCCTTTTTGACAATATAAGGCCCTTCCTAATTCGGCATCCATTTCCCTCGGAAATCTCGGTGTATGGGCAAGATCTTTTTAAGCACTAAATCCCCATCTCGGAATTCTCGTGGTTGAACTTTCTCGTCATAAGCTCGAATCATCCGCTTCTGATACATTTGGCTGTGACAGATAGCTTTCAACCGTTATTTTTCGATTAGATTCAACTGATCTAAACGAATCTGTATCCATTCTGCATCATTCAGCTTCACCTCTGATAATACCCGAAGAGATGGGATTTCAACTTCTAGAGGTAACACGGCTTCAATACCGTACACTAGAGAATATGGTGTTGCCCCGGTAGAAGTTCTTATTGAAGTTTGGTACGCAAATAGGGCAAAAGGAAGCCTCTCATGCCAATCTCTATAGGTTTCAGTCATCTTCGATATAATCTTCTTAATGTTCTTGTTTGCTGCCTCAACAGCTCTATTCATCTTTGGCTGGTATGCCACGGAGTTGTGATGAATTATTTTAAACTGCTCACAGGTTTCTGCTATCAATCTGTTGTTGAAATTGGTAGCGTTATCCGTGATGATTCGCTCTGGTAGACCATACCGATAAATAATTTCTTTCTTCAGGAACTTGCAAACTATTGTTCTTGTGATGTTAGCATAGGAGACAACTTCTATCCACTTATTGAAGTAATCGATGGCTACTAGGATAAAGCGATGCCCATTTGAAGCCTTGGGGTGAATCTGCCCGATTACATCTAATCCCCAAACAGCAAAAGGCTAGGGCGAATTCATTGTATGTAACAGAACTGGCGGAGAGTTGATTTTATCTACATAGATCTGACATTTGTGACATTTTTTGGCATATTCTATGCAATCCCCTTTTATAGTAGACCAGTAATATCCATATCTCATTATTTTTTGAGCCATCGAGAAACCATTGGCATGCGTTCCGCAAATTCCATCATGTACCTCTTCTAAAATACTTCTAGCCTCATTAGCATTGACACACCTTAGCAACATTTGATCTCTTCTCTTTCTGTACAAGACGTCGCCATCCAGTACATATACAACAGCCATTCTTCTGATTATTCTCTATTCAACGTCATTAGCTCCAAATGGGTAAGCTTGAAACTTGATGTATTGCAGAATGTCAAAATACCAAGGACTACCGTCCTCTTCTTCCAAATTGCAACAATGAGCATATGTTTCATAACTCTGCATCCGGATTAACATCATATCCTCCGGTCTATTTGCTTGGAAAACTGAGGCTAACGTGCCTAAGGCATCTGCCATTTGATTGTCCTCTCTGAGAAGGTAAACGAATGTTATCTCCTCAAATTCCTCAATTATCTCTAATATCAACTTTCGATATTCTATCAACTTCGTGTCCTTGGTTTCCCATTCTCCACGTAGCTGATAAATAACGAAGGCTGAATCTCCGTATACCTTCAAGGCTTTTATTTTTCGTTCTATTGCAGACTTCAATCCCATTACATATGGTTCGTATTTAGCCATATTATTATTGCATAAGAATTCTAACTTGCTCGTAAGAGGGTAATGTACACCGTCCGGAGATATTAATACGGCTCCGATTCCCCGTCCGAGGGAGTTGACTGCCCTGTCGAAATACAATTTTCATTTTTTTATTTCTTCATTTTCTTCGACGGAAATAGGCATCACATCTTCATCAGGAAAATCAAAGCTTAGAGGCTCATAATCATCCGAGGCCCTACTCGCGAGAAAGTCTGCTATGGCACTTCCCTTGATTGCCTTTTGGCTGACATATACTATGTCAAATTCGGACAACAACATTTGCCATCGGGCTAATCTTCTGGTCAATGTGGGTGCTTCCATCAAAAACTTCAACGGATCGAGCTTCGATATCAGCCACGTGGTATGGTACAACAAATATTGCCTGAGTCGACGAGTAACCCAAGCAAGCGCACAACACATGTTTTGGATAAATGGGTACCGTGCCTCGCATTCGGTAAATTTTTTACTCAAGTAATAGATTGCTTTTTCCTTCTTTCCAGTATCGTCATGTTGCCCCAGTACGCACCTTATGGAGTTCTCGAACACTGTCAAGTAAAGGATTAATGGTCTCCTAGGAACTGGTGCCACCAATATTGGCGCGTTGGACAAATATTGTTTGATTTTGTCCAATATTTCCTAACATTCATCATTCCACTCACTTGGGTTGTTCTTTCGAAGCAGTTTAAAAACAGGATCACACCTTTCGGTTAACTGAGAAATAAACCGAGACATATAGTTCAATCTCCCAAAGAAGCCCTGAACTTCTTTCTGTGTTTTTGGGGGTGGCAAATTTTGAATTGCCTTGACTTTATCGGGATCGATTTCGATGCCCCTTTGACTGACAACGAAACCAAGTAGCTTGCCGGACGTAACCCCAAACGTACATTTATTAGGGTTAAGCTTCAGCTGATACTTTCGTAGCCTTTGGAACAACTTTTTCAAATCCTGCACATGTCCATCTTCTGTTTGGGACTTGGCTATCATATCGTCCACATAAACTTCAATTTCCTTGTGCATCATGTCATGAAACAGTGTCACCATAGCTCTCTGGTATGTGGCCCCGGTATTTTTCAACCCAAAAGATATGACTTTATAGCAGAACGTGCCCTAGAGTGTGGTAAAAGTTGTTTTCTCCATATCTTCTGTATTCATTTTGATCTGATTATAACCCGAGAACCCATCCATGAAAGAAAACCATGAATGCCCCGAGGTATTATCTACCAGAACGTCGATATGGGGTAAAGGGAAATTTTCTTTCGGGCTCGCCCTGTTCAAATCCCTATAATCCACACACATCCGAACTTTCTCATCCTTCTTTGGCACAGGGACTATGTTCGCTACCCATTCCGGGTATGCTGCAACCTGTAGGAAGCCTGTATCGATTTGCTTCTGTACTTCTTCCTTGATTTTCAACAACATTTCCGCCTCAACCTTCTGAGCTTCTGCTGTATGGGCTTGCAATCTGGTCTAATAGGCAACTTTTAGACCATAATATCGGTATTCAAGCCCGGCATATCTTGATAGGACCATGCGAAGACATCCTTGAATTCTCGCAATAAGTCCATTAAATTCTGCTTTGCCCCTGGCGGGAATGCTGCTCCGATCATGACTTCCTTGTTCTCTTCTTCGGTACCCAGATTCAGAGTTTCTATCTCTTCCTTGTGGGGCATGATTTGCTTATCTTCTTGCTCCACTAACCTTAACAATTCTTCAGGAATCTCGTAGTCTGCATTGTCTTCACACTCATTGATTTCTGTTAGACAAGAGATCCTTTTCAAATCTATTTCGGGTTTAGGCCCAGAATCATTCATGCGATCATTGTTCGGGAACCTGCGAAGAAAATTTGTATAATTGGATGGGAATAATGGATGAATAAAGAATGAAATGAATGAAGCGAAATGAAAGAAAAGAAAAGTGTTTGCCATTTGAAGAAAGGAAAAACATCTTTATTTGCTAATGAAGAAAACATGAAAGAGCCCTTTACAGAAAATCTCCTATACTTACGGGCAAAAGTATAGGGTGGTTTATGGCATTACTCTGTTTTGTAAACTACAGGTAAATCCTCTACAGTCCAGTTATTTAGAGTCTCTCTAGGGAGGCACGAACGAATTCTCTCTAGTAGATTCATCCTTGGGCCTTCAGAAATTCCCCCTACCATTAGTCCTTCAAATACTTCCCCAAATATCTCTTCTTCTTGCAGCCTGATAGCTTCCAAGCGATTCTTTTCCGCCTGTTCTGTGACGTTCACGAACCCGTGGGAGATGAAGTCGATTTTTGCACTTAATGAGGCTGGCCTTTTGACCACAGCTATTCCGTACTTGTTCCAATATGCCTCAATTGAAAAGCCTAGCCCGGCTCGCCCCTTCTTCATAACCACGGGCTTCGGGCGTAAGCTCCCCTGTAACCTTCTTCCTAGCCCTCTTCCATCTTTGGCTCCTTTGCCCAGGGTCTGCTTGACAGTCATTTCGGTACAGTTTGACAACTTTAGACACGGGAATGTCGCACCTTCTGCGACGAATGCAGCATTGCTAAATTCTAGGGACCTGAAAGAACATTCTAACGCTTGCTCATTTTCTTGAACATACGGTATGTCTGTGGAGACGGATACGATAACGTCCTCTTCTGCCTCGACACACACGAGCTTCCCATCTACTACGAACTTCAGTTTCTGATGTAGTAATGACGGCACTGCCCCGGCAGAATGGATCCAAGGTTTGCCGAGTAAACAATTGTAGGTAGGCTTAATATCCATTACAAAAAAATCAATGTTGTACACTAATGGCCCAATCAGCAATGGGACTTCAATCTTTCCCAACACATCCCTTGTGGTCCCATCGAAGGCTCTGACCACGTTTTGGTAGCTTTTCATGTGCGTCACATCTATGGGAAACCTTTGCAAAGTTTCCATAGATAACACGTTCAGAGCTGAACCGTTGTCGATTAGAACTCTCGGCACCACATGACCCTTGCAGTGCGTCGTGATGTTTAGAGCTTTGATAGACCCCATTCCACCATCAGGGATCTCATCATCAGTGAATGTTATGTAATTGTCTGTGGTGATATGATTAACAATCCGGCCCAATTTGCCTACTGATATATCCTTCGGGACAAAAATCTGGTTTAATACTTTTAAAAGGGCGTCACGATGCCCTTCAGAGCTTAACAGTAAGTCGAGGATAGAGATTCTGGTAGGCTGTTTTTTCAACTGCTCCACTATACTGTACTCACTGTGCCTCAGAAACTGCAAAAACTCATACGCTTGCTCCTCGGTGACAGGTTCATTCACCTTCGGAGTTAGATCTGCAAACATCTTCTTCTTCTCTGCAAGCTTAGTTTGGTCCTCTTCTTGAGCCAGCGAGTAACATCTCCTGCTCCTTGTAAAATGCCCCACCTCATTTACTGGTTCTTGTATTTCTTCCTTTCTCTCAATAGTTTCAGATTCTCCTGTTTGTACTTCCTCAATGGGCTTCGAACTGTTTGGCCCAGCCACACTTACGGCGTAATTCCATGAGACCCTTTGTGTATCTTTTAATGGGAAG
Source organism: Abelmoschus esculentus (assembly GCA_035048815.1). Lineage (NCBI taxonomy): Eukaryota > Viridiplantae > Streptophyta > Magnoliopsida > Malvales > Malvaceae > Abelmoschus > Abelmoschus esculentus. The sequence goes on along the minus strand of JAUCBN010000026.1, from coordinate 3,034,611 downwards.
GGTGTCGGAGGGGTGATTACTATGCGAGGAGCATTTGCCGATCCCATTAGATTGTTGCCCCTTGGCCGAGCTGAGATGACTAGCGGCCTGCTTGCACTGTATTTTGGCCCGGTATTTTTTGAAGCACACACATCTATCATTTTCCGGCCACCTTCTTTGGTAAAGAATTCCGCCTCTTTTTTTTCCATCATTCCTTGTAACAAGCCCCTGAACTCACTACACTGCTGAATTGTATGCCCATGTTCTTGATGGAATTCGCAATATAAGCCTACCCCGGTAGATTCTTCTATTTTCATCCCTTGACAAATGATCCCGTTGTCAAATAATTATTGAAAAACCCACTTTAATGGTGATCGAATTTCCGACACACTCATTTTAACTTGTCTCGCTTGGTCCTCTTCAATTGCATTCACGCCCCGACCGCCATGATTCGGGAGTGGGTTTGTTGAGACACTGGGCTCATCAAATTTTAAAACCCCGACGTTCATCATGTTCTGGACAATCCTCTTAAAGGCTGTGCAATTCTCGATGCTATGTCCATGAACGTTAGCATGATATACACACTGGGCCTTCAGGTCATACCATTGTGGATAAGGGGTTTGAGCCGAATGATAAAATATGGGCGAATCATATCAGCATCGTGTAGCTGAGTGTACAACTCAGCATACGTAACTGGGATTGGGGAGAAATTCAGCTTTTCCCACTTTGAGTCCTTCTTGTTTGAACCCTGTGAGCCACCTGCCCCTGACCCGAGTTTGGAAATCGTCACATTCCTTGGGGGTTCGTACACAACAACGTTGTTTACCTCATTGTCTTTCTTTTTAAAGTTCTTCTTTGAGTTATCAGACCCTTCAATCCTCCCACTTTTGATAGCTATCTCCACCAACTCTCCGGTGGCAACTATTTGAGAGAAGCTTTGCATGGATGTGCTTGTGAACAGACGTTCATACATCGGCCCCTTCAATGTCTCTACAAACATGTGAGTCATCTTCCGCTCGATCAACGGAGGCTGCACCTGAGAGGCCAGATCTCTCCACCTATGGGCATATTGTCAGAATGTTTCGTTAGACTTTTGCCCCATTTGCTGTAACATGACTCTAGTAGGCCCCATCTCCGTCACATGCTTGTAATTCTCCATGAAGGCATGATATAGGTCCTTCCATGATTTTATACTCTCCCGATTAAGTTGTGTGTACCATCGGATAGTAGAACCCGTCAGACTGTCTTGAAAGAAATGGATCAACAGCTTCTCATCCTTGCTAAAAGCGACCATCTTCCGAAAATACATCATCATATGGGCGCTTGGAAACGACGTCCCGTCGTACTTTTCAAAGTCGGGCATTTTAAATTTTGGTGTCAAGACCAAATCAGAAACTAAACTGAGTTCGAATGCATCGGTGCTTTTATCCACCGACCCTTGGGCTTGAATTTCTTGGATCTTGGCTTCAAGATCCTTGAAGTGATCAGCATACTTCTTCTCCATGTCTTGTCGCATTTTCTCCACTTCACTCATAAAGTTGAGATCCGGGACTTCATCGACATTCATTGTGAAGTCATTAACTTCCACGGGGTGACTCGTAGATGTCCCCACTACGTTAAGCTGCACCCTCCCTGACTGCGCTTCTGGTTGCCCCCTAGTTACCGTGTCTGCCTGTCCTTCAGCTTCATCTCCCCCTTCCATCCATGCTTTACCCCTCTCATCCTGCTTCGGGCCCAACAGAGCAGCTATCTGACTGATAATATCCGTCTGAATTTTAGTGAAGCCATCTTTTATGCCATTTTCTATCGTATCTAAGTGATTTGCGAATATGGCATGATGATCCTCTAGTCTTTGTAGTCTTTCTTCCATTGCTAATCTCTTGGTGCGCGAATGCGTTAAATACGTGTATAGTATATTTGCTATTTTTAAAAGTCACTTCCATAAAACCTTTGTTATTAAACTTTATTTTGAATTAATAATAATGCACATGATGTATGAATGCATGAATGCATGAATGCAAGTGGGTATTAAATTTGAAAAACAATCTCTTAAAAACATCTGTCTGTTCAAAAAGGATTCACTACAACTTTAAAGATATTCTACAGAAAACTGTTGGCCCTAATCCCTAAGTTGGTCAACTCATGTAGTAGGCGGACGATGGTTACTCCATGCACTTCCTCGATGTTTGGCTGGTCCAGAAGAGTTGTCGCTTCTCTTGACAATATCTGTACATAGGACGCAATACTTCTGACTCGTCCCTTGAAGTTGACCAACTCACTATTCTGACTCTGGATCGTACGCTGTGCTGCTTCATACTTAGTCTTCCATGCTCCTCCAGCACTCTGACTCAAACCTCCCTCGAAGTCGACTAACTTCTCTTGCAACTCTTGTACTTGGCCCTCGAGCGAGACAATCTTTTGTTGAAGCCCCTCATTTTCTTCTTCCATCTTGGCTTTGTCTTCGTTGTGATACTTGGCCACCAGTTCTTCTAGTTGTGTTACTTGAGTTTTCAACTCATGGATCGTTGCTCGCTCTTTGTCCGATGTCTTCCTGGCTTTGGAACTTGCTTTTCTCGCTTCACGGTATTTCCTTTCGTAAAGCTTCTTGTATTCCTCTTTTTCCTTTAACGCCTTATTTAAGCGGTCAGAACTGTCCCCGACGCTCCTGTTTTCACTTTCCCTTTTCCTTTTACGCCCCTCGGATACTTCTTGTGCTTCCCTCAAATCTCGACGTAGCCTCTCGATCTGAAGTGCCATATCCTTCTTTCCTCTCATGAGTTTGTACCTGGTACTTCGTGAGGTTCAACTCCTGTGTGAGTTCATAGATCTTCTTATCTTGCCTCTGAAAATACAAGTCTCGATCCTCCTTGAGCTTTTCTAATACGGATGGTGCTTCTAAGGTTGCCTTGCTTGAAGACGGTCCCTCATCCCTCGGTACTCCTTGGAAAACTCCATCATTCGCCCTTTGCTCTCTCCACTCATCATATCGGGCCATGATATCAAACTCTCGATAAGGCTGAACCCTCCTAGGTGAATCCCAAGCCTTCACAATCTGGGCTAATTTGAATCTGTACCCCTCGCTTTGGTGTGAAAAACTGAAACTAGCCATCCCCGTTGTAGCTGGAATAAACTATCTCGAACCAAATTGCCTTGAGACTAACAGAGGGAAGTAAGCCGTTTCACCCCATATACCCGTTAATGGGATCCAATCGCTGTCTCTGCACTGATACCGAAAAATCGTCCCTCTATTCAACCAACAGGCCTTCCAAACGATATCCAAATCTGTCAAAACCCGGAAAAGATCACTCCATTGGGCTTCGGTCTTCTTCTCCACAATACAGCTCTTTAAGTCCTCTTCAATAGGTGAGTAGGTAGTCCTAAACCTTAGGGCGCTATACGGAGAGCTCCAATGGTGGCCTCTGAACCATACCTCCAAAAGCTGCGCACATCCCCAAAATCTCCCTTCATCGGCCCTCTTGCATGCGGTGAGTGATCTATAGGTCTCGGCTAGTATGGCAAGAACCAGATTTACGCCTTTGGATAACTTCTCGAACAAACCAACCGTGGATGGGTCTATGTGCTCGGGAGTTCTAGGAAATAACACCAACCCATAGATGCAAAAGGCCTACATCCTTTTTGCTTTGGTGGGCTCTTCGCTGCTCGAAGCTATCAAATCCTTGAAGACCTTCCAACTCACTCTCTGTCTCTCCTCGCTTGCGTCCTCATGACCCATTTCCTTTCAGTCCCAAAACTCTTTGTCCTTACCGGTGATTTACATCAACTTCTTCTTGAAGCCCAAAGTGTTGTTGAGCTTGACATATATCCTATCATTCTTAATCGCTGGACAGTTGATCAGAACTTCGTATTCCTCTAACGTTGGTGTCATGTCTATCTTCCCAAAGGTAAAACAGTTGTAGGCGGGATTCCAGAACTGTGTCATCGCCCTCTTTAAGTGTCTATCAATGGGGACCTTCACTAACAACGCAATATCCCCAAACTCCTTCTTGAACTAATCTTTCATATCGTCACTCCACTGTTCCCATATCTCTTGGACCTCGGAGAGACAAGGACTCTGATTGGTGCTTATTCTGACATACCCTTTTAGTGTAGAGACACTCCCTGATGGTAAACTGTCACCCTTCTCATGCTGAACTGACTCAGACCATGTCCAGACTTCCGTGTTATCTTTTCCTATAATGATCCCTTCTGACATTTTGGACACTTCTAACTTTATTGTTTTCCATATTAATACCCATGCAAATAATATGTCAAGTAAAGAAAATGCATAAAGGATCAAAGAAAAACAAAAAAAGAAGAAAATGTGTTAGCAGGATAAAGACAAAGATAAGATACAATAATAAAAGTGCCAGAAAAATGACCATAGAGCAGTTAAAAATACAAATAAAGTTAACCAGAGAACAGGATAAAATACGGAAGATAACCAGAGAGCATGCTAAATTGCGTAAAAATAACCAGAGAGAATGCTAAAATACGCAAAATAACCAGAGAGCATGTTAACAGAGAAATCCTAAGTTTGGCGGCATTTCGGCAGCATACTGCCTTATCTTATGGTTCCTGTCTGGCTCTAGAAGGGGTTGGTTTCTACTCTATATGCGGGTTTTTTGTCTAGACACTGGGTTCCCGAACTGTCGTTACCGTCTACTACAACGATAAGACATCGATTCGGTGGTATAGGTACCTTACAACGGAGGTGAAGACCCCACGATGCGTAAGGTTAGTATATCGGAAGCAGATAAAAATCCGAAACTCGAAGCTGGAGAGCATCACGTCGGATAATATCTAACTCCCACTTAAGGGTGAAAGCTCGGGTCGAGAGCTTATACATGAATGAAAAGATATATGAAAGTAAAAAGTTATCCTCACTCAAATAATGTTCACTTAACAATAAAAAATTAAACTAATATCTAACTTCAAAATACCGAAATGCCACGTAAAATTTTAAAAAAATTAGGCCTGACTCACAAAAAATAATTTTTTTAAGTCCCCAGCGGAGTTGCCAAGCTGTCGTGACCTCTTTAAAAAACGCGATTTTACGGTGTAAAATAGTTTGGTCGATTGGTTTTGAAAAAGATGAATTTTATCATGAAAAATCCAAAATTTAGGAAAAATATATAATTTAATTTTGAAAAAAAAACTTGGAGTCGCCACCGGCCACTTAGGTAGGCTAGACAACGTAAAAATAAACCAGAGATTCATTTTAAAAACGTTGGGTTCGAGAGTCGGTTACGTGTAAGGACGACCCTTACAAACGCCCAAAAATTGGTACCTTAAAAAACATTACGTGGCATTGATACTTTGAAGAAAGATGTTAATTTAATTTTTCATTGTTAATTGAACATTATTTGAATTTGGATATCCTTTTGATTTAGAAGTTACACCACCTTTAAACTCGAGTTGAACGAGACGTCCTCTAGATAGGAAACCTCACCCAAATTTAAAAGAATGTAACTTCCGCCTCAAAAGGCTAAAGTAAAATACATGATTATTTTTATCTTGTTCATTTTAAGTTCTAATCCTAAAAAGGCTCCATTGTTTAAGTGTTTAAACCCTTAGTTACTAATGTTACTAGTTACTTACCTATCCATTTTATTTAATTCTAAACCTAAGTTATTTCGTCAAAATTCTAGGTTTTAAATTACACATGAATTCGATGCCAAGGTACACTCTCTAGGTCAGCATCATGGTACGTCAAAACACCAACCTCTTTAGTGTATCCGAGACATAAGATTCAAATGTTATGTTATAAATTATCTCCCTAATTAATTAATTAATCAAAGCGACTATTCCTAGAAGGCTCTAAATTAATTAACTAAAATGTTCATTAGGTGACCTCCCTAGAAAATGCTATGCAAGACAACATAAAATAAAACATAAATAAAATAAAGGAACTCATCAATTTTATTAGAATCATGGGTGTACAACATTACATCAAAATTTCATCATGAAGAGTATAAAGGGACTTGTATTGAAAGAGATCAAAAGGGACTCGGAAGCAAACCTCGAACAAAGGATAAGATTTAATTAAGTGTGTGAAATTAATTTTTTAAAGTTTTAGAAATTTTTAATTAAATTAATTAATCAAATTTTCCTAACTTCAAGTTTTAATTAAAACCAAATTTAAATCTAACTTGGTGAATTAAGTTCAAAGGTTTAATTAGGGTTGGATTAAACTTAATTAAGTTAATTTTTAAATCTTACCTTAGAAATTTTAAATTAATTAAGAGTCTTAATTAAAATAATTTTTAAATTTTAAGAATTTAATTTAACCTAATTAAAGTTTGGTTTGGTAAAATTAGGGTTAATTGGACTTAATTAATTTTAAACCTTATCTTTCAGAAATTAATTAAAATTAATTAAATCAATTAATTAAAATTATTTCCTAAATTTTAAGAATTAAAGTAATCCTAATTTAAGTCTAATTTGGTGAATGTTTTAAGGTTTAAGGCTAAACTAGACCTAATTTAGGTGGGTTAATTTTAAAACTTATTTTTAGGAATTAATTAAAATTATTTTCTAATTTTTAAGAATTAAATTAAACCTAATTAAATCTAATTTTTAAGTCTTAGGGATCAAATTAATTTTATACTAGATTTAATTAGATTAAATTAATTTTAAAGTTTATTAAAAAGTTAAATTAAATTCTAATTAAGAACCTAATAAAAATTTTTAAGTCTTTAAAATTGATTTTAAGCCCTAATTTTAAGTCTAAAATAAATTAATTCGAATCCTAAGGGGTTAATTAAGGGTCTAGGGGGCCTAATTGTATGAAGATTAAAGCTCTAGGGACCTAATTGCAAATTTAGGGGCCTAATTGAGGTTCTATGGGATTAAATTGCATAGCACCTAAAACCTAGGGGGACTAAAAGGGTGATTAGCCGATTATTGCCAGAAACGCGCGGATCCGGGTTAAACCTGGACCCGACCCGCGTGAACCGAGTGCTTGAAATGGCACCGTTTCGCTCTTGGACAAAAAGCCCTTAGACCGAGTTGGCTCGGTCATTTGCACCGAGACCAACTCAATGCAACTCGTTTCTCTTTGGGAAAAACACCCCCTGCCCAGATCACATGAACAAAATGGATCAAAATCCATGTTATTGGATGGTGTTCATCCATGTTCATCATGAACAGGATGAACATGGATGAACACAGTTCCGACCGCCGCGGGCTCCGCCTCCTGATGTAACTCGCCGCCGTCTAGCGTCGCTTCAGCGTGTTCGTCGACCATCGCGAAACAAGTCGGCCGTCGCCCAGAAGCCATCGGCGGCCGTTTCCGATGCCGGTGAGGTCATCGGAAACCCTAAAACGCCCTAAATCCATCAGAAACCCCCCTAAACGGATCTAAAAACCTATTTCAATCATCTAGGTCAACTAAACCATCCTAAAATCTACCGAAACCAAAATAAGAAACCCCCCAAGCTTCAATCGATCAAGCTAAGGAAAAAACATAAAAAAACGAGAATGGACTCACCTCAAGCAATCAGTCTGCCGATTGAACTCTAAAACACTCCCAAAACCGATTCAAGCTAATCTCCTCCAATCCGAATCCAAAATTTTTCCTCCCCAAACTCATTCGAATGAAACCCTATTAAAGGGATTCATGCTAGAATCCTAATCCAACTCAACCTAATCCCCTATCCAAACAAATCAACCACCTTATCTCAAATCTAATCCCCCAAAAACCGGCCACTCCCACGATTTTGAGATTTCGATTTTCAATTTTTTTTTATTTTTTTAATACTTAATATCATATTATTATTATTTATATATTATTATTTATTATTATTTAATATTTATTAAACAATAAATCGTGTTGACGTTACTATAGCTTGGGTAATTCCGTCTATTTCCCTAAGGAAATTCCTTATGCCAATACCTTTGCCCTATCGGGCTTAGGTTAATGTCTGTGTCAGATACTGTTCTAGAGAACTGTATCCAGGAGTTCGGTTGGAGGGTAGCATATCATACATATACATGATTTGTTTTCTGATATTACTGTTTATTTAATTTTTACTTATAATTTGTATGCACTGTTGGAATATACTGGGCTTTATAGATCATACTCGTTTTCTTTCCCTTTTACAGATATCCATATATAGGCATCCCGGATTTGGCACTTGGAGGATCTATACCTTACCGATTATACTTTGATGTGATGTTTAAATCTTCCAGATTTTAGTTAGGGTGACATGTGCATCTATTTTGCTACTGATGTGCCTATATTTTGTTATTGATCGGTTTAAATCTAATATATTTTTTCATTGGAAATGTGAATTATTTTGTGAAAAATGTTTTAAACGTATTCTATTTTGAGATTGACGATTTTATATTGTCATGTTGATTTATGGTTGAAACAATTATTATTTTGGAACTTTTATCAGTACAGGTTTCATGATTTTAATTTGAGTCATGATTTATATTTAATGATTGAATTATTATTGTCATTATCGGTCATTTTGATTGTACTTGAAACCTGTTTTATATTTGTTTGGGAAAAAATGTGACCACTCTAGGTCGGGTTTTCCGCATAGGCCGACCTAGGGATTACATTTGGTTGGTATCAGAGCTTTTGGTTTTATGACTCTCAGATTGTAATGGGTCCTAAATGAAATGTTTTCCGTTAAACTGTTATAAAATGATATCTGTAAGGCCATGTCACCTATATTTTTTTGTATTGTGTAAGGTTCTCCAATGCCAATTCTAATCTCATCAACTTTATCCTTGTAGTTTTCTTGAGTCACATGAGTGTGCATAAAGTTCGCCGACCCAACCAAGGGCGAGGGCCAGCGACTAGTTTCGTCGATCCTATAAAGGAGCCTGTTATGAATCCTCCACCCATCATTCCTCCGGACCCTCCTATTCCTACTAGTACCACCATACCGCCCGACCTACATCCTACTACGGGAATAGATATGTCTACCCCGGTCAGAGAAGCATCAACATCTAGCACCGAGCCTGCTGCCATAGTGATAGATGAGACCCTTATTAGTCAGTTCCTTCAGCTGATATAGGGACCCGTTAGAGCTTCGGACGCTATGCCAGATACTCCCATCTCTCAGACCTTGATTGCTAATGGGGTAAGGACCTTTTCTGGATCCTTGACTGGTGCACCTTCAGACGCTGAGACATGGTTGTATGATACTGAGAGGTGTATGGATCAGTTGGGTTTAGAGCCAGCTAAGAGATATTTAGGATCTATATCTATGCTTGATGATAGTGCCCACATCTGGTGGGAGTCCGAGAGAGGCATCAAGCTTTCATGGACTTAATACAGGGTACCATGACAGTGGCCGAGTATGAACTACAATTTCTGGATCTGATGAGGTATGGTATTGGGTTAGTGGCTACAGAGAAAGATAAGTGCGATAAGTTTCTAGAGGTTCTTCGTATTGGTATCCGAGATCGAGTAACCATTCACCATGATGTGATATTTGAGGATCTGGTGAATCGTGCAAAGACTGCTGAGGATTTGGAAAGGCTTTCGGATAACTAGACCGTGAGAGATCAAGACCGAGATAGGGGAAGAGATAGGGACCACAGGAAGGACTATAATCGATCTATACTAAGTCATATAGTCGCCCTGATAAGAGGGCTCGATCTGTAATGAGTCAGAGAGGTAGTTCCTATCATCAACTTGCGATACCTCAGGAATCTATTGTTAGCTAGGGTGGTTATTCTGGGTTCCCATCTATATCAGCGTGTGATTATTGTGGCAACCTGCATAGGGGCGAGTGTAGGAATAAGGTTGAAGCTTGTTTCCGATATGGATCTTTTGAGCATTTTTTGAGAGACCAACCTCATCCATCTTCTGCTAGTCGACGATCGAATCAGATCCCTGTACACACTCAGACTCCTCAGTCTCAGACATCTATTCAAACACTAGCTTTAGGGAGTTTTCAGGGTAGAGCTTCAGAAACTACTGTTAGATTCGATACCAGGGGTCGAGGCCACCAGGTTGGTGGACCATCTGTTTCTAAGGCTCGTCAGCCAACACTCATATATGCCATCAGACGTCGGGATGAACGAGACGAGCTAGATGTTATCTTAGGTACTTTTACTATGTTTTCTATTCGTTACTTTGCTTTGCTTGATAATGGCTCCACCCACTCTTATGTATCCAAGTTAATATCTACAGACCTTTCGATCTTATTTGAGGACACCAAAAGTGTTGTGACCGTTATGAGCCCTGTGGGGCAATCCTTATCTGTGAATAAGGTATTAGGAGATGTCCCCTCATCGTGGAAGGGGAAGTATTTCTAGCGGATATTATGGAACTTCCTTTAAAGCAGTTCAATCTAATTTTGGGAATGGACTGGTTAACCAAGCATCGTGTTAGTCTTGACTGTGAGGTCAAAAGGGCCACTTTAAACTCTATATGGAAGTTCTGTAGTTTTGGTTGCTGAACGAAGAGGTTATCTATCCAATGTAGTATCGTTTTTGTCTGCTGAAAAGATGATCTGAAAAGGATATGAGACTTTTATTTCCTATTTCCTTAACACAAAAAGGTCTCTATCTAAAATCGAAGAAATTCACACTGTTAGCGAGTTTCCTGATGTTTTTCTAGAGGAGTTACCTGGCCTCCCTCCAGACGAAGAGGTTGAGTTTGAGATTGAGACTTATCCTGGGTCAACACCAGTTTCTATGGCCTCGTACCGTATGGCCTCGAAAGAGCTAAAGGAGTTAAAGGTTCAATTACAGGAACTGCTTGATAGAGGGTTCATCTGACCTAGCTCTTCACCTTGGGGAGCTCCAGTACTCTTTGTCAAGAAGAAATATGGTTTCCTTCGGTTGTGCATCAACTATCGAAAACTGAACAAGTTGACTGTGAAAAATAAATATCCTTTTCCCAGGTTTGATGACATGTTTGATCAGTTTCGGGGAGTCATGGTTTTCTCGAAGATTAATCTTCGATTTGGGTATTACCAGTTAAAGATTAAGGGCTTCGATGTTGCTAAAACCGTTATCCGTACCAAATAGGGGCATTACGAGTTTTTAGTGATGTCTTTTGGGTTGACTAATGCTTCTACTACCTTTGTGGACCTAATGAACCGTATCTTCCGACCCTATCTAGACCAATTTATTGTGTTGTTTATTGATGATATCCTAGTTTACTCTCACTCTAAGGAGAAACATATGGGACATCTAAGAGTTGTATTGCAGACTCTTAGAGAGCATCGGTTGTATGCTAAGCTAAGTAAGTGTGAATTCTAGCTTAGTGAGGTGACCTTTCTTGGACATGTTGTTTCAGCTAAGGGTATCCAGGTGGATCCGAGTAAAATTGATGCAATCACCAGTTGGAAGCCTCCTAGGAATGTGTCTGAGATCCTTAGTTTTTTGGTCTTAGCTGGGTATTACCGACGCTTTGTTGAGAGCTTTTCCATCTTTGTCTCCCCTTTGACGAAGCTTCTAAGGAAAGATGTTCTGTTTGCATGGTTTGAGGTCCAATAATCTAGCTTTGACTCGAGCTCTAATTTTGGCACAACCTGAGTTAGGAAAGGACTTTACAGTTTAAAATGATGTTTCGCATTCAGGGATTGGTTGTGTTCTGATGCTAAGGTGATCGCATATGCGTCACGACAGTTGAGACCACATGAGTGTAACTATCACACTCATGATCTTGATCTTGTAGTAGTAGTTTTTGCTTTGAAGATCTGGAGACACTATCTCTACGAAGAGAAGTGTTACATCTTTACCGACTATAAGAGCCTAAAGTACCTCCTTACCCAGAAGGAGCTTAATCTGAGATAGCGTCGTTGGCCGAAACTTCATAAGGACTACGATTGCGAGATTGAGTATCATCCGAGAAAATTCAATGTTGTGGTTGATGCCTTGAGTCAAAAGACCATATCAGACCTAAGATCTTTGTTTTCCAAGATGAGTATATATGATGATGGTAGTCTACAAGCTGAATTACAGGTTAAATCGACCTTGGTCGAGTAGATTAAGGTCAAACAGTTTCTAGATAACTCCTTACTTCCTGTTATGCAACAAGTTGAGCAAGGATCCACTTTTGTTTATTCTTTCGATCAGGATAGAGTTATTTGTGTAGAAAACAGAGTAAAATAGTCTCTGTTACTTATTTTATTACTAAGCTGAATGGCTTCTTATATAGACTCTTGTTGCAAGAGTTTTATAATAACTAAAAATAGGACTCTTAATCTCTTAAACAAATAGGACTTTAATCTCTTAATGAGATAAGAGTTTCAACATACTAATAACTCCTAAAATATAGGAGTTAGTCCTAATTACTTAGTCCTATTAAATAGAATTTTATCCTAATAATAATATTATTATTTTATCTAACACTTATAACTAACATTCTCCCTCAAACTGGAGTATATATGTTGTATATACCCAGTTTGAATGAAAGCTCATCGAAGGTAACTCTTGGAAGGGATTTGGTGAAAATATCTGCCAGTTGCTTCTTAGTAGACACATATTGTAGGTTTGCCACTCCACTATTGACTTTCTCGTGAATGAAGTGTCGATCTATCTCAGTGTGCTTCGTTCTATCATGTTGCATTGGGTTCTTTGCTATACTTATGGCCGATTGACTATCACTGAAAATCTCAAAACTTTTGTCGTCTTCACTTTCTAGTTCTAGTTCTGTAAGTAGTTTTTTAATCCATATCCCTTCACATATTCCAAGGGCCATAGCTCTGTATTCTGACTCAGCACTGCTTCGAGAAACCACAACTTGTTTCTTGCTCCTTCATTTGACAAGATTTCCCCAAACATAGGAACAGTAGCCACTCACTGATCTTCTATCAGTCAATTCTCCTGTCCAACTTGCATCAGTGTAGATCTTTACTGATCTATCTTGATTTTTCCTGAATATAAGTCCAGCACCAGGTGTAAACTTCAAGAATCTAAGTATTCTCTTTACTGCTTCCATGTGTTCTTCCTTAGGATCACTCATATATTGACTGACTACACTAACAGAGTATGCAATATCTGGTCGTGTTAGAGAGAGATAAATTAGTTTACCAACTAACTTTTGATAGGTTTCTTTGTTTGTTGGATCTTCATTCTTTTCCTTGCTGAACTTGAAGGTTGGATCCATAGGAGTCTCGATTGGTTTGCGGCCTAACATTCCTGTTTCTGTAAGAAGGTCTAGCAAATATTTTCTTTGATTGATGATAAGTCCTTCTTTGGATCAGGCAACTTCCATACCAAGAAAATACCTCATGTTCTCTAGGTCCTTAGTTTCGAATTCTTTTTCCAAGTTCCCTTTTAATTCTTCTATTTATTTTTCATTGTTTCCAGTGATAATAATATCATCTACATATACTATTAACAGAGTCATCTTACCATTCGAGTCACCTTTCTTGAATAAAGTGTGATCGGCTTGACTTTGCTTAAATCCTCCTTGTATCATTGCTTTAGCAAATCTATCGAACCATGCTCTAGGTGATTGTTTTAAACCATATAGGGATTTCTCGAGTTTACAGACAGTATTTTTTATGAATTTTCCTTCTAGTCCCGGTGGTACCTCCATGTAAACATCTTCTTCCAGATTCCCATTTAAAAAGGCATTTTTAATATCCAACTGATGCAACTTCCAATCCATATTGATAGCTATTGATAACAAAATCCTAATAGTGTTCAACTTTGCAACAGGTGCAAATGTTTCCTGATAATCAATACCATAGGTTTGTGAAAAACCTTTAGCAACCAACCTTGCCTTATATCTTTCTATGCTCCCATCTGATTTGTATTTGATTGTGAAAATCCACCTACACCCAACAGCTTTCTTTCCATGTGATAACTCAGTCAGATTCCATGTATTATTCTTCTGTAAAGCTTTTATTTCTTCTTCCACTTCTTTTCTCCATTCTGGAATTTGGAGTGCTTCTGCCACATTTTTTGGTACCTTCTTACTATCAATGCTAGCCGTAAATGCCCTGAAATCAGATTGTAATTTTCCATACGCTACATATCTATTTATTGGATGTACAGTGCATTTTCTTACTCCTTTCCTGATGGCAATAGGAAAATCATCGATTTCAACATTTGTAGTATCTCTATTAGTTTTATTTTCAACATTATTGTTCTCGGTTTTAGCACTTCTATCTTCTGTTTCAGTAGTAGGAACAGGGTCTGTTTCAGCACTTTTAACTTCTGTTTCAGTGACAGGAATAGGATTTGTTTCAGCACCAATAATTTTTGTTTCAGTAGCAGGAATCGGGTCTAGTCTTTGGCTAATGCTAGGCTGGTCTGCAGTGGCCTTTTTCCTTCTCGAATATACATCGATTTGAGATGGTATATTTTTGGTCGAAGGACTAGGAAGCTGGGATAAAGGAGAGGATAATTCAGTGATTATATCCTCTCGGTTAGTCATATTATTTTCAGTAGGAGCTGAAATAATTGACTGATGAGAAATAGTAGTAGGAAAAGGGAAAATAGGTTGCTCAGGTATATGAACATGCTGAAATTCCTTAGAATTCTCTCCCTGAATTTCTGACCCAGAAAAATATGGTGCATCTTCAAAAAAGGTTACATCAAAAGAAACATAAGTTTTCCTTGTGGATGGAGAATAACATTTGTAGCCTTTTTGACTAGGAGAGTACCCTATGAAGACACATTTGACAGCTTTAGGATCTAATTTGCTGCGATGATGTTGGTGTATATGTACAAAGGCAGTACACCCAAAAACTCTAGGAGGAATGTTTGAATGTAAAGGTTTAAAGTGAGGGAAGTGGTCAAGAAGAATCTTACTAGAAATTTTGAACCCCAAAATTTTGCTTGGCATCCTATTTATGAGATAGGTAGCTGTTAGAATTGCCTCCCCCAAAGGTACTTAGGTGCACAGGCCGAGAAAAGTAGAGACCTTGTAACCTCTAGAATATGTCGGTTTTTTCTCTCTGCCACTCCATTTTGTTGGGGTGTATTGACACATGAAGTAAGATCAACTATTCCTTTTTCTCGAAAGAAAGAACCAAGAGAAGAACTTAAGTATTCACTCCCATTGTCACTTCGAAGTAGTTTTATTTTTGTGTCAAACTGGGTTGAAATTTTTTGGTAAAAGTTATTAAAGATGGTTTCTACTTCAGATTTGTCTTTCATAAGATAGACCCATGTGTTTCGAGTGTGGTCATCAATGAAGGAAATAAACCACCTATATTCAGACATAGTTTTGACAAAAGAAGGACCTCATATGTCACTGTGAATGATTGAAAATGGTGTTGTGGGTTCATATGTATTCGAAGCATAAGGTTTGCGAGAATGTTTTGCAAGCTGAAAAGATTCACAAGTAAAGAAAGATGGATTTTTATTAACGAATAAGTATGGTAACATCTTGGATAAATAAAAGAAATTTGGATGACCTAATCTATAGTGCCATAATAAAATCTCATTTGTACTAAGAGTGGAGAGAAAAACTTATTTCCTAAGAGAGGTAGGGAAGGTATAATGAGGAGAGATAGCAAATTACATGTAAACTTAGGGACATAGAGAACATTGTGAAGAGTTAAATTATTATTCAAGGTAACTGAACCACTTCCTTCGACTGGAGTAAGGGTATCATCAGCAATTCAAATTGCTGGAAGTGTAACAGCACCATAATTCTCCAAAATAGTAAAATCCCCTGTCATATGGTTTGATTCCCCAGAGTCCACTATCTATTGAACAGTGGATTTGAAAAAAAAAGTTACCTGCAGTAGCAACATGTGTAATGTTGGAAGATTGAGGTGTCATATTATTCAAAAGTTGTTGCAATGTGACAATTTGTTCCTTAGTAAAGGGACTCGACAATGATTCTTGGGTAGCCACATTAGCTTCATTTGGAACTTTGGATCGAGTAGGTTTGTCATGGAGTTTCCAGCATTGATCTTTCCAGTGGCCAGGCTTTCGACAGTGTTCACACCATGGTCGATTTCTCCTAGTTTGGTTCTTAGGATGAGAATTAGTGACAAGAGCTGTAGCATCTGGTTGAATTGGTGGTGCTATCACTGCTGTTTTTCCACTATCTTCTCTTCGAATTTCTGAAAAAACCTCTCGTACCAATGGAAGAGGTTTAGTTGCCAATAGTCTTCCTTTAGCCCCATCAAACTCTCCATTTAATCCAGATAAGAACTGAAAAATTCACCTCTGATTTTTCTGTTGACCATATAAAAGACTATCATCTTGACACTTCCACTCATTGTTCTCGTATAAATCAAGTTGCTGCCAATACTTGTTGAGAAGACCATAGTATTGCACAACTGAAAGATCTCCTTGTCGAAGATCTTTGATGAGATTTTTTATCCGAAAGAGTTCTGCAGTATTATCATTATTTGAATAGGTATCTCTTGCTGCTTCCCATATTTCTGCTGTTGTTTGATACAGCATGAAATTCTCCCCAACTTCAGGAAGCATTGAATTGATCAACCATGACATGATCATGGTGTTTTCACTCACCATGTGCTATACTTTGGATCTGTTTTTGTCGGAATGACCATGGAATTAGAGAGGTACTCAATCTTCCTTCTTCCAGTGATGTAGTCGTACTGACTGGGACCATGGGAGATATTTATTCCCATTCAATTTGTAGGTTGTTATCGGAGAAAGGGATGAATCAGACAATATATTTTCTGACTGTGAGGAATTATTCTGAGAACTAATCTCAGAAGAGGATTGATCTGGATTAGTCATGAGGAGAAACTAATCCGAGAAGAAGAAAAAAGAATTCAAATTGAGAGAAATTATGATCGCTCTAACTCTGATACCATGTAGAAAACAGAGTAAAATAGTCTCTGTTACTTATTTTATTACTGAGCCGAATGGCTTCTTATATAGACTCTTGTTACAAGAATTTTACAATAACTAAAAATAGGACTCTAATCTCTTAATGAGATAAGAGTTTCAACATACTAATAACTCCTAAAATATAGGAGTTAGTCCTAATTACTTAGTCCTATTAAATAGAATTTTATCCTAATAATAATATTATTATTTTATCTAACACTTATAACTAACAATTTGTTTTAATGGTCATTACTGTGTACCCAACGATACCGAGTTGAGACATACCATTCTCAGAGAGGCTTATAGTAGTCCCTATGTTATGCATCCTGGAGAAGATAAAATATCTCAGAATCTAAAACAAAGATACCGTTGGGTAGGTATGAAAAAGGATATTTCAGACTATGTATCTAGATGCTTGACCTTTCAGTAGGTGAAAGTAGAACATCAACATCCTTCTGGTCTTTTACAACCTATCAAAATTCCAGAGTGAAAATATGAGCGAATCACGATGGAATTTGTTACCGATTTGCCTCTAACCCCATCTAGAAAGGATTTTTTCTAGGTTGTTGTTGATAGACTCACAAAGTCAACTCACTTTATATTTGTTCGGGTCACTTATTCTTTGGAAAAGCTGGCTAGATTGTATATTTTTGAGATTAACAGACTACATGGGGTACCTTTATCCGTCATTTTTGATCGAGATTCGAGGCTTAATTCCTATTTTTGGACAACTTTATAGTCTACTTTGGTTACTCGTCTGAATTTCAGTACGTCTTTTCATCCTCAGACATATTGTCAGTCTAAGTGAGTGATACAGATCCTGAGGATATGTTACGGGGTTGTATGTTAGACTTCCGAGGCAGTTGGGAAGATTTCTTACCCATGGCAGAGTTTGCGTATAATAACAGTTACCAGGCTAGCCTTCGTATGGCACCTTATAAGGCTTTATATGGTCGTAAGTGTCGTATACCTATCTGTTGGACTGAGTTGTATGATCGGAAGACTTTGGGTCCCGAATTGATATAGAAAACTAAGGAGACTATCAGATTGATCCGAGATCGCTTGAAGGAAGCTTTTTATAGACAAAAATCTTATGCTAACCGGAGAAGAAAAGATATCGAGTCTGAGGTTGCTGACCAGGTTTTCTTAAAAGTCTCTTCATGAAAGAAAGTTCTAAGATTTGGGCGTAAGGGCAAGTTGAGCCCAAGATACATTGGACCCTACCGTATTCTGAAAAGAATCGGTCCTATTGCATATCAGCTCGAGTTTTCTCCTCAGCTTAGTCGTATCCATGATGTTTTTCATGTATCCATGTTGAGGCAGTACCATCCAGATCTGAGTCGCATTATTTAGGTTCAAGATGTTGAGTTACGTCCAGATTTGTCTTATGAGGAGGAACCTGTTCCGTATCTCCATTGTTAAAGTTCAGTGGAGAAACCGTAGCCTTTCTGAGGCCACCTAGGAGATCGAGAAATCAATAAGGGAACGGTTCTCGCATCTTTCAGTTCAGGTAAATTTTACCTTAAAAAAATAAAAGGATAAGAAGTGTGGTTATGAGGTTTTGTTCATTAATTACTTCAGATTCTTTCATTTCCTTCATGAGTCCGTTCATCTACTCCGCCAAATACGGATACCCCCCCATGAGCTTTCGCAATGTTGTTAATCAATTCCATAATAAGTAGTGTTTTACCTACCCAAGCCCCCCAAATAGTTCGATTTTTCCTCCAAGATGATAAGGAGCTAAAAGATCGACTACTTTAATTCCTATTTTAAAATAGATAATTTTGTATCTAATTGTATAAAAGCAGGTGCGGGTTTATGAATAGGGGATATTGTACGAGTATCTACAGGACCTAAATTATCAACGGGCTCCCCAAGCAAGTTAAAAATTCGTCCTAGGGTCGCTCCGTGATTAGTACTCAAAAGTTCTCATTTTCATATCACTTTCCCACTCGATTATTGTTAATAATAATGATAATATTTGATAAAACTGCTTATTTTCCATTTTTCATCATCTCAATACGGAGTTCTTGAAGTTACCTATTTTGGCATAAAACAGATACATTTGATAGTTTTCTTTCTTATACAGAAAACTACATCACAAGAGTTGCAAAACAAGAGGATGGATGTTGGAAAACAAAGCTGGAATGCAGATAAGCACCCGCCACGGCAAACGATACCGCGGCAGCACCTGAAGAACAAATATTTATATGATAGGCGATCTGAAGAGAAAAAATAAGGTGAAAGTTTTAAGACAAGCGGCATAAAAATTAGAGTTGAGAAACACACGAAAAGTCAAGGTTAAAGGTCACGCAGGAAAAAAATCCTTATAGGAATAAACTAGTCCTACTTATGTTTTACTCCAAGTTATATTCCTACTTTGGAAAGGTTTGCCCTAGTCCAAGCCTATATAAACCATAGCCTATGTAGAGAAGAGATATCTCGAAATTAAGTGTTCATACAAAAGCCCTAAACTCCTCCATCGTTCCCTAGGGTTTAGGTTAGTTTGTGGAGTAGTTCTGGAAGAAAGTTTGTAATTTGTTTAGTTATTAATGAAAATTCAGAATTCATAGTTTATTCTCTCTTGGTATTTACTCTTCTCGCATATGAGCTCGAAAAATAAGTATGTAAGAAAAACTCATTTGCCTAGCATCGGGAGATGTAGGTTCATGAAACGAGAGAATACGGTCTTTGCTCATGGGCATTGAGTAATCCGTCAAGGATTTCAGCGACTAACAAGATACATGTGTTTGGTTGTTGTCCGCCCTTGATTCACGTCGGGGGGTATTATCAAGATGTGAGTTTCAACAGTTCTCTTCGCTTAGGGATAAGGAAGAAGATATACAAGGATGCTCTTTTCGAACTATGAGTTGTTGAATTGTCGACAAGGCATAACCACGCCTAGGTAGATGCGGCGACCCTTAGTACGATCCGCCGAGGCGACAGTTCAACCCTATTGCATTATAAGAACGAGACTATTACATTCTAATTTCACACTACGAAGCACTCTAACCTGCCCCAATTTTCCATACTTGATTTCTTGATCACTTATCTTTATTGTTTTAATTAGTTTTATCTTAGTTATAATTCAACCTTTCAATTTATTTGTGTCTTTAGTTTTCATAGTGCAGTCATAAGAAGTAGTAAAGTCGACAGAGTCCCTTTGGGATCGATATTTTAAATATTAAAATTTGACAAAGGTGGAATTAACAGGACTCCATAGCCTCCATCAGATTTGGCGTCGTTGCCGGGGACTGACGCTCAATTTTACTACCAATTATTTTTGCACCTTTTTAATTATTTTAGTTTATTTTATTTAGTTTTAGTTTAACTTCCAAAGGTTGTTTTGTGCATGACAAAGTCCAACCCTACCATTGATCAATACCTTTACGATCCAGAAATCGAAAAAACATCACGAGATCTGAAATGAAGGGCACGCCATAGAATGAACGTAGAACTTGTCCAACAAAACAACGCGGGTATGAACGCCGCCGCGACAGACAACCGCGGTGCTTTCGCAGTTGTTGATCTAGTAAATATTCTAACATAGGAACGCGCTCGAACTGTTTGAGATTATTTAAAGGAAGATTTAGATGGGTTAACTCCTACTGTTGTAATGCATAACATAGAGGCAGAGCACTCGAACTAAAACCAGTCATGTTCAACATGATCAACATCCTAGACCAGTTTGGGGATTCGGCCAATGATGATGCTCGGCAGCATATTAAGTCTTTTTTGGAAATTTGTAATTCGTTTAAGTTACCGAGAGTCTCAACCGACATCCTTAAGCTGAAATTATTCCCCTATTCACTGAGGGATAAGACAAAATCTTGGTTAAACAACCTCCAACTGGGATCGTTCAACTCATGGACAGAACTATGCCAAAGCTTCCTTGCCAGATTCAGTTACACCAATATGACTGATAAACTCAAAAACGACATAACATCCTTTAGGCAAGACGAAGACGAATCAATGTATGAGGCTTAGGAAAAATACAGAGAACTATACAGAAAATACCACATGCATGGTCTGCCTGAGTGGACCCAAGTATCTATCTTCTACAATGCAGTTAACACCCCTACGAGGATGATGCTTGATGCTTCCGCCAAAGGTACTCTCTTAGACCGCCCACCCCAAGAATCAGGACGAACCAAATGAATGCCAAAGAATTGAAGTTAAAAGTGAGTTTAACTTCAACACAGAAACAGGCTACCTAAACAAACCCTACCGAAGCAACCTCTACCGAGGCAACACTCCCCTTGATCAGAAATACATTATAAAGAAACCACCTGACGAGGAGACAACAACCGAGAAATCAACTTCTCCTCCATCCAAAAAAGGGAAGATGGTTACTGCTAGAGACGTGACATATTACACTCCTGTAGCAACCTAATTTTCTATATCTCTATCCCTATTTACTTTTATGTTTTAGGAATTAATTTTTAGTTTTCAGTTTAGGAATTAGATTTTTAAAATTCTTGCAATTAAGTTTTTAGATTAATTTTAGTATTTCCATAGTTTTTATTAATATTGTTACAGTTATTTAGGTACCAATAAAGAATGAGAAGCCATGAAGCACATAAAATGGTCATAAAATCAAACTCATCGTCCCACCTAAGAAACGGCCAAGGCGGTTGGCCACCCAAAAGCAAGTGATGGTAGGTTTGCTGCTATAAGACTTCATCTCCCCCTTTTTATTTCATATTTCTTCATTATTGTTTTCCAAGTATAGTTTTTAGTTTCTTTCTCAACAAACTCCACACAAACTGATGACCCTCGGGATATAGAAGAGGCTAGACGCGACATATAAATATTGGTTTATCTTTTCCTTACCTCCTAAATTTTATCTTGTCTTTTACCGTTGCCTTGTGTTCATATACATGCATTGAGGATAATGCATCCCTCGAGTTTGGGGAAATATTGGTCCTATTATAAGATGAAAAAAATCTGCTATGTATAAAATATTGGATTATCTAATTACTGTCGTAATTTCTTTCTTTACAGCAATTACAGTTTCATGTAATTTTTTTAAGTCTGTTGAATTTTATTGAAACTACCTCGACAGCAATATATTCTCCAATCGCCGCAGCAGTATGCACCATTCACCAGACTTGAAATCAAAAAGGTCTCTGATGATTAGTACTTAGGATCAGACTATGAGCCTGAAAATATATAAACACTGCTAGAGTTGATTTTAAAATTCTTTTCTTTGAAAAGCAACAAGGAATTAGGTTTATATTTCAACTAAAGGTGCCTATCACCGGCTCTAGTAAAAGTCCATAGAAGGTGTCCATCATTGGCTCTAGGACTTAACCTTTTTCCCACTTACTAGAGGTGCACGAACTGGCTCTAGTAGGAATAATTAAACACTTGAGGTGCCCGAAACTGGCTCAAACAATATAAGTATATAACAATATATACTTATATAGCAATTAGGAAAAAGAAAGAAAAAGAATTTTTAGAAAAATCTAATTCGGAAGTCTTGAGCTAGAAAAAGGATTAGAACTTAGAAAATCATCTTTGACACAGCTACGCACGCACTCACCAAGACTCATAGTACAGTTCCGAGGAATTCCTAGAAATAAGAAGAGGCCGAGTCAAGAAAAGAATTCTTCCGCGGTAGGCAGGACGATATATTACTTTAAAATTCCTTACTTAAAAATTATCCTTTGCATTTCTTGAGGACAAGCAATAGTTCGAGTTTGAGGGTGTGATGAGCACTCAAAATTCCTCATTTTTATATCATTGTCCCACTTGATTATTGTTAATAATAACGACAATATTGGATAAATCTGTTTATTTTCCATTTTCCAGCATCTCAATATGGATTTCATAAATTTATCTATATTTGACCTAAAACAGATGTATTTGATAGTTTTCCTTCTTAGATAGGAAACTACATCACAAGAGTTTCCAGACAAGAGGAAGGACGCTTGAAACCAAAGGGAATGCAGATAAGCACCCGCCACGACAACCGATACCGCAGCAGCACCTCAAGAACAAATATTGATATGATAGGCGATCTGAAGAGAAAAATAAGATAGACGTTTTAAGACAAGAGACAAAGAAATCAGAGTTGAGAAACACACGAAAAGTCAAGGTAAAAGGTCACGCAGGAAAAAAATCCTTATAGGAATAAACTAGGAAATAAAATAAATATCTATTATTTATGTACTTAACTTGTGTTTTACTCCAAGTTATATTCCTACTTTGGAAAGGTTTGCCCTAGTCCAAGCCTATATAAACCATAGCCTATGTAGAGAGGAGATATCTCAAAATTAAGTGTTCATACAAAAACCCTAAACTCCTCCATCGTTCCCTAGGGTTTACGTTAGTTTGTGGAGTAGTTGTGAAAGAAAGTTTGTAATTTGTTTAGTTCTTATTAATACAAATTCAGAATTCAGAATTTATTCTCTCTTGGTATTTTCTGCACTAGTTACAATATTGGATATTCTATTTGTACTACTTACAAATAAAGCAACGAATGCAAAAAAAATATTTCACAATAGGAAGTTTGTTGCCGCGGCAGTGCACTATGTCAGAGCCGCATAATTCCTAACGGGCAGAAACAATGCAACGGCTCTCTATTGAGAAATCCGCCGCGGTAGTAACTGTTCAGCAAGGTAGTAAATGCCTAATGGCTAATTTTTAACAGTCATATTTTTTTACAGACTATATTAAACAGCTCTCTTGCTTAAAATTACCCACTCTTGCATTCTTGCTAATCTTTTTTCTTTCACAATCTTGCTCTCCATTACTTTAAGCTCTCATCTACTTCTCGAAATTCTCATCAATCTTTTCAAGTACTCCAGATTTCGCTCAAGGAATTCAATAACTAAAATCATGGCCGCTTACAACCGCTTTTACCCTGCTGCCATTTAAGAGCGATTCAACCGTTCTTTTGTTGCTCGACAGTTATGGAAAGAGCAAAGATTTCAGCACTTGGATGAAGATAATTACGGCATCGAACAGTTCTTGTTCGACAAAATCAAATACCAAGATTGGGAAATCGTCTGTCTCTAACCTCCCCCAGCGAATGCCACGATCGTCCGAGAATTTTATGCTCACATGCCGAGCGAAGGAAATTTATATGTTCACTGTCGAGGGAAGCCAGTCGCCCTTAATGCCGACGCAATCAACCAACGTTATGGCCTCACTCCGTTGTCCAATGCACATAGTTATTTTGAGGCGGAGGTCACCGATGTCGACTTCAAGCTAATCAAAGATGATATTTGTTACAATGATACCCCTTGGGAGACCGGTAACCATAGAGGATCCGTAACAAGATTGAGCCTCAAACCCGAGGCTAAGATGTGGTTTACCTTTGTCAAAAGACGTCTAATGCCCACATCACATAACAACACAATCGATAAGAGACGTTTGGTGCTCATCTAGTCCATAATCAACAAGAGGACCATCAACGTTGGAGAAATTATTCTCCAAGAAATTTATGATGCGGTAAGAAAGACAAGGATCCTTTATGTTTTCCTTCTTTAATCTTTGCCTTGTGTATTGCTGCAGGTGTACCAGTCGAGGCTACAGACGAGTACACACCGAATCGGCAGGGATAGACAAGAGATTTCTGCCGCCGAGTTATGTAGATCACACAGGCAAAACCTATCCAGGCAACATCGCAGTATTTCAAAGAAGACTTCACTTCCGAAGGGCAGTACTCAGCAGAAGCACCAGCCTCCGCCGAGACACCTGCCGCAGCAGACCCGTACCAAGAAATTCTGCAGAGGATGGCAGCCATGGACCTTCGCCAGCAACGCTACATGGAGTACCAGCGCGACTTCAACACATCTCTCGCCAACATGATGATGACAAGCTTCCCAAATCAAGGGGCGCAATTCCCAGAATTCCCAGCTAACATCTTTGTCATCGGAGCCCCTTTTACCGAGACAACACCTGCCCCAGGGCCACAACCATTTTTCCAACCATGGCCGCCTTAATAGTTTTATGCTACCGGATCCTTCAGACCGGCAAGATCTGCCGGAGTATCCTTTTCCAGCCAACGGCCGTCCAAGAGGCGAGCTGTTTTTAACTCGCCTCAACGGGAACCAATCCCTATGCCCAATCTCAGTAGAGACACTATGTCTCGCGAGATTGACGAATACCACAGTTTGTCACATGAACAAACAATATCCACTGCCACGATAGGGGGCGGGACAGAAATCATGTAAACAGAAAATATGGACGAAGTGGAAGAAGGAGATGAAGTTACTGCACCAACGCACGCACACCGCCCAGTCGAGTTCAGCCGCATCGGCAAGCCAAACAAAAACAATCGCCAGCACAAGGATCTAGACGAAAGGCGTTAGTAGCACGGCCTAGGAGACTGCTCTGTACAAGCAGCTCCTCGGAATCGTTATAAATAATTTTTATGCTTTTGTCTATTTCCTTATTACAATTGTTGTTTACCTTATATGTTGAGAATTGAGGAAAATGCTCGGTTTGAGTTTGGGGGTATTGTAGGTGCAGAAGCACTGCCAAGGCAATCCATTGCCGCGGCATTACCATGAAAAAAGGGAGTAATTTTTTCATAATTTTTTTGTAATACTCTCTTTTCTTGAATTACTATTTTTAATCTTGCACTGCTCTACATCAGCTTTGCTTTAGTTTACTCCTTTAAGGCTATAGAAATCTTTCTCCTTACCATGCCCAAGTTCTGTTTTGAAGGGATAACCATAGGATACTCATGGAATAAAACTTAGAAGCTTACTTTAGGGTTAGAAAGAAAATAAACACTTTTTGGACTTGTTTGATTTAGGAGTTCTTTTAATGAACTTAGGTGATAAAGGCTTAGAATCTTTTGGAAAAATAACTAGAGGTGCACGAAACTGGCTCTATTTTTGCTCTCCTTCATTCTAGAGGTGCCTGAAACTGTCTCTAGTATACTAAAGTTCGCTTAAAATAAAATAAAATAAAATATAGAAAACACATATCTTGAGGTGCCCAAATTGGCTCAAGACTTGTTGTTTTAAGGAGATAGCTTTAATCCAAAATTCTATTTATCTTGAAGTTAGAGTTTATCTAAGAAAGCCTTGAATCAACCTTGTCCATAAAACGCACACAATCATATAACCTTATAGCTTGTTTCTTAGTAAAAGTCCTTGGGTAAATTAGTGGCTAAAATGGAGAGAAACATGACCATGGTGGGGAGAATAGATGGAAAAGTAAGACCAAAGGGAAATAAGGTTCGGTAATTTGATTTCTTGCATTGCTTGAGGACAAGCAATAATTCGAGTTTGGGGATATTTGATGAGTCCCTAAAAGAAAGTTATTTACTACCCTTCTCATGGTACTTTATGCATTTATTATACACAAACTTGAACTGAAATATGGGCTCTTTGCACAATATTGGATATTCTATTATCACTACTTACAAAGTCAAAATTTATAGAGAATGCAGATATTATTACATATTATGTACACGAAGGGATATCCAGGGCTGAGGCAGTAGAGAAGTAGTGTTGAGGCCAAGGCAGGGACAAGGTCGCGGCAACATCCAGAGTGGCAACATCAACATTGTAGGCGAATAAAAGACAAAAATATAAAGAACATTCTGGAAGATACAACGCACCAATTGGACCAGGCTAGCACACTAAAAGTCCAAGTCAAAGATCGAACGGGAAAAGCTTTCTAGAAGGTTGCAAACTTGGAAATATCCGATCTCATGAAGAACACTTATTTCCTACTCCAAGTGAGAGTCCATTTAGGAAAGGTTTGCCCTAGGTTAAGACTATATATAGCCTAGCCGACCATATTGTTAAGGGAGCCGATTTTAGAGAAACCCTTCCCCTAAGATTTGTACCTATCGACATATCTTAGGGATAGGTGAAGGTTGTGGATATTAGTGAGAGAAGATTGTTTCTTGTTTCTTTGTTCTAATGCAATAATAATATCAAAGTTTACTTATCCTATTGTAATTACTTGTTCTTGCATTCAAGCTCGAGAGAGAAGTTTGTAAGTAATATATTTATCTAGCATCGAGAGGTGTAGATTCATGAAAGGGATAAGTACGATATCGACGATACTAACTCGGCCTAGAGATAGGTTAAGAGTTTCAGAAGCTAAAAGAAGTGTTGGATTGGTTGATGATTATCATTGATTCACGCCGAGAGGTATCGTCAAGGATCAGTCATCAACAACGCTCTGACTTAGAGATAAGCGGAGTCAACTACGGATACTTTACTGAACTTTGATGCATCTGCCCAAGAGCAAGAGATTGTCACGGCAGAAAACACTAACGCTGCTGAGATTATATCTGCAGTATGGCCGAAGCAGTGTTGTGTAATTGTATTGGACAAGAAAAAGATCAATCGAATCCACTAATTGGCGCAGTTGGATCCTACCCACTTTCTCTATATCGTTCTCAATCCTATATTTTATGTTTTGTTATTTAGTTACTTTGTTAAACAAATCCACTTATCTGTGTTTCTACTTTATCTTTCAGGAGCAAGGGAACAAGGGGAGACATATTAAGTATACCAATCCCTGTGGAGACGATACACGATATACTTATCACTTTATTACTTGCGATGTATACACTGCACAGTTACACTATTATTACACGCATCAACAGCTCTAACTCGATTATTTCCTAATAATTGTTGTACCTCACAAGTTACATTAATTTTTTGATCGATGGTATCTCGACCCTTAACTACTAAAGCATTGTAAATATTACGCATCTTGCCTGGGGGAAAGGCTACATCCAGTACTGAACCCACAACCACCAGCTTATTTGACCGGGTACCCAGATACTTGAGCTATCAAACTCTTGTGTATTGAACTCACTCACCTTGCTTTTAACTAGTATCAGTTTGGATAATAATAATAAAAATAATAATAATATTTGAAATAATAAACCCTTAAAACATATTGAAAACCAAAAGGGCATGTCAGATCTAGAACCTTTCACCATATTCGAACCAAAAAACTCTTCATCTCCCTAACACCCTCAACCATCGTCGATCTCCATCATCGGTCGCCCGTGGGTGTCACTTTCGACACCTCACGAACCGCCACCTTATCCCGATAAAACCCCCTCCACCAATGCACTGAGCCGCCGCCTGAATCGCCCGGATTTTAGGCTGAAAGCCTTGTAAGTTTTAGGGTTTGAACACTTTCAAAGATTCGTTCTTCTCGGCCACCATCGATGTCGTTAAGGCGTGTCGTCAATCCTGTCGTGTTCCCTGTCCAAGGCCAACCAAAAGACCTCTAACCTTGCACCCATCCGACGTCGGCAAGCCTCTCATCGGAGAAGACTGGTCCGGTTAGGGAAAAGGTAAGATTTTGGGTTATTTCGGTCAATTTTTCCAGTTTGTTCATCTTGAAAGTGGTTTTTTATGGATCTGGAGAATTTTTCTAACCTGAAGAACTATTTTTCCGACCGTTATGGCCGCGCGTGGCCTCCACACGCTGCCGGGGCAATTTTTAGCCTTCCTAGACGGTGGCCTAGAGCCGGCCAATCCAAATCGGCCTGAACCTTGCCGAACCGGTCAACCCGTCCCGACTCGTTGACTGACCTGACTCGTTGACCAGTGATGTCAACATGACATCAGTGTTGACTGATGACGTAGCTGCTAACATGGTTGTTGACGTCAGCTTTGACTTTGTTAACGTTAGCTATGAATTTGACCCAAAAAGTCAAATTTTTTCGAAATGCGAACCCAAAAGCCTCCAAATTGGACTTTAAAGTTTCGAATCAAACTTTTCTTTTAAGTTAAGTCTAGTGTTTTAATTTGAGTCTAATATCGATGCCTGTTTAATATTAGGATCTTATAGTCCTCCCGATCGAGTATCGACCCAGCCCGGTTTCTCCTATTTTGATTAGTCTCGAGATCCGATCGTGACTCGGTCTAGTACTGCTGCAGAGCGAGGCTCGAACCCCCAGTATACCACCTGTCTGGTTTTGCCCATTTTGAGGTGTGTTCCATGTGTGTTATATGATTGTATACTATTGTTTTTTCTGTTTTAAACGAACCTACCATGTGCACATGACTGTTTTCCTGGATTTTACATAGAAATTTATTTTTGAACTTTAACCATGTTCGTATTTTGTTTTTACTGTATGCCTGAAATATCTTGTATGATATTTTCTGATTTGGTATATACATGATATCTGATTATTTCCTGGTACTGCTATCATTATTCCTGCTATTACTACATGTCTGTCACTTTAGGATTGGGATGATGTGTAGTGCCTGAGATTCGGTTCAGCCTTGATCCAGCTGATAATTCTGTCTGTTTACGCTTCCTAGCTTCGATTAGGGTAATCCCGCCTGTTATCGGTTATTGTGTTGTAGCCGGGGTAATTCCACATGTTTCCCTAAGGAAATTCCTTAGGTCAATACCTTCGTCCTATCGGGCTTAGGTTAATGCATGTATCAGATACTGTTCTGGGAATTGTATCTAGGAGTTCGGTTAGAGGGTAGAATATCATATATACATGATCTGTTTTTTGATATTACTATTTATTTGATTTTTACTTGTAATTTGTATGCACTGTTGGAACACACTAGGTTTTGTAGCTCATACCCATTTTCTTTCCCCCTTTCAGATATCAGTAGATAGACATCCCGATTTGGCACTTGGAGGATCTATACCTTCCCGATTATAATTTAATTTGATGTTCAAATCTTCCAGATTTTAGTTAGGGTGACATGTGCCTCTATTTTTCTACTGATGTGTCTATATTTTATTACTGATTGGTTTAAACCTATTATATTTTGTCACCAGAAATATGAATTATTTTGTGAACAATGTTTTAAACGTATTCTATTTTGAGATTGACGATTTTATATTGTCATGTTGATTTATAGTTGAAACAATCATTATGATGGAGCTTTTACCAGTACAGGTTTCATGATTTTAATTTGAGTCATGATTTATGTTTAAAGATTGAATTGTTATTTTCATTATCAATCATTTTGATTTTACTTGAAACTTGCTTTATATTTATTTGGAAAAAATGGTAACTCTAGGTCGGGCTTTCCGTATAGGCCAACCTAGGTGGTTACATTACTAATAATAAGATTCTGATGGTATTCAATTTTTCAATTGGAGAAAAAGTCTCTTGGTAGTCAATCCAAAGTTCTGAGAGAAACCTTTAGCAACCAACCTTGCCTTGTATCTTTCTATACTCCCATCAGAATGGTATTTTATTTTGAATATCCACCTACATCCAACAGCTTTCTTCCCATCTAGCATCTCTATCAGATTCCAAGTATTATTCTTTATCAGGGCTTTTATCTCCTCCTCTACTACTTTTTTCCATTCTGGAAACTGAAAAGCCTCTACCACTGTTCTTGGTATTTTTTTTATTGTTTATACTGACAGTAAAGGCTCTGAAGTTTTGTTGTAACTTCTCATATGTTACAAGAGTTTGACTTAAACTAAAACTCTCTAATAAATAAAGACTCTTTATCTAGTAGGATATAATCCTATTCGACTTTAACATCAACCTAATAGTCTCCTACCGACATTAACAATTGATTCTCCTACTCAAATTGGTAATGTTTCTTGTCTACAAACCTCTTCTAAAAATTTATGGATAGTAGATTCTGGTGCTACTGAACATATGATAGGGGATAAGAACCTTTTCTATCAACTTACGGAGCAACAGTTTCCAAGCAATATTAAAACAGCTGATAGGACAAACACTAATGTTGATGGAATAGGCACAGTTTGTGTGAATGAAAATATTACTTTTTCCTCTGTCTTATATGTTCCTAATTTACAGTGTAATCTGTTATCAGTGAGAAAATTGTGCAAAGAACATAAGTGCTTTACTATATTTAACGTTGTTGGTTGTTTATTTCAGGAAGTGAAATTGGGAAAATCGATTGGCAGTGCTAGTTTGTATGGTGGACTTTACATCATTGAAGGTTTTCCTCTTAGAAGACAAGTACAACCAAGTTGCACTTTTTTCTTTAAATAAATCAAATTTAGATTCTAGTGATGTGCTATTATGACATTTTAGGCTTGGACAACCAAATTTTATTTATCTCCAAAAATTATTTCTAGATTTATTCATTAATAAAGATCCTTTATTATTTTCTTGTGATGTATGCCAACTTGAAAAACATAAAAGATCATCCTATCCTACTTCTTCTTATAAGACATCTACACCTTTCTCTTTAATATAGAGTGACATTTGAGGTCCTTCTACTGTTAAAAATATTACTGGGGTTAGGTGGTTTGTCTCCTTTATAGATGATCATACTAAGATCACTTGAACTTTTTGGATGAAAAATAAATCTGAGACTGAAAATATCTTCAAAGCCTTATACTTCATGGTAGAGAACCAGTTTAATAGTAAAATCAAGATTCTTAAGAGTTATAATGGGGTGAGTTTTTTACTAATACCATATGGAATTTTTTTAAAGACAAAGGTATTCTTCATATAAGTTATTGTGTAGATACTCCTTAACAAAATAAAGTGGCTGAGAGAAAAAATTGACACCTTTTGAAGGTTGTTCGATCATTATTATTATGTTTTAATATTTCTCATTCTTTCTCTGGGGAGAGGCTTTACTACATATCACATTTTTTATCAACAGGTTGCCTAACAGAATTCTAGGATTCAAAACCCCTAAAGAAATTTTTCTTCAAACCTTTTCTTCTTTTAAACCTTTGTCTTGTAACTTGCCTCTTAAAATATTTGGTTCAACTGCATTTGTTCATGTTCATAAGCATTTTAAGGGAAAATTAGATCCTAGGACAGTTAAATGTTTCTTCCTGGGATGTTCTAACAATAAGAAGAGCTTTAAATGTTACTCCCTAATACATAAAAAAAATTCATTTTCATGGATTTCACATTTCATGAATATTTGTCTTATTTTTTAGATACTAAAATTCAGGGAGAGAGTTATGATAAATTTCAATCTCCTACTATCACTTTACCACTTGATGAACCAAAACCAGTTCAAAATAATTATATTCCAAAACTTGTTCTTGAAACTTCAGAACCAACTAAACACATGACTGAAACACTACCTCCTGCACTTAATACTCTTTCGGAGAACCAACTTGAAAAAGAATTTCGTTTCTATACAAGGAGGAAAAAGGGTCCGGATCAGAAAACTACAAAAACTAGGACTACTCAAGAAATGGAATCAATTCCACTATCCTTGAAGAATGAAGGTATGAAAAATTCTAATGATACTCTTGACGCTCTTATTGATACATCTAATCTACCTATTGCCTAAAAGAAAGGTGTCAGAAGATGTACAAGTCACCCTATCCAGAGATATATGGCCTATGAAAAATTAATGCCATCTTTTTAAAGACTTTAATGCCAAAATTAACAAAGTATAGATTCCAAAAATAGTGTATGGAGCATTACAAGATCCTAGGTAGACGAAAGCTGTTGAGGATGAATTTTAAGCTTTGGAGAAAAACAAAACCTAGATAATGACATATTTATCTCCCGGGAAGAAGGTAGTAAGCTGTAAATGAGAGGATTTACTCAACCCTATGAGATTAATTATCAGGAAATATTTTTTCCTATAGCAAAACTCAACAGTGTGAGAATTATTTTATCTCTTGTTGCAAACCTAGATTGACCACTACATCTACTTGGTGTAAAAAATGCATCCCTTAATGAAAATTTGGAGGAGGAAGTTTACATGCATAGGTCAACTGGTCTAAGTGGCAGTTCGAACCAAGTTTGTAAGCTAATGAAATCATTATATAGCCTAAAACAATCACCTAGGGCTTGATTTGGTAGATTTACTAAAACCATTTTGAATTTTGGTTACTATCAATGTCAATTTGACCATACTTTATTCATAAAGACTTCTCCAGGGAATAAAACGACTATCTTAATAGTCTATGTTGATGATATAATTGTTGGATATTAGTTTAGGAAGATAAGTTCCTATTTAATAGGAATCTATCGAATAGAGATATTAATTATTTAAGAGATATCTTAGGAAGAGATAAGTTAGGAGTTATATTAGGAAGAGATTTCTTAGTAGTTTATTTAGGGATCTTTATTTATTTTAACTCTTAAGAGATAAGAGTTTATGTTTAGTAAGATTTCTTAGTCTTGAAGTCTTGTAAATAAGTCTATATATTTAGACTTTTTTCTATTGGAATATACACGACAGAGAGCATTAATTCCTCTGTTTCTACAATAATCATCCTAGGTGATGATGATCAGGAAATCAAAAGGCTAAAAGGGTTATTGGCTAATGAATTCAAATTGAAAGATTTGGGACATTTGAGATACTTCTTGGAATGAAAGTAGCAAGGTCAAAATCTAGAATTGTAATAAATGAGAGGAATACATTTTAGATCTTCTTTTAAAAACAAGAATACTAGGGTGCAAGCCAATAGACACGCTATGTAGTCAAACTTAAAACTTAGGATTGATGACCAAAGAGTCCCTACAAATAAAGAGCAATACCAAAAACTAGTGGGTAAGCTCATTTATTTATCACTCACTAGACCTGACAATGCTTTCCCAGTGAGTATTGTCAATCAGTTCATGAATAATTCTAAAGAAGAACAACTTAAAACATTAATGAGGATCTTAAGATACTTGAAGATGACTCCAGAACATGAGATAATTTTTACTAAAAATAACAGAAAAAAGATAAAAATCTTTACAGATGCAAACTGGGTAGGAGAGCTAACAGCTGGGAGATCTACCAATGGTTATTTTGCTCGAGTATGGGAAAATTTAGTGACTTGAAAAAGCAAGAAACAACAAGTAATTTCGAGAAACAGCGCAGAAGTAGAATTTAGAGCTTTGGCAAATAGAATATGCGAAGGAATTTGGATTCAGAGGCTACTATCAGAGTTAAAATTGAATTACAACAAAGAATTTGAGTTTTACTGTGACAATCAATCTACAACTAACATTGTGAAAAATCCAGTGCAACATGACAGGACAAAGCATGTGGAACTGGATAGGCACTTCATCTTAGAGAAAATCACAAGTGGAGTGGTTAAGCTGAATTACATCCCAACTCATGAACAATTGGCATATATGCTTACTAAGGCACTTTCAAAAAATGCCTTTGGCAAGCTTACTTTCAAGATGGGACTATACAATATCTACTCACTAGCTTAAGGGGAGTGTAGATAAACACGTACTCTAAGAGTTGTGTTTTACTTAGGAATTCAGAGTTTTATTTTACTTAGGAATTAAGATTGCATTAGGAGTTCTATTTAGTTTATTTCTCTAGTAGTAAGAGTCCAGCTTAACTAGGGAGTTAGAGTTCAAATTAAATATTGTAATTAGTCCTATAAAAGGAACTATAAGACTGTAATCGAAATCAAGAAATAAGAGAAACAATTTTCTCTAAAACTTACACCCAATTATTTTTTTAATCTGATTCGACTCAAACCTAAAAAATATTAAAAAAATTCAACCCTATCAAATCAGATCGAATCAAAATTCATTAAATTCGAGTTTTTTTTCATTCCTACTAACCCTCGAGGATTTCACAAGTAAATTTTAAAACAACCAGACATTTTGATGTCCATTGAATTAAAATCATAAGCTTTAAAGTATGACAAATATATTACATGTAATTTTTTACAAGATATTACATGTAATTTTTTACAAGATATTACATGTAATTTTATCTCTTTCTTTATTTTTTGTTTTTAATAAAAATAATTTTATTATTATGTTCCGTTTATATTTATCTTTTGATATATTATTTTATTTTTTTACGATCGTTTAATAATTTTTAAATTTTTATTTTTAAAATTGAATTTGATAATATCATAATTAATTACGACGACACTTCTTTATAATCAAGATGATATTTCTTTATAATCCCGGACTATCGAATTAAATTGGATACATAATTTGTATTTATGAATAGTTTCTCGCAACACTTGATTCTGATTTATTGTTTTTCAATGTTTTTAATAGCTTAATTCTCTTTTGTGATTCATTCGTCAATACAATCAGATTTGTTCGTATTTATTTTTATTTAAGTCTTTTGGTTCAAGTTTTAACCTTTTTATGTATGATTTTTTTATGATTTAAATGATTAATTTTTTGGTTCAAATTACGGTAAAACCTCAATAAATTAATTTTTGGGTTTAGGACTGAAAATTTTAGTAATTTAAAAAGAATATTAATTTATTGAGTATTAATTTATATAGATTTTACTATATATATTTTAGTTTACAAACCTTTAACGTAGTTCTGGACATTTTATCTAATGAAAACAATTAACTAAGACTCAGCATTTCATAACATATAACCTACAAACCTGACCATAGTGGAACTTACCTAAGCTTGGTCCATAAATCGAATATTTGATCCGAATATTTATTTTCTCAAATTTATGTTTAATCTACCAACTATTATGGAATACAAGATCCTCTGAAAACACATAAAAGCAATCTAACTATACTATTCGTTACATGCTAGTGTTTGAGACTCAAACTCAAGCCAACACTACCATCACAGATGATCAATACATAAATCGAAAGATGGAAGACGAAAATCGAGTTTCGAATGTCATAATGCCTACTGAATTTCGGTTTCGAGCTCGTAGTTCACAGAATAAACTGATAAGAACCAGCTAGACTTACAAACAGGGTGATCAACTCCAATGAATCATGGAAAGGAAGAAAGGAAAGGAGACAAGCATGCATCATCTGTCACACCCGAATCGAGTGACATAAACAAAGAGATGCAACTTACGAGAAAGCACGGCAATGAAGTTAAAGTTGCAGCATTGCAATGAAGAGAGAGATTCACACAAGAGACACTAACCTTCTCGAAATATCAGGTCCGGAAGCTCAAAATGCAGGCAGAGATAGGTTTCTATGCCATGGATGCACCAGATCAAAGGAGTCTGGAATATGTGCGCCCCAAACTACCTGCATTGACAAAATAACGTCGTACTCGACCGGAATATAGAAAGGATAAACAAAAGAGAGCAATCTAAGACTCTTCAGTTCATTCCAAAACATACCAATCATTCAAGGATTGATCATATATAGGAATAGATGAATCTTGTTTCTAGCATCTGTGCCAACAAACTCTAAAGCATTGTT
Source organism: Abelmoschus esculentus (assembly GCA_035048815.1). Classification (NCBI taxonomy): domain Eukaryota; kingdom Viridiplantae; phylum Streptophyta; class Magnoliopsida; order Malvales; family Malvaceae; genus Abelmoschus; species Abelmoschus esculentus. The sequence continues at coordinate 2,998,851 of JAUCBN010000026.1, read as the reverse complement.
CATCTCGAATGAGAATATTTAACAATCTTCTCCGTCTCGTATCGTAACCCCAGCACTAATCTAATGCCTAAATAGTTCTAAGCTTTCAACACTAAGAACCCAAAACATAAGTTCCAAAGACTATATTACAATTAAAATGTGGTTAAATAAATGAAAAGTATATATTCTCATATTCTCCACTATAACCAACTGTGTGTGTATATATATATATATATATATATATAATCCTTACAAGTTATTGCCATGAAAGCTTATTTAAAGACAACATAGTTTCTGATTGAACTAACCAGGGAAGGCATACCTCACTGCATTATGACTACTTTCTGTATTGCTTTTAGTTACTCTATCTATGATAATCTTATTTCCAAAATCCCCTATTTCTTGATCCTTCTTTTCTTTGGCCCTGGAACCTCCAATCTGCCTACAGAACATCCACACCTAGCTCGAAACACGAGTACCGCTCGTCCGTTAACCGGTGCCATCTTCTTCAGTTCAGCTTCCAATTCCTTATGATGATCGCGGGGCAATTCGAAAAGTCCCCTTTTAACACCATCTTTAACCAGAATGCTTGAGTTCTTGACACATTCCTCGGTTTGCAGCTGGATATCGAATTCGGCCGCCTTCCTAAGCCCTTTACATTGAGGGTTCCTGCATTTCCTAGTTGTACACAGAAGCAAAATCCAAGCAGCTATTGCAGCACGAGAAAAAACAAGTAAAACAGATCCATATATCATTGGAGCTCTCATCATTTCCTCTCCAATCACATAAAAGACAGTTCCCATGAATTCAAGCAATTTCAATGACATACACTTTATACTTGGAAACAACAAGAATCCACAGGCAGAAATCACAGCAATTAAGATGACAACATCAATGGCAGCTGATCTTGATCTTCCACAAAATGGGATTTTTAAACAACTTGGTGAATTGGATACCTTTTGTTTCTTGTAAATATTGTTCCTCGATGATGATGATGATTTCGAGTTCATCACAATATCATTTGAATTCACAGAATTTGCCATGATTGAAGAGGAAGAAGCCTGGTCAACCGAGTTGCAGACTGAGATTGAGCTATGGAAATAGACCATTTCAAATCAAACCCAGAATTTTAAATCCAGAAACAAACAGAATCCCAGATTGAAACTTCCTATCAATCCAAATCCAGATCAAAATCAAACCCACCACATAAAAATTCAAAAAGGAAACAACTTCATTACTCCCATCTCAATATCATGTGATTTAATTAGTATCCAAATGATTAAATTTCTGGGGAAAACTCAAAAACTTGGATTTTCAATCACAAAATGAGATTTGAGATTGGATTAACAGGATCAAAAGAAGAATTGGGATTTGATTTAATTTAAGAAAGACGGCAATAGAGAGAAATGGAAGGGGACAAAGGAAGAGTCTTTATCCTTTTGGCATCATCACAAAATTCTCTTGATTGAGTTTGATTGGTTTCCGATTCATCATTTTTGTTGCAGAAGGGAGAATCAGATATGTTTATAGAAGAAGAAACCCAAAGGAATAGGCTTTGATTGCAACAATGGGGTAATGGGCTTTCAAGTTTGCTTTTTGAAGATTTGAGTGTTTCCAATCATTTATTCATAATTTCTCTTTGTATGATTAAAAATTTTATACTTTAATTAAATTTATATAAACAATACATTTAATTGTTGATTAATTATTTGCTAAGCTTGAATTTAAGAGTATATATACGTGCAGAGTTGAGTATTTGATCGAATTGAGTTACAAAATTTTGAGTTATTTGAATTTGAACGTCATATTTTATAATTTAAACTTTATATGAAATTTGAGTAGAATTTAAGTCGAGTCGAGTTTTCGAATTTCTATATAAATTTAATTGTAATTATTCATTATGTTATAACATAGTTTGATTCAAATTTAAAGGATTTATTTAATCATATAAGATATACATATATATTTCATCATGTTTTTTTCATGTGACATAATTTTTTACATTTTTATATATTGGTATATTTTTTATATATTGGTATATATATATATATATCATGAAAAATTAAAAGGACTCGACTCAAACTTAAAAATTCAATCCATTAATTACTAAAAAGTTTAAGTTATTTGAGTTACACGAATTTTTATTTTACAACTTAAATTTTATTTAAAAAAATTTGAATCGAGGTTATACAATTTTGAACAAAGTTAAAACGAGTCAAGTTTTTTACCTCAAGTCGAATAAAAAACTTTAATTTTTTTGAATCGAGTTTTGCTCACCGTTATATGTAGGTTTCCCTTCATCATTGGGAACGATTTTTCATACTCTGTTTATTATTTGGTGCTCGTACAAAAATGTTTATGATGCTTATTTTTTATTTACATTTTTCGATAGAAAAATTGATCCCCTTTGATGATCGTTTATCGATCCAATCAGAATTATGTAGAGCAATAATTTAGCTCATAATTTGGTTCACTCATTACTCTATTTTACTTTATGAAGTGTCTCGTTAGGATAAAGATAACAAAGAATATGAAGATTTTTTGGATACTTTGACAATATTCACTACTCTACACTTTTATACTTTAAATCAATTTATCGATTTTTAACCGTTAATACATAGAAATATATGCTAATATTTTTTTTTCTTAATCCATTTACAAGATGTACATATACTTTGTACACATAAAATATTTAAATTCGAATTTCTTAAATTAAATATTATTAAATTTTTTTATTTGAGTCACTCGTTAAATACATTGATTTTAATACAGTTTTTATATAATAATACTTTAAATAATTTTATAAAAAAATATAATGCAGCAATTATCTATTAATTATAATATTCTAAATAAAATAAATTTTGATCTCTCTCTTTTATCACTTCCAACTTCCAAGTCATGGGTTATGGGGTGAAGTATGTTCATGTATAATTTTTTTAGTTTTTGTTATTTTTAAAGTATGAAGTTGAGAATATATAAATGATTTATATTTAATTTATTAATTTATAAATTTAATTATTAAATAAATAATATAGAAATATATATATTTTTATTGTCAGTTTAGACGTTTTAATTATTGACGTGAAGTTAAAAATATTTTTAACGTTTGACTGAATAGTTATTTTGATTTTTATTTTTTAAAATTAATTTAATTTTAATTTTTTATTTTGAGTTAAACATAACTCCTCGACGAATGAAGACCGTTAATTAACTAATAATAAACAACTTAAAATTGCATGACAAACCTATATAATACTGCACACATGATAGCAGCGTCAAATAAACAAATACTTATATTAACTTTATATAATGAAACATCAATTAATTTTTTTCTAAAATTATATAAAATATTTTTTAGATACGTTAATTTATCACATTATTTATTATCAGTTGACTAATAATTTTCATCTAAAAAATTATTTTGACTTAAAATAAAATATTTAAATTAAATTAATTTAAAAAATCAAAATAATTATTTAATTAAATATTAAAGATATTTTTTGATTTTACACCTTAATTATTTAAGGAATAAAATAAAGCCACGTTTTGTGTTTTATTTACTTTAATATTATTGTGCTTAGCCTACATAAGTGGCGTCTAGATCTTCTTGTATAAGAGATTTTTTTTGGCTTAATTAAAATAATGTCAAAATATTTTTATGTGTTTAGAGTATTTTTTATTTTATTAAAATAAGTGTTTAATATTTATATTTTTATTATTTTATATTAATGATGGAGTCAAAATTAAATTTTAGTAAAAATAAAATACTATATTTAAAAAATATAACGGTTTATTAAATATTTAAACTTAAAAATTATGGGATAAAATTTATTTATCTAATATTTTAAATTATAATGATAGAAATTGTTATCGAATAAAAAAATTAAAGATACATATTAATTTTTCTTTAAGTTATCTCTAATTGATTATTTATTTAATAATTTCTTATATTTTATAATTAAGTATTTATTTTTACAGAGACCAAATTATTAATTTGATAGGGACTAAATTATTATTTAAATTAAAATTTTAAAAAAAATCAGAAGACTTTGAGTTTTAAGGAAGTTCCGTCCCTATTTTAGATTAAAAAAATTATTAATTAATTATAACGTAGCACGCTGTGAGATTTTAATTTTTAATTTATTTAAATTTTATTTTTAAAAAATAAAAATATTTATTTTTATAAAAATAAGATTAAAAAGTAAATGATTTGCATCTTAAACTCTCTTTTATTATCATTAACATAAATTTTCGTTAAACCATAAATATTTGTTAAAAAATAAATTTTATAATTATCAACAAATTATCGTTTAAACATTAAAAGATAATAAATAAAAGCATGTTCAAGTTAAATTAAATTTTATTTTAAATAAAAATTATTGCGATGAAAATGAGTTTACAGTTATAAAACACAATAAAAAAAAATTTTAACAATCAAGCAATCGCTCCTCACCTCGAAGATTTTTTTACTTTTGTATAAAATATTTATAAAATATTTTGTACACTCACAGTAAAAATTTTATTTTTTATAAGTATCTAACTTTTAATATTTAAATGTTAGGATTTAGATGTAAGGGTAAGGATAGTGGTTTATTGTTTGCGATTAAATTTTAAAATTCAAAAATAAACTTTATTATTTAAAATTTAGAATTTATGATTTAAAATTTAATGAATAAGGTTCAAGGCATCTAAAAGGACCTATAACAACTTTAACTTCGAGGACATAATCGATCGGGAAGCGATAATAACTCATGAGGAGAAATATATCATGAGCGGAGCCACCCTTTGACAAGGGTGGTCAATCACTATGCTGATATTACTAGTGGTCGAATCTAAAATTTTCAAGAACAATAACTCGTTATTTTAACAAATGAAATTAGATGATTCGTGCCTTCTCTAATTATTTTTTAATATAAATTATATTGGATTATTGAAATTGTCGCGACCTCTTTTGAAAAACGCGATTTTTAGGGTGGAAAATGTGTTCGATGATCAATTGTCAAAAATATGAATTTTACTAATCTCAAAAAATCCAAATTTTAGGAAAACATAATTTAATTTTGAAAAAGGTTTGACTTGGAGTCGCCACTGGCCACTTAGGTAGGCCAGACACCATAAAAAATAAACCAGAGATTCGTTTTAAAAACATTGGGTTCGGGAGTCGGTTGCGTGTAAGGACGACCCTTACAAACGCCCAAAAATTGGTACCTTGAAAAACATTACGTGGCATTGACATTTTGAAGAAATATATTATTTTAATTTTCCATTGTTAAACGAACATTATTTGAATTTGGATATCCTTTTGATTTAGAAGTTACACCGCTTCTAAACTTGAGTTGATCGAGACGTCCTCTAGATAGGAAACCTCACCCAAATTTAAAAGAATGTAACTTCCGCCTCAAAAGGCTAAAGTAAAATGCATGATTATTTTTTATCTTGTTCATTTTAAGTTCTAACCCTAGAAAAGGCTTCATTGCTTAAGTTTTTTAAAAACCTAGGTTACTAGCGTTTACTAGTTACTTACCTATCCATTTTTAATTCTAAACCTAAGTTTTAATCAAAATTCCAGGTTTTTAATAACACATGAATTCGATGCCAAGGTACACTCTCTAGGTCAGCATCATAGTGCGTCACAACACCAACCTCTTTAGTGTATCCGGGACATAAGATTCACATGCCCTGTTACTAAATTTTCTCCCTAATTAAATTAAGTTAATGAATTTAAGTGACTAATCCTAAAAAGGCACTAAATTAATTAGCCTAAGTTTATTAGGTGACCTTCCTAAAATATGTCATGCAAAACATAAAATAAAGAGGGAAAGATAAAGGAACTTCTTCACTTTTATTATAATCATTGGTGTACATCATATTACATCAAAAAAATTCATCTCACATGAGTACAAAAGAGGACTTGTATGAAAAAGATTACAAGGGATCCGAAGACAAACCTTGAACAAAAGATAGGACTTAAATTAAGAAATTAATTTTAAAAGTCTTGGGAATTTTTAATTAAAATTAATTAATTAAATTTTCCTTAACTTCTAATCTTGATTAAAATTTAATTAAAGTCTAACTTAGTGTATTTAGGTTCAAAGGTTTAATGTTGGGTTAAACTCAATTAAGTTGGTTATTAAATCTTAACTTAGAAGTTTTAAATTAATTAAAAGTTTTAATTAAAGTAATCTCTAAGTTTTTAAGAATTTAATTTTAACTTAATTAAAGTTTGGTGAAATTATTAGACTTAATTAAATTTAAATCTTAATATTTTAGAAAATTAATTAAAATTAATTAATTAAAATTATTTTCCAAATTTTTTAAGAATTAAAAACCTAATTAAAGTCTAAGTTGGGTGAATGTTTTAAAGTTTAAGGCTAACTAGACCTAATTAAGAAGTTTAATCTTTAAACCTTAGAAATTAATTAAAATTAATTAAAATAATTAATTAAAATTATTTTCTAATTTTTAAAAATTTTAAAAACCTAATTAAAGTCTAATTTGGTGTGTGTTTTAACGTTTAAGGGCAAAAACTAGACCTAATTTGGATTAATTTTAAGACTTAATTTTTAGAAATTAATTAAAATTAATTAAGAAAATTAATTGAAATCATTTCCTAAGTTAAAGAATTAAATTAAACCTATTTTAAGTCTAATTTTTAAGGCTTGGGATAAATTAATTTTAAGTTAGAATTAAATTGGGTTAAATTAATTTTAAAGTTTATTAAAATTAGATTAAATCTTAAATCAAGAATTAATTAATCTTTTAAGAATCTAAAATTAATTTTTTTAACCTAATTAGATCTAAAATTAATTAATTTAAATCTTAAGTGTTTAATCTAGGGGCTTGAGGACCTAATTGAATGATTTCTAGAGGTTTAGGGACTAACTAGGGGTTTCTAGGGACCTAATTGCATAAATCTAAAGTCCTAGGGGGTTAAAATAAGAGTTTAGGGACTAAATTGAATTAAAACTAAGGTTTTAGGGCTAAAATAGGTTACGGCTTACACTTGGGGGACCTAGAGGGTAATTATCCCCTATCCACTTTAAAACGCGCGGATCCGGGTTAAACCCGGATCCGGACCGCGCGCCCGGCTTCCCCAAAACGACGCTGCATTGAACCGAGACAAAAAAACCCTTGACCGAGTTGGCTCAGCCATTTGGACGGAGACCAACTCGGTCTAACTCAGCGAGCCCAGAATCCTCTGGGATTAACACCAAATTCCCAGAAACAACGCGCTGAACAGATCAAAACGCACAACATGCTTGGTGTTCATCCTTGTTCTTGATGAACAAGGATGAACAACATGAACACGCCCAGCAACGCCGTCTGGTCTTCCACGCCGACCACCGTTCGATCCATTTCGCCACCGTCCAGCGCTGCTCCGGCGTGTTCGTCGTCCATCGCGAAACACGCCGGCCGTCGCCCAGACACCGCCGGCCACCATCTCAGACATCGGTGAGGTCACCGAAGGTCCGAAAACACATCTAAAAACGTCAAAACAACCCAAAAATCAAGTTTTAACACCCTAAAAACCTAATTTCCTTACTCTAGATGCCAAGAACGCTTGAATCTCCTACAAAACAAGACCAAAACACTACCCAGCAATCGATCTAAACAAAACAGAACCAAGGGCAAACGAAACACAGAGAGAAGCATTACCTTCTAACGATTCCGACTTTGCCGTGATCTCCTCCTCTACCGACTCCCTTGCTGCCGATCAAGCTCCGGCTTTATCCAAAATTTTCCCTCGATTCAAGCTTCTGAAAACTCCCAAAAATCTTAGCTGCTCCCCCCTAAAGCCAACCGGTCGAATCCCTTCTTAAAGGGATTCAACCCGAGAATCCTAATCCAACTAGAACTCCATCTAACCAACAAAAACAAACCCTATCCCCTCAAATTCAAACGCAGCAACCCCAAAAACCGGCCACAACCTTATCCCGATCCCCTGTTTTGGATTTTTTCAATTTTTACTCTTTTTTTTACTTTTTTTAATATTTTGATATTATATTTATTTATATTATTAATTATTATATTAATTATATTATTATTATTTAACGTATTAAAATCGTATTGACAGCTGCCCCTCTTTGCTCGATGCTGCGAAGCAGGAGATGGGCAAAGACTGAGAAACACGAATACTGTAAACCATGAAGCTTGAAGAAACTCTTCAAACTAAACATAATGCCCGGAGGATTTATTGATGACCCGGAGGATTTAACATCATGCCCGGAGGACTTACTGATGACCCGGAGGATTTAGGATCGTATTGCCTCCTTGATTGTGCAAACGATATCATCACTCCCGAAGGTGATGGCCCGGAGGAGTTAACATCATGCCCGGAGGACTTAATGATGACCCGGAGGATTTAGGATCGTATTGCCTCCTAGATTGTGCAAACGATATCATCACTCCCGAAGGTGATGGCCCGGAGGACTTAACATCATGCCCGGAGGACTTACTGATGACCCGGAGGATTTAATAGTGGAGTAAGAAATTTTCCACCTCCACTACTTCTTTCTGGACTCACGCCAAAAGACTGCCAGCAATGGACTTACGTCAAAAGGCTGCCGATAATGTTCGCTGTTGTTGATTGATTCTTGAATCATTTCTCATGGAACTCATGCTTCATTCTCCTTACGCACGAAAAAAAGGGTTCCATTCTCCGTATGCACGAATGGATATGCATGTTCTATTCTCCGAGTGCTCGAATAGATAAGCAGGTTCAAAAAGGGCTCCATTCTCCGTATGCACGAATGGATATGCATGTTCTATTCTCCGAGTGCTCGAATAGATAAGCAGGTTCAAAAAGGGTTCCATTCTCCGTATGCACGAATGAATATGAAGGTTCTAAAATGTCTTTTCTCGAATTTCTTTCCTCTGAAATCTTTTCTTGTCCTGATCTGGATTGCTTTGTTGATCTGTAAATTCCTTTAAAATTAACAACAAAGATATCTTGAATGCATGAGTTAGCATGTTTTATCATGTGGATGCCTAACCATATGATGCATGAACCGTGGTCATTGAGGGACACTTGAATATTCATTGATCCTCTTCATTGGACCTTTTTTTTTTGTCATGACGACACCTCACATAGAAAGCTTTGTACTCTGCTTGAACTTTTTGAGCTCTATTTCTCAATTTGACATTAACATCATTGATTTTTCAAATCAGTTCGGATTCTGCCCCACATCTCATGGTCTATCAGTTTCTTGAAGCAAATAGTTCATGAACTTTGTTCCTGCCTCGTCCATTCTGATCTAAAATAATGCTTTGCTAATCTCTTATCATGCTGAGTTTGCCCCACTTTTGCCATTTAGTGTGTGCAAAATAGGTCCCTGGATTTTCTCCAAGCTGGGCTAATATTCAATGACACAGTCCCTACGTAAATGCCCCATGTTTTGGCATTTCAAAGCTTCATTTGTTCATTGTCATACTATTCACCTCTTGTTCTGTCTGCGCTTAAAGGATTAATTGCATCACCCTAAACCCATGAAATCCTTTACTTTTTGTATCTAATCAATTCATCTGCAGGATGCTTGTCAAGCGAAAAAAATGCTCAAAATAGTATTTTGAAAACATTGAAAAATTTGATTATCATGGCAAACAAAAACAAAAGTTAGACCTCTGAAAATCAAGTGCAACAAAGCGTTCGAACAAATTTGCAAAGATCAACTCGGATGTGACCATTTTCCAATTTATCAGGCTTTCAGGAGAAACATTCTCATTTTCTAATTCTACCCCATTTAGGTAACACTCTTTTTCTCACTAGCTCTCATACCCAATTTTCTGATCTCAATCAAGCATTAGAAGACTAAAAAAAATCCTTGAAGAAAGGTTAACCCTAGTAAGCGGGATATGTTCTGAAGACTAACTCTCCTTGTTCCAATATCCGTGTATGGTCAAAATGGTCTTTCGTGGCTCGTAATGTGGGTTATGGTTTATGGCTACCAAAGAAAGGATATATAGGCTCAAATAATTCGATGGTGGTAAAAATCAAGGATTATTGTCGTACTATTCTGAGCATGCTCTGATGAAATAATTTTTCTTTTGCGGATCACTCTAGGTTGACCCTTTTTGTTGGGCTTTCGCCCTAGAGGTCATTTCCTTTTCACCACTACTTTTTTCAGTGGTTCATCCCATCAAAATTTTTCACTGAACTTTATGTTCGTTTTTTGTGCCAACAATTTGAGTTTGGCTTCTTTTCTTGGTTTTGCATTTCACTTTGAAACACATTTTCATCCTCTTTTGCCCCCAGTGTGGGGGTGATCCTTAATTTGGGTTGAATCGAAAGAAAAATAACGTCAGGCTCAAAGGGGATAACAAATGATATTTTTTCTTATTTTCTTTCTTTGAGAAGGGAAATCAAGGAATGCTAAATATCATCCCATACTCGGATGTCTTTAAAGTAAAGCAGACTTCAGTTGGATGATGTTTTGGGTTATCACTTCATTCAAAGACCTTATTCAACAATGCTTGAGAGGAAACTCACTCAAAATTTCTCTAGGATTTTCCTGCGATTCCTGAACACTCATTAATGTCATCCTTTTGGCCTAGGTAAAGTGGTAACGAGTCACATTAGTGAAGTTGATCTCCGAATTTGATTTAATATCAATTTCGCGATTGATATTCAATATCTGAAAGAATGAAATCAATGATATATGTATGGGTGTTCAAAAATTAACCCATACAGGGAATCAAAGAATCAAAAAAGTTAAAGAATCAAAGAATCAAAGTATATGACATGTTTACCAAAAAACACGTATGAGACAAGCATCATTGACAAATGAATTAAAAAAACTCCCTTACAAAAGACACCCAATGCATATAGAATAAAAAACGCAACTGGGATGATTCAGGGCATTACTCCCTTTTCCTTGATACTTAGACATGAACAAGACAGATTTTTCATAACTCTGAACAATTTTGGAAAAGCTAGTCCTGACGTTCTGAATCTTTAATGAGCATATCATCTTGAGCACTTTCTTTGGTCTTCCATTGTTGCACCAACTCCTCTGTCAAAATTCCCTTATCGATCAATTTCTTGATTTCTTCTAGTAAAGACCTACATTTATTAGTAGCATGACTTGACAACCCCATATGAAACTCACAAACATTGCTGGGATCATAGCTTTGAGCGAAAGGGCTTGGCGCTTTCTTCATTGGCTTAGGAGTAATATATTGAACTTCAACAAGAAGAGGAAACAAATTGGCAATAGGCATTCCAAATATCTCCCGATCCGCATTTCTTCGGGGAATCTTTTGTTGCCGCCCTGAAGAATTGGGTGATCTTTCCCTTTTACGTCTTCGGGAACCTTGAACATTACACTCATTTACCTCTTTCGGCTTCTTATCTTCTATGGAATTTTTGAGCCTGGGTTCAATTTTCCTTTGTTGGATTTCGACTTCTATTACTTCGCCAAGGGCCATAAAATCTTTAAAGTTGCCCCTTGAATTCGTAAGCATTTTATCGAAGAAAGGAGACGGTAAAGTTTGATGAAACATTTCGGTCATTTCCCCTTCTATCATGGGTGGTTGCACCTGAGATGCTAGCACCCTCCATCTCAACGCATAATCTTTAAAGCTCTCATCATCCTTCATTCTCATACTCTGTAAAGTTCGACGATCTGGAGCTAAGTCTATGACATACTTGTATTTCCCCAAGAATTCTTTCGCCAAATCAACCCATGTTCGAATCTGCTCTCGACTCAATCTGTTGTACCATGTTGCAGCAGGCCCGGTCAAGCTATCATGAAAATAGTGAATCATCATTTGGTCATTATCTAGATATCCTTCCATTTTTCGACAATACATTGTCAAGTGAATTTTAGGACAACTAGATCCGTCATACTTCTCAAAAACAGGGATTTTGAATTTTGGTGGAATAACCAAATCAGGGACCAGACAAAACTCCCTTGCACTAAACCCGGAGTCCACTCCTTTTTCACTTGCCTCAATTTTTTTCTGGAGTTTCGTACACATATTTGTCAATTGAATAACACGTTCAAGAGAGAACGTATTCATGCTCGAACTTGATGCCCCCGGGTAGATAGTTAGACATGGCTTCGAGATTTGATCGTTTGCCTTTGGTTGAGGCTTCGTCATATGCTCTTGGATACTTACAACTTCTCTCATATTCTCGTCCATGATATCTTATTCTCGAATTTTTATTAATGTGTGGCAACTGTCATCGAAACCCTCAACCACCTTAGATTCATGTATGCTAATGCAATATTGATGAAATAATAATGGCATGATATAAAATAAATATATGCATGAATGCAATAAGGTATTGATCCCAAGTGTGATTATCGTAGAATAACTTTCATTTCAGGTAAAAGATTTATTACATCAAATATCAAACACTAAAGGTATTTGCGAGTCTTAACCCCTAATTTCTTGACTTTCTCTAAGAACCCTGCTAACTTCCCACTGTGACCTATCACCGGATTGATGTTTTGACTCAATTCTGTCGCCATATCTGCTAAGCTTGCAATCTCTTGAGCCATCTCTCGTACTGCAGCTCTTATGTCACCATCTGTGCTTTCTACACATTCTTTCTTGGTGAGATCGTGGTAATCTGATTGTAAGGTTCGTAACTCTACTTCCGAGTTGTCTCTCTCTTGCATTACCTGAACCTCGTATTCGGACTGATATTGTTTCCTCAAAATATTTTCATCTTGGACTTCATGTCTGCCCCCTGAATTAGGCTGGCTTTTTTCCTCGAACTTTAACTTCCCGCATTTCAACAGACACTGAACTGTACGCTTCAAAGCCGTGCAATTTTCAATCGAGTTTCCTCGTACTCCATCATGAAATTCACAATAAGCATCGGCATCATACCATTTTGGGTACGGCGGTTGTAATGGTAAATTAAAATATGGAGCTATTAGCCGAGCTTCTAGCAACTGTGGGTATAACTCTTTGTATGAAATGGGAATTGGGTCAAACCGATCCTTGCCACTTTCTATCTTCTGAGAACTAGGAAAAAGGATCTTGGAACCTGAACTTTGCTCTGGATGTTTGACCGACTTTATCGGACAGAACGCTTCTTTCATTTTTGATTTTCCATGGAACGCTGCGACTTTCTCTGGTTTTAGGTCTGGTGTATTTTCGGTTGGTTTGCTCACACCAATTATAAGTGGTAATTTATATGTGTACCGGTCCTTTTTCGACTCTTCTTCTATGTGCCCCTTCCCTTTAGTCATGTTCATCATCATGGTCTTCAGCTCACTCATCTGTCTTTTTAACTCTTGCATTTCAGCGTCTCTAGAGTTCGAGTAATCTTCAAGTAAATTGTCCATCCTTCTCAAGCTCTAGCTCAACCTTGTCTTTGACCTACAAATCCTTTTAACTGTTATGATCGCCTTCTATCTCGATAATCACTTTTGGATCAATACCTTTATGCGATATGATGCAAAAATATCGACATGTTAAGATGATGCAAAAACATAAATAAGATAGAAATCAAACAACCTAAATACAAGTCTACTTTATGATGCATGAATGCAAGAGGGTATTAAATTCGGAAAACAATCTCTTAAAAACATCCGTCTGTTCAAAAAGGATCACTACAACTTTAAAGATAACCTACAGAGAACTGTTGGCACCTAAGTTGGTCAACTCATGTAGCAGGCGTATAACGGCTTCTCCATGCTCTTGCTCGATGTTCGGCTGCTTCAGAAGAGTTGTAGCTTCTCTCGATAACATCTGTACGTAAGATGGGACACTCCCGACCTTTGAAATTGATCAGCTTTGATTCTGGATGGTACGTTACGCTGCTTCATACTTGGTCTTCCACACTTCTCCTCCTGACGGCAAACTATCACTGCTTCTGACCATGTCCAGACTTTCGTATTATCTTTGCCTATAATGATCCCTTCTGATATTTTTGGACACTTCTAACTTTATTGTTTTCCAAATTAATACCCATGCGAATGATATGCCAAGTAAAAATAAAAGCATAAAGGAAAGAAAAACAAAAAAGTAAAGTGTTAGTAGAATAAAGACAAAGATAAAGCAATAAGAAAGTGCTGGAAAAAAAACATTGCGCAAATAAAGTTAACCAAAAACAGGATAAAATGCGTAAAAATAACCATAGAACATGCTAAATTGCATAAAAATAAACAGAGAGCATGCTAAAGTACGCAAAATAACCAGAGAGCATGTTAACAGAGAAATCCTAAGTTTGGCAGCATTTCGGCAACATACCGCCTTATCTTACGGCTCCTGTCTGGCTCTAGAAGGGGTTGGTTTCTACTCTATATACGAGTTTTTGGTCTAGACACTAGGTTCCCGAACTGTCGTTACCGTCTACTACGACGATAAGACATCGATTCGGTGGTATAGGTCCCTTACAACGGAGGTGAAAACCACACGATGCGTAAGGTTAGTATACCGGAAGCAAATAAAAATCCAAAACTCGGAGCTGGAGAGCATCACGTCGGATAATATCTAACTCCCACTTAAGGGTGAAAGCTCGGGTCGAGAGCTTATGCATGAATGACAAGATAAAATTAAGAGTTATCCTTGTTCAAATAATGTTCACTTAACAATAAAAAATTAAAATAATATCTAACTCTAAAATGCCAAAATGCCACATAAAGTTTGAAAACAATTAGGCCTAACTCACTAAAAACAATTTTTTTAAATTCCCCAGCGGAGTCGCCAAGCTATCGCGACCTCTTTTGAAAAACGCGATTTTTAGGGTGGAAAATGTGTTCGATGATCAATTGTCAAAAATATGAATTTTACTAATCTCAAAAAATCCAAATTTTAGGAAAACATAATTTAATTTTGAAAAAGGTTTGACTTGGAGTCGCCACTGGCCACTTAGGTAGGCCAAACACCATAAAAAATAAACCAGAGATTCGTTTTAAAAACATTGGGTTCGGGAGTCGGTTGCGTGTAAGGACGACCCTTACAAACGCCCAAAAATTGGTACCTTGAAAAACATTACGTGGCATTGACATTTTGAAGAAATATATTATTTTAATTTTCCATTGTTAAACGAACATTATTTGAATTTGGATATCCTTTTGATTTAGAAGTTACACCGCTTCTAAACTTGAGTTGATCGAGACGTCCTCTAGATAGGAAACCTCACCCAAATTTAAAAGAATGTAACTTCCGCCTCAAAAGGCTAAAGTAAAATGCATGATTATTTTTTATCTTGTTCATTTTAAGTTCTAACCCTAGAAAAGGCTTCATTGCTTAAGTTTTTTAAAAACCTAGGTTACTAGCGTTTACTAGTTACTTACCTATCCATTTTTAATTCTAAACCTAAGTTTTAATCAAAATTCCAGGTTTTTAATAACACACGAATTCGATGCCAAGGTACACTCTCTAGGTCAGCATCATAGTGCGTCACAACACCAACCTCTTTAGTGTATCCGGGACATAAAATTCACATGCCCTGTTACTAAATTTTCTCCCTAATTAAATTAAGTTAATGAATTTAAGTGACTAATCCTAAAAAGGCACTAAATTAATTAGCCTAAGTTTATTAGGTGACCTTCCTAAAATATGCCATGCAAAACATAAAATAAAGAGGGAAAGATAAAGGAACTTCTTCACTTTTATTATAATCATTGGTGTACATCATATTACATCAAAAAAATTCATCTCACATGAGTACAAAAGAGGACTTGTATGAAAAAGATTACAAGGGATCCAAAGACAAACCTTGAACAAAAGATAGGACTTAAATTAAGAAATTAATTTTAAAAGTCTTGGGAATTTTTAATTAAAATTAATTAATTAAATTTTCCTTAACTTCTAATCTTGATTAAAATTTAATTAAAGTCTAACTTAGTGTATTTAGGTTCAAAGGTTTAATGTTGGGTTAAACTCAATTAAGTTGATTATTAAATCTTAACTTAGAAGCTTTAAATTAATTAAAAGTTTTAATTAAAGTAATCTCTAAGTTTTTAAGAATTTAATTTTAACTTAATTAAAGTTTGGTGAAATTATTAGACTTAATTAAATTTAAATCTTAATATTTTAGAAAATTAATTAAAATTAATTAATTAAAATTATCTTCCAATTTTTTTAGGAATTAAAAACCTAATTAAAGTTTAAGTTGGGTGAATGTTTTAAAGTTTAAGGCTAACTAGACCTAATTAAGAAGTTTAATCTTTAAACCTTAGAAATTAATTAAAATTAATTAAAATAATTAATTAAAATTATTTTCTAATTTTTAAAAATTTTAAAAACCTAATTAAAGTCTAATTTGGTGTGTGTTTTAACGTTTAAGGGCAAAAACTAGACCTAATTTGGATTAATTTTAAGACTTAATTTTTAGAAATTAATTAAAATTAATTAAGAAAATTAATTGAAATCATTTCCTAAGTTAAAGAATTAAATTAAACCTATTTTAAGTCTAATTTTTAAGGCTTGGGATAAATTAATTTTAAGTTAGAATTAAATTGGGTTAAATTAATTTTAAAGTTTATTAAAATTAGATTAAATCTTAAATCAAGAATTAATTAATCTTTTAAGAATCTAAAATTAATTTTTTTAACCTAATTAGATCTAAAATTAATTAATTTAAATCTTAAGTGTTTAATCTAGGGGCTTGAGGACCTAATTGAATGATTTCTAGAGATTTAGGGACTAACTAGGGGTTACTGGGGACCTAATTGCATAAATCTAAAGTCCTAGGGGTTAAAATAAGAGTTTAGGGACTAAATTGAATTAAAACTAAGGTTTTAGGGATAAAATAGGTTACGGCTTACACTTGGGGGACCTAGAGGGTAATTATCCCCTATCCACTTTAAAACGCGCGGATCCGGGTTAAACCCGGATCTGACCCGCGCGCCCGGCTGCCCCAAAACGACGCCGCATTGAACCGAGACAAAAAAACCCTTGACCGAGTTGGCTCGGCCATTTGGACCGAGACGAACTCGGTCCAACTCAGCGAGCCCAGAATCCTCTGGGATTAACACCAAATTCCCAGAAACAACGCGCTGAACAGATCAAAACGCACAACATGCTTGGTGTTCATCCTTGTTCTTGATGAACAAGGATGAACAACATGAACACGCCCAGCAACGTCGTCTGGTCTTCCACGCCGACCACCGTTCGATCCATTTCGCCACCGTCCAGCGCCGCTCCGGCGTGTTCGTCGTCCATCGCGAAACACGTCGGCCGTCGCCCAGACACCGCCGGCCACCATCTCAGACGCCGGTGAGGTCACCGGAGGTCCGAAAACACATCTAAAAACGTCGAAACAACCCAAAAATCAAGTTTTAACACCCTAAAAACCTAATTTCCTTACTCTAGATGCCAAGAACGCCTGAATCTCCTACAAAACAAGACCAAAACACTACCCAGCAATCGATCTAAACAAAACAGAACCAAGGGCAAACGAAACACAGAGAGAAGCATTACCTTCTAACGATTCCGACTTTGCTGTGATCTCCTCCTCTGCCGACTCCCTTGCTGCCGATCAAGCTCCGGCTTTATCCAAAATTTTCCCTCGATTCAAGCTTCTGAAAACTCCCAAAAATCTTAGTTGCTCCCCCCTAAAGCCAACCGGTTGAATCCCTTCTTAAAGGGATTCAAACCGAGAATCCTAATCCAACTAGAACTCCATCTAACCAACAAAAACAAACTCTATCCCCTCAAATTCAAACGCAGCAACCCCAAAAACCGGCCACAACCTTATCCCGATCCCCTGTTTTGGATTTTTTCAGTTTTTACTTTTTTTTTATTTTTTTAATATTTTGATATTATATTTATTTATATTATTAATTATTATATTAATTATATTATTATTATTTAACGTATTAAAATCGTGTTGACAGAAATTAAGTAGATAGATACAGACAAATTGCAAAGTCAATTGCAACCAATTTATTTATTTATTTTAGAAATTGTGAAATGCTTCAACAAATCAAAATCTTCCACGAGTAAAAGGCCAACCCAAAAAGATATGCCCTCCCTTGTCTTTGCATTCTTACACGTGTCGTCTCCTCACCAAACCTACACTCAACCAGGACAATCCTCAGCCACCAGAACAAGGACTTTCTCCTGATCTCGTTTAACTATTTCACACACAAAGGCGTTTCACACGTGCTGAAAATAAACACAAAATCCACGTTCGATTGATATGTTGTTCGATGTTTCCGATAATATCATATTAAGAGAAATAATAATCTAAATTTGGTGATTAAAATAATATGTTTGATACTGTGATTGACAATAAAAGTGATTTTAGCGTTTAAATCTAAAAATCTTTAAAAAGAAATTATGAAATTTTATAAAAAATAACAAAAATTATTTAAACTTTTTAATTTAATTTAATAAAATAAATATATCATGTATCAATTATTAATAATTTTTAATATCTTTTAACAATTGAACACCTAAAATTATAATATTATAAATTTTAAATACATTAAATTAAAATAATTAAAATTTTAAAAATTGCTTTAAAAAATAATTTAAATATTTAAAATTAAAAAAAAACATACTTTAAACATTTATTTTTCATTTAATCCTAAATTATTTGATTGATTTGGTACCTATTTCTTTTAATACGTTGGCATGCCCCTTTTTTCCACTTTACTCTTTTTTTTCGGATGTGGGGTCCATGGGATTATGACGCTGGTGTGGCAAAACTCGTGGTCCTTACAATCGTTGGTGGGACCCGAACAAAGGCGTTGCTTTAAAAATCTGACGGTGACATGGCTTTCCCCTTCCTTAGTTCTGTGGGTATACTTTAATACTTTACGTGGTATTCATAGTCGAATGAAATTATAAAAAAATAATTGTTTATAATTATTAATATTTAATTTATTAATTAATTTTTTAAATTAAATACTATATAAATTTATTATAAAATAAATCTCTCAATTCTATTTGTTTCGGTCATAATATTAATATTTAATTGATTGATTTTACTTAAGAAACATAACATGTCATCTCAATATATTAACCGATAGTTGATAAATTTTATTTTTCTATTTACTTTTATAAGTTTATGGGTAAAGGGAACTGAGTGTATGGGAGGGACAATCGCTCTTCACCCTCGAAATTTTTATATTTGTATCCTCTATTTAATTTTTTTTAAAATAATTTATTTATAAATTTGTTCTTCTATTTTTAAATATTTACGTTTTTCCCTATCAACCCCAGATTCTAACTTTATCCATGGTTAGGCGAATGAAGTTTCATTTGATACTTATTTTTAAAATAACGTATATTTTATATAAAAATATAATCGACTTCGGTTCAGATTATAATATATATTTTTAATAAAAGTGGAGAATATTAATTAACACTTAAAATCTTAATATCCTAAATAAATTTATGTATTAAGACTTATGTTAATGTTTTTATGTGTGACATTTGCTGAGTTGGTAGATGTAACAAGCCACCATCTTCTGAACCATAAAACAAGATATGAGAGGAGGAAGTGGAGGGATGGGCCAACTTAGGATCTCAGCCACAAATCACAACAAAAAGATATAAAGATTTTGTAGTGGACAAGGACCAGAAAGATTAGGAAAAAAATCCAACAATAATAATATTTTAAAAAGATTTATATTCGAATCACAGAAATAAAAAGTTATATAAACGTCTTAATTTACGATTTATGTTCTATGGGATAAGTTTAACATTTAGATTTTAGAAATTTGCATTTAACATTTATGATAATATGATTAAAAATTTAGGGTTTCAATTATAAAATCTGAACTTTAATCTTAATCCCTAAAATTGATATATATTTGTAAAGATTTTATATTTTATTGTTATTGTATAAAATAATTACCTGATACCAAGGCAATGGTTGTTTCCCTTGTCTTCTTGTACAGCTATTATTCATAACACAATACTCTTCTTGAATATTTATTGAAAATTTATGAAAATTTTGCATTTTTATTAAATTCATTATTTATTGATGAATGGCATAATTCTTAATCATGATCATATTTTTTACTGAAAAAATTTATCATCTTTTGTCTCATTAAAGTTTTCTTTAAATTTAAATAAAAATACATAAAAAATAATTATAGAAACACACTAGAGAGACTCGAAAAAACATATACTAGCCAAAACTACTCTAGAATCTTAAAAAAAATGAACTAATCGAGTAGAAGTCTCTTACCTCCAAATACTAATTTTTTACATACTAAACCCTAAACACGCGTCGTATAGTGTCAAAAATAAATTCCTTATTCTCAAATAAATAATAGAAAATTAAATATAGTAAAGAAGAAGTAAGGATTGATCCCACATGGACTAGAAACTTTCTGATTATGTTCGTTCGATTGATGACTCGGGAAGATGATTTAATTGCGTTTGAGTAAAAGGGAGTTTTGTCGAATTGAATAAACTAAGTAATTGAAGAGATTGAAACAAAGAAAGTAATTTAATAAAATAAAAACTAGCCTTAGGCTTTCGCTTTAACTCGATCATAACGGATTATCAGAAAAGATTTTCACTTCGGGATTTTATGTCGGTACTTAGCTTTCAAGGTTCAATCCTTGAGGCAAAACTTTCAAACTGAATACCCCAAGTGCTATCTTGATATTGGTTTCATGGATTAATCCACCAACTATATGTTTGTAGATAAAAATATTTAAATCTTAAAACTGACTTGGATTATATTATTTCAATAATAACTAATCCAATCTTAGTTTTCTTCTTAACAATCAATTTGCTAATGTGTTCCCAGGAAGTCCATTGCTTCAATAGCCAATCTTTCCTCCCACATAAGTGATCAAATCAACGTCTTGACCGAAGTCAATCTTTAGTTTTGAAATCAATTTGATTTAAAAATAAGTTCAAGAGAAAACTTAAAGAAATAAAAAGACGAAGTTATTGATGTGCTTTTCAATCCTCACGTTTGGATCAAGTCATTGCTTAAGCCCTTGGCTAATAAAAATTTAGCCGAGTATAATTATGGAAAGAATTATGCTCGGCATAAAAATAAAATAAAGTAATAATAAAAACAATAAAAATAAATAAAGAAAATTTTATAAATCTTAAAACCTAGAACAAAGAGATGAAATATGAGAGATGATGTTCTAGGCTTACCCAAGATGATTATTTATAGCCTTTTACAAACCCTAAAATAAAGAGATAAATCTAAGATAATCCTAAAAAAATTTAAATTCAAATTACAAAAGATAAATTCAAATTTAAAATTCAAAATACGGCTGATAAGCTATCTGAAACGCTGATAAGTTATCATGCGCTTGTTGACGTCATCTTCTAGAAGTTGCTGACCGAGTGTCACGTCAGATTTTCATGCCCAAAGTCGTGCCCACCAATCTAGACTCGATCCAGAAAATAAAAAAACTTCAGAAATCAACCATTTAAGTGTATTTTCCAGGTTCAGAGTCCTGCACAAAAACATACAAAAACACTTAGATCAGTAACTTAATTCATCAAATCAATGAGTAATTAAGCATAAAATAATAACTATTTTCAACACTTATCAAATTCCCCCTCACTTATTCAATGTTTTTCCTCAAATATTCCTTAACTAACATACCAAAATGACTAGCTGTCAAAGTTGCCAATCATTAATTCACTATAAATCTTAATCTCCTTGATGAAAGAAAATCAAAGCAATTATTGTAACTAAGAAATAATCAAGCAAGTGGCAAGCTAAGAACAATTTCAAACGAAATAAGACATTCCAATTATTAGATAATTTAATGATGCAAAACTTGATACCCTCACAAGGATTCACTTATTTCGCTCAAAGTATTTAGGTTCAAGAGAATCGTCCAAGCCAAATATGATTAAAGTATTACCATAAGTCTGCAAATAAATCTAATCTCCACTACTAAAATTTGAACATGATGCAAAATTCAAGAGGTCTTTAAATAAGGTTGTAACGAGACTAGGGTGAAGGTAGGGAAAAAAGGTCGAAAAAAGAAGTTAAGTGTCAAGACAAAAGACATTAAACATAATAAGCAAAACACGATATAATACAAGCACAAAAGGATGGAAAGAGTAAAACAACCATTATTTTTTTCCAAGAGTTTCAAATCTTCTCTTTTTTTTTTCTTTTTTTCCCGAAAAGTACACATTGGTACTTCTTCATTTTTTTTCTTCTTTCGAATCAGTACATATTTGTGCCTCTTTTATTTTTATTTTTTTCGAAATCTTTCATTCCTTTCCTTTTTTTTGTTTCGAACATGCAAACTTTCCCTCTCTTTTTTTCATGGAACAAATATGATCTAATATCTTGAAAAGGGTACAAAAGATGAGAATATAGAAAAAGAAAGGTTTAGGTTGCATTAATAAGGCAAAACAAGAAAAATGGGTGAAGGGTCAAAGTGGTTCACTAAGGGGTAAAATTAAAGGGTAGGTTATTTAGGAAGTGAAATGGTTAAACCTAAGTGCCTCTATCATTCCAAAGGATCAAATTCATAAACGTAGTCTCAAAAAGGATCGCACCATAGGTTCTAAGAATGCTAAAGATCAATTCGGTACACACAAATGAAGAAAAAAGCAAGAATAAAAAGATATGCTCATTAGGCTCAAAACTCGCATGAAAAGGGTAATTGTATCAAGATGCAACATTTCAACTATCCAATCATAGAACATCAATGTAGCTTAATCAAAAGTAACTAGTCATGCCAACAAACTATCATGCATCCTAAGTTCCAATCAAAGCAAGATCAAAATCCATCAAGAAAATTCAAGAGATGTAACAAAATTAAATAAATGGCAACAAGAAACTTCAAGCATATTAATATCAAAATGAAAAGATTACAAGCATGAAACAAACAAGGTGAAATTGATATACAACCTTTCCCTCCCTCTCACTTACAACTGTTTTGTCCCAAAACATAATATAAAAACTAAAAAGAGGGAAAAGAATACTCCCCGATCTAATGACGACCGCGACCGTGGTCACGTCCATGTCGATGACGTTCTGAAAATTCAAGCATGCTTGAAGGCAAAATTTCTTCATTGTTTTCCCCTTGAAACTTTGCGCAAAAGGTTGAGTGTTGGTCTCGGATGCAAAGTTGTTTCGATTATGATCAAAACTTTGATGTCTCATAAATGGATCGGTCCCATAAAAATTTCCAAAAGCATCTGCAAAACCTAGAATATGATGTATATTAATAAGGGTGCACAAAAATTGGATCAAAGTTTACCTCGGGTTTGGCATATCCCGTATATGCCGAATATATCGAGAATGTAGAATTTGCGGGATTGATTGTCTGAATTGGCAGTGGGTATTGACCGACTATATTTGGTACGGTGGAACCAAGGTTGTCGTGAGTTTCATTCTCGACGAGAATTGGTCTGTGGACCGGAAGGTTCTGCGGATGATAGACTCGGAACAACAATCCTGACTTGGTTTATATTCTGTCGTGACCTATAATACCAAGGAATAGAGGACAGAAAGTTCTCCTCTAACTATCGAAAAGTCGCTAGTTGTCGGCTGTTCAGGTTCGGGCGAGTGTGAGTTTTTAATTCCCGATTGTTATGGTGACTTTGTTGTTCATGACGGCGAGGGCTGCCAGTGGAGTCACTCGAAACAGTTTCAAACTGAGGTAGAGCGAATCGATGCCAACCATCATTGACCATCGAAATTTGAGAGAGTCGGCCAGCTTGGTTTCGGGTTCTCACCATGGTGTAGATCGATAAGTGAAAGAGGAAGAATAATGTAGAGATAGGGAGGTTTCGTTTGTTTTAGAGGAATTAGATAGTGGTTGTGTGAGAAAAGAAAAGAATGGGTTAGGAAAAAATATGTCTTACCGAGGGGATGGTCAAGGTAGGGCCCATGGTTTGAATTTTAAAACCAAAATTTATCTATTGAGTTTGAACTTATTTTAAATCCTAACCTGTAAAATAAGTAAATAAAATAATTAAAATCAATATAAGAATAATTTAAAACATAAAAAGATAAAGATTTATTTTAAAATGCTAAAGGATAAAAAAATAACCCAAATAAATTATTATTAACTAAAATTATTTAATTATTCTGAATATAAGTAAACAAATAAAATAAAATAAAATTTATTGAAAATAAATAAATAGACTAAAATGGGTTGCCTCCCATTAAGCATATTTTTTCACGTCGTTACCTCGACGACCTGATTCAAACTTCAGGTGTTCAAGTACTTCCTCCAATTTTTACATTTTGTCCAACTAAGAACTTCCCTATGTGAAATTTTGTAATCATAAATCTTATCCATTTTTCTTGACAAAATATATTCTTTGCTTTTCGATTTATTCGGCGATAACTTTAATGCCAAATTTGGTTTCTGGAAGATGGAAAATAAAGTTTTAGATTTTAAAGGTGTAAAACGCAAATTAGATTGAATAGAATAAAAATCTTTGAACTCCTTATTTTCTTTGTCGTGATGTTCTAATTTCTTGTATAAATTAATAGACACGTTAGTATTCACATAATTATTAACTATAGGTTCAAAAATACCAACGAAATTAACATTTTCCATAGAATCAGACTGTGTTACATCTTTATAAATATCAAATTCGACGACCTCACCATCAAATTTCATACTTAATAAACCACTTCTCATATCGATCTTTGTATTCGTAGTGCTTAAGAATGATAGGCCTAAAAGTATATTTGAACATGTATTCGATCGATCATTATCCATGTTGATGATGTAGAAATCAACAGGAAAGATGAGACCATCAACTTTTACTAACACATTCTTAAACACTCCCTTTGGATAGATAATAGATCGATCTGCTAGCTGTATAGTCATTCTTGTTTCCTTCAAAGGCTCGTTAGTAATCGTTTTATAAACAGAAAGAGGCATAACATTAATAAAAGCTCCTAAATCGTACATGGTACGATTAATAAAAACATCTCCTATTTTGAAGGGTATAGCGAACATACCTTGATCTTTCATTTTTGGCGAAAGCTTTTGCTGAAATACTGCATAAACGTTTTCTCCCAAATTTACCTTTTCATTTCTAGTCAACTTCCTCTTTTTTATGCACAATTCATTCAAAAATCTACCATACCTTGGCACTTATCGGATCACTTCTAAAAGTGGTATGTTAACTTACAATTTTTTGAACACCTCTATAATTTTTTCCTCAACTCTTTTGTCACGTTTCGTCAATCTTGATGGAAATAGAGCTGCGATTTCTTTAGAAATGGTAGGGGTAGGAGGTAAAGGAGAAGAAGTTTTACCTTGAAGATCGGAGGTCGACGTTTCTTTCTTTTTTCCGACTGTTCAGTGGTTTCCTTTTTATTTTCAGGATTAATAATTGTTCCACTCCTAAGGGTGATGACACTAACATTCTCTCTTGGGTTTAGCTCGGTTTGGGAAGGAAGTTTACTTGCGATTCTAGTCTTCATACGGTTTGAGCTAATTGGGACATTTGCTTATTTAGTTTCTGAAGTTATGCCTCAGTTCGGTTCTAGAACTTCTCTTGGGAAAGCGCTAATCTTTCAACAATAGATTCTAATGATGATTTTGATTGTTGGTTTTGTTGTCATTGCTGATAAGGTTGATTCGGCCTAAAGTTTGTTCCATATCTTAGGTTTGGATGGTCCCTCTAACCGAGATTATAGGTATTGGCGTTGGGGTTATAGGGTCTCTAGGAGGTCCAGGGAAATTTTATAAGGTATTCAATTGGGCTTTATCATCTTCTTGGATGATCAGACAACAATCCGTTGGATGTTCAGGACTTGTACATATCCCACAAAGTCTAGTTGTGTTCCTTTTATCTACAACAAGAGATTGAACAATGTCAGCTAATTTGTCAATTTTATTTTCTAATGAAACTGTACTTACCTCGTGAACTCGTCGGGATGGTTCACTTGCAGAATGAAATCACTTTCAGTTGGCAGCCATGGTAGATATTAACATTCTAGCCGCGGTAGGAGTCATGTTGATAAGTGCGCCTCCACTTGTCGAATCAATTACCTTCATATTCATTGGCGTTAATCCTTCATAAAAATACTGGAGTAGTGTTTGTTTAGACAAACCATGTTGTGGACCGTTTGCACACAGCTTTTTAAAGCGCTCTCAGTAATCATATAAGGTTTCGGTATCCTTTTGTCGGATACTCAAGATACTTAATCTCAGTTCACTCGCCTTAGCTGCTGGAAAAAACCTGTCAAGAAAAAGACAAGCTATATAGGTCCAAGTTGTAACAGAATTAAAAGGTAAATCAAATAATCAGTCTTTTGCTATATTAGCTAAAGGAAAAGGAAAGACGCAAAGTTTAATTTGATCTTAAGAAACTCCATGTGGTTTTGTAATTAAACAAACCATGTGAAATTCCTTGAGATGTTTATGATGATTTTCGCTTGGCAAATCGTGGTAGGTTGACAATAGATGTATCAGGCCTATTTTAAAAGCGAATGACGTCTCTTCATTCGGAAATGTTATGCATATCGACTGCTTATCATCAGGAGCCCCAGTCAATTGTCGGATAGTTTGGTCGTCCATCGAAATTAGCTCTTCAGTTATGTGATCAAAACGTGATTCTACTATGGATGCAATTTCTAGATCACGTTCTAACTACTATTGTCGCAGTCTATATTTTTCCCGAAGTGTTTGAGGTGTAGTCTTTGGGCGTATGCTTTAATTTTCGGGATATAATCTCCTTGTTATCTCAGGTTGTTCCTGGTCATAAATCAAACAAAACAATTCAGTAACTTTATCGTAGTCCCCGATAACGATGTCAATTTTGACACGCATCGTATAGTGTCAAAAATAAATTCCTTATTCTCAAATAAATAATAGGAAATTAAATATAGTAAAGGAGAAGTAAGGGTCGATCCCACAGGGACTAGAAACTTCCTGATTATGTTTGTTCGATTGATGATTCAAGAAGATGATTTAATTGTGTTTGAGTAGAAAGGGGTTTTGTCGAATTAAACTAAGTAATTGAAGAGATTGGAACAAAGAAAGTAATTTAATAAAATAAAAATTAACCTTAGGCTTTCTCTTTAACTCGATCATAACTGATCATCGGAAAAGATTTTCACTTTGGGATTTTATATCGGTACTTAACTTTCAAGGTTCAATCCTTGAAGCAAATCTTTCAAACCAAATACCCAAGTGCTATCTTGATATTGGTTTCATGGATTAATCCACCAACTCTATGTTAGTAGATAAAAATATTAAAATCTCAAAACCGACTTAAATTATGTTATTTCAATAATAACTGATCCAATCTTAGTTTTCTTCTTAGCAATCAATTTGCTAATGTGTTCCCAGGAAGTCGAATTACTTCAATAGCCGATCTATCCTCCCACATAAGTGATCAAATCAATGTCTTGACCAAATTCAATCTTTAGTTTTGAAATCAATTTGATTTAAAAATAAGTTCAAGAGAAAACTTAAAGAAATAAAAAGACGAAGTTATTGATGTGCTTTTCAATCCTCACGTTTGGATTGAGTCATTGCTTAAGCCCTTGGCTAATAAAAATTTAGCTGAGCATAATTATGGAAAGAATTATACTCGACATAAAAAATAAAATAAAGTAAAAATAAAAACAAGAAAAATAAATAAAGAAAACTTTATAAAACTTAAAACCTATAACAAAAGGATGGACTATGAGAGATGTTCTAGGCTTACCCAAGATGGGTACTTATAGCCTTTTACAAACCGTAAAATAAAGTGATAAATCTAAGATAATCCTAAAAAAATTTAAATTTAAATTACAAAAGATAAATCCAAATTTAAAAATCAAAATGTGGTTGATAAGCTATCTGGAATGCTGATAAGTTATTACGCGCTTGCTGACGTCATCTTCTAGAAGTTACTGATCGAGTGTCACGTCAGATTTTCATGCCCAAAGTCATGTCCACCAATCCAGACTCGAGCCAAAAAATAAAAAACTTCAAAAATCAACCATTTAAGTGTATTTTTCAGATTTAGAGTCCTACATAAAAACATACGAAAACACTTAGATTAGTAACTTAGTTCATCAAATCAAGGAGTAATTAAGCCTAAAATAATATCTATTTTCAACACTTATCAACCTTAAAAATACATCATACTCCTAATTCTTTAAACCCTAACTACATCCTTAACTTTGAACCCTAAACCCTCAATTCACTACGTTTAATAACAAGATACAAAACAACAAGAAACAACCAAATAAAACAACAAAGTTATAAAACCAACTGCGAGCAACATTATTAAAAACATAATAAGGAGAGCCAATTTTATCTCGCAAGAGAAAATATTAAATTTGATTTGGAGTATCATCCAAAATAATAATCTTGAAATGTCGACTCTCTGATAGTTTAAACATATCATCTTTAACTATATTTTCCTCACGCGAAACTCACTGAAAATCTAAAGACCAAACATGAGAATAATATGAAAAAATAGATCGAACAATGGGTCAAATATACTTTTTTATTATAACTTAAGTGTCTCATTTCAATAAATTGAACAAGACCTTTAAATATTTGAATTATCTATGTTCACGTCCTGATATATATTATACTAACGATGATATCAATCGTTATAATTAATTCATAATTTATTAAAATTTTAAATACACATATTTTATTAAACATAAATATTTTATCTAAATTTAAAATTATTTTTAAATAAAGTTTTTAAAAATGAAAATAATTGGTGAGTATGATATGGCAAAAAAGTGATAGTGAACAAGGAAAAGAAAATAAGTTAAGAGAGAGAAAGATCTTTTTAAGCCACAAAAGGAAATTGTGGATGAAAACTCGCCGGTCTTGTCCAAACAAATCTAAAACGTAGACTCTCATTGCACACTTTTTTTCTTACAGAATCTAAATTACAAGACAGGGTCATGGTACATCATAATTTATGGTTTGCACCACAAACAAAAAGTATTTATTAAAAAATTAATTAGATATAAAAAATCTCTTCTTTTGATGATAATGTAAAAATATCTATCATGCGAAAAATATTTTATTTTAGGGAGAAAATCATTTTATGACTTAATTCAATTCTTTAATATGTATATCAATAGTTTTACGATAATCAGTTGGTATAATAGGATAGGGTGTTAAGCAAGACCAAAGATTTAAATTTTAATATTATGAATAAAAAAAATAGGTTAGATGATCGTCTTATAACAGATGTATATAATTTATAAAATTCAATCTAGATTAATTGGTCAATAAATCGAAAATCAACGGTGAATAGGTTATTTATGATGCAAAGTTCATGTTATATTAATTTCAACATATTCAATATATTCAATATATTTGAACCCGTAGAGTAATTCCAATAGTAAAAGATGATATAATTTATTCAAATGATTCGAATTCGAGTACCATATGTATACGATGTGTGTACGCTATTAAAGAACTAAAATAATTAAATATATATTACCTTATAATCAGACCAACGTATTCTTAGGTATATTTTAAATTTCTACTTCCTTTTTATGAAATATATTGTTTTGTTTACCATATCATCAAATATTTTGAATATTTGGCCTTATTCCGTAATTTACATTGCTATTTTTATTCCCACAAACCAGCCCACGAAAAAGCTAAGAAAAAAGAGGGAGGGAAAGGTAAAACAATTTTCCAGACACCAATAAAAGTTTGTATGAAATCAGTCAGCTTTTGCTACAAAACTTTCTCTCTCTAGAAAGTTTCGGTTTTTAGTTTTGTGTTGCCTAAGGATTTAGGGAGAACAAAAGACAGAAAATGTCGGAACCAAAAGATCCGGCGATCAAATTGTTCGGAAAAATGATCCCTTTGCCTGAGAAATCTCAGAAAGTAGTATCAGATGACTTGTGTGCTACTTGTGGTGATGATAACACCAACAATGATAATATTGATCAAGATCAGTGTTGTTCTACAAATTCTTCACCAGAGGAAAACAAAGGGGAAGAGAGAGAAGAAGCTGAAAAGGTCAGGAAAATTTCTATTTTATTTTTTATTTTTGGGAATTTTGAAGAACACCCTTTGTTTAGAATATGGAAATGAAAAAAGGGTTGGTCTTTGATTCTTAGTTTTGGTATAAAAATGGTTACTTTTTTATTGGTAATTATATTTGATTATTAGAAGATTGGTTGAATTTTTTATCTTGGTTTAAGTAAAGTTGAGGCCTTTTGAAGTTAGGATTGGCTTCTCTGGATGTATTTTCTCAAGCATAATCCAATTTTTCATGGTAAAATCTAGGTTAGTTGCTTTCAGGTTAGCTTGTTTGCCTGTGTTTATAAGGTAGCTTGCTCAATTATATATATTTTTTCATCTTTCTGGATAAAGGTTTTGGAATCTTATTCAGGGTGTTTCATCACTTTCCAATTTTCTAGGAAAAATTTCTGGCTAGCTTCTTTGAAATTAGTAGTCTAGCTTCTTTCATCTGATTGTCTGATTTTATTATAGCTTGTGAATTGGGAGAGATGTTATCTGAATCATTTTTTAGCTTAATTTCATGAGGATTGTCAGCTATGATTAGGACCACCATAATAAAAGTCTAAGCAAAAATCAAATTCTGTACCATGTTATTCTTAGCTTTCCGTTTCCAGTATTTTTCGGCATTGCTTACCATGCCAGACTTATATGTTATGTTATTATTCTCATATGGTGAAAGCTCAATCTTCCTGGAATCAGACAAGAAAGTTGTAACCAGATTGAACTGGTTCTTAGCCCTATTAAAATTTCTGTGAAATTGGTAGAGATGTTATCTGGATCACTTTTTCGCTTAATTTCATGAGGATTGTCAGCTATGATTAGGATCACCATAATAAAAGTTTAAGCAAAAATCAAAATCTGTCTCATGTTATTCTTAGCTTTCATTTCCGGTATTTTTCGGCGTTGCTTACCATGTCGAACGTGTATGTTATGTTATGCTATCTTTCTGATATGGTGAAAGCTCAATCTTCCTGGAATCAGACAAGAAAATTGTAACCAGATTGAACTGATTCGCAACCGTATTAAAATTTCTGTTTTTGTATATTATCCGTGCCGGTTACATAGACATACATGACATTCTGTGGATTCCGAAGTTTTTAGGCAACTTCTCGACTGTGATGACATCTTTTATAGCTGTTCAAATGGTGGTTGCTATTGGTGTGAAACTGATTCTATATGTAGAAAATGCAGTTAGTTCTTGTATGATTTGTATTTTCTAGTTATGTACATGATCATGTTTTTGCAACTCCCTTAGTTCTTGTGTTGATTTTACTTCCTCCGAATTATTCAGGACACTTCGGGAGATAAAGCAACCAATTTTGAACATGTAGTTGGAGATGGAAAGGAGGATGGATCTAAACAGGATGATAATGCTCCTCCGGTTACTTCTGGAGAGTCTAAAAATCTGGAGGCAATCTCCGGAGCAAGCAACAACTCTAAAACACCTTCCGTAGAGAAGGAGAGCAATGCTTTAAAAACTTCGACAACAGAGGAAGATCAAAGTGAGACAAGTAATCCTCAAGAAAAAACCTTGAAGAAACCTACTAAAATTCTTCCATGCCCCCGCTGCAACAGCATGGATACCAAGTTTTGTTATTACAACAATTACAATGTCAATCAGCCCCGACACTTTTGCAAGAACTGCCAGCGATACTGGACGGCTGGTGGGACCATGAGAAATGTGCCTGTGGGGGCTGGACGTCGCAAGAACAAGAATTCAGCTTCTCACTACCGTCACATAACTGTCTCTGAAGCTCTGCAGAATGCTCGTACTGAGATTCCTAATGGAGTTCACCATCCGGCACTAAAAGCTAATGGTACAATTTTGACCTTTGGCTCGGATACACCCCTCTGTGAATCAATGGCTTCTGTTTTGAACCTTGCAGATAAAACAATGCATAATACCACTCGGAATGGATTTCATAAGCCTGAGGAGTTAAAAAATCCTGTTTCTTATAGAGGTGGAGAAAACGGGGTTGAGTGTTCAAATGGATCATCTGTCTTGGCTTCAAAGGACGAGGCCGGTAAAGCTGGGTCGCAGGACCAAATGATGCAGAATTGTCAACGCTTTCCACCTCAGATGCCATGCTATCCCGGGGTTATGTGGCCTTACCCATGGAATGGAGCTCAATGGAGCTCTCCTGTACCTCCACCTGCTTTCTGCCCTCCAGGCTGCTTTCCAATGCCATTCTATCCCGCAGCTGCTTACTGGGGTTGTAACGTACCAGGCCCTTGGAACCCCCCTTGGCAGCCTCAGCCTTCCACTCCAAAGCAATCTGTCCCAAGTTCCGGTCCTGATTCCCCGACCTTGGGAAAACATTCACGAGATGAGAACACAAGCAAGCCAAGCAACTCTGGAGAAGAGGAGACAGTAAAGGAAAATAATACTGAGAAAAGCCTTTGGATTCCGAAAACATTGAGGATCGACGATCCCGGAGAAGCAGCAAAGAGTTCTATATGGGCAACACTTGGCATTAAGAATGACAAATCTGATTCAATAGGTGGTGGAGGACTCTTCAAAGCATTTCAATCAAAGGGTGATGAAAGGAATCAGGTTCCCGAAACCTCTCCAGTCTTGCAGGCAAATCCAGCAGCATTGTCGAGGTCAATAAACTTCCACGAGAGCTCATAATCGTATCAATTACGACTTTTAATTGCTTATGGTGCTTCTTACAACTTGGTGGTGTTAATTACTATACGAGTCCTGTCTTACTTCGTTACCCGCTTGGCCATATTCATTCACCATCCCCCTCTACATAACCAACTCTCAAAGTATGTTAACTGGGGTCAACAAAGGAAGAGTCCTATCATATGGTTTGAAGGCAGAGTGTTTAGCTTAAAGTAGAAACTGATTTTTCTGTTTTCGGTTTAATTTTGTTTTCGGAATTCCTTTTCTTTCCATTAATGGTATGAGCAGGGTTTTTCAGTTAGATGGCTTGCAGAGCTCTGTACATAAATATATATATCAAATGGTGAGAGGTGGACCAAGTAAGTTTCTGTACCATAAATCCCACTTGTATTTAAATAAATTTGGGAACTCAAGTTTCTTTCAGTTCTACCTTAAATCTGTACTTTCTTGTCTAAAGATCTAGAAAGCAGATTCTTTGATTCTCATGAACTGATATAGAATCCATTGTCATTGCCACTATCTTATGCTGCTTATATTACTTGGACTTGGATGTAAATATTCGATTCACAAGGTTTTTTTTCATGTATTTCCAGAATCATGGCTTATATATATACAAGACATGTAGGGTCTTCTTTGACAGATAAATTCTAATCAGAAAAGTCCAAAGATCTTTCCCTTTCCATATCCATAGAATCCAAACAACTAGCACCAGAAAAGGTAGAAAGGTTACCATAAAGGTCTCCTTTCTTTTCTTATATCTGTGTATTTCATATTGTATTTTTTTCTCGTATCATAATCGTATTTAAAACATTATAGATTTATGTAATTCTTGTATTTTAGAAAGTTGTTTTTATATAACTTCAACATGTTTATGTTTATGTTTTCGTGTCGTATTTGTGTTTAAAATAGCTCTAAACGACCTTTGAAACGAGTCTTTAAGGCATTGATTTATGTCTATCCTTGGTATGAAAACATGGAGATATTTTGCTTTTTTTTTTTCCTTTCTCTTTTTCCCTGAAAAAAAAAATTGGTTTCCATTTGAGCCATGTTATGGGAACCTAAACCATGTGTTCCTATTAATACACTTGATCTTCTATGTTGTTTTCCCTTCTGTCTGTCAAGTGATCTTGTAATTCTTTCCCCCATCCCTGTTTTGCCACTTCTTTTTCTGTAAACGTCAGAGATTCGAATCTTAAACTTGTCGGAATTTACGTCTTAAAAGACGATTGCATGAGTCAACCAAGATATACCCGTATTTTTGTTCCATCATATGTCAAGATTCTAACTCAAATCTATAAAACATTTCCTTGTGTACATGAACCGATCAAGTTAGGATCGAGTTCAAGCTTAGATTTTAGTGTTATTTTTTTTGAAGCAAAAGATATCATCGAGTTGAAACATAAGAAAATATTACGCATGTGTAACAGTATAAATCAAGAAGAAGAATTATGAAGGGGAAAAGAGGATAGAAGAGCAAGGAAAGACTGAAGAAGCAGAAATTAGGGGAAGCCAGACAGAAAGACAATTCATTCATTCATTCGATGTTTTCTTCCTCCACAATAACAGGTTATAACCTGTAAAACAAAAATAAAACGCAGCGTTTTTACAATGAAATAACAAACTCGATAACAAACTCTCTAACAGCTAGCATAATTTGTCGTTTTCCTCTTTGGCTCGTTACAGCATGCTGAATTTCGAACTCAAATATATAATCTTCGAATCCATAAAAGGTTATCTTTTAAAGATTGTATAGACAAATTAAATGAAGCTGGATTGTTTTGTTAATAATTTGGGTGCTGGATGTGGTATCTGGTATTACATGTGGCTCTTTCTCCTCATGTACTATTATCTGCCAATCTAGGCATAATTCATAGCCACAAGCCTAAGATATGATTCTGACATCAAGTAAACATGGCCTACATGCATACACACATGCTTTTTTATATTTATGATATTTAATTTATCAGTCAATAAATTTAGATTAGGCATCGTAATAATCTTTTAGGGGTGACCCTCTCAACCAAATTTCTTTTGAATAATCTTAAAGTGATTATATGGTCTGTTCGTATTTTTTTTGTTAACACTTTGAATCAAATTTCTTTTGAATAATCTTAAAGTGATTATATGGTCTGTTCGTATTTTTTTTGTTAACACTTTGAAAAGACTTACATACCTCACAGAAAACTGCTCAAACTCGAGCCTCTTAATATAGATATGTTCTCTTTTCTACCGGAATAACTCCTTAAGTGATTCCCAACTAAAATTTTTAAATTCATAAAATCAAGACTTAATTATTAATTTTATTTAAATAAATTTATATGACCTAATATTATATATTTTTTTGACAAAGACTATTGAATTTTTTTAAATTCATAGAAAAATCATCATTACATCACAGTCGAGAAGCAAAATAATTGAAGAGTAAAATATATTAAATAATAAATAAAAATAAATTAATAAATAAATTATAAGGATTAAATGTGTAATTTTATAGATTTTATTTAATTGACACGTCACCTTCTCCGTTAGGATTTTAATGACGGTGACTAAAATAGGTCGATTTAATAAAATGAATGATCTGATCGACGAATTCGATAGTTCAGTAATCAAAATAGATATCTCAATTAATTGGGTGACCATTGAAGTAGTTTACCCTGATATATATCATAAAATTTAAAACTGGATCAAGCTTGAATTCGAATCCATTTCTTTTATTGTGTATATTCGTATTTATATATTCGATCTAAATAAAGAATTTCTTATTACTAAGTATGTTGTCCAAAGTAAAATAATAATCCCAGAAGTAGTCAATGGGGTAGTGGTAAACACAAATGTAACAACAACCTATCAAACACACCAAGTCTTCACTTCTTAGAAACTTCATCGTCCCAAAAAGACAACAAAATGGCCATTGACAAAGACCATTTCCTACAAGATAGGATAGCGGCAGGTTCCAAGCAACAAACCAGACACATTCCATGCAAATAAGACAAAGGCAACTAAGGCGACCAACGGACCAAGTTTCCTAGGTGGTATCCATAGGCAGCTTCCCCCCCTCTTAACCGCCTTTGAAAACTTGACCAGGTTTACCATCTATGGTGCCTTCAAATACCCCAATCTCATACAAATCCACTCACTCATTCTTCTGCACTTTCTTTTACATATCTCACAGTCAAATAGTTCTACTTCTTTTTTTGGGTGGTGGTGGTGGTCTTAAGAAATGGAGGCATCATCACCAAACTCAAACTACATCTTGTTTCCATTCATTGATATCAGTATGATCTTGTTGTTTCTTAGCTTGACTAAAAGTTTCTTATCAAGTTATGTTTTTTTCACACAATCCAAACATGGAAGCTCAAAGACATCATCAGACTGGGAGAAAACCCAGAATCCCGAGTGTTCAACCCAAGAAGCTTCATTTCATAAGAAGGAAGATTGTGTGACAGTTTGCAGAAAAGATGTGGAGAAGTTGATGGGAAATCTGGGAAGTTTTGGCAGCCGAGAAAGTGAGGAGCTAAATGAATCTTTTGGTTCTCATGAGCTTTCCAGGCTGTTTGAGGAAGAGCCAAGCTTGGAAGAATTGAAGGAAGCTTTTGATGTGTTTGATGTGAATAAAGATGGGTTTATTGATGCACAAGAGTTGCAGAGACTGCTCTGTATTCTGGGTTTAAAGGAAGCTCTAAAGATTGAGAATTGCAACAAAATGATCAACAACTTTGATGTGAATAGAGATGGCAGAATAGATTTTCAGGAATTTGTAAAATTAATGGAGAACACATTTTTCTGAATCAGTCTAATAATATTCATATACAGTGATTCTTTTTTATTTACCTATACTTCTAATTATGCGGTGCATTGCAATTGTAATAAAAACAGGCTTCTAAGCTGTTTTAAGAACATCTATTGAAATACTTACAGAGATCCAGGTAAAAAGAATGAGTATAATTGATCCCGGCCTGTCCCGGAGATGAGTTGATGATCATCTATTACCAGTAATCTGCACACGAACAGCATCCATTCCGAAAACTGTGGAAGCGATTTGCATCTCTCACGATGATCATCCTGTTTGTGAACTTAGAAATAAGTTTCGTAGCTGAGTGGCAATCTTCGCACATTCTAAGGTTTTTAAACACGCGAATAGGTGCTTCTAAGGGAGCATGCATGAGACCATATGCAATGGCTAATTTCTCGCTGTGATAACTAAGATAGTCTTCCTTCTGCTCTTCCTCCACATCATGCAACACAGCAGCAACATCCGGTATATATCCCAATGGCTTGATTCTTGCTAAAAGTTCTTTTACTTTCTCATATATTTGAATCGACTCTGGGTGTTGACAGTCATCCGAAACAAAAACATGAGTAACATTTTTCATCTCTATCCAGCTCACACCGGGTTCTTTCTTGACATTTCTCTCTCTCATCAATTTTCGGATCTTCACTACTCCATCCCACCTCTTTGCTTTCGCATATATATTAGATAATAGTGTATATGTTCCCACATCATTAGGGTCCATCTCCAACACATATTCTGCTATGCGCCTCCCAAAACCATAATTTCGATGCACATGACAAGCACTAAGCAGTGTACGCCATGCAACAACGTCGCATTTTACTGGTATAGACCTCAAAAATTTCTCAGCCTCATCAAGAAGTCCAGCCTTGCTCAGGAGTCCAACAACACAGGTGTAGTGCTCCAAACCAGGTTCAACTCCAACTGTTTTCATGAATTGGTTCAAGTAATATAAACCTTCTTTTACAAGACCAAGGTGACTACAAGCAGAAAGAACCCCTACAAAAGTAACATAATTAGGACTCTCTCCTTCAGCCAACATGTCATGAAACACAGCCATGGCCTCCTTTCCTAACCCATGATGAGAATACCCGCATATCATCACATTCCAAGTAATGCAGTCTCGATAAATCATATCCAAGAAAACTTCACTTGCTGCTCCAATGTTGCCACACTTTGCATACATATTAATCAAAGCATTTCCAACAATAACATGGTCCATAAAACCCAACTTTATTATTTCCCCATATAGTACATCTCCATGTCTTAGTGCAGACAATCCCGCAGTAGAGTTCAACATAACCGCGAAAGTAAACTCATTAGGTGAAATATCATCAATTTTCATCTCAGAAAACAAATTTAGTGCTTCCTCGAAGCATCCATTTTGGAAATATGCTGTCATGATTCCAGTCCATACAACCACATTCCTAACTTTTAACCCATCAAAAGCTTTCCTAGCATTGAAAACCTCCCCACATCTCCCATACATATTAATGATTGCGCTATTAACAAAAACATCCAACTCAAGATCTCTTTTCATTACCCTACAATGCACTTGTAAACCCAAGTTCAAATCCTTAAGACAAGCACAAAGTCCAAAGACA
Organism: Abelmoschus esculentus; assembly: GCA_035048815.1. Taxonomy (NCBI): domain Eukaryota; kingdom Viridiplantae; phylum Streptophyta; class Magnoliopsida; order Malvales; family Malvaceae; genus Abelmoschus; species Abelmoschus esculentus. Next base: position 2,961,018 of record JAUCBN010000026.1, on the reverse strand, counting down.
GTAGCATAAGTTACACTATCCCACTCCACACCTTCTCCTATCATCCTATCCAAAACTTGAACCGCTTCATTCAAGAACCCTTGTTGCAAGAGTCCACTTAGAACTGAATTATATGAATAAACATCATAACCAGGAACTAAACTAAAAACCCTCATAGCTCCTTCAACATCAGAAACCTTGGAATACATATTTATCAGTGCATTCTTAACATATTGATGAAAAGCCAACCCTGACTTGACCACATAACCATGACACTGTCTACCCTCCAATGTCCTCCCACTGTCAGAACAAGCTGAAAAAACTACTGCGATAACGTACTCATTAGGCTTCAAACCATCCACCAAAACCATCTTTCTGAACAACTTCAACACTTCCAATGAAAACCCAGTTTGCAAATACCCTACCATAAGAGAACACCATGAAACCAAATTTCTCTCGGGCATTCTCTCAAACACTTTCTGTGCAGCTGGAATTTGGTTACATTTTAAATAGAAATTGATCAAGGTGTTTAAAGGCTGTATGGTAGATCCTAAGGAGGTTTGATTGATTACTATCAAATGGGAATGGATTGATTGGCCTAATACCAAGTTTTTTGTCTCGGCTGAAACTTTTAGAAGCTTAAATATGTGGTTAAGGTGGATCAACCTGGTGGGTTTTAATACAGCTTGCTCGACTCGGTTCTTTGCTGGTTTTAGACTGCGCATTTTCTCTTGGCTGAGTTTCTAGGACAAGTCCTTTCGTAGAGACTTCGTCCGGTTCTGATCGGACTTTTCTTAACCCGACACATATACCTTATAAATAAATATATTTGAATTTGAGTCTTTTTAAGACGAATATAAAAAATAATATTTAATTTAGGTTAACGATAATTTCACCTTTTCACTTTGGTTTGATTTTAAAATTAAATTGAGCTCTTATTTTTTATTTTATAGTTTTCTTTTACATTATCTGACGTGATTATAAAAAAATATTTATTTATTAGTCTTTAACATTTTCTAAATTAAATTGATTATTTTGTATGAAAATAAAGATCGTGATTAAATTAATTGTGTTATATTATATTATATTATACATAAATTTTAAAAACATTTAAAAAAATTATTAGTATCACTTAAAATATAAGTAGATTTTTAATGAGTTTCAGAAAATGTTTAATGTCTTTTGTTCGGGATTGAATTATTGCGAACGAAACGAACAGAGCGTATTTTAAACGAAACGACTTCGTATCAAGTTGTCTTATTAGAAATAACAAAACGTTTGTTTTTTAAAAAATAATCATTATTAAGAAATATAATCTTTTTCAAAAGCATGAACCATCTAACCTCATAGGTAAAGGAACGGTTGTTGTTCCTATAGGTCATGGGTTCGTGTAACGACCCAGATTTGGATCCGAGAATTGGTTTAACCCGAGAGTTTGGACCTCGGTTTTGGGCCCCGAATTTAGTGGTCTTGGGCCTTGTTAGGCCTTAATCTTGTTGGGTTGTAAGTTGGGCTTAGAAGAGTGATGACTTTTTGGTAAATAATCAAATGAGTTGGATAGAGGGGGGTGGGGGTTTTATTTCTCCTACATGGATGATATCACCTTCCTCTCTTTTATTTCCCCTTTTTCCCATCTCCTTTGTTACAAGAAAATATGGTTTAAAGGTTGGATCTTGTTGGTTTTGCTGAAGAATCACGTTTTGTGTCAGAAGGGTAAGTTTTAGAGTTGTTCTCAATCTACAAAACAAGGTAAGAATGGTTTAGTTTGGTGAAGATGAAGGTATACATGGAAAATTCGGGTTTTAAGTTTGGGGAGTTCTTTCTCAATTTTTAATCGATTTTCAGCTTAAGAAACCTTCCCTGAGTTGGGTTTAATGGTTGGTTTAACTCATTTCTTGTAGAAAGGGAGTGAGAGCATCATCTCAAGGTATGGACAAAAGAGAAAGCTTGAGAGAATGAGTTCGGGTTTGATTGCTGTGCTTGATGAGGTTGGTACTCCCAACTTTTCAAATCATCATTCATTTCATAGTAGTTAGCATACATGTAGATTTTGTGCATGAATGCTTGGTTTTATGCTTGAGGTGTTTTAATAGTGAAATCCGAGTTTATGTGTTAAATGGTTGGAAAATGATGTTAAAACATCCTAAATACACTTAGAAATGAGTAGGAAAACTTTGGAATCGTTTAGGTGAGGTTTGGGGGTGAAACTCTAGAATTTCTAAATGCATACCCGTCCTTAGTGCAGGGGGTATCGATACTTGGGCTACCGATACCCATACCCATGAGAGCTTTTTGGCTTGTTGTTCAGGGGTATCGAACCTTGTTTCGATACCAAAGGTTCCGGAAACTTTTTGTACCGATACGTGTATCGAAACAGTCTTTCCCCTTTTTGTTGACTTTAACTTTGGTCTAGTGGTATCGATACTGGTATCGATACTTGTGTGTTTCGATACCCTTTTTGGGTGGGTATCGATATAGGGTGTTCCGATACCCTACTTAAGGGTATCGATACCCCTGTGTATTTCGGGTGAGTTGAGTAGGGTTTTGGGCTCGGTGATTGTAATAAATAAATATTTAAATCTGAAAGCTATGAAATAAATTGTCGAACTAAGATTGAGGTTATAACCCCGAAAGACTAATTGAGATAAACTTTAATATATCTTGTTGTGATGAGATCCTAGGTGGATCGTTTGTGTGGTTTAAGTCCTTATGAGTTGGAAATCCGGATATCCATAAGTGTTGCAACACATTGAAGGCCATACGATGTAACATGTCGGGTGATGATTGAAGACTTTTATTCCGAGTGTTGGGCGGCCTCACTCGAAGATATTCGATGTAACATTCCGAGCATGGGGTTGGTTGGGCGGCCTCCACCCTTTTCCTAATGTTGGGCGGCCTCATTTGAAGATGTCCGATGTAACATTTCGGGCATAGGATTTAAGGGCAACCTTAATCTTGAGTGTAGGATCCCGATGCTGTGTGGACGCGGGCCTCACTCTTTTGTGTTGACTTGATTGATTTGTATATACTGTGTGCGATAATATACATTTCATTATGCCATGTGATAGGTGAGCATACTAGACCATCATATCATGCACGAGATTTATATACCATGCTTTACTGCTTTTGATATGCATGATGCTGGCCGAGTTTGGCGTATCCACTGAGCTTGTGTGGCTCAACGTTCGAAATCTGTTTTCGTGCGTAGGTTAGGTGAAGCGGGTTCCGTGGAGCACCATCGAGGTTTGGATTTCAGCATCGACTTTGTGTCAGGGTACAGTGATAGATGTAGTGGGCTAGTACTTTGTCAGACCTATATGTATTTTTGTAACTCTGTCATTTAAATTGAGTCATGTCATATATGAATTTCGGCCTAAGGCCTAGGTAAATATAATAATATATATAAATAATAATAACAAGATAAAATAAATAAAAATAATAAAATTTAAAAGAAAAGAAGAGGGAGTTAGAGTTGGTTTTTTGGTTTCAGTTACAAGGGATCATGGGGGTTTTTATTTGAAAGAGGGGAAGTTGGAAGAGAAAAGGGTGGAACGGTTTGAAGGAGGAAGGTGGATTGGAAACATTGAAGAAAAACAGAGGAACAAAGGTTTGAAGAACCTCATCGGAGTGATCGAACACGTTCGAGGTAAGGGTTGCATTTTATTTTCGTGGATTCTTTACTGTCGATTACATGTTTAAGATAAAAAAGAGAAACTTTTTAGATTAAACACTTAAATCTCAGTTAATAAAATTCACTTGATTGACTTAGGTTTAAAGATTAATTTAAAGTTGAGAGGGGTGTTAGATTCTTGTGAATCTGGTTGAATTTGGTGTTGTTTGAGCGAAATCCAATGGCTAAGAGATGTTTTACGGTCGATTTTGATACGTTTTAGTGTTTAGATCATGAAAAATGAGGTTCTCGGTAGGGTTTAGATTGTTTTTAAAGTTTTTCGGTGAAGTTTCCGGCATCGGAAACGATCACCAGAGAAGAGCGTCGGCGGTCGGAGTACAAGGGCGGCAACCGGCGAACATGTCGGCTTCGTCGGAGTGCGGTGGCATTGGATCGAAAGGTGGAAGCCATGGAGGTTCTTGGTTGAAGTTCTTGATATTCATCCTTGTTCTTGATGAACAAAGAAGAACACCAAGCAAACTTGAGTGTCTTGATCCAAATTGGGCTAATTTTCTGAGTGTTTTGGTGTTTGTGTGAAAACAAGGGAAATTACTCCCTTGGTCCCTCGAGCTTTGAAGTGTAGTTAAATTTAGTCCTATATCCTCAATTTAGCCCTTAAAACCTCAAATTTCATTTAATTTAACCCTTAATTGAACCCTAGACTCAAAATTTAATTAATTTAGATGTTAATTAGATATTAATTTAATTTTTAATACTTAGAAATAATTTAATTAGGTTCTTAATTGAATTGAATTTAATTTCTAAGTTCGATTTAAAATTAATTTGATCTAATTAAATCTATTTTGACCCTAAATTGAACCTTCGGCCTAAAATTTGATTAATTTAGACTTTAATTAGGGCTAATTTAATTTTTAAAACTTAAAATTTTTAATTAAATGATTAAGTGAATTTAATTAAAAATTTTCTAAGTTTAAAATTAATTTATCATAATCTAATTAAGTCTAATTCATGCTTAATCTTTTTTTTGGCCTTTTTAATTCTTGCCCTTTATTATGTAAGTCTCATTGTTTCAAGTGAACCTCCCAATGTTGTTTCGAGCTCTCATATTTTAATCGAAAGTAACTTAGTTCTTTCATCTTTTTGTTTATTTTGTTGTATTTATTTGTTGTATTTAATTATTTATTATGTTTGTATTTTTAAAGTCATGTAGTATGTATGTTTAGGTGACACTTAATTACACTTAGATTAATTAAATTAGAGCCTTTTTAGGATTAGTCACTTTAATTAAATAATTAATTAAATAGGGAGATAATTTAGTAACGATAGCGTTCTAATCTTATACCTCGGATACACTAAGTGGTCAGTATTATGAAATGACATTATGTTGACCAAGAGTGTACTTCGGTATTGTATTCGACGTATCATCGAAACGTAGAAAATGATAAATATTTTAAGGTTAGAATTTAATAAAATTAATTAGGTAAAGATTAGTAGCACCAATAGAATTATTAATTTTGATTGGTGTCGAAATGATAGTGTCCATACATTCGGATGTTATCATAATACACCCGGTAAAATTAATAATTTAATAGGATTTAAATATTTAAATTGATGGAGCCTTTTTAGGTTAGAACTTAAAATTGACAAGATAATAACCGGTCATGCATTTAAAATCTTTTGGGTTAAAATTTATATTTCTTTAAATACGAGTCAAGGTTTCCTATTTTAGGACGTCTTATTCAAAGCTCGTATTTAAAAGAAATGTATCTTTTTATCCAAAAGTATATTCTTATTTGACCGATATTTATTTGCCAATAACGACTTAAATTAATATTATTATTCAAGATGCCGAAATGCCACGTGTAATTAAAAGGTACCGATCTCGGGCGCTCGTAAGGGTCGTCCTTACGCGTAATCGACTCCCGAACCTAAATGTTTTCAAAAAGAATTTCTGGTTGATTTTATGGTGTTTGGCCTACCAAAGTGACCGGTGGCGACTCGAAATTAATTTTAAAATTCAAATGTTTTCAATAAAATTTAGTTTTTCACAATTAAAAGCAATTAAATTCGATTTTTTTCAAATCAACTCGCCATGCTATTTTTCATACTTTTGGGTTTTAAAATGGTCGCGACAAGTCAAATGTTTTAAATGTGTTTATAGTAAATTTGGAGTTCCAGTCACTTTAGACTATTTTGGGCTTTTGTTTAAATTAAGTGGATTTTATAGATCGTACTTGGACTTGAATTGACTTTAATATTGGATTTTCAAAGGAATTTTTTTAAATACGGGTTTTGGGCCGGAGGCCCAATGTTACATCCAGGTCGGGGTGTTATATTTAATGGTATCAGAGCTTAGGTTGAGTCGGTTCTAGGAAGTCCCCAGGGAAGTCTAGTGTGTTATATAGGTGTTAGATAAGTATACCCCACGAGTCAATAGCGTACCTTCCATAAAGCTGAAATTTCGATGGTGTACTCCTGTTTGTTGTTATTGTTGTTGTCTGTGCATGGTGTGGACGAGTCTGAGGAAGGGGTTAGGCAAGGGGCGAATTATTTCGCCCATTTGCACCATGCTTTGGATCGGATAGCGAAGGCTATTCCGAGGCATACACCTACCTAGGGCACCTATCGAGAAGGTTCGCAAGTAGGGTGCTACGGATTTCTTGGGTTCTGACTAAGATAATCTTGTGAGAGTGGACCAGAGGCTTCATGATACTCGTTGGATCTTGAGACAGATAAGGTTAAGATAAGAGGATCGACAGTCATGTGTATTGTCGTTTCTGAAGGGTAATGTGGGAGAGTGATGGGGAAATAGTTGAGATAGAGTAGTATTCCGATCAGCCGATATGAGAGGACTTTTTGGATGAGTTTGAGAAAAAGTATGTGGGCGAGATTCACATAAGTCGGTTGAGAGATCAGTTTACCCTTCTTGTTCAAGGTAATCGTACGATTTTTGAGTACGAGCAAAAGTAACTACAACTGAGTTGATATGCACCTGAGTTGATAGCTACCAAGAAGATGAATTATAAGAGGTTTCTGAAAGGTTTGAGGGAAGAGATCCGGACTTATCTGATAGCTAACCCACCGATAATGTGTTCTAAGTGAGCATGCTAGGATGTTGGATATACCTTGTGAGACACTAGATATAGGTGTTAGTGTTACTAATTCTTCAGAGATACCGTAATGGTCAGAAAGATGTAAAGACGATGTTCATTGATGGTTCAGAGGTATGTGTTCCTAGTTGATATGATGGAATTTTCATTCTACGGTTGTGATGTGATTTTTGGTATGGACTGACTGATAAATCCTAGGGCTAGAATAGATTTTGAGACCAAGAGAATTTGTTTAAGGCTAGCAGAAGACCACGAGATGGTGATTGTAAGTGAGAATGTGAAGTTCTTATTGAATGTTGTTTCGACTCTAGAGGCTCAGAGGTTTGTTGAGTTGGACTGTGAGGAGTACCTAGCATATATGGTGAACCCGAACATGAATGAAGTCAGACTGCAGGATATCAGAACAGTGTGTGATTTTCTTCTGAGTGTGTCTCCAAAAGAGTTGTCTGGTTTACCACCTGACAGAGAGGTTGAGTTTGCCATAAAGATGTGTTCAGATTTCGCTCTTTTTTTATTGCTCTGTATCATATGACACCAAAAGAACTGAAAGAGTTGAAGATTCAGTTGCAAGAACTATTAGATAGAGGTTTTATCCGATCGAGCTCATCGCCTTAGGGCGCACCCGTGTTGCTTGTGAAAAAGAAAGACGATAGTATGAGGATGTGCATCGACTACAGACAGTTGAACTAGTTGATAGTGAAGAACCAGTATCCACTATCGAGAATTGATGATATGTTTGATCAGTTATGAGGTGCTATCGTGTTTTCCAAGATAGACTTGAGATCATGATACTATCAGTTGAAGGTAAAAGAAGTCGGTGTACTGAAGACAGTTTTCCATGCAATGTATGGTTACTATGAGTTTCTAGTTATTTCGGGTTGACTAGTACACCATTTGTTTTCATGGACATAGTGAACATAATTTTCTGCGAGCACTTGTATCAGTTTGTAGTTATGTTCATTGATGACATATTAGTGTACTCACGTATTGAGGAATACCCTGACAGAAACTTGAGGTTAGTATTGCAGACCTTGTTGGATTATCGGTTGTATACCAAGTTGAGCAAGCGGGAGTTCTGGATTAGAGAAGTTGTTTTCTCAGGACATGTAGTGTCAGCTGAAGGGATTAAAGTAGATCTCAAGAAGATCGAAGCAATTGTGAGTTAAAAACAATCGAAGTCTGTCATGGAGATTCGTAGCTTCCTAGGCTTAGCATGTTATTATATGAGGTTTGTGAATGGATTTTTAAAGATAGTGGTTCCTTTGACTAAATTACTTCAGAAGGATGTTCAGTTTGAGTGTTCAGATGCAAGATAACAAGCCTTTGAGAAATTGAAAGAAGTTTTGACAGATGTTTCGATTTTGATACAGCTAGTGTAAAGAAAAGAGTATATGATCTACAGTGATGCTTCTTATGTAGGGTTAGGTTGTGTGCTATGAAAGACGGAAGAGTTATAACTTACGCTTTGAAACAGTTGAAGAACCAAGAGTAAAATTTTTCGACCCTTGATATAGAGCCAATGGTAGTTGTGTTGTCCTTGAAGGTCTGGAGGTATTATTTTTATGGTGAGAGATGCGCAGTGTACACAGATCATAAGAGTTTGAAGTATTTGATGACTTAGAAAGAGTTGAATCCCGAGACAACATAGAGGGCTTGAGTTATTGAAGGACTATGACCTCAAGATTTAGTATAATCCGAGTAAAGTCGATGTAATGGCAAATGCTTGAGTAGGGAAGCAACCGATGAGTTGAGAGTTATGTTTGTTAGATTGAACTTATCGGATGATGATGACTTGGTAGCCGAGCTTCAGGTTAGAACTACTTTGAGTCAGTTGGTTAGAGAGAAACAATTGTCAGATGGATCTTTGGTACCTCACATACAAGATATAATCGAAGGATGATCTACAGAGTATAGTTCAGAGATAATGGTGTTCTGTGTTTCAGAGACAGAGTGGTTATGTTGAATGACAGTGATTGAAGACGTATGATTCTGACCAAAATATACAATAGTCTTTTTGCTACACGTTCAAGTAATACGAAGATATACCGTGGTTTGTAGGATGAATATTTCTGGCTTGGTTTGAAGAGAGATGTTATTGACTATATGAGTAAGTGTATGGGTTATCAGAGAGTTAAAGCAGAATATTAGTTTCCGTCTGGTTTGTTACAGCCATTGAAGATTCCGAATGGAAACGGTAAATGGAAAATTATCGCCATAAAATTTGTATCCGGTTTACCGTTGACCTCTTCGAAGAAGGACTCAAATTAGGTTATATTTGATCGTTCCATGAAGTGTGCTCATCTTATTATTATCCTTACGAATTACTCATGAGATAAGTTGGTAGATTTGTACGTAGTGAGATTGTGAAACTGCATAATGTACAGAAATCGATTGTGTCTGACAGATATTTGAGATTCACAGCCAGATTTTGGGAGTGTTTGCACAGTGTTTTGGGGTAGCCGTTTGAATTTTAGTACTTCGTATCATCCTCAGTTAGATGGCAATCAGAGAGAGTGATTCAGATTCTTGAGAACACGCTACGATGTTGCATCACTGATTTTTAGAATACTTGAAAGAAGCACCTACCGTTGGTTGAGTTTGCGTATAACAACAATTATTAGTCGAGTATTTAGATGGTTTCGTATGAGGCTTTGAATGGCAGAAAATACATAACTTTGTTTTATTGGGTTGAAGCATGTTAGAATTGATATTGATGCCAGTTATGCTTAAGGAGACTACCGAGAAATTAAAGTTGATTTGTGATCGATTAAAGGCAGAAATCGTATGCAGATTTGAAACTGACAGAAAAGAGTATGAGGTGAAAGAAAAGTGTTCTTGAAAGTGTCACCGTGAAAAGGGATCATCCGTTTGGAAGGGAAAAACAAGTTAAGTCCAGGGTTTATAGGACCGTATGAGGTTGCTCTTTTTGCACTTGTTTCCCTTAGGTAAATTTCGAGGACGAAATTTTCTTAAAGGAGGGGAGAGTTGTAACGACCCGGATTCGAATCCGAGAATCGGTTTAACCTAAGAGTTTAGACCTCGGTTTTGGGCCCCGAGTTTAGTGGTCTTGGGCCTTGTTAGGCCTTAATCTTGTTGGGTTGTAAGTTAGGCTTAGAAGAGTGATGGTTTTTTGGTAAATAATCAAATGAGTTAGATATAGGGGGTGAGGGTTTTATTTCTCCTACATGGATGATATCACCTTCCTCTCTTTTATTTTCCCTTTTTCCCATCTCCTTTGTTATAAGAAAATATGGTTTAAAGGTTGGATCTTGTTGGTTTTGCTGAAGAATCACGTTTTATGTTAGAAGAGTAAGTTTTAGAGTTGTTCTCGATCTACAAAACAAGGTAAGAATGATTTGGTTTAGTGAAGATAAAGGTATGTATGGAAAATTCAGGTTTTGAGTTTGGGGAGTTCTTTCTCAATTTTTAATCGATTTTCAGCTTAAGAAACCTTCCCTGAGTTGGGTTTAATGGTTGGTTTAACTCATTTCTTGTAGAAAGGGAGTGAGAGCATCATCTCAAGGTTTGGACAAAGGAGAAAGCCTGGGAGAGTGAGTTCGGGTTCGGTTGCTGTGCTTGATGAGGTTGGTACTCCCAACTCTTCAAATCATTATTCATTTCATGGTAGTTAGCATACATGTAGGTTTTGTGCATGAATGCTTGGTTTTATGCTTTGGGTGTTTTAATGGTGAAATCCGAGTTTATGTGTTAAATGGTTGGAAATTGATGTTAAAACATCCTAAATACACTTAGAAATGAGTAGGAAAACTTTGGAATCGTTTAGGTGAGGTTTGGGGGTGAAACTCTAGAATTTCTAAGTGCATACCCGTCCTTAGTAAGGTGGTATCGATACTTGGGCTACCGTTATCGATTCCCATAAGAGCTTTTTGGCTTGTTGTTCAGGGGTATCGAACCTTGTTTCGATAGGAAGGGTTCCAGAAACTTTTTGTACCGATACGTGTATCAAAACAGTCTTTCCCTTTTTTGTTGACTTTGACTTTGGTCTAGTGGTATCAATATTGGTATCGACACCTGTGTGTTTTGATACCCTCTTTGGGTGGGTATCGATATAGGTGTTCCGATACCCTACTTAAAGGTATCGATACCCTTGTGTATTTCAGGTAAGTTGAGTAGGGTTTTGGGCTCGGTGATCGTAATAAATAAATATTTAAATCTGAAAGCTATGAAATAAATTGTCGAACTAAGATTGAGGTTATAACCCCGAAAGACTAATTGAGATAAACTTTAATATATCTTGTTGTGATGAGATCCTAGGTGGATCGTTTGTGTGGTTTGAGTCCTTATGAGTTGGAAATCCGGATATCCATAAGTGTTGCAACACATTGAAGGCCATACGATGTAACATGTCGGGTGATGATTGAAGACTTTTATTCCGAGTGTTGGGCGGCCTCACTCGAAGATATTCGATGTAACATTCCGAGCATGGGGTTGGTTGGGCGGCCTCCACCCTTTTCCTAATGTTGGGCGGCCTCATTTGAAGATGTCCGATGTAACATTTCGGGCATAGGATTTAAGGGCAGCCTTAATCTTGAGTGTAGGATCCCGATGCTGTGTGGACGCGGGCCTCACTCTTTTGTGTTGACTTGATTGATTTGTATATGCTGTGTGCGATAATATACATTTCATTATGCCATGTGATAGGCGAGCATGCTAGACCATCATATCATGCACGAGATTTATATGTCATGCTTTACTGCTTTTGATATGCAAGATGCTGGCCGAGTTTGGCGTATCCACTGAGCTTGTATGGCTCAGCGTTCGAAATCTGTTTTTGTGCGTAGGTTAGGTGAAACAGGTTCCGTGGAGCACCATCGAGGTTTGGATTTCAGCATCGAATTTGTGTCAGGGTACAATGATAGATGTAGTGGGCAAGTACTTTGTCAGACCTATATGTATTTTTGTAACTCTGTCATTTAAATTGATCAGTCAAATGTTTTAAATGGGTTTGTAGTAAATTTGAAGTTCCAGTCACTTTAGACTATTTTGGGCTTTTATTTAAATTAAGTGGATTTTATATATCGTACTTGGACTTGAATTGACTTTAATATTGGACTTTCAAAGAAATTTTTGAAATACGGGTTTTGGACCGGAGACCCAATATGACATCCGAGTCAGGGTGTTACAGTTCGAGCACCAATGTTGTCAGCTAATTGAGTGATCAATCTTAAAAGATTAAGAGTATACTTTAGAACAAATACTACTAACCACTTTAGCTGAATAAAAAAAAACTTTTTCAAAACTATATACTCATATTTTACGTAAGAGCATTCCTTTAGGGATAATATTATATTTAATTTCTCTCTAAAATATTATTAAAATATTATTTTTTGATATAAATCACTCTTTTATATTTCTCCGAAAATATGTTTTTGTTTTGATATGTTAAAATAATTTTTTGTTTTTCTGAATTATTGTATAATAAAATATTTAAATTGTATTTAATATTAAAATAATAATAATAATAATAATTTTTAATATTACTTTTTCTCTAAAATTATTATTTTATTTAAATAAAAATATATATTTTTCAATTTTAAAACATTTTACTAATAGTGTTTAAAATTTTAGATTTTAATGAATGAGTTTTGATTTTAAAAGTAATGTAAATTGAATAATAAACTATATAAATATAATATTTATAGTTAGTTATTAACATATTTGATTTAATGAAAAATAAGATAATTGTAATAGAAGTTTATGGTTTTAAATATTTTTATATTTTTAAATATATAATATTATAAAATAATATTATAAAATATGCATTAAATTATTTGTGTAAGAATTTAATAAAAGAAAATATATAAATTAAAAATAATAAAAAAATATTTCCTATGATATTTTATGTAAATATTTCTAATTTAATATTGAAAGTTCAACTTGATGAAAAGAAATATGTCATAAGAATAATTATGTAAATTATATATTTTGGTAATCTTATAATCCATTAAACATTATAATTTTATATTTCTGTCAAACTAAATAAATTAATAAAATATTTCAAATAATGTATTAGGTAATGAATAATTACGAGAATATTATCCTAAAAATTAATATTATTTTTCGTGAATCAAATACCTTTCAAGAGTTTAATACTGTTTTGTATTATTTTTATCTCAAAATTACTTTTGACCTAAAAATATTAAAGATTATATAAATGAATTGAATTAACTTACCTAATTCAATTCGAGTAGTTACTTTCTCAAAAAAAAAATCATAAAATATTATAAAATATAATATTTTTAATTTATAATTAATTTTAAAATTTATTAATATTTTAATCGCATCATAAAAGTATTCCATATTATACTCAGCCTAATTAATTTTCTTGTCTAAAGTCTTACATGGGAAAATGAGGTTAGATACATCTGATGCAGACAAGGATGACTTGTAGGCTAATATTGTTCAGTAATCATGTTGTCTTCTATATCTTATGAGACTTATATTAAAAAATATTTAAAATAAAATTTAAAATCTAATCTTAATTTTACATCTTAATCCTTTTCCCTAAACCTCAACGTTAAACCCTAAAACTTAAACCCGTTATTTTAATTTTAAAGTGAAATACTAAATGAGATATAATTTTAGACGATTTTTATCCATCCGATTCACTCAATGATTAATTATTAGTATTTTTTTAAATTTTCAAAAACATGTATTCTTGTCCACGAAAATTCAACTACAACGTATAAGCCAAAATAAAATATTAAATCATCCTCTATTTATCACATGGCTAAAAACTTAAATTATGTTTTATATTTACAGCTTTAATTTAATCTTTGATAAGAATTATCATTTATTTATATTTTTTGTATTTTAATAAAAATCTATCTCTATAATACGTATTCTCTTTGTTCTTGTGACATGTCTTTTATTTTTTATGATTTTCTTGTCCTTGTGGCATAATTTAGCATATCTTAGCCGTTGATTGTCGTAGAGATTTGAATCCGCGTTAATTTCTGATTATAGTTTTGTTGGTGGTTATGGAAAGTTAGATTTCCACTCGGTTGATGATTGTGTACCGATATAATCAATCATGAGTAGCGGAACATTTTGCCTAATAGTTTGGATCGCTCATCACTCCTTTACTCATTATGCGTCTCAATTAGACAAAGACAAAGAGATTCAGGAAGCTTCTGAATTTTGATGGTATGCTTATTTTTATTAAAAAAAATATTTTATTTTTCTTTGTATTGAAATTTGAAAAAATTATAGATTTATTTAATTTCATTATTTTTTTATTAATTATTATTGTGATATTTTTTTATAAACTTAATAAAAATTAAGTGGTTATTATAAAAACATGAATTCTAATCGTCCTAAATGTTATGTTTAATTTATAAAAAAATAAATGTTAGGTTTAAATATGTCATAAATTTTTAATATATTTAAGGTATAAATCTATCTTTCTTTTAATGTTTAAATCTCCTCTATTTATACATATTTTTGAACACTTTTAAACCTAAATACCACACAGAACATGTATAGTTTGGCATCGGAGAAAGGAGAGATCGGTTGGAAAGGCTTGTCAGTGTCCAACTATTTCAAATGTCTGGAAATCCTAACTTCATTTGAGAAGCAGAAAAACGACGGTCTTAAAAAACAATTGAAAACGATAATATTATTTTTTTATAAAAATTATAAAAATTTTGATACATATTTTTTGGTATATATTATTTTTATAATTTTTATAAAAAAATAATAAATACTAAAATTTCTATACTTTTTGGTAAACTTCACGTATTATTATTTAATCATGAGTTTAGTGTTGATTTTATCATTATATTTTTAATTTTGATTAGTATATTATGTAACTATTAAAATAACTTTAACATAATAATTTATCGTTAGATTTTAACGTACGAATGACATAATAAATAAAGAAAACGAGTATAATTATATATTTAGTCTATGCTATATATATATTTTAATTCTATTAATTTTATTTTAATAAAATGATTATTTAACTAGACAGTGACATATCATCATCAGAATTTTAGTTATTTTTATTTAATAAATTTTTATTATAATTTATTTTTTAATTATAATAAAAATTAATTTAACAAACTCTAAACCCAAAAATTAAATAAATTTTTATTATAATTTAATTTTTTAAATTATAATAAAAATTTATTTAATGAAACCTAAACCATAGAAACTAAAACCTAAACATTAAATCCTAAACTCTAAACCCTAAATATCAAAACCTAAACGCTAAAACCTAAATGGTTGAGGTTTAGCATTTAAAATTTAAAGTTGGTTAAATAAATTTTTATTATAATTAAAAATGATTTAATGCACTTTTTCCTAAACTATACTTATTTACTAAGCTTCTCTCCCTAATTTTTTAGCTTGTTTTACACTTAAAATTTATATAGTTAGACCAAAATCACTCTTATTTAAGAAATAATTTGAAAAGACTGGTATAGTTTAGAGATAATTTGATAATAATATAAAATTTAAGTGATAAAATAGATCAAAAAATAATTTAGGGGACAAATTAAAAACTGATATAGTTTAATAGAAAATGTATTAAAACTTAAAAAATATTAAATTAAATTAAAAGTTCGTTTAACATTTAGTTGGTTTAGGTTTTGGGTTTAAAGTTTATTAAATGATTTTTTATTATAATTTAAAATTTTAAGTTATTATATAATAATTTAATTAATATTTTTATTAAATTGAAAAAATAAATATATAATTATATATGTAAAATTAAAAGAATAAACATAAAAAATAATAAGATATTTTTTAATGCATGATTTTATTTCGAAAATCTTAATTTAATATTTTCATTTATATATTATATGAATGGAGAAATTATATAATGAATAAGTCCTACCACGTGTCCATGAGACCAACCACTAAAAATCATTTATCTCATCATTTTTTCCATATAATATTTTTTACAAAGTGAATCTTTACTTGAAAAACTGTTTTTAAAATGAATTAACCGTAAATAAAAGCGAAGGTTCATTTTAAAAAAAATATGACATAAAAAAATAATAATATTGATGATTTTCAGTGATTAATCTTATAGATGACGTAGTAAGACTTATCAATAATATAATTTCTAATACGAATAAGTTGTTCTTAAAATTAGGGTTCCTCAAAAAGGAAGTTTTCATTTACTCTGTTAATTTCAATTAAAGTTAAATATAAAATAAACTTAGTTTAGAAATAAATCAAGTAAAAGAGTTGGCTCAATGATTTGTTTAGGGATGGGAATTGGGTCGGGTCGGGTCGGTTTTTTGGCGACCCTGACTCTGATCCAAAATTTAAATCTTTCGATTCGATTCCGATTCGACCTCAATATTTTTTATTCCTAATTCGACCGAACCGATATTATAAAAATTATAACCTAATTTCGACTTGACACCGATTTTAATAAAGAACCCAAAAAATTTGACCCGACCAGAAAAAAATAATAAAAATATTAAATATTATATTTAAAAATATAAAATATATATATATATATAAATATAACAGTCGGGTTGAGTCGGGGAATTTTCACCTTACATCCGACCCCAACCTGATCCGATTTTATTTTTTGATTATCCGATTCGACCCGAACCTAGTTTTTTAAATAAAAAAATTTACCATAATCGAATCAGATCAAAACCCTACGAAACGAGTCTAATTGTCATCCCTAAATTTGTTCATTGAAACTCTTTCCCAATAGCTTGGATTTGAGTCACTTTATTTTTTAAATTTCAAAGAAAAATCAGAGATGATATATGTTATCATTTCATTGATCAAAATTATTAAATAAATTTTAAAAATTAATTTTTTTTGATATAAAAATTTTGCGAACATGACATCTTTGTTATGTCATCATCTTAGCGTATATGGCATTATCACATCTATATATCATGTCATGCAAGAATGTTATGTCATCTCAAATGTTAATTATTAATTAATTAACGATTTTTATTTAAAAAAGATTATTTTAATCTAAATTAAAATATTTTAAAAAATATAAACTAAAATAATTATTTAATAAATATTTAAGATATTTATTTAATATAATACCATTAATAAAGTTACTAAACCTTTAATATAAGGGAGGGAGAAAGGTTGTTAACTTGTTATTAAATACACCAACCATGATCTACCATGCTTCTTTAGTTGATTTTAATTTGTCACTCCCACCATACAATTATATCTAGAAGAGATTAAAATATAAATTTAGATTTATTAAATTTTAATATCAATTTTTAGGGTGTTATAATTGTTATTAAATAAATCAACCATGATTTGTCATGTGTTTAGTTCAATAATAAAAGTTCAATTATTAGTTGAATCAATCTTTTGAACATTGTTATTTTTTAATATATTGGTACGATTATATAATAATATTTGTTTATATTTTTTAAAATTCTTTGATAATACAAACATAAATGCTCAAATTCGAGTTTCCTAGAATAAGCATCATCTTTTTTATTTGAATTATCTGCTATATTAATCAAGATAAAGTCTTAAAAATCAAAACACCAATATATATATTTCATAAAGGGTGTTAAGATCATGACAAGTGTATTTTATTTTTATTTTTTAAAAAAGTGAATAAATAGGCAAATGGACAAAAATATTGTGAAAAAATATTTCCCAAAATATCTGGTCTTTTCTAAATTATTTCTCAAATTATTGATGTTTCTACTGTAAAAGTGAAGTCGGATTCCTTAGAGTTCGACTATAAATAGCGATCGGATTTTAAAAAAATAAAAACACTATTCAAAGTCGGAGCCTCTTACCACCGACATTAGTGTTTTCTTGAATTTTTTACTATTCAAAGTCGGAGACTCCTGCTTCCGACTTTAATTTTTAATCTAAAAAAATAAATCACTATTTAAAGTCGGATTCTAATAGTTCCGACTTCACTTTTACTGTAAAAATATCAATAATTTAAAAAATAATTAAAAAAATATATATTAGAAAATATTTTTTATAATATGTAGCGACCCTTATAAAATTCTTAAAATAATATGGTGTGGGGTGTAGTAAAAAAGGGGAAAAAAAAGGGTCACTAGTGGAATTGAAATTAGGGTTTGAAAAGTGGAATTTAGGGATTTAGATTTGAAATAAAATTTTGGGGAACTTTAGGATTAGGTTTTTAAATTGTGTACAAAAATTGAAAATTTTGAAATGTTGAAAGAAATTTGAAATCTAGGGTTCTTTAAAAAAATAGGAATTGGAAAGTTGAAATTAGGGATTTGAGATTAAAAAAAGAAATTTTAGATTGAAAAGGGAAATTTTAAAATTAGGGATTTTTTAAAAAAGAGTGGAGTCGCCACCGGCCACTTTGGTAGGCCGGACACCGTAAAAACCAGAGATTCGAAATGATTTGGGTTCGAGAGTCGGTTACGGTTAAAAACGGGTTTAGGGTTTAAAACCGCCCAAAATTGGCACCTTATAAATTACCGCTTAATTAATTTTAGATTTTATTTTAAAGTGGCATTAAATTGTGATTTGTTTAAAGATTCAAAACCAATTTTATTTTTACCGTGTCTTTATTCGAAGGCAACGCATACACCGCGACCACTACGTTGGAACACGGACCCGTTACGACCGAATAAAGACGTATTTAATTAGGCTCATTAATTAGCAAGGTGTGATGTAAGCAAAATAAAAGACATAATTATAAAGACAATAAATATAAAGACAAAATAGCATATAACACATGATAACAATTAAAGAGACATAATATAAACCAAGCAATATAATTAAAAGAGATACTAATAAGATGTGAGACATACCATCATGACAAAATAATACAAACATACATAAACATTTTCACTTATGTAACCCTAACAAAGCATGTGAACTAAACCAATAACATGACATATATATAAAGCATATAACAATATTAACAAAAATAAATAAATAAATATCACGAGTAAAAAGGTACATAAACACCTAAGAATATTATACAACACATGATAACAAAGATTAAAATAAATAGACCAACAAAACAAGCAAATAACATATATAAATAAACAAAACAAAATATATAATAAACAAATAAAAACAATAAAAGATACCAATAAAAATATTCATATTTTCATTGAACCATAAGAATGGAATACACAATAAATATTTCAAAAAGAACTATATACATCTAAATATGCTCGATTAAAATCAATCCACAAATTAAAGTAAACGGTAAAAATAATGATTAGATTAAGGCATAACTTGAAAAATAACCGACCGAATGGGTGAAGTGATTCAATGAGAATAAAAATATAAATAATGGAGGCTACCAACTTACAAATGGAAATGGAAATGAAAATTAGGTAATGGAAATGGTTTCGTCAGACACTTCAATGGAAATGGAAATGGAAATGGAATTTTAAGCGACCTGGGGTAATTTTGCGGTTGTAAGTATAAAAATATGGTTAGGGGATCCTTTATTTTTAGGGTAAATGTTATGTATATAGTTAGGGTAAAGGGTAACATATGGGAATAAAATAGGTTTAGGTTTTAATATATAAGGGTATCTATAATATGATGAAGGGTATTTTAGGTTTATCCCTTTAAAAATAATAACCAATTAAAAACAAGACCTTGGGCACCAAGTAGGGATTTTTATTATATTTTTTTATATCATAAAACTATATTTAATAGGTCAAATTTATTTATGGTTTGGGCTTATAAAAGTGGGCTCTAATAAAAGGCTTTTATTTATATCATATATTTATATATTTTTGGATTTTTGGTTTTAATTAAGAGATAGTAAGGATAATAATAATTATAAAATAAGTGATAAAGTTAGGGTAAGTTAAGGTGATTTGGGTATTAAAAAGGGATGTGGATTGATTTAATTCGAGCATAAACCGGATAAAATTAGTGATTATAGTTGTCCCTCTTTGCTTATCATTGTGAAACAATGATAAAGCAAAGACTACAAGCACTAATTTTATCCGACTTCCCTGTTTGGAGGTACTCTGATTTCTGATCATTGCAACATCTGACGGTCCCTCGCTTTGAGTGTATACCGTAATGGGCAACCCCTCTCTTCAAGCGTATGTCGCGAAGTATGACCCCCCTCTTTAGGCGTATGTCATAGTGAACGGTCCCTCTTTTTGAGCGTACACTATGGTGGGCGACCCCTCTCTTCGAGCGTATGTTGCAAAGTATGACCTCCTTCTTCAAGCGTATGTCATAGAGAACGATCTTATTGAAAAGTAATGTCTTGCCTAGAGTCTCTCCAAAAAAAATCAGTTCTTTGAGGTTGAGGAACCCTAATATGATATCTCGATTTCTGATCGAAAGTTATCTCACTTTGAGGTTGTTGGTTGCCTTGACTTCTGGTTGTCTTGGCATGAAAAAATCTTTGTTGGTCTTTGTATATTCTCGATTGGTTGACCTCGATCGTTTCTTTACTTTCTTCGTCGTCTTCTTCTTCTTCATCTTCTTTTCTCAAATACCCTGAAAATCTTATAAAAGGTATCGATTTTTGATCATCTTTTCTCATATTTTTTTCTTTTTCTCTTTTTCTCCTTTTCTCTCTTTTTTTTCTTTTCTTTCTTTTCTTTCTTTTTTTTTCTCTTTTTCTTTTTCTTTCTTTATTTTTCTCTTTCTTTTCTCTCATTTTTTGTTTTTTTGTCTTTTTTCTTTTCCTTTTTCAAATATCCTTAAGAAAGGATCGAATTAAAAAGAAAATCATCTTGAGAAAATCATCCTTAAGAAAAGATTTAATTGAGAAATTTGTTTTGAGGAAAAAAACCTTTAAGAAATGATCAAATTAAGAAATTAGAGATTTGAGCAAAACGTCCTTAATAAAGGATCAAATTGATAAATTTGCTTTTAAAAAAGCATCCTTAAGGAAGGATCAAACTAAGAAGTTTATTTTGAGAAAAACATCCTTGAGAAAGGATCACATTGATACATTTGCTTTTAGAAAAACATCCTTAAGGAATGATCAAACTAAGAAAATACATCCTTAAGAAAGGATCAAATTGAGAAATTTGCTTTAAGAAAAGCATCATTAAGGAATGAGTTAAGAAACTTGCTTTGAGAAATGCATCTTCAAGAAAGGATCAACTCAAAAAATCTGCTTTGAGAAAAGCATCCTTAAGGAAGGATTAAGTTAAGAAACTTGCTTTGAGAAAAGTATCTTTAAGAAAGGATCAACTCAAAAAATCTGCTTTGAGAAAAGCATCCTTAAGGAAGGATCAAGTTAAGAAACTTGCTTTGAGAAAAACATCCTTAAGAAAGGATCAAACTAAGAAGTTTGTTTTGAGGAAAATATCCTTAAGAAAGGATCAAATTTTCTTTGAGAAAAGCATCCTTAAGGAAGGATAAAATTAAGAAACTTGTTTTAAGAAAAGCATCCTTAAGAAAGGATCAAATTTAAAAATTTACTTTGAGAAAAACATCCTTAAGGAAGGATTAGATTAAGAAATTGG
Source organism: Abelmoschus esculentus (assembly GCA_035048815.1). Classification (NCBI taxonomy): domain Eukaryota; kingdom Viridiplantae; phylum Streptophyta; class Magnoliopsida; order Malvales; family Malvaceae; genus Abelmoschus; species Abelmoschus esculentus. The sequence goes on along the minus strand of JAUCBN010000026.1, from coordinate 2,939,872 downwards.
TTTTGAGAAAAGCATCCTTAAGGAAGGATTAAGAAATTTGTGTTTTAAGGAAAAACATCCTTAAGAAAGGATCAAATTTGAAGTTCAAATATAAAGTGGTATCTTGCTTTAAGAATACCTGAATATCTCATAAAAAGGTGGTATCTCCCTTTAGAGAATACCTAACATCTCATCTAGATGTTTCGATATTTGATCGTCTTGACACGAAAAGCTCGTTGCTCCTAAATAACCAAAGGTTGGAAGGCCTTTAAAAACCACGATCGTGTAATTTGAATGACTTTTGATCTTTGCTAAGATCTATCTCTGTAGATCAAATCTTTAACCAATCTTCAAAATTCCTGTTTAAAAAGAGTAAAATGCAATGATGACACGAATTAGAATGCTCATGATGCATGGATATCTAACATAGATGCATAAATATTTAATCCAAATGATGCATGAATATTTAATCTGAATGATGCATGAATGTTCTTTTTCTTTTTCTTTCTTCTTGGAGGATAGGCTCTCGCTTTCTATTTACTAAACTCATCGGGCTTTCATCCTTCACCTTGTCTTGAAAGGAGATCATCGTCTTATGCCGATCGGAACAAAATCTTTCGCCTTCTATAATTCAACAGCTCATACTTGGTTGAAAATGACACATCTGAACCAGTTGTCTCCGAATTCAGTTGCATTCAGTTTATGGTTGTAGCTCTCAATCTCATATTCAGGCTTAGATCACTTAAGGTCTATCTTCAACATGTACATTGGGGGTTATTCTCTTGTATTTTTCTGTCTTTGGGTAATCTGATTGACTCTCTTTAGGCCCTCAATATAACTTTTGCCCCAAAGGCCTGATGTTCATCTCTACTCAATCTGTAACCATAATAGGCTCGGGTAATCTTTGTTTATTTATGCTAACCTGAATTCTCAAAGAATATCATATTTCAAACGAAGTGGTATTTTTAAGAGACATCTTGTATCATACATTGCTCCTTCTTCTCGGGTCATATCAAAGATGATCATTTGCATCAACGACCTTGCATTTTGTAAATCTTTTTGAACAAAACTTTTATTAAAAAATAATCTGCTAATTGTAAGTAAAACAATATATACATGTTTTGGAAAATCCAAAAATTAGAAAAGAAAAAAAGAAAAAAACATGGGTTCCTTGGATATCAAATGCGAGAGTGTCTTAGACTCAACTCTTTATGTTCGATTTTTGAACATTGTGGCGATATTTGAAGTTTTGGAATTTCCTTCAGATTGCTCGGTTCATCCTCATGATTATCGTATTTGCTTGATCTATTCGAAAACTACTCCTTCTAGTTTTCAATATCTTTCTCCTTTTATATATTCAAACTTTCCGTACTTGCCCCACTGGTATCTTCTTGAGAATTCGAAGTGTGCTTCAGACTGCATCTAGACATATGAGTACTTTCTTTTTCTTTCTATCTCTCTTTTTCATTTTTGTTTTTCTCTCTCTCTCTCTCTTTTTCTCATTTTCTTTCTTTTTTTTCTTTTTTTTTTCTCTCACATCTATTAATTTTCTTCTTTCTTTTAAATTTCGGGGAAATCAACTCATCACAATCCTTTGTCTCGAAGGTAATGATGGAGCATACAACAAAACTCCGAGTTACTCGGCATAGTCATAGATTTGAAAATATTACCATCACTCATGAAGCAAAAGATTTGGGATGGTGCATTGCTACCTTATTAAGTCTTATTGCTTCAGTGGAGTGCCCCGATACTTCCATACTCTTGTTCGAATATGTCTATTATCAGGTTTCGAATATTGGAGTGCTTTTGTTTAATCTTTGTTCTCTCCTTTCTTTTTCTCTTTTCTCTCTTTTTTTTCTTTTCTCTTTTTTTCCTTCTTTCTCTTTTTCTTTCTTTCTTTCTTTTTCTTTCTTTTTTTTCTCTGGATGCAATCTTTTTACTTAGAGGAATTCTTGAGATCAATCAATTTCACCAGGCCTTTTCTAGGAGATTTTCTTATCATCGAACATCACTGAAGGAGTAATAGTCTCATTTCTCGTGCATTACTGACCAAAGCTACTGATTAAGAAACTATACTTCATCGTAATCACAACGTTCCAACCATTTTTGAACCCACGTCACAACAAGCATGTGACATCCAAGGAACTCCGAGAGAAAAAGGAAAACACATATATTTTAAAAATATACATTCTTTCATTGAAACGACAAAAGAGCAAACATAACATAAGCCCTTACAAAAAAGTATTTGTTACTTTCGGGCAAACAGTAACAAAGTTAATTAATGCATTATTTTAAAAGAAAAAATTAAAATGCAAGGAGGCAGAAAATGAACATCCAAACTCGAAGATTAGAATCTTCCCAAAGATCATATCCTTTACTCTTTCTTAAAACTTCAGAATATCGGCCTCAATCAGTCCTTGAACCTTATTCCTCAAAGCTCCACAATTCTCTGTTGTGTGGCCTGTGCTCCCTATATGATAGTCACATGTGGCATTGACATTATATCCTTCAGGGTAAGGAGGATCCTTTGGCTTAGACTGCACCAAAGTCAAAAGTTTCTTCTCAATGAGAATTGGCAGTAACTTGGTGTAGGTCATAGGAATTGGATGAAGCACCTTTGTAGGTCTTGTATGAGTATGGGGACAACCCTAAGTTTGATTGGTTGAGTGAGAACTCACCACATAGACATGAGAATCTTCCTCTTTCTGAGAAGTTGTGCTATAAGGGTCATTCATCTTTCCCTTCTCAATAGCATACTCGATGCGTTCTCCGGTCATAACCAACTCCGCAAAACTACTGATAGGGTGGCTTATCAAGTGATCATACAACACTCCCTTTAGTGTATCCACAAACATTTAAGAAAGTTCACTTTCATTGAGCGGAGGTTGTACTTGTGCTGCAGCATCACGCCAACGTCGAGCGTACTCTCGAAGGCTTTCGTTATGCCCTTGTTCCATCCCTTGTAGCATGAGCCGATTTAGAATCATATCGGTTACGTGCTTATACTGGTTTGTGAAAGCTTTGGCCAGATCCTTCCACGATTTAATTTGAGCACGGGTTAACTGATTATACCACCTTGTGGCAGATCCCACCAGACTATCCTGGAAATAGTGGATTAACAACTTCTCATTGCTAGTAAAGCCAGCCATTTTCCGAGAAAACATAGTTATATGTGCGATAGGGCAAGTCGTCCCATCAAACTTCTCAAAATATGGGGTCTTGAACTTATAAGGGATCTCTAGACCTGAAACCAGACTAAGCTCACTGGCATTCAACCCATACCATTCTTCTTCATCCTCTCTTATCAGAAGCTTTTCTTCAAACTCGTTCTTCGTTTCCTCTAACTGCTTCAAAAATCCAACCTTTAATTTTTCTAGCTCATCGAAGTCTGGAATGTCATCCCCGACATCTTCTACATTAGTGAAAGTCACACCTAGTGGGGATTGGGTAGAGGCATAAGCTTGAAGAGATGATGTTACTACTCCTTGTAGAGGTCTAGAAGTGTTAGCAATAAAAACGGGAGGGCCCGAGGGGTCTTCAACAGAACATTTCCTTTGTTGGTCTTCCACTTTCCTTAGTCCCATCAAGTGAGCAATTTGATTCATCATGTCTTGTTGAGACTTGATCATAGAATCTTCTAATTCTTTTTGAGTACGCTCTAATTGCCCCATAAGATTGGCTTCTAACTTGGCAAAGTCTTCTTCCATTAGCCCTTCTTGGTGTTGGTAAAATGCAAGCGAGAAACCTTCAATTATGGATACGAGATCCTATAATTAACCTCCTTATTTAATTAATGCATGATATATGCTATGAGATGCATGAGATGTATGCATGAATGCAAGTAAAGGTGTTGATCCCACTAGTGATCGCCCTTTGAGCAGCTTTCACCGGTTAAGATCTTAATGCCCCTTTTATTATTTTTTTTCTATTTTTTTCTTTTTCTTTTTTTTCTCTCTCTATTTTCTTGCTTCTTTCCCTATTTTTTCGATTTTCTTTTCTCTTTTTTTATCTTCATTATTTTTTTCTCTCTCTTTTTCCTATATTCTAAATTTTCTTTTCTTTTTTTTTTATTTTCTCTTTCTCTTTTCAATTTTTTTCTCAACCTTTTCTTTTCCTTAGTTTTATTTTTTCTTTATTTTTTCTTTCTTCCTTTTTTATTTCTCTTATCTTTTTCTCTCCTTTTTCCTCTCTTTCTCTTTTTCTTGTTTTGACTCTCTAACTATAGTAAAAGCCTCTGATTGAACAAACCACTTAGTTCAACACCTTCATGAAATGTCGATACAAAAATGATAAAGCAAAAATGCAAGCAAGATAGGAGACAAAACAATCCTATTTATCCCATCTAAAAGAACCTAGATTAACCGCATGGCTCTAATCGGGTAGGTTGACTAGATTCTCTAAATGCAGTTTTGGTTCTACGAGGTACCCAAATTGTCCTCGCTGTCCTCTTCTAAGAGTAGCAAGGCCCCCGATCATCACCCATTACAGGCTCATCTTGACCGAGTTCAATTTAGGGGGACCCTTTCGCTATGCCCATACAGAGGAACAATATCCTCACGAAAGCATAGGATAGTCGAGCCCCGAAGGTACTTTGCTAGGCCCATACGGAGGAACAATATCCTCACGAAAACATAGCGTTTTCCCCCCACTTAGAGACGGGTTGAAATATGTTGAAAGCTTGAATTAATAAACAAATAATAATTTAATTGCCACTTTATTCCACAACTTCCAAAATTAATTAAGCGGTATTTAAAAACAAGGCTTGACTCGTTTGAAAAATTGGTCCCCAGCGGAGTCGCCAACTGTAGCGACCCTTATAAAATTCTTAAAATAATATGGTGTGGGGTGTAGTAAAAAAGGAAAAAAAAAAGGTCACTAGTGGAATTGAAATTAGGGTTTGAAAAGTGGAATTTAGGGATTTGGATTTGAAATAAAATTTTGGGGAAATTTAGGATTATGTTTTTAAATTGTGTACAAAAATTGAAAATTTTGAAATGTTGAAAGAAATTTGAAATCTAGGGTTCTTTAAAAAAATAGGAATTGGAAAGTTGAAATTAAGGATTTGAGATTAAAAAAAGGAATTTTAGATTGAAAAGGGAAATTTTAAAATTAGGGATTTTTTAAAAAAGAGTGGAGTCGCCACCGGCCACTTTGGTAGGCCGGACACCGTAAAAACCAGAGACTCGAAATGATTTGGGTTCGAGAGTCGGTTACGGTTAGAAACGGTTTTAGGGTTTAAAACCGCCCAAAATTGGCACCTTTATAAATTACCGCTTAATTAATTTTAGATTTTATTTTAAAGTGGCATTAAATTGTGATTTGTTTAAAGATTCAAAACCAATTTTATTTTTACCGTGTCTTTATTCGAAGGCAACGCATACACCGCGACCACTACGTTGGAACACGGACCCGTTACGACCGAATAAAGACGTATTTAATTAGGCTCATTAATTAGCAAGGTGTGATGTAAGCAAAATAAAAGACATAATTATAAAGACAATAAATATAAAGACAAAATAGCATATAACACATGATAACAAATAAAGAGACATAATATAAACCAAGCAATATAATTAAAAGAGATACTAATAAGATGTGAGACATACCACCATGACAAAATAATACAAACATACATAAACATTTTCACTTATGTAACCCTAACAAAGCATGTGAACTAAACCAATAACATGACATATATATAAAGCAGATAACAATATTAACAAAAATAAATAAATAAATATCACGAGTAAAAAGGTACATAAACACCTAAGAATATTATACAACACATGATAACAAAGATTAAAATAAATAGACCAACAAAACAAGCAAATAACATATATAAATAAACAAAACAAAATATATAATAAACAAATAAAAACAATAAAAGATACCAATAAAAATATTCATATTTTTCATTGAACCATAAGAATGGAATACACAATAAATATTTCAAAAAGAACTATATACATCTAAATATGCTCGATTAAAATCAATCCACAAATTAAAGTAAACGGTAAAAGTAATGATTAGATTAAGGCATAACTTGAAAAATAACCGACCGAATGGGTGAAGTGATTCAATGAGAATAAAAATATAAATAATGGAGGCTATCAACTTACAGATGGAAATGGAAATGAAAATTAGGTAATGGAAATGGTTTCGTCAGACACTTCAATGGAAATGGAAATGGAAATGGAATTTTAAGCGACTTGGGGTAATTTTGCGGCTGTAAGTATAAAAATATGGTTAGGGGATCCTTTATTTTTAGGGTAAATGTTATATATATAGTTAGGGTAAAGGGTAACATATGGGAATAAAATAGGTTTAGGTTTTAATATATAAGGGTATCTATAATATGATGAAGGGTATTTTAGGTTTATCCCTTTAAAAATAATAACCAATTAAAAACAAGACCTTGGGCACCAAGTAGGGATTTTTATTATATTTTTTATATTATAAAACTATATTTAATAGGTCAAATTTATTTATGGTTTGGGCTTATAAAAGTGGGCTCTAATAAAAGGCTTTTATTTATATCATATATTTATATATTTTTGGATTTTTGGTTTTAATTAAGAGATAGTAAGGATAATAATAATTATAAAATAAGTGATAAAGTTAGGGTAAGTTAAGGTGATTTGGGTATTAAAAAGGGATGTGGATTGATTTAATTCGAGCATAAACCCGGATAAAATTAGTGATTACATAATATTTTTGTGATTTGGGCAAATAAAAATTCCACTTATCACTTGTGAAATTATTATTTTAATCAAATTATAATCTCTATCTATATATATTAAAACCTAATTATTTATATTATCAAAATTTCTTTTGACTATATGAAAAGAAAGTTCCTTGCTTGTATGTTTTTTAATTAGTAGTGTTTGATGTTGCCATTTTCCTAATCATATAATTATTGAGACTAATATTTTTTTAATATATTATTATTGTTAGAATGAGAGCACTACAATTATTTGCTTCATATCTTCAAACAATCTATAATAAAGTTAGAATCTTTGAACATAAAATGTAAGAATTTCCAACATTTATTACACAACTAAAAAACAGTTCCATATATAAAAAGCATGCCTAAGATTCTCACTAATTAACAATCTAATCAATGGGATTATCTCATGCTTTTTAGACTATGTTTTCCACATGTCCTAATGGAACCAATTTAATTTGTTGGTTTTTTTAATAAACAATAATGTAATGTTTTTTAAAGATTTGGAGTTTTTTTTACGATATCATCGTTAAAGATTAAATATATTTTATTTTATTAAAAAGATAATGTGTTTTATTAATGCACACAACGTTTTTTATAGAGTAAAATATTTATTGTTCGATTAAAATTAGATTAATCGATCGAAACTAAGTTTAGTTTAGTTAATTAGGAGCGATTAATCCTTTCACAAGTTCCCTCATTAAGAGATAAATGGTTGGACATTAATTCTTAATTCATCGTGATTTTTGATTTTTTTTATTTAAATATATATCTGACTCATTAGTCTATTGATTCAGATATGATTTTATATAATTTCAATAAATAAACAGTTCTTCCAACAAAAACTTATATATTCATTATATCAAAATTTTAACCCTAAAATTACTTAAAAATCTAATAAATCGAAAACTATAATAATTCGTTTGTCATCTAACTCCACAAACTTAAATATATAATAAATATTATTTTATTTTTTATTTAATAAAAAATATATTATAAAATTATAATAATTTATGTAATTTTCTTTACACATGTTTAAAATATTCCAGTTCAATCTAGACACGAGTGATGTGCTGTTTTTTATAATTTCCATGTCAAACATAGCAGTCTTAAACAAAATTATTTAGATGATTAGATCTAACTGTACATCCCACACCTATCTGCTGTGTCGGATATTAATCAAACTTTTGACTGTCCAAATCAAATATCAGCCGTTGGATATAGGACGTGCCCAAGATGAATGAAATTCCTAGAAGTAAGTTTGTCTTTATCCGGAAAAGAGATTAAAAAATTATGTTTTAACTTCCTAGAATGTCCTTGTCAATATCATGTTTATGAAAATAACACAAGGGTGTTCTAGTCTTTTCGTGTTGATAACAATCACCAAAGGGATGGACCTCACTTAGGAGCAGTTTGGTAAGGAATTATATTAATTTTTTATTTTAATGATTTAAAAAAATGTTTTTCCTCTGCTTTTATATTAGTACTAAAACCTTTATTTTTATAGCACGTTCTTTTTATTTTTGTGATATATTTTTGTTTTGTTTTTGTGATGTTTTTGTTTTTATTTTGTGGTTTGATTCATCTATTTTTGTGACATGTTTCAATGTACCTTAACGATCGATTATTGTTCAAATAAAGACTCAATCGATGGTAGTTTCTGATTTATGTTTTTGTCGATGGTCACTTGGAGAGTTATATCCTCACTCGATTGATGGTTGCTTATCGATGAAATCAGTCCTAGGTAGCGATACTTTTTTACATGATAGTTTGGATCATCTATAATTCCTTTTTCCTTCTTTATGTGTCTTGTTTGGACATAAAAAAAAGATTCAAAAAACTTTTAAATTTTATTGATATGCTTATCTCCATAGAAATTTTATTTTCTTTGTTTTTTCGGTTGTAAAATTTTTTGGATTATTTAATTCATTTTTTTATTTTTTAAAAGCGATATAATTATAATTTTATATGAATTTAATAAAAATTTAGTAACATTTATAAAAAAATATATATTTAATTTTAAAAATATCAATGCAAGTACAATAAAAACAAATAAACTATTATTTTGAAAATATTTTCTTTAATGATTGAGAAAAAACGTGAATATTTAAAATCTTTAAATTATAAATCTAAGTAGATTTACATATAGAAAATATTATTTTTTATAAGATTCGAGTTTAAATAAAGTTATTTATAAGATTTATGTAAGTTTTATTTAGTATTAAAAACTAAACATATACTGCATCGAAAAATTATATTGTGAATTATTCTCTTCACGTCTCCCATGAGACCAATCAATCAAATGTATTTATTTCATTAGTTTTTTTATTTTATTTTTTATCCATTAAATGTTAAGCTGTTTTGAATTTAATTTTCAGTAAATATTAGTGAAGATTCACCTAATAAAAAGATAAGATAAAAAAATTAATAAAATTAATGCATTTGATTGACTGATCTCATAAATGACATGATAAAAATGACTCATGATATAATTTTTTTATTATAAGAGATCATGTTCAGAATGTTAAAAAACATTTTATTTTATTTTGTAGATATTTTATTAAGTTTAATCTCTCAATAATTGAGAAAAAATTTCCCTTTACCAATTTATTAATTTCGATTAAATTTAATATTTACATCGTAAAAAAATATAATTATTATTGATATAACCATTAGTATTGAACTTATTAAACGATTAATTCAGATCAAGTATTATAATTCGTAAAAATCTATCTATCTTTTTAATATCCTTTTAAGAAAAATATTTCATGCACTGGTAATTAAAAAATAATTTTTATAAGTGCGTCTAATTTAGGGTTCGTAATTTTATAGTTTAAGGTTTATAATTTATACACTAGAGATTGAATTCGGGGTTTAAGATTAGATTTTATAGTTAAATTAGACATAATGTATTATATCGTATTTTTATTTTTATATTTATTTTATTTTGATTCGATTGTTTACTTTATATTCTTTATATTTAGGTGTTCCGTTAGAAGCCTTTGTCATCATCCTCTGAACACAACTTTGATAGGTCATCTTACAACCTCGGTTGTTATTTTTCTCCTTTTGTGTGTGGAAAAGCAAAGCTCCTTCACATGGAAACTACTAATCAAATTATGTTTAATTGATGGGTGGTGGAAATAATATGACACATTAAATTCATATTTTGGGGAATTTAAGGTTGTTTTAACACACTAATAACCATGGGAGAAGCAAAATAAATTTATGAAAAATAAAAGAAAATAAATTAAAAATTGATTTATATGAATTTAAATTATGATATATTTTTTAAAAATATAAATATTATTAACCAACAGGGTTGGTCCAAGTGGTAAGCAGCTTGGTTCCGCTTAAGCAAATCTCATGTTCGAGATGTTGTGTATGTAGAAAATCCCTGTTGGGAAACTCACCTATCAAAGCTAGGTGTGCGACACGGGTTAGTCTGGATTAGCCAGGACTAGATTTTGAAACCAGAAGAGCAATAAATAAAATAAAAATATTATATTTTGATATATAAGCCGTGAAAAAGATGTACATAATACTTTATATTTAAGCTATAAAATCTAAAACTTAAATTTCTAACCCTAGCACCCCAATATCTAAGTCTTAAACCCTAAAACCAAAAACTCTAAATTCTAAACCCTAAAACACAACCTAAATATCTAAATTCTAAAAATAAAAGAATTGTATAAACTTGAATCAAACCGAATCATTATATCTCAAATTAAATATTATAATATTTTTTTAATTGGTCTTCTGGTTTTAAGACTTTGTCCTGACTAATTCGGATAGACTTACGTTGCACATCCTAGTTTTGACGAGACGTACTTTTATATTAATAAGACGAGAATAAACTACGATTAAAATCTATTCTACGAAACAATTTAACCTGACCTTTCTCTTTATCTCTTGAATCTTAATTATTTACTTGATTGCTTAGTTAATTTTAGTTTAAATACAAATCAATCCAAACTACTTTATTTTTATTTTTTATTGTACAAGATCCAATAAATTGGTAGGTAAATCAGTCCTTGTGAGAGACGATATCTTATATACTATAACTTGATAAGGTATGTGTTTGCACCGTAATAAGTGTAGTACATCATACTCACCACAGTTGTAATAAAATTAATTTTATTAATATATTATTATATATTTTTATGTTAATATTGGTAATCTTTATTATTTAATAATAATAACGATGTTTATTTATGTTTATTATTTTTTTGAATTATTTAATTGCATTTTTATATTTTCTCGTATGGTCATTTTTATTTTTTAGTGGCTTGTTTATGCGCTTAATGATTTTAAGAGTAATAATGGTTTGACGTGATTAATCTAGTCTAATTTTTGTACTTTCATATAACTTTATTGTCTTTAAATTTAATAATATTTTCATTAAATTTTTATTAGTTAAGTTAATAATGATATATTATAAAAATTGCCAAGTATTTTAGATTTAGGGCTGTAATTAAATTTTGAGTTTAAAATTAGAGTATAAATAAATAAGTTTAACTAAATAAGAAATATTTATATTTGTTTATTTATTTTTAAAAGTATTTATATTTAGGTTTTAAATTTATAATATCTTATTTGTGTTTTTAAGGTGTTCAAGTTTATTTGTTTAGTGTTGACAAGCATATATTAAGTTATATGTTCTTAACCGGTTCATTTATATGTTCGTAAAAATAATAAAATTATATCATTAGCCGTTAAGTTCCTTCAGCTTCATAGTTTGAACTCCTAAATTCACCCTATATTTAAATTAGTCCTTACCTTCGTTTATATTTAAAATATAAAAAATAAAAGGAAAAAGGAACAAAAAATGAGCTTATAATCAAGTGAATAAAAAAGTTTAGGGGTGAACAAAACTGACTCGAAGCGAAAATACTCGACTTGAAAAAATTTCAAATAAAGTTTGAGTTATAAAATGAAAATTTGAATAACTCAAAAACTTTTAGTAATTAAAGAATTTATTTTTAAGTTCAAGATGAGTCTCAATTTTTTATGATATATAATGATATATGAAAATACGAAGAAATATTATCATATATGAAGAGAGATATACATACATATCTTGTATAATTAGAGAAAATCGTTTAAATTAAAATTAAATTGTCTATAACATGATAAATAATTAAAATTAAATTTTTATAAGAACTTGAAAACTCGACCCGACTCTAATTTCTTAAACTCGACTTTAATCGAAAAAATTTCAAATAAAGATTGAATGATAAAATATGACTCGTAAACTCGAATAACTCAAAATTTTTTGACCCGACTCAACTCGATTGAATACTTACCTCTAAACAAGCTTATTCGTGAACATAAACAAATCAAACACAGTTTCTTCATATTTATTTTTTTATTAAATGAACATAAAAATTGTGTTCATTTATCTAACTTAATAAGCGAACGATGTGCGAATGATTCATGGATAATTTATTGATCACTATATTTATTTATACCCTTATTATTGTCAAATCGTATAAAATAAAGTATAGTGTACACACTTGTATATAAAATTAATTCCTATCATATTCCTATATTTTCTAGAAAAACACTTAAATTATCTTAAACCATCCATTTCCCATTCCAACTCGTGTATCCAATCGATTTCGATACCAGTGTTGGACAGTTGAAACGATCCACCAAGTGCCTTACAAGCCACGCTTCTTCCATCCCTGGAAAACCAGTATTTAGACCCTTCCTTCTTCCTCCCACCAGTTCCTTTTCTTCTTAACACCATTGCCAACTCCAAGCTTTTCTTCTTCCCAGGGGAAATAAACAAAGGGTATTTTGCAGGTCTTGAAATGGAAAACATTTCAAGCTTTAGGAAAGAAGATGAGCAGCAGCTGGAGTTGCCTCCGGGATTCCGATTCCACCCCACCGATGAGGAGTTGATAACTCACTACCTTTCCAAGAAAGTTGTCAATAGCTTGTACTCTTGTATCGCCATTGGAGAGGTTGATTTGAACAAGTGTGAGCCGTGGGATTTGCCTTGTAAGTTTATCCCTTGACATCTTTCATAGGTTTTGATTCTGTCTTACCTTGTGCTGTTTATCATGTGTTTGTTGAAATGACAGGGAGAGCAAAAATGGGAGAAAAGGAGTGGTATTTCTTCTGCGTTAGGGACAGGAAATACCCGACGGGTCTGAGAACGAACAGGGCAACCGATGCGGGTTATTGGAAAGCTACAGGGAAAGATAAAGAGATTTTCAAAGGGAAATCACTTGTTGGGATGAAGAAAACTTTGGTTTTCTACAAAGGGAGAGCACCGAAAGGTGGAAAAACCAATTGGGTCATGCATGAATTCCGGTTAGAAGGCAAAGATTCAGTTTACAATCTCCAAACACCCAAGGTTGTAAACAAATCATGTCTCTGGTTCCCTATGTGTTTGATGAAAAGTTTAGTACGAAGGTTATTTCGGCGGTTTCTGTCGATCCGCAGAGATGAATCGACAGAACCCGACACAGTAACCTTCGTACTATGTTATTTCAATGGTTTATTGAATCTTGCTGTTTACTTTTTTTGGTTTGCAGAACGAGTGGGTTATTTGTAGAGTGTTCCAAAAGAGTCCCAATGGTAAGAAACTACACATTTCTGGTCTGCCTCCATTAATGGATTCCTCACCACACAACAGCAAAACCAAAACCGTGGCCACCGGCGAGACGTCGAACGTGACCTGCTTCTCCGACCCGATGGACGAATGTAAAGTACCGGAAGAAATGATCGACAGCTTCGACACTTCCCTTCTACCTTCTTCATCATCCTCTGCAAATTCTCTGCACAACTCTTCATACACCACCAACCAAATCAACCCAAACTTGCAGTACCCGGATTATTTCTGGGTTCAAGATCAGTCTCTGTTGAAGATGCTGATCCAGGGTCATGGGAGGCAGAATTCGAAACCAGATATTTTCCAGGATTCAGCCGAAATGATTCAAGACCCTCCATGTCCTACAGGAGCAGTAGATCTCGGCTGCTTCTGGAATTACTGAATTTGAAGATCAAAGAGCTGTAAATTAGATTGAAAAGGTTTCAAGATTCAAGAATATGACTGTCATATAGATTTGTGTACGAATAGATTGATTTCTTCAACATTAGTAGGATTTCACTATTATGTCATGGCATGCCTTCTTCATTGCCAACTTTGTTCTTTACAAAACTATTATAATTCCGATTCTATTCTATTCGAATTTTCATTTATAAACCGGTTAATCTAAATCAAGTAAATTAACCAACCCTTTAATTCAATTTGTTTTATTCACAACTATTGTCACAGAATCATTACTCTCTTCCTAAAATATATGTCTAATGCAACGCCACCGTTTATATATCTCAAGACCTCCTCTTTTTCGATGTGGGATTAATGTTTCTTGCCTCTTTTTGGGTGTGACATTCTCCCTCATTCATCCTCGTAACGCCTCCATCACGTGCTTTCGTTCTCGTGATTGACCTCTTGTCACGGTTATTCACCTTGCTTACCCGTCTCATAGAAGCTCGGTGTGAAATTGGACAGTCAAAAGGTCGCTCCGATATCATTTGTCACGAGACCATTACCCTCCTCCTAAAAGACAATCAGAATTCAAATACATGTCTTTGCTTAAGTGATTTTATGTCTTATCTTACTAAATCAAGTGATTACTGATAATATATCGAATATTTTATTGTTTGAATGCTTGATGCTTTGAAATTTTATATAAAGAAATGAGATGTTAGGCTACCAACCGAGAGTTCATCAATGATTAAGAATAAATATTAAACTGCTCCAAATTCTAGAACTCATCCATGGAAAACCTTCCAATACATAAAGTTGTAAGAAAAATAATAATAATAATTAATCACCCAACATAACTCATGCGCATGTTCCTTGTCCTTTCTATTCAATTGTGTGTTCTATTCTTGTTTTATTAGACATTAATCTGTCCAAATTTGAGTTTTGTTCCAGCTATATTTTTGAAAAATTTAAAAACAACACCTCTACTTATAAATTATCATAAGTTCATCCTCTTTAATTATGAATTAACATTATTTTATAGGCCAGCCACTTTGAACTAGAGATGAGAATGAGTCGAGTTTTTTTGTCAAGTCAAACATGACTCGAAAATATAAATGGTCCGACCGAATTCGAATCGTATTAATTTTTCACCTAACCTGAATTTTAAGACTCAAACCTGTTCCACCTTAATTTGAAACAAATAAAAATTATTTTAATTAAAAATAAAGGGGTAATAGGAAAAAAGTATAAATAAGGGAATTTAGAGTAATTATCCCAATTATCTTCTTTTTATTCAATAAAATTAAGGATGTAATTGAGAAATATATAAAAAGAGGGTTGTTATAGTAATTAACATTAAATATGTGAAAAAGTATATAAATATTATAAATCGAGTCAGATATTTACGCCCTAAATTTAAACCTAAACTTAATCCGATATTTAATAATTTTCACCCAATCCGAATTTAATTTTTTAAATAAAAATGATCTTATAAGACCGGATTAAATCAAAATTTATCAGGTCCAGGTTCAATGTCCATTCCTACTTTGAACTATTGTTAGGTATTCAACGTATCTAAAATTTTCCAAGGAAACAAACAATGCCAAAAATAATCTAAAATTGGAAAAGAAATTTGTTAGAGAGAATTATTTTTAACTTGAGTTAGAATTGAATACAAGCACATAAAAATAGAAGTATTTAAATTTTAAATTTATATTATATTTAAAATATAATAATTCATTCTCATACTCAAAATATACTAAATATAATTAATTAATTTATTTATAAATTTATTCTCTAATTTTAATATTTATATTTTATTTCTTTTAATCTCGAATCTTAACCCTATCTCTAATAACACATAAAATTTTACATGGAATTGACTTCATTCTAACCTATTCCCCTTGATAAGTTATTTTCAAAACTTTTCCCCTTGAAAGTGATTTAAATAGGTTTTCATACAATATTTTCAAAAAATTAAAGAATGTAATGCGATTTTATGGTAATATATAGAGGAGAAAAAACTCGATTTGATTTTAAAAAATTAAATAATTCGATTTGAGGAAAAAACATTCAATTCATTTTGACTTGATTTAAAATTTTATGTACTCGAAAAAAAAATTAAATAAAGTTTGAGTTGTAAAATAGAACTTCGAATAACTCAAAATTTTTAGTAATTAGAGAATTTATTTTTAAGCTCGAGATGAGTCTCTCAAATTTTTATAATATATGTACTGATATACAAAATATGAATAAATATTGTTACACATGAATAAATATATAAATATATATACATATCATATATGATTAGTGATTATTTAAATTATAATCAAATCGTACATTAACATAATAAATAATTACAATTATATTTTTATAAGAACTTGAAACTCAACTCAAAAACTTTTTGAATAAAAGTTCGAATGATAAAATTAGACTCGTCAACTCGAATAACTTAAAAATTTTAACTCAACTAGACTTGACTCGATCGAATGTTCACCCCTAATAATATATATGTTTATTTTTTTGTAGCCTTCGACGAGGTTTACAAGGTTTACACACACTACAAATAAATTGCACGAACTTAAGTCTTCTAAGAATATCTACATTCTCTTTTTCTCGGACCACTCGAAATATTCAAAGATTATGAAAATTAAGCATATGAATTCGAGTTTTATTACACTTAAATATATATATTAAATACATTTTAATTATCGATTCATCTATTTATATTTTATAATGATTAATTTTGATTATAATTATATATATTAATTGTAACCATGATATTGATAGATGATGAACAAGAATTCTATATCATTAGCTAACCTAATGAAAACAATCTTTTTGTCCATGCATAAAAATCATTAATAATGCCAAATTAACCAGTCAAATAATGGTTTAATAAATTAATTTTTGCTAAAACAAAACAATTATTCTAAGGTTTAAAAATGTCTTGTAGGGAAGAAACAGACAAATGCAATAAGTTTATCATTTATGGGTGGGACCCTTAAGACCCTATCTGGTTTCTTTCTTTTAATTTTGTAATAAAACAGCTTTTAATGTTTTTACTTATAATATTTAATATATTAATTAATTTAAATCGAATACTGAAAAAATTTGGAGTTTTCACTTAAATATTACATAAGAATTTTTTTCTGAATATATGACACGATTTTAATTCTCAATCTATGACATTTGTTATAGTACATGTAAAGTCGGATTCAGTTGAATCCGAATTTGAATAGTATTTTTTCCAAAATACCTTTATTATAATATTAAAAATGGCCTAAACTTAAATCCTTTTATACCTGTTTTAGGAATATTTTTAAAAAATTATTATTTAAAGTCGAATCCAGCTAAACCAGATTTTATTTGTATTATAACAAATACTATAGAATAAAAATTAAAGTATATTATACAATATTTCTAAAAAAAAATTAAGATTTAATATTTAAGTAAAAAAATCCTAAATTTTTTACTAATGTGTTTTTTGGTATTACCTACAACATTTTTAACTCTTCCATACAAAATAAGGCTATAAAAATATATGTATTTTCAATGATTGTTTCACATTTTATATAATCTTTTTCTTAATTTATATAATTTTAAAAAAATTAATTGTTTTTTAATAATGTCATATTTAAGTATATAAATATTTTTCTTAAATACATTCATGTTTTAAATAATAATATTAATAAAAGATATTTAATTCCACTGTCGGGTCCATATCTTTCTAGATTGATTGCAAGGGATAGTTAAGTTCACTGACCGACTTCAACTGTTTAAAGGGGAAAAAGGTTGTTAATATAAAGTAAGGATAAATATGTTATAATCGATATACACCGTTAAGTATTAATAATATAGTATATTTTTAAAAATTGTTAATTTTAGATAATTATTAAAAAAATTAAAAAATCAATATATAATCAATAATATTTTAAATAAAATTAAAAATATCTTAAAAGACTCAATCTGTTATTAATAATATTTTAAAATATTATTAATAACAGGGTGATTGTTTTAACTTTTTACTAATTATTTAAAAGTTATTAAAATATATAATATTTAATGATATATTATATTAATAATATTTAACGGTGTATGTGTCGTCGGTCGTGAAATTTTTCATAAAATAAACACGAAATGACATTTTTATTCATTATATTAAAATGAATAAAATTATCAATTATTATTATTATTATATTTAAACTTTATACTAATAATCAACCTTAATAATGTATTTAGGTATAAAGAATCATTATTTTTCTAGACCATTTGTTACCACGAGAGGAGTTATCCAATATTTTAATTCTAATCCAATATACTTATAAATTTATATAAATGTTTATATAGTTTCAATAATTAAATTTAAATAAAATATTTTTAACTTTAGTTGTAAAATAAAAATTCTATGATTCAAATTTAAAAAATTCCTTGACGAATTTAATTCAAGCTTAGTAGATTATCATTTTTCTTATTATTATTAGATTTAATTATTGTTATTAGGGTAAACTATATAAATGGTCACTGAACTTTTAAGGTAGATTCATTTTAGTTATCGTATTTTTAAAATATTCGATAAGGACACTAAACTTTTAGTTTACATTTAGTAAAGTCATCCAGCTTTTAGTTCATATTCGATAAGGTCACCTAACTTTTAGTTCGCATTCGATAAGGCCCCTATCGTTAAATTTCGTTAAAAATTTCATTAGTTTTAATATATCCTTAATAAAAAATGTGTAAACTGTAATAATTATCACTCAACTTTCTTTCCACTCCTATTTTGGTCACTAAAATTTAAATTAATCCATAAAAAATTGAAAATTTCGATTAATCCTTAAAAATTCAGGAAATATTTTTTTAATTTTATTATTAAATATACCATATTACTATATTTCATATTTTAATAAGCAAAGTAAAAAATATTACTTCAATGAAATATTTTAATTATTTGATTTAATATTAGATTATTTATTTCTTGATCTCATGTTGTATCAATTAAATCAAATAATTGGAATATATGATTCAAGTAATAATCTTTTACTTTTCTTATTAAAATATGAAATATAGTAATATGGTAAATTTAATAAGAAAAATAAAAAAATATTTACTAATTCTTTTTATGAATTAATCAAAAAATTCAATTTATATAACCATGTTATTTGAGATTGCCCAAAATATGAACAATTCAAAATTTAAGTTAATAAATTAAAAAAATTTAAACTTTAATGACCAAGATATGAGCAGGAAGAAAGTTGAGTTATGTTTATTGTAGTTTATCCATTTTTTAAGGATATATTAAATCTTACAATAATTTTTAACGAAATTTAACGGTAGTGACCTTATTGAATATTTTAAAAGTACAATGACCAAAATGAATCTACCCTAAAATTTAGTGACCTTATCGAATATTTTAAAAGTACGGTGACCAAAATGAATCTATCTTAAAAGTTTGGTGACCTTATTGAATATTTTAAAAGTACGATGACCAAAATAAATCTATCTTAAAAGTTTGGTGACCATTTATGTAGTTTACCCTTACTATTACTACTGTGATAATATTTTATGAATAGTCTCAAGTTAATTGTAGGGTAATATTTGTTCATATTTTTTAACCGTTTGATAAGATATTCATTTTATAAACAAAGCTGGTCGAATCAAAAAAATTTAAAATAAACATTATATTTTTTTCTGAAATTTTTTGTTAAGTTCGATATTATAATGATATTGAAAATTAAGGATAAGTGAAAGGATTATTTATAAAATAGTGCACATTATGGGAAAGTCTAAAACATCCTAAAATATGGTCAACATAATTTTATTTTTAAAGTAAGAATTTATGTAGTACTAACAAGAATTTGGACTCAAATTCTTATTAACTTGGTAAGAATTTATATACTTACAGAAATTTTTACTAAGCAAATTCCGGATAAAAATTTGAGTATATTTTTTTATGTTAGATAAAGATTTCTGTAATTATACAAAATTTTATATTATAACTTAATCTCTTACTTATCATTCGAATAAAAATTTATGTATATCATAATAATTTGTCTTGCAAAATGAATAAAAAAATTTGTGTAAGATTACGTCATTTTAGTTGTACCATAAAAGTGTCATTACCCTTGAATTGAGTAAAAATCTTATGGCTGTTTATTATGTCTTTTGTTAAAAATTTCTATAACACTTATTTTATATATTCTAAACCCTAAATTCTACACTCTAAAAATAAATTTTACCTCTAATTTTTTAAACCCTAACTATAACTATTAATCTTAAACCTTAAACCCTCTAAACCGTCTAATTTAAAATATAGGTACAAATAAAGACACGAGAAAGACGGAATGATTTCATGCGCAATGCATTGAACCTTGTTTCAGTCATCCTACTTATCCCACTGTCTTTGTACGAGGTTAGGTGATTGTCGTTACTAAATCATAAGACTTTGTTGTGTTCCATTATCATTTGTACCCAAGATTGAATAGTCGATCGAATTGAGTTAAATAAAAAAGTAAATTTATAAGTATTATTTTATTGTAAGAAAATTTTACGATAGGCATTGAATACCTTTAAACATTATTAAGCTGAACAGCGTTGATCATCATTAAATTAATAATGAAGATTAAAAATTTTAAGGACTCAATATGTAATTAATAAAAAAAGTGAGATTTTTAATCTTTATTATTTAATTTAATAATGTTCAACGATATTCAACGTTAATAGTATTCAGCAGTGTTCGAAGCATGTGATAGACTCTTCCTTTATCGTATAAATTTTATTTGAATTTTTTAAAGCTTTTTTTTTTTTAATTTCAATGTTATTATTTATAATGTGATGATATTAATTTATTTCATTTAAACAATACTTTCTAATCACAAATAATATATAAATATATTTTTTCATTATGTTTTTTACATGTATAAGTAAAAGATATAATGTTATTTAATATATCAAATACTATCTAAAATTATATAATAAATAAGATTTATAATATTGTCAATTATATAAGCTATATAACAATGGCGATGAAAATAGAAGAAATTATAACTTTAAAATATTATTGATATCACTTTAAAATATAATTAACATTCTTTAAAAAAATTTAACACTTATGCCTTATTCTATCCGGTGGTAGATCTAAAAAATATTTGAGAATAAATACATATAAAATTTTAAAATTTCAAGATAAATACAACTTATAAATATTAAAAAATTTAAGGATTAATTCATAAAATTTTTAAAAATTGAAGATAAATGTATGAATTTAAAAAATCCTTTTAAATCCTTTGTAACGGTTCCGACTTAAATGAATTAATGCATAAAACTTAAAAAGAATTTAAGGATTAATTCATAAAATTTAAGGATTAATTCATAAAATTTCACGATGTATTATTTTTTAATCACTAAACTAAAAACAAAAAAATATTTTTCCCCAATGATATTTCAATCATTACAAAATAATCATTAAACTTTCTATTCTATTATAAAATACCAATGAATTATTATTTATCGTTAATTATTATGTGAAAACCTCTATTTAGAAAAAGTTATTAATATTTTTTAATTAGAAGTTTTATCTCAATCCACTATTTCAATCCCTATTCACCGCCAAACATTTGATTTATAAATTTTACTGTTCAAAGTCTTTAATTTTAACTCAAACCGTTATTTATCAAACATAATCATAATAAAAATCTTTATTTTATCATTTTTTTCCAAATAATGTTGTATTTATACTTAACAAGCAAAATCCAAATTACGAATTTGACTTGTTAAATCTTTAATTTTTTTTGGCTTAAACTGCTATTTACCAAACATAAAATTAATAAAAACCTTTTATTCTATTATGTTTTATTATAACGATATTGTATTTAATTTATTGGTCGACTATGTTAAAAAATTGGTAGTTGATTAGTTTGGATTGTATAGTGCTGAGATCAATTATGGAAGAGACTCTCTGATATAGTTACTTCATTAGAAATGATAATATAATTCGAATTCGATTCATCTAAAGAAAAAAAAATCCATAATTGATAGAAAAAGTTTGAATCTAAATTTATAAAAAGGGTTTGAATCTTAATAGGAGGCGGATAAAAGACACAAATTTTGAATTTTGTCCATGAATTGAAAATGCTAGATACTTCCTGATAATATTTTCAGTTTTTTTTTTTTCAAATATCGATGATTATCTTGTAAGCATCGATACTTAGTTTTTTGATAATTTTTTAGGTAGTACAAAGTACCGATGCTAAAGAAAACAAAAAAATGAAATTATTATCAAAATGTCTAACATTTCAGTTCGTGAACAAGTTTCAAAACTTGCTATCTTTTAGCCGTACATTAAATTTAGCCCAGACAAACCTTATACAGAAATATTTTATCCGTACATTAGTCGTTTCGTTTTTGAATGTTGGGACACTGGATGTCACAAAAGTTCTTGAGCTTCATACTGTAAGAAAACACATAAGCATGTGTGGTCAGTGCTGTCTCAGAACATGAACAGCCGCTCAGGGACCATATTTTCTCAGCTTCACAGATTGTTTTAGCTGTAAGTTAGTGCTAACACAAAGCTCTTGTCTTGCAGACGAGATGGGAACTCCAAGGGTTCGATAATGTGTTCGATCCATCGAATTTCACACTTGCTGTGAAATGGACATTATATCCCAACATATGAGGCAGCAGAAGCCAGATTCGGGGTCACTGTGAGATGAACAGAAGCATCATGTATCCTCCAGCATACGTGACACGATTGTAAAAGGGGGAGAATACAGGAACTAGGACGACATCATCGTTTAATTTGTCTAACTCAAAACTAATATGCATGTGGTACTCGGGTCTAATTTCAGTTTAATTCTTATCGCACATCTGACTTTAGTGAGTGAGCATCCTGGCGGGGAGTTTTTGCAGACTCAGCCTCAACCACAGGAGTCTCGACATCGAGACACCACTGCTGTGATCATGAAGCAGTTGCAGCACGGCATCGTGCAGGAGATGCACAAAACCAGTTTCCGTCTCCAGTCCGATCCCATCATTGCAGCAGCTTCACGTAGCACCGCAGTCGGGAATCATTGAATTACTTGCAGTGAAAGCAACATTATACTTGTTAAACAATATTGCTTCTTTCATATTCTATGAAACTCTAACACTACAAAACTACAATATCAAGAATGATTTAAGACACATCTAGACCCTATTATATGTTCTTAGATGACAAGATTCAGATCAGAATTGCTAGGCATTTCATTTTGTGTATGAAGTGTTGGAAAAAATTGTGGGGAAATAGTATCTTTGAGTCATATTTTGATGTAAAGGTGAAGATTCAAATAATTAATTTATTTTCTTATATTCTACTTCATAAGATCTTTACATATGCTCAAAACTGTTGAGTGATAAATAAAAAATCGCTGCTGAAAGTAAGATGTAAATTGTGTAAAAAAAAACTCCTTAGTTCACATTGGTGGGATAACAAGAATGGAAAGTGTTCAAATACACTAACCTACGAGTGCTGCCTCTTTTCATGCCTCCATTTATGTCTCTGTTTTAAATTAAAGGATTTTAGGGTTAGGGTTTAGGGTTCAAAGTTACGGGTTGTGGTTAGGGTTTAAGTAATTAGGGATATGGTATATTTTTTAGGGTGTAGAGAGAAAATAAAGGTTAAGGTTTAAAATTCAATTTTTTAGAAATTTTCAACGAAAACATAGATGGAGACATGATAAGCAGACAACGGATTTTTACTCGTAACCTACTTACTAGTTGATGAATTACATAGGATGGAAGTTTTGTTTTAGGGGATAGGACGGCTTACACGATGTGAGCAATGTGAATGTCTGATTAAATTTTTTGTGAATTTACAAATATATTCATTTAAGCAAGATATCAATTAAAGATTTTTGAATTAAATCGGATAAAAAAATAATAACCATTAATTCATAATATTTGTTTATCGTATTTTTCCTCCTTTACTCCCCTATAAAATTTGTCTCTCTCTAATTTTAAAACACAACTACAAACACAAAGATTTACTATTGTTTACTTTGTTAGTTTCAAAATTGGTTTTAGGTGATAGGCAAAGGTAAGAGACAACTCGGGATTCTATAGTTCTGCAATTGTGTCTGGTTATCTGATTGTATCTTGAGAGATAGACGATCAATAATCTTAAATAACATAGGAACGGCTGGAAATCTATTTTATGTAGGAATTTAAAAAGCGTTTTCAATCGCGTCGTGTTTATTGTGATTACGGACATAACGGTTGCTATCGCAGTCGTTACGGGAGTTGCGGTCGTAATTTTTTTAAAACTCCACAACTTATTGTGAAAATTTTTAAAATAACAGTACAATAATGAAAATAACAAACTATTATTGTCGTTATCGACTGCCATTCGTTAAATAACAATTGTTATTGATCGTTATTAATATGAATTTAAATCTTACAATTGTTTTTACTAATAACGATTTCGAACAGTGACAATACCGTTAAATAATAACCGTTATAACAGTAATGAATAATTTTTTGAATCTCTGATCTTATGAAAACTATGTAATTGCAAGCTTCAACTTGTTTTTTATCAGCTTGATTTTGCATATATTGCATCTAATTTTGTTTCATTTAAGCACGAGCCCTCTGGTCCAAGTAGTTAAAGAAACAATTTATGTTCCTAAAAGTTACGGGTTGAAGCACCAGTGATGACAGCAGAGTGATTGGGCGATCAATGTCAAATGGCGGAGATTATATTTCAGAATAGATACTATTGTAATCACTATTAGCTAATTCAAAAATTTTGTTTCATTTAATTCAGTATTTTAATAAAATATTTATATTCTATATTTTATTCAAAAAGAGAGATTATTTAAATATAGAAAATACTATCTAGATATTTTAAATCTAGTTAATATACTCTTTATACTAATTAAATAATTTTAACTATATTTTTATTATTTTTTACCATACATGTTATTCATTTGACTCTGCATATTCATTGGCTAAATACCAGGACATGCTTTTTAACTTTGGTTTAACAATATTTCTTCTATATGTTTTTGTGGGGTGGGGTTATTTGCATGAATTTTGTGTTAATTTCCTTTTTTTTTATTTCGTTCGAATCATGAGTATTATTTTTCAATATGTTGATATAATTACAAGATGATATTTATTTAATTTTTTTAATTATTTAATTATGCATACACTGTATATACATAATATTTAAACTCTGATTATCTGAATGAAATACATATCATTTTTCTCAACCGGAGGCTAACTTCTTGGCAGATTCATTGCCTAGAATTGGGCTCACAAACAAAACATTTTTTTAGTCAGTTATGGTGGTTACAGTAACATCTGTTCTATAATATATTCTTTGTCATTAGACATTAATTATTCAGTCATTGTGTTGTAATACTGGTATTCAAACCCATAACCTTTAAGAATAACAACCGTTTCCTTAACTATTAAGATAAGATAATTCCTACAACGAAACATGTTTTTCTACCTTGGTTTTCAACCGAATATACTTGCAAAAAAATTTTTGTTTCAAAACATCATACTACTACTCTTAGAAGTTACAGGTTCGAGCACTAGCGATGTCAGCAGAGTGATTGAACGATTAACGTCAAATAGTGAAGATTATATTCTAGAACAGATATTATTATAATCACTGTTAACTTGTTAAAAAAATTACAATCTTACGAATATATAATTAAAATTTAAAATTGTTAAAAAAATTATAAAAAATCCAAATTTCTATATTTGGGAAAGAGAAAAGTAACCCTTTTTGAAAGTTAGTTTGTTTATTCAAATAAAGCTTTGTGGGGACAAGACCCAACCTCCACGAGATCGTATTTTGGTATATATATATATATATATATATATATATATTTCATTTTAAATTTCAACTTATTTAATAATTTATGACTTGTATAATAAATTTCGAACATAATTGGTAATTAGTCCATAACTAATACTTCTTTTGTCCTATTTTATTTTTTAATATTATTTTTTTAGTCAGATTTTTAACTTTGACTTATTATAATTTTAAATTTATTATTGATAAAAATATATAAAATATATTTTAGAAACCTTTAGTCAAGTAGTTTAAAAATATATTTTATAAAATTTAATAAATTATAATATTTAAAATAATTAAGGTCAAAGTTTTAAAATTTGAACTTTTAAAAAGTCAATACTAGACATCTTAAGTGAGACAGAGAGTGTAACTAATAAAAAAATATACTGATTGATAATTTATAATTGATAACGGATGTATTAATTTAATTTATCGGTATTTGATATCTATATATGTATTAGATTTTGTTCATATTTTTCTCAACTCTTTGTTAAGACATACACCTTACAAACAATTTCTCGAATATGAATCTCCTAGAATAAATCCTCTTTATCAATGAGATCACTCGCAGTGGCGGATCTACATGTAAAGAGGTGGGCCCGTGCACACCCTCAACTTTTTAAATTTCATATATTTGGCTTTAAATTTTAAGTTTTTATGAACTAGTTCTTGAATTTTTAATATTTTTATGATTTATACCCACCCTGAAATTTTAAGATTTATATTCACTTTAAAAATATTTTAATTTGTACCACTCTCATAAATATTTTTAGATCCGCTACTCATCACTCGCTGGGATCAATTATTCAAAGTATAGATATGAAAATGTCTTACTTTATAAATGTATATAAGTTATTTAAATTTAAGTTAAAGAATACTCTTCTTAATTTTTAAGCACAAAACAATCTTTATAACTCGTATATTTAATCCGCTAATACAATCATATGTTTATCAAACAATCAAATTAGCAGATTCGACTGAATAATCCTCTGAAAATGATTTAACCCTCTAATTCAGACTTAAAATATTGTTCACCAATTATATTTTTTATTTATATTCTAAAATCTAAAATTCTCTGATTCCTACTTAAAATATTGTTCACCAATTATATTTTTTATTTATATTTTAAAATCTAAAATTCTAAACTTCGATCCTTAAATTCAGTGGCGGATGCACAGAGAATAGGGTTCACCCTGACCTTTTTAAAATTCACACATTTACCTTAAAATTTTTAGAATTTTATGAATTAGTCCTTAATTTTTTTTATATTTATGAGTTTTACCCTTAAATTTTAAAATTTCATACGCGCCCTCCCTCAAATATTTTTCTGAATCCGCCGCTGCTTAAACCCCTACCACATGTTCGCATCTACCACATGTATGACAAAATATTAGATACTACTTAATTTTACTATATGAAAAATAAATATCACATTAAATACGAAAAATACACAAAATCTAATCAAATACGAAATGAAATATTAAAGTATATAGAAAAAATGGTACAAATTATTAAATGTATCAGAATTATCAAGAAATATAAGTACATGAACCAATGGAAGAAGATGTTGCAGTCTGTTTTTCATTAGAATCAAGCAGGGGAAACAAAACATGAGTAAAGTTGTTCCATTGCAGCTAAATTATCACTTTGAGAATAGATTTCATAATTTCAGGGACATGAAAGTGAAGCTGAAGCTGAAGAAATCACATCTTCAATGGCCTGCAAATGATATGAAATCGAAATCCCAGAAATATTTGGTGAAGAATGAGTCTGCAGCAAAGCCTGCAACTTATTCTACAAGAATGTCCACTGACATTCCACTTTATGAGACTCCTGGGGTAATCCATTAGCTCTTTGTGTTTCTTTTTTTCGGTGTAAAGGATGTCGTAATCTCGATGTCGAGATTCAAATCTCGAATCTGATGAATGTTCTAGTGTTGGTGTCCATTGATATTGAAATTTGATTACCATGATGTGTCTATTTATATAATCAGTTGTACGAGATGATATCCGATGAGTTTGAGATGATACTGCGGTCAGACATCGTCTCAAACTCATCGGATATCGTTTTTAAGTGTTGAATGTTGCGTTTTTGACAGGCTTTGTTTGATGATTACTTGGAGGATAAGCATAGAGTTTTCAGTGCCATGTTTCCAGAAAAGCATAGTGTCCAACAGCTTACTCAGGTACCTCTAAAAGCATGCACTTGTTAAATGGATTCAAATTTCATCTGATTTGTCTTGTTCCTATGCAGGATGAATGGAGGGTTAAGATGATACCAATTAAGATTTTAGCTCTAAATGTGTGGCCAATGGTTGACTTTAGGTTGGGATGCAAATCGAACGGTCGAGATTACCCGCCGGATGTTCCTCGGGACATCACAACAGTTCTTGAACTTCACACTGTAAGAATTACAGGTTCAAGTTTTGTAATGTTTGGATTTTGTATAATTGAGAGCTGTTGCTTCCCTGCAGACAAGATGGGAACTCCAAGGGGTTGATAGTATATATGATCCATCATATTTCACACTAGCTGTGAAAGGAACACTATACCCTGATAGAAGAGGCAACAAGAGTCGGATCAGGGGCGTGTCGGAGATGAGCATGAGCATCGTGTATCCTCCGGCGTTCAATATGATTCCAGATGGTATCCGCGACAGTCTTGCACAAGGGGTAAGTATGTAGGTCAAGAACACCACTTGTACACAATATTCACATATCGTTCGTATCGTGTCGTACTAGTATTACATGTTTTTCGATGATATGACGAGTGATAAACATTGTATATTTGTGTCTGTATGAAGTATGATTGAAGGACCTAACTAAGTTCAGATACTTGTTGTGCTGAAAGGTGATGGCAGAGGTGGCTAAGAGGATGAGCCAGAACGTGGACTCGAGCTTGCTTGCAGATTATACAAAATTCAAGACCGAGAGATCCAAAATTAAAAGGAAAGACCGAACAAGGAAGATTGATTAGATAACTAAATGGGAAGAGACGGTGGGTACTTTTGTTTAGATTTAGAACTCTTCTGAATTTTTAAAGCTGCCCCTGGTATTGGAAAAGAAAATATATTTTGGCAAAATATGAAGAAAAAATGTGAAAATGGAGATGCGGGGGATCGAACCCCGTGCCTCTCGCATGCAAAGCAAGCGCTCTACCATTTGAGCTACATCCCCAATTGTTTTTATTGATTCAAGAACAACTTTTATAGTATAAAATATTTAACAAAACTTGCTATTGTAACCATTTCTGCTTGCCTTGAAAATATAAGAGAAAAATATTATATGATTAAGTTTATTTATTTACAATGAATCAAATTATTTAAACTTAATCATGAGGTGTGATATAATGATCCCTCGTCTTAGCCCGTCTTATTCTTTAACTATAAGGTTAGGAGTTTAATTTTTACCAATTCGAATGGAGTACGTTTTCTAGTAATATGTGTCTATTCGAGTACGAGGCTATCTTTCTCAATAATATCCTTTCTAAGGATTAAACTCATCCTTCCCTTAAAAATACAATGTGCCTTACCAATGCACCTAATAATCTATAAAAGAATGCATGGTATAACCGAATTAAAAACCTATACAAGGATTGATCTAAATAGTAAAAAGGTAAGATTTTTTAACAACCCGATTTTGAACAACTTAATCTATAAATGTTATGCTTCAAAAAAAAAATAATCTATAAATGTTAGCGCGAGCCATCTAACCTCAATGGTTAAGAGAACGATTGTTGTTCCTAGAGGTTACGAGTTTGAACACTTGTAACAACACAGTGTTATACTCTCTAGAACAAATACTACTGTAACGGAGCAAACAATGTCCATAATCTCTTTTCACACGACATTAAAAAAATGTACATCCATCCATAGATTCCTGTTTTGCCTATACTAATTACTAACAGTGATTGCATTCACAATTAATGGATTTACAGCAATGTGAAGTTGCTTTTAACCAGCTCTTAACTATAATGTAACACAATTTAATTTGATTGAGGAGGAGGCAGAAGGAAGGGAAAGAATCGACTGGACGAACATCGATTGTCTTAATAATCTGGAATGGAAGCAAAGGTGTATCCATCAGCACCCCTCCAAGAATAATAAGCTATTCGAGTCTCGTAGAAACCTGCACCATACAAATTCTGATCAATAAGAAAACAGCATGAGTCGGGCTCTTTTGAAGTTCGACAAAAACTAAAGATAACTTTGCATGCAACACCATTGCCACATTTGTAATCGTTATGCACTATATTGCAGGAATGTTTGTTTCAATTCAGATCATAATGAAATAAGTAGTATTCAATCAAATGCACATAAAGTTCCCGAATAAACGGTCATAAATGAAATCACTTTTTCTTTCAAAAAAATTAAGTATTGGAAGTTCCATTGAAGGAAGAAATTATATTACCCCAACTTCAAGGAATTACAAGAAAAATCCTCTCATGCCTTCTATGCTCAAACAAATGGGATAATGTCTTTTAATGCTGCTCGATACTTCATTTTTTTTTCTATTTTCTGAAGTAGACACCCTTGTCTGATGCATATCTATCTAGACATGGATATAAGTTTATGACCTTATAGGCTCTAAGGTCACTCTGAATATCTGCAAAACTTCAAAATATAGATATACCTAAAGTCCTAAACTGGATACATACATATTCGTATCCAATGCTCCGACTCGAGTCTGAATAACCTAAATGTCATCCTATACGTTAAAAGAGAGGAGAAACCAGAGTAATTTCAACATTACGAAACAAAATATCATTAACTATCAGGTATACAGAAACAAGTTAAGTCTAACTGTGAATAAGTATTAAAATGCCAAATGAAATCCCCCTTTCAACAGCTAAACATACTTTCTATCGTTGAATCAGTTTGGTTATTGGAAGGCAAGTAAGAATTCTGAGGACTAAAAAGTGTACCTGGAAGGAAAGTAAGAACTCCAAGGACTAAGAGGCCATACGCCTGCGATTGATCCCCTCCCATGTGCCCTGTGAAGATAAAAAACGAAAGAAAAAGCAGCAAGCACCCTAGACAAAGCAGAAAAATGCAAGGGCAATGGATTTCCACGGAACTCTATCGAAGGCTTTCGGTGCATAATCAAACCTCGGGTCATACCGCCTCCCACCATCATAATCACCATCATCATCAACGGCTAAAGAACTGTAACGAACATTACGCCTAGACGACATAACAGTCAAGCACTCAACTATCTCTTACAATCCTTTGCATATAAACCGAGTCCGAATCACCACTGAACATCCAAATCCAAAGAACCAAGCTTAATAAGTATAAAATTTGGTAGTTGATACTGACTAATTCATTTGAAATCAGAATAATTAACATCAAAGTAGCGGTTTTTATATATGAGTGATTTAGCAGACAAAATAAACTCAGTAAACAACCATTTTTTTCTTTTTCCAGCATTAAAAAACCTATCTTTTAGCTATATATATTAAAATGGGTAATCATTAAATGCAATAAAAGAGAGAAATTTAAATGACCCAGAAACTAAAACCCCTATAAAATTCATTTCTCAAGAACCCTAGTTGCAAATAGATCTTATCGTTTCTAATAAATTGATAACAAAAAGAGAGAAAACAAGGACTTACAGAGGAGAGGAGAGGAAATTTGATCGGAAATTTGTACAACCAATGAATAAAGAATCAAACTTGTTGAAATTTCAAAGCAAATATTCAAATCGGAAGCGAGAATTTGGGATTTTGCTTTGTTTAAAAGGATATGACCTAAATACCCTTCTAAGTTTATTTAGTTTCGAATAAGTCCTCTGAAAGACATCATAATTCATATTTAGGGCTGTAAACGAACTGAATATTACGTGAACTGATTGGCGGGATAATCGTTTATGTTCATTTATCTATTAAACGAATAAACATAAACAAGATTTTTTATTCGTTTAATTAAACGAACGAACACGAACAAAGGGTATGTTTATTTATTTATATTTTATCCCTTTAATCTCAAATCCTAATTTCGTGTCCGATTGAACCTTTCAAGTTTCATTTCCATTCTAATTTTAATTATGGAGACAAAGAACAGTCAGGGGCAATGGGGTTGAACAGCTGAAATGGAGTGGAGGAGTTGTTTCATAGGGAAAATGAAAGCCATGAGTTGATTCAGGAGGGTCTGACTTCATATGGTTTCAACGTCACTGTTTGTCCCTGGTATGGATTATTAGTTATAATTCATATGGTTGCTGCAAGTTCAGAAGATGTCCATCATTCTCGATAGGCTATGGCTATCCATTATGGTGAACGGTGCTGTCAGTCATCGAGGATGTAATCACCGTTTTTGGTTCGGTGAGTCACCACCAATCATTTTTACAATACGATTGGAATATCAAAATCAAGGTTTGCAAACTAGAGTTAAGTCCGAGAGTCTGTTATGCGTAGGGAAGGATGAGCACCCCTACAATGCCCAAAATTTGCACTTATCGGTTACAAAATATTTTTTATGATCGAAAAATATAAATTTGATATTTAATTTAACATTTGTGATCCCATTTTTAATATTTTAAAGTTAGAATAATAAAAACATATATGTTAATAAATAACATGATATGATAGATAAAAATATAACTAATATAATAAAATATTAATATAGTAACAGTCAAACGTGTATATTATGGTAACATATTAATATCCATATAACAAAGATAAAAATTAAAAATATATATATAACAAAAGTGAACGACAAAATATGATAATAATGTATATATTAAAAATTGATTTAAAATAGATTTTGGATTCCATATATATTATTAATATATAAATATAATAATTAATAATAATATAAACATCTATATGGAAATTAAAAAAAGTGATAGGATTATAATAAAAAAAATTAGTAAAATATAATGAAAATAATAATAATAATCATAATAGGGACCATCCTGCAAAAAACAAAGCTATTAGGCCAAAAGTAAAGAAAATAGGACTGAAATTTAATAAAATATAAAATTTTAAGGCCAAATTATGAAAATCAGTGACCAAATTAAATGAAAATCGAAATCAGAGAGCAAAAACATAAGGATGCGAAAGATGCAGGGACTGCACGTGTAATTTCCCTCTTTTTTCGGGTTATTAGCAGGTTCTGGGTCGGTTCCAGGTTAGATCTGCGGGTCAAGGGGCTCAAAACAACATCGTCTTGATACCTTATATATATATATATATATATATATATATATATATGCTCTTTTTACCCCTTTTTTGGCTTAATGTTTCATTTGCTTTCCTCTCTCAGAAAGAGAAATAACAGAGGTTCTTTGTCTCCTTGTGCTCGCCGGTAAAATCATCGGCCATCGTCTAGAGTCGTCGGTCGCCGCCGCCGGAATAAAAAAAGGAAGCGACTTTCCGACAGATCTCATTGTAAAAAGCGCGAATCTGAACTCAGATTTTTGATTCGAAGCGTGTGTTGGCCTAGATCTGAGATAAATATTTTGATCTACTTTTTTTTTTCTTATTTCTCTTCTTGGTTTTTTTTTGCTCCGATCTCTGTCTCTTTTCTTTCCGATTTAGTTTTGAGTGATGGATATTGGAAGGGTTTGTTTCGAATCTGTTTTCATTCAAAAAATCCGTCCTGATTACATCCGATTTTATAGGTTTAAATACCCATGATTTTGTAATATAAAATACAAAATATCTCTAATTTTTTCTCCTTTTTCAGATCTGAACATCATCTTGGGTGGTGGTGCAGCATTTGGGCGGTGGCCGGCCATCTAGACTAATGGGAGATCGACACGTGGAGGCGGTCGCTGGTTCGTAGATGCATTTTTTTGCGGTGCGATTGGAACACCAAATATTAAGTCTGTGAAACTAGAGTCGAGTCCGGGAGTCTGTTACGCGTAGGGAAGGATGAGCACCCCTACAACACCCAAAATTAGAACCTATCGGTTACAAAATATTTTATATGATCAAAAAATATAAATTCGAAGTTAATTTTATGATCCCATAATTTTTAACCTGCAAAATAAATAAAATAAGTTAAATAAAAAAAATAATCAGATAAATAAAATAATAATGATAATGATAATGATAATAAAACATATAATAATAATATAACAGAATAATTAATATTATAATTTACATATATATATATAATTACTATACATGTAATGATTATTACCTAATATATTTTTATATGGAAACATATATTAACTTTAATATAAAGTCAAAGTTATAATAAAATAACATATATTAATCGAAACATATATAGTAAAATAAATAAATAAATAAATATAAACATATGGTAATATATTAATTAAGGTATATAGTAAAAGTCAAACAAAATATATATGATAATAATAAGAATAAAGTAATAAACATAGTAATAAATAAAATAATAAGGTTGACAACAATAATAAACATAATATGAGCATTAATAATAATAAAACGATAATAATAATAATTATAATAATATAAATATGGGTCACCCTACAATAAAACAAAACTAAGAGGTTAAAAATATATAAAAAGTGACTAAAATTGAATAAAAACTGAATATTAGAGTCAAAATTAATAAAAAAGGGGACCACAATTAAATAGAATGCAAACTGTGAGGCCAAAATGCAGGCGCACTGAGAGTACGAGGATTGCAGCAACAATTTTCCCACTTTCGTGGGTTACAGGCGGGTTCGGTTCGGATGTGCGGGTTTGCTCCATGGGTCATGAGCCAAAACAACGTCGTTTTGGACCATACAACCAGTCACCAAAACGACGTCGTTTTGGTGAAACAATATATATCCCAACTTTAAATCAAACCTTCATCTTCCTTATTCTAATACTATACAAAAATTGTAGAGCAAAAATGCTCTCATCTTTGCCTCCGTCTACGGTCGCCGACGACCACCACTCACGGCTGCCGGGCGCCGTTCTGGTGGTCGAAAACCGAAAAATTCACACTTTTCTGAAGCGTCTCGATGAGGTAAGCACGGATCCGAAGCTGGATTTTTGAAAGAAGCAACGTGGAAGCATAGATCTGAGAACGTAAATATTCGAATAAAAAAAATTTTACCTTCAGTTTTTGCACTATTCTTTTCCGATTGGTTTTCATTTTGGTTGTGGTACAACTCTCTGGATTTTGCTTCGAATTTCTTGTATTTTTTCATTCCAAAATCCCCCTTTTTACATTGGTTCGATCGGGTTTAAATACTCAATTTTCATCTTAAAATATTACAAAAGTAATCTGATTTCATATCAGATTTTAAGTCTAATCTAATCTTTTTTTCTTTTTGCAGGCTCGAAGTGACCAAGGTAGTGGAACAGGTTAGGCGGTGGCCAACATGAAGGGTGAATAATATCGCGCATGGCAGCTGTAATCACTAATTTTATCCGGGTTTATGCTCGAATTAAATCAATCCACATCCCTTTTTAATACCCAAATCACCTTAACTTACCCTAATTTTATCACTTATTTTATAATTATTATTATCCTTACTATCTCTTAATTAAAACCAAAAATCTAAAAATATATAAATATATGATATAAATAAAAACCTTTTATCAGAGCCCACTTTTATAAGCCCAAACCATAAATAAATTTGACCTATTAAATATAATTTTATAATATAAAAAAATATAATAAAAATCCCTACTTGGTGCCCAAGGTCTTGTTTTTAATTGGTTATTATTTTTAAAGGGATAAACCTAAAATACCCTTCATCATATTATAGATACCCTTATATATTAAAACCTAAACCTATTTTATTCCCATATGTTACCCTTTACCCTAACTATATATATAACATTTACCCTAAAAATAAAGGACCCCTAATCATTTTTTTTTTTTGCACACAGCCGCTTGCCTCTGCCAACCATTTTCTATTTCCATTTCCATTTCCATTTCCATTTCCATTGGTAAGTTGGTAGCCTCCATTATTTATATTTTTATTCTCATTGAATCACTTCACCCATTCGGTTGGTTATTTTTCAAGTTAGGCCCTAATCTAATCATTGTTTTTACCGTTTAGTTTAATTTGTGGATTGATTTTAATCGAGCATATTTAGATGTATATATTTCTTTTTGATATATTTATTGTGTATTCCATTCTTATGGTTCAATGAAAATAATGAATATTTTTATTGGTATCTTTTATTGTTTTTCTTATTTGTTTATTATATGTTTTGTTTTGTTTATTTATATATGTTATTTGTTTGTTTTGTTGGTCTATTTATTTTAATCTTTGTTATCATGTATTATATGTTATTTTGTCTTTATATTTGTTGTCTTTATAATTATGTCTTTTATTTTGCTTACATCACACCTTGCTAATTAATGAGCCTAATTAAATTCGTATTTATTCGGTCGTAACGGGCCCGTGTTCCAATGCATTGGTCGCGGTGTGTACGTTGCCTCCGAATAAAGACACGGTAAAAAATAAAATTGATTCGAATCTTTAAACAAAAATTAATTCAAATGCCACTTTAATCCGGAAAATTCAAAATTAATTAAGCGGTAGTTTAATAAAGGTGCCAATTTTGGGCGGTTTTAAACCCTAAACTCGTTTTTAACCGTAACCGACTCTCGAACCCAAATCATTTCGAATCTCTGATTTTTACGGTTTCCGGCCTACCAAAGTGGCCGGTGACGACTCCACCCTTTTTAAAAAAATCCCTAATTTTAAAATTTCCCTTTTCAATCTAAAATTTCCTTTTTTTAATTTCAAATCCCTAATTTCAACTTTTCAATTCCTATTTTTTAAAGAATCCTAGATTTCAAATTTCTTTCAACATTTCAAAATTTCCATTTTTTGTACACAATTTAAAAACCTAATTTTTAAATCCTAAATTTCCCCGAAATTTTATTTTAAACCCAAATCCCTAAATTCCACTTTTCAAACCCTAATTTCAATTCCACTAGTGACCCTTTCTCCCCTATTTTACTACACACGCCTATTATTATTTTTAAGAATTTTATAAGGGTCGCTACAGTTGGCGACTCCGCTGGGGACCAATTTTTCAAACGAGTCAAGCCTTGTTTTTAAATACCGCTTAATTAATTTTGGAAGTTGTGGAATAAAGTGGCAATTAAATTATTATTTGTTTATTAATTCGAGCTTTCAACACATTTCAACCCGTCTCTAAGTGGGGGGAAAACGCTATGCTTTCGTGAGGATATTGTTTCTCCGTATGGGCCTAGCAAAGTACCTTCGGGGCTCGACTATCCTATGCTTTCGTGAGGATATTGTTCCTCCGTATGGGCATAGCGAAAGGGTCCCCCTAAATTGAACTCGGTCAAGATGAGCCTGTAATGTGTGATGGTCGGGGCCTTGCTACTCTTAGAAGAGGACAACGAGGACAATTTGGGTACCTCGTAGAACCAAAACTGCATTTAGAGAATCTAGTCAACCTACCCGATTAGAGCCATGCGGTTAACCTAGGTTCTTTTAGATGGGATAAATAGGATTGTTTTGTCTCCTATCTTGCTTGCATTTTTGCTTTATCATTTTTGTATCGACATTTCATGAAGGTGTTGAACTAAGTGGTTTGTTCAATCAGAGGCTTTCACTATAGTTAGAGAGTCAAAACAAGAAAAAGAAAGAGAGGAAAAAGGAGAGAAAAAGATAAGAGAAATAAAAAGGGAGAAAGAAAAAATAATGAGGAAATAAAACTAAGGAAAAGAAAAGGTTGAGAAAAAAAATTGAAAAGAGAAAGAGAAAATTAAAAAAAAAAGAAGAAAAGAAAATTTAGAATATAGGAAAAAGAGAGAAAAAAAAAACAATGAAAATGAAAAAAAAAAAATCGAGAGAATAGGGAAAGAAACAAGAAAATAGAGAGAGAGAAAAAAAAGAAAAAAAAAAGAAAAAAATATAAAATGGGCATTAAGATCTTAACCGATGAAAGTTGCTCAAAGGGCGATCACTAGCGGAATCAACACCTTTACTTGCATTCATGCATATATCTCATGCATCTCATAGCATATATCATGCATTAATTAAACAAGGAGGTTAATTATAGGATCTCGTATCCGTAATTGAAGGTTTCTCGCTTGCATTTTACCAACACCAAGAAGGGTTAATGGAAGAAGACTTTGCCAAGTTAGAAGCCAATCTTATGGGACAATTAGAGCGTACTCAAAAAGAATTAGAAGATTCTATGATCAAGCCTCAACAAGACATGATGAAACAAATTGCTCACTTGATGGGATTAAGGAAAGTGGAAGACCAACAAAGGAAATGTTCTGTTGAAGACCCCTCAGGCCCTCCCGTTTTTATTGTTAACACTTCTAGACCTCTTCAAGGAGTAGTAACATCATCTCTTCAAGCTTGTGCCTCTACCCAAGCCCTACCAGGTGTGACTTTCACTAATATAGAAGGTTTGGGGGATGACATTCCAGACTTCGATGAGCTAGAAAAATTAAAGGTTGAATTTTCAAAGCAATTAGAGAAAACCAAGAACGAGTTTGAAGAGAAGCTTCAGATAAAAGAGGATGAAGAAGAATGGTATGGGTTGAATGCCAGTGAGCTTAGTCTGGTTTCAGGTCTAGAGATCCCTTATAAGTTCAAGACCCCAGATTTTGAGAAGTTTGATGGGACGACTTGCCCTATCGCACATATAACTATGTTTTGTCGGAAAATGGCGGGCTTTACTAACAATGAGAAGTTGTTAATCCACTATTTCCAGGATAGTCTGGTGGGATCTGCCACAAGGTGGTATAATCAGTTAACCCGTGCTCAAATTAAGTCATGGAAGGATCTGGCCAAAGCTTTCACAAACCAGTATAAGCACGTAACCGATATGATCCCAAATCGGCTCATGCTACAAGGGATGGAACAAGGGCATAACGAAAGCCTTCGAGAGTACGCTCGACGTTGGCGTGATGCTGCAGCACAAGTACAACCTCCGCTCAACGAAAGTGAACTTTCTCAAATATTTGTGGATACACTAGAGGGAGTGTTGTATGATCACTTGATAAGCCACCCTATCAGTAGTTTTGCGGAGTTGGTTATGACCGGAGAACGCATCGAGTATGCTATTAAGAAGGGAAAGATGAAGGACCCTTATAGCACAATTTCTCAGAAAGAGGAAGATTCTCATGTCTATATGGTGAGTTCTCACTCAACCAATCAAACTCAAGGCCGTCCCCGTACTCATACAAGACCTACAAAGGTGCTTCATCCAGTTCCTATGACCTACACCAGGTTACTCCCAATTCTCATTGAGAAGAAACTTTTGACTTTGGTGCAGTCTAAGCTAAAGGATCCTCCTTACCCTGAAGGATATAATGTCAATGCCACATGTGACTATCATATGGGGAGCACAGGCCACACAACAGAGAATTGTGGAGCTTTGAGGAACAAGGTTCAAGGACTGATTGAGGCCGGTATTCTGAAGTTTTAAGAAAGAGTAGAGGACATGATCTTTGGGAAGATTCTAATCTTCGAGTTTAGATGTTCATTTTCTGCCTCCTTGCATTTTAAGTTTTGCATCAATTAATTTTGTTACTGTTTGCCCGAAGTAACAAATACTTTTTTGTAAGGGCTTATGTTATGTTTGCTCTTTTTTCGTTTCAATGAAAGAATGCATATTTTTAAAAAACATATGTGTTTTCCTTTTTCTCTCAGAGTTCATTGGATGTCACATGCTTGTTGTGACGTGGGTTCAGAAATGGTTGGAACGTTGTGATTACGATGAAGTATGGTTTCTTAACCAGTAGCTTTGGTTAGTAATGCACGAGAAATGAGACTACTACTCCTTCAGTGATGTTCGATGATAAGAAAATCTCCTAGAAAAGGCCCGGTGAAATTGATTGATCTCAAGAATTCCTCTAAGTAAAAAGATTGCATCCAGAGAAAAAAAAGAAAAAAGAAAAATAAAGAAAAAAGAGAGAAAGAAGGAAAAAATAGAAAAGAAAAAAAAAAGAGAGAAAAGAGAAAAAGAAAGGAGAGGACAAAGATTAAACAAAAGCACTCCAATATTCGAAACCTGATAATAGACATATTCGAACAAGAGTGTGGAAGTATCGGGGCACTCCGCTGAAGCAATAAGACTTAATAAGGTAGCAATGCACCATCCCAAATCTTTTGCTTCACGAGTGATGGTAATATTTTCAAATCTATGACTATGCCGAGTAACTCAGAGTTTTGTTGTATGCTCCATCATTACCTTCGAGACAAAGGATTGTGATGAGTTGATTTCCCCGAAATTTAAAAGAAAATTAATAGATGTGAGAGAAAAAAAAAGAAAAAAAAGAGAAAGAAAATGAGAAAAAGAGAGAGAGAGAGAGAAAAGCAAAAATGAAAAAGAGAGATAGAAAGAAAAATAAAGTACTCATATGTCTAGATGCAGTCTGAAGCACACTTCGAATTCTCAAGAAGATATCAGTGGGGCAAGTACGGAAAGTTTGAATATATAAAAGGAGAAAGATATTGAGAACTAGAAGGAGTAGTTTTCGAATAGATCAAGCAAATACGATAATCATGAGGATGAACCGAGCAATCTGAAAGGAATTCCAAAACTTCAAATATCGCCGCAACGTTCAAAGGTTGAAAACCGAACACAAAGAGTTGAGTCTAAGGCACTCTCGCATTTGATATCCAAGGAACCCATGTTTCTTTTCTTCTTTTCTTTTCTAATTTTTGGATTTTTCAAAACATGTATATATTGTTTTACTCACAATTAGTAAATTGTTTATGAAATAAAAGATGATTTTTCAAAAAGATTTACAAAATGCAAGGTCGTTGATGCAAATGATCATCTTTGATATGACCCGAGAAGAAGGAGCAATGTATGATACAAGATGTCTCTTGAAAATACCACTTCGTTTGAAAGATGATATTCTTTGAGAATTCAGGTTAGCATAAATAAACAAAGATTACCCGAGCCTATTGTGGTTACAGATTGAGCAGAGATGAACATCAAGCCTTTAGGGCAAAAGTTATATTGAGGGCCTAAAGAGAGTCAATCAGATGACCCAAAGACAGAAAAATACAAGAGAATAACCCCCAATGTACATGTTGAAGATAGACCTTAAGTGATCTAAGCCTGAATATGAGATTGAGAGCTACTACCATAAACTGAATGCAACTGAATTAGGAGACAACTGGTTCAGATGTGTCATTGTCAACCAAGTATGAGCTGTTGAATTACAGAAGGTGAAAGATTTTGTTCCAATCGGCACAAGATGATGATCTCCTTTCAAGACAAGGTGAAAGATGAAAGCCCGGTGAGTTTAGTAAATAGAAAGCGAGATCCTATCCTCCAAGAAGAAAGAAAAAGAACATCCATGCATCATTCAGATTAAATATTCATGCATCATTTAGATTAAATATTTATGCATCTATGTTAGATATCCATGCATCATGAGCATTCTAATTCGTGCCATCATCGCATTTTACTCTTTTTAAACAGGAATTTTGAAGATTGGTTTTTGATCTACAAAGATAGACCTTAACAAAGATCAAAAGTCATTCAAATTACACGATCGTGGTTTTTGAAGGCCTTCCAACCTTTGGTTATTTAGGGGCAACGAGCTTTTTGTGTCAAGACGATCAAATATCGAAACATCTAGATGAGATGTTAGGTATTCTCTAAAAGGAGATACCACCTTTTTATGAGATATTCAGGTATTCTTAAAGCAAGATACCATTTTATATTTGAACTTCAAATTTGATCCTTTCTTAAGGATGTTTTTCCTTAAAACACGAATTTCTTAATCCTTCCTTAAAGATGCTTTTCTCAAATCCAATTTCTTAGTTTAATCATTCCTTAAAGATGCTTTTCTCAAAGCCGATTTCTTAATCTAATCCTTCCTTAAGGATGTTTTTCTCAAGGCCAATTTTTAAATTTTATTCTTCCTTAAGGATGCTTTTCTCAAAGCAAATTTGATCCTTCCTCAATGATGCTTTTCTCAAAGCAAATTTTATCCTTTCTTAAGGTTGCTTTCCTCAAAGAAAATTTGATCCTTCCTTAAGGATGCTTTTCTTAAAGCAAATTTCTTAATTTGATCATTTCTTAAGGATATTTTCCTCAAAACAAACTTCTTAGTTTGATCCTTTCTTAAGGATGCTTTTCTCAAAGCAAGTTTCTTAACTTGATCCTTTCTTAAGGATGCTTTTCTCAAAGCAGATTTCTTGAGTTGATCTTTTCTTAAAGATGCTTTTCTCAAAGCAAGTTTCTTAACTTAATCCTTCCTTAAGGATGCTTTTCTCAAAGCAGATTTCTCGAGTTGATCCTTTCTTAAAGATGTTTTTCTCAAAGCAAGTTTCTTAACCCCTTCCTTAATGATGCTTTTCTTAAAGCAAATTTCTCAATTTGATCCTTTCTTAAGGATGCATTTTCTTCGTTTGATTATTCCTTAAGGATGCTTTTCTAAAAGCAAATGTATCAATGTGATCCTTTCTCAAGGATGTTTTTCTCAAAATAAACTTCTTAGTTTGATTCTTCCTTAAGGATGCTTTTTTAAAAGCAAATTTATCAATTTGATCCTTTATTAAGGATGTTTTGCTCAAAACTCTAATTTCTTAATTTGATCATTTCTTAAAGGTTTTTTTCCTCAAAACAAATTTCTCAATTAAATCCTTTCTTAAGGATGATTTTCTCAAGATGAATTTCTTTTTAATTCGATCCTTTCTTAAGGATATTTGAAAAAGGAAAAAAAAGACAAAAAAATGAGAGAAAAGAAAGAGAGAGAAAAATAAATAAAGAAAAAGAAAAAAGAAAAAAGAAGAAAGAAAGAAAAGAAAAAGAGAGAAAAGGAGAGAAAAAATGTGAGAAAAGATGATCAAAAATTGATACCTTTTATAAGATTTTCAGGGTATTTGAGAAAAGAAGATGAAGAAGAAGACGACGAAGAAGAAAGTAAAGAAACGATCGAGGTCAACCAATCGAGAATATACAAAGACCAACAAAGATTTTTTTCATGCCTAGACAACCAGAAGTCAAGGCAACCAACAACCTCAAAAGCCTCTAGGCAAGACATCACTTTTCAACAAGATCGTTCTCTATGACATACGCTTGAAGAAGGAGGTCATGCTTTGTGACATACGCTCGAAGAGAAGGGTCGCCCACCACGGTATACGCTCGAAGAGAGGGACCGTAAGATGCTGCAATGATCAGAAATCAGAGCATCTCGAAGATGTGGATTCTATGGAGAAGGGATCAACATTGTTTTTGCGACATACACTCGAAGAGAGGGGTCGCCCACCACGGTATACGCTCGAAGAGAGGGACCGTCA
Source organism: Abelmoschus esculentus (assembly GCA_035048815.1). Lineage (NCBI taxonomy): Eukaryota > Viridiplantae > Streptophyta > Magnoliopsida > Malvales > Malvaceae > Abelmoschus > Abelmoschus esculentus. The sequence goes on along the minus strand of JAUCBN010000026.1, from coordinate 2,897,133 downwards.
GATGCTGCGATGATCAGAAATCAGAGCATCTCGAAGATGTGGATTCTACGGAGAAGGGATCAACATTGTTTTTTTGCGACATATGCTCGAAGAAAGGGGTCGCCCACCACGGTATACACTCGAAGAGAGGGACCGTTAGATGCTACAATGATCAGAAATCAGAGCATCTCGAAGATAGGGATTCTACGGAGAAGGGATCAACATTGTTTTTTGCGACATATGCTCGAAGAAAGGGGTCGCCCACCACGGTATACGCTCGAAGAGAGGGACCATCAGATGCTGCAATAATCAGAAGTCAGAGTACCTCCAAACAGGGAAGTCGGATAAAATTAGTGCTTGTAGTCTTTGTTTTATCATTGTTTCACAACGATAAGCAAAGAGGGGCAACTGTAATCACTAATTTTATCCGGGTTTATGCTCGAATTAAATCAATCCACATACCTTTTTAATACCCAAATTACCTTAACTTACCCTAATTTTATCACTTATTTTATAATTATTATTATCCTTACTATCTCTTAATTAAAACCAAAAATCCAAAAATATATAAATATATGATATAAATAAAAACCTTTTATCAGAGCCCACTTTTATAAGCCCAAACCATAAATAAATTTGACCTATTAAATATAATTTTATAATATAAAAAAATATAATAAAAATCCCTACTTGGTGCCCAAGGTCTTGTTTTTAATTGGTTATTATTTTTAAAGGGATAAACCTAAAATACCCTTCATCATATTATAGATACCCTTATATATTAAAACCTAAACCTATTTTATTCCCATATGTTACCCTTTACCCTAACTATATATATAACATTTACCCTAAAAATAAAGGACCCCTAATCATTTTTTTTTTGCACACAGCCGCTTGCCTCTGCCAACCATTTTCTATTTCCATTTCCATTTCCATTTCCATTTCCATTGGTAAGTTGGTAGCCTCCATTATTTATATTTTTATTCTCATTGAATCACTTCACCCATTCGGTTGGTTATTTTTCAAGTTAGGCCCTAATCTAATCATTGCTTTTACCGTTTAGTTTAATTTGTGGATTGATTTTAATCGAGCATATTTAGATGTATATATTTCTTTTCGATATATTTATTGTGTATTCCATTCTTATGGTTCAATGAAAATAATGAATATTTTTATTGGTATCTTTTATTGTTTTTTTTATTTGTTTATTATATGTTTTGTTTTGTTTATTTATATATGTTATTTGTCTGTTTTGTTGGTCTATTTATTTTAATCTTTGTTATCATGTATTATATGTTATTTTGTCTTTATATTTGTTGTCTTTATAATTATGTCTTTTATTTTGCTTACATCACACCTTGCTAATTAATGAGCCTAATTAAATTCGTATTTATTCGGTCGTAACGGGCCCGTGTTCCAACGCATTGGTCGCGGTGTGTACGTTGCCTCCGAATAAAGACACGGTAAAAAATAAAATTGATTCGAATCTTTAAACAAAAATTAATTTAAATGCCACTTTAATCCAGAAAATTCAAAATTAATTAAGCGGTAGTTTAATAAAGGTGCCAATTTTGGACGGTTTTAAATCCTAAACCCGTTTTTAACCGTAACCGACTCTCGAACCCAAATCATTTCGAATCTCTGGTTTTTACGGTGTCCGGCCTACCAAAGTGGCCGGTGGCGACTCCACCCTTTTTTAAAAAATCCCTAATTTTAAAATTTCCCTTTTCAATCTAAAATTCCCTTTTTTTAATCTCAAATTCCTAATTTCAACTTTTCAATTCCTATTTTTTAAAGAATCCTAGATTTCAAATTTCTTTCAATATTTCAAAATTTCCATTTTTTGTACACAATTTAAAAACCTAATTTTTAAATCCTAAATTTCCCCAAAATTTTATTTTAAACCCAAATCCCTAAATTCCACTTTTCAAACCCTAATTTCAATTCCACTAGTGACCCTTTCTCCCCTTTTTTACTACACACGCCTATTATTATTTTTAAGAATTTTATAAGGGTCGCTACAGCAGCCACGCGACATGCCAAACACCGCGCGTGGCGGCCAAGCACCGGAGGCTATCAGGCATAAGATCAGGAGGAGGAGGCTAGGGTTTGCTGCTGTAAGGTTATCATAATTTAGGGTTTTGTTTGTAATTAGGGTTAGGGTATTATTTGTATGGGCTACTGGGTCACTGGTTATATTTGTATTGGGCTTGTTGGGTTTAATAAAATGAACTTTATTGTTTGAATGGGTTATTACAACTGCCCCTCTTTGCTCATTGTTGTGTAACGACAATAGAGCAAAGATAAAGAATAAATCATTTCGTCTGATATGATTTTCAGTGGTCATCTTTAAAATGGTGAGGGTTCTTTTTTGGCAAGGTTGAGGTTTTTATGGTTGAGGCTCCTTTTTGGGTAAGGTTGAGGTTCTTTTGGTAAGGTTGGGATTCTTTTGGCCACCGTTTCTTCTACTAGAACTTTGACTTCATCTACTCCACCACTCATGTCAGCAAAATCTTCAAGAGTTGCGACTGGACCGTTGGAGGAGATAAAATAAGCTTGGCTTGCTACAACACTCATGATGTTGCCATCTTTGGAGAAAACTTGATCTAGCTACAACATTGAAAAAAGGCTACCAAGCTGGATCCAGCTGCATCCGATGAAGAAGCATGATATGACATATATATTTTTTCTTCTTCTTTTCTTTTCTTCTTTTTTTTATCAACAGTAGAATGAGAACTTGTCAGATTTGGTCGAAGAGGCAGGACTTGAAGTGTAAAGTTGTATCTTATCCACACCATCAACGGAGGGGTAAGATAACGTTTTAGCAACTTGGATCCTACTTCGCCATCAAAGGAGAAGCTGGATTAGACTTTAGTGATTTAAATCTGGCCACACCATCAACGGGGACAAGATCAAATTTCAACAATTTGGACCCTATTACGTCATCAAAGGAGAAACAGGACCGAGTTAGATCTATCCATTCTATCAACGAAGGGGTAAGATAAAATTTTAGCAACTTGGATCCTACTCTGCCATCAACGGAGAAGCAAGATTGAAGCAGGATTGAACTTTAGTGATTTAGATCTGGCCACACCATCAACGGGGACGAGATCAACTTTTTGCAATTTGGACCCTATTACGCCATCAACGGAGAAACAAGACCGAGTTAGATCTATCCACTCCATCAACGGAGGGGTAAGATCAAGTCTGGATCATACTACGCCATTAACGACGAAACATGATTGAATGAGATCTAGCCGCACTATCAACTAGGACGAGATCAAGTTTGTGATTTGGATCCTACTGAGCCATCAACAAAGAAGCAGGACTGAGTTGAGATCTATCCACTCCATCAACGAAGGGGTAAGATCAAGTCTGGATCATACTACGCCATCAACGATGAAGCATGATTGAATGGGATCTGGCTGCACCATCAACGGGGACGAGATCAAGTCTTTGATTTAGATCCTACTACGCCATCAACGGAGAAGCAGAACTGAGTTGAGATCTATCCACTCCATCAACGGAGGGGTAAGATCAAGTCTAGATCATATTGTGCCATCAACGGCGAAGCATGATTGAATGAGATCTGGCCACACCATCAATGGGGACGAGATCAAGTCTGTGATTTAGATCATACTGCACCATCAACGAAGAAGCAGGACTGAGTTGGGATCTATCCTCTCCATCAATGGAGGGGTAAGATCAAGTCTGGATCATACTGCGCTATCAACGGCAAAGCATGATTGAATGGGATCTGGCCGCACCATAAACGATGACGAGATCAAATCTGTTATTTAGATCCTACTGCACCATCAACGGAGAAGCAGGACTGAGTTGGAATCATCGTTTTTGGTCCAGGGAGTCGCCACCAATCATTTTACGATGCGATTGGAACACCAAAATCAAGGTTTACGCACCAGAGTTGATTCCGAGAGTTTGTTATGCTTAGGGAAGGATGAACACCCCTGCAATGCCCGAAATCGACACCTATCTATTATAAAATATTTTATATGATCGAAAAATATAAATTCAATGTTAATTTCATGATCTCGTAATTTTAATCTGCAAAATAAATAAAATAAATTAAGTAAAAAAAATATTCAAATTAATTAAAATAATAACAATAATAATAATAATAATAATGATAATAACGACATAAAAATAAAAATAATTAGCATGATAATGATAATAATAAAACTATTATAATAATAATTATTAATAATGAGTACCATAATAATAATAATAAAAAGCATATAATAATAATAAGACAATGACCTAAATCTGCAAAACACAAAATTATAGGGTTAAAATGATAAAAATATGGACTAAAATTGAAGAAAACGAAAATATAGAGCCAAAATTAGACACATCAGTGACCAAATCTGAAACAAGTGCAAACTGGGAGGCCGAAACACGAACACGCTAGGAGTTTAGGGACTACGGAGGCAATTTCTCCCTTCTGCTGGGTTATGAACGGGTCTGGGTCAGATTCTGGGTCGATTCGTGGGCATCCAACAGTGAAACAACATCGTTTTAGCCTTTAATAGTTGATGCCAAAACGACGTCGTTTTGACATGCTATATATATATATCTTTTTTAACCATTTGTATCATATTTTCTCAAGAAAAAAACAAATGCTCTCTTATTCTCTCTGAGTCTAGTCCTTCTCCTTTGGCTTCTGGGACGGCCGCCACCGTCACCGCCGCACCGTCCGCCGTCGAGGTCAACGGAAAAACGGAAAGTCACACCTTTCTAAAGCCTCTCGACACGTAGAACTCAAATTCAAAGTCGGATTTTTGAAAAAGAGTGGATCGGAGTAGACCTAAGAAAAACAGATAAGTTTCGAATCCTTTTTTACCTTTCTTTTTTGGTTTTGCCTCTTCGATCTCCTCTCTTTTTTTTCGTTTTGTTTCGAATATATGATGATTGATTTGGATCTCTTTTTGCTTCGAAATTCTGGGTTTTTTATTTCTAGACTCGTCCTCCTTTTATATTAGATTTGTGGGTTTATATACCCATAATATTACATATTAAAATACATAATATCTCTGTTTTCATGTCTAATCTTTCCTTTTGCAGGATTTGAAGGCGGTGTAGATGTGACGTGGGCGGTGGCCGGCCATGAGAGCGAATAGGAGAGCTTGTAACCACCACACGCGGTTTGAACCACCGCATGTGGCGGCCACGCGTTGGTTGTGTAGCAACAGGGGAGGCGGTAGCTACTGTTTTTTAGGGATATTAAGGTTTGCATTTAGTTTGGTTATTGGGTTTATAGTTGTGGGTTGTTGGATCAAATGGGTTATTACAGCTGTCCCTCTTTGCTCATTGTTGTGTAACGACAATAGAGCAAAGGCAAAGAATAACCCATTTCGCTTGGTATGGTTTAAGGTTCTTCTTTGGAATGGTAAGTGTTCTTATAGGTAAGGTTAGGATACTTTTGGTAAGGTTGGGGCTCTTTTGGTAAGGTTGAGTTTCTTTTGGTAAGGTTGAGGTTCTTTTTGGTAAGGTTAAGGCTCTTTTTGGTAAGGTTGAGGTTCTCTTGGTAAATTTGTGGGTTTTTTTGGCCACCGCTTCTTCTACTGGAGCTTGACTTGATCTACTCCACCACTCTTGTTGAAAAAATCTTCAAAATGAGGAGATCCTTTGAGGAGAATAAAAGTTGCGGCTGAATCGTTAAAGGAGAAAAAATAAGCTTGGCCTGCTATGAAACTCATGATGTTGCCATCTTTGGAGAAAACTTGATCTAGCAAGGGTCGCCAAGCTAGATCCAGTTACATCCGATGAAGAAGCATGATCTGACATATATATTTTTTCTTCTTCCTTCCCTGTTCTTTTTTATATGTAATATCCGTAAATACAAAATTTAGTCTAGTTATACCATCAACGGTAAAACGAGACTGATCAAACTGTGATATGCTTACACCATCAATGGTAGAATGAGAACTTGTTAGATCGAAGAGGCAAGACTTGAAGTGTAAGGTTGGATCTTATCCACACCATCAACGAAGGGGTAAGATAACATTTCAGCAACTTGGATCCTACTCCGCCATCAACGAAGCAGGATTGAACTTTAATGATTTAGATTTGACCACACCATCAACGGGGACAAGATTAAATTTCAACATTTTGGATTCTACTCCGCCATCAACGAAGAAGTAGGATTGAACTTTAATGATTTAGATCTGGCCACACCATCAACGGGGACAAAATCAAATTTCAGTAATTTGGACCCTATTACGCTATCAATGGAGAAACATGATCGGGTTGGATCTATCCACTACATCAACGGAGGGGTAAGATCAAGTTTGGATCCTACTGTGCCATCAACGGTGAAGCATGATTGAATGAGATCTGGCCGCACCATCAACGGGGACGATATCAAGTCTATGATTTAGATCCTACTGCGTCATCAACGGAGAAGTATGACTGAGTTGGGATCTATCCGCTCCATCAACGGAGGGGTAAAATCAAGTCTGTATCATACTATGCCATCAACGGAGAAGCATGATTGAATGGGATCTGGCCACACCATCAACGGGGATGAGATCAAGTCTGTGTTTTGGATCCTACTACGCCATCAACGGAGAAGCAGGACTGAGTTGTATCTATCCATTCCATCAACGGAGGGTAAGATCAAGTCTGGATCATACTACGCCATCAACGGAGAAGCATGATTGAATGGGATCTGACCACACCATCAACGGGGACGAGATCAAGTTTGTGTTTTGGATCATACTACGTCATCAACGGAGAACCAGGACTGAGTTGGGTCTATCCACTCCATCAATGGAGGGGTAAGATCAAGTCTGGATCATACTACGCCATCAATGGAGAAGCATGATTAAATGGGATCTGGCCACACCATCAACGGGGACGAGATTAAGTCTGTTTTTGGATCCTACTGCACCATCAACGGAGAAGTATGACTGAGTTAGATCTATCCACTCTATCAACGGAGGGGTAAGATCAAGTCTGGAAGATCTAAATATCTAATTCAATTGATGTCATGTATCTCCTTTGTATTTTTCTCAAATGCACAGGGATCAATAGATTTGATATGCCTTTACCGGTAGCTGTTTGCTCCGGGCTAGCTGTATCATTCCCCTGGATACAATCAGTTTGTATCAATCACAAGATTGAATTTTTTCAAAGGAATTGATTTCCTTTGACCATTCATGAAAATGAATTTTTTTGAAGGACATTTGAGTTGTCCAATATCTTGTTTCTTCATGTCTTTGTCGATTTCTCATTTCATTTTCATTTTTTCCCAATATTTTTCATTTTTTATTTGTTTTTTCTTCAAAAGAGTTTTAATTCACATGTACCGTCTGTACCAATATGGAAAAAAACGAGATCTACATGAAGATCTAATCCTCAACATAGCTGTCAGAAAAGTAAGGTTTTAGTAAAATTGACCAACCACCATTGACATAGGCGACATTGGGAAAAAGTTGTTTCTGGTGCTCCATGATGGGTAGTTAGGATCTGCAAGAAAAATAAAACCTTTGTTAGTTACTGTTCAAAATTTTAGACTCATTACCTGAAAAATCTGTGTTATTTTAGCCTTCTCGGGGACACAGGTTTATCATTGTATGGTTGCCCCCTTGATTAAGGTTGTTCGGTCTCTTTCCTGAACATGTTGGTATGTACAAGCAAAATATGTGCATCATGAATGCTCAATGTATACCAAGTCTGAATGCATGATGTCTAAATGCAAAATATCTTAATGCATGCATGATATGATTTTTTCTATTTTCAAAGGATGTCCCTAATTTATGCTTGATGCATGTTTAATCTAAATGCATGGTTTGTAAAATGTTTGAATGCATGAATGACATGATTTTAAAAGGGGTGCCCCTGATTCCATCGATCGTAACGAAAGCTACTTGAACTTCTCTGATTTGGCCTCCTTCTTTAGAATCTTTTCTCAAAATGGATGCCCCAAACAATTTTTAACAGTTTGAACCTTCAAAGTGTAGGAATTCTTATGGTCATGTTGCCCAGTTGGGTTGTCTCTATCTTCTAAAGTTGATTTGCACACCATTTAACCTTAATGTATTACATAAAATATATTTCATTGCGACTTATAGTTTTATGCCCTTACAAAAGACTTTCGCTGACAGTGGGCTTAGGCTAACGAGATAGTTCACAAAAAACATCTAAAGAGATGAAAACTACAAGTGACCTACTATGGTCAAGGTAGAGCAATATCTTAGCCTAGCAAGCATAATTTACTTTTTAACAACTCAAAAACAACATTGTCATTCTTATTTAGCGTCTTCATGCTTCGGTAAAGGATTTGCCTTCGTGGCCATTTCAACTGGGTCATCGAATCTTATCACTCGAGCCTAATGAGTTTTTCCACTAGCCTTTTGAAACCTAGGCAGTTTTCAATTGAATGCCCCACTTGTCCTGCATAATAATCGTATCTTGCATTGACGTTGTACCATTTTGGGAAAGGGGTTGTATCGGGGCTTGATAAAAAGGCGACACCACGTGCTTATCATACAAATCTTTGTGTAGCTCCCCGAAAGACATTGGTAATTGAGTAAATTCTTTCTTTTCAACATTCTTTCTCTGACTGAAATCATGGTTTGAGGAATTATAAGTACCCGAGGCTGCAGGTTGTGTTACCGTTACAGGATTTGAATAATTAACACTGTAGATTCCTAAAGAATTCACTTCATTATCCTTTTTCCCATGTGTTGACTTTCTGTGGGACGAACTTCCACCAGCATCAATTCTGTCACTCTTGATGACATTCTCAATGAGCTCACCGGATAGCACCAGATCAGCAAAATTGGTGGTTTCATTGCCTATGAGGCGATTCAGGATTGGTCCTTCCAAAGTTTGGATGAATATAACCATCGTCTCCTTTTTACTGAGAGGAGGTTGGACTTGTGCTGCTATATCTTTCCAACGTTGTGCGTATTGTATAAAACTTTTGTTAGACCTTTGTTTCATGTGTTGGAAAGTCAGACAGTCTGGCACCATATCGCTAGCATCCTTATATTGTTCCAGGAAGGCCTTAGCCAAGTCTTTCCATGATTTTATTTCATGACGATTCAACTGATTGTATCATTTAGTGGTGGATACCGTTAAACTATCTTGAGAGTAGTGTATCAGTAGCTTGTCATCCCTACCGTACCCTGTCATTCTTCGACAAAACATAGTAAGATGGGCTCGAGGGCAGCTGGTCCCTCATATCTTTCAAATTCTGGGATTTTGAACTTCGGGGGTAACACTAGATCTGGGATGAGGCTGAGTTCGTCAGCATCGAATCCGATGAAGGTGTCTTCAATCTCCATAGCTTCTATTTTCTCTTCGAGTCGTTTACAACGCTCTTCAATTTCTTTTGGAGTCTCAATCTTTGGTTTGGTCAGTTGGTCTAATTCTGAGACAAAGTTTTCTGCTTGATTGCCCCGTAGTTTGGCTTCTGGTATGTTCATGGGGCCATATATGTTAGTCGGATGCAATGATAACTTCCCTTTGGAAAAAACCGCCTAGGGATGAGCCTTTGATGGTATCTTAGTTTGAAGAGGAGTAAAACCTGAAGGATATATGGGATCTTCAATCATGTTAGCAGCATTTGCCCCTGGGTCAACAACATAAGCGTCTTCTTGCTTGAATCCGAGCATTTGTGCTAGTTTCCCGAGCATTTCTTGTTGAGATCTTGCAATCTGGTCTTTCATTTCTTGTCGAGCCCTAGCTAATTGATCTTCCATTTTTCGTGTTAAGTCATCCTGTAAATCCTTCTAAGTTTGCTCGATCTTATCCAATCTATCCTCGTTCATCTTCTTCGACTTGAGTCGAGTTCCGCAAGGATGCTGAATTGTCGTATGGTCCAGTATTGCTTAGACAGGGGACCCCAAACATTAGTACTAATGTTAATAAAATGAATGCATGTGAATGCATGATGCATGACTTAAATGTGAAATTATCGATTCAAGAATGGTTCTCGGGTCCATCATTTTATGTGCACGGGATTTATTCATAACTTTGAATGTTGTATTAATATCTAGAATGCTAGATTTTCTCCCGATATATTTTAAATTAAGAACCAATCGTGAATCAATACTTCATGCTCGTGAAATGCAAAAAATTAAAACATGATCGTAGTAATAGATGCAAAATGGATAATTATGAAATGCTATAATGCATTCAAAAAGAAACAAAGTTAATTCACATTAAAATAAATAAATTAATTAAATTAAATATAACAATAATAAAAAAAATTGTACATAAAGGCAACAAAGCCTAAAGGGTTACTGCTAAACTTGCAGAGTTTCGCATTGCTCTACGGATGGGCCTCTAGGTCTCACTACGTGTGGTTCGGTTCTAGAAGGTACCCGAACAATACTTATTACCCTACTAAGGATAATAAGCACGGTTCATTGGGATATTTTTCTCCAAGTCTATGCGAAGATGTAGGTCTCACGAAGACAGATGAAAAAATATCCCGGAAGCAATTTCTCATCCTACAAGTAGGCATAACCTCACGAAGGAGTGGTTTCATGCTCCCACTTAAATGGACAGAGCCCAGGTTGAGAGCTCATGAAATGAGGAAACCTGAAAAAACATTTAAAAATATAAGTAAATATTTTAAAATAAATAAAATAAAGGATCACAAAATTAAAATAAATCAAATTTAAATTTTTGATCATTAAATAAAATATAACCGATTTTAGGCTCGACTCTAAAAAAATGTCCCCAGTGGAGTCGCCAGCTGTAATCCCCGTTTTTGGTCCGGGGAGTCGCCACCAATCATTTTACGGTGCGATTGGAACACCAAAATCAAGGTCTGCGTACCAGAGTTGAGTCCGGGAGTCTGTTACGTGTAGGGAAGGATGAACACCCCCATAACGCCCGAAATCGGCACTTATCGGTTACAAAATATTTTATATGATCGAAAAATATAAATTTAATGTTAATTTCATGATCCCGTAATTTTAATCTGCAAAATAAATGAAATAAATTAAGTAACGAAAATATTTAGATTAAGTAAAATAATAATAATAATAATAATAATAAAACATAATAATAATAAAGATAATAATAACGGCATAATAATAATAATAATTAGCATGATAATGATAATAAAAAAACTATTGTAATAATAATTATTAATAATGAGTAACATAATAATAATAAAATAATAATAATAAACATATAATAATAATAAGACGATGACCTAAATCTACAAAACAAAAAATTATTGGGTCAAAATGATAAAAATATAGACTAAAATTGAAGAAAACGGAAATATAGAGCCAAAATTAAACACATCGGTGACCAAATCTGAAGCAAGTGCAAACTGGGAGGCCGAAACACGAACACACTGGGAGTTCAGGGACTACGGAGGCAATTTCTCCCTTCTGTCGGGTTACAAACGGGTCTGGGTTGGATTCTGGGTCGATCTGTGGGCATCCAACAGTGAAACGACGTCGTTTTGGCCTTTAATAGCTGATGTCAAAACGACATCGTTTTGACATGCTATATATATCCTTTTTTTAAACAAAAAACCATTTGTATCATATTTTCTCAAGAAAAAAACAAATGCTTTCTTATTCTCTCTGAGTCTAATCCTCCTCCGTTCGCTTCTGGACTGTCAGCCACCGTCGTCGTCGCGTTGGCCACCGTCGAGATCACCGGAAAAACGAAAGGTCACACCTTTCTAAAGCCTCTCGACACGTAGAAATCAAATATGAAGTCGAATTTTCAAAAAAGAGTATGATCAGAGTAGATCTAAGAAAAATAGATATGTTTCAAATCCTTTTTTTACCTTTCTTTTTTGGTTTTGCCTCTCCGATCTCCTCTCTCTTTTTTCGTTTTGTTTCGAATATATGATGATTGATTTGGATCTCTTTTTTCTTTGAAATTCTGGGTTTTTTATTTCTAGACTCGTCCTCTTTTTACATCAGATTTGCGGGTTTATATACCCATAATATTACATATTAAAATACATAAAATCTTTGTTTTCATGCCTAATCTCTCCTTTTGCAGGATTTGAAGGCGGTGGAGACGTGACGTGGGCGGTGGCCGACCATGAGAGCGAATAGGAGAGCGCGTGACCACCACACGCGGTTTGAGCCGTCGCAGGTGGCGGCCACGCGCGTTGGCTGTGCAGCAACAGGGGAGGCGACAACTGATGTTTTTTAGGGATATTAAGTTTGCATTTAGTTTGATTATTGGGTTTGTAGTTGTGCGCCGTTGGATCAAATGGGTTATTACAGCTATCAAAAACCAAGTTCATTTTATTAGATCCAATCTATCACAAATATAACATATCCAATATACCCTAGCCTATATGAAATCCAAGCCCATAACGGCTAAGCCCATTAACCCAATACACAAACAAACCCAGCTAAAAATTTTTTACTCTAATCCTAATCTGATCAAAACAATGATAAACCCTAACCCTCTGATTAACCTAGCTGCCACTGCCTGCCTTCTGTCCCTTCATCTCCCGCGAGTGACCGCCACGCGCGGCTATTCGAATAGCGCATGGTGGTCATGCTCTCTCTCATTCGATGAGGAGGCCGGCCACCGCCTTGACCATGTTAAGGAGTAGCTCCACCGCCCGGTGTCTTCTCAACATGCAAAAGAAGAGAAAAAAAATCCTTAGATCTAATTCCCAGTCTAAAATAGGATAAAAATCCTTTCTTTTGTAATATTATATGACTGTAAAACGGGTATAAATACCCCTTAAAATCGCATGTATTACCGGTTAGAAACGGGTCGATAAATAATTCTTACAATTTCATCCTCACAATTATATTTTAATCCTTCAATGCTTATTATTTTGCAGATTAGCCCCTGGAAAATGAAAAATTATTATTTCCACATTATTATTTTCATATCATCATCTTATTTATTATTATCAAATGTTTACCAACTCGTTTCTATTATAGATTTCGATAAAGAATTCGTATTTTCGATCGTATAAAATATTTTGTAACCGATAGGTGCCAATTTCGGGCGTTGTGGGGGTGCTCACTCTTCCTCACGCGTAACAGACTCTCGGACTCACTCTGGTTCGTAGACGCATTTTTTGTGTTCCAATCGCACCGGTAAAAAAATCGATTGGTGGCGACATCCCAGACGAATTCCGGTGATTACAACTGGCGACTCCGCTGGGGATACATTTTGAGAGTCGAGCCTCAATTCGGTTACATTTTATTTAATGATCGAAAATATAATTTCAATTTATTTTAATTTTGTGATCTCGTTTTATTTTATTTATTTTATTTAAAATATTTTTTAATGTATTTTAAATATTTTTTCAGGATCCCTCATTCCATGAGCTCTCAACCCGGGCTCCGTCCAATTAAGTGGGAGCATGAAACCACTCCTTCGTAAGGTTATGCCTCTGTGTAGGATGGGGAATTGCTTCTGGGATATTTTTTTTCTCTGTCTTCGTGAGACCTACATCTCCACATAGGCTTGGAGAAACATATCCCCCTGAATCATGTTTATTATCCTTAATAGGATAATAAATATTACTCGAATACCTTTTAGAACTACACCGCATATAGTGAGCCCTAGAAGCCTACCCTTAGAGCCGTAATGCGGAACCTCTGCCCGATTAGAGGGTTATCTTGTAGGGTTTTTCTTCAGAAAGAGAGCAAGTTAATTCAGACACCTATTAGGATGTAACATCCTTATTTTACAAGAAGCAAAGCCGAAGACATGAAACAAAGACTGACGAAAATGGAGAAAATTTGTGAAGACGTCAAACAAGATATCAAAAACAAGTTGAAAAAATACAGCAAGATACTCACGTGTACATTTCAAAGTTATATGATGACCTGATTAGAAAGATGGACAAGATCTTGACCGAGAGGGATTTCGAAATAGAGAAGGAAGACCCAAATACAATGTGTTTAGAAGCAAGATGTGCCGACCTGGAGAAACGAATATCGATGCTGGAAAACGAAAGGAACCAGTTGAGCTTTGGGGTGCAATCCCGAGAAGAATAAATAAAAAGGCTAATGAAGGGAAAAATAAAGCTGAAGAAGACATGGATAAGCTACAAGGTGATCATAAATATGTGGGAATCAAGAAGTCTTATACTGATCAAAAAATTGAAGTCCAGAAAAGGCTGGTCATTGGGAAAAGAAATTTAAAGTTGCACAGACACAACAAGCCCTTATTCAAAAAGAGTTAGCCCACAACAAATCTGAGAATATCAGTCTGGAAGAGCGAATGATGGAGCTAGAAAAACCCTCAGGAGGAAACCATAACCAGGACTTCGCAGTGGGCGCGAAAAAAATATGAATTTTCCAAAAGCGAAATCAATCCAAAAGATAAGTGTAGAAAAAAAGAAGATTACCCCTATCTCTATCTCTTATGGCAAATTATATCAGATTCTATACACCGCACATGCAGTTTCCCCATCATACGTGAAACCGCGGCAACCTCCTTACCCAGAATGGTATGATCCTAACGTTTAATATGAATACAATGCCGGAGTCGCGGGGCATTCCATTGAGAATTGCATCAAGTTTAAAAGGATTACTGAAAAGTTCTTAAAAATGGGAGTCGTATGATTCTAGGACTTTGAGGATACTAGTGTGACCAGGAACCCTTGATTCCCCATGTTTGAAACTTTTTGTCTAAAGAATGCTCCATCTTGTAATTACTCGGAATAATCAGATTACTAAATAGCTCCTTCCCGTTTTGCGAATGTTTTAAAACTATGTACAGAACATACTTGTTACTCTAGCCCGTGAGTAACGAGAGTTTTTTGTAAAAGGGGCTTAAAGTTATCCGTATAAAATAAAACCTTTTGTGCTACATATGACAAGCATTCTTGTTTTCTTTTTATACATAAATGTCGAACAAATGACGCACTCTCAGAGGCAAACAATCAATTGTTAAATTTCTCCGGTATCGACACATTAAACGATGTCAAGATGACTCTAAAACTCATGATTCGAGAGAAATACGTCTCGGGGAGATACCTGAGTCTGAAAATGATCAAGACTATAATTCGTCTTTTCAACTATTGAGACTGATAGAAGGAAAACAAGCAAAAAGGATATGTCTGGAATAAAAACGAATATCATGGTACACACACATCCTATAAAGGAAGGCTGCAAACCAATTCAACAAAAGTTGCAGAGAATAAGATTCGATGTATGATGGAACCTTTTACTATAAGTTAATGCCCTTTTTGACTAAGATGTTGGGGGCATCATACCAAGTGAGTCATGATCGTTTTATTCCATGACATGATGATTGAGGTATATATCATCGACATGATCTCCAAGTCGAGATATGAAGATAAAGAACACAAAAGCCAGATGCATATTCGGAATCGCATCCAAGAAATTATTGGGTCTCATAGCCAACGAAAAAGGTTATAAATGATAGAAGTTGAAATTGGAGCTTTAACGGTGATTTCAATCCCATAAGCACAAGGGACTCGGGGCAATGCTAGTATCCAGAAGATGATTACAACTATTTTGTCAGTAAGCTTAACTTTAATTGCATGAAAATTCGAGTTGTAAGTACCCGTAAGAGGTCACTAAAAATGAAAAAAGCTACAGAGACTAACAAGCGATTACATCCTAAATAGGGATGTGACAGATCAAACGCCTCCAAGATACACAGGTGTCGCTAAAGCAAAAATGATTCCTGGAAGTCTACGAGGGTGACATATTCACATTGGCAGGTAGATCACAAGAATTGAGTAACATTGGCCAACAATGGAAAGATAGCATAGATCATGTTAGAAAAAAGTTGCAAATGCTACATGAATACTGATAAAATTCATGTTCTTCTGTCATCTCTGCAAGTGATAACTTCTTCTTGGCCATTCTCTTTGTGGGGTAGGGGAATTGTTGGACCTATCTCGCCAAAGGCTACAAATGATCATTGATTCACCTTTATTTTCATCGACTACGTCACTAAAGGGGTGAAAGCAACCACTTATACCAATGTTACTGAATAGTCATAAGCAGATTCCAAAAGAAGGAGATCAAATATCAATGTGGAGTGTTAGAAAAATATCATATCTGATAACATACTAAACCTGAACAATAAAAGTGTAGCAGAAGCATGCGAATAATCCAATACATGACATCATAATTCCTCGCCATATCGCCCTCAGATGGACGGAGCGGTGCAAGCGGACAATAAAAAATAATAAGAATAGTGGAAATGGTAGAGACCTATAAAGATCGAGGCGAGAAACTACCATATACTTTATGTGCTTATGAAGCATTGGCTATAATTTCTATTGGGTAACCTCTTTTTCCCTAATATAGGGGATAAATGCTACAATGCCTGTAGAAATTGAAACATCTTTCCCTAACCATGGAGAGGACGTGAAAAACCATCATGTGCTTTAGATCCATCCAAATTTCTACTGGGGTAGCCTCTTTTCCCTAATATAGGGGATAAACGCTATAAGGCCCATAGAAGTGAAAACCTCTCCCTAATCATGAAAGTGAAATGAAAAGCCGTTAGGTGCTTTATATCAATATGAATTTCTACTGGGTAGCCTCTTTTCCCTAATATAAGGGATAAACGCTATAATTCCCATAGAAGCTGAAAATCTCTCTCTTATCATGAAAGGGACATGAAAAGCCATCAGGTGAATTATATCAATTTGAACTTCTATAGGGTTAGCCTCTTTTTCCCTAATATAGGGGATAAACGCTATAATGCCCTTAGAGTTTGAAAATCATTCCCTAATCATTTAAGGGACATAGAAAGCCATCATGCGCTTTATATCGATACAAACTTCTGCTGGTGCAACCTTTTTCTCCCTATTTTATGGGATAAACGTCTCTTCTTTATGAATGTTCCTAAGATCAAAATGATATAAAACATAGCTTCGTGATACGAGGAGAATGTCTACTCCAAACCTACAAGACACAAAATGTCTCACCGAATTGATTATACCGAGCTTTCTATCAAACTCGTGGGGTATCATATTTTGCGAATTCTTTTGAGAAACTATCAATGCGGTTACTTGAACTTTGTCTATATTGATCCAAAAACATTCCTAAAAGTACAGAAACTAAGAGCATTCTCCGAGAAAACATCTCACTCAACAAACAGAGCAAAGTCAAATATTTTGCCCGAAGAAAGAGGCACGACTATCAGAGTTTCAACGAACTAGCAGACCAACTGATAAAGCCAATCTTAAGACAAAATCATCATCACATGCATCTCACATTTCATGCTAGGATCATGCATGCATGCATACATACATCATATGTGTTAGGATTAGAATCATGCGGTGCATGCTAACCCTAATATTTTGAATCTATTTATGAAAGCATTATAGATCTCGTCCCTTTAGAAAGCAATAGAACATGCGAGCATAAAGCCATTATCAAGGCCTTTCGATAGAGTAGTGCAGCTCCACTCCAGGTCAAGACGATTCATTAAGGAGTGCAGGTAAAAATTCGCACCCTTTGCACTTATTATCTTTACTCAATAGATATGTCATTCAAAAAAAGTAAAATCCATGAGTGAAGAGGACTATTCGAATATTCTTTAAAATCTATTTTCACGAATGGTCAAAGGAAATCAATCCTTTTGAATAAATTCAATCTCAGGATTGGTACCAACTGATTGTACCCAAGGGAATGGTACAACTAGTCCAGGGCAAATTGTCACCGGTAAAGGTAAGTCAAATCCGTTGATCCTTGTGCATTTGGGAAAAATGCACGAAAGAGGACTATTCGAATGTCCTACAAAATCCATTATCACGAATGGTCAAAGGAAATCAATCCCTTTGAATAAATCCAATCTCAGGATTGGTACTAACTGATTATACCCAGGAGAATGGTACAACTAGTCCGGGGAAAATGGCCACCAGTAAAGGCAAGTCAAATCCGTTGATCCCTGTGCATTTGAGAAAAATGCATAAAAGAGTATTATTCAAATATCCTTTAAAATTCATTTTCACGAATGATCAAAGGAAATCAAATCCTTTGAAGAACTTCAATCTCATGTCCAATATAAACCAATTGTACTTAAGAAAATAGTACAACTAGCCCAGAGTAAATGGCTATCAGTAAGGATCGCGCTTCTCCTTCCGTGTAGTAGCTTGATCAAACATCACACTTCTTTGTTAGTGTAGCAGAATCAGAATTCTATCACATAGTGCGTCTTCGTCAGTGTTGCAACTAAATTGAGCGTCAGAACTCGTTGTCAGATCTCACTTCTCTGGCAGTATTGTAAGTGGATCGAAAGTGTGTCCCATCTCGTCGTTAGTGTTACAGATGGATCAAGTAGATCGTGCTTCTTCATCAGTGTGGCAACTTAATCGAGCATCAAAACTCCTCGCCAGATCTCGCTTCTCCGGCAGTGTAGCAGTTAGATCAGATATCAGTGCTCATCATAAGATCGTGTCTCTTCGATAGTGTTACAGCTAGATCAGAAACTTCAGCAATAGACCTCGCTTCTCCGACAGTGTTGTAAGTGGATCAAGTATTGCTCCCCATCTCATCGGTAGTGTTTGTAGATAGATCAGATGGAACGTCAGTGTTGCAGTTTAATTGAGCGTCAGAATCCATCACTAGATCTCGCTTCTCCGGTAGAGTAGCAGTTAGATCAGATATCAGTTCTCGTCATCAGATCGTTTCTCTTCGACAGTGTTGCGGCTAGATCAGAACCTTCAGCAATGGACCTTGCTTCTCCGACAGTGTTGTAAGTGGATCAAGTATTGCTCCCTATCTCGTCGGCAGTGTTTATAGATGGATCAGATGGAACGTCAGTGTTGCAGTTTAATTGAGCGCCAGAATCCATCGCTAGATCTCGCTTATTCGGTAGTGTAGCAGTTAGATCAGATATCAGTGCTCGTGTCCGATCGTGTCTCTCCGGCAGTGTTGCGGCTAGATCAAATGTCGTTCCCCACCTCATCGGTAGTGTTTGAGATGGATTAAAGTTTGCAGATCTTGCTTCTCCAGCAGTGTTACAGTTAGGTCAAGTCTTCACCAGAAATAGTAGCATTATCATTTCAGCTTAAGTTTTGTGCAATCTTCTCTAACGGACCGTCAATTTTGAAGATTTTGTCGACAAAGGCGGGGGAATAGATCAAGTCAGAACTTTAGAAGAAAAGCGGTGGCCAAAAGAACCTCAACCTTACCAAAAGAACCTCAACTTCACCAAAAGAACTCCAACCTTATCAAAAAGAACTTCAACCTTACACAAAAGAACCTCAACCTTACCAAAAAGAACCTCTAAACCATGTAAAATGAAATGGGTTATTCATTATCTTTATTCTATTGTCGTTATACAACAATGAGCAAAGAGGGACAACTGTAATAACCCATTTATTTTACCCAAAAACCAAGCTCATTTTATTAGATCCAATCCATCACAAATATACATATCCAATATACCCCTAGCCCATATGAAATCCAAGCCCATAACCGGCTAAGCCCATTAACCTAATACACAAACAAACCCAGCTAAATTTTTTTTACCCTAATCCTAATCTGATTAAAATAATGATAAACCCTAACCCTCTGATTAACCCAACTGTCGCCGCCTGCCTTTTGTCCCTTCATCTCCTGTGCATGGCCGCCACACGCGGCTATTCGAATAACGCATGGTGGCCACGCTCTCTCTCATTCGACGAGAAGGACGACCACCACCTTGACCACATTAAGGAGTAGCTCCAGCGCCCGATGTCTTCTTAACCTACAAAAGAAGAGAAAACATCATTAGATCTAATGCCCAGGCTAAAATAGGATAAAAATCCTTTCTTTTGTAATATTATTTGACTGTAAAACGGGTATAAATACCCCTTGAAATCGCATGTATTACCGGTTAGAAATGGGTCGAAGAAATCAATCGAATAGAGCATTTTCGAACACAAAAAACTTTTAATCCAAAGCAAACAATACTTCAAACATGCGAACAAAAACATAGAGAGATCAAAGCATTACTCAGAAGCCAACAAAAACGAGAAAAGGTAAAACAAATAGATAACAATTCGACTTATCTTTCTTCAGATCTACACGCGTAGAGACTCCTATTCGAAAATCTGACCTCAGATCTGAGTTTGTTACATTGAGATACGTCGGAAAGGTGTATCCTTTTCGAGTTTGGTCCGCCAGCGCGGTGGCCGGCGCGACGGCGACAATCACCGGCGAGCTCGAACGGTTGTCGGACTTCCAGAGCCCAGAGAGTCTTCAATGGCTCTGTAACCCTTGTTATATGAGAGAAGAAAACAAATAAGAAATAATCAAAGCCATGGGTATTTAACCCGAATCCAAAACGGCACCCTTTTGGTGCTGGTTTATCAGGCCCAAAACGGTGTCGTTTCACACTTGGGTATCCGGCTCCAAACCCGTACACCAACCTAAACCCGTGCTTTACCCGGATTAATGGGGAAATTGCGTCTCAGGCCCCTACACTCTTAGCGTGTCTTCACTTGGGCACTCCAGTTTGCATCCAGCCCCATTTTGATCACTGTTTATCACCAATTCAGCCTTATATTTTAAATTTCTTACAATTTCATCCTCACAATTATATTTTAATCATGCTTCTCCGTTGATGGCACAGTGTGATATAGACTTGATCTTGCCCCTTAGTTGATGAAATGGATAGATCCAACTTGGTCTTGTTTCTCCGTTGATGGTGTAATAGGATCTAAATCACTGAAGTTCAATCTTACTTCTCCGTTGTTGGCGGAGTAGGATCTAAGTTGCTGAAATTTGATCTTGTCCCTGTTGATGGTGTGGCCAGATCTGAATCACTGAAGTCCAATCTTACTTCTCCGTTGATGGCGGAGTAGGATCTAAGTTGCTGAAATTTAATATTGTCTCCGTTGATGGTGTGGCCATATCTGAATCACTAAAATTCAATCTTGCTCCTCCGTTGATGGCGGAGTAAGATCTAAGTTAATGAAATTTGATCTTGTCTCCGTTGATGGCCAGATCTAAATCACTGAAGTTCAATCCTACTTCTCCGTTGATGGAAGGTAGGACCCAAGTTGCTAAAATTTTATCTTACCCCTCCGTTGATGGTGTGGATAAGATCCAACCTTATACTTCAAGTCTTGCCTCTTTGACCAAATCCAACAAGTTCTCGTTCTGTTGTTGATGGCGTAACCATATCATATTTTGACCGGTCTCGTTTTACCGTTGATGGTATAACTAGACTAAATTTTATATTTACGGATATTACATCTTAAAAAAAGAAAAGAAAAGAAAAGGAAAAAGGAAAGAGAAAAGAAAAGAAAGAGAAGAGAAGAGAAGAGAAAGAAAGAAGAAAATATGTCAAATCATGCTTATTCATCGGATGCAGCTAGATCCAGCCTGGCGATCCTTGCCTATTTTAAGTTTTCTTCAAAGATGGCAAGTTCATGAGTGTCGTGGCAAGCTAAGCTTATTTTTTCCCCTCCAATAGTTCAGTCGCAACTTTTGTTCTCTTCAACAGATCTCCTCATTTTGAAGATTTTGCAGATAAGAGCGGTGGAGTAGAACAAGTTAAAGCTTCAGCAGAAGAAGCGGTGGCCAAAAGAACTCAACCTTACCAAGAGAACCCCAACTTTACCAAAAAGAACTTTAACCTTACCAAAGAAAAACCCTCACTTTACTCTTACCACACCAAAGAAAAATCCCTAAAACATGCCAGATAAAATGGATTATTTTTTATCTTTGCTCTATTGTTGTTACACAACAATGAGCAAAGAGGGACAGCTGTATTAACCCATTTCACCTGGGTTATTTAACCCACTTACAGAATACCCTAAAGCCCAAAAATTGAACCCAGTCCAAATTAAAAAACCTAATCTGAAAAAAACCTAAACATGATAAACCTAGCATCCTAAGCTGTTGTTGTCGCCGCCGCCGCTGCTCTGCTCTGTTCCAATCACCGGTGCGTGACGACCACGCGCAACACTTCAAATCGCGCGTGAGCATTGGCTCTTGAAACAGCCACCGCCCCACCGCCCATGTCAGATCCCACCGTCTTTCGAACCTGCAGAGATATTATACGAAAAACATTATTAAATCGAAAAAGAAAGATGGAAAGCAGAGATCTTTTATATTTTATATGTGTAAATCGGGTATATATACCCAAACGAACCTTGTAATGTTTCTATAGATTATGAAATAAAAATTTCAAACCATAAAAATAGAGCAACCAACACCACAGATTTGAAACCAAATCGAAAAAAGAAGAGAGGGACAAATCGGAAGAAAAAAGAAAACAAAAAGGTAAAAAAAAGCATTTGATACTTATCTTAAATCGTAGATCTTCGCTTGTACAAGATTCGATTCGAAAAACTGAAGTTAGATCTGAGTTCCCCATACCGAGACGAGCCGAAAAGTCACCATCTTTTCCTATTTCGGTCACCGGTGCGGCGGACGGCGAGGTTGAACGGTGTTTCTCACCGGGTGTTGTAGAGAGACAAAGCTTCTCTTTTGTTTGAAAGGAGAAACAAATAAACTTTGAGCAAAAAAAAAAGAAGGAAAAGTATATATATATATATACGGGCCAAAACGGCACCGTTTTGGTGCCGGGTATTATGACTACAAAACGGTATCGTTTAGCCTCTAGAGCCCCATGACCGACCCGCATACTGGACCCGAATCCGGGCTTAACCCACACAAATGGGCAAATCACATCCTTGGTCCCTCAACTTCTAGCGTTTTCACGTTTTTACCCCACAGTTTGCTCCTCTTTCAATTTTAGTCACTGTTTTTTTAATTGGCATAAAGATAATTTTAACCCTTAACGTTTATAGTTTTTGTCGTTTTGGCCCTTATTCTTTTTTTGGGATAAATTTAGCCCTTAACCTATATCTTTTTGACAAATAGCTTATTTTTTAACTAGTTTGATGATTGGACCGTTAAAAATTTAACGATGATATATATATATAATATAATTTTAAATGAAATGGAATGTAACCTATCAAATACATATATATATGGAATATAATTTTATTTTAATACAAAAATATAAAACAATTAAAATTCAAATAAAATATTAAAATTTAATTAATTCTAAAATAAAATATTATTAAACATTCTTAACCCTAACTACGATAAAATCAAAATCTTATTCGAATTGTGTTTATATTATTTATTATATTTTAAAATTAAAAAATAAATAACATATTTTTTAAAATTTCTACATAGTTATTGTGACACAATTGTCTCATGGAAACCTTTTTTCCCGTGAATTTGGTTTATTGTATGTAATATTTAAGATTAAATGTGATGGATTTTGTATTATTTAAATTATTTTCTAGAATTTGACATTTAAAATATTTGTTATATAATAAAAAATGAAATATTATATTAGTTTATGATATTTTATTTATATAATATTATTCCCGTTATTTTTTATTTGTTCATACATCTCAAATAAAAAATAATTACAATACACTATGATTAAAAATTCTAAAATAAAAATATAAACACAATTCGAATAAAATTTTGATTTTATCGTAGTTAGGATTAAGAATGTGTAATAATATTTTATTTTAGAATTAATTAATTTTTAATATTTTATTTGAATTTTAATTGTTTTATATTTTTATATTAGAATAAAATTATATTCCATATATATATATGTATTTGATAGGTTATATTTCATGTCATTTAAAATTATATTCTATATATATATCATTGTTAAATTTTTAACGGTCCAGTCATCAAGCTAGTTAAAAAATAAGCTATTTGTCAAAAAAGGTATAGGTTAAGGGTTAAATTTATCCCAAAAAAAGAATAAGGGCCAAAACGACAAAAACTATAAACGTTAAGGGTTAAAATTATCTTTATACCTTTTTAATTTAACCCTACATTTTTATTTTTTATTCAATTTTAGTCATTATTTTAATTGTTTTAACCCTAATAGTTTTTGTTTTTTGCAGATCGATCCCCATATACTTATTATTATTATTATTATTATTATTATTATTATTATTATTATATGTTTTATTATTATTATTATTATTATTATTATTATATGTTTATTATTATTATCATTATATGTTTTATTATTATATTATATTATATTATTATCTCTATTAATATTATTTTATTATTTATAAATGACAGAATACATTACTTTTGTTTCTGTTATGGTTATAATTAAGTTATATATTATATTATTATAATACTTTATTCGCATTTTATTATGATTAATATTAGTGTTAACATTGTTTTATTATTATTATTAATATTAATTACTTTTATCACTTAAAATATGGGATCATAAATGTTAAATTAAATATCGAATTTATATTTTTCGATCATATAAAATATTTTATAACCGATAGATACCAATTTTGAGCGTTGTAGGGGTGTTCATCCTTCTCTACGCGTAACAGACTCCCAGACTCAACTCTGGTTCGCAGACCTTGATTTTGGTGTTTCAATCGCACCGTAAAAATGATTGGTGGCGACTCCCCAAACAAAAAATGGTGATTACAGATAAATTGGAAGAGTACTTTATCTTCGTCGACGGAAACTCTTGCTTCTGTCACCAGGAAGGGAACTGGAGGAACTGAAGGGGAAGAGTGGGTGCTAGCTCAGGCGGTGGTTAAGCTTCTTTCGGCTGGCAAAGCTAGAGTTAGGGGTGACAATGAGTCTAATCAGATCGCGAGTTACTCGAGTTTAGTTAGGTTAAATTTTGGTTAAATTTCGGTTCGAGTGAACTTAAATTTAGGTTTGAATTCGATTCGAGACCTTAACGAGTCGAGTCGAACTTATCTAAGTTCGGCTTAAAAAGTTCGTGAACACGTTCGGAATAATTATATTATATATGTTACATATACATTAAAAATAATATTTTTAACAAAAGAAAAATAATAAAATAAAATAGAAAAAATTCACTTAAAAATAAATTAATTAAAATAAATTGAGTATTTTTTCTTTCTCAAAATTGAATTTCGTTTCGTTGTTGGTTATGAAAAGAGCTTTTAACGAGATCCCATCTTTTATAGAAAATATAACAAAATTATCAATTTTGAATCAAGCTGAATCGAGTCTAACGTGCCCGAACCGAACCTACCGAGTTTTTAGCCTGAATCTAAAATTCTAAACTTGTCAAATCTCGAACATAAACCGAATTTAATAACACTATTTTTAAGTCTAACCAAATTTGGGCTCAGACTCAACTCAGCTGGTTAACCCCCTTAGCTAGGGTACTGATTCTACAGGAGTCCAGGTTGTCCGTTGTTAAGCTTCGGGTTGTCAAAAGGCTGAGCAGTTTGACTCTGGGAGTGTAATAAAACTCGATTTAATTACTAATTAAAATTGAGTTAAAATAAAAAAAAATTGATTTAATTCATTCAATAATATAATTTTTGAACTCGTTTATAATTGAATTAATACGAGTTCTTTTTTACACGAAATTCAAATAACATGTAAAATAATACGAAGGAACGTAGGATTTTATATCTTGTGATACGAATTTTTAAGAATTTATATTAAAATTTTATAAGATTCAAAGTTCAAAAGTTTAAAGATATAAAATTAATTTTTTAATAAAATATAAAAAATACTTAAACTACATGAAAAATAAAATTTCCAAGGGTATTTTTTTGTTGCACACCTATAATATATACCTATAATCTATCTCTAATTGAAAAATTAATTTTTAAAATATATATATATATATATATTTTACTCATAATTTTTGATATTTATGTATCAGTCTACGGTGATTAATGAGTTGAACAGTTCCTAAGTTGTTCGAACTCGATTCGGTCAAAATTTAATAAATATTCGACTCGAATTAGCTCGATCCAAACTCGAACTCAACTCGATACCTTAACGAGTTGAATCGAGTAAAGTCTACCTGGACTCGATAAGTTCACGAGTCGCTCGTTAATTGTTAAAATATATTTTAATAATTACTTTAAAATAATTTCATTCAAAAAATAAATTTAAATAATAATTATTAATATGTTAATTGTTACTTTAATTGTAATACGTTAATTTGGTGTATTCGTAGAATGTTACTTTTGAATTTAGACTTTAAAAATGTTTTATACACTCTTTTTGATATTTTTGGTTAAATTTGTTAATTTAAGTTAATATTAAGCCTCATATAGTAATATTAAATTTTACTTTTAGTTAAAAATAAGGTAAGTCTTTTAATGAGCTTAATAAGCAACAAGTTGAGCATAAAGAACAACAAGTCGAGTTGAGCAATAAAATTTTTAACGAGCACGAGTCGAGCACAATTTTAATGAGCTTAACGAGCAATGAGTCAAATCGAGCAACAAAATTTTTTAACAAGTACGAGTCGAGCAATGCCCAACTCGCGATTGACACGCTCGATAAGAAACCTTATAAATTAAAAGATATTAAGTTTTTTTAATATATTTAGATATAATTTTTATATATTATACTACCTATGTCTCATATAGAATGTCTATTATTGATTATAATATTTTAAATAATTAAATTTTATAAAATATATATTTAAAATCTATTTGATTAGAAATTTTTAAAATAGATATTTTTAAATATTTATTAATAATAATTTTTAAATAATCATGATTAAAAATTAAAAAATAATCTAAAATATTAATAAAAACATTATATATGAGACGAAGGGAGTACTAATATTAGTTACGGAGTTGTTGCAAGCTTAGGGTATTATCCCTCTCTTTTTTTTACATTTAAAAATGCAATGGAAAATTATCTCATTTCAACCTCCAATTTTTAATTTATTTGAAATTTGCCCCCTCCTTTTTTAATCAAAGTAATATATTCCTTAAAAAATAAAATAATTAAATCAAGCAAAACCGTAGGTTGGTTTCTGTCAAGTTTTGTCCCACTTTTAGAAAAAGGAAAAGCTTTATTTTAGTTGAACTTTCGTTTTCGATGATGAGAGCAACCAACATTTTTATCATAATCGGGACCAGATTAAATCTTGATTTTTTTGAATCTGATATCCGGTGGATATCTTATAAGACCGAGATCAATATCAAATATCCGATGGATATCCTATAAGACCGGGATCAATATCAAATATCCGGTATTAGTTTTCTTTTGTTTATTTTTATCAAACTTTCTCTTTATGTATGAATATTATGAGTATGACTAGTTTTAAAATTTTCATTTTCAAACTTACAATATTCTAATTTTATTATTTAATATTATTATTGGTGATTGAATTTTTTTCTTCAATTACTCAAAACATTTTAAGAATAAACTAATTGACCGGGTACTCGGTGTTGGTAGCGTTTTCAACTAATAACGGGATCGATTTTTAAAATTTAAGACCCAATGTGATCAAGACTAATTTCAATTTTTAAGAACCGATAATTACCAGAACCGAAATCAAAACAAATTTTATTCAAATTGACCGGATACCCAATCTTATCCGCCCCTAATTTTCGGTACCTAAAACTTAGCCAACTTAAAACCACTTTAACCAAAGCTTATTATTTTTTGTGCAATTATTGTTCTTCAATTATTATTGTTGTTATTATTAATTTATTATATAATATTCATGGGTGCACGTGTGCCCTCATGCACTCAATATGAACTCACAGTCTATAATCATCTGTTCCATAGTCTTGATTCACCGTCAAAATGAATATTATTAATTACTAAATTTTAATTATAATTAGTTTTTTATTTTGTTTGACTTAAGATTTTAATGTTAGTCAACTCATTTGATCTTAATTGAATCAGAGTTTAATATATATTTTAATATTTTAAAATTATCAAATACTCTTTTTTTAACTTAATAAAAATAAATCTATTGTCAAGTTTTATCCTTAATCTAATCCATAATCATAACCTTAGAAATTAAAGATATTAGATTTTTTAAAAATAAAAATCGTAGGAATATATACCCATGAATCGTGCATTAAGAGATAATGATTCAATAAATAATCCCGTAAACTTAAATGAAAGAAAAAAATGTATTGTATTAACGAGGCGGTTCAAAAATTTTAAAAACTCTCTATAATTTATTAAAACAGAGATTTTACAATAATATTGTTCCTGAATTTTTTTTCTTAAAAAATATGATACTCTTAAAATTATTTTCAACAATATTATAATTTACTATGAAAATAAAAAAAACGGGGAAAACAATTCATCTTTGAACAGCGTTTCACTTTATATTATTAAAATATTAGACACTATTCAAAGATGGATTGTTTTTAACTCATCTTCAAACAATACTATTTTTAATATATATATATATATATATATATAAAAAAGTGTGTGTGAGATAAAATAGTCTGTCTTTGAACACTCTTCCATGCACTATATATATTTTTAAAATAAAATATTGTTTGAAGACGGGTTGAAAGCAACCCGTCTTTGAACAATGTCCAATATTTTAATAAAATCAGATAAAACATTGTTAAAAGACGAATTATTTTTCTCCTATTTTCTAATTTACACAGTAAATCACAATATTGATGGAAATAAAAACACCCTTTTAAATGAGAAATTATATTATGTGTAAGTCCCACCACGTCATCCATGAGACCAACCACTAAAAATCATCTATCTCATTAACTTTTCTATGTCATATATTTTCCCAAGTGAATCGCCACTCATATTTACTGTTAATTCATTTTAAAAACAATTGTTCCAAGTGAAGATTCACTTAAAAAAATATATGACATGAAAAAAATTATTAGATAAATTATTTTTAATGATTAATCTCATGAATGACGTAATAAAACTTACTCGTAATATAATTTTTTCTTTTAAACATTTATATTTTGTCATTAATCCCGAAAGAAGCTTCATCTTTGCATATATCATGTGGATAGACTTTCTTTCTCATATCTCTTCTTCCTTGAACTTTCATAGTTTACATGCACATGCTTTCATGTTCTACCCTTTTACTTTTATGAAACACCTAATAGGCTAATACCCATGCCCAGTCATGCTACCCTAATTTATATGTAAAAAATTAGATGCTTTAACTTTTTTCATGTTGTAACTTTCCAAACATTTCAAATCTTCATTTTTTTAAATAAATCATTTAATAATTAAATTTATTTAAAATTTAATTTATTTTCGAATAAATTCGTACTTTAACTTAAAATGACATAGATTAATAAAAAGAATTTATTGGTTGTGGTATGACTCTATCTTTTATTATAATAATTATTTTTTTTCTTGAAAATAAATGTTATGATTTATTTTTTTTAAAAGTGCTTCACTGAATCAATTGGATTAAATTCGATTTTTTTTATACATAAGGTTTAAAATAATTATAAGAAAAGGTAAAAGGAAGTGTACTATATATGTTGCACTTTAGGAGGGCCAAAAGGATGTTGTATGAGTAAAGCATGCTCCAAGCTTAATTTATTTTGAATTGGTTATTTTTTTATTTAATTATTGGTATCTGATTTATTAATCGACTACTCAAAGTTAAGTTATATAGAGGCTTAATATGAGAATGACCCTTCTGATTTAATTTATTTTATGTATAATATTAAGATTTAAATTTCTAACATTACTTAAGGGATCTAACGACTTATCCCATTAGACCGACTGATTGTTGATTTATTTTAAAATGACTATTGATAAAAAATCATCGTGCAAATTGTCCAATACTATTCGATTTTAGACAATTCATTTCAAAAGTAATTTCAGCCCTTTTAGAATTTCGATCGATTTAATCTATCTAATCTACAGCCGTGTCCAATTATATTAGTTAGATACGTTAACAAAGGTTGATGTATGATTTTATGTTATTAATATGACATTTAAAAAAATAATGTTAAAAATTTAGAATTATAAAATTAAATCATTAATAAATGCATAAAATATTTAAATTATATAAAAAATTAAAATTAAAAAAAAAGTTGGTCCATCCCCCCTGTATGCCAAAACAAAAGAGAGATGCCATAAAAACTTTAAATAAACCATTTAATTTAATTTAATTATAATTCTGTTGAGAGGTTCTCACGTGTCTTTTTGTAATTAATTTAAATTATTAAGTTGAATATATTTAGGTTTAATTTATTAGCCCGGCCTCAGCCTGCACATTTCTTACGCGGTACATTATGAGTGTTAAAAAACATCTAATCGATTCGATTCGATCTGATTATTTATTGATTTGATCTAAAAATTCAAATATCTAATTTGATTTTTATTTTTGGATTAAATATCTGATTTGATTTTAAGTTTTTTAGGTCGGATACAGATCACAATATTTCAAGTTTCAGATTATTCGAAAATTTAAAAATCCAAAAATTAATTTTTTTATTAATATTAATCTTGTTCTATTTAACAATTTAGTACTTGTTATATTTAAAAATGTTAAAAAATAACTTTTACAATTGTGAATCTTATTGTATTCAGTAATTCGTTGTTTATTATATTCAAAATTCTAAATTTTTTATAAATACAACATTTAAATTCAAAAAAATAGTATAATCAAATTATATTTTTAGATAATTGGATATCTGACTATCCGATCCTAATATTTGATATCCAAATATATGGATATCCACTTTTTTCCGGATCGAATACGGATCACTAAATATCATTGATCCGAAAACCCTAATATCTGAAAAATCAGATCCGATCCATTCTGATATCCGACAATGAATACCCCTACCCTCGATATCTTTGATGTTGAATTAAAATAAAAAAATTAAAAATTTGAGGACTTAATTGTATACAATTTAGAGGTAATTTGAAATTTTTGAGAAATAATAGGGAGTCCTTTTTATATTTTAGCCATTAATTCGTCAGTTTTTTTTTTTATCTTGAATTTGCATCAATTTGCAATGTGTTTCAATTTTTTAATATATAATTACTGAAAAAGAGTTTGGCTCAATTTAATTAGTTTTATATATTTATGCGACTCTTTTACATAGTTAATAGAATTTTTTTTAATATTATAGTGTTAATATTCGATAATATTTATTTTTATATTTTTTATAGATACATTCTATATAGATTATATTATAAGAACTCACTCAAGCTTAAACCTCTGTTTTATTTTGTACGAACCGTTTAACCTCATCGGTAAAGGAACAGTTGTTGTTCTTAGAGACCACGGGTTCGAGCACCAGTGTTGTCAGCTAATTAGGCGAACAATGTTGAGTGTTATCACAGGAAACACTCAATAAGTTTGATAATATAATTTATTAATATAATTATACTAGCCATACATATTTAAGGATAATCATGGATCAGATTTTTGGGCGAACTATATCAATATAAAAATTTAACACCTTCACTCGAATTTGATTTGACATTTTTTATGCTCCACTCGACCTAAACCTTACCCAAAATTTAGAGTAAAAACCTAAATCTAACTCGACTTGGCCTGACATTTTTTATCCTCCACCCGACCTAAATTTTACCCAAATTTTAGAGTAAAAACTTGAATCTGACCCGACTTAATCTGACATAAAAATATTATTTTTATTTGATAAAATAAAGAGTTGATTGAAAATATAAATAGAGAGGTGAAGATTATAATAATTAAACACAAATATTTAAAATAAAATTAAACTATTATTTTAAGTCGGATAAATGTTTTTTATTCTAAACTTAAACCTGACATAATTTATCATCAAAAACTTGACCCGAATTTAATCTGAACCTAAAATTTTCATTAAAATACAAGACCCTATACATACCAAATTATATATGAATTTAGTATCTTATTATAATGAATCATCCCCAATGTTTCAAATAGAAAGTGCCACTATGGTACCATGAACACAATTATTTCAATGTCCACAAGGGCAAACCAATTGAATTGTTTCATAGGCATGAGTTGTCCATTTATAAACTTTTCCTACTATCATAGTACATGTGTCATACATAAAAACAATAAAACTCAAATATCATCTTATAATTTATTAAAATAAAATCTTTAACTATAATAATCCTACAATATCTTATTTTAAAAAATTGATTTGAAATAACCAATTATTTATGGATATAATTTTCTTTTTCAATAATTGATATTTGGTACGAAGAAATTATTTATAGACCAATCAATTAAATGTATTTATTTAATTATTTTTTATCTCATTCTTTTTATTAAGTAAAATTTTACTTGGTAAAAATTATGGTATAGAGATAGTTTTAAACCTTAACGTTTATAATTTTTATCATTTTAATCTCATTCTTTTTTTAGATAAATTTAGCCCTTAATCTATTTCTTTTTTTTACAAATATCTCATTTTGTAACTAACATGATAACTAAACCGTTAAAATTTTAACGATAATGACATGTCATATACATTTGATAATATATTTTAAATAACATAGCATTTAACTTCATTCTAAATATACATGACAAATCATCATCGTTAAATTTTTAACGATAATGATATATATATATATAATATAATTTATTCTAACATAAAATATAAAATAATTAAAATTTAAATAAAATATTAAAAATTAATGAAATCTAAAATAAAAGGCTACAGAACATTCACAAATCTCAAACCTCATTCTATATATATGACATTATTATCGTTAAATTTTCAATGATCAAATCATCATATTAGTTAAAAAATGAGATATTTGTCAAAAAACATACATTAAAGGATAACTTTATCCCAAAAAAGAATGAGACCAAAATGATAAAAATTATAAACGTTAAAGATTAAAATTATTTTTATGTCAGAAAATATTTTTAAACTTAATTTATAGTAAATATTAGTGAAGATCTATTTGGTAAAAAAAAAATAAAAAAATAATTAAATAGATACATATTAATTAATCTCATAATATGACGAGAATAATCTATGATATAATTTCTCATTAATATAATTTTTTCGAAAAAAAATAGTCATTCCTTTATATAATATAATTTCATGGTCCGATAAAAACCATCACAAAATATGTTATTAAGTAAAACTTTATACGATAAAAAGTGCATTCCTTTCTCCCTATAAGATAATGACCATTCACCACACATTTAATCAGACCAAGAAATGAAATAGTGACAGATAATGCTCATAATAATTTTTAGGGTTAGCATTCGGTTCGGTTTTGATTTAATTCGATAAGTTATTTTAGTAATCGTCGGTTTTCGATTCGGTTAACTCTAGTTTTTTATTTTTCCATATTAACATTAATTTTTAAAAATTATATTTTATCTTGACAAAATAAATTTATTTTATGACTTTTAAACATTAAAAAGGTAAAAATATTAAATATTTATTAAAAACTTATTTTTAAGTGAAAAATTAAAAAATAAAAATACATCCATAGTATTTTAAGTATAAAATATATTTCTACCTTATAAAAATAATTAAAAATAAATTAAAACATCAAATTCGATTCAATTCGGTTAATCGCGATTAACCACAGTTCGTAAATTTATAAACCATAATGTCTCGATTCGATTCGATTTCTGGTTTTACGGTTTACCATGCTCAACCCTAATAATTTCTTAAATATGTTCCATTGATTTGATTATTCAATTTATTACAAAAATAAAAGAAAAAGGTGTTATTAAAATTTTTAATCAATTTTTTTCTTAAAAATCTTTGTTTGTACTGCTTAAACGTATTCAACCGACCTTTCAACAACTTCATATAAAAAGAGGGAAATATAATAGTAAAGTATAAAGAGAGACTTTTTTTTAAAAAATATCAACAATCACTAGTTATTTGAGTGAGATAAAACCTCGTAGCGACCTTTTTTGAAAATAATTTAAAAATACGGTTTTGAAAACGTTTTTGGCGGGATGATTTAAAAATTCGGTATCCGAGAAGATGACAGCTGAAAAATAGGATGTCACTTTTATTAGAATACCGTTAAAATTTGAAAATTCGTTGAGTGGAGTCACCACCGGTCACTTTGGTAGACCGAACACCATTAAAAATTTAACCAGAGATTCAAAACGTTTTGGGTTCGGGAGTTGGTTACGTGTAGGGAAGGATTAGCACTCCCACAACGCCCAGAAATTGGTACCTAAAGGTTCGCATCATAATTTTTAAGAAAATATAAAATTCGAATTAATTTAATTTTTAATTTTAAAATGCATAACTTTAAAACCTATATCCACGATAATTCAAAGAAGATAACATCCGGAGATCGAGATGCTACTTCCAGCAGAATATATCGAGATAATAAGGTCTAATACCATATAATCATATAAACATGAATATCATAATATAAATAACAACTATTAGCATAATATAAAACGATATATAATCCATAAATATTATATACATAAATATTACATAAGTATAAAGATAACAAGTAATACATATATAGATATAACATACCAAACATATATTATACCTAAAATGTTATAGAAATATACTATATTTGAATTTTATAATATTGAAAGAAAAAATTATATCATACTATACCTTATTTATATTAACAAAATAGGAAAATATGTATTATATTATATCTTAAAATTATACCTTAAATATTAACATTATATATGTATAAAACAAATTAAAACCTTATATATATATATATATATATATATATATGTATCCTTAAAAATGTTAAAGAGAAATAATAATAATAATAATAATAATAATAATAATAATAAACAAGTAGGGACCAAATCTGCAAGAAACCAAAATTAAGGGGTTAATATAATATAAACAGGGACTAAAACTAAAGAAAACAAGAATTATAGGACTAAAATAATCAAAATAGTGACTAAATTAAAAACGGATTAGAACATCAGGTAGAAACGCAAACTCTCTTAAAGCGCAGGGACTACAACTGCAATTTACCCAATTTAACGGGTTATTCGCGGGTTTGGATCATGGACCGGGTTTGCTCCGTGGGTCATAAGCCAAAACGACGTCGTTTTGGGCTTAAGGGGCTGACACCAGAATGACGTCGTTTTGATGTTCCCTTAAATACCCAAAATTATAATAATTTTTTATTTGGTTTCTTCTTCAAAACAAAGAAAGATAGAATGCTCTCAACTCTCTAGAGCTCTAGCCTACACCACCATGGCCATCGGCCGCCGTGCCGGAGGCCGAAATTTGAAAAGTTTACACTTTTCCGAAGCGTCTCAATACGTAGAAGACGAATATAGAGTCGATTTTTTGAAACGAGCAACACACTCGAGTAGATCTGAGAGGTAAGTTTCGAATAATTATTTTACCTTATTTTCTTCTCGGTTTCACTTCCAATCTCTCCCTTTCTCCTTTTTTTATTTTGTTTCGATATTTTGGGGTGTTGGATTGCTCTCGAATGTGAGGTTTTTCTCATTCAAAAAAATCCTCCTTTAAATCCTTTTCGTTTTGGTATTTATACCCGATTTTACACCATTAAAAAATATAAAGTAATCTGATTTTTATCAGATTTAAGATCTAATACAATCTCTTTTTTACTTTTTTTGCAAATCTGCAGTGACTAAGGCGGTGGCTTCAAGCGGTGGGCGGTGGCCGACAACCGATCCATTGAACAGGTGATACGTGGCAAGGCAAAAGGATGGCTGGTGGCTAGGGTTAGTGAGAAAAGTTTATCACATTAGGGTTAGGGTATCTTTGTGGGCTATCAGATTTTGTATTGGGTTGGTTTGTATGGGTTTGGTTATTGGGCTATAGGATTAATTTTTGGGTCTTGTTTTTATAATGGGTTATTACAGTTGCCCCTATTTGCTCATTGTTGTATAACAACAATAGAGCAAAGATAAAGAATAACCCATTTTATCTGGCATGGTTTAAGAGTTCTTCTTTGGTAAGGTAAGAGTTCTTTGATAAGATTGAGGTTCTTTTTGGTAATGTTGTGGGTTTTTTGTTAATATTGGATTTCTTTTGGTAGGGTTGAGGATTCTTTTGGTAAGGTTTGAGATTCTTTTGGCCACCGCTTCTTCCTT
This sequence comes from Abelmoschus esculentus, assembly GCA_035048815.1. Taxonomy (NCBI): domain Eukaryota; kingdom Viridiplantae; phylum Streptophyta; class Magnoliopsida; order Malvales; family Malvaceae; genus Abelmoschus; species Abelmoschus esculentus. Next base: position 2,861,403 of record JAUCBN010000026.1, on the reverse strand, counting down.
CTAGAGCTTAACTTGATCTACTCTGTCGCTCTTGTCAGCAAAATCTTTAAAAGTTGCGGCTGAACCGTTGGAAGAGACAAAATAAATTTGGCCACACCAACAATAGGGACGAGATCAAGTCTGTAATTTGGATCCTACTGCGCCATCAATGGAGGAGCAGGACTGAGTTGGATCTATCCACTCCATCAATGGAGGGGTAAGATCAAGTCTGGATCATACTGCACCATCAACGGCGAAGCATGATTAAATGGGATCTGGCCGTACCATCAACGGGATGAGATTAAGTCTGTAATTTGGATCCTACTGCGCTATCAACGGAGAAGCAGGACTGAGTTGGATCTATCCACTCCATCAATGAAGGGATAAGATCAAGTCTGGATCATATTACGCCATCAACAGCGAAACATGATTGAATAGGATCTGGACGCACCATCAACGGGGATGAGATCAAGTCTGTAATTTAGATCCTACTACGCCATCAACGGAGAAGCAGGAATAAGTTGGATCTATCCACTCCATCAACAGAGGGGTAAGATCAAGTCTGGATCATATTGCGCCATCAACAACGAAACAAGATTAAATGGGATCTGGCCGCACCATCAACGGAGACGAGATCAAGTCTGTGATTTGGATCCTACTGCATCATCAACGGAGAAGTAGGACTGAGTTGGGATGTATCTACTCCATCAACGGAGGGGTAAGATCAAAACATAAAAGTCTTGAATATCTGATTCGAAAGTTCTTCAATTGATATCATATATCTTCTTTGCATTTTCCCCAAATATACAGGGATCAACGGATTTGATATGCCTTTACCGGTAGCCGTTTGCTCCGGGCTAGCTGTACCATTACTCTGGGTATAAACAATTAGAACCGAGGATTTAAATTTTTGACTATTTATAACAATGGATTTCAATGGACGTTTGAATGGTCCTTATCAATGCATTTTTCCCAAATGCACAAGGATTAACAGATTTATTTTGCCTTTACCGGTAGTCGTTTGCTTCGGGCTAGCTGTACGATTACCCTGGGTACAATCAGTTTGTACCAATCACAAGATTGGATTTTTTTCAAAAAATTTATCTTCCCTCGACCATTTGCGAAAATGGATTTTTGAAGGACATTTGAGTTGTCTAATGTCTTGATTTTGCATGTCTTTCTCAATTTTTCATTTTATTTTTTTCATTTTTCATTTTTTCTATTTCTTTATTTTTCTGTATTTTTTCTTCAAAATAAATTTTGATTCACATATACCGTCAGTATAAATATAAAAACATGAGATCTGCATGAAAATTTGATCCGCAACATAGTTATCGAAGGCACAAGATTCAACAAAATTGGCCCACCACTACTGATGGAGGCGACATTGGAAAAAAGAGTTGTTTCTGCTACTTCATGATGGGTAGTCTTGTCCTGAAAGCAAAATAAAATACTAGTTAGTAATTGCTCCAAATTTTGAGGTCATATCTGAATGTTTGTGATTTTCTGTGCTTTTAGTCTCCTCGGGGCCAAAGGTTGATCATCGCGTCGGTGCCTTATGATTGAGGTCCTTCAGTCTCGTCTCTGGACTTGTTTATATGTACAAGAAAAAATATATGCATCCTGAATGCTCAATTTATGTCAAGTCTGAATGCATGATGTCTAAATGCAAAATATCTAAATGCATGAATGACATGATTTTTCCTTTTTCAAAGGATACCCCTAATTTATGCTCGATGCATGTTTAATCTAAATGCATGATGTGCAAATGCTTGAATGCATGAACAACATGATTTTTTAAGGGGTTCCCTGATTCCATTGATCCTGGATTATGCTTGAACTTCTCTGATTTGACCCTTTTTACGGTATCTTTTTCAAAATGGATTCCCCAAACAATTTTTCAACAATCTGCCTTAAAGTACAATAATCCAAATGATCGTTTTGCCCCTACTTTCTGAAGTTAGGCTGATTAAAATTCAACCTCAAAGGTTTACACAAGAATTGAATGAGAGCAAAATATATTTTCATTGCAACTTGTAGTTTTGGGCCCTTACAAAATACTCTCACCGCCATTGGGCTTAGGCTAGTGAGATAGTTCACAAAAACATCTCAAAGATGAAAACTACAAATGACCTTTTATGGTCAAGGTAGGGCAACATTTTAGACTAGCAGGCATGATTTACTTTTGTACAACTCAAAAAACAACAACACTGTCATTTTCATTTAGTGTCTTCATATTTGGGCAGCGGATTTTTGTTCGTGGTCGTCCCTGTTGAGTCGTCGAAGGTTAATATTCTGAGCTTGATAAACTTCTCTACCAACCTTTTAAAACCGAGGCAATTTTCAATTGAATGTCCCATTTGTCCTGTATGGTAATCGCATCTTATATTGGCGTCGTACCATTTTGGGAAAGAGGGTTGTATCGGCGCTTGGAAGAAGGGTGACACCAGACGGTTATCGTACAACTGTTTGTGTAACTCCCCATAAGTAATTGGGATCGAAGTAAACTATTTCTTTTCAACATTCTTCCACTGATCAAAATCTTGGCTCGAAGAATTATAGGTACCGGTAGCTGCAGGCTGTATCACCGTTACCGGCTTTGAATAATTAACATTGTAGACTCCTGAAGAGTTCACTTCATTGTCCTTCTTTCCTTATGTGGAACTTCTGTGGGACGAACTTCCACCGGTGTCAATTCTGCCACTCTTGATGGCATTCTCGATGAGCTCACCAGATAATACAAGATCAGCAAAATTGGTAGTTGCATTGCCTATGAGACGGTCTAGGATTGGGTCTTCCAATGTTTGGATGAATATAACCACCGTCTCTTTTTCACTGAGAGGGGGTTAAACCTGTGCTGCTACATCTCTCCTACGTTGTGCGTATTGTCTGAAGTTTTCATTAGACTTCTGTTTCATGTGTTGTAGAGTCCAACGATCGGGTACCATATCATTGACGTGCTTGTATTGTTCTAGAAAGGCTTTGGCCAGGTCCTTCAATGATTTTATCTGATAACGGCTCAATTGATTATACCATCTAGTGGCGGATCCCGTTAAGCTTTCTTAAAAGCAATGTATCAATAACTTATCATCCCTACTGTATCCGGTCATCCTTCGACAAAACATTATAAGATGGGCTCGTGGGCAGCTAGTCCCGTCATACTTCTCAAACTCTGGGATTTTGAATTTTAGCGATAACATTAAATCTGGAACAAGGCTGAGTTCGTTGGCATCGAATCCACTGAAGGTGTCTACTATCTCCATGGCTTCCATCTTTTCTTTGAGTCATTTGCAACGCTTTTCAATTTCTTTTGAAGTCTCGATCTTTGGTTTCTCTGTTTCCATCAACTGATCAAGTTCCGAGATAAAGTTTTCGGCTTGATTGCCCCCCGGTTTGGCTTCTGACGTGGAGGGTATGTTCATGGGACCAAATGTGTCGGCCGGATACAATGGTAGCTTCCCTTTTGAAAGAATCACCTGAGGATGAGCTTCTGATGGTATTTTAGTTTGAATAGGAGTAAAACTCGAAGGGTATATGGGATCTTCGATCATATCAGCGGGGTTTGCCCCTGGGTTGACAACAGAAGCATCTTCTTGTTCATGTGGCTTGAGTCTGAGCATTTATGCTAGTTTCCCTAGCATTTCTTGTTGAGATCTTGCAATCTGATCTTTCATCTCTTGTCGAGATTTGGCTAATTGATCGTCCATTTTTTGTGTTAGATCTGCTTGTAAGTCCTTTTGAGTCTGCTCGATCTTATCTAACCTGTCTTCGTTCATATTTTTCGTCTTGCGTCGAGTTTCGTAGGGATGTTGAATTGTTGTCTTGTCCAGTATTGCTGAGACAAGGGATCCCGAACATAAGTCTTGATGTTTAAAAAATGAATGCATATGAATGCAATAATCAAAATGTGATTATAGTATTTTTAATGTACAATGGATGATTATGATATGTCATAATGCAACAAAAAAGGAAAAATGTTAATTCATATTAAAATAATCGAATAAATAGAAAAAATTAAACAGATAAGAAACTATACATAAATAGTATATAAAGGCACCCAAGCCTAAAAAAGGTCACCGCTAAACGGACAGAGCTTCACATGGTTCTACAGCTCACTATATGCGGTTCGGTTCTAAAGTATCGGTACCCGAACTGTCGCTAGGACATTGATTCGGGGGAATATGATCCTTATTTTTACAGAGGTGAGAACCCCATGAAATATAAAGACCAAAATTCCGAAAAATGAATTACGACACTATACGGAGGTAAAAACCCCACGAAGCGAAGTAATCATTCCCACTTACGGGTTCTTAATCTAATGTGATGACAAATTAAAAATTAATTTAATTTCAATTTTTATATATTCTTAAAAATTATGATACGAACCGAACTAAGGCCTAACTCCTTTTTGAAAATTTTATACCCAGCGGAGTCGCCATCTGTAGCGACCTTTTTTGAAAATAATTTAAAAATTCGGTTTTGAAAACGTTTTTAGCGGGATGATTTAAAAATTCGGTATCCGAGAAGATGACACCTGAAAAATAGGATGTCACTTTTATTGGAATACCGTTAAAATTTGAAAATTCGTTGAGTGGAGTCGCCACCGGTCACTTTGGTAGACCGAACACCATTAAAAATTTAACCAGAGATTCAAAACGTTTTGGGTTCGGGAGTTGGTTACGTGTGGGGAAGGATTAGCGCCCCCACAACGCCCAAAAATTGGTATCTAAAGGTTCGCATCATAATTTTTAAGAAAATATAAAATTCGAATTAATTTAATTTTTAATTTTAAAATGCATAACTTTAAAACCTATATCCACGATAATTCAAAGAAGATAATATCCGGAGATCGAGATGCTACTTCCAGCAGAATATATCGAGATAATAAGGTCTAATACCATATAATCATATAAACATGAATATCATAATATAAATAACAACTATTAGCATAATATAAAACGATATATAATCCATAAATATTATATACATAAATATTACATAAGTATAAAGATAACAAGTAATACATATATAGATATAACATACCAAACATATATTATACCTAAAATGTTATAGAAATATACTATATTTGAATTTTATAATATTGAAAGAAAAAATTATATCATACTATACCTTATTTATATTAACAAAATAGGAAAATATGTATTATATTATATCTTAAAATTATACCTTAAATATTAACATTATATATGTATAAAAAAAATTAAAACCTTATATATATATATGTATCCTTAAAAATGTTAAAGAGAAATATAATAATAATAATAATAATAATAATAATAGTAATAACAATAATAATAATAATAATAATAATAATAAACAAGTAGGGACCAAATCTGCAAGAAACCAAAATTAAGGGGTTAATATAATACAAACAAGGACTAAAACTGAAGAAAATAGGAATTATAGGACTAAAATAATCAAAATAGTGACTAAATTAAAAACGAATTAGAACTTCATGGCAGAAACGCAAACTCTCTTAAAGCGCAAGGACTACAGCTGCAATTCGCCCATTTTAATGGGTTATTCGCGGATCTGGATCATGAACCGGGTTTGCTCCGTGGTTCATAAGCCAAAACGACGTCGTTTTGGGCTTAAGGGCTAACACCAAAACGACATCGTTTTGATATTCCCTTAAATACCCAAAATTATAATAATTTTTCAATTGGTTTCTTCTTCAAAACAAAGAAAGATAGAATGCTCTCAACTCTCTGGAGCTCTGGCGCTACACCATCATGGCCGTCGCCGTGTACGGTCGCCGGCCGCCGTGCCGGTGGTCGGAATCTGAAAAGTTTACACTTTTCTGAAGCGTCTCAATGGGTAGAAGATGAATATGGAGTCAGTTTTTCGAAACGAACAACACACACGAGTAGATTTGAGAGGTAAGTTTCAAATAATTTTTTTTACCTTATTTTCTTCTCGGTTTCAGTTCCAATCTCTCTCTTTCTCCTTTTTTATTTTGTTTTGATATTTTGGGGTGTTGGATTGCTCTCGAATGTGAGGTTTTTTTTCATTGAAAAAAATCCTCCTTTACATCCTTTTTGTTTTGGGATTTATACCCGATTTTACACCATTAAAAAACATAAAGTAATTTGATTTTTATCAGATTTAAGATCTAATACAATCCATTTTTTACTTTATTTTTTGTAGATCTGAAGTGACTAAGGCGGTGGCTTCAGGCGGTGGGCGGTGGCCGACAATCGATCCATTGAACAGGTGACACGTGGCAAGACAAAAGGATAGTTGGCGGCTAGGGTTAGTGAGAAAAGTTTATCACATTAGGATTAGGGTATCTTTGTGGGCTATCAGATTTTGTATTGGGTTGGTTTGTATGGGTTTGGTTATTGAGCTAAGGGATTAATTTTTGGGTCTTGTTTTTATAATGGGTTATTACAAACGTAAATTTTTTAAACAAAATTAGAATTTAAAATTTTTATGTTGTGAATGAAAAAACTTGATTAGTAAAGTCACTTTCGTAATAGATTTTTATAAAATTCGATTCGACTAATTCGAACAATGAATCAGATTATTAAACAAATAAATAAGATTTATCAAAATTTAATTGACCTAATCAGAAGTTTGAGTCTTGATATTATAAATGAAATAAGTTAAATCGAGAGAATCGTTTTATAATAAACCTCTGTAATATCTCATTTGAATTAATAAATAAATAATTAATTAAATATCAATAATTATTCCAAAATTAAAAAAAATCCTTTCAAATCATGGATTTCATCATTTTTGGACCTTGGATTAAAGTATCCATAATAAAAAATAACAATTAATCTTTATAAAAAAATAACAATTAATCCCCTTGTCATAATAATTTTTTAAAAATAATTAATTATAAAATATGCTTTAACTATTTTAGATAAAATAGAACGTGAAAAATTTTATATTTTTTTATTTTTTTCGATTGAATTGAAAATTTTGGTGGAGGACGGGTCCACAAAAAAATGTTGGAGGAGCAAGAAAAAAAAAAGAAAAAATTAATTATGGGATTTTAAGTTTTAACACGAGCCATTTAGTCTTAGTGATTAAAGTAATAGTTGTTATTTTTAGAAGTTACGTGTTCGAGCACCAATAATGTTAGTAAAGTGATTGAACGATCAATGTCTAATAGTTAAGAGTATACTCTAAAGAAGATACTACTGCAATTAGATTAAATTTTTTTAAAAAAAGGGATGTTGTGGATTTGTTAGAAAATGTTTTACATGTAGACTGTAATCAATTATGCCTGGGAAAACTTTCTTAGTTGTTTTTGACAAAATTTAATGAAAAAAATACTTTTTCACTCAAATATAATCTTAGAATTTATTAAAATAATTTTATGAACGAGTTCTACCGCGTCATTATTGTTTATATCCATTAAAATTAGTCAACTAGTTTTTATTTTTTATATCATTTTTTCTCTAATTAATCTCTATCTAACCACGAGAGATTATATCACGAGTTTGGCTTATCACTAGGGGTGAGCGTTCGACCGAATCCAGTCGAGTCAAAAAATTTCATTTATTCAAGCTGACGAGTCTAATTTTATCATTCGAACTTTCACTCAAAAAATTTCTCGAGTCGAGTTGAAAAATTCGATTCGTGTTTCGAGTTCTCATAAAGATTTAATTATAATTATTTACTACGTTATAGTACGATTTGATTGTAATTTAAACAACTTTCACTAATCATATAAACTATATATATATATATATATATATTTCTTCATGTGTAACAATATTTCTTTATATTTTTTATATTAATATATATTATAAAATTTAAGGGACTCGTCTCGAACTTAAAAATAAATATTCTAATTATTAAAAAATTCGGTTTATTCGAATTTCTATTTTACAATTCAAATTTTATTTGAAATTTGAGTTATTCAAGTTTATGAAATTTTGAGTCGAGTCAAAATGAGTCGAATATTTTTTCCTCGAGTCGAGTTATTCGGTTTTTTTGAGTCGAGTTTTTCTCACCCCTACTTATTACGTATGGTCTCTAACCAATGAAAAACACTCATTCCATCACTAATCATTCACATCATTAATTTAACTTTCAGAAAATATATTTTATAAATGACATGAAAAAAATTAGTAAAGATTCATTGGTTGGAAAAAAATAACTTGGAAGATAGCGGTAAAGTGAGTGGTTATGATTGGATGAGACCATGGCTATTGTGATAAGTCGGAATCATGATATAATTTTTTATTTATCCACCCACTACCTATATACATGACAATAAAAAAGTGAAGATTTCTTTTTAAAAAAATATATATATAAAAAACAATTGGTTACTTTTTAGTGGATAAGGACCATGAATAACATGGTGAAACCGGTCTATAGAATTTTTTTTTATATAATTTTGGTTTTTGTTTTTTGAAAAAACATTATTTATAGTTGGATCTAAATAAATTCGACTTTTAAAACATTATAAAAAATATTATATTTCAATAATTAAAATGATAAAGATTACAATTTTAAGATAAGACCCTAAAAAAAGAAGGAGAAAGACTTGTCCCATAACTTAAAAAAATAATAATATATAAATTAAAATTTTATCTAACCGGCCAAAATTATTCCTAAATATTCCCATCTTTCTAAATAACATTGAATTTATTTTTAAATTAGATAAAAATTGCACTATCTATGTCTTACTTAAGCTGTTCATTATTAACTTTTTAAAAGTTAATATTTTTAAAGTTTGACTCTATTTATATTAAATATTTTAAATAATTAATTTTATAAGATATACATCTAAAAACTTCTTGATAAAATGTTTTTAAAATATATTTTTATATTTTTATTAATAATAAATTTTAAATAATTGTGAGCCAAAATTTAAAAAAGTGACAAAAAGTCAATAATGAACATTAAATTTGGGATGAAAGGAGTACCAATTGTCAACATTAACAGATTTAAAATTTTAAAAATATAAATCTAAAATATTTTTAAATGGGATTGCAAAATATTTTTTTAGATTTAACTTTGATCAACACTTGTCTAATCTTTGTTTGATTTTTTTAATTAGTTACAGTGATTACAATAGTATCTGTTCCAGTGAATACTCTCAAGTATTGAACATTGATCGTTCAATGATTATGCTTGTATGACGATGCTCGAAACCGTAACCTCTAGGAATAACAACTGTTCCTTTAACCACTTTGTGAAGGCTCGAAAGTCCTTTTATTTGCACCTTTCGCCAAATTGTAATATTTTAGGTTGTCGAACCCACAAGAACTATGTCGACTTCACTACTTCTTAAACCTGCACATATAAAAAATAAAAACACAAGTAATTTGTTGGGTTGGAGTAACTAAATTAACTACTTAAAAACTAAATAAACGAATGGAATAAGAATGATAGAAGTGAGGCCAAGTTGAGTGCTTTGCAGAGGGGAATCCACTTGTATTATTTATCCACTTATTGATGCAATGGGTTGACTTATCGCATCGGCGGGTCGCACTAAAGGTCGTCACAGCTGCCTAGGCGGGGTTATGTCTTGTCGACAATTCAACTTTCCATAGTTTGACAGAGCATCCTTGTATGTCTCCTCCTTATCCCTAAGCGAAGAGAACTGTTGAAGTCCACGTCTTGATGATACCTCCCGGGGTGAATCAAGGATGAACAACAACCAAACATGTGTCTTATTAGTCGCTGAAATCCTGAGCGGTTTATCTCTAAACCGGATTAGTCAATGCCCTTGAGCAAATACCGTATTCTCTCGTTTTGTGAAACTAACTCTCCTGATATTAGACAAATAGATTTTTCTTCATATACTATCATCTCGAGCTCATATGAAAAGAAGAGTAAATGAAAAGAGAGAATAGACTATGAAAAATAAGTTTTGCATTAATAAATATCAAATATAATACAACCTTCTTCCCCAACTACTCCACAAACAACCTAAACCTCAGAAGGGTTTTAGAACATGGTGTAGTTGGCGGCTAAGGGTTTGTGATATGAAATCCGATTTCGACTCCCTTAAACTTAGACCTATAGGTGGCTTATATAGGCCAAGCCCTAGGTTAAAGTCTTCCACATAAGAGAAGAGTTATACAAGGAAAAGAATACAAATCATAATTAAACTAAGACACTTTATTCTTTTTCTTAAAATAACTCTTTAATCTCGCATTGACTTTTGACCAAGGCTTGACTCCTTTGATCGGCTCCGTCTTTCTTTCAGTTTATGTCCATTAAGATCGCATCTTTTTCTCTTTTTGTCGAACACTAATTGTTATCTTTATTTTGTTATCGCAGCCTCCAAAGTAGTTTCGTGGCTTGTGCTAATCTACATTTCAGTATCCATCCTCTTATCTGGCCATTCCTATGATGTATTTCCTGTCAAAGAAAGAAAATCATCAAATGCATCTATTTTATGCCAAATAATAGATAAATTCATGAATTACATAATTGGATACTGAATTATAGAAAATATACAAAATTATTAGTATTGTCCTTAAATCTGTCCTTAATTGACAATAAACAAGTGGGAAAATGATATAAAAAATAAGACTTTTATACACTTATCACCACTGAAGCTATATAACTCTCTCTCTTTGTTTGATTCTTTACTTATATTTACTTTGCATATATGGTTTAAAGTTTTTCATTAAATAGATACAAATATAACATAAACGTCTTTAACCTTGTAACATAAACGTCTTTAACATGGATCGCTCAATCACTATGCTGGTATGATTGATGCTCGAAACCGTGACCTCTAGGAACAACAATTGTTCCTTTAACCACTGAAGCTATATAACTCGCGCTCTTTGTTTGATTCTTTACTTATATTTACTTTGCATATATGGTTTAAAATTTTTAATCAAACAGATACAAATATAACATAAACGTCTTTAACCTCTTAACATAAAAGTCTTTAACATTGATCGCTCAATCACTATGCTGATATGACCGATGCTTGAAACCATGATCTTTAGGAACAACCACTGTTCCTTTAACCACTGAAATTATATAACTCGCGCTCTTTGCTTGATTCTTATATTTACTTTGCATATATGGTTTAAAATTTTTAATTAAACATATACAAATATAACATAAACGTCTTTAACCTCTTAGCCAATTATGGTAATTATTATAATATATTATCACAGGAAATTGTGATTCTTTATATATTTTATAAGGTGTAATTACACATAATTTAATGGGATTTATTAATTAAAATAATAATAATATTTAATTCCTGTTTCGCATTTTGATATGTAAACTTAATTTTTTTTAACAGAGATCCACTAATTTTTTAAACGAGAATATATCCAAAATTACAATGAAAGTTTACATCCAGTAAATAAAACACTTCAAAATAGATATATACCTATTAAACAAAACTAACGGACATTAGATCATAAGAGGACCAAACAAGGAAAAGATAATATCCTAATCCAAAAACTTGAAATAAAAGAAAGATACAAACATCACCAAAATCACGATGATAGATAAATCATCAACAAACAACATAAAAATTCATATAACAATGAAGGTGTATTGACAACAAAGATATTAACACTATTCAATCGCGAAAAGGAACGATAGATGAAATCGCATATCCAAATCTTGTGCGAGGGTCTAAAATAGGGAGGTCAACAATATAAAGAAAGGAGCGCCATCTTGGTCAGTCGTGGCGTCGTCGGATCCAACCCTAATAGAAAGTCAAAAAAAGAAAAAACGTGCCAAAAGACAAAGAAAACGTACAAAAAGATAGAATAAAATCGTGCTATAAAAACTGAATAATTTATTGAAAATAAAAATAAAACAAATAAAATAATAGATCCGGCAGTCGGCAACCAGTATTAAAACCAATGCCGTCATCGATGAAGGAATAAAACGAAGGGGAGAAATTTTGAACAATGAAGAGGCGGCTAAGGCTGCAGAGAAACTTAAGGCTGCCTTCAATTTTTCAATTTAAAACACCATCACAACTTAATTATTAATTCTATTTTTGTATGTAAACTTATTTTTGTATTGTATTTTGATACATTTATTTGATATTGAATAATTAAATTCACATGTCAAAACATGTAACATAAATCAAATTTAAATAAATATTTTGAAAAAAAAAAACTGTAACTATTTGAACATTTCAATCAAATTTAGATAAATGGATTGAATAAGAAATAATACATACACAAATATTTGAACCAAGATCTTTTATGAAAAATATCTTTTTTTCACAGAAACTATAAAAAATATTAAAAATGTAATAAAATATCAAAATCTTTGTCGCGACCATTTTAAAACCGAAACGTATGAAAATAGCCTGGCGAATGAATTTTTTTAAAAAAAATTGATTTTATTTACTTTTAATTTTGAAAAGAACAAATTTTATTGAAAACGTATATTATTTGAATTTTAAAATTGATTTGGAGTCGTCACTGACCACTTTGGTAGGACAGACACCATAAAATAAACCAGAGATTCTTTTAAAAGCATTTTGGGTTCGAGATTTGGTTACGCGTAAGGACGACCATTACGAGCGCCCAAAAATCGGTACCTTTTAATTACACGTGACATTTCGGTATTTCGAATAAAAATATTAATTTAATTCGTCATTGGCAAATAAATATCGTTAGAATGAGAATATTCTTTTGGATAAAAAGGTACATTTCTTTTAAATACGAGCCTTGAATAAGACGTCCTATAATAGGAAACCTTAACTTGTACCTAAAGAAATATAAATTTTGACCCAAAAGGTTTTAAATGCATGACCGGTTATTATCTTGTCGATTTTAAGTTCTAACCTAAAAAGGCTCCATCAATTTAAATATTTAAATCATATTAAATTGTTAATTTTACTGAGTGTATTATGATAACATCTGAATGCACAGACACTACCATTTCGACATCAAACAAAATTAATAATACTATTGGTGTTACTAATCTTTGCCTAATTAATTTTATTAAATTCTAACCTTAAATTATTTATCATTTTCTACGTTTCGATGACGCGCCGAATACGATACAAAGTACACTCTTGGCCAACATAATGTCATTTCATAATACTGACCACTTAGTGTATCCAAGATATATAATTAGAACGTCATCGTTACTAAATTATCTCTCTGTTTAGTTAAATATTTAATTAAAGTGATTAGTTCTAAAGGTGCTCTAATTTAATTAATCTAAGTGAAATTTAAGTGTCACCCTAAACAAATATACTATATGCTTTTAAAAATGCAAACATAATAAATAATTAAATAAAACAAATAATAAGATGAAGGAACTAAGTTACTTTCGATTAAAGATATGAGAGCTCGAAACAACATCGGAAATTACAAAGAAACAAAGAGGCTTACATGGCATAGGACAAGAATTAAAAAGCAAAAAGATTAGGGGTGAATTTTAGACTTAAACTGGTTAAGATAAATTAATTCTAGACTTAAAACTAATCAATTAAATTCAATTTGAGTGTCGAATTAAATTAATTTTAAGTTTTAGAAATTAAATCAACCTTAATTAAAAGTCCAAATTGATCAAATTTTAAGCTTGGGGTTCAACTTAGGGTCAAACTAGATTTAATTAGATTAAACTAATTTTAAATCCAATCTTAGAAATTAAATTAAATTCAATTAAGAACCTAATTAAATTATTTCTAAGCTTTAAAATTAAATTAATCCTAATTAATATCTAAATTGATTGAATTTTGAACTTAGGGTTCGATTTGGGGTCATTAGGGACTAAATTGAGTGAAAATTAAAGTTTTTAGGCTTTAATTAAGGGTATAAGGACCAAATTGAAGTGCGGTTCAAAATTTGGGGACCATGGGAATAATATTCCCATTCACTTTAAAAAAACGCAATCACCCGGATCCAACCCGGTCGGCTACCCATTGCAAAACGACGTAGTTTTGCCATTGACTTACCCCCTTCATACCGAGTTGACTCGATCAGAAGGTTCTCCCCCTCAACTCGGACCATTGACTCACTCTTCTAAAATCTCTCAACACAAACACTTTGAACCCAAAAAATAAGGCCTATTTTGGATCAAAACATCACTTTCGCATGGTGTTCATGTTTGTTCAACATGAACAAGGATGAACACCAAGAACAAGCCCAAAACCGCCGCATGCTCCACCGCACAGATCTATGTCGCCGCCGCCAACCACCGCATCGGCGAGTTTTTTGGCCACCGTCAGAAGGCTGTTTTCGACACCGGTGACCAATTCCGATGCTGGCAAACACGCCGAAAACGTCAAAAACCCTTAAAACTCACCGGAAACTTGAATTTTTTAAGATTCAAACACTAAAACACACCAAAACTCTCCATAAACACTCAAAAACACTTGAATAACATCCTAAAAACACTTAAATCTACCCAGATCAAACCCTAAACACCATATTCAACTATAAACAAAACCGAATACCCCCCACGACCAAGAGACGAAACTAAACAAAAAATTCTATCTTAAATCGATTTAGAAGTAAGTCTAAGGTTGATTAAACCTATCCGAAGGCTTTGATCTAAAGTAGAAACTAAAAAGATGAAACCAATGAAGAAAAAGTACCTTTCCGGTGACAAGTTCAACCACGTTAATGAGTGATCCGGCGACCTACCCTTTCCGACGACCCTTTGAACTCCAACCGATCAATTCATCTTTCTCTTCTTTCCCCTTTTTCCTTAATTGTTCGAACCCTCTGCTTTTGCCGAATCCTCCCTAAACCGTGCCTCTGTTTCCCATCTTTTTCTAATTCGATATGCCTTAACCCATCAAACTCCCCATAACCTCCTGTAACCGAAAAACCACCTATCCTTATCTCTTTATTTTTATTATTTGTTTATTTTCTGTTTTTTTTTGTATTGTATCTTGTTATATATTTACTTAGGCCTTAAAGCCAAAATTCGTGTATGACAATCGTCTATATCTTATAAAAACATCATGATGAGGCTTAATCCTTTTTATCTTTTCTAAGTATGTTTAATATTTGTATTAAACACCTTTCCAAAATTGAACAAATTTCCAAAATTGAACAAATTTCCAAAAATGGAATGAATAGCTCATCACAACTCACGTCAAATGAGCAAGTAATGATTTAGAAACAAAATTGCCTCAAAAATCCACAAAACCTCATAATAAGCAATGTACTAAATTTGATTATTTAACTTACAATTCAATTTACATTTTAAAAACTCCATTTATTTTATTTTTTTAATTAGCTAACCGTGATTACAGTAGTATCTCTGTTCTAGAATATATAATCTCTACCATTTGACATTGATCGATTAATCACTCTGCTGGCAGCACTGGTGCTCGAACTCGTGACCTCCAGAAACAACAACTATTCTTTTAACCACTTGAGCTAAAAAGACTCGTACATTTATTTTATTTTTTATAAAAAAATGACATTAAAACCAAACACCACTTCGTATATATATTATTCTACCTTAACTAATTAATTCAGATGAAACACTGATGTCTATTATGAAGATAATTCTGTCTACAATATTAAAATTTGATCTTTTAATATTATTTGTATCTTGGAGGACTTATTACTTCGCCCGTTGGTTTGGGACGAAACTAAGTGAGGTAGAGAGGGACAATCATCCCCTACTACGAGGATTTTTCTACCTTTATTTTTATATTTAAATTTTTTAAAAAATAATTTATTTATGAATTTGTCTTCACTTTTAAATTTTATGTTTTATCCCCTAAACCTAAATTTTGGCACTGTCCTTGTAACTAAACCTGGTGATAATTGATTTTGAAATTTTTTAAATATATTACTTGTAATCAATTTTCATTTATACCCTAATCTTAAGTTATGAAAATATAATATAAAATACGCTTAAGGGTCAAACAAACCCTTAAACTTTTGAAAAAAAATTAATTAAGCTCGTGAATATTTTTTGCACTTCATTAAGCCCTTGAATCAAAAAATTTAATTAATTAAACTCTTGCACCAAAAAACTAAATCAATTAAGCCCTTTGACCACTTTTGACTATTAAACATTGATAATTTTTTTCTTCAGATATTATCATTACATATTACAATATAATTCTATCGTAGTGCATTTATAAAAAAATTCAAAAAGCATTTTTTACAAATTTATGTTTTTTATAATATTTAAAGACTTTTAAAATAAAATAAAAATTTTAAAAAATATCAAGTAGAAATATTGAGACACGACACATCATAATAATGAATAAAAAACGTTTAAATTTAATGGTCAAAATTTGTCAAGGGCTTAATTGTTGACCAGGTTACTTAACTTTATAATTTCGTAATAAAAAAAACTTAAAAATGTAAAAAAAAATTATATCTTTTCAATTTATTAAAGATCGGAGTTATGTTTTGTAAAAAAATTAATTCGCTCCTTTTAAATTATTAAAATCAAATTATGTGAAAAACAACTTCCATTTTCGTAATCAGATAAAATAAAATATTTTTTAAATAATACTAACAGAAATATATAAATATATATATTTGAGTCAATTATAATAATTACTAGTAATATTTATTTTAAGACATATTGTTATAAAAATGAATCTATATATCATTGGGACAGTTGTCTCTCTTAAATTTTATGGGTTAATTATGTTTTGGATCTTCGTAGTTTTAAAACTGATATAATTAAGCTTTTTTTTTCTTATTTTTTCTTATCAAAGTTTTTATGATTTGTTATTTTTAAGATGATGTAACCTAAAATCAATAAAATTAAAATTTTATTTTTTTAGTTTAATTATTTCTTAAAATCTTTCGATTTTAAAATTTATATAATTAAGTTTGAACTCTTTTAATTTTTATGATTTAATTATTGTTTTAAGACTAATATTTTAAAATTAATCAGCTTGATCCCTTATAGTTTAATCTTGGCTTTATCCTTGTCCTCTTAACCATTAAAAATCGATTCTTTAATCACTGTGTTGCAAATATTGATACACGGACCCGTGATATCTAGAAACAACAACTGTTTTTTTAACCACTAAGACAAACAGAGACAAAACTAAAATTTTATTATACAGAAGATCAAAATATATATTTTAAATTTATAATCGATAGAAATAAAAAATTAATTATTTTAAAAATTTATATATTTTAAAAATTTTAATATCTATTTAATATATAAAAATAAGGGATTAACACTTTAAATCCTTTATCACTGAAGATAAGATGATTATTACAAAATCTATTTTTAAATAATAAATAAAAAGAAGAGAATTGATTCTTTTCATATTCTTATATTTGTAATAATATTCCAATATATTTTTAAATAATAAATAAAAAGGAAATATTGAAATAATATTACCAATATAAGAATATGAAAAGAAGAGAAAATCCTGTTCATTTACTTCAAATTTTACCAGGAAGAAAAAAGAACAGTATAGGAGAAAGGTTAGTCATGGCGATCAGACAACATCATCATAATCGAAACATGTAACAGTGAAATAAAGACAGAAGCTTTAAAACAAAAGCTAAAAGCCAGGCGGCATGGATCATAATTCCACCACCTCCATTTTTATTTATTTAAACCTTTTTCTAATTACCCATAACAAATCTCTTCTCTAATAATTCTTACCACTTTACATTCTTTCATATCTTTATTTGTTTATTTTTCCCATTCTTTGAAACCAGCAAAAAGAAAAACAGAGCTTGGAGGTTTTTTGTTGGATCTTATGCCCGGATCCGACCCGACCTGGATTATTCCCGGTAAGCAGAGAGATCCCATTACCGGAGAGGAAAAGGAAACGATCAAGGTAAGTTTTTGTTTAGATTTGATCCATCTGTGATTCTGCTATGTTTTCTGGGTTTTGCTTGGAATGTTTGCAGTACTGTTCATATAAAGTTGGGTTTCCCCCCTCTTTGTAAAGGTATTTGCTTTTGTTTGTTTCCCCAGAAAATTCAAAGCTTTTTCCTTGTAATTTCTACTTTTAGGTTCAAAGTTTCTTCCTTTTTTTTAGTTAGCAGCTTTGACTTTAATTGTTCATTTTAATAATGCTTTCCCCCTTTTTTTGTAAAGATATTTGCCTTTGAACATAATTTTCTGAGTGTTTGATTCTGAGTGTATGATGTATTAGCCAAATTTCAGTTCTGGATTCAAAGAAATAAAATATGTTAGACATAATTTTCATTGAAGTTTGAACATTGTTTTGCTCTTTTCATCTTAGGAAAGCAAGTATTTTCCAGTTTAGGAGTATTTTTAATTATTTTTTATATAATTAAATTGGTTAAAGCTCCTTTTCTTCTGCTTTCCTGTTACTTTCTGATGTGGGACTGGTTTCATTGTTTCTGTTGGCCTCCATCATCATCATTTTTGTCTTCTTAACCTCATTGGATATGGAGTACAAATTCTCTCTTCTTTTCAGTTTTTTCCTTTTTATACTTTTAATTGATCTTAAAAGATGTTCTGCTTCATGGTTAAACACTGGTCTTCTTTACATTGATCATCTTAATTTTTCACAAATTGTTTTTTCGGATCTTTTTTAAGGTTGTTTTTGTGTTCTCTTTTAGATTTTTTGTTCTGATTTAATGGATATGGTAGGTTTAAGCTCTAAAAATCCATGGTTGATTCAGGGCTGTATATGGGGTTCTGAGCACTGTTGTTTAAATCTATATTTGTTTGATAATTTGCTATGTTATTCGAACTCGGATGTGTCATATCCCCGTCTGAATATTTGCCGGAATTTTGATGATTGTGATCATGATGGTTGCTTATATATTCACAGCTTACTTCAAGTTTTTTGATCTTTTCTACAGTTAATTCGGCATCTGGCATAAACGGCTGTATATCCATAGTTGACAATAGTTGCTGTTAACCAGGGTTCTGCAAGAACAGTCTTGATGGGGAATTGTGTATCTGCACCTGCGGAAAGAATCAGGATTGTGAGGAGATCCCGTCATCGAATCCGAAAATGCCGTGTGAAAGGTTCTGGTTCTATGGTGGATGGAACCAAGAAAAGGAATAGTGATGCTCGTGTAACGGATATAGCTATTAGCGGATATGTACATGAGGATTTTGAGAACGGTACAACCTCTAATCATAGAGAAATCGAGCTTTTGAACTCTGCATTTCATCCCACTCAGTTGCAGTGGCATCTGAGTCAAATTGATACAAATGTTGGATAATTTATTTTGGTGGATATTAATAGTTTTTGCAGGTACATTTTTGCTAAAAGAACTATTTATAGTTTTTGAACGGTACACTCTGCTTGTTTCGTTAGATAGTAATGAGTATAAATGATAGTTTAACATAAGCATTTCGCTAAAAGAACTCGAGGATGGAAGTTGGGTTAGGGTATGAGTTTGACACGAGAATGCATCTGTTTTTAATGTTATTCTGTATTTGGAGAATCATACTCCGTACCCAAGGTCGGATGTGTAATGGACCGTCTTAAAAGATAAAAACAATGTCTTTGTTGTTTTGTCTTTTAGTCCTTTATCGTTAGATTTTAGTATATACCAGAAATGAAAATCAAAGTTGACCAAGTTTCTTTTCTACAGGAGCTTGCCAAGAGGATGCTTGGTTCGATTCAGTTAGTATTCTTGAATCTGATTCAGATGACGATTTCATCAGCATTCAAGGAGGTAACCGATGATTAACCTTTACTTGATCATAATTTAAAGTACTGTAATAGAAAATAAAGCATGATGATATAACAATGGAACAATTTGGAGCCAAGCTATCAATCACCGTATAAAACTAGTAATTATCTCGTCTTAGGTTTTCCGTATCTGCTGAGTTTTAGACAATGGTGGGGGCAAAATACATCACAAACTTATGATTTGTAATTTTTTTGGCGTATTACATCATGGAGTCTGTGTTGTTTAGTACTCTACATTATGAACTGTTTAGTTGTTGTGTGCACAATTCTATGCATGTAATTTTGAATGGACAACAGGAAGATTACTCGTCTATGTCCATCTTATATCTATAATTTCTACGGATTTTTCTTTTTCAGACGGCTTTCCGTTGGGTAATGCCATTGGGAATATGTCAAGCGGTCACCTTCAGTATGACGGAAAGGCCGATGAAATTTGTAATAGGAAGAAGAAACCGTTAGATCATCGTTATGGGAGCTTTAAAGGTTCGAAAGAGGATAAGCGTAATTCCGAAGAGAGAAATATAAGATCTGGATTATCGAGGATGGTTTCTTCTGTGAGTTCCAATGAGAAGGTTTTAAAATCGGGTATGTCTCCACATTCCCAAAGAAAGAAATCCGCAGTTTCAAGGCTTTCTTTTAAGAGGAGATCATGTGATTCAGAAGACAAACTCGAAGACTGTAAGTAATTTGGGTTAAGTTTTTTTACAAAGTTCTATTTAGTACTTTATCGAGTTCAATGATTACTCCTAAAGCAGAAATTTTACGTATAATATCTACTTCATCAATAACAGGTACATCAAAACGATTTTTATACCGTCCCAGAGCAGGATTTATAATTCCGTGTAGCAAGGAAGAGAAGGCGAGCCGAGGATTTTGGTCTGAGATTCCACCCTCAACTTTTAAACTTCGAGGCGAGACCTATTTCAAGTATGCTAGTGATTCTCACCCCTGACTTATCTTATGTGTTAGTAATTTTCTATTGAAGTTCATGATTGTTGATTTATTTTCTTTACAGAGATAAACGGAAGTGTCCGGCACCGCATTTCTCCCCATATACTCCGATAGGCGTCGACTTGTTTATCTGCCCGAGAAAGATAAATCATATTGCCCAACATATCGA
Source organism: Abelmoschus esculentus (assembly GCA_035048815.1). NCBI lineage: Eukaryota > Viridiplantae > Streptophyta > Magnoliopsida > Malvales > Malvaceae > Abelmoschus > Abelmoschus esculentus. The sequence goes on along the minus strand of JAUCBN010000026.1, from coordinate 2,840,737 downwards.
GCTTCCTAATGTAAAAGCAAATGGGAAAGTCCCTCCTCTTCTAATTGTTAATATTCAGGTATATTGCCCTGCAGTCTAATCATTAATAAAAATGCTTCCCGGCAATTTCTTTTAAGCGATTTGTATCATCTCGTGTCTTCTCCTGCAGTTGCCTACTTACCCTGCTGCAATGTTCCTCGGTGATGGTGACGGTGAAGGAATGAGTCTTGTTCTTTATTTCAAAGTTAACGAAAATTTTGACGGACTCATCTCTCCGCAATATCAGGAGAGCATCAAGGTAAGATTATAACATTCAAATTTCGGAAAGCGTATATTTATTTAGTTTGTATAGTATTCAGCTATAATTCTATAGCTCCCAGGGCATAGTGTGGTCTACGTTAAGCATCGGTAATAGAAGGGTACCTAATACGGTTTCTCAGGCCAAACGATTCTTAGCTATTCCTCTTTGCTGCTAGAGAATCCACTAAGTATATTGAACTAAAAGCTTGTACTCACTTGGGGTGGTATTTTCGCCGATATTGCTGCTATAGTTACATGAAAAATGTTAATAAAAATTCGACCTATAGTGCTGCCGGAGACGAATAATAGGTGTATGTTTTAGCTTCACCGTCTCGGCATCACATGCATGTCTTGTGTTTTTAGAGTATTTCATAGTTCTAGTATGGTAGATAATATGAAAATTGAATTGAAGAAACGGGATGAAGTTATGTTTTGGATCTATGTTACTTGTTGTCAGTTCATTCAACCAATATGAGCTTCATTTTCTTTTCTCTCTTTGTAATATCTGTTGAGAATTTCTACTTTTGCTCCAGAAAATGGTTGATGATGAGATGGAAAAGGTTAAAGGGCTTGCGATAGACTCGATCGTTCCCTTCAGAGAACGGCTAAAGATCATGGCCTGTCTGGTTAATCCCGATGATCTCAGTTTGAGTTCTACCGAGAAGAAACTCGTAAATGCTTATAATGAAAAGCCGGTTCTCTCACGCCCTCAGCATAACTTTTATAAGGTATATATAGTACACAAGTTTCTAATTTGTTCATTGGTTTTATCTTAGGATGCAACCGAGACGCTCTGATCTTGTAGTTCGGGCATAACTTAATTTGCTAGTTTGTCCGGGTTTCTAATTTATTATACCCATGCTCGACACTCGTTTTCTATCAGCTTGAATTCCTTCTAATTTTTCTGAATTTAAACTGTATATGATATTAAGTTGTAACTACTAATTCGTTCATAGGATCGGTTACGAGGATGTTGATTCTAGTTCTCATGCAGGGTTCTAATTACTTTGAGATTGATCTGGACATTCATCGCTTCAGTTATATATCAAGAAAGGGGCTTGAGTCGTTCCGAGATCGACTGAAAAACGGAATTCTTGATGTGGGTTTAACCATCCAGGTAATTCGTTATAACCGACTTCTGTGCAGCACTTTCGATGACCGGATCACCAATAAAACACGAAAATAACCAAAAATCGAAAGGAAATTATACTTTAAAACAATGAACTTGCTTCAAACTTGTTGATGTTTAACTTTGGATTAATAATCTTTTCCTCTGATTTACAGGCACAAAAACAAGAGGAACTTCCGGAGCAAGTATTGTGCTGTTTGAGACTAAACAAGATCGACTTTTCCGATCATGGCAAAATACCGACGCTTCGGACGGTTCTGGATGCTTAATGAGGTTGTCATTATCATTGTTATTGTCGACGAATTTAGAAACTTGAATGAATGGATCAATTTCATTGTTAGAATACCAGCTTTACTGCAAATATGTTTAATGGAATGCTTGTTTTCTCGTTACAGTACCAATGTATCTCGGCCGATACATACCGATTTTTAAAAGATAAAATTAGAACGGTATCAACATCATACCGTTTCGTATTTTATACCAATCCATATCGACTTATACCGGTCGATATCGATAGGTATAAACTTCTTGATATCGATAGTGTATGTACATTTGTTGCTTAAGGAACAAGCAATCCCCGTATCAGAACAAACTGCCTATAACCATTAATGGGGTGCTTATGGCTTGAAGATCATATATTTGCAGTCCTTCAATTAACGCAAACCCTAGAGAATATTACCTTCGATAAGAAGTCTTGTCGAGCATGAAATGTTGAACAAGGAGAGATTATTCTATGGATTGCTTCTACCATATCATCTATGATCTCTAATTATTAAAAAGTAGTTAATTAATTTTTATTTTATATGTTATTTTTTTAATTAATCTTTATATAACCACCCACTACTTATATATATGATAATAAAAAAGTAAAGATTCACTTTAAAAAATATATGAGATGAATGAATCTGATTGATTGAAACCACGGATAACATAGTAAAATGGGTCCATGATATAATCTCTCTGTACAGAGAAATGTTTAAGCAACTCATTTGAAATAGTTAAAAATGTATGTAATTTATAATTTATTTTTTGTTTGGTATCTAATATTTTTTCGGGACATTTTAGTGTATTTAACACGTTTTATTATGTTATTTAAATTTGTTTTTTTTCATTAATGATCGTTAAAAAGTATTTTTATCTAATTATAACATGACACATGATCTGTTTTTTTATTTATTTTTGAATTTATCGTAAAAATATTAACTTCTTAAATAACACTAAAGCTTTAATTTCTTTGAATCGAACTTTTAAATCACATTTCCCTTACTATCCGATATTCCCACACGTTGACGATTTATTGTTCATCACCCAAACATCATGTACCTCATCGTTCAATATTCTCACATTTTAGTCGTTGATTACAAACTCAATTAATAATTTTTTTCTCATTGTTAAATATTCGTCGACGGAACAATCAACGATTCATTCGATTTTTTGACGATGAAATGATGAGATTTTTAGTCAAAGTGGAGCCAACGAAAATAAATATGACCAGTAGCGATAGAATCGACCGCAGAAGGAAAGAAATTTATGAATTTAAGGTTTAGAGCTTAAATAAATTAAAGATTTTATTTTTTTATGAAATTAAAGATTTTTTAGTTTTAAAAAATAAAAATAAAAATATCAAAAAATAACCCAAAAAATATAAATCATCAAACTAAAAAATATAAGGCTTGATATCCAAACAGGTGCCTAAACTATGCTTGTGGGTCACTTTTGATGCCTAAACTATTTTTAGCTCTAAATATATGCTTAAAGTTTCAAATTTGATCATTTTAAGTTCCTAACTGTTAATAAAAAATTATTGCCAATAAAAATATGACAAATGACATGTTTTTTTTTAATTTCTTTTAATTATTTTTCAAAAAAAATTAAATTTTTATTTCTTGAAATTGTTAATTTTAAATTCTTAAAAAATAGTCCTAAATCTTTAAGCTCAAACCTAAAATTCTCAAATTATCATCATTGACATTGTTTATTACCTCATCAGAGATCATTGTTACCGTTATCGGACCACCATAATCGTTTCTCCCAATCAACCATTGCCTATAACTAACGGTAGGTATACCGACGATTTCATTTTCACTATTTTAGTTTCTTTTCAAATTAGGAAATCGATTGACACATCTGACACCAATTACCAACGATGGGTGGTTAGGAAAAACGATCGTGATAATCTACGATGGTAGTGGTGGTCTTCGATGATACAATAAATGATGATAATAATGATAATCTAGAGGTTTAGGGTTTAGAATTAAAGATTTGAGACTATTTTATAAAGATTTATGTTGAGTTGATCAATCAAAGAAATTGACCAAGAGAGGGGTGAATTGGCTATAAAAAATTTGTTGGGAATTTTTCGGTAAAAAGATAAAAATTTAACACACGATTTATAGTAGTTCAAGCTTCAAAACAAGCTCTACATCCACTACCTTAGCTCCCACTAAGGATTTTCAACCAATTCACTAATGAATTCGACCTTTTTCTCGGTTCAAGGGATAACCGTTACAAATAGAATCAATCCTTCTACCCAAGGTTTGATTCAAGCTCACAATGTTATAAAAGAAAGAAAGGCAAATAAGGTATCTCTCAAATAGATAAATGTTGCTCAATTACAATAAAAACACTCCCAAAACTCAAATAAAAAGTTTCAAATAAAGTTTACAAGAGTTGGGTAAAAAGATCTTCAATGAAGTGCTTTTGGAGTTGGATAAAATGCTTGGATGTTGCTTGATGTTGTAAAAGTTGTTAATGCTGCTTGAAATGCTTCAATTTATACCATCTCATTGATTTCTAACCGTTGAGGTTGTTGGGTACGTAATAAAGACGATGGGGCTTTATCTTTTCATCATAAATGCACTCTGCAACAGCTGATATTGAAACACGGGCTACCTGTTTCAAAACAAACCATAAAAAGAAAGAGACGTTGTGTATTTAATAGGAGGTACCGAAACAGGTTTCGATACTGCGAGTAAATTGTGCTTCTCGGTATCGAAATGGACCAACTACCATTTAAAGTTTAACTCACACCAACGGTCGAAAACATTAAATGCTTGAAAGAGTTATTGAGGATTATCTAGGGTATCGATATTGGTATCGAAACGTCTAGTCATAATTTTAAAATATTTAAAAAACAAAGGCTTGGTTTCGAAACAGGGTTCGAAACAATCATTGGCAGTTTAGTTTTGATATCGAAACGTGTTTCGATACTGGTAAAAAATTCAAGAACATTCGCTTAAAAATAAGAACAAGTATCGATACCAATCACCATGGTATCGAAACCACTGGTCTGAAAGACACTTTTTATGTTCTTGGTTTGACTTAAAATATAATTTTTGATTTAAGAACTTAAAAATTTAGTTCAAAATAATTCTTAAACGTATTTGTTATATCAAAATCAATTTTAGTTTTACAATTTATGACTTTTAGTTTTAAAAAAAATATTAAATTAAAAATAAAAAATAATAAAAACAATGGTAGTTGATGATTAGACACTTAAAATGATCACAATTGAAACGTTAGACACCTATTTAGAGCTAAAAATAGTTTAGACACTAAAAGTGACCTACAAGCATAGTTTGGACACTTTGAGTATTAAGCCAAAATATAAATCAGATACATTTTTATCCGTTAAAACTAAAAAATTTAACATCACATACCCAAAATAAAGAAAAACATGGATACTAAATTAATGTCTAATTAATCAAGACCATTCATCTTATTTTTTTAAGGTGAATCATCACCACTTTCGTACGTATAATTAATAGATAAATAATTATTAAGTAATTATTTAAAAATAAATAATCTTAATTATTTAAAATATAAATGACGTAATAAACAAATTCACCTAATAATCTCTCTTATTTATACGACACCAAACGAAACATCGACAAAAACTGACGTAACCATGTACTCAACACTGGACCCTAAGGTTAATTTTTTTGGAGAAACTTTTTCATTTTTTTTTTCCTGGTTGACTTCCAAAACGATAGATTTTTTTTGCATATATTAAATTTTAAATTTAAATTTATTTAAATAATTTTAAATTATTTATTATTTAATTAACTTTATTAATAACAACTTTTCTAATGTTGTTTTCACTTTAATTGATGTATTATAAGGTCGATGTAATTCAAACACAAACATATCTATTTTAATTTTAAAATCTAAAATCTAAAAATCAGTAACTTTAAATCTTAAATAATAAATTATAATTATAAACCTTCAATTATAAATCAGGTGTAAACTCCTAACCTCTAAACTAAATCTATAAATATATATGTGATAATTTTTTTAATTCACTATGTCCAAATTTAAACAATCTCTATATTAACTAATTTGAACCGACCTACATCTAGGGGTGAGTAAAACTCGACTCGACTCAAAAAAATTGAATAACTCGACTCGACTCGAGATGAAAATACTCGACTCATTTTGACTCGATTCAAAATTTTATAGACTCGACTCAAATATAAAGAAATATATATATATATATATATGATTAGAGAAAATCGTTTAAATTAGAATCAAATCGTACTATAATATGATAAATAATTACAATTAAATATTTACAGGAACTTGAAAATTCGACTCAACTCGAATTTCTTAAACTCAACTCGACTCGAAAAATTTCAAATGAAATTTGAGTTATAAAATATAATTCTTCAACTTGAATAACTCAAAATTTTTTGACTCAACTCGACTCGATCGAATACTCACCCTCACATCACACGCTTAATTTAGCGAGTCTTCCGATAAAAATTTTCTACAAACGTACCATTATTTTTAATTCAAACACTATGACATGATTTTTAACAAAGATGGACTCTATGAACTTAATTTCATTTCCAAGTTCAACAAATCCAAGCAATATTTTCTCCAACCAATGCATCTCCATAGGAAAACCACATTACATTTCTCACTTCAAATCAAGCCCCTCCTCTAAAGCTAGTTTCAGGTCAAACATTTTGGAAAAAAAAAGGAATGAAAAAAAATGAACACACCAATAACTTAAGAAGTGGAACATGAATCGTTTCGATTCGGTTTAACAATCGATGAACGAATTATCCAAGTTCGATCTCGATTTCGGAACTACCAGATTCGAACAAATGCATCCCACATTGCAGCGATGGCAAATGCAACTGGTAAAACAAGCTGGCCTTGGTAGACAAAGGTACTCAATGAGGAGCCACAGCCACTCTTTTCGTTCAACGGAGCAGACGTAGGAGGTGGAGGCGGGTTCTCGACACGGACGGCGAGCTTCATGCCTCCGTAGCAGAACCCTTTACCACTAAGAAAATAGTAGTGGCGAGTGACATTAAGCGGAACCACATCACGTCCGGCTCCGGTGGTCCAGTTGTGAAGTGGATGATCTGAATTGCATGACTCATAGTCTGTCTTGTTCACTTCTAGCACATTCATCTGGTTTCGATCGTATACGAAAACTGGAAAATAAATGAGCAAACACGAACAATTAAATGTACAGTTAACAATTAGCCAACATTAACTAAAAAATGTGATTTCTGGTTAGTTCTCGAACTCGAATATGAATACTTCAAGAAAAATAAAGATACGGAATAACACGGATCCGGTGCTTAGAGAGGCTTGTTAGAGGGTTTGAAGACAAAAAATTTCCAGACCTGGGGAAAAGTTCAAACTTTTTTTCCCTCACTTTCCTTCCTCTTTCTGCATTTTCTTGGCAGCCTAAAGCAAGAATATTCTAAAACCAGCAGGTAAACTATATCTTTCTAGGGAAACAAACACAAAAGCTCAAGATTTGAGACAATCAAATCATTTGAAAACAACCCAAATCCAGATCTATCACTTTATCAACCATAAAACCCAGAAAACCAGCAATAGATCTAAAGAAAGATGAAGAGAAAAAAGAACTTACAGAGCCAGTCTCCGTTGTAGAAGTGTTTTCCTTTAGCCCAGACAGTGTAATTAACATTAGTGGTCCAACCCACACCACCACCTCCGACAATGAACCTTGTAGCATCGGCCTGTTGCACCATTAAAACTAAAACTAATCCCAGAGCTGCCATTGCCATCGTCATCACTTTGCTTCCCTCCATTACTGAGTTTGCTTTGCTTTGCTTTGCTTTGCTGGGGATTTGGCTTTTGGTTATGGATTTATAAGCTAAAGTTTTGGGGTGTTTCTAGATCCACAACTGCTTCGGATTTTTTTTCCTTTATTTGGATTGGGTAACATGGATTTATATTAAATTCACTGCTTCTTTCTCTTTTTCTTCAACCTATTTGTTCTGGTTTTTGTGTTTCCGACAAAATTTCAGCATTTCATGCTGTTCTGTCTTTTTTTTATTAATTATAATATTATAATTAATGATTATGTTCGAATGAATCGATTATAATTATTTTTTATTTTAGGTTAAATTAAATGAATAGCCACATAATTATGGAGGTTCCATTTTCTTAACCATGCTTTTAATTATGTAAATTATATTAATGATTGCTAAAATCTAACTTTAGGGTATTTTTATCAGAGGTCCTTTTGTTTGAAGTTTATTATGTTTTAGTCACTTGATTTGAAAAAAATTAAAATGATCACTTATGTTTTCGATCGCTATTGTTTTGGTCATTCGTTTGTTATTAGTTTTAATTTTAATCCTTAAACTTTTGAAAGTTTATTATTTCCATCCTATCAAACAAAAACCTCTTGTGAACCGCAAACAATACTTAGAATCCACAAAAATTGACTTCCACTTCGAATCTTGCTCACGCTAGATCTCTACTTCCTGTTACCGATCGAGTGAACTACCATATGACTTTTTTTTCTATTCATCTCCTTCTTTCTCGGCTTGACTCATTGGCAAATGACATGAATGCCTCGAAACAAGACTTGAGGTTGTCGTGTTTTTTCGATTTAACATCTTTCAACCGTCGGGTATTCACAAAATCGAAGTATGTCTCTCCTTTCGTAGAATAAGGGTTGTCTGTCGTTGAGATTCGTTTGGTTGTGCTATGTTCTTCGAGAAATCATCATGGCCGAAAATGTGTGAGCACTCTTTCTTTTCACTCTTCGTTTTTTTTCTTTTCATCTAATTTTTTATTGTTTCTGAGAGACTTGTGGTGCACGGTTATGTTTTTGGTCGTGTGAAAAAGTTGCTTACGGAAGATGAAGATGGTGGTGAATAATATTTTTTTTGTTTAAAAGGGTGAAAAGATAAAATTTTTAAAGTATAAAGGTCAAAAATATAATTAACATTTTTATCAATAAAGGTTAACAGTCGAATAGCCAAAACAATAATAATTAAAAATATAAATGATTATTTTAATTTTTTTAAACCGGGTGACCAAAATATAATAACCTCAAACAAAAAGAACCATCAATGAACATTACCCTTTTATCAAATTATTCTTAATTTTAATCTATAATTTAATTCAATTAACGAAAGGAAAATAGTTTGGAGTTTGAACTGTATTCCAACCTGGGTAGTGATGGGGTAAGAGGCATGACGGATGCATGAGGAAGAGAGGCACTGAATTTTTTTGTCTATATATTTGATTTTAAAGTTTTATAAATTAATTTTATTTTTTTAAATTTTTATAAATGTATTCGCCTTTAAATTTTAATAATTCATGATTTGTGTTTATCTTTAAAAATATTTTAATTTGTGTTCACTTTTATAAATATTTTTAGATTCGTTGCTAGACGCCTTTGTCACTGAACCAAACATTATATTTGTGATATAAAAAATATATTTAAAAATATTTAAATATGACATACTTAAGATTCATAAAAATACCTAAACACTAGAAGAAGTTTAATAATTGATTTACATTTTTACAATATTAAAAATTATTTTCATATAGTTATGAGGATTTGAAGTTGAAAGGGGGCATAGTATAAATATTTAGAAGTAGGGAGATAAATTTATAAAAAATTAATTTAAAATTTTAAATAAAGAGAGTTTTTTTAAAGGATTGGACGATTATCTCTCTTCACTCTATATAATTTCGTCCTTGAACCGAACATTATACTTAGATCTGTCCACATTCATATTTTTACTGACAACAACAAAATAATTTTATGAATCACAAATATTTTAAATATATTACTGTTATTTTTAAAATAGAATTGTTTAAAAAAGACAAAAATATAATATATTTTGAAATAATAAATAGAGGATGAGTGACCTCTCCTAGTTGTACTTGTCATAATAGTTGTCTATGGTTTTCTAATTTCCACCCAACGAAGAGTCGGGAAATTATATTATATATAAGTTTTATCACGTGTCTATGAGATGAACTACTAAAAATTATCTATCTCATTATTTTTTCATGTCATATATTTTTGTAAGTGAATCTTCACTTGAAAAAATTATTTTAAAAATGAATTAACAATAAAGAAGAGCGAAGATTCACTTAAAAAAATATGATATAAAAAATGATAAGATGAATGTTTTTAGTGGTTAGTCCATAAATAACGTGGTTGAACTTACCTATTATATAATTTCTCCTAAAGAATCTGCCTTACTTAGAAAAATATAATATAAAAAATAATAAAATTAATATTTTTAGTGGTTAATCCATGAATAACGTGATTAAACTTATTCATGATATAATTTCTCTAAAAGAATCTGCCTTAATTAGATCACATCATTTCCCCAAAAACCTAACATGAAAAATAAAGATTCATGTCATTATCAAATCAAGAGTGGGGCACATAAATTGTATAATTATTTATGTAGGTGATAATGGTCCCAAACCATAACCCTAGGGACCATTGATATTTGTTTAAATCATTCCTCTAAATTTAACCAAAAATATATTGAAAAAAATAGTTCTTGACCATGTGTTAAGAATTATTATGGTTGTAGGATCATCATATTTATAGAGGAGGATTAAAGCTACAATTTCTTTAGCCATAATAATTTACCAAAAAGGAGAAAAATAGTTTGATATATTAATTTATATATTTGTATGAATGAGATAGAATGTAAAACTTTTTAAGTTTTATATGTTTTTTAGATCGTTAGATAATTTAAATGGATGACTCAGATTAGTTTTTTACTTTTCTTTTTTGATAATTTTAACATAAACGAGTGTTAATCTAAATCATCTGTTTCATTCAGGTCCGTCTAACCTTTTCAACAAGTACTCGACTTGAACTTCCTTCGTCAATGGCCAATGACGAAACTATATATATTATGGAGGAGCTCTTACTACTCCCAATTTTTTTTAATATAATTTCACTTAATTTTAGATATTTGTCCATCCCAAATTTTAAATTAAAAATTTAACAGACCTTTGTTCCTTTCAGTGCTTTATCCTAATTCTATCCCTATTAATGGTATGATCTAGTCGCCGTTTAGGTCGGTTACCAAGTGTAGCGATCTAAAAAATCCACGATTAATTAAAATCGCTAAAAAGTTCTTTTTGGTGTTCGTAAAACATTCCTCGATGTGTCATTTTTAAATTAATGTCTTCCACATAGGGTTTTCGACTAAAAAAACAATTTTAGAAAAATTAGAGTCGCCACCGGCCGTTTTGGTAGACCAGACACCATAAAACCAGAGATTTTAAAAATTGGGGTTCGGGAGTCGGTTACGGATGGGGAAGGATTAGCACCCCCACACCGTCCAAAAATTGATACTTTATTTAATTACCGCTTCATTAATATTAAATTTTTCGGGCTAATTTGACGATCGAATTAATTTTCAATTAAATGTGCGCATTTATTTTAAAGCACCTAAACCCGAAGGTAAGCGTCCGAACCACCACCACTACACTGGAGTTGACCTCGCTTACGACCGAATTTAGGGGTCCGCATTAATTAAATTAAAGTCGATATGCAAGCTTAAACATTGAAAATAGACATTGTGAATTGGCTAATAAACAACGGAGCAAAATAAAAACACATTACAATATTATGAAATTAAAGGAAAAAAAAACAATTCAAACATATGACTGAAGGATCGCAAGTAAGATGTATACTTTTTATTTCATCATCATTTCGATTAAGGATATTAATTATATATTTATTAAGACGGTAATAATGAAATGTAGCCCCATTAAACTAAGTACGTCCTAAAACTAGATAATACTTTGATATGAATTTTAATGTTTTAAACACTGTTAGAATATGATGAGTATACTTTTTTAACATGAGGGAAAAGGGTATATGAGTTAAACATGTATATGATAATAACAAGTAACAGCAGAAAAATAAAATAAAAAATATGTGACATGCCTATGATATGAATATAACCGAAAAGTATGCATATGGAACAATTATAGTGTATGGTAAAATATAACTAAGTCAAAATAAATGTGTATTCATAAATAGAATAAAATGAAAATACGGAGGGGTAATTAAGACAGGTCAAAATAATGGATACTAAATATATGCATATAAAGAAACTAAAGTTTTAAAAGGTATAAGCAAAAAGGAGAATAAATCTGATTAATTATAAAACAAATTTAAAGATAATAAATTGATTTTGACTAATATTTAGGAGATTAACGAATATTAAAGGAAATTTTAAACATGAATTTTTATTTCTTTACTTTCTACTAAACCGTGGATAGTAAAATTAATATGAATATAAGTTTAATACTTTAAAACAAATAAAATAAACAAAACCTAGACATCATGTTTCCCTTCCAATATTCTTTTCATCATCTCTGCAAATCCAAGGGCGGCGTGGCTCTTCACCGAACCTTTAGCCGATCGTCGGTGTTTCGCCTCACGGCAAATATTAAGAGATTCCGGTGTAATCCCACCTTATTCCACCCTCTTTTTTAAAATCGAAAACCCTTCATTAGATTTTAAAGTAAAAACGTGAACCTTCTCCTTCTCCTTCTCCATTCAGACCAAGATTGGAGTTTTATGCCTCCGCCCGGCATCGGCCTTAGGCCGCCTGGGTGTCATCGGCTCCCCTTTGTCCCAGTACGAAGAAGGTAAGAAAATTAAGAGAATCTTTGATCGAAACAAACTGAAAGATCTCCTTTGATTTTATTTAAGGAATTCTTTAACCTTCTTTTACTTTTCTGCTCTTTGGTGATGCAAAGAATGAAATAAAAAGAAAAATAAAGAAGAGCATTCACCAGAAAATTTCTGTCGTGTTCGTTTCCTTTGATTGACTGTAAAATGATGTTACAAATTTTTTTGCAAAACCTGAGAAAAATTGTTGCTGGATCCCCCCGATTTTGCTCACAATGCCCTCTGCTTTTTCTTCGTGGAGTCCCATGTTTTATCATGGAAAATGTTTCTTTTCAAATTTGATTACTTGCCCCAAAATTCTGGGATTTGATTGATGTTCCTTTTCCTTCTTGCAGATAAAAGTATGGATGGCAGTATAGTGGTAGTGACGGTCGTATGATGGCTGAGGAGTCAGATCAGCAGAACATTAATTCGAATGGTCACTCCATGAGCCAAAAAGATGGGGTCTGGAATCTTCCTCGCGTGTGGGGAGTTGGAGACTCAATCTGGATCGTCCATCCTCGAGTTGATCTAACGGTGGGGCTCGTGGTGGCTGCAGGATAAAGATGGATTATCGGTTAGGGTTTCTATAATATCTAGGCTTACCCGAAAATGGGCTTTTAATTAAGAAATGGGTTTTGTAAACATCTGGACTATTTTTATTTATTTATTTTTGAGTTTTGATATTTTATATGGGCCAGATTACATATTAAATAATAATAGCAAAAATAATATAATAACATGAAATAAAATAAAACATTAATAATAGAAAACTAAACACAACATACACATATAATGAAAAAATACCCAATAAACACATACTAAACGTGTACATCCATATTATACGTACAACATAACACGATACACATATATGCTACGTAATACATGCATAATATTTGGGTAACATAATAAAACAAGACACATGTAATATGACAAGTAACATAACGTACTTACACAATAAATACACTACACATTAAATAAAAATACACATATAATAACATAAAAAACACATATGACATATAGGCCCTTTATTCAAAGTTTTCGAATAAAAATTTAAATCTTGATTAAAAATGGGTGATTACACTAAGCTCATCGTATTGCCGTCGTTTTTGCATGTATCATCCTGCACTACTTGTCCATAGGTTCTAGTTTTCGTTTCTACTCTTTTCTGGATCGATTCTTCGACTGAGGGGAATGTCAGCAGTTTCATCGGTAAATCCATGTTCTGCAAAAATGAGTGTAAATCGTCCATTTTTTTTTATGCCTAAAGAGGGAAATGATTTTTACTCTGTAAAGATGGGAGAACGAATAATGTGAACACAATCCAATAACTGCTTCAACGATCAATTCCAGGAATTGAATTCGTAAGTCATAAACATTAAACAATACTTGTTCTCTAATGTCAGCTCGATAAGCATCGGGAGATGTTCGGAATTTACATTCTGCTACAAATTTTCTGCAATGAATTCTCTTCTAAAGAGCCTGCAATGGTACAAAACTGTTAAGCATCCAGCAGTTGCCAGTTACTGCCGTCCTTGCTACTAATTTACACTCATGTAAGAGAGATATTTGAAGCAACTGTTAAGGAAGCAACAAAGACAATCTCTACTTTTATGGAGTGGGCTCTGAAGCCAGCGCAAGATACTGCCATCCTTGCTTTTCAAGTGGTGCATGGTTCGTTTGATGTTTCATGCATCTTTACGAAACGTCGTCAACTGCTTTCCAAAACTGTGTCACCATTTGATGATAACTATCTACTAGTATCCTTCTTCCTTTAAATCTTGCTATGTCATAACTATAGAATGGTGACTTTCCATATTATTTCTAGTTTTATTTCAAACATATCTTCTATTTTTTATTATTTTTATATTTTAATTTTTTTTACAATACGATCATTTTCTATATTTATTTTATATTTTATTTAATACAATATTATTTAAATTATATTAATTATTTTATATTTTTAATTTATTTTATTTAATTTATCATTATTTTTATCTCGTTTTGGCCTTTTTTAGATAATAATTTTTTTAACGAGGTTCGTAATTTATTGAAATGATATATTCATACCTAAGGTATTTGATAATAATAATTCAAAATCTTATTAATGCAAATAAAAAATAATATGAAAAAAATATATATGTAGATATAAAGAGAGAGTCATTTAAATTAGAGTCAAAATATACTATAGTATTATAAATAGTACAATTAAATTTAGATATAAACTAGAAAAATTGAATCAACTCGAACTCGACTAGAATTGAAAAATTTTCAAAAAAAAAATATCAAGTTGTAAAATAGGTTGACTGAAATCGGATAACTCGAAATTTTTTTGACTAGAACGCTCACCCCTAGCTACCATACTGTGAATATTGAGGTTAAATTATTTTAATAAAAAATAAGATCAAATCAAAATAATGTTTTAAGATAATATTGTTTGAATATATAAATATGGAGAACTAAATATGTTATTAGATAAAGTATTTTAATTATTATTAATGTTTATTAACGAATCAATGATAGTATTAGTGAAACTTTATCCGATCGAAAAAGAAGACGAATCATAAGATTAAAAAATAATAAATTTTGAAGAAAAATGAAAGAAAGAAAGAGATGGGACGAAACCGAAAAAAAAAAGAAAAAAAAGACGAGTCACAAGATCAAAAAACAAAGAGAAGGCGAAGAAAAGTCTTGGAAGTAGAAAGTTACGGATTTTCCCTTTTCAATGAATAAAGTTGGGTAAGTTGAAGTTAGGGTGTAAACGAGCCAAGTTTGAGTAGTGTTAATTCAATTTAACTCGTTAAGAATTAAAGTCGAATTTGAATTTAAATAGTTTTTAACAAGTCTAGATAATCTGAGATTAACTTGTCTCATTAAGAACTCAAGTCGATATGTCTATTGTGTGTCTCGCAAGTCTAAATAATTTGAGTCTATCTCGAGTAGCTCGCGATACGTATAATCTCATTTAAAACCCTATTCGAAAAAAAAATTGATTCACAAATTGCGTTAGTTTATACAAATTTATTAATTTTAGAGTTTAAGACATGATTTTAATTTTTAGCTAAAAGATATTTATATCTCCAAATCAGTTGAAGGTCAAATGATCTTTAGAGATTATATTTTTTTTTAACAAATTATAGTAATTACAGTAATATCTGTTTTAGAATATAATTTTTACTTTTGATATTGATAGTTCAATAACTTTATTGATATCACTGATGTTTGAACCCGTAACCTCTAAAAATAACAATCGTTCCTTTAACCATTTGGATTAGAGGCCTCGTATTTAGAGATCATACTTAGGTAAGTCGAAAGACTGAATTTTGTCCAAAATAATATAAGGTCCAAAGCAGGTATTAAAATTTTCTTAATTCTTTTTGTTTCATTAATTTTCTACCCAAATTCCAATCTCACATAATCCAAGTTCGACAGTGAACCTCCACGTGTCGAAACCATGTCCTGTAATTACAGACACATCTTGTCTTCTTCTCCTTGCAAGAACTTTCTGGCTGTTGTTGTTTCAACTTAAAAACAGCTACTTTACTCAACAAAGATTCCAGAAAAAAGAAAAGAAAAAAGGGTAAAAAATGGTGGCAGTCATTGCTGTTTCTTCTCCACAAGCAACTATTTCCCAGAGTCCAATCTCCTTAAGAGAGTCCAAGTCCAGTTTCCATGGTAATTCCTTGAAGGGTTTTTCTTTACAGTTGAAACCAAGAAGACAGCAAAAAGATTGTAACTTCAGCATGGTGGTTGCCTCATCTGGTTCTGGTGCTACAACCACCGCAGCAGGAAGCGATAATGGTAGCTCCGCCAACAGGTTTTACTTCAACATCACCGGCTTTCCTTTCCCCCTCGGCCCTTTTCTTAACAGGCGTACTACTAGGACTGAGGTCAGGTTTCTCTCCATTAATCAAATGTTTATACCAAAGTTTGAATTTTTTAAGCTTAATCGGTTGAAAATCTGGTTTTTGGTGATTAGAGATTGAATTTCTTATACTGATTTTGTTAGGCTGTGAAAGGATGTATATGGCTATTTGAACAAGAACAAGCTTTAGGCTTCAGCAGTGTCTCCACCAACATTCGAATGACAGTTATCAAGCTCAAATCTGGTGGACTATGGGTTCATGCTCCAATTGCCCCGACCAAAGAGTGCATCAAGGTTCGGTTTTCGTCTCTAATTCTCGGTTTTCGATTATGCGAATCGGTTTTCTAAGACTTTGCTTGCAGCTTCTTTGAGAAGAAAAGGACAGTAAGAAAATGAAAACAAGAACAATCATTGATTTAGGAGAAACTGAGTGTTTGCTAATGCATCATCATTTTTCTTTATCAGTCTGCAAATTTGATTGGGAATAGAAGGGTTGCAGATGTTAGAATTCGAAATTCGAGACCTAGTAGATTACAGACCTTAATGAATTCGAAAGAACCAGACTAGGCTAACTGGTAAAACCAGTGCCTAATCTTGTCTGGTATATGTTATAGAACTTGCAGTTCTATAATTGAATCATCCGGTTCAACCAATCGGATGGTTGAACCGGTGACTCAAAGGCATCACTGGTTTGACCTCTACTTTGATTTTGTTCTTTAATGAACTTGGAATGCATTATCTAACAAGGGATTTGCCTGTTATCTTTCAGCTTCTGAATGAATTAGGAGCTCCAGTTGAATTCATTGTCCTGCCTACATTTGCTTATGAGCATAAGATTTTTGTGGGTCCATTTTCGAGAAAATTTCCAAAGGCTCAAGTCTGGGTGGCACCAAGGCAGTGGAGTTGGCCCTTGAATTTACCCCTCGAGTTTTTCGGGATTTTTCGCGCCAAAATATTGAAAAACGAAGATCCATCAACTCCATGGGCAGATGAGATTGAGCAAAAGGTTCTTAGCTCACCAGAAGTTGGTAAGTAAAGTTGAATATGAGCTGCTTTCAACTATATATCTAAAGATGTACAAAGTTCAGACATGATTTCCTTGAACTATTTCAGGGATTGGACCATATGTAGAGGTCGCTTTCTATCATAAACGTTCGAGAACGCTTCTGGTTACGGATGCTGTCATATATGTTCCGAAAAAGCCACCGGAGTGTATCAACAAAGAGTACCTCTTAGCATCAGCCAAAAATGGATTGGCTGTAAAAATTCTAAGCAAAGGGAAGAAAGTTGTTGATGAACCGGTTGTTGACAACGAAATAAACCGTCAAAAAGGTTAGATTTTGTGTCAAATTATTTTGGAGAGATTAAATGTTTTCGAATTAGATTTGATGTTACTCGAGTATGTCCACATACAGTAGAAAATGAATGAGAGTAATGCATGACACAGGATGGGAAAGAATGGTGCTACAGATATTGTTCCTCGGTCCGTCAAATCTTTTGGAACCAAATTCTAGTTTTGCTCAGATGTCTCAGAAGTTAATTGTTTCTCCAATTGTTAAGACACTAGTCTTCAGCAAAGTTCCGGAAAAGGTAAGAACTAAGAACCCTTGTGATCTGTGTTATTCCGACTCGTATACGGTATCCAAATCCGTGCTGATGCATATCTTTGGAACACAGATTAAGATGTTATTGTTAACTATCTTTCATCCTTCTCGAAAATTCAGGTCAGGGATTGGATTGATGGCATTGCAAGGGACTGGAAATTCAAGAGGATAATTCCTGCACATTTCGCAGGACCGATCAAAGCAGGTCGGGCGGAACTGTTAGCTGCATTTGCATTTCTCGATGATCTTTTGGGTGAGCGTTATGTGACTCGGCCATCACTTTCTCTTCTCTTCACATCACTCATGGGGAAGGCAGCCAGTTACTTCCCACCAGATGATATGAGGACCTTATCATCCCTTGACGAGTTTTTGGTGTCCGTTGGAGCCGTTAAGAAGACAGTCTCTGGTCGGAAACGATGACATCAAGGTCCTTAATCCGCAGGAACCTAGATATCTAAGCTATACATCACTGTATACAATTTCACAACTATGCAATATGTTTATAATCTCAAGGACAACAAAAGCAAGAGTTTTGATTACCTTTCTTCAGTTTTTACTGTTAAATTGAAATGAAATGCAAAACTGAGACATGAATCTTTATCATTGTAAAATTATGACAGCCAACACGAGTTCAATTACACGACAAAAGATGATATTGTACAAGGAAGACGAATCGGAAACACATAACATGCATTTGGTACGATGAAAATGGACACAAAAACTGCAATTCAATAACTTGTAACGAAAAAAGTGAACGGAAAAGGCGTAAACCGAAGAAGAAAACATGACCTATATGATAAATCTGCAAGATGCTGACTACCTTCATCAGACGGAAAATTCCCCAAGATGATTTTCTATACCAATTCAACCACTCTTCATCTGCAGAAAAATTTCGGATGGAACTTCAGTTTAAAAACTGAGGGTTATGTTAGCTGAGAAAGAAACAGTGCAGGTAAACCTTCTGAAAATGATGTCATCCTGTCGGCCCTCGGCGATCTGTGGATTACAATACGACACAAACACATTTGTTTTTCTTTGCTTGATTTGTTGCCTTCTTTTCTGCTTGGTAAAGAAACATAATAAAGTTACATGGGGGAGCATAAAAGCATCACCAGAAAAGAATTTAAGTTCGGAAAAGAGCAACACAAGTTGGTCGTTGGAAATGCATGGCTTAAAACTTCCCTAAAGAAAAAAGTAAATTCAAAACTGCATACGAAAAAGTTCAGATTATAGTTTTTGAGCCCCAGAGATAATAGTTGTACCTTTCTCTGAAGGAGGTTGAACAACAACATGCATCGTCGTCAACCCACCAGGAATGTCATAAAGAGGGCTTTGGCATTCTCCCAGTGTTCTGTTGTTCTCCAATATTTTTCCGGCACTAATTAACTTAACATCTTTCACTGTCCTTGGACCATTCTCCTTCTCTGGACAAAATTAAACAAATGTGGTTACATGCTCGGAACAACTTTAACATGACTAAAATTAATTGCAAATATTCAACAGATAAGTAATCATCATTTCTAACATTTTCTCACATTGTTTCTATTATTCAAATATTCAACTAGCGATACATACAAATTGCAAAAAGCAATAGCATGATCCCATCTTTCTAGTTCAAGATCCATATGGAAGAATGAAACAGTAACCAAAAGACAGATGGACAGCTACATGTAAATACAAGAAATCTGATAAGTCTCTGAATGTCATAAATACATTTGGATTTAGTCAAACTTCAAACTAACCTTTAGGCCATTGTGCAAGAACACTTTCTTTCAAGGTTGCAATACTGGTAGCAGCAGGAAAGGTTTTAGGACCAATATCTGATCCATCAGTCAATCTAAACTTGATCTCCAACTGATTTTGAACACCAGCCATCTATAGAAACTTGAAAATCCCAAAACCCCAAGATCTTTACTTGATCCCTTCTACTTTACTGTAAACAGAAACCTCAATCTGGAATGTTGTAAAGACACCAAAAGGTGGCATTCAACCTGTTCAGAATTCGAATCACAGCATCTGCATCTCCTTTCAATTCCCAAACTGCGAATACCATAACAAAGAAAAATTGAATTACTTGACTCAGAGACAACTTAGAAACAGATATGCAGGGAAACTATAAAAGGTAGCAACTTTAACAGAGATTTGAAAACTGTTCCAAAGTAACCCAAAATGGGTAAATCCAACCACAACTAGAATATAATCCACTACAGAATATTTAAAGCATGCAAATAACAGTTCAAAACATAAACACACATCAAAATAAGTAATGCATGATCCACCAATAATCAAAGAAGAGCAAATCTCAGGATTAAGAGAACAAAACCGGCCAAATTCCAAAACTTGATCACTCTAAAATCGAACAAATACTTAAAAGCAGTGGAAAAGTTTAATGGGTTATCTTACTTGAATCCAAAACTGATCTGGGTTGGTTTTTGTTGGCTGAAAGTTCCAAGCTTTGAAGGAAAATAGAACAAGAAAAACCAATCGGGCGGCTTTGTAATTATTATATTATTTAGATCAAATCAATAGATAAAGGGATCAAAGAAGAAATCTGTACAACCGAGGGTGTCTCGGAGTTCTCTAAATCTATGGTCAATGCTTCCATTTCTTGCCTTGTTCTTGTAGAGGTAGCGCTGTGGAATGTCAACTCTAAACCTATGATTTTGCATGCAACATCACAACCGTTGGATTTTGATATTCGATCATCTAGATAATTTTTTTTGTTATTTCCACGTGAAAACAAGCATTTTTTTTTTTTTATAAAAATAACTTTTTAATCCTTAAACTTCACATTGATCCTTCAACTTTGCGTCCATATTAATCCTAAGGTTTAAATATGCCATATGTCCTTGTACTATTTTAAAGATTTAAATTTTAGCTCTTATGTTTATTTTAAAACTGTTTAATCCTCAAATTCAATAGTTTTTTAAAATTTGATCCTTGAAATTGTTTCATCCATATAATTCCTAAGGTTTAAATATGCCATAGGTTCCTATACTATTTCAAAGATTAAATTTTAGGTCTTATATTTATTTTTTGAAATTGAGTTCATGTATACTATTTTTATTTAAAAATCTTGATCTCTCCTATTCCAAAAGATGACCATGCATTATTACACTAAGTAATTAGTGGTGTATAAATAATCTAAGAACAATCCCCAAATCATGGGAGGTATAATAAAAGCAACTTTCTATGATCTAATTCTAAAATTCAACAATATATTTAAAATCAAAAGGTAAATGAAACTAACAAATGGAACCAATAAAAGAATATTTTCTTTAATGGGAAGGGAAACAATAGTCAAAGTAGATGTACTTTCCCTAAGCCATTCTCTTTCCACTCCAATGAATCCAATGACATCAGTGGAACCATTCTAAATCTGTGTATTTGGCTCCTTATTCTAACATATGCATCAAGCCAGGAACTATGTATGAAGAACAATATGAGAATCCTTTTCCGACACGGAAAAACGAATAACATTGCTTGCTATGTTACAAACTGATGGAACGAATATCGTACCCAAGCTAATAATGCAGTTCCTTGCTAAAAGAATTTGTTAAAAGAGTGATGTCGGAAAATCCTGCGGTCAAAATTGTTTCTTTCTTAAATAAACCTCAAGAAAACTTTTAGGCTGTGATAAAACTTACTGCCCTCAACTTGCTAGAGTCTCTTCTACGTATACCGTTCCTTCTAAGCCCCGTCTAGTCGCTTAACTCCCATCCCAAAATGTGGCAACTCCTAACAAAATCATTGGAGTAGTTAACATACTTGGTCCAAAATGGCCGAAGATGTTCGAAGCCGATCTCTAACCAGGGTTTCGACTGGCCATTGTAATGAATAACTGCAGCTTTCTTCACATTCGCGATGTTGGTCTTCTTCTGATAGCCCAAACCAAGCATATGCCATGACGGGGCAATCGGATGAACATGGCCTCTAAATGCAATCAAAGCAGGTGGTAGAGTTCCAAGCTTCCACATGGTCAAGTTCGAGTTCAGATTCTGCCACAAACAAACCATCAATCAGAGCAAAATGGTGAAATGAACTTTTATTTGCCAAGAATGAATTATAAAAAACAAATACTAGTCAATGTACTGCAATCCAAATTTACTATAGAAACAATGGCCTTAATGAAACGTGCCAAGACCAGAACCCATCCCCATATAGATCATTAGATATTAAGGAATGATGGCAACCACGATATTTAATTTCAAACAAAAGAAAAAGGCAAAATCATTGGTCTGAACCTTCTTGCAACAAAGTAGATGATACTTCATTACAAATACTCAAAAATCAAAATAATACTTTGATAGTCATCACGAGTTAAGTCCAAAAAGGAAAGGGACAAGTCAAATCACGGAACTACTAAGAAATTTGGCATCTGATAGCTTACCTCTTTCAGCCAGAAATGATACGTTTCTCTTATATTTGTTTTTCTCCATGCACGGAGATCAAATATATTCATTCCATAAGCCCATGCACATTCATCAGGATCCAAATGCTTAGCTATAAGGGGATGAGAAAAATTGAAGTAGTTCTTGAAATGTTTAGACATCACCCGCTCATCTTCACCTTTACAAGTTTCTACAGCTCCATTAACCTTTCCTTGTAGATCAATCTCCCAAAGTGGAGATAAATCACGTTGGATCACAACATCGTCATCCAAAAAAACTACTTTGTCAAGGTCTGGAAAGAGCTGTTCAAAACATACAATCAGGACACACACTTTAGTGGGGAAAGGCAATCTGCAATAAATGATATTTGTCCATGTAAGGTAAGAAAGAAATTGTTATAACCATATCTAATTACCTCAGGTAGATATATCCTAAGATGGTTGAGTAAGGCTATGTACTTAGGATTTCTTGCCTGCAACTTTGAAGCAAATGTTTGAGTAGTAGTACCAGAGAGATTTGCTCCTGCAATATGATTGCCATGATAGTAATTCCTGATACCATGATGGTTCTTTATAGCTTCAAGCACCGGAACATTTTCTCGAGTTAACCAATCGAACTGGTGAACACCTTTCACTTCAACTATGATAGATTTTGCTGGATTTAACGCAAACCAAGAATGCATACCCGCATAAGTTTTCTTGTCAGTGATGACATGGAAGACAACCTTTTCAGGTTCTACTGATGACTGACCAACAGAAGTAACAACTACCGATGCAGCCAATATGTTGTCCGTTGACAAGACAAAGTGGTGGTAAGAGTTGTTAGATAGCACAAGGAAGAGCTCAGATGGAGGTAGTTTTCTGCGTGCATAGGCATTGGAAGAATATTCATCAGTTAAACTCAAAGAAAGACAATACAGGCCTTTCGGCATAGAACTTGCAGCAAAGTGCCTATTCGTCAGCT
Source organism: Abelmoschus esculentus (assembly GCA_035048815.1). Lineage (NCBI taxonomy): Eukaryota > Viridiplantae > Streptophyta > Magnoliopsida > Malvales > Malvaceae > Abelmoschus > Abelmoschus esculentus. Next base: position 2,817,561 of record JAUCBN010000026.1, on the reverse strand, counting down.
CTGCGAATTTAGATTCCCTAATTTCTCTTTCAAGTTTTTCCATCTGTGTAAAAAAGACAAAAAAACTAAGTAGAAGTTCACCAAGCTTACAACATATTATGAGAAAATTTGAATCCATAATGAATCTATGTACAAATATTTAATTTTCTAACATATACATTTTTCAACGTTTAAAATATATAAAAGATTATATATTTTCAAAGAAGAATAAAAGATATTTCGAAGTAACTATCTTTATGTAGTATGACAGTACCATTGCTCTTAACAAGAATGCAAATGTCTTTGCATCATACTGGTTGTTCTTCTTCAGTTCAGAAACAAGTTGACTAAACGAATCTGGAAGCTTTAGACCATCAGGGATTTCCTCGGTGATTACTTGATTAAGGGCCTTATACAAGTCTTTAACTAGTTTCTGTATAAGCATAAAAACAAGTGAAAAAAATATATAAATGCCTAAATGGTTGTCATAAGACATCCAAAAAAGCAGTTCTTGTATGGAGAGAATGGGATGCTTACTCCTGAATCATCAACTCTCCCAAGAAACCTCGGTCCTAACCGCCTACCTAAACAATCTGGGAATAGTGGAACACGAAGAGACGTGAACTCAAAGACACCATTATAGACAGCAAAAGACTATACTAATCTAGTTGGTATAAACTCTATTGACAAGAAAAATCAAATAACACAAATAAAAAAATTCTTGAATTACAAGCGACCGATATCAAGCATCGATGAGGACATTATTATATAAGTTTGGATTAATCAGTTCTAAAATCAACCAACGCATTAATGAATTAGCTCCATCCACACAGTAAAATCAAACAAACAGGGATCAAGATAAACCAAGATTCTTAGAAACAAAAGTTCTAGCATTTCAAGAACCAATATATTGTCCAATTAGCTTCAGACACATCCAAAATCAGATTGGCACGCATCAAGGAAACGAGGGCATCACCAGAACATCAACCAAAATCAAATGTATAACCAACAACACATGAACAATGTAAGAAACAGGTAATCAAGATTCCAAGAAAAGCCTAACTGATAACAGAACTAACATCAGAGAGTAAAAACGAAAGGAAACCCAGATCAAATCAGCTCTTACCGCATCAAATGCATAAAGAAAAACAAATCAAGATTTATCAGAAAACAACAAAAAAGATAGGAGATTGAAGGAAAGAGTACCGAATGAGGAGCACTTGTTGGCACCTTCAAGGGTGACAAGGGCAGTAAGAATGAAGATTAAAGGCAACAAGAAAGCAAGGAAGAGAATGGTGCGGAACAGGGTCCGGTATGAAATATGTGGAGTTGCCACTTTGATCTTCATTAAGTCTGTAAACCCATGGTTGCTTGATATATTTTTATACTTCTCATGTGAAGTTGCATCCTCTTCTATGAAGTCCCATCGCATATAAACAAATTCTTCTCCTACTGTTTCCAAGAACACATTCTCTTGCATTTTTAATATACAAATCAGCTCCTCCTTCACATTCTCTCTCCCGGGTCCTCTTCACACCCAATCCAATTATTTTTTCTACTGGGTCAAGGTTTGAACTTTTGATCTGGGTTTACTCCAAAAACCAAAATACCTCCTTTGTTGTTGGTTCTTCACAAAGATCCACACCCGCATTGGATTTTTAACACCCACCAAAATTTGGGGCATTTTTACAAATATGTAGTTCTTGTTTAAGGGAAATATTACACTACTAGTTCGTAATCGTTAACTTACTAAATCTGATTTTTTTTTTTTAAATTTTATTTAATAATTTATTTATATTATTTAATAACAAACCTTCAATTGTCTATTTCTAGATAATTTGTGCACTTGGGAGTAGGCGGTAAATGAGACGAGACAGATCGCGAACTATTCGAGTTCGACTCGGTCAAAGTTTGGTCTTGACTCGATTGAAATTATTTTTTATAATTTAATATAAGTGCACAATACGAGCCGAGCTACACGATACCCGATTCGAAAAGCTCACGAGCTACTCGAAAATATAAATATACTATTTTTTATAATTTAAAATCTAAATTTCTAAACTTAAAACCCTAAACATAAGTCTTAAATCCTAAATTAACATATTAAGACCTAAAATTAACAAGCTAGAGTTTACACAACATGTGTATCAAAGTTTTTTCTCCATTAGACTTTAAATGGACTTGAGAGATAAGAGTTACTCAAGTTTAACACGATCAAAAATCGGTCAATACTTAGCTCGATTAGGCTCGAAAAAAACTCAAACTCGACTCGAGTTCTTAACGAGTCGAGCTCAGATTTTTCAAACTCGTTTAAAATTACTCAAGCTCGAACTTGACTCAAAATCTTAAAGAGTTGAGCTTAGCACTACTCGAGCTCGATTCGGCTCGTTTACACTCCTACTTGGGAGTCCCTGATGATTAAACAAATCAAGATTTTACCATGATTGTAATTTTGTAGAGACTCGAAAACAAAATCCCATGTAGTCGCTTCTGTAGCTGGATAACTAGCACTGAAAATTATCTTTACATCAGATTGTTTGACGTTTTGATGATCCCTACCTTATTGATTGTAACTTTTGTATTTTTAAAATAAATTACTATTTTACACTGTGTTATCATATTTAACATTTTAATAAATAAAATAAAAAAATATTATTCAAATCAAATTAATTAATCGATTAATTGATTTAATTAATACGATATAAAATTATTACTAAAATAATTCTTTAAAAATTAAGTAAATTCAATTCCGGTACTAATTTTTAAAATAAATTATTTCGATTCAATTATGATTCATATTTTTAAACAAAATTAATTAAATAACATGATCTATCATATGCACTATTTTAAAATTTTATTCATTATAATAACTTATATTGTAGTAATTTTAACATTATAATTTTTTAAATAACTATGGATTAATAATTGTGAACTCTCATTTTTTTACTTTCTAATTGTTTCTACACTTTTTTATCACAATTGAATAACTATTAAATTTATCATATTATTATATATGATATTTTAATGAACAAAGTAAATATAATGATTCAAATTTTGGATTCGAGTGTCGAGCTAACTCGAACATTGAGCTCCAACGTTTGAGTCTTATTTGGATCTAAGGTTTGGTGTTGGGCGGGTTTAAGAGTTAAGCTTGAATGTTGGTGTACCTAGAGGGTTTTTATGAAGGGTTTTATGATAATCTTAGTTTTGGGTGAAAAAAGAAAAGAAAAAGAGAAAAATTCTCTGTAGAAAAGAAAGTAAAATCACCCCCTGTTCTCCTTCTTTCCTCATCTTCTTCATAAAAAATCTGAGTTCAAGTTGCAACCTTTGTTGAGTTTGCTTGTGAATCTCGTTTAAGAGCTTGAGAAGATCTATCTAACAAGGTATAAAGGTTGATGTTTGGTGGTGTAAGATTTTGAGTGAGTTTGAAGGAGCAAGAACGAAAAAATGGAGTTTATTGTTGGATCCTCAGTTATTAGTTGATGTTTTGGGCATCCAAATCATCCATGAAAAGTCTAATGGTTGATTTATCTCTTTCTTGTAGAGAAAGAAGTTGGAGCTTCACCTAGGAGTCTTGGCAAGGAGGAGGCTCGAGGAGACGTTTTTAGTTATTATGGCTTAAGTTGGTACCCCTCTAACTCCCACTGCATCATACATATCATGAAATTAGGTTGCATTGCTTATGGTATACATGTTTGCTTGGTTTAGTAGCTTAGGGAGCTTTAATGGTGATTTTTGGATTGATTTGTTAATTGAGTTGAAACTGATGGTAAACACCTCTTATCACCTCAATATCGTGTAGGAATAGTTTGTAAATCTTTGAAAGTGATTTGGGTATGTTTTAAGAGATTTTTGGCCCATACCTGTATTTTCGTGTAGGCGTACCGATACCGGGTGTTTGTGTATCGATACCTTATGGAGAAAATAAAGATTTAGATAGCATGCATTTCAGAACTCCCTGTTTTTTTTTCGAAACCAAAAACTCTAGTAGCAAATCGTTTCGATACCTCATTAGGGGCATATCGAAACTCGGGAGTATCGATACCCATATAGGTGTATCGATACGAGTAGTTTTGCCTTGATCTTTTTGAACTTATCGTCTCAATGTATCTATATGCAAAGGAAGTGTATCAATACTTAGGTGTATCGATACCCCATATAGACATATCGATACCCTGGGACAATCTATCCAAATAATTAGTGTTTGAGTTCGAGGCTCTATATTTCGTGATAATGGGTTCTAAGGGTCTCTTATGTGTAAAACAATTAATATAATCAAGAAACTGATAAATTAAACCTTGCACGTGAATAATTGGACTAAAGATTTGATAACCTAAGTTGATTAAATTAAATGGTAGAAATCATATGAATCCTTGATGTTTTTGATGCTTTGTGATAGCCAGAACCTTGTTGTGTACTGATAGGTTTCTTAGCTTAGGATAAACCCTTGTGTGATGGGAATTCGGATACCCAAAATAGTGTTGCAACATAAAGAAGGTTATTTGATGTAACATTTCGGGTGATGTATTAAAGACTATTCCGAATGGAGGATCCCGATATTGTGTGGACGTGAGTTTCAATTTCTGAGCGTAGGATCCCGATATTGTGTGGACTCGGGCCTCACTCGTAGTGGAGGATCCTGATGTTGTGTGGACGCAGGCTTCACTACTTTGTGGTTTTGGTTGACATGTATATGTTATGTGCGATAGTATACATTCATTTATGCCATGTGTTTAGGCGATTATGGTAACTCCATATCATCATTCATGATAATTATATGTATTGCATTGATTTATTCACGATATGTACGATGTTGGTCGAGTAGCGATGTAGCCACTGAGATTCTGTAGCTCAACATTTCGAAATGTGTTTTGGTGTGTAGGTTGGGTGAAGTCGAAACCAGAAGAGCACTATCGAGGTTGGGATTTTAGCATTGATTTAGTGTCAGACTACAAACATTTGATTTATTTGAGCTATGTACTTGTAGAACCTATATGTGTTGTAACTCTTATTTAAATTGGGTCGAATGCTTTATGTTGTCTGTAACTATTTTGGAGCTCCAACCGTTTGAATTACTTGGATTTATATATTTGAAGTAGATTTGCTTTAAATGGATTTTTTATGATTTTGATTTTGAACTTTTCTTTTAGGCTTTCAAAACGAAAATTTTGAAATACGGGTTTTGGGCGAAAATTTTGAAATACGGGTTTTGGGCCGAAGGCCTAATGTGACACCGAGTCGAATGTGTTAAAATATTTCTAAATTTAAATATTTTGATTAACTGGTTAATCAATTATCTGATTTAATTAGTACAATGTAAGATTAAGAATTGAATAATCAAAATTACTAATTAACCAAAATAATTTTTTTTATTATATAAATATGTCATTTTAGAGTGATAAATATATAAAAAAACTTAAATTAAATATTTTTAAACTCTAGTGACCAAAATAGGAGTGAAAAAAAATTGAGTAATGATAAGTATAATTTATCATTTTTTATTAAGAAAAAAACTACCGCCAATTTCTAACAGAAACTAATGTGAGAAACACATTAAAACAAACTAAAAATTTGATAATTATATTAAAATAAATTAAAAATTAAATAATTTTATCAAATATTTTAAAAATATAGTAACTAAAATAAAGATACCTCAAGAATTCAATGGTTACTTTTATAATTTACCTTTAATATTAATTGGTTGATTATATTAATAAATAAACCATAATAACTTTCCTAAATCTTAGAAACCAAATGAATTATTATATTATTATAATTCAAGAAAATAATATGAATCGATTAGTGGTCAACCCGTACCAATATTAATAAAAATCTAAAATCTTTTGTAAATAATATCAATATCGATATATACTGTTTATATTCTCGTCCTTTAATATAATTGTCTGTATTCATCAGTAAATTTTCTGAAATGGTGGATGAACGATGGAGATTAGGGTCATTGAGGCTGTAGCTGCCGAAGGGTCGAGTGTGGCAATAAAGCCTTGCAAGCCTCCCTTGTAATCGGACGAGCATGCCTCGCCTTTGTATCTTCTCCTGAATCCATTTTTCAGATGGCGAATCACTTCTTCGACTTCGACTGATAATAAGAATTCACACGCAGTCGAAAACTCGTTTGCTGTGCATAATGTCACGAATACGAATATGAAAACTCGCTTCCTATGTATATATATCACAAAACCTCTTTCTTTTCTGACGTAGAATTAATGTTATTACCTCTTTTTAGGCGCGACCATAAACTTGTAAAAATTGCTAGCATCCTCCTCCGAACTAAAGTCCATATCTAATGTAGGCTCTGACCCCAAGTGTTGAGTAAACTCGAGATTCAAATGTTCCTCCTCTTTGCCGTGGTCATCCAAAACCATGGGATTCTCATCATCTTCAACTGCACAACAACTGTTACCTTCATCTTCCAATACCAGATGCGAGTCAGACATTTCTTTACCTTCACTAACAAGCTCTTCTTCCATTATATGTTCTCAAACCTGTCAAACAAGTTGTTTGCTAATCTTTTTAATTCCCATGCTTATACAAGTGAAGTTAAAGACCAGATTTTAACTTAATAGTGCAATAACTCGACCCGTTAATCGATAACATAGCAACCATGTATGAGAATATGACTCTATAAGAACACTCTAAATACATGAAAATAACAGAAAATCTGAACATGCAATAGTCTCTAACACATACTCATATCCGACATTCACACTCAAATCCGAATAACATTGAAGCTAATTCCCAATTTTAAGATATGGGGAACAGAAGTTGAGCACTATTACACTGAATCCAGAGCTGAAGCTAACTAATATAGCCTAAAACTTCCATGTTGAATATTCATAAACTCTACGAACTTCCAAAAAATGGAAAATAAAAATCAAGTGAATTCCATAAAGCAGCAAAGGAAATAAAATCAGCATTCTCATATTCAAGGACAATTACTAAAGAACAAAGCTTTGAATACTAGGAAATGGGAAACCCTTCGAAAATAAATGATGAAAATAGTAAATACCAAAATCCCAGAAAGCTAAACCAACTAGAACAACTATTTATATGCTTTTTTATACTTTCTTTTTTGTTTTCTGGTAATTCAATAAATGAAAATAAAGGGAGAAATAGCTAACCTGTGTTTTTAAGGACGCAGGGAAGAGGAGGATGCCGCCCCGGACCAGAACAAATAAGAGGACGCAAGTTACCGTCTGCTTTCGCAGCTTTCATAGAGGAATAAGTGTGTATTACTGGCTGCTGGATTGGTGCTTTTGAACATCTAACGGTTAATAGTTCTTTTGTTGGAATATAAATAGGGAAAATATTCCATGCTGTCTTTTGAGAAGAAAAGTATTCCATTAAAGGGACAAATCGTTTATGAAATTTGAACAATCTACAAAGGCAAGAAGTTTAGATAGAACAGAAGTTCCTTAACAAACAACAAGAATTGAAGGCATAACTTTAAGCATAGCGTTTCTTTTGTCTTCATCATGATGGTAAAATTCCAATTATGCTTGGCTTACTATGGGGAAAACAAGGTACAACACAGCTCCTTATCAAAAAATCAAATGGAAAGAATCGAACCGATCAAACTCGAACTGTAGTCGCTTCGTGTCCATCATAGGCATTCAACCTGTGCATAACATTTATGCTACTGCAGGCATGTCTTTGAGCCATGCATCCAGTGGCTTACCAATCGAGTACACTATGAAACCGATCTCCCTCAGCTGGTCTGCGTTCACGATGTTCCTTCCATCGAAAACAAAAGCCGGCTTTTGCATGTTGTCGTATATCCTCTTGAAGTCAAGTTCCTTAAATTCATCCCACTCAGTCAGAATGCAAATTCCATGAGCATCCTTGGTTGCCTCATAAGCATCCCAGACGCAGCTGACCTGCTTAACAGTTGTGGGGCTCATGGGTTGCAAGTGTAAAGGATGGTCCCAGTCAAACTTCTTCATGGAAAGATCCCGTTGGACCTGGTCCTCGGTAACCTGCGGATCATATATACTCAACCGAGCTTTGTCTCCCAAAAGTCCCTTGCATACATCGATGGCAGGGGTCTCCCTAGTGTCACCGGTATCCTTCTTAAAGGCAAACCCTAAAATAGCAATCTTCTTGTTTGAAACGGTGTTGAACATTGAGGAAACAACACGGTTAACAAATCGGTTTTTCTGATAGTCATTGATTTTAATGACTTGCTTCCAGTATTCTGCCACCTCAGGAAGGCCATTGCACTCACAGATGTAAACCAGATTTAGAATATCCTTCTGGAAGCAGGACCCACCGAAACCGACACTAGCATTCAAAAATTTGGGTCCAATCCTCGTGTCCTTACCAATAGCATACGAAACCTGCGTAACATCAGCCCCAGTTGCCTCACAAAGAGCGGACATGGCATTTACAGATGAGATCCTTTGAGCCAAGAAAGCATTGGCAGCAAGCTTGGAAAGCTCTGCAGACCAAAGATTGGTGGTAAGAATTCTATCCTCAGGAACCCAATGAGCATAAACACCCTTCAATGCTTGGACAGCCTTATTGCCTTCTGGGGTCTCCCGGCCTCCAATAAGAACACGATCGGGGTTAAAAAGATCTTGTATTGCAGTTCCTTCAGCAAGAAACTCTGGGTTCGAAAGGATTTGAAATTTGATTCCCTTGCTGTTGTGGGTGAGAATCTTTTCAATTGCCTCAGCAGTTTTGACAGGGACCGTTGATTTCTCAACAACAATCTTGTCAGATTTAGATACGTCCGCAATCATGCGGGCAGCACTTTCCCAATAAGTAAGGTCCGCAGCTTTGCCAGCTCCTAGGCCCTGAGTCTTGGTGGGAGTGTTAACAGAAACAAAGACGATATCAGCCTCACGCACATGTTTCTCTACCTCAGTGCTGAAGAAAAGGTTCTTGCCACGACATTGTTTCACAACATCGTCAAGACCAGGCTCATAGATAGGGAGCTGGTCACTGTTCCAGGCAGTAATCCGAGGCACAGAGATATCGACAACAGCCACTTCAATCTCCGGACATTTAAGTGCGATCACAGCCATTGTAGGCCCACCAACATAACCAGCTCCAATGCAACAGATCTTCATTTTCTTTGTAACTACAACCTAGAAGAAAGGGAAACAACTATTCAAAACATAATAGCAAAAACCATTGCTGGATCTAACCAAACCAAAACTTAGAAGAAACTAAACAGCTCATTTCATTTCGAAAACAATAAGATCCATATTACAAGTTGTATTTTTCCGACACCTTTTCAAGTGCGTCTCTTAACTATGTACTCGGACTCAAGGTAAATGAACAATCAAAGCAAAACGAGCGACATAGCTCCCAGCCAGTTACATAAGCAGAGAAGAATATACCATCAGATCTGACCAACTCATCGAAGCACCGACGACTATCACCAGTTACATTTCAACTAACAGATCAATAAAACAACAGATCCAGAAAATTTAAATAGAAACTAATGAAATCAATACAATTCAATTCAGATCCGTCAATATCAGCTTTGATTCAAAGTTCACATTCAAGTTTCTTGAGCAAAATTTTAACATAAATTACAGATCAACCACGAATAAGAACTAGAAAGACAGATCTGTTTGGTCAAACCAATCAAAATGAGCTCGGCTTACAAAATTTTAAACTATGCACTTCACTTCACGTGAAAAATGAGAAAAAAAGAAAGCTCAAATCAAATCAATAAAGAATATTAAATGGAATAATTTTGTATTAATTTACCTCAAAAACACTGCTTTTTACGCAGAGACAGAGAAATTCAGAGAGGAAGAAGAACAAGACGAGAGGCGCTTTGCTTCCACGACGACACAAAAAATCAGAAGAGCGAAGTATTTATACCCAGCTATTTCCCGGTTTTACCCTTGTCGTTTTCCAATAATTCCATGGTTTGACTATAAAAGACAGGAGGGTAAATACGTAATGCGCTTGCCGACGGAAAGTTTTGTCAACGGCAATTGGGTGGCAAGTGAAAACGGTGCCGGTTTACCATCTAACAGCAAAGCATAACTGTTCTGGATTCCAATAACGTGGAGACCTTCCTTGATGTTGCAGGCAAACCGTTAAATATTATTAATATTAAATATTATTACAATAATTAATAAAAATTAAAAATATTAAAAAATAATGTATAATTATAAATTATTTTAAATAAAATTTTAATTAAATTAATTATACAGTGAGTTTTTGAATTTTTTATTAATTAATTTAATGATGTTTAACAAAATTCACGTTAATAGTGTTTAGTGATGTTCGACCATGTGATAGACTCATCTTTGTTATTATTAGTCATAAATATATTTATTATTTGAATTATACATCTCATTTAAATTAATGTATATTAAATTTTTTAATTTAGTATTTAATTTTTATTTTTAAATTATTATTAAACTTTAATTTTGTTTATTATTTTATTAATAATTTTAATTCTTAAAATTTATATATTTTATTAATTTAATAATAATTCATTAGAATTATCATCAACCATTTTATTTTATGTGTGATCAATCGGTTTTTGAAAATTCCTTTAAAGAAGATAATTGAAAAGTTTGATTTTAAAAGTAGAAAAAGAATTAAATTGGACTGAGCGTTAATATTATTCGAATAAAATTATAAATATTAAAATTAAATATATAATTATGTAAATTGTTTTTATTTCAATGGTTAAAGTATGAGTGAAATAATAGTTTAAAAATAATTTATTTTTTATATTATGTTAGATTAATATTCCGTAAAAGATAACAATAAATAACGTCTTAATAACTAAAAGTTTAAGACAAAAAAAATAAAAAAAAATAATTTTTAAATTTAATTATCAAGAATATCCTTATCCTAAACATAAGGGACTTCTATAATAATTTACCCTTTTTAGTATTATCTTTATATGATCTCTCTTTCATGCCAATACAAGGCAATGCATTTTTAATATATATTTAATGGTTGAAAACTTTTACATAAAATAAAATAAGTTTTTCTTAATTACTCAAAATCTAACATACAAGATCTACATAAATTTAATCTATTTTAAAGTTAAAATATAAAAAAAATCTATCACTTAATTATAATTTGATATGTATATTGTTTTTGTTTTTTTACTTAAAAAACAAATTAATAAGAAAATAAATTTAAAAATTTCAAAACTTAAAATTGATGTTATTATTATCGTTGATAGTCTCGTCATACCCTACTTCCATTGTTATTGGAGTCCTAAGCCCATTTATCCTAACCACCTATTGTTGATAACTGACGGGAGGTATGTCAATCGAACGACGAACACGAAAGACTCCAAACGTTAATATTCGATTGATACATCTCTTACCGGTTATAAATAATGAATGATTGAGAAAAATGAAAGTCGACTTTCAACAACAATTGTTTTAGGATCTATCGAAGTTATCGGCGACATGAATAAAATCTATTTAAAGATTTTTGAGGTTTAAGAATTTGATATTTTTTTAAGATTTTGAGAAATTTAAAATTTTAAAAAATATATATTTTAATGTTTACGGTTTTTTGAAATTTGTTTTAAAAAAATAAAAGACGCATGTTAAATAATAATTAGATGATAAAATTTTTTAACGGTATTATCTAAAAAAAAGTAATATAACAAAACTTTAGGTACCTAATTCAGACAGAAATAATATTAGATATTTATTTCAATTGAAAAATTACATTAGACACCTATTATAAAGAAAGATAGTTTAAACTAGGGTTGTAAATGAGACGAGACAGGTCACGAGCTACTCAAGCTCGACTCGGTCAAAAATCGACTGAAGCTTGAACTCGGCTCGAATTCTTAACGAACCCTCGAGCCGAGCCGAACTGCATGATACTCGACTCGAAAAGCTCACGAGCTACTCGAAAATATAAATATATCATTTTTTATTTTTTTTATAATTTAAAATCTAGATTTCTAAACTTGAAAACCTAAAATATAAACCTTAAACATTAGTCTTAAACCCTAAATTAAGATACTAAAACCTAAAATTAACAAGTTTGAGTTTACAAAACTTGTTTATCAAAGTTTTTTTTCTCCATTAGGCTTTAAATGAGACGTGAAAGATAAGAGTTACTCGAGTCTAACATGGTCAAAGATCGGTCAATCCTTGGCTCGATTAAGCTCGAACTTGGTTCGAGTTCTTAACGAGCCGAACCAAACCCATTCAAGCTCGAACTCAACTCGAAATCTTAACGAGTCGGACCAAGCTTAACACTACTCAAACTCAACTCGACTTGTTTACGCCCATAGTTTAAACCTTTATTTTATAGCTAATCCTATTTATAAATGATTGTACACGTGCATTAATGCCATGAATTAATGAATAAGCATTATTAGTGGGGCATAATTTTCTGGTGTGAAAGAGACTGAACATGAAATCTTCAAAACAAAGGGATGAACTTTGCTTGCAATTGAGGACTCGGGAAAAACAATGTTTTGATGGATCATTATAAGGACAACATAGGAGAAAAATAAATAAATATGATAAATATATAAAAAATAATCTCGATATAAATATGTGATATTTAAAATATACTTAATTTTCTAAAATTTATGCTACCATTTCTTTGTATTAATGTTATTAATTCATCATTCTTGTTTTTAAAAAAATGATTTAGTAATAACAAAATTCCATCCAACCTCTAAAATTTTCATGAAAAATAGATTATGTTTAGATTTTTTTTAATTTTTATTACAAAATTTTTATAATTTTTAACCTCGTAGGAATAATTCTGAATTAAAGCTTCTTTTTTTCTCTCTTCCAAGTGAAATGTTAAATATTATACATGGTTAGTTTTCTAGTTAGTTTTGTTTACTTTCTGTATTTGATATTTTCTGGCTTGTTTATATAATATTATCATAGATCAGGAGTGTGCATTCAATTAATTCGGTCAGTAGCCGAACCAAATTAACTAAAACGGAATTAATTAAAAATTTTAAAATCGAACCGAATTATCTTTAATCGAATTGACCGAACCAAAATTATTTTGGTTGATTCGGTCGATTTTTGAATTAACCAAAATTTATTATAAATTTTGGGTAAATTATATAATAGGTCACTAAATTATATTAAAATAATCTTTTTAGTCACTAAACTTTTATTTTATGCTAATTTGATAAAAAATTAGTAACCGTTTTATAATATATTAAAATTTAATGAATATTTTATAATTTTTAAAAATTAAATGGCTAAAAATAAATAAATAAATATAATATAATATTTAATATATAATAATTTCGGTTAATTAATCGATTTCAAATCGAATTAATCGAAAATCGAATTTCCTAAAAAAATAGTTCGAGAGTTGATTACGTATAAAAAAAATTAACTTCTCTTAACTTTTAAAAATTATACCTAACCTGTTAAAAATATTTTAATATCAAAACGTGTAAGTTCATATGAAATTTAATTCATTATCTATTTTTGATTATGATTCGATTTTAACGTTATTATCGTTTAAAAATTAAACTTTAATCATTGTTAATATTTAACACCATATTAATTAGGTTTTACTTTTTAACGAACAATCACAAAGACAATTAGAGCATTAGGTTTTATAATTTTAGATATCGTAATTAAATATAATTGAATGTTATGAATAAAGTAAAGAACAAGAACAAAATAAATGAACAAAGATAAGAGACAAAAAGAGAGATTTGTATTATATTCTTAAAGTAAAATTGTAATAAAATATATTAAAATATTATTTAATACATGAATATTTATCATAAATAAATTTTTTTATAATATTGAGTATATTTTATGATTTTAGCATGAAATTTTTTTTAATTGAGTATATAATTGAGCATAAGCCCAAAAATATTATTATTTAACTTTAATTTAAAATAAATATCAAAACATCATGCTTTAAAAAATCATTAAGTGTTCATAAAAAATAATATGAGAATAATAAGAACAATGAATGATGAATTATCGTCAATCGCTCTTTACTAAAATCGATCATCGTTAGAATAATTTAACAATTTTTTCTCTTTTAGTTTGTTGAAATGTTTGAATCTTTAAAATTTAAAAAAATTAGAGTTATTTTAATTTTAATTATATTTGAAATTGTTAAACCATAATCAACAGCTGACAGCAGTGAGCTGGAAGAAGGACAGCTGGAGCATTGTTTTCATCCTTCTGCTGAAAACAAGGAATTAGGTGCACTAAATGACAAAGACAGCTAGAAAACCCTAATAGTGTAACTTAAATTTTTACAGTATTTAAGAGCATGCACTAACGTCTGTAAAAGAAGAGCCTTATTGGAATGAATATCTTCTATTTCTTCTACTCTCTATCTCCTCTATTTTAACATGGTATCGGAGCATGCACTAACGTTCTGCCTTGATGACACTAATTTCCTCCTCTGGAAGCAGCAAGTCACCTTGATGATGCGAGGACATGGCCTGAAAGATTATCTCACTGGAGCTGTTGTCCCACTAGTCAAACACCTGGTGGGTACTGATGGTGAGCTCTTGCTGAATCCAACATATAAAACCTACTACAAACAGGATAGCTCCTTGGCATCCTGGCTTTTATCCACTATAAGCCCAGACATCATCTTGCCTCATCTTGTTAGAGCTGAGACCACAATATCCATTTGGAGTAAGGTTTTGAGTCTTTATTCTACACTCTCAACAACTCGCATTATGCATCTCCATTGTCGTCTTAGGTTCATCAAGAAGACAGAGTTGACCATGCGTGCTTATACCACTCAGATTAAGGAAGTCTGTGACCTCCTTGCCTCATGTGGACATCCTGTTTCTTCTGTCGAGCACATCGCCACTCTTCTCAATGGTTTACCACCGAAATATGACCCCTTTGTTGCTGCTATTTCTGCTAGTCGTGAACCCTACACGGTGAAGGGTGCTGTCTCCATTTTACTTGATGTTGAGTCTCGTATGGCAGATCCTCTTCGACTACCAGTTGGTATTAACAATACATATTACAACAATCAGGCGTCTTCTACACCTGGACTCTCCAGGGTTGCTACTTCACGTTACAATGGAGGTCGCTTTAAGGGCAGACCTCGCATTCAATGCCAACTATGTGGCAAGCTGGGTCATCTTGTGGACCGTTGCTGGTATAGGTTTGAAAAGGCCTTCAAAGGTGTGACCAATCCTGAACCCATCACCATGCAAGCCAACACAGCCTCCTTTGCTGACACTGTTGAAGTGGCTTATGATCCATGTCTTTCTGTGCCGGCTTCCAACACTAATTCTGGTCCACCAGCTACTACCAATGATGAGGTGCATATTAATGCTCTTGAAGCTACTTTCCCACCTTCTGCTGTCACATGGATCCCAGACTCAGGTGCCACTCATCACGTAACCAGTAGCTCCTCTACCTTGCTCTCTGGTTCACCCTATTATGGTAAGGGCAATGTGCATATAGGTGATGGATCCTCTCTTCCTATATCTCACATAGGACATACAACCTTACTTTCAGAAAAACGTGATTTGCACATTGGTCAATTGTTGTATGTCCCTTAGATAATTCGAAACTTGATGTTTGTATCCAAATTTACTTCGGATAATGGTGTTTATTTTGAGTTTCATGATACATTCTGCTGTGTGAAGGATAAAACCACTAAGGAGGTACTTCTGCAAGGGACACAACATAATGGTCTTTATACAATCACTGGCAATTTGTGCTCTCCTTCAGCGGCAGCTTACACAACTTCCCACAATCCTCATTCCTCCTTTTGGCTTTGGCATAAGAGACTTGGGCATGCATCACCAAAAATAGTTTCCTTAATCAATAAGACTGTAGTTGTGGACAAAAACCTAATATGTAAAGCTTTCCAGTTGGGCAAACATCATGCCTTACCCTATAGACAGTCCAATACAACTTATAATGCTCCTTTTGAACTTGTTGAAATAGACCTTTGGGGTCCTGCTTCTGTTCGCTCATCTGGTTACATCTATTATATTTCTTTTGTTGATATGGAAACGGGATATTGCTGGTTATTTCTACTTAAAACAAAGGTCGAAGCTTCTACTGCTTTTCATATGTTCAGTGCCCTTGTCACAACTCAATATAATTCAAAGCTTCAAGCAGTTCAGACAGATGGAGGAAGTGAGTTCTTCTTCCTCCATTCTCTATCAGCACAACAAGGCTTTCAGCATCGTCTCACATGCCCACACTCTTCACAAAAAAATGGAGTTGTTGAGCGAAAACATCGCCACATAGTTGAAATGGCTCTTTCACTGCTGGCTCAAGCTTCCATGCCTCTCAACTATTGGTCTTATGCTGTTATGAGTGCTGTCTATCTTATCAACAGGCTACCTACTAAGCGACTTCACAACTTGTCATCCTATCAGAAGCTTTATGGTCGAGTTCCAAACTATTCATTCCTCAGAACATTTGGGTGTGAATGCTACCCATACACACGACCCTTTAATTCACATAAAATGGAGTTTCGATCCAAACCATGCCTATTCCTTGGATACTCCCCAAGACATAAAGGATATCAGTGTGTTGATCACACATGCCGAGTATACATTTTCAGGAATGTCACATTCAATGAACAAGTTTTTCCTTACTCAACCACTGTCCTACCTAAAGCTGAACCAAGGAGGCCTCAATTCTCTAGAACCATACCAGTAGTACCTCCAGGATCCTCTAACCAAACTACTTCAAATCCAATACCACCACAAGATTTTACACCCTCCTCATTACATGAGCATGAGGAGCATAATTCAGAAGCTGAAGGAAGCACTCCTATTGTGTCACAAAGGCATGATCCCCACACTACATCAGATGCCTCACAAACTGTCAATCCTGAAGTTCATTCCTCACCTCCTCGTACTCCTGACAATAATGGTACTCATTCTGCAACAGCAAGCTTTACATCAAGGGGACATGATCTTCCCCCTGAGAATCAACCTCCTACATCATCCACAGAAAATGTCCATCCTATGATGACTAGAAGCAAGATGGGCATCTTTAAGCCAAAACTTTATCACACAGTGTTTACATCAACATCCACAACTATACAAGAAGCACTTGAGCAACCTGAGTGGAATGTTACTGTTACAAAAGAATTCAATACCCTTCAAAACAATCACACCTGGGATCTTACTGAGTTACCAGTTGGGAAAAAGGCCATAGGATGTAAATGGCTCTTTCGAGTCAAACACAATTCAGATGGCTCAATCAACAAATACAAAGCCCGATTAGTGGCTAAAGGATTTACTCAAGTACCTAGTCTTGACTACTTACAGACCTTTAGTCCAGTAATACAATTCTTCACTGTAAATGTTGTGCTCTCTGTTGCTGTCACTTATCAGTGGAAGGTGCATCAAGTTGATGTTAACAACGCCTTCCTAAAAGGTGATCTTCAAGAGACTGTCTTTATGCAACAACCAGCTGGTTTTGTATCACTGTCACCAAGTGGCTTACCATTAGTCTGCAAGCTCAACAAAGCCATCTATGGCCTACGACAGGCTCCCAGGAATTGGTTCTTGAAACTGAAAGCTTACTTGTGTCAACTGCAATTCATACCTTCCAGGGCTGATCCTTCAATTTTTATCTACAGTAATGGCTCTATACTCACATATCTAGTAATCTATGTTGATGATATCCTTCTTACAGGTAGCTCAGAACATCATGTCACCACCACCATTCAACAACTTCATGCTCAATTCTCTCTTAAAGATCTGGGTCTCTTACACTATTTTCTTGGCATCAATATCCAATCACTAGGCACTAGACTGTTCTTAAACCGAAAGCAGTACATTCAGGAGTTGATTTCCAGAGCAGGCATACAAGTTACCTTTTTAACATCTACTCCAATGTCACCATATCCCAAAATCAGCAAACATGATGGTGATCCTCTCTTGGATATACAACATTACAGAAGCATAATTGGTGGTCTTAATTATGTCTGTCACACAAGACCAGACATAGCCTACTCAGTCAATAAAATGGCTCAGTTCATGCAAAATCCCAGCACAACACATTGGTAAGCTGTGGCTCGTATCCTAAAGTATCTTCATACTACCATTGATTATGGTCTATGGTTCGAAGGCAAATCTACAAGCAATCTTCACCTTGCAGCCTACTCTGATGTAGACTGGGGTAGTGACATCGATGATCGACTTTCTACCTCAGGATACTATGTGCAACTTGGAACACACAGTCTCCTGGAGCTCCAAAAAATAAAGAGCTATCTCACGTTCCACAACAGAAGCCGAGTACAGAAGCTTAGCTGATGCAACTGCAGATGTTCTTTGGGTTTAATCCCTTCTTCAAGAAATGCATATCACACTTTCAGAAGTTTCAAAAATTTGGTACGACAACACTAGCACTGTTAACATGGCAACCAACCCAACACTTCATATCAAGAAAAAGCATGTTGATCTGGATTTGCATTTTATCAGGGAGAAGGTTGCCACTAGAACACTTCAAGTCAACTACATTCCTGCACGATACCAAGTAGCAGACATCCTTACGAAACCCATACCCAGTCAACAGTTTCAAAACTTCCGTACTCAACTTGCTGTTATTGCTCTCCAGGATCTTGGGGAAAGAAAGAAAACCATGGAAATGTTAAACCATAATCAACAAATGGCAGCAGTGAGCTGGAATGGTGAGCTGGAAGAAGGACAACTGAAGCATTGTTTTCATCCTTCTGCTGAAAACAAGGAATTAGGTGCACTAAATGACAAAGCTAGAAAACCCTAATAGTGTAACCTAAATTTTTACAGTATTTAAGAGCATGCACTAACGTCTGTAAAAGAAGAGCCTTGTTGGAATAAATATCTTCTATTTCTTCTACTCTCTATCTCCTCTATTTTAACAGAAATAAAAGAAATAAATAAAAAACTAGAATAAGATACCTAAAATTTAATTTTTCTCTATTTAATTTGAAAATTTCGGCGCAATCTCTTTGCTTTTTAAGAAATTTTTGGCTTAGAAGTATGAGAAATTATATTATGGGTAAGTCCCACCACCTAGGATATGGGACCAACCAATTAAAATTTTACATATCATTAAATAATTTACATGTCATCATTCTTTATAATCCATGTCATCTTTAATTTTTAACCCTAATTATTAAAATTAAAATATTAAAAACCCATAGCCAAACATGCAAAATATAAAACAATCCACCGTCTTCTTTTCCAATTCTTCATTGTTTCTTTCTTTTCTCTGAATCACGTCTCTGTATTTTCAATTCTCTATTGTTTCTTTTTTTTCCTCTGAATCAATTCTCTGTATTTTTACCAAGGAAAACACCCAGTGTTCTTTTTATTTTAGCCAAACACGCCAGACTCTTAACAGGCAATTTTCATCTTCATTAACGTCACCGTCCACAGGTGATAGTCCAGACTCTTATTTGATGTTCATCTCCCCAAGCGCTCATCGGTCGCAAGTTTCGACCGGTAAAACAATACCCTCATCATTTCTGGCCAAACCGACTTGTTCGTCAATCTACGATCCACACGCTTCATTTGTCGCTCACGCCACCAATGTCCAATTTCCAACGAAACAACAGCCTTTTAGGTGACAAGTCGGACTTGGAAGCAAACTCGTGGGTGAATTACCATCCCCTCAATCTCTTCACCCAACCGGAATCTAAAGAAGAAAAGAGTCAAGGCATGTGCTCCTCCATGTCTGGCTTGTCAATTGGCCACAACATATCACTCTTTTTTTTTCTATTAATAACTATTACTCTCTATCTTTACAAACAAATATCACTCTTTTTTTTTCTCTTTCTGGAGTTTCAAGGCATGTGCTTAGAAGGGTAAATAAGGGAGAAGAAAGAGATATGGGTTTGCTCTTCGATGGGATCATAGAGTGCATGCCTTTGTTTGCTAAAGAGTTGGTCGTTGTTGGTGTTGCTGGAGGCCTTGCTAAGTCAGCTGTCGCTCCACTTGAGCGTGTCAAGATTTTGATTGGCGTTCATTTTTTTGGCGTTTCACTGTTTGACTTAATTTCTTGGTCCTTGCAAAATGGATTCTAACATTGCTTTGTCATATATGGTAGTTTATCGTGTTTGTACTCGTTCGACTCTTTATTTTTTTCTATGTTGTTTGATTGTTTCTAATTGATTTGCATTTGTAGTTGAATCTCGAGTCTAAAATAAAATTAGTTTGGTCCTTGTAGGATGTTATATTAAAGTAGTTTTTTTTTTATAAAAGCATTTGACAAAGAAATTAATAAAAAAATATTTTTATGTTTAAATTAATGACAAACTTGTGTTGTTTTACTTAATTTATTATTAATATAATCTTATTGTAACTATAATAGTTTGATAGAATTGTTCTTAAAAAATATAACGCAAACCATTATACTTACGAGTTATGCGTTTGGTTGTTTTTTAAATTAAAATGATACTAATTCTGTCAACCATATCAAAGATTAAATTAAACAAAGATTAAGTTATATAATTGGAGATTAAAAAAAACATACATCAAACGTTTATTATTTATTTATATGGATGTTTATATATAAATAAAAGATGATTTTCAAAATAACATTTAGCTTATTCTGTATAGCTTACACTATTTATTGAAGAAAAAAAATTCCAACAACATCTAAAATTTAAGGTACTAATGTAACTTTATAAATGTTAAATTTCATTTTCGATCCAAATATCCATATGGATAGCTTGAACCTAGATCATTGTATACAAAAAATTAAATCAATGAGGAAATAAAAAATTGAAATAGCAGTGTAATTTTTGTGTGAAATAAATTAATTACCTAACATTATGGTTTTGGATTTGGATGTCCTTTATTGTATTTGTAAGGTTCCTATGAATAATGAAAACATAAAATTATCACTTCGAACATATACGGAATATTCTTCAATGATATATTATAATAAAATTAGATATTACCTTAATATTTGGTGTAAAACCGAAACTGTGTGCATAAAACATGTTTGATTCATTCATTCTTCATTCACTAGATGCCTATATTAAAAATAATTAAGACCAACTATATTTGAAATAGACAAGATAATTATTATAGCTTTGAGCTAAAAAAATACCTGACTCAAATTTTGAGTTGTTGCCGCATTCATTTGTTGCATAATTCCCTAAAAAAAATATAAAACTAAGTTACATTTAAATACATTTTAAGAATATTTAATTATAAAATTTGTATCATTAGTAATTATCATGTTAGAAAATTGCATTATATTTTGGTACGAAGGTCTATAAATATTGCTTGTTGGCATTGCCATGGAAGAAATAATCTACAATTAAAAAAATCATAATAAATTATAAAAAATTAAAGATAATATAATACTAATTAATTTAATACATACAAAATTATCTTGATGTGGAGTGATACCAACAGAAGCATCCAAAGAGTGTCCAACTATTGGTTGTTTCTTTTTTCTTGTAAAATATATAATTTTTTCAAAAATAAAATAAACGTAAATATAAAATAGATATAAACAAAAGAATTATAATGCCTTACTTTTCTTGGTCGACATGGATACTTTTGATTTTCTTTTCTCAAGATGATTTTTAAGTCTAGCATTAGAAACTCCTTTTGATCTAACACATGGAGGATCTAATATATGAGGATCATTAATTACACAACCTTTTATAATCTCATCGGCATGCTTTGGTAGTTCTTCAATCAATGACTTTCTTACATTCCCTAAAAAAAATCAATAACACATATATTAAATAATATGTAATTTTATTATTTCTATATAAGATAATTTACTTACTTGTTTTCGTCGCTATTTTTGATGCTTCTGTCTTCTTATCTTTCTTGAGCTCAAAATCTTTGGTGCCACATAAATTTGTCAGTTCTTCTTCAACTTTCAAGTCACCATCGTATAATATCTTTTGACAAAGTTCTCTTGTTTTTTCATTTTTTTGACTTTTAACAATAAAGTCATAAGCAAATCAAATCATACGATTACGGAATACACTCTCAATCTCAGCTTCAGTACCGTATTGTTCTGAGAGCTCAGCAATCTTATCAGCATGCACCTTCTTCTTCGCATCTTTAGTCCATCTTTTATAGATGTATTGTTCGAGAATTTTTTTGATATTTTTAACACTGAGAATTCGCAAAGCATGAGAGCAAAGATATTGACAGAAATCAAACTTCTTACAAAGCATGTAATTCTGCATTTGTATTAAGACTACCAAGTTGTGAAGGTGCATTCTTAGAAATATGCCAAAGACATAATCTATGACGTGAATCAGGAAATACTTCTTCAATTGCTTTGCTAATTGCATGATCTTGATCTGTCATTATGATCTTCGGAGAGTGGTTTTCCATGAATTACAAGAAGGACTTGAACAACCATACAAAAGAAGCAGTTGTCTCATCTAATAGAAAAGCACAAACAAACATTATAGTCTGTCGGTGATGATTAGTCCCTACAAAGGGAGCACAGACCAAGTTATATCTATTGGTACGATAGGTTGTATCAAAAACCATAATATCACCAAAATAATCATAATCAACTCTTGATCTACCATCTCTCCAAAAGAAATTTATCATCCGATTTTCTTGATCTACTTGAATAGTGTAAAAGAATATTGGATCTTCGTTTGATCTCACCTTGAAGTGATTAAGTAAGCTTTGACCATCTCCTGCTTTAATAATCATCATCTTTTGTTTATTTAGATAATTATAGCAATCTCGCTTTGTAAAACCAATATTTTCAGATCCATGTGCTTCTTTCGACATGTAAGAATAAACATTAGTAGGACGAATTCCAGCGCTAACCATTAAACTAATGACATTAATTTTGGTTGTCAGAAGAGACCTCGCAAATCTAAGTAAATGTCTTTTGGAAGGAGTTGCTAACTCATGATTATGCTCAGAAACAAAACGACTGACTTTCCAAATACTGTCTTCCACCGTAAAATGAATCATCGCTTGACATCCAGTTCTAGTTTCCAATTTATTATATTGTTTCGCATTGGCATCACCTTCTAATTCTTTAAAACCTTCCTTAGAACAAAAAAAATCTTTACAGCGGATAATATTAGTACCAGAAACATACCTGTTTCTTCCTCTTCAAACACTAAATCCAATACGATGACCATAATCTTTATATAAATTATAAGCTCTTTCTTCATTGTCCACTGCAACTCCCATCAAATTCTCAAATTCGTTATTTTCTCTTCCTACGAAATTCAAAATACTTGATTTTTCTTTTTCGTTGTTCTGAATCATTCTCTGCAGCAAAAGTATCATATCATTGTATAACATTAGTACATAATTAAAAATATAATGAATATTCTTTAATAATATCATATTTTTGTATGTTTGTTCGACCCTAAATTTATTAAACATGTCCGTTTATCAACTATATCATCATAACTATGAGAGATTACTAAATTTTAATGAGTACATCTAATCGAACTCTTTCAATAATCTTTCCAATTTTCTATAAAGCAATTATATAAAACAGTAGAGTAATATCTAGTAAATAATTTAATCATGTAATAATTATATTATTAAATTTAAAAATTAGTCAAGATACAAGAACAATTAATAATTAACGATAATTTAATCATGTAGTAATTATATTATTATATAAAAAAATAATTTAATCATGTAGTCAAGATACATGTAAATACGTGAAGGAGAAAAAAGAAAAGTGGAGCAACAGAGATTGTTTTATATTAAAATATTCAAGAAATTATAAATTTTAAGAAATTTATGTTAGATTGTTTCATGAAAAGAATGAGAAATTGAGAAGGAGTAAAAAACAATGATGAAAAACTAAACAATTCTTAGTAGAGAACAAAAGCACAGGCTAAAATCCAATTCCATTATTAGACCTAATTAAAGCTATAACTAGATTCAATTCTGAAATTTATAAAAATCATTGTTAGATCTAATAAACTTGAAAGCATATGTATAAATAAATAAATAAATAAATAAATAAATAAATAAATAATACTTACTTGCGGCCGATGAACGCTTGGGGAGATGAACATCAAATAAGAGTCTGGACTATCACCTGTGGACGGTGACGTTAATGAAGATGAAAACTGCCTGTTTAGAGTCTGGCGTGTTTGGCTAAAATAAAAAGAACGCTGGGTGTTTTCCTTGGTAAAAATACAGAGAAACAATGGAGAATTGAAAATATAGAGACGTGATTTAGAGAAAAGAAAGAAACAATGAAGAATTGGAAAAGAAGACGGTGGGTTGTTTCATATTTGGCGTGTTTGGTTGCGGGTTTTTAATATTTTAATTTTAATAATTAGGGTTAAAAATTAAAGATGACATGGATTATAAAAAATGATGTCATGTAAATTATTTAATGATATATAAAATTTTAATTGGTTGATCCCATATTCTAGGTAGTGGGACTTACCCATAATATAATTTCACCAAATTTAGGAATCATAAAAATTCCACGCGCGAATATTGACCAATTTTCCTTTTTTTTATCCAATTTGAAGCGTTGATCTCATTTGAATCCAACCATTGATAGATGATGTACACAAGGAAATAATAAATTATTTAGGATTTTATTTGGACTAATTGATATCTTAAATGTAGAGGTGAGTATTCGGTTCGGTTAATTCGGTTAACCGAAAGAATCAAAATTATTTTGGTTAATTTGGTCGGTTAATTTTTGATAAACTCAGTTAACGATTAATTTTCTTTTGATAATTCGGTTATCAGTTAATTCGATTCAAAATCGGTTAATTAACCAAATTAACCGAATTAATCAAAATTATTTATTAAATATTATATATATTTATTTTTAGTCATTTAACTTTTAAAATATTATAAAATATTCATTAAATTTTTTTATATTAGAAAATGGTCACTAAATTTTGTATTAAATTAGTATAGAATAAAAGTTTAGTGATTAAAAAATTATGGCATAAAGATAATTTTAACCCTTAACGTTTATAGTTTTTGTCGTTTTGGCCCTTATTCTTTTTTTTGGATAAATTTAGCCCTTAACCTATATCCTTTTGACAAATAGCTTATTTTTTAACTAGTTTGATGACTGGACCGTTAAAAATTTAACTATGATATATATATATGGAATATAATTTTAAATGATATGGAATGTAACCTATTAAATACACACACATATATATAGAATATAATTTTATTCCAATATAAAATATAATACAATTAAAATTTAAATAAAATATTAAAAATTAATTAATTCTAAAATATAAGATTATTAAACATTCTTAACCCTAACTACGATAAAATCAAAATCTTATTCGAATTGTGTTTATATTTT
Organism: Abelmoschus esculentus; assembly: GCA_035048815.1. Classification (NCBI taxonomy): domain Eukaryota; kingdom Viridiplantae; phylum Streptophyta; class Magnoliopsida; order Malvales; family Malvaceae; genus Abelmoschus; species Abelmoschus esculentus. Next base: position 2,792,362 of record JAUCBN010000026.1, on the reverse strand, counting down.
TTAAGATGAGATTTTGATTCTATCGTAGTTAGGGTTAATAATGTTTAATAATTTTTTATTTTAGAATTAATTAATTTTTAATATTTTATTTGAATTTTAATTGTTTTATATTTTATATTGGAATAAAATTATATTCTCTCTCTATATATGTATTTGATAGGTTACATTCTATATCATTTAAAATTATATTCCATATATATATATCATAGTTAAATTTTTAACGGTTCAGTCATCAAGCTAGTTAAAAAATAAGCTATTTGTCAAAAAGATATAGGTTAAGGGCTAAATTTATCCCAAAAAAAGAATAAGGGCCAAAACGACAAAAACTGTAAACGTTAAGGGTTAAAATTATCTTTATGCCAAAAATTATTTTAGCTTAATTTAGTGACTGTAATTCAATCAAAATTTATAATAAATTTAGGTTAATTCGGCTAATTAAATAAAATAATTTCGGTTCGATTAATTCGATTAAAGAAAATTCAGTTCGGTTAACGGTTAAAATTTTAAAAAATTTGGTTAATTCGGTTTTGATTAATTTGGTTCGGCCATCGACCAAATTAATCGAATGCTCACCCCTACTTAAATTGGTCTTATTTAATGTAAAATTGACCATTTAATTTAATTTAATTTAATTTAAATCTTATTAAATTAAATTTGACTTCTTGATTTGCTTATTAGATTCTTTTATTTTTGAATTTCTAAATAAATAATTAAAATAAAATAAAAAATAAAATAAAATAGGTAAAATCACGTGACTATAGATGAATATTTGGGTTTGGGAAGGTCGGGAGATATATTTTGGGTCCCATATGTAAATGGGCTATAAACTTATAATTGGATATTTAATAAAATAGATATTTTTAGATTTTGAATTAATGATATTCAAATAAAAAGAGAGGTCGGGAGAAAAAAGCTATTACAGGTGTTTCAGGAAATTATTATAAAAAATAATAAAATTATTAATTAAATAACTTTTTTTTATCAGCATATATGATTCTATTAAAGAAAAAAAATCTTACAAAGTATTAACACATGTCTCATTAAAAAAATTAATCTTAAATTAGAGAAAAAAAAAGTATACAGTAACGGATCTAAAAATATATTTAAAGGTGAACACAAATAAATTTTTAAAACCTTAAGGTGAGCACAAACCTTAAATATTATAAAAATTTAAGGACTAATTTTGTAAAAATTAAAAAAAGCTGAAATATAATTTTAACCCTTAATGTTTATAGTTTTTATCATTTTGGCCCTTACTTTTTATTTGGGATAAATTTAACCCTTAACCTAAGTCTTTTTGACAAATATCTCATTTTTTAACTAACATGATGAACGCACCGTTAAAAATTTAATAATAATGACATACAGTAAACATGTGATAATATATTTTAAATGATATGACATTTAACCTATCAAATACATATGTTTATTCAAATATAAAACATAAAATAATTAAAATTCAAATAAAATATTTAAACTTAATTAAATCTCAAATATTTTGACTATTAAACCTTAAATAATTTTACTACTATTTATTTTTTTATAATTTTGGATTTTTTAGATTTAATTAAAACTCAAAACCTAAAACCTCAAATTTATTAAATTTAAATTTAAATTTAAATCTTGAACTATAAATCAAAACCTTGAACTTTTTAATTTAGATTAAACATTAAAATACCTTAATTTTAAAATAAAATAATAAAATCTCAATTGATTAGTATCAAAATCTCAATTTAGATATGATTTTGATTCGATTGTAGTTAGGGTTGAGAATTTTTAGTATCTTTTTGTTTTAGATTTAATTAATTTTTAATATTTTATTTAAATTTTAATTATTTTATATCTTATATTAAAATAAAATTATATTTCATGTGTATGTATTTGATAGCTTAGTGACATGTTATTTAGAATATATTATCATATGTCACTATTGTTAAATTTTTAATAGTCTAGTAATCGTGTTAGTTAAAAAATAAGATATTTGTCAGAAAGACATAGGTTAGGGTTAAATTATGTAAAAAAAAATGAGAACTAAAATGATTAAATATTTAAATGTTGAAGGTTAAAATTATCTTTATTTCTTAAAAAACTAAGGTAAATATATAAACTCATCGCTATGCACAGATGATAATATTTCAGAAGCAAGAAGCGATATCAACACCAAAAGAAAGAATAATTGAGCAAAAATCCTCTGTCTTTTGAAAATTTTCAAAAAATTAAAATTTTAACCTTAACCTTGGTTTTTATATCCTAAACTTTAAACCCTACACCCTAAAATATACACCGTACCCTTAATTCTCTAAACATAACCACAACTCATAACCTCTAACCATAAACCCTAAACCCTCTAATATAAAACAGAGGCATGAGAAAGAGGTAGATAATTTTCACCCTTTATTATGCCTCCACCCATGTCTCCTGTTAAAAATTTCTAAAGAATTGAATTTTAAACCATAACCTTATTTTTTTATATCCTAAACTCTATACCCTAAAAATATATTTTACCTCTAATTTCCTAAACTCTAACCACAACTCCTAACTTTGAAACCCTAAATCTTCTAATTTAAAGCGGACACATAAATAAAAGTATAGAAAAGAGGCAGACGATTTCCACCGGAATAAATTATTATCTATAGATAATCGAAACAAACGACAACACTTACACTAATAAAACGACACCCCAAACAAAATCAAACGATAAACATAACAATTTTATATAATCATGATCGAACACAACCAAACTAGACAAATCCCTAAACACCTCATCATCAAGCCACAGTTAGAACAACCAAATAACTAACACCTGAATTACCTCAAAATGTGCACTAGTAAACTCATATTCTGTCTTTTAAGGCACTTACAGAAACTCATACAATTCCAAATAAAAAAAATCATCAAGCATTCAATTACTCTTTTAAATCACTGATAACTTAAGATAAAATTTTATCATGTACTACTTTTAATTATCGTTTGATAATGATATATGAAAATAGGTTAAATACACTATAACAAAATTAGTTTATAACGGTGTTTTTTAGCATCGTTAGAACATTTAGAAAAGCGTTGTTAAAACCTGTATCGTAAATACTAGTGGCGTTTATTTTGAAAAACGTGACTAAAGTACATAATCTATAGTGACGTTTAATATCTAAAACACCGCTAATTTCTTGACTATAGTGATGTTTTGTTTTAAAAACACGCTACTTTCAGCTTTTTATAGTTAAATTATTTAACGTTATCGATATAAATGACTTTATTTATTAAGGTAATTATTTTATACATATGTGTTTTTACAAGTACCTTAATTTTAGAGTTTAGAGATTTTATTTAAGATCTAGTGTTTAGGGTTTTAATAGATAAATTTTAAATTTAAAGTTAAAATTTTAAATTTATAGGTTAAAATCTAAATATTTAACCTTATTACTTTAAAAATTATATACAAATCTAATCTAATTTCTGTAAATTTTCAAATTAGTATACCAAACATATTTTTGATTATATATGCAAATCTGTGGGCATGCAAACTAGATACCTATCTAATCTAATTTCTGTGAATTTAAATATTATAATAAATTCAAATTAATTTTTAGGTATAATATTTTAACTATACCTTAATTAGAACCACAAATGAAAGTTTCCAAACAAGTAATTAATGTTTCAGTATAAACGATAACAAATAAGGACAAACACGTAATTTTATGTTAAAAGTAAATTTATAAAATTATAAAGTAAAAATTTTTATGAATATATTTATTTATGATGTTTATGATGGATATATATATTGAATTAAAATTTAATGGGCTTTATTATTAGGGTTTAATACCCATTGGAATTAGGGTTTCTATCTTATGACTATAAATATATTTTACTTTATTTACAACGCACAAAGATGAGTTTTATTGGGAATATGTATAAGATTTAAATATCTTGAGCTTTTGATAGAGAATTTATTTACAACCCGATTTATTGACTATCATTTTAATGAGTTAGTTTACCCAATATTAGGAGGAGAAAATAAATAGCTAGAAAAAGAAATAAGTTAGAATGAATTATCATTTTCTCTTTTTGATCCACGTACTACACAATGTGAACTATAAGTTCAATGGATAATTCATTTAGCAAATCAATTGCCAGATGATTTGCTGACCCTAAAAGAGTGACTAAGTCACGTATACCAGCTATGAATGCTCTGATTAAATTTGATATCATGGAAGGATAAACTCTAGTTTCTAATGGGTCTAACTTACGCTTAAAACGTAGTAGACAAGTAAGTTCCAAAGATAAGAGATCCTCGAAAAAGAGAAAGAACTATATTTTATGATAGTCTGATCGAGGAATCAATGATTATAAAAATCTCTAGAAGAGATTAAATGGTCTCCAACAGAGACATTGACATGACTCAGGTACCTGATAATAAAAAGATCTCAATAGATTATGTCATGTCTGATAATAAGTGGAATTGAAATTAAATCGACGTTGTTAATATATTTGCATGCAATATAGCACTAGAGATTTTATTTGATGATGTGGATCATGAATCATTGTCAATTGGGCAATGTAAACAAAGAAATGATTAGCCAACATGAAAGAGGCAATTGAGGCGAAACTAAAATCTCTTTTGAAAAGAGAAGTATTTGGGCCTATAGCTCGTACATTGAAATGTGTAAAGCTCGTGGATATAAACGATCCTTTGTGAGAAAGAGAAATCAAAAGGAGAAATCATGAGATATAAGCTCATTTGGTTGCACAAGGACTCTCACAAAAACATGAAATTGATTATGAGGAAAATATATTTCTCGGTGGTGAATGCAACTACTTTTAGATTTTGATCAATCTGACAATAAATAAAATTACTTGGTTTCTGCCTAATGGATATTGTTACATCATATTTGAATGGGCCTCTTGACAGTAATATTTACATGAAACTTTCGGAAAGATTTAGATTTCCATAAGCAGTTCATTCAACTTCTCGAGAATATTATTCAATCATATTGAATATATCTTTTTATGTATTGAAAAAATTTAGGCGTATTTGGTATGATCGCCTCATTGAATACTTATTAGCATAATGCTATATGAATTGTTTAATTTTTCCGAGCATTTTTATTAAGAGGTTTAGCTCTGGATTTTTATTGTTGTCGATGATTTTAATATAGTTGAGACTCGTGAAGAGATCTCCTTAAATCCTTGTGCATCAATCGATATATAAAAAAATATTGAAAGAGACTTTACATGCATAATGCATATCTATTGATCACCCTTATGATTGTTGCTAGGTCTCTTACTGTAAACAAAGATTTTTCGCCTCACGAAAAGGGTAATGATATTTGATGCGTGTTAGATATACGTAATTTTAGTGCAAGTGAACACGTCGCCAAGTAATAATATGATGAGTATCAAGTATCGTCTCCTCAGGGATTGGTATACTTAATATGCTTTCCTTGATCTTCTTGCTCTGTAAAAAAAACAAAATAAAAACACAAGTAAATGGATTGTGATTAATCTAAATAATAAAAACTAAATAAAGATAGAAAATTAGATAAAGAAAGTGACTAGGATCCAGTTGTGTATAGTGGATTTAATCAACTCGTTCTTGTTCAATGTAATTGTACAACACTGCCTTAGCAGTATCGCAGATTACTGCCTCGAAAGTGAAGATACTGGTCTGTCTCGATAATCTCTTGCTCTTGGGCAGACTTTACCAAAGTTCGGTAGATGACTCGACTTATCCCTAAGTTGAAGTACTATTAATGACCAGTCTTTGATGATACCACCCAGCGTGAATCAATTATAATCACCAACCAATCTCACACTTCTATTAGTCGCTAAAACTCTAAACCTATCCCTAGGCCGAGTTAGTGTTCCATGATAGAAACACTATACTTATTACTTTTTTGAATCTAACTCTCCCGATATTAGATAAATGGATGACTTACAAACTTCTCTCCGAAGCTTGAATGTAAGAACAAGGAATGACAAGGAACAAGCAAACTTTGATATTTTATTGCATTGGAAATAAGAAACGAAGTTTGACTTCCTCACACTAATACTTTACAACCTTCACCTAAGCCTAAACAAAATTAGAACATAATGTAGAAAACAAAAACTAAAAGTTCTGAATCTAATTCTATATTCTAAGCTATGCTCTTCCCTTGGACGGTTATGCCTTATATAGGCTTGGCCTAGGGAAAACATTTCCTAAGTAGAATACAACTTGGAGTAGGGAACAAGTTATGTACATAGGTCAAATATTTCCAAGTTTATTCCTTCTAGAAAGCTTTTCCCGCGTGGCTTTGTTTTTGGGCTTTCCTCTTGTTATCCAGCTCCGATCCTTGGGCTTCTTGTCCAACAACGTTCTCCTCATTTTTCTCCTAAGCTTGCCTATCATATTGCTACTTGTCCTATGCTGCCTCGGCATCAGGTCCCGCCTCGGCCTCATTTTGCTACCGTGACAATACTTCTTACTACACAGACATAAAAATGCAGTAAAGTATACATTTTCTGTAAATATTATCTTTAATCGCATAATCCCTAAATATATCACATTAAGTCTATGCATTGGTCCAAGTAGGTGTACAATTGATGATTAATGCCTATGAAAAGTGTAGAAAGTGATAGTAAGTTGAGCACTTATCAATATTCTTGGTCTAAAACACAATATACACATTATTTAATCTTAAAGCATCTTATCTTAGCTGGTCCAGAAATATTATTTAAGTGCTACGAGATCATTACCTTTAAATAATTGTTATACATGAGACAAAACCGAAATATGTGTTTGGCTAAACATATCCTAAAGATATGTAAATGTTTTTCATAAGATAAGATGCAAGCTATCTTGTACAAAGATAATACAAAATTTATATTTCAAAGTGGATATATCAAATATGATAAAACGAAACATATTTCTTCAAGTTTTGTCCCTCATAATTTTCAGATGAATAGTATTTAATGAATCATTTCAAGCAATGATTTGGAAAATTTATCCACTAGTGCATGATTTACTTCAACATTTAAAGATTGTATTCAATATTGGATTATGAAGATGCAAAGATCTTATGTGATATTTCATGAGGGGGAGTAAATACACGTTGTACTTTTTTTTCCTTAACCGAGGTTTTATCCCAATGGGTTTTCCTGGTAAGGTTTTTAATGAGGCAACATGTTATGAGTATCAAAGATGTGTACTCTTTTCCCTTCACTAAGAATTTTTTCCCACATGGTTTTTGTCTTAGTAAGATTTTAACGAGGCACATTATCTTTATGGATATCCAAGGGGGAGTGTTATGAATATATTTATTCATGGTGGATATCCATATATTGAATTAAAGTTTAATGGGATTTATTATTAGGGTTTAATATCCATTGAAATTAGGGTTTTCATTTTATGCCTATAAATATAGACTTTTGGATAAAGCATTGTACACAACCCTACTTTGAGAATATAATACAAATCTCTCTCTTTTGTCTTTCATCTTTGTTCTCCTACCTTGTTCTTATATTTTACTTTATTTACAACAAAAATAAAATTTTAATAAAAATTTTAAATTTTTAAGAGGCGATTTCTCTTTTAATCCTCACTTGGTTCATCCCTAATAACAAAGGCAAACACCAAAAATACTTGCAAATGGCAGCTAAATTTGGCCTTGGCCTTGACCTCAAGCTTTTGGGGACATTTCTTATGTTCCTTGTGTTACAACCTTTTGCAGCTACGTCTAGAACCCTGAAACTCGCATTTGTTCAACCGATTTCTAATGGCATAGGAGGAAGGCGTGGCATGTTCCATAGAATTACCAGTTCTTCAATGGGACACACCTAAATGGGAAAACTTCTTGGTGACCTATGGTTTCTTGTCTAGTTCCCTTTATTTCGTCCGGTTTAAATTTGACAATGGTGAACGATACCGTGACAACGACATTCAAAGTATGGGAAGCTGATGTTCCAAAATTTACGTTCAAAAAGGTAGAACCAAGCAATACATCTAATATTAAAATTGTGTTCACTAGGATTAATAATGGCAGCCGATATGGTTTTGCTTATCCACCATCGAATGAGACGCTTCTACTCGATAAAAGTCACACGAACTGCAATACCGGTTCTACTCCAGCAAGGAAACAATTAGACTTGTAATCTAGTGTCATGCATGAAATAGGACATACCCTCGGCCTTCGTCATAGTACAAATCATTCTCCAGTCATGAATAACGCACTTATTTCTAGAACTACCAAAAAGGTCCTTGCCCAAGATGACAAGGATGGCATAAAGATGTTATATGCCTAGCATAATAGACCTTGCTTCACTCAAACTTTCATACTTCTCGAAGCTTAGTTATATCATATTAAATAAGTGATGAAATGATCAGAATATGAACTGTTATGTAAGCTTAAAGCTTTAGTTCTTTTGTAAGGTATGAAAAGTTTATCAAATATAACTGCACTGAACGAGGGTGAGGCTAAAAAGAGCTCCAAAAAGGAGCCTAAAAGAACCCCCACTAATAAGGGGAAATTGGGAACCGGTTACCAACCGGTTCCATTATTAACCATTTTTTTTATAAATGATGGTTACCCAATTCATTCCTATATATTCGAATAAAAATTATACGAATAAAAATATTTGAATAAAATATATAAAAATAAAAATATTTATATAATAAATATTTGAATAAAAATATTCATATAATAAATATTCGAATAAAAATATATGAATAAAAATATTGTACACAAACCTTACAAAATATACACAATGGCTTACGAAAACCGTAAGGAAAAATAAATGTACACAAATGTAGGCGTGTAAATGAACTCCACGATTGCATGCAAGTATACACGTTCAAGTTATAGTATAAATGTATCGAATCCACAGAGATTGGTGTGCCTTTCGGATTTTAATCTCTTGCACTGTAAAAATAAAAACACAATTTGTTTTAGAAGGTAGTATCGAAATAAACTGAAATAATGAATGAGCAAATAAAATAGTTGAGATAATGATTGAGAAACGAGGCCGGGTTATTCCGAATTATGAATGATTGTCAAATGATTTTGTCTTCGTGAATGGGTGCTCGCACCACCCTACTTGCTGAGGCAATTGGGATCAATCGATTGCTTATGGCATTTCTCCGAGTTGTCAGTTCGTAGATTGTTTGGGCAATGGCGACGAGGGAATTGCCTGGGCAATGTTGGGCAACTATCCTTGAGGTTCGGAAAAGCGTAGCTTTTCTTAGACATTGAAATCCTACACTTATCCCTAAGTTGGATTTGTTCTTTCGCACTTGGATTGAACCATATCTACTCGTTTCGTGAACCTAATCCTCCCGAATCTGGATAAATAGATCGTTTATCGAGTCCTCTCTCGATTCTCTCGCAAACAAGTTTAAACGCCAAGAGTAGATAAACCCCAATTAAGAATATATCAAACACTTAAATAAAATCACACTAAATATTCATAACATAGAAATAACCCAAGCCAATTAAAATTAGTTCATGGCTGGGCAATAGTTGTCGAATAATATTCCTCTCATCACTCAAAATAAAAAGAGACAAAGAAAAACAACTGTCACTCGCTTCCTCTCGATCTCTCGCTCCAACCTCTCTCTATTCTTCTTGGACGCCAAACCCTCTTTTTAATGGAGATCTTCAGTCCACAAAGTTAAAGAAATAATATAGACATGGAAATAATCAAGTCAGAATATTTCTCTTTCCAATATATATTTCCTTCTTTGCTTGCTCCTTCAATCTTTCTATATCTTCTTTCCATAGATAGCTCTCCATCAAAGATTTCCTCCTGCAAATAAAGAAATAAACCACAACAACATCTTTTCTTCTGAAAATAACCAAAAATAACCAAATAAGGAAATAAAGTGACAATTAATTAATATGCATAAAAATATGAACTTATAACTAATTAAATGCTTAAATAAAACAATAACCATGAGTAAAAAAGGAACTAAAAATAGTAAATTATAACACTTAACACCCCCCAAACTCAAGTTGTTGCTTGTCCTCAAGCAAATGCAAACCTACAATTAATTGTCAGGGCATTCAATCTTCAACACATGCTTTAAAGTTAAACTTCAAATCCTCAAAATCGGGGCACAAAGTATGAATACCTTAAAGTTTTTCAAAATACAAATAAATCTTCTAGAGTCAAACTATAATGCTCGTGATGAGTATGTGCATGGTGTGAACAAGTTGAGATTCAAGATTCTATGTGACAAAAAAGTTTTTAAAAAAAATTGTCTGGGCATTAATCTTACTAGAGCCGGTTTCGGGCACCTCTAGCATCTAAGTGATTCATTCAAAGTTATCAACTAGAGCCAGTTTTCGGGCACCTCTAGCGATTCATTGACGCACACTAACTAGAGCTGGTTTTGGGTACCTCTAGAGTGATATTGCTTATCTTCTTCTTCTTTTTTTTAAGAAAATTGCCCAAGATTCTAGCAACCTAAAATCACAAAATTTCTATAAACCCACAAGTCACAACCGTGTAAAAAGATTCAGCATTATAGTAAGATTTTAAATTCTTCCTATGCAAATCTAAAACTAAAGATAAATTCAATTAAGTGCAAATGACATAATCTCATCATTGGTTATCCATCAAATTTAAAGCAAATATATCAAATTGAAATTTCTGACAAGTAATATATGCAACTATATGCAACATGAAGGATGATGAATACAACTAATATGACTGACTCAAGGTGAATACCCCCCCAAACTCGAGATGGGCATTATCCTCAATGCATGCAAAAAATAAAAATAAAAATAAAAAAATATATGAAAATGAACTAATTGTCACCTGAAGTATTCAACTTCCTTGTGGCCATCAATTTTGCTTTCTTTCCCGTGCGTGGTGGCTAAGTTCGTACTACCGATTGAACTGGAACCTTTTCCTTTTGCTCCTCATCGCTAGAGGGGACTCTCCTCGTCCGTCTCGGCAATGATATGGGCTTTGCGCTTTGATTTCTGCTGCTCCATGGGCGGAGAGATCATTGGTTCTAAAATTGTATCATTGGAATCTTTAAAACTCTACAACGAATCCGTGTCGCTTTGGTCTTTCACTGGCTTTTTCCCTTTATCAAGAACGTCAGTGTTCATGCCCTCGTCAGTTGTTGGAACAGGGGAAGATGCCTTGGCAATTTCTGTTGCCTTGATAAGAGTGGTTGTTGGTGCAGGAGTAGTTGCCGGGGCAAGAGTGGTTTTCGTGGAAACCAAATTGGCAGAAAATACTGGGAACGACACAATGCATTCTGGAAATTTTTCGAGGATCACCTGATACATAGCATACGTGTACTCTTTCATGAACTGCATAAAGTGTAGTTGCTCATCCTTCATTCGAGCCAATTGATCTTTGATAGGGCGTAACATATCAGCAACTTGCTCCTTAATTCCCGATAGGATTGCCTCTCCAAGTGTAGGGGCATCAGGACTTGTCGAGGCAATTTTCGTTGCTTGGGCACTCGCAGATGGCATACCCTTCTTCAGCATTTGTCCTTCCTCCTTCGATTTCTCCTCTCCCATGACCTTCAAACAACGTTTCTTGTTCCATCATCTTTTTGTCGGCAAGCGTATATCTCGTCACAAATGATTTACCCCACGTTGATTGAACGTTTTTTGCTTCGGGTATAACCTGAATTCGATTCACTATTCCTTTTAGAGATCCTGTGTTCCACTCGTTCCCTTCAATAGTGAGATTACGCAATACCTCTTCCGCTTTATCCCTCGTCATCTTGTCGACAAAGAGTTGATGTTTATCACTCTTAATGTACATGCTAAAGAAGCTATTGATTGCCGCGACATCTAAGAAAATTGCCTTTCCACGAACAAAAACAAGTGGGTTATCTTGATTTGTGACATGTGCATAAAATTCCCTTACCCAAGTGACATTCGGTGGTTCTCTCTGTTGGCAAAAGATTTACCACTTGTGATTCTTGATAATCTCATAAATACCGGAACTGAGCCCATAGTCTTTGCATGACATATCATACTCAAAACCTTGTTCTTCCCACACTTTTCGATTGACAAATTTCTTGTTAAATCGATCCTCAATGCCCGTCGATGCAAATCTTCGGTAGGATGGTTCGGATGAAAAACTCGGATTTGCAACCTTCTTAATATTCATTGCCATGTAGAGAAGTTTGAGAGTTTTAGGAAAATAGAACTTGGAAGTGAGAAAGAAAATAGAAAGATGAAGAAGAAGGCTTGCTTGGGTTTATGGTTTCATAGGAAAGAAAAGAGCTTGGATAGATTGTGTATGGAATCAAGAAGGAAAATAATGATGGAAAGTGTGGTGATTGGGTGAAGGTGGCGAAAAGGGTATGATTGAAAGAGGGGAAATTTTTATTTTAGATTTGAAAAGGGAAGGAGGAAAGTTTTGGTGGGAAAATCTTGGAAAGGTTTGGGTAAGACTTTTTGATTCAAATATGACAACTTCTTCAAATCTTTCCAAATCTCAACCAAATCTTCCATGATCAAAAACTTCCTAAAATTCAAAAAAAAAATCAAAACAAGATTATTTAAATAATGAGAGAATATTTATTCAATAAAGGAAATAAATAAAAACCAAATTATTAAAATACAAAAAATAAAAATAAATAAAAACAAAATTATTTAAATAATGTCTAAAAAAATGCAAGAAAATTAAAAATTACTAAAGAAGTGCATAATTATGCTTCTTCTAAAGTAACCCCATCCTTTTCTTCTTCAACATTGGCATTGGTGTACTGCTTCATCTTTTCCCATTGAATTTAAACTCTCTTCCATCAATTGTGGACTTGATTATCACTGCACCATGTGAAAATGGCTTAACAACCTCAAACGGTCCGGACCATGTGGACTTAAGTTTTCCTGGAAAAAGCTTCATCGTGAATTAAAAAGAAGAACTGGTTGTCCAGGCATAAAATGTCGCGGCATCAACTTCTTGTCGTGCCAACGGTTAGTTTTCTCCTTGTAGATTTTTGCATTGTCATAAGCCATTGCACGAAATTCCTCAATTTCATTCAGGTCTAGCAACCGTTTTTGACCAGCACTCTCCCAATTCATGTTCATTGTTTTAATGGCACAATATGCCTTATGCTCAATTTCAACCGGAAGATGGCATGATTTTCCATAGACGAGTCGATAAGGTGACATGCCCAAAGGAGTGTTAAATGTCGTGCGATATTTCCAAAGCGCATCATCAATTCTAAGCGACCAATCTTTCCTAAAAGGATTTACCACTTTCTCAAGGATGCTCTTTAATTCTCGGTTAGAAATTTATGCTTGCCCGTTGGTTTGAGGATGATATGCAGTGGCAATTCGATGTGTTACTCCAAGGTTCTGCAACATTGTGGCAATTAATTTGTTATCAAAATGCTTACCACCATCACTAATTATTGCCCTTGGCATTCCAAACCGTGTGAAAATATTCTTGTGAAGAAATTTTCGAATAGTCTTGGCATCATCTTTCTGACAAGCTGTAGCTTCAACCCATTTAGAAACATAATCTACAACAAGTAAAATATAAACATTACCAAAAGAAGATGAGAAAGGTCCCATGAAATCTATACCCCACACATCGAACAGTTCGACTTCTAGGATATTTTGAAGTGACATCTCATGTCTTTTGGAAATATTTTCCGTCCTTTGACAACGATCACATTGCGTGTAAAATTCATGGGAATCTTTATATAATGTGGGCCAATATAATCCAAATTGTAACACTTTAGCAGTTGTTCGTATTCTACCAAAATACCCTCCATAAGATGAAGAATGACATTGCCGAAGCACATGTTGTTGTTCTTCATCTGGAACACATCTTCGGATAACCTGATCTGCATATTGCTTAAACAAAAGAGGCTCGTCCCAATAATAACGCTTAACATTATGTAGGAACCGCTTCTTTGCATGATAAGAAAGATCATAAGGTATACACAGCCAACTAAAAAATTCATAAAATCGATATACCATGGTGTTGCCGAGGAAATCATTAATTTTTCATCCGGAAACGTATCATCAATCTCCCATGGATTATCTTCACTATTTTCTTCTTCTAGCCTTGACAAATGATCGACCACCTGATTTTTCGTTCCTTTCTTATCCTTAATCTCGACATCAAATTCTTGCAAAAGCAAAATCCAACGAATTAGACGAGGTTTGACATCTTTCTTGGCAATCAAGTATTTAATTGTCGAATGATCAGTATGGACAATTACCTTAGTACCAATTAAATAGGAACGAAATTTATCAAATGCAAACACTACTGCCAGTAATTTCTTTTCTGTGGTTGTGTAATTTAGTTGGGCATCATTAAGGGTTTTACTGGCATAGTAAATCACATGAAAGATATTACCTTTCCTTTGGCCTAAAACTGCACCTACAGCAAAGTCACTTGCATCATACATTATTTCGAATGATAAAGACCAATCAGGTGGTACCACAATTGGTGTCGAGGCAAGTTGCTTCTTCAAATTTTGAAATGTCGTATTACATGATTCATCAAAGTCAAAAGTTTTATCCTGCTCAAGCAAATTACACAAAGGTTTAGAAATCTTTGAAAAATTATTAATAAACCTTCGATAAAAACCTGCATGCCTGAGGAAGCTTCGAATTCCTTTGGTTGTGGTTGGTGGTGGCAATCGCTCTATAATCTCCACCTTTGCCCGATCAACTTCAATTCCCTTAGATGAAATCTTGTGACCGAGAACAATTCTTTCATCTACCATAAAATGGCATTTCTCCTAATTGAGAACTAAATCCGATTATTCACATCTTGTCAAGACTTTTTTCTAAATTGCCTAGGTAATTTTTAAAATTGTCTCAAAAAACAGAAAAATCGTCCATAAAAATTTCTAAGAAATCCTCCACCATATCCGAAAAAATAGCCATCATACACCTTTAAAATATTGTCGGAGCGTTGCATAAACCAAACGGCATTCTCCTGAACGCATACGTTCCATATGGGCAAGTGAATGTCGTCTTCTCCTGATCACTTAGTGCTATGGCAATCTGGTTGTATCCTGAGTATCCATCAAGAAAATAATAAAATGGTTTTCCTGCAAGAAGGTCAAGCATCTGATCAATAAAGGGCAAAGGAAAATGATCTTTTTTAGTGGCTTTGTTTAACTTACGGTAATCAATGCAAACTCTTCAACCTGTAACAGTTCTAGTTGGAATCAATTTATTATTTTCATTGCTTACCACAGTCATACCTTCCTTCTTCGGCACACAATGTATCGGACTTACCCATGTACTATCGGAGATAAGATATATAATACCGGCATCAAACCATTTGATGATTTCCTTCATAACAACCTTCTTCATAGCTGGATTAAGTCTCCTTTGCGTCTCAATTGATGGCTTATGATCTTCTTCCAAAATGATTTTGTGCATACACATTGTCGGACTAATTCCTTTTAGGTCAGCAATCGTCCATCCCAAGGCTCTCTTATGCCTTTTCAACATGTCGATCAATAATTGCTCTTCTTGCTGTGGCTGCAACTTAGAAGATATTATAAAAGGCAATGAATCATTATTTCCCAAATAAACATATTTCAATTGCCTTGGCAATGGATTTAGTTCTAGAGTTGGAGGTTCCTCAATGGATAGTTTTGATATCTTACCTCCCTTATCTGAATAATCAACTGGCTCGAAGAATTTACCAGGCCAACTCACTAACAAATTGACTTTAGGTTGTTCTTCGTCCCTTGGTTCAGCAAGTTCTTCATGTTCTTCCGATTCGGCAATGGAACTGCCAAGGCAATTTCAAGGATAACATTTTCAACTCCAAAATTAAATTCTTCAGTCGCTTGGATGATCTTGCATTCCTCAAGATCATCCACATGCTTAAGAGTACGAAACACGTTGAGCTTTACTTGCTGATCGTTAACTCGCATCGCCAGTTCTCCTTTTTTGACATCAATCAACGTCCTCCCCGTTATTAAAATTGGTCTCCCAAGAATGATTGGTACACGTCCGTCTGCTTCACAATCCAAAACAATAAAATCAGCAGAAAAAATGAACTTATCAACCCTTATCAACATGTCTTCAATTTTCCCTTCTGGATGCACATACGACCTATCGGCAAGCTATAACATCAAAGTGGTGGGTCTAGCCTTACCAATTCCCAATCGTTTGAAGAGCGATTTCGGCATAAGATTGATACTCGCCCCAAGATCGCATAATGCTTTCCCTGCATAGTGATTTCCGATTGAACATGGAATTATGAAACTACTTGGATCTTTTAACTTCGGTGGCATCTTGTTGTGCAACATGGCCATACATCTCTCCGTCATGGCAATAGTTTCAAACTCACCTAACCTCGTTCTCTTAGAAACAATATCCTTGAGAAATTTTGCGTAATTCGGCATTTGCTCTATCGCCTAGACCAACGGCAAATTGATATGCACTTGTTTTAGAATATCCAAAAACTTCTTGAATTGATATTCTTGTTTCTACCGTTGAAGCCTCTGTGGAAAAGATGGTGGCAATCGGATATCTTCAATCTTCTCATTCGTTTGAAATTTAAGAGAGGGTAATGCCAAGGCATCAGGACTTGCCACAGCATTTTCTGATTCTTCCTTTTCATCTTCTTTTTGTTTTGGTTTCGGCTTCATTGGAGGTTCATTTTCCTACACAGATTCATCGTTAATCCTTAATCCATTTCGAGTTGTGATTACCTTACATTGCTCATGGCCAATTCCTTTAGTTATCTCAGTGTTGCTAGGTAAACCGCCCGGTGGTCTTGTGTTCATATTTTGTGCAAATTGGCCCAATTGCGTCTCCAAAACTTTGAGCGTTGCTTCATGATTTTACAACCTCATCTCAGTCCTGTTCATGAAAACATTAGTTTTTTTTCATTATTGACAATTATAGATTCAGTCCTTGTCATAAAAGCATCAAGTCTATCTTCCAAAGAACTAGGTAGCGTCGATTGCTGCGGAAACTGTTGCCGAGGCATATGTTGCTGAAATCCCGATACTTGTGTGCTCGAACTTCCCGGATTGAGAGTGTTATTCGGGTTGCTCCAAAAAAATTGGGATGCTTCTTCCAGGCCGTACTATAGGTATTTGACATTGCATTATTCCGATTATAATTCCTCACATAAAAACTTGACTCTGGATTCTGCAAACACTCAGAAGAATCATGGTCACCATAACATAAATCACAAAAAGAGTTCAATACCTTGATTTCTTTTGTGTTACTTGGACGCTGCATGTTCATAACCAGATTCGTTAAGGTAGCCAATTGTGAAGCAATTGCACTCGATGCATCACTGTCAGTGTTATTTCGTCTAATTCATCCTCGTCTAGCATTGGGGAATTGGTAATCATTCTTTGCCACGTGATTCAAGATTTCCATTGCTTCTTCTGCCGATTTTTCTAAGAATACCCCATTTACCGAGGCATCTAACATCATCCGAGTTGGCATATTTACGGCATTATAGAACATCGTCACTTGAGTCCATAATGCAAATCCATGCATGGGACATTTGCATAAGAGTTCACTATATCGTTCCCATGCTTCGTACATCGCCTCGTCATCACCCTATCGAAAAGAAGTGATTTCGTTATGTAATCTATCGGTTAAGCTTGTAGAACTAAATCGAGCAATAAAATTACGATATAATTCCATCCAAGTTCCTACAAAACCGGATGGAATACTATTAAACCATGTTTTCACTCTGTCTTGTAATGAATATGGAAATAATTTTAATCTTAAAACATCCTCGTGAACTCCCTGAATCTTGAATAAATTATAAATCTCCACGAAAGACTTGAGATGTTGTCGAGCGTCTTCAGTTGCCGATCCGCCGAATTTCCCAATTGTATTGATCATACTGAACATTACTGGCTTTAACTCGAAGTGTGCCGTTTCAATTTCAGGTGCAATAACTCCTGGATTTAATCCGTTGAGATCTTCTTCCAAATAATCTCTAATGGATCTTCGTTCTATACGAACTGGTTGTTTCCCATCTATGTCATCACCCATTGCCGCGGCATGTTGATTGCCGATAAGAGGAACAAGATCTGTCATTGTTGCTCTTTGTTCACGTCTCCTCCTACGAAATACTTATTCAATTTCAGGTTTAAATGAATGCTCTTCTAATGATGGTCTTGCCCTGGTCATACACAGCAACAAAACCAAATTTGTAAATTCTTTGAATCCTAAAAATAATTAAAAACTAAAAATAAAAAGCAAGAAATTAAAAGCAAAGTCACTATTGCCAATCCCCGGCAACGGTGTCAAAAACTTATAGGCGTGTAAATGAACTCCGCGATTGCGTGCAAGTGTACACGTTCAAGTTATAGTATAAATGTATCGAATCCACAGGGATTGGTGCGCCTTGTGGATTTTAATCTCTTGCACTGTAAAAATAAAAACACAATTTATTTTAGAAGGTAGTATCGAAATAAACTGAAATAATGAATGAGCAAATAAAATAGTTGAGATAATGATTGAGAAACGAGGCTGGGTTATTTTGAATTATGAATGATTGTCGAATGATTTCGGCTTCATGAATGGGTGCTCGCACCACCCTACTTGTGGAGGCAATTGGGATCAAACGATTGCTTATGGCATTTCTCCGAGTTTTCAGTTCGTAGATTGTTTGGACAATGGCGACGAGGGAATTGCCTGGGCAATGTTGGGCAACTATCCTTGAGGTTTGACAAAGCGTAGCTTTTCTTAGACGTTGAAATCCTATACTTATCCCTAAGATGGATTAGTTCTTTCGCACTTGGATCGAACCATATCTACTCGTTTCGTGAACCTAATCCTCCCGAATCTGGATAAATAGATCATTTATCGAGTCCTCTCTCGATTCTCTCACAAACAAGTTTAAACGCCAAGAGTAGATAAACCCCAATTAAGAATATATCAAACACTTAAATAAAATCACACTAAATATTCATAACATAGAAATAACCCAAGCCAATTAAAATTAGTTCATGGCTGGGCAATAGTTGTCGAATAATATTCCTCTCATCACTCAAAATAAAAAGAGACAAAGAAAAACAACTGTCTCTTGTTTCCTCTCGATCTCTCGCTCTAGCCTCTCTCTATTCTTCTTGGACGCCAAACCCTCTTTTTAATGGAGATCTTCGGTCCACAAAATTAAAGAAATAATATAGACATGGAAATAATCAAGTTAGAATATTTCCCTTTCCAATATATATTTCTTTCTTTGCTTGCTCTTTCAATTTTTCCGTATCTTCTTTCCATAGATAGCTCGCCATCAAAGATTTCCTCCTGCAAATAAAGAAATAAACCACAGCAGCATCTTTTCTACCGAAAATAACCAAAAATAACCAAACAAGAAAATAAAGTGAAAATTAATTAATATGTATGAAATGATGAACTTATAACTAATTAAATGCTTAAATAAAACAATAACCATGAGTAAAAAGGGAACTAAAAACAGTAAATTATAACATTTAACAACAAATCCTTACAACTTCTCACCATGAGCTAAAAGAGCCCATCCAAAGGTAAGGATTTGTGTACATACACAATTTACTACGAGAATACATAAATTGGTACAAGAAATGTAAGGATTTGTGTATGTACACAATCTTTATAAAATATACACAAATGTTTACGAAAATTATAAGGAAAAAGGTATGTATACAAATCCTTACCCTTGGATGGCCTTTTTTAGCTCATGGTGAGAATTTGTAAGGATTTGTGTACATACTTTTTTTCTTACGGTTTTCGTAATCCATTGTGTATACTTTGTAAGGAATTGTGTACATACACAAATCCTTACCATTTTTGTGCCATATTATGTATACTTGTAACTAATTGTGTATGTACACAAATCCTTACCTTTGGATGACCTCCTTTAGCTCATGGTGAGAAGTCGTAAGAATTTGTGTACATACCTTTTTTCTTATGGTTTTTGTAAGTCATTGTGTATACTTTGTAAGAAATTGTGTACATACACATCCTTATCTTTTTTGTGTCATATTATGTATACTCGTAGCCAATTGTGTATGTACACAAATCCTTACCCTTGGATGACCTCCTTTAGCTCATGGTGAGAAGTCATAAGGATTTGTGTACATACCTTTTTCCTTCGGTTGTATATGTACACAAATCCTTACCTTTAGATGGCCTCCTTTAGCTCATGGTAAGAAGTCGTAAGGATTTGTGTATATACCTTTTTCCTTACGATTTTCGTAAGTCATTGTGTATACTTTGTAAGGAATTGTATATATACACAAAACCTTATAATTATTGTGTCATATTATGTATACTCGTAGCTAATTGTGTATGTACACAAATCCTTACCCTTAGATGACCTCCTTTAGCTCATGGTGAGAAGTCGTAAGGATTTGTGTACATACCTTTTTCCTTACGATTTTCTTAAGTCATTGTGTATGTACACAAATCTTTACCCTTAGATGGCCTCCTTTAGCTCATGGTGAGAAGTCGTAAAGATTTGTGTACATACCTTTTTCCTTACGATTTTCTTAAGCTATTGTATATACTTTGTAATGAATTGTGTACATACACATATTTTTACTATTTTTGTGCTAATTTATGTATACTCGAGGCCAATTGTATATGTACACAAATCCTTACCCTTGGATGGCCTCCTTTAGCTCATGGTTTCGAAGTCGTAAGGATTTGTGTACATAACTTTTTCCTTACGGTTTTCTTAAGCCATTGTGTATACTTTGTAATGAATTGTGTGCATACACAAATTTTTACCATTTTTGTGCCAATTTATGTATTCTTGTAGTGATTTATGTATGTACACAAATCCTTACGTTTATAACAATTTATGTATGTACCGTTTTTTTACAGTTTTTGTAAGGATTTATGTACATACACAAATCCTTACATTTATAACAATTAATGTATGTACCGTTTTTCTTACAGTTTTTGTAAGAAATTATGTATATAGTTCATAACCATTATGTACACAAAATGACCAGATAAACCGGTCAAGGTTTTTTTAGGCCTTTTTTAAGGGACTTCTCCTAGAATCACCCACTCGAATGATCTATGATATAACTGCTTTGATTGAACTCGAATGATCTGATATAACTGCTTTGATTGGACTCAAGAGATAAAGAGAGTCTTTAGTCATACGTGTCTAGTTGATTTTCGAGTATGTATTAAGCAAGAAAGTTATGTACAAAGAAGTGTTCATATTTATTGATTAAAATGAATACAACAAAGTGATAATGTACAAACTCTTGAACATACAAGAAATGCAAGGGACATGAGTTATTTCCAACGGAAATTTATATTGTTCGAATTCTTCATTTTTCTTGAAGCATTCGTGTTCCATGCTCATATTGAACACATGAATATGGAACCTCCAATGATCTTCGGAATCCGAATAATATGTCTATTGAGCTTTTCCACCATTCATGTCCAATCTGCATGTCTAATAGCCACAATACCTCTTCTTTAGAATAGGCAGCATCACAAAAGTCCAGCTCAATGCCAAAAACATCCATGGTGCCATCTTTGAAAACATCCGTGACACCGTCGTTTCCATCTTCTAGGAAAAACAAGGAAATCCATGCCCGAATTCCCGAAATAAAGGGATAATTGGGAGAGAAGACAAGGAAGTCAAAAGCTAGAGCCCTTGAAGCTGTACGATCTATGTAATCAAACAATGATTTATCAATTATACAAGCAACTTTATTCGAGTCCTTCCGCCCCACAAGCACCGAAACACTCACATTCTGGCTACAAGGAACGGTGAACCTTGGGTTAACAGGTAAGATCATCTTGTACTCAGGACTCTCAAGATGAAACTTGAGCATCTCACAGATTCCATCCGGTGGGGTCTTGAATCCTCTCTGGAGGATAGGACCCGGGACAACTTCGGAGAAAATCAATTTATCTTCACTCCATATGTCAATGAAGAATTCCAATTCGTCAAAGGAAAGTCTTGGAGGGGGAAGTGTTCGCTGATACCGCCGTCTATAAAACGTTTGATACAGTCTATAGTAGGTTACAGTAGGAGGATTGAGCTGTTTTTCAATCGAAGGCCATCTCTTCGCACATACACATTTCCAGAAGTAATCATCTTTAGCTATGTGTCTCCATTCCTTACAAACCACCATGCAAGCTGCAAGGTCTACGCCATCTAAAAGGGGGAAAACAACCTTCAAAGCTTCTTCTAATGACATTTTTGGATTGCAAACTGACTATCAGAAGCCTAATGATGATAATTTGCTCCAACAAAAGGGAAAAGGTGTAATAGAACCAAAAGTCGACGGCTTCCTGTGAAAGGAAATTAAGTTTCAAATGTCAAAGCATGAAAGCAATGAGATTAAGTTTCAAATGTCAAAGCATCAACGGATTGATACTAAGCTCAACACATGAATGTTGCCGATGTTTGTGCGGTAAGATGTCCGAATTATGGAGCCTGAAACATTAAATGATGCACTCAACAGAAAAGATAGCATAAAGGGTATTGCAATTGCAACTATCTTCAAAACTAAATCATTCTTTCAGGCAACAAGGTCTGTCCTAAACAAGTTCATGTCTCTTCCTCAAGTTAGATACAAGCATATTGAACTGGAAAACGACTCGGTCGGATCAATAAACTCAACCGCAAATGGAATTTGTACCATGTCAACTTACATCGACGCCGAAGCTAAAATCTATGATCTTAAACCCAACCCTTACCTACTGGCCAGATACACATCATAATACACATATGCAAAGAGAAAAACACACACATCAAGTGAATTTAAAGCATCAATTTACCAATATTAACAATTCAACGACATTATAAGTAAAAAAATAAATAAATAAACCCTGCTCATGGTATGTAAAAAAATCCAAACTTTATAATTCATACACGAAAAATTCACTGAAAAAACTAAAAGAGAAAGAGAAAAATAGAAATGAACAAACCCCGGATCGAGAAAAACGAGGTATATAAGGTAGAGTAAGGATTATTAATTACCTGATTTAGAGCGAAATTTTAGGAGATTGGATTTATGGTCTTTAGCTATTTTTGTTCTTATTCTGGCGTTGAAAAATAGAAATGAAAAATTGAGAGAGTGGCTATGGATTAGACAAAGATGATAAAAGAGACAAAGCCTCCAACAAAAGCAATATTTTGCTTCTTGGTCAGCTTTGATCAAATTATTATAGCCTCCCTGGAAATGAAAACTTTATTATTTTGAGACGGCTTAACACTTAAATAATTGTATAAGTTATATTTTTTATGTATTTAAATTATATTTTAAGTCGGATAAATATTTAATATTTTATTTCATGATTAATTTAATTTTTTATTGTTATCTAATAAAATTTAGGCATAAAGATAATTTTAACCCTTAACGTTTATAGTTTTTATCGTTTTGGCCCTTATTCTTTTTTTGGGATAAATTTAGCCCTTAACCTATATCTTTTTTACAAATAGCTTATTTTTTAACTAGCTTGATGACTGGACCGTTAAAAATTTAACGATGATATATATATGGAATATAATTTTAAATGACATGGAATGTAACTTAGCAAATATATATATATATATATGGAATATAATTTTATTCTAATATAAAATATAAAACAATTAAAATTCAAATAAAATATTAAAAATTAATTAATTCTAAAATAAAAGATTATTAAACATTCTTTAACCCTAACTACGATAAAATCAAAATCTTATTCGAACTGTATTTATATTTTTTATTATATTTTTATTCTAAAATAAAAATATAAACACAATTCGAATAAGATTTTAATTTTATCGTAGTTAGGGTTAAGAAAGTTTAATAATAATTTATTTTAGAATTAATTAATTTTTAATATTTTATTTGAATTTTAATTGTTTTATATTTTATATTAGAATAAAATTATATTCCATATATATATATATATATATGTATTTGCTAAGTTACATTCCATATTATTTAAAATTATATTCCATATATATATATCATCCTTAAATTTTCAACGTTCTAGTCATCAAACTAGTTAAAAAATAAGTTATTTGTCAAAAAGATATAGGTTAAGGGTTAAATTTATCCAAAAAAAAGAATAAGGGCCAAAACGACAAAAACTATAAACGTTAAGGGTTAAAATTATCTTTATGCCTAAAATTTAAAATATGATATGATTTTTTAAAATTAAAATGAAAAAAATAAAATATATTAATTATGATTATTATTTTATACATGAAAACTGAAAGTTTCTATAAATACTTCAGTTTTATGGTTTATGTTCTTAGTTTAGGGCACAAGATTTAGGCTTTTAATTGTAAAAGTTTAGAATTTAGAGATAGTGATTAAAATTTAGGATTCAGGGTTATAATTTAGCGTTTATAAGTTAAAACCTAAATTTTAACTATATTATCAAAAAAATAATTTTTTAATTTTTAAACCCTAAAATCTAGACCTAAACTCTAAATTCTAACCAATATTCCTAAATTTTAAACC
The DNA here is from genome assembly GCA_035048815.1 of Abelmoschus esculentus. Taxonomy (NCBI): domain Eukaryota; kingdom Viridiplantae; phylum Streptophyta; class Magnoliopsida; order Malvales; family Malvaceae; genus Abelmoschus; species Abelmoschus esculentus. Next base: position 2,767,971 of record JAUCBN010000026.1, on the reverse strand, counting down.
CATACTCCTAAACCCTAAACTAAGACTATAAAATTAAGACACTTATGAAAACTGAAAGTTTTCACTGTCGGTATATAAGATACAAACCACATTGGTTAATCTAATATTGTTTAATTTCTCTAAAAGCATCAAATTTAAACCCTAAATTCTTAGATTCTTCCACTCCAACCATTGATTAAACCATCACCCACCCTTATCTTCATCCAACTCCCTCCACTAAAAATTATATCATCTCGTAATAAAAAAATCGATTACACTATCAATGAATACTCAATAATGAAAAAAATGGTCAAATACTTCTTGAATGACGATTGAAAGATAAATAGTATCGAAGGGTAAGGTACCTGACACTTAGACGGTGATCAAAAAATCATTGATGTGTGAGAAAAATCGGACAATGAAAGAGATATAAAAAAATATTATGTATCATTTTTTGATTGGATGATAAATTTTTAATAATTATTTATAAAAAAAATCTTAAATGAATATAAAAAAATATAATACACTTATTTAACTTAAAATATAATTTAAATATTTATTTAAAAAATATAATTAAATATTTTTTTTTACTGTTAAGCCTTTTTGATATTATTCCCTTTGTTACCCAAGAAAAAAAACTCTATTTACATAAAAGGACTCAATTGAACTAATTTTATATTGTTTATTAACATCTTATATAATTTATATGGCTTAATTTGATCATTATATTTTATGTTTTATTTAATTTATATAAATATATAAAAAATAATTATTTGTTTAGTATAAGAAATTCTATTTTTATTTTCAATTTTTTAAATTTAAATTTTTTTAAAATTAATTTTTGGTAGTCTAAATTTGGATCAATTGCATTTGAGATTCATTTCTGTTATGAAATTACTTAAAATATGTGTTAACCTTTCATTTTTTATGTTCTGAATATTTGTTAGGTATATGTCAATTTTAAAATTAAATAAATTAGATTTAAATCCTTATTTTATTTTCTAAATACTACTTAAGTCCCTGGTGTATTTTAAGAGAGTCAATTCACCCCTTTATCTTACTTTAAGAATGTGGAAAAGTAAAATTTACTTTAAAAGCTGCATGTGGAGGAAATTGTTAACAGTTGCTCCCTTGCCTGAGTTTCTTGATGCAGGGTGTAACTTTGTCTAGAAGATTTGATCGAATATTCGAACAAGGAAAAAAAAAATCCTTGACAGAGATTGGTTTAGTTCCCATTGCATGTTCTTAAGTTGTCTGTTATTTCTTGGATGACCATGGCAAATAGGCTTCTCAAACAATATCAGAAATAATATGGAAAAATTGGCCTTGAATGATTAATATGAAATAAATTTCTGTACAACTTCAGCTCAACACATGTAATTCTTTTATTCAACACAATGGATTTTTCCTTATGATTGTTTGGAAGGATAGAAAATCATGGTTATCTGCAGCAACTGAAGCAGGAAAACCAGCTTTGACCGGTAGCGCTTTCGGGAGTTTCTGGACATTGCTCCTGCTCCTGCTCTGGATGATGCTTTACTGATTGTGTCTTTGATTCTTGATTGCATAGGTGACGGAAATTTACCGAGCTCAGCCTTCCACCTTCGGTGCAATTCAACCTGAAACGATTTCAATGATATATTCATGCAACTTATAAGCAAATAATGCAAGCTTTCGAGTGGCGAAAATGGTGGGATTTTCTTACACAGGGAATGCAAAGGAAAGTCTGCTCTCATCAGAAACACCAGAGACGCTACATCTACGAAAATTATGGACCTCAGCTGGCAATTTCACTTCATGGCTATGGTCATCAATGTCATCTTTGTTGTGGCCATCATTGTTGCCTACGCTTTCCTCCTTCGCTTCCATCTCTTCTAGTTCTTTCAGTGAAGGCATCACGCCGCCTTGGGCGATGATCTGCTCGTCTAACTTGGTTAACTCCCCTGATTTATACAATGTAAGAAATTGCTCCTTGGAGCAGCTGTAGTTCCCAATATGAATGCTGAACAATGATTCGTTTGATGTAATGCTCCATTCATTTGGTGTTGCAGGTTTACTACTGAAAATCGAGGACGGTATCCGATTCCGTATGTTACCTACTGGTGCTTGTTGTGCAGGCATGTTATCATCTGAGGACTGTTCATTTGAAGTCTCCGGTGGAACATCTAAAGCTGTCGGTAACTCAATGAGTTCAGATTCATCAAGGTTTCGGTTTGACGACGACGAAGATATCGAGCTTCCTTGCCTTGAAAGAGAATTAACTTGAACTCCATTATCAGTTTCCATTTCCTGTATTACAAGAATGAAAACAACGTACAAAAACATCACATTATTATGACAGGAAACATGCAATGTTCCATCTAGATGAATCCAACAGCAGATAAACTCACTTAAAATTCCTTTGAGAACCTTGTTGGTATCTTCAATATGTCTCTTCTTTTGCTTAGAAACCTCGAAGATGGAAGATTTATGATGAGAAAATAATGAATATAGGGGAAAACTATGAATGGGACAAACAAAATGAATTGTATCAGAGTTGGTGGGGTGTTATAAAGCTAAAAATGGAAGACAAGAGGTTTCTGGTTAGGTTCCTTGTCTTCGGTTTCAACTTTAGACCAAAATTGTAGGGTTCTTAAAGATACATGGCAAGTTGTTAACAAATTACATAACCAAATCTATTGACCATGCTAACAATATTTGGTTCAATGAGAACATTGAGTTATATTGACATGAACACCATTTCAGACAAATTCATCAGGTTCGAGAATCGAACTGGTTTTAAGATAGAAAGACCGATATCTTGTCATGCAATTCATGAATCTGCAACATCGAAGAACACACAGTAAACAACTTGAAAAAAAGACTAATACAACTTCACAGATTGAATAGTGAACATGATGATGATTATTGGTTTCACAGGCAACAACCCTCTAGTGTATGAATTTGATTAAAAGGGTATTACAATCATGGATAAGCTTCGGAAATTACCCTGGTTTTATTTATACTAGGTGGTAACAGTGAACCTCCAGCCTTCCTGTTTCTTGCAAGAAGACCTTTTTTAACAGGTAACATCATAGAATCAGTCGGACTTCTATACCTGAAACAAACAAGTAAAAGAAGAAAGAACTTACACATAGAATTCATGAAACAGGTATGATTTTAAAGTTATGTGTGTGTGTGTGTGTTTAGAGTTGCATACATTTCAGGATGCTTGAATGCTTTGGGGACGTTACGCCCGGGGTGCATGTTTTCGCCTGGATCTTGAGGATTCTCGTCAAGTTTATGGTCCTGGAGTGGCCTCCAATCCACCATTTTCAGGCTGAGTTAAACTGTTAACAGGCGTTTCGATCGCTTGTTCACCGTTTTCATGCATGTTTTCCACAATTCTTCTCCTGAATCATGATGGTTCTCATAAAGTTTCTGATTCTTTAGCGGTGGGGTACTCTCCAGTCCACCATTTTCAGGCAGAGTAGAACTGCTAAAAGGCTTTTCCATCGCAGAAAAGATTTATCATCTGTGGCAAGAATGATACGATAGTGAGCAACAAACTGGTACTGGTGAGTTCTTCGCATTTTGTACCATTATTAGCAGGACCCTGCTTCAAGTTGCCCGATCGAATAATCGGATAATTACCAACGAGCTACATATTGAACACAAACTCTCACGTTGCTTTTCCTTAATACCTACAACGAACTCTATATGAACATGTTTATGCAGATACCTTCCTTGTCAAGAAACAACCCTGAAAACATGTGGTACTTTACCTGTTAATTTCTAGTTTCCGAAAGCTGCACTATAAAAGAAAAAACACAAGTATTTTTATTGAGTTTGAATTAACTAAACTAACTAAGAGAAAAACTAAATAACGAAAAGATAAATATGATAAAAGCGAAGTTAAGTTGAGTGTTTTGTAGAGGAGGATCCGGTTATATTATTTAGCCACTTATCAATGCAATGAGTTGAATTGCCGTCTCGGCGGGTTGCACTAAGAGTCGTCGCAACTGCCTAGGCGACAGAGCATCCTTCTTCCTTATCCCTAAGCGAAGATAACTGTTGAAATCCACGTCTTGATATACATCCCGGCGTGAATCAAGGGTGAACAACAACCAAACACATGTGTCTTGTTGGTCGCTGAAATCTTGGGCGGTTAATCTCTCAATCAGATTAGTCAATGCTCTTGAGCAAAGACCTTATTCTCTCGTTTCGTGAGTTTAACTCTCCCGATATTAGACAAATAGATTTTTCTTCATATACTATCATCTCGAGCTCATATACAAAGAAGAATAAATGTCAAGAGAGAATAAACTATGAAATAAGTTTTTGCATTAATAAGTATCAATAATATAATCTTCTTCTCCAACTACTCCACAAACAATCTAAACCTCCAAAGAAGTTAGAACATAATGTAGTCAACGGCTAAAGATATATGAGATGTAAGATCCGACCCTCCTAAAGGTGGTTTATATAGTCTAAGCCTTAGGTTAAAGTTTTTCATGCAAGAAAAGAATTTTAAAAAGAAAGAATTACAACTCCTAATTAAACTATAATATTTTATTCTTATTTCCTAAAATAAATCTTCTTTCTCGCATTTGACTTTGACCAAGGTTTGACTCTTTAAATCGGCTCTGTCTTTCTCTCGCTCTTTATTCGTTAAGATCAACATCTTTTTCTCTCTCTGTCGAGCACCAGCTGTCATCTTTATGCTGCTATCGCGACCTTCAAAGTGCTGCCATGACGAGTGCTTCATCTGCATTTCAGCATCTATCTTCTCAATTGGTTATCTCTATAATATAGTTTCTTGTCTAAGAAAAAAAATTATCAAATGCATCTGCTTAATGCCAAATATAGTTTCCTGTAAATATGTCATTTAGTGACAATAAACGAATAAGAAAATGATATAAAATTTAGAACTTTTAGGCACATATCATGCAACAAGCACCAGATGCCGGTCATCTTCTTCACGTTGAGAAGCCTCTCCGTGTCGCAAAGTTGATGCCCGAGTTTGCTCGAATTAGTAGTGGTTTGAGAGAGAGAACCGATCTGCACAAATTTGCAGAAGATGGTCTCCCGATGTTCACATTTTTTTCTGGTTAGCTTTTAGGGTACATGAAATGTAAAACATTTATGTTCAATTTGTATGAGTAAAATAAAAAGGGGAAGGGAAAAATATATGGTACAACTTTTAATTAGATTTGGAAATGTTATATAGCATACAAAGATATAATGTTTAAGATTCGAAATAAGTTATTGGTCTAAAATAAGTTCAATTGAGGAAGTCGCATGCATTTAAGTAATGTTCAAGATTTGAAATAAATTATTGGTATAAAATAAGTTAAATTGAAGAAGTCGCATGTATTATACAATTAATTTTCGAATGTATAAGATAATAATCTTATAAATTAGATGTATTATACCAAATTGAAACTTTCTTTTGTTTTTGCTTTTGATTCGTTCTGTTTCTGTCTTGTAAGAGATAATATTAGAAAAACATATTTGTTAGGACAGTCAAACTGCATGAACATGAAACACATAATAGTAATAATTCTTACAAATATATAAAAAAAGTCGCACTCCACTTTTCTCTACCATAGAAACTACCTGACTCACCCCCCCAATGCGCCATTCCTCTCTCGTTTTTTCTTGTCTTCCCTGCAAATGCTGATCTCCAAGACCAAAATCTCATTGTCATTTTCCCTTCCATTAATCACAAGACTCCAACCTTCATCAAATACAATGAAGTGAATTTCCACAACTCTTGTCACCTCGATTCTTATCAGGTTTACACCCCTTTTTTGTTACATGTTTCCATTGGTTCTACTTGATCCAATGACTTATTTCCATGCATTGAAATATTCTCTTAATGGGTTTTTTGTTTTGTATCCAATACTTTTGTTTCTCCTAGAATTGATTAGTTTATTAGGCTGTTTTTGGGGTCTCTCTTGTTTTATTTGTTTTCAAATACAATATTCGAGACAAAGGCTTCTCTCTCTCTGTGTGTATATATATATATATATATATATGTGATCTTCATTCTTTCGTACATGATTCATTGACTTCTGTGTATAAATGTATGGGAATTCTGCTGACTACATGGTTATGAAGATGTTGCTATTGTCTGTGTTGATTTGAGATCTTTATTGATTTGTTTATGAAGCAATTGTCAAGTTAATATATGCATATATATATATATATATATATATATGTATGTATTTGATTTTGTAACTAAGAAGGTGATTTGTTATGACAGAAACTTGTTTGCTGATTAATTATTTTTGGTTTTGTGCAGTTTTAGAAGTTGCTAATTTATTTATTTTCTCTTGTCAGATAGAAAAATGGGTACTTTTTTAATGCAGAGTTCAGCCTTTGGGATGCTTCTTCCTCAGTTCCCTGTTGTTTCCTTAGGCAGACCACGTGGACAGTTTCACTTAATCTTGGGAGGCTCTTCTAAGTGGAAAAGGTTCTTTATTTTATGTTCAAGCTCCAATTTATATGATGGTTTGGCTTTTATACGTATGCTTATGTGGTAAGGTAAGGTGTGGCTATCAAATCATTGATGGAAGATGATGATGTTGCAGGAAGAATTTACTTACCAGCAACTGGCAGCACAGACCGAGAATACTTGCTGTTTCGAATAGGGTGTGTTTACTGATGCATTTGGATTATTGTCATTAGTTTTGGTATTAGAATAACAACAATTAGGACGAAATATGTTCTTTTTTCTGATAAATTGATTATGTAGTTAAAGAATGAAATAATTCCCAGAAATTTTACTGATATAAGTGTGGCTTAATATGATCATAGGCAAGTCTGCTTGGATCTTTGAACAAGCATAGTAAAAGCCGAGTGACTTCTGTTCAAAGAAGTTGGCAAATGGATCCTGAATTTTTTTAATTTCTATGGCAGGGTAATTCCAACGACAACTTCACTGATGATGAGGATGGTTTTACATCGAGAAGATGTGGAAAATCGGAGAAAAAGGACAAGTTAAATGAGCTGAGAAGAGCTCTTTCTGAGGCTAAGGCCAGGCAAGAAGCTCTTGAAAAAGAAAGGGATCAATTGCTTGAAGAATTTGCTTCTTCTAAGTCTAAACAGAAGGAAAATACGGTTTCCATTTTGCATGACAAGGAAGTGGTTGTTTCGGAACTGGAGTCGGATAAATCTCAGCTCCATCGGAAGTTGAAGGAGACGGTGGAGGAGAAATCTGCCTTGGAATCTGAGTTGATTCTTGCAAAACAAGATGCCATTGAACTTGCAGTACAAGTTGAAAAGATAGCGGAGAGTGCTTTCCAACAGGCCACATCTCATGTGTTAGAAGATGCCCAGCTGAGGGTTTCAGCTGCAGAAACCTTGGCTGCTGAGTCGGCTTTTCAAATCGAAGATCAAATAAGAAAATCAACTGAAGGGACTATATCCTCAATTATTGAGGAGTCTAAAGATGCTATAAAAGAGGCCCTTGATGTGGCAGAAAACGCACATGACCAGGCTATGAAAGCTATTGCAGCATTTACTGATGGTATAAATCCCATTGATGCTATTGCTTCTATTCAATCTGATAATATTAAGTTACAAGGTGCTGTCAGTGATTTAGAAGCTCGGTTATTGGCTTCGAAAAGTGAGTTTGATAGGTTGAAACTGGAGCTGGAAGGGGCACGAGAACAAGCAAGTGCAGCTGAACTTCGAGCCAGTAATGCTGAGAAGACATTGCTTGAATTCCAAGAGTTAAGAAGGGAAAATGCTCTTGAACAGGAAGAGGATATTAGGTCTTTATTGGAGAAAATAAGGGAAGAAGCAGAGGAAAGAAAGAAGGTTTTGTCCAAAGCTTTTAACGAAGAGTTGGAAAGCATCAAGGCTGCTGTTGATGCTGCCAAGGAAACAACATTTTCAAGAGAAAATGCCTACAAGAAAAGGTGTGAAGCCTTGCAGAGGTCACTGAAGTCATCAGAAAGTGCTTTAAATATGTGGCGGCAAAGAGCAGAGATGGCACAGTCATTATTGTCGAATGAAAGATCAGAAAAGGAAGACGACGAAGATGACGTCTATATTGTTAATGGTGGGAGGATAGACCTTTTAACTGATGATAATTCAGAGAAATGGAAACTTCTGAGTTGCGGTCCTCGTAAGGAGATGCCTCAGTGGATGGCAAGAAGGATATCGAGCATCCGTCAAAGGTTTCCTCCTAGAAAGGCTGACATTTCTAAAGCCTTAAAGTCCAACTTTAAATCTTTGGAATTGCCCAAACCTGATAAGGTTTGGTCTATTGCTCAAGAAAAGCTAAGAGAAGGTGATCTTCTTGTTGAACATGTTATGGAAAAAGAAGTAATAGAGAAGAAACGGAAAAGTTTGGAACGAGCACTTCAACGAAAGACAGTTCAATGGCAGCGGACTCGAGAAGAAACAAAATTAGGTTAGTTTTCCTTTTTTATTCTTATATGTAACTTTTAGTTTTTGTCGTTCTTAAGTCAATTTTGAGAAGAAGGTTCATATCTAATTTGCATTAGAATTTTAAACTCAATGCAGAACCGGGAACTGGAACAGGACGAGAAATTGTGGTGAGCTGATGGTTGGATATACTTGTTCTTGATTCATATTTCATGACACTGACTAACAGAGGCTTCATTATTTGAACTGAAGATAACATCATTTTTTCCTTGACTTTGAAGATAACTTTATTCTGTCATCTGGTCTGATTTTTATTGTAAACTTGGTATGACTAGAGATAACATTTTGTTTAACAAAAGGAACTTATGCTTATGTGATTGAGGCACACGAGAGTTTATCGATTGTCTAGCTATGAATCAGATAAAAGCATTTGTGAAAGCAAATCACTCACAGATCTTAATTTGTTGGTTTTCAAGTTCCAAGGTTTCAATTGGGAAAGCTGGAGAAGGCAATGGTACCAGGAGTTAGCTCAGAAGGCTGCTGATTTATCTCATTTAGGGATCACTGCAGTATGGCTCCCACCCCCAACAGAATCTGTCGCACCCCAAGGTAAACCTTCAGTGGTTTCATTGTTCATCAACTATTATCTTATTTGTCACTCGAATCGTGTCTCATCTAAAATTTAAACCATTATATCACATTTTATAGAGTAAATTTTCATTCTAAATGACATACCTTGTATGCATGTAGCTGTTCTTGAATGGAGAATAATGCCATAGTCATGTTGTGATAATGTTGCAATCCTAAGAAATCAACCTTGTGAGCGATTAATTTTTTCGATAGTACACATATCAATTAATATGTATGCAGTTGCTAAATGTTGTGAACATTCATTTTGTGCTTTGCATACTGTTGTAAGTTATGGAATAACATGCAGGTTATATGCCTTCTGATCTTTACAACTTGAATTCCAAATATGGATCTGTTGAAGACCTGAAATCTTGCATAGAGGAAATGCATACTCACGACCTGTTGGTACGTGGAGAAATTTTTACTAAGAATAAGCTTTAGTTGTTAATATTTATATGCACTATTCAGAAATTTTTATGTGTAATAAGAGTTTGGAACAGATACTAGTGTCATGTCGACTTTTGAGCTAATCTTACAGTCCTGTAAAGCTATGAAACCTCGGTTTTCTTCTTGGAAGTTTCATACATGATACTTGTATGCTGAACTTAATCTCAAATTGTGTCGTATGCAGGCATTGGGAGATGTCGTGCTTAACCATCGATGTGCACATAAACAGGTTGTCCCTCCCCCTCCACCAGTTTTCTTTTCACATTAATACAGAAGTATGAACTTCTACAGCATTACGTATGACATGAACTTTAAACAAGTCTATAGCAGGGATGTACTTAATATTTTTTGCTCATTTCAGAGTCCAAATGGTATCTGGAATATTTTTGGCGGCAAGCTTGCTTGGGGACCTGAAGCTATTGTTTGTGATGATCCAAATTTCCAGGGGCGTGGAAATCCTTCAAGTGGTATGTATATGACAAGGTGGTGGATTCAGAGTTTTTTTTTCCATCCCTATTTCATCTAATCAAGATTTCAGTGGCTGCTAGGAACCGGTCTAGCATATATGAACTATGGCAATGACATTTTGACAAAGTGTTGACTAACTATATCAGCCATTGTTATTGATTGAATCATATGACATGATATTTCTGAATATTAAGTTATTAAAAATAGGAGTTCCTATAAACATAACTGATTAAGTGTTATGTTTAGGTGATATCTTCCATGCTGCACCAAATGTTGATCATTCTCAAGACTTTGTGCGAAGAGATATCAAGGAATGGTTGCACTGGCTCCGTAACGAAATTGGTTATGATGGTTGGCGGCTTGACTTTGTGAGGTGAAGGTGTTCCGTTGTCCGTTTATCCTTGCATTTACATGTCATTCTTTTATTTATTTACTTGTATGCTATTGTTTGCAGAGGCTTCTCTGGTACATTTGTTAAAGAATACATAGAAAGTTCACATCCTGCATTTGCTATAGGAGAATACTGGGACTGTATGGCTTACGAGAATGGTAACTTGTCTTACAATCAAGGTAATCATTTAGTATTTTGCCTATGAAATATGAAATTTTTTGTCTAATTTTGTTTGAGACAATAGCAAACTCCATTTTCCTAAAACTTGTATAATCTTCTGATAATTGATGTTTTCAAAGTTATTGCAGAAAGAAAATATATACTATGGTTGTGTCGAGCATGGCTTTGTTTACCGAACTCGTTATTCGAATTTGTTTAATTGGCCTCACACATTGTGCAAATGTGCATCAAGATCCCCATTTTTATTCAGAAAGACTCCCTCATTCATGCTTTGTGTCTCTTGGTCTTTCTTCTGACTAGAGAGAAGTCCCATGTGTTTCCTTTTTCTCTTTATTTATATATCTTTGTCATAGAATAGAATGAACCTAGTTCCTGCAATGACATATGGGACTTTGTTTACATATCTAGATGGGCATCGGCAAAGGATAGTCAACTGGATCAATGCCACTGGTGGTACTTCCTCAGCTTTTGATGTCACAACAAAGGTATTCCTAAATAGTTTCTGATCCTTTTTGTGAAAGAAAATACTAAAAAACTTAGGTGTTTAGACAATCCCGGGGCGGAGAAGGCCTCTGTTTTCCGCCCTCTAGCCTTTTTACTTCAGAATGTTCCATTTGCCTATTACTTTTTACATGTAGAAAATATTGGCATTCCATCATCATTATAATTCCCACTAGGGAAATCTTTATGATTCATTTTCATGAACTATAGGTTAACCTCATGTTTCTGATGGTCATAATGAGTCCATAATAAGCCTTGTGGAAAAAGTGTTGTCATGTAGGTGCATGTTTCCTGCAAATGCAGACTGAAATAATCTGCCAATGCAGGGGATACTCCATGCCGCTTTACATGGCCAATATTGGAGACTGATCGATCCTCAAGGAAAACCAACAGGGGTTATGGGATGGTGGCCTTCACGTGCTTGTACATTTATAGAGAACCATGATACAGGATCGACCCAGGTACTCCCTATATCTCTCACGGACGTGCATACATTCGTTCGTAAATACACATTACCCAAACTCAGAGTAGTACCATCTTTCTGAGTATCACAATAAGTGTAATTCTAGCAGAGCTACAAGAAACTTGTAAGGTTCAGTAGCTTTAGGTGTAATTTCTCCAAGGAACATCCGGAAGATTGAATGGAATTAGTGCTTTGCGATCACGATGAAGCTTATGTTGTCATGTCTTAACTTCAAATCTTGAGTGTGATTTTCAGAAAAGAAATTTTCTGCAAATTTCAAACCACTTGATGATGTCGCTATATACTAAGGGCTTATAGCAGACAATCACATCTGAGCTCTGTAAATTATAATGCATGAAAGTATCGGATGTCCACATTCCACTTAGTCATGTTTAACCTATCGTCAGTGTCAAGTTACTAACTGTTTGAGTTCTATTTTAGGGTCACTGGCCCTTTCCCCGTGAAAAGCTTGCACAGGGATATGCTTACATCATGACTCATCCTGGAACTGTAAGTTACTTGACATCAAAATTGCTATATGTTTCGAGACAGACACACAAACAGAAATTTCGAGAAATATATTTTGGTATCCTATTCTCTGGACTTCACAGTATGATTTTTCCCCTATAGATTCTTCGAATGTTAGATGATGCAGAGCATCAGAGAGTGGACATGGCTGAATTATAGATTGCATACTTCTAATGCACTTGTTTCAATATTTTGCAGCCTGTAATATTCTATGATCACTTGTATGAATTCGGTATGCGCGATGTCCTAACGGAAATAATCGAAGCTCGAACACGAGCCGGGATACACTGCCGAAGTTCTGTCAAAATATACCATGCCAATAACGAAGGTTATGTAGCTCGGGTTGGCGATAACCTGGTGATGAAACTAGGACATTTCAATTGGAATCCTTCAAAGGAGAATCAGTTGGATGGTAGTTGGCAAAAGTTCATTGATAAAGGATCAGATTATCAGGTCTGGTTAAGGCAATGATCTCAAGCCAAGCTAATAATCTCTATTTATATTAATAAACGAATAATGACAATAGTACACAAAAACTGAGAGAGACAAGTTCGTGTCTGCGTCGGCGACAGTACCGGTCTCGGCAATGGCAACATAAAACCTTGAACAAGGATTGGGAACCATTGCTGCAGCTCTGTATGTTTTGTGGATTGGTGATGCAGCACAGATGGAACCTGGACATCTCATTGAAATAAGCCATGGAATAAGAGATCAGGTTATCAGATTAGTTTCTAAGTCAATAAATCTGATGCATTGATTTCAACCATTTTTATGTATTCTTTTTTTATCATTTAATACAAATGTTTAACATTTGTTTATTTGAGGTTTTCCAACTGAACTTTTTATATAGGAGGGAAAATGAATGAAGAAATTAGACATGGTGCTCGGAGGCTGTACCACTTCGATTACGAAGGGCTGACTGTAACAGCGATTGCTAAGAAAAAAATCGAAAATCGGTTCGAATTAAATTCGAAAAAATTTCAATTTGGATACATTGTCTGATTCATAAGAACCATAATTATTTGAATCACATACAAATACAACATCAATTGATTTAATCATCTTCCTCGTAATTTGATTTCACCCTTTGAACCTCTTTATGAAACAGAGAGAGAAACCTCTCCATTTCATTCTTCTTCAAGGCCAACCCAACCTCAATTCCCCTACTCCCATCTCTACTTTCAGCCATGGAAATAGCTTCATTCTTATCAATGGAAACCACCACCACTTTCTTCGGTCTTCCCCATCCAAAATCGGTTTCGTAAAGATTAAACCGAGGCGATCCGGCAACTGATATGATCTGTATAGATGATGGTGGTACCTCCATGAACTTATCGAGTACATTTTTTATTGAATCTTCTAGTCCTTCAAAAACAGGTTTCCTTGTTAATCCCTTCACTATATTGCTTACCTTTACTGCAGCAAATACAAATCCATTTTCCAAGTCCATGAAATCTCTTGCCTTGAGAAACTCTCCTAGACCAGCATTACAGTTCCCGAAATAGTTTTCTGGAATAGGTGGATCTAAACGTGACCTGCAATCAGCTACGAATAGAAGATAAACAGTTCTATCGCCATCTCCACCTCTTGCTTTAACCATGCAACTAGTTACATAACCAAGCGTCAGCACAAATGGCGATAAATGAAGTTTTGAGCTATCAGATGATTTAGACAATACCCTTTCTCTCATTTTCTTCAAATCTTCTCGAGTGATCGTAACTGTGGCTCGAACTAGACTAGTAGCTGCTGCTTTGTTGGGTGAAATCTTCAAGCTTTTATCACCTGCAGTGACTCGTAGCCACTGGTTCAAAACCCCCAAATCAAAGTCGAACCCTGTAGTATCATAGAGAACGTTCCTGTCGAAAACCGGGGTTAGTTCTGGTGGCAAAAGAGAGTTCTCTTCATTCCCTTGCTTGCACAGGTAAGCCCAGGATTTCATAAACATGGTCGTGGTTTTACCGTCGAGAACTGCATGGTGAGCCGTGATTCCAATGGAGAAGCCTTTAGTAGGAAAAAGTGTTACCTGAACAGCTATAACTGATGCCGAATCATCCGATGATACCAATTGCGGTATCAAAGGATGTAACTCGACAGCTTGGTAGATTCCATTGCTGGTGAGACGGTCGAAGTCGGAATCAGACTCGGCAACCGTGAGTGAAACTCCGTCCTTTGGATCGTATGAAACGAGGGGGTTGGGAGAATTTGATGGCCACTTGAGGTTGCCAGCTACGGGGAGGTAATGGCTGAGTGTCATAGACAGTGATTGCTTGAGCCTGGGGATGACATCGGAGATGAAATCTGCCGAGGTAGAGTCTTGGAGATTATAAAAGAAGAGCCGCTCAACTGGTGAGACTTTGAACCATAATGTGTCGCAGAAAGTGAGCGGCAGGGAGGATTGATATGCAGAGCTTGGTGGTTCAGGTGATGGTTTGATTCGGGTGGTCTCGAGGATTTTCACTCTACTTGAAGATGCCATGGCTGAAGCTTTCCTGTGGCTAATTTTTGAAGTTACAAGATAATAAGAATGAAAAGATCGAGGACGACCACGATGATGATAACAATAAATCTAAATGTAGTAAACGTACAGGTAGGTATATCTACTATTTAATGTATTTCTTTCTCATGTTTTTTTAAAAAAATTAAAAATTTTATTTTTTAATTATAACATTTATTTTTTATATTTTAAACTCTAAACCTTAGGCACTAAAAAAATACACCATACCCTTATTTTTTTAAACTAAGCCACAATCCTTAACCTTAAACCTTAAACCTTAAACTCTCTAATTTAAAACGGAGGCATGAAAGGAAGTATGAAAAAGAGATAGATGATTTCTACCCGTTTACACTTTTATCACACTTATCAATATATTTTTTTATTATATTTTATAGATATTGTTATTTTTAATGATTTAAATTTGAATAATATATTTAAATATTATGTATATTTTATTGAAAGCCTATGAAGATTTTTTATTTTTTTCACCGATTAAGTGTCGAGTTTATTTGTCATATTGATCAGGGACGAAACTATGTGGGGTGGGGAAATTTTTTTTCACTTTTACCCCCTATTTAATTTTTTTAAAAATTGTTTTTTATGAATTTGTCCCCTACTTCTAAACATTTATGTTTTGCCCCCCTCAACCCCAAATCCTAGTTCCGTCCATGGTATTGATGGTGTAGGATAACTTTTTGCATGATTTGTGTTTTTTCAGTAATGTAAATAGTTTACTAGTCTGATTTGTACCACTTTCGTATGTACTCCTTTTCTTTCATTTAGGTTTAAGAAGGTTTTTAATGAGGTATGAGAAAGTGGTTATTCATTATTAAATAAAAAAGTTATGATTAAAAGATTTATTAATTGGTTGAATAATCAAAAATATTTGTATTGTCCCATTTTATATAAGTTCAAATCATAACATTTATTTTGGGAATATAATTATCTCTATTAAATTAAAAAAAAAACTAAAGTTTTTTTTCCCTTTAATATATCGACACTAAATTTAGATGAAATTAAAGGTTAAACTAAAAAATTTAAAAAATAAATAATTTTAAATTTTTTAATTTATATTTAACTAATTTATAAATCATGTAAAACTTAATGGATATTAACCATATATATACGGGTATTTGCTATTGTTGTTCAAGGCCATTGTTTTATATTAAGTGTTAAGAAACTATTTCACGTATAGGTGATAAAAATTATTTTTATATATACTCAAATTTTAAGTTTAGATATTAAAATTTAAGATTTAACATTTTAATTAGGTTTTAAATTTTTAAAAAATATATTATAATTTAAATTTTAAGTTTAAAATTAAAAATTTATTGCCACTGAATAAACATAGGAGTGGTTCAAAGATTTTACAGATCATGTGTAATTTATTAAATGAATTCTTATTTTACAGTCCTGTGCAATTTATATAAAGATATACAATTTTTTCTTAAAAAAAGTACTTTAATAAAATAATATTATTAGATTATCCTCTTGAGCAATAAAAAATTAAATATTAAACATCTAAAACTTAAATATTTTTAGTTTTTTACCTAAAAAGTGATATTTATTTTTTATATTTTAAATTTTAGATAATTATTATATATACAGATATTTATATATTTTATAAATATTTAAGTTAACTTAATTTCTTTATTTGGAGATCTCTTTTTAAGAGCCATGTATGGTCGTTTCTATTGTCCCTGTCCAAAATCCTACTGAATTAGGGATGATAATATATCAGACTTGGATCAAATTTTATAAAAATCAAGACCAATCCAATTAATAATCAGACTTTTAAAAAATCTAAGTCTGAATCCAAATCTAATTACATAAATCCAAATCCTATCTAATAAAAATATATAAAATCTATATTCCAAAGTCAAAATTCAATTATTTTTTAAAAGTAAAAATTCAAGTAAATATCTTTAAACAAAAATAATTTTCATCAAATAAATATATTTAAATTAATAATACAAACAAATATCAACAAATATTAGAATTTAATATAAAACAAATTAAAATAACAATTCAAATTTTAATTAAAAAACTCAAAAATAAATAAATTATCCTTGCATATACTAGTATTGTCTTACTAATCTACTAATATAACTATTTAAATTTATATATGGATCAGATTCAAATATAAATTTAGATTGGATCATGATAATATCCATATTTGATCTATTCTTATTAGGACTCAAATCTTTTTCGAATTCGAATTTAAAATTTTTTAATCAAATTATATAGTTAATATTTTATTATATATAAGTTGTAAATTTAGTTAGAGATGAACACAGAATCTGAATTTAATGAATTTTGATTTAACTTGATTCATTAAGGTTAGATTTAAAAAAAATATTTGTGTTTAAGTCGGTATATATGAAAATTTTAGATTCAGATCAAAGTTAGGATTAAAAATATCCAATCTAATTTGAGTACTTAAATACTTTTTTAGTTATATGGTATCTTACCTTTTAAGTTTCAGGCATAAAGATAATTTTCACCCTTAATGTTTATAATTTTTATAATTTTAGCCCCCATTCTTTTTTGGGATAAATTTAACCCTTGACCTATGTGTTTTTGACAAATATCTCATTTTTTAACTATCATGATAACTGAACCATTAAAAATTTAATAATGATGCATGTCATATATATGTGATAATATATTTTAAATGACATTGAATATAACCTATTAAATATACACATGTATATAGAATATAATTTTATTTCAATATAAAATATAAAATAATTAAAATTCAAATGAAATATTAAAAGTTAAAGCCACTAATCAGAAGTGATTATATCACTGAACTTCCCCGTACAAACAATCCAACCAATGCAATGACATGAATAGATACAGAATCAGAATGTGTGTCTTAAAAACTAACAGGAGACATGCATGATAATTTCAAAATTAGAAATGTAATTATAAAACTCAAAGCATGGCATAAATGAACTATTTTAGAAAAATCAAAGGAATGATACAGAAAACATGATCATACAGAATTAACAGAATTTGAACACACAGTAGTAAACAGAGTTATCGGGAGAGATACACCTGAACTAGATAGCTCAACGATGTGAATGAAGTCTATTGAACTCAACTTTAGCACTAGATCGAGCATGTATAGAACCTACGACTAACAACATTATAAGACACACTACTATGCCACTATACCAGAAAGTACACAAAATAGAAGTGAACCAAAACTCATGTGCGTGTCCCGAAGTCTGAGGAGCAGGAGATCATCCAAGAGGAGGAGGAGGCAAAAACTCAGGGTATGAATCCACATCACTTAAACCAAATGATAACTATTTTAGATTCCGATAAAGATAACTTTTAGATAAACATTCGAACTAAAAAGCCTTAAAAATGATACTTTCGTTTCGAATTTCGAAAAATAGATAGGGCCATTAAATTTAGGACGTCGAATAAACATAAAGTGAGACTAGGTCGGAAAAAGTCAGCACTGAAGTCAATATTGGTCAACGCTAACGTCAGTAGGTCAATGCTGACGTCAGCAGATGACGTTAGAAGTGATATCATCAATGACGTTAGTCGATCGGGTCGAGTCGGGTTAGGTCACAGGTCCCAGCTTTCTTGATAAAATCTAGAATTTTCTAGTTTTCCCAAAAAATCGGGTTTTCCAGATTCAAAACACATCAAATGCCCCTTTAAACTGAATCAAACTCGACTAAACACCACAAAACACACCTAGATTCGATTCCAAAAACACTCTAACAACCCCTAAATTACTCGAAAACGAATAACAACAGAGTAAACCTTTTCCACCTTAAAAATACATAAACCGAAAGAAAAGCTATCATGAAACTTACCAGGAGACCGAAACAATCAGGAAGGGAAATAAAAAAATACGATTCTTGGATGCTTTTCACAAATGTGTGAGAGAGAGAGAAGAATTAATTAAAATATACACGAGAATTAAGTGAAAATTAACTCCCGATATAAACTTGAAATGGGAAAGAGGGAAAAGAACTGTTACCATTTCTAAAATGGTAAAATTACCAGGTAAGGATCCAAACTTTTTAAAACTCAACATAAGAAGCCTTAACTTCCAGATAATTACCAAAAAGCCATTAGAAATCCTTAATTTCTAGGTCTCGAATTAGGGATTTCGACAGAATTTAGGGTTTTTGATTTAGAGGAAAAATTGAGTGTTACAACTCTTCCCCTTACAAAAATTTCGTCCTAGAAATTTACCTGGATCAAAGAGATGCAGATAATGGGCTTTGATAATAGATTTGAGTTCTCACTAGCCTCATCATAACCACGATTACGCCAAAGAACCTTAACCATTTTAATGGTTTTCTTTCGAAGAACTTTTTGGTCCTAAGCAATGATCTCTAAAGGTTCCTCCTTATAACACAAGTCCGGACGAATCTCAAAATCCTCAACTGATAGAAAATGAGACGGATCAGCTCAATAGTATCTTAGTACAGAAACATGGAAGATATTATGGATATGCTTAAGCTCTGATGGTAATTCAAGTTGATAAGCTAGTGGTCCAACTCGTCTGATAATCCGATATGGTCCAAAATAACGAGGACTAAGCTTTCCCTTACGGCCAAAATAGAGTACCTTACTCCACGGAGATACTTTCAAGAAAATCTCATCACCTACCTCAAACTCGAGATACTTACGCCTCAAATCAACGTATGATTTCTATCTATTAAAAGCAGCATTAAGTCGATCCTGAATCAACCTGACAGTCTGCTCAACCTCATGCACAAGATCTGGTCCCAATAACTGGTCCTTATTAAGCTCAGTTAATCCAATAGGGGTGCGACACTTACGCCCGTAGAGAGCCTTATAAGGTGTCAACTTAATACTGACCTGATAATTGTTATTGTATGCGAAATCTAGAAGCAGTAGGAAATCCTCCCAACTACCTCAGAAATCCATAATACATCCTCTCAACACATCCTCTAAGATTTGAATCACTCGCTTAGACTGACCCTCAGTCTGAGGGTGATAAGCAGTACTGAAGTTTAACCGAGTATATAGAGCAGAATAAAGAACACCCTAGAATTTTAACGTAAACCTCGGATCTCGATCAGAAATAATAGACAGATGTACCCTATGTAACTGAACAATATCTGAGATATACAACCGAGCTAATTTACTCAACGAATATGTAGTTCGAACTGGAATAAAATGCGCAGACTTAGTCAATCAATCAACGATGACCCAGATAGAATCCTTCTTTGACAGAGTCAAAGGTAAACCGCTGACAAAATCCATAGTCACACGCTCTCATTTCCACTGAGGGATCTCAATATGCTGAAGAAGCCCAGACAGACGTTGATGCTCTGCTTTGACTTTCTGACAAGTCAAACACTTAGACACAAAACTGGAAATATCCCTCTTGAGACCTTTCCACCAATATTTCTCTCGGAGATTCTTATACACCTTATCCCCACCATGATGCATAGAATAAGGACTATCATGAGCTTCCCAAAGAATAACCTGTTTCAGTTCAGAGTTCCTTAGAATACAGTATCGACCTCGGAAACATAAAACTCCATCTTGATCAATAGAGAAATCATGAGATGATCCCTCATTAACATCCGCAATACGATGAGCCAAGAAAGGATCACTGGGTTGCTTAGTCTGGATATCAGATATCAGAGTAGGAATAACTCGAAGCTCTGCCAACAGACTGCCACCCTCATACAAACTCATCCAAGCAAACAGAGCTCTCAAATCTGAAATAGCGTTGCAACTTAAAGCTTCAACAACGATATTAACCTTACCAGGATGGTAATCAATATCACAATCATAATCCTTCAGAAGCTTCAGCCAATATCGTTGTCTCAAATTAAGCTCCTTTTGTATGAGAAGATATTTCAGACTCTTATGATTTGTGAAGATGTAACACTTCTCTCTATAGAGATAGTGTCTCCAGATTTTCAGAGTAAAGATCACAGTTGCTAATTCAAGATCGCGGGTACGATAGTTACACTCATACGGTTTCAACTATCGAGAAACATAGGCCACAACTTTCCCATCTTGCATCAAAACACAACCTAATCCGGTATAAGAAGCATCAATGTATATTGTATAAGGTTTTCCCGACTCAGGCTTTGTTAGAACTGGTGCTATCAGTTAGAAAAGACTTAAATTTCTCAAAACTAGCCTATTGAGCATCAAACAAAGAAAACGGAACATCTTTTCTCAGAAGTTTAGTTAATAGAGCTTTAATAAAAGAAAGTCCTCAATAAATCTCTGATAATATCCGACCAAACCCAGAAAACTACGGATCTCTGCCATATTCTTAGGTTGTTTCCATTCCATAATAGTTTCAATTTTCTTTGGATCGACCTGAATACCCTTAGCTAAAACAACATGCCCCAAGAACATAACCTCAGATAGCTAGAATTCACATTTACTGAATTTAGCATACAACTGTTTCTCTCTCAAAGTCTGTAACATAGTGCGAAGATGTTGCTCATGCTCAACCTCAGATTTATAATAGACTAGGATATCGTCAATAAAGACCATCAAAAACTGATCTAGATAGGGTCGAAACACCCTATCATCATATCTATGAATGTTGCAAGGGCATTAGTAAGATCGAAGGGCATTACCAGAAGCTCGTAGTGATCATATCGAGTCTGGAAAGTTGTTTTAAACACATAATAATCCTTAACCTTGAGTTGGTAATAACCAGATCTCAAGTCTATCTTAGAAAATACAAAAGCTCCTCGGAACTGGTCAAAGAGATCATCGATACGTGGAAAAGGATATTTATTCTTGATTGTCAACTTGTTTAGCTTCCGGTAGTCAATACACAAACGAAGAGACCTATATTTCTTTTTAACAAAAAGAATAGAGGCTTCCCACGGAGAAACACTGGATCGTATAAAACCTCTATCTAGAAGTTTTTGCAACCAAACCTTGAGCTCCTTAAGCTCTTTTGGAGCCATCTGATACAGTGCCATAGATACTGGAGTAATCCTCGGATATAACTCGATACCAAACTCCACCTCCTCTCGCTTAGGGGTACTCCCGATAACTCTTCTTGAAAAACATTAAGAAGTTAATACATAACACGAATTTTATCCATACCAAAATTAGTCTGCCTCAGGTTAAGTGTATAGGCAAGATAGGCCACTAACCCCTTTTATGATCGTGTTTTTAGCTTTTAGAGCAGAAACAACATTAGATAAATATCCTTTACGCTCACCGATAAAGGTTACCTTAAGGTCATCAAAAGTCCTCAGAGTTGCTCTTTTACGCTCACAATCTAGAGTAACATGGTGTGCTGACAGCCAATCCATCCCAAGTATCAGATCAAACTCTCCAAACGGTAACTCCATCAGATTAGCTGGAAAGATTTCCACTTGGACCTCAAGAGGACAATCTTTATATACTTTGGTAACTTTAACAGGATTACCTACAGAACTATAAACAGAGACAAAGCTACTAGTATCCTCTACAAGAATTTCCAAGTATCTAGATACTGAGCTAGAGACATAAGAGTATGTAGACCCATTTTCTAGTAGTGCAAAAAAGAAATAACATGAATATAAAATCTACCAGCGATGACATCTGGCTCATCCCGGTCTTCATGTCTCCTAGTAGCATATACCAACCTAGGCTGAGATGCCCGTGATCTGTCTGATCCTCTAAACTGAATAGGTTTGCCTCTACCACTGATACCTGAAGTAGAAGATTTACCCTAACCTCTTCCCCCAATAGGGGTCTAAACCGAAGCCTGAGACTGTCCTAGAGCATAAACTAACTGTGGTGACACTGGAAAATCTCTAAGAAGATGCTCGTAAGACCTATAACGAAAACAAGCTCTACTCCTCATCTGACACTCTCTAAAATGCCACTTTTTACGAAAGAAACACTGTGGCAAAGCACATGTACTAGTGGATCCAGCTCCACTAGCATTCGGAACAACGGAAATTATTGGTCTAGCCCATGAAGAACTTTGAGGCTCAAACTCAATTTGGCCTTCAAGAGTGGTAACCCTGACTATGCTGCATTGCTGCCGCAGGCTGTCGTCTATCTCGATCTTGGGCTTGGGATTTCTACTGAATCATCAAATTCTCATTACGCTCGGCTGTTCTAGCTCGCTAAGTGATCATCTTGTACTCAGTTTCATGATGGGTGACAACTGCAATCTTGATCGAAACCCGAAGCTCTTTTAGAAAATACTCATATTTCTGTTTCTCGTTCGTAACAAGTCTAGAAGCATACTAAAGCAGACGTAGAAGCTCGATCTCATAATCATTAACAGGCATGTCATTCTGTTGTAAGTTAATAAAGTCATCACGGTACTTTACTATAAACTCAGGCCCCACATAATGGTCCTCAAAAGCTTACCGGAAAAACTCTCAAATGATCTGATATGCAGTAGTAACTCTCTTATCAACCTCCCACCATTTAAGGGCTTCACCTTGTAGTAAGGATATAGCTGCCCACAATTTCTTATCGGAAGGATATTCCATCTCAACAAATAAACGTTGCAGTTTCTTCAACCAATCTTCTTCCTCTACAGGATTCGTACCAGTCTTACCGTCAAACATTGTCATGCCAGTACCCAAAAACTCAGTAGAAATAGGTTTTTGACACCTCCAGTCTGTCGAAGATAACGAAGCATCTCTCTCTATATAGTGATAGAATTTAGTCCCACAGACTCATTATCCCTAGAAATATAAGGTCCCTCACTCTAAACTAGTTGATCAACTTTGGCTTGCTGAGCCTCAATCTGAAACCTCGGGTTGTTCCTCCGCTCCTATATCCTAAGCTAAACTTTGATCCTGTGGAAGATCCACAAGAGGTGGGACATCGCTTGCAGAAGTAGTAGAACAACCTCGGTCAAGGCCTCGGCCAAAACCTCTCTCGGTCGCTAGACGTGTACTCCTACGTGGTGGCATAATAATATATTTATAGAAATACAAACAAATTCTACATTAGAACTGGTACTTGGAGTACTATTCAAAATATTTTAGAAATTTTTTTAAATACGTGTCAAAACGGGAATCCAGATTATCAAATAAGTTTTCAAAATTATTTTTGGAAAAAAAATCATTTTGAACCTCACAGCCCGTGGGTTGAACCTGACTTTGACACCATTAATGTAAACCCTATATTTAACCTAATTTTCTTAGATTAAAACTTGTTTCGCAAGTTAAGGCTTATATACATTAAATGTAATATTATAATAAATTATTAAATAGTTAATAATTCAAAATACTAAAAAACTTAACATTTAATTAAACTGAGTTCAACCCATAAATTTAATAATAAAAATTATTCTAAAAACCAAATACATGTCCCAAGTCCAAAGTTTAATGCAAAATCAATTACATATCCGAAGTATAAATTATTATTCTAAAAATCTGAAAACATACGTAGAAGTTCTTAAATTCAAGATCCTCCAAGTACCGTAGCCTAAGTTTGAGAATCTGAAACAGAAACTGAGAGGGTATAAGCTAGGGAGCCTAATGTGCAAATAAACAAGATCACAAAATGAAGTAGAATGAATAATGTAATATATGCATGATATGCAGCTATCTCTGAATGCCACCAGAAGAGTAAGTTCCCCTAAACCATTCTAACTCCGTCACACCAACAGAAGTTGAAACTCAATCGAAGGTGGAGCCACTGAATAGAAGTGGAAACTTGTCCCGAAGGTAAAGCCATTGATCAGAAGTGATTATATCATTAAATTTCCCCGTACAAATAATCCAACCAATACAATGACATGAACAGATACAGAATCAAAATGCGTGCCTTAAAATAAACATGAGGCATGCATGATAATTTCGGAATCATAAATGTAATTATAAAACTCAGAGCATGGCATGAATGAACTATTTCAGAAACTCACAAGAATGATGCAGAAAACATGATCATACAGAATTAACAGAATTTGAACACACAGTAGTAAACAGAGTTTTTGGGAGAGACACACCTGAATTAGATAGTTGAACGACGTGAATGATGTCTACTAAACTCAGCTCCAACACTAGATCGAGTGGGTGTAGAACCTACGAGTAGCAACATTATAAGACAAACTACTATGCCACTATACCGGAAAATACACGAAACAGAAGTAAATCAAAACTCACATGTATATCCCGAAGTCTGAGTAGCAGGAGGTCGTCTAAGAAGAGGAGGCAAAAACTTAGGGTCTGAATCCACGTCACCTGAACCAAACAATAACTATTTCAGATTCCGATTAAGACAACTTGTAGATAAACATTCGAACCAAAAAGCCTTAAAAATGAAACTTTAGGTTCGAATTTCGAAAAACGGACAACGCCATTGAATTCAAGACGTCGAAAAATAATAATTGGAACCGGGTCCAATAAAGTCAACATTGACGTCAGCATTATTCATCGCTGACGTCACACTGGTCAACGCTGACGTTAGCAGGTCAATGCTGGGATCAGCAAATGAATTCAATCGGTCGGGTAGGGTCTCGGTCGGGTTAGGTCACGGGTCCTAGCTTTCCCGAGAAAATCTGGGTTTTGGGAATTTTTCAATTTTCCTAGAAAATCGAGTTTTCCAGGTTCAAAACACAACGAAAGCTCCCTTAAACCGATTCAAACTAGACTAAACACCCAAAAACAAACCTAGATTCGATTCCAAAAACACTCTAACAACCCCCAAACTACTAAAAAACGAATAACAACTGATTAAACTTTTCCACCTTAAAAACACATAATCCAAAAGAAAAGAGATCAAGAAACTTACCAGGAGATCGAAACGAATAGGAAAGGAAACTGGAAGGAAAATGAAAAAAAAATATGATTCTTGGATGTTTTTCACAAATGAGAGAGACAAGAATTAACTAAAATATACACGAGAATTAAATGAAAATTAACTCCCAAAATAAACTTGAAACGGGAAAGTTACCATTTCTAAAATGGTAAAATTACCAGGTAAAGGTCCAAACTTTTTAAAAATCAACAGAAGAACCTTAACTTCAAGATAATTATAAAAAAGCCACTGAAAATCCCTAATTTCTAGGATTTAATTAGGAATTTTGACAGAATTTAGGTTTTTTGATTTGGGAAAAAAATAAGGCGTTACATTGTTTTCCAACTGCATTTTTTATAAAGGAGAGAAAATGAATGAAGAAATTAGACATGGTGTTTGGAAGTTGTACCACTTCTATTATGTAGGGTTGACTATAACAGGAAATGCTAAGAAAAAAAATCAAAAATCGGTTCGAATCAAGTTCGAAAAGATTTCAATTTGAAAAATAACATACCAATACATTGTCTGATTCATACACAAGAACCGTAATATTTGAATCACATACAAATACAACATCAATTGATTTAATAATAAACCCCATAATTTGATTTCACCCCACTTTGAACCTCTTTATGAAACAGAGAGAGAAACCTCTCCATTTCATTCTTCTTCAAGGCCAACCTAAGCTCAATTCTCCTACTCCCAACTCTACTTTCAACCATAGAAATAACTTCATTCTCATCAATGGAAACCATCACCACTTTCTTCGGCCTTCTTCATCCGAAATCGATTTTGTAAAGATTAAACCGAGGTGATCCGGCAACTGATATAATCTGTATAGATGATGGTTCCTCTATTAACTTATCGAGTACATTTTTTATTAAATCTTTCAGTCCTTCAAAAACAGATTTCCCTATTAATCCCTTCACCATATTGCTTACCTTTTCTGCAGCAAATGCAAATCCATTTTCCAAGTCCATGAAATCTTTTGCATTGAGAAAATCTCCTACAACAATATTAAAGTTCCTGAAATAGTTTTCTGGAACAGGTGGATCTAAACATGACCTACAATCAACTACGAATAGAAGATAAACATTTTTATCTCCATCTCCACCTCTTGCTTTAACCATACAACTAGTTACATAACCAAGCGTCAACACAAATGGTGATAAATGAAGTTTTTTTGAGATATCTAATGAATTAGACAATACCCTTCCTCTCATTTTCTTCAAATCTTCTCAAGTGATCATAACTGTGGCTCGAACTAGACTAGTAGATGTTGCTTTGTTGGGTGAAACCTTCAAGCTTTTATCACCTGTAGTGACTCGTAGCCACTGGTTCAAAACCCCCAAATCAAGGTCGAACCCTGTAGTATCATAGAGAACGTTCCTGTCGGAAATCGGGGTTAGTTCTGGTGGTAAAGAGAGTTCTCTTCATTCCCTTGCTTGCACAGGTAAGCTCAGGATTTCATAAACATGTTCATTGTTTTACCGTCGAGAACTGCATGGTGAGCCGTGATTCCAATGGAAAAGCCTTTAGTAGGAAAAAGTGTTATCTGAACAACTATAACTGATGCCGAATCATCCGATGATACCAATTGCGGTATCAAAGGATGTAACTCGACAGCTTGGTAGATTCCATTGCTGATGAGAAGGTGATACGAATCCGGTTGCGGAATATCTGAATTTTTATATGTAATTGCCCGATCGTGATTCTAGTAACTAAATTGAAAAATAGGAATTTTGAAATGAAAATTATAAGATGATATGAAATGGATAGATAGTATGGTGAAATGGAATGATGATAAGATTATTTTTTTAGGATGAAGTATGAAAAATATGGATGTATGGTTCATGGAAGCGAAGAGATTGAATATAATTTATGGTGTAGTGTAAACAAAGAAGGAACCAACACTAAAACGTGAAGACCCGTTCCTTAAGAGTTTTTAAACCGTGATTTGGGTGAAAGGTTAATGGATTGTGACCCTCTAGTTATAAGAACTAGGAACCAGCAATATAAGAAAAATAAATAGGGATGAATGCCACAAGAACAATCTTTCAAGCCGATAAATTTCAAAAAGATCTAGAAAAGAGAAATACTCTCAAGTTGTAATATATGCTAAAAGTTGTATCTTTTACAATGTTATTAGTGCCTGTTTATAGGTGTAAGACAATAACAAATTAATTGGCCTAAACAAAGATTAAAGACTCATTATTCTAGTGTTAAAGGCCTATTAATTTGTAGGTTATCTCTTCTCCAATTGACAGCCAAAAGTTTGATCTAGAAGGATGAATATGGACATTCTTAGAATGATTGTCGACATACATATCATCCACGTGTAGAAACTCTTGGGCTGATGTTTGATTAAGTTGTCATTCATCTTCCTTTAATGTTCTGTTGATAAAGCATTGAATTCAGCAATTGAATGATCTCTCGAATCTTTAGAAGAAGCATCTTGTGACTATTCCCGTATTGAATTTCAATCATGTACTATCTTCAATAATTTAATCATATCTTAAGCTCCTGATATCGGATTGAGGTGATTCAAAGTGCGTTGGAAAGCTAAGGAATAGTGGAATTAGTTTGAAGAAGACCTCAAGACTCAAATATGCTCGTATCCAATCCAAAAATGGCAAACAAGTTGACTGATATTCCTTGAATTTCCTCCTTAATGTTATTTTAATTCCTGCCTTTACTCTCCCTTAAATGGTGATAATGAAGGCTTTCATTGCATGTCTTCTCTTGCTTGCTTGCTGAAACTGATAGCCTTAAAGTGATGTAAAGACTATATTGAAAGCCTTAAAACCATTGCTGAAAATAAAAACATTCAAGTGGTGTAATTGCTCCATTGAATTGAATTGCATTGTAACCAATCAGCCTTGATGGTTCTTCAAGGGACTTTAATTGATGTAAATGCCTTTTCATTCCTTAGAATATGATTAAGCATTTGCTCCAAAAGAATATCCTAGATGAAATATATAAGCAAGCATTAGATAACAACTTTATTCAATAAAAATGAAAGTGAATGGATGAAACATATTTAATGAGCTAATTTAATTAATGAAACTAGTTCCATTGAGAGATCTAGTTTAATTAATTAACTCACACACTAAATGAACTTATATACATAAGAAAACTAGCATGCTTTAAGTGAACTATCATGCATTAATTAAGCTAATAAACTTTATTGAACTAACATGCTTAAATGAACATCAAGCATTATTTATTCATGCACACATGCTGAAATTAAATTTAAAAACATAAGAAAGAACTCATGCAAGCTCATGTACAAGTAGGAGGTTTTATTGTTTCAACAAATTTGGTGTTGCATTCTCTAATTTCCGGCCTTGAATAAATAAATTTCCCATGGTCTCTTGGAATTTCTTGGTTTTAGGACGAGTCATAGGTCCAATAGAAAATTCTTCTAATTCATTGTTGGTTGTGATCATATCATTCCCTCGCTCTTGAGAGTGATTTATCCCCAAATCGTCACCTACATCAAATGGAGATATATCATCCACATTGAATGTTGCACTGACATTAAACTTACCTGGGAGGTCTAATTGATAGGCATTATCATTGACACGCTTGATCACTTGAAATGGACCATCCCTCTAGGCATCAATTTTGATTTGCGTTGGGCTGGGAATCTTTTTTTTCTCATGTGCAGCCAAATCCAATCTCCCGGCTCAAATGTAATTCGTTTACTTCCTTGTTATCTTGTTGCTCATATTGTCTAGTTCTCTTTTCAATATTGTCTAGTTCTCTTTATTCATAAGTTGACCAGCGAGAAAAGGTAATAAATCCAATAGAGTTAAGGGATTGAAACCATACTCTATTTCGAATGGTGACATTTTAGTGGTAGAATGAATAGATCGATTGTAAGCAAACTCCACATGTGGCAAGCTTTCCTCCCAAGTCCTCAAATTCTTTTTGATGATTATCCTCAACAACATGGATAACACCCGGTTCTCTATTTCAGTTTGACCATCTGTTTGTAGATGGAAAGTTGTGGAAAACATCAACTTGTTTCTAATCCTACTCTATAATGTTCTCCAAAAATAGCTTAAGAACTTCACATCTCGATCAGATACGATAGTTCTTGGAACACCAGACAATCTCATGATTTCCCTGAAAAATTAATTAGCAACATGTGAAGCATCATTAGTCTTATTACAAGGAATAAAATGAGCAATTTTAGAGAATCAATCTACTACTACAAAGATGGAATCTTTGTAATTGTTTGTACGTGGCAGCCCAAGTACAAAATCCATGGATATGTCTACCCAAGGTGCATTAGGAATAGGTAGTGGAGTATATAGGCCATGGGGCATGACTTTTGACTTAGCCTTTCTATATGTTATACAACGCTCACATAGTCTCTCAACATCTCGTTTCATCTTTGGCCAATACAAGTGTTCTTGAAGCATGTTCAACTTCTTCTCTACTCCAAAATTTCCCATGAGTCCTCCACCATGTGCTTCCTTGAGGAGCAATTCTCGAATGGATCCTTGTGGTATGCAAAGCTTTCCTTCCTTGAATAGGTTATCCATCATCTCTATAAAACTTATCATGTGCGCCTTTCTTACAAATTTTGTATACTTCACCAAAATCATGGTCAGATTCGTATAATTCCTTAATGAAAGTAAAACCCAACAATTTAGAGTCTAAAGTGTTAAGAAGGGCATACCTACGTGATAGTGCATCAACAATAATATTTTCTTTACCCTTTTTATACTTGATCACGTAAGGGAATGCTTTAAGAAACTCAACCCATTTAGCATGTCTCTTGTTTAGCTTATGCTGGCCCTTGATGTGATTTAATGCCTCATGGTCTGTATGGATGATGAATTCTTTAGATCATAGGTAATGCTACCAAGTTTCCAAAGCCTAAATTAGTGCATACATATCCTTATCATAGGTCAGATAGTTGAGTGTAACTCCACTCAATTTCTCACTAAAGTAGGCTATGAGGCGTCCTTCTTGAGATAAAACTGCTCCAATTCCCAAACCTGAAGCATCACATCAACCTCAAAAACTTTATTAAAATCAGGTAATGTTAACAATGGTGAATTAATTAAACAATCCTTAATCAGGTTAAAGGATTTCTCTTGTTCTTCACCCCAAAAGAAATTGGAATTCTTTTTAATAACTCCAGTTAAAGGAGCGGCTAAGGTGTTGAAAATGGGTACAAACCGACGATAGAAGCTTGCTAAACCATGGAAGCTTCTAACTTTGCTAATGCTTGTTGGTCTAGGCCATTCCTCAATTGCCTTAACCTTCTCTCTATCAACTTCTAATCCATCTTCACTCACAACAAACCCTAGGAAAACAAAATTGTCAGTGAAAAATATGCATTTTTTTTAGATTAACATAGAGTCTTTCATTTCTCAAAACATCTAACACTGACCTTAGATGCTGAACATGTACATTCAAACTCTTGCTATATATAAGAATATCATCAAAATACATTACACAAAACATACCCAAAAATTTTCTAAGGATTTGATTCATTAATCTCATGAAAGTGCTTGGTGCATTAGTTAGACCGAATGGCATAACCAACCACTCATATAATCCTTATTTAGTCTTGAATGCAGTTTTCCACTCATCCCTTTCTCGTATTTGAATTTGGTGGTAACCACTTTTAAGATCAGTCTTAGAGAATACCTTAGAACCACTAAGCTTATCTAACATAACATCTAAACGTGGAATAGGATGACGATACTTTACCATTATTTTGTTAACCACACGACAATCCACACACATACGCCATGTACCATCTTTCTTAGGCACAAGTAGAATAGGTACCACACAAGGAATAAGGCTCTCTCTAATATAAACTTTTTCCATCAAATCTGAAACTTGCCTTTGTAACTCTTTAGTTTCCTCGGGGTTACATCGGTAAACTGGTCGGTTAGGAATGATAGCACCAGGAACAAATTCAATTTGATGCTTTATTCCACGAATTGGAGGCAATCCACTTGGAATCTCTTCTGGAAATAGGTCTTCATATTCCTACAACAGCGAAACAATAAAAGATGGCAGATTTGGGTCAAGATCGTTAATGCTTAAATAACTCTCCTTGTAAATAAGTACAAGAACCATCTTTTCCGAAAACAAATTCTTTCTTATCTCTTTTTCTTTAGCAAAAATGCTAACTCTTTTTTTCTTCCTTTTCTCTCTCTTTTTCCCACTTGGCTGTTACCTCACTCTCCTTTGTTCTTCTCTCAATTTCGACATCACTCTCTTTGGTTTTTTCAAATCTTTCTCTTAAATGGAGTTGATCTTTGTGAACTTGCTTTGGTGAAAGTGGGGCTAGAGTTATCTTTCTTGCTTCATGGGTCAAGGTATACCGATTGGTATAACCATCATGTATGACTCTCCTATCGAACTGCCATGGTCTTCCTAATAAGAGATGACCGGCGTGCAACGGTACAACATCACATAACACCTCGTCTTTATACTCGTCAATGAAAAAAGCACAATAACTTGTTTAATAACTTTAAGTTCTCCTCCTTCATTAAGCCACTGTAACTTGTAGGGATGTGGATGCTTGGTTGTTTCTAGGCCAAGTTTATCTACCATTAAAGTACTAGCAACGTTAGTGCAACTACCACCATCGATAATGACAAAACATATCTTTCCATTAATATGGCAGCAACTATGGAAAATGTTCTCGCGTTGCTGATCCCCATCAATTGCTTGCATGCTTAGGCTCCTTTTAAAAACAAAAACCTCTCTATCTACGGTATGTTCTAACTCTTCTTCTTCTTCAAATTCTTTATCATCATCTTCCTCCTCCTCTTGGTTAGTTTCGATCTCTCCATCATCACGGATGAACATAGCGTTGCGGTTAGGGCATTGGCTAGCAATGTGACCTCTCCCAAAACACTTGAAGCATTATACACCACGGGATCGATTTGGCATGCCTGGACTCTTTCCCTTGTTGGTTTTAGCGATGGATTTGATATTCTTTGATGGTTCGGCTCGGTCATTAGGAGTAAAGGATGATTTTTTTTATGTTACTTTACCTCCATTTGGAAGTAGAACCTCCAAAGATTTGGGTTGTACCTTTCCTTTTGAGTTGCTTCTCCACCTTCATGGCCATATGAACCATGTCTTTTATTTCCACATAATGTTGCAACTCAACAATGGCTGCAATGTTAGGATCAATACCAGATAGAAACCTTGCCATTGTGACTTCTCGAACATCATCAATGTTTGCTCGGACAATGGCTACTTCCATTTCTTTATAATAATCCTCAACACTATGATTTCCTTGTGTAAGGTTTTGAAGCTTGTTAAACAATTCTCTATGGTAGTGAGTTGGAATGAATCTTCTACGCATCACAACTTTCATCTCATTCCATGTAGAAATAGGATGTTCACCATTGCGTCTCCTGCTAGATGTCAATTGATCCCACCATATAAGTACATAATCTGTAAACTCAATGGCTGCGAGTTTTACCTTTTCAAGCTCTTAATAGTTATGATACTCAAAGATGTGTTCAACCTTGTTTTCCCATGCAAGGTATGCTTCTGGATCCGTTCTTCCTTGGAAAGTAGGAATGGTAATCTTGATGTTGCTGAGATTATCATCCACTCTTGGACGTGCTTTTTGTCCTTGTTGTGCCATACTATGTTGGGATGATTGATCATGTTCATGCACATCATCAACCCCTTCAGGATACTCCTCATTACCATGATAAGCTTGTGAAATTTCAAGTTGGTCAATTCGTTCTAATAAGGGCTCCAATTATTGTTGAATCATCTTTGCCATTGCTTGTAGAAATGCTTGGTTTTGCAAACTGGGAACTCCTTGACCACTTTGACCGGATCTTTATAACATGATTAGATAAAAAAAAAATTAAACCTTACGAGCATAAATCCTCACCTTTCCACTCCAAAGAAAATGCACCCACACTCGTGTTTCACTCGGGATAGGACTTTCCCCTTAATGCACACTCTTGCCTTTTACCACTCTTGCTCTCTTTTCTAAGTACTTAGAGAACTTACTCAAGGCTCAACAAGTATTCTTTTTGGAATTCGGCTAAAAAGAAGTGATTAGAAAAGGAAAAAATACAGAAATAAGGTAGAATAACAAGATAAGGAGAAGATAGCAATCGAAACTATATTACCAAACAAATTATTTTTTTTAGAATAAAGACTTCCTCTTTAACTTTTTTCTGAATTCTTTTTTTTTAATTTTTTTGACTAACTCGAGATAGAGAAAAAACAATCTTCTTACTGAATCGCCAATGCTCTGATTACCAATTGATACGAATCCGGTTGTAGAATACCGAATTTTTATATGTGATTGCCCGATCGTGATTCTAGTAAGTAACTAAAATGAAAAATAGGAATTTTGAAATGAAAATTACAAGATGATATGAAATGGATAGATAGTATGGTGAAATAGAATGATGATAAGATGATTGTTGTGTTTAGGATGAAGTATGAAAAAATATGGATGTATGGTTCATGGAAGCGAAGAGATAGAATATAATTGATGGTACGGTATCAACAAAGGAGGAACCAACACTAAAATATGAAGACTCGTTCCTTAAGAGTTTTAAACCGTGATTTGGGTGAAAGGTTAATGGATTGTGACCTTCTAGTTATAACAACTAGGAACCAACAATATAAGAAAAATAAATAGGGATGAATGCCACAAGAACAATCTTACAAGTCGATAAAGTTCAAAAAGAACTATAAAAGAGAAACACTCTCAAGTTGTAATATATGCTAAAAGTTGTATCTTTTACAATGGAATTAGTGCTTGTTTATAAGTGTAACACAACAACAAATTGATTGGCCTAGACAAAGATTAAAGACTCATTATTCTAGTGTTAAAAGCCTATTAATTTGTAAGTTATCCCTTCTCCAATTGACAACCAAAAGTTTGATCTAGAAGGATGAATATTGACATTCTTAGAATGATTGTAGACATATATATCATCCACATGTACAAACCCTTGGGATGATGCTTGATTAAGTTGTCATTCATCCTCCTTTAATGGGCTGTTGATAAAGCATTGAATTCAGCAATTGAATGGTCTCTTGAATTTTTGGAAGAAGTATCTTGTTACTATTCCCGTATTGAATTTCCAGCATGTACTGTCTTCAATAATTTAATCATATCTTAAGCTCCTTATATCATATTGAGGTGATTCAAAGTGCATTGGAACGTTAAGGAATGGGGGAATAAGTTTGAATCAGACCTCAAGACTCAAATATGCTCGTATCCAAAAATGGCGAATAAGTTGATTGATATTCCTTGAATTCCCTCCTTAATGTTATTTTAATTCATGCCTTTACTCTCCCTTAAATGGTGATAATGAAGGCTTTCATTGCATGTCTTATCTTTCTTACTTGCTGAAACTGATAACCTTAAAGTGATGTAAAGACTCTCTTGAAAGACTTAAAACCATTGCTGGAAATAACATTCAAGTGGTGTAATTGCTCCATTGAATTGCATTGTAACCAATCAACCTTGATGGGTCTTCAAGGGACTTTAATTGATGTAAATGCCTTGTCATTCCTTAGAATATGATTAACCATTTGTTCCAAAAGAATATCCTAGATAAAATATATAAGCAACCATTAGATAACAACTTTATTCAATAAAAATAAAAGTGAATGCATGAAATAGACTTAATGAGCTAGTTTAATTAATGAAACTAGTTACATTGAATGATCTAGTTTAATTAATTAACTCACACACTAAATGAACTTATAAACATAAGAAAACTAACATGCTTTAAGTGAACTATCATACATTAATTAAGCTAATGAACTTTATTGAACTAACATACTTAAATGAACATCAAGCATTATTTATTCATGCACACATGCTGAAATTAAATTTAAAAACATAAGAAAGAACTCATGTAAACTCATGCACAAGTAGGAGGTTGTATTGTTCCAACAAAGTTGATGTTGTATTCTCTAATTTCCAGCCTTGAATAAATAGATTTCCCATGACCTTTTTCAATTCTTGGTTTTAGCACAAGTCATAGGTCTAATAGAGAATTCTTCTAATTCATTGTTGGTGAAACACCGTCCTTCGGATCGTAGGAAACAAGGGGGTTGGGAGAATTTGACAGCCACTTGAGATTTCCAGCTACGGGGAGGTAATGGCTGAGTGTCATAGACAGCGATTGCTTGAGCCTGGGGATGACATCAGAGATGAAATCTGCCGAGGTAAAAGTCTTGGAGATTGTAAAAGAAAAGTCGCTCAACTGGTGCGAATTTGAACCATATTGTGTCGCAGAAAGTGAGCGGTAGGGAGGATTGATATGCAGAGCTTGGTGGTTCAGGTGATGGTTTGATTCGGGTGATCTCGAGGATTTTCACTCTACTTGAAGATGCCATGGCAGAAGCTTTCCTGTGGCTAACTTCTGAAGTTACAACTTACAAGATAATAAGAACGAATGGAGCAAATATATCTAGTATTTAATACTCACCAACTACAACTTTTCGGGTGCATATCGTTTATTTTTTATGTTTCTATTTATGTTTCCGTTTTAAATTAAATAGTTTAGGGTTTAGGATATAAGATTAGAGGTTAGGGATTGTGGTTAGGGGTTTAGGGATTAAGGGTAGAGTATATTTTTTAGGGTTTACGGTATAAGTTGTAGAATATAGAAAATAAGGGTTAGAGTTAAAAATTTATTTTTTTCTAAATAAATATTAACAAGAGGTATGGATGAAGGCATGATAAAAAGGTAGAAGATTTTAATTGTATTCATTATTTTATTATGTTTTCAAGATATTATTATTTTTCGTGATTCAAATTTGAATAATATATTAAATATTACATATACTTTATTAAAAGTTGTGACTAAAAGTTTTATTAATTGAATGATTAAAAATATTTATATTGTATTATTTTATATGAGTTCAAATCATAAGATTTATCTTGAGAGTATAATTATCTCCATTAAATTAAAAAACAATATAGTTTTATTTTTCGACCGTTAATTTTTAAATTAAAGGCATATTGTATCGATACTAAATTAGTCCAACGGGATAAAGTATTAGATTTTTAAGTAAATTTATGATTTTAATTATATTGTTATGAATAGAAAAAAAAAGTTAAATTAGATTCAGTTGTATAGTATAAAATATTTTATTTCGATGAGATTAGAAATTAAAATTAAAAAAACCAAAAATTAAATAATTTTAAATTATTAACCATTAATTTATATTTGGCTAGTAATCCATAAATCATGTAAAACTTATTCGATATCGACCATATATGGATGGGTATTTACAGGGGTGTTCAAATTCGGGTATCCAAAAATTTAGGTAATCGGGTACCCGATTTTTTAATTTATTTTTTATAAATCTTAAATTTAATCTTAAAAAAATATAAATAAAATTAAAAGTTTGAATTACATAATCCAATATTGAAATATAAAATTTTAAAGCCCTAATTATATAATCTAAACATAAATTTTAAGACCCAAATTACATAATTTAATTTGAAACAAAACATAACGTCTAAATAAAGTTTTTCTTTTTAATATTTTTTTTAAATATTTTTAGTTAGTATAATTTACTTTAATATATAAAAATTAATGATTTAATTATTAATGAATCTTAAGTTAATTTTCGTATTGGTTAATGCACATACAAAAATAGTGCATATCTAAACGGCTAAAGTTCGAATTTTACCAACTCAAAAAACTAAATTTATAATTTTATAATGATTCTTAATTTTCTTTTTTACAACGAATCCCTAATTGTGTTTAAAATTAATATTTGAGGGATAAGATTTAGAAATTATGTTATTTGATTTGCAAATACAGTGAATATAAGTGTATTTTATTTAAATAATAATTATATTTAAACTAAAAGGATAAAAAAGTTAGGAACCGGGTACCCGGATTTTTATGAAATTTTGACCCGGTCCCGACCCGAAAAATGACGGGACAGAACAAAAAAATCAGAAAAATGTCCAATTTTTTATATTCGAATAATCGGGTAGTCGGGTCGGGTCATTTGGGTCGGGTATTTTTGAACACCCTTAATATTTACTATTGTTGTTCAATGCCGTTGTTTTATATTAAATGTTAATGAAATTATTTTTTATATATACTCGGTTCTTAAGTTTTGATATTAAAATTTAAGATTTAACGTTGTTATTAGCTTTTTAAAATTTTAAAAATGAATATTATAATTTAAAATTTAGGTTTAAAATTAAAAAAAAAAATTAATGTCACTAAATAAATACAGGGGTGGTTCAAAGAATTTGAGGGTCATGTGCAATTTATTAAAACGAACCTTTATTTTATCGAAAATATTATTATCCTCAAAGATTTTGGGTCCTATGCAATTTATTCAAAGATATATATATTTTAAAAAATACTTTAATAAAAAATATTATTAGATTATCCTCTTGAGTAACAAAAAATTAAATATTAAACATTTAAAAATCAAACATTTTTAGTTTTTTACTTAAAA
This sequence comes from Abelmoschus esculentus, assembly GCA_035048815.1. NCBI lineage: Eukaryota > Viridiplantae > Streptophyta > Magnoliopsida > Malvales > Malvaceae > Abelmoschus > Abelmoschus esculentus. Next base: position 2,730,297 of record JAUCBN010000026.1, on the reverse strand, counting down.
GTGATATCCGTTTTTTATATTTTAATTTTTTGATAATTATTAGTATATATATATATACATAATTATATATATCTATACTTTTTTATAAATATTTAAGTTAACTTAATTTCTTTATTTTGAGAGCTCTCTTTTAAAGAGCCTTGTATGATCATTTTTATTGTGTCTACCCAGAATTTCATTTAATTAAGGATGATAATGGATTGTATTTGGATCGAATTTTATAAAGTCCAATTAAATAAATTCAAATCCGATCCAATAAAAATATATAAAATCTAAATATGAAAATCTAAGTTTACATATAATCACTTATTTTAGTGTAAGAAATAAATCTCAGATAGGAAATCTTACTTTTTCTCCCCAAATGTCTATAAAAAGGGAGAGATGTCTACTTAAAATAGGAAAAAAAAAGAATGGTAAAAACCTTAGAACAAATCAAAGTGAATTATGTTTGGTTCTACGATATCAAGCTTCGGTGCATCATTATATCTCTTTTTTCTTCATTTATTATTTAGTTTATTTATTTAGACATTAGAATTTATAATTTAATATATTTTAGTCACTTAACACTTATAATCGAACTCTTAATTTAAATTAGAATTTAATTTAGCCCTTTCTTGCATTGTTTCTTGTTTTAATTGTTTAATTTATTTATTTGTATTTTATATTTGAATTGTTCTATTTAAAATTATGTAGTATATTTATTTAGGAAGAACTGATTCACCTAGTAAAATAAGATTTAGTTAATCAATTTAGTCAGGAGAGAATTGTAGAAAATAAATAGGTGTTAAATAGATAGCTTAATATACTATTTTGGTTAGTATCTCATTGTAATGAGACGTTAACTAAGGGTATATTTTTAATAAAAATATTTAATATTTTATTTATTTAGAAAATAATAAATAATATAAGATTAATTCAAAATAAAAATGAATTAAGTTATTAATTAGTAGATAATATATTAAAAATATTATTAATTTTAGGAGCTTATATAGGTAATTTCCAATTGTTTGTGTGTTATCACGTACCCTTTCTAAAATTAATAATGTTTTAGGACCTTAATTATCAAATTAATGGAGCCAAATTAAGTAGGACTTAAAATTGACCATAAAATAATTGGACATGCATTTAAATCTTTTGGGCGAAGTTATATTTCTTCAAAATACGAGTTAAAATTGTCTCAGGTAACTGGATATTTTGATCAAACTCGTATTTGCAAGAAATACATTTTCTTACCAAAAGAATATCCTTATTTGGAATGAAATTCATCTGAAAATTACGGATTAAATTGAAATTACTATTCGAAATGACAAAATACCAATGACATTAATAAGGTAATGATTCCGGGAGCTCGTAAGGGTTTTTCTTACACATAACCGACTCTAAAACTCAAAATTTAAAAATCGAATGTCTAGTTTATTTTATGGTATCAGCCCTAACTTAGTAGAAGATGGCGACTCCAAATTATTTTCTAACTAAATAAAAGAGTTAGATTGAAATTTTCTAAAATAATTAATTCGGATTTTAAAATAATATTATAATTAATTGAAATAAGACTCGTTTTAATTAAAAAAAACTAATTTTCAAAATTAACAGTTAAAATAGTAAAAAATTGATTCTCAAAATTCAATCATCAGGTTATTTTATACTCGATTTTAAAATGGTCATGACAGTAACAACTCAAATAAATATCTTTAAGCAAAAATTATTTTTATTAATTAAAAATATTTAAATTAATAGTACAAACAAAGATTAAAAAATATTACGATTTAATATAAAACAAATTAAAGTAACAACTCAAAATTTAATTAAAAACCCCCAACAATAAATAAATTATCCAATATTAAAATTTTCATTGTTTCACTAAAGCTTAACAAAAGTCTCTAAAATAATAATAAAAATCATAAATATAATTATAAAAGATATTAGTCATTTAAATATTAATTATATATAAACTTAATTAGGATTTCGGTATATATATATATATATATTTAAATTTAAATATTTTATTTAAATTTATATATAGATCAAAATTATATCAAATATGGATTCAGATTAAATTTGGATCTGATCATAACAATATCCATATTCGATTTATCTCTGATTTAAAAAATTTTGAATTTAAATTTAGATTTTTTTAATCAAATTAGATCTGAATTATATTGTTGTTCTTACGCTGAATAAACGTATAACAATTTTAAAAGTTCGTTTTTAAAAAAACTTCCCATTACGGAAAGCAATTGTGTAAGGTGTGTTTTTATTTAGTTTTGAACGTTTAGCTTTTAGTACCTTGAAATACGGCTTAAAGTTATTAAGAATACAAATAAACATTAGAGTTTACTGAAATTTTCTTTTCAATAAAATAGGTGTTGGTAAAACTGCAAATAACTTCTAGGGTAAACTATTCTAGTGACCACCAAATTAATTAGAGATATTTATTTTGATCATCTAATTAAAAAACTCATCAATCAGGTGATACAACTTTAAAATCTTACCTATTTGAGTCACCGTAGTTAAAATATTAATAGAAAAAATAATGATAGTGATGTGACAGTTAATTTTTTTTGTATAATTACAAATTTAATTCATATAATTTATTTATTATTTTAATTTAATCTTAAATTTAAAATTAATAAATAAAATTAATTACTCAATCGATTGATAGACACATATCATCAACTGGTTGGTGAAAAAGAATGGAAGAAATAAAATGTTAAATGCATTTGCAGTTAAGAAAATTTAAACCTTGATCCCCTAACTAACCAAGAACCCAACCAACAGGTGAACCACTAAGCCAAAATAATTCTTGGTTTATGACATATTCACATATATTATTAAGTGATCAATTTGTTAGTAAAAGCCTAAAATGTATTAAAGGAATTATAAAATTTCAAATCGATTAATATTTAAATTAAAATATTAAATATTTAAATTAAAATAATAAAATATTTAATAAATAAATCAAAATAATTAAATATTTAAAATTTAAATATTGAATATTCGAATATTAAATATTCGAATATTTTTATTTAATATCATTCAAATTAAAATATTAGAATATTCGAATTAATATTTTAAAATATTTAATATTTGAATTAAAGTATTCATTTATTTAATATTTAAATTAAAATTATTAAATATTTTAATTAGAATATTAAAATTTTAAATATTTTGATTCGAATCAATATATTCTAGCATTAAATAAAAATATTTAATATAGTATTCAAATATTTTGATATTAAGTAAAAGTATTTGAATATTTTAATTCAAATATTGAGTGTTTAAATATTTTAATTGAAATAATAAATATTTAAATATCTTAAATCAAATATTAAATATTCATGTATTTTAATTATAATTAAAATATTCAAAATTTAAATATTAATTGAATATGAATCCTATTAATTCCTTTAATAATATTTAGTGTTTGCTAAAAGCATAACCATTTAATAATATATTGTTAGACTTTATATCAAGAAAATCCTCTTGGCTTAAGTGTAAAAGCATATTTAACATTTTATTTCTTCTATTCTTTCTCACCAACATTAAATAATTTATTAATTTAAATTTAAGATTAAACTAAAATAATAGATAAATTATAATTATTAAATGTGTAATTATACAAATTTTTGAACTGCCATGTCACTTCCGTTACTTTTTTCTGTTAGAATTTTAACGGCGATAACTCAAATAGGTAGGATTTTAAAGTTGGGTGACCTAATTGACGAGTTTTTTAGTTAGGTGACCAAAATAAATATCCCCAATTAGTTCGGTGGTCACTAGGGTAGTTTACCCAAACTTCTAATATATAGAGTTTAACCTTACCGGAAACTACTGAAATTCATGCATTCACGCGATTATAGTTGAGATGTTATTCTTATCAGTTGTACAACATAATTTTGTTAAACTTTCTCCCTCCATTTTCACCATAGTTTTAATATTTCCCTTGATTCCCAGCAGTCACATAATTAATTTATAAAACCTGAGATAATACTCTCTCTCGGATAATAAAAAATCAAAATCGACATATTTAGTTTTGACATGCATTACGAGATTGGCTGACAATGCAACTGCACTTGTGTTATCACTCCAAATGACATGAGCATCAGCTGGAAAAACATTCATCTACTCAAGTACAACCCGCACCTAGCGGCCCTTTTTAAAAATTAAAAATTAATATTAATAATAATAGGGTTAATTATTGCGCTAATCACCTTTGTTTACTTTCAGTACAGTTTTAGTCACCGATTTTAAAAACAACTAGTAAAGTCACTCACGTCTTTGGGGTGTAAACTTTTGGTCATTTCGACATTAAATGCCGTTAAATATTAACGAAAAGATAATATGATACAATAAAAAATGGATAAATTACCCAGATAGTCCCTAAATTATCATTTCTCTTTTATTTCATCTTTAATTTGACTCTCAAATTTTTAAATTTTATATTTTTACCATCTTTTCAAAAAAAAACTCATCTTTCTCTAAAAAATTCTCTAACTCAAACTCCAACCCTTTTCTCTCTAAAAGAACTTTTTTCCGCCAAAATCCAACAATAAAATTATGTTTGAATGTTCGAATTTAAACATGAACAATAAATAAAAGAACATACCTAAGCTCTTGGCATCAATTTTAATGGGTTTAAGAATTATTTTTGTAACAAATTCATAAACAAATTCTAAAAGAAGTTATTATTGTGGGTTTTGTTTTCAATTAAACCCAAACTTTTCCTTTTAGAACACCTATATTATTTTAATTAAAAAATTATGTGGTTACACAGAGGTGCCAACTTAGGAAACATTGTCTAATGGTTGCCATTGCTCTTCTAGCCGCTGTAAGCATACACATCAACTTATCATTCTTCAAATTTTCAGACACGGTTATAAATCAAACATCATATTAATTTTGAATCTTTAAGTTACATTTCTCAAGTTAATATCTATACGTTGAAGATAGATAAAAACTAATTACAACTTGTATGATTAGTTGTTTTTGCAGGGCTTTACTATGGTCATCGATATTGACGAAAAGTATGCGGTTTAAATTCGGAATTGTGATGTTGTAACCACAGAATAAGTTGTTGATACAAAATTTCTTTTAGAAGAAAGGGTTAGGGTTTGAGTTATAGAATATTTTGAAAAAGATTTTTTTTGAAAAAATGATAAAAATAAAATTTTAAAATTTAAGGGTTAAATTAAAGATGAAATAAAAGATAAATGATAATTTAAGGACTATTTAGGTAATTTATCCTTTTTTATTGTATCATGTCATCTTTTTGTTAATATTTAACGGCATTTAACGTCAGAGTGACCAAAAGTTTACACCCCGAAGACGTAAATGATTTTACTAGTCGTTTTTCAAAACCGGTGATTAAAACTGTACTGAAGGTAAACAAAGGTGACTAGCGCAGTAATTAACCCATAATAATAAGTATGAGGAATAAAGAGGGTCACTAGTGAAAACTTTAAAAAAAATTGAAAATTAAAAAATTAGGATTTAAAATGAAAATTTGGAGATTAAACTTGAAAAGAGGATTGAAATTGGAAATGTTGAAATTGGGGAAATTGGCCTAAAAATTAGGGATTTAGAAATTGGAAAAGGGGAATTTTGAGAACTAGGGTTAGAAATTTAAAAAATAGGTTTGAAAATAATTGGGGATTAAAAATTGAGAATTTTACAAATTAGGATTAGTATGAAAATTTAGGAAAAAGGGAATTGAAAAAAGCATTTAAAAAGGTTGGAGTCGTCACCGGTCACTTTTGGTAGACCGGACACCGTAAAAACCAAAGATTCGTTAAAAATTGGGTTCGAGAGTCGGTTACGATTTAAAACGATATTAGCGTTAAAAAATCGTCCAAAAATTGACACCTTTACAAAATGACCGCTTAATTAATTTTGAATTTTCCGGATTAAAGTGACATTTAAATTAGGATTTGTTTAAAGATTCGGATTCTTTTTAATTTTACCGTATCTTTATTTGAAGGTAAATTCATACACCGCCACCACTACGTTTGGTGTCGGGTCCGTTACGACAGAATAAATAAATATTTATTAGATTCATTAATTAAAGAGATATGATTAAACAAAGATAAATAAAATATGAAACAATATACAAGGATATTTACAACATGCATATAAAACATTAAAATAAACATGAGCATAAATAAAAAATATAAATGAAAAATGTATTACATAATAAAATATGTACAAACATAAATCTATAAAAAGCAAAGAAAATGAAATAACATGTGCAAAAACACATAAATAACTAAAGTGCATAAATAAAAATGCATGCTACAAATAAGAATAAATATATATATTAATCATGCAAACAAATAAACAAATAATAATTAACTCAAATAAAAAGGTTTAGAAGGCTAAATAACAAAAAAAAAGGGTTATTGGAAAATGACTAAAACGAAAGAAAAATAAAATCTTAAGATCAAATTCGAAACAAAACGAAAATCTGTTATCTGATCCGTGATCAAAATGAAGTGATTGAAAAACGTACAGGCCCTAAAACTGTTATTTTGCAAGGGGAAATGTTCATCATTCGCCTTTAAAAACCCAAAAAACCCTTTTAAAGCCCAGATTCCAGCCACCGCCTTTTTTTTTGGCTTTTCGAAACCCAAAACAAATCCACTCTTCTTTTAAAACAAAATCCAAATAAAAACTTCAAAATCCAAAAGAAAAACCCTCGATGTTTCATTCGATTTCAAGACCAAAATCGTCTTTCTCTCGCTGTTGGCTCACCATCGAAGACTCGAAGTCTCTGTGTTTATCGTCGTGCGAGGAAAAGAGATGAAAGGGAGAAGAAGAATCAACCGGTGACCTAATCTCCTCCTGGTAAAACACTTCGAAACCCTAAAAACTTTTTTTATTTTATTTGCATTCGAATGGAAAACAATGAAGACGAGGGATACCTCGAACTTCTTTTCTTGTATTTATTGGAAAAGTAGGAACCGAATCCCTTTACATGGTGTTGGTTTCAGTTTAAATATCTGAAATTATAAGAAAAAAGAAAAGTTTAATTTTCTATTTTGTTTCGATTCCTCTCTGCTTGACTGGAAATTTTTTGGATGCATGTGTTTTCTCTTTTGATATTTGTTTACACGGATCTGAATTTGCGTTTCTCCTCTGAAATTCCATCGAAATCGTATTGAAATTATCTCTGAAATTTGGCCTTATTTTTTTGTACAATCTGACACTTCTTTTGTTTGTTTGTGTATGTAAAACCGTCAGAGAACGAGGGGGACCATCATCAGAGAATCGTCAGCCGACGATTGGAATCTAAAAGGACGATTGGCATTCGAATAGCCACACGCATGGGTTGTACGCGCGTGTGAGGGAGATGAGGCGCCAGCGTATGGGCACGTGCATGATTCCGAAAGCTTCCTTCATTTGACTTGGACCGTCAGATCAAATCCAGATCTAACGGTGGAGATTGGACTGCGCATAAAGAAACAAAAGGGTTAACTAGGTTTCGGTTAATAGGTTATCTGGTTGGGTTTAATGTTTTGGGCTCATTGTTTTATTTAATTGTGTTGGGCTTGTAATTTAATTATTTATGTTAAGCTATTGTGATAATAAAAAACAGATTTAGGCTTTTATTTCTACTGAAATTTTTTAATTTAAACATATGGGCTAATTTTATTTATTTAATTATGTATTTAGTTATATCTTATATATAATAAAATAATATAATGAAGTAACAATAATGAAACATTTAAGTAATAATAATATTAGATATAACCGAGAACAATAGTTAAAAGGCTAATACATATAATTTTTAAATTTTTTTCGAAGTATTGAATTTAAATTAAGATATTAACAAACAAATATAATAATATTTATGACTATTGCTTAACATACACATAATAGAACAATATTTTTGATTTTTTTTGTTTTAATAATAACAAAAAAAAAATGAAATAAAACCAGAATTAAAAAGGAAAATAAATATTTATTTTTTGTTTGTTTTTTTGCAATTTTTTATTAATAATTACAAGCCCATTATTCGAATTGAATGAAAATTAATATCAAATTTAAACCCCGAATAAAATTAGTGATTACAACACCCACAAGACATCAGCTGCAACATCAACAATATTACAAAATTCAGCTTCAGTTATAAACCGAGACACGACTCGCTACTTGCAAGAGTTCCAGGAAATCAGATGCATGTCCAGATAGGTTCAGTGACTTGATATGGATCGTCTGTATCAGGATCTCTCCCTAGTCAACATCTGAGAAAGAGTCAAGACCTATATCAAATGTATTTTCAGGAGCAAACCATAATCCATAGTCTATGGCTCTTTTAAAGTAGCGTAAAATTCTCTTGACCGCAACCCAATGTGTATCATGAGGAGTTTACATAAATTGAGTTATTTTGTTCATTGAGTGAAAAATATCGGATCTGGTGCCACATAATTACTGAAGTGAACCAACCACAATGCGATACTCATGAGCATCAGGTAAAGGTGTGCCATCAAATTTGTTGAGTTTAGAACTGGTTGGCATAGGTGTAGAAACTCCAGTTAAGTCGGTGAAGTTGGTTTTAACCAATAGATCAGTGATGTACTTGGTTTGAGTCAAGAACAAACCTCTATGCAATCGGTGCACCTCAATACCAAAAAAAAAACACTTAATTCACCAAGGTCTTTAAGTGAATTTTTTTTTTGTAGCTGAACAATCGTAGCTGACATATATTCAGGAGAAGAGATTGAGAAGTGTATCGTTTACATACACTGTAACATAGATGGTTTTGTACTTGAAGATTTAAAATTCAGACTTTTTAAAAATAACTTAAATTTAATAAACCAGTTATGAGGTACCTGCCGTAAACCATAAAAAGCTTTCTTAAATTTAAACATTGGTAAGCTACCATCTGCTGCAGTGTGCTGAAATCCTTCAGGTTGTATTATGTAAACCAAGATAACAATAACGAAAAATACCATATTAAGAATACAAAGAAATGTTAGTGTTTACTGAAACTTTGTTTTCAATAAAATGTGTGAAGGTACAACTGCAAATAACTTCTAATATATAGAATTTAACCGTACTAGAAACTGCTGGAATTCAAGCATCAGTTGAGGCACAACATTCCTATAAGCCAAAGCGTCATCGTCTCCGCGATTTCATCAACCGGTAGTCCGGTTTGGTGATTAATAATCATATATTGACTTTTTATTAAGACTTTATTAATAAAAAGGAGATTTGGAGATTTGGGAAATGAGTTAAGAGTTACGTTTTTTTGGAATATAAACATATACAAAATTTTAAAATTTTAAGAGTCAAATTAAAGATAAAACAAAAATATAATAATAATTTAAGGATTATTTTAGTAATTTATCACTTTTATTGTGTCAGATTTTTTTTTGTCGAGTGAACAAAACTTTATACCCTGAAAACGATAGTAACTTTATTGGTTATTTTTCAAAATTGATGGCTAAAAGTGTACTGAGAGATAAATGAAAGTGATTAACGCAGTAGTTTACCCTTAAAATTTATATATCTCATTAATGTCAGACACATGCAAAGATATTATATATAATTAATTTGGAGACATCATTAAGAGCCAATTCGATAGCAATTTTAGTGTTAAGCGTCTTTCGATGTTTTTTGTTGTCTTTGTATTATTTTTGGTGGATTTAAGATCAGTTTAATATTTTTGAAGAAAAAATCTCATTAAAAATCTCCTCTACAATTAATATTAGAATTTTAATGTTAACTCTTAAAAAAAATATTCCTAAATTATCTATTAATTACATCATCGGTTATAATATTTTTAATACAACAAGAACACACAAAATCAAAAAAAAATATTCAGTAAATGTACAATGTGTCAAATTATGGGCTGCCCTATTTATTTACAAGGAATAAACGTCCAATGTGTCAAGTTATGGGTTGCCCATGCTTGAATCTACCCTCCATGTCCGAAGAAAATATGACACTCTACCACTTTTGTCGATCCCATCATAGAATATACCCGGCCAAAACCAACCAATGATGGTCCCGAGCCAGCAATCCTATTACCCCACTACTCGAAGACGTTTGAAATATCCCATCCACAAAAATGGATATACTCCCAAATTCCGGCTTCTTTCACTTGCTATCAGTACCGTTAAGTGTTACACCGGATAATTGTGGACCAATCCATAACAAGGGTGTTCATGGCCGGATACTTGGTTCTTTTGGATCATAAAAAATCGATATGTGTTCTAACCTATTTAAACCGGGTATCTATAAAACCCGGGTACCTGGCTAATCGGATAACGGATACCCGGTTCGTAATTTATTTATTTTTATTTATTTTAAAATTAAAAAAATACATAAGTTTTAAAAATTTATAATACATAATCAAACATAAAAACGAGTGATTTAAAATTAATTTTAGAATATTTGAATTTATATATACATCTATATTTATTAAATTTTATCACTAAAATAACGTTAAAAGTATTAATCCCGTTTTTTCTTTCGGTATTAGTAAATTAATAAAAATATATTTAAATTTTTTAAAACTTAAAAGTATATAATACAAACATAAAACTAATTTAGAGATTTAAATTTAATTTTAGGTATAAATATTAAAGAATTCTAAAATAAAAATATAATTTAAAACTAAAAAAATATATAATAAAATTAATCTGGTCGGGTACCCAGGAATTCAAAAATTTCAGCCCGAACTCGACCTACTAATTCTCGGGTAGGATAATTTTTTCAGGAATTACCCGATATTTTTATTTCGGGTCGTTGGATCGAATCGGATAATTTTAAACACCCTTAATTGGTACCTTCTTATAATCATTATACAAATGTTTGACATTCACAACAATGAAAAAATTTTGTTGTAGGACTCTCATGAACATAAACATTTCTTTTATTAAATACATTCCAAAGTAAAATCACCAAGCTTGCAAACATGTCTTGTTAAATAATTTTTTCAGCAAGCTCTAAGCATGTCAAAGAGCGATAAGAAATCAGTTTGATATTATTTTCAGAGATTATGATAAAAATATTTTAAAATAAAATTTTAAATTATTTAATTTAAAATAAGAGTACTTGATTTTGCTATTAAAAATATTTTAAATAGATAAATATATATTTTAGATATCATTTTTAAAAATATAAAAAGACCGATACTATAAACGAGTATAAATGAGTATTTTAATTAAAATTGCTTTCTGAAAAAATTAAAACTAAAATTTTTAGGGTTAAAAAATACTTTAAATCAAACTAAAAAAACACTTTTGATCTGAAAAGTTACATATTTTGTATTACTTTTGATTTCAAAATAATTTTTCAAAAACAATACAGAATGATAGAGTTGTGCATTCGGTTAATTTTTTCGGTAATCGAACCGAATTAGTCATAATCGAATTAACCGAATTTTTAGAACTTTAACCGTTAACCAAACCAACTTTGTCATAATCGAATTAACCGAATCAAAATTATTTCAATTAAATTACACAATAAATAATTAAATAGAACTAAAATAATTTTTTTCATCATTAAATTTTTATTTTATGCTAATTTGATAAAATTTTAATGATCATTTAATAATATATCAAAAAATTTAACGAATATTTTATAATTTTTAAATGTTTAATCACTAAAAAATAATTAACCGATTAATTTTATAATAATTTCAAGTAACTCGGTTAATTCAATTAATTAATCGATTTCAAATCGAATTAATCGATAACTAAAATTTTCAAATAAAATTAACCATTAATAAAATTTACTTAAAATTAACCGATTAAATTAATAAAAAATTTAATTTAAACATTTAATTTAATTAAAACTGAATAATATACACCCTACAAAACAAAACTTTTCTACGTTCATATTTCGTGGTGTTTTACGTTTTTTGAGATTCTGGGTCAATTTTTTCCCAATATCATGTTATTGTGCAGTATCTGAGTCTAGGTCTTTTGACAGATGTATCGTAAACTCGATAAAATTTTATTCGAATTATGTTTGTGTCAAATTTTTGTTACTTCTTAAGCTCGTTAAAATTTTTACTTTTTTAAATATATATAAGACCTAGCGATACTATTAGAACTTAATATAAACATAATTTTTTAAAAAAAATATAAGATCTTAAGAGATAAATAAACAAACTTGTCATGATCAAGTTAGAGATAGAACTGATATTCATGTGTGTGAGGCTTATTTTAGTTTCTTAACAATCTTCGATGAATTAAAAATAAAAGATTGCCTTAGCTTTTAATTTTAATCTTATTTTTTATATGAAAAGTAAAATAAGATATTTTTTTTCTTTTATACTTCTACACATAATTTAATATTAATAAAAAGTAAAAGACTTATTATTATAATTTGTCTTCCTATTAATATAACTTTTTTTTAATTCTCGAGAAATGCGAAAAGTTTTGAAAATATATATGAAACCAGAATTTCATGGGTAAGTTACCTGGAAATTCATTAAATTATTTTTAGAGTTTTCACAAGTGTTTAAACTTCTTATAACATATATTTAGGATAAGGATGAGTATTTCACGTGCGTCGAATATTGCTAAATATCACTAACAGTGAATACAGACTATACAGTTTAATATTATTAAATTAATTAATAAAATTTAAAAATTTTAAGGTTTAGGGTTTAGTTTTAAATTATTTAAAATAAATTTTTTAAAAAAATTATATATTATATTTTAATTTTTTAAAAAATAATTTGAAAATAAAAAATACTATATCAAAAACCTAAAACCCTAACTCAAGCTAAAAATACTAAACATTAAATCCTAAAATTCAAAACACTGAACCCTAAACTTTAAACCCTAAAACAATAAAACCCTAAACTATAAAATCTAAAAATATAACCATAACCTAAACCCTAAAAATAGAAAAATTGAAACTCTAAAAAATATAAACCCTAAAATTCAAACTCAAAATTACTTTAGGATTTTAGGGTTTAGATTTAGTTTTTATTGTTTAGTCTTTTTAGGGTTTTTGATTTTAGTTTTTCGATTTTGAGTTTTGAGATTTTATATTTAGGGTTTAGAGTTTAATGTTTGGTGAATTAGGTTTTGAATTTTGGTTTTAGGGATTAGAATTTAAGATTTTTTAGTTTTTTTAAATTAAATTAAATTAGTATTTTATTCAATTATTTTAAAAATAAAATAATATATATAGAAAATAATCTAATAATTTTTTTAAATAATTTATAATTATATGTTAAGTCCTTAAATTTGTAATCTTTATTAATTAGTTTAATAATGTTCAACAATATTAATCATTAGCGGTGTTCGACGTCTAAAATTTTTCTTTAAGATAGACACCAAAAAATTATAAAAAAATTTAAGAAAAAAATAATAAACTTCTTACGAACTTATTAAATTGAGTTAAAACTTTAAAATTTAAATTTCAACTAATTTAACCCTTATGTAACGTTAACCCTTAACTCACAAATAATCATTAAAATGATGATATGTGCCATGGCACTCTCTAAAGGGTCCATCATAAAAATAATAAAAATATTTAAAATTTAAAAATATAAATATATATATATTTAAAAATCATAAAATTATAAAATAAATATCTAAAAAATTAAAATTATAAAAACAATTAAAATTAAAAAATTAAAATAAATCAAGAAACCTGAAAAGTATTTAATTTAAAAAATAAAATTATGTATAAAATTTTTAAAATATATTTTACTTAAAAAAACTTAACTTAGAAATAAGTGTCTAAATTATATATTTTTTAAAACAGGTGCCTAAATTTTTTTCGGTTAAAATAAGTGTCTGAACTATGGAAAATTCTACAATGGGCGTCGAACACCGCTGAACACCATTAATGATGAACATCGCTAAACTAATTAATAAAGATTAAAAATTTAAAGACTCAACGTATAATTATAAAATATTTGAAATAAAATTTTTATTAAATTACTTTCTATATATTTTCAATTTATTTTTTAAATAATTGAATAAAATATTAATTTAAATTAATTTTTAAAAATAAAATCCTAAACTCTAAAACTAAAACCAAAATCCAAAACCTAAATCACTAAACATTAAACTCTAAACTCTAAAATAAACCATAAACACTAAATCTAAACCCTAAAATAATCAAAACCCCTAAACCTAAACTTCTAGAACCCTAAATCTTAAACTAATTTTGGGTTTCAAGTTTAAGGTTTATACTTTTAGAGTTTCAATTTTTTATTTTAGGGTTTAGGGTATGATTATATTTTTAGGTTTTAGGGTTTTAGGGTTTAGAGTTTATGATTTAGAGTTTTGGATTTTACGATTATTTAGTACTTTTAGCCTTTGAGTTTAGGGTTTTGGGTTTTTCATTTAATATTTTTTATTTTTAATTTAAAAATAATTTAAATAAATTATTTTAAAAAATAAAATATAATATATATAATTTGTTTAAAATTTTATTTTAAATTATACGTTTAGTACTTGAAATTTTTAGTTTTTATTAATTAATTTAATAGTGTTCAGCGGTGTTTATCGTTAGTGGTATTCAACAATGTTCGACGCACGTAGTAGACTCATCCCTGAACTATATATTTTTTTCTAAAATATGTGCCTAAATTTTTATTCCGTTAGTATTTTAAGGTAACATCGTTAAAAAATTATTTGACTTATAAATAAGTTATCAAACTGTAAATTTTTCATATAAGTACCTAATATTTTTTAGTTGAAATAAGTACTTGATATTTTATTTCGTTAGTGTTTTAAAATAACACTATTACAAATATATTTTATTTAAAGATAAACTACTGTGGAAGTTACTTTCATTTACCCTAATATATTTTTGGTCACTGATTTTGAAAAACGACCAGTAAGGTCATTATTCTTTTCGGAATGTAAATATTTGATCACTCTATCGTTAAGGTTCATTAAACTTAAACGGAAAATGACCTGACAATTGATGAAGAATTTGTTTTCCACCTGTCATTGTCACGTTGACCATCTCTACCTTGTTCACCCCCATTCCCTCCCCAGTTTTCATCTTCCACTATAAGTAAAGGAAAAGTTGATGGGTTATTCACTACCGCAGGAGGAACAACCCATGAATTTGCCCAAAAAGATTTCTTACACAATTCTGCTGTTTTTTTTTCTTTATCTAATCTGTCTTTTAACTTGGAAAAGATTTTTTTATGTAGAGGATTACACGAAGGATTTAGTGGTTGCGCACATCCGACAGCTACTCAATATTGTCGCCTGCACATCCTTCTTCGGCTCACCGAAATATGCTGTTCGAACCAGTCCCAAAGAATCGGCTGTCATCGAAAATGGTCCAACCCATGGTGGTGAATCTCCCGATAACTCTAAGGCGAAGGAAAAAATCGGCACTGTTGTAGCGGTGTCAATGTGTCCTCGTCGCAGTTCGGTCAGTTCTATGATTTCTTCGCCTTTTCTCACCTCACAGCCCTGTCCATTCTAATTTCTTTTTCTACTCCCCCCACACACCTTTTTTCTCTTTTGGTTTATATAGATGTTGATATTTTTTACATATATTAGAATCTTCATTCCTGAAGGATAAAAGAATAGATGATTTCTGTCAAATTGATGTAAGTTGGATTCTTTAGTTTTATGTTCTCGTTTTATTGTCATGTCCCTGAGAGGAAAACCTAATAATTTAGGGTTGGACGAGCTGAAATTGAAGAGAACTGGGGGAAAAGGAAAGGGGTTTGATGTTTATCTGAAGACAATTGGAAACGGCAACGTTTTGGAAACAGAGAATGAGAGGGCACATGTAGACTTTAATGAGGCACGTGAAGAGCAGGATCAGGAGGCTACTGGACGCGCAACCACAGGAAATCCAAGCACCTGAAATCAGTTATCACAACTGTCAGGAGAGAGAAATTTCTGTTAGCCTATTCCAATAATATGGGATTTCAGTGTACTGAATCAGCATCTTTTGAATGAAATTACAGACGTTTTCTTCTTTTCTCAAACCTTATTCTTCTGATTCTTAATCCTTTCTTGATTTCTGAAGTTTGAATATAACAATTGGTATCAGAGCCAGGTTTATTGATCCATAGCAACACTGGGAAAACCAAGGAAAGTTCAGCAAATGGCCGAAAGTATGGATTTGACGGCTATTCAGAAGCAGTTAGAAGATTTGAAGACTGATAAAGGAGCTTGGGAGGACAGGATGAGCAGGCTAGAATCCAGCATTGAAGATACGCAGGCAGATTTAAGAAAGCTGATTGGATTGATAACCAAGAAGGTGGAAGGGGTAGAACCTGTTACTCCTGACAGAATCCAACAACAATCATCCAGCCATCAGACCAAACATGAAGGAAAACAAAAGGTACAAGTTACTATTATTGATGAAAAAGAGAGGTATTCTATGAGGTTTGGTGAACCAGGAATATTAGCAGATAAACCAAAAAATATTCCATTTTCATTAGAAAAAGCTAAGTTTGGGGAGACTTGGACTGAAAAAGGGGATATGTCTATGCTTCAAGAACCTAATAGAGTGGTGCCTGTGTTTCATGAACCTAACAGAGTTGAAAGGAATATTACAAACAATATTTGGAGTGCAATAAATCTGAAACCTAAGATAGAACTGTCTATATTTGGGGGAGAAAATGTGAGAGGATGGGTAAGAAGATGTGAGAAATACTTCTCAATCATTTCAATACCTGAAGAAGGGAGATTGGAGATAGCTACTATGTATCTGGAAGGCAAGGCAGAGGTCTGGTTTGATGGGTATGTAATGCAGAAGAACCAGATCACATGGCATGAGTTTGTGGTTGATTTATGTCATAGGTTTGCTGATAAAGAACTGAGTGATATTATTGAAGAGTTTAATAAGTTACAGCAGAAGGGAAGTGTAGAAGATTATCAAGAGAAATTTGAAGAGCTCCAACCTTACATGTTACAGTTAAATCCTAGGTTGGAAGAAAATTATTTTGTCTCGAGTTTCATTAGTGGCTTGAAGGAAGAATTAAAACACAAGGTCAAGGTACATGCCCTTGTAACCTTGGCATCTGCCTGCAGACAAGCTAAATTATATGAATTGGCAGTTGAAGTGGAGAGCAAAAAACACAGATATCAAAACAAGGGAGTCAGCCCTATGTTATCTAGTAATTCCAGGATACTGAGTACTGCTCCTACATTCAAGAAACCTCCAGTGCAGAACACAAACAGACAAATATTGATTGATTATAGGAGAACTCATAACTTATGTTTTAAATATGGTGAAAAATTCAGTCTAGGGCATCAGTGTAATGCGAAGCAATTGAATGTAATGGAAGAAGAGGAAGGGCTGGAAGAGAATGTGGAAGAAGAGGAACAAATTAATGAGCAAAACAATGATATGAATGAGTTGGGAACTCAAGGAGAAGGAACTCTGGAGATCTCTATGAATGCCTTAACTGGTAACATTGGTTACAACACTCTTAGAATTCCAGGGTTGATTAAAGGAAAGGTGATTAACATTTTGGTGGATAGTGGGAGTACCCACAGTTTCATAACACCTGTTTGGGCTAAAGAAGGAGTAGAAGTGGTGCAAACTCAACCCTCAGCCATCACTGTGGCTAATGGAAAGAAGTTGTACAGCACAACAATGAGCAAACAATTATCTTGGAAAATGGAAGGTCAACAATTCAGTCATGATTTCAGGGTGATTAAAATGGGAGGAAGTGATATGGTCTTAGGTGTTGATTGGATGAGAAAATACAGTCCTATTTCTATGAATTTTAAAGAAATGACACTCAGTTTTGAGATGGAAGGAAAAAATGTGGTTTTGCATGGGGGTAACAGACAAGTATCATTGAAACTGATTTCAGAAAAGAAGCTACAGAAGTTGCAGGATAAGGAGAGTGAGTTGCAGGGAGAATTTACCTACTGAGCATTGAAACTGAAGAACAACAGATTTAGAAGTTTTGCAACCAGTATTGTATGAGTACAAGGAGGTCTTTGAGGAGCCCAAGGAAATGCCACCAGAGAGAACACATGATCATGCTATCAACCTCAAGCCAGGAGCCCTTCCAGTAAGCTTAAGGCCCTACAAGTACCCTTATCTATAAAAAACTGAAATTGTGAGGCAAGTGTCAGAGATGTTGGAAGCTTAAATTATTCAGACAAGCAAGAGCCCTTTTGTAGCTCATTGCTTGTTGGTAAAGAAGAAGGATGAGACATGGAGGATGTGTGTGGACTATAGACAATTGAATGAAATAACAGAAAAAATAAATTTCCAATCCCAGTAGTAGAAGATTTACTTGATGAACTGGGAAATGTTGAGTATTTTTCTAAAATCGATCTAAGGTCTGGTTATTGGCAGATAAGGGTAAGGAAGGAGGACATTCCAAAAACAACTTTTAGAACACATCATGGCCACTTTGAATTTAAAGTGATGCCATTTGGGCTCACCAATGCCCCAGCCACATTTCAAGCATTGATGAATGAGGTTTTTGGACCATATCTGAGGAAATTTGTATTAGTATTCTTTGATGACATCCTAGTGTACAGCCCTAATGTTGATGAGCATGTTGAGCATTTGAGGAAGGTCTTGAGAACACTAAAGGAGCATCAACTATTTGCAAAATGAACTAAGTGCTTCTTTGGGCAGAAGCAGGTAGAGTACCTTGAACACATAATTTCCTCTAAAGGAGTAGCCACTGATCCATCAAAGATAGAAGCAATGAAGGATTGGCCAATTCCACAAAATTTTAAGTCTCTAAGAGGATTTCTTGGGTTGACTGGTTATTATAGAAAATTTATTAAAGGCTATGGGGAGATCAGCAAGCCACTCACAGAAATATTGAAAAATGATGGTTTTATTTAGACCAGAGAGTCTATTGAAGCCTTTAATAGACTGAGGATGGTCATGTGTAATTCTCCAGTTTTGGCTTTACCAAAATTTGACCAGATTTTTTATTTAGAGACAGATACAAGTGCAAGAGGTGTGGGAGTTGTTCTAAGTCAACAAGGTAGACCTATTGTCTATTTAAGTAAAGCCTTGGGGCCTAGAGAAGCTGACTTATCTATTTATGAGAAGGAATATATGACTATATTGATGGCAGTGGATAAATGGAGACATTATTTGGAGGGAAAGCAATTTGTAATCAAGACAAATCATGAACCCTTGAAGCATCTCTTAAACCAGAAGATTACCACCAATATACAAAAAAAAGGGACTGACCAAATTATTAGGACTGGACTATGTTATCCAGTACAGAAAGGGGAGACACAATGTGGTAGCTGATGCCTTATCTAGGCAACATGAAGCAGAAATGAAATTGAGACAGATGTCAGCCACTATGATTACTCCTACTTCGGTACAAGAGGTGGAAGATAGTTACCAAAATGATGGAAAAGCAAAGAAGGTCATTACAACATTAACAGTAAACAAAAATGTTGGGGGAGATTAGAGTTACAGTAAAGGAATTATCAGATACAAAGGTAGAGTATATATTGGAGGGCATGGTGATTTGAGGTTGCAATTGCTGAAATTTATGCATGATTCTCCCCAAGGTGGTCACTCAGGGATGCAAGCAACTTACTACAAGATGAAACCTTACTTTTATTGGAAGGGAATGAAGACTATGGTGAGATCTTACATTAGAAGATGTGATGTTTGCCAGAGAACTAAAGGAGAGAATGTTGCTACCCCAGGTTTGTTACAACCTCTGCCAATCCCAAAGCAAACTTGGGAATTTATTACAATGAATTTTATTGAAGGACTTCCAGTTTCAAAAAGATATAATTGTGTTTTAGTGGTGGTGGACAAATACACTAAGTATGGAAATTTCTTAGCTATATCTCACCCCTATTCAGTGATGGATATAGCTAAGGTGATTATGGATCAAGTTTTTAAGTTGCATGGACATCCTAAGTTATCTCTATCTGATAGAGACAAGACATTTACTAGTGCAGTCTGAAAAGAATTGTTGAAGCAAACAGGAACTACTGCTATTTTTAGCACTACTTACCATCCTGAGACAGATGGTCAAACAGAAACGCTAAACCAATGTTTAGAGCAGTATTTGAGAAGTATGTGTTTTTTTAAAACCTAAGTCTTGGGCTAGGTGGTTACCTTTGGCAGAGTGGTGGTATACCACCACTTACCATACAGCTATAGGGCTTACACCCTTTGAGGCATTGTATGGATACAAGCCTCCAATTCTAGATTGGAATTCTAACACCGCTGTTAACAGTGTTCATGAAGAAGTTAAATGCAGGGAGCAGATACAAAAATTGTTGAAAGAGCAATTAGAAAAGGCCCAGCAAAGAATGAAATAATTTGCAGATAAGAAACGCTCAGAAAGGGAATTTACAGAAGGAGATGAGGTTTACCTTAAAATTAAGCCCTATAAGCAAATCTCCCTTGCAGTTAGGAAGAATCTGAAATTGACAGCAAGATATTACGGCCCTTATAGAATCATCAAAAAAATTGGAGCAATAGCTTATAAATTACAACTACCAGAAAATGCTCGAATTCATCCAGTTTTTCATGTGAGCCTACTCAAAAAGAAGATCGGGGAAGGAGTGGTTACCTATTTGGATCCTTCTGATGTGGATAGTGATGGAAAGATGAAAGTTTATCCTGCACAGGTGTTGGACAAGAGAATGGTCAAAAAATAGAACCAGACCGTCACTCAACTACTAATTCAATGGTCAAATATGGGAGTAGAAAACGCTACCTGGGAGGATTACAACGTGCTAAAGACTCAATTCCCTGAATTCGATCCTTGGGGACAAGAATCGACTCAAGGGGGCGAAATTTTCATGGCCCTGAGAGGAAAACCTAATAATTTAGGGTTGGACGAGCTGAAATTGAAGAGAATTGGGGGAAAAGGAAAGGGGTCTGATGTTTATCTGAAGACAGTTGGAAACGGCAATGTTTTGGAAACAGAGAATGAGAGGGCACATGCAGACTTTAATGAGGCACGTGAAGAGCAGGACCAGGAGGCTACTGGACGCGCAACCACAGGAAATCCAAGCACCTGAAATCAGTTATCACAGCTGTCAGGAGAGAGAAATTTCTGTTAGCCTATTCCAATAATATAGGATTTCAGTGTACTGAATCAGCATCTTTTGAATGAAATTATAGACGTTTTCTTCTTTTCTCAAACCTTATTCTTCTGATTCTTAATCCTTTCTTGATTTCTGAAGTTTGGATATAACATTTATATTTAGGGTTTTAAAAAATGTAGGTTGCTTAGATTCTATGAAAAATCCAACTAAAAATGTAGGTCCAAGTTTTTAGGGGAAAACCGGTGACCGTAGTTGCTTCTCGGAAAGGGTTTTACCCGCTAGAAAGCGACAGTTTCTGTTTCACTCTCGTCACTCCGCTGCAGCATATTAGTAGGGGCTTTGATGTTGTAAGTTCCAGTGCATCTCTTTGAACTTGTTTAATTTTCTATGAAAATTTTGTTCAGTTTAAGGACTATTAATGTTTCTTGTAGGCATACAAAACTCTTATGAAAGCTTTCATCGAGCATAATAAAGTACGATTTTCGATCGAATTGCTGCATTTTGCTATGATTTAGAATAATTGGTTTGAAATTCACTTTTTTGTATTTTGTTTTTATATTTAAAATTCAGCTTGACAATCTTCCTTATGGTTTTGGAGCAAATTTATTGGTTGTTCCTCATGTGATAGTGGATAACCCGTCGGCTTTTTCTTCACTTTCGGTGGAAGATGAAAACTAGGGAGGAAATGGGGTGAACAAGGAAGAGATGGTCAATGTTACAATGACATATAGGAAAAAATTCTTCATTAACTTCCATGTCATTTTCCCGTTTAAATTTAACATTCCTTAATGACAGAGTGACCGAATATTTACATCCCGAAAAAAATAATGATCTTACTAGTCATTTTTCAAAATCGGTGATAAAAAATGTATTGGGGGTAAACAAAAGTGACTTCCGCAGTAATTTACACTTTATTTAATACACCTAACTTTCATATGTTATTAATTTATTTTAATACACGAGTTATATATATTTTATTTAACTTAGATCACGAAATTTTTTTAAAAATAAATTAAATAAATTTGTATATCAAAATATTTTTAATATTGTATAAAATTTTGAATTCATGTAATATTTTAAATATTTCTTTCGTATTATTTTGTTAAGTTTCTAAAATGGTTTTATGCGATTTTATTTTATCTTAAAAGAATTTATTTTTCATACTGACCTTAAAAAATTAAAAGTTATAACTTCACATTAATATGAAAAATAATAATTTTTTCAATCATCTAATATAACTTATTCATAAAAATTATATAGTTTGGACACTTATTTCAGTAAAAAATATTAGACACTTATCTCAGAAAAATATATAATTTGGGCACCTATTGTTAAACAAATTTTCTTGACGATGTTAATTTAAAATGCTAACGGAATGAAACTTTAGGCACCTATTATAACAAAAAAAACATTAAGCATCTATTTTAAAAAAAAAATAAGTGTCTAATGTTTTTTCGGCTAAAATAAGTGTCGGAACTATATATTTTTTCTAAAATAGGTGCCTAATATTTTTTTAGCTAAAATAGGTGCCTAAAGTTTCATTCCGTTAGTGTTTTAAGGTAACACCGTTAAAATTATTTTGTTTAAAATATAAATAGGTGCACAAACTATAAATATTTTTAATATAAGTGACTAATATTTTTTGCGTTGAAATAATTTAGTCACTTATGCAAATATTATATAAATATTAAAGGTTTGAGTTTATATAAATATTATAAAAAACGTTTTTCCCTTAAAAAAGACATATAAATATATTAAATATATATATTAACACGAACCGGAAGTATATCAAGTAAAATATAAATATTATAAAAAACGTTTTTCATTAAAAAGATATATAAATATATTAAATATAAATATTAACACGATCTTAAATTTTTATAATAGTAAGTACATAAAATATAGTATTTTTTTTTCTTTCGGGATAGTTATATAAAATAAAATAAAATATGATTATATGACTAATGTATGAAAATTACCCTTCGACCATTCAGTTAACGGTCTAATTTGGTGAAATAAGCAGATTAGACCGATCATAATAATGCCCTTTCATGAAAATATCATTAGATGGAGAACATAAATTAAATTAATGTGACGAATTTTACCAATGGATTTTGTACGCATCACACTTTAGAGAATAGTGGTTAATTTTTAATAAAAAGATAATTTATTAATTATTTTTTTAATTTTATTAATTATTTAATGATTAATAATATTTATAATATTTTATTTTATATAAATTTAAATTTTAATATTTATTTAAATAATATAAATATTTTTAGGCATAAAGATAATTTTAACCCTTAACGTTTATAATTTTTATTATTTTGACCTTTATTTTTTTTTGGACAAATTTAGCCCTTAACTTATATCTTTTTGACAAATAACTTATTTTTTAACTATCATGATAACTGGACCGTTAAAAATTTAATAATGATGATATGTCATATGCATAGGATAATATATTTTAAATAATATGACACCTAACCTATCAAAAATATATATGAAATATAATTTTATTCTAATATAAAATATAAAATAATTAAAATTCAAATAAATTATTAAAAATTTAATTAATTATAAAATAAAATTCTACTAAACATTCTCAACCTAAATACGATAGAATCAAAATCATATCTTAAAAAAAATATGAACACAGTTCAAAATTAATTAATTTTTTAAGATAGGATTTGGATTTTATCATAGTTAAGATTGAAAATGTTTAATAGTTTTTTATTTTAGAATTAATTAATTTTTAATATTTTATTTGAATTTTAATTATTTTATATTTTATAATATATATATGTATTTGATAGGTTAAATGCCATGTCATTTAAAATATATTATCATATGCATATGACATGTCATAATCATTAAATTTATAACGGTTCAGTTATCATGTTAGTTAAAAAATAAGCTATTTGTCAAAAAGATATAGATTAAGGGATAAATTTATCCCAAAAATAATAAGGATTAAAATGATAAAAATTATACACATTATAGATTAAAATTATCTTTATGACATATTTTTACTTTAAAAACAACTATAGTTCATATTTAAATAATATTTGATCGAATCTACTTGGAGAATATAAATATCACGAAGTCAATCTAAATAAAACACACGAAACGTTAATCAATGATTAAAAATGGAGCTTTTGATATTTAAATAATATTTATTTAGATTTTGTCTTATTAAAAGATGAAGTTAAATTTTGTTTAGAATAAGATATTTATATAATGTTTTTTATAATATTCATATAATCATATTTTATTTTATATAATTATCCCTATACCCTAAACTTAATATTTACAAAAAATATTAAGCACTTATATTAGAAAAAATTATACTTTGGACACCTATTTATAACTTAAACAAAAAATTTAAACAATGTTATCTTAAAACACTAATGGAATGAATTTTATGCACCTATTTCAGCAAAAAAAAAACATTATGCATCTATTTTAGAAAAAATATATAGTTAAGGAACTTATTTTAGCCGAAAAAATATTAAGCACCTATTTCAAAAAATATTTATATCTCAAGCATATTTCGGTTTTGTTTAGGCACTAATGGAATAAATTTATTTTTGAAATAGTCGAAAAAATATTAAGCACCTATTTCAAAAAATATTTATATCCGAATTTTTTTTTTAAACATTATTGCTTGCATCTTATCTTGTGAAAGTAATTCACATATCTTCTGGATATGTTTAGCCAAACGCATATTTCGGTTTTGCCTCAAGCATAGTAATTATTTAAAGGTAATGGTCTCATAACACTTAAAAAATATTTCTAGACCAGCTAAGATACGATGCTTCCAGATCAATTGATGTATATATGGTGCTTTTAGACCAAAAATATCATCATCCTTTTCTTTAAGCAGAATGAATCTTTGTTGTCATTAAGAGACCTAACAACTATATGGGTGATCAATGAATATGCATTATTCATTTAAAGTCTCTTTAAAAGTTTTTTTGTATGTCGATTGATGCACAAGGACTTGAGAAGATCTCTTCAAGAGTCTTAACGATATTCAAATCATCAACAATAAAAATAAAGACAAGCACAAAGCTAAACTTCTTAATAAAAATGCTCGGGAAAATTAAATAATTCATATAACATTTTGACTAATAAGTATTCAATGAGTAGATTATACCAAATACGCCAAAATTGTCTCAAGTCATAAAAGATATATTCAATATGATTGAATAATATTTTCGAAAACTTGAATTAACTGTTTCTAACAATCTAAAGCTTTCCGTAAGTTTCATGTAAATATTACTATCAAAAGGCTCATACAAATAAGATGTAACAACATCCATTAGACGGAAATTGAGTAAATTTATCTATTGTCATAATGATTAAAATCTAAAAGTAGTTGTATCTACCACCGAGGAATATATTTTCCTCATAATCGATTTCATGTGTTTGTGAGAATTCTTGTGCAACCAAATGAGCTTATATTTCATGATTTCTCCTTTTGATTTCTTTTTCTCACAAAGGCTCACTTATATCCACGAGCTTTATACATATCAATGTACGATCTGTAAGCCCAAATACTTCTCTTTTCGAAAGAGATTTTAGTTTCGCCTCAATTGTCTCTTTCTATGTTGGCCACTCATTTCTTCGTTTATATTGCCCAATTGAAAATGATTCATGATCTACATCATCAAATAAAATCTCTAGTGTTATATTTTATGCAAATATATTATCGACGTTGATTTAATTTTAGTTCAACTTATTATCAAACATGACATAATCTATTGAGATCTCTTTATTATTAGGTACCCGAGTCATGTCAATTTTTCTGTTGGAGAATATTTAATCTCTTCTAAAGATTTTCATAATACATTGATTCCTCGACCAAACCATCATAAAATGTAACTCTTTTTCTTTTTCAAGGATTTTTATCTTTGGAACCTACTTGTCTGCCACGTGGTGGAACAATTAGAATATATAACACAAAAAAAATCTAAGATGAGAGATATTTAGTTCTTGACCAAAAACTATTTGTAATGGGGAGAACTTATGATCATTTGTTGACTTGATATGAATTAGTGATACTACATATAAAATGATATATCATCAACATTATAAAGACTGATTGACTTTATAAGATGATCTAGAAAATATGCTTGTAATTTTATCAATTGAGCAAGTAGCCTCGTAAACACCAAGTTGTGGGTTACTAACGAGGATACATATGACCATCTAGTCAATGTATCGATAAAAAATATAAAATATCTAGATAGACTATAAGAAAGGTGTTTGGGCCCACATATATCACATTGTATCCGTTCTAGAAAATGAATATATTTACATTCTATCTTAGCTGATGATGAATAATCAGATTGCTTTGATAGCAAGTATCACATGAAAAATTACCTTGAAGAAAATTTTAGATCTTCAATAAATGACCACATGATAGTGTCAATAAATTTTCATATCATAATGGAATTGGGATGACCGAATCGGTCGTGCTAAATAGTATTATCAGTAAACATCTAATTTATAATAGAATGAACTTCAATTAGTATTAATTCTTCTGTAGTATAATATGGATGACAATGCATATACTTTTTTCAAGATTTTCTTATTGCCTTGAGTTATACTCGTAATATTAAGATAATTGGTATCCCTTTGACTAATATTCTTAATATATTTTTGCAAATATCTTTAAAATTCAATAAATCTCTTTGCTACTTTGATGAATATAATGCACTATAAATATGAAATAAATTTTCATTTAGTAATAATATATTTTCTCAGTCGGAGCTTCAGTGATATGAGTACTTGCATTTAAAATGAGAAAATATGCATAATTATGCATCTTTTAATATGTGTTTTATTTCATTAACTTCGGGGAATGAAAAATATGTGCTTTGTATCATTCACTTTGGGGAATACAAATATTAAATATAGCACATCATATCAATTTGGTTATCTATCAAAGATAAACTCTAAAGAGCTCTTCCGAAGCGTTGATATTTTACTACCTTGAGAAATATCACTCATATTTTTCCTTGTATTTAAATGGGAAAATATTTCTTATGCTTAAGTATAGTATGAGTACTTGCACTGTCTGTTAAGCATAAATCGCCATGATTTATTGCATATTTTATTCCGGAAGTAATCATATTCTTTAAAGGAAAAATTAACATAAATCGTAAATAAATAACATGTAAAGTAAATTAACATAAATAAATAATAAATAAAAAAAATTAACATAAAACAAAGATCAATTATTCTCTTTAGAGGTTATAAGGAAAATAAAATAAATGGCGAATTATTCCATTTAAGGGTTATAATAAAATTAAAAATATCCAAAAAATTAAAAATATCCAAAAAGAGAATTTGTTTATATTTTCTTTTATTAATCATTCATGATTATAGATAAAGTCTATAATATTTTGGTGTTTGACAATTACGAAACCCGTAGTTTGTACCATCGCATTGATAACATAAAGATTTTGATATGATCTCTATCATTATTGTCATCATTATAATTCCATTTCTGGTGGATATAAGCATTCTGAAAAGAATCATCTTATCCATGTCTATTTTATATCCTCAATCGCAACCACAATTACCAATGTGATATTTATTCTTTCTACTATAAAATATCATATTCACGTTAGGGAATGTAGCAGAGACTAATAGGTACTTAAAACTTTTTCACAATATTATGTTTATAGGACAACATTAATGTGTGAAAGTGGAGTATGCTTTTCTAACATAGCCTTGTCAGTAATACTCTAGCACATAAAAGAGTTTTTATTCACTAACCATGTAGTGAATTATCATATTTGCATTCACTTCAAGGAGTAAAACAAATTCAATAATCGCATGGAATAAAATCATGCTTGCATTCACTTTAGGGAATGATATAAATCCAATAATTATATGGAATAAACATTATGCTTGCATTCACATTAATGAATGACATAAATCAAATAATTGCATGGAATAAACATTATGCATGCATTCACTTTCAGGAATGTCTCCCATAAAAATTCTTGGATCAAGATGATTTTCTTAACGTAAACTTGGGAGAAGTCTATAGTCGAGATTTTTAACACAAAAAATATTGCTTTCAAACAAATATAAACTTTACAATACATACAAGGATCACTAAATTATTGATTCGAAAATTTTATATATTCGAAATTTTATATCAGATCAGATAATCTAAAATGCACACACCTAATGCTCATCTCATCATTTATTTTATTTCTGTGTTTGTCGAGATTTTAATCTTGTTAAAATCTTTTTCGGGAATTGTTAATAAGAACCACGGTAATTGAGCTATTTTATCGCTACCCAAACACCAAATAACCAATGATTTTTTAAAAATTAAAATTTAAATTAAAGATCAAGAGAGAAAAATAATCGATAATTAAACTACAATAGATGGAGAAAAACTTATCTTTGATTCATGCTAATAACAAATTCTTTTCAATAAATTTTTTAAGATTCGAACGACAAACACCTCGTTTGTTAGAGTCTCGTGCTGATAACTTATTGTGAATAAAGTAAAGAATAAGAACAAAATAGATGAACAAAGATGAGAGACAAAAGAGAGATATTTGTATTATGTTCTCAAAGTAGGGTTATGTGCAATGATTTCTCCAAAAGTCTATATTTATAGGCATAAGATGGAAACTCCAATTCCAATAGGTATTAAACCATAATAATAAAGCGCATTAAAGTTTAATTTAATATATGAATATCCACCATAAATAAAAATATTCGTAACACATCTTAGTTTATATTATGCTTATAGGAGTGTGTAAAAAATTTGATCCGATACGTTTTTTATTTTTTGGATAATTCGGGTTGGATATCTGAAAATTTTAGATCGGATACGGATAATAGTTCTACTCAGATCGGATATCCAATTAACCGATATCCGAAAATTAAATTTTTTTATAGGTTTAAATTTTGTTATATCGATATTTTTACTTGTTATACATGAAAAGTTGAAATTTTTGTGAATAAAAATATTGTTATATTTAATAATTTATTGATTATTATATTAGAAAACTCAAAATTTTATTGGATAAGACCGTTAATTTAAAAAAATACTTAAATTAAATCATAAATTCAAATATCCAAAAATTTGATCCAAAATTCCAAATATCTGATTTTTTTCAGATACAAATCACTAAATTATTGATTCGAAAATTTTATATATCTGAAATTTTATATCAGATCAGATAATCTAAAATCCACACACCTAATGCTCATCTCATCATTTATTTTATTTCTGTGTTGTCATTCCCCTTTTAAGTCTGTTGTTCACATATTTATTTATTTATTTATTATTTTGTCATGATAAAATTTTAGTTCCATTTGATTGGGATACATGTGAGGCTACCTCTTTTATAAAATATTGTAAGCGTTAGGTTCAGTGTATGTTATTGTGATCCTTTTTTACTATTTGCTTGTGTTATTATTGTTTATAATTTTAAAATAGTCATTAGTTTATTTTACATTGTATTGTTTACATATATATATATATATGTGCAAATATGTCTCTTTTATTTATGGTATCTTCTTGTATGAATTATCTTATTTTAGTGGTTAAAAGAACGATTATTGTTTTTAGAGGTCACGGGTTCAAACACCAATAATATCAATACAATTAATGTCTAATGGTTAAGAGTATACTTTAGAACATATACATGCATCAGTTACCACCCGTGTCAATACATGTGCTGTTTACCTCATTATATTATTGTGTTAAGCATCGTATATGCTATCTTACTGGATGGCATGATTAGTTATTTAATAGCTATTCCTTAAGACTCCTTTTCCACATGTTTATTTGTTTTCTATGTAATTACAATGACATTCAAGAGGGTTATATATTAATTAGGTAATTTTGTTAATTTAATCTTTAAACTATAAAGAAGGAAGGTAATTATTATGTTTCGGTATTCATGTCGTAACAGTTTGAATCATCAGACATTAACCGAATATTCAAATTAATTCTCATCGTCTCTAAGAAAATTAAAAATTAAACTTGATAAAATCATTACATCATTCTTTTAAACGCTTGCATCATGCATAAAGGTAATGTACGTGATTCGAATCTCAAACTAACTCGACAGTCAGTATTATTTGATGTTGGTTTAGTCTAGGGTCTGATATTTTCAACCTTATTAATTAAATGTTTAATTAATTCGAGTTCACCAATCAAAGTAAGCTCATTTAATTAAGGTCAATTTTAAATCTAGAAAACCAAATTAAAATTAAGTTAAATTTTAAAGAAAAATATTTTTAGTACCAATTTGTGGGCTGATGGGTTGCTAATCTTTCCTCATGCGTAAACAACACCCAAACCCTCTTTTAAAAAGAATCTCTGATATTTTTTACAGTGTCCGGTCAATTTTATTGTTTACGAAGGAATTAAAGTTTTTAAAGCCCTCAACGTTTTTACCATAATAAATAATATTTTTAAAAAAATGATTTTAATGGGTAAAAGTCGTAGCATTCAAGACCTTCACCCTACGCTTTAAATCAAATTTCCATTTTAATCTTCAGACTTTTAAAAGAATCGCTACATTTAGTGTGTATCCTCTATACTTTATAAAATACTTTCAAAGGTCATTGTTCGTCGTTTGGAAGTTATTTTTTCTCTATTAATTGCACCTACGCAAACAAGCTTTTTTCAGGGCGTTCAATAATGAAAAATGTTATTGCGAAACAGGAAGCAATTCACTAGATGAGATCAATTAATCGAAACAAGACTGGATAGCAATAAAAGTCGACCTAGAGAAAGCACTTAACAGGCGTCGTTGGGATTTTATTTCTGATTCTCTACTTGATGTTGGCTTTCCATCAAATTTGCATCGTATTATTATAGATTCTATCACCTCTTTTAGTATACAAGTCCAACAAAATGGTGGTCTATCTGATTCTTTTTTTTTCGGAGAGAGCCATCCGCCAAGGCAACCCTCTATCACTATATTTATTTTTCCTAGCTGTGGAACGTCTCAATCATCTAATTAGTACATCGATCACTCAAAAATTTAAAAATTATTACGATTTATCAAAAATAACATTTATTTATCCCAGGTGATCTTATTTTGTATGTTCGGGTGAATATGAATCAAGCTAGAAATATTCAAGATATCCTTACAGATTTTGGTAACACTTCATGACATCGAGTTAATAAGCATCGAGTTAGTAAGGATTTTAGGTTTTTGTAAAAGTGTGGGGAAATGTAATCCACTTCAAACCAAATTGTGGGCAATCTTTATGGTTTTCAAATTTTTGGGAGCTAATAAAAGTTTCATTCCTCTAATTCGCTCTATTGTTCAACTTTAACAAAGGAGTTGGACAATTGAAATAATTTAGGTTCCACGTGAAGGAAATAATTCAGTAGATATGTTTGTCAAATGTTCAAACTCATAATTCTAATTACATCTTTTGAAAGCCCTTTCAACGAGTATTAAACTATTGTTAGATAAGGATGTCTTACATATCTCATAGCCTATTATAATTTTTGGTTCAAATTAAAAAAAAATAACCGAAAAATTAAATTGAGTAAGTTTTTTTTTTATGAAAACTCAATTATTTTTAATTTTTTTATTGAGAACTGATTTTAACTTAAATTTTTTTAAATTAAATAACAAAAATATAATTTTATCCCTAATAAGTGTGTATAGTTCACTTTTTTGCCATATTGTAATTTAAATATATAAAACAAATCTGACTTGAAATCTCCACCTTCCGAGAAAAAAGATTGTTTAGTACTCATTTTCCAGCATAGCAAGCCGGCAATTTGGAATTAAATTTAAGGACGCGTGATTCTTTAACTCTTTTGCTAATATTATATTACCCCTCTAATTTCGTGTCTTGATCTGATCGGAAACTCTGTATCCTACTAATTATATTATATTAATTAATATATAAATATAAAAATATTATTAATTATATATAATATCGTGCGTAAATCGTCTACTTTAGTGTTATATCTTCCTAGAACCAAAGAAAGTCCAACGAACTGTAAATTTGTGCCATGGCATCTTCTTCCGTTGTGAAAATCCTTGAGATTGTCCAAGTCAAGCCAATCTCCGCCGATGAATCTTCCCTGCCGGTCACTTTCTTCGACACGTTCTGGTTCTCACTTGCACCAGTCGAGCGTCTATTTTTCTACAACCTTAACGAGTTAACCCCTGATTATTTCAGCACCGATATCCTCCCCAAACTCAAGCAATCACTTTCTCTGACGCTCAACCATTTCCTACCCGTCGCCGGTAACCTCAGATGGCCATCGAATGCCCCCAAACCCTTCATTTCCTACACTCCTAACGACGGAGTTTCACTCAAGGTTGCCGAGTCTGACGCGGATTTCGACCGTGTCACCAGCAATGGAGTATACGAAGCTCTCGAGTTACATCATTTGATTCCCCAGCTGATATCATCGCATGATTCGGCATCAGCTTCAGCTCTTCAAATAACCCTTTTTCCCGGAAAAGGCTTCTCCATCGGAATCACAGCTCACCATATGGTTCTTGACGGTAAAACGACGACCATGTTCATGAAATCCTGGGCTTACCTGTGCAAGCAAGGGAACACAGACAACTCTCAGTTGCCACCAGAACTAAGGCCAGTTTTTGATCGGGAAATCATCAAAGATCCTACAGGATTCAACCTCGACATGCTGTATTTGAACCAGTGGCTAACACAAATCAATGGTAACAAAAGCTTGAAGGTTTCAGAAAACAATGGAGTAGCCTCTGATCTAGTTCGAGCCACGGTCACCATTAAACCAGAAGATTTCAAGAAAATGAGGGAAAGGGTATTGTCTAAATCAACTGATAACTCGAAACAACTTCATTTATCACCATTTGTGCTCACGCTTGGTTATGTAGCTAGTGGCATCGTTACAGCAAGAGGTGGAGATGGCGATCGAGTTGTTTTTCTTGGATTCACTGCAGATTGCAGGTCTCGTTGTAATCCTCCTGTTCCAGAAAACTATTTCGGTAACTGTAATGCTGTTCTAGGAGATCACCCCCGGGCAGGAGATTTCATGGACATTGAAAACGGGTTTGCCTTTGCCGTGGAAAAATTGAGCGGAATGGTGAAGGGATTGACAGAGAAAGGGGTGCTGGAAGGAGCAGAAAATAGGTTGACAAAGTTGTTTGAAGCTACTAAATTTCCTGAAGGAACTTTACAGGTCATCACAGTTGCTGGATCTCCTCGGTTCGATCTTTATAAAACTGATTTTGGGTGGGGGACGCCGTGGAAAGTGGTGGTGGTTTCCATTGATAAGAATGAAGCTATTTCCATGGCGGAAAGTAGAGACTGGAATAAGGGAATTGAAGTTGGCTTGGCCTTGAAGAAAGATGAAATGGAGAGGTTTCTCTCCGGTTTTCTCAAAGATGTATAACAACATATGCATGATAAATTTTATTTTTAAAGAAATTGAACTATTTATGTACTTATTGTTCTTTTCGAATTTAAAGTTCAGTTGAAAACCTAAATTTAAAATGATTTCTTTATTTTCAATATTTTAAGTATATTTTATTAAATTAAATTTGAATCAAATATTATTTTTTTAAATAGTTATAGCAGTTACAGTAGTATTTATTTTAGAGTATAGAGTCAACCACTAAAGATTGATCACTCAATTACTATGTTAGTATTACTGATGCTCGAACCCGTAACTTCTAAGAACATCAACCGTTCCTTTAACTACTGAGGTAAGATAATTTGTGCTACTCTTCCGTTGTAGACTAGGGGTGTTCATTACCGGGTACCCGGTTCTTTCGGGTCACAAAAAATCGGCCTATGTCCCGACCCATTTAAATCGGGTATTTGTTACTGGGTACCCGGCTAATCGGGTAACGGGTACCCGTTCATAATTTTTATTTTTTTATTTTAAAATTAAAAAAATACATATTAAACATATAAGTTTTAAAAATTTGTAATACATAACCAAACATAAAAACTAGTGATTTAAAGTTAATTTTAGAATAATTGAATTTATATATACATCTATATTTATCAAATTTTATCATTAAAAAGACGTTAAAAGTATTAATCCCGTTTTTTCTTTTGGTAATAATAAAAATATATTTAAAATTTTAAAAACCTAAAAGTATATAATACAAACATGAAACTAATTTAGAGATTTGAATTTAATTTTAAGTATAAATATTAAGAAATCTAAAATAAAAGTATAATTTAAAACTAAAAATATATATATAATAAAAATAATCGGGTCGGATCGAGTACCCGAAAATTCAAAATTTTTTGCCCAAACCCAGAATACTAATTCTCGGGTCGAGTACCCGGCCCGATCGGATATTTTTTTTTTGAGAATTACCCAATATTTTTGTTTCGGGTCGTCAGGTCGGATCGTCGGGTCGGGTAATTTTGAACACCCATAGCAGACTATGTATATAAATTTGATTCCTTTCAAAACAATAAAATTTCTTTTTATATTTTAATCTCTTAATTTTATATTTTATTCAATTTAATCGTACAATTCTTTGCAAACTCTTTTTCTCATAAATCCATCAAACCGATTTCAGGTGGGGAACGCCGTGAAAGTGGTGGTGGTTTCCATAGATAAGAATGAAGCTATTTCCATGGCGGAAAGTAGAGATGGAACTGTCGGGATTGAGTTTGGCTTGACCTTCAAGAAGCATGAAACGGAACACTTTCCATGTTTATTAATTTTTCTTTCCATGAATATCATTCCATTTTATGACATTTTTGGATGAAAATCGTATTTTTTTTTCATGATTTCTTTCGGGTTTTCGTTTTCAATTATATGGTTTAGGAGTTAGGGTTTAGAGTTTAGGGTTTAAAGTTAGGCGTTGTGGTTAGAGTTTAAGGAATTAAGGGTAGGATTTAGGGTTTAAGATATAAAAAATAAGGGTTAAGGTTTAAAATTTAAATTTTTTAATAAAAAACATTAAAAAAATGATAAAAACATGATAAAATTTTTGCTAACGTTTCTTCCATGAATTGTTGAAGTTGGTAGGATAGTTTGGTTATATAATAAAAAAACGTGAACAATATCATGATAACAGAAATAATAGTGATTTTATTATTTTTAAAATTGAGAAGTTGATATGATTTTTTATAAAATTATTGGACCATTGTATTTAAAATCTTCCTATACAAAAATGTTTTTTTTATATAATTATAGATTATTACCCAGAGATTAGACTATTTTGTCACAGTACAAACATAAACATTCAAAAAGAAATGACTGATAAAAACAGCTATGATTTTTTATTAATATGAGATGAATTATATCATAGATTTCAGTGACGAATTTAAAAAAATATTTGAAGGTGTATACACATAAAATTTTAAAATTTTAAAGTGAGCACAACTTATAAATATTAAAAAAATTAAAGATAAATTCATTAAAAAAACTTAAAAATATAGACGAACGTGTGACCTTTAAAAAATTCAGGGTGAGCCTGTACCCACCTTACACATTACCTACATCCGTCACTGATAAGTCTCGTTAAAACCATTTTAAAATTTAATAAAAAATACCTATGATAATTTTACATAAATAACCCGAGAAATACCCAAATAAAACAAATAAACAAAACAAAGTTTCAAAACTCATCGTACAGTATATTTAACACATCATCCGGAGAAAATAAAAAAAAGCCTTGATTTTAAGATATTATTCGAAGAGACAATGGAGGAATTGTTCTTCAGGGATGATAATGTTTTTTTATCGGTATATTTTTCTTTATTTTCACCGATCAGTTAGGAATAACAAAATTTTTCTATATATTTTTTTGCTAATACAGATTTGAGAGCGAAGCTAATGATTAATATCAGCTTCTATCTTCACCAAGTCTACTATCATATCCGGTGCGGTAATAAACTCCAAAGTACCAATGGGTGCACCACGGCTCAAGGCAACGAGTCTATCGACCACTCCATTATCTTCTCTAAATGTATGACGAACACGAATATTCCATTCACGATTAAGAAGTTCATGAATAGCCGTAACTAAAACATTACCTATAAATGTCTTAGATTCATCACCTATAATCATGATAGCCTCACGACTATCTGTTGGGACCGCCGACATACCCCATGGTACAGTGGAATAAAATTACGACGATCTTTCTAATGATCCATGTACGTTTAATTCGAAATCAGGAGGAAGAGAAGCGACGACTTACATTGGGTTCCTTGATAAGCAGTAAAAACAACGATTGGATTTGCTACAATCAAGATCGTTCGACAATTTGAATCTTTAGCCTTCACGAATATCGTCTCGACCTCTACTCAGTTCACCCAATTGAGAGAGTAGAATCTCAAAAAATAGTTTTTCGTGATTCTAGAGTTTGGGAATTCGAAATTCTATGTTTTGGCTGCTAGACCAATCGATCCTTTATATAGGTGTAATCCTAGGTATAAGAGTTTGATTTTGAATTGGTTTATAAGAAATAATTACTTTAATTATTTCCTTAAATTTCAAAATCTATATTTAATTCGAATTTAAAAGGGATATAATTACTTTAATTATATCCTTTATTTAAAATTTGGGATTAAATATAATCTACTTATATATATTTTTGCTCCGTTTCAACCATTGGATGTGACCCTGTAGGCTCATTGTAACGTTAGTAATAATATTAGAACAATACTAATATTAAAAACAATAAGTGACATCTAGCAATATATCATTGTCATCTAAGTTATAAGAGATCATGATTCGATGTATCATGTCCGTGGCTAATTCTTTTAATGTATTATATCCTTTTGTCCTTTTATATCTTTAATAGGCACAAGTCTTGGAATAGTTACACTTGTATAGCCTATTTTAATGTTTCTTGATATCTAGAGTAAACTACTTTTAATGAATAATTTGTGATATCTCATATCAATGTATTCAAGCATGGCCATGCATTTCTAGTCTCACTCAATCAAATGGCCTTTGATATATTTTCCCATTATATAGGCATGACAAATCTTATTTTGATCATTCACATCTCACTACATACATTATAATATGTCCAATGTCAGTTTTTATGGTGTAACTAATTACGAGACACGTTTAACTGCATCAAGACATAAAATAACATATGTTGAGATAGTAATAATCTCAAGTCTAAGGATCATACATATAGTTGTCACTATGAGCAATATCGTGACCGTCACATAATAATCCAAGATATATGTTCATAGTGGGTCAATCTAATATATTATTCTCTACTAATATATTCTTGTATTAATTCTTACATCTCTATGTCAATGACAACTTATTATCATCAATTAATCACATGTTAGTCTTAAGCGTATTATTATTATTATTCATACCCATAATAATACTTGACTAAGGATCTTTTAATAATAATATATATATTATTATGTGGACCTTATTGTTTTTCAGTTTATGTTATACATTGACACATATATCTGAAAACAACAATGACAATGTCTTTATTCAATAAAATTGGTAAATAAAACTATCCATACAATCATCATATGATTGGTCTTTGGGCATACTCTAACACTATCCATTTTTAACTCAATTTGTCTGAATCCAAGCCTCCACGCACTGACAAGACCATCATGTATCCCCCAAAGTACAACCAATAATACCGAACAACAACCAAAACTACGAGAAAAAACGAAAACCTAAGAATCATGTTCATCACGCAACACCCCCTGCAGCAGCTTTTCCATTAGACAAGTTCACAGTACCATCACTATTAATTTTTATCCAACCTTCAAGTGGACATTGCCAATTGAATTCCCTAGCTTATCGAATAGTAGAATTCCCACATGCATTGGAGAAAGTCTCTTGATACTCTGCCGATAAGCTTTGACTAATTTCAACCAGATTATCTCGTTCAACATAACTTATGTCAAATAATATATGACACTGCCTCTTCCAAAGAAGCCAATAAATAACTTAGAACCTAGTGTCCCAATCTACTCCCAAAGTAGCATAATCAAAATCAGATGATCCACAAATATTTAGCCTCAACCATTCAATGAAGGGTAATTCATAAAATAGTCGAATCTTACTCTGTGGTACTACAACATTCCACACTCTCTTTGTTATTGTGCAATGTCTCAAAACATGATCAACGCTTTCAACTGATGTATTACATATAGTACAAATATCCGATGATGTGATATGATGACGACATCTTTCAACATTTGTGAGAAGTCGTTGATGGGTTGTAAGCCACATAAAAACTTTCACTCGTTGCGGTAGCTTTAAACCCTAAATTAAATCCCAATCAAAGTTACAAACATTTATAAGACTATTCTCAGATGATAAATATGCCGATTTTGAAGAGAATCGACGATCCTTTTCCCATCATCAGCCCGATAAATCATGACCCATATGAACATTCAGAGGTGGAACCGTTGCAATCTTATGAAGAACACTAACGGGAAGCAAAGAATTTAAGTAAGACTAGTCTCAATTTTCATTCTCTTGAATCATATTAGAAACTGTTGTCGGTGTAGGGAATTCATCTAATGTGCACGAAAATGCTAAACGCCCCTCTAAATCCAACCAATTATCATACCAAAAATCCGTGTCTTTCCCGTCACGAATATGCCAACAAATACTCTCTTTGATATCATCCCAAATGTTGTATAGACCATGACAAAGAGAAGATAAATTACCTCGTCTCAAAAAAAATGGTAACACACTATCCCAACCATATTTTGATTTTAGTACACGAACCCAAAGCTTGTCTTTATCCACAATTAAAGCATGCTCAATTTTCATTAGAAATGCCATATTTTGTTGTTGCATGCGCTTAAAACCCAAGCCTCCTTCATTTAATGGTTTTGTTAAAATTTCCCATTTAACCAAAGCCAATTTCATTACGTCATTAGATGATCCCCAAACAAACTTGCGTATAATTTTCTCTATTTCTTCACATACCCCCTTTAGGAACCTTTGTGGACTGCATTATATAAACAGGTATAGCTTGAAGTATAGATTTTGCAAGAGTAATTCGACCTGTCAAAGATAAAGTTTATGCCATCCAACCAGTCAATTGATTTGTCATACGCTCAAGGAGATAGGCAAAAATAGTTTTGGTTACTCTCTTATTAAAAAGAGGAACCCCAAGGTATTTGCAGAAATTAGAAACCACCTCAAAACCAAATCGTTCTCCCAATATAAGATGAGTATTCAAAGCACAATTCTTTAAAAAATATATTTGAGTCTTAGATGTACTAATACGATGTCCAGAAGAGATACAGTAGGATTCTAAAACCTCTCTAATTATCTCCAATTGATCAATATTTGCCTCGACAAATAAAATTAAATCATCCGCAAAGAATAAGTGCAATAAACCCAGACCAGAACGAGAGAGTTTTATACGCAAATAAATTTTTTCTATATTTTTTAATATTTCATCTGTCACTAGTTTTTGGAGCTGTGTGTGAAAAGTTTAATTGCGTTGTTTTTACCTTTTTTTGTTTTAGTTTTAGTTGGTTTGTTTTTTAGTTCAGTTTTCTTTTATTTATGTTGTTGAAACTTTAAGTTATTTTATTTTAATAAAATACCAATCCTTCCGGTCAAAAAATGCCTTGATTTAAAATTATTTTGAGAGTTTAATTTCGTCGTTGCTTATGTAATTCAATTACCTTCTCAATATATATTTCGGAAGTTAATATTCTACTATTTTTGTAATAAGCAACGAATGAATTCAAGAAAAGAGGACTAAGGGCATCTACCATCATTTTTTATAAAATTAATTTTAATGTGTATTTTTTAAAAAAAAAATTAAAAGTTAAAATCTATTTATTTTTCTTGATATTAAAACATAAAACAAAACTAAAAAGAAATTGAATTTATTTGTTTTTCGTCAAAAAATAGCTTCTTGAATGGCAGGTTTTTATGAGGGCTTTATAAAATGTTCACCTTTTCTCATTAAATAACTTATATAAAAATTTGGTCTCTATAATTATTATGCTCTTTTCATGAATGCTATGTAGGGGTATTCGGTTTGGTTTTGATTTAATTCAGTAAGCTATTTTAGTAATCATTGATTTTCAGTTCGGTTAACTTTGATTTTCGGTTTTTATATTAACGTTAATTTTTAAAATTTTATATTTTAACTTGACAAAATAGCTTTATTTTATGACTCAAAAACATTAAAAGATAAAAAATTTAAGATATTTTTCATAATTATTTATTAAAAACTTATTTTTATATAAAAATAAAAATATATCTATAATATTTGAAGTATAAAATGTATATATTTTTACCTTATAAAAATAATTAAAAATTAATTAAAAACTTAAACTTAATTTAATTTGATTAACCGCGATTAACCACGATTTATAAATTTATAAACCACAATACATCTATAATTACTAATTTTATCCGAAATATTAACTCGTTTATTTTATTGTATTTTTGCTTGGGCTATAATCATTATCTATTAATATTTAAGTATGGTTATCAATAAACCAAAAACTCAAAAATATTACTATTATTATCTATTTATTATCGTTACGAAAAAACAACTGAAGAAAAAAAATATTATAACTATTAATTTATAGTTAATATATAATATTATTTAGAAAAATACTAATCATATTATATATGTTATTCTATTATCATTTTGAGTTATTACCTTTTTATCATTATTGTCGTATTAGTGTCTGTTTTTCTTTATTTTTAATAAAACCAAAACCCAAAAATACTCTCATATTATCCACATATAACTTTTGTTGCCTAATCATAATTATTATTATTACTATTTCATATATATAAATAAAGTCAAAACTTTTTTTAATTTTAGTAGTTATATTATTATTATTATTATTATTATCATGCTATTTATTATTATTTATTTTCTAGTTTGTAGTTGTTATTATGTTATTATTATATTTATTATTAGATATTAAATAAACAATCCAAAATATAAACTCACCAGATTTAAATAAAAAACCCGAACAGATAAATAAAAGCCCAGTTTTAATTATTAAATAGTTCAAGTACAACATGAAAGACCCAAAAAATAATAGTAGCCCACGTTTTTATATTACAGTAGCCCATTTCTGGGCCCAATACATTAAACCCTTCATCCCGAATTATAGAAAATCTAACCTAATTATCCCTTGTTTTATGTGGTCGCATTCCCGCAGCCATCGGATCTAGTTTAAATCAGACAGTCAAGATTGGAGGATGAAGAAGCTTCTGGAATTTCTTACGTGCCCACACATGTCCTGTTTCCTTCACAGGCACGTGCATTGCACGCACGCCATATTATAGATCTCTCGTGGTCTTTTCGTATTCTCCGATTATCACATTGTCACCATAAATGATCCTTCTCTTCTCCGGCAGTCGCGCCTGAATGCAACCAAAGAAAGAAAAGGATGATGTCAGAGATTCATACAGTTAAAAACGTAAAAATTAGAATCATGTACAAACAAATATTAGGAGAATCGCAAAGCCAACAATTAGAGAAACAACATATGAATCTAACCAAGAATTATATAGAAACAACCAATAGAAAAGCACAGAACTTGGTTTTTCTTTATTCATGTAATACCGGGTATAAAGAGGTACCAAAAACCATTGTAATCTCATTCGGAAATTCGTTACTTGAACGAAACTAGATCTTGTGAAATCATATAAAATATTAGACGATATATTTTGTACCTTGTTAAAAAATTGATCTCTGTTTATCAATCATACATTGTCTAACCAAATTCAATTCTCTCTCGATATGTTTCTCAAAAAATTCGATTTGTGTGGATTCTTTTCCCAACTAACGAAGAGATCTTGACGGAATTGCCACATATGAAATTGAGCACAATTTTATTAAAAAAATATCCCATTTGCCTCTCGAGAAAAGATGAAAAACATATTCAATATCATTTGATTGAATAGTTAATCCAGTTCCTTGTTATTTGAAGAAATTCTTCACTTTAATTGATATTTTTTTTTAAGAAAAAAAAACATGAGATTTAACATGATTTTAGATAAGTAATTTGAACTATTTTGTACTGATTATTCTTTCTGAATTTCAAGTTCAAATATATAAAGTTTAAAAACTTAAATTTAAAATGATTTTAGGTAAGTAATTTGATTGTTTAAGTATATTTTAAACTAAATTTGAATTAAATATTATTTTTTTATTTTTTAAATTAGTTACGATAGTTATAGTAATATTGTTTTAGAGTATACTCTCAATCATTGAATATTAATCATTAAATCATTGTGTTGGTATTATTGATTCAGAGTAGGTTTATAAATTTATTCCTTTCAAAAAAATATTTTTTTTATATATTTTAATCTCTTAATTTTATATTTTATTCAATTTAATCCTAGAATTCTTTGCAAACTCTTTTTCTCTCATAAATCCATTAACTCCTTTTCCTCTAGTAAATCTTATATTCGTAAAAATGTGCATATCCTATATTATTCGTGAGAGATTTAAATTTAAAATAACCAATATCATACATTAAAAATAATTACGGAGAAAGGGTGCTCGAAGGAGCGAAGACAAGCTGGAATTCTTATTCCAAGTAGGCAATAAGCCAGCAGGATCTGTACAAAGATTTGCAGTCGCCGGACCACC
Source organism: Abelmoschus esculentus (assembly GCA_035048815.1). NCBI lineage: Eukaryota > Viridiplantae > Streptophyta > Magnoliopsida > Malvales > Malvaceae > Abelmoschus > Abelmoschus esculentus. The sequence goes on along the minus strand of JAUCBN010000026.1, from coordinate 2,687,762 downwards.
ACGGTTCGGTCTTTATCAAACCGATTTCGGGTGGGGAACGCCGCGGAAAGTGTGGTGGTTTCCATAGATAATGCAGCTATTTCCACGGCGGAAAGTAGAGATGGGACTGTGGGGATTGAGTTTGGCTTGACCTTCAAGAAGCATGAAACGGAACACTTTCTCTCCATGTTTATTAATTTTTCTTTCCATGAATATCATTCCATTTTATGACATTTTCGGACGAAAATCGTATGTTTTTTTCTTATGCTTTCTTTCATGTTTTCGTTTTAAATTATATGGCCTAGGGTTTAGGGTTCAAGCTTAGGCCTTTACAGTTTAAAATTTAAGTTTTTTATTTTTTTTAATAAAAAACATTAAAAAAAATATAAAAACATGAAAAGTTTTACTAACATTTTCGGGTGAAAATCGTCTGTTTCTTTCTCATGATTCCTTTTATATTTTCGTTTTAAATTATATGCTTTAAGATTTAGGGTTCAAGGTTAGGAGTTATGGTTAGAGTTTAGAGAGTTATAGCTAGGATATATTTTTTAGGGTTTAGGGTTTAAGATATAAAAAATAAAATTTAATTTTTTAAATTTTTTTAATAAAAACATAAAAAAAAACATGATAAAAAAACAAAGATTTTTACTTGACATCTCTTCCATGAATTGCTGAAGTTGGTAGGATAGTTCGGTTATACAATTAAAAAATGTGAATAATCTCATGATATCAGAAATAATTGTGACTATTGTTTTTAAAATTGAGAAGTTGATATGATTTTTTATAAAATTATTGGACCATTGTATTTAAAATCTTCCTATACAAAAGTGTTTTTTTCATATAATTATGGATTATTACCCGGAGAGATCAAACTATTTGTTACAGTAAAAACATAAGTATTCAAAAAGAAATGACTGATAAAAAACAGCCATACTTTTTTATTAATATGAGATGAATAATATCATAGATTTCGATTGAGGATTTAGAAAAATATTTGAAGGTGTGTGCGCATAAAATTTTAGAATTTTAGGGTAAGTACAATTTATAAATATTAAAAACAATTAAACACAAATTCATAAAATATAAGCTTTAAAAATTCAGGGTGAGTCTATACCCACCCTACGCATTACCTACATCCGTCACTTGTGATAATATTCCACAAATAACCCGAGAAATACCCAAATAGAAAAAGTAAACAAAACGAAGTTACAAAACTCATCATACAATATATTTTCGTAGTAATTCAATTATATATATATATACACACACGGAATTCAACACTCCATTATTTTATATTCAATACTCCACTATCGGAATTCAATTATTAGTTTTCAGTTCAGTTAACTTTGATTTTTATTTTTTTTATATTAAGTTAGTTTTTAAAAATTTATATTTTATCTTGACAAAATACTTTATTTTATGAATTTTAAACATTAAAAAAAAATTATGATATTTTTCATAATTATTTATTAAAAAATATTTTTAAATAAAAATAAAAAATCAAAATATATCTATAATATTTTAAGTATAATATATATATATATATTTTTACCTTAAAAAATAATTAAAAAATTAAATTCAATTTAATTCGATTAACAACAATTAATCGCGATTCATAAATTTATAAATCATAATACCTCGATTCGATTCAGATTCCGGTTTTAAGATTAACCATACCCGGCCCTAATTATTATTACTATGGATTGATTCGAACTTACCAAGATGATAGTGTTGGGTGTATAGTTGTCATCCTTGTGAGAACTTGTTGCTAACTGTGCTTGCGTACTGATATGCACAGTTGGGAACAATCTCTTTCTTGATGACAATTCTGCAGTTCCCCATCATAAATGCCGGAAAATTACTAGGAAAAACAACATTTTTTTAGCTACAGTGATTACAGTAGTATCTGTTTTAGAATATATATTCTCAACAATTAAACATTGATCGTTCAATCACTGTACTAACAGTACTGGTGCTCGAACCCATTGTAACACCCGTATTAGTTAAAAAATAATAAAAAAATAATAATACTAATAATAAGGTATTTTTTAGGGTTTTTTTAATGACCATGTTGGGTCCTATATAAGTAAAATTTTAGATATGAAAACGGTTTTTGATTCGAATATAAAACTCTTCATCTCCCACAACCGACCATCACCTGATCTCTGTCACTGCCGCACAGTGGGTGTCACCGCCGGTACCATCCAAACCGCCGCCTTCCCCGACCAAAACCCCTCTCCCGACGCACCGGTTGGCCGCCTGTACCGCCGTGAATCGGGTCGAAAATCCTTCATCGAACCTGGGGTTTATACCCTATTGGAATCTGTTCGATCGGCCTCCGATCGACGTTGAATTGGTGCGTCACCGGTCCCGCCTTGCTTCCCGTTCGTGGCCGAGCAGAACGCCTCTAATCCTGCACCCAACCGTCGCCGGCAAGGCCTTCGTCGGAAGGTTTCTCCGTTTTGGGTGAGTTGGGTAAGAACCCTCTGATTCGTGTTTTTTTGGGATGATTTGGCCTGAAATTTTATGATTTTGGTTAGAAAGGGGAGAAATCCAGCTTTGGGGTGTGTTTTTCGACCGATTAGGATCGCGCATGGCCTCCACGCGCCGTCGGGGCAATTTCCGGCCGCCCTGGACGGTGGCCTGGAGTCGGCCGGTCCAAAACCAGTCAAACCCAGTCCAAAACTAGCCGAGCCGAACCGGTCCACCAGAACCGAACCGATCAAACCAATCGGACTCGTTGTCCCGACTCGACACGTTGACCATTGACCATGACGTCAGCATTGACTTTGACTACTGACGTCAGCATTGACTTTGACCCAAAAAGTCAAAATTTTCAAAAAAAACCTATTTTATGTTTTTCAACGTCCTAAGTCCATCCGTGAAGTCTGTTTCTCGAAATTCGAACCCGAAAGCCTCTAAATTAGACTTTTAAGTCTCGAGTTAAACTTTTCTTCTAAGTTAAGTAAAGTCCAGAACTATGGTTAAAGTCTAATGTCTATACCTGTTTATTTGTAGAACCCCATAGTTCTCCCGATCGTGTTCCGACCCAGCCCAGTTCCTCCCGTTTCGACCGAACCCGAGAGTCGATCGTAACCCGTATGTTCTCATGCCCCTAAATGGTCAATTCAGTTTTTAGTTTCTATTTTAATAAAATTATATCTTATATTTCTAGGGTCCAGTACTGCTACAGAGTGAGGTTCGAACGCCCAGTAGATCGCCTACCTGTTTCTTCCATTCGAGGTGTGTTTCCTTGTGTTCTACATAACTGTATATTACTGTTTTCCTGTTTTGAACAAACTGGACATGTGCACATGACTACTTTTTGCTGGATTTTACGTAAATATATATATATATTTGAATTTTAAGCATGAAATACTCTTTATAATGCTTCATGTTTTGGTGTATACATAACATTAGATTAACTCGTCACTGTTATCGTTATACCTGTTGTTACTGCATGCCTGATATCTTGGGAATGGGATATAATACATAGTATTGAGTTTCGTTCAGCCTTGATCCTGCTGGTAATTCCGCCTGTTTACGGTTCCTAGCTTCGGTTAGGGTAATTCCGCCTCATATTGGTTCCCGTACTATGTTCGGGGTAATTCTGCTTGTACCCTAAGGTGATTCCTTAGGTCGATACCTTCGCTCGGGATACTGTTCTGGGGAACTGTATCTAGGTGTTCGGTTGGAGGGTAGCATGACATGCACATACATGACCTGATTTACTGTTATTACTATTTATTGGTTTTACTTGTATTTTACTTGCACTGTTGGAACACACTGGGCTCCGTAGCTTATACCGTTTTCTCCCCCTTTCAGATAGCCGTAGATAGGCGTCCCGGATTTGGCACTTGGAGGATCTACTCATTTCTAGTTATTCTCTTAAGTACTGCTTTAAATTTCCAATTACATTTAGGGTGACATGAGTTATTTTTTCAATGACGTTATTTTAAATATTTTATATTTGACTTCGGATTCGAGGATTATTTTTTGTGAATAACTATGTCTTCAGGACACCCTATTTTAGTAATATTTTTACTTGTTTTAAGTGACATCCAATTTTATTTTTCATATCGGTTATTTTAGTTTACTTGAAACTTGATTTATGTTTTAACAATCAATGTGACCTCTAGACTGGCTTCTCGCATAGGCCGGTTTAGGGGGTTACATTTAGTTGGTATCAAAGCTTTTGGTTTTATGATTCTCGGACTGTGATGGGTCCTAAATGAAAGGTTTTCTGTTAAATCGTTATGTTTTTATATCTGTAAATCCACGTCATCTAGTCTTTCTGTATTATGTATGATTCTCCGGTACCAATTTTAATTTCCTACATTTGATCCTTGTAGATTTTCTGAACTCTATGAGTGCTCGAAGAGCTCGCCGAACCACCCGAGAGCGTGGTCGAGCGACCAGTTTTGCTGATCTTGTGAAGGAACATATTAGTGATCCTCCACCTATCGTTCCTCCGAATCCACCTGTTCCCCCAAGTACCACTATACCGCCCAACCCTCCGCCTTCTACAAGCAATGATATGTCTACCCTGGTTGGAGGGGCATCAGTACCAAGCACCGAGCCTGCTGATGAGTGCCTAAAAGGCAGTTATTTACTACCCTTCTCATGGTACTTTATGCATCTATTATACACCAACTTGAACCGAAATATAGACTCTTTGCGCATATATTGGATATTCCATGTTCATCACTTACAAAGTCAATATTTATAGAGAATACATATATTTTTACATATTCTGTATATGCAGGAATATCCAGAGCAGAAACGGCAGAGAAGTAGTGTTGCGGCCGAGGCAGTAGCAAGGCCGCGGCAGAATCCAGTGTGGAAGCACCAACAATGGAGGCGCGATGAAAGATAAAAATATAAAGAATATTCTGAAAGATACAGCGCACCAATTGGACCAGGCTAGCGCTCTAAAAGCCCAATTCAAAGACCAAGCGGGAAAACCCTTCTAGAAGACGACAAACTTGGAAATATCAGATTCCTTGAAGAAGACTTGTTCCCTACTCCAAGTTTAAGTCTATTTAGGAAAGGTTTGCCCTAGGTTAAGACTATAAATACCCTATCCGACCAAATTATCTAGAGAGTCGATTTAGAGAAAGACGACTTAAAGAGAAACCCTTTTCCCTTTGAGCCGACCCTTCTCCCTAAGAATTGTACTTAACGATAATATATTCTAAACTTTTTAGGGATAGGTGAAAGTTGTCGATATTAGTGAGAGGAGATTGATTCTTGTATTTTTGTTCTTATGCAATAATAAAATCAAAGTTTGCTTAACCTATTGCCATTCCTTGTTCTTGTATCCAAGCCCGAGAGGGAAGTTTGCAAGTAATCTATTTATCTAGCATCGAGAGGTATAGATTCACGAAAGGAATAAGTGCGGTGTTGTAGACACTAACTCGGCCTATACTCTTTTGGTGGCACCGGGAGATAGGTTAAGAGTTTCAATAGCTAAAAGAAGTGTTGAATTGGTTGGTGATTATCTTTGATTTACGCCGAGAGGTATCATCAAGGACTGGTCATCAACAGTATTCTGACTCAGAGATGAGCTGAGTTACTTACGGACACTTTGCTAAACTTTGATGCTTCTGCCCAATAGCAAGAGATTGTCGCGGCAGAGGAATACCAATGTTGCCGAGGCAGTATCTGCAGTACTGTCAAAGCAGTGTTGCGTGATTGTATTGGACAAGAAGAAGATTAATTAAATCAACTAATTGACACAACTGGATCCTACCCACTTTCTCTATAATCGTTCTCAACCTTTTTATTTTATGTTTTGTTATTTAATTATTTAGTTAGATAAAACAAATCAACTTATTTGTGTTTTTATTTTATTTTCAGGAGCAAGGGAATAAAGGAAGACATATTAAGTATACTAATCCCTGTGGAGACGATATACGATATACTTATTATTTTATTACTTGACAACGTGTACACTTGCACTCAAATTGCGCTTATACCACGCCCATCGCCTGCTGCTGCTGTGACAGATGAAACCTTAAGTAGGCAGCTCCTTCAGTTGCTACAGGGGGCTGTTAGAGCTTCTAGTGATGTACCAGAGGCACCAATCTCTCAAATCCTGATCACTAATGGAGTGAGGACTTTTTTTGGATCCTTGACGGGTGCACCTTTAGATGCAGAGACCTGGTTGTATGATACAGAGAGACGGATGAATCATCTGGGTTTGGAGTCAGCTAGGAGGTACCTAGGAGCTGTGGCTATGATTGATAGTAATGCCCACATCTGGTGGGAGTCTATGGTGGATAGTGTTACCCCCGATAGGCTGACCTGAGACTTTTTCAAGGAAAGGTTCAAGAACCGTTATCTGGATGATCGATATATGAGAGAGAGACGTCATGCCTTTAGAGACTTTGTACAGGGTACTCTGACAATGGTTGAGTATGCACTTTAGTTTTTAGACCTGATAAGATATGGTACCGGGATAGTGGCCATAGAGAAAGATAAGTGTGATAAATTTCTTGAGGGGCTCCGTATTGGTATCCGAGATCGTGTAGCCACGCATCATGAAGTGACTTTTGAGGACCTGGTGAACCGAGCAAAGACTGCTGAGGATTTAGAGAAACTTTCTGATAGCCAGGTTACGAGAGATCAGGGTCGAGAGCAGGGCAAAGATAAGGATCGTAGGAAGGACCGTGGTTGATCTGGGGGGCATTTCAACCATGGTGAGTCTTATGGTAGCCCTGATAAGAGGGCTCGATCTACACCAAATCAGAGAGATGGTTTCTATCATCAGTCTGCTGTACCTCAAGACTCTTCTGTTAGCCGGGGTGGTTCTTCTGGAATCTCACCTATACCAGCGTATGACTTTTGTGGCAACATGTATAGGGGCGAGTGTAGGAAGAAGACTGGAGCTTCTTTCCGATGTGGTTCTTCTGAGCATTTTCTGAGAGACTGCCCTCATCCATCCTCCGTTAGTCGACCATCGACTCAAACTCCTATGCACACTCAGACACCTGCTAGGTCATAGACATCCGCTCAAACACCAGCTTCAGGGCATTTTTAGAATAGAACTTCCGGGTCTATTGTTTGATCCAATTTTAGGGGTCGAGGCCACCATGGTGGTGGGCTATCCATTTCTGAGGCTCGTCAGCCAGCTCTTGTATATGCCTCCATACGTAGAGATGACCGAGACGAACCTGATGTTATCGTAGGTACCTTTACCATCTTTTCTGTTCCGTACTTTGCTTTACTTGAAAATGGCTCCACCCACTCTTACATATCTAAGTCAGTATGTAGAAACGTTTCAATCTCTGTTGAGGATACCGAGGGTGTTTTAACTATTTTAAGCCCTGTGGGCCAATCTTTGTTAGTGGATAAGGTTTTCAGGAGATGTCCCCTTGTTGTGGAAGGGGAAGTGTTTGTGGCAGATCTCATGGAACTTCCTTTAAAGGAGTTCGATCTAATTCTGGGAATGGATTGGTTAACCGAACATCGTATTATTCTGGACTGTGAGAGAAAAAGAGCTACATTAAAGACTCTAGATGGACGGTCTATAGTTCTGTTTGTTGAGCGACAAGGTTATCTATCCAATGTAATTTCGGCTTTGACTGCCGACAAGATGATTCGGAAGGGATATGAGACTTTTATTGCTTGTTTCCTTAACACAAAAGGGTCTATATCCATGGTTGAGGAAATTCACACTGTTTGTGAGTTTCTTGATGTTTTTCCTGAGGAGTTGTCTGGTCTCCTTCCACGCAGGGAGGTTGAGTTTGAGATTGAGACTTATCTTGGATCAACACCAGTTTCTATGGCCCCGTATCGTATGGCTCCGAAGGAGTTAAAGGAAATGAAGGTTCAGTTGCAGGAATTGCTTGATAGAGGGTTCATCCGATCTAGCTTTTCACCTTGGGGAGCTCTAGTTCTCTTTGTTAAAAAGAAGGATGGTTCCTTTCGGTTGTGTATTGACTACCGAAGGCTGAATAAGCTAACAGTGAAAAATAAGTATCCTTTACCCAAGATTGATGACATGTTTGATCAATTTCGGGGAGACACGGTTTTCTCGAAGATTGATCTTCTATTTGGGTACTACCAGTTAAAGTTTAAGGACTCTGATGTTGCTAAGACTGTTTTCCGTACACGGTATGGTCATTATGAGTTCTTAGTGATACCTTTTGGTTTAACCAATGCCCCTGCAGCTTTTATGGATATGATGAACCGCATTTTCCGACCTTACATCGACCAGTTTGTTGTTGTTTTTATTGATGATATCTTGGTTTATTCTCGCTCTAAGGACGAGCATGTGGGACATCTGAGAGTTGTGTTGCAAACTCTCAGGGAGCATCAGTTGTATGCCAAGCTTAGTAAGTGCGAGTTTTGGCTTAGTGAGGTGACGTTTCTAGGGCATGTTGTTTCAGCTGGAGGTATCAAGGTGGACCCGAGTAAGATTGATGCAATCACCAGTTGGAAGCCTCCTAGGAATGTGTCTGAGATCCGTAGTTTTCTGGGTTTAGCTGGGTATTACCGATGCTTTGTCGAGGGCTTTTCCATCATTGCCTTTCATCTGATAAAGCTTTTGAGGAAGGGTATCCCGTTTATGTGGTCTGAGGCTCAGCAGTCTAGTTTTGATAAGTTGAAATCAATTTTAACCCGAGCTCCAGTTTTGACCCAACCCGAGTCAAGGAAGGACTTTACAGTTTACAGTGATGCATCGCGTTCAGGGCTTGGTTGCGTGCTAATGCAGGATGGTAAGGTGATCGCATATGCGTCACGACAGTTGAGACCACATGAGGGTAACTACCCTACTCATGCTATTGAGCTTGCAGCTGTGGTTTTTGCTCTAAAAATCTGGAGGCACTATCTCTACGGAGAAAAGTGTTATATCTTTACCAATCACAAGAGCCTAAAGTACCTCCTTACCAGAAGGAGCTTAATCTGAGACAGCATCGTTGGTTGGAACTTCTTAAGGATTACGATTGTGAGATTGAGTATCATTTGGGGAAAGCTAATGTTGTTGCAGATGCTTTGAGTCGTAAGACCATAACGGATCTGAGATCCTTGTTCGCCAGGATGAGTATGTTTGATGATGGTAGCCTTTTGGCTGAGTTACGGGTCAAACCGACTTTGGCTGAGTAGTTTAAGGCCAAGCAGCGGTTAGATGACTCTTTACTTCCTGTTATGCAATGAGTGGAAGAGGGATCCACTTCTGATTATTCTTTCGATCAGTATGGAGTCCTTTGTTTTAATGGTCGTTATTGTGTACCCAACGATCCCGAGTTGAGACAAACTATTCTCGGTGAGGCTCATAGTAGTTCTTACGCTATGCATCCTAGAGGAGATAAGATGTACCAGAATCTGAAATAGAGGTATCATTGGGTAGGTATGAAAAATGATATCTCGGATTATGTATTCAAGTGTTTGACTTGTCAACAGGTGAAAACAGAACATCAGCATCCTTATGTTCTTTTACAACCTATCAAGATTCCTGAATGGAAATGGGAACGTATCACGATGGACTTTGTTACGGGTTTGCCCCTAACCCCATCCAGGAAAGATTCTGTTTGGGTTGTTGTGGATAGACTCACAAAGTCAGCTTATTTTATTCTTATTCGGATCACCTATTCTCTGGAGAAGCTGGCTAGATTGTATATTTTTGAGATTGTCAGACTGCACGAAGTGCCTTTATCTATCATTTCTGATCGAGATCCGAGGTTTACTTCCCGTTTCTAGACAGCATTACAGTCTGCTTTGGATACTTGTCTGAATTTCAGTACGTCTTTTCATCCTCAGACCGATGGTCAGTCTGAGAGAGTGATACAGATCCTTGAGGATATGTTGCGGGATTGTGTTCTAGACTTTCGAGGCAGTTGGAAAGATTTCTTGTTGTTAGTAGAGTTTGCCTAAAATAACAGTTACCATACTAGCATTCATATGGCACCTTATGAGGCTTTATATGGGCGTAAGTGTCGTACACCTATCTGTTTGACCGAGTTACATGATCGGAAAGCTTTGGGTCCCGAGTTAATTCAAAAGACTGAGGAGACGGTCAAATTGCTCCAGGATCGCCTGAAGGAAGCTTTTACCAGACAGAAATCTTATGCTAATCGGAGAAGAAAGGATATCGAGTTTGAGGTTGGTGATCAGGTTTTCTTAAAAGTCTCTCCATGGAAGAAAGTTCTGAGATTTGGGCGTAAGGGAAAGCTGAGCCTGAGATATATTGGACCGTACCGTATTCTGAAAAGAATCGGGCCTGTTTCATATCAACTTGAGTTGCCTCCTCAGCTTATCCATATCCATGATATTTTTCATGTGTCCATGTTGAGAAAGTACCACCCAGATACGAGTCATATCATTCAAGTTCAGGATGTTGAGTTACGTCCAGACTTATCTTATGAGGAGGAACCCGTTCAGATCTTGGAGTTTGATGAAAGGATCCTGAGAAGAAGGCGTATCCCTATGGTTAAAGTACAGTGGAGAAACCGTAGTCCTTCTGATGCTACCTGGGAGATCTAGGAGTCAGTGAAAGAGCAGTTTCCATATCTGTTCTGTTTAGGTAAAGTTCGAGGACAATTTCTTCTTAGGGGGGGGGGAGAGTTGTAACACCCGTATTAGTTAAAAAATAATAAAAAATAATAATACTAATAATAAGGTATTTTTTAGGGGGGTTTTGATGACCATGTTGGGTCCTATATAAGTAAAATTTTAGATTTAAAAACGGTTTTTGATTCGAATATAAAATTCTCCATCTCCCACAACCGACCACCACCTGATCTCTGTCACCGCCGCGCCGTGGGTGTCACTGTCGGCACCATCCGAACCGCTACATTCCATCGACCAAAACCCCTCTCCCGACGCGCCGGTTAGCCGCCTGTACTGCCGTGAATCAGTCCAAAAATCTTTCGTTGAACCTGGGGTTTATACCCTATTGGAATGTGTTCGATCGTCCTCCGATCGATGTTGAATCGGCACATCGTCGGTCCCGCCTTTCTCCCCGTCCGTGGCCGAGCAGAACGACTTTAGTCTTGCACCCAACCATCACCGGCAAGGCCTTCTTTGGAAGGTTTCTCCGTTTTGGGTCAGTTGGGTAAGAACCCTCTGATTCATGTTTTTCTGGGATGATTTGGCCTGAAATTTTATGTTTTTGGTTAGAAAGGAGAGAAATCCGGCTTTTTGGGGTGTTTTTCGACCGATTAGGGTCGCGCGTGGCCTCCACGCACCATCGAGGCGATTTCCGGCCGCCCTGGACGGTAGCCTGGAGCCGGTCGGTCCAAAACCGGTCCAACCCGGTCCAGCCAAGTCGGGCTGAACCGATCCACCAAAACCGAACCGGTCAAACCAACCCGACCCGTTAACCTGACCCGTTGATCGACCCAACCCGTTGACCATTGACCATGATGTCAGCATGACGTTAGTGTTGACTTTGACTGCTGACGTCAGCGTTGACTTTGACTGTTGATGTCAGCATTGACTTTGACCCAAAAAGTCAAACTTTTCAAAAAAATCCTATTTTATGTTTTTCAACGTCCTAAGTCCATCCGTGAAGTCCGTTTCTCGAAATTCAAACCAGAAAGCCTCCAAATCGGACTTTTAAGTCTCGAGTCAAACTTTTCTTCTAAGTTAAGTAAAGTCCAAAACTGTGGTTAAAGTCTAATGTCTATACATGTTTATTTGTAGGACCTCATAATTCTCCCGATCGTGTTCCAACCCAGTCCAGTTCCTCTCATTTCGACCGAACCCGAGAGCCGATCATAACCCGTATTTTCTTATGCCCCTAAATGGTCAATTCAGTTTTTAGTTTTTGTTTTAATAGAATTATATCTTATATTTCTAGGGTCCAGTACTGTTACAGAGCGAGGTTCGAACGCCCAGTAGATCACCTACCTGTTTCTACCATTCGAGGTGTGTTTCCTTGTGTGCTACATAACTGTATATTACTGTTTTCCTGTTTTGAACAAACTGGACATGTGCACATGACTACTTTTTGCTGGATTTTACGAAAATATATATATATTTGAATTTTAAGCATGAAATACTCTTTATAAAGCTTCCGGTTTTGGTGTATACATAACATCGAATTAACTCTTGTCACTGTTATCGTTATACCTATTATTACTGCATACCTGATATATTGGGACTAGGATATAATACATAGTGTTGAGTTTCGGTTCAGCCATGATCTCGCTGGTAATTCTGCCTATTTACGGTTCCTAGCTTCGGTTAGGGTAATTCCGCCTGATATTGGTTCCCGTGCTACAATCAGGGTAATTTCTCATGTACCCTTAGGTGATTCCTTAGGTCGGTACCTTCGCCCGATAGGCCTAGGTTAATGCCTGTGTTCGATACTGTTCTAGGGAACTGTATCTAGGAGTTCGGTTGGAGGGTAGCATGACATGCACATACATAACCTGATTTACTGTTATTACTGTTTATTGGTTTTACTTGTATTTTACTTGTACTGTTGGAACACACTAGGCTCCGTAGCTCATACCGTTTTCTCCCCCTTTCAGATAGCCGTAAATAGGCGTCTCGGATTTGGCACTTGGAGGATCTACTCATTTTCAGTTATTCTCTTAAGTAATGCTTTAAATTTCCAGTTACATTTACGGTGACATGAGCTATTTTGTCAGTGACGTTATTTTAAATATTTTATGTTTGACTTTGGATTCGAGGATTATTTTTCGTGAATAACTATGTCTTCAGGACAACCTATTTTAGTAAAGTTTTTACTTACATCCAATTTTATTTTTCATATCGGTTATTTTAGTTTACTTGAATCTTTGACTTATATTTTAACAATCAATGTGACCTCTAGATTGGCTTCTCGCATAGGCCGGTTTAGGGGGTTACACTCATGACCTCCAAGAACAACAATTGTTTCTTCAACCGATGAGGCTAGATGGTTATCGATCTAGATGCCAGATATAAATTTAGTTATCGATCTGGTTGCTACAAATAGTGTAACCCTAAATTAGGGATAACAATTTAACTCCAAACTATTGGGTTTCGATTTGATAAAATTATATTTTTATTAAAACGCTGAGTTCAGAGCAATTCGAATATTGAAAAATAGAGTTGGTTAAGACAAGGTCGGTTTAGGGTGAAAATTCTTCAATTCGGTCTGACCTGATATATTTATATATATTTTATTATATTTTATATGTAATATTTAATTTTTTATTATTTTTTTGGGTCGATTGGATTAGTAAGTTTTTTAATTAAAATATTAGAGTCGTGTTATAGCTTTTATTATGTTGGATCGGGTCAGAATTAATATTTTAATTTTCGAGGCGAGGTTGAACGGTCAAAAATTTTTCCCATCCTACCCCGTTGTCATACTTACCCTAAATTCGACCCAAAAGAAATAAGTCGAGTATAAGAAGTCACATTTAAAAATATTAAGTAAAATCATAGTAGACTTTTAAAAAATTCTCATCTATCCCAAAATATCGGATTGATGTTGTTTAACATGTATTGAAAAATTAAGAGATAGATGAACAAATGTCATAAAGATTTTAAAACTTAGATATACTTGAATCATGTTAAAAAATGATAAACAATATAATGGACGATTTTTATGATAAATCTATTCAGTAAAGAGTTTGAACTCTTTGTTTTGACGCCCACTTATTATTCCTCCATGATTTTTCTTCATGGTGTTTGGCTAAGTTGCTTGGTAAAGGGAGGTCATCTTCAGGTGTTGATCTAAAAGTGATAACTGAAGTTGAGGTAAGTTAATCTAGCTTGGAGTGATCCGTATTGAGCTGAGCTAGTTAGCTGAAAAACTTAGCTAAAATTTGAAGTCATTTTGAATTATCTGGGTTGTCCTTAGTTAAAGTTTGAAGTCATTTTGAATTGTTTTGAGTTGTCCTTAGCTTGGTGAGCTACCCTTTTAGCTTTGTGAATCTTGTAGTATGTTCTGTTAGGTTTTTAAGCTGTCTTGAGTCTTTATAAGCTAATCCGAGTAGAATAAAAGTTTATTTAGCTGAATCAAGTTGAATCTGATCAGTACGAATTGAACTGAGCTACCCTAGAATGTGTCCTTTAACCTTGTACATAGATATGATAAAAGAATTACTTAAAGGAATGTTTGTGAGGTGAAATGATTAAAACTAAGTCTAATAACATATCATATGCATGATTTAAAAAAATATAAAAATGTGGATCATATATTGTAAATACATGTTGTTAGAAAAACATTAATATATGACCATATTTGAGGCATATTTTGGAAGTATAAAGATGAGTATTCGAATAAGAAAATTATAGATTTCTATTCTACACCGCGAGATCTTTACAACAGTAGCTCATACGCTCAAAATTGTTGAGTGATGAATGAGAAATTGATGCTCAAAGTAGGAAGGTCAAGAATAAAATAAGGAATGAAGAACCCCTTATCCCGCATTGATGGGATAAATGAAGTGGAAGGTGTTTATATACACCTACCCACATAGAATTCATTGATTGACCTAAGATGACTTTATGCCTCGCGCGCAGGGGGGTTGCAAATCCAATCCCATTCGGGTTAGGGCACACTCGCACGACGTGGGCGACGCAAATGTTCGGACTGGTCAGGCCTTTCCTTAGCCTACGGATATTTTACCCACTGTAAGTATTTTTTCCTTAATTTTTTAATGTTCAAAAAAAGAGTTTGTATTCAGATGAATTACGAATTAAAAGGAGAAGTTAAAACTGCTCCGGATATTATTTAGATAATGAGAAGATAATGACTATTATTAGTTTAAAATTCGAATTTAATTCAATTTTAAATATCAGATAATGCGCATTATCCCTTAAGATTCGAATTTTGATTCGTTTCAAACTATTCATTGTTGCCCTATTTTCCCACTATAAATATGAGTTGATTCCTCAGGTTTCAAACACATCTAAAACTTTTTCTCTCTAGTTTTCTTCTGATGATTAGCAAAGGCAGATAAGGCTCGGGATCAATATAAACGTGCTATTGTACGAGGTCCTTTTGTTGTTGTATCTTGGGAGACAAACTACCATCAAAACTCCAGCACCATCGGAGTGGCAGAAAATCTGTCTTAAGGAAACTATACTCGTGCAAGACTCAACACTATTCTTTTTTACTCGATTCTAAATTCGGTTTGAGCTTTTTAATTGTTGAATTCTAAATTTTTTTATTTTCCTTTTTAATATTTACCGTCTGGATTGAAGATTGTGTAACAATCTTAAGACAGATTCTTATTCTACCTTTCTTAATCCGAGACAATTAAATCGTCAAAGAGTTTGTAAACAAATTAGTTTTAGGATTTATATTATCGTCTTAACAGGTTTGCAAAAATCTCATATTGGTGACAAATTTGTTTACAGAAATTGTCAAGTTTAAAAAAGAAATTTTATTTCTGTTTAGTGGAGTTGATTTTAATTCCAAACGTTTCTTTTACAGAAACAAATGACTACTGGAGATTCTGTAAATTTGAAGATTCCATTACTTGCACAGAACTCTAAACAAATCTAGAATATGGAGGCAACGAAAGTGAATGTGAATCACAATGAGAAGCCGACCAAATTTACTGAACAAAATTTCAAGACATGGCAGCAGAAGATGTTGTTCTATTTGACCATGTTAAACTTGAAATGTTATTTAAAGGATGATTCTCCTATTGTTGTTATAGGGGATGAGGAAGGACAGGTTGACATGATCACCGCCTTCAAGATCAAAGAGGAATGGGAAAGCATCAATTTTATGTTCCTTAACTACATTCTAAATGGATTACAAGACTCATTGTATTGGGTATACAATTTCTATGAAACCGCTAAGCAGTTATGGAAAGCTTTGGAAAATAAGTATAGAGTAGATGATGTTGAGGCTAAAAAGTTTTTAGTTACAAAATTCTTTAACTTTACTATGGTTGATTCGAAATCAGTAGTAACTCAAGTAGAATAACTCCAATTAATTATTCATGGAATTCTTGCAGAAGGAAGATCATCAACGAGCCCTTCCAAGTAGCTGCCATAACGTAAAAATTGTCTCACGGATGAAGTGATTTCAAGAGTTACTTGAAAAACAAAAGGAAGGAAATGTTAGTGGAAGAACTAATTAACAAACATTGAATTGAAGAAGACAAAAGAGGTAATGCCGGAAAATATCAAATTAGAGAGGCCAAGAAAAATATTGTCGAAGCTAGAAAAAGCAAGCAACCGCAAAGGCCCCAAGCTAAACCAAAGTTGGGTCCAAGTGGCGGGGTCTTCAAGAAAGATAAATTTAAGGGATCGTGCTTCAATTGTGGAACAATGGGGTAAAAATCCTCTGAATGCAAGCTTTCAAAAAGAGTAAAAGCCAAATAGGTCAACATCGTGGAAGATAAAGATCTAGTTGCCGTGATATCTGAAGTCAACATGGTTGAATTTAATCTAAGAGAGTGGTGGTTGGAAACAGGAGCCATACGTTATATCTTTTATGATAAAAACTCGTTTCATGAGCTGACACCATGTGATAATGGAGAAAAACTCTATATGGGAAATGTTGCAACTTCCATGATAAAAGGGAAGAGAACCGTGGTGTTGAAGATGACTTCTGGAAAAGAACTCAAGCTTCAGATTGTGTTGTACGTACCTGACATACGGAAGAACCTTGTCTCTGAAACACTTCTAAGTGTTCATAGATTTAGAATGGTTTTTGAATCACAAAAGTTAATTTTATTTAAAGGTGGAATATTTTTGGGTAAGGGATATGTACTGAATAGAATATGGAAACTAAATGTTATCTCTGTAAAATCCCAAATTATGAATAAGAATAAGAATGCAGCTTCTTCTGTTTATATGCATGAGTCATTTAATTTATGGCATGATAGACTTTGACATGTCAAATATGTTACCTTGCGAAGGTTAATTAAATTAGAACATATTCCCTCATTTAACATAAATTATAACTTAAAATATGAAATATGTGTTGAAGCAAAATCAACAAGAACTTCATTTCAAACTATTGAAAAAAGTACAAAGTCGCTTAACTTAATTAATAGCGATGTTTGCGACTTAAAATTTGTCCAGACAAGAGGAGGAAATAAATTCTCTATTACCTACATCGGTGATAGCACAAAATATTGTTATATATACTTGCTAAAAAGTAAAGACGAGGCTATAGAGAAGTTTGTACTCTATAAGCAAGAATTCGAAAACCAACCTAATAAGAAATTGAGATGTTAAGAAGTGATCGTGGTGGTGAATATGTTAATCCAGTTGGTGAATATTATTCCCAACATGGTATTATTCACGAAGTGACACCACCATACACCGCTCAGTCTAATGGAGTATTCGAACGTAAAAATCAAACTTTGAAAGAAATGATGAATGTATTATTGGGAAGTTCTGGATTAGGGCAAGTCGTTCTCTCGGAAAATTACTTTTTAAATAAAGTTTCACAAAAAAGAAAAAGACAAGATACCATATGAATTATGGAAAGGTTGGAAACCTTCCTACCAATACTTAAAAATGTACGGTTTCTTGCAAAGGTAATGGCATCGTTATCGAAAAAAATGAAAATAAGTCTAAAAATAGTAGATTGTATTTTCATTGGCTATGTTGAACATAGCAATACTTATCGATTTCTTGTGTACGAATCAAAAAATCTAGAGATTCACAAAAACACGATAATGGATTCAAAGAATGTAACTTTATTTGAGAATATATTTCCCTATAAAACTAGGGAAGTTGATCAGTTTGTTACAAAATAAACACTGGACGATATGATTCCAAATGATCAACAAGAGGCTGAATCTGAACAAGAGCCAAAGAGGAGCAAAAGGGCTAGGATAGAAAAATACTTTGCATTAAACTTCTTAACCTATATGCTGGAGGATGAACCTCTAACGTATAGTGAAGTTATACGTTCCTCTGAAAGCACTTTTTAGAAAGATACCATAAAGAGTGAAATTGATTCTATCATGCAAAATCATTCATGACAATTAGTGGATCTTCCTCCGGGAATTAAAACACTAAACTCGAAATGGATTTTCAAACGGAAAATGAAAACAGATGGAATAATTGACAAGTACAAGGCAATGTTGGTAATAAAAGGATATCGAAAAAAGGAAGGCCTTGATTACTTTAATACTTTTTCTCCCGTGTCAAGAATAACATCCATCAGGATGATACTCTCGATTGTTGCACTAAGAAATCTCGAAGTACATCAAGTGGATGTTAAAACAGCTTTCCTAAATAGAGAACTTGACGAAGAAATATACATGGAACAACCTGTGGGTCATGTAGTCTTAGGTCAAGAAAGGAAAGTATGTGGATTGGTGAAGTCTCTACACGGACTTAAATAAGCACCAAAAAAATGGAATGAGAAGTTCAATAGCGTCATGAAGACATACTTATTGTAGGATGTAACAATGAGATGGTACAATGTACCAAGAACATGTTAAATTCAAAATTTGACATGAAAGATATGGGATTAACTGATACAATTTTGGGTATCCAAATAAAAGGATCAATAGAAGGTCTCATATTAACTTAATCACACTACGTGGATAAGATTCTTGAAAGATTTGACAAAGATGATTATGATACAACCACAATTCCTTTAGATCCTTGTTCTAGTCTATCTAAGAATAAAGGAGAAAGTAGAAATCAAGTAAAATATTCAAGGGTCATAGGCAGTTTAATGTATCTCATGAGCTGCACAAGACCATATATCATTTTTACTATAAACAGTCTAAGCAGATTCACAAGCAATCTAGGAAAAGATTACTGGAAAGCAATTGTAAAGGTATTGAGGTATCTTAGATACACCCGAGACTATGGATTGCATTATTCCAAATACCCTGCTATCTTAGAAAGATACTCTGATGCTAGTTGGATATCTGACATAAAAGATACCAAAGGCACAAGCGGATATGTGTTCACTCTACTAGAAGGAGTCGTATCTTGGAAATCCTCAAGACAAATGATTATAACCAGATCCACAATGGAATTTAAGTTTGTTGCTCTAGATAAAATTGGAGAAGAAGCCGAATGGTTAAGGTAATTTCTTGAGGATATCCCTGAATGGGAAAAATCAATGCCCACTGTATGTATATATTGTGACAATCAAGCAACGATTGTTAGATAAAAAAATATATGTATATCGGTAAGTCGAGATATATGCGTCGACGATATAATACTATTAGAAAACTTGTCTCAGATAGAGTTATCTCTATTGACTTTGTAAGATAAAAAGATAACATTACAGATCCACTAACCAAACCATTAAACCGAGATCAGGTTTAGAAAAACATCGAAAGGAATGAGACTAAAGCCCATAAAAAATAAACATTCCTTTGTGAAGTATATCATTGTTTACACTAACGGCTGACAGTTCAAAGACATCACATCTACTAGTAAAGTAAATATACTTTCACAAAAGAAGGTTCAAAGGAGCAAACCTACATATCCTATGCATCTATCAATCGTAGAGCCTATCATCACATCAAGCCAAAATGTTTGTTAAAAATATCAATTTCATTCATGTGGGGGATTATTGGAAAAAGAGTGATATATTACCATCTTTGAGACATATTTTGAAAGTATAAAGATGAGGATGTAAATAAGGAAATTATAGATTTCTATTTTACTCTGCGAGATCTTTACAACGGTAGCTCACATACTCAAAATTGTTTAGTGATGAATGAAAAATTGATGCTCAAAGTAAGAAGGTAAAGAATAAAATAAGGAATGAAGAACTCTTTATCCCACATTGATGGGATAAATGAAGTGAGAGGTGTTTATATAAACATACTCACATAGAGGTTATTGAATGACCTATGATGACTCTATGCCTCGTACGTATGCGGTGCAAATCCAATCCCATTCGGGTTGGGGCACATCCGCACAACGTGGGCGACGCGAATGTCTAGACCGGTCGGGCCTTTCATGGATCTACGGACATTTTACCCGTTGTGAGTATTTTTCCTAAATTTTTAATTTCCAGGAAAAGAGTTTGTATTTAGATAAAATACGAATTAAAAGGAGAAGTTAAAACTGCTCCGGATATTATTTAGATAATGGGAAGATAATGACTATTATTAGTTTAAAATTTGAATTTAATTCAATTTTAAATATCAAATAATACGTATTATCCTTTAAGATTCAAATTTTGATTCGTTTTAAACTGCTCATTGTTGCCCTATTTTCCCACTGTAAATATGAGTTGATTCCTCAGGTTTCAAACATATCCACAACATTTTCTCTCTAATTTTCTTTTGGTGATTGACAAAGGCAAATAAGGCTTGGGATCACTACAATCGTGCTATTGTACGAGGTCCTCTTGTTGTTGTATCTTGTGAGACAGACTACCATCAAAACTCTAGCACCATCGGAGTGGCAGAAAATTTGTCTTAAGGAAACTATACTCGTGCAGGCCTCAACACTATTCCTTTTTACTCGGTTCTAAATATGGTTTGAGTTTCCTACTTGTTCAATTCTGAAAATTTTAATTTCCTTTTCGATATTTATCGTCCGGATTGAAGATTGTGTAACACATGTATATATATAAAGCATAAATAAGTAAATAAAGAATAAAATAACAAAGAATTATTTTTCTTTTGTGATTGTATAACAAGATGGAAGCACAGTGGATGTGAGCAAAAACATACATGCATCAGTAAGTGATACGGCTTAGTGTATCTCTAAAGTACAAGTAATCACAAACTTAATTTCACAATAATTTTCATAAAATTATTTTAAAGGCATAAATCTTATATATACACAAATTTCTGAAATCACAATGCAAAAAGAATAAAATCAACACAAGTAGAATAAAACCACTAAACTTCCTCTATTATTAGAGTCGTAACCATAATCAAAGTCATTTATGAGATTTTAGTGGTTTAAGGGTGAACTTAAAAATTAGGTCCCTACTAATAAATATCGAAAAATAAATTTAAAAATATGTCCATAATAACAAATATTAGAAAAAAATTATATCGCTAATAAAAAATATTAAAAAATTAAACTCTTAATAGTAGATCTCTAATAATAAATATTGGAGAAAATATTAGGCTCCTAATCACAAGTATTAGAAAAATATTAGGTCCCTAATCACAAATATTAAAAAATTAACTCTTTAATAACATGTATTGAGAAAAAAATGGGCTCTTAATAATAAATATTAAAAAAATTAAAAGTATTCTTATAATAAATATTGAGAAAATTTAAGTTTTTAATAATAAGTTTTATAATTTTTTAGGCCTAAAAATATTTTTTCTTAATAAAAAATAATAAAAATAAATTAAAAAAATTATAATATCGAATATTAAAAAAATAATATCCTGAGCCGGCGCCCCTCCAGTTCATTCCCAGGGAAAACACTGACCATAATAATTCTAAAATCATCTAAATTATAATCGTAATTCAAAATATAATATTTTTTAATAAATTAAGATATCAAAATTAAAATCAAAAATACGATCATAACCGTAACTGTTATATATTCGGTTTTCAAAACCAACCCTCATTCCCTGTTGTCTCATTGAAGACGTAGTAGTTTGTTTGACTTGGTTGAGAAAATATCTTCTTTTTATCTTCCAAATTTTCATTTCAGTTATAACCCTCCAAAACAAAAGTTTTACCATTATACTCTCCAAAATCAAAGTACAAAATACAACTTCCTTCTTCCTGAATTTCCTAATCTAAAAAAATTAGGGTTTTTAGTTAAAATCATATTTACAAATTCTGCCTTAAATTTCAATCCAACTTTACCCAAATGTTGAGGAATTTGAATTTTCTGGTTGTATTTATTTCTTATTGTATAAAACTTTCTTCCAGATACTGAAATAATGGCTCTCTCCTTGCTGACATTGTGGGATTCGGTGGATTCGAACGACGATTTTGAAAATCCTTCAGGTATTCACATTCAATGCTTCAGTATTTTTCCTTCTTTCTAAATTAGGCTTTGTGTCCTTTCTATCTACTATCGTGCTGTTGTTATCAGCTTGGTTTTCATTTTTTTCCTTTCTGATTTTAGGGTGAGGGTGGGGGAAGTTTTTTTTCTTTTTATATATACAAAAACATGAAGCGGTTGAGATCGAGCGATGATCTCGGTTCCTATAAGAAAAATGCTAGCAAAGAATGGAGTCAGGATCAGAATCTGTCATCTTGAAGTAACAGTAGCTGCGACTTTATTACAAGCCATCTTCAGTTTTCGATAGCAACGCTCGCAACAAAAGCAATCTGATTTCTTCTTCTCGGTATGATCAAGACCAATCTATAACTGATGAGGATAACGATAGGGATAGAATGGTAAGGAAGCGTGTAAAGTATAACTTTGAGAGCTTTGATAGGCGAAAATTGGAGTTCAATCATTACAGGGAGAGTGGTAGTAGTGGCAGTGGTAGCCTTCGCAGATCAGAGAGCTTTCGTGGGCCTCACAGAGATTTTTCAAAGGGGTTCCGTTCAGAGAGAGATCGAAACCGACGTGAAAATAATAGCTCGTGGCAGAGTTTTGGGTTTAATGAGAACAAAGGGAGTAGTAGTAAGCTGCAGCTGAGGGAGGTTAGGGATGTGAAGACGCCAAGTTGGTTAAGGGATTATTTGGTAGATGGGAAAGTGGTTGGAGATGGAAGAAATGAGGAGAAGTTCTAAGTCAAAGTCTAGGTCGCCAACAAGGTCAAGGAATTCTAGCAGTGAGCAGTCTAAGAGTGTTGATGCCAGTGGTGGAGAGGTGAAGAAGACACAGGAAACAATGGTGAAGAGTGAGACTAGTAGTGAGATGGAGGAAGGTGAGTTTGATCCTAAACCTCAGCTTAAGCATCAACTTGAATTAGATCATGCGACTCAACATGAACTAGTCACTGAAGCTCAGATTGAGCCTCAACGTGAATTAACCACTGAACCTTAGGTTGAGCCGCAACGTGAATTAGCCACTAAACCTCAGCCTGAGCCTCAATATGGATTAATTGCTGAACCTCAGCATGAATTAGCAACTGAAACTCAGGTTGAGCCTTAACATGAATTGGCAACTAAACCTCAAGCTGAGCCTCAGCATGAAATGGCTACTGAATTTAGGGTTAGAAGTGATGGAAAAGAGTGTTGTCATAAAGAAACAGAGAGTGCTATAGGTGAGATAAATTCAGAAGTGGAGGTGGTGGAAGATGTTCATAAGAAGAGGGGGAATGAATAAAAAGGTGAGGGGAAGGCATATGATGAGTTGCAATATTGTGGAATGAGTTTAAATAATGGTACTAGTGGTAATAAGGATAATATGGATGGAGATGATGTTGAACTGCAGGAAGGTGTGAAGCTCGATGATACTGGTGGTAATGAGGATAATATGTATGGAGATGATGTTGAAGTGCAAAAAAGAGTGAAGCTCGATGGTAAATGTGAGGAAGATAGTAGCAATCATGCAGTTGTGCATATGTCATCTTGTCTGCCTCTGGAACCTTTCTGATGAGTACCTAAAAGGCAGTTATTTACTACCCTTATCATGGTACTTTATGCATCTATTATACATCAACTTGAACTAAAATATGGACTCGTTGTATAATATTGGATATTCCGTTATTACTACTTACAAAGCTTACATTTATAGAGAATGCAGATATTATTACATATTCTGTACATGCAGGGATATCCAAGGCGGAGGCAGCAGAGAAGCATCGTTGAGGCCGAGACAGAGACAAGGCCGCGACAGCATCCAGAGTGACAACATCAATATTGTAGGTGAATGAAAGACAAAAATATAGAGAACATTCTGGAAGATAAAACACACCAATTGGACCAGGCTAGCGCACTAAAAGCCCAAGTCAAAGACCGAACGGGAAAAGCTTTCTAGAAGGTTGCAAACTTGAAAACATCAGATCTCATGAAAAATACTTGTTCCCTACTCCAAGTTAGAGTCTATTTAGGAAAAGTTTGCCCTAGGTTAAGACTATATATAGCCTAGGGATAGGTTTGCCAATTTTAGAGAAACTCTTCCCCTAAGATTTGTACTTATCGACATTATGTTCTAAATCTCTTAGGGATAGGTGAAGGTTGTAGATATTAGTGAGAGAAGATTGTTTCTTATTTCTTTGTTCTAATGCAATAATAATATCGAAGTTTGCTTATTCTATTGTCATTCCTTGTTCTTGCATTCAAGCTCGAGAGAGAAGTTTGTAAGTAATCTATTTATCTAGCATCGAGAGAGTTAGATTCACGAAAGGGATAAGTACGATGTTGACGACACTAACTCGGCCTAGAGATAGGTTAAGAGTTTTAGAAGCTAAAAGAAGTATTGGATTGGTTAGTGATTATCGTTGATTCACGCCAAGAGGTATCGTCAAAGACCAGTTATCAACAGCGCTCTAACTTAGAGATAAGCGGAGTCAACCAAGGACACTTTGCTGAACTTTGATGCATCTGCCCAAGAGCAAGAGATTGTCGCGGCAGAGAACACTGACGCTGCGAGGTTGTATCTGCAGTACTGTTGAAGTAGTGTTGTGTAATTGCATTGGACAAGAAGAAGATCAATCGAATCCACTAATTGACGCAGCTGGATCCTACCCACTTTCTCTATATCGTTCTCAATCCTTTATTTTATGTTTTGTTATTTAGTTACTTAATTAAACAAATTCATTTATCTGTGTTTTTACTTTATCTTTCAGGAGCAAGGGAACAAGGGGAGACATATTAAGTATATCAATCCCTGTTGAGACGATACACGATATACTTATCACTTTATTACTTGCAACGTATACACTGTACAGTTGCGCTATTATTACACGCATCAAGGATAAAAGAATTGATCTTGAGAGGCAAGTTGAGGAATGTGAGGTAGAAAATTTTATTAAGGGAGTTGCCGAGGGAAACGGTGAACATAAAATAAATATTGATATTGTAGAGATAGGTTTGAGTTGGAATGTCAAGGATAAAGGGAAAGGGGTTGCTGATGGATCAGCTAATGTAACTGATTCCCCAAAGAATAAGGTTTGGAACGAAATGGAATCTAAAGATGAAGATCTTGACCGGGAAGGGCCTAGTACTAAAGGTTTTGAGTTGTTTTCGTGTTCTCTTGTTAGGAGAGTGGAAAAGGAAGAAAAATCAGGTGCTGATAAGCAGAAAGAAGATAAACTAGCATTGGAATCACTTGATCTTTCGCTGAGTTTACCAAATGTGTTGCTTCCTATTGGTGCTCAACATACAAATGTTGTTCCTGGATATCCTAGCCAAGGGAGGAGTGTGCAGTCCTCATCAAACACATTCCGTACCAACTTTGATGGCTTTACTGCATCCATGTCCTTTTCAGGTCCTTGTTATTTTACCATAATCCAAGTTGTTCTTTGACTCAAAACTTCATGGATAACAATGAACAATCTGTTCACAGTCGCCCCATAGTTCAGGGAGCTGATCAACTTTCTCAAGGATCATGGCAGTCTCAGAATGAGTCCAGGCAGAAAGATGTTCCTATGTTTCAGAGGATTTTGAAGAATGGTAATGTGTTCAGTCAATCTTCAGCATTACAGGGCATTAAAAAATGTCAGGCTGTTCAAGCCCAAAATACTCACAGTTTTGAAGGAAGCTCAAAGGCACCCAATGGACCTGAGAGACAATTGAGTTTTCATAAACAGAATGATGCTAGATCCCCTTCACAAAGTGTTAGGTCTCACCAAAATGGTTCATTTTACGGCTATGACAAGAAGCAAGCCACAAGAGAGAAGCATGTGGTAGCTTATATAAGAGCAGTAGCCAAAAAACACAAGAACAACTTCTGATAGGTGGAGCTGATTTTGTTGAGACCATATTAAGCAGGGTGATTTTTGAGCCTATCCATGTTATGGCTAGGAAGTGTCATAAAATATAAGGGCAATCAATTGCCTATCTAAAGAAGAGCATCCGTGAGATTATGTTAAATGCAGGTAAGCGCGGAGAGCTACACGCATTTGAGGAGGCCTTACTGAGCCGGTCTGATTTAACACTGGAAATACTGTTAAAATATCATCGGGCGCAGTTGAAAATCTTGGTTGCCCTGAAAACTGGTCTACCTGAATATCTTCAGGTGGACAATAGTGTTTCTTCTGATTTGGCTGAGGTCTTTCTGAACTTAAGATGCAGTAATCTTACTTGTCGGAGTTCTCTGCCTGTGGATAAATGTGATTGCAAGGTTTGTTCAAACAAGAATGGTTTTTGCAGTGCTTGTATGTATCTTGTATGTTCAAAATTTGACATGGCATCCAATACTTGTTGTTGGGTTAGATGTGATGTGTGTCTTCATTGGTGCCATGTGGATTGTGATTTAAAGGAATCTTATATTAGAAATGAACATGGTGCATCTGAGATGCAGTTCCATTGTGTTGCTTGTGATCATCCTTCCGAGATGTTTGGTTTTGTAAAGGAGGTTTTTCAGAATTTTGCAAAGGATTGGACGCTTGAAACCTTTTCCATGGAACTTGAATATGTCAAGAGGACCTTTTGTGGCAGCCAAGACGTTAGAGGGAGACAGTTGCATGAACTTGCTGACCAAATGCTTGTTAGATTGGTGAATAAGTCCGACCTTTCTGAGGTTTATGCTCAAATAATGAACCTCCTGTCTGGTAAGATTCTTTTTTTTTCTTCTAAGGAATTTATAAAATGTTTACTTATTATTTTTCAAATAAGTCCGACCTTCCTGAGGTTTATCCTTTTGAGAACTTGTTTATGTGAACTGTGCGTGTGTATGATATGCACTGTTGGGGAACAATCTTTACCTGATGACTATTCTGCAGTTCCTCAGCAACGATGCTTATGAACACAAATGAAATGTTTATTTGAGGGGTTAAGGTTTTTGCTCTTTTGGGTGCCCCCAAACTAGTTGAATGCCATTATTGTCATTGTATTGAGGGTTAAGGTTTGAGCAATGCTAGAAAATTACTTAACGAACTAGCACCTTAGGGCATTTGTTAGCAACATCTATCTAGAAACCTGATTTAAATCATTTCGTTATGGTTCTGATTACTGCACTGGAATTTGAGCTATTGATACAAAATGTCATTTAACCGAAAACTGGTATCTTTTGTTCTGGTTCCAGACAGTCATTCTTTTAAGCCGGACAATGCTGTTTTGTCTGGAAAAGAACAAGGCAAAGGAATCAATGGGATAGCTGGGCCAAGCCAGGATGCTTCACGTCTCAAGTCAGTTTATTCTGATAAAGCTCCTCACTTAGAAAGTTCATCTGGCCTGCTTCCTAGTTTCCATGTCGACCTAACTGACCGGCGTGACAAATGCTCTTTAGAGCCAGAGTTGCAGAGTGCTCAAAAGCAACTATTTCTTCCCGAACTTGAGAGCTTTGTAAGAATCAAACAGGAGGAAGCCAAAATGTACCAAACACGAGCCGATGATGCAAGAAGAGAAGCAGAAGGCCTGAAACGAATTGCAATAGCAAAGGATGAAAAGATTGAAGAAGAGTACAGGAGTCGAGTCGCCAACCTACGCTTGGCCGAGGCTGAAGAAACACATAAACAAAAGATTGAAGAATTCCAATCTCTAGAAATAGCTTACAGGGAATACTGCAGCATGAAGACAAGAATGGAAGCAGATGTTAAACATCTTTTGTTGAAAATGGAAGCCACAAGACGAAATCTCGGTCTGTGATTTGCAAATTGTCTTTCCCTTGGAAGTAGAACAGAAAATTAGTGTTCTATAATGTTTATAGTTTATGATTCTGAGTTTCTTTTGTTTTTAAATCATCTGTTCCTTGTCTTAAAGGTAGGTACTAGGTAGTGTATAAAATCTGTGTTCTTTAATGTGTATACATTATGATTCGAGTTTATGTGCCTTGCAATCTTAGATTCTATTCTTGTCCAGTCTATGCCAGAATATGTACATTTGATTTTTTAATTAATTTGATTTCTTTAAAATTTTAAAGTTCTCATCAAACTTTAATTTCTCTTTTAAATTTTTGAAAATTTCTTATTTAAGTCCCGTTTTTTTTAAAAGAAATAATAATTTAGACTTTTAAAGCTTTTAAAAGATTTTAATTGATTTCCTCAGCTTATTATACCAAGATCTATCTTGTATCATTTACACTACCGATAAACATCATGAATACTAATATCATTAACATCTCTATCAACTCTTTCAATTTTTTTTAGAACATTGTCAAATATTTCACCTTTAATCACTTTGTTAACTTCTATTTGATTCACTGGTATACAATTAAATATATCCTTAAAACTTTGTATTCACTATCCTTGTATTAATAACCTTTATTCAATAGTCCATGTATTTGATTTTAATAACCCTTGTATTAATAATATGAAAACAAAAATTATTTATTCTTTTTTGTCAATTTTTTTATGTTCGATATTAAAAAAATAAATTATAAAATTTAGATTTTAAAAAATATATCGTACATTTAATTTTATAAACTTTAATTTTAAATACTAAATCTAATTTTTAATGTGGGATAAGGACACCGACAAGAAGACAGAAGGTTATTACCAATTTATTAATAAAAAGGATGAATTGAGAGTGTAAATCATTTATCCATTTATTGCGTTTCCTTATTACTCTACATTGAAATAGCGGGTTTAAGGTTTAAGGTTCAATGTTAGGGGTTGAAGGGTTGTGGTTAGAGTTTAGAAAATTAGGGATATGATATATTTTTTAGGACGTAAAATTTAGGTTTTAGATATAAAAATTAGAACTATGGTTTAAAATTTAATTTTAAATAATTTTTAAGGTGACCATGGAAGAAGGCATGATTAAGGGTAAGATTTTTGTTCATAAGTTTGTATTTTTTTAAGAGTGTAAATCTCCTTTCCTTTTATTCTGTCTTCGTAAGTATTAGACTTTAAAATAGTGGGTTTAGTGTTTAAGGTTTAAGATTAGAGGTTATAATTATTATTTAAAAATTATAAATATATTGTATTTTTTAAAATATAAAATTTAAGGTTTAAGACTATAAATTAGTATTAAAGTTTAAAATTTAATTTTTAAAATTTTATAATAGGAACTTAAAAAGATGGTAAAGAAGGCGCATAAGATTTTTGTTTTTTTTATGTTATATTATATTATATTATATTATATTATATGTAAAGCTGGACGAACTCTTGTGTATATATAAAAGGAAATGTAGACATCCCTCCGGTTTTATATGACCAAATCTTCCGGAACAAAGGTCGTCCATCAGAAAGCAAAGGAGACACAAAAGAGTATTGGGGTGTGGAAAGGGAAAGACCTGAGCTTTCCTTCTTTCTTTTCCTTCCTGTTCATGGAAATCTCTGTTTTCAACTTGGTACAACACTTACGAACAAAACATCAAAACAAGATGGAGGGAACAGAGAATTTAATGTGTCGGTCAGGGGACTCGTTCAACCCCTGGGTTACAACCAGCTTCCAGGTCTCCTGCATTCTCGTCACCTCTCATATCTTTCACATCCTGTTGAAACCCTTGGGACAACCAGGTCCTTTTGCACAACTTCTTGTGAGACATTCATCTTCATTTATCTACATTTTGTATGTGTTTAAAACATGTATATGGTTCTGTAAATGATGCAGTTCATGTGTTTGATTAAGCAGGCTGGTGTTGTCGTAGGTCCGACATTGTTGTCCCGTATAAGCAAAGTGAAAAATTTCTTCATCCAAGCTTCTTCGGCTGAATACTACATGTTCTTCTCTTTCTTGTGTCAAATGCTGTTCATGTTCTTCATCGGATTGGAAACGGACATACCTTATCTGAAGCGCAACATTCGTGTCACGAGTCTCCTTGCCGGAGGGGGTTCGGTCTTGGCCTGCATCTTTGCTGGACCTCTCATGTGGTTGCTTACCAAGGTGTTTGATGTGTCTAAACACCGCCTCACGTTCTACCTTCTTATCTTCACGGTCTTGGCCAATTCAGCATCTCCTGTTGTCCTTCGGATGATTGCCGAAACCAAATCCGACACCACTGATGTAGGCCGGCTGGCAATATATGCTTCCCTCAACGAAATGTCTTGTGTCGTAATCGTCTCTATGATAACATCATTCACAGCCTCCGAAAGATTCAGTGTTGCAGTCCTTGTCACATTCGTCATGGTGGCTGTCATCTTTCTCAACAAGTATCTGTCGTTGTTTTTCAACAAGAGGAACCGAAATAACATATTTGTCACCAACAGTGAAATTTTCATCATCATGTTCCTTCTCACGAGCGTGTCTGTGTTTATGGAAAACTATGGCTACACATCTGTAACGTGTTGTTTCCTGGTAGGTCTCATGTTCCCTAGGGAATGCAAAACATACAGGACATTGCTGCATAAACTCACCTATACCGTGAACACCTTCATTCTCCCTGTCTACTTCGGCTATGCCGGATTCCAGTTCGATATAAGCAAAATCTTAAACAAACTGACTATTGCTCTTACTGTCATCATCATCCTCGTCAGTGCTGGCACGAGAATCGTCGGCACCCTCGCCACTTGTTATTACCTCAAGATCCCGAGGAACGAGTCTATAATCCTTTCTTTGTTACTCAACATGAAATGCAATTACGACCTTATAATCATCAATACTCCTCCCGTACCCGGTGTAACGTTCCCGATTCCCTAATACAAATGTTGTTCATAAGTGTACATATGCATTTGATTGCTGATTTTCTGTTGTTGATTGTTGCAGAAACTGTGGGAAAAGGATATACATGATCTGTTCGTTAGTGTTGTAATTCTCAACACATTGATCACAGCACCAATGGTTGCAGTTTTGATGAACAGAAATGAGTGTTTTTCTCATCATCCTACCACATTGGAAATACTTAATCCGGAGAGCGAGCTCCGGACGCTGGCTTGTGCATACATCCCGCGGCATGTTTCAGGTCATGTTAGCCTCTTCTCGGCGTTGAGTGGCTGCCAAAACGCACCTACCAAGCCTTACCTTATGCATCTGGTGGAGCTTCCTAAGAAGAGGAAAAGCAAACTGATGTACCATCAACTGGAAGATGGAGATCAATACAGTGACGAAGAAGATTACGGTGGAAACGATGTCGTCGAGATCAGTGATGCTCTCGATTCCTTCATTTCAGAAACCAAAATCTTGGTCCACCAGTCTAAGATTGTATCATCCTTTGAAATAATAGACCAAGATGTATGTGAAGGTGCTAAGGACTTGCGTGTGTCTATTATATTCCTTCCGTTTCATAAGCACCAAAGAATTGATGGGAAAATGGAGAACAGCATGGAGGAAATAAGGACTACAAATCACAAGATTATCCGGGATGCTCCGTGTTCGATCGGTATCTTTCTAGACCGTGGACACACCGGATTCCAGCAACCACATGGCTCTCCCTCTGTTCAGAACATCGCAACCTTCTTCTTCGGTGGCCCTGACGATCGTGAGGCTTTAGCATGTAGCAAAAGAATGTTGATGCACAGTCAAGTTAATTTGACAGTGTTCCGTTTCATACAAGCTAATTCGAGTATGCACAATTCATGGATCAACAATGCTTCCCACAAGGATGAGGAGGTGATCATGGCAATATCGACCGTCGGGGCAGAGAACGAGATAGACAATGCCTTTGTAGACACCTTTTATAACAAGTATGTCGCTCAGGGTAAAGCCAGTTTGATCGAGAAGCATGTAAGCAATGGAGCGGAGACAGTAGTGGCTCTAAGACAGATATTGTCCGAGATGTACTCATTGGTGATAGTAGGGAAAGGAGGGAGAAAGAATTGCCCCTTGACGACTAGTTTGAGCGATTGGGAGGAGTGTCCGGAACTCGGCTCGGTTGGGGATCTCTTGGCATCTTCAGAAATGAGTGCAAATGTTTCCCTCTTGGTCGTCCAACGACATCGGCATTCCGATACAGATGAGGATTTCATCGTTCCGTAGTTGATCATTATTGTTGCTACTAAAACAGCCGCTGCTACTGGCAATGCTGGTATCTATACATACATACATGTAAACTATTTGTAGCATAGTTGTCATAGTGGAAGTGTTAGACACTTGAAAAACGAGTTCAATTCTTTCAGAATTTAGAATAATCAAAGGTACTGTTTGACATATCAGAATGATTCAAGTTTTATTTTAAGCTGATAAGCAAAAACAGAACTTAAGACCCAAATGCTCGAATTCAGTCCCCAGGTCACGAATTACACAACTGGTACCGGCAGATGACCGGAAGTACATACCGGAAAATCGAAATAATTTCCCTCAGACCAAACACCCCAAGAAATGAAGCTGACACCCAAACATTTTGCCTTCTCCTGGGATACCTTGTAAATAGGCTCAAGAGGCTTGTCATCTGTCACAAATTAAACTGGAAAAAGGAACTTCTTTCATCAGCATTTGGCAACTGAGGGACAAGTGATACTAAATAGCAAGACAGCACAATTGCTTACTTTGCTTGAAGTCCCAGAGTAGGGTAAAGTTCATTCAAGGTCTTCAGAATCTCCGAAACCGTTACAACTCTTCGACTAGGCAATATCTTCTGGTAGCTAACGGAATCTCAAATGATTGAACATGTGTATATTGTCACGTCTAAAAAGAGACAAGAAACATTAATCTCACATTGGAAATGAAGTCTTGGAATATATATACGGTGGTATTGCTCAGACATGTCTTTTAGGAGGAGGGTAATAACTTCGTGATAAGAAGCGACCCTTTGATTGTCTGATTTTAGGCCGAGCGTTCATGATAGGAGTAGGCAGTGTGAACAACCGTGACAAGAGATCAATCACGAGAGCGAATAAGTGAGAATGTCACGAGATTGAATGAGTGAGAATGTCACGCTTAAAAATAGACAAGAAACGTTAATCTCATATCAAAAAAGAAAAAAAAATATTAAGATTTATATACGGTGACCCTACATATCCTATCTGGCATATATTTTAAGAAGAGGTAATGAACTCGTGACAATATATATAAGTCTTGAACATCAACAAGCCAATAAGTTGCACCAGGAAAAATGGTTTCAACCGTATTCAATAGAGATTTCAAATGTTTATACAACTAGGCAATCTATCATCTATGTACATCATCCAACAAGTTAAAAACTGTACTTTTTGTGAATTCCAGAACCACCTCTGAAGTGGTATTCAGGACAGGCTGCAAAAGAGGACCAAGCACAAAAACCGGATTAAGTACAACCAAGTCCATCCCATTTTCTTTTGCAAACTTCCAGGCTGCCTCCTCTGCTAAAGTTTTTGAGGCCACAAATGCTGGAAAAGCCAAAGATTGAGATAAACATACTTTTATGTATACTTTCCTGAAAAGTAAGCAGAATCTGAACATACGTTGTTTTTTCTCACAGAAGTGGGAATCTGAACATACATTGTCATAGATTTCTCATTGTACAGAACCGAGAAGATGGAAGCAGTTAAGACAACCCTCTTGATGGAAGGAACTTTGGCATATGATTTTAGAACAGTAAGAGAACCCTTGATTGCAGGAACATTCAGTTCTGCCTCAGAATGGGAAATGGTGAAACCGTTTGCATAAAATTCACTGACAATAAGCAGGGCCGGCCATCAGTTTTTTTGGGGCCAACTTAAAAATTAGAACATAAAATAAGAATTATAATTATAATTATAATTATAATTATAATTATAGTATTTTTTAATATATTTTGTTTATTACGGTTGCTATCATAATAGATATTATATTAGTCATTATAAGTATTATAATTTTGAAATTTTTAAATAACATATATTATTATAGATATAGTGCATAAAGATAATTTTAACTCTTAACGTTTATAATATTTTTCGTTTTGGCCCTTATTCTTTTTTTGGATAAATTTAACCCTTAACCTATATCTTTTTGACAAATAGCTTATTTTTTAACTACAATGATAACTAGATCATTAAAAATCTAATGACGATGACATATCATATGCATATGATAATATATTTTAAATAATATGATATCTAACCTATCAAATATATATAATATAATTTTATTCTAATATAAAATATAAAATAATTAAAATTCAAATAAAATATTAAAAAATTAATTAATTATAAAATAAAATGCTACTAAATAGAGAAAAACAATCCTAGATATCTTGTCTAGTTCGCCTAGGGTATCCGTGTGACTCTAATGGGGTAGGTATTCTAGTTCTCTATATGCAGTCATGGTACTAAAAGGGGACCCGAATTGTTCGAGCTATCCATTACTGAGAGTAGCAAGGCCCCCGGTCATCACCAATTATAGGCGCATTTTGACAGGGTTCAATTCAGAGGGACCCGTTCGTTTATGCCCATACGAAGGAACGATATCCTCACGAAAGCATAAGGTAGTGGATCCCCGAAGGTACTTCGGCTAGGGCCCATACGGGAGACGATATCTCCACAAAAGCATTAGCCCTTTTCCCCACTTAAAAAGGATTGGTAGATGTCAATTTTAAATACGAAAAAATAAAAGCGCAAATTCAATTAATCATTAATTTGATCGTCACTTTAGCCCGGAATCTTTAATATTCGTAAAGCGCTAATCATTTTAAAAGCTTGACTCTCTTTTTGTTTTTAGAAAACAAAAATTTATCCCTAGCGGTGTCGTAACCTGTAGCGATCTAAAGAATCTATGAGTGTCGATAATATCGTTAAAAATTCTTTTTCGACATAAAAAACATTTTTGATGTTTCGTTTTGAAATTAATGTCTTCCACATGAGATTTTTTATTTAAAAATGATTTTGTAAAATTGGAGTCGCCGCTGTTCGTTTTGGTAGACCGGATACCATAAAACTAGAGATTTTCGAAATCGGGGTTCGAGATTTGGTTACGGATAGGGAAGGATTAACACCCCACACCGTCCAAAATTTGATACTTTATTTAATTATCGCTCTATTAAAACTAGAGATTTTCAAAATTGAGGTTCGGGAGTCGGTTACGGATAGGGAAGGATTAGCAGCCACACTGCCCAAAATTTGGTACTTTATTTAATTACCGCTTTATTAATATTAAATTTTCTAGGCTAATTTAACGATCGAATTAAATTTTAATTAGATTTATACCTTTATTTTAAAGCATCTAAACCTGAAAGTAAGCGTCCGAACCACCACCACTACACTGGAGTTGACATCGCTTACGACCGAATTTAGAAGCCCGCATTAACAATAATAAAAAGTGTCATTATGTAAATCCTAATTAACGAATTACTCACTTATACATGCAAGATCACCGAAAGCATAACAAAATAAAGACAAGACAAAGATACAAACCTATGTACAAGACAATGAAGTTAACATCTTTTAGAATAAAGAATTAAACAATAACGATATGAATATATTAGTTCATTCCTTTTACCTCGTCAATTTTTTACTTGTTATTATCTGAAGGTTTAACACGATAAAATTTAATCATAATAAAATTAAACCAAAACGAGCATGATGCGTAAATATGGTACAAAGAAATCGTTAATATTACTAATATGGGTTTATAGTCTATGTTACCTACGAAGGGGTCAAGGGGTGAAGCCTCTTGTGGTGGGTACCCGCAAGAGGCGAAACCCCTTGTGGCCACGGCAGGAAATTTTGAAAAATAGCGACTATTTTTCTATGGAAAAACTTCACAATTTGATAAGATTTATCAACAGAATCATGTTTTCAGGATTTTTAAAATCCCTTAGATTTTTCCGTATCGGAATAACAATTATTCCTTTTCCCTTGATGCGATCTGCTATCGCACTTTCACCGATCACTATGTCAACGATTGACATATGAATAATTGTTATTCCGATAAGATTTATCAACAGAATCATGTTTCTATGGAAAAACTTCACGATTTGATAAGATTTATCAACACTATGCCACGGCAGGAAATTTTGAAAAATAGCGACTATTTTTCTATGGAAAAACTTCACGATTTGATAAGATTTATCAACAGAATCATGTTTTCAGGATTTTTAAAATCCCTTAGATTTTTCCGTATCGGAATAACAATTATTCTTTTTCCCTTGATGCGATATGCTATCGCACTTTCACCGATCACTATGTCAACGATTGATATATGAATAATTGTTAACACGATAAAATTTAATCATAATAAAATTAAACCCAAACGAGCATGATGTGTAAATATGGTGCAAAGAAATCGTTAATATTACCAATATGGGCCTATAGTCTATGTTGCCTACGAAGGGGTCAAGGGGTAAAGCCTCTTGTGGGGTACCCGCAAGAGGCGAAACCCCTTGCGGCCACGGCAGGAAATTTTGAAAAATAGCGACTATTTTTCTATGGAAAAACTTCACGATTTGATAAGATTTATCAACAGAATCATGTTTTCAGGATTTTTAAAATCCCTTAGATTTTTCCGTATCGGAATAACAATTATTCCTTTTCCCTTGATGCGATCTGCTATCGCACTTTCACCGATCACTATGTCAACGATTGACATATGATTATCGTAAAACCCTTGTAGCAACATGACGACTGTAATTAATAGATTAACATATTAATCGTATCCCTAATCGACTAGCAATACCAATATATATCATCGACACAGTAAAATAAAGCATGCATCTCATATATATCGTATCGCCCAAGTATTTAATCTGATTACGGATCGTACAAGTGGCTCTGATATCACTGTTGGGACTACCGACACACCCCATGACGCAGCGGAACAAAATTAAGACGATCTTTCCAGTGATCCATGTACATTTAATCTGGAATCAAGAGGAAGAGTTACGATAACTTACATTGGGTTCCTTGATAAACAACAAAAACAACAACTAGATTTGCGGTAATCACGATCGTTCGACAATTCGAATCTTTAGCCTCCACGAATATCGTCCTGGCCTCTACTCAGTTCACCCGGTTAAGAGAGAAAATCTTGAAAAAACGTTTTACGTGATTCTAAGGTTTGGAATTCAGAATTCTCTGATGTTGGCTGCTAGACCAAAAGATCCTTTATATAGGTGTAACCCTAGGTATAAGAGTTTGATTCTGAGTTTGTTTAAGAAATAATTAATGTTATTATTTCCTTAAATTTCGGAATCTATATTTAATTCAAATTTAAAAAGGGATATAATTACTTTAATTATATCCTTTATATTTAAAATTCGGGATTAAATATAATCTACTTATACATATATATATTTGCTCATTTTCAACCATTGTGTGTGACCCTGTAGGCTCATTGTAACGTTAGTTATAATATTAGAACAATTCTAATATTACAAACAATGAGTGACATCTAGCAATATATTATTGTTATCTAAGTTACAAGAGATCATGATTCAATGTATCATGTCCGTGACCAACTCTTTGAATGTATTATATCATTTTGTCCTTTTATATCTTTAATAGGCACAAGTCTTGGAATAGTCACACTTGTATAGCCTATTTTAATGTTTCTTGATATCTAGAGTGAACTACTTTTAATAAATAATTTGTGATATCTCATATCAACGTATTCAAGCATGGCCATGCATTTCTAGTCTCACTCAATCAAGTGGCCTTTGTTATATTTTCCTATTATGTAGGAAGGACAAATCTTATCTTGATCATTCACATCTCACTACATACATTGTAATATGTCCAATGTCAGTTTTTATAGTGTAACTAATTACGAAACATGTTTAACTGCATCAAAACATAAAACAACATATATTGAGATAGTAATAATCTCAAGTCTAAGGATCATACTTATAGTTGTCACTATGAGCAATATCGTGACCGTTACATAATAATCCAAGATATATGCTCATAATGAGTCAATCTAATATATTATTCTCTACTAATATATTCATGTATTAATTCTGACATCTCTATGTCAATGACAACTCATTGTCATCAATTAATCACATGTTAGCCTTAAACGTATTATTATTGTCCATACCCATAATAATACTTGACTAAGGATCTTTTAATAATAATACATATATTATTATATGGACCTTATTGTTTCTCAGTTTATGTGACACATATATCTGAAAACAATAATGGCAATACCTTTATTCAATAAAACTGATAAATAAAAGTATCCATACAATTATCATATGATTGGTCTTTGGGCATATTCTAACAGGGGTTGACCCGTATAGCTATGTAGATCATTTCAATCTACAATGGATGGTCAATATCTACAGAGTTTAGTTTCCACCGATCACAAATGCACAATATTGGTCAAATGTGGATCAAGAAAAATGGTTATCAGACCATACACTTCGGAGAACTCCAAATGACTGACCAAAAGCGACTCGTATTTATACCAGTATAGATCTCCATCACAAAGAGAAGGGCCAACGGAAGCGATGTACGATTTGTAGGGATGAAGGACATACAAAATCAAATTGTCCAAATGAACCCAAATATATTCCTAGGACTTGGTATGTACGATTATGGTTGGTGTTTGATGTTTGACTGAATATGTATTGACTTAATATGTACGATTATGTTTGATCTTTACAGGTATTGTTTAATTAGTAATCAATTTGCATCATCGACAAAAATCATAAATAAAAGAAATATATTACAAAAAAATAAATAATGAATCCACCAACAATTCTTCAGGTATCAAATTCAGATCATTGGTGTTGTACGACATCCAAATAAACTACAAAAAAATATTATTTCAGTAAGGCATCAACTTAGAACATAAATAATCGTTTATTTTAAAATTTAAATTAAATAACAATAATACATGCTCTTGAGCATACAGGTCGATCTAAAATTGAAAATCTTTTAAATTTTTATGGACCAACCCTGTATGAGCTTTTTTCTGCACCGTCTGAACAAAATAAAGATTCTCTTAAATAACTAAATGAAAATAAAAAAAATAAAATTAAAAGAATAATGAATAAAATTACCAAGACATAAGAGGGAACTGAAGCGATGTTCGTGTAACCAGTTTCCAAAAAGGTAATCGTTGTCAAGCCCATGCTTGCAACAAAAACAAACATCTACCGATACCACAAATCTTATGGCCATCTATTATAGTAGCATCCTTGCACAACTCACAATATAAAAACGCTAATACAGCCGAACCCCAACTATAGGTGACAGCTTCCCACGGATACCTCAAAAATCGTAGATATCTTGTATGAACAATATTGCCAAATTTATCTAGCATCAATATGCCTCCAATCAGTTGAAGAATATAAGCTCGACTAGCATTATAAATTGTACGAACCGAAGTATATTCACCAAATTGGAAATTATTTTGTAACCAACTCAATTTTACCCGACCTCCTTTCAAATTTGATTTATCAAGAACCTGTCCAAGGTAAAATTCGCAGAGGGTTTCAAGTGTAGCTTTCACATTATCGATGTTCGGGTCACCAGTCAATGGACTACCGATCAATGGTGCCCTGTTTACTAGGAGCCCAATCAACATGACCATATCTTGAAGTGTCATCGTACATTTCCCACACAACATATGGAATGTATGAATTTCAGGCCTCCAACGCTCAATTAGAGAATCTATCAATCCAGGTACCAACTTATACCCACGAATGAATGTCGCATGATAAAATCCAGAACCTTTTAACCAATCAATGATCCGATCGTTTGGATGGTTATGGGTCATAGTCAAATAATGCCTAAATGTATCCTCATAATCTTGTAACACGTTAAAAAATGTAAGAAATATTATTTTTTAACATAATTAAATTTTTATTAAATAAAATTCAAATAAACTAGTACTATCTAAAGAATTGGTAAACTGTTAATATGTCAATCATATAACCACAAAAGAGAAACTTGCTCATTCATCCTACAAGACAAGAAAATATATTATTTTGCTAAATTAGAGACTAATTATTTGGCTAAACTAATTTATAAAAATAATTATTTGCAAAACTAAAAACTAATTTACAAAAATGTACCTTATTTACAAAACTAATTTAATAATTATTTTGCTAAATTAATTTATAAAAATAGTTATTTGAAAAACTAAAAACTAATTTATAAAAATGTACCTTATTTACAAAACTAATTTAATAATTATTTTTTTAAGCTAAAAATGTTATGAATATATTTATTTATGGTGGATATCCATATATTAAGTTAAAGTTTAATGGGCTTTATTATTAGGGTTTAATACCCATTGGAATTAGAGTTTTCATCTTATGCCTATAAATATAGACTTTTGGACAAAGCATTATACACAACCCTACTTTGCGAATATAATACAAATCTCTCTCTTTTGTCTCTCATCTTTATTCTCCTATTTTATTATTGTTCTTTACTTTATTCACAACACGTTATTAGAACGAGACTCTAACCAACGGAGGTGTTTTTCGTTCGAATCTTGAAGGAGTTATTGAAAAGAATTTGTTACTGGCATAAATCAAAGATAAGTTCTTCTCCCTCAATTATATTTTAATTATCGGTTATTTTTCTCTCTTGATCTTTGATTTAATTTTTAATTTATTAAAAATATTTGGTTGTTTGGTGTTTGTGTAGCGAAAAAGTGACTCAAATACCGTAGTTCTTATTGACAATTCTCGAAAAAGATTTTAACAAGATATTGGTAACTAAATATACCATATAGTTAAAATTTTGGTATGTTTTACTTATTTAATTTGAGATTTTTGTCTTTATTATAACCAATATTTGTTTATTTTATTATTACGATGAAAGTTTATGTTTTTAATCATGTTCAAAGTATTACATGATATTGAAACAAATATTACACCTTTAATTAATTAATATGTTCTTTGTTATGTTGGTTTAATCTGAGTATATTGACTGGACATCCCGTTCTGCGAGGCTATTGGTCTCAAAGAAGGTTATTTTTATAGGACCTTGTGGACTGGTTTAACAACGTCACGTATAAGGATTAAATTTTTGTTCCTTGTATGTATTCTATATGTATTGGTTGATCAATTACTATTTAGTAGTATGAATATATAAAGTCTATATTTGCTTGAAAGCAATATTTTTGTGTGTGTGTGTCGAAAAACTCGACTATAAACTTCTTCCAAGTTCAAGTTACGAAAATCGTCTTGATCAAAGAATTTTTATCAGAGGCATTCCTTGAAGTAAATGCATGCATGATGCTTATTCAATGCAATTATTGAATTTATGACATTCCTTAAAGTGAATGCAAGTATGATGATTATTCCATGCGATTATTGGATTTATGACAATCCTTGAAGTGAATACAAGCATGATGATTATTCCATGCGATTATTGAATTTATGTCATTCCTTGAAGTGAATGCAAGCATGATGTTTAGTCCATGCGATTATGCAAGCATGATGTTTATTCCATGCAAGCATGATGTTTATTTCATGCAATTATACAAGCATGATGTTTATTCCATGCGATTATTGAATTTGTTTCATTCCTTGAAGTGAATGCAAACGTGATAATTCACTATATGATTAGTGAATAAAACTCTTTATCTTCCATAGTATCATTGAGGAGGATATGTTAGAAAAACATACTCAATTTTCACACATTAATGTTGTCCTATAGACACAATATCGTGAAAAGGTTTTAAATACCTATTAGTCTCTGCTCCATTCCCTAAAGTGAATGTGATATTTTATAGCAAAATGAATAAAAGTTACATTAGTAATTGTGATCATGATTGATATCATAAAATTGACATAGATAAGATGATTATTTTAAGAATACTTATATCCACAAGAAGTGAAATTATAAAAATGACAAGAGTGATAGAGATCATATTAAAATATTTATGTTATCAATGCGATGGTACAAACCATTGATCTCGTACTTGTCAAACGCCGAAGTATTATGAACTTTATTCATAATCATGAATGATAAATTAAAGAAAATATAAACAGATTTTCTTTATGGCAAAAACAATGATGTTATTGATCCAACTCAATTGGATATTGATAATTTTCTCATAATCCTTCAAGAGAATAATCCGTCATTTATTTTATTTTCTTTAGATATTTTCTTTATTTTATTTTATGTTAATTTATTTTTATTTATTATTTATTTATGTTAACTTATTTTATATATTATTTATTTATTTTTTATGTTAATTTTTTTCTTAAAAGAATATGATTACTTTCGGAATAAAATATGCAATAATTTATGGCGATTTATACTTAGCAGACAGTGCAAGTACTCATAAAATATTTAAGCATAAGAAATATTTTCCCATTTAAATACAAGGGAAATATGAGTACTATATCTCAAAGTACTAAAATATCAGTGCTTCGGAAGAGCTCTTGAGAGCTTATCTTTGATCCGATTTGATATGATGTGCTATTTTTTTAATATTTTTCCATTCCTCGAAGTGAATGGTACATAATACATATTTTTCATTTTTCGAAGTGAATGAAATAAAGCACGTATTAAAAGGTACATAATTATGCATATTTTCCCATTTTAAATGCAATAGAATAATATGAGTACTATATCCGGAAGTACTAATATCACAGAAAGCTCCGAATGAGCAAATATATTATTTGTCACAGGAGACTTTATCTCATATTTACAGTGCATTATGCTTGTTGAGCAAATATGTTATTGCCAAATGGAACTTTATTTCATATTTACAGTGCATTATACCCGTCAAAGTCGCGAAGAGACATTGAGTTTTAAAGATATTTATAGAAATATATTGAGAATATCAGTTAAAGGGATGATGACTATCTCAATATTATGAGTATAACTCAAGGCAATAATAAAATTTTGGCAAAATTACATGCACAGTCATCCATATTGTACTACATAAGAATTAGTACAAGTTGGAGCTCATACTATTATAAACTAGATGTTTATTGATAATTTTATTTGGCATGACCGGTTAGACCATTCCCTTTCAATTATGATACAAAAAATTGTTGACACTTTCATGTGATCATTTATTGAAGAACTAGAAGTTTCTTCAAGGTAATTTTTCATGTGATACTTGCTATGAAAGCATTTTTATTATTCAATCATCAACAATTATGATAGA
The DNA here is from genome assembly GCA_035048815.1 of Abelmoschus esculentus. NCBI lineage: Eukaryota > Viridiplantae > Streptophyta > Magnoliopsida > Malvales > Malvaceae > Abelmoschus > Abelmoschus esculentus. The sequence goes on along the minus strand of JAUCBN010000026.1, from coordinate 2,645,048 downwards.
GTGTAAATCTATTAATTTTATGGAACAGATACAAGGTGATATATATGGGCCCATACACCTTTCTTAAAGACCATCTAGATATTTTATGATTTTTATTGATGTATCGACTAGATGGTTATGTGTATCTTTGTTATTAACCCGCAACTTGGTGTTTGCGAGGCTACTTGCTTAGTTGATAAAATTACAAGCACATATTCCAGATTATTTTCTAAAGATAATCAGTCTTGATAATGTTGATGATATGTAATTTTACATGTAGTATCACAAATTCGCATCAAGCCAACAAATGATCATAAGTTCTCCCCATTATAAATGGTTTTTGTCGAGAACTAAATATTTTTCATCTCAATTTTTTGGGGTGTGCAATATATTCTAATTGCTCCACCACAACGCACAAAGATGAGTTTTTTAGGGAATATATAAGAGCTTCTGATAGAGGATTTATTTACAATTCGATTTATTGACCATTATTTTAATGAGTCAATTTACCTAATATTAAGGGGAGAAAATAAATAGTTGGGGAAAGAAATAAGTTGGAATAAATATCATTTTCTCTTTTTGATCCACGTAATACACAATGTGAACTATAAGTTCAATGGATAATTCATTTAGCAAATCAATTGCCAGATGATTTTGCTGACCCTAAAATAGTGACTAAGTCACGTATACCAGCTATGAATCCTCCGATTAAATTTGATGTCATGGAAGGACAAACTCTAGTTGCTAATGAGTTTAACTTACGCTTAAAGCGTAGTAGACAAGTAAGTTCTAAAGATAAGAGATCCTCAAAAAGGAAAATGAGCTATATTTTATGATGGTCTGATCGAGGAATCAATGATTATGAAAATCTCTAGAAGAGATTAAATGGGCTCCAACAAAGATATTGACATGACTCAGGTACCTGACAATAAATAGATCTCAATAGATTATGTCATGTCTGGTAATAAATGGAACTGAAATTAAATCGACGTCGTTAATATATTTGCATGCAATATAGCACTAGAGATTTTATTTGATAATGTAGATCATGAATCATTGTCAATTGGGCAATGTAAATAAAGAAATGATTGGTCAACATGAAAGAGACAATTGAGGTAAAACTAAAATCTCTTTTGAAAAGAGAAGTATTGGGCCTATAGACTGTAAATTGAAATGTGTAAAGCTCGTGGATATAAACGAGCCTTTGTGAGAAAGAGAAATCAAAAGGGGAAATAATGAGATATAAGCTCATTTGGTTATACAAGGATTCTCACAAAGACATGAAATTGATTATGAGGAAAATATATTCCTCGGTGGTGGATGCAATTACTTTTAGATTTTGATCAGTCTGGAAATAGATAAATTACTCGATTTCTGCCTAATGGATGCTGTTACATCATATTTGAATGGGCCTCTTGACAATAATATTTACATGAAACTTTCGGAAAGATTTAGATTACCATAAGCAGTTTATTCAAGTTCTCGAGAATATTATTTCAATCATATTGAATATATCTTTTTATGACTTGAAACAATTTAGGCGTATTTGGTATGATCGCCTCATTGAATACTTATTAGCATAATGCTATATGAATTATTTCCCCGAACATTTTTATTAAGAGGTTTAGCTCTGAATTTTTATTATTGTGTATGTCAATGATTTGAATATCGTTGAGACTTGTGAAAAGATCTTCCCAAATCCTTGTACATCAATCGACATTCAGAAAAATATAAAAGAGACTTTACATGAATAATGCATATTCATTTATCAACCTTATGGTTGCTAGGTCTCTTAATGTAAACAAAGGTTCTTTCTACCTCAAGAAAAGGGTAATGATATTATTGGTCTAAAGCACAATATACACATCATTTGATCTGGAAGCATCGTATCTTATCTGGTCCAGAAATATTATTTAAGTACTACGAGATCATTACCTTTAAATAATTGTTATGCATGAGGCAAAGCCAAAATATGTGTTTGGCTAAACATATCCTGAAGATATGTGAATGTTTTTCACAAGATAAGATGCAAGCTATCTTGTAAAGAGATAAAACAAAATATATTTCTTCAAGTTTCGTCCCTCATGATTTTCAGATGAATAATATTCAATGAATCATTTCAAGCAATGATTTGGAAGATTTATCCACTAGTGGATGATCTACTTCAACATTTGAAGATTATATTCAATATTGAATTATGGAGATTCAAAGATCTTATGTGATATTTTTATGAGGGGGAGTAAATACGCGTTGCACTCTTTATCCCTTAATCGAGATTTTGTCCCAATGGGTTTTCCTAGTAAGGTTTTTAATGAGGCAACATGTTATGAGTATCAAAGATGTTTGTACTTTTTTTTCTTCACTAAGAATTTTTTTTATCACAGGGTTTTTATCTTAGTAAGGTTTTAACGAGACACATTATCTTCATGGATATCCAAAGGGGAGTGTTATGAATATATTTATTCATGGCGGATATCCATATATTAAGTTAAAGTTTAATGGGCTTTTATTATTAGGGTTTAATACCCATTAGAATTAGGGTTTCTATTTTATGCCTATAAATATAGACTTTTAGACAAAGCATTGTACACAACCCTACTTTGAGAATATAATACAAATCTCTCTCTCTTTTGTCTCTCATCTTTATTCTCCTATTTTATTCTTGTTCTTTACTTTATTCACAACAAAAATTTAATTTATAAAAATAGTACTACCTTATTTGCTAAACTAATTTACTAATTATTTTATTAAACTAGAAACTAATTATTTTACTAATTATTTTGCTAAACTAAAAAATAATTTTTTTGCTAATTATTTTTCTAAACCTGAAGATAATTATTTTGCTAAACCAATTTACAAAAATAATTTTTAAAAATAACTAGTTACTAAGTCTTCTATAAATTATTTTTTAGGGTTAAAATTTAAGAATAAGATTAAAATAAACTACTAAATCAAGTAAGTCACAAAATTAATCAATAATCTAAAAATTTAAATCTAAAAATTTAAATTACAAGGATAAATTTCTAAATTTTAACTCTAATAATCTAAAATTAACCAATAATCTCGAAAAAATAAAAAAAATAACAAGGATAAAACAAAATATTATAACTACTAAAATATAAATATAACATTTTTTTAAACAAAAAAAAAATCACGTACAAATTTAAAAATAAATTTCTTTTTTTTTTCTTCTTCTCTTTCTCCTCTCCTTTTTTCCCTATATATTTTTAATTCATTCTTCCAAACTCAAACTCTTCTATTTAACCTTATCTCTATCAACTAACAATCACCCATTTTTCACCTATACTTAACCAATTAAAATCACTTTCCTGACACCCCCACTTTTCCCTTCACGCCTTCCTTGACACACCCGCACACACACCATTGCATTATCATGCATCCCCTGCATGTCACCCCACCCCCTTTACTCGTTGCCAACCACGCCTGCAGGCAGCCTGTAAACCTGTCAACCCCTTATCAAAGACGGGTGTAAGTTGGTGGTCTTTAAATAATGTCAAAGTCGGGGTGCAAGACCCAAGTGTTTGAACAGTGACGAGCAACTGTTTAAAGTTGGGTTGTATCCTTGAAGCCTCTTCTGAAAATTTTTTATTCGAATTACTGTTTAAAGTTGAATTGCAAGACTTAGATCTTCTGAACTCTACAGTAATTTAAAATATTCTGGAAAATTATGACCTTTGAACAATATTTTTGGAATTAAATTTTTCAAAAGTAATATTTTAATAATTCCTCCATATATAATATGTATTCTATATATAGTATATATTAAAATATTTACATCTATTTTCTAAATTTTATTTATAATATATATGTATATTAAAGTATAGCATATATATATTAAAGTATATTACACAAAAATATTATTGTATACATATAATGTATTAAAATATATTATACATGCATACTAAAATTTAATTATATTTTTATTCATATTAGTTTCTAAAAGTTTAGATTTTTATTAAATTTTATTATTATTAATTTATAATTTTTATAAATTTATAATTTTTATAAATTTATAATTTTTGTAATTTAGTTTAGTATTTTAGATATGATTCATTGGATGATTTTTTTGTTCATTCTAGTCATTATAACTTTATTTTAATTCTAAATTAAATATTATTTATTTTTGTAATTTAATTCAGTATTTTAATAAGATGATATTTTATTTTATTCATATGTTTTAATTTTAAACTTAAATTTATTCATTATTCATTTTTATTTTTTGTAATTTAGTATAATGTTTATTCTTTCTACTCCCTAAAACTTTATTTTTAGTTGAAATTGATCCATTCTTTTTTTGGTAATTTAGACCAATATTTATTATTTTAATTTTATATTTTATTAAATATAGTCTCTACAACTCTGTTCTTATTTTAAATCGACCCATATTCATTTTTTATAATTTAGTCTAGTATTTTTAATGTCATGGTATTTTTATTTATGTTCGAAATTTGAATTTAATAATTTTTTATTTTTTTAATTTAGTCCAATTTTTAAGATATGAATCATTTGATGATATTTTTGTCTAATCTAGCGCATAATATTTATTTTTAATGCGATTCACGCTAGTGAAAATGTTAGATGTTAAATAATTAATTCGCAATGAATGATATAACCAAAATCTATTGACTATTTGTACAAAACTCAAACTTAATATAAATTAAAAACCTGAATTAACCGGACCTAAAATAAAACCAACTTGAAAATACCTGAAATGCAACCGAACTAAAATGAACCTAACTTGAAATCTATCTGACCTGAGATGAACATGTCAATTATTTGATTTTTGACCCAATCCGTTTGAATTCGACCTGAAATGAACCCAACCTGAAATAGATCCGACCTGAAACTGACCTGAATCGGGTCAAAATATCAAATCAACTTAAAATAATTTATATCCGATTTTATCCGACCTAATAGTATCCGACCTAAAACTCACCCAACTCATCCAATTAATTATTTTTACATCATACTCATCCAACACTTTTCGTGATAAATTTAATTTAATTCTTTTAATTAAAATATATGTTATAAAATATAAATTCTAATAATTTAAATTTTTTAATAATTAATTTATTATTTTTAAAATTTAAGTTAAATCCTGTCATTTTTTCTAATACATTTTATATTATGCGTGAAAAATATAAATAAATGTACACATCTATCATATATTGTTATAAAAAATTAAAATTAAAATATTTACAATAATAAATATTATAAATAACTAAAATTATATTTTAAAAAAATTAAAAAATTCAATTAACACAAATTTAATTCAAATAAAAAATTAAATAAAATTTAAATTATAAAAAAATAACTTAACTCGATTTAAGCCAATAAAATATGGATCTGAACGAGACCCTTTATAACCCTGCCTTCACTCGATCTGCTGGTGCCCCAACGTGAGGTGTGGGGACATAGCATATGCTATTGCCTATTGGGCCGCCACAACATCGACTTCACCCAGCAATAATTGATTCCTCTACGAATGGGTCCAGCTTCGCGTCAGATCCGACCGTTGAGAACAGTAAATCTTGACCGTCCCTAGAACTCAGCATCACATTCCACGTAATCGCCACGTAGCACGTGCTAATGATTCCATGTGTGGTGTGCTGCTGATCACTTATTCCCAATCGAGGTGCACGTGTCACGGGCAGTTAAAAAAGGAGGACGTTGGAAGGTGCTGCCCGGGGTACACGGGCAGAATCTGTGGGCCAAGGGGACAAAGACCTAAGAAAAAGGGGCAGGGAGGTCATGCATCAGGCGGGCCCCATTAATCGATGCTTTTGTTTGTGCTGGTGGGACCCACGTCTACTCAGCACCAAATTCATTGGTTCTGGTTTCGGTAATAATCACTGAATTATAATAGAGGATCAGTATGTAATTGATCTTTTAAAATAAATGATAATTTAATAATTTAGTAATTATTTCATTTGTTTTCAAAGATTAATAACAAAAATAATTAATTTTTTCATCTTAAACTATTAGCTTGATTTTTTACGAATTATGAACCCTAAAATAATACCCTTTCTCACTCAACTTTAGATAAAAAATGGAAAATTTATAGGAATATTGATGATTTTTTTAAAATATTGTTTTTTTTACTTTATCTTTAGAATATCGATAATTTTATAATATTTTAAAAATCAGTATTTTTAGACTCCGATTTTTAACAGTATTTTAAATAATTTGAATAAAAACGAAATTTTTTTATTTTGATTTTAACATCTTTATATAACATCTTCATCCTTTTATTATTTAAAATCAAAATCCAAAAATTCTAACTTTTAAAACACTGTAAAATCATTAATATTTTAAAAAATAAATAGGAAAAATAATATTTTAGAGAAAATTTCCAGCATTAATATTACCATTAAATTTTCAAAAGGGTCGAATTAGAAAAAACTAATTAAAATAATAATAATAATAATTGGTCCAATTCTTCTCCGGAAGAATCATGAAGTGCCCACTCATTTTTCCCATTAAAAAACACCATATAATTAAAAAAAAAAATCAAAATTATTGAGGTCTTTCTGTTGTCCCCATTCTCCTCCATAATTGCTAAACGACTCTCTCTATTATTTCTATATTCTCGTCTCGTCTGTTGTTTCCCATAAACTTAAAAATATTGTTATCACCAATTTCTCATCTTATGGACTTGTAGTGATTTTTTTATAATAATTTTAATATAAAGATTAAAGATTAATTTAGGGTTTATTGATTTAAAAGTTAATTATTATCGTTATAATTTAAGGTTTAGGGTTAAAGATTATGATTTACATTATTAGGTAATAAGTTAATGATTTACATTTTAACCTATAAATCCTAAATTCTAACTCTATGTCCTAGATTAAAACTATGCTCCATAAATATAAAGGACATGAACTTAAATCTTAAACTATAAAGTTTACATTAGATTTATAATCTCTAAAATTATAAATGTAAAGGAAATTAAGACGTTTGTGAAAACATTGGGTCATGGTATAATTACCCTTAAAAAATTAGTTCTCTCTCTTATACATTTATTATTTTTGTAAAAAGAGTAAAATGTAGTAGTACCTAGAGATGGACATGAGTTGGGTTGGATAAAATTTTCGGCCCACTTACACTAAACCCGAAAAATCATACCTGTCACTCGACTCGGCTTAAGTTTAGGGTGAAAAAATCCGATCCGACCCGAATTATAAAAAATTAAAATTTAAAGACTTAATTATAAAAAATTAAAATTTTAATGATCTAATTGTATAAAATATATATAAAGAGGGGCTATTATTACAAATATCCCTAATATATATATAAAATTATATTATTAATCCCGATTCGGGTCGTTTTTTTCCACTCTAACCTTAGGTGAGTTCCTGCCTACTTTAAACTTTTTAAACTTATTCAATTTTATTAAAAAAATGCATAATTTAATCCTATTTTTTTAAAAAAAATTATAATTTATACCTACACTAAAATTTTAAAATTTTTATATCTTTTGCTCACTCTTAAAAATATTTTAATTTATGCACATTCTAAATAATATTTTTAATCCATCGCCGACTTAATATAACTCTAAAGGGTTCACTATCAATCAAATCATATGCCAAACAAAGGAAAGGCAACTGATTTGTCTACGACTTGCGAGATCCTGTCTGGACCATTCTGCCTGAATACAACCCATGCCAGTAAATGACAGCACAAAGCAACATGTTTCACTTGGGTGTACTTGAAAAGGATGTTCAAGACAACTCTACTAAACATGGGGGGTTAAGTAACAAATGTCTTAATTAACACATGAAATAGGAATGCAATTAATGAAAAAGAGCATCTCAAGGACAAAAGATCATGACAAATTTGCAGACCACTAGGTAAAATTGAACATTAGATAATGTTTTTTCATGTCCAAGAGAATAGAATCCAAAGAAACACACAAATATTTAATATAATAAGAAAATTCATGGGTGTACAAAAAAACATATAAATTGCGAAGTTTAACGTACAATATGTAAGAATACAGTTAAAAATGATAAGTTTCGAAACTTGTAAAAGATTTATTCAAGAATTTAGTACGATACTTTTTTATAACAATTTAGTTTATTTTTTCTCGCGATTTTTATGAGTTTCGGGACTTAATTTTTTTATAATATTTTACGTTCTTAAAAAAATTTATAAAACTTATGAAAAAACATAACTTAAAATATTATTATAAAATCTAATATTTTATAATTTTAGATGGGTAATTCATAAATTTTAAAATTTATCGTTTTTATTTGTACTTTAAATCCCAAACTTACTAAGAGTGAGTATTTGATCGAGTTTTAAGTTAAATTTTTTTGAGTTATTTGAGTTTACGAGTCATATTTTACCATTCAAACTTTATTTGAATTTTTTTCTATTTGAATCGAGTTTAAGAAATTCAAGTCGAGTCATATTTTACCATTCAAACTTTATTTAAATTATTTCTATTTGAGACAAGTTTAAGAAATTTCAGTCGAGTCGAGTTTTTGAATTCTTATAAAAATTTAATTTTAATTATTTATCATGCTATAGTATAATTTAATTCTAATTTAAACGACTTTCTCTAATCATACAAAATATGTATGTATATATATTATATTTTCATATATCAATATATATCATAAAAAATTAAAAGACTCATCTCAAAATTAAAAATAAATTATTTAATTACTAAAAATTTTGAGTTATTCGAATTTTTATTTTACAACTTGAACTTTATTTGAATTTTTTAAAGTCGAGTTTATAAAATTTAAAACGAGTCAAAATGATTCTAATATCTTTATCTTGAGTCGAGTCGAATAGAGACAATTTTTTTAAAGTAAAATCGAATCGAGTTTTGTTCATCTCTGAAACTCACCGTACAAAATGCCATCATAAACAACTTGAATTTACATCACTCTAATAACATCATAACACGTGTCACTAAAAACGGAATTTAAATTTTATATAATGGAGCGTGGAGTAGTTGATCACCCCAAGTCAAAACTTCCCCTTTTTAAATCCAGCAACCAAGCTTGAGCGTCTGCCCACTCTTCCTTCTCGAACTGCAAATCTGCAGATTCGCCCATTCTTTCCTTTTCTATTTGCTGTTGTTTTCCTATAAAGTAATCGATATCAGTAAATCATGTCGGGTTATTATTATTATTATTACTCCGGTTGCCAAGATCAGTACGATGCCCACTACCTCGATGCCTGCTCACTTTGCCGGAAATCGCTCCATAATTCCGATATTTTCATGTACAGGTTAGTCGTTTATGATTCGATTTTGAATTCATTGAATCGTGTTTAGATCTGGGATTTTAGTCAAAATAGAAAATTTCGACCGTTTTGAGCTGGATTTTTTGTTTTTGCAGAGGGAATACGCCGTTTTGCAGTAAGGAATGTAGACAAGAACAGATGGAGATCGATGAGGCGAGAGAGAAGAACTGGAAGTCCGGTAGATCTATGAGGAAATCAGACGCCCAGAACTCTAACGCCGACAAGACTGTACGGTCCGGCACGGTGGCTGTGGCCTAATCTAGTAACCACTAAATCATGTTTTGCTTTCTTTTATTCTAGCAGAACGATGTATCAATTTTGAGTAATAATATTCGGTAGATCCACGATTATTATAAGGGTAAACTACATAAATGGTCCCCGATTATATCTTAATTATCTTTTGTATCCTTCGACTATCAAAAGTTATAAATTGATCCAGCAACTTAAAAATTATAACAAATTGATCCAATATCGTTAAAAATTAACGGTTGATGACGTGGCAGTTAACCTAAATTGATATAATTATATAATTAGTCCCTAAATTTTACACTTATTTTAATTTAACCCTAATTTTAAAAATTAACACACGTAATTTTAATAACCTATCAATTTAATCCCTCATCCAATCAAAGCTTTCATAAACCACCGATGGTAGCAACATTTGCAGACCAATCATCATCCTCATCATAATTGAATGTCATAATCCCACCATTAATCTGCTAACAAATAATTTCAAGGTTTGAATGTTGCGCTGAGATTTACGTGGCTTCAAACTATATTTGCTGAAATTGCTAGATCTAAATTTTATGTAGAGATTGTGATATTCCAGTTCATGCGGTAAACGAACATACCCAGAAACATAACAGGTTTCTTCTTACAGGAGTTAAACTCTCCGCCACTTCTTCTCTATATACATCCTCCACTTCATCCCGCATCGCTTCCTTATCCAACGCTGATGATTTTGTTTCTAAATTCAAGTCTCAACTATTGATCAAAAACCCTGTCTATAATTCTCTAGCAAATCTCAATCCACCTTTATTTGTTAAATCTTCGTCAATCAATATAACAACAGTAGTGATAAATAACAAAAGCATTAGAGATAATCTGCTAGCAACTGACGACGGTGGTTCAACCAGTAGCATATCGGAGTACTTGATGGAGATGCTTTTAGGGTGGACGTGGAAGATTTCTTTGATTCATCTTCAGCTCCCTTTGGTTTCTGTAAGGTTTGCATTGATATATGGTTATCTCTTTCTTGCTATTTAACTTTGACAATTTCTTTTTTGAATGATATGGTTTTCTTTTGGATATCTCAATATTTTTCTTTCGTTTCTGGGTCTAATTGGTTCAGAGTGATGATTATATGTTGTCGTTCCTTGATGTTAATCTTGAGTGCAATATTAATACTTTCTCACCAGAGAGTTTAGGATTTTGGGTTCCCTAGTCATCATCTTTCCTGTCCACTTCAGCATTCTACACAAATAGGAGGGCAAATCGGGATCAAAGAGACAGAGAAAATCATAGGTATGAAAGCTAAAAGGAGATGGACAGATGACTCCCAGTCCTCAATTGCGATGAGGACGACGTTTGGTCTGCAAATGTTGCTACCATCGATTAAAATTTTCTGGGTTTTACAGGAATGGTTTATGGAAGCTTTGGTTGAATAAGGGATTAAATTGATATGTTATTAAAATTATACGGGTTAATTTTTAAAATTAGGGTCAAATTAAAATAAGTGTAGAACTTAGGGACTAATTATATAATTATATCAATTTAGGTTAACTGCCACGTCACCAACCGTTAATTTTTTAACGGCATTAGACCAATTTGTTATAATTTTTAAGTCGTTAGACCAATTTGTAACTTTTGATAGTCGAGGGATATAAAAAATAATTGGGGTATAATCGGGAGACCATTTATATAGTTTACTCTTATTATAAAATAATTTAAATAAAATCGTAATCGCAACCGTAATTTAAATCCCGATCAAAAATTTCAGTTGGGCACTATACAGCACTAATGAAGGGCAGGCACTTTAGCCTTTTGCAACATCATCAATCTCCTTGTGCTTGCACCTTCTACATGTTCTCCCAATTTTGCAAGATGTGCCATCCGCCTCTTCCACGATTCCGACACTCGAATATTCAAGTTCTCTTCTGTTTCGCCGGCTTGAATGGATGCCTCGAGTGGACTCTCTGTTTCCTCGGCATTTCCTTCGTCGGGAACTTGGATTATCTGCTTTAATCTCTCCACCACCTCACTCATCTTGGGGCGTTGCTTCTGACTTCTTGCTAAACAAGTATCTGCTAACTTAGCAATTTCCCGAGCCGCACCGGTCGAGTACTGGTTTTCGAGTCTAGGATCCATTATTAAGCTGAACTTTTTACTATCAGCCGGGTACTGTTTCACCCAATCTAATAGATTCTGCTCTGCCTTTGGACGCCCTCTTTCAAATGACCGCCTGCCGGAAAGTATCTCGTATAATACCACTCCGAAACTCCATACATCGCTCTTATCGGTCAGATGTCCGGTCTCGGTGTAATCGGGCGCAGCATAACCGTAAGTCCCGACAACCTGCACAGAATTAAGTAATAGAATGTTTCAACATTCAACTTTCATGTTATTCATACTACACAGGATAGAAACACTAACCGCAGTTGAAACATGCGTACGGCCAGCCATTGGTCCCTCCCGTGCCAGTCCGAAATCCGAAAGTTTCGGGTTGAATTTCTCATCCAGTAACACATTCGAGGCTTTGAAGTCTCGGTATATGATCTTGCATTATGAGCAAACCATAGATTTAGATGCTTAGAATCATAATTTAGTATGCATAGTTTGTGTCTTAGAAAGGAACCTGAACTTCTAAGCCCTCGTGGAGATATGCTAGTCCTTGTGCTGCTCCAAGTATTATCTGTAATCTTGTTTTCCAGGAAAGTGGTTGGAATAAATGACGGAAAAGATGATCTTCCAAGCTCTTGTTTTGCATATATTCATACACCAGAAGACGCTGGATCCCTCTTTCTCCATCAACAGCGCAATATCCGATGAGCTTGACGAGATTCCGGTGCTCGACGACACCGAGAAATTGAACTTCCGCCACCCATTGCTTATGTCCCTGTATAGATCAAACACAAGTACACAACTATGAAACGTTGAACCTTTCTAGGTTCCTAAACAGAGCCAAAGGGTGTACCTGCAAACCATTCTTGTTAAGCTTTTTAATAGCAACCACCACAGGGTCATCACCCTTCCCATCAGCTGCCGTGATGGTACCTTTGTAGACGCTCCCGAAGCCGCCTTCGCCGATCTTAAGCTGCAGGCTGAAATCACGGGTGGCTTGTTTAAGCTCCGAGAATGAAAAGACCCTCAAATCGGGAGCTTTCGCTTCGTACAACTCCGGTATGCTACGCGGAGAAGCTACTGAGCCTGAACACGATGACTTTGTGATCCGATCAGGCCCTGAAAATCCCATTGATTTCCCCAACTCCGGAGCCGATCTTTGCCCATTGCTTCTAGACTTGTCCTTGAAATAGTGAAAACACTTCATTGCCAGATACTTAAAACTTTACCCACTAGAACAATCTGCAAAACAATGGGAATTGGACAAGAAAAACAAAACACTGTCAACTGTAATGAGAAAAATGGTGAATGCAGAACGAGAAGGTTGAAGATGATAACAAAATAAGGAATTACGGAACCAAGATGATCACGTCAACGCGTGAGAAACTAAAAGAAAAACAATGTTCTAGAAAACACAGCCAATGGCATACCTCATTTTTTTACTTGCTTGACAATTCTTTCAAGTAAAACAGGGTTTGGTAGAGTTGCATGAAAGTTTGGGTTCTGTTTCTGGCAAAGCTTTGAAAAATCTTATGGTTTTGTTGGTTTTTGGATTGTTTCAAAACCCTTTTTTCTTGATGCAGGAATTCAACGATGGAGATTCAGAGGAGTCGGTTTTCAAAGTAGACATGCAATGGAAATTGAAGACGATAAGGAATAAGGAAAACTAAAAAACAAATATTTAAGGTAAGCCTACCTTGCCTACCTTACCTACGTTCTCTGTCTTTGGGTTGACCATTTGATTTATGGTCTTGGGGTGAGTATTCGATTAAATCCAATCAAATCAAAAAATTTTAATTATTAGAGTTGACGAGTCATGTTTTATAATTTAAAATTTATTTGAATTTTTTGAGTCGAGTTTATAAAACTATAAACTGAATCCAAATGAATCAAGTACTTTTATATTAAATTGAATCGAATCAAATTTTAGTCGATCAGATTCTCTTTCGTACGGATTTGTTTCTGACCCAAAGAACACAAGCATGGGGCCTTTGTTTCTGTTGTTTCATTCTTCTCGTGGGTTTTGGTCAATGGCAATTGCCTGTCAAGTAGGAAACTCCTTGTCTCAAATTCATTATAAACAGCAGTTGGTGGGTGAGTTTTCATTTTCACAGTCGAGATGGAAAAATGATTAGATGAGCTCCGTTTATCATCAAAAATGAATTTTAAATTTTATATAAAATTGTAAATTATAAAAATGTTATTAAAAATATAAAATGCGTAAAAATTATAAAAGTTTAGAAGGTACGAAACTAAATTATCAGCAGTAAATATATAAAATATAAAAAATTTTAAAATTTTTAAAGATACGGTTAGATCTTAATAATAATTTTTTATTTTATTTTTATAAAAAAATAAATGATTATCTCTTATTTTTTAAATGTGAATATCTATTTTTTATTACATATTATTAAATGGATAAATTCCGTTAAATAAAACTGTAGATAATATAATTATTTCTACTTTTAATTTTAATTTTTTATAATTTATTTTCTAAAAAGATTCGTAAAATTAATCTTATTTTGTTAACTTCAACAAGTAAACTAAAGTTAATATTGTTGTCGTTATCATTTGAAAATTGTTAAGTTAGAATTTGGAAGAGTGGGATTATAAAAAAAAACATTATTTTAGTTCAAAGATGGTTTCGTGTGTGTATGGCAAAGAAATTAATTTATTTTATCTCGAATTTTAATATTTTTTATTAAAACTTTTAAGTTTTTTGAGATGTTTCAAGGGATAAAAATTTAAAATTAAAATTTATATAAAAAATATTTTCTTTTTTTAATACTAAAAATAATAAAAAATAATAGTTTTAAATACTATATCAACTGATACAGAAATTATTATCTACCTTTTTATCATACCTTCATCTACGTCTCCTCTTAAAAATTTCTAAAAAATTGAATTTCAAACCCTAACCCTTATTTTCTATATCCTAAACCCTACAACCTACACCCTAAAAAATACACCCTATCCTTAACTCTTTAAACCCTAACCAAAACCCCTAACCTAAAACCTTGACCTTTAAACCCTGAACCTCTAATTTAAAACAGAAGCACAAATGAAGGCATGAGAAAGAGGTAAACGATTTGCACCAAAAATTGCCTTCAAATTTAAGAATCCATTAACTCGTAATTAATTTAATAAATTTAATAATATTATCAGAAAAATCTTAAATTTTAAATTAATAACATCGAAAAAAATCATAATCTTAACGTAGAAAGCGAGATAATTAATTGATTCTAAAGAATAAATTTATTTTTAATTTATTTTTATATTCTTTAAAATAATGAAGAAAACTTATTCGATTATAAAATTAAAAAAATTAAAATTAAAATAAATAAATAAAAATATGTTGTGAATAAAGTAAATAACAAGAATAAAATAGGAAAACAAAGATGAGAGACAAAAGAGAGAGATTTTATTATATTCTCAAAGTAGGGTTGTATACAAAGATGTGGCCAAAAATCTATATTTATATGCATAAGTTGGAAACCTTAATTCCAATAGGTATTAAATCCTAATAATAAAACTCATTAAAGTTTAACTTAATACATGGATATCCACCATAAATAAATATATTCATAACACTTCCCCTTGGATATCCATGAAGATAATGTGCCTCGTTAAAATCTTACTAAGATAAAAACCATGTGAGAAAAAATTCTTAGTAAAGGAAAAAAGAGTACACAAATACGCATAACATGTTGCCTCATTAAAACCTTACTAGAAAAACCCATTGGGACAAAACATTGGTTAAGGGAAAAAGAGTGCAACGCGTACTTACTCCCCTCATGAAAATATCATATAAGATTTTTGAATCTTCAGAATTCAATATTGAAAACAATCTTTAAATATTGAAGTAGATTATGCACTAGTGGATAAATCTTCTAAATTATTACTTGAAATGAATCGCGAATATTATTCTTATGAAGATCATGAGGGACGAAACTCGAAAGAAATATGTTTCGCTTTATCACATTTGATATATCCATCTTGAGATATAAATTTTGCATTATCTCTACACAAGATAGCTTGCATCTTATCTTGTTAAAGTAGTTCACATATCTTCAGGATATGTTTGGCCAAACACATATTTCGGTTTTGCCTCATGCATAACAATTATTTAAAGGTAATGATCTCGTAACACTTTAATAATATTTCTGGACCAGCTAAAACACGATGCTTCCAAATCAAATAATGTATATATTATGCTTTTAGACCAAGAATATCATTACCCTTTTCTTGAGACAAAAGAATATTTATTTACATTAAGAGACCTAACAACCATAAGGTTGATCAATGAATATGCGTTATGCATGTAAAGTTTCTTTCAACATTTTTCTGTATGTCGATTGATGTAAAAGGGTTTGAGGCGATCTCTTCACGAGTCTCAACGATATTCAAATCATCGACATGTGCAACAATAAAAATTTAGAGCTAAACCTCTTAATAAAAATGCTTGGGAAAATTGTTGGGCTTAAAGGGGCTCGATTCACAACCAATTTAAGCTTGCCAAGTGATGGAGAATTGGTAATTTGGGTGTTTGTGGTGGAAACAAAAAATAGACAATGAACACAAGGATTTATAGTGGTTCGGTCACGCCTACATCTACTACCTTAGCTTCCCACTAAGGATTTCTCAAATTCACTAAGAATTTCGTCCTTTTGAGGCTAAAGGGGTAACCTTACAAACCTTGATTCAAAACTGAATCAAGTATTCAAAGTTCACAACCCGAACTTTGGGAACCCTCTCAAACAAGAGAAAAACTTAGGCAAACTTGTAATTCTTCTAACAAGGCTAATGTTTGCAATCTAAGCACTCACCCAATCCTAATACACTTGAGCATATATTGATAATTGAGCTCACAAGTGTTTGTCTACCCAAAGATAAGAAATTAAGCACTAAGACAATTGTTTGATCATAATGTTGTTACTATTGAAACATTAGTCTTCTCTTGATGCTTGAGGCTTGCTTTTATCATCCCAAATGAGCTTCTAGCCGTTTATGACCGTTGGGGATGTTTTGGAGCCGTTTGGAGCTGATTTCAAGGCATATTTCTGTTTCTGGTACAGGCGGTATCGATACCCCTGGAACTGGTATCGAAACACCTACTTTGGGAAATAGCTGTTGACCTGTATTTATGAACATGTATCAATACTGGTATCGATACCGCTCCTAGCCGTTGGAGTTTTTCATAAAATCGTTTATGATTGTTGGGGTGTATAGAAACTGGTATCAAAACCAAACATCATAGTGGTAAAAAGGTATCGATACTAGTATCGATACCACTATGATTTCTCCTTTTAAAACAAGGCAGTATCGATACCATTAGGAATGGTATCGAATCACCTGAGTTAAAAAATTTTCTTTGGTTTCTTTAAATCATTTAAAACACTTTTAAAATCGTTCAAAAACTTATTAAATATATTTTCAAGTTGTTTGGACAAAAAAAACATTTTTGGAGTATTTTCAAATTAGTCCAAAACTATTTTTCAATTATTATATCAAAATATTAGTTGTACAGAAATTAAACAATTCATATAGCATTATGCTAATAAGTATTCAATGAGGCGATTATATCAAATACGCCTAAATTGTTTCAATCCATAAAAGATATATTCAATATGATTGAATAATATTCTCAAGAACTTGAATTAATTGCTTATGGCAATCTAAATCTTTTCGGAAGTTTCATGTAAATATTACTATCAAGAGGCTCATTCAAATAGGATGTAACATCCATTAAGCAGAAACTGATTAATTTTATTTATTATCAGACTGATCAAAATCTAAAAGTAGTTGCATCCACCACCGAGGAATATATTTTCCTCATAATCAATTTTGTATCTTTGTGAGAATCCTTTTACAACCAAATGAGCTTATATCTCATAATTTCCCCTTTTAATTTCTCTTTCTCACAAATGCTCATTTATATCCATAAGCTTTACACATTTCAATGTACGGGTTATATGCCCAAATACTTCTCTTTTCAAAAGAGATTTTAGTTTCGCCTTAATTATCCCTTTTATATTGGCCGATCATTTCTTTGTTTACATTACCCAATTGACAATGATTCATGATCCACATCATCAAATAAAATCTCTAGTGTTATATTGCATGCAAATATTTTAACGACGTCAATTTAATTTCAGTTCCACTTATTATCAGACATTACATAATTTATTGAGATCTCTTTATTATCAGGTACTTGAGTCATGTCAATGTCTCTGTTGGAGACCTTTTAATCTCTACTTGAGATTTCATAATTCAATGATTCCTCGATCAGACCATCATAAAATATAGCTCCTTTTTTATCGATGATTTTTTATCTTTGGAACTTACTTATCTACCACGCTAAAGGCGTAAGTTAGACTCATTAGCAACTAAAGTTTGTCCTTCAGGAAATCAAATTTAATCAGAGCATTCATAGCTGGAATACATGACTTAGTCACACTTTAAGGGTCAACAAAATCATTTGTCAATTGATTTGCTAGATGTATTATCCTTTGAACTTATAGTTCACATTGTTGAATTTGTGGATCAAACAAAAAAATAATAATTTATTCCAACTTATTTCCTTTTCCATCTATTTTATTTTCTCTCCTTAATATTGGGTAAACTGACTCATTAAAATGATAGCCAGTAAATCAAGCTGTAAATAAATTCCCTTATCAGAAGCTCAAGATATTTAAATCTGATATATATTCCCAACAAAACTCATCTTTGTGCGTTTTGGTGGAGCAATTAAAACATATATCGTACACTCAAAAAATCTAAGATGAAAAATATTTGGCTCCTAACCAAAAACCATTTGTAATGGGGAGAACTTATAATTATTTGTTGGCTTAATATGAATTGATGATACTACATGTAAAATGACATATCATCAACATTATCAAGACCATTTGTCTTTATAAGATAATCTGAAAAATATGCTCATAATTTTATCAATTGAGAAAGTAACCTCGCAAACACCAAGTTGTGGGTTAATAACAAGGATACATATAGCCATCTAGTCGATGCATCGATTAAAATCGTAAAATATCTAGAGAGACTGTAAGAAAAGTGTATAGGCCCATATATATCACCTTGTATCCGTTTGAGAAAATTAATAGATTTACACTCTATATCAACTATTGATTATTGAATAATCAAATTGCTTTCATAGCAAGTATCACATGAAAATTACCTTGAAGAAAATCTTAGTTCTTCAATAAGTGACCATATAAAAGTGTCAATAAATTTTTGCATCATAATTGAATCGGAATGGCCTAACCGATCATGCCAAATAAAATTATCAGTAAACATCTGGTTTACAATAGCATGAGCTACAATTTGTACTAATTATTGTTTAGTATAATATGGATGACAATGCATGTAATTTTGCAAAGATTTTCTTATTGCCTTGAGTTATACTCTTAATATTGAGATAGTCAGCATCCTCTTGACTAATATTCTCAATATATTTTTATAAATATCTTTAAAACTCAATAAGTCTCTTTGCGAATTTGACGAGTATAATGTACTGTAAATATGAAATATAATTCCATTTGACAATAAAATATTTGCTCAATCAGAGCCTTATGTGATATTAATACTTCCGGATATAGTACTCATATTATTCTCTTAAATTTAAAATGGGAAAATATGCATAATTATGCACCTTTTAATATGTGCTTTATTTCATTCACTTCGGGGAATGAAAAATATTAAATATAACATATTGTATCAAATAGGTTATCTATCAAAGATAAAACCTCAAAAGCTCTTCCGAAGCATTGATATTTCAGTACTTTGAGATATAGTACTCACATTTTTCCTTGTATTTAAATGGGAAAATATTTCTTAGGCTTAAGTATAGTATGAGTACTTGCACTGTCTGCTTAACATAAATAGCCATAATTCATTGTAGATTTTATTTCGAAAGTGATAATATTATTCAAAAAACAAATTAACATAAAATGTAAATAAATAATATGTAAAATAAATTAACGATAAATTAACATAAAGCGTAAGTAAATAACTTAATGATAAATTAAATAATAAATAAAAATAAATTAACATAAAACAAAATAAATAAAAGATAAAATTATTTCTTTTAGAGGTTATAATGAAAATAAAATAAATGGCGAATTATTCTCTTGAAAAATTATGAGAAAATTAATAATATCTAATTGAGTTTGACCAACAACGTCATAATTATTTACGCCACAGAAAATTTATTTATATTTTTTCATTTATCATTCATGATTATGGATAAAGTCCATAATATTTTGGCGTTTGACAAGTATGAGACCAATAGTTTGTATCATTGCGTTGATAACATAAAGATTTGATATGATCTCTATTATTCTTGGCATCTTTATAATTCCACTTTTGGTGGATATAAACATTCTCAAAAGAATCATCTTATCCATATTTATTTTATAACCTCAATCGCAACCATAATTATTAACATGGCTTTTATTCAATCCGCTATAAAATATCACATTCACTTCAGGGAATGGAGCAAAGACTAATAGGTTTTTAAAACCTTTTCATGATATTGTATATGCAAGACAATATTAATGTGTGAAAATGGAGTATGTTTTTTAACATATCCTCATCAGTGATACTTTGAAACATAAAAAGTTTATTCACTAATCATATAGTGAATTATCACGTTTACATTCATTTCAATGAATGAAACAAATCGAATGATCGCATAGAATAAATATCATGCTTGTATAATCGCATGGAATAAACATCATGCTTGCATTCACTTCAAGGAATGAAATTGTAACCCCCTTAGCCTGGCCTAAACAAAACCGATACTAACGGGTTACACGGGGAATTTCGAGCTAAACTCGTAAAGGCTCAACTCGATAAACAATCCTATATTTTTCTTTTATCTTATCTAAACGCTCCACTTAAGTCTTGCATGTTCATTCATAGCTTGTGTCCAATTGTAACAAAAACAGAAGTGAAACGAGTCTTAATTTGAGCATTTAAGTAAAAAGGACCAAATTATAAATTTCCCAAATTTCAAGGTCCAAAAATTAAATTAGTATTAACAATCTTTAATTAAGTTCATTACAAGCTTGTATGTCAAATCTCAACTCAAAATAATGCATGCAACTCATTTAATTGTCATCAAAAGATTCAAGGACTAAAACATAATTTCCGGCAACTATCAACTCATAGCAGCCAAAGGTTTCGAAACTTCCCCTAAAGTTTTGAAACTTTTTGTGTCCAGTAAGGTTCCAGAATCAAATTAACCCGCAAGGTTTTGAAATCTTCCTAGAGGTTTCAAAACTATTTGATAAAGGTTTCGAAACTTTTGTACCAGAAACATAAATCAGTCCTTTAAGTAGATTTAACCCATTCAAGACACAACCATTGATCACCATCAACTATATGCATAATTCTTAAACATTAAGAGCAAATTACAATCGATTATAGCTATCATAGACCCCGTAAAAACTATAGGCATGCTTCCTAACTTTACTCAATTCTAATAGCTACTCAAGAATAAACATGCTTCAATCAAACTCAACATGTCAATCCACCAAATCAACACGCAAAACTTGTTCATATGTTGCTTATACAACCCTTCTTTCTAATTCAAAACAACCTGTCTAAAGACATAGTTTACACATTGCCAAGTCTTATTTATTTTGTCAAATCATACCAAAAATGAGTAAGGTTTCTCCCCTTGAACCACTTACCCCAAATGTTGTTCGAAAAGCCTTTATTTCTCTACAAGAATAAAAAGAGAGTTTAAGTAAAACATGCTTAGTGAGGTAGCTCTAAAACAAGTTCATCAATACAACATTTAAAACCAATTTAAAACCAAAACTTTCACTTTTCGTACAAAATCAAAGTATGCTTAAACAAATCATGCTCATGTTCATACTTAAATCAATTCATGAATCATGCATATTGGCATTCAAGTGACAACTTGTTGTGAACCTTAAGCTCACTGAATACTCGGATTCCTTATACCATAATTAGAGACACTTGGTCTCAACATGTATCGGTTGGACACAAAGTCACCCTTGTATACATGTTATCCCACTATGCACGGTCGGACATAAAGTCATCCTTGTCTACGTAGGATCATCTATATGCACGGCCAGACACTAAGTCACCCTTGTTTACATATAGGTAAGCTTTACACGTACGATCGGACACTTAGTCATCCTTGTTTACGTGTATGCAAGCTCTACACGCACGGTCAGACACATAGACACCCTTGTTTACGTATAGGCAATATCAACATTTTCATAATCTTTATAGTGCAATTTATCCTAATGACATGTTATTTGTATTCGTAACTATAGTTAGTGTCAATAACCCAATATCATTCCAATCATGCATGTTAACTTGATGCTTATAATGCATTCAAAATATATTCATCAAGTGAACCAAAATCATGCTCAACGTCTTAATCAAAGGTAAGGCAACTAACCACAATTTGTTCCAAATCATTTTCATGCTTTCAAAAGCCATGAATACCATTTTAAACCATGCATGTACAACAATTAGCACATGCATGCATCATTTCATAATCCAACTTATACATTCATAAAAATCTCTATGAAATCATCTTCCACAAGGCTATTGCAAAAAAGTCAAAAAATATAGGAAATGTTTCTGAAACATAAAAATCACTTACTCTTAAACAATGGAAAGCTTTTACACTATTCCATAATTCCCAAAACAAAACCAAACGATTGTAAATCGTTTTTAACCCAAATTCACTTACTAACAAGCAAAACATGCCTTCGCCGAAGCTCTAACGACAATGCCAATGCACCAGCCACTCAAGAGCCTTCTTGCACTTCCTCTTTGAGATGCTTTCACCAAAATTAACGTGAATTCTCCTCTTGATTTTTCTTGAAATTAGTTTAGGATTTTGTAAAACAAATGGAGAGGTTTTGATGAGGATGAAATGCTTATTAAAATGAGATGAATCTTGATAAAAGTGGATAAGAGTTCAGCAAAGGATTTGGGAAAATCATGGAGAGAAAATTGAAGAGAAAATGAAGTTAAAAAGGAAAATATGATTAACCGTCAAATAAAAGCTAATTT
Source organism: Abelmoschus esculentus (assembly GCA_035048815.1). Lineage (NCBI taxonomy): Eukaryota > Viridiplantae > Streptophyta > Magnoliopsida > Malvales > Malvaceae > Abelmoschus > Abelmoschus esculentus. The sequence goes on along the minus strand of JAUCBN010000026.1, from coordinate 2,622,374 downwards.
TGGTAAATGATCTCTAATTAAAACATTTTGGGTTAATAGCCCTCTAAGGATTCTAAGCTTTGACTTACTTTTCAATTTAGTCACAAAAACAATTTTTTGGCAAAATTACAATTTTTGCCACTAACTTTTTAAAATTTACATTTTAGTCACTAAAATATTAATTAAGCTTAATTAAACCAAATTAAGACTCAATTAACATTCCATTGGCCTTAAAACATTATTTTAACATTATTTTAACATTTTTTTAGAACTTTTTAGAAATTTACTATTCACTCGATTAATATATTAATATTTTAATTATCCGGAATTAATAAACCGAAGGAATCCGATTCGACTCGAATCGAATCTCTCTAAACAACACCAAAACTCCTAGACCCAAATTCAGGATGTTACAGACATAAATCCAATAATTGCATGGAATAAGCATCATGCATGCATTCACTTTAGGGAATGTCTTCCATAAAAATTTTTGGATCAAGACGATTTTCGTAACTTGAACTCGGGGGAAGTTTATAGTCGAGTTTTTCGACATAAAAATAGTATTGTTTTCAAGCAAATATAAATTTTATAATATTCATACTATTAAATAATAATTCATCAACTAATATATATACAATACATACAATGAACAAAAATTTAATCCTTATACGCGACGTTGTTAAACCAGTCCACAAGGTCCTTTAAAAAGAACCTCATTTGAGACCAGTGGCCTCGCAGAACAGGATGTCCAGCCAATATACTCGGATTAAACCAACATAATAAATAATATATTAATTAATTAAATGTTTAATATTTGTTCTAATATCATGTAAAACTTAGAACATGAATAAAACTTAAAATTTCATCATAATAATAAAATAAACAAATATTGGTTATAAATAAAGATAAAAAAATCTCAAATTAAATAAATAAAACATACCGGACTTTGCATTAACTTGAATATATAGTAGATTTAGTTACCAATATTGTGTTAAAATCTTTTTAGGTAATTGTCGACAAGAACCACAGTAATTGAGTCACTTTATTGCTACACAAACACCAAATAACAAAAGATTTTTAATAAATTAAAAATCAAATCAAAGATCAAGAGAGAAAAATAACCGATAATTAAAATATAATTGATGGAGAAGAACTTATCTTTGATTTATGTTAGTAATAAATTCTTTTCAATAACTCCTTCAAGATTCGAACGACAAAAACCTCTGTTGGTTAGAGTCTCGTGCTAATAACGTGTTGTGAATAAAGTAAGTAACAAGAATAAAATAAGAGAACAAAGATGAGAGGAAAAAGAGAGATTTTATTATATTCTCAAAGTAGGATTGTATACAAAGCTTTGGCCAAAAGTCTATATTTATAGGCATAAGTTGAAAATCCTAATTCAAATTGGTATTAAATTCTAATAATAAAGCCTATTAAAGTTTAACTTAATATATGGATATCTACCATAAATAAATATATTCATGAAAAAAATATATATTTTCAAAATTTAGTTAAAAAATATTATGAAATTAAAAATATAAAAATAAATGTTTATTTTGTGAGTACACAAATTCCACTCAAAATAAAATAAATGGTCAAAACCCAGAACATGAGTCGATACGGTCGCCACCTCGGTTGACGCGAGAGGAACTATGTGGGCTCCACTCAAGAAACTTTTAGCAATTTCATTAGTCTCTCAAATTTTGATAATTTTCTCTTAATTTAAATATATTGAAATTTCATTTCATTACATAATTTTAATATTTTTTAATTTACATGTTAAAAACTAATTTAAAAATAAAAAATAAATTTAAGTAATTATAATTATTGAATATAATTATAAATTTAATCTTAATTATATTATACATTTTAATATTTTTATTTATATATATTATCTCTGTCCCAATTAATTTGTTTAAAACTGATTTTTTGAGTTAATTTTTTTTTTAATTTTGACTTGTTATAACTTTAAATCTATTATGAATAAAAATATAAAAATTATATTTTAAAAATCTTTAATCAAATCTTTTAAAAATATATATTTTATAAAATTTAATAAATTAAAATATTTAAAGTAACTATAATTAAAATTTTAAAATTTTACTTTAAAAAAAGTAAATACTAGACATCTTAAATAGTACAGAGATAGTACAAAAAGAGTATATATTTTTTATAGCATTTGTCTTCGTCTTCGTTCCTGTATCCACACAACTTAGTTTTCATCTGCTTCTATTTCAGATGGCTCGGCATGATTCTTCGTTTCCTCGTCGGTTCCTTCCTCTGAAACTTGGATTATGTGCTACAATCTTTCCACCATCTTACTCATCTCGGGCTGTTCCAGCCAGGGACGTACGGATAAACAAGCATCTGCCAACTTCGCAATTTCACAAGTTTCACCAATGGACTACTGGTGTCCAAGTCAAGGATCCATTATAAATATAAACCTTTTACGATTGTTAGCAAGGAATCGTTTCACCCATTCCACGAGAATCCGCTCCGATGTTGGGCGGCTGATATCGAAGGCAAGCCTGCCTGATTCATCTCAGTCTCATCCAATGACACGGTTCATGGGTGGGTTTGAAGCTTCGATGTTGCATTATCGTCAAACCTTGATTTAGAAACAGCAACACAAGAAATGCATGCCAGTGTTTTAGAAAAGAACAACCTGAACTTGGAAAATCCTTCGTGCATGTATGATAATGCTTTTGCTGCTCCAAGTGTTATTTGTAATCTTGTTTTCCAGGGAAGAGGTGAGAATGCGCGACTGAAAAGATGATTTGCTAGACTCCCTTTACGCAGAAACTCATACACCAAAAGCAGAGTGGTTACTGAGATTTTAATAGCCCTACGCAAACCTAAAAAATAGACCTCTAATAATAAGTATAAAAAAAGTCTTTTAATAAGAAGTATTAAAAAATTAAATTAAATATATACCTATTAACAAATATTAGAAAAAATAGGTCCCTAATAACAAGTATTGATAAAAAAATAATCTTTAATAATAAATATTGCAGAAAAAAATTTAAGAGTAAACCTCTAATTAAAAATATTGTGATAAATCTAACATCTAATAACAAATATTGAAAAAACATGATCCTAATAATAATTATTGAAAAAATAGACCTCTTATATAAGTATTAGGAAAAAAAGGAACCTAATAACAAATATATTGAAAAAATAATTCTCTTGTAATAAATATCAAAAATAAATTTTAAAATTACTCTTAATAACAAGTATTAGAAAAAAAATTGTGACTCTAATAACAAATAATGAAAATAAATAATTTTTTTTGATGTAAAAAGGAATGCAACTACGAGCCTCGTTAAAAAACACCCTAAACCTAATTGGAGGAAAAGAGTATTCGTAGCGGCATTAAACAAATTTAAACAAAAACTTAAACCCCTAAAACATCAAGCCAAACCTATGGACTTGTCCCGATCAAGTAAAATCCGAACTGCATTAGGTGGTTCCAAGAACACTCGCACTAAATCCTCAGTATTTCGCATGATCTTAGCCAACAGATCTGCTACTCCATTAGCCTCTCTTCCCGCATGCACAATCCTAACGTCCCATGTACGTACAATCAGCTCACTGATCAGAAGAACAAGATTGCGATGGGCGATGTCAACCAACAACCCTTGTATCAAAGCCACAGCTGTAGTGCTGTCAAGTTCAAGCACCACCTTACGGTACCCTAATTCTCAGGCTAATGTTAAACCGTCAAAAGCAGCCCACAATTCCGTGCAGATCACCGAGCAACGGCCAATGCATCGCCCAACACCACGAATCCACTCACTGTCAGCGTCCCGGATGATTCCTCCAGCGGTTGCAACCAAAGGATTTCCTCCCACCGCTCCATCCTTCATCCGGTCGGCACCATTATTTACACAACCCTCTTCGCTGCTGTTGTTTGCGTATTTCCATAGCAACCACAATTTCCTTTGCATACGCCACACAGTAATCCACAACGTTACCAACTAATTCTCTTCCACTATCAAACACAAAAACATATCGTCTCTTCCAAAGGATCCAACAAGTTGTTGCAAACAAAATCGTCCACCAATTACTATTACTCTTCAAGTTGGCTTGTAACCAATCGTGATTACTTCCGTTAAAGAAGCTACGCCATTGTCGCGACCTCTTTCAAAAAACGCGATTTTTAGGGTGAAAAATGTTCGATGATTGATTTTCAACAATATGAATTTTATTAATCTCGAAAAATCCAAATTTTAGGAAAACATAATTTAATTTTGAAAAAAAGGTTGACTTGGAGTCGCCACCGGCCACTTAGGTAGGCCAGACACCATAAAAATAAACCAGAGATTCGTTTTAAAAATATTGGGTTCGGGAGTCGGTTACGTGTAAGGACGACCCTTACAAACGCCCAAAAATTGGTACCTTAAAAAAACATCACGTGGCATTGACATTTTGAAGAAAGATATTAATTTAATTTCCATTGTTAAATGAACATTATTTGAATTTGGATATCCTTTTGATTTAGAAGTTACACCACTTTTAAACTTGAGTTGATCGAGACGTCCTCTAGATAGGAAACCTCACCCAAATTTAAAAGAATGTAACTTCCGCCTCAAAAGGCTAAAGTAAAATGCATGATTATTTTTTATCTTGTTCATTTTAAGTTCTAATCCTAGAAAAGGCTCCATTACTTAAGTTTTTTAAAAACCTAAGTTACTAGCATTTACTAGTTATTTACCTATTCATTTTTAATTCTAAACCTAAGTTTTTATCAAAATTCTAAGTTTTTAATAACACATGAATTCGATGCCAAGGTACACTCTCTAGGTCAGCATCATAGTGCGTCACAACACCAACCTCTTTAGTGTATCCGAGACATAAGATTCACATGCTATGTTACTAAATTTTCTCCCTAATTAAATTAAATTAATTAATTTAAGTGACTAATCCTAAAAAAGGCACTAAATTAATTAACCTAAGTTTATTAGGTGACCTTCCTAAAATATGCTATGCAAAACAAAATAAAATAAAAAAAGGCAAGATAAAGGAACTTCAATTTTTATTAGAATCATGGTACATCATATTACATCAAAAATTTCTCTTCACATGAGTACAAAAGGGACTTGTATAAAAAAGGAGATCAAAAAAGGGACTCGAGAACAAACCTTAAGCGAAAGATAGAACTTAATTAAAAAAGAAATTAATCTTTAAAGTTTTAGAAATTTTTTAATTAAAATTAATTAATTAAATTTTCTTAACTTCAAAATTTTAATCAAATCATAATTAAGGTCTAACTTAGAGAATTTTAGGTTCAAAGGTTTAATGTTGGATTAGTTTAAACCTAATTAAGTTAATTTTTAAATCTTATCTTAGAAATTTTAGATTAATTAAAATAACTTCTGAATTTTAAGAATTTAATTTTAACTTAATTAAAGTTTTGGTGAGATTAAGGTTTATTAGACTTAATTAATTTTAAATCTTAACATTTTAGAAATTAATTAGAATTAATTAAATTAATTAATTAAAATTATCTTTCCAATTTTTTAAGAATTTAAACCTAATTAAAGTCTAAGTTGGGTGAATGTTTTAAGGCTTAAGGCTAACTAGACCTAATTAAGGAAATTAATTTTTAAACCTTAGAAATTAATTAAAATTAATTAAAAAATTAATTAAAATTATTTTTTAATTTTTAAGAATTTTAAAAACCTAATTAAAGTCTAATTTGGTGAGTGTTTTGAAGTTTAAGGGCAAAACTAGGCCTAATTTAGTTTAATTAATCTTAAAAACTTATTTCCTAGAAATTAATTAAAATAATTAATTAAAATTATTTTCTAATTTTTTAAGAATTAAATTAAACCTATTAGACTCTAATTTTTAAGGCTTGGGTTAAATTAATTTATATTAGATTTAAACTAGATTAAAATAATTTTAAAGTTTGTTAAAATTTTAATTAAACCTTAAATTGAGACTTAATTAAATTTTTTAAAGTCTCTAAAATTAATTTCTTGACCTAATTAAATCTAAAATTAAATTAATTTTAATCCTAAAAGCCTAATTAGGGACTTAATTAAGATCCTAGGGGCTTAATTGAACTAAATCTAAAGTCCTAAGGGCTTAATTGAGGTTCTAGGGACTTAATTGTAATCCAGGTCGAACTAGGGGGGACCTAAAGGGTAAATAACCCTAAATGATTTAAAAGACGCAGATCCGGGTTGAACCCGGATCCGGCCCACTAACCCGCACCTAAAAACGGCACCGTATTGCTATATGCTAAACCCCCCCTTGCCGAGTTGGATCGACCATTTGGACCGAGTCCAACTCGGCCCAACTCACTGCTTCCAAATTTTCTCTGAAACAAACACAAAAAACCCAGAAACTAACCCCCCAAGTGGATCAAAGAGGCTAGAAGATGATGAACAACTTGAGTGTTCATGAAGAACACGAAAAACACGGCCACCAACCGCCGCCTGCGCCGCCGTGAGATCCGAAGGGCCACCGTGGGGCGTCGCTCCGGTGAGTTTTCCGGCCACCGTTAGAGGACCGTTTCCGATGCCGGAAACTAATTCTGACGCCGGCGAAACACCGGCAACCTCGAAAAACCTAAAATAAAGCTCGAAAATCCCTAATTTAGGATCTAACCAACCCTAACCCGATCAAAATCAACCTAAAACCCAGAAACGTTCGGCTAAAACACCCTAAATCTACCGGAATCAGAACCAGAACACCACCATCAAGTCTCAAACGATCAAGCCAAGGAGAAACATAAATGGAAATGAAAAAGGGACTCACCTCAAGCAATCAAACCGCTGATCGAAATCTGCAAACTCCCAAAGCTTTCGTCGATTCAAACTCCAGAAAACTCCCGTTCAAATCCAAAAATTCCTCCCCCTTCACTGTTGATCGAATCCCTATTTAAAGGGATTCGATTCAACACTCCCACTTGAATTCAAACACTCAAAATCCCTCAAGAATCTCAACTAATCCTCAACCTAACCTTATCTAATCTCTACAAAACCGGTACCAAGTTCTTCACGTTTCTGTTTTCGCAATTTTCAGTTTTTCCTTTTTTTTTGACTTTTTTAATATTATATTATATATTATTATATATTATTTATTTATATATTATTATTATATATAAAATTATTTCGTATTGACAGCTGCCCCTCTTTGCTCAATGCTGCAGAGCAGGAGATGGGCAAAGACTGAGAAACACGAATTCTGTAAACCTTAAAGCCCGAGGCAGTTCTTCCCACTTAGAAATTCCTCAAACTTAACATCATGCCCGAAGGATTTAACATCAAAAAGGGTTCCATTCTCCGTATGCACGAACGGATGTGCAGGTTCTATTCTCCGAATGCTCGAATAGATAAGCAGGTTTTATTCTCCGAATGCTCGAATAGATAAGCAGGTTCAAAAAGGGTTCCATTCTCCGAATGCACGAATGGATATGCAGGTTCTATTCTCCGAAAGCTCAAATAGATAAGCAGCCTCAAAAAAGGTTCCATTCTCCGAATGCACGAATGGATATGCAGGTTCTATTCTCCGAGTGCTCGAATAGATAAGCAGCTTCAAAAAGGATTCCATTCTCCGAATGCATGAATGGATATGCAGGTTCTATTCTCCGAATGCTCGAATAGATAAGCAGGTTCTATTCTCCGAATGCTCGAATAGATAAGCAGCTTCAAAAATGGTTCCATTCTCCGAATGCACGAATGGATATGCAGGTTCTATTCTCCGAATGCTCGAATAGATAAGCAGCTTCAAAAATGGTTCCATTCTCTGAATGCACGAATGGATATGCAGGTTCTATTCTCCGAATGCTCGAATAGATAAGCATGTTCAAAAAAGGGTTCCATTCTCCGAATGCACGAATGGATGTGCAGGTTCTATTCTCCGAATGCTCGAATAAATAAGCAGGTTCAAAAAGGGTTCCATTCTCCTAATGCACGAATGGATATGCAGGTTCTATTCTCCGAATGCTCGAATAGGTAAGCAGGTTCTGAAATGTCTTTTCTCGAAATCTTTTCTTGTCCTGATCTGGATTGCTTTGTTGATTTGTAAATTCCTGTTAAAATTAACAACAAAGATGTTTTGAATGCATGAGTTAACATGTTTTACCATGTGGATGCCTAACCCTATGATGCATGAGTATGGCCTTGAAAGGCGGGTATTATCAGTCAATTTGCCACTCTAAAGGGGCTGATCGACTCTTCTCCTTCTCTTCTGCATTCGAGGTTTTTGTTTCACATAACGGGGGTAAAGCTTCCTCTTTAAAAGCTATTCCGAGACGTTCTTTCTAGCCAAATTTCGTCTAAAAATCGGAACATGTTTGTACTCCGTTATTTTAATCCGGAGAAACAAATCTTACCTGTTATCTTGAAACATAGTAATGCCAAAAGATCTTCTGTATTAATTCATTCATGTTAAATTATTAGCATGATGCTTTGGGCAAAATTGAAGGCTCAAATGAAGGGAATGAGTATTTTTATTAAAGCTTCTCATAGATTCAACATAACAAACAAGGCAAGATAATTCAAAAGGAAAAGAAAGGAACAAAATGCAAATTCCCAAACGCTCATCACATGCGTTCATCCAGGCCTTTTCCCGAGATATAGATTCAAAAATGAGCTACTCGTCTAGCCATCTTTCAAATGAGGATCCAACTTTGCAAACGTGAAGATCCTTCCATATTGCTTGGTAACTGAGAAGCAGGGATCATCAGATGCCTATTTTATTCATCTGGGCCGCCATTACTGGTTTTCGACCCAAACCCTCCGTTGGTGTCGAGACGCCCTTTACGGGTTTTCATCTCAACCCCTCCTTTCTTTTAGTCATCTTTTTCGTGAAGCGCCCTTTCGGGTTGTCGCTTCATTTTTTCCTTTTCTCTTTCTTTTTCTGTTCTCTTTTTTTTATCTCTTTTTTCTTTTCCTTCAGGCGTAGTATCTCTTAACTGAATCAGAATTTACTGGTTTGCCTAACTCTTGTCCATCCATTTCAGTCAAGATTAGTGCGCCTCCGGAGAAGGCCTTTTTGACAACGTAAGGAAGGCCCTTCCCAATTTGGCATCCATTTTCCCCGAAAATCTCGGTGTATGGACAAGATCTTTTTCAGCACTAGATCCCCTTCTCGGAATACTCGTAGTCGAACTTTCTTGTCGTAAGCCCGGATCATCCATTTCTGATACATTTGGCTGTGGCAGATAGCTTTCAACCGCTTTTCTTCGATTAGATTCAACTGATCCAAACGAATCTGTATCCACTCTGCATCACTTAGCTTTACCTCTGATAATACTCGAAGAGATGGGATTTCAACTTCAAGAGGTAATACGGCCTCAGTACCGTATACTAGGGAGTATGGTGTTACCCCGGTAGATGTTCTGATTGAAGTCCGATATGTAAATAAGGCAAAAGAAAGCCTTTCATACCAATCTTTGTAAGTTTCAGTCATCTTGGATATGATCCTCTTAATGTTCTTGTTTGCTGCCTCAACGGCTCCATTCATCTTTGGCCGGTATGCTACTGATTTGTGATGAATTATTTTAAACTGCTCACAGGTTTCTGCTATCAATCTATTGTTGAAATTGGTAGCATTATCTATGATGATTCGCTCTGGTAGACCATACCGACAAATAATCTCTTTTTTCAAGAACTTGCAAACTGTTGTTCTTGTGATGTTAGCATAGGAGACAACTTCTATCCACTTAGTGAAGTAATCAATGGCCACCAAGATAAAGCGATGCCCATTTGAAGCCTTTGGGTGAATTTTCCGGATTACATCTAATCCCCAAACAGCAAAAGGCCAAGGCGAATTCATTGTATGTAACGGTACTGGCGGAGAGTTAATTTTATCTGCATAGATCTGGCATTTGTGACACTTTTTGGCATATTCTATGCAATCCTCTTCCATAGTAGACCAGTAATATCCATATCTCATTATCTTACGTGCCATCGAGAGACCATTAGCATGCGTTCCGCAAATTCCGTCATGCATCTCTTCCAAGATACTTTTTGCCTCATTGGCATTGACACATCTTAGCAACACTTGATCTCTGCTCTTTCTGTACAAGACGTCACCATCGAGTACGTATGTAGCAGCCATTCTTCTGATCGTTCTCTTTTCGACGTCGTTAGCTCCAAACGGGTAAGCTTGGAATTTGATGCATTACAGAATGTCAAAATACCAAGGATTGCCATCCTCTTCTTCCAAGTTACAGCAATGAGCATATGTTTCATAGCTCTGCATCCGGATTAACATCATATCTTCAGGTCTATTTGCTTGGAAAACTGAGGCCAATGTAGCTAAAGCATCTGCCATCTAGTTGTCTTCTCTAGGAAGGTAAACGAATGTTACTTCTTCAAATTCTTCAATTAATTCTAGAATCAACTTTCGATATTCTACCAACTTCACGTCTTTGGTTTCCCATTCTCCACGTAGTTGATAAATAACTAAAGCTGAATCCCCGTATACCTTCAAGGCTTTTATTTTTCGATCTATGGTAGCCTTCAATCCCATGACACATGCTTCGTATTCGGCCATATTATTAGTGCACAAGAATTCCAACTTGCTCGTGAGAGGGTAATGTACACCATCCGGAGATATCAGCACAGCTCCGATTCCCCTTTTGAGGGCATTGACTGCCCCATCAAAATATAATTTCCATTTTTCTGTTTCTTTGTTTTCTTCGACGGAAATAGTCATCACATCCTCATCAGGAAAATCGAAGCTTAGAGGTTCATAATCATCCGAGGCTCTACTCGCGAGAAAGTCTGCTATGGCACTTCCCTTGATTGTCTTCTGGCTGACATATACTATGTCAAATTCGGACAACAACATTTGCCATCGGGCTAACCTTCCAGTTAACGCGGGTGCTTCCATTAGAAACTTCAAAGGGTCGAGTTTTGAGATCAAACACGTGGTGTGATATAGCAAATATTGCCTAAGCCGACGAGTAATCCAAACGAGTGCACAACACATCTTTTGGATAAATGGGTATCGTGCCTCGCATTCGGTGAATTTTTTACTCAGGTAATAAATTGCTCTTTCCTTCTTCCCACTATCATCATGTTGCCCTAGTACGCATCCCACGGAATTTTCGAACACCGTCAGGTAAAGAATTAATGGTCTCCTAGGAATTGGTGCCACCAATATTGACGCGTTGGACAAATATTGTTTGATTTTGTCCAATGCTTCCTGACATTCATCATTCTATTCGCCTGGGTTGTTCTTCCGAAGCAATTTAAAAACAGGATCACACTTGTCGGTTAACTGAGAGATGAACCGAGACACATAGTTTAATCTCCTAAGGAAACCTCGAACCTCTTTCTGTATTTTTGGAGGTGGCAGACTCTGAATTGCCTTGACCTTATCAGGATCGATTTCGATGCCCCTTTGACTGACAACGAAACCAAGTAGCTTGCCGGATGTAACCCCAAACGTACATTTATTAGGGTTAAGCTTCAGCTGATACTTTCGTAGCCTTTGGAACAACTTTTTCAAATCCTGCACATGTCCATCTATTGTTTGGGACTTAGCTATCATATCGTCCACATAAACTTCGATTTCTTTGTGCATCATGTTGTGAAAGAGTGTCACCATAGCTCTTTGATATGTGGCCCTGGCGTTTTTCAACCCAAAAGGCATAACTTTATAGCAGAACGTGCCCCAGAGTATGGTAAAAGTGGTCTTCTCCATGTCTTCCGGATTCATCTTGATCTGATTGTAACCCGAGAACCCATCCATGAAGAAGAACCATGAATACCCTGAGGTATTATCCACTAGAACATCGATATGAGGTAGAGGGAAATTGTCTTTCGGGCTCGCCCTGTTCAAATCCCTATAATCCATACACATTCAAACTTTCCCATCTTTCTTAGGCACGGGGACTATGTTCGCTACCCATTCTGGATATGCTGCCACCTGTAGGAAGCCTGCATCAATCTACTTTTGCACTTCTTCCTTGATTTTCAATAACATCTTAGGTCTCAATCGTCTGAGTTTCTGTTGTATAGGCTTGCAATCTGGCCTAATGAGCAATTTATGGACCACGATATCGGTATTTAATCCCGGCATATCCTGATAGGACCATGCGAAGACATCGTTGAACTCTCGCAATAAATCTATCAACTTCTGTTTTGCCCCTAGCGGGAATGCTGCTTCGATCATAACTTCCTTTTTCTCTTCTTCTGTGCCCAAATTTAGAGTTTCTATCTCTTCTTTGAGGGGCATGATTTGCTTATCCTCCTGCTCCACCAACCTTAACAATTCTTCAGGAATCTCGTAGTCTGCATTGTCTTCACACTCATTGATTTCCGTTAGACAAGAGATCCTTTTCAAATCTATTTCGGGTTTAGGCCCGGAATCATACATGTGATCATTGTTCAGAAACCTGTAAAGAAGAAATTGTATAGTTGGATGGGAATAATAGATGAATAAGGATGAAATGAATGAAGCGAATGAAAGAAAAGAAAAATATTTGTCATTGTTGAAAGGGAAAAAGCATCTTTATTTGCTAAATGAAAAAAAACATGAAAAAGCCCTTTACAGAAAATTTCCTACACTCGCGGGTAAAAGTATAGGGTGGTTTATGGCATTACTCTGTTTTATAAACTACAGGTAAATCCTCTATAGTCCAGTTGTTCAGAGTCTCGCCAGGGAGGCACGGACGAATCCTATCCAGCATATTCATCCTTGGGCCCTCGGAGATCCCTCCTACCATTAATCCCTTAAATGTTTCCCCAAAAATTTCCTTTTCCTGCAACCTGATAGCTTCTAGGCGATTCCTTTCTGCTTGCTCAGTGACATTCACAAACCCGTGGGAGATGAAGTCGATTTTTGCATTTAAAGAAGTCGGCTTTCTGGCTGCGATTCTTCCATGTTTGTTCCAATATGCCTCGATCGAGAAGCCTAACCCGGCTCGCCCTTTCTTCATGACCACGGGCCTCGGGCGTAAGCTCCCTTGTAGTCTTCTTCCTAGCTCTCTTCCGGCTTTGGCTCCTTTACCGAGGGTCTATTTGACGGTCATCTCGGTACCACTTGACAGTTTTGGACATAGGAATGTCGCACCTTCAGCTACAAATGCGGCATTGATAAATTCTAAGGCCCGGAAAGAACACTCTAGCGCCTCCTCGTTTGCTTGCACATACGGTGTATCTGTAGTGACGGATGCGATGATATCCTCCTCTGCCCCAACACATACGAGCTTGCCATCTACTACAAATTTCAGTTTCTGGTGTAGTAATGACGGCACTGCCCCGACAGAATGAATCCAAGGTCGGCCTAGCAAACAATTGTAGGTGGGCCTAATATCCATTACAACAAAGTCTATGTTGTATACGGATGGCCCAATTAGCAACGGGACTTCAATCCGTCCCAACACGTCCCTTGTGTTCCCATCGAAGGCTCTGACCACGTTCTGATAACTCTTCATGTGTGCGACATCAATAGGCAACCTTTGCAGAGTTGCCATGGGTAATACGTTCAAAGATGAACCATTATCGATTAGAACTCCCGGCACCACATGACCCTTGCAGTGGGTCGTAATGTTTAAGGCTTTGATAGACCCCATTCCTCCATCAGGGATCTCATCATCGGTGAACGTTATGTAGTTGTCTGCGATGATGTGATTAACGATTCGGTCCAATTTGTTCACCGATATATCTTTCGGGACAAAAGTTTGATTTAACACTTTTAAAAAGGCGTCACGGTGCCCCTCCGAGCTTAGCAGTAAGTCGAGGATGGAGATTCTAGCGGGCTGTTTCTTCAACTGCTCCACTATACTATTCTCACTATGCTTTAGGAATCGCAGAAATTCATGCGCTTGCTCCTCGGTGACAGGTTCATTCACCTTCGAAGTTGGATCCGTGAAGATCTTTTTCTTCTCCGCAAACTTTGTTTGATCCTCTTCCTGAGCCGGTGAGTAACATCTCCCACTCCTCGTGAAATAACCCACTTCATTCACTGGTTCCTCTCTCTCAGTAGTTCCTGATTTCTCTGATTGTACCTCTTCGACGGGCTTTGAACCACTCGGCCCGGCCACACTCGCAGCGTAATTCCATGGGACCCTTCGTGTATCCTTAAACGGGAAGGGTGGCGGAGGGGTAATTACTATGCGAGGAGCACTTACTGACCCGGCTGGGTTGTTGCCCCTTGGTTGGGCTGAGATGACTAGCGGCCTGCTCGCACTGTATCTTGGCCCGGTATCCTCAGATGCACATACGTCTATCATTTTCCGCCCATTTTCCTTGGCAAAGAATTCGACCTCTTTATTGTCCATCATTCTTTGTAACAAGGCCTTGAAGTCATCACACTGCTGGACTGTATGCCCGCACTCTTGGTGGAATTCGCAATATGGGCCTTCCTCGGTAGATTCCTTCATTTGCATCCCATGACAGATGAGCCCATTATCAAACAACTGTTGAAAAACCCATTTTAAGGATGATCGGATTTCTGACCCCCTAATTTTAACTTGTCTCGCTTGATCTTCCTCGATTGCATTCACACCCCGACCGCCATGATTCGGGAGTGGGTTTGTCGAGACACTGGGTTCATCGAATTTCAGAACCCTGGTATTTATCATATTTTGGACGATCCTCTTGAAGGCCGTGCAATTCTCGATGCTATGCCCCTGAACGTTGGAATGATATGCACACTGAGCCTTCGAGTCATACCAGTGTGGGTAGGGGGGTTTGAGCGGAACGATAACGTATGGGCGAATCAGATCAGCGTCGTGCAGCTGAGTGTACAACTCAGCATACGTGACTGGGATTGGTGAGAAATTTGGCTTTTCCCACCTTGAGTTCTTCTTGTTTGAACCCTGTGAGCCATCTGCCCCTGACCCGGGTTTGGAGATCGTCACATTCTTCGGGGGTTCATATACCACAGCGTTGTTTACTTCCTTATCTTTCTTCTTGGAATTCTTCTTCGAATTATCAGATCCTTCGATCCTCCCACTTTTGATAGCTGCTTCCACCAACTCTCCGGTGGCAACTATTTGGGAGAAACTTTGTATTGAGGTGCTTGTGAAGAGACGTTCATACATCGGACCCTTCAATGTTTCTACAAACATGTGAGTCATCTCCCGTTCGATTAACGGAGGCTGCACCTGAGAGGCCAGATCTCTCCATCTATGGGCGTATTGTCGGAATGTTTCATTGGACTTTTGCCCCATTTGCTACAACATGACTCTGGTGGGCCCCATCTCTGTGACATGTTTGTAATTCTCCATAAATGCGTGATAAAGGTCCTTCCAGGATTTTATATTCTCCCGACTGAGTTGTGTGTACCATCGGATAGCAGATCCCGTCAAACTATCCTGAAAGCAATGGATAAGCAGCTTCTCATCCTTGCTGAAAGCGGCCATCTTTCTACAGTACATCGTCATGTGGGCGCTCGGACAAGATGTCCCATCGTACTTTTCGAAGTCGGGCATTTTGAATTTTGGCGGCAGAACCAAATCAGAGACCAGGCTGAGTTCGAACGCATGTGTGCTTTTATCCACCGGCCCTTAGACTTGAATTTGCTGGATCTTGGCTTCGAGATCCTTGAAGTGATCAACATACTTCTTCTCCATTTCTTGTCGCATTTTCTCCACTTCGTTCATAAAGTTGAGATCTGGGACTTCATCAGTATTCGGAGAAAACTCTTCAACTTCCACGGGGTGACTCGTGGATGTCCCTACTGCATTGAACTATACTTTCCCCGGGACTGAATGCACTTCCGGTTGCCCCCTAGTTGTCGTTTCTACCTGCCCTTCAGCTTCATCTCCCATTTCTATCGACGCCTTACCTCTGTCATCCTGCCTCGGCCCCAATAGAGCAGCCATCTGACTGATAATATCGGTCTGAATTTTAGCAAAGCCCTCTTTCATGCCAGTCTCTATCGTATCTAAACGATTTGCAAATGCGACATGGTTATCCTCTAGTCTTTGTAGTCTTTCTTCCATTGCTAATCTCTTGGTGCACGAGCGCGTCAAATACGTGTATAGTATGTTTGCTATTTTTTAAAATTCACTGCCATAAAACCTTTGTTATTAAACTTTATTTTTAATTAATAATAATGCACATGATGTATGAATGCATGAATGCATGAATGCAAGCGGGTATTAAATTCAAAAAACAATCTCTTAAAAACATCCGTCTGTGCAAAAAAGATTCACTACAACTTTAAAGATAACTACAGAAAACTGTTGGCCCTACTCCCTAAGTTGGTCAATTCATTAAGTATGCGGACGATGGCTTTTCCATGTAATTCCCCGACGTTTGGCTGGTCTAGAAGAGCTGTCGCTTCTCCTGATAATATCTGTACATACGATGCGATGTTTCTGACTCGACCTTTGAAGCTGACTAACTCACTGTTCTGACTCTGGACTGTGCATTGAGCTGCCTCATACTTAGCCTTCCATGCTTCTCTGGCATTCTGACTCAGAGCTCCCTTGAAGTCGACTAACTTTTCTCGCAACTCCTATACTTGGCCCTCAAGTGAGATAATATTTTGCTGAAGTTCCTCTTTCTCTTCCTCCATTTTGACTTTATCTTCGTTGTGATACTTAGCCACCAGTTCTTCTAACTGCGTTACCTGGGTTGTCAACTCGTGGATCGTCGCTCGGTCTTTGTCTGATGTCTTCTTGGCTTTGGAGCTTACCTCTTTTGCCTCACGGTATTTCCTTTCGTAGAGCTTCTTGTACTCCTCCTTTTCTTTCAAAGCCTTGTTCAAACGGTCCGTACTATCCCCGACACTTTCCATTTTCCTTTTATGCCCCCCGGACATTGGTATTACTTGCGTTTCTCTCAACTCTTGACGCAGCTTCTCGATTTGTGTTGCCATATCCCTTTCTCTCCTTTCATGGGTTTGTACTTGGTACTTCGTAAGGTTCAACTCCTGTGTGAGCTCGTAAATCTGCTTATCTCGCCTCTGAGAATCCAAGTCCCGGTCCTCCTTGAGTTTTTCTAAAGCTGACGGTGCCTCTAGGATTACCTTGCTTGAAGACGGTCCCTCATCCCTCGGTACTCCTCGAAAGACTCCATCATTCGCCCTTCGTTCTCTCCACTCATCGTATCGGGCCATGATTTCAAACTCTCTATAGGGCTGAACCCTCCTAGGTGAGTCCCAAGCCTTCACAATCTGGGCTAACTTAGATCTGTATCCCTCACTCTGGTGTGAAAAACCGAAACTGGCCATTCCCGCTGTGGCTGGAATAAACTATCTCGAATTGAATTGCCTTGAGACTAGTAAAGGGCAGTAAGCCATTCCACCCCATATACTTGCTAACGGGATCCAATCGCAGTCTCCGCAAAGACCGGAAAGTCGACCCTCTATTCAACCAACAGGCCTTCCAGACGATATCCGAGTCTGTCAAATTTCAGAAAAGCTCACTCCACTGGGCTTCAGTCTTCTTCTCCACAATACAACTCTTTAAATGCTCCTCGATAGGTGAGTAGGTAGTCCTGAACCTTAGGGCGCTGTACGGAGAGTTCCAACGGTGGCCTTTGAACCAAACCTTTAAAAGTTGCGCGCATCCCCAAAATCTTCCTTCGCTGGCCCTCTTACACACGATGAGTGATCGATAAGTCTCGGCTAGTATGGTTGGCACCGGATTTACTCCCTTGGACAACTTCTCGAACAAACCGACCATGGATGGGTCTATGTGCTCGGGAGTTCTAGGAAATAGCACTAACCCGTATATGCAAAGAGCGTACAACCTTCTTGCCTTAGTGGGCTCCTCGCTGCTCGCAGCTATCAAATCCTTAAAGACCTTCCAGCTCACTCTCTGACTCTCTTCGCTTAGATCCTCGTGACCCGTCACCTTCCGGTCCCAAAACTCTTTGTCCTTCCAGGTGATTTGCATCAGCTTCTTCTTAAAGCCCGAAGTGCTGTTGGGCTTGACATAAATCCTATCATACTTAATCACTGGACAGTTGATCAGAACCTCGTACTCCTCTAGCGTGGGTGTCATGTCTATCTTCCCAAAGGTGAAGCAATTGTAGGCTGGATTCCAGAATTGCACCATCACCCTCATTAAGTGCCTATCAACGGGGACCTTCACTAACAAGGCGATATCCCCAAACTCCTTCTTGAACTGACTCCTCATGTCGTCACTCCATTGTTCCCATACCTCTTGGACCTCGGAGAGACAAAGACTTTGATTCGTGCTCATTCTGACATACCTGTTTAGTGTAGAGGCACTCCCTATCGGCAAACTATCACCTTTCTCATGCTGAACTGATTCAGACCAAGTCCAGACTTCTGTGTTATCTTCGCCTATAATGATCCCTTCTGACATTATTGGACACTTCTAACTTTATTGTTTTCTAAATTAATACCTATGCAAATATGCCAAGCATAAATAAATGCATAAAGAAAAGAAAAACAAAAAGGAAAGTGTTAATAGAATAAAGACAAAGATAAAGCAATAAGAAAGTGCTGGTAAAAAACATAACGCAAATAAAGTTAACCAAAAACAAGATAAAATGCGTAAAAATAACCATAGAACATGCTAGATTGCATAAAAATAACCAAAGAGCATGCTAAAGTACGCAAAATAACTAGAGAGCATGTTAACAGAGAAATCCTAAGTTTGGCGGCATTTCGGCAGCATACCGCCTTATCTTACGGCTCCTGTCTGGCTCTAGAAGGGGTTGGTTTCTACTCTATATGCGGGTTTTTTGGTCTAGACACTGAGTTCCCGAACTGTCGTTACCGTCTACTACGACGATAAGACATCGATTCGGTGGTATAGGTCCCTTACAACGGAGGTGAAAACCACACGATGCGTAAGGTTAGTATACCGGAAGCAGATAAAAATCCGAAACTCGGAGCTGGAAAACATCACGTCGGATAATATCTAACTCCCACTTAAGGGTGAAAGCTCGGGTCGAGAGCTTATGCATGAATGACAAGATATAAAAGTAAAACGTTATCCTCATTCAAATAATGTTCACTTAAAAATAAAAAAATTAAAATAATATCTAACTCCAAAATGCCAAAACGCCACATAAAGTTTGAAAACAATTAGGTCTGACTCACTAAAAAATAATTTTTAAAGTCCCCAGCGGAGTCGCCAAGCTGTCACGACCTCTTTCAAAAAACGCGATTTTTAGGGTAAAAATGTTCGACGATTGGTTTTCAAAAATATGAATTTTATTAATCTCAAAAAATCCAAATTTTAGGAAAACATAATTTAATTTTGAAAAAAAGGTTGACTTGGAGTCGCCACCGGCCACTTAGGTAGGTCAGACACCATAAAAATAAACCAGAGATTCGTTTTAAAAATATTGGGTTCGGGAGTCGGTTACGTGTAAGGACGACCCTTACAAACGCCCAAAAATTGGTACCTTAAAAAAACATCACGTGGCATTGACATTTTGAAGAAAGATATTAATTTAATTTCCATTGTTAAATGAACATTATTTGAATTTGGATATCCTTTTGATTTAGAAGTTACACCACTTTTAAACTTGAGTTGATCGAGACGTCCTCTAGATAGGAAACCTCACCCAAATTTAAAAGAATGTAACTTCCGCCTCAAAAGGCTAAAGTAAAATGCATGATTATTTTTTATCTTGTTCATTTTAAGTTCTAATCCTAGAAAAAGCTCCATTACTTAAGTTTTTTAAAAACCTAAGTTACTAGCATTTACTAGTTATTTACCTATTCATTTTTAATTCTAAACCTAAGTTTTTATCAAAATTCTAAGTTTTTAATAACACATGAATTCGATGCCAAGGTACACTCTCTAGGTCAGCATCATAGTGCGTCACAACACCAACCTCTTTAGTGTATCCGAGACATAAGATTCACATGCTATGTTACTAAATTTTCTCCCTAATTAAATTAAATTAATTAATTTAAGTGACTAATCCTAAAAAAGACACTAAATTAATTAACCTAAGTTTATTAGGTGACCTTCCTAAAATATGCTATGCAAAACAACATAAAATAAAAAAAGGGCAAGATAAAGGAACTTCAATTTTTATTAGAATCATGGTACATCATATTACATCAAAAATTTCTCTTCACATGAGTACAAAAGGGACTTGTATAAAAAAGGAGATCAAAAAAGGGACTCGAGAACAAACCTTGAGCGAAAGATAGAACTTAATTAAAAAAGAATTAATCTTTAAAGTTTTAGAAATTTTTTAATTAAAATTAATTAATTAAATTTTCTTAACTCCAAATTTTAATCAAATCATAATTAAGGTCTAACTTAGTTAATTTTAGGTTCAAAGGTTTAATGTTGGATTAGTTTAAACCTAATTAAGTTAATTTTTAAATCTTATCTTAGAAATTTTAGATTAATTAAAATAACTTCTGAATTTTAAGAATTTAATTTTAACTTAATTAAAGTTTTGGTGAGATTAAGGTTTATTAGACTTAATTAATTTTAAATCTTAATATTTTAGAAATTAATTAGAATTAATTAAATTAATTAATTAAAAGTATCTTTCCAATTTTTTAAGAATTTAAACCTAATTAAAGTCTAAGTTGGGTGAATGTTTTAAGGCTTAAGGCTAACTAGACCTAATTAAGAAAATTAATTTTTAAACCTTAGAAATTAATTAAAATTAATTAAAAAATTAATTAAAATTATTTTCTAATTTTTAAGAATTTTAAAAACCTAATTAAAGTCTAATTTGGTGAGTGTTTTGAAGTTTAAGGGCAAAACTAGGCCTAATTTAGTTTAATTAATCTTAAAAACTTATTTCCTAGAAATTAATTAAAATTAATTAAAATAATTAATTAAAATTATTTTCTAATTTTTTAAGAATTAAATTAAACCTATTAGACTCTAATTTTTAAGGCTTGGGTTAAATTAATTTATATTAGATTTAAACTAGATTAAACTAATTTTAAAGTTTGTTAAAATTTTAATTAAACCTTAAATTAAGACTTAATTAAATTTTTTAAAGTCTCTAAAATTAATTTCTTGACCTAATTAAATCTAAAATTAAATTAATTTTAATCCTAATGGTGGAATGGGGTCTATCAAAGCCTTAAACATTACGACCCACTGCAAGGGTCATGTGGTGCCGGGAGTTCTAATCAATAACGGTTCAGCTTTGAACGTATTACCCATGGCAACTCTGTAAAGGTTGCCTATTAATGTCGCACACATGAAGAGTTATCAGAACGTGGTCAGAACTTTCGATGGGACCACAAGGGACGTGTTGAGACGGATTGAAGTCTCGTTGCTAATTGGGCCATCCGTATACAACATAGACTTTGTTGTAATGGATATTAGGCCCACCTACAATTGTTTGCTAGGCCGACCTTGGATTCATTCTGCCGGGGCAGTGCCGTCATCACTACACCAGAAACTGAAATTTGTAGTAGATGACAAGCTCGTATGTGTTGGGGCAGAGGAGGACATCATCGCATCCGTCACTACAGATACACCGTATGTGCAAGCAAACGAGGAGGCGCTAGAGTGTTCTTTCCGGGCCTTAGAATTTATCAATGCCGCATTTGTAGCTGAAGGTGCGACATTCCCATGTCCAAAACTGTCAAGCTGTACCGAGATGACCGTCAAACAGACCCTCGGTAAAAGAGCCAAAGCCGGAAGAGGGCTAGGAAGAAGACTACAAGGGAGCTTACGCCCGAGGCCCGTGGTCATGAAGAAAGGGCGAGCCGGGTTAGGCTTCTCGATCGAGGCATATTGGAACAAACATGGAAGAATCGCAGCCAGAAAGCCGACTTCTTTAAGTGCAAAAATCGACTTCATCTCCCACGGGTTTGTGAATGTCACTGAGCAAGCAGAAAGGAATCGCCTAGAAGCTATCAGGTTGCAGGAAGAGGAAATTTTTGGGGAAGCATTTGAGGGATTAATGGTAGGAGGGATCTCCGAGGGCCCAAGGATGAATATGCTGGATAGGATTCGTCCGTGCCTCCCTGGCGAGACTCTGAACAATTGGACTATAGAGGATTTACCTGTAGTTTATAAAACAGAGTAATGCCATAAACCACCCTATACTTTTGCCCGCGAGTGTAGGGAATTTTCTGTAAAGGGCTTTTTCATGTTTTTTTTCATTTAGCAAATAAAGATGCTCTTTCCCTTTCAACAATGGCAAATATTTTTCTTTTCTTTCATTCGCTTCATTCATTTCATCCTTATTCATCTATTATTCCCATCCAACTATACAATTTCTTCTTTACAGGTTTCTGAACAATGATCACATGTATGATTCCGGGCCTAAACCCGAAATAGATTTGAAAAGGATCTCTTGTCTAACGGAAATCAATGAGTGCGAAGACAATGCAGACTACGAGATTCCTGAAGAATTTTTAAGGTTGGTGGAGCAGGAGGATAAACAAATCATGCCCCTCAAATAAGAGATAGAAACTCTAAATTTGGGCACAGAAGAAGAGAAAAAAGAAATTATGATCGGAGCAGCATTCCCGCTAGGGGCAAAACAGAAGTTGATAGATTTATTGCGAGAGTTCAACGATGTCTTTGCATGGTCCTATCAGGATATGCCGGGATTAAATACCGATATCGTGGTCCATAAATTGCCCATCAGGCCAGATTGCAAGCCTATACAACAGAAACTCAGACGGTTGAGACTTGAGATGTTATTGAAAATTAAGGAAAAAGTGCAAAAGCAGATTGATGCAGGCTTCCTACATGTGGCAGCATATCCAGAATGGGTAGCGAACATAGTCCCCGTGCCTAAGAAAGATGGGAAAGTTCGAATATGTATGGATTATAGGGATTTGAACAGGGCGAGCCCGAAAGACAATTTCCCTCTACCTCATATCGATGTCCTAGTGGATAATACCTCGGGGCATTCATGGTTCTCCTTTATAGATGGGTTCTTGGGTTACAATTAGATCAAGATGAATCCGGAAGACATGGAGAAGACCACTTTTACCACACTCTGGGGCACGTTCTGCTATAAAGTTATGCCTTTTGGGTTGAAAAACGCCGGGGCCACATATCAAAGAGCTATGGTGACACTCTTTCACGACATGATGCACAAAGAAATCGAAGTTTATATGGACGATATGATAGCTAAGTCCCAAACAGTAGATGGACATGTGAAGGATTTGAAAAAGTTGTTCCAAAGGCTACGAAAGTATCAGCTGAAGCTTAAACCTAATAAATGTACGTTTGGGGTTACATCCGGCAAGCTACTTGGTTTCGTTGTCAGTCAAAGGGGCATCAAAATTGATCCTGATAAGGTCAAGGCAATTCAGAGTCTGCCACCTCCAAAAACACAGAAAGAGGTTCGAGGTTTCCTTGGGAGATTAAACTATGTGTCTCGGTTCATCTCTCAGTTAACCGACAAGTGTGATCTTGTTTTTAAATTGCTTCGGAAGAACAACCCAGGCGAATGGAATGATGAATGTCAGGAAGCATTGGACAAAATCAAACAATATTTGTCCAACGCGCCAATATTGGTGGCACCAGTTCCTGGGAGACCATTAATTCTTTACCTGACGGTGTTCGAAAATACCATGGGATGCATACTGGGGCAACATGATGATAGTGGGAAGAAGGAAAGAGCAATTTATTACCTGAGTAAAAAATTCACCGAATGCGAGGCACGATACCCACTTATCCAAAAGATGTGTTGTGCACTCGTTTGGGTTACTCGTCGGCTCAGGCAATATTTGCTATACCACACCACGTGTTTGATCTCAAAACTCGACCCTTTGAAGTTTCTAATGGAAGCACCCGCGTTAACTGGAAGGTTAGCCCGATGGCAAATGTTGTTGTCCGAATTTGACATAGTATATGTCAGCTAGAAGGCAATCAAGGGAAGTGCCATAGCAGACTTTCTCGCGAGTAGAGCCTCGGATGATTATGAACCTCTAAGCTTCGATTTTCCTGATGAGGATGTGATGACTATTTTCGTCGAAGAAAACAAAGAAACAGAAAAATGGAAATTATATTTCGATGGGGCAGTCAATGCCCTCGAAAGGGGAATCGGAGCTGTGCTGATATCTCCGGATGGTGCATATTACCCTCTCACGAGCAAGTTGGAATTCTTGTGCACTAATAATATGGCCGAATACGAAGCATGTGTCATGGGATTGAAGGCTGCCATAGATCGAAAAATAAAAGCCTTGAAGGTATACGGGGATTCAGCTTTAGTTATTTATCAACTACGTGGAGAATGGGAAACCAAAGACGCGAAGTTGGTAGAATATCGAAAGTTGATTCTAGAATTAATTGAAGAATTTGAAGAAGTAACATTCATTTACCTTCCTAGAGAATACAACCAGATGGCAGATGCTTTAGCTACACTGGCCTCAGTTTTCCAAGCAAATAGACCTGAAGATATGATGTTAATCCGGATGCAGAGCTATGAAACATATGCTCATTGCTGCAACTTGGAAGAAGAGGATGGCAATCCTTGGTATTTTGATATTCTGCAATACATCAAATTCCAAGCTTACCCGTTTGGAGCTAACGACGTCGAAAAGAGAACGATCAGAAGAATGACTGTTGCATACGTACTCGATGGTGACGTCTTGTACAGAAAGAGCAGAGATCAAGTGTTGCTAAGATGTGTCAATGCCAATGAGGTAAAAAGTATCTTGGAAGAGATGCATGACAGAATTTGCGGAACGCATGCTAATGGTCTCTCGATGGCACGTAAGATAATGAGATATGGATATTACTAGTCTACTATAGAGGAGGATTGCATAGAATATGCCAAAAAGTGTCACAAATGCCAGATCTATGCAGATAAAATTAACTCTCCGCCAGTACCGTTACATACAATGAATTTGCCTTGGCCTTTTGCTGTTTGAGGATTAGATGTAATCGGGCAGATTCACCCAAAGGCTTCAAATAGACATCGGTTTATCTTGGTGGCCATTGATTACTTCACTAAGTGGATAGAAGTTGTCTCCTATGCTAACATCACAAGAACAACAGTTTGCAAGTTCTTGAAAAAAGAGATTATTTGTCGGTATGGTCTACCAGAGCGAATCATCACGGATAATGCTACCAATTTCAACAATAGATTGATAGCAGAAACCTGTGAGTAGTTTAAAATAATTCATCACAACTCAGTAACATACCGGCCAAAGATGAATGGAGCCGTTGAGGTAGCAAACAAGAACATTAAGAGGATCATATCCAAGATGACTGAAACTTACAAAGATTGGCATGAAAGGCTTCCTTTTGCCTTATTTGCATATCGAACTTCAATCAGAACATCTACCGGGGCAACACCATACTCCCTAGTATACGGTACTGAGGTCGTATTACCTCTTGAAGTTGAAATCCCATCTCTTCGGGTATTATCAAAGGTAAAGCTAAGTGATGCAGAGTGGATACAGATTCGTTTGGATCAGTTGAATCTAATCGAAGAAAAGCGGTTGAAAGCTATCTGCCACAGCCAAATGTATCAGAAATGGATGATCCGGGCTTACGACAAGAAAGTTCGACCACGAGTATTCCGAGAAGGGGATCTAGTGCTGAAAAAGATCTTGCCCATACACCGAGATTTTAGGGGAAAATGGATGTCGAATTGGGAAGGGCCTTACGTTGTCAAAAAGGCCTTCTCCGGAGGCGCACTAATCTTGACTGAAATGGATGGACAAGAGTTAGGCAAACCAGTAAATTCTGATTCAGTTAAGAGATACTACGCCTGAAGGAAAAGAAAAAAGAGATAAAAAAAAGAGAACAGAAAAAGAAAGAGAAAAGGAAAAAATGAAGCGACAACCCGAAAGGGCGCTTCACGAAAAAGATGACTAAAAGAAAGGAGGGGTTGAGATGAAAACCCGTAAAGGGCGTCTCGACACCAACGGAGGGTTTGGGTCGAAAACCAGTAATGGCGGCCCAGATGAATAAAATAGGCATCTGATGATCCCTGCTTCTCAGTTACCAAGCAATATGGAAGGATCTTCACGTTTGCAAAGTTGGATCCTCATTTGAAAGATGGCTAGACGAGTAGCTCATTTTTGAATCTATATCTCGGGAAAAGGCCTGGATGAACGCATGTGATGAGCGTTTGGGAATTTGCATTTTGTTCCTTTCTTTTCCTTTTGAATTATCTTGCCTTGTTTGTTATGTTGAATCTATGAGAAGCTTTAATAAAAATACTCATTCCCTTCATTTGAGCCTTCAATTTTGCCCAAAGCATCATGCTAATAATTTAACATGAATGAATTAATACAGAAGATCTTTTGGCATTACTATGTTTCAAGATAACAGGTAAGATTTGTTTCTCCGGATTAAAATAACGGAGTACAAACATGTTCCGATTTTTAGACGAAATTTGGCTAGAAAGAACGTCTCGGAATAGCTTTTAAAGAGGAAGCTTTACCCCCGTTATGTGAAACAAAAACCTCGAATGCAGAAGAGAAGGAGAAGAGTCGATCAGCCCCTTTAGAGTGGCAAATTGACTGATAATACCCGCCTTTCAAGGCCATACTCATGCATCATAGGGTTAGGCATCCACATGGTAAAACATGTTAACTCATGCATTCAAAACATCTTTGTTGTTAATTTTAACAGGAATTTACAAATCAACAAAGCAATCCAGATCAGGACAAGAAAAGATTTCGAGAAAAGACATTTCAGAACCTGCTTACCTATTCGAGCATTCGGAGAATAGAACCTACATATCCATTTGTACATTCGGAGAATGGAACCCTTTTTGAACCTGCTTATCTATTCGAGCATTCGGAGAATAGAACCTGCACATCCATTCGTGCATTCGGAGAATGGAACCCTTTTTGAACCTGCTTATTTATTCGAGCATTCGGAGAATAGAACCTGCATATCCATTCTTGCATCGGAGAATGGAACCATTTTTGAAGCTGCTTATCTATTCGAGCATTCGGAGAATAGAACCTGCATATCCATTCGTGCATTCGGAGAATGGAACCCTTTTTGAAGTTGCTTATCTATTCGAACATTCGGAGAATAGAACTTGCTTATCTATTCGAGCATTCGGAGAATAGAACCTGCATATCCATTCATGCATTCGGAGAATGGAACCCTTTTTGAAGTTGCTTATCTATTCGAGCACTCGGAGAATAGAACCTGCATATTCATTCGTGCATTCGGAGAATGGAACCCTTTTTGAGGCTGCTTATCTATTCGAGCTTTCGGAGAATAGAACCTGCATATCCATTCGTGCATTCGGAGAATGGAACCCTTTTTGAACCTGCTTATCTATTCGAGCATTCGAAGAATAGAACCTGCTTATCTATTCGAGCATTCGGAGAATAGAACCTGCTTATCTATTCGAGCATTCGGAGAATAGAACCTGCTTATCTATTCGAGCATTCGGAGAATAGAACCTGCACATCCGTTCGTGCATACGGAGAATGGAACCCTTTTTGATATTAAATCCTCCGGGCATGATGTTAAGTTTGAGGAATTTCTAAGTGGGAAGAACTGCCTCGGGCTTCAAGGTTTACAGAATTCGTGTTTCTCAGTCTTTGCCCATCTCCTGCTCCGCAGCATTGAGCAAAGAGGGGCAGCTGTCAACACGAAAATAATTTTATATATAATAATAATATATAAATAAATAATATATAATAATATATAATATAATATTAAAAAAATCAAAAAAAGGAAAAACTAAAAATTGCGAAAACAGAAACGTGAAGAACTTGGTACCGATTTTGTAGAGATTGGATAAGGTTAGGTTGAGGATTAGTTGAGATTCTTGAGGGATTTTGAGTGTTTGAATTCAAGTGGGAGTGTTGAATCGAATCCCTTTAAATAGGGATTCGATCAACAGTGAAGGGGGAGGAATTTTTGGATTTGAACGGGAGTTTTCTGGAGTTTGAATCGACGAAAGCTTTGGGAGTTTGCAGATTTCGATCGGCGGTTTGATTGCTTGAGGTGAGTCCCTTTTTCGTTTCCATTTATGTTTCTCCTTGTCTTGATCGTTTGAGACTTGATGGTGGTGTTCTGGTTCTGATTCCGGTAGATTTAGGGTGTTTTAGCCGAACGTTTCTGGGTTTTAGGTTGATTTTGATCAGATTAGGGTTGGTTAGAACCTAAATTAGGGATTTCCGAGCTTTATTTTAGGTTTTTCGAGGTCGCCGGCGTTTCGCCGGCGTCAGAATTAGTTTCTGGCGTCGGAAACGGTCCTCTAACGGTGGCCGGAAAACTCACCGGAGCGACACCCCACGGTGGCCCTTCGGATCTCACGGCGGCGCAGGCGGCGGTTGGTGGCCGTGTTCTTCGTGTTCTTTATG
The DNA here is from genome assembly GCA_035048815.1 of Abelmoschus esculentus. NCBI lineage: Eukaryota > Viridiplantae > Streptophyta > Magnoliopsida > Malvales > Malvaceae > Abelmoschus > Abelmoschus esculentus. Next base: position 2,594,255 of record JAUCBN010000026.1, on the reverse strand, counting down.
AACACGAAGAACACTCAAGCTGTTCATCATCTTCTAGCCTCTTTGATCCACTTGGGGGGTTAGTTTCTGGGTTTTTTGTGTTTGTTTCAGAGAAAATTTGGAAGCAGTGAGTTGGGCCGAGTTGGACTCGGTCCAAATGGCCGATCCAACTCGACAATAGGGGTTTAGCACATAGAAATACAACGTCGTTTTTGGGCGCGGGTTAGTGGGCCGAATCCGGGTTCAACCCGGATCCGCGTCTTTTAAATCATTTAGGGTTATTTACCCTTTAGGTCCCCCCTAGTTCGACCTGGATTACAATTAAGTCCCCAGAACCTCAATTAAGCCCTTAGGACTTTAGATTTAGTTCAATTAAGCCCCTAGGATCTTAATTAAGTCCCTAATTAGGCTTTTAGGATTAAAATTAATTTAATTTTAGATTTAATTAGGTCAAGAAATTAATTTTAGAGACTTTAAAAAATTTAATTAAGTCTTAATTTAAGGTTTAATTAAAATTTTAACAAACTTTAAAATTAGTTTAATCTAGTTTAAATCTAATATAAATTAATTTAACCCAAGCCTTAAAAATTAGAGTCTAATAGGTTTAATTTAATTCTTAAAAAATTAGAAAATAATTTTAATTAATTATTTTAATTAATTTTAATTAATTTCTAGGAAATAAGTTTTTAAGATTAATTAAACTAAATTAGGCCTAGTTTTGCCCTTAAACTTCAAAACACTCACCAAATTAGACTTTAATTAGGTTTTTAAAATTCTTAAAAATTAGAAAATAATTTTAATTAATTATTTTAATTAATTTTAATTAATTTCTAAGGTTTAAAAATTAATTTCCTTAATTAGGTCTAGTTAGCCTTAAGCCTTAAAACATTCACCCAACTTAGACTTTAATTAGGTTTAAATTCTTAAAAAATTGGAAAGATAATTTTAATTAATTAATTTAATTAATTCTAATTAATTTCTAAAATTTTAAGATTTAAAATTAATTAAGTCTAATAAAACTTAATCTCACCAAAACTTTAATTAAGTTAAAATTAAATTCTTAAAATTCAGAAGTTATTTTAATTAATCTAAATTTCTAAGATAAGATTTAAAAATTAACTTAATTAGGTTTAAACTAATCCAACATTAAATCTTTGAACCTAAAATTCACTAAGTTAGACCTTAATTATGATTTGATTGAAATTTAAAGTTAAGAAAATTTAATTAATTAATTTTAATTAAAAAATTTCTAAAACTTTAAAGATTAATTTCTTTTTTAATTAAGTTCTATCTTTCGCTCAAGGTTTGTTCTCGAGTCCCTTTTTTGATCTCCTTTTTTATACAAGTCCCTTTTGTACTCATGTGAAGAGAAATTTTTGATGTAATATGATGTACCATGATTCTAATAAAAATTGAAGTTCCTGTATCTTTCCCTTTTTTTATTTTATGTTGTTTTGCATAGCATATTTTAGGAAGGTCACCTAATAAACTTAGGTTAATTAATTTAGTTCCTTTTTTAGGATTAGTCACTTAAATTAATTAATTTAATTTAATTAGGGAGAAAATTTAGTAACATAGCATGTTAATCTTATGTCTCGGATACACTAAAGAGGTTGGTATTGTGACGCATTATGATGTTGACCTAGAGAGTGTACCTTGGCATCGAATTCATGTGTTATTAAAAACTTAGAATTTTGATAAAAACTTAGGTTTAAAATTAAAAATGAATAGGTAAATAACTAGTAAATGCTAGTAACTTAGGTTTTTAAAAAACTTAAGTAATGGAGCCTTTTCTAGGATTAGAACTTAAAATGAACAAGATAAAAAATAATCATGCATTTTACTTTAGCCTTTTGAGGCGGAAGTTACATTCTTTTAAATTTGGGTGAGGTTTCCTATCTAGAGGACGTCTCGATCAACTCAAGTTTAAAAGTGGTGTAACTTCTAAATCAAAAGGATATCCAAATTCAAATAATGTTCATTTAACAATGGAAATTAAATTAATATCTTTCTTCAAAATGTCAATGCCACGTGATGTTTTTTTAAGGTACCAATTTTTGGGCGTTTGTAAGGGTCGTCCTTACACGTAACCGACTCCCGAACCCAATATTTTTAAAACGAATCTCTGGTTTATTTTTATGGTGTCTGGCCTACCTAAGTGGCCGGTGGCGACTCCAAGTCAATCTTTTTTTCAAAATTAAATTATGTTTTCCTAAAATTTGGATTTTTTGAGATTAATAAAATTCATATTTTTGAAAACCAATCGTCGAACATTTTTCACCCTAAAAATCGCATTTTTTGAAAGAGGTCGCGACAACCATAGGTTTTGCGGCACCAGCTTAGCCCAAACCTGCCTCGCCCGGCTACACGTTCTCAACACATGGTTTATATCCTCATCTTCTACACCGTACACAGGGCATAGGTTGCTGTTACCAAAATATCGACGGGTTCTTTCGTTGTTCGTCATCAACCTATCATGGTTTAACAACCATAAAAAAGTTCTGATCCGTTGTGGAATCGGAAGACGCCAAATGAACTTCCATGAATCCTCCTCCTCAAGGAGCACCTCTGGCCCCAAAGTACGATAGGCTGATGCGGTTGAGAATATACGCGTTTCAGTCCATCTCCAAACTAGCGAGTCATTTCCAAATCCAGCATGTGGTAGAACAACGCTTGCTAGCTGATCCAAGGACTCGCGAGGCAATGCCAACGCAAGCTTGCTCCAATCTCAAGCCCCTGTTACCGTTAGCATGCTAGCAACACTCACGTGAGGAGGATCACCGGGTAAAAGGTATTTTGTCGCTAAAGGCTCTCTCCCATCTAACCACACGTCCCACCAAAAATCGACTTTCCACCCATTACGAACTTGACAACACATGCTTTGCTTTATTGCTTCCCAACAATGACTCACACCTTGCCAAAGCCTCGAGGAGTTTCGTCGATAAATTTCACTAGGCAATTCTCCAATCCACTTATACTTATCCCTGAGTACCTGGACCCATAGCTTGTCCTTACTACAAACCAAGTGATACCCTACCTTCATAAGGAAAGCACAATTTTGGTTCTGCACATCACAAAAACCTAAACCTCTCATATTTGATGGCTTTTTTACAATAGCCCATTTTACAAGATTGATAGAAAATAAATAAATTTTAATAGTATATATTAAATATATTTAAAAAATATTTTTTTTAGAGTAGAACCCCTAATAATAAGTTTAGTAGAAGATAGACCCCTAACAACAAACATTGCAAAAAAATTAGGATTTAAGAAAAAATATCAATTTTTTTAAGAGTAGGTCTAATATAAAATATTAAAAAAAATTAAAACCATAATAACAAGTACTAAAAAATAAACTCATATAATAATAAGTATAAAAAATTAATAATTATCCTATAATAATAAATACTATTAAGTATTAAATTCTGATAATAAAATTTTAAAATTAAATTATAATTAAAATTAAATATATTTTATAAAAATTAAAATTGAGACCCTAAATAGAAGTCGGCCCGGCTGTCGCCCTGACGGCTCACCCAGGGACGGCCCTGACCAAAAGACATTGCTTCTCTTTTTCTCCATCAACAGCACTGAGACCGAGGAGTTTGATGACATTCGGATGGTTAAAATTAGGAACACTGAGAGATTGAACTTCATCCAACCATTCCTTTGAAATATCATAAATTGCAACATGAAATGAGCAAGGGAAAATCATCAAAGCAATATAGTAATCCAAAATTGTTTTACTCGAGTAGGTAGTGGGGGGGGGGGGGGGGGGAAGCAAACTTTTCTAGGTTTCCAAACAGAGAAAAAGGGCATACCTGAAAACCATTCTAAACTCCGAGAAAGAGAAGATTCTCATGTTGTGAGCTTTGGCTTCGTCCAGCTCCGAAATACGACGTGGAGAATCTGCTGATCTGCACAATGACATAAATGAACGTTTCCCCTTGCTTCTAAACCTGTCCTTGAAACAGTTGAAACACTTCATTGCAGGATATGTGAAGAGCTAGAAGACAATCAGCAGAACTTCTCCCAATACAAAAATCTAAATGAACAAACAATGGAAGCCTGTGGTTTAAAGTTTTTAAGGTTTTGTTTCCGAGATCTAGGTTTAAAGTTTATAATTTAAGGTTGGTTATAAGATATGATTTAATTAGTTTAGTGTTAAAACATGAAAAATACTAAAAATATAAGGGAGGGTTTTTGTTCAGCAGTCAGCACAATATATGCAACACATTCTGTTTAATTGTGTCCATACTATGTTACTATAGGATCAAATAAGAACTCGATAAGCTTAGGGCGAGTTTCGTCCTGTAATGGCCCTAAGTGGTCTTCACTTTCCCATTACCCAAGCAGTACCTAAGTTTGAATAATGCAGAAGTTTGAGAGAGAAAAAGAACAAACGAGGGAGAAATAATATGGCGAGGTGCCACGTCAGTTTTCGTTAACAATAACTGACGCCAATAATAATAATAATAGATTAAATGTTTAATAATTATATATATAAATTTTAAAAGTTTAATGGTTAAAATGTAAGTGTCTTAAAAGTTTAGGGACTATTTGTGTAGTTTATCCTATGTCAACAAAAAAAATTAATCAATTAGTTTATCCACCTCACTCATCTTATTTAAAAATTTATTAAAATATTAAATTTTAAATCCTAACTCTTATTTTTTATATTTTAAACTTTAAACCCTAAACCCAAAAAATACACCTTACCTCTAAGTCCCTAAACCCTAACTAAAATCCCTAAACTAAAACCCTATACCTTGCCCTCTAATTTAAAATAAAGGTTAAATAGAAGCATGAAGAAAGAATAGACGATTTACACCCCATCTAAGATTCCCCTTTGAAAATTCTCGATAAACAAGCATACGTCTAACTAAGCAATTTCACGAGCTGCACCAATAGAATATTTGGTTCCCAAAGTAAAGGATCTATGATCGATCCAAATAGGGACGGAGCCATGCATAGATTAGGAGGCGTTGTTGTTCTCAATTTTTCTTATATAATTATATTTTTAATTTTTTTAATTAAATATTAATTAAATAAAATTTTTTGTCCTATCTAATTTTTACTCTTCTTTTTTTTTTTTCCCTCCCAACAATGAATCCTAACTCCGCCTTTAGATCTAAACATGAATAAAATTAAAATTTGGGGTTAAGAGATAAAATATAAATATTTAAAAATAAAAACAAATTCATAAAAAATATATATTTTTTAAAATTTAAATAGGATGAAAATAATAAAAAAAAATAAACAAGAATAGATCCTAACCATCATATTTTTCTCAGGTATAATTCGTCTATGTTCTTAATATCTTCTCTATTGCTTTGACCATCTCCGATTATCATACTTGAATTCTCATATGATATCAGAGTTGAGTTTCTGAGGTAGTTTCATTGTGTTGTTTTCATTGTCTTTCTCCGATAAGATATATTTTTTGTTTTTTTTCTTCATTTTATAAGGTCTTTTTGACCCACCCAAATAAATATTTTTATAAATTTGTATTGATTGAAACACTGGAAATACTTCATTGCAGGATATGTACTAAAGAGAGAGAAGAAAAACAGAATTTATTCCGTTAACAAAATCTAAAAAGACAACAATGAAAACTTGAAGGACTAAAAGTTGATTAACATTAGGAATTCGATGAGTAGATTCCAATATAGAGGAAATGGAAAAAAGACCGGAAGATCGAAGGTAATGACAATTAATTAAGATAGATCCGATAAAGGAAACATAAGGGTGATCATACCAACACTGAAAATACTTCACTTGTTTCTTGTCATTTAGGTTTTTTTTATTAAATAAGGATTACATCTTTTTCTTATATCGGGATTTGAATTCATACAAGATAGGATAGGATGTACATTCTTGACCACTAGGCCAATCAGTGAACCTCTTCTTGTCATTTGGTTTATTGCAAAGCTTTGCTTTGTTTTTCTTGATATGATTTTGTGATCGATTAATTTAACAAATGTAAATAAGCTTAATTAATATTCGAAAACATGTTTATATATATATATATATATTTAGGTCATTCGAGTACTTAACATTTCATTTTATAAGTTAAATTAGACTTTTCTTGACGATCATTAAATTTTTTTATATATGCAATAAAAAAACAATGTAAAGTTGAAGGACTAAAAAATTGATTAACTTAGGAATTCGATGCCAACATAGAGGAAATGGAAAAAGACCAGAAGATTGAAGGTAATGACAATTAATTAAGAAATACCGTAAAGGAAACATAAGGGTGATTATACCAACACTGAAAATATCAAGATTCGAATTCATACAAAATGAGACAATATGAATATCTTTGACCACCAGATCAATCAATGGTTTTCTTGTCATTTAGTTTATTGCAAAGTTTTGCTTTGTTTTTTTCAATATGATTTTGTGCTCGATTAATTTAACAAATGTAAATAGGCTTAATAGTCGAAAACATGTTTAATTTATATATATATATTTATGTCATTTGAGTACTTTAACATTTCATTTTATAAGTTAACTTAGACTTTTAGAGACAATCATTAAATTTTTTTATATATGTGTAACGATCTAAAAAATCCACGATTAAGTGTCTTTCATTTTGGTGCTCGTTTGAAAATTAATGTCTTTCACATGTAGGTTTCGATTTAAAATGATTTTCATAAAATTGGAGTCGCCATAGGCCATTTTGGTAGATCGGACACCGTAAAACCAGAGATTCGATAAAATTGAGGTTCGGGAGTCGATTACGGATGGGGAAAGATTAGCACCCCACACCTCCCAAAATTGGTACTTTAATAATTATCGCTTCATTAATATTAGATTTTTTGGGCTAATTTGACGATCAAATTAATTTTTAATTAAATGTGCGCATTTATTTTAAAGCACCTAAACCTGAAGGTAAGTTTCCGAACCACCACCACTACACTGGAGTTGGCCTCGCTTACGACCGAATTTAGGAGTCCGCATTAACAAATTAATATTATTTATGCAACTTAAACATAACAAATAAATTAAATTCACCACATAAAAATAAATACATAAATAAATACATAAAATATAAATACTAATCTAACAAATAAAATTCTAATCTAACACATAAATTTAAAACATAACTATTAATCTAAAACATAAATAAAATTTAAATACCAAAAATAATAAACACCTACATTTCATTAAAAATATTCAAAATACAATAAAAATAAAAAGTAAAAAAAATATACCTAAACATTCGAACGGCTAACCCCAGTGAATCTACACCGAGATTTATCACGACCCTTCCAAAATTTTTAACTAGATCGAATCTTAAAAATAGGATCCTATCAAACCGGATAGGATCGAGAGTTTCCCCCTCGATCCTTGGCCACCCGAGAACCAAATGGTTCCCTTATGCGGCAGCCATGACCGACTCTCCATGGTGTCCCAAATGAATCCCCCATGCCTTGTATTTATAGGCAAAGGGGGAGGCAAGAAGGTGACGTGGATACCCCTTGTCCACACAATTTTTATTTTCATTTTTTTTGCTTTTTTATACTTTTTATAATAATAATAATATTAAAATAATACTAAAACTATTAAAACTCGGTAAAAAATGAGTGATTACAGTTACCCCTCTTTTCTTGTTCTTGTGAAACGAGAACAAAGCAAAGATATAAAAACACTCATTTTTAACCTACTTCTCTATTATTGGTCTTGGAATGGTATGTTTTTCTGAAACTCTCCACCTTCCTTGATCGAGTCTTCAGGCTCGTAAGTTCTTTCTGTATCGAACTTGCTTGCCTTCTGGTTTTGAAGCTGCAAGTCACTCCTATATATGATCGTTCGCCTTGACCAGATCTTGCAAAACAAAAGAACTTCCTATATAGAACTTTCAAATCTAGATTCTGAGTTCTGGTTTCTCCTATATAAAACCTTCACCGTGAAGTCTCAAGTTATGTGCCCCTCCTATATGAAGCTTTTCACTCAAACTTTGACGAAGATAAGGGTTCCTCCTATATGAAACTCCAGGTCTTCCATGTTGTCGGTCTCTCCTATATAAAACCTTCAGTGTCACGATGGATCTTGTAAAATAAGGTCCCTCCTATATATAACTCTTACTTCTGGATCCAGAGTTAGCGTTTCTCCTATATAAAACCTTTCACGTTGAAGTCTCGAGATGTGTGCCTCTCCTGTATGAAGCTTCAATCTTAGAGACAAAAATGAAGATGAGGTCTCTCCTATATAGGATTCTTCTTTTTCAATGTTGTCGGTTTCTCCTATATAAAACCGTCGTATCCTGGGTGAACTTTTCAACGGGTAGCTCTTTTTGTATAGAACTATGAGTTTCTGTGTTCGGTGTGTACAAGTTCTTTCTGTATAGAATTGCTGAAAATTCTCTTTTTATGTGACTATGAACCTATCGGTACCTTCTGTATAAAACCTTCATCTTCGAGTTTTTCGGGAATCACGCCAAGTGGCTGCCAATATTTTTCTCTAAATCGGGACTCATGTCGAATGGCTGTCAATATCTTTCTCTAAATCAAAACTCACGCCAGAGTGGCTGCCAATCTCTTTTAAAACCAACTGGTTTCTAGATTGCCCTAATGTCTGGATCTTTGTGTTTGATTTCTCTTTTGTTTTGGCAACATACTCAATGTCTGCCAAGTTCTGTCTCGAGATATTTTTCTCTTCTTTTCTTCTTCTTCTTCTTCTTCTTCTTCTTCTTCTTCTTTTTATCTCTTTTCTTTTTCTTCTGTTTCTTTTTTTGATGGTGATCTGTTCTCTCCGTCTAGTCATAATTTCATTAAGGATGATAGTCTAAAATCTTGACCTCTCTGGTCCATCTTTTCTTTTTTCTGTTAGAAGGTGGTACTCAACTGAGTGTCCTATAGAGTGGTACAAACGTACACTGAATCTTTGTTGGAATCATCTTCTTGACTGCTATCTGTCTTTTCTGTAAGACAATTTATATAAAAATGATGATGTATGAGCATTTTCAATATGCATGTGTTCGTGATGTATGTTCGAGATGTACATGTACAACCTATCTGTGGGTATACATTGATGCATGAGCTTCTGTTAACCCTGTTTCAAAAATTTGAGACTTCGATCCTGATTTAGTTGACCTGGTAAACTTTGTTAATCAAACTCTGTCAGTTTTGATGACATCTCTAGTCATTTCTGATCTGAGCTCTGATTCTGTCATTTTACGGACAATGATACCCCGCTTATTTTGTTTGTATTCACGTCTGGATCGATATGAAGGTTGATTGGACGTCTCTGTGTCCTGATTTCATTTTTGTGCTATTCAAAATACCTCAATGGAGCCTAACTCTCAGTTTTTTTTTTCAATTCTTGGACAAATGAATTTATTTCAATATTTAAGAAAAAACTTTGAAAAATGTTTGAAAATTAGAAGTTCATTGCAAAACAATTCAAAACATATTTTACTTTCTGAATGTCAAATGCAATGACATATTTGCCCCAATCTGGTAAAGTTCAACTCTAATGAAGAGTATATTTAAAGGATCCTCGACTACTGCGAAGGTATACATAAATGCCTAGTCTCTTCTAGACCATCGGGCTTTTAAAAGGAATAATCTCTTTCCTAGAAGCTACCTCTTTTTCATGTGGCTCTCATTATCTTACTCTCTCATCTTGCCCCATCCTTCCCTCATTTAGGTGTCGATTAGGCACTTAGAAATTCAGCGTTCCTTGAAGCGAGGTTAGCCCTTGGGCAAAAGTGTTGTCTGAAGACAATCTCATTTAGTTGGGATGTCCTTGAATGATCATAATGGTCTTTGAAAACTTGTATGACCTGGGTCTATGATCGGTGTAAATGTATCTGTATTTGTGATCTATCTTTTTGAGTCACTCTAGACTGCCTATCTTAGGTTTTCACTTTAGAGTTCATTCTCTTTTTTCGAAATTGGTAATTTCGGGCCAACTTGTCTCGGGCCTCGATGTTCACTTCTGAGCAAATCTACGAGATCTTGAGTTGTTAAAAATGAAGATTTATTTGTTTATCTTTGCCTCAAGGGAGGGGACAATGGATGGGGATGAGCATGTTTCAACACAAGTTAGTATTTCTGTTCTGTGTGCTCTTATGTTGGTGATCAACAAATTCTGGTTTCTAAATCCATGGTTTGATGATAATGCAACAGCTCATACATGGAGACTTCAAACCCTCCGATGTTTAATTAGATGAGAAGTTTAATCCAAAGCTTTCGGACTTTGGGTTAGCAAGGGAGGGGCCAATGGATGGGGATGAGCATGTTTCAACACAAGTTAGCATTTCTATTCTGCGTGCTCTTATGTTGCTTGTAGGATGATAGTAACAAGGTTTTATTACTTGTGATCAGGTTATGGGGACTTACGGCTATGTTGCCCCTGAATACATAAAGACCAGATGTCTATCATATAAGAGCGACGTATGGAGTTTTGGTGTGGTGTTATATGAGATTCTTTCAGGCAGACGGTCCATAGATAAAAAAACACCCAACATCAGAGCAGAATCTCGTGGAATGGGTGAAACGGTTCCCAGATAACCATAAAAGGTTTAGATTTATAATGGATCCCCGACTTGGAAACCAGTATTCCATTGGTGTGGCTCGTAAAATTGCGAAGTTGGCAGATGCTTGTTTATCAACAAGTCCCCATGAGCAGCCCAAGATGAGTAAGGTGGTGGAAAGATTGAAGCACATAATCCAAGTTTCAGAAGAAAAAACAGCCAAGAAAATGCAGAATCATCCCGAGGCATCTGAATAGAGACAGTCGAAACAAAAAGAAATCATATAATCAAGTGTCTGAATCTGTGAAGAGTCAGATGACACACATTGCAGAGGAAAGTAAGAAAGATTTCCCTAATTCCAGTATCATAATATATACTTCACAATTAACATTTGATATGTTTTTACCTTGTTAGGCATCCAAGAAGAAGACATAAATGAGCTGCTGACCATTAAATGTGCATTGGAGAACTTCTTAAAAGCTAAAAGCAAGGGAGAAATTTTATGTTAGAATTAAAATATATTCAATACGAATATAAACCCAAGATTTATATGTCAAATCATCAAGAATAATAAAAAAAATAAACTGAATGCGGAAGCGTACCTGAATTAATCGATAGAGTTTTTCCAAAGGGTTTGATATTCTAAGAAGTTAGGTTTTCTCTTGCGGCACAACTCTCAAACGGGGAAAAGAGATATGTAAGTTAACCTAATTCTTGGGGACCATAACCTCTTTATATAGTTGATTTAATAACCAACTAGTAGTTGATTTAATAACCAACTCTGAAGTATTTATGACTCTGCCCCTCATCAAATTATAAATACACCTTATGGTATCTACACTTTTAATTCCATGATAGTTTAATACCTATAACACGTGTAACATAATTGGTCACTTAATTACGTGTTAAATTTTATAATAGCAATATACATTATACATGTGTGCCCACTATTATTGAATTTTAATCCGACAATCTCCCACTTGGGCAACATATGTTTCTTGACAAATGTATAACCTTATGAGCTCAAAAATTTGCTATCATATAATAGGTATTCTAAAACAATCTCGTCCATCAATTATATTCATATAGGATCAAAGCGGTCTTCATCATATCAATCATGACTGGACCCATCAATGGTCACATATAAAAACATAATCAAATGACATAGATCAATCATGGATGCGTAGCATGGAAATTACATGTAAATGTGAACCGAACATGCCTATTTCTAACTGGTCCTCCTAAACTTTAGTGAGATCAAACTTTACTGAATTCAGAGTGTGCATAAGCCAAAATAACTTTATTTCTGTAGAAATTAACCTTAAACTAAAGTAACCAAAATTGTGTCTAAAACGAATGAGCATTTATCAAAATTACAAACTCCCACTAAAACTGGATATACTTAAATAATATTACACCCATATGAGTAGTGTGCTTATGAAAGACCTAGGGTGATAGTTTCTCAATAAGCACGCAATTATGGAGTTTATGCCAACATGCTCTATAGACACACAAACACTCTGAATTTTCTTAAATGATGCATATTTATTATCACAAAATAACTGAAGTGGTCTTTCTATTCAATCTATAATTAGTAGCTCATGTGATAGAGTTTTTTACATCAATATTCTAGTAGAATCGAAGCCTGTAAACTTGATGATCTCTAACTTACTAGAACTTCGATATGTGAGCATATAAATTTTGTTCTCTAAAGTTATTTCATAACTCTATTTGCTGTTATCCAACAATTCGTATTAGATTTACTTAAACATCTGTCTAACATTCTAATAATGTACGCAATATCCAAATGCATACATACTTAGCATAAATTAAATTCTCAATAGATTATGAAATCTTTTGTATTTTATAAATTTCAAGGTTACTTGTAGGACACTGAAAAAAATATCTTCTTTAGTAATATGAGTGTCACTTGATTTACTCTCACTGAACTTGTAATACATACAATTTTCAACCAAATTTATCTCAAAATCGAATGAGATAATCAATATAAAATTTATAATTTTATTAATGAGAGTTAAACTTAAGCTCATATATGGATATCTTTAATTTATATATCATTAATTTTGTATCATTAGACACAAATCAATGATTGTACCATATAATTAATTTATTCAATGTTGTCATTGAAAAACACAAGCTTAACATCCATCTTATGTAGCTCAAAATTAAAAGCAATAAGTGTCAAATTATTCTGAAAAAGTCTTTCAGTATAACTCGAGAGAGAGTCTTCACAAAATCAATGTATTCTTTTAGAGTATATCCTTTAGATACAAGACATGCCTTATACTTGTCCACATTATCATTTACATCCCTCTTGATTTTATATATTAATTTACAACCAATTGGTTTGTACCTTAAGGTGAAAAGTTCTTAAACTTTATTATCTTTTATAAAATTATACTCTTTTGAATAACATCAATCCACTTTTGAGAGTTAAAACATTTATGGTTTGATAAAAGAAACTGATCAGGTTGTCTTTTATCATTCTATTATTGTCTTTATTTTCTTGATGAAATACTAAGTAATAATCCTCAATAGTATTTCTCTTTCCTCTCATGGATATCTTTAAAGACACATTTTTTTAGGTTATTGAGTTTGTTCTTCTAAAAAATAATTACCTTATCTTGAACGAGAGTTGTTCAATATTGTTTTGTTGATGTACTTGATTCACTTTTTATTAATGATAGGTGTGAAAACCTAAACATCGTGAAGAGTGATAGTAGGAATTAAATTAATATCCAATTCCTCCTTAACAACAATGTATCTAACCTTATGCTCCCTCCAAACTCAACATCCTAAAAATATTATAAATCTCTCATTAAAATAATCTTAATTGTGGGATCATAAAATTTACAGCCTATGGATCACTCAAAATAGCTAAGTAATTGCTTACTTTTGAAGTTTAATTTCTTTACATGTATCCTAGCTTATACAAAAGAATCAACACGTTATACCTTATTGTTATTCCTTTGGAGTAGGACCTTAGCAACTTTATTTTAATATATATTTTTTATTGTCCTTATTCTTAGAGACACTAACCAAAGAGCACTAACTGATTGAGTATTTTTATAATTATAATGCTTCAACTTTTCTTCCTCTTTAACACAATGAGAAATAATCTTATTTAAAGTTTATTTCTCCTTTAATAATTGTAACTAATTTTGAATTAGTTAAACTGTATAGGAAGCTATACTAAAATTATAAGAATAAACAATTGTTATAAAGTTTGATCTTATGTGCCTTAAGTTTTGAAGCAATATAATATACTTCCTTACATTTCCTTGATCCTTATATTTAATAGACATCAAGTAAACCAAAAGTGATGTTATGTTAATCTTAAAAAAAATTAATATTATTTTTTTTATCAAGGAAACCCTTAGTATGTTTTTTAGATTTGTGCTCCTAAAAATTTATAAAATATTTATACAGTATGATCATTAGACTTGAACGAACTCACCTTTCCAAATCCTATTTTTGGATGCTTACCGCCGTGAGAGGTGCAAGTTGTTCTTCACTTAGTGAAAGTTCTATGTTCATACAACCAAATACTATATATAAGTGTCTTTTATATTCCTTGAAATTAATTTCACTAAACATAAGTATAGAATGTATTCAACAAATATTATGATAGTAAAAATAAATCATCAAAAGATAGAACAAAAATAAGTAAATAAATAAGCTCACATAAATATCTATAAGTAAACAATAATACCAAGCACAACATTAATATCAAGTCTTTGGACAGTAATATTAACTGTAAGCGGTACTCTTATTGTAGCAATCAAACATTGACAATAAACTATGTCAAACAATAGATTAATCTTTGGACTAACGTATTGTTCACATAAAATATCATATAATTGTCACACATTTATCGCCACAGTTGTCATTGTAATTCGGTCAAATATTAATTTTCCTTTGGGCTAATTAATAAACGCATGAATTACAAAGACCTATAATTATCTTAATATTTTAAATAAACTAATCTACACAAAAGTGGTCACTTTGGTGACATTATGTTTCAATTAATCTATTAAAATATTAGATATCCGAAGTCAAAATATGAATTTAATTGTTTAAAAATATTTTTCTTAATTTTATCTTTTACTCAAGATAAAAGATAACCAAAATAATAATAAAGTTGAATAAAGGTAACATTATCACAAGATATCGAACACTCCAATAATATTTTTAAAAAAATATTAATTTGTAAGTAATATCTTGATGTAGTAATCAAACATTGATAATAAGAATATGTTAAACAAAAATCTTCCTTTGGGCCGATTTATTGTTCACATATAAAACTGAATAATTATCACATGTTTATTACCACAGATGCACATATAACATTACTAATTATTAATCTTCCTTTGGCCCGATTAATATTAGCATAAACTGAATTACATGCACAAAACTTTCTATATTTTAAAATAAAATAATTTCCACAATAAAGATCACTTTGGTAACTTAATGTTTCAATTAATTTATCGTAAAATATATAATATAAATATACCAATATTCAAACTTAATATTTATAATAGTCAAAGTTGAAATTTCTGATAACACTTGAGTTTTCAAAATACACTAAATTAAGGTTGTCTTGATGGGGCTATCAGAATCTAAATAACCGAAATCTTTGACTGTTCTTCAAATATTCCTTAAATATGTTTTTACCAAAACTAAATTCGATCAAAATATTTAATCTTTAACTAAAAAAAAATACAAAAATATCATACAAGTGAGTAATTCGTATAATAATTACTTGAGACTTTAATATAATCATAATAATATAATAATCAAAAATAAATTTTTGATCAAACCGAATTGAATATATCAATACCAAATATATATTCTATAATGCAAAATAACATATGATCAAAACTAAATATTGAATATGTTAACCAAGTAAATTACATAAAGTAACAATATACTTTAAAAGTAACATTTCAAAAGATCATTCAATCATAACTTAATAGCTAACCTGAATATAATTTTTTTTGAATCATGATAAATTTATCATGACAGCCAAAATTAATTATATTTTTCTTTATTATTAACGACCAGAACTAAAATTTTGATCTAACCGAATTTAACTTAATATCAATGATCAAAACTAAAATTTTGATCTAATCGAATTTAACTTAATACCAATGATCAAAACTAAAATTTTGATCTAACCGAATTTAACTTAATATCAATGATCAAAACTAAAATTTTGATATAACCAAATTTAACTTAATACCAATGATCAAAACTAAAATTTTGATCTAACTGAATTTAACTTAATACCAATGATCAAAACTAAAATTTTGATCTAACCGAATTTAACTTAATACCCAATGATCAAAACTAAAATTTTGATCCAACCAAATTAAACATATAATTTAAATAAAATATATTTAAAATATATATTTCATAAAAATAAAGTAAATATATTACTATCGAAGTAATTGGAATCCAAACTTAAAATTTAATTTCCAATTAATAGCAACCCAAAAAAAATTAAATAAATTTTCATGCAGAAAAAATCTAATCTTCATATAAATCTAGATTGATTTCTATGATTTCTTAATTAATCGATTCAAACTCATGGACATAAAACCAAACTGAATCCACGAAAATTGAAACAATGAATGTTAATTCATTGGAAAAGGCCGGATTGACGAAAAACCAAAAATAAAATCATAGAAAACAAATCAAATTGATTTGTTCTTAAAATACGACAGATATATATAATTTAATCTTATACGATTAATTATAAAACCATATCGAAGTAAATAATTCATAAAATTATATTTAATTTTAGATCATATCAATAAATTAAAACCAAAAACTTATGATCTCAATGAATCGACATAATTCTGGCACTGATTAAAATATATTCAATACGAATATAAACCCAAGATCTATATGTCAAATATCAAGAACAATAAAATAAATAAACTGAATGCGAAAGCGTACCTGAATTAATCGATAGAGTTTTTCCAGAGGGTTTGATCTTCCAAGAAGTTAGGTTTTGTCTTGCGGCACAACTCTCAAACGGGGAAAAGAGATATACAAATTGACCTAATTCTTGGGGACCATAACCCCTTTATATAGTTGATTTAATAACCAACTCTGAAGTATTTATAACTCTGCACTCATCAAATTATAAATACACCTTATGGTATCTAGACTTTTAATTCCATGATAATTTAATACCTATAACACGTGTAACATAATTAGTCACTTAATTACGTATTAAATTTTATAATAGCAATATACATTATACATATATGCTCACTATTATTGAATTTTAATCCAATATTTTATTCATCGTTGAATCCGGCTCGGCTACCGCAGTTAAATGGATCGAGGATACTGAGTCCAGACCAAGGAAGTTGTGGGATATGCTCAAGGAAATTGACTCACTTATTTCTGAAACTGGGACCGTTGTGTTCAAAATTCTTCTAAAAGAAACCAATGCCATTGAGGATGGTTGGGTGAAAGAGGAAGTTGTAGGATCTTATAAGTTGTGTGCTTGGAGGTAAAAGGAGTAATAATTGTATAGTTCTGTTGGTTCAAACAGAATATATATATATATTGTGCGAAGATTAAACTATCGTAAAAGGAGTAATAATTGTCTAGTTTTGTTGACTTTTCTTTCTCGAATCAAATATTAATCAATTCTAATAGCGTTTTAACGTATCAATAAAAATTTAATTATATAAATACAAGATTCTTATTCACAAGGGATCAATACACTATTAACTCGTACCAAAATCTTGTCTTAGTTTTATGTTTAAGGGGATGGGTACAGTCTTAACTCGTACATGTACGCCTTTTAATATATAAATTTCACTGATCAATTTGCATACCAATACACTAATACTCATATCGATACCCTTAATGGTTATGACCAAAATTGTACACTCGTAGCGAGACATCATCACCTGTATTGGTATGCATAGTTCTATAATAACAGATTATGTTTGATTTTTATTGAATTTAGCGACGCAAACAGTGTCCAAATTTTCATTCGGTAAACTTCTTAAATTAAAATTCGGTAATTTTAGCCAATAACAATATCAATATCAGTATGATACAATAGTAATATCTAAATGATCAATATATTCACATTTTAATATTTTAATAATATCAATAATAATGATAATAACTCGATGGGCAATACACAATGTAATAAATTTACCAATGCTTGTCGATGTTATCGTTTAAAAGGTTTCAATGCAATATTAATATATCCACGTTTTAATAATCTAATGATATTAATGAATTATGATCGTTTATTGATTGCCATGGTGGATGAGTATTCTTGTTTCTACTATCATGATTTGATAAAAAAAAAAATTAATGATATATATATATATATATAAATTTAAGATTTAAGCATGATTTACATTGATTATAGTTCTAGTATGATTTGATATGCAAACAATTATTTGTAACATTGTTTATAGCTACCTTACTAAATAAAGTATGTCTAATACATTTAATTTTATGTAATTTAGACAAGGGCAGACCTATCATTGTACATGGTAGGTCACGCGACTTACCATTATTTTTTGAGTAAACTACATTTGTGATAAATAATATATTTTTTATTTTTGTCATCAAAATATTATTTTTAATAAAATCCCACAAAATCCTTTTTTTTTATCTTGGTTATAAATATTATAGTTTTTCATTTTAGTTATTTATTGGTTTTTTATCTATTTTTTCTATTGAATTATTATTTTCTTCATTAATTTTTAATTATAGATGACCAAATTTAAAAAAATGACAATAATGACAATTTTCTAAAAAAAATAGCTTAATGATCAAAATTATGTTTTAATGTCAATGTTAATAACAAAATCAAATTAAAGTTTTATTGATCGTAATAAAAATTTGGGTAAATTACATAAATAACCATCATACTATAGTGTTGGTATTGAAATGACCACAATACTTTAAAAAACATCAAATATACCAGTCAACTATTAAAATGGTCTCCAAATAGCCATCGACCGTTAAAAATTAACGGACTGATGACGTGACAGTTAAAAGTAACATGAAATAATTACACATTTAGTCCCTATCATTCGTAATTTTTTTAATTTAGTCATAATTTTATTATAATAAAATAATATAATTATTTAGTAAGCGGTAAAACGTTAGGCACTAAAATAACCCAGAAAAATATCAAGTACTAAATTAAAAAAAAATGTAAATCTAACATGTTTTATTTAATTAAAAATGATTACAGTAGTATTTGTTCTAGAATATAATCTCCACCATTTGACATTAGTCGCTCAATCACTCTACTGGCATCACTAGTGCTTGAATCTATGACCTCTAGGAACATCAATTGTTTCTTTAACCACTTGGGTTAGAGGGCTCGTGCAAGTCTAACACTTTTTTAACCATTAAACCCATGAATAAGCTTATATATTCCTAGGTTTTTCTTTTTCTTTTAGGACCTCTCTATCACATACAATTGAGTA
Organism: Abelmoschus esculentus; assembly: GCA_035048815.1. NCBI lineage: Eukaryota > Viridiplantae > Streptophyta > Magnoliopsida > Malvales > Malvaceae > Abelmoschus > Abelmoschus esculentus. Next base: position 2,575,286 of record JAUCBN010000026.1, on the reverse strand, counting down.
CTCCCTTCATCCCAAGTTTAATTTCCATTATTGACTTTTTTTTGGTCAATTTTTTAATTTACAATTATTTAAAATTTATATTTGAAAAAAATATAAAAAATATATTATAAAAATCTTTTATCAAGAAGTTTTTAGATATATATCTTATAAAAATTAATTAATTAAAATATTTAATATAAATAGAATCAAACTTTAAAAATATTTAAAAAGATAATAATAAACATCTTAAGTGGGACAGAGGTAGTATCATCGTATCGTATGTTTCTGTTTTGTTCTTCAACATTCATGGCAATTGGCTGCCAACAATTTTGAGTGTATTTGGTAGATAAAAAGAAAGAAACTGAGAATGATACCAGTTTTATTTTATAAATACAAATTGTTTGAATTTGAAAAGAAAAAAGGAGATAAAATCTAGAAGAAAAATGAAACAATTCAATGTGTATTTTAGAAAAAAGTATTTTCTTTCTAATTTTTTATCCATTTGATTTTCTATCCTTTTAATATTTTTTCCGGCCTGCCAAACAAACCACATTGATACAAGCACAAGGAGTAGGAGAGCAATACATATGCGCAACCAGCAAGAAAACAGACAATAGCATTACATACAGCAGAATTCTCAAAGTGTAAAAATTTCACCAAATAAGCCTTTTACAATAGTTTAATCTTCATACAATATATATATATAAGATCTTACAACTTCCTAGACAATTATTACTCATTTTACCACCAAGCACACAGCTTATAAGATCTTACAACTTCCTCTTTCACCCAACCATCCTCAATGGCATTGGCTTCTTTTAGAAGAATTTTGAAGACAACAGTCCCAGTTTCAGAAATAAGAGAGTCAATCTCCTTGAGCATATCCCACAACTTCCTTGGTCTGGACTCAATATCCTCGATCCATTTAACGGCGGTAGCCGAGCCGGATTCAACAATCAATACAATTTTCCCCTTCCTTTTAGCTTTTAAGAAGTTCTCCAATGCACATTTAATGGTCAGCAACTCATTTGTGTCTTCTTCTTGGATGCCTAACAAGGTAAAAACATATCAAATGTTAATTATGGAGTATATATTACGACACTGGAATTAGGAAAATCTTTCTTACTTTCCTCTGCAATGTGTGTCATCTGACTCTTCAAAGATTCAGACACTTGATTATATGATTTCTTTTTGGTTTCAGCTGTCTTTATTTCAGATGCCTTGGGATGATTCTGCATTTTCTCGGATGTTTCTTCTTCTGAAACTTGGATTATGTGCTTCAATCTTTCCACCACCTCACTCATCTTGGGCCGTTCATGGGGACTTGTTGATAAACAAGCATCTGCCAACTTCGCAATTTTACGAGCCTCATCAATGGAATACTGTTTTCCAAGTTGAGGATCCATTATAAATCTAAACCTTTTACGGTTATCTGGGAACCGTTTCACCCATTCCACGAGATTACGCTCTGATGTTGGGCGTTTTATATCTATGGATCGCCTGCCCGAAAGAATCTCATATAACACCACACCAAAACTCCATACATCGCTCTTATATGATAGATGTCCGGTCTCTATGTATTCAGGGGCAACATAGCCGTAAGTCCCTATAACCTGATCACATGTAATAAAACCTTGTTATCATCCTATAAGCAGCATAAGAGCACACAGAATAGAAATACTAACTTGTGTTGAAACATGCTCATCCCCATCCATTGGCACCTCCCTTGCTAACCCAAAGTCCGAAAGCTTTGGATTAAACTTCTCATCCAATAAAACATCGGAGGGTTTGAAGTTTCGATGTATGAGCTGTTGCATTATCATCAAACCATGGATTTAGAAACCAGAATCTGTTGATCAGCAACACAAGATATGCAACGTCAGTGTTTTAGAAAAGAACCTGAACTTTGAACTCCTCGTGCAGGTATGCTAATGCTCGTGCCGCTCCGAGTACTATTTGTAATCTTGTTTTCCAGGGAAGAGGTGGGATCGCGTGACTAAAAAGATGATCTGCTAAACTCCCTTTAGGCATAAACTCATACACCAAAAGAAGGTGGACCCCTCTTCCTCCATTAACAGCACAGTGTCCGATGAGTTTGACGACATTCGGGTGCTCAAGAACTCTGAGAAATTGAACTTCCATCAACCATTCCTTATGTCCCTATATGGATCAAAACAATGAAGGAAACCTTCCATCTCTCTATTACCATTCAAGAAAGATCAGAAATAAGGATATATAAGGAAGATCACACACTGCAGTATGAGTTGAGCAACAGAAAAACAATAATGTAATATAGTAATCGGAAATTCCAATCCTAAAGTCATCAAGAAACCGGAAAATGCATTTCTCGAGCAGGAGAGTGGGGAAAAAAAGAATTAAACTTTTCTAGGTTCTCGAACAGAGATAAAGGACATATACCTGAGAACTATTCTCCTCGAGCTTTTTAATAGCAACCACCAAAGGCTCACCCTTTCCATCATCAGGCTTGATTGTACCTTTGTAGACACTCCCGAAGCCGCCTTGGCCAAGCTTAAGTTCCGGATTGAAATTACGAGTGGCTTTTCTAAGCTCTGAGAAAGAGAAGACCCTCAAGTTGTGAGCTTTTGCTCCGTCCAACTTCAATAAAAACGGAATCTCTGAATATCCCTCGGATTGTCTTTCTTCTTTTGACTCTAGGGTTGATCTTTGCCCCTTGATTCTAAACTTGTGCTTCAAATAGTGATAAAACTTCATTGTTGGATTCGATGGGGGAGATTCCAAAACGGCGGCAGTGGAGAAAAAGGCAAAGAAAATACCATCAACAGTAACGAGAGAAAGGAAGATGTAAAGCAAGAGGACAAAAGCTGAGGAAATTACGTGGAATCCAACTCACGCAACGACAAGATTATCTCAACGCCGATTTCTTTTTTTTAGTTTAAAATTGTTTACCTCTGGATTATATCTTTATTAATGTTTTAGATTACGTCTTTATTAATGTTTTTATTTTAAAATAATGAATTTAGACTTAGAGGTAGGGTTTTAAAAAATAAGATATAAAAAGTTTAGATTTAGAGGTAGGGTTTAAAAAAATAAGAAGATATAAGAAGTTAACTCGATCTGAAAACCCGATTAAAATATGTTCGAGTTAGAATTTGGTTTGATCTGGAGATGTAACGACCTGAATGTCAAAATTAATAAAATATACCTATTTTATTATTTAAATACAAAATATACCCAGATAAACTTCATTTATAAATTTATATCTCTGTCAGGATACGTAGGAATAAATCGCTTTGTAAGCAAAGCGATTTCCGTATGGCTGATTTGGCATCCCTTGCCACTTAAGCCATTAATTGTAATCTGGATAAAAAATCGCTTTGTGTGCAAAGCGACTTCCTTAGGGTTCGGGTTTCTTATCGAAGAAATCGCTTTGTACATAAAGCGATTTCCCCTCATAAGTCGCTTTATGTACAAAGCGACTTACCTTGTAATCTGAATCGTTTCTGATAGAAAGTCGCTTAGCGTAAAAAGCGATTTATTTTGAAATCGAATCGTCTTCAAGAAATCGCTCTATGTGCAAAGGACTTATGAGAAGAAATCACTTTGTACACAAAGCGATTTTCATGTTATGACGCTTCACGAGGGAAGCGATCTCCCTATAAATAGCCGATCATTCAACCTTCCATGTCATTCCGAAGTCGCGTTCTACCAATTTTCTTATATTATTTTTACTTCTAAATTGTTTCTTTAGTTATTTCCCTCAAAAGTGTTCGATAATATGGCGGGTCTATTAAGATTAGACGGGAATCATTGTTTCAATTTTTGGCGTAATAATGAGGTAATTTTCTAAAAATTTTATATTATTTTAATTTTTTTATTTAATTTTTATTTATAATTTTTTTGAAGGGTTATGAAAGGGTTTTGACTTGTTACCATCATCGAATTATGGAAGAGCCGCATCCGACTATAAGACCTTATTTGATTCAAGCCGGGTTTGGAGATGTGAGTCTTATTATTGTTGGGAGTAAAGTAGATCCGTACTTAATTAATGCTTTGCTCAAAAGGTGGAGGCTAGAGACCCACACATTTCATCTTTCGTCTGGTAAGGCAACTATTACTTTACAAGACGTTCATTTTCAACTTGGGTTACGTATCGACGGCCCCCCTATAATAGGTATTGCGGAAGACGATTGGGAAAACCTTTGTCTCCAATTGCTTGGACGTATTCCCGAAAAGTTGGCCGGCAAGAAGATATTGTTGAAGTGGTTGGCTGACAATTTTTCTAATTTACCCGTTGATGCTGACGAACAAACAAAAGAGGTAAATAATATTTTTAGTATTTTTTTAATTAATCATTTTTTTAATATTTTTATATTAATTTTATTAATTTATAATTCTATACTCGCGCATATATTTTGCGCATAATTAACGGGATTTTAATGCCGGACAAAACCCGCAATAAAGTGCACTTGGTGTGGTTACATCATCTACGTGACTTTGAAGATTTCGACCGTCTCAGTTGGGGATCAACTGTTCTGGCTTTTTTATATCGGAAGTTGTGTACAAATGTTGATCTCAAAAACAAGTCTAGGAGGTTGTTTAGTATTACTTCAGTCTTGAGCATGGTATCGTATGCTTTTTCTACGGCCTTCTTTGGTTACGCGACGTGCATATGAGTTTCTACTAGTTCGGAGGTAATATTTAATTATGTTTAATACAATAAGATTTTTTTATTATTGTTAATAATTTTTAATTATAATTTTATTTTATTTTATTAATGGTAGGTGGTGTCATCCATTGTCGCATGTTGGATTGTCGGAAACTCAACGAAATTTCCGATTACTGATTGATAGGGAGGAAGAGGTAACTTTTTTTAAATTTTTATATTTTAATTCAATTATTATATTTAAAAATGTCTTAATTTATTTTTTAAATATAAATATTATTTTTTTCAGTTTATTTGGCAGCCTTAACTCGAGCTAGATGTTATGTCTTGCATCCAAAATGAAATATTCGACCGATCAAACGTCTGGTTTGCGATGGTGCCGCTTATAAATTATTCAACTGTCGAGTGACATCCGGGTAATAGAGTTCTACGACAGTTTAGGTTTAAGCAAGACATTCCAGAGCCACCTCCTAATCTCGATGAGTTGCATGCTCTGACCAGACAAGGGAAAACTGACGTTGATTGGTCTGACATACATACGGTGTACATTCAGATGTGGGCCGAAAGATTACTGAGGGTCTCGATGTGTGAAGAAATTGTTAACGACAGCTTAGGATTTGGGTATTCTAGTTGGTACTTTCAAAACTGTAAGGCCCACATCTTGACCGAGAAAGAGCGAGGACGCGAATTACCCGTGGCTCCGCAGAGACGTCCACCTACCCAACGAGCACGCTATGGTAGAGGAAGGAATGGTCAAGATGAGCCACCTGCTACACCAATGCTAGAAGGTATTTGGTTTCCTCAGTTCTCACAACCCTCGGAGGGTTTTTTATTGACGTCATGCACCCGTTTATGTCAGTTATGGGTGTTACCACAATTCCGATGACGTTGTCTTCTTACTATCCACTGCCACCACCATATGTGCCTGAGTTTTCTCCTATGCCTCAATTTCCATATTTTGGATATAGCTCAGGTATTGTTGACCAGACTCCTCCTCAAAGCCTCTTTTATACTGGTCCCAGTGGTAGTGGTTCTACCTCAGGTAATGTTGGAGGAAATGAGGATGAGGAAGAAGACCCTGGAAGATTGCAGAGAAGAAATCCACGTCGGGATCATCATCCACCACGTTGCGGCACGGGCGGACATAGACGTCATTAGTTTCATATGTTTACCTTTTTATTTTATTGTAATCCTTTTTCTTATGTAATGTTAATTTTTTTAGTTATGTAATCTTTCTTCATATGTTTACCGTTTTATTTTATTGTAATCTTTCTTCTTAGGTATTGTTAATTTTTTAGTTATGTAATCTTTCTTATTATCTATTGACTATTTAATAGTTTGATCGTATAAATTTAACAATATATATTAAAGAATAAAAAATATTAAAAAATAATCAAATATTCAAATATTAAAGAATATTCAAATATTCAAATATTAAAGAATATTCAAATATTAAATATTAATAAATGTACATATTAAATAACAATCAAATATTAAAGAATAATCAAATAGCGAAGAAATCACTGTATTGAAGGACCAACTCGATGAGGATATGTTCTTCTTATGTGTCCTGGATTCTTACAAATTGTGCATAACTTTTGTTGCCCATTGCTTTCTCTATATTAGGTCGTATTTTCTCTCGTCTTTTTTCTCTCGTTTTAATGTAAAATTAGGTCTTATTTTTGGTTCACCAAATTCGACTGTTGTACATTAATATATGTATATAAGTATATACATACAATATTTTTTTTTCTTTCCAATAGGAGGAAACTCGCGTTCGTAAACCTTAAATACGGTTTACAACAAGTAAACTGGGTCAACAACCGTCATGTAATTTAACCGGACAAAAGAACAAGCAGCAATGGCATACGAACAAGGATATTTAAATGTTTAGAAGAAACCACAATCGCATGTTCTTTTCCTCAGACCAACGACGTAAGTATTATGTTGTATACTTTCTAACTGTCTGGAGTATTTCGAGACACCGAATAAATGTCATTCCCGTGAGAAACATGTCGCATTCATCGAATTCGACTGCTGTACAAATTCTTGTAATTTATTACCGTAGATCTGGGTGAACTGTATGACAATCTTCCATATATTCTTGAGCTTGTTTACCCAATGTGACAAAGAGTGTACCCAGGGGCGAATGCAGGCCTGGGCCTACCTAGGCCATGGCCCGCCCCATGCCATTTTTTTATTCTAAGTTTTTTAAAATATATAATATATTTTAAAATTTGGATAAAAATATATATCATTTAAATTTATTTAAATTTTTAAATCTTAAATTTTAAGTAAAATAAAGAATAAAAATTTAACTAAAATTGAAATTGTTTATATTTTTTATTATTAATAATAAAATATATTTTAAAAATATATTTTTCTATTAAATAAGTAAACCTATTTTTTTATAAATTGAATTTTTTGAATAACAAAACAAGATTAAAAATATTTTTTAGTAAGTATATATATGTTATCTTTAATATCTTAAAAATGATTTAAAATAGGATACAAACATAATATATATATTAATATTTTAGTTGAATTTACAGGAGAAAATAATATTTAAATAAATTAATAAATTTAAATTCATATTTTTATTACTTACTTTAAGGAAATGGTTCAATTTTGTTTGAATAAAGACGTGGATAATGAAAAATAAAATTATTCAAAAATGATTTTTTTTAATTAAAAAAATTATATATATATAAGTTATGTTAGATAAATTTTTTATTTTATTTAAGGTGAATATTTGATTAAATCAAATCTAGTTAAAATATTTTGAATGATACAAGTTGACAAGTCATATTTTACAACTTAAACTTTATTTAATTTTTTGAGTATAATAATTTAAGTTTTTTTTTTCAAATTTAATTATAAATATTTACAATATTATGGTAGTACTTGGTTCCAATTTAAATAGTTTTCTTTGACCATATACACTATGTACATTTTTTATATTTTCTTCATGTGTTATACATATATCACATATAATTGAAGCATTCAAATTGAATATGAAAATCGATATTAGTAATTATTAAAAGTTTGAGTTATTTGAATCTCAATTTTTTGACTCAAAAAACTACTTTTTTAATCAAAAATTTATTTTGTTTCAATTAAATTTTGTTCGTATCTAATTTTATTAAGAATTAGTAATTATTAAAAATTTTGTCTCGGTCAATATTATTTTTCTAGATTCGCCACTGAGTGTACCCAACTAATAGTACGTGGCTTTCACAATAAAAGTGATCGATAAGTGTCTCACTCCTTTCAATGATGAGTTGATTGCCTCGGCTAAGTTGGTGGTCATATGACCATATATTTTGCCTCCATCAAATGAGAGAAGCCACTTCTCTCGTGGTATATTAAGAAGGTAGTTATATCCATCTTCATTGCGATGTTGTAATTCCTCCAAAAGTTGTTCGACTTCACGAACCAAGTATGTGTTTCCTGTTCAATTAAAAAAAGCTTGGTTAAGAATTATGAAAACAAATTTGAAGAAGAAAATTAAAATACTAACCCATTCGAAGCACCATTATACGTTCATCGGGCTTTTAAACCGCACCAAGTAATTAGCTGCAATGTGTCTTAGACAATACCGATGATAAATATGTGGTAGTTGCCAAGATCGACCCATATTCTGTATTGCGTATTTGATCGTTTTGCCTCGGTCAAAAATTACACATATTCCATCATCTCGTTCCCGCAAGACAGACGATAGAACATACCTTCGCAAGTTTTTGAGGAAGAACTCACAAGAAGGGAGATCCTCCTTTTTGACAATTGCGAAGGCAACTGGAACAATTTTTCTTTTACCATCTTGTGCAACTGCCAACAGTAAGATTTGGATGTACTTACCGTACACTAAGTATCGTCGATCTGAAAAATCGATTTGCAATAACTGAATGCATTGACACATTATGGAAAAGTCCAAAACAATCGTTCAAATTGGCAAACACATGGTATGACACGGTCATTTTTATACGCCGATACTGTTTCTAGCTTAACCACCATCCCTGGAATATGTTTTTTCATCAGTAAAAGCCACAGTCGCAATTCATTGTACGATTTCTCCCACTGACCATACAACTTCTAAACGGCACGTTGTTTTGCATATCATGCTCGTTGGTAATCAACATAGTAACCGTATTAAGACATGAGTGAAGCCATACAAGTCTTAACGGTTACCCGTGGATTAGCTTTGACCAAAGGCATAAAGGCGTCACACAAAACATGTACACCCAAATTTCGATGATCCTGATTAAGGCGACCCACGGTGTATGTGTGAGGGTCTTCACACTTGGTAATCTGCCAAAGGTTTTTTAGTTTTTTCAGACGAGAAACACGAACCCTCCATTTACATCCTTGCTTTTTGTGTACACATTCAGCAATGTACTTGTCAGTTGCATTTTTATAAACACCAGACGTAACAGAGTGAAGGATATTATAATGCTTGATTACTGCAATCTCCAGATCCTTAGTCTCGAAAACCTTTCCTTTATATATTTCATGAGAAAAACTTTGATTGTATTGGTCGATTTGAGGGAATTGCAGAAATTCTGGAGAATTGGAGGCTTCCATATCAATTGATGCAAAATGGGACGGTGGCTTGTAAAACGATATTGCGATTGAACTGTTAGGGGCATTAACTTCCTCTGGCTCTTCGGGCTCCTCCATATCTTTGGGTGGGTCATGAAAAGGACCTAGCTCGTCACCATCAAGACCGGGTTCCTGAATCGGTTCTTCGTCCGAGTGGTCACCCTCAATTCGAACAACCGTAAGTTCAAGTCCACCATATCACCAACAAATGCGAATGAATGTTGGGTTGGTGGGAAGTTCAAGTCAAAGCCAGAAGGAGCGAACGAAGACGGTTGAGTGGGTGGCAGGTTAAGGTCAAAGTCAAAAGAAGCTACACAAGATTGTCTTGTCGCCGAAGACGATGGAACATCAACATCATTCTGTGAACAATGTGTCGACAACAAGTTGAAGTTGTCTCTAATATTTGTTGTTAGCCTATAAACATTAAGATCGAAGTCAAAATTTACACGATGCCAATCTGGGACGACATTAACATCATCATCATCATCATTAGAAAAAATAACAAACAACTCTAACGGCCCTCCTAATGAATATTGTATGTGCGACTCGATCACCATTTCAACGTCGCCATTGTCAGCCACATGAAAAATTGTATAATACAATGTCTCCAATGATGTCAGTAATCGATATTTTAACGGCTCCAATTTTTGACCTCGAGCATTCAGAACATGATCCGATACTCTCTTCATCAATGACCTATAGCTTAATCTCTGCGGGAGCTCAATTGTAACTATATTCGAAGACTGAAAGACCACACCCATAGATGCATCATCAATCATCTAGCCATCGTAATAAACTAAAGTAGTGATTCTTCTTGATATTTTTTATTTCAATTTTGAATTACCTCTGAGAATTGCTTTCAACATCTTGCTGAATTTCGAACTGCTTTGAACTTCTTGTTGAAATTCGAAGCTGAAGCCTGAGGTAAAGAAGCAGAAATTGCTTCCTGTAGAAAGCGACTTCTGTACAGGAAATTGCTCTCTACAAGAAGCGATTTCCTGTCTATAATCGCTTGTTCAAAAAAGCGACTTATGCACTATATAATGATTCGATTCCCTGCTGATTTCAAACTGTATTTCCTGTGTTTTCAAAATGACTGGTATACATGGCTATGTTTTCTTGTGTTCTTTTTTGCTGGTACATATCGTTACTCTTCGTTTAGTAGTAAGATAAAATACGATGAGTTCTATGACTTAATATCGACGGAGGTTGCAACGGCGACAACAACAAAATTCTTGTACATATAATAAAAAAATACTAGTGGATGAACCAGGGCCTGAAGCGCATTACAATTTAAAATTATCATCTTCAAAAGAGCTTTGTAAGATGTTTCGAGGTTACACAAATATTCCATGTCAATATATCGAGATCTACGTCAAATTGAAGGATAAATTTAGTTCATCAAGTAACGTTGAAAGTGATACAGATCCAGTTGACGAAAAAGCAATTAAAAAACGTATCACAAACAGACGACATCAAAAGGAATAAAGAATTGAAGAATTAAACTTAACATCGGACGTGTCTACAGATTACGAAGACACAGAAACAAACGATTCCTCAATAACTTAGATATTTTTTATGTAAAGTTTCGTATTTTCGTTTAAGGTTAAGAATTTTAAAAAATTAATAAAAAAGGAAAAAATCGCTATGTGCCGAAAGAGATTTTTTTAAAAAAGATATCGCTTTGTACAAGAAGCGATTTTTACTGAACCCTAGGGAAGTCACTTTACACACAAAGTGATTTCTTATCCAGATTATAATTAATGGCTTATATGGCAAGGGATGCCAAATCATCCATAAGTCCCTTTGTACACAAAGCGACTACGGAAATCGCTTTGCTTACAAAGCGATTTATTCCTAGTATCTTGACAGGGGTATAGATTTGTAAATGAAGTTTGTCTGGGTATATTTTTGTATTTAAATAATAAAATAGGTATATTTTATTAATTTTGTCGACCCAAACTCGATTTGTATCCGACTGTTGTTGATCCGAACCCAAGTTGGACTTGTTACTGTAGTAACTGAAACCAAACTGTATCCGACCGAGAATAACCCGAACCCGATTTCAACCTGTTACTCTAGATCCGAAACCCACATGCATCCAACTTAAACGAACCCGAACTCGAGTCTGACTTGGTAGATAACCAATATTACTCGACTAAATCAACCCGAGACCTGATTTTACCCGACCAAATAAATGACCTGACTTATTTTGAACCCAACATGTTTACTTGAGCTAATATTAACAATACTTAATATTTACATTACATATAATTAAATATATTTATAATTTGATGAATTTAAAATATTGGTAAATATAATTAGGCTTAAAAATAGAATTAAAAATGAGAATTAATTTAGTGATTAATATTTAAATTTAGTATTACATATTTAATTAAATTAAATTATTTATTATTTTATTTAGTTTTTATATATTCAATTATAATTATAATTTTAAATTAATATTTTATTAAAATTTATAGTTTTAAATTAATATTAAATTAACTTATTAAACTTAGGATTAATTAATCTAAATTAAAATATAAAATCATAAATTACAAATATAATTAAAAAAATTAAAATCAAATGTATAGTTTTATTAAATTAATTTATATTATGACTAAATTAAATTAAATCAAAACAATTGATAAGAAGAGAAAAAGATAATTGATAAAAAAGATTAAAAATTCAAAATTTGAGGAAAATAAGCCACTTATTTTTTAAGTTTGAGATTAATTTAGGCATAAAGATAATTTTAACCCTTAACGTTTATAATTTTTGTCGTTTTGGCCCTTATTCTTTTTTGGGATAAATTTAGCCCTTAACCTATATCTTTTTGACAAATAGCTTATTTTTTAATTACTATGATAACTGGACCGTTAAAAATTTAATAATGATGACATGTCATATGAATATAATAATATATTTTAAATAATATGATACATAACCTATCAAATATATATGTGAAATATAATTTTATTCTAATATAAAATATAAAATAATTAAAATTCAAATAAAATTTTTAAAATTAATTAATTCTAAAATAAAAGGCTATTAAACATTCTCAACCCTAACCATGATAGAATCAAAGTTCTATCTTAAAAAAATATGAACATAGTTCGAAATTAATTAATTTTATTAGGTAGAATTTTAATTTTATCATAGTTAGGGTTAAGAATATTTAATAGTGTTTTATTTTAGAATTAATTAATTTTTTAATATTTTATTTGAATTTTAATTATTTTATATTAGAATAAAATTATATTATATATATGTATTTGATAGGTTAGATAACATGTTATTTAAAATATACTATCATATGCATATAACATGTCATCATTGCTAGATTTTTAGCGGTCCAGTTACCATGATGTTAAAAAATAAGCTATTTGTCAAAAAGATATAGGTTAAGGGCTAAATTTATCCAAAAAAAAGAATAAGGTCCAAAACGATAAAAAATATAAACGTTAAGGGTTAAATTATCATTATGCCATTAATTTACTTTAGTGTAAAATTTTTGGAGGGATATAAATTACCCAAAATTTTGGAGGAAATTAGAAATAAGTTTAATTATTTTATAAAAAAGAGAAAAAATAAAATTTTGGAGGAAATTAATATATATTGAATTTTAGAATATTATTATTATTATAAAATATAATCAAATAATAAATTTTAATTAAATATAATCAATATAAAATATAAAAAAAATGAGATTAGATTTAGATATTCATTTGAAACTATTATAGGTCGGATAAAAAATTCAACATATTTTTATATAGGTCGAGCCTAAAAAATGGAATTTCGCTTCGCTCTACACCTTATTTTATAATTATTTCAATTCAGTTATGATCACTCGAAAATTAAGTTTTAAATTTTATTTTTTATTTAATTTGATCCTCATTTAATTAAAATTAAATTATATATTTTAAAGTCGTTTCAATTTAATCATAGGAAAATAGTTTAGTGTGAAAAATTGGTCTTAGAAAACAAATAATATACATACATTAATTTATAAACAAATTAAATACATATATTAGTATACATTTAAGTATATATATATATATATATATGTATATTAAAGTATATTATATATTACAGATAATACATAAAGTATAAGTATATTATATATGTATTAAGCTATATTATATATTAATGTATATTATATACATCTAACATATATATATAAGAAATAAGTATACATATATTAATGTATACATCTAATATATGTATATATAAATATACATATATTAATATATACATCTAATATATATGCGTATACATATAAGTCTGTATATAATATATATTGTATGTATATACTTATATACATATATTAATGTATACTATATAGTATATAAGAATACATATACTTAAATACTTATATGTTATATACATATACGTACATATTATATATTTTTATATATATAGTATTATATATTCCATATTTTCATATAAAGTGTATATTTTATATTTTCATGTATAGTATTATTTTAGTATAAATTTCATATATAAAATATATTTCATCTGTAGCATAAATTTTATATTTTTATTTTTAAAATGTATTAAACTATTTTGTATAGGCATAAATTATATGTATTAAAGTACATTAAAATTAATTTTTTACTAAATTTAATTATTATTAATGTTAGGTGTTTAATTGTTCTATTTTATTACCCTTTTTACTCATGTTATTGTTGTACTTAAGAACATAATTAATTGCATTTTACTAATTTCATGCATTTTCATTTGATTTCCTTGGTTGTCATATTTATTTCATATGTTGGTTGAATTATATGGAAAAAGATATTGTCTTGGTGTATTTCCTTATTTGTAAGAATAAATATCTAGGTATGAGCTACCGAATTGGAAGAAATCTCATAGATATAAAGTCAATTGCAAAAGCAAGGAAAGAATTAAAAGATTAAAGCAAAAATGGAAAGACTTCATAGGAATCAAATGAGAATAAAAATATTCTTTTATATTTATTTCCAATCTAAGTTTACCCTATTACCCAAGTTAACCAAGCCAAGCTATTAAAAGAGAAGCATGTCGTCTAAGAAAGGGAGCGATCGAGAGAGAATGAAGGAGAAGACTAACGATTTCCATTATCTTTTTCTTGTTATTTAGATTGATGAGAGGATATACTATTTGGATGTTTTGCCCAATCATGAACTAACTTAAAGTTGACTTGGGTTATTCTGTTTATAGGTTGATCTAGTTTAAATTCTATCTAAGTTTGTGGTGTGTTCTTAATTAAGGTTTTCCTATTCTTGGTATTAATTTGGTTTGCAAGAGAATTAGGAAAAAAATTAGATTCACGAAATGAATAAGCATGGTTTGATCTTAGTGAGTGAGAACTAATCCGGCTTAGGGATAAGTGTAGGATTTTAACGGCTAATAGAAGTGCAAGAAAGTTGTTGTACACCTTTGATTAACGCAGGGATGTATCATCACGGGTTGTGCAATTAACATAATCTCAGGTTAGGGATAACGAGACCAATGAAGAATGCTTTGTCGAACCTTGAGGATAGTCGCTCAACTTGCCCGAACAATTCCCTTAGTTGCAATTACCCAAGCATTCGGATGAATTGATTAGGCAATATGACTAAGCCTAATTGCCGGAACAATTGAGTGGTACGAACACCCACTTACGAGGAAGAATTTACTCGACCTCATCTCTCTCATTGATTATTCCAATTTATTTTACTTGTTTATTTTATTATTTAATTTCAATTAAATATCAATTCTAAACCTTTGTATCTTTATTTTTAGTACAAGAAATTAGAATCCAGAAGAAGCACCAATCTCTGTGGAGACGATAACTATCTATACTATAACTTGAAATGTATACACTTGTACGTATTTGCGAAGCACTTAAAATAGGTAACAAGTTTTTGGCGTTGTTGTCGGGATTGACAATAACAACTTTGTTTTTAGTTTCTTTCATTTTATTTTATTTTAATTCTTTTAAATTTTAATTCTTTTTTAGATTCAAGGAATTTACCAATCTTGGTTTTATTACTGTGTATGATCAGGGCAAGACCAACATCAGAAGAACATTCATTTGAACCTGAAATTGAATAAGTATTTCGTAGGAGGAGATGTGAACAACAAGCATCAATGGCAGATCTTGTTCCTCGTATCGACAATCAAAATGTTTTGGTAATAGGATATGACATAGATAGCCAGCAACTAGTTCATGTTAGACGAATGGCTATTCGAGATTACTTGGAGGAAGATCTTAACGGATTAAATCTAGGAGTTGTTGCATCCGAAATTGATGCAACATATTTTGAGTTAAAGTCAGGAATGTTCAATATGATCAATACAATTGGTCAATTTGGCGGATCGACAACTGAAGACGCTTAATAACATTTTAAGTCGTTTTTGGAGATTTGCAACTCATTCAAGATTCAAGGAGTCCATGAAGACATCCTGAGATTAAAATTGATTCCATATTCATTACGAGATAGAGCTAAAACGTGGTTAAATAGTATTCTGTCTGGATCTATAGGATCTTGAGCGGAATTATATTGTGATTTTCTTGCTCGATTTAGTTCTACTAATTTGGCTGATAGACTACGTAATGAAATCACTTCTTTTATACAGGGTGATGACGAAGCAATGTATGAAGCTTGGGAGCGATATAAAGGACTTCTACATAAATTCCTTATGCATGGATTCCCATTATGGATACAAGTGATAATATTCTACAATACCGTGAACACCCCAACTAGGATGATGTTAGATGCCTTGGTAAATGGCATACTCCTAGACAAGTCCGCGGAAGAAGCAATGGAAATTTTAAATCGCCTGGAAAAGAATGATTATTAGTTCCTAAACACTAGACGAGGAGGAATTAGACGTAACACCACTAAAAATGATCCATCGGGTTTAATTGTTTCACAATTGGTTACCTTAACGAATCTGGATATGAATATGCAACGTCCGAGTAACACAAAAGAAATCAGGGTAGTGAGTTCCTTTTTTTATTTATGTAATGGTGACCATAATTCTTCTGAGGGTTTGTAGAATTCAGAGCCAAGTTTTTACGTGAGAAATTATAATCAGAACAATGCAACATCAAATACTTATATCCATCCTGGAAAAAACACCTCAATTTCTTTTAGAGAAATCCAAAAAATGCTCTCAATCAAGGAAGTTCGAGTATACAAGTATCAGGATACCAACAGAACATGTCTCGGCAACAGATGTCGCATAAAATGACATAGTTTAGTTCTCTGAAGAATAATTTTAATGTTTTTATGCTTATATGGTTAATAATGATAAGATAACTGATGCTTTCATGCACATGACCGAAGCTTTCATGAACAAGATTGAGATACGGTTGCAAAACCAAGAAGCAACATTAAAAGCTTTGGAAATGCAAATTGGTCAATTTGCAAAAAATGTGAATATAAGACCACAAGGTAGTTTACCTAGCATTACTAAGATAACCAAAGGAATTGGCCATGAGAATTGTAAGGTAATCACTACTCGAAATGGATTAAAAATTAACAATGAATCTGTGCAGGAAAAAGAACATCCAACGAAGCCGAAACCGATACAAAAAGATGAAACCAGTAAAAAGAAGGAAGAACCAGAAAATGCCGCAGAAAGTCCTGATGCCTTGAAATTACCTTCCCTAAAATTTCAAACAAATGAGAAGATTGAGGATATCTAATTGCCACCACCTTTTCCATAAAGGCTTTGATGGAAAAAGCAAGAATATCAATTCAAGAAATTCTTGAATATTCTGAAGCAAGTTCATATTAATTTTTCGTTGGTTGAGGAAATAAAGCAAATGCAGAATTACGCTAAGTTTCTCAAGGAAATTGTCTCTAAGAGAACGTGATCAGGTGAGTTTGAGACTATTATCGTGACGAAATGATGTATGGCTATGTTGTACAACTGGACACTACCGAAGTTAAAGGATCCCGGAAGTTTCACAATTACATACGCAATTGGAAATCACTATGCTGGAAAGACACTATGTGATCTTGGAGTAAGAATTAATCTTATGTCAAAATCAATTTCCCAACGATTGGGAATCGGAAAGACTAGAACCACCATAGTGATATTGTAGCTTGTTGATAGATCTTATGTGCATCCAGAAGGGAAAATTGAGGACATATTGGTAAAGGTAGATAAATTTATTTTCCCGCTGATTTTATTGTGTTGGATTGTGAAGCAGACGAATTTGTACCCATCATTCTTGGAAGGCCATTTTTAGCGATGGGGGGACTTTAATTGATGTCGAGAAGGGAGAACTTACAATGCGAGTTAATGATCAACAACTCAAGCTTAATATTTTTCACACTCTTAAGCACGTTGATGATCCTGAGGAATACAAGATCATCCAAGCAACCACCAAATTTAATTTTAGAGTAGAAGAAGATATCCTTGAAAATTGCCTCGACAATTTTATTGTCGAACCTGAAGAACTTGAAGAACTAGACGACAAAGAACAACATGAAGCAAATTGGATAGTTAGTCGTCAAGGTAAGTTCTAAGAGCCAATCAATTATTTAAGTAAGGGAGATAAGATTTCAAAACCATCTATTGAGCAATCTCTAATTCTTGAATTAAAATCATTACCAGGGTAATTGAAATATGCTTATTTGGAGAATAATAATTCACTGCCAGTAATAATTTCTTCTAACTTGCAGCCTAAACAGGAAGAGCAATTGATTGACATGCTGAAAAAGAAAAAGAAGTCCATTGGATATACCATTGTTGATTTAAAAGGAATTAGTTCAGCAGTGTACATGCACAAGGTCCTTTTGGAGAAAAATCATAAGTCGTCAATTGATGCGCAAAGGAGGCTTAACCCAGCTATGAAGGAGATTATTATGAAATAAATTACCAAATGGCTTGATGTCGATATTATATACCCTATCTTCAATAGTACATGGGTAAGTTCGGTACATTGTATACCGAAAAAGGAAGGTATGACTGTTGTAAGCAATGAGAATAATGAATTAATTCCAGCTAGAACTGTTACAGGTTGGAGATTTTGCATTGATTATCGTAAGTTAAATAAAGCTACTAGAAGGATCACTTCCCTTTACCCTTTATTGACCAAATGCTTGATCTTCTTGTAGGAAAACCATTTTATTGTTTTCTTAAGGGATATTCAGGTTACAACCAGATTGTCATAGCACCAACAATCAAGAGAAAACAGCATTCACTTGTCCATATGGAACATATGTGTTCAAGATAATGTCGTTTGGTTTGTGCAATGCCCCGACAACCTTTCAAAGGTGTATCATGGCTATTTTCTCGGACATGGTGGGTGACTTCTCAGAAATTTTCATGGATGTTTTTTCTGTCTTTAGAGAAAGCTTCGAAAATTACCTCGATAATTTAGAAAAAGTTTTGACAAGATGTGAAGAATCGAATTTAGTTCTCAATTGGGAAAAATGCCATTTTATGGTAGATAAAGGAATTTTCCTCGGTCATAAGATTTTATCCAAGAAAATTGAAGTTGATCGGGCAAAAGTTGATATTATAGAGAAATTGCCACGACTAACTTCGGTTAAAGGAATTCGAAGTTTCCTTGGTTATTCAGGTTTTTACCGAAGGTTTATTTATGATTTCTCTAAAAATTCTAAACCTTTGTGTAATTTACTTGAACAAGATAAAACTTGTGACTTTGATAAATCATGCAACACGTTATTTCAAAATTTAAAGAAGAAACTTGCTTCGGCCCCATAGTTGTCCCACCTGATTGGTCACCTTTCGGAACCATGTGTGATGCAAGTGATTTTGCAGTAGGGGCAGTTTTAGTTCAACGGAAATGTAATATCTTTCATGTGATTTACTATGCTAGTAAAACCCTTAATGATGCCCAAT
Source organism: Abelmoschus esculentus (assembly GCA_035048815.1). Classification (NCBI taxonomy): domain Eukaryota; kingdom Viridiplantae; phylum Streptophyta; class Magnoliopsida; order Malvales; family Malvaceae; genus Abelmoschus; species Abelmoschus esculentus. The sequence goes on along the minus strand of JAUCBN010000026.1, from coordinate 2,556,211 downwards.
TAAATTACACGATCACGGAAAAGGAATTACTAGTAGTAGTGTTTGTATTTGATAAATTTCGTTCCTATTTAATTGGAAATAAGGTAATTTTCCATACTGATCATTTGACAATTAAATATTTGATTGCTAAGAAATATGTTAAAACTCATCTAATTCGTTGGATTTTGCTTTTTCAAGAGTTTGATCACTTGTCAAGGTTATAAGAAGGAAACGATGAAGACAACCCCTGGATGAGAAATTAATGATTGCCTCCGCAAAACCATGATATGCTGATTTCGTTAAATTTTTAGTTAGCAGTTTTAGACCTTATGATCTTACTCACCAAGGAAAAAAAACGGTTCCTACATAATGTTAAGCTGTAACACCCTCGACCCGGTATCATATTGGACCTCCGATCCAAAACCTATATTTTGAAATTTCTTTCCAAAGCCCAATAATAAAATCAACTCAAGTCCAAAATATGATTCATAAAATCCATTCAAGTTAAAACATAAGCCCACAATAATTTAAAGCAACCGGAGCTCGAAAACATTATAAATCATTTAGAACATTGGACCCAAATAAATTTACAGAGTTACAATTAAATATAGGGTTTGACATAGTACTAGCTCACTACATCTATAACTGTACTCTGACACAAAGTCGATGCTGAAATCCAAACCTCGATGATGCTCCACTCAAACCGACTTCACCTAACCTACGAATGAAAACATATTTCGAACACTAAGCTACAATAGCTCAGTGGATATGCCGAACTCGGCCAACATCAAGCATATCATAAGCAGTAAAGCAAAGCATATAAATATCGTGCAAGTATGATGGTTTAGCATGCTTGCCTATCACATGGAATAAATGAAATGTATACTATCGCACATAGCATATACAAATCACATCAAGTCAATACAAAAAGTGAGACCTGCGTCCACACAGCATCGGGTCCTACACTCAGGATTGAGGCCGCCCTTAAATCTTATGCCTGGAATGTTACATCTGGCATCTTCGAACGAGGTCACCCAATGCTCGGAATAAAACAGGATGGAGGCCGCCTAACCAATCACATGTTCGGAATGTTACATCGAACATCTTTGAGTGAGACCGCCTAACACTCGGAATAAAAGTCTTCAATACATCTTCGGAATAAGACTGGTGCCTCTATAAGATAGGCCTTCAACTGCTCAAAACTTTATTGTCTTTAGTCATTCCACACAAACGGAACACCTTTCTGAAGCAACTTGGTCAAAGGTGCCACTATGATTGAAAAACCCTTAAAAACCTTCTATAGTATCCGGTAAGCCCAAGAAAACTATGAATTTTTTATACATTCCTCAGTGGTTTCCATTCCACCACAACTTGGATTTTTTAAGGATATACTCGGATTTTATCTGCTGCAACTAAGTGGCCAAGAACCGCCACCTCATACAACTAGAACTTACACTTACTAAACCTGGCGTACAGGCTTCTATCTCTCAACACCTGAAGAACCACTCTTAGGTGATAGTCATGCTACTCCTTTGAGCGTGAATACATCAAGATGTCATTGATGAACACAACCACAAACTGATCAAGATAAGGCTGAAAGATCAAGTTCATCAAGTCCATAAAAGCTACATATGCATTCGTGAGCCTAAACGACATTACTAAGAACACATAATTCCCGTACCGTATCCTAAAAGTGGTTTTTTGGACACCTTTATCCACTACCTTTAATTGATAGTACCCTGACCTCAGATCGATCTTAGAAAACACTCAGGTACCCCTCAAATGATCAAACAGGTCATCGACTCTAGGCAAAAGATAAAGATTCTTGATCATGACCTTATTGAGTTGACGATAATCGATGTACATCCTCAACAATCCGTCGTTCTTCATAACAAACAAAACTGGTGCTCCCTACATTGACACACTCGGTCTAATAAAACCTCTCTTAAGAAACTCCTGGATCTGTTATTTTAACTCTCTCATCTCTTCCGGTGCCATACGATACGGTGCTATGGATACCAGTGTCGTCCCTGGAAATACCTTTATTCGGAACTTCAACTCACCATCGGGAGGTAAACCGGGTAACTCCTCGGGAAACACATCGAGTTACTCAAAAATTGTCCTCAAACTCTCTAATGATAGACTCTCAGCACTTACATCCACCACGTGAGCAAAAAAGCCTCACAACCCTGCTAGATTAACATCTAAGCTGATAAAGCTGACACCACATTCGGTAAACATGGGTTCCACACACCCCTCACAATAAGCTTAGAACCATTTACCACTCGAAGCTTCAAGCTTTTAGATATACACCCCAAACTTGCATTGTGTTTGAATAACCAATTCATCCCTAGGATTGCGTGGAACTCCTGAAATGGCAAAACTATAAGATCGGCTGTGAAGATAGACCCTTGCACCTCGATTAGAAACCTCCGATACGTCTTATCCACCAACACATCTAACCCCAAAAAACTGGTCACACGGACTCCTATCTCTAGATCCTCCGTTGGTAACCCTTACTGTTGTGATATCACACTACGGATATACGAGTGGGTAGACCCTGAGTCCACAAGAGCAAATATAGGAACTAGAAACAGGGTGAATGTACCTGAGATAACATCTATTGCAGCACACTCCTTATGTTTCCTCACCGCATACTACCTCGTCGGTGCTCTTGTAGTGGATTAAAAGGTGCCTCCTGATGCATGGCTAGCTCCGCCACGCAAAAACCCACGACCCCTCTAGGCTTAAAACACAGGTCTTTGAGCCTGACCTGGCGGTGACATCACAACCTTTGGACAGTCCTTCACAAAATGATCCATATGACCACACTGAAAACAAGCTCTGTCATTGCCTCAACAATTACCATGGTGTCTCCGGCCATAACGTCTACAAGTCTGAACACTGATACTCTTCTATAAACTCTTAAGACCCCCAGCAGAAGAAGACACAAATTGCCTCCTATGTCTCACAGACTCTGATCTCTGGTTCGACCACGAACCTTAATTTGATGTTCCCCTATTCTTGTTCCAACGGTTACTACTCTTATCGGAGTGAGACTGACAGTTACTCCCACGACTCTAACTGAGCCCACCAGAGACTCTCTAGCCAACAGACGACTCATAGGTCAAACCCTGACCTGCTTTAACGACTTGGCAATAGCAACCAACTCTGAAAACAACTTAGGCGATGTAGTAGTAAGATAATTCTGAATCCCCTTCCTCAGCCCTCTAAGGAATCTCTTACATCTTAGATTCTCGGTAGCAACAAGCTCTAGAACATACCGACTTAACTACAAAAACTCCTACTTAGCAAAAACCAAACAATTTCCCTGAACCAGATGGGTAAATCTCTCTCTCAAGGTATCGATGTGAGTCTCCCCCACTTGGGACGATGAGGATACCAACCCTGCTCTATTGTCTCCCACCATTCTCTTGTGTTTCCCTTCAGAAGTGACAACACATATGACAATTTTTCCACTGATCTCGGCCTTATCTATCGCATTATCCATCGTGTATCATGCAGCCACTAATCCGCTTGTACAGGATTATCATATTCCGTACCAAAGAAATCAACAGCTCCTTGTATCTGTACCCTCTCAACCGGTGTCTCACGAGGCATAAAAGATGGCCTTGGTATAGCTCTCACGATCCAGCGCAAGGTCCAATTCAACTGAGCAAAGTAGTTGCCCCTTAGAATAGCAGCATCACCCGATAGCACCTCCTCCTCGGGTTCATACTCGTAGTCGGAGCCTCCTCCTTTAGAACCCCGACTTTCCTCCTGATCCATCACGCTTCTTGACATACTTACAACCTCTGCACAAACATCAACACCAAGATTACATCATCAAAATTTCAGTTTTAAAGAAAGTACTATATCAACTCGTGGGCATGTACTTGTCTGATACCTATATACCACACTAGACTCCAGCGGGGACTTCCTAGAATCGACTCAACCTAGGCTTTGATACCACTAAATATAACACCCTCGACCCGGTGTCACATTGGGCCTCCGGCTCAAAACCTTTATTTCAAAATTTCTTTCCAAAGCCCAATAATAAAATCAACTCAAGTCCAAAATATGATTCATAAAATCCATTCAAGTTAAAACATAAGCCTAAAATAATTTAAAGTAACCGGAGCTCCAAAATATTATAAACATTTAGAATATTTGAATAAATAAACAGATTTATAATTACATGTAGGGTTCAACATAGTACTAGCCCACTACATCTATAACTGTACTCTGACACAAAATCGATGGTGAAATCCAAACCTCGATGGTGCTCCACTTAAACCGGCTTCACTTAACCTACGCACGAAAATATATTTTGGACGTTGAGCTACAAAAACTCATTGGATATGCCGAACTCGACCAACATCAAGCATATCATAAGCAGTAAAATAAAACATATAAATATCATGCAAGTATAATGGTATCATGCTTGCCTATCACATGGCAGAAATGAAATGTATACTCTTGCATACAACATATATAAATCACATCAAGTCAACACAAAAAGTGAGGCCCACGTCCACACAAAATCAAGATCCTAGACTCAGGATTGATTTCGTCATCAAATCTTATGCCAAGAATGTTACGTCGGACATCTTCGAACAAGGCGCCCAATGTTCAGAATAAAACGGGATAGAGGCGCCTAACCAATCCCATGTTTAGAATGTTAAATCGAACATCTTTGAGTGAGGCTGTCCAACACTCAGAATAAAAGTCTTCAATACATCACCCAAAATGTTACATCGGATGGCTTTTAACGTGTTGTAACACTTTTAAATATTCGGATTCCATCACACAAGGAATCAAACCATATAAATGATCTACCTAAGATCTTCACAACAAGGTGTATTAAGACTCATCATAACTTAGTCTTTCGGGGTTAAAACTCATCAATCTTTGTTAAACAATTCATTTTATAGCTTTAAAGATATTTGGGAACCATTATTAACCATTACCGACCCAAACTCTATGTCTACTTAGGCAAGGTAACACAGAGGTATCGATACCCCTACTTGGGGTATCGAAACGGCCTGTATCGATTCCCTTACAAAGGGGGTATCGAAACACAAGTTATTGATACCCTTACAAAGGGGGTATCGATACACGTTGACCATCGACCAGGTCAACTAAGGGGAAACCACCCGTATCGATACACCCTATATGAGGTATCGAAACGAAAATGCTATTGGAAGACTTTGTATCGAAACAAGGATAAGGCATTTCGAAACGTCTGCCTTTTCTAGCTTATTTTCCTCTCAGGGGTATCGAAACAACCACCAAGGGTATCGATACCCCTTGCACGAACTTGCAGTTTTGAACATGAAATTCCTAATAAACTTTCTCAACATTAATCTAGCCGATCCTAAAGTGTTCCTAATCGATCTTACGGATGTTAAGAGTGTTTTAACATCAATTCCATATCTTCTAACACATTAATCCGAAAACCACCATTAATGACTCCAAAGTTTAAAAACCAAGCATCCATGCACAAAACCTAGATGTATGCAAACTACAATGACATGAATAATGATAGGACAGTTGGGAGTACCAACCTCAAGAAAAAACCGCAACAAACCCGAGCTACCTTCCTCTTCAAACCTTTCCTCTTCCTAAGCTTGTTGATGGATCACAACCTTCTTTCTCTACAAGAGAAAGATGAAGAACGGATTATCAACGTCTTGGGATGATTCTTGAGCCTAGAAACTCTAGAAAACACAGATTCTAAGCTCTCAAAACTCAAACCCGAGCTAAACCAAACCCTTATCAAAAACCTTCATCCTCCCCAAACCAATACTTTCTTACCTCTTTTTATAGATCAAAAACACCCATAAAACTTACCCTTCAAGCACAAAATGAGATTCCCACACAAAACTTAAAAGATTCAACCTTTTTGCTCAACTTTCTCTTGAGGTGGCAAGGAAGAAGATGAAAGAAAGTTTCTAACACAATGACCTCATCTTTGCAGCTCTAACACTCCCTAAACCCATCCTAGTTCAACTTATTTGTGAAAATACCAACATGCCCTCAACCCAAAAACTCCTAAAGCCCAACAACCACTAAAGGCTCAACATCATAAGGACCAAACACTCAAACCCGGGGCCCAAAACTGAAGCCTAAACCCTTCGAGTTAACCCAATACTCGGATCTAAATCAGGGTCGTTACATAAGTATTATTATTGGGACGAGCCTCTTTTTTTTAAGCAAAATGCAGATCAGGTTATTTAAAGATGTATTCCCGAGAAAGAGAAACAAAATGTTCTTCAGTAATGTCATTCTTCACCATATAGAGATCATTTTGGTGGAACATGAACAACTAAAAAGGTCTTACAATTCGGTCTATATTGGCCTACTCTTTATAAAGATGCTCTTGAATTTTACAAGCAATGTGATCGTTTTTAAAGGTTGGGAAATATTTCCAAAAGACATGAGATGTCACTTCAAAGTATCCTAGAGGTCGAGTTATTCGATGTGTGGGGTATAGATTTCATGGGACCTTTCCCATCTTCTTTTGGTAATATATATATTTTATTAGCTATCGATTACGTCTCTAAATAGGTCCAAGTTGCAGCTTATCCAAAAGATGATGCCAAAATCGTTTATAAATTTCTCCAAAAGAAAATTTTCACAGGGAGGTAAGCATTTGATAATAAACTAATTACCAAAATATTGTAGTGCCTTGGAGTTACACACTGAATTTCCATGACATATCACCCACAAATGAATGGGTAAACATAAATTTCTAACCGAGAATTGAAGAGTATCATTGAGAAAGTGATAAATCCTTCTAGAAAGGATTGATCTCTTCAAATTGATGATGCACTTTGGGCCTATCGCACTACATTTAAAATAACTTTAGGTATGTCACCTTATCTACTTTTCTATGGAAAATCATGCCATCTACCAGTAGAAATTGAGCATAAGGTGTATTTGGCAATTAAGAACATGAACATGGACTGAGAGAGTGTTGGACAAAAACATTTGTTGGATCTAAATGAAATTGAAGAGTTTCGTGCTATGGCTTATGACAATGCAAGGATTTACAAAGAAAAGACTAAGCGTTGGCATGATATGAAACTAATGCCCCAGTATTTCATGCTTAGGCGATTAGTTGTTCTTTTCAATTCCTGATTGGAGCTTTTTCCTTGAAAGCTTAAGTCAAGATGGTCCAGACCGTTTGAAGTGGTTAAGCCATTTTCACATGGTGAAGTGACAATCTAGTCCAGTATTGATGGAAGAGAATTTAAAGTTAATGAACAAAGATTAAAGCAATACACCAACACCAATAAGAAAGATGGCAAAGAAAGGCTTACTTTAGAAGATGCATAATTATGCTCTTCTTTAGTAATTTTTATTTTAACTACATTTTATTTTATACATTATATTTAATTTTATTTTTAATAATTTCAGTATTTATATTTTGTTTCTTTATATTTTATTTTAAGAATAATTATCTTCTCATGATTTGAATAGTTCTTGTTTTATTTTCGAAGTTTAGGAAAAGATTCCATGATCAAGGAAGATTAGATTGAAGACTTAGAAAGATTTTAAAGAGGGTCAAACTTTGAAGAGTTTCTATAGTTGACTCTAAAAAGTTTCCCAAAACTTTCTAAACCCCCACCTAACCGAAAATTTTCCCTCCTTCCATCTAAAACCCTAGACCAAAATTTTCCTCCTTCCCTCCATAACCCTTACCGTCAACCACACCCAACCAATACCATTTTCATTATTATTTTTTTCCTTTATTGATTCACTACACCATCTATCAAATCTCTTTTCTTTTTCTTACACCCATCAACATAATAACACCTAAATCTTCATCTTTCCTTTTTCTTTTCAATCTTCCAAGATCTCTTTTCTTGAAAGTTTAAATCTTTTTCTATGTCCATGAAACTCAAAACCATTCCTCATCCGAGTTCTTCCAATAACCCCCCTTATCGTCGGTTTACAAAAAAGAGTATAGAAAAACGTTTCAAGAAGAAGTTTGCTAACCGCAAGGTGTGGGAAGAGCAAGGATTTGATTACAGCATGTCTTTCAAAGATTTGGGGCTTGATGTCGGCATCTACAATATTATTGAAAACCACAAGTGGCGTATCTTATGACAACAATAATAGCCTACGAATGTAACATGGATAAGAGAGTTTTATGCTCATGTTTCTGATCCAAATAACCCTATGTTTTGTTTGTGGTAAGGTAACTTTTTGGATGCCGCGAAAATCAATAATTTCTATGGAATGCATGTTGAAATCGATAAATACCAGCTCTTTGTCAATAACATTATGGGTGAAAAGGCTGAAGAAGTGTTGTATGACCTTACAGTTCAAGGAAGCGTATGGAATCAAGGAGCTCTGAAGGGAACCGTCAATCGTATTTTGTTAAAACTAGAAGCAAAATTATCAAACAAATTTATTCAGACATGTTTAATGCCCACGACTCACAATATCACCGGTTCGGATTCTCGTCTTTTATTAATTCATTCTATTTTGCACAAGCGTTCTATAAACGTGGGACAAATTATTTGTGATGAAATTTATGCTTGTAGGCAAAAAATGCACGCACACTTTTCTTTCAAAGTTTAATTACTCAATTGTGTGCAAAGAAAAATATGTCGAGTGAGCCGACGAATGAGGTATTACCCTCTCGAAAAGAGTGGAACAAAAAGCAATACTTAAAGATCATGAGAGAATAGGAGGCACACGAGGAAGGTAATATCTCAAAGAAAGGGATGCCATCGATGATTGCCCAGACAATAAAAATTACCTCGTCATGTCCAGAATCCCTTACAATTGGAGCGGCATTCCTATATGATATTAAGGATCAATTTGTTATGATCTTACGCCTTGTACAAGTGTAGTTGGCTAGAATTGAGGATCAACAACTAGTTTTAATGAAGTTCATGAAAGAGCACATATATATCATTCATCAAGTGATCCTAGAGAAATTCCCGGATTGTTCCGTATTATTCTTAGTTTTTCCTGCGAATTTGGTTGCTCAGGCAACTATACATGCCCCGGAAAATGCTACTGCCTGCAACTAAACATGTTCCAGCAACTTCTACTGCTCAGGCAACTAATGTTCCCGACAAAGGAAAAGCATCATTGGAGGAACCGAGCCGAACCGATTCATTGCATGGCTTAATGGATTCGGATGACACAATCTCCGAACCATTAATATCTTCACCAAAGGCACCAAAGACATCGAAATGAAAAGCTTATATAATTTTGGAGACCGATGAAGATAGTTCATCTAGCAATGACAACCAAAAAGAGACGGTTCCACCAACACCACCAGTCACAAGAACTCAACCACCAAGAAGGGGAAATAAAGCCAAGTTGATTGCAACAAGGAAATTGTTAACAAAAGGTGACAACCTTTCTAATTAACTCATTTGCATTTTTATTTTTATTTTTGCATGCATTGAGGATAATGCTCATCTCGAGTTTGAGGGGTGTTTACCTTTAATTAATTTATGGTAGTTGCATTCATCATTAGTTGTTGCATATAGATTGCATACATTATTTGTCAAATATTTCAATTTGATATAATCATTTTAAATTTGATGGATAACCAATGATGATATTTTTACCATTGTACTTAATTTGCAATTGCCTTTAATTTTAGGATTGTATTAGAAGAATCTAGAATTTTACTATGATACTGAATTTTTTTACACGATTGTAACTTGTTAATTGATGATGACTTTGTGAATTTAGGTTGTTAGAATTTTGGGTAAATAAAAAAATAATCATAATAAATTTTGGATAAGCAATATCATTCTAGAGGTGCCTAAAACTGGCTCTAGTTTGTATGCATTAAAGAATCACTAGAGATGCTCGAAATTGGCTCTAGTTGATAAAATTAAAGAAGTTTCTTAGTTGCTATAGGTGCCCAAAACTGACTTTAGCAAGGTTAAAGATTAATGCCCAAACAATTATTGTTAAAAACCTATTGTTCACATAGAATCTTGAAAACTAACTTGTATACAACTACGCACACACTTTATCACGAGCATTATAGTTTGATTCTAGGAAATTTCTTTGCTTTTCGAAAAATTTAAAGGTGGCCATACTTTGTACCCCCGTTCTGAGGTTGGAAGTTAAACTTTGAAGCATGCCTCTGAAAATTGGATGCCTTGGCAATTAATTGTTAGGTTTTGTATTGCTTGAGGACAAATAATATTTCGAGTTTGAAGGTGTGTTAGGTGTTTAATTATTCTATTTTATTACCCTTTTTACTCATGTTTATTGTTATACTTAAGCACATAATTAGTTGCATTTTACTAATTTCATGCATTTTCATTTAATTTCCTTGGTTGTCATTTTTATTTCCTATGTTGGTTGAATTATGTGAAAAAAGATACTACCTTGGTGTATTTCCTTATATACAGGAATAAATATCTAGGTGATGAGCTACCGAATTAAAAGGAATCTCATGGAGATAAAGTCAATTGCAAAAGTAAGAAAAGAATTAGAAGATTAAAGCAAAGATGAAAAGACTTCATAGGAATCAAATAAGAATATAAATATTCTTTTATGTTTATTTCCAATCCAAGTTTACCCTATTACCCAAGTCAACCAAGCCAAGCTATTAAAAGAGCAGCATGTCGTCCAAGAAAGGGGACGATCGAGAGAGTGAAGGAGAATGCTGACTATGTTCATTGTGTTTTTCTTGTTATTTTGAGTGATGAGAGGATATACTATTTGGATGTTTTGTCCAGCCATGAACTAACTTAAAGTTGCTTATGTTATTATGTTTTATGTTTTAATTTAGTTTAAATTCTATCTAATATTGTGGTGTGTTCTTAATTAAGGTTTGTCTATTCTTGGTGTTAATTTGGTTTGCGAAAGAATTTGGAAAGGACTTCGATAAATAATTCATTTATCTAGATTCGGGAGAATTAGATTCACGAAATGAATAGATATAGTTCAATCTAAGTTCGTGAGAACTAATCCAGTTTAGGGATAAGTGCAGGATTTCAATGGCTAATAGAAGTGCAAGAAAGTTGTTGTACACCTTTGATTAACACAAGGATGTATCATCAAGGGTTGTGCAATTAACATAGTATTAGGTTAGGGATAACGGGGACCACTGAAGAACGCTTTATTGAACCTTGAGGATAGTCGCTCAACTTTCTCGAGCAATTTCCTTAGTTGCAATTGCCCAAGAATTCAGATGAACTAACTAGGCAATCTAACTAAGCCCAATTACCGGAATAATTGAGTGGTGCGAGCACCCACTGACGAGGAAGAATTCACTTAACCATCATTCCATAATTCAGGATAACCCAGCTTCTCTCTCTCATTGATTACTCCAATTTATTTTACTTGTTTAGTTTATTAGTTAATTTTAACTAAATATCAATTCTATAAATATTTGTATCTTTATTTTCAGTGCAAGAAATTATATTCCGGAATAAGCATCAATCCTTGTGGAGACGATAACTATCTATACTATAACTTGAAACGTGTACATTTGTACGTATTTACGAAGAACTTAAAACACGTAATACGTGCAAAATTATGTAATGTAATAAGACAAATTAGAAAGGAAAAATTTATGTAATGTAACACATAATACACATTTAACTTTAAAACTTGAAAAATAATTTAAAAAAACTAAAAAATCACCTTTTATAAAAATCATAAAGTTTTTCCAAATATTTTACTTGATTTTTTTTAAAATTTTTAGATTTGAATTTTTTTTTTCATATTTAATATATCACATATCGTATTCATGGAGCTATAATTTATTTTAAATGAGTTGATTAAAAAAATTATGATAATATTATGATTTAAAAGTTTATGATAATATTAATATTAACGTTAACAATGTTACAATTATATTTTAACCCTTTAAATTATTATAATATCAATATTAATGTTAACAATGTTACAATTATATTTTAACCCTTTAGATTATGATAATATTAATATTAACATATTTACTTAAGGTAGAGGTGATAAGCGAATTAACTAGTTCAGTTCAATTTTGATTAAATAAATTTAAATTTGGATCGGATTAATTAGGGTTTGGTTCAACTTTTTTTTTAGTTTATGTTTATGTTGGTTTCAGTTAGGGTATCAAATTGAGTCGGTTGATTTTTGGTTAATTATTTCTTATCAATTAATTTTGATCGTGTCAATATCAGGTTAGCAAGAGATCAATCAATTTCGGTTGGAATTTTAGGTCGAGTTAGATTTTTACACTATATATATTACTTTGTATAGTATATATATATTTATTTATTTATTGGTAAATTGTGCCGCAGTTCATATCATATCTATATTTATTTATTTATTTTAATATATTTTCTTTATTTTCAATTACCTTCTATTAGGAAAAAATGATTCAAATAAAAATCCGTTTGAATTTATCCAATTCGGTTGAAAATCAGTTTAGATTCATTTACAATTCAACTAAAACTCATATTGATTTTAGATCTTTATTCATATAAACCAATTCAATTTTTGAGTCTCATGTCAAGTTTGTCGGGTCTAAAATCTTTTTTTTTTTCATATACTATTATCGGTTTCTCACCATCGTTGTAATTGTTATGGGCCATGTAACGGGTGACCCATATTAGTTGGGCGTTGTGGTCGGGTTCTAGGGAAAATAATTTTAAGCGTTTATATCGTTGATCGTCTCTCTCGATTTAATTAGCCGCGCAGACGAGTGGGATTTCATTTCTAGGGTTTTTACTGCCGCGCATCCACAGAGCTTTCCGAAATGGTACGATTTTCTTTCCCTGAATTTGTATTGCTTCCCATTATTTCTTAAATTTACTGCAGAAAGTACCTATTGGTAATCCGATTTAATTAACTTCTTTTATTGCGATACATCAAACTTGTTTATTTTCTTTTATCTTTCGTATGCCCAATTTGGTAGCTGATGTTAATTCTTCATCTCTTTAATTTTATGCAGACAAAGAGAACGAAGAAGGCCGGCATTGTCGGGAAGTATGGTATGTGAAGTGTGAACTGTTTGTTTCGATTCATAATTTGGTGTTGTTAGACGAGGAATGAACCGTATGTGAACTGATTCGTTGTGTTGTAGCGTTGTAATGCCAGAAGAATTTATAGAATGAGAAATGTTAGTCTGTTAATAGAGGTTTAATCCAGTAGCTTAGTTGCTTAATTCCAAACCTTACCTCCATGCTGTGGTTGAAAACTGGATTGTTGAATGTTAATTCAGTGATTTAAATGCACACAACTTATTGTAAATCATACTACATAGATATAGATATAAATATAATATTTTTTTTTTTTAATTTTTGAACTTTTGGAGATGAAATTTGATTGATGGTTCTTATTTATCCGGGAGTTTTTGAACTAACCGCATAATAATGGGATATTGCCGTTATTGACCGTTAACTCTTAAATTGTGTCCGTTATCGACTGATAACCATTATTTATGCTATTAACGGTTTCGGTTGGCGGATTTATCGTTAAACGAAAGCCTTTATAGCGGTTGTGGACTGTTATTTGAATCCCTGGATGTTATAGCTGTGGTTAACTTTTTTTGTGAACTTCAGGTACCCGTTATGGTGCTAGTCTGCGTAAGCAGATTAAGAAGATGGAGGTCAGTCAGCATAGCAAGTACTTCTGTGAGTTCTGTGGAAAGGTAGCTTTCTCTGCTTGTTAGCGTTGGTTTCTCACTTGTTTGGGATCATTTGGTTGTTTGATAGCTGTTTATGTAATGTAACACTAATCAATGCAGTATGCGGTGAAGAGGAAAGCTGTTGGCATTTGGGGATGCAAAGACTGTGGCAAAGTGAAAGCTGGAGGTGCTTACACTTTGAAGTAAGTTTGTCTGCCTCTTTTTTTGCTAGCTTATTTGCTTGAATTGTTTTGTATCCATCTTCTTTTCTTGCTTTTGGATGCAGCACTGCGAGTGCTGTGACTGTGAGGAGTACCATTCGGAGACTTAGGGAGCAGACTGAGAGTTAATTTGATTCTGTTTTTCCCCTGTTCCCTTCTTTTTTTAAGTATGGAACTTTAAGGTAGTGCTTGCTTCATGAACGTGTTCTTGACCTTTTTGGGATAGTTTATCTCGTCTCAATTGAAACAGTTTTGGTTTTGAGAATGGTTACACAGATTGCAGCATTCTTTAGCATGAATTTTGTTTGACTTGCTGTGTGACATCTGACCATACCCGTGCTAATCAGTTATTATCCCCTTTTGATACCTTGACGTACGACTTAACCTCGAAGTTCCATTGCCCGTTTTGAAGACAGCTTATTGATAAAACCACGAGGTATCTTGTCCTTATTCAAGTGTAAGGACTTTTCTTGTTTTAAGAGGTTTCAAAATCAAGCACATATAAACCCAGTTCTCTTATCAGTGATTAATCACCAAACTCTTGCCTCGAACCGAAACAGAACATGTAAGATTTTATTCATTACACAAAACAATCAAGTTAACAACAGAAATCGACTGGCTGGATGAGATCTCACCTGCCTTTCCTACCACCACTTATTATGTCATAATCTCTACCTCATCTGTACAAAACTAGGAAAAGCAGCTGCTATGGTAACTGATCAGAGATGCCAACGGTGCCATTGCCGTCTTCATCAATCCTGCTAGGAAATTCTTGCTAGCACATACCTACTGTTTTAAGAAGAAAACACTAAAAGGATTGAATACTATTAAGCTGCCTCTTTCTCCATGCATGCAGATGTCAAATTACAGCCTCTTGATGAATGACGGAGGACTATAAGAAGATGATTGTATCGAATACAAACCTATTTCGAAAAGCAAGTCCTATAAGCCACCATTCTCTTGCAGCTATTTCGATTCTCATGTGTTTTAGAAGGTCAATGAGCCGTTGATGAAGTCTCACATAGTAGGAATGGGAATGTTGTCACTGTAATTATTATGATGCATTTGCTTTTGAACTGCTTTAACTGCTATTACTCTGGCTGCATTTGCTGCTCTATTGCCTGCAGCAACTGCCTTGTTCACTCGCTCGTCTACCTTGGCTACATCATAAGCTTTCTCGGCTGCCCTTCGAGCCTCCTGGTCATAAAACCAATAAATAAGCAAGATCAGTCTTGATCAAATTTCATAGCAATCATTGATATGTGCTGTCACAATTTTTTCATCTTTCATACCAAGCAAAGCCAGAAAGATAACTGTGTTGCATTGCAGGGTATAACTATTAACCACAAAACAAGCCACGGGGAACTTTGCAATTATCATCTTAATAAGTATTAAGGCTCTCCTGTATAAATTTTACATAGTTATGAAACTCGGATCCCTCTCATAACTTTTGAATTGCTAAAAGAAGTTCATCGATATCTAACCGTAGATTTGCACCCTGATATTTCACATAGGATGATCACATTTAACATGAAAATCACACAACACCATACAAATATTCTTTTCTTGCCATCCCAAAATTAAACAGCTGAGATGACCATAAGATGGGACCATCCAAATGAACCATAGGCAAAGATGAAAAGTCTTAAGTACCTGCACTGCATTTAGTACTTTTGAATGATAAACAGCTACAGGTGACACAGGATATGTGGAGCTCTGTGTGCTTTGGACATTGAGAATTCCATTCTGCCAATGACCGGATTGCGTTTCCCCGTTTCTAAACATATATATTCCAAGCCCTTGTCGCTTACCCTCATGCCAAGCACCCTCGTAGCGATGACCATTTGCAAAACGATAGACCCCGAACCCATGCATCTTGTCTGCAAAATATTCCCCGGCATATGTATCTCCATTCCTAGATAAGAAAATCAGAAGATTAAACCACTGCAGAGATTCATTTAAACATAATAGATTCTCTAGAGTTAAAAGCCAACCCTCACACTGCAAAGATTCATTTAAACATAAGAACACTATACTGATCTTCATTTAAACCAAATTCTAACCCCTAAACCCTTATACTTCCCCAACCATTATAGTACTATAAAGCATAAATCATAAACCAGAAATGAAGTAAACCAAGAACAAACCAATAAAACCAATCTTTATCTTACCTAAAATGGTAATGTCCGAGTCCATGCTTGACTCCCCATTTGAATTCCCCAACATATCGGCTTCCATCCTCACAGGTATGAATTCCACAGCCATGTCCCTGCCCATTACACCACTCTCCTGCATAAACATCCCCTGTATAAAACCTATAAACCCCGAATCCATGCCTAAGACCCTGTTGGTACTGCCCGCGATACCGGCTTCCTCGAGCCCACGTTTCCACCCCGTAGCCATCATACTTCCCATCCACCCAATCCCCCTCGTACCGTCCACTCATGTAATAATAATAAACGCCGCTCCCTGAACATTTCCCCTTATGAAACTCCCCTTCATAGACGTCTCCATTGCTATAAACTTGAACCCAATACCCAGAACTCGCTCGCTTTTCGGATTTTGACTGAGAACCAATTGACCAAAATACTGGAAAATGAGACCTTGAGAGTGGACACGATGACTTGAGCTTAATTGGCAAAGAACGGGATAAGAACAAGCGAATAGAAGGAAGACGAGGGACGGCGAGCTTAAGGGAAAAAAGAAGGGCTGCGGAGAAAGCGAAAGCGGATAGGAAGTCGAGTAAAAAGGAGTGGCTTGGATGCGAAACCAAGAAGTAAAAAAATGGGAGAGATAAGAGAAGGATTAAGCGTAGATGAACTCGGAAACGCCGCAAGTGCTTGAAACGGCGGAGAATTTGATAAACGAAAGATTTAGCAGCAACCGTAAAGGGAGAAAAGGAAGTGGTATTTGGGGAATTGAAATGTTGGGGAGTTTTGAAACGGTACGAAGTCGGGGTTCTGGCAAGAGACGGCGTCTGGGTCAAAAGTGGTCTCTTGTAAGGAGTCGGAGGAGGCGCTGGCGCAATTCCATCATCTTGTGGAGTGCTATGGATGACAATCTGCGGGAAAACGGAAACTCCCGTCGTCTTGGCCGCTGTTGTATCGGAAAGTCGATTTAAACAGTGATGATAATTAAATTGTTGCAGCTGATGAGACGGAAGATTGTTATGATAATGATGAACAGCAAAAGGCTTGGGATTGAAATCGGAAGAGACGCCGCAGCTTTCTGTTCCGATCTGAACTTCCGATTTCTTCTGATGCATTAAATACGTGGGAAAAATCCCAAAAATACGAACCCTTTTTCGGTTTCCTTGCTTTCAAATCAAAAAGAAAATCCCTAAAATTTATTTACTGTTTCTTCTTCTTCTTCTTCCTCCTGGGTTTTCCTTCGTTCAATTGTTTGTGTTTAAAGAACTGGTTTTTCTTTTCTTCAATCTATCGAACAAGATTTTCTTGGGAAAAAGATTTTCTTTTTTATGTAATATATATTGGATTCTGTGATTAATTTCAAACCGTTGGATCGACCATGCTTCTTTTTTTAAACTCCAATTACCTTTGAATTTTGTTCTTTTTACCCTATAAATGCTTATTTCCCCTTTTTCTCTTTTTTCTTCTTTAATTTACACGTCGTCTACAATTTTGTGTTAAAAATATATAATAATTAGTTGCTTTTTGTGTTTTTAAATAGTAAATGTATTATTTAAAAATTTATATACTAACAAAAAGTTACTTAAATATTATTGTTAATTTTTTTAAAATATGATACAAGATATTTTAATTTTAAGAATATTATACTTTACACATTAATATTAAAGTTGAATCTATTAGAATTTAACTTTAAATAATAATTATTTTTTAGATTAAAAAAATTAGAGTAGAGAATAAGAAATTCTGACTTTAAACAATAAAAAAAATTAAAAAAAATATTAAAATCGATAACAAAAGACTTCGATTTTGAATAATATTTATTGTTTTTAATTCAATCATTTATAATCGAATTCTAATAAAAAATACTTTATTTATACTATTTAAATTATAATATTTATAAAATTAAAATGACTTATATTATATTTAAAGAAAAAATGAAGTGTCGTATTTGAGTAAATTCTTCGGTACTAACACAGTTGAGAATAAACTAAAAAAATAAAATGATAATTAAAGTAATTGTAAGGGTGTTTTTGACATTTTCATACATGTATATAATATTTAAATAAATCAATTAAAAATAACTATTTAAGAATCAAATATGAAATTAATGAGTTCTGTATTATTATCACTTTACCTGTGATATTGTTAAACTAATTTTTTTTTAAAAGAAAAAATAAAATTATGGAGTGTAGATGAATGTATAGGTTTGAAAACTAAAATCATTTTCTTAAAATAAATAAATTAAAATTAATCAGAGCCATTATTTTTGAAAATTTGAAGCATAGAAAGGGAGATATCAAACTCGCATTAAAACTGGAGGGTTTGAAGCAGCCTAAAGCTTTTGAATTCCTCAAAGGTCCAAGGACACTAGTTGTCTACCTCCCTATAAATTCAAAAAGAAATAATGGTAATAAATAAAACATAAGTCATGGACTCATTTGGGAATGGCATGTCCATTACAATAAAACTTAATTTTGACGTGACACGAATTAATGGCTACTTAATTATGGATGAAAACTAAATTCAAAATTCGAAAAAAACGGATTAACTCGAAACGTTTAGATTTTATTATTTGGGCTTATGATGTCTTTTTGGGTTATTGTATAGCCTTGGATTAGTGTGGTGTGGGTTGTTGTTGGGCCAAAGTACTTGGTTATGGGGTAATTGAGAAATTGAGAACTAAAAGATGGTCGGTGGAAGTGATTTTTTACGGAGAAAATTCTTTAGATTGAGGTCATTGTGTTCTTGCTTTCTCTCTTCTTTTTCCTCATTCTTCCTCACATAATTTGGAGGTTTAAGGTTCAGTCTTTGTTGGTTCAAGGTGGAATCACGTTTAGGAGCTTGAGAGAAAATTGTAGAACATCAAACTATCCACAAAGCAAGATAAAAAACGGTTGGTTAGGTGAGATATGAGTATTAAGATGAGGGTTGAGGCAAGAATTTGAATGAGGTTTGGGGAGCTTCATTCATAGTTGCTTAGTGTTTTTAAATTTTAAAATCCTTCATGATAATGTTTAATCTCGTTTTAATCCCCTCTCTTTTAGTAAAAGAGGTTGGAGAGACATCAAAGTCCATTAGGAAGGAAAAGACTTAAGTTGAGAGAAATTTTATTTTCAACTTTGTTTGCTTGAGGTTAGTACACTACTAACTCTCATATCATCTTACATCTCATGAAAATAGGTTGTATTGCAAGTTGATGGCTTGTTCTCTTGTTTGGTAGTTTAGAGACCCTTTAATGGTGAATTATGATTTTGGGTTGTTAATGGCATAAAATTGATAGATACACACTCAATATTATCCCAATAACTTGGGACTTAACCATATAAGTTTAAGGTGGTTCTTGGTGAATCACAAAACCATAATTTCATTTCTAGGTACACGTACCAATACGGGTAAGGTATAACAATACACTAGCATAAAATAGAGAATCTGGTTAAGAGGGGAGCACCGGTACGCGGGCTGACATATCAATATCCCTTGGTTATTTTAAATTTCAATAACGTTTTCATGTACCGATACGAAGGAGCATATCGGTACTATAGTCTCATTGAGCGATAGCACTTAGGTGTATTAGTACGCCATATAGGTGTATCAGTACTAACCGAGATCGATATCGATACGATAGTTAAGCGTATCAGTACGGGTAGATTTTTTTGGTTGTTCAAAGCTAACGATGTACACGTACAATATGGAGGTGTGTCAATACTGGGTGGCGTACTGATACCCCCTATAGGTGTATCGATACTCGCTGGATAATCTGCCCAAAAATTAGTAGTTGAGGTCAGGGATTTTATAATTCATGGTAAATATTCCTAAGAGTCTCTTATGATGCAAAATAAATGTTAAAATTAAGAAACTGATAAATTAACCTCAAATACAAATAATTGAACTAAGGACTCAATAAACTTTGGGTGGTTTAAATGTATGATAGAAACCCATAGAAATCCTTGGTGGATTTTGGTGTTGTGTGCTAGCTAGGATCTTGATGTGTGGTGATAGGTTGCTTAACTTGTTGAGCCTTTGTTTAATGGGAATCTGGATACCCAAGAAATAGTATTATAACACCTTGAAGACTTTTGAATAAAGGATCTCGATATTGTGTGAACATGGGCATCATTCAAAGATGCTCGATGTGATATTCTGAGCATGGATTGAAAGATTTCGATGTTGTTTGGATGTGGTCCTCAATCCCATAAGTATAGGATCTCGATGTTGTGTGACCGCGGGTCTCACTCGTAATGTAGGATCTCGATGCTCTATGGACGCAGGTCTCACTCGTAGTGTAGGATCTCGATGCTCTGTGGACGCGGGCCTCACTACATTGTGCTTGTTCTTTGTTATGTGTATGTTGTGTGCAATAGTATACATTCATCATGCCATGTATTTAGGCTATTATGGTAGCGTCATCGTACCTTACATGTTATCACATGTGTTGCATTGCTGTAGAATTAATGTTTTGATATAATAATTAAAAAATAGTTTTGGACTAATTTGAAAAGATTTCAAAAATGGTTTTATGTCCAAACTACTTGAAAATATATCTAAGATGTTTTTGAGAGATTTTAAATATGTTTTAAATGATTTAAAGAAACCAAATATGTGTTTTTAACCTAGGTGTTCCGATACACCTTCAAGGTGTTTCGATACCTGTTCATCAGTGTCATGTTTTCAAAGGCAAAACCATATCGGTATCGATACTAGTATCGATACCCTTTCACCACTGTAAGGTTTGATTTCGAACCTTGTTTTGATACCCCACAACAATTATAAAACGAATTTATGAAAAACCCCAACGGCTAGGAGCGATATCGATACTGGTATCGATACCTGTTCATAAATACAGGCCAACGGTTATTTCCTAAAGCAAGTGTTTTGATACCGGTCTGAGGTGTTCCGGTACTACCTACACCAGAAGAGGAAATAAGCCTTGAAATCAGCTCCGAACGGCTTCAAACCAATCTCAACGGTCACCAACGACTAGAAACTCATTTGGGATGATAAAAGAAAGCCTCAAGCATCAAGAGAAGACTAATGCTTCATTGTAAACAACATTATGATTCAAGAATTGTCTTAGAGCATAATTCTCATCATTTTGGGTAGACAACACTTGTGAGCTTAATGTTTATGTATGCTCAAGTGTCTTAGGATTGGGTGAAAGCTTAGATTACAAACAATTAGCCTTGTTAGAAGGATTAAACAAGTTTGCTTAAGTTTTTCTCTTGTTTAAGTGAATTCCTAAAGTTCGGATTGTGAACTTTGGATGCTTGATTTGGTTTTGAATCAAGGTTTATAAGGTTAGCCCTTTAACCACAAAAGGACGAAATTCTTAGTGAATTTGGGAAATCCTTTGTGGGAAGCTAAGGTAGTGGATGTAGGTGTGGAAAAACCACTATAAATCCTTGTGTTCAACTCTTATATTTTTGCTTCCACCACAAACACCCAAATTCGCTAATTCTCCATCACTTGGCAAACTATATCGGTTATTCATCAAGCATATTCAAGTTTAACAATTGGTATCAGAGCGAGGCTTAATCGAAGAGGATTAACATCCTATTGAGAAGATCCGGTATGCTCGACCAATTACCGATCAACCGACAGTCTATGGCTCAATCCATTGATAAGCCACCTTTCTTTGACGGGTCCAACTACTCCTAATGGAAGATAAGGATGAAGTATTTCATCAACTCAAGAGACTACAAGCTATGGGATATATTTGAAGATAGACCTTTCGTGCCAAAAGGAACAAAGGCGGAATGGAGCGTGGAAGTTCACAAGAAGATGGTGTTAAATCACAAGGCTTTGCACATTCTTGTTTGTGCATTCCATCAAAGCATCTATGAGAAGATATCTTCTTGTGAAAGTTCCAAGAAAGTTTGGGAAAAGCTAGAAGTCACATACGAAGGAACAAACGAAGTAAAGGATATCAATATTGGACTCCTCAACCAAGAATAAGAGAACTTCAAGATGAATCTAGAAGAGGAAATAGCAAAGATGTTTGATCGGTTCTCCACCATCACCAATGGACTTAGAGGATAGAGAGAGATCATTATGGAGGAGAAGCTTATTCGTAAGCTCATCTATTCCCTTCCCGAGTCATGAGACTGGAAAAAGGACCGCCATCATCAAAGCAAAGAATTTGAAGACTCTCAAGCTTGATAAACTCATGGGGTCACTCCTCATACATCAAATCATGATGAAAAGAAGACAAAAAAAGAAGAATAAGAAGAAGAAGGGAGAGATTAAATCGATGGGGAATAATAAGGTCCAAGAGCTTGGTGTAAATGTCAACACCGTTGCTTTCAAATCCTCTAAGTGCATCCACCTTGAAGATTCAAGTGAGGAGGATAGTAAAGGAGATGAAGAGCTTGCCCAACTCTTCATTGATTTCGATCAATTCGTGAGGAACAAAAGTAGAAAATCCTTAAAACACGAATCAAAGAAGAAGATGAAGGATTCCCACAAGTCTAAGAAAGAGGGATCATCTTCAAAGAAACAAACATATGTGGCTAAATGGAGTGATGAGGACTCTACCGAAAATAAAGAAGTCAACCTATGCTTGATGGCCCTCAATGAGGGGGAAGTAGCTTTTAACTCTCAAACTTTAAATTCTTATACATTTGATGAGTTGAAAGAAGCTTATGATAAATTGATTTTTGATTTCAAAATTACATTTTCAAAGAAAAAAAATTGATTTCAAAGTTAAAAATTGAAAATGATTTACTTTTGAAAACCAATTTGGAGTTTGAAGCAAAAATGAAAAATTTTGAACTTAAAATTTTTTATTTAAAAAATTTGCTTCAAAAGATAGAAAAAGATCATCAAATTGCTTTAGATGATCTTAAGAAGGAAAAAGATTCGATTTCCAAAGAACTTCAAAAGAAAATTGATTTGGGACAATCAAATTTTTATTTGAAACAATTTAGTACCCCTAGATTTGAAAATGGAAAATATTTTAGAAGTGTTTGGGTCCCAAAAGGACTAATCACTTCAACTAATAGGAAAGAAATTGAAAAATTGATTCCTACAGGGACTAAATTATGTGCTACTAATACTAAAGGATCCAAAGCAATTTAGATACCAAAAGTTTCTTGATTGTTTCATTTTAGGTGTGTTGGAGGTATGATCAACAAAGTGCAAGATTAAGGGGGAGCTCCACACACAAGGACACTTGAAGAAGGAAGGTTTCTATCCTACTTTTGCTTGTCAAAAACGCACAAGTAGTGCAAGTGAACACGTCGCAAGTAATAAAAGTGATAAGTATTATCAGATATCGTCTCCACATGGATTAGTTTACTCAATATACTTTCTTTTGTCTTCTTGCTATGTAAAAGGGATAAAATAAAAACACATGTCATTTGGGTTTGAGTGAACTAAATAACTTGAATAAAGAAAACTAAATAAAAAGAGAATAAACAGATTAAAGAAGTAACCAGGATCCAATTGTGTTGTATTGTGAATTCAATTGACTTGTTTCTGTCCAATGTAATTACTCAACACTGCCTCGGCAGCACTGCAGTTTTACTACCTCAATAGTGATGATGCTCGTCTGCCGCGGCAATTCCTTGCTCTTGTGTGGACTTTACCAAAGTTCGGCAAAGTATCCTTTGATAACTCTACTTATCCCTAAGTCGAAGTACTGTTGATGATCAATCCTTGGTGATACCTTCCGGCGTGAATAAATTATAATCATCAACCAATCCTACACTTCTTTTAGCCGCTAAAACTCTAACCTATCCCTAGGCCGAGTTAGTATTTCCCGTTTGAAATACCGTACTTATTCCTTTCGTGAATCTAACTCTTTCGATATTAGATAAATGAAATACTCACAAACTTCTCTCCCATTAGGGGGCTTTTCCCATGTGGTCTTTGATTTGGGCTTTCTACTTGCTTTCTAGCTCCGATCCGTGTGCTACTTGTCTAAAAATGTCCACCTCATTTTTTTCATCTCGCCTACAATATCGATACTTGTCCTTCAGGTGCTTTTGCAGCCTCAGGTTCTGCCTCGGCCTCAATTGCTGCCGCAGCAATAGATGTTCCTACAAATACACAAAAGTGTAGTGAAGCTTTTTTTTATATAAATATCATCTTTATAAGTTACAAAAGCAGAATATCTAAATATCTCGCATTAAGTACATATATTAGTTTAAGTAGGTGTAGTTTAAGTGGTTATTATACATGAAAGGTGTAAAAAGTGATAGTGAATTGAGCAGTTATCACACCCCAAACTCGAACTATTGCTTATCCTCAAGCAATGCAAACCATCAATTTGCGAAACCTCACTCTCTCTTGGTCTTACGTTTTCATCTATTCTCCCCACCATAACTATGTATATTTTTAAGCCTTTACTTTTCGGTTATCCAAGGATTTACCCGGACTCAAGCTATAAGATTTTGTCAATGTGTGCGTTTTTATGAACAAGTTTGATTAAAGGATTTCTTAGAAAAAATCTAAGTTGAAGACAAGTAGACTTAGATTTAGTGTACTCTTCTTAAAATAATAATTTCTTGAGTCAATTTCGGGCACCTCAAGGATTGTGTTTTCTCATCAATATTTCCTTGTTTACTTGTTCATTTTTTAAGCATATTAGAGCCAATTTCGGGTACCTCTATCATGAAGAAGAGTGATTCCTAGAGTTGGTGATAGGCACCTCTAGTCATATTTCCAAAAATCTAAGTCTTTATCACCTAAGTTCATTAAAAGAATTCCTATAATCCAACAAGTCCCAAAAGTGTTTTTAGAATCAATCTTATAGCAATCTTCTAAGTTTTCTTACTTAAGTATCCTAAAGTTAAGCCTTCTAAACAGAACCTAACCATGGTAAAGAGAAAGATTTCTATAGCCTCAAAAGAATAAACTAAGGCAATACTGATTAAGAGCAGTGCAAAAGTATGGACAATAATTTAAGTAAGGTGGTGGATCTAAAAAAATTTGAAAACCACTTAAATACTTCTTTTCATGGTAAGTCTGCGGCAGTGAATTGCCTCAGCAGTAGATCTACACCCCCAAACTCGAACTAAGCATTGTCCTCAATGCTTATATTAAAGGCACACAGTAGGAAATAAAATAGGAAAATGAAACAAGTAAAGATATATAAAAGCAGCATAAATATGTAAATATTAAAGAGACTCCGAAGAGCTGTTGGTAACAATCAATTTTCGTGGCCTTGCTACTGATTGTTTCATTTTTGGTGATGGTGATGGCTGAGTTTTGGCTTGTCGGAGCGGTTGAACTCTTGTAGGTGGTGTTCGTTGCATTGGAGCATCCACTTCTTCTCCTTCTTCATCTTTGACAATTTCATCGGTGCCATAATATATGTCCCATCTTTATTTATTACGTCTGCCCAGACATGGTGAGTGCTTGGCCCAACAACGATTGAAATTTGATGTATATAGGCATCTATTTCTACCGATAGACTGCCCATGATGATGGGGGATTCTGGTGGAGTGCTGAAGACTACTCCTCTTTTATGGCCATCGGTTGGCAAAAAATGTCGTGGCAGAGTCTGCTGCCCTAGATAGGCCAGCAGCATGGAATTGTTGCTGAGGGCCAGTAGTGTAGAATGGTTATGGCCCTCTTAGAGTTGGAGTGGTCTCTATGTATGGTGCAGCTGTGACAAACATGTTGGTGGAGAATTTTAGAAACTACACCCCTTGGCTGAGAAAATTATGGAGCGTCATCTAGACAAGTATATTATTGAAGTCCCTCTGGTACTCCATGTACCATTGCTATCGAAGATCCATAGTTGTCATCCTCTGAAGTATCTCCTGGTAGGGGTATACCGTGGCAGTGTTGTGGGCAGCATCAGGTATGTCTGTCGTGTATTAGGCCCCGATAGTTATGTCAGTAGTGTATTACTATGGAGTTGCTTGGACTGGTTCTGCCTGTGTGATTTGCATGATATTATGGCAGAATTTCCTAGTCCACTCACGCCTCTGGGTAGTGAATTCATCTGTGTCTGCCATTGGTACACCTGTAATATTGCAAATACCCGTAATTAAATAAGAAAAATATAAAGGTCTTTTGTCCTTCTTACCGCACTCGTAGATTTCTCTTAAGATAATTTCTCTAACGTTGATACTTCGTTTATTGATGATTGATTAAATGAGAATCAATCTTCTTCGGTCGACCGTGCTATTGTGGGAAGTTGGGATAAGGCGCCTTTTGACGAATATATTCCATAGCTTGGCCTCGGGCTTAAGATTCTGCCTTACCACCGATCCTCTATGGGTACTGGTTTCCCAATAAGTATTGTCGTAGCAAAGGTCGTCTTTGATCAGCTCATAATCTTCGTTGGTGATATCCTCCATGATTGCAGAGTGGTCATCATGTTCAAGGGTTAGGCCATAGAACAAATTGATTATTTCGGCATCAAGTCTAACCGGCCTACCTCGGTAGTAGACATACATGGAGTCCTTGCTCGATCTGTGTGCATAAAATTCTTGTACGATTATGGCATTGGCCTGAGTAGGTTGTAGGCAAAAGATTTTCCATTCTTGGTACTTGATCTTGTCGAACAGGTAATGCTCGATGCCATAATTCTCCTCATCAGAGTGTTGGAATCCTTGTTCCTCCCATAATTGTCTAGCAATGAAAGACTTGTTGAAACGGTCTTCGACAGTCGCAGGTGCAAATCAGTTGTTGCCATATATAAGTAGTGGAGAGTTGAAGATCTTGGAGATAATCCTGTAGAGTTTCTGAAAGATAACTTGGATGTAAGCATAGAGTAATGTAAGAGAGAGATTTAAGCAAGTAATTCTAAAGATTCAAGAATGCAAGAGTGAATAGTTCAAGAAGGAGAGGGTGCTTATAAAGGCCTCAGCCTTGTTGCCGTTTGAATCAACTAGTCGTTGGCCTTTACTGCCGCGGCGGGAATTTCGGTAGACTAGCTGTTATAGTGTTTCTGCTTGTTGGGAACTGTTGCGGCCCTAACATTATTTACCGCCACGACAGCAAATCTTCTGCTATGAATTTCTTCACTTTCATTCTTGCTTATTGTCCTAAAAAATTAAACATTAGCAAGAAAAATAATTAAATAAAAATATAATAATAAAAATTAACTCTAAGTTGAACTAATCCTAAAAATAAAATAGAGATAAGGGGAAAAGATTATGTCACGAGATGAGTGCATGTATGTGCATCTCCTAAGATGATTATCTCTTGTTGGCCAGAATAATGCTTCAAATGTTGGTCATTCTCTTTGGATTCATGCTCATTCCTTTTTGATTTGATCTTTAATACACCATTTGGTTCTACCATTTGGACCTGAATGTGCCTGGAGAGTGTGCTTTCCTATTGGCTTCCTCCCCCTCTGATGTTTCAGTACTGTCTAATATTTTGCTATAACAAACATCAATTCTACCGAGCATACTGCCAAGGTAGTGGTTGCTGAGACGAAATATTTTATTTCCTACATCTGTGGTGTGGATAACCTTGCACTCCTCTCGATCATCATGCCTTTTTAAATTATGAAAAGCATTGAGTTTGACTTGTTGGTCGTTAACTCTCATTGTCAACTCTGTTTTTTCCACATCTATGAGCGTGCGTCCAGTGGCTAGGAAAAGTCTCCCCAAGTGATTGGTGTATTGTCATCTGCTTCAAATCAATAATAAGAAAGTCGACAGAAAAAATAAATTTATCGACTCTTACCAATATGTCCTTGATTTTTCCTTCAGGTTTCACATACGATCTATCCGTTAGTTGGAGCATCACGGTTGTAGGTTTTGCCCTTCCTATTCCAAGCTTTTGGAAAACAGATTTAGGCATCAAGTTTAGGATTGCTCCAAGGTCGCATAAGACCTTTCCTTCGTAGTGGTTTCCTATCGCACAAGGTATGGTAAAGCATCCAGGATCCTTCAATTTGGGAGGCATTCGATTATGTAGCATTGTCATGCATCCTTCAGTTGCATCCACTGTTTCAAACTCACCAAGCCTTTTTCTTTTAGACACAATGTCTTTTAAGAATTTGACATAGTTTGGCATTTGTTCTATTGCTTCAACAAATAACAAGTTGATGTGAACTTGTTTTAAAATATCCAGGAACTTTTTAAATTGATGGTAATGTTTTTGCTTTTTTAACCTTTGTGGGAAAGGTGGTGGTGGTCACATTTCCTCCAGGGTCTCATTAGTTTGGAATTTAATATCTGACACCACTAGGTCTTTTACTGTCTCGGCGGCTTGTCGAGGTACTGCCGAGTTCTCTGTTGGGGCAGTGTTTTCTGCTGGGATTTCTGTGACATGATCTTTTGGTTCAGCATCTAAGTCCTCTTTGTCTGATTCTTCTTATTCTATTGGTGGGACTTTGTCTGCTGAGTTTCCTAATATTTCCTTATGTTGTAGACCACTTCTAGTAGTAATTGTCTTACATTGTTCATGACCCATTACCTTTGCAACTTCAGTATTACTTGGTAATTCTCCTTGTGGTCTAGTGTTCAAGTTTTGAGCAAACTGCCCAACCTGAGCTTCCAATGATTTGATAGCTGCCTCTTAGTTCTGCAACCTCGTCTCAGTTCTGTTTA
This sequence comes from Abelmoschus esculentus, assembly GCA_035048815.1. Taxonomy (NCBI): domain Eukaryota; kingdom Viridiplantae; phylum Streptophyta; class Magnoliopsida; order Malvales; family Malvaceae; genus Abelmoschus; species Abelmoschus esculentus. The sequence goes on along the minus strand of JAUCBN010000026.1, from coordinate 2,527,737 downwards.
TGAATGCATCAGTTCTTTTGATGAAGTTAATATTCTCTGCCATGTATGATTCTGTTTTTATCATAAAGGCCTTAAGAGAATTTTTCAGTGAACTTGTAGGCTGTTGTTGATGTATCTACTGCTGCGGCAATGATTGTTGGACCTGCTGCTGCGGCAGATGTTGCATTGGTTGCTGGAAACCTAAGGGTTGAGTATTTGGACTCAAGACATTGTTAGGATTACTCCATAAGAAGTTGGGATGCCTTTTCCATGATGGGTTGTATATGTTGGACATCATGTTGTTTCGATTGTAGTTTCCAACATAAAGGCTAGATTCTTGATTCTGCATACATTCAGAAGAACTATGGTTACCTCCACATAAATTGCAGAAAGAATCTATTGCCTTAACCTCATGGGTATTGTGCTGCATTTGCATATTTTGCACCATTTTAGTAAGAGAGGCCAATTATGCTGCCACTGAATTTAATGTTTCCAACTCATTCAATGTAACTTGACGTCTTACTCCTTCTCGCCTAGATGTAGAGAATTGAAAATCGTTCTTTGCGAGTTTGTTCAAGATCTCAATAGCTTTCTCAAGTGCTTTATCAAGGAGCATTCTATTGGCAGATGCATCTAACATCATTCTTTTTGGGGCATTGGTAGCATTATAAAACATGGTCACTTGTGTCAACAATGGTAATCCATGCGAAGGACACTTGTGCAGTAGCTCCCTATAGCGCTCCCATGCCTCATACATAGGTTCATCATCTGTTTGTCGAAAAGAAGTAATTTTATTATGAATACGATCATATAAGTTATTAGTATTAAAATATATAATGAAAGCACGACAAACTCCACTCTAAGATCCTATAGATCCTACTGGAATGCTATTTAACAAGGTTTTTGCCTTATCCCTCAGTGAATAGGGAAATAGTTTCAATCTCAAGACATCTTCATGGACTCCTTGGATTTTGAAAGAATTACAGATCTCCATGAATGACTTAAGATATTGCCTGCCATCTTCTGTCATAGACCCACCAAACTGTCCAATAGTGTTGAGCATATTGAAAATGACAAGTTTTAGTTCAAAGTGGGTTGCTTCTATTTCTAGTGTAACCACTCAGGATTTAACCCATTCAAATCGTCTTCTAGAAAATCTCTGACAGTGAGTTGTCGCGGCAATGGTGGCGGCGGAAGGCCTCCATTGCCTACAGGTAAGTTATGTTCTCCTGGATTGACTACCATAGCTTCTTGGATTTGTCTCTTCAATCTTTGTTGTGTACGTTTAATCTCTGGATCTAGTTCATACAAAGGGTTGGTTGGTTTTGCCCTGATCATACACCAAAAAAACAAAGTAAAATAAAAATAAAAATAACTAAAAGCATGAAAATAAAGAAAATAAAACTTAGTTGTCAATCCCCGGTAACAACGCCAAAAACTTGTTATGTGTCAAAAGTGTGCAAGTAGTGCAAGTAAACACGTCGCAATAATAAAAATGATAAGTATTATCAGATATCGTCTCCACAAAGATTGGTCTACTCAATATGCCTTCTTTTGTCTTCTTGCTCTGTAAAAGGAATAAAACAAAAACACATGTAATTTGAGTTTGAGTGAACTAAATAACTTGAATAAAGAAAACTAAATAAAAAGAGAATAAACAGATTAATGAAGTGGCCAGGATCCAGTTGTGTTATATTGTTGATTCAATTAACCTGTTTCTGTCCAATGCAATTACTCAACACTACCTCCACAGCACTGTAATTTTACTGCCTTGACAGTGATGATGCTCATCCGCCGCAGCAATCCCTTGCTCTTGGGTGGACTTTACCAAAGTTCTACAAAGTGTCTTTTGATGACTTCACTTATCCCTAAGTCGAAGTACTGTAATTATCAACGAATCTCATACTTCTTTTGGCCGCTGAAACTCTAACATATCCCTAGGTCGGTTAGTATTTCCCGATTAAAATCTTGTACTTATTCATTTTGTGAATCTAACTCTCTCGATATTAGATAAATGGATTACTCACAAACTTCTCTCCCGAACTTGAATGCAAGAACATTGAATGACAAACAATATGCAAACATTGATATTTTATTACATTGAAACAAGAAACAAAGTTCAATCTCTTCTCACTAATACTCTACAACTTTCACCTAAGCCTAAAGAAACTTAGAACATAATGAAAAGTAAAGAAAACTCTAAGATGTAGTCGGCTCTCTAGTCTATGTCGTATGCCTCTCTTCTTCTCCTTGGATGGCTATGGTTTATATAGGCTTGGCCTAGGGCAAACCTTTCCTAAGTAGTAATACAACTTGGGGTAGGACACAAGTCAAGTACATAAATAAAATATTTTCAAGTTTATTCTCACTAGGGGTTTTTTCCCGCGTGGCCTTTGATTTGGGCTTTCTACTAGCTTCCCAGCTTCGATCCGTGTGCTGCTTGTATAGAAACATCCACCTCATTTTTCTTTTCATCTCGCCTACAATATCGATACTTGTCCTTCAGGTGCTGCCGCGGGCTCAGGTTCTACCTCGGCCTTAATTGTTACCGCGGCAATAGATGTCCCTGCAAATACATAAAAGTGTAGTAAAACTTGCATTTTTTGTAACTATCATCTTTATAAGTTACAAAAGTAGAATATCTAAATACCTCATATTAAGTGCATGCATTAGTTCAAGTAGGTGTAGTTTAAGTGATTATTGTCCATTAAAAGGTTTAAAAAATGATAGTGAATTGAGCACTTGTCACCTACCTTAAGTTCAAGTATGGTAAAATCTAGTTTTTTAGCTTTAATTTTGTTTATCTTTTGTTTAAACTAGATTATCATAATTATTGGACTAACACTTAATGATGCCTTGAGTAAGGGGGAGTCTTTTATTTTCATGAACTAAATTTTTGACATTTGATTTTAAAACAATTGACATTTTAAAACTCTCCTATGTTATGAGCTTTAAAGAATTTCAAGCTTACTTTGAACCATTTTTGATATAACAAAAAGGGAAAGAATATTGTAAAAAATTGCTTTTCAAAGACTTTCAAATGGATAAGAGGAAACTTTAAATGATTTGATTCTTTAATTCTCTTATTCAAAGTATTTGACAAAGGGGAGTAATCTCAAAAAAAAATTCAAAATGGTTTTATTATATCTAAAAGGGGAGATTGTAGAACTAATGTTTTGATATAATAATTAAAAAAAATTTTGAATTAATTTGAAAAGATTTTAAAAATAGTTCTTATGTCCAAACTACTTGAAAATATATCAAAGATGTTTTTGAGAGATTTCAAATATCCTTTCATTCGGAATCACAAAGATAAATAAAGCCCAAGTCTCCAAGTGGGCCCTCTTGGCCACCCGCGACCTTGGCTTTTTAGAGAATCCCGCTCCTGTGTCGTGGAACTTGTAGCTCGGCAGTCCACCGGGTGGGTTTGTTTATCCTTCCAATTTCGAGTGTCTTCTTGGATAGTTATAGCGGCCCATAGGCGCGAGATGTACCTTAAGGGGGGGGGGGGGGGGGGGCGGCGGTCCCCTGGACATAGTCCTTTCAAGCAGTGGCCGTTTAGTCCATGGTCCATTGGATGGTCGGTGCAAGGCCAAAAATTGGAACACATTGATTCCGCTCGTTCCCGTCCTGCGCTTCAGGGCCTGTCCCTCGGTGTGGTCAGTACTCCATACTATAGGGCAGCGAAGCTTACACTTGTTCACTAATTATGACGATTCGCCAAGGCCTCTTTCCTCCTCCCTTTTCTACTTATGCTAGGGGGGATGATTTCAAATATCCTTTCATTCGAACCTTGTTTCGATACCCAACGGTTATAAAACAAATTTATAAAAATCCCAAATACTGATATCGATACCTGTTCATAAATGCAGGCCAACGATTATTTTTCAAAACAGGTGTTTTGATACCACACTGTTGAATATTCCCAACAAGTGTGAGATATTCTACTTTTCATCCTATTTTTCCATGATCAACAATTTCTCATTCACCCATTAAATATTTTGAGCTTGTAAATATATAATTTCATCTACTCTTATAGTAGATTAATCATCCACTTAGTCCTAATTAATTTGACTAATGAAACTCACATAAATTTAATCTCTAAAATGTTCATTACCATACCATTTTTTCAACGAAATATGCTTACCTATGCTTTGTTCAATTCATGAATTAATAAATTCCAGAATAGATGCATACACCTATAAATATATGTTGAGCTCAACTACCACGACATAATCTCATTTTCTTTTAAACATTTGCCATAGTAATCCTCCTAACAATTCTTCTTTTCTTTTCTGCACTTCACCTTGGCTGTTCGGAGCATCCACAATCAGAGATCTCGATTCAATGTACGGCTTGCGGTTGTTCTGTATCACATCAGGGCTTATGGAGCTTGAAGCCAAAAACTCTCGGGACATAGCTTTGAGTCGGCTTTTGCGGCTTTAGGTGTCCGTATGTCATTAGAAATAGATGCGGAAATGTAGTTCCGAAATAAGCTCCATCGATGTCTTGTTAATGTCAAGAAAATGAAGCACATCCATGGTGGAGTAAAAGGAAATAGAAATAACCAACAAGTCATACCAACGTTCAGTTTTACCTGCCCAGACAAGAAGGATACGAAGACCTGCAGAACAGCAGAACATAAACTAACTTCTCCCCTAAAATAGGTGTAAGAATGAGATAGAAAACCGAAATTTGATTTAGCTAGGATATGATCAACACAACAACAAATATGATCTAAGTGATTCGATTATCTGTTGAAATTATTTCATGTCTAGGGGGCAAATTTAACATGCACAAGGTAGTTAAAAAGACATGTAACTTTGTGGATGAAATAGAAAGGATACTGCCTTGGTATTTGGATCGAGGATAATAAATGTCTTCGCATTTTGGGCAGTAGATTTTCACTGTACTTGAACGACGGATATCCGACTGACCAACTGGAAGACAATGTTGTCCCGAGCAGTAAACTCTAGGGCATCTCCCAAAATCGTAGTTTTTGTATTTCTCCAACTGAAATAGGATTTGCAAGTAGAACTTTGTAAACAAGATATGAAAATGGAAACACAGAGCAAAAGAATGAATAGAATAAATTACAGAAATTTTACCATTGCAGACATTACTTTGCTAGTTAATATGTAACGGACATGTATAAGACCGTACAACATCTCAGCAGACGATTCAATCAATTCATTCTGTTCTTCAGTGAACATATCACCTATATAACCCAAAAGTATATAATCAGATTAACCACCAGCAAGTTACAGAGTTGGCCAACATTCGCCTTAATGTGGGTCATAAATAATGAAACAACCAAGCTAAACTCGGATGTCTCCGAGAGAACTGTCATCTACCAATCTAAATTCTTTCCTAGCTGATCCTCATGAAAACTCAAAATATAACATTTATTCCATAAATGTTAAAAGACTCATCTGGATTTGGAAAATTGTAGCAGCTCCAAGAGTGAATATCATATAGGTTAAAAATCATATACACCAACACAGAAGTGCTTACCATGGGATGATTCAACGTCCAATATTAAATCAAGTGCGTAGTCATAATACGGAACTTGACTGCTCAACCCACAAAGATTAAAATCATCCTGGATGTAGTCCTCATCAACTTCACAGAAAAACTCGTTTCCACGCAAATTGCAAAACCATGAGATCCAAGATGTGTCATCTCCATCAGAACCACTAACATCTGATTCTTCACTCTCTGTTTCAGACTCCTCTGTAATCAAGGACAATATTAACAGATAACTGAGAAGAACTCCACATTAATGACTTAAAAATCCAATGCCAGTTTACCAGGACATAAAACAAAACTCGAAAGGCATTATGGTTTCGAATTCGAAAGAAATGAACAAAATTTAGGCAATGCATCAAATTTCCAAATATTCAAATTTCCAAAATTTAGGCAATGAATAAAACCTACCAAGGCAACAACCTACTTTCAGTAAGCAAACTACAAAACTGAACTAATAATATCATGTTTAATAATGGGATTAGCATTTAAATACTTTTCACATACAGATACACTAACATGTGAACTCAAAGGTGCAGACCAACGCTTAAAACCCAGATCAAATTAACTCGAAAACAAGCTAATGCATACTCAGGCCTTAAAAGCTACACGATTCGTTGCAGATTAATCAAGGGTGTTAAAAAAGAAAGCAGAAACGAAGAAGAAAAAGTGACTAACCATCACATTTGGCTTTGGAGAGAGATGCGGAGCGTGAATCGCGATAATCAAGCTGGGGTTTACCGATGGAAATTGAAGGAACAGAGGATCTTTCTTTGTCGTTTCTTCTGAATCCCCCTCGAAGCGGATGGGGACGACTTCTCTAGATGCTTGTCCAGCGCATCGTTTAAGCGCTTCCGATCCAACAATCCTCCGACTAGCTCCGGTTTCGAAGACCCTCCTCCTCGGCCACTATGACCGTACATGGCTTATTGATTTTCTTTTCACCACGCGAAACACGAAAGGTCCGAACTTTTTTCTCTGTCAATGGGGCAAAATTTTCAAGCTTTTTGTTGGAAACCCCAGAATTGAGAAATCAAAAGGATTAAAGGTGTGAAGGAGGAACTGAAGGCCTATTTCTTGGAGGATTGGAGAAGGGATTGACGATCAAAAACTAGGGTTTCCGTATAAGAGAGAATGAAACACGATCTCTTCAAGGTACTCTGTTTGTTCCCCCTTGTTAACACATTCAAGCTTTCCTGATAGTAAGATTGTTTATAAAGAGAAAAAAATGGAGAAACCCTTAAAGATTGAGTGTCAGTCTTTTATTTGGATTAGGTTTAAATTTGAATATTTAGGAATTATAATTTTATTATGATTTTATTTTTTATTATTTAAGATTTTATTTGAATATATTTAGATTTATTTTTAAATATTTTAATTTTTAGTTATTTTATTGTGGCATAAAGATAATTTTAACCCTTAACGTTTATAGTTTTTATCATTTTAGCTCATATTTTTTGATAAATTTAACCCTTAATTTATATCTTTTTGACAAATATTTTATTTTTTAACTAGTTTGTTGATTGGACCGTTAAAAATTTAACGATGATACATATATATGGAATATAATTTTATTTTAATATAAAATATAAAATAATTAAAATTAAAATATTAAAAATTAATTAATTCTAAAATTAAAAGGCTATTAAACATTCTCAATCCTAACTACGATAAAATCAAAATTCTATCTTAAAAAATATAAACACGATTCGAATTAATTATTTTTAAGATATGATTTTTATTTTATCGTTGTAATCACTAATTTTATCCGGTCTAAACTTGTGTTTTAATTTTAGTTTTAGTTCGAATAACGGGCTTGTATTTGGTAATCAAAAAATGCAAAAAGATGTATAACACTTGTTTTACTTTAATTTTATTAACTTGTTGTTTTTGTAAATAACACATATATATGTAGTTTATTTTTAGTCCTTTTTTTTGTATTTCATTATTATCTCTATTATTATTATTATTATTATTATTATTATTATTATTATTATTATCTTTATTATTTTTATTATTTTTACCATTATCTTCTTTATTATTATATTATTATTGTTGCTATTATTTTTATCATCTTTATTATTTTTATTATTATTATTTTTATTTTTATTATTATTATCTTTTTATTATTATTATTCTTTGTCTTTTTATTTTTATTATTATTATTGTTTATTATTATTATTATTATTATAATTATTATTATTTTTACTACCATTGTTATTATTATTATTATATTATTTATATTATTATCTGGTTTTATTATTATAATAAATATATTAGTATTATTATTATATTTATTGGATAAATAAAACTAAAACTAAAACCCAAAATAAAATAAAACCCAATGTTAATTAACAATCCATGTACAAAGCCCAAATAAATATTAAGCCCGAATAAACAGTTACAAGCCCAAGTCGGACCAGCCCAAGACCCGAATTAAATACTTAGCCCAATTATAGAGCCCAACCGGATAACAAAAATAACCCTAATCCCATCTTCTTTCTCTTCGCGTAGCCAAACACGAGCCGTTAGATCATCCAGCGATCTAACGGCCACGATCAAAATAAGAGAAGGCTCTGGAAGGACCACGCCCCCACGCGCGACCCCTGAGCTGCGCCACGCGCGCGTGCAGCTCACTTGCACGACTCTTTGACTCCCGTAATGGTTGTTTGTCTCCTCGCCGGACGTTTGTCTCTCCGGTCACCATTCCGTTCACCACCTCGCACAACAAGACAACCAAAATCCTTATCAGATTCGTACAAAGGACAAGGCTAATATCACAACCAAATCGGCAGAATTACAGGAGCAAACAAACCAAAATTCAGAGGATTATTATCGATTTACAGAGCCAAAAATTCAGAGATCAGAGTGTAGAACTAGATCAACACAGACAAATCAAAAAATTCCATCAGAGGCCAAATATCAGAATCAGATGAAAACAAAACCAGAAGCCAATAGGAATTTAGAATCCGTTATTGTAATCGGCTATTTAAACCGAATCCATGCATTGTAATAGGGGTTCCCCCCGCCAAGAATCAATAGAAACAAGTTTTTGAGGTAATGATCTCTTCTTTGGCACAGATCGAAACAAAAATAAAGGGAACCAAAATCGATTTAGTTCTTTTTTCTTTTTTACCTTTTTGAGTGACACCGTCCTTCGCTTTGCTTTTCCCTTCCATCGGCAATAAACCCATGGCCCCGTGCCTCTGAGGGTGAGCAAAATCGAGAGGAAAGTGAAGCGTCGGTCGTCTCTAAACTCTCTTTCGTTTTTCAGACCCAAAGAAGATGAGGGTTTTCTTTTTTTTCGAAAGCTTTCCAAAGGGTTCAGTCTTGTTTTGTTGGTTTTAAAGGAGGAAGGAGGTTTTGTTTGCGATTTTAACTTCGGAAAAGAAAGGTTTTAAACGGTTTAGGTTCGCCGGCCACCGCTTATGGTGGCCGGAATTTGGACAGGGATGGTGGTTTCTGGATTTCTGTTTGAATAAGGATGAGTGTTCATCCGTTTTTCTGGGTTAAGGGACGAACAGGGGAAAAGATTCATCTTTCCTTTGATTTTTGGATGAAAATAATAAGGGGGGAGTGTTTTAAACTCTTCTAACTTGTGTTTTATACTCTGAGTTTAAAAGGGAAATGGGCTATTTACAGTTTTAAAACCCTCCGTGTCATCAATATCTCCCCATGAGTCCTCCCAGCTTGTAAAACCTTTTTAATTTCGTCTCCATACTTCATTCATAAATGTTTATTTAAATGGTTTAATTAAAACAAGTCCCTCCGCGTCTGGAGGATGCTTTTTAGGTCCTTCCTCATCCTGAAATAAAATCGTAAGGGTCTAAGAGTTTTTATTTCTTTTCAATTTGGCCACCTCCAGATTCTGTTTTTGATTTTTTTTTATTTTTTTACATATATTTATTTTAGTTACTTATCTTCTTATTTGATATATGTATTTATTTATTTAATGTCATCTATTTATCCATATGCATTTTATTTATTTATCCATTATACTATGTGTTGGTATTTATTTATTTAATTGATTATGTTTTAGCTTTATCCTTTCATTCACTTGTTTTATGTATATGTTCTTAGAATTTGCATCTATATTCTTTATTTGTTTATGCGTATTCGTTCTTGACATTTATATTTGGTTGTTTCACGCATTTTGTTATTATTTAATTTATTCCTAGTATGCATATTTCAACATTCATATGATCATTTATTATTCTTGTATTCTCTTTGCCATGTTTTCTAGTTGGATTTTTTAGGAAACATCTTTTGTCATGCTCTCGTTGTCTTTTCCCACATTCGTTGTACTCATTTATTCATCTATTGCATTCATTTATTTTATCTTTGTTTTATTATATTTACATTTATACATGTTGTACATTTCATTTATATTTTAGTTACGTATGTTTTTCATTTGTAGTGCACGTTACATTTGTGCATATTTATCTTATTTGCATGTTTCTCTTAAGAACCTTATTATGATTTTGCATGCTCACTTTTTTGTTTATATCGTATTTTATTTAATTATTTATTTAGGCATTTTGTTTTGACATTTTATTCTTTTTTGTAAGCTTTACTTGTGTACATGTTTGTATTTTAGTTTTTTTATTATTATTCATGCCTTACTTTTTATGCCTTTCATAGCCCTTGTAACTTTTTTTCTTTCTATTATGTTTATGTTTTCGCCATGTTCCCCTTTATGTACTAATTGTGCCATGTTTTAGTTGTTTACATATATTTTTGTATATATTTACATTGCATTTGTTTGTTTTATTACATTACTGTTTTTTTTAATTCAAGCACTTTATTTCTTTTGTATCATGTTTTATATATTTTATTTCTCATTCTTTTATTCATTGTTGTTGTTTTATTGTTTTTTTTCTCTAAGTTACATCTCACACTCGATATTAATTAATGAATTTAATTTTAAACATCTTTATTCGGTCGTAACGGGCCCGTGTTCCAATGCAATGGTCGCGGTGTATGCGTTGCCTTCGAATAAAGACACGGTAAAAATAAAATTGATTCGAATCTTTAAACAAAAAAAATAATTTAAATGCCACTTTAATTCAAAATTCAAAATTAATTAAGCGGTAATTTATTTTAAAGGTACCAATTTTTGGGCAGTTTTTAAACACTAAATCTGTTTTTAAATCGTAACCGACTCTCGAACCCAAACACTTCGAATCTCTGGTTTTTCGGTGTCCGGTCTACCCAAAAGTGACCGGTGGCGACTCCAAAATTTTTAAACATTTCCAACATTTTTTTTATCCCTAATTTTAATAAAATTCTCAGTTTCTTTTTTTTTAGGTTTTCCAAACCCTAAATCCTAAATTTTAAACCCTAAATTTAAAAGTTCCTTTTTTAAGCCTAATTCCTAATTTTTAAATTAGTGACCCCTATTTTCATTTTACCTAATATTTAAACCTTTTCAAAAGAGGGATCGCTACAGTTGGCGACTCCGCTGGGGACAATTTTTTTTAAACGAGTCAAGCCTTGTTTTTAAATACCGCTTAATTAATTTTGGGAAATGTGAATTAAAGTGGCAATTAAATTATCATTTGTTTATTAATTCGAAGTTATATCATTTTAACCTGTCTCTTTAAGTGGGGGGAAAATACTAAGGCTTTCGTAAGGATATTGTTCCTTCGTAGGGGCCTAGTAAAGTACCTTCGGGGCTCGATTACCCTATGTCTTCGTAGGAATATTGTTTCCTCGTATGGGCATAGCGAAAGGGTCCTCTCGAATTGAACTCGATTGAGATGAGCCTATAATGGGTGATGATCGGGGGCCTTGCTACTCTTAGGAGAGGACAGCGAGGACAATTCGGGTACCTCCTAGAACCAAAACTGCATTTAGAGAACTAGTAAACCCACCCTTTAGAGCCATATGGATAACCTAGGGTTTTAGATGAAATAAATAGGGTTGTTTAGTCTTTTGCTCTGTGGGCCCACTTATTTATTCTCCTAACATTTTTGTGAGTGTTTTATTCGCATAGACATATCATATTTAAAGGTGTTGATTTAAGTGGTTTGTCCAATTAGAGGCTTTCATTCAAATAAAAAAATAGAAAAATAAGAGAAAGAAAGGGAAAATTTGAAAATAAAAAAAAAAGGATGAAAAAGGAAAAAATGAGAGAAGAAAAAAAAAAGGAGAGCAATGAGGAAATAAAACTAAGAAAAAGAAAATATTGAGAAAAACAAACAAAAAAAAGAAAGAGAAAGAAAAAAGAAAAAAAGAAGAAGAAAAGAAAGAGAAGAGAAAATCGAGAGAAAAAGAAGAAATAAGAGAGAAAATAAGAAAAATAATAAAAAATAATAACAAAGGGGCATTGCGACCTCTTAATTGATGAAAGTTGCTCAAAGGGCGATCACTAACGTGATCAACACCTTTAATTGCATCTCATGCATTTATTCATGCATTTTCAAGCATATAATTTACATTAATTAATAACATAAGAGGAATAATCATGGGCATCATGTGGCAGCTTTTCAAGGACTACGCCAACCAAATGGATAAGAATTTCGCTAGGCAAGGAGTGGTCCCAAGGGGGGCATTCATGTCTGACGCTAGGAAGAACAAGGGGACGACCTCGGAGCAGTACGATTTCAAGAACATAGATCATCTTGTGGCAAGGGTGAGCAAACTCGAAGGACTGCATGAGTTAGTGATCAAGAACCAGAATGAGATACTGTTGAGTATAAAGAGTCTTCAAGATGAAACTAGGGCACAATTCAGGGAGTTAAGAGACATGATGGCTGTTTCGATCAAGGGAAGGGGCCCGATAGAAGGTCCCTTCATGCAAGGAAACAAGAGTCAGGATTGTGAGGAGATGACTCTATCGAAACAAGACCAAGCTATTCTTCGCCAATATGAGGTAGCTTGTAATGCCACTATCTGCCCCACTGGACTAGTGTTAGACAAGGTTGAAGTCGCTCTCAGGAAAATTTTAGCTTCATCGGTGGATGGGAGCCTCGAAGGATGTTTTAAGGGGCAAGAACGTCAGGTGGACTATGAAGTTACCCACCCAACTCCTGAGACCTTCAGGAGTCTCCCACCGCATGCAAGAAATACAACTCAGGTTCCTAAGAGAGAGAAACCAAAGAAGACCTTTACCCCTCTGCCATTTTCCTACAAGGAGATGTACTCTATTTTGTATAAGGCAAATCTGGTTCGACCCACTTATGTCACTCCCTTCATGCCGCCATATCCTGCTTGGTATGATGTTAACACACATTGCGAATACCACGCCGGCGTAACAGGGCACTCGATAGAGAACTGCATGATGTTCAAGAAAACAGTGCAAAACCTGATTAACACCGGGATAGTAAGGCTTGATTCGTCAGGCATGGGATCCAGCTCCTCATCTAATTATGGTGGACGTTGAGGAGACGGAACGATCAGGGTGGTTCAGGAGTAATAGAAGGGGTGTTAGGCGCATCTCAGTCTTTCTCGATGATAGCTTGCATTAACAAGTCTTGCATTTAGTGTTTTTCTTCCGTGTTTTAATCAATCTTGCTACTGTTGGCCTAAAAGTAGCAATGAATATATGTGAAGGCCACATGTTTTTAATTTTAATTAAAAGATTCCTTTTGTTAAAACATTTGTATATATTCCTTTATCTTTAAATTTCCTTGGATGTCACGTGCTTATGACTCAATTGCGAGATGGTTGGAATGTTGTGATTACGATGAATTATGTTTCCTTTCTCAGTAGCTTCGGTCAGTAATGCACGAGAGATAAGATGACTACTCCTTCAGTGATGTTCAATGATAAAAAAATCTCCTAGAAAGACCCGATGATATTAGGTGATCTTGAGAATTTCCCCAAAGAGCATAAAGATTGCATCTAAAAGAATGAAAGATAGGAAAAACAAAGAAAGAGAGAAAGAAGGAAGAAAAAGAAAGAAAAGAAAAAGAGTTTGAGAAAAAGAAAAAGAAGAAAAAGAGATGAGAGAATAATTATTAAATAAAAAGCACTCCAATATTCAAAACCTGATAATAGGTATATCCGAACAAGAGTGTGGAAGTATTCGGGGCACTCCGCTGAAGTGATAGACCTAATAAGGTAGCAATGCACCATTTCTAATCTTTTGCTTCATGAGTGATGGTAATATTTTCAAATTCATGACTATGCCGAGTAATTCGGAGTTTTGTTGTATGCTCCATCATTACTTTCGAGACAAAGGACTATGATGAGTTGATTTCCCCGAAATTTAAAAGAAAAAGGAAAAAGAAAAAAGAAAGAAAATGAGAAAAAGAGAGAGAGAGAGAAAAGCAAAAATGAAAAAGAGAGATAGAAAAAAAAAGAAAGTACTCATATGTTTAGATGCATTCTGAAGCCATATCGAATTCTTGAGAAAATACTAGTAGAGGCAAGTAGGAAAAAACTTGAATATATAAGAGGAGAAAAGTATTGAGAACTAGAAGGAGTAATTTTCGAATAGATCGAGCAAATACGATAATCATGAGGATGAACCAAGCAATCTGAAAGGATCTCAAAATCTTCAACTATCGCCACAGCTTCCAAAGATTAAACTTCCAAGATTGAGTCTAAAGCACTCGATATCCAAGAAACTTTCTTTTGTTATTTCCTTTTAAAATTTTTATTTACCAAAACCCATTTAAATTTTGCTCCATTTATAAATTATTTTTGTCCAAAAGTTTACAAGCAAGACCATTAATGCAAATGATCATCTCTGATATAGGCTGAGAAGAAGGGGCGATGTGTGATATTAAGTGTTGTCGGAAAAGATCACTTTGATTGAAAAGTGATACATTTCAAGAGGTCAGGCCAGTGTGAATAAGTAAAGATTACTCGAGCCTTTTGAGATTACAATTTGAGCAAAGATAAACATCAAGCCTTAGGTACAAGAGTATATTGGGGGCAATAAAGAGGGTCAATCAGAAGGCCCAGAGACAGAATCCAGGAGGGTAATCCTAAATGACAAACAGAAAATAAACATTAAATAACCCGGGCCCGAGAATTAAGAGCCATTACCACAAGCGGGAAATAAGAGTATTCTGTGATCAATACTTCAGAATCTTATAGTGGAATAAAAGTAAGAGAATAACCGTGTTTATTTGAGGAGAAAAGAATATAAAAGAAAAAGAAGGAAAAATGTCAAGTTTCAGATGCTAGCTAGTCTTCTACCATAGTGTTTTGAATGTTTTCAGATATACAGATGGAGTCTTAATTGAAGAAGCAGACTCGAGAATTTGGGGGCACGTGTCTATCCTAACATTGCAATCCAAGACTTGTCACAAAGACTCAATGAAAAACTATGGTTGGGACAAGACTTAAAAAAAATGTGGCATTTTTGAATAGAAGGTTTTGACCCGTCGGCGCAAGTCGGTTTTAACCTTTCGAAGAGTCGAAAAAAAAGAGAAAGAAAAAAAGAAAAAAGAAAAAAAGAGAGAAGAACAATAAAGATAAGGATGATCTTTTGTCCAAATTCGAAATATGGAAAGTTTGAGCATGTATCCACCTTAGTCCTTGAGAAAGAGAAAAAAGAACAGAAAAAGAAAGGGGAAGAAGAGAAAAAGAAGAAGAAAAAAGAAGACCCTTAAGTAAGTGTTGAACTTATATCAGAAGAAAATAATTAAAGCATAAAATGAGAGATCTGTTCTGATCAACACACGAAGAATAAACCCCTTTCTAGACAGAGAAGGAAAATCTAGAAGAGATGGAAGCCCGACGTGATAGGAAGCGAGAATCTATCCTCTAAAAAGAAAAAAGAAAGAAGAAAAAGAAAAAACATTCATGCATCATTTACGGTAGATATTCATGCATCATTTAGGTTAAACATTCATGCATTATTTTAAACATTCATACATCATGAAGTTTAAGTGTTCATGCATCATTTAGGTTAGATATTCATGTCTCATAGCATTCCCATTTCATTCCATCATGGCATTTTGCACATCTTGAACAGAAATCCTGAAGAATGATTGGAAGCTCGATCTGTAGCCCTAGAGAAGAAACAAAATCAGAAAATCCATGAGCCCTTGGAGTTGAGGTTGAGATACCTCGTTCGAAAAAGAGAAGAGAAAAGGGAAAAGAGAAAAAAGAAGAAGAAGAAGAAGAAGAGAAAGAGAAAAAGAGAAAAAGAACGAAAGAAAGAAAAAGAAGAAAAAGTAAAAGAAAAAAAAAGAAGAAGAAACAAAAAGAAGAAAAAAAGAAGAAAAAGAAAAGATAGAAGAAGAAGAAAAAAAGAAAAAGGAAAAAGGAAGAAGAAGGAAGAATAGAAAAAAAAAAAGAAAAAAAAAGAAAAAGAAAGAAAAAGAGAATGAAATAGAAGAAAAAGAGAAGAAGAAGAAGAGCGAAAAGCAAGAGGAAAAGGAAAAAGAAGAAGAGAACGAGAAAGGGAAAAAGGAAAGAAAAAGAAGAGAGTAAAAAAAAAGAGAGAGAGAAAGAAAGGAAAAGGGAAGACGAAAAGAAGAAGAAGAAGAAAGAAGAAGAAAAAAAGAAAAGAAAAAAAGAGAAAAAGAGAGAAAAAGAAAAATATTATCAGAAATTGATATTCAGAAGAAAGAGAAAAAAGAAAAAGAAAAGAAGAAGAAGAAGAAGAAGAAGTCAAGAGGCAGTCGAGGCTGACTAATTGAGAATATGTAGAGACAAATAAATGATTTCTTTAATACCAGGACGGCACATGAGACCGTCAGATGCTGCAATGATCAGAAATCAGAGCATCTCGATGATGTGGATTCTATGGAGAAGGGATCAACATCGTTTTTGCGACATACACTCGAAGAGAGGGGTCGTCCATCACGGTATATGCTCGAAGAGAGAGATCGTCAGATGCTGCAATGATCAGAAATCAGAGCATCTCGATGATGTGGATTCTATGGAGAAGGGATCAACATCGTTTTTGCGACATACACTCGAAGAAAGGGGTCGTCCACCACGGTATATGCTCGAAGATAGGGACCGTCAGATGCTACAATGATCAGAAATCAGCGCATCTCGATGATGTGGATTCTATGGAGAAGGGATCAACATCGTTTTTACGACATACACTCGAAGAGAGGGGTCGCCTACCACGGTATACGCTCGAAGAGAGGGACCGTCAGATGCTACAATGATCAGAAATCAGAGCATCTCGATGATGTGGATTCTATGGAGAAGGGATCAACATCGTTTTTGCGACATACACTCGAAGAGAGGGGTCGTCCACCACGGTATATGCTCGAAGAGAGGGACCGTCAGATGCTGCAATGATCAGAAATCAGAGCATCTCGATGATATGGATTCTATGGAGAAGGAATCAACATTATTTTTACGACATACGCTCGAAGAGAGGGGTCGTCCATCACGGTATACGCTCGAAGAGAGGGACCTTCAGATGCTGCAATGATCAGAAATCAGAGCATCTCGATGATGTGGATTCTGTGGAGAAGGGATCGACATTATTAGAATTCTAGATTTCGGGTTTCATATAGGAGAGACTCAGATCAAAGACTTTTGCGAAGAGTTTTATATAGGAAAGACTCAAAGCTTTTTCAGAAGATGGTTCTATATAGGAAGAATCAACTTCTTTAACAGTTCAGAGCTTAAAGTCTCATTGAGGGGGGACCCACAGCTCAGAATCTTTTAATTTGTTCAAAATGTCTAAATAAGGGTATCAAAATTCGCTTCTGAAATCTCTCTTTATGTGTGCAGGTGGTCTTAAGTTGGGATGTTGTTCACGGCAAAGCAGATCAGGAGATCAGGGGATAAAAGGGCTATCAGAATCAAGGAAAAGGGGCTCCCAAAGTAGTCTTCAAACAGGAAAGTCGGATAAAATTAGTGTTTTTCTATCTTTGCTTTATCATTGTTTTACAACGATAAGCAAAGAGGGGCAACTGTAATCACTAATTTTATCCGGTCTAAACTTGTGTTTTAATTTTAGTTTTAGTTCGAATAACGGGCTTGTATTTGGTAATCAAAAAATGCAAAAAGATGTATAACACTTGTTTTACTTCAATTTTATTAACTTGTTATTTTTGTAAATAACACATATATATGTAGTTTATTTTTAGTCCTTTTTTTTTGTATTTCATTATTATCTCTATTATTATTATTATTATCTTTATTATTTTTATTATTTTTACCATTATCTTATTTATTATTATATTATTATTGTTGTTATTATTTTTATCATCTTTATTATTTTTATTATTATTATTTTTATTATTATTATTGTTTATTATTATTATTATTATTATAATTATTATTATTTTTACTACCATTGTTATTATTATTATTATATTATTTATATTTATCTGGTTTTATTATTATAATAAATATATTAGTATTATTATTATATTTATTATAAATAAAACTAAAACTAAAACCCAAAATAAAATAAAACCCAATGTTAATTAACAATCCATGTACAAAGCCCAAATAAATATTAAGCCCGAATTAACAGTTACAAGCCCAAGTCGGACCAGCCCAAGACCCGAATTAAATACTTAGCCCAATTATAGAGCCCAACCGGATAACAAAAATAACCCTAATCCCATCTTCTTTCTCTTCGCGCAGCCAAACACGAGCCGTTAGATCATCCAGCGATCTAACGGCCATGATCAAAATAAGAGAAGGCTCTGGAAGGACCACGCCCCCACGCGCGACCCCTGAGCTGCGCCACGCGCGCGTGCAGCTCACTTGCACGACTCTTTGACTCCCGAAATGGCTGTTTGTCTCCTCGCCGGACGTTTGTCTCTCCGGTCACCATTCCGTTCACCACCTCGCACAACAAGACAACCAAAATCCTTATCAGATTCG
The DNA here is from genome assembly GCA_035048815.1 of Abelmoschus esculentus. Lineage (NCBI taxonomy): Eukaryota > Viridiplantae > Streptophyta > Magnoliopsida > Malvales > Malvaceae > Abelmoschus > Abelmoschus esculentus. Next base: position 2,509,467 of record JAUCBN010000026.1, on the reverse strand, counting down.
TATAAAGGACAAGGCTAATATCACAACCAAATTGGCAGAATTACAGGACCAAACAAACCAAAATTTAGAGGATTATTATCGATTTATAGAGCCAAAAATTCAGAGATCAGAGTGCAGAACCAGATCAACACAGACAAATCAAAAAATTCCATCAGAGGCCAAATATCAGAATCAGATGAAAACAAAACCAGAAGCCAATAGGAATTTAGAATCCGTTATTGTAATCGGTTATTTAAACCGAATCCATGCATGTAATAGGGGTTCCCCCCGCCAAGAATCAATAGAAACAAGTTTTTGAGGTAATGATCTCTTCTTTGGCACAGATCGAAACAAAAATAAAGGGAACCAAAATCGATTTAGTTCTTTTTTTTTTACCTTTTTGAGTGACACCGTCCTTCGCTTTGCTTTTCCCTTCCATCGGCAATAAACCCATGGCCCCGTGCCTCTGAGGGTGAGCAAAATCGAGAGGAAAGTGAAGCGTCGGTCGTCTCTAAACTCTCTTTCGTTTTTCAGACCCAAAGAAGATGAGGGTTTTCTTTTTTTTCGAAAGCTTTCCAAAGGGTTCAGTCTTGTTTTGTTGGTTTTAAAGGAGGAAGGAGGTTTTGTTTGCGATTTTGACTTTGGAAAAGAAAGGTTTTAAGCGGTTTAGGTTCGCCGGCCACCGCTTATGGTGGCCGGAATTTGGACAGGGATGGTGGTTTCTGGATTTCTGTTTGAATAAGGATGAGTGTTCATCCGTTTTTCTGGGTTAAGGGACGAACAGGGGAAAAGATTCATCTTTCCTTTGATTTTTGGATGAAAATAATAAGGGGGGAGTGTTTTAAACTCTTCTAACTTGTGTTTTATACTCTGAGTTTAAAAGGGAAATGGGCTATTTACAGTTTTAAAACCCTCCGTGTCATCAATATCTCCCCATGAGTCCTCCCAGCTTGTAAAACCTTTTTTAATTTCGTCCCCATACTTCATTCATAAATGTTTATTTAAATGGTTTAATTAAAACAAGTCCCTCCGCGTCTGGAGGATGCTTTTTAGGTCCTTCCTCATCCTGAAATAACATCGTAAGGGTCTAAGAGTTTTTATTTCTTTTCAATTTGGCCACCTCCAGATTCTGTTTTTGATTTTTTTTTATTTTTTTACATATATTTATTTTAGTTACTTATCTTCTTATTTGATATATGTATTTATTTATTTAATGTCATCTATTTATCCATATGCATTTTATTTATTTATCCATTATACTATGTGTTGGTATTTATTTATTTAATTGATTATGTTTTAGCTTTATCCTTTCATTCACTTGTTTTATGTATATGTTCTTAGAATTTGCATCTATATTCTTTATTTGTTTATGCGTATTCGTTCTTGACATTTATATTTGGTTGTTTCACGCATTTTGTTATTATTTAATTTATTCCTAGTATGCATATTTCAACATTCATATGATCATTTATTATTCTTGTATTCTCTTTGCCATGTTTTCTAGTTGGATTTTTTAGGAAACATCTTTTGTCATGCTCTCGTTGTCTTTTCCCACATTCGTTGTACTCATTTATTCATCTATTGCATTCATTTATTTTATCTTTGTTTTATTATATTTACATTTATACATGTTGTACATTTCATTTATATTTTAGTTACGTATGTTTTTCATTTGTAGTGCACGTTACATTTGTGCATATTTATCTTATTTGCATGTTTCTCTTAAGAACCTTATTATGATTTTGCATGCTCACTTTTTTGTTTATATCGTATTTTATTTAATTATTTATTTAGGCATTTTGTTTTGACATTTTATTCTTTTTTGTAAGCTTTACTTGTGTACATGTTTGTATTTTAGTTTTTTTATTATTATTCATGCCTTACTTTTTATGCCTTTCATAGCCCTTGTAACTTTTTTTCTTTCTATTATGTTTATGTTTTCGCCATGTTCCCCTTTATGTACTAATTGTGCCATGTTTTAGTTGTTTACATATATTTTTGTATATATTTACATTGCATTTGTTTGTTTTATTACATTACTGTTTTTTTTAATTCAAGCACTTTATTTCTTTTGTATCATGTTTTATATATTTTATTTCTCATTCTTTTATTCATTGTTGTTGTTTTATTGTTTTTTTTCGCTAAGTTACATCTCACACTCGATATTAATTAATGAATTTAATTTTAAACATCTTTATTCGGTCGTAACGGGCCCGTGTTCCAATGCAATGGTCGCGGTGTATGCGTTGCCTTCGAATAAAGACACGGTAAAAATAAAATTGATTCGAATCTTTAAACAAAAAAAATAATTTAAATGCCACTTTAATTCAAAATTCAAAATTAATTAAGCGGTAATTTATTTTAAAGGTACCAATTTTTGGGCAGTTTTTAAACACTAAATCTGTTTTTAAATCGTAACCGACTCTCGAACCCAAACACTTCGAATCTCTGGTTTTTCGGTGTCCGGTCTACCCAAAAGTGACCGGTGGCGACTCCAAAATTTTTAAACATTTCCAACATTTTTTTTATCCCTAATTTTAATAAAATTCTCAGTTTCTTTTTTTTTAGGTTTTCCAAACCCTAAATCCTAAATTTTAAACCCTAAATTTAAAAGTTCCTTTTTTAAGCCTAATTCCTAATTTTTAAATTAGTGACCCCTATTTTCATTTTACCTAATATTTAAACCTTTTCAAAAGAGGGATCGCTACAGTTGGCGACTCCGCTGGGGACAATTTTTTTTAAACGAGTCAAGCCTTGTTTTTAAATACCGCTTAATTAATTTTGGGAAATGTGAATTAAAGTGGCAATTAAATTATCATTTGTTTATTAATTCGAAGTTATATCATTTTAACCTGTCTCTTTAAGTGGGGGGAAAATACTAAGGCTTTCGTAAGGATATTGTTCCTTCGTAGGGGCCTAGTAAAGTACCTTCGGGGCTCGATTACCCTATGTCTTCGTAGGAATATTGTTTCCTCGTATGGGCATAGCGAAAGGGTCCTCTCGAATTGAACTCGATTGAGATGAGCCTATAATGGGTGATGATCGGGGGCCTTGCTACTCTTAGGAGAGGACAGCGAGGACAATTCGGGTACCTCCTAGAACCAAAACTGCATTTAGAGAACTAGTAAACCCACCCTTTAGAGCCATATGGATAACCTAGGGTTTTAGATGAAATAAATAGGGTTGTTTAGTCTTTTGCTCTGTGGGCCCACTTATTTATTCTCCTAACATTTTTGTGAGTGTTTTATTCGCATAGACATATCATATTTAAAGGTGTTGATTTAAGTGGTTTGTCCAATTAGAGGCTTTCATTCAAATAAAAAAATAGAAAAATAAGAGAAAGAAAGGGAAAATTTGAAAATAAAAAAAAAAGGATGAAAAAGGAAAAAATGAGAGAAGAAAAAAAAAAGGAGAGCAATGAGGAAATAAAACTAAGAAAAAGAAAATATTGAGAAAAACAAACAAAAAAAAGAAAGAGAAAGAAAAAAGAAAAAAAGAAGAAGAAAAGAAAGAGAAGAGAAAATCGAGAGAAAAAGAAGAAATAAGAGAGAAAATAAGAAAAATAATAAAAAATAATAACAAAGGGGCATTGCGACCTCTTAATTGATGAAAGTTGCTCAAAGGGCGATCACTAACGTGATCAACACCTTTAATTGCATCTCATGCATTTATTCATGCATTTTCAAGCATATAATTTACATTAATTAATAACATAAGAGGAATAATCATGGGCATCATGTGGCAGCTTTTCAAGGACTACGCCAACCAAATGGATAAGAATTTCGCTAGGCAAGGAGTGGTCCCAAGGGGGGCATTCATGTCTGACGCTAGGAAGAACAAGGGGACGACCTCGGAGCAGTACGATTTCAAGAACATAGATCATCTTGTGGCAAGGGTGAGCAAACTCGAAGGACTGCATGAGTTAGTGATCAAGAACCAGAATGAGATACTGTTGAGCATAAAGAGTCTTCAAGATGAAACTAGGGCACAATTCAGGGAGTTAAGAGACATGATGGCTGTTTCGATCAAGGGAAGGGGCCCGATAGAAGGTCCCTTCATGCAAGGAAACAAGAGTCAGGATTGTGAGGAGATGACTCTATCGAAACAAGACCAAGCTATTCTTCGCCAATATGAGGTAGCTTGTAATGCCACTATCTGCCCCACTGGACTAGTGTTAGACAAGGTTGAAGTCGCTCTCAGGAAAATTTTAGCTTCATCGGTGGATGGGAGCCTCGAAGGATGTTTTAAGGGGCAAGAACGTCAGGTGGACTATGAAGTTACCCACCCAACTCCTGAGACCTTCAGGAGTCTCCCACCGCATGCAAGAAATACAACTCAGGTTCCTAAGAGAGAGAAACCAAAGAAGACCTTTACCCCTCTGCCATTTTCCTACAAGGAGATGTACTCTATTTTGTATAAGGCAAATCTGGTTCGACCCACTTATGTCACTCCCTTCATGCCGCCATATCCTGCTTGATATGATGTTAACACACATTGCGAATACCACGCCGGCGTAACAGGGCACTCGATAGAGAACTGCATGATGTTCAAGAAAACAGTGCAAAACCTGATTAACACCGGGATAGTAAGGCTTGATTCGTCAGGCATGGGATCCAGCTCCTCATCTAATTATGGTGGACGTTGAGGAGACGGAACGATCAGGGTGGTTCAGGAGTAATAGAAGGGGTGTTAGGCGCATCTCAGTCTTTCTCGATGATAGCTTGCATTAACAAGTCTTGCATTTAGTGTTTTTCTTCCGTGTTTTAATCAATCTTGCTACTGTTGGCCTAAAAGTAGCAATGAATATATGTGAAGGCCACATGTTTTTAATTTTAATTAAAAGATTCCTTTTGTTAAAACATTTGTATATATTCCTTTATCTTTAAATTTCCTTGGATGTCACGTGCTTATGACTCAATTGCGAGATGGTTGGAATGTTGTGATTACGATGAATTATGTTTCCTTTCTCAGTAGCTTCGGTCAGTAATGCACGAGAGATAAGATGACTACTCCTTCAGTGATGTTCAATGATAAAAAAATCTCCTAGAAAGACCCGATGATATTAGGTGATCTTGAGAATTTCCCCAAAGAGCATAAAGATTGCATCTAAAAGAATGAAAGATAGGAAAAACAAAGAAAGAGAGAAAGAAGGAAGAAAAAGAAAGAAAAGAAAAAGAGTTTGAGAAAAAGAAAAAGAAGAAAAAGAGATGAGAGAATAATTATTAAATAAAAAGCACTCCAATATTCAAAACCTGATAATAGGTATATCCGAACAAGAGTGTGGAAGTATTCGGGGCACTCCGCTGAAGTGATAGACCTAATAAGGTAGCAATGCACCATTTCTAATCTTTTGCTTCATGAGTGATGGTAATATTTTCAAATTCATGACTATGCCGAGTAATTCGGAGTTTTGTTGTATGCTCCATCATTACTTTCGAGACAAAGGACTATGATGAGTTGATTTCCCCGAAATTTAAAAGAAAAAGGAAAAAGAAAAAAGAAAGAAAATGAGAAAAAGAGAGAGAGAGAGAAAAGCAAAAATGAAAAAGAGAGATAGAAAAAAAAAGAAAGTACTCATATGTTTAGATGCATTCTGAAGCCATATCGAATTCTTGAGAAAATACTAGTAGAGGCAAGTAGGAAAAAACTTGAATATATAAGAGGAGAAAAGTATTGAGAACTAGAAGGAGTAATTTTCGAATAGATCGAGCAAATACGATAATCATGAGGATGAACCAAGCAATCTGAAAGGATCTCAAAATCTTCAACTATCGCCACAGCTTCCAAAGATTAAACTTCCAAGATTGAGTCTAAAGCACTCGATATCCAAGAAACTTTCTTTTGTTATTTCCTTTTAAAATTTTTATTTACCAAAACCCATTTAAATTTTGCTCCATTTATAAATTATTTTTGTCCAAAAGTTTACAAGCAAGACCATTAATGCAAATGATCATCTCTGATATAGGCTGAGAAGAAGGGGCGATGTGTGATATTAAGTGTTGTCGGAAAAGATCACTTTGATTGAAAAGTGATACATTTCAAGAGGTCAGGCCAGTGTGAATAAGTAAAGATTACTCGAGCCTTTTGAGATTACAATTTGAGCAAAGATAAACATCAAGCCTTAGGTACAAGAGTATATTGGGGGCAATAAAGAGGGTCAATCAGAAGGCCCAGAGACAGAATCCAGGAGGGTAATCCTAAATGACAAACAGAAAATAAACATTAAATAACCCGGGCCCGAGAATTAAGAGCCATTACCACAAGCGGGAAATAAGAGTATTCTGTGATCAATACTTCAGAATCTTATAGTGGAATAAAAGTAAGAGAATAACCGTGTTTATTTGAGGAGAAAAGAATATAAAAGAAAAAGAAGGAAAAATGTCAAGTTTCAGATGCTAGCTAGTCTTCTACCATAGTGTTTTGAATGTTTTCAGATATACAGATGGAGTCTTAATTGAAGAAGCAGACTCGAGAATTTGGGGGCACGTGTCTATCCTAACATTGCAATCCAAGACTTGTCACAAAGACTCAATGAAAAACTATGGTTGGGACAAGACTTAAAAAAAATGTGGCATTTTTGAATAGAAGGTTTTGACCCGTCGGCGCAAGTCGGTTTTAACCTTTCGAAGAGTCGAAAAAAAAGAGAAAGAAAAAAAGAAAAAAGAAAAAAAGAGAGAAGAACAATAAAGATAAGGATGATCTTTTGTCCATATTCGAACTATGGAAAGTTTGAGCATGTATCCACCTTAGTCCTTGAGAAAGAGAAAAAAGAACAGAAAAAGAAAGGGGAAGAAGAGAAAAAGAAGAAGAAAAAAGAAGACCCTTAAGTAAGTGTTGAACTTATATCAGAAGAAGATAATTAAAGCATAAAATGAGAGATATGTTCTGATCAACACACGAAGAATAAACCCCTTTCTAGACAGAGAAGGAAAATCTAGAAGAGATGGAAGCCCGACGTGATAGGAAGCGAGAATCTATCCTCTAAAAAGAAAAAAGAAAGAAGAAAAAGAAAAAACATTCATGCATCATTTACGGTAGATATTCATGCATCATTTAGGTTAAACATTCATGCATTATTTTAAACATTCATACATCATGAAGTTTAAGTGTTCATGCATCATTTAGGTTAGATATTCATGTCTCATAGCATTCCCATTTCATTCCATCATGGCATTTTGCACATCTTGAACAGAAATCCTGAAGAATGATTGGAAGCTCGATCTGTAGCCCTAGAGAAGAAACAAAATCAGAAAATCCATGAGCCCTTGGAGTTGAGGTTGAGATACCTCGTTCGAAAAAGAGAAGAGAAAAGGGAAAAGAGAAAAAAGAAGAAGAAGAAGAAGAGAAAGAGAAAAAGAGAAAAAGAACGAAAGAAAGAAAAAGAAGAAAAAGTAAAAGAAAAAAAAAGAAGAAGAAACAAAAAGAAGAAAAAAAGAAGAAAAAGAAAAGATAGAAGAAGAAGAAAAAAAGAAAAAGGAAAAAGGAAGAAGAAGGAAGAATAGAAAAAAAAAAGAAGAAAGAAGAAAAAAAAAGAAAAAGAAAGAAAAAGAGAATGAAATAGAAGAAAAAGAGAAGAAGAAGAAGAGCGAAAAGCAAGAGGAAAAGGAAAAAGAAGAAGAGAACGAGAAAGGGAAAAAGGAAAGAAAAAGAAGAGAGTAAAAAAAAAGAGAGAGAGAAAGAAAGGAAAAGGGAAGACGAAAAGAAGAAGAAGAAGAAAGAAGAAGAAAAAAAGAAAAGAAAAAAAGAGAAAAAGAGAGAAAAAGAAAAATATTATCAGAAATTGATATTCAGAAGAAAGAGAAAAAAGAAAAAGAAGAAGAAGAAGAAGAAGAAGAAGAAGAAGTCAAGAGGCAGTCGAGGCTGACTAATTGAGAATATGTAGAGACAAATAAATGATTTCTTTAATACCAGGACGGCACATGAGACCGTCAGATGCTGCAATGATCAGAAATCAGAGCATCTCGATGATGTGGATTCTATGGAGAAGGGATCAACATCGTTTTTGCGACATACACTCGAAGAGAGGGGTCGTCCATCACGGTATATGCTCGAAGAGAGAGATCGTCAGATGCTGCAATGATCAGAAATCAGAGCATCTCGATGATGTGGATTCTATGGAGAAGGGATCAACATCGTTTTTGCGACATACACTCGAAGAAAGGGGTCGTCCACCACGGTATATGCTCGAAGATAGGGACCGTCAGATGTTACAATGATCAGAAATCAGCGCATCTCGATGATGTGGATTCTATGGAGAAGGGATCAACATCGTTTTTACGACATACACTCGAAGAGAGGGGTCGCCTACCACGGTATACGCTCGAAGAGAGGGACCGTCAGATGCTACAATGATCAGAAATCAGAGCATCTCGATGATGTGGATTCTATGGAGAAGGGATCAACATCGTTTTTGCGACATACACTCGAAGAGAGGGGTCGTCCACCACGGTATATGCTCGAAGAGAGGGACCGTCAGATGCTGCAATGATCAGAAATCAGAGCATCTCGATGATATGGATTCTATGGAGAAGGAATCAACATTATTTTTACGACATACGCTCGAAGAGAGGGGTCGTCCATCACGGTATACGCTCGAAGAGAGGGACCTTCAGATGCTGCAATGATCAGAAATCAGAGCATCTCGATGATGTGGATTCTGTGGAGAAGGGATCGACATTATTAGAATTCTAGATTTCGGGTTTCATATAGGAGAGACTCAGATCAAAGACTTTTGCGAAGAGTTTTATATAGGAAAGACTCAAAGCTTTTTCAGAAGATGGTTCTATATAGGAAGAATCAACTTCTTTAACAGTTCAGAGCTTAAAGTCTCATTGAGGGGGGACCCACAGCTCAGAATCTTTTAATTTGTTCAAAATGTCTAAATAAGGGTATCAAAATTCGCTTCTGAAATCTCTCTTTATGTGTGCAGGTGGTCTTAAGTTGGGATGTTGTTCACAGCAAAGCAGATCAGGAGATCAGGGGATAAAAGGGCTATCAGAATCAAGGAAAAGGGGCTCCCAAAGTAGTCTTCAAACAGGAAAGTCGGATAAAATTAGTGTTTTTCTATCTTTGCTTTATCATTGTTTTACAACGATAAGCAAAGAGGGGCAACTGTAATCACTAATTTTATCCGGTCTAAACTTGTGTTTTAATTTTAGTTTTAGTTCGAATAACGGGCTTGTATTTGGTAATCAAAAAATGCAAAAAGATGTATAACACTTGTTTTACTTCAATTTTATTAACTTGTTATTTTTGTAAATAACACATATATATGTAGTTTATTTTTAGTCCTTTTTTTTTGTATTTCATTATTATCTCTATTATTATTATTATTATCTTTATTATTTTTATTATTTTTACCATTATCTTATTTATTATTATATTATTATTGTTGTTATTATTTTTATCATCTTTATTATTTTTATTATTATTATTTTTATTATTATTATTGTTTATTATTATTATTATTATTATAATTATTATTATTTTTACTACCATTGTTATTATTATTATTATATTATTTATATTTATCTGGTTTTATTATTATAATAAATATATTAGTATTATTATTATATTTATTATAAATAAAACTAAAACTAAAACCCAAAATAAAATAAAACCCAATGTTAATTAACAATCCATGTACAAAGCCCAAATAAATATTAAGCCCGAATTAACAGTTACAAGCCCAAGTCGGACCAGCCCAAGACCCGAATTAAATACTTAGCCCAATTATAGAGCCCAACCGGATAACAAAAATAACCCTAATCCCATCTTCTTTCTCTTCGCGCAGCCAAACACGAGCCGTTAGATCATCCAGCGATCTAACGGCCATGATCAAAATAAGAGAAGGCTCTGGAAGGACCACGCCCCCACGCGCGACCCCTGAGCTGCGCCACGCGCGCGTGCAGCTCACTTGCACGACTCTTTGACTCCCGAAATGGCTGTTTGTCTCCTCGCCGGACGTTTGTCTCTCCGGTCACCATTCCGTTCACCACCTCGCACAACAAGACAACCAAAATCCTTATCAGATTCGTATAAAGGACAAGGCTAATATCACAACCAAATTGGCAGAATTACAGGACCAAACAAACCAAAATTTAGAGGATTATTATCGATTTATAAAGCCAAAAATTCAGAGATCAGAGTGCAGAACCAGATCAACACAGACAAATCAAAAAATTCCATCAGAGGCCAAATATCAGAATCAGATGAAAACAAAACCAGAAGCCAATAGGAATTTAGAATCCGTTATTGTAATCGGTTATTTAAACCGAATCCATGCATTGTAATAGGGGTTCCCCCCGCCAAGAATCAATAGAAACAAGTTTTTGAGGTAATGATCTCTTCTTTGGCACAGATCGAAACAAAAATAAAGGGAACCAAAATCGATTTAGTTCTTTTTTTTTTACCTTTTTGAGTGACACCGTCCTTCGCTTTGCTTTTCCCTTCCATCGGCAATAAACCCATGGCCCCGTGCCTCTGAGGGTGAGCAAAATCGAGAGGAAAGTGAAGCGTCGGTCGTCTCTAAACTCTCTTTCGTTTTTCAGACCCAAAGAAGATGAGGGTTTTCTTTTTTTTCGAAAGCTTTCCAAAGGGTTCAGTCTTGTTTTGTTGGTTTTAAAGGAGGAAGGAGGTTTTGTTTGCGATTTTGACTTTGGAAAAGAAAGGTTTTAAGCGGTTTAGGTTCGCCGGCCACCGCTTATGGTGGCCGGAATTTGGACAGGGATGGTGGTTTCTGGATTTCTGTTTGAATAAGGATGAGTGTTCATCCGTTTTTCTGGGTTAAGGGACGAACAGGGGAAAAGATTCATCTTTCCTTTGATTTTTGGATGAAAATAATAAGGGGGGAGTGTTTTAAACTCTTCTAACTTGTGTTTTATACTCTGAGTTTAAAAGGGAAATGGGCTATTTACAGTTTTAAAACCCTCCGTGTCATCAATATCTCCCCATGAGTCCTCCCAGCTTGTAAAACCTTTTTTAATTTCGTCCCCATACTTCATTCATAAATGTTTATTTAAATGGTTTAATTAAAACAAGTCCCTCCGCGTCTGGAGGATGCTTTTTAGGTCCTTCCTCATCCTGAAATAACATCGTAAGGGTCTAAGAGTTTTTATTTCTTTTCAATTTGGCCACCTCCAGATTCTGTTTTTGATTTTTTTTTATTTTTTTACATATATTTATTTTAGTTACTTATCTTCTTATTTGATATATGTATTTATTTATTTAATGTCATCTATTTATCCATATGCATTTTATTTATTTATCCATTATACTATGTGTTGGTATTTATTTATTTAATTGATTATGTTTTAGCTTTATCCTTTCATTCACTTGTTTTATGTATATGTTCTTAGAATTTGCATCTATATTCTTTATTTGTTTATGCGTATTCGTTCTTGACATTTATATTTGGTTGTTTCACGCATTTTGTTATTATTTAATTTATTCCTAGTATGCATATTTCAACATTCATATGATCATTTATTATTCTTGTATTCTCTTTGCCATGTTTTCTAGTTGGATTTTTTAGGAAACATCTTTTGTCATGCTCTCGTTGTCTTTTCCCACATTCGTTGTACTCATTTATTCATCTATTGCATTCATTTATTTTATCTTTGTTTTATTATATTTACATTTATACATGTTGTACATTTCATTTATATTTTAGTTACGTATGTTTTTCATTTGTAGTGCACGTTACATTTGTGCATATTTATCTTATTTGCATGTTTCTCTTAAGAACCTTATTATGATTTTGCATGCTCACTTTTTTGTTTATATCGTATTTTATTTAATTATTTATTTAGGCATTTTGTTTTGACATTTTATTCTTTTTTGTAAGCTTTACTTGTGTACATGTTTGTATTTTAGTTTTTTTATTATTATTCATGCCTTACTTTTTATGCCTTTCATAGCCCTTGTAACTTTTTTTCTTTCTATTATGTTTATGTTTTCGCCATGTTCCCCTTTATGTACTAATTGTGCCATGTTTTAGTTGTTTACATATATTTTTGTATATATTTACATTGCATTTGTTTGTTTTATTACATTACTGTTTTTTTTAATTCAAGCACTTTATTTCTTTTGTATCATGTTTTATATATTTTATTTCTCATTCTTTTATTCATTGTTGTTGTTTTATTGTTTTTTTTCGCTAAGTTACATCTCACACTCGATATTAATTAATGAATTTAATTTTAAACATCTTTATTCGGTCGTAACGGGCCCGTGTTCCAATGCAATGGTCGCGGTGTATGCGTTGCCTTCGAATAAAGACACGGTAAAAATAAAATTGATTCGAATCTTTAAACAAAAAAAATAATTTAAATGCCACTTTAATTCAAAATTCAAAATTAATTAAGCGGTAATTTATTTTAAAGGTACCAATTTCTAGGCAGTTTTTAAACACTAAATCTGTTTTTAAACCGTAACCGACTCTCGAACCCAAACACTTCGAATCTCTGGTTTTCCGGTGTCCGGTCTACCCAAAAGTGACCGGTGGCGACTCCAAAATTTTTAAACATTTCCAACATTTTTTTTATCCCTAATTTTAATAAAATTCTCAGTTTCTTTTTTTTTAGGTTTTCCAAACCCTAAATCCTAAATTTTAAACCCTAAATTTAAAAGTTCCTTTTTTAAGCCTAATTCCTAATTTTTAAATTAGTGACCCCTATTTTCATTTTACCTAATATTTAAACCTTTTCAAAAGAGGGATCGCTACAATCGTAGTTAGGATTGAGAATGTTTAATAGCCTTTTATTTTATAATTAATTATTTTTAATATTTTATTTGAATTTTAATTGTTTTATATTTTATATTAGAATAAAATTATATATGTCTTTGATAGGTTACATACCATGTTATTCAAAATTATATTCTCTCTATATGTATCATCTTTAAATTTTTAACGGTCCAGTCATCAAGCTAGTTAAAAAATAAGATATTTGTCAAAAAGATATAGGTTAAGAGCTAAATTTATCCAAAAAAATAAGGGCCTAAACGATAAAAATTATAAACGTTAGGGGTTAAAATTATCTTTATGCCTTTTATTTTAAATATTTTATTATCTTTAGGATATCTCAAGTTTTAAATACCCCTTAGAGGTCGTTTGATTCGCGAAAAAAAATTATCGAGGAGAATAATCTTTTTTGGAATCATATGTCATCTTTGTTTTATAAGAATTTCTTATAAAGGATAATATTATATTTCGGATAATAGTTTTTTTTAAATGGTGAGAATGTCATTCGCAACCTATTCTTAAGTAGTATATAATCCCATCACTTTGTGAAAAGGCTTGATGCACAAGCTCGAATTTATCATCAATTACCGTCAAGAGAGTTGTTTATGGTTCTTGGTTGAATTTACTAAAATCGAAAGAATGAGACAAAAGACACAAGGATGTTAGAGTGGTTCGGCCACGCCTACATCCACTACCTTAGCATAGGGGTGTGCAAATCCGGGTTCGGTTAACCTTTAGTAGATTATTTCGGTTAACCGATAAATTCGGGTTATCAAATTCTTAACCCTACACCGTATCCGCTCAGTCGGTTAACCGTTTGGTCGGTTAACCAAAAAAATCGGTTCGGTTCGGTTCGGGTAACGATTTTTTTTACTTTATTCATAAATTTAAACATATTAAAACATTATATAGTTTTAAAAATAACACTATGAGCAATATTTCAAACACTTCACAGTTTACAATAAAATATTATTTAATAAAATATTATAAACAATACTAATGAATAATCTAAAACATAATACATATGTCTAATGTCTGCACTTACAGTTTGCAAATGCTAAAGATAATTAAATATATAATATTATAATTTATACATAAACATCATCCAATAAAAATCAAAAGTCCATAATCATAATCCTAATAAAATAAACATTGTCATCCATTATAAAAATATAATAATATAAACTACTAAAGAATAAAATGCTACGAAAATTTTAAACCGAACAGAAACAATTAAAAATATATGAAACAATATAGAAATTAAAAAGTGAGAAGACATGAAAGGATCTCTGTTTTTATTTGGTTTTTACGGGAGACAAATTAATAAAAAAATGTAGTTCTCCTCACGTAATCAGGTTTCTAACCCAAAATAAAAATTAAATAACCCCTAAAACAAAGTAAAAGTTAATGATATTTACCCTAAAACAATTTCTTCACGCTAATAGTGTAGTTGGAGATTAATATTAGTGTCGATTGCTGAGTGATTGAATTACTTGAGTAGTAAATTGATGGATGCTGTGAAATTGTGAGAAATTGAATCAAAGAAAACTAGAAAGTGAAGAGAAGAGAAAGAGTCGTCGACTAGAAAGTAAGGAGAAGGAAAAGAGTCAATCGGTAGAACGACAGAATAAGGTTAGGGATTTTACTTTTATTTTTTGGAAATAAATACATATATTAAATATATAATATAATATAATATTATCGGTCGGTTCGGTTACCCAAAATTTTTTAAAATTAAAAATCGTAACCGAATCGATATTCTATAATTAAAAAAAACGAAACCGAAACCGATTTATTCGGTTCGGTTAACCAAAATTTTGGTTCAGTTTTTCGGTTTTTGGGTTCGGATTCGGTTTTTCGATTTTCTTGCACACCCCTACCTTAGCACACCACTAAGGATTTCAACCAATTTACTAATGAACTCAACCTTTTTACCGATTCAAGGGATAACCGTTACAACCCTATCTTTTGGACTTGGCTAAGATAGAACCAACTCTAGGTTTTGTCTAAGGCTAAACTAGAACATCTCCTTTTAAAAAGGGATTTGTTTGGTAAACTAGGTACCTCACAAAGGTGGGTGTTTACACAATTAAGCTCACAAGAAAATATGAGAAAAAATTACAATTAAAACACTATGTACAAGAGAAATGGGAAAATATGAATTAGACTCAATTTCTCTTGATCATTTTGCTTGAATATGTTCTCTAACCATCTTCAAGTGTCCCAAGCTTGTTTTTATAGTGTGGAATCATATTCTAGCTGTGTATAGCCGTTGGGAAGTCAAAAAGTTGAACATCAAATTTTCACCTACACAGAGGTTTCGAAACTTTTGCAAAACTGTTTACAAACCTTTACTGGAAGTTTAAAAACCTTTAAGCAATTCAAAAATTATAGCCGTTACAGGTCTAAGGTTTCGAAACTTTTCATCAAAAGTTTTCAAACTTTTTGCTAAAAGTTCTGAGACTTTCATTCTAGTAGCGAAATGTTTGAGACTGCCCTTAGAAGTTTCGAAACCTTTAAAGGAGGTTTCGAAACTTTCATTTAAAATATAATTTTAAATATTTTAAAAACGTTTCAAACCCTTCTAAAATCTCTCAAAAACTTTTCAAACTTATTTTTAAGTTGTTTGAACATAAGAATCATTTTTGAATTTTTTTCAAATTAGTTCAAAATATTTTTCAATTATTATATCAAAATCAATATCTCAACACTTTAGACTAAAATATCCTTAAAATAATATTTTGTATTTAAATAAATTATTATTATTTTTTATTTTTTCAATATTTTTTTTGTTTTGATATTTTAAAATTATTACTTATCAAACTTAAATTATTGTGTAACAAAATATATAAAACACACTCATTATTAAAAATAATGTTTTTTATTTATACGATAAAAATTTATATTATTTAATTTTAAACCAAATTATAAAGTTTATTTAAAATTTTAAATTTAGAAAATGATTTTTTATTTTAAAAATAATATAAATTGTGTAATAAAATATATAAATATAATATTTATAATTTATTATTAATATATTTAATTTAACAGAGAATGCAGTGATTATTATATAATTTTATAATTTTTTTATATTTCTAAATATAAAATTATAATAAATCATAAATATTAAAATATATAATATTGTACTATAATATTAAAAACTATTAACTATATTCAATTATTTTATGAGAAGTTATTAAGAAATTATATAAATTAAGAATAATAGAAAAATATATTTGAGAATATTTGTATAAATATTTTACTTTAATATTTATAAAAATTTGATAGTTAAAAAATATCACAAGGAAAATTTTGTAAAATAAATATTTTGAAATCTTTTAACCCATCCACCAAATAATGTAATTTTATATTTCTGTCAAATAAACCAAATAAAATAATATAACATTCCCTGTAATATTGTAAGTAGGGGTGGACAAGACCGGGTACCTAGCCAATTTAAATAGAATTGGTCCCGATTCCAGTCTTGATAATCATTGGTTCCTGAAAATTGGAACTAGTCCCGGTCACACCGGATCCTAAATTTTAAGAACCGATCCTGTTATAGATGGGTACCGGTTCCAATACTAGGTACCTGGTCAATTAGTTTATTCTTAAAATATTTGAGTAATTGAAGAAAAAAAATCAACCACCAATAATATATTAAATAATAAAATTAGAATATTGTAGACTTAAAAATTAAAGTTTTAAAACTAGTCATACTTATAATATTCATACATAAAGAGAAAGTTTGATAAGAAAAATAACCAAAAGAAAACCAATACCATATATTTGGTATTGGTCTCGGCCCTATTGAGTATGCACCGGGTACCAGGTCCAAAAAATCAAGATTCAGTCCCGGTCTCGATTATGACTGGGACCTAAATTTTGGATCCAATACCTGTCCCACCGGAACCAATACCAAATAAAAATCTATCAGATTTTACTGGGTCCGAGACTAACTTTTTTGCCCACCCATAATTGTAAGTAATGAATCTTTCTGGAAATCCTATTCCTAAGGGTAGTATTTCATTCCATGAATCAAATGCACTTTTAAAAGGCGTTGGTTCATAAAAAAATCATTATCAAGGGGAATAATCTTTTCTAGAACCATATATTTACGTTTGGTTTAAAGAAATTCTCTATAGGGTAACACTATATTCCCAATAACAGTTTCTTTTACCTAAAATGGTGGGAATAATTAGATATTAGACAATTTTCATAACTATAAATTAAAATACCTCTAAATAATATTTTATATTTAAATAAATTGTTATTATTTCTTTAAAAATAATATTTTTATTTATATGATAAAAATCTATATTATTCAATTTAAATCACATTATAAATTTTATTTGAAAACTTGGCTTTTAATGAATGACCTATTATTTTTAAAAATAATGTAAATCGAATAATAAAAATATGAATATAATCTTTATAACTAGTTATTAGTTTATTTGATTTGGTAACGAATGTGACGATTATTATAAAAATTTATAAATTTATTTTTATGTATATTTAAATATATAATTATAATAAATCACAAATATTTAAATATATAATATTGTATTATAACATTAAATACTATATTCAATTATTTATATAAAAATTAAAAATAATAAAAAATATATTTCCTATGAATTTTCATGCAGATAGTTTTCTTTTTTTAATATTGAAAATTTGTGTAGTTAAACTAAAAATATATTATAAAAATAATTTTAAAAATATATATCACGATAATTTTATAATCTACCAATTAAACACTTCCGGTTGAGGAGAATTTTTGTTCTTTGTATTCGTCCAGAGAGAATCAAACAGAGGGAAAGCAATGGCGGCCGAGGAAGATGGCGGAGAGTTTTACCTGCGTTACTACGTCGGACACAAAGGGAAGTTCGGGCACGAGTTTTTGGAATTCGAGTTCAGGCCAGACGGTAAGCTCCGGTATGCTAACAATTCCAACTACAAAAACGACACCATGATCCGCAAAGAGGTCTTCCTCACCCCCGCCGTTCTTAAGGAATGCCGACGCATCATCGCCGAGAGCGAGGTTCATTTTCATTTCAACATCTTCCTATGCCATAAATTTGCATTTCCCCCCTGGAATCCAATTCTTTCCTGCTTACCGAGCGAAATCTTAGGGTTTTATAGGAACATGAGTTACATTAAAAAATGCACTGAGAAATAATTGATTTTTTGTTTTAAACCTTTTCAAAATGCTTCCAACTTCTAGCTAGATTTTAGTGTAGGCAAGCGAAACCATAACCAATTTTCTTCTTGGTTAGATAAGTTAAAAGATTTAGTTTTTGAGTTGATAATTGGTTGTTTAGTTATTTATGGTAGATTGGGGTTGATGCAGTGATGGGGTTTTAATATATGGTTTTGTGTAGATAATGACGAAGATAGTAATTTATCATCTTATTTGTACTGGAAAATTAGATTTTGTTTTTGGGATCAATTTATGTAATTTCTCATTGTTTTTCCCCCAGGCTGAATTTTAGTCTATGTAAGCAAAACCATGATCACAGTATGCATTTTTGTAGATAATTGACTGTTTCTTTGATTTATGGTAATTTGGGGTTCATGTATTGCACAATAGGGCTTAATTTGTTTGCTTTGTTGTTTGAGTGAAGATAATGAAGGAAGATGATAACAATTGGCCAGAGCCAGACCGTGTTGGGCGGCAGGAGCTCGAGATTGTGATGGGGAATGAACATATCTCCTTTACAACTTCAAAGATTGGGTCCCTTGTTGATGTTCAGAGCAGTAAGGATCCTGAAGGTCTTCGCATTTTTTATTATCTTGTTCAGGTCAGTAAGTTCGTTCATATACAATATCTTCTTCATTCATTAGATGCTTGGAAATGGGAATCCTACCAGGCTTGGATTATCTCCACTCTTGTTGATTGCCATTTTTATGTTACTGCAGGACTTGAAGTGCTTTGTTTTCTCTCTTATTTCGCTCCACTTCAAGATCAAACCTATTTGAAGAATGAACGATGGTGTTTAAAACCCTCGGCCATGGAGAGGAAGGGTGTTTCTGCTTTTGTTTTGAGATAAGGCTTCCATTCCCGTCTTACGTTTGTTCGCATTGCAATTCTTAAAATGGATGAGCTAAGTCTACTGTATGGCTGTATTGTAAGAGTGGCTTTGGAATTACATAACATGAAAGCTTTCATTAGTGTGTACTCATCTTTTTCATTCATTTCATATCCTTAACTGGTAGAATTTTTTAACGGACAATAACCCGTGTTCGGATTTTAGTTGCCTACACTCTTGTCTTGAGTTAATTTCGTAGATTAATGTTTTCTGTTTGATAAAGTACCGGTATAGAACTGGCATTTTAGTTTTGAGCTTAGCTTCGCATACTGATCTAGATTTTAGTGTACTTTTAATCGTTTCGTTTACTTGAAGCCTAAGCTTTAACCTGAAAGATAGTCCTAGAATTCATATTATCATTATTACAGAGGAATCAAGAGATGTTATTGTCTTGTATTAGCACATTCTGCTCCACATTTCCTTGTTTTCGAGAGGTTTTGCATGAACTTTATAGTTGTTCCATCCCATCCCCATTCCCCTACATTACTTTTACTCTGGTTATTGATTATAATTAGAGGCGGCAAACGGGTCTTTAGTTCGGTTTTGGTTCGGTTAATTTTACGTTTTTTTATATTCGGTTTAGATTCGGTTCGAGTCTAGTTCGGGTTTTAATTTGGTTATATGATAATTCAGGTCAATTCAGATATCGGATCGGTGATTCTAGTCAATATCGGATCGATTGTTTTTGGGTTGGGTCAATATCGGATCGGATGTTTTCGAGTCGGTCTATATCGGGTCGTTCGGATCGATTTGGATCGGGGCAATATTTGAATTTTCGGGTTAATTTGGTTTGAGTTGGATTTGAGTATGAATCTAATTCTGTATATTATATATAGAATTAATCATATATTTTTCATATATTCTTGTAAAAATATATATTTTTAATTGTTTGAGGATAAAAGTGAAAAGAGAAAAAAGTATAAGAAACAACTTCATAATGATCCTAATAATTATTTTTATTTCATAAATGAAGAGTTCACATCAGTACAAGAAAAATGGTGAGAATCAGATTTTCGGTACAAGATTTGCGTGAAAAGCTATAAAATGAAAATGTTTTGATTTTAAAGTTAGATAATCATTTGACCTCGAAATATCACAAAACTTTGAAGAATGATATAGAATGACTTGAGGATTATGATATTTCGTATTGAAATTGTTTCGAAATTTTTTGTCTTGTTTTTATTTAAGGCAATATTAGTAATTTAAGGGCTAATCCATTTTTATAAATGCACGAATTCATTATTGACATATTGGTCATTTTACCCTTACTTTTTGTATATTATTGACTATGGAAAAGTTATTTTTGAGGTGTGATCATATTATTGGTCATAATTCAAGGGTAATATGGTAATGGTACTATTTAGAGTATTTTAAATATTAGATTAAATATGTCATTAATTGATTTTTAAAGAAGGAAATTTGATATTAAATAATAAATTATTATCAGATGTAGTGATTAACTAGTATTATCGTAATATAAAAAGATAATAAAACATATATTATTTTATTATTTATTAAATTATTAAAAAGTAAACAATAGTATAAATAAATTATTCATTCACTTTGACTCAATTGTCGGGTTAAAACCGAATTGATATTCTGTTTAGATCGGTTTTGAGCAAGTTAATTTCGAGTTACTTTCGGTTTAGGTGAAAATTGGTTCGGATCAAATCGGTTACGGGTCTATATCGGTTCTTCTAGAATTCGGATCGGTTTCGGTTCGGATTTCGGGTCACGTTAGGATCATGTTGTTCGAATTTAATCGGGTTTCGGTTCAGATAACTCGATTCGTTCAAATTTGGTAGGTCTAATTATAATTTGCTACTAGGAAAGAAAAGAGTTAGGACATTTTGACAAAGAAATATAAGTAGTGAGTAACTGAGGATCATGTTTTCTTGCCATGATTAAGATTTGTCCTCGTGGAGTTCGGTTTACTTGCTTATCAGTTTAAGTGATCGAGTTTCTCTTCGACACCGATATTCATCTCATTGATCGACGAAAAGAATCCCGACACTGTCAATTTATCTTAGTCATTATAAATATCCTAGACGCTAAATACAAAGGCATCCCCGTCGGTGATAATAGTATTGCCCCAAGAAACTCTGGAAGAGGAAACGAAAGTGCATGGCCCCAGGAGCATGTGCTTCTGGTTTAGTCAACTTGTCAGTACGGTTTTGGTTTGTAGATAGAACAGAACAGATATCTAAGATCTTTGGCTTGTAGATGCCTCATTTATTAAAAGCACAGTACAAAAACCTCAAGGAAAGCTCATGATATTCCTAGGTCCCCACTACCATGAATCCGGGTTGATAATAAATATGATACTTTTCTTCTAAAAGTAATAATAAGTCTTTTAATTATAGGTTTAAGAACAAATACGTCACTTTGATTAAAATTTTATGATAAAAAAATTTATTCCGTCAATGAAACAAGAATTTGATATAATGACAAATTTAGTCCCTCAAAACTTATATATTTAATTAATTTGATTCAAATTCAAAATAATTTAATAAATTTAACACCTTATATTTAAAATTTTTGATATTGTACCGTCGTGATATACCTTTGGACCAGTTACCACGCTATTTTATTGTCCACCAGTCGAATAATTAATAAATGTGATAGATCGACAAACACATTCACTTTCACAATTTACAAACTAACATAATATACTCATTATGACCTTCACATCAGCTGCTAGTAGACACAATCTCTTCACTAATGGAATTGTCGAATGCGAAGGGTATATTGAATTATTTCGAATTATGATCAAATTAATAGAATGTATAAGTTTCGAGGATTAAATATATTATTATACTAAATCTTTGTTTCAATTTTAAGGACAGAGTGACTTGGTTATCACAAAATTTAATTGAGTGACATGTTTGTTCCTAAACCTATAATTGAAAGACTTAGATTGATATTTTTAAAAGAAGAGTGATATGTTTGTTACTATAACTATAATTTAGTGACCTCTCGTGTAATTTACTCGTTTAAATATTAGAGAGTTCACATGGACAGCTCATGGCTGGGACTTTGGACAGCCTCTAAAACAGCTGTTCATTATCTCGAGTTTAATCCCATAAGCAATGCTAAATCAAGCATTAGACAGTAAACCAGACACTCCTAAGCAAAGCTTCCAGCTCGGTCGTGTAGATTTTTACAGCACATGGGAAAAGATCTCCCAAGAGTAGGACCCATGAATTCACAAACAACAATTCTCTCACATGTAATCACATGATGGACATGGCAATTGGCAAATGCCAGCATCAGCACAACAACAACAGTAGGCATCCACAAGTTTTTTATAACCAGGAAAATGACGCTAATCCCCATAAATAAACCATCTTCAAATTGGTTGAAGTTTGGAACTTTAAGACTAATCATTAACCCCAACTCCAAAAATCTCTTTTTTTCAGGTATGGCAGAGCTAGAGAACTCAAACATGATGCAAAATCTCATAACTTTTCTGTCTTCTCTTCTTCAAAAAGTGGCTGAATCCAATGATGCAAACTGCAGGTCTCAGGCTCAGAAAATTTCAGTGTTCCATGGCCTATGTCGCCCAACTATCTCAATTCAAGACTACCTCCATAGAATTCACAAGTATGCAAATTGCAGCCCCTCTTGTTTCATTGTTGCATATGTATATCTCGACCGGTTTTCGCAGAAGCAACCCTCGTTGCCGATCGATTCTTTCAACGTTCACCGCTTGCTCATCACGAGTGTGATGGTCGCTGCAAAGTTCATGGACGACATGTAAGTTCCTTAAATGCATGCAATTTTATTTTTAACGGAAACAATGCTAAACTGACCTTAAATCAACTTCGAACTTCAGGTGTTACAACAATGCTTACTATGCAAAAGTAGGAGGGATCAACACACTGGAAATGAACTTGTTGGAAGTAGATTTTCTATTCGGATTAGGTTTCGAGTTACATGTAACCCCAAATACTTTTCATGCTTACTACTCCTACCTGCAGAGACAGATGATTGCAGAATCCAGTTTAAGCCTTGGAAGGTCATTGAAACTGCAGCTGTGCTTCAATGAAGAAGATTCCTCCCATCAAAACCAACAGTTAGCTGTTTAAGGTTCTTTTACTTTGAATATGTTAGGTCTGAATGTAGGTAGGTTCATACAAAGATGATGGTAGTGACTTCAACATTCTGTGCTGGCAGAATGAACCCACCTCACATGTGTTTTTTCCTTTTTTTTTTTTTTTTTCCTCCTGATTTGCTTTAGTTTGGGGTTTAGGGGTCTGAAATTGTTAATGTATTATGTAGAGATGGGAGTTTCTTCTTTACAGTCTGTCAATCAGTGAGTTTTGTTTCTTTAGGGTCATGATAGTGGGTTTATAATGATGAGGAATATTCTAATTCCAAATAGCTATAATATGTATATAATTATATTTCGATATGCAAGTTGTATAAATTATTTTACGTACTCTTAATATTTAAGCTAATCTAAATCCTAAATCTCTGATTTTAATACCACGATTTAAACCCTTAATCTTAAATCAGAATATAAATACTTATACTTCCGATAATTAATGTGTTATGTACTACAATATTCCGATAATCTTATTCTTAGTAATTTTATATTTCATAAATCAAACGTCCTAGATTAATAACACATAAATGAAGACAGTTCAAATCAAATGAATCGAACAAATTATTTTTTATGAGATAAATATTTTACACTAATCTTATTCGAATCAGAATCTGTTTTATGAGTTCACTTTCCAACCTATCTGCAGACTTTATGTTGGAATTTTAAAATATTGTAGCAAAATGTTACCTTCAAAAAAAATTTAGGACCGATTTTGAGGATTGAACCCGACGTGAATCGAACACGCAACCTTCTGATCTGGAGTCAGACGCGCTACCATTGCGCCACGGATCCTTGTTGACAATTATCAGAAAATAAAAATAAAATCTTAAAACAATTATAACCCCTGATCATGCCAAGGAAACTTCATAAGTCACGGTTCATGTAGAGAAGTAGATGCTAAATCTTCTCTCTACGATGACAACAATGGCAGGTAAAATTTGGACAAACCTCACCCAAACATAAAAACAGATATTTTTTGTCGAAATCCCGAAGCCGGGATCGAGTTCTATATGATTCTAAGCATTCAAACTTCATGAACACAAATTCAAAATATTAGGCATCTTTTAGCACAGATTTTGCAACACAAAATTAGGAGAAAAACAGGCTTAATGTCCATTCTCAGCTAAAACAGGCGCAAAATCAAGCTGTTCGACAATGCTTTTCAATTAAGCACTCCAAGCAACAATGCTAAACTGGGCCTAAGTCAGTTCACTTCTGAACCAGCAGAAAACCTACATTCACCTATTGCATCTGAACTTGAGGTGACAGAGGACAGACTTGGGTACAGGGCAAGGTGAGTAACATGCTCATATCAACAAAAAGAGACTAGATTATTGCATGGCACCTTCTATCAAATGATTCTTAACTTTAACAACTGACAACAACTTGGAAAACACAAAGCCCCTCAAACAGGGGAGTTGCATGCATCAAAAACACCCATTGGCTTATCTTCTTCTTATGCCTATACCATTCTTGGGCATATGCTGTTATGCCATCTCCCCTCAATTTATTGCTCAACTGTCACTTGTACTGTAATTCGGTCTTTTTCGAACGCCAGTGCCCAAAGTGCACTAAAGATTTGGACCCTCAAACACAGATACAACCGATAAATTTAAGGATCCGCCTGCCAAACTTTCCTAGATAGAAATGAAAAAGAAATGTACCCACCAAAGGACAACATACAGCAGGATAATTAGCTATCCATTGCCAGTATTCAGCAATATGATTACATACCAAGTCCTCACCAAATAAACTACAAAACTAGCACAACCATGAACGACCTCCACGGGTTTATAGATGCCATTTGATCTCTTTGTGCTTATCACCTTTAAGGTAAGATGTTAAAGCCTTGTTTCTACCTTATCATACTTACTGATGAGTTCTGCATGCCAAGCCATCCAAAATCCATAACCAAATGCCTATTAATACCTTAAT
Organism: Abelmoschus esculentus; assembly: GCA_035048815.1. Taxonomy (NCBI): domain Eukaryota; kingdom Viridiplantae; phylum Streptophyta; class Magnoliopsida; order Malvales; family Malvaceae; genus Abelmoschus; species Abelmoschus esculentus. The sequence continues at coordinate 2,484,611 of JAUCBN010000026.1, read as the reverse complement.
CCTCCCTTTAATACCCTAAACACATGCTACTTCTAAAGATTATTATTACACTTCCATGAGGACAACATGAAAAGAAGGGTTTCGAGTTGACGAGTCATATTTTACAACTCAAACTTTATTTGAAATTTTTTCAGTTCGAGTCAAGTTTAAGAAATTCGAGTCGAGTCGAATCGAGTCGAGTTTTCGAGTTCATATAAATATTTAATTATAATTATTTATCATATTATAGTATGATTTGACTCCAATTTAGACGACTTTCTCTAATCATATAAGATATACATGTATATATATATTTTTTTTCATGTGTAACAATATTTCTTTATATTTTTATATATAAATGTATATCTATCATAAAAAATTGAGAAATTCGTCTTAAACTTAAAAATTATTCCTTTAATTATTAAAAATTTTAAGTTATTCGAGTTTTCATTTTACATCTCAAACTTTATTTAAAAAATTTTCGAGTCGAGTCGAGTCTATGAAATTTCGAATCGAGTCAAAACGAGTCGAATATTTTTTCTTCGAATCGAGTCAAGTTATTCGGTTTTATCAAGTTGAGTCGAGCTTTGCTCGCCCCTAATGAAAAGTAATAGGATAAAAACAATTTGACTTACGTTAGTAGTATGAACCAGAACCAGAATCACCTCCACCACCCATACCACGACTAGGAAATGGGCATACATCTGATCCCCTAGGCATGTTATCACCACCATAACCGGAGGATGAGTACATTCCTCCAAGTCATAAAACTAGAAAACACAAGTAAAAATATGACCACCCCACCAAAGAGGAACCCATGTTTTCTTCTTTTTTAACAAGACAGCAGCAACTTAGAACACACCTCCATCATAGCTCATGCCCTGACGACTGTTATATAGACTATGTGAATCCTGACCAGACATAGAATTTATGCTGCCACCATATCCTAGATAGGATCTCCCAAATATAATTAAAGCTCCTGAAAGAAGAGAATAAACACAAGAAAGCTTTTAATAACAAATCTATCACCATATGTGTCTGCCTATGGAAGAGCAGTAAGTTCGTAGTCTAGACTCTCGACAAGCCCTTGAATGTCTAGCACCCATATCAACATAAAGAGAGGACCATCAATCTGATTCAATAAGGGAATGCATATCATAAGCATATAAGAAATTGTAAAATCATGTGCTAATGCCAACATAATTACTTGAAAAAGCAGTAGGACCAACCATAACAACATATGATCTTTTTGAGCCAGACATAGTATCATAATCACGGCCATGCCCCTTGCGATAACTAGGAGGAGGTCTCTCAAACCTTTGAGCATATGAATCATCTACATAGGGTCTCCTTGCTGCAATACAAGATATGTTTCTCAGCAAATCAAAGTAGCCAGAGTGGATCAGGACGACTCTATGAACCTCGAACAACTCGTTTAGATCCACTGCCAGACCTGAAACCATCACGGATAACACGCACGCGAACGTATCGAAAACTAGTGTTACCACGACCACGAACCGAACCGAGCCTTGTTTGGCGATGTCCCACTGTACATTGAACCAAGGTCAAACTACCTAATTATCATCAAGAAACTAAGTGTCAAGATTTATGAGCAACTTAGTAGGACTAAATTATAAAATAAAAATGGAAAAAGTAGCAACCAAAGAAGATGGTCAGACAGCTCATTCTCTTAGACGTATTACTCGGAAGAACCTAGGTCAGAAAATTTTCGAAGTAACGAATTAAAGAGAAAAAAAAAAGTAAAAACATACAATTTGAAGTAACAAAATAATAGTGTAACATCAAGGGCTGTTTGATTTTGAGTTGACTGAACCTTTAAGGACATGGAATGGGGGCAAATTTTGGGATATAAGTAACCCTAATTAAAATATTAGGGATATAAAGAAACTTGACCAAAACTTGGGGAACTATGGCAAAAAGAACATTAACACCAGAAGAACGCCATATGCTCTTGGCGTTCTCTATATTTTACTCAAGGGTAACACCATGTCTTTATGGAGTTGTACTCAAAGGTAACGCCATGCCTTCTTGGCGTTGAGCCCCTGCACTCTGCCATGCATGCAAACAGAAAATTGAAGACGTAGGGGGTGCATGCAGCTGGAATCCAGCTGAAAAGTTGGTCAAACATGTACTTTAAATGCCAAGAATTCTTGGCGTTATTTTTTTAATTTATATATTTCAGTTATAAAATGTAAGTTTGAGTAGTAGAAGAAGTTGTAAGTTTGAGCAGTTTCAGAGATCTTGAGAGGTTGGTATTTTCAGTTTGTAAAAGTTGTAGAGTAGTGAATTTTTTTCGTACGAGATTTAAAGGAACAAATAATATTGAGTTATATTTGTTTTGTATCTTAAAAGTAAGTTATTGTTTTCAGTTTATAGAATTGATTTTGTATATGTGATTGGAGTTACATTTAAATGATAATAATTATATCTCATTGATGCCGATGATGTTGACACTGTTATGATCGAGGTGAATGAAGGTAATGGTATGCATGTAGAAGATGATGTATGGTCCGCTGTGGTCGCTTGGCTTGGACTGAAAAATGATCCATCTATTTTGGGTTATGTTGCACCAGAGCTTGAACAAATACAGTCTGTTTATTCAACTTATGAACCTCCCGCTCACATGAACGAGGTTGATTATTCTTCAATGTGAGATTTTGAACATATAGCTCGCGTTTTCGGTTCTACTTCATCATCTCAATATGGTGAATTAGAAATAAAAGCAATTCGAAATGAATAAAGATGCTCAAGTTACAATTAAGGAATACTGCATAAAACACCATATGGTATCATGTGTGGCTGAATCTGATAGATAAACCTATTATGCTAAGTGTATTAATTAGAAGAGTAATTATCCATGGAAGATCATAATTTCTTTTCGATAAAGAAGTCAAATGTGGGAGGTAACAAGGTTCAATGAGCAACACACATATTCAAATATATCACTGTCATAGAATCACATAAATTTAGATTATGATTTAATTTGTGCGTACACTCGACTATTGGTTGAGAAATATCATAGAATTGCGATTTCAGTATTAGTAGCATCCATCTGAAATCAGCTTGGATATATTACATCCTATTACAAGGCTTGGATGACTAAACAAAAGCCGATGACACAATTGTATGGTGATTGAGATAAATCGTATAATGAGCTACCAGTTGTTATACGAGCAATGAAAATATTTATCCCAAGAACCATTGTGGAGTATAAAACTATACCGGCGTACAACTTAAGAGGCGAGTTAATTCATGGTAAAAGAATCTTCAGTAAGTTATTTTGGGCTTTCAAGGCTTGTATTGAAGGTTTCCCATTTTGCAAGCGTATGATTCAAGTTGATGGTACCTGGTTGTATGAGAAATACAATCATATATTACTTGTAGCTATTGCACAAGATGAAGACAACAATATATTCCCTATTGCCTTTGCCATAATGGAAAAAGAAGACCCTGCTAGATGAGAATTCTTTTTGAATAATTTACGCAACCATGTCGTAAAAGAAGATAGAGTTTGTATGATTTCTGATGAGTACTCAAAATTCCTCATTTTACATATCATTTTCCCACTCGTTTATTGCTAATAAAGACAAATTTAAAGGCAATAATGAATATTTATGGTTATTTTCCATACTTCAGCATCCGAGCACTAATTTTATGAATTTATCTATTATTTGGCATAAAACATATGTGTTTGATAGTTTTTTTTCTTAGACAGAAAACTACATCACAAAGATGGCCAAGTGAGAAAATATATGTTGAATTACAGATAAAACATCCACCACGGCAACACGTTAGAGGCCGTGACAACAGCGTAAAAGATAACAACTGATGCTCGACAGAGAGAGAAAAAATACCGATCTTAACGGACAAAGATCAAGAGAAAGAAAAAGCCTAGTTAGGAGGTCAAGCCCTGGTCAAAGTCAATTGCGGGAAAAAAGAGATATTTTAGGAAATAAGAATAAATTAATACAGTTTAATTAGGAATTATATTTCTTTCCCTTTTAGAACTCTTTCCTTGCATGGAAAGCTCAACTTAGGGTTTGGCCTATATAAAGCACTTATTAGGTTTAGGTTTAGTGTGGAGTCGAGACAAATTCTCTCTTTTATATACCTTTAGACTATATCATGTTCTAAACCTTTCGAAGGTTTAAGTTGTTGTGGAGTAGTTGGGGAAGAAGGTTATGTTATGTTTGATGTCTATTAATGCAAAACTTATTTCATAGTTTATTCTCTCTTGGTATTGACTCTTCTTGCATATGAGTTCAAAAGATAAGTATGTGAGAAAAAACCATTTGCCTAGCATTGGGAGATGTAGGTTCACGAAACGAGAGAATACGGTCTTTGCTCATGGGCATTAACTAATCCAGTTGAGAGATTAACCGTTCAAGATTTCAATAACTAATAAGATGCATATGTTTGATTTTTGTCCGCCCTTGATTCACGTCGGAAGGTATTATCAAGACGTGAATTTCAACAGTTCTCTTCGCTTAGGGATAAGGAAGAAGACATACAAGGATGCTCTATGGAACTATAGAATGTTGAATTATCGATAAGGCATAACCCCGCCTAGGCAGCTACGATGACCCTTTATGCGATCCGCCGAGGCGACAATTCAATCCATTGCATTAATAAGTGGATACTTAACACAATTGGATTCTCCTCTACAAAGAATTCAATTTAGCTCCGCCTCTATTATCTTATTATTTCGTTATTTAATTTTATGTTTCATAGTTTTCTTAGTTATAATTTAAACTCTTCAATTTACTTGTATTTTTAGTTTTCATAGTGCAGTCATAAGAAGTAGTGAAGTCTACTCAGTACTGTGGGTTCAACAACCTAAAGTATTACAATCTGACAAAGGTGGAATTAACAAGACTCTATAGCCTCCATCAATTTCTGATAGAGGAACTACGCTTTTATTAGTAATTGACAGAGCAGAAAGTTTATGGATTCCTCCACATGCATATTAAACATATTGTGTACGACATATCACATCCAACACGAAAAATAGATTTAATAACAATGAGATCCGACGAGAGATCTTAGCCACAAGTAAATTATCGTTCATTTTATTTTAAATTACGTTTTTTAATATCTTACTAACTATTTTTTTAATAGAGTACGAACTAGTTCGACCAAAATTTGATGCGAGAATTAGAAGGCTGAGATGTCATGTTCACCTTGTATTTAATTTTGCTAATAACATTCCAAGGGAAAGATGGTCTTAAGCATATAATGAAGGTCGACGATACAATCATATGACTACTAATCTTGCTGAGGCTATAAATTCAGTTCTTAAAGGAACTCGTCATCTCCCTTTTGCAAGTATTGTATGTGAGACTTACTTTCAATTGGGTAAAGTTTGGTCTGACAAGGGACAAGAAGTTAACGCTCGACTAAACAATGGACAATTTTGGTCGTAGACTCTGCAAGACAGAATGAATGGTCTTCAATCAGATGCAAGCGCTATGAGAGTTAGAACATTCGACTCAAATGAAGCAGAATTTAATGTAGAAGGTAGAGTTCGAGGTGAACTAAAAATTTTTCAACTCAACCTTAATCGACAGTGGTATAATTGCGGAGCATTTCAAGCATTTCGATACCCCTGTTCTCATACGATTGCAGCTTGTATGCATATTCATATGGATCCTTACATATATGCAGATCCGTGTTATAACATGCAGACTATGGCGAATATATACCGATTTCAGTTTTAGACAATTCCAAATCAAGATTATTAGCTAGTAGAACCAATATACGAACAATGGTTACCAAATCCAAATCTTTGTAAAAAATTGAAGGGAAGGCCGATGTCTACTCGTATTCACACGAATATGGATGATCCAGATGAAAGAAAAGAGGGGTTCAGATTAGACATTGTACATTTTGTAGGGCACCAGGGAACACTAGAAACAAGTGTCCAAATAGATCTATTAATGTCAATTATGGTGTAGGACCATCAACCTAATTTATCATGTTTATGTATGTTTTATTATAAATAAAAGTATGTTTGATTATAAATAAAAATATGTGTGATTATAAATAAAAGACATAACATTACCCATTAAAAAAGGTTGATTGAAATACATTACATGACAAATTTAGAAGTACAAATTAAAAGACATGACTCCAATATTTATTTGTTTCCTATCTCCATCTCTGTCTTGGTAATGTTTATCGATAAAAGGATGAGGTCTGATCATACCGCTTAGGAGGCTGGACCACTCGTCGTGGTTGATTTGAGGACTCATCATCATGGTCATCATCATCAACCCCCATTTGCATCAAAGATGGTGTAGCTAACATTTTTTCATGAAACGACCATGTTGAACTGCTAATGGCATTAGTCGACAACAAAGATGTCATACTACTAACCCCCATCATTGTAGGATCATACCTAAATTGTGGTATGTATCCTTCACCATCATTGTAATTATACCCCGATTGAGAAAATGAATTGTCACCCCATGTAAAATTTGTTGGTTGTTGATCTGGAACAGTATCATACCGAAATGAGCTCTCACCAACATTTGTTGGGGGCGGTTGCATAGATGGATTCTATGATGGTGGTTGTATAGATGAAGTTTATGATGGTGGTTGCCAACCTTACGAATCTTCAAAGTTGGTTTCATTTACAATTGGTTCAGATCTGAAATCAACCCAAGATGATAAATGGACATGTTTAGAGCAACGAGGCTCTTCAAACCATTGACTTAAAGTTTCGGATGACACTATTGATAGTTTTCCGTTCTGTGAATACCATGAATAATACTCTGAATTCAAATCAAAATCACTTTCATCGATTGGATTCAATTCATCTGCCCACCGTGTATATCTTTGTTCCCAAATCTGAATAAACCTGGTTTGTTTAATAACCTAATTCTCATCAGATCTACCTTTTCCAGATCTGATATGAATTTGCTCTGCAGTAGGAGGGGATCTAGAAATAGGCTGATGAAAGTTGAATTACCGCAACATTCTATCAGCACAATAAAATTCAATCGTAACAAAATGGGTTAGAGGCACAACTGCACCCCAAAATGATCTACAATGTTGCACATTTGGAGGTATACAAGCCTTTACGGATGGAATCTCGTACGATAACCAAATAAATTGTACCAAATAAATTTGACTTTATTTATTAATAACAAAGTACGTTATACATTAATAAATAAATCAATTTTTTAAAATATATAAAAAAATACCTGAGTTTTTCCAAAGGTTTCAATTTTCAGTCTTATGTCTCGAATATTATTGTGAATAAGCCCTGCATTATTTAATTTATGTCTCCAGCTACAAAAATATTGAACTCATTGTACATAAATAGATATTACATAAATATGGTAAATAGTAATTAGTACAAATCTATTTTTACCTTCTAGAAGTAGAAATTGAATGTCAATTGGTGTTTATACAAAGGGAGTTAGATAAAACAATTTATACCAAGCCCAAGATTGTAATAAAATCAGACATCCACCCATATCTGATATCTTTTTTTCCCACCAATAATAATCGAGTTGAACTAGATTACAGAGCCCCAACTATATTCCATAGATGTGCTTAAATCAGCCAACATCGGTAGACATTGGGTGTGAACTAGATTACCAGATGTATCTGGCATCAATATACCACCAATGAGTTGAAGCATATATGTTCGAGCTGGATATATAAGTTCTTATTGCGCCGAGATCTCTGTTACGAAAAATTCAGTTTGCAACCATGAAATCTTAATACGTAAACCGCTCACACATTCCTTCAGAGAAATTTTACCAAGATATTGCCCGCAAAACTCAAATACATTATAGTTGTTGTATCCAACCAACGGGTTACCATTTATTTGTAAACTTAACTATATTGCGACATCTTCTAAAGTTATTGTGCATTCTCCGCAAGGAAAATGAAATGTGTGGGTTTCAAGTGTCCATCTTTCGAGCAATCTAGTAACCAAGCCATGAATAATCTTAAACCCACGAAGAAATGAATTATAAAATCCCGAAATCTGTAAGTAATAAATTATATGCTCCAAAGGCTATTTAATTTTTAATCCTCGACGGCGTATCATATGCTCTTCACCCTATTATGTATAATAATTAGATTAATTATATAATAAATTAATATAAAATTAAAAATTGTGACATAATTTTATTTAAATAACTTACTTTCTCATCACTAATATGAGACGAAATATGTTCAGGATCACGATACAATAAAACTTCACCTTCACCGGATGTCATTTTAGAACAAGTCTGCAAAAATACCAAAAGATAGAAACAAACACCAATTTAAATATCAAAATTATGGACATGTTTAAACAAATTAAATAAATATATATATATATATATAAATAAAATTAAGATATAATGAATATAATATAACAAGAAATATAGCGAATTTAAATTAAACTAAAATATAATCTAACAAAACTAAAAAAATTAGAAACATACTTGAAATGACAATACAACGATCAACTTCTCTTGGTTTCTTTCTCAATTAGTTTTCATCAGATAGTTTCATTTTACCAACACCAACTAAATATAAATAGTGAGAAGGGTGGAGTGGCGTGAAAGTAAATAAAATTATTACACCACTTTTTTGGCGGGATTCTCGATGTATCAACCCCATGCTTTTACTCTCTCTATACCAGCTCAATCAATTAATTTTTACCATTTGATTTTAAATTTTTCCTGCTACAAAGTTGGTCAACAGTTCTTTGGGTACAATTATTTTGCATGTGACATGCAGGCTTTAAACGTGCCTTCTCTCTTCAATAATGTTGCAGCATGTATCAGCTTCAATAATGGTGCAGCATGGACAGCTTTAATCAGCTGAACGCCTTTTTCTCTTGGCGTTATCTTGTGCTTGTCAGACGAGGCTGAACGCCATGTCTTTTTGGCGCTATCACTAGGCGTAACGCTATGTGAAGTTGGCGTTTTGCTCTAGCTTCGACAGCGCCTCTTTCCCACCCAATAATCCGGCTTCAGCTCATGCATGAGTTGTGAAATATGAATAAAATATGAAGAACGCCATGTGCTATTGGCGTTCTCCTGGTGTTACTGTTCCTTTTACTGTAGTTCCCCAAATTTTGGATAAGTTAACTTATTTTCCTAGTATTTTAATTAAGGTTCCTTATATCCCAAAATTTGCCTAGAATGGGGGAGATTCTTTGCTTGAGCACACAGATTTCATGCCTGACGTTATTACCTACCTATTTACCTTTAAGGGCAATAGTGATTCATTGGGAAAACCGAAACTAGTTCTTTTTTCTAGAGCTACTCGCCCTCCAGAACCTGTTGACATGGATGTAATAAAAACTATTTATGTACCAGTTGGTCAGACGAAGTCAGATCCCGTGTGCTTGATGAAGAACATGTTGGTGAAAGGAGCTTTTCTTAAAGATTTTTCAATTAGAGTTCCTCTTAAGAAACCAAGTCCTTCTGTTCATTTGCCAGCAAATAGTTTTGTTGAAGAATTCAATTATCCTGGTGCTATCTCCTGTCCATTTTTCAGTTCCACGTGCATCACAAAATACGGAAAACTCACTCCTTCCTCTCGATTCATATGCAAAAGAATGTGTTTGGGTTGCTTCTTTGCTTCCAAGTGGTAATGGAAGTCCACATAGCAGCATTGACAGTACTGGGGTGGTCATTGCAATGAGCGTTATCAATAGTTGTACCAGTACATATAGGAGTGGTGCTATTACAAATGATTGGCGTGTTCAACATGGACAGAAACTGTGACTGTGAGAATGACGATATTATGTCGGAGATAAGATGGACCGTGATAGTTTTATGTGAATGGTGATTATGGATGAATGATAAGCAAAGCTCAAATGAAACAAAATGTAACCTGATTTTTATTAACAAAGGATCAAAGAGGGTGAGTTAACCCATTAAAAATATTAGGTTTATATAGCCTACAAACTATGAATAATTGCTAATAAACTAAATGGTTTAACAAACTAATTTAACAAATCAATTAATTCTAATAGCATAGTAACAATCAATTAGTTATTAGACTAACATTACCCTATTTTCTTCTCTTATGTATGGTTAAGGAATGCAAGATTGTTAAACATTATATGTTCCCCAGATATTTTCTATCTTTCGAACTTGATTGTTAAATCAAAATTTCATCCATTCATACTGACAAAGTAAAAGACAATGAAGCTCCCAAAATCATAAACGTAATCGACATTCAAGAGAAATACCAGTAAACAAACAATATTAACTTCAAGTCACAGGTCACACACTAAGAACAATTTCATCAACTATCACAAACCAAAAAATATCCACCATTGTATTTGTAGTTATCTAGAGTAACATTAGCGTTAATCATAAGATCCAACACAACAAAGCAATATTAACCAAACCTTATTTCTTCAAGCAAAAGATGAACACCAACATCTCAAATAAGAAACTCAGTATAAGATTGAGAGACAATTAAAACCACCAAATCAATTCATCCATTTGCAAAAAACGAAGGTCATCTGAGAAACAAAGATTATTTATAAGAAATTCTGTGTAGAGTATAACACATTGTGGAAAGTCCATAAATTGAACCAGATCATGACGTGCAGGCGAAGAGTGCACAGAGATGAAGATCAGAGATAAAGTGCATAAATTGGATCGAAACAAAAATTGAACAAGCTAAATACTAGCATTATGGTGAGAACTAACTAACGCTACCAAGTACCTGGTTCTTCCTACCGCGTCTAAAGGAATTTCCAAACAATAGATGCCGAAGAACCCCCTCTTTCTTTTTGCTATCTCCACTTTCGATTGAGAAAACATCGTCAAGATCGTTGGTAAAAAGTTGAAATGAGTTTTAAGGTGAAACCACTACAAGAAATTGAGACAAACAAGACCCAAAAGCATCAGCGAAACAAGAACGTCGTTAAGATCTTGAATGTCTATGAACTTCAATTTCCTTTGAAGGAATTTCAGGTGAAAGTACAGATCGTCCTCTTTGGCACCCATTGGGTCCACTGATTGGCCAAGGTCGGATCTTGTGGTGGGAAACGACGTCTCCGTCACGGGTTTGGGTTCTGCCATAATCTCAAAAGAAGAAGTCGATTAAAAGAGTAGAAGGCAACAAAGAAGCAATACCGGATTTAAACGATGATAACAACAGCGGAAGACAAACAATACCAGGATCTTCAACAACGACTGATACCATGTGAGAATGGTGACATTGTACCGGAGATAAGAGGACTGTGATAGTTTTATGTGAATGGTGGTTAGGGATGAATGATAAGCAGAGCTTAGATGAAACAAAATATAACCTGATTTTTATTAACAAAGGATCAAAGAGGGTGAGTTAACCCATTATAAATATTAGGCTTATATAGCCTATAAACTATGACTAGTTGCTAACAAACCAAATGGTTTAACAAACTAATTTAATAACTCAACTAATTCTAATAGTATAATAACAATCAACTAGTTTCTAAACTAACAGTCAACCTGTTTTCTTCTATCGTTAAACTTTTTCAATCTTCTTCATGAACTACTACTAACAAACGACTTTGTTATTCAAACAACGGAGGAGTGAAAATCTTCATTTCTCTTTCTTTCAACCTTCTAAACTTCTTGAAGTTGCTTCTCAATCAAACAAAAACAAAGTTTACTAATTCTTTGATCTAGTTGTGTGTGAACTAAAATTCTTAAAGCCAATCAACAACAGATGTAAAATTTGATGGGTTATTGAGAATTGAAGATGTTCTTCATCCTTTCGTTCTTCTTTATTCACCTTTCAATCTACAACTTCTTTTATCATCCAACATTCTTTCCTAAATCTATTCTACCTTCAACTTCATTATTTTACTGTCACTTATTTGATCCTTCTTTTTTGGTGGGAGCAAAGCGGTTAAGCTACTAACTCCCGATGCAATCTGAAGTCCTCTTTCGAGTAAAAAAACACTCTTTTATGTCTGGTTAAGGAATGTAAGGTTATTAAACACTATACATTCTCCAGATATTTTCTATCTTTCGAACTTGATTGTTAAACCAAAATTTCATCCATTCATACTGACAAAGTAAAAGACAATGAACCTTCCAAAACCATAAATGTAACCAACATTTAAGAGAAATACCAGCAAAAAGACAATATCAACTTTAAGTCATAGGTCTCACACCAAGAACAATTTCATCAACTATCACAAACCAAAGAATATCCACAATTGTATTTGTAGTTACCGAGAGTAGCAGTAGCGTTAATCATATGATCCAACACAACAAAGCAATATTAACCAAACCTTATTTCTTCAAGCCAAAGATGAACACCAACATATCAAATTAGAAACCCAGTATAAGATTGAGAGACAATTAAAAGCCTCCAAATCAATTCATCCATTTGCAAAAAACGAAGGTCATCTGAGAAATGAAGATTATTTACAAGAAAATACGTGTAGAGTACAACACATTATGGAAAGTCCATAAATTGAACCAGATCATGACGTACAGGTGAACATTGCACAAAGATGAAGATTAGAGACAAAGTGCACAAATTGGATCGAAACAAAATTTGAACAAGCCAAATACCAACATTATGGTTAGAACTTGTAGCCACCCTTTAAAAATCTAAAAATTACAGGTTTTAGGAAAAGGTCGCTAATTTGAGAAATTAAAAATTGGGAGTTTTAAAATCGCCCTTAAAATTAGAAAATTAGGGTTTGATTTTTGAAAATTAGGGCTTAGAAATTGAAAATTAGATTTAAATTAGAAAAGGGAATTTAGACCTAAAATTTGGGAATTTAAGAATTTAAGTTAAAAGTTGGGCATTTAAAAAATTAGGGTTTAAAAAGGCCTTAAATTGAAGGTGAATTGGAAAATTTAGGGATTAAAATGAAAAGGGAAAATTTGAAAATTAGGGTTGAAATAAAAAGAATTTTAAAATTAGGGTTTAAAAGAGTAGGGATTTGAAACGAATTTGGGGATTTAAAAAGGTTAAAAACGGGTTGGAGTCGCCACCGGCCACTTTGGTAGACCGGACACCGTAAAAACCAGAGATTCGAAGAAGACGGGTCCGAGAGTCGATTACGGTTCAAAAACGGGTTTAGGGTTTTAAAAACCGCCCAAAATTGGTACCTTTATCAAAATAACCGCTTAAATAAATTTTGAAATTTAAAAATTAAAGTGGCGTTTAAATTAAAATTTGCTTAATATTCGAATTAGATTTTATTTTTTTTACCGTGTCTTCATTCGAAGGCAACGTATACACCGTGACCATTGCATTGGAACACGGGCTCGTTACGATCAAAATAGGACGTTGAAGTTAATTTAATTAATTAATAAGTGTGAAATATGATGTAGATTACAAAAATAAAAGATGAAACTTGTCACAAAATAAATGTGCACATGAATAAAGGAATGGGAAATAACATATGAATGATGCATGACACATGTGTACAAAATACACAAAAAAAAGGTAATGCACAATATAAAGCATGACGTAAATAACAATATATGCAAAGTATATAATGGAAGGAAGCACAAATTAATCCACACGGCATAAAAACATAATATAATATGAATGAAAAATAATGTAATGATAATATAAATGTGCATAAACCTAAAAGATACAACATAAATAATAAAAACATAAGTAAATAATAACGTAATATAAATGAAAACAGAATAAAATACGTATACGTAAGAAAAAAGATACAAAATACATAATAAACCTTAAATAAGAAAAGAAGTGAATAATATACAAGAAATAAAACAAACAAAATAAAAAACAAACTATTGGCAGTGACCAAATTAAAAGGTTTTAAGAATATTTTGACCCTTAAAATGTAATTATAAAACGGGGAATGGCTAAAGATCTTGTTCAACAATGAGGAGGGACTGAAAACAAATAAAACCATTTAAAAAAAAACTGATGTATCCCAAATCGGGACTAAATTGAATGACACAACAAAACTACGAGGATTGGGTGTGCGATTTAAACGATACGGAGGCATTTAAAATGAAAATAGACCATTTTTAAGATAATAAGTGAGTATAAAACTCACTTATTTCACAAAAACGCCCCTTTTGTTCCAAAACCAAATCTTTTCCTTATTTTCTCTGAAGAAAGGATGAACACTCATGTGTTCATCCTCAAATCTCAGAAACCGACGCACTCCGCCACGGAACCCAGTTTCCGGCCACCGCCCACGGTGGCCAGCGAATTCAAGGATAACCAAAAATAACCTCTTTTGAAAAGCTGAACCGATTAAAACACTTAGACCACTGAAAACACAAAATGGAACCTCCCTTGTTCGTCAAAACAGAAACTCAAAACCCTTTTCGTTAAAAACCGAAACAAAGAATGAAACCTCCTCACTCATCCAATCTCGGTTCACCAACGGCACAAAGGCCGCGGCTTATCACCGGAGAAGCATCGGATAGGAGAAGGAAGATTCGACCTCCAAAGGTAAAAACAGAATAAAACTCAGATCTCCTTTTCCCTTTTTTTTTACCTCTAAGAGTGCTTCTGGTTTTTATTGCTCTAGAAAAAATCTCGGGGGATCTCCCATTACAATCTTTTGTTTTTGGCTTTATAGCCGAATTACAAAAATAAAATTAAAATAAAGATGCTCCCCGATTGCCTTGCTGGAATATCTGATATTTGTTTGTATCCTCTGATATGCTTCTGATTGTTTTCTGAAATTTGGTGTCTGTGGCTTCTGAGAAATCGGTCGAAATCCCCTTTGTTATTGTTGTATCCGTACTGCTCTGATTTTTGTCGGTTTGGAAGGTTTGATGTACGAATCTGATAACAAATTTTTTGTTTTGTTGTGCATGTGAGCAAATCGGAGGAGAGGGAATCACCGGATGATGGCCGGACGGTGACCGACGGGAGAACGAAGAGGCGCTCTAGAGCTGAAAGGGCGCGCGTGGCCTTTACTCGCGCGTGAAGGCATCGAAGCGTCAGACGCGTGGCGCGTGACCGATTCTGGAATCTTCCTCCCTTGCAACTGGATCGTTGGATCCAATCTGGATCCAACGGCTAGAAGAGAGCTGCGCATAAGGATGAATCATGGATTAGGGTTTCTTGTTATGAATTCGGGTCTGGGCTAGTCCGATTTGGGCTTGTGTATTTAAAATTAACTGGGCCATTTTATTTAATTGTAATTGGGTTTTGTTTTCTTAATTGTTAATGGGTTTATGTATTAATCTGTTAATGAATGAAATAAGTTTTATTTATGTTATATATTTTTATATTTAATTTTCTTATACTATAACAAAAATAATATATAGGGATAAAAATAATAATACCGAGTAAAAATATAATAGTATATGATAATAATAATAATAATAATAATAAAAAAAAGATAAATACAAAACCGAATCAAAATAAAGGTATTTACAAATATGGCATCTTTTAGTAACAAATATATATAGTAAGAATATATATATTCATATACTAAAAAGGGGTAGTACATTCATATTTTTTTAATTTTATAATAATTCAAAATTCGAGCCCTTTATTTGACTTCAACGAAAATTTAAAAAAACGGGTTTAGAACCCCGGATAAAATTAGTGATTACAGCTGCCCCTCTTTGCTTATCGTTGTAACACAATGATGAAACAAAGACAAAAAGCACTAATTTTATCCGACTTTCCTGTTTGATTTGAAAGCCCTTTTCTCGCAACTTGGATAGCCCCTTGGTTCCTTGATCTCCTGATTAGCCTGCCTCGAACAAACATTTGTCGTGATGCCACCTGCACACATGAAAAAGAAATTTCAGAAGCAAATTTTGGATTGCCTCCTTGATAGTTTGAGACCCTTTTTTTGAATTCTGAGCTGCGAGTTCCTTCTATATGAAACTTTGAGCTCCAAAAAGTTGAAAACATTGATCCTTTCTATACTGAATCAATCTCTAAAAACTTCGAGTTCTTCCTATATTAAACTCTCCGCCAAGTTTTTGATTGAGTCTCTCCTGTATGAAAACCTGAATCTTAAACTCTAAAAATCATGATGCATCAAGTTCCTTCTATATGAAACTTTTGCTGAAGTCTTCAATCGAGTCTCTCCTATATGAAACCCTAAATCTAGTAATGTTTCGGGGTTGATTCCTTCTCCGTAGAATCAATAACTGTGCGATGCTTTGAGTCTTTCTTATATAAAACTCTTTGTCAAAAACCTCGAATCGAGTCTCTTCTATATGAAACCCTAAATTCTGAAATGTTGAGGATGCTGATCCATTCTCTAGAATCATCCACCTTGGAAAAACTGAGTCTCTTCTATATGAAACTCGGTTTTCGAAACTGTGAGCTATATGTCTCTTCTGTATGAAACTCTCACTCGAGTGCTGGAAGTGTTGATTCTTTCTCCGTAGAATCATTTACCTTGAAAAACTGAGTCCTTTCTATACAAGACTCGGTGTCTGAAGATTGTGAGCAATAAGTCCCTTTTACTCGAAAACTGAAGATGTTGATCCCTTCTTCGTAGAGTCATCCACCTAAAAAAACTGAGTCTCTTTCGAATATTAAAAGTATTGATCCCTCCTCTGTAGAATCATCCACCCGAATGCTAAAACGACGATCCCTTCTTTGTAGGATCGTCCGCGTTGAAGCTTTTTCTCTTATCAGGCTGTATTCGTAATTTCTTTCTCTCTTTTTGAATACCTGTCAAAAATAGGTAGAAATGTATGTATGTGTGTGTTAGTATGCCCTCTAATCTTAAGGATGGCTAACTACAAATGATGTATGAATGCATCTAACAACGTGCCCCTAATCTTAGGGATGTTTAAAATGACGAATGTTTTTCTCTTTAATGTTTGAGGATGAACCCTAAAAAAGATCGCCCTTGGATAATTCGGGCTTTCAGCTTGCTAACTCTTCTTCTGGATAAGAGACCGTTGGCTTGCGTCGGTCAAAAAAGTAGATCACTGGATTCGAAACCAAGGTTAGAAATATCCTTGTTTACTCTTATAGCTAGGGTAAACATTTGCCCCAAAATGTGATGATCGAGTACAAACTTCTGAAAGGTCGCATTGCTCGCGAGATCTTGCGATTAAATGTGCCCCAATCACTAACGAGTTTCATCTCCTCAAAACGGTTTGGCCTGGTTGAAGCCTTTTTACCTTTCCTTTGGTTGTTGTCATGAATTAAACCCAGTCGAATCTGACTCTGAGAACTCTTGCCCCAACTTTGGAAGACGATCTCTTTGCCCCAAAAATTTGTTTTCCATATCTGATTCAAAAGCTAGACTTCTCCAATAGTAAGCTCGGAAAAACTTTGTCTCATAAAAGTTGCCACTCACAGGCTTAATCTAAGATGATTGAATGCATCAATTTCCTTGCATTTTTTTTTAAAAAAAAAAATCTTTCGAATCTTTCGAATAGTGATTTCATAGACAACGTCTTTATGAGTAAAACTGATAGTAAAAAGGAGTTGGGTCCTTGGATATTTAATGTTAGAGTATCTTAGACTCGATACTTAATAGTCAATGCTTCGCCTTGAAATATTGTGGCGATATTTGAAGTGCCAAAATTCTACTCAAAATGCCCGGCTCATCCTCATGATTACCGTACTCGCTTGATCTACTTAAAAACTACTATTTCTAATTCTCAAATTTGTTTCTCTTGTTACTCGGTTCGAGAATTCCAAGTGTAAGCATGTGTTTCTGTTTGCACTTAATTTAATGTATTAGGGTGTCAGTGTCTTCAAAGAATCATCACTGACGCTAGGGTATCGAACTGGTGGAACTTTGGCTCCTTATTAGGCGTGTTCTTCCCCCACAGCTCCATCAGGATGCTCCGAGACTTATTGAACCGCTCATTCAGGTTTTAACACTTTCGCCTCTTTTTTCTTCTCTCTCTCTTTTTTTTTTCTTCTTCTTCTTCTTCCTTTTCTCCTTTTTTTTAATGTTTCTTCTCTCTTGGAATTCTCAAAACTGAGTAAGTTCACTTTCCACGGGACCTTCTTATCATCGAACATTATCGAAATAGTAGTAGTCTTGTTTCTCAAGTTTTCCGACCGAAGCGAATTGAAAGTAAGATTCTGCTTCATCGTGATCACAATATTTAATTTATTACTTTCTTTTTGTGTGTCTGAATCGGGGACACAATAAGCATTAAATATCCAAGAATCGCAAAAAGTGTAAGAAAAGGTATATTTAAAAATGTGCACCTCTTCATTGAATTAAAAACATGATAGAAGCCCTTCACAAAAGTTCATCGCTACTTTCGGGCCAAAGTAACGAGATTAATTAAAAAACGCAAGGAGACTAATGCAAACAAACATCAAAAAGGCTAGGAATGAGATGCATGAACTTCTCGGAAGACAGGGTCGATGTGGACTCCAACTCTCAAGCTTTGTCGTGATTCGGAAGGGGATTGTTTTTCACATTTGGAGAGTCTAGCTTAATAATTCTAGAATTCAACAGATTTTGCACCATTTTCTTAAAAGCGACGCAATTCTCGATGGTATGCCCCGGAACTCCGGCGTGGTACTCGCAGTGGGCATCGGCATCGTACCATGCCGGGTAAGGTGGACTGTAAGGAGTCACATGATAGGGTCGGACTAAATCTGCCTTGTGCAACTGATCATACATCTCTTTGTATGATACCGGCAAGGGAGTAAAAGTCATCTTCTCATTTTCCTTCTTGGGAGGCCTAGTTTCCCTCCTATTCGAGCCTTGAGCTGTCCCAGAAATTGTAAAATTCTTAGGGTTCTGATAAGAGGCGGCGTAATTTACTTCATGATCTTTCTTTTTTGGATACCTCGACATACTTTCGCCGGTTTTGAGTTTTCCGCTTCTAAAAGCGGCCTCGATAGATTATGCCGTGTTCACGAATTCGGAGAAACCTAGAGATATGTTACTAATCATCTTCTCATAAAATGGACCATGAAGAGAGTCCACAAACAAGCGGGTAATTTCTCCTTCCAGAACCGGAGGCTGAACCTGAGCTGCTATGTCTCTCCACCTTTGGGCGTACTGTCGAATGGTCTCGTCTTGCCCCTGGGTCAAACTCTGAAGCATAGTTCAGTCCGGGACCATGTCCTTCACGTGCTTGTATTGTTCGGTGAAGAATCTGGACAAGTCTTTCCACGACTTCACGTTGCCCCGATTGAGCTGGGCATACCAACGGGCAGTTGCCCCGGTTAGACTATCCTGAAAGCAATGGATAAGAAGCTTCTCATTTCTCAAGTGTGCTGCCATCTTGCGGCAATACATCGTTAGGTGAGCTGAGGGGCAAGTGGTCCCGTCATACTTCTCAAAGTCTGGCACCTTGAACTTAGGTGGGATGACCAAGTCAGACACTAGGCTTAGCTCGTAGGCATCGATTCCATAGTCTTCGGTTGCTTGCAGCAGGCTAACTTTCTCTTCGACCTGGAGGCGTTGCTCTTCAAACTTCTTCTCAAACTCTTTCCTCAACCTAGACTCTACCTCGTTCATCAAGTCTAAATCGGGAACTTCAATATTGACCTCATTGTCTAAACCCTGACCCACGTCGATCGGGTGGCTAGCAGATGCCCCGGAAATGTGAATGCCTTTTAGAACTGATGCTTCGGGTTGAGCTCTAGTGTGAAAAGTGTTTCCACCTAAGTCTTCCATGTTAGACTGCTCGTCAGAAACTTTGGCTTTTCCGTGGTCGGCCTTTTCGAACAACGCAGTGAGCTTGGAGATGATGTCGTTCTGAGACTTCTCGATCCTTGCCTCAATATTGGTCAAGCGATCCTCAATTTCTTTCTGTGATTTTTCAACTCTTTCTAACCTCTCATCCATGACCCTTGACTGAGAACGGGTGTTGTAAGAGTGCGGAATGGTTGCGACTTGAGAAAACTGCCACGAGATATCCAAGGTCAATCTTTTTGTCTTATTAATGAATGCAAAAATGTATGCATGCATGGAATGAGTGCAGGCGAAGGTATCAATCATGCTAGTGATCGCCCTTTGAGCAACTTTCACTGATCGAAAGATCTTATTGTTTTGTCTTTTCTTCTTTCTCTCTCTCTTTTTTTTCTTTTCTTTTTTTTTTTAAATCTCATTTTTCTCTTTTTTTTTCTCACATTCTTCTTTTTCTCACTCGTCTTCCTTTTTTTTTATTTTATTTTAACTCTTTCACTATGGTGAAAGCCTCTATTTGGACAAACCACTTAGATCAACACCTTCATGAAATGTCGATGCATGAAATGCAAACACAAAGGAGACAAGACAAAGGCAACCCTATTTATCTCATTTATCAAAACCTAGGCTAACCGCATGGCTCTAATCGGGTAGGTTTTCTAGTTCTCTAAATGCAGTTTTGGTTCTAACAAGGTACCCGAATTGTCCTTGCTGTCCTCTTCTAAGAGTAGCAAGGCCCCCGATCATCACCGATTATAGGCTCATCTCGATCGAGTTCAATTTAGGGGGACCCTTTCGCTATACCCATACGAAGGAACAATATCCTCACGAAAGCATAGGGTAGTCGAGCCCCGAAGGTACTTTGCTAGGCCCATACGAAGGAACAATATCCTTACGAAAGCACTAGCGTTTTCCCCCCACTGAGAAAGACAGGTTGAAATGATATTACCTCGAATTGATAAACAAATAATAATTTGATTGTCACTTTAATTCAAAAGTTCCAAAATTAATTTAGCGGTTTCTTGAAAACAAGGCTTGACTCGTTAGTTTTTTTTTGAAAAAAAAACGTCCCCAGCGGAGTCGCCAACTGTAGCGACCCTTTAAAAATCTAAAAATTACAAGTTTTAGGAAAAGGTCGCTAATTTGAGAAATTAAAAATTGGGAGTTTTGAAATCGCCCTTAAAATTAGAAAATTAGGGTTTGATTTTTGAAAATTAGGGCTTAGAAATTGAAAATTAGATTTAAATTAGAAAAGGGAATTTAGACCTAAAATTTGGGAATTTAGGAATTTAAGTTAAAAGTTGGGCATTTAAAAAATTAGGGTTTAAAAAGGCCTTAAATTGAAGGTGAATTGGAAAATTTAGGGATTAAAATGAGAAGGGAAAATTTGAAAATTAGGGTTTAAAAGAGTTAGGGATTTGAAACGAATTTGGGGATTTAAAAAGGTTAAAAACGGGTTGGAGTCGCCACCGGCCACTTTGGTAGACCGGACACCGTAAAAACCAGAGATTCGAAGAAGACGGGTCCGAGAGTCGATTACGGTTCAAAAACGGGTTTAGGGTTTTAAAAACCGCCCAAAATTGGTACCTTTATCAAAATAACCGCTTAAATAAATTTTGAAATTTAAAAATTAAAGTGGCGTTTAAATTAAAATTTGCTTAATATTCGAATTAGATTTTATTTTTTTTACCGTGTCTTCATTCGAAGGCAACGTATACACCGTGACCATTGCATTGGAACACGGGCTCGTTACGATCAAAATAGGACGTTGAAGTTAATTTAATTAATTAATAAGTGTGAAATGTGATGTAGATTACAAAAATAAAAGATGAAACTTGTCACAAAATAAATGTGCACATGAATAAAGGAATGGGAAATAACATATGAATGATGCATGACACATGTGTACAAAATACACACAAAAAAGGTAATGCACAATATAAAGCATGACGTAAATAACAATATATGCAAAGTATATAATGGAAGGAAGCACAAATTAATCCACACGGCATAAAAACATAATGTAATATGAATGAAAAATAATGTAATGATAATATAAATGTGCATAAACCTAAAAGATACAACATAAATAATAAAAACATAAGTAAATAATAACGTAATATAAATGAAAACAGAATAAAATACGTATACGTAAGAAAAAAGATACAAAATACATAATAAACCTTAAATAAGAAAAGAAGTGAATAATATACAAGAAATAAAACAAACAAAATAAAAAACAAACTATTGGCAGTGACCAAATTAAAAGGTTTTAAGAACATTTTGACCCTTAAAATGTAATTATAAAACGGGGAATGGCTAAAGATCTTGTTCAACAATGAGGAGGGACTGAAAACAAATAAAACCATTTAAAAAAAACTGATGTATCCCAAATCAGGACTAAATTGAATGACACAACAAAACTACGAGGATTGGGTGTGCGATTTAAACGACACGGAGGCATTTAAAATGAAAATAGACCATTTTTAAGATAATAAATGAGTATAAAACTCACTTATTTCACAAAAACGCCCCTTTTTTTCCAAAACCAAATCTTTTCCTTATTTTCTCTGAAGAAAGGATGAACACTCATGTGTTCATCCTCAAATCTCAGAAACCGACGCACTCCGCCACGGAACCCAGTTTCCGGCCACCGCCCACGGTGGCCAGCGAATTCAAGGATAACCAAAAATAACCTCTTTTGAAAAGCTGAACCGATTAAAACACTTAGACCACTGAAAACACAAAATGGAACCTCCCTTGTTCGTCAAAACAGAAACTCAAAACCCTTTTCGTTAAAAACCGAAATAAAGAATGAAACCTCCTCACTCATCCAATCTCGGTTCACCAATGGCACAAAGGCCGCGGCTTATCACCGGAGAAGCATCAGATAGGAGAAGGAAGATTCGACCTCCAAAGGTAAAAACAGAATAAAACTCAGATCTCCTTTTCCCTTTTTTTTTACCTCTAAGAGTGCTTCTGGTTTTTATTGCTCTAGAAAAAATCTCGGGGGATCTCCCATTACAATCTTTTGTTTTTGGCTTTATAGCCGAATTACAAAAATAAAATTAAAATAAAGATGCTCCCCGATTGCCTTGCTGGAATATCTGATATTTGTTTGTATCCTCTGATATGCTTCTGATTGTTTTCTGAAATTTGGTGTCTGTGGCTTCTGAGAAATCGGTCGAAATCCCCTTTGTTATTGTTGTATCCGTACTGCTCTGATTTTTGTCGGTTTGGAAGGTTTGATGTACGAATCTGATAACAAATTTTTTGTTTTGTTGTGCATGTGAGCAAATCGGAGGAGAGGGAATCACCGGATGATGGCCGGACGGTGACCGACGGGAGAACGAAGAGGCGCTCTAGAGCTGAAAGGGCGCGCGTGGCCTTTACTCGCGCGTGAAGGCATCGAAGCGTCAGACGCGTGGCGCGTGACCGATTCTGGAATCTTCCTCCCTTGCAACTGGATCGTTGGATCCAATCTGGATCCAACGGCTAGAAGAGAGCTGCGCATAAGGATGAATCATGGATTAGGGTTTCTTGTTATGAATTCGGGTCTGGGCTAGTCCGATTTGGGCTTGTGTATTTAAAATTAACTGGGCCATTTTATTTAATTGTAATTGGGTTTTGTTTTCTTAATTGTTAATGGGTTTATGTATTAATCTGTTAATGAATGAAATAAGTTTTATTTATGTTATATATTTTTATATTTAATTTTCTTATACTATAACAAAAATAATATATAGGGATAAAAATAATAATACCGAGTAAAAATATAATAGTATATGATAATAATAATAATAATAATAATAAAAAGATAAATACAAAACCGAATCAAAATAAAGGTATTTACAAATATGGCATCTTTTAGTAACAAATATATATAGTAAGAATATATATATTCATATACTAAAAAGGGGTAGTACATTCATATTTTTTTAATTTTATAATAATTCAAAATTCGAGCCCTTTATTTGACTTCAACGAAAATTTAAAAAAACGGGTTTAGAACCCCGGATAAAATTAGTGATTACAGAACTAATTAACGCTACGAAGTACTTGGTTCTTCCTACCACGATTAAAAAAATTGCCAAACAATAGATGTCGTAGAACCCCTCTTTCTTTTTACTATCTCAATTGTCGATTGAGAAAACAACATCAAGATCATTGGTAAAGAGTTGAAATGACTTTTAAGGTATTGAACAACGTCAAGATATTGAATGTCTATGAAATCCAATTGACTTTGAAGGAATTTCATGCGACAGTATAAATCTTCCTCTTCAACACCCATTGGGTCCACCGGTTGGCCAAGGTGGATCTTGTGGTGGGAAACGGTGTCTCCATCGCGAGTTTGGATTTCGCCACAATCTCAAATAAAGAAGTCAATTAAAAGAGCAGAAGGCACAAAAAAAAGTAATACTAGATTCAAATAGAGACAATAACAACAATGAAAAAAAAACGAGACTGATCTCTTCAACGATGACTGATACCATGTGAGAATGGTAGCATTATGCCAGAGATAAGATGGATAGTGATAGTTTTATGTGAATGGTGGTTGAGGATGAATGATAAGCAGACCTCAAATGAAATAAAATATAACCTGATTTTTATTAACAAATGATCAAATAGGGTGAGTTAACCCATTACAAATATTAGGCTTATATAGCCTACAAACTATGACTAATTGCTAATAAATCAAATGGTTTAACAAACTAATCTAACAACTCAACTAATACTAATAGCATAGTATGTTGGATTAAAATTCTAACATAGTAACAATCAATTAGTTATTAGACTAACAATGACAGGACAAATGAAGTGTAAGAGAAGAATCTCTTGAAAGTGCAAAGTCTAGTGTTAGCCGAGAAAGTGGTAGCAGTGGCCTTAGTGATGACAGTAATTGGAGTAATATCATCGGAAGTGCTAATAAACCTCATAAATGAAATCATCCTAGATGGAAGGCCATCCTTGCCATCTGGACTCGAGATGGAATATTAGGAATGGGCCATTTTAGATTGCTCAAACAGCTTGTTTATGGTGACAATGACATTGACAGTGTTTATCTCTCAAAGCTGAGTGGTACTCGCTGTTATTTTTCCATGAAAGTGATGGATAAGACATCACTAACAAGTAGTAAGAAGTAGAGTCGGGCTCAAACAAAAGGGGAGATTCTGTTACTACTTGACCATCCATTTCTTTCTACACTATATATACATTTTGAAACTGACAGGTTCTCATGTCTAATCATGGAATATTGTCCGGGAGGTGATCTACACACTTTGAGGCAACGATAACTCGCAAAGCATTTCTCAAAATATACTGCAAGGTATGGTTTATTTCCTGAGTTGCCAGCTCGTGATTTAATCCGGGGTTTGCTGTTGAATGTGCTACAAAACCGGCTATGGGTGAAGAGGGGTGCAACCGAGATCAAGCAACACCCATTCTTTAAAGGTGTGAACTAGGCTCTTATACGATGCAACACCTATGGAGAGTGAGTTATTGTCCGGGAAAATGGAGCCAGTAGAGCTACTTTCGGTCGATAACAACAGCAACAGAATGGTAGTGATGGGGCCAGGGCCGAGGTTAGTGATAGACATGAAATCTGAGGGTAAATATCTTGACTTCGAGTTCTTGTAGTTCTGATTTATGTGTTGCATTACTCACGATGGCGGAAACACTACGTTCATTATGCCACCCTTAAAAGGACCCAAGATAAATAGCCATGCTTTCGTTTAATTTTAACTAAACACATGAATATAAACGAGTGTATGTTCATGTTATTTGTTTAATTTTAATATATAAACAAATGAATATGAACAATTAAACAAATATAATTTTTTTGTGTGTGTTCTATTGTTATGAAACGTAGGTTGATGTTTGTTATATTTGTTCTTTAAAATAATAAATGAATGCAAACAAATAATAAGTGTTGTTTATTTTTTTCCTTTTTCTTTTTATTTCATATTTTTAATATATATTTATTTTTTAAAATATAATTTTTTTAATAAAAAATAATAAATATAAATAGATATATAAATAAATCTAAACAATTATAAATAAACGAATTATATAACGTTGATGACCCATGGATCTTGGATTATATCATCATCATCCATAACAACTTCACGTTCGAAAAAAAAGCTTGTGATGTTGGACGTAGGGTTTACCTTTCACCGGTTTGGTTAATTTATCAAGTTAAATTATTTAAAAATTGTTAATCATTTTTAATTATTAATTAAATTATTTTTTAAAATTAACTTATTAAAAAATAGTATAATATAGTCGATTTTTAAATTAATCGAAATTTATTATAAAACTTTAGATGAATTACATACATGTTTACCGAACTATTTTAAAATAATTTTTGTCATTAAACTTTTAAAAATTACAAAACAATCATTAAACTCATTAAATTATTATAAATTGATCATTGACTCATTGTACATTATATATTATTGATAAATTAATATATTTTGTTGACATTTTATAATAATTCAACAAATTTAGTTATATTTTATGATCATTTAATAATTTTATACTATATCAAAAGTATTAATAATTATTTTATAATTTTTAAAAGTTTATATATAATAATTTTGATTAATTTAATTAATATTATTTTTAAATTAAATTAATTAATAATTAAAATTAAAAATTAATCATTAATTAACCAGACTTAAAATTAATTAACTGATTAATAAAAAATCAATTCAATTAAAATAAAATAATACACACCCTTAATTAACTGAGATACCTGGTTTAGTTTGTAAATTAACTAAGAGTTTATATGGACTCAAGCAAACTAGTAGACAATGGAATGAAAGATTAACTGTTGCTCTTCTAAACAAAGGTTTTAAACAAGTTATAGCTGATAAATCACTCTTTATTAAAGGTTCTGAAAATACCTTTATCACACTTTTGGTGTATGTTGATGATATTATCTTATGTAGTCCTAGTCTTGATGAAATAACTTTTATTAAAATATTTTTATATGATGAGTTCAAAATAAAAGATTTAGGAGACTTAAAATATTTCTTAGGACTTGAAATAGCTAGAACTAGTAAAGACATTAACCTGTGTCAAAGGAAATATACATTAGATTTATTACAAGAAACAAACTTTTTAAATTCAAAATCTATTTCCACTCCAATTGTAAATAAGCATGCTTCGTCTAAAAATGATGGAATTCCTTTAGGTGACATTACATCCTATAGAAGATTAATTGAAAAACTTTTATATCTTATTAATATTAGACTTGATATTTTCTTTGTTGTCCAACAGTTATCTCAGTTTCTTTCTTGTCCTACTAATGTCCATCTAACAGCTGCACATAGAGTGCTCAGCTATCTCAAAAGTAGTCTTGGTCAAGGTTTATTTTTTTCTATTCATAATGAACTGAAGATCAATGCTTTTTCAGACTCAGATTAGGCCACTTGTCCTAATTCGAGAAAATTTGTCACTGGATTTTGTGTGTTTTTTGGGATAATCTTAGTTTTTTGAAAATCTAAGAAGCAAAAAACTATATCTCGTTCATCCAGTGAAGCAGAATATAGAGCTATGGCCTTTGTTTCCTGTGAAATACAATGGCTAAGCTATTCGTTTCAACATGAGAGGACTAAACACATCGAGATTGATTGTCATTTGATACGAGAAAAGATACATCAAAGATTGATAACTTTGCTACTAGGTGAATCAAAGATGAATTCTCGTTCGGGTGAATGTAAAATTCATTGGATGGATCATCAATCTTCACTGACTGTCCATGGCCGGTAAATTGAGTAACGAAAATCTCTGTTGATACCATATTAAGTTTTGAGGAGTTTATGCAGATTTTGGGATTAAAAATTATTTTGGGTAAGAGATAAAAGAGAAAGTATATTTTGTATATTATTAAGCTTGACTTACAAACCTATATATAGGGCCCAAAAAACAAGAAAAGAAAGGAACAAATCACCTATACAGAGGATTATGAAGATCATATATTGATTATCTATACATGAAAGATACATGAAACAACAATTATTTTATTACTTATCCTCGGAGAAGATACAAGCAAAACCAAAAAAAAAGGTGTAAAGTAAAAGTTGCATTATGAGCCCTCGAATTACAAGAGAAACAAATAAAAGCTGCATTATGAGCATCCCGAATTACAAGAGAAACAAATAAACCTACTGATTCTTTGATTAACCATGTCTCACGAGTGGGGTTGGATGGGACGATTACCCAAATTTTTTTCTATTTTTATTTTATATACCTATAAATTCTTTAAAAAATTAAACCCAGACTTCGTCCCTGGAATGAACCCACCACCCACTTGATGCCTTCCAAGCCAAGGAAACCGTGCGGTCTAATCTATGTCCTTCCAGAGCTTGGGTTGCCTTGTAGTACCCTCCCAGAGCTTGTAGCAGAGCCTATTGCAGCGCGGTCTATGTCCTTCGTGAGAACCCATGAATACCTAGCCCCTGAAATAATTAAAGGAGAACGTCATGGAAGTGGTGTTGATTGGTGGACCTCTGGAATCTTCTTGCACGGATTGTTGTATGGTAAAATCCCTTTTAGAGGTTCAGGAAATCGTGCTACGCTGTTCAATGTCGCGGGGCAACAACTGAGATTCCCCAAGTTGCCAGCCACAAGTTATGCTAGCCGTGATTTAATCTGGGACTTGCTGGGGAAGGAGCCACAAAATCGGCTACGGGTGAAGAGGGTGCAACCGAGATCAAGCAACACCCATTCTTTGAAGGTGTGAACTTGACTCTTTATTGGTAGTATAAGCTTCTAGAAGTTGATTGTTGAAGCTATTAGGGTTCAGCTGATAATGTACAACGATGGTAGTTAGGTTGTTAAATGACTCAGCAGAGTTGGATAAAGTTGTTGAGTCTACTTAGCTGAGGTGAATGAATAAAATCATCCATTAAAGTTTTTTTTGCATAACACTTGTTAACTCATAACTGTAGCTTACAACATGGTATCATTCGTTATTAACGATTTTGACGTTATCCTTTTTTGCTGTTATGATTCAAATTTTATTCATCAGTGTCTTGTTCTTCACTTGCTTCTATAACTCTTATACGATGTAGCATTCCACCCGAGGTGCCAAGACCCATGGAGAGTGAGTTGCCGTCAGGATGCCCGGGAAACCGAAGCCAGTGGAGCCACTTGGGTCGATAACAACAACAAAAGGATGGTAGTGATGGGACCGGTGCCGGGGACAGACATGAAATCTGGAGGTAAATATTTGGATTTCGAGTTTTGATTTATGTGTTGCATTACTCAAAATCATTTCAGGTGCTTTGTTCTTCTGATATATACCTCATCTGAATCAGCTCACTACTTAAAATCAATGAAAATTCGTGTTCATTGCAAAACACAGTGGCTTAAACTTTACATTCGTTATGCAACTTAAGGATGAGTACGGAATCCGAACTCGATGGATTTTGATCTGACTCGATTTTATCTGATTAGATTTTTTTAAAAAGTGATCTCGGATTGGTTTTAGGGTGAAAAAATTTGACCCGTCCCGAGATTAATAGTTAATTTTTCCATATATATTTTAAGGATATTTTCAATAATAATTCCTCTTTATATATATTTTATACAATTAGGTCACTAAAATTATTTTTTTATAATTAGGTCACTAAAATTAATTTTTTACAATTAGGTCACTAAAATTTTATTTTTTTATAATTAAGTTCCTAAAATTTAAATTTTTTTAATGATTCGGGTCGAGTCGGGTTGAGTTAGATTTTAAAGCTTAAAAACCAAGTTAAGTCGTGTCAAATTTTTTCACCCTAAACCGAGTCGAATCGGGTGACGGCTAAAGGACATTATTCTTCGGGTCAGGCGTGGGTGGATCGAAAATTCGACCCGACCTAACCCATTCCCATCTCTGTTGTCACCCTTAAAAGGATCCAAGACAAAAGGTAGGCCCATAAACAAACATGAGGAAGGGTATACGAACAGATATGAACGAGTGTATATTCTTGTTTATTTATTTAATTTTAATAAAATAAATAAATGAATATAAACAACTTAATGAATATAATTTTTTGTTTGCGTTCGTTCGTTAAGTAAAGTAGTTTGTTTATATTTGTCATGTTCGTTCGTTAAAATAATAACGAATATAAACAAATAATGAGTATTGTTGAATTTTTTATTTCATATTTTTAATATATATTTTAAAATTTTTAAAATATATTAATTTTTATAAAAAAAATAAATATAAATGGATATATATGAATAAATTTAAATGAGTATAAATAAATGAATCATCTAACTTTCAGGACTGTAAATGAATGAATCATTAGTTTGTTTTCTTTTAATTAAATGAATATAAAATTTTATAATTTTCACTCGCTTAATAAAATAATCCAACAAAAACAAACTATTTGTTTAAAAATATAAAATTTTTATCTTATATTCTACGTTTTAAATTTTAAAATTTAAATTATATGGTGAGGTCAATCGGATGTGGATGGCTAACTGCATGATTCTTGATAACCTTTTTTCTGGATCTTGGATTATAACTTGGGATTAATCTAGTCTTGTCTAGTCATTTTCAAATTATTTAAAATTTATTAATTTTTTATTATTTTAAACGTTAATTAATCATATTTAAAAAAAATTAACTCAATCAAAAAGAGTTAAATTAGTCTAATCAATTTTTAAATTAATCGGAATTTATTATAGAACTTTGAATAAATTACACACATGCTGATCATATTATTTTAAAATAATTTTTTATCAGTAAACTTTTAAAAATTATAAAACAATCATTAAACTTATTAAATTATTATAAAACGATCGATACTCATTATACGTTATATATTATTAATAAATTATAAATATTTGGTTGACATTTTATAATAATTCAATAAATCTAATTATATTTTATGGTCATTTAATAATTTATACTAAAACAAATTAATCAATAATTAAATTAAAAAATCTTAATCTTTTAATTGATTTAATTTAAAATTAGTTAACTCTTTATTAAAAGAAATCAGTTCAATTAATTCAGTTATTAAAAAAAATACACGCCCTTAATTTGCTTGCTCTCGGGGAGATACAAACAAAACCTCAAGAACAGATAAACAAAAAGCAATTCTAGCTTGAAGGTGTAAAGTAAAAGCTGCTTTGGGTGGGTGTGAAATGGTCAAACTTGCCATAAACCATGGCCAGACCAGTCTTAGAAATAATGAATTGGTTGGTCCCTACCGGCTGCCCAAAATGACAAATAAACCAGGGACGGAGCCGCGGCCCACGGATAGGATTGGATGGGACAATTGTCTAAATTTTTCTATTTATATTTTATATATTTATATATTTTAAAAAAAATCTTTAAACCCAGACTTTGTCCCTGAATGAACCCACCACCCACTTGATGCCTTCCAAGCCAAGGAAATCAAAACCAGGGATTTTTCTTAAAACTAATTCAATAAACAAAAACTAAAGTATCCAAAGAAGTAGAATACCATGGTTGGATACAAGAATGAGAGACAATTTCCTGTACAAACACTTGCCTTTGCTTCACACAGGACCATAATTTGGATTGAGGGGACAAAACATAAATGTTTAAAAGTAGGAGACAAATTTATAAAAAAAAATTTTAAAAAAAATTTAAATAAGAAAATAAAAATGGAAAGAAAAAAATCTTCGAGGTGGGGACAATTGTCCCTCCCACCCCACAGCTCTGTCCCTGATAATTGGCAAAACCACATGTATGTACACTTCCCCAGGACACAAAAACAATACTAATTATAAGAGCCAACAGCCAAAAACTCTTATCAATTTCAGCTTACCTAAAATCTTTTTCATGTGTAGAGGAAAAATGTATTCATCTATTTGATATGATAGGAACGGGAGCATACCGAGTCGAGTGCCTCGGTAAATAAGGCGGAAAAGCTGGTTAATGCTAGAAAAACCCCTGGCAAGCCTGTTTGAACATTATTCAGAGTCATGGCTCTCGTCACCTCTACTGCTTTGGCATGTCTCAACATCTCATCTTCTACACGCCTTTGACAGGCTGCAAGCTCGGATTTTTTCTCCGAAAGGGGATCCTGAGCATCCAGTACCTGCCCATGATCAGCACCAGAATCAGGAAGGCCGATACCGACCATAGAGTACGAGTGGTAGAATTTCCTCTCTATGTTTCGGAGAGATGATGCCTTTTTCTCAAGCTCCTTGGATGCAGTTTCGGTTTGCTTTTTAATCTTAAGCTCCTCAGATTGTTTAACGGATATCACATGGACGACGTTGATAAAACTTTTGATAGCTTCAGAAGCTACTGTGTCAGGGACTCGGTCAAGTGCAAGCTTCCACTCATCACAAAAAGCATATGCATCAGAGAGCACTGTGCTGTTGTTGTCATCAACATTTTCATTGCTAACAGGAAGAAGGGTGAGCTTGAACCAGCCATGGAGGGAGCGTATAAAATCCCGTTGAAATTTTATTAAACGGCAGAAACTAGAGTGCCAAGAAGAGACAGCTGACTCAAGATCACGTGTTGCCTGTCGATGAAGTTCGGAAGTTGATTCACCTTTTCCTGATCTGTTTATAAGGCCACGGACTTGCTGCACAATATTGTTCTGAACTTCATGATATTGATGCATAGAACCCCACATATACCTGAACCTGCATCCATATTCATATGTAAAGGTAATATTCAAGTTGAAATTAATCTAGCACAGAAATTTTTATATTATTCTAAATTTCAATAAATGGACAATAAAAGTTCCTATAGCCTAAAATAATAGTCTAGACAACTAAAGAAATAATTCAGAATAAGGTTTTCATCCGATAAAATTTGGTGGTCGATCATTGTTCTGCTCTTCAACTTTCATGCAAGCCAAATTATTTTCCTCAGGTACAATGGCTGTATAGAGATTCCAAGTTTTCAAAAATCACTACAAAATTATAGTAACAGCATTAACATAAGGTTTGCAGGTATGTTCCTCGTACGTTCAAACGGTCCATAAGTATTATAACACATTTGAATTCGGCATGCTTAATCTGACAACAGATGATACACTGCAGAATGTGCAAACTGTCTGAGGTGTTACAGTGAATAGTCATATTTCTAATCATTCTTAATCACATAGCTGAATGATGCTGATAATAAGAGGCTTCGACTTGTTTAGCACTTTCAAGTTTTAACAATCTGTCAGATTAGACTATGGTGGGTCATAGGATAGTTAACTCCCAAGCACCTAACCCCCATCCCCAACTTGTCTGAGGCTAAAAAGGAGTCTATAGAAGAAACACTGTCAAGTGGTATTGGGGCCACCGAATTAAAAGGATCAAGAGTACGAGGCACATGTGCTAGTTGGGGGTGATCCAGTTGAATGGCAGAGCAGTGAATCATAATGGTTCACCTACCCTGTAACCAGCTAAAATCTACACTACATGTTTCACATGGGAATGACCCAAGGACAAGGTTTCTCAGAAAGAATCAACTTTGAAGGATGAAAAAGAAAATTGAAAATGGAGCAGAAAATTTTGACCTTTGGACTTAGATTGGTGTTTCATGATCGATATATAAGTTTCCAAGAGAATATATAGAATGTTTAGTGGTGTGTGGTTCCATACTGAAGAATTGCATCATTAACATTTCAAAAGAATTTCTTATCCATTTAAAGACAAAACAGAGAGTAATGAAAGGACAAAAAGAACTGCTTACCCATGACAAAGTTCAACAAGCTGTGGAACAAGATCACTGTCTCTAAGCCCAATAATGGCAGTAGAGGTGGTCGAGACAGCCTGAGATGTGACAATAATCAGTGAATGCAGCCTTGTTATAGCTGCCTTGGTTTTGTCTATCTTGGTCTCATCACCCCCCTTGTATTCTTGACTTTGCAACGCTGACAACTTTTTCTCATGCTCAATCTTTACTCCTTCTCTGGCCTGAAAGAGTCGAACATATATTGTCTATATCAGCATTCATCTCAACAACATAAACATAACAGAAAATGGCACAACCACAGACTCATTTGAAGGCAATAACCAGTTAAACTATCAAATTATCTTCACACCACACGCTTATTATTATCTTCTTATTCAAGAAAATTACAGAAGTTCAAGAACACTATGTTTAGAGGGGGGATTTACCACCCCATAAAAGTTAACTAAAAAGTAAAACCTTCTTCCTTTTAACATTCGATAAAAAACAATACAAAAAATACTAGGTACAAGACATCCCAGTGGATAACTTACAAGTGAAGCATACCAGACAAGCACATTTAACTGTAACCATCTTTATTCTCCACCAACCAGCACCACAAAAAGTAGGTGAAAGATAAGGAACTAAAGTCATGTAACATTTCCCAAACAAGAAATCTCCCAATACATTATTAACAAATGCAAGATTGGGAATCTAGAAGTAAAAAAAAAGGGTAGTTGGCTAATAGTAGCTACATTGAATCCAGCTTAAAATAATATTAAGATTAGAATTCAAAGTTTGTTTATTTTTAATAAAGGGTAGGGGCATGGGTCGAAAAAATCCGAAATTGATGCCAATTAAAAACTTAACAAGCCCTTTGCTTTCTCATTTCAACCGTGGTTCAGTGGTGTACAATAAGATTACAAGATAAGTTAGTTGGACATGGAAAACATGCTCCAGAACTGTCTTAACATCAATGGCGAGGGTATTTTAGTCATTGTAACTCTATTAAAATACGATAATTCTAAAAAGTAAACATAATAAAAGGGGTGACTAAAGTAGAATATCAAGTATTAAAAGACTAATACTTCGTCGACAACTACACGTTTTGACGATTCGGCCCCATTAACAGTTCCCTAAAGGGTGTTTTCATCAAGATAGAAAAAATCAAGTCTAAAAGCTAACCCATTTTCTATAAAAAGAATAAATATATAGAATTAAAAGAATTTATATGGAAAAGTATTCTACATACATGTTGATGTTGGGTAGCTTAAATTTTTCTGTTTTAAGCATGAATTCAAAAATCAGTTTATAAACGGTAACGTTGCTTACTAAAATCGCTAATAGCATAAATAATGACGAGACTTAGAATCACATCAATAACGATCAATAAACGGTCTATTTTAACGTTTAATTGTCAATAAGAATAATAACAGTATGTTATTTTCGTTATTTCAAAAACACATGAAAATTAAGATCCACCGTTAAATTTTATTTACAAAAGTTTAAAAATTTTAAAAAATAAATTTATTATATTTATATCTATTATGATTTTATCGAATTTTTTTAAATCTATGGTCTTAAGAGTTAAAAATATAATTAAAAGTTTAATTTTTAATTTTTAAAATTTTATATTTAGGATTATGAATTTAAATTTAAAATAATACACGTAAATTTGTGTAATTCTAAAAACTATTACCTTGACTTCCTCGTAGAGCTTCTTCTCCCAAGCCAAGAGCCGGTCTAAAGCAGAACAAAGGTTTTTTGAACCGCCGGTTTCATTCAGCGCAGTGGCGTCGAGCCGGTATTTCACCGCCAACGGCGGTTTTGAAGTCCAGCTTGAGCTCAAGTTACTGAACATGCTACTTGAATGATACACTGTCTCTGTAAAATGGAAAAGAAATTAAAAAGAATCAGAAAAAAAAAGAAGTAAATGGGATTAAAATTAAATCAGTTTCAGCTCCATAACTGGAACTTACTTTTCAATTGCCTGAAGCTTTTATCAATCTGAGCTCTACTGATTTCAAGCATCTCCGAGACCTGATCTCCGGCGGCGGCGGCTTTATCGAAATTCTCTTTGATCGCATCGGCGATCTCTTTCAAATCCTTATGCCTAACAACCATCTTCATATCCATCATAGCACCCGTTTTATAACTTCCCGCCGACGATCCCGCATCCTCAGACTTAGCGTCCATTTTAATCCCCGCGACGGTCCCGTACATCTGTTGCTGTGGCTGAATCTTAACTGGCGGAGGAGTCTGATTATGAAGATGATGCAACTTCCCGGATTCCCCTCTCATCGACGAGCCGAAAGTGGAGCGATTCCCAAACTCGGATCTGGATGCCACGTCATCTTCTTCATCCGATGAACTGGTTGTGGTGTAACGATCGTGGTCTCCCCATTCACTGCATTGCACTTCTTCTCTTTCTGTTTCCTCGTCGAAACTACTCTTGCCGTTAACGGAATTGATATTGTAACGGTTGTTCAGGTTATTTGGACGGAAGAAATCGTACTCTGATTTTTCCGTTTCGATATCTTCCGATTCTTCGGGGTAATTTGAATCGAAACGATGAGTCCCACGGGGTAGTAGCTGTTGTTTTCGTTGTTTTGGGTCAAAGAATTCGGAGTCGGGTGGGGATGGAGGGTAAAAATTTTCCCAGTTCCAAACAGAAGAAGCCTGGGAAGGAGTGGTTGAGTAAGTGGATTTTGCTTGATAAGCCGTTGGGAAAAAGTTGCCAGAGAAACCGGATTTCGAGCTTTGTGGAGAAGAACAAGGGCTCGATTCGGACAAAATGTGAGGGAGTTTTGGAGGTACCTTATGTGGCCGACGACGATTGGGTGCGGGAGATGGGATGCTGGAAGCCGAGAGTATGTGAGGGAGTTTGGAGGTAGCGATTGTTGGAGAAGAAGGAGAAGGAGATAAAGGAGGAGGAGGAGGAGGAGGGTGGAGAGAAGGGGAGGGAGATGGAGGGACACGTGGAGGGATCGAATTGGTCGTTGGCGGAGAAGTTGCAGCGGGATGGAGGAGGACGGCGGGGGTTTCGTCGGATACAGAAAGTGGTTCTCCAGAAGCGAAGTTGGAGAGAGCAGAACCAGCAGCGCGGAGAGAGCGGCAGTAATCGGCGTGAGCGGTGGCTAGGAGATGTCTAGCGTGAACGGCTTCCTTCATAAGTCGTCTCCTGTCTTTGCATCTCCTTACTGTGTCTTCGTTGTCTAGCTTGGACGCCGTACATCCCATTCTATCACACTAATTGGCGGTGGCGCGTACTGTCCAATCTATATAAAAAGAGAAGCTGTTAAGCGGTGGCGACCGAAGCTTCGCAGAGCCTGTAGTGATTGAGAAATGAAAGAGCAAAGGTCAGGTAAATAAGCTACTGGAGTATTTGAACTGTTTCTCTGTCTCTGTGTGGGTGTCGCGTCCATGGCCAACTTTATACCAGTATTATTAGGATAATTAGGATAAATTACGTCATTAAATTTTATTTATTGACACAAAAAATAATAATATAATAAATAAATTTATTTAATAAGATAAATAGAAATAAAAAAAAAGTATGAATCGATTAATAAAATTTGATATTAAATGATAACGAAAGTAAACAATAGAGTGATAGAAACATTTAATATTTATATTTTAATATAAAAGCGTTTGATAAATAAATTAATTATTTTTAAAATTTTAATAATTAAAAAAAATTAAAATTAAAATTTAACGATAATTTATATATAATTTTTAAACACTCTTTTTAAGCACTTTCTTCTTTTTCCCACCGTCTTTCAGTCTCTATTGATGTGTGATTAGCTTTAATTGGTATTTAATTATGTTTAAACTTTTTTTAAATCTTTGTTAATTACTTGCTGTTGCAGAAGGCTGGTTTTTGTTTTTACGTTGTGCTTCACAGACAAAGGCATCGGAGAATGGAAATTAAAATAAACAAATTTTAATGAAAATATGTTTCTCAATTCGATTTAATTAATATGATCAGTAGGGTGAATAAAACTCGACTTAAAAAAATTGAATAACTCGATTTGATTCGAGAAAAAATATTTAATTTATTTTGATTCGACTCAAAATTTTATAGACTCGACTCAAAAAATTTTCAAATAAAGTTCGAGTTGTAAAATAGAAATTCGAATAACTCAAAATTTTTAGTAATTAAAATATTAATTTTTAAGTTTGAGAATAATTTCTCAATTTTTATGATATATATATATACATTGATATATAAAAATATAAAAAATATTGCTACATATGAAAAATATATATGTATATCTTATATGATTAAAGAAAGTCGTCTAAATTAGAATCAAATTATACTATAACATAATAAATAATTATAATTAAATATTTTTAGAAACTCAAAAACTCGACTCGAACCGAATTTTTTTAAAAAAGTTTGAGTTATAAAATATGACTCATCAACTCGAATAACTCAAAAATTTATGGCTCGACTCGACTCGATCGTATACTCACCTCTAATGATCAATATTCTAAATTTTTAAAAATTACAAATTTAAGCTTATTTTTTAACTGAAAATTTAAACTTATTTAAATACACATTAAGTTTTATGAATAATTTAAATGTTAAAAAATAATAAATATTCATTAAGATTTATATTCAATACATTAATGAGACTAAGGATTCAGTTTAGGGCGTAAGGTATATTAGTTAAAATTTACGGTTTAAAATTTAGGGAATAATTTTAAAGTAATATAGTAAAAAATTAAATTTTAAATTCTAACCCTTAAGTTTTAAATTTTAATCATATTTTTAAACCCTAAACTCTTATATCTAAATCCTAAATATTTAAATAAAAACTTAAAATTTGAGCCAGATTCGAGTAGGTCGAAAACTTGACCTAACCTATTATCATTCATAACCTAAAATATTAAACCCTAAATTTTAAATATATCTTTTTATATCTTACACTAAAATATATTTAAAATTAAATTTTAAATCTTTATTTTAAATGTTATATTTTAAAAAATATGATTAGAAAATAAACGATTTTTATTTCGTGTATGAATGAATACTTTTGAAGGGGTAAAAAAGCAGTGGGATTGTGGGAGGATAAAGGTTGGTGCTTTTCAACTTTCCTTTTCCCTCCAGATTTCCTCACTCTTTTTCTCCCTTTTATTTGTTTTTTTTTTTTCATAGATTTAATATTAAATTAAAAAGATTTAAGTATTTAATGTTGTGAAAGAAGCTTTGTTGGTCTATGAAAGCTTAAAACTCCAAAAGTCTGCCTTTCTTCCATATGCCAGGATGAAGATGCCATGCAACTGGGTTAGGCTCGAAAATCAGGCATCAGATTCTAAACTTGTGTTTTTAATTGTTATTAACACTTTTAATATTTATTTATTTTTATTTTCCTCTTAAATGATCTTTAATTTACTCGTATTTTTAATTTTTAAACAAGTATTTAAATTTTTTTTTTATTTTTCACAATGATCCAGGTGGAACATAGAGAGGCTTATGTCCAAAAAGGTGTTGGTTTCTTCAATTTTAAGTCTCTACAAGAGGAGAAATGAGGTAAATGAAGGTATTAATTTTTGTGTTTAAATACTAATTATATGTTTATATGGATGTAAATTATTTATTTCTTAATCGAACTTTTATTGACGTCTTTATTTTAATTTTGTGGGTTTAAGGTTTAAGGTTAAGGTTGTGGTTAGGATTTAGGGTCTATGAGATCAACTAATAGAAACTGTCTATATTATTATTTTTTTATTTTTCAAGTGAAGATTCACTTGAGAAAAAATTATGACAAGGAAAAATTGATGAAGTGAGCAGTTTTTATTGGTTGGTCCCATAGACAGGTGGTGGTACTAACCCATGATATAATTTTTCGTAGAGATGACAAACGGACATGGTTGATACGGATATTCCCTATTTTATATTATATCTATTTAAAATTTTTATATGGACAATCTATCCATCACTTACGATGGATATAAGTTTTAAATTTATACCCTCCCATGTGGGTATATTCTCAAATACATTCCTACATCCACCATACTAACCTTATTCGTATGTTCTTGCCTACAAATATTCATTAATATCGAATTATGTAAAAATTAGAGACTTTCGTAAAAAAGAGTAAAACTTTATATATTTTATTAATTGATCAAGTGTATATATAATACATTTACACCAATATAAATTTAATTATATCTAACTAACTAACTAACAAATAATAGCTAACATAACTAAAATACCTTTTCATCAGTATAAATTCTATTTAATACAACTAACTAATTATATATAACTAACTTAAGTATATTTACACTTTTATAAGTTTCACTTATCAATACATATTATAAATTTATAATTTGATTAATTCAATTTCGATCATAAACATTTATTTTTCAAACTAAATTAATTAAATTCAAAGTCTACAAGCTTAAGTATTAACTTAAATTTTAAAACAAATTAATACAATACATAAAACACCATATAAAAGACATAATCA
Source organism: Abelmoschus esculentus (assembly GCA_035048815.1). Classification (NCBI taxonomy): domain Eukaryota; kingdom Viridiplantae; phylum Streptophyta; class Magnoliopsida; order Malvales; family Malvaceae; genus Abelmoschus; species Abelmoschus esculentus. The sequence continues at coordinate 2,444,917 of JAUCBN010000026.1, read as the reverse complement.
AAGTCTATAAATATAAATGGTTCAAAATTTATTGATAGACGAATATAGAGTGAACAGATATGGTACAGATAAAGCTTTAAATTCATCACTTACTCACTACCCACAATATTTATAACTTTTTACATCCATACAAGTTTATTACTCATTAAATTAATATAGGTCCATACTCTAACCGAGACGAATACAATATAAAATCTATAAAATTGTACAAGTCTAAGATGCATAAAACATCCGCATATAATAATATAATTTATCCCTTTTTAAATTTCAATCCTAACCTCTAGCTGAAATTTTCTTATCTTCTTAAACATCTTTAATTTAATATTATCTGAGGAAAGTGTGTATATATTTGATATTTTTAAATTGACTTTAATGCACAATTGGATCTAAATAAATTTTTTAATCTAGTTTGAAGGTTTATCTAAAATCATTCTTTATTAATATTTAAATTTAATATTTAAAATAAATTATTTAATGTCAATATTGTTGTTAGTACTTAATTTAATTTTGTTGAGTTGATCGATCTTGATAATTGGCCAAGAGGGGGTAAATAAAAATTTTTGGTGGAAGATTTTCGGTAAAATTGAAAAATTGAAGAACAAGAGATTTATAGTGGTTCAAGTTTCGGAACAAGCTCTACATCCACTACCTTAGCTCCCACTAAGGATTTTAAAATCAATTCACTAAGAATTTAATCTTTTTCTAGACTCAAGAGATAACCTTTACAATCAACTCAATTTTCTACCCAAAATTGACTTGGACCTCACAAAAATATACAAGAGATAAGGATAGACTAAATTAATTCTCTCACAAGAAATATATGCCACAAATACAAATAAATCTTCCCAAACTCAGTTACAAGAAATCAAATTGAAGTACAAGAGATGGGAGTCAAGATTTTCAATGAATGCGCTTGAGAGTTAGATTTGATTGCTTAGATGTTGCTTGAGGTTCAAAAGTCCTTAATGCTGCTTGAAATGCTTCATTTTATACCTTTTCATTGATTTCTAACCGTTGTGGTTGTTGGGAATGTAAATAAGGTCGTTGGAGCTTCATCTTCCCACCATAAATGCACTTTGCAGCAATTGGTATCGAAATACAGGGTACCTATTTCAAAACAGACCAAAGTAGAAAGAGTCGTTGTGCATTTAATAAGAGGGGAATCGAACCACGCTTCGATACCATTATGAAACTGTAATGGTTGGTATCGAACCATGTTTTGGAACAGGCTAACCATCATTTAAAGTTTTAATTGCCACCAACGATCGACTCATTAAATGCCAAAAGAGCCGTTAGGATTAAAGGGGGTATCGATCCTGGTATCGATACCATGAGTCATAATTTTAAATAATTAAAAACTTCAAAGTGGTTCGATACTTGGTTCGAAATAGACGTTGGCAGTGAGGTATTGGTATCGAACCATGTTTCAATGCTTGTTCTTGGTCTCAAGAATAATGCTTTAAAATGTAGGTCGGTATCGATACATGTTCTAAGGGTATCGATACTCTTGTATAAAAACACTTAGAAAATTTATTTCAAAGTTTTTGGTTTGACTTGAAAACAAAAGTTTGACTTAGGACTTAAAAATTTATTATAAAATAGTCCTTATGCATAATTGTTATATCAAAATCAATTTTAGTTTTACAATCTCCCCCTTTTTGATATAACAAAACCATTGTAAATTTTTAATTTTAAAATCAAAATTTTAGGTTCCAAAACTTTGAAAAAAAATAAAGACTCCCCCTTAATAAGATGGTTTCTTAAGATACAACTTAAAAATAATATAATTCTCCCCTTTTTGTTAGATCATGTAATCACTAATTTTATCCGGGGGAAACCCGTTTATTTTTCAATTTTATTTTTATCTTAAATAATGGGCTTTAGTTAATTTTAGCGTTTATGATGAGAAAAATCAAAAACCAAAAAATATATTAGGTTGTGACCACTAATTATAATATTATGCCTTGAAAATAAAAATATTCTAAGTTTTCCCATTTTATGATATTTTCTTTTATTCACTATTATTATTGAGTATTAGTCCATATTCAAATTAAAACCATCCAAAAATATTATAGCATTAGTCATATTTCATTTCTTTGCGGTTTTCATATTTTATTATTTTATTTGCTTTATTATTATTAATTACTATTATTATCTATTATTATTACCATTATATATAAATCAGATTAAATAAAACCCATGTATAAATAAATGATAACCCATTTAAATTACAAGCCCACATTTATATATAAAAATAAATAAAACATTCAGCCCATTACAAATTAATCTTAAGCCCAAAATTGGATCAGCCCAGATCTAGGATTATAACACAAAAACCCTAACACTCCATCTTTGCTTATTTGCGCAGCCAGATCTGGACCATTGGATCAGGCCCTTGATCCAACGGTTCAGATCAAACCGAGGAAACTTTCAGCAGATGCCACTCTCCTACACGCTCTCCCACGCGCTGACCCTTGGAGTTCTCCAAGTACAACCATTTGAATACCCAGCAGTCCGTTCGCCTCCCCGGCCGCCGGCCGGCGTCTCCCGGTGATGGTCTCCTCCTCCGACGATCACATGTGTACAAAACAAGGACAAAAAATGTCAGATTCGTACAAGCACAAACCCAATGCAAAAATCAGAATTTTCAGAGATTTTCAGAGCCTACTAAAACAATTTTAAAGAGCCAAAGGACAAATGGACATCAACCAATAGCAGATTCAATTTTTAATTTCTTTCTATCATTCATGTAAATCTGGCTATATAAACAAGAGCCAAAAATATTGTAAAGGAGAGACGAGATTTCAGAGAAAATAGAAGGTAAAAGAAATTTCAGAGCAACTTTTCTTTCTAAGTGTATCAAATAGTTTAGGGTTTTGTTTTTACCTTTAGAATCGAGGGCCGGTCTCTGTGGCCATATCTTTTTCTTCGTTGATTTTTTTAAACTTCAACAAGTTTTTTTTTCTTTTCTTGAAAATCTGTGTTCTCAAATAAAATGGGTTCTGTTCTTGAAAATCAAAAGAGTTTTCTTTACTTTTAAAATAAAAAAGAGATTTCGTTTGAAAATCTGAAATCGGATCTACGTTTCACAGAGAGGGAATAAAGTTTTGAGACTTGCCTGTTTTTCTTTGTTGTCGTAGCTTCATCTCTGTTGCAAGGCCGTTGCGCCGATGAGCAGCATGAAAAAGATGAGCAACGCCGTTCAACTCTTGGAATTTCCAAGAGAACAAAAAGAAAAGAAACCTTTCATATTTCTACAATTTACAAGCAAATTAATTTATTCCTTATTCTTATTCGGTTTTACCCTTCTTTAATCAACATTTAATAACTTTATTTTCCTTTTTTTATCATTACCGAGAGAGACTTTGATTTTGAAAATCAGATTAAATATTTTTTTTTTACTTTCCCAAAGTAGCTTTTAATACCTTAATTTGTCTTTTATCTCTTTAATACTAGATAACCTTTTTCTATTCCCTGTTATTCATTTGTTTCTAATTAAATAATATGTTTTATTACTTTTTTTTATTTCTTTATATTCTCAACCGTTGCTTCATTGCTTTAATTTGCCCATAATAATTTATCTTACTTTATTATAATATTTAATGATCATTAATGTTGTATATTAATTACTATAGAATATATATTATAATATCATACGTTCACTTGTTACTTTGTCTATATCTATTATATTGCATTTTACATTATACACATAGTTACGTATATATTTTATTGCATTTATTATATATTATTATATATGTATTATTAAATATACGATTTATGTGATGTTTATATATGTTTTTATTTATTTGTTTCTTTATTTATTTTATTATTTATTTATGCTCGATCGGCTTTACAGTGACCCGCAACGGGGAGTGATCCGTATTATTTATATCCCGTTTGTTTTAACATCTAACAACTAACATATATTTTCTTGTAATTTAATTTATTGCACTTTATTTTATCGCATTTATTTTCTCATATTTATTTTTCTCGTATTTAATTTATGCGATTTAATTTTTCGTATTTATTTTTCCGCAATTTAATTTCTCGTACTTAAAATCTTGCATGTATATTTGTTGTAATTTACTTTAAGCTTTTAATTTCTCGCTTTTATTTTATTTACTTATTTGTATATCCGATCCATTTATTCATTATTCGTCACACCATATTAATTAATGAATCTTAATTAAATACGCCTTTATTCGGTCGTAACGGGCCCGTGTTCCAACTCAATGGTCGCGGTGTATGCGTTGCCTCCAAACAAAGACACGGTAAAAATAAAATTGATTCGAATATTTAAACAAAAATTAATTTAAATGCCAGCCTAATTCAAAAAATTCAAAATTAATTAAGTGGTAATTTATTTTAAAGGTACCAATTTTTGGGCAGTTTTAAACACTAAACCTGTTTTAAAACCGTAACCGACTCTCGAACCCAAACACTCCGAATCTCTAGTTTTACGGTGTCCGGTCTACCAAAAGTGACCGGTGGCGACTCCAAAATTTTTAAACATTCCCAATATGTTTAATCCCTAATTTTAAAATTCTCAGTTTCCTTTTTTAGGATTTCGAAACCCTAATTTCTAAACTTTAAACCCTAAATTTAAAAACGATCCATTTTTTCTAAAACCTAATTCTCAATTTTTAGTGATCCCTATTTTCATTTATACCTAATATTTAAACCTTTTCGAAAAGGAGGGATCGCTACAGTTGGCGACTCCGCTGGGGACCAAATTTTTCAAAACGAGTCAAGCCTTGCTTTTAAATACCGCTTAATTAATTTTGGATGTTTTGAATTAAGGTGGCATTTAAATTAATTTTTGTTTATTAATTCGAAGTAATATCATTTTAACCCGTCTTTTTAAGTGGGGGGAAAATACTAAGGCTTTCGTAAGGATATTGTTCCTTCGTAGGGGCCTAGTAAAGTACCTTCGGGGCTCGATTACCCTATGTCTTCGTAGGAATATTGTTTCTTCGTATGGGCATAGCGAAAGGGTCCTCTCGAATTGAACTCGATTGAGATGAGCCTATAATGGGTGATGATCGGGGGCCTTGCTACTCTTAGAAGAGGACAGCAAGGACAATTCGGGTACCTCCTAGAACCAAAATTGTATTTAGAGAACTAGTAAACCCACCCCATTAGAGCCATGCGGACAGCCTAGGTGAATTAGGTATGATGTCTAGATGTTGTTTATCTTGCACTTCTTCTATGTCATTTGTTTACATCATTTATTTGTGCTTCTATTATTTATGGCATCCTTACTAACACATTTCCTTTTTCTTTTTGTTCGTTTTGTTTTCTTTTCCTTTTTTCTTTTTCTTGCATTCTTTTTGCATTCCTTTTTAAAGGTGTTGATTCAAGTGGTTTGCCCGCTTTGAGAGCTTTCATTATGGATAAAAGTCTTCTAGGTGACCAAGATAAGAACTCAGCGATTCGACATTGGTCCGAAGTCAACCAAAAGGCCTTTGGAGACAGTCAACCAAGTGAACGCATTGTGCCCGGGTACACGTATGTTAGTTTACAACAGAATGATTTGTATGAGCTAAAGGAAATATGGGAAAGTTGGGAAGCAAGAGTGCAAGATTTGTTCCGTGAGAATTATGGGGATATAGCTCAGTTGATATATGTCAGAATTAATCAGCCTTTGCTCAGAGCCGCCTTTCAGTTCTGGAATCCCGCTTTTTGTTGTTTCACCTTCAATGGAAACGATTTGATGCCAACAATAGAAGAATACACAGCCTTGATAAATAGAAGAAATGTCAACAAGGATTGGATCTACTCGAAGCCTCCTAAGTCTCAGAATTACCATTCGAAGTTAAGTTCCCTAGCCGGAATGAGTGACGCATGGGCTAAAGGAATAATTCAGGTTCGGGGAGAAAGTATTGCATTTTCATGGGAGAGTATCCGGGACATAATACCAGTGCATCCGAATGAGGAAATGAAGATGGACTTGTTTGCTATAGGCATATACGGATTGATTATTTTTCCTCGAGTATTGGGCAACATAGATGTGGCCATTCTTGACCTGTTCGATCGTTTAAAGAAGAAGGCTAATCCGGTAATGGCCATACTAACAGAAACCTTCATTTCTTTGAATGCTTGCCGGAAGCATGAAGAGGGACGTTTCAGAGGGTGTGCACAACTTCTTCAGGTATGGATACAGAGTCACTTTTGGAAGGAGCCAACTCAGGTCTTGTCCGGTATATTTCAAGGAAGTTTCTCCCCGGTGCGAGAATATTTAGCTAGAAAATGGCGAGAGGACCTCGATAAAAGAAAATGGTCGGAAATCTTCAGGAATCTACAGGATGATGATATTGTGTGGAGAGTTCCATGGATGGGTCACGAATTTCATTTTCTTTACAGAATCGGAGACTACAATTGGGTCATGATGATTGGCTTGCACGGAAGAATTGCCTGTGCACCTCTTCTGGTATCTAGACAATTTGGATCTCGCCAATTTGTTCCTTTTACGGCAGGTTTGAGTGAAGCCGAGTTCCCTTTTAAGAATGAGTATCGACCTAAAATTCAGAAAATAACAAGGGCATGGGGCTACTATTACCGGATTCGAGTAGAAGGGAGTAATCAAGGAATGACCACTCCGGACTATGATCTTTGGAGACGAATCAGGGTTAATGACAAAATCCCGATATCCGACCACGAGCCTACAATGACGTTGGAAGAACACATGCGCATCGTCCCTTCTGAAGCCGACATACTAAGAAGCGAGATGGATGAAGTCAGGAAACAGATGGAGGAGATGAAAGCCCAGTACGCGGAAGAACTATACAAAGTAAGTTTGGACCTCGATATCAAGGATGGGACAATTAAACAGCTAAAGAAAGATAACAAAGATCTGAGTGAGAAAAATGCCCTCTATCAGAAAGATACCATCAAGCTGTATACTAAGGTGCAAACTGCTAACCGAAAGAAATTTCTCGCCGTAGAAAAGGAAAGGATGAACGGGCTTCGAATCCTAGAAGAAGAAAAAGAAAGGGGTAAACAAGCCATGAATAGGGAAATAGAGATCCGAGAGGCTGAAATTGAGAAAGAAAAGAGGGATGCTAGAAGGGTAATCAGTCAAGAAAGAGAAAAATACCGGGAAGAGAAAGAAAAAGGAAAACAAACTGTAGCGTGGGAAAGGGAAAACACTAATGCATGGAAGAGAAGGGCTCAGGAAAATAAGAATCGTTTTTGTGAGATGCAAAATCTGTATGTCTCTACTTCTGAAACTTTGAAGCAGTGTCAAGCTCAGAATGCTCTGTTGGAACACAAGGTCGAGGACTTGGACCGCTCTTTGGAGAAGTATGTGGCCAGAAATGGGTTTTTGGAATTACAGCTCAGTCAACAAGAAAATGCATCGCTTCAAGCACGGATAGGAGAGTTAGAAGCCAAGGTTCAAGACTATTTGGGACGACTAGTGGTCCTCGAGGGAGCTGCACAAGGAGGGGACAGCTATTGGTTGCGCCGTCTTTGTGATGCCACTCGCATGATACAAGATCGTGATGATTACAACACCACTCTAATGGTGCGAGTACAAGAAGTGGCCCAGTATGTGAAGAACCTAGCCGCGGAAGCTGAAGCCTTGACGCCCTTTGTGACACAAGATATGAAAGAAGCAACCCGTTTCGCTCAACTACTCAAAGCAATTCAAGATTTAGGAACTAGGGCTGATGCCTATCTGTAGTTCTTATCCCTTTTTGTAATGAAGACTTTTTAGAATTTAATGAAAGTTGGTTCAAGGACGATCACTAAATGAGTCAACACCTTTATTTGCATTGCTTATCTTTTTGAAGCATTTCATCATTTGCATGCATTCATTCACGCATTTTATATGCATTAATCATGTATACAATTAAAATTAACTTAGGAAATGTTGTCAAACAGAATCTGCAATCATTCCGCACCCATACTGCACTCGATCTCAAGTGAGGAAGATGGAGGAACAATTCAGTAAGTTAGAAGAAGATTTGAGAGCCCAGATAGAGAGATCGCAATTGGAACTGAAAGAAACCATGTTGAAAGCTCAGCAAGATATGTTGGAGCAGCTCACCCAGATGTTAGGACTTAAGCCATCAGATGATACGAAAGGGAAAGGAAAGGCGGAGAATCCGTTTCAAACTGGGGTAGAACAGGCATATTCTCCCATTGTTATTGGCTCGGCCCCTGCCCCGCAAAAGGGAACAACATTTAGTTTCCGAGCCGGGACATCGATTCAGAATCCATTGTTTGGGGCGGCTGAAAGTGATGAGAATGCGGGCGAAAACGTACCTGATTTGGATGAACTTGAAAAGTTCAGTAGAGTAAAGGCAGAATTCTCTAAACAGCTTGAGGAGGCTAGGAAAGACCTTGAGGAGAAGCTCCGGGTTAGAGAAATAGAAGAGGATTCTCTTGGACTGAATGCGGGCGACCTTAGCTTAGTCCTCAATGTAGAAATTCCCCTGAAGTTCAGAACACCCGAGTTCGAAAAGTACGACGGCACAACATGTCCCACTGCACATGTAACGATGTTTTGTCGAAAGATGGCCGGATTCACTAGCAATGAAAAACTTCTCATTCATTGTTTCCAGGACAGCTTGATAGGGTCAGCGGCGAGGTGGTACAATCAGTTGACTCGTGCACAGATTAAGTCATGGAAGGACTTAGCAAAAGCTTTCATTGATCAGTACAAGCATGTTACTGATATGATTCCCAACAGACTTATGCTACAAAATTTAGAATAAAAGAAAAGTGAAAGCCTTCGCGAATATGGTCAGCGATGGCGAGATCTTGCGGCACAAGTACAACCACCACTTCGTGAAAACGAAATTACTCCCATGTTTGTGGATACTTTGAGAGGTGTGCTGTATGATCGACTCATCAGCAATCCGATAAGTAACTTTGCCGAATTAGTCATGACTGGCGAACGCATCGAGGCGGCCATCAAAAGTGGTAGGATTGAGGGAGGTGAATCGCTCAAAAAGCAATTCAAAAGAAAGGAACATGAAGTAAATACGTTCGAAACATGTCAGAATTTAACAATATCGCAGCCCCAGTCGGCCAGCAATACTCAGGGAGGTGGTAGAAGAGATGATAGGAAGCCGAAGAAGGAATTTGAGAAGATGACCTTCACCTCGATCCCGATCCCGTACAAGAAGTTGTACGCTCAGCTACATAAAGCTGATTTGGTACGACCTTTCCATGTGACTCCTTTCAGTCCACCTTATCCAGCATGGTATGATGCGAAAGCACACTGCGAATATCATGCCGGTGTTCCGGGTCATAACATTGAGAACTGTATAGCCTTCAAAAAGCTTGTTCATAATTTGTTAAATACAGGAGTCTTACAGTTGGGAGAACCGAGTACTACAAGCAACCCACTTCCTAACCACGGGAATCAAGGGATCAATAGTATTGAAGAAGAATCCCCTAAGAAGGCCATCTCTATGGTATCAGATATACGATCCCCTTTGAGATGGGTTTTCCGACATTTGTGCATGGCCCGTTTGATCGACCGAGGAATGGTAATTGTGAAGGAGGGATATGGTCGATACTGCGAATATCACCAGTCTAGTGATCATGACATTCAGGCTTGCACGGAATTTCGGAGTAAGGTGCAAACACTCATGGATACTAAAGAAATTGAGTTCTTCGCAAAATATGAGGAGGAAAATCCAGAAATCTGTGTGACAGATATCCCAAGTAACAAATACACCGCTCAGAGACCCTTCATCATCAGTTGTAGGGTGGACGATGAGGGGTCTGCTAGCCAAAATGCTCCGAGGCTCATAATTTCTCCTCCCTCGACCTTCCCTTTTAAAAGCACACAGAGGGTGCCCTGGAATTATGCCACCAATATCTCTACACCCGAAAATCCAGGAATGCAAAAAGCTGTCACTCCGGAGGAGGGGAGGCCAGTTCAGGAAGGTGATACATTGGGGCAGAATCCTAAAATAGTGAATGAAGTAGGGCACTTTACGAGGAGTGGGAGATGTTATTCCCCTCAGGAGGAGAAGAAACCCGATGAACAAAAGGGTAAGGGCAAACTTGTTGAACCAGAGGCAGAAAAAGTATTCGGGGATGATCCTCCCTCGAAGATTCTCGAGCCCGTAACTGAGGCTCAGGCCCAGGAGTTTTTAAGGTTCCTGAAACACAGTGAGTATAATGTGGTTGATCAGCTTCGAAAACAACCGGCCAGAATCACAGTGCTGGACTTGTTGCTAAATTCGGAAAAACACCGAGAAGCATTGTTAAAGGTGTTGAATCAGACTTTTGTAGAGCAAGACATCACTGTCAAGAAGCTTGATCAGATCGTGAATCACATAGCCGCCGATAATTACATCACTTTCAGTGATGATGAAATCCCAGAGGAAGGAAGAGGCTCAACAAAAGCCCTCAATATCATAACTCACTGCAAGGGGCATGTTTTGCCCAGAGTGCTTATCGACAATGGGTCTGCCCTCAATGTTATGCCCATGGCTACTTTACAACGACTGCCTATTGATGGATCTCATATGAAGTTTTGCCAGAATACTGTCCGGGCATTTGATGGTACTCAGAGGGAAGTGGCCGGGAAAATTGAGATACCCCTGCTTATAGGCCCAGTTGAATATGTCATAGAGTTTGTGGTGATGGACATCCGACCGTCATACAATTGCTTATTAGGGAGGCCGTGGATTCATGCAGCCGGGGTTGTCCCTTCTTCTCTTCATCAGAAGTTGAAGTATGTGATGGAGGGAAAGCTTGTGACGGTCAATGCGGAAGAAGACGTTATCGCTGCTGTAACTTCAGATGTTCCCTATGTGCCCCCTGCTGAAGATGCCTTAGAATGCTCTTTCCGGGCCTTGGAATTCATCAATGCCACTTTTGTGGCGGAGGGAAGTCGTATTCCAACCCCGAGATACTCGAATTGCACTAAGATGGTGGTGATTGAGACCGTCGGAAAAGGGGCTAGGAAAGGGAAAGGACTCGGAAAGAATTTGCAAGGATGTCTGAAAGTCAGAAGTGTCATTGACAAGAGGGACAGGTTTGGGTTAGGCTTTCACCCTACCTATCTACAAAGGAAACAAGAAATAAGGAGGAAGGAAGAGCAAAGGAGAGCCCGACTCAGAGGAGAAGATATCCCATGGAAACCCATAGTCAAGACTGATCTCAGGAATAGTTTCACCTTCGGAGGAATTGAGAATTCTGGGGAGAAGGTGCACCAAGCCAATTTAGAAGGGCATAAGTTTTACGAGGCTGAGCTCATGAGTGAAATCTTCGAAATGATGGATGTGAATATGATCTCTCAAAATGTCCAGGGAAAGTCTGCTTTGCTTGCCATTCGTCCATGCCTCCCGGATGAAAAGCTCGACAATTGGACCTGCGTCGATCTGCCTGTAGTTGTTAAAAATGAACCAAAGTAATGTCTAAAAAACACCTCCCATTCGCTTTCGCCCAAAGCAATGGGGTTTCTTTGTAAAGGGCATCTATGTTAAATTTGCATTTCAATGAAAATAGAGGGCTTTATGCTCTTTTTCTCAAATGGCAAACAATCTTCTTTTCATACATTTTGTTTCTTGCATTCTTTATTCCTTTATTCTTTATTTGTAAAATATGTATACTATTTCCCAACATAGGAAATTTAAATTCTTGCAGGTTCAATAATATCGATTGTATGAATGATACTGAACTTAATCCTGTACCGAATTTCGAACAACCCGTACTCGTCGCAGAAGCCGAGGAAGAGGAAGAAGAGTTAGAGATCCCCGATGAGTTAATAAGGTTGATGGCCAGTGAAGAAAAGCAGATACTGCCCATCAGGAGGATCTGGAGATAATAAATTTGGGATCTGAAGAAGAGAGAAGAGAAGTGAAAATAGGCACCACTTTAGCATCAGACTCAAGGGAAAGATTAATTGGGTTGCTTTCAGAGTTTAAAGATGTTTTTGCCTGGACGTATCAAGATATGCCAGGTCTAAATACAGATATTGTTGTACACAAGCTACCCACACGACCGGAGAATAAGCCCGTCCAACAGAAGCTCCGTAGGTTGAGAACGGATATGTTGTTGAAAATTAGAGAAGAAGTGAGAAAGCAGTTCGAAGCCGGGTTCTTGAAAGTAGCAAAGTACCCAAAATGGGTTGCGAATATCGTGCCGGTGCCTAAAAAGGATGGGAAAGTACGCATGTGTGTAGATTATCGTGACCTCAATAAGGCCAGTCCTAAGGATAATTTTCCTCTCCCGCATATTGATACCCTTGTTGATAATACTGCGGGGCACTCATGGTTTTCTTTCATGGACGGTTTTTCGGGATACAATCAGATCAAGATGTGCCCTGATGACATGGAAAAAACCACCTTCGTGACACTGTGGGGCACGTTCTGCTATAGAGTAATGCCTTTCGGATTGAAGAATGCCGGGGCCACGTATCAGAGAGCAATGGTGACTCTTTTTCACGACATGATGCACAAAGAAATCGAAGTGTATGTGGATGACATGATCGCTAAATCCAAGACGAAGAATGAACATATTCAAAATCTACAAAAGTTGTTTCTGAGGTTAAGAAAGTATCAGTTGAAGCTCAATCCCGCCAAATATACTTTCGCAGTAACATCCAGAAAGCTCCTCGGGTTCGTGGTTAGTCGAAGAGGAATAGAGATTGATCCAGATAAAGTCAAGGCCATAAGGGACCTCCCGCCGCCGCAAACACAAAAAGAAGTTCGAGGTTTCTTAGGGAGGCTGAACTACATCTCCCGTTTCATATCTCAGTTAACAGATAAGTGTAACCCCATTTTCAGACTTCTCCGTAAAAATAACCCGGGAACCTGGGATGAAGATTGTTAGACAGCATTTGAGAAAGTTAAGGAGTATCTAACTAAAGCCTCAGTTTTAGTGGCTCCCGTGCCCGATCGACCGTTGATTTTATACCTAACAGTTTTTGAGAACTCAATGGGCTGTGTGTTAGGTCAGCAAGACGAGTCAGGTAGGAAAGAAAGAGCAATCTACTATTTGAGTAAGAAGTTCACGGAAGGCGAATCTCGATATCCGCAAACTCAAAAGTTGTGTTGCGCCCTAGTTTGGGCAACTAAAAGGCTGAGACAGTATATGTTGTATCACACCATCTATCTGATATCACGGTCAGATCCCTTGAAAGCCCTAATGGAAGCACCGGCGTTGACAGGAAAGATGGCTCGATGGCAGATGCTTTTGTCTGAATTCGATGTTGTGTATGTAAATCAAAAATCTGTAAAGGGCAGTGCAGTGGCCGATTTCTTGGCAAGTCGGGCTGCAAATAATTATGAACCCCTGAACTTTGATTTCCCGGATGAAGATTTAATATCCGCCACAGTCGAGGAAGGAATGACTGAGACTGCATCGCCATGGAAACTATATTTTGATGGGGCTTCTAATGCCCTCGGGCACGACATAGGGGCAATGTTGGTCTCTCCGGAAGAAGTTCATTATCCGCTCACGAGCAGATTGAATTTCTTTTGCACTAATAATATGGCAGAATACGAAGCTTGCATAATGGGCTTGTACGCAACTATCGAACGCAAGGTTCGTGTCCTTCAGGTGTTCGGAGACTCTTCGCTAGTCATTTATCAGTTACGGCAAGAGTGGGAAACCAAGGACCCCAAGTTGATCAAGTATTATAACCTGATTCAGGATTTGATTCAGAACTTTGAAAAAATCAGTTTTGAGTATCTACCGAGGGAAGAAAACCAAATGGCTGATGCTTTGGCCACTTTGGCAGCGACTTTCAAGACAAACACGAAGGCTCAAATGAGGTCGCTAGAAATGCAAAGCATTGAACTACCTGCCCACTGCTATGGAGTAGAAGAGGAGAAAGATGGGAATCCTTGGTATCATGATATTCTGCAGTACATCAAATCTCAAGTTTATCCTGAGGGAGCCACAGATGTCGATAAAAGGACTATTAGGAGAATGGCAGCAGGGTATGTCCTCGATGGGGATATCTTGTACAAAAGAGGAAGTGATCAAGTGCTAATGAGATGTGTTGGTGTCCAAGAAGCTAAAACCATAGTGACAGAAATACATGAAGGCATATGCGGGACTCATGCTAATGGTTTTGCAATGGCTAGGAAAATCATGAGATGTGGCTATTATTGGTCGACGATGGAAGGAGACTGCATTAATTATGCCAAAAGATGTCACAAATGTCAGATTTATGCGGATAAAATTCATTCCCCACCTTTGCCGTTACATACTTTGAACGCACCTTGGCCTTTTGCTGCCTGGGGGATAGATGTCATCGGACAAATTCATCCTAAAGCATCAAACGGGCATCGTTTCATTTTAGTAGCAATTGATTATTTCACTAAGTGGGTAGAGGCTGCCTCCTACGCTAACATCACACGAGCCACGGTCTGTAGGTTTTTGAAAAAAGAGATCATCTGTCGTTATGGTTTGCAGAAAGAATCATTACTGATAACGCCACAAATCTGAACAACAAGACGATTTCTGAGGTGTGTGAACAGTTTAAGATCATGCATCACAACTCTACCGCATACCGACCCAAGATGAACGGGGCAGTTAAGGCTGCTAATAAGAACATTAAGAGGATCATAGCAAAAACTACGGATACTTTCAAGGATTGGCATGAGAAGTTGCCTTTTGCATTGTTTGCTTATCGAGCCTCAATACGAACCTCGACTGGGGCAACTCCGTACTCACTAGTTTACGGTATGGAAGCAGTCCTACCACTTGAAGTTGAAATACCTTCTCTCCGAATCCTGAGTGAGTCTAAATTAGAAGATGTTGAATGGATACAAGTCAGGATAGATAATTTGAACCTGATAGAGGAAAAGAGGCTGAACGCCATTTGTCACGGTCAAATGTATCAGAAGAGAATGATGCGAGCCTATAATAAGAAAGTTAGGCCTCGTGAGTTTCAGGAAGGGGATATAGTGCTGAAAAGGGTTTTACCCATCCAAAAGGATTTCCGAGGAAAATGGATGCCTAACTGGGAAGGACCGTACGTTGTGAAGAAGGTCTTTTCAGGGGGAGCTGTCATTCTGGCAGAAATGGACGGGAATGAGTTGAGTAATCCTGTGAATTCTGATTGGATCAAGAGGTACTATGCTTGAGAAGAAGAGAAGAAGAAAAAGAAAAAGAAAAAAAAAAGAAAAAAAAAGAAAAAAACGGAGGGTCTAGGGTGAAAACTCGAAAAGGGCACCTTAGGACCACAGGAGGGTTTAAGGTGAAAATCCAGAAAGGACGCCTTAGAACCGAAGGAGATTTTGAGTTGAAAACCCGAGAGGGCGGCTCAAATATTTGTAAGGTCCGGCACTTCGTCAACTCTCTCGGAGGCTACTCTGATCAAGTCGGGAAGTGAGATCTTTGATGCGGTTGATGAGTTCTCGTATCATTCATACCTTCAATATTGTGAAGTCTGTTTAGAGTTTAATTCTCCTACTTGTCTTGCATATTTCGTGTTTGCCATGACTTTTGGAATATAATAGCTATATTAAATATTTATATTTTGCATCATATTCATTCCTTCTAGTAAATAAATTAACCCGGAACATCAATAAACAAAGTTTTTCGAAGTTGCTATGATTTATCCCATCAGCTACAGGTTGGAGAGAAGCAAAGTCCAAATCGAGTCGCAGTAACCAACGGAGATCTTCGAAGATTCAATTTTACTAGGCGAAAACCCGAAAGGGCGCCTAAGAAAGATAGAAAGATAAGAAGAAAGAAGAAAGATAAGAAAAGAAAAAAATTGAGAAAAAAAAGAGAAGAGAAAAAAAAAGAAAAAAAAAGAAGAAAAAAAAGAAAAAAAAGAAAAAAAAGAAGAAAAAAAAAGAAGAAGAAGAAGAAAAAAAGAAGAAAGAAGAAGAAAAAAAAAGAAGAAGAAGAAAAAAAAAAGAAAAAAGGGGGAGAAAAGGAAAAGGGAAAAGGGAGAAGAAAGTCGTCAAAGAAAAATCTGCAAACGGGTGTCCTTAAAGGAGTAAATTTAGGAATCCCGTTGTTCAAGTCAGAAGATGGCTTGGGTCCTAACATAGGGAGCGATTATAGAGAAGATGTGAAACCAGAGAGGCCAGATCCGAATGACTTTCGTTTGTGACTCGAACATGCATCATGTAGAATAAGAGCATGTTAACCCGTACCATGTCATATCATATGCATTTACAGGAAAGAAGAACACTAGCACTTTAATGCTCGCCCACCACGGTATACGCTCGAAGAGAGGGACCGTCAGATGCTGCGATGATCAGAAATCAGAGCATCTCGAAGATGTAGATCCTACGGAGAAGGGATCAACATTATTTTTTGCGACATACGCTCGAAGAGAGGGGTCGCCCATCGGTATACGCTCGAAGAGAGGGACCGTCAGATGCTGCAATGATCAGAAATCAGAGCATCTCGAAGATGTAGATCCTACGGAGAAGGGATCAATATTATGTTTGCGATATACGCTCGAGAAGAGGGGTCACCCATCACGGTATACGCTCGAAGAGAGGGACCGTCAGATGCTGCAATGATCAGAAATCAGAGCATCTCGAAGATGAGGATCCTACGGAGAAGGGATCAACATCAATAGAATTTTAGATTTAGGGTCCCATATAGGAGAAACTCGGATCAAGGACTATTCTGAAGAGTCATATAGGAAAGATTTGAAGTTTTAGAAGTTGGTTCTATATAGGAAGGATCAACTTCTTCAACAGTTCAGGGCTAAAGTCTCGTAGAGGGGAGACCCGCGGCTCAGAATCTTTTAATTTGTTCAAAATATCTAAATAACGGGATCAAAATTGGCTTCTGAAATATTTTTATGTGTGCAGGTGGTCTTAAGTTGAGACATCGGTCGTGGCAAGCTAATCAGGGGATCAAGGAACAGAGGGGATGTCAAAATCACAGAAAAAGGGCTTTTCAAATCAGGCTCTCTAAACAGGGAAGTCGGATAAAATTAGTGCTTATTTTCTTTGCTTCATCATTGTTCTACAACGATAAGCAAAGAGGGGCAACTGTAATCACTAATTTTATCCGGGGGAAACCCGTTTATTTTTCAATTTTATTTTTATCTTAAATAATGGGCTTTAGTTAATTTTAGCGTTTACGATGAGAAAAATCAAAAACCAAAAAATATATTAGGTTGTGACCACTAATTATAATATTATGCCTTGAAAATAAAAATATTCTAAGTTTTCCCATTTTATGATATTTTCTTTTATTCACTATTATTATTGAGTATTAGTCCATATTCAAATTAAAACCATCCAAAAATATTATAGCATTAGTCATATTTCATTTCTTTGCGGTTTTCATATTTTATTATTTTATTTGCTTTATTATTATTAATTACTATTATTATCTATTATTATTACCATTATATATAAATCAGATTAAATAAAACCCATGTATAAATAAATGATAACCCATTTAAATTACAAGCCCACATTTATATATAAAAATAAATAAAACATTCAGCCCATTACAAATTAATCTTAAGCCCAAAATTGGATCAACCCAGATCTAGGATTATAACACAAAAACCCTAACACTCCATCTTTGCTTATTTGCGCAGCCAGATCTGGACCATTGGATCAGGCCCTTGATCCAACGGTTCAGATCAAACCGAGGAAACTTTCAGCAGATGCCACTCTCCTACACGCGCTGACCCTTGGAGTTCTCCAAGTACAACCATTTGAATACCCAGCAGTCCGTTCGCCTCCCCGGCCGCCGGCCGGCGTCTCCCGGTGATGGTCTCCTCCTCCGACGATCACATGTGTACAAAACAAGGACAAAAAATGTCAGATTCGTACAAGCACAAACCCAATGCAAAAATCAGAATTTTCAGAGATTTTCAGAGCCTACTAAAACAATTTTAAAGAGCCAAAGGACAAATGGACATCAACCAATAGCAGATTCAATTTTTAATTTCTTTCTATCATTCATGTAAATCTGGCTATATAAACAAGAGCCAAAAATATTGTAAAGGAGAGACGAGATTTCAGAGAAAATAGAAGGTAAAAGAAATTTCAGAGCAACTTTTCTTTCTAAGTGTATCAAATAGTTTAGGGTTTTGTTTTTACCTTTAGAATCGAGGGCCGGTCTCTGTGGCCATATCTTTTTCTTCGTTGATTTTTTCTTTAAACTTCAACAAGTTTTTTTTTCTTTTCTTGAAAATCTGTGTTCTCAAATAAAATGGGTTCTGTTCTTGAAAATCAAAAGAGTTTTCTTTACTTTTAAAATAAAAAAGAGATTTCGTTTGAAAATCTGAAATCGGATCTACGTTTCACAGAGAGGGAATAAAATTTTGAGACTTGCCTGTTTTTCTTTGTTGTCGTAGCTTCATCTCTGTTGCAAGGCCGTTGCGCCGATGAGCAGCATGAAAAAGATGAGCAACGCCGTTCAACTCTTGGAATTTCCAAGAGAACAAAAAGAAAAGAAACCTTTCATATTTCTACAATTTACAAGCAAATTAATTTATTCCTTATTCTTATTCGGTTTTACCCTTCTTTAATCAACATTTAATAACTTTATTTTCCTTTTTTTATCATTACCGAGAGGGACTTTGATTTTGAAAATCAGATTAAATATTTTTTTTTTACTTTCCCAAAGTAGCTTTTAATACCTTAATTTGTCTTTTATCTCTTTAATATTAGATAACCTTTTTCTATTCCCTGTTATTCATTTGTTTCTAATTAAATAATATGTTTTATTACTTTTTTTTATTTCTTTATATTCCCAACCGTTGCTTCATTGCTTTAATTTGCCCATAATAATTTACCTTACTTTATTATAATATTTAATGATCATTAATGTTGTATATTAATTACTATAGAATATATATTATAATATCATACGTTCACTTGTTACTTTGTCTATATCTATTATATTGCATTTTACATTATACACATAGTTACGTATATATTTTATTGCATTCATTATATATTATTATATATGTATTATTAAATATACGATTTATGTGATGTTTATATATGTTTTTATTTATTTGTTTCTTTATTTATTTTATTATTTATTTATGCTCGATCGGCTTTACGGTGACCCGCAACGGGGAGTGATCCGTATTATTTATATCCCGTTTGTTTTAACATCTAACAACTAACATATATTTTCTTGTAATTTAATTTATTGCACTTTATTTTATCGCATTTATTTTCTCATATTTATTTTTCTCGTATTTAATTTATGCGATTTAATTTTTCGTATTTATTTTTCCGCAATTTAATTTCTCGTACTTAAAATCTTGCATGTATATTTGTTGTAATTTACTTTAAGCTTTTAATTTCTCGCTTTTATTTTATTTACTTATTTGTATATCCGATCCATTTATTCATTATTCGTCACACCATATTAATTAATGAATCTTAATTAAATACGCCTTTATTCGGTCGTAACGGGCCCGTGTTCCAACGCAATGGTCGCGGTGTATGCGTTGCCTCCGAACAAAGACACGGTAAAAATAAAATTGATTCGAATCTTTAAACAAAAATTAATTTAAATGCCACCCTAATTCAAAAAATTCAAAATTAATTAAGCGGTAATTTATTTTAAAGGTACCAATTTTTGGGCAGTTTTAAACACTAAACCTGTTTTAAAACCGTAACCGACTCTCGAACCCAAACACTCCGAATCTCTGGTTTTACGGTGTCCGGTCTACCAAAAGTGACCGGTGGCGACTCCAAAATTTTTAAACATTCCCAATATGTTTAATCCCTAATTTTAAAATTCTCAGTTTCCTTTTTTAGGATTTCGAAACCCTAATTTCTAAACTTTAAACCCTAAATTTAAAAAGGATCCATTTTTTCTAAAACCTAATTCTCAATTTTTAGTGATCCCTATTTTCATTTATACCTAATATTTAAACCTTTTCGAAAAGGAGGGATCGCTACAGATCAAAATCAATATAAGGCACAATTCATAATAAGCATTAAGAATAGTTCAATATAATCCATAGTATTAAAGAAAATATCCAAATCCAGCATAAAAAGGTTTAAAGCATAGCAAACCAAAAACCAAAAGGTGCATATGTTCTAACATAAATGAAAATACAACATAATATTAAAGAAAAACATAACTACTCCTAAAGTCATAGCAAAGCAAAGATAGACGCTAAGTATCACTCGTCGCCTCCATCATCATCCGCATCTTCCTCATCATCATCCCTATCTTCTTTCTTATTTCCATCTCCATCTTTATTGGAAAGCTTTTGGCTATGTCGAAGAGCTTCAATGGAGAGCAGCATGGAAAGGCCTTGGTTCTCTAAACTCGTCAATCTCATATCCATGGCGTCAAAACGAGAATGGAATTGAGTTGACATAGAGTCAAGCCTTCCATATATGGAATCCAACCGGGCATTCAAAGTACCAAACTGAGAATTCTAGGTACCAAACTGAGCATTCAAACTATCGAACCTTGTAGTGAGAAAGTCCATCATATCAACGTTTGGAGCTACTTGATGAAGTGGTTCCGGATCAATGGGAGGTGGAGGAGGAGCACCACGAACTCATTCACCATTAGAAGCATATTGAAAGTGGTCACGGTTAAGTGAAGTCTCACCAATTGGTTCTTTGACAGATTCCACTTTGTCGAAAGAACAATCAATTCCCAAATGCAAGAAGATAGGACTAAGAATACAAGTATAGAGAAATGATTGGACAAGAGGAGTGGCACGGTTTTGGATATGCCAAACAATATTGGAGAAAACAATTTGGGCAAGATTTGGATGAAGACCCTCACGAAAACATTTTAGCCAAAAACTGTCAACTTGATGGATTTGAGAAAACTTACCATTTGATGGACGAATCCACCAAGAGATGATAAGATGTAAGAACCGATCATGCACGTCAAGAGTTGTGACGGATCCAGTGAAAACACCAAGTGAATCCTCATCATCAATGCCTTCATCCTTAAGATCGAAGAAATCGACAAAGGTGGCGACATTTATTTTAAAAGATTGACCCATGAGATACGATTCAATAGCCACCACTTTGCTCTTGTCTTTAGAAAGAATGCATGAGGCATTAGCATAAAAATAAGGACTAGAGTTGGAAAGAACTTGCCGGTGTGAGTGAGAAAGCTCAAGAATTTTCAATCGACAATGCAGTCACAGTAGCAAAATTGAAACTTGAGAGAGTACATAAATTGAACATCCACACACCGCTCCTTCTTAAGCATGTAGTTGCGGTAGAGATTGAAGTTGTCAATCCTACTAGCACTGTTCAAACTCTTTTCAAAAACCTCTTGAATATTGACTCTAAAAGCACGAGAGGATGAGGAGCTACCGGCTTCAATACGCGATCGTTTCTTTGGTGCCATAATCTAAAGATTGATACAAAATTTAAGATTAGGCACATTAAAAACATGTATGCTCTATCGACCTAATTCAATTCTATTAATCAATAATTCAAGGTATTTAAGAATTTTGAAAATCTCTTGAAAAACCATTAAAAAACAATACGATAAAATTAATTTATATTTGAATGAAAAAATTTGATTTTGAAAAGATTTTTGTAGGATTATGAGAACCCATACAATAAGCATTAATAAAACATTTAAAATCTAAATTTTAACATCTTAAAAATCAATGAAAATAAGTTTTTCGAAAAATTACCTTGAGTTAGATTAGGATAAATTCGTGGTTTTTGTAGCACCAAGTGATGATATAGTCTTGGCTTTGATGAGTAGATAAAAATCCCTCAAAGAAATTGTTGATTTTATGGTAAAAAGTAACGAATTTGAAGGATTTTTATAGGAGGATCGGCTAGGGTTTGAGAGAAAAGTATGAGAATATTTTAATTTGAGTTAAATTAGGTTTAAAAGTGTTTTAAAGCAATCTGTCGCCTCGTGTATCGACACAGGTATCGAAACAGCCTGTTTTGATGTTAGTACTAATACCCTGGTATCGAAGCACCGTTCGTTACCAGTTATTCCCAGATGAACACGAAGAACATGTATCGAAACATGTTCAACCTGTTTCGATACCACTTAGTTGCGCTTTGCATTATAGGCTTCTAAAGTACTAGAAATGAGTCTCTAAAGCCCCTAGAAGTATGCAAATGATGTTATGACATGATTATAATGCATGAACAAGTTCATACTCCCCCTAACAACATGCATAGAAGCAATAAGATGCAAAACAACATAGGTATGATTTCAATCAAGATTCAAGCATATTTTGCACAAAAATAACACTTAAGAGGTCAAGATAGGCTAGTTAGACCTAACTCTCTCCTAAGGGTCCAAAAGCGCTCTTTGTCTAAATGTTTGGTAAAGATATCCGCTAATTGATTTAAGGTGTCAACAAACTCTAAAACAACATCATTTTTAGACACATGATCTCTAATAAAGTGGTGTCTAATTTCTATGTGTTTGGTTCTAGAGTGTTGAATGGGGTTTTTGGTAAGATATATGGCACTAGTATTATCATATTTTAGAGGTATGGTTTCAACCTTAATGTCATAATCTAAGAGTTGTTGTTTCATCCATAACACTTGAGCACAACAACTCTCTAAGGATATGTACTCCGCTTCGATGGTAGATAAAGTTACACTATTTTGTTTCTTAGAGAACCAAGATATGAGCATACTACCTAGGAATTGATATATTCCGGAAGTACTTTTCCTATCTATCTTACACCTTCATAATCAACATCCGAATAAGCATGTAAACTAAAGGAAGAGTCTTTAGGATACCAAAGACCTAAACAAGGTGTATCTTTAAGGTACCTAAAAATTCTCTTAATGGCTACTAACTGTGATTCTTTAGGACTAGCTTGAAACCTAGCACATAAGCAAACACTAAACAAAGTATTCGATCTACTTGCGGTAAGGTAAAGCAAAGATCCTATCATTGATCTATACAATTTAGAATCAATACACTTACCTCTTCATCCTTATCAAGCTTAGTTGATGAGCTCATTGGAGTCTCTTGAGGTTTCACACTATCCAAGCTAAACTTCTTGAGCATATCCTTGATGTATTTTGCTTGATTGATGAAAGTGTCATAATTCCTTTGCTTGATTTGGAGTCCTAAAAAGAATGAAAGCCCCCCATCATGCTCATCTCGAATTCACCTTGCATTAGATTAGAAAACTCTTGACAATAACATTCATTATTAGATCCAAAAATAATATTATCAACATAAATTTAAACTACTAAGATATCATTTTTAAACATTTTTATAAAAATTATAGTATCCACTTTTCCTTTTTCAAAACATTTCAATTAAAAAGTTTGAAAGTCTTTCATACCAAGATCTAAGAGCTTGTTTCAAACCATATAAAGCTTTTATTAATTTAAAAACATGGTTTGGAAATTTTGGATCTTTAAAACCCGGTGGTTGTTCAACATACACTTCTTTATTTATAAAACCATTTAAGAAAACACTTTTGACATCCATTTAAAAAAGCTTGAAATCATGATAGCATGCAAATACAAGTAACATCCTAATGGCTTTCATTCTAACTATGGGTGCATAAGTTTCACTGAAATCTATTCCCTCTTCTTGAGTGTAACCTTGAGCAACTAATCTAGCTTTATTTCTCACAATGTTACCACTCTCATCTAGTTTGTTTCTAAAAACTCATTTAGTTCCTATAGTAGACTTATTACTAGGCCTATCAACTAATGTCCAAACATTACTTCTCTCAAATTGATTTAACTCCTCTTGCATAACCAATATCCAAAAATCATCATCTAAGTCTTCATTGATATTTTTAGGCTCTATGCATAAGATAAATACAATATGATTCATTAATCTAAGAGATGAACGAGTAGTTACCCCCTTGGATGGATCGCCCAAGATTTCACCATTTTTGACATAGTTGAACTCCCTTGGGTAGCTCACTTCCCTTTCTTCAAGCTTCACATCTCCTAAAGCTTCTATCGGAGGATCTTGTGTTCCTTCATTGGTTGGAACCTCATCCACCTTTGATGCTTGTCCATCATCAACGGTTTCAATGATTCCTACATCATCATCATCACAAGAATCATTCCTAGGAATGAGTTATCATCGAAAATCATATGTATTAAGTCTTCTACAACTAAGGTTCTTTTGTTGAAAACTCTATAAGCTTTTGAATTTAAAGAGTATCCAAAAAAAATGACTTAATCACTTTTTGCATCAAATTTACCTAAATTATCTGTTCCATTATTTAAAACAAAATACTTGCACCCAAAAAGGGTGAAAATAGCTAATGTTAGACTTTTTGGATTTTAAAATCTCATAAGGAGTTTTCTTTAAAATTGGCTTAATCATTACTCGATTAATAATGTAACAAGAAGTATTTGTGACTTCTACCCAAAAATACTTAGGTAAATTGTTTTCACAAATCATGGTCCTAGCCATTTCTTCTAAAGTTCTAATTTTCCTTTTAACTACCCTATTTTGTTGAGGAGTGCGAGAAGCCAGAAAATTATGGTTAATCTCATTTTTATTACAAAAATTCTCAAAACCTAAATTTTGAAATTCGGTTCCATGATCACTTTTAATATGAGATTCTTTGAACAAGATCGTTTTGAGAAATATTTGAAAATATGATGAATTTTTCTAAGTCTTCATCTTTAGTACTTAAAAATAGAACCCAAGTGTATCTAGAGTAATCATCAACAATAACAAATGCATATGATTTTTCACCCAAGCTAATTGTCCTAATAGGTTCAAAAAGATCCATATGGATCAATTGTAATACTCTATTAGTTGAAACATCATTAATGGACTTAAAAGAAACTCTCTTTTGTTTACCCTTAGCACATGCATCATAAATCTTATCTAAAGAGAACTTAAGCTTAGGTAAACCTCTAACTAGATTTTGAGAGGTTAGTTTCTCTAAAACACTTATGCTAGCATATCCTAATTTCCTATTTCATAACCATGCATCATTTTCATCACTAGCAACTAAGCATGCATGAGATAAATTAATGTCATCTAAATGCACCATATAGATATTTCCTATGCGATGACCTATGAGCATTGTTTTATTAGATTCTATGTCTATTATTTTGCAACCACTTTTATCAAAAGACACATAGAATCCTTTATCACATAACTGACTAATGCTCAACAAACTATGCTTAAGACCATTAACAAGTAAGACATTTTCAATAAGGATAGAAGAGTGATTACCAATAGAGCCAATACCCTCAATTTGGCCTTTGGAGTTGTCACCAAAAGTCACTACTCCACTATGTTTGAGCTCTAACTCCTTAAATCGTCCCTTGTCTCCGGTCATATGCCTTGAGCATCCACTATCAAGGTACCACATGTTTTGACTTGAAGCTTTGGTCTTGAAGCAATGCTCAACCTACAAACAAAGATTTAGTTTTTGACTTTTGGTACCCAAATCATTTTGGCTCCATGAGAGTTAGTACCTAAAAGCTTGGTTCCCTTAGGAATCCAAGATGCAATGGTATTAATATTATTAGAGACAATGAATTCCTTACGAACCCACACACTCTTAATCTTTCTATATCTAACATGTCTTTAAAAATTTATTTGTTTGTGGTTTTGAAAATTCTTTTTCATATAGTTGGATTTTGAAGAGCTTCCTTTTTCAAAAATTGAACTACCAACCACTTTGATTTGATCTTTAAGCTTATTCACCACTTTATAGTGATTCTCACTCAAGCTTGAAATAAGGTTGTTTAAATTCACATTTTCTTTTTGAGAGAATTTTAAATCATCATTTAAAACAATAAACTTTTCCTCAAAATCTGAAATAGTTTTTGTCAAAGAATCGTTTTTCTCTTTTAAATCGGAAATAATTTTCTTGTTTTTCAAAAACGATTCCTTGAATTTCAAAATCAACTCATCATAAACATCTTTTAACTCATCATATGCATCATATATCTCATCATAAGATAATACATTACAATATAGTTCAAAGGTTACCTTAGGCTCATCAAGAGCCATGAGACAAAGGTTGGTTACTTCATTGTTCTCATCGGATGATGACTCCCCATCACTCCATGTGGTAACGTGAGCCTTTTGCTTCTTCTTCTTCTCAAAACCCTTTCTTTTGTATTGGGGGCAATCGGTCCTAATGTGACCGAGCTTCTTGCACTCATAGTAGATGATTTGATCTTTCTCATTTTTTTTGCCCTTTGACTTAAAATCCTTCTTTCTTTGGAATCTCCTATTCCAGTTAACCCTCATGTGTCTAGTAAATCTTTTGGTTACCATAGCCAACTCTTCTAGCTCTTCTTCTTCACTTGTATCCACCTCTTCTTGGAAGGATGGAGCCTTGAGAGTAATTCCTTGCTTTTTCTTTTCAACTTCTCGTTTTTCTAGTTTCACTTCCTCCTTCTTCTTTTCATTTTCTCTTTCTTTCTTCATGATCTCATGGGTGAGAAGGGATCCCACAAGAGTATCAAGCTTGAGAGTCTTGAGGTCTTTTGCTTCAATGATAGTTGTTCTCTTGCTATCCCAAGAATCGGAAAGAGAATAGATGAGCTTCTCTTACGGTTTGATCTCACCGAACCCTTTGAGACCATTGACAATCACTGAGAATCTATCAAGCATCTTGGTGATGTCTTCATCCGGCTCCATCTTGAAGTTCTCATAATTGAGATTAAGAAGATCGATCTTCGTTTCCTTCACATCATTGGTCCTCTCATAAGTTGTCTCCAAAGAATCCCAAACTTCTTTGGCACTTGTGCAAGACGACATCTTGGAGTAGATATTGGGACCAAGAGCATAAAAGAGAATGTAAAAAGCTTTATCATTGGTGGAAATCCTCCTTCTTTCTTCATCGGTCATTTCATTTCTCTTTTTGGGCACTTACGTATCTCCTTCTTGCTTCATTGGAATTAAGGGGCCATCTTCTATTATGTCCCAAAGAACATAATCGTTGGAGTTGATGAACAACCTCATTCGGCTCTTCCAATAAGGGTATTTGTCACCGTTGAAGAAGGATAGCTTTGTGATGGAGTGAGACTCATTCCAACTACCGGAGGTAGAGGCCATTGAATTTGACTTGTAGATATGATCAACAGTTCTTGGATCTTCTTTGGTGGATGTGAATCCCTTCAAAGATCTAGCTCTGATACCAATTGTTGAGTTGATCGATCTTGATAATTGACCAAGAGGGGGGTGAATTGACAATTAAAAATTTTTATTGGAAGATTTTCGGTAAAATTGAAAAAATTGAAGAACAAGAGATTTATAGTGGTTCAAGCTTCGGAACAAGCTCTACATCCACTACCTTAGCTCCCACTAAGGATTTTGAAACCAATTCACTAAGAATTCAACCTTTTTCTAGATTCAAGAGATAACCTTTACAATCAAGTTATTTTTCTACCCAAAATTAACTTGGACCTCACAAAAAAATACAAGAGATAAAGATGGACTAAATTAATTCTCTCAGAAGAAATATATGCCCCAAATACAAATAAATCTCCTCAAACTCAATTACAAGAAATCAAATTGAAGTACAAGAGATGGGAGTCAAGATTTTCAATGAATGCGCTTGAGAGTTGGATTTGATTGCTTAGATGTTGCTTGAGGTTCAAAAGTCCTTAATACTGCTTGAAATGCTTCATTTTATACCTCTTCATTGATTTCTAACCGTTGTGGTTGTTGAGAATGTAAATAAGGTCGTTGGATCTTCACCTTCCCACCATAAATGCACTCTGAAGCAACTGGTATCGAAACACGGGGTACCTGTTTTGAAATAGACCAAAATAGAAAGAGCCCTTGTGCATTTAATAAGAGGGGTATCGAACCACGCTTCGATACCATTATGAAACTGTAATGGTTGGTATCGAACCATGTTTCAGAACAGGCTAACCATCATTTAAAGTTTTAACTGTCACCAACGGTCGACTCATTAAATGCCAAAAGAGCTGTTGGGGATTAAAAGGGGTATCGATACTGGTATCGATACCATGATTCATAATTTTAAATAATTTTAAAATAATTAAAAACTTCGAAGTGGTTCGATACTTGGTTCGAAACAGACGTTGGCAATAAGGTATCGGTATCGAACCATGTTTCAATGCTTGTTCTTGGTCTCAAGAACAATGCTTTAAAATGCAGGTCGGTATCAATACCTGTTCTAAGGGTATCGATACTCTCGTATAAAAACACTTAGACAATTCATTTCAAAGTTCTTGATTTGACTTGAAAACAAAAGTTTGACTTAAGAACTTAAAAATTTATTGCAAAATAGTTCTTATACATAATTATTATATCAAAATCAATTTTAGTTTTACAAATTTTTATTTAAGATCATTTAATTCTATTTATAATAGAATTAAATTTTTATAATATTTTTTTTCTTTTGAGTGTTGTTTAAGTTGAAACAAGAACAGTGTCACTAAAGTTTGTTCCATCTTTTAGGTATAAAAATTTAAAATTTTTTGTTAATCTAAGGGATGACATTCGTTTTAATTTATTATTAACAATTATATATATCGTGACGAATTCACTTTTAAAACAGTAATTACTACGACAAGATTATTATTATTTTATTATTTTTCAGATAATATTAATATTTTATTTTACAACAGTTTATTTTTCAACAATTTAAAAGCGAATTACTATACTATTGATAAAACATGATAAGTCTAAAATATGCATTCTTTAAATGCTCATTTCAAATATTACTGATTTAGTAGTTAAAAATAATTATGCTATTATATTTTATATACATTTAAATTTTGATATAAAAATATTATATCTCTGTTTAATAAAAAAATCAACTTTAAGATATACATTTAAGTGTAAATAAAGTTTTACACTAAAATTTGCATTTAAATGATTATTGTTGGCAGTTACATGAGTTTTAAGTTTATTCACAGATGCTAATTATAACCATTATTTTATATTTTATATGGCTTTAAGTGTAGACAATGTAATATTAAAGTTATTCTTAAAAGATCAGTTTATGGTTGATAATTGGTATTAAACAAGGACTTTATTGCTATCAGTAAATTTTTACACAAAAATATATTATTGTTTACTAATTACTTTTAAATGTTAATCTTGTGAAATCTCTTTAATTGATTTTGAAGAGATAATAATTTAAATAAAATGATTATTGCATTAAATTTAAGATTTACTCTATAGATGTGACAAAGACGACGAAGTCTACATAAAAAATTATAATCTTATATGTTTTTTTTAATTTTTTAAACCCTAACTATAAAATCTCTAACCTTGAACCCTTAACGTTAAATCCAGGGACGGAATTATGCACATGTGGGGAGGGGCAATCGCCGTCGCTCCCGAAGATTTTTTTTTAATTTTTGTCCCTTTATTTAAGTTTTTTTTTAATTGTTTTTTTTATAAATTTGTCTCTACTTTTAAACATTTATGTTTTGTCCTCCTCAACCTCAAAATTTAACTCCATCACTAACTAAATCTATTATTTTAAAATAAAATCACTTAAAAAGACACAATAAAGAAACGGAGGATGTACGCCGTGAATATTCAAAACAATGGACCTCAACCAGATATATGAAAATGTAGAAACACTTGGTACCAGGTACAACAGTTGTTCTCCAAACTGTAAACAAAGAGATGATGGGTAAAGCTGCCAAGCAATGAATAGAATACTTTTGGTACAGGATGCCAAGAAAGAAGCCAAGCAGGTCACAAAAAGGGCATGGAGGGATAAGAGAAGAGTAAATGGTAGGCGGAAATACAAAGAAAATGATGCAACTCTTCCCTTACCTAAAGGACAACACCTAGTGGACCCTAAAGCAAAAAGGACTCACATTTCTCTACATACTATGTAATATTTGTTTTGATCCTGTGGATGTTGTTGGTTTGAATGTAAATTCTCTGTTTTTTTATATTTTTATTTACGTTTTTATATTAAAAATGAGTTTAGTATTTAGAGTTAAGATGCAGAATCGTAGAGGAGTTTGCAATTTTGTTTTACGTTTTTATTAAAACCCTATCAAGTAGTGTAGATTAAACACACTCTGAATGAAATCCAATAAGTGATTTCAGTAAAAAAAAAATAGATGATGTTTATTCTAGAAAATTCGGATATAATTGTTTTGTTTATAAAGTATGTGTGCATTTCCCAAGGGTTAAGAATATGTATAAAATGTATTATCCTAATCACTTATGCTACCTTGAACCACGATGGATCGGAAGAGTGATTGTTCCCCCTAAAATTTGAAATTTATATATTATTTAGAAAATTTTATGAATTTTCTATTAAAAATCTATTTTTGAAAAAAAATATTTTACTCATAATTTTGTTTTTTTATTCCTCACTAAAAATATTAAAAGAATAATTTTAAACTTTAACCCTAATTTTCACATCCTAAATCATAAACATTAAAAATATATCTTATGTAAATTTCTTAAATTCTAACCACACTTGTAATCTTGAACCCAAAGCTCTAATCCAGCGAAAACTCCGCTTGTGGTGACACTCTTGAAAAGGGTATACTTACTTTAGTAGTAATTAAGTTTCACTTGAGTCCGAAGTCATGAACGACAGCCCAATCAACCCAGACAAATAGACCCACCGCCGCATCCATCCCTGTGATGTGCCAGGCAGCCAGAACTTGGACCCTAGCAAGGCCAAGCTCAACAGAATAAAGTTCAGCTTAATTTCCAGGTATTCACAACATGAACATCGGACAGGAAGAATATTTTAGAAATGTGAATAAATGGAAAGATTCAAAGGGAAATCAAAAGAAAAGATCGAAGGACGGAATTAGGATCCAATGCTAAAAGAGGTAAAAATATATTAAATTTTTAAATTTAAAATTTTGAGGGATAAAAACTCTTATTTAATTAATATTTAAATTAAAAATAATTAAAAATATAATTATGTCAAAAAATTTGAAAGGACAACAACCCCTCCCAACCCATAAACACAACCGTCCCTAAAAAAGATCAAGAGATCATTTATTTTACGGTTAATCATTTATTTTAGGATTAAATCAAATGAAAAATAATTTACAATTAATCATTTATTTAGCGGTTAAGTCTAATAAAAAATTGACGAAATTCAAAGATAAATAAAAAATCTTAATTCTCTCTTTTTAATTGACAAACCTTAAAAAAGGGAAAAGATCATTAGAATTAACCGTAAAATAAATAATTAAACTATGTTTTTATTTTATAATTGATGTTTAAAGTATTTTTTATTGAAATAAATATTTAAATTTTATTTTTTTATTAAAATGTGTATCTAAAATATGTTTAAATTGAAATAAGTACATAAAATTTTATTTCTCTTAAAATAAGTATCAAAAGTACTTGTTGTAGTTGACTTTAAAATAAATAAAATTTTAAGAATTTATTTTAATAAAAAAATATATCAGACACACATTTTAATAAAAATAAAACTGAAAGTATATATTTTAATTAAAAAATACTTTAAATACTAATTATAAAAAAATATAATTAGAACACTTACTTTATAATTAAACATTTTTATTAACGCAATATTTAGAGAGCACCGCACACCTTAAGAAGTATACATTATTGAATAGAAATCCCTTTTTCTTTTTTCTTTTTTGATATTTTTATTTATTCTTTAATTTTAAAATTAAATTTAAAGTTTAAATTTAAACTTAAAAAATTAATGATAAATTGTATTTGTTCGAGTTAGTTTATAATTTAAGATTTAATATATATTATTAAAGTAGCACCATAATAACTAAACACTAGTAATTACTATGAGATCACAACTGATACTAAAAAATAGAACTTAAAAATATGTTTTTTTTTATGAAATATAATGAAAATTTAAAATTATTACTATTATTTATTTCTGAAATAAATGCATTCAGTTTTGATATTATGAATTCAATAAAATGATTTCATCATTAAGAGCAAAGCCTAGACACCTGTTAAGGTGATGTCATGTTGTGACACACAAAGTTATCAAAATACATAGAAAATTTTAACAATTTATATATCTTTTATTTTCTAAATCAGATATTATAAAAAAATCACAATAATAATATTTTTAATTTAATTTAATTTTTTAATTTTAAAATTTAAATTTCTCTTAAAAAATTAAAATAAATAAAAGCGTTTAAAGTTTCTGCATTTTATTTTCATACCTTAATTCGCCAAACCCTAGATTATTTTCTCCCAGTGATTTTTGTTTTGGTTTTCAAACACATTCTTCAAATTATTTGATTTAAATTCTCTTTTCTTGTTCCCCCTCCCGATTTGTATTCGGCGATCGAGTTTTTTAAGATGGATATCGTGCAAAACCAGGCGGAGTTAATCGATCACTTCGTTAAGCAAGCGTCGGCTCAGAAGGGGACGACCCTTGGTACCGTAATCGTCGAGGCGACGTCGCATCCTTCTCTCTTCGCCTTCTCCGAGATTCTTGCCGTGCCCGCGGTCGCTGAGGTCAAAACCTATTCCATGATTTCCCTTCTTTCTTCGATCTATGAAATCAAAGGCATTCCCAATTGTTTTCTTGCTGGACATAGCTTATTAAGTGTTCTCTTTTTACTGTCAATTGTATCGTGTTTTAGTTTTCTTCTTTGCTTCAGTTTTGGTTTACTGGTTTATTTTACTTGTAATTTATATGTAACGTGTGTACCTTTGCAGCTTGAAGGAACTGAAAATTCGGTGCACCTCTCGGTGCTTCGCTTGTTTGCCCATGGCACATGGAGCGATTACAAGAGTAAGCTGGAAAACATGTGTTTTGTTGTTTGTGACAAGTGTGTAATGTCTTCAATACAAAGATTTGAAATTTGTTATTATCCTGGTTGTTTGAATAATTGAATTTAAACCTCAAAACTGGTCTTCAAGATTTATCAGTTTTACTCTTTGTAAATGTTAGTATTTTTTTTTAAAAAAAATCGTTTAGATTGTATGAGAATTGATAAAATAGAGCACTTGAGATTATCCAATTATGCAAACTATTATTTACTAATCTCGGGAAAGAAAAAAAATACACTAAAATGAAAGTTTCCCAGACTATTGATTGAACAGGCCTTTTATTTTGAATACCAGCTTAATTACTTGGCCTTTTCCATTTTCTTTCTCTTTTCACTCTTTCTCAATTCTATCATCTTCCTTAAGACAATGACCATAGGTGATGGTTATCATTACATGCATTTTGGGTTGCAGAATGTTTTTTACTTAATTAAACCACTTGATATATTTCTTTCTGTTGATTATTCTTATAGTTTTTCTTCGCATCATAATGTTCAATGGTCTGTTTAAATTATTTGATTAGGCAATAGGGGTGATCTTCCACAACTGGTCCCAGATCAAGTTCTTAAGTTAAAGCAACTCACTGTCCTTACACTTGCTGAGACAAACAAGGTATTGTAGTTGAGTTGTGAGGCATTTTCCCATATAAATATGCTAATTGGCAGTTTCGTTCCATTGTAGTGGTTACAGACATGTTGATATTCATCAACCATGCCACTTTGTGGGAACTGACTTCATAACATGATGGAACATGGTCTTTAGAATTTCTTGAAAATTTTGAATGCCTTTCTGAAGTGTTTTCTTCAACTTTCTAACTGACATGAATATATGTATAATTTGTGGGGAACCTTTTCTGACGATTACTCTTTGGGATTTAAATGTTGGTTGCATGAAGTTCATTTACCATTTTAAATACCTTCTCCAGGTACTGCCATATGATCAACTAATGCTGGAGTTAGATGTCACCAATGTCCGTGAACTTGAAGATTTTCTTATCAATGAGTGCATGTATGCGGTGGGTAGTCTCCCAGCTTAATTCTCTATTCTTTTTCATCCTCGGGTTTACTACATTACTACACGAATTAGTTGCTGGTACATGTGGAATGTGAAAGAATCATACAACTATAGGAGACCTAACACTAGATTTTTGGGGAGGGCTAACTTGTAGAGTGGATCTGTGTTTTTCCCAGGGCATGCCAAAGAAGCATCTTCATATTGTATCGCACTTTGTATGTTTGCTTTACAAACTAGTGCCTAGAAGGCTAGAACTGTCTAAAGTTTCCTTTGTTGATTTGCCCAATAACTTGGATCAAATTTTTCTTTCTCTAGGGTTTGGGAATGAAGGGGAAGAGAGAGGCGGGGACACCTGCCTTCCCTATGGGGTGCTTTGTTTAATTTTATAGGACACCTACTGCTATTTGAACTTTCCTTTGGTGATCACACCCAATACCTTAGATCCCACTCTGCTTTCAGGAAGGATTGGGAAAGATGGGGAGTGGGGTGTTATTCGTTGTCTTTCCCATTAGGTGTTTTTTGAACTTCAAGGGAAGTGAGTTGTACTGGAGGTGCAAGTAAACTGAAAGTGTGCTGATTTATTTCCCTTTTTGTTAGGGTATAGTCAGAGGAAAGCTGGATCAACTGCGAAGATGTTTTGAGGTATGAATTTATTTTCCTTACCTTTCAAGCTTTTTCCTTTTCATTTATTTTTCTTCACTTATTAATATCTTTAATGTTCGTTCTGGAAGATCCAATTTGCTGCCGGGAGGGATTTGAGGCCAGGACAACTTGGGAGTATGATACAAACACTGTCCAACTGGTAACAATCTCTTGTTTGCTACTGTGTGAATGTGATATTGTATTACCTTTTGGATTTGTTAAATTAGAGCTAGCTAGCTTTTCCATTTAGGCCTGGTATAATACAAAGTTAAATTTGATAAATCAGCTTGTATATATTAATAAATCTGTATATGGATTTGAATTTTGAACCTAGGTTGGAAACATCAGACAACTTACTAATCTCAATTCAAGAGAAGATAAAATGGGCTGATACTATGAGTGAGTTGGACAAAAAGCATCGAAAGGAGGTTGACGATAGGGTGGAAGAAGTAAAGAAGTCCATCTCTACCAAGGTCAGTTGAATTCAGTTTGTCTTTGCCCTTTTGCTACAATTCTGTTTTGAACCATTAAAAAGCATGAGAATGTAAATGTGGGCTGAAAAGTGTTTTTATTAGTTTCTTTGTCTTGTCTTTTTGTTTTTAACAAATTTTACATAAGCATAGAAGAAAGTAAAACTAATTTTGAGTCTGAGTATCTATGGTTGTTAATTTAAATACACGCATCTAAGATATTGGAAATTTGTTGGGGGTGATGGTGGAAAGAGAGTCCTTTAGTTCTTGCAAAAGTGCAAATACAAAAAAATACTGGAGCTTTGCAAAGGGGGAGAGTTGAAAAGGATCTATATTTAGCTTACCATGACTTCACCCATTCAATATCAAGATATGTTGGTCGATGTGGCTTACTTACATTGTGGCAGAAGTTACCCACTGTAAGCAGGCCGAAGTTGACTTCCGAGGGATTGAGGAGATCTACACTGAACCTGGTGGAATGATGGACTATGAAGAAGACCGAAGCAGACCAAAGAGGTAATTTCTTTTTCTAGTTTTTTACCTTCCTTTTATATTCCCTAAATGTGTTTCCCTCTCCCGAAGAGTCTGTATTTTTTCAGTAACTGCAGCCTGATATTGATACCAATTTCTATTCCATCTTGAATTCGCTATATATTTGATTATTGTGAATTCTAAAAGTTATGCTTATCAATTGCATTGAGAAAACTTTCGATCAGAGTGTATTCTTTTAACCGGCAGTGTTTTACCGACGTCTAATGGTGTGGATAAAATACAGGAGACGGCATCCAAGATCATGAAGATAGAGAACCACAACCAATTGGACCGATGTTTAGTTGAGTAGCCATGTTTTTGCTCGGAGCACTTCTGCAACAGATGAAATCTGCTTTCGGGAAAGCGATGTCGCTGCCTGCGTTTGTGATTGTTGCTTTAAAAATTTGAGCACCACACCAACTTGTAATGACCCTTTGTTTACTCCTTTTTGAGTTGGGAAGAACATGACCTGATCTAGTGGTGCGGCTAAAACATTTTAAGCACCCAAGGTTTACAATTCAAGTTATTGTGCACTACATACATTCTTGCATATAACTTTTACTACATGCTTTCCCTTTGCAGCTAATGATGGTATTATAATCTTTTATAATCACCGGTATCTAATTTATTAGTCAGATTTAATCGATTCAGGTACCGCAGAGCAGAGCGATCTTCCCCACATGTACTCGTGATAGTATTTTCGGTCAATAAAATGTTGACACATTATAAAGATATTTTTATCGAATATTATTATAATTATTATGTTATTCTTGGTTTTCTTTATAGGAAGTTTCTTTCTCCCTGGTGAGATTAAACAACATTTTTCATCACGTTTTTCAAGTGCTTCATTTTGGAAAAAAATGTATGTTTAAAGATACATATGAAACAGAGGGTGTCATTTCACTTGGATATTTTAGGTTTGAGCAGTTTAGTCTGTTAATGTAAGTTTATCAGATTATTTTTTAATTTTAAATTTAATCCTAATACTGTTTGGAGGGGAGGGGGAGAAATATAAGAGAAGGTAGAAGAACGTTCCTAATGAATCTAGAACTAAAACAAAGACGGGATAATTTTACAAAAATATTATTTTATATTTAATAGAATTATAAATATAAAGTAGATACGAAATAGTATAATATTATTGTACAAAGTTGGTAGTTATATATATTATATAAAATGTTTAATGCATTAACAATTGAAAACTTATTTTTATTTTTATAATTGTTTAATTTAAAATTTATTTATTTAGTTTAGGTTTAAAATTTAGAGATTTAAAATTTTAAGTTTTGCGTTATGGTCTAAGATTTTATATTTTGAATTTAGTATTAGAGATTTAGATATAAGTAATTAATTCATATATTGGATGTAGATTTTTTTTCATAAGCATTATTAATTCCACTCTAAAATCCTAGCCATAAAAGCCTAAAAATAATTCATAAAAGTAAATTATAAATGTGAATCATAAATTTTATACTCACGCAACCTTAAACTAAATGGTATAATGTCAAAAAATTGTTTATAACGTTTATTTGAACAATCATTTTAGTCTATGTTTTTAATTAATTTAACCTCAAACGTTTTATTTTAGGTCAAAATGATCTTTTTACGGATAAAAATTATTAATCAACTAGTAATAAAAAAACTCAAAATGATACGATAAATCTACGTGACAATACATATCCTAATAACAGTGTCATATATAAAATCATGTTGACTTTATATAATGATACATCAATCAAAATATATTTTTTATAAAGTATAAACTATAAAATATTTTTTCGACGTGTTATTCTATCACGTCATTTTAGTTTTTTATTATTAGTTGATTAATAGTTTTTATTTATAGATTATTTTTATCCAAAATAAAATATTGATTGAGTAAAGCGCGATAATATCATAATATGGGGAAAAGATATAAACACCTAAAATCGTTACAAGTTGACTGGTACTATTACTTGTTAAAATTGAAGGTTTCCAATAAGCTATATCAGTATCGGTAAGGGTGTGAATAATAGTATCCAAAAGTATTGTATCGATACTCATATTAGAGTACCAATACCCACTAAATAAAATAATTTATAATGCTAATAAAAGATATAAATCTACGTTTGACTGACGATAATGAGATGATAAAGATTAATAGAGATAATTAATGAGGATGATTATTGGTGTGAGTTTTAGAGTCTTATGCCTATGTGTGAAGCTTTCACCTCTTGCCAAGTTATAATACTTAAGATATCGATCTCACAGGGATTGAATCACCTAAGTAGCACGTTATTTCTACACTTATGAAAAATAAAAGAGCACAAGTAATTTGGTTGAAGAATGGTTTAAGTAAAGAAAATAAACTAAGTAAACTAAATAAAATAAATAGAATCTCAATTAGAAGAATAAGTCCAGGTTGATTTTTTTGTAGAGGGAAATTCAATTTTACTTATTAATGCATTGGGTTGACTTGCTACCGCGACGGGTTGCACGAAGGGTCTCCTTAGCTGCCTCGTCGGGGTTATACCTTATCGACAAATCAACTTTCCATAGTTTGACAAAACATCCTTGAATGTCTCCTCCTTATCCTTAATTCGGAGAACTATTGAAATTTAAGTCTTGATAATACCTTTCGGCATGAATCAAGAATGAACAACAACCAATGATATACTTCTTTTTAGTCGTTGAAACACTTTCGGATTAGTCGATGCTTATAAGCAAAGATCGTACTCTCTCGTTTCATGAGTCTAACTCTCCCGATATTAGACAAATATATTTTTCTCACAAACTTATCTTTCGAGCTCGTATGCAAAGAAAAGTAAAAGCCAAGAGAGATTAAACTATGAAAATAAGAATTGTATTAATAAATATCAAATAAGATACAACTTTTTTCCCCAACTATTCCACAAATAACCTAAGCCTCCAAGGGAGTTTAGAACATAATAAGCTTTATTGGCGGCTTAGGGTTTTTCTATAAGAACCGGCTTGTTCTCCTTAAATCTAAGAGATTGCTTTATATAAGCCAAACTTAGGTTAAAGTCTTCCATAAAGGTAAGAGTTCTAAAAGGAAAAAAATGCATGTCCATATTAAATTACAACTCTTTATTCTATTTTCTAATTTAACTCTTTTTGGACTCTCTTTAATTTTGCATTGACTTTGACCAAGGCTTGACTTTATTTCTTCATTTTTTGTTTCTTTTCACATCATATCCACTAGAATCGTCACTTAATTCTATCGAGAACCAGTTGTCATCTTTTGTCTACTGTCGCGATCACAAATATGCTATCGTGGCAGATGCTTATCTGTATCTCAATTTCCAGCATCCATTATATTATCGAGCATTACTTGTATGATTATTTCTTGTCTAAAAAATAAAACCATCAACCGTACTTGTTTTATACCAAATAATAGATAAAAATATGATTTAAGTGTTGAGATGTTGAAATATGGAAAACATGCAGAATTATCCATTATTGTTATTAAATTTGTCTATTACTAACAATAATTGAGTGGGGAATTGATATAAATAATAGGACTTTTATGCACTTATCAAATACCTCCAAACTCAAACTATTGTTTATCCTCAAGCAATGCAATAATATCCTTGAGTAAGAAAATTTATAGTAATATATTGTCTTGTTTGCTGCAGCATAGTTCCTCTCTTAACTCAGCCTCTTCTAGGTTTTAGGATTTCCTCGGAATTAAACTATGGGTCTCGTGAATGTGTGTGTAGCTGTGCCAAAGCTGATTTTCTAAGTTCTAATCCTTTTTCTAGCTAAAGACTCTCAACTTAGATTTTATTCAATCTTTTTCTTTATCCTTATTTTGTATATTTATATATATATATATATAAGTATATACTTATACTGCTTGAGCCAGTTTTGAGAATCTCAAGTGTTCAACTACTCTTACTAGAGTCAATTTCGGGCAGCTCTAGTAAGTAGGAAAAAGAACTAAGTCCTAGAGCCGGTGGTAGGTACCTCTATGGACTATACTAGAGCTGATGATAGGTACCTCTAGTTAAAATCTAAAGTCCAAGTCCTTATTGCTTTTACAAAGAAAAGAAATTTTAAAATCAACTAAGTCCACTAGTGTTTATGTAAATTCAGGCTCATAGTCTAATTCTAAGTACTATTCCTAAGATACCTTTTTGATTTTAAGTCTGGTGAATAGTGCAAACAACTACGGTGGCTGGATGATATATTTTTGTCGAGGTAGACTCTAAAATTTAAAAGACTTAAAAAATTTGCATCAAACTGTAAAGACAAAAATTAAGATAATATTGAGACAATTCATAATATTTTCCATACATAATAGTTTTTTACAAGTTAAAAAATTAGACTAATACTCCCCTAAACTCAAGGGATGCATTATCCTCAATGCATGTACAAAAGATAGATAAGAGAAAAAGGATTAGTCCGATAATAATATATAAACAAAAGAACGAAAAATTCAGATATTGTTACTACCCTAAAAATTCAAAGGATCTAAAAGAATCCTCTGATTCGTTGGTGATAATCAGTTTGCCGCAGCTCTTTGGTGGTTGTTGTGTTACTACCTTTAGTAGGCTGACAGTGGGCTTCTTGGCAGATCTTGGTGGTTGGAATCGAATGGAAGTGGGATGCTTGCTGACCTTCTCCTCGGATTCAATGTTGATGGGAGATATTGTCGATGCTTTTCTTTTCTGTCCTGTTCATATTTCTACCATAAATTCTTCGGATGCCTTTAGTTGGCCTTCCAAGTCATCAGAACATTAACTCCAAGTGAAGGAGTCAAATTCTTCTTGTGTGGCACCTCTCTTGGTAGATTTCATTCGTAAGAACTCAGCCATAGAGTCTGTTGAGAATGGTTCAGTGGTGGCAACAACAATGGTTACGGTAGGAGAGGTGTGTAATGGGATAGAGTTAAGACAGTGTTTGATTTAGCTGGTACTGTTGGAGGCTGTTGTGGCATAGATGTGTCGATTGTGAAGGTTGAGAAAACAGTCAAAAAGTTTGAGAATTATTCTCAGATGGTTACGATAATGACGTTGTTGAAATCCCGGACGTAATTTATGAAGGATAACTGCCTTCGTTCCATGTGCTGCATCACTAATAAGACGTCTCCTTCTGCTGAGGTTGCTGGTTCTGATATTGCGGCATCGACATATTCTGCTTCGATAGTTAGGGCTACAAAAGCCTAAGGGACAACGTCTTGGACTTGTATTTGTTCCATGTAGATTTCTCTTGTGTACCCCTTCCTTGTCGATATGAATGTGCTGGTTGGTAGTGTTGGTAATCATTCCAATTGGCCCAATGATGTAATTAAATAAAGAAAGTATAACATACCTCTTTCCTTGGCTGCACACTCGAAGATTTGTTAGCTAATGATGCGTCCGACATCAATTTGGCGATTGTGAATGATGGAATGTATGAGTTCTAATCGCGATCGATCCATTATTTGGTTGTGAGATGTTAGCATCAGATTCCTTTTGATGAAAATGTTCTACAATTTTGCTTCTGGCCACAGGTCTCGACGGCTGACAGAGCCGTGGTATTTCCCAAGATTTTACTCTACTCTAGGCATACAAAGTTCAGTCTTCATAATTTCATAATCATCGGCGGTCAGGGCGGCGACAAACTTAACATGTTCATCGTTTTCGATATAGAGGCCAAATTGGGCATTGATTGGTATGTTTGCTATCAGAATCGCCCTGCCTCGGAGGTGTGTGTACGGGTTGTTTGGAATAGGTCGGT
The DNA here is from genome assembly GCA_035048815.1 of Abelmoschus esculentus. NCBI lineage: Eukaryota > Viridiplantae > Streptophyta > Magnoliopsida > Malvales > Malvaceae > Abelmoschus > Abelmoschus esculentus. Next base: position 2,403,947 of record JAUCBN010000026.1, on the reverse strand, counting down.
GGGTGTAGAATTATCTTTACTTATTCGATGTTCGCCAAATCTGGTTGTTTGAAGAACTTTTATCATCGCTGGAAGGTGATCTTTGACAGAAGAAATGCTTCGATGCTGAGGTTATTGGTATCGGTGTAGTAGAAACCTTGCTCCTCGCATACTTGTCTACCCTTGAAGTTACGCTGATACTCTTGTTCGACCATCAGCGTTGAGAATCGGTGGTATTTTGGTGTGGTCGCTTCGGCAAATTGTTGTTGTCAGTTTGCCATAATAACTTTTTTGGAAAAGAAGAAGATGTAAAGAAATGAACTTAAGCGAAAAATGAGAAGAAAAAGTAAAAATATCATCGGTTGCCTTGGCTTTTAAAGGCATAGATCGGTGCGGCGTGATTATTTTCCTTTGGCGTGCATGCAACGCAATTGAGAGATAAAAATATGATTTAAGTGCTGGGATGTTAAAATATGAAAAACATATAGAATTATCCATTATTGTCATTAAATTTGTCTATTACTAATAATAATTGAGTGGGGAATTGATATAAATAATAGGACTTTTATGCACTTATCAATTAGGTTGTGAGATTTATTGTAATAATAACCGTAAGAGATCCTTGGTGAATCAAGTTATGTTGTGTATTATATGGTAATATTGTTGATGTTGTGTGTGGTTTTGACATTTATGTGATTGAGTCATATTTTGTTGATGGGATCCAAATACTCAAAGAAAGAGTTATGGAACATCATCGTTAGAGATGTAAAATCTATGTTTTTGATGTGGTGTGACATCAAGACTCATTCAAAGATACTCGATGAGAGACAAAGTATGTGTATATGTTCTCGAGGTTGTATGGTATCGCGACTCACCTAGAGAGAGTGTATATTTCTCGAGGTTGTATGACATCGAACCTCACTCAGAGTGTACGTTCTTGAGGTTTATGACATCGAACCTCACTCTAGGTTTGTGGTTATGACATTGTGTATTTCACTTGAATGATTTAGTGAGATCTTGAGTAAGGTTAGACCTTATGTGCCATGTATAATGTGTTGATTTGATAAGAACATATGTTTAGGTGACTAGTGGTAGTGCCATGTATAATGTGTTGCTTTATAAGCTCACCGATCAGAATCATTATTTTCTTGTGTAGGTTGATTGCTAGATAATGGGATCGAGAAACATTATCGTTTTTCTGTTGATAAAAGATCATTGACTTGGCTCTCTAATATTATCTGTTTTGTTGACCATTGAGGCTTTCTCTTTCGTCAATTTTAAAGTTTTTTTGATACGACTTTCCGATATATATATATATCATGTAATAAACCATGATAAAATTGTAGTGTATCATATGATAATAATATAATAAACTGTAATCACTAATTTTATCCGGAGTTCAAACCCGAGTTTTATTTTCCACTCGAATATTGGACTTGTAATTATCAATCAAAAAATGCAAAAATACTATATGCATTATTTTCCTTTAGTTTTGTAAATATATATATTTTGATATATTTGTTATTTTGTTTAAAGAAAAAATCCAAAAATACATTTATCTTCGAATAGTTTATTTTTATTATTTAAAGCCTTATTCCTTTTATTATTATTATATTACTACAATTTGATTTTATTATCACCGTAATTGTTATATACATATATTTCTTATTTATTTATTTGTTTATTATTGTTATTATTGTTAATTATTATATTATTTATTATTATAAGTTAAATAAATAAAACCCATTTCAGATTAAAATAAATCATCCCACTAAAATTGATTTATAACAGTCCAATTACATTTAGGTCCATTATAATTACAAGCCCAAATTAACTACAAAGCCCGTCTTATATTAACCCTTAGCCCAAAACCGATTTACAAAGGAAATCCTAACCTTTGTTATTTCCATGCACAGTCAATCCTGGACCGTTAGATCTGACCCTTTGATCTAACGGCTAGGATCATCAGGAGAACGTCTGGATCATCACGCGCGCACGCGCCAAGGAAGAGAGCTCCCACTCGCGGCTCTTCGGGTATCCAGGCGCCTCGTTGGTCTCCACGTGCAGCATACGCGCGCCGCTTCAGCTACCAGAAGACTCTTCATTTCCTCGGTGGACGATAGTCGGCCGATTGACATCGGTGGTCCCCCTCTCCCAAAATTATACACCTCACAAGAAAACATACCAAAATTGTCAAAATAGGAATACAGCAGATTGCCAAAAAGTGAACCAAAAATAGCAAAATTTAGAGGATTACAACAGATCAAGGAACCATTTCAAAATCGCACATGAATACAGCCAAAAAGGACACGAAAAGGAACGATTTTTAATCCTTTTTTCAAATGTAATCAAATGGCAGTATATAGGGATAACCCGAACGTTTATATGGTCATTCGATCAATAATCAAAAAAAAAACTTTTCAAGGTAGCTTTTTCTTTTTCTGTTTTTTGGCATGCATGTAAAAAAGGAGTCTTTTACCTTCTTTTTTCAGATCACGGCTCCGACTCAAGCGATAAGCCCCTTCGATTTCTCTCCTGAGATCATGAACAGTGAGTTTGAGTAGAGCGATTCGTCTTCTTCTTTTTTCCTCTCGGTTCTGTTTTTAAGAAAAGATTTTTGGGGTTTCTATTTTATTTCGGTTTTTAGATCCTAAGAGTTTTTTCGCGTTTTGAGTCTTGTAAGGAGAGGGAAGGTCTTGTTTTCACATCACTGACCATCGTAGTCGGTGGCCGATGCGGCCTAAGTTAGATGATCGAAGGAGATTTCTGGGTTTAGGGAGACTCTGTTCTTCCTTGTTCTTCATTTCCCAGAAGAACTTTCAAAGTTTTTAATGTTTCTGGGTGAAGAACATGGATGAATCAGAGCTTTCCTCTCATTTTTTTTTGGCTAAAGGGGGGCTAAAATATGTTTTTTTAGAAAATATATTTTATACTTTGGTCCTTTTAGAAAATGGGTTAATCACAATCATTAAACCTCTTTATGTTGCCTTTTTTACACTTTGGGTCCTCGGATCTCTGAAACATTTTGTATTTTAGTCACATTTACTATTATAATCGTTTTTATCCCTTTGGTTTAATCATCTATAGGTCCCTCTGCCCTCTTGAGTTTTCTCTCAGGTCCTTCCTCGTCCTCAAATAATGTTGTGAGGGTCTGAAGGTTTTCGAATTATTTCAATATAGTCCTGATTCAAGGATAATCCCGGTTTATTACTGATTCAGTCCCTCATTTCTCTAGTTTCTAAAAAATTCAACTCTCTGACTTTATTGTTTTTTACTTTGGTCCTTTCCTAGTGGTTGTTTTATCTCATACATTTTATTTTATAGTTATTTAACTTATGTTGCTTATTTATTTATTGTATTGTGTATTTACTTTCCATATTTTATTATGTTGTATTTATCTTTATACATCATATTCGAATCGAAAATACAACCAACACCTTAATTAATGAATTAATTAATTCTTTACTAGGTTGTAGCGGGCCCGTCACCAAGCGAAATGGTGGCGGTTTATGCTTCTAACTCTGAGGAAAGTGGCGTTAAAAAATACCAAAATTTTTAAATAAATAATTGATTTAATGCCACTTCGAATCAGAAATTCCAAAATTAAGTTAAGCGATATTTCATTAAAAGGTACCAATTTTGGACGGTTCAAAAAAACCTTCCCGTTTTAGCCGTAATCGACTCTCGAACCCTTTTAGGTCCAAATCTTTGGTTTTACGGTGTTCTGTCTACCAAAAGTGACCGATGGCGACTCCACCCCTTTTTAACCAATTTTTAAATCCTTTTCCTAAATTCCCCTTTTTAATTTCAAACCCTAATTTTCAAATCAAAATTCCAAAATTTAAAACCTAATCCCTATTTTTTTATCCTTAAAATTCAATGTTTTTAATCCTTAATCTCAAATCCAACCAATTATTTAAATCTTTTCCTAAATTCTTTTTAGGTGTTTTCAAACCCTAATTTTGTTTTTTTTTTAAAATCTAGCCCTTATTTTCCTAGAAATTTTCATTAGTGACCCTCTCTTTAACTACAATTCCTCTTCTTTATTAAACTTTAAATTTTTGAATTATTTAAAGGGTATCTACAGTTGGCGGCTCTGTTGGGGATCAATTTTTTAGAGAGTCAAGCCTTGTTTTAACAATCGCTTAATTAATTTTGGAAGTTGTGAAGTGAAGTGGTAATTAAATTACTATTTATTTATTAAAGCGAGTATATTTTAGCGTTTATACAATTAAAATCTAAACCCGTTTTTTAAGTGGGGGGAAAACGCTAGTGCTTTCGTGAGGATATTGTTCCTTCGTATGGGCCTAGCAAAGTACCTTCGAGGCTCGACTATCCTATGCTTTCGTGAGGATATTGTTCCTTCGTATGGGCATAGTGAAAGGATCCTCCCGGATTGAACTCGATTAAGATGAGCCTATGATGGGTGATAATCGGGGGCCTTGCTACTATTAAAAGAGGACAATAAGGACAATTCGGGTACCTCCTAGTACCAAAATTGCATATAGAGAACATAGTCAACCCACCCCGTTAGAGCCATACGGATAACCTAAGTGAATTAGGTGATGTCTAGGTTTTTTCTTGCCCTCCTTTCATGTCATTTATTTATGTCATTTATTTATGCTCTTATCATTTATGTTACCTTATTAACACGTTTCCTTTTTTCTGCCATTTGTTTTTCTTTCTTTTCTTTGCATTTTTTTTGCATTTTCATAAAGGTGTTGATTCGAGTGGTTTGCCCGCATTGAGAGCTTTCATCATGGATAAAAGGCTTCTAAACTCTCAAGATAAGAATTCAGCAGTTCGGCATTGGTCAGAAGTTAATCAGAAAGCTTTCGGAGACAGTTTACCAAACGAACTCATAGTACCCAGTTATACTTATGTTAGTCTGTAACAGAATGATTTGTACGAGCTAAAGAAGATATGGGAGAATTGGGACCAGCGAATACAAGGCCTGTTTCGTGAAAATTACGGGGACATAGCTCAGCTAATGTATGTTAGAATCAATCAGCCCTTACTCCGAGCTGTCTTTTAGTTCTAGAATCCTGTATTTTGTTGTTTCACTTTTAATGGAAATGATTTAATGCCTACGATAGAAGAATACACTGCTCTGATCAACCGGAGAAATGTAAACAAAGATTGGATTTATTCAAAGCCTTCTAAGTCCCAAAACTATCCATCAAAGTTAAGCTCTTTAGCCGGAATGAGTGAGGCTTGGGCTCGAGGTTCAATTCAGGTTCGAGGAGAGAGTACGACTTTTTCATGGAAGAGTATTCGGGATATAATACCAGCCCACCCAAATGAAGAGAAAAGGATGGATTTATTTGTTATAGGTATATATGGGTTGATTATTTTTCCTCGAGTGTTGGGCAACATAGATGTGGCCATTCTTGACTTGAGCGATCGTTTGAAAAGAAAACTAACCTAGTAATGGCCATATTGACCGGAATTTTCATTTCTCTAAATGCTTACCGGAGGCACGAGAAAGGGCTTTAGAGGTTGTGCACAACTCCTTCAGATATGGGTTCAAAGTCATTTTTGGAAATTGCTGACCCAGGTTCTATCAGGTATCTTTCAAGGAAGCTTTTCCCTAGTACGAGAATATTTAGCTAGAGAATGGGGGAAGGATTTAGATAAGAGAAAATGATCAGAGATCTTTAGGAATCTACGAGACGATGATATTGCTTGGAGAGTTCCATGGATGTGCCATGAGTTTCGTTTCCTTTATAGGGTAGGAGAATATGATTGGCTTATGATGATTGGTCTATACGGAGGGATTGCCTACACACCCCTTTTAGAGTTAAGACAGTTTGGGTCTCGATAGTTTATTCCTTTCACAACGGGTTTAAGTGGCACTGAGTTCCCTTTCAAGAATGAATACAGACCCAAGATTCAGGCTATAACAAGAGCATGGAGTTACTATTCCCATATTCGAGTAGATAGAAGTACCGAAAGTATGACTACACCAGATTACGACCTTTGGAGATGCATCAGGATCAATGACAAGATCCCTATATCGGATCACGAGCCCACTATGACACTATAGGAGCATATGCGCACAGTCTCCTCAGAGGCTGATATCCTCAAAATCGAGATGGATGAAATCAAAAAACAAATGGAAGAGATGAAAGCCTGACATGTACAAGAGTTCTACAAGGTAAGTTTGGATCTCGATATAAGGGACGAGACTATTAAACAGTTAAACAAGGCTAATGATGATTTAAGCGATAAGAATGCCTTGCATCAGAAAAACATTATCAAGTTGTATGCCCGAGTACAAACCACTAACCGAAAGAAGTTCCTCGCTGTGGAAAAGGAAAGGATGAATAGGTTCGTATCCTAGAAGAGGAAAGAGCTAGGAGTAAGCAAGCTATGAAAAAAGAGGTAGAACTTCGAAGAATCGAAATTGAAAAGGAGAAAAGGAATGTTAGAAAGGCAATCATTCAAGAGAAGGAAAAGTACCGAGAAGAAAAAGAGAGATGGAAACAAGCTGTGAATTATGAAAGGGAAAACACAGATACATGGAAAAGGAAGGCTCAAGAAAACAAGAACCGCTTCTTTGAGATGCAAGACCTTTATGTTTTTACTTCTAAAACTTTAAAGCAATGTCAAGACCAGAATGCCCGACTAAAAATAGGGTTGAGAAATTGGATCACTCTTTGAAAAGGTATGTAGCTAGGAATGGATTTTTGGAACTATAATTCAGTCAACAAGAAAATGTCTCGCTCCAAGCACGAATAGAAGAGTTAGAGACTACGACACAAGATTATTTGGGGCAACTTGTGGTCCTTGAGGAAGCTGCACAAGGAGGAGAAAATTATCGATTATGTCATCTTCGCAATGCCACCTGCATGATCTAAGAACGAGATGACTATAACACCACCCTGATGGTACAAGTTCAGGAGGTAGCTCAATATGTGAAGAATTTAGTGGCGGAAGCCGAAGCCTTAGCACCACTTGTGGCATAGGACATGAAGGAAGTCGTTAGATTCGCTCAGCTACTCAAGGCTATCCAAGATTTAGGGGCTAAGGTCGACGCCTATCTTTAGTTATTATTTTCGTTTACCTTGTAACGAAGACCTTTTAAAAATTCGATGAAAGTTGGTTCAAGGATGATCACTAAATGAATCAAAACCTTTGTTTGCATGTTATTTGGAGCATCTCATCATTCTCATACATTCCTTCATACATCTTATATGCATTAATCATGTATACAATTAAATTTAATATTGGAAAATATTGTAAAATAGAATTTGCAATCATTCTGCATCGGTATTGCACTCGGTCCCAAGCAAGGAAAATGGAAGAACACTTCAACAATTTAGAAGCAGATCTGAGGAGTCAATTGGAAAGATCGCAATTGGAGTTGAAGGAATCCATAATTAAGGCTCAGCAAGATATGCTAGGACAGCTCTCCCAAATGTTAGGACTCAAGCTGTCAGACAATGCCAAGGGGAAGGGAGCAGTAGAGAACTCGTCCCAAATAGGAGTAGACCCAACATATTCCCCCATTGTTATCGGCTCTGGCCCTGTCCCACAGAAGGGAGCAACGTTCAACTTTTAAGCTGGTACCTCGATCCAAAACCCGTTATTTGGAGTGGCCGAAAATAACGAGAATGTTGGTGATAGTGTGCCTGATTTGGATGAGCTTGAGAAATTTAGCAAAGTAAAGGAGGAATTCTCTAAGCAACTCGAGGAAACTATAAAGGATCTTGAAAAGAAACTCCGGATAATAGAGGTGGAGGAAGATTCCCATGGCTTGAACGTGGGTGATCTCAGCTTAGTTCTTGATTTAGAGATCCCCCCAAAGTTCAGAACACCTGAATTTGAGAAGTATGATGGTACGACATGCTCGACCGCGCATGTGACCATGTTCTGTCGGAAAATGGCCAGATTTACTAGCAATGAGAAGCTCTTCATCCACTGCTTCCAAGACAGTTTAATAGGATTCGCTGCAAGATGGTATAATCAGCTTACTCGGGTATAGATTAAGTCATGGAAGGATATAGCAAAGGCTTTCACCGATCAGTACAAACATGTCACTGATATGATACCTAATTGACTCATGTTGCAGAACATGGAACAGAAGAATGGTGAAAGCTTTCGTGAGTATGCTCAGCTTTGGCGGGATTTGGTTGTGCAAGTGCAACCACCACTTCGTGAAAACGAAATTGCCCCTATGTTCGTGGATACACTAAAAGGAATGTTATACAATCGGCTAATCAGAACCCGATAAGTAACTTTGTCGATATGGTCATGACCGGCTAGCGTATCGAATCAGCCATTAAAAGTGGTAGGATCGTTGGGGGCGAGCCACCTAAAAAGCAGTTCAAGAGAAAAGAGCAAGAAATGAATGCCTTTGAGACATGCCAGAATCTGACAATATCACAACCACAGCCTTCTACTAGCAACACTCAAGGAGGCAGTAGAAGAGATGACAGAAAACCAAAAAAAGAATTTGAGAAGACGACCTTTACCCTTATATCAATCCCGAGCAAGGAGCTGTAAACACATCTACACAAAGATGATTTGGTACGACCTTTCCATGTGACTCCTTTCAACCTGACGTATCCAGGATGGTATGATGCCAAAGCCCATTGTGAATATCACGCTGGTGTTCCCGGTCATAACATCGAGAATTGTATAGCTTTTAAGAAGCTTGTCCAAAATTTATTGAAACAAAAGTCTTACAGTTAGGAGAACCGAGTACCACTAGTAACCCGCTCCCTAACCATGGGAATCAGAGGATAAACAATATTGAAAAGAAATCTCCCAAGAAAGCTATAGCCACAGTATCAGAAGTACATCCCCTTTAAGGTGAGTGTTCCGGTAGTTGTACATGGCCCGTTTAATCGACCGAAGGATGGTGATTGTAAGCAGGGTATATAACCAATACTGAGAATACCACCAATTGAATGATCATGACATTCAAGCCTGCACAAAATTTCGGCGTAAGGTTTAGGCGCTCATAGATACCAAAGAATTGAGTTTTTTTATAAAGAATAAGGAGAAAACCTGGAAATCTGTATGACTGACACCCCAAACAGCAAATACACGGCTCAGAGACCTTTTATCCTCAGTCGTAGGGTAGACGAAGGTGGGTCATCTAGCCAAAATGCTCTCAGACTCATAATCTCTCCCCTGATGACTTTTCCCTTTAAAAGTACACAAATGGTGCCTTAGAATTATGCTGCTAATGTCTCTATACCCGGGAGCTCAAGTATGTAAAAGCCAATCATGTTAGAAGAAGGGGAACTGGTTTAGGAAGATTATGCACCGAGGCATAACCCAAAAATAGTAAATGAAGTAGGCCACTTTACGAGGAACGAAAGGTGTTATTCCCATCAAGAGGAGAAGATACCCAATGAATAAAAGGGTAAGGGAAAGGTCATTGAACCGGAACCTGCAAAAGCATTTAGGGATGACCCTCCCTCAAAGATTCTCGAACCAGTGACCGAGGCTTAGGCCCAGGAATTCTTGGGGTTCTTAAAGCACAGTGAGTATAATATAGTTGATCAACTTCAGAAAAAATCGGCTAGAATCAAAGTGCTCGATCTGTTACTGAATTCGGGGAAGCATCGAGAAGCGTTGCTGAAGATTTTAAACCAAACTTTTTTAGAACAAGATATCACTGTCAAGAAGCTTGATCATATTGTGAACCATATTGCTACTGATAATTACATCACATTTAGTGATGATGAAATCCCGGAGGAAGGAAGAGGCTCAACCAAGGCTTTGAACATCACGACTCACTGTAAGGGGCATGTTTTGCCAGGAGTGCTTATCGATAACGGGTCCTCCCTAAATGTTATGTCTATGGCCATATTGCAATGATTTCCTATCGATAACTCCCACATGAAGTTCTGCCAAAACATTGTTCGAGCGTTCGACAACACCCAACGAGAAGTGGCCGAGAAGATTGAGATACCTCTACTTATAGTCCTGGTTGAATATACCATAGAGTTTGTAGTTATGGACATCCGACCATCCTACAATTTTTTGTTGGGAAGACCGTGGATCCATGCGGCTGGAGCTGTCCCTTCTTCTCTTCATCAGAAGTTAAAATATGTGATGGATGGAAAACTCGTGACTGTCAATGCAGAACAAGATGTTATTACTACCGTAACTTCTGATGCTCCCTATGTTCCCCCTAATGAAGATGTTATTACTCGTGCCTTGGAATTCATCAACGCCACCTTCGTGGCGGAGGGGAATCGGATTCCAACCCCTAGATTTTCAAATTGCACTAAGATGGTGGTAACTGAGACCGTTGGAAAAAAGATAGAAAGGGAAGAGGTCTTGGAAAGAATCTGCAAGGATGTTTGAAGGTCAGAAGTGTTATCAATAAGAGGGACAAATTTGGATTAGGTTTTCGTCCTGCCTATCTGCAAAGGAAACAAGAAAGGAAAATGAGGGAAGAGCAAAGAAGGGCCCGACTTAGGGGAGAAGATATCTCGTGGAAATCGATAGCCAAAACTGATCTTAAGAATGTTTTCACCATTGGAGGATTTGAGAATTCTGAAGAGAAAGTGCACCAAGCTAATCTAGAAGGAGAGAAGTTTTATGAGGATGAGCTGATGAGTGAATTCTTCGAAATGATGGATGTGAATATGATCTCCCAGAACTCCAAAGGAAAGTCTGCTCTGTCTACTATTCGTCCATGTCTCCCAGATGAGAAGCTCAACAATTGGACAAGCATCGATCTTCCTGTAGTTTCTAGGAATGAAACACTCCTCAATCGCTTTTTCCCGAAAGCAATGAGATTTTTTTGTAAAGGGTGTCTATGTTAATTCGCATTTCAATGAAAACAAAGAGCTTTATGGTCTTTTTCTCAAATGGAAAACGCATATTTATTTCATACGTTTTTGTTCTTTTCATTCTTTATTTCTTTATTCATTTTGTAAAATATGTATATTATTCCTAACCTATGAAATTTAAACTCTTGCAGGTTTGATAATATCAATTGTATGAATGATACTGAACTTAATCCTGTAGTGGATTTCGAATGACCCATACTTGTTGTACAAGTCGAAGAAGAAGATGAGTTAGAAATCCCTGATGAATTAATAAGGTTGATGGCCAGCGAGGAAAAGCAAATACTGCCGCATCAGGAGGAATTGGAAATATTAAATTTGGGGTCCGAAGAAGAGAGAAGAGAGGTGAAAATCGGCACTACTTTAGTACCAGATATAAGGAAAAGATTAATAGAACTGCTTTTGGAATTTAAAGATGTTTTCTCTTGGACATACCAAGACATGCCGGGTCTAGACACAGATATTGTCATGCATAAACTGTCCATACGACCCGAATACAAGCCGGTCTAACAAAAGCTCCGTAGATTGAGAATGAACTGTTGCTAAAGATCAGAGAAGAAGTAAGAAAGCAGTTTGAAGCCGGGTTCTTGAAAGTAGCAAAATATCCAAAGTGGTTAACCAATATTATGCCGGTACCCAAAAAGGACGGGAAGGTACGCATATGCGTAGACTACCGAGATCTTAATAAAGCCAGTCCTAAAGATAATTTTTCTCTCCCACACATTGACACTCTAGTTGATAACATTACGGGGAATTCATGGTTATCCTTCATGGATGGCTTTTCGGGCTATACTCAGATTAAGATGTGTTCTGACGACATGGAAAAGACCACTTTTGTAACCTTATAGGGAACGTTCTGTTATAAGGTCATGCCTTTCGAATTAAAAAATGAGGGGGCAACTTATCAAAGAGCTATGGTGACCATATTTTATGATATGATGCACAAAGAGATTGAGTTGTACGTGGATGATATGATCGTCAAATCCAAAACGGAGTGTGAACATATTCAGAATCTGCAAAAGTTGTTCCTGAGGTTAAGAAAATACCAGCTGAAGCTCAATCTTGCCAAATATACTTTTACAGTGACGTCTGGGAAGCTTCTCGAGTTTATAGTCAGCCGAAGAGGGATAGAAATTGACCCGGATAAAGTTAAAGCCATATGAGACCTCCTGCCACCTCAAACCCAGAAGGAAGTGCGTGGCTTCTTAGGGAGGTTAAACTACATCTCCCGCTTCATATCTCAGTTGATAGATAAATGTGATCCCATCTTCAGACTTCTTCGCAAGAACAATCCGGGAACAAGGGATAAAGATTGTCAAGCAGCATTTGAGAGAGTTAAAGAGTATCTGACTAAAGCCTCAATTTTAGTAGCTCTGTTACCCGACCGACCATTGATTTTATACCTAATAGTTTTTGAGAATTCGATGGGCTGCATGTTAGGCCAACAAAACGAATCAGGAAAGAAGGAAATGATGATCTATTATTTAAGCAAGAAGTTCATAGAAGGCGAAGCACGATACCTACAGACCCAAAAGCTGTGTTGCGCCCTGGTCTGGGCAACCAAAAGGTTGAGACAATACATGCTGTATCATACCACTTATTTGATATCACGTTCTGATCCCTTAAAGGCTTTAATGGAAGCACCTGCGTTGATAGAAAAGATGACTCGGTGGTAAATGCTTTTGTCTGAATTTGATATTGACTATGTGAATCAAAAATCTGTTAAAGGGAGTGCAATGGCCGATTTTTTGGCAAGTCAGGTCGTAGAGAATTATGAAGCCCTGAATTTTGACTTCCCGGACGAAGAATTGATATCCGCCTTAACTGGGGGCAGAACGGCCAAAACTGCAATTCCACGGAAATTATATTTTGATGGGGCTTCCAAATCCCTAGGGCATGGCATAGCGGCAATGTTGATCTCTCTCCCGAAACGTTCATTACCCGTTCACAAGCAGGTTGAACTTTTTTTGCACTAATAATATGGCAGAATATCAGAAAAGAATGATGTGAGCCTATAATAAGAAGGTCAAGCCTCGAGAATTTCAGGAAGGAGACATGGTGTTTAAAAAGATTCTACCCATTCAAAAAGATTTTCGAGGAAAATGGATGCCTAACTGGAAGGACCGTATATCGTGAAGAAGGATTTTTCGGGGGGAGCTGTCATCCTGACAGAAATGGACAGGAATGAGACAAGCAATCCTATAAACTCCGACTTGATCAAGAAATATTATGCTTGAGTCAAGAGAGAAGGAAGAAGAAAAAAATAAGAGAAAAAGGGAAAAAAAGAGAAAAAACGAAAGGTTCAAGGTGAAAACCCGAAAATGGAACCTTAAGACCATAAGAGGGTTTGAGGTGAAAACCCAAAAAGGCGCCTTAAAACCAGAAGATATTTCGAGTTAAAAACCCAAAAGGGCGGCTTGAATGCTTGTAAAACCCGTCACCTCATCGACTTTTTTAGAGGCTACTGCGTCAAGATGTGTAACAAGATCTTCACTGTGGTTGATGAGTTCTCGTATCATTCATACCTTCAATATTGTAAAGTCTGTTTCGATTTTAATTCTATTTTCATTCTTACAAGTTTCACATTTTCCATGATTTTTGAAATATAATAACTATATTAGATATTCTTGGTGCATCATATTTATCTCTTTTCTGCATATTCATAAATGAATTAACAAGGAACATCAATAAACAAAGAATTTTCAGAAATTGCTATGATTCATCCCATCAGATACAAGTTAGTGAGAAGCGAAATCCAAACAAGCTCACAAAAATCAGTGGAGATAGCAGAAAGTTGAACTTTAGAAGGTGAAAACCCGAAAGGACGTCTAAGTAAATAAGTAAAGAAAAAGAAAACAAAAAGAAGAAAAGAGAAAAGAAGAGGAAAAAAAGAAGAAAGAAAAAAAGAAAGAAGAAAAAAAAGAAAAAGAAGAAAGAAAAAAAAGAGAAAAAGAAAAACAAGCTGTCAAAGTGAAAACCCGTAAACGGGCGCTTTGAAAGAAGTAAATTCAGAATCATCGTTTCCAAAAGGAGATTGTTAGTGAACAACGTCAACACAGATAGCTTGAGTCCTAACATAGGGACGGACCACAAAGAAAAACTAAAACCAAAAAGACTAGATGGGGAGCATCCGAACAATCTCCGCTTGTGATTCAAGCATACATCATATAGAATAGGAGCATGTTAACCTATATCTCTTCGCATCATATGTATTTTACAGGAAAGAGAATTAGAAACATTTCCAAGAACCATCACGGTATACGCTCGAAGAGAGGGACCGTTCAACATGACATACACCCACAGAGGGGTGTAAAAACTAATTTTATCCAGGGTTAAAAACCCGGTTTTAAATTTTTGTTCCCAATTCGAATAACGGGATTTTTTTAAATTAATATATTTATAAATATATTATCTTTTAAATTTGGGTTTATTTCTTTAATTCCAATATATATATATATATATATATATATTATAGGTATTACTTTAATATTATCTTATGTTAAAATTATGTACATAAATAAACATATTACTACATTATTTTTACCTATTATTACTATTTATTTTTATTCATTTTCGTTATTATTACTATTTATTAACTAATTATTATTATTATTATTGATTTGTTATTATTAGATTATAAAATAAAAACTCAATATATATAATAAACCCAAACAAACCTTTATTACCAGTCCAATAAATAATACAATTAAAGTCCATTTACAATTGAACAGACCCAATTTAAATAATATTACAAGCCCAATATTTAATGAACCCATTACCCCAAGCCCAACCGACTAGTTAAACCCATAACCTAAAAACCCTAATCTGATGTATCCCACTTTCCTTCTGCGTAGCTCATTTTTAACCGTTGGATCCAGATTTGATCCAACGATTCAGATCAAAAGGAGAAAGGCCGCTCAAATTCTGCACGCGCCATGCGCCGTCCGTCAAGCTTCTCTCGCGTGCGTATTATCCACGCGCAAGACCCCTCAGATTCCAGTCGGTTCTTCAGTTTCTCTGATTGACAGTCGTTCGATCGTCGGTGATGGTCCCCACAGCTTCGATGGCCACACATGCAATAAACAAAAATTATCATCAGAGTCGTAGGGGATTATCAACATTTCTAGTACTATTTCAGAGCATAAACATCAATTTCAAAGACAAACCAACAAAAATATCAGAAATTTCAGAGGCATCTCGATAAAATCAGAGCATTGTAACAACGTTTCCAGATCAAATGCAGCCAAAAACCATCAGAACCAATAGAAAATTAGAGTCATTTTTCTCTTATAACCATTCGGCTATAAAACCGAAAGCCAATAATATTGTAAGGGGTTCCTCCCTCATTTTCAGAGATCAATAGACAATAACATTTAGAGGTATAGCCTCGGTTTTTTGTTTTGCATGCATTTAGGGAGAGGAAACCAAAGCTTATATACTTTTTTTACCTTCGTTTTTGAGATTTGGTCGAGACTTTTCGACTTCTCGCTCTGGGAACAATCCTTACGCCTTCGAGCCATTGTTGGTGAGTCGAGGAGAAGGATAATTCATGTGTCTTTCGTGTTTTGTTCGTAACCAAAGAGGCGCCTTTTTTTGTTTCTCTCGAAGCCTCTCTGATTTTGTTTTTTACACAAGAAAAAGGAGGTTGCTTTATTGGATTTTTGGGTTTTAATACTGAAAGGATTTTTTGGTTTACGTGGGTTTTGAAAAGAAGCTTTTTGGGTCATTTTTGTTTCCTCAACCACCACTGACGGTGGTCGGATTCTGAGTTTAGCAGCGGAAGCGAAGAACACTCATCGTGTTCTTGGGATTTTCTAGGTTCCCTGAAGAACAAATGAGAGCATCGTGTTCTTGGGAAAGGGAGTTTCTAATAATTTAAATGTGTTATATATACTCTCATTTCATTTTACAAACGGTTTTATTTCATTTTAAAACCTTCCGTATCCAAATTATCACCCCCGCGGTCCCTTATTTTTGTTTTGATTTTACAATTTCATCACTGATTCGAAAATAGTCATTTTAATAGAAATGGTTTTATTGCCTTTGGTCCCTCTGCGTATTTTTTTTAGGCCCTTCCCCATCTCATAATAACATTCTAAGGGCTTAAATGTTTTTAGATCTTTTTATTTTAGCCACTGATTCGAGCTTAAAAACATATTTTCTTTTGATTTGGTTTCGAAACTTTTTTTATTTTATTTTAGCCATTTACAGTGTTGTTGTTTTTTGTTTCTTACTTGTTTATATATTTTTATTATTTGCATTTTTTTTATTATTGTTCATATTTTATTTTGTTGCATTTTATTTGTGCCATGTATTTATTTTGTTGTATTTGTAATTATTTATTCCATGCATTTTATTTATGTTCTTACTGTATCATGCATTTATTTTTATTTTTGTCATACATATTTTGTTTATGCATGCTTTTATTTTATTGTTCATATGTGACTTGCATTTTTTATCATGTATTTATTTTTTATACATATTTTATTTGTGCCATGAATGTTGCGTATTTATGTATTATATTATGCATTTATTTATTCATTTTGCATATAGCTTATATTATTTTATTTTGCTAAGTTACATTCGATACGTCAATAATTAATGAATTTAATTTTAAACGTCTTTATTCGGTCGTAACGGGCCCGTGTTCCGACGTATTGGTCACGGTGTATGTGTTACCTTCGAATAAAGACACGGTAAAAAATAAAATTAGATTCGAATATTTAAACAAACCTTAATTTAAATGCCACTTTAATCCCTAAAATCCAAAATTAATTAAGTGGTTAATTTGATAAAGGTGTCAATTTTGGACGGTTTTAAACCCTAAACTCGTTTTTAAACCATAACCGACTCTCGGACCCCTCTTTTTCGAATCTCTGGTTTTTACGGTGTGCGACCTACCAAAGTGGCCGGTGGCGACTCCACCCTTCTCAAAATTTTTTCCAACCTTTTTAAACCCAATATTATAAAATCATTTTTACCTGTTTTTTATTTATTTTAAATTCAAGACCCTAATTTTCAAATTTCAATTTTTATTTCAATTTTCAAAATCCCTAATTTGTAGGTCTAAATTCCCCTTTTTCAATTTAAACCTAATCTTCAATTTTTCAAGACCTAATTCCCAAATTTTTGAAGTTTTCACTAGTGACCTTCCTTTTACATTACACCTACCATTTTTAATTACACTTCTTCTTTATTAAAATTTTGAATTAGCCAAAGGGTCGCTACAGTTGGCGACTCCGCTGAGGATATTTTTTTTAAAAAAAATAATGAGTCAAGCCTTGTTTTCAAAAAAAACGCTTAATTTATTTTAAAAGTTTTGAATTAAAGTGGCAATTAAATTATCATTTGTTTATTAATTCGAAGTTATATCATTCTAACCCGTCTCTCTAAGTGGGGGAAACGCAGGTGCTTTTATGAGGATATTGTTCCTTCGTATGGGCCTAGCAAAGTACCTGCGGGGCTCGACTAACCTATGCTTTTGTGAGGATATTGTTCTTTCATAGGGCTATAACGAAAGGGTCCCCCTAAATTGAACTCGATCGAGATAAGCCTATAATGGGTGACGATCGGGGGCCTTGCTACTCTTAGAAGAGGACAGCAAGGATAATTTGGGTACCTCGTTAGAACCAAAACTGCATTTAAGAGAACTAGAAAACCTACCCAATTAGAGCCATACGGTTAACTTAGGTTCTATTAGATGAGATAAATAGGGTTGCTTTGTCTCCTTTCGTGTTTGCTTCATCATTTTTGCATCGACATAAAGGTGTTGGTCTAAGTGCTTTATCCAATTAGAGGCTTTCATCACAATTAGAGAGTTAAAATAAAAAAAAATAGGAAAACAAGTGAAAAAAATGAGAGAAAAAAAAAAGAGAAATAGCAATGAGATAAAAAAAAAAAGAAGAAAAAGAAAAAGAGAAAAAAATAAGAAAAGAAGAGGATACAAAAACAATAGAGAAAATGAAAAGGAGAGGAAAAAATAAAATCTTTCAATCAGTGAAAGTTGCTCAAAGGGCGATCACTAGCATGATCGATACCTTCGCTTGCATTCATTTTTGCATTTCATGCATTGTCATCGCATGCATAGTTTTTGAATTCATCAATAAGACAAGGAGATTGACCCTGAATACCTCGTGGCAATTTTTCAAGCCGCAACCATTCCACAATCTTACAAAACCCGTGCACAGTCAAGAGTCCTGGATGACAGGTTAGCAAATGTTGAGAAGTCACAGAAGGAAATCGAGGGTCGTTTGACGAATATTGAGGCAAGGATTGAGAAGTCCTAGAATGATATCATCACTAAGCTCACTGAATTGTTCGGAAAACCCGATCATGGAAAGGCTAAGGTTTCTGATGAGCAGTCCAACATGGAACACCTAGGTAGCAATACTTCGCACATTAAACCTCAACCCGAAGCATTATTTCTGAAGGGTATTCACATTATCGGGGTATATGCTAGTCACCCAATCGACGTGGGTCATGGATTTGAGAATGAAATCAATGTCTAGGTCCCGGATTTGGACTTGATGAACGAAGTAGAGTCTAGGTTAAGGAAAGAATTTGAAAAGAAATTCGAAGAGCAACGCCTCCAACTGGAAGAAAAAGTCAACCTGTTGCAAGCGACCGAGGATTTTGGACTTGGTGCCTACGAGTTAAGCTTGGTATCTGATTTGGTTATTCCACCTAAGTTTAAGGTGCCAGACTTTAAGAAGTATGACGGGACCACTTCCCCTTCTACTCACCTAACTATATATTACCGTAAGATGGTGGCACATTTGAGAAACGAGAAGCTTCTTATTCACTGCTTTTAGGATAGCTTGATCGGGGTAGATCCCCGTTGGTACGCCCAGCTTAGTCGGGAAAACGTGAAGTCATGGAAGGATGTTTCTAGAATTTTTATCGAGCAATACAAGCACATGAAGAATATGGTCCCCAAATAGAATTATGCTTCAAGGTCTGACCTAGGGGCAAGATGAGACCATCAGATAGTATGTCCAGCGACGGAGAGACATTGCAGCTCAAGTTCAACTATCGATCTTAGAAGGAGAAATCACCCGTCTGTTCGTGGACTCACTTCAAGATTTGCTCTATGAGAAGATGATCAGCAACATATCTTTAGGATTTACTGAGTTTGTGAGTAAGACCGAATCCATTGAGGTTACTTTCAAAAGTGGTAAACTTAAAGCCGGGTAATATCTACAAAAATACTAAAAGAATAAAGATCATGAGGTGAATTATGCCAATCAGCACCAGAATCCGAATAATTTTACTATCTCCTCTTCCCAAACTTCATTCGGGAATACACAAGCTTTGAATAGGAGAGAGGGTAGGTCCCCTAAGAAGGAACATGAGAAAGTCTCTTTCACCCCTTTATCAATCTCATATAAGGAGATGTACTCTCAGTTGCACAAGGCGGATTTAGTTCGACCCTATCATGTTACTCCTTATAGCCCGCCTTACCCACCTTGGTACAATTCTAATGCCAATTATGAGTATCATGGTGGAGTCCAGGGGCATACGATTGAGAATTGTGTCGCGTTCAAAAAGATTACGCAAAACATGTTGAACAGTGGGATTTTGAAGCTTGAGGCACCGGATGTGGTAAACAACCCTCTACCTACCCATGACAAGGCTTAGAGAAAAGAGATCTCAACAGATATAAGAAGTTTAATGCATCTCATTTAGTTCGCTTTTCCTTAGATGCATGTTTGCATCAATTTCCTTGCATCGCAGTGTCTTCCTTTTAATTTTTTTCAATCAATCTTGCTATTCTTGGCCCGAGATAACAATGACTTTTGTAAAGGGCATTTATGTTTTTCAATCCAATGAAGATATGTTTTTCTTAATTTCTTTTGTATATACCCTTTTTTTTAGAAATTCTCGGATGTTTAATGCTTGTTGTGTCGTCAATTTAGACACAAAGATTAATTAATATTGTGATTACGATGTAGTATAATTCTGTTTTAAGTTTGTTTTGATTGGAAAGCGTGAAAAGTAAGACTATTACTCTTTCGATAATGTTCGATGATAAGAATGTCCTGAGAAAAAAATTTACTTAACTTTGAGAATTCCAAGAGGTTAAAAAACATTAAAAGCATAAAAAATGAAAAAAAAAGAATGAAAAAGGGAAAAAAGAAGAAAAAGAAGAGAGAAGAGAGGTGAAAAATTGAAAACCCTCACATGAACGAACAATCCAATAAGTCTCGGAGCATCCTGATGGAGTTGTGGGGAAAGAACGAGTCTAATAAGGAGCCAGGTCTCCACCAGTTCGATACCCAGGCGTCAGTGATAACTCTTTGAAGACACTGACACTCTAATAAAGTAATGACTAAGTGCACACATAAACACTTGGAATTCTCAAACTAAAGTACAAGAAAAGACAAATATGAGAACTAGAAGGATTAGTTGTCGGGCGAATCATACGAGTACGATAATCATGAGGATGAACCGAGTGACTTGAATAGATGTTTTAAAATCGCCAAAACATTTCATGGCAAGCCATTAATCACCTAGTGTCGAGTTTTAGACACTCTTGCAGTCGACATCCAAGGAGTTTGTTCATCATTTTCCAAAATTAAGTTTTAATCTTTGAGAATATTTTGAGAGGCGTTATGCTTTTAAAATGTCAACAACTCATTTTTGTGGAAAATTTCATTCATTCAAAAATATTTTTCAAAATACAAGGCTATTGATGCATTCTATCATCTTCGACTAAGTCCAAGAAGAGTGGGGGGATTCTACGATGTGAGGTCTCCTTCAAAAATAGGTCGCATGTCATTTTGAAGTCGTTAAGTGAACTTTTTGAAGATGTTAAAGTGTTAAGAAGTAAAATTTTTAGGGGCAAAAATTATGGGGAATCCAGTGATGATGAGTTTTCTCCGAGGCAAGAATTAAGGGGATGTCTTGGTTGAGCTAAATCCACTATCCAAGAGATAAGAAGTCTACTGATCTAAGGAAAGATCAATGATGTTCTTTCAGACATTTTTTTTGAGTTAAATTTGAACTATGATGTTTAGGGGCAAGTATTTACCCTAGTTTTGAAGTAGAAGAATGCTTATCGAGAACAGTTTTACTAGAGGTCAACTCTCAAAGGGTGGTCTGATTTCCTTGACTTCATTTTGGTCAGCAGAAGTCAACAGTCTCTTTCCATAAAAGAAGATTCCGCGAAGTTGAATGATCGACATGTCCAAGAGCAACCAAATTCAAAGATTAATCCCCAAGAAGAAAATTCACGAATCATACATCATTTTTAGTTAGGCATCCCTAGGGTTAGGGGCATGCAATACATACATGCATGCATCATTCTAGTTAGGCATCCCTAGAATTAAAGGGCATACTAACGCATGCATACATATATTTTTACTTATTTTGGCAGATATCAAGAAGAAGAAAGGAGATTTCAAACACGTGGAAAAGATCTAGAAGAAGTCAAGATGTTTGAATTTATCAGTTATGAAGTTGCGGAAGTTGCGAAATATTATTTAAAAAAAAGTCTTGAAAGTTTGAAGTCTGAAATCTAAAGTTTAAAGTCTGAAGTTGAAAGTTTGATATTTTGATGTCTGAAGTTTCAAGATTGAAGTTTAAAGTTTAAAGTTTTGAAGTTGAAAGTTTGAAGTTGAAAGTTTGAAGTTTGGAAGTTTTAAAGATTGAAGTTTGAAATTTTGAAGTCTGAAGTTTAAAGTTCGAGGCTTTGAATTTTTGAAGGTTTAAAGTTTGAAGTCTGAAGTTTGAAATTTGATATTTGAAGTTTTGAAGTTTTAAGTTAGGCTTTCTTCCGTTGAAGAAGTGAAATATCCTATTTTGAAGTTTGGAGTTTGAAGTTTGAAGTTTGAAGTCTGAAGATTGAAGTTTAAAGATTGAAGTGTGAAGTTTGAAGATTAAAGATTGAAGTTTGAAGCTTGAAATTTGAATCTCGAATTTTGAAGTTTGAAATTTTAAAGTTTGAAGTTAGGTTTTTTTCCGTTAAAGAAGTGACATATCCTATTTTGAAGCTTGAAGTTTGAAGTTTGAAGTTTGAAGTCACGTTTTCTCCTGTTGAAGAAGGAAAATATTCTAGTTTGAAGTTTGAAGTTAGGATTTCTTTCATTGAAGAAGTGAAACATCCTATTTTGAAGTTCGAAGTTTGAAGTCTGAAGTTTGAAATTTGATATTTGAAGTTTTAAAGTTAGGTTTTCTTCCGTTGAAGAAGCAAAAAAAATCATGCATAGAAGTTTTGATGTATTCAGGATTATAAGGCTTAAAGTGTCATTGGAAGGTTCAAAAGTTGCTCGAAATCCCAAAGTGAAATTAAATTTCGCTTCTAAAAATTTTCTTTTGATGTGTGCAGGTGGTCTCAAAATGAAATATCGATCATGGCAAGCTAATAAGGGGATCAAGGAATGGAAGGACTATCAAAATGGCGGAGAAAGAGCTTTCAGATCAGGGTCTTTAAACAGGGAAGTCGGATAAAATTAGTGTTTAATGCCTTTGCTTCATCATTGTTTTACATCGATAAGCAAAGAGGGACAGTTGTAAACACTAATTTTATCCGGGGTTAAAAACACTGTTTTAAATTTTTGTTCCCAAATCAAATAACTTTTTTTTAATTAATATATTTATAAATACATTATCTTTTAAATTTGGGTATATTTCTTTAATTCCAATATATATACATTATAGGTATTACTTTAATATTATCTTATGTTAAAATTATGTACATAAATAAACATATTACTACATTATTTTTACCTTTTATTACTATTTATTTTTATTATTTTCGTTATTATTACTATTTATTAACTTATTATTATTATTATTATTATTATTATTATTATTATTGATTTGTTATTATTAGATTATAAAATAAAAACACAATATATATAATAAACCCAAACAAACCTTTATTACCAGTCCAATAAATAATACAATTAAAGCCCATTTACAATTGAACAGACCCAATTTAAATAATATTACAAGCCCAATATTTAATGAACCCATTACCCCAAACCCAACCGGCTAGTTAAACCCATAACCTAAAAAACCTAATCTGCTGCATCCCACTTTCCTTCTGCGCAGCTTATTTTTAACCATTGGATCTAGATTGGATCCAACGGTTCAGATCGAAAGGAGAAAGGCCGCTTAAATTCCGCACGCGCCACGTGTCGTCCGTCAAGCTTCTCACGCGCGCGTATTATCCATGCGCAAGACCCCTCAGATTCCAGTCGGCTTCTCAGTTTCTCTGATCGACGACCGTTCGATCGCCGGTGATGGTCCCCCATAGCTCCGACGACCACACATGCAACAAACAAAAATTATCATCAGAGTCGTACGGGATTATCAACATTTTTAGTACTATTTCAAAGCATAAACATCAATTCCAAAGACAAACCAACAAACATATCAGAAATTTCAAAGGCATCTCGACAAAATCAGAGCATTACAACAAAGTTTTCAGATCAAATGCAGCCAAAAACCATCAGAACCAATAGGAAATTAGCGTCATTTTTCTCTTGTAACCATTTGGCTATAAAACCGAAAGGCAACAATATTGTAAGGGGTTCCTCCCCCGTTTTCAGAGATCAATAAACAACAACATTTAGAGGTATAGCCTCGGTTTTTTTGTTTCGCATGCATTTAGGGAGAGGAAACCAAAGCTTAGACACTTTTTTTTCTTCTTTTTTGAGATTCAGTCGAGCCTTTTCAACTTCTCGCTCCGGCAACAATCCTTACACCTTCGGGCCGTCATTGGTGAGCCGAGGAGAAGGAGAAATCGTGTGCCTTCCGTGTTTTGTTCGTAACCAAAGAGGCCATTTTTTATTCCTCTCGAAGCCTCTCTGATTTTGTTTTTTACACAAGAAAAAGGAGGTTACTTTATTGGATTTTGGGGTTTTAATATCGAAAGGAGTTTTTGGTTTATGAGGGTTTTGAAAAGAAGCTTTTGGGGTCGTTTTTGTATCGCCGGCCATCACTGGTGGTGGTAGGATTCTGAGTTTAGCGGCGGAAGCGAAGAACACGCATCGTGTTCTTGGGATTTTCTGGGTTCCTTGAAGAACAAATGAGAGCATCTCTCATTTTCTCTTTTGTTTCGATTTAAAAATGAAGGGAAAGGGAGTTTCTAATAATTTAAATGTGTTATATACCCTCCTTTCATTTTACAAACGGTTTTATTTTATTTTAGAACCTTTCGTGTCCAAATTATCATCCCCGCAGTCCCTTGTTTTTCTTTTGGTTTTACAATTTCATCATTGATTCGATAATAGTCATTTTAATAGAAATGGTGTTATTGTCTTTGGTCCCTCCGCGTATTTATGTTTTTTAGGCCCTTCCCCATCTCATAATAACATTCTGAGGGCTTAAATGTTTTTAGATCTTTTTATTTTAGCCACTGATTCGAGCTTAAAAACTTATTTTCTTCTGATTTAGTTTCGAAACTTTGTTTTTATTTTATTTTAGCCATTTACAGTGTTGTTTTTTATTTCTTACTTGTTTATATATTGGCATTATTTGCATTTTTTTATTATTGTTCATATTTTATTTTGTTGCATTTTATTTGTGACATGTATTTATTTTGTTGTATTTGTAATTATTTATTCCATGTATTTTATTTATGTTCTTACTTTATCATGCCTTTATTTTTATTTTTGTCATACATATTTTGTTTATCCATGCTTTTATTTTATTGTTCATATGTGACATGTATTTTATTATCATGTATTTATTTTTTTACAGATTTTATTTGTGCCATGAATTTTGCGTATTTATGTATTATATTATGCATTTATTTATCTATTTTGAATATAGCTTATATTATTTTATTTTGCTAAGTTACATTCGACACGTCAATAATTAATGAATTTAATTTCAAACGTCTTTATTCGGTCGTAACGGGCTTGTGTTCCGAAGTTTTGGTCGTGGTGTATACGTTACCTTCGAATAAAGACACGGTAAAAAAATAAAATTGAATTCGAATATTTAAACAAATATTAATTTAAAGGCATCTTTAATCCGTAAAATCCAAAATTAATTAAGCGGTTAATTTGATAAAGGTGCCAATTTTGAGCGGTTTTAAACCCTAAACCTATTTTTAAACCGTAACCGACTCTCGAACCCCTCTTTTTCGAATCTTTAGTTTTTACGGTGTCCGGCCTACCAAAGTGGTCGGTGACGACTCCACCCTTCTCAAAATCTTTTCTAACCTTTTTAAACCCAATATTTTAAAATCATTTTCACCCGTTTTTTATTTATTTTAAATTCAAAACCCTAATTTTCAAATTCTCAATTTTTATCTTAATTTTCAAAATCCCTAATTTTTAAGGCTAAATTCTCCTTTTCAATTTAAACCTAATCTTCAATTTTTCAAGACCTAATTCCCTCATTTTTGAAGTTTTCACTAGTGACCTTCCTTTTACATTACACCTACCATTTTTAATTACACTTCTTTATTAAAATTTTAAATTAGCGAAAGGGTCGCTACAGGGGTCATGCGTTGCGACATACGCTTGAAGAGAGGAGTCTCCCATCACGATATACGCTCGAAGAGAGGGACCGTTCAATATGGCATACGCCCGAAGAGGAGAGTCATGCTTTGTGACATACGCTCGAAGAGAGGGTACCCACCAAGGTATACGCTCGAAGAGTGAGACCGTCAGATGCTGCAATGATCAGAAATCAGAGCATCTTCAACATTTCAGATTTGGGGTTTCATATAGGAGAGACTCAAGTCGAAGACTTTTGCGAAGAGCTTTATATAAGAAAGGCTCAAAGATTTTCAGAGGTTGGCTCTATATAAGAAGGACCAACATTTCAAACAGTTCAGAGCTTAAAGTTTCACAGAGGGGAGGACTCATAGCTCAAAATCTTTAAATTTGCTCGAAATATCCAAGTAGGGGAATTTAAGTTCGCTTTTGATAAATGTCTTTTGATGTGCGTAGATGTTCTCAAGTTGAAATATCATTCGTGGCAAGCTAATCAGGGTTTCAAGAGACAAAAGGGCTATCTGATTTGTGAAGAAAGGGCTTTCAAATCAAACTCTCCAAACAGGAAAGTCAGACAAAATTAGTGCTTATTGGCTTTGCTTTATCATTGTTTTACAACGATAAGCAAAGAGGGACAACTGTAATCACTAATTTTATCTGAGGTTCAAACCCGGATTTTACTTTCCACTCGAATATTGGACTTATAATTATCAATCAAAAATTGTAAAAAATACTATATGCATTATTTCCCTTTAGTTTTGTAAATATATATATTTTGATATATTTGTTATTTTGTTTAAAGAAAAAAAATTCAAAAATATATTTATCTTCGGAAAGTTTGTTTTTATTATTTAAAGCCTTATTCCTTTTATTATTATTATTATATTACTATAATTTAATTTTATTATCGCCGTAATTGTTATATACATATATTTCTTATTTATTTATTTATTATTGTTATTATTGTTAATTATTATTATATTTATTATTTTATTACTATTATATTATTTATTATTATTATAAGTTAAATAAATAAAACTCATTTCAGATTAAAATAAATAAGCCCACTAAAATTGATTTATAACAGTCCAATTACATTTAGGTTCATTATAATTACAAGCCCAGATTAACTACAAAGCCCGTCTTACATTAACCCTTAGCCCAAAACCGGTTACAAAGGAAACCCTAACCCTTATTATTTCCACGCGCAGCCAATCCTGGGCCATTAGATCTGACCGTCGATCTAACATCCAGGATCATCAGGAGAACGTTTGGAGCATCACGCACGCATGCGCCAAGGAAGAGAGCTCTCACTCGCGGCTCTTCGGGTATCCAGGCGCCTCATCGGTCTCCACATGCAGCACAGTGCGCCGCTTCAGCTACCCGAAGACTCTTCATTTCCTGCGGACGATCGGCGGATGATCGACATCGGTGGTCCCCCTCTCCCAAAATTATACACCTCACAAGAAAATACACCAAAATTGTCAAAACAGGGATACAACAAATTGCCAAAAAGTGAACCAAAAATGGCAAAATTCAGAGGATTACAACAGACCAGGGAACCCTTTCAGAATCGCACATGAATACAGCCAAAAAGGACACGAAAAGGAACGATTTTTAATCCTTTTTTAAATGTAATCAGATGGAAGTATATAGGGATAACCCGAACGTTTGTATGGTCATTCGATCAATAATCAAAAAAACTTTTCAAGGTAGCTTTTCTTTTCTCTGTTTTTTCGGCATGCATCTAAAAAAGGAAAGTCTTTTTACCTTCTTTTCTTCGATCACGACTCCGACTCAAGCGATAAGCCCTTCCGATTTCTCTCCTGAGATCGTGAACGGTGAGCTTGAGTAGAGCGATTCGTCTTCTTTTTCTCTTTTCCTCTCGGTTCCGTTTTTAAGAAAAGAATTTTGGGGTTTCTTTTTTATTTCGGTTTTCAGATCCTATGAGTTTTTTCGCGTTTCGAGTCTTGTAAGGAGGGGAAGGTCTTGTTTTCACATAACTGACCGCCTTAGTCTGTGGCCCATACGACCTAAGTCAGATGATTGGAGGAGATTTCTGGGTTTAGGGAGACTTCTTTCTTCCTTGTTCTTCATTTCTCAGAAAAACTTTCAAAGTTCTTAATGTTTCTGGGTGAAGAACATGGACGAAACAGAGCTTCCCTCTCGTTTTTTTTTTTGTCTAAAAGGGGGCTGAAATGTGTTTTTTTTTTAGAAAATATGTTTATACTCTGGTCCTTTTAGAAAATGGGTTAATCACGGTCATTAAACCCCTCCATGACGCCTTTTTTACACTTTGGGTCCTCGGATCTCTGAAATGTTTTGTATTTTGATCACATTTACGATTATAATTGTTTTAATCCCTTTGGTTTAATCATCTATAGGTCTCTCCGCCCTTTTGAGTCTTCTCTCAGGTCATTCCTCGTCCTCAAATGATGTTGTGAGGGTCTGGAGGTTTTAGAATTATTTCAATATAGTCCTGATTCGAGGATAATCCTGGTTTATTGTTGATTCAGTCCCTCGTTTTTCTAGTTTTCTAACAAATTCAGCTCTTTGTCTTTACTGTTTTTTACTTTGGTCCTCTCCCAGTGGTTGTTTTATCTCATACATTTTATTTTATAGTCATTTAACTTATGTTGCTTATTTATTTATTGTATTGTGCATTTACTTTTCATATTTTATTATGTTGTATTTATCTTTATGCATCATATTCGAATCGAAAATACAACCAACACCTTAATTAATGAATTAATTAATTCTTTACTCGGTCGTAGCGGGTTCGTCACCAAGCGAAATGGTGGCGGTTTATGCGTCTATCTCCGAGTAAAGTGCCATTAAAAATACCAAAATTTTTAAATAAATAATCGATTTAATGTCACTTCGAATCAGAAATTCCAAAATTAAGTTAAGCGATATTTCGTTAAAAGGTACCAATTTTGGACGGTTCAAAAACACCCTCTCGTTTTAACTGTAACCGACTCCCGAACCCTTTTAGGTCCAAATCTCCGATTTTATGGTGTTTGGTCTACCAAAAGTGACCGATGGCGACTCCACCCCTTTTTAACCAATTTTTAACCCTTTTTTCCTAAATTCCCCTTTTTAATTTCAAACCCTAATTTTCGAATCAAAATTCCAAATTTTAAAACCTAATCCCCATTCTTTTATCCCTAAAATTTCAATGTTTTTAATCCTTAATTTCAAATCCAACCAATTATTTAAATCTTTTCCCAAATTCTTTTTAGGTGTTTTCAAACCCTAATACTTATTTTTAATTTTAAACCCTAATTTTGGTTTATTTAAAACATAACCCTTATTTTCCTAGAAATTTTCATTAGTGACCCTCTCTTTTAACTACAATTCCTCTTCTTTATTAAACTTTAAATTTTTGAATTATTTAAAGGGTCGCTACATCTTTACAGAACTAAACATTTTGCAGTAAAATTGAAGCATTTTCTTCGAACACCATGCCATTGCCAAGATATGGAAACTAAACCTTCTCTCTATCCTCTCTTCCATGACCCCTCTACTTTCAGAGTCAAACAGGAATCAAATATTGTATACTCCATTCTCTGTAACAACTCAACCAAAAACGAACACAATACGCTTTGAGCAAAACAAAACTCGAAAACGTTTACGCAGAAAAAAGAGAAATTAAAATCTGGAATTGATGATACCAACAACTCAATAAACCCGAATGTCGATACCAAGACTGCTCAATAGCTTCCTAGAAGACTTTTCATCAGCACGGCAACGAAGCCATAGGCATGAAAGTTTGGACATAGCTGCGTGACTAGCAAGCTGCAACTTGCCAGACAGGCTTCCCTCACCCAACATCTGTTCACTCAACATGTCTGTATTGAAGCTAGCATCATATCCATCGAGGTCCAACTCTGTTACAATTACTACAGAGTCATCATCGAAGATTGTTGTATCCTGTTTTGGCGATACAGTTACAGTTTTCTTTACTATCATGCAGCAAGAGCTTACGGGCATTCCATTATTTTTCACCTTATGAAGATAATACTCTTGAACAGCCTACATTCAACAGAAATAGATAATATGAATCACAAAAGTTTCAGAAGTTATCGGCCACTCTATAAGCGCAAAACAACATAAATCCAATAGGCAATACCTGCTGCTGTGCAGGAGCCAGAAGTACCCTGGGTCTGATAGATCTCACATATTCATAAGCTGCATCGGGTGTCATATGCCTATGTTCCACCTGTGTTGTATATATACATATACACAAACTTTTTTAAATCATAAACTTGGAAATTTTTTATTCAACTTTTAACTCGGAACATACCAGGTAGCAGAGGACAATGGTCGTGCTGCGCCCACGACCAGCCTTGCAGTGAACATAAGTGGTATTTCCAACAGATGCATTCTCTTCATAGAATAGAAAACAAGTAAATGTGCTACCACTTACAAGAAAAGAATACACCCTGCAAACAATAAAGACTGGAAGAAACGTACCATGTATGAAACCTACGGCTTGGCAAATATCGGTAAATGATGGAGCAAAAAGATAGTCTCGTGTAGGAATCACTAAATGATTGATGTTATGAGCCTATCGAACAAAATTAATGAACATTTGAGCTTTGAAGCATATCTATGACTGAATAACAAAATGGTTTGAAATAGAAAATTCGAAAGTAACAAGCAGAATTTCTAAAACGCTTCTTCACTGAAAGAAATTGGCCTCCTTAACCTGCAAATTGGAGATATAAAAAAAAATATAGCCCATTGATTCTTTGGTTCTTAGCATACCTAAAATACAGACTAGTATCTTGAAGATAAAGACGAAACCGTGTTCAACTTAAAGGGCTCTTCTTCAATATCTGAACTTCCCACTAGCGAAAAGATTGCTCAGGTTAATTAGTTTTTCAAGGTCGAGTACGTATATTTCCAACGAAACAACTCTTATCTAAATTTTTAATATTATATTATTATTCATTTGAACATATATCACATTCCAACTCTTCATCTA
Organism: Abelmoschus esculentus; assembly: GCA_035048815.1. NCBI lineage: Eukaryota > Viridiplantae > Streptophyta > Magnoliopsida > Malvales > Malvaceae > Abelmoschus > Abelmoschus esculentus. The sequence continues at coordinate 2,373,711 of JAUCBN010000026.1, read as the reverse complement.
CAGAATAATCAGCATAGATGCCGATAACAAAAGAGCACTCACATGATATAGCGATGTCGGGACCAAAGTCTCATATGGTTCATTTAATGTCACAACTCCAGAGACATCAAGATCCTTCAAGCGGGGAACATCGGCAGGGAAAGGCACGGCGCCTAACAAAATAAACTGAATTCAAGGCAGTGAGATAAAAAGAATTTAACAGATAACCATAAAACATGCATAAGTAACTTTCCTTTTCGGTATAATTAAACCATATATGAGCGTTGGCAAACCAAACACCTAGGATTCCAGGAAACTATGCTAAATTATTCAACCAGAAACACATGCTAATTAGATAAAAAACCTTACTCCCTACACAAATGGCAACAAAAACAGTTCAATAATCCATGGTTTTAAGGCATAATTCACTATATTTTTTCAAAATATGGGAAACACAAATCATAGAAAAGGTTAAATTATACCTCATCAACTCTATCCCACCACCTAAATTCAGACTGGATCTTGTTCCTGACAAGATTATATAACAAAGTTGGATAAAAAAGAGCCCTTGCTCCTGCTCCCACCAAAACCCTCTTTGCATCCCAAACAACCAAGCTATCTCCACACAATTGACTCTGATCTTGATCCTGCTGCTCCCCTTCCTTCAATTCTTCAATATGCATCTCTTGTCTTCCTTTCTCTCGATTAATTAACAAAAGACACAGACGTTTACAAAAGGGATGAGATTTACCCTTGAACCCTAAAATTACACCAGAACACTCAAATTAACAAGAAAATAAAAGCACCCTTCAACTTTAATTACCAATAACCGGAAACTTCGATGGAAATCAACGAAAAACAAAAATGGCCATCAACTCTAACAGGTGAAAACTTCAATAGAACAACAGAAATTAAGATCTTTAAGCAATATCCATCTATGGGAAGATGAAAACATGTTTGACCTAGAAAAAAAGCATGAAAATTAAGATAAAATAAAAGGGGGAAAAGAAAATTTTTGTGAGGGGAGAGGAAGGAAAGAAAATAAAGAGGAAATGGCAACAGAAATGAATTCGAAATTGAAGGATTTAAGAGGCAAAGCATTATTTTTTGCCCTTTTCTTGCAGACTTGGTTACTTTTGTTTTTCCTTTCCTTTTCTCCAACAAACTCCTAGGAAAGTAACGCTTGGTAGTTTAGATTTGGTTTATTAGGTAATTAACTTCTAATCTCCTTGATTAAGGAAAATCAAAAACCTAAAGCCAGTCGCCGCAGCGGGGATCTTCTTAAACGACGACGTTATTAGGGTAAAGTGATGACGTATGGAGTTGGTGAACCAATAGGAATTGTGGGATGTTATTTGTATAGAATATAATTTTAATCTGATATAAAGTTGAAAATATTTTTAATATTTTATTAAATAATTATTTTAATTTATATTTTGTAAATAATATTAATTTTTATATTTTATTTTAGGTTAATATGATTTTTCATCAACGAATTATTAAAAAACGGATGATAAAAAGTTTGAATTTTTTTTATATTTTTTTATTTTATAAAATTTATTTTTTTATTGACATAATGTTTTTTAAGTTAACACATTTATTTATATAATATTATTATGTTAATTTATATTATTTATATAAATTTATCACATCATTTTAAATTATTTATCGATAATTAATTAATATTTTTATCTATAAAAAATAAATTAATTAAAATAAAATATTAAAAATTAAATTATTAAAAAATAAAATAATCATTTAGTCCAAGGTTAAGAATTTTTTATTTTACACTTTTTTAATTTGATAAAATAATTAGATTGCTGACAAAGTGGACGATGCATTTATTAATATAATTAAGTTCAAAAAATAAAATAAAATATTTGGTAGGTCATTTTATGTTATAATTAAAAAATTAAAATTAAAATACTTTTACTTATGAAATAACGTTTTATAATTTAATTCAAAGATAATATAATTATATATAATTTAGTCTAATAAACAATAATATGTTGTAGCTATCAAATTGGTAGTTGGTTTGAGTTCATATGTCTATCTATATATATATATATATTGGAGAAAGTTGGAGTGGTTGTTGGATGTTCAAAAGTTATGAAGTAATTGGATTTATTTGTAATTGTTTGTAAATTATGTATATAAAAAAGATGAAATTTAAATTTAAGATAAATTAAAATATAAATATTAAAAATAGAAAAAAAAATTATAAATAAAGCAACATTTAGTGTGAAACTTTTGGGATGATCCAATTTAAAATTAAATGTTAAAATATAATGATTTTTAGTTATATTTTAGTTTTTACGTCAATTTTTACAATATAAATGAAAAAATCGCATGTGTACATGATGTTGTCGAGAAATTTTGATGAATAATGAAGTTGGGAGAAAAATGGAGAAAATAAGTATATTTAAAAAATATTTAAGAGAATAAACTAAAAAGAACAGTGTTCCTTGGATCTCGTCACCTGCAGGTGGCGAGGTTCATGTATACCGTTGATTTCAGTTTAATCCAACATTTAACATGGACCTTGCCACCTGTAAATATCGAGGTTTACGCACCTCGTGACTATTCATTTTGGCCTATTTTTCAAAAAAATACCCCGAGCTCACCTATTTTCCTAAATATAACTCTAAACGTCATTATTCTCTTAAATTTCTGGACATTGTCCCTATATATTTTAAAATAGAGAATATCACCTGCATGTAATGTTTTTCTCCTAAATCGACATTTGTAATTAGCGTTTTATCCCTTGTATTATAGCTTTCGACCTATATTCAAAAATAAATTTTAAAAAATCTTATTTTTCTATATAAAATCTCTAAACACCGTATAAATTCAACATTCAGCCCATAAACTTATTATCGAATTGTCAACTCTATTATAAAAAAATCAATTTGAACTGAGTTTTTATTATTTATTTTAGAATTGATATTTATTATTTATAAATAATAATAATAATAATAATAATAATAATAATAATAATAATAATAATAATAATAATAATAATAACTCAAATAGCCAAAGCAACTTAAAATAGTATAAAAAACATTAGTTATTTTTCTCTGCTTGAAAGTTAATTTTTAGAAATATTTATGAGAAAAAATTAGAATAATTTATTTTGTTAAAATAAGATAAAAGTATCAATATAAAAAAATATAAAACTAAACTAAAATAAAAATGAATAATTCAATCAACAAGTTTTATCTAAATGATAAATAATTTGACATCGCTTAAGCAGGTTTCGAATTTAAAGCCTTATACGTAAAAAATTCTCGTTAACAAACTCATCTATTAAAATTAAATATGCGTCGTGAATTGATATAAATTAATTAAGGTAAAATTTTGGAAATCGAAGAAAAAATAACAGGACAATTCAAAAAATCTAAGATGCCCTAGAATCACCCATCAACCAATGTCTTGGACCTGAAACAAAATGGTCACTCTCTTTCACACTTCACTCAAAGCTTACTTATGTTTACAAGAAACAAATTAGTTGTATCGTTTCATAGAAAATCATATAAACAAATGAACTAAGTTGGAAAAGAACATGCAGATTCAATGTTTCAACAAGTCGATCGGACAAAATTCCGAACCATAAGATCACGGTTGTCGATCATATTGATTTCGACATTGCTATGGATATCTCATTCTCATCCATAAATCAAAGCAAAACATCAAAGTAAAACTCAGTCAAATATATGGTTCTGCATAAACTTGATCAAAGAAAGAAAGAACTCTTATTCTCAAATTTTAACTGTATAGTGTATAATGTTAAGACATGATTTTCATCTGAAAACTTTATTACCAGATGTGTTGATCCCTTTTGATGAATCAATTGATGTTGTTCTTGGAAGGCCAATCTGCTGTCTGAACTTGGCTATGAACTCACCAGCCTTCCTATCAACCTCATAACTATCGCTTCCCACTACACCGAAAGCCCTGGACATGGTTTCTTCACCTGAGCTTACTTGAAAATCTTCATCCTCTCCCTCCGACTCCGAATTCTCCGAACACTCTCCTTGTTCCAAGCTCAGGTTCTTAGAAAATATGGGGTTTTGTGTGTCTGAATTACCTCCAAGATACTGACTTTCGAACCCAACCTTGAGATTAGAATGTGCAAATTTCAGCTCACTTTCACCTTTGGAACACTCGAACCCCATTGTCAACTTCCCATTAGTATGATTTTCCCGCTTCTCTCCGGCATTCCGATTCCCTCTGGTACTGCCACTACCTCTAGAGGTCCGAAACGTCCAGACCAACTTTCCTCTCGAGGAAGCTTTAGAGGGAGCTGCAGGCTTTGTATCAAATTTCAGGGGGTAACCTGAAATCCGTTCTTTAGTAGTACTACTTGAGACATCACTATACTTCAGTTCATCCTCGAAGCATTTCCTCGACCGAGTCCCCAACAAGGAGCCATCACTATACTTCTGAGAATGCGATGCATTCACCGATGCTGGAGGAATAGACCGGCGGGGACTCCATCCCTTGAGGGATTCAATCATTTTCGAATTCGGTGATTTGAATGAACTACAATGCGAGGAAGATAAGCTACTCGGTGAATGTGAACTAAGTTGGGAATGTGAAGACCGTGATTTGAGAGATTCAAATAGAGTTTCATCAACCGAGAGAGGCCTAAAATGAGAAGGCCGAGCAGCACCACCATCACCAACTCTTTGCCTCATCCTTACCGATCTCGACCGCCAAGCGATCGGAGAACACAAAACTTCACTCTCATTATACTTCCCCTCTAAAATTTCAGACCCTAAATCACTAAACCTCTCACCTTCACTCTTATCAGAACTATCAGACGAATCCACCACACTTGAACCAGAGGACTCAATAGACCCATTACCAAATTCAGGACCAACACGACTTTCAACCCTAGATTTTAAGCTCCTAACAGGCAACCCCAAGGGTTTATGGTCTACAAACGAACCCGATTCACAATATGGTTGAGCCAATACAACCATGGGTTCCCCTTGAACATACTTTGAACTCCAAGCTTGAACAACATTTCCCTCTAAAGGGTTCTCAAAGCTACCATTTTTAACATCAAAAAACCCAATTTTACCCTGTTCATTACAGTACATGGAATGATCAAAACCATCTTCAAAAACAGATGAAAAACTGGAAATTCCAGAAGCAAACGAGTGAGAATCATCATCATAACTAACATTATCAACATTTCTACGACCAAACACGCCGTAAGAAACAGCAATGCCGATGAACAAAAGATGGAGGAGTTCCCAAAACTTGTTGAGAACTGTTTGGTTGATGAAATCCGGAGGTTGGGACGGGAAGAATGGGATTGCAATGAGAAAGAAGGTGAAAAACAGGAACTTACAATGAAAGCGGTTATTACTGGTATCTTTTCTGGGTATGGTGTTAGCCTCGGTGGAGGGTCTGGTCGTGAAGGAAGGGTATGAATCCGTCATTGTTGGACAGAAGCTTCTGTGATTCAGCTTGTTTTGTTGGTGGTTCTCTTGCTTCCTTTTGGTTGAAAACGAGGATAAAAGAGGATACTAAACGATACTTTGATTGATTGAAGAAACGAAGACTTTGAAAACAAGGAAATAATAGTTCCGTTGCAAAGAGAGTAAAGTGAGATTAAAAAATAAAATAATAATAATAATAATGTATAAAGATAATTTTAACTCTTAATATTTATAATTTTTATCGTTTTGACTCTTATTCTTTTTTGGAATAAATTTAGTCCTTAATCTATATCTTTTATATAAATAGCTTATTTTTTAACTACATGATAACTAGACTGTTAAAAATCTAACAATAACGATATATCATATGTATATGATAATATATTTTAGATAACATGACGTCTAACCTATCAAATACATATATATATGTAAAATATAATTTTGTTCTAATATAAAATATAAAATAATTAAAATTTAAATAAAATATTAAAAAATTAATTAATTCTAAAATAAAATGCTACTAAACATTCTCAACCATAACTACGATAGAATCAAAATCCTATCTCATCCTTAACTATAATAGAGTTATTTTTTCATATTTTTTTAAGATAAGACTTTGACTCTATCGTAGTTAGGGTTGAGAATGTTTAGTAGCCTTTTATTTTAAAATTAATTAATTTTTAATATTTTATTTAAATTTTAATTATTTTATATTTTATAGTAGAATAAAATTATATTCCATATATATATATATATGTATTTGATAAGTTAGATGTCATGTTATTTAAAATATATTATCCTATGCATATAACATGTCATCATTGTTAGATTTTTAACGGTCTAGTTATCATGATAGTTAAAAAATAAACTATTTATCAAAAAGATATAGGTTAAGGGCTAAATTTATCCTAAAAAATAAGGATCAAAACAACAAAAAATTATAAACGTTAATGGTTAAAATTATCTTTATACCTAATAATAATTTAATTCTCAATTTAAATAAATTTATATATGAATAAATTATGGCACTTCTCAAGTTTTTTTTTAGTACTAGTACTTCTCAAATTTAGATCACTTTTGAAGAATCATTCAATGAGTTTAGAATTATTAATCTAATATTTTTAATAATTTTTACGTATAAAAAATTGTTATTAGACTTTTCAGTTTATTGATAACTTCATAATAGTATTATATTATATGTTTTTTATTTTAATTATTATTTGTATTTGGGATAATTAAGTAATAATTCTAGATAGTTTTGTATATTTTTTATAATTCACTTCCATACAATTATTTATTGATTTTAACAATATTTAATAAAAAAATTGTTTGTTTGTTTTTTTTTTGACAGGTAACAAGTCGTCTAAGTAGATTTTGTCACAGCAAAAGAAGAAGACAATAGCGATTCCATATTATCAGATATTGCCGCGTTGATGAATAAACAGATCAAAACCAAACCTAGACAAAACATAGCATCACGCCCTTTAAGACGAAAGTTATTGCCGCTGAGGCAACATTCAAATCTTCATATATGGAGTGCTACGTAAAGAAAAAAATGAGCTAGATTTTTTAAGATAAACTAAAAAACAAAATAAAGAAGAGTAAGGAAAGTCATAGTCAAAGCCACGTGAAAGAAGTCTACTAAAAATAAAATAAATGTTTTTTATTTATGTAATAAAATTGTATTTTATTTTAAATTGAATTTTTACCTTTAAAAGATTTGACCTAGGCTTAACTTATAAATACCAGACCCTAGGTCGATAGCAAGGGATCGAGGCAGTCAACTACGAATAGTCAACTTGCCGTCCAAACATAACTCCACTGAAGCAGTCAAGGCAACCCTTCAGCGACTCGTAGGAACGACAACCTTGACTTTGCATTGTAAGGATAAGACAATTGCATTTTGATTCCATATTACGAAGTATTCTAACCTAATCTATTTCTCAATCTTGATTTCTTGATTGTTTACTTTTATTGCTTTAGTTATTTTTATTAGTTTAATTCCAAAACAAAACAATTTTACTTATGCATTTAATTTTTCTCTATGCATGAACAATAAGTTATATAAGTAAAACCAGTCCTCGAGGGATCGACATTTTTTATATTATAACTTGTCAGGTGTATACTTGTACTACAAGGGGGTAAGTCTATATACGCGAGACACCTATAATCTAAGAGAGACGAGAGAGTATAAACTAAAAATTTTAACAATTTACTATTTTTTAACATGATATTATTTGATTGTTGAAATTTTTATTTCAAATTCAATGAATATATATTAATTATTGGCTTAACTGTATAGGTGCATAACATTTTTTTCAGTTACGTGTTCAAACTATTTTTTAGGCAAATTAAGTGCTTAATGTTTTATTTCGTAACCATTTAAGGTTCTCCGTTAATTCTCACCGTTAAAAGGACACATGTCAGCTCTTGAAAATTTTAAAATTATATTAAAAATAAATAAAATTACTTAATTTATAGAAAATCTCTAATTTTTTTTGATTTCACAAAACAATCCCAAATTTTAAAATTCTTTAATCTTTAAATCTAAGTCTTAATTTAGGCTAATTTCGTAACCCATTGTCATGTCATAGTCCACCACATTGGTCCTTGAAACTTATGATTATTTCCCCGCCATTTTGTCATTTGAAATTGACTGATATCGTACAAAACGTCAAAATTAGTGAACGGTTCCTTTGAATAATTCACGACAAACAACAAGACAAACGATGAAAGACATGTAGGTTGATCGGTGCGGAAAGGACGCTTCATTTCATCGAAGAGAGTGGTCGGATTTGAGTGTTTATGGATTTTGAGGACTGTTTTGAGAATATTTGAAAATTTCAGGATTATTTTATTTTATTAACTTTATTTATTTTGGATATAATTTTAGAATTTTCAAGAGATGACACAAGTCTTTTAACGATGAAAATTAACGGATAACCTTAAATGGAATGAAACTTATGCATTTAGTTGACCCGATAAATGATTCGAGGACCTAACTTAAAAAAAATATAATTTTGGTACCTATTTCACGTTTAAGCCTTAATTATTTGAAGTTATTACTGACTTTATAAATGCTTAAATTCTAATTATGAAACAATAAAGTATACACAAAATTCAAAACTTGATCATAATGGAAGGACTAAATTAATTTGGCCACTGCTTTTGTAATGGGCAAACAATGTTATTGTTGATAATTTTTTTGAATCAAGCAAATATACTTCCTTTAGTCAAAAATGGCATCCTCCAACATAAGAGGTTCAATACAAGAAGAAACATTAAAAGAAAAATAAAAAGATTTAATCAAATCTAGTGCCAATGAGCAAGCTTATAATCAACCTTATTCGCAATACGACTAACATGAGAAACACTAATGGATGGATGCAAATGAAGAAAACAATGAACTTCCATAAGATGAGAGGTAGCAACCGAGAAGTCTAAAGAATCAACCTTCAAGTTATTGTTGATACCTTTCAAAAAAAAACCGGGGATTTTTTTTAAAAGGGTAAATTACATAGACGACCATTTAATTATGATGTTAGTGTTAATTAGATTATTATATTTTTAATTTTGATAAATATATAAAATAACTATTAAAATGATTCTAATATAATCATATGTCATTAAAATTTGAAGAAAGGGTGATGTATAGTTAAAAAAATATAATTACACATTTAATCTTTATTTCTTATATATTTTTTTAAATTCGATCTTTATTTTATTTTTAATAAAATAATTTGATTATTTAATTAGGTGGTGACATGTATCATCACCTTATTGAAAAATTCAAGTTAATTTTTTTTTTAATCAGGTGATGACATGTATCACTACTTATTTAAAAGAGTAAAAACACATTCATGTAAGACTATTTGAGAGGGAAATCGAACCCCTAATATGCTTGAGGTATAAGTAGGGGTGCTAAACGAGTTGAGCAACTCGTGAGTTGCTCGAACTCGATTCGGTCAAAACTTGATAAATACTCGACTCGAATTATTTGATTCAAACTCGACTCGATACCTTAATGAGTTAAATCGAGCAAAGTCTAACTCGACTCGATAAGTTCGCGAACAGCTCGTTAATTTTTTAAAATATTTTTTAGTAATTACTTTAAAATATTTTCATTAAAAAATAAATCTAAATAATAATTATTAATGTGTGAATTGTTACTTTAATTTTAATATGCTAGTTTGGTGTATATATGGATCGTTACTTTTGAATTTAGACATTTAAAAACATTTTATACACTCTTTTAATATTTTTGGTTAAATTTGTTAATTTATGTTAATATTAAGTCTCATATAGTAATATTAAATTTTACTTTTAGTTAAAAATAAGGTAAATTTTTTAGTTAGTTTAACAAGCGACGAGTCGAGTTGAGCAATAAAATATTTTAACAAACACGAGTCGAGCAATAAAATTTTTTAATGAGCACAAGTCGAGAAATACCTAACTCGTGATCGGCTTACTCAATAATAGGTATAAATATTGTGTTAACCACTATACTAAACACATCTTTGTGTTATAAATCACTAACATCAATATATGTATTGTTATTGTATATATTTATTCTTTTAATTTCATACATAATTATATATATATATATATTAAATTTAGTTAAAATATTAATTAAATTATTTTATGTATAGTAAATTAAAATTTTTAAATTATAATAAAAATTCATTTAATAAATCTTAAACCTTAAACCTTAAATGAATTTTTATTATAATTTGAAAAAATTAAATAATAATAATAATTTAATTAATAAATCATAAAACCTAAATTCTAAACCCTAAATACTAAACCCAAAAGTAAACTCCAAATTCTAAATCTTAAATAAATATTTATTATAATTTATTTTTTAAATTATAATAAAAAATCATTTAACGAACTCTAAATTCCAAAACTAAAATTTAATCGTTAAAAAATCATTTAACGCTTAAGTTTCAGCATTCATGGTTTGACGTTTGAGGTTTAGAATTTTAATTTTATTAAAGAATTTTTTAATGTGGGTTTTAACCCTTAAGGTTTGGGGTTTGTTGTTTAGAGTTTAGGATTTAAAATTTATTAAAAAAATTAGTATTGGGGTTTAACACTTAAGGTGTTGAGTTTGTTGTTTATAGTTTAGAATTTATTAAATATTTTTATTTAGCTTTTAGGTTTTAACGTTTAAAGTTTGGGATTTACAGTTAAGTTTTAGGTTTCGTTAAATAAATTTTTATTATAATTTAATAATTTTAAATTTTAAGCATATTTATTTAAAGTTTAAAATTTAATGTTTAGGGTTTTGAATTTTAGTATTTAGAGTTTGTTAAATAAATTTTTATTATATATAATTTAAATATTTTTAATATATTATATAAAATAATTTAATTGATATTTTAATTAAATTAAAAATATAAAAAACAATAATATACATTGATTTAGAGGTTTATAACGTAAAGATGTATCTGGAGCATCGGTTAACACATTACTTATTCTTTAGGTATACTTGGTGTTGACTCTCCTCTTAAGTAATGTTCTATACTGATGAAAAATATTATCATCTGATTAAAAAATAATTAAATTAAATATAAAATTAAAATCAAATTAAAAATATATAAATAACAAAATTTAAATATGTAGTTGTATATATATATATATATATTTAACTCTAAATACTTCCTCAATTAAATTTTGGAGATAAATAATTATTTTTGAATTTTTTAATAATTATGTGAGATATTTTAAAAAAATAAAAGTATAGTTGTATCCTATGATTAGGAGAAATTATTCTATGGACCGGTTCTACCACGTCATCCATGGTCATTAAGAATAAAAAATAAATCCACGTCATCATTTTTTACACATCATCTGCACACTCATAATTTTAATTTCCAAATCATCTCTCTAAATAAAATATATTAAAATTAAAAAATAATGACGTGAATTTGTTTTTTAATTAGGGTTTAAGATTTAAGATTTAGAGTTAGGGTTTAGGGTTAGGATTTAGGGTTAAATTTTAGGGGTGTAGGGTGTAGGGTTTGGGGTTAGGGTTTAGAATAAAAAACAAATTTACGTCATCATTTTTTTAATTTTAATATATTTTGTTTAGAGAGATGACTTGAAAATTAAAATTATGAGTGTACAGATGATGTGTAAAAAATGATGACGTGGATTTATTTTTTATTCTTAAAGATTTCTAGCCATAGTTTTTATCTCACAGCGTCTGCTATAACTAGAAAACTACTCGAAATTTAAAGTTGATGGCATCTTTTCAGTGAAGTCTACCGTACAATAATATCAATTAAAAATATTTTTATTAATTTAAAATATTATGTTTTAAATTAATAATCTTATTATAAATATTAAAACCTAAAACTAAATTTTATACTAACCATCGTCCTAATGTGAATAACATACTTTTATTTTATTATAGCTCATTAGAATTTTTTTTAAATAATTAAATTTTTAATTTTTTATCCTTATTTTCGAGTATAAATCACTTATTTTTTTATACATTAATTTGTCATCCATTTTAAATTAGTGAGTTTATAATTTAAGGTTTAGTGAGTTTATAATTTAAGGTTTAAAATTAAGAAATATAATTAGTGTTTATTAAGAGTATCATATATTTTTAAAGCATAAGATTTGAGATTTAAAATTTAAGATATAAAAATACTGATTAGAGTTTAAAATTTATTTTTAATATTTTTAAAAAATCATGAAAAGATGCATGATAAAGAGATTGATAATTTTTATTCATTATATTCTTATAAAAATTTACTTTGTCTTTAATTCTTTAAATCCTAACTACAACCTTTAACCTTAATCCTTAAATCTTAATTCAAAACGAAAAAAAAAAACATGAAAAAGAAATTAATGATTTCTACCTGTTTTTCATTACATTTCATTTCATAGAAACCATTCCAGAGATTGACTTGCAGTAACAAATCATTACAGGAAATGAAATTAGTAGATTTTCGGTGCAACCTATGAGACAAAAAAACCAAACAGCACTAATCAGACAAACTCAAACGGATTCTAACCAGTCGCATGGTAAACACTGCTTCTCACATTGGTTTCTCTTTTCCTTTTCAAAATCTAATAAAAATTGATTCTTACAGTTATTAATATTTTGATGGTATCTATGCTCCAAAATCATTCAAACTATGATCTAGAATCAGGGGGATTGAATGGTCGATGAGTAATGGGCAATGGCAACGCAGCCCAAGGACTAACCGGCACCGGCCGTTGATGGCCGGCAGCGGCAGATGAAGACGACGATACACGTTCACAGGAAGGGCACATGGTGAGGGTTGTTGGAGGGTTGATGTGCATGTTAAGCTGCGGAGAAAGTTTTAATGCTCTAAGGTCTTGCACTTCCTTCTGCAACCTTCGGTTCTCCTCGGTAAGATTGTCGCAACATCCTTTTAGATACTCACAGTCCATTTCTGTCTGCTTCAACTTCGTCCTGTCGGTGAGCCAAAGAAAATGGTTAATTATCCATTTCCCACCATAATGGTCTTAACAGTTGGTTAAACAATGAAACACTTACCTTGCTCGTCTGTTCTGGAACCAAACCTCCACTTGCCTAGGCCTCAGGTTCAATTTCATTGCCAGAGCCAGCTTTTGCTTCTGTTTCAGAACACACCCAGACCCACATTTCACTTCAGATATCGAATTCTTACACTAAAAGACAAGCAGTTAGCAGTTAGCAGTTAGCAGTTAGCAGTTAGCAGTTAACTAACCGGATTAAGGGTGCAATGATCCTTGAAGGTTTCTTCTAGCACCAACGATTGCTCCTTTGAAAGCCTAAGCTTCTTCCTCGAGGCGTCATCACCGCCGCCGCCACCATCTTCGTCGTCACTGGAAGGAGAGCAGGAGGGGCGCTCAGCTTCGGTTTCATCACCCGCAGGGTCTCTCTCGTTTCTCTTCCCACTTACGCTAGAAACAGTGCTGTTGGGCGAGGACACCCCGCCTTCCTCCTCGCACTCAACCGTTGCCGGTGCTCGGTTCACATCAATTCCATCAAGAACCGATCTTGTAACCAGCTGTCGATCTGCATGCAAATAGTTAAACAAATTTTACCATATTAGGAATTCATTTTACTTAAAAAACTTAGAAAAATAAGAACATGAGTTATACCGGAAGACTGAAACAACTCGTTCCAAATGTTCCTCTGCTGAATGTTTTGCATAGAGGGTGAAGCTAAAGGCATGAGATTTAACTTCAAAGAAGACTGATTCAGACCACATCCCAAACTCAAACTTAACCCCAAATCATCATCTTTATCCCCCATACCTCCTCCTTTCTGGGTTTTCCCCTAGACTGTTTGGTTTCTGAGAAAAAAGCAAAACGGAAGAAAAGAAGTGTAGAAAATGGCTTGAGCTTTAACAGCCTTTTGGTTTTAGTGCAGCACAACAGTGAATGGATGGGACTACATATATAGAGATAAACCAGAGGCAAAGAAAGAGAGAGATAGGGGGAGGTTGAGCTTCAAATCATGACTTATGTCAGTAGCCATATTGGCTCAATCATGATTTTTTAGTCTTTTTCTTTCTTGTCTCAGCCTGCAACAATTGCATGGATTAACTCAACCATGATTCATCTCTCAACCGCGGTTTCTGAATGTGTAAATTGTAATGGGTTTGGGGTTATAAAAGGAGCTTTCTTGCTCGTTGACCGATGAAGAACGGGATAGAAAAAGCTGGTTCAATTCCTCCCCCACGCCTTTTGAAAATCCTTTGGATATGATTTGATTTGATAGTAAATCATGTGGACAGCAATCTCTTACCCTGCGTGGCCCTGAAGTTGTCCCGTCGATGGGACCCATGACTGGCTTTATGCCTGCATGCCTTCACCAAACCACGAGGCAAATGAATGTGTGGGGGCCGGCACTGTCGTCTTGTCCGATGGCCAGGGAAGGCGTGCGGGATGATTTGGTACGGATCTCGATGGGATTTTAATTTCTGGAGATTTAAGGCTTTAGAACGAAACGACGTCGTGTTCGTGTAATGTCTTAGGTTGACTGATGCCGTAGAAAATAAAAATTAGTTTAAGGTTAGGGTTTAGTATTTAACATTAAACAATTAATGGTTAAATTATTGATGGATAATATATTATTTAGAATATAATATTCAAAATTAAAGATTAAAGATCTAATTTTTTAATTTTTGGATATTAAAAATATTAAAAAGTGGTATAATTTTTATTTGTTAAATTTGAAAATTCAAGATCCACGTGTTTGGATAATATTTTTTTTATTTATTGAGAATAAATTATAATAAATTATTTAATTATAAATAAAATTATATTTAAATTATTCAATTATGAATTATGTTCAGGTCACTTTATATATTTTTTATTATTAAAAATATATATTTTAAATTTAAAATTAAAGTTTAAATTATTGATGTAAGAATTGTATTTTTTAGTATGAGTGGTCATATAACACCCTCAAGATTTATTGGATAATTTTTCATATAATTTATATATATAAATTTAAAATAAATAAATAATATTTATTTATAAATAATTTACGTCTTTTAAATGTAATTAAAAAATGAACATCCTATAAATAATTTTGTAACTCTACTCCTAAATTAAAACTTACAAAATTAATTTTAATTTCATATTAATACACAAAAATACACTAGGAAAGGGCAGTTGTTTTGTCCATTAAATTCCAAAACTCAAAACCAACGTGTTCATCCCATGAGTTTTTATTTATTTACACCCCTTGTCATACTTATTATGCCTATTATTATTTTTTAAAATATTTTTTATAACTTTGATCATAACTATTTTAAATATTTTAATTTAATAAATATTATAAAATAAATAATTTTAATTAAAAAATTTTAAAACATATTTTTATTAATAAGTAATAAATTAAAATTAAAAACTGATTCATAAGAAATCCAACGAATTCTCCGGATTCTGTGATGTGAGCTTTATTGGCTTCAAATCTTCCTCTTTTTCTTTTCCCTTTTCATCATTATGCAATGCATTGCATGCAACGGGGAGAAGAGGTCACGTGAGAGACGTTCTTTAATACACGTGTGTCATCACGTGATGGATCTTCCACGCGGCTACATATGCTACCCATGATTACTCCCTTCCCGAGATGTCCAGGTTTTTCCACTTTCGGATACGGGTGTACATTAACTCGGTTGGTGATCGAACTGAATTAATAAAAATTAAATTAATTGAAGTTTTTAAAATTTTAAACGTTAACTGAACTGAATTTTCTTTAATTGAATTAACCGAACCAAAATTATTTTGATTAATTAGTCGAATTAACCAAAATTTATTATAAATTTTGATTAAATTACATAATAGGTCATTAAATTATGCTAGAATATTTTTTTAGTCACAAAAATTTTATTTTATACTAATTTAATATAAAATTTAGTTTCATTTTATAATATAAAAAAATTTAAGGAACATTTTATAATTTTTTAAAAGTTAAATGACTAAAATTAAAGATATATAATATATAATATTTAATATATATAATTTTGGTTAATTTGATTAATTAACCGATTTTGAACCAAATTAATTTAATTATAAAAAAATAATCGTTAACCGAATTTATCAAAATTAATCGTCCGAATTAATCAAAAAAATTTCGGTGCAATCGATTAATTCAGTTAAAATCGAATAATGCACACCCCTACATTCGGGCGCCTACCTAGTTCATTATTTCTCACACAAACGGAAAAGAGAAATTATTAAATTATTTCAGTTTACTGTATTATCTATAATTTTATTTAATAAAATTTATTTTTAAAAAAATTTATTATCAATTAAAATCATAAATAATATGGTAAATCAAATTGATCTAATAATTACTTTACGTAAACTCATCTCTTTCATTCAAAAAGTTATGATATAATCTCGATCTAAATATTATATGTTGGATTAAAATTCAATAATAGTGGACACATATGTATAATGTATATTGCTATTATAAAATTTAACACGTAATTAAGTGACCAATTATGTTACACGTGTTATAGGTATTAAATTATCATAGAATTAAAAGTGTAGATACCATAAGGGGTATTTATAATATTTATAATTTGATGAGGGGCAAAGTTATAAATACTTCAGAGTTGGTTATTAAATCAACTACTAGTTGGTTATTAAATCAACTATATAAAGGGTTATGATCCTCAAGAATTAGGTCAACTTGCATATCTCCTTTCCCCGTCTGAGAGTTGTGTTGCAAGAAAAAACCTAACTTTTTGGAAGATCAAACCCTCTGGAAAAACTCTTCATCGTTTAATTCAGGTACGCTTCCGCATTCAATTTATTTATTTTATTGTTCTTGATGATTTGACATATAGATCTTGGGTTTATATTCGCATCGAATATACTTTTAATTCTAACAAGTGGTATCAGAGCCAGAATTATGTCGATTCATTAAGATCATAAGTTTTTGGTTTTAATTTATTGATATGATCTAAAATTAAATATAATTTTATGGATTATTTACTTCGATATGGTTTTATAATTAATCGTATGAGATTAAATTATATATATCTGTCGTATTTTAAGAACAAATCAATTTGATTTGTTTTCTATAATTTTATTTTGGTTTTTTGCCAATCCTGCCTTTTCCAATGGATTAACATCCATTGTTTCTATTTTCGTGGATTCGATTTGGTTTTATGTCCATGGGTTTGAATCGACTAATTAAGAAATCATAAAAATCAATCTAGATTTATATGAAGATTAGGTTTTGTCTCCATGAATTTTTTTTTTGTTGTTGCTATTTATTGGAAATTAAATTTTAAGTTTGGATTCCAATTACTTCGATAGCAACATATTTACTTTATTTTTATGAAATATATATTTTAAATATATATTTTAAATATATTTTATTTAAATTATATGTTTAGTTTGGTTGGATTAAAATTTTAGTTTTGATTATTGTGTATTAAGTTAAATTCGGTTAGATCAAAATTTTAGTTTTGGTCATTGGTATTAAGTTAAATTCGGTTAGATCAAAATTTTAGTTTTGATCATTGGTATTAATTTAAATTCGGTTAGATCAAAATTTTAGTTTTGATCATTGATATTAAGTTAAATTCAGTTAGATCAAAATTTTAGTTTTGGTCGTTAATAATAAAGAAAAATATAATTAATTTCGGCTTTGTCATGATAAATTTATCATGATTCAAAAAAAAATTATATTCAGGTTAGCTATTAAAGCTTTATATTCGGTTTATGTCTATTAAGTTATGATTGAATAATCTTTTGACATGTTATTTTTTAAAGTTTACTACTACTTTACGTAGTTACTTGGTTAATATATTCAGTATTTAGTTTCGACCACAAGTTATTTTAGATTATAGAATATATATCTGGTATTGATATATTCAATTCAGTTTGATCAAAAAAATTATTATTACATTATTATGATTATATTAAAGTTTCAAGTAATTATTATACGAATTACTCATTTTATGATATTTTTGTATTTTGGTTTTTAGATAAAGTTTAAATGTTTTGATCGAATTTAGTTTTGGTAAAAACATATTTAAGGAATTTTTGAAGAACAATCAAAGATTTCGGTTATTTGGATTCTGATAGCCCCATTAAGACAACCTTAATTTGGTTTATTTTGAAAACTCAAGTGTTATCAGAAATTTCAACTTTGATTGTTATAAATATTAAGTTTGAATATTGGTATATTTATGTTATATATTTTAATATAAATTAATTGAAACATTAAGTCACCAAATTGATCTTTATTGTGGAAATTATTTTATTTTAAAATATAGAAGGTTTTGTGCATGTAATTCAGTTTATGCTAATATTAATCGGTCTAAAGGAAGATTAATAATTAGTAATGTTACATGTACATCTGTGGTAATAAACATGCGATAATTATTCAGTTTTATATGTGAACAATAAATCGGCCCAAAGGAAGATTTTTGTTTAACATATTCTTATTATCAATGTTTGATTACTATATCAAGATATCACTTATAAATTAATATTTTTTTAAATATTATTGAAGTGTTCGATATCTTGTGATGAAGTTACCTTTATTCAAATTTATTATTACTTTGGTTATCTTTTATCTTGAGTAAAAGATAAAATTAAGAAAAATATTTTGAAACAATTAAATTCATATTTTGGCTTCAGATATCTAATATTTTAATAGATTAATTGAAATATAATGTCCCCAAAGTGATCATTTTTGTGTAGATTAGTTTATTTAAAATATTAAGATAATTATAAGTCTTTGTAATTCATGCGTTTATTAATTGACCCAAAGGAAAATTAATATTTGACCGAATTACAACGAAAACTGTGGCGATAAATGTGTGACAATTATATGTTATTTTATGTGAATAATATGTTATTCTAAAGATTAATCTATTATTTGATATAGTTTGTAACCCCTAAAATTTACCTAACTTTGGAATTGAAGTTAGAGTTTTATTTTTCTGAAACTTGATTTACAAGTTAAGGTTTTATAAAATAAAATATAATTCGGTTAATTAATTAAGTAAATAATAATTTAAAATGCTGAAAATTAAACATTTAAATAATTGAGTTCAAACCATGAGTTATTAAATAAATTCAGAGTCCGAAGTTTATTACAAATAATAATAATAAAAATATCCGGAAATAAAAAAAGTTCAAAAAATCATATAAATAATCCGAATGCTGAAACATACGTAAAATATGAAAACAAGATCCTTCAAGTACCGTACTGAGTCTAGAATAGGGCTCTGAAATAGGAAACTGAACGAGTGTAAGCTAGGAAGCCTAGTGTGTCTATAAAGTAAAATTAAACAGGATAACAAGACAGTATAACATATATGACGTGAAGTATGCATGATATGCCCCCAACTCCGAACACCAACAGAAGAGTAAGTTCTCTTGAACCACTCTAACTCTATCACACCAACAGAAGTGGAAACTCGACCCGCAGGTGGAGCCACTGAACAGAAGTGATAAATCACTAACTTCCCCGTACACATATATTCTACCAGATGTAATGTTAAATGCATAAACAGAATCAGAATGCATGCCTTGATATCAAAAAGGAGACATACATGATAAATATCAAGATAATGCATGAACATACGGTTTAACAGAAACTGAACATACTGAAATTAACAGAATTTACAGAAGAGAACACACCTGAACAGATGATCAACGCCTAGAATGATACCTACTAGACTCGGCTCTACCACTAGATCGAGTAGGAGTAGAACCTACGAGTAACAAAATATTAGATATATTACTATGCCACTAATCAGACAAGTACACGTAATAGAAGTAACACGAAAACTCACGTGCAGGTCCCAAAGACTGGTAAATAGGGGGTCGTCCAGGAGGAGGAGGAGGTAACTGCTCGGGATCGGAATCCACGTCACCTGGACCAAACAGAAACTGATTCAGAATCCTTTATAAATAACTTCTAGATAACTAATCAAACTTAAGAGCCTTAAAAATGACAATTCGGGTTCGAATTTCGAAAAAACGGACATCATCATCGGACTCAGGACGTCGAAAAACATAAAATGGACCCGGGTTGAAAAAGTCAACTGCTGACGTCAGCACTGGTCAATGCTAACGTCAGCAGATGACGTCAGCAATGGCGTCAGTAGATGACATCAGTAGTAACGTCAGCAGATGACGTCAATAGTGACATCAGCACTGACGTTAGCAGATGACTTCAGCAGTGACCTCGGTTGGGTCAGAGATCGGGTCTTGGGTCGGGTCGGATACCGGGTCGAGTCACGGGTCGGGTTGACTGGTTCGGTCCGGTCCAGACTTTCCTAGCCCAAGAAAATCTGGAATTTCCAGAATTTTCTCCAGAAAATCCAAACCCCAGATCGATTCACACTCAACCCTTATTCAATCTAATATTCCCCTGACTTCATTTCACAACATAATCGAATTAAAAACAACTCTTAAACATTTAAACTTGAATCAAACAAAAACTTAAAAACCCTCCTTCATCTTTAACCCTTAACTCGATTCAACACTTACAACCAAACCAGGAAAGCTTCGAACCACAACCAAAAATCAGATAATAGAACCCTTAAACCGAAGTAGAAACAGAAAAAGGAAAAAAAGGAGATGAATCGAAACTTACCCAAAGAAGGAAGAAGCCGATGGATTCAACAAGAAACAATGCAGAGAACAATTCAAAAACAAGGCTCAGTTATTTGTTTCTAACATATAGGATATTTCCAAAAGAATCAGACTTTAATATGAATTTTAATGGAAAATTTAATCCTCATTAAAACAGAATCGGTTTTGAGGAGGAAGAAGGCGTTATATTAGAAAAAAGGTATAATTACAGGATAAGGGCTTGAAGTTTTTAAAACTTCATAACCAGACCCTTATCTTTCAGAAATTCTCAAATAAATCAATATTTTCATAATTAAAATCCCCCAAAAGTAGGGTTCTGATTTAGGGATTTTGACTTTAAATTGGGGAAAAAATTTGGATTGTGACATAGTTTATTGTCAATGTTTGGTTGCTACAACAAGAGTACCGCTTACAGTTAATATTACTGTCCAAAGACTTGATATTAATGTTGTTCTTGATATCTTGAGGGGAATTAACCATTATTTTGAATTTATTGTTTATTTATGGATATTTATGTGAGCTTGTTTATTTAATAATTTTTGTTCTATATTTAGATGATGTATCTTTACTATCATAATATCTGTTGAATACATTCTATACTTATGTTTAGTGAAATTAATTTCAAGGAATAGAAAAGACACTTATATATAGTATTTGGTTGTATGAACATAGAACTTTCACTAAGTGAAGAACAACTTGCACCTCACGGCGGTAAGCATCCATAAATAGGATTTTGAGAGGCGAATTCGTTCAAGTCTAATGATCATAATGTATAAATATTTTATAAATTTTTAGGAGCACAAATCTAAAAAAAAATTATTCATACTAAGGGTTTCCTTGATAAAAAAATATTAATTTTTTAAAAGATTAACATGACATCATTTTTGGTTTATTTGATGTCTATTAAGTATAAGGATCAAGGAAATGTGAGGGAATATATTATATTGCTTCAAAACTTAAGGCACATAAGATCAAACTTTATAACAATTGTTTGTTCTTATAATTTTAGTATAGCTTCCTATACAGTTTAACTAATTCAAAATTAGTTACAATTATTATAGGGCAAATAAACTTCAAATGAGATTATTTCTCATTGTGTTAAAGAGGAAGAAAAGTTAAAGCATTATAATTATAAAAATACTCAATCAGTTAGTGCTCTTTGGTTAGTGTCTCTAAGAATAAGGGCAATAAAAAATATATATTAGAATAAAATTGCTAAAGGTCTTGCTCCAAAATGAATAACAATAAGGTTTAAAGTGTTGATTCTTTTGTATAAGCTAGGATACATGTAAAGAAATTAAACTTCAAAAGTAAGCAATTATTTAGGCTATTTTGAGTGACCCATAGGCTGTAAATTTTATGATCCCACAATTAAGATTATTTTAACGAGAGATTTATAACATTTTTAGGATGTTGAGTTTGGAGGAAGAATAAGGTTAGATACATTATTGTTAAGGAGGAATTGAATAATAATTTAATTCCTACTATCACTTTTCACGATGTTTAGGTTTTCACACCTATCATTAATAAAAAATGAATCAAGTACATCAACCAAACAATGTTGAACAACTCTTGTTCAAGATAAGGTAATTATTTTTTAGAAGAACAAACTCAACAACCTAAAAACAAAAAAAAATGTGTATTTAAAGATATTCATGAGAGGAAAGAGAAATATTATTTAAAGACAACCTGATCAGTTTTTTTATCAAACCGTAAATATTTTTAACTTTCAAAAGTGGATTGATGTTATTCAAAAGAATATAATTTTATACAAGACAATAAAGTTTAAGAACTTGTCGCATTACCTTAAGGTACAAAGCAATTGGTTGTAAATTAATATTTAAAATCAAGAGGCATATGAATGATAATGTGGACAAGTATAAGACATGTCTTTTATCTAAAGGATATAGTCTAAAAGAATACATTGATTTTGTGAAGACTCTCTCTCAAGTTATACTGAAAGACTCTTTTAAAATAATTTGACACTTATTGCTTTTAATCTTGAGCTACATAAGATGGATGTTAAGCTTGTGTTTTTCAATGATAACATTGAATAAATTAATTATATGGTACAATCATTGATTTATGTCTAATGATATGTAAATTAAAGATATCCATATATGAGCTTAAGTTTAACTCTCATTTAATAAAATTATAAATTTTATATTGATTATCTCATTCGGTTTTGAGGTAAATTTGGTTAAAAATTATATGTATTACAAGTTCAGTGGAAGTAAATCAAGTGACACTCATATTACTAAAGAAGATATTTTTTCAGTGCCCTACAAGTAACCTTGAAATTTATAAAATACAAAAGATTCCATAATTTATTGAGAATCTAATTTATGCTTAAGTATGTATGTATTTAGATATTGCGTACATTATTAGAATGTTAGACAGATATTTAAGTAAATCTAATATGAATTGTTGGATAGCAGCAAATAGAGTTATGAAATGACTTTAGAAAACAAAATTTATATGCTCACATATCGAAGTTCTGATAAGTTAGAGATCATCAAGTTTACAGGCTTCGATTCTACTAGAATATTGATGTAAAAAACTTTGTCACTTGAGTTGCTAATTATAGATTGAATAAAAAGATTACTTCAGTTATTTTGTGACAATAAATATGCATCATTTATTCTATAAACAATAGGAACACTTTAAAATTTTAGTTCCTAGTTGTTAAAGAAAATTCAGAGTGTTTGTGTGTTTATAGAGCATGTTGGTACAAACTCCATAATTGCGCGCTTATTGAGAAACTATCATCCTAGGTCTTTCATGAGCACACTACTCATATGGGTGTAATATTATTTAAGTATATTCAGTTTTAGTGGTAGTTTGTAATTTAGATAAATGCTCATTCGTTTTAGACACAATTTCGGTTACTTTAGTTTAAGGTTAATTTCTGCAGAAATAAAGTTATTTTGGCTTATGCACACTCTGAATTCAGTAAAGTTTGATCTCACTAAAGTTTAGGAGGACCAGTTGAAAATAGGCATGTTCGGTTCACATTTACATGTAATTTCCATGCTACGCATCCATGATTGATCTATATCGTTTGATTATATTTTTATACGTGATCATTGATGGGTCCAATCATGATTGATATGATGAAGATCGCTTTGATCCTATATGAATATAATTGATGAACGAGATTGTTTTAGAGTACTTATTATATGATAGCAAATTTTTGAGCTCATAAGGTTATACATTTGTCAAGAAACATATGTTGCCCAAGTGGAAGATTGTTGGATTAAAATTCAATAATAGTGGGCACATATGTATAATGTATATTGCTATTATAAAATTTAACACGTAATTAAGTGACCAATTATGTTACATGTGTTATAGGTATTAAATTATCATGGAATTAAAAGTGTAGATATCATAAGGTGTATTCATAATTTGATGAGGGGCAAAGTTATAAATACTTCAGAGTTGATTATTAAATCAACTACTAGTTGGTTATTAAATCAACTATATAAAGGGTTATGGTCCCCAAGAATTAGGTCAACTTGCATATCTCTTTTTCCCGTCTGAGAGTTGTGCCGCAAGAGAAAACCTAACTTCTTGGAAGATCAAACCCTCTGAAAAAACTCTTCATCGATTAATTCAAGTACGCTTCCGCATTTAGTTTATTTATTTTATTATTCTTGATGATTTGATATATAGATCTTGGGTTTATATTCACATCGAATATATTTTTAATTCTAACATTATGATCATTCATTTTTGTCCGACTATATATATATTATTAAATATATATATATGTTACTATATTTATACCGCATTATTATGTGTGCATACTTGTTATATATAATTGAATACTATATATAACTATACGTGTATTATAGCATATATATGTTGCATGCGCGAATTTTAACAAGTATATCATATATATTGCATGAATAAATAATACTATACGGACAATATAAAATCAAATCAAATATTAATTAAAACCTAAATAATATAATAGTCCAAGTCTAAATTATATAATCCAACTGAATATTTTATATAAGGCCCATTTTGGACTGGACCTAAACCATTGTGATAGCCTAAAACCCTAATATGGGATCTCTTCTTGTCCAACCGCCCGGACAAGATCCAACGGATGAAATTAAATGGAGACCGTTCAACTCCCGCTAATACGTGTGGACGGTTCGGCTCCTCACTCGAACGTCATTGTACATGCGAGACCATTCAACTCCCACGTTACATGGCCTCCTGCTGCCACGCCATCCATCCAAAGCAATCCAAGCTGTTCATCCTCCTAAAGTTTCAGCCGTCAGATCTAACTCAATCTAACGGCCAAAAACACATATGATGCCAAAGGATGCGGACGTATATAAAGCACATAATAGACTATTAGACTCGTACAATTTATTAACCGAACGTATATGTATAAGGATGCGAGAATCACGTGAGGATAAATTAATAAAGCACAAACAGGACGTGAGAATAGACATTAAGGTGCCAAAGGATGTGGTGCTGCTGTCTATCTGCCGAGTGCAAAAGTGTTATGACACGTGGGGTTAACATCCACAGCTGACGAAGAGACTCTCGTGACTCATGCAATTAAGCTCGTTCATTAATAAATAAACTTTTAATAATTATTCATTTATTTATTACGAATAAAATATAAATAATAATTTTTATTTTAAAAATGATATAAAATAAATGAATTTAATTAGTTGAAATCATAAATAATATAATATAAAATTTTCATCGTATAATTTCTCCCGCTAATGGTACGGTCATTTTTATTCATATGGTTACATTGCACGAGACAGCTCAGTCATTGGATAGCACCTCCCCCCGTTCTTGCATTCAATTTATACATATTCAGGAGAGAGCTAGAATATAAAGTAATTAAAAATAAAATAAATTTATAAAAAATAAAATGTTTGAAAAATTTAAATAAAAAAAATCCCGTTACATGTTAATGGTTAGTAATTAAAATAAAAATATTTTAAAAATTAAATAATCTGATTGATAAATTTTTTAATTAAATGATTAAATTAAAAATTACTTTATATTTTATTGATCAATTGTGTAGTTTATCTTTAATTTTAGGCATAAAGATAATTTTAACCCTTAACGTTTATAGTTTTTGTCGTTTTGACCCTTATTTTTTTTAGGATAAATTTAACCATTAACCTATATCTTTTTGACAAATAACTTATTTTTTTAACTAGTTTGATGACTGGACCATTAAAAATTTAACGATGATAAATATATATGGAATATAATTTTAAATAAAATGGAATGTAACCTATCAAATACATATATATATGAAATATAATTTTATTCTAATATAAAAATATAAAACAATTAAAATTTAAATAAAATATTAAAAATTAATTTATTCTAAAATAAAATATTATTATACATTCTTAATCCTAACTACGATAAAATCAAAATCTTATTCGAATTGTGTTTATATTTTTATTTTAGAATTTGTAATCATAATGTATTGTAATTATTTTTTATTTGAGATGTATGAACAAATAAAAAATAATGGGAATAATATTATATAAATAAAATATCATAAACTAATATAATATTTCATTTTTTATTATATAACAAATATTTTAAATGTCAAATTCTAGACAATAATTTAAATAATACAAAATCCATCACATTTAATCTTAAATATTACATACAATAAACCAAATTCACGAGAAAAAGGTTTACATGAGACAATTGTGTCACAATAATTATGTAGAAATTTTAAAAAATATGCTATTTATTTTTTAATATTAAAATATAATAAAAAATATAAACACAATTCGAATAAGATTTTGATTTTATCGTAGTTAGGGTTAAGAATGTTTTATA
This sequence comes from Abelmoschus esculentus, assembly GCA_035048815.1. Classification (NCBI taxonomy): domain Eukaryota; kingdom Viridiplantae; phylum Streptophyta; class Magnoliopsida; order Malvales; family Malvaceae; genus Abelmoschus; species Abelmoschus esculentus. The sequence continues at coordinate 2,347,333 of JAUCBN010000026.1, read as the reverse complement.
ATTTTTATTTTAAAATTAATTATTTTTTAATATTTTATTTGAATTTTAATTGTTTTATATTTTATATTAGAATAAAATTATATTCCATATATATATATATATGTATTTGATAGATTACATTCCATGTCATTTAAAATTATATTATATATATATATATCATCGTTAAATTTTTAACGGTCCAGTCATCAAGCTAGTTAAAAAATAAGTTATTTATCAAAAAGATATAGGTTAAGGGTTAAATTTATCCCAAAAAAAGAATAAGGGCCAAAACGACAAAAACTATAAACGTTAAGGGTTAAAATTATCTTTATGCCTTAATTTTATAATGATTTTTTGATAGGATAAGTTTATAACAGACGTCGAATACCGTTGAATATCATTAACACTAAACACCATTAAACATTATTAAATTAATTAATAAAGATTAAAAATTTTAATGCCTCAACACACAGTTATTAATTATACGTTAAGTCTATCACTTTTTTGTCAATTACGTATTGGGTTCTTAAGATTTTTAATTTTTATTAAATAATTTAATAATATTCAACCGTATCTAATATTAATAGTGTTTAATAATATTCGACACCCATTATAATTTTTTTTTTATACATCTTACGTTATTACGATTAATATTTAAGATTCGTAAATGGTAATATTTTCTGTAAAAGTTGAACTTAAATCCTTTCATTAAAAGTGTATGTTTTTTACCATTAAATCTAATATTTACATAACAATTTACTTACTAATTAAAATTAATTGATTAACATAATAATAACAAAAATTTCAAATTAAAGTTGACGTAGTCAAATAGTCGAATTCTAAATTCAAACCCTGAAGAGAGACAAAATGTAAACGGTAACGTAAATATACAAATAGAAGGGGCAGAACGGTCAGTAAAAAAAAATCCTTGTTTAATTTCTTTCTATTTCTCTGGTCCAGCAGAACCACAAATCCCCCCCTTCTTCTCTTCGCAAGAACTCAGATTTCCCCTCCAAGAACTGCTTAGCTGTTGATTTTGTCTCAGTTGAAAGATCGAAGAATCATTTCTTCTATGTTCTGTTAATCAATGGTGTTTCCTTCAATCTCAGAAAGAAAACGGAACTCTAACAAAAGCAAAACAGAGATTGTAATGTCTTCTTCTTCGACTTTGAAATCTCAGCCTCTTCATAACTTCCAATTGCATGACCTTAAATGGGCCATGAACCATACTAGCAACCACCGCTTTCGGAAACTCTCCGATTCTTTTCACAAATCTCCTCAACGTGGAGATACCGATTCCCAGTCAGACAATAGCCGGAAAGCGGATCCGGCGTGTTTAGGTTTTTGTACTGATGATAGAACTGGGAAGTCAGAGAGGAAATTCATCAATGGTTCTGATGTTTTGGTTGGTTGTGACTCCGAAAAGAGAGATAATCCATCGGACGGTAGATCGAAGATCTATATACGTTTTCCAGCGAATAATCAGAAGGTTGTTGATGAGGTTGAGGATGTAGCAGATCTGAGCTTGATTGAAGAAGACATTGAAGAATTGGTTCCAAAGACTTGGAACCTAAGGCCTAGGAAGCTGACTTCTAAGCCTCGCGCGACTAAGATCGGAGCTTCGGCGCACGACAACAGAGCTCAACGATTGGAAGCAACGCGGTCTAGGAACGTAACCGAACCCAAACCGGTTGAGAAGAAAGAGAAGAAACAAAAGTTCTCGATTTCTCTATCTAGAGAAGAAATTGACGAGGATATGTTTGCTATGACCGGGTCAAAGGCCTCTAGAAGGCCAAAGAAGCGTGCCAAGAACGTTCAGAAACAACTCGATGTGAGTTTTTGAATTTCTTCATTATCAATCTTCCAAAATTTGAATTGTTCTAATCTTTTACGAATCCTTTACAGTTCGTGTTTCCTGGATTATGGTTAACTTCGATAACGCCTGATTGTTATAGAGTCACGGAGGCTCATGCAAAGGTCTGAGTTTTTCTGGGCTATTCTAAACATTTAATCTTTTTACTTTATTAGTCAAGTGATTTTGAGTAAAGGTTTGATTTTGATGATTGCAGGGCTAGACGGGAAGGTGGGAATAAGGGAGGACATCTAGTGCTAGACTTTTTTCCTTTTAGCTGTAGAATGAGCTTGTAGAGATCAAATGGTAACAAATGTATCTTCTTTATGTGCCTTTTTGTCTAATCCATGTCAATATAGAACTTAGAGAGATTCTTAGAGAGTTGGATCATGAATCTTATCGTGAAGGTATAGTTCAGATTGTGAATATCACTAAACAGTTTCGAAAATAAGGTTTCATTGTTTGATGTGCACCTGTTTCTTTCTTATTTAGCTGTTATATTGTGCATAATATGTATGCGTCGGATTAGTTAGTTTACTAGGGGAAGTTCTAGGGTGAAACTGGTTAAAATGAGGCAGAACCGAAATTATTTTTGTAAAAATTTCGATTATCATATTTTTGTATATACTGAATTTCTTATAAAAAGTGTAAGGATTTCGTTATATATTGAAAAGTTCACACCAAAATTCTTGCAATTTTTGTAATAATTTCGGTTCCGTCTCATTTTAGCCTCATTTTAACTGACATCACATTAGAAAAATCCAGTTTACTAGTGGTTGATTGATTGGAGAACATGTTATTGACTATTGCATAGTAGTTAGGAGCACGCATTAGTTAATTTTGAATTAAGTAGGTATAAGCACTTTTAGTAATTAACAAGTTGTGTGGTACTGAGTATGTGTTGGTAATAAACAGATTAAGAGAAATAAACATGCATTAGTTATCTTGAGCTACTTTTTATTATGTTTAGCTACGACATGCCATGTATTCCTGTGAGATTATATATATATAGTATTGGTAGGAATTTGAGTTACGATCTATTACTTAGAGATAATTTTAGTAGAATTAAAAGTCTTAAGTTAATAGGATTAAAAGCCTAAAGTAATTAGGACTTCTAATCCTATTCAAAGTCTTATTCTAAAGCCTATAAAAAGGCATTAGCTTGTGTAAACAAAATCATTCATTCAACAACAGAAAATCAATTATGTTTCTTCTTCCGTTTTACAAAAAGCTTAAATTTTCCTTTTTCTTTTTTCAACATTATTTTATTTTTTCATAAAGTTGGAAGTTGATTTTCTACATGGTATCAGTCTAATATCGATCCTAGTCTAATTCTTAATGGGATTCCTTTCGACAACCTCTGAGATGTTACCCACAACAAAACAAACGGTTGGATTGGAGTTTTTTCAAGCAATTCCAGGTTCGACAGTAACCTGTGAAACAAATTTAGTTCTCGTGGAGGATAAAGACATACCAAATATTTGTTCTCCTACTGCACTTTTTTCTTCTAAAGGTACATCAACATGGATCATCGACTCTGGAGCATCTGATCACATGACTGGTAATAGAGAATTATTCCTTAATTTTTTAGATTCATCTTCTAGAAGTTCTATCAAAACAGCTGATGACTCTTTTTCTCCTATCAAAGGAAGTGGCTCGGTCCTCATTAATGATAACTTGTTGCTTGAAGATGTTTTGTTTGTGTCTAATCTTGCCTGCAATCTTATCTCTGTTAGTAAACTCTCCAAGAATTTGAAGTGTTCATTACAGTTTACTGAATCTGGTTGTTTTTTACAGGCAATGAACTCGAGGAAAATGCTTGGCAATGCTAGCTTACAAAATGGTCTTTATGTCCTTCTCGGTAATCAACCAACTGTCATACCAAATACTTCTTGTTCCTTTACTTCTTTAGGATAAATTGATAATATAATGTTATGGCATTTTAGGTTAGGGCATCCTAATTTTCATTATCTTGCTAAATTATTTCCTAAATTGTTTGTTAATAAAAATCCAAGTTCTTTTAAATGCCATATATGTCCTCTTGCTAAACAGACAAAAGCATCTTATTTACCATCTTTCTACAAACCATCTCACCCTTTTTCATTGATTCATAGTGATGTTTGGGGTCCTTCTCGAGTGAAGAATGTAACTGGTAGTAGGTGGTTTGTCACTTTCATTGATGACCATAGTAGAGTAACTTTGACATATTTGTTAAGGGATAAATCTGAAGTAGCCTCTATTTTTGAGAAATTTTATTATATGGTAGAAACTCAATTTGGATGTAAAATTCAGATATTCAAATCTGATAATGGGAGTGAATATTTTACCAAGTCATTGGGAGAATTTTTTAACAAAAAAGGAATTTTGCAAATAAGCACTTGTGTAGATACACCACAACAAAATGGGGTTGCAGAAAGAAAAAATAGACATTTGTTAGAGGTTACTAGGTCTTTGATGTTCACCAGTAACACTCCTAAGTATTTGTGGGGCAAGGCTTTATTAACTGCGACCTATCTCATTAATCGAATGCCTAGTAAGGTTTTGCAAAATAGAACACCTAGAGCTGTTTTTTTAGAGTGTTACCCAAATTTTAAACCATTGTCATCTATTCTTCCTTTTAAAGTTTTTGGTTGCACTGTGTTTGTAAAAGATTCTACTCTTTCTATGTCAAAACTAGACCCTAGATCTTTTAAGTGTGTCTTGGTAGGGTATTCTTCACTTAAGAAGGGCTACAAATGTTACCATTCTCCTTCTCAAAATTTTTTTATTTTATTGGATCTCACATTTCTTGAACATGAACCTTATTTCCACTCGACTGAAAATCAGGGGGAGAATAGTGATATTTTTTAGCTTCTCAGAAATCAGGTTTATTCTTCAGATTTATTTATTAATAATCCTTTGTCATTTGAACCTGATGACTCTTCCACTTCTACACCTGCAACTTTTCATCCTTCACCTATTGTTACTACTCCTCAATTCTCACCTAAACCTCCCTCACAAACTCCTCAACCCTCTAAGCAATTGAAAATTTACACCAGAAAACAAAAAACTATTCCAGAGACTGTTTTGCAATCTGACACTTGTCAAGAATTGGACTTGAGTTCAATTGCCAATGAGAATGATGAAGGTAATGTTCTAACTGAGATTCCTTCCTCGTTACCTGAGGTTGATGATTTACCAATTGTTAAAAGGAAAAGGATAAGAGAATGTACAAAGCATCTCATTCAGAGGTATGTTGCTTATGGTAATCTAATGCCATCTTTTAAGGCTTTTACAACTTGCTTAGATAAAGAACAAATACCTGACACTATTGAGGAGGCTCTAAATGATTCTAAGTGGAGAAGAGCTGTTGAAGAGGAGATTGAAGCACTTGAAAAGAATGATACTTGGACCTTTACAGATCTTCCGCAGGGCAAGAAGCCAGTTGGATGCAAGTGAGTGTTCTTTATAAAATACAACTCTGATGGTAGTATACAAAGGTATAAAGCAAGGTTGGTAGCCAAAGGTTTTACTCAAACCTATGGAATTGATTATAATGAGACTTTTGCTCCGTAGCTAAGCTAAATACAATTAAAGTTCTCTTAAGTTTGGCAGTAAACAAAGACTGGATGCTGCATCAACTTGACATTAAGAATGCTTTTCTTAATGGAAAATTGGAAGAAGAAGTGTACATGAGAGTACCTTTGGGTTTGAAGTCGATAAAAGGTGATCAGAAAGTTTGTAAGACTTAATAAATCCATCTATGGTTTGAAACAGTCGCCTAGAGCCTGGTTTGATAGATTCATCAAGGTGATTCTGAAAGCTGGATACAAACAATCCTTAGCAGATCACACACTCTTCATTAAGATAACATATAACAATAAAAGGGTTATTTTAATAGTGTATGTGGACGACATAATTCTGACAGGTGATGATGAGGAAGAGATAAGTCACCTGAAAAGGTTATTAAATACAGAGTTTGAAACAAAAGACCTAGGAAAACTCAGATACTTTCTTGGCATGGAGGTTGCTAGGTCGAGCAAAGGTTTAGTAATAAATCAAAGAAAGTATGTTCTTGATTTACTTAATAAAACTGGGATGCTAGGATGCAAACCAGTTGATACTCCCATGGAAGCAGGATTAAAATTTAGTAAAGATGATTCAAGCCATAAAGTTGATAAGGGTAAATTTCAAAGGTTAGTGGGAAAGTTAATTTATTTATCATTAACCAGACCAGATATTGCCTATTCCAGTTAATGTTATCAGTCAACACATGACTGATCCAAGGGAGGATCACATGGAAGCTGCAATTAGAATTTTGAGATACTTGAAAGGGACACCAGGGCATGGACTGCTATTTAAAAAGACTCAAGAACGTTCTATTTAGATTTATTCAGATTCAAGCTGGGCAGGTAAACTGACAGAAAGAAGATCAACTAGTGGTTATTGTTCCTTTGTTTGGGGAAATCTAGTGATTTGGAGAAGTAAGAAACAAACAATTGTATCTAGAAGCAGCGCTGAAGCAGAATATAGGGCTTTAGCATTGGGAATGTGTGAAGGAATTTGGTTATTAAAGCTACTGAAAGAGCTAAATGTGAATCAAGAGGAAAAGTTTGAGATTTTTTGTGATAATAAATCTGCTATACAAATTGCTAGAAATCCAGTTCATCATGATAGGACGAAACATGTAGAGATTGATAAACATTTTATCTCAGAAAAGATTACTAATGGGACAGCTTCTTTATCCTATGTTCCTACAGAAGAACAAGTGCAAACGTGTTTACAAAAGCATTACCAAAAGCTTCATTCGACAAGTTTCTATTCAAGTTGGGAATATACAATATATATTCTCCAACTTGAGGGGAAGTGTGAGATTATATATGTAGTATTGGTAGGAATTTGAGTTACGATCTATTACTTAGAGATAATTTTAGTAGAATTAAAAGTCTTAAGTTAATAGGATTAAAAGCCTAAAGTAATTAGGACTTTTAATCCTATTCAAAGTCTTATTCTAAAGCCTATAAAAAGGCATTAGCTTGTGTAAGCAAAATCATTCATTCAACAATAGAAAATCAATTATGTTTCTTCTTCCGTTTCACAAAAAGCTTAAATTTTCCTTTTTCTTTTTTCAACATTATTTTATTTTTCTACAAAGTTGGAAGTTGATTTTCTACAATTCCATATATTGTTGGGTTACGGTTTTGTGATCGACGGTCATGCTTTATATAAGCGTTTGCTTGTATCTTCCCTCTGAGGAAAAAGCTGATCTTGGTTGCCTCCTGACCAGAGTAGTCTCAGTGAAGTAGTTTTGCATGGCTTATTAATAGTAATTAACAGGTTGTGTTGTACATGTATTCTGTATATTGTCGTTTCGGTTTTGTGATTGACATCCATGCTTTATATGTTCGTCCAAGTGTTTGCTTGTATCTTCCCTCCGATGAAAAAACTGATCTTGGTTGCCTCATGACCAGAGTAGTCTCAGTGAAGTACTTTTGCATGACCTATTATTAGAAAAATCACAATTACGGAGACCGTGAATCAAATAACGGAAGGTTTGATTAGGCTAATTTTCTCTTCATTGCCATTAGGGATGCAGAAAAACGTGCATGAATATCGAACATTCTTTGCTTTTGAGAAGGGTGCAAGAGAACATTAGGGCATACATATTCATATAGAATTGATGAATGCATATATGGCATATGGAGTAATTACTAGATGCATCTATGTCAGCCTTAGCAGTCAAAGATGTGGAGTTTGTTTATATTTTGAAGCTCATAAGTCATAATAAATCCTAAACCACATTCTGTGAATCATTAATGATTTTAATGTAGCACACATATCAACTGTGATATACCATTACTTTTCTGTGGATCAAGGTTTGTTATTTTTTTTACTGTTTGACTATGTTGCACCTAAACAACATTCTGTGAATCATTAAATTCTTCGGGGCTGGGGGCAATTGCCCCACTCCTACCCCATACAGTTCCGTCTCTGCTGGTTGGTTCTTCTTCCTGCATGTATCTGGTTGGTTCGGTAGTTGCCGGCGTTAAATAGAGATATTATATTTTTAAGACGAATGTTGAGATTCGAACTCATACTAGATGAGTCTCTGGTTGCCGACATTGATATGCAGTGCAGCCATAAACTGGTCCATGCTCCTCAGTCGCACCAGGCTGGTCCCTAGCAAAGGACTAAACACCATTTTATACGATACATAAATTTCGGAATATATATTAAAACTAATAAATTTAATTAAATGCTGAATATGGTACAAGAATTTCGTATATGACATCTTGATTTGATTTTTCCATAATTTATTAAAATTGTTATCAACGAAATATCATTTTATGCTTACATATTGCATAAATAAATACTTATCTTTATTAAATACGAAAGTAAATAGATATATTTATTTTTTAAAATAAACTTTTAATATTTATGATTGGATTAAATTAAAGTTCATGTATCACATTGTCTATTTGATAAAGTTGAAGTATATTTTTGATAATTATTTCTTAATTTTATATTCAAAATATAGGAGAGATTATATATCATAGGTCTATCTGGCCTACTATGTCAGCCGTGGTCTTTAGCCAATAAAAATCACTTATTCTGTCACTAATCAACCATGTAATTAATATAATCTCTAGAAACCATATTTTTAAAATGACATGTAAATTATGAGTGAAGATTTATTGGTTGGAAAAAAATGAGTTAGAGATTAGTAGTGAAATGTGTGGTTATTATTGGATGTGACCACGGCTGACGTGATAAGTCGAGCCTATGATATAATTTCCCAAAATATCGATATTATCCTTGTAAAGCATAGAGAGGAGAAATTACCTAAATATTAATCTCCAATTTTTTACTTTTTACAAATATAGAATCAGCCAAAATAATTTCGCAAATATTGTAAATGTTATGGTATTTCTAAATCGTTTCCGAATCTATCTATGAACAATAAATTGATTTTTCGATTAAAAAATGAAGTTAGTTTTAAAGAAATCCGATTTTGAACAATAAAAAAAATTAAAGAAGATGAATACTTTAGAGGGTAAAAATTTTGTGTCTTTATCATGTCTCATTTTGAAATTTTTTAAAAAATTAAATTTTAAGTACTAATTCTTATTTTCTATATCTTAAATCATATATCTTAAAAAATATACCCTACTCCTAATTCTTTAAATCATAATCATAACCTTGAACCTTAAACCTCTAAATTAAAACGGAAACATAAATGAAGGTATAAGAAAGTGAAAGACGATTTCTTACCCTATTTTAGATACCATCTTCAAACAATAGATGATCTCTTGTACTTGTGTGAGCATGTGTTCTAGGTTATAAAGGTCTTTCGTGAAGAAGATGAATTGTTTAGCTTCCCCGCCAGTCCCCGAACTGTCGGTCCCCGAGAGCTTGATAGAGTCTCGAATCAGGGGTGGTTCAAAGATTTTAGAATCCTACACAATTTATTAAAATGTGATTCTTAAAAATAATCGTTTATAATTTCACTAGTTCTAAAAATGTGACCCTTAAAAGTAATTGTCCTTCTTAAGGCACTTGTGCAGTCGTTTCTATTACGTTTGTTCAGAATTTCACTAGTCTATAAAAGCATTAAGAATACGAATAATTAATAAGATTCTAGAATCAATTGTCACATTTAAGACATAATTATAACATTTTCATAATTATAATTTATCTTTTTTAAAAATATTTTTAAAATTTTTACAATAAATTTTAAAATTAATATCATCTAATTAATGTAGTTTATTAAAATTTGGTTTCTCTTTTTTAAATCCCTTATATAATCGTTTTTATTGTACCTGTTCAAAATCTTACTGCCTCGAATGTCTCGGCAACACGTCGGTCGTCATTAAGCAAAACTACGGATCTACTCGAGAAAACTATACGATGGATGACACAGAATTGGACAGGCAATGATGCATTAGTAGTTTGTACCGCTGGTGCCAGGGTTATGAATAGGGGAGAGGAGTGTACGACGTTCAAACGGGTATTAACTAAAGAAAGGAACACATTTTTTTTCTTCTTTTTCTTCAGTTTCGTTGTCCGAATTCACCCGGTTAGCCAACGAGACCGGGGAGGAAAAAGAATCTAAGACATTACCGTTGACAAATCATTAAAGTTGTTAATTCGGTCACCTTTTGCATAGACTTCTGCATAGTTAGTTTCAATTATTTCATATTTAAATTTAATTATTTCTTAATAATTGTAAAGGTAAATTATATAAATGGTCATTAAACTTTTAAGGTATTTTTGTTTTGATTAATTATAAGATAAATACACAGATATTTGCAATTACAGTCGCAAACATGATCATCATACTTTCAATGATTTGAGCTTAAACAAAATTATATTCATAATCAATGATTTATTTTATATTTGACATGTTTTTAGGATTACGTATAAAATTTCAATAAACTTTTAAGGTACATAAATTTAAGTGTTTCTTAGCATTTCTAACAAAATATTTCTTTTATGTTTACGATTGCAATCGATATAACTAAAATCAACTTCATAAATAAATACACACATGAATACATAATATGGTTTATTGTCTCAACCATTTTTTCAGATAAATCAAAAAATCTTTTAAATCATAATATCTGTTACCTGAACAAACATTAATAAAATATAAATATCAAGCTAAAAATAAAGCAACATAAAATATCTTGCAAAAAAATTCATAAAGATAAAATTAAACAAGATACATCAAATTTTCTTTATCAAATAACATAAAGTCTCTCGTAAAAAATCATAAGGATAAAATTGTTAAGCAAATAAAAAAATAAATTTTGGTACATATATTTTTAAAATAAACATTTTAATCAGGTTACTGTTTATAATTTTAATCAAAATAGATTATAGTCCAATATTTTTGATGTCCTTTTGATTTTTTAAAGATATTTTGATTCTAGGTAAGATTATTAGGTGTGAATTCTCGATTTTATCTTTCTAGTTATTGTTTTTATAGTTTTACCAACTGAACAATTATTAAATTTATCATTACTGATATTTTTATAAGTAAAAAATCATTGAATGATTCAAATATTATAATTAATTAATCAATCAATTATTTGATTTAATTAATATAAGATAAGATCGAAAAATAAAATAATTCAAATTCATAAATTAACCAAAATATCTTTTAAGAATTAATCAAACTTGATTTTAGACACTACAAACCATAACAAAAAGAAAACTCAAATCCAATAGAATTTTGATGCAACAAAACCCAAAAATTACACACAATCTTTACATATTTTCACCAATTTAATGCGTTGTGAATATTCGGAAAGTATTGAAAATGGTCCCTAAATTTAAGGGTTTATTGTCGGATATCGGATCGAATCTAATTTTTTGGATATTCAGGTTTTCATATCAATAATATAGTGATTTACATCCGATCTAGAAAAAAAGTGGATATCCTCATATTTGGATATAAGTATTTATGTAATTTACCCTAATTTTAATATAAGTATTTGTATTATTTTATCCTGAAAAGAACATTTTTTATAATGCCACTTGAGTTTTAACATATTAAAGAACGACTCGAGAAGTTTTGGTCTTTGCATAAACAGGTAAGTGAAGTCAATGTTAAAGAAAGAGTTGAGAAGTTTCATTGGGTGATGCACCAAACGGACAAAGTCAATTGCGGAGAATTTTCGTAATACGTAGGTGGTGAGTTCCTTGTAGACTGTCGGATTAAACTAAAAATATATTAATTTCAATGATATACATGCACCTTACTATCTGCAGGTGGCAAGGCTCAAACTATACCGTAGATTTTGACTTTTTTTTTTAAAATTACCCTAAATTAACCTATTTCCCTAAATATAATCTTAAACATCATTATAATTCTAACTTCGCGTCAAACGTTCTAAACAAACAAAATAAGGTTCGGTGATAACGAGATAGTATATGTTCATATTTTGCTTAATTTTTTTTGATGTATTATACCTTATAGATAAAACAGATGGAATCTAGATTTCTTAAGATAAATAATGTCATCTTTTTTATTCGAACTGTTCGATGATTTCTTAATAGTAATATTAAGAAAAAATAAAGGAACTGCTATAGAGAGAGCTTGAGTATAAATCATCTACCTCTTTTCATGCCTTCGTTCATGTCTCCGGTTAAAATTTTTTAAAAAATTGAATTTCAAACCTTAAACCTTATTTTCTATATCCTAAACATAAACCCTACACCCTGAAAATACACCTTACCCCTAATTTCTTAAACCCTGACCATAACTCCTAACCTAGAACCCTACACCCTAAACACACTAATTTAAAGGGGAGGTACGAATGAAGGCATGAGAAAGAAGTAGACGATTTACATCCGGGAACTTAGTGTCAGACGTAAGAATAAAAAATTCTTGCCCCTTAATCATACCTCACCTTAAAAAATCTTCTAAAGCTAATCTAAATTTTTATATTCTAAACCCTACACTCTAAAAATACACTTTACCTCTAATTCTCTAAATCCTAACCTCAACCCATAACCTTAATCTTACAAATTTAATGTGAAACAATAAAATAATAAAAATATAATAAAAATACAAACGATTTACTCAGAAACGAGGTAATTTGAGCTTCAATGATCATATTATCATTCATAACGAACCCCTTGGATTTTTCATGCAGATCTCCTAGCCGTATCATGTCATAATAACCCAACAAAATTAATGGACTGGAACTGAATTAAGTCAAAACTTCGGATATCTTTTTGAAATTTAACAAATATAAGTCTGACAAACATGGTTAGCTAAGTATGAAAACAACCATGCCACTTGAATTTTAACATATTAAAGAAAGACTGGACAAATCTTGGTGTTTGCATAAGCAGACAAGTGTCTGGTAAAGAAAAAGTTGAGAACTTTCATTGGTTGCTGCACTAAACAGACAAAACCAAAAACTCCAAAAAAACAAAACATGAATCACTTTTATTAATACAATCAATCTATGGTACAAAACAAGAGCAAAAACAGATTGAAATCTTGAATAAAAACATTATTATAGCATAATTTGAAGAAGAAGAAGAAGAAGAAGAAGAAGAAGAAGAAGAAGAAGAAGAAGAAGAAGAAGAAGAAGAAGAAGAAGAAGAAGAAGGTACACAGCAAGTTCTAAGCAGAGAACTTAGTGACAGAAATGAGGGTAATTTGAGCTTCAACAATCATAGTATCATTCATAACGAATCCCTTGGATTTTTCATGCAGATCTCCCAGACGTACCATGTCAAAACCCCATGATTTGTTTTCGACCGAGAACCACTTCTTTCCTGCAAAAATAAAAGGAAATGAAATGATGGTCCTGTAAGAAAAAAAGTAATACCAGCATCTGTAATATATATGGCCTGAGATTGAAGTTTTACCTGTCTTTTCAACGTGTTGATCTCGTCGTTGATCTAGTACACGTAACTTATATTGTGCATACACGGTTCCTTTAGGTGGAAGGGCTTCAGAATCAGACAGAACTAGATAAACCGAGAACCAGTCACCCTTTGTGTTCCCATTACCTTTCGGAAAAACCTTAATTTTCCTGCAACATTCGAAACAATTAAAACCAACATCAAATGTATTGCTGAAGAATTGAAGTTCTTACCATTTCCTTCCTCCAACAGTAAAGGGTTTTGAGAAATAACATGTCTCGTTTAGTGTAGAGAATTTCTCCAGTTCCCAAGTATAAGTAGAATTGCCAGGATTTTTAACCATGGAAAGGCTCTCATATTTGCCGCTTGGTTTAATCACGAAAACCTCAGCTCCAAACACGCAGGAATCCTTGCAGAGATACCCATTGTTACACGTGTCCTTGAAAGTTTCGAGGGGGATTAGCTTGGAAATACCCCATTCAGTCTTCATTTCATGAAACCGGTTTATTCCTCCGTTATGGGAATCTGCAGAATTCAGTTCGGATGCATCATTTCTATATATTATTAAAATCTCAGTAAGTGCATGCAACCAGTGAAGAAGCATGCAGCTATATATATATATATACCGTGTACTGTCAAGTAGTTGTCTTGTTTCTGATCAAACACAAATAACTTGATCTCAGCGTTCACTTCCCAGCGTTTAGGCAAAGATTTGGTTTCTTCAATGGCCAAATAGAGAGAAACAAAGTCTTTCCCGTTGGCGTTTCCATTTGGGTAGAGGACCATCCTCCTAGCAAGTACCAACCATTGAATATAAGCAAAAATGACTAGGTCAGCCGGGGTATTTCAGTTAGGAGAACGGAACGATAAAATTTTAGAGACTTAAATAGATTTTCAATAAAAATATATAAAAATTTTTAAAAAATCTAAAATATTATATGAAATTCCCCTCGTCCCTCTCGATTAGGGGTGTAAATGAGTTGAGTTTGTGTAGCGTTGAACTCGAGTCGACTCGTTAAGATTTTAAATCGAATAACTTTTAATGAGTTTGAAAATCTGAGGTCGTCTCGTTAAGAATTCGAGTCGAGTTCGAACTTGATTCGAGCTCAATTGAGTCAAGTGTTTATCGATCTTTGATCGTATCAGACTCGAGTAACTCGTCATCTATCATGTCTCATTTAAAGCTCTGTCAAAAATACAACTTTGATACACAAGTTGTGTGAACTCAAACTTGTTTATTTTAAGATATGTAGTGTTAGTTTAGGGTTTAGGTTGTAGGGTTTAGAATTTAGGATTTAGATTTCATTGTTTAGACTTATTTTTAGGGTTTTAAGTTTAGAAATTTAGATTTTAAATTATAAAAATTAAGAAAAAATAGTATATTATATTTTCAGGTAGCTGCGTCAAGTAATTCGACTCGACTTGTTAAGAACTCGAACCGAATCCAATCGAATCAAGTCCAATCCAATCAGACTTTAATCGAGATTTAATCGAATCGAGCTTTTCTGAGTCATATAGAGTCGATACTCACCATTTGTATCCCCCAGCTTCAAAGATACCAGATTCAATCTTTTCAACCTTGGTATCCAACAGTGAGGAGAATCCTTCTATTTTGAATGAGTAGTGAGCCGGTGGAATATCCCTTCTGTATCTTACAAGATCTGGGAAATCAAAGGACAACAAGAAGAATTCCCATAAAAAAACAGCAACAATATTGGACCGTAAATATTCGTATATTATACACGTCATATAAATAGATAGATATATAGATATACGATTACGATTATGATTACAATTGGCCTTACAAAACCACCTACCGTTGTTGCTGCCAGAGCTGCAGGAATTGTTGTCCATTGCAGAGCAAGTTATAGAAACGTCTATCAACTTTAAGGAAAATCAAGCTCTGATAGCTATGAATCCTGAGCCATGGCATCTATTTAAATGCCAGTGTCACAAATAATGGAATTAAAAAAGACTTACGTGTTTAGGCATGGGATGCGTAATTTTTAAATGATCAGAAAAAAAACGTTGACTTTGGAGAAAATTTTATATTGACCCATCAATAGGTCATCTTTTAAGATAAAAAATTATTTAATATTAGTCTAATTGATACTGGGATGAAGGGTGGATATTGAATTGACCAACTCGTAAATAATTTGAGTTTAATTCGGTTAAAATTTAGTTAATTTGACTTGAAATCGAATTTGACTCGGATCAAAAAAAATATAACTCGAATTGATAAGTTCGTAAGTAACTTGTTATGATTTTTATAATTTTTTATAATATTTTGGTGTTCATGTTAAAAAAAATATTTCAAAAATTTAGTTAATTTATAGATAATTTAACCATAAAATTTTAGTTTTAAATTTCTAAAACATTTTGTATTTCTGGTGAATTAAAATTTTTATTAAAAAAATTATAATAATAAATCTTTTCATTTTTATTAAAGTTTTTTTCCTTTTATTATTATTATATATATAAAAGTAGAAAAATCTTCAGTTTCATTTCTCGTATAAAAATGTGTTTAAAAGTTAAAACCCCGGAATTTCTAAAATGTTCTCTCTTTTATTGTTTATTGAAGTTTGTTGAAAATTTAAAAAAAAATTTATACTCGAATATCAATTTTATCTCTAACTCAATTATGGTAGGTTCGTTTATTTATCTCCACAGATCTCACATTTTTTATTCTAAATTTTTATGTTTATGTTAAACTCAAACAATATCATTAGATTTTACTTATATTTAAAAAATAAGATAAAAATTTTGACGAACTTAACAAATAACAAATTGAGTTAAGCAGCAAAAATTTTTACAAGTATGAGTCAAACAAAACATAAATTTAATCGATTATTACAAAATTATTATAAACAATCAATTTTGTTATAAAATGGTAATTGATCATGGCGGTTTGGGTAAAGTTGTTTAATCGCAAAATTAATCCTCTATATTTATATATTCAATTAAATTTGTCCTAATTAAAAAAATAAATTTAAACTCATTAATTACAAATTACTATATTTTTTGGACAATATATACCATATTGTTAATATGTTATTATAAATATTATCATATCACTAGAAATATAAATTAAACAATCATAATGTTCACTTAAGAGTTGGACTTATCTTGTCAATTACTATATTTTGGGGACGAATTGTGTTTGTTTTTCCAAAATTAATGGACTGGATTTGAATTCTGCCCAAGCTTTAAACATCTTTGTGAAATTTACCGAATAAAATAATCATAATGTTTGTTTACAACAACTTTTTAATGCCACTTGAGTTTTAACATATTAAAAGAAAGACTTGAGAAGTTTGGTCTTTGCATAAACAGACAAGTCCATGTGCAAGAAACAGTTGAAATGTTTCATGGGATGTTGCACCAAACAGATAGTCAAATGTTCTAAACAAACAAAACAAAATTAATTTGTATTAATAAAATATAAAATAAATATTTATTATAATATTTATCTCACAATTGATTTTTAATATACCATATTAAGAATCTTAATAATGACATTATTATGGTATAATTAAAACTTTTGAGAAAATTAAAGAAAAAGTGTTTTTCTTAAAATTATTGTCACTTGACAGCTGGGTTAGCTTTTCAAACGTCAATTATATTTTTGGGATAAAAGTGTTTTTTTAATTAATGGATTGCAGTTGAGTTATGACCGAACTTTAAAGAATTTTTTTGAAATTTATCGGATAAAAAGAAAAAAAAGTTTAACTAAGTATGAAAATAAACCTAATTTGGTTTTAACATGGAGAATTGAAAAGTTTCTTTAGATGTTGCACTAATGGACAAAGGTTTATTTTTTATTACAATTCGAATCGTGACGATCGTTGTTAAATAATACAAAAATATTAATAAAATTTATTTAAACATTACAAAATGATAAATAAGCATTCATTTAGTGGTTAATATTGATTGTTTGATAAAGAAAATTAGATAAACGCTGGTTTAAAACATTAAACTCAAGGAAAAAAAAACAGTTAAAAGTTAGTTTTCTAAAATAAACCTGTAATTATTCAACTACCAACACATTTTTGGCTTTGAATTTGTTGATGATACCTATGATATTGGAGGCTAAAGGTAGATTGTGGGAACTAGATTCATTTGTGAACAGAGTCAAAAATCAAGATTAAAAAAATACAATTTAAAAAATAAATAATTTTATTATGTTTTATAATAAAAAAATTTAGGGGCACAACATCCTAATGAATATTATAGCTTCGTTTATGTGGAACGAGAATAAAATTTTTAAGAGAGTTGAGTTAAAATTCTGATAACTATGTTAGGTGTTTAATAAGTCAAAGAAAGTCAATGTAATTAGAAAAAAGTCAAATGAATACAAATAAGATTGGTTGTATCATTGACTATAGATTGATCTGATGAAGTTAAGGAATGGTTAGAAATTCTGTTAGAATATCGTTCCTATAACTGATTCAAATCATTCCATAAGCTTGTATAAATAAACTGATCCTCTTTAAGGATATTATAACTTTTCAATCAATAAAGTGATGAGAGTATCGCCTCTCTTTCTCTAAGAGAAAATATTTAACATTTTATCAGAGCGAAAGGCTCTGGAGAATGTTTTTTGTTTTTCTATTCATTCGAATGATGATGATTTTTTTCGTTCTTTTGTTTCTACTGATGGAGGATCGTTTCAATTGATTCTATCTGTTACAAATTGTCGAAGCATTAGACAAATGATTCAGAGATTGTGGTGAATGCTAGCTTGGTTACCTTGTAAGTATTTTTGCTCCTTTTACTTCAAGAAGAATAGCATGGAACATATCAATAGTTCATCTTTTCTTGAATCAATGTATACTTTCTCTGCATCAACATTAGGTTTTCTTCAAATAGTTTAGGACACAATCTTGATCGCAAGAATTTTTGTTTGTGGTAACTCATAGTCTGAAAGAACAAAATAGTGGCATGATTTGTTGTGTTCTTCGAAAATCTTTGTTGCTTTTCTGAAAATTGTTGAGTTTTCAGTTTTGTTTGCTTTGTATAGTTTCAAATCTTTAGTTTTCGGTGAATTTTTTTTATTGAACTCTCTGGTTTCTGGTTTGGTTATCTTCTGGTTTCTGTTAGATTGCACATTAAATTTTTGTCTTTTTGCTGCTTTGAACTCATGGCTCAACCTGTTCCTACACCTGATACTGTTGTGAACCAACCTTCTTCTCCTTCTGTGTCTGTCAATAACTCATCTTAACCTTCTTTTCGGGTTAGAGCTGTACAATATTTTCCTAAACACGATATTGTAAAATTAACTGAATGCACGTACATTCTTTGAAAGCATCAAGTTCTCCTTATCATTGATGGTTATGGTCTTTTACCATATGTCTTAGACGGTCTTATTCTTCCAAATCGTTTTACATCTGCTCAGTCTGGTCAAGTAACTAAAAATCTTGACTACATAGCCTATAATCAACAAGATAAATTGTTACTTTCATGGTTGCTTTCTACTATTCATCCAAACATTCTACCTCACCTTACTGGTCTCAACTCGTCTTGTGCTATATGGAGTGTTGTGTCACGCCTGTTTGGAGCAAAATCAAGTGTCAAAAACTCAACTCTTCGACATAGTTTACACTCGCAAAGAAAATGATGTCTCTTTGTTAGTGAATATCTTGCTAAAATAAAATTAATTTGTGATACACTTTGTGTTTCACGGAATGTCATTTCTGAGCAAGAACATGTGAGTGTTGTTTTAGCTGGTTTATCACCTTAATTTGAATCCGTAATTGGTATAACATCTCGTGAACCCTTGACTGTAGATGCTCTAACTGACATGCTTTTAGACTGTGAAACACGTTAGAAAAATTTTTTTATAGACGTCTCTATTCAAGCAACTCTAGTGTCATAATAAAAAATGATTGTGCCAGGAGGATCATCTGATACATCCTTAGCTAATCTGAGTCAAGTTCAAGTTTATAATGATCAGACTTTTGTTCATTTTTCAAGAGAATGTGGTAATCATGGAGGAAACAATTATTGAGGTAGAGGCAAAAAAAGATTCAACAATAATCGTTCACGGTGTTAATTATGTGATAAATTTGGACATATAGTTTAAAAATGCTACTATCGATTTGATCTTAGTTTTAAAGATTAAACTCAAAAAGAAATACAACAAGATTAAAATCAAAGGTATCAACATGGATATACAAAAAATGAAGGGTTGTGAACAGATTTAAAGGACAACCTCAAGTGTTCCATCAACAACAAACTATTGCATCTACAGGGGCACAACACAAGTTGGTCCATTTCAAGCCTACAATCATGTACTTCAACAGTAGGTATCTCTTTTTTCTACTAGTGTGTACATTTCTCGACCTTAATTCTCAGCATCAATTCAACATATGGGACCTGACTCTTCGAATTACTCAACACCAACTCAACATGTGGGACCTAGTTCTTCGAATGCAACATAACCTTTCATAATTATACAACAGGGAGTTTCTCAACCTTTCACAATTATGCAATAAGGGAGTTCTCATATTCCCATTGCTCTTCTAATAAATTTTTAAGTTTCTCAATTGAATGGTGGCTCGGATGATGTGTCCTTGTATCCAGATTCTGGTACAACTTATCATATTACCAATGACACATCTGCTATACACACATGTATGATTTATGAAGGTAAAGAAAGTCTTCTTATGAGTAATGAAAGTGGTGTTAAAATCAGGTATATTGGTCATGTTGTTTTTTTAACCAAGTCTAAGCCTTTGGATTTGAACAATTTACTTTATGTGCCTGCAATACAGAAAAGTCTTTTATCTGTCTCTTAACTTGTAAAAGAAAATAATATTTATCTTGAATTTCATTCTAATGGGTGTTGTTTCAAGGATGCTCAAACTCAGAATATATTGTTGGAGGGGAGTCTCACACCTGAAGGGATCTACAAGTTGTACTCATCCACCAATGTTGGAGGAAAAATTTAGTTTTATTCTGTTTCCAAAGATGACAACAATATTGAGATATGGCATAGACATTAGGGACATCCACAAATAAACTCTTAGCTCTTTTCTTACCTTATGAAATTTAGTGCAAATAAGCTAAAAGATGTATGTGTTTCTTTCTTACAAGGGAAAGCACACAAGCTGCCTTTTTCTTCTTTCACGCAATATTGTTGAGTTGATCGACGTTGAATAATGGCCAAGAGGGGGGTGAATTGGATATTAAACAATTTGGTAGAAGATTTTCGGTATAAATCGAGAAATAAAGAATACAATGATTTATAGTGGTTCAAGCTTCGAACAAGCTCTACATCCACTACCTTAGCTCCCACTAAGGATTTTGAAACCAATTCACTATTGAATTCAACCTTTTTCTAGGTTCAAGGGATAACCTTTACAAACAAATCAATTTTCTACCCAAAATAGATTTAGACCTCACAAGGCGTTACAAGAGATTTGGTTTGGCTAAGAAGGATTCTCTCATAAGAAATAATAGCCCCAAATACAAACAAACTCTCCCCAAACTTAAATTACAACTGATCAAAGTGAAATACACAAGTTGGGAAGCTAAAATATGCAATGAAGTGCTTTGAGTTGGATTTGTGTGCTTGGATGTTGCTTGAGGTTCAATAGTCCTTAATGCTGTTGAAATTGATTCATTTTATACCATCTCATTGATTTCTATCCGTTGTGGTTGTTGAGAATATAAATATGGCCGTTTAGACTTTAATTTCCCACCATAAATGCACTCTGCAACAGACGGTATCGAAACACGTACTACCTGTTTCGAAATAGACCAAGAATAGAAAGAGCCGTTGTGCATTAAACTAAGGGGTATCGAACCATGCTTCGATACCTTTTTGAAACTGTGAAGGTTGGTATCGAAACATGTTTCAGAACAGGCTAACCACCAATCAAAAATTTAACTACCACCAACGGTCAAAACATTTAATACAAAAATAGCCGTTAAGATTAAGGGTGGTATCGAACCATAGTTCGATACCAGGGGTCTATTTTTGATAGATTTTAAAATACTCAAAAATATACACGAAGTGCTTCGAACCATGCTTCAAAATAGAGGCTGACAGTGAGTTCCTTTGTTTCGAACGGTGGTTCGATACATGTTCTTGAACACAAAAATATGATTTTGAAAATTCAAGGGTATCGAACCATGGTTCGATAGGTCTATTGGTCAGTATAAGGCTAGAATAATTGTAAAAGGTTATTTTCAAGAAGCTGACATTGACTTTCATGAAGTTTTCAGTCCAGTAGTTAAGCTAGTAACTGTACAAACAATAATTTCACATACAGTTTCAAGAGGTTGGAGTCTACGACAAGTTGACATAAATAATATTTTTCTTCATAGGGATCTTCATGAGGAAGTCTACATGGTGCAACCTCAGGTTATGAGCAAGGGGATAAATCTCAAAGGTTAATTTATAAATTAAATAAAATAATTTATGATTTAAAACAAGCACCACGTGATTGGTTTAAAAAATTACAAAATTATATACAAACTATTGATTTTGTTTTAACAAAATCTGCTGCTTCCCTTTTTGTGAAAAAGAATGAGGATAACATTGTTTATCTACTTGTTTATGTAGATGATATCATCTTAATTGGAAATGATAATATTGAGATTCAAAGTACAGTAGATAAGTTAAATCATGAGTTTTCTCTAAAAGACTTAGCCAGGTTACATTATTTCTTAGCTATTGAAGTTCATTATAAGGGTGATAATATTTTTCTTAGTCAAAAGAAATATATCAGTGACTTGTTGCATAAGTGTGGTCTTGATCAAGCTAAGGAACTTCCTACTCCTATGATTTTAAACTGCAAATTATCAAGTAATAAAGGCAACCCTATCTCAAATATTATAAAATATAAGAGTACTGTTGGGACATTAAAATACATTATCATTATAAGACCTAAAATAATCTATGCAGTAAAAAAAGCTTGTCAATTTATACAATCTCCACTAGATACTCATCTTCAGTTGGTAAAGAGGATTCTAAGGTATCTAAATTGGACTCTAGGTTTTAGGTTAAGATTTGTTCTTTCTTCAAGACTGTTTATTCAAGGGTTTTTAGATGCTAATTGGGGATCAGATAGTGATGATCGAAGGTCGACTTTAGGATTTTGTGTATATTTTAAAAATAATCATGTTTCTTGGGGATCTCGCAAACAAAGTATAATGTCTCGATCAACTGTAGGCAGAATATCAAAGTGTGACTTGTACAACATCTGAAATAGTTTGTCTTGAATCATTACTTGGTGAGTTAGGTATTGCAACAAACAAGAAACATGTGGTGTGATGTGACAAATCTAATGCTATGACTCTTTCTGCTAATCCAGTAATGCGCTCAAAGTTTAAATACGTAGAATTGGATCTATATTTTGTAAGAGAAAGGGTGGTTGCTGGAGTATTAGAAGTGAATGAGATTACTGCATTCAAGCAGGTTGTAGATATCATGACAAAACCTTTATCAGCTCAATCCTTTCAAAGGCACAAAATTTTTTTTTTGTGGTTTCTAATATTGCATATTGATATCTCAATATAAAAGTCTGTCTTGTTTGGTTCGAATTATGATTTTTTGTCTGTTTCTTTTCAGTTTGCAGGCTTATTCGTTTGCTATAGACAAGCAGCAAATTGTGCTCATGAAGTTTTGAAGAAGACAAAATGCAAGAGGAATGTTAGGTGTTTAGTAAGTCAAAGAAAGTTAATGTATTAGAAAAAAGTCAAATGAATACAAGTAAGATTGGTTGTACAATATCATTGACTATAGATTAATCTGAGAAAGTTATGGAATAGTTAAGATTTCTGTTAGAATACCGTTCCTATAATTGATTCAGATTAGTCGCTAAGCTTGTATAAATAAGATTGTCCTCTTTAAGGATATTATAGCTTTTCAACCAATAAAGTGATGAGAGTACCGCCTCTCTTTCTCTAAGAGGCAATACTTAACAAACTAGCGTCATTTTAGAGGGGAGTAATATGATCTCGAGTTTAAGATTTTTATTTTCTACTTTCATAACTTAAATAATTTTTCAAGTTATAATATTATAAATTAATGGTTAACTCTTGTTATCTTAATTGTATTTAAGGTGTGTTTTTAATATTAATAAAACATTAAAATAATTATTTAAAATAATTAAATATATTATTTTTTAAATTTTTTCACCATTTATAGCCACATCTTTAAAACATCAGATCCAACTTTTCAACCTTGGCATACGACAGTAAAGAGAATTTATAGTGGATTTCACTCCTAAACAAAACATCTTCGTAGTTAAGTCCTTTAATTTTATTAAGAACACATTTTCTTAGAGATTGTAAAAATTCAGGTAGGGTGGTCGGAATAGGTGACCGAAGGTAAAATGTAGAAAAGGAAATGAATTAACTGTTATGGATTTTTTTGATGTGGTTGAAATAGTTTTATAGGTATTAATGTCTGATATCTTGTATCTGTCAGTTCTTTTTGTGTATGATGTTCTATTTACATGCTGATGTTGATGCTGTAACTTACAATATATCATCTGCAGGGAACCTTTATTGACTGGTTTGATTACATTTTATTTTCTTGTGTTTTGAAAATTTTCAAAAAAGGTTCAAAGAGGGGAGGTTCCTCTAAATGTTATGGTTGCCAGGGTACAGGTATGAAAATTACAACAGATGTAACATGTTTGTCCTGAATGTTAAATAACAATTTTCTAATATTTCAAGATTGATCATGTTTTGGTTCTTTTCATTTGTAGGCAGACATAATTGGAGACATTGTTTTTTGTATTTCAACTCCAGAAACACCACAAATTTGGAAGGGTGATGGATGACCTTTGACGTGCAGCTTGAAGTCCTATGTTATTTTTAAAGCTTCCACCTCTTTTGTCAAATTATAATATTTTAGGTTGTCGAACCCACAAAGACTGGATCAGACTCGACTACGCGTTAAATCTACACAAGAGAAAATAAATAACATAAATAATTTGGATTATAATGTGAATAAAGTAAATACTAAATAAACAACTAAATAAAGGAAGAAAATCTCGATGATAAGAGTAAGGCTAGGCTGAATGTTTTGTAGAGGGGAATTAAGCTGCACTTATTATTCTTTTATTAATGCATCAGGTTGAATTATCGTTGCGGCAGATCGCACTAAGGGTCGCCTTGGCTGCCTAGGTAGGGTTATGCCTTGTCGACAACTCAACTTTCTATAGTTCAACAGAGCATTCTTGTATGCATCCTCCTTATCCCTAAGCTCGGAGAACTATTGAAATTCATGTCTTGATGATACCTCCCGGCGTGAATCAAGGATGAATAACAACCGATCACATGCATCCTTTTAGTCGCTGAAACCCTTGCGGATTAATCGATGCCTTAAGCAAAGATTTTTCTTCACATACTATCATCCCGAGTTCATATGCAAAGAAGAGTAAACATCAAGAGATAATAAACTATAAAAATAAAGTTTGTATTAATAAATATCAAATAGGTACAACCTTCTTCTCCAACTAATATACAAACAACCTAAGTCTCGAAAGGGATTTAGAACATAATAGCTTTGTCGGCGGCTTTAGGTTTAACTATGAGAACTCAACTTGTTCTCTTCTAACCTTAATGAATGGCTTATATAGGACAAGCCTAGGTTAAAGTCTTTCATACAAGAAAAGAGTTCTAAAAGGAAAATAATACAACTCCTTATTAAGTTATGACACTTTATTCTATTTCCTAAAATAACTTTTTTATTCCCGCGTTGGCCTTTGACCATGGCTTGACTCATTTTTTCAACTTCGATTTCTTCTCGTTTTGTGTCCATTTGGATCGACATATTTTTCTCTATCTATCGAGCACCAGTTATCATCTTCAATCTGTTGCCGCAGCCTCTAAAGTGTTGCCGTGGCGGGTGCTTATCTGTAATTCAGCCTTAATTTTTAGCATCCGTTATCTTCACTGGCATTACATGTGTGGTATTTCTTGTCTGAGAAAAAAACTATCAAATGCATTTGTTTTATGTCAAATAATAGATAAATTCATAAAATTGATGCTGAGATGTTGAAATGTGAAAAATAGTCAAAATTATCCAATATTGTACTTAATTTTTTCCTTTATTTGCAATAATTGAATAGGAAAATGGTATAAAAATTAAGACTAATATGCACTCATCAACCTTCAAGTGGAAAACAATCTCAGTTTCACTGAGGCTTTGTATGGTTTCAGTTCGCACTGAGTCACCTTGATGGCAAGCAGATCTTAGTTAAATCAAACCCTGGCGAGGTCAGTAAGCATGATAAGTTCTTTCTGCATAATTTAGATATTATATAAAACTACCTTTGAAGTTTGATATATTCAATCATATTCTCTACCCTTCTCAATATAAGGATGTAAATCGAATGTTATTTTATTGTGTCTTAATTAGTGTCTCATTTTCAAATATTAGGTTTAAGGTTTAGGATTTAAGGTTAGGGTTTAGAAAATTAAAAGTAGGGATAGAATCTAAGGTTTAAGATATAAAAATTAGGATTAGAGTTTAAAATTTAATTTTTAAGAAATTTTTAGTATAGAGAATAAAAGAAGGCATGAAAAAGGAACAAAAGATTTTTACTCTCAATACAAGGTTATCAATGATGAGTAAAAATATTCTCTCTCATAAACTTGCCTCCTCTAATTCCCCACCTTAAATTTTTTTAAATTAAATTATAAATATTAACCTTAATTTTCACATCCTAAACCATCATACACCTTAAAAAATAGGGTAAACTACCTTAATGATCACCGAGCTAATTGTGGATACCTATTTTGGTCACTCAACTAAAGAACTCTTCAATCAGGTCACCCAACTTTGAAACCCTACCTATTTAAGTCATCGCCGTTAAAATTCTAACAGAAAAAGTAATGATAGTGACGTGGCAGTTAAATAAATCTGTATAATTACACATTTAATCCTTATAATTTATTTATTATTTTAATTTAATCCTAAATTTAAATTAATAAATAAATAAAATTAATCACCCAATCGATTGATAACACGTGTCATTACCGAATTTGAGAGAAAGAATGGAAGAAATAAAATGTTTAGTATATTTTGCCATTGAGGGGATTTGAACCCACACCCTTTAAGCTTATCAAGCACCCAATCAACAATGAACCACTGGGTCAAAAAGATTTTTTGATATAAGGTCTAAAACTATATTATTAAACGGTTATGCCACGTCATTGTCCTTACAGATTGTATGATTAATTTTATTTATTAATTTAAATTTAGGATTAAATTAAAATAATAAATAAATTACAAGATTAAATGTGTAATTACACAGATTTTATTTAACTGTCACGTCATTGTCATTACCTTTTTTGTTAGAATTTTAATGTGGGTAACTCAAATAGGTAGGTTTCAAAGTTGGGTGACCTAATTGACGAGTTCTTTAATTGGATGACCAAAATAGATATCTTCAGTTAATTCGGTAGTCATTGGGATAGTGTACCCTAAAAATATATCATAATTCGGAGTAGGGGGTATTGTCACTGGAGCAATGCCGAAAGATATAGACTATATTGCCCTTGAGGCCTAGTATGCAACTCTTAAACCCGGCCCAAAATGTGGCATAATTTTAAAAAAAATCACATTTTTAACTTTTTTTTTCTTCTCAATTATCCACATATTAATTGTAAGTATAAAACATTCTCAAACATATTTCTAAAGTGCAATAATTCAATCACATTTGCACAAAAATATTTCATAACATTAATAATTAATAATTCACATGAAAAATATAATGCATGAGAATATGTTAAACACATATACATTCTCAATTATATATTTTAATTATAACAGTGACAAAATCAATCGATCGAATAGATATATCTTTTTAGAATTTTATATCCTTATTTTTTTAATTAAAGTTTAGATAAATTTTTTTTCTCCGTAATAATATAAAATGAAAATTTTATTCTAGTCATATTATAGTGATTACAGTAAAGTATTTGTTCTTAGAGTATATACTCTCAACCATTGGACATTAATCGCTCAATCACTGTACTGACAGTACTGGTGCTCAAACCTGTGACCTCCAAGAACAATAACTATTCCTTCAACCGATGAGGCTACATGATTCTTGCAACTAGTTTCAGGTCTAAATAAATTACAATGTGTATCTCTCATAAATGATGTAAGAATTGATTGTATAAGAAAAAGAGAAGATAAAACGTCATTTTTAAAATCATTATCGTTTAAACTTAAAATAGAAAAGGACGATAAATCATGCCACGATATAAAAAAATGAGTTCTCATTATCAGCAATGACAACGAATGACAAAAAAAGAGTGATGGTTGGGTTTAGTTCAAAATACAACAGGGACCCAAGAACTTGGGATTCATCGAACAAAAGGCGATAACCCTTTGTCAAAAATCATAATTAGGGTAAATTATCGAGAAGACCCTCAATTTAAACTATCTTGTACATTAACCCCGAGCTTCCAAGTTTCATAATTAGGTCACTAAACAGATTAATTTAATTGAGTTTCTATAATATTAATTAGGTTTTTTTAATTTTAAAATTTAAATTTAAGGTTTTTAATTAAAAATCTCCGAAATAAAATTATGGTTTTCGAGTGTGTTATATAGTAAACGCTTGACTGACATAGAACTTGATGACTGCTTTCCATGATGTCAATGGTGAGGAGGTAAAGAGGCGGAAGGAACAACAACGGCATGGTGACAGGCATCGGGAAGCTTATGATGAAGACGACAACGACCACGAATCGAGACCGAGAGTTCAATATCCTCAACAATAAAAAATATTTGTACTTTATTTTTAAATATTTATATTTTGACTCATAATCTCAAATTATAACTATGTCCTTATTTATTATTACATGCTTTCAATTAATGAAGAAAATATTTTCTTATCACAAAAAATGTAAACAATTATAATTTAATAAATTTATCTTAAATTTATTAATAAATTTAATAAAATTTTGATACTCAACTCGACTTGTTTCTCATTAAGCTCGACTTGTTACTCGTTAAACTCACTAAAAAAATTATCTTATTTTTAATTAAAAAAATTATAATACTATATGAGACTTAATATTAACATAAATTAACAAATTTAACCAAAAATATCAAAAGAGTGTATAAAAACACTTTTAAAGTTTAAATTCGAAAGTAACAATCTTTAAATACATCAAACTAGCATATTAAAATTAAAGTAACAATTCACAAATTAATAATTATTATATACGTTTATGTTTTGAATGAAATAATTTTAAAATAATTACTAAAAAAATTTTAAAAAATTAACGAATTGCTCGTGAACTTATCGAGTCGAGTTAGACTTTACTTGATTCAACTCGTTAGGTATCGAATCAAGTTTGATTTCGAATCGAATCAATCAGAATCAAATACAATTCGTTTCAATTTGATAAATTAAAATAATAATTCGAGTCGACTTTATAGAAAGGTATATCCAAAGCTTGGATTTTTATGAACTATAGTTAGTTATCTAACAAAGAATAAGATCCTGGTGTGAAATATTCTCACTATAGTTTACAATTGTCATATTTGCTACTGGAGAGTAAAAAAAATGTACTTTTATGATTCACCTTAAAAAATTCTTTAAAATTGAATTATAAACTTTAATCTTAATTTTTATATTTTAAACCCTGAATTATATATCCTAAAAATTATATCATATCTCTCATTTCTTAAAAGTAATTCTTAAATTTTAACCCTAAATTTATTAATTTAAAATAAAAAACAATAAAAATAGATAATTTACGCCCAGATTTAGGAGAGATTATTAGGTGAACCCTGTTCACCACGTCATCCATGGTCTAAGCAATCAGGACCGTTGATCTTTAAATAACCATCTAATAACTACTCACCCACTAAGTACATGTAGAAAAGAGACGATGATTCACTTGGAAAACATTAAGATCAACGATCCTGATTACTTGGGACCATGAATGACGTGGTGAACAAGGTTCACCTAATAATCTCTCCAGATTTAGACAACTTAGGGCAACAAACTATATTTTATTCGGCTCATTATTTTTAGGGATCTTAGGGTTAATTATTTATACACTGACCATGCATTTTTTTTTCTACAAACATGATTAATTTCATTTTAAAAGTTAAAATTTTAAACTTTAAATTCTAAATTATAAATCTTATTTTATCCTTAATTAAAATTTTAAATCATATAGTTTAAACATTAAATCAAATTCACGAGTGAAAAATAAAATAACTACCACCAGTGCATAAAACATTCTCCTATTTTATTATAATCGTTAGTCTCCTTGAATCAAATAGTTTGTATTTCTGAATTATGAATGTGCATCGGTGCATGAAACTTTCCCTTTTTTCATTTATCTGTAATCGATAATTAATTTTAATATTAATTATCGATGATTTTATTCTTTTACATGTTCTAATAAGAATTTTTGTCTTTGTGACATTTTTGTTCTTGTAATATATTTTTTATATTTTATTGTTCGTTTCATTAATCTTTGTGGCATGTTACCTTAACGGTCGTTTGTTGCTCGCGTAGAGGTTTCAATAGAGCTAGGCTGTGACACCCTCGTCCCGGGTTAAGAGACGGGAGTGTTGACCGAACTTACAAACCATTATCGAACCGAACTTGTAATTATTTCTTAGACATTTCATTCATTTGTATGACTTCTCAATTGCTTGTAAGACATTACGAGTCAATCTCTTGTAACACTTATCAATTTTGAGGTCAATTTAAATTTTTTTCCCAATTCAACATATTCATTATCTGATCTTAAGCTTATTTCATTTTCCAATTGAAATTCACCTAATACTTGATCTCATTATCCAATTTAACTTATTCTCAATTACAAGGCCCAATATAGATTCTAATTTATCTTATGGAATCCTCAAACAAGATGTGAGAATTCCCACAATTTAATCTCAATGATCGAACAAAAAATGATTGGGGGTATTGATACCCCTTATAGAGAGGTATCGAAACAGGGGTATTGAAACACAGTTCGATACGGGTCACCTATGTTGACTTGTTGACCAAGGTTAGGATAGCCTGTATCGATATAGGTATCGAATCAAATTCACTACTAAAGGTTTCAGTATCGAAACAAGTATCGAATCGGATCTTGCTCGTTGACTTAAGGTTATGGTAGCCTGATTCGTAACGGGTATCGAATCATGGGGGCTCAATGGCTCATTGGAGGGTTTGGTATCGAGACCGGTATCGAACCGAATTGCTATTGTCAAGGGAGGTATCGATACATATGGAATTGGTATCGATACCCCTGCTCGAATTAGAAGGTTTCTAGCTTCTAGGACATTTAGACACTATCCAAAAGGCCTTTAATCTATCCTCAAACCATCTG
Organism: Abelmoschus esculentus; assembly: GCA_035048815.1. Lineage (NCBI taxonomy): Eukaryota > Viridiplantae > Streptophyta > Magnoliopsida > Malvales > Malvaceae > Abelmoschus > Abelmoschus esculentus. Next base: position 2,316,804 of record JAUCBN010000026.1, on the reverse strand, counting down.
TTAACCTTAAGGGACAATTTTAACATGTTTATACTACGAGTAACAATTTACTAATTCTATCCATTTGACCATTTCATTACCCAAGCCAATAATCAACATTCAAAATACCTTTATACCATGTATTTCACAATGGCAACTATCATAAGCATGACATAGCTCTAATGGTTTCATACCAACCTACTTGATTCCATATCTTACATGTCAACATGATTAACTTCATGCTATGCATATGACCAAAGCCAATATATACAAACCATAACCGAAACTCAAAGTATGCAAGGCTAGCCTACTATGAATATCATGTCTTAAGACTTACATACCAAATGCTCAATGGTAAAATATACAATCATTACCAAATGTCAAAATGCATAAGCTAATCTAAGCATGATCACTAAGCCACCATAATCTAGGAGTTAACAAAATTTCAAAATATCATACTTTGCTTGCTTGAGGTGCTTGCTTGCAATCAATCCCGATTTAGCTTCTTGGCTCGATAACCTGTTGTTTTGGAAAGGAGGAAACAAGCGAGTGGTAAATACTTGCTAGGTACTTAGTGAGGCAGCCCTAAGTCTAACCATATTAGACCTAAATCAGTTAACAAAAATGACATGCTTCAATTAAGCAATAAATCAATTCATAGAAAGAGCTCAATCAATATACAAGGTTATCATTGGTTCAACATCATATTTAACATACTTCTCATGTATATCATAATTCTCATACTTATCATAATTTTATCATACAATTCAATGTCATAATCTATATGCTCATGCCTTAGCTAGCATATAATCAATGCATATGACTCATTTGTCAATTTCTATTCCTCAAACTTTCATAGACCAATTCATATCAAGGGCTACTTATAGCCATATATTCATTTCCAATGTTCATTAGCCATTTCATATTCAAGTGCTACTCATAGCAACAATTCATTTCAATGCTCTATGGAAAATCATAATCAAATTCCAATGCTTCATAATCAAATGCATTTACATATAGTTTCACATTTAAACTTTAGTCTTCCAATTTAATTTCGTGTAATGTCTTGGTATAGTTAGACAAAGTAAGCGAGTTAACAAGAGTGTCACGAAGGCACTAACAAAAGTACCACAAAGGTACTAACAAGAGTACCAAGAAGGTACTAACAAGTGATACCCATGGTATCTAACAAATGGTGACTAACCACCAATCAATGGTACCCAAAGTACCGAAAAATACCGAAGTACTAAACAAGAGTATCAAAGTACTAACAATAAGCTCAGACCCTAGGTATACCGTACTACCTATGACCAACTATCGACCAAGGATCAATAACATTTTCATTATTAGTTTGATCATTATTCAATTCATATTAACCAAGTTCATGTCACCAAGATCAAGTGTCCAAGGCATGTTATCAATCAAAACATTTATAACGTATTAGCAAGGATACATGCATATCATGTTACCAAACAATGATCATATCACCATAAACATGCTTCATGTATGATTCACGTACCTGACATCCCTAGCCGCGTGCCATAACTTACCTCGGTATTTTCAAGCTATGCATATGTATTAAGTTAGTGCTAACAATCTAGCAATCAAACATGTTATCACACAAGTCATTTAGCATTAAGCCTCCTTTCCGTTTACCGAATATAAGATTAGTCCAATTACATGACAAATCCAATATAAAAATGATGGTTAGGACCTAGGTCCTAACCCTAAAGTTGTCACACTCACAAATGATTCCAAGCAATTAAGAGTTGAAGATGGTGATCCCTTTGCCCATCTTTCTAGCCAGCTCAAGCCTTTCTTCTTCTTCAATGTCCTCTTCTCTTGGATTCTCTAGTAAACCATATTCACATAGCAATCATTAGGACATCCAAATCACTTAATTCAAGTGATCATATGCGTAACAAATGTAAACATTCACATTTGTTCATTAGGGACAACTTTGCTACCCTTTAAAGAATCGATCATATCTCTAGCTTTCATGTCCGATTTAGCTCATTTTACCTCTTTAGAAAGCTAAGAATATCCTATACAAGGACAAATTAACCTCACATTTTAATTCAGGACAGACCTGTCCAGATTCGGGACTGCTCGAATAGCCCTTACATAAAGACTTATAACTTTTTCTACGGAACTCCAATTGAGGTCATATAAATTTTCACTTAAACTAGATATATGTGAGTATTCTAGTGCAAAATTTCAGACCTTAACTCTCTCAAATTCGACCTAGGGAATTTTCCCAAGAGTGCTACCGGAATTGAATTTCTAGGCAATTTTGGCTAGTTTCCATTTTTTTGTCTTAATTCTCAATCCAAATTTACTCCTATGAATTTTCCAACATCTTAAACATGAAATCAACATCTTTTAATCCATTTTCCAGCAACATATCAAATCAATTAACACAATCAATACATTTACAAAATCCCAAATTCCAAATCCCCTAACTTTTTGTTCATGCTTCAAAACTCATAACCAAACAAATTCTAACTTTAGATTAGGCATTCTAATAACCTAATCTAACACAAGAGCATCATGGTAGATTTGAAAATTTAAGAACTTAAGCTTTTAATGTTTGGGTTATGGAAAGAGGAGCTTACCAAGGCCTTTAAACTTGATTTTCTAACTTATTTGCTCCACCATGCTAGGATTTCAAGCTAGCTTCTTAAGCCTCCATGAAAATTTCTCTCTTCTATATTTTTCCTTATTCACGTGAAATGAGAAGGATGAAGGGAAGGGGCTGATTTTTTCTTTCTCATTAATGGGTGTAAAATGACCATTTTGCCATTTTAGTCATAAGTAGACTTAGTTTATTACAAAGGGTAGTCTATGGAATTCACATTTTTTTTTCATGCAATCACCAAGTTTTCTATTTAATTCAATTATGTCCATTACTCTTAATCCACTTAACACATGATTCAATTTAATTTCATGAATTATTTGAACCTTCTACTAACCCGGTTTTTTAGGGTGTTACATAGTCTTTTATTATAATTTTTTTCGGTGTTCATGAAAAGTTAAATCCTCACTCGATTGATGAATGTTAGCCGATGTAATCAACCCTGAGTAGTAGAACACTTTACCTGACGATTTGGGTTACTCACCACTCTTTTCTCACCCATTACGTGTCTTGATTGAATATAGTAATGAGAATTAAAAAAATTATGTATTTCGATGGTAAGTTTATCTCTATGAAAATATTTATTTTTTTTTTGTTTGGGTTGTAACATTTTTTAATAAATTAATATTATTATTTTTTGTCCTATGTTATTATCGTAATATTTTTTTATAATTTTAATAAAAATTTAATCATTATTATCAAAATAAATATATATCTCAAAAATACAAGTTGAAATTAAAGTATTTAGTTAAGCAAACATTTAGTGTGTGTTTATACCTGCGATGGCCCAATCGTTAGGTATTTGAAAGTATATGGTCGTATTAAAAAAATGGGTTACGATCTTTGGACATTGAATTATTGTCTGTTCCGACCCCATGGCCATGGAAGTTCCAAGAAGCTTATAGTAATAATTTTCTGATGCTACAAAGAGACAAAGATACAAACTTACTCGCATTGGAAACATGGGAATGCAGACAGGAACAAAAGCATCAGTGTTGCACGAATGACAGATATGAAAGGAGATGGATGGGGAAAGGATAGGCCAAAGGACAATTATTACAAAGATCTCAAGGTTCTATGGTCTCCATTTTTTTAATAGGTGGTCCATGTGCCTATCACTTAAGGGTGTATTTAGTCCGATTCAGTTCGGTTCGTTTTTTATAAATAATGAATAAATGGTACATGTGTCTGTCAGTTAAGGTGTATTTAGTTCGATTCGGTTCAGTTCGATTTTTTAACAAATAATAAATCAAATCGAAGTTTGTAGTTTTTTAATAGGTGGTCCATGTGCCACTACTGGGGGGATGAAAATATCTTACTTTTTTAATCGTATCTTTTTTTAAAGTATTTATTATTTTATAATAAATTTATAATTTAAAATAATAATTTACGATTAGAGTTTAAAAACATAAGAGTAAGATGTATTTTTAGAATGTAAAATGTATTACGTAAAAATTAAGATTAGAGTTTAAAATTTAATTTTTAATTTTTTTAACTGTTAAAGGATAGAAGATTCTTTTAATACAAGATATAATATTAAAGTCAAAAATTAAAGCGATTTATACAATGTGTTGAGAGTTCGAAAAAATCGAAATAATTTAATAAATTTAATTATTTACGTTTAAAACTCATGTCGCCTACGTCTTTATCATTCTCGTAAGTTAGCTTTTTTTTTTTTTCTCTCTCATAAACATTGTATTAGATTTCTGTCATTTTTTAGTGTAATATCAGTTTAACAATAATTTATTCTTCCTTTATGATAGAATAAAAATATTTAATTATTATTTTAATTTGAAGGACTCGATTATCTAAACATTATTAAAGTAAAAGGTTAAATTTATTGAATTATTTTGAATTAAGATAAAATTATAAAATATATAAATTTTTAAACCCAAAGAATTATTATATAAGATCGTGTTAGTTTCAATTTTATTTACGAAATCATCTATTTATAATAATGTTTTAATTAAATAACTTGCTTATAATTAAAAAAAAAAGTGATTTTAGTAAGTCCATCCATAATTGAGTAATTTTTTACCCTTAAATAATTGATTTCTATGGGACCAAATAATTCAATATATTATGGAAAGTGGGCATTTAACGTTATTTTGTACTCCAGACATTGCACCAGAGCCTGCAGAACAGACACACAAGACGAACATAAAATGCCGTGTTTGACAGACTGTAAGAAAAAAATATTGGTATGGGGGAATGTAACTCGAACGAGAGTTTCATTTGGAGATGAGAACGGGTCGGATCAGATTTTTGGCCCACCATGACTCGAAAAAATATACTCTTTATCTATCATTCGATTCGACCCGAGCTAAAGGTAAAAAATTAGACTAGAACCAACCTAATTTTTAAGTTTTAAAAAATTGACCCGATCTAACCCGACCCGAATTATTAAAAAAATTAAAAATTAGGGATTTAGTCGTAAAAAATAAAATTTAAGGATTTAATTGTAAATAAAATAAAATTCTATTGACCTAATTGTAAAAAAATAATTTTAGTGACCTAATTGTATAAAATATATATAAAGAGATCATTATTACAAATATCTTTAAAATATATATAAAAAAGTTACACTATTAGTCTCGGTACGAGTCGATTTTTTTCCACCTAAACCCAAACCCGACCTGACACGAAATTACCTTTAAAAAACCAACCCAAACCCATATTTTTTTTAAAAAAAATTGACCCGCTCAAACCTGATCGAGTCTAAATCCGTCGGGTTCGAATTTCGTACCTATCCCTAATTTCGTTGCCTGCCGAGTTGACTCGTTGGCTGATAATAATACGAAACCTGGAATCACAGACTCAGTGTTACCCCACTGCCATGTGCAAACCTAGATCCATGTTCTTGCTCTTGTCTTACCTACGTATTTTTACTCGAGTAGATTTAAAAATTTTTAAATCTTTAACGAAAATTTAAAAATAGATTTTTATAAAATAAAACGTATTATTTAATAAAAATTTAAAATTATTTGATGTGTAAATTTTATAACTAATAAAATCATATAAAATTTTAAGGGATATGATATTAAATCGTTAATATAAAATATATAAAAAATATAAAATATATAAGAATTGGAGATTTGTAAGTGAGAAATCTATGGCGGAGTTGATGTATAGTAGACATGGTTGGGCCAAGCTGAAGGCGACGTATCAACCAGCTAACCTTACCGTACGGTACTTAAAAGCACTTCTTCAATCATACAATATGAAAAAATATGAAAAAAGAAAATTAATAAATAAATAAATAAGAAGTCGAGTTGAGTTCATGTAGTGTAGAATTCAATTCAATTTATTAAGGTTTGAAGTTGAGTTCAAGTTAGAGTCATTTTTAACAAGCTTGAGAAATCCGAGTTTGAGTCAAGTTTTAGCTTCATTCGAGTCCAATTGATTCAAGTATTGACCAATCTTTAATTGTGTCGTACTTAAGTAGGTCGTTATCCGTGACATCTCATTTAAAGCTTTATTAGGAAGAAAAAAACTTTGATAAAGTAGCTATGAAAACTCAAACTTGTTTATTTTAGGGTTTAAAAGTTTAGATTGTTAGGTTTAGAATTTAGGGTTTAAATTTTAGGATTTATGACTTATATTTAGGGTTTATGTTTTATGGTTTTAGGTTTAGGAATTTAGATTTAAATCTAAAAAAAAAATAATATAATATATTTTTGAGTAGCTCGTGATTTGTCGAATCGAATATCAAGTAGGTCGACTCAACTCGTTAAAAACTCGAGTCGAATTTAAACTCTAATCAAATTCAATTAAATCGAGTTTTAATTACATAATACTTAAATAATTTGCTATTTATCGTAACTCATTTTGAAACATATATAGAAAAATATTACACACATATATTTATTTTTAAAAAATTTAATATTAAAATCTTTAATCATAAATCAGTGGAGGTACACACCAGGGATTTATAGGAGTTATAGTCCCTCAAAATTTCTAAAAAATATTATTTAATCCCTTATAAATTATTTTAAAACATTTAATTGGGTCTCCACAATTTTTTAGATTTGCGTATTAAGTTTCAAAATTTTTGAATAATATTACTCTTACATAATTTTTGAAAATTCTCATTCAACCTCTCAAAATTTTTAATTAGACTCAAATTTAAAAAAAAAATATAAATTAAACCCATTAATTTTTTTAAAAAACATTAGTCCAATCTTCTAAATATTTTTAAAATTTTAAATTGACTCTTTAATTTCTCTCATCAAGTTCGGACATTATCTTATACCTTAAATTTTAAAGTTTACAAACTAAACTCACAAGCTCAAAAATACTAAATTAAATCTTTAATCCTTAATAAAAATAATTATATAATTTATACTAAACAATATGTGTATTGAATAATTTTTTATAACAACAATAATAGTGGACCATAAGATATTGTTCATATGTGCATTGGCCTACCATTTCCTCAATGCATATGGAAATTGTAGGAAAATGGTTTTTAGTACAAATGCCCAAAGCCTCATATTTCAATATTAATACAATAATCTTGAAAAAAAATCTTCTGTTCTTGATTATATTTTTTGTATTTTATATTAAAAAATATTTAAAAATATACGAACTATCTGGTCTTAGTAGTTAAAGAAACGGTTATTGTTCTTAGAGGTCATGAGTTTGAGAATCATTAATCTCAACACGGTAATTGAGCAATCAATATTCAATGGTTAAGAGAATACTCTAGAACAGATACTATTGTAATCACCGTAGCTGAATAAAAAACTTAAAAATTAAATTTTAAACTTTAATCCTAATTTCTATATTCAAAACCTTAAACCCTAAACTCTAAAAAATATACCATACCCATAATTTCCTAAACCCTAGTCACAACACCTAACCTTAAACTCTAAACCCTAAATCTTAATACTAAAACTATAACCGAAGATGATTTTCTAAAGCATACATTTATTTATTCCATTTGTCACATGGAGAAATTATTCTATGGACCAGTTCCATCACGTCATTCATGGTCCTTAAAAATAAAAAACAAATCCACGTCATAATATTTTACACATCATCTGCACACTCATAATTTTAATTTCCAAATCATCTCTCTAAATAAAATATATTAAAAATAAAAAATGATGATGTGGATTTATTTTTTATTCTAAACCCTAAACCTAAACCCTAACCCTAACCCTTAAACCCTAATCCCTAAACCCTAATTCCTAATTCCTAAACCCTAAACCCTAAACCCTAATCCTTAAACCCTAAACCTTAATTTAAAAATAAATTCACATCATTATTTTTTTAAATTTTAATATATTTTATTTAGAGAGATGATTTGGAAATTAAAATTATGAGTGTAAAGATGAAGTGTAAAAATGATGACGTGGATTTATTTTTTATTCTTAAGAACCATGGATGACGTGGTAGAACCGGTCCATAGAATAATTTCTCTTGTCACATGAGTATCAAACCAGCTGAAATTGATGAACTGTGATCGCTATATGCCAAGGAGGCAAGGACCCTGCCTTCTTTATTTATTGTTTATTTATATCTTTATAACACTTTTTTTCTTTTAAAAATAAATAAATAAATACGAAGAATCATATAAGCTCCCAATCCTATACTACATGTTGATGTCAATCACTAAAAATTCTCTCTTTCTTTATCAATAACTGAGCCTATTATCAGTCATGGAAAGAGATATCAACATTGAGAATGATGCTCAGCATCACATGTTTAGCTCTGCCGCTGTTACCGTCGCCGACGCGGCTGTCGCCGTCACATCCTCTTCTACTTCAAAGTATAGTGTAGGTCATAAGGCATCAAAGGAAGGAGGAGAATGGGAAAATGATAATGAGAAGAAGAGAAGGCAAAGGACCAGTGATATTAGTGATGGCAAAAAGAATCCGACATATCGCGGAGTACGTATGCGAAGCTGGGGCAAATGGGTGTCGGAAATCCGAGAACCGAGGAAGAAATCGAGAATATGGCTAGGAACATACCACACCGCTGAAATGGCTGCTCGAGCACACGATGTGGCCGCATTGGCCATCAAAGGCCGCTCCGCGTACCTTAATTTCCCTCAACTCGCAAAACAACTCCCCCGACCTGCTAGCACGTCCCCAAAGGATATACAAGCAGCCGCTTCGCTAGCGGCTGCTTCGGCATCTCACGAGACAAGGCAATGCAACATCGAAGCTGAAGCTGAAGTTGGAGCAAGACAAGAAGATCAAGTTCCTCTATCGAGTTCACCGTCGATCAACGAAGATGACACCTTGTTCGATCTGCCTGATCTTATCATCGATGTTACAGATCGAAGCAATGGATTCAAGTCTTATTGTTCAACATGGCAAATATGTGCAGTCGATGCCGGGTTCCGGGTTGAGGAGCCATTCTCCTGGGACTACTACTAATTCGAAGAGCGTATTCATATATATATATGGTATCATTTTTTTCCATAGCCAATAGCTCAAACTTTCAAAATTCTTCATCAGTTGATCAACTGGAAAGCTTGTTCTACCACAGCTGTAACGATAAGTTTGTTGTAACTTGATATTGATCTAGGGTTTAGAGTTTACGGTTTAGTTTAATTTCGGTATAATTTATCCTTTCTCAAATTTTTAAGATTTAAAATGGGATTATTTTCCAAGATAAAAGGTAAATAAATCTCTACTGTAAAATATGTGCAGGGGAGATACATGGAAACATTTAATAAAAGCCATGTTTCTTGATTAATTTGTGACTGTTATTCTCTGCCAAATTCTGTTTTTGCTATACTCTAATCCTTTAGCGACAGATAGATTAAACTTTACTACAATCCGATCCGATACATAAAAAATAATTTTAAAGATTTAATTATAAAAAAATAAAAGATTTAACTAAGAAATTGTAATTTTAAGAATTAAATTATAAATATATTTTTTATTTTAAATACTTAATTATAAATATGTATAAATAAGTGTATTAATATAAGTATCTCTAAAATTTTAGGAAAAAATTATATAATTAATCTTGAGTCGGTTGGGTCAAATATTTTTCACCCTAACCATGAATCTAATCCGATTTCACACTTAATTAAAGTCTGACTTGAATCAACCCAAACCTATTTTTTTCATTAAAAAATCTATCTTGATAAAATTGAATTGAGTAAAAATCTGATTAATTCGATTAAAATGCTGGTTCTTAAAATTTATAATTAAAATTAAAATTAAAATTATTTAATAATATTTTTATTAGTGATCTTCTTGAGATTAAGGGTAAATTAAAAAACATATATATCGTTTTAGAATTTAGAAAATTAATACAAAACATTCATTTAAAATGGTGTAAATATTTTTTGAAATTGTATAACTTTTTAATATTATTTTAAAATCGTATCAGTTTTAATCGACAAATGTTTAGTACATTGGTAAGATATATTAAAATTTTCAAAAAATTTGAGTAAATTTCTTGTTCCGTAATTACGTATTCTTTCACCTTCTATCATAAAAATTAAATTTTAAATCTTAACCCTAATTTTCATATATCAAACCTTGAAAATATATCATACGTATCTTTAATTCTCTAAATCCTAACTATAACTCCTGAATTTAAACCCTAAACTCAAATTTAAAGTGAAAGCACCAAAAAAATACAAAATAAAGAAGTAAAAAATTTATAACGCAGTTTTGCATCCCGAATATATAAACCGTAAAAAGAATATGTATATAAAATTAAATATTTTTATTTTTATTAATCTTTTATTTAAAATTTTCACAAAAAATGAATCTCAACTTACCCCTTTCTTTAACATGATATTACAATTATATCCTTATCTTTCCTTTCTCTTTTTAGCCATCCATAATATTACCGGTGCGTGAACTTTATGTGCTATCGAGAAACAAAGAAGAAAATACATCTGGTGAGAAAAACTTGACTCGACTCGAAAAAATCGAATAATTCGACTCGAATCGAGAACAAAATACTTGACTCGTTTTGACTCAATTCAAAATTTCATAAACTCGACTCGAAAAAATTTCAAATAAAGTTTGAATTGTAAAATAGAAATTTGAATAACTCGAATTTTTTAATAATTAAAGGATTAACTTTTAAGTTTAAGACGAGGCTATCAAATTTTTATGATATATAGACATTAATATATAAAAATATAAAGAAATATTGCTACATATGAAAAATATATAGATAAAATATCTTATATGATTAGAGAAAGTTGTTTAAATTAAAATTAAATCATACTATAACATGATAAATAATTATAAATAAATATTTATAAGAACTCGAAAACTCGATTCGACTCGAGTTTTTTAAACTCGACTCAAACCGAAAAATTTCAAATAAAGTTTGAGTTGTAAAATATGACTCATAAACTCGAATAACTCAAAATTTTTTGACTCGACTAGACTCGATCGATTACTCAACTTTAATCATTATACTTAACAAGTACTTTATTTAATTATCTCACTACTGTAAGAGAAAACCAGAAATACTACATACTTCTATTACTTGTTTCTGTTTATTTAATTATTTAAATAGATACGGTTGATTTAAATAACATGACTTGACAAAAAAATCTACTTATACAAATAATTAATTATTATAAAAACAATTTTCAGAATATTTTTTTCCAAATCGGATTACTGATTTTTTAATAAATTTATTCATCAAGTGGAAGAAAGAAAGGGAACGAATTCCGATTAATATATTATATAATCACCGATATATAATTTATTATTTTAATAATTTAAATTAATATTATAAGATTTATCAGGAAACAATATTTGTAACTTAATTTATTCTTTCCAAAATATTTTAATTTAGATATTTTATTTTAAAAATTTAACACATCATTCTATCTCAGGGGATTAGTAAAATTCGACTGAACTTAAAAAAATTAAATAACTCGACTTGACTCAAGACAAAAATATTAGACTCGTTTTGACTTGACACAAAATTTTATAAACTCGAATAACTCGAAAAATTTTTAAATAAAATTTGTTGAAAACAGAAATTTGAATAACTCGAATAACTCGAAATTTTTTAGTAATTAGAAAATTTATTTTTAAGTTCGAGATGAGTCTATCAAATTTTTATAATAATATTGATATATAAAAATATGAAGATATATAACTTTTATGATTAGTGAAAGTTGTTTAAATTATAATCAAATCGTATTATAACATAATAACTAATTATAATTAAATTTTTATAAGAACTCTCGACTAGATTTTTTTAACTCGACTTGATTTCACTTGAAATTTTTTTGAATGAAAGTTCAAATGATAAAACTAGACTCGTTAACTCAAATAACTTATTTTTTTAACTCGACTTGATTGAACGCTCACCCCTAATCATAACAATTGGTAATAGATAATTTCACCTATTTGATTATATGAGAGTGAAGAAATCATATTATTGGTCGACTCACTAAGTAATATATAGTCTCTAGTAATAAAAAAATTTATTTTATTATTTTTATGTTATTTATTTATCAAATAAATTTTTACATAAATTTATTATAAATTAAATTTAAAAATAAAAAAGATAATATAAAAATAAATAAAATTAATAATTTTTATCAGTTAAAATCATAGATAATATAACGAATTAATCATATAAAATAAATGGTGAGAAGCACGAGGATTCTTAGCTCTAATCCATCGTGGAAAGTTACATGCCTGCTCACTTCATATTCTTCGCACCATTTCATTACATGTAATATTTTATGGGCGAGCAATTTTCTCTCGCGGCGTACGTTAGCAGGTCTAATGAGAAATGAGATCTCACTTGTTTTTCTTTCGTTTTCTTTCATTTCTGGTTTTCTGTGTGGGGGTTGATCATCGGAGGAAGATTTCGTTTTCTTTCATTTCTGGCTTTCTGTGGGGGGTTGATTATCAGAGGAAGATTGCATTGCTGCGTTGGCGTGTATGGCGACTTTGGATTGGAGGAAGCTCTTGTTTGGGGGGAGTACTAAGAATACTCTCGATTTCTTTCCACCGTCTGTGTGTGATAAGGAATTAACCTTTGATCCACCGTCTGAGGTTTTTCTGAGGGGGGTTGCTGATTGGAAACACTCTTTGGTTGGTCAATTCATCGGTGGCGCGCCAAACTTTAATGTGCTGAAGAAGATGGTGGAGGCGATTTGGGGGAAGGCTTCGCTGACTAAGGTTAGTCTTGCTGGCTCTAATTTGTATGTATTCTCTTTTGCTTCTGATGCTGCGAGAGATTGGGTCCTTGAGAATGGCCCTTGGTATATTCAACACAAGCCTTTGGTGTTGAGGAAATGAGAACCTAATTTGTCACAATTAGATTTTGATTTAGCGGAGATGTCGGTGTGAATTCAGTTGTTTAATGTTCCTTTGGAGTTGTATAATCGTAAGAGATTAAGCTATATTGCTAGTGGTATATGAGTGTCTCTCTATATGGATTCGATCACTGCTTCTAGGGAGCGTTTGGAGTTTGCTAAGGTGTGCGTTGAGGTAAAGGCAAGACAGGTGATTCCACGATTTATTCCTGTGCGAATGAGGGATAAGTCTCTTGTTTGGGTGAAGATTAGGGTGCCTTGGATACCGGTGTAGTGTGTTAATTGTCAATTATTTGGTTATTCGGGGAAGCAGTGTGAGAAAAAAGAAGCTAGCAAGGCTTTTCCTGCTGCTGGAGAAGCAGACGCAGCTAGTGTTGCTAGGGTTGATGTTGCATCTCCTGAGAAAAGAGAAGCTAACGTGTCTCTTGTTGGTCAGGAAAAGAGGGAGTTTGAGGTGCGAAGTGGTGTGGAATATGGTAGAGAGGATGGTGTTGTGCAAGCCTCTGTTATAGTTGATAGTTTGGAGATTCCTTCTCTGTCTAGTTCTCAGAGGAAGAGCAAAGATAGGGGTGTCAAAGACAAGAGTTTGACTGCTTCTAGGAATCGATTTGAGGTATTGAATTGTGCGAACTCTGATATTCCTAGAGGAGATCGGATGGTCAGGCAACCTAGGGCTGCTTCTTTGGGGGTTGTTTCTCTTTTGTAAGAGATTCGAACAAAAAAGTTTGATAAAGTGGAGAGGCTTAAAGGTCATGGTAAGATTGTTGGTGGGAGGGGTGCTTCTTCTTCTTCTCAATGACCATCAGTTTTTGGAATGTTAGGGGATTCAATAATCCCCAAAAACATAATAAAGTTTTGAAGCGTGTAGAAAAGTTGCAAGTGGAAGTGTTTTGTGTTTTAGAAACTCGGATTAGAGAATGTAACTTCTCTAATCATTTTGTTAAATTTACTGATAGTTGGAATTGTCAGGCTATCTACTCAGATTCTGAAAATGGGAGGATGTGGGTTTTGTGAAAAAAGAACTTGCCACTCTCGGTCCTTCTTGTTGCGAGTCAATCAGTTACTTTAAGGGGTGTGATTGAGGGGAAGGAGGTTATTGTTACTACTATTTATGGTAGCAATGATAGGGTAAAACGTAGAAAGTTGTGGTCTCAATTAATACATGTGGGGTTGTTGGTGGGTTCTTATCTTTGGTTGGTTGGGGGTGATTTTAATGTCACTCTGTTAGGGGATGAGAGTTCTGAAGGGGGAGCTCGTTTTACCTCGGATATGGTTGAGTTTAAAGATTGTTTGAGTGATGTTGGGTTGTAGGATCACCCTTTTGTAGGGCCAAATTTTACTTGATCTAATAAACAAGAGGGGAGGTATTTAGCTAGGAATCTGGATAGAGTCTTAGTCAATATTGAGTGGTATTTGGAGGTGCCTAATGCACATGTTGATTTTTTGGCACTAGGAGTTTCCGACCATTGTCTTGCTCTGGTGAACATGGTTGTTGCTGCTCTTGTAACAAGGCCTAAGCCTTTTAAATTTTTTAATTTTTGGACCTTGTACCCAAACTTTAGGATATTGTTGAGCAATCGTGGGTTGTGGAAATTGAGGGCAATCCTATGCAGGTTTTATTTGGGAAATTGAAGCGATTGAAGATTCCTTTGAAGGAGTTGAATAGGAAGCATTATGATGGGATCTCTAGGAGAGTGGTGGAGAAGAGGGTGTAGTTGAAAAGGGTGCAAGTACTTAATATGGGGAATGTTGTTACTCAAGATAGTCTCGAAATGGAAGGAAGGCTACAATCTGAGTTGTTTGAATTGGAAAGGGTAGAGTCTTTATTTTTCCAACAGAAGACCAAGATTCAGTGGCTTCAGGCAGAGGATCAAGGGACTAAGTTCTTTCATTCTGCTATGGCCGAGAAGAGACGCAGGGGTACTATTCGATTCTTGGTTGACGATCATGGTAATAGGCTTGAATCTTTTGTGAAAATGGAGGTTGAGGTTGTAGAATTTTATAAGAAACAAATTGGTTCTAAGAATGGTTTAGTTACTGGATGTGGTGTGGAAAAGTTAAGAGAACTTTTGCAGGTCTCTCTTCCCACCTCAGCTCATTCAAACCTTACTAAGGATGTCACAGATGCTGAAATTAAGGCAACAATTTTTGGTCAGGGAAAAGATAAAGCTCCTGGCCCTAATGGTTATACATAATGGTTTTTTAAGCAGGCATGAGAGGTATGATTTCTTGGTAGCAGTCAGGTATTTCTTTAGCTCTGGTTCTCTTTTACCAGCTTTTAATGCTACGGCCATTACTTTGGTTCCTAAGATTTCTAATGCTTGTATGGTTAAAGATTTTAGACCCATTTCATATTGCTCTGTGGTTTATAAGTGTATTACAAAGATTCTGGTTGAGAGGTTGAAAGTTGTTTTGTCTGATTTGATTGCTCTAAATCAGTCTGCCTTTATTAAGGGTCGTAGCATTGTAGATAACACACTCTTGGCTCAGGAATTGGTAAGGGGTTATGGTAGAAATGTCATTTCCCCTAGATGTGCTCTTAGGGTGGACCTTCAGAAGACATTTGACTAGGTTAGTTGGGAGTTGCTGGTAAAGGTTTTAGAAGCAATGGGATGCTGATTTTGTTTAGAGATTGGGTTGAGGCTTGCTTCATTGGTATTAGATTCTCAATCTCACTAAATGGATCGTTGGTGGGGGTTTTTAAGAGGGAGAGGGGTGTGAGACAAGGTAACCCCCTTTCACCTTACCTTTTTGTTATTGCAATGAATGTTTTGTCTCATTTATTAGATAAAGCTGCTGAAAATAGATTTTTTTAGTTTCACCCCAAGTGCAAAAAGATTTGCCTTACTCATCTTTGTTTTGCGGATGACTTGTTAATCTTTTGTAAGGGCAATTTGCACTCTTTTCTAGGTGTTCAATGTGTGTTAGAGATTTTTTATAAGTTGGTTGTGCTTCGGTTAAATGTTTTTAAGTCTTAGTTGTTTGTGGCTAGTTTATCTACTGATCAACAAACTGAGTTGAGTGAGCTTACTGGTTTTCGGAGGGGAGTACTGCCAGTTAGATATTTGGGGTTGTCTTTGGTTACTAGGAAGCTCTCTAAGAAGGATTGTGTTGTTCTTATTGAGAAAATTCGAGCAAAGTTGGGACAATGGTCAAAAAGACTATTGAGTTATGCAGGGAGGCTTCAATTGATCAGAGTTGTGTTGTTCAACATGGTTAATTTTTGGTGGAGGTAGGAGGTTTTGCCAAAATGTGTGCTGGGCCAAATTGAGCAACTTTGTGTGAGATACTTTTGGAAAGAAAATGATTGTTCTGCCCAGGGTGCAAGGGTGGGATGGAAGTAGATTTGTTCTCCTAAAGTGAGGGTGGTTTAGGGTTACGGAGCTTAAAGGAATGGAACCATGCTTGTTTTTCTCTTCTGTTAGAAAATTACTTGCTTCGGAAGAGTCTTTATGGGTGCCCTGGGTTCAGAAGTATGTCCTAAAGGATGGAGATGTGTGGACAGTGCAGCCTAAGCAACATTATAGTTGGTGCTTGCGGAAATTGTTGAATTTGAGAGATAAGATGCAACCTTTAATGTTGTAGGGGAATAGTTTGACAATGGAAGCTGTTTGGAAGGCAACTCGGGAGGTAAGGCCCAAGGTTTCTTGGCATAAGATGGTTTGGTTTTCTTTGCACATCCCTAAACACTCTACTATTTTGTGGATGATAATTTTGGATAGATTGCCTACTCGAGATAGGTTGTTAAGGATGGGTCGAGAGATGGAGGAAGGGTGTATGTTTTGCGAGGGCATGGTGGAGTCTCGAGATCATCTCTTCTCGGCTTGTAGATTTGTCAGGACTTATGGAATGAAGTTTTAAGGTTATGCGGGGTCTATAGAAGTATGATGGTGTGGAATGCTGAATTAGATTGGTTGTGTTCGCATTTGAGGGGGAGGTCCTTGATTGTTTAATTGCTTAAGCTTGCTTGGGGCTCCTTTGTGTACTTTGTATGGGAGAAGCGTAATAGAAGGATATTTCGGCACACAAGTAGGTCTGAAAATTGTATACTTAGGTGCATTATAGAGGTGGTTCGTATTCGTTTACAGGGTAAAAGTATATATTTAGATGATGTAAATAGGACTCTTTGTACATCTTGGGGAATTCCCTAGTCAGGATGGCTATCCAAAATGTGCTTTGAGAGATTTGTTTTCTTGTCTTGGATAATAAAATACATACTTATCCAAAAAATAATAATATAAAGTTTTAAAAGTTTAAAATTTAGATTATTTAATTAAAATAATGGACTTATAAATACTAATAATTCAAATACACCACATATCAGAAAATATATACCTTATGTTAAAACTAATTTTTTTACATAATTTACTTTTTCAAATAAAATTTAAATTTTATCATGAAAATTTTAACTTCTAAAATAAAATTTTAATCAAAAAATTATGTAGTCTAAAGAATACACATGTGTATTAAAATTTTTCCTTCACATTATATATAAGTTATTTAATATTTTGATGATTATATAGGGGCATCAAATAGATAAATTATGCTCCATAAATTCAGATTTGGAAATCAAATATTTTTAATCAGTTAATTTTTAAAGAAGTTTTAAGGTAAAACAAGCTAAATTAAAACAGAATCAAAATTATGATAAAATTTATAAAAATTCAGGTATCATTTTTTAGTATATATCAAATTCTTTATAAAAATATAAAGATTTTGATATATATTATTTTTTTGGAAAAATTAAAGTTATTTTATTTATTTAAAGAACTATCTATATACACTCTCAAAGCAAAATCAAATCAAACAAAAACATAAAAAATTAAATCAAACCTCATTCCGCAATAAGAGAAGAAAGAGTTAATTTCGTGTTTCCTGAAAGCTTTCAACACACTGTCTTTCGAATCTGCAATCCTAGTGCTACTGCCGATCAAAGCGAAAGTATATATTAATTTTTTATAAAAAAATAAATTTTTTAAAATTATAAGAAGTTCAGTACATACCATATTTCAGTACATATTAAATTTCTTATAAAATGCATAAAAATTTTGATATATATAAAAAAATTAATACCAAAATTTTTATAATTTTTATAATTTTGTTTTATTTTAACCGGTCTCACGTTAAAAAAAATCTTGAGCGGAAAGAGATTGCAGTAAATTTATGGGACTAACCACAGATGCAGTAGTTTATAATCAGAAGAGATCTTTCTGCTGGTTAGGCATTCACATGGAGACACTCCTTTAACTATAGTTTGCTGCTCTAAAATAGTATTCGAATCGACATCACCGGTTCATATAACAATAATTCCACTGCTCTAAACTGATACTCCTTGCTGGTATTTAACCTTTTCAGAGAGATAAAAGGGAGAACATGTGCATGTACTGAAAAGACAGAACTATGTTTCTGTTGCATGCAAATTGAAAAGAATCAGACAAGCACTACAATTTTTTTTGTTTATCTCCACTGGCTGCATGCAAAGCTATGACAATGGGTCAGTCTCTTTTTTCTTTTGCAAGAAAGAAAACAAAGAAGGGAACTCAAGGAATCCTATGTTTTCCGGCGTATAGCCTACTAGAGATGGCAAAGACTTAAAGCCTGCAACGCTGCTTTAAGTGCAGAGGGGTTGGCCAAACTAATCAACCAACATGCATGTCATGGTTAGATCTTGATTGGGTTTATAGGGTCCACAGAGTTTTTGTTTTGCTGCGGCGGTCGGTCGGACAGTTTGGATGCTAAATTGCTAACAAGGGGTGGATGATTTGAGTGTGTACTACAATATTCTGCGGTTCTAGTTGTGAGTAGGGGTGTAAAGAGCCAGAGTCGAGCTCGAGTAATGTTAAGCTCGACTCAGCTTATTAAGATTTCGACTCGAGTTCGAACTTAAGTAATTTTAAACGAGTTTGAAATATCTGAGTTCTACTCGTTTCGTTAATAACTCGAGTCGAACACATTAAAGCTTCAAGTATAAATGGATTAGCTAGTCCTGAGAATCTCTATTAAGTGATTATGATAAGAATGAAAGAGAGGCAATGAAAGATTACAAGTGATAGGTGCACGGACATGGTTGTTTTATCGCTTAATAAACCTATATCTGATGGATGTGAATTATAATTTCTTATGCAAGAACACATTAAAGCTTCAAGTAGTAGCCTGACTGGTTTTATGTGTCTCCAGTTACTGCAAGCAACTCTACAATCAACGTACCTTGTTGCTCAAGAGCCTGCTGATGACAATATTCTATTGATCGGAACTTATGATGACAGCATCTCATAAGATTAAAGTCAAAACAGTTAGATATGGAATCAGACATCATAAATACAATAAAATTAAGTCAAAACAGCAATTTGGAAACAAACAAGCAAAATCCGAGAGGATTTGCAAATTGCACGCATCAGGTGTCGTGCCATGCACTCGAGATGCTGGCCGAATCTGGTGGATGAGCAGTTGTGATGAGCGCTCCAGTATCAGATATAAACAGGTTTAACATCATTAGCACCAAAGCTTGCAGTGCAAACTGGACAGTTGCGGTGACGACTTCCAATGATCTTTTGTACACAAGGGTTGCAGAAGAGGTGGTAGCATTTTTTAACCACCGCCTGAAGAAAGGGAAACAATCTCTAAACAAATACAGACAATGGAAGGAGAAAAAATATCAAACCAAGAGCATTGTTCGAACACAATTGAACAATTACTTCTTTGTTGGAAATATGTAATGCTTGAATCCCACACTCTGTTTTTATAGGTTGTATGAGAGCAATTTAGTTGATTTAAAATTCTCTTTGAATTTTAAATACTTAACCGAATAGATTTAATAACAAAATATCCAAGATTTAAATGGATATTTTCGGTTATAAAATCTACTATTTTTAGATAGATATTAACAGATTATCTGAGATTTAATTAGATTTTATCTGTTAATAAATCTAATTTTGAATAGATTTTATCCGAGATTTAAATGGATATTTTCGGTTAGCAAATCTACTATTTCTGGATAGATATTATCTGATATTAAATTTAAAATTTAAATTTAAATCAGATTTTATTTAATTCTCGGATAGATTTGCCCCTGCTTTCAACCTATAAATAAGATGTTTTTCTCTCATTTTTAATCATCCCATTCAGATTTCATCTGTCTTACTAATGAGAGAATTAGAGAGCATCATTCTGTTCGACTCCGGTTCCGACGATCATTTCCTCTACAGTCCACTCCAAACTTTGGGTGTACACTGTTTGGAGGACCGTGCTAACCTTCGGGGGACAACCGCCTAAAGTAGCGATTACACACATCGGGGCGATTTGTTTCTAAGGCAGTGGCCTCCATACCACGACACGGTCAAACTTTCTATCAGTTCGTTCCTTTAATTTTTCCTATCAGTGCTAAACGCCCTGTTTTGCAGTCTATTTATCCAACAATTTAGAAACAAATCTACTGCAAAAATGATATTATTGTCAAGGTGGTTTTGGGTTTATTCAAGCTTGACGCACTTGACGGGTCAATAATCGAAGGTGTTGGTGAAGTTGAAGATAAGAATTAAAATCCCAAAGATAAGGATATTTTACTATCAGTGAATTTTATTTATTTATTTATTTATTATTACTGTTAGTAAATTATTTTTGTGCCTAACCATATATAATTTTTATTTGAATTTTGTAGATTCAAAATGGTTATAAAATATCGGTCACGATGAATTTTGGGATCATGATACAAGGATTGAAGTTGCAGACGTGATCAAAACAGACAAGGTCTATATGAAATGTGTTCTACTTATAAGGTCAAATTATTTAATTCATGATTTATATTACATGAATTTATATTAAAGCCTCTACCTAGTCTGTAAGCTTAGTGAGTATGTTTTAGACTAGGTTGTAAAAGAAGGCTAGATGACCTTTTCTAGTAGAAAACTTATCTTGAGTGTGCTTAATAATTATTTTTGTGGGGAATATATATATTAAGCATAACTTTTAAAAGACCTAAATGAGGAGAGAAATATTCATGAGAGATTAATTGGAAAGTAGTGAGATAGTTTAAACTGCATGTCTAGGATTGGTTTTTTGAAAGATTTGGTGTTTAAGTGTGCTTTATGTGTCACCTCTCTTTCTAAACCTACCTGGTGCATTACTATGCTCATTATTCTAATTTATAAGATACTATGACTAAATAAATATTCTATACTTAATGTAAAAGTTAGAATAATAATCTTAATAATTTTTAAGATATATTTTTAGTCATAGTAGAATATTTCTAGTGGTCTTTTAAGGTAAGAACCTTGTCTAAAATAAAGAGAAAATGGTAAACAAATTCTGGATTCGTCGAGGGGGATGAGTCTTAAGCCCATTTGTTGAGAGATTCATGGTGGATACCCAACTTAGTTCTCTAAGTTCAATGTGGTTAAACGAAACCATGAAAGAGACTCATAGTGTACATGTCCCTTTACCCAATCCCTATGACGTTTCATGTACATGTCCAGGTTGAGCTTAAATGCTCTTAATAAATTCATAGCCCAAGTTTAAGTGGTCTTAGTGAGAAAGACTTGATGAATTTACTGATTTTGGTTGAATAACTACTCTTAATAAGTTCTTAGACCTATTGCGAAGGACTAATTGAACTTACCACTCGGAAGGATGAGTTTATTTTTAAACTCTTAATAAATTCTATCCAAAGAGGTTGGATTGTTCTATTGAGAAGAACATTATTGAATTTACCGAACAAAGAGGTTGAGTTTTTATTCTTAATGATTTCTTAGCCCAGAGTTTGGGTGGTTCATTTAATATGAACTTGAAGAAAATCACCTTATTTTCTTGTGAGGTTGAGCTTTATACAAAACTCTTAATTATTTCATAGCCCAATTTTGGGTGGTTTATGTTGAGATAAACTTGATGAAATAACCTATGTAAGTAAGAAGAGTTAGCCGCCTTCTATGAAAAACGATGGGCCGTTTTTCTAGTACACTTACTAAAATCCCGAGGTAAGATGGCTAAATATATATACTTTATGTATATACACATCTTCACATCGCGGACTGTGGTGGATGAAGGGATTAGTTATGTGTTATGAGTTCACCCCGATCTTAGAAAGTTCAAGACTAGTTTCACTTATCTAAGAGGAGGATTACTCATCATCACTACGTACTAGTTCAAGATTCGTTCACTATGTACTTAAGTAACTAATCTCGCAAATGCTCGTCTAGTGATAGTCGAACTTTATAACATCATGAGGATTCTTTCGCATTAGTGGGGGATTGTTGGAAATATGTAATGCTTGAATCCCACACTCTGTTTTTATAGGTTGTATGAGAGCAGTTTAGTTGATTTAAAATTCTCTTTGAATTTTAAATACTTAACCGAATAGATTTAATAACAAAATATCCGAGATTTAAATGGATATTTTCGGTTATAAAATCTACTATTTTTAGATAGATATTAACAAATTATCTGAGATTTAATTAGATTTTATCTGTTAATAAATCTAATTTTGAATATATTTTATCCGAGATTTAAATGGATATTTTCGGTTAGCAAATCTACTATTTCTGGATAGATATTATCTGATATTAAATTTAAAATTTAAATTTAAATCAGATTTTATTTAATTCTCGGATAGATTTGCCCCTGCTTTCAACCTATAAATAAGATGCTTTTCTCTCATTTTTAATCATCCCATTCAGATTTCATCTGTCTTACTAATGAGAGAATTAGAGAGCATCATTCTGTTCGACTCCGGTTCCGACGATCATTTCCTCTACAGTCCACTCCAAACTTTGGGTGTAAACTATTTGGAGGACCGTGCTAACCTTCCGGGGACAACCGCCTAAAGTAGCGATTACACATATCGGGACGATTTGTTTCTAAGGCAGTGGCCTCCATACCACGACATGGTCAAACTTTCTATCAGTTTGTTCCTTTAATTTTTTCTGTCAGTGCTAAACGCCCTGTTTTGCAGTCTATTTATCCAACATTCTTTTGGTCTATCAAGACAGATGCCATTATTTCTTTGTACTCTTTAAGTTCGTGTTGAAGCCTTTGTACAGTTGATGATCCTTCAATCTCAACTTGAAGACGCAACACCTTCCTCTGCACCATTTCCAATTCCTCCTCATTTCTTTTCTTGCTAAACCTGATAGATGAATAAAGTGTAGAAACACTAACACGAATTTACCCTATGTAACTTGGAGCAAACTGAAAGTCTGAAACATAGAAATTACTGATCAATGCTCGCGCTTACCTTAGCCTTTCTAATTCTATCTGCAACTCCAACAATGTCACTTGACTTCTCTCAATCTTAGATTGCGAGTCCTCCAGTGACTCCCTTGCCAGATGAGATGATCTTTGTACATATCTTGATAATCGTTTTTGTGTATTTTCCAATGAACTGAGTTTTGAAATCTTTCTTTTGCAAGTTTCTGAACCTGATCAGTGCAGAACCTCAGCTGCAAAAGGAATTGCTCAAGAGTAAAAAAAAAAAAAAATATTACTTTTAGACTATGATGCACTGATACGTACGGGACGAGAACGAAAAGCGACAATTCTTAAAATTATAAGATACGATAAGGATATAACAAATATAAAATAATAAAAGAAATATTAATAAAAAACTAAACTAAAAAATAATGTTGCTCTTAATAAATTTTTCATAATTACATAAAGTAATTAACACACATTTATGAATAATATAAATTTTTTTCATCAAAAATAAAATAATATAAAAACATATATAGATTCTATTACAATAATAAATTTATATTTTAGTCATAAA
This sequence comes from Abelmoschus esculentus, assembly GCA_035048815.1. NCBI lineage: Eukaryota > Viridiplantae > Streptophyta > Magnoliopsida > Malvales > Malvaceae > Abelmoschus > Abelmoschus esculentus. Next base: position 2,293,161 of record JAUCBN010000026.1, on the reverse strand, counting down.
ATATTTAAAATAACCAATAAAATTAAATGCTACAAGAACATATATAGATATTTTATCTAAAAAATTCATCTACTATAAAATATCATTATAAACAAATCTTATTCTTTTTATTTATTTATATTAAAATTAGTATTAAAGTTAATTTTTTAGTATAAATTAAGTATTTCGGTCATAAAATTAATAATATAATTATTTTAATAATAATAAACTCAATATAATTTGAAGAATAATTAATAATAATAAAATTTAAATAATAAATAATTTTATTTTTAATAGAATAAAGTGAGCTGTCAAACAATGGAACCCACAAAAGATTAAATGAATTTTCACATGTTTTCTTTACTGTTCATCTTCTTCAACCTATTTTCATCTGGTTTTGTTGGTCATTTTGTTCGTCTGTTCATCTTATTCCCGAAACGTTTCCGAAAGTATTTCAACCGTCTCCGATGGTTTTCAGCTGTACCCTGTCAGTATAAGATGTATTCGATATGTATCTCAACCGTTCCCGTTCTGTACCTGTAATAACCCAATCAAATCAAAAAAAAAAAAACACAGATCCATTTTATTATTATAAACCCACGTCCATTTACAGATTCAAAAGCCCAATACATTACAAATCCAAACACCCAGCCTAAACAGTCAAAGCCCAATACACCTAAACCCACTAAACAAATTAAACCCTAATTAGAAAATAAACCCTAACCCCTGATAGCCCTGCCGCCGCCTCCTTCAGCTTCTCTGATCAGTGTCCGCGCGTGGTCAGCTCACGCGTGGAGGCCACGCGCCCTCTGATTGGACGAAAAAACGGCCACCGCCCTCCTCTGACGAGCCGACTAAAGCCACCGCCATTGTCTAAGTCATCTGCAAAAAAGAAACAAGCATTATTTAAGCCTAATCTGTAGATCTAAGATAGGAAATAATTCCTAAGCAAGTTGTATTATTATATGTATAAAATGTGGGTATAAAAACCCATAATCATCACATGTATAACCGGTTGGAAATTAGTGAAAAGAACCAATACAAGAGGCATTTTTCGAACCAAAAAACAAATCACAGAGCAAGCAATATTCAGAGATAATATTCGAACCATTCGAATAAAAAAAAGAGAAGAAGAACCGTGAGATAGGAAGCAAAACTGAAGGAAAAAAGGTAAAAAAAAGGAAGATAATCGAATATCTTATCTTAGATCTACGCCGATCGGAGCCTCTACTCGCAAAAACAAGGCCATATCCGAGACCAGGACATCGAGCCGAACCGGAAAAGTCTCTCCTTTTGTGATTCCGACCACTGGCGCGGCGGCCGGCAGCCACGGACGGTGGCCGGAAATCGCTCCGACGGCCGGGACAGCAGAGTGCTCTCAAATCCCCCTCTGCACCATATGAAGAAGAAGAGAAATATGTTTGTTAGCCAAACAAAGCAAAAAAGGGGGCTTTATACTGTTAATAAAACGACACCGTTTTGGTGCCGGTCTCCAAGGCCCAAAATGGTGTCGTTTTAGGATCTAGGACCCGGCTGCTGACCCGAAATCGAACCCAGACCCGCGTCTTACCCGGCTTAGTGGGGAAATCACGTCTCTGGTCCCTGAACTTCCAGACTGTTTGCACTCCAGTCTCCCAGTTTGTCCCATATTCGATTTTGGTCACCAAATTCATTAAATTAAGCCATTTTCTCTTAATTTCTTTTAATTTCACCATCATATCATTATTTTTAACCCCTTATTATTTGCGTTTTTTGCAGATTAGTCCCTGTTTTTAAAAGATTACCATATTTGTCGTATTTATCATTATTATATTTCTAGATAATCATCCTACATGTTATTATTATTTTTATAATTATTATTATTATTATGTTCATATTATAACGATTATTATTATTCAATATTACTAATCCTTTTTTACAGATTTTGATAACGGATTAATATTTTTGATCGTATAAAATATTATGTAACCGACAGGTGCCGATTTCGGGCGTTGTGGGGGTACTCACCCTTCCTCACACGTAACAGACTCCCAGACCCACTCTGGTTCGCAGACGCAATTTTTGGTGTTCCAATCGTACCGACAAGAAAAAACGATTAGTGGCAACTCCCCGGACGAAAACCGGTGATTACAGCTGGCGACTCCGCTGGGGAATACATTTTTGAGAGTCGAGCCTCAACTCGGTTACATTTTATTTAACGGTCGAAAATATAAATTCGATTATTTTCCTTTATTTATTTTTCATTATCTATTTTTGTATTATTTTTACTTTTATTATTATTATCATTATTTTTATGATTATTTTGATTTTCATTATTATTTTCCATTATTATTATTTTTAAATACCCTACTAATATGTTTTTTTAAATCCTTTTTCAGGACCTTTCATTACCTAAGCCCTCAACCCGGGCCCGACCAAATTAAGTGGGAGCATGAAACTACTCCTTCGTGAGGTTATGCCTCCGTGTAGGATGGTGAATTGCTTTCGGGATGTTTTTCCCTCTGTCTTCGTGAGATTCATGTCTCCGCATAGACTTAGAGAAAAATATCCCCCTGAATTAAATTTATTATCCTTAGTAGGATAGTAAATTTCGTTCGGGAACCTTCTAGAACTACCCTCGAACATAGTAAGCCTTAGAAGCCCTCCTATAGAGCCGTCATGCCGAAACTCTGTCCGATTAGGAAAATACCCTGTAGGGCCATTCCTTTGAGAGAGAAAGCCAAAAAGGGGGGGTTCCGCTCATTTACATTTTTATTTCTCGCGATTTATTTTCCTTTCCTCTATATGCTATTTATTCATACTCTCATACGGCATGCATCATATTTATTTTACTAATCATATTCATACTGTTCTATCTACTGTTTTGCATGTACATTTTCCCTTACGCTAATAAAAGGTGTTGATAAAGGAACAATTGTTAGAAAGGCTCAGCTATGGACAGCCACTTTATAGACAAGGTAGAGGCCAATCTCCGAATCCGACAATGGTCAGAAGGATCTCAGCATCAGAATGGGGATAGCCTAACAGAAAGTGAAAAAGTCAACCTCTAGGAGTTCATACGGATATCCGCAACACAGAATCAGTTACAGGAGCTGAAGTATATTTGGGACCAATGGAATGAAGACACCAAGGGCATGTTCCTGGCTAATTACGGAGATTTGCTGTACTTGCTTGATGTCAGCATTGATAAAGTATTGTTTCGAGCCCTAGCCCAATTTTGGAACCCATCGTATAATTGTTTTACAATGGGAGACGTCGATCTTACACCAACAATCGAAGAATACACAACTTTGATTCAGTGCCAGAAATTTCAATTAGACAAAGTATACTTCAAGCCGTCTGATTCACCGGCATTCAAGAAGAGGATATTGAAGCTAACCGGGAAAAATGAACAATGGGCGCAATCCCGGATTAAAGAGAAAGGGGAAACCAAATGTGTCGCTTGGCGAGACATCCGAGACCTGATCCAGGTGGAGACCAAAAGTGACAAACAGGTTAAAATGTTCGCCCTAGCTATTTACGGGTTAGTTATTTTTCCGAAATCACTTGGATACATTGACGATGCAGTGATGGAATTAGTCGATCATCTCGACAAGGGAGTCAATCCAGTCCCTGCAATCCTGGCCGAGACTTTCCGATCACTTACTGCTTGCCGAAGAAGCGGCGAAGGAAGGTTTATTGGTTGTGCTCAGCTGTTGCTCGTATGGTTCCACAGTCATTTCTGGAAGCCAGAAAGACCATCCTACCAAGCATGCTTCGACTCTTATTTGCCAATAAGGGAGCTAGCACATACAAAGAGGCCAGAAAACATCCCATATGATCAATGGAGAGATATTCTACGCAACCTACGTGAAGGGGACATAATCTGGAAAGCAAGATGGTTTTTCCCTCAGGAGATCATATTCAGCTGTGAAGGCTATAGTTGGGTCCCTTTACTTGGAATTTGGGGGGCAACAGGATATGCACCCTTAATGGTCTCTCGATAGTATCGATCCCGGCAGTTCATCCCGGCGACCCGAGGACTAGCCGTATGTGAGTTTCCCTATCGAGGAAGAGACTACAAGAAAGTTGTTGCCGCTGTCACCAAAGCATGGAAACACCCATTAAAGATGGAGCCGTTCGATGAAAGACCCAGAGTCACTCCCGAGTACCGATAATGGAGAAACCAGAGAATCAACGACGATGTCCCGATACGAAACTCAGAAAACACCATGCCATTAGAAGAACAACTCTTTGTGAATCCTTCGGAAGCGGAAATTGCAAGACAAGATTATCAAGGGAAATACATCAGCATGGAGATGCAGCTTTCTAGACTGGAAAATGAAAAAAATCAGCTCGAGTTCGGCATACAGTCGCAAGAGCGAGAAATGCAACGGATTTAGAAAGGGAAGAACAAGGCCGAGGAAGACTTGACTGATCTACAAGGAGACTACAAAAAGCTCCGAGAGTCCGCGAAATATGCCGGTCTCAGAAAATCCTTCGCTGATTGGAAGTTAAAGATACAGGAGGAAAAGAAGAAAACCCGTTACTGGGAAAATAAGTTCAGAGAGGCACGGAGTCAACAAGTTATAGATCAAGAGGAGTTGAACCGAGTTAGAGCCGAAAATGATAGATTAAGAGGCCAGGTCATTAGTCTGGAAGAAACTTGTCAGAGCTATCATCAGGGTTCCACAACTCAATTAGAGGCAAATGAGGCCTTGAAAAGCCAGGTCAAAGACATAGAAGCTGCCTTGCAGGCTAGCAAGGCACAAATTAACTATCTCGAGGAGTTACGTCGGTGGGAAGAGCAACAGTGGAAAACCCGACTCAATGAAACCCAGGGGCAAGTACAGGATAGAAATCACACTATGTCTGAGGCCATAATACAAGTCAGAGAAGTTACTGAATATCTGCAGGCATTGGCAATCCAAGCTGAAGTTCTCAGTTTACATTTTGAGGCAGAGTCGGACAGGGGCAAGAAGCTCGCGTCGCTACTCAAAAAGATCAGGATCTTGGGAGCGAAGGCTAAACAATATGTGTAAAAGCGAGGCCGCCTTGTATATAGAAAGTCGTGTTCTAAAACAAGGCTTCCTTTTCAAAGTTGTACCAAAGTCAACACTTTTTGTAAAACGTTTGGGGAATATTAATATAATATGTTGGCTTGCATACACATTTCATCATATTAGATTGCATCCATACATTATTCTATCATATTATATCATTGTCCTGATGTCCCAAAATACTATCATTGTAGTAATACTGGAACTGGACCAAATCCAACATCCGCACTTCACTCGATTTAGATCTAGAAGGATGGAAGAGAGATTGGCTAAAATCGAACAAGCATATGAAGAGATGAAACGGGATATGGAAAGAAGACTGGAGAAAGCGCAGCAAGAAACACAGGTTCACATCTCGCAAACCCAGGACGAATTACTCGACAGAATTGCATAACTATTGGCGAAAAAGGAATCGGACAAAAACAAAGAGATTATGATCGAGCCAAATGCAACAGCCAATGACTCAGAGACTCCCCTACAAGCCCGTGGACCAGCTGAAGTTCATAAGGGATCGACCAGCCAAAACGAAGCCCATCTCCAAGGAGGACTGGTCATTCAGAATCCAAATGACTACATAGTCCCTGATTTCAACGAAATTGAGAAATCTAGGGCTGAAAAGGAACTGGAAGGCCGCTGCCGAATGCTGGAAGAGAAGTTTAAAGCCATGGAAAGTATGGACCAGCTTCCTAGGATGGAAGGGAGATAATTAAGCCTTGTACCTGACCTAGTGCTTCCTCCGAAGTTCAAGATGCCGGACTTCGAAAAGTATAATGGGACAACCTGCCCTGAGGCACATTTAACCATGTTTGTCCGACGAATGACAGGGTATATTGATAATGATCCGTTACTTATTCATTGTTTCCAAGATAGTCTAACGGGCTCATCGGCGAGGTGGTATAATCAGTTGAGTTGTACAAAGATCCGCTCATGGAAAGATTTAGCACAGGCTTTCGTGCGACAGTACAACCACGTTATAGACATAACCCCCGATCGAGTCACCCTGCAAAACATGGAGAAAAGACATGACGAAAGCTTCAGACACTATGCACAATGCTGGAGAGACATTGCTGCTCAGGTACAGCCCCCTCTATCAGAAAAAGAGACCGTGATGCTCTTTGTTGGAACACTAAAGAAGCCTTTCCTAGGGAGAATTCTAGGAGGTGCAACAAAAGACTTCTCAGATATCATAATGAATGGTGAGATGATTGAGCAGGCCATCCGAAATGGGAAACTAAAAGACGAGGAGTCATCTAAAAAGCCATACTACAAAAGGAAGAATAACGAGGGCGGAGACTCTAGTGTCCATAACGTCAGCTATTCTAAGCCATGGCAACACAAAGCATCTAACACCCAGAAGTAATATCAGAATCAGAAGAATGAGAGGGAATTCACCCCTATCCCTATCTCCTATGGAGAGCTTTTCAAAAACCTCTACGAAGCACGCGTAGTCACCTTTCTATACGAAACCAGTACAACCACCGTATCCGAAGTGGTACAACCCTAACACCCAATGTGAATATCACGCTGGGGCTGTGGGACATTCAATCGAGGATTGTATCGGTTTCAAAAAGCTTATCGAGAAACTTATGCAAATCGAGGTTGTAAGGTTTGACGACAGTACAGGAACCAATGACACAAGAAATCCGCTGCCCAATCACACGGAATCCGGAGTAAACACGATTATTGAACCGACTAACAGAAGGGTTAAATTCGACGTGGAAGAGGTGAAATCCCCTTTAAAGTGGGTATGTAAGAAGTTCGTAGAAAGAGGTTTAATGCCTGGAGAAATAGAAGCTATTCATCAGTCTTGCCCGTATCACAATGCGGGGGATCATTCGATATATGACTGTGTAGAATTCAAAGGCCACATACAAAGATTAATTGACAATAAAGAAGTTGAATTTTTTGAGGAAGACACTTTTGGAGCCACAGAGGTTTGTGCTTCAAAGCCGGGTAATACCAAGAAGACCCCGTCTTTGGTCATTTCAGGACCAAAGAAACCAGAAACAAGCAAGACGGCAGGGGCCAAGCTCATTGTTCAAGCGCCGCAACCGTTTGCCTTCCAGGATCCGAAGAGAGTCCCCTGGAAGTATGACTGTCGAATTACCAAACATGAAGACCCCCAGAAAACTAGAACGGGGGAAGTAAATGACGTGACATTCCACACAAGGAGTGGAACTCAGTACGGTCTAAAAGAAAACAGAGATTCAAAAGGAAAAGCCCTTATGGCAGAACCGCCGAGGAGTGTATTCCAGGAACCTGAAGCACCGATCAACGAGCCAGTGCAGGAGAGGGAAATGAAAGAATTCCTAAGGTTTCTGAAACATAGTGAGTATAATGTGGTTGAACACCTTAGGAGGTTGCCAGCCCGCGTATCAATTCTCACTTTGTTACTCAGCTCCGAGGCTCACAAGAATACATTATTGAAAGTGCTCAACGAGACCTTTGTTCCTGATGACATTTCTGTAAATAAACTTGACCGATTAGTCAACAACCTGAATGCAAATAATTTTATCCACTTTAACGACGATGAGATCCCGTCAGGTGGAATGGGGTCCACTAAAGCCCTACACATCACCACACGCTGCAAGGGGTATACGTTACTCGGGGTGTTGGTGGATAATGGATCCGCGTTGAACGTGATGCCACTGAATACGTTGAACAGACTCCCAGTGGATAGTACTCACATGAAGAATTGCAGTACTATCGTACGTGCCTTCGACGGGACCGAAAGGACTGTAGTAGGACGGATGGATATACCTCTACAGATAGGTCCCAATACATACAATGTCGACTTCATAATAATGGATATCAAGCCCACGTACAACTACTTGCTGGGAAGACCATGGATCCATTCTGTGGGAGCTGTGCCATCGTCGTTACATCAGAAAGTCAAGTTCATACATGACGGGAGGTTAATAACGATCAATGCTGAAGAAGATATCATAGCCTCTGTTACGAGCGAAGCGCCGTATGTAGAAACAGATGAAAAGGCACTTGAATGCTCTTTTCGATCCTTTGAATTCGTCAGCGCTACGTTCGTAGCAGAAGGAAACAAAATTCCGATACCGAGACTATCCAAGACCACCCGAATGGGTATCAAGCTAACTGTAGGGCGAGGAGCCCGAGTGGGAAGAGGCTTAGGATGACGCCTTCAGGGTCGCCCCAAGACACTAGCAATCGTCGGTAAGCAAGACCGTTTTGGCTTGGGATACAAGCCAACAATGGAGGAAATGAAGAAAGAAATTGTGAAAAATCAAGAAAGAAGAAAAGCCCGATTACAAGGTAAAGAAGTTCGTTGGGAACCCATGACGTTCCCCCCGCTATCTCAAAACTTCGTCTTTGGAGGAATCATCTACCCTGAGACAGACGAAAAGGAGTTGACGAAATTAATGGGCAAGTTGGACATTAATGCCCTTATCGGAGAAGAAAACACTGGAACATTTCTGGGAAGGATCACACCCTATGCACCGGGATCTACTCTGGGAAATTGGAGCGCTGAAGAAATCCCTACGGTCTTTAAGGAAATTTCAGAGTAATATCCCAATTATACTTGTTACCCCTAGCCCGAGGGTAACAAAGACCTCTTTTGTAAAAAGGGCCTACATATGTTTATTATAATGAAATGAAGCTTTTTGTTATAAATTTTTAGCAAATGTTTTCGTTTCCAAATATTTATTTCTAAACTACAATTCAAATTCTTGATTATTTTGTTCAAAATAAGGTTTTATTTCAGGTCCTCAGATATCGAATTATCAAGCAATAGTGAGGCTAATCCGGAACTCATTTTTGAGAAAGAAGTGTGTCTAGGAGAACTTCCCGAATCTGAGGAGGACCAGGATTTTGAGCTACCTGCCGATTTGCTAAGAATGGTCGGACATGAGGAGAAACAGATCTAGCCCCATAAAGAACCAGTCGAGACTGTGAGTTTGGGGGAAAAAGAAGAAAATAAAGAGACAAAAATCAGCACATGCATTTCCGCTGAAACCAGAATGGATTTAATTAATCTACTCAGAGAATTCAGAGACGTCTTCGCCTGGTCTTATCAGGACATGCCCGGATTAGACACGGACATTGTGGTCCATAAACTCCCTATAAAAGAAGACTGCAAACCTATTCAGCAGAGACTGCGAAGAATGAGGCCTGATGTCCTGTTGAAAATAAAAGAAGAAGTGAAGAAACAGTATGATGCAGGCTTTCTTCAAGAGATCAAGTACTCAGAATGGGTAGCCAACATTGTTCCGGTGCCCAAAATGGACGGCAAGGTGCGAATGTGCGTCGACTACCGGGATTTGAACAAAGCTAATCCCAAAGATAATTTCCCGTTACCTCATATCGATACTCTAGTCGATAATACAACAAAAAACTTGTTGTTCTCCTTTATGGATGGATTCTCAGGGTACAATCAAATCAAAATGTGTCCTGAGGATATGCACAAAACGACGTTCGTAACACAATGGGGAACCTTTTGTTACAAGGTGATGCCATTCGGACTCAAAAATGCTGGGGCTACATACCAGCGAGCCATGGTAGCCTTGTTCCACGACATGATGCACAAAGAGATCGAGGTTTATGTCGATGACATAATCGCCAAATCGCAGACTGAAGATGAACACATAAGAGTCTTGAGGAAGCTTTTTCTGAGATTAAGGAAGTTTCAACTGAAGTTGAATCCGGCTAAATGCACATTCGGAGTAGCATCTGGGAAGCTATTAGGCTTCATAGTCAGCGAAAGGGGAATCGAGGTTGATCCCGATAAAATAAAAGCCATTCAGGAGTTGCCACCTCCGCGTACTCAGAAGCACGTGAGAGGATTTTTGGGCAGATTGAACTATATCTCCCGGTTCATTTCACAGTTAACTGAAAAATGCGACCCTATCTTCCGACTATTAAAGAAACATGACTCTGGAGAGTGGGATGAAGAATGTCAGGAAGCCTTCGACAAGGTCAAATTTTATCTAACAAGTCCCCAGTTCTGGTACCACCAGTGCCTAATAGACCGTTAATTTTATATTTAACAGTCTTCGAGAAGTCTATGGGTTGTGTTTTGGGTCAACATGATGGCTCCGGCAGAAAGGAAAGGGCAATATACTACCTTAATAAGAAGGTCACGGACTGCGAAGCAAGGTATTCACCTGTTGAAAAAGCCTGTTGCGCTTTGGTTTGGACCACTAAAAGACTAAGGCAGTACATGCTGTATCACACAACATGGCTGATTTCAAAACTTGATCCGCTTAAATACTTGATGGAATGCACTGCATTGACCGGCAGAATGGCTAGATGGCAGATTCTCTTGTCTGAATTTGATATAGTATATGTCAATCAGAAAGCCATTAAAAGTAGTGCTATCGCTGACTTTCTGGCCAACAGAGCTTTAGAGGATTATGAACCTCTAAACTTTGACTTCCCTAACGAAGACCTGATGTGCGTCGAAGAAGACGGAGCAAATGATGACCATTGGAAACTAAATTTCGACGGTGCTTCTAATGCTACCGGTAAGGGTATTGGGGCAGTACTCGTGTCTCCAGAAGGTGACTGTTATCCCTTCGCCAGCAAGCTCGATTTTGAATGCACCAACAATGTGGCGGAATACGAAGTGTGTATCATGGGAATCCGGGCGGCTATCGACCGGAAGATTAAACAGTTGAAGGTATACGGGGATTCAATGCTCGTGATTTATCAGCTTCGGGGAGAATGGAGTACTCGGGCCTCTAAACTAATGGAATATCGAAACTTGGTCCTAGATTTGATCAAATCATTCTACGAAATATCATTTCATTATTTGCCCCGAGAAGACAACCAGATGGTTGATGCCTTGGCCACTTTGTCGTCACTAATACAAGTAAACAAATCGTCAGATCTGAAACCGATACGGATGAGCATATATGACTCTCTCGCTTACTGTTACAATGTGGAAGAGGACGAGAACAGCGAACGCCCATGGTACCACGATATCTTGCAATACATAAAGAATCGTGAGTATCCAAGACAGGCCTCAGATAATGAAAAAAGGACACTGCGAAGACTAGTCATTGATTATGTCCTAGATGGTGACATCCTATACAAGAAACGAAAAGACCAGATATTGCTGCGATGCGTGAACGCCGCCGAAGCCAAAATGATCCTCGAAGAGGTACATGAGGGTGTTTGTGGAACTCATGCCAATGGATTCACCATGGCAAGACAAATCATGAGGTTCGGGTATTACTGGCCTACTATGGAAAGCGACAGCATCCAATATGCTAAGAAATGTCATAAATGCCAAATTTATGCTGACAAGATTCGTGTTCCCCCATCGCCTCTGCATGTGATGACATCTCCATGGCCGTTCTCAATGTGGGGCATGGATGTAATCGGGCCTATCTCACCCAAAGCTTCCAACGGTCATCGTTTCATATTCGTTGTCATTGACTACTTCACTAAATGGGTAGAGGCAGCCACCTATGCTAACGTGACCAAAGTAGCAGTAAGCAGGTTCCTCAAGAAGGAAATAATATGCAGATATGGGATGCCAGAGAGTATTATATCCGACAATGCATTGAACCTGAATAACAAGACCATATTAGAAGTCTGCAAACAATACAACATAAGGCACCATAATTCCTCACCATATCGCCCGCAGATGAACGTGGCAGTTGAGGCGGCCAACAAGAATATAAAGAAAATTGTTGGAAAAATGGTGGAAACATACCGATATTGGCACGAGAAGTTGCCTTTTGCATTGTTTGCATACAGAAAATCCACGAGAACTTCTACTGAGGCAACTCCTTTTTCCCTAGTCTATGGGATGGAGGCAGTGCTACCCATAGAAGTTGAAATCCCTTCTTTACAGGTTTTGTCAGATCTAAAATTAGACGAGGCAGAATGGGTGCAGGCCAGGCATGACCAGCTTACCCTGATTGAAGAGAAGAGATTAAAAGCAATTCGACATGGGCAAATGTATCAGAAACGAATGATGAGAGCCTTCGACAAAAAGGTTCACCCAAGAGAGTTCCGAGAGGGGGATCTAGTTCTGAAGAAAATTCTCCCTATACAAAAGGATTTCCGGGGCAAATGGATGTCAAATTGGGAAAGGTCATATGTTGTAAAAAAGGCTTTCTCAGGAGGAGCATTAATTCTGTCTGAAATGGATGGCAAAGATTTGCCTAACCCATTAAATTCAGACGCAGTCAAGAAATACTTCGCTTAAGAACTCCTAGACACATGAAGACTCTGTCAAGACAGCCTCACAAAGCTTGATAGTCAGATATCTTGGGCATCAATTCTTTCCTTTTTGTAACTTTTTATTGTCAATATTTACCTTGAATTTTGTTATCAATAAAATCTTTTGTTAATAAAATTACAAGTTTTCTACATTGCTTCTGAAATTTTCTAAAAGACATAGGGATTAGGAGCGATCTTACTCAAAAGAGAAATATTGTCGGAAAATGCTTCGAAACAAGAACACTCTAGACGAATGAGGATCAGACATTTTATCTGCTGAAGACAGTTATCAAAGTGATAACGACCCATCAAGACAGCTGATTAAACAGATCCTTTCGAAAATCATTATCATATGCATTCTGCATTTCATGTTAGGATCATGCATACATGCATACATGCATCATTCATACAATACAAGTTAACCCTAATATTTTGAATCTAGTCATGAAAACTTTACAGGTCTTGTCCTTTAAGGAAGCAAAAGAACAAGCGAACATAGAGACATCAACAGGACACTCTGGCAAAATAGTGTGACTCTATCACAACTGCCCTTTGGAAATGAAGGTAAGAATCCTCACCCTTAGCACTTAGTATTTCTACTCAACAGGTATGTCACGAAAGAGGACTATTCGAATGTCCTGTAAAATCCATTCTCACGGATGGTCAAAGGAAATCAATCCCTTTGGACAAATCCAATCTCAGGATTGGTGACAACTGATTGTACCCAGGGGAACGGTACAACTAGTCCGGGGCAAACGGCCGCCGGTAAAGGCACGTCAAATCCGTTAATCCCTGTGCATTTGGGAAAAATGCAGTAAAGAGGACTATTCGAATGTCCTGTAAAACTCATTCTCACGAATGGTCAAAGGAAATCAATCCCTTTGAATAAATCCAATCTCAGGATTGGTAACAACTGATTGTACCCAGGGGAACGGTACAACTAGTCCGGGGCAAACGGCCACCGGTAAAGGCAAGTCAAATCTGTTGATCCCTATGCATTTGGGAAAATGCATTAAAGAGGATTATTCAAATATCCTTTAAAATCTATTCTAACGAATGGTTAAAGGAAATCAAATCCTTTGAAGGACTTCAATCTCATATCAATCGATTGTACTTAAAAAAGTAGTACATGAATCAGTAAGGATCGCGCTTCTTCGGCGGTGTTGTAAGCGGATCAAATGATTCTCATCTCGTCGGCAGTGGCAGTGAATGGATCAAATGCTTCGTCAGTGTTGCAGTTTTAGAGTGTCAGAACTCGTTATCAGATCTCGCTTTTTCGGCGGTGTTGTAAGCGGATCAAATGATTATCATCTCAACGGCAGTGTTGTAGGTGGAATATACAAATCATGCTTCGTCAGTGTTGCAGTTTTAGAGTGTCAAAACTCGTTATCAGATCTCGCTTCTTCGGCGGTGTTGTAAGCGGATCAAATGATTTTCGTCTCGTCGGTAGTGGTAGTAGATGGATCGAATGCTTTGTCAGTGTTGCAGTTTTAGAGTGTCAGAACTCGTTATCAGATCTCGCTTCTTCGACAGTGTTGTAAGCGGATTAAATGATTCTCATCTCAACGGTAGTGTTGTAGATGGATCAAATGCTTCGTCAGTGTTGCAGTTTTAGAGTGTCAGAACTCGTTATCAGATCTCGCTTCTTCGGCGGTGTTATAAGCGGATCAAATGATTTCCGTCTCGTCGGCAGTGGCAGTAGATGGATCGAATGCTTCGTCAGTGTTGCAGTTTTAGAGTGTCAGAACTCGTTATCAGATCTCGCTTCTTCGACAGTGTTGTAAGCGGATTAAATGATTCTCATCTCAACGGTAGTGTTGTAGATGGATCAAATGCTTCGTCAGTGTTGCAGTTTTAGAGTGTCAGAACTCGTTATCAGATCTCGCTTCTTCGGCGGTGTTATAAGCGGATCAAATGATTCTCATCTCGACGGCAGTGTTGTGGATCGAATATACAAATCATGCTTCGTCAGTGTTGCAGTTTTAGAGTGTCAGAACCCGTCATCAGATCTTGCTTCGTCGGCAGTGTTGAAGCTAGGTCCAGTCTTCAGTAAAGGTTAGAAGCATCACATCCAGCTCCAGTTTGGTGCCATCTTCTCCAACGGATCATCAGTTTTGAAGATTTTGTGAACAAGGGCGGTGGAGTACATCAAGTCAAAGGCGGTGGCCAAAAGAACCTCAACCTTACCAAAAAGAACCCTTACCTTACCAAAAGAACCCTAAACCTTACCAAAGAAGACCCCTGAAGCCAAACTCGATAAAATGGGTTATTCCTTATCTTTGCTCTATTGTCGTTACACAACAATGAGCAAAGAGGGGCAACTGTAATAACCCAATCAAATAAAAAAAAACACATATCCATTTTATTATTATAAACCCACATCCATTTATCAGATTCAAAAGCCCAATACATTACATATCCAAACACCCAGCCCAAACATTCAAAGCCCAATACACCTAAACCCACTAAACAAATTAAACCCTAATTAGAAAATAAACCCTAATCCCTGATAGCCCTGCCGCCGCCTCCTTCAGCTTCTCTGATCAGTGTCCGCGCGTGGTCACCACGCGCGGCTATTCAGCTCGCGCGTGGAGGTCACGCGCCCTCTGATTGGACGAAAAAACGGCCACCGCCCTCCTCTGACGAGCCGACTGAAGCCACCGCCATTGTCTAATTCATCTGCAAAAAAGAAACAAGCATTATTTAAGCCTAATCTGTAGATCTAAGATAGGAAATAATTCCTAAGCAAATTGTATTATTATATGTATAAAATGTGGGTATAAAAACCCATAATCATCACATGTATAACCGGTTGGAAATCAGTGAAAAGAACCAATACAAGAGGCATTTTTCGAACCAAAAAACAAATCACAGAGCAAGCAATATTCAGAGATAATATTCGAACCATTCGAATAAAAAAAAGAGAAGAAGAACCGTGAGATAGGAAGCAAAACTGAAGGAAAAAAAGGTAAAAAAAAGAAGATAATCGAATATCTTATCTTAGATCTACGCCGATCGGAGCCTCTACTCGCAAAAACAAGGCCATATCCGAGACCAGGACGTCGAGCCGAACCGGAAAAGTCTCTCCTTTTGCGATTCTGACCATCAGCGCGGCGGCCGGCAGCCACGGACGGTGGCCGAAAATCGCTCCGACGGCCGGGACGGCAGAGTGCTCTCAAATCCCCCTCTGCACCATATGAAGAAGAAGAGAAATATGTTTGTTAGCCAAACAAAGCAAAAAAGGGGGCTTTATACTGTTAATAAAACGACACCGTTTTGGTGCCGGTCTCCAAGGCTCAAAACGGTGTCGTTTTAGGATCCAGGACCCGGCTGCTGACCCGAAACCGAACCCAGACCCGCGTCTTACCCGGCTTAGTGGGGAAATCACGTCTCTGGTCCCTGAACTTCCAGATTGTTCACACTCCAGTCTCCCAGTTTGTCCCATATGCGATTTTGGTCACCAAATTCATTAAATTAAGCCATTTTCTCTTAATTTCTTTTAATTTCACCATCATATCATTATTTTTAACCCCTTATTATTTGCGTTTTTTGCAGATTAGTCCCTGTTTTTAAAAGATTACCATATTTGTCGTATTTATTATTATTATATTTCTAGATAATCATCCTTCATGTTATTATTATTTTTATAATTATTATTATTATTATTATGTTCATATTATAACGATTATTATTATTCAATATTACTAACCCTTTTTTACAGATTTTGATAACGGATTAATATTTTCGATCGTATAAAATATTATGTAACCGACAAGTGCCGATTTCGGGCGTTGTGGGGGTGCTCACCCTTCCTCACACGTAACAGACTCCCGGACCCACTCTGGTTCGCAGACGCAATTTTTGGTGTTCTAATCGCACCGACAAAAAAAAAACGATTGGTGGCGACTCCCCGGACGAAAACCGGTGATTACAGTACCCATTCCGGAGATATTTCGGGTACTTAAAACGATATAAGGTTATCGTCCCCGTGCTTCTTAGCTTTTACACGACAAGAATTGTCCACTTCTAAATACATGATGGTAGCTAGCAAGGACCGAGCCCATGGTATTAAAATGTGTCGGCAACATAACGTTATTAGTGCAATATTGGTACAACGCAATACAAATACCCACTATAATAAAATATATTTTAGTGACGGGCAAATTATTAAAATATTGTATTTGGAAACATTATTTCTAAAAAAATGGTTCAACCTTCATTATTTCCCACAATATTGTGGTTCACTGTAGTTTTCAGAAGGCTTAGGGTTTACAAGCGATCTTTGAACAGTAAATCGAATAAAAATAATATTTTTGTGAAGGCTTAGAGTTTACAAGAGGTCTTTGAACAGTAAATCGAATAAAAATAATGTTTTTTGAAGGCTTAGGGTTTACAAGAGGTCTTTGAATAGTGTTTTAAAAAAACTAAATACCACGTGAATACAGCCCGTCTTTCAATAGTAATATAAAAAAATAAAGGCTGCTTTGCATGCGGCCTGTGTTGGATAGTCTGGCGCTGCAGACGCATGACATGGGCAACGGGTTTTGGGGGAGCATACTGCTCTCGGTTAGGGGTGGGAATGGTTGATTGGAAGTTGTGTCAGGGATGAATAATGGTGTCAGGAGTAATAATTTTGATTGGATAAAAAAAAAGTGAAATGAGTGATAGATATTGGGTGAAGATTGGATTAAATAGAGGTGTTGAAGAGTTGAAAGTTGGCTGAGAATTGAAACGAAAAAGTAAAAGAAGAAGAGAAAAGTGTAGAAGAAGAAAATTAGAGTTAAATTTGTAAGTAAAATATTTTTTATTTTAGAAAAATTATTTTAATTATATTTTGATATTTATAATATTTTGTTTTAACCTTGTTAATTTTTTATATATATTTTTAGAGATCTAATTTAAATTATTAGAGTTAAAATTTTAGATTATATTAGTTACTTAGTGATTTAGTAGTTGATTTCAATCTTGTTTTTAAATTTTAGCAATATTAATTTATGAAAAACTTAACTTAGTAACTACTTATGTTAATAGTTTGTAATAATTATTTTTAACTAATATAACTTGGTTTAGCAAAATAACTAAAAATAATAATTTAGAAAAGAAGTTATTACTATTTTTAGTTTAGCAAAATAATTAAAATATTAGTTTATCAAATAAGTTAGTATTATTTTTATAAATTATTTTGTATTTTAACAAAATAATTAAAAAATTAGTTTAGCAAAATAGTTAGTTTAGCAAAATAATTAGAATATTATTTTAGAAAATAAGTTCGTTAGTATTATTTTTATAAATTATTTTGTATTTTAACAAAGTAATTAGAATATTAGTTTAGTTAGCAAAATAATTAGCTTAGTAAAATAATTAGAATATTATTTTAACAAATAAGTTAGTATTATTTTTATAAATTAGTTTTTAGTTTAGCCAAATAATTCGATTTTTTTTACAAATAAATTAGTAGTATTTTTATAAATCACTTTTTAGTTTAGCAAAATAATTAGAAAAAAAAATTTAGGTTTAGTTAGTACTATTTTTTATAAATTAGTTTCTAGTTTAGCAAAATAATTAGAAAATTATTTACAATTTTTTACTATTTTTGCAAATAAGTTTAACCCAAAAAAGTACACTTTATAAATTAGATTTTAGTTTAGGAAAATAATTAATTTTGTAAATATATATGAAATATTTGTACAAATTTTTTAATATATATTTTTTTCGTGTAGGATGGATGAGCAAGTTCCTCTTTTGTGGTTACAGGATCGACATATTAGCAGTTTACCAATTCCTGAGATGGTACTAATTTGTTTTAATTTTATTTAATAAAAATTTAATTATGTTAAAACTAAATTTTGTTATATATTTTAATGTGTTACAGGATTATGAGGATACATTTAGACATCATTTGACCATGACTCATAACCATCCAGATGATCGGATCATTGATTGGCTAAAAGGTGCTGGATTTTATCATGCGACATTCATTTGGGGTTATAAGTTGGTACCCGGATTGATAGCCGCTCTGATTGAGCGCTGGAGGCCTAAAACCCATACGTTCCATATGTCGTGTGGGGAATGTACGATCACACTTGAAGATGTGGTCATGCTGATTGGGCTCTCAGTAAATGAAGCACCATTGATCGGTAGTCCATTGACTGGTGACCCGGATATCGATAATGTCAAAGCTACACCGGAAATCATCTGCGAATTTTACCTTGGAAAGGTTCTTGATAAATCTAATTTGAGAGGAGGTCGGGTAAAATTGAGTTGGTTGCAAAATAATTTCCAACTTGGTGAATATAACTTTGTTGGTGCAATTTATAATGCCAGTCGAGCTTACATTCTTCAACTGATTGGGGGCATATTAATGCCAGATAAATCTGGAAATGTTGTTCATACAAGATATCTACGTTCTTTAAGGTATCCGTGGAAAGCTGCCACCTATAGTTGGGGTTCTGTTGTATTTGCATTCTCGTATCGTGAGTTATGCAAGGGTGCTACTATAGTAGATGGCCATAAGGTTCGTGGTATTTGCAGGTGTTTGTTGTTGTTGCAAGCGTGGGATTGGCAACGATTTCCTTTTTGGACACCAGTTACACGGACATTGCTTCAGTTTCCTCTCGTCTCTCGGTAATTTTATTCTTCTTCTTCTAATTTTAAGTTTAGGGTTTTTTAATTTAATTATTTAATAGAATCTTTTATTTTGTTCAGCTGGTGCGGCAAAAAAACTCACACGGGGTTGATGCATAACAATGTAAAAGTTTTTCGAGCTCAAATCGATCTGTATGCTCAAGAGCAGATATTATTTATATTTAATTTAAATTTAAAAATAAATGATTATTTATATTCTATGTTATCCCCCGTTTGAACTAATTCTCCAACACCGAAATTAGGGGCTTCTCCAACGTTATCAGGAAACAAATCAGGATCATCAATATCTTCATCTTCGCTTGAGTCTTCAAGTGATTCTCCCCATGGACCTCGTAGATTCTCCCCGGTTAACATCAGTGAAACGAAACTTCCTCCAACTAGATCAAATTCGTTACCAATACACATTTCACTACTTTCTCCAACAACGTTTTTCCTAGATGGGATAGAATGATCACGAATCTCAGCAAATAAATCAACATTTCGAATACTCATTGACTCATGCTCTGCGATCATTAATTCCAAATCTGTATTATCTTTGAGAGATATTGCAGAATATTTGATTGAACTATCACAAAGCCACCGATATCTCAAACCATGAATCTGACCTCCAATTTTCTCTGATATCTTCTCCTTTAATATTCGAAGCGTGATGTCTTTCCTAAATCTCATCTTCGTAAGGCTATCACAGTCAAATTCAATACCGACATCGGTTTTCACAATTTTTCCATTATAATAAACATTCACAACGAAGCTATTGTTGCTCATTTTGACTGCATTTTTTGAGAAATAATATAAATAATAATACACAATATAAAAAATAAAATGAGACTAAATTTAAAAAATAATACTAACATTTTTAGATCAGAAAAATAATCCACAAATATATTAAAAATAACTTTCTAAAACTATACAAATTTCCTAAATAAAACGCTTCATCGTTTGATTTAAAAAATAAATATACATGAACAATATTCATCTAAATTATCAATGTCTGATTTTTTACACAAACAAACAAACATTTTACAAAAAAAAATTAAATTGGTCTAAAAATACTTACAAAATTTTCTGTTCAAACTCCTCTTCTTTCTTCCTTCTTCCTCTTTACACAAAATGATATCAAACAAAATTTTAACCATCCTCAACATACATATTTAAAATAAAGATTAATAAATTTTACTTAATTACCCCTACACGAATTTTAAAAATCACTAATAAGCTTCAAATTAGAAAATATTTAATACCCCTATAAAATTTTAAATTATTATAATAATTAAAAAATACTGACCTATAATCTAAAATACTATAAAAAAAAATTTTCACAGCATCCTGACACCCTTATTCAACACCCTTACCCTACCCTTTCCCATCAACACTGCCCCCTAACGTTCTGGTTTTGTGTTCTGAGGAGAACACTGCCCCAAACCTGCATCAAAGACGGGTTGTAAACCCAAAGTCTTTGAATAAGTCAAAGACGGGCTGCATGCAAAGCAACCATTATTTTTTTTCATATTACTATTGAAAGACGGGCTGCATTCACATGGTATTTAGTTTTTTTTTAAAAAAAGACATTGTTCAAAGACCTCTTGTAAACTCTAAGCCTTCAAAAAATATTATTTTTATTCGATTTACTGTTCAAAGACCTCTTGTAAACTCTAAGCCTTCACAAAAATATTATTTTTATTTGATTTACTGTTCAAAGACCGCTTGTAAACCCTAAGCCTTCTGAAAGCTACAGTGAACCACAATATTGTGGGAAATAATGAAGGTTGAACCATTTTTTTGGAAATAATATTTCCAAATACAATATTTTAATAATTTTTTTGGAAAAATAAATGTATCTATCTCTACCAGAATATCTTCAATTTTTCCTTCTGGTTGCACATAAGAGTGGTCTTCCAATTACAACATCACTGTTGTTGGTTTTGCCTGTCCGATGCCTAGATTTTGAAATACTTACTTAGGTATGAGATTTATGTTAGCGCCTAAGTCACATAGTGCCTTGCGCACGTATTGATCACCGATAGAACATGGTATTGTGAAACTACTAGGATCTTTTCTTTTAGTCGTGGCCTTATTGTGTAGGATTGCCATACATCCTTCTGTTACAGGAATCGTTTCAAACTCCTCAATTTTCATCCTTTTGGATATAATATCCTTAAGGAACTTGACATAGTTGGGCATTTGTTTGATTGCCTCCACTAAAGGTATATTGATATGTACATGTTTAAGAATATCTAGAAATTTCTTGAACTGGTACTCTTGCTTTTGTTGTTTCAACCTTTGTGGAAAAGTGGTGGTAGCCGCAGATCTTCAATCTTTTCTGTAGTGCGGCAATGGCTTCGTCTGCTGTGGTAGTATCATCGGCAGTGTCGGTTGGTTTCTTTTCCTTAGGTGTTTCATTAGTAGCTTCTTTTAGGGCTACTATTTCAGAGGTATTACCTACAGGTTGAGTAGGTATTTCAGGGTCCTTTAGTTGTAATCCACTTCAGGTAGATATCGCCTTGCATTGTTCATGAGAACCGGTTCTAGCGACTTCAGTATCGCTAGGGAGACCTGATATGGGTCTGCTTTTCATATGTTGTGTCACTTGTCCTACTACTATTTCCAGCGTTTTGAGAGTAGCTTCGTAGTTCTGCATTCTCATTTTTGTTTTGTCCATGAAGGTGTCGGCTCTTTGAATGAACTTATTGGTGTTTGCAATGTATGCACCAGTCTAAGCCATAGAGGTTTGTAGTGTGTTCTCCAGAGTTTAGACATCTGTTATCTACGGCGGCAGGGCCGTTTGCGGCATCTACTGCTAAGCAAATCTATTGTTTTGTTGGAATACAATAGATTGCACTAGTTGATGTTACAGGTTAAGCGTATTATTAGGATTGATCCATGAAAAGTTAGGGTGTTTCCTCCATGATGGCTTGTAATTGTTGAACATATTGTTTCTGTTAAAGTTTCCAAAATAGAAGAAAGATTCTGGATCGTGCGGGCATGCGTTCGAGTCATGATTGTCACCACATGTTTTGCAAAGAACGATGACTGCTTTTACTCCACGAACGTGGCTTGGTTTATGCATATCTTTAACCATGTTGGTTAGGGCTAATAGTTGCGCTAAGATAGAATCTGTAGAATCAGAGTTTGTCATACATCGCCTATTTATGCCTCTTCGGGTGATTGAGTGTTGATAGTCATTCTTTTCCAACCTATCCAAAATTTTTAGACTCTCATGGGGTGGACGGTCTAAGAGGGTGTCATTGGCGGAAGCATCAAGCATCATCCTCGTAGGGGTGTTAACTGCATTATAGAAGATGGATATTTGGGTCCACTCAAGCAGACCATGCATGGGGCATTTTCTGTATAGTTCTTTG
Source organism: Abelmoschus esculentus (assembly GCA_035048815.1). Classification (NCBI taxonomy): domain Eukaryota; kingdom Viridiplantae; phylum Streptophyta; class Magnoliopsida; order Malvales; family Malvaceae; genus Abelmoschus; species Abelmoschus esculentus. The sequence goes on along the minus strand of JAUCBN010000026.1, from coordinate 2,270,936 downwards.
TATCTTTCCCAGGCCTCATACATTGATTCGTCTTCATCTTGTCTAAAGGATGTTATATCGTTTCTCAACTTATCAGTCATATTAGTGTAACTGAATCTGGCAAGAAAGCTTTGGCATAGTTTTGTCCATGAGTTCAGCGATCCCGTCTGGAAGTTGTTTAATCAAGATTTTGTCCTATCCCTTAGTGAATAGGGGAACAATTTTAGCTTAAGGATATCGACTGAGATTCCCGGCAGCTTAAACGAGTTATAAATTTCCAAAAAGGACTTGAGATGCTGTCGATTGTATTCATTAACCTCACCCTTAAACTGACCTAGGGTGTTGATCATGTTGAACATGATTGTTTTAATTCGAAATGTTAGGCTTCTATATTAGGCATCACAACGTTAGGATTTAACCATCTAAATCTTTCTCTAAATAATCTAGAACGGTTTGTGCGCGTTCCTGTCTTGGGATGTTTATTGGGTCAACAACTACGAAAGCACCGCGGTTGTCTACCATGGTGGTATTCATACCAGCGTTGTTTTGTTGGCCAGGTTCTGCATTCATTATTTGGCGTACCCTACATTTTAGATCTCGTGCTGTCTTTTCAATTTCTTGATCGTAAAAATATTAATCAATGGTTAGATTGGACCTGGTCATACACAAAACAACCTTGTAAGTTAAATGAACTAAAACTAAAACTAAATAGAATAAAGTAAATAAACGAAAAGATGCAGAAATAATTAGTAGTAAAATTGAGCGTCAGTCCCCGGCAACAACGTCAAATCTGATGGAGGCTCGGAAGTCCTTTTGATTCTATCCTTGTCAGATTGTAATATTTTAGGTTATCGAACCCACAAGGACTGTGTCGACTTCACTACGAAAAATAAGAACACGAGTAATTTGAGAAGTTTGAAATATAACTAAGAAAACTATTAAACATAAAACTAATTAACGAAGAAATGAAGATGATAGAAGCGAGACTAAATTGAGTGCTTTGTAGAGGAGAATCCATTTGTATTAAGTATCCACTTATTAATGCAATGGGTTGAACTGCCGCCTCGGCGGGTCGCACTAAGGGTCGCTGCACCTGCCTAGGCGGGGTTATGCCTTATCGACAATTCAACATTCCATAGTTCAACAGAGCATCCTTATATGTCTTCTTCCTTATCCCTAAGCGAAGAGAACTGTTGAAATTCATGTCTTGATAATACCTCCCGGCGTGAATCAAGGGTGGACAACAAAGAAACACATGCGTCTTGTTAGTCGCTAAAATCCTGGGTGGTTAATTTCTCAACCGGATTAGTCAATTCCCATGAGCAAATACCATATTCTCTCGTTTCATGAACCTATATCTCCCGATGCTAGGCAAATGGGTTTTTCTTCACATACTATCTTTCGAGCTCATATACGAGAAGAGTAAATACCAAGAGAAAATAAACTATGAAATAAGTTTTGTATTAATAAGTATCAAAAATAACACAACCTTCTTCCCCAACTACTCCACAAACAACTTAAACCTCCGAAGAAGTTTAGAACATGATATAGTCGGTAGCTAAAGATATATAATAGAGAGAATCCGACTCGACTACACACCTAAACCTAAACCTAATAAGTGTTTTATATAGGTCAGGCCTTAAGTTGAGTTTTCCATCCAAGGAAAGAGTTCTAAAGAGAAAAAAATATAACTCCTAATTAAACTGTATTATTCTATTCTTATTTCCTAAAATATCTCTTCTTTCCCGCGGTTAACTTTGACAAGGGCTTGACCTATTAAATGGGCTTTGTCTTTCTCTCGTTTTTTTTTCGTTAATATCAACTTATTTTTATCTCTCTTTCGAGCACTAGTTGTTATCTTCATGTTGTTGTCGCGGCCTCCAAAGTGCTGCCGTGGCAGATGCTTCATCTGCAATTCAGCATATGTCTTCTCAATTGGCCATCTTTGTGATATAGTTTCCTATCTAAGAAAGAAAACTATCAAACGCATATGTTTTATGTCAAATAATAGATAAATTCATAAAATTAGTGTTCGGATGCTAAAGTATGGAAAATAACTAGAAATATCCATTATCGTCTTTAAATATATATTTTTTAGCAATAAACGAGTGGAGAATGATATAAAAATGATGACTTTTGAGTACTCATCAATAATCAATACTTTATTTATTTTTTAGTTGTTGTTATATCGAGATAAAATGAATTCTTTCGGAAAACAATTAGCTCATATTTCAATTTTAAAGACTAGTCCTAGTAAAAATAGAATTTTACATTTATAATTTAGTAGATAATGAATACATATTTATAGATATTTTACAAATTGTATCTTATTATTTATATTTTATAAAGGAATGGTGGACTAATTATGTATATTGTGCACCTCAACTTTAATACATTGTTGTTAAAGTTTTGAGTCAAACAACTTCATCTTCAAATTACGAGCGTAATTGGAGTAGATTTAGTTTGATACATACAAAGAAGAGAAATAGAATCAAGCATAAAAAGCTACAAAAATTATTTTACGTCCATTATAACATCAGGTTGAAGCTAAGATATATGTAAAGAAAAAGTGCACAAGAGTTAGAAATGAGTTTTAATCCCATTAACCTTAATAACATTTTTGAAGAGGAAGATCCACTAAGTGAACGGGTTGAAGAAAGAGAAAGTCATCTACTTGATAGTAAACGTAACGTTTCATGATTGCCTAAAGAGTTATTTAATAAAATTGATGAAGAAATTCAGGGTGAAGATAGAGATGATATTTCGCATGAAAATAGTGTTCAATTATCGACGTCAAATGATGATGATGATGATGATAATGATCATGGTGAAAATAATGAAGTGTGTAGATATCCTTCTGATATTAATCCATTTTTTTTTAACAAATACACCTCATAATTTGTGAAATATATGAAATAGTGATGATAGAACTCATGGGAAGATGAGAGAACACATTCATAATTTATTTATAAGTTTGTCTTTACATAATTTATCCACTGAAATTAGTGAATCATCTGAAGGTTCTTATTCCTACCAACCGAATGCTTATTATCCATCTTATCATGACCAAAGTTTAAGCTATGGGTTATTTGATTATAATTTACCATATCAAACGTTTGCTATCAGTGATGCCCATAATGTGATGTCTTTTTCACATAGAATAAAAAATAATCGAAATCAAAGCACTGATGAAACTAGAGATACTTTAGATCCTTCACGTCATTTATTTTGGTGGTGAACAAGAACTTGACTTTATATATTTATATACGTGTATTTTTTTCTTTTTAAGTTATGTAAAATAAAATTTTTGTATTAAAATATTACATTATTTATATGTGTTTTTTAGTATGATATTATTTATATGTTATTCGTTAAAATAGGATTGTTTTTATTCATTATTTATATAGCCTATATTTTTAGTAACTTTTAATCTATAAATTATAATTTTATTTTTAATAAATAAATAAAATATATAAAATAATTTATTAATATTATAATATTAAAATATGATTGTAAAATGTAGATATTTATAATATTTTAGAATAATTGTGATTTTTTTTAAATAAATCACCACCGCATCAATGATTTTACGTTACGTAATGTCTGTAGCGCCCGCAACCGCAACAATGACCGTAACCGCAATTTAATACCCGCGACATTGACCGTAATCGTAATTTAATACTATAACTAAGCCAGGATTTAGGGTTAGGGGCAAAACATAAATATTTAGAAGTAGAGGGGACAAATTCATTAAAAAGAATTAAAAAATTTAAATAGAAGAACGAAAGTGTAAAAAGAAAATTTTTCGGGATAGGGACGATTATCTCACCCCATGCGGCTTCATCACTTGTAGCTAGTGGTACGAGTACATATTGACGTTTTAATAAAAGTTTATAAAATAGAATAAAAGCAATCATACCCGACACTATAAAGACCATATTTTTTCAAAAGAAAAATTCAAGAGATCCCCTCAATTTATGGTAGTAAGCAGCAGAAAAATAGACAAGGCAACAAGATACTAATACATAAACATTTCAATGTAAGAATATCAAAACAAAATAATTTGATTACCTGGATGTTATAGTCATCCCTCTCTGTGATTTACTGCAATAGCTGCTGCTTTTGTGTTTGCATGTCATCATATGCCTGTCCAATTGACTGAGGAGAAAACCAAAATACCACACCTGACTGATCTAATGAATGAGATTTTAATTTTTTAGCCCATATTAATTCGGACTGATCTATATCGCAAACTTACTTTGGTAGATAAATCTCTCAACAGGATTTTCTAAATACACGTCTCAAACTTAAGACCTTGTTTAAATAATATCAAACTACTTATCACTTAGATCAACTCTATCGATAAAAAACATAAAATATCTTTTAAACAATCATTATACCTTTACTAAATCTTTATAACTATATAAACCAACTATTTAACCGTAGAATATCAAACTTGTTGCTGCTGTTTTCTATTTGATTTGGTCTTACATGCATGTTGGACTGCTTTAAGTTATTCATCTCTCATTGAGTGCTCATGTCTTTTTATCTGCCCAACTTACAAAAAGAGCTTCACACACTTGGGATGCATTTGCTTCTCAAGGCTCATCCTTCAAGGATGAATAGAAAACATCCAGGCATGATCTAACTTCCGTTTCGGGCTCACCACAACAAATCCCGGGACTTCAGCATCCTGTCGCTTCGTTCATTTACCTGACCTGTAGATCCGAGGTACATGACACAGGCAGTCCTAGAGGCTGGCCAGCAAACAGGGGAGCCATCATAGGTAATGTTGCCAGTACTGCTGGACTGATACTAGCTAGCTTCGGTATGGAAAGAAACAACAGGAAGCTCCATCGGCGATCTGTTTACAGTCAGTGTGAAGATTGTGAAGGGCTACAAATTATTAAAACGTAATGCAAGTAGATTTCACCAGAAAGGAGGATCATTTTGGACACTAATTCTTACATTGAAAAAGGGGTAACAATCACCAAACCACACAATGAACCGGCTGAGTTCCTCCCATATATTAACCAAGGCTGTTTTTTTTTTTTTTTTTTTTTGCTTTTGGAGTAAAAATCTTATATCTCTTTTTCATACCTCCTTTGAAAATTAATTTACTAAAAACTTAAATTTTAAACCCTAACTCTTATTTTATATATCTTAAATCTTAAACTCTATACCCTAAAAAATACACTATCCCTAATTCACTAAACCCTAATCAAACCCCTAATTTAAAATCTAAACCCTCTAATTTGAAGTGGGGGCATAAAAGAAGCACATGAAAGAGGTAGAGGATTTGCACCCTTACATTTAGAAACCGAAAAACACTTAAAAACGATCCACTGAAGACTAAAAACGATCAGTGCAATAAATTATTGTATCTATTGTCAGATGGCCTTCTGAAGAAAGGGAAATTATAACCGTTGGGATTAGAATATAGTTTAAAAGTTTGTTAGTTTAATGAAATGTTACGTTTTGAGTTAATGATGATTACTAAAATGGTGCATTTTGTATGTCTGCCAAGAATAGGGTTATATGGTCTGTACCTATTGGTCGTTGTCTTTATCGTTTTGGTTGAATGTTCGTTCAGATAAGTTTTCTTCTGAAAGTCTAGTCTTTCTTTATTTTCTTCTATTCTTCTTTCGTTTTTTCTTTTCACTGCTTATAAGGATATTAGAGTCACTACAATCCTTGGGAGATGGAGAAAACTCGGCATCAGGCAACGTTAACTGCCTCGGAGCCTCAAAATTTCGTACATATAAAGGACATTACGAATGTTCGATCATGTCATTTAGGCTGGTAAATTCCTCAACAACATTTCAGGACTAATGAATCAGATTTTTAAAAGTTTATTAAAAAAGCTAGTGTTGATTTTCTTCGATAACATATTAATATACTCAATCACATAGAAAAGTTATTTGCAACATCTAAGTGTTAAGTGTATTAAAAGAAAATATTTTTTTGTCAAATTCTTAAAATATTGCTTTGGAGCTAATAAGATAAATTATCTTAATTATGTGATTATTGAGGGTAATATTATCATGGATGGGACAAGGTAAATTGTATAATGAAATGGCCTATATCTACTTCTGTTAAGGAATTAAGAGGATTATTTGGTTTATCAAGGTGCTACAGAAGATTTATACAAGGCTATGAACTTCTAGCAAAATCTCTAACACATTTAGTAAGGAATGATGGATAGAAATGGACTAAGGTTGAAGAGAGTATTCTAGAAGCTTAAAGAAGCTATATGCACTGCATTAACTTTGCTCTGCAAGATTTTATAGAGAAGTTTATCATTGAGATAAATTCATCTGACTTAAGAGTTAGGGTTGTGTTAATTTAGAAAATTAGATCTTTGACATTTTTCAACAAGGAGTTAGAGGTAAGGTATTAACTACTTCATATCTATGAAAAAAAATGTTTAATGTATTATTGATAGTTAAAAGATAGTCTTCGTATCCGTTAGGAAGACACTTTAAAATCAAAACGGATCACCATAATCTGAAGTTTCTGACTAAAAAACAAGGTATTACGCTTAATAAAATGGCTTGTAAAGATGGGTTATGACTTTGAGTTGTGTTATGAAAGTGGGATAAATAATATGGTAGCAGATTATTTGTCAAATAGGCCTGAAGGAGAAAGAAGTCAACATATAACTATTAGTAGTGTAACTACTGAAGCTATTAAAAAGGTAACAGACTCTTAAAATTTTGATGATAAACTGATGAAGATTATTAAAGAGATAGAATAAGAGTCTTCCAAACACTCCAAGTACAACTGAAAAGGTACCCAACTATTAAGAAAGGCAAAGTTAATACTAGAGGGCTAATGACACACTAAGGGGAGAATTGTTAGACTTCATCCATGAGAGTGTCATCGGAGGACATTCAGATACTCATGTAACTATTAAAAAAGTGATTGATTTTTTTTATTGGAAGGGAATGGAGAGATATTAAAAAGATTTGAAAATGTGCAACATATCAAAAGAACAAGAATGAACTACATCTTAAACGGTTGTTGCAATCACTATCTATTGCTAAAGGGTATGGTCATTCAGGTCTATCAATGTCCAAGAAAAAAATGTTATCTTGGTTGTGGTAGATATTTTTTTTGAATATTTGGATTATATTTCACTTAGCCATAAATAGTATCATCGATTACAAGGTTTAATATACAATCTGGGGTAACCTCAGAGAAAATAAAAGAAACATTACAATTAATAGCCCAATGTGCAAGTGAATGTGCAACTTTATTGGCAACCCGACCTACATGGATAACTTTGAAATCGTTCAAGGCAGACAGAATTGACAAAGCTTCAAACAAGTGAGAGGTTGTGACCGATCTATCAAGGGACTCCGCATTAAGCTTGTTGACCACTGTCATTGAATCGTCTTCGACCCAAACATTATGCCAATCATTCTCGACGGCCAACTGAAGCCCTAAGGTAAAAGCACAAGCCTCGGTTGTCTCTGCCGTGTGCGCCCCAAGGAGCTTATGTGCTCTCACATCAAGGATCAAGTCATGGGTATTTTGGGCCACTATTCTGATCGCGGCATCTCCCGTACTAGCGATAAAAGCCACGTCAACATTCACTTTAATACATCCCTCAGGGGGTTTCAACCATCTAGTAGCGATAAAAGCCATTCTGTTTTGGTATTTCCACCCTAAGTCAGTCCCCATATTGAAATGTTGGAGTATCTCCTTTAGAGAGATCTAGACAAAATTGATGTTCATGGCCAATGATGCCACAGAAAAAACAGAATCTTAAGAGCCTCTCATATTTGACCATGCACACCCGAGGTTGTCCCGTTTGGGTATTTTTCCCAACCACCGTACATCTCTTCAATGGCTTGCTATAATTTATATCCACTCTTAGCCTGAGATATTCGCCCATCAAGCCATTCTCCTCCCGTAGATCAATGGCTATACTCACGCCAAATTTGTTTCCAATGACTTCACCTACCTTGCTAGTCATATATCCCAAAGGGACATTATAAACACGGATCCAAATTGGAAGGGGCTGGAAATCATATTCCTTCGGACTAAGCCTTCTATCAAAAGATTTGAGAGCAAAGAGTTCACCGTCGAATGACCAAGGGCATCGACCAGGCACAAAGGCTTTATCTTTCACTTTTTTAAATTTGAATAGGAACATATTAGGGCTAAGGGGTGTAGCTTCTTCCATGGGGTGCTCCTTCCAAACAGAAAAGTAGATTCAGATGAGCTTGGGACCATCAATAATTCTTGGAGAAACAAGCTTCCCCACCACCCATTTTTCCTCACCATCAACCGGCTCGTTGCCCAACTCTTCGATTTCAGCCGATTCGAGAAGCTCCTCTTCTATAAATTGGAGGGCTTCCATTGGTTTCGCAAGACAATCTAGTAAATTTTCTATGAGAGACCAACTCAAAGAATTAGTAGCACCAACAAAAGGAAAAAAATAGTAGCTCAAGAGCAACGATGAAATTTTCCACACAATGGTCCTTACAGTCACACAAAAATCTTCTCTATCCTATCCAGGCGCCACAAAAAATGGGACGAAAATAGCTTTTCATTTAATAACCCGCAGCCTTTTAATTTTCTCGAAGAAACAAGTAATACTGTTTTCGAAAATTCTGTCACCTGCTAGCAGAATGGATCAGACCCGCAAGTCCCTATAACGAGAAATTTTCTGTTGCCTATTCTATCTAGCCCCATAGTTCTGACAAAATAGATATACCGCATTAAATAATTAAGGGATAGTAGCCATGAATAATTAATTATCAGCGGCCCAGGTATCGAAATCGAAAAAGTCAACATAACATTCTAGGAATAGGCCAGACCTGATTATCGAAAGGATGGGTACCTCCTTACTAGAAAATAACCGAAGCAACGGTCTACCCGAGGGCCATTTAATTTTTTCCTCAGGAACCAATAGGAGTGAGTGGCGGGAAGGACATTTTAGAGGGAGCCTCCATCCCACGTGATCTTCTTCCTCCTAGCTTCGCTGGAGTAGAAGGTGCCCTCATCGGAAAGCCACATTTTAGCCGCATCAAAAGGGTTCTAGGCCACCCTTAGGACCAACATCATCGAACATAACCCACCAACGTGCGAGAAAATCCCACTATAGCGACGAAGTATCATCAAGTAAATTTTTCCGACCGCCACTGCCCCGCCGTCGGCTGTGCCAGCCACTATGGTCTGAGTAAGGGGCATCACCGCTGGCCTTCGCTGGCCTCCCCCAGGCCTTATGGGCGATGGAGACCGAGCCCCACCGGCATCGACTAGGGTCGCTGATCACTACCCCCTAAAGAGATAAAAAACTTTACCAGAATATCCCCAATAGACATTGTTTTTTTTGAATAAAATACTTCAAATTAGCCATAAATGGCGTCCAAAATCACCAAGTGTTTGATACAGTCCGGTACATCAAAAGAGAAATTAAAAGGACTAGCTAAGGACAGACCCCACTTCGAGAGCTCATGGGCTACTCGATTAGCTACCCTGTTTACATGTAAAACCTTAATACAATCTCTCTTCGCTTTCAACAAAGAAAAAACATCTCTCAGATAAACAGAAGCAAGCGAACGATCCAAATGTGAAGCATTCAGCTTATTGACAATGGCCATTGAGTCTCCTTCGATGATGGCTTCATTCCAACCACTGTCGACAGCAAGCTTGACTCCTGTTGCAAACGCTACAGCCTCTGCCGTCTCTGCTGTGTGCGAGCCTTGTAAGGAGAAGGCCACCCCATCCACCATCAGTCCATGCTCATTCCTGGCTATTACTCCAATAGCTGCACAACCAGTAGCCTCCAAAAAAGATGCATCCACATTAATTTTAATGACCCCTGTAGCTGGTCGAGACCATTTTCCCTCCTTACTACACCTAACAGGGGCTCCCGGGTGTTCCTGAGCCTGCAAAAAGTCTGAAGCTAGCAACTGAGCATAATCAATTACCATTCTAGCAGAAAACAAAACACCATTATGCATCCAGTGGTTCCTCCTATTCCATAAATTCCAAAGAAGAAGAATAAAAAAATTAAACTGATCAGAATCCAAAGCAGCAAAAACCAACTCAATCCACTCCTTACAATCTGAAAACTGCCCCTGAGGAAGAATACTAGCAAGGCCACTTAGATCAAAGACTTCCTCCACCAGACTACAATCCTTCAAAGCATGTAAAAGGGACTCCTCCTCCCTACCACACAGCTTACAAATACCATCCCCAAAGCCTGCAACCTTTAGCTTCTTGGCAGTTGGCAAGGCATTTTGTCCCACTCTCCAACCAAATATTTTGATCTTAGGGAGGGTTTTAAGCTTAGCAAAGGCTCTCCAGATAGGGGAAGTATCACTCTCTACATTATTCCTCTCCTGTAACCACTTATGGGCAGTTCTAGTAACATAGGTTCTTGAATGATGATGCTCCCAAACCAACACATCAGAGCAAACCGCAGCAATATGACATTTCAAAACCTTATTAGCATCTTCAGGCATTAACACTGCATTAACCTTCCTTTCATCCCATGAATTAAGCCCATCAACCATAAACTCACCATATTTCACTGGATTCACAGCAGACATATAGTTACCAGAGAGGTTAACAGTCCTATCTCCACCCCATCTATCCAGAAAAACATTAACCTTACTGTCTATACCTATCCTCCAGAAAAAGCCATCCTTCAAACACTCTTTAGCCTTAAATATACTTCTCCAGACAAATGAGGGTTTATCCCCCAACTTTGCATTCAAAACTTTCCCATCAGCAAAATATTTAGCTGCTAGGACCTTAAAGCAAAGTGAATTAGGATTCTCAATTAATCTCCACACCTGCTTCCCTAAAAGAGCTATATTAAAGAGCTTCAAATCCCTTAGACCAAGGCCACCATCCTTTTTAAGCCTACAAAGCTTCTTCCAGGCCACATGAGTCCAGCCCCTAACACCTTCTTTCCCAGACCACCAGAAAGTCCTCATAGAGTTGACAATTGGATCCACAATACAGTCTGGTAGGAGGAAGCACATCATAGCATAGTTGGGAAGAGCCTGTGCCACAGATTTTAGCAAGACCTCTCTTCCCCCAAAAGACAATAAATTTTTTGTCCAACTTCCCACCCTTTTATCAACGTTTTCTCTCAAGAAACCTAAGGAAGCAGTTTTATTCTTCCCCACCACCAGAGGGAGCCCCAAATAAGAGCCTATCTCCTTCTCCTCCCTCATCTTCAAAATCTGTATCATATTTTGTTTACTTACAGCAGACATCCCAGTACTGAAGAAAACAAAGGATTTCTCTAAATTCACCTTCTGTCCAGAGGTACTCTCATACAAGGCTAGAGTGTCCATTAAACAAGTAGCTTCAGCAGTAGAGTTCTTAACAAAAACCAAACAATCATCTGCATAAAGCAGATGATTGACCTTAGGACCAAACATACTTGCCCTCACCCCCTTAATTTTCCCTTCACCCTACCTTTTCAACAATAAAGCAGATAGCCCCTGTGTGCAGAACAGAAATAAAAAAGGGGATAAGGGGTCCCCTTGCCTAAGCCCCCTACCAGGTGAAAAAAACTCAAAAAGACATCCATTAAGTCTAAAACAGTATTTCACAGTGGTCACACATGACATAATCAACTTTATCCATCTTTGTTCAAATCCTAACTTCCCCATTACAGCAGCCAAAAAATCCCACTCCACCCTATCCCCAATAGACATTGAGATGTCTGAAATGGGGACATTTTTCCTTTCCGCACCCATGGTCACCACCCTAAGGTCAACTTGTTGCCCTTGACTTGTGATATTGTTACACCCAAGAGTCCCGGACATAGATTTCTAATAGCCACCACTATATCCCCCACATCGGACTTCACAACCCACAAAACGAGCCTTTCGGACCCATCGTTGGAGCACCCACAGCACCAACCCTGAAAATCGAGACCTTTACCCGATCCTTTTCCAATCTCATGTCGATCTTCCAAGGCCCTCCTTCGAACAAGATCCTACAAAAAGAAAGAGGAATAAGAACTTGTTTCACACCGAAAAAAACCTCCCGACCCATGCACTTCGTTCCAACCCTAACGGTGGAGGCGACACGGAAAACACTGACCCCCACGGAGGGGCCGAGTTTCACTACCCCTAAAGAGTAAACGAAGCACCCTGAAAAAGCTACCAGTATACATTGTCGTGTTTGAACCGGGGACATATTTTCTAGAGAGAAGTCAGAGGATTTTCTCACATTAGAAACTCTTGAGTCGTCCTTTTTCTGTTCAGCTAGAGATGCAATTTATGATAGGGACAGATTTTTCATGAGTATTTTTTTTGCAGGAGCTATTTAAGAAGTTGATTGTGGCCACTCATCTCTCTACATCCTATCATCCTTAGATAGATGGGTAGACAAAAAGGTTAAATAGGCGTTTAAAGACTTACTTAAAATATATGACTGGTAAAAGACCTAAAGAGTGGGATAATTGATTGTATTTGATTGAATGGTGGTACAACACTTCATTTCACTCATCTATACAGAATATTCCTTACAAGGCTTTATATGGACAAGACCCACCAACACAGTTACCTTATGTGTCTGGAGACTCTAAGATGACCATTGTAGATATGAGTTTACAAAACCGAGAAATTGTTATCAAGATACTTGAATTCCACTTAAAAGTTACTCAAGACAGAATAAAAATTCAAGCTGGTAAGAAGAGGATCGATCGTGAGTTGAATTTAGGATATTGAGTGTACCTGAAACTACAACCTTATAGACATCAATCAATGAAATTTAAAAGTTGTCAGAAGTTAACTCCTAAATAGTTTGGATCTTTTTGTGTCAAAACTAAGGTGGGAAAGGTGGCTTATGATCTAAAGTTACCCAAGAATTCCAAAGTACATCTAGTGTTTCATATCTCTCAACTGAAAAAACATATTAGGGCAGAACCTCAACAGTCTAAATTGTCTGTGATTAGAGCTGATGGAATCATTGCTAAGGAGCTAGTCAAGATAATTGACAGAAGAATTGAAATGAGAAAGAACCGAGCCATCACTAAAGTCCTAGTAGATGGACTAATTCATTTTCAAAAGATATAATCTGGAATCTTTATATCAATTGAAGTTACAATAGATTTTTTTAAACAAGCTAATAGTGATTACAGTAATGTTTATTCTAAAATATAATCTCTATCATTTGACATTGATCGCTCAATCACTCTGCTAGTATCTTTGGTGTTCAAACCCGTTTGATCTCTAAGAAAATCAATCGTTCCATTAACCACTTAAGTTAGAGTGCTCCACTTAAGTTAGAGTGCTCGTGTCATTCTTAAAGTCAAGGATGTTTTCAAGGAAGGAGTTTTGTCGGTTGGCTTCTAAAGAAAGGAAAGTTATAGTCGTTGGAATTAGAACAAAATTCAAAAGTTTGTTAGTTTAATGAAATGCTGCGTTTTGATTTAATGGTGATTATTAAAACGGTGCATTTTGTGTGTCTACCAAGAATAGGATTATATGGTTGAATGTTAGTTCAGAGAAGTTTTCTTCTGAAAGTCCAGTCTTCCTCTATTTTCCTTTCGATTTTCCTTGTTTATTTTCACTGCTTACATCTATGTTGCTTCCAATAATGTAAATAAGACAACATTCCCAGAGTCTGTATATTTCTTAATATTTTGGCATTACCAACCATTGAAACTAGTTAAATGCTTCTCTCTGTTTCGTGGGGAGCTCCAGATTTGGCTCGGAGTCACTGAGGGGTGCAAAGTACTGATCCACCATATCGTCCGACACCTTGTCCAAGCTCGGAGGTTCCCACTACATCCCCAAAGATGATTAAATTCAAAATCAGTTTCGGTAACAGAATACAAAAATCATTAGGCGACTGAAATGTAAAATGATTGATACCTTCGGAGCAAAGTCCTTGTCCACCATCTGTGCTCTAACACCCTAATTAAAAAGAGAGAATATATTTGATGAAGCCCGGGAATTTTTATTCATTAACTGGGATGTGCAAAAACTAAAAGGTTTTGTACCTCACAGAAGTCATTAGAGATTTGCTTAGATATCCCTTGAAGTGACATCTGATACTCTCGAACCAAGCACTGATCAAGGGTTTGAAATCTGCCTTCTCGTATCTGAATCACTATAACGAACATCATCAACAATACTTGAATACCTTTCAAAAGGGACAAAGGGTGGTGGTGGTGGTGGTTAAGAAGACTCACCGATCTCAAAGACACCTTTAAGCTCAATGGTGAAGCTTGTTTAAGCTTCTTTAATGTGGATTTGCACCACACGTCATTTGTTGCAGATGCTTCGCTTTCCTGAAAATATTAACATTTAAACTGTTACCCAGTAAATCATTCAAGAAAGTTTACTGGAGCCTATGTTTGATAACTATCTTTTGTTATATCAATTTTCCAGTAGATTTAAAAAGAACTAGATATACATTACTCCTTTTTGTTGTAGTGAAATCTTCTAAGGCAGACTGATAACACACATTTTTCGTTATATATATATATATCATTCCTTTATATTTTGCATCTAATTGTAGACTTCTTGCCTTAGTTCTTTTTCAAAATGCTATAATGAAACAACTTCAGCTTCCTAATTTATATAACAAGTGAATATATATATAAAAAAAACTTTATGGTCTTAAAAAAGAACAAAGAAAAAAAAAGAAAATGCTTACCATAGCATCAATAATTTCCTCAACTGTGTCATGGCCAAAACATTTATCAAGCACTTCGATCCTATATATGTAATACACAAAATTAGAAGATATTCAAAATAACGATCATAGATACCAATAATGCTAATTAAAAAAGAATAGATAACACTGAATTGCTAACAGTTACTAGAAGCAACAGAAATATGGTCTCCTACATGAGAAAACAAACCTGTGCAGCGCACTGATATTTTCAGGAGTGGTTACATCACTATATTTCTCCAAAGTCGATTCAATGACAGAAGGATCATCAGTGACCAAATTTCCAAGCTCTTCTTCGATCAGTGGAAGCTTCTGTTATAGGAACAAAATACACCAATCTTACATAAGCATGAAAGATCTATATATTTTAAGGGAAAAAACACTCAAGCTTTTCATGAGTACTAACCTCGGTGTCTGAGAAATGTGTTGCAAGCCCGCAAGAAATCATTTCAGCTCCACTGAGTTTTTCCCCTGTCAGACCCAAGTACTCTCCTGCATGTATATTTGTTTAAGATATTAGTATTTACAAATAAATAAAATCAAGCTTGATAGCATGCTAGAGAAATATTCTAATAATATTAACTTAGATTTTTCAAAATAGAAAAATAAAAAATTTGAAGGAAGATCATTCTAGTTTTATGGCGTAAAACAATTAATGCATGATTAAACATACACATTACAGGTCCAAGAAATCAGTAATGAAAAGCAAAGCAGAACACACATAAAGGGAACATACTATAAAGGCATACCTAAGTGGCCAGGTAGATGAGAGAGGTGAAAGGATGCTCCTGCATCAGGATGGAAGCCAATCTGAGTTTCAGGGGTAGCAAAAACCTGTGAGATTTTGTGGTTTAAGTTACTTGAGTTTCCTAATAGCAAGTTTATTTACAAATAGAGAAACAAACAACATGCAAAATTACAAGTTGAGTTCTGAAAGAGTCCCTCAAACAAGATGATTACAAGTAACAAATATATAGCCTGCACTATATTAAGCACTGTCAAAATAACAGCGGAAAGGAAGAATAGCCAAAAGTATATCACTGCAACATACAGTTCTACCCGTCGCAAGCCGAAATGTCCCAGGTATTGAAATTCCAGCTCCACCACCCATAGTAATTCCATTTAAAATAGCCACCTAGAAACAAATCATAACTTTAAGTCACCACCAAAAAGGAAAAACCAATATGCATCTCTCTATCATCAGTTTGCCAGAACACCATACAAGAAAATATTGCTTCAATAAAACATCAAAAAGAATAACCAATAACAAGTAATAATAATATATTCAAGGAATAGAAACTGAACACTTACATGCGGCTTCAGATATGTACCGAGATGGTATATAAAGCTATACAGTGTCCTAAAAAAATCCTTACACTCTTCTATCTTCCCTGCACTAAGACAATTTAAAAGGTAAATAACCTTGAATGATCAGACATCATCACCTGCACAATTTAAAAGGTATATACTTCACATATTAAAATAAAATCTATTTATCATACATTTTATTCATCTAGGTTTTACCTTCATTTATCAAATGATAAAGTGCAACAATATCCCCACCTGCACAAAATGCCCTTCCACTGCCCTTTAATCACCGGGAAAAAACACATTATCATCTGTCATTTTACTATTATAATAGAAATTAATATAAAACTGAAATTACCTTCATGACCACAAATCCAAAATTGGGATCATCTTCCCAAGATGCGTACAATTCATGCAACCTAACACCCTGCAATTGGAAGTTCCCGCAAATTGTTAACCTAATAGACATAATATAAAAATTAAACCCTAGATAACGTAACAAAAATTCCAAAACGCAATTGAAATGCAAAGAACTTTACTATATTTCTATTGAGAGCGTTGAGAGCAGAAGGTCTGTTGAGAATCGCTATTCGAGAGCTAGCCTTACCTTCAACCAGCACCTGCAACATTATGTATACATTCATAAGTACATATATCATCGATGCCTAAAAATTGATCGAATCCAAGGTTTCAAGAGAGAAAAGTGAACTGACTTGATCTTGAAGATCATCTGCAGAGAAATTGATCGGAAGCGATGAGAGGTTTCTCGTGGACCGGAATAGACTGTCGCGGCGGCGACTTGTTACCAAACGCTTCAAACTCTGCATTTCAAATTTTTCACTCAAAGCCTTACCAAAAGTTCGACTTCCAAACTTTTGAACGTAAAGGGATGTAAAATAAGGTTTCAGGTAGGCTAAAAAGGGATAGTTATTTTAAATCAATTTGATATTTTGATTGGATATGAGTTGAGTCTTACATTATTTTAGGTCGGGTCTATTTCAGTTCGATTTATTTTAAGTCTATTTTATTTCAGATCGAATTAATTCGAATTTTAAATTTATATTAATTAAAATTATTAAGTTTTAGTTTGGTGTAAATAATTAATTAATTAATTAAATAAATGAATAGACATTGGTTGAATGGTTGATCATTCATTTTGAATTAATTATTTAATATCTAACATTTATAACTATCATAAATCTCATTAAAAATAAATATTACGCGCTAAACTAAACAAAAATATAATCAAATGATTAATATCTTAAAAATTAGGCTAAATTACAAAATTTAAAAATTAATAAGGAATAAAATTGGACTAGAAAAAATAAAATTTTAAATTAAAAATGATAAATATTAATAAAATAAAATACTATTTTATTAAAAACACTAAACTAAATTAAAAAAATAAATAATGGTCAATTTAAAAAAAATATAAAGACTAAATTGCAAAAAAAAATAATAATTAATAATAATTAAATTCGATAAAAAAATAATTTTAATATACTTTAATACATTATATTTATAACTGTACAATATAATTTAATATATTTCAAAAATAAAAATATAAAATTTATACTATATATAAAATATATTCTATATATAAAATTTATACCATATATGAAATATATTTTATATAAAATATTTATACTATATATGGTATTATGCTATATATAAAAAATAAAATATATATTATATATAGAAATATAAAATGTATAATGTATAATATTATATATAGAAAAATATATAATATGTATATATAATATATAAGTATGTATATAATATATATTATATGTATATTAATATATTAGTATATATGTATATATATTATGTATACTTATATACATGTATATATATTAGATGTATATAATAAAAATTAATATATATTATGTAAATAATATAGTTTAATATATATAATATAATATATATTAAAATATATAATATATATACTTAGATGTATATTAATATGTATTTAATTTGTTTATGAATTAATGTATGTATATGTATTTAATTAATGAATTATATTATTAATTTTTTAAGTCTAATACTAATCCCTAAGCTCAAATCATTAAACTAATTCTCTAAGACCAATTTTTCAACCACTAAACTATTTTTCTATGATCATATTGAAATAATTTTAAAATAAATAATCTGATTTTAATTAAATGAAGATTAAATCGAATAAAAAATAAAATTTTAAACTTAATTTTCAAATGATCATAATCAAATTGAAATAATTGTAAAATAAGGTGTAGAGCGCCGCAATATTCTACTTTTAAGCGCGCCCTATATAAAAATATGCAGAATTCTTTTACCCGACCTAGAGTAATGTCAAATAAATATCTAAATCTAATCTCATTTTTTCTATATTTTTAATTAATTATATTTAATCAAATTTTATTATTTAATTATATATTGTAATAATAATAATAATCCTTCAAAATTTACTATATATATTAATTCACTCCAAAATTTACTATATATTAATTCTCTCTAAAATTTTGTTTTTTTTTCCTCTTTCTTATATAATAATCAAAATTTATTTTTAATTCTCTCCAAAATTTTGGGTAACTTATATCCCTCCAAAATTTTTACACTAAAAGCAAATTAATCTCAAACTTAAAAATGAGTGACTTATTTCCCTCTAAAATTTAATTTTTTCACTCATTTTTTATCAATTGTTTTTTTTTCTTTTTATCAAATGTTTTGGTTTAATTTAAGGGTAAAATACACGGATAGTCACTATACTATGGAGCTGGTATCGAAATGACCATAATGCTTTAAAAAGAATCAAATACACCGATGAATTATTATTTTAGTATTAAAATAGCCACCGACCGTTAAATATTAATGAACTGATGACGTAGCCGTTAAAATTAAAATGGAATAATTACATATTTACTCTCTAATATTCATATATTTTTTTAATTTAGTACTATTTTATTATAATATTCATAATTATTTTATTATAATATTCACCACCTGATTAAAGAGGAAAACAAAATTAATAATGGATGCTACTGTGAAATGTTGAACTTGCATCCTAAAAATCCATTTTCCAAAGACCAAACCACTACAACAAGCTAATCTACTTGATATGAAGCCCTTCAACATATATATAGCATACGTTTTATTTGAATATACAAATTTTTTTATTCAAATACTTATAATTTTTATGCGAATATATATTATACAAATATTTTTGATCGTATATTTATTATTCAAATATTTTATTTGAATATACAAATTTTTTATTCAAATATAATAAATAAATATATAAATATAATAAATTAAATATATATATAATGTTATCCAATAAGGTGGTGTCGCGTGTCACCACCTAATTAAATAATTATATTATTTTATTACAATAAAATATGACTAAATTAAGAAAATGTATGAATGTCAGAGAGTAAATGTGTAATTATTCTATTTTAATTTTAATGGCCACGTTATCAGTTCGTTAATTTTTAACGATCGATGACTATTTTAATACTAAAATAATAATTCACCGGTGTATTTGATTCTTTTTAAAGCATTGTGGTCATTTCGATACAAGATCCATAGTATAGTGACTATCCGCGTAGTTTACCCTTAATTTAATTGAGTTATAATTTAGATTAATTTAATAAAAACCTATATTTTATTTTAGAATTCTTTTAATGATATTTTTAATTTATATTTTTATATTTTAATTTAACTTAATTAATCCCTAAGTTTAATAAGATAATTTAACTTAATTAAATATTAATTTAAAATTATAATTTTTAATGAAATGTTAATTTAAAATTATAACTAATTAAATACATTAAAACTAAATAAAATAGTAAATAAATTAATTTAATTAAATATGTAATACTAAATTTAACTATTAATCCGTAAATTAATTCTCATATCTAATTCTATTTTTTAAGACTAATTATATTTATCAATATTTTTAAATTCATCAAATTATAGATATACTTAATTATATGTCATGTAAATATTAAGTCTTTTTAATATTAGTTCAGGTCAATAACAGGTCGGGATCAAAACAATTCGGGTCATTTATCAGGTCGGGTTCAAAACAGGTCAGGTAAAATCAAGTATCGTGTCGATTTAGTCGGGTAATATCGGTTATCTACAGGTCAGACTCGGATTCGGGTATATTTTAGTCGAATACAAGTCGGGTTTCGGATCCACAATAACAGGTTAAAATCGGGTTCGGGTTATTCTCGGTCGGATACAGTTCGGGTTCGACTATTACAGTAACAGGTCCAACTCGGGTTTGGATCAACAACAGTCGAATACAGATCGAGTTCGAGTCATTACATCTCCGGGTCAAACCAAATTCTGACTCGAACAAATTTCAATCGGGTTTTCAGGTTGGGTCAACTTTTTACATCTGGCTTGCTGATTTGTAATTGGTATCGGTAAAAATTATAATAATTTAAAGTCATGATTTTTTTATTTTTTTAATAAAATTTGTATTTTAATGAAGGCGTGATCGGTAGTTAATATTTTGAATTATATTATAAAATTTGAGTCGCATTTTATATTTGTACATATGATTAAGAGAGAGTTCAAATTTAATATTATGGATTTTATCGAGTGATCGGTCACACAAAAAATAAATGTTTGAATCGTCACAACTATCGTATCAGTCCGTCTAAATTAATTGTTTGAATGAATTTGTTAAGATAAATAAATATGAGATAAGTAAATATAATATTCATTATTAATCAAATAATTTACTCCATAAATTAACTAAAAAACTAAATACCCAATTTGATTACTTAAATACATTTTTCAGTTCTCTACACAAAAAATTTCCCTCAAGTTTTTAACCTCCACTCCTCTCACTCATTTTTTTCTCTCCCACGACTCATTATGTCGTTTTAATTTATAGGTACATTTCGGATGAAAACATCATCTGCAGACGATGTTCAGGGACAAAACTATATGTGGATGGAGAAGGGTAATCGCCCCTCACCCACGAAGATTTTTTTTCACTTTTGTTTCCCTATTTATTTATCTTTTTAAAAATTGTTTTTTATGAATTTACCCCTACTTCTAAACATTTATGTTTTGTCCCCTCAATCCTAAATCTTAGTTTTGTTTTTGATGATCTTCTTGGTTAAATAAGCGTAATTATAATAATTGACTGAATTACTGATTCAATAAAATTTAAATTTTATTAATAAAAAATTTAAAAACATTACCTACAAATGTCATTCAATTAATACAATTTCTACGATTTTATCGTAGATACCTAATTATAAAATTACTTACCTTACGTCCTTTGAAGACAAAGGCAATATATGTCCAAGAAACCACAAAAGTTCAGGAACTGTAGAGATGAGCATGAGGAGCCACAATGCCGTGCAGCTACTATTCTCCAGCACGAGGATTTGTCTGGCTCCAAACTGGGTTTTCGACTTTGAACTTCTCAAAACGGCTAACAGCGTTTAAGGCCACTAGAGATGATGCGTTCATATTTTTACTTATTTATCCTATGTTTTCTTACTTCATTTCACGCATGGGATCAAAGAAGAATTATCTTACTGATCTTAGTATTTATTACTTTTATATGCTTTATAATAAGCTACTTAAGAGTTATATTACTTAAGCTATAAAAATGAATAGATATTATAATCATGGTGTTAAGGTTTTAGCTTAGTTCTAGACTCATATTAAGTTATTTTAAGTATTCTCATTATTTTCATTAGTATGTTTTTTTTCATAGGACTTACCTACAGTTCAAGGAGTAAATATTAGTTCGGTGTTAGCTCAACCAGCTCAGAAGAAACTAAACAGAAGGCAATGCTAAAAACACAAGGAGCCAACTTCAGAATAACTTGGAAATGCATGGAATACTCCTACAGTACTTAAAGGACTAAAGGCTAGCTCACAAATACCATATGAGCTCAAATGAAGCATAATTTAAAACGAGCCTTTAGGAGATTCGGATCAACTCCAAAATACTCCTCACACCTATTTATATAGGTTTGTGGCGTCTTTTATCTTTTCTTCATCAAACAATAAGAAAACATACGAAGATCAAGTTTTACTTGTAATTACGTTCGGGACAATCAAAGCTTCTCTTTACAACAATAATTGGAGAGTTGGAACGTATCAAGGAACTCGAACCTGGATTGTTTGTAAGCATAAAATGCGTGTGGTTTAACCACTAGACGAATCACATCCATTCAATTCAAAATGCTAACACTTCATATATATTTGTTGCTTATTATATTTGTTCATTTACATTAATATATATAATTTTATATATTCTTTACTTAATTAAAAATAATAATTAAATTATTATATAATAAATTAAATTTTAAAATTAATAAAAATTTATTTACAAGTAAACCCTAAAATCATTTAAATTATATTTAAAACATATCAAACTCTAAATCTAAATCCTAAACCCTAAATATAGAACGCTTAACCCAAAACCTTTAAA
The DNA here is from genome assembly GCA_035048815.1 of Abelmoschus esculentus. Classification (NCBI taxonomy): domain Eukaryota; kingdom Viridiplantae; phylum Streptophyta; class Magnoliopsida; order Malvales; family Malvaceae; genus Abelmoschus; species Abelmoschus esculentus. The sequence continues at coordinate 2,248,540 of JAUCBN010000026.1, read as the reverse complement.
CTCAAAACCATAAATCATAAACCTTAAACCCCAAAGCCATTTAAAATTTTAAATTATATTTAAAATCTTATTTAAAAATACTAAACCTTAAACCATAAACCCTAAACCCTAAATATTTAAAATTTAGGGTTTAAGGTTTGTGATTTAGGTTTTAGGGTTTAAGTTTTAGAGTTTAGGGTTTAGTATTTTTTAAATAAGATTTTAAATATAATTAAAAATTGTAAATGACTTTAGAGTTTAGGGTTTAATATTTTTAAATAAAATTTTAAATGATTTTAGAGTTTAGGGACTGTTAAATAAAATTTTATTATAATTTAAATATTTTATTGTTATGAATATATTTATTCATGGTGGATATCCATAAATTAAGTTAAAGTTTAATGGGCTTTATTATTAGGGTTTAATACCGATTAAAACTAGGGCTTCCATATCATGTCTATAAATATAGACTTTTGAACAAAGTATTGGACACAACCTTACTTTGAGAATATAATAAAATCTCTCTCTTTGTCTTTCATCTTTGTTCTCCTATTTTATTCTTGTTCTTTACTTTATTCACAACATGTTATCAGCACGAGACTCTAACCAACAGAGGTGTTTGTCGTTCGAATCTTGAAGGAGTTATTGAAAAGAATTTGTTACTAGCATAAATCAAAGATAAGTTCTTCTCCCTCAATTATATTTTAATTATCGGTTATTTTTCTCTCTTGATCTTTGATTTGATTTTTAATTTATTAAAAATCATTGGTTGTTTGGTGTTTGTGTAGCGATAAAGTGGCTCAAATATCGTGGTTCTTATTGACAATTCCCAAAAAAAATTTTAACAAGATATTGGTAACTAAATCTACCATATAGTGAAAAGTTCGGTATGTTTTACTTATTTAATTTGAGATTTTTGTCTTTATTATAACTAATATTTGTTTATTTTATTATTACGATAAAAGTTTATGTTTTTAATCATGTTCAAAGTATTATATGATATTGGAACAAATATTAAACCTTTAATTAATTAATATGTTCTTTATTATGTTGGTTTAATCCGAGTATATTGGCTGGACATCCCATTTTGCAAGGCTACTGGTCTCAAAGGAGGTTCTTTTTAAAGGACCTTGTGGACTGGTTTAACAACGCCACGTATAAGGATTAAATTTTTGCTCATTGTATTTATTGTATATATATTGGTTGATCAATTACTATTTAATAGTATGAATATTATAAAGTTTATATTTGCTTGAAAGCAATATTAATTTTATGTTGGAAAAAACTCGATTATAAACTTCTCCCAAGTTTAAGTTATGAAAATCGTCTTGATCAAAAAAATTTTATGGGAGGCATTCCCTGAAGTGAATCATGCATGATGCTTATTCCATGCAACTATTGAATTTATGACATTCCTTAAAGTGAATGCAAGCACGATGATTATTCCATGCGATTATTGGATTTATGACATTCCTTGAAGTGAATGCAAGCATGATGATTATTCCATGTAGTTATCGAATTTATGTCATTCCTTGAAGTGAATGCAAGCATGATGTTTATTCCATGCGATTATGCAAGCATGATGTTTATTCCATGCAATTATACAAGCATGATGTTTATTCCATGCGATTATTGAATTTGTTTCATTCCTTGAAGTAAATACAAACGTGATAATTCACTATATGGTTAGTGAATAAAACTCAATTATGTGCTAGAGTATCACTGATAAGGATATGTTAGAAAAACATACTCCACTTTTCACACATTAATGTTGTCTTACAGACACAATATCATACAAGGATTTTAAATACCTATCAGTCTCCGGTCCATTCTTTGAAGTGAATGTGATATTTTATAGCGGAAAGAATAAATGTCACATTAGTAATTATGATCATGATTGAGATCATAAAATAAACATGGATAAGGTGATTATTTTGAGAATACTTATATCCACAAGAAGTCGAATTATAAAGATGACAAGAATGATAGAAATCATATTAAAATCTTTATGTTATCAATGCGATGTTATAAACTATTGATCTCGTATTTGTCAAACGCCAAAGTATTATGGGCTTTATCCATAATCATGAATAATAAATTAAAGAAAATATAAATAGATTTTCTTTGTGGCGAAAACAATGACGTTATTGATCCAACTCAATTGGATATTGATAATTTTCTCATAATCCTTCAAGAGAATAATCCACCATTTATTTTATTTTCTTTAGATCTTTTATTTATTTTATTTTATGTTAATTTATTTTTATTTATTATTTATTTATGTTAACTTACTTTAGATATTATTTATTTATCTTTCATGTTAATTTTTTTTCTTCTTAAAAGCATATGATTACTTCCGGAATAAAATATGTAAGAATTTATGGCGATTTATGATTAACAAAAAGTGCAAGTACTCATACAATACTTAAGCATAAGAAATATTTTCCCATTTAAATACAAGGGAAATATGAGTATTATATCTCAAAATACTAAAATATTAGTGCTTCGGAAGAGCTCTTAAGAGCTTATCTTTGATTCGATTTGATATGATGTGCTATTTTTTAAATATTTTTTCATTCTCCGAAATAAATGGTACAGAGCACATATTTTTCATTTCCCGAAGTGAATGAAATAAAGTACGTACTAAAAGGTGCATAATTATGCATATTTTCTCATTTTAAATGCAAGAGAATAATATGAGTACTATATCTGAAAGTACTAATATCACAGAAAGCTTCGGCTGAGCAAATATATTATTTGCCAAATGAGCAAATGAGACTTTATCTCATATTTACAGTGCATTATGCTTGTTGAGAAAATATGTTATTGCCAAATGAAACTTTATTTCATATTTACAGTGCATTATACTCGTCAAAATCGCAAAGAGACATTGAGTTTTAAAGATATTTATAGAAATATATTAAGAATATCGGTTAAAGGGATAATGACTATCTCAATATTACGAGTATAACTCAAGACAATAATGAAATTTTGGCAAAATTATATACACTATCATCCATATTGTACTACATAAGAATTAGTACAAATTGAAGCTCATGATATTGTAAACTAGATGTTTACTGATTATTTTATTTGGCATGACCGGTTAGACCATCACGGTTCAATTATGATGCGGAAAATTGCTGACACTTTTATGTGGTCATTTATTGAAGAACTAGGAGTTTCTTCAAGGTAATTTTTCTTGTGATACTTGCTTTGAAAGCATTTTGATTATTCAATCATCAACAACTATGATAGAGTGCAAATCTATTAATTTTCTGGAACGGATACAAGGTGATATATATGGGCTCATACACCTTTCATACAATCCATCTAGATATTTTATGATTTTTAATGATGCATCGACTAGATGGTTATATGTATCCTTGTTATTAACTCGCAACTTGGTATTTGCGAGGCTACTTGCTCAATTGATAAAATTATGAACATATTTTCCAGATTATCTTATAAAGACAAGTCTTGATAATGTTGATGACATATCATTTTATATTTAATATCACTAATTCGCATCAAGCCAATAAATGATTATAAGTTCTTCCCATTATAAATGGTTTTTGGTCAGGAACCAAATATTTCTCATCTCAATTTTTTGGGTGTGCGATATATATTCTAATTGCTCCACCACAACGCACAAAGATGAGTTTTGTTGGAAATATATATAAGAGCTTCTGATAGAGGATTTATTGACTATCATTTTAATGAGTCAATTTACCCAACATTAGGGGGAGAAAATAAATAGCTGGGGAAAGAAATAAGTTGGAATGAATTATCATTTTCTCTTTTTGATCCACGTAATACACAATGTGAACTATAAGTTCAATGGATAATTCATTTAGCAAATCAATTGCCAGATGATTTTGCTGACCCTAAAAGAGTGACTAAGTCACGAATACCAGCTATGTATGCTCCGATTAAATTTGATGTCATGAAAGGACAAACTTTAGTTGCTAATAAGTCTAACTTATGCTTAAAGCGTAGTAGACAAGTAAGTTTCAAAGATAAGAGATCCTCGAAAAGGAAAATGAGCTATATTTTATGATGGTCCGATCGAGGAATCAATGATTATGAAAATCTCTAGAAGAGATTAAATGATCTCCAATAGAGACATTGACATGACTCAGGTATCTGACAATAAAGAGATCTCAATATATTATGTCATGTCTGGTAATAAATGGAACTGAAATTAAATCGAAGTCATTAATATATTTGCATGTAATATAGCACTAGAGATTTTATTTGATGATGTGGATCATGAATTATTGTCAATTGGACAAAGAAATGATTGGCCAACATGAAAGAGGCAATTAAGATGAAACTAAAAATCTCTTTCCAAAAAGAGAAGTATTTGGGCCTATAACCCGTACATTAAAATATGTAAAGCTCGTAGATATAAATGAGCCTTTGTGAGAAAGAGAAATCAAAAGGGGAAATCATGAGATATAAGCTCATTTGGTTGCACAAGGATTCTCACAAAGACATGAAATTGAATGAGAAAAATATATTCCTCGGTGGTGAATGCAATTACTTTTAGATATTCTGGCAATAAATGAAATGACTTTGTTTCGTCTAATGGATGTTGTTACATCTTATTTGTGTGAGCCTCTTGATAAAAACATTTACATGAAGCTTCTAAAAGGATTTAGACTACCAGAAGCAGTTAATTCAAGTTCTCGAGAATATTATTCAACCATATTGAATATATCTTTTATGGATTGAAAGATTTAGGCGTATTTGATATAATCGCCTTATTGAATACTTATTAGCATAATGCTATATAAATTGTTTAATTTCCACGAGCATTTTGATTAAATGGATTAGTTCAGAATTTTTATTGTTGTCAATGATTTGAATATAGTTGAGACTCGTGAAGAGATCTCCTCAAATCCTTGTACATCAATCGGCATACAGAAAAATGTTGAAAGAGACTTTACATGAATAATGCATATTCATTGATCACCCTTATGATTGTTAGGTCTCTTAGTGTAAACAAAGATTTTTTCTGCCTCAAGAAAAGGGTAATGATATTCTTGGTCTAAAAGCATAGTATATACATTGTTTAATCTGGAAGCATCGTATCTTAGCTGCCCCAGAAATATTATTTAAGTGCTACGAGATCATTACCTTTAAATAATTGTTATGCATGAGACAAAGCCGAAATATGTGTTTGGCTGAACATATCCTGAAGATATGTGAATATTTTTCACAAGATAAGATGCAAGCTATCTTGTAAAGAGATAATACAAAATTTATATCTCAAGGTGGATATATCAAATATGATAAAACGAAACATATTTCTTCAAGTTTCGTCCCTCATGATTTTTAGATGAATATTATTCAATGAATCATTTTAAGCAATGATTTAGAAGATTTATCCACTAATGCATGATCTACTTCAACATTTGAAGTTTGTATTCTATATTGAATTATGAAGATTCAAAGGTCTTATGTGATATTTTCATGAGGGGAGTAAATACGCGTTGTACTCTTTTTCCCTTAACCGAGGTTTTATCCCAATGGGTTTTCCTGGTAAGGTTTTTAATGAGGCAACATGTTATGTGTATCAAAGATGCGTGCTCTTTTTCCTTTACTAAGAATTTTTTTCTCACAGAGTTTTTATCTTAGTAAGGTTTTAACGAGACACATTATCTTCATGGATATCCAAAGGAGAGTGTTATGAATATATTTATTCATGGTGATATCCATAAATTAAGTTAAAGTTTAATGGGCTTTATTATTAGGGTTTAATACCCATTGAAACTAGGGTTTCCATATTATGCCTATAAATATAGACTTTTGGACAAAGCATTGGACACAACCTTACTTTGAGAATATAATAAAATCTCTCTCTTTGTCTCTCATCTTTGTTCTCCTATTTTATTCTTATTCTTTATTTTATTCACAACATTTATTTTATTATATAAAAAGTTAATTAATATTTAAATTAAATTTATGATTGTATGAATAAATATAGAAAAACTGCATTCAATATATACATGTCGAAGGGATTTAAATACTAAAATTGGCTTGGTTTAGTGGTTTGAGTATTACCTATCTATACTTAATGTCATAGGTTTAAGTCCTCTCTACAACACTTTGGAGAATTTTGTTCAAGTCCTCTTTAAATAAATAATTATATTATTTTATTATATTAAAATTAAGACTAAATTAAAAAAATGTATGAATGACTGAGAGTAAATGTGTAATTATTTCATTTTATTTTTAGTTACCATGTCATCAGTCTGTTAGTTTTAACGGTCATTGGCTATTTCGTTACCATTTTAATAGTTCATTGGTATATTTGACGCTTTTTAAAGTATTGTTGCTATTTCGACACCATCCCTATAGTATTATGGTTATCCGTGTAATTAACCCTAAATTAATTAAAAATTTTAAATAAAATACTCTAATATTAACGAGGGTATACAAATGATTTGGTTAAAAATGATTAAATTAATGTATTTTTTAAAATATAAAGGGTGACCTAAATGTAACATTACCCATAATTAAATGAACCAAGTATAATATTTAATAATTGAATGACCCAAATATAATTTTACTCATAAGTAAATGACCAAATATAATTCTATCCATAAGTGAATGATCAAATATAATTTTACTTATAATTATAATTTTACTTATAATTTAAAATATAATTATAATTTTACTTATAATTGAATGGCGTTTGTTGTTGTTACCCTTTTTCTAATTTTCTGGGAATCGATTTTCTTGTAAAATAACTCTTATATTACCTGAAAATTTGCCGAAGGCTTGCGATACAGCTGAGATCAGTGCGAAATTAGCTGCAGTTTCTACGGCCAGAATCCTTCCTCATTGAAACCCCTTTTTATTGGATTAGGGTAAGTTATTTTGATTTTTTTCCTTGCTTTAATCCATTACTTTTTTCTGTTTTTCACAGTTTTTACAAATCAAAAGGTATTCGATCTAAGCAGTTTCCTTTGTTCCTCTCATTGTTAATCTTAGTCTCAAGGCTTAATTAGTGCAGGCTTTTTTGTCAAAAATATTGAAGTTCTTTAGTTGATTTTACCCCTATTTGTCTCCTGCAATTGAAAGGGGGGAAATAATTGCTTTTCGTTGATTCAAATAGACGCTGTTCGATTTCAGGTCAAGGGTTCATTTTAGGGTATTTGGAAATGGATGAGAATATGAAGCTATTACAGCAAAGCTTGATTGAACTTGAAACTGAAGCTGAACACTTGTTATTAGCCAGGAATCAAGTAAGCCTCAGTTTAGATTCAAATTTTCAGTTCCTAGAAGGCTAGAACAGACAAATTCACCGGGTTGATTTGCCAGTAAATATGTTCTTCTGGGTCAACAATTTAAAGCATTCTCCATGCCTTTGTTAATAAGTTCAAATAAACTATACCATTTAGTGTCTGTTAACTGAATTTATTGGTCATATTAACTGGAAATGCAGCTGGTTGAAAACGATAAAGTGAGGAATGGGAACAGGGAAGCACTTACCGCACTGAGGAAGAGGGCTCGGACAACAAAAACTAGTGTCCCATCTCCTTTTGAGTCGATGATGAAGGATATTGGGAACCCTGGTCCTCTGGTACAGGAGGTTTGTGCTACTTGTGGCAACCATGACTCGAATGAGCGGACATGGATGATGTTCCCTGGAACTGATGTTTTCGCCAAGATACCATTTCATGCTGCTCACACTATTTTGGAGACAGGTTTTCCGTACTAGTTAATTTATTTCAAGAACTTGGGCGTTTTCTTTGTTTATAATGGGATTCTTTTTTCAATAAGAAATTCTGGATAGAGCTTTGTTGAGTAGATGGAGAATAGATTGGTTTTGTTGCTTGACATAGCATCTCAATCAATTCTTGTTGCTGTAATTGTTTTCACTGACACAGTAACACTATTATGGAAATTGAGGGCTTAAAGCACGATTTCAGAGTGCTAGTTAACAGTCACTAGAATTTTTTTTCCATAATTTTGTTCATGATTCGTGTGCATAGATTATTAATTCTTGTCCTTGCTGTTATTCAGATCAAGTAAAACTCAATCTTGTAGCTCAGAAACTTCAAAGCTACGTGAAAGAGAAATCCTTTTTGATATCGGAAAAAGGTGTCCTCGCTGACAAGATTAGTCCTGGTGTGCTTAGATCCTTAGTAGCCTTAAAAGATAAACCATGGTGAGTAAAACTTGAGTAGATATTAGTCTATCTCTATCATTTGTAGTAACAATTCATATTTCTCCTATTCTGTGCAAGCTTTGGTCATAGGTTCAATTATTTTCTTCTCTATTTATGGCAACTGCTTATGTACGCCAGGGACAGAGCTAGGATCAAACACTGGGAGGGGCACAGATCTTTTAAGTTTTTTAACCTAAAAATTGAGAGGGACAAAAACCTTATTTTACTATTATTTAAATTAAGAGGGACCTGAAGTGCAATCTTGCTCCTCCCATACTAAACATAGCTTTGTCCATGTGGACAGCTGACTGCCATGACAATCATAGAGCAAGAAATTGTATGATGAAGAAGCTAGTAATTTAGCACCAAAATCTTAGTCTTCTTTTGCTTCTTCTCTCTGCAGAAATGAAAATTGTATTCTTCTTTTATTCTTGTTTCAGTAACATAGGAAGCGGGATACATGATGCATTTCTTAGTGTCATGGTTTATTTCTTGCATTATAGAGTTGAATGCAAACACTCTACTTGTTCACTTGTGCATTCATTATCACAAAGGTTGGATATGCATTTTTATCCCTTTGTTGAGTACTTGAGTTGTGCGAGGTTGCAATCTCCTTTTTCTCGATGTGTGACTGCAAATTACATTTAGTTCCTTCTCTTAAGTAGTTTTTCCCTCTTCCTACTTTAGTTGAATGTTAGGAAGATCAATATCATATTCCGAAACCATTCGGATATGTGCTTGTATCATAACCATGAAGTTTTGTGATAACCGTTTAAGCTATCGATGATTCTGCAATAATCTTGTTTTCACATCGATCTCTACCCCACCTGCCACCTAACAGAAACAAGGGCCACTAGTAGTGTGTTTTATCTCAAACATACACCTGACGTGCTGATCTCTTCTTTAGATTATTTATCCATAAATCACCCGATTGCCTGATTTGCAACTACCATTCTTGTTGTGCAAGTATAGAAAAGTGTAGCAGATAACAATCTGGCTATTGATTGAACTCTGGTTATGTTCTTATTTGCAGATTTGTGAGATCTGTCTGATGTGATGAGGCAATCAAATGTACAAGTACTTTATTGGAGGGAACATTGCTCAATGAAATTGGAGGGAATTATCTTTGAACAGAAATATCTGATAGGTAATGGAGCATGGACGAAATTTGTCATTGCTGACTTTGTTGTTGCTCAATTAACATTGGTTTTGTCAAATATAAACAATGTCTTTGAATCTACTTCAGTTTAAATGTATGGTGCTCTGTAGGTGTATGCAAAACCTACCATTAAGGTTAAAACGGCTTCGATTAACCAACCGTTAGCATGCCTAGTGCTTGGCCATGTCTTGCCCAAGATGCATGGCAGCTCAATACTGGAAACTGGCAAATCCCTTCAAATGCATATATAGAGTTAATTATTATAAAACAAACTAAAAAAACATGTTGGAATGAAATGAATGTGATAAGTTAAAGTTACACAGAAAGGTGATGGTAATTGTTCTCATATCAAACAATGGTACTGATAATCCTAGCAAGTATTAGATTATTACAGGCCGAATGAGTCATGGGAATTTCAGTTCAAATTACGTGTGTTCCCTCCAATGAATTCCACAATTCCGAACACTCTTCTTCCTCTTCCTCAGTTTTGTTCTTCAATTCCGAGCTTGAAGCTTGCATTAGATTTAATGTCAACTCAGCACCAGTTTCCTGGAACTTGTCCCAACCTTGAGGTAATAAGGGATCCTGATGAACCGCAGTAGAAACTGACCCAAGATGGGCCTCTCCAAGATCTCCCATCTCATGGTGGTTGTCTCGTTCGAGTATAAGCTGTCGAGCCAGAACAGCAGCGCGATTTTCAGCAATCAGCTCACGTAAGGCAGCACTAGATCTCAAAGAGAGATCGGACGGGGAGATCCAAGAATCGGGTGCAGATGACAGAAGAGAGAGAGCACGCCTTTTCGGCAAGGATAGATGGTATGGAAATCTCCCGGTCATCAATTCAGTTTCTGTTTAGAGAACATACATTGTCACATGAGTTCATAAATCACATAATTAACTTCCACACCACTTTGATCACCTAGTACAGTTCCGAGTCACTCGAATTAAATCACACGAACTAACCCGAGTCACATAGAGGAATAACACCATACTTTGCCACTAGAACTATGAATGAAAGCAGAAGAAAATTTGGGTATTGAAGAGGGAGCATTTAAGCAAGTAGGCAGCTCATGGCATGAGTCAATTATGAACTGAGATATCAGCACAGTATCTAAACAGACCAGCCTTGTTCAAACTACAGGGATTCAGCTGTGACCAGCTAAGCAGATAGAAATCATATCCAAATTTAAATGAAATCAATGGCAGAAAAAGACCAAATCCAAAAAGAAAAACCTAAAGGAGAAGATTCACAAATCATAACAAAATGCCCTTTCCAACTAGCAAGTTCAACATCAGCACGAGACCACCACATGAAAGAGAGTACCTTGAGCAGAGTTCCTGGAAGCAGAATCATGAGAAGTTTTTCTCCTACGCTGGTTGTGGCCTGCCAATCTCCTTCTGCAACTCCTCTTGGAGTCGTCAAATTCTGACACCACATGAAACCTATGCCCATTTCCCCATATATCCATCACTTCTTTATAAATACCACAGATTTCTTACTACTCTCATAAAAAGAACCCTAACCCTAATAAAAATGTAGCTTAGATAACTAAAATGTCATCTTTTAGACCTAATAGGCTAATATGGAAAACGAGAAACGAATGGAGAAATAAAAAGGGTCACCTGCTACACTGTTGACAAAAGCGTTGCTCTAACCCTAGCACCACCACCTTGGGTGCCTTGGAGTGCATCTCACAAACTTTATGCCTCCGGTGATACTCTTTAGCATTCACCAGCGCAACATTGCAACCTTCGACTTGACACCGCGGCACCGTCGCCGGAGTCCCCATGACAGCTATGGAAGAATAAGAAGGTTCAACTCCACAACTTACGCCGCCGTAACCAATATTATTGTAGTAGTGTTTACTGTTTAGTGTTTACCTTTCTTCCCTACGGAGAACCCACCACCGACCAGATCCCGCTCCGTCAGAGATACAGAATCCTCGAAGTAGTGCCTCTTACCAAGCTTCAAGCAAACAAGATGAGGGTCGGGAGGTTGCATACAAGACCCGTCGCCGTTGTAAACCGAGTGTCCCTGGTTCAAATGATGAGCAAGACTAGCATTGACATGGTGAGGAAGGAACATCAAAGACGAAGCATTATTATTCAACTCAGGGAGTGTAGAGGAGGGTGATGACACAATCTCCGCCCTGGAGGCACCGCTGCCGCTGCTAGTAAGAGTAGTCGTGTCGTACAAATTGAAGGCGTTGATATTATCGTTGCCTCCCCACTCGAATCTCGTACTTGTAGCAGTAGTAGGATTAAGCTCCCGTATGTCCCAGGCGAGATTAATGTCGCTATTACCAGTTTGACCTTGTCTCCCCGGGAACATGTTCCCGCCATTTTCCATAATCACTGTCCTTTCGCTTGCGTTTGTAGCTAGTAGCACTGTCCTCTCCTGTGTATGAATATATATATGATTAAGAAGTAACTAACGGTTCAAGGATACATCTTTTTTTGCTTACCTTTGCTGGTTTAGCGTACGCAGAGAGGACTGAAGCATCGTCTGCTTGTCTCACGAAAAAGAAGCAATTTTAGTTTATTACTTTATGGGAAGTAGAAATATAACTGGACAGGGTTAGGTTTCTTGCGCACATTAGTGGAATGTGGGGGAGATGAGTGATGGTGGGGGAGAAAGAGAAAAGGCTGCAAATTGCTGAGTTTGACAGAGTTGCTGAAACGGCAATAAGTGAGACAGAGAGACAGAGATAGAGAAATGGGTGATGAGACTTCAAAGGAGCAGATTTTTTCATTTATTTTTTAATATAAAATTTTCATAAATTAAGGTTTTCTAAAATATTATTTTTTAATTTTATTAAAATTTAAAATTTAAATAGATAATTTTAATAAATAAACAAAAAAATCAACTAGTTCAAATGGTAAGTAACTTGATTCTGTTTAAGTAAATATCAAATTCGAGATATTATATATTTATAAATTTTTTGTTAGAAGATTCACCTATCAAAACAGAGACGAAGAACAATAAAAAAATTAATAAATTATTTTGAAATATTTTTATATAAATTTATAATCTTCTGATATTATAAATTAATAATTTTATAAATTATAAATATAATTCGAAGAATTTAATAAAGTATAATTTTATTGTTTTTTATATTTAAATTTAATTATATTTTATCTTTATCCTTTTATTATATTAAAAAAAAAAACGGTTTGTGTTTTCTTACAATAATGAACTTTGTTTTTAGGGGCATGTATTAGATTTAATTAGTCATATTGTACATTAACATCATTTAATTGGTCGGTATAATGTATACATTTTATTCATAAAAAATAATATAAATTTATTGAAACGAAAGAATTTTTTATTAATTTATTGATTAATTAATATCTTTTCAAATTAATAAAATTACGTGATTTTAATATTAGTAAGGTATAAAGATAATTTTAACCCTTAACGTTTACAGTTTTTGTTATTTTGACCTTTTATTGTTTTTTGAATAAATTTAGCCCTTAACCTATATTTTTTTTGACAAATATCTTATTTTTTAACTAGCTTGATAACTGGACCGTTAAAAATTTAACGATAATATATATATATATGAAATATAATTTTAAATGACATAGAATTTAACCTATCAAATATATATAATATAATTTTATTCCAATATAAAATATAAAACAATTAAAATTTAAACAAAATATTAAAAATTAATTAATTTTAAAATAAAAAATTATTAAACATTATTAACCCTAACTACGATAGAATCAAAATCTCATCTTAAAAAATATAAACACAATTCGAATAAGATTTTGATTTTATCGTAGTTAGGGTTAAGAATGTTTAATAATCTTATATTTTAAAATTAATTATTTTTTAATATTTTATTTGAATTTTAATTGTTTTATATTTTATATTGGAATAAAATTATATTTCATTTATATGTGCATTTGATAAGTTACATGCCATGTCACTTAAAATTATATTCTCTCTATATATATGTATCATCGTTAAATTTTTAACGGTCCAGTCATCAAGCTAGTTAAAAAATAAGATACTTGTCAAAAAGATATAAGTTAAGGGCTAAATTTATCTTAAAAAAAGAATATAGACCAAAACGATAAAAACTATAAACGTTAAGGGCTAAAATTATCTTTACGCCTATTATTAATTTATAAAAGTTTTATTATAAAAATAAAATTATTATCAATTCTTTTACTCGATATTAGAAAATAAAAATATAAATTAATTTTAAATTTTAAATTTTAAACCTTAAAAAATATACGACATCTATAATTTTTTAAACACTAATTATAAAACCATAATTTTAAACTTTCAATATAAACCCTCAAACTGACTTTTTGAATAAAATATAAACATGGACACTTAAATAGGTAAAAAAAATATATTCGTACAAAAGAGTTTCCACCATATTTTATTTTTAATAAATTCAACAAATACACACAGAACTATAAAAAGTTATTATTATTATTATTTTATTTATATAAATGTCTATTATAATAAAAATTTGAAAATATTGTATTTATCAATTAGTGTTTAATATATTATATATTTATTTTGTTTATAAATTTAAAGTATATTAATTAACTAAGTTAGAGCTGAACTTATCAAAATTTATTAACCGATAATGGAAGGCTGAAAAATCTATAACTATTAATCAAACAAATACTTAATTAACTAGTTGATTTATCAAATTAAATACTAATCAATCAATTATTTTAATTTTAATTAAATAATAAATATTTTTATAAATTAATTATCAAATTCATTAAAATATTATAAAAAAACACTGATTTTAATAAAATCGACCAAAACGGTTATTTTTACTCACTTTTTTTTTACAAATGGAGGAATATCTCTCCCTCGGTGAATATTAATTAAAGGCATAAAAATAATTTTAATCCTTAACGTTTATAATTTTTATCGTTTTGATCCTTATTCTATTTTGGATAAACTTAGCTCTTAACTTATATTTTTTTTGATAAATAGCTTATTTTTTAATTATCATGATAACTGAACCGTTAAAAATCTAACAATGATGACATGTCATATGCATATAATAATATATTCTAAATAACATGACATCTAACCTATCAAATATATATATATATGTGTATGAAATATAATTTTACTCTAATATAAAATATAAAACAATTAAAATTTAAATAAAATATTAAAAAAATAATTAATTCTAAAATAAAATGTTACTAAACATTCACAACCCTAACTACGGTAGAATCAAAATTCTATCTTTAAAAAAATTAATTAATTTCAAACTGTGTTCATATTTTTTTAAGATAAGAATTTAATTCTATCATAATTAAGATTGATAATATTTAGTAGCCTTTTATTTTAGAATTAATTAATTTTTTATATTTTATCTGAATTTTAATTATTTTATATTTTATATTTGAATAGAATTATTTTTCATATATATATTTGATAGGTTAGGTGTCATGTTATTTAAAATATATTATCATATGCATATGATATGTCATCATTGTTAAATTTTTAACGGTATAATTTTCATGATAGTTAAAAAATAAGTTATTTGTCAAAAAGATATAGATTAAGAGCTAAATTTATCTTAAAAAGGTTAAAATGATAAAAATAATAAATGTTAAAAGTTAAAATTATATTTATATCTTAATTAAATATAAATCCTTTATTTAGATAAATATTTTTTAACTAACCAGATTTATTTGTATCTAGTTCAATGTAAGTTTTGTATACAACAAATTTAGGATACAATTAAAAATAATAAATTTTAAAATTTATTTAATAATTTAATATTAGACGATTTAATAATGTTTTAGATTATTTTTCATGATTTTTAATAAAATTATATACTTACAAAATATTTTTTTGATATTTATTTTTATAATATTTAAATTTTTAAACACAGTATTTAAATTAGTTAAAAATACAAAAAAATCTAAAATATTATTTAAATAATTTATATTTCTATTTTTAAATATTTTTCATATTTTATATTTTTAGCGTACCCCACATTTACTAAAAAACCTTGTATTAATGTTTGAAGGAAAAAGTTGAGACAAACAGACTGCAAATTCAGAAGTAAAATATTAAATATAAGAAATGCCTGCAACTGGATCAATTATTTGACAACTCGCAGCAAAATCTGAGTCATCTCCACGCGCCATTTGTTACTGAACTCTGCCCTTCACCTCTTACAACACCAGCTGCCTGACTACGATGGGAACTTGTCAAGATCACTCTCTCTCAGCATATTCATAATTTACATGGCATTATTGAAATTTTCAAACTTGACCAATTTTCTTTTAGTTATACAAATTGATAATTTGACTCTGTAATTTTTTCAATTTGGTACCTAATTCTTTTAAGAAGGGGTATTTGTTTTACGAAATATAAGATTACCTCTAAGAATAAAATTACCGGAATATAACATTACTAAATACATTACCGGAAATGTTATATTACCTTTTTTGGTTTATTTGGTAGAAATATAAGATTGCAGTAGGGGTGTTCAAACGCTCTGCTAAACCAAATTAACCAATCAAACTGAATCAATTCGGTTCAAAATAGGTTATTTAATCGAATTAACTAAAATTTTATATTTTATATATTATATATTTGATTTTAATCACTAAACTTTTAAAAATTATAAATTCGTCATTAAATTTTATCAAATTAATATAATATGATAATTAAATTTATTAAATTATTAAAAAATATTCATTAAAATTTTTAATGCTTATCAGTAATTTATAATATACAATAATTTAATGGTCAATTTATAATAATTAGATACGTTTAATGGTTGTTTTATAATTTTTAAAAGTTTGGTGGTTAAAAATACTATTTTAGCATTACTTAAGTGATTATTTGTGTAATTTATCCAAAATTTTATAACAAATTTTGGTTAACCGAATTAATCAACCGAATTAACCGAATTTTTTGGTTCTGTTAATGTATTTCAAAAAAGTTTGATCTAGTTAACGATTAAAGATTTAAAAAGTTTGGTTAATTCGGTTCGACCACCGATCAAATTATCCATTTGAACATCCCTAGATTTTACTGTTTAGTTGAAGGAATATAAGATTAATTAAAAACAAAATTTATTAAATAAAAATATTTAATAAATTTATACCATAAATAATTAATCACCTAATTAAAAGCACAATAAAAGATCAACATAAAAATAATCCAATATCATAAGGACAAAACTATCCAAAGGGGAATGAATTATGTAATACCTAAAAATACGAGGGGAATAACATTCTCACCATTTGAAGGTAAAAGAATTACTATTAGAAAAAGAATACTAGCTCATAATAGAATTACTATTTAAACAACGTTGCTGAATGAACCCTAAGTCTAAAAAATTATTACCTATGATAATATTTTTTTATGAACTAAACGTACCATAAAATTTAAAAGGCTCGAAATATCGGCTATTCTAAAAATATCAATTGAATCATTATTTTGCACACAATTTGATACTCAAATTTGTAAAACAAATCAAATAAGCCTTTGTTAAATATTGATTGTTACTATGTTATCGAAACCGTTAATATTATTGAGGTGACAATCAACTAAAAGATACATGTAATGGGGCAGTCACGAAGCCACGTTGGATAGGATGGGGCAATCGTCTCATCCCGAAGATTTTTTTTAATATTTTCGTCCCTTATTTAAATTTTTAAACATTTGAATTTTTATGAATTTGCCTTCTACATCTAAATATTTATGTTTTGCCCCAACCTTAAATCTTGATTTCATCTCTATAACAGAAACTTGGTTGAATTATTTGAAAAACTTGGGTACATTTAAATTTTAAAAAAATATAAATATAACAAAATAAACAAACATTCAAAAAAACTATTTTGTTGCCCTCACTAAACCCTTATTTGTAAACTCACAAAAAATAAACCCCTACGAAAGCTTGATTCTAGATTTTTTAATATAATATATATTATTTATTTTAAGTTTTTTAGAATATATATATGTTATAAAAATATTTATTTTTGTCTCTTAATCTCAAATTTAACTTCTTGATTACAAATTATTATGTTATATTTGAGTCATCTTTTATATTTCAAAAAAAAAGTTTATCAATTCGTGTATTAGATTGATGAGTGATCAAAATATAACTTTTATATTTATTAACATATATTCATTTATATAATAAAGTATTATATTTTTAAAATATAACTAATTCACATAAAATTATTGTGTTTATTTATGTTTGTTTAATAAAAAATTACAAATAAAAAATTATATTTGTTTAATTTTTTATATTTATTTATTTATTTATTTATTCATTCATTCAGTTAATATTAAATAAATATAAACATATCATTTTTATATCCGTTTGACTCGTTTAATGATATATTTTACACTGACGAGCTTATTCATCTAAGATGACAAAGCTTTCCAATTAATTAAATATAAGAATTTTAGACTTAGTGTACAATCGGGTTTTCTAACATAAATATTGTCTTTTAGTTGAAATTTTAGGCATGTAAGACACATAACCTTATAATTATGGATCTAAAAAAAATTACGATGTTTATAAATTAAAATGATATAATGAGTCGTGAGATGGGAGAAAAATTAAGTAAGAAAAGAGGAGGTTAAAATTGAGTGAGAAAGGCATTTTTAACACCCTAGATCCGGTATCACATTAAACCTCCGGCTCAGAATCCGTATTCTAAATTTTTTTGAATTAAAAGCCGAAAAGCAAGTTTAGGTCCAAATCTAAAAATAGTCCATAATATTTCAAACCATAATAAGTTGATAAATTCAAAAATAAGGAGATCCAAAATTACAATCTTTAAAAAATATTCGACTCAAAACAAATTAAAAATAAAAGTTATAACTATACATATAGGGTCCTACAAGTGCATGATTCATTATATCTAGCAAAAGTATCCAGACTACTAATCGATGCTAAAACCAACCACAATGGTGCTCCTCCAGTTCTAAATTTATGCTAACCCACGCACGAAAACATATTTCGAAACGCTGAGCTACTGAAGCTCAGTGGGTACTCTACCAACCGATTCACATCACATACATCATAAATAAACATAAGAAACATGAAAGATGCACTAAGCTAAATGTTTAGCCAATTGTCACTTAAACAAGGCTAAAATGTCAATTTCTCGAATTTAGTATTCATTTTATACCCTAAGAGACCCTAAGGACCCTTTACCCTAAATTATAGAGCTCCCGAACGAAAGTGTTAATTTCTTGATAGATTGCCTTACTAATATCGATATGCCTATATAGAATATTGATACGCCTCCGGTATCGATATATTTCCCTTACATATCGATGCGCTAAGCTTGGTAGTTTTGAACAATTTGAGGGAAAGCCTACACGTATCAATACACCTATATGGAGTATCAAAATGCACACGGTACCGATACACATCCTTCGCGTATCGATACGCTAAGATAAGCAGCTTAGCAAAAGTCAAGGGCAAACTCACCCATATCGATACACCTATATAGAGTATCGTTACGACCCTAAATTTCCATACGCCCATAAGAAGGTATCGAACTGATTTGCTACTGGAGATTTTGGTTTTAAAACATGAGTAGGGTGTTCCGATACTCCTGCTATACTCGTCGTTATTTCTTTTCTAGGGTATCGATACACCGGCCAAGCGTATCGATACACTTGTACAAAATATAGGTCTGGACCTTCAAAACACTTAGAACTCTACCCAACCCAATGCCACTGATTCTCAAACCATTCTTACACTTTAGAGGCATGATTCTAAGTATGATTATACTCATTTTACTCAAGTTTATTGTTGAGTGTCCAAAAGTACTATTTTTATTATCCTTTTTACTCTTATTATTGTTAGAATTAAGCATAATATTAATTGCATAATTAGTAATTGATACATATTTACATAATTTCTTTAATTATTATATTTAATTTATATTTCGGTTAATTTGCATGGAAAAAGATATTGTGGTTGTGTATTTCCTTATTTGTAGGATTTGATGCTAAGTTGGAAGGAATCAAAAGGAGATAAACTTGATCTCAAAAAGATATGGAAAGATTTTAGGAGATTAGACTTGATAAAGAGATAAAGATTTGAATTAATTTAAACTCTCTAAAAAGATAATTTATCTATTTATAAAATTAATTTTTATCACATCATTTGACCTAGAAAGATCCTATTTAAAGTGAAGATTGTCGTCTAAACAAATAGAGCTGATCGAGTGAGAGAGAATACACAAAGAGGCTGTCGATTTCCTTTGTATTTTTCCTCTTGTTTTCTTATTTTATTTCGAGTGATGAAAGGAATATTTCTTTGGATATTTTGCCCAGCCATGAACTGATTTAAAGTTGGCTTGGGTTATTTTGTTTTGTGGTTTGATTTAGTTGAATTCTATTTAAGCTTTTGAGTGTTCTTAATTAAGGTTTGTTTATTCTTGGTGTTAATTTAGTTTGTGAGAGAATTAGGAAAGGACCCCTATAAATGATTTATTTATCTAGATTCGGGAGAATTAGATTCACGAAACGAATATGTATGATTTTATCCAAGTGCGAAAGGACTAATCCTGCTTAGGGACAAGTGTATGATTTCAACGGCTAATAGAAGTTATGCTTTGCCGAACCTTAAGGATAGTCGCCCAAATTACCCGAGAAATTCCCTCATCTCAATTGTCCAAACATTCTAGGAACTGACAACTCGAAGAACTGATATAGGCAATCCGACTGAGCCTAATTGCCGGAACGAGTTGAGTGGTGCGAGCACCCATTTACAAGAAGAATTTATTCGTCCATCATTCCATAATTTAGGATAATCCAATCTAATCTTTCTTATCGATTGCTCCAATTTATTTTATTTGTTTATTTTATTATTTTCATTTAAATATCAATCGATAAACTATCTGTGTCTTTATTTTCAATGCAAGAAATTAAATTCCGGAATAAGCACCAATCCCTGTGAAGACAATATCTTTCTATACTATAACTTGAAAACGTGTACACTTGCACGCAATTGCGAACACTTAAAACACGCAACATTCATCAACAATATTATGATTAACCATTAATGGGCATTGAAGCTACCAAGCACATCAAACAAGCATCAAACATGCTACCATGCATAAACGTGTACAAAAAGAATGTTCTCTTCTTCCTTTTTAAGCTCTTTCCATCCAAAAGCTTTTTGAAGGCTCTCTCACCTCTTTCTCCCTTCTAAACCCCCTTTTTCTTCTCCAAACTTTGCAACTTTCACCTTATTTTATAAATCTCATTGAGCTCTAAAACTTTCCCTCTACCATCACACGAGATTTTCAACCAAACTCTCAAAGATTCAACCTTTCTATACTTTTTTTTTCTTGCTACAAGGGACGAGGAAGAAAGGAAAACAAAAGTGATTTTACCTATCTCATTTTTACGTAAAGAAATCAATTTTCTTCTCCCTCTTTGTCCTCAATTAGAGGATTACCATTTTTCCCTCTCTAAACAAGGCCCAACTCATAACCCAACTCAACCACCTAAGCCACAAGCCCAAAACTAACCCAAAACTTAAACCAAAGGCCCAACCATCGGAGCCTAACACCTTGGGTTAACCTGACACCCAGATCCGAAGATGGTTCATGATAACTCTCCCCTCATTGAAGAAAATTTCTTCCTCAAAATTTATCTGTTAGGAAAAGATGCGGATACTGAGTTCTCATATCCTTCTCGACTTTCCACGTTGTTTCCTTGATACCATGGTTTCTCCACAACACCTTAACCAAGGGTATATTCTTGTTTCGAAGATCTTTTACTCCTTTATCAAGGATTCTGACTAACCTCTCTTCTTAAGTCAAATATGAATTGACTTCGATTTCCTCAATATGAATAACGTGTGAAGAATTCGAACGATACGCCTCAACATGGAAACATTGAACACATCATAGATACATGCTAACTTTGAAGGTAAAGCTAGTCGATAAGCTACTGATTCCACTCTCTCAACGACTTCTTACGGTCTAACGTGCCTCAGAATCAATTTTACCTTTCTTACAAAATGGATTACCCTTTTCCATAGAGATACCTTAAGAAATAACTTTTCTCCCAACTCATACTCGATGTGCTTATGCTTACGGTTCGCGTAAGCTTTTTGCCGATCAACCGATGCTTACAACCTTTCCATGATGATCTAAACTTCCTCTTCACTCATTAAGCTCGGTTCAATAAAAAGGTGGTCTACACCTACTCCCGTACAATGCATATTGATACTTGACTAATAACTATTATTGTAAGCATACTCTACCAACGGTAACTAATCTTCCCAACTCTGAGTGAAGTCCACAACACAACATCTAAGCATATCCTTCAAGATCTGGATGACTCGCTTAAACTGTCCATCGGTCTGAGGATGAAAAGTTGTACTAAAGTACAACTTGGTATCCAAGGCCTTTTGGATCGACTTTCACAACCTTGCCGTGAACCTTAGATCCCTATCCGATATGATCAATGAAGGTACACCGTACAACCTTACGATCTTTTTTATGTACAATCGATCTAACTTTTCTAAACTAAAGTTCATTCTTACCGGTAAGAAGTGAGCTGACGTAGTCAACTAGTCAACAATGAGCTACACAACATCATGCTTTCTCAACTTCATCGGTAACCCAGTGACAAAGTCCATAGTTACACGATCTTACTTCCACTATGGAATCTGGATAGGCTGAAGAAAACCCGAAGGAACCTGATATTCCAATTTCATAAGCTTACACGTTAAACATTTTGTCACAAACTCAAAAACAATTCTTTTCATGCAAGGCCATCAAAGGAAATGACGAAGATCCTGATACATCTTGTTACTACCCGGGTGAACAAAAAATAGGTTACGACGAGCTTTCCATAAGATACGATCTTTTAGATCCTTTAATTGTGGAACACACAAACAACCATTGAAATACAAAAATCCACCATCTCGTACCTCAAATTCTGACACCCTTCACTTCTCTAACAGACCTCTAACTAAGATACCAACTCCCCATCAAGCAGTTTTGCTCTCTTTATTTCTTGAACTAGCATGGTTTCCACATGTAACTTTGCCAACAGACCCTTATCTTTGGTCATCCTTAAGGACCTTAACGGAGCAAACATGGCTCTCTAGTCCAACATGGACTTCTTACTAAGGCACTAGTGACTATATTCGCTTTGTCAGGGTGATACTCTTTGACACAGTCATAGTCTTTCAAGAACTCTATCCACCTCCGTTGACTCAAATTTAACTCTTTCCGGGTGAGCAAGTACTTCAAACTTTTTTGATTCATGTAAACATAACATTTCTCCCTATATAGAATATAATTTCATATCTTCAACGCAAAGATAACCACCGCAAGCTCAAGATCATGTGTGGGATAGTTCTTTTCATGGGTTTTCAACTGTCTCAAGGCATAAGCAACCACCTTACCCTCCTACATGAGCATACAACCCAATCCATTCAAGGAAGTATCACTAAACACTACATAATCCTTACCTGGTTCCGGTTATGTTAAGACCGGTGCCTCTGTAAGATAAGCCTTAAGCAACTCAAAATTTTGCTATCTCCCATTGTTCTACACAAAAAGAACATCTTTCTGAAGCAATTTAGTCAATGATGCCGCTATGATTGAGAAACCTTTGACAAACCTCCTATAGTATCCGACAAGTCCAAGAAAACTACGGACTTCCAATACACTCCTTAGTGGTTTATATTCTATCACAGCTTGGATTTTCTAAGGATCTATACCGATTCCATCCATTGTAACTTTGTGGCCCAAAAATGTCAACTTTGACAATCAGAACTCACACTTATCAAACTTGGTGTAGAGATGTCTATCCCTCAAAATCTGAAAAACACTCCGAGATGATAGTCATGCTTCTCCTCTGAGCGTAGATACACCAAGATGTCATCAATAAACACAACCATAAACTAATTCAAGTACGACTGAAAGATCCAGTTCATCAAGTCCATAAAAGTTGCGAGTTCATTCGTAAGTGCAAAAGGCATTACCAAGAACTCATAATGCACATACCACATCCTAAGAACGATATTTTGGACATCCTCTTCTACTAGCTTCAATTGGTATTACCCCTATATCAAGTCGATCTTAGAGAACACACGCGCACCCCTTAACTGATCAAATAAGTCATCGATCATTGGCAAAGGATAACGGTTATTAATTGTGAATTTGTTGAGTTGACGGTAGTCAATGCATATCTGCATCGATCCATCCTTCTTTTTCATAGACTAAACAAGTGTTCCTCAAGGAGACACACTTGGTCGGATAAAACCTATATCAAACAACTCTTGGATTTGTTGTTTCAACTTTTTTATCTTTGTCGGTACCATACGATAAGATGTTATGGACACTGGTGTTGTACCTGGCATCACCTCTATACGGAACTTCAACTTACGATCAAGAGGTAAACCGGGTAA
The DNA here is from genome assembly GCA_035048815.1 of Abelmoschus esculentus. Lineage (NCBI taxonomy): Eukaryota > Viridiplantae > Streptophyta > Magnoliopsida > Malvales > Malvaceae > Abelmoschus > Abelmoschus esculentus. The sequence continues at coordinate 2,224,803 of JAUCBN010000026.1, read as the reverse complement.
CTCCTTTTGAAACACATCTACAAACTTATAAACTACCCTCAAAATTTCCAACTCCGGGCTCTCGACCCTCACATCCACCACATGAGCTAGGAAAGCCTCACAATCTTACCGGATTAACTGCTAAGCTGACAAGGCTGACACCATATTATATAAACAAGGGTTTTTCTTACACCTCCCAACAAGCTTGGACCCATTCCGTACACAGAACTTCAAACTCAATGATCTACACCCAAGACTTGCACCATGCTCGAATGAACAATTCATCTATATGATTACATCAAACTCTTAGAAAGGCAAGACCATAAATTTCTCCATAAAGATTGAGCCTTGCAACTCGATCGGATAACTTCGATACATCTTATCCACTAACACATCTAAACCAAACAAGTTTGACCCTCAGACTCCTATCTATAAATCCTTGACTAACAACCATCATTACAGAGATATCTTATTATAGATATAGGAGTGGGTTGACCCCGAGTTTATAAGAGAAACTATGAGAACTAAAAACAAGGTAAACGTACTTAAGATAACATCGGTACCTATACAATCTTACTATACCCTCACAACATACAACCTAATTGATGCTCTCGCCATGGACTAAAAGGTACCACCCGACACATGACTCGCCCATCCATGATTAAAGCCTCCAACTTTTGGCTTGGATAACTAGTAATCTAATCTTGCTCTGTTGACCCACTCGCCTTCTCGGGATAGTCCTTCAAGAAGTGCTTCGTCGATCCATAATGATAAAAAGCTTTAGTCACTCCCCAACACTCTCTTTTATGGTTCCACTCATACTGAAGGTAAGCCGGAACACCTAAACTCCTCTAAGAACTCTCTGAGATCATCATCGAGGAAGACGTAGATTATTTCCTCCTACTAGCCGACTCGGACCCACAGTTCGATATCGTACCTTGATTAGAAGTCTTATATTCTGATTCCAACAGTTTTTACTTCTTCCCGAGAAAGAATAAAGTTGTTAGAGTAGTTCTGATTATTTCCACTTGCACCTCCAAGGACGAAAGATGAACCATAGGTCAACCCTTATACTTGCTTCAAAAACTTGGCACTAGCGGTCAACTCTAAAAACACTTTGTGTCCGATAGTCATGAGATAAGTCTTGATATCCTTCCTTAGACCTTTCAATAACCTCTTACATCTCATCTTATCTGTGGACACTAACTCTAAAACATACATACTCAGCTGTAAGAACTTTTGTTCATAAGAAAACACCAAACGGTTCCCTTCCACAAGATGGGTAATCACTCTCTCAAGGTGTTGATGTGGGTCTCAACCATATACTTCTTCTCGAACTCATTAAGGAAGTCATCCCATGTTGGTCAGTCAGGATATCATCCTAGCTCCACTGTCTCCCACCACTCTCGGGAATTAATCTTCAGAAGCGATAGAAAACATGACAACTTGTCCTCTGACTTCATCCTCATTTGCCTCATGATCTAACGGGTGTCATGCTACTATTGATCAGCTTGCACGGGATTATCTTGTCTTGTACCGTGGAAGTTAACAGTTCCTTGTCATCACACCCTCTCTACTGGTGCTTCTTAAGGTATAGTAGACAACCTTGGTATAGCTCTCATAATTTGGTGCAAAGCTCGGTTCAAATGCAAGAAGCAGTTGGCCCCTTAACCAACTACATCATCTTATGATGCCTTTATCTCAGACACATACTCATCATCAAAATAGTCCCCATCTTGGGAACCTTAAATATCCTCTACGTCTCGATCTCTTGGCATTTTCTTACTTCACAATAAACAAATAAGGTTACATCATCGAATTTTCAATATTTAAGCAAGTATAATTTTGACTCATGGGAATATACTTATCTGAACCTATATAATACATTAGACTCTCATAGAGACTTTCTAGAATCGACTAAACCTAGACTCTGATACTACTAAATATAATACCTTCGACCTAGTGTCACATTAGGCCTCCGATCCAAAACTCATATTCCAAAAATTTTGAATCAAAAGCTCCAAAGCAAGTTTAAATCCAAATCCTTAAATAGTCCATAATATTTCAAATCATAATAAGTTGATAAATTCAAAAGTAAAAAGCTCCAAAATTAAAATCTTTAAAAATATTTGAATTAAAATAAATTAAAATAAGTTACAATTACAAATATAGGGTCCTACAAGTACATGGCTCATTACATTTAGTAAAAGTAATTGAACTACTAGTCGATGCTGAAACTAACCACGATAATGCTCCTTTGGTCCCAAGCTTCTCCTAACCTATTCACGAAAATATATCTCGAAATGCTGACCAAAACAAGCTCAATGGGTATTCTACCAATCGGTTCACATCATATACATCATAAATAAGCATAAGAAACATGAATGATGATATGGAAGGAGTACAATGACGCTACCATATCCGCCTCAATATAGGATATCATACATGCATACATATCGAAACATATCATATGTATATCAAGGGAAGTCCAAATAGCATCTCAAGCCCATATATATATATATATATATGCCTACGACCACTAAGGATCGAGATCATACACTACGAGCAGGTCCTGCGTCCATTAAGCATCATGATCCCATACTCTAGGATAAGGCTTACGTCCACTAAGCATTAGGTTCCTACATATATGCTTGGAATGATTCATCAAACATCTTAGAACTGTTTTGCTTCTAGTAAGCATCAGGATCCTACGTTCAAAAATTCATTGAGTGTTGCAACATTTTGCTCATATATATATAAAGGGTGTCTGGACTCACTATATAATATAATTCTAGGCGACCTGTCATCATTAAGCAAGGCCCATAGCTTACCATACCATATATTTATATCACCAATAACCATTTGATTTCTATCATATAATGTTAGGCTTGGAATGGCTCGATGCACAACCGAATTTACTTGCCAAGTGATGGAGAATTGGCCAATTTGGGTGGATATGTGTGGAAGCAAAAATATAGACAATGACACAAGGATTTATAGTGGTTCGGCCTTGCCTACATCCACTACCTTAGCTTCCCACTAAGGATTTTCCAAATTCACTAAGAATTTCAACCTTTTGAGGCCAAAGGGATAACCTTACAATCCTAGACTCAAACCCGAATCTAGCATCCAAAGTTCACAACCCGAACTTTGAGAATTCACTCAACAAAGAGAAAACTTAGCAAACTTATTTAATCCTTCTAATAAGGCTAATGTTTGCAATCTAAGCACTCACCCAATTCCTAATTACACTTGAGCATATATGACAATTAAGCTCACAAGTGTTTGTCTACCCAAATAATAGGAATTTAAGCACTAAGACAAATCTTTAATCATATTGTTGTTTACAATGAAGCATTAGTCTTCTCTTGATGCTTGAGGCTTCCTTTTGTCATCCCAAATGAGCTTCTAGTTGTTGGTGACTGTTGGGATTGGTTTGGAGCCGTTTGGAGCTGATTACAAGGCTTATTTCCTCTTCTAGTGCAGGCGGTATCGAACCAGGGTTTGAAACAGCTACTTTGGGAAATAGCCGTTGACCTGCATTTATGAACAAGTATCGATACCGCTCCTAGCCGTTATTTTTTTTATAAGATCGTTTTGACCGTTGGGGGTGTTTCGAAACAGGGTTCGAAACCGTTGGGGTGTTTCGAAATAGGGTTCGAAATAGAGTATCACAGTGGCAAAAAGGTATCGATACCAGTATCGATACCACTGTGGTTTTGCCTTTAAAACCATGGTATTAAAGAACATGTATCGAAACACCTTAAGGGTGGTTTGAAACACCTGGGTTAAAAACACTTATTTGGTTTCTTTAAATCATTTAAAACATATTTAAAATAACTCAAAAACATCTTAAATATATTTTCAAGTAGTTTGGACATAAGAACCATTTTTGAAATCTTTTCAAATTAGTCCAAAACTATTTTTCAATTACTATATCAAAACATTAGTTCTACATATAATAATTACATATCGGTTACCATGTGTTTAGCCAATTATCACTTGAACGAGGCTAAAATGTTAATTTCTCGATTTTAGTATTCATTTTACACCCTAAGAGATCCCAAGGACCCATTACCCTGAATTATAAAGCTCTCAAACAAAAGTGTTAGTTTTTTGACAGATTGACCCATGAGTACCGAGACGCTTATATGGAGTATCGATACGCCTCCCTTACGTATCGATACACTAAGCTAAGCAGTTTCAAACAATTTGAGGGAAAACCTACCTGTATCGATACACCTATATGGAGTATCGAAACACATCTTTCGCGTATCAATACGCTATGATAAGCAACTTAGCAAAGCCCAAGGGAAAACTCACCCTTATCGATACACCTATATGGAGCATTGATACGACCCTAAGTTTCAGTATCCCTAAGGAGGTATCGAAATGATTTGCTATTGAGATTTTGGTTTCGAGACACGGGCAGGGCATTCTGATATGCTAGCTATACTCACCCTTTTTTCCTCTATAAAGCATCGATATATCGGCCAAGCATATCGATACGCCTGAACGAAAATGCAGGTGTGAACCTGCAAAATGCTTAGAAATCTACCCAACTCAATGTCATTGATTCTCAAACCATTCCTACACTTTAGGGGGTGATTTTCAGCATGATAATACCTATTTTACTCAAGTTTATCAACAATATTGTAATTCACCATTAAAGAACATTTTAAGCTATCAAGCACATCAAGCAAGTATCAAACATGCAATCATGCCTAAATCTATGAAATGCATGATGCTAAGGAGTTGGAGGAGTACCAACCTTAAGAAAAAGCACAACAAACATATTCTCTTTTTCCTCTTCAAGCTTTTTCCTTCTCAAAGCTTTTAGAAGGCTCTCCCACCTCTTTCTCCCTTCTAAAATCCATTTTATTCTCCAAATTTTGCAATTTCATCTTGTTTTGTAGATCTTATTGAGCTCTAAAATTTTTCCTCTATCACCAACACGAGATTCTTAGTCAAACTCTCAAAGGTTCAACATTTCTTTATTTTCTTTTCTTGTTACAAGGAAGGAGGAAGAAAGAAAAAACAAGGGTGAACTCACCTATCCCACTTTTCTCTAGAGAAATCAATTCTCGTCCCCCTATCTGTCCTCAAATATAGGATTGTCATTTTGCTCTCACTAAATAAGGTTCAACCCAACCACCTAAGCCCAAGGCCTAAAATCGGCCTAAAACTCAAACCTAAAACCCAACCATCAAAGCCCAACACCTTAGGTTAACCCGACACTCAGATCCAAATACGGATCATGAAATTTATTGTGTGCAGAAAGTTTAGGAAAAGTGGTAGATCTCGGTGAGGATCACTCGGGATTAGCCGTTCGAACTCTTAGGTATATTTTCTTTTCTTTATATTTATGTTGTATTTTAGATATTTTTAATAAAAGTATTTTTTTATTATTTTAGTTGGTATTTAGATTTTATTTATATTTTAGATTAATTTATATATATTTAAATTTATGTTTTAGATTAGTATTTTATTTGTTAGATTAATATTTATGTTTTATGTGATGTATTTAATTTATTTTCTATGTTTAAGTTGCATGAATGAAATATCAATTTGTTAATGTGGGCCCCTAAATTTGGCCGTAAGCGAGGTCAGTATCAATACAGTGGTGGTTCGGACGCTTACCTTCGTTTTTAGGTGCTTTAAAATAAATAGGCACATTCAATTTAAAATTAATTCGATCGTCAAGTTAGCCCAAAAAATTTATTATATTAAAGTGATAATTATTAAAGTACCGATTTTGGGCGGTGTAAGGTGTTAATCTTTTCCCGTTCGTAACTGACTCTCGAATCCTAAATTTTAAATCTCTGTTTTTACAGTGTTCGGTCTACCAAAACGGCCGGTGACAACTCTAATTTTCTAAAACACATTTTTAAATCAAAAAATCCCACGTATAAGACATTATTTCAGAAATGAACACAAAAATTATTTTCCAACACCGAATTTTTTTTTCTAACGACACTATTGCTACTTACGATTTTTTACATCGCTATGATTAAATATTTTTTAAAATTTATATAAATTAAATACAGACATTATAAGATTTTAAGTTAATAATAATTCTAGATATATAAGATTTTATTTTAAGGTAATAATAATAACAATTAATTATAGAATTATAAGATTTTTAATAATAATAATAATAATAATAAGTCGAGCATTGAATTAGAATTTTTGTTAATGCAGTTATGTAAAGTTCAAATATATTTGTAGGATATATTATATATTTTATTGTTTTATAAATTAGTTGATTTATACGTCAACTGGACATGGATAAAACAATTTAAAAATGCATATTTTTTGTTCTAACTATTTTTCTTTCAAAGCCGACATAAAGTCTGAAGTTTCTTCCGGCTTTGGTTAGCCTGTGGGTGGTTGCTGTCGGTGTTACTTAATATTCGATTAAATTAATTCGAATAAAAAAATTAAGTTAATTAAATTAAAAATTATATTTTATTACATGAGTTTTATTTAATTTGTTTTAATTAAGTTAAGCTTATAAATTTTTAGTTAAGTGAAATTGTTCGAGTTTTAAATTAAATTATAAATATTTATAATATTTTAATATTAATTAATATATTTATATATTATATATAAAAACTAAAAAATTTATTAAAATTTACTCCACTAATTGAAATTTTTAAATAATTCAAATTACTTGAATTTTTAAAATAATAAATTTTGAGTGACTCAGTGCTGACCCATCAAGTTGTGTCATCAAAGATTGATTTGAATGGTTCAAAGCCTGAAGGCATCGATCTCGGGGTATCCTAAGCTATGGGACCCTGCACACATTAATATACGACACGACAATCGTATATAAGCACGTGGACGAACAGGATCGTATTACCTGTGCAAAACATTTACTCTACTCCCCCACTCGGCAATAATAGAATAGAATAGAAAAAAAAACATGTTTTATTTACTAGTTTTATTACAGTGACCTGTACAAGAATTTTGTATTTTAAAGCGTTAAAATTTAAAATTTCAGTTTTTAAATTTAAAAAAAATATAATTTTTTACATAAATTATATTAAAATATAATTAAATTTAAATTAAATTTTTAATCTTTAAACATAAAAAAATTATGAGATCTCTAAAAATATTTTAAATAAATTATATATAGTGTATCAATTTTTTTAAAATAATACAATCTCAAATATATTTTTAAGAAATAAGTTACGTTAAAATCTATTTTGAGATCAATAATAAAAAATATTGTGTCGGAAAAAATCATCACCTACATATAATGATTTGAGTGAAGATACCACTTGTAATGATAATTTTTTTCTAATTTTTAATATTTTATTTTACTGATTCAAGATAAAATTAAGAAAAATTTATTATTTATAGGTGGTGCCTTTACCAAAGTTACCACTTAACAGACGGATCCTGGATTCATACTTTGATTAGGGTGAGCTCATGACCAACTTAAACTTTTTAAAATTTATATATTTACTCTTAATTTTTTTAATTTTTATGAATTAGTCCTTAAGTTTTCTAATATTTAAGCTTCGTGCCTACTCGAGATTTTGAAATTTTATATGTACCTATCTTCAGATAATTTTTTGTTGGATTCATCATTATATAACGATTTTATCTTATATTATAATTTTTACTGTATATGCCAAAATATATTCTAATATATTTTATTTTTTAAAATATTAAAACTGTTGTAATATTTACCCCGTCCTTATTTCGTCATCTTTGTAACAAAACCTTGTGTAATAAAACAAATGAGTTTAGTATCAAAGCAAGGACCTCTCCCCCCCCCTGTCCTTGCATGTTTTGTTGTTTGACACGTGTACGTCCATCCACTTGCATCGTGGTATTCCCATCTCCCCGTACTTCACCAGAGTTGTGAAACTGAGACACTGGATTTGTTTCTTTTAATGAAACACAAACAAAACAAAGAAGGGTTAACAAAAAGAGAAAGAAAAAAGTAGGTCGGGGACCAATTGGAATAGAATTCGATTGTGTTTGGGTCCTAACAAAACAAAAAGGGGACCAGGAGGGATGGGGGTGTAAAAAGGGAACAGTCTCGTAGCAGCAGGGAGTGTGAGACGAAGGTTTCAAGCGCACAAGCTCAAGTTCAGTTCGGATTTAGGACATTAAAAGGGGTATTGGGCGTATATTTTTTGTCAAAAAACTGTCGAGTACGTATTTATCGATCATTCCTCTTTCCCTTGCTTGTCTAAAGTTGAATTTTTAACTTCCACCGACAAATATTTTGAACTGTCAAATATCGAATGTCTCAAACCAAAAAAAAACTTATATTGTTATCGAAAGGATTGAAAGAAACAATACGACTACTTTGGGTTTTGATTATAAGTTTAAAATCAGATCGAAATAATATTCATTTTGAGAGAAAAAATTCTATCAAATCGTATATTTTATTTATTACGATTATTAGATTTGAATTTAAAATCTTACTTAATAAGTATTTATAAAAAAAAATGACCTAAACTCATTCGTAGACTGACTCAAATATTAATAAAGAAACCATGACAAAAATGAAAAACTTGCTCAAACCTATATACGTTAAAAAAAATAGACGACACAAAGCAAAACTATTTTTTATGTAAATTCTTTTATAACCAAGTAACTTATTTTATGAATAAATATTTTTTACAATTTTTTGTCATTTTTATCTCATAATTATAATAATATTGAACTCATTACCGATATGATCCCAGCAATAAATTCTTTTGAGCAGTAAATTCTTGAGTTATTTGATTAATTTGGCAAGGAAAATTGTTTGCTTTTGAGGGGAAATGGTGAATTGAAAAGGTAAAAAAAATTGTGCCTAAATTGTTAGTATTTTTTCATATATTTATTTGTGTTTTTTTTTTAAATTAAAGGTTTGAAATTTAGGGTTTAAGGTTAGGAGTTGTGGTTAGGGTTTAGAGAATTATGAATAGATAGTACTTTTTACAGGTAGGGTTTAGGGTTTAAGATATAAAAAAATAACAATTATGGTTTAAAATTTATTTTTTTAGAAAATTTCAACATAAGGCACAAAAGGACCCATGATAAAGAGATATAAGATTTTTGCTAAAAAAATCTACCTCAAACCGTGTAAAAATCATCTGTCTCTTTCACATGTCTCCTTGAAATTTTTCTAAAAATTCAATTTAAACCCTAACCCTTATTTTTTATATCTTAAACCTTCAATCCTGTCCTTAAAAAATATACCTTACACTTAACTTCTTAAACCCTATAAGCATGAGTCATAAATCTTAAACACTAAACTCTCTAATGTAAAACAAAATCATAAAGAAAAACATAAGAAAAAGATAAGATGATTTTCACCCTCAAACCAAGTAAAATTAAATTGATCCACAGTAAAGCAGATGGTGAAGGAGACCTTCCAAAAGGAAGGACTGATGAGCTCTGAAGAAAGCTTCACTGGAAGATATATATTGAAGGCTCAGACAGAAGATAAAAAAAAAAAAAAATACATTTTTATTTTTATTTTTGAAAATAATTGAATCCTGATAAATCATTCATAATTAGAAAGAACAACAAATTTGTGAAAATTTTAAAGAATATGTTCTTTGGAGCCATCATCACATACAGAGGGACGAATCTATGTTTATCGTAAAAGAGATCTTTATCTTTCGTGATAAATCTTAAATTTTGATTTCGTTTTTTATATAAAAATATATTATCAAAAGAGTATATGGTAATCGAATGGTACGCAACCAACAAAATTTCAAAAGTTGATATTTAAAAAATAATTATAATTAAATATATTATAAATATATGATACAAATATGATATGAATATATAATTTTTTATATTTATATGTATGAGATACTTGATCAGATGATGGAGTAATGAGAACTAAAGTAAGAGACCAGAGACAGATTTCGATTTTTTTTAATGGAAGATGAGTCAAGAGGGCCCCCCTCAATAATTTCACCAACTTCCCTGCCTAAGGCTTACATTTCGATAATACATATATTCTATAGATAAGTTATTCGAATATAAATTTTTTAAAACTAAAATTATTGTATATTTCGGTGGGAACACATTATTTTTTTTTAAAAAATAAACTTGTAAGTTTAGATCTTTTAGATGAAAACGTATTATAAAGATAAAAAATATTATAAAAACAGGGAAAAACGTAATATGAATATGATTATTTTTATATAAGAAAGCAAAGAGAAAAATAAATAAATAATAAAAATCGATAATCGATAACAAACATTAAAATTAATATTATCGTTGATTAAATAATTATATATAAAAGATTATATTATATTGATAAATGTATGAATAAACTTTTTATCAAGTGTCACGATTAAAGATGACCCGACCCATAAACTCGTTGGTTCTTCGTTAGAAGTAATTTTCTAAAAGTATTATCTTCCTCGTGCTTAATGGGCCATTGCTCCGTTTGTTGAACTAGGTTACCAGCCCAGAGAATTAAGGCTTTCTTTTGTCGTAAAGTTGTTTTGTATAAACTGTTAAATACAAACATTTTTATGCTTTTTTAGGCAATAAAAAACAATTGACAAAGAAATATATATAAAATCTTAATTATTTTAGAAATTTCACATGAAATAGGTTAATATTTGTGTCTGTTTCTATAGTTAGAGATGCAAAATTACACGATTCTGTTAAGTTATGATCCGATATAAAAAGATCTTTTTGTTAAAAAAATTAAGTTTGGATAGGGTTGAATTTTGAAAAGGATCAAGTTCAGTTCGAATTCAGGATTAAAATTTTATGATTAAACCCGAGACAATTTATTTATATATATTATATTTAATATTTTTATTTATTTGTCCGAGATAAGTCAAGATTTTTTTGTTAAAAAGTTAACCTAAATAGAGTTATACTTTAATTATGTGTAAGGAACTTCTGAAGATAGCCGTTGGAGAGCCATTTGGTTTTATCTATTTTATTTCCGTTATTTTATTTTAATCTGTTATTAATGTTTAATGATACGGTACGTATCAAGGAGGGGTCCTGGATGGCAAAAACGCTATCGTTTCTTAGAGAATGAGGTATTATATGTACCGAAGAACCCTAGTCTTCTTTATGGAATATGAATGAGAATTTTCTGTCTTTTCTCCTGTTTCTTCTGAAAAACTCAGTCTTCCTCAATCTTCTTCTGCTGTTTATTTTCTGTTGATTTGATTCAGTATCTTACAAAGGTATCAGAGCTTCCAGGCGCTTGATCAGTCATGGTGGATGGCGTGGTAACTCGGAGTGCGGCGGCAGCGGCGTTGGCGGCAGCGAATGCGGCGAATGCAGCGTCCCAAACACAGGAACCTGCACCTCAACATGAGGATATTCCTGAATGGAAAAAAGAGGTCGATCAGTTGAGAGAGGATATCGATGTGAAGATTTCAGACCTCAGAGTATCGATGATGTTGGATCTCCGCAAGCTCTTTGAGATGGCGTTGGGGAAAACACTTCCCATGGAGCCAGGATTAATGGGACCAGTTCCAACTGTGGGAGGACCGACAACTGTGGTTGGTCAAGTGGGTCAACAACCTTCATCGTCTCAGGCAATTCCTCGACCGGTTGGTGAGCCGGTATTAGTCGAAGACGAATCCTCTCGAGCAGTAACTATTGTTCCTGGAGCCAGCTCGTCAAACATGGCTTATAGGCTCCTATGTCCAAAATTTGATGGGGTGGATTTCAGAGGATGGATATCCAAACTAGAACAATTCTTTGAGGCGAAAGCAGTTCCGGATGATGCGAAGATACGGTTGGTGATGCTCCATCTAGAAGGAAAGGCGTTGCAGTGGCATCAATTTTTACTTAAACATCACAAAGATCTCCATCGGTGGGATTGGCAGCAATATCTGGAGAAACTGAAGGAGCGTTTTCACCCGAAGCTTTTGAAGACCCATTCTCAGAGTTGTTAGCCTTAAAGCAAACAGAGACGGTGGAACTATATTACGAGGACTTCATCGGGCTAGTTAACCAGGTATAACTCCCTGATCATTACATTTTGAGTGTTTTCAAAAATCATCTGAGAGTGGAGATTAGTCAATACTTGAAGTTGCTAGAACCTAAATCTCTGATAGAGGCGTATCATATGGCAAAGAGGTTAGAAAACATCTTCTTTCCGGCCACTAAACGCCCTGTTCTGACCTCAACCAGATCCGCACCCCTTCCTATTTTGAGTATCCCTCCTCGACCAAGCTTTAATCCTGCTAAGAGTATTGCTCCTGCTAGTGTTGTTTCTAATTCTACTTTCAACACTAAGTCCTCTATGATTCATAGTCCTGCAAGCAGCTCCAGTATTAATAAACCAGTGAGTACCGAGGGTAACAAAGGTGGAGGAAGATTGTTGTCATCTGCAGAGATAGAGGAAAGGAGGCGTAAGGGATTGTGTTTCTGGTGTGCTGCTAAATACACACCAGGATACAAGTGTCCTAGGACTCAATTATTTCAGATTTTGGTGGAAGGTGTTGAAGAAGAAGGAGAACCTGAAGTATTTTTAGATTGCGAAGAAGTTATGGAGGGACGACCACATGAAGGACCTAAGGAAGAAGACCTAATTTTATCACTACATGCACTATGGGGGGCTGACAATTTAAAGACGATGAAGATACAAGTGCAATTAGGAGGGATTAAATACATAGCTTTGTTTGATTCGGGGAGTACTCACAATTTTGTGAGTCTTGCCGTAGTAAAGAGGGCTGGTCTGAAGGTGAGACAACAACAATTACTGAAGGTTGTAGTTGCGGATGGGAATAAATTAGAAACTAAAGGGGAATGTATAGAGGTTTGCTGGGAGACTCAGGGGCATATTTTTATCACAAACTTTTTGGTCTTGCCCATTAAAAGTTGTGATATTGTTCTTGGGGTGCAATGGCTGACTACATTGAGGGCGATTCAGTGGAACTTCAATTGTTTGGAAATGAATTTTCATCATAATAACCAACTGGTGGTGTTAAAAGGATGCAGACCCGAACCACTAACAATCGTGGAATCAAAACCATGTGAGAGGATTTTAAGGGGCCATCACAGAACTTCAAATGCTACTATATTACTCTTGAATGCACAAGTTCGCATGAAGGAGGACATGGGAGGGTTACCAGCAGATTGTCAAAAGTTGCTGCAAAGATATGCAGATGTGTTTGGTGAACCCAGACAGTTACCTCCTAGGAGAAGTCACGATCACAAGATACCTTTGGTTGATGAAAATACGGTGGTGAAAGTGAAGCCTTATAGGTACCCAGTCTCGTAAAAAAAATGAGATTGAAAGGATGGTAAAAGAGATGCTGGAAGCAGGGATCATCAGGGACAATAACAGCGCTTTCTCCTCGCCCATAGTTATGGTTAAGAAGAAGGATGGGTCTTGGAGAATGTGCGTCGATTAAAGAAAATTAAACCAGTTGACTGTGAAGGATAGGTTTCCTATGCCTATAATCGAGGAGCTTTTGGATGAGTTGGGGGTTGCAAAGGTTTTTTCTAAACTTGATCTTAGGTCGGGCTATCATCAAATTCGAATGTGGGACTCCGACATACACAAGACAACCTTTAGGACCCATGAAGGCCACTACGAATTCATGGTGATGCCTTTTGGTCTAACCAATGCACCGACCACGTTTCAAAGTTTAATGAATCAAGTTTTCCGGCAACAATTAAGAAGATCCGTATTAGTCTTTTTCGATGATATATTGGTCTACTCGGTAAATTGGAGTGCTCACCTTCAACATCTTCAAGAGGTTTTTCAGCTCTTAAGAGACCATAAGCTGTTCGCAAAACTTAGCAAATGTTGCTTTGGAGCTCAACAAGTGGATTATTTAGGATACGTGATCTCTTCTGGGGTTATTTCCATGGATCCAAACAAGGTAAGAAGCATTAAGGAATGACCTGCTCCAAATGGTGTGAAGGAATTAAAGGGATTTTTGGGGTTGTCCGGATACTACCGAAGATTCATCAGGAATTATGGAACTATTGCCAGGCCATTAACAAATCTACTAAAAAAGGGAGGATGGAAATGGTCAGCAGGGGAAGAGCAAGCATTCGACAGATTGAAAGAGGCCATATGTTCTGCACCAGTTTTGATGCTTCCAGATTTTCAAGAGGATTTTATTGTGGAGGCAGATGCATCAGAGATGGGGGTCGGAGTAGTGTTGATTCAAAGGGGAAAGCCACTGGCTTTTTTTAGCAAGGGCTTGGGGATGAGGCACCAAGTTTTATCCGTGTACGAAAAGGAAATATTGGCCGTTTTGCTGGCTGTTAAAAAATGGTCCTCGTACTTGATTGGGAGACGTTTCAAAATAAGAACCGACCACCAAAGCCTCTGATTTTTGACAGAAAATCAAGTCATTACACCAGCTCAACAGAAATTGGTCATAAAGATGATGGGTTATGACTACGAGGTGTGTTATAAAAAAGGGACGAACAATGTTGTGGCCGACAGCCTCTCTCGAAGACCTGCTCCTGCTCAATGTTTTCCAATAATTATCAGCAGAATATCTACTGAAAAAATGGAAAGGGTAAAGGATTCTTGGAAGCATGATGATAAACTTCAAAAAATAATCAAAGAACTGGAAAGAGGTACTGGGAGACATTCAAAGTATAAATGGGATGGTCAGAAACTAACTAGAAAAGAGCGATTGGTGGTAGGAAATGACCAACAACTAAGGGATGAGTTGCTGGATTTTTTTCACAGTAGTGCAATGGGTGGCCACTCAGGATCTCACGCTACAACTAAGAGGATAGCAAGTACCTTTTATTGGAAGGGGCTCAAGAAAGATGTTAGAAAGAAAATCAGAGAATATCGAATTTGTCAACAAAATAAAGAAGATTTAATCCACCCGAGGGGGCTGCTACAACCATTGCCGATCCCAGATAACATATGGTCCTCAATAGGAATGGACTTTATTGAGGGACTTCCAAAATCCGGAAAGAACGATACTATCCTAGTGGTGGTCGATAGGCTCACTAAGTATGGCCATTTCCTCAGCTTAAGCCATCCTTTTACAGCAAGAGATGTGGCTCAATGTTTTCTGGAAAATATTTTCAAGCTCCATGGGCTTCTGAGTAACATCGTATGTGACCGGGATAAAATATTCATGAGTTCCTTTTGGCAGGAATTATTCAGGGGGTTAGGAGTTCAAATTAACCCATCTACCGCTTATCATCCAGCCACCGATGGGCAAACCGAAAGGCTAAATAAGTGCCTAGAAACTTATTTACGTTGCATGATCGGTGAGAGACCAAAGGATTGGGGGCAGTGGCTGCATCTAACCGAATGGTGGTACAACACCTCATTTCACTCGGCCATTCAATCCACTCCTTTTCAAGCACTGTATGAGCAAGCTCCTCCCACTCATGTACCTTACATGGCTGGGGATTCAAGAGTGGACTCGGTGGATCGTAGCCTTCAAGTTCGAGAGGCAGCACTTAAGATGCTCAAGTTCCATTTGAAACGTGCTCAAGATAGAATGAAGATGCAAGCGGATAAATTGAGGACTGAATGTGAATATGCTCTGGGGGAATGGGTTTATCTGAAATTACAGCCTTATAGACAACAGAGTGTGAAGCAACGAAGCTGCCAAAAGTTAGCTCCCAAATGGTTCGGGCCTTTTCTTATCAAGGCGAAAGTGGGACAAGTAGCTTATGAGTTGATTTTGCCACCTGAATCCAAGGTTCAAAATGTATTTCACGTTTCACAGCTCAAAAAACATATTGGTAATGCACCTCATCAATCGGACTTGCCAATTATCGGCCCTGATGGTGGGATAAGTAAAGAGCCAGTCAAAATCTTGGATAGGCGAATGGTGAAGAGAGGCAATCGAGCAATTACAGAGGTTTTGGTCGAATGGACAAATTCTTTCCCGGAGGACGCAACTTGGGAACCCCTGCATCAACTAAAGCTGCAATTTCCTGACTTCAATCCTTGAGGTCAAGGATTGGTTTTAAGGGGCCGGCATTGTAAGGAACTTCTGAAGATAGCCGTTGGAGAGCCATTTGGTTTTATCTATTTTATTTCTGTTATTTTATTTTAATCTGTTATTAATGTTTAATGATACGGTGCGTATCAAGGAGGGGTCCTGGATGGCAAAAACGCTGTCGTTTCTTAGAGAATGGGGTATTATCTGTACCGAAGAACCCTAGTCTTCTTTATGGAATATGATATGAGAATTTTCTATCTTTTCTCCTGTTTCTTCTGAAAAACTCAGTCTTCCTCAATCTTCTTCTGCTGTTTATTTTCTGTTGATTTGATTCAGTATCTTACATTATGTTGAATCAAAAATATATTAAATTTGGGTTAGGTCGGATCAAAATTTTAAAATTATAATTGGGACAAGGCACACGCAATTGTCATCCCTATTTCATAACAAGTTTTCTTGTTTGCTCTTGTAACATGTATCTTTTTTCTTGAGAAATAAATTTATCGTTATCCCTATATTTAACGTTTATTCAGTTTTCTAATTATTCAATCTTTACTTTGACCCTCGTTAGACTCTCCCGATAAATATCCGTAATTATCATTTATAAGTCACTTTTAAATTATAACAAAGTTGATCGATTTATCAACGTACCGTCATCATTATATTCATATATCTGAACTAAATGAATTAGTATATAATCAATGCATGGACAAGGAAGGACCGGGAGATCTAACATCGCTTTCGGCAAACCAAACCAGTAAGTCGTTGTCTTGCCTAAAATGGTAGCTCCTTGTCCATTGCTTTTCCAAGGGGATTTGGAGTGTTTCACACGTCCGAAACACACAGGCACAGGCAGAGGCAGCAGAGGAGTATGTTTCAGGATCTTGTCAAATTGACAACCGGGTGGAGTCGGCTGCACGTCTAAACTGATAACACCAGCAACCATCATCAGTCTTAACGACCACTCACACTTTACTTGCACATTCTACCCATCTGCCTCTACCTTCAAGACAAAACAAAACTACAACCACAGTTTGTTAGGATCTGACATGACATGCCCCCTTGGTCATTCAAGCTAACTTGTTTCGGTTTTTACTCGCTTTGGGTCCACACTCAGTCTCTTAATTACCTTGAGGAACATATATATATAGGCATCTAAGAGACAAAAAGGTTCATATTATTAAAGATTAACCAATTGAGTAAAAAATAAGGATAGATTATAATCCATTAGACTGAGACAATTTAGACACAATTAAATGTGTGCTGAATTGAAATTTAAGCAAGAGAGTATTTATATCGAGAATGATTGGTTCAAGTGATAAATAGATTGGTTCCGTTTAAGTAGGTCTCGTGTTCAAGGTGTTGTGTATGTAAAAAAATCTTTGCGGGAAGACTCACCCACCAAAACTAAGTGTGAGATGCAAATCGATTCAAATTAGTCAAGATAAAGCCCTTCAACATAAAAAATAAATAAATCTAAATATTGGAATAGAGTTGTTTAAAAACTATATTTTATCAAAGATATGGTATGGTTGAACAAAAATATTTTATGTAAAAAAATATTTAATGATTGAACATAGTAAGAATGATAAAAAAAATTTTTTTATACAAATTCACTAGTCTCATAGTTGATTCTTAAACAATGATTTTAGCTAACTTGTAACACTAACTCAATTAGTATTTTATATTATGTATATAGATAATAATTAATCCATAAACATCCAAACAATAATATCTTTATCCTTAAAAAAATAATATGTTTATGTTTTATACTAGAGATGGAGGGCCCAAAGGCATAGGTTTATTTCACTGGATATTTTTTTTCATCTCCGTTTAGTATACTCTTATGATTTAACATTAAAAATTATTAAAAAATTAATTTTTTAATCATAAACTTAAATCTTAAATTTTAAATCATACCTAATATGTTTTAAAAAGTATATTTTATTTTAATTTTTTTAAATTTTAACCTTAAACCCTAACCTAATTTTACTATAGGACATAAATAGTCTAAGAAAACTAGAGGATTTCTATTTTATGTCATTAATCCTCAAGTATTTGATAATTTTGTTTTAATAATAAATCCTTGTTAATATGGATAAAAATCCTCTACCTTTTTATCATGTATCCAATCATGCTTCATATTAAAAATTAAAATTAAATTTTAAACCTTAACCTTTATTTTTTATATCCAAAACCCTAAACCCTACCCCTAAAAAATACATCATACCCCTATTTCCTTAGACTCTAAACCTTCTAATTTAAAGCAAAAACACGAATAAATACATAAAAAATAGACGATTTACGTCATGTTAATATAATTATTAAACAATCTATCATTCTAAAATTAAACCCATAAAACATCATCATGCACCTATCATATTTTCAAAATTTCTAATTATTCACTAACCACTCCATAATTACAAACTTGATGATTTCTTTATAACAACGCTTCCCTCCACGCCAACGTCCCCCAAAACATATTCATTAGTCACTATAATGCTTCTATCGTCCACTCACCCTCTTCCCCTTTTCTTTATCTTCATTCTTCATAACTTTCCGCCGTGTACGGAGGCAAGACTAGTGCCGGAGTTCCCGTTCAGGGAACTAACTGTCTCAACTGTCGATAACTACAATAGATTCCTCAGTTCCAAGAAAGGCAGCCGTGTCAATGGTTTATCAGAGATAAAGAAATACATAGGATCACTAGATTACAATCTATCGTCTCCTACGTTGCATGCGACGAAGAACTACGTGTATTTTCCGGGGAAACCTCGATGGGCACGGCGGATTCCGATGGCACTAACGTATGGATTTTCACCTGACAATTCAATCCATTACTTGAGCTCATCTGATATAAGGAGAACTTTTAAACGAGCTTTCTCGAGATGGGCATCAGTCATTCCGGTCAGTTTCGTGGAAACAGACGATTATGGCTTCGCCGATATCAAGATAGGGTTCTACACCGGTGATCATGGAGATGGGGAACCGTTTGATGGGGTGTTAGGGATCCTCGCCCACTCGTTTTCACCCGAGAGTGGGAAGTTTCATCTCGACGCGGCCGAGACATGGGCTGTTGACTTGGGGGTGGAGAAATCGGAGGTAGCCGTCGATTTGGAGTCAGTGGCGGTGCATGAGATCGGTCATTTGCTAGGTTTAGCTCATAGTCCTGTGAGAACTGCTGTTATGTATCCGAGCTTGAAACCTAGAGAAAAGAAGGTTGATTTGTCGATTGATGATATACAAGGAGTGCAATCTCTGTATGGATTAAACGCTAATTTCACAATTGGTTCTTTGTTGGAATCCGACACTTCTGCAAATCAGGACAGTGGTTTGAGATTTGAACCATCTTTGTTGGCCATGTCAATGTTCTTGGCAGCTTCTTTCTTCTGCATATAATCCTTTTTTTCTTTCAAATTTACAAGGTGGTCGGCTTTTGATCTTGTGGTCAGTATTCCATAGTATGAGCTAGGATTAATCCAAACCCTTGAAATAGGATACAATAGATTCATAAAATGAAAGTCCAAAAACCAATGGGAAGCTTCGTGGGTGTATTTTTTTTCTTTTTATTTCTTAAATTTATAATGTTCGATATTCATACGAGTCTCTTTATATTCAAAGTCGAGTTGAACAAATTTTTTCATCCTTCGTATCATATAAAACAAAACTTATATGTACGTTTTTTTAATGAGATGGGGGAATTGTCATTATATGTTTCGTTAAAAATCTCTGTAACGTAGACGGATGAAAAAGAGTACGTATGATATAAATAAACAAACAAAAAGGAAAAACTCTACAAGATACCGATAAAAGAACACTGAAATAAAAAACATCATGCGATAAGTCATGAGGCAAAACGTGTGGAGAGATGGTAGGGAGTGCCATCACGATCACGAATAAGTTCTTTACTTTTAGGTCAACCTAATTGTGCTACTGTGCCTGCAACTGCTGTTTAAAAACCTTTCACAATCAAAACCATTTTTATCCGATTGGATGATACTAATTTCTTGCTCTGGCAGCAACAAGTTCTTTTCACCATTGAAAGCTCCGCTCTAGATGATCATGTCGATGGTACTTTAATGTTTCTGCCGCAATACATTCTTGGTCAAGGGGGTGGTTTAGGTTGCTAATCCCGAGTTTCTGTCTTACAAACAACAGGACAATCCGTTGTGTTCTTGGCTTCTCTCTTCTATAAGCTGGTTAATCTTGTCTTCTTTGGTGAATTGCAGAACTGCGTTCGAGATCTGGGAGAAGGCCCAACATGTTCTTTTTTCTTCATTTTCTTCTACAATGAAGATTATGCATCTTCATTTCTCTTTGAGGTGTCTTCAAAAGAAGGATCAAACAATGAGAGAATATAGCCTTACCGCCTGCGTCAATCTATGTTTCAAGACACTTGGAGATTAATGAAGACATGTTTCTGTTCGCTGTAAATACTACCAATGTGCGTGATAAAGAAGATGATGCACAAGTTTTTGCTAAGTTTCATTCTGCAAGGTTACTCCTGCAACAATTGGTAGAACAAGTCAAAGTCTAATGTCTAGTAGTTCTCGGTCTGCCAATAGTGATGTACAAGAAAATCCAGTTTCAGAATCACTGTGCATGAAGATTTCATGCCCAAATGATTGTGGGTCATGGCAAGTTCAAGGTCACAATAAGATGGTACACCGTACCAATAACATGTTAAATGCAAACTTTGACATGAAAGATATGGGATTAGCTGATACAATTTTGGGTATCCAAATAAAACGATCAGCAGAAAGTCTTATATTAACTCAATCACACTACGTGGATAAGATTCTTGAAAAATTTAGCAAGGATGATTGTGGTACAACTATAATTCCTTTAGATCCTTGTTTCAAACTATCTAAGAATAAAGAAGAAAGTATCAATCAAGTGGAATATGCAACTTAATGTATCTCATGAGCTGCACAAGACCAGATATAGCTTTTACTGTAAGCAGTCTAAGCAGATTCACGATTAATCCACGAAAAGATCACTAGAAAGCAATAGTAAAGGTACTGAGGTACCTTAGATATACTCGGGACTAAGGATTGCATTATTCCAAAGACCCTGCTGTCTTAGAAGGATACTCCGATGCAAGTTGGATATCTAACATACAAGATACCAAAAGCACAAGCAGATATGTGTTCACTCTAGGAGGAGGAGTCGTATCATGGAAATCCTCAAGACAAACAATTATAACCAGATCCACAATGGAATCTGAGTTTGTAGCTCTAGATAAAACTGGAGAAGAAGCCGAATGGTTAAGGAAAATTCTTGAGGATATCCCTGAATGGGAAAAACCAGTGCCCACTATGTGCATATACTGTGAAAATCAAGCAACGATTGCTAGGGCACAAAATTTTATATATAATGGTAAGTTTTGACATATGCGTCGATGACACAACATCGTTAGAAAACTTGTCTTAAATGGAGTTTTCTCTATTGATTTTGTAAGATCAAAGGAGATCCGCTAACCAAAGGGTTAAATCGAGATCAAATTAAGAAAACATCGAAAGGAATGAGACTAAAGCCCATGAAAAATAAAGGCGCTATGTGAAGGAAAACCCTACCTAGTTGACTGGAGATCCCAAGATCTAAGTTCAAAGCGACAACCTAATTGCATAGACCTGTGCGATCACTATGGGGGTTCCCTCCCAGATCTATTCCTATGATGTGAACAGTGATAAAAATTTGGAAGAGGTTAAGCAAAAGCTTTTAATGACCATTGTGTGCTTCGGTAAGCCGAGCAACATAAGTCACCTATGTGAGAGTGAAGTGGGGCCGCTTCAAGAAGACTATTGGGCATAGTTCTTTCATACTCTTGCAGAACCAAGAGATGTCCACGGCCTTAAGGACATACCATGAGAGCTGTATCTCTTGTCAGAAAGATGGATGTGTGAAGTATGTCATAGTTTACACCAACGACTGATAGTTCAAAGACATCGTGTCTACTGATTAGCTAGTAAAATAAATATACTTTCACAAGGGAAGGTTCAAAGGAGGAAACCTACCTATCTTATGCATCTATCAATCGTAGAGCCTATCACCATAATGTGCCAAAAATGTTTTGATAAAATCATCAATTTCATTCATATGGGGGATTGTTGGAAAAATAGTGGTATGTGGCCATCATTGGAGCATATTTTGAACAAGTAAAGATAAGGTTTTGAATAAAGAAATGGTTGATTCCTATTCTACGCCGTGAGATCTTTACAACGGTAGCTCATACGCTCAATATCGTTGAGTGGTGAATGAGAAATTGATGCTCAAAGTAGGAAGGTCAAGAACAAAATATGGAATGAGAAACCCCTTTATCCACATTGATAGGATAAATGATATGAGAGTTGTTTATATACAACCACCCATAATGAAGTCATTGAATGACTCTAGATAATACTGTGCCTCGCGCGCAGGGAGGGGGGTGCAAATCCAATTCCATTCGGGTTAGGGCACACCCGCACGACGTGGGCGACGCGAATGTCCGGACCGGTAGGGCTTTTCCGAGGCCTATGGATATTTTACCCGTTGTGCATATTTTTCTTTATTTTATTTTTTGAAAATATCCAGAAAAAAAATATTAATTCAAAATTATTTTGAATTAATTAGCAGTTGACTGCTCTAGTTATTTAAAGAAATAATTGTCAAATATGATATTTAATTTGAATTAAAATACCGAATAAATGTCAATAATCTTTAATTTTTCGGATATTGGAAATAATTGGGATTTAATCCCGGATTTCCGGATTGATTGTTAATCCCGGATTTTCCGGAATGAAATTAAATCCCGAATTTTCCGGATTTACATCGGGAAATGGTACCCACTGTTACCCTATAAATATGAGTTGATTTTTTCTGTTTTACTCATCCAAAAAATGATTTCTCTCTCCATTTTCCTCTCTCGGTGATAGGCAAAGATAAGAGCAGTTCGAGAACTCGGCAGAAGTGCTACTGTTCGAAGTTCTTCCAGTTGTTGTATCTTGGGAGACTGACTGCCAAACAACTCGGCACCTTAGGAGTGGTTACAAATCAGTCTTAAGGAAATTGCTGAACGCAGGCCTCAACTTCAATCCGTTTTCAAACAAAAAATCGGTTTGATCTTTATATTTCAAATTTTCATATTCGGTTTTGTTTTTACTAACTGTTTCTTTTTTATAATCGTTTCAGAAGGAAGATTGTATAACAGTTTTTTTCTTGACTCAGTTTAGGATGGATCATTATCTCTACAATGTTAACCTCCCTTTCCATCAACTTGCTCGTCTTCCTCGTCTGAAGTTGAGAATGTGCAGCATTGTCAAGTATCAAGCTCACCCATTATAATCAGCACATGATAACTAGATCAAAAACATGTATTTTCAAACCCAAAATTCTTTACACCAAGGTTGTTTAGGCTGAGCCTAAGAATGTTCAAGCCATGAAAACTGAAGAGTGTAAAGTTGTTGTAGAAAAAGGTACATGGGATTTGGTATTCTTGCCTCCTGATCAAATTCCCATCGGTTGCAAGTGGTTATTCAGGGTTAAATGCAACCCGGATGACATGTTGCACGTTACAAAGCCTGGTTAGTTGCTAAGAGATACTCTCAATTAGCAGGATTTGGTTACAGTGAGACTTACAACTTTGGTAAAATCGATATCATAATTTTTCTTAATTTGGCTCTTAACAAAGGATGGACGCTACGACATATCGATGTCGATAATGCATTCTTAAATGGTGATCTAGTCGAAAAAGTTTACATGAATCAATTGCCTTATTTTGAGCTAGTTGATTCCAATGGTGGTTACTTGGTGTGTCGACTAAAGAATTTATTATATGGCTTCAAACATGTGCCTAGAAACTAGTTTTATCTTGTTCATAATCTCGGTTTTTCAGTATCTTTATCTTTTGACCGTTTGATTTCACTTCGAGTCTCCGTCAATAAGATAAACAGTGAGAACAACCATAACATAATACTATAGATAGAAAGTATGTTAAGATGTATAGAACATCAGTCATATCAATTAATATCTATAGATATGTGAGTTTCTGTTAGTAACAAGTCTATTTATAAATAAGCTTATACATTCTTTAATAAATAAGTTGATTATGAGGGTTTGATTAATCTTTTCAGTTTGTCGTATAGTACTACAAGACGGGTTAGGTCTAGGGTGTTTAACGAGTTAAGTTGTTCGTGAGCTGCTCGAACTCGATTCGATCAGAACTCGATAAATATTCGATCTGGATAGACTCGACTTGATACCTTAATGAGTTGAGCTACTCGTGAGCTGCTTGATCTCGACTCGTTCAAAACTCGATAAATACTCGATCTGGATTGGCTCGACTCGAGCAAAACTCGATAAATACTCTATCTAGATTAACTCGACTCGATACCTTAACGAGTTGAGTTGCTCGTGAGCTGATCGAACTCGACTCATTCAAAACTTGATAAATACACAATTTGGATTGGCTCGACTCGAACTCGACTCGATAAGTTTGCAAGCAGTTCATTAATTTTTTAAAATATTTTTTAGTAATTACTTTAAAATTATTTCATTCAAAAAATAAATCTAAATAATAATTATTAATTTATGAATTATTGCTTTAATTTTAATATGTTAGTTTTACGTATTTATGGACCGTTACTTTTTAATTTAGACTTTAAAAGTGTTTTTATACACTCTTTTGATATTTTTGTTTTAATTTGTTGATTTACGTTAATATTAAGCCTCATATAATATTATTAAATTTCACTTTTAGTTAAAAATAAGGTAAGTTTTTTAGTGAGCTTAACGAGCAACGAGTCGAGTTGAGCAACAAAATATTTTAAAGAGCCCGAGTCGAGCACAATTTTAACGTGCTTAACGAGTAACAAAAATTTTTAACGAGCACGAGTCGAGCAATACCCAACTCACGATCGACTCGCTCGGTAAACACTCCTAGTTAGGTCTCTTATAATTAATGTAAAATATTTAAATTTTAAAATTATTTAAAAAAAATTGGTATCATAAATAAAATAATTTGAGTTAAAAATAATTTTATAATATAATTTGTACGATGAATCAATCAATAAATTAAATAATAAATATTTTATCATCCGTCTCAAAAGAAATTGGATTCTAGGCTTAGTTTGGGTTTCGGCGTCAGCAAATATGGCTTTTTGAAAAGGGAAGTCGGGGCTGCTTTTCCATCGTATATGTAAATATCAAATTTTAAACTCATACAAAATGATAAGATGATACGAATATTTTTTATTATTTACTTAATAGTGGATTTTAACTTATAAAAAATTAAGTTACTAAATTCAAACGATAATATTTTGAATTTAATAATTTTTTTACGAACATTAAACTTTGACCGCTCAATCATTGTGCTAGTATAATTGGTGTTCGAACATGTGACCTTTAAAAATAATAACCGTTTCATTAATCACCGAAGCAAGTTGGTTCGTACTTGTTGCTTTTACATTTTATTTTGGATAATTGTTTTAGTATTTGAAGTAATCTCACCGTATTATATACTATGTTCATTTTTTTCAATCTTTGGCTAACGCACACATATTTACAAATAAAAATATTTAAATTTAAATATTTTAAACATAAACATAATTTCTATTATTTTGGATAATTTAAATGTTATAGAAATAATAGTTGGGAGGACAACTTTGTATTTCATTTGTTAAATAATCATTGATTGGTCACGTGGTTGTTTTGGAAGAAATCAAAATCGTTAAATGAAATTATAAATTAGAACTTTTTATTTCGAGAATATATAAATATTTACTTTGATTCGTAATATCCTGTTAATTGAATCGTATGTATATTAATATTAAATCAATTGAATGCTATAAAATGCTATAATAATAATACCGTTTAACCGTCAAATGGTATCAAAGTACGTTACCTTCTTAGTTAGATGATAAAATTATTTTTAAATTAATAAGTGTTTAATATTTTATTTTGCGATTTATTTATAGTTTTTTATTAATTATTTTGTTCACTAAAATTAAGATCAATTTTATTGTTGGTTGTTGTTAAAAATTAACACCAACTTCAATACTTAATTAATGGTTAATTTAATTTAACTTATTTTATGTTTTTAGTTTAATTAATAATTTTAATTGTGGTTAATAAATGTTAATTAAGTTTAACATTTATTAGGTTCCACTTTGTTGTCTATATAAAGAACTTATATGCGTATTTGTAATACACACCGAAGAAAAATAATAAAGTCTTTTTTTTTTCTATTTGAGCATTTTCTTTCATTCTTTAAATGTTTTGACTGTGAGGTGTTCAACAATTGGTATCAGAGCCTCGTTGAAGATTATTTTAGTTGCTCGGTTAATGCAAAATAGTGCAATATAGTGACGATGCATGTCTAGGAAAGTTCTAACTAGGAAAGACTTGGTATTTGAGTAATTTGAGTGATCTACCTCTCTTTCTTGGGAGCTTACTTGGTGTACGTTACACATAATTTTACTAGTGCATTTATTTTGTTGAAAATCATTTGTTGTCACAATAACAGACATACATGCTGTCGGCGGAATGAGGAAGCTTAACAACGATAATTATAATACATGATCAACTTGCATGATGTCATATATGCAAGGACAAGACCTATGAGAGATTGTCAATGGTAGTGAAAAGGAGCAACCAGAACTAGAGGATGCAAATGACGTGCTAAGAAAATGGAAGATAAAAGCAGGCAAGATAATGTATGCCTTGAAGACAATGGTGAAAGAAGATATGCTGGAGCATATTCGAGATATCAAAACCCCAAATGAAGCTTGGGAAACATTCGCCAAGTTGTTTTCTAAGAAGAACGATACGAAGCTCTAACTTCTAGAGAGCGAGTTGTTGTCTATAAAACAAGGCAATATGACGATTAAACAATACTTTCACAAAGTAAAGTTGTTGTATCTAGAGATTTCTGAGTTAGATCCAGCAACTCCTATTGGTGATACCAGGGTGAAACAAATTATTGTTCATGGTCTAAAGCCGGAGTTTAGGAGTTTTGATGCTGCTGTACAAGGATGATAAACTCATCCGTCACTTGTAAAATTCAAAATATTGTTAGCTGGTCAAGAAACATTAGCTAAACAAATGGGAGATGTCTCATTGAAAAATAAAGAGAGACACTCTATATCTGTGACACCCTCGCCCCGGGTTAGGAGATGGAGGTATCGACCAGACATTTAAACTTATAATTTAGACCACTCTTGAGTTAAATTCTAAAACATTTTGGTAATTTGTAAGTTAATTCAAGACAATTAAATGTAGTACTTACCAATTTTGGGGCTAATTTAAAACTTTTATTTACTTATTCAATTATTCGTTTCGATTCTCAATTTCCATATGATTATCAATTATAATCTCTATTGAACTTGTACTAATCCTTTAACCAATTTTTTTATTCATTAATCATCACCCGTATTGTCTTATTAATCAAGCTTAACTTTGAATTTTAAGATGAACCAATTTAGTTAAGGAGGGATCGATACCCCTATAGTGGTGGTATCGGAACCGGTATCGAACTGGGGTTCGATACTGGTCATAGGCGTTGACCATTTGACTTGTTGACTTTAGGGCAAGACATCTTGGTTCGAACCTGGTATCGATACCTTTTTGCCACTAGAGGCCCCAATACCGAACCATGTATCGAACCGGGCCTTCTTGTTGACTATGGACGAATAACCTGGTTCGATACTGGTATCAAACCAGGGGAACTTGAGGAGCTCACTGCCAAGGTTGGTATCGATACCCAAGCTAGTGGTATCGATACCCCTGCTCGAAATTGGCAAATTTCAAGCCTTTAAACACTTACACACATTTCTAAAGTCCTTCATCTAGTCTCAACTCATCGCTAGACCTTAAGAGACATTAAACATGCTTGGACAACATATAACAATTCACTAAACCTATTCATTTTGGCCAATTCATTATATATTCCAATATTCAAACCATTCTTCACTTAGGAAAATCTTCTTGCCTTATCTTTACTATGGCTACTTAGTAATCATGTTAGTATCCTAAGTTCACAGTCCTAATCACCAAGATAATTGAACCATTTACCAAATGCATGCTTCCAAGCCCAACATACCAACCATAGCCAAGAACTCAAAAGATGCAAGGCTAGCCTACCACGAGCATTATGCCTTATGGATTATATACCAAAATAATTACCAAGCCACATATATATGTACAAACCATGGGACAAACCCTCAAATGCATAGGCTAACAAAACATGCTTACTAATGCCACCATAACTAGGAGTTAATCAAAATACAAGATACCATACTCTAGCTTGCTTGATGTCCTTGCTTGCTAACGAACTCAATCCCGATCTAACTTCTCAACTTGAGGACCTGTTATTTTAGAAAGGAGGAAACAAGAGAGCGTAAGTACTAAGAAGTACTTAGTGAGGTAGCCCTAGTCTAACCATATTAGACGTAAAACATATAGCAATTAACATGCTTAATTCAATCATCATATCAAGATCATGGCATTAAAGATGGCATGCTTCAATTAAGCAAATGAATCAATTCATGGCATTAGTTCTTGCAATGTACAAGTTCAAAAATAACCAATATCATAGGCAATATGCTTTCATGCTTACATTTCTATCATTCCTATCAATGTCATGATCAATATGCTCAAGCTGGCATAGAATCAATGTGCCTATCTTATTACTCATTTTCATTTATCAAGTTCAATAACCACTCAAAACAAGGGCTACACTTAGCCATGTATTCATTTCCAATGTCAATAATCATTTCTCAATCAAGTGCTATTCGTAGCAATAATCACATTTCAATGCTCAATATCAATGGTCAAGTGTCAATGTTTCCCAAGCCAATGCATGTACATACAATTTACATTTAATCTTTAATTTCTCATTTTAGTTTAGTGTATTGCCTTGGTATAGTAGAACTAGGTAAGCGGGTCAACAAGAGTGTCACGAAGACACTAAAGAAGAGTACCACAAAGGCACTAATAAGAGTATCATAAAGATACTAACAAGAGATACTCATGGTATGTAACAACTGGTGACTAACCACCAAATCACGGTACCTATAGTACCAAACAAGAGTACCGAAGTACTAAACAAGAGTGCCAAGTACTAAACAATGAGCTCAAGACCCTAGGCATGTCGTACTACCTATGACCACTATAGACCAAAGCTCAATAACATTTCAATATCCATTTGATCATTATTCGATTCATGTAATCAAGTTCACATTACCAAGAGCAAGTATTCAATACATGCTAATACAATGACAATTATCATGCTTGTATCATTTCATTTATAACAATCTAATTCATTAATCAATGTCAAGTGTTCATAGCACATTTTCAATACATGTACATCATAATAGCAACAACATGTATATCAAGCTATTCAACCAATGTTCACATCATTATATTCATGCTTCATGCATGGTTCGCGTACCTGGAAATCGTAGCCGCGTGTCGTTACTTACCTCGGCATTTCCAAACAATGCATATGTACTAAGCTAGCAATACCAATCTAACCATCAACCAAGGTATCAAACATGTCTTTTACATTAAATCCTCCTTCCCTTATTATCGTATATGTGATTAGTCAATTTACATGACATATCAATTTCAATTAACAAAATATGGTTAGAACCCTAGGTCCTAACCCTAAGGTTTGTCACACTCACCAATTCTCCGAGCTATCAAGGGTTATAGATCACAACCCCTTTGCCTCGTTTCCTCGCTACTTCGACCCTCTCTTGATCTTCGTTAGTTTCTTCTCTCGAGTTATCTAACAATTCATATACAATATCCATTCATCAAGACATATTCAAACATCTATTTCAAATGCTCTTAGGCTTAACAATTATAAACATGTGCATTATGGACAGTTTTGCTACCCTTTAGCGAAACGATCGTATCTCCTAGCTCCGTTGTCCGATTTTAGTACATTTTACCTCGTTGGAAAGCTAAGAGAATAATCTACAATTAAAATTTAACCTTATATTTTAATCCCTAATCGATCATCTCTAGATTTCATTCGAAACAGATCTGGCAGAATTTTTGGGACTGCCCGGGTAACCCTACGGAACAACTTATATCTTTCTCTACCGAACTCAGATTAAGGTTCCGTAAATTTTCACTTAAACTAGGTATACATGAGTATCATTCTTTAAAATTTAAGCTCTAAATTCCTTAAATCCCGATCTAGGGAAATTCTCAAAGTTAGCTACTCGGAATAGCATTTCTAGGCTATTTTCGGCTAACTTCTATTCTAAGTGTCTGAACTTAATCAGAACTATTCTCATGAGTTTTCCAGCACCTTCAAATAACCAACTAACATCAATAATTCCCTTTCCGTCATTATTCGAATCATTTAGCACTCACATATAGCATTTACAAAACCCAAGTTCCAAAACTCCTAATTTTGTGTTCATGCTTCATGAATTTCATAACCCAACAATTACTATCCTTGGTTTAGGCTTCAAATCACCCTAATCTAACACAATGCATCATATAACATTAAAAATCCCAAATTCTCAAACTTTAAAATTTTCGGTTTAGGAAAAAAGGCTTACTAATGTATTTAGGCTTGATTCCTTAACTCAATTTCCTACTCATACATGAATTTCCAAGCCTTCCTTGCTAAACCCCATGGAGAAAATTTCTCTATTCTCCCTTTTAATCTTTGTTGTTGTCGTGGCAATGGGGAAGAAGGAGAGAAAATTTGGCTCTTTTTGTTTGTTTAATGTTAAGGGTGAAAGGACCACTTTGCCCTTAATAAAATATCTAGTGTTGGTTTATTACTACGGGTGGTTTAGGGAATTTAGACCTTTGTCATGCAATCTTCTAGTTTCTAATCTAATTTAATTTGGTCCTTTCCTTAGCTCAATTCATCACATATTTCTCTTTAATTTACCATTCATTCGAACTAAATTATTAACTCGATTTTTGGGGTGTTACAATATCAGTAAAGGCAAGAGAAACTTCAAACAGCGTGACAATGGTGGGTTCATTAGAAATCAAGGAGAATAAATCTCTTATGAAAGAAAAAGTTCCAAAAATTAGAACAACTAAAAATTTGATAGAAAATGTTATAATTGTGGAAAGAAGGGCCATATGGCCAAATCCTGTTGGTCAAAGAAGAAATATGTGGAAAGTAATGTTGTTACTTCCAATAATGAAGAAGAATGAGAAGCAGAAGTATTCTTTACGGTAGAAGAGGAAGAGCTAGCTTTTACGGAGACTATGTAAGACAAAATTGATTATGCCAATGAATGGATAGTTGACTCTGGTTGTTCGAATCATATGAATGGTGATAAAGAAAAATTACAGGACTTATCTAAATACAAAGGAAATCGTGTGGTGGTCACAACAAATAACTCCAAGTTATCAATAGCTCATGTTGGTAACACGATGGTCTCTCCTCAAAATAATAACACTAAAATGGTACTTCAAAATGTCTATCATGTGCCAGGGATGAAGAAAAATCTTCTTTTTGTAGAACAGTTAACATCTTCGGGCCATGTTGTTCTATTTGGTCCACAAGATGTAAAGGTATATCAAAATTTCGATATCAAAAAGGAGCCGATAATGAAAGGGAGGAGATTAGAGTCTATCTATGTGATGTCTGCGAAAACTACATATATTGACAAAACAAAAAAAAAATGAGACAACGGACTTGTGGCATATGCGACTAAGTCATGTCAGTTACTCCAACCAAGACGTGATGATGAAAAAGTCAATGTTAAATGGACTTCCAAAACTAGAGGTGAGAAGAAACACTATATGTGCGGGTTGTTAATATGGAAAAATACATCAACTACCATATGAGGAGTCAAAGTATAAAGCAAATGAGCCATTAGATTTAATTCACTCTGATATTTTTGGACTTGTTAAACAAACCTCTATCGGTGGGATGAAGTGTATGGTGACTTTCATTGATGATTTTTCCAGATATGTATGGATCTATTTTATGAAGGAAAAATCTGAGACTCTTTCAAAACTCAAAGAATTTAAAGGGATCGTGGAAGCAGAACTTGACAAAAGTATTTGTTGGCTATATACAGATAATGGAGGAGAATACACTTCAGATGAGTTTACAAAATTTCTTCAAGAGTACCAAATACGCCGTCAATTCACATGTGCTAACACTCTATAACAGAATGGTGTTGCTAAAAGGAAGAATAGATATTTGGTAGAAATAGACCAAAGTATGCTTCATGCAAGAAACGTTTCAAGTCATTTTTGGCCAAAGGCAATAAAAATTACAACTTACGTGATCAACAGACTTCCTCAACAAAGGTTACGTTTTCTTTCAACTTTTGAAAAATCATGGAAAATGAAACCAACGGTTAGCTATTTTCAAGTTTTTGGAAGTGTTTATTATGTATTTGTGCCTAATCATTTACGTAGAAAAATGGACAAGAAAGTTGTTAGGTGTATTTTGGTAGGGTACGACAACAAAAAAGGGTGGAAATGTTGTAATACTACAACTGGAAAATGTTACGTGTCTCGTAATGTGGTGTTTGATGAAACATCTTCATGTTGGTCCTCCGATAAAGAGTTATTTCCAGACTCAGATGATCTCAAGAGAGAATTGCAATCTTCCAAAGTTCAGTTGAGTTTAGATGAAACTGAAGTCATCGATGAAGTTGATGAAGAAGACGCAACTCAGAATCCATGGCAATCTGGTGTTCACCAGTAACTAGTTGAAGATGGTGAGTCTAATGAAAGAGAAGAACCAACGCCAGTTAAAAGATCAACAAGGATCAGAAAGTTAAATCCTAAATATGTTAATTCTGTTGTAGTAGAAAAGATGATACAAAAGAGCCAAACGCTTTTGAAGAAGCTTCTCAAAAAGCTAATAGATTGAAGCCATGAGAAATAAGATTGGTACACTAGACCAGAATCAAACTTGGGAGTTTGTACCAAAGCCAAGAGATGTAAAGCCTATTTCTTGTAAATGGACCTACAAGATAAAACATCGTACAAATGGACCGATTGAGAGGTACAAGGATCGATTGATAGCTAGAGGATTCTCTCAACAATATGGGTTAGATTATGATGAAACATTTAGCCTAGTGGCAAAGCTTACAACTGTTCGAGTCCTACTAGCACTGAAAGCCAACAAGGATTGGATGTTATGGCAAATGGATGTGAAGAATGTATTTTTACATGGGAAGCTAGATCGAGAGATTTACATGGACCAATCGACTGGTTTTTAAAGTCGAGATCATCCTGAGTATGTATGTAAGTTTCGAAAGGCGTTGTATGGGTTGAAACAAGCACCTAGAGCTTGGTATGACAAGATTGCTGAATTTCTAACTCATAGTGGCTATTTTGTGGCTCATTCAGATTCTAGTTTTTCGTGAAAGCAACTGAAGGAAAACTAGCTATTGTGCTAGTATACGTAGATGATTTAATCATCTTTGGTGATTTTGAGAATGAAATTCTTTGAACCAAGAAGAATTTATCAGTTCGCTTCCAAATGAAAGAATTGGGTCAACTCAAACATTTTCTTGGTCTAGAGATTGATCATCCTGATGAAGGAATTTTTCTCCATCAAAGAAAATATTCCTGTGATCTATTGAAAAAGTTTGGAATACTCAATTGCAAGCCAATTTCTACACTGATGGAACCAAATACCAAAATTTGTGCTAATGAAGAGAAAAATTTAGAAGATGATACGATGTACCGATAACTAGTTGGTAGTCTTATCTACTTAACTTTAACAAGACCAAATATTTCTTTTGCAGTTGGTGTTGTGAGTCGATACATGCAAAATCCAAAGAAGACTCATTTGAAAGCAGTTTGACAAATTATAAGATATGTGAAAAGTACCATCGGTCATGGTATTATGTACAAAAAAATGGAGATTGCAAGCTAGTTGGCTATTATGATGTTGACTATGCAGGTGACCATGATACACGACGTTCAACTATAGGGTATGTATTTTTACTTGGATCTAGAGCAATTTCCTGGTGTAACAAGAGACAACCTACTGTTTCTTTATCAACCACTAAAGTAGAGTACGTGCACCGGCAATGGCAGCTAAAGAGAGGACTTGGCTTTTGCAATTGTTGAAGGACTTGCATCAACAAGTGGAATTTTCAGTTACCTTATACTATGATAACTTGTCAGCCATACGTTTAGCTGAGAATCCAGTTTTTCATGCAAGAACTAAACATGTGGAGGTGTATTATCATTTTCTTAGAGAAGAAGTCTTGCAGAAAGAAATCAAGCTTGAACATATGAAGACTGAAGATCAAGTGGCAGACATGTTCACAAAAGGCTTGAGTGGTAACAAAATCGAAAGTTTCTACTGTTAGCTCAACATGAAAAGCAAAATGAATGTTGGTATTGAGGGGGTGTTAAAAATCAACACCAATATCAATACTTAATTAATGGTTAATTTAATTAAACTTATTTTATGTTTTTAGTTTAATTAATAGTTTTAATTGTGGTTAATAAATGTTAATTAAGTTTAACATTTATTAGGTTCCACTTTGTTGCATGTATAAAGAACCTACATGCGTATTTGTAATACACACCGAAGAAAAATAATAAAAAGTCTTCCTTCTTACATTTGAGATTTTCTTTCATTCTTTAAATGTTTTGATTATGGGGTGTTCAACAGTTGTTATTTATGTGTCCATCATATTGATCACCTAACCATCATGATTAGTTTTCCCATCATTCTATTATTAAAAATCGATCAACGTCTTGTAAAACGTCACAATTATCAAAAATGGTTCCTTCTAACGATTTATGACGAATAACGAACAACGTGTGAGTTGTTCAATATGAGAGGAGGGGAGTTTCATTCCGTTGTTGGTAACGCGACCAACGCCGACGAGAGTGATCGGATTCTAGAGTTTATGGATTTTAGGAACTATTTTAAGAATATTTAAAAATTCTAAAATATATATTTTTTTATTTATTTTAATATATTTAATTTTTTTAGAAATGACACGTGTCTTTTAACAATAAGAATTAACTAAAAACTTTAAATAAGTTTTAAAATAAAATATTAAATACTTATTTAATTCAAAAAATAATTTGAACACCTAACTAAAAAATATAATTTAAGTATTTATTTATCGAATAATAATAACCACCGGATATAGTTTTTTTTGTTGATTGATTGAAACCTTAGGTATAATTCACTACTCTAAGTTGAATCTCATCCAGTATGGTCACACTACAGAGGATTTAAACAAATAAATAAACAAACATTATTCTATAGCGCATCATGTTTATGGGCACATGCCTAAGCACGTGGCATGCTGTTATTTAGGGATCAACGCACGTGATTCCATGTCCATAGCTCTTCCACCGATGCCGAAGCTGAAACCTTACCCATGGCCTGTACTTTAAGTTTCATTAAATCAATAATCATTTATTATATTATATTTTTTATATATCATTATAATTATAATAATTTTCCCATGTGCACAGGAAAATTAAAAATTCCCAGTTTTGTTTTCTGTAAACAAGTAGCATAATTGCATGCAAAAAATCATTTTTTTCAAAAAAATATTAAAAAAAAAAACTTTAGAAAAAATGTACAAAGAGGTGCAATGTACGGGGAGTGTACTTCTTTCCATAATTGCATGCATTTGTTGGTTTTTGAAAAATATTTTTTTATTATTTAATTTAAAACATTCATTATTTGAAGCTGAGAAGAGCTATTTAATTATGGTCTTAAAGAAATAAAGTTATTTAATTTACTCACGTTAATTAATTTAAATTAATGATTTAATAATTTAATTGATACGTATTTTATTATGTATAAAAAATTAAGGATTTAATTATTTTTTTTCAATAATTAATGGATTTAAAGCCTTTTTATTCTGTGTAAACATAGTCACGTGTTGCTCTTTTTCTTTCTTGGGACGTTAGGTTTAGAAACGTACTGCTTGAGCTGGATAGCTTCGAGGCGATTCAGATTCTTCGATCGGATCTAGTGGCGGATCATTCAGGTATAATATATTCGTCGTAATGATAATAAAGTTGCGGTTGCACCGGCTAGAAATATTAATGTCGATTGTTTCGAGTTATATTTTCTCGTCGAACCAACAGATTGGATTCTCCGGTTCCTGCACGAGTATTATAGGTTTGAGTGAGGAAGCTTTCTGCATTTTATGTTAGGATATTGTTAGTAGGTTGTTGATATTGTTCTTTTCGTTCATACACATATTTTTTTCTTAATTTAAATTTAAAAAGGGTTTTAATTATATATAATAATACCTCGTGTATCATTTTTTATCTATAAAATCATATCAGTTTTACAAAAAAATATATATAACTAGAGGCATTTATCGAGTTAGCATGTCGTGAGTGTTTCGAAATTGATTCGATAAAAGCTCGATTTACATTGACTCGATTCGAGACATTAAAGAATTGAGCAAAGTTTAAACTCAACTTGATAAATACTCGAATAACTCGTTAATTTTTTAAAATATTTTTAATAATTACTTTAGAATTATTTCATTAAAAATAAATAATAATAATAATAATAATAATTAATTTGTAGATTGTTACTTTAGTTTTAATATGTTAATTTGATGTATTTGAGGATTGTTAGTTTGAAATTTAGACTTTGAAAGTGCTATTTTCATTTTTTTAGTTAGTTTTGTTAATTTATGTTAATATTAATCCCATATAGTATTATTAAATTTTACTTTTAATTAAAATAAGATAACTTTTTTAGTAAGTTTAACGAGCAAGAGTTGAGTTGAGCAACATTTTTTTTAATGAGCAACGAGTTGAGTCAAACAACAAAATTTTTAACAAGAACTAATCGAATACTACTCAACTCATGATCGACTCACTCAATAAGTAGTTAAGTACCCCCTATATCTAACTTTACTCAAATATGTTTTATAAAATCATGTAAATAAAAGTTCAAACTCGAAAAATGACTAAAAATCTTGTGTCCCTTAATCATATTTTATTTTATATCCCTTATTTAAAAAATTAAAAATTAAATTATAAACCAAAACTTTAACTATAATCCTTAATCTTGAATCCTAAAGGTATAAAGATAATTTTAACCCTTAACGTTTATAATTTTTATCGTTTTGGCCCTTATTCTTTTTTTTTTGGGATAAATTTAGCCCTTAACCTATATCTTTTTGACAAATAACTTATTTTTTAACCACTATGATAACTGGACCGTTAAAAATCTAACAACAATGACATGTCATATGCATATGATAATATATTTTAAATGACATGACATCTAACCTATCAAATACATATATATATATATAATACAATTTTATTCTAATATAAAATATAGAACAATTAAAATTCAAATAAAATATAAAAAATAATTAATTCTAAAATAAAATGCTACTAAATATTCTCAATCTTAATTAATTAATTTTTAAAATATTCTCAACCCTAACTACGATAGAATCAAAATCCTGAAATCAAAAATTTTATAAAAAAAATTATTTTTACTACCGGTGCTTGAGATATTTTCACCTAATCAATTAAATCACAGTTCTATGAGTGTAATTATTGTAATAAAAGCTATGAAAAATTATGTTACTATTCTAACACTATTGATGCTACATCCCCACCTAATCCAAACATTTCCTTTCTCCATTACTAATTCTTTATATTATCACCAACAAATACGCGGGACAACATTTCTAAGTTTTCAAAACTTGAAAGATTTTTTATTAGTTCAAAACATATTAAAAAAATACTACTAATAAAGGATTGAAAATGAAAATAAGAAGGAAGTAAAAAAATATTAAAATTTAATTAATCGATTATTTGATTTAATAATTTAAAATCGAACCCGATTTTACACACGGCATGAGAGGTAAGAATGGGCATACAATAGCCGCTGCTCACTCCTTGCACGTTCCACTGTCCCCTTCTCCACTCCATATATCATTCCCTCATCTTCTCTTCCCTCCATCTCCCTTCTCAGCCTCGGTCCTGAAACTCAGCTGAACAAATACTATCACTTTCTTCTGGTTTTGAGGGAGGGAATAACAGAGAAAGAGAAGATGGATTTGTATGGGGTTTCGGCTCCGGATGTGTTTCATATCGATGATCTTTTGGATTTGTCCAACGAAGAGCTTTTTTCATCAGCTTCTACTTCAACCAATAATGAATCTTTCCCTACTTCTGAAACCCCTTCCAGTTACGCCTCCGCCTCCTCTTCCTCCGCCTTTCATCCCTCTTTCTCCAACAATGACTTCGCCCACGACCTTTGTCTTCCTGTAATGGTTTCGTTTTTCTACGTTCTTCTTTTTTGTTCTTCTTTGTATGATTGGGATTATATGATTTTTTTTTTCATTTTCAGAGTGATGATGTGGCCGAGTTGGAGTGGTTGTCGCAGTTCGTAGATGATTCATTCAGTGACTTCCCGGCGAACTCGTTCACCGGAACGCTTAACCCTCGGAATGACCACTCGTCGTTTTCAAGCAAAGTTTGGAGCAAGCGTTCCAGAGCGGCACCAGCAACTTCGAAGACGAAAAGGGAAGTTCAGCGTCATGCATCTCCGTCGGCAGATGGAGGGGTTCGACGATGCACACACTGCGCGTCGGAGAAAACGCCGCAGTGGAGGACGGGACCATTAGGACCCAAGACGCTTTGCAACGCTTGTGGGGTTCGGTATAAGTCGGGTCGTCTCGTGCCTGAGTACCGACCTGCTGCGAGTCCAACTTTCGTGCTAACACAACACTCGAACTCGCACCGGAAGGTACTGGAGCTGCGGAGGCAGAAGGAGGTGTCGAATTCAAGACAGCAGCAAGAGCAAGAATACCGCCGCCACCAGCAGCAGCAGCAGCAACAACAACAACATGACTTTGAGGTGTGCTAAAATCTTAGTGTTGTTTACTGTAATGACGTTCAAACGTGTCGTACGTGTCTTGGTTTACCTTTTGATCGCCTCTTTTATTTATTTTGAGCTTATATGAACTATTTTGTACGAATTTATAAAGTAGACAAAAGGTGATTAAATATTTACTTGGCCTGGAAAGTAAAATTTAATCATAATATTAAATTACGATTATAATCACAGTTATAATTATAGTATTATAAAATATTTTAAAATTATTGCTATATTACGTCACGGACGTAATTTATTATTAGAACTGCCCATTGGTTGCTTACTTGAAGTCTGGTCTAAAGTTCTGACTTTGCGGGAGACTACTAAACGAGAGTGCCTTTCCACGTGATGCACCGCCACGAATATTCTCTCTCCTACTAAAAAAGGGTTTTGTTTTCACATGGACATGGACATTGAAAGAGAGAGAAGCTACTTAGAGTGGAGTGAACTCAACAAGATAAATAGGATAAGGTAGAGGGAATTGAAGTATATAAATGAACAAAATTCTTTTATCCTTTTTGAGTTCTTATATATTACACTCGACTCTATAAATATAAGTAGTAAAATTTTAACTTTAAACTTTGAAATTAATTTTTTAAGGTTATTATAGTCTTTTTCGAGTTCGATATTAAAAATATCAGGTTATCATTATTTTTTTTGAGGTGTGATTGAATCACTTAAAATGAGTTATTTTAATAAAAATATTTTATTTGATTAAAATAACAATTTTAATATGCAAAAACATAAAAAAAATGAGTTTAGAAGTCAATTACATATAAGAAAGAGTGAACACCCCATAATGTTAAAAAATTGCTACCTAATCGACTACAAGTTCTAATGATAGAATTTATAAACTCGTATAAAATTTAATTTATTGTCATTTTTATAAATATAAATTCATTTTAGCGGCCTCAAAAACCACCTTTAATGTAACAATTATCGTACCCACGGTAAACGTTGGGTAACCAAGTGCGGAACAGATAATTGTTGAAAGCATCAAAGTAGTAAACTCACCTCAAAATGAGTGCTCTCCTATTTTGACTTTTTCAGAACCTTCGTTGGCACAACTGAGAAGGTAAGGGATTCTCTGTCCTGCGAGGATTGAGTGACAAAAGTTTTCAAAGAAAAGGTCACGGCGAGAAGAGTCATTTATCATTACAATAGGTATCAAGTGAAAGTGCAATGATGCATGTATTTTGTTGGAAAAATGGTATAGTAATGAACATTTTGGAGATTAAATTTATATGGGTTACATTAGTCAAATTAATTGGGACTAAGTGGATGAATAATCTAATATAAGAGTAGATGAAATTATATATTTACAAGCTCAAAATGTTCAATGGGTGAATGAGAAATTGTTGCTCAATGTGACACCCATGATGTTGAAAAAAAATAAGATAGAAAGTAGAATATTCCACATTTGTTGGGAACGTAGATTTAGAAAGCTTTATATATAAAAGCTCTTCATGTTATTATTTATGGCTAGGCACTTTGGGCTAGTATTGTTGACTCTTATAAAAGTCAAAAGATATGCCTTGGGCCCGTTGGGGTTCTAAAATGACAAATTTTTTTCTACTTTTTTGACTTTATTTTTTTCAACAGATATTATAGAATTAAACCACGTTTTATGGAGTTGCAGACCCTTCAGCTGGTTGTAACCTCCAATTTATTTAGATTAATTCTCTGTTAAATGCCATTTTGAATTCAGGAAGTTGTAACTCTTCAGGAATTGTTAATTATAGATTAATTCTGTAATTAAACATGTCCCCTGCTTGAACACTATAAAAGGAACCCTCTTGCTCATATCTTAACACACTGAAAAACACAAACATCCTCTAGCTAAATAGTATTCTGCTTCTGTAAAAGTTCGTCGTTGCAGTAAGGTAGCTTTGCTCTCCTTATTTTATTCTACCGTTGTATCCTGGGAGACAGACGTTCCATAGTAACTCCAGCACCGGGAGGGGACGAATCTGTTTTAAGGACACTGTGATAGCACAGGCCTCGGTTAAAGTTTCAAAATCATATATATTTTTTTATTTTTGGTTTTTGTGATCTTTATATTTCTAATATATATATTATTTCAATTTCGTTTACAGGAATTGTGTTTAACATATTAATAATTTACTTCGTTTTGTTGTAACATATTTAAGGCATCTTAACAAACCAATAGAGTTAACCTTATTCCTACATGACCCGATCAATTCGATCAGGCACTCGTCATCTATTTTCATTGTTCAACTCTTTAACAATACGAAAAATCTATTGTTCAACTCTTTGACAACATGAAAAATCAAAAGCTTTGCCCTCCCTCTCTATACTATCCGCCAATATTTTTAGAGCTAACTCGTTTATCTCCTTTATAGTATGACCTCGCACTTGATTATATTTTATTAAAGCGGAGGAGTTACAATTAATTATATTTTTTTAAAATTTTTTTCTTAAAGTTTAAGTTCCCAAAATGTCCAAATTGTTAAATAAAGTCCCTAATATCTAAGACCTGAAAGTATGCATAGCTCTTATGGTTGATAGTGAGCTTGACTGGCTCATGAGCTACTCAGGTTCGACTCAGTCCAAGCTCAATCAAAGCTCGACTCGAGTGAGCTCGAGTCGGGTTCGAGTTCAGCTTGAGACTTTAACGAGCCGAGCTGAGCATACCCGAGTTCGGCTCGAAAAGCTCGTGAACATGCTCAAAATAATTATATTATATATATGCTACATATACACTAAAAATAATCTTTTTAGAAAAAGAAAAAAATAATAAAAAATAGGAGAAATCCACTAAAAATAAATTAGATATTTTTTCCTTTCTCAATATTGAATTTTGTTTTCGGTGACTTGTGAAAAGAGTTTTTAACGAGGCCTTATCTTTTATATAAAAGTATAACAAAATTATCTATTTTAGGTCGAGCTGAGCCTAACGAGCCCGAACCGAGCCCATGAACTTTGTGCCCGAGCGAGCTCAATAATATTGTTTCCAAGTCAAGCCCAAACCTAAAATTTGAAGCTTGGCTCGGCTCATTATCACCCCTAAAGCTCTAACGACTTAATTATTAAAGTAGTTCTAAAAAGACTTACTTAAAAAGATCTAACTAAATGAATTAATTAAAATTTAAATATTTTAAAAGTGTAAATTATGAAAATTCTATACTACAAAATAAATAAATTTAAATATGTACAAAATTTTAAAAAATAAATATTAAGGAATTGTTCCAAGCAAAATAAACTTTGGGGGTTAAATTTAAAAGAACAAAATTAAAGATAAATTAAAATAGGCCAGGGACGAGTTTGGAAAGAATCTTAATTCGGGTATGAAATTTGAATAGGAGAACTCAATTGAAATGAATTTTAAGTTTATAGCTTAATTAAAAAGGACAAATTGAAAAGATCTGAAATTGAATAACTCGTGGCGCCTCGTTTCATCTTTAACAATCTTCTTTCCCAAGAACACATTTAAACCTAAAAAATAAACCCATTTTGAATTGCTTGTTCATTATTCTCTGTGCGAGAATAATGATAAAAAACTATTAATTATTTAGTTCTAGAAATTAGAAGGGTTATTTAAATATTAATATTTAATTTAAAAAATTAAAATTAAGGGATGAAAATTAAGTGAAAAATATTTGAAATTTGTATAGATTCAAATCGATGAAAATAAAAAATAGCAGAAATATTCACCCATAAAAACTGGGATAGAGAAATTTTATCATTGAAGCTTTGGGAATAGAAATGAGAAATGTTATATCTAAATCTTAACCGTAGAAATAACTGTAAAATCCTAAAAATATCCATAAGAATCTATTATGAACCGAGATTTAAAGATTATTAGAAAAAATTATGTGATTGGAATCATCTAAATTAGTTGGTTTTTAGATTAAATAGATGGTTCTCAATATAAATATGTAATGAGACTCTAGGGAAAGAATAAAAAATATTTTTTAAACATTGGCTACGACTGATTCTTTTTTTTATTCCTTTCTTCTTCTCCTTATTCTTTTGCTCTGTTTTAATTTTTTTCTATCAGTGAAATCAATCTTTGAACATTTTATTTTAAACCTTTATTATTTGAGATCATAACATTATTGTTTTCATTGACTTTATCACAATGATAAACCATTATGAATCTCTTTAAAAATTTACAGAAAATCAAAAACACTGGAATACTTCTTGTAAATCACAGAGTATTTTGAGAGTAAAAGTAATCTCTAAAAACTTTATTAGAATCGAAAAAGATATATCAAGGAGCAGAATCTTAGTTCTCCTTTTAAGGACTAATTACAAAATATAAGTTGAATAAAACTCTAAATGCTAGTTAAAGATAAACTCTATCTAAAAGATTTATAGATAAGAAACAAACTAGACTAGAACTCTATCTTTGCTACCGATAAACCATATTATCATTATCTACACTCTCCTCAAACTGGTGAATAGATATTGACTATTTTCATTTTGGATGTAAACTTGTCGGAGATGCTTCTTGGAAGTATCTCGGTGAGAATGTCACCTAACTGTTCTTGTGTAGGAATAAAGTTTAGCTTGACATTTTCACTTGTAATTTTCTTTGAAATGAAGTGCCTGTCCAATTTCACATATTTTGTTCTATCGT
The DNA here is from genome assembly GCA_035048815.1 of Abelmoschus esculentus. Taxonomy (NCBI): domain Eukaryota; kingdom Viridiplantae; phylum Streptophyta; class Magnoliopsida; order Malvales; family Malvaceae; genus Abelmoschus; species Abelmoschus esculentus. Next base: position 2,181,500 of record JAUCBN010000026.1, on the reverse strand, counting down.
GTTGTACTTGATTCTTTGCAATGCTTATTACAGATTGTTTATCACAATAGACTTTAAATTCTTTGCTAGAGTAACTTCAATTTTGATAGGAGTTTTTGAATCCAAATTCCTCCCAAATCCCATTTGCTAACGATCTGAACTCTACTTCTACACTGCTTCTTGCAACTACTTATTTCTTGCTTTTCCAAGTCACCAAAATTTCCCATACTCTAGCACAATAGCCACTGGTTGATCTTCTAGCTGTCAATTCTCCTGCCCAGCTTGCATCAATAAATATATCTATTTTTCTACTGTTATTTTTTGCAAAGAACATTCCATGTCCTAGAGTCATCTTCACGTATCTCAGAATTCTCATCACTGCCTCTAGGTGTTCTTATAACATCCTAAATAGGGCCTGGGAGGATGAAACCATTGAACAATTGATAGTTAAATAATCAATTTAAGAGAAATTAAAAGTTGTAACATGGAATTTAAGTTGAATTTCATGAAATTAAGTATTTCAAATAAGTTAAGGACTAAGCTTAACATGATATGAGAGGAATGAATTAGTTAATTGAGAAGTAAAAGTTACATGATAGATCAATTAATCAATAAGGGACTCAATTGAAACAAAAGAGAAATATTAAACTAAATTAAAGATATAATTGGAACAAGAACAAAGCAATAAAGTTTGCATGTAATAGGAAAATATGGTTTACAAAGTTGGTTAATTAGATCAAGAATTTGGACACTTTTCATATTAGATGATTATTGGGACTTATTTTAATCAACAACAAAAAAAGAGATAAGAAAGTCTATTTCCTCCCCCACTACCGAAAAATAAGAGCTTCAGACAGGAAGAGAAAAGCTTCATCTTTGTAGAGATTTCATCCATTAGCCATTGAAATTGGTGAGTTTATAGTGATTTGGGTTCCATGGAAGGTTAAGGAGAAAGGAAAGCTTGAAAAAGTGGCCATCTTGTGCCATTGAGCATTTTTGAGAAAGCAAGGTAATGTTTTTGCTCTTTCCTTGAGAATTGGTGTTGGATTAGGATGTTAGAAACTTAATTTAAGTTATTTATTACTTTAGTATGATTTTATAAGCATTATTAAGTGAAATTGAATGCTTGAATTAGAGTATTACCCATGAAAACTTAAGTTAGATAAATCTTCTTATAAAATACAATTTCGGGTAACCCTTTTGAAAAAACTCCCTAGGACGAAATTGATAGAATTAGAGACTGAAAATTTGTATTCTAATACCCCTATGAATCTAGTTTAAGTAAAATTTTACGGCACCTCGTTTGGAGTTGTATAGTGAAAGTTATAAGTCAATTAGTAAAGGTGGTTCAAGTTGTCCCGAATCCTGAAGTTCTGAATTTAAGTGAAATCTGGTGTTAAATGGTTAGAAATTAAAATGTAAGGTTAACATTTTCATGTATAGGATCTTCTTATCTTTCTAATGATATAAATATGCTAAATTTGGATAAGATATCTAAGAGATATGATAATTTTTCTAAGATGTAGCAAAGTTGTCCCTAGTGGACAAATTTGAATTTTGCATTTGTTATGTATATGAACACTTGAATTAGGTGGTTTTAATATATCCTAATGAATGATTATGTATGTATGTTTATTAGAGGATCCAAAAGAAGGAGATAACGAAGAGGAGGAAAGACTAGAGCTAGTAAGAAGGAAGGGCAAGGGGATCACCATATACAACCCTTGATTTTTTGGAATATTTGTGAGTATGTAAAACTTTAGGGTTAGGACCTAGGTCCTAACCACCCTCTTGATATTTAAATTGTCATGTAACTTATATTTGGTAAAAAGGTAAGGAGCCTAAATTGTGTGATAACTTGTGTGATTCCATGAATTGATTGTTAGATTTCTAGGACTAGCTTAGTTTGTGCATAGTGTCACGACCTGCTCTTTTCAATACGGTCGTGACATCGCAGGATCGAGCGAGATGCCTCTGGTTGTACTTAAAGCTTGGGAGCGGGATAGCATTGAGAGTTTAGTACGTGCCGAGCAGTCGTCCTATCTTAGGATGGGCGTGCTGATCGCGCACCACACTGGTCGGGAGCTATCCCCGCTTCCCTGATGAGCCCATGGGAGGGAGAAACCAGTGAGCATCGAAGATCGTAAAGGCTGAACCTCGGGCATGTGAGAGACCTGAGGTGCCGCACGGGTAGATGTCCCTACGCCAAAACTCTGACCCCGTGACAAGTGGTATCAGAGCGAGGCTGTGTGCTAGCTGTGTGTTTACCAAGCGCTCCGTTGCTACGGAGCGAGTCATGTTGACGAGCTTGTTAGCTTGCACACCAAGAAGAGGGTGTTCGCAAGTTGGTCCTCAAGAGACGAGGACGGGTAGGCAGGAAGCTGTAGCGAAAGTTCTCCGGAAGTGCGACCCTAATCAGTGGTCGAGTTTGGGGGAATTGCATACTAGTTTCTGGCAAATCTAAAGAGAAGGTTAAGAGTTTCCCACCATGCACGAGGACGTGCATGAATCAAGTGGGGGAGTTTGTCACGACCTGCTCTTTTCGATACGGTCGTGACATCGCAGGACCGAGCAAGATGTCTCTGGTTGTACTTAAAACTTGGGAGCGGGATAGTATTGAGAGTTTAGTACGTGCCGAGCAATCGTCCTATCTTAGGATAGGCGTGCTGATCGCGCACCACACTGGTCGGGAGCTATCCCCGCTTCCCTAATGAGCCCATGGGAGGGCGAAACCAGTGAGCATCGGAGATCGTAAAGGCTGAACCTCGGGCATGTGAGAGACCTGAGGTGCCGCACGGGTAGATGTCCCTGCGCCAAAACTCTGACCCGTGACAATAGCTTGGAATTACCGAGGTAAGTTACGATACACAACTACGGGATGTCAAGTTTGTGAATCATGCATGATGCATGTATATGATCATATGAATGTTCTTATTTGATAACATGATATGATTGCTCTTGTTTGGCATTATGGCATGAATACTTGCTTATATGATAAGAAATACAATTAGTATGCATCAATGATGATCAAATTGACATATTGGATTATGAAACTCTCATTAAGCCTTGTCGATAGTTGGTCTTAAGTAGTATGACATGCTTAGAGTTCGAGCTCATCTGTTAGTACTTCGGTATTTTTGCCCAATATTTTGGTACTTCTATTTAGTACTTTGATACTTCTGTTTAGTACTTTGTGTACTTCTAGTTGGTGGGTTAGTCACCATTTGTTAGATACCTTGGGTATCTTTTGTTAGTGACTTTGTGGTACTTTTGTTGGGTACTTAGTGTATATTTTGTTGACTCGATTACCTAGTCTAACACCAAGGCAACGAATATAACTAATTGAAAAATTTAAGGCTTAATGTGTGAAAAACATATATATGTGAATTTGCTATTTTGATCATTCAAATTGGATATGAATTTTCTAATGAGAGCATTTGGATGAATAAGTTGTTATAAGTAGCATTTGGATATGATTCTTGCTTCATGGAACTTTTCATATGTGGAATTTGATTAATAAGACATAATTATTCGATATATGTTGAATTAGGCATGAGCATATAGATTGTTGAATTTGGGTTGCATGATAAGCATGATAAGTATGATAAAAATGTTAAATATGATATTTGGTGTTTGATAGTCTCTGTATAAATGGTTTGATTCGTTTTCTATGAATTTGATTGTTGCTTGAATTGAGTATAATATTCTTGTTATACGAATCATGTCTAAAAATGGTTAGATTTAGGACTGTCTCACTAAGTACCTAAAAGGTACTTATCACTTGTTTGTTTCCCACTTTCACAAAACAATAGGTTATCAAGCTAAGGAGTTAGACTAAATTCAATTTTGGAGGCAAGAACATCAAGCAAGACAAGTATGGTATTTTGTAACTTTTGTTAACTCCTAGAAATGGTGGCTTAGTGGTCATGTTTAGGCTAACATTTTGCATTTTTAGGATAATGTCAATGGATTGTATATGTCGGTCCTCATTTTGTATATATGGCTTGTAAGTTATGGAACCAAGTATGTGAATATGTAAATTCTAAGACTAAGCTATGTTTATGCTAGTTGCCATAGTGGAATTGAATGGCATTAATGTTAGCTTGAATGGTGAATTGGTTAAAGGTAATATAATTGGTATGCTCGTTATTTGGTCTCCAAACATGCTTGGATCATTCCCTAGAGAGTAGAAATGATTTGATACTAGATAAGAGTGTTTTGGATACTGTTTAAGTGAATTGGAAGCTTAGAACCTGCATAATGGTGCAGGGGTATCGATACCATTTGTATTTGTATTGATACCTCCTCGATAACCCTAAGCATGAAAGCTAAGAATTTTGCAATGTTTAACCTCTATTTCAATACCCAAGCCTCCAGTAGTGAAATTGTTTCGATACCTCTTTGGGGGTGTATCAAAATAGGGTCGTGTATCGATACACCACATAGGTGTATCGATACGGATAGGATATCATGGCCTTAATTCATCGAGCTAGTGTATAAGAACCCTGAGGAAGTATTTCGATACCGATAGTATCGATACTACTGCCCCTTTTTTGTCCAAACTTTTAAGGTTAAAGTTTAGAGATCTCACATTTTGATCTAATGTTTCTTAAGGTTAGATTAAAATTCAGAATGAGCCCCAAATTTTATATTAAGTTAAGATTAAATGATATGAAATTTGTAATTGAAAAATAAAATAAGCTTAAAGATTGAAAAAAGTTTTAAATTAACCTCAAAATTTAATAATTATCACATAAGTCTGACTTGAAATATCTTGAAAATAAATACAATATTTGCTTTAGTATAAGTTTATAGTTCTAAGTGACGCTCCTATCTCCTAACTCGGGGTGGGGGTGTCACAGTTCTTCTTTCAGATTGCTCATAAATTGACTAACAATACTTATAGAAAAAGAAATGTCTGGTCTAGTAAGTGATAGATAAATCAGCTTGCCCACTAGTTTCTGATATTGCTCTTTATTTGTAGGAGCTCTTTGATCTTCAAGTTTAAACTTTAGATTTGATTACATAAGTGTTTCTGCAGGCTTACACCCCAACATTCCTGTTTCTGAGAGAAGATATAATATGTACTTTCTCTAGTTTATTTTAATCCCAGAGTTTGATCTTGTCACTTTCATTATCCCAAGTCCTTTACCTCAAACTCAGAAGCGATAAAAGCTTTTAGCTTTCTAATTTCATGGTCATCGTCACATGTAATTATTATGTCATTAATATAAACTATTAATATAGTCCTTTTATTTCCTAAAGAACACTTCACAAATAGAGTATGATCAGACTGACATTGATATTATCCGAAATTCAAGACTACTTTAGTAAATCTATCAAACCAGACCCTAGAGATTGTTTTAAGCCATATAGAGATTTCATTAGCTTACATACTTGATTTGAATTATCAGGTAATCCATTCAGTCTGTGCATGTAGACTTCTTCATCTAGATTTCCATTCAGGAATGCATTCTTTATGTCAAGTTAATGTAAAGACCAATCTAAGTTTACAGCTATAGCTAAGAGGATTCTCACTTTATTGAATTTATCTACATGTGCAAATGTTTCATGATAATCAGTCTTATAAGATTGAGTAAATCCTCTTGCTACTAACCTTACATTGAACCTCTCAATGCTCCCATCTGAGTTGTATTTTACTGTAAAGATCCATTTGCAACTCATAGCCTTTTTTCCTAGAGGCAACTCAATCATCACCGATGGCTTATTTTCTTCCATGGCCTTAATTTCATCCTCTAAAGCTTTTTTCCATTTAGGATCTTGTAAAGCTTCATGCATAGTTTTTGAAATTTGTATCTTATCGATTTTTGCTGTAAATGCCTTAAAATTTGGCATTAACTTTCCGTAGGCTATGTACCTCTGGATTGGGTGACTTGTACACTTCTTAACACCTTTCCTTAAAGTAATAAGTAATTCAGATGTATCAGAAGTATCAAAAACACAATCATCATTTAAATTTTACATACCTTCCTCCTCCAAGGATAATGGAATTGGTTCCATTTCTTGAATAGTTCTCGGTGGTGTAGTTTTCTGAGTAAGTCTTTTTTTTTTCTCCTTCTATAAACACTGAGTTCCTTATTTACAAGTTGGTTCTCTAGAACAACATACGGTGTAGTAGGAGATTTTTCAGTTTCATTTATAGTTTCAGGAAAAGATTCATGAGTTTCATTAAGAGGTTTATTTTGAGTGATATCTAGTGTATGTATCGGCTCTTATAGGGATAGTTGTATTTAAGGAGATTAAAATTCATTCCATTTCACCCCCTGAATTTTAGAATCTGAAAAATAAGATAAGGTTTCATAAAATGTGACATCCATAAAAATAAAATAAAAAATTATGTGTAAGAGAGTAACATTTATAACCCTTCTTTTGTGAAGAATAAAAAGGAAGACATAATTAATAGCCCAAAGATCTAAGTTACCCCTAAATTGTTTATGAATGATAAGTAGATAAAAGTCCTAATTTTTATATCACTTTCCCACTCGTTTATTGCTAATAAAGTACAGATTTAAGGGCAATATTGGATAAATCTGCTTATTTTTCATATTTCAGCATCTAAATACTTAATTCATGAATTTATCTATTATTTGGCATAAAATAGACGAATTTGATGGTTTTCTTTCTTTGACAGGAAACTATATCATAGGAACTACCAAATAAGAAGATGGATGTTGGAACTGAAACCGAAATGCAAATAAGCATCTGCCACGATAGCACTTTGAAGGCCGCGACAGTAGACTAAAGATGACAACTGGTACTCAATAGATAGAGAAAAAGATGTCGATTATAACGGACAAAAAGCGAGAAGAATGCGAAGTGGATAAAAGGAGTCAAACTATGGTAAAAGGTCAACACAGAAGTAAAGAGTTATTTTAGAAAATAGAATAAAGTGTCATTGTATAATAAGGGGTTGTATGCTTTTCCTTTTAAAACTCTTTCCTTATGTGAAAGACTTTAACCTAGGCTTGGCCTATATAAACCATATATTAGGGTTAGGTAGAGGAGGTCATATTCTCATAAAAAAACCTAAAGTCACCGACTAGACCATTATGTTTTAAATCGCCTTTAAGGCTTAGGTTGTTTGTGGAGTAGTTGGGGAAGAAAGTTGTACTCTATTTAATATTTATTAATGCAAAACTTATTTTCATAGTTTATTCTCTCTTTGCCTTTACTCTTCTTTGCATATGAGCTCGGTAAGATAGTATGTAAAAAAAAACCTATTTATCTAATATCGGGAAAGTTAGGCTCACAAAATGAGAGAGTAAGATCTTTGCTCAAGGGCATCAACTAATCCGCAAGAGATTCAGAGACTAAAAGGATGCATGTGTTCGGTTGTTGTTCATCCTTGATTCACTTCGGGAGGTATCATCAAGATATGTATTTCAACAGTTCTTCAAGCTTAGGGATAAGGAAGAAACATACTAGGATGCTCCGTTGAACTATGGAAAGTTGAGTTGTCGACAAGGCATAACCCCGCCTAGGCAGCTGAGGCGACCCTTAGTGCGACCCGCCGAGGCGGCAAGTCAACCTATTGCATTAATAAGTGGATAATAAGTGCAATTGGATTCCCCTCTACAAAGAATTCACCCTGGCCTTACTTCATTCATTATTCTTCTTATTCTTTATTTAGTTCTTAATTTAGTTTACTTTAGCATCTCAACCATTCAAATACTTATGTTTTTAGTTTTATAAAGTGCAGGTTTAAAGACTAGTTAAGATTGATCCAGTCTCTGTGGGTTCGAAAATCTATAATACTATAATTTGGCGAAAGGTGGAAAAGCATAGGACTTCTTAGCCCTCACCAATGAATATGAACAAGCATAGGAATTCTGATGCGAAGACCTTGGAATCGAAGCCTTTATATTATCAAAAATAACCTTTCAAAGATGGTAGAAGTTCACGAAGCTACCAAATCCTGCAAACGTCGAAGGGTTAGAGTGTTTTATGCTCACCGTCTAGTGCCAAACAATCCATACACCTATTTGTGAAGATGGGCAATTCTGGTGGCAGATATCACTATAAACACCCACTTTGGCCTACACATCGAAACTGAAGAACATGTTGAGTTCACTGTTGCCCTAACCGCCGACGATTACGAACTGATGAAGGCAGAACTTTGCCTACCTAAAACAGAGTGAAACACAAGGAAGAATCGAGGATCTGTCAGCCGCTGTGATCTGCGACCAGAAGCAAAACTTTGGAATACCTTTGTAAAAAGGAACTTGATGCCAACTTCCCATAATCAAACTGTCGATCGACCGCTACTAGCGCTTATCTATTCTATCATTCACAATCGTCGAATCTATATCAGCCGCTTAATCAGTGAACAAATATTCGGTGTTCCACGAAAGAGAGAGATATGTTTTATTTCCCGTGTGTAATTATATCTTTGGAAAATTTGGAACAGGTACCGATCTTGCTATTCGATACATTTACTCCGTCTAGAAAGGGATGGACCAGGGAGGTCTATATGAAACAGATGGAAGTTGCAGAAGCTATCCTAGAAGCATACATTCCTTCAGCCACTGGAACAATAGAATTCGAGGCAGCACAACCTAAAAATACAGACGATGCAGTAGAGGACATTGCTCTAGCACCAGAAGGAGTTTGGGAAATTCTGTAGCGCATGGAGCGAAGGCAGTTGGCCTTCATGACCTATATTTGGGAGTTCAACAGCTCCGTCATCACCACTATCCTGGAAGAACTTCCAACTTGTTCGATTTTATTCCCTGAGTTTACATTCGATCTCTCCATGCCTCAGCAACCTCCACCTACTCCTGCTAAATCAACAACTGCCTCAGCCAAAGTTCTAGTTTCTCCTTCTGCCACAACCGCTGCAGCTGCAACAGAACCTTTCTCAGCATATTCTGTTACTGAATTCCTCCGCATGGACTCCACCAACAAAGGAGTCACACCAGAACATTTAAACACCTTCACTTGGAGTAACTCCTTTGAGGACCTAGAAGGACTACTAAAAGTTGTCGTAGAATTCTTAGCTGTGGCACAAGAAGGAAAGAAGTGAAAGGTATCTTCATCATCTCCAATCAACATCGACACAGGGGATGAACTAATGCAAGATCCGACTCTCATCCGAGTCTAGACACCATGCTCTGTCAAGAAACCCATAGTCAGCCCACCGAAGGTAGCAACACAACAACCAACAATGACCCACAGAAAGCTCCTTATCAACAACGATTTCGAGGATTCCTTTGGATTCTCCACTTTTTAAGGGCAATAGTCTTTTCTAATTTCTCTCTTTTGTTTTAATATTTTTGGCTTATCTTTTGTCTTTATATGTTTCCTTTACATGCATTGAGGATAATACATACCTCGAGCTTTAGGGGTATTGATCCTATTATGTAATATGTAAATATCTATAATATATGGAAATATTTAGATTATCTAAATTACTGCCTTAATCTTTATCCTTAACAACTTTTACAGTTTCATGCAAGTTTTTTTTCAAGTCTATTGAATTTTATTGAAACTGCCTCGACAATAATATATTCTTCATCCGTGGCCGCAGTCTAGACCATTCACCAGACTTGAATTCAGAAAGGTTTCTTAGGATTAGTACTTAAGATTATTCTATGAGCCTACAATTACATACACACTGTTAGTCTTAGTTGATTTTAAAAGTTTTTTTCTTTGAAAAAAAAAGGACTTATGCTTAGATTTTAACTACAGGTGCCTATCACCGGCTCTAGTTTTGTCCATAGAGGTGCCCATCACTGGCTCTAGGACTTAATCTCTCTCCAAATTACTATATGTACCCAAAATTGGCTCTAGTAAGAATAACTAAATACTTGAGGTTCCCGAAACTGGCTCAAGCAGTATAAGTATATAGAAATATATATTTATATACAATTAGGGTGAAAGAAAGAAAAAGAATTAGGGAAAAATCTAAGTTGGAAGTCTTGAGCTAGAAAAAGGATTAGAACTTAGAAAATCAAATTTAGCACAACTACATGCACCCACTAAGACTCATAGTGCAGTTCCGAGGAATTCATATAACCTACAAGAGACCGAGTCAAGAAAGGAATACTATTACGGTAGGCCGGAAGGTATTTTACTTTAAAATTCCTTACTTAATCTATCTTTTGCATTTCTTGAGGACAAGCAATAGTTCGAGTTTTGGGGTATTTGATAAGTGCATAAAATTCATAATTTTATATCATTTTCCTACTCGTTTATTGTTAATAAAGGAAAGATTTAAGGGCAATATTGGATAAATCTACTTATTTTCCATATTTCAACATCCAAATACTTAATTTATGAATTTATCTATTATTTGGCATAAAACCGATGCATTTGATGGTTTTTTTTCTCAGAAAGGAAACTACATCATAGGAACTGCCAAACAAGAAGATGAATGTTGAAACTGAAACCAAAATGCAGATAAGCACCCGCAACGGTAACACTTTGGAGGCCGCGATAGCAGACTGAAGATGACAATTGGTGCTCGCTAGATAGAAAAAATATATCGATTATAACGAACACAAAGCAAGAAGAATTTGAAGTGGATAAAAGGATTCAAGCCACGTTCAAAGGTCAACGCGGGAATAAAGAGTTATTTTAAGAAATATAATAAAGTGTCATAGTTTAATAAGAAGTTGTATTCTTTTCCTTTTAAAATTCTTTCCTTATGTAAAAGACTTTAACTTAGGCTTGGCCTATATAAGCCATACATTAGGGTTAGGAAGAGAAGGTTAAATTCTCATAGAAAAAACTAAAGCCACCGGCTAGACCATTATGTTCTAAATCCCCTTTGAGGCTTAGGTTGTTTATGAATTTGTTGGGAAGAAAGTTATACTCTATTTGATATTTATTAATGCAAACCTTATTTTCATAGTTTATTCTCTCTTGACGTTTACTTTTCTTTGCATATGAGCTCGGTAAGATAGTATGTAAAGAAAAACCTATTTGTCTAATATCGGGAGTGTTATGCTCACGAAATGAGAGAGTATGGTCTTTGCTCAAAGGCATCGATTAATTCGTAAGGGTTTCAACGACTAAAAGGATGCATGTGTTTAATTGTTGTTCATCCTTGATTCACACTAGGAGGTATCATCAAGACATGGATTTCAATAGTTTTCCGATCTTAAGAATAAGAAAAAGACATAGAAGGATACTCTGTCGAGCTATGGAAAGTTGAGTTGTCGATAAGTAATAAACCCGCCTAGGCAGCTGAGGCGACCCTTGTGCGATCCGCCGAGGAGGCAAGTCAACCTATTGCATTAATAAGTGGATAGTAAGTGCAACTGGATTCCCCTCTACAAAGCATTCACCCTTGCCTTACTTCATTCATTCTTCTTATTATTTTTTATTTAGTTCTTAATTTAGTTTATTTTATTATCTCAACCATTCAAATACTTATGTTTTTACTTTTATAAAGTGTAGGTTTAAAGAGTAGTTAAGATTGATCCAATCCCTGTGGGTTCGACAATCTATAATACTATAATTTAGCGAAAGTTGGGAAAGCATAGGACTTCTTAGCCCTCACCAATGAATATGAACAAAAGCAGTAGTGTCAAAAATTTTCAAAGGTAGAGTGCAAGATAAATGCTTAAAGAAAGGAAAACTCCGAAGAAAAATTTTCTTAGGAGTTTTAAAATCCAAAATTCTACTTGGTAATTTGTTATTGAGAAACGTGGCATGAAGTAAACCTTCTCCCCCAAAAGAATAAGAAACATTTGAGGATATGATTAAAGATCGAACAACCTCTAATAAGTGCCTATTTTTCCTTTCATTCACTCTATTTTGTTATGGAGTATCAGCATATGAACTAATATGAATAATACCTTTTTCCTGAAAGAATTTTCCTAAAGAAGTAATAAAAAATTCAGTACTATTATCACTCTTAAAGATTCTTATCCAACTATGAAGCCAATTTTCAACCATGAAGAAGAAAGACTTGAAAATATTTTCAGTGTCAAACTTGTTTTTCATTAGGAAAGTCCAAGTAAGCCTAATGTGATCATCTATGAAGGAAATAAATCATCTAGACCCATTAACATTTTTCACACTCGAAGGATCCCAAATGTCACTATGTATCATGGAAAAAGGTATAGATGCCTTATAGGAAGAAGAATGGTAAGGTGATCTTTTGTGTTTTAAAAATTGATATGTATCAGAAGTAAAAAGATAAAAAAAGGTCTTTATTAGGAAATAAATGTGGGAACAACTTTTGAAAATAACTAAAACTTAGATGTCCAAGTCTAAAATATCAAAGTAAAACATCACTAGAACTTAAATTTGGTATGCTAGAAGATAAAGAAAAACTACAACTTGATTGGACTTATCTTTTAGGAGAAAGACCTTCAAGAGTGTAAAGGCCACCATACTACTTAGCACTGTTAATCAATGTCCCCGACTCCAATTTATAAAAAACACAATCATTAGTAATGGATGTAATTGAACAATGGAGATCATTACATAATTTGTTTACGGATAATAGGTTGCATATTATAAGAGAGGAACATATAATACAAAGGAAAGAGTAATATTGTTATTCACAATAATTTTCTCTATACCATCGAATTTATTAACATAATCATCAGTTGTCTTTACATTTCCTTGATATTGTTGCAGATAATTCCAGAAAGAGAGTTTTATCCCATGTCATATGATCAGTAGCACTAGAAATCACTATCTATAGGCTTAAAATTGAATTATGAAAGCAAGAAATACTATCATATGTATCAGGAAGATTGAGTGTTAACTGAGATACAAGTTTCTGCAAGTCTGTTATCTGTTGTTTACTAAAACTCACTGAACTTTTAGTTGTTGCACTAGCTGTTGGTTTTCTATGTTGGTCTTTATGTTGTTGTTTCTGCCTCATTTTGGGTGATTTTCAATCGGTAGGTTTTCCATGTAATTTCCAACAGTTTTCGCAAAGATGTCCAACCTTTTTATAATGTTCACACCATGATTTTCCCTCTCTTTGTTTAGTGGTAAAGGATGTATGTCTAATAAGTGCAGAACTTTTACTAGGAGTAGTATTTGTTAACATGAATGATCTTCTACTTTCTTCCCTTCTAACCTCAGAGAAAACCTCTCGAATTGAATGAAAAAGTTTAGTACTTGAAATCCTTCCTTTAACAACATTTAAATTTTTGTTAAGTCCATTTAAGAATTAATTTTTTTTTTCTGATTTATCTTCTTCTTGTAAAGGGAAACATCTATTGGATTTGTCCATTCACTTAATTAATAGAGATCAACTTGTTGTCACAGTCAAGTCAAAGTATTATAATGAAAGGTTACACTCATATCATCTTGTTTCAAATTTGAGGCTTGAAATTCAATTTCAAAGAGTTCAAATATATTATCTGAACTGAAATATGTCTCTTGAACTGTATCCCAGACTTCCTTTAAAATTTCGTAGAGAAATTTTTTTCTCAAATTGTTGGTGCCATGATGTTTATTAATCAGGACATCACCATACTATTCTCTTGCATCGACCTTTCGTATTATGAATCTATTGTAGTAAGTTTTCTAACCGTTCCTGTAATGTATTTAAGTTTCTCTTTGACAGTGATATAAGGTTTTATTGATTAAGACCACTATAGATAATTAGAACCTATTAGTTTATGACAAGTGACTATTGAAGAATTGAAAAAAATCAAGGAACGAACTAATTTCTCCTTCTGTGTGGTTTTTGTTAAAGGCTCTATTAATATTTAAATCATTATTGTTGAATACTTTTGAGACATACGCTATATGCGAGTTTTTCATCAATTTTTTATGCAGTTGGTGGAAAGGTTTGTTGACAGTGGTAATAGTGTTTATGTAGTTGTAAGATTGACTCTTTTCTATGAATGTGTTGGGAAAGTTAAAACTCATGAATTTTATTCTAAGAACCTTGAGGACAAGATTCTATTTACAAACGGAGGTGATATTCTAATTCGAGAATTGAGTGATATTACGAAAGATCATGTCAAAAAAAGACTATATAAAAAAAATTACATTAAAAAGAAAGACTCTATGTGATTCATTTTTCTTCCAAGGTTTGAATGTCAGAAAGCATGGAGTGAGATCAATCTACAATAACATTGATTTTCAACATCAGTTGATCCTACTACTCGATAAAATAATCTATTAGATAGTGTTTTTAGGCATCGTGATGCAATCGTATCACATCTGAACTGGGTATGTATAGTTTTAGACTTTCACAGTTTTAGTTTTTATATTCATAATGATACCATGAGCGCTTTAGGGCTTCCCCAAGATATGCTTGCAGATACCGCTATACAATTATAAGCCATAAAATTTGAATTTTCTTCGAAGAACCTTGAGGACAAGGTTCTCTTTCCAGGGGATGGTAATGTTATTAACCGGGATTTAAGGAATGTTAGGAAAAATCATGTGATTGAAACCATTCAAATTAGTTGATTTTTAGATTAAATGAATGGTATTATTCTCAATATAAATAGGTTATGAGACTATAGAAAAAAATAAAAAATATTTTATAAACATTGATTGCGACTAATTCTCTCCTTATTTTATTTTTTTTCTCCTCATTTCTTTTCTCTATTCTGAAAATTTCCTTTCTATATAATTAATTATATATGGACATCGATCGTATGTTTTGATTAGTAGAGTAATAAATTTTATTTAACTTTTTGAGATTAGGATTGCACGAAAATCGTAAAATTTAATGGATATGAGATGGAAACAGAAAATCACCGAAATATAAAATAAAGATTAGGGTAAACTATTTCAATGATCACCCAATTAATTGGGGATACTTATTTTGACCACACACCTAAAGAACTCGTCAATCCGGTCACCTAACTTTAAAACCCTACGTATTTGAGTTACCGTCGTTAAAATTTTAATAGAAAAATTAACAGTGATGACATGACAGTTAAAAAAAATCTATAAAATTACACATTTAATCTCTCTAATTTATTTATTATTTTAATTTAATTCTAAATTTAAATTAATAAATAAAATTAATCATCCAATCAGGTGGTGACACGTGTCATCATCCGATTGGATAATTAATTTTATTTTCTAATTTATTTTTATTAAATATTTATTATATATTTCTCTTCAATCAGGTGGTGAACGTGTCAACACCTGGTTGGTTAGAAATAAGAGGAAGAAATAAAATCTACATATTTGAGAAACAACTTTCATGATGGAAGCCAACACCTAAACCATCAAGCTAAAGCTAAAATTAAATTATAATTCGTAACGTATTTTATTTAAGGATTACTTTGTTGGGACTGACGTCTTATTGGGAATCTTAATATACGAATGTTAAATAATAGTTAAAATAATAGTAAAAATATTCAAATTTTATTTGAATATTTAAAATATCAAATTTAAAATTTTTATATTAAATATATAATAAATTTGATTCGAATATTAAATTAATGAATATTTAAAACATTAAAATATTAAATCATAATATATGAATATTTAATATTTGAATTAAAATATTCAAATATTTTAATATTTAAATTAAAATATCTAATAAATTTGATTTGTATGTTAAATACACAATTATTTTATTTTAAATATTAAATATTTTAATTTAAATATTAATCAACTTTAAATCTCGTTAATTTTATTTTATACTCTTTAATGTGATTTCCAACAATGTAATCCTTAAATAGAATGTGTCGCAAATCATGACTTAAAGTTGACTTTAGCTTGATAGTTTAGGTGTTGACTTTTAACCTGAAGGTCATGGGTTTAATTCTCAATCTTTGCAAATATGTAAATTTTATTTCTTCATTTTCTCTCATCAACCCGGTGATGAAACGTGTCACTACATGATTGAAGAGAAATATATAATAAATATTTAATAAAAATAAATTAAAAAATAAAATTAATCATTCAATTGGATGATGACACGTGTCACCATCGGATTGGATGATTAATTTTATTTATTAATTTAAATTTATGATTAAATTAAAATAATAAATAAATTAGAGGGATTAAATATGTAATTTTACAGTTTTTTTAACTGCCACATCATCACCATTAATTTTTCTGTTAGAATTTAATGGCGGTGACTCAAATAGGTAGGGTTTTAAAGTTGGGCGACCTGATTGACGAATTCTTTAATTGAGTGACCAAAATAGATATCCTTAATTAGTTGGATGATCACTGAGTTAATTACCCTAAAGATTATTTAAAATTGTACTTCTTAGTACTGAGAGCATAAAAAATGAAAAATTATCCCTGCACTGATCGATTCTCAGCTCTACCTAAATTGTTATTAAGCCCAAAAATAATTGGCGAATGGTGACGAGGACAGAGTAATAGTCATGATGATAGAGATGAATCTAAGAGTGTTAGAAGAGATGACCGTCCCTTTATAAAAAGGAAATTTGTATACTATTTAAAATATTTTGAATAAAATTATATATTTTTTATTGAAAATAATTTTATCAAACTCTTTTCTCTATTTTAATATTTGATATATAGTGAGGAAAGTTTTTTTTTTAATTAGCTAATAATGATTACATTGATATCTATTTTAGATTATACTCTCTAACCATTTGACATTAATCGCTCAATCACTCTATTAGTATCACTGGTACTTGAACCTATGACTTCTAAGAATAACAATGGTTCCTTTAACCACTTAAACTAAATGACTCATATGTGAGGAAAGCTTTTTTTTTTCCACAAATGTGCTATAAATAATATCATACGTTATTTTAGGGGATTTAAACTCTACCCATTAAAATTAAATATTAAATTCTAAATCCTAATTTACATATTATAAACTAATCATAAACTCTAAAATCTTAATTTAAAACCCTAAACTTTAAATTTAAATTTAAAATTAAAAATACAGTATTTAATTTTTACCATCGTTACATCAAATATTTGTATATATTTGTAATAGCTTTCGATAAATTGGTCACAAATAAAAGTGAGCTTACTAAGTTTTGGTGACGGTGATACGTATGCTGTTGGAGGAAATCCATGCATGTGCATTAGCACGATCGTCGACATATTTTCCCAGTAGTGGATGAGATGACCACTAGAGACGGATCGGGTCAAGTTAAATTTTTACTCTATTCTTATTTGATTCAAACATTGAATTCTTTTATCTTTTATTTGATCCGACTCAATTTTAGAATAAAAAATCTGATTCGATTTGACTTAAACTATTAATATTTTAAAATTTAGAGATTTAATTATAAAAAATAAATTTTAAAGATCTAATTAAAATAAATAAATTTTTAATGACCTAATTATATAAAAAACAATTTAGTGATCTAATTGTATAAAATATATATAAAGAGATCATTGTTACAAATATCTCTAAAAAATATATTAAAAATTATATTATTAATCTTAGGTTAGATCAGATTAGATTTTTTTTCACCCTAAATCCGATCCGATATAAAATTACTCTTGAAAAAATTGACCAAACTTAAAATCTCCTCCCAAAATACGACCTACATGATTTTATCAAATCAAAATCTGTGAAGTTCGGTTTCGTGTACATTCCCAGTAGTAGCCACCATTCATATTCCTAGCACATTGAGTTCCCAATCAAAACCTCTCTTTTTCCACAACTTTCCCCTGCGAGTGCCTCAAACTCAACTGGACCGACAAGGCTGACATTTTTCAGAAAGTCAGGAATCGTTTAGATCTAAGCGTCGGCACGCACACACACATGGCCTCAGGCTTTACCAAGTTACTATTTGTTTAGATACTACAGGCTACAGCCAACCAATAGTTTTTATCCTTTTAGGAGATGGTGTTCACCAAGTTCTTCAACATGGTAATGATTGATCCCAGCCTGGTAACACAATGTGCCAATCCAAACACGGCGTCGTCTTATCTTAACAGGTGAAGTTTTATCTCGTTCACGTTGTTTTCATTACCAGTTTTATAAGCCAAAAATGAACGTACGAACATTGATATGTTGAAAGAGTGGTAATATTTTAGTTGTATCAGTAGGGGGTTTGCAGGTTAGTAATAACCGTTAATCGATATAATTGTTATATTTATAGGTTTATTAATGAAATTATTAAAGTTAAAAAGTATGGTTAATTGTTAATATATAAGTTATTTGTTATTAAATTGTTTTTATATATATTTTATTCACAAGATTTACTATGTCAATCTCGAGGTCATCTTATGTAGCGATATGAAAAAATCTACGATTATTAAATTCGCTAAAATATTCTCTTTTGGAATTGGAAAACATTTTCGATGTGTCGATTTAAAATTTAATGTCTTCCACGTGGGGATTTTGGTTTAAAAATGATTTTTGTAAAATTGGAGTCGCCACCGGCCGTTTTAGTAGACCGTACATCATAAAACCAGAGATTTTAAAAATTGGGGTTCGGGAGTCGGTTACAGATGGGGAAAGATTAGCACCTCACACCGTCCAAAAATTGATACTTTATTAATTACCGCTTCATTAATATTAAATTTTTCAGGCTAACTTGACGATCGAATTAATTTTTAATTAAATGTGCGTATTTATTTTAAAGCATCTAAATCCGAAGATAAACGTCCGAACCACTACCACCATATTAGTACTAGCCTCGCTTACAATCGAATTTAAGGGCCCGCATTAATTAATTAAAGTAAATCAGTATGTAATCTAAAATGTAAATAAAATAACAAAATAAATTACATGATAATAAACCTAAACAATGCATAGAACTGGAATAAATTAATCTAATATCTAAACTACTACAGAATCAAACTTTGCCTAAATAACTAAGCATATAATTGTTTTATTTCAACATTATAATCGTTATTTCCTAGTGAACCTCCTAGAAACTAAACCTGGGGCATGCATCTACTGGGCATAATTTGAAATTAGAGTGCGATGAGAAATGTAAACAACATAAAATTAAAACCATGTAAAATTGTTCCCTCAAAGCCCAATTAAAACAGATGTGAACTACTAGGGACCGGTCACACAAATAAAATCTTAGAGGTTTGATTCAAACCGAAAATAAAGACCAAAATCAAAGCAATTGGAAAGATTGAACACAGAAAATAGGATAGAAATTAATGAATAATTAAAATCCAAAAGGATAGAAAGATTTAATACATTTTGACCGAGGGTCAAATTTCATTAAAAACTTTCCTCCAGAATGCTTTTTATTTTTCCATTTCCTGGAAACTCAGAAAAACCTTCCAAAAACAAAACAAAGTCACAAACATGAACCCATAGCTATCCTTGGCTCTCATCTAGACGAAACATCGACCATTGATCATCTGCGCCATCATCGACGGCCTCCGGCCTCTATGAAGCGTAATCCGAAGATTGGTAGAGATTCAAAGACGAGATGTTCAAAAGTGAAATTTGCGGTTTTGCTTTTTCGTATGCAACAATAAAGAGAAAATGGATGTTTTGATTACCAACAATGCTTCTGAATTTTTCGATTGAATCTGGATTTTCTCTTTTACAAGATGATGGATCTCTCTAATTTTTTATTACAAATCCTGTTTTTTCAGAGCTCTCTTTTACAAGATGATGGATCTCTCTAATTTTTGAATCTGGACTTAAAGCGAATCGTATTGGTATGGTTCTGTTTTGGGGACTATGAAAGAGTGTAAAAACTTTTCATAGTTCAAGAGTAAATAAAGTAAATGTTTTTGATATATTAACATGTGCTCCGGCTACATTCGGTAAAGACATTGATGTTGGTAATGCAATGAGATTTTTGGAAATACATAAACATGATTTTGAATTGATGCATGCATGAGATAATTGCTGAAAATGCATGGTTTAAAAAGGCATGCATGGTTAAGGAAAACATGGAAAAAAGAATTTGGAATATATATGGTTATTTTCCTTCAAATTAAAGGTACCATTGGGCATGACTTTTAGTTCATTTGTTGAGCATATTATGGATGCATTATGAGCTGAAAATGAATTGGAATATTATGTGGTTATTTGCCTTGAAATTGATGGTGCCATTGGGCATGAAATTTGATTTATTTGTGAACATATTATGTATACATTATGAGCAACAAATTATCATGCACATTTGATTATGATATTGGCTTAGTGACACTAACTTTAGATTCGAATAAGAATGACATGTCATTAGGATTGTCTTAAGTTCACTATAAACATTATTGAGAATAAATAATATTGCCTACACGTAACAAGGGTGACTTTGTTTCTAATCGTGCGTGGTAGAGCCGCCTACACGTAACAAGGGTGACTATGTGTCCAATCGTGCGTGGTAGTGCTATAATGGTGACTTCGTGTCATGTCAATGGTGACTTTGTGTCATGTCAATGGTGACTTTGTGTCATGATGAGACTAATGGTCTCTAACAATGGATCTGTAAATTCGGTGAACTTAAGGTTCACAATAAGTGATCACTAGAAGCCAATATACATACATGGATTAAAAGAGAACATTATGCATCATTCATGAAATGTATTGATAATGTTGAACATACCCAAGAAAGTGATTTGATATTATAGACATAAACGTGGAATGTTAAGCATGCATGTTTTAATGATACATTTCAAACTATGGTTTCATTATGGTTTTAAATAGATACATTGATGATCTTGTGTAGAGCTTCCTCACTAAGCATGTTTTCTTAGGCTCTCTTTTCATCCTTGCAGAAAAATAAAGGCACTCGGGACTACATTCGGATCAAGAAACTAAGGGGAAAGGTTACTTCAAATTCGGTATGTTTTGACAAATAAGTTGGGACTTGGCAATGTATAAACCCAACCTATGTGAGGAGTGTGAACTTAGACTTTGGTTTATGTTAAAATAAGTCCTATGTTGCTTGATTGTTAATTGATGGACTATGGTATTGTGTGGATTGCTGAAGTATGTACTTGCATGATCATTAAGACTTTAATCATGTTCTAGGTAGTATGCCTATAGTTTGCTTGATATTCTTGATGTTGATAATCATGTGTTATATGTTCTTAATTATGCCTAGGACTTATGCATATAGATGGTAGTGTTTGACGGTTATGTTTGAGTCGATGATGTTCACTTAGTATGATGGAATTCTTAGGTTCTAGACCTAAAGTTTCCAAACCTTAGGGAAGGTTTCGAAACCTTGCAGGCAATTTCGATTCTGAAAAGTTTCGAAACCTTCAGGAAAGTTTCAAAACATTTTACAAAATGTTTCGAAACCTTTATGAAAGGTTTCGAAACCTTTGACTACCAGGAATTGATAGTTGCTGAAAATTATACTTTAGTCCTGGATACCTTCCTTTGTTCAATTAGAGTACCTACAGATTCTATTTTGAGCTGAAATTTTACATGGATGCACAAATTTGATTTAATTTCAAGTTGGATAACTCAATTTGGAATAAGTCCTTATAGTTTAAAAGATTTACATTTTGGTCCCTAAATTAGTGAAACATGCAATTGATGAAGTTAGAATGCTCTGTTTGACTTGAAATTTTCTGTGAGGGATACTTGTATGTTTAATTGAACTTTGATGAAAAGAATTCCTACTTTGTTATTAGAATTTAAAAGTTTTACATTTTACTCCTTAATTTACTTAAGTGTTTAATCGGATGTTTGTTTATGATCGAATTATTTTCGTTAACGCCTTGTATGAGACCTTGATATGTAGGAATACAATTATGCATCTAGAAGAAAAATAACAGTTTTAGGATTATTTATCGAATCGAACCTTCGCGAGTTTGGTTTGGTATCCCCCCTATAACCCACTAGTGTCGGTTTCGTCTAGGTCGGGCTAAGGGGGTTACAGGTACGATCAGAAGGCTTAGTGTGAATATCATACTAAGGTTCAGGGGTATAGCATTGAAAACTGCACTGCATTCAAAAGAGTAGTTTAGAAATTGATCAATAATAGGTTTTGAAATTTGGCGAACCCAGTATATCTACGAATCCGTTGCCAAATCATGGTGGTCGGAGTATGAATATGGTTGAGGAAGACCAGATGAAGCAGATAAAGATGAGTGTATCAAATATCAGATCACCGTTAACGTGGTTGTTCAAGCAGTTGTTCGATAATGGGCTTATATGCCAGGAAGTGGTGATGAAAGGACCGATCAAGATAGGGTTGTACTACGAGTACCACCAGGAAAAAAGACATGATATTCAGTTTTTTGTGAAGTTCAGAAGTTTGCTGCAAGGAATGATGGATAACAAATAGGTGGAATTTTTTGCCAAGATGGGAGAGCAAAGAATGATGGATATGTACACGTCTGATAAAACTGTGCCAAAGTATAATATGGATAGGCCATTAATTATTTCGGCTCGACCGAAGGGCGAGAGTTCATTAGGGGAATTGAGACCAGTAACTATCCCTCGTATAGTGATTACTCCTCTAGTACCTTTTTCGTTCAAGGACACACGGAAGATTCCATGGAATTACACTGCAAGTGTGACAGCGTCGAGCAGTTCAAAGCCTATTGAGAAGGTACAGTCAGAGAAACCCGAGGTTGAGAATAAGGTTGAGATTGAAGAACCAGTGAATGAGGTAGGACATTTTACAAGAAATGAAAGATGTTATTCATCAGTTCAAGAGAAAGAAGAGGAGAAAACGAAGAATGTTAAAAAGAAGAAGATTTTCGAGGATCCGATTTCGAAAGTGAATGAGCCTGTTACAGAGGAGCAAGCATATGAGTTCCTGAGGTTCTTGAAGCATAGAGAGTATAATTTTGTTGAGCAATTGAAGAAACAACAAGCCAGAATTTTAATTCTTAATTTGTTATTGAGTTTCGAGGGACACCGTAATGCTTTACTGAAGGTGTTGAACCAGACATTTGTTCCAAATGATATATCTGTGAACAAGCTAGAACGAATTGTTAATCATATCACTGTAGACAATTATATAACCTTTATCGATGATGAGATTCCAGATAGAGGTATGGGATCTATCAAAGCTCTAAATATTATGATTTACTACAAGGGTCATGTTGTGCCAGGGATGCTGATTGATAATGGTTCAGCCTTGAATGTATTACCTTTGGTGACTCTGCAAAGGTTGCCTATTGACAATGCTCACATAAAAAGTTATCAGAATGTAGTCAGAGCGTTTGATGGGATTACGAGGGACGTGTTGGGCAGCATAGAAGTGTCGCTACTGATTGGGCCATCTGTATACAACGTGGATTTTATTGTTATGGATATCAAACCCATTTATAATTGTCTTCTCGGAAGACCCTGGATTCATTTTGTCGCGGTAGTGCCGTTATCTCTATATCAGAAGTTGAAATTCGTGATCGATGGAAAGCTAGTATGTGTTGGGGTAGAGGAAGACATTATTGCTTTAGTTTCTACTGATGCATCGTACATCCAGGCAAACGAGTATACATTGGAGTATTCTTTCATAGCTTTAAAGTTTATCAATGTCGCATTCGTTACTGAAGGTACGAAGTTCCCATGCCTTAGATTGTCAAACTGCACAAAGATGATTGTTAAGCAAACTCTCGGCAAAAGAGCCAGGACTGGAAATGGATTAGAAAGAAATTTGCAAGGAAGTTTACTCCCAAGGCTCGTGGTTATGAACAAGGGTCAAGCTGGGTTAGGTTTTTCGATTGAGGCATTTTGGAAGAAGTATGGAAAAACTGCAGCTAAGGGGCCAATCTCATTGAGTTCAAAGATCGACTTTATATCTCGAGGATTTGGTAATGTTACAGAAAAAGCAGAGAAGAATCGTCAAAAGGCTATTAGGCTACAAGAGGAAGAGATTTTCGGGGATGTTATTAATGGTTTGTTTGTGGGATGAATTTTTGAAGGACCAAGGATGAAATTTCTAGAGAGAATTAGTCCATGCCTCCCTGAAGAAACTCTGAAGAACTGGACTGTAGAGGAATTATCTGTAGTGTTTAAAACAAATTAATGTCATAAACCACCCTATACTTTTGCCCGCAAGTATAAGGGATTTTCTGTAAAGGGCTTTTACATATTTTCACTACCAAATAAAGATGTTTCTTTTGTTCTCAAATGGCAAACATTTTCTTTTCTTTTATTCATTCATTCATTTATTCATTTATTATTCTCATCCAAATGTATATAAGTTCTCTTCGCAGGTTCTCAATCAATAATTGCATGATCCATTTTGTGCTTAATCCCGAAATAGATTTGGAAAAGATCTCTTGTCTAACAGAAATCAATGAGTGTAAAGATAAATGGATTATGAGGTTCCTGAAGAATTACTGAGATGTCTAATCGAAAATAACGAATCTCATTCATGTCTCTCCAGATGTCTCTAAACATGATAGTGACCTAAGTTTTCAAATTGTAGCTTCGTAACCTTTTCAACTCAATAACTCCAAGATTCCTCTCTCTTACCTCACATGGCGGTGTCTCAGATAGTGGTACCTTTGATACTGATAAACTTATCTCAACAAGATAAACACAATGATTATGAAGATATCGCGATCGACTGATTGAATCTCTGTAGATTAAAGTTTGGATATTCTCTCCCTAAATTTTCTCTCTTTTTTTATCTCCAACAAATCTTATATTTTTTTCTCGTTGCTCATAATATAATCTTTTCACTTTTCAACCACTCATACCTATTTAAAATTCAAACCATTTTTTATTATTTCATCAAACTATAGACCCAACTTTAAAGTCTTCATCCAATTAGCTCAACAACCCAATTAATTAGCTCTAAACTAATTTATCAAGAACTTGAATCTAAGACCCGATTTGTTAACCAAAAATCAGGTCTTGTCATTACATTAAACCCTAAATCCAAACCAAATTCAATCCAAACATATTTTTTAAAAAATTGTCTGACTCAAAAATAAATAATTTAAATCTAACCCGACCCTTAGAAAAAAAAAATCAATTTTAGGATTTTAATTGTAAAACAATAATAAATAATAATAATAATAATAATTTAAAAGACTAACTTGTAAATAAAAATTATTTTTAAATATTTAATTATAAAAATATAAATAAAATATATTATCACAAATATCTCTAAGAAATTAGGGGAAAATTATATTCTTAGTACAAGTCAGATCATATTATATATTTCTTACCTTAAAATAAAATTCAACCAAAATCTAATTTTTTATTTAAAAATGCCCTGATCAAATCGAGTAAAATACCCATCCTTACTGATTATATTGTCAATATCTGAACCTTAATCACTAGAATTTGAGCTTCTTGATCCCGATTTGCTTGCTCTATCATCTTTAACAATTATATAAAAATGTATTTCTTTCTCTGAATAAATTGTTTTGTTTTGTATTTGATGTCAATTAATTAAAGTCTCCAACGACTAATTTTCTAACATCTAGTTTTTTTATTTCACGTTATAAATACAAGACAAAGACACTTGAAGAAGAAGAGAAAATATACAAGCATGTTGATCAAGAAAATTTGAGTCTAAAGTAAATTTATTTATGTCTCTTGTATATATTTTAATGAGTGCTCATTTATATATCTTTTATACTCTTTCTTGTGAGCTAAATTCTTGTAAACAACAACCTTTGAGAGGTTTACTAGTTTACATATTTTATCCCTTTATAAAATGATAGGCTCTAGTTTAACCTTAGACAAAAATTAGAGTTGATTCTATCTTAGCCAAGTCCAAAAGATAGAGTTGTAACGGTTATCCCTTGAACCGGTAAGGAGGTTGAATTCATAGTCAATTGGTTGAAATCCTTAGTTGTGTGCTAAGGTAGTGGATTTAGGTGTGGCTGAAACACTCAAAAATCATTATGTTATTTGCCTAATTATTTCGATTTAAGAAAATTCAACTAAGTACCAAGAATAACTCACTTGACGGTTATCGGTCGAGCTTTATCAGTCTTAACAATTGGTATCAAAGCATAATCTTTGAAGGGATTAACATCCACAAGAGATGATCCAAGAATCGTTGATCATATAGACAAGTCAAAGTTAATGGCATCCACTTTCGGGCAAATGTACGAGTCTCAATCCATCACGAAGTTACATTTCTTTAACGGAGACAACTACCCCTATTGGAAGAATAGGATGAGTTTTTTCATAAATTCTCATGAATATGTTGTAACCCCTTAATTTTGACTTAAGGTGTACGTTAGTTTAAAATCATTACATCTAAACTTTATCATCAAGTAAACACGAAAGGTAATTCAAAAACTAAATTATAAATCAAGTAAAAAACACTATTTAAAAATAAGTATTCTGAATAACATTAATAAAAATTGAATAATCGATTTGATGCTTAAAATTTAAATATATCTTAAACCCTAAAAATCCCAAAATTTGCTAAAGTAAAAATATTGATAACTAACATACTGAAGAAATAAGAAAATCATAGTCTGATTGAGATCTTCAAGTACTAAATCCTAGGGTCGAGTATCTGAAAAGTTAAACTAAAAGAATGAGCTATAAAGCCCAGTGTGTCATTAAAGTGCATTCAAAAATCACAATATCACTCAATTCATAATCAAAATAATAATAATATATGTATTCACAGTAAATAAACACAATGAGTGAGAATGCAATGCAATGTCCCAGAACCCCTCACCCCTTATTTCTCCAAAACGTTGTGTAGTAAAATCACCTTCCTTTGTACAAATCCACCCTATGCACATGTTATACAATCAATGTCAATGATCTCAAATGTCTTATCAAAGTTATCCTATAGTATAAAAATCACATAGTTCAGTAAATCTAATCACAATCTCACAGTGTAACACAAGGTTCACAGTCTCACATAGCATGTCAATATATCATAGTCTTAGTAAACATGTAAGCACAATAAACAAAAAATCTAGCACAAAAAGAAAACACACCTTTAGTCGCACAAGCACAAACGTCGATAAAGACACTCCCTACGATCTGAATTAGGTCCTGGCCTAGCGAGTAAGAACCTACAGACACAGTTTTAATAGTAAATATTCATCTAATACATTATTATTAATAAGAAGAATTATTTCTAACTATTTATTCAACAGAATTTAAGAATGATGTGTGCATAAAAGACTTAATTTTTATATCATTTTCCCACTCAATTATTCCTAATAAAGGATAGATTTAAGTACAATATCGGATAATTCTGCATATTTTCCATATTCTAGCATCTCAACACCGATTTCATGAATTTATCTATTATTTAGCATAAAACATATGCAGTTGATGGTTTTCTTTCTTACAGGAAAGAACCTCACAGGAAATGCCAGATAAGATGACGGATGCTGGAAACAAAAGTTGAATTTCAAATAAGCACCCGCCACGGTGTCACTTTTGAGGCCGCAACAGCAGACTAAAGATGATAATTGGTGCTTGATGGATAGGGATAAATATGTTGATTCGGACGGACACAATACAAGAAAAAACAAAACCAGAAAAATAGAGTCAAGTCATGGTCAAAGTTAACGCGAGAATAAATGAGTTATTTTAGTAAATAGAATAAAGTGTTATAATTTAATTATAATATGTATTCTTTTCCTTTTAAAATTCTTCTCTTGATGAAAAACTTTAACCTAGGCTTGGCCTATATAAGCGAACTCTTAGGGCTAGAGAGAACAAGTCGGGTTCTTATAGTAAAACCTAAAGCCGCTGAGAAGATCATCATGTTCTAAATCCCATCGAGGCTTAGGTTGTTGTTTGTGAAGTAGTTAGGGAAGAAATTTTACTTATTTGATATTTATTAATGTAAAATTTATTTTCATAGTTTATTCTCTCGTGGCATTCACTCTTCTTTGCATATGATGTTGGGAGAGTTAGGCTGACGAAACAAGAGAGTAAGGTCTTTGCTCTAGGGCATCGACTAATCCGCAAGGGTTTCAGCGACTAAAATGATGCATATTATCGGTTGTTATTCATCCTTGATTCACGCCGGAAGGTATCATCAAGACATGGATCTCAATAGTTCTCCGAATTAAGGATAAGGGGGAGACATACAAGGATGCTCTGTCGAACTATGAAAAGTTGAATTATCGACAAGGCGTAACCCCGCCTAAGCCGCTGAGGCGACCCTTAGTGCGACCCGCCGCGGAGACAATTCAACCCAATGTATTAATGAGTGGATAATAAGTGCAACTAGCTCCCCTCTACAAAACAATCAACCTGGACTTCCTTCAATCGATACAAATTCTCTTCCTTTATTTAGTTTATTTAATTATTTTAATTACTTCATTCTCAACACCAAAATATTTACTTGTGTTTTTTTCATATTTCAAGTTCAGAATTAGAGTGTAGTCAAGGTTGATCCAGTCTCTGTAGGATCAACAATCTTAAATACTACAATTTGGAAAAAGAGGTGGACGCTTTGAAAATAAGCATAGGACTCCAAACCTCATATCAAAGAACACAAATATATTTATCTTATTGGTATCTTTGATATCCAAATCAATAAAAAAATAATTAAATTAAACAATTCAAGAAAGTCGATCAATAGTTTGAGTTGAATGATTTACTGTCAGTCCAGGATGGTTTGAAATAATAATGATGTATTGTTGTGCTTAAACACTCTCATATGTACGCAAAAAATATGAGGAAATAATAATAAAAAAATTGAAAAATAATTTCAAAATATGTATATAATCTGTCTTTCCTATAACCTAAATAAATAATTGAAAGAAAATAAATCATGGTTTTGAAAATAATGAAAAGATTCCCTATTTTATTCCTTGCATTGAACGTAAGCTTTCATTTAAAAGTGGATTGGGTTATAGAACATATAATTGCTTGTAAATTTAATCGGGGTTGAGGAAGAAAGAGCTCTTGGCCGGCTATAAGTTTCAGGGAAAATTCATAAAAAACGATTGAATTTTTGTAGGGTATTCAGCACCACATATTTATATACTCGAGTTATGTATAAAATTCTCATAATGATAATAATAAAATAAAACCTAGTAGAATAAAGACTCATTTCTAATATCAAAATTATAGTCGGTAATTTGGGATTAAAAACTTAGTAGAATAAAAGTGATTATTTATAGAGTTAATCCAAGAACTCTTTACGGTTCATAAAAAAAGCACACTAAACTTCTTAGAATTTTCAAGAAAATCCAAAATTTAAATTTTAGTTTTTTTATAAAAAGATTCAAAATCTCTAAAATTTAGGGTATCGAAATTTGAGAATTATAAAATTAGGATTTAAATATTTACCAAAAAGAAAAAATCTGGGGTATTACATATGTCTTAGGACATAATTGAAGATAACCCATCTATTCCGATTAAACAAGAAGGTGACCAGCAAATCTCAAAAACAATAAGAGAGATGACGGTGAAAGAAAGAAAGAGAATGTCAACAAACGTCAAAACACTATACATTTTGATTTATTCCCATGGTCCCGACATCTACTCAAAGATGTCATCTTGCAAGAGCGTAAAAGAGGTATAATATTCTCTTGAGACAACATATGAAGGCACTAACGATGTCAAGGAGACAAAAATCGGCCTTCAAAATCTTAACTACGAGAATTTCAAGATAGAATCGAATGAAGATATCACCAAGATGTTTGATACATTCTTGGTAATCGTCAACGGACTTAAAGTTTTTTGGTGAAATCGTTCTAGAGGAGAAGTTAGTTTGGAAACTCATCTACTCCCTTCTCGAGTCTTGTGATAACAAGAGAATCGTTATCATAAAAGTCAAAGACTTGAAAGACCTTAAAGCTTAATGCTCTTATGTGATCACTTTTCACTCACGAGATTATGAAGAAAGAAAGGGAAAAAATAAGAAAGATGAGAAGATAGAGAAGAAAGAGGTGAAAATAAGAAAACAAAGGATTACCCTCATGGCCTCTCTACCTCAAGTGGTGGGAAATACAAGTAAAAAAAGAAGAGTTAGAAGAATTGGTTATGATAACCAAACGGTTGACTAACTTATGAGGTCAAATAAGAATAGAAGATTCCAAGAAAAAATAAATTCAAAAGGAGGAGAAAAGAAGATGAAAGTCGCCCAATCATTTACTATAAGTGCAAGAAATTGGGTCATATAAGAACCGAATACCTTTACTACAAAAATAAAGGGTTTGAAAAGAAAAAAAAGCACAAGGCTCATGTTGCTATTTGGAGCGATGAAGAATCATCATCTGATGAAGATAAAGTAGTCAACTTGTGTCTCATTGCTCTTGATGAGCTAAAGGTAACCCTTGAATCCTCTTGCAATGATCCTTCTTATAATGAACTATATGATACTTATTAGGGGTGTTCAAACGGTCGGTTCGGTTAACCAACCGAACCCAACTTCCAAAATTTTATTAACCAATTTTTTTTCGTATTAACCGTTAACCGAACCGAAAAAAGTTCGGTTAATCCGATCGGTTAAATCGGTTAACCGATTTTTTTAAAAAAAATGAATAAATTAAACAAATGATCACTAAACTATGTTAAAATAATTTTTTAGGTACGAAACTTTCAAAAATTATAAAAAACCCATTAGACTTATCGAATTATTACATTGATTCATCATACATTATAAATTACTGATAAATATTAAAAAATTTAATAATTATTTTTTTAATTTAATAAATTTAATTATTATTTTATGCTATTTTTATAAAATTTAATGACCATTTTATAATTTTTACAAATTTAATGACTAAAAATAAATATATAAAAATATAATTTGTAATATATAAAAATTTTGGTTAATTCGGTTAATTAACCGATTTCGAACTGAATTAATCGATAACCGAAATTCCAAAAAATCATTAACCGTTAACCGATCCAATCTAAAATTAATCGACCGATTAATCGAAAAAAATTTCGGTTTGGTCGGTTAATTCGGTTAACCAAAATTTTGAACACCCCTAATGCTTATGAAGAATTTCAAGATGGTTATGATGAGTTAGTTTTGGAATATAAGGAATCCATTAAAAATAAGAAGAAGATTCTTTTAGAATTGAAAAATAAAAACGATTCTTTGGCTAAGACTAATTTAGAATTAGAAAGTAAATTAAAGGAAGTGCATATGAAATTTGAAGAATTAGAAAAGAAAAATATTGACATGCATAATTTACTTTTTAAAGTAAAATAGGACCACCTAAAAGAAATAGGTGAGTTAAAAGGTAATTTGGCCAAGTCAGTTCTACTAATGTAGTTTAAGGTGAATCATCGAGAACTAATTATGATAAGAAGACCTTTCATAACTATAGAAATAGAAAATTCACTAGTCAATATATGGTAAAAGATTAGGAGCATATGGATACCAAAAGATGATGTTGCTTCTAATGATACTTATGCTATTGTTACTTGGCTCCTGAGGGAACCAAACTTTTGAGAACTAACCAAGCTTCTTGAGGGTACCAAAAAAAATGATTCCATGTTTGTAGGTTGAGCATTACTACAAGGATCAAGTCAAATCATGTGACACTTTAATAGTAGATGCTCTAGGACAATGATCGGAAACAAAAAGATTAAAGGAGCAAGAGTTAATCATGGTAGATTGATAACAACTCCAAAAGAAAATTTGAAGTTATATGTTCTATCGGTATTTATGCCTTTACTTCTATTGAATATTTCTTTTTTCAATAGTTTTATGTATGCTTTTGGTTGAGCATGAATCTTTGCATAATAATCGATTCTACGTTTTGCTAGATAATTGTGCTTGCATGTTTTATGATATTAAATCTATAATATATAATGCTCTTTGTTCATTGCATAGTAAAATCTCATATGATGCTCTTTAATCATGACATATCATCATAAATATATATTTAGGGGCTTTAGAGACTCATTCTTAGAACTTTAGAAGCTTAACATGCAAAGCCTGGTTAAGTGGTATCGAAACACTTGAGAACAATTTCGATACTTGTTCTTAATGTTCATCCTTAGGATGTTTCTGGGTAATCTGGTATAGAGATGCCAAAAATACGTTTTTATACAATTGTGGTTTCGATACAGTTAAAGCCTGTATCAAAACAGACATGTATCAAAAAGCTTGAAAGTGTTTAAAATACCTAAAAACCTAATTTAACTCTAATTAAAATACTTTCAAACTTTCCCCTCCAAACCCTATAACAAATACTTTACATACACCCCTATATTCATCAATTTTCTTCACAAAAACATCAATTTCCTTGAGGATTTTTTGATCAAAATATCAAGGATAAGGATACATCAAATTTTTGTGCTCCAAAACCCATCCATTCTCCAAAATCTTTATTTTTGTTTGATTTTAAGTTGTTAAATTTTAGTTTTTGTATAGGTTATACTTAGCTTTTATATGGGTTTTCAAAATTGTACAATTTTTTTTCAAAAATCAAAATTTTTCATTCGAATATAAAAAGTTTTACTCATATTTTTATTCACCGTTTTTAAATCTCTTTTGCATTTTTAAAATTTTAAAACCCGTGAATTATTGATTCAAAGGATTGAATAAGGTTTATTATGCATATATAGTTTTCGTGCCTAAATTAATCATAAAATTTTTATCCTTAGATTATGGCACCGAAAA
Source organism: Abelmoschus esculentus (assembly GCA_035048815.1). Lineage (NCBI taxonomy): Eukaryota > Viridiplantae > Streptophyta > Magnoliopsida > Malvales > Malvaceae > Abelmoschus > Abelmoschus esculentus. Next base: position 2,149,188 of record JAUCBN010000026.1, on the reverse strand, counting down.
AGCGTCAAAGAACCGAGGGTGTAAGTTCCTCAAAAACTGCATCCCAGCCTACCCGAATCGATCTTCAACACGTTTTATGAAGAATGTTTTGAAGATCGCACCAAATATGCTCACTTTCAACAATATAGGAAACATAAGCTTAAGAAAGAATGGTTTATGGATACTACCTTTATGGACTCAGACAAGTTCCAGTTTTGTTATCTATACCTCTTTCGTCGGTGGAAGTTCATGAAATTCCTATCCTTGAACGATAAGTTCTTTCGACCCTAGTTCTCATTTTTATGTTAATGCTACTTACATCTTTTCAAAGGACAAAACACAAGTGGTAGATCTTGATTCCTATCTTATGGGAAGATATTTTCGTGTGGACGTAAAAGAAATTTGCAATGCTTTTGGGCTCGAGGATGAAGGCATCGAAGATGAGAATTCCCTTCAAACATATATCGGATCCGTCATCAATCTGGATGTCCATGATCGGTTCTTGCACTTGATCATCACTTGGTGGCTTCGTCCATCAAATGAAAAATATTCATGGATTCGTCAAGTTGGTTTTTGGATAAATTACTTCCCGTCAAGGAAAAAGTCTCAATCTAGCCAAAATCATATTTTTCGATCTAGTTTGGCAAGTTCAAAACCGCCATACCCCACAAGTTTGATCATTCTCCTATGCTTGTGCTTTAAGTGCTCTTTTTATGCATTATGGGATAGATTGCTCTTATGACGTTGTGGAGTCGGTAAAAGAGCCAATAGTTGAGACCTCCCTAAACCGTTCTCATTTTCAATTCATTGAAAGTGAATGGATTTACGGAGAGGCACCTCTTCCACATATTGATCCCGAACCAGTCAATTAAATTCCTCTCAATGCCTAGCTCTTGTCTTCTCTTATTTCTCAATTTACAAGTTTGGGAAATGAAATGACTATCAGTTTTGATGCCATCAACAATCGATTCAACACAATGGATGATCACTTTGATTCCATGGACACTCGTTTGACCGATATATAAGATCAAAATCTATCTTAACGAATGTCTCTTGGAACCTTTCATGATGAATGATGCCATTCGAATACTCCGAAGGATTCTAGTGTTGATGATGAAGATGGTGATGGTGATGGAGATGATGATAAAGATGAGTAGTTTTCTTAGTTATATTTAGGTTTTTGCTTATGGCTTTTTTAGTACTAGTTATATTTTAGGATTAAGTTGCATTTTCATTCCATGTCATGTTATGAGGACTTATGCACCTATGTTATATAATTTCCAAGTACCATGCTTTGATTTCTATGTTGGATTTTATTTTATTAATGTTATGGTATATGTTTGAATTATATATTGTTTGTTTGCTTCATTATTTATCTATACTTTGTCTATCATTGATTTCGATCTAAAAAAAAGGAGAAGTCTTTAAACAATTTTGTTAAACCTATGAAAATAATTAGGGGAGTTTTGGGAGTTTTAACTTAAAAAAATATTTTGGTTTTGTTATATCAAAAATTGGGAGAATGTAAAACTAAAATTGATTTTGATATAACAAAGAAGTTAAAGGACCATTTTGAAATAAATTTTTAAGTCATTAAGTCAAACAAATAACTTTAAATCAAACCAAAAACACAAAACAAATTCTCAAAGTATTTTCAAAGCCAAATTTGTGTTTTTGTTAGAGGCATTTCGATACTCCTAAAATCGGTTTCGATACGGCCTTTAAAATTTTAACTAAGTTTTTCAAAATTTTAACAGACGTTTCGATACGGTATAAGACCGTTTCAATACGTTTTGAAACTGTAAGATTTAGTTTCGAAACACTTAAAGTTGGTATCGAAACAGACGTTTCGATACAGCCTATGGCTATTTTGATATCGTCCTATATTTTATGAAAATTAATTAAAATTATGGCATTTTGATACACAACATCATCGTTTCGATATCGCTCATCTTTTCTCAACGACTATTTTAGAATTAAATATTTTGACCGTTGTTTGACAGGTAAACTTTAAAAGTTTGTTAACCCATTTCGAAACGACACCTAGTGACGTTTCGATACCGATTTGCAGAGTCCCAAAAAATTTTGATATAAATCTGTAGTTATTTCGATACTCCCTTGTGTTAAAGACATTTCGTTTCGATACGCTTACATAGAGTTTCGATACCCTATTAAATGTAAAAAATGTTTCTTTCTATCTTGGTACCGTTTCGAAACAGGTAGTTCGCGCTTCGATATTGATTGTTGAAGAAGTGCATTTATGGTGGGAAGATGAAGGCATAAGGTCTATATTTATGATCCCAACAACTTCAACGGTTAGAATTCAATGAGAATGTATAAAAATAAGCCATTCAAGCAACAACAATAACTATTGTTCCTAAAGAAAACATTCAAGCATTAAATCCAACCTCAAGGTTTTAATTGTAAAATCCCTATACACAACTCTTGTAATTTACATTGTAAATTTTTGTTTGAGTTTGGGGAGTGTCTTAGAGTGTAATTGGGCAATATCTTCTTTGAGAGAAACTTGTAATTGCCATTTTCTTTTTCATTTTAACGTTGTAAGGTTGAATCAATCTTTGAGTAGAGAAATTGATTCGGTTTTTAACGGTTACCTTTTGAACAAAGAAAAAGGTCGAATTCAATAATAAATTATGTTGAAAATCCTTAGTGGGAGTTAAGGTAGTAGATGTAGAGCTTGTTCGAAGTTTGAACCATTATAAATTCTTATGTTCTTCATTTTTCACATTTTTACCAAATCTTTCACAAAAGATTTTATTTGCCAATTCACCTCCTCTTGACCATTTCATCGATTGATCAACTCAAAAAATATTCTAAATTATAATCATCGATAATTATAACAAATTTATTTAACACATAAAATATCTTTTGTGACCAAGTAAGTTATCATAAAAAATATTTTTATTAAATATTAGCCATCAAAATTTTTAATAATTGTGATAATCTTTTTATCGCTAAAAATATATTTGTGACAAAATATATCACAATAATATTTTTATGGCCAAATATTAAAAACTATAATCATTAATAGTTGTGATAATTTTTTGCCTCAAAAATATTTTTTTATAAAAAAATCTCTCACTATTATATTTTTTTTCATTAGGTGTTAGATGTAACGACCCGGATTCGGATCCGAGTGTCGGGTTAAATCGTTGGGTTTGAGCTTATGTTTTGGGCCCCGGATTGGATGTTTTTAGGCCTAGTTTGTTGGTTCTTTAGTAGTTGTGTGTGGGTTAAGTTTTAGGGTGAGGGTATTTTGGTAAATACCAAAATAAGTTGAATAGAGGGGTTTTGGAGTGTTATTCTGTAAAGGGTGAGGTCATGGAGCAGAGGGTTTTCTTTCCTATCATCTTCTTCATCCAAGTTTAGGGTAGTAAAGGTAAGATCTTGCTGAGTTAGGTTTAGAATCTTATTTTTATGATGAAGAGGAAGTGGTAGTGCTGAAATGAATCTATAAAACAAGGGTTTGTTTGCTAAGATTGGTGGAGGAAGAAGTTTATGTGGGGGGTTTAGTTGAGTTTGGGAATAGGTTTTTGGAGAGCTTAAATCCTTGTTCTTTTAGTGTTTTAAGCTCCTAAAATCTTCCCAAGGTATGTCTAATCCGTTCTTCATCTTTCTCTTGTAGAGAAAGAAAGTGGTGAGCCATCAACAAGTCTTGGGAAGAAGAAAGCTTGAAGGAGGAAAGGGTGACGTTTTTGTTGTTGTTCTTGCTAGAGGTTGATACTCTCAACTCCTATCTTTATCATTCATATCATGTAGTTTGCATACATGTAGATGTTTGTGTTTGAATGTTGGGTTGTAAGATTTGAATGCATTAATGGTGAATTTCGTATTAATATGATCAAGGGATGAAAAATGATGTTAAAACACCTTAAACTTCCTTAAGACTGGATAGAAACACTTTATAATCGTTTTAGATAAGTTTGGGGTTGAATCCTTTAAATTTCTAAGTGCAGACCTATAGGTGCAGGGGGTATCGATATCGGTGAATCGTGTATCGATACCCCTTAGACAAAAATAGGCTTCTTAGCTAAGGGTATCGAACCATGGTTCGATACCATACTTTGCAATGGCATTTTCGAATCGATGTTGGTATCGAATCGGATAATCCCTCCTCTGTTGACCCTTGAGTTGGTCAATGGTATCGATGCTCTCCTTGAGTGGGCATCGATGCAGACTGTTTCGATACCCCATCTAAGGGTATCGATACCTCTGTGTAATCTGGCCAAGTTTGAGTAGCAAATTGAGGTTCGGTGATCTTAATAAATAGGCCCATTAATCTTAAAAACAATAAAATGAGTTGTTAAACCAAAATCGATAATTATAACCCCGAAAGACTAAATTGAGATAATCTTAATATATCTTGTTGTGCTAAGATCCTCGGTGGATCGTTTGTGTGGTTTGAGTCCTTGCATGTTGGAAATCTAGATATCCATAAGTGTTACAATACATCGAAGGCCAACCGATGTAATATGCCGGGTGATGTATTGAAGACTTTTATTACGAGTGTTGGTCGGCCTCACTCGAAGATGTTCGATGTAACATTCCGAGCGTGGGGTTGGTTGGGTAGCCTCCACCCTTTTCCGAATGTTGGGCGGCCTCCATCCCTTTCCGAACGTTGGGTGGCCTCGTTCGAAGATGTCCGATATAATATTTCGGGCATAGGATTTGAGGGCGACCTCAATCCCGAGTGTAGGATCTCAATGTTGTGTGGACACGGGCCTCACTCTTGTGTGTTGACTTGATATGATTTGTATATATTGTGTGCGATAATATACATTCATTTATTCTATGTCATAGGCAAGCATGCCAGACCATCATATCATGCACGAGATTTATATGTCATGCTTTACTGCTTATGATATGCATGATGTTGGTCGAGTTCAGCGTACCCACTGAGCTTTCATAGCTCAGCGTTCAAAATGTGTTTTCGTGCGTAGGTTAGGTAGAGTCGATCCCGTGGAGCACCATCGAGGTTTAGATTTCAGCATAGACCGTGTTATCAAAGTACACTTGTTAGATGTAGTGGGCATAATACTGTGTCGAACCTTATATGTAATTTTGTAACTCTATTTATTTAATTTGGGTCGAATATTTAATGGTTTTGTAATATTTTGGAGCTCGGGTTACTTTAAACTATTTTGGGATTTTATTTTAATTTAAATGGATTTTATGGATCGTATTTGGATCTAAGTTTAATTTTATTATTGGATTTTTAAAGAAAATTTTGAAATACAGGTTTTGGGCCAGAACCCAATGTGACACCGGGTCGAGGGTGTTACATTAGATACGATAATTATTTATAAATTATTAAATATATTATCGGTGAATAGAATTATATAATTATTAAAAATAATATCGTAAGACAATTATTATATTAAAAATAAACAAATTAACTAAAATATAAATAATATCAAAAATAAAAATATACAAAAATAAAATTTAAAAAATTAAAATATTCATAATGTATAATTTTAATGGTAAGATATCGATATTCTAATTTGAATTCTAAGTGAAGTGGTTCACACCAAAATTCATTCTTGAGCATTTTTCTACATAATAGACAATAAGAGAAACAATAAATTAATTGATAAAAAATAATTAATCAACTATAAAAAAATACTAATTAAAATAAATTATTTATATGATTTAAATATTATATTTACATCGTTACTTACTAAATCTAATTGAGATGCATTAAGAAACAGATCTAAATTAATTAATCAACTGCCAAATGTGTAAATAACTCTCTTACTTGTTGCAATTTAGTCATTCATTAGAATCTTTATCTTTCTAAAATAATAAGATTTAAATTTAATTAATCACTTTTATTATTTTATCTCATTAAAATTTTCATTATTTTTAACTTTGAATCTTATTCATACATTATATTAATTTAGATCATTGATTAATGTAAAACTGAATGAGTTTTATATCATGTAATTTGATCTTAATCCTATATATGTATATATATGATCAAATTATATAGTATAAAACTCTTTAAATTTTACAAGTTTTTTGGATCTTTGGATGATGGAAATGGGTGACTCAAATTAACGCTTTTATTTTTTTCAAGTGATAATCTTTGCATAATCGATTGTTAATCTTAGTTATCCATTTCAAACATCTAAGGATCCATAAAACGTGTAAAATTAAGAGTTTTATATCGTGTAATTTGATCTTATCCCCTATATATATGTGATTGAGATCCACTTATATTGCGTAAAATTAAGGGTGAACGTTCGAATGAATCGACCCGAGTCAAAATTTTTTGAGTTATTTGAATTGATGAGTCTAATTTTATCATTTAAGCTTTTATTCAAAAAAAATTCGAGTCAAGTTGAAAAGAATTGAGTCTAGTCTAGTCGAGTTGATTCGAGTTTTCAAATTATTATAAAAATTTAATTATAATTGTTTATTATTTTATAGTATGATTTGATTGTAATTTAAACGAATTTTACTAATTATATTTTTTTATATATCAATATATACATCATAAAAATTTGAGAGACTCATCTTAAACTTAAAAGTAAATACTCTAATTATTAAAAATTTTGAGTTATTCGAATTTTTATTTTATAACTCAAACTTTATTTAATTTTTTTCGAGTCGAGTTTATAAATTTTCGAGTCTAGTCAAGATGATTCAAGTATTTTACCTCTAGTCGATTTATTTATTTGTCTTGAATTGTGTTTTGCTCATCCCTACATAAAACTCAATTACTTTTATATTTTCGGATCGTTAGATGATCGTAATAAATGGATAAAATTATTTTTTTTTTATCTTTTTTCAAGTTATATTTTCTATTGTTAATCTCTTCCGTCCATTTAGCTCATTCAATAATCACGGATTAATGAAAAATTAAGTAAACTTTATGCCATATAACTAAATTCCATCCAATATACATACATACATACATACATACACACTTTAAATATCTATTTTAAAAAATATTTTAAATACTTATTTAAAAAATACTTAGATGCTTAATTTAACAAAAAAATATTATAAATATTTAATTCAATAAAAATTTTTCTTTAGATATTTAATTTAATAAAAAACATATTTTAATTATTTATTTTAAATGAAAAATGATATACTTTTGATATTCAATTTTTGTGAGTGAAACAGACCCGGTCCGGCCCATTACACACATAAACCTGGTGTGATAGCGCCACACTGAGGCGATCCTCACCCGTAAGGCAATTAGACGAAAAAACATTAGTCGCAACAGCTCTCCACTCGTTCACTTGATTCTCAAACGCTTTTCAGTCCTCCCCGATCTCCATCCCTTCCTTTCTATTATCACCGTCTCCCACCGGAGAATTCCACCGGAAAACCTAGTCATTCGTTTACCCTAACCATGCTCAACCTTTCCTCCACGCTCTCAAACCACGTTCGGTTTCTGTTCCAGTCGTTAACCGAAGCCAACGCGGACTCTGTTTCTCGAGAGCTCCGCCAGGTTTTTTTACCCCTCTATCATTTTTTGTAGTCAGATACGGCTATTGACATTTCTTTTTGTTGCAATTCTAATGATTTGTCTTGTCACTTCAAAACCCCTAAAATTTTCGCTGTTCGATTTAATGTACGCTTATGGAATTATATTGAGTTTGGATCTCGTTGTAACGCGTTACTTGAGAACTTTGTAGTTCGATTAGTTTGCTTGTTGCTGTCTTATCCATAGGGATATATGTACAGCGAGACTAAGATCTATGATACTGGACGCATGATAACAATCTTACTTAAATACGAGAATTTCTGCTGTTCTTTTTAAAAGCTTTCTAACGTTGTAAACTAATTTTATTATCAATTTCGGCATCTTTTTTCCCCAAATAAATTTAGATTCAAACGTTTATGTGATAGAGAATAGAATATTAGTATTAATCCTTTGAACCCAGCAAGCCAATTTCCAGTTGTCTTAGTTTTGCTGCATATCTTACAATGAAGAGCGAACTTATTTAGATCCGTGTCCTTTTGTTAGGGCGTCAAATGAGATATTTAGCTGGCTGGGATGGTTTTTTGTTTGATTATTTCAACTTTATGCAATTTTCTAGATAACATGCTGACTGAAATGACCTGTTTTTTTTTTCTTGCCAGTTTTTCGAATATGGTGTTGAGGGAAGCATTCTGGTGCTGCAGACTTGCTTGGATTGCTTGAACTCTCCCAAGACAGATTCAACGAACTTGCAATTTGAGCAAGTTGTAGCGTCAATTTTCAGACATGCAATGGGAAAGCCAAATTTTTGTACTGTCTTCTGTCAGTCGCTAAGTATGGATATCAATGAGGATTTCTTGGAGAATTTCTCGAAAGCCATGCAGTTTTCCATGTCTGAAAAAATTGGCATTGGTCTTGCTTTATCTGATTCTGAAAATCATGATACAAGAATCTGTGGTAAGTTCCACTGTTTGACTGAGCCTTGGTTTGTTAAATGGATGTACTATTGATTAGTTTAAGTTATGCTCTTACACACTGCTGATCAGAATGATTGAATTGAAGCTTTTACATTTTTCTAGGGAAGAACTTCTGTATGGCCAAGGTTGAGGAATTGCACTCCAATCCTGCCTCTTTTGATTCTACTGAGCAAATTCAGAATATAGTTATGTTCCTCCAATGCTCTGGTTCCCTTTCCAAGCACGTAGACTCCTTTATGCAGATGTTATCTCTAGTTCAAGCAAATGACACTGCACAGTTTGTTTTATCTCCAATACTTTCAGATGAATTACAGGAGGATAATTTCTTAAGGTTCTGATTTTTGCACAAGGCTCCTTCCTCTTTTCCTCTAAACCTGCAGTTACTCATTCAAGCTTCAGTATCATGTTATTTGTAATTCTTTCTTTTCCTCTAAATCATGCTGTGGTAACATATTTCTCTCTTTTATTTCTCTGCAGGAATATGGAATTCTTTAATGAATCTGAAGAAAATGATTTTGATGCTCTTTTAGAAGAAATGGAGAAGGAAATGAGTATGGCCGATATCATTAAGGAACTGGGTTATGGATGCACTGTTGACGCTGCACACTGCAAAGAGATCTTATCTCTTTGTTTACCTCTGACAGAGATGACTATATCTAGAATACTTGGCACAATTGTCTTCACCTATGCTGGAGTTGAGGACAACCAAACCACATTTTCAACATTTAGCCTGGCCCTTGGTTGCAACTCATCATATGATTTGTCTTCATTGAGATCTTGGAATATTGATGTTCTTATAAAAACTATAAAGCAACTTGTGAGTAATACTTTTTTTTGCTTTATGTGGTTGTTGTCTTTTGATTTACTAATAGCCCTTTCCTTAAGAAACACATTTTCTTTATTTTTGTAATGCATGCTGAATCCAGGCTCCCGATACCAACTGGATACGAGTTATTGAAAACCTGGATCATGAGGGGTTCTGCATTCCTAATGAGGCAGCATTCACTTTTTTCATGTCTGTATATCAACATGCCTGCCAGGTATGTTGATTTTGTTTTAGTGCATTTGAAGTTACATCTTCTCGTATGGCTTTAGTTCTTAGATTGTTCTTTCTACAGGACCCTTTTCCACTCCATGCTATTTGTGGATCTGTGTGGAAGAATACTGAAGGTCAGCTATCTTTGCTAAAATATGCTGTATCGGCAATGGCAGACATATTTACCTTTTCCCATTCTTTGAGGAAACTGGTAAGAGCTATGCAAGTGTAGTCTTTTCTTCTTCTTGTCACTATATTTCCAGCAGGTATAATGTTCAGTCTTGCAGGCCTATGTGGATGCAGTGCATGGCCATAGGCTTCACCTTGGAAATGAAAATCATGCCTGGCTGTGTCTTGACCTTTTAGATGTGCTATGTCAACTAGCTGAAAGGGGTCACATCAGCTTTGTTCGATCAATGCTTGACTATCCCTTAAAACATTGCCCTGAAGTTCTGCTTCTTGGGATGGCACATGTTAATGTAATGTCCACAATATCAATATGTGATAATGCTGTCCGATGTTTCTTTTCTTCTTTTTTTTTTTCGTTTTTAACTTTTGCTAATAATTTTTGCATCTCTGCTTGCAGACCGCATATAATCTCCTCCAGCATGATGTCACTTCCACAGTTTTTCCAATAATAATTAAAAATTCCCTGGGTGCTGGTATGATACTTCAACTTTGGAATGTGAATGCTAATCTTGTCTTGCGTGGATTTGTAGAAGTACACAACACTGAACCAGACATCATGATTAGAATTTTGGAAGTTTGTCAAGAGTCAAAGGTAATTTGGAATTTCATTGATGTTTCTTCCCTTTTCGTTACATTGTGAGATAATGTCACATGGTTCCTCCTCTCTCTCTCTTCCCCCTCTTTTGTTGAGTTCAATAGTGTTTTGATATTCTATTGTTTAGAAAATTACTTCAGAATTTTTACTTGTATGTTAAAGACTTCTTCGTAATTTATCTTGTTCCTTATTTATTTTTTCAGATTTTATCGTCAGTGCTGGAGATGATACCTTTTCCTTTTGGCATTAGATTAGCAGTCCTTGCTTCCAGGAAAGAGGTCATAGATTTTGAGAAGTGGTTGAGTGGTAACCTGAATACTTATAAAGATGTTTTTTTGGAGGTAATATTGAGTCCTTCTGCAGCCTATCTAATTACTAAAGCTAATATGGTCCTAAGAATGTTTTGGCTGACATGCTTCCTGAAACTTTCAGGATTGCCTAAAGTTCTTGAAGGAGATACAATTTGGTGGGTCACAAGAGTTCTCCGGCAAACCTTTCCTTCATTCTACTGCTGTTTCAAATCTTTACTTGGAAGCGAGTTCTACCATTATCAAGGTTATGCTTCTATTAATTGGTTATTATTGTGATTTATGATTGATATGTTTTTATTTTAACGTCAATTGCTTTTCATTTGTTTTTTCTCTGTGCAGGTCCTTAAAGCGAATACTGGTGTGATAGCCTCTACCCATCTTCTCGAGGAAATGGGAAGGTTGAATGCGACAATTATGGATTCTACTCCAAAGTTGCAAAATGGTGGGACCACAGAGTCTTCAACCTCTGAGGGATATGGCGCTGATATCGAGGCAGAAGCAAACTCTTACTTTCATCAAATGTTCTCTGAACAGTTAACTACTGATGCTAAGGTTCAAATGCTTGCGCGATTCAAGGAGTCTTCCGTGAGAAGGTATGATGTTGTTTCTGTACCTTAGGCTTTGCTTTCACTGCTCAAAAAATTTTCTGAGATTTGATTGTATACATTCTTGCTTATGGGCATTCCTAATAGGTTATGTGATTGTCCCAGTTTCCATGCATCTGGTTGATTCTTTTTTTATTCTTTTGTGTCAATGAAGCGACTTATGTCTTTATTCCACATTCTATCTCTGCTTTAACATTTATCATTGTTTGAAAGCTATGATTTACTGAAAAATTTCGTGCTTCATATATGATTGTTTGATGGGTTATTTATTAATAACAGGGAAAAAGTGATATTTGAGTGCATTATTGCAAATCTATTTGAAGAATACCAGTTTTTCCCCAAGTATCCTGAAAGACAGCTCAAAATTGCTGCAGTTCTCTTTGGTGAGTATACTATACGAGATAATCCTAATATACCAATGTTTATCCCAGCTGTTAAGGCTGCGTTTTAGATATTTATTACATGTGTAAGAATTTTGTCACTATTTTGAGTTGCATTACTGTTTTAGTGTTCAATTTATACCAATACTTATGTTTTACTTCGATTATTATAATGAAGTCTGTACGTATGTATGTAATCATGATCAATCTGGATGAATGTGTTCAAGAGTATGTGCAACATATCAATGCTAATAATTTGATTTTTATGTTTGCTTTTCATGCAGAGCACTGCTTATTTAGTCTATAGCACTCGTTCCATATTTTTTTACTGAACTTGCTTTATAGTTCTCTGACCTTCAAATATGTATTTGTTAAGCCATGGCTGCGGTTAAATTTCAGTCTCTCTCATCAGCACCCTCTTTTTATTAAACTCATTTCATGCTTTTGATTTTTTCAGGCTCTGTCATCAAGCAGCAACTTGTAACTCACCTAACCCTTGGAATTGCCTTGCGTGGTGTTCTAGATGCATTGCGTAAACCTGCAGATTCAAAAGTTAGTTATTTCTCAGCATTAATCTTCTCTCTTTCTCATCTAGTCATCTTCAGTTTATTGCCCACGAAAGTGTTAAGGAATTATTTAATTGGCGGGATTAATGAATTGTTTATGGTCTATCTGCATATACAGATGTTTTTGTTTGGAACAAAAGCATTGGAGCTGTTTGTGGATCGTTTGATTGAGTGGCCACAATATTGCAACCATATTTTACAGATATCTCATCTGCGCGCTACTCATCCAGAAATTGTTGCTTCAATTGAACGAGCTCTTGTCAGGATTTCATCAGGTCACTTGGAGTCGGATGGGAACAACAATCCTTCCGTTCATCACCAAGTTTCCTCCCAGGTGACCCCAGGGAATGGGGAGGTAAATCGTAGTGTTTGTTTTTGTTGCATTTAGTGGAATTTAAATTTACGAAAAATAGTGTTGATAAATATTAACTTGGCCATAATAAATAAATCAGTATCACAATGTTTTGCTGCCTTTGAATGGTACCCTTATTTGGTTTTCATCTAATAGTTCAGCAGGATATAATGCTGTGATATGTTGAGATTCTATCACTCAACAATTTAGCTGTTCAAATAGTTGATTCTTTTCGTGTTGTATCATGCATTGAAGATCATTCTTTTTAGATCCATGCATATAAATGCCAAAACAAAAAAGGAAAAGAAGTAAAACATATTTGGCTGGTGAAGTTTAAAATGGTAAATAACCTAACTTGATGATCTGTTCACCGTTGTGTTGGAATTTTCTAGTTATAGAGTTATCCTTGATTTCTGTTATCTAAGTTAATGCTGTGTTGATTTCTTACATTTGGAGTAACCATTTCAGTTAAATAGCTCTAGCATCCCTCAACCTGGGTCACAACTTTCTTCTCCACCTCAGCTTAGTTCTCATGATGATCGTCATAAAGCCCCTGCTGCATCATCCAATGATGTGAAGCCACTGCCACCTTCTGCAGGGCAGCCTCCTGTTCCTTCCTTGAGTGATGCTTCTAGCATTCAGAAAGTATGCCTTTTGACATTGTTTTATGATGCATGTGGAATTTTCTTTCCTAGAACTAATGTTATTCTTAAAATTTCAGCCGCAAAGTGCCGTCAGTGGTTCGTCTATGCTGTCTGCTTCTCCTGGTTTTATTCGTTCTTCTCGTGGCGTTACTTCTACTAGTAAGAATTTTCTGTAGATTCATTGGGAAATTTTGTTTACAGTCTTCCATTAATCACTGGCATCTGTACATGCTTATGCAACTAGTTGTTCGCTTTTATTACAGGATTTGGCTCTGCCTTGAACATTGAAACACTAGTTGCTGCTGCTGAGAGGAGAGAGACACCCATAGAGGTATTTAATGACTGTTGTTGTCTCCCATTCAATTTATTTCTGGAAAATTGTTTTTACATGTTCTTAATCAGCTTGCGTATCAGTCTTATGTTTCTTGCTCTTGCAATGAGTAGCACTGAAATAATTAAAATTCATATTTCATAGATGATGTTATCTGTCTAAACCTTATGTGGTGTTGGCCTGGGCGGGTTAATTTGAAAGAAAAGGATTTAGAATATGCTATTATGAATGTGCCAGAGATATTCAAGTTAATAATTAGTTCCAATCTGGTGTGTTAATAAGAAATTTTTGATTTTGGACCAGTGATATACTTCCCTAACTGGCTTAGGCTTACGTAGTCTGCCGGTGAAGATGGAATGAGCAAATGGGTGGAAAGGTTGGAGACTATGCCATCTCATTTCTTTGTATTGGAGCGGAGAAAGTAGAGCAAATATTGAGTTAATGTGATGTTATCATTTTATCCTGGGTTAAATTGTTGAAATAAATTTTGATGAGATAAGGGGACAATGTAAAGATTTTAAGAGGAATATTTGACTATTAAAGGTAGGAGTCTGTCATCTCATTTCCTTGATTGGCTGAACAGATTTAGTTCACATCCATACCCTTTCCCTCCCTTCTAGATCTCCCAAACAAACTCAACCCTTTACTCTCTTCTAGTTCCCTTTAAAACAGACTATTAATCAATTCAATGGTGATGACCATGGAATGCTGAATTTTGCTTCATTAAAATGTTCATAATCCTTCTATTGCTTTCTGCCTTATTTGCAGGCCCCTCAATCTGAGATTCAGGACAAGATATCATTTATTATCAATAATATTTCGGTTGCAAATCTTGAAGCTAAAGGGAAAGAGTTCACTGAAATATTGAAAGAACTGTACTATCCTTGGTTTGCCCAGTACATGGTTATGAAAAGGTCAAATTTGATACTTTCTTAAACATAAATGTTCATGCCTCTTTCTGTGTTGCGTGCAATTGATTATTCGTTTATTTTATTTCAGAACTGGATGGTGCTTTCATCATATTTCCTGCTTATCCTTTTTGTACTATTGAATTAATTTATTCGTTTATTCTATTTCAGAGCAAGCATTGAGCCAAATTTTCATGATTTGTATTTGAAGTTCCTTGACAAAGTTAATTCAAAGGCTTTGACCAAACATATCATTCAGGCTACATATGAGAATTGCAAGGTCTCTTTTGTTCATTTCATTTCTCCATGTGGAATAATTTGACCAAATAACCAAAAAGGATTTATTATTCATATTTTTTAGGTTTTGTTGGGATCAGAGCTTATTAAATCAAGCTCAGAAGAGCGGTCATTGTTAAAAAATTTGGGTAGTTGGCTTGGGAAGTTAACAATTGGCCGGAATCAAGTTCTGAGAGCTCGTGAAATAGATCCCAAATCTCTGATTATAGAGGTACTTGTTCCTTGAGCATAAACTATTTGTTGGGTATATACCTTATGGTTTTAGTTATTTATTTGTCAATCAAGGACTATCTGGTCTAGTAATGACCCATAAGATATTTTGAACTTATTCTTTTCTATTTGCTTTTTTTCCAGGCGTATGAAAAGGGGTTAATGATTGCAGTTATCCCATTTACTTCAAAGGTATGATTATTTATGAAATAAACTTGTTTTCTTGTGCCGAACTTAAGTTAGTATTTTCATAAATTTGTTACATTTTGCAGATTCTTGAGCCATGCCAAAGCAGTCTGGCATACCAACCCCCAAATCCTTGGACCATGGGCATTCTGGCATTGCTAGCTGAGATTTACTCAATGCCAAACTTAAAAATGAATCTCAAGTTTGACATAGAGGTATTGTCATATATTTTAGGCATGCATATGAATACACCGTCTTTTCCCCTTCAATATTGAAACTTATCTGCCTATTTTGTTTTTTCTCTTTGGTATTATAGGTTCTATTCAAGAACCTTAGTGTGGATATGAAGGATACTACACCAACTTGTCTTCTCAAGGATCGTAAAAGAGAAATTGAGGGCAACCCAGATTTCTCTAATAAAGATGTTGGGGCATCCCAAGCCCCAATGGTTGCAGAAAAATCTGTAATAATCCCTCCTCTTAATCATGTTGATTTATCTCTTGAGGGTGCTAGTCCACCTAATTCTGGTGGGCCTACGCAATTGCCACCTCAGGTTTGTTTTTGCTGTTGTTGCTATTTTTTGCGGTTATTGCTATTAGCAGTTTAATTACATGTGTGTAAATATTGATTCTTGGAGTTGTTTTAGTATTCTGGCCCTGTGCGTCTTTCTTCTGGTGCTTTAATGGAGGATGAAAAACTGGCTGCTTTAGGCTTGTCCGATCAGCTTCCTTCTGCTCAAGGGCTATTTCAAGCCACTCCATCGCAGTCACCTTTTCCTGCTGGCCAGGTATGGTCTTACTTGGTTTCATTCTTTGATGTTAAGAATTGTAACTTCTCCATTATTTAGATTTTTAATCCTCTTCTTCTCTGCAGATGTCCACGTCAATACCTAACATTGGAACTCACATTATAATCAATCAGAAGCTCAGTTCTCTAGGCTTGCACATGCATTTCCAGAGGTTTTACGCTGTTGTCAAATTCCTCCTTGTTTGTTGTATACATTACTCTGTGACTTGGTGACGAACTCTACATAAAATGTGCTGCAGGATAGTTCCACTCGCAATGGACAGAGCTATCAAAGAGATCGTAGCTGGTATAGTTTAGCGCAGTGTTTCTATAGCAACTCAAACTACAAAGGAACTTGTTTTAAAGGTTTGAAAGATCAAGTCAATAAGGCTTTAAAGTTGAGCGCATTTAACATGATTCAATTCATTTTGTCAAGACACTTTAGTTTAACAATTTTTTGGTCTCCATAATAGCTCCACTGCTTTTAGCTCATTTTAAGGAAATGTGTCGTTGTATTGCAACTTTTCTTTATTTTGCAGCATTTGTTCTTATTATAGTTCAATTTTGTTCCTCTTGTTATCCATATATAAAGCTTGTGTTTCTTCTCACAATCATTTAATATCCTTTCTTTCAAGTTTCTCTGTTCATATGATTTAGAATTGCCTTCTTTAATTTATAGGGAAACCCATGCATCTTTTTGAAATGCTTGGGATTCATCTTGGAATGATTACTACAATCTTTTTGAATATGGCTTTCAATCACTATTCTTAGCCTTAAATCACTTTAATCAAATGCAATTAGGATTATGCTATGGAATTGGATGAGACACGGATCTATAATGCAGCACACTTGATGGTTGCAAGTTTGGCCGGAAGTCTAGCACATGTAACATGCAAGGTTTTATCTCACATCTTGTATTTTCTTTGATTCTATACTTTGTCAACTTTATCATCGTAGAAAACAGAGTGAAATAGTCTCTGTTACTTATTTTATTACTGAGCCGAATGTCTTTTTATATAGATTCTTGTTGCAAGAGTTTTACAATAACTAAAAATAGGACTCTAATCTCTTAATGAGATAAGAGTTTCAACATACTAATAACTTCTAAAATATAGGAGTTAGTCCTAATCTACTTAGTCCTATTAAATAGAATTTTATCCTAATAATAATATTATTATTCTATCTAACACTTATAACTAACACTCCCCCTTAAACTGGTGTATATATGTTGTGTATACCCAGTTTGAATGAAAGCTCATCGAAGGTAACTCTTGGAAGGGCTTTGGTGAAAATATCTGCTAGTTGCTTCTTAGTAGACACATATTGTAGGTTTGCCACTCCATTATTGACTTTCTTGTGAATGAAGTGTTGATCTATCTCAATGTGCTTCGTTCTATCATGTTGCACTGGGTTCTTTGCTATACTCATGGCCGATTGACTATCACTGAAAATCTCAAAACTTTTGTCGCCTTCACTTTCCAGTTCTAGCTCTGTAAATAGTTTTTTAATCCATATCCCTTCACATATTCCAAGGGTCATAGCTCTGTATTCTGACTCAGCACTGTTTCGAGAAACCACAGCTTGTTTCTTGCTTCTCCATGTGACAAGATTTTCCCAAACATAGGAACAGTAGCCACTCACTGATCTTCTATCAGTCAATTCTCCTACCCAACTTGTATCAGTATAGATATTCACTAATCTATCTTGATTTTTCCTGAATATAAGTCCAGCACCAGGTGTAAACTTCAAGAATCTAAGTATTCTCTTTACTGCTTCCATGTGTTCTTCCTTAGGATCACTCATATATTGACTGACTACACTAACAGAGTACGCAATATCTGGTCGTGTGAGAAAGAGATAAATTAGTTTATCAACTAACTTTTGATAGGTTTCTTTGTTTGTTGGATTTTCATTCTTTTCTTTGCTGAACTTCAAGGTTGGATCCATAGGAGTCTCGATTGGTTTGCAGCCTAACATTCTTGTTTCTGTAAGAAGGTCTAACACATATTTTCTTTGATTGATGACAAGTCCTTCTTTGGATCGGGCAACTTCCATACCAAGGAAATACCTCATGTTTCCTAGGTCCTTAGTTTCAAATTCTTTTGCCAAGTTCCCTTTTAATTCTTCTATCTCTTTTTCATTGTTTCTAGTATAATAATACCATCTACATATACTATTAACAGAGTCATCTTACCATTTGGGTCATCTTTCTTGAATAAAGTGTAATCGGCTTGACTTTGTTTGAATCCTCCTTGTATCATTTCTTTAACAAATCTATCGAACCATGCTCTAGGTGATTGCTTTAAATCATATAGGGATTTCTCGAGTTTGCAAACAATATTTTTTGTGAATTTTTCTTCTAGTCCCGGTGGTACCTCCATGTAAACATCTTCTTCTAAATTCCCATTTAAAAAGGCATTTTTAATATCCAACTGATGCAACTTCCAATCCATATTGACAGCTATTGATAACAAAATCCTAATAGTAATCAGCTTTGTAACAGCTACACCCAACAGCTTTCTTTCCATGTGGTAACTCAGTCAGATTCCATGTGTTATTCTTCTGTAAAGCTTTTATTTTCTCTTCCACTGTTTTCCTCCATTCTGGAATTTTGAGTGCTTCTGCCATATTTTTTGGTACCTTCTTACTATCAATGCTAGTCGTAAATGCCCTGAAATCAGATTGCAATTTTCTATATGCTATTTAACTATTTATTGGATGTGTAGTGCATTTTCTTACTCCTTTCCTGATGGCAATAGGAAAATCATCGAGTTCAACAGTTGTAGTATCTTTATTAGTTTCATTTTCAACATTATTGTTCTCGGTTTCAGCACTTCTATCTTCTGTTTCAGTAGCAGGAACAAGGTCTGTTTTAGCACTTCTATCTTCTGTTTCAGTGACAGGAATATGATTTGTTTCAGCACCAATAATTTATGTTTCAGTAGCAAGAATCGAGTCTAGTCTTTGACTAATGCTAGGCTGGTCTGTAGTGGCCTTTTTCCTTCTCGAATAGACATGGATTTGAGATGGTGTATTTTTTGTCGAAGGACTAAGAAGCTGGGACAAAGGAGAGGATAATCAGTGATTATATCCTCTTGGTTAGTCACATTATTTTCAGTAGGAGCTGAAATAATTGACTGATAAGAAATAGTAGTAGGAAAAGGGAAAATAGGTTGCTCAGGTATATGAGCATGCTGAAATTCCTTGGAATTCTCCCCCTGAATTTTTGACTTCGAAAAATATGTTGTATCTTCAAAAAAGGTTACATCAAAAGAAACATAAGTTTTCTTTGTGGATGAAGAATAACATTTGTAACCTTTTTGACTAGGAGAGCACCCGATGAAGACACATTTGACAGCTTTAGGATCTAATTTGCTGCGATGATGTTGGTATATATGTACAAAGGCAGTACACCCAAAAACTCTAGGAGGAATGTTTGAATGTAAAGGTTTAAAATGAGGGAAGTGGTCAAGAAGAATCTTACTAGGAATTTTGGACCCCAAAATTTTGCTTGGCATCCTATTTAAGAGAAGAACTTAAGTATTCACTCTCATTGTCACTCCGAAGTAGTTTTATTTTTGTGTCAAACTGGGTTGAAATTTTTTGGTAGAAGTTCTTAAAGATAGTTTCTACTTCAGATTTTTCTTTCATAAGATAGACCCATGTGGTTCGAGAGTGGTCATCAATGAAAGAAATAAACCACCTATATCCAGATACAGTTTTGACAGAGGAAGGACCCCATATGTCACTATGAATGATTGAGAAAGGTGTTGTGAGTTCATATGTATTTGAGGCATAAGGTTTGCGAGAATGTTTTGCAAGCTGACAAGATTCACAATTGAATAAAGATGGATTTTTATTAACAAATAAATGTGGTAACATCTTGGATAAATAAAAGAAATTTGGATGTCCTAATCGATAGTGCCATAACAAAATCTCATTTGTGCTACGAGTGAAGAGAAAAACTTGTTTCCTAAGAGAGGTAGAGACGGTATGATGAGGAGAGATACATCCTTCGAGTATGTATAAACCCTTTAGTAGCCTAGCTTTACCAATCGCCTTCTTCGAGTCCGGTTCTTGAAAAGTACAACCACCAATGCCAAAAAGAACATTACACTTGGATTCATGAACTAACTTGCTAACAGAAAGCAAATTACTTGTAAGCTTAGGAACATAGAGAACATTATGAAGAGTTAAATTATTATTCAAGGTAACTGAACCACTTTCTTCGACTGGAGTAAGGGTACCATCAGCAATTCGAGTTGCTGGAAGAATAACAGTACCATAGTTCTCCAAAATAGTAAAATCCCCTGTCATATGGTCTGATGCTCCAGAGTCCACTATCCATTGAATAGTGGATTTGAAAAAAGAGTTACCTACAGTAGCAGCATGTGCAATGTTGGAAGATTGAGGAGTCATATTGTTCAGGAGTTGTTGCAATGTGACAATCTGTTCCTTAGTAAAGGGACTCGACAATGATTCTTGGGTAGCCACATTAGCTTCATTTGGAACTTTGGATCGAGTAGGCTTCCAATCAGTAGGTTTGTCATGGAGTTTTCAGCATTGATCTTTTCAATGGTCAGGCTTTCGACAGTGTTCACACCATGGTCGATTTTTCCTAGTTTGGTTCTTAGGATGAGAATTAATGACAAGAGCTGCAGCATCTGATTGAATTGGTGGTACTATCACTGTTGTTTTTTTACTGTCTTCTCTTCGAATTTCTGAAAAAACCTCTCGTACCAATAGAAGAGGTTTAGTTGCCAATATTCTTCCTTTAGTCCCATCAAACTCTCCATTTAATCTAGATAAGAACTGGAAAGTTCGCCTCTAATTTTTCTGTTGACCATATAAAAGACTATCCTCCTGACACTTCCACTCATTGTTCTCGTATAAATCAAGTTGCTTTCAATACTTGTTGAGAAGACCATCGTATTGCACAACTGAAAGATCTCCTTGTCGAAGATCTTTGATGAGATTTTCTATCCGAAAGAGTTCTGCAGTATTATCATTATTCAAATAGGTATCCCTTGCTGCTTCCCATATTTTTGCTGTTGTTTGATACAGCATGAAATTCTCCCCAACTTCAGGAAGCATTGAATTGATCAACCATGACATGATCATGGTGTTTTCACTCAGCCAGGTGCTATACTTTGGATCTGTTTTTGTCGGAATGACCATGGAATTAGAGAGGTACTCAATCTTCCTTCTTCCAGTGATGTATGGTCGTACTGATTGGGACCATGGGAAATAGTTATTCCCATTTAATTTGTAGGTTGTTATCGAGAAAGGGATGAATCAGACAATATATTTTCTGATTGCGAGGAATTGTTCTGAGAACTAATCTCAGAAGAGGATTGATCTGGATTAGTCATGAGGAGAAACTACTCCGAGGAGAAGAAACAAGAATTCAAATCGAGAGAAACCAGGATCGCTCTAACTTGATACCATGTAGAAAACAGAGTGAAATAATCTCTGTTACTTATTTTATTACTGAGCCGAATGGCTTCTTATATAGACTCTTGTTGCAAGAGTTTTACAATAACTAAAAATAGGACTCTAATCTCTTAAACAAATAGGACTCTAATCTCTTAATGAGATAAGAGTTTCAACATGCTAATAACTCCTAAAATATAGGAGTTAGTCCTAATCGACTTAGTCCTATTAAATAGAACTTTATCCTAATAATAATATTATTATTCTATCTAACACTTATACATATGGTTTTGGTCCCTTGTTTTTTTGTTGTAGGAATCTTTACGTGGCTCTATATCAAGTCAGTTGAGGACTTCACTTCAGGGATTCGGTATTGGCAGTGATCTTCTAGAACAAGCTGTTCAGCTTGTTACCAATGATAACCTTGATCTTGGCTGTGCGGTGATTGAACAGGCTGCTACTGATAAGGTCAGATTGTTGCCTTTGGTCAATAGTACTTTGTGCATACATGTTTCATTGAGTTAACTGCCAATTATCACGGATAGGCCTGGTCTGATTTTCATGGATTGGATCCTAACTTGGTTCTTAAGTGATTTTTTAACATTCAGTGTTTAATCTCTATGAATCTCTTGGATTTGGTTTATAAGTAGGGTGCAGTAGTGTCTAAATGCTCCTATGAAAGTAAGTTTTTTCATGCTAGACATAAAGTTTCTATGGACCTTATGTGATGCACTGTTTTATTCATATTTCGGTTCCGAGGATTCCTTCTTAACTTCTTCATAACATGGTTCATGTAGTTTTATCTTGCATGGATGGAGTTTTGTTCTGCATAAAGGCGGGCTTTTAGAAAATTGGCATATATTGAATGCATTTTGACTATCTTTTATTCTTCTTGGTTGTAACTTTGACCTTCCCCCTGACTTTAATTTATAGGCAATACAAACAATTGATGGAGAGATTGCTACCCAACTTACTTTAAGAAGAAAGCATAGAGATCCCACATATTTTGAGCCAAGCATGTTTGGACAAGGTTCTGTGGGTGTTGTTCCTGAGGCTCTTCGACCTAAACCAGGTCACTTGTCTCTCTCTCAGCAGAGAGTTTATGAGGTAGTCACGATTAACTATTTGAACTAAGATTGCTTTTATTTTGAGAAAGAATGCACTAAGGGTTGTTTCTTCATGCTTGTTTGTCCTCTTTATCTTCTAGGACTTTGTTCGGCTTCCTTGGCAAAATCAATCTGTCCAGAGTTCAACTGCTATATCTTCCGGTCCTTCAAGCTTATCTGGTGAAGCTGTTCTTACTGCCACATTTGGTACTACAACAGGGCAGGGTATCCCTGGTTACACATCCGGCCCAGGAAACTTGGGACAATTGGATGTTACTTCTGAGGCAATTGAAACCACTTCGGCTGCGCTTTTGAGGTGCTTCTTTCTAAATGAAACTTTTTGTCTCTGATTTTTTTAATCTTTTCTGTCTCCCTTGCTGATAAGATCTTTTTATATTAGTGCCTCCTCAATCAATGTTGGCACTGGAGCGGCTGTTACCCAGCATACTTCTGAAAACGATCCCCTCAGTACTACATTCCCATCAGCAACTATGGCCCCTGAATTACATTCGGTGGATACCACTGATGCTGCAAAAGTGAGAGACTTTATATGGATGGATTTTTGTACTGGTAGTCATGCTTGTTTATTCACACATGCTCCCTACTTGTTTCTAGGAATTGGGACCTACTCCACAGCAGTTACCTTCATCTGTTGTCATTGATTGTCTTGGAAGTAACATCTCGGAGGCCTCGCTGAGTACAAGGGATGCATTGGATAAATATCAGATTGTTGCTCTTAAGGTTGAATTAAGCTCCTTTTCTATTATTTTTCTTTATTATTTTTCTTTCTTGCGTTATTTGTTCTGTGTTACCTTTTGGGGATTTGTAAAATTTGGTCAGATAAATGATTGACTTTGATGTCTGACCAGAACAAGCAAGTAGTATATGTCTTGGTCAAAAAACTGCCACTTTATAATCCTCTTTTGCCTGTATTTTCGTTATCCAGCTGTTGTGGTTGATGTACACTATTATCTACATTCAAAAAATATCTTAATTGTTGTATTTTACAACTATTGTATTTCCTCTCAAGGAAGACTGGCATGAATCTGTGAACATGGTTTCTCACAAGAGAGAATAGAGGAGATCGCTTAGACTATTGTTTCAATTCATCTTATTCTTCTGCTCTTACTAGAAAATTTTATTTACTAAAAGATTAACATCTTGTCAAAATATGTTTGGCTCTCTTTGTCGAATAATTTCAGTTGGAAAGTTTGGTGGCAACCGATGGTAGAGAAGCTGACATCCAGGTATTTCTTTACTTTATTCTACTTCTATTTTATTTTTTATATATATCAATAATGAATTTTCTCTTTGTTTGGTTATAGTATTTGTGAAAAGTTTTTATGATTGACATTTTTGTTTAAGGGATTGATCTCTGAGGTACCTGAAATCATACTCAGATGTGTGAGTAGGGATGAGGCTGCACTGGCTGTGGCTCAAAAGGTATTCTACCAACTGGTGGGGTAAATTTTCTCTCTTTCTTGTCTCTTGATTTTGTGAAATAGCCTGATTCTGTTTCTCGATGGATATGTAGGTTTTCAAAGGCTTATATGAGAACGCATCTAATAGTCTTCGTGTCAATGCCCATCTTGCTATTCTGGCTGCTGTCCGTGATGTTTGCAAGCTTGCTGTTAAAGAGCTTACTAGTTGGGTATGGTCTGTTCCACATTTGGAAGCAGGCTTTTTTTATTCCAAAACAGCCAAGTCACATTGGTTGCCTGTTAATATTAGTTATGAGATCTCATTAGCTCCATTGCTTTGGATTCTAATCTTTTACTTGCTGTATTTGTAAAGAGAATACGAGAACTGTTGTAAACGTGGTCTTGTTTGTTGTATTCTCTTTCTGTTGTTAGGACTTCATTTTTTTAATGGATAAAATGAAGAATTGAGTCTAATTTTTACTATGGATACTGCACTGGTCCCTTGGTTATTTATGTTTGGAATCATGTCTCAGTCTGTGTTGGTTGTTCAATTCTTGTATTACAGGTGATATATTCAGACGAGGAGCGGAAGTTCAACAAAGATATCACTGTTGGTCTTATTCGAAGTGAATTACTGAACCTTGCGGAGTACAATGTTCATATGGCGAAACTTATTGATGGGGGAAGGAATAGTATGTATACAAGTAGTTTTTATCTTTACTGATATACTGAAGTTATTTCCCTTGGCAACTCAACTAATCAAGTTAAATATGCAGAAGCTGCTATGGAATTTGCAATATCGCTTCTGCAAACTTTGGTTACGGATGAATCCAGAGTCATCTCAGAACTCCACAATCTTGTTGATGTGCTGGCAAAGGTTGGTCTCATTATTCACTCTTCTGTCCCCCCCCACCTCCCTCTTTTGATTGTTTCGGTATGAACTTGTTATGCACATGCAGGTTGCTTCAAAGCCCGGATCTCCTGAATCATTCCAACATTTGATTGAGATGGTCAGAAATCCTTCTGCAAGTATGACTGTTTTATCCGGTGCCTCTGTTGGTAAGGAGGATAAGACTAGACAATCTAGAGACAAAAAGGTACCGTCTCATCTTTTCCACTATTAATTTCTCAAGTATATTTATATGATGTCTGACCTTAAATCTTTATCTTCAAGCAGGCACCTGGTCTTGCCCCAGCTAACAAGGAAGATAATAGCAATATAGAGGCTCTAGAACCAGACCCTGCTGGCTTCAAGGAGCAGGTGACTATTGATTTCAAGATCTACGAAGGCATTGCTAGAATGCTTTGTGCATATTAATGAACAGAAATGCACATTAAAAGCTCATATAGTTGTATCTGACCAATGCATGGAAGTGGTCATGCAAGTAAACCTTCCTGCAAGCCTGCACTATCCCTATTGGCTTACTTTAATCATCCTTCTCTCTCATGGCACCTGTTTTTGTTGTGACCTGTTACCCCATCCTATCTTCGTTTCTCCTGCATGGCAGATAAAGAGGGATATCCCTATATTCTTTGGTGTTAACTTTCTTTCTACTTATTTTGTAGGTTTCCATGTTGTTTACAGAATGGTACCAGATATGTGAGCTTCCTGGTGCAATTGATGGGCCTTGCAATCGTTACATTGTACAATTGCATCAAAATGGACTGCTTAAAGGGGATGATATGACGGAATGCTTTTTCCGTAATATCACGGTGAATTTCCCCTTGCCTATCTTTTCCTACTTGTTACCTCTAAATTTACCAGAGAACACTGGAGAATGAACTCAATCTTCTGTTTTTCTCTTCATGATAGGAACTCACTGTTGCACATTGCCTATCTTCTGAAGGCATGAGTTCTGGCACACTGCAGTTACCTCAACAAGTTCAATCTCTCTCTTTCCTGGCCATTGATATTTATGCAAAACTTGTGCTGTCAATCCTTAAGGTCTTACTATATCTTTTTTTATCATTATATCCATGTGATATATTTTCATTATCAGCACCTTGCAAGTGTTTTAACTTGGACTCTTTTCGGCAATTTCTGTAGTATTGCCCAGTGGAACAGGGTTTAAGTAAACTCTTTCTTTTGTCCAAGGTAAATATTATTTACCTTTCATTTGCATCTCTCTATTTTGTTTTACAAGGATATTTAATGATATTGATGGTGCTGAACAGATTTTGACTCTGACTGTGAAATTTATTCAAAAAGAGGCAGAGGATAAGAAAGCATCTTTTAATCCAAGACCATATTTCAGATTATTTATTAACTGGCTGTTAGATCTTGGTTCCTTGGACCCTGTCCCTGATGGTGCAAATTTTCAGGTACGATTCATTTGCATATGCTTAGCCAAGAATGTTTTCCATTGAATAGCCTAATTCTCGTGTTTGTTGTAGATTTTGACAGCCTTTGCCAATGCTTTTCATGCTTTGCATCCCCTTAAAGTTCCTGCCTTCAGGTAAGAGTTGAGATCATTTAGTTTTTAATTTTGGCAGGACTGTTTGTTTGTAGAGTATGCTGCCTCCTTTTGAAAGCATCATTTGTGATGCAATTATGAATCTTGAGGAAAAGATTTTCCTCGGTGGGTTTAGTTTTGGTCATATTCTTGAGTAAAAGTCTAGAGGGAGTGCTGAAGAATGAGTTGGCTAACGTAATAGGGTTTCTGATAAGTGTTTTGGGTTAATTTAGTTGGCATCTACAAATTTGCAGGTATAAATTAACTGTTTGACAAAGTTAAATTAAATTCCTTCGTTAGTGTTTTATTTATCACTGATCATTCAGTATATCAAAACTATCTATCCAAAATATCTACCTGGATTTGTCCAAAGAATTTCCTATCTCCATAAACCTTGCTTTTGTTAATGATTTAAGGTTCATTTGAATGAAGATTATCCTGAGAATTGCATCGAGTAGAATGAAGTTGGTAAAGCAGGAACTTATTGATCATCAATATTTGACATTCAAATTTACAATCTAGAAGATGTTATAAAATAAGTCCTGTTGCTTATGTTCGTTCCACACTTTTCTGTTATAGCTTTGCGTGGTTGGAGCTTGTCAGTCACAGGAGTTTCATGCCAAAGTTGCTTACTGGGAATGCTCAGAAGGGTTGGCCCTATATCCAACGGTTGCTGGTAGACTTGCTTCAGTTCCTGGAGCCTTTTTTGAGGAATGCTGAGCTTGGAGGGCCGGTTTGCCTCTTTCTAAAGACTGGTTTCTTATTGGCGTCCATTATAACTAATTATGTGGGTCCTACTCATTTGCTGTTGCATTATTTCTATTTAGGTTCATTTTCTGTATAAAGGCACACTAAGGGTCCTGCTGGTTCTGCTTCACGACTTTCCTGAGTTCCTGTGTGATTGTCATTTTACCTTTTGTGATGTGATTCCTCCAAGCTGCATACAGATGCGAAATATTATCCTTAGTGCTTTTCCACGCAATATGAGGTTACCAGATCCATCTACTCCCAACTTAAAGGTAGCATTTCTTCATGCTTGATCATTTCCCCCTCCAGGTTGTGTAATCAATGAAATTAATTCTGTAATCCTTTTTGTGCAGATTGATTTGCTTCCTGAAATCAGAGAACCCCCTCGCATCCTCTCTGAGGTTGATGCCGCTCTTAAAGCAAAACAGATGAAGGCTGATGTAGATGAGTATCTCAAGGTACTTGATCGCATTTTAATAGTATGCTGGACTTCATTAGCATGTCTCTTACCCATCCCTAAACATATATCGGTTTCCTCATTTCGGCCTACTTTTCTTGTCTTAACATTTTCAAATTCCGGAACCATTGTTATCTGAAAAATTATCTGCAGATGAGGCCCCAAGGAGGATCTTCATTTCTATCTGAGCTGAAACAAAGACTACTCCTTTCACCAAGCGAAGCAGCGTTGTCTGGTACACATTATAATGTATCGTTGATCAACTCACTGGTGCTTTATGTTGGCATGCAGGTATTCTACAATTTCTTTCGCTTCACTCTTTCTTCTCTCATCATTTTTTTTCCAGTTCACTAAATATTTTGCAAGTGTTGTTTTGCTTGAGATTTTGTTTCTAATCTTGTCCTGCTAATTGGAACACATCTTTTATGGAAACCTTGCATAGATATTTACATGCTCCTACTGAAAATATATCGATCTAGCAATTAATGACTAATTGGAACACATCTTTTATGGAAACCTTGTATAGATTTTGTTTGACTTATTTTTCATTGAAGAGAATTTTACAAAAAAATATTTTCTAACCAAGTTATTCACCATCTCCACAACCTTTTAGTTTTTCAAGTTTGAATCATTTTCACTTATCCATTCTTTAAAAACCTAATATAATTTTATTTAATTTTATCTCTTATAAATTCTTTTATTTAAATCATAATTTGTATATAAGATTTTTTTTAATATTTTTTTTAAATATGCATTTAGAACTTGTAAATATTCTTGGTTAATTTTGATTATTAGTTTTAATTTGATCTTTTCTTAAAATCCTTAGGTTTAAAAATTGTTGCTATAATTACTAATTATGTTGAGCCTTTAGGGTTAGGTTCTTATTTACCTTATTTAGAGCCTTGTGAATATGGTAAATAAGTTTTTCTTCACACCAACTTCATAAAACACACTTAATTACATTTTAAATTTAATAAGTAAAATTTACTTAGATATTTCTTAGGTTAATAGTTAACTTAGAATAATAAAAGTTTCAACACACTAAATCTCTTTGTTTGATTAATTAAAAAAGTGGAATTTAATTAATACGGTGTTCCACTAAAGGGAGGTAATGGGTAGCGCCAAAAATGTTGGCGGTGATTAAAGTTTACTCTTCTTGTAGTGGGACCGTTAAAATAAAATTATATTCATAAATAGACAATAACTTAGATTTTATACTAACTTGCAAATTTTGGTATTAAAACGTTTTGTAATCGTCTAGGTATCATTTTTTGGGCGTTGTGGGGTGTTAACCCTTTCCCACACGTAACAGACTCCCAAACCCTTTTTTTGTGGTTTTTTGCAGACCAAAATCGTTGTTTTAATAAAACAAAATGATTTTATTAAAATGACCTATTTTTTAGGTGATCCAATCACACCTTGTTTTTTTTTTAAATTATTGGTGGCGACTCTGTTGTTTTTGTTTTTTTAAAGAAAAAATCGTCGGATTGCTTGAAAAAGGGGTTGCGACATTCATATTTAGAAAATATATATGAATTTATGTCTTAGATTATTTAATGATTTCAAATGAATTACTCTAGTTTTAATGAGGATATACAAGTGATTTAAAATAAAAAATGACTAAATTTATAATATTTAGATATATAAGGGACACAAATATAACCTTTAATAATTGAGTGATTTAAATATAATTTTATCCATAATTAAATTATTTAAATATAATTTTTAATAATTGAATGACCTATATATAATCTTTCATATAATTAAATAATGTTTTAACATTTAAAGTTATAATCTAAAATATTACATAAACCAATATAAAATATTAATATATTTTTTAGTTGCCTTGAAAAAACAGATAAGGTATATCATAATAAACTTGAATTCAATTATATTGCCTATAAAGTCTATATGTTGACTTGATCGATCAATGTAATTGGCCAAGAGGGGGTGAATTGGTTATTTAAAAAATTTATGGAAGGATCGGTAAAAATATGGAAAATAAAGAACACAATGAATTATGGTGGTTTGGCCTTCGAACAAGCACCTACATTCACTAGCTTAGCTCTCACTAAGGATTTTTAACCCAATTCACTAAAGAATTCGACTTTTTTCTCGGTTCAATAGATAACCGTTACACAACGAATCAATTTTTCTATCAAAAGATTTATTCAACCTCATAAGGTTACAAGAAAGAAGAATGGCAAACTTTGTTTCTCTCAAACAAAAAATATTTCCCCAATTAAATTCAAAACACTCCACAAACTCAAATGAAAGAATACAATAAAAGTTGCAAGAGTTGGGTACAAGAATATTGCAATTAAGCTTTGAGGTTGAATTTGATGCTAGAATGTTTTCTTTGGGATCATTAGCTGTTGTTGTAGCTTTTGAGACTTGATTTTATACCCTTGCTTTGATTTTTAGCCGTTGAGGTGTTTGAGAAAGTAAATATAGACGTTAGGACTTCATCTTCCCACCGTTAATGCACTTCTACAGTTATCGGTAATCGATACATGGGTTACCTATATCGAAACGCTACCAAAAAGGAAATAGTCGTTATATGTATTTTTACAAAGGGTATCGATACCAAACCCACTGATATTGAAACAGGTGGCCTTTAAAAATAAGGGGTATAGAAACAATGCTCATTTTTGAGCTTGTGATTACGATATTGAAGGAAGCTTGATAAGAGTTATGTTCGGGAAAGCACATTTGATAGATGTATGAAAGATTAGTCGAGCTCCTCTCTCCTTGGTTGCCGATAAACTTTCCACCTTCATTCTTGATCGTTTTTTAGGAGCCATTAAACTAGATAAACAAAATAAGAATTATTAAGCTCAACAAAACGAATATCTAAGGATAACCAAATTTAATCCTATAAATCAATAACTCAAGTTTTTTTAAGTTTTTTGAAAACAAAATTAAAAAATAAAAACAAAATTAAAATGAAATTTTGAAAAGAATTTTGAAAAACAGAAAAAATAAAATACGATAAAAATAATTTATATTCGAATGAAAAATTTTGATTTTGAAAAAGTTTTTGTAGGATTTTGAAACCCATACAATAAACAAGCATAATATATACAAAAACCTAATTTTAACAACCTAGATTCGAACGAAAATAAGAAATTTCAAAAAAAATACATTGAATATGGATTAAGGATGAAATTGGATGATTTGAGCACAAAACCTTGAGAAAACCTTAGGCTTGATGATTTGTGTAGAAACCCTCGAGAATCTTTGAAGGATTTGTGAAGAAATTTGGTGTATTGATGGGTTTCAATCTAGGGTTTAAAGAGGGAAAACTAAAGAGTAAATTATGCATGCCAAGATTTTTAGATTCTAATTCCTTAAATTTTGCATGCATTTCATTCAATTTACATTCTAGTTATAAATTAGTTTTAGCTAAGGAATCATTTTCATTTCCTAGCTCTAAAAGATTTTTGTTATTCTTTTTAATAGATTCTTTATATTCTCAAACTAACTTATCATATCCATCTTGCAATTCATCATATAATTCATTATAGGTAAGATCATTGCAAGAGGATTCAAAGGTTATATTTGGCTCATCAAGAGCCACGAGACATAAGTTTGCTACCTCATCTTCATCGGATGATGACTCTTCATCGCTCCAAGTAGCAATATGAGAATTATGCTTCTTTTTCTTGTTGAACCCTTTATTTTTGTAATGAGGGCATTCGGTTCTAATGTGACCTAGTTTCTTGCACTCATAGCATATGATTTGGTCACCCTTATCTTCTTTGCTCCTCCTTTTGAAGTCATTCTTTCTTTGAAATCTTTGATTTCTTTTTGACCTCATAAGACAAGTGAATTGTTTGGCTACTATAGCCAACTCTTCTAGTTACTCTTCTTTACTTGTGTTGCCCACCTCTAGAGGTAAAGAAGCTTTGAGGGCAATCTCTTGCTTTTTTGCTTCCACTTCTTTCTTCTCCAAATTCTTCTTATCTCTCTTCTTTTTTCTTCTCTTCCATTTTCCATAATCTCATAGGTGAGAAGTGAACCCACAAGAGCATCGAGTTTCAAGGTCTTCAAGTCTTTAGCTTCAATGATAGCAATCCTCTTACTATCTCAAGACTCGGGAAGAGAGTAGATGAGCTTCCGAATTAATTTCTCCTCCGAGATGATTTCACCGAATCCTTTAAGCCTATTGACGATTATAGAGAATATATCAAACATTTTGGTGATTTCCTCATTCAGTTCCATCTTGTAATTCTCGTAGTTGAGATTTAGAAGGTCAATCTTGGTTTCCTTTATATCGTTGGTGACTTCATAAGTGGTCTCTAGAGAATCTCAAACTTCCTTCGCACTCTTGAAGATGATATTTTTGAATAAATGTAGGGACCAAGAGCACAAAACAAAATGTGTAGTGCCTTGTTATTTGTTGTCATTCTCCTTCTTTCTTTTATCCTCATCTCACTTCTTGTCTTCGGGATTTGCCGATCACCTTCTTGCTTCATCGAAATAGATGATCTTTCTTTAATTACGTCTCAGAGGATATAATCATGCGAATTGATGAAAAGCTTCATCCTATTCTTCCAATAGGGGTAGTTATCTCTATTGAAGAAGGGTGACTTTGTTATGGAAGGTGATTTGTTCTAATTTTGTCCAAAAATGGATGTCATTTGCTTTGACTTGTATGAACGATCAACAATCTTTGAATCATCTTTGATGGATGTTAATCCCTTCAAAGATTAAGCTCTGATACCAATTGTTGAGTTGGTCGATCGATGCAATTGGTCAAGAGGGGGTGAATTGGCAATTTCAAAATTTTGTGGAAGAATCGGTAAAAATGTGGAAAATAAAGAACACAAGGAATTATAGTTGTTTGCCTTCGAACAAGAACCTACATTAACTATCTTAGCTCCCACTAAGGATTTTTAACCCAATTCACTAAAGAATTCGATCTTTTTCTCGGTTCAAGGGATAATCTTTACACAACGAATCAGTTTTTTTACCCAAAGATTGATTCAACCTCACAAGTTTACAAGAAAGAAGAATGACAAATTTTGTTTCTCTCAAATAGAAAATATTGCCCCAATTAAAATCAAAACACTCTCCAAACTTAAATAAAAGAGTACAATGAAAATTACAAGAGTTGAGTACAAGAATTTTGCAATTAAGCCCTTGAGGTTGGATTTGATGCTAGGATATTTTCTTTGGGATCATTAGTTGTTGTAGCTTTTGAGACTTGATTTTATACCTTTACTTAGATTTATAGACGTTAGAACTTCATCTTCCCACCATTAATGCACTTCTGCAGCTACCGGTATAAATACACGGGGTTCTTTTATCGAAACACTACTAAAAAGGAAAGAGTCGTTATGTGCATTTTTACAAAGGTATCGATACAAAACCCATTGGTATCGAAACGGATACCCTTTAAAATAAGGGGTACCGAAACGATCATAAGATCGTATCGACACGTTTTGACACTGCCAAGACAGGTATCGAAACGCCCTGTAGTTGTTTTGATAACTAGTCAACAAACTTTTAAAACTCCAACTAACAACATCCAACGATCAAAGCATTTATTGTTTAAAATTCTTGGAAAATTAACACAGATATTGAAACGCTAAACTGTGGTATCGAAACGCTATTAAAAAATATTTAATTTTATTTTAAGTTCAAAGGAGTTTTGATACAGCTTGGTAAGGTTTCAAAACGATCAGTTACAGTTTCAAATGGTATCGAAACGGTTCTATATCGTATCGATACGTCTAAAAAAACTTACAAATATTACTTTGAAATTTAAGTACGGTATCGATACCAATTGAAATGGTATCGAAATGCCTGCGTAATTTTAAATTTTTGTCTTGAAAACTCTTAAAAAAATACATTTTGGGTTATTGTTTTGACTTGGAAAACTTTGTTGACTTTCAAATTGTTTTGAACTTAAAAATTTATTTATACAAAATAGTCCTTTAACTTATTTGTTATATCAAAATCAAATTTAGGTTTTACAATGTATATTATCATAGAATTAAAAATATTCGTACTATATTATAAATCAATTTTAAATAATTTAAAAAGTTAAACGTTTTTTAAGTTGTTGCATAACATATCACCCACAAACAAGCTATTTGTATTTAATAAAAGTTTATTTTAATAAACATTTTCTAATTTTTAATTATTTTTTTAATTTTTTTATATACTTTGAATACATTTTGATTTTATTTTTCTTACTTTTTAATTTTATTTTTATTTTTTCATTTTTAATAATTGAGCTAGCAATAATGTTATTCAAGCGTGCAGCCATTTTTTAGTTTCATTTCATTTTTTGAATAGTCCATTTCTTAAATATATAGAAATTATAATCAGAATATATTTTAATTATTGTACGTATTAAAAACTGAATTTAATTAATTAAATCTTAATTCGATTTATATCTTTATTGTTGTAACATCTTAAACATTAAAGATTTGAATATGTTTAAATGTATAGTAATATCCTACTTGAGGTTAATTTTTAATAGTATACAACATGAAAACTAAGATCTAAACAATTCTATAAATTGAAAAAAAATAGAAAATTATTTAGAATATTTTTTTAATAAAAATCGTCTTTTAATTTTAAAATATAATTACAAGACATCGTTGTTTAACAAAGTATATTAAAATAAAATTTCAATCCTTTTGATTGATCCTACTTTGATTAAAAAATTTTGTTAGAAGATCAAATTAGAATAAAAATTTTCTGTTTTTAATTATGTTTTTTTTATGTTTCTATTAAAATATTCTTAAAATTTAAATTTAAATTTTAATTCTTTCTTATTTTAAATTTTAAATTTTACCTACTAAAAATATAACTTACCTTTAAATTTCCATGTTTGGTTTAAAAGTATTCCCACTTAGAGGAAAAATTATATCATGGGTCAGTCCAACCACGTGTCCATGGGACCGACCAATGATAACTACCCACTTTATCAATTTTTCTATGTCATATTTTTTTTCAAGTGAATCTTCATTTTAAAAATTAAAAAATAATGAGGTGGATAATTATTATTGGTCGGTCTCATGAATGACGTGATAGAACTGACCCATGATATAATTTCTCCACTTGGAGAGTTTTTTTTAATAGTAACTCTTTTCCCCTCAAATAGTCGGAATGTTATTTCTCCCACTCTCTTAGATATTATAAAATTTCTTTCTCTTTGGATAATTTTATCTTTATAATAATATATTCTGTTTGTATTGATCTATTATTGTATTTTTAATTAAGTGACTAATTAGTTATAGTATAAATTTATTAAATATTTTTATTTATTATTATTTTAATATATAAATAATATTGTAATATTTAATAATATATTTTTATTAATATTATATTTATGATGTTTCATCTTAAAATTTCACTATGTTAATTTTTCTTTTATCATTTTTATATTTTTATTATTTACTTGATTTATTCGATGAATGATTAAATAT
Source organism: Abelmoschus esculentus (assembly GCA_035048815.1). Taxonomy (NCBI): domain Eukaryota; kingdom Viridiplantae; phylum Streptophyta; class Magnoliopsida; order Malvales; family Malvaceae; genus Abelmoschus; species Abelmoschus esculentus. Next base: position 2,114,318 of record JAUCBN010000026.1, on the reverse strand, counting down.
AATGAAAAGTAAAAATCTAAATCTATTAAGCATTTAATATTTTGTTGTTAAAAAATATTATGAGAATAAAATTATATAAATATTTTTTTAAATAATTTAATATATTAATTATATTATAAATATATATAATTTAGATTATATAATGAAAATAATTATATAATTTTTTTTAAATATTTTTATTTAATAATTAAAAGTTTAACTTACTAAAAAAATAAATCATTACAATAAATTAGTAAATTTCACTTTCAATTAATCTTATATTCTTTCAATCAAACACTATAACCTTATATTTCTACTAAACCAAACGAGTTAATATAACATTCCCAGTAATATATTTAGTAATATTATATTCTAATACTCCTATTTCTAAGGTAATCTTACATTCCATGAATCGAACACTTCATAATTTTTTAAATACAACCCCTAACCTTAAATCTATTATTTTATAATGATACGTCAAATAGAAACACAATAAAAAAACAATCTATTCATGTAAATTAATGGTTTAGTGGCATAGTTTAGGGACCAAATATATGTGAACCCTTTTTGCTAACATGGTTAAAAAGTTCTGTAAGACCAAATTGATGGTTTAAAAACGTACTCATACCGTACAGATAAGTTGTTCGAATCTGGATCTTTTGTAGACAATCGTTAGTCTATCAATTATCTATCAGCCTGCTACACAAATTGCAATTTGGGACTGCTGCAATTTGGGACTGCTGTTTCCCATTATTAAGATAAGTGAGGGACAATCAAATTAAACCAAATCCAGATATAAAGAAAACTGAAAACCAAAGCAATGAATATTGTTTTGCTACTGTTGTTACAGACTTGGAATACTTTCCTAATCCTTGCGGACAAAATATAACTTGCCCATGACATGAAGAACGGCAACAAAAGCGATGAAACCGATGCTCATGACAAGCACCGCATTCGGAGAGATCTTCAGTCCTGGAGCATCATCAGTGTAAAACTGAAGCATTGTACCAGCAGCACCTCCGGAAGCACCCCCACCGCTTGTTGTTCTCCTCCTGCGTAAGCTTGCAGCAGCGGCCGCACTTCCTCTTGGTGGAGCTGTTCCAGTGGCCATTTCTGTCAACAACTAACAAACCTTAATACTTTTGCTTGTATGAAACTATACACCCAGATCTAACAATTAGTATTATACAGTTCTTGATAAGAGCATCGGTGAAGAACTGTTACAAATTCTCTGAAATATGTTTTTAGAGAGATGGCTAAAACACAAATTTCACAAAGCTCCCCAATGAATTATTCTAACCTATATATGTGGTATATGAATAGGATCAAGTTACAAGTTTTTGGGATCATTGGATGATGAATGACTCAGATGAACCGTTAGTTATATGAAGATTATCGATAAAGAAAAATTAATCTAAATAATCCATTTTAGTTGTAAAAAAACGTGTAAAACTCTTAAGTTTTAAAGAGATAGATTAAATTATACAGAAGAAAACTCAATTACTTTTACATAAATTCATGGTCAATGGATGGGAGAAATAAATAGATGAGAATAAACATTTCTCTGTTCTTCATCCCTAAAAGTTTCTTTATTTTCAACTTTTAATCTCATCAATCCATTACTCCATTCAATGACCATAAATTAGTAAAACTAATTGAGTTTTGGATCCTATCCCTATAGGCCTATACATAGGATGTAACATATATACGTATCGAAATCTATGAAATTTTGAACTAAATCTATATGCTCCAAGCCAAATCAAATTATTTCTGGTTGAACATCAACATTCCCGGCCACCAAATTATAAGGTTTGGAAAATTACAATCCAATTCAATTCAAAGAGTTCATCCATGTTAATCTTAAACGGTTTGGTCAAATTACAATCTAATTCAATTCAAAGGATTCATGCATGTCAATCTCAAAGATTTTCAAGAATCGGTGGATCAAACCGAAGCAAAAGAACCAGATCTGAGAAAGCAGATCCAAATTCAAGTAATACATAGGATGGATCTACCCTATTCCGATGCAAATAGGAGACAAAACAAGAGATCGAGATATCGCTTAAACAAACGGATCTATTAAAAGATCTAATGGAAGGTAAAAAGGAAAAGCAGAACTCACCTGTGTTGACTCGGAATTCAGATCGTGATTTAGAAGCTAGGTTTAGGAGACGCCTGCGTGTGCTCTGTTTCCTTTCCGTTGACTACACTTCCAACCGTGAGATATTTAAAAGGGAAACCGATGGCCTTCCACGCAGCACCTACCAATCAAGATTAGCCACGTCGTCATTTTTGAGTCCCAAACAAAATAGTAACAATCAAACTTACCTCTCTGTTTACTAGTTAAGCTCTTTGGGCCTAAGTTGGCCCAATTTCATATATACGTATATATGGTTTAATATTATTTTTAATAGTTTAAAAGTAATTATAAAAGAATATTTGTTTTATTTTTAATTATTTAAATAAATATATATTTTTATAGATAAAGTGGTTTAAATTTTTATATTTTATTATAGTTTAATATTGATAAGTAAGTTTTAATTAGATTAACATAATATTTTAAAAAGGAGAGATTATATTGTGAATCTTATTCACCATGTCATTCGTGGTTCATACAATTAGGTTCGTTAATCTTTAAATAACTATCTAATAACTATTCATTCAGATTAATATTTGATTATGTGGAGATTAAAAAAATAAAAAAAAAATCATCTATTTTAATTATCTAACAATATAAAAAAACACGTAAAATTTATATTATAATTTAATCTTATCTCTTTAGAAAATATAAACCATGGATTGTTTAAGTTTTTAATAATTTCTTATTTAAGTTTAAATATTAAAGGAAAAGAATCTAATTAACAAATTATAAGACAATTTCCTTTTTGGGTGAAGAAGGAAGCTAATACTAACAGTTACTTCAGCCGAAGACACGGGTTCTGGTGAAAGAAACTGTTAATTTATTTAAGGTAATATATATATATATATATATCATCGTTTAACTATTTATTTTATTTATTTTAATTATTTAACTTTTGAAATTTTCAATTAATTACTTTATTTTAGATTAATTTTATTTTAATCATTAAATAATAAAATAATTAACGATATTATGAATCAAAACAATATATTTTAGTAGGGATAGCAACAAACAAGTTTGATTAAGTTTTCGCTCTCGACCTGAAAATTAAAATATTCGTTTTGATCCTAATTATATGATTTTAGTATATTTTATTTTTAATCTCATCATATATAATAAAAGGACTTAAATATATATTTGGTATCTAGACTATATATTTTCTCTCAAATTGGTACTTGAAGAATTTTCTCTTAAGTTGATACATAAACTAGGTATATTCTTCTAATTTGATACCTAAAATTTTTTTACTCTCATATTAATACCTGAACTAAGTATATTCTCCTAATTTGATTTTAAAATTTATAGATTCTATCAATTTATTCATAATCCAAACTAACTCAATAGGTTTAATCCATCATATTTAAAAATTTCATCATTTCCCTTTATTTTCTCCTAAATTGCTTATTCTTTCATTAAATAATACCATATTATTTTCCTGGTATAATAATATTTTAATACTAATTTGTTGTTATTTTGTGAAAAAAGTATTTATCCAACTGTTTTTTATATGATGGATTCACTTAGTTGATAATATCTCAAAATTTTTTAAATTTTTGAAAATTTTAAATATAAATAATTTTTTTTTAATTTTTTTTACTTATGACTAATTGATAGAATGTATAAATTTTAGAATCTATTTGGTATAATATGTCTAGTTTAGGTACCAATCTGAAAAAATCTAATTCAAGTATTAACTTGAAAGAAAAAACTTTAAATACCAACTTGAAAAAAATTGTTTAGTTCATATTGTCAAATATATATACTTAAAACTAATAAAAATCATAATCTTATCCTAATTTAATTTTGATATTTTTCATAAAATTTTTGATTAAATTTGATAGAAAAATTATCATATTTAAATTAAAACTACATTTTAAATCAAATTTGTTAGTTTTACTCGCCCTCTTGTCTTCCTTTCCTCCTGTGTCTGTCTCCGCCAGCAGATTAAGCCAGCCAGGTAGCCAGACTCAGTCCAGTAAGTTAGGGGCGGATATTCTAACGAGTCGAGTTAAAAAAATTTGAGTTATTTGAATTTACGAATCATATTTTACCATTTAAATTTTATTTAAAAGTTTTTTATTCGATTTGAGTTTAAGAAATTTGAGTCGGGTTTTTATGTTCTTATAAAAATTTAATTTTAATTATTTATTATGTTATAGTATAATTTAATTTCAATTTAAACGATTTTCTCTAATCATACAAGATATATATCTATTTATCTCTTCATATGTGATAATATTTCCTTATATTTTCATATATCAATTTATATATCATTAAGAGACCTATCTCAAACTTAAAAATAAATCTTTTAATTACTAAAAATTTTAAGTTATTCGAGTTTTTATTTTATAACTCTAATTCAATTTAAATTTTTTTTCGAATTGAATTGAATTTATAAAATTTTAAATTAATCCAAAACAAATCAAGTATTTCTGTCCGAAAATAAAATTTTCTTACCCGTACAATTAGCCATCATCATCTCATATTGAAGTTGGTCATTTATTTCAGGCACCACTTCCCTTTTGTATATATAGTATATATGGACCGGGTTTGGCTAAAAACCAATCTTTAAATCACGGCTAAAATACGGTCAAGGTGATAATCGCCGTTGGATGGAAGCTCATCTATTTTGACCGTTGGATTAAAATGAGGTAATAAGTTAACCGGTTATACCTATTAAAAAAGGTAAACTATACCAATGGCCACCCAACTAATTAAAGATACCTATTTTAGCCACCTAACTCAAGAAATCATCAATTAGGTCACCAAACTTTTGAATTAATATATTTTAAATTAATAAATAAAATATTCATATAATAAATATTCGAATAAAAATATTCAAATAAAAAATATACGAATAAAAATATTTATTTAATAAATATTCGAATAATAAATATATGAATAAAAATATTTATATAATAAATATTTGAATAAAAAATATAAGAATAAAAATATTCGAATAATAAATATAGGAATAAAAATATTCATATAATAAATATTCAAATAAAAATATTAGAATAAAAATACATGAATAAAATATTAGAATAATAAATATTTAAATAAAAATATTCATATAATAAATATTTGAATAAAAATATTCGAATAATAAATATAGAAATAAAAATATTCATATAATAAAAATTCGAAAAAAAATATTCGAATAAAAAATATACAAATAAAAATATTCATATAATAAATATTTGAATAAAAAATATATAAATAAAAATATTCATATAATAAATATTCAAATAAAAATATACGAATAAAAATATTTGTTTAATAAATATTTGAATAATAAATATAAGAATAAAAATATTTATATGATAAATATTCAAGTAAAAAATATACGAATAAAAATATTCGTATAATAAATATTCGAATAAAAATATTCATATAATAAATATTTGAATAAAAAATATACAATAAAAATATTCATATAATAAATATAAGAATAAAAAATATAAGAATAAAAATATTCATATGATAAATATTTGAATAAAAATAGTTGAATATTTTCATTCGTTTAATAAAAATATTCATATAATAAATATTCGAATATTTTTATTTGAATATTTAATATATGAATATTTAATAAAAATATTCATATAATAAATATTCAAATAAAAATATTTGGATGACCTTTTAGTGAGAAATTGTAAAAATCTAAGTACATACCTTTTCCATTACGATTTTCGTAACTATTTGTGTATACGTTGTAAGAATTTGGGTACATACACAAATCCTTACCATTTTTGTACCAAATTAGATATTCTCGTAGTAAATTGTGTATGTACACAAATCCTTACCATTGGATGGACTCTTTTAGCTCATGGTGAGAAGTTATAAGGATTTGTGTACACACCTTTTCTCCTTACGGTTTTCATAACCATTTGTGTATACGTTGTAAGGATTTGTGTATGTACACAAATCCTTACCATTTTTGTATCATATTATGTATACTCGTAATAAATTGTGTATGTACACAAATCCTTATCCTTGGATGACCTCCTTTAACTCACGGTGAGAAGTTGTAAGGATTTGTGTACATACCGTTTTTCTTACGATTTTCGTAAGTCATTGTGTATACTTTGTCATGAATTGTGTACATGCACAAATCCTTACCATTTTGTGTCATATAATGTATACACGTAGGCAATTGTGTATGTACACAAATCTTTACCCTTGGATGTCCTCCTTTAGCTCATGGTTTCAAGTCGTAAGGATTTGTGTACATATCTTTGTCCTTACGATTTTCGTAAGTCGTTTTATATATTTTGTAAGGAATTGTGTACATACAAAAATGCTTACTATTTTTGTTCCATATTATGTATATGCTTAGACACAAATCCTTACCCTTGGATGTCCTCCTCAAGCTCTTGATTTCAAGTCGTAAGGATTTGTGTACATACCTTTTTTCTTACGGTTTTCGTAAGCCGATGTGTATATGTTGTAAGGAATTGTGTATATACACAAATCCTTACCATTTTGGTTTCATATTATGTATATGCGCAGGCAATTGTGTATGTACACAAATCCTTACCCTTGGATGTCCTCCTTTAGCTCATGATTTCAAGTTGTAAGGATTTGTGTATATACCTTTTTCCTTACGGTTTTCGTAAGCCATTGTGTATATGTTGTAAGGAATTGTGTACAAACACAAATCCTTACAATTTTGGTGCCATATTATGTATATGCGTAGGCAATTGTGTATGTGCACAAATCCTTACCCTTGGATGTCATCCTTTAGCTCATGATTTAAAGTCGTAAGGATTTATGTACATACTTTTGTCTTTACGGTTTTCGTAAGCCGTTGTGTATATTTTGTAAGGAATTGTGTATATACATAAATGCTTACCATTTTTATGCCATATTATGTATATGCGTAGGCAATTGTATATGTACACAAATCCTTACCCTCGGATGTCCTCCTTTAGCTCATAATTTCAAGTCGTAAGTATTTATGTACATACCTTTTTCCTTACGGTTTTCGTAAGCCGTTGTTTATATTTTGTAAGGAATTGTGTACATACACATATTCTTACCATTTTTGTGTCATATTATGTATACTCGTAACCAATTATGTATGTACACAAATCATTACGTTATAAGGAATTATGTACATACCATTTTTCTTACAATATTTGTAAGGTTTTGTGTATGTACACAAATCCTTACGTTTATAACAATTTATGTATATACCTTTTTGCTTATAGTTTTTATAAGAAATTGTGTACAAATTTTATAACCAATTATGTACATAAATGACCGGGTAAACCGATAGAACTTTTTTAGTTGCTTTTTAAGGATCGTTTCCTAGAACGACCCATATGGACCAGAATTCTTCTCGATCTTCACTTGATGATTGCGATGAGAATAAAAGCTAGGGAACCACGCCAAATTGAACCTATATCGCAGTAGACAAATCTAAATTATCACGTTATTTGTATTCGATCAGTAAAATTTGTTTTTTTTAAATAATTATTTAATAATTATTAACTTTTAAATATACATAAAAAATAATAATTTATTTTTAAAATATAAAATAAATAAATCTAATTAATTAAGATCACAAATAATTAAATAAATATAATTCATTTAATAATTTTTGGTTTATATGAATCCACATTTGTCCGAAACGTGAGATTGTTGAAACAAAGCTCGTTCCACTCCAAAACAAACCACATTTACAATGAATCAGTGCGTTCCCAGTTGGGATCTGGACGATAATCATGTCACCGCCCGCCACCTGCTTCGCTCTAACTCTAACTCCAACTCCACTTCCCCAGATGCTATTAGGTTAGGATAAGATTAGTAATAACAACAGATTTGATATCAAATTCTTGGTTCAATAAAGGTTTCATTTTTGGTTGGCGCAGATCGGAATATGAAGTAGCAGAACTGACGTGGAAAAATGGCAAACTAGCCATGCACAGTTTGTTGGTTATATAGACCGCAAAACAGGGCGTTAGCATTGACAGGAAAAATAAAATGAACGAACTGAAATATAATTAGACCGTGTCATGGTATGGAAGCCACTACCTTAGAAAAATTTTCTTCCCGATGTGTGTACTCACTACTTTAGGCGGTTTTCCCCCGAAGGTTAGCCCGGTCCTCCAAACAGTGTACACCCAAAGTTTGGAGTGGACTGTAGAGGAAATGATCATCGGAACCGGAGTCGAACAGAAGGATGCTCTCTAATTTTCTCTCAAGTAAGACGAATGAACTAAGAATGGGATGAGAAAAACTAAAAGAGAACTCTTTTATTTATAGGCTGACGTAGGGGCAGAAACGTCCGAAAAATCAGATTTTATCTGATTTTATTTTCAAATTTAAATTAAATAAATTTGAAATAATTTAATAATAACAGATAAAATCTAATTAAATCTCAGATAATCTATTAATATCTATTTAAAAATAGTAGATTTGGTAACCAAAATATCCATTTAAATCTCAAATATTTTGTTATTAAATTTATTCGGTTAAGTATTTAAAATTCAAAGAGAATTTTAAATTAACCGAACTGCTCCCATACAACCTATACAAACAGAGTGAGATTCAAGCATTGCATATTTTACACAATCCCCCACTAATGCGAAAGAACCCTCATGATGTCACAAAGTTCGACTATCACTAGACGAGCACTTGCGAGATTAGTTACTTAAGTACATAGTAAACGAATCTTGAACTAGTACGTAGTGATGATGAATAATCCTCCTCTTAGATAAGTGAAACTAGCCTTAAACTTTCTAAAATCGGGATAAACTCATAACACATAACTAATCCCTTCATCCACCACAGTCCGCGATGTGAAGATGTTTATATACATAAAGTATATATATTTAGCCATCTTACCTCGGGATTTTAGAAAGTGTACTAGAAAAACGGCCCATCATTTTTCATAGAAGTCGGCTAACTCTTCTCACTTACATAGTTTATTTCATCAAGTTTATCTCAACATAAACCACCCAAAATCGGGCTATGAAATAATTAAGAGCTTTGTATAAAGCTCAACCTCACAAGAAAATAAGGTGATTTTCTTCAAGTTCATATTAAATGAACCACCCAAACTTTGGGCTAAGAAATCATTAAAAATAAAAACTCAACCTCTTGTTTTGGTAAATTCAATAATGTTCTTCTCGATAGAACAATCCAACCTCTTTGGATAGAATTTATTAAGAGTTAAAATAAACTCATCCTTCCGAGCGGTAAGTTCAATTAATCCTTCGCAATAGGTCTAAGAACTTATTAAGAGTAGTTATTCAACCAAAATTAGTAAATTCATCAAGTCTTTCTCACTAAGACCACCCATATCGGGGATATGAATTTATTAAGAGCATTAAGCTCAACCTGGGCATGTACATGAAACGTCATAGGGATTGGGTAGATGAGAATGTACACTATGATTCGTTTCATGGTTTCGTTTAACCACATTGAACTTAGAGAATTAAGTTGGGTATCCACCATGAATCACTCAACCAATGGGCTTAACACCCATCCCCTCGACGAATCCAGAATTTATTTCATGCTCAATCCTTGGGTAGACGAGTACTTTGTTCTTTATTAGGTGTCTCACATATTCGTACCTTATGTGAATGTGTCTCTTCTTACCATTATAAGCTTGATTTAGAGCCACATGTATCGCAAATTATGAATCGCAAAATAAAAATATCGGAGAAGTCGGTTTTCCCCACAAAGGTATCTTTGCTAAAAGATTTTTTAGCCACTCGGTTTCTTGCTCAGTTAAGTCTAGAGCTATAAACTCTGATTCTATGGTGGAGCATGCAATACAAGTCTACTTGACAGACTTTCACAAGATTACAACTCCATCTAAAGTGCGAACATATCCATTCGTAGAGCTTATCTCATCACTATTAGAAACTTAGTTGGCGTCACAATATCCTTTCAAAAAATAGGATAGCCAAAAAAAATTAAGTTTCCAATCCATAATACCCTTAAGGTACTTTAGTAAGCGTCTAAGATTCGTTCAATATTCACAACTTAGATTATGAGTATATCTACTCAATCTACTTATAACATAGGCAATATCGAGCCAAGTATAGTTCATTAAGAGCATTAGGCCTTCAATAATTTTAGCATATTCAACCTGAGAAACATAGCTTCCTTTATTTTTAACGAGATGAGTGCTATAGTCAAAAGGGTTTGAGCAGAGATGACATCCCAACAGTCAAAACTCTTTAATATTTTTGAGTGAACCCTATGACTAGTAGCCTAGCCTTATAACTCTGGATTGACCTATCAGGCATGAGTTTCTTCCTAAAAACTCATTTAATGCTGATAAGTTTAAATCCTCTAGGCAAGTCTACCAATTCCTAAGTATGATTTAGACATTATTGACTCTAGTTCATCATTGACAACACTTCTCCAAAAACTAGTGTCAATAGATCTCATAGTTTCTTTATAAGTTTTAAGATCCTCATCTAACAAGAAACTTGAGTTATAAGATCTAATAAGTTATCTAAATCATTTATCTCAAAAATAAAGGAAGTAACAAAGTCTGGTCCAAAAGATATTTCTATCTTCTTTTAGGCTCTAACTCAAACTCTAGAGCATCTCATACGACATTGTTGGTAGCATACTCAATAAATACTACATCAACGGTTTAGGGACCGATGGTGGACTTCTTATAGTCATGCAAACATACTTTAGCCAGACACCCCCACACTTTTAGGTATTGCAAGTTAGGTGCATAACCTTTCCATAATTCGTATGGTGTTAAGTCTAATTTCTTTATGAGGTACTCGATTTAAGATTTACCGATAGAATGACTTTTCCCGATATGTTATCAAAAAACTTATCAACAATGAATTTATCTCTTTTAAAGTTTTATTTTTTCCTCTCGACTATATCGTTTTGTTGAGGAAAGTAAGGGGTAAAAGTTTTATGAACTATATCATCGTTTCATATACCTCTTTAGGAAATATAGATTCAAACTCATCACCTCTATCGGACCTAACACTTTTCATCTTTTTCATAAGAGAATTTTCATAGAGATTTCTTCTTAAGATAATATTTCCCACAAAGTTTTGGTACGACACGTGTTCCGGTTATGCCTTTGATTTCAAACTCTCCTTCGAAGTACAGTACTTGGGATAAACCACGGGGTAATGGCACTCTAGAATCCATAGTAAACCAGGCCACTCGCGTGCCGTATCTTAAGGTTTCTCTTCACGGCGGTGGGGATGAAATCATACCCCGTTTAGAATAACACCGTGCTGTCGCGGATGCTTTGTTTCCTTGCTCGAAAACATCGACGGAGCACTGGACTACAAATGTTGCGGAACTGGAATCCATAACAGGACTAGGAGGATCTTGCTTGGTGGGAAGCTCCACTAGGGTGGGATCTTGTAGTGCAGGGACGAATCTAGAAAGTAATCATCGGTTGAGCCGATTTAAATATTAATAATAATTATTTAATATAATTTATATATATAATTTTAAATTTTTGTTATTTAATAATCTTAAAATTTCTTTTATTATCATATTCAAAAAATATTATCTATATATTTATTTAAATAAAATTAAAATACTTTAAATAAATTTTTATATATAATTTAATTATTTTTAAAAAAATATAAATCATAAAAATAAGAATTTATTTAAAAATAACATAAAAATATATTATATGTTTATTATCTTTTAAGTTATTTTTTAAAAAATTATATATGAGTTCTAAGTTTTTTATTAAAAATAAATTTTTAAAATTTAATTTTGATCTTAATTTTAATTATCTTTTGTTATTTGAATTTTATGATTATTATATATTAAGATAAAACCGCAAGAACACTTAAAGAATTTTTTTTATTAATTATTTTAATTATGTTTTGTTATTTGAATTTTATGATTATTATGTTTCTTTAATTTTTTATGATTATATACGAAGTGCAAGCGCCAGTTCCACGTTCGGGCGAGATATCCAATACGTTACTTTTGATACATATGAGAAAGATTTGGGCGCTTGCCTTGTTTCCCCGGAAAACAAAAGCTCAACGAAGCCGAGTACAAAGGCCACCACCACCGCCGCCGATGATCATGACTCCGTTTGTCACAGCAAACCCCATGTAAAGTTCTTCCATGTAATTATTATTACACGCTGAAACGTCAAATATATATAAATTTGTTCACTTTAAATTTTATTATTAGTTCGTATAATGTGTAATTATTTAATTTTTTAAAATTTAATTTATTTATAAATTTATTCACTTTAAATATTTATATTTTACTCTAATCTTAAATCATGATTCCGTTTTTTCGGTTGTAAATTTAGCTCTTATATTATTATTTAGGTCAAGACTGAAAATTCTGCATTTCAAAAGTGAGAGAATATGAAATAATTGAAAAAAGAAATCCAATTACCAGACTTTGTAAAAAGTTGGAGGGAAAAAAGATTGAGGCATATTTACGGTGATATAGGAAAACAAGAATGATTGATTTAATTATAAAAATCGGGGTCGTGTTAAAAACATTTAATTTGAATTTTAAAAATGATTTAGAGTTATCATCGGCCACTTTGGTAGGTCAGACACTATAAAACAAACCAGAGATTCATTTTTAAAACATTTGGGTTCGTGAGTCACTTACGTGTAAGAACAACCCTTACAAACGTCCAAGATTGGTACCTTATTAATTACACGTGACATTTGGCATTTCGAATAATAATATAAATTTAATTCGTCATTGTCAAATGAATATCGTTCGAATGAGAATATCCTTTTGGATAAGAAAATATATTTCTTTTAAATACGAGCTTAAATAGATAGGAAACCTTAACTCGTATTTAAAGAAATATAAATTCTGCCCCAGAAGGTTTTAAATGCATGACCGATTATTATCTTATTTGTTTTAAGTTCTAACCTAGAAGTCTCCATTAATTAAATATTTAAACCTTATTAAATTATTAATTTACCAAGTGTATTATGATAACATCTGAATGATCGGACACTACCATCTAGACACTTAATAAAATTAATAATACTATTGGTGTTGGTAATTATTCACCTAATTAATTTTATTTAATTCTAATCCTTAAATTATTATATTTTTTAAGTTTTGATGGCACGTCGAATACGATACCAAAGTACACTCTTTTGGTCAACATCATGTTAAGTCAAAACATCGATCGCTTAGTGTATCCGAGGTATATGATTAAAATGTCATCGTTACTATAATTATCTTCCTAATAAAATTAATTATTTAATTAAAATGACTAACCCTAAAAAAGCTCTAATTTAAATTAATTACGTGTGAATTGAGTCATCTCCTAAACAAAATAAACTATATGCTCTTTAAATATATGGACACAAAATAAAAAATAAATTAAAGCATAAATTAAAAGATAGGGCCAAAAATAATTCTCGTTTTAAAGAATAATTCCCAAATTATATCATATAAATGATCTATTAAAGAAAATGGAAATTTAAGTCCGAATTAAGGGAAATAAGGACTAATATGCAACTAAATCACACTTCCATTCAAAATCTCAAATCGAAGTCCGAATATACCTTTAAAATTACTGGTGCCGATTTTGACCCCTCGTTCAGTGCTTGTTTGCTTGCTTGCACTATTCAGATTCGAACATCTACATCATATCTACATCATTCGGTGCATGTTGGGTCTATCCTCTTTGTAAAATTCATCCCGTATGTCAATTTCCAGAACGTCAGGATTGCTTCCGTCTTGTTGCATCATCTTTATACGTTACAATTTAGTTAATAATTTTTACTATGTTTAAACTAAATTTGTATATTTATTCATGCTCAAAATTATATTTGAAATATTCAAAAGTAATAGTTAAATGTTAAATACATATATTTATACATGCTTAAAATTTTACTTGTAAAAAAAATGTATGGATAATATAAATTTATTTGTTATAAATGTTTAGCAGGAACAGAAAGATATTTTAAAAGAAAACCAACTTTTGATAGAGAAAAAGAACAAGAAAGCGAACAAGAAGAAAGGACGAATCTTTAAGGCGACAAACAAACCAATTTAGAGGAAGGTGAAAAAAATCATGTGAAGTTTAGTCTTGATAATCTTCCAGTAGATCAAGGATTTAGAATTAAAATTACAGATTATCATCCAAATGATAGAGACAACATAAGAAGAGAATATTTACAAAAAGGGCCTTTCCAACATCGCAATCACAACTTTCCCAAAACAACAATTGCAGGAGTAGAGCGAAGATTTCCAACTTCTTGGTATAAAGATCATGAAAATTGGTTAGAATATAGCATTGAAAAAGATGTTGTATTTTCTTTATGTTGCTACCTTTTTGCTGACCAAAATAGAAGATGTGGTAGTGCATTTGAGATTGGTGTATTCAACAATTGGAACAAAAAAATAGACTAGAGTTACATGTTGGAGATACAAATAGTTCTCATAATATAGCCGTGAGAAAGTGTGACAACTTGATGAAGCAAAGACAACATATTGATACGGCTTTCTTAAGGCAATCCGATGAAGTTTGTAGTAAGTATCGAACTAGATTAACTGCTTCTATTGATTGTGCTCAATTTCTTTTGAAGCAAGGTCTAGCATTTCGAGGACATGACGAGTCTATTGATTCCATCAATCAAGGTAACTTTCTTGAACTTCTTAAGTTAATTGGTGACCATAATGAAGTTGTGAGAAACGTTATTCTATAAAATGCTCCAGAAAATCATTGCTTGACTTCCCCATATATTCAAAAGGACATTACACATGTTGCTGTAATAGAAACAACAAATGTCATAATTGAAAATCTTCAAGATGACTTATTTGCTTTACTAGTAGATGAGTCGCGTAATGTATCAAATAAAGAACAAATGGGAGTTATGTTGCGATATGTGAATGAAGAGAGATGTGTTTTGGAAAGATTTTTAGGAATTATTCAGGTTGGAGACACTACTGCATTATCACTTAAATTTGAAATTGATGCATTCTTGACTAAATTTGGATTGAGCATATCAAGAATACAGGGACAAGGTTGGTGCTAGTAACATGCAGGGGGAGTTTAATGGTTTGAAAAGTTTGATTTTAAGACAAAACCTGTTAGCTTTCTACATTCATTGTTTTGCACATCAACTTCAATTGACATTGGTTGCGGTGAAAAAAAATCATATTAAGATTGCATGTCTCTTTAATTTGATATCTTTTTTGATAAATGTTGTTTCCGGCTCTTGCAAACGACATGACAAGCTTCGTGAATTACAATTTTCTCAAGTTCAAAATGCCTTGACCAATTCTGGAATTTGTTCGGGAAGAGGATTAAATCAAGTGAGAACTCTTTTTCGACCAGGAGATACTCGTTGGGGATCACATTATGGTACGCTTCTAAGCATAATTATCATGTTTCATTCAATAATTGATGTTCTTGAAATTATCATAGATGATAGGTTAAGATCAGAACAAAAGGCAGAAGCTAATACTTTGTTAGATTTGATACAATTATTTGAATTTGTTTTTTCCTTGCATTTAATGAAACGTGTGTTGGGAATTACAAATGAGTTGTCAGAAGCACTTCAAAGAAAAGATCAAGATATTATTAATGTCATGTCTTTGGTAAGAATTTCAAAAGAACAATTACAAAAGCTTCGCGAAGATGGATGGACTTTATTGTTGTCAGAGGTATCATCATTTTATCAAAAACATAAGATTGATGTTCCTAGCATGGATGATGCATTTATTAGCAAAGGAAGGTTACGGAGAAAAGCTCACAAGGTAACAAATATGTACCATTATCGCATTGAGTTATTTTATATTGTTATAGATATGTAACTTCAAGAGCTTAACAACCGTTTTAGTGAAGCAAACACAGAGTTATTGTTATGTGTATCTTGCTTATCTCCGAATGAAGGCTTTGTATCTTTTGACAAAAAAAAGTTAATTCGTCTTGGTGAAATTTATTCTTCCGATTTTTCTACTATTGAACTTCTTGCACTTGATAGCCAATTGGATACATACATATATGACATGTGTTCAAACGAAGAGTTCTCAAATTTGAAGGGGATTCAAGACCTTGCTAAGAAGATGGTTGATACAAAGAAGAACATTGTTTATCCATTGATATATCATTTGATTAAGCTTGTATTGATTTTGCCCGTTGCTACGACAAGTGTTGAAAGAACTTTCTTTGCAATGAAGATTGTGAAGAATCGTTTAAGAAATCGAGTAGGAGATCAATGGATGAATGATTGTTTGGTTACATATGTTGAGAAAGATATTTTTAATAGCATCGATAAGGAAAAAATCATTCAACGATTTCAAAACATAAAGAATCGTCGTGGATAATTGTAATATCTTAGTTGTTTACTTTTTGTTGTAATAGCTTTATAATATTTATCGAATATTAATGTTATGTATTATTACTTTGTATTAATTTATATAAATATTTTTATTTTCTAAATTATGACACCTCAAAGTAAAATTGCTAGCTCCGCCCATGACTGCAAGTACAAAGAGTTTCCAAAGACAACCATAATCATTGCTCCATCATCCTAGTCATATGACCACCATTATTCCTTTCATCATTGCTTTTATCATCACAACCATCATGACCATCATCATTTCAATTATTGCTTAGCCAAAATCATTTCATCATCTCAAAATCCATGGATTTTTGTCTACGAAACCAGCATCCGCATTTTGGAGCAAACTGGTTCCTTCGTGTAGTCCCCTTTCTCCTTTGCTTCAATCAATCCCTTATATCCTCAACTTCTATTAACTTCCCCTATCTTTTATTAACCGAGTCTCTTTTATTATTATATTATTATTTTTATTTATTTTTATGGACTTTATTTATTTATTTATATAATATATTTATTCATTTATCTATATTTATTTTTGGCCTTATTTGTTCGAGTATCCGGACAAAATTCGGGTATTACAATTGCCCTTTTTGCTCAATGTTGTGGAATAAGAGATGAGCAAAGACTAAAAAAACACGATTTTTTTTAGATTTTTTGGCCACTTTTACGATAACGAAGCTTGAAGTTGTTTTTCTTATTATGAATTTCTTCAAGCAAAAAGTGATGGAACTTGAGGTTGTTCTTCTCATTATGAAATTCCTCGTATCCCTTGAAATCTAAAGCTGTTCTTCTCATTATGAATATCTTCAGGGTCTGAAATTGTTCTTCTCATTATGAATTTCTTCAGACAAAAAGTGATGGAACCCGAAGTTGTTCTTCTCATTATGAAAATCTTCATATCCCATGGAATTTGGAGTTGTTCTTCTTATTATGAAATTCTCCAAAGTTTGGACATGTTCTTCTCATTATAAATTTCTTCAAATTTATCAAGTGACGGAACCCGAGGTTGTTCTTCTTATTATGAAATTCCTCGTATCCGGGAAATCTGGAGTTGTTCTTCTTGTTACGATATTCTCTAGGGTTTGAAGTTGTTATTTTCATTATGAATTTCTTAAGACAAAAAGTGATGGAACTTAAGGTTGTTCTTCTCATTATGAAATTCCTCGTATTCCACCAAATCTTTCGGGACTCACGCTGGAAGGCTGCCAATATAGGGACTCACGCCGAGAAGGCTGCCCATATAAGGACTCACACCTAGAAGACTGCCAATATAGGGGCTCATGCTGAGAAGGCTGCCAATGCAGGGACTTACATCGAGAAGGCTACCAATGTAGGGACTCACACCAAGAAGGCTGTCAATGTAGGGACTCACGCCGAGAAGGCTGCCAATGTAGGGACTCACGCCGAGAAGGCTGCCCATATAAGGACTCACGTCGAGAAGGCTACCAATGTAGTGACTCACGCCGAGAAAGCTTCCAATATAAGGACTCACGCTGAGAAGGCTGTCAATGTAAGGATTCGCGCCGAGAAGGCTATCAATGTAAGGACTCACGCCGAGAAGACTGCCAATGTAGGTACTCATACCGAGAAGGCTGCCCATATAAGGACTCACATCGAGAAGGTTGTTAATATAGGGACTCACACCGAGAAGACTACCAATATAGGGACTCATGCCGAGAAGGCTGCCAATGTAAGGACTCGCGCCGAGAAGGCTGCCAATGTAAGGACTTACGCTGAGAATACTGCCAATGTAAGGACTCATGCCGAGAAGGCTTCCAATGTAGGGACTCACGCCGAGAAGGCTGCCAATCTAGAGTTGTTCTTCTTATTATGAAATTCTCTAGATTCTGAAGTTTTTCTTCTCATTATGAAATTCTTCAGACAAATTATGTCATGGAATCAGAGATTGTTCTTCTTATTATGAAATTCCTCACATCCCATGAAAATTTGAATTATTGTTGTTGATTGTTTGAATTCTTTTTCATTGATTCTTGAATCCTTTCTCTGCAAAAAGAGAATCTATTAATTAATACAAATTCAACATGGATTAAATTGAAAGATTTTATCTTTGTATTTCTCTGCTCAAGCTTGAACATTTTTGTTTGAACCCATTGTTGGTTTAATTTGATTGATCCTACCCAAGGTTGATTTTCTTTTTTTTATCATTTTTAAAGTCTTTCATCTTCTTTTTGGACTCTTCTTGTTGAAAATCTCGTATCCTGTTAACAAAAATCATTATGATTTGTCAATATGATCCTAATACAAATATTTCTATCATGATGCATGAATGTTAATTGAAGACCACTTGGGTAAACTTTCAGCTTCAATGAGTGCTTATAATTTCTTGTTTTATCTTCTGACATATATTCTTTGACTGATATGGTAACTCATCCCACACCAGGTTCAATTTTTTGGGATCTCTGTTTTTTGCCTTAAAGCACATTTACAGGTTTTCACTTAGATTCTTTTGTTTCTTATCTCCTTTTCTTTTTTGTTGCAACGATTGAAGTCTACCATGATCTCAATGACGCTTGTTCCTTTATTCAACATATGATCTTTTATCTTATATTGTCAACCTTCGAATACCAAGGAAGATTTATTTTGGGGAAGATTTATTCTTTACCTACACTTAAAGGATTAGTACATCATAGTAATACCCATAAAATCCTTTGCTTTTCCTGTATCCAATCAATTTATCTACAAGGTGATTTTAAAATGATAAGCAAAATGGTTCAATGATATTATTTTAATAACTTTAAGAACGTTAAATAATTTTTAGTGTTGGCAAACAAGAAAATATAAAACTAGGCCTTTGAATACCAAGTGCAACAAAACCTTCGAACCAATTTGCGAAGATCAACTTCAATGTGACCCTTTTTCAATTTATTAGATTTTTAGGAGAAACATTCTTATTTTCTAATTCTACAATGTTTAGGTGACACTCTTTGCCTCACTAACTCACTATGTTCAATCTTGTCCTCTTTTCTGATCTCGATCAAGTATTAGAAGACTGGAAATCCTTGAATAAAGGTTAACCCTGATATATGAGATGTTTCTGAAAACTAACTCTCCTTACTCCAATATTCATATATGGTCAAATTTGTCTTTTGTGGCTTGTAATGTAGGCTATGGTTCATGACTACCAAAGAAAGGATATATAAGCTCAAATAATTATTTAGGGGTAATAAAACCAAAGATCATTTTCGTACTAATCTGAATATGCTTCATGAAATACTTTTCTTTTCTCTTTTTCTTGTGGATTACTCTAGATTGCCCTTTTTTGGGTTTTCACCCTAGAAATCATTTTCTTTTCTTTGAAGTCAACCTTTCATTTTCCTTTTAGATGAAAACACGACTGAGTGAAATACCTCACATACAACTTTTTCAACTAGATGCTAACAATTGTATCTTGACTTTTCAAACATTTTTCTTTTTCATTCATTTCTCTTTCTCAACATGATTCAGAGATATTCATCTTTATTCACCATGTCTTTCTTGATTGCATTTCACTTTAATTTCTTATCACTGATTCTCAAGGCATCACAACCAAACATATTTGACTTTTGAACACATTTTTATCCTCTTTTGTCCCCAGTGTAAGAGTGATCCTTGGTTTGGGTTAAATCAAAAGAAAAAAATATCAGGCTCAAAGGGACAACAAATGATATGTTTCTTATTTTCTTTCTTTGAGAAGGGAGATCAAGGAATGCCAAATATCATCTCATACTTGGATATTTTTGAAGAAAAGAACCCTTCAGTTGGATGATGTTTTGAGTTATCACTTTATTCAAAGACCTTAATCAACAATGCTTGAGAGGAAATTCACGCAAAATTTATCTGGATTTTCCTGTAATTCCTGAACACTTATTAATGTCTTTCTTTTGGCTTAAATAAAATAGAAATAAGTCACATTATTGAAGTTGATCTCTAAATTTAATTTAAGGTCAATCTTGCGATTAGTATTCAAGACCTGAAAAAAAGAAGTCAATGATGATATATACATTTATGTATGGGTGATAAAAAATTAACACATAACAAAGAATCAAATAATTAAGGAATTAAGGAATTAAAAATCAAAGAATATTAAATGTTTGCCACTTGAGAAAAATATATATGAAACAAGCAACATGAACAAATAAATTGAAATAGTCTCCCTTACAAAGGACCCCCGATGCTCGCGGGCAAAAGCAACTGGATGATTTAGGGCATTACTCCACTATATTCCTAAAGATGCAACCATATCCCCTATGATTCAATCGCTTACCATTTACCAAGAAACCTTAGTGAATTTCAGTTACCCCACTTCTACTATCAATTTTGCTCTTTCTTACTTCTGTATCAATGTTGAATTCTCGGTTTTCAAAGCATCAATGTAAAATCTCCTTTGGTTGCCCCCTTTTTGGTTTTGAATAAGTTGAACAAATGCCACAGGTCTTTGAATTGAATTTGACCGTCTTTTCTCTTTTCGACTTCTCTTTGCATTTTTCTTCTCTTTTTTATTTCTATTTTTGTTTGTTTTTTTACAAAAAGAATCCTTTCAAACTGAACCCTTGTGTGAAATAAATTTTCATTCTAAACTCTCATATTTGCATTTCATCTGTAAGACTTTCTTTCTCGTTTTTCATGTTACCCAAACGACCTTCAATAAATTTAGGAAATTTCTTAACATATTTATCCCTCTCAAAATGAAATACTGATAAATGATAATTTTATGATATGAAATATGAAATAAACATATGCATAAATGCAATAAAATAAAGATGTCAACTTGTTAGAATAATAAAATGATATTATGAACAAAAATATGTTAATAGAATTGTATAAAACAATTTAAATATAAATCTACTCTACAATGCATGAATGCGAGAGATATCGATTTCAAGAGTTAGTCATTAGAAAACACTCATCTAACCAAAAGATCGAATACAAGGAGAAGCCAATATGTTGATAGAAGACAGTTGGTCCAAGCTTCTTGGTTGATCACCTCGTTCAGTCTGATTCAGAAACTTTATTGGTTTGTTGATGAAAATATATTGACAAGTCTATAGCTTTATCGAGCAAAATTCACATATATCTGACATTTCTTGAACTTGGTTCTGAAGTTGGTCACTAATTCCATTCTACATAACCTTAGTGACTGGCTTGGTCTAGCTTTCAACATGTTGTTTTTCACTTGAAACACCGGTTCACAACTCGTAAATTGATTTCCTGCCTATCGTTTCGTATTTTCTAAATCTCTCTTCTATTTCTCAACTTCATCATTCAATAATTCTTATCATCTATGAAAGTTGAACATCAATCATAGGCTTACAATTTCCTTTTATTCTCTAAGTCTTTATTCGTCAACACTAACCTTATGAATGCCCCTAATTAATCCGCAAAATATCTATTTTCTGACTACTTTTGCCTTTCATATCTCTTTTATCTCTACACTTACCCCTAAACCCGATTTGAAGCTTGAACAATTGTTGAACTCAATATAAATCTAACTCTTTTCACCTACTAGAACGGTGTAGCAAAACCTCGTATCCTCCTATTGTTGATGTTGTAATCATTCTACTGACGACAACTGAGAAACCTTATCGAATGACTCTTCGTGTTATTGTCCAAGAATTCCCAAATTACCCTTAATTTTGACAGACATGCACCTTGCTTGAAGTGTTCTAAAAAAACCTTGTATTACTGGTACTCGGTCTCCCTAAACATTAACTCTGATCTTGTACTGTGTCTTCTCAAATATGATTCATCCCGACATGTTGTCTTCCACTTGTATATCAAACCCTTTAGTTTATGCTTATTGTCTATACAATTAGCTCATGAATCGATATCTCTAATGCATGCTACAAGAACTCACACACACCACAAAAAAATGTTAGTACGGTGAATTAATAATATAAAAAAATAATTTAAATTGCAAAAAATAACCAGAGAATAACTTATGTTGCATAAAAAATAACTAGAGAGCATATTATGCATGACAAAAATAACCAGAGAGTAGTTAAACAAAAAAAATCCTAATTTGATGGCATTTCGGCAGCATACCGCCTTATCTTATGGTCCATATTTGGCTCTATTAGGGGTAGGTTTCTACTCTACACATGTGTCTTCAGATCTAGACTCTGGGTTCCCAAACTGTCGTTATCGCCTACTGCGATAATAAGACATCGATTCGATAGTATAGGTCCCTTACAACGGAGGTGAAGACCTCACGACGCGTAAGGTTAGTATACCGGAAGTAGACATAAATCCGAAATTCGGAGCTTGATAACATCACGTCGGATTATATCTAACTCCCAATCAAGGGTAAAAGCTCGGGTCGAGAGCTGATGCATGAATGACAAATATATCACACAAAAGAAAAAACTAACCTCATCCATCGGAAAATCCATTCGACAATCTATTACAAAAAATTAATTTTACTATTTAAAATGTCAAAATGCCACGTGTAATTAAAAATTAGGCCTGACTCACAAAAATATGTCCTCAGAGGAGTCGCCAAGCTGTTGCGACTATTTTAAAGCCGAGCGTGAAAAATAGCCTGGCGAGTTGAATTTGAAAAAATCGATTTAATTATAAAAATCGAGATTGTGTTAAAAATATTTAATTTGAATTTTAAAAATGATTTGGAGTCGCCACCGACCATTTTGGTAGACCAGACAGAATAAAACAAATCAGAGATTCATTTTTAAAACATTTGGGTTCGGGAGTAAGTAGTTACGTGTAAGGACGACCCTTACAAACGTCCAAGATTCATACCTTATTAATTACACGTAGCATTTTAGCATTTCGAATAATAATATAAATTTAATTCATCATTGTCAAATGAATATCATTCGAATGAGAATATCCTTTTGGATAAGAAAATATATTTCTTTTAAATACGAGCTTAAATAGATAGGAAACCTTAACTCGTATTTAAAGAAATATAAATTCTGCCCCAGAAGGTTTTAGATGCATGACCGATTATTATCTTGTTCGTTTTAAGTTCTAACCTAGAAGTATCCATTAATTAAATATTTAAATCCTATTAAATTATTAATTTACCAAGTGTATTATGATAACATCCGAATGATCGGACACTACCATCTAGATAATTAATAAAATTAATAATACTATTGGTGTTGTTAATTATTTACCTAATTAATTTTATTTAATTCTAATCCTTAAATTATTTATCAATTTTTAAGTTTCGATGGCACGTCGAATGTGATACCAAAGTACACTCTTTTGATCAACGTCATGTTACATTAAAACACTGACCGCTTAGTGTATCCGAGGTATATGATTAAAATGTCATCGTTACTACAGTTATCTTCCTAATAAAATTAATTATTTAATTAAAGTGACTAACCCTAAAAAGACTCTAATTTAAATTAACTACGTGTGAATTGAGTGATCTCCTAAACAAAATAAACTATATACTCTTTAAAAATATGCAAACAAAATAAAAAATAAATTAAAGCATAAATTAAAAGATAGGGCCAAAAATAATTCTCGTTTCAAAGCATAATTCTCAAGTTACATCATATAAATGATCTATTCGAAAGAAAATGGAAATTTAAGTCCGAATTAAGGGAAATAAGGACTAATATGCAACTAAATCACACTTCCATTCGAAAGCTCAAATCGAAGTTCGAATATACCTTTAAAATTGGTGCCGATTTCAACCCCTCATTCAATGCTTGTTTGCTAGCTTGCACTATTCAGATTCGAACATCTATATCATTCGGTGCGTGCTGGGTCTATCTTCTTTGTAAAATGCATCCTGTATGTCAATTGCCAGAACGTCAGGATTGCCTCTGTCTTGTTGCATCATCTATGAATGCACTTCCTATGCATCATCTTTGAATGCATTTCCTGTGCGTAAACTTTAGAGTGCCACTGCGAGTACAAGGAGTTTCCAAAGACAACCATAATCATTGTTCCATCATCTTAGTCATCATGACCACCATTATTCCTTTCATCATTGCTTCCATCATCACAACCATCATGGCCATCATCATTTCAATCATTGCTGTGGCCAAAATCATTTCATCATCTCAAAATCCATGGATTTTTGCCCACGAAACCAGCATCCGCATTTTGGAGCAAACTGGTTCCTCCGTGTAGTCCTCCCTTTTCCTCTGCTTCAACCGATCCTTATATCCTCAACTTCTATTAACTCCCCCTCTCTTTTATTAAACGAATCTCTTTCATTATATTATTATTATTATTATTATTACTTTTAATTTTAATTTTTTATGGATTTTATTTATTTATATAATATATTTATTCATTTATCTATATTTATTTACGGCCTTATTTGCTCGAGTACCCGGACGAAATTCGAGTATTATAATTTTTTTAGAATTTTTATATCTAACACTAATAAATACTAAAAGTTAAACTCTAAACCCCAAATCTAATAGCTTTGTTGGGAAAGCATCTCTTTAAAGATTTTTTGTATACACAAAACTTCGAACTCCAAGTAAATACCAAACAGATTAGTGCTTAAACCAATCTTGTTGGTACTATCGACACTTTCGTGCATCATCTTTATCCTTGACCAGCTTTTTAGTATAGACACTTTGTCTATTTTATTCTTAATGAAAGAATAGTTGGCATGGCATATATGAGACGTAAAGTTATTATGAAGATTCCTTCTATTTTGATCCTTTTCTTGGATGCTTCATCTAGTTGAAATACATATCTAATAGAGCAGTTGTATGTATGTACGTAGTACGTGTTATACGTATGTATGATCAAAAGATTGAAAAGTTCCCATATTAATCTTCACTAGACAGCTGCTGTCTGCAGACATAGGAAGCTAGTTATAAATGTTGTCCAAAACCAGTTTTTGGTTCAAATGGTTGTGGGACTTTGGGGGCTATTTCAATGATCCTAGACTACATAACAGTTTGCCATGGGGACAAGACAACTTATACAAGATTGTCGGCGTGGAGATAACAACAACCTTTTACCACTTGGCATACCCTTTCATGGTAGGCCACTATTGTTCCTAGTCATGTTCCAAATCTGTCTATGCCATATGAATCTAGTCGGTACATATTAACCGCAGCTTAATAGTACAGAGAAGTGATAAGTTGGTATAGGTGCCTTGGCGAGTTGGTCATGCATGCAATTCTAATACAGAAAGACATAATTTGTCTTGCAGACAGTTCATTTGGTTTCTTGTTCTATTACAGACTGATAAGGCTTCCATGCTAGACGAAGTGATTGAATACCTGAAACAACTGCAAGCACAAGTTCAAATGATGAATAGGATGAATATACCGCCAATGATGTTGCCCATGGCAATGCAACATCAACACCAAATGTCGATGATGGCACCGGCAATGGGGATGGGAATGGACGTGAGTGTCATGGATATGAACACTATCGGCCGTCCCAACATCGCCGGCATCTCACCCATTGTGCCCAATCCTTTCATGAACATGACTTCCTGGGACGGCTCTGGTGAACGGTTACAACAAGTTGCCTCTGCAGCTGCTGCAATGCCGGACCCTCTTTCCGCATTCATGGCGTGCCAATCACAGGTAAAAAAGAAAACACCATACCCCATTAATATTGTTATGTATAAATTATGAATATGGCCTGTTCGGTGCAGCCGTTGACCATGGATGCTTACATCCGGCTGGCTTCTATGTATCAGCAAATGCAACAACAACCAGCCTCTGGTTCTAAGAGCTAAGCTTCAAGCCTTACATTGAGCTACGTTTTTACATAAATACAAATTGTTCATGTAGTTATATATTTCTTAATACTTTGGTAATTGCTTGCTTCAAATTGTTCTCTTTAAATCTGTGCTATCATAAAAATTATTACATAATTCCAGCTTATTACGTTATTTATAATCCTATCAAATAAGATAATATTTTTATTAAATAAGATTACATTTTTTAGGGTCGATTGAGATTAATTCATATATATATTTATTTATTTTTATCGTTTATCTCAACTATTTATTTATCATTACCCTATCCTCATCCAGTAGTCTATAAAAAGTATAAAATATATTTATAAAATTAATAGTATTATACATTTTTTATATAGAGAATAAATATCTTCTACCAAACAATTAAAATTAAATTCTAACCCTTAACTATAAGTTTTAAATTCTAACTCATCTGCATTCTAATCTACAGGGTTATCTCAAAAAAAATTCTAAACCTTGAGTAAAATCTAAAAAATGAACCGCTCTATATTAAAAATATATTTTATTGTTTTGAATAATTAATTTAATATTTCTTAATCTTAAGTATAAAATATATTATAAAAATACATATTTTTTCTTCAGTTACCTAAGTTTTTTATCATGATAAATGTCTAAAGTTTATTTCCTTATCATTTTAAGGTAAAATGCAATAACTTTTTTAAAAATAAAATTTTAAATACTTAGCAAAGTTTGGCATTATTTTTTTAAATTAGACACTTACAATAATATATATATTTTTTGGGTATTTTTATTATTATTTTTAGTGCTTGTTATCTAAAGATGATAAAGGAGTAAACTCTAGGCACTTATTTTAACTAAAAATACTTTAAAAAACATAAAATAAAACAAAGATATAATTTGAGTGTTTATTTATCGTTAAATGTTTCTTTAATAAACCATAAAAATATGATTAAACTTCGTCAAATACATTATTTTCATTGATAGATCTATTTATTTAGAAAAACAAATCAAACTTTATTGTTAAATTAAATTATTATTTGATAATTAAAATTTAAAATTTATAAAATACATATAATTAAATTTTTAGGAGTGTTTCTGATAATTTAAATTTTAACCTCAAACTTTAATCATAAAATTTAAATTTAATTTTTAATGTGAAATATAAATATAATCACTAAAAAAAGATAGAGAATTTTTTTCTATATAGATATTTTACGATAAGTTTAATTTTCTCAACTTCAAAATAAATAATGAAGTGATTTTTACGAGCTTTATAATTTTTTTAGGTTCTCAAGATATCTACCCAAACAAATTTGACCATTAATCATTTGTGTTTTATTGATTTGTATAAGGATAAACGAATTTGATGGTTAATCAATTTATATCGAAGTCATGATTGAATTATAAGAGGGATCAATTAAATTTAAAATAATAATTTTAAAAAGCAATTAAATTTAAATATTAAGATAGTTTAGGTTTAACTTTTTTATAAAATTTAAAATTAAAATATCTTAAAAAATAATTAAACCGAAAAGATAATTTTCAAAGTTTAATTTTATTAAGTTTAGTTTACAGGGTTCAAAAAATAATAAATCATAAAATTCTAGAGTGATTAAGAAGGAAAGATAATTTAATTATAATATTTTTAAGATTATGAGGACCTAAAATATAATTAACCCATAAAATTGACGATTAAGTTATATAAATTTAGACTCCGTTTGGAAGGATTATTGAAAAAAACGTATTGAAATCTTGAAATTATTTTTAACTCGAAAATAGTTTGGGTGATTAATTTTTAAAATTAAGTTTTTTTATTTTTTATTTTTAATATGATTTTGAAAATATTTAAAATCATTATCGGTTATTTTGTTAGATTGAACATCATAAAAATAATCATAGATTCGTTCTTTTAAAAAATTGAGTTCTAAAATTAATTATGTATAGAAAGAATTAACACCCTACAAATACTCAATATTGATACCTTTAATTTATGTGGTATGTTGTCATTTTAAAATAACAATTTAAATTTAATTTAATTATTTAAGTGAGTTTATATTCCAAACAAAAATATTCCTTTATATGAAAATATAAATTTTCCTTTGAATATGAATTGGACATACCCCTATAGCTCAGGGTAACTCTATTTATATTTTAAAAATATACTTTTATACAAATTAAAAGGAAATATGTCATGAAAATTATTTTAGAGGAGAATACTTTTATAAATGAAATTTAATATTCTCTTTTATTATTATTTTTAAATTTTTTAACTTCAACTTATAATTATTTAAAATTTATCACCGATAAAAATATAAAAATCTATTTTAATAATCTCTAATCATGTAAATTTTAAATATATATTTTATAAAATTTAATAATTTAAAATATTTAATAAATTTATAATAAAAATTTTAAAAAATAACTTTTAAAAAATCAATAATGGATAATATTTACGAGACGAAAAGAGTAATAAAATATAACATTGAAATTAGGGTTATATTTTGATATATAAATTGTTTAAAAAAATTATACAACCTTTATATCTAAATTATAAAATTTAAAACTTACTCTTAACACCGGAATCTTAAATCTTAACCAAAAATTCTAAATTCTACACCATACAACTTAAACTTTTAAATTTTATATCACAACCTAAATCTCTAAACTCTAAAATTAAAAAAAATGTAAATCAAAATTTACACAAAACTTATATATTTACAAGTTGGTTACCGTTATGCTAGGGTGATAATTTGACCCAAACCTGTTACGTTCCGACTCGACTCAACTCAATAGGGACATTTTTATTTAAAAAATCAGTTTTATGTCAGGTTGTTGGAAAAAAAAGTCAGGTCGAAATCGGATTTATAGTAAAAATTCCTCAATCTAACCTTATATATTTTTTATATATAATATTTTTATTATTTTTCGGGTTCAACCAAGTTTAATCGAGTTTTTTATTGATATATCAAAATTAAGTTATAAGTTTTAATATTTAAGATTAAATTAAGTCAGAAAAAATATATATTAAAATTAGCCGGGTTTAAATCAAATGAATATTTTAGTTTTCTGATTGATGTCGGATACCTACGTAAAGCTGCTGATTTTTTAAGTAAATTTATTTTATACTTGGTTTAACTATCCTTTTGATCGGTTTAATTATATGATTTTTTAAATGTTTTTAATAATCAATCAAGTAAATTAATTTCAACTTGAGAAAGGAAATATTGAATCAATTTATTTTTTTACTGCTCATTGTTGGATCAGTTGTTCATGAAAAAAATAACTTGTTTTTAGATTTTTAAATAGTCATTGTACGTATTGCTGATACGAAAATATTTGTAGATAAGAAAAAGTGCACGTGTTAAAAAAGGATAGGCGAGTACAATGAGGGCAAAAGGAAACAAACGTATTCTATTCAATTTATTTTTAATTTATTGATCAAACTATATTATAGGTTTCATTTATCACATTAATTATGATCTCATTCAATCATAATCATCTATTTATTACTGTTTTTTAAATTATTTTTTTTAATCAATGAATGTTCACTTATTTTTTTATGTTATTTAAAATCATATTTAAATGTACGTTGGGTTAGTAATAATAAACAAGAAGAAAGTGACAGTTACGGACAATATATATATATATATATTGTTATTTTGTATGTTTAATAAAAAAAATTAAAAATTAAAAATTAAATTATATGACGTATATCTTATATGACGTATATCTTATATTTCTAATCTAATTCTATATCCCAACATTATAAATATTAATCTATACTCACTTACTAATCCATTAATATTTATTAATTTAGAAAGTATTATTACAAGATCCTTAAAACTTTGAACCTGTTTTTATCTAAACTCGTTTTTCACGCCTCATGTTTTTATCCAAACTCTTTAACCCTCTCCCACCACTTGTCACCCCAACAACCCTCAAACCTATACTTTCAAAACCTTCTAATCCATATAAGTACAGTTTTCATCCACAAAATCAAACAAATCCATTACACTTACTAAAAACTAGGACTATTGTCTTCTAACCTTAATTGGCACCATAAAACTTTCACTATACAAGAACAATAAGCTCAACCTTCATTTCAATTATTCTTTCACTTCATTCAAATTCATTTCCTAGATTTCAATTTTCGATATGGAGTTTATAGCGGATCGACAATCTGAGTTCAAATACTTTTGTAGAATTTGTAGCAAAGGGTTCAAGTGTGGGAGAGCGCTTGGTGGGCATATGAGGTCGCATGGACTGGGTGACGAGAGTCGGTACATCGACGAAGACGATGTTGCTAGTGATTGGGAAGATGATTTAGGAGGGAATATTGTGCCAACGGGTAACAAACGTATGTACGGATTAAGAACAAACCCTAACCGGTTAAAGAGTTGTAGGGTTTGTGAGAATTGTGGCAAGGAGTTCTTTTCGTGGAAATCTTTTCTTGAACATGGTAAATGCAACACTAAGAATGTTGAATCGTTTGGTTCGTCACAAGGGTCAGATGGTGATTACGATGACGATACGAGGAGAGATGTGGGTTACTTGTCTAAGAGGAAAAGATCGTTGGTATCCGCCAGTCCATCGAGCGAAGAGGAAGATGTTGCCAATTGCTTGATGATGTTATCGAATGCAACCGTTGTTGTTCCTTTTGTTACCGAGCCCGAAGAGTCTTGTACTTCGGCTAGCAAAGAAGAGAGAAGAAACACGATGAATTTCGTTGCTCCCATTGCATATAGGCCTATGGATAAGGCCAAAGGTGTAGCCAAAGGGCTGTTTGAGTGCAAAGCATGCAAGAAAGTGTTCAATTCCCATCAAGCATTGGGTGGACATAGAGCTAGTCACAAGAAAGTTAAGGGATGTTTCGCAGCTCGGCTCGATAATGATCGTAATCATAGAGATAATAGTTCAGTCAATGATGAGCACGATCGCGATCACATGTTTTTGCTCGCCAAACCTATACCAACATTACGAATCGATACACTGTCCTCCACATCCAAAAAGAAACCAAAAGTACATGAATGTTCAATATGTCATCGGGTGTTTTCATCAGGACAAGCATTAGGTGGGCATAAAAGATGCCATTGGATCGCATCGAATCCACCTGCGGATCACACTTCGTCTTCGGTTAAGTTTCATCGATATCAAGAAAACGAAAACCAAATTCAGCAAACCCAAACATCAAGGGTTTGCAGTGATTCCGAGCCACTCGATCTCAAGCTCGATCTCATTCTTAATGCTCCAGCTAACGAGCTTGTGCAACGGAACCACATCAATCGACCGAGTTTCGATGTTTCAACAAAAATCTATTTGCAACCTTGGATTGGCATTGATGCCAAAGAAAAGGAAGATAACAGCAATGATACGATTAAGAACAATATTTGTAATAGTTCTAAACAAGATGAGGAAGACAAAACCGGCAGTACGATGATGTTATCAAAACTAAGTGAACTAAAGGACATGAACATGAGTGGAGGTTCATCTCCATGGCTGCAAGTTGGGCTTGTTTCAACTACTAATGTTGGTTCTGACCCTTGAACTTGGAGGCTAAGATGGCCTTGGCCCCCTAGCACTAATTTTGAAGAGCCCTTGGTGTATAATGTTTATATGTTTTCATATGTTAATTTAAAGTTAAATTGGATCCTTGATCCCCTAGAACTAGTTTTGAAGAGCCCTTGGTGCATAATGTTTATATGTATTCATATGTTAAAACTAAATTGGATATTTTAAAAAAAAGTATTTACTTAGTTTATATTTACTTATGTTAAATTAAATTGGATACTTACAAAATAATATTTATTTAGTTTATATTATTATTAGACTTATTGAGTTAAATATAATATAAATTTTCAAATTATACATTTTTTTTACTTTATGTATCTAAAGTTTTTTTTTTAACAAAATAAATGTATAAAATATTTAGCAACTAAGGGGCGTTAAAGAAATTAAAAAAAAGCTCTTAAACTAGTTTATTTTAGATTATTACTATCAATGTGATACATGTGTTTTTTCATCAATTTGATAGTTATATTATTTTTCAGATATTATAGATTTAGTACTTGTATTTGTCAAATATGCAATGTCTAAAAGATATAGATATTAAATTGGTAAAAAATAAAACACATATATCATAATTATAAAAATGACAAATTTATTTATCGAATGTATAATACTTAAAAAATATATGAATTAAATCGGTTAGAAAAATATAAATACCTCATTAATTAAAAGCTAAGAAGCACGGGTACGGTAATCTCATGTCATTTTAAGTATTAGAAACGTTTTCGGAACGTTGATGTGGTACGGCTGAAAGTAACCGGGAACGGTTATGGTATTTTTGGGACGTTTCGATAACGGTATGAGATTTTCACATTTGTTCCCGAGGCTATTTTGTTGTTGCGCGACATGGATTTCGGTATTTTCATCGGTGGAGGCGTGAAGAACGAAATAAAAATCAGACAAAAAAAAATAGTTGACAGTGAAAGAATCAAAATAATTTTTGGTATCCTCATAGGTGGAACTGGAAAAAAACAAAGAACATGATAAAAGTTCTGAGGAAAAGAAAAACAAAAATAAAACAAGAAAGAAGAAGAAGGACGGAAAACAAAAGGTAAGTTGAAGAAGAAAACACTTGAAAAATATGTATAAATTGTGGGTCTCAATAAATTCATTTTATTATTATATATAATTATTTAATTGATTTATTTTTATTACATTATTTTTAGGTGAAAAACTTCTTTCATTCATTTATGTTTTTATTATTATTATAATTGAACACTTTAATTTTTTATTTTATTTTATATTTTATATTTTAATTGTAATTAGTTTATAATAAAAATATGATTATTTTTATTTTAATTTTTATTAGTTGTTTTAGATTTTATTATTTTAATTAGATTATTATATAGATATAATATTTTATATTTGTCGTACTCGTACCCTGTAATTTTTAAAATTATCGTTTTTCGTCTCCGTACCGGTATCCGTATCAGTGCAGCACAGGTTAAAAGTGATATACTCAAGTATTAAATAATACTCCCTCTGTCCCATATATGGTGTCCCTTTTGTATTTTAAAATCGTCCCACTTGAAATATCTCATTGAAAAAATCAACAACTTTTACAAGGTACATTCATATTTCTTACACAAACTTTTTCTTCCTAAAACTACGTGAAAAGTCAACAATGAACAATAATAGTGAGACGGAAGGAGTGTATTATTTAATCAAATTTTTTGATATAATAACAATTAGGTTCTTATGGATCGTGTTCTCATTTTTTTTTGGGAAATAGCCTTTGAATCTTTAATTAATGACCGATATCGGAAAGCCTATAAGGCGTATCGAAACGCTCATACTCATCGTATCAAAACAACTAAAACCTATTTTGATACGGCTCCTAGATGTTGGGTGGGTTATAAAGTTGTCGGGTTTTTTTCATAAAGCCATTAGAGATGTACGAAACACCTAAAATTAGTTTTGATATTGGCATATCAAAATATTATTTTCTGTATCGAAATCAAAATTCACAATGACAAACTGTATCGAAACTGTTCAATACCGTATCGAAATACCTGTGTATTTTTTCCTTCGAAAAGCTTAGCGGTATCGAAACGCATGAGACGTTTTGTCCTCTTCGGCTTATTTAAAAACATTTGAAACACATTTAAAAGCTTTAGAAAACGTCTCAAACTTATTTTTAAGTTGTTTAAACTTAAAACCATTTTTGAAATCTTTTCAAATTAGTTTAAAATTATTTTTAATTATTATATCAAAACGTTAATTTTACAATCTCTCCATTTTTGATATAATAAAACCAACTTAAAAATTTATTTTTGAGATTGCTCACCCTTTATGAAATAAAACTTGAATACGAGAATTAAAGATTCAAAGTCATTTAAAGTTCACTATTATTCATATGAAACATTTGAAAAAAAATTCACAACATTCTCTTATTTTTGTTATATTAAAATTGGTTCAAACAATGTTTGAAAATCTTTAAAGTTCATAATATAGGAGAGTTTAAAATTATCAATTTTTAAAAACGTTGAAATGAAATATCGATTTGTCGCAATCACGACATGTTTTTCCTCGCCAAACCTATACCAACATTTCGAGTCGATACAATGGCTTCCACATCCAAAAAGAAACCAAAAGTACATGAATGTTCAATATGTCATCGGGTGTTTTCATCAGGACAAGCATTAGGTGGGCATAAAAGATGCCATTGGATCGCATCGAATCCACCTGCCAATCATACTTCGTCTTTGGTTAAGTTTCACCGATATCAAGAAAATGAAAACCAAATTCAGCAAACCCAAACATCAATGGTTTGCGGTGGTTCCGAGCCACTCGATCTCAAGCTCGATCTCAGTCTTAATGCTCCAGCTAACGAGCTTGTGCAACGAAACCACATCAATCGATCGAGTTTCGATGTTTCAACCAAAATCTATTTGCAACCTTGGATTGGCATTGATGCCAAAGAAAAGGAAGATAACAGCAATGATACGATTAAGAACAATATTTGTAATAGTTCTAAACAAGATGAGGAAGACAAAACCGGCAGTACGATGATGTTATCAAAACTAAGTGAACTAAGGGACATGAACATGAGTGGAGGTTCATCTCCATGGCTGCAAGTTGGGCTTGTTTCAACTACTAATGTTGGTTCTGACCCTTGAACTTGGAGACTAAGATGGCCTTGGCCCCCTAGCACTAATTTTGAAGAGCCCTTGGTATATAATGTTTATAGGTTTTCATATGTTAATTTAAACTTAAATTGGATCCTTGATCCCCTAGAACTAGTTTTGAACAGCCCTTGATGCATAATGTTTATATGTATTCATATGTTAAATTAAATTGGATATTTAAAAAAAGTATTTACATAGTTTATATTTACTTATGTTAAATTAAATTGGATACTTACAAAATAATATTTATTTAGTTTATATTACTAATAAACTTATTGTTAGACTTATTGAGTTAAATATAAGTGTTGAAATTATACAATTTTTTCTTTTATTTTATGCATCTAAAGTTTTTTTTTATCAAAATAGATGTATAAAATATTTAGCAACTAAGGGGCGGTGAAGAAATAAAAAAAATTTAAAAATAAGCTCTTAAACTAGTTTTTTTAGATTATTACGACTCGAAATGTTGGTATAGGTTTGGCGAGGAAAAACATGTCGTGATTGCGACCTAGCTCATCATTGGCTGAACTATTGTCTCTATGATTACGATCATTATCGAGCCGAGAAACATCCCTTTAACTTTCTTGTAACTTTCTTATCGAATTGAGTCAAATTTTTGAATTTTTATAAATATTTAATTGTTATTATTTATCATATTATAGTACTATTTGATTCTAATTTAAACGACTTTCTCTAATCATATAAGATTCTTCATATTTTTCATATGTGGCAATATTTTATATTTTTATATATCAATGTATATATCATAAAAAAAATTAAAAGACTCGTCTCAAACTTAAAAATAAATTCTTTAATTATTAAAAATTTTGAGTTATTCGATTTATTCAAATTTTCATTTTATAACTCAAACTTTATTTTTAAAAAAATTTGTAACACTCTCGACCTGGTGTCACATTGGGCCTTCGTCCCAAATCCCGTATTTCAAAATTTTGACTTCAAACCCTAGTCCAAATAAACAATCCAATTCAAAACGAGTCCATTAGAATTAAATTTTTAAAACAAACACAAGTCCAAGTAATTCAAAATATTTAGAGCTCCACATTAAATATAAACCATTTAAAATATTCGACTCACAATAGATAAGAGTTACAAATAAATAGGGTTCAATAAGTACTAGCCCACTATATCAAATATTTGTACTCTGACACTAAGTCAATGCTAAAATTCCAACCTTGATGGTGCTCCTGATCCAACTTCACCTAACATACGTACGAAAACACATTCTGAAACGTTGAGCTACAAAAGCTCAGTGAGTACAACGTCAATCGGCCAACATCATGCATATCATAAATAAAGTAAAGCAAGACATATAATACCATGCATGATATTATGACTCTATCATGCTCGCCTAATACATGACATAATGAGATGTATACTAGTGTACACAGCATATACATGACCACCAAAAACAAATCACAAGGTAGTGAGGCCCGCGTCCACACAACATCGGGATCCTGCACTCGAGATTAAGGTTGACCTCTAAATCCCATGCTCGAAAAGTTATATCGAATACCATCAAATGAGGTCGTCCTCCATTCGAGAATAGTCTTCTATGGATTGAGGTAACCTCTAATTTTATACTCAGAATATTACATCGAGTACCACCAAATGAGGTCGTCCTCCATTCAGAAATAGTCTTTTATACATCACCTAGAATATTATATCGGATTGTCTTCTTTATGTTGCAATACTATTTGGATATCCGAATTTTCATCACACAATGACTCGACCATACAAAATGATCAACCTAGGATCTTTACATCAAAATATTGCTATGACTAAGCCAAAGCCAAGATTCGAGTATTTCTCATCAAAATATTACAATCATAAATCATAAACATTCATCCTCAAATATTAAAACTTAAACCATAAACATTAAATCTTAAACATAAACCCTAAACCTAAATTACTAAAACATAAACTCTAAACCTAAACCTTAAACCCTAAATTATAAAATCTAAACCCTAAATCTACACCTTAGCTACTAAACTCTAAACCCGAAATATAAACCTAAATCTTAACTATTAAACCCTAAACCTAAATTTAAAACTTGAATCTAAACCCTAAATCTTAGGTCTAAACATTAGATCATAAACTATTTATGTGAATATTAACTATATTAAGCATTTTAAATTAATTAAATCTAATTTTTTTTAAGGAATGCAGTTAATTATATTCTATTAAATTTTATTAAAAATAAAATAATATTAATTGTAACCTATTTAAATTTTTTTTGTTGACAACCTTAAGGACTTTCTATAACAAAATCTTAATGGATGAGTCTACCACGTGCGTCGAACATTGTTGAACATCAATAACGATGAACATCGTTGAATAATATTAAATTAATTAATAAAAATTATAAATTTCAAGGACTAAACATATAATTTTAAATTATTTAAAATAAAATTTTAAACAAATTATATATTATATTTTAAATTTTTAAAATTATTTTTAATTTAAAAATAAAAAATATTAAATCCAAAACCTAAAACTCTAAACTCAAACTAAAATACTAAACATAAAATCCTAAATTCCAAAAACCTATATCAAAAACTCTAAGCTATAAACTCTAAAAATAATAAAACCATAAGCCATAAAATCTAATACAACCATAACCTAAACCCTAAAATAGAAAATTTGAAACTCCAAAAAAATATAAACCCTAAAACTTGAAACTCAAAATTAGTTTAAGATTTAGATATAGGGGTTTTAGTTATTTTAGGGTTTAGGATTTTAAGGTTTAGATTTAGTATTTATGGTTTAGTATTTTTAGGGTTTAGGATTTTAGGGTTTAGATTTAGTGTTTATGGTTTAGTATTTTTAGGGTTTTTTATTTTAGGTTTTAGATTTAGGGTTTTGAGATTTTATATTTTAGGGTTTAGAGTTTAGGATTTTTTATTTTTTAAAATTAATTTAAATTAGTATTTTATTCAATTATTTTAAAAATAAAATAATATATATAAAGTAATTTAATAAAAAATATTTTAAATAATTTATAATTATATGTTGAGTCCTTCAAATTTTTTAATCTTTATTAATTGGTTTAATAATGTTCTGCAATATTCATCATTAACGGTGTTCAACGGTGTTAGATGCCCGTTGTAGAATTTTTCTAATTTTAAATACAAGTATAATTATAAATATATGATCCGGTAAATTATTCTGAAAATAACTTATATCTAGGTATACAATACTTTTAATAATTAAATAGTGGCACGAACCCTCTAGCACAAGTTGTTAAAGAAACGATTGTTGTTCGTAAAGATTATGGGTTCGAGCACCAGCGATACCCGTAGAGTGATTGAGCGATTAACGTCAACTGGTAGAGATTGTATTCTTGAAAAGATACTACTGTAACCACTTAGCTTATTAAAAAATAATAATAATTAAATAGTGACACATTATATGACTGAAAGAGAAAAATAAAATAAAGGGTTATTTTATTTTAATCAAGAAATGAATATATGTTTTTTTTTATCAATTTGATAGTTATATTATTTTTCAGATATTATACATTTAGTACTTGTATTTTTCAAATATGCAATGTCTAAAAGATATAGATATTAAATTGGTAAAAAAAAACACATACCTCATAATTATAAATGTAACCCCTAGACCGGCCTATGCGGAAAGCCCCACCTAGAGCGGTCAAATTTTTCTTTTTTTTTTAAACATAAATTAAGTTTCAGGTAAGGTCCAAATAACCCGTACGGACCAAATATAATTCTGAATATCATTTAAAACAAGTAAAAGTGTTACTAAAATAAAGTATCCTAAATAAAACATAATTACTTGCAAATTAAATAACAAAACCGGTGTCAAATAAAATATGTTTTAAAAACATCATTAACAAGGTAGCACATGTCACCCTAAACGCAAACTGAAGATTAAAAACATTACTTCAATTATAACTGGAAAATGAGTAGATCCTCCAAGTGCCAAAACTGGGATGCCTATCTACGGCTATCTGAAAGGTGAAGAAAACGGGTATGAGCTACGGAGCCCAGTGTGTTCCAACAGTGCATATAAAGGTCACATGTATAGTCATATAAACAATATATCAGGAAAAAAACAATTCATGTGTATGTGTTATGCTACCCCCCAACCGAACTCCTAGATACAATTCCCCAAAACGGTATCTGTTACCTAAACCCGATAGGGCAAAGGTACCGGCCTAAGGAATCACCTTAGGATACAGACGGAATTACCCCGGTTGTAGTACTGGAACCGAAAACAGGCAGAAATACCCTAACTGAAGCAAGGAACCGTAAACAGGCAGAATTACCAGCTGGATCAAGGCTGAACCGAATCTCAAACACTACACATCATTCTAGTCCCACAGTGACAAACATGCAGTAATAGCAGGAAAAATGATAGCATTACCACGAAATACTTAGATATCATGTATATACCAAATCGGGAAATATCATATGGGACATGTCAGGCATACAGTAAAAACAAGATATGATCATGCTTAAAGTTCAAATAAATATCTATGTAAAATCCGGGAAAATAATCATGTGCACATGATAGGTTCTTTAAAACAGGAAAAACAGTAGTATACAGTCATATAACACACAAGGAAACACACCTCGAAGTGGGTAGAGACAGACAGGTGACCTATTGGGCGTTCGAGTCTCGCTCTGCAGTAGTAGTGGACCCTAAAGACACAAGATAGAATTTATTTCAAAACGAGAATCTAAAAACTAGATTTATTCATTAGATTTTAAAATACATACGAGTCATGATCGGATCTCGAGACTGGTCGAAACGGGAGGAGCTGGGTTGGGTTGGCGCACGATCAGTGGGACTATGAGATCCTACAATTAAACAGGTATCAACAATAGACCAAAATTAAAACTCTGAACTTAACTTAGAAGAAAAGTTTGACTCGAGACTTTAAAGTCCAATTTACAGGCATTCAGGATTGAATTTCAAAAAACGGACTTCTCGGATAGAATCAGGACGTTAACTTTCTTATTAAAGATAATGAACTTTTCAACGCCTTTGACTTCTTACAATCTCTTCATCCTCATGAATTTCAGATCTTTCAGAAACTACCCATTTCAAAGCAGGCCTTGAATTCCAGATTCCAATGGCCAAAACCTTGCCTTTCTTCATACTCCTTACCTTCTGGGTTGGTTTCATTTCGGGTCAAAACACGGGTCTCCAGCCTCCATATAGGATCCACACTTTGTTCTCCGTGGAATGCCAGGACTATTTCGATTGGCAAACCGTTGGATTCATGCATAGCTTCAACAAGGCCCGGCAACCCGGGCCGGTGACCCGGTTACTGAGCTGTACGGAGGAGGAGAGGAAGCATTATAAAGGGATGGATTTGGCTCCCACTCTTGAAGTTCCCTCTATGAGCATACATCCAAAAACTGGGGATTGGTAAAGTTTCTTCCTTTTGTTGGTTGCTTTGGTTAATTCTTGATTATGGTTAGTTGATTCTGAATTCAAGTTATTTGATCTAAAACTATGTGAATTCAAATGAAGTATACTGTTTTTTTATTAAAGTATTGATCTTGGATTGATCAAGTTTGTGAATTGTTAGTATCCTTGTTGCACTGATAATACGGGTACGGATACGGGTATGGGTATAGAAACATGGTGAAAAAGACATGTTTATATACTTAAGTTAGATCATATATGTAAGTGAAAGACAGAAAAAGGGTTGGAGAATAGAAGAGAAAAGATAAGGGAGAAGAAATACTTGCAAGTACCCAAGCCCTATGTCCCGGATTCGGGGATGTTTCGAGTGCGTGGTACGGTTTTAGACAGAAGTACCTGTGCTTCATAGGTTATTTTCAACCCAAATAGAGTAGAAAGGTTTGTTTTGATTGGGATTTGCTTGTTTGTTTGCTTTGTGAAGGATGTGTTCATTCAAGTTCATTTTCATATGTTGAAAGGTTCAAGAATGATGAACATGTTGCATTGTTCTTAAGTCGTGTTTTCGCTAGTTTATGTTCGAGCATTTGTTTTATAAAATGTTGTAGGTACCCTGCAATTAACAAACCTGCTGGAATTGTTCACTGGCTAAAACATAGTAAAGATGCGGAGAACGTCGACTGGGTTGTGATTTTGGATGCGGACATGATCCTCCGAGGTCCAATTATACCTTGGGAACTCGGGGCGGAGAGAGGCCATCCCGTTGCTGCATATTATGGGTACTAAACTTTCATCGTCTTTTTGAAGTATGTCAAAACTGAGGATTCTTTATTCTTGTAGTACTAGTAGTGATTTGTTATGAGCTGCAGATGCATCATGCATATTTTCTGTATTTATTTTCGAATTCCTCACTTTGATATTCATGATTATTTGGACTTCAGGTACTTGGTAGGATGTCATAATATTCTGGCTAAATTGCACACAAAGCACCCGGAACTTTGTGACAAGGTTGGTGGGCTTCTAGCCATGCACATAGATGATCTTCGAGTTCTAGCACCTTTGTGGCTTTCAAAGACGGAAGAAGTTCGAGAAGACAGAGCTCACTGGGCAACCAACATAACCGGTGACATTTACGGGAAAGGCTGGATTAGTGAGATGTATGGTTATTCATTTGGTGCCGCAGAAGTATGTTATTTCGCCTTTTTTATCTTTTCATGAAAAGAATATAAAAGAAGAAAAAAATCTTCAGTCGTGCTGCATGGGATATTTCTATATCCATCTTTTTCATTTTAGTTTTGTTGTTTCATTTTTAGGCTGGACTTAGGCACAAGATTAATGATGACTTGATGATCTACCCGGGCTATATTCCACAACCAGGTGTCGAGCCTATTCTTCTACATTATGGCTTGACATTTAGTGTTGGAAACTGGTCTTTCAGTAAATTAGAGCATCATGAAGATGGAATTGTTTACGAGTGTGGGCGACTCTTCCCCGAACCTCCTTATCCTAGAGAGGTATGTTAAGTTCGAAACCTTCCACTCATAAATGCTTACTTATGTCCATGTAATGCATTTTCCTTGCAATCTAAGGAAGAAAACGAGGCATGGGATTAGTTACATTCATGAACTAAACATCATGCTTATTACTTAAGCTGTTTGTGTATATCATCTGTGTTGTTCGTAATTACAAATATTAGATGTGAGACTTGATTTAGCATACCCTTACCTTATGCAGGTTAAATTGATGGAACCTGATCCAAATAAAAGGCGTGGTTTATTCTTGAATATTGAGTGTATTAATACTCTGAATGAGGGTCTTCTGTTACAACATGCCAGAAATGGATGCCCGAAACCAAAGTGGTCAAAATATCTAAGCTTTTTGAAAAGCAAAACTTTTGCTGAACTAACTAAACCGAAGTTGCTTCCTCCTCCTAGGATACAAACTGAGCCGGCCAAGGAGGGAAAGGAAATTGATGAATATATAAAACCATATCCGAAAATTCACACCTTATTTTCAACAGAATGCACTTCTTATTTTGATTGGCAGACTGTGGGACTCATGCACAGTTTCCACCTCAGTGGCCAGCCCGGAAATATAACACGCCTTCTCAGCTGTACAGATGAGGAGTTAAAGCAATACAAAGGTCACGACCTGGCACCCACTCATTATGTCCCTTCAATGAGCCGCCATCCGCTTACAGGAGACTGGTAATTCTTGTTTTATTGTTATTTACTTTTACTCCTGGTAAAAGAACTCTTAGGCAACATAAACAACCTGATACCTCGTTAAATCAAGCAAGAGATTAACAAAATGTTTATACGACCAAGCTTCGTAAACTTGAAAGAAGAGAATTTGTTCTTGCTTGATTCATTTCAGGTATCCAGCAATAAATAAACCAGCTGCTGTCGTTCATTGGCTCAATCATGTAGACATTGATGCAGAGTACATAGTTATCCTTGATGCTGACATGATCTTGAGAGGCCCAATTACACCGTGGGAGTTCCAAGCAGCACGTGGCCGACCGGTTTCAACCCCATATGAGTAAGTCAAGGAGAACAAGGATTAAGTCCTTCGAATTCGTTTTACTACAATCTTTCTTCTTATCCTCTGCCTCTTTGCTGTATTCCTTGAATGACCTATAATTAATTTATGACTATGCTTGGTAGATACCTTATCGGCTGCGACAATGAGCTTGCTAAACTTCATACTCGCCATCCCGAAGCTTGTGACAAAGTCGGAGGTGTTATTATCATGCACATCGATGATCTCCGAGAATTTGCACTGTTATGGTTGCTTAAAACTGAGGAAGTCCGAGCTGACAAAGCTCATTATGCAACAAACATCACTGGAGATATATTCGAATCTGGATGGATCAGTGAAATGTATGGTTACTCGTTTGGTGCAGCAGAGGTAACGTTTTCAGGCAACTTCTTAGAAACTAGATTGTTACCTTTTATGTCCTATAAATCCTCACTAAATGAAGTTCCTGTTTTCTTATGTTCCTTTTAACATGCAGTTGAATCTACGGCACCTCATAAGAAGTGAGATATTAATATATCCCGGATACGTTCCCGAACCCGGTGTCAAGTACAGAGTTTTCCACTACGGCTTGGAGTTTAAAGTTGGGAATTGGAGCTTTGATAAGGCGAGGTGGAGAGAGGTTGATGTGGTCAACAAATGCTGGTCTACGTTTCCCGACCCTCCCAATCCTTCAACACTCAAACAAACCGATGACAGCTTACTTCAACGAGACCTACTTAGTATAGAATGTGCGAGAACGCTAAATGAAGCACTGCGCTTGCATCACAAGCGGAGAAACTGCCCTGACCCTACTGCCATATCTAATCCAAAAATCGATACAACGAAGGATATCACAACTTCAAGGAAGCTTGGTAGGTCTTCCGGAAATGTTTCTCAGGAATCATCTGAACCTAAAGCTAAAGATGGGCTCTTCAGTACTTTGAGGTTCTGGATCATCTTTTTGTGGGTGTTCTCCGGATTGGGGTTCATGTTAGTCATGTTAGCGGTGTGTTCGAGTTATTCAGGCAAGGGATCGTCCAAAGGTAAAAGTATCAAAAACAAGAGAAGAGCTTATACGGAGTTCTTAAAAACAAATGGTCGTGATCGGCAAACTCGCAAGTCAGATGCATCTTTGTAACATTATAAGTTGCTTCTAGGATGAAATACACATTTTGATAGTGATTGGAGCAAGAATTCGAGCATGATGTAGAGCTCCAAGGCAAATATGACAAAGTGAATGCCATTGACATAGTTAGAGATTAGAAAATACTTGGTTTCTCTGGTTTTCTAACAGGCAAATGGGATCATCGGTCGACATCGCTGTTCATGTTTTCGTTCGGTTCCGAAGCTCCCACAGAGGAAGACATGTTTAGACATGATATGTTTTGTTCAAATTTTGGTTTCTGGAATTATGAAACGTTACTCTTGAGTTATATTTCTTTTGCATGTTAAATTGGAGCACACATCAAAACATGAAGAGAAAATATGAATTGACAACCTTAGGAAAAACATGTTCTCTGTGATCTTTGTTTTGTTATAAATACAGCCAAGCTCTTCCATTACACACTGTAATTATACTACGAATGAATTTTTTTGATGTTCTGATTAATTTGGATTAATTCATATTATACACTTGATTTTGATGGAGAATCTCTAAGCGAAAATTTTCTGCAAAATTACGAACTTAAAACATGTTAAAGCGATATTAAGTTGTTTCCGCTTGAACCAATCTATTTGAATTAAAACTTGAATGCTGTTAAATACGGAAGATGATCATTAAAGTCCCCCAACTAAACACCAACCTTCCTCTTCCACATCTTTATCCATATTAAACTTCACATCATCATCATCAACATAAACACCATTCC
This sequence comes from Abelmoschus esculentus, assembly GCA_035048815.1. NCBI lineage: Eukaryota > Viridiplantae > Streptophyta > Magnoliopsida > Malvales > Malvaceae > Abelmoschus > Abelmoschus esculentus. Next base: position 2,069,721 of record JAUCBN010000026.1, on the reverse strand, counting down.
TCACATCATCATTAACATTATGGTCAGCAATTTTTTCTTCAATCTCACCTTCATAATCTTCCACTTCTCCCAAGGTTGAGGATTCACTTTGAAATGATCATCACCACCACACCATCACCATCGTCGACGGCAAATGATCCAAAATCATTGAAGCTGAAAATCTATAATCTTTAAGCTTTGGGTCCCTTATGCAAAGGATTAAAAAAAGGTAACCCTAATAACGATTTTGAAAAAAAAAATATTTCGGTGACCAAAATAGAAAATAGCTTTAAGTTGGTGACTACTTGTTTAGTTTACCCTTTAACAAAATTTAAAACTCATATTTTCTGGTAAAGTACATGTCCTACATATCCATTTTATTGTTCATGTTCGAGTTCTGTGACTGCTTAACGAGTCACGACACCCTATATGGATATGCCACAATCCACTACTTAATCCTTTCAAAATGTTGTTCCATGGAACCATGGAAGCTGAATGGAGAGTATAGAAAAGAGTCATGAGAAGAGAGTCTCTGGATGGTGAAAATGGCAGCTGCTGCCATACTTGCAGATCCCAGTTTTTTCATAGTTCCAGCAGATTCTTCTATCCTGCACAGTCATAACAAATGTTAGGCAAAGAAATGATCCGAGGAATGCACCAATGTGCTGGTTTTTTAAAACAATTATCGACCCAGAATTCGATTTCAATGCTCATAAAAACTTTTTCTGTATGAATGGAAGATGATGGACACTTACGGGTCTTAGAGGCAGGCCTGCATTGCTGATGACAGGCTTTGGAAGTCGACTCTCTGGATGATGGAACTTGCAGGCGGATTTAAACTTGCAATATCCTGTTTTCATAAAGTGTGAACATTTGGGTTCACCAGGTCGTTCGGGGTATTCATCGACTTGTATCTGTTCCTGGTGGAAACCAGAGTTTCTTGCTTTGTCTATCGAAGGAGCTAAATACGGATTACTTGCTTTTTCCTGTTAATTAAGGGTCAAAGCAAGCAAAAAAGAGCTTATATAAGAGAACTAATACAAACAAAATTTCATCAATAGCTTAAAGCAACAAAGGCCAGCTAGTGTCTAACCAAAGTGCGCGTGCACACACACACACGCACAATTTCCGGTTCATGGCATAAAGCGGACCCTAACATTTTTACTATATATAGAAGCCTTAACTATCATATCCCATCATCCAAAGTTCCTACGTATCTAAAAAAATTACATCAGAAACATAATTATCATATTTACCAGGAAGATCGGAAACCAAAAGTTCTTCTCAATAGAAAACTTGGTTTTCGAATGGGATAAGGGCTACCTGATGTCCATTCCAATTGGAATTCGCAAGCATCCCTTGAGCATATTCTGAACTATGATTCAAGTAGGCAGAATGCTCATTTGGCAACATATTGAATGACAGTGAAGAGGGGGATGGTTCAATTGATGATGGCAAAGCATTGTATTCACCATTATAATTCCCGGGATAATGGTTTCCAAAACCAGAAGGGTCCGGGCTGAAAATGCTGGATCCTTCAGCAGCAGTGGGATCCGGATGGTTAAACCTGCAGCTTGATCCGTATGCACAAGAACCAGTACGCATATAATATGGACACTCTTTTTCCAGCTGAAATGATCGTAGAATTAGTTAAAAGTGTGCACCGAGAAGGAAGATATGTGAGGAAACAAAAATATGGAACTGTAAAACATAAATTATTACAGTTCGAATTGGCAGCCCTAGAAAGTTAAGTTCCGGCGGAGGTAACTCGGATTTCTCCAGGTATCGCGGCATCTCTTTGGAGTGACTATATCTACAAGCTTTTCCATACTTGCATCCTCCCGAGCTTAGGTAATACTACCGATATAGAGGGTAGAAAAATCAAGATTGTGTTAATAAGAAGCGTGAAATTCAAACTCTTTAGCATAAGACTAGTGTTCAAACCTTGCATTCAATCTGCTCTGTCTGCTCCGCAAAGCCATCCTTTTCCATCTTCTCATTTATACCGTTCACGTGACACCCAAAAACGGCAAGAAGACACCGAAGTTTATGGAAAATCAATAAGTTAGCAACAATCTAAAACATCGACAAACATATATATAAAGATGTACTTGTACCGGCGGAACCAAAGAGTTAACTTCTAGTGGAGCTAATGCAGAATCTCCATTAGAATGCCGATATCTGCAAGCATTTCCATACCTGCACCCTCCGGTGCCTCGGTAATACTACAAACATCATAACATAACGGAACTCAATAAAACATGCAACATGTACGATAACGCTTAGTCGATATAAAACAGGGAATTTACACTTTAGCTCACTTAATTTAGCTTCAACTTCCATATAGGAAAGGTCACAACCCTTTAATTTCAATAAATTGTATCAGTCAACTTATATTTACTCCATAGTCCATATTTTCTCATCTGACTCAACACCAGAAACCCGAAGTTGGGTTCGATTATAAATAAGTCACATATGGATGCTACTGGATACTGATTTGGTATAAATCATCTAATTTGTCACTAAAAGAAGTTCATTGATATAACTCAATGAAATTAAAAACATAGTGAAGTACATGAAAATTAATGCTAAATTCAGTGAACTAAATTGTAAACTAAAACAATTTCATCTTGCCCCCAAAAGTCTAACCTTGCATTCAATTTGCCCTTGTTGATCAGCAGCCAATCTCTGATGATTCTCCTTCTCCTTTTCCTTCTCCTTCAACCATTAAAACAAGAAAAATCAAAGTTAAAAAGAAGATGAAACTTTCACACAAATCAAACAAAACCCAGGAAAAAAAAGAGACTTAAACCTGGAACCCTCTACGAACAGGATGATTAAACCTGCAGTGAGAACCAAACTTGCAATGGCCAGTTTTGAGATAATAGCTACAATCTTCAGCATAAGGCCTTAAAGGGTGCTCAATATTCTCTCCATTCTGCAACCCCATTTGTATATTTTCATTGCCATTGTTGTTAATATCTCCATCTCCATGGCCATTCCAATCATTATCTTCCAAGATCACTTTTTTAAGGTCGTCGACAAGGGTTTCTTCTTCTTTTCCACTTCCAGGGTGAAGATTAGACAAAAGGGTGTCTGAATTAAACCCTGTAAGAGACTCTGGTTTGGTTTCGTTTGGGGTTTCTCGCAGTGTTGACGAGTGTTCTTCATAACTTCCCATCATTTTCTTTCGCTTTGTCTTTTTTTTTCAACCCTAGCTCACGTGGAGAAACATATAAATGGTGAATTTCTTGTTTTTATTGACTTTTTTATTTTCCTAATTTTTACTATAAAGAGAATTTTAATTTCCTAAAAATGAATATTAAAATTCGAACTTACATAAGATATAAAATAATATAAATATTTTTATCATTTAGTTGATTAATGAATTTTTTATATAGTTTTTTATTTAAATATTTTTATTTATTAAATTTTATTTGATGAACAAAATATTACATTACAAAACAAATATATTAAAATTAAAAATTTTAATTTATTTGATTTGATCTCAAAATTAGTCTCATATAATACATATGATTTTAATAGTGTTTTTTGTATTTTATTATTTTTATTGTTTTTTATTCTAGAGTCTAACCCGATTAATTTAAACCGATCCGCGTCGTATACCTAGTTTTGGTAGGTGAGTCTCCCAGCAAAAATTTTCTGAATATATTTAATTTAATAATTAATAAAATTATATTTTAAATATAATTTTATAAATAAATATACATCTAAATTTAATAATTATTAAAATTATATTAAAAATAAATTCACAAATAAAGAATTAATTTGTACATTTTCCTATATGCTTAATAATGATGTTAAAACAATTTAATTTATAATCTAATAAATATTAATATATGCAAAATATTATAACTAATAAATTATTCACACAAATATTAAATATAATCATATTATTTATCTAATATTTTAATAAAATTAATTAATATATTCCGTTAGTTAAACTAACTAATATTATTAGCTAATATAACTCATTACCAATTATCCGTTAATTATAAACAAAACATAAATCAATAATAATATCAATCTAACTATATTCAATCAATTTTTTAGGGTAAATTATATAACGGTCCCTTGATTATATCTTAATTATTTTTACATCCCTTAACTATTAAATGTTACAAATTGATTTATTGACTAACATTTTTGATACAAAGTGATCATGTACCGTTAAAAGTTTGACGAAAAACAGATGTGAACGTTAACATACTGACTTATTTTTTTTTATTGAAAGATAACATACTAACTCAGATTATAGAGATTAAGAATGTCACATAGTTATCCAAATCAACATGTTAATATTTATATCAATTTCCCGTCAAAATTTTAATAGGACAAAACCACTTTATATCAAAAAATTAGTCAATATACCAATTTATAACAAATCAAAAGATGTAAAAGATAATTAAGGTATAATCAAGGGATCATTTATATAATTTATCTTTTTTATATAATTATAAATAAAAGAAACAAAAATTACTTGAATTTAAACACAAAACCAATGGATTCATCTCAAGAACTTGTAACTTAAAGCAGTGAAGCAGACAAGATCAAGTAATTAGTGTATCCATCCGCCGTTACCTTGGCTGGTTCGTCAAACATTCCGACTCGAACCGAACAACCAAAAAGGCTAAAAGCCGTCGGTCGGTCCGTCGGACGGCCGTTTTGCTTATGAACAAAATTCGGAAACAACTAGGACCAATGGTTAACATTCTAGTCCTAGATTACTCGATTAGTACATCCCTGCTTAGAACTGATTGTGATTCTTGATCGGACATGGTGTAGCTTGTACTCCGCTTGAAAGATTTGTAGCTGAATAACCGGGCAAAGGAGCTCTTTGATCGCTGAACCGGTCGTTGATCCCCATTACTTGATCTGCTGCTGTTGCCACGGCTGCCGCTGTCCTTTTTCGAGAGATCCTCGGATAGTGTTTTGACAAATTTCTCAAATTGACGCCTGAAAGTCGGATACCGAGAAACGGATTTGGTAATCCCTTGTAACCTTCATCATGGAGCATAAACTGATGGGGTTAGATAAGGAAGTATGTAGCCGAACGTCGAGAAAAAAATATATATCAGTTGCAGTCTCACCGTCGGGCCAATGCATCAAGTTCAGCTCGTTTACGCTCGGATTCGGGCGGAGATCCAATATTCGAATCTTTCAACCGTGCTGGATCACCACACAACAACACTAGTTTGCTAAAGTAATCCTTTTCTTCCTTAGAAAGGTTCTCTGCTTTGATTTGCTCTTTCAGTATCAAAAAGGGGTTAAGAAACCAATCGAATATGGCATCTTTTGGTCGGTTTGTAGCTGTTATTTCCGTATCGTCACCTACATAAACGCAATTCCTTAGATGATGTAAAATACATTCGAAAACTCGTAATCTGTCACATGTAACTCTTCTTTGAGCGCTCAAGTAGTGAACAAATTTACTTACTCAACAATATGCCCGGTTTATTGGCCTCCACGGAGCGCAAGAGTGCCTGAAGAAAGCAGTAAGCGGGTAAGCCGATGCTTACCACTCGACTTCCTTCGATAGACTTGGCTTCTTCAATGTCTTTAGAAGTTATCAGACCTTCTGAAATCAGTTTCTCGCCGTTGACACGACACTGCTTGAACAAGCCCTCGAGTAGCTGCATTAATCATAAGCAAACTTATTTTGCCACCCTAAGAATAAAATACAAAATGCTCGTTTTATTCCACAGGAAAGAAACCGCAAGAAAACGAGTCACCTCAAGTGGATTCAAATCAAGCCTTGTATTTGTAAGTGAATCGATGCGGGAAGGAGGACGGGGTTTAAATGAATCAGATCTAAGGATGGATTCCTCTCTGTTTCTACGGTATCGAGGCCTGTAAGAAAACTCGTAAAAAATTTGCCCGACGTTTATAATATCTTTAGAACAAATTATAAGAAAGCTGAATTAAACCTGGGCAAGCAAGACCCTTCTGGCATGTCAAGGACATCGTTGCTGTATTCGTCATATAAGGACAACGAAGCAACAACGTAACAAAGCCCAAACCAAAACGAGGATTCCTGCAAATCAAAGCACGTACAGGCAAGTTGTATGTCGGAATAGAAATAAGGACAAAGAAGACACCGGTCTAAATCGTGCCACAGATTCCATTAAAGCACTGGGTCACATTCAATAAAGTTCCGCGTCCATATTCGAATGAAAATCTATGGAAGATGATGTTTAATTGGAAGACTATACAAAGGAACTAAAACTACATAGAAGATATAAACCTGGTAAACAACCACTGCGGCATAGGCACCAAGGAAGATACTCGAGACCATCGAGCCCAACATTGCCCCAACAACAGCCAGTGGCCAGAGTAAGATAGCAAGGCCTGCGAATGGTACGCATATTGTCTCCAAGAAAGGGCCTTCTCGACCTCTAAGGTCATGAAATAATCGATGCCACCCTTTAAAGAGCATGTAAGGACTTTTGCATATGGCAATAAGTGAAATCACAGGAAAATCAACAATGGAACCGAACACTGCAGCTATTAGAGCAGGAAGTAGGTAAAGGAATCTGCAACAAAGTTCGTAGAAAACTCGTTACTTGACCTGAAAAAGGATTTATATTCCGAAAAAAATGATAACCCACAATATAGGAATCTAAATGGCATGCATAGTCATCGTTCACTGAATTTCTTCTACCATTTAAACTTTGAACCAACTAGCTCATGACGTTTTTTTGCCGTATATACTTTGAACCATCAGAAAGCATTTAATGCACACGATTGCCGATATCTAATCAAATAAAAGAACCAATGTAGACATTCCTAACGCCGCCATATCATGTGAGAACTAAATGATAAGAAAAGTCTGGACCATAATTTACTCGGTTTAATTTCTTGGCAATAGAATCTATCATGCATTTACTAGAACCCTGAGTGAAAAAAACAGTGAATTCAAAACCGAAAGACCATAAGCTGTGATCAACTTAACTGCTAATAGCGGGAGAAACAAGTCAATATTGAGGAACAGAATGATGCATAGATTTAAACTTATTATAACAGGCTCCCGTATAAAGCGTTCCATAATCAGCAATGCTCCGTGTTTATGACTTGGCCACGACAGTAACATAACTTGAAACAGGAAACTAGAACATAGCATCTAACCTTATCTCGTAGTATTGTCCATTCGGAGGCTCTTTCTGTCGCAGCTCTTCCATAAACGAGTTGTAGGAATGGAAACAAACGTCATTGAAATCCCTGACAACCGTGAAGCTGCCCTTGACAGTGCTCCAAGTACCATCCTGAAAAACAGGCCAACAAATAAATCCCCATATATACACGAGACGTTAACAATTTCGACGATAAGAACATGAACATAAGACATAAGACATACATAAAAACAATGGATAAACACATTGGTCTTTCCTTCTCCTACAGCATCAAAAGTGGCAAATATCGGTGAAAGAAAACCGTATATTACTCCCCCTAAGATACTTCCAACAATGCCAACAACCACCCACAGTACCAAGACAACCGGTAGGAATATGCAGACAACAAGCTTCAGAAACGGTCCTAATAGTTTAGCTCTGCCAATAAACGAAATAAAGCGAGTAAGAAACCGAAAACATCGAACAAAAGCAACACAAATTGGGACGCCAAGGATCAAGAAAATCACCTCACAATGCTATAATAACTGAAGTAACAATGATATGGCAGAAGGCCTAATATGATCGCCGAGTTTCCGACCATCATGATAAGGCATACCGGAGGGCAGAAAATGATGCCTGAAGATTGGAATTGCTTAGTTCAGTACCAGACCAGATGATATATGCATTAAACTACACCATTATCAGGCAGTGGAATTCCCAGATTCTGCAACTAAATGACAATCAAATGGAAAATATATCCTCAAATCAAAGCACCAGTTTAGGGACACTAACCTTTAATTGTTCCTAATAGAAGCAAGCCAATGAAGTAAGGTAGAAAGCGTATAAAGTTCCATAAAGTAGCCAAAAATCCCTGTGGAGGCTCCATGTTTCTCCTTCAAGATCTTCAAAAACCCAGTATAATACTATAATCCCATCTTAGAACTCAAACCCCCAAACCTTTTTCCTGCAAAAACACCAGTAAAATCCCAACTCAACAAATGAATATACATATATATATATATAGAAATACAAAAACCCAGTTCCTTAAAACCAATTTTCTTCAAAACCCAACAATGAAAAACTAAATAAAAAATGCTTAGACCTTTAAAGCTCTGAACTTTGAAGGTTAGATCTATATGATATGGGATGGGCAGTTTTTTTAGCAAATTGGGAGTTTGATAAACAGTTTTTTATTCCCAGATTTTGAGAGGGAATCGAGGTTCGTGGCTAAATCAGTTACTGTTGGAATAAGCAAAGAATTCTTTGGTTTTCTCTGTGTTTTCTTTATTCTTTTCAGTATAATTTTCTTGAAATGAAACGTTCAAACCCAGCAGTAGGATGCAGACTTTGATGATCGTCATGGTCCGTTTCGGTTGACAGATGGGGCGTTTGATTTTAGAAGCCAACGTGACATTAGCGGTGAATTACACGATTCACTTTTGTAATGACACGTGGCAGGATAAAAGTTTAAATTAGAGTTATAAATGAGACGAGACGTATTACAAAAATAATTCAAATAACATTTAATTAAATTAGATTTGATTTAAACTTAAATTCGATTAAAATATGTGATATCGGACTAAAAATCTCATAAACTATAAAAAGATATTATATTAAACTATTTAATTTGTTTAAATTAAAATATATATTCATTGGAGGATAATAATAATAAATAAATGAAAAGAGATATGTCGTAATATATTAAGTCTAATTTGGTTAGCAATCGACTCGAATTAGTTTTTAATGAGTTGAGTCAAACTCAATATTATTAGAGTTGATTCGAGCATGAATTGGATTTAAGTTCTTAAAGAGTCGAACTCAACATTGCTTAAGCTAGAATCGATATGAAAATACTTGACTCGTAATTTTATAAACTTGATTTGAAAATAATTCAAGTAAAATTTCGGTTATAAAATACAAGTTCAAATAACTCAAAATTTTTAGTAATTAATGGATTAATTTTCAAGTTCAAGTTTAGTCTTTCTATTCTGATTGACATATATACATTATATATAAAAATATACGAAGAAATATATACACAAATTATATATTTTCTATATAAACTTACTTAATTTATAACCAATTAATATCATAATATTATATATATTTATAATTAAATTTAAATAAATTTAAACTCGATTTGACTCGATCGAGTGTTGCAAGGCTTAAAACCGGAAAGTGTACTAAATAGCGCGTGAGATTGTAAGTTTGATCTTGTCTCCGCTGCTTTTGTCGATATCTTTTCTGTCCAAAAATTCTGAGAATGATTTAAGTGAGAAATCTGACAGAAAATTATGTCTTTGCTTCACCCACTAACTTTGTATTTATTTATTAGTACTTATTACTTTTGAATATTGCAATGAAGGACAGATTTGTTTTATTTAGGGTAAACTACATCAGTGACCACCCAACTAATTGGGGATACTTATTTTGATCACCCAACTAAAGAACTCGTCAATCAGGTACCTCAACTTTGAAACCCTACCTATTTTGGTCACTGCCGTTAAAAATCTGACGGAAAAGTTAACAGCAGTTAACAGCAGTGACGTGACTGTTAATTAAAATTGGTAAAATTACACATTTAATCCCTCTAATTTATTTATTTTTTTAAATTTAATCCTAATTTTAAATTTATAAATAAAATTAATCATCCAATCGATTGATGACACGTGTCACCACCGGATTGGATGATTAATTTTATTTATTAATTTATTTTTATTTATTATTTTATATATATTCCTGAAGTTTTTTACATACAACCCCTAGCATAGTAAACACCCAACCAATGAGAGAACCACTAGGCCAAATTACATTTAATGTCATAATATATTCACATGTATTATTAAGTGATAAAATTTTAGTAAAAGCCTAGAATAACAAAATTTCAAGTCCATTAATATTTAAATTAAAATATTAAATATTTAAATTAAAATAATAAAACATTTAATAAATAAATCAAAATAATTAAATATTCAAATATTAAATATTTGAATATTTTTATTTAATATTATTCGAATTAAGATATATGAATAATATTAAATATAAATAAAAATATTAGTTGAAAAATAATAAATATTCAAATATTTTGATTAAAAAATATTCAAATAAAAATATTTATATTTTAAATATTCAAATAAAAATATTTGGATATTCGAATAAAAATTATAAATATTTAAATATTTTTTATTTTAATATATGAATAAAATCATGAATATTCGAATATTTGATTTTAAAAATATTCAAATAAAAATATTTAGATTTTAATTATTCGAACAAAAAATATAAAAATATTTAAACAACGAAATTCAAATATTCGAATAATTAAAATCTAAATATTTAATATTTTTATTTAAATATTAATCGATTTAACAAAGGTAATTCAAATTCTAAGAGATACCATTTAATACCACTCTTTCGGATTTTATATCACAAAGTTATATTGGCCCAGTGGTTCAGCCTCTTGCTTTACAAGCAAAGGGTCAAGGGTTTAACTCCTCTCTGGGGTGTTTCACTTTATTTTCAAGCTTCCATTCTTTCTCACTTTATTTTCTGATTGGAGAGAAAAATATGTTAATTAATTACAAAAATAAATTAAGTTGGGTGATTAATTTTATTTATTAATTTATTTTTATGATTATTTTAAAATAATAAATAAACTAGAGGGATTAAATATGTAATTTTACAAATTTTAATTAACGTCCACGTCATCACCATTAACTGCCACGTCATCACTGTTAACTTTTCCGTCAGATTTTTAACGGCAGTGGCTAAAATAGGTAGGGTTTCAAAGTTGGGGTACCTGATTGACGAGTTCTTTAGTTGGGTGGTCAAAATAGGTATCCCCAATTAGTTGGGTGGTCACTGGTGTAGTTTACCCTTTTATTTATTGACTTAATTTACGTTTTAGTCCTTAACATATTTAGTCCTTTTCTATTTGGTACTTAAAATTTCTTTTAATCCCAAATTGGTCCTAAACATATTTCAATACCTAATTAAAACGTGATACCTAATGTCCACGTGGATTGAAACTAAATATATATCAATTCTAAGAAATTAAAATAGAAAGAGTTATTTATTCTAAATATATTTTAAATATAAATTTAAAAAAAATTAATTGACCACATGTCTCCAAATAATAATATTCATTCTAAATTTATCCTTAAAAATATAGAAAAAGTTATTTATTTTAAATATTTTAATTTTATCTTCAAATTATGATATTAATTCTAAATTGGTTCATAAACTTTTGAGCATTATAACTTCTTCGTCAAACGTTGACCCTTATTTTAAATAGGTCCTTAAACTTTTTGAATATTTCAATTTTATCCTCAAACTATTGTTTATAACAAATTATATTTTTGCATAATATGCACTGGTGTTTCATGATAATTAATATTTTTATAATGTTTTTATTAACATAAGATATGATTGACATATACTAATAATCTGGTAATGGAATTAAAATATTTAAAATATTTGAGGACCAATTTAGAATGAGAGTCAAAATTTGAGGATGAAACTGGAACACTCAAAAATTTAGGAATTAATTTAAAATAAAGTTCAGAATTTGAGGATGGAATTAAAATATTTAAAAGTTTTGAGTCCAATTTAGAATAAATATCATAATTTGAGAACATGCAAAACAATTTACTCATTTTAAAAATATAAAAAATATTTTTTAAAAAAATCTCAATTTTTAGAAATTTAAATATATATAAATTTTATAACATTATAACAATTCAAATAAATACTTTTTCTCAAAAAATACTAAAAAATTTAATCTAAAAGATTCATCCACCAAAATTAAGAGTACGATCTGAACCAATTTAAATTAGTTACGTTAAATTCCTAAAGTTAAAAAAATAACAAAAAGAAATTATAAATAATTTTAATAACTTTTAATAATTAAGATACCATGTTTGTATTCCACATTATTTGAACCAATGACTTATGAGAAAATTAAGCTATTTTTTTATAATATAAGATTAATATCACACTTTTTAAAACGTGACACTTACATTTAAATATTAAATTCGAATATATTTAAAGTGACACATAATAAAATATATTATGTGCCACATGCCAACTAATTATTTTAACACCATTGGATTAAAATAATGGAATATAGCTATATCTTATAGTATAAGTTTATCTCTCTTATTTTAAAATAATTTGGTACGACAATGATTTCATTTTTTTGGTCACTTTAATTTGTTTATGTTCAAAAATGTTGATTCGAAATATATACTATAATATCAGAAATATTATTATGATGATGATAAAATATTAATTCTATTTAATTTTTCTTGATGCAAAATTAAAAAAAATGAAAAGTTCCCTAAAAGAACCCAAAATTATATCTTAAGGATTTTCAAAATTTTGGGACTTAATAAGAAATTTTTAAAAATTAAGAGAAAATTTTGGGACTAATAAATATATATTATATGAAAAGGTTAAAAAAAGTAAGAATATATATTTAGGCACGAAGCTAAAATCAAATATAGAGAAGATTTATTATGTGTCTAAATTTAAAAAGGTGTAAAGACAATTTTAACCCTTAACGTTTATAATATTTATCATTTTACTCTTCATTCTTTTTCTGAGATAAATTTAACACTTAACCTATGTTTTTTTATAAATAACTTATTTTTTAACTAACATAATGATTAGACAGTCAAAAATTTAATGATATTGACATGTCATATATGTGATAATATATTTTAAATAACTTGACATCTAGCCTCATTCTACATAACATGTCATTATTGTTAATTTTTTTACGATAGAGACAAATATATACATTTAAAATATAATTTTATTATAATATAAAATAATTAAAATTCAAATAAAATATTAAAAATTAATTAAATCTAAAATAAAAGGTTACTAAATATTATCAAAAAGATATAGGTTAAGGGCTAAATTTATCCTAAAAAAATGAGGGCCAAAATGATAAAAATCATAAACGTTAAGTGTTAAAATTATTTTTATGTCATTTAAAAATTAAGAGAGACAAATACCTTAATTAACTAATATTTAAATAAAAAATTTAAAAATATAATTATATCAAAAATATTTTGGTGGGGACAACAACTCCTCCCAACCTACTAATAGCTTTGTCCCTACATATATTATATTATAATCGAGAAAATTACTTAAATATTGTTATCTAAATTTTTCCTTCAAATATGAACAAAACCATTTTAATTTTAAAAGTAGTATACTTCAAACAATAGTATTCAAGTTGGATCTATTAAAATTCGACTTTGAATAGTGATTTATTTTTTTTAGATTAAAAAATTAAAATCGAAAGTAGGAGGTTCCGACTTTGAACAATAAAAATTCTAAAAACATTAAAGTCGGTGACAAAAGGCTCTGACTTTAAATAATATTTCTATTTTTTAATTTGATCATTGTTTATAATCAGATTCTAACTAGGGAGACTTTACTGGTATTATTCAAAATATAATATCTATGCAATTAAAATAATTTGTACTATATTTGAGAGAGAAAATTAAATATCATATTTAAGTAAAATCTTTAGTATTTTCTTGATAAATTTTCTTTTTCAAATTCTTTATTCTTTTATAATCACCTTAAAAATATCTTTTCTATTATTTAAATAAAAAAAATCATTTAAACTGAAACAACCTGCAAGGACGAAGTTATATCAGATATTAAAAGGATAAATATTTATTAAATTTTTAAATTTAAAAATTAAGAACAATAAAAAATTCATTTGATTAATATTTTCTTATACTTTTTATTTTTGTTTTTTAAAAAACATTTTCAAATTTTACAACTAAATATATTTTTCTTCTATATTTTATATTTTCCAAAAAATTTAAAATAAAAATACATCTCCTTTTGGTTACCCTTATTTTTTAGGTCGTCTGCCTTGGGCTTGAATTTTTTTCTGTTAGTTTTTGTTGGCTGTTTGGGCTTTCCTATTGTCTTTTGTGCCAACCTTTTGTACTATAAAAAAATTTAAAAAATATATTATTTTTACACCTTAATTTACTTTTTTATATATATTTATTTTTTTAGATTAATTAGTTAAACATATCACATTATAGTTTTATGATAATTTTATAAAATTTTTATTTAATTTTATTTTTTAAAATTAAAAAAAACTTATAAAAAATATTTTTTAAATTATAAATATAACATGACAAAACTATAGTGTGTCACGTTACAATGGTATCTCAATGAAAAAGCTGTGAGAAATAATAGTTAAAATTATCAAAGGACTTAATTGAATTTGTTTATTGGTTCGAGGGTTTAATTGAGTAAAAAATTATAGTATCTTAATTGATTTTTTTTAAAAGTTTAAGGACTTTAAACACCCTTATGTCAAAAATTAACTATTTTTAGTTAAAAAAAACTATCATTTAAATATTTAACTCTAATCAACAAAAAATATAAATATTTAGATCCTAAATCTTAATCTTCAACACAAATTCTAACCGTAATTTTACGATTATAATTCTAGAAGAAGGGATGCTCTTGTAAGGTCATGAATCCGAGATTTAAAGGAATGGGATGGAAGCTGATGAACAATTCTGGTCAATTGATCATCGATACTTGCTTAAAATTATAATACTTAAAACTCTTAAATTTAAATCTTTCGTAGGCTCTTAAACTCTATCTTTAAATTTAAATCATAACTCTTACACTACTATTAGAGAAATTATATTATAGGTCATTTTCACGCGTCATCCATAGATTAACCAACAAATCACAAGTGTCCATTTTTTTTTACTTCATCATTTTTACTAAGTTAATCTTCAATAATATCAAGTGAAAATTCACTTGTAAAAATGATGAGGTAAATACATTATATTCAATGCTCAACTGAGAGTCTTACAGTTAGAGTTTATTTTGCTATAAATGTACTCCTTGGTTAATGAAGAAGAAACACAGAAATCAATACTTTTGACATTCTCATATATTTTAGTATTATATTCAATGCTCAACATGATATCAGTTGCTATTTCTCTTTAAGTTTGTTCGTCATTTTGATTCTTCATGTTCGTTCCTGGTGACACTAATCTTCTATCGGCCGGTGATATGGCTACCACTCCAGGCTTCTTTAATAAGCAGATTAGTGTGAAGCTCGATGACACCAACTACTTGTTGTGGCGTCAACAAGTCTTTTTGCTAGTTCGTGGTCAAGGTCTTAAGCACTTCCTTGATGGCACTTCTACTTCTCCAGCTCTAATTGTTACTAACACCAATGGCACTCCTTCTGTGAATCTGACTTATCAGCGCTTTCTCAAGCAGGACAGTTCTCTCGTCTCATGGTTACTTTCTACTGTCAGTACCACTATATTATCTCATTTAGTTGAAGCTGAGTTATCTTCTTCAATCTGACAAACACTTGCTCAACGATATTCTAAGCTTTCCACCACCAAAATCATACATCTCCATTGTAGGCTTCGATCTCTCAAAAAAGGATCTTTCTCTATCAGTGTATTTACCACTCAGGTTAAAGAAGTATGTGATTTGCTTGCCATTTGTGGAAATCTGATCTCTAAACTTGAACAGGTTGCTACAGTGTTGAATGGCCTGTCCACTGAGTTCGAATCAGTAGTGACTGTTATTTCTGTCAGTAAAGAACCCTACACCATCGATGGAGCAGTCTCTCTACTTATTGATGCGGAAACCAGGCTAGAAGATCCTTTTCATTTTACTATTGGGATTCATAATACTACTGTTGACTCGCAGCAGGCTCCTGTGGTCCTGGATCTATCTATCCTTATAGGGGGAGAAGTGGTGTTCGTGGTGGACGTTCTGGTCTAGGAGGCCAGTTCAAAGGGCGACCTCGTAATCAATGTTAGATTTGTGGGAAGCTCGGTCATCTTGTCGATCGTTGTTGGCACCGATTTAATCATGCCTATCAACCTCCAGTTAAATCCACCACAGAGGTTCATGATTGTTGTTGGGATTCTCCTGAGCCTCCTTACAATCCTTTTGTTACCTCTAAACCTCCTGCTGCTGAAGTTGCTCCTGCACAGATTAATTCTCTTATTGATATTCCGAATACCTGGTTTTCAAATTCTGGAGCCACACATCATGTGACCAATGATCTTTCCTTGCTCCAATCTGATGAACCTTACAAAGGTCAGGTCAAGTTCACATTTGAGATGGCTCTACATTAGCCATTCGTAGTATTGGATCGTCTGATTTTGCTACTAAATCTAAACCTCTTTTCCTTAGTCAATTTATGCATGTTCCTGACATTACTAGGAATTTATTGTCTGTTTTAAAATTTAACAGTGACAATGATGTTTATTTTAAATTTCATTCAACTTATTGTTCTCTTAAGGATGAAAGATCAGGAGAAGAACTACTTCGAGGCACACAAGCTAATGGTCTCTACATGTTCAATGTCTCACCTCAGTCACCACCTCCTTAAGCTTTTACTTGTCTTTGCTCTTCTTCTACAGCAGATTATTGGCTATGTTACTCACGACTGGGTCATCTTTCTACAGATATAGTAAGTTTAGTAATGAATAAAAGCTATCGAGTGGATCGTGCTTCTTCATGTTCAGCTTGTCAGCTTGGAAAGAGTCAATCATTGCCATTTCCCTCATCCACTATTGTCTACACTGCTCTTTTTCAACTGGTTGAGCTTGATATTTAGGGTTCTACATCTACATCTTCAGATGGTTTCTTATATTACTTGTCCTGTGTTGATCTGTACACCAAGAATACCTGGATCTACTTACTTAAAAAGAAATCAGATACCTGTAATGTTTTTCAGTTATTTCACAATTTAATAAAGACTCAGTTTGATGTCAAATTACTAGCAATTCAAGTGGATGGAGGAGGGAAGTTTCATTTCTTGTATAAATACTTAGTTGAGCTTGGAATTCAGTTGCAAATCACATGTCCCCATTCTTCTTAGCAAAACGGGGTGGTTGAACGCAAGCACAAGCATGTTGTTGAAACTGCCTTGACACTGCTTGCTCATGTTGGTTTATCAATGCATTATTAGTCATATGCAGTTCTTTATGTTGTTTATTTGATCAATGACTGCCCTCCAAGACTCTAGGGAATATGTCACCATTTCAACTTCTTCACAATAAGGTGCCAAACTACAAGTTTTTAAAGGTGTTTGGATGTCTGTGTTACCCTTATCTAAGACCCTACAACAAGCATAAGCTCGAATTTCGATTGAAACCTTGTTTATTTCTTGGATACTCACCTTTTCATCATGGTTATTTATGTCTTGATGTTCCTAGTGACAGAATCTTCACTTCTAAAAATGTGTTTTTTCATGAAATTGTCTTTCCAGGCAAGGATCATGGTTCTCCTTCATCGAGATTGGATTCTAGTGAAATGCCACCTCTTTTTTTGTGCCTGAGTATCCTGAGCCAGTTACTGCTACACCTGAACCTGTTGCTACTGCATCGGCACAGGCTGTTCCTGAGCCAGATGTCACTGTATCTCAACATTTTAACGACACTAAGTCAGTTAATAATGCATCTCAATCAACTGCTCACTCTGAGAGACAGTCTCCTGCAGCTTCTTCTCCTCATACTGAGTCTCCTTCATCTATGGAGCAGCAATTCAATGAGCATCTGACTCCTGATATATCCTCCCCAACTCCTAATCTCCATCCCATGGTTACCAGAAGTAAAGCTGGTATCTTCAAGCCTAAGGTTTACCACCTTCAGCTTGAAGAAATTCCAGCCAATGTTCATGTTGCTTTACAAGACTCAACATGGAAGGATACAGTTCTTTCTGAGTATACTGCCTTGGTAGACAATCACACTTGGGATTTAGTAGAGTTACCTGTTGATCGTCAAGCCATTGGATGCGAATGGCTTTTTAAAGTTAAAAAGAAAGTAGATAGCTTCGTTGATCGTTATAAAGCTCGCTTGGTGGCCAAGGGCATTGCTCAAGTTGTTGATCCTGACTTCAATGAAACATTCAGTCTAGTGGTGAAGTCAGCTACAGTTAATTTGATTGTTTCTCTGGCAGTAACACATGCATGGGTTATTCAATAAATTGATGTTAATAATGTCTTTTTGAAAGAAGACCTTGAGGAAGACGTTTACGTGAGTTAACCTGAGGGGTTTCAGGTTGTGTAATCTACAGGTACTCCTTTAGTTTGCAAACTAAAGAAAGCTTTATATGGTCTTTGACAGGCACCCAGAAACTGGTTCACAAAGCTGAAGAATTTTCTAGTCTTACTTGGTATTCAATCTTGCAATTCTGATGTTTCACTTTTCCTATACCATCAAGACCATGTTACAACATTTGTGGTTGTTATGTTGATGATATCCTAATCACAAGCTCATCAAGTGATCATGTACATACTGTGATACTACAACTTCATCATCAGTTTTTTGTCAAGAACCTTGGCCCTTTCAGCTATTTTCTTGGCATTGAAGTCAAACAGCTTCAAGGAGGACTTTTTCTCACTCAAACCAAGTATATACTTGATTTTTTAGTAAGGTTGGACTTCAAGATGCCTCCACAGTTCCTACACCTATGCTAGCTGGTCCAAAATTGAGTAAGAACAATGGCACTCTTCTTCCTGATGCCACTCAATATAGAAGAGTTGTTGGTTCATTACATTATCTCAGTCATACAAGATCTAATATCTCATATGCTGTTAACAAAGTTGTACAATTCATGTAGACACCTACTGAGGTTCACTGGATTGCAGTGAAACGAATCCTTCATTATTTCAAAGGCATCTTAGACTTTGGCTTTTGGTTTTCTGTTGATAATTCATCTTCTATTGGTATTCATTCTTTTTCAAATGTCGATTGGGGCAGGAACCCTGATGATCGACGCTCAATCTCAGGTCACTGCACATATCTTGGTCTTCACCTAATTTCATGGAGCTCACGCAAACAGAAAGCTGTCTCTCGTTCTACTGCAGAGGTTGAATTTCGTAGCCTTGCCGATGTTGTAACAAATGTCTTATGGATCAATGCTGCTCTTCGTGAAATGAGAATTGAAGTGCCTGAGATACCAACACTTTGGAGCGACAATACAAGTGTTGTTGCTATGGCTGCAAATCCTGTCATGCATGCCAAAACGAAACATGTTGTTCTTGATCTCTTTTTCGTTCGTGAGAAAGTACTTGTTCGTGCTTTACAAGTCAATTATGTTCTTGCTTCTTCTCAAGTTGCTGATCTGTTTACCAAGCCGATTCCAATTCAAGCTTTTGAAACCTTTCGAACACAGCTATGCGTTCGTTCTTTCACAGAATTTAAAGAAATGGGGAAAATATTAGAGGAATGAAAATCTGTTATAAAATAACATAAATGGATTGGTTATGAATTCATTTGCAATGCATCACAGCCGAAGAATGACAGCTGGTGGAGTTTGTTAGCTCAGCTGAGGGTTTTACAGCTAGGATTTATTTTGCTATAAATGTACTCTTTGGTTAATAAAGAAGAAACATAGAAATCAATACTTTTAACATTCTCATATATTTTAATATTATATTCAATGCTCAACAAAGTTATCCTTAAATACTGTAGAAAATATTGTATTTTGCAAAATAATTTTTCTTTCCTGTTATATCTCTAATTATTTTATTAGAATATACTATTTAACTAAAATGGCCTAACAGAGGTGTTAAAAAATCAATGTGTCTTATTTTTTTTTTAAGTGTTAATTAAATAAACCTAATAAGAATTTAACGAGTGAGCTTGTAATAAGAAGGACGATATTCATCATAAAAAATTTAAATTAAAAATTATATAAATAAATATTTACTTGTAATTATTTTTAATTGATTAAACTTTTTAATTGAAACCTTGTCATTTCCTTAGGTTATGGGCTTAAAATCCCATACGAATAAAATTCTTTTTTTTAGATATAAGTCGTTCAAAAATAAATATAATAATTTATTAATTCCTCATATCAAATTAAAAAAAATCAACCCTTGGCATTTCAAATGAGCACCTTATAATTAATCTCTTAGTTCTTTTTTACATTTTTATTTTATATTTTGTATATAAAAAAATAAATTATATTTTAATATATAAATCGTGTAAAAAACTATATAATTTTTTTTATAAAATTTAATACCTAAATCTTAAACTCTAACGTCCTAGAACTTAAACCCTAAATTCAAATCATAAATCTTAAATTCTACGCCCTATACCCTACAAATTAAACCCTTAAACTCTAGCCTAAAACCCTAAAATTAAAGGGTTTGTATAAACATAAACTTAATACACAAGCATGTGTATCAAAATATTTTCTTTAAAATATTAAGTTTAACTCTAAGAGTAAATAATACTTTTAAAAAATATTAAAATATTATCAATTATCAGTTAATCTAGTAAAAGGAAGTGTTAAATATCTTAAATAACATAAATTTTTAATTTTTAATATTTTAAATAAAATAAATTAAATAAATATGATCGTCTTTATAATAAATTTAGATAATATTTGATTTAAATTAATACTTCAATTCTCTGAAAGAGGAAAAATTATACGGTGAACCATGTTCACCACGTCATCCATGGTCCCAAGTAATCAGGACCGTTGATCTTAATTTTTTTTCAAGTGAATCATCACCTCTTTCCTACATGGACTTAGTGAATGGGTAGTTATTAGGTAGTTATTTAAAGATTAACGATCCTGATTACTTCGACCATAGATGACGTAGTGAACAAGGTTCACCGTATAATTTCTCCGGAAAGAGAATGATTGTAGTCAAAATTTTCACCCAGATAACGCATATATACCGTACGATGATTCTGTCGCTAAGATCCTTAAGGAACAATGGGAAAAGAGACATGATTTTCACATATATAGATAGTAGCAAGTCAAAAGAAAAGTCAAAATTTACAACATATCAAGAAATGTCGGGACAAACATGTTCCATGAATCTCCAGATTGGTCTGAAAATTTTGGATCTAATAATAATGTCCAAATATTTACACGTAGGGGATGAAGAAAAACATAGTTAATTAGTATTAAATTAAGTAATTAACTCTCTACGTGTGAATATTATTTGTAATAGAAGAAGATATCTAATAATATTTTTTAATATTTGACTAAACGATAAAATTAGTTTTTATGCATTACAATATCATAATTAAACGTTGAATATTATTTAAGAAATTTTACACAATTTTATAAACAAATTTATAACTGATAAGTGACGATTGAATTATTTTTTTTATTTAGCTAGTAGTAATTATAATAATATCTGTTCTAAAATATATTCTCCACCATTTGATATTAATCTTCGATCATTATACTGCTGGCATCATTGATGTTCGAATCCGTGACCTTTAAGAATAACAAATGCTCCTTTAATCACTTGCGTTAGAAAACTTGTATGATTAAATTAATTTTTGAATTATTACTCGAACCGACCGTTTATATAAAGTAAGGGCAAGAAAGTATACATAAGAATTGACTTCCATTATATGTTACTTGAACTTGTTGAGGCTTGATTAACGTTTTAAACTGCCCATACGACTCCCAATACTTGAAAAATACAAACCCTGAAATTACGACTCCATTTGGACCCACCGACTTAGATTAATCACGCCGTGCCATACGGCTTTTACCCTGCATATAAACCCCCACCACCTCCATTGGCTCCCACAAGATCCAAAAATGGAGTCCTCAACATTCTCATCAATCTGTCACATGATCTTCATTTCAATCCTAATTTCAAATCTTGCTTCTTCTTCACCGGTACAAGACCCTGAATTTGTTGTTGAACAAGTTCAAAGGTAGTTTACATATATATACTTATAATGTGTAAGTATCTGTTATGAATCAGTTAGGGTCGACAAGAGTTGTCAGCTCTTGTCGACCTTAACTGATTCATAATAGTAGTGTATGAGATTAATGTATATATTGTAATGTATTCATTTGTAGGAGTATCAATGCGTCGAGGAGGAACTTGGGTTACATGTCTTGTCGAACGGGGAACCCTATTGATGATTGTTGGAGGTGTGACCCGAATTGGGAGAGGAACCGTCAGCGGTTAGCCGATTGTGCTATCGGATTCGGGAAGAATGCTATGGGAGGAAAGAATGGTCGAATCTATGTCGTTACCGATTCCGGCAATGATGACCCTGTGAACCCTAGGCCGGGTACGTTGAGGCATGCGGTGATCCAGGACGAGCCGTTGTGGATTATTTTCAAGAGAGATATGGTGATTACGTTGAGAGAGGAGTTGGTGATGAATTCTTTTAAGACGATTGATGGTCGGGGTGCGAACGTTCATATTTCGGGTGGACCGTGCATCACTATTCATTATGTGTCGAACATTATCATCCATGGTATCAACATACATGATTGTAAGCCGGGGCCGAGCGCGATTATAAGAGACTCTCCGGAACACGCGGGGCATTGGAGAACGTCGGACGGTGATGGTATAGTCATGTTCAGCAGCAAGCATGTATGGATCGATCATTGTTCGTTGTCGAATTGTAATGACGGACTCATCGATGTCATCCATGGATCAACCGCCGTGACCATATCGAACAACTACATGACCCATCATGATAAAGTCATGCTCTTGGGCCATAGTGATGCCTACACGCAGGACAAAAACATGCAAGTCACTGTCGCCTTTAACCATTTTGGGGAAGGACTAGTTCAAAGAATGCCAAGGTCAGTGTTGAATGCATTAAACTTTTGATTTTCGATTAAGTCGAACGATTCGATTAATTTAATGAAATTCGATTTCTTATTAAAAAATTACAGGTGTAGACACGGGTTTTTCCACGTGGTAAACAACGACTACACACATTGGGGAATGTACGCCATTGGTGGGAGTGCAAACCCTACTATCAACAGCCAAGGAAATAGATTTCAAGCACCCAATGACAGATCGAAGAAAGAGGTAATTCGAATCTTATAAAAGTATATAACGGTCTGCGACCGTTATAACGTCCGTTATTTAACGTTATACGTAATGGTTTGAGATGAAAATGTAATGTATTTTTGTAGGTGACCAAGCACGAGGATGCACCGGAAAGTGTGTGGAAAAGCTGGAGCTGGAGATCCGAGGGTGACCTGATGTTAAACGGTGCCTTTTTCAGGCAAACCGGCCATGCCGGCGCATCTTCGACCTTTGCGAGGGCTTCGAGCCTAAGTGCTAGACCATCTTCACTGGTGGCTACAATGACAGTGACTGCTGGTTCACTCAACTGTAGGAAGGGTTCCCGCTGCTAGTCTTCATGACTCATGATTAGCAGTTTACTAGTGTTTTTATTTCTGTTTTCCCTGTTTTTGGCTTAATTTTAAAGATGATTAAGAATGTAATGAAACGACAACCTCTGCGTGTTGCCTGAAATTAAATCCTATCGTTAATTTGTAGTAATTTAGTGTATTGATGGAGCAAAGCATGCAACTGCAGTTTAGTGTTGAGTTTATGTAATCCCTTATAAATGGCTAAAGTGAACTTTTTTCATGATAGTATGTCTTTATTTATTTATTTGTGATAAAAGGGCAGGGGGATATTTGTATGAGATCGAATCTAAAACATAACATTAATCGGAACTAAAACGATATTTTTTGTCGGTACGTCACGAGATTGACTGGTATAATGATTGTCCTTATTGATAAATATATACGGGACATATGCTCTTTTCTATCATAAATCGAAGAATTTTTTTTATCTTTGTCCCTATATTTAATTTTTTTAAATATTATTTATTTATAAATTTATCCCCTGTTTTGAAATATTTATATTTTGTTTCTTAATCTCAAATCCTAACTTTATCCCTGTTTTATATATTATATTATAGATATGTCAATCAAACTAAACTCAACTGAGGTTTGTTTGATATTATTTTATATACTAACAACGTATAATTTTATGTAGTACTTTATATTAGTGAATTAAGGACACACTAAAACCTATTTAAAATTATTATTTTTTTATTTAATTATCGATATTCAATTTATTTATTGACTAATTTAGATCAACCTAATTTATTCATCGTAGGATATTAAAATTTAAACTTTTAATCTAATTTACTTATCACCAATTAATTATTAATAAAATTTTGTAACATATGTCTCAACAACAACATTTGTCTTATATAAGAAAATATATTTCTTAAAAGCATAGAAATCGCTCAGTCTCCTTTGGTTTTCTTTTCCTTTTAAGTGTAGGCAGCGACATTAATTTTAATATTAGTCGTTGATTATCGGAATTTATTGTTTCGTTTATATTATTTGTTAGTTTTTAATAAATTATTATGTTTTTGCGGTACTATTGATTTTATCTTTTGATACGTTTTTATGTCGTTTGGTACGTTTTTTCTTTTCTTTTGTTTTTTAAGATTGAATTTGACGACGCCACGACTGATCAAGATGATGCTTATTTGTTATCATAGTAATCTTCCTTGCTTTGGACCCTCTGATTGAATTTGGATATGCGGTTTGCGCTTGTGGATAGTTTATCGTGACGCTTAGTTCTGATTTGTGATTCTCGATGGTCTTTCAATAGATTAATCCCTTTTGTGGTTCGCTTGTAGATGCAGTCAAATTTGTTCGTGTCTATTTTTTCGATCGAGACTTTGGATGTCTAACTTTTTTATGTATGGTCCTTTTATGAATTAAAGTGACTATTTTTAAAAAAATATTCTAATTATATATTTAATTTAAATGATAATTATAAACCATTATTATAAAATTGAGTATTTTTTTATTTAATAAAATTAATAACTTTTATTAAAAAAGAAAATATATTTCTTTTGATCAAACTAAAGCATTAATTATAGTTGAGAAAAACGGAAAGTATTTCCATAAAATGTTGTGAACGTTTTGAAATTGAAAATCTTTTGGCAAAGAGGAAAAATTGTATATGGGTCAGTCCATCACGTGTTTATGGGACTGACCAATGATAACTACCCACTTCATCAATTTTTCCATGTCATATTTTTTTTTCAAGTGAATCTTCATTTTAAAAATTAAAAAATAATGAGATGGATGGTTATCATTGGTCGGTCCCATGAATAACGTGGTAGGGCTGACCCATGATATAATTTCTCGGCAAAGAGAGAGTCAATATAATTTTCTAACGTATAATTTTGGTATAAAATCTATATAAAACAAATTTCTATCGACAAAGTTGATTACAAAATTTTTATTGTATTTTTTATTTTATTATTGTCACCAATTTATCTAACATTCTCATTTAATTAAAAAATGAAATTAGATTAATTGATTTTGACTTGATGGATTGAGTTCGTTGATAAAGAAAAAATATTAGATGAATTTGATTTATTATATTATATATGGTTCAGTTTGATAGTAATTTTTTATCTTTTTTAATATGAATCTTCGTCTTTTTTTAATATATCATTAAATAAATAAATATCATTAGATGAAATTATAGATAACAAATCGAAACTATATAATAATTTCTCGCGGGTAAATTATTATTTTCACAACTCTGGTCCAAACTAAGAACTAGTTTTGTTGTGTGAAACAACTAATGTTTTTTTTGTAGACCATTTTCACATAAAAAGACTCTGCAAATAAACCCAACATTTTGGGCGTCAATCATGGAGAAAATGAACATCCGACCAAACACAAAGAACATATTGGGTGGAGTGGGAGTGTGGGGATACACTGACCTCGTGCTTGCATGCACTCATAGTTAAGGTAGAGTCAGAAATTTATTTATGGGGTGTTATTTTCTTAAACGATATTTAAGAGATGTTAAGGGTAGATCCATAAATTATATATATTTTTAATTTTTATATATAAATTATATAAAAATATGATTTTTTAAAAATTTTGGGTGTCAACGGACACCCCATTATGTGGCTTCGCTAATGCTCGCACAGACTCATTTAAAAATATATGTGGCTCCATCATTGAATATAAATATTTTGAATCAGCTATAATATTACAATAGTATTTGTTCTATAAAAAATTTCTCAACCATTAGATATTCATTGCTCAATCACTATACTAACAATATTAATGCTTGAACCTATGACCTCTAAGGAGAACAATTATTCCCTTAACCATTGAGATAAGATGATTCATGTATTTTAAAATCCCTTAAAACCTAAGCCACAAGCTCTAAATTATAATCAAAAACTTTAAATTCTCGTTCTACATATTAAATCTTTAAACTCTAACTTAAAATTATAAACGCTATAATTGAAAGGCTTGTGTAAACTAAGTTTACGTAAACTTGTGTATCAAAGTATTTTTATTCTTATATATATATATATATATATAATGTTTAGTTTACCCAAGCTTTTTAAATGTAGGGTTAAAGGTTTTATTTAGGGTTAGTGTTTATAGGTTTAGTTTTTAGGGTTTGAAATTTAGGGATCGTGTTTAGAGTCAAGAGGTTTAGGATTTAAAGATCATGTGAACTCTTTAAATTATTTTTTTAACTAGCTAATAGTGATTACAGTAGTATCTATTCTAGAATATAATTTCCATCATTTGATATTGATCGCTCAATCATTCTACTGACATCGTTGATGTTTGAACTCGTGACCTCTAAAAACAACAGTCGTTCCTTTAACTACTTGGGCTAGACTCTTTAAATTGAGGGCTCGTGTTGAACTATGATTTCTTAGAGGGCTCGTAACGAACTCTTTAAATTTTATATAATGTAACTTGATCTCATCACTATATATCATAAAACTGTAATATATGAGTTAAGATCTACTTACGCACTGTATAAAACTATGATTTTATATTTTATGTAAATATTACTGATTGAGACTAATTAAAATTATAACATTATAAATATTTAAAGTTAAATTTAAATATAAACTCAAATAATTTAATTTAATTAAAAAATCAAATAAAATTTAAATTATAAAATTTAAGCATCATATATATCTTGGTTATGTATCCAAGAATCTATCAATTTAAAATCTAAACCAAATCTCTGCACTCTAGACATGATATAAATGGAGAGCATAGCTTAACAAGGACTCACATAACAATGGCCGAACGCAAGGCCATTGATCCGTCGACCAGAAACGACTTAGACGATTCGACGGCGATATTTAGAACGCCTTCTCCGTTAAAACCGATGAGTTTCGATACACGAAACTTAATCCAATAAATGCAAGTGTAACGAGAGTTCGGATCGCCGGTATACGGACCACAACCTCTCCTCTCCTGCCATAGGAGACAAAGCTTCCCACCACCAACATGTAGCAAAATGGGATCAAATTTGGATATTAACTGGGAATCCAACGGCTGCGACAGAAGCCCCCTCAGCTCCAAGTGAGACCGGAAAAATTCGCCCCGGAACCACTTTTTCGCCTCCATGTCATATGCAACAATGCCATCGTTAC
Source organism: Abelmoschus esculentus (assembly GCA_035048815.1). NCBI lineage: Eukaryota > Viridiplantae > Streptophyta > Magnoliopsida > Malvales > Malvaceae > Abelmoschus > Abelmoschus esculentus. The sequence continues at coordinate 2,042,321 of JAUCBN010000026.1, read as the reverse complement.
AATCATATTGATACCAAGTGTTTTCGAATGTCACAGCTTTACTATAAACAGGATATTTCTCTAAATCGTATCGACTAGTGTGGTAACGGTCAGCGATACAGACCATAGGATAATCGTCGTAATCGAATTGATCACCGTGCACATGCCAAGAGTCTGTTGCGATGTCGTATGCATGTATGTCGCGGTTGCCCTGATGTAAAACCAGCAAGGTTTTCGAGTCGAAAAGTGTAGATATGAAGAGTGAACCTGCAGTGACATCGGTGTAAGGGTTAGATGCTAAGCCAATCCATTGATTAACCTGAGGGTTGAACACTTCCATCCATGGTGCACTTGTATCATCCTTGTCAAGACCTCCCATGACATAGATTTTGCCTTCCGACGTATGGTGAAACCGGCGTTTAATCATGCTAGGAACTTCCTTAATCCGATCATTACCGGGATCCCTTATGTCGAAACAATGGACTTTATTCGTCTTGACGTAGCCACCGAAGCAGTAGACGATGGAACCTAGAGCGACGCAGTTGCTTTCTCGGTTTATCTTGTAATCGATTAGCAATGGATGTGTCCCATGCTCACGGTAGCAACTCGTAAAACAGAGATTTTCGTGGTAGCTTTCTCGATTCTTTTTGAAACCAGACATCAGGGGATGTAGCAGGGCTCTCCCAAATCCATAAGGACCATGGATTATGTGGTAATGGTGATCATCAATGGCTTTGACATCTTCATCATATGAGAAGTTGAACATGTAGGAGTTAGATATACCTTTACGATCTATGGTTCGGAAGCATATAGATTTTTCGATCGACGGAGGCTGAAGATCACTTCGAAGCATCGGTTTCTTGCTCTTCTTGTCACTTGTTTCGCCGTCGCTTGTCGAACCTCCATCTCTGTTTTCTCCAAAATGAGATGACCATATGCTAATGTAACAATTTAAAACAAAGATCAGCAATCGAACTTACAGTGCTAAAACAAGAGTCAAATTCAGACGAGGCTGCTTCACAAGAAAAGACTTGGAAGACTCGATCGATAACTTCAACGTTCGCTCCGGTTGGCCGTCCTTGGACTCACCGATGACTTTGGATACTCGAAACTTAACGGCATAAACACAACAGAAAGTGGAATCCATGACATTCGGATCGATGAGCGGATCTGTGTAAGGGCCAGCCAGTTGATCATGTTGCCAAACCATACACAATTTCCCACCACCTAAAGAACACAACACAGCATTATCAGCCATTGCGTGTTCATAAAATCCAACATCCCCGGGGTCCCGAACGATCCCTCGAAGCACCAGATCGAGGTACTCGAATCGACCGGAGTAAAACGTCTTCTCGTCTAAATCATAACATTTCAATCCTCCATCAGTATTCCAGTACAAACACCTATTCACTGCCACAGCAACCATGTCTAGTACCAAGCCACTTGATTTTTCCTCAAAATCCTCATCAAACAAGACCCAAGCATCAGTTTCCACATTATATCCATACAACATACAGTGCTCTCTACCATTAGCATCAACTATAAAAAGAAAGATTTTCTCATCTTCTAGAACAGACCAATATGTGCAAAGCTCAATCGGAGACGGAGGCTGCCGCACGAGACTCCACGAGTTCGACACAGGGTCGAAAACTTGGCACCCTGTGTCATAATCCATCACATATATCTTGTTGTCCAAGGCAGTTGCGGGTAGACCAAATACCTCGTTTATCGAAGGAGCAACCTCCTGCCAACCTTCCTCGGGATTACTCGTATCGAAACGATGCATCGGGTTGCCTATATGATACATATTGGATCCCGAAGCAACGAAACAGCAATAGCATTCTTGGTCCGAAACCGGCTTCTGATGATCCAAGAATGGAGGTAGAACGGTTCTTCCAAGCCCATATGGTCCATGGAGAATCCGATACCGATAATCTTCGCCGTCGTCGTTGTCGTTCGAAGAGAAGTTAAACAAATAAAAGGCATATTCAGGCCAGTTACATCTATGGAAACAGATTGAAGAATTCTCCATTGTTGCTGTTGTAACACTAGCTATGACAATAAAAGCTTACGTACCGTGCATTATAACACAATCATATGATTATCCGAAAATTCGATTCGAAAATCTCGAAACTCGAGAACAAATTTAAAATTTAGATCATAGTTTGAAGACGGATTCAAACAAATTTCTTGTATTGTGCCGAATATTTTTCTCCTACATTGAATTTCCACTGTATTAGCTTCACCATGAGATCTTCAAACATGTGGATTATAGATGTTTGGACATGGGATCTGTAGGAGAAATTATATTACGAGTATTTCCTTCATGTCATCAAAATTATTTATTTAATTATTTTTTATTTTATTTTTTATTAAATAATTTTTATTAATATTTATTGTAAATTAAGTTTAAAAATATTTTTTTTACCGAGTTATTTATTATTTAACCGACTAATAATTTTCATCTATAGATGAATCACTTTAACCTAAAATAAAACGTTAATGATTAAATTATTTCAAAAATGATAAAATATATAAATGACAATCGAACTCCGATAAATTATTCAATTTAATAATCAAATTTTTAATTAATTATTTTTTATTATAAACTTTTAGCTTTGTTTTGATTTTTAAAAAACAAATCTAATTCAAAGAATTCAATCAATTTCTTATTTTTAATAATGTTAATTATTTTTTTATGCTTTTATGCTTTCCAAATTTTTTTCTCCAAAGAATATTTTTTAAAAAATAACATCATAAATATATTTTATTATTTTACATGATATTTGATTGGTTGGCAAAAAATATGATATTTAATTTGCTAAATAATAGTATGAATCTTGTTTATAAAAATATATATAATTATAAAAAATCACCTAAATTAAAATCAATTAGTATTATAACATAAATATTTATAACTAAATCTAAATATAAACTTAAACTATTTAACTCGTATTTAGTAAACTTAATTTAAAATTTTAAAATAAAATTTAAATAATAAATAAAATAAAATACGGAAACTCCATTTATTCAAAAAAAAATTACCTGACTCAATTAAATATTTCCATCGTCATGTCACATGACCAATACCCATAAAGCAGCGAGAGTCACGTGATTACAGCTACAAAGACACTGTACCGTAATGTACATTTATGACCCATTGTTTCTTCCTCGGATAATTTTATAAAATTAGCATCAAAAAATTTATATTTTTTATTAGTATTATTTTTATTATAATAAATTGAAATAAAAATATTTTTAATTTTATAAATTCACTATTAGTACACGAAAAATTTATTATAATAGTACTAATCTAAAGGATGAGTCTACCACATGCGTCGAACACCGCTGAACACCACTAATGTTGAACATTGTCGAACGCCATTAAATTGATTAATAAAGATTAAAAATATTGAGGACTCAACAAATAATTAATAATTACTTAAAATATAATTCTAACTAAATTATTTTTTATGAGAAAAATTACATGGGTGGTCACTCAATTATATATTTTTTGTGTTGGTCACCCAACTATTTTTTTTTTCAAAAATGTCACTATTATTTTATTTTATTTTTTTTGTGTTGGTCACTCAATTAGTGACGATTTTGATAAAAAAATTAATTGAGTGACTAATACAGAAAAAAATGATAGTTGGGTGATCACTTGTTTAGTTTTTCTCATAAAAAATAATTTAATTAAAAAAAATTTAAGTAATTATTAATTGTATATTAAATCCTTAAATTTTTTAATTTTTATTAATTAATTTAATGGTGTTCAATAATATTCAACGTTAATGATATTCAGTGATGTTCGACGTCCGTTATAGAATTTTTCAAATCTAAAAATATAATATTTATATATTATTTTAATAAAATGAACAAGGAAATACTAACTAATAATTCGGCGGATGTCTAAATCATCCATTTAATACATTTTAAATAAATTATTACCTCTTTAATCTAAAGATAGCAATATAATCTGAATTTAGTAGCTCCGATTTATTTAATAGGGGTGAATTTTTATTTAAAAAATTAAATTTCGATTGATTAGATTAATTTATTAAAAAATAAAAATAAAGTTGAACGATATATATAATATTTAATATTTTATCATTTTTTGGGTTTATTGAGTTTGATTAGATTTTTTATTAAAATATAAAAGTTCGATTGTGATCGAATTATAAATTTTATTATATTAGATCGAATCAGATAAGGATAAAATATATTAAAATTAGGTCAAAACGAAATTAAAAAAGAATGATTTAAATTTTGGATATCTAAACAATCTCACTCCACTTTATTATCATATCTATTTTAACCCCTTATGTTTTATTTTTTACATTTAAATCACTAAACTTTAAAAAATTACGATATAATCATGTTTATCAATAAATTTACGATATATAATTCAATATTTACGAGATTATATTATAAATCATGTTCACCACGTCATTTGTAGTTCATGTAATTAGGTTCATTCATTTTTAAATAATTATCTCCTAACTAGTTATTTACTAATTATATAAAAAATAGATAATAATTTACCATAAAAATATGAAATAGATAAATTTAATTAATTAAAATCACAGAAAATAACAAAAATAATTTATAATATAATTTGTGAATATTTACTGTGTTTAGTTGACGTGGCATCACGTAGACAAAATTTAAAAAATAAAGAAAATAAACAACACGTGTCATGCATGTCATGATTTGACGTTTTAGTCTTTTAAACTCCAACTTCCAACGTCAAACCCCACTCGTCACGTGATTCATTCATTTTTTCTGCTTCTGTTTCACATCCCGACCCCAAACTGACAAGTGACAACTAGCATAGTTTTTAAGGGTAAATTCGCTTTTAGTCCCTGAATTGTTCATTCTTTTAATTTCTAAATTTTTTCAATCCGCGTCAATCTTTGAACTTGACAACTTCTTCTAATTTCCCATTGTAGCTTAACATTAGCCTCATAACTTGACAATTTTTTAGGCTATATTTTTTATTGCATTTTGCAACCAAAATCGAATATTATCGTAAATTTAGTGTTAAACAGGATTTGATTTGGTACAAACGAGCGTTTATCTATTATTATTTTAATGTTTAAATATTCATTTATCGATAATTTTAAAATTTAATTTCTATCGACACCTGTTTACAGCCTAACCGTATCCTACTTCGACGAAGAGAACCTTAGTCTCTAAGTTTTTGGATTAATATAAGCAAAAACAATTCAACGGTCGAGTTGAAAATATTACAGAATTGGAGTTAAAGTGGATTAAAAATAAATTTAAGGATCAAATTGGAAAGAATTATCAAATCCATATACTAAATGTTGTTTTATCCTTTTTTTATTTACTACACAAAATCATAAGAATTTTCCAAGTTACGTTATTGGAACAGTCTTTTCATTTCCAGCATTGGAGTTATAGTTTTTTGTAAAATAAAATTTAAATAAAATATGTTATTAGTTTTTATATTATTATAAAATTTGAGGTTTTATTTTTATCCGTTAAAATATTAATTAATTAAATACTCAAAATTTTATTATGTTTTAAAAACTTTAAATAGTTGTAATTAAGTCCTTTTAATAATTTTATAATTTTTTTCAAATTTTAATTTTTCGAAAATTTTAGTTAGAATTTTTTAAAAATTAAACCCTTTAAAATTAAAATTTAATTTATACTTTCAAAAATTTTAAGTTAAATAATTTGACTGACATATACAGGGACGAAACTAAATAGGACGAAAAAGAATTTCCCACCCTAAAGTATTTTTTATTTTTACTTTTTTATTTAAATATTTTAAAATTTTAATTTATTTATATATTCAAATTTTTAATTTTAAATATTTATGTTTTGCCCCTTAATCTCAAATAATAACTTTGTTCCTATCCGTATGCCATATGCAACATTAGAAATTATATCCGAATATTTTGTGTATAAAAAAAAAGTTTGCATACAATAATAATTAAAATCGAATAAAATCTATTTTACTTTTTGTCGTGTTTCTTTATACTCTTCGTTAATGATTTTATGTCATATGTATTATCAATAAACATTATTAATACATATGACATAAAATTATTAGTGTAATATATAAAAAAACACGAAAAAAATAGATTTTATTCGATTATAGTTAAAATCTCAAAGAAAATATAAGATATATAGAATCTCAAACCCTAAAACATCAAGCAATCCTAGAGAGAGAATACCTAGAAGCAGCAAACCCTTGGGAAGATTTCTCCAAGCACCACCTCATGGTTGTAGGGTTCACTTGGATGAACATATAATTCCCAGCAAACAGATCTCCAAAGTGAGCTTGGCTCTCCTTCAACCTCTTCACCATCTTCCCAAATGAAACCCTAAAAACCTTCACTCTCTTCCTCAACAACCTCCTCAGACTTGGAACCCTAACCCTAAATCTCTTCTTGGCTGACACCCTTCTGAGCCTCAACCATGGCCTTGGTCTACCTGTAACATCAGCTTCAACCTCTTCATGCCATTCTTCTTCTTCTTCTTGCTTGTTCAGTCTCTGGTAAGAAAACTTTGTGGCTGAGGCCATGCCAATGGTTTGGAAAAGCTGGAGTTTGGAAGTGAAAGATGTAAAGCTGGACAAGGTGGGTAGCTATTAAGCTTGTAATAATTGCATTGAAATATGGATGGTTGGTTGGTTTTGCTCTAAAAGTTGGATGCTGCATTAAATGCAAATGTTATAGGTTGTTGGTTCAGGTCCATCATCTATTTATCAAACAAAAATTTCAAACTTTGATTAGGCTTTTTTAGTTTATTTTATATTTTACTTAAAAATATTTAAAAGAACGATTTTTGTTCTTAGAAGTCACGGGTTCGAGCACCAACGATGTTAGCAGAGTGATTAAGCGATCAATGTCAAATGATGAATAGAGATTATATTCTAGAACAGATACTACTATAAAAGTATAATATTATTACAACTATTATAATTGATTAAAAAATAAAGAATAATATTAAAGAGACAGAGAGAAAAAATTGAAGCGATAGAAAGATAAAAAAATTTTAATTTTATTTAAAATTGACTTTTATTTATTTTTAATTTTTATAATTCTAACATTTTTAATATATTTTTTTTTGAAATTTAATCCCTAAAGTTTTCTCTTTAATTGAAAAAAATTACCTCTATGTATTTTTACTTTTGTAATTATGTCCAATGTTTTAATATGATTTTATTTTTTTCTATATTAATCTATAAATTTTTTATTTAATCTGAAATCATCCTTTATTTATTTTTAATTTTTATAATTTAATCTAATAATTTTATAATTTAATACCGAAAATTTCATTATCAATGCAACACATAATACCCAGTATAAACGAATCTAACTCGAATATTGAATGCTACAAATGACTCATTTGTGTCCTAAAAATAAATTAAAAAAAACATATTCGATTACATGAAAATAAACAATCAACGTGAATATATAGAGTAAATAATTAACTAAAGTCGCCCAATAAAATATACCTTTATAAACTTTAGAAAACTAAATGATTTAACAAAAATACATGTTGGTAATTTTACAATATTTAAACCTAAAATATTTAAAACTTAAATACAAGTTTAATATAAGTTAAAACATCTTATACCTCTATTTTGCTAATAAAAAAATTCAAATCCAAGTAAATTTAACTGAATTGAGGTTTAAGGACTATAATGCAAATAATCATAAGTTAGATTTTAAGTTAAAAATTCAATTTCAGGTCCTCTTTAGACTCATTAATTTCAATTAGACTTAATCTAAGCTAGAACGAGTCCTTAATTGCAATTATAAAATTGGTGATAGAAATGTAAAGTTCATATTTATAAGGTATTGGATTAAATTATAAAATAAAAATAAACCAAGGTTAATGTTAAATAAAATAAAATTTGAGGGTTTAAAATGAATAAAAATAAAATCATAGTAAAAATATTAAACAAAATTATAAAAATTAGAAACAAATATATATAGGTCAATTTTAGATTAGATAAATATTTTAAGGATTAAAGTGAACAAAATATTATTATATTAATAATATTAATTTTAATAATAAAATTTAAAATAAATAAGGGTAAATTTTAAATTAAATAAAAATTTTAGGAATTAAATTAAACAAAGATAAAAATATTAAATGAAATTATTTTAAATGTAATTTGATAATTTTATTATTAAACTATAATAGCTTTCGCTTTTCTTTCTTATTTTTCACCTAAATTTGGAAAGAAAACTACTTGTATAGGTGCAAGAAAAATGACCTTCCATCCTATTTTCTTTCCTTCTGAGCCTAAATATGATTTTTATATCGATAAACAAAACACGAATGATTAATCATTGAATTTATTCCGGTGAATATCTTAAAAACCGAATAATATTAATAATATTTGATTCATTAACGTGTTTGATCTATTGACGGATCGATTTAGATCGAATACTACGGATGTCGATTCTGAAACAAAACAAATGAAATAATCAAATACCATAACATGTACAAAAGGTATGATTGGTTTCACTTCTTTGACTCCCCTAGCCTATCATCAAGGATGGGGAAACAAAAAGTTCAGAAGTAGAGCTTTATTTTGGTTCGGATCGGACTTCGGCATATCGGACACGTTTCGAGGTCCTTCGCACATTCTTCACAGGTCTGAGAACAAAAATAAAACGGCAGTATCATGTCAGCATCTTCATCTACGATTACCTACACTGACACGAACGAGCTTTACGAGACGTTTACCTGATGTCCACAACCGAATGCCATGTCTTTCGAGTTACTAAGGCAAATGGGACAAAGCTGTTCAAAGCAATATCATCAAACATGCAGTTTACAATCTTGAAGTATTTGCTTCTTTAGGATTTCGAATCGAAAGTTATTGATTATACACGGGACGACAGAAGAATTATGTTGAAATTTCTGTACCTGGCTATCGTATGTAGAACTCGGGGCTGGGGGAGCTGTGCGGAGGGGATTACTATCTTTCGGGTAAGGCGGGATGCTCGGAGGGAAACCGGTAGAATGGGACGGTTTTGAGCTGTTGAAAGATGCTGAACCATACGGGACACTGGTAGAACGGGCTGGTTTTGTGCTGTTGAATGAAGCTACACCATATATAGGAGGAGGTAAGGTAACTCTCTCGGGAACATTTCCCTTACGACCACTGCGCAAATAAATCGAAAATCGTCATCAAACTTAGAGTCGTTAAAGGGGTATACACAAACCTTTAAAACGACTATCACGGAACGAATCATTACCCCAGAATATTAAGCTCAATGGTAGCTTTGTACTGTGAAGGAATCTCCATTAGAGCGGCTAGAGCAAATTCTGTCTCCTTCCTGGATGGGGATGTATTCTTCAACATAATCTCTGTAAAGTTCACAAACTAGAGAAAAGGAGAACAAGGAGAAAAAAACTTAGTAACCGAAGCATCGTGATAATACCATTGGAACAAAGACGGGTAATATCGAACATGAAACACCTCAGAGTTTACCTGAAAATTATCAAATGCTCGAGCAGGAATGTTATCGTCAAACTCCTTCATCATATCCCAAGGCCCGTCACCAACACCAACCAATATAATCGACAGAGGAAGCTTGCTGAAACATGGGAAACAAGTAAGAAAGAAAACAGTGGCACCGAGAAAGAAAAAAAGGACATTAAATTATCGAATGCTCGAGCAATAATGTTACCTTGCTTGCACTATGGCATCAACAGTTTTCTGCTCTTGCGGACTTAGCTGGCCATGCTGAGTATCAACGCTTCTAGTTACCTGAAACAACCATCAGTGTTAGTGACAATAAACACATCTGTAATCAATCGATGGAAGAGAAAAATACCTGACCGTCGGCGATTATCACTAAAACGTGGTACTGGCCACCGCTCTGCTCAACAATGGTCATTGCCATTTCAATGATGGGAGCAAATGATGTAGGTCCTGGAAAGAAATTGTAATACTTATTTTGATCAGATATGTCTCAAGAGGTAACTCCGGATAAGTGTGAAGAAAACAGGAGAAAATGTAAACCAGCAAGTCGTAGATGTGGCACAATTTCTCTATAGCGGATTAAGACTTCCTCGAATCCATTACAAAACCGGTCATCCGGGTAGAAACTGAAGACATCTTGATCATGTGTAGATGCTGCCAACAAATACAAGAAATTCTCATCATCTGCATTTACGTAGATAAGCATTCGAATATAGAAAACAAATTAAACACGCACCATCACCGAATCCGAAGCAAGGAATTAAATTATCCTCATCAAAGGCAGCTAATGTTTTCCCAATAATCGATATTGCTTGTTCGTAAGGGTTTAAACCATCTCCAACGTGGTGCAAGCTTTTTCTATTGAATGATCTTTTCCCTACGAAAACAATCTTGATTAAGTTGATTCCATTACAGATAACAACATACATAACTGCTGGCAATCAAGATAGTAGAGCTTAACCTGTCCACTCGTTGCTCTTTGTGAAATCAATACCGACGATGAGATTGGAAGATTCAAGACCAGCTTTAGCAAGAGCCTCTGTCACCTGTAACAATCGATTAAGCAACAATTACCAAATCATTGTCCTGCATAAGGATGAAGCATAAACTAATAAAAAAAATTCTAGAAGTGAAGAAATGTAGATATGAACCTGATCTAAGGAGTTGTAATTGTCTGCAATTCTCGAATACCTCCGGTCTAGCGTCCTTTTATCATTGCCACGGTTTTGCGAGGGAGGATCATACTGCGGCTCCGGTTGTGAAGGCAGATAATACTGTGGGGAGGCATAGCTGTACTGTGGCACATAATGTGGGTTTTCTTGACCATATGACGACTGAGGATTGCTGCTACCAGAATCCCATGTCGATGAACTCTGCCTCCGGTTCCCCTCTTTCGAACTACTGCCTCCCATCAACCTATAGAAATTCCCAATTCCTTCAGCCGCAATGAATGGGAATAAGAAACTACTCCCCAGAACCAGAATACCAGATAACTTAAAAGCCTGATACAATACACAAACAAGAAGCAATCAGAGAATCACAAATAAGGAATGAAATCACCAAAGAAACTTCCTTTTCACCTATATGAACACAATATCAATCTAAACTAATCAATATCAATATATAAACAAGCCACCAAAGAGATAAAAAAATGGAAATCCCAACAAAGCAAGCATTCAATATATATATATATATATATATATATATATGAAAAGAAGCAAAAAATCAAAGCTTGAAACGATTTCCACTATTTAGACTTTCTTAGAAACTTCAGATTTTCACACATACAAGGAAAAGCTTTCTATATATATATATATATATATATATATATATATATATATATTTCCAATAAATTACTTCCTTGGAACTTATACTACACAAAGACTCAATCAAAATGGCTTAAAGAATCAAGAACTTATTAGCCATCAAAGACAAAACTTAAATTCTTTCTCAAAGAAAAGAAAAGTAAACTGGTGGGGTTGCAGTCAACAAAACGCCAACAGAAACACAAACAAAAAAGCCATGGATTCTGAAAGAGACCCTTTAATCTTGGCGGCTGATCATTGAAAAATAGCAAGTTTTCAAGAAGTAAAGTGTGAACTTAAACAAAGATTGAAACTGGGTCAAATCAAGAAGAAGAATTACAATACCTCTGATTGAAGTAGGAAAACTTGCAGTTCTTGGTTGGTATCTTTCTTTTCTTTTAGAATTTGAGATAAAATATTTGATAAATAAGGCGAGGAGAAACTGGAAAAAAGTGTACTTTTTCTGTATTTTCTTCTGTAAAAGTATATACCTTTTTATCTGAATATTTTCTTTTTCTTTATATGGAACTGCGAAACGGACGTCACATGGAAGCCGCTCGGTTTGGAATTGGAAGTTCTTTGTGTATCCGGAACTAGGGTGAGCAAAAATCGACTCGATCAAAAAAATTGAATAATTTAATTTGATTTAAAATTTTATAGATTTAATTAGACAAAATTTTAAATAAAGTTCGAATTGTGAAATAAAAATATAAATAACTTAAATAACTCAAAATTTTTAGTAATTAAAAGACTTATTTTTAAGTTGAAGTTTCTCAATTTTTTATGATATATACATTGATATATAAAAATATAAAAAATATTATTATATATGAATATATATATAATATAATTAAAAAATGTCATTTAAATTGAAATCAAGTTGTACTACAAGATGATAAATAATTATAATTAAAAATTTATAGTAACTCGACTCGAATTTCTTAAACTCGACTCGAACCGAAAAAATTTCAAATAAAGTTTAAGTTTTAAAATATGATTCGTCAATTTGAATAACTCAAAATTTTTTGACTTGACTCGACTCGATTGAATACTCATCCCTATCTAAAACGAAGTGTCGTTATGCGAATTACGAGTCGAGTAGAGTCCAATAAAACTAAAAAATAAATTTATTTAAATTAATAAATTATATATAACCTAAATTTTATTTTAAAAAGACAAATTAAAATTAAAAATTAATTTAAGATGAGTCGAATTAAAAATTTTATTATCAGTTAATTGCATAGGAATAAAATTCAAGGATTTATCTTAATAATAAAATATGGTATATACAATTTAGATGATATGAGTTTGAGTAGCTCAATTTTATATATTTATAAATTTATTTAAAATTATTTAAGATAAATTTAAACCTTAACCTATATTTTTTGGATTAGCTAATAGTGATTACAATAGTATTTGTTTTAGAATATAATCTTCACCATTTAACATTGATCTTTCAATCACTCTGCTAACATCACTAGTGCTCGAACCTGTGACTTTTAAGAATAATAATTGTTCCTTTAACCACTTGGGCTTAGAGCCGAAACTATATATTGCATATGACTATAAGTCATAATAATAAGCATGAGAAATTTATTAGAAAAAAATTTAAAACGTGACAACAAAATATGTTATTTATCGAATCATATTGTATTTGGTCCAAGTGATAAGATGCTTAGTTCCGTTAAAAAATGATGAGACATCATACAGTTTATGAAAAATATTTTTTTTCTTCTAAAACCATTTTAAAATATGGGTATCTTGCAAAAATAATGGCGGAAATAGTTTTGAGGATATTGAGATATATCAAATATGTATAAAAAATATTATTTTGGCATAAAGATAATTTTAACCCTTAACGTTTATATTTTTTGTCGTTTTGGTCCTTATTCTTTTTTAGATAAATTTAGCCCTTAACCTATATCTTTTTGACAAATAACTTATTTTTAACACCATGATAACTAGACCATTAAAAATCTAACAATGATGGCATGTTATATGCATATGATAATATATTTTAAATAACATGGCATCTAACCTATCAAATACATATATATATATATATAATATAATTTTATTCTAATACAAAATATAAAATAATTAAAATTCAAATAAAATATTAAAAAATTAATTAATTCTAAAATAAAATACTATTAAACATTCTTAACCCTAACTACGATAGAATTAAAATCCTACCTAAAAAATTAGTTAATTTTGAACTGTGTTCATATTTTTTTAAGATATGACTTTGATTCTATCATAGTTAGAGTTGAGAATGTTTAATAGTCTTTTATTTTAGAATTAATTAATTTTGAAAATTTTATTTAAATTTTAATTATTTTATATTTTATATTAGAATAAAATTATATTTCACACATATATATGGCATGTCATTTAAAATATATTATCATATATGGCATGTCATCATTGTTAGATTTTTAACGATCCAGTTATCAAGAAATTATTATATGAACCCTTTCCACCACCTAGGATATGGTCTCAACCAATTAAAATAAGACACATAATATATTTTTTCCATATCATATTTACACATAAGCATCATCCAAATCATCCACTTTAATACATTTGATTTAAAAATGAAAAAAATATCACCAAAGATTTTTTATGTTGTCTTCCTCTTTATTGTTCAATTTTTTAATTAATTTTTTCTAACCTTAAATCCTAAACCCTAATCCCAACCCTAGACCCTAAACCTTAAACCTAAACCACATAAACCATAAATCACGTAAACCCTAAACCATTAATCCCTAACCCTAAACCCTAAACTCTAAATCTTAAACTCTAAATCTATATAAAAAATTAATTAGGAAAATTTTAAAGAAAGATGACACAAGAAATCTTTGATAATATTTTTTCCTTTTTTAAATCAAAGACATTAAATTAGATGATTTGGCCAATGTTTATGCGTAAATTTGATATAGAAAAAATATATTATGTGTCTTAATTTAATTGGTTGGGACCATATCTTAGGTGGTGTAAAGAGTTTATGTAATAATTTTTCCCAGTTATCATATGTTAGGCTTGGAGTGGCTCGATGCACAACCGATTAACTTGGCAATTTGATGGAGAAAGAATATTTTGGGTGATTTGTTGTGGAAGCAAAAATAACACAATGATTTTAGAGTGGTTCGGCCTTCGAACAAGCACCTACATCCACTATCTTAGCTTCTCACTAAGGATTTCCCAAATTCACTAAGAATTTCAACCTTTTGAGGAACAAAGGGATAACCTTACAATCCTAGATTCACAACCCGAATCTAGCATCCAAAGTTCACAACCGAACTTTGGAAATTCACTCAAACAAGAAAACTTAGCAAACTTGAATCCTTCTAATAAGGCTAGTGTTTGCAACTAAGCACTCACCCAATCCTAAGACACTTGAACATACATTAACATTGAGCTCACAAGTGTTGTCTACCCAAAAGATGAGAATTATGCTCTAAGACAATTTCTTGATCATAATGTTGTTACAATTGAAGCATTCATCTTCTCTTGATGCTTGAGGCTTCCTTTTATCATCCCAAATGAGCTTCTAGCCGTTGGTGACCGTTGGGATTGGTTTGGAGCCGTTTGGAGCTGATTTCAAGGCTTATTTCCTTTTCTGGTGCAGGAGGTATCGAAACACGTGAAGGCTGTTTTGAAACAGCTGCTTTGGGAAATAGTCGTTGACCTGCATTTATGAACAGGTATCGATACCAGTATCAATACCACTCCTAGCTGTCAGGGGTTTTCATAAAATCATTTTGACCGTTGGGGGTGTTTCGAAACATGGTTCAAAACAGTGCATCACAGTGGTGAAACGGTATCGATACCACTGTGGTTTTGTCTTTGAAACCATGGTATTGAAGAACAGGTATCGAAACACCTTGAGGGTATATCGAAACACCTGGGTAAAAATCAGTTCTTTGGTTTCTTTAAATCATTCAAAACATATTTAAAAACTTTCAAAAACATCTTAAATATATTTTCAAGTTGTTTGGACATAAGAAACATTTTTGAAGTCCTTTTAAATTAGTCCAAAACTATTTTTCAATTATTATATCAAAACATTAGTTCTACATTATAGTAGTTAAAAAATAAGTTATTTGTCAAAAAGATATAGGTTAAGGGCTAAATTTATCCCAAAAAAAGAATAAGGGTCAAAACGACAAAAATTATAAACGTTAAGGGTTAAAATTATCTTTATGCCTATTATTTTTAGAGGATTATAACCATATCAGATAAATTAAAAAAATGAATGATCAAGATTTTTTTGGACAAGCTAATAGTGATTATAGTAGTATCTGTTTTAGAATATAATCTCCACCATTTGACATTGATCGCTCAATCACTCTGCTAGCATCACTGGTACTCGAACCCGTGACCTCTAGGATATTTTTAAATGATCAAATTATATCTTTACGATATATATTATGATAAATAAGTAACAAATGATAGAATATAGAATATAATGTATAATGATAAATTGACACATATGTCGTTGGTTCAGTGTTATTAGAAAATCTATCTTAACATGAGTTATCTATATTGATTTTGTAAGATCAAACGATAATACATAAGTTTTTAACCAAAGAGTTAAACTGAAATTAAATTACTAAAACATCGGAAAAACATACCTAAAACCCATAACCCATGTATGCTCGAAAACTTACCTAGTTGACTACAGATTTTAAGATCTAAGTTTAATGGGACAACCATTTGCATAAGTATCCAAGATTTTATATTATGGGATAAAACTATAAAATTTTAGTGAAAGAAAATAGATTTTCAATAAAAATATATACGAATTTGAATTTTAAGAGGGCAACCTCTTTTTAACCCATCGATTTATCTTGATCAATATTGCATCAAATAATTATCCTTAACATTTATAATTCACTTAATAAAAAATTTTTGAAATATTTAGTTAATTTTTTGAAATAGGGACCAAATCAAAATTATTGAAGTTTAAGGCTACCGTCAATTATTTTTATGACAACGAATCAATTTGTAATATTTTTTAAATGGTGATTATTTTATAATTTATCATAGTTGGAGGACATAAAACTAAATCTCATTATAGATTAGGTACCAGAAAAGCAGTTTATCCAAAATAAAAAAAATAAGATAAGATAGAATTAAAAATATCAAAAATTTACTAAAATTACATAATTATTTAATCATAGTTTTTTTGGTATTTATTTTTGGTTTCTGGAGGTTTTATGGGGGGTTATAAATAAATTCATCTCTGTTGGTGAATGTGCAGAAAACCAACAAACGGGCTTTAATTGACAGGAAGAAAATAAAGGAGAAAACTTTTTCCTGTTTGGGAGGAATCATTTCTAGAACTTTGCTGGGTTTTCGTTTTTCTAGATTTTCTCTGCTTTAAAAATTTCGACTTTGATCTGAATTCTGGGAAAGTTGAAGACTTTAGTGAATCTTCGTGGGGTTTTCTAGTCATGTCTGATGGGTACAATAATTCCAAGAAAACTGATGATCTCTGCGACAACGTTTGTGGACAGGTATTTTGGTTCTGTTTCAAATGTTCTGTTCATTGATCAATGGATGGTTTACTGTTTTTTCCCTTCAATTTGTTTGGATTGAAAGTATTGTGTTTGCTATGCTTTTTCTATCATGTTTTTCTCGGGAAAATTTTCCTGTTTGGTTTTGATTTCTGGATTGTTGAGGATACTTGTTTGGTGGTTATTTGAGATTAATGAGAAAATGGGGAATAATCTCTCTTAGGGAACTAATATTTTGACAATGTATTTGCTAGGAATAGGAAAATTTCTGGGGTTTTATATATGAACATGAGAATGGAAAATCAATGCTTTAATTTCATGTATGTATGTATAGATGTATGTATGTTATGTGTTTCTGATGTGTAAAGTATGCATATTAGGTGTTCTATGGGCAAATTATGCAATTCTTGTGTATTTCTTTGTCATATTGGATGATGATGATGGTAAAATGCTTTAGTTTTGTGTTTAACCTTGATATCTTTTAAGGGTTCTTCATTTTTTAACCCGCAGCAGACGTCTCGAGCAGCGTCGACCATATCGAGATTGCATTGTATGTTGCGGGGATACGATATCAGGACTTACATTTTCCTGTTTGTGGTTATCCCTTCATCCATCTTCGGCCTATATTTGCATGGACAGAAAATTACTTACTTCCTGAGACCGCTATGGGAATCGCCTCCTAAGCCGTTTACTGTGCTTCCTCACTATTATCACGAGAATGTCACGATGGATACTCTCTGCCATCTTCACGGGTGGAAAGTTCGTGAGTACCCTCGGCGTGTCTTTGATGCGGTGTTGTTCAGCAATGAGATAGACATGCTCACGGTTCGTTGGAGTGAATTGTATCCATACATTTCTCAATTCGTGCTTCTTGAGTCCAACTCAACGTTTACTGGCTTACCGAAACCATTGATGTTTGCTCGCAACAGAGAGCAATTGAAATTTATCGAGCCTCGCTTGACGTATGGGACTGTTGGTGGGAGATTCAAGAAGGGTGAGAATCCGTTTGTCGAGGAGGCATTTCAGAGAGTTGCATTGGACCAGCTCCTCAGACTTGCAGGTATAGAAGATGATGATTTATTGATAATGTCGGATGTAGACGAGATCCCCAGTGCGCATACGATCAATCTATTGAGATGGTGTGATGATATACCACCTATACTCCATCTTCAGTTGAGGAACTATTTGTATTCTTTCGAGTATCTGATAGACAACAAAAGCTGGAGAGCCTCGATTCACCGGTACCGGCACAAGACAAAGAAAACCAGATATGCTCATTTTCGTCAATCTGATATCCTTTTAGCAGATGCAGGGTTGCATTGTAGCTTTTGCTTTCGGTACATTAGCGACTTCATATTCAAGATGAAAGCTTACAGCCACACCGATCGAGTGAGATTTGCTCACTTCTTGAACCCCAAGAGGATTCAGGACATAATATGCAGAGGGGCTAACCTATTTGACATGCTTCCCGAAGAATACACGTTCAAGGAGATCATCGGGAAAATGGGACCTATCCCTCACTCGTATTCCGCCGTCCATCTTCCTGCATATTTGTTGAACAATGCAGAGAAATACAAGTATCTTTTACCTGGTAACTGTATAAGAGAACGTGGCTGAGTCCGGGAAGAAAACATCGTCTTCGATTGCAAGTTTTTGTCGGTACCGGAAAAGGGACTGCTTTGTTGATGTCTATTGATCTATCATTGTTAGAACCACACTGTATATCTAACAAAACCTAGGCACATGGAATCCATGATTGTAAATGGGAAACTTCATGTCATTGAACTCGGTTTCTGAATCCGAAAGAGCTAGATTTATCGGTTTTCGGAAGCTTGAACAACTAATGGTATGAAACATTCCCAGGATTGCATAAATGAATATAATGAGAATTTCCCAGATTTCTTCATATCCTCCAAAATAGTACTGACATCAACTTGGTTGAATTTGCATCATTTTACTGCACTGCTTTTGGTTCTTCCATTGATCATAATTCTGAATTATACATGTCCTTGTACATTAAGATAGTGCGCATATTCGTTCGTATATCGATTATTTATTCGATACATTGGCGGCATATATTATAGCTTAGATTTGTGGCTGTGAACAGAGTCATCCTCTTATATTTGACTCTGCAACTATAAGCCAACTAATCACAAAGCCCCATGACATAACTTGGCATCTTCTCTTTTTTCAATAATTAGGAGAAGAATAATCAAAAATTTCAAGAAAAAAGACTATTTTGATTAATCCAAATGTTTGGATTCTGACGCTGAGATATTAAATACATCAGATAAAAATATTTCAATAAAAATTACAAAGCTTTACAAAAATTCAATAGGTCGTTGTAGTATAGTGGTAAGTATTCCCGCCTGTCACGCGGGTGACCCGGGTTCGATCACCGGCAACGGCGATTTCTTTTATTTTCCTCCTTGCGTTAAGGACCGAGCAAATATCTGGGCTTTCGAGCCTTGTGGGCCTCAACTTTATATTAGTTTAATTGCAGAGGATGTCCCAAAGTTGTCTTAAACTTTCAGTTTACTCCAAAACTTTAAAATATTTTAATTAAATCCTTATTGTAACAGTAATGTTTAACTGAGATCATGTTCTACATTAAATTCAAAATCATATTTTTTATTTAAATTCACAATTAGATTGATGAACGATACTGATATTGTTAAAACTCAAAGAAAATATTTTTAAAGTTTAATTCATGAAAATATCTAAGTAAAAAAAAAGTACGTATAATTGATAGTTTCGTTAAAAAATCTTAAACGAGAGTTTAGTGAGATAAAACTTCGATTAAAGAAAAAAATATTACAATAAGTATCTGCTCTGCTTATGAAAACATCAGATAGGATTTAAGAGTCCTCCCAATTTAAGGTTTAGTACAATCTTTAAATATTGAAGTAAACACCGTAAAAAAAAACACCGTCAGCGCGACACGCACGACTCTTCGCTCAAGTCACCGGGGTTGAACCACCGAGAGAGACCGGTTCCCACTTTATTATCAACCGTTTTTATTTGCATTTATTTCAATATCAATGTGACTAGAGGAAGAAATGCATCTATGAAAAGCTTCCGAACCCTGACATCGATGACCGGTTCCGGGACTGTTCCGGTCTACGGCTTCCGTTTTACCAACTAGGAAACGCCACATTGGTTTAATGAAATCATGCAAATTGTAGGAGCAAAGGCATTCGGATGCACCTTATTTACATTGATAATTAACATCTCAGCAACCCTTTGCATCCCAGAAGTTTATGTAAAAAGCAACATGCAAAGTTAACAGAGACATTAGATTCTGTCATATAACCGAACTACGCTAATCCGATTAGATTTTCGGTTTCTACCTTTCCTTATTGAACTTACTTAAAAAAATCATATACGATACCGTCAAGAAACGGAATTGTGTCTCCGAGGGATCAGTAACACCGGTTAAAGCAGAAGAAGAAACCTCTAGACCTGTTTTCCTCTGAGGCTCTTGGGGGTTCCCCTATGTCATCCCTTGCATACATCAATGAACTCGTACCAGGAGACTCCGGTGGTAAAACAGCATTCTCTGAAGTTGTTCTCTTAGGAGGCATCACTGGCTCCGGTGGTGAAATGATCGAGAGGTAGTGTAAGAGCATCCGTATGATTTCGCTGAAATTTGGCCGAGCATTTGGATCCTCTTGCCAACATGAAGTCACGATCGATGCCAGATCTCCCGGAAGGTCGTCAGCACTAGGCCTAACATTCTGAAACAATATAGTTAAAAAAATCAGAATTCCATGCTTGCAATCGAAGAAACACAATTGTATACGAGTTTATTCTCATTGAAAACACATTTTTTAAACTCGACACATCTGTAAGCATTACCTTGAAAGCAGCTGCATATGCTGCTTGTAAATTCGACATGCCTTCGAATGGCAACTTGTTATGGATCAGTTCCCACAACACAATAGCAAAGCTGTAGGCATCCACCTTATGATTGTAATGCTTTTTCTCTCCCTGCCTTAACGTTACCGTGCTATAAAGCTGTTAGCAGATATAAACGAGTCAGCATCCCGAACCCTAAAAGGAAACTGAAATTTATATGGAAATCAGTTTTGAATTCCAAATAATTCAGCACATTACCTCAGGAGCCATCCATCGGTACGTCCCGGTTTCAGCAGTCATCATTTCTGTTAATGACTCTTCTCTGGCTAACCCGAAATCCGCTAGTTTAACGGTTTTATGGTCTTCGGTCAAGATCAAATTCTCTGCAAAAGGAGACAATTTATGAGGATCAAGTTGATTGAGGAATATTGCATAAAATTCACTTAAATAACATATGTAATCCCTTTGCACCATTTCAATGTCTCCCATCAAAAACCAATGCCATTAGAGAAAAGTATTTGAAAATAATGCTGAAAATAAAGTATAATTTAGTCATTCACTGTATACATATTCGAATGCGAATTTGTCAAAGTCAATTTAACAAGACAATATTCCTTGGATAAGAAATCATTATAAAATAAATACGGCTCAGTTGGTCATAATTACACCGAGACTTGCTATCCAGTATCAGTCTAACCAATCTGTTAATTCATGCCACAGTCGAACTACGGCCAGGAGAAACAGCCCAATACAAGCATTGCTGAAACGAACTAGGATATTGATAAGCAATTATAATCGGATTATGTACACCCCCAAATCTCGTACCCCAAAGATTAAGCCACAATCTAATAAAAAGAAATATCATACGTCAAACAACCAATGCATTCATCAGAATAGATTTTTGTTCAGTGTCTTGATTTCCCAGTCAAACAATAATAAACCAAAACCCCTACTTTTTATTGGTTTGAATAACTATTCGTTCCGCTCGAAGCAGGATTGATCCGTTGGAGGGTTGGCAAGGGCCTAGGCCCCCTTAGCTACTCAAAGCTCTCTTAATTCAAAGTGTTCTCTAACCCAAAATGGTAAAAAAACTAGTTTGACCTCCCGAAAAATCGTCGTAAGATATATATAGTTCTATGTTTTGTCCTTCCCGGAATCACATCCTCACTTGCAGTTTAACAAACATGGAACATTGACTCTTTGGTACTAAATTCGTTATGTCTGAAAACATGCTTCCTACGTTAAACAAAGCCAAAAGCAAAGAGTTTAAATATCTTGCGGCAATGTATCGATTATCAGGGATTCCTTTGTCAATTCATGCATCAGAACTAATACAATTATTTTAGTAAAATTGCCAAAATTTTCAAAGTATGATACTAAATTCAGATTGATAAGCACACCAAGAATGGTTGTAGTCATACCAGGTTTCAGGTCCCGATGTATGATCCCGTGAGAGTGTAAGCACTCCATTGCACGAGCAATATCAAGTGCGAATCCAACTGCTACTCGCATGTCCAAGCACTTCGGCCGCATATTCAGAAGGTATTTCCGCAATGTCCCACCTAGTAGAAGCTCGGTAACAATCACCATAATAGGCTCCTTGCAAGCTCCAATGAACTTCAACACAAATAAAAACCTCAACCTAAGACTTCATGATTTGCAAATACTCATGCACTACAAGTAACATAATAAATTCGACAAGAAATTAACGGAATCGAATTAAGGATTCGAATAACCTTCACTAGATTTTTGTGTTGAACTCTAGATAACATAGCAACTTCCCTTGCAAACCTCCCTTCTCTCCTGGCAATCTCTTCAGGGGTTTCCCCTCTTCTAACAACTTTAATAGCAACAGTCTGGTTTTTATATCTAAAAGCATTCAACATGGATCAAGATATAAGACATATACTCAAATCATCAACAGAATTCAAACCAAAAACAGTTCAAAATTTATGGGATTCACTAAAAACTATTCTTTTTATGAATCTCAAACCTAGAAAAAGAGCTGAAATTTAGTTCAAAATTAGAATTCAAAGACTTACTTTCCCTCATATACTTTAGCATGAGCTCCTTCTCCAATCTTAGGACCAACAAAAAGCTGCTGAGGATCAATCAACCACTTAGAATCTATACTCAAATCTTGAGCTGCAAAAAACCCATTTTCAGATCCCATCTTTCCACACCACCTTTCTCAAACCATGAATTAAAAACCCCACATTTGAAGTAAGCAAGTCTGGGTTTTCTTTTCAGTTTTAAAACAATAAACCCATCACCCCCAAATCAAGGATTATAGATCCAAAAAACCATCAAAAAGTGCCCTTTAATGGGAAGCAAAGAATAAAACCCCACATGTTATTCCACCAACAAAACAGGATAAGTTTCTGCAATGAAGCAACAAGCAAGCTCTGACACAAGAAGATTAAATTAAAAGATTGGGAGTTTTTTCTATTGGAAAGTGAGCTTAGTTAAGCAAAGAAGATGAAAGATTTTGGATTTTTTTTATAAAGGGAGAGGAAGAGGCATTAATGGGGAAGAGAGAGTTTGCTGCTGAAATATGGTGGATGGAAAGTGGTTATTGGTTGATCAGAATCAAAAAAGATAGCTGTTTTCAACACGGTATTGTGTAATGGATTTTTCTTAAAATATAGTTTTTTTTTTAATTTAAAAAATAAAAAATAAATATTATACTAAAAGAATTCTCTCAAAAATATTATATTTATTATAGTAAATTTAAAGTAGAATTTAAAATAATCCAAATATAAATAATAAAAAGTCATGTTAAAGTTATATTCTTTTAAATCATATACTATTTACCGTCGAATTTACTTTTAATTTATTTTTATTATTTATAATCAGATTTAAAAGAGTCTAATATTAAATCTACGATAATAAATATAATATTTTGAGAAATAAAATAATTAATATTATGTATTAATAAAATAAAGTCTTGATGTAATATACAAATAATTTTCTAAAAGAAGTATAAAATTTAATAATTATAATGATGTCAAGAATATTTTATTTATGGTGAATATTCATATATTAGAGGAAGGTTTATTGGGTTTTATAATTAGGGTTTAATACCCATGAAATTAGGGTTTTCATCTTATGCCTATAAATATCGACTTTTTGAGAAAGCTTTGTACACAACTCACCTTTGAGAATACAATAATATCTCTCTCTTTTCTCTCATCTTCATTCATCTATTCTAGTTCTTTATTTTATTCATAATACGTTATCAGCACGAGTTTGCTTAGAAGATTTTTATTACAAGTTTCTTCAAAGATTTATCCGGTATGTTTTTTTTTCTATTCATCTTATATATTTTAATTTATAAAATAATATATACGATGGTGATTATAATTAAAAAAGTTTGTTTAATATTTTTTATGTGTATATTCTTGTTTTGTCTAATGTTATTATATATTTATTTCATGCCATGAATATTTATATATATATATATATTTGTTAATTAACATGTTATTTGTTTCGTTTATTTAATCCGAGTATATTGGCTGGACATCTCGTTCTGCGAGGTTACTGGTCTCAAAGGAGGTTCTTTTATTAAAGGACCTTGTGGACTGGTTTAACAACGCCGCGTATGAGGATTAAATCTTTGTTTCTATATATATATATTTAAGATATAATTGATCTAATTTTTTTTATTTGTCTTTTATAGTATACCAATGACAAATCTTGCAAAAATTAAGTTTGCGGCTCTTGATATTTCCGGAAAGAATTATTTATCCTAGATCCTACATGCTGAAATACATCTAGATGCAAATGGTCTAGGAAATACTATTAAAGAGGGGAATGCAGAATCTGCTCAAAATAAGGCCAAGGCCATGATACTTCTTCGTCGTCACCTCCACGAGGGGTTGAAATCTGAATATTTAACGGTAAAAGATCCTCTTATTCTTTAGAATAATCTAAAGGAACGATATGACCACCAAAAAACCGTTATTTTGCTTAAAGTTCGATATGATTGGTTGCATCTGAGATTGTAAGATTTTAAATCAGTAAGCGAGTATAACTCAGCTATGTTTCGAATTACTTCACAATTGAAGTTATGTGGTTAAAATATTACTGATGAGGATATGCTAGAAAAAACATATTCCACTTTTCATGCCAACAATGTTGTCCTTCAGACACAATATCGTGAAAAAGGCTTTAAGAAATATTCTGAGTTAATTTTTTGCCTTTTTGTGGCTGAGCAAAATAATGAGTTGCTCATGAAAAATCATGAATATCGCCCAACAGGCTCTGCTCCATTCCCTGAAGCGAATGCGACATTATATAGCGGAAAAAATAAAGGCTACACCCATAATCGTGGTCATAACTATGGGCGTGGGCGTGGTCATAGCCACAGTCGAGGACATAGGCGAGGTGGTCGTTTTAAAAGTAACTATACCCACCGCAAGTGGAACAATAAGGATGACAATGGTGCAAAAGATCAATCCAAGAATGAGGAATCTACGTGTCATCGATGTGGCAGCACAAATCATTGGGCCCGTGCTTGCCGTATGTCAAAACATCTTGTAGACCTTTACCAACAATCAATAAGTGGTAAAAGAAAAGGAATTGAAACAAATTTTGTTTATATCGATGACAAAGATGATTATGGCATTTCCGGCAGTGGCCAGGACAATTATGGCATTACAAACATAGAAGTTGATGATTTTCTCATATCCCCTGAGAGAAATATTTGATGCATTTTAATTAATTTCGTATTTACTTTATGAAACTATTGTCTTTTTATCATGGATTTTTTTTTCAAAAATAAATATCATGTTTTCTTTATTAAAATAATTGATGTTATTTAATTATTTATTTTAAATATTGTTATAATATTTATTTATTCTCTGAAGAATATGATTACGTCACAAATATAATCTGCAAAATATGGTGACGATTTATGCTTAACGGACAGTGCAAGTACTCATACAATACTTAAGCATAAGAAATTTTTTTCCCATTTAATAATGTAAGGGAATAATGTGAGTACTATACTCGGAAGTGTTAATATCATAGAAGGCTCCGGAAGAGCGCATATGTTATTGCCAAATGGAACTTTATTTCATATTCAAGATGCGCTATACTCTCCAAAGTCGGAAAGAAACTTATTAAGTTTCAAAGATATTCACAAAAATAGATATCATATTGAGAGTATTAGTCAAGGGGATGTTGAATATCTCTATATTACGAGTGTAACTCAAGGCAATAAGAAAGTCCTAAAAAAATTACATTCACTATCATCCGGATTGTACTACATAAGAATTAGTACAATTGAAGTACATGCTATTGTAAACTATAAGTTTACTGATAACTTTATTATTTGGCACGACCGGTTAGGTCATCCCGGATCAACTATGATGCGAAAAATTATTGAGAATTCATGTGGTCACTCATTGAAGAACCAAGAGATTCTTCAAAGTAATGTTCTTTTATGTGATGCTTGCTCTCAAGGCAAATTAATTACTCGACCATCACCAGTTAAAATAGATTATGGATTTATTAACTTTCTGGAACGGATACAGGGTGATATATGTGGGCCCATACACCCTTCTTGTGGACCATTTAGATATTTTGTGGTTTTAATTGATGCATCGACTAGATGATCAAATGTATCACTGTTATCAACCCGCAACTTAGCATTTGCGAGGTTACTTGCTCAATTAATAAAACTACGAGCACATTTTCCAGATTCTCTCATAAAGACAATTCGTCTTGATAATGCTGGTGAATTTACTTCTAAGGCTTTTGATGATTTTTGCATGTCGATTAGAATTAGTGCTGAACATCCTGTAGCTCATGTTCATACATAAAATGGTCTTGCATAATCATTTATCAAACGACTTCAATTAATTGTAAGACCGTTATTGATGAAGTCCAAACTACCAATTTCTGCTTGGAGACATGCAATTTTACATGCAGTATCACTGATTCACTTCAGGCCAATAAGTTATAATAATTTCTCCCCATTACAAATGGTTTTTGGTCAGAAACCAAATATTTCTCATCTTAGAGTTTTTGGGTGTGCGTTTTATGTTCCAATTGCTCCACCACAACGCACAAAGATGGGTCCTCAAAGGAGGTTGAGAATATATGTCGGATTTGAATCTCCTTCGATAATTAAATATCTTGAGGCTTTAACGGGAATTTATTTACAGCTAGATTTGCCGATTGTCATTTTAATGAATCGGTTTTCCCAATATTAGGGGGAGAAAATAAATAGTTGGGAAACCAAATAAGTTGGAATGACTTATCGTTATCACACTTTGATCCACGTACCCAACAATGTGATCTAGAAGTTCAAAGGATAATTCATTTGCAAAAATTTTCAAATCAATTGCCAGATGCTTTTGCTGACCCTAAAAGAGTGACTAAGTCACATATTCTAGCTGTGAATGCTCCGATTAATATTGAAGTCCTAAAAGGACAAACTCTAGTTGCTAATGAGTCAAACGCACACTTAAAGCATGGTAGACCAGTAGGTTCCAAAGATAAGATTCCACGGAAAAGAAAAGGAGATATATCTTGTGATGGTCCGATTGTGGAGTCAACGAATTATGAAATATCTCAAGAAGAGATTGAAAAGTCTCCAGCAGAGACATTAGACATGACTCAGGTACCTGATAATGATGAGATCTCTATAATTTATGTCATGTCTGGTAACAAATGGAACCAAAATAAAATTGATGTTGATAATACTTTTGCATGCAATATAGCACTAGAGATTTTGGATGATAATGTGGATCATGAACCATTGTCAATTGGACAATATAAGAAAAGAGATGATTGGCCAAAATAGAAAGAGGCAATTGAAGCGAAACTCAAATCTCTTTCAAAAAGAGAAGTCTTTGGGCCTGTAGTCCGTACACCAGAAGGTGTAAAACCCGTGGGGTATAAATGGGTTTTTGTGAGAAAGAGAAATGAAAAAGGGGAAATTGCAAGATATAAAGCTCGTTTGGTTGCACAAGGATTTTCACAAAGACCTGAAATTGATTATGAAGAAACATATTCCCTAGTGGTGGATGCAACCACTTTTTTATTTTTGATTAGTCTGGCAGTAAAAGAAAGACTTCATTTCCGCTTAATGGATATGGTTACAGCCTATCTATATGGGCCTCTTGATAATGATATTTATATGAAAGTTCCGGAAGGATTTAAATTGCCTGAAGCAGTCAATTCAAGTTCTCGAGAATATTATTCAATTAAATTGAATAGATCCCTTTATGGATTAAAACAATCTGGGCGTATGTGGTATAATCGCCTCAGTGAGTACTTGTTAGCGAAAGGCTATAAGAATGATCCAATTTTCTCGTGCATTTTTATTAAGAGGTTTAACTTCGGATTCGTCATTATTGCCGTGTATGTTGATGATTTGAATATCATTGAAACTCTTGAAGATATCTCATTGACAGTTGAATATTTAAAGAAAGAATTTGAAATGAAAGATCTCGGAAAAATAAGTTTTTGTCTTGGATTATATATTGAGCACTTAAAGGATGAAATCTTTGTGCATCAATCAACATACATAGAAAAAATGCTAAAGAGGTTTTACATGCATAATGTACATCCGTTGAGCACCCCCATGGTTGTTAGGTCACTTGATGTTAACAAAGATCTATTCCGTCCTCGAGAGAAGAATGAGGACATTCTTGGTCCAGAAGTACCATACTTAAGTGTTATTGGTGCATTGATGTATCTTTCTAGTCACACACGACCTGATATATCATTCACTGTTAATTTATTGGCAAGATTTAGCTCATGCTCAACCCGAAGACACTGGAATGGGGTTAAACACATATTTCGTTATCTTCAAGGTACAAAAGACATGGAATTATTTTTCCCTAATATATCCAATACCGAATTGGTCGGTTCTGTTGATACAAGATACTTGCTTGATCCTCATAATGCTCGATCACAAACTGGTTATGTATTTACATACGGTGGTACAGTAATTTCTTGGCGTTCAATGAAACAAACTATTACCGTCACTTCTTTTAATCATGCTGAGATTTTGGCTATCCATAAGGCTAGTCGTGAATGTGTGTGGTTAAGTTCTGTAACCCAACATATTCGAGAAAATTGTGGTTTACTCTCTCGAAAAATCTCTCCAACAGTCTTATATGAGGATAATACAACATGTATCACTCAACTTAAGCAAGGATATATAAAGGGTGATAGAACAAAACACATCTCACCAAAATTCTTCTTCACTCATGATCTACAAAAGAATGGAGACATTGATGTGCAACAGATTCATTCATGTGATAATTTGACAGATCTATTTACTAAGACGCTCCCTACTGCTCCATTTGAGAAGCTAACTTACAATATTGGATTGCTTCGTATTAGAGATCTTGTCTGATGTATTTATGAGGGGGAGTCAAATACACGTTGTACTCTTTTCCTTATCCAAAGTTTTGTCCCATTGGGTTTTCCTGGAAAAGGTTTTTAATGAAGCAACATATTTTGTGTATTAAAGATATGTGTACTCTTTTTCCTTCACTAAACATTTTTTCCCACAAGGTTTTTATCTTAGTAAGGTTTTAACGAGGCACAATATCTTCATGGATATTCAAGGGGGAGTGTTAAGAATATTTTATTTATGGTGAATATCCATGTATTAAAGGAAGGTTTAATGGGCTTTATAATTAGGGTTTAATACCCATGAAATTAGGGTTTCCATCTTATGCCTATAAATATAAACTTTTTGAGAAAGCTTTGTACACAACTCACCTTTGAGAATACAATAATATCTCACTCTTTTCTCTCCTCTTCATTCATCTATTCTAGTTCTTTATTTTATTCATAACAAATGACTAATTAATTTATTTAAGTATAAAAAATTAAAATTTTAATTAACATTATACACTTTATTTAAAATATCAAATGTAAAAATTGATTATTTTTTAAAGGTAGATTTAAACCTAATAGAAGAATAAAAATCCAGTTGATAATATATGTACATATTTATATAAAAAATCATATAAAACCTAATAAGATTTAGTCAAATATTTTTTAAATTTTATAAAAAAAATGTAATACAAAAATAGCTATAAGATCAACCTTAATATATTTATATTTTTTTATGCTCTTGGGTGATTAATTAATTTAATTTTAAGGAGTATTTATATTTGGTCGACTAATCAATTTTTAATTTTAATTTTATAGATTATACATTTTAAACTTGTTAAAAAGAATATTTCTTTTTTCGTAGAGTTCTATTCTCCTCTAGGTAAGATTATAATTATGATTAAAATTTGTTAAAAATAATTTAATGATTATATTGTAAATTTTAAAAGTTTGATGATCAAAATATAAATATACTAAAAGTACACGTACGACTGTTGACTTTTTTAATAATGTTCACCGACATCTAGACCTCTGACTGATCTATGCAATGATTAGCTGCCACGTCCTTATTCCGTAGTGGACTTACCTTATTTTTCCCATACGATGGTGACGTGTCAAAATCCCATTTGTTGGACTGATTGTCGGGTACAGCTCTAAATTTATTGCACCAGATACCCCAGAACTACGTCCAAACTTCAAATTGGTCCTCAAATATAAAAATATTTTAACTTAGATTCAAAACTATTAATATCATTTCAATTAGGCCCTTCTATCAATCGAACAATATGTTGAAGTATTAAATATTAACTTGGATACGATACGGGGTACGTATAAAATACATTGATTAAATTATAAATAGAGTTCAGATATCGGAAAAAAATATTTTTTTTGTATTTTTTTATATTTCAGTACTAAAGAAATTAAATTATAAGTCTTAACCCGATTAAAAATATTTTTATATTAATATTTATAATAAAATATAAATATTTTTCCAATAATCAAGTTTTCAACATGCATTATTGCAAAGTCAATAAGTAATTTATACTAAAAAGTGTTTTTTTATTTAATTTTATTTTTAAATTAATATTTAATTTTTTGACTCCATTATTTCACCTAATCTAGCTTACATAAATCACACCATATTGGAAGGTATGACTTTAATAGGAAGCTTTTATATTAGGGTTGAAAAAATAAGCATTCGAATTTAAATAATAGTTTCAGTGAAAAATAAAATATTATTTTTAAAAAAAATAAATTAAAATAATTTAATTTATAATATATACGTACTTTTATGAAGGATTGAATTTAAATAAATATTAATAAAAATCATATAAAAATATATTTTTTTTTTACTTTGATCGATATTATTATTAATATAATATTTAAAAATTACGAATTTAAATATTTTAGATAAAAAGTGGGTTTGATTTAAAAATATAATTTAAATATTTTATAAAATATTATTATTACTAATATTATTTTTAAATTCCAATAGAAAAGTTAAAAACAAGGACCCTACTCTTTCATTAGGTCAAACTAATTTTGTTTTTTTATTTAGGTGTCCCCACAAAGGCTTAAAAAAGCTTGTCGGTGGACTTTTGATGGACCCCACTCAAAATTATTGTAAAAGTGGGTCCAAAATCAATTTTGGATTTTACAAAACAACATAATAATAAAAATGATTATATTATAAATAAATATTTAAAGTATATTATTTTTAAATAGGTATATAAAATATTTTTTAATTAAAATAAATATTTAGAGTATATTTCTAATTAAAATAAATACTTAAAATATTTTTAGTTAAAATAGATAATATATATATTTTTATCTGATATTAATTAAAATATATTAAATATCTTTTGACAAAAATATATATTTTAGATACTTGATTTGATTAAAAATTATATTTTAAATATTTATTTTAATAAAAAGTATTTTAATACTTAAAAAATTAATATATTTTAAATACTTGATATAGACCTTAAAAAGTCTATAATAATGTATTAGTTAGCCGTGGAATTTTTATATAGAAATATAATAATTACATTAAAACTAATTTAATTTAAATCTAAATTTGTATATAAAAGAATTGTATAAATAAATTGAATTTTATAAGAAAAGAAATAAAAAAAAGAATTTCATAAAAAAAAGAATAATGCTAAACCAAAAGTAAAGTAAAATAAAAAGTGGGTTTCCTTGTAAACAATTTTGGGATTTTTTTAATAATAATCGATATTCGATATATTTGTTGTTTAATTCAAATCAAGGACTATAAAAATTTAATATAATTTTTTAGTCCAGATTCATAATATCATGATTCAAATCTTTTAATTTTATTTTAAAAATATGTTTTTTATTATCTTTTATTAAAATAATAAATAAATAGAAAAATATAATAATGTACCTGTGGTACCAGTATTTGTACTAATACATACATGAATGATAATAAAATACTACCACTGCTTAATAATATTCAAAGAATCAGAATCTTTACATTTTAAAATATTAATTTTAAAAAGGAAAATATAGGGGTCTAACATTTTTGAATAAGTTTAAAAAGAATTAAATAATTTTGGTAATATTTCTTTATTATTGAATTATATTTCGGTAAATAAATTGTATTAAAAAATATATAATCTTTTATATTTAGGGACGACACTGAAATATTTAAAGTTTGATCCGATTCGAGTCTAAAATATTTTTATCTCGATCCGACCAATATGATATAATAAAGCATAATCTAATTCTGACTCGAACCTAAAATTTTAATAAAAATTTGATTAAACCTAACTTGTCCCGAAAAAAGTAAAAAAATATTATATATAAAATATAAAAATATAATAAATAAAAATAAAAATATATATATAAACCAGGTAAGTGTGTGGGTTAGAGAACTTTCACCCTAAACTTGACCGATTAAAAATTCTTTAAAACTCAATCTATCTTGAACTTTTTTAAAATCTGACCCGAAAATCAAAAATTAAAAAAAAAAAACTTAGATCAAGTTAGAACTTGTTAGATTCGAGTTTTCTACCGCTCCTATTTATATTTAAGCAATAAAATCTAAAATCTAATTTTTAACCCTAATACCCTTGCACCTAAATTTTAAACCTTATTCAATGTTTAAACTAGAGTTTCCTCACACTTGTGAATGACAGATTTTTCATAATAATATTTATAAAAGTTTAAGAATATAATTAATAAAAATTATATTTTAAAACATAAGCCGAGTATAAAATATTATACAATCCTAAAATGCAAAGATAAAATAAAAATTCTTCTAAGGTAGAAGAACGATGCATAGTTTTATCCCTGCATATTAATCTCTTACAGAAGTTTGATTTGGAAGCTTCTATTCACTTCCTCGAGTTTAGTGGAGGTTCTGAACATGTACAATATAAACGATCGTACATAATTCTCTAAAAAAGATTTAAAATTTTGATACACTATATTCATTAAATTATGTTAATTTTGAAATTTATTGTAAAAATTTTTAAAATATTTTTAAAAAGATGAGTTATAATTATTAGGGGTGAGTAAAACTCGACTCGAAAAAATTGAATAACTCGACTCGACTCGAAAAAATTGAATAACTCGACTCGACTCGAGGCGAAAATACTCGACTCGTTTTGACTCGACTCAAAATTTCATAGACTCGACTCAAAATTTTATAGACTCGACTCGACTCGAAAAAATTTCAAATAAAGTTTGAGTTGTAAAATGGAAATTCGAATAACTCGAATAACTTGAAATTTTTAGTAATTAAAGGATTATTTTTTAAGTTTGAGATGAGTCTATCATTTTTTTATGATATATATACATTGATATATAAAAATATAAAAAAATATTGCTACATATGAAAAAATATATACATATCTTATATGATTAGATAAAGTCGTTTAAATTAGAATCAAATCATACTATAACATGATAAATAATTACAATTAAATATTTATGAAAACTCGAAAACTCGACTCGAACCGAAAAAATTTCAAATAAAGTTTGAGTCGTAAAATATGACTCGTCAACTCGAATAACTCAAAATTTTTTGACTCGACTTGACTCGACTCGATCGAATACTCACCCCTAATAATTATGTCATAAATGTGGTAATTGATTATAGAATCTTATTATTATTCATTAAGAAACTCAATAATTAAGTTTGAGTTTAAATGATTTTTAAGTTTAAGAACTCTAAATTTAACTCGATTAGCTAAAAACTCAAATCAAGTTTAAACTTAATTCGAGTTCAATCGAATTAAATAAAATATTATTGATAAGAGATTTCAATGCGAAATTTTACTTATATTTTTGTAGTTTATATGTAAAGTATTAAATTAAAAAAATCACCCTATAATAAGATTTTGCAAAATTCAATATAAATTAACAACCAATAATTCAAAAATCAATAATTAAATAAAGACTTAACTCAAAAATAAGTGCTTAAACTAATATAGGTACCTAAACTATACATTATTCTAAAATAGGTACCTAATATTTTTTTATTAAAATAAAAAAATAAAAAAAATTGAATAAAAATAATTTAAGATCCATTTATTTAAACTAATAATTAATGATATTTATATTATTTTATTTGATATGAATTTAAATCCTAACAATATATCTATATTTCCTCTTTATTGAGGTAATGTCGAAAGGATCCGACGACATAACATGCAATCAGTTCCAATCGGAAGTCGTTCTGTCGCCTAGGCACTGGGCACTGGCAGAGCTGATTTTGCAAACTCTATTGCATAATATAAATATTTCTTATTATTCCTACAAAACAGGGAATACAAACTCTGGTAGATGAATAGAGAGGAAAAATAGATAAAATAAAATAATATAAATATTTTTATTATTAGCTTAAATTAATGGATTTTAAATTATTTTTTCAATTTTTTTAATTAGTTATTTTTATTTTTAACTTTTTATTTAGTAAAAAATATTAGACATTTATTTTAGAAAAATATATAGTTTGGGCACCTATTTGTAAGTTAAACAATTTTTTTTAACGATATTACCTTAAAACACTAACGGAATAAAACTTCAGGCACTTATTTTAACAAAAAAAACATTAGACATCTATTTCAAAAAAATATATATAATTAAAATACTTATTTTAACCGAAAAATATTAAACACTTATTTTTTAAAAATATATAATTTAAACACTTATTTCTGAGCTCAGCCTAGGAAAATAATTTTTTCACAATATAAGCCCTGAAGAGGAATTAATTACTACACTCATGGTCTCTCCAAATGAGTCTCATTAATTAATACCTAATAAAACTTGATAAACTAGTAGCTGAGATATCCATAACTATTTCTGGAAATTAATCTCACAGTTTGCATTCTAAGGGCAATAAAAAAGTACATCTCACAGTTCAAATGAAAATGAAAATGAAAATGTTAAGGGTAAAGTGGATGACAAAATCCTCAAATTCTGAGAACTAAACTAAGAAAACAAACAAAAGAGCTACAAATTCAGACAACAGATTAGAACCAACACAGATTCTTTGTCCAGTCAGCTTATCTTCCATAGGGATGGTATCGACCGCTACCGGCACCGCTATATCCACCTCGACTTCCGTAGAAGGAACTTCCACCTGCAGGACCACCACCGTAGCCCCCGCCAAGGCTGGTATCATAGCTGCTACTGTATCCACCAGCAGATCCAGGGCCATATCCACCGTAAAACTCACCAGGGCCTCCGTAGCTACTTCCCATGTCGTATCCTCTGTTGAAATTTCCTCCGTAACGACCTGAGTATCCAAGGGAAGGCTCTCCTCTGTAAGGCCCTATACCACCACTGCCAGGACCACCGTAACCTCCATAACCGCCGAAATCACCTCCACCATATGCTCCATAACCACCAGCTCGACCCCCATAAGCACCACTTGATCTATTATAACCACCACCACCACCAAATCCACCACCTCCATATCTACCATAGCCATCTCCGAATCCACCGCCATATGGAGTCCTAGAATCATTATATCGCTTAGATGCAGGTGGGGGCTGGTTCGGTTTCTTCGGCTCCGCCCTTTTTATCTCCACCTACCAGCAAAGGGACACATCATGAGACTCCGCAAAGGGTCATAATATAATTAATATCTGAAAGTAAAAACCTCTCAAAGCAAAACAGTACACGTTCATGGAAAACGATAAGGTATTTCACAAAATATCAATTCAATAGGCTATCTACATACTTGAGATCCGGCAAAGTCGATCTTGTTTCCCTTCTCCAATAGATCATCAACCGCTTGCTCCATTTCAAAAGTGATAAACCCGAAACCACGGGAACGATTGGTGGCATGATCCCTCATGATTTGGTGTTCTCTGACTTCTCCATATTGTGTAAAGAAGTCCTTAAACTCATCTGTCAATTTGCACCAAATAGATTAACGTTAACGAGAAACATCAACAATGAATCAAGACATTCCGGAAAATGGAAACAAGCTTCAATGTTATATGCATTAAAGAAAGGAAAAGATCAGTATCACCTTCGGATACAGTTGAAGGAATTCCTCCAACAAAAATCTTCTTAGTCTTGAAATCTTTACTTCCAGCAGCTCCTTTTGGTATTGTTCTCTTAATCTCTACCTAATAGGCC
Source organism: Abelmoschus esculentus (assembly GCA_035048815.1). Taxonomy (NCBI): domain Eukaryota; kingdom Viridiplantae; phylum Streptophyta; class Magnoliopsida; order Malvales; family Malvaceae; genus Abelmoschus; species Abelmoschus esculentus. Next base: position 2,006,193 of record JAUCBN010000026.1, on the reverse strand, counting down.
AAAATCGAGCCAAAGAACAGTACTTCAAGTAAAAAACGAAGCAGTGTAAACCAGACTACAGAAAAGAGACACAACAATCAACTTAACATCGAGACTGAAGCTGATTCTTACTTGTTTCCCATTAATAACATGAGTGTCCTCGATGACTTTATCAACCACAGAAGGCTCTGCATAAGTCACAAACCCGAACCCACGAGGCTGTCCCGTTTTCCGGTCCTTCATTATCACAGAATCCGTAATTTCACCGTATTTACCAAAATGCTCAAGAAATTGCGCTGCAAAAAATGCGTAAAACAACCAAATCGGTACAGACTACAGGTGAAGAAATTCAAGCTATAATCATATTCAAGGAGATTAATAAAAATCTCTAACAAACAAGCTAAAGAACTAACCAGAACTTGTCTCTCTCGCTAAACCTCCTACAAAAATTTTGCTGCAAATTCCCAAATATTGAATATAAATCATAAATCACTTCCAAAGTATCCAAGCTAAGAAAATGACAAAAATACCAAACTTTTCACAATTTCATTTCTATTTCACTTAAATTCGCGTATATTTTCCAAGTCCTTAACTCAAAGGTAAAGGAAAAAGGCTCAAGTTTTCTCTTTACTTTTTCTATCATTTTCTCTGGAAACAGAGTAATCTAAAAGAACATACATATATGACGAACGAGTCAATCTAGTTTTCAGTCAATTTACGTTTTTCACATGTAATTAAGCAATGGGTAATCGAAAATTTCAAGATTTTCAACGATTTCCCCCAAAAATTTTCCTTAAGAAACAAACAGAAGGAAAGAGATTTACCCAGGACTGGCGCCATCGCCGGAGTGAGGGTTAGACTTTTCGTCTTCGTGGTGGTCGGAGGATCTAAAATCGTTTGTTTCGGCGTCGAGAATGGGTTCACCGCCTCGGGGGTCCATTTGCAGAGTAGGGAAAGGAGAGAAAGCTTAACCCTAAAAATGTGTTTTTTATAGTTTCAAAATTTGAGTTAAAATAAAAACCCTTAAATAGAAACAACCGGCAGTTAAATCGGCTAAACAAAGGCAAGATTGTGTAAGAATGTTTTTTTAATGTTTAGGTGGAATTACATCATAGGTCCCCCAATTATCAGAAAAATTATAAATCGTTTATTAGAATTCAAACTGTTGCGAATGAGTTACTTATTAATCGATTATGTCATCGGACTGTTAAAAATGAAATTGACGCTAGATTGCGTCGCTAATTTTCATAATGGGTAAATTAACAAAATCATTTAGATATTAAAACAACAATTGTTTAGATATTAACAAAATCATCTTTTATATTAAAAAATATTATTATTTAGATAATTTACCTTTCTTTTTATTATGCTAAGTCAACATACTGTTGATTAACACCCGAATGACAAAATACTTAACGAAAATATAAGTGACCATAACGATTAATTTTTAAAATAATGATTAAAAAGTATACATGAGATAAAAGATAAATGATGATCATGATAATTTACCCATTTTTAAAAAATAAACATCTTAAGCATAATTATGATATAAAAATTAATATTAAGATGGACCAACAAATTATAAACATTAACTTTTGAAAAATACTTTTAAAAGTATTATAAAAATGATTTTAAATAATTAATTGTAAAATTTTAGTGTTTGATATTTCTATTAAAAAAATAATTTTTAAAAAATTATATATTTATTTAGATATGATATTATATAATAAAAATAAATAAACAAATAATGTTTGAACTCAATATCATTGAGCATTATTATACATGAAATAAATTAATTTAAATAATAAAAATATAAAAATCATGATAATTCGTTAATAGTTTTGTATATATATAATACAACTTTAAATATTTCTAGTTAATATAAAATTTTAACTTTAAGTTATACATTTAAAGCAATCTAACTAAATATTAATTTATTATATCAATAACTATTATATTGAATATATGTAAAATTGTTATATTAATATTAAAATTTTAATTTAATATAATTATTATATTTAATATTATTTTTTAAGCAAAAGCTTTTTTTAAGCGATGCCAAAGGGCCCTTTAGGCATACAGCTTACTACGATCCTATCATCGAGCCGTTGAAATTTTAATTTACAAGTTCTGGCTGTGCCTGTATTATACATCCATGATACAACAAGAATAGAAAACTCAGTACGTGTTCTGAGGATTAAACCTCCTCCGCCCTTCTCGACGGTAGTACGGAGTTTCATCTATCGTTCTCCTCACATAATCTACAAATGGTTGCGGTGTTCGTGGAGATTGTTCATCGAAACGAAGGGGACTTCTCCGGTCAGGCGTGATAGGTGCCGATATGGTTGAAGAGGGTTGAGGAGTGGATGGTGGCTGAGATGATCTAAGAGGTTGGTCGAAGAAACATATGAAACCGACGATCACGGTGATTACTGTTAGGCCAAGACTTCCCATAACCTTTGCCCAAAAGGAAATACTAATAGTAGCTTTCGGTTCGGGTTTCTCATCTGGTTCATAGGTAACATCCAATTCTGCTCTTTGACCTGAAATAAAAGAAAGAACAGATGAGAAGCTATCCAACATCGTAATCATGGTAACAAGATCCCGGATTCAAGACTGAGCAGACCAGTGGATGGGAGTGTGACGATGATTTTATCCGTGAATCGCTTCGAACTTGATGCTTTTACCTGGAATAGCAAAAAGAGTAACGATTAAGAAATCAAAAGATTGGAGTTTAAGACATCGCTGCCAGCATAGATTCGATATAATCATAATTTAGATATCAGCTTTATGAAACTCCCAGGGTTTGTCTACAGATCACAGGAAAGCTTATTACGGTTTCAAACCATTATGTTATCCATTAAGAAAGTGTTTTGGTCCATAATTTGATCACTTCGGAAGATATACTGTGCTTAGGAGTATTTAAGATGGCAAGACGTTTTCAATAAGAATGATCTAAATTGGCCAAACAAATTTGTTATTCAATAAGATGCGCAATCTCACCTCGTACTGCACGCGGCGTGCGGCACCAAATCCTTCTTCATGGATGGGATTAATCGTTAACAATCCTTGGCCACCCCAGTGTATTTCAACATCTACAGAGATCATATGAAAGAGGAGAATATTATTTGATGTACAAATGGAACTATGGAATGCATCAGTAGACATTATTTGGGGTAAACTGTATACCCGAGTTACTATTCGGAGATGCACAGAAAGAGATGGTGTGTGCCCAAGTTATTTTACCTGTATTTCCCAAGATGGTTATGATAGTCTTGTTAGAGTCTGGTGTCAGATTCAACTGTGCCGTATCCTGAGCACAACATTTAGAAAATTGTCCATGATCCTTATTCGTGTTTAATGAAAAAAAAAACTTGTTACAACATATGAACATATAGAAGAGTCTACGAAATCGAGATAATTAATCCTTATTGAATGAATAAATAATATAAATCATCAACAACTACCTTTCCCATTTGCACTATGGAAAATCCCCCAACAAAAATTGCAGATGCGGATCCAGAAACATGGCTGTGTTCTTTCATTGAAGCATTGACCAAAACATAAATATAAGGTTTCATGTCCTTCAACTTGGGTGCGGTGTGGACCAAATGCTCGGGAGAGTAAGGGAAGAACAAGCAAGAGGAATTGCCAGTGTCAAGATCCATCCATGGCTTTGCATAGCTGCAGAGAACAAAAACCATTACAAATAACAAGATTCTTATATGCTAAATCAATGTTCAAACTTCAAGAAGAGAAAGAGAAATACCCGACAAAAGGAGGTTCTACCACACAGTCATATGGAGCTCCTTTACTGCTTCCAATGGTGTTGATCTTGTCATCTGTATCGCTGGTGTACGGTAAAAGTTAAAAATCTTGCTTATAGTCAAGGTTGCATACGATATTTTCCATGAGACATACACTCGCAGATTTTGAACTCCAGAAACGACCATCTATAGGCTTAAGAAACCCACTGGACTAGTTCGTAGTACTTGAATTAAGAATAAACAATAGCAGGGGGAATGCATGGATTACTTTTACAGGTACATCCATATTTTAAAAATCTCATAGAAAGCTTATTCCGGATCAAAATTATTTTACATTCATTCGAACAAAGTATTAATGTTAACGGCGTAATAGTGTTCATAAGGTGGATTTGCTGCAAGTTTTCTTAACCACTTTAAATTTTAGAATAACCATTCTGAGCCAAGTTGCAAGTTGACATAACACGCTTAAAAAAACTAATTAATCTACAAACCTGAACTTCACAGAAAAGCTAAATCCTTGAGAAGGAAAAGGAACATTTGTCAGCATCTCCTTTGGAGCATCCACAACAAGAGTACTTCCAGGTAGAACGGTGACTGTTGTTTGCAGCGTGACACCGGAACTTTCAAAATAAACAAACATTAAATCAATTGAATGGCATCTCAATCTGATGAAATATTTCACATCGATTTTCTAAAACATGGCAGATTTAACACAAATATAAGGATATTATTAATGATTATTTAGTACCTTGGGCAGATCCCTCCCCAATTGCTTCCGCCAGTCCAGATCGAGTGTGTAAAACTATAACACTTTCATTGACACTATACCAGTGACCTGAAGCTTGCTCATCAGAGCCTAACACATAAAATGGACAAATAGCTAATTAGCAGAAACAAGACAAATTCCTTTGTTAAAAATAATGCTCCACCAGAAACCCACCTACTACATTGAACTTAACAGAACTCCCCCGGTGAAGGACTGGATTTTGGGGCTGCACGTGGGCACCAACTGAAATCTGAAGAGATGAAGGATAAGGCTTATAAACTGAAGAGAAACTATTTTAAACACATAGATAATAGATTTTGGTCAAAGTAGAAAGCTTTTCGAATAGCAATAGAAGTAGTGAATTGAATAAAATGCATGTCAGAACAAGGCCTTAAGCTTAGAAGTTCAGTAATATCAGCCTAATAAAGTTTTATAGCATGTTGTGCAATGATTGTCTGACAAAATATATCAAGTGTTGAAGAAATTTATACCAGCATATAGTCCGACTTCTGTGGACGACCATCAATTGATACTCGTAGAAGAGCTCTACCATGTCGCATAGCCTTCAAGCAGAACATTTGATTAAAAAAGATATTACTTGAAGTTAAATTGTCATGCATTTGAATAAGATCTTTAATGCAATGCACTCTATATGATAAATCATAAAACAATTAAAGTAAAAAGAATTGGAATTGCTTGATTAGTCACCCTAAATTTCAAGAGATTAACAGACCTTTAGATGGATCATATTGGTATCACGGGTATTGTTAACAGAGATTACATCAGGAGAATTAGTTTCAGCATAGTGGAGAATAACATTAGATGCCTCATAAAAAGGATTCCCTGGGAAAATAAAATCATGAGAATATTGATTAGGATCTAAAAATAACAATGGAAATAATTGAACAACCTTACCAAGAGCATCATAATAGCTTATTGAAAGTTCAATTTCTGCACCAACAGCGAGATCAATTGCATGGAATGGGAACTCCTTGTTTGTTATTCTTATTTGCTCCACCTAAAAGGAATATAGATTATCTTAACAAAAGATATCCATAAATGTTGAAACACTCGTGTTTACATTCTGTCCTTTGAATGATGGGGAATCAGATAAAGGTGGCTTAGTAGGTAACATGTATAAATTTTAAACGTATCTGGACATTAATAAAGTTTGATAGTCAAAGGGGATAATGGTAAAAGAGTATTAAATAATTGCTACATATGTTAGTTATTGAGTAGGAAATACAAAAGGTTGTACAAATACCTCAGCAACCCGAACACAAGAAGCAATCTCAGCTCTTCCAGTGATGCGATCTTTGGCTAGAATGCAAACAAGATTATTGCTCTCTTCTGTTCTTATTTTGTCACCGTCAATGGAAACAGCACGCTTTGAAACTTCTGTTCCTTCCTCACAATTCCTTAACAAAGAATATATTATGTTTCCTTTGCGGCTCTGACTATCTTTGTGTCCGTGTGACTCTATTGATGAAGGCAGGATGCTAGATGTGGTATAATGGGGAGGAATAACCCATGTAATTGGAGAGCCAAGTGCCAGGGGAAGATTAGACACCACCATTAGGGAGAGGGATGCATTGTAAGTCCTTGTCCCCAAATGTGAACCAGAAGAAATAAAGTCACATGAAAATGAAACTGCAATATTTGTCCTACCAGGGGCCCTGTACAAGAGAGATAATTAATCATTTGAATAGCTAGGGTAATCACACAGTTTGGTCAGATAGCAAAGATTCATTTTGCCAGCACAGATTGATAATCACTTCTAGGTTGAATTTGAATTAAAGGGTCACAGGGGCTGAGTAGATGTCCCTGTAAGTTGCAAATCAAGTCAAAAGCCATAAAAACCCTAAGATTCTGTATTTCCTGAATTTTAGCTACAAGATCATCTAGGCCATGAACATTGTTGTTCATTGGAACAAATTCAGCCAATTTATATCTAGTTATCATCAGTTCCAGACTAAATATCCAATATCTAAGACCAAGTTTCAATACAAAAAAAAAAGAGGCAGAAAGGAATTTTTCATGATTGTCCTATCTATTCCAAAGTCATTTTGTAAGTGTTTGGACTCAAAAGAGTCCCTTCTAATCTCAATCTATATAGTTAGATTCCAAGAGACATTCAGAAGAATATTACTTTTTTAACCTTGCCGGTAAACCTTTAATTTAAATCAAATACCTTCTCTTAAAGGCAACATTCACTTCAGATTTTCCTAATAACTTCAAAAAACCAAACAAATTTGATAAAAAAATAAAACTTATAAATCATTCATCATTGTAATAAAATGCAGTATAAACCACTAAACCCCAAGAACCTGAACTTCAGCAACCTCTAATAGAGGATATGTAGGAATTATGGAAATATCACAAAATATATGGATTGTTTCCATCCGTTCAATTAAGGGATTTTGTAAATATCTTTTATTATTATAATCCCTTATTCTAAGGGATTATATTTTCTAGAATTAGTTTTTTTTCTTAATCTTTAATTTCCTAAGTGATATTTTTGTATATAAATATGTACTGTGTTCTATTGAAATCAATCAAGAAAAACAGAGAATTACTCTGATTTCTACGGGATACCTCACAATGAACAATCTTGTGAGAAGTAGGAAAAACAACCATACTCATCAAGGTGCTCCCCATCCTCATCATTTCCAAATTACAAACTTAGAATTAAGTGCACAGCCAAGACTTGTTGGTTAGATGAAGCATTAATAAATAACACAATGAAGATGATGATAAGTTTCCTTCAAAGAAAGACAGATAATTTTCATCAACACAAGTATACCTTCCATACAGGACATTGATAAAACTAAGTTTTTCCTTATCCACGTAACTAAAGCACTGAACCACCTCTGAACCAACCAGTGGGACCCCAAACGTTAACACCTATAAAGCAAAATGAAATCAGTACTTTATGAAAAAAATTCAACAAAAATGAAGCATACGGAAAATTAATAAATCAAATATCCAAAAATAAAACACAAAGTAATAAATCACAGACAAACACAATTGGAATCAACAGTTGATTCAACCTCTTCATTTTCTATAGTCCACTTATAATCTTTGCATAGCCCGTAGAAAGAAAATAAGTCTCCCTGAAAAAAAAAAACTGTCAAAATTCAGAATAGATTAGGTAGTTGATTGAATTTGAGATTTCTTCAGGATGTTAACACTTGCCTCAGAAAATAAAGGATAAATTGGAGTCTCACGGCCAACAGCAAGTTGTTCACTTTGTACATTCAATATTGCTGAAGATGGTACTCCCACTTTAACACTGCTATATGCTTGACAAATCACATCATCACCATTCCCATAAACTTTGGCAATCAAAGTCTGATGGTAAGAAAAATAAAAATAAATATAAATTAAAAACTTATCAAATGGTTAAAACTCATTAAGAGAAAAACAAGCGCTGGAATTTCATTGCTTCAGTGACCTTAATAGAATCTTAGATGATAAAATTACCAAAAGAACTAATGTAACAGCTGACAAAGACTTTTTAGTTAGCCACATATTATATACTCTTGTAAGAGCAGCTCATGTGCACTCAGTTCATTCCGTACAGTTGCTGAGGCCAAATGAGATTTTCCCACTACTGTATGGCTGGTGAAATAAAGTAAGGAAGAAATGGCTGCAAAGAATATGAATGTAATGCATCTACAGCAAAGTAACGTTCTAGCAAATGTTAATATAAACATTCAACAGCGTCCACACACAAGAGTATGTCTCCATTCATCACAAACCAAATCCATCAGAGTGGAGTGTCTAGTTTATTTACAACTTGAAAAAAGAAGTGCTCAAAACACTCTAACAACATTAACAAGAATCTTCACGAAGGTAAGTTAAAAAGTTATAAACCATTTTTCATTTTTATAGATAAACAAAACAACAATTTAAGTATCATATCTTATATCTTACAGTGTTTCCGGTTGAAGTTGCAGTCAATCGCCCTGAAGTTTTGTCCACTGCTGCAATGGCATCATCTGTACTTGAATATTCCACAAAGGCACCAAGGGTCGGACCACCTTTTATAGTGAGCTACAAGCATGATAAATGCATGTGATATAGTTAGAAACAAGAAAAAAGATTAATTAAATTTTCAAATAAAAGTAGGAAAAGGAGGGGTGCAAAGAGGAGTAAAGCGGAAGAGGATATGAAGCTCAATATGATACAAGGACTGTTCATAGAATAATATGATGTGTATATATATGGAAAGTAAAGGAATACAGTCATACCAAGTAAGAGGCACCTGGTACTAAGAAAATATTTGGCGGGTGAATTGTTGGTGGAGCATAAACTTCAACCTTGATAGCTTGACTCAATAGTTCATGTCCAGAATGTCGTCTAGCACTGACCTGTTACCAATATCCATCTTGAAATTTATACAAACTCTTGATTGAGTGATCACAAGTCCTACGGAAATGATAACATAAGAGATATCTTCAAGAGGATAAATGACTTACGTAAAAAGTTGTGATTCCAAGATGCTTTGCCCTGATTTTGAAATTCTGTGCGCTAACATGTCCACCACTTGTGCTTGAGAAATCATCCTTGTCGACAAGTTCCACTATATCATCCTCAATATGCACATGGATATTCATATAAGCAAACTGCACAAAAAGGAACCATCAAGGTAATAGAAAGAATGAGAAAGCATGGCATATACATGGATTGAGGGGGATAGACACACCAAAAACCATTAGAACACGGTCTGAGGGTTTATTTTTAAAGAACACAGTATATTATGAGATACATTGTCAAAATAGTTAGTGTATAGATTTTGTGCTTCTAAAAGAACCATTAGGCTATATAAAAGGATCCCGCACATGAGACAAAAAAGATATGCACAAGGCAGCATGTGTCTAAATACCTAGTTGCATTAGGATTTAGGGGTGAACAAAACCCGACTCAAAAAAACTCAAAATTTTTCTACTCGACTCGATCGAACACTCACCCCTACCTAACATACTTCCCAAAGCATTTAGTCTAAAACATGTCTCCACAAAAGATTATCATGTATACATAGCTTCAGCAGAATGATAAATGGAAATCATTTCAAACCTGAGGAATATCAAAAGTGCCTCCATAATCAACCCCAACCATGAAACCAATTGACTTCGAACTTCCTTCCTTCAGATATCAAATTACCAGTCAATAAGAGTAAACACAAGTTGGAAGGGGGGGGGGGGGGGGGGGGAGTATCGATTAAGCATATGACAAAGTGAAAAAATCCCACCATAAGGCTTATCTCTTCTCCGGACATAATCTCAATCCAGTCTATGTCTGAAACTTGGACCTGTTAAAACGTCATGAAAGCAATAAGCTATGAGTAATGAGATATCAAACATGAAGTATCGTTTGTAGGAGAATGCATAACTCCTGCCATGAAGGAAATAAATAAGTGCTTTCAAAAACATACTATGTTGTAATTTCAAATTAACCCAACATTTAATTGCAAAGAAATTAAAGAACTTTAATTTCATCTAAGCAATACCTTTACATGGACATGCCATAATAAGACTCAAAAAACATAGTTCCACATGTTTCTCTAATTAAAACACATAAATTTTCTAGACAACAGAAATGTGTTTAAGCAAGTTGCTTTTACTTTCATCTCCTTCAAATTTGCCTAGAGATCCTAAAAGCTACTTCAAGTAAATAAAATGCATTTTCATTTACTGTAACATTATGGAACTTTATACGTTATAAGTCCAAATATTTCATGTATTTCAAATTTGTTTGGGACTTAAGGTAAAGCACCAACTTTCAGGAGCAATACTTACTTTAAACACTCAAAATGAGGTTTTGTTGAAAATATCTACACATGGAAGCATCACATTTTTGGAAAACCAGAAGGATTTCATCAAGATACACATAAATTACCTAATCATAATGCACGAATAAAAGGGGTTTTCCACTTTATTTCCATAAAACCAGAAGGATTTCACATACTTTATTTCCACTTGGCCAAAGAGAGCCAAAACTCACTTTTAAGAAAGTAAAAAGCATTTTCATTTTTAAAATGGGGTAACAGATTACCACGACAGAAGCCACAAGATTAGGAGTAAGCCCAATATCATAAATTGTCACAATGGCAGTTCCCAGGCCTTTCGGTGATAACATCAATTGTAAGCATTGTAAACCAGGTGGTGAACGAGAAACTTCAACTACTCGAGAATCATTCACAACAGCTTCCAAGAAACAGCTCCCTCCAGAAATTGACAAATTTGCCTAATGAATAAAATGATTAAGTGTATTGTTTGAAAATTGGTAAATGGCAAATTTCTCAGAAGAAAGAATAAATTGGGAGTGCTTATGCTGGAAAACAAAATTAAACCAACCGGGTTAGTTTGCAAAAAAAAAAAAAAAGGCTCAGAAAGATGTGCTGTTCAAAAGCTTCTACACGTTAAGTATCATTAAACATCAGTCACTAAATATAGTTATAATAAGTTAATAACTTAATCTAAAATCTAATTTCCCTTCTATTCAACTAAAAAAGCAACAGCAATAAACAATTAATGACAAGCTTGTACAAGACACCACATCCTAAGAGCCACAGAACGAGGGAGTCGTGACAATTACATAAATGTTGTTAGTAACACGGCAGATTTTTTGACAGATTACTCACTAGTATGATAAACAAAATGCGGCTGATATGTTGGGACTTGGATGGAATTGTAAAACTAGCAATAACATTACAATAATTCCCCCAGGTTTCACCATTCACTTATCGTTATAAAAAAGACACGCAAAGATGAAAGTTGATTAGTACAAAATTATTGCCAGGTTGAAGCCTCAGCTATCCATTCTTTTACTCCCTCATTGAAGATCTCGGGAGCAAGCACTGCCCAGGACATTATTTCTTAAATGCCAAATCTAGTGACTAGAATGGGAACCATGGTATCAATCCAATCCAACATATTCATTAGTCATTAGATAAGCAACACCATAATCTGCATGTAGCAACTAGCAAGTAGACCATATCAACGGATCATTACAAGCGAATAATTAGATTTACAAAAATGTAATTGTTAGAGAACTATAGACAAACAAGTTTATTCGAGGGAAAAACATAAATTCATTTGCAATTCATCAAAAATGCATCAAATATTTCACCAGCAATGCATATCAAAAAGAGAATGATCCAATCAGCTTCAAAAGCAATGCGTACCATGTCAAGTCAACTTCATAAACTTGTTTCAAAATAGTAATGCATATTCAATTGAAATCACCAAATTAATATAGAGGAGGTGGTGCTAGATTTCTACCTTAGCATCAGGATTCAAATATAACAAATTGAACTCAGGGGTCACTCTTAGAGTGGAAACAAGCTGCAAATATTAACTTAGCAAAATATTAGAATTTTTTTTTTTATATCATGTCACCCCCCTAACCCCTTTTCCCAAAAATAAACATTATTTTTTAAAAAAGAAAGGAAGAACCATAGAGGGCAAACAAAGCTTGTTTTAGTAGATCATCCACAGCAGAAAAATGGCAGACAAAGGTATTTAATGAATTTTATGTCGTTTGAGTAGATTATTCACAACCTACCTGTATTTGTGCAGCATCTTTAAGAAAATTCTCTGAATCTTCAGGCAATTCAGAAGAATAATGGTCAGTTGTGGAACTACCAACGAATCCAGTAACAGTGGCACGGACAATGCACTGAGACAAAAGCGATTGAATCCAGTAACAGGGGAACAGTTGCATTAAGTATTGAATAGTTGAGGAATAAAAACACATAGAAGGCCAACCATCTAAATAATATAAAAAGTTCAAAAATAGCAAGGATATAACATATCAGTATTCAGTGGTAATTAAACAATGTCTGTTGAGGAATAATCCAAAATAGTAAAACTTGTACAACCTCCACACAGAACAGGTAAAATTGTTGTTCAGGAATGATGATCTAACAATCATAATGCCCCAAACGTACATGATTATTACATGATTGAGGATAAAACATATAGGGTGGGACAGTTAGGCAGTCTTCTACTTCTCTAGTTATTCTATGACCTAACACACAAGAAAGACGCCTCTAACCTGATTCTTAATCAATTGAAGCCGGTATTAGATATTTAAATGCTGCAAAAAAAGTATTTATCTACATCACCAGCTTCTACTCAAAGTTAATTTAAATTTTAAACCCATATGCAGTTGCATGCTTAACAACTTTAAGAATTATTGCAGAGAGATGACACTAATACTTTTTTAGTTTAAAGAGTATTATCACAGCTACCTGCTACCCTCACTGTATCTCAGTGAACTAACTAGTTGCTCAACCTCAACCTCCCATTTTGACAAAGACCTCTCACCCCCTTCCCTTAGCATTTAATCATCCCATGGCTATTCTACTGTCAATTCATGGCGAAGATGTTGCTAAATATAACGAAAACTGAACTAGAAAGTAACAAATCAATGTCCGGCAGTACCGATCCCGATTCATTTTGCAGGACCAGGAACCTCTCCCAACTAGAGTTATTATGGTTCTCTGATTCGTAAGCATAGTTCCAATTAGCCAGACTGTCACAATTGCCTAGCTCCCACTTTAAGCACAGGGAAGAAGAGTTTGCAAACGGCTCTCCATTGGCACTGATGCTGACAGCAGCAACTCTAATAGTTTGCCCATTTGCCACAGTAACAGGGGTAACTTGAATTTGTCCTGGGATACGGTCAGCTTGAATTGAAGTCCGAATAACAAATCGATCATTAACTGTAACATAAACCAAAATCTCACAACTGATTAAAAAGGTGAAAAAAAGGGGAGTAGAGAAATTGAGGGTCATATTTCACATCAGTCCAAAACAAAAACGATAACATTTACCAGGTTCATCTACTATTACTACAATAGAGGAAGGAAGGCTGCAAGCAAGAGACACTGAAGCTTCTACTAATGTGGGAAGAGGATGATGATCTCCAACCAAATTTCCACGTTTAAAAACAAGTTTCTGAACAGTTAGAAACCGTAGAAAGCAAATATATCACGATTAGAGACTAAATAGACCATATCTGTAAGAAAGAATAGCAAGAATATAGACTTGAACTGAAACATGTAAAGGGTTGCCTAGGAATAGCACAGAAACTTACAAAAGTCCCCAGTGTTTGGCATAAAAGTCTATACAAACTGCCATGGCTGCTAGAAATCTGATGCACAAGAACCCCGTTATCATGTGCATGTTTTTCATCAAAAATCTCCACTGTTTCCACGAAGTCAACATCTTTGTCCCACCTTTCTGGTCCTCCATGAAGCATAACATCCAACTGTGTTCCAGGGACAAGATATACCTTATCCTTATCTTCGAGTTGATTACCAGCTTCCACTCTAGCTGTATTAACCCAGTAACCACCAAACTGGTTCCCATCACCTGCCTGATGCAGAGTAAGCGGTCTGTATGATGCTATACGGGAAGTTGCTCTTAAAACATTAGGCCCACTAAAAGAGGGATCAAAATGATGATATTCCTTCGAAAATGTTGCCTGCAGCGTTGCTTGACCGAATGCAGAAGCATAAATGTAAGTCCATGAACATGTAGGACCATCCACTGGTTCATGGAGCTCCAAGTTATCTATCTTTTCAAGGACTGATGCATCCCCTGTTCCATTGGAAACAATGAAGGACTCGCTTTCAACTTTCCACTTTATAAAGGAATGAAATGCATCACATCTAGAAAAGAAGGCACCTGCAAATGGCAAGTCAACTTCAACAGGAATGTTTGAAGGGAAGAAAATAAGTTTCCAAATGATTCTGGAATGTGACATAACCGTTTGACATTTTCATTGTAACAGCAGCTGGTAGATGTGATCCCACAACAGTCTCAACAGGGAAGTTTGGTAACATAACCATATAGGATGGAATTGAAACTTCAATCATGACCTGTCAAAAACATTGCAAAAAGTAAATTCAAAATAGCACCAGATCTAACATAGGACCTTTATAAATTTTATGCTACACTAGGATCTTTTGTAACCATAAGAAACAAAAAAAGCTGTAGAAGGAACTTACCTCGTCATAATTGAATGAATCGAAACTTGACACCACCTTTACTGTAGCTTTACCAGGTTTCTTTGCCTGGACAACTCCATATGCAGTGACCGAAACAACAGTAATGTCCGAAGAAAACCATTTATAGTCACTTGAGGCTTTTGCACAACCTACGATAGGATTGAAGCCCATTAAAAGGTGTCAGAACTCATAAAATTAATTTTAGTAATTGGAAGAGTAAAATGCTACCAACCTCCAGCAGCCTTTAGCTCCATCTCCTGATGTACCGCAGGGGCCCAAGGAAGGAGAACAATTTGGGATTCACCGCTTACTTTTTCCAAGCTAAACTTTACCTGATCGCAAACAATGACCTCTTGAACAACCTTGAGAACCTAAATGACAAGGCCAAGAGAGAGAAAAAGTAATCAATGTCAAACAATAAATAAGAAAAAAAAATAATGATGCTTTCTATAATCTTGTTTCTCAAAAGAATAAGAAGAAAAGGGTAGCAAATGACATTTTCACCTCTTTAGTATCATGATGTCCATTATAGTAAACTAAAGAGGCAGTCAATTTCCCCAATCCCTCTGAAGTTGCTTCCAAAATTCTAGCACTCCTACAGCTGTATCTTGATGCACCAGGATCTAACACTGGAACAATTTTCCAGTAGCCAGATTGGTTGTCATAAAACTCAATATCATCATTCTGCAATGAAGGAAAGAAAGTCTGAATTGAAAATAACTAGGAAAATAATGAGAAACTAATTAGTGTATTAAATTACACAAATGAACTAACAACTGAATGATGACAAAAACTTCAACCTAAAAAATGATTGACCCTTCTAGTATGGTCAAGAAACGTATGAGAGCCCTATCATGTAGTGCATCAGGCCAAAAAGTTCTTGATGTTAACATAGCTCATCTATGCCACAGCTAAAAGGATAAAATAAATAACCCATAAAGTACCTCTGTAATGTAGATTTCCCGTGCATACGGACCCCGAGAAAAAACCTTGAGTTGAATGAGGTAGTGTTTTCCAGAGACAACGTACCAACGTGCCATGGGTGGAATGGGTTCCATTCCTTCTACTGGATCACCAGAAGTAGACAATAGTGATATGTACAAAGACAGGGTATCTGGCAAGACCACCTTAAGAGATGACATTTGACTATGGCCATCAACTCTAGTATCTTCAACAATGACAGTTGTTTCACCCAATGTTAATGCATGAATGAAACCCACCATAGAGTCCACTCGAGCAACTGAACTGTTTGAGACAGACCATTGATGATGTGGTGATGGAAGAGTTACCTCTGCAAATACCAGTTGAAAGATACTTAGACTTTTCCCTAGAGTATCAATCAATGCAACAAAAATAGCCAGTTTATTCCAAATAAACTTGGCTGCATAAAGAAATACCATCAATTCAATCACTAGAATGTGTTACCTTGGGGGACATTCCCACGGATAACCTTAAGACTATAATGAAGACTAGCATTAATAAGGACGAAAACAGGTGATGGTGGATATAGTGACATAGCTTCTGCTACAGTTAGAACGATCTTATCCTCCATGTCCTCTAGCGGTGGCTCAAGCAACTGTACTGAGACATTCTCATGGCCAATATGAATGCCTTTTACAACAAATAAATCTGAAAATACACCCTGCAGCAAGTATTACAGAATAAGCCTCAGCTTAATGCAACATTACATGGGAACTCATTACTGTGCGAACTGTACCAAACAATTACCTTTTCTTCAAGTTGTATCTGAATATCTAAGTCACCACACAGTCCACCACAGTCACTTAAGGGAGAATCCTTCAAGGGAACATGGGCAAGGTGACGACTCGACCCACTAGTTTTAGGCATCAGCTTCCACATGAATTGTAAACCCACCAATGATGAGAACACGTTGTCTGGAATACAGGGTAAAGAGGCAATGATAATAAAACCATTATAAATACACACCATTATAATGATAACTTTGTTAGTTGTCTGCACTACGTGCCCCCTAGTACGGATGAAAGTTCTTCAACATAAGCTAAAAATGACATGATGCTAACTTAGTTGTCTTCGGCTTTGCTACTTGCTTTCTAGTAAGTAAAATTTACTTCGTAACAAAGTTGCAATAAAAAAATCATAATTAATTAACAAACAAATTACTAAAAATTAAAATATAACATCATCTTTCCATATAAACTATAATTATGCACATAGTTACAAATCAATATACTTTTAAAATTCCGAAGTATTTTGCCTTATTTTTTTCCTTTAGTTAAGACGAGCAGCAATTAAAAGGAGTGAATATCAACCTATTTGTGTGAGTGCGTGCGTTATTTTTTCTAATATTTGAAATTACCTTCAGTATCAAAGGCACGAACTCGTAGAGTAGCGAGTCCATCAAGATCAAGCTTAATTGAATTATGAAATATCCGAATTCTATCAAAATTATCAATGAAAACCTTGCACCGGATTACGATCCCAGTGTTGACGTCCATAGCGTAAACCACAGTTTCTTTTCTACCAGAATAAGGCGCAATCGATCTCAGCCGTGCACTTGTCGAGCAATGATTTGTCACATTATACTCCGGCAGAACTGATAAAATCTCATGATGATCCCACGACCTGGAAAAAAAATGAAATATCAATAAGTCATAACTCATACGTATTAACATTCGTAGAGATACACGTTTTCTTTAAATATACGGACAGAGCACCATTTGAAACAGCCGTCACTCCCTTGAAGCCGGTATTCGACGGGGTTCGCCATTTTCGGAGGTAAAAGTATGTTGACGTCCGCTAAATGAGGACCGGAGCTCGAATGTGACGTCGCTCCGGTCACCGCCGTAAACGAAACAGTGAAAAAAAGCAAAAAATTGAAGCGAATCATCTTTGACATCAACAATTCTGCTAAAGTCAGAGCCAGGTAAGCCTGCGTTGAGTAAAAATTAGGAAACAGTTGAGCTCTCCATGGGGAATAGAAATCAAGAAACACGAAGGAGAAAGCCCTAAGAAAAGAAAGGGTTTTAGAAGAAGACGTGGTGGGAGATTATTGGTGGTGACGAAAAGGGAGGTGATTTTATTATTTTGGGTACAAAAAGGGATGGTACTTGTCACGTGGCTTCCGACACCGTCCTTTGTTTAATTTGGATTTGACTAGTTTGACTATTAATATAGGGCAATTATTTGATACGGTTAGGAATTATAGACGGGTATAGTTTTATGTATTTCGCACCCGCATTAGTTGGAGTAGGGATGGTAAAAGTTTGGTGGGTAGTGGACGGGTGTGGATGTAAAAAATCATATCTATCATGGGTAGTGGGTACCTTACTCGCACCATATCCACCTGTACCGTATTCATCCTCCCCATATCCAACCGCTTTGTATCTGCACGCCATATGAATTTTGAATCATTTGTATTTGTAGACTTTGATTATGCCTTGGTATTTTATGTACTAAGATATTAATTTGTTTCAAAATCTATATTAATCCTTAAGCTTGTAGACTTTGAACTCAATTAATTTAGTCTGAAAAACTGATAATTTATGATCGTGCTTGAATTAATTAGGTTAAAAATTTATAATGCGTGGATAAGTAAAATTTATAAAAGTGTAAATATGTTTTAGCTAAGTTAACTAGAGATGGGTCGGGTCGGGTCAGATTTTCGGTCCACCCGCACCCGACCCGAAAAAACATACCCGCCACCCGATCCGACCCGAATTTAGGGTGAAAATAATCCGACCCGACCTGATTTTTAAGCTTTAAAATCTGACCCGACCCAACCCGAATTATTAAAAAAATTAAATTTTAGGGACTTATTTGTAAAAAATAAAGTTTAGGAATCTAATTGTAAATAAAATAAATTTTCAGTGACCTAATTGTAAAAAAATTAATTTTAGTGACCTAATTATATAAATATATTTAAAGATAGATCATAATTGCAAATATCCCTAAAATATATATGAAAAAAAATTACATTATTAGTCTCGGGTCGAATCGGGTCGGATTTTTTCCACCCTAAACCCGAATCTGACCCGAAATTACCCTTAAAAAACTCGATCCAACACGACCCAAACCCAAATTTTCTTCAAAAAATCTGACCCATTTAGACCGGGTCAAGTCGAAACCCATCGGGTTCGATTTTCGTGCCCATCCCTAAAGTTAACTATATATATTAGTTAGTACTTAGTTGTAGTTAAGTAGAATTTATGTCGGTAAAAATATGTTTTAGTTATAGTTAGTTAGATGTAGTTAAATTTATATAGGTATAAATATGTTATATATATACACTTAATCAGTCAATAAAGTATGCGAAATTTTACTTTTTTTATAAAAGTTTATGATTTATTTTTACATAATTTGATATAAGAAGTTGCTTTTAGGTATGTACAAGCGAATACATTTTGAGTGGTGGGTGTGGGGATGTATTTAAGAATATACCTACGTGGGCGGGTGCGAATTTGAAAATTATACCCACAATGAGTGATGGGTAAGTGGTAGATATAAAAATTTTAGGTGTGTATGGGTATGAGAGAGGGGGTATCCACACCGCCCATTTGTCATCCCAACTATCGGTTAAAAGCATCTTAATTTTAGGATTAACGAATTCAGTTTAAAGCGTATGATTGGGTTTAAGTATAACTATTTAAAATTTATGAATAGGAGAAATTATATTATGGGTAAGTCTTACCACATAGGATATAAGACCAACCAATTAAAATTTTACATATCATTAAATAATTAACATATCATTTCCTATAATCCATGCCATCTCTAATTTTTTATAATTTTTCAACCCTAATTATTAAAATTAAAATAATATAAAAATAAAAGTCAAACACGCCAAACACCCCACACCCGCCCCATCTCTTTCTTTTTTAATTCTCCGTTGTTGTTTTCTTTAGATAAACTTAGTATTGGATCTAACGAAAACACTCCATCGTCTCTTTCTATTTCAATTCTCCATTATTTTCTTCTTCTTTTTGGATCACTTCTTTATCTTTCTCGACAAATTTAACATTAGATCTAACGAGAGTTTCAGTTAATTTTAAGTAAGTATTATATATTTATTTTATTTATTTATATGCTTTCAACTCTATTAGATCTACGAGGGTTTCTATAAATTTCAGAATTGAATCTAATTAGAATTTTAATTTGATCTAACAATTATATTGGGTTTTAGTCTGTAATCTTGTTATCTCACTGTAATCTTGATGTGGAGTGGTACCAACAGAAGAGAACAAGATTATAAACTAAAACCCAATACAATTGTTAGATCTAACTAAAATCCTAACTAGATTCAATTCTGAAATTTATAGAAACCCTTATTAGATTTAATAGAGTTAAAAGTATATATATAAATAAATAAATAATATTTACTTGAAATTAACTGAAACTCTCGTTAGATAAAATGTTGAACTTGTCGTGAAAGATGAAGAAGTGATCCAGAGAGAAGAAGAAAACAATGAAGAATTGAAATAGAAAGAGACGATGGGGTGTTTTCGTTAGATCCAATACTGAGTTTGTCAAGAAAGATGAAGAATTGATCCAGATAAAAAAAAAGCATAAAGATAATTTTCACCCTTAACGTTTATAATTTTTGTCATTTGGGCCCCTATTTTTTTTTAGATAAATTTAACCCTTGACCTATGTTTTTTTAACAAATAACTCATTTTTTAACTACCATTATAACTGAACCGTTAAAAATTTAATAATGGTAACATATCATATATGTAATAATATATTTTAAATGACATATAATCTAACCTATTAAATATATACATATATATCGAATATAATTTCATTCTAGTATAAAATATAAAAAATTTAAATTTAAATAAAATATTAAAAATTAATTAAATACAAAACAAAAATTTACTAAATATTCTCAATCCTAACTAAACTAAAATATCTTTATAAACCCTAAAACTCTGATTTAGATTAAAACTAAAATACCTAAATTCTAAACTAAAATAATAAAAATTCAATTGATTATTATCAAAATTCTTTATCTTTGATTCACCGGTAACAAACTATACAAAACTCTTTCTTTTCGGATTATGTTCATACATTGTTAGATAAAATTTTGATTTTACTATAGTTAAGGTTGAGAATATTTAGTAGCCTTTTGTTTTAGATTTAATTATTTTTTAATAACTAAAAAATTAATTTTTAATATTTTATTTAAATTTTAATTGTTTTATATTTTTAGATTAAAATAAAACTATATCTCGCGTTTATGTATTTGATATACTAGATGTTAAGTCATTTAAAATATATTATTACATATATATGACATGTCATCATTATTAAATTTTTAACAGTTCAGTTATCATGCTAGTTAAAAAATGAGTTATTTGTTAAAAAGATAAAGGTTAAGGGCTAAATTTATCTAAAAAAATGAATAGATATCAAAATGACAAAAATTATAAACGTTAAGGGTGAAAACTATCTTTATGCCAAAAAAGAAAACAATGAAGAATTGAAAAAGAAATAGATGATGGGATGTTTTGTGTTTTTGACTTTTATTTTTGTATTATTTTAATTTTAATAATTAGGATTAAAAAATTATAAAAAATTAAAGATGACATGGATTATAGAAAATGACATGTTAATTATTTAATGATATAAAATTTTAATTGGTTTATCTTATATCCTACGTGTGAGACTTGCCCATAATATAATTTCTTTAAAAGATAGAAGAAATTTTAAAAAATTAAAAAAAAATAAATACTAAAATTATAAAAATTTAGAAGATATATTTTAGAATTAGGTTATTTGTTAGGGTACACATGGCAAAAATTACATACACATAGCATTTTTCTCTAATAAAATAAGAAAAATTATCATGGGCATATGATGTTTTGCCATGTACACCATAATAAATGACTTAAATTATGAAATATTATCTTTAATTTATTGTTTTTTTGATTTTATTCTCCCAATCTCCTATATATCTAATGGAATTAGGGATGACATTTTGATTCGTTTCCATCGGGTCTCGATCGAACCTGATCGGGACAGGAGGTTTCTTATTAAAAAACAGATTCGGGTCGAGTCGGTTTTAAGATAAAAATTTTCCAACTTGACCTGACCCGATATATTATATATTTTATATTTTTATATATAATATTTTATATTTTTATCATTTTTTTGAGTCGAGTTGAATGTTTATTAAGGTTTTTTATTAAAATATTAGAATCGAATCAGGATCAGATTTTGATTTTTATAATATTGAGTCGGAATTTGAATGACCAAGAACCTGACCCGACCTGTTTCATCTCTAAATAGAACCCAAAAGTCAATAGAATTGCACTAGAATACTATTTATATAGTATCAACTTTTGGATAATCTCCGATAAATTTATTAATTATATTCTTTTTTGAAATATTTAAAGATACAAAAAAAAACAAAGTAAAATAATAAAATACACATGCATCATGATAAATAAAACTAATAAAAAGAGATCCACTGATTAGTCTAGTGATCAAAGATACTTGTATTGTATTCTTTTATCTTATATAGATCCGAATCCTAATATGAAAAACAAATATAACCTCTCTACTTAATAAAAAAATAAAATTAATAAAAATCTAAAAGAACCAAATTAGAACATTTATATAAATAAATTATGTATATAAAAAAACATTGGTTTTGTTTATAAAGTATTCTTTATATATATATATATATATGGATTCCACATTTTCATGTTGTTCTTTTTGACCTACACGACCTTCAATTGGACTCTTTCAAAAATTTTATTTTATTTTTTGTCAACAGTACACGTGTAGGGGAAAACATGTACTTATAAAATAAACAATAAATAAAGTAAAAGAGTAACAATAAATCTTAGACTATTAAAAGAAATACCAACAAATCATAAATAAAAGTAAAATAATGCACATTTATTTATTTATTTTAAATATTAAATAGTTATTCAAACTATAATACTTAATAAATGTCTAATATTTTCAATATTATTGAAATAAGTGTATGTTATTAACGTCCACTAATTTTCACGATTATCTCACTTTTTAAAATTTTAAAATATATTTAAAATAAAATTTTAAAAAAATCTCAAATTAACCTTTAAATTTAAAATTTTTAACACCCCAAATCCCTAAATCTCCTAGAATTTGATCATTCTCACTAATATTGATCGCATTTATACGTTTCAGTCTAAACTCAAATTTTAAAATTCGAATTCATTAATTAGAATTTAAAATTTTTATATGTTATAACCTAAATTTAAACTTAAAAAATTCTAATATCTAATTTTAAATATTACATTCTAACTATAAATATTCTATTTAAACTTATAAACCATAAATTTACATATAATTTTTTTACCTTAAAAAACCGGACTCGCTGATTCGGCCTACAAAAGTGTCAGCCGCCATAAACAGTAACCCATTTACTCTCTTTTTTAGCGGGAAAGAAAACCCTAAAATTTGTGAATTGAAAGCCAATTTTCCCGCCAAGGTAAAAACCCGGGCACGGGCAGAGCCACCCAAAAAGCAGGGGCGGCGGGGAAATCAAAATCTGTGGTCATTATTTGTACGGATGTGTTGAAAATTGTTTTTGAGTAAAGCACACAAATAGTCACTAAATTATGGAAAATTAATTATTTTGATCATTAAAATTTAAAAGTAATAAAACGATCACTAAATTTATTTAACAGTTACAAATAGATACGAAGTCATAAATTTATCTAAGGGATGACATTTTCTTGAACAATATATAAGAAGAATTAATTATTATAAAGAGATATTAAATTATTTATAAAAAGATAACAATTATATATTTTTAAAATTTTTATATACGATTTATATAATCAATTTGATAGAATTTAATGATTATTTAAAATATTTTGATAAATTTAATGTTTATTTTATATTAATTTAATAATTATTTTATAGTTTTTAGATTTTAATGACCAAAATGATATTTTTCTCGTAGTTCAGACATTATTTATGTAATTTACGTTTTCTCAATGCTTTATAGAATCTCAAGTTCTTAGGATTCCTTTATTCTTTATGTACATTGGATTCTTTCCCCATTTTTATCAACTTTGATTTTTGGACCAAAATTATTATTTTTTATACATTAATTGCTGAATTCTTTGAAAAAAAAAACAAATTCTTGTAAAGTGTGTCAATTAATTATTACGATGTAAAACCGATGGGAATTAATCTAAATAATAAGTAGTTTAATTTTATTTAAATAGATTTAAAGTTTAAAATATTGTATATGTAAAAAAAAATTGTTAAAAAAATAATTAATTAAAATTAAATATTTGATATAAATCTATTCAAATTAAAAAATAATAAAAAATCATTATGAAGTAGTCGTAAAGCTTGACTCGATTCGAAAAAATCGAATAACTCGACCCGTTTTGACTTGACTCAAAATTTCATTGACTCGACTCGATTTAAAAAAAAATAAATAAAATTTGAGTTATAAAATAAAAATTTGAATAACTCGGATAACTCGAAATTTTTAATAATTAAAGTATTAATTTTTAAGTTTGAGATAAATTTTTCATTTTTTTATAATATATATATACATTGATATATAAAAATATAAAGAAATATTGTTACATATGAATATATACATATATGCATATCTTATATAATTAGAGAAAATCGTTTAAATTGAAATCAAATCATACTATAACATGATAAATAATTACAATTAAATATTTATAAGAACTCGAAAACTCGACTCGACTTGAATTTTTTAAATAAGAACCGAATCGAAAAAAAATTCAAATAAAATTTAAATTGTAAAATATAACTCGTCAACTTAAATAACTTAAAATTTTTTAACTCCCGTCAATGAATAGTTACCCCTAGACGTAGAAATGTACAAAGTCACTCAAGAAAATAATTAGCCCACATTTATTAAGCTAATATTAATGTTTTATTTTTCAAAAAATGTTATAAAAATTATACTATTATCATTTTCTTTTCATTGAAATTACTTCTTAAGTTCAAAAGTGTTTAATATTTAAAACGGTCTAATTTTCAAAATAATTAAAATATAGTACTTTTTAGAAAGAAATATAGTTTTTTTAAGGTATAAAGATAATTTTAACCCTTAACGTTTATAGTTTTTGTTGTTTTGGCCCTTATTTTTTTAGGGATAAATTTAGCTCTTAACCTATATCTTTTTGACAGATATCTTATTTTTTAACTAGCTTGATGACTGGACCGTTAAAAATTTAACGATGATATATATATGGAATATAATTTTAAATGATATTGAATGTAATCAATCAAATACATATATATATGGAATATAATTTTATTCCAATATAAAATATAAAACAATTAAAATTCAAATAAAATATTAAAAATTAATTAATTCTAAAATAAAAAAATTATTAAACATTCTTAATTCTAACTACGATAGAATCAAAATCTCATCTTAAAAAATATAAACACAATTCGAATAAAATTTTAATTTTATCATAGTTAGGGTTAAAAATGTTTAATAATCTTATATTTTAGAATTAATTAATTTTTAATATTTTATTTAAATTTTAATTGTTTTATATTTTATATTGGAATAAAATTATATTCTCTCTCTATATATATATGCATTTGATAGGTTACATGCCATGTAACTTAAAATTATATTTCATATATATATATATATGTATAATCATTAAATTTTTAACGGTTCAGTTATCAATCTAGTTAAAAAATAAGATATTTGTCAAAAAGATATAGGTTAAGGGTTAAATTTATCCCCCCAAAAAATAAGGGTCAAAACTACAAAAACCGTAAAAGTTAAGGGTTAAATTATCTTTATGGCTTTTTTAAAACAATACCCTCATTTTTCATATATTTTTTAAAACAATACCCTCATTTTTCATATTTTGTAATCAAATATATTTTTAATGTATCTTTAATCTAGATATTTTAAACATATATTTTTTTAAAAAAAATAATTAATATTATATTCAAAAACACTTTTAACCCAACAACAATAAAAAACCAAGGTTAATAAAATTCTTATAATTAATATTTATTTAATTTTTAAATTAAATTTAATAAATATAATTAATTACGTTGATAAACTTTAAAACTTTAAACCATAAACATTAAAACCATAAACACCGAACGATTGTTTCTATTCAATAAACAATATTAATAATTTTAATCCCTTTACTTTACTCCCTAAAGTTATTATTTTATGTACTAATAATTATTTTTTTTTCATAAACATACTTAATTTATTTTAAAAATTAAAATTTAGTTCTAAAATTCTATATATATATATATTTGATCAGTTATATTTCATATTATTTAAAATTATATTCTATATATATATCATGTTAAATTTTTAACGATCCAGTCATCAAGTTACTTAAAAAATAAGCTATTTGTCAAAAAGATATAGGTTAAGGGCTAAATTTATCCCAAAAAAGAATAAGGGCCAAAACGACAAAAACTATAAACGTTAAGGGTTAAAATTATCTGTATGCCTTTTTTAAAATTGAGGACCAAAATTGTACATGTGATAAATATAAGTGTCCATTGCTCTACTACTTTTTTCGTTGTCAGATCAGCTAGCCATCAATATTTAACGATAACAAGCGATTAAGTGATAAAAAATTTACACTTAAAAAATATAAATGACTTTACTGATCGTTTTTAAAATTTAATAACTAATTTTATATTAAAATATTATAAATAACCGTCTAATAATTAACTTTTATTTTATTTTAATTTTGGATTGTAAAAAAAGACGTACTATAACGAGAGGACGCTGCTCAATTTAGGGTCATAGTATATTATTGACTTCTATGTATTATGGAAAATGATAATTATGTAGGGATTATTATTTTATATACGGGCAATGTTTTTTTTTTTTTTTATTTCTATAAGTATTTAATTAAGAAAATATAGTTTAATATTTTAGTGAATAAGTTTAAAATTTAGGGTTTGTAATTAAAATTTAAGAGTTAGGGTTAAGGTTTATATTTTAGGGTAATATGATTAAGGATTTAGATTTTAATCTATAAACTTTAAAATTTAATCCTAAACCTAAAATTCTATCAATAATCTCTAAATTTAATATTATATTTAAACTCTTATGAATACGCTTATGAATAAAATAATTACGGTTTATATACAGAGACAACACTAAATAGATAGACAAACAACCTATGCTCATACAATTTTTTATATAAATTATATTTATTTTATAATTTATATTTAAAATTTAAAAGTGATGGACAAATTTATAAATAAAATAATTTTAAAAATAAATAAATAAAAAGATAAATAAATAAAGGCATAAAGATAATTTTAACCCTTAACGTTTATAGTTTTTGTCGTTTTGGCCCTTATTTTTTTTTGAGATAAATTTAGCCCTTAACCTATATCTTTTTGACAAATAGCTTATTTTTTAACTAGCTTGGTGACTGGACCGTTAAAAACTTAACGATGATATATATAGAATATAATTTTAAATCACATGGAATATAACCTATCAAATACATATATATATATATAGAATATAATTTTATTCTAATATAAAATATAAAACAATTAAAATTAAAATAAAATATTAAAAAATAATTAATTCTAAAATAAAAGATTATTAAACATTCTTAACCCTAATTACGATAAAATCAAAATCTTATTCGAATTGTGTTTATATTTTTTATTATATTTTTTTATATTTTTTATATTTGAATTGTGTTTATATTTTTTTTATTATATTTATTCTAAAATAAAAATATAAATACAATTCGAATAAAATTTTGATTTTATCGTAGTTAGAGTTAAGAATGTTTAATAATCTTTTATTTTAGAAATAATTAATTTTTAATATTTTATTTGAATTTTAATCGTTTTATATTTTATATTAGAATAAAATTATATTCCATATATATATATATTTGATAGGTTACATTCCATATCATTTAAAATTATATTCCATATATATATCATCGTTAAATTTTTAACGGTCCAGTCATCAAGCTAGTTAAAAAATAAGCTATTTGTTAAAAAGATATAGGTTAAGGGCTAAATTTATCCCAAAAAAAGAATAAGGGCCAAAACGACAAAAACTATAAACGTTAGGGGTTAAAATTATCTTTATGCCATAAATAAATTTCATCCTTATCTCTTGATAAATCTAAAACCCGTGACCTAATGAAAATAAGGAAACAAATATGAACACTTACCTATTCATTTAAAAAAAAACTTAATATGGTCCATTATAATATTTATTTAGTTCTACTAATTAATTTTGCTTATAGTTTTTTTAATTATAAAGATGTACGAGAATCTTATCCACTATCTACACACATATACTTAGAATGAAAACCCTAATTTTATAAAACTTGTTTTGAGTAGGGGCAGTTCAAAAATTTTGGGGTTCTATACAATTTATTAAAACGTGGTCTTTAAAAGTAATTGTCTATAACTCACTAGTTCTAAAACTGTGACTCTTAGAAGTAATTATCCCTTTTAGGGGTACATGTACAGTCGTTTTTATTGCGTTTGTTCAGAATTTCATTGATTTTATAGAAACAGTAGTAATAGGAATAAACATTAAAACTCTAGAATCAATTATCACATTTAACAAACAATTATAACATTTTAACAATTATAACGTTTTAACTATTATAACTCATATTTTTTAAGATCATTTTTAAAATTTTTACAGTGAATTTCAAAATTAACATAATTTAATGAATATAATTTATCAAAATTTTGGGTCTCTATTTTTTAGGAGCCCTATACGACCGCTCTTATTGCGTTTGTACAGAACCCCATTGACTTTAAGTACATTTTGATTATTGTCCATTTAATTAAGAATATTATGCGTTTAAACATGTTTAAATTCACGTTCTATTTTTTATTTACTTACAGTGATTACAGTAGTATCCGTTCTTTTTATATGTTTAAATAATAATAATATCAATCAAATAAATAATAATCTTAATATGCATTTAGATTAGCTTTTGGTCCATTAGACAAAGGTATATGAACTATTAAGATTAATTAAAAAATGAGAAGAATGTCACTGAAAAATACAAGAATAATCTTAGTAATTTATTATCCTCGTTCAATTGTCGAAAAAGTGTTAAAGTAATTGGTATTGTTTAGTAATTAACAGATAGTTGATAGTTGATAACGGTTTACATTAATATTAATTAGATTTATAAAATTATTTTTAATATAATATTATTGAACATATTTGAAAGATTTATGTATTAGTTTATTATTTATATAATTATTTTAATATAATTTAATTTATTATTAAATTTAAATAATCATATAAATATGTGAGAATGAAAAAAATAGAGGATGGAGAATTAAAATATAAAAATATTAAATTTAAATTATTTGAAGATTTTTTAGTAATTATTAAGGTTAGAAGAGTGGTTATAACTCTTATACTAAACCTCTAATTCCAAAATTTTCGCATTAGAAGTTTTTTTATATAATTAAAGATATAACATTAGTTTATTATTTTAATCCGCTATTTATCAAATATCTTAATTAACGGATTTAAATGATTAGATCTTAAATTTTAGCTCAAATTATTGTATACCAACCATCACCGTTGCATTTTAAATGCTTTTTTTATCATTCAATTAATTAATTTTAAAAGTAAAAATTTTAAATTAAGGATATTTACTTATTTTTCAAGTAAAAATACCCTTATTAGCTACTTTTAATTCTAAATAATCCAAAAACTTGTAAAATGCAATACTATGCGGAAGGATCTCAACCATAAATATACACACGCGAGAGTTAATGATTCTCTTATATATATAAAATTTAATTATTTCTGTACTATTTTTAAATTGTTGGATAAGAGTAATAAATAATTAAAATTATTTTTTATTTTTTAAATTTTAATCTTTAAATTTTTTATCGTTGATCTCAATCATCCATCTAACTTCATCCAATGGTCTAAAAAACATGTAAAAGTTTTAAGTTTTACATTCCGTAAGATAATTATTTTCATATATGATCCTCTTACGGTATATAAAACTTAAAAGTTTTGTAACTTTTTAGATCGTTAGATGAAGTTAATTGGATGTATAAGATTAACAATAAAAATATATAAGATTATCACATAAAAAATCTTGGTTATTAGTTACTTTTATCTAACGCTTCAAAAAGAATATAAAAATAATTGAATTTTACATGGTGTAAATGGATCCTAACTATAAAGTAATGAGTTAATCTGAGTCATTTATTTCAGTCATTTAACGATCCCAAAAACGTGTAAAACAAAGAGTTTTACATTTTTTTGGATCGGTAGATAATTAAAATGGATGACTCAGATTAATAGTTATTTATGTAAAGATTATCACTTAGGAAAAAGTAAGGAGTTAATCTGATTTGTCCGTTTCAATCATTCAACGATCTAAAAATCGTGTAAAAATTAAATAGTTTTACATCGGGTAACTTGATCTTATATCTTAATATTTGAGATATGATTAAATTACACTGTGTAAAACTCTTTAAGATTTACATTTTTTATTGTTAGATGATTGAAACGAATGACTCAGATTAATAGTTGTTTATGTGAAGATTATCACTTGGGGAAAAAAGTATGAAACTAATCTGAGTGTTTTGTTTCAATCATCCAACGATTCAAAAAAATTTATAAAACTTGATCTTATCTCTCGATATTTTATTTATTTTACAACCAAAATGTATATATTTTTTATTAAAAAATATTTTGATACATAATCATATATAAACTTTAATTTATACAAATATCTAAAAATTTAGGGTTTTTGGGATTTAACATACAAGATATATAATTTAAGATTTATGGTTAAAATTTAAAGTTTAAGTTTTAACATATTAAAGTTTAAGATTTAAGTTTTAAATTTTATAAAAAATTATATAATTTTTTAATATATCTTACGTATCAAAATATAACCTAATAAAAATCGATATTCACCTAATAATTGAATGAAATTCCCAAAGTGGAATACCAAATGGTGCCCTAATCTCAAATTAACCAATTCAATCACCTCAGTATGTAAAAATGGCAACCAACCATATCAGAAACTAAAAGTTGTTCATTTCAAAACTTTCAAGAGCATATCAAACTTAATAAATTCAAGTACATTTCCAACATAACTAGCATTGTTCCAACAAGAAACAAAAACATTGAATCAAAACCCATAGCATACTCAAAATAGATGAACATTTACCACTTAAAACCTCCTACCGGGTCCACCTCCACGGCCGAATCCGACCTGAGGAACAATAGCAACCGGGTCAACCTTGACGAGCCCAGGGATATCAGCCATCCCGAGAACCGAAAGCATATCGAGTGTTTCCTTATCGACTTCGATTTGGTCGACCTTGATAGCCGATTCATCGGGGACGAAATCCATGCGACGCTCACGCTCTTCCTCTTGAAGCTTGAGGGAAATGCCGCGAACAGGACCCTTCTGGATCCGTTTCATCAAATGGGTGGAGAAGCCAGCGATCTTGTTGCGTAGCCGCTTGGATGGAATGATGGCGACTTCTTCGATGATCTTCTTGTTGGTGTGGAAATCGAGGGTCATGCGAGAGTAGTACCTCTCGATCACCTGACGGGAAGATTTCTTCACTGTTTTGGTACGGACACGGCCCATTGTTTGGATCTGTTGACGGCGATACTTACCGGCTGGCTGGAGTTTGGTGGGAGTGGAAGAGAAAATGGGGAGGCTAGGGTTTTCAGAAAGCAAAATTAGGGTTCATATTGATATATATATGTGTGTGGATGTAATTTGTTGGGCCTTTTTCAGTTCAGTGTAAGTGTTTATGGGCTTTAATAATTCTATTTATTTTTGGATAAGATCCGGTTATACGATTTTTGATCGTTGGATGAAAAAAATGAACGATTGAGATTAACAATAAGTTATATAAATAGTATTATTCGGGAAAAATAAGAAGTTTATCTCCATCATCTATTTTTTTATTCAACGATCTAAAAATTTGTAAAACTATTAGTTTTATATTCGATGGAACTAGATCCTAACTCTTTATTTTTTATTTTACATATAATTTTTAGATAGGTTCCTCTGAAATGAAGTATTCTAAAAATAAAATTATATATTTTTATCGAGACAATTTTCGCAATCACTTTTAAGTTTAAAAAATATTTGACCAAAAAGTTTGTATGTTTTGAAAAGATAGAGTCGTTATCATTTATTTCGGATTCAGGATTAGAGGCAGAACAAAATATAAATATTTAAAATTAAAAAAAAATTATATATATGAGAATAATTATGAAAAAAAAGGTTAGCTTTTAAAGTGACATGTTATAATTTTTTTTTCTCTTTTATAATATTTTTTAGGTTTTCTCTCCTTGTTGTCGTCGTTCTTCATCTCTTTTGCTTTGTAATCGGTGATCGATAATTAATTTTATATTAGTTGTCGATCGCCGAATTTATTATTATTCTTGTTCTTTTATTTTCTTATATGTTAATAAGAATCTTTGCCTTCATGATAAGCGTTTCATCTGTCCTTGTGACTCTTTTTTTTGTGTGTGATTATTTTATCTGTCCTTGTGGTATGATTCAGCATACCTTAGCAGCCAATTGTTGCAGAGATTTAAATCGGCACTAGTTTCTGATTATGATTTTGTCGGTGGTTATTGATGGTTAGATCCCTACTCGGTTGATGATTGTGTACCGATATAATCAGTCATGGGTAGCGGAATATTCTGCCTGATGGTTTAGATCGCTCACCACTCCTTATTCACTTGTTATGTGTCTCGATTAGACA
This sequence comes from Abelmoschus esculentus, assembly GCA_035048815.1. NCBI lineage: Eukaryota > Viridiplantae > Streptophyta > Magnoliopsida > Malvales > Malvaceae > Abelmoschus > Abelmoschus esculentus. The sequence continues at coordinate 1,973,912 of JAUCBN010000026.1, read as the reverse complement.
GAGACAAAGAGATTCAGGAAGCTTCAGAATTTTGATGGTATGCTCATCTCCATAGAAAATATTTTTTTTTTATTTTTTTGGTTTTTCAAATTCATTGTAATTATAATATTTTCTATAGATTTAATAAAAATTCAATGACAATTATAAAAAATCACTTTTTACGTAATTTTTTTAAAAAATTAAATAAAAAAACAAAATTTTAATATTTAAAAATTTCATTAATTTAGTTTTTTTTACGATATTACCAAAGCAAGTGACTCATTGGATCGAAGGAATAGTTATATAATTGTATTTTTGCCATAAACTGTTTTTTTAGAATAATATAACATCTTTTTTTGGAGAAAAACAAAGACTAAAATGACAAATTTTAAACATGGATGGTTAGATTTATTAAAATGTTTTGAATTATAACTAATCTAATACATTATATAAGTTTTAAGGACTATATATGTTATTATACTACTAAATCATACCACTATTCTCGTCTAATATTTAATGACTAATAACTTATTTATAATAATATTTTAATTAAATTACATGTTTTTAACAAGACTTAACTAAAAAATAGATATCTAATTATTTTTTTTTCTAAAATAAGTGGTTAATGTATTTTTAGCTGAAATAAGTATCTGAATTATTTTTTTTTGAAATAAGTGCTTAATGTTTCATTCCATTAATGTTTTAAGGTAACACCGTTAAAAAAAAATTTATTTTTTCAAGTGAATCTTTACTTGAAAAAATTATTTTTAAAATGAATTAACAATAAATATAAATGAATATTCACTTAAAAATATGATATAAAAAACAATTGATTTTATAAGAAACTTACCTGTAATATAATTTTTCTAAATGCTGGGATTTTTTAAATGAATATTTTATTTCTTAAAGGATTCTGTATCGTTCTTTGATATACATAAACACAAAATGGCTCTTTCGCGATGGTCGAGGGTGAGAACGAGAGCTGTGAAAGTTGGGAAAGGTTTATTAAATAACTATAAAACTTTAGTCACTTATTTTATTAAAAAATATATAATTTAAGTATTTATTTATAAATTAAAATAATTTTTGACGAGTTTATTTTAAAATATTAATAAAATAAAATTTTAGATATTTATTTTAATAAAAAAGAATATTTATTTCAGAAAAAAAATGATTTAGACATTTTATTTCCGTTAAAATATATATTAGACACTTATTTCAAAAAAATGTATAGTTTAGATATTTATTTCTTAGTTAAACCTTGTAACAATTATGCGTGATGAGTTCTTATTATCTCGAAAGCCAGATAGAATCATGGTCAATCAAACTCGGATATTAAAAGTATATAAACGGGTTAGATCGGTACCCAATTAATATTTTTTTATATATTTTTTAAAAGTACATAATATAGAAAGAATTTAAAGATTTAAATTTAGTTTTGAGGTAAAAATATTAAAAAATATAAAATAAAATATAATTTAAAATATAAAATATATTAAAAGTTATCGGGTTAGATCGGATACCTGATAAGAAAAAACTTTCAACCATGTCTCAACTTGTGTTCCATAAAGTTACTGGATCGGGTATCCAATCTAAAAAATTAAAAATCTTTAAAATATCTATTTATTTTATAGCAAGTAAACAAATAATCGAATAAAGTTAATCGAATCTGATAATTCAAAACACACCTATAATTGTGTGCAGTGAAACTTGTTTCTCATGCAGAGCCTGAGGTCTCCAAGTCACCCCCTACGTGTCTCCACGTTGCACTCATATCTTCCTCTATAAAATCCCACACCGACTCCATACTAACTCAGACTACTCTTCTTCATCTTCTTTAATTTGCCACTTCAAACTTAAAGATCCTAACCAGTTTTCATCAATGGCAGACCGTGACCGCCCTCTCCACGCCCAAGTCCACCCACAGCACCGATTCGACCAGGTTGTTCGTGGAGAAACTGGGAAGCGGATAGGAACTGGGACCGGAAAGAAGAACTATCAATCCGGTGGACCGTCAACAACCCAAGTTCTAGCCGTTCTCACTCTCCTTCCTATAGGGGGAACCCTCCTCGCATTAGCCGGTTTAACCCTAACCGGTACCGTCATTGGCCTAACCCTGGCGACACCACTCCTTGTCATCTTCAGCCCTGTACTCGTCCCCGCAGCCATCTCCGTTACAATGTTGGTGGTTGGTTTCTTGTCGTCGGGTGTGTTCGGAGTGACAGGGCTGTCATCGCTCTCTTACGTGTTTAACCGCTTGAGATGTGCGACGTCCACAAGCAGCAAGCAGTTTGAGACGGAGTGGGCCAAGAGGGGCTTCCAAGATATGGTTGGGTATGCCGGTCAGAAGATGAAGGAAGCTGGGGAGAAGACGAAGGAAGTTGGGCAGAAAATGGAGAACAAAAGCTATGATCAGGGTGTTCGAGCTTAGAGTTTTCAAACGTATGTTACTTTGGTTGCAAGTAAAATCCACGTAATTACTTACTGTTTTTTTTAATATGCTAAGGTTGTCTGTGCTATTTTCATGCATGTTGAATTTAGCCTTGTACTAGATGTTGGGTTGGATAATAAAATGTGTTATATATTGCGGTACTTTTTGTATGTTCTTTTTTTTTGACAAAACATAAATTTTACCTAAAAAAAGTTGGAGACTTTAGAGGAAATTAAGACAATGCAAGACTGAAATGGAACTCGGTTCCCAAAACTATCACAAATGACCATCATACAACTTGCCGTTCAAATAACTGTTAAACCATATGGTGGAAAATATAGTACCAGTCATGAAACAAGATAAAACTAGAAGGAAAAAAAAGAAGAAATTCAGCTATGGAGAATGAAAGACTCTTGAAAATTGGAGAGTTTCAACAGATTGAATAGTTCACTTCACTGTACAAATCCGGAAAAACAAGCCCCGGTCCTCAACTTGTGTCGCCTTTAGGTGATGACTCTTTCATGCTAGATGTTGGGGATGGACTCTGCTCTGAAACTACAGCCAATTCCATGTGCTCAGATAAACTCTTTCCATGGACTTCTTGGGCAATGCTGCAAGCTGATTTTTCTTCGGTCTGTCCTTCGGCTTCGGATTCTAAAGGTTGCTTTGGTGTGGAAGATGAAGTTCCTTTGCTGAGAGGGTTAGTGTTAGATGTCAGCCACTTAAACTGCAAATTGTTCCCTTGCCAGCATTTACCGTTTGTGTAAGCCCTCTCTGCCGATTGGCGTGTGCTGTAAGTTATAAGGGCTGAGCAATTCTTCAATGGCTCTGATCTGATATCATCGTTGTTATCTTCGTTTTCCGCATCTTGTAGCTCCACAGAGACAAGGTCTCCATGTTTTAAGAAGTGCTCCTTCAAAACAGCAACCTAGTTGACAACCAGATACGAGTTTATGTCATTAAAACATCATTTTCAGTTAGAATTTTCGGTAAGTTCAAGGGCTAAGAACACGAGCTACCTAACAACAAAATTCCTACAACACCATGCAACAAGATAGTATCATATACAGTGTCTGGCAAGGCAAGTTCAAAATTTTCCTATGTTTTTCCATGTATTTGGAAGGTCCTTGAAGGGTCATATCCCTTATACACACATCCATATATATACGTTTGGAGGTGGATATTTCAAGAAAAATAAAGAATCAGAGCAATAATATAGTTACACTATTGAGAGTTTCTTTCAAAAGAACATACAAAAAGATTATAGTTAAATTTTCATGTGCAAGAAAACAGAGTTCTCTAATCATTATCAAATAGCCCAATTTCACCTTTGGAATAAATCCGTCGAGATAAAAATGGGAGTAAATATAATTTTCTCATACGAGGAAAAGGAGAGAGGGAACTCACATCTGCAAAACCAGAAGGCAATGGCGGGATAACTCTAAAAGCACTAGGTCGGTTGTCTAATTTGTATTTGTTCGTCAGGAGTGGATGCCTAATAGGTGCAGATAGATGAGGCTTAAGGGACTGCTGCTTTGAGCTCGTAGATTCCTGCAATGCCATGGAGGTACTCAGTTTTGGACTTCCAAACACAACATTCTCCGTCGATTTGTTCTTATCGGTCATCCCAATTTCAGGGGAAATAGGAATCGAAGCTTTTGCAGGATCAGCTGCAGTTCCCACCTTTTGCCTCTTAGAAGCTGGTTCAGTCGGTACATCTCCCTTGACACCACTAGACTGCAAAAGGTTGAAATAGAATCAAAAGTTAAACCTGCATAAAACACGGGGATAACAACCTGCATATTCGTTTTAAAACACTCATTTTCTGTTCCATCATTATCTCTCAACTCATGTCACATGTATATGTAATCAAACTATTAAAAAATAAAAGGCATGCATGTTTGACGTCGGTTAGGAAAATACCAACAGTGAAGTTTTTCACATCACTTGGCTACAGAATTCTGCATCATTCAACAATACCATAGAAACATGCAATTTCCTAACTTGATTTCAACATAACAATTCTTGCAACATGTAAAATATAATCAAGAAGTGCATATCAAGGTGAACATAAAATAAAGAAAGTTCTTGGTACTTGTTTCTTAAGTTTGTCCAACTGGAGCCGGAAATTGTGCCGCTTCTGCTCTAGCATTTCTTGCTTCTTGCGTAGCTCCTCTTTCATTTGCTCCAGAGTCTCTAACTTTTTCTGCAATGGAGGTGGAACCTGGGGACCATTCATACTGACTGGTTTAGGGGTGTTCAGAGAAGCCACACCACCCCCATGGACAACATTATTCATCTGAGCAACAGGTTCAAGATTATCCCTTCTTCTGTCAGCAACAGGTTGAGCTTGAATTGCAGAAGCTGTTAGACCATGTGGAGTTACAGATACGCCATTGCCACATTTTATTCCATCAACAGGTATGTTATCCCGGTTAGCCCACCAAAGCTTAATAAATCGATTACCCATTACAGCATCAGGTGCCTTCAAAGCAGCTTCTGCCTCTTCCCTCCTTGAAAACTGGACAAAGGCCCGTTCACTATTTAATGGAATGTAAATGTTAATAACCTCTCCAAACTTACGAAAATGGGAAAAAAGAGCCTCTTGTTTGTTGCATTTCTGGGGAATCCCGTTGACAAACAGTGTATGAAGTGCCTTTTGAGTTGGTTTTCTGCTGCTACAAAAATCAATCTGTGACTTCAATGAAGAATCCCTAACTTTGGAGCCACCATCCTCACTGCTGATCCGCTTGACCTGACAGGAAGTGTCTTGAGAGCTAGGAAACACTCCTTGTGCTTCCTTGGTTTCATTCTCAAGAAGGTCTGATGGTATCGGATCAATTTTATCTTTTGTGTCTATTCCACTTCTGGAGCTACCAATTCTACCCCAAACAGGCAAATTTGTGCCCTGTGATCCGGTGCATTTAATTGGCAATTCATTATCAGTGCTATCATGTAACCTGCCAGGAGGATGATCAGAGATGTCATCATTTAGCAACGGTTCTGTTTCATTAATCTTAGGTGACCGTACTCTGGTCAGCGAAGCTGATGCGTCAGGGCAGTTGTTATTCCACAACGGTTGATCAGGATCATACAAATCACCATTTGCACTAGTAGAACCTGTATATGCACCATTCAAACCTATAGCATCCTCAGTCATTCCAGACTTGTTATGTTTGCTAGGCATACCCTTGCTGTTCATCAAAGTGGTTGGAGGAAGGCCTGAAGGTAGTGGCCCGGGTCCAGTAGGTTTTGCCAATATTTGCACACTTGGAACCGTGACAGGAAGGTTAAACTGTGACAGACTCTGCAAATCGGAAAAAGAAAGTTACCGTCAAGTCAGATACACATGGAATGCCTAGATGATTCAAGGTTAAAAGAACAAATTAAAGCCGAGCAAGGAACTTTCCTGCCAAGGCAATTTGGATGGAAAACAATATATATGAGAACTTTTCATAGAATTAAAATACTTAGAAAAAATGTAACAGCGAGGCTCAATTTAAAACCCTGCTTCTGGTTGTAGTGCAGCATATACCAACAAGCATTTAAAAGGTGTTAAAATGGGGAAAAAAACATTTTAAAAAAGAAAAATATTTGTGAGCAAACCTCCCTAGCTGGTCCTAGGTGAAATTACATTGCCACATGACACACACAGATACACTCATATATAAATATGTGTGTGTAGATCAATTTTGTAAAGGCTCATGGAAAACTCCATAAACCTATGCATGCCGAAATCAACATTGACATTAGCAAAATGCATACCTGAACATCTTCAACAACAATACGATTGACACCATGCTCCATTGGGCACATATCTCCTCTTAGACAAAATCCACGCTCCTCAAAGTCTCTGCAACGTTGGAGAGGAATGCCCATATTCAATGATGAATTCATCGGCGGCCTGAGCACCCCTTGTAAACCAATAGAATGGAGCGTATCAAGACCGCCATTTGGTATTCCTGTCATAAGCCCAAAGGCACTCCATGATGAGGCTTGTGCAGTTGGAATATTTGGCAATCCCCTTCCTGCAAAGAGACTTGGAGCAACTGATCCTGGCTGAACCATTTGATAAGCAATATCAACTGAGTTGAACCTAGAATCACGCTGATTCCAAGAAGTGTTATCCCTTCCTCTTCCCCGACCAGGACCAGAATCTCCACTGAATGTTTGGTTTGACCTAATTCTCTGGTTCATGTCCAAATGTCCTCGAGGAAGTGAAGCTAACCCAGGGCATTTTCTATCAAACTTAGATGTCAAGTCTTTTTCCAGAGGTAAACTGCAGGAATTTTTCCAGGTTTCACTTGCTTGAGATTCATTATGCCCGTTTTCAAAAGGTTTATTGCACTTACGGTATGGCCTCCTAAACAAATGATCTGTAGAATCTCTCTCTAATGGTTGAGAGCATTCATCCCGTCTACGATGCTTATGGTTGCGGTCATCATCTTCTTCATCACTAACTTCTTTCTCCTCTTGTTCACTTATGCAATCAGGAGGAGAAATAACACCAAGCTTAGGCGATGAGACTTTCAGCTCCATCAGACCCTTTTGAAATAGATGATAAATCTGCGTCCTTTTACAGCATACAAAGCTCTAAACTCTAACCAAATGCAGCAGTCAAGTGCCTACAGAAGAAATTTGAGGGAAAACATCAAAATAAAGGAGAGGGTTAAGGTAGGTAGTAACACCATAAAACAACATAGAAGAAAGCAATCTATGCAAAAAGCAAAATTAGATTGCAGACATTAAGGACATTTACATCACTGAATGCCTGGGGGGAAAAGCAACATTTTAACAATCAAGACAAATACAACTGTAAAAATTATTTATGTACACATTAAGGCAGAGATGTTAAATCCATAAACAAGCAATTCCATAAACTAATCAAGGTACTGCTTGCTTGATATCATGTTTATTCCTTAAGCAGATTAATCTATTTTTAACACAATTTCTAATGCACTTATCACAATAACCATATGTCCAAATGAATCATAGAACCCATAGTCCCAAAAAAACAAGTCAATTTTAAGGAAGCAAGGTTAATGAGATAGCCTCTACAAACAAGTTGATTACATTGTCAAATGCCTCAGAATGAAGTTTCTGATATTTCTATAACCTTATTTTCGATTCTAAGAATATTAAGTTTAAAGCAAACAAATTAAACTTCCGTAGCTTTATGACGAGTGGTTTCCATAGGCCCAATTCCAACATTCTAAGTCTCCAATTCAAATCCATCTATAAAATTGCAGAACAAATAAAAAAACAGATACACAGCTTTGCTTCTTTAGTCTCCATCAAGAACAATGCAAAACTTTGGATATCAATCTTCATTTTATATTTTCTAATTTCTACAAAAACAAATGACTCTTATAAACTACAATGATTCAATGAAACCTTATGCTCACTAAAACCTTCTTTCAAACGCCTAAAACTCATATTCACATTCACATAAATATTGACGAATCGAATATACCAATTAAACCAAATGCCATTATCAGAAACACCATTGAACATTGATGTGCATTTGTGATCCTTAAGCTAGTAACATACCTAAAAGTTGCAGAAAATAATTGAATACCTTTATGGAACTTCTTTTTCACTCAAAATTGCTTCTAAGTTATCGAAATTACACAACAAAATTTGGGATAACTGATTTCTTTCTTCTTGAGCATGAATTCTCATTCGTAACCAATAGAAAACAAGTTCAATAAAATCAATTCCCACTTGAACTATATTAATGCTGAAAAGGACAAAAAACTTGCACGCAAATATAGTCGAAAATCAAGCGAAAAAGATAGAGAAACAAACCCTAATCCGAAACTATTAAAAATATGCAAAAATGAACTCAAACTAAAGAAATTCCATGTAAATCCATTAACTTAGACGAAATTCATGTAATTAGGGAAAAATCAAAACAAAATTATCCATCTAGGTTTTGCAGGAAAATAAATCAATAAATGGAATTCACATAACAGTGGGAAAAAGAAATAAACAAAACTTACAGAATATTCTAGAAGAATAGAAGGAAGAATGCCTTCGGAGCTACCGTCTGATTCCGGATCCAATCCGACCGGAGTTGAAAACGAGAGAAGGTAAATTACGATGCGACGGAGGGCTATTTCTGGAAGATAGATAAGAGTGTCTGCCGGAGAGAGGAGGAGGGGGGGAATGGCATGGTCGTAATAAAGTAATAATCGAAGGGGTAGATTTTAATTCGGAGGTTGTCCCAAGGGGGAGAGATTTATGGGGAAGAAGAACGTGGGACAAAACTTATTCGAGGACGAAGTCGAGAAAGGGATATTTTCGTTTCAAGTCCCTATATTTTATGTGTATTTGTAAGCACAAAATTTCATTGTTTAATTTCAATAATTAGGGTTTATTTTTGGTTTAACCATTCTTATTCGATACGAGTATTAATTGAATTGAATAACTCAAAAATAATTTAAATTCGATTTAAAATTTAATAAGTCAAACTGAGTAAGTTTTAACTTATAAATATCTCGCTATTTTTTATTTTTTTATTATTTTTTGATAGTTACTTTAAAAAATTATTATTAACGAATTTAAATGTTAGCTTAGAATTAAAAAAAAATAGTGACTTATTAGATAAATTATTTATAAAATATTTGGCTTCAACTTTCATGTTTTATATTTTAAAATTCTTATTTGTATTAATAAAAAATTAAATTGTATTATAAGAAAGAAAAAGAGAAAAAAAAAACCCTTAAAATTTCTAAACCCCCTCCTGTTTTATTGTGATCTAGAATTGTTGAGAAATTAAAAACAATATACTCGAGTATTAATTTTATCTCTAACTAGATTATGATAAATTTATTTATCTCTTTAATTCTCATAATTTTTTTGAAAGTATATGTTTATAATAAACTCTGATAGTATCACTAGAATTTATCTATATTCAGAAAATAAAGTAATTTTTTTTGGTGAACTTAACAAGTAAACAATAAGAATTTTTAATGAGCATGAGTTGAATACAATTTTATTGAGTTTAACGAGTAATGAGTTGAGTTGAGTAATAATTTTTTTAACACGAGACGAGCACTACTAAACTCGCGATCGATTCACTCAATAAACACTCTAATATCTAACTTATTAACCAACTAATCTAAATCGAGTACCACACAAGCCCATAATGGGTAAGACCCTTCCAACCCGGTTATTCCATTCACAACACCAAAATTCAAATTCACGACCTTACTAAAAAAACTATCGTCTCCTCTTACTAGACCAATAGTTATTAGATTTTTTTTTTTTATCTTTGATGATTAACAAAAAAACCTCTTAATGAATTTTGATGTATTTATATTTAAAAAAAATATTTGATGTATAGCGCAAATTTTAATTTACATAAATAAATTTATTTTAGAAATTATGATTTAATTTAAAATTTATCTCAAAATAATAAATAGAATTTAAGATATCTTACGATGACACATGAATATAGGTTGATTTTCAAGCACATGAATATAGGTTGATTTTCAAGCAGTATAAAACTAGAAAGGTGAAAATTCTCTTTGATGTTAATTGAGCTGGCCAATTAATTGATAGAAGGTCTATTAGTGGAACTCGTGAAGTGGCTATATTAGTGAAGGATGATGAGGAGTGTGATAAGGTTGAATTTATCGACGAATCGGCTCACAGGTGATCTATCGTCTGCGATCGAGTGTCTTCTAGCTTTGGTATCATTGGATTTATCCAACATGGTCATATCCCTGAATCATTTGGTGGTTTGATTAGTTTGGATTTATGCAACAACAGTCTCTCTGGAGTCATTCCCATGTCTATAGCACATCCTTCATGAACGGTTATGCACTTTGTGGTCTACCTAGATTGCTAACATCGACAAAGATCCCACGACGATCGTAGTAAAGGCTCTAAGGTATGGTATGCCAACGATCGGTATTGTCGTGATACTAATAGTCTTGATTATTACATATGTTGTCTTTGGAGACATGGAGAAAAGTTTCAGAAGACGAGCTCTCAGATGCAACCCGTGGAATCAACGAGAGTAATTTGCTCGGTTCAGGGAGTTTTGGACGGGAGACTTAGAGAAGAAGAGCGTTGAAGGCATAATATTTTTATATAAATAGGTGACTAGCAGTTATAGTAAGGGCTTATGCTTATTGCGGAAAAACAAATCTCTTTCCTCCTAATATTCTTATCTTCTCTCACTTCCTTCTATTTCTCAAATACTGTGAATTGTTAGGAGCATACCTAACACAGAAAATCAATAAGTTTACGTATGAAGGTTTGCCAGTGATAATTGCTACCTTGCTGCTGGTTTCCTCCTACTGAGAAAGCTTCCTGAAATTAGATCATAGATGCATCTTCTACGCGCATGCTTCTTCACCAAAACAGTGTCAAAAATTGAATACCGTTCGGTCTCCAGAACAAGAATATCCATTCTCCATCCACAAGAGTTTTATCTTCCGAGGAAGGACTGTCACTGTGGCATCATTCTTTGTCCACCAAAGACATGACTGGGATACCTTTACTCGTAAAGCTTGAACATTGGACTCGCAATTCGTCACCTGCAGTAAACTTCCTTTCGCCATTGGGCTGCAAGTGAATAAAATAAAGTTACTTCAAAGGCTGAAGCAAAGATCCTCACAGCAGCAACCAATGTTCAACAAAAAATTGGAAAAAGGATACAGACCTCAAACCTATACATGCCACGAATTCCACCACCCAAATCGAGAACTAAACCACGTGCTCGAATTTGATAAATCTTGGCAGTAACCTTAGTTCCAAGCTTCAGCTTTTGAGGTGTCAATGGAGTCTTAACATCACTTTCCTTGTTCTGATCATCCAAATTAATCTCACCTTCATCTTCAGAAACAATTTCTTTCTCCCCTCCCATTTGAGATAAGGATTCCGCTAGCATACTGCTGAGAGTCGAAGAATCAGGCTTATTATTGGAAGAATGAACTGTTTTCACTTTACTATCCCTGTTCAACGTGCCCTTTGCCTTGGGTGCCCTTTTGGAAGTCTTACTCAATCCAGCAGATTTCTCTTCCTCGTCACACTCAGCAGCACTTCGAATCACTACTGCTGGTTGTAATGAGGCGGACCGGTTTGTTTCAGTTTTCTCCATTTTGCTTGCGGCCAACTCCTCAAGAGTAGACTTCTGGTGTTCTCCTTTTGACACATTCTCAAGTGATGCCCAAATATTAGTTTTTTCTTTAGTAACAGGAGCAGATTCTTCAGCTGCACCTTTTTCCTCGGATTCAGACCGTCGCAAAGTTGCTTTACGAGATAATTTTATATTACCACGAACATCCTGCCCTATGCACATCAAAGAAATTTGCTGGCCGACAGATACCACATCTGAAACCCGAGACACCTGATGGAAGATAAATATAAATTATGAGTATTGTGCGACCTTATGTTAAACCTTTGTAAACTAAAGAGTTCAAAATTATACACCGAAACCCAAAACATGATAAACTCTAGTTAACAGATTCTTCCAACCTTTGTAAATCAATGCACATGAGCCAAAAACACTTCTAGAACGTAGGAATCAGTCGAAGAAGTACAGGACCACACTAACTCCAAGCTACCGTTACTTTTATGTTACTTACCGGTTCATGTGACAACTCAGAAATGTGTAGCAGACCTTGTTGTCCACCATTAAACTCTACGAAGGCACCATATTCTTTGATTGATGTCACAATGCCTTTATATATTCCTCCAACTTCAATTTCACGGCCAACTATAAAATCAACCTGTAGGGTACAAAGGATTACTCAAAGCACTTAATTATGATAAAGTCTGCATAGAATGAAATTTCACTTCTATATGTGAGGTTTGTTTTAGTGGTAACATAGAGACGGGAATTATTCAAGCTGCACAGCAAAGGGTTTGAGCATTTAAAATTGTAAACAATTCCCTTTCTGGAGAAACTTGTGTACTTTTCAGCTAGTCAAAGTGATTACAGGTAGTACGTTAAACTAGAGGAATATCAGATGTCAATTAATATGAATACCTTATCTTGCACTTTCTCCATTACAGCCTGATTCTTAGCACCTATAGTAATTGTTCCATCACCTACAGAGATCCGAGCACCTGAATTTTGAAAAGCATTAGCATGGTTATTGAATGAATGGAATGCAACTGTAATTTGCAGCAATAAAATGATATTCGGAATATGCACAAAACACATGTCTGTCAATCATCTATAATTGAGAAGAACTACTTAATCTGCAGCAGAAATATAGTTTTCCTCGCTGCCAAACTATATCTTGAGTCTAACAACACAAATCATCTTCCATGTCCAATATGAAGGGTGGAAACTTATACCCTCACTATGTTATCTTCCAGTAACATCATAATGGGAATTAAAAACAAAACATTGATCACGTTATATCCCCAATCAAATGTAAAATGTTTTTCAAATTCAACACCCACCTGTTTCCTCTTCGATTTTTCTTTTAAGAGCACCAAGAGGCCCAATAAACCGTCGAATAGCATCATTGCTAAACTTCAATGTAACTGCATCACAGAGCATAGATTTTGAGTTTAAGTATAAAATCAATTGTTGCGTAATAGCTCAGCTACTTGAGTACAAAACCAAAAGCTAACAAATCAGGATTTGAACCTAGTCGAGGAGAATTCCTATCATCTTGATTTCGCGGCACACTAATCTCTTTCTCCATGTGATCGAGGATTTGAAGGCGTCCTTTGCGTGCAGGCTCCAAACACTCGCATATTATATCTAAAGGAATCCCAGCAGGTTTTATATCCAATTGAATTGCAGTAACTCCGTTCCTTGTCCCAGCAATCTTGAAGTCTATGTCTCCCAGATGATCTTCCAGACCCTAGAGAAATTACTGTTTTAATAAACTCTACCAACCAACTTAACATTATTGAGGCAAAAACTTAGAGCAAAAGACCTTGGAACGATATCGCTAACGGTTTTGCCCATACTTAAAAACGGTAACATGTACCAGATACATAAATCCAAGGTAGAATAATGACTATGGTTGGATTCTAAAATCTTTTAAAGGTTTACTATAACAAAAGCAACCAGAAGCGTTATCGCATAATCAATATGTTAGAATAGATCAAGTAAAACATCTCTCACCAAAATATCCGTCAATATACGATAGTCTGTAATTTCACCAGTTTCTGGGTCAACATCGGTAACAAGACCCACCGAAACACCTGCAACATGTTCTCGTAATGGAATCCCAGCATCCATCAAAGCCATACTGCCTGTATTAAGAAATGACATCAGTCTAAAACATGACTGGTTTGTATTTTATACGAAATACACCCTCCATCCCACTAAAGTTGTCACTTATTGACTTTTTATGGTCAATTTTTTAAACTTTGACCATAATTATTTTAAATATTTAAATAATTAAATTTTATAAAATATATATTTCAAAACTATTTCATTGAAAGCTTTAAATCATATTCTCAATTTTTATTAATAAAAAAATATAAATAGTAAGTCAAGGTTGAAAAAAATTACCAACGAGAGTTAATATGTGACAACTTTAGTGGACAGAGCACAAAGAGAGTAAATATTATTCATCCGTCCACATACAGAACTGTCTGCCTGAGCATATTTTTAAGATTGACTTATTACAGAGTGAAATGGATACCTCCGCATACGGTAGCCATAGATGTTGAACCATCTGAAGCCATGACCTCAGAGTTAATGCGAACTGTGTATGGAAAATCTTCCTCAGGAGGTAATACAGCAACAAGAGCTTTCTCCGCAAGAGTTCCTAAATGTATGTAAGAAAAAAGATGAGCAAAAACCTCACTGGTAAGAAGTTTTTATACACACATTTTGTGATGATTAAGGAAATTGATTTACCATGCCCAACTTCACGTCTGTTCAAGCCAGTTCGTTTACCAACTTCATCGATACAAAATGGTGGAAAACTATAGTGAAGCATGAAGCGCTTTGTTGGGGGACCAACCAAGGAATCCAACCGTTGGGCATCCTGAGGTGCACCCAGTGTCACAGTACAGAGAACCTGAAACAAAACATCAAATATAAGCCCCCAGTCCAAAGAAAGGATAAACATAAACGTATCTAGAATCTAGAATTAGAAACAAGAAAAACTGTGTTTTAACCTGAGTATCTCCACGGTTAAAAAGCGCAGATCCATGCAATTGAGGCAAACGGCCAGCCTTACAGTATATTGGCCTAACTTCGTCAAGATGTCTCCCATCAATTCTATTTCCTTCAGAAATAATTCTTTTGCGGACAACCTGATATATTTATTTAACATGCAATACGTCAACTTCAAGAGGTTAAAGAACAAGGGTAGGCAAAATTATAAGGGTGAAGTAGCAAATCATCCAATTTTTACCCCCCTGACCCTGGTTTCAGTTTTTTGAGGTAGAAAATCTATAGTTATATTACTATGTGCAATTTGTCGAGTCAAAAAAAGAAATTCATTTTACAGCTTTATCCAGAGCGCACCTTTTTCCTGACATTATCCACGACCTTTGGCAGAGCTTTTAAGCTTTGCTCATCGCATTCTTCTTCAAGTGCGCTTCTGACATCTTGTGTTATCTTCTCTAAAGCTTCTCCACGTTCAAACTGTATTATTAAAAATTACCCAGCATGAAACCCAAGAATGCATTAAAAAAATAACTCTAATGAAAGAAGTAAATAAAGGAGACATGTATCCACCTTGCCGTAGGAGGGATCAGTAAAAACAGCATCAATGGGTGCTTCTGCTAGATTTCTGACTTTTTCAAAGATTTGTTCTGAGACCATGGATAGTTTGTATTCCTTCTTTTGTTTGCCAGCTCTCGCAGCAAGTCTGATTTGTGGTTCAAGGTATTTAAGTGCCTGAATCAACAAACCATCTTAATGGGATTTTTATTAATCGGCAAACACAATAAAAGTTCATGACAAGCCAGCAACTCACTTCTGGATGAGCCAATCTTAATCCAGCTTCTAAATCTTTCTCGGAGATTTCACGAGCTTGCACATCTATCATCAAGGTTTTGTCCCTCGTGCATGCATATACCAAGTTGAGATCACTTAAACTAAGCTGAAACACATCCAATAAGCATATATTAAAGAATAAGTTAAACTTGACAGATCAATCACCATGGTCTGCAGATTTGTAGAGTTTTACAAAGCTTATAAGCAACTTCAATATATAGATTAGACAAACTAATAACAGCTTTACTCTCAAAATAACAATAATTAATATTGTATGCAATGTGCACAAGACATTTACATGGTAGCAAAGGACCATCACAGTGGGACCAGAGCAAAACCCAAGAAATGATAACAAACTGGGCATATCAAGTAATAAAATAAGCTTTCAAAGCAAACTTGAGCCATTCCACATATTCTTACTGCCCATAAGGGTACATTCAAACCGCCATCCCACCATACACCAACTATAATAATAATAGCATACCAGACAATCCTCAAACCAATTAAACTAGCAGTATGAGTAAACCTGTATGAATAGACAAACTATACTGCACCCCACTGAGATCAGCCTACCTATCTTTTCCACAACAATACCCTTTCTAACTAGCCAGCATTCCAATAAGTGTTTTAGTCTTTTAGATATTATTGTTAGACAACTCAATAACTCATACATAAGCAATGACTTTGCAAGGGATACCTTTATGATGAGCATCTGATGGCTAACTAATAGCCATATATATATAAAAAAAATAGAAGGTAAGTTAACAATTACAAATAAAATCAAACAGTACACTACGTTAAGACTAACTGTGATAATCACAACAAACTCAAACATCAGCACCCGTAACTAATCAAAAACTTATGTTTATACCTCATCCATGGTTGGATTAACAACAAACTGCCCGCAAATTCTCCCTAGCCGTACCACTCCAATGGGCCCACCCCATGGAATATCTGATAACATAAGAGCAGCAGATGTTGCATTAGCTGCCAACACATCTGGATCTTGTTTCCCATCAGAACAAAGAATGCTGGCCATTACCTATTGAATCCAACTATGTCAATCAATTGAAAAATTAAAATAGATACATATACATATATGTATATGCACATGTATGAATCTGAAAAGGAACAACACCTGGATCTCATGATAAAAGCCAGCTGGGAAAAGAGGTCGTATGGGCCTATCAATTAGACGACCACACAAAAGTTCACGTTCTTTTGGAGCACCTTCCCTACGCATAAATGTATTTGGGATCACACCCTGAGCAAATTGCTTCTCTTGATAATCAACCTAACAAGAAGAAAAAAAAATCCAATGAAACCACCAAGTAGCCAACCCTGACATACACACAAGACAAATCAAATTGGCAATTATAATTCTATGGTTAAAGTAATACTCCATTTTTCATTAGTTTTGTTGTGTTTTTGCTTCCAAGGTCAAAAAAGCAAAAACACAACTGAGATGCAAAATTAGAAAACAAAAATTTGTAAGAATTAAGAAATGAACTTCCTAATAATGAAATTATAAATTTTATTTGTACTGTTTACTTTCTGTAACAAGTTTTGATAAAACAAAAACCAAACACAATTTTACAAAACCAGATTTCAAGACCCTTTAAAATTCTTTCTCCCCCAACTAGAAATACTCATCAAAAGAGTAATAAAATTGGCATTCTTCCCATTTGCTGTTTGTTTTGAGGAGGAGGAAGAAGAAAATATATAAACTATTCCAAGGAGTAAACAAAAAGAGCAAACTGACAATCCAAACAGAATCTAACTAGCCAAGCAAGCTATAACATTGATATGGAACAAAACATGTTTAAATAACAATGGGTCAGGATTACATTTCAACCAAAACGAAAACTCCGACATTAATATTGAAATTACCCAAATTGAAGGAAAGAACAAGAATGTAAATTGAACATATCACGTACAGTGAGCGGTAAGAAGTCTCGAACAGCGTCACCTTTACCGGCTGAAACTGTGGACAAAACTTGGGTCCCTTCCATCCCCAAAACAACAGCCCCATTAGCAAAACGAGCCATTTCACCCGTTTCAAGCGAAATTACCCGAGACCCAATCTCGAACTCTTCCTTAAACGACTCAATAAACTTGGTCCCTGCCACGGGTGGGTCGGGCGATTCGGACTCCGACACCGACAGACCTAAACGGCCGCTGCAGAAGGTGCGCAATTGTAAGGCTCTCCATGTCAGGAGAGGGTTGGGTTTAGCTCGAGCTCTTATTGCTAGAGATAACATTGCCATAGTTGAGTAAAGGAGGGTTTGGGTTTTTTGTTGGGATGATAAAAAGGGGTTTAGGGTTTAAGAGGAAGAAGAATGTCAAAGAAATGCAAGGTTTTAGGGTTTGATTGGGTGTGGCGAGGTACATTTTACCATTTTTGGCGCAGCATTCTTTGTTTAACCATTTGTCAATTTGTTATTCCCAGAGTTGATTAACAATCGGTAGCCGTTGGATCACAGGGACCCAAAACAAAAAGTAAAAATTAAATTAATTAAAAAGATAACAATCAAAATAATTATTTAATCGAACATTAAAAATATTATTTTAACTATATAATTTTTTTTGTCTTCACCAGTCTTTACAATATTAATTTTTTTATTTACTTTCATTCATTGAAAATTAAAAGGATAATAAAAAAAATTATATTTAAATATTAATTAAATATTACAGAAATCATCTTCTTTCGATGGTTAAAAAATCAATTATTATTTTTAAAAATCACGACTTAATAATTTATGGTACAAAATATATTTAAAATAAATACTATTTATACTCACCGTAGTTGATTTAAAATATTATTTTTAAAGTGGTTCGAGTTTAAACAGAACATAAAATATTATTAAAAAGATTACGATTATTGGTCAAATATTATCATTAGTCCCTGTATTATATTTAAGTGTTGAGTTTTACTCTTGTACTTCAACTAGTTTAATTTTAGTCCTTGCACTTTTTGAACTTTAAAATTTCAATCCTCAATACCATCAAATTACAAAGGCTTAAATTGTACAGATTGAGAAACATAAATCAAATTAAAACTTAAACATAGTATAAGAACTAGATATGAAAAATTGACTTGTATATTTAGCAGTTACCAATTGGAAATTGAAATAT
This sequence comes from Abelmoschus esculentus, assembly GCA_035048815.1. NCBI lineage: Eukaryota > Viridiplantae > Streptophyta > Magnoliopsida > Malvales > Malvaceae > Abelmoschus > Abelmoschus esculentus. The sequence goes on along the minus strand of JAUCBN010000026.1, from coordinate 1,955,433 downwards.
CAAATTTTAAAAATTAGAGGAACCTAAACCGAATAAATTAAAGTAAAAGGACTACATCTATAATTTATATATAATACAAGGAATAATAAAAAAGAATTTGACCTTGAATATTTGTTTCCCCTCAATGTTTATCTAATCAAAATAACATTATTAATTAATTAATTAATTGAATTTGGATTTTAGAAAGGTAAATTAGAGACTCAATTATAGATAAAATTATATTTGAGTTATTTAACTATTAAAAATTATATTTAGATCACTTAATTTTAGATAAAGTTATATTTGGATCACCCAATTATTAAAGGTTACACTTGAGTAACTAAATTATAGGTAAAATTATATTTGAGACATCCTTCGTATTTAAAAAATACATCAATTTAATTATTTTTTTCTTACAAATCACTTGTGTACCCTCATTTAATAATAGATTACTGAGTACTTTATTTAAATTACAAATTAATCTAATACACAAATTGATAAGTATTTTTTAAATATAAAAGATGATCTGAATATAACATTACCCATAATTGAATAACTTGAGTGTAACCTTTAATAATTAGGTAATCCAAATATAATATTATTTATAATTGAATGATCCAAATATAACTTTTAATAATTAAATGACCTAAATATAATTTTATTTATAATTAAGTGACCTATATTGTAATTTACCCTTTTAAAAAACATTCGTGGACTGAAATCCGAAATGGCCCACGAACACCTAACTTGGAATTATCAACGGTCCAGATCATTTTGGAAACCCACCTTCTTCATCACAGCCCTTGATTCCCTCATTTCCTCTCCACTATAAAATCCTCAACGCTTCCCTTATAATCCAAAATCTGAGAAGAGAGAAATGGCTTTGCCAAAGGCTAAGGAAATCGTTTCCGCCACTCCCGTCGTCGTTTTCAGGTATACGTAGTTTTATACGTATCATCATTCATCGTTCCGTATGTATGTTTTTTGGTATTTTATACGTATGTGTTGATGCAGCAAATCGTACTGCCCGTTCTGTGTGGATGTGAAACAGTTGCTTCAAAAACTCGGAGCTTCTTTCAAGGCCATTGAGCTAGACAAAGAAGGTTAGTTCTCTTCTTTCTTCTTTTCTTTTATTCGTTTGGAACAATTTCGTGATCTGAAATGAAGTTTTGTTTGATTGGATTCTGTGTGTTGATTTGATTGATCAATGCTTTTGCTCTTTTTTGTTTGGGATGGATCATATCGAATGTTTAGATCAAACAATTCTTGTAATTTGAAATGAAAGTTGAATTAGTTTAATTTTGATTAGTATTAATTTGATTGGAATTGATCTCTTTCACTACAATCAAACAATGATTAGGTCAAACAATTCTTTGAAATTGATCTCTTTTACTACAATCAATCAATGATTTCCGAGGCTTTGTTTTTATGGATTATATCATATGGACAAAATTTATAAAACAATCGATTAAAATGTAGGGAAACTAGTAAATCTTGTATAGTCATGAAGGATTTAAATTGCAGTTGTGGTTGTGTATTCATTCTCGGTTTCTCAGTTGCGGACAATAACAAATGTATTGCGGTTAATGTGGATAGCTATTTTTTGTAATAACTGTTTCAGAAGGTGCTGCTGTTGGCCAGTCGCTATATTGACCATTATTTGAATCCCTTGCATCACAAGCTAAATAGGTTTTCCTAGGATTCATTTTTGGGTAGTATTTCTGGTTTTAGAATTTATTCAACTTATTCACCGAGTCTTTTAAAACAATTGGATTGTTTTTGGTTGACTGAACTTCGCTTTATTTGTGTTCTATGTGGAAGTAATCTCGCGTATGAGGAACGGTTTGAACTGTAGTATAGGAGAATCTGTAGTGTTGTTAACAAATTCCATGGCTCCATTGGGTTCCTTTCTCCTCTTTTGGGTGGGACATATTCACTAGTTTGAGGGATTGTTTTACAGTAATATACGGCAATCTTTAGTGTCTTTTTAATCGAATGCCATGTCTCCATCAGTTGAGTTTTATGCAGGATCTAATCTTGAGTTTGAGGAGCAGTTTGAATGGTAATATAGGAGAATCTGTAGCATTTGTTATCAAAATTTATGGTTTCATTGTGTCTAGCAAATGGAGACAAAACCTATTCTCTGATCTTTTGAGTTTAGATCCGAAAGATGGTCCAATTCAGTTGCACACAGTTGGTTTCGTTGTCAATTCTGTGGTTCCAAGTGTATGGTTTTGATTATAAAAATAATGGAATGTAAGTCCATTACCCTCAATAAAGTCTAGGATTGGGTACATTTTCTTGAATCAGTCTTAAACAACTCATTAATACACTGAACAGTTTGTTTCCGACGGGTTGTAGCTGTAGATGCACCCTGCGAAATTCTCATTTGTCGATATGAGCTGAGGGTCGGATTTGCAACTCTTTCTTGCTGAACTTCAACTTCTTTCGTTTCAAAAGAAATAACGAGAATATACCTAACATTAGCTGTAGGAAGGAATAAATGATTATGTCTTTCATGTTTTGCATTTTTCAAGGTGATGGAAGTGATATTCAAGCCGCTCTGGCCGAATGGACCGGACAACGGACCGTTCCAAATGTTTTCATCGGCGGGAAACACTTTGGTGGCTGTGACGGTATGCCCCTTTAAACTCTATGTTACTGTACCGTCTCTGTTTGTTACTTAATTACCATGTTCATATATCTTGCAGTTACAACAAACCTACACAATGAAGGTAAACTTGTTCCTCTGCTAACCGAAGCTGGAGCTATTGCAAAATAATCTGTTTAGAATATACCTAAAACTAATAAATGAATACCGAGTCCGGTTTTATGTTGATTATATCCTTTAAGTCGAATCGATAATACAACATAATGGTATCGAATGTGAATTGTGGTTTAATTTCGAGTATTATTTTTGTTTGAGTTTTTTTTAATAGAAATATGAAGTTTAGCTGAATCAGATATCAGAGATTTGTCTTGTTTCTTCCGTCATTTTGAGTATTTTCTTCATCTTCTTACTTAGATTCCCTAATGTTCGACTTGGACCGCTATCGTCTTTTGTTCTTCCGGTCCAAGTCCTGAACTCATAATCAACTCGAAATCTAGATATAATGAACATACTTTTATTCAACACTCATTCCATAATCCGGGTGACATTAATCATCAGAATGTAAAGTTCCATTGCCTTCACTGCTTAACAGTGTAGTAGACTAAACCTGGAAATACTCTCGAAAGAAAGCTCGGTTCTCTTTAAGCAACTCATCCCAAACTGCAAACCGAAACCGAACACAAACACACATAAACTTACCTAAACCCAACGATTACGATACGAATACTTAAAACAATGTCAGATTTACCTGTAAGTGTGATGATTGGTTCAATGTTGGCATGTTTGTTAAGTGCTTTAACACACTCCTCTTTGCTCATCTGAAAAACCAGACAGCTCTCTATCATATGTTGAACCTACAAAACCCCAAACCAAAGATTATGATGTTTTTTTTTCTTTCCTAAAACAAATTTTGGAGATAATACCAAAGTGTTAATACCATTCTAATGTAATCTTGTGGGTGGCAATGCAAACAAGGGAATTGATGTTTTTGGCACATTTCTTAGAAAAATAAAGAGGAAATGAGAAATAAAAAGTGGGATATTTTTTTAGATATTTAGAGTGTGTTTTTATAGTGTGAAATGCATGAAAAAGGACAAGAAAGTTGAAAAGAAAAGTGGGGTTTGAAAGAGAAGGATTGTTATCCACAAACATATCCAAGTGAAGGGCCAATAGAGCATGAGAAATCTTTAGGTTTATGACTCACTCGGATTCAAGAGATAAGGCCTCCTCCCTCCATCTATGTTTATTCGAATTTTACGAGTCAGAGTCAAGTATTATGATTTGAATTATATCTAACATTCCTTCATTCTTATAAAAAAGGCCTACATTTTGTCTATATATCTTCTCAAAAGCATCGGAATTGAATATTTTAAAAATTCAGGGTTAGGCTGGATTCGAGTTATATTTCTATTAGTTTGGATTCGAGCAGTGAGGGGTGCCCGCCAGGGACCTATTTTTTTAATATCCGATATTATGATTTTATCTTTTAAAACTTAATTATATTAATTTTTATTAAAAGTTAAATTAATTTTTTTAATATTTTAAAAACTATTTTTAGGGTCTAAAATTTTGTAACACTCGTCATTAAAGATTCAATTTTTTCTCAATATTTATTATAATAACACTTTTAAATTTTATTTTTTAATATTTATTATTACGAGTTCAATTTTTTCTCAATATATGTTATTAGAGAGTCAGTTTTTTAATACTTGTGATTAGGGACCTAATATTTTCTTCAATATTTATTATCAGAGATCTACTATTAGAATTTTAATTTTTTTTAATATTTGTTATTAGCGATAAGATTTTTTTTAATATTTATTATTGGATAAATACTCTTAAAATTTAATTTTCTTATTCTTATTATTAGAGATCTATTTTTTTAATATTTGTTATTATAAACATATTTTTAAATTTATTTTTTGATATTTAATTATTTATTAGTAGACCTAATTTGGTTCGCCTTTAGATCACTAAAATCTTAGAAACAGCTCTGGATTTGAGTCAAATTAAGTTGTAATAAAACCAGGGTTAGAGAACAGTGACGGAGCTCCCTGTAATAATTTGGTCCCTGTAAAAATAATAATTTAGCTCCTATAAAAATAAATAATTATATATGCAAAAATACAAAAAATATTAAGTATAATCAATTAGGGATGAAAATAAAGAAGAATGAACATGTATCTTTAAATTTTTTGATCTAATAATAATTTATGTCTTTATAAGTTGAAATATTAGACAAAACATACATTGTCTCATGAATTTTGAGTTTAAATACTTAATAAACTCTTATATTTTTTTAACTCAGGTTCCATCCTGACTCTATCCTTATTGGGAGGCGAAAAAATTATCTATTTTAATCATTTTCAAATATATTATTATTATTATTATTTATTACAACTTCACCGATAATACTTAATTTTATCATTAAATTTTAAATCTTAAATTATAATATTCGAAAGAGAAAGAAGTATAAATTTCTTTCTTTTATTTATGCTTATGTTTTGCATGGACAATAAATTATATAGCATGCAATTAATCAATCGGGTTCTAGACAGATGCGATAGGAGCGATCGCACAGGGCTCCTAAAAAGGAGGGCCCCAAAATTTTGATAAACTATATTTATTAGATGATGTTAATCTCGAAATTCTACGTTATAATTATGTCCTAAATGTGTTAATTGATTCTAGAATCTTATTGATTATTTTTATTCTTATTGTTTCTATAGAACTAGTGATGTTCTGGACAAACGCAGTAGAAGTGACCGCACAGGGGCTCTAAAAAAAATACTTTTAAGGGTCACATTTTGAGAACTAGTAAAAGTTATAAACAATTGATTCTAAGTGACACATTTTAATAAATTGCACAGGGTCCCAAAATATTTAAACCGCCCCTGCAATTAATCACCCCAAATTCCTTTTTTTTTAAGGATTACCACGAGATATTGTTATTACGAAGAAAGGCGGGTTGTAAATTTTGATTTTAAATATTTTTATTTAATAATAAAATATTTTAAAAATATTTTTATGTTTAATTAGCGTGTATAAAATTGGATTCGATTAACTATTAGTATATTATCTTGATTAATCGTAAGTTTGAGTTTTTTAATTCTCAACCTTAAACTGTAACTATTCAACCAATTAACTATTTACTCGAAATAAAAAATTTGATTCGATTCAAGTAACGGTTTTTATTTTAAAAATATAAATTTTAATAATATGTTAGAAAAATATATAAAAGAGTGACACATGATATTATGGTCTTTTTAATACTATCAAATTAAAGATTTAAAGTTCATAAAATAAAATTAGGATTTTACTTTTGAGAGTGAGAAAGTCAATTAAAATTTATTTTTTAATATAAAATATTAAAATAATATATAATATAATATATTATATAATGAAAAATTCTACGACGGACGTTGAACATCGGTGGACACCGCTAATGATAAACACTTCTGAACATTATTAAACTAATTAATAAAGATTAGAAAATTTAAGGACTCAACATGTAATTATAAATTATTTAAAATATTTTTTTATTAAATTACTTTCTATATATATTATATTATTTTTAAGTAATTAATAAAATAATAATTTAAATTAATTTTAAAAAAAATAAAAAAAATTTCAACTCTAAACCTTAAAACCAAAATACAAAACCTAAATCACTAAACATTAAACTCTAAATCCTAAAATATAAAATCTTCAAACCCTAACTCAAAAACTTAAAATCAAAAACTCTAAAAATACAAACCATAAACACTAAATCTAAACCCTAAAATAACTAAAACCCTATTTCCAAATCTTAAACTAATTTTGGGTTTCAAGTTTAGGGTTTATTATTTTTAGAGTTTCAAATTTTCTATTTAGGGTTTAGGTTATGGTTAAATTTTTAGGTTTTTTGGTTTATGATTTTATTATTTTAAGGTTTAGAGTTTATGATTTAGTGTTTTGAATTTTAGGATTTAATGTTTAATATTTTTACCTTTACTTTAGGGTTTAAAGTTTTGGATTTAATATTTTTTATTTTTAAATTAAAAATAATTTAAATAAATTATTTTAAAAATAAAAAAATATATAATTCATTTAAAATTTTATTTTAAATAATTTAAAGTTATATGTTTAGTTCTTAAAATTTTTAATTTTTATTAATTAATTTAATAGTGTTTAACGATATTCATCATTAATGATATTTAACAATATTCGACGCACGTGACAGACTCATCCTAACTAGGGATGAGCACGGGTCGGGTTAGATTTTTGGCCCACCCGCACCTGACCCGAAAAATTATATCCTTCACCCGTCAGTCGACCCGACCCGTTTTTAGGGTGAAAAAAATCCGACCCGACCCGAATCTTTTTAAAAAATTAAAATTTTACGGACTAAATTATAAAAAAATAAAATTTAAGGACATAATTGTAAAAATATTTAATTTTAGTGACCTAAATATAAAAAATATTAATTTTAGTGATCTAATTGTATAAAATATATATAAAGAGGGGTCATTATTGCAAATATCTCTAAATTATATATATAAATTATACTATTAATCCTGGGTCGGGTCGGGTCGAATTTTTTCCACCTTAAACCCGAACCCGACCCGAGATCACCCTTGAAAAAACCCCACCCCACCCCACCCCGTCCCAAATTTTTTCACCAAAAAATCTGATCCGATCAGACCGGATCGGATCGAAACCTGTCGGATTCAGGTTCCGTACCATCCCTAATCCTAACTATTATAGTATAAAAAAAGCATTGGATTGGCTTATTTGTTTACAAACCCAAACGTCAACTGCCACGCAGCATCAAAATACGTAAAGAGCTGTAAGTTAATTTTTTATGCGTTTCAGGTTAAATTTATTATTCATATTTGAAATTTATATAAAATAATAAAATTTAATTATCGTAATGATATTTTTATTTATCTCAAATATAATTTTAGTCATCAATTTTAAAAAATATCAATAAAAATATTTATATTTTTGGGTATAAATTTTTTATTACTCAATTATCTATTATAATTAAATGTTAATAGAAGATTGATATAATATAATAAAAATATAAATTATTCAAATAATTTAATAATATTTAAATAGTTTATTTATTTATATTATATCAGATTAATTTTAAATAATATTTAATAAAATTAAACGATTAAAATTTTATAATACAAAATATAAATAACTTTATTCGTCATCTATAAAAGTCGATAATTAAATTTATATCTAACCTAAAAAAATTGTTTCCTCTATTTCTCTGAAAATTCTGATTCTGGCATAGTAAATAGACTGTTTCCCTCTATATTCGTCTCTCTATTTTCATTTCACTGTCAAAAAGTTCAGAGGAGGAAAGAAAAAGATCACAGCCTTTGACGAAAACCTCCATTTTCTGGTATGTATTGCATGCGTTAACTCTGCTGATTTTTTCAAGTTTTTTTTTTTTTTAAACTTAATTGTCGTTTTTAGTTTTGAGATAGTTTCAAGACCAGGTTAATGTAATTGTTTGCGAATCTGTGAGGATTTTCGTTTTAATTTTTTATTTTGCGTTTAACAAATTGATTCCGGTTGAAGTTGCTGTTTGCTTCCGTTTGATTTCTGTTTGGTTGCTGAGAAACAATTTGTTTTCTTTGTTTCTGCTTCAGTTTTCTCTGGAAAGAATAGGTTAAATGTTACTTTTCTCCTTTCAGAAAGTTTGTTTATCTGGAGAATTATATATTAATTTTGAGTTTTTTAACTTTAATAACAATATATTATTAAATGAAAATGTGATTCATACCAACTGATTAGTCAGTGGTAAGCAGAAAATTTCTGTCAAAAGACTCACTCGCTAAAATCAGGTGTGCAAATGTGGTTTATGAGCAATTTTTATGTAGTATGACTGGAAATTATACCCTGAATTTAGAGTTTAGGGTTAGTGAACAGAAGAATTGACTTTGTTTTGGCGGATATTTTCCTTTTCGGGTAATTCTTAACCTATTGGTGATGTTGATGATTTTAAGCCTTTTTTTTAACTCGATCTAGTCACCGAAACCTGAGCATCTTGCATTTTTAGTTGTTGGTTGTGAAGATTGGTGGGAATGTACCTTGAACTTTCATATGTTACTGAGGATATTGTTGTTTCTATGTTAGTAAAAAGACTTACGATTGCTTTTTGTTGATGTCGATGTTAATGTTTTGTAGGAGCATGGATTGGCTGTTGATAAACTGCTTAAAACATAAATTCTGATATGTTTTTGTATGCTTCTTTTACAGGTTTAGAAACTGCTCTTGGGCTGTACTAAAGCTCAAGGGAAATGGTACTCTTAATTTTATCGTTTATTTCTAAATTTTTGTGCTGTTTTTTATTCTTGTGGTATTTCTTAACAAATTCTCAGTTATGACTTGTGAACTAGGTTCAGTTATTGTAGAAAACAGAGTCTTTTGTTCTCTGTTACTTACTTTATTATCAATCTGTAAGTCTTAATTTATAGACTTCTTTACAAGAGTTTTACAATATTTAGAAAACCTAATTAGATAGGTCTCTAATCTCTTAATAAGATAAGAGATTAAATAGGCTAACAAACTCGTAGAAGATAGAGATTTTATCCTAATCGATAGTTCCCTACTAAGTAGGAATTTATTGTAATTGATTTAACATTCGTATAACCAACCGTTATATTATTTGGCTTCCTAAAACAAAAGAAAACTTGTATTGTATTATTATTTGATCTTATATATGTATTTTTTTAATCATGATTTATCTTTAATTTTTGTAGGATCGAAATAGTTCTGGTGGTGATGCTGATAATTTTGACTGGGATACTGAAGATGAACTGGAAATTGATAATTATGCCATCTCCGCTCGCTCAGTTGCATTGTCACTTACCAATGGGGAATCTGTTTTGGGCACAACAGAGGTACATGCTCATATGTAATTACTTCATGCAACATTTTGGAATAATATTGTAGTTGCTGTATTAATTTGGATTTCAAGAGGAAACCTTTTAATGATTCTAAGTATTGTCTGATTGAATTTTCTTTCATCCGCAAGTTTCAAAGGAAACAATTTACGTCGGGTTAGTGATATTAATTGATGAGATCTTATGGGAACTAGTTGAGATAATGGTGCATTTAACATTAAGACATTTGTTACAAGTGGTTTTTGTAAATTTTGCATCTCCTTCTCATGTACTGCTTTATTCTGAAGTCTGAACACTTATTTTAGAAGCTTGAATTTTTCATTGGCATTCTATTAGTGGGGTGGTATTGTTGATGTGTTTGGCTGAAGTGTCACCGTTTGCCTCCTTAGAATGGAAATTTCGCATTCACTGAGTTTAAGTCTTTTTACTTTGGTGTCTACTATCTTGAAATACCTATTTTTGCAGACAATCTTCCCTCATATACTTTATATGTAACTTTTCTAGGAATATAATGGTTAAGAGATAACTAACTCATGATTAACTTTTATCTTCTCAAGGCGAGTTCGTCTGCAGATTCTTCCAATTCCAAGCTAATTGATCATTTTGTTGGAATGGGATTTTCCGAGGAACTTGTTGCAAAAGCAATTGAGGAAAATGGTAAAGTTTCTAGGTCTTTTTCACTTAGAGAAAAAGTTTAAATCTTAAGCTCATTTATAATCCTGTTTTACTATTTTCCAGGGGAGGATAACTCGAACTTGATACTTGAAGCTCTACTTCAGTACTCTGTGAGTTATTGCATATGTCTTATTCTAATGATGCATGTTAGTTGCATAGACTCCGATTCTAGAAAGTTTATGTATTGCTCTCGGATGAATTTTTCTGTTAAATCACGGATACATTAGCATGCAGGTTTCATAAATTTATTAATTCTTGATTTCCGTTTCGGTTTGAAGGCAAGCTCATTGGCTAGTTCTTCCAATTCCAAGTTGATTGACCATTTTTTAGGAATGGGGTTCTCTGAAGAAATGGTTATTAAAGCAATTAAAGAAAATGGTATGGTCATTTATTGTTTTACTAGACATCACAGTTCATCTCAACTTCTTTATCTATAATCCTGTCTATTTTCAGGAGAGGAAAATACAGATACGATATTAGAGACTTTGTTGACTTATTCAGTAAGTTGTACGCAGTATGTCTAAACCTTGTTTCAAGTGAACATTATTTCTAAAGCACACTTTTATGTGTTAGAGAAACCAATTTATATGAACAGTAATACCAATCCTTCACAAATAGATTTATCTTTCTGAGTTTTTGGACTATCTTGCAAATTAGTAGTTTACTCTTCCTCTTTGTCATATAATTGATTGATTAGTTCAAAATTTGCAGGCTCTTGAAAAGTCTGCTCTCGTCCGACATTCTGATTCTGATAACTATTCATCTGATTATGATGGAAGTTTTCTGGATGATTTTACTGATATCGATAGTTCTTCTGATACCGAGGTATCAAACCGCTAATGTTATATCTATTGTTTCATTTGCTCGATTTTCAAACATTTTTAAAAGTCAACGTCTGTTAATTCTGTGCTTTAATTTTTTTGGCCACATGGATGCTATAATGTGAGCTTGTAGTCATAGATTTTAATTTTCTAATGATATTATGCTTTAACTACGGACTAATTACCCATATTATATTATCAAATATTTTATCGGATTTCATTTGTAGATTATTTATTTAAATTTTTGATTTTTTATATTTCTATGTTCTAGGAAACTATGAATCCCGATTCTGATGAGAAGAGTAAATTGTTATACTTGACGAAAATGGGGTACTCAGAGGCAGAGGCTTCAGTAGCCATGGAGAGATGTGGTGAGTGTTTTTTTTCGAACGAGGAACTACAAAACACAACCTAAGCTTCAATAACATGTTAAACATCAGACCTACAATCAATTGATAATAATACAAAGGACCTAACTCGAATGTAAGACCACATGAAAGCGAATACTTAATAGATGTAGTGTAGTAAACAGAGAAATTCTCTGTATTACTTCTTATTTGAATAGGTAAAAATACATCTCTTTATATATACAAACTTATCTCTACTTACGGAAATTCTAAGTATGGAAATAAACTAAACCTAAAAGAAAGAATCCCTTAAAATAAGGGATTGTAATAAAAAAAGGAAATATATACAAAATCCCTAAACTTAAGGGCTGGAAATAAGCCATATAATCCTACATGTAGGATAGCATCAGGTAACATTATGTGTCCAAATTGGAACTCCCAATAATAATAGATGGTTCACACTTTACGGACATAATTTGTTCCAAAGTTCTGTACTTGCGAGGAAACCCAAGTCTACAATAATGAACTTTCAATGTCACTTTGGGTTCGGTCTTTAATAGGGGATGTAGTTCTTATATTTTATTCCCAGATTGTACCTTAACATTAACTCTTCAAATACTGCAGGTCCAGACTCGTCAATTACAGAGTTAACGGACTTTATATGTGCTGCTCAAATGGTTAAGGCTGCTGATGCACTTTTTCCGGTTGAAGATAGGGTAGTTTCTTCAGACTTGAAATACTCTTTGTAAATCTTTGTAGTTTTTTTGTTCACATTTGCATTCAAGTAACATAATATGCCAATTTTATGTAGTTTTACGTGCATTATTTTTGGTTAACTTACAACCTTCTATCCGATTTAACAGAAGCCATTCTGCAATGATCCCAATTACAAGAAAAGGCAAAACACAGGCTATGACTTGTGGAAAAAGAAGAAACAGATGAAGCTTGACAAGAAACTTCTTAATGAAGATGATCATGCAGTTCATCTTCCAAATCCAATGATTGGTTTTGGGGTTCCTACGGAACCAGATCTGATGACTCATAGAACACTTCCCGAAGATGCTATTGGGCCTCCTTATTTCTACTACGAGAATGTGGCACTTGCTCCAGTTGGTGTTTGGAGTGAAATGTCGCAGTACTTATACGATGTGACACCAGAGTTTGTCGATTCAAAGTACTTTTGTGCTGCTGCACGAAAAAGGGGCTATATTCATAATCTTCCAATTGAGAACAGATATCCTCTTCTTCCATTTCCTCCACGCACCATACATGAAGCTTTTCCATTAACAAAGAAATGGTGGCCTTCGTGGGATCCTAGAATGAAGTTGAATTGCTTACAAACATGTACAGCAAGTGCCAAATTGACAGAAAGGATCCTAAAGGCTCTTGAAGCTTATGGCGATGAGCCACCTTTGAATGTACAGAAGTATGTTCTTGATGAGTGCAGAAAATGGAATCTGGTATGGGTTGGAAAGAATAAAGTTGCTCCACTTGAACCTGATGAGGTGGAAATGCTTCTTGGTTTCCCTAAAAACCATACACGAGGAGGAGGATCTAGCCGGACAGAGCGAATTAAATCGCTCGGTAATTCTTTCCAGGTTTGTGATTTTTACCCTTTTTTTGTCTTGTAATTTTCAAATTCCTAAGTAATACTATGGTTTTGGTACATGAACATCGATAATGTTTCTGATATTAATTCGATTCTTATGTGATTCTTTGGTTTCGAGATATTATCCATGTTCACATACTATGCTTATACAATAGCTTATTTCAGGTCGACACAGTGGCTTATCATCTTTCAGTCTTAAAAGACATGTTCCCTGGTGGTATCACTGTCCTGTCACTTTTCTCTGGTATTGGTGGTGCAGAGGTTGCCCTCCACCGGCTTGGCGTACCTTTGAAGGCTGTTGTATCGGTTGAAAAGTCGGAAGTGAATAGAAACATCGTTAGGAGTTGGTGGGAGCAAACAAATCAGCGGGGGACCCTAATTGACATACCAGATGTGCAGGAGCTGAATGGTGACCGGTTGGAGCAATTGATTAGTAGGTTTGGTGGTTTCGACCTCGTCGTCGGTGGCAGCCCCTGTAACAACCTTACCGGAAGCAACAGACATCACCGCGATGGACTCGAGGGTAAGGAATCTTCTCTCTTCTACGATTATTGTCGTATATTAGACTTGGTTAGACTCTTGCAAAGGAATCAATGATTTGTTGTGGAGGGTCTATTTATGGATCCTTGCTTTGAATTGAATTCGTCTTGCATGTTTATCATTGTCTGAACATAACATTCTTTCCATCTATGCATCACATCTATGTTGCTCCGACTTTTCATTTTTCTTAAACATTCGAGTCGAAATACGAAGATATAATACTTCGAAAAAAGGTTACATAATTGCAGTTTTTAACTTTTAGTCCTTAAAACATTTTTTTGTTTTGAGCAAGTGCTTAAACTAATATTTTTATCATTTCGAGTCTAATATTTATTTAAATTCAAAAATATTCTCGACCAATAAGATCTTGACACCTCATAAGAGGGTTTTTGCCATAGTTTTAGGTAACCTAGATTTTTTTAGGTAATCTAAATTCTTTTGCCTGCAAAGAGAGTGTGTCATTAAATAATTAAAAACTATATGAAATCACATTTAAATCTATTATGTTTGACGTAAAAAAAAATAACATCGAAATTCATTGATTGATCTAGTGACAAAAGATGTTCATATTGTTTTATTTTGTATGGATTCGAATCTCGGTATAAAAAATATAATCTCTTTTTAATTTAAAAAAGTTAACATCGATTAAGGGCAGAGCCACCCTGAGCAGGAGTGTGAAATGACGCCCTAAATATTTTGAGAAAAAATAATTTATATAAATTTTATTTATGAAAAATTATTATGATTTTAAATGTATATCGACATCCCTTTAATTATAGGTATATTTGGTTTAAAAAATAGATATCATTTTTAATTTTAAAAAATAAAAATGTTAAAGAAAATATATTTAGTTTTAAGATAATATTTTTTAAAAAATAAAAACAATAAAAATTTGAAAACATAAAAAAGTATTTTCATTATTTCACATTAAAAATAATAATTCTACATTATCATAACTATTTTTTATTTTCTATTTTAAAACTCTAAATTCAAATACATACAATATTTTAAATTTTAGATATAAGTTTTCATATCGATTTAATTAGTAGTCGATCTAAAAATTTATTTGAGGGTGGGCACATATAAAATTTTAAAAACTCAGGGTAGGTATAAAACTTAAATATTATTAAAAACTTAAAGACTAATTCATAAAATTTTAAAAAATTAAAGGTAAATATATAAATTTTGAAAAGTTTAGAGTGGACACGGGTCCGTCTATTAGAAGGTTGATCCACCACTGTATTTAACCTAACATATTTTCTATTTTTTAGAAAACTAAAATTAAAATTTACTTTTTGAAAATAAAAAAATCTTTTAAAATTAACTGAACACTAAAATTTTAAAATGATAACAAAAGTTTAAATTTTATATTGCAAATAAATCATATTAAATTAAAAAAATATAATATATTTTTATATTAATTTATCAATAAATTGAATATAAATATTTACATAGATTTTTTAGAAAATGCTAGCTGTCCAAATGCGTGTATTAAAAGGTCTATAAATTTATTGACTCCACTTATCAGCAGCCTCTTTTGAATTTCTCTCTATCCTACCAAGACATAGCGAGGAGAGAAAGAGAGAAAACCCTAAAAATAGCAAATTTTATTTTTATGATTTTGTTATTTATATTTAAATTGATTATCGCTTCATATTTCTCGAACCGATACCTTCAGGTATTTTGATCTTCGTAATTTCTTTTCGAGTTTCTCAGATCTGATTTTCGTTTTCGTATTTTAGATTCTAATGTCTACCCCCTAAAATGTTGTGAAATTTAGGGTTCTAAATTATGTTTAGATTATTTTGATCTCAAGGTTTTGATCAGTAATTTATAGAATATGATGTGGAAAGCTGGAGTTTTCTAGTTCTGTTCTTGAATCTGGGAACTGATTGAATGTGAAGTGTGTATTTGATGGAGTCGGCTTTTCTTTTGAATTTTTAACATTAACTGAGCTCTTTTTATGGACAGATCTGGGTGTTGAAATATTTGAGGCTTTAGCCTTAAATTTTGCACCTGTGTATTGATTATTGCAAAAGGAGTTCAAATTCTATCAGGTATCTCGATTTTATTTTGTATTTGTTGATTTTGTATTCAATTAGGTATCCTTCAATTCCTGAACGTAATCCTGATCTTGCCACTTGAGTGGTGAGGTCAGGTTTAGTTGAAGCGGCTGAAATGGCCTTCTCAACAACTCATGGCGAGTTCAATGCTCGAAATTCGATTGGACTTTTCCATCCCTTGATGGTAAAGGCTAGGTCCATTTAATGTTTTTAAAAAATGTAGAAAGTTAGGAGGCAAAAATAATAATTTTATTATAAATTCAATTCATGGTTTTGGTTATCCAAGCTATTTACCTTTTGAGTATGTAGTTACAAGTTCTTGAATTAGTTTCTCATTTGTACCATTTGTAGTTTTTGGTGCTTGCAGATTTTTGTTGGTGCCTTTCTTGCAATGACTGCGACTGCGACTGCCTCTTCTGCTGCTCCAAGATTTGCTCCGCCAGACCCCACTCTTCCCAAACCATGGAAAGGCTTAGTTGATGGTACAACTGGTTATCTCTACTTTTGGAATCCGGTAACCAATGTTACCCAATATGAAAGGCCTACAAGCGTTGAATCTGTTCCAAAATCTTCTGTGCCTATAAGTTCTTCAATTCAAGTTCAGCAATCTTCTGAAGGACCTAATGGATATACTCCTGACAAGGAAAATGATCGTCTGGGAAGAGGCAGCAATGATGTATCAAAATTTGAACCAGTATCACGGTATAATCAGGTATTTTTTTTCTCTAGTTTACTTTAACCAGTGCACTTAATAGTTAATTCTACTGGTTTACTTGTTGGTCCCACTTTAAATTCAAAACTAGTACATATGCCTCGATTCTGAGTAATGAAATATGCTCCCATTTCTTTCTGGTGTCTGAATGGTTTACATTTGATTTTGAGATATTGATTCTTGTTCTCATGATACCTGTGATCTATCAAAATTCCTAATGCTTGTTTTTTTTTTTCCAAAACAAAAGAAAAGCATATTAAGTTGGAGTTTTTGAATATTTGTACGTTCTACCTAGGATTAATTTAATGTTATTAATTTGCAATAATAGAATGCAAGTGGTGGATCTGTTCATTCTCATAATACACCTAATGGGACTTATTGGTCTGTGATTGGAGGATCTTCTGCTGGGGGAAGTAATTTGTCTGGTGATGCTTATCGCAGTCAACATGAGATAACTGTAACTGTGAGTATGATAGTTGCGATTTTAACCATCTTATTTTTCTATGTTTAGTCGGGGACTTTGGCTTCTGAAAATCTCATTGTGCTTGACGCCTTTGTAGATTTCATGACTTGAATATTTATATTTTTCATGACAAGTATTTTTCCTTCAATTTTGTAAGGGAGATGAAGTGCCCCTGCCCTTTTCTTCATTTGAAGCCACTGGCTTTCCTTCTGAGATACTTAGAGAGGTATGCTTCTCTCATATCCTTTTGGTATGTATAACATTGGTGGCCTTGAAAGTCAAATCTTGTGAGTTAAATCTAACAATGCAAATTGAACATTTCTGGTCTAAAGTCCTGTGATTGCTTAAGGTTCCTATGTTGCACAAGACTCATGTTAATTATTTTGCCATCTTTACTCTTTGTCGCAGGTGCGATATTTGCTCCTTGGGGGAGCTAATGTCGTACGCTGTGGTGCCCTCTGTGGGGGGCCTTGCTTGTAATTTTGGGTGCCTTTTTATGGTGGACCAATTTTAGGAAGGGCTTTCTGAATGATCCACGTTCGGTGCTGGGACTGCTGTTGCTGATGATTCAGTCTGCCACTCGGTCCGAACGGAAGAAGAGGCCTCCTCCTGTTCCAGCTTGCTTCAGCAAGCATTGGCTGCCTGCATACGGGGGATGATGCTTCTTCTTGCATAAATCACTCCTGTGTGACAAACCAACAATTGGTCTTGAGGGCAATACTTCTGCTCACTGAGGATCCTGGATTTTTCATTCTATTGTTTTTAACAGGTATACAGTGCTGGGTTTTCTGCTCCGACCCCAATTCAGGCTCAGTCATGGCCTATTGCATTGCAAGGTAGAGACATAGTGGCCATTGCTAAAACAGGTTCAGGGAAAACTTTGGGTTACCTAATTCCTGGATTTCTGCATCTTAAGCGGTGCTGTAAAGATCCTCGAATGGGTCCTACTGTGTTAGTGTTGTCGCCTACAAGGGAGTTGGCTACTCAGATACAAGATGAAGCTGTCAAGTTTGGGAAGTCCTCAAGAATTAGTTGCACGGTGTGTTACCATTCTTCAAGTCTGTACTTCATGTTTTCTCATATTTTTGTTGTAAAAAATCAACAATTCTTCATCCAATTTCAATGATGTTTCTATTTTTTTATTTGAGAGGATCCACCGATTGTGATATCTTATTTGAGTTGCCATATTTTTCTTTGCAGTGTTTGTATGGAGGAGCACCAAAGGGTCCTCAGTTGAGAGATATTGAGAGGGGAGTAGATATTGTTGTTGCCACTCCTGGCCGTTTAAATGATATTCTAGAGATGAGGAGAATTAGCCTTCACCAAGTTTCTTATCTTGTGTTGGATGAGGCTGATCGCATGTTGGACATGGGTTTTGAACCTCAAATTCGAAAAATTGTGAAAGAAGTCCCTACTCGCAGGCAGACTCTCATGTACACAGCAACATGGCCAAAGGAAGTCCGAAAAATTGCTGCAGATCTACTGGTAAAACCCATTCAAGTCAACATTGGCAATATTGATGAGCTTGTGGCAAACAAGTCTATCACCCAGGTTTCTACTCCATTGCTGTGAATCCCGACTTTAATGCAGAATCCGACTGTTAGTAGTTTCCGTTGTGAAGGAATGGCTAGTTTTATTATATTGTTGATGATAGAGTTGAAATTGTCTTATCTCGCAGTATGTTGAAGTATTATCACCAATGGAAAAACACAGAAGATTGGAGCAGATACTGCGTTCCCAGGAACCAGGTTCGAAGATTATTGTTTTTTGTTCAACCAAGAAGATGTGTGATCAACTGGCTCGCAACCTCAGTCGATATTTTGGAGCTGCGGCTATCCACGGAGACAAATCTCAGACTGACAGGGACTATGTGCTAAATCAATTTCGAACCGGGAGGTCGCCAATTCTTGTTGCTACTGATGTTGCTGCTCGTGGATTGGACATTAAAGATATCAAGTAGGTCTTTAATGTTTTCTCAGTATTACATCTGTTGTGTTAGTTTATATCATGATACTGATTGCATTATTCAACATCTTCTGTAGGGTGGTAATCAACTACGACTTCCCTATCGGGGTTGAAGATTATGTTCATAGGATCGGAAGAACTGGAAGGGCAGGTGCAACTGGATTGGCATATACATTCTTTGCTGATCAGGATTCGAAGCATGCATCAGATCTCATCAAAGTTTTAGAAGGAGCAAACCAGCGGGTGCCTGCAGAACTTCGTGATATGGCTTCACGTGGTGGGGGGATGGGAAGGTCTAGACGTTGGGCTCCTAGTTCTGGTGGCTTTAATGGGGGACGTGGTGGACGTACTGATTCAGGGTTTGGTGGCAGGGACGGAGGAAGGGGTGGTCGTGGAATTTCTACATCAGCCTCAAGTTGGCATGACAGAAGCGGAGGACGTGGATATGATCACGAGTCTCGTGATAGGTAAAAAATGATTGTGCTTGTTTCTAGATTATGTCAGTTTTCACATTATGTTTTGCAGTATTTGGATATCAATCTTTGAGTGCAACTTGTTTTACGCACTCCCTTGTTATACATGAACAGGTATAACCGAGGCTTCCATGATAGTTACGATAAGGGACGTAGTCGCAGTCGAAGTCCTTCTAGTTGGGGTGATCGCCATAAAAATAGTGTCCGTGATTGCAGCCGGAGTCGTAGTGTTGACAAGTATGGTAATGGTCATGGACGTTCCCCACCACGTAGTTTTCATGACATGATGATAAAACGTGATCGATCATCCCCACCGCACCCTCGTGTGCCCCAAAACAATAATGGAAATCCCAGGGAACTGAGACCAGGATACAGGAATGAGCCTCATATAGGTTCCGGCAATGCATGATACCTCCCTATGATCATCGATCTCGAAATTGAGTCACTTATCTCTGCCTATTTTTTTCTCTTATTATTTAAAAGCTCCCCAAGTTTACATTTAAAGTGCACATTTTTATCAATTGTTTAGTGGGAGTGAAAGAAGTCACCTAAGCAAAGTAAAGTTGTAATTTTATGTACTGTGATTGCTGTGACCAACCAAGACTAGCAAAACGGATCTAATTAAGTCTTATGATACAAGTAATTTATAGTAAGTTTTCTTTTCATCTTAAATGCTGAAGGTTTGTGAGTACATTCCATGGCTGCCGCCCTTTTCCTGTCTACAGGGGGTCAAAACTTGAAAGCAAAGATGGTTAGGGGACCGGACTCTGTTGTCGTTAGCAAAGATTCATGATCCTAATCTTAATCTTACTCATCTGTGCTTTTAGGACAGAATGATACATCAAAAAGAATAATCTACTTTGAGCACTTGTAGCCCTTAGATTTGGATATCAAATCATATCAAGTATTTTGAATATCAAAATGAAAACCTCGACCCGAGCCATGGATAAGTCCAGATAAGAACAATGACTTGTAACGAGATTCCTCAGAACATGCCATGGACTGAGCTAAGATTCAATTAAAATACAAGGATTTAAATTCTCAATATTGTTTTTGATGTTTTTCAGGAGACACACTTACGTCTTGCGAATGTCAAATATCCGGTATGCCCTCGAGTTTCAGAAGATGGTCGAGCCATGATTGCCGGAGAACTTGCATTGTCCCCCACACTTGCTTCACTTGAAGGCTGCCTCCTCTTGCATGGAGGGCATGCAACAGAACTACCATCATCGGATTTCAAGTGATCCATTTTCCATTCACGGACTTCATACGTACGGAGCAGTATTTCAAAGGTTCTTATATCTGTGTTACAAGAAAAGTTAATGATACTTTAACAGATATACTGATCAAACAAGAGGGAACTTATTTGGAACACGTTACCGGTAAAGTCCGATCGAAGAGTTTCACATGAGCGTTGCACTTGTTCGATGCACGGTGAGAAGGAACACAAAGTTCCATCTTGTTTCAACATGTTTCGAGCTGAAGGGATGGCAAGCCAAGGTTGAGGTAGGTCCAAAAATACGGAATCAGCCAACCCGGAAAACTCATCAGGAAATCCCTCACCCTGAATATCTCGGACACCCACTGTAACTAAATTGCTTATTCCGGTCCTTTCAAAGTCCTCTCTGTTGAAGGAGAGAAAATTGTAAACCAATTAGCAAAGAACTGGTCCTTCTCTTGCTAACCAACACATGGAAGAATCAAAGATACGTAAACTAGTAAAGATATTCTTAATTTTGAGACTTTGGCAAGGTTACATAAAATAGTAAAGATACGAAAAATTAATAATAAACGAAAGATGCATCATAAATGAGACTTTGGCAAGGTTTATTCTTAATTTTTTGGTTACATAAACTAGTAAAGATACGTAAATCGAGATAATTTTGAGACTATGAAGCATCACAGCAACAGAATGTACATCTAAGAACATATCAAAACCCGAATAGATTTTGAAATCCACCTAGAATTCAAGCTCAACCTAATAAGCTATTATTAGATCATATTTAGTAACTCAAATCTTTGAAAACGAATTTCTTCAAAATGCACTCAATATCTGTAAACTGAGATAGTTACGAGATTACGAAGCATTACAGCAAGAGTACATCAAAACACAAATAGACTTCCGAAATCAACTTAGAACTCAAGCTCAAGCTAAGCAATTATTAGATCATATTTCATTATGAAACTAGTCAATATCCATATACCGAGATAATTTTGAGACAACGAAGCATCAAAGCAACAGAACATAGAGCTAAGAATACATCAACCTGAATCAAGTTCCGAAAACAACCTTTGACAAACCGAAATTTCATCACAATGCACTTTAACAAACGAAAATCATAAGGCTTACCTAGCTGAGGCAGCCCTCTGTTCATGGAAATCAAAGGTATACACATGTCCTGTAGGAGCCACAGCCCTTGCAAGCGAGGTCGTTAAGGAGCCACTACCAGTCCCGGATTCAAGAACAAAACAACCAGGAACTACTTCCAAGTACATAATCACGAAGCTAATATCCGCAATATAAAGAATCTGAGTCCTGTGACTTAGAACCAAAGTCCATAACTCCGGCGTCGGAGCCAATAGGTATACAAATCCACCTTTGTTGCTCAACACTTTGGAACCGAATGGCTTCCCGATCCAATCGGAATGCTTAAATACACCGAAACGATTTTGAAGAACTGAATTCTCACACACTTTAACGGCTTTCATAGTATCATGCCTCTCATAAACAATAACTAAATCTCCATCTCTAATACAACGATTGAAAGATATCTTCTTTGAGGAATCCGTTGGCAACATCCTTAAAAGACTGAAAAACAAATTCAAATCAATCAACTATTTACATTGTTATCAGGAAATTTTAACACATACCCAAAGTTTCATTAAGAATAAACAAACACATAAATTACCAGAAAGACCCAAATTCAAGAAAACATACATACATGCATACATATACACACATATATTATATATATATATATAAATATATATCAATAATTTCATGGATAGTTAAGCTAGAAAGTAGGGAAAAAAGACTTACCCTCGAACACTTTTGAATCAGCAAATATTCTCTGGCGATGGAGAAGAAAAGATGATTAAAGCAAGCTAAAACCCTGGGTTTTTTCAGCTTCCATTGTAGGGTTAAAACCCTAAATTAAATTCATGGGAGACTTGAAACTCGATCAAAATCGAACCCATCGGATTAAAACCCAATAAGAATTTTCAGCTTAAGCAAGTTTGGGCCTTGTGTAGCTTCATTAGAGTATATTATATATAGGATAAAATACATAAATTTTGTCCCTCAACTATTTTTCACTTTTATTTTATTCACTCAACTTTAAAAATATTTAATTTAATAACTAAAGTTTTAAAATTTTCTTATTTTAATCACTCAATTATCTCATTATTATTTTCTACGTATTGTTATATATTAAAATTTTTAAGGATGAAACATATAATTTTAAATTATTTAAAATAAAAATTTTAACGAATTATATATATTATATTTTATTTTTTAAATAATTTATTTAAATTATTTTTAATTTAAAAAATATTAAATCCAAAACATAAAACCCTAAACTTAATGTAAAAATATTAAACATTAAATCCTAAAATCTAAAACACTAAATCAGAAACTCTAAACCGTAAAAAAATAAAACCATAAATCATAAAATCTAAAAATATAGCCATAATCTAAACCCTAAAATATAAAATTTAAAACTCTAAAAAATATAAACCTTAAACTTGAAACTCAAAATTAGTTTAAGATTTAGGTATAGGGGTTTTAGTTATTTTAGGGTTTAGATTAAGTGTTTATGATTTAATATTTTTAGGGTTTTTGATTTTAAGTTTTTGATTTAGGGTTTGAAGATTTTATATTTTAGGGTTTAGAGTTTAATTTTTAGTGCTTTAGGTTTTAGATTTTGGTTTTAAGGTTTAGAGTTTAAGATTTTTTATTTTTTAAAATTAATTTAAATTAGTATTTTATTAATTAATTAAAAAATTAAAATAATATATATAGAAAGTAATTTAATAAAAAAATATTTTAAATAATTTATAATTATGTGTTGAGTCCCTAAATTTTTTAAATTTTATTAATTAGTTTAATAATATTCAGCGGTGTTCATCATTAGCGATGTTCACTGATATTCGATGCTCGTTGTAAAATTTTCTTAATATTATTTTAGAAAATTCTACAAAGGGCGTCGAACATTGTTGACCACTAACGATGAACATTACTGAACACCATTAAACTAATTAATAAATATTAAAAATTTTAAGGACTCAATATATAATTAATAAATATTAAAAATTTTAAGGACTCAATATATAATTAATAAATATTTAAAATAAAATTTTAATTAAATTATTTTCTATAAGGAAATCTACACAAATGGTCATCCAACTATCACTTATTTTTAGGGTTGGTCACCAAACTAATTTTTTCATCAAAATCATTGTTAACATTTTATTTCATTATTATTTTGGTCATCGACTGTTAAATATTTAACAAAAATTGTAACCTGACATGGTTTAATAATATGGATGGTCATCCAACTATCATTCTTTTCTTGTGTTGGTCACCCAATTAATTTTTTCATCAAAATCATCATTAAAATTTTATTTTGTTATATTTTGGTCATCAACCGTTAAATATTTAACAAAGACTATGATATGGTATGGTTTAATAATAATTTTAGTCCTTCAAATTATTACATTATATCAAATTAATCCAAATAAAAAATAACTCATCAAATATTTTAACTAAACCCTAAATTTTTTATCCATTTTCGTCTTCCTCTTGCAACTCTACTTTAAAAATTAATTTATCAATTCTCTCTCTCTCTCTATATTTTCTTGTGTCTTTAAACAATTTATTAAGTTCCAGATTATAAAAATCATTTTAATTTTATGATTTATTCTTTTAAAATCTAAGTTAAATGAATAATTTCTTTTTCTTTGAATCAGAATGATATTTTTGTCAAATAATTTCTTTTTCAATCCAAAGAAGGTTGTGTTCCGACATCTAAAAAGTCACTGATGTCAAATTTCTGTGAAGTTGTAGAAGTATCCGTATGAAGATCGAAAAGTTGGGTTGCTCAATAAAAATTTAAGTGAAACCGAATTTTATTTAATCCCAAGAAAAATTTTACGACATGCGTCAAATTGATCTATATTTACATGTTAAAGATTTTATGAGTATTGATCTATATAAACTTTTATGTAAATTGATAAATCTAATTTTTTTATAGATCCGATAAACATAAAAAAATAATAGAAATTATGAATTTTTTTCAAACCTGTCAAGTGATGGAAACTGAGGTTGTTCTTCTCATTACGAAATTCTCGTCTCTGAGAAATCTGGAGCTATTCTTTTCATTACGAAATTCTCCAGATCAAAAATGATGAAACTTGAGGCTGTTCTTCTTATTATGATATTCCTCATATTTCATGAAAGCTTGAATTTGTTGTTGTTGCTTTGATTGTTCCTTCTTTGAATCATTTCTCATAAGTTTCTGAATCCTGTTTAATAGAAATATGATGCATTATTAGTATGATCCTAATGCAGATATTTCTATTATGATGCATGAGTACTGCCCAGAAAGGCATGTATTATCAGTCAATTTGTCGTTTCGATGAGCCCAATTGGCTCTTCCTCTTCTTTGTGCATTCTTGGTCATGTCTCGATTCTTCATCTCACATACAAAGGGTAATATTTGATGACTGTCTTTCTCACAAAGTTGTTTTGAAGCGCCTTTTCAAGTTTTAACTTCAAGTTATTTTCCTTTTTCTTCTTTCTTATTTGATTTTTTTGTTTTTTGTTCAATTTTCACTGATCTTAGCCCATATCGGAGACTTTCTTCTGAATTGTACCCAATAAGCTCTTACTTGATCAAGATTTCGTCTGATTGTCTGAACAAGTTCATTTTTATTCTGTTATCCTGATCTAGAAAAACAAATCTTACCTGTAACTTTTAAAACATAATAATGACAAGAGATTTTCTATATTTATTAATTCACATTAATTCACTAGCATGATGCTTTGGATAAAATTAAAGGCTAGAAAGAGAAAATGAATATTTTTATTGGAAATTTTTGTATGTTCATGAAAAGCATAGAATTTAAAATAGTCATGGCAAACCAATTGGAGAAAAGCAAGAAACAAAGGCAAATTCTCAAGCGCCTATCACATGCGATCATCTAGACCTTTTCCCGAGACATAGATTTAGAATAGATCTGTTTGTCTAACAGTTCTTCAAATGAGGATCCAACTTGGCGAACATGAAACTCCTTATGAACTATTAGATAATCGAGAGGTATAAATTATCGGATTCTTACTGTCATGCATTTGAGCCGCCATTTTTGGTTTTCGACCCAAATCCTCCTTTGATATCGAGACGCCCTTTATGGCTTTTCATCTTGACCCTTCCTTTCTTTATTTTTATCATTTTTTATGAAACGCCCTTTCGGGTTTTCGTCCCATTTTCGTTTTCTTTTTCCTTTTCCTTTTTCTTTTTATTTCCTTCATTTTATTCTTCAAGTGTAATACTTCTTAACTGAATCAGAATTCACGGGTTTGTGTAATTCTTTTCCGTCTATTTTAGTCAAGATCATTGCGCCCCCAGAAAAGGCCTTTTTAACAACATACGACCCTTCCAATTCGGCATCCATTTCCCACAAAAATCACGATGTATTGGCGAGATCTGTTTAAGCACTAGATCACAATACATTTGGCTGTGGCAGGTAGCTCTCAACCGTTTTTATTCAATCAAATTTAACTGATCAAAACGAATCTGTACCCATTCTACATCATCTAATTTAACCTCTGATAATACTCGAAGGGATGAAATTTTAACTTCAAGCGGTAACACTGCTTCAGTCCCATACCAGAGAGTAAGGCATTGCCCCGTTAGAAATTCTCATCGAAGTATAGTACGCAAACAAGGCAAAAAGAAGTCTTTTATGCCAATCTTTGTACGTTTCTGTCATCTTTGATGTGATCTTCTTAATGTTTTTGTTAGCTGTCTCGACTGCTTCATTCATCTTCGGTTGGTATGCCACAGAGTTATGATGAATTATTTTGAATTGATTGCAAGTTTCTGTAATCATTCTATTGTTGAAATTGATAGCATTATCTATAATTATTCGTTCTGGTAAACCATATCAACATATGATCTCTTTCTTCAAAAATTTGCACACAGTTGTTCTCGTGATGTTAGCATAAGAAATAACTTCTATCCACTTGGTGAAATAATCGATAGCCACTAAGATGAAGTAATGTCCACTCGAAGCCTTAGGGTGAATCTGCCCAATTACATTCATTCCCCATACAATAAAAGGTTACGGTGAATTCATTTTTTGTAACAGTACCGGTGGAGAGTTGATCTTATCTACATAAATCTGGCATTTGTGACACCTTTTGACGTACTCTATGCAATCTCCTTCCATGTTAGAACAATAATAGCCGTATCTCATTATTTTTCATGTTATCGAGAAACCATTGGCATACGTACCACATATCCCATCATGCACTTCTTCAAGAATACTTTTAACTTCACGAGCATTGACACATCTGAGTAACACTTGATCTCTTCTCTTCCTGTATAGGATATCACCATCCAACACATAACTGACAGTCATTCTTCTAATTGTTCTTTTATCATTATCATTCGTTTCAAATGGATAAGCTTGGAACTTGATGTATTGCAGAATATCAAAATACCAAGGATTATCATCCTCTTTTTCCATGTTGCAGCAATGAGCGTACGTTTCATAACTAAGGAATCCGCCACTTGGTTGTCTTCTCTGGGAAGATATGCAAATGTTATCTCTTCAAATTCTTCAATCAGTTCCAATATCAACTTCCGATATTCTATCAACTTTGTGTCTTTGGTCTCCCATTCTCTACGTAGTTGATAAATAACTAAGGCTGAATCTCCATACACCTTCAAGGCCTTTATCTTTCTTTCTATTGTAGCCTTCAATCCCATAATACACGCTTCGTACTCTACCATATTGTTAGTACATAAAAACTCCAACTTTGCTCGTGAGAGGATAGTGTATACCATCTGTAGATATCAACACAGCTCTAATTCCACGTCTTAGGGCGTTAACCGCTCCATCAAAATACAACCTCTATTTTTTCATCTCTTCATCTTCTTCTACATAAATGATCATCACATCCTCATCAGAAAAATCAAAATTCAGAGGCTCATAATCTTCTGAGGCTCTACTTGCAAGAAAATCAGCTATGACACTCCTTTTAACTGCCTTCTGGCTTACGTACAATATATCAAATTCAGAAAACAACATTTGTCAACGTGCTAATCTCTCGGTCAATGCTGGTGCTTCTATTAAAAACTTTAACAGATCAAGCTTTGATATCAACCACGTGGTATGATATAATATATATTGCTTGAGTCGACGAGTAACCCAAACAAGCGCACAACACATCTTCTAGATGAATGGGTACCGTACTTCATATTCGGTAAATTTCTTACTCAGGTAATAAATTGTTTTTTCTTTCTTTCCAGTGTCATCATGTTGCCCCAACACACACCTCATAGAATTCTCGAGCACTATCAAGTAGTGGATTAACGGTTTTTCAGGAATAAGTGCTACCAATACCGGTGCGTTTGAAAAGTATTATTTGATCTTGTTCAACGTTTCTTGACATTCATCATCCCACTCGCCTGGATTATTCTTTCGCAAGCAATTTAAAGATTGGATCACATCTATCAGTTAACTGAGAAATAAACCAAGAAACGTAATTCAATCTTTCAAGGAAACCTCGAACTTCTTTTTGTGTTTTTGGAGGAGGTAAATTATGAATCGCCTTGACTTTATCTGGGTCAATTTCGATGTCCCGTCTGCTAACCACAAAACCAAGCAGCTTGTCGGATGTAACCCCAAAAGTACATTTGTTAGGATTAAGCTTCAACGGATACTTTCGTAGCCTATGGAACAATTTTTTCAAATTCTAAACATGTCCATCTTCTGTTTGAGACTTGGATATCATATTATCCACGTAAACTTCAATTTCTTTATACATCATATCATGAAATAGTGTCACCATAGCTCTCTGATACGTTGTCCTGGCATTCTTCAACCCGAAAAGCATGACTTTGTAGCAAAACGTGTCTCATAGTGTAGTAAAAATTGTTTTCTCCATATCTTTTGAATCATTTTAATCTGATTGTAACTTGAGAATCCATCCATGAAAGAGAACCACAAATGTCCTAAAGTATTGTCAACCAGAACGTCTATATGAGGCAAAGGGAAATTATCTTTCGGGCTTGCTCTGTTCAGATCTTTATAATCCATGCATATTCTTACTTTCCCGTCTTTCTTCGGTACTGGAACTATGTTTGCTACCCACTCTGGGTATGTTACCACCTGTAAAAATCCCACATCAATCTGCTTCTGCACATCTTCTTTGATTTTCAATAGTATTTCCGGTCTTAACCTCTTGAACTTCTGTTGTACTTACTTACATTCTGGTTTAATAGGTAGCTTGTGCACCACGATATCAGTGTTCAAACCTGGCATATTGGTGAAGGCTAGAAAGTCCTACTTTTACGATTAAGCATTCATCCATCCACCTTTTGCCAAATTTTAGTATTTAAGATGTCGATCCCACGAGGATTGATGTTACTTACGTAATTTATTATTCCTGCAAAATGGAAACGTAAAGACACCAATAATTGGGTTTGAATTATAACTAAGAAAATAAATTAAAACAGTAAAGATAAATGATCAAGAAATCAAGGATGGAAAAGTGGGGCAGGTTAGAGTGCTTCGTAGTGTGGAATCAGAATGTAATTATATCTCGACGGATTGCACAAAGGGTCGCCGCAACTTCCTCGGCGGGGTTATGCCTGCCACGATAATTCAATAATTCACAGTTCGACAGAGCATCCTTGTATGTCTTCTTCATTATCCCTAAGCAAAGAGAACTGTTGAAACCCATATCTTGATGATACCTCCCGGCGTGAATCAAGGGTGGATAACAACCAAACACATGCGTCTTATTAGTCGCTGAAATCCTGGGCAGTTGATCTCTCAACCGGATTAGTCAATGCCCTCGATCAAAGACCGTATTCTCTCGTTTCGTGAGCCTACATCTCCCGATGCTAGACAAATAAATTTCCACAAACTTCTCTCCTGAGCTTGAATGCAAGAACAATGAATGCCAAGAGAGAATAAACTATGAATTTCTAAAATTGCATTAATAAGAACTAAACAAATTACAAACTTTCTCTCACAACTACTCCACAAACTAACCTAAACCCCAAGGGGGCGATGAAGGAGTTTAGGGTTTTTCTATGAGACTTGAATTCGAGATATCCTCCTCTCTACATAGGCTATGGTTTATATAGGCTTGACCTAGGGTAAACCTTTCCAAAGTAGGAATACAACTTGGAGTAAAACACAAGTTAAGTACATAAATAAAAGATATTTATTTTATTTCCTAGTTTATTCCTATAAGTATTTTTTTCTCGTGTGTCCTTTGACCTTGACTTTTCGTGTGTTTCCCAGCTCCGATTTCTATGCTGCTTGTCTTAAAACGTCCATCTTATTTTTCTCTTTAATTCGCCTATAATATTAATATTTGTTTTCCCGGCGCTGCTGCGGCCTCAGATGCTGCCGCGGTATTAGGTGCTGCCACGACCCCAAAATGCTGCCGTGGCGGGTGCTTTTCTGCATTTCAGCTTCAGCTTTCAGCATCCATCTTCTTGTTCGACAATTCCTATGATGTAGTTTCCTGTCTAAGAAAGAAAACCATCAAATGCATTTGTTTTATGTCAAATAATAGATAAATTCATGAAATCCGTATTTGGATGCTGAAATATGGAAAATATGCAGCATTATATATTATTGCCATTAAATCTATTTTTTATTAGCAATAATCAAGTGGGAAAATGATGTAAAAATGAGGACTTTGGGGTACTCTTCACATATCTTGATAGGACCATGCAAAAACATGTTTGAATTCTTGCAACAAGTCAATCAAATTTTGCTTTTCCCCTAGCGGAAACGCTGCTCCGATCTTGACTTTTTTTTTCACTTCTTCAGTATCCAGATTCAGAACCTCTATTTCTTCTTTGTGGGGCATGATCTGTTTATCTTCTTTTTCTACCAATCTTAGTAATTCTTCAGGAACTTCATAATCCACATTATCTTCACACTCAATAATTTCTGTTAGACAAGAGACCCTTTTCAAATCTATTTCGGGCTTAGACACAAAATCATTCATGCAATCATTGATTGAGAACCTGCGAAGAAAACTTATATATTTGGATAGGAATAATATATGAATAAAATGAATGAATGAAATGAATAAAAGAAAAGAAAATGTTTGCCATTTGAGAACAAAAACATCTTTATTTGCAAGTAAAATATATAAAAGCCCTTTACAGAAAATCCCTTATACTCGCGGGCAAAAGTACAAGGTGGTTCATGGCATTACTCTGTTTTGAAAACTACATGTAAATCCTTTACGGTCCAATTCTTCAGAGTCTCGCCAGGGAGGCATGGATGGATTCCCTTCAGAAAATTCATCCTTGCCCTTCAGAAATTCCTCCCACCAGCAAACCATCGAAAGCATCCCCAAAGATTTCTTCCTCCTGCAGCCTGATAGCCTCTTGACGATTTTTCTCCGCTTGCTCTGTGACATTCACAAATCCGTGAGATATAAAGTCGATCTTTGAACTCAATGAGATAGACATCTTAGCTGTATCTTTTCCATATTTCTTCCAATATGCCTCAATTGAAAAACCTAACCCAACTCGACCCTTCTTCATAACCACGGGCATTGGGCGTAAACTCCCTTGCAACTTACTTCCTAATCCTTTTCCGGTCCTGATTCCTTTACCGAGAGTTTGCTTTACAGTCATCTCTACGCAGTTCGACAATCTTGGGCATGGAAACTTCGCACCATCGGCAACAAACGCGGCGTTGATGAACTCCTAAGCCCTGAAAGAACACTCCAACGCCTCCTCATTTGCTTGAATGTACGGCATATCAATGGAAACTGATGCGATAATATCTTCCTCTGCCCCAACACACACAAGCTTTCCATCTATCATGAACTTCAACTTATGATGCAGAGGTGACGATACTACCCCGACAGAATGAATCCAAGGTCTTCCAAGCAGACAATTATAAATGGACTTGATATCCATTACAACAAAATCCACATTATATACAGACAGTCCAATCAACAGTGACACTTCTATCCTGTCCAACACGTCTCTCGTAGTTTCGCCGAATGCTCTGACCATATTCTGATAACTTTTCATATGAGCAACGTCTATAGGCAACCTTTGCAAATTCTCCATAGGTAATACATTCAACGCCGAACCATTATCAATTAGTACTCCCGGCACAACATGACCCTTATAGTGAGTCATAATATTTAGAGCTTTGATAGACTCCATTCCATTATCCGAGATCTCATCACCAGTAAACGTTATATAATTATCTGCAGTAATATGATTAACAATCCGATCTAGCTTGTTCACCGATATATCATTCGGAATGAACGTCTGGTTCAACACCTTCAATAAAGCATTGCGGTGTCCCTCGGAACTCAATAATAGATCAAGAATGAAGATTCTAGCTGATTGTCTCTTCAACTGCTCAATAACATTATACTCGCTTTGCTTCAAGAACCTCATAAACTCATGTGCTTGCTCCTCGGTAACAGGCTCGTTTACTTTCGGAACTGGATCCTAAAAAAATTGTTTCTTCTCGACATTCTTTGCTTTATCTTCTTCTTTGTTTTGAGCTGGTGAATAACATCTTCCACTTCTCGTGAAATGTCCTACCTCATTCACTGGTTCTTCTTTCTCAACTTTTTTTTTGGCCTCAAGCTTCTCTAGTTGTACCTCCTCGGCGGGCTTTGAACTGCTTGACCCCGTCACACTTGCAGTGTAATTTCATGGAATCCTCTGTGTATCCTTGAACGAAAAAGGTGCTGGAGGAGTAATTACTATGCGGGGGGCAGCTACTGTCTTCACTTTCCCTGTTGAACTATTACCCTTTGGTCAAGCTGAAATGACCAACGGCCTATCCACGATGTACTTTGGCACGGTTCTCTCGGACGTACACACATCCATCATTCTTCGCTCTCCCATATTCGCAAAGAATTCCACTTCTTTGTTATCTATCATTCCCTGTAGCAAACTCTTGAACTCAACAAAATATTGAATCTCATATCCTTGTTATTGGTGATACTCGCAGTATAAACCTGTCTCAACTGGTTCCTTCATCATTATTCCCTGGCATATAAGCCCATTATCAAACAACTATTTCAAAACCTACTTTAACGGTGATCTGATCTCTGATACACTTATCTTTATCTGCTTCATCTGGTCTTTCTCAATCACATTCACACCTCGACCACCATGATTTGGCAACGAGTTCGTAGATATATTGGGTTCATCAAATTTCAAAAACCCGATATTGATCAGGTTCTGAACTATTCTTTTAAATACAATGCAATTCTCAATGCTATACCCCTGAACCTTAGCATGATATTCGCACTGAGCCTTCTGATCATACCAATGCAGATATAGAGGTTGAAGTGGTATAATGAAATACGAACGTATCATATCCGCATCATACAACTGAGTGTACAACTCGGCATATGTTATCGGAATAGGCGTAAAACTTGGCCTTTCCCATTTTGAGTCCTTCTTGTTTGAACTCTGCAAGCTACTTGCTCCTGCCCTTAGCTTAGAAATTGTCACATTTCTCAGAGCCTCGTATACAACGATGCTATTCACTTCATTATCTTTCTTTTTGATATTCCTCTTAGAATTGTCAGATCCTTTTATTCTCCCACTCTTGATGGCTGCTTCCACAAGCTCTCCTATAGCAACAATCTGTGAAAAGCTTTGCATCGAAGTACTAGTAAACAAACGGTCATACATCAAGCCCTTCAATGTTTCCACAAACATATGGGTCATTTCACTCTCAATCAATGTAGGTTGTACTTGAGAAGCCAAATCCCTCCACCTGTGAGCGTACTAGCGGAATGTTCCATTTGATCTCTATCCCATCTGCTGCAACATAATTCTAGTAGGTCTCATATCTGATACATGCTTGTAGTTTTCCATAAAAATATGATATAAGTCATTCCACGTCTTTATATTCTCCCGACTCAACTGTGTGTACCATCGGATCACAGAACCTGTCAAACTATCCTGAAAATAGTGAATCAGTAGCTTCTCATCCTTATTAAAAGCGACCATCTTCCGGCAGTACATTTTCATATGAGCATTTGGACATGTCGTTCTATCATACTTCTCAAAATCAGACATTTTAAACTTCAGCGATAAGACCAAATCAGATACCCACCCCAAATCAAATACGTCGGTGCTTTTATCAGTTGTCCCTTGCATCTCTTATATTTTTGCCTCTAGTGCTTTGAAATGATCAACGTACTTTTTCTCCATGTCCTAGTGCACCTTGTCCACCTCATTCATAAAATTGAGATCCGGGACTTCTTCAACATTTGGAGTAATAAAATCAACAACTCCCACTGGGTGACTTGTAGATGCCCCTGTTAAATTTAATTGTACTTTTTTCGGTACTGACTGCATCTCATGTTGCCCCCTTATGTGAGATGTAGTATCCGTCTGACCCTCAGTCTCATTCGATCCTCCCACTGACGCTTTGTCTTTCTCAGATTGCTTTGGTCTCAACAAAGCTGTAAATTGACTGATAATATTTACCTGAGCTTTGGCAATACTGTCATTTATACTATTTTCTATTCCATCTAGTCGAATCTGAAACTCTACACGATCCTCCTCTAATTTCTTTAGTTTTTCTTTCATTGTTAACTTTTTTGTACGCGAACGTGTTGAGTACGAATACGGTATGATTTCAATTTAAGTGTTCAATGCCATAGAACCTTTTTATTAAAATTTTATTTCTAATATTAACGATACATATGATGTATGAGTGCATGAATGCAATAAGGTATTGATTTCAAAAACAAAGTCTTAAAAACATCCGTTTGTCCAAAAGGTTGATTACAAATTAAAGATAACTAACTACAGAAAACTGCTAGCCTTAATCCCCAAGTTAGTCAACTCATGCAGCAAGCGTACGATGACCTCTCCAAGCTCTTGCTCAATGTCTGACTGCTTCAGAAGAGTTATAGCTTCCTTTGACAATATCTGTACATAGGAGGCGATGCTTCTGACCTGTCCCTTAAAGTTGACTAATTCATTGTTTTGACTCTGAACGGTGCGCTGTGCTGCATCATATTTTTCTTTCTATGCTCCTCTGGTATCCTGGCATAAAGCTCCCTCGCAGCTGACTAGCTTCTCACGCAACTCTTGCACTTTGTTCTCAAGCGAGACAATCTTCTATTTTAGACCCTTATTTTCTTTTTCCATCTGAACTTTATTCTCATTATGATATCGGATAATCAGCTTCTCTAACTGTGTCACCTGGTTTGTCAACTCAAAGTTTCTTGCTTGCTCTTTTTCTAACTTCTTCTTTGCTTTATAATTCGCTTCTTGTCCTTCGTGACACTTTCGTTCGTAGAGCTTCTTGTAGTCTTCCTTTTCTTTTGCCATCTTGTCTAAACGATAAGATAAATCCTCAATCCTCCTATTTCCACTTTCTGAAATTTTTTCCTATGCCCCTCATGCATCTCTCATGCTTCTTTTAGATCTTGGCTTAACTTCTCATTCTAGAGCATCAACTCTTTCTCTTTCCTCTCTTGTCTCATCACTTGATACTTCGTCATGTTTAACTTTTGGGTAAGGTCATAAATCTTCTTCTCATGTCTTTGCAAATCCAGCTCTTGATCCTGCTTCAATTTTTCTAACATTGATGGTGCTTCTTGGGTTGCTCTGCTCGACGATGCAATACTCATTGGTGTCTCTTGGAAAGTTCTGTCGTTCACTTTTTGCCCCTTCCATTCATCGTATCTGGCCATAATCTCTAACTCTTGGTAAGGTTGAACTCTTCTGGGTGCATCCCATGCCTTCGCAATCTGAGTTATTCTTGATCTATAACCCTCAGTTTTGTGTGTATTCGAAGCTTGTCATGCCTGTTATAGCCGGTATGAACTGTTTGGACCCGAATTGCCTTGAAACTAGAAGCGGACAATAAGTTATTCCACCCCATATTCCTGCCAAAGGAATCCAATCCCTATCTCCACACCAATACAGAAAAGTAGTTCCTCTGTTCAACCAGAAATTTTTCCAAACAATGTCTGTATCTGTCAAGTTCTGAAAGAGATCTCCCCATTGGGTCTCGGTCTTCTTCTCTAAAACAAATTTCTTCAAATGCTATTCAATAGGTGAATAGGTAGTCCTGTACCTTAGTGCGTTATACGGCGTGCTCCAACGATAACCTCTGAACCATACCTCTAGCATCTGTGCGCAACCCCAAAACCTTCCTTCATCGGCCTTCTTGCATGCATTCAATGATCTGTAAGTTTTGGCTAAGATGGCAGGAACTGGATTCACACCCTTAAACAGTCTTTCGAACAAACCAACAATGGACGGGTCTATGTGCTTAGGGGTTCTCAGAAATAGCACTAACCCATAAATGCAATGAGCATAAATCCTTCTTACCTTGATAGGCTCTTCACTACTAGCAGTTAGCAAATCCTTTAAAACATTCCAACTTACTCTTTGTTTATCCTCACTCATGTCGGTACTATCGTGATTCACTATCTTCTGATTCCAAAATTCCTTTGCCTTCCCAGTGATCTGTATCGGCTTCTTCTTGAAACCTGAAGTACTGTTGGGATTGACGTATATCTTATCACTCTTGATTGTTGGACAATTGATCAATACTTCGTACTCTTCCAACGTATGCGTCATGTCGACTTTCCCGAAAGTGAAGCAATTGTACGTTGGATTCCAAAACTGCGCTATAGCTCTAAGTAACTGTCTATCAATTGGTACTTTCAATAATAGCGCAATGTCTCCGAATTCTTTCCTAAATTGTTCCTTCATATCGCTGGTCCACTGATCCCATATTTTCTGGAGTTCGGGAAGACACAGGCTTTGATTTGTGTTAATCTTTACGTACCCTCTCATTTCTGACACACTTCCTGGAGGTAAACTATCCCCTTTCTCATGTTGAACTGCTTCCGACCACGTCCAGACTTTTGTATTATCTTTTCCTATAATGATCCTTTCTGACATTATTGGATACTTCTAACTTTACTGTTTCCCAAATCAATACCAATACAAATGATATGACAAATAATAAAAACATAAAAAGAAAAACAAAATAAAATGAATGTGTTAGTATAATGAATACATGAATTAACAAATTAAAAACAATAAGAACTGTACTGAAAAATAACCAGAGAGCAGTTTATATCGCAATGAAAATTAACCAAAGAGCACGTTAAGTTGCATAAAAATAACCAGAGAGCATATTATTTACGCAAAAATAACCAAAGAGCAGTTTAACAGAGAAATCCTAATTTTGGCGGCATTTCGACAGCATACCGCCTTATCCTATGGTCCATGTCTGACTCTATTAGGGGTAGGTTTCTACTCTACACATATGGGTTTTGATCTAGACTCTGGGTTCTCGAACCGTCGTTACCGTCTACTGCGATGATAAGACATCGATTCAGTGGTATAGGTCCCTTACAACGGAGGTGAAGACCTCACGACGCGTAAGGTTAGTATACCGAAAGTAAATAAAAATCCGAAACTCGGAGCTGGAGAGTATCACGTCGGATAATATCTAACTCCTACTCAAGGGTAAAAGCTCGGGTCGAGAGCTTATGCATGAATGGCAGATATATCATACAACTGAAAATACTACCCTCATTCGAACGATATTTATTTGACAATAATGAACTAAATTAATATCTATATTCATAATACCGAAATGCCACATATAAGTAATTATTAGGCCTGACTCTCAAAAAATTTCCCTAGCGGAGTCGCTAAGCTGTCGCGACCATTTTAAAACCGAAACATGTGAAAAAATAGCCTGACGAGTTAGTTTTGAAAAATCAAGTTTTATTGCTTTTAATTATGAAAAAAACAAGTTTTATTAAAAACGTATATTATTTGACTTTTAAAAATAATTTGGAGTCGCCACTAGCCACTTTGTTAGGTCAGACACTATAAAATAAACTAGAGATTCTTTTTAAAAAACATTTGGATTCGGGAGTCGATTACGCGTAAGGACGACCCTTACGAGCGCCTGAAATCGGTACCTTATTAATTATACGTGGTATTTCAATATTTCGAATAATAATATTAATTTAATCTATCATTGGCAAATAAATATCATTCGAATGAGAATATCTTTTTGGATAAGAAAAAATATTTATTTTAAACACGAGCTTGAATAAGATGTCCTCTAGATAAGAAACCTTAACTCGTATTTAAAGAAATAGAAGTTCTGCCCCAAAAGGTTTTAAATGCATGATCGGTTTATTATCTGGTTTATTTTAAGTTCTAACCTACGAGGCTCTATTAATTAAATATTTAATCCTATTAAATTATTAATTTCACCAAGTGTATTATGATAACATCCGAATGCACGGACACTACCATCTTGACACGAAATAAAATTAATAATACTATTATTGTTTTTAGTTACTTATCTAATTAATTTTATTTAAGTCTAATCCCAAGTTCATTGAGTCAATTTTTAGGTTTCGATAGCATATCAATGCGATACCAAGGTACACTCTTTAGGTCAACATCATGGTACGTCAAAACACCGACCGTTTAGTGTATCCGAAATATATAATTAAAGTGCCCTCGTTATTAAATTATCTCTCTATTTAAATAATTATTTAATTTAAGTGACTAACCCTAAAAGGCTCTAATTTAGTTAATCTACGTGAAAATTAAGTGATCCTAAACAGATATACTACATGCCTTTAAAATTTGCAAAAATAAATAAAATAAATAAAACATTAAATAAACAATAAAGCAATAAAATAAATTAAAGGAACTAAGTTACTTTTTATTAAAGAGATAAGAGTTCGAACTATAACATTGAGAATAAAATTAAAACAAGTGGAAATTGAATGATATAAATAAAAGAAGCAGAGGCTAGATTGATAAACATCCGATTTTAGAGGTCCAATTTGACTTAATTAGATTAAATTAAATTAATTTTAAACTTATAAACTTTTAATTAATTCAATTAAGGATTAAATTAAATTATTTCTAAGCTCTAAATTAAATTAACCTATATTAATTAATTAACAAAAAAATTAGGCTAATGGTTCAAATCAGGTCCAATTAGAAGCTAAATTGAGGTAAAATTAAAGTTTTAAACCTTAATTAGGGAAAAGGGGACCAAAATGAATTACATTTTAAAAGTTGGGGGACTGAAGGGGTAATTTCCGCACTTAAACGAAAACACGTGGGTCCCCTAGTGCAAAACGACACCGTTTCGCAATGGGATGACCACGCATGACCGACGATTGCCGCCCAAATACTCCGGCCACCACTAATTTTCCTTCGATGATCGTTTCCGATGCCGGTGAACTCGCCGAAAACGTTAAAACCCCCTAAAAACACTTCGAAAAAGCCAAATTTTCATATCTAAGCATCAATATGCACTAAACTTCTTTCTAACTACTCAATTTCACCTAAAACAACATCAAACCCGAAACCCATCATCTTTTACAAACCTAAACTAAATCTCCATCTTCAACATTACAAGCCCCTAACCTCACAAGCAACAATGAAGGGAAAAATAATCGAAACTAGACCTACAACCCTAAAATGGTTTATTATTTTTCACACCAAATCTAATCTGTAAAATCATTTTACATGAAAAACAATAAAGAAAACCAAAGAACTTACCTTTCCGCTCCCGATTAGATTTTTCAACCTTCCCCTAGCTTCTCCAATCAGTTCCAGGTTTTCTTGTCTCTACTTTTTTTTTCTCTAAAATCGATCGTCCCCCTTTCTTTGTATTCTGTTTTTCTTTTAAAAGGAATAAAACTCACACTCCCATCACCGTAGGTAACTCATCTTATCTCCAACCAACTCCAACTTCCCCCTAAAATCTCGCCCTTAACTCTTTTTTCTTTTTCTTTTGTTTTATTATTAATTATTTATATTCTATTATCTTATTATTTATTTTATTTTTATTAGTTATATTTACTTAGGTCTCTCAAACGAAATTCATGTGTTACAGTAACCGACTCCTAAACTCTATTTTTGAAAAATCTCTAGTTTTACGGTGTCCGATCTACCTAAACGAATGGTGGCAACTTCAATTTTTAAAAATCATTTTTAAACCGAAAATCAAGTTTAAATAATTTTCAGACACAAAAATATTTTTCAAACATCGAAAAAAAATTTAGCGACAATTATCATTTTTTAGATTGCTACAGCGTCTGGAACCTCCATTCATTGTCTCTTTGGTCATTTCCGGCCACCATGCCGAAATTGTCACAAAACCTTCCGGTCATAATTTCAAGTTAGTTGTTAAAAAAATTCGTTATAGTACTTTTAAAGGAAGAAGAGGCTTCATGGTTCAGTGAGTTCGGATTTGGTTTAACTGTTTTTTATTTAATTTTTCTCCAATATCTTATATATTTTTTTATACGGAAACACATTATTTAATAAATAAAAAACAAATAAATTGATAAAAATTAACTATGCAAAGTTGATGAATACTAGTGTTATTTCTGCTTTTAAAGCTCCATATAAACAAAATTTTCATGATAGAATGGTATGATAATTTACATGATTTGGTCTGTGCATGTAAATATTGCCTACAAATATTTATGCATAAAAATAAAATTTTAATTAATAAAATATTAAATTATGAACATTTCAATGAGCATTCGAAGGATAAAATTCTTATTTTTTAGTTAATTTGACACTTTTAAATTTTGAAGAAATATATAAGATAGGATCAAGTTATATAATGTAAAATTTTCTAAATTTTATACTTTTTAAATCGTTAGCCGATTGAAACCAATAACTCATAATATTTTATATATTATATTTTTAAAAGTTTAATTACATAATTTTTAAATTTTTCGGTAATGATCGATAGTAATGAAAGTAAATGAAAAGTTTAGTACGACTAAAGTGAAAGACCCCTAAAACTTCAATGACTGCCGATGTAATTTGTCCTTATTTGCGTAATTAAAAAATGTAATTAATTACTATTGCGAATAGAATAATTAGATTAAAAAATTATTTATCTTAATCTAAATTAATTCATCAATAAATTAAAAATAAATTATTAAATAAAATAATATATAATTATCTGTTTCTAGAATACTTAATATTATAACAACTATCATTAATACTTAATATAATAACGCTCTTTTATAAATTAGTATTAAATGATTTACTCGAACAACACGACAAATATTTTACACGTGGGGTTTTATTGTTAATATTATTTATTTATGATATATATTTTCAGGTTTAGAATTTTTAGTTTAGATTTGGGCAAAATTATTAAAAAACCTTTTTTATTATTTAAATCCAAATATATACCCCTCCCAACTTCAATGACAAATCTATACCTCTGTCAGGCCACGTAGGAAGAAGTCGCTACCTGCAAAAAGCGTTTTAAGAAGTCGTTCTGTGCAGGAAGCGAATTCTGGCTGAGTTGGCCTCCCTTGCCACATAAGCCTTTAATTTTAATGTGGATAAGAAGTCGCTCTGTGCACAGAGCGACTTCCCTAGGTTTGTGAAGCGTCAAACCCTTAGTTTCAAGAAATCGCTCTGTGCACAGAGCGATTTCAATCATATTTTAAGAAATTGCTTTTTACACAGAGCGATTTCAATTATTTTTCAATTATGTTTATTTTTATAATATATATTTAATATTGTTATCTTAATAAGTAAGGTTAATAATATAACTTATATTTTATTAATTGAACGTATCTTAATAATTCCATGTTACTAAAATGTATAGTTATTCAAAAAAATGTATTAAAAGGTATATTTTATTATTATTTCCCCAAAATATTAAAAGCTACATAAAAAATATCTAAGTGGTTGAAGAATCGTTTGTTTCCGTGTTTTCGTAATCTGTAGACACGTCAGATGTTAAATTCAGTTCTTCAATTTGTTGTTCCTTTTGCTGTCGTTTGTTGTTGATACGTTATAAAATTGTTTCTTCATCAACGTTGCTTGATGAACTAACTTCGTCTGTAATTGAACTACCTTCATCCTTAAAATTGACATAAATCTCAATATATAAACATGGAATATTTGTGTAAGCTCGAAACATCTTCCGAAGGTCTTTTGAACTTGACAATTTCAATAGGTAATGTGCTTCAGGACCTGGTTCATCAACTGGTATTTTTGCTTGCATGTATAAGATATCTCTTGTTCTTGTTGTCTCCTTCGCAACCTCCGTCTCTATTAAGTCATAGAACTCATCGTATTTTATCTTGCTAATAAACGAAGTATAACAATATGTACCAGAGAAGAAAAGAACGCAAGAAAACCTAGCCATTCACAGATTTCCCACAATAATGCTTTTCTGAAACTTGATGAATTATTGATTGAGCGTTTTCAGTCTGAAAGCAGGGAAAAGAGTCTTATATAGCCTGGAAATCATTGAAATCGTTACCTGCAGGAAGCGATTTTCTGTTCAGAAATCGCTTTCTGCAAGAAACGATTTCCACGCGGTTAAATATTTCCAATTCGAACCCCCAAATTTCCAACCAGAATTCTCATTTCCAAATCCTAAAAGTTTTCTATTGAATCCGCTTTTATTTGAATTTAAAATTCAAAATGTCAAGAAGAATCACTGCTTTGGTTTATTACGACGGCCAAATGGTTGGTGATGCATCTCTGGGTGTGGTGTTTCAGTCTTTGAATACAGTTACACTTGAGCTCCTGCGGAGATTATTCTATAGATCATTGATAAAAAGAGTATCGGATCATGTTCCGCATGCTCAAGGTCAAAAATTGAAGCCATTAAAATATAGATTACCGACATCATTGAAGCCATTATATTATACAATTTTTCATGTGGCCGACAACGGAGACGTTGAAATGATGCTCGATTCGCACCTGCAATATTCCTTAGGAGGTCCGTTGAAGTTGTTTGCGATTTTTTCTGATAATGATGATGATGTTCCTGCCATCCCAGATTGGCGTCGTGCAAATTTTGATTTTGACCCTAACATTTATAGCTCTACGACCAATATTCGAGACGACTTCAACTTGTTGTCGACCCAATGTTC
Organism: Abelmoschus esculentus; assembly: GCA_035048815.1. NCBI lineage: Eukaryota > Viridiplantae > Streptophyta > Magnoliopsida > Malvales > Malvaceae > Abelmoschus > Abelmoschus esculentus. The sequence goes on along the minus strand of JAUCBN010000026.1, from coordinate 1,913,079 downwards.
ACAGAACAATGTTGATGTTCCATCGTCTTCGACGGTAAGACATTCTTGTGTTGCTTCTTTTGATTTCGACCTTAATCTACCACCCACCCAACCGTCTTCGTTCTCTCGGTCTGAATTCGATTTGAACTTCCCACCAACCCAACACTCATCTGTAGTTGTTGGACCTACGCTGGACTTACAATTGTTCGAATTTGAGGGTGATCGCTCTGACGAAGAACCGATTCAAGAGACTGGCCCTGATGGTGATGAGCTAGGCCCTTTTTATGGCCCTCCTGAAGATGTCGATGAGCCCGAGGAGGCAGACGAAGTGGATGCCCCTAACACTTCAATTCCAATATCGTTTTATGAGCCACCGTCCCACTTTGAATCCATTGATATGGAAGCCTTCAATGCTCCGGAATTTCAGCAATTCCACCAAATCGACGAATACAACTAAGGTGGTTCTCTTGAAATATATAAAGGGAAGGTTTTCGAGACCAAGGATCTGGCGATTGCAGCAATCAAGCATTATAATATCCGTAACTCTGTTTCATCCGGTGTTTACAAGAATGCATCTGATAAGTACATTGCTGAATGTGTACATAAGAAGCTGGGATATAAATGGAGGGTTCGTGTTTCTCGTCTGAAGAAATTAAACAACCTTTGGCAGATTACCAAGTTTGATGGCCCTCACACATGCATCGTGGGTCGCCTTAATCAGGATCATCGAAACTTGAATGTGCACGTGCTGTGTGATGCCATTATGCCTCTGGTGAAAGCGAATCCGCGGGTAACCGTGCATACTTGTATGGCTTCAGTCACGTCTCAATACGGTTACCATGTTCCTTATAAAAGAGCATGGTATGCAAAACAACGTGCCGTTCAGAAGTTGTACGGTCAGTGGGAGGAATCGTACAATGAATTGCGACCGTGGCTTGCGTTGATGAAAAAGCATATTCCTGGTACGGTGGTGAAGCTCGAAACAGTACCGGCGTATGAAAATGACTGTATCATACCCGGTGTTTGCCAATTTGAACAGTTATTTTGGACCTTTCCACAATATGTCAATGCATTCCGTCATTGCAAACCGATGGTTCAGATTGACGGTACTTGGTTGTACGGCAGGTACACGTAAATTTTATTATTGGCAGTTGCGCAAGATGGTAACCGAAAGATTATTCCAGTTGCCTTCGCAATCGTTGAAAAAGAGGATCTCCCTTCTTGGGAGAACTTCCTAAAGAACTTCCAAAGGTATGTTCTATCACCTCTGAGGGTGGTGGAAACTAAGGAGACCAAGACGACTCGGGCTGAGGTTGGGGCACTGGTGTAGCAGGTGGCTCCTCTAGAACATTTTGTCCTCTACCACGCCCCGCTCGTTACGTCGGGGGACGTCTCTATGGACCAACGACTATCTCGCGTGCTCGCTCCTGGTTGGTCAAGATGTGGGGTTTACCATTGTCCATGTACCAACGCCAATACCCGTATCCCAAACTCTCATCCACAATTAGCTCGCACATCGGGACCCGCTGTAATCTTTCAGCCCATATCTGGATGTACTCTCTATGTCTGTCCGACCAATCCACGTCGGTCTTCCCTTGTCGTGTGAGAGCATGCAAGCTATCCAATACAGGAGGTGAGTCGGGAATACCTTGCTTGAACCCAAACTGTCGTAGAACTCGATCACCCGGATGCCACTCGACAATTGAGTAATTAATCAGCGGCGCCATCGAAAACCATATGTTGGAGCGAGCCAATATGTCATTTGGGATACAAGACATAATGGCTGGCTCGCTGTACGGCTGTCAAATGAACTGGAAAAAAATATCCGTTATTAAAATAAATTAAAACTTTTTTTATTTATAAAAAATGTAACTAATAAATTACAAAAAAAATCAAATACCTTCTTCTCCCGATCTATCCGTAATCGAAAATCTGCTTGGTTCTCCGGCAATCTATGATACGACAATGGATAACACCACCTAACATTAATAAAACAAATTTATAAGTAATAAATTATAAACAATAATTTTAAAAAAATATAAAAAATTAAATAAAATAAAACAGTACCTCCGAGCTAGTGGAAACTCATAGGCACGTCGCGTAATCAAGGAAGGACGAAGAAAAGGCATACGAAACCATGCCCAAGACTGAAGCAATATCAAGCAACCTCCCATGACTTGCTTCCGAGGATCAACATTGGTACAAAGTTCTCGATATAAAAAGGCAAGAACAGCCGATCCCCAACTGAGTTTTCCGAAGTCCGAAAAATCTCGTAGATGGTGTAACCACACCAAATGCACTTTGTTGCGGGTTTTTTCCGGCATCAAAATCCCGCCAATTATGCGCAAAATATGTGCGCGAGCATAACACTATAAATATGATAAAATTAATATAAATAACCCTAAATTCTGAAAATTCTAAAAATAAATAAAAATTGAAAAAAAATAATTAAATAATTAAATAAAAATTATGTTACCTTCTTTGTATCTTCATCTGCATCGACGGGTAGAGCTGAAAAATTATCGACCAACCACTTCAACGTTACCTTCCCGCCGAACATCTTCTCGGGAACAAGTCCAAGATAGTCATTACAAAGACGAGCCCAATTATCTTCCGCAATACCTGTTACAACGGGGCCATCAATACGCAAACCAAGTTGGAATTGCACGTCTTGTAAGGTTATAGTGGCCTCACCATACGGAAGATGAAAGGTGTGGGTCTCCGGTCTCCACCTTTCAAGAAGAGCACTAATCAAGTAGGGATCCACTTTCGTCCCCGCGATAATAAGGCTAACATATCCGAACCCCGCCTGGGTTAAATAGGGAACGAGAGCCAGATCCGGAGTATTCATAACTCGATGATGGTAGCAACTTAAAACTCTTTCATAACCCTTCAAAAAAAATATACAAAAAAATTAAATAAAATATTTTACAAATAATAATATCAAAAATTTACCACATTAATATATTAAAAAATAATAATATTAAAAAATTAAAAACACCTCATTATCATGCAAGAAATTGAAACAATGATTATCATCCAATCTTGTGAGACCCGCCATGCTATCGATAATAACCACGAGATAAAATAACTCAAAAATATTTTCCAAGTAAGAAATAAGAAGGAATTTTGAATAGAACGCGACTTCGGGGTGAAAATGAAAGGAGGGGGCCCGACAATTTATAGGGAGATCGCTACCCTCGGGAAGCGATATCATAAAGGAAATCGCTTTGTGCACAGAGCGATTTCTATGTAAATTAAAAAGAAATCGCTTTGTGCACAAAGCGATTTCTTAGTAAAAACGATTCAATTTTCAAAGAAATCGCTTTGTGCACAGAGCGATTTCTTTAAGACGATTCAATTTCAACTGAAATCGCTTTGTGCACAAAGCGATTTCTTTAAGACGATTCACTGTAAAACGAAATCGCTCTGTGCACAAAGCGATTTCTTGAAATTAGGGTTTGACGCTTCACAAACCTAGGGAAGTCGCTATGTGCACAGAGCGACTTCCTATCCACATTAAAATTAAAGGTTTATGTGGCAAGGGAGGCCAACTCAGCCAGAAGTCGCTTCCTGCACAGAGCGACTTTTTAAAACGCTTTTTGCAGGTAGCGACTTCTTCCTACGTGGCCTGACAGGGGTATAGATTTGTCATTGAAGTTGGGAGGGGTATATATTTGGATTTAACTAATAAAAAAGGGTTTTTAATATAATTTTGCCTTAGATTTGTGATTTATAATTTAGGAATTAAAGTTTAAACTATTGTTTAAATATGATAGATTATATTCAAATAAATATGTTTGCATATTTTTTAATAACCCTTAAATAAATTCGACAATAAAAAATAAAAAATCAAATTTATTGAATAGTAAATAATACATTTAATCGGGTTATGGGAAGGAGATTGCATTATCAACGTGGATTTATCGTTACAGTGGTTAAAGGAACGGAAATTTAAAATAACAACGGAAATACATTTCCGGTCCCTATCAATTTCAAAATTAAGCAAACTGCTTCTCTTAGGAAAATAGTAATAATCACGAGAAAAATCGAACTTAATAAGGAAAATAGTAAATAATACATAAATTGTTGAATTTGATCCTTCCAAAAAAAATCAGCCTTGATTGATCTCTTTTCAAATCGGTCTCCGTCAATCGCTTTTGATAAAGCTTACAATATTTAGTAATAAGACCAACGAGAGCTGCTATTGGAAGGCTATCCGACAGTGGCGGATGCAGGTTATTCCTAGGGTGGGTACAGGTCCACCCTAAAATTTTTAAAATTCACACATTCATCTTTAATTTTTTAAAATTTTATGAGTTGGTCCTTAAATTTTTTTAATATTTATGAATTATATCCACCCTGAGATTTTAAAATTTTATATGTACTCACCCTCAAATATTTTTCTGAATCCACCTATGCTATCTAAGAAACTCGTTTCCTCTTCTTGTTATTGCTTGTCTTGTCCTCCAAGAAACTTTCTTATCTGCTTATCTAACAGCAGCAAATTTGTTGTCCAACTTACATACCGAAGAGAAACAAGACATGAGGCAGCAGAGGAAAATGATAGCTAAATCCCTACCGAAAGCACAAAGCAAGTGACATCATAACAATGTCATATTAAAGAGGTCAGGAAAAATAAAACGAGGGAAAAAAATCGCTATTTCAAATGTTTTGTATAATGATTTACTTTAATATTCGCTAAATGGGAAAAACTTTAACTGAGTCACATAATGTTAATCAAACCTTCTAGTTATAATCGTCAACTTCGATATTAAAAAACTCGTTATAGTATTTTTAAAGAAAGAAGAAGCTTCCGGTTGTGTGAGTTAGGATTTAGTTGAATGCTTTTTATTTAATTTTCTCCGATATCTTACATATTTTTCTTTATACAGAAACACATTGTTTATTAAATAAAAATTAAATAAATGGATAAAAATTAACTACGCAAAGTTGATGAATACTAGTGTTATTTCTGCTTTTAAAGCTCCGTGTAAACAAAACTTTCATGATAGAATGGTATGATAATTTACATGATTTGGTTTGTGCATGTAAACATTGCCTAGAAATACTTATACATAAAAATCAATTTTTAATTAACAAAATGTGAAATTATGAACATTTTAATTAGGGGTGTTAAAAAATATACGATCTAGTTGATTCGATCCGATTCAAAATTTTGAATATCCTATATGATTTTTATTTTTGGATCAGATATTCAATCCGATTTTAAGTTTTCCGGATCAGACACGGATCACAATATTTCAAGTTTCGGATTATCCAAAAATCTAAAAATTCAAATTTTTATAATATTAATATTGTTCTATTTAATAATTTAGTGCTCATTATATTTAAAAAATTTTAAATTAAAACTTTTATGATTGTGAATCTTATTGTATTTAGTAATTTGTTGTTTATTTATTCTAAATTCTAAAATTTTTATAAATACAACCTTCAAATTCGAAAAATTAATACTATTAAATTATATTTTTTGGATAATCGGAGATCCGACTATCCGATCCGACTATCTGATATCCGAATATATGGATATTCACTTTTTTCTGGATCAAATCCATATCATTATATCATCAATATGAAAACCCGAATATTCGAAAAACTGGATTGATCCGACCTGATATCCGACATTGAACACCCCTAATTTCAATGAGCATCAGAAGGATAAAATTCTTATTTTCTAGTTAATTTGACCCTTTTAAGTTTTGAAGAAATATATATGATCAAGTTATATTGTATAAAATTCTCTAAATTTTATATTTTTTGAAGATGATCGAGTTCCAGTAATGCCAACACAGTGTTTGAGCGATTAATATCTAATAGTTGAGAATATAATTTAAAATAGATACTATTATAATATTGTAACTGATTAAAAAAATAATCTCAGAACTAAAAACAAAAGGTTGGTTTTATTTTACAATTTTCAAAGAAACATCATTAATCCAACATTTTGCCTTGTTTTCCCTCTATTTTGTCATGGTTGGAAGCAAGCAACCTAATACAATTATTAGCCACAAATTTAAATTGTGGATGTGATTTAGTCCCTTTGGACAATCAAATTAGGCTAGGATTGATGATATTTAGAGTTTTTCTAGAAGTATGGCATTAAAAATTTATAGCATTTGTTACGGTAAAAGTATAATCGAATACAATCTGATTTAATTATTTATCTTATATTTTTAATTAAAAAATATTAAAGACGATAAGAATATAATCCGATTTCTGTGCAATATATTGTTTAAAATCAGAACTCTTTTAATGTAGCTTTAATTTTTTTGAAATAAATCCGACTTTAAATTTATTTGGATCAATAAAAAATTGTTTTTAATGAGATCTATTTTTCTAAAAAAAACATAAATTATTTTAACATATAAACTCTTATTTTCTCATTGTCTTTAATTAGTAAAAGTAAAGCAAATCAAGGAAATGGTCCCTCCTTTTTTGCTACTTTGAGGTCTAATCAATAAAAATGGTAGCTCAAGGTTAAGCTTTAAGTGTCAAATTTTAAATTATTTATTGGATTTTTTAACATTTATATTTTGATATATATATGATGTAAATGAACAAAAATATTTTATGTAAAAAATTTAATATTAAAATTGTTCGGAGTGTAAATTGTGTGTATATAAATTTATTAGTCTCGTGCTTGAATTTTAAATATTAATTATTATTATATTTAAAATTTATATAAAAGTAAGAAAAGACTAAAACGACGTCATAATAATTATTATAAAAATTTTCTAATAGTTTGAATCTTTGTTGCCGAGTCTATAAGTTATATGTCTCATGGTTAAATCATAAGCACTTACTTCATTTTTGTTGATTCTATCCCACATTGGAATACGTATCAAACTCTCTTAAAATTTAACCTAAAAGCATATCTTCATTATCTAAAGGAATCCAGAGTGGAGAGATTATATCATAAGTCCGATTCACTACGTCAGTCGTGGTCCTTAACCAATGAAAATCACTCATTCGATTTTAACCGAATTAACCGATCGAATCGGAATTATTTCGGTTAATTCGGTCGGTTAATTTTTGATAACTTCAGTTAACGAGTAATTTTTTTGAAAATTCGGTTACCGGTTAATTCGGTTCGAAATCGGTTAATTAGCAGAATTAACCTAATTAACCGAAATTATTATATACTAAATATTATATATATATATATTATATATTTATTTTTAGTCATTTAACTTTTAAAAAATCATAAGATATTCATTAATTTTTTATATTACAAAATGGTCACTAAAATTTTATTAAATTAGCATAAAACAAAAGTTTAGTGACTAAAAAAATATTTTAACATAATTTAGTGACTTATTATGTAGTTTAACCTAAATTTATAATAAATTTTGGTTAATTCTGCTAATTAACCGAAATAATTTCGGTTCGGTTAATTCAGTTCAAGATAATTCAGTTCGATTAATGGTTAAAATTTTAAAAATTTTAGTTAATTCGATTTTGGTTATTTCGGTTCAGCCACCGACCGAATTAACCGAATGTACACCCCAAACGTTCTATTAGACAAAAGTTGAGTTAAAGTTTGATTTTTGATCCCCTAATCTAAATGTTAGCCACAAATTTCATGTGGTTTAGATTTAGTCCAATTTGATTGCCTCCTAAACCCTTAATTTCTCTTTCAAACATCCTTAATTAGTAAAAGCAAAGCAAAGCAAGGAAAAGAGACCTTCCTTTTGTACTACTTTGAAAATCTAATCAATTTGTAGTGGACAACTTTAAAAAATTATTTTAATTATTTTGTTAATATTTATATTTTGATGCATAATTTTTTTTATTTGATGAAACGTTACACCCATGTCACATTGATGATGTGGATGGACAAAAAATATATATATAAAGATATATATTTTTTAAAATTATTTCAAGTGATAAATAATTTATACATAGATTTATTTATATGTGTTCAATTTTTAAATCATTAATTTTTATTTTTATGTAAAGTTATATAAAAATATAAAATTACTTGGTCTGACTGAATCCATGGGCTGGTTAAATCGCAGGTGTAATAAAATTTAGTATATATATAAGGATAAGGTCAAGTTACATCATATAAAACTTAAAGAGTTTTACGCTAATTCATGACCATTGGATGAGCGAAATAGATGAATAAGATTAATTAATGATAAAAATATAAAAATTGTCACTTGAAAAAAATTAAAAAAATAATCTTAATCATTTATTATATCATCATCTAACGGTCCAAAATTAATACAAACTCTTTAATCATCAAATTCACTCAAATAAATACTTTAAAAAATAAAAAATATTATTTCAATATTTAAATTTAAGTATGATATCAGCATTGAAAATTTAAAATATAAATCAATATAAAATTTAATACCCAAAGATGCTCCGGTAAATAAAGTTATCATGTGCATTGCACATGTATAAACTAATTAAATTATAAGAACATGTGAATATTAATATAAAAACATTTTTAAAAATTATTTTTAAATAAGAAATCAAGCTTTCAAAATTGACTCAACAAGTTATCAGGAAACTTCACACAAATATTGCTTTTCTTCTTTAATATTTTCACAAGTATGGTAAAATTCAGTTTATTTGAAAAATATTATAAATTATTTCTGTATTTTTAAATTCGATTAGAGTTGGATCCGATTTTGAATAATGAATTTCTCATTTTTATTAAAATAATCAAAGTCGGATTGTAGGTAAAGATGAGAATGAGTCGGGTCGGATTTTTGGCCCATTCAAACCCGATCCGAATACAAACATCCTAAACCCGGCTTCAACCTGATTCAAAAATTTTCTTCAAAAAATCTAAGTCGATTTCCAAAGAATAAATATAATAAATCCGACTCTGACCCGACCCGACTCGACCTATAGAAAAATGATTTTAGAAACTAAATTATAAAAATAATTTTAGGAGACTTAATTATTAAAAATATAATTTTAAGGACTAAATTATAAATAAAAAATTAATTTTAAGGATCTAGTTATAAAAATATATAGATAGATAGAGGATTATTATTATTATAAATCTCTAAAAAATTTATGGAAAATTATATATTTAGTCACGATTCGGATATTTTACCCCTTAAACTGACCCTACACCACTCTCAAAAAACACCCGATCCGAATTCAATTTTTTCATTAAAAAATTTAACCAGATCGGGTCAGAATTCGGTCGGGCCAGATAAAATACCCATCCCTAATTGTAGGTATATTATCTTTGAACAACATTTTATACCGAAGTTAGCTTGTAAGTATCTCATCTTCAGTATTTTTTTAATAAAATAGGTTTCACAATAAAGTCGGATTGTATTCCTGCCGATTTCATTATCACCGTAATAAATACTATAAATTTAAAAATAAAAACAAAAATACCATAGATTTGAAAATAAAAAAGTGCCTCGTGCACTATTATGAGAATTTCCCCATGTTATCAAATTGATAAACAATCCAAACAACTTTTTGTTTTGAAAATAAAATAAATCCCAAGAAAGCAAGAAATAATTTTTTATATATAAAATTAATCATATTAATGAGTGGATATAATTTATTTGAATGACTAATTAATTCAGTTAGGAATGTGTCCTTTTAATTTAATCTATGCTTTATTAATATATATTTTCCCTAATTTCTTTGGCCTTTAATTTGAGATCAAGATCAAATATTTAACGAGTTTTTTTTTTATTTATTTTGCACTTAATTTGATATATTATTATTATATTTAAATGTATAAATAATAATAATAATAATAATAATTATTATTATTATTATTATTATTATTATTATTATTATTAGTTTAGGTTTGTAATTCTTTTATCATATTTGAATTAAGGGCGCGCAAAATAAGTTTCGGTTAACCATTAATAAATTATTTCGGTTAATTGATAAGTTCGAGTCACCCAATTTTTAATCCTAAACTGTAACCATTCAATCGGTTAATTGTTTATTTGATTAAATGACAATTTCGGTTCGGATTAATTTGGGTAACGATTTTTTTATTTTATTTATTAATAATATAAATTTTAATAATATATTAAAATAAGTATATAATTTTAAGAAATGACGCATGATATTAATATTTTTTTAATATTAACAAGTTAAACACTTAAATTTTATAAAATAAAATTATAATTTTACTCTTATAGAATAAAAATAAATTAAATTATGATTTTTAATATGAAATAATAAAATAATATATAATATAATAATTATATATATTATATAACAGGTCGATTCGGTTAACAAGATTGTTCTGAAATCATAAATCGTAATCGAACTAGTTTCTATAAAAAGAATAAAAACCCGAACTTAAATTTAATTTTTCGATTTGATTAACTATTTTAGAATAATTTCGGTTTACCAACTTTTTTGCACACCCCTAATTTGAATTCACAATATGTAATTATTTAAACAATAGTATTTTACATAATTTTTACATCTATTTTAATTAATTTATATATTTTAATATTCAAGACTACTTTAAAATCTATGAAAAAATATTTAAAAAATTAACTATTTTTCTTTTCTTTTGCGTTTTCACTATGAGACGAGAGATTATTAGGTGAACCCTGTTCATCACGTCATTCATGGTTCAAGCAATCAGGACCGTTGATCTTTAAATAACCACCTAATAATTACCCACCCACTAAGTCCATGTAAGAAAGAGGTGATGATTCACTTGAAAAAAAAATTAAAATCAACTGTCATGATTGCTTAGAACTATGAATGACGTGGTGAACAAGGTTCACCGAATAATTTTTACTTTGAGACCATCCAAACTTCCAAATATTTTTCCTATTAAGAAGATGAGTTACATTTTACAGAGAAAAAAAAAAGAAAGATAATTTCACATTTGGTACTTGTACTATAGCACCTATAAAATTTTAATAAAAATTATGTCTCGTTAAAAAACTCCTCATACTGCTAGTAGGATAGAAATCCGACCCCCCCAAAAGATCGTACACATCGTATATTAACAAATTAATATAAATATTAAAGAGTTCAGTACATACAACATATCTTACAATAGAAACACTTCATTGCGATAAAAAAATCAACGAACTAAAAATTATAGTACGAATACAACACTTGGTAACTATATTAATCAAGGTACTATAATAATACACGAAATGATAGTTCATGTATTATAATGGACATTTTGACAAAGTCTGTGTCAAAGAAAAAAGGAATGTGTATTGCATTAGACACTTATAAAATTATAGGTACCATATTAGACATTTTATCAAAGGACAAATACCACATTAGATATTTAAAAAAAAATAAGTGCTACATTGAATTTTTTTAAAAGTACAAGTATCAAATGTGATATTATCCAAAAATAATAATGTCAACATAATTTTTATTTATAATATTTATTAAATACATTATAAATGGCTAGGTATATAAATAAAATTCCACATGCACAAGAAAAGAGTAATAGGGTTTCTTTTATATAGAGATATTATCAAGTTATACAGTGTAAAGCTCTTTAAATTTTATACGTTTTTCGGATCGTTGGATGACTTAAATAGATGACTTGGATTAACGTCTTATTTTTTCCCAAGTGATAATCTTCACTAATCGATAATTAATCCAAGTCATCCACTTTACTCATCCAACGATCTAAAAAACATGTAAAACTTAGAGAGTTTTTACACTGTGTAACTTGATCCTAACCCATATATATCAGTAGTAAAAAAATTAATTTCACAAAATATAGAAAACTAAAAATTATCAAATTATAATAAAATAATTGAATATATTAAAAACATATAATATTGGAACTTTCTATCAAATGTGACCTAACTAGGACTATAATAAAGTGAGTTCAAGAGTATGTATTATTTTAATAATAACTATTCTAGTGTAGTCTACTAAATATGCATGCATGTGTTGTAATTAACACAATAGTTAGGTCAAATATCTCATATCTAATGATAATTAGCAACAAAATTACTAGTAAAAATCTTCTTAATTTTTTCTCTATATAAACCCCATCTACCTTCTTCTCCATCACAATCTCTTTATTTCTCTTTCTTTTTTTTTTCCTTTTTTTATATGAAATAATTTCTTATATAAATAAATATTATTTCTTTTTTTTTTCAAAAAAATGGATAAAAAACCATGCAAATCTCAAGATGTTGAAGTGAGAAAAGGGACATGGACAATGGAAGAAGATTTGATTCTCATCAACTATATTGCTAATCATGGTGAAGGTGTTTGGAATAATCTCGCTAAAGCGGCTGGTAAATATATATATATATATATATGTATATGTATATGTATATGTGTATGTATATGTATATGTGTATGTATGTATGTATGTATGAAAGCAAACTTATTGAAAGAACTTGCATAGTGCTTGCTACATCAATTCTCATAGTAACCCTAATGAAAATAAGATGAATCGTTTTGTTAGGGTTGAAACGCACCGGAAAAAGCTGCCGGCTCCGATGGTTGAACTATCTTCGCCCGGACGTACGTCGAGGCAACATCACTCCCGAAGAACAACTCTTGATCATGGAGCTTCATGCTAAGTGGGGAAATAGGTATTTTATGTTATGATAATATATATGCATTATTCATATACAAACTAACAAATAAATATAAAACTATATTACCTGTTCATCTTCTTCACTTCTTGTCAATGGTGTGTGTTACGAATTTGAAGTACAAACAATTTGAAGTTTGATTATGAGAAGAAGAAGAAGAAGTGCACTTCTCTAGAGCCTATATATTTCTTGAGGATTCAGGAAAATGGGGTTTGATTTATTTTCAACCAGCAAAAAGATTTTTGTCACATGGCTTTTCTTATTTTTTGTGGATGAAATATTTCCTTCATAAAACTCACCCAAGTTCTTGAATTTTCTATGGCTATAAAAAATACTGACAAATTTTATTATTCTCTTGAATTCTGATTATATTTACGTAGATTTGACTGTCAAGAAGGTCAATCTGTTACGAAATAATCATCGGACGTTATAAAATAGTGTAACAGTTTGAATAATTTAGTGATCATTTTATAATAGTCTAATAAATTTAATGACATTTCATAATTTATGAAACATTAATGATCAAAACGACCATTTTAAACCTTAACGATATGTACGAGTAATAAAATTTGTGACATGATATATAAATTTTTTTATTTAAACCTTAACGATAAATATATTTATATACCGTTAATAGATTAATAATGTCCCATGTTAATAAATTTTCATTAGGTATATAAAGTGATTAGTGTGCCTAATAACTACAAAAATAGTATAGCTAACAAGACAGATTGGATATTTAAAAGGTTTCCATTTTAAGCTGAACCCTTCCCAATTGGGCACATGTTAAGGGCTTCTTTTGGGAAGATAAAGAAGCAATTGAACTTGGTAGAAATTGACATGTACCTTAATACATGGTAGGTCTCTCTTTATTTATTATGGACCTGCTATGAATTGATTCGATTAGATTTCGAGTTCAAATTGTTAATTTGTGTTATGCATTTAAAATTTAATATAATTCTCGATATGTTTGTATATGCAGATGGTCCAAAATAGCTAAGCATCTGCCTGGAAGAACGGATAACGAAATAAAAAATTACTGGAGGACTCGAATCCAGAAACACATCAACAAGCAGGTAGAGATGTATTCTTCCCATATCAGTAAGCCTGAGTTACATGACCATCAAGCAAGCACAAGCCAATTGCCCTGCAACAGTCCTGCTGGTTTCATGGAAACGTACTCTCCGATTTCGTCGTTTAACCACGGCAACGTCGAACTGTTTCCCGTTCAATTGCCGCCGCCGCAACTACAACAGCACGTCGTCAATCAATCGAACAATGAAAACTATTGGAGCATGGAGGATATCTGGTCCATGCAGTTGCTTAATGGGGAATAAACATGAAGATCAATTAATCACATTTCCATGGTATGATATTAGGGTTTAAGTATGTCTTGTAGTACTACTACTACACATATATTTATATAAATATTCACCTATACATACATATACATTATGTATATGTATGAGAGTTTTTAGTTAATTACTTAGTTTTTTTTAAATCTACTTCAGATGTAAATAAATCAATAAGGTTTTCGGAATTTGATAAACTAACGTTGAATTTTATCGTCAAGAACGAAATTAAGATAAAAGATTAGGGGTCGCATATAAATTATAATAAAAAAGACATATATATAGGGTTAAGATCAAGTTATATGGTGTAAAACTCATTTAGTTTTATACTAATTTTAGACCGTTGGATGATAATAATAAATGAATAAGATTGTTTTTTTATTTTTTATCAAGCGATAATTTGTATATTTTTTACTATTAATTCCATTCATTTATTTCATTCGGCCAATGATCATAGATTAGTATATATATATATGAGGTTAGGATCAAGTTACACGTACCATATAAAACTTAAAGATTTTTACACTAATTTTGGACCACTGGATGATGGTGATAAATGCTAAGATTATTTCCTTATTTTTTTCAAGTGATCACATTTTCTACTATTAATCTCATACATCGATTTCACTCATCCAATGATCATGGATTGGGGTAAAAATCTTCTTCCTCTTTATCATGCCTCCAACCATGTCTCCTGTTGAAATTTTCTAAAAAATTGAATTTTAAACCCTAATCATTATTTTCTATATCCTAAACCCTAAACCCTATATCCTAAAAAATACAGTACTCTACCTTTAATTCCCTAAATCCTAACTACAACCTCTAACCCTAAACCCTCTAATTTGAAGCAGAAGCACGAATGAAGACATGAAAAAGATGTAGACGATTTGCATCCCATGAATTGATGTAAAACTCTTTAAATTTTACATGGTTTAATATTCTAATCCATATTATGTGTAATATTCTAAACCTATACATAGGGTAATATTCTAATCCATATTATGTGTAAAAATATTTACACAACCTTCTTATTTAAATTATACAATTTAAAATATAAATGTATAACCCTAAAATCTCACATCATAAACATTAAACTCTAAATTCTACCTAAACTTATAAATCTTAATCTAAAATCTTAAACTCTAAACTTATATAAACTCTAAATTTAATAAGTTTATATAAATTTTAGTTTACGTTCGTATATACGATATTGACAACAGAGAGACCTAATCCATGAGTTTACCTAACTAAATCCATAGGGAAACCGACACGTCAAATCGATATTCCAAGGCAATGACACAAGGAAAACAGCACGCTTCAACTTTGCCTGTTTCAAAATTTGTTGCATTAACCATGCAAACCCTTGGACGTGAGCCTAACTCATTGTAGTGTTCTCAACAAAATCTTTCACAAACAAAATTCCACATCTTTTTGGCTAAACAATATAACTCGAATCCCGATACAAAAAGTTCGATCTCAATATATATGGATACTAGGATCCGTCTCTGGTTGTATTCTCTTATTTTCGACATAGTAAAAATTTCTTTTTCTCCATATATATTTTTTCTTTTTTCGAGTTTTTCACACAAAATTTGGTATTTATTTTTTTACAACGTAGTAAAAATTATATATGTATTATTTTTGAATGATCTAACTTTATATATTTTCGTGTATGTACATACACACACGAAAATACAAAGTTAGGTCATTCTAGTGGCGTTGGATGTAGCAATTGTTCAGTGTGCCAAACTTGAAGTGTTATCACCAAACTTCTTATCCCAAATAGGATGCGAAGAGAGGACACTGATGGTTGAAGAGTTCAAATTTGATCCACTCGTTTCATTTTGATCACATGTTTTATGTGTTGGGAAATCATGAATAGAAAGAGTAAAAGGCAAACTTCCATGTGAAACTTAAGGAAAGGAACCACATGATCTGTCGGACATAGTTTTTAACATTGGAACATGCAAAGACCGGTTCTTTTCTAGGAACATGACCAAGTATAAAGTCTTGAGATGAAACCGGTTTATCGACAAGGGTTTAGGCTTTCGATTGAAAAAAAAAAAAAAAAAAACTTACTTGATGAGTGAGTGATTGAGTTGTTGGCGTAGGTTAATGTACTGAGTTGCGTAGACAATTGGTTGATGGACAAGGGTCGGGTCGGATTTTAAGTATTCAAATCGAGTCATTTTTTTTAATCTTATACCCGATTCATACTTAAACCCAAAATTTTCATATATTCTATTTGACCCTTCTTAAACCGAATATTTTAAAAAAATTAACTCCATCAAGTCGGGTCAGATCTATGGGTGATAACAAGTCGAGCCAAATCCGAGTCTGGTCAGGCTCAGCTCGAAAGTAATATTATTGGACTCGACTCGGGCTCAAAAATAATGTTATTGGACTTGGCTCGGGCTCAAAAATAATATTATTGGACTCGGTTCGGGCTCGAAAATAATGTTATTGGACTCAGCTCGACTCAAAATAGATAATTTTGTTATATTTTTCTATTAAAGATAGGATCTCGTTAAAAACTCTTTTCATAACCAGTAACGAAAGGAAATTCAATATTGAGAAAGGGGAAAAAATCTTTTGCTAAAGAGATTACTTATAATATATATGTAGCCTGTATATAATATAATTATTTTGAACCTGTTCACGAGTTTTTCGAGCCGAGCTTGGGTAGACTCGGCTCGTTAAGGTCCCGAGTCGAACCCGAGCCCGAATCGAGCCCAAGTAGGTCGCGAGTTGGTCTGACTCATTATCACACATAGTCAGATCGAAACTCGTCAGATTCGAGTTCCGTACTCATCTCTATCCATGCTACTTGTTTCAAGCATTTATCTTGAAACGACCATAACACTTTGATATGTTTTTAATAGAATAAAATTTGTTTCCTTTTATTCGTATTTTTTTATGTCTTATTAATGATTTTATGCATAGACTATTAAAGACGTAATTATTTGCTAAATATATTTGATTTAAGTTCTCTATATTAGTTGTTTATAATCATTTCTACACTTTATAATAATATAAAATTTTAAAATATATTATATGTAAATCCATTATATGTAACAGAAAATAGTATGAATTTATTAATTATATTATTAATTTTAATATTAAACACAATATTTAAATAAATTCTTATTTTAATTATCAATTCATGTTTTTTAAATAAATTAAAAATTATTCATGCAATTAGAAATGTTTATGGGTCGTCGGCCCAGTTAAGGCCCAATTTATAAAAAATCCAAGTTTGGACTCGTCCTGGTTTGTCTAAATTATCTATTATCTTATTTTAAAAATAATAAATTTAAATGTTTATATCAATATATATATATAACTTATATTTCTGTATTGTTTTGGAAAATATCAATCTATTTTATGTTTTAGTTATTAAAATTATTATAAACATATAAACCAATTGGGCGTTTGGTCTAGTGGTATGATTCTCGCTTTGGGTGCGAGAGGTCCCGAGTTCGATTCTCGGAACGCCCCATTTTTTTTATTACCCCCGATTCAACGAACTGTAGACTCTTTCCTCTCCATTCGCGTCCTCTTGTCCAACGCACCCTCCGCCGCCGCTTTTGCGTTTCTGTTGCGGTTGCGGTTGCGGTTGCCGTAGCTTCTCCCGGCGGCTCCAATCTCCGTCATTAAAGAAGTGGCTTAGAGTTTAGAGTTTGAAACTGAACCGTCTGTATAGTTTTTCAGTGCACTGAACATGAATCAATGGGCTGAACAGTGTATTGTTCAAGATTTTCATATATTTTTTTCCAGAACTAATTTATCAAAATTTAATTATTTTTTGGCTTAAGAGAGAAACAATTCTTGAATTTTTTGGGGAAAAAGTAATTTAAAAAAATCACTCAATTTAGTTATTCTTTTAATTAATTTTTTAAAGAAAATATAAATTTTTAAAATAAATTACAATCTTTAAAACTTATAAAACAATTCCAAATTCTTTACCCAAAACCCTAAATTATCACTACCGTCGTCGTACCATCACGATCGTTTTCTCCAGCCAGGGACGGAGCTGTGCAGGGGTGGGAGGGGTTGTTGCCCCTCCCAAAATTTTTGGTATAATTGTACTTTTAGTCCCTTTTAATTTAAATGTTAATAAATTAGAGTTTTTACCCCTCCAAATTTTTAAATTTAAAGGTTTAATAGACTCTTGCCCCTCCCAGTATTAAATACTAGCTCTGTCCCTGTCTCCAGCCACCCATTGTTAATAACTGGTAGTAAGTGTGTCAATCGGCTTTCTAAAATCGAAAGAAACTAAAATTATAAAAGAAAATCGTTGGTACACCTACGATCGATTACAGATGATGGGTGGGTGAGGAAACAATCATAGTAGTTCGATAACGGTAATTAGGGGTATAAACGAGCCGAGTCAAGTTCGAGTAGTGCTAAGCTCAGCTCGATTCGTTAAGATTTTGAATCGAGTTCGAGCTTCAATAATTTTAAACGAGACTGAAAAATCTAAGTTCGGCTCGACTCGTTAAGAACTCGAGTTGAGTTCGAGCTTTTTTCGAGCTTTATCGAGCCAAGTATTGATCGATCTTTGATCGTGTTAGACTCGAGTAACTCTTATCTCACAAGTCTCATTTAAAGTTTAATGGAGAAAAAACTTTGATACACACGTTGTGTAAACTCAAGCTTATATATTTTAGGTTTTAGTACGTTATTTTAGAGTTTAAGACTTATATTTAGGGTTTTAAGTTTAAAAATTTATATTTTAAAATATAAAAATAGTATATTTATATTTTCGACTAGCTCGTGAGCTTTTCAAGTCGAGTATCTTGTAGCTCGGCTCGTCAAGAATTCGAGTCGAGTTTGAGTTCGAGCCAAGTCCAATCGAGTCGAGTTTTGACCAAGCTTTGACCGAGTCGAGCTCGAGTAGCTCGCGATCTGTCTCGTCTCATTTACAGCCCTAACGGTAATGATGATCTTCGATGAGATAGTAAAAGTCGACAATGATAATAATTTGTGGGTCTTTTATTAGAGATTTAGGATTGTTCTATAAAGATTTAAAACTGTTATTTAAAAAATTAAGTTAAAAACTAAATTAAATTTAAAAAAAATATTTTTTAAATAAAAATAACATTTTAATGGTTACTTAAAAGAACAAAAATTAAAATTTTAGGCACCAAGAGTGATCCACAAGTGTAGTTTAGACACTTATTTAGCTATTAAGCCTATATATTATAATTTTATCATGTCATTTATAATATATATTTATAAAATTTTCAAAATTTTAAGACTAAAGATTTGTTTTACACGATAATTGAGTTTTATTAAAAAAATTATGAAAGATATTATAAATATAATACATTCAGAAGAAGAATAAGGATTAATTCACCAAAATATCATACAAAAATATAAAAGTACAATAAAAAATAAATATTTTTATATGGATTAGTATACTGTCAAAATTTAAAGTCTTAAATTTTTTTGTCTCTATCCAAATAAGACGCTTTATAAGAAAAGAAAATAATGAGCAAGTTAAATTATCAGGCAAATTACTCTATTATTCAGAATTATTATATCGACAAACAACTATCAATCGAATCAAGATCTATCTTTACATAATCATAAAAAATCATAATTAAAAACTAGTTTCATTTAGAAATCTAAATAACTTCATATTTATCTATCAAGAAAAAAAAATATTTAAGCCTAACACTTAAATTTTTTGATTAAAAAATACATAAATCATAACTTAAATATTTAATTATTTTATTAATAAAAATCTTAAAAACTCCTATAAGTTATTGTTTTAAATTCAGAACCATATTAAGATTATATAAATCCTTGCATAGTCATACCTTATATAATATATATTATATACAAAAATTTAATTAAGCTAAAAAAATAGAGGTAATTGCACCTTATATCCCAAAATTATATTTCTCAATTAAAATTAGTCCCGAAATTTTAAAATATTTTAATTTTATCCTCGAATTATTATTCTTGTCTTAAATTGGTATCCAAACTTTTGAACATTCTAATTTAACCCAAAACTATGGTACTTGTTCCAAATAGGTTCCCGAAGTTTTGGATATTTCAATTTCAACCCAAACTATAACCTTCGTTTAAAATCGATCCTTAAACTTTTAAATATTTTAATTTCATTAACAAAACTATTGATATATTCTAATTATGTCTATTGTTAATAAAATCATTAAAATCTATTAATTATCGTGTAAATATTAATGTATTTACATAATATGATATGACATGAACGATACTTAATTACATAATTTTGATAAAATTAGAATATTCAAAAATTTAAGAAATTAATTTAGAATAAAGATTATAATTTAGGATAAAGTTTAAATGTTAAAAAAATTATGGACCAATTTAAAATAAGAGTCATAATTTAAAGAAAATTAAAATAATAAAAATTTTAAAGATTAATTCAAAACGATGATCATAATTTTAAGGGATGAGTCTACAACGGACGTCGAACACTGTTGAACATTATTAACATTGAACATCGCTGAATATTATTAAATTAATTAATAAAGATTAAAAATCTTAAGGACTCAACACATAATTATTAATTATATGTTGAGTATATCACTCTTTTATTAATTACATATTGAGTCCTTGAGATTTTTTATTTTTATTAATTAATTTAATAGTATTCAACAGTATTCAATATTAGTGGTGTTCAACAATATTTGACGCCCGTTATAGAATTTTTCAATTTTAAGATATTTGATACAATTAACTCCAAAAAATAAAATTATTTAAATTAATTATTAAAAAATATTAATTACATATTGAATCTCTAATATTTTTAATTTTTATTAATTAATTGAAAAGTATTCAATAATATTCAATAGTGTTAAGCAATATTCGACGTTCTTCTTGAAATTTTCCGAAAAATAAAATAGAAAGTTAAAATACATGCGATTAAGACAATTTTTTTTTTCTTACAAATAACTATGCAGTAATCTGAACAGACAAAATCCCATGTTTTATGTTAATTCCCATCCTAAATCAACTAAAAAGGGAAAGAAATATGAAGAAAAAAAACTTTACAATTCAGGGGTGATTCTAAAAAACGATAGTTAAAAAAAAAAAAAATTAAAATCAACGATACTGTTTTTCTTACAAAAATTATAAAAAATTCGATACACATTTTTGGTATATAGTAAAATTTTTAAAATTTTTATAAAAAAAACGGTATATACAGAAATTTTTATATTTTTTATAAAAAAATTTGATATATACCGATTTTTCTTACAAAAAGTATAAAAATTTTAGTATATATCGAAAAATATGTACTGAATTTTTTATATCGAAAAATATGTACTGAATTTTTTATAACTTTTCTAAAAAAAAGGTACCGTAACTTTTTAATTTTTTTTAAAACCGCGGATTTTTAGAATCACCTTACAATCCCAAACAACAATGTGCTTCATATTTTCTTTCATTTTCTCGAGAACCAAACAGAGAAAAGGGAATAGTTTCAAGTTCCGGTGAAAGAAACCCTACCGAATCCCAAATGTCCAACTTGATACAGCTCTAACCAAACTTTCTCAGCTTCAAATCTCGCACTGAAATTCCCAATTTCCTGTTTCTCTTCTGATTCTTCCACCCCAATCGCCGTCGGAAATCCCCTCATTTCCCCTCTCGAACTGTTTCCAACTTCACTGCAATCGCGACACTTTTTCTTGCATTTTCTCTCCATTTCCACCCTGTTTCTCTTCTTTTTCCCGAGACCCAAACACCTCCTCCCCATCTTCCACGGGACCTTAACAAATGCGAGCGTCAAGAGGTTAAGCAAAGCGCAAGGGCAACAGCAAAGTGCCACACAGTCGGCGATTACACCGGCGGTGCATGATCGGCAATACTTGCCGGAACACTTGATTAAATCACCGGATTCATCAACGGCGTTACCCGTCGTGGGGAATACTACTATTCTTCCTTTACGTGGCGAATTCTCCACCATTGGATCTCTTCAATCTTTGCTTATTTTTTATTAAAAATCTGCAAAAATAAATAAATAAATCAATTAAATAAACCATTTGATTTTCTTCATCATTTCTCTCACTTTCTCTAAATCTGATGCATTGATTGAATAGAATGATATTATATAAGCAAGAGCATTAGGGACAGAGAATTTATAGATTCTAAAAGAAAAAGGATAAATTAATTTTTAGTCCCTAAATTATAACATGTTAACATCTTATGGCTAAAATAATTTTTCGACAGAGATAACTATTGGATTTAAGAAGTGACCAAAGATAACAATTTAAATATTTATTTTTATAAAATATAATTTAAGAACTAAAAATAAACACATAAATAATTTAGGGGTTGATTTTTTATTTAAACATAATTTTTTCGTACATACATTTTTAAGACATGTAATAATTCAAACAGTCAATAATAGATTAACACGTAATTTTTATTTTTTAAGATAAATTAAAAAATAAAATTAATATCACTATTTTTCTGGAATGTTATAAAACGATCGTATTTTTTAAAAAAATATTTTTTATTATACTTGAAAGTGTAATTTCAATAAAAAAAATTGAATTCATTGTTTTATCAATATAAATATAAAGAAAACTCCTAATAGACAAGTAACGTATAAAGCAAATCCCTGGCTGTTGATTCAACATTGTGCCTATCTTTTATGGTATAAAGCAACTTTTAGTCTTTAAATTTGATAATTTTTCTAATATGATCCTAAAATATTTTTTGGGTCCACATTAATTGTTGAATTTTACAAAAAAAAAAAATCAAATTTAGTTTCGATGATACAAACACTCTGAAGTTGTGCCACGTGGAACACTATTACAATTAAGAATAGTTAAAAGTCTTAAGCTCAGACTAATATGAACGGAAAATAAGGACTAAGTTTTAAAAAATTATAAAGTTTAGGGACTAAAATTTAATTTACTGCATTTTTTCTTCAAGTAATGCATTGTGTGTTTAAAAAGAATATTGGGAGAATTTCAAAGTCTTGGTTTTATGTGAATTAACAGACTTATTTCTCTATTTTCTTTTTCTTTCAAATCCTACATATGCAAAAGTTTTTTTTTAAATTATAAATAAATAAATAAATGTGTTTCATTTAAAATTCGAATGTTAATATTTTTAATTTATTTTTAAAAAATAAAATTATTTTTTGAATTTACAAATTGTAATACTTAGACTATTTATAAAAATAAAAATATTTAATTGTATTTGAATTCACGATCTCTTAAATGTTATAACAACGATATTATCAACTGAACTAATACTAAATGTTATAGGACTATAATAGATCTAGGTTAAAAATTTAAATCGTGATCACGGACGTATTTTCAATCATAACATTTTATCATTGTTATTTTCCATAATAACAATTTTAGACAATATCGAAACCTTAAAATAACGATCCCAATCGTTATCGCAGACCCAAATTTAAATCATTTGTCCTTACATTCTCAACACCGACATTATCGACCGAACTAATACTAAATGTTATATGACTATGGTGGATCTAGGTTAGGGATTTAAATTATGATTACGGATGTATTTTCGATCGTAATATTTTATCATTGTTATTTTCCACAATAACAGTTTTAGACAATATCGAAACCTTCAAATAACGATCTCAATCGTTATCGCAGACCCAAATTTAAATCATTTGTCGAGACATTATCAACAAAGAATCTAATTACATATAGTAAAGATTTTATTCATGAAAACCCTAATGTAACATTTCCAACAAATTTATATAAACAACGTAAAATATTGCTTACCTTTTGTTTGGACTGAACCGGCGCTGATATTTTCCTTTATCTGGGAACTTCAAAGATTTTCCCGGGAAAGTGTTTCTGAAACTTTCTTGAGAAACTTGGAAGTATTGTTGACTGATAAAAAGCTTTGATTTGATCTGTAAACGGTACTGAGATTTAAATCGTTGGTTTTCCTGCATTTTCCAATGCAAAGGAATCTCTTCTTAAAAACAGTAAAAAAAAATCAATTAGTTTATGCAGAAAACAATGAAGAAAGCAGCATTAAAATAAGGGTTTGTTTAGAACAGTGTGAGAGATCTGTTTATATATTTATTTATAATTTTTGTTGAGTCCCGATGACAACGAAGGTAAGAATTTTTTAACTTTTAGTTTTAGAATCTTAGGAGTAAATAAATTGGTTTAACAGTCAAATAGCTATTTAAATTATACTTTTGGTTTTAATTACGTGTTTATATTATTTTTCGGATCAAGTATGTGTCTGACGTTTTAATTTGTAACTTATTTAAAGTTTTTCCGTTAATTTTCACCGTTAAAAGAACATACATCATCTCCTAAATTTTTTTAAAATTATATTAAAATTAAATAAAATTAATTAATTTACATACATTTTCTAAGTTTTCAAGATTTCAAAAAATAATCCTTAAATTTCAAAATCTCTAACTTTTCTAAACCTAAATCTTGATTTAGAGTAATTTCGGCACCGATTGTCACGTCGTCATCCACCGCATCAGTCACCGAAACTTTTCGACCATTTCCCCTACTATTATGTTGTCAGATATCAACCGACACCGTACGAAACGTCTAAATTATTAAACGATTCTTTCAAAAGATTCACGATAAACAACGGCAAAACAAACGATGAATGATGTGTGGGTTGAATGGTGCGAGAAGGACGCTACATTTCGTCGGGTTGAACGGTACGTGAAGGGCGCTTCATTTCATTGCTAGCAACATCGACAGAATTGGCCAAATTTGGGAGTTTATAGGCTTTGGGGACTATTTTGAAAATATTTAAAAATTTAAAAATAATTTTTTATTTTATTTTATTATTTTATTTTTTAAATATATTTTTGAAATTTTCAAAAGATGACACGTATCATTTAACGATAAAAATTAATAAAAAATCTTACTAAACATAATTCGAGCATCTATTTACTGGTAAAACCTAAATTCAATAACCATTTTGTAATTTTTAAAACTCCATACTTAATACGATTTTCTAAATAGAAATACTAAATTAGAATTTCAGGAAAAAAACTAAAAGATCCGTTATGATTTTTTTTCTCGAATTCTTGGAGTCAATATTTTGGATTTTTCTTATACTTGTTCATGATATCGTGATTCAGCTTTTTTCGTATTTTGTACGTTAATTTTATGGTTTATATTTAAAATTTATATATTTTTTAATAATATTATTTTTAAAGTTTGAACCTGAATTTTCTCTTTCAGAGTGCAGTGTTTTTTTTATCATTACATCCAACACTTATTAGTATGATTGAATTAAGAAATTCAATTGACGTAATTAGGAATAAGCACAGATCAGATTGTTGGCTGACTCAAACTCGACTTGCCCTAGAATATATATATATATATTTAATTTTAAGGACCTAATTATAAAAAAATAATTTTAAAGATAATTATAAAAAATAATTTTAAGGATCTAACTACAAGATATCAATTTTAAGGACTTAATTATAAAAATATATAAAAGGCATTATTATAATATCTCTAAAAATATAAAAAATATATATTATTAGTCTCAGGTCGAGCCAGATGTTTTTTATCCTAAAACTGACCCGACATACTTTTAGTAAAAACTCGACTCAAATTTATTTTTTTTTTAATAAAAACTGGCTCGACCAAATCAGGTAAAATACTCATCCTTAAACTTAATCTACCTATTATATGTGAGTTTTCAAAAATTATTATCGTATAATCATACCAAAATATAATAAAAAAAATACATTCATCAATTCTATAAATTTATCTATTTCTATAGAAAATTAAAAGATTAAATGTGATTTTTTTCATATTCAACCATTAATTTATTAATGGTTTGGTTGTAATTTTTTGCATGAGTCATGCATGCACGTGAGAGGAGAGGGAACACGCACGTGCAACCACCTGCAGATTCAAAGCTCTTTTTTGACTACTGGTAGGTTAGGATTTGAGCAGAGATAGGTTTGGACTGATGGTCCAAACCAAGGTCAGAGCCTGACTCAGTGGTTTGGGGTTCCCCACCGACTTTGTCAGTCAGGTATGGTGGATCTCCATCCCTGATTCCAACCCGAACCCCAAGATATCTGCCATTATCAGCCTTCACCTTGTACTTCAAACTTATTGTCTCCGAATCTCATGAGCGTTGAGTAAAAGTCAATTAAACTCAATTTATTCATGTTATTTGTATTTTTAAGAAAATATATTTTTGAAAAATGTATAAAATAATATTTTAAAATTTTATTTTTTTAATAAAAAATATCGTAGAATATTTGAATTACGTTTGAATCCTTGAACATTAACTTATATAGGTATTTAGAAAAGGGTAAGACCAGGTACTCGATAAATTTAATTAGAATTGGTCTCAATTTCGATAATTACCTATTTTTAAAAATTAAAATCAGTCTTAGTTCCGATTACAACAGATTTTAAGTTTTAGGACCCAGTCCTATTACTAGTGAGAACATATACTAATATCGGGTACTCGATCAATTTATTTATTATTAAGAAAATATGAATAACAGGGAAAAAAGTTAAAAAAAACAATAATATTATTAAATAATAAAATTAGAATATTATATGTTTGAAAATTAAAGTTTTAAAACAAGTCATACTCATAATATTCATAGATAAAGAAAAAGTTTGATAAGAAAAAATAAACCAAAGAACATTATAGCAAGAAAACTAGTATTGGGTATTTGGTATTGATCTCGGTCCTATTGGGTATCTACTGAATACCGGATCGAAAAAATCAAGATCCGATCCTAGTCTTGATTATGACTGAGACCTAAATTTTAAATCCAATCTCAGTCCTACCAGAACTAATACCGAATAAAAATCTACCAAGTCCAAGACCGGGATCGGATAATCGAAATTTTTGCCCATCCTAATAGGTATAATTAGAGTTTTAACTTTTGTTTATCATTTCAATGTTTCAAAGATATAGTTATCTACAAACAATAATTTGCTTAAAATTTAAAGATCGAAAGTCAGCACGAACTATCTAGCCTTATCAGTTAAAGGAATGATTGTTGTTTCTGGAGGTCATGGGTTCGAGCACCAGTAATGCCAACACAGTGATTGAGCTATCAATGTCTAATGATTGAGAATATAGTCTATAAAAATATTATTATAACCATTAAAAAAAATATCAAGAATCAAATGATAAAAAAGCATTAAGTTAAAGTAACAAAAATGATAGATAGTATAGGCTAAATTTTTAATTATGCTTATTTTATTATGGAAAATGATATTAAAAATAATTAATAAAAGGGAATATTATCTAAAATTTTCCTTACCTATAAATTAAAAGATAAATATTTAAACGTATTTGATCTTAAATTATCATGTACATTATATTAATGACAATATTAATTAAATTATTATCGGTTCATTACAAAAAATTATGATGGAAAATCAACTTAAATAATGTGATGTATATATATTGTCACGGGCCGCACATTGGGGTCCAAGACATTGGCACTACTTGGTGTATTTTGGCCTGCCCAAGTATTTCCAAGAGCGATGATGGGCTTGCGAAGACCACAAACGTTGGCCCGATCCAAGGAGTTTTCTAGAAGGCTTATCCATCCAAGGGGTGTGAACACTTTGTGTGAACACAGAAGATACTTTCCATAGTTAGACTGGAATATTCCCAGAATTATGCTTTGTGAATGGATAGAGTTGTATCATAGCCGTCGATGTAAAACTGTATAGACCGTAGGATCAGGGGGAGTTCAACTATAAATAGAAGTCTTCCCCCACCTCATTTGATGTACTGAGTTGTACTGAGTTATTCCATCATTTCAGGAATAAAGGCATTTTCTCTAAAGATCCTCTGAGTTGTTCTTGTTTGCTCTTTCTTTGTTCTTCAGCGTTCTTGAGCGTTCTTTGAACGTTCTTGAAGAGTTCTTCCTCGCTATCTTGTTTGATCCGTTTCCGCATAGAACGCTTCGCGTTCGTCAGTACTTGGGAAGTTTGATCTTCTTTAAGTGGTGAGAAGGCTTACTTAGTCGTTTGTCTTGAGGACTCGACTAAGGCCGCACAGTTTAGCTGGTTCAAAAGTCTAGCCCCGTGACAAGTGGTATCAGAGCGAGAGCTCAGAGCTTTGTTCGAGCAACGTTAGGCTGTTCAAAGTACGAAGCATCGAATTTGAGATGGCACCAAAGAGGGATACTGTTGCTGCTGCTGGCCAGAAGGGTGTGGAAACCCAGGCTAACAAAGAAAGTCGATCGGACTCAAGGGACAAGTTGTCTGCACTTGAGGAGAGGGTCACCAGGCTTGAAGGATCCGTGAAGGATTCTGGGGAGCGAATCGACGTAGTGGACGTGCGACTCGAGGAGCTGGATGACCAAGGTGAGAAACTAGAGGTGAAGAGAGATGCTCTCGAAGCCAAGTTTGAGGCATTGAGGGAAGAAATGTTGGGACTCAAGGCGGAAGTTCTGGTTTATCAGGCTGCTATGCGGAACGGTGTGCTGAATCCTACCACACCTAAACCAGTGAAGGACATCCCTAAACCCAAGGAGTTCAATGGAACCAGGTCGGCGAAAGATGTCGAGAACTTCATCTGGTGCATGGAGCAATACTTCCGGGGAATGAGCATCACTGACGATGTCGAGAAGGTGAACACTGCAGTAGTCTATTTGACTGACGTTGCCTTGTTGTGGTGGCGAAATAGATGTTCTGAGTCGGATGACGACGACATTCCAATCGGGACATGGAAGGATTTCCAGTCTGAGCTTAAGGAGCATTTTTATCCAAAGAATGCCAACGAGGAAGCTCGAGACAAACTTCATCAGTTGAAGCACGACGGCTCAAGTCGGGAATATGTGAAGAATTTTACGGAACTCAAGCTGCAAATTAAAGATTTGAGCAAATCGGAAGGTTTGTATCTCTTCAAATCTGGTCTCCAGAGATGGGCGAGAATGGAGTTGAAGAGAATGGGTGTTGAAGACCTTTCAGGAGCGATGGCCGCTGCTGAATCCATTGCAGAGTTTGAGTACAAGAATGAGTCTTCCAAGTCCCGAGACAAGGGTAATGGAAAGGGAGACGAGGAAAGTTCCGAAGAGAAGAGCGTCGAGGGAAAGCCATCCCCCAAGTCTAATCGGTATGAGAAGCCATATGAGCGGAAGGATCGAGGAACCGTAAAGTGCCATCATTGCGAGGGTCCTCACATGGTGAGGGACTGTCAAAGAAGAAGAGCCGCCTCGATGCCATAGTCCAAAAGGACGACGATTCAGATGGTGAACCAGGGAGACTTGGTGCAATCGCCAGTGTGAAAGGTATGAAGCCGAAGGTGATGGGTCGCAAGTGTTACCGTTGTAAGGGCCCGCATAGAGCGCGTAAGTGCCCTGATCGAGTGAAGCAGTCCAAGAAGGACGAGCCCAAGGGTGATGAGGCTGCGAAGCTTGGCTCGATGATTCTGAGTTCTGCCAAGAAGAAAGGAAAGAAGCAGAATGGATTGATGTTTGTCGATATCAATGTGGCGGGACGATCGAGGAGTGCTTTGGTGGACACCGGGGCAAGCGATCTGTTCATGTCCAAGAAGGTTGTAGTAGAACTTGGTCTTAAAGTTGTGGATTCAACAGACAAGATCAAGACTGTGAATGCCAAGGAAGCTCCTGTGATAGGGACTGTGCGGAAAGTTGATCTGCAGATTGGTGATTGGAAGTTCAAGGAAGACTTCAAGGTAATCGAATTAGACGACTTTGAATTTATTTTGGGACTTAACTTCCTTGACCGTGTACAAGCGATCATCATTCCGTGTGCCAACGTCGTGTGCATCTTGAATCCGAGACAACGATGTGTTGTACCAGTACGACGAGACATCGGGCAAGTGACCAAGAAGCTGATAGCTATTCAGCGTGTCGAGGATGCTCCAAGCCGAGGAGTCATCGGGAAAGAGGCGATAGTTGGGGACATTTCCTTGGTGAGGCATGTGTTGCCTGAGCCTTTTGGCGTGGATGCCGTTGAGGAGCCATCCGTGGACAAGGTGGCTGGTGCATCGAACTTCAAGGGGAGTGAAGTGTCAATGGGTGTTGCATTGCCGAGGAGCAATGGGGCGGCAAACTTCAGTGAAGAAGTATTGTCGGAGAGAGAAAATGCTGGGTCGATGAGTGAAGTACCTCTTGAACATGGGGATAATGATCAAGATGTGCTTGGTACGGGTGATTTTACATGGCGGTGCGAGCCGAAGCGGGCAGTCCTTATGGGGGGACAACTGAATCAGAGTCTGGTGCTCTTTATGGGGAGAGCGGTTCTTATGGGGGGACATTCAAGCCAGACTCCGAGACAGAAGCTAGCCAAGGTGCGCGAGAAGCTCCAGGATCGAACTAAGACTTGTCCGAGTGGCGCGACGAGGGCGTCGCCAACTTTGGTGGGGGAGAATGTCACGGGCCGCACATTGGGGTCCAAGACATTGGCACTACTTGGTGTATTTTGGCCTGCCCAAGTATTTCCAAGAGCGATGATGGGCTTGCGAAGACCACAAACGTTGGCCCGATCCAAGGAGTTTTCTAGAAGGCTTATCCATCCAAGGGGTGTGAACACTTTGTGTGAACACAGAAGATACTTTCCATAGTTAGACTGGAATATTCCCAGAATTATGCTTTGTGAATGGATAGAGTTGTATCATAGCCGTCGATGTAAAACTGTATAGACCGTAGGATCAGGGGGAGTTCAACTATAAATAGAGGCCTTCCCCCACCTCATTTGATGTACTGAGTTGTACTGAGTTATTCCATCATTTCAGGAATAAAGACATTTTCTCTAAAGATCCTCTGAGTTGTTCTTGTTTGCTCTTTCTTTGTTCTTCAGCGTTCTTGAGCGTTCTTTGAACGTTCTTGAAGAGTTCTTCCTCGCTATCTTGTTTGATCCGTTTCCGCATAGAACGCTTCGCGTTCGTCAGTACTTGGGAAGTTTGATCTTCTTTAAGTGGTGAGAAGGCTTACTTAGTCGTTTGTCTTGAGGACTCGACTAAGGCCGCACGGTTTAGCTGGTTCAAAAGTCTAGCCCCGTGACAATATATATATATATATATCAATTTAAAAACCCTTCTTTCATAACTTTAATTTTATTGGAACTGTCAAATTCATCCTTCGAAATCATATCTCATCCCAGATATGGTGAAATATGATGAATTTAGAAGATATTTTATAAATAGTAATTTTCTTGAATATATTAATTATTTTTTTTCGATTGTCTGAAAGGGATAAAAGAAACATCTTATTTTTTCTTCAATAATTTTTAATCTCTAGTACCGGATCTAGTAAGATTCGAACCCAAATAAAGTTTTATAGATTTAATCTTGAATTTATGGTTTTGAATTTTAGAATTTATAAATGATCGATTTAAGAAACATAGTGGTCATGTGATGTTGGAAATCTATCAAAATTTGCCTATGAATAGAAGAGTTTTGAAATAGACAAGGAACATAGTTGTACTTTGACTGTATTAGGAGAAGAAGGCCTCACGGGTAATGAATGGGAAGTTCGAAAAATTAGGAAAAAAGGATTTTTTGGTTAAACGCATGGAATTGGCTAAGCATTTTATTCGAACAAATATAGAACCAGAATGGATGGTTTTATGTCTATTACCGGTTCTTCCTCCCGAGTTGAGACTGGTCATTCAGATAGATAAGGGTAAACTAATGAGTTCGGATATTAATGAACTCTATAGAAGAGTTATCTATCGAAATAATAGTCTTACGGATCTATTAACAACAAGTAGATCTATGCCAGGGAAATTAGTAATGTGTCAGGAAAAATCGGTACAAGAAGTCGTGGATACACTTCTTGATAATGGAATCCGCGGACAACCAATGAGGGACGGTCATAATAAGGTTTACAAGTCATTTTTAGATGTAATTGAAGGCAAAGAGAGAAGATTTCGCGAGACTTTGCTTGACAAACGAGTCGATTGTTCGGGACGTTCTGTCATTGTTGTTGGCCCAGTATATATATAGATATAGATATTTTATTCGGTATTTTATAAAAGTTTAAATGTAAAATAAGTGTTTAAAATATATTATTTTTAAATTTTAAATGTTTAAAGTGATTTTATTTATAAAAAATTATATTTAAAGTTTTAACCGTTATAATTTTGGTATTTATTTTAACTGAAGTTTTTTTAAAATGTTTTTTTTATTTCTTTTACTTTTAAAAACCCAAAATTTCAAAAATTCATAAAATAGCCCCCCAAAATTCAAAAACTCTAACTTCTAATGATTTGAGTTGGTTTTGTCTCCGATTGTAACACTATCGTCTACCATATTCGTTATCGGACTATCATGATTATTTATTCTATCCTTTATCGTCGTCTGTTGAATAATTCGCGATGAACGACGATTTAATGACATGAATGGTGTATGAGTGCTTGAGTTAGAGGAGTACGTAGGGATATAAAAAGCTGATCCGACCTGAAAACCCGCCTAAAACTTGTTCGAGTCAGAACTTGGTTTGACCCGGGGATGTAAAGACCCGAACCTGATCTGTATCCGACTGTTGTTGACCTGAACCCGAATTGGACCTGTTACTGTAGTAACCGAACCCGAACTGTATCCGATCGAAAATGACCTGAACCCGATTTCAACCTATTACTGTAGACCTGAAACCCGATTTGTATCCAACTGAAACAAACCCGAACCCGAGTTTGACCTGGCAGATAACCGATATTACCCGACTGAATCGACCTGAGACCTGATTTTATCCGACCTGTTTTGAACTCGACCTGTTTGGAACCCGACCTGTTATTGACCTGAACTAATATTAACAAAACTTAATATTTACATGACATATAATTAAATATATCTATAATTTGAAGAATTTAAAATATTAATAAATATAACTAGGCTTAAAAAATAGAATTGGTGTAAAACTAAAATTGATTTTGATTTAACAAATAAGTGTAAGGACCATTTTTGAAATAACTTTTTAGTCCTTAAATCAAAGGTTGATCTCTAAGTCAAAAACCAAGAACTTTGAAATACTCTTACAAGCCATTTTTACACGAGGGTATCGATACCATGAGTACATGTATCAATACACCTGAGATTTTTCAAGGCTTGTTCTTGAGATCAAGAACAGGTATCGAAACAAGGTTCGATACCAAAACTTTCTGCCAACCCATATTTCGGTACTGGTATCGAAACAGCTTGGGTAAATTTCAAATTATTTTTAATTTTAAATATATGACTCCTGGTATCGATACAGGTATCGATACACCCTTAATCCCCAACGACTATTTTCAAGCATTAAATGAATCGACCGTTGGTGTCAGTTAAATTTTGAATGATGGTTAACCTGTATCGAAACAGGGTTCGATACCGAGCATCATAGAAACTTTTTTTATCGAAACAGGTATCGATACACCCCTTATTAAATGCACAACGGCTCTTTCTTTTCTTAGCATGTTTCGAAATAGGTACCCTGTGTTTCGATACCACCTGCTGCAGAGTGCATTTATGATGGAAAGATGAAGCTCCAACGTCCATATTTACTTTCCCAACAACTTCAACGGTTAAAAATCAATGAGAAGGTATAAAAAGAAGCATTTTCAAAAGCATTATAGTAGAATTGATCCAAAAGCAACATCCAAGCACATCAATCCAACTCAAAGCACTTCATTGCATATTCTTGCTCCCAACTCTTGTAATTTCATTTTGATTTTTTGTAATCTGAGTTTGGGGAGAGTTTGTTTGTAATTGGGGCAATACATTTCTTGTGAGAGAACTTTTATTTGCCTACTTATTCCTTATTTTATCTTTTGAGGATTGAGTCAATTCTTGGATAGAAGAATTGATTCGAATTGTAACGGTTATCCCTTGAACCGAGAAAAAGGTTGAATTCATTAGTGAATTGGTTTCAAAATCCTTAGCGTGAACTAAGGTAGTGGATGTAGAGCTTGTTCGAAGCTTGAACCACTATAAATCTCGTGTCCTTAAATTTCTACCTTTTTACCAAAAATTTCTAACTCAATCTTTTAATTGTCAATTCACCCCCTCTTGGCCATACTTCAAGATCGATCAACTCAATAATTGGTATTAGAGCCTAATCTTTGAAGAGATTCACATCTACCAAAGGAGATCCAAGGCGGTTGATCAAATTTACAAGTCAAAATTCAATGGCCTCCACCTCCGGTTCATGGAATGAATCACACTCCATCACTAAGCCGCCCTTCTTCAATAGGGACAATTACCCCTATTGGAAGAATAGGATGAGGCTATTCATCAACTCAAATGACTATGTCCTTTGGGATATAATCGAAGATGGACCCTCAATCCCAATGAAGCAAGAAGGAGACCGACAAGTACCAAAGAGAAGAAATGAGATAACCAATGAAGAAAGAAGGAGAATGTCCATAAATGATAAAGCTCTTCACATTCTCTTTTGTGCACTAGGGCCCGACATCTACTCCAAGATGCCTTCATGTACAAGTGCCAAAGAAGTTTGGGACTCTTTGGAGACTACCTATGAAGGCACCAATGATGTCAAGGAAACCAAAATTGGTCTACTCAATCTAAGTTATGAGAACTTCAAGATGGAGCCAGTTGAAGACATCACCAAAATGTTTGATAGATTCTCGATGATTGTAAATAGTCTCAAGGGTTTTGGTGAGATCATCCCGGAAGAAAAGCTTGTTCGAAAGCTTATCTACTTTCTTCCCGAGTCTTGGGATAGCAAGAGGACGGCTACCATAGAAGCCAAGGACCTCAAGACTCTCAAACTTGATGCTCTTATGGGATCTCTTCTCACCCATGAGATTATGAAGAAAGAAAGAGAGGAGGAGAAAAAGAAGGAAGAGGTGAAGATCGAAAAGAGGGAAGTTGAGAAAAAGAAACAAGGGATTGCTCTTAAAGCTTCATGTTTACAAGAAGAACTGGATACTAGTGAAGAAGATGAACTAGAGGAATTGGCCATGGTAGCTAAAAGATTCACTAGGCTTATGAGGGCAAATAGGAATAGAAGATTCCAAAGAAAGAGAGACTTTAAGGTAAAGGGCAAAGAAGAGGAGAAAGATCAAATCATTTGCTATGAATGCAAGAAACCCGGTCACATTAGGACCGATTGCCCCTAATACAAAAAGAAGGATTTTGAGAAGAAGAAGAAACAAAAGGCTCTCGTTGCAACTTGGAGTGATGAGGAGTCATCATCCCATGAGGACAACGAAATAGCCAACTTGTGTCTCATGGCTTTTGATGAACCTAAGGTAACCCTTCAACCATCTTGTAATGATTTATCTTATGATGAACTCTATGATGCTTATGATGAATTACAAGATGTGTATGATGAGTTGGTTTTAAAGTTTAAAGAATCAATTTTGAAAAGCAAGAAAACTATTTCCGATTTAGAATTGAAAAATGATTCTTTGACAAAAACAATTTTGGATTTGGAAGAAAAGGTTGTTGGTTTAAATGGTGATTTAAAATTTTTTCAAAAAGAAAATATTGATTTGAACAACCTTATTTCTAGCTTGAGTGAAAATCACCACAAGGTGGTGAATGAGCTTAAGGAACAAATCAAAGTGGTTGGGAGTTCAACTTTTGAAAAAGGAAGCTCTTCAAAACCCAACCATGTGAAAAAGAATTTTCATGACCACATACAAAGAAATTTTTAAAGGCATTCTAGGCATAGAAAGATTAGGAGTGTTTGAGTTCCTAAGGAACTTATTGTCTCAAATAATTTAAATGCCATTGCTTCTTGGATTCTCAAGGGAACCAAGATTTTAGGAACTAACACTCATGGACCCAAAATGGTTTG
Source organism: Abelmoschus esculentus (assembly GCA_035048815.1). NCBI lineage: Eukaryota > Viridiplantae > Streptophyta > Magnoliopsida > Malvales > Malvaceae > Abelmoschus > Abelmoschus esculentus. The sequence continues at coordinate 1,877,452 of JAUCBN010000026.1, read as the reverse complement.
GGTACCAAAAATCAAACACTAAATCTTTGTTTGTAGGTTGAGCATTGCTTCAAGGCCAAAGCTTCAAGTCAAAACATGTGGTACCTTGATAGTGGATGCTCAAGGCATATGACCAGAGACAAGGGACGATTTAAGGAGTTAAAGCTTAAAAAAGGTGGAGTAGTGACTTTTGGTGACAACTCCAAAGGTCAAATTAAGGTATTGGCTCTATTGGTAATCACTCCTCTATTTTCATTGAAAATGTCTTGCTTGTTGATGGTCTTAAGCATAATTTGTTAAGCATTAGTCAATTGTGTGATAAGGGTTTCTATGTCTCTTTTGATAAAAGTGGTTGCAAAATAATTGACATAGAATCCAATAGAATAATGCTCATAGGTCATCGCATAGGAAATATTTACATGGTGCATCTAGATGACATTAACTTTTCTCATGAATGCTTAGTTGCTAATGATGAAAATGATGCATAGTTATGGCATAGAAAATTAGGACATGCTAGCATAAGTGTTCTAGAGAAACTAGCCTCCCAAAATCTAGTTAGAGGTTTACCTAAGCTCAAGTTTTCCCTTGATAAATTTTGTGATGCATGTGTTAAGGGTAAACAAAAGAGAGTTTCTTTTAAATCCATTAATGATGTTTCAACTAGTAGGGTATTACAATTGATCCATATGGATCTCTTTGGACCTATTAGGACTACTAGCTTGGGTAGAAAATCATATGCTTTTGTTATTGTTGATAACTACTCTAGATACACTTGGGTTCTATTTTTGAGTACTAAAGATGAAGCCTTAGAAAAATTCATCACATTTTCAAATATTTCTCAAAATGATCTTGATCAAAGAATTTCTCATATTAGAAGTGATCATGGAACGGAATTTCAAAATCTAGGTTTTGAAACTTTTTGTAATGAAAATAGGATTAGCCATAATTTTTCGGCTCCTCGCACTCCTCAACAAAATGGGGTAGTTGAGAGGAAGAATAGAACTTTAGAAGAAATGGCTAGAACCATGCTTTGTGAAAACAATTTACCTAAGTACTTTTGGGCGGAAGCCACAAACACTTCTTGTAATATTATAAATCGAGTAATGATTAGGCTTATCTTAAAGAAAACTCCTTATGAGATTTTAAAATCTAAAAAGCCTAACATTAGCTATTTTCATCCTTTTGGATGCAAGTGTTTTGTTTTAAACAATGGAAAAGACAATTTAGGTAAATTTGATGCAAAAAGTGATAAAGCTATTTTTCTTGGTTATTCTTCAAATTCTAAGGCTTATAGAGTTTTCAACAAAAGAACCTTAGTTGTGGAAGAGTCAATACATGTGGTTTTCGATGATAACCTTCTTCCTAGGAAGGATTCTTGTGATGATGATGATGTAGGAATCATTGAAACCATTGATGACGAACCAGCATCAAAGGTGAATGAGGTTTCAAGCAATGAGGAAACACAAGATCCTCCAATAGAAGCTTTAGGAAATGTAAAGCTTGAAGAAAAGGAAGTGAGCTACCCAAGGGAGTTTAACTATGTCAAAAATGGTGAAATCTTGGGTGATCCATCCAAGGGGGTAACTACTCGTTCTTCTCTTAGATTAATGAATTATTTTGCTTTTATCTCATGCATAGAGCCCAAAAATATAAATGAAGCCTTAGATGATGATTATTGGATTTTGGCTATGCAAGAGGAGTTAAATCAATTTGAGAGAAGTAATGTATGAACATTAGTTGATAGGCCTAGTAATAAATCTACTATAGGGACTAAATGGGTTTTTAGAAACAAACTAGATGAGAGTGATAACATAGTGAGAAACAAATCTAGATTAGTTGCTCAAGGTTACACTCAAGAGGAAGGAATAGATTTCGATGAAACTTATGCACCCGTAGCTAGAATGGAAGCCATTATGATGCTACTTGCATTTGTATGTTATCATGACTTCAAGCTATTTCAAATGGATGTCAAAAGCGCTTTCTTAAATGGTTTTATAAATGAAGAAGTGTATGTTGAACAACCACCGGGTTTTGAAAATCCAAAGTTTTCAAACCATGTTTTTAAACTAACAAAAGCCTTATATGGTTTAAAACAAGCTCCTACAGCTTGGTATGAAAGGCTTTCAACTTTTTGATAGAAAAAGGTTTTGAAAAAGGAAAGGTGGATACTACACTTTTTATAAAAAGATTTAAAAATAACATCTTAGTAGTTCAAATTTATGTTGATGATATAATTTTTGGATCTACTAATGAATGTTATTGTTAAGAATTTTCTAAGCTTATGCAAGGTGAATTCGAGATGAGCATGATGGGAGAACTCTCATTCTTTTTGGGACTCTAAATCAAGCAAAAGAAGGATGATACCTTCATCAATCAAGCCAAGTACATCAAAGATATGCTCAAGAAGTTTGGCTTGGAGAATGTCAAACCTCAAGCCACTCCTATGAGCTCCTTTACTAGGCTTGACAAGGATGAAGGAGGTAAGTGTGTTGATTCTAAATTATATAGATCCATGATAGGTTCTTTGCTTTACCTTACCGCAAGTAGACCGGATATCATGTTTAGTGTTTGCTTGTGTGCTAGGTTTCAAGTTAGTCCTAGAGAATCACACCTTGTAGCCATTAAGAGAATTTTTAGGTACCTTAGAGATACACCTTGTTTAGGTCTTTGGTATCCTTAAGCTTCTTCTTTTGATCTTCATGCCTATTCAGATACGGATTATGGAGATTGTAAGATAGATAGGAAAAGTACTTCTGGAACTTGTCAATTCCTCGGTAGTATGCTCATATCTTGGTTCTCTAAGAAACAAAATAGTGTAGCTCTATCTACCACCGAGGCGGAGTACATATCTTAGGGAGTTGTTGTGCACAAGTTTTATGGATGAAGCAACAACTCTTAGATTATGGCATTAAATTTAAAACCATACCTCTCAAGTGTGATAATACTAGTGTCATATGTCTTACCAAAAACCCCATTCAACACTCTAGAACTAAACAAATAGAAATTAGACACCACTTTATTAGAGATCATGTGTCTAAAAATGTTGTTGCTTTAGAGTTCGTTGACACCTTGAATCAATTAGCGGACATCTTTACTAAATCTTTGGATAATGAGCGTTTTTGGACCCTTAGGAGAGAGTTAGGTCTAACTAGCCTACCTTGACTTCCTAAGTGTTATCTTTTTGCTTATTTTGCTTGAATCTTGATTTAAATCATGACTATGTTGTTTTTGCATCTTGATGCTTCTATGCATGTTGCTAGGGGGAGTATGAACTTATTCATGCATATTAAACATGTCATTACATCATATGCATGCTTCTAGGGGATTTAGAGACTCATTTCTAGTACTTTTAGTAGCCTAAATGCAAAGCAAAGGTCGAAGGTATCGATACAGCTAACCCCTGTTTCGATACCTGTTCATCAGCCCATCTGGGTTTTTGGTTGGGAAGAACAGGCATCGATGCTTGCTTCGATACCTCTGTTTCGATACTAGCATCGAAACAGTGTGTTTTGATACCAGTATCGATACTCGAGGACAGAAGTTGTTTTAAAACACTTTAAACCTAATTTTAATTTCATTAAAACTCTTCCAAACTTATTCCTAAAACCCTAGTCGGCTTCTTCTATAAAATCCTCTCAAATTTGCTATTCTTCACTCAAAATCTCAACGATTTCTTTGAGGGTTTTGATTCCAATCATCTACTCCAACACTATATCATCAATCCGTGCTTCACAATCAATCAATTCATCCTAATCTACACTCAAGGTATATTTTCGAAAAACCTTAATTTCGTTTGGATTTAGTTTGTTAAAATTTAGATTTTGAACATTGTTTTAAATATCTATTGTATGGGTTTTGATAATCCTACGAAATTGTTTCAAAATCCCATTTTTTTTCAAATATAAATCCTTGTTCGTATAAGTTTTCAATGGTTTTTCAAAATTTTTGATAAAATTCTTAAATACCTTGAATTGTTAGATTACCACATAGGATTGAATTGGATTATATAAGCATACATAGTGTTTTTAACTAATCCAAATCTTTATCTATCCTAGATCATGGCACCAAAGAAGCGATCTCGTACCGAAGCTGGATCTTCATCATCATCTCGTGTTGCACGAGTTGATTTTGAGAAAGTATTTGCCAAGAGTTTGGACAATAATCGTAGATTGTACAACTACAATCTTTTCTGGAGTTATCCTCTCAAAAAGGAAAGATGTGTGGACGTTCAATTCATCACCTCATACAAGTTTCCTTTTAAATACTATGATCGACTCATCGAGTGGAAGTTCTTGAGGTTTCTCACCCATACCGGCAAGTTCTTTTCAACTCTTGTCCTTATCTTTTACACCAATGCTAAATGTATTTTATCTCTGGACAAGAGTAAAGTAGTGACTATCGAATCCTATCTCATGGGCAAGTCTTTCACTATTGATGTCTCTACTTTTCTTGATGTTTTTGGTCTTGAGGATAAGGGTGTTGAGGATGAAGATTCTCTTGCTCCTTTTACCGGATCGATTACATCTCTTGACGCACACGATCGTTTTCTCCATCTTATCATCTCTTGGTGGATTCGTCCATCAAATGGTAGATACTCTCGAATTCGTCAAGTTGATAGCTTTTGGATCACATGTTTCCGTGATGGCATTCAACCAAATCTTTCTCGGATTGTCTTCTCGGACATTGTGTGGCATATCCAAAACCGTGCTACCCCTCTTGTTCAATCTTTTCCCTATGCTTGCATTCTAAGCACCATCTTTTTGCATTTGGAAATAGATTGCTCTTTTGACAAGGTGGGATCCTTGAAAGAGCTCATTGGAGAAACTTCACTCAACCGTGCTCATTTTGTCTATGTCTCTAATGGTGAGTGGACTCGAGGTGCTCCTCCTTCTCCTCCTCATGATCCTATTGATTCGGAACCTCTTCATCAATTTGATATGTTGACTTTTCTCACGACGAGGTTCGACTCTCTAAACGCCCGTTTGGATTCCATGAATGGAAAACTTGACACTCTTTCCACTCAATTCAATTCGGGTTTCGATGCCATCAATACTAGGATGATGAACCTAGAGACTCAAGGATACTCCTTGAGAGTATCTCTTGAAGCTCTTCGTCAAAGCCAAAGACTCAATAATGATGGTAATCAAGATCAAGAGGAAGATGAAGAAGATGATGATGATGGACTTGATGGCGATGACATGGCCGATGATTGATCTTAGATCTTTCTTATGCTTTGATTTTCAGCTCTTAGGACTAGTTATGATGCATTCATATTAGAACTTATGCACCTATTTCCCTATGTTTTTGTTTTTATTATTGTTGGATTTCTTTTTGGATACTTTGCTTGCTATGGATTATGTTTGCTATGAATTTTTATTATCCTTAATGTTATAATTGCTTTATTTATTACCTTGATTATCATTGATTTTGATCTAACAAAAGGGGGAGAAAGTTTTATGTCTTTAAGTTTTGAAAACTATCCATCGTTTGTTAAATTTTTTTTAAGTGACACATATTAAGGGGGAGTCTTTCAACCAAATCGTATTTCAAAACTTAAATTTTTAAATGGTTTTGTTATATCAAAAAGGGGGAGATTGTAAAACTAAAATTGATTTTGATATAACAAATAAGTGTAACGACCATTTTTGAAATAACTTTTTAGTCCTTAAGTCAAAGGTTGATCTCTAAGTCAAAACCAAGAACTTTGAAATACTCTTACAAGCCATTTTTACACGAGGGTATCGATACCATGAGTACATGTATCGATACACCTGAGATTTTTCAAGGCTTATTCTTGAGATCAAGAACAGGTATCGAAATAAGGTTCGATACCAAAACTTTCTGCCAACCCATGTTTCGGTACTGGTATCGAAACAGCTTGGGTAAATTTCAAATTATTTTTAATTTTAAATATATGACTCCTGGTATCGGTACAGGTATCGATACACCCTTAATCCCTAACGGCTATTTTCAAGCATTAAATGAGTCGACCGTTGGTGTTAGTTAAATTTTGAATGATGGTTAACCTGTATTAAAATAGGGTTCAAAACCGAACATCACAGAAACTTTTTGTATCGAAACAGGTATCGATACACCCCTTATTAAATGCACAACGACTCTTTCTTTTCTTAGCATGTTTCGAAATAGGTACCCCGTGTTTCGATACCACCTGTTGCAGAGTGCATTTATGATGGAAAGATGAAGCTCCAACGTCCATATTTACTTTCCCAACAACTTCAACGGTTAGAAATCAATGAGAAGGTATAAAAAGAAGCATTTTCAAAAGCATTATAGTAGAATTGATCCAAAAGCAACATCCAAGCACATCAATCCAACTCAAAGCACTTCATTGCATATTCTTGCTCCCAACTCTTGTAATTTCATTTTGATTTTTTGTAATCTGAGTTTGGGGAGAGTTTGTTTGTAATTGGGGCAATACATTTCTTGTGAGAAAACTTTTATTTGCCTACTTATTCCTTATTTTATCTTTTAAGGATTGAGTCAATTCTTGGATAGAAGAATTGATTCGAATTGTAACGGTTATCCCTTGAACCGAGAAAAAGGTTGAATTCATTAGTGAATTGGTTTCAAAATCCTTAGTGTGAACTAAGGTACTGGATGTAGAGCTTGTTCGAAGCTTGAACCACTATAAATCTCGTGTCCTTAAATTTCTACCTTTTTACCGAAAATTTCCAACTCAATCTTTTAATTGCCAATTCACCCCCTCTTGGCCATACTTCAAGATTGATCAACTCAACAATTGGTCATGAGAATTAAATTAGGATTAATATTTAAATATAGTATTACATATTTAATTAAATTAATTATTTAATTTAATTTTAATGTATTTAGTTTTAATTACAATTTTAAAATAATATTTCATTAAAATTATAATTTTAAATTAAATACATATATTAGTATATATTTAAGTATATATAATATATATTATATATTAAAATATATTATATATTACATATAATACATTAATACATAAAATATATTATATATATAAGTATATCATATATTAATGTATATTATATATGTATATTAATATATAAATCTAGTATATATACATATATAAATAATAAGTATACAGTTATTTATATAAAATATATATAAATATCATAATTAATATACATATATTTTTATTAAATATTCCACGTTAAAAAAATAATACTTGATTTGATTTTTAAAATAAATTTAAAATTAAAATTTTGAAGTGAAATTTTTTATTTTAGGGGAATGTGAAATTCTTGATTTTAGTGGGAGAGGGGGGGAATTTGAATTTAGTCGGGGGGAAGCGGGAAGGAAATTTGGATGGGGGAAGAAAATTTGGAGGGAGGCGGGAGGGAAATTTGGGGAGGTAAATTTGATTTTAGGGTGGGAATTATATTTAAATTTGAGGGAGAGATCTAAATTTTTAATTATATAGTATATTAGTATGTATATATTATATTATTATATATGTATATATAATATAATATTTATATAATATATATTTATATAGTATTAATATAATATTTATAATATATATTATTTATATATGATATATATACATATTAAATATGTATAATAATTAATATGTTAGATATGTATATATAATATATATATGATACATATTACATATATATACATTAAAAAATAATATACATAGTACATGTATATCATATATGTATATATAATATATGTATAAATATAATACATATTATATATATAATAATATAATATGATATATATTACATATACATTAAAAATTAATATACATGTATAATATATGTAATGTACATATGTATTATGTATAATACATATACATATAACATACATATATATTAATATACATATATAATGTACTAATACATACTAACACATGTGACATATTAACATACATATATAATACATGTACTAAAATTAATATACATATTAACATGTATATAATACATATAACACACTTATATATATATATATATACATAGATTATAGCATATATGATACATAATTACATATTGATATAAGTTATAACGTACATATATGATATATATACATATATACATGTATTATATATTAATTATTATATATAATTATACATATACATATGTTATATGTACATAGTATATAATATACATAATACATTTACTAATTATTATATATACATATAACATTAGCATACATATATGATATATTGATATATAATATATATTAATATATTAATGTACTATGTATAATACTACTACTATCACTAATTCATCATGCATACATATAACATACATTGATACATATATATGAATGTTAGAATATACTTATGTTATGTAGTTATGTACTATGTATAATTAATAATTGTATATATTATAAATATATTATACATACATTATACATATATAATTACTAAACATCTAATTATCAATATATACAATATAAATACTTATATTAATTATTAAATTGTTAATGTATTATATATATAGACTATATTGTTATATCCACCATATTTTAATATATTATAATTTTATTTTCCAGATATAAGATTAACTTATTTATGATATTATTTTATTTACAAAAATAATATTATTCCATAAATGGTATTATGCCATAAATATTATTATTACTTATTCCAGAATTATTTTACTTCAAAAAATAGTATTAATTCATATATATTATTAATACATATATAGTATTATTCTACTTCTAAAAATAGTATTATCTCATTTATAATATTACTCCATATATAATATATTCTCTGCATATAGTATAGATTTTTTATATAATATTAATTTTATATAACTATTATTTCATTTATAGTATAAATTCTGTATATTGTCTAAAATTTATTTTTTTTCATTTTTAAAATATATTAAACTATAGTATAATTATTTTATAATATATTAAAATTAAATTTTTAATACTTATAATTAATATATATTTTTTGTAATTTAGTCCTTATAACTTATAAGTTAATTTATTTGAATTGATTATTACTGATTTTTCTAAGTTACTTTAATGTTTTTAATTTTTAATTTTTGTAATTGAGTCCTTACAAATTAATGTTGATTTTTTAAAATTTCAAAATTTAATCTTTAACTTTATAGTTTAATATTTATTCGTTTTTTATGTATTTATACAAAATCAAAATTATTAATTTAAATTATTATGAATATAAAATCAAAATTAATTCGACCCGAAACAAAACCGACTTGAAATGAACTCGACCTGAAATATAACCGAACTGAAATAGACCCGACCTAAAATCTACCCGACCTAAAACGAAACTGTCAATTATCCGATTTGGACCCGAACCGTTTGAACCCGACCTGAAATGAATCTGACCTGAAATAGACCCGACCTGAAATGAAACCGACCTGAAATGGACCCGCACCCGACCCGAATCGAGTCAAAACATTAAATCAACCTGAAATGACCTGTATCCGATTTTACCCGACCTGAAACCCATCCGAATAACTGTTTTTAAATACCTAGGAGTACGTTCCATTCTGTCACCAATAATGTGACCAACAACGAGAAGATTGATCGAATTTAGGGAACTAAGTATTAGGGATTTAAGATTTTTTTTTTAATTTTGCAAATTCGGGTGCTTTTTTGAAAATTTCATTTTTATAAGTTTCTAAAAAATTCATTTGAAAGAAATAAAAAATTAAAGTAGGTCAAGTGTAATATTTTAATTGATTATTAAAATTTTATCAACGATAATGCCGATATACCTAAAATTATAAAGATTGATACTTTAGGGATGTATTACAATAAAATACTTTAAATATCTAAAATTCATACTTTAAACACTTATTTTCATTTAAACCTTTTATGAAATCAAAATTTAAAATGAAAGGGTTATATAAAATACAGTTTTAGAGACATAAAATGATTTATTTTTTATTAATGGTTCAGGTTTAAATAATATTATTGTCAAAAATATAAAAAAAAAATATGAATAACGAGTTAGAAAAAAAAATAAGTGAGGAAATGTTTTTTTTTTCTAATTTTGCAGTTTTTTTTTTTTTACAATTTGGGACCTCAAATTCTTCATATTTTCATTTGTGAGATTCAATCATGCAACATAAAGTTATTTCTTCAAATTCCGTCATTAGTCCATATATTATACATAAATTATAGATTTAATCCATATACGTTAAATTATTCAATTTTAATCTTTATGTAAATTTTACTATTGAAATTTCAATAAGGACCAAATAATACAGGGACAACTACATGTATTTAAAATATCAAATTGGAACACAAGAAATAACCAACAACTTATATATAGTACATACTAAAACTGACTCGAATATGGACTAAGAAAATAATTTGACCAAATTCTTTGTACTCTAAGAAAATGACTTCATTTAGAAATTGTTAAAACTTCAGTTTGACCATGTCGGTGAAAACTACACTTTGACCATGTCTGATGTAGGATTAATAACCTCGTCTTTTTTTAAACGTGATATTTTTTTTCAATCTACCTTGTGACGTCCTCGTTATGAGCTTTACTCTCATAATTGATCAATTGTTACGGTTATTGACTCTATCTACCCCATTTATTAGCGTATCATAGATCATTATCCTTTCCCTACGAGATATGTTTAATAAGATATGCAACATCAACGTTTTATGCATCTTAAAACTTCTCTTTTTTTCTTTCAATATAGGATTAATGACCACACCTCTTCTTCTTAGATATGATAAAAGACTTTTGAATAAAAGGCATTCTAGCAAGAGAGAATAAATATAAAAAATTGGTAATTGTTCCAAGTCAAATTCCTTACCAACTTCAAAGGCACAATTCCCTATAAAATAAGATGATTTATCTCTGAGAACTATTAGTAACCAAAATTAAATATCTACAATCTATAACCCCAACCATATCACATATAGATCAAAAGCAAATTGACCACTTACATTTTAGTTTTATTCAGAGTTGGAAGAGCAAATGAAGAACATGAAACACAGGGAGAGATTGTAATTATATTACAATATCCTGTGGCTGTGAATATGAATAAAATACAACAAGGTTACATTACACGAGACTCGAACCCAACTCAACTCAACTCAAAGTCGAGCATTATGGCATCACAAAATTGGGGTGTCCGGTCACAAACACAACCATATATTAAACTATATATGATATAATGCTATAGATATATTATAATATATGGTACACTCAAAATAATACAATAAATAAACAAGGCACCCTTAGTCATATACCTCATCTCAAACACCTTTAAGGAACCCTAAAGCACTGACCGCGACGTATAATCTGAGGCTGTTTGATTAGCTACACCACCAAGCTTTTTAATTTTTGTTTGTTTGTTTCAAACACTTCAGTTTCAGTTGTTGGCCAATGCTTTGTTTAATTGTTTCTCTAACTGCAAGGGGATGACACAAGAAAATCAACTCAGTCTCCGCTCAATAATATGTATAGTTGTATTGTAATCAACGTGTGAACCAAAACTCTTCATTTTTTATGAAGTGGTTGTGTGTTACACTTGTATCCGGAACATGTTCGAAAATGAGTACGAGAATATGAAGGCATGAGAATCTAGAAAACGTTGAGCATACCGAGGTTTACACATAGATGCGTGCAAGTAAACTTAGACAGATGCATGAAAAGTCCTTCGAGTTCAATAATTTCAGAACATGAAACCCATGTAACTCTACTCAAGGGTAAATGTCGGATGCAACTATATGTTAGAAACATGTAATGCTCAAATTTTTCCTATTTGGGAGATCATACCATCATATACTCAATTTCTCATACCTATATCTTAATGTGCAGGACGTAAATGTCAAAAACAGACAGTTTTAAGGAAAATGAAAGCGAAAAACAAAAACCTGCATGTTCTTCATTTTCTGTCTCTGCAATTCTTCAACCAGATTCCCAATACTGACAAAAGAAATTAAATTTTAAGTCAAATGTGCATAAAGAAGGAAAATCCACACTGTGTGCTTCATCTCATACCTCTGTTGCAGCTGAAGCACCTGAGATTGCAGCTCTCTTTCCCTTGCAGAAGAAGGTGGCATCTGAAAATACAATTACAACTTGATCATTACTTAAGAAAAATAAAATCTTTAACAAAGATATGCCTGAGTATAGCTCAGTTGGTTCGTTCTATCACACTTAAGTGGTTGTATTTAGCAGGTTTGGGATTCAAATCCCAGAATCCACAATGCCTTCAACTATCCCTAGGCTGAGACCTCTTTTGTACCAAAAAAGGCTGCCTGTATGAGAAAATGAATCTCAGCATGAGCAAAATCCAGCATTGGCATAAGCCGGAACCCATGTTATAAGAAAGGTCATATGGTTACTGATAAGTTAGGGTTGATTAATTACCTGCAAAAGGTCATTGGTGCCTACCTCTGACAAGTCCCCGAGCTTCCCTGTATAAGAGATTTAAAATTTAACACCTTAACTTCTTCCACAATTAAGCAGCAGAAACACACCCCAAAAAAGAAAAATGTGTAGAGGCACTACCAGAATTTTGCTCCAAATACTTGATCAGTCTAATGATTTCTTCCTGTCAACAATCATCAACAAAGGAACTTGTTTTTAAAATAGGCACTCTCTATGACTGAGATGAGAGGTAAGAAAACAAACATACCCTTTGCATGGAGTTCTGTTGCAAAATGCCTTGTAGAGATGGGAGAACTGCACTTGCTTTAAGCTTTGGAGATGTTGGACAGGTTGAACCTCCAGTGGCCGGGTTAAACGTGCAGTTAGTAGGTCCCTGAATGAGAGGAAATAATGGCAATGGTTACAAAGCCATTGCCTAAATGATAAATTGCTAAGTTTCATCCTTATTGTTCAAAGGTAGCAATCCAGATATCACACCTATTCATGCGGATAAGAACATGAAATGGATAAGCAACACAAGCCAACTATACATAAAGAAACAACAAAAGATACAAAAATAACGTCTGCAGTGGAATCATTTAGAATATAGTCATAACTCTTTAGTGGAAATATGATATATTAGTAGTTGATAGCATTAGATACATGTCAGTATGCTACATGATGCCTAATAAATGACGGTCAGCTATGTAGATGGTTATCAAGACATAAATTTCACTTGGTAAATTATAACAGACAGGCAGAGATATACTCTCCATATGGGTCAATTGATAACTTTGTCATATATTTCATGTAGAGACTGTTTATTAGTACAAAGTGCATGTTACGGGCTTATTGCATAATAATAGCATAAGATTGTATCCAATCCACTGCAAACTTTCAATACGTAGCAGATGTACCTTGGGAATGAGATCTGCTGAAGTCACCTTAAATCGTCCCCGCTGAACAACTGCTCCTTCTGAAGCATCCTCTGATACGAAAGAGGCAAAGATAACAGAGTTCATTCGCGTACAAATAAGTAGCATAGTAGAAATGGAAGATGATAAAACCAGGAAATACCAGATGAAGTGTTATTTGCTTCTCTCCTCTGACGGTACAATGGACCACTGAAGTTGCGTTCAGATGGAAATTTAAGCTGTGGGAAGTCCCTGCAGAACAAAGTTGATAAAGCCAATTTAATATAAATTGACATACAAAGCTTTGCTAGTAAAGTAAATGGCAACGGTGACAAACAAATGTTCCTTTTAACTACAGAATATAGGAACAAGTCAAGTAGAAAGGTCCCAGAGCACATCATATATCAAGGATTCTTCTAGACTTGCAATCCATAGAATCCGGAAACTCATCATATCTAGAGCATGATAATGGGAAATATATCCTCCTATATTTCAGGAACGTCATTTCAACTACAGAATATAGGAACAAGTCAAGTAGAAAGGTCCCAGCGCACATCATACATCTAGGATTCTTCTAGACTTGCAATCCATAGAATCCAGAAACTCATCATTTCAAGTAATGTATGTTTGGTGATAACAGTTTTGGATTCGGGGTAATTTCACATAGAAGAAAGAGTACCTGTCCCCATCTCCAGTAACCTTGTTAGGAGAAAAGGCTCTATCAGGTATTAGTGAACCACTCAAGTACTTTCTAAGCTCTGGAACAACTGGGTGCGTGAAAGTGCCACTTTGCCCGGAATTCTCACCCTCTTGTCTTCCAGCATCTTGGTCCATGGGTCTTGATGACTTCGTATCACTTTCCAGTGGCATAACACCTTTCCAATTTGGACCATTTGCACCTTCATCTTCACCAATGTCAAAACAGCCTCTGCACAATTAAAAAGTAGCAAAAACAAAGAAACTGAATACCCAAAAATATTACACTCGCCACTCTTCTTTCTTCAAGAAAAAAATAGTTTAGTCTAATAGATAACATTTATGTTCTTAAAATATATGAAGAGGATATGGCAAAAAGCAGATAATTTTAATATTAAATTATACTTGTGACAAGACATTGCTTCCTATTTGAGACAATCACGACTCACAAGTCCTTTGAGTATGGAAAATCTGAATAATGATATCCTCCAAATTATATTATAATAATGAATTGTCTGAATTAGTAAGGTTACACAAGGATAAAAATGTCATACTTGAGTGCCTGAAGTGGCTTGATAGGAAATGAAGCAAATGAACTCTCCAAATCCTGAAGATCATTAAGCCCATCCTGAAACAAGAGAGGAAGTAAATCTGAAGAACAAGCTTAACCAAAGCATCAAGGGACATGGAAGGGCTGACAAATTAATTATATAAAAAGCATTTTAGGGTTATAACTGGTACCTCCTGGCTACTTGCAGCAATGGAATTACTAGCCATTTCAGAAGACATCTTCTCAGCAGAAAATTCAACTACATCATGATTGTCCCTTCGTTTTCTGCTCCCATCTTGATCTTCTGCATTTGGCACATCATCATAGTCTTGAATCTGCAGGTAAAACAGTCGGCATTATGATGAGATTAAGATTATAGAGCAGTTCTAGGACTATCTTCGGATAAATAATAACAGAAAGTCGCACGGCGAATTGAAACTACTTACAAGTGCAGCCTGACTTTTTAAGTCCTCTAGGTTGAAATTCCAAGCACTGATCCCTTTTATATACTCTTGCTGCAAGATGAAAGGAATTCGTATTTGATATGGTACCATGTAATCATGTAGTTTTTTATATACCATGGCCATGGGTACTCATTGGTCAAAGTAAAGCTAGCCACAATAATTTCTTTCGATCTTTTAAGAACTGAGATGGATGTGAAATGAAAGCAAAAGATCACTCAGAATTTAAAAAAAAAAAAAAACTAGTAAGACAAAAAGGAAAGAATCTAGCACTATCAGTTTTTTTTGAGAAATGTGTAAAGCTCCATTATTCACCTGTGATAATTGCTCCTTGTCCTCATACAGAGCTTTATTCTGTACAAGAAGATCAGCTTCTTTTGTCTGAAACATAGAGGACCAGATCAGGGTTCTAAATTAGTTCCTCATCCTAGCAGAGGTCATTAGTTAAACAAAATGGGCAAGTAAGAGACCTTTAGCACCCTAAAACGTTCACCTAATGGAGAAAGGCCATCAAGGATTGTACGAGCTAGATAATCACATGAGCGTGCGTGTTTAAAGAAATGGTGCTTCAAAAGCTTCTCTGATGTTGGACGTTTTTTGGGGTCCTTCACCAAGCAAGCAGCTACCAACTCCTTGAAAGACTAGAGAATTATAAAGCTCTCACAATGTTACTATCAGACTAACAAGTGATACCAGTCAGTAAGACACAATTGAAGAACACAAACCTTTGAGAATCTCTTGTCCCTTTCATAGTCTAGACCAGGAGGAGCATTTTGCAAGGTCATCAACAAAACCTGCAGAAGAATGGAATTAATAAGAACTAAAAAAAGTAAAATAAGACATACGATAATCAGCAGATATAACTATTAAATAACTATGATATTTACTTTCATTGGTGGATACTTGGAAAATGGAGCATGGCCATGAGCCAGCTCAAGAGCTGTTATTCCAAAAGACCAGATGTCTGCTCTGTAAACCGGAAATGAGATGAAACAGAATGATTTAAAAGGTATAACAAAGGAAAAGAATTAAAAGACATGAAAAAGTATAGATCAGGGAGGTTATCAACTCACTTAAAGTCATAACCATGCAATTGCTGCATAACTTCTGGAGCCATCCTGATATAAAAACAAGGAGAATCATTGTGTTCATTATTAAGTCTCGAAAATTGAATTTCAACAATAAAAATACGTATATAAGTAAAACCACAGACAGTTGAAGGGCCATGGAAAAACAAATACCAGCAAGGAGTTCCAACAAAAGTATTTCTGGAACGCTGTCTGTCTCCAGTATCAAACATGCATGCTGATACTCCAAAGTCTGCCAACTTGACAGCACCATTAGAATCAATTAGGATATTCCCAGCCTGCAAATAGAAGTTATAAAAGTAGATAAGAATAAATGAGAAAAAATTCTGAACATGAGTAGGAAGAAAACGAACAAGGACAAAATAACAGGCAGTAAGCTATTGATATGTATAGCATAATTGGCATACTACTTGTCAAGGAAATAACAAGAAGTCATCTTGAACTAATAGACAACCATTGATTTTAACCTCAATGCTACACAATCTAATCTCATCATTATAGTGACTAGTCTCACCACCCATCCAAATTGGCCTAAGGGATTCAATAGTATGCTACCATTCGCATAAGGTTTCACTAAAGAACGAAGAACAAGTTTTCCTGCATTTCTCATACATTCTCAACGACATTATAAGAACCGTAGTTAGTCATGTAGATAGCTAAAAAATATAGCTTGGTCTCGGAAAATAAAATCCTTTCAGAAATAAACAAGAAAAAACATGACATAAAAATAAAAGGGGCAATTAGAAACCTTCACATCTCTGTGAATGTGCCCATGAGCATGAAGATAAACAAGAGCTTTAAGAACTTCACGCAACAAAGTAGCAATGACAGGTTCTTCAAAACCATCAGGATAAGCAGATTTTATTATATGCAGACAGGACCCCCCAGCCATGTATGGCATCACAACCCAAAGGTGGCTACCAGTAGCAAATGAACAATGTGCCCGTAATAAATTAGGGTGATCAATCAAACTCATGGTCTGCACCTCTCTTCGAATGCCATCCTGCATCATCCAAGAGCAGAAATACCATACTTGTAAGAGAAATGAATAAGTAATAAAATCCCCCAAGCAATAGATTATGAAATACCATACTTACCAGGTCATTGTTGCACTTTTCCAAATCAAGAACCTTGATAGCAACAATCTCATTAAGCGGAACGCATAAAGCCCGGTACACAGTGGCGCTGACACCTTCTCCAACTTCTTCATATAACTTATAATCATTCGCATTGACTGGAAATCGTTTCTCCTCCATGACTTCTTTTCACAGCATACCATTACCACCCTCCCTCTTTACTCCTATACGTTCCAATTAACAAAAGCAAACATTCAACTAATGATTGGACTGTCAGTATATAGCGGAGCTTCTTCCAATCAGGTAGCATATTCTTTTCTTTAATGCGCAGCAGTATACAAGTTCACTGACTTCATCAAGGTAATAGGCTTACCGAGTCAGCTTCCATGAATGCAGAAACAATTTAAACCCAAATCTCAGTTAATATCAGGGAAGACCTGGCATATCACAACAAGTACTCTGTCAGTGAACTACGAATAAGCAGAGGCTAGTTAGCAAAGCCTATGAGAAAAATGATTTCCCCCAGATGCAAATAGAAACCTAAAGACTAGCAAATTTTGCATGGCAAAAAACTAGTAGATGCAGCCAAAATCTAAGCAAAAATCAGTGTAAACTAACCAAGAATCAAAATGCATGGAAGGCAGTTGGTAGTAGGGTAGGTTTAACCTGTACAACCCCCCCAAAAGAATTGAATTAATTCTTCCTCACAAAAAAACCCCTTTTTTTCATCAGAAGAAATAAAACAAATAAACCAAAACTACCTTACTACAGAAACAAAAACCATCTTACAACAATTAATTTTATGAATCAGTACAAACAAAAAGTTCTTTTTTTTAGATTTTAAACAGCAATTCAAAACAGGCTAAATTGGAGTAACTATCACAGCAAATTCTAACTGATTAACTATAAAAATAACATACCATTCAAAAAATCTCTACAAAGTTTCCACATTTCCACCACAGAACAAGTAATCTAATACTGAACGCACAACCAAAGTTCATCAATTCAAAACAACTGACTAAAAATTCATAAATATATATAAAGTAAGACAAACTTGTTCACATATTCGAAACAAACCTAGGGTTTCAGCAGATTCAAATCCGAGCCGAATCTGAAAACACGAATCAAAATTTGAATTAAACAAATCGAAACCCAATCCCCTCCACCTCAAATCGATTGGAGACCCCGTTCAATCTTCTTCAAAGACGACTCCAACTATGACGATTTGGCGATGATAATTATTGGTCGACAAATATTATAAACATAATAAAATGGAGTAAAATAAGAGAAACTGATTAAAAGAGAGAGAAGAAGGTCAAGCTCGATGCAAATTGGAGAGTGACCCGACCCGACCCCAGTAATTTGAGACTTTTGTTCTCGGTAGGTGAAAATATCGTTATTGGGCGGGTCGGGAATTTATCGGGCCAAATTATCGGATGAGATAAAGAGAATGAGTGATTTTGTATCACCTGCGGTCAACCTAAAATGGTTTCTATAATTCTATTCAAGTATACATGATTTACTCTGAGCTCCGGATCGGATTTTTTTTAATAAGTTAGAGTGATTATAGTAGTATCTGTTCTAAAATATAATTTTTACCATTTGATATTGATCGTTCAATCACTCTGCTGACATTGTTAGTATTTGAACTTTATAATGAACTTTTGATTTTCTTTTATCATATTTAGTGATAAATAAAAAAAATAATTAACTCAAAAAAATCGAATAATTCGACTCGAGGCAAAAATACTTGACTTGAAATTTTATAAACTCAACTCAACTCTAAAAAATTTTAACTAAAGTTCAAGTTGTAAATGAAAATTTGAATAACTTAAAATTTTTTATAATTAAAAAATTTATTTTTAAATTCGAGACGAGTCTCTTAATTTTTTATGATATATATTAATATATGAAAATATGAAGAAATATTATAACATATGAATATATATATTATATAATTAGAGAAAGTCATTTAAATTATAATTAAATTATATTATAATATGATAAATAATTAAAATTAAAATTTTATAATAACTCAAAAAATCGAATCAAATCAAATTTTTTAAACTCAAATCAAATCAAAAAATATTTAAACAAAGTTTGAATGGTAAAATATGATTCGTAAACTCAAATAACTCAAAATTTTTTGACTTGGTCTAATTCAACTCGATCGAATACTCATCCTTAAATTTAACCCCTTGTAAGTAAAAATTTTAACAATGAGAATCATTGATTGACCTAGTGTCTAAAGATGTTCATATTCACCCATCATATGTAAAATTTCTAACCATGGGGAAAAAAATTCTAACATTGCATCTTCTTGACACATGCTTTGGTCACTTGTCATACACTTTGCTACTATCGATCAACTGGATAACTGATAAATGAGATAGTTTGACGAACATAATCACTTACTAATAAAATAGCTTATTGTCTATGAAATAAATTTATTACAACCCGAATATCGTTTTATAATAGACACAACCACTTTATTAATGAGAATTTTAAATATGAATTATTAAATTTATTAAATTATTTTAAATTAAGATCAAATGATCAAATTAATAAAGTATATATTTTAAAAATTAAAATTATTATTATACTAAATCATATTAAACATTTATTTTAATTTTAACAGTAAAATGATATTTTAGATCATTTTAATTAAATAATTATATTGTACGTTATAAATTTTAAGAAAAAAAATAATACTCATATATTTATAACTAAACACATGACTAAGTGTTTTGAAATATATTTACCATTGATTATTATATTATTTAATTTGGATATATACTTTTTGTGTTATGCAATATTATTTATATTCATATTCATAATTTATATACGGTAGAAATTAAAAAAACCAAAAATAAATTTAATTTCATATAAAATTTAAAATCTCAAACTTTTCGTTGAATAAACCAGAGATTGAATTTTAATATATTTCAGAACAATACAATTTTGTTACCGCGAGATATATTATCAGACGCATATTGTTTGATTAGAATAAAATTTAGAATGAGTACACTTACGATTTAAATCATTTAAAAAATAAATATATTCGTTCTGTAATGGATAATTATTATATTTAATTAATTGATTAATTAAACTGAATCGTATATTATAATTTTTTATTATAAAAATGAATTTTTTTAAGATAATTTACTCATTTTATAACATCATGATTCGAACCGAACATTAAAACAGCAAATTGATCACTAAAACCAATCACTTAATTGTCTTGGGTTTTGAATGATGTTGGGTCTGAATCTTTAATGGGCTAATTCTGTACAACTTGAACGAAATCATCCTAACGGAGGTTTATTGGGCTGCAGTCATCGGTCCGTCAATGTTCGAGATATATTTGAATACATATCTGTCGGTGCATGCCGTTATAATTAGAGATAAATAAAATTTGATTCGTCTTGATTTTTTAAAAAATAAAATTTGAATTATAAGATAGTAATTAAAATAACATGATTTTTTTAATAATTAACGGATCAATTTTTAAGTTAACGAGTTCTTCAACATTGTCGTATATATCATATAAAGAAATATATATATATCGTATATAATTATATAAAATTATTTAAAAACGAGTCCTGTAATATTGTATCTATCGTAATTGCGAGCAAAACATATGTTATTTTTATGACTACGAGTATTGAGGTTGTAATTTTTTTAATACTATATGCTTGTGGATATAACAGTTATATGTGTCACAACTTTAAATAGTGTCACTGCCGTCATGTAATGACGTTGTGATTGCATATCGTTATTTAAATTTTCTTCTCTAATAGCAAATGATAATAAAGAATAAGTCCATAGTGACGTGTATTAAATAATTGGGATCTTAATAATAAATATTAAAAAAATTCAATCCCTAATAATAATTATTTAAAAAAAATATTAAAAATAAACCTCTAATAGTAAATATCGAAAAAATTATCTCTATCGACAAATACTAAAAATAAATTTCTCTGACAACTTTTATGTCTATTTAGATATTTTAACGCGATCTTATGATAATATTAGTTTTATTTTTAATTTTTATAAACTCACGTATATCTTATAGAAAAACTCTATTCTAACTAGATCTTTTAAGAAAGTATTGTTTCTTTTTGATTAGGGTATTTTTTGGGTTTAATGATAGATCAAATCTTTTTTTTTTAAATTCTGTTTTTATAATAAATATCGATATTTGACTTATTGAAAGACTAATTTAAACCAAATACTGTAGAGATTTATTTTGCAGATAATCTTCTCGATTCAATTATGCGAATCAAATTATTAAAACGAGGTTAGGCACGAAATAGGGATAGTGAAAAAATTAAAGTTCGAGGTTCTCTGTTTATTCGATAACTAAAAAGCTGACCGTAGATAGTTTAAATAATGAACAACTTGGTATTATTTAAGTAAATTTTGAGTTTAAGGCCTTGTGTGCGTAAAAAGTCTTCGTTGAGAGACTCACTGATATTTGGAAAAAATGACAACATTATAAGAGCTGTGATTTTCCCCAAATATAGTACATGTCAGATTAATTCTAAACTTATAGTATTTACTATAGTAAAAAAAGTCAGTAAAAAATTTTAACCTTATAATTCTTCTTATTTTTTAAATTAAAATATTGAACATGATGAAAAGAGGTTTTGATTTGAGTATAAAACATTGTTTTAAGTCGAATTATAATTCATTCAATTTTAGTATTTTAATACTAAAAATGTGATCTATTGTTCAAAGATGGATTCAACACGATCTAACTTTACTTTACCGTAGAAAATACAATATTATAATAAATATTATATCATATTACGAGAAAAAAAAACTCAACCACAATATTTATGTTATTTTGTTAATATTTGATTCAATTACGTCTCGTCAAACGAATTAAATTATTATAACTATGATTTATACAAAATTTTAAAATATATCGAGTAATTTAAAATTCGAATCTTAATTTTAAAAAAATTGAACCCCTTAAGAATGTTGTAGACAATATCATGTCTAAAATTGAGACAATATCTCATAAAAAAGCAGTAGGTGAGAGCCATGTTTTAGAGATAGGGCCTTATCTCCATGAAACTCCCCATATTCACCCATCACATCTCTTTTATTCTTCCACCATTTGTTTCCAATTTTCAATTTCTTTTATTTAAAAGATTATTGTGACAACATTTTTTTAAATTACCTGTATCTAATTTATTATCTAATTAATCTTGATCGAGTATTAGATATATTTAGGAATAGTAACGGGTCGGGCATGACAAGTTTTTACTCCCTGATCCGACCCGAAAATCAAAATATTTATCTCGGTTTAATCTTAATATATTTTCTTCATTCGATCCAACGTAATAAAAATTATAACATGACTTTGATATTTTAATAAAAATCTGACTAAATCCGGTCTAACCTCGGCCCGACTTAATTTTTTCATTAACTCGATCCAATCTGAAGTTGATTTTTTAATAAAAATTTCACCCATATCAGTTTGGATTAGATCAAAAGTAATTGATCTAGTGTATGAGACATTATAATGTTCGAGTTTTGAGTCCCGACGTTGTGAATAAAGTAATTAGGTAGGAAAGGTCGCATTCGTAATGAACCTCTGTAATATCCAATCCGTATAGTCGGACCTAAATGCAAAGTTTAGGGTACAAATGACCCTATTAAAAAGTACCAACTATTTGAAAATATTAAAAATATATCGGAATTTTTCATAGAAAATATTAGAATTGGCGTCACATGATTTATTAGGATATAAAATCAACAATATTTAGTATAGTGGTAAGATAATTCCCTAAATCGTACACTCCACTTTGACCTCACTATTAACCCAAATTATTCGATCAATTAATTAAATACGATAATTAAACCAAAATATTATATTTTAATTTTTTATAGTCGAATCGTTTAACTCGTGACATCAATAAAAACCAATATATATATATATATATATATATTTCTACCGTTGCAACAACTCTAGGTGGAACCCAATCAAATGTGTCAAATTAATAAAAAATTATACAATGAACCTTGTTCATCACGTCATCCATGGTCCCAAGCAATCAGGACCGTTGATCCTATTTTTTTTCCAAGTGAATCATCACCTCTTTCCTACATGGACTTAGTAGGTGGTAGTTATTAGGTAATTATTTAAAGATCAACAGTCCTGATTATCTGGACCATAGATGACGTGGTGAATAGGGTTTACCTTATAATCTCTCCAAATTAAGACCATAAAATCATGTTTTCAGTATATGTGGACAAAGGTGGTTGCATGTAACTCCCAACATGCAATAAATAATTATATTAATGAATGAACAAACTTTTATTTTTTAAAATTATTTATAAAAAAATGAAAATTGAATCTCCAACGTTCAAACCTCATCTACAAGAAGTAGAAGCTCTCATTCACTAAGCTTTCGCTTTCATTATCGGTTTCCAAGATTGAAGAAACCTATCAAATATGGTATAAATCTCATATGAGGGTATAACATTCAAAACATAGGGTATCGCCGTATCGGGTTCATTTTTCTTGTAAAAATGGCAACAACTTTGATTAGTCGTTGTTATTCTATTTCTTCTTCTATCTCTATTTTTGGTCTTCGACGACCGGCATTACGATCTTTCATCGTCGTTAGTCTAAACTCTTCTTCTCTTCCTCCTCCGTCACTCATTCAAGATCGTCCGGTTTTTGCTGCTCCTATTCCTTTGCTCGCCCCGGTATATATTTTTTATTTTTATTTTTTTTCTTTTTATTGAAATGTGTTATTAGTCGAATTTAGAATGTGATTCTAAACATATAAATATCAATATAATACATTTTTGCATTAACAAAATTTTTTATGCTTCTATACTATTTATAATGCTCAATTGAGTTGGTGTTATCGATTAATCGGATACTAACTTAGATAAAAAAGATCGTATTGATAATGTCGACGTAAATATCTTACAATTCGAACTACACGTCTTCGGTGTTGATTAACCAAAATCAACTAATCACAATCTCTTTCTTTCAGATACAGAGGTATCAAGGGGTCGGGAAGGACAATTGCTTTCCTCACTCCCGATTTTTTTTCACTTTGGTTCTCTTATATAAATTGTCTTAAAAATTAATTTATTTTTAAATTTATCTTATTTTTAAATATTTATATTTTACCCCCTCACTTTTAATTTTAATTCCGTACTTACTCTTTTCGATAAATAATACTAATTTTCTTAATCTCTATTCACAATTCAACTTTAAAATGGACAAATAGAAAAACTCTAAAATGGATTTCTACCCAAATGGTTTAATTGTATTTTAAGCCCTTTTATAAAAGCAAGTACTACAATTTAATCCTTTTAATATACATTTCTGTAACTTTAGTCCTAATAATTTATTTTTTGGTTTGACAATTTGCATCTTTAAAATTGTGGTTTGACAATTTGCAGAGGGAAGACATGGGAAACAAGTCCTACGAGGAAGCCGTTGAAGCACTCAAGAAACTTCTCAGGTACATCTTCGATTAAAGTTTTCAGGAACGGAGTCAGAAATAAGTATCGAGCAAAATTAAATTATTAAATTTTTATGGGCAAAAAGTCTTTCTTGACTCGACCATAAATTTTAAATATGTTTATATTTTTTATTAATTAAAGATGTATTATATTTTTAAAGTAAATTTTGAGATTCAAACTTAAAAAATACGAGATAATATGAATATCTTAAATATCTCGATCGATTAGTAGATTTTAATATGTTTACATTTTTACATACACATGTTTAAATAGCGGCGGTGCCGTACTTAAAATTTGGGGTCGATTGACCCACTTGAACCGTTAGGTATGAGATTTTTAAAGAGTTTAATGAAGTTTAAGAGTTATAATATATAAATTTTAATAGAAAATATTGAATTGATTTTATTTAATTTGTTGGGTATAAGATTAATAATACTTATTATAGTGATATAAGAATTAATAATCTCTTATACTTCATACTTTACTCTAACCTCACTAATTGAAAATTTTAATTTCGCCGGTGTATTTAAATATCGTATCATTTAATTAAATTGGAAGACTCATTTTATATTTGAAATAATTTATTTTATAAAATTTGATTAATATCCACGAGTGCCTGATTTTAGAGTTTAGGGGTTTAGTAGATGTGATTAAAATTTAGGGTTTAGAGATTATGATTTAGAGTTTAAGAGTAATATAAGTAGGGATTTATTTTTAACCTATAAACCCTAAATCAATTATAAACCACTAAATATAAATTCAAAACTAAAGCTCCCGTGAAAACTTTTTGTATTCACTGCATATCTAATTACCTATTAAATAAAGACTTAACTATAAAATAAATGTCCGAATTATATTTTTTTACGATAGGTGCTTAAAGTAATCTTTCGATCGAAATATGTCTCTAATTTTTATATTATTTTAGAGTCAATTGAGACATCTATTATACACTTATTTTAATAAAAATAAAGTTTTAAACTTTAATTTTAATAAAATAAAATTTTAAACATTATTTTAACTAAAAAACTATTTTAAATGTTTATTATAAAAAATATAACTTAAACCCCTATTTCTAAGAAAATGGAATTTTGAACAAATCCCTTACATTTATTTTCTTGCAGTGAAAAAGGAGAGCTGAAAGCTGAAGCAGCAGCGAAAGTTGATCAAATCACAGCATCGTTAAATGCCACATTATCAGCTAATGGGAAACCAGATGCTTCAGTCGAGAGATTGAAAGATGGATTCGTTTACTTCAAGAACGAAAAATATGAGTAATTTACTCATCACCCTATAATTTTTTGTTCCCATTGCTATAAATTTTCTTCCAATTGTATTCAACAGCTTGCAAATTACCTTTCTTTTGCAGAAAGAATCCTGCTTTGTATGCTGAGCTTGCCAAGGGTCAAAGCCCAAAGGTATACTGAATGTTGTATCGGGGTTTTCGAGTTCGAATCCGGGGTTGAATTCGATATATGACTTCTCGGGTTTTAGTATACTAACTGTTTGAATAAATGCCTGCAGTATATGATTGTTGCTTGCTCAGACTCCAGGGTCTGCCCATCTCATGTGCTGGACATTCAGCCTGGGGAAGCTTTCGTGGTCCGAAATGTTGCTAACATGGTGCCAGCATATGATCAGGTTCCTCTAACACACATATTTTGATATTGTATCTCATTTTTCAGTTCATTGGTGTGTTAGAACCATGTTGTTTGACTCTTTGTCTATGTTATATGACAGACTAAATATGCTGGAATCGGATCTGCTATCGAATATGCGGTTTTGCATCTGAAGGTGAAGTGTTTGTTCTATGTTGTGGTTTAAACCCCTATTTGGTACTCACTTTTTATAGGACAAAACCGTAAGACTTTCGAGTTAAAACGGATAATACATCACAAGTTTGGTCTCTGTGGTCTATTCTTCGACAGTCTCGTGCCAATGAAATTGTTGATATCTTTTATACAGGTACAAGAGATTGTGGTGATTGGGCACAGTGCTTGTGGTGGAATCAAGGGGCTCATGTCTTTCCCATACGACGGAACCACCTCGACGTAAGGCTTTATTTTGTTTAGAACAATGATGGATTTGTTGAAGTAAAGTTCAGTCTAATTTGATTGAGACTTTACAGTGATTTCATAGAAGACTGGGTTAAGATCGGAATGCCTGCTAAGACCAAGGTGTTATCAGAACATGGTAGTGAGCCTTTGGGAGCTCAATGTGCACACTGTGAGAAGGTAAACACCTCGAATCTCGGCTTCGAATTCAATGCTTATCATAGTTGATTCATATAGTTATCTTTATAAATGGAACGGTATAGATACGAGATCTGTATCCCAGTATCAGTAATCCCTTTATCCCGGATTACAACCTCCTTGATAGTAAAAATCTCAGCTTCTTTGAGTGAATGTAAGGATTAAACTACTACACATTCAACATTAAATGTATAGGAACTAAATTGCTTTAATAGTAGAGGCTAAAGTACTCTTCAACCTATAGTATAAAGACCCGCTAGACGCTGGTTTAACCGAATAGAAGAGATTCTAAAACAAGTGAGGGGAAAAACGGACTGGTTCAATAGGGAACTGGTAGCCCTTTCAGTCCGGCATGTTCCGAAGAACTAGGGTTCAATGAACTGGAAAAAACAGTTTAATGGTCATCCAAGTTGATGTTCGGTCCGACACATTGCCTAGAACTAGGTATTCAATAAACCGGACAAAAAGGCTCAAGGTCGCATAGGTTCCATGAGGAACCAGTAGCCCTTTTGGTCTGGCACATCCCCAAGAACTAGGAATTCAGCAAACTGAAAGAGAACAGTTCAATGACTTGAAAGGCACACTGGTTTGATTTCTGGTCTGGGTTTTATTATTCAAGCAGTGTTTTACTTCCTTCACTGGTAAATCTAAACAATTAATGGTGTGCATTTGGTAAATTATTTTCAGGAAGCAGTGAATGTATCCCTTGGAAACCTGCTAAGTTATCCATTCGTAAGAGATGGATTGGTGAAGAAAACCCTAGCCATCAAGGGTGGTTACTACGATTTCGTTAACGGAACTTTCGAGCTATGGAGTCTTGAGTTTCAGCTTTCAAACCCTCTCTCTGTAAGACAACACTAACATCTCCATCACCATCATTGGCACCTTCTTTGTTCCTTAAAATCATTAACAATGTACTTATGTTTTGTTTTTTAATGAGCGGTTACAATATATATACATACATAGCTGCATATATATGTATATATATGTGAGATACAGATCACACCATCTTTGATCTTTGAATTTCTGATTTAAGTATACTTTCGTATAACTTATATTCACTGCATCTTTGTTAGGTAAAAGATGTGGCCACCATACTCCATTGGAAGCTCTACTAGGAACACATAAGCTTAAAGATCAGCATCACTGCAAAGATGAGGCATTGAATCTTTCAACTCTTTTACCCTTTTTTTCTTTTCTTGCTGACATTTATAATCTGAATTCTGAACTGAGTTTTGTATATGAGACAGTTTCAAGAACTCGGATGCTTTTTAAGCTAATGTTTCGGTTCATGTTCTTTAGCATAATTTCGGTTTATGTTCCCCATTTGCATTTTTTCGGATCTCTCAATCACTCTTCTGACATCATTGGTGTTTGAACTCGTAACCTCTAAGAACAATAATCGTTCCTTTAACTACTTAGGCTTAAGGGATCGTGCATCTATACAAAGTTTTTTTTCTTCTCTATTACATATTCATACAAATTATAATACATTAGAATAATATATTCAATAATTATATCATGCACCGACCGATAAACATTTTTAATTTCAATACAAAAGTTAAAACCTTAAATCATAATCTTGAAATTATAAACTATAAATTTCAAATCATATAATCTAAATTCATAAAATCTAAACCCTAAACATATCTCTCTAAAAAATAAACTTTCCATTGCAAAATATTTTCTTTATTATATTAACTTAAAATATTATATATTCATGTAAAAAAACTTGCAACTCATTTAATTGTAACCCACAATTTATGTATTAAAAGTGTTACATTTTTGAAGAACCTTTACGATATTCATGTAATAGATTACTTCAGAAATGTGAGAATAGGGATTTCAGAAAAAGAAGAGGTAGATTGTAGAAGAGAATTCTTGAAATTTCATTGATCAAAAAACTGAGGTGTTCAGTACACAATACAGCTTGTATATTATTTTTCCACAACTGTCCATAACAGAATCCTTAACCAACTCATAAAAATGTGCATAATTTCCTTTCTTAATTAAATCTGAATTTCCTTCTCCATTTCTTCATTGGGCTGGCCCATCTCTCTCATCCAAACCCAGTTCTTTGCCTGATCCATCTCCTCTGCTCCGAGCGATCCTACGACGTCGTTTTTAATTGCTTTCTTCAATTCACCACGTGCTCCTGCTCTTATCACAAATCCCCTTTCTCTAATGATTCATTTTCCCCAATTTCACCTGAAATCCCTAATCCTTTTGATCCATGCCCTAATTTCTCCAATCTCGCGTCCAGGTTCATGACATTGCCTTCCTCTTCAGAAGATCCTTGACCTCAAGGATCGAAGTCAGGGAACTGCGCCTTGAGGACGTTATAATCCTCCCAAGTTGCGTTCTCCACACCAAGGTTCGACCATTGCACTAGGAGTTGTGTTACGACCTGATTATGGCGTTTCACCATTCTTTTATCCAGAACCACCGCCGGATACACCTTCATTTGACCATCTTCAGTCGTTTCTAGTGGATCGAGAGAGGTTATGTTCTTCTGACCAATCTTCTTCTTCAGTAGGCTTACATGAAAAACAGGATGTGCCTTCGAATTTTCTGGTAGAGCTAGTTTATAGGCCACTGATCCTATTTTTTGCACAACTTTGTAGGGTCCATAAAACTTCGCAGCAAGTTTCAAATTTTTTCTTAGAGCCAATGAAGTTTGTTTGTATGGCTGAAGCTTGAGGTAAACATCATCTCCCACCACAAACTGTCTTTCTGTTCTTTTCTTATCCGAATAATGTTTCATTCTGTGTTGAGCTTTCTCTAATTGTTCTTTTAATATTTTGTGCATTTGTTCTCTGGCTTGCTGTTCTTCTTGCACACTTTGTACTATCGAGTCTGTGTTCCACTATAGATTAGGGGGTTTGTAGCCATACAGGGCTTCAAAGGGGGTAGTCTTCAGGGCAGTATGGTAGCTTGTATTGTACCATAACTTAGCTAGGGGTAGAAACTAAGCCCAGCTCTTGGGTTTTAGGCAGCACATACCTCTGAGATATTGCTCAAGGCATTGATTTAACCTTTCACTCTGTCCATCCGTTTCAGGATGATAGGCAGTGCTGAATAGGGTAGAGGTACCTGTCTGTTTCATCATTTCTTTCCAAAATAGGCTGGTAAATACCTTATCTCTATCTGAAATAGCAATCTTAAGAGGACCATGAAGTTTGTAGATCTGGTCCAAGTAAGTTCTTGCAATCTCTATAGCTGTATAGGGATGGGACAAAGCCACAAAGTGTGCATACTTTGTGTACTTGTCAATGATAACTAAGATACAATTGAATTTCATAATTTAGGGAGACCTTCTATAAAATCCATTGTAATCACCTCTCAGGCTTGTGTAGGCACTTGAACAAGCTGTAACAATCCAGGCTTGGCCAAATGCTCCTCTTTAACCCTTTGATCTGAGGCCAGTAAAAACAACTTCTTATCCTCTGATAAGTAGCCTATACACTAGAATGCCCTTCCTGTGGGGAATCATGTAATTCCTTAAGGATTTGCTGTCTCAAATCTCCCTTTGTCCCAATGTAAACTCTGTCTTCATGCTTCAATATTCCTTTCACCAAACTCCAACCCTCCTTGCCTTGGTCGTTCACAGCTAACACGGTAATAATTTCTTGAGCCAAGGCATCCCCTTCATAACTGTCAATAACTTCTTGTATCCATTTAGGAATTACAGTGGTGATGGTCATCAGTAATTGTCCATTCTATTCTTCCTTCTGTCTAGACAAGGCATCAGCTATCAAGTTGTTCTTTCCCTTTCTATACTGTATAGTATAATCCAAACCAAGAAGCTTTGTCAGACCCTTCTTTTGGATAACAGTTGTTAGCTTTTGCTCCAACAAATATTTGAGTGATTCATGATCTGTTTTTATTACAAAAGTATGACTTTCTAGGTAATGCCTCCACTTAGTGACTGCCATGAGGATGGCGAGATATTCCTTCTCATAGATAGATAAGTCCACATGTTTAGGTCCTAAGGCCTTGCTTAAATAAGCAATTGACCTTCCTTCTTGGGACAACACAACCTCTATTCCCTTTTCACTTGCATCTATTTCTAGACAGAAAGCCTTGTTGAAATTTGACAGTGCCAAAACAGGGGCCTTACACATGGCCTCTTTCAGCAGATCAAAGGCTTTCCTAGACTCCTCAGACCATTTAAATCCTTCCTTTTTCAGCACGTTGGTTAGGGGTCTACTCAAAGCACCATACCCCTTCACAAATTTCCTGTAATAGCCTGTTAACCCTAGGAATCCCCTTAGAGATTTTAGATTCTTAGGCATTGGCCAGTTCCTCATTGCTTCCACCTTAGCTGGGTCAGTGGCCACACCTTCTGCTGAGATTATATGTCCCAAATATTCCACAAAAGTCTGACCAAAGAAACATTTTTTTTTCTTTTGACAAACAGTTTGTTCCTTCTTAATACCTCCAAAACCTTCCTTACATGCTGGCTATGCTCTTGTAAATCCTTGCTGTAAACTAGTATATCGTCAAAGAATACAAGCACAAACTTCCTCAAGAAGGGTTCAAAGAGCTCATTCATCAAGGCTTGGAAAATAGCTGGTGCATTAGTTAATGCAAAGGGCATCACCTTAAATTCATAGTGCCCTTGATGGGTCCTAAATGCTATCTTAGGAATATCCTCTCTCTTCACCCTGATTTGCCAATATCCAGACCTAAGATCAATTTTTGTAAAATATCCAGCTCCACTTAACTCATCCAGTAAGTCTTCCACAATTGGAATAGGAAATTTGTTCTTCTTTGTTGCTGAATTCAGCTGCCTATAGTCAACACAAAACCTCCACTCCCATCCTTCTTCTCGACCATTAGGCAAGGGGCAGCAAAAGGACTTTTGCTGGTTTGAATCACTGAGTTGGCTAGCATTTCAGCAACTTGCTTCTCAATTTCTATTTTCTGGTGGTATGGAAACCTGTATGGTCTTAGGTTTATAGGTTGGGTTCCTGTCTTGAGAACAATAGCATGGTCATGACTCCTCTCAGGTGGCAGACCTTTGGGTTCTTCAAAAACATCCTGGAACTCTTGGAGGATGGTCTGCAGAAGCACTGGTACCTCAGTTTCCTCCCCCTCCAAACTCAATAAGTATACTTCACCAAAGCAGTTTGGTTCTTTTTCAACCAACTTCCTCATTCTTTTCTCAGGAACCTCTTTGATTTGGTTAGCCTTCTTTCCTCCTTGTAATGTGATGGTTCTTCCTCCCTTCTCAAAACTTAGAGTCATGTTCTTGAAATCTATCAGTATGGGACTGAATCTACTCATCCAATCTACACCAAGTACCATATCCCTTCCTCCCATTTTTAATACCCTGAAATCATGTTCAAATTCTTCTCCCTGCATCTTCCAAAGCAGCTGTCTACATTTAGCTGAGCTATATAATTTCCCTCCATTGGCCACTGTGATAGCTAAGGGTATTGTTTCCTCTAGCTCAGATCCCTCCTTCGACCAGTTGGGAGTAACAAAGCTGTGGGTACTCCCACTGTCCACCAGTATGCTGAGCATCCTTCCTCGAATACATCTAGGAATTCTCAACGTGTTATGGCCTACACTGCCTGTTAGAGCGTTCATAGATATTTCCAGCTCATCTTCCTTGCTTGGCTCTTCCTCTGGTTCCTCTTTCTCTAGCATGAGTTCTTCTGTGTCTGTCTCTTGTGGTTCTTCTTCCTCCATTAGATTAAATTGTTTCACCTTGCATTGATGTCTAGGGCTATACTTTTCACCAAACTTGAAACAAAGGTTATGGTTTCTTCTATACTCTGTCAGGGTCTGTTTATTATTCTGAAATGGTTGAAGACTCTTTGTTTGCTGGGCCGGTAAGGTATTCTTGTATCCTCCTTGATGTCCTCCACTCGTAGGGTGCTTGGTGGCATACTTCAGCTTTCTTTGTTCAAATTCTAGGGCCAATTCCTGTAACTTAGCTTGCCTAAATGCCTCAGATAAGTCTTTGGGAGGGTGTATCTTAATTCTGTGCCGTAGTTCTTCCTTTAACCCACTAACAAAACTGGAAACAAAGTAACTCTCATCTAGAGTAACATTAAACTACAACATGTACAGTTTTAACTCCTCAAATTTGTCTTGATAATCCTCCACAGAGGTCTTTTGGGTCAACTTATTAAATTCTTCAATCACATCACTGACAGTTTTGTTGCAGAACCGATGGCACAGGTCTGCTACGAATTTATGCCACTGCATCCTATGTTTTTGCATCATGTAACCATCAAACCACACTTCAGCTCTCCCCCTAAGTGCATAGTTGCAACCTCCAGCTTATGACATTCAGGAACACTAAAGATTATAAAATATTTTTCACATCTCCTTATCCACCCTCTTGGGTTGTCTCCTTCGAACATGGGTATCTCAATCCTGGGCTTCAAATTCAGATTATTAACCCAACTCTCCTAGTTTTCCTTTTCCTTCTTAGGAATTTCCTGTAAATAGGAAGTTCCTCCCTTTTTCATCCATTTTCCCCTAGTCTTCCATGTCTCATTCGAAGGTGAAAATATTTGAGGTTTAGAAGCTATTATTCTTGGTTCATCTAGCTTCAATGAATACCTCTCATTTTCATCGATGACAGTAACATGCACAACTTTCTTTCCATCGTTACGAGTAGGAGCACTGACCTCTGTTTGTTTGTTCTCTTCAAGTACTATTGGTTTCGGACTCTCTACTGCTCTGGTGACTACGACAACGATCTTCTTAAGGTCTGACTGGACTTCTTCCATCTTTCTGTCGAGATTGTCGATCCTTCCTTCCAAGGTGGCTTTGTCAGCTTTCATCTCCTCCATCTGTCGTTGCAGGGCTGCTATCTCTACGCTATCGCCCATCGTTTGATTCTTCTTAGGTATTCCCAGTGTGTTGTTGGATCTTGTAAACCTGGCTCTGGCTACCAAATGTAATAGATTACTTCAGAAATGTGAGAATAAAGATTTTTAAAAAAAAAGAGGTAGATTGTAGAAGAGAATTCTTGAAATTTCATTGATAAAAAAACTGAGGTGTTCAGTACACAATACAGCTTGTATATTATTTTTCCACAGCTGTCCATAACAGAATCCTTAATCAACTCATAAAAATGTGCATAACTTCCTTTCTTAATTAAATCTGAATTTCCTTCTCCATTTCTTCATTGGGCTAGCCCATCTCTCTCGTCCAAACCCAGTTCTTTGCCTGATCATCTCTGCTCCAAGCGATCCTACGACGTCGTTTTTAATTGCTTTCTTCAGTTCACCACGTGCTCCTGCTCTTATCACAAATCCCCCTTTCTCTAATGATTCATTTTCCCCAATTTCACCTAAAATCCCTAATCCTTTCGATCCATGCCCTAATTTCTCCAATCTCGCGTCCAGGTTCATGACAATTCAGTCCAAGTTAATAAATCAGATATAAGAGATTTTATGTATAACTTGTATGTGTGATTTTAATATTTTAAATTTATATTCCATATACTATAATAATAAATTAATTGAATATCATTTTAATTCCTATTAGAATTATAACAATGCTAAATTAAGCCTATACTTGTATGAACCAATATTATTACCTTCCATCCATGCTTTTGTAACATACACATAATCCACAGTCCTGGTTCACCGGATTCCTTAGAAACCTGAACGTCAGGGGGGCAATCAGATTCCTCGGTTCACTTCCGGGACTTCAGTAAGGCATCGGTCGACGACCGTACAAGAATCTTGATTATCATGGTCATACAGGAAAGTATCTTGATCCTAATAATAAAAACCATAATTATAGATGTTTCTTTCATCTCTCTTGTTAACTGGCAATCAGGATCTCTATCGTACATTCCGAAACAACAAATCCAAGAAGTCGGGAGATGTGCTTAGGACCCCGTAAAGAACTCGTGTGCTTCCCGATAGCGATCTAATACAACATTATAGAGGGGGTGGATGGGTTCCAGAAGATTCGAATACGGACCCAGCACGGCACGAGGAAGGGGTGGAGAATCATCATCATCCGACCAACTACGTTGACACACAGAAAGGCCACTTAAACAGTAACATGTGTGATAATGGTCTCTGGACTTACCGGGTTTGTCTCTCAGTCCACCATTCAGATCCTGGTTTCACAATGGCAGGCATAAAAGGAGTAAACGTAAGTTTTGACAAATTGTAAGGAGAAAAATTATGCCCGACTATAATAAAGTTAGGGGTTTAGTCCCTGTACTTAAAATTAAATTCTTTTACCTTTTAGATTAAAAAACCAGTCCAACCAATGACGATATTAGCATTTTTTCCGTAAAATGTTGACATCAAACAAGTGTGAAGCAAACAAATTTTGACAAAAAGATACTAACGGTGTCAACGGTTGGACTAGAATATTTATATCGAAAAAATAAGCGGGTTTAATCTTTGCATTTTTTAAGTACAGAGACAACCTCAAACTTTTCCAAAGTATGGGGACCAATGACTTATTTTGACTAACTAGAAACCCTAATTGAATCAAACATGTTTGAATATAAAACCTGTGAGCATAAAAGAATGTACTGCTGCAAGGCCAAGCTGTTAAAAAGAGGCTCCACTTTTGCATGCCCCTTGCTAGAATTTTGATTGATATTGTCAACATTAATTCGAGACGAATTATCATGTTGATCTGCCAAAAAAAGCTAACATTAAAATACAGTTGTCACGAATTACAAAGAAATCAAAAAAAGAGTCAGCATACCTCCTTTCTCGGTATGGCTTCCACCTTGAGATAAATCCTCGATCAAAACTTCTCCTGTAGCATCTGATGATGCTGTACTTTGTGGACTATCTGGATCACTATCTTCTCCATCTCCCAATGGTATTGAAATTTCTCCTCTAGTAGAATTTAATCTTTTTAATAATGCAAATATTCCTCCCTGGTCATTTTCCTCGATTATATTTATTTCAACTCATTCGAAACCTGAATGCGATAAAAGAAAAATAGAATATCACCTGCCAGAAGGAGTAACAACCATCAACCAGTTTATTAGTTCTGCCCTGAAATCCACCCTCTACTCCTTGTCGGAAAACCACCCAATCCTATAGAAGAGCTTGGATAAGAGAATGCGATCTAAAGTTTGTATGAAGAAAGGTAATAAACTTAATGAAGTGTAATGGCATGGTCTTACAATTAAGCTAGACAAATCCAAACGTTCGACCGCGTTGATTAGAATCATTGTAGCCAAACCACAAAAGGTGTACCTGACGAACAAATTAACAGAACTTCAGGAGGCTTTCTCTTCCCGGATATCGGCAATTCCAAAGCAACATATATACAGTATGCATGAAGTATACAATGAATCAAATTTCAAGGGAAGGTATAAAATTTATAATTTGAGAGAACTAGTGAGAAGAGGGCAAAACATACCCCCCATGAGCTTCAGAACCAGGTTCCCCAGAAATGCCACCTTCGTAAGTCTGGCAACTTCAAAAAGAAGAAAAAACTATTTTAGTCACATGGATGACACAACGGGAATCAAGACAGCTCAGGTATACATTAAGAATATGCACTCAGACCTAGGCCAATGCATTTTATGATATTATTTTAATATATGTGCCGAAGACCAAGTCCAGGGATGCCATTGAAACAGAGCAACAACAGTGTACTAATAGGGACACTAAGAGCTTTCTTTTTTATGTATTTAAGGTTGCGAGGGATGGACCCTGGTCACTGAAACAAAGTGGATAGAACTCTATGAACAGACCACAGATATTGACAACACTAAGAGAGTAAGAGTTTTCGTAGGTAATAACAGTATATTCATACTAAACGAAGCACATTACTCATCCCCGAGGGCCGAGAAGCATCCGGATTTACCACAACTTCCGCACAACAAAAGGGGAAGAATAAAATAAAAACACATTGAGGTTCTGGTCTCTCTTTGCATTATTAAAGATTATGAGACCCCAACTCATTGATTCTTTCCTAAAAATTTTTAGGCATGCCACACTCATAAATGCTCTTTCTAGCAGCAATGGAACATTTAAAACAGACATGGAAAACAATTAAACCTAAAACAGGTTTAAAGACAAAAAATGGGGAATAAAATTACCTGTCATAAATAACTACCTCAAAACAAAGTAAAAGCTAGATACTGACCTTAAGATGTAATTTCCAACATTTTGAATAAGTTCATCATCTAAAATATTCAGCAGACTTGCAACCTGGTCAAAAATAGATGATAGCTTACCGTAAACACAGAATAACTTTGAAAAAAGTGGCATATAATTAGTAAAACAGAAACTGATGACATATATGCGACCAGAGGAAACAATAGATCTACAATAATTAGTGGAGTTCTCCAAAGAAAACAGTGATAATATTAACTTTTCATCATCACTGCATACTTACTGAGATGGCTGTATAACATGCTCGAACATCAATTTCTCCACCATCATGCATTCTGCAAAAGAAATCATCAAGAATGTTAAAATTACAATCTAGAAGGTTGTTTCAAGGAAAAGGTAGGAAAAAGTTGCATTTTCCTCATAGCAAGAAGTTGATGTCATGTTCTTAAATGTAAGTAGATTTTACTATAAAGAACATTAACCTCCAAATACAAAGTCATTCTTAACAAAGCAACTTCAAAGACAAAAGCAAACTACAAGTAATCTGTTAGAAGGTGGCTTCAAACTTGTAAGAAGATGAAGAAATGTGTCAAACCTGAAACCCCCACTAGCATCTTTCATTTGCCGCATAAACGAGTAGAGCTTTTCTCTGAAGGAAATTATAAATTTCTGTTAAATAACTTTCAATAAAAACTTCAAAACTCACTTGTTTCATAGACCACCTATTAATTGATGACAACGCATTGTCACTTCCCAAACTAACAAGTGAATTGACTGCAGCATATGTTGTTGCAAGATGAGGCATCTGGAAAAAAATTATAAAATCAATTAGTTTTCTCATATACAATTAAAATTGGTACAGCTTCAAAAGCAGTAAGAAGAAAGCCACAAAAAAGAAATAGAATGTTTCATATAAATAAGAATTAATCAAAAATAGGCCACCACCAGTTATTACTGTTCACATACAGGATGATGGTAGGCTAGAGTTTAACAATGATCCTATCCAAAATTTACTTGCCTGTCCAGGTCCACCACCATAACCACCATTAGGATCCTGTCAGAAATAAGAACAAACACGCAAAGTATCACATAATCATCCCAAAAAGGAAGAAAGATAGAAACCGAATGTGGATGGTGCTCAAGCACCAAAGCTAGCAGACTGTTCTAATCAGGCTCGGATGTGTGTCGGACAATATCATACAGTTATTGCCTGACATGTCTTTTTGGAGGATCCCTAGAGGTCATATTCTCATACCCTTGTGTCAAACATGAATGTCAGATATGGATATTTCAAGATAAATTAAGAGCTAGAGCAACATAACTAGTTAGTGCCTGATGGAGCTCGAGCACCATGGGAACGAGCTGGTGAGCACCAAGCTCAAGCACAAGTGTAAGGGTAAACCAATCAATGTACATAAGCACAAAACTTCCATTAAATCATGCATTTCTCCCCATATAAGGCAACCATATATCCAACCACAAAGCAGAATAAATGCAATACCAGCTTTAATCTTCCGATTAATAATGACAACATACCAAGCATTTCCCGATTCATTAGGATCAGTCATGTAAATCATAGTGAATATATGTTCCGTGTTTAAGACCATATCCTACTAACTTAGTAACATCAATTATTCTTCAAACCAAATTACCCGCCCCCCCAAGTGATTATTTCATACAAAATGGTGTTCTATTCGAATTGATATAATCATATACAAGTATATTTCAAGCTTTTATAAACTTTCCTACCTGACAACGGCTAAGAAAATCAATAGTATCATCTTCCAATTCAGGATCTACAAATTCGTCCATTAAAGCAATCGAATGAAGTATCCAATAACAAATCCAAGGGCGACTGCAAATTGAACAATTGAAAATTTAGAAGTTTCTTCTAATTTTAATCAGTTAAAGTACTGCTTAAAAATAAAAGCTAAAAAAATTATTTTTACTTGGCATCCAGTACGCAGAAAGAAGGACCGAGTTGTTTCAATCCATTCGTTAAGTACTCCACATGATTTTCTCGTTGAAGCTCCAACCTACCAAAACAAGTTGAATGTAAATCCCAAATAAGAAGAAAAAGAACACTAAAATTTTAGGGTTTAGGGATTTACATGAAGGATTGGGAACTGGGAGGCATGTTGTAGAACGTTTCGAATATGTTGAAGACTTGTTGCTCAACCAATATCTGATCGCGCTGAGTTACGGTTGGACTCGAGAACGATTCCATGGTTTCAAAACCGCCGCCGGTGAACAGTGGACTGAGACACTGAATTGGCAACTCGCTTTGTTTGCAGAGAAAATTGGGGAAAGAAAATAACAAAGGAAAAGTGGGAAAGAATCTAACTGTTTGGTAACGGAGATAAGCTGGTTACGGTTGAGAATATCTTTATCCACGTCGTCGAACAATGGACTGTGCTTATTCAAAATTTTACTTTATTCAATTTGTTTTTTTAGTAATTGTAGTTAGGAGGGTTCAATGTAGAATATCAGATCGGCCAGATCTGATTTTTTGGATATTTAAATTTTTAAATTAATGATATAATGATTCGTATTTGATTTTGAGAAAATGGATATTCGTATATCAAATATCAGATATTCAGATCGGATAATTAGATATTCAATTATCTAAAAATACAATTTAAATATACTAATTTTTCGAATTTGAATGTTGTATTTATAAAATATTTAGAATTTTAAATATAATAAACAATAAATTACTAAATACAATAAGATTCACAATTATAAAAGTTTTAATTTTTAAAATTTTTAAATATAGCAAACATTAAATTGTTATATAGAATAAGATTAATATTAATAAAAAATTGATTTTGTTTATTTTTAGATAATTCGAAACTTGAAATATTATGATTCGTATTCGATCCAAAAAACTTAAAATCAGATCGGATGAAAAACTTAATAATCTAATATCCGATCTAAAAATAAAAACCAGATCAAATCAATAAACAACCGAATCGAATCGGATCAACCAGATCTGATATTTTTAAACACTCTTAATTGTAGCCAATGTTTTTTTTAACGAACTTTAACCATCTAACGAAAAATTATATCAAACAATTATTTTAAATGAATTTTTTATTAATTTAATTTCAAACTGATGTTTATTAAAAAATATTTTTTTTCTAAAATAAACATTAAAAAATTCATACCAAACGTAACTTAGATAATTCTATCGTTTGATATATGAGTACGTTTCTTCTATCGTTTTTGTTTTTTTATTAATAAATAATTCTGCTCTTGTGATACGATATACTCTACCTTTTGGTACGTTTCTTCTGTTGTTTGACACGTTTCTTCTGTCGTTTGGCATGTTTTTTCTTTTGTTTTGTTTTTTTAAGGTTGGATCTGACGACGTCACGACTAATCAAGATGACGCTTACTTGTTATCAAGATGATCTTCCTTACTTTGGACCCTCAGATTGAATATGGATACGCGGTTTGCGCTCGTGGAAAGTTTATCGCGACGCTCTGTTCTGATCTGCGTTTCTCAGTGATCTTCATAGATTTGTTTGTATCTATCTTTTCGATCGAATCTTTCAATAAGTTTTAAACTTTTTTCTTGTATGGTCATTGTCTGATCTAGAGTGGCTAGTTTTAAGAAAATGATCAAATTATATTTTTAGTTTACAATAATTGTAAACCATTATTGTAATATTGAGTATTTTCTTGTTAATAAAATTAGCTCCATCTGTTAAAAAAAAACTACGTCTAATATTATTTTTATTATTTGTGTTATCAATTTATTACAATAATGGCTAGTTTACAATAATAATTGTAAACCATTATTGTAATATTGAGTATTTTCTTGTTAATAAAATTAGCTCCATTTGTTAAAAAAAAACTACGTCTAATATTATTTTTATTATTTGTGTTATCAATTTATTATATATTTTTTCGAAAGATGATATTATTAGAATTTCTAAATTTATAGCAAGAATTTCATTAAAAAAAACTGTATAAATTATAATTAGAGAAAAAAAAAAGAGTGTCCAACACAACTTGAGCAATTTGTAATAGATCTGAACAATCGATTTATTATATTTTGATTTATGAATTGTTAAATCTAGTTAAATTATTGATGTAAACCCTAAATAAATGGTAACTTTTATTTTTCACTTAAATTTTAAATAAAAATATCGATTTAATCGTACACATTTAGTAGAATTTTTTTTTTACAAATGCTACTGAATTTTTATTAAATCCATAGAAAAATTATAATTACATCGTAATCAAGAAGTAAAATAATTGGATTAAAAACCTAAAAATTCTTACAACCAAAAATAAAGAAAAATAAAAATTTCTATGGAGATAAGCATACCAATAAAATTCAAAAGCTTCGTGAATCTTCTTGTCTCTGTCCAACGAGACGTATAATGAATGAAGGAGTTGTAGGCGATCCAAACTGTCGTGCAAAAAGTACCGCTATCAAAGACTTATTTTATCGGCAAACAACCATCAACCGAGTGAAGATAAATCTTTTCAAGTGACGACCGACAAAAATAATAAATCAGAAACTAGCATTGATTGAATCTCTATGTGAACAATAATCGATCGCTAGGGTATGCTGCAACATGCCATAAAGACAGACGAACCAAACGCCAAAACAAAAAAAAACATGTCACAATAACAGAAAAAACGTGTCACAAAGACAGAAAAATAAAGATTCTTATTAAAATAAAAAATAATAGATTCGATAATCGACAACCAATACTAAAATTAATTATCGATCACTAATAATCTTTTGAATATGAATTTAATATTCATTTATCAAAAAATATTTTAAGCTCTACGAATCTAACCTAAAATCTTTTTATTTCTTTTAAAATAATATATATTGATAGAATTTTAATAATTAATTTTATGGTTTATGTAACTTTAAGTCAACAATTTCGATGTATGTTCCCGTAGTGATGATTAACGGTGATTAAAGATCGAAATTAAAGGTGAAATTCCTTTTCTCTCCGCTCCTTATTTAAATATAGAAAATTAAAGGGTCAATTTAAAATTTGTGAGAAAATAAAAGGGTCAAACTAATCATTTGACCATTAGCTAATTTAGTTTATTTAATTAATTAATTTATTCATTTAAATTAATTAATTAATTAATTAATTTAAAGATAAAGATAAATAGTTTTTTTTGGATAAGTTATTTACGCTGGTTTTAAAAAGATAACCAGAGAAAAACTTTCTCCAGTGTTCTTTTCATCTTCTTCTCACGACAGAAAGAATTGATCAAGTCCGAGATCATCAAGGACAAAGAAAATCGATAAGAAGAAGGAGAGAAATCATATTCAAAATAAACTACAATGGAAAACAGTAAGTATATCTTTTTTTATTTTTTCAGTTTAATATTAACTTTGATTAACGTGATTACCCATAAATCTATTAACGACAAATTGTTCTTTCCGTATTATAGTTCTTAATTCAAAGAAAATTCTAACAATTGGTATCAGAGCCAGGTTTATGGGTTTCATGTTATTCACTGAAAATTGTAATTTTTTTATGAAGATTATTAGTCACCAAAGTGGCCAAATTCATAGAATTAAATCGCAATTACAGTAGATTAATTATTCATGAATAAAAGCGATAAAAAAATTATATATTTATCAGTCTAGATTATACGTGTCGTGGAAAATTAGATGTTTGTAGCATTCATGATGCTTTGTTTCTTCGACCTATGTTTGACATTTGAAACTCCTGAAAAAAAACAATGACACAAAATAAAATTATTTTCTCTGTTATTATTTTAATATGCCACATCAAATCAACTTAATTGTTTGTATATTTATGTCATGAACTCCGTAGCATAGACTAAATTTACAATCTTTATTACTCACATGTAATGGTTGTAAAATAGAAAGCATTTTTTTTTCAGTGATAGAAATATTGAACAACTTTCGAGTTTTTTTTCTCATTTATTGAGAATAATATATTCTTTTTTTTTCTCTATGCGTAACTAAAGTAATTCTTCATTTTAGTATTAAGTTCTATTAGGATCATAAATAGTCAGTTCTATGAGGTAACCCAAAGGTAGACCGTACTACTATTTATGAAAATTATAGAGACAAATAATCTAGTTTAATTAATATATAAGAATATCCAAAGATATCTCGTATACTTGTTTTTTTTAAACTAGTTTAGTCTGTTGTATGTGAATTATTTTGATGCAATAGATTTAATTGTTTATGTTTAGGAATCATCCAAAGATGAACTTAAATATAATGTTATAGTTTATGTTTGAATCTATTAACTTTACTCAAAGTATTTAATAAGTGAGCTAATTAAATTTGCAACAAAAGTGAAAATTGCAGGTGGTGTTGAGACAATCAGGTTTAATGGACTCAACTATGCTGAATGATATGAATATGTCAATTTCCATGTTGGCATTTATGGACTTCGAGAAGCATTGGTTAATGAAAAACCATCAGAGTTGATAGAGGGCAGCTCTCAAGCTGATAAGGATTATTATGCAGCTTGGGATGATGCGAACAGTACTCTGTTAAGCTTCATGAAGATGACTATGGATTCTATCATATGGCCATCAATGCCCACCACCAATGTGGTGAAAGAATTCGTGCAACAACTTAAGGAATGTGCTAGCACTGAAGGTGCAAGTAAGGCTATGGCTAGCACATTGATGGCTGAACTGACGACCAAGAAATTTGATTGGAGTAAATCAATGCATGACCATATCACTAACATGGTCAATTTATCAGCAAAATTAAAGAATCTGAAAGTGGAGGTCAGTGAGGAATGGATGGTAGAAATGATCATCAACTCGCTTCCGACTGATTTTGGGTCTTTTGTGGTTAGTTACAACAACCTCGAAAAGAAATGGACCCTTCCTAAATTAAAAGCTAAAGTTATTCAGGAAGAAGCGAGATTAAAGAAAGATGGAAAAAACAACATTGCTCATGTTACGGTTCATTCCTCTCAAGCTACAAGCAGTAAGGTCAAGCCAAACAAGAAGAAGAAGGGTCCTCTGAAAGCAATACAAGGATCAATCCAGAAGGTGCAAAAGTGTTTCTTCTGCAATAAAGTTGG
Organism: Abelmoschus esculentus; assembly: GCA_035048815.1. Taxonomy (NCBI): domain Eukaryota; kingdom Viridiplantae; phylum Streptophyta; class Magnoliopsida; order Malvales; family Malvaceae; genus Abelmoschus; species Abelmoschus esculentus. Next base: position 1,833,474 of record JAUCBN010000026.1, on the reverse strand, counting down.
ACACTTAAAGAAAGACTGTCTCAAGAGGAAGGCCTGGTTCGAAAAGAGAGGTATGTATTATATTTCTGTACATTTCGAATCAAATTTACTTGAGGTATCTAAAAATACTTGGTGGCTTGATAGTGGTGCTACGACTCATGTTTCATGTATTTCTCAGAGATTCAGTATGATCCAGCCCATAACAAGAAATGAAAAATTTCTTTATATGGGAAATAAATCAAAGGCGCATATTGAGGGCATTGACAATTACAGATTAGTCCTGGATAATGGAAATTACTTGGATTTAGAAGGTTGCCTGTATGTTCCTGAGTGTGCAAGGAATTTAATTTCTGTTTCTAAGTTGGATTGTTTAGGATTTGAATTTAAGATTGGACATAACAACTTTTCTTTGTTTAAACATAAGTACTTTTATGGTAATGGTACTTTGTATGATAATTTATATCGTTTCAATCTTGATGAAAAGTTCTCTGATTCCTTGTTTTACATTGAATGCAATCATGGTATTAAACGTAGTACTATAAGTAAATATTCTGCATCTCTATGGCATTATAGGTTAGGTCATATATCCAAAGAAATGATAATGAGGCTAGTAAAGAATGAAATTTTGCCTCAATTGGATTTTACTGACTGGAATGATGTATGTATAGATTGCATTAAAGGTAAACAAACTAAACATATAGTCAAGAAACCTGCCACTAGAGCTACGGAACTGCTTGAATTAATAAACACCGACATTTGTGGCCCAGTTGATGTTGCATCCTGGAATGGTGAAAGATATTTCATCACTTTTATAGATGACTATTCTAGGTACTGTTACTTATATCTATTGTCTAAAAAGTATCAAGCAGTGAATATTTTAGAAACTTTTATCACTGAAGTTGAAAGACAAATAAATCGAAAGATTAAGGTAGTCAGATCTGATAGAGGTGATAAATATTATGGCAGAACTACTGAAAATGGACAATGTCCTGGTCCTTTTGCGAGATTCCTTGAAAGTAAAGGCATATGTGCACAATACACAATGCCTGGTACACCACAAAAAAATGGTATAGCTGAAAGGAAGAATCATACTCTCATGGATATGGTTAGAAGTATGTTGTATAACAGCTCAGTACCTATCTCTTTGTGGATATATGCATTATAGACAACTGTATATTTACTCAATAGGATTCCTAGTAAGTCAGTTCTTAAGACTCCTTATGAACTGTGGACAGGAAAGAAACCCAATTTGAGGCACTTACACGTTTGGGGATGCCTAGCAGAAGTAAGAGTGTATAATCCACATGAAAGAAAACTGGATTCTAGAAACGGTAGTGGATTCTTCTTAGGATATCTAGAAAAATCAAAGGGGTACAAATTCTATTGTCCTAACCATAGCATGAGAGTTATTGAGTCTGGAAATGCTCGTTTCATTGAGAATGAAAAAGTCAGTGGGAGTGATGAAACACGAAAAGTGGATATTAGAGAGACTATGGTAGAACAGACAATACCAAAGTCTACGACTACTGTTGTAATTCCTACTGTTATATTACAATGTAAAAACAGACGAAAACGACAACAACAAGAAATAAGAGATCCACCCTAACAAGAAGAAATAGGAAATCCATTTCCACTTGATAATGACGCTAACAATGAAATAACGACTGATGAACAAACTCAAGATGTTCAAGTGAATTCAGATCAAGCTACATTGAGAAGATCTATAAGGGAACGTAGATCTGTAATTTCTAATGATTATATGATTTATTCACTTGAACATAAATGTGACTTGAGTATTGATAAAGATCCAGGCTCTTTTCAGGAAGCCATGGAAAATAACAATTCAAATGAATGGTTCAATGCTATGAAAGATGAATTAGAATCAATGGATAAAAATCAAGTCTGAGAACTTGTAGATTTACTTGCAGGGTGTAAAATGGTCGGCTGTAAATGGGTCATCAAGACCAAGCGTGACTCAAAAGGTAATATCGAAAGCTATAAGGCCAGACTTGTAGTCAAAGGTTTTACTCAGAAGGATGTCATTGATTATAAAGAGACGTTCTCTCCAGTATCGAAGAAGGACTCTTTGAGAATTGTTATGGCTTTGATGACTCATTATGATTTGGAGCTTCATCAAATAGATGTAAAAACCGTTTTTCTAAATGGGCAACTCGAAGAGGATGTATATATGGCTCAACCTAAGGGTTTTGAGGTCATAGGAAAGGAAAACATGGTGTGTAAATTGAGGAAGTCGATTTATGGATTAAAACAAGCTTCTAGATAGTGGTACTTAAAGTTCAGTGATACTATTTTATCGTATGGATTTGTAGAGAACACTATTGATAAGTGTATCTACATGAAGGTTAGTGGGAGCAAGTTTGCGATTCTAGTTCTTTATGTTGATGATATCTTACTAACCACAAATGATCTTGGTTTGTTGCACGATATAAAGAGTTTTCTTTCTAAGAACTTTGAAATAAAAATATGGGGGAAGCATCCTATGTGATAGGAATAGAAATATTCCGTGATAGATCACAAGGAGTTTTGGAACTTTCTCAGAAAAATTATATCGGAAAAGTTCTAGAAAGATTCAGAATGGAAAACAGCCACCCTATTCCAATTCCATTTCATAAAGGAAAAAAGTTTAGCAACTCACAGTGTCCTAAAAATGAATTGGAACGTAAGAAGATGGAAAACATTCCTTATGCTTAAGTGGTTGGGAGCTTAATGTATGCCATGACATGTACTCGACCAGATATCAGTTATGCTGTTGGTATGATTGGTCAATATCAGTCAAATCCTGGTATAAATCATTGGAAAGCTGCAAAGAAGGTATTAAGGTATTTACAAGGAACCCGAAACCTTATGCTCGCATTCAGGAGAACGAGTAACCTGGAGGTTATAGGCTATTCAGACTCAGATTATGCCGGATGTGTTGATACGAGAAAATCTACTTTCGGCTATGTGTTCCTATTGGCTGGAGGAGCAGTATCATGGAAGAGTGGTAAGCAATCTGTTATTGCTACTTCTACTATGGAGGCCGAATTTGTGGTATGCTTTGAGTCCATGATTCAATGATTATGGTTGCGGAATTATATCTCAGGGTTAAGAATTGTCGACAATATATCTAAACCGTTAAGAATTTACTATGACAACTCCGCAACAGTGTTCTTCTCGAAAAATGACAGATATAGCAAAGGAGCCAAGCATATGGATTTAAAGTATTTGTCAGTAAAGGAGGAGGTGCAGAAACAGACGATGTCGATTGAGCATATACGGACCGATGAAATAATAGCGGATCCATTAACGAAAGCTCTATCAATACAAGTTTTTAAAGGACATGTATACAGTATGGGTTTGGTAAAGGACACCTTTTAGTATGGTTTTATGGTAAGGTATATACAATATAGTTTTTATGCTCATTACTATTTTGACACTATTGAATATCAGTTATATTTGTTTTTTGTATATTTATCGTTGTTATCTGTTTAAACATGCATGATTATCTATTTGATAACAAAGTGAGATCTAAGAACAAGATTTCATATATTAAAAATTAAAGTATTTCTTAATAATTAAAGAACAACTTAAAGAATTATTAGATTAAATTAATTGTGATACATGGAAGGAATTAGATTGACTTATTTGTCTGTGACCGTCGTGATTCGATTAGCTTGATTCATGTATGGATGATGTGTTACGTAGAAAATGAATTAAAGTGTACAATTAAAAGTTTCATTACACTACAACCGTCACATAAACCAAGTGGGAGAATGATAGAGTTTTAATAATTAATTTTATGGTTTATGTAACTTTAAGTCAACAATTTCGATGTATGTTCCCGTAGTGATGATTAGCGGTGATTAAAGATCGAAATTAAAGGTGAAATTCCTTTTCTCTCCGCTCCTTATTTAAATATAGAAAATTAAAAGGTCAATTTAAAGTTTGTGAGAAAATAAAAAGGTCAAACTAATCATTTGACCATTACCTAATTTAGTTTATTTAATTTATTTATTTATTTATTTAAATTAATTAATTAATTAATCAATTAATTAATTTAAAGATAAAGATAAACAATTTTTTTTTGATAAGTTTTTGACGCTGGTTTTAAAAAGATAACCAGAGAAGAACTTTTTTCAGTGTTCTGTTCATCTTCTTCTCACGACAGAAAGAATTGATCAAGTCCGAGATCATCAAGGACAAAGGAAATCGATAAGGAGAAGGAGAGAAATCATATTCAAAATAAACTACAATGGAAAACAGTAAGTATATCTTCCTTATTTTTTCAGTTTAATATTAACTTTGATTAACGTGATTACCCATAAATCTATTAACGGTAAATTATTCTTTCCGCATTATAGTTCTTAATTCAAAGAAAATTCTAACATATATTCCTTAAAAATACTAAAAATTTAAGTTTATGTCATAATCAAATCTATATATTTTTTATATAATTTTAATTTAATAATAATGACCAATAAAATGAAGACGGTAAACTAGAGTAAGAGTATGCGAACTCTGTCATTAAGTTATTAAGTGTTTTTAATCCACAATATAATAGATTAACCAATTTGGTCTAAATGATAAATAATTTGATTTTGTTTAAGTCGCAGTTCTGTGATGTTGTATATCTATAAAATAAATTGTCAAAAAGACTCGTCTATCAAAACTATATATACGATATGGGTCATTCGGATTAATCAAAACAAGACCCTAAAATTAATAAAAATAATTGTTTAAAGTTTTTTTTAATTGATCTTTATTCCGTAAATAATTGGACTCCGTTCATTTTAGAAATCAAACAATTATTTTTAACTAAAGTGTTGAGCAAAATATTAAATTGTGACTAGGGGCGTAAACAAGCCGAATTAAGTTTGAATAGTGCTGAATTCTACTTGACTCGAAAACTTACGAGCTTAAAATTATTGAGCTCAAGCTCAAACTCGAAATCAAATTCGAAACTGGAACTCGAGAAGCTCGAACTCTAAAAGTTTACTCTCCTTTGTATCATGTGAAAAGAGGGAATTATATCAAGAGTCCTCCAAACTTCTCCTCATATTCAACTTGGTCACTATGTAGAATTTGAAGTATAAAATCCTTATTTAATACTAATAATTATATTATTATTATTGATTTCGAGTAACTCGCTAGTTTTTCGAGTCGAGTATTAAGTAACTCGGCTCAGCTAGTTAAGAATTTGAGTCGAGTTCGAGTTAAGTTCAATCAAGTCAAGTTTTGACCGAGTCGAACTCGAATAACTCTCGATCTGTCTCGTCTCATTTACGACCCTATTTGTGACAGCGTACATTATACTCTATTTGTACTTTATGTTGTATACGACACTATTTGTATTGTATGTCAAATAAATAATTTGTTTTTTTTAAAAAAAATATAAAATGAAATCAAATGAAACAACTATGTGTAGGGGTGTGTAAATTTTTTATTAAACAAATTAATCAATCAAATCATTTTTTATTTAATCGATCGACTAGTATAAGGTTTAATCGATTAAAAATTAATGATTTTTTAAAATTTAATTATCGCTTAATTCAATTTAAAATTAAATAACTAATTAAATTAATCAAAAATTTTATATATTATATTTATTTTTGGTCTCTAAAGTTTTAAATTATAAAATAATTATTAAAATTTATTAAATTAACATAAAATATTTATTAAATTTATTAAATTATTAAATAATTGATGATCATTTTATAATAATTTAATAAGTTTAATGATAGTTTTATAATTGTTGAAAGTTCAATGAAAAAAACATTTTAATATAATTTAGTGATCATTTGTATAATTTACTAAAAAAATTATAATAAAGTTCGATAATCGTTTTTTTTCGATTCAGTTAATTAAAAAAATCAATTTAATTAATAGTTATTATAAAAAATCGGTTAATCTTAATGAATTTTTAAAATTTTGGTTCAACCAGTTAATCAAATCAACCCATCTGAATATTCTGAATAAAATTTCAAATCAATTGTCTTAAAATATAATACTTCAATCATCATTTTACTAAAAGATTAAACATAAAATTTAATTAAAAATAAATAATATTTAAACCAACTAAAACTTAAATTTATCATTATACCTTTACTCTCACTCCTCTCCGGCAATTGCCATGGTCCCAAAGGTATACAAGGAATGGACATGGACTCTTTGCTTCGGCCAATACCGAGACAAGCAAGGCGGCCGGACTCTCTCGACGGAATCAAGCGAGGGCCTGGCACCGGTGATCTTAAAAATATCAGGTATATCATCAAGCGTTTATAAGCGATACGAGGTTTGTGTCGCATTAACTCAAGTTTAGATCGGAAAAAATCAGGTATTTGACTTTTCGTAGTTATGTTAGATTGAATCCATCTGGCTCAATGTTAATGAAGACGGGTTCAAATTCGAATCAAATTATATAAATATTGTTTTAACTCAAACTTTACAAACGATTGGAGAGCTGAAGGACATGGAATTGACAAATTAGTACAAGTAACAATGTCTCGACACTATGACCACCTCCCTTGACCTCTTAACGACACTATCGTAACAATAAAAAATGAATTTTCAGAAAAAATTTTGTTAATAAAACTTCTGATTATCATTTAAAATAATACAACTGATTAGATCGATGGACCGATTGATAACATTAAAAAATTATAATATTAATAACTTATTTTACTATTAATATATATAAAAAAAGTTTATCTCTCATTAAACATCCAATTCTTGTGTGATTGGTTAGTTATTGTTCAAGTAAAGAAGATTATTTCCTCATATTAAAATATTGTCTTTAATTTCCCCAAATATATTGCACTTTTTACGGTAATTTTGAAGATGAGATCATTTGTATCGATTTTGAACAGTGATTGAATTAAATTGAGTAAAAACCTGAAGTCAATATTAAGAGACAAACTTTAAATAATAATTTGATAAATTTAAGCGTGTATTTATAAAATGATTATCCAAAATTCGTATCTCGTAATTCTAATTTTAATTTTTTATTCGATTTAATTCGATTGCTATTGAAATTCATAAAACTTGAATTATAGAACTTTATAGATTTGAATTTCATTGCCCCATTTACCTTGAACCAATTCTTTTGAGATGGAAGGAAACTTGGAGATGTAGAGGATGGATTGCTTGATGTAAAAGTTAGATTTAGATACGAATATATAATTTTATATTATGGATGTTTTTAAAAAATATATTAAAAATTTTAAAAAATTATAAAATTAAATTATCAATAAAAAATACATATACTATACGATAATTTGAAATTTATAAAGAATGAGAACTCTCCAATACTTCTCCATTCATCATTGATCAAATTGGATCGCTCAGTTTAACAAGTTAAGACTCGAAAAATATATTGATTTGATAGGTTAAGTAGATAAATTAAATTATTTTTATCGATATTCGATTTAATCGAATAATTATACGAGTGTATGGATCATGTATTTTTTTATTTACCCCAGTCATTCGTTTTCTTCTTTATTTTTCCAATCCATGTATCCCAACAAGACAAAGCCTAAAACTTTGAATTCATTGTCAGCCACACCTGCATTGTAGGGTGGACCACTAGGGGAAGTGACTGGCTTAGAAGAATCTCATTGGGAGGGTAACTTTACTAACCCTTTAATAAATTAAATTATTATTATTATTATTATTATTGTTATTATTGTTATTATACGTAAAATATCTAATCCGACTGATCTAATTAGTATAAAGATGGAGCTAAGATCAAAGTATCGGAAGGGGTGAAAGGTTATTGAACTTTTAAATCTAAAAATTAGGAGGGGTAAATATCTTATTTAATTAATATTTAAATTATTTTTTTTTAAATACAATTATACCAAAATATCTAGGAAGGGAAATAACCTCTCTCAGCTAAGGGTGAGCAAAATTCGACCCGATTCAAAAAATTGAATAACTCGACTCAAGGTGAAAATACTCGACTTGAAATTTCATAGACTCGATTGGACTCAAAAAAATTTCAAATAAAGTTTAAATTGTAAAATAGAAATTCAAATAACTCAAATAACTCAAAATTTTTAGTAACTAAAGAATTTATTTTAAGTTTGAGACGAGTCTCTCAATTAAAGAAATATTGGTATATAAAAATATAAAAAAATATTGCTACAAATGAATATATATATACATATCTTATATGATTAGAGAAAGTCGTTTAAATTGAAATCAAATTATAATATAATATGATAAATAAATACAATTAAATATTTATAGGAACTCAAAAACTTAACTCGAATCGAAAAATTTTCAAATAAAGTTTAAGTTGTAAAATGACTCGTCAACTCGAATAACTCAAAATTTTTTTTACTCGACTCGACTTAATCGAATATTCACCCCATAATCTCAGCCTATTAATGGCTCCATTGATGTTCATATATTTGTTGATACTATTCGAGGATTTAGGTATTCAATTTATTTTTTATTTCAATTAAGATATTTGATCTATTTTTTATTTTTCAGATCAATATAAATTATAATATTTTAAATTTTAGATTATCCAAAAATCTAAAAGTCTAAAATTTTATGAATATGAATATTATAATATTTAGCATTTTTATGCTTGTTATATCTAAAATATAAAAAATAATTTTTTTATAATTCGAATCTTGTTATATTTGACAATTTATACCTTGTTATATTCAGAAACATAAAATTTCTATAAATACGAATGTTAAATTAAAAAAATAAGTAAATTAAATTATATATTCAAATATCTAGATAATAAATCCATAAATTTAATATCCGAATAATTATATATCTATTTTTTAAAATCAGATATAAATCATTATTTAACTCATATAAAATTTTGGATATCAAATTTTCTGAGTTAGATAGGATTCGAATTTACGGATAACAATTTGACTCGTCCCATCAGGTCTCGCCTCGACCTAATCGGGACGAGATTTTTTATTTAAAAAATTGATTTCGGGTTAGGTCGTGTGATAAAAAAAATTGGGTCAGTATCGGGTTTAGGGTAAAAATTACCCGATCCGATATTTTTTATATATATTTTTTATATTTTTATATATAATATTTAATATTTTTTTATTTTTTGGGTCATATTTATTCGTTTTTTTATTAAAATATCAGTGTCAAGTTATGATTTTTATAATATCGAATCAAGAATAAAAATATTAAGATCATATCGAATCAAAAAACTTAAATTTCGAAACAGAATCAAGGTCTGAACAGCCAAAAATTCAACCCAACCCTACCTATTGCCATCGCTAAATTTGATGCGGAAATTCACCACCGTACTTTTGATATGCACCACTTATTTTTCATAAAAGGTTTGACTTTTAGTGAATCCAATTGACAGTTAATACGGTTATTAGTTGCCTGTAATTAACTTCTGTAAGTTCCTCTTTTTCAACGTGTTTCAACTGATCGCGGTCTTAATGACAGAACTTAGAGTAGTATCATAGTATGTTACCCTATATGGTCCAAAGGTACTGGTCCTCAATTTTTTAATAATAATATTCAAAATACTTTAAATCAAAATATATGTTTTACGTTTTACTTCGTAATTATTTTAAAATTATTTATTAAAAAAATATTATATTTTATTAATAGGTTCTTCGAGCTATGAGTTCTTTTTTTATTTAGTTTCTTTACATTAAGACTTATATTTATATTTAAATATATATCGAATATAAATATTTTAAAAAATATTAAAATAATGGTAGGATTAATAAAGCTAATACTATAATAGACATGTCCATCACTCCTACTTAGGGATGGCGAAATATAGCATAAGAAAAAATATTAATGAATATTTGATTTATTTATTTTTTACAAAAATAACAATTTATTAAAAAAATCGAACTTCGAGTCTTAAAGAAAATCTAAGCGAGAATGAGAAAAAAACACGTCAACCAAACAAGAGGGTCACAGTGAAAAAATTATTACATAATTTTGGCTCATCACGTCATGTATGGTTTTATTCAATAAGATTTATCTATTTAATGATATATAACAAATTGTAGAACTAATGTTTTGATATAATAATTGAAAAATAGTTTTGGACTAATTTGAAAATATTTTAAAAATGGTTCTTATGTCCAAATTACTTGAAAATATATTTAAGATGTTTTTGAGTGATTTTAAATATGTTTTAAATGATTTAAAGAAACCAAATAAGTGTTTTTAACCCAGGTGTTTCGAAACAACCTTCAAGTGTTTCGATACCTATTCTTCATTACCATGGTTTCAAAGGCAAAACCATAGTGGTACCGATACTGGTATCGATACCTTTTTACCAATGTGATGCTCTGTTTCGAACCCTGTTTCGAAACACCCCCAACAGTTTCGAACCCTGTTTCGAAACACTCCCAACGGTCAAAACGATTTTATGAAAACCCCCAACGGCTAGGAGCGGTATCGATACTGGTATCGATACCTGTTTATAAATGCAGGTCAACGGTTATTTCTCAAAGCAGCTATTTCGAACTCTGGTTCGATACCGCTTGCACCAGAAGAGGAAATAAAGCCTTGTAATTAGCTCCAAACGGCTTCAAACCAATCCCAACGGTCACCAACGGCTAGAAGCTCATTTGGGATGATAAAAGGAAGCGTCAAGCATCAAGAGAAGACTAATGCTTCATTTGTAACAACATTATGATCAAGAAATTATCTTAGAGCATAATTCTCATCTTTTGGATGGACAACACTTGTGAGCTCAATGTTAATGTATGCTCAAGTGTAATTAGGAATTGAGTGAGTGCTTAGATTGCAAAGATTAGCCTTATTAGAAGGATTAAATAAGTTTGCTAAATTTTCTCTTTGTTGAGTGAATTCCCAAAGTTCGGGTTGTGAACTTTGGATGCTAGATTCGGGTTTGAGTCTAGGATTGTAAGGTTATCCCTTTGGCCTCAAAAGGTTGAAATTCTTAGTGAATTTGGAAAATTCTTAGTGGGAAGCTAAGGTAGTGGATGTAGGCGAGGCCGAACCACTATAAATCCTTGTGTCATTGTCTATATTTTTGCTTCCACATATATCCACCCAAATTGGTCAATTCTCCATCACTTGGCAAGTAAATTCGGTTGTGCATCGAGCCACTCCAAGTCTAACAATTGGTATCAGAGCGAGGCTTAATCGAGGAGGATTAACATCCTATTGAGAAGATCCGGAGAGCTCGACCAATTTACGATCAACCGACATTCCATGGCTCAATCCATTGACAAGCCACCTTTCTTTGACGGGTCCAATTACTCCCAATGGAAGATAAGGATGAAGTATTTCATCAACTCTAGAGACTAAAAGCTATGGGATATAGTTGAAGATGGACCATTTGTGCCAAAAGGAATAAAGGCGGAATGGAGCGTGGAAGATCGCAAGAAGATGGTGCTTAATCACAAAGCCTTGCACATTCTTGTGTGTGCATTCCATCCAAGCATCTATGAGAAGATATCTTCTTGTGAAAGTGCCAAGGAAGTTTGGGACAAGCTAGAAGTCACATACGAGGGTACAAACGAAGTAAAGGAGACCAAGATTGGACTCCTCAATCAAGAGTACGAGAACTTCAAGATGAATCCGGAAGAGGACATAGCAAAGATGTTCGATCGATTCTCCACCATCACCAATGGACTTAGAGGATATGGAGAGATCATTCCGGAGGAGAAGCTTGTTCGTAAACTCATCTATTCTCTTCCCGAGTCATGGGACTCAAAAAGGACCGCCATCATCGAAGCCAAAAATCTAAAGACACTCAAGCTTGATGAACTCATGGGATCACTCCTCACACATCAAATTATGATGAAAGAAAGATAAGGGGAGAAGAAGAAGGAAGAGATTAGAGCGATGGGGAAGAAGAAGGTCAAGAGCTTGGTGTAAATGTCAACATTGTTGCTCTAAAATCCTCCAAGTGCATCCACTTTGAAGATTCAAGTGAGGAGGATAATGAAGAAGATGAAGAGCTTGCCCAACTCTTCATTAACTTCGATCGATTCGTGAGGAACAAAAGTAAGAGATCTTCAAATCACGAATCAAAGAAGAAGATGGAGGACTCCCACAAGTCAATCAAAAGGGGATCATCTTCCAAGAAGCAAGCATATGTGGCTACATGGAGTGATGATGACTCTACCGAAAATGAAGAAGCCAACCTATGCTTGATGGCCCTCAATGAGGGGGAGGTAACTTCTAACTCATCTTGTTTAAATTCATATTCATTTGATGAGTTACAAGAAGCCTATGATAAATTGGCTTTTGAGTTCAAGGCTTCATTTTCTAAAAACAAAAAGATGATTTCAAAGCTTAAATTAGAAAATGATTTGCTTTCAAAAACCAATTTCGAAATTGAAGCAAGGTTAAAAGATTTTGAACTTAAAGTTTTCGATTTATAAAATTTGCTTCAAAAGATGGAAAAAGATCATCAAATGGCTCTAGATGATCTTAAGAAAGAAAAAGATTTGATTTCCAAAGAACTTCAAAAGAAAAATGATGTGGGAAAATCAAATTTTTATTTGAAACAATCTAGTGACCCTAGATTTGAAAATGGAAAATGTTTTAGAAGTGTTTGGGTCCTAAAAGGACTAATCACTTCAACAAATAGGGATGAAATTAAAAAATTGATTCCTAAGGGGACAAAATAATGTGCTTCTAATGCTAAAGGATCCAAAGCAATTTGGATACTAAAAATTACTTAATTGTTTCATTTTAGGTGTGATGGAGGTATGAGCATCAAAGTGCAAGATTAAGGGGAGCTCCATACACACAAGTAGGACACTTGAAGAAGGAAGGCTTCACGTCCTACATTTGACTCAAGTGTGGTAAAATTCTAGTTGAATTTGTGTTTATTTGTTTTTTTTGTTTGTTTTATTTCAACTAGTTTATCATATATGTTGGACTAACACTTAATGATGCCTTAAGTAAGGGGGAGTCTTTGTTTTCATAACCAATGTTTTGATATTTAATTTTTTCAACACTTGATATCTTTCAAACTCTCCTATGTTATGAGCTTTAAAGTTTTTCAAACTTGGTTTGAACCATTTTTGATATAACAAAAAGGAGGAGAATGTTATGAAAAATTGCTTTTCAAAGACTTTCAAATGGATAAGAGGAATCTTAAATGATTTGAGCCTTTAATTCTCTTATTCAAAGTTTATTTGACAAAGGGGAAGCAATCTCAAAAACAATTTTTCAAGTTAGTTTTATTATATCAAAAAGGGGAAGATTGTAGAACTAATGTTTTGATATAATAATTAAAAAATAATTTTGGACTAATTTGAAAATATTTCAAAAATGGTTCTTATGTCCAAACTACTTGAAAATATATTTAAGATGTTTTTGAGTGATTTTAAATATGTTTTAAATGATTTAAAGAAACCAAATAAGTGTTTTTAACCCAGGTGTTTCGAAACAGCCTTCAAGTGTTTCGATACCTGTTCTTCATTACTATGGTTTCAAAGGCAAAACCACAGTGGTATCGATACTGGTATCGATACCTTTTTGCTAATGTGATGCTCTGTTTCGAACCTTATTTCGAAACATCCCAAACAGTTTCGAACCCTGTTTCGAAACAGTTTCGAACCCTGTTTCGAAATAGTTTCGAACCCTGTTTCGAAACACCCCCAACGGTCAAAACGATTTTATGAAAACCCCCAACGGCTAGGAGCGGTATCGATACTGGTATTGATACCTGTTTATAAATGCAGGTCAACGGTTATTTCCCAAAGCAGCTATTTCGAACCCTGGTTCGATACCGTCTGCACCAGAAGAGAAAATAAGCCTTGTAATCAGCTCCAAACGGCTCCAAACCAATCCCAACGGTCACCAACGGCTAGAAGCTCATTTGGGATGATAAAAGGAAGCCTCAAGCATCAAGAGAAGACTAATGCTTCATTTGTAACAACATTATGATCAAGAAATTATCTTAGAGCATAATTCTCATCTTTTGGGTAGACAACACTTGTGAGCTCAATGTTAATGTATGCTCAAGTGTAATTAGGAATTGGGTGAGTGCTTAGATTGCAAACATTATCCTTATTAGAAGGATTAAACAAGTTTGCTAAGTTTTCTCTTTGTTGAGTGAATTCCCAAAGTTCGGGTTGTGAACTTTGGATGCTAGATTCGGGTTTGAGTCTAGGATTGTAAGGTTATCCCTTTGGCCTCAAAAGGTTGAAATTCTTAGTGAATTTGGAAAATCCTTAGTGGGAAGCTAAGGTAGTGGATGTAAGCGAGGCCGAACCACTATAAATCCTTGTGTCATTGTCTATATTTTTGCTTCCACACATATCCACCCAAATTGGTCAATTCTCCATCACTTGGCAAGTAAATTCGGTTGTGCATCGAGCCACTCTAAGTCTAACACAAATGAATGAAGACTCGTCTCGTAAAAAATAAAGATTCACCTTAAAAGAAAATGAGATATAAATTTATTATTCGATGAGATCATGATTAACGTGGCGCCTGACGAGCTAGGTGCATTTAATAATTTTTTTTTGTCACAGAAGGCCTACAATCAACCAAGCGAAATATTAATGAAGTTGGTTCAAGTAGTACCCAATTTGGTAATGGTATCGAATATCACTTAAGTAAATATCTAGTTCAGGAGTTGTGTATGCAAAAAATCTCTATCGGGTGACTCACCCACCAAAATCAGGAATGTGACACCAATAGATTTGGGTCTGTAATATCCCTTCTCGATTTGGTATAGAATTGAGTTAAAGATATCATCCACAGTCTATATCAGAAACTATAAAGTAAAATTTGATGATACAGGTTCGATGATTCTATTAATATATGTGATGATACAATAATTCAATAATACAATTATGTTAGGTTTAATTTTCATTCAATTCATCCTCAACGACCAAAATACAATATAGTAAATAATAATGCAAATTAACTACTAATATGTTTGAGATAAAGATTTTGATATAACTTTTACTAAAAGTATTTTTAAACTTAAAACATATTTCAAAATATATTTCAAAGTCCACAACTTAAAAAATATATTTAAATTTTTTTGATTTTGTTCCTATATTGAATATCTCTTTTAAAGTTAATTTTAACCAATTTTATAAATTTTTAATATAAGTTTCAAACACCCTTATAAATGGTAATAAAATCACTGAGACAAAAAGGCTTGAAAATTAAAAGTGAGTAACAAGTTTCAAAACAACTATAAAAGTTACGAAACTATATACCTGATTTCTAAATCAAGTCCACGTAACGACTATTTTTTTCATTTAAAACCCCAAATGATATTGAAACTCCTACAATGGTTTCAAAATTTTCGTGTAAGCGAATATTTAATGCTCGATTTTAATGGTTTTCAATGACTCTAAAATATCCCAACTATAAAAGTCAGCTTGTGACACTTAAAGATTGTTAGAGATGATAATCCAAGCTTCATAGCCAGAAGAAATAATTTTTAGGCCTTTATTTCTTCATTTCTCTCGTATATATTGCTATAGTGTTTTTTATTATTTTAATTCTTTACATTCTTGTGAGTTTTAATATTATAAAAAGATAGTGTTATAAATATTACCTTTTTGACCAGTAAAAAAGAAATCATAGTAGTGAATTGAGAAATTCTTAATGATGTACTTGGTTGAGTAATCGAACCACTCTAAAATCATTGTGCAATATTATCCACTACTTTTTCGATTTTAACCAGTTCATTTGGGAAGAAAATTCAACCTTTTGACGATTCTTTAATCAATTTCGAGACCAACAATGGATTTCAAATCCTCATCTCCATAAAAAAAACTAACATTTGAGAGTAAAGATTGATCGTTCAAAGTTCATCGATTCAAGATTTCAAATGACAAGCGATTCTACAATAATTTTATTTGAAGAAGATTGATCTATCATGTGTTCTCATCCATTCAAAGGGGAAGATTACTTTTAATAGAGCAAAATCATAAAATATTCCATTGGAGGTTTTGTAAGGCCTTAAAAACCGATATAGTTAAATTTTGATTCCGACGATAAAAAAATTTATATCGAAAAATTAAACTATTTCATTGATTTTTGATAAAGTGTTCAATTTTTGAAGTATCAAACCTAAATTTGGTATTTTTATTAAACTATTAAAACAAAAGTAAAATAAAATAAAGAATTGAGGGACTAAACCTGTAATTGTCCCCTTTCAAGAATAGTCTTCCCCATGTGGGATGCTAATATTTGCTTCATTTATCGATAGGAAAGAGGGTGTGTATTCGGTTAATTCGGTCTATGGTCGAACCGAATTAATCAAATCGAATTAATCAAAATTTTTAAAATCTTAACTGTTAACCGAACCGAATCACCTTTAACCGAATTAACCGAACCGAAATTATTTCGGTTAATTAGCTGAATTAATCAAAATTTATTATAAATTTTTGTTAAATTACATAATAGGTCACTAAATTATGCTAAAATAATTTTTTAGTCATTGAACTTTTATTTTATACTAATTTAATACAAAATTTAGTGAACATTTTATACTATAAAAAATTTAATGAATATTTTATAATTTTTTAAAAGTTAAATTAATAAAAATTAATAAATATAATATTTAATATATAATAATTTTGGTTAATTGGTTAATTAACCGGTTTTGAACCGAATTAATCGATAACCGTAAACCAAATTTATCAAAAATTAACCAATCGAATTAACCAAAATAATTTTAATTCGATCGATTAATTTGGTTAAAATCGAATAATACACGTCCCTAAAAAAAGCTTTGGCTAATAAGGAAAGAAAATGAAGGAAACTTAGCGGGCAAATAAACACCTATGTTAGTACATTACTTTTTTGTGTGTGTGTTTAATTAATTCTCAACTGTAATCGTATAATATATACGTATATATATTTATATTTTTTTAATATATTTTTTATATGTAGCGTATATTTTTTTATAATTTTTATATATGTTTATCAAAAGAAATTTGAGGAACTAGACTCGAATTTAAAACTCAGTCCACTTATTAATAAAAAAATAAATTATTCGAGTTATTCGACTTTTCATTTTATAACTCAAACATTATTTGAAATTTTTTTTGAGTTAAATTTATAAAATTTCGAGTTAAATCAAGACGAATCGAGTTAAAAATTTTAATTTTTTAAGTTGAATTGAGTTTTGCTCGTCTATATTAATGAGTACAAATAAAAAATAAAAAATAAAATATTTTTATCCATTTTGTATGATGAAATACAAGAACAACATTAATGGGATCCAACTTGAGTATCATAGAAAAGGTTTAATTATGTTTCAGTCTGGTTGTTATGTTCAAATTTAAAATTTGGTCCATTTACTTTATTTAGCATAATCTGACCCTCTTTATTTTTAATTATATTTTATTTGATTCGATCGATTGCTCACTCCTAATATTAATGGTTCAAAATTAATAACTGTTGGAAGAATGGTATGGTAATGAACATTTTGGAGATTAAATTTATGTGGGTTCCATTAGTCAAATTAATTGGAACTAAGTGGATGATTAATCTACTATAAGAGTAGATGGAATTAGATATTTACAAGATCAAAAATGTTCAATGGGTGAATGAGAAATTGTTGCTCAATGTGACACCCATGATGTTGGAAAAATAAAATGAAAAATATGAAAAGTAGAATGTCCCACATTTGTTGGGAATATTGATTTGGAAAGCTTTATATATAAAAGCTCTTCATGCTATTATTGGAAATAAGCCTGGGTGTGCCTAGCCAATTGGTGTGCCTAACTTTGGGCTAGTATTGATTGCTTATTATGAAAGTCAAAAGATGGGCCTTGGTCGTTGGGGTTCTAAAATGATAGATTTTTTTTTCTACTTTTCTGACTTTATTTTTTTTTCCAACAGATATTATAGAATTAAACTACCTTTTATGGAGTTGCAGACCCTTCAGCTGGTTGTAACCTCCAATTTATTTGGATTAATTCTCTGTTAAATGCCATTTTGAATTCAAGGAGTTATAACTCTCCAAGGAATTGTAATTACAGATTAATTCTGTAATTAAACATGTCCCCTGCATGAACACTATAAAAGGAACTCTCTTGCTCCTAACTCAACACACTGAAAACAAAAACATCCTCTAGCCAAAATTCTTGATAGTGTCCTGCTTCTGTGAAGTTCGCCAGTGCAGTTAAGTTGCGTTGCTCTCTTTGCTGCTGTCTACCGTTGTATCCTGGGAGACAGACGTTCCATAGAAACTCCAGCTCCGGGAGGGAACGAATCTGTTTTAAGGATACTGTGTTAGCACAGGCCTCGGTTTACGTTTTCCAGAAACGTTTTATTGGTTTTTTCTTTGTTTCTGTAATCTTTTTATTTTTCATTTTATATGGTTTATTCTTGTTACAGAATTCTGTGATTTACATCTTTTAACTTGATTTGTTTGTTTTGCGTAACAATAACATCGTTTTTTATCGTTATTAGAATTACACCCTGAAATTTTTATCGTCATTCGTCACATAATCAAGATCATATAAAATTTTAATTATCTCCGTATTCGATCAATAATAAATTTATATACGAGAAAATACCTAAAATTATTAGTTTTAGATACCATGTCATGATTTTAACGATATCACATAAAGCTATCATTAATTGGACTCGCTAATCAAAGTAAAAAGGATTAAACATTAAATTTTAACATACTAAAGGGACTAAATCTGAAATTATACCTTCAAATCCCAAACCAAAATAAAAGAACATGAAGGTAGGGTTCTTACAAAGACATCAGCAGTAGTGGAAGGTGGTCTCATCCACTCATGACATATTGAAATGACAAATACCTGCTTGCGCACTTCGTCGGAACCACGTGTCTTTTTTAATACGTACACGTACGAACGTATACTTATTTTTTTATTATTATGTCTATTTTACGAAAAATTATATTATGAGTTATTTTTGTCACGTTATTTATTTAATTATTTTTTATTAAAAATTTTTATTAACATTTATTATAAATTAAGTTTAGAAATAGTTTTTTTACCTAGTGAAGATTCATTTGGTAAAAAAATAAGATAAAAAATAATTAAATGAATGTATTTGATTGGTTGGTCTCATGTATAATGTGACGGAAATGACCCATAATATAATTTCTCCTATTTTATGAGAAATTATATCATGGTTATTATCGTCATATCATCTATGAGATCAATTAATTAAATGCATTTATTTTATTATTTTTTTATTTCATCTTTTTTGTCAAGTGAATATTCACTTTATAAAAATTATTTTAATTTAACTTATAGTAAATATTAGTCAAGATTCACTTAATAAAAAAATAAGATAAAAAAATTAACGAAATGGATTTATTTAATTAATTGGTCACATGGATAGATGACGTGACAAAAATAACCTACGATATAATTTCTCTTGTTTTACGGTTCATACTTAAAGTTCAATATCATTTATACCTTTTTAAACCAGTCAATTCTTTACGACTACGATTAGGGCTATAAATAATACAAGACACATTATGAGCTATTTGAGTTTAATTAGGTCAACACTCGACTTGATTGGATTGGATTTGATTAGACTTAATTCGAACTTGAACTCGATTTGAGTTCTTAACGAGTCGATCCGAGTTATTGATACCTAACTCGAAAAGCTCAAAAACTACTGAATATATAATTTACTATTTTATTTTTTAAAATTAAACTAAAATATATATTATTAAATCATCATCATAATAATTGAAATGAGATAGATAGTGAGTTATTTAAATCTGACTTAATCAAAACTCGATCAATATTAATTTTATTAAACTCGACTTGAACTCAAATTATACTAAAACTCGACTCAGCTTATTTACATCTCTAATTATATTCGATTGTGAAGAATATCAACCGTAAATATCATACCAAAGCATTCAAATGACAATGAAAACCTTAGTTTTGGATTTTTGTTTGTCTTCATCACCCTGAAATGATGTTGTTAATGCTTGCTTCCCTCTCATTCTTTTTTATCTTCTTTTTTATATTAATTTCCTTAAAAAATAATACAGAAAATGACATAAGCAGATTTTCTTGTCTACATGATCTTTTTTATCTCTTTATAATATAGTTTCTAATTTAATTATTTTATCAAAGATTAGGTCAGGAGATATTAAACGGATAAAGATTTTCTGCCTCTTTATCGTACCTCTAATCATGTCTTTTATTAAAAAAATTTAAAAAATAAATTTTAAACTTTAACTTTTATTTTTTATCCTAAACCCTAAACTCTAAACCCTAAAAAATATACCTACCCATAATTCCCTAAACCTAATCACAATTCTTAACCTTAAACCCTAAACTCTACACCTTAAACCCTCTAATTTAAAGCGGAAGCATGAATGGAGGCATGAGAAAGAGGTAAATGATTTGTACCCATATTAAAAAATGAGATAATAAAGAGACAGATTGACTGGTTAAATCGATATGTAACAATTTACGTATTTATTGTGTTTATCATACGATACTAATGGAGATATTAAATCAAATGCGTAACGATTAATTTAGTTTTAACTCTTTATTTCTTTAAAATATTCTTATCTAACACTCATTTTGTATGTTCAAATATTCCTTGTTAAAATATTCTTATCAAATTTTTTATGTTTGAATTCAAATTAATTGAATCGGATTTTCGAATATCAGTTAAAAGACATATCTAATTTATACTCATGTCAAAGGTTAATCCATCTAACACATACGGAAAATTCAAAAATTAAAATAAAAGCGTTTAAAATTCGATTAAATAATTTTTTAAAATTTGATAAGATTTGGGTCAATTATATTTTGAGTCTAAAATTCGAATAGTTACGGTTAAGATTCAATTGATAAAAAATAAATAAAAAATTATTTTTGTGGTTAATTTTTTGTGAGTCACATAGTTTGATGGTCCCATCTATATATAGAGTAGATTACCAGTTGAGATCAACTTTGTTAGAAGAATTAAAGGGATGTTATGTAATGGTCAATGTTAGGTTTCATAGGAAAAGAGAAAAAGAAAAAGCATTAAATTTTCAGTTAGTGCATGCCTAGTTTACAAATGGCACTTCAGTTTCCCACTCATTCTTAACATAAAAGATAAGAAACATTAACATAAATTTTAAAGTATACTTTGAGTCATTTAAGCGTAGATGGTCGGTTGGTTAGAGTTATTCATATATTTTTATTTCTTTTAAGTTTCGGATTTAAGATCCAACAGGAGCATCCCTTCCCCTGGAGTCTCTCGCTCCTCCTTCTAGGTAGAAGTAAAAAAGTAAACTTTGTCAAAAAAAAAATTAGATGCACTTCTCGTACATTCTTCGAGTATTTGTCTTATTTTCTTTTATTGTCTGTTAGTTTGATAATCGATATATGTGATAGTTTGATAGACAACGACTTCACTACTGGACAACTAATAGACGGATGAAACATAACACTTATGACTCTTAACGACACTTTTTAGTAGATACAATCGAGGATGGAGTTAGGATCAAGTATTGGAAGGGACAAAAGTCTATTGAGTCTTTAAATTTAAAATTTGAGAGGGAAACCCGACTTATTTAAATAATATTTAAACTAAAAAGTACCTAAATGTTATTATCCCAAAAATTTTAAGAGCCCACCCACACTACCTATAGATTAGTCTCTGAATACAATCACTTCACTAACAAAATTTTTGAATATGAGTTTTTTTTTAGTTATTTTAAATTAGGACTAAGTTAAAAGGATACATAAGATTTAGGGACCAAAACTGTTATTATATTAAGCTACTTTAGACGTCGGTTTTAATTTTAATGGTGTACTAACTTGATTGTAACAAAATTTAGTTGAGGGATTAAATGATAACTTTAGAGAAAACAAAGGCAAAGTTTTTAATCTTCAAAATCCAACATTTCTGTCTTTAAAACCAAACATTCCCCCATAATGTTCTTTGGTTCTTATAATTCTAATTTCTAAATACCATTTTCTCTCAATATATGTTTTTACATCCCTAAGGTGTTTGATGTTAGGTCTTGGCTAATCCACATTGCCTGGTTCTTCACCTACTTAATTTCCAAGCACCCTTTTGTGTGTTTCACTACTTGATTCTTCTCTTAGTGTTTTTAATGAAGTTGTAAGAACTGGGTGGCTTTATGATGGATCTTGTGGGTGTAATCCCCAACAGACCAATCAAGGTAAGACATGTGGCACTGTTTGTGCTAAATGAATCTTCATTTCAAAACTCTGAGCTCTTTTTTGTTGTTGTTGTTGCAGAAGGAATCATGGAAGACTGTTTTAACTTTGGCATATCAAAGCTTAGGTGTTGTTTATGGAGATTTAAGCACTTCTCCTCTGTATGTGTACAAGAGTGCATTTGCTGAGGATATTCACCATTCAGACACAAATGAAGAGATTTATGGGGTTTTGTCATTTGTGTTCTGGACACTAACATTGATGCCATTATTGAAATATGTTTTCATTGTGCTGAGAGCTGATGATAATGGAGAAGGTGGCACTTTTGTCTTGTATTCTCTGCTCTGCAGACATGCAAGGCTGTGTTCATTGCCTAATTGTCAGACTGCAGATGAGGAATTATCAGAGTACAAAAGAGATGGTGTTTCGGCGAATCGAAAGAGCTTCTTGATATCGACTTTGGAGAAACACAAAGTTCTGCAGAGGGTTTTGCTTGTTTTAGCTCTGATTGGGACTTGCATGGTCATTGGAGATGGTGTCCTAACACCATCAATTTCTGGTACTAGTGACATGATTTTGATTCGAGTTCGAGATATTGTGTTCGGATGGTTAACTAGTGACATGATTTTGGTATGTGCAGTTTTTGCAGCAGTGTCAGGATTGGAGCTTTCTATGGCTAAAGAGCAACATCGTTGTAAGTTCCATTTAAGCATTCTGTAATGGATCAAAGTCGCTTACTGTCTGGCTCTAGTTTGTCCTCGTTCGATATCGATATCATATGTAATTGTTTCCTCAAAGTTTATTGATTCTACAGATGTTGAAGTCCCAGCAGCTTGTGCCATACTGATATTCTTGTTTGCTCTCCAACATTACGGGACCAACTGGGTCGGGTTCTTGTTCGCTCCGGTTGTGATAACATGGCTTTTATGCATCAGTGCAGTTGGGGTTTACAACATTTGCCATTGGAATCCCCATGTCTACCAAGCCCTCTCTCCCTATTACATGTACAAGTTCTTGAAGAAGACCCGAAAGAAAGGTTGGATGTCGCTTGGTGGCATCTTGCTTTGTATAACAGGTACAATAATCCGATATTCGTATCTACGTTATTCCGACTCTTTATTTTTCGTTAAATGTTCATATCTGTCGTGTTTTCTCGGTGTTTCAGGCTCGGAAGCGATGTATGCTGATCTTGGACATTTTTCACAGTTGTCCATCAAGGTAATTTAGTTGTTTCAAACTCGGAAACTTGTCGAATATTACGAACTAACTAAGCTGATTTTGGGAGTGTCTACATAAATTTTCCTGTAGATTGCTTTCACCTTTGTGGTGTACCCCTCCTTAATCCTTGCATACATGGGGCAGGCTGCTTATCTTTCCAAGCATCATATCAATGAAACTGACTACCGGATTGGATTCTACGTGTCGGTACCGGGTACGTTTTTTTTCGATGAAACCGATGTTCTTTGATCTTCAAAATTGTTATTTTGCTAAATGTAGGCACTGCTACTGTTGTTTTCAGAGCAAATAAGATGGCCAGTTCTGTTTATAGCCATACTTGCAGCAGTTGTGGGAAGTCAAGCCATCATAACCGGAACATTCTCCATTATCAAACAATGTTCAGCTTTAGGTTGCTTCCCTAAGATCAAAATCATCCACACTTCATCCAAAATCCATGGTCAGATTTACATCCCACAGATCAACTGGACCCTAATGCTGTTATGCTTGGCCGTAACTGTCGGTTTTCAAGACACGACACGCATGGGGAACGCCTCAGGTACAATATTCTTACGACCTCCGCTCAACTCGATTACATCCTTAATCATCTCATAACATCATCTTCTTTGATCCAACAGGTTTGGCGGTTATTACAGTTATGATGGTAACAACATGCTTAATGTCTCTTGTTATTGTCTTATGTTGGCATAGGAGTGTTGTCCTGTCTGTTTTGTTTATATTATTCTTTGGATCCATTGAAGCACTGTATTTCTCAGCATCTCTCATGAAGTTCCTTGAAGGGGCTTGGGTTCCTATTGCACTTGCTCTAATATTTTCACTCATAATGTATGTTTGGCACTATGGAACACTCAAGAAATACGAGTTCGACGTTCAGAATAAGGTTTCGATTAATTGGCTACTCGCTCTCGGTCCGACTTTGGGTATCGCACGTGTTCGAGGTATTGGTCTTATACGTACCGAGCTTGTTTCCGGGATCCCGGCCATTTTTTCACACTTTGTCACCAACATTCCAGCTTTCCACCAAGTTGTTGTGTTTCTTTGCATCAAATCGGTTCCAGTACCCCATGTTAGTCCCGAGGAACGGTTCCTAGTCGGAAGAGTCGGTCCGAAAGGGTACAGGCTCTATCGGTGTATCGCACGGTATGGATATCGCGACGTTCACAAAGACGATATAGAAATCGAGAAAGATCTTGTTTGCAGCATCGCAGAATTCATCCGATCCGAGCAGCCTGAGCATGTTATTGGAACAAACAACATGGAAAACGATGAGAAAATGACGGTTATAGGGACATCGCTGTCGAATATACAAGGTGTATCAATGTGTGAGGATGGTGAAGATCACGGAGATTCATCCGAAATAGTAATCTCGAAGTCCCCCGAGAAGCCGAAGAAGAGAGTGAGGTTCGTCGTCCCGGAAAGTCCCCGGATTGACGAGGCGGTAAGGGAGGAATTGCAGGAACTGATGGAAGCTAGGGAATCAGGGATGGCATTCATATTGGGACATTCATATGTAAGAGCAAAGAAAGGCTCAAACTTGATGAAGAGAATTGTGATAAATTATGGATATGATTTCTTGAGAAGAAACTCTAGAGAGCCAAGTTATGCTTTGAGCATTCCTCATGCATCCACATTAGAAGTTGGGATGGTCTGTTTGGTGTAGATATTCAAGTTCATAGTTTCGAAATAAGGGACGAACGGGAATGTCGGAAATTCGAACCTGAACGGGAATGTCAGAAATACGGGAATGTCAGAAATTCGAACCTCTAACGTACTCGCATGAACAGGTTGAATAAGGCCCTAGCTTATTGTATATGATAGAATTTGAGGTGTATATGAAACACATGTACTAATAAGTTATTCGAGTTTTACTCGCTCGTAGTTTATATAATTTGGTAGTAAATTAATCCCGATTTTAAAATAAATTTACATATTCGAATTCAGATATTATAAATGAAAAAGAAGTCTCAGAGTGCTTTCATGGATCCCACCATCATTTGCACAGCACAGTTGCCCACACTCAAAGCCGAAGATCACTCTTTAAAACAACAGCCTGAGTGCACATTATCCTTAAAGCTTTTGACTTTGATATGATTTCCACATCAAAAGCCAAAGGGAAAAAAAAAAGCAAAAGCACCACCCTCCAACGTTTTTCTTTGCTGAAATTCGAACCCGAATGAACCGAGACCGCACGATAACGGCCGTAACATCGCGTTACAGCACTAATGCAAACCATTCTGATGAGACAACAGAATAAGGAATAAAACAAGTACACTGTAAACAGCAATAGTTAGTTTAGATGTCCGAGTCTTAGTTTTTCCAGGGACATAGGAGTCAGACATATTTTTGAACACGATTAAATCGGTATGACGATCTGAGTACATGAATTCTATAGATCATCATGTGTTGCAGCAAATCATCACGATACTTCAAGCTTTGATCGAATTAAACAATGGCTAAAACCAGAAACTATATAAAGAAATTACATTTCATTTTTCTTGTGTTTTCACCAACCATGGTGGTAAATCTGTACTAAGAGAAGAAGGCATACCAATCGGTTCATCCGAGGAAGAAGTTGGCAATTTGCCTTTCTTAGACCAAAGCCATATCTTAGAAACCGAAAAGCTTTCCCCTTTACTCACATTGCCAATCTTTTTTCCTTCGAACGATGAATTCTTGTTGTGTTCCAACCCTTTCGATAGCTTAAAATCGCAGCCACTACGCCGATCGTTTGAGAGGGGGACCCTAAGATCGGAATCACCGAGCACATACTGATACGAACCCATCGAAAAACACCTCCTTGCATCCAAATTGCTGCTACTTGTTTCGCCTATGGACTCCCCCGGTGTATGATCATTTAACTTCTTGAATTTGCCTAGTCTCACCGGCAAAACCCCTTTGTCGACAACAACGATTTCTTCCATTTCCATCGTTTTCGGACCTGGGAAATACCCTTCATCTTCCCTCATCTCATCAATCTCAAACATTGGATTCTCCATTGAGAATTCAGGGTTGAAAAGAGTTCCCCTACAAAGAGGGCATGTCGAATTCGACAACAACCAAGTGTCTATACAATTGATATGGAAAGCATGGCTACACACAGGAAGCAATCTCAGCTTATCTTTCTCGGAAAATTCACACAAACAAACAGCACAATCAAAGGGTTCCTTCAGACCAACTATTTCCTTGTAGTAAAAAACAGGTAAAGCATCAATGAAAGCTTGATCTAACCCTGAATCATGGAGATGAAACAGCTGCTGAAGCTGTCTTTGGAGAACATCAGAGGTGGAGATTTCAGGGTAAGGATTTGATTGAGGAGAGGAAGAAGATGGGTGCTTTACAAGAAATCTAACCAGCAGGTGTAAAAGACCAGATATGAAAAACAACACTGCCAAGATTACCATAATGAACAGAAGTGCTGGACTAATTCTAGAACCAGATGATGATGATGGTGATGATAACAATGGTGGTGGTGATGATGATGGGTATTGAAAGTAACCATCTTGTTGCATGTTTTGATGATGAATCCAAGACATCTTCAAATGTTCATGTCCCAAAATCCAAATCTTTTCTTTGATTTCTAACAACCCAAAACCCAAAACACCCTAAATTTAACCCCCAATCCCTTGATATCAAAAAGGTAAGATATTTATCAAAGTTTGAGTCTTTAGAACTTACCAAAGCTTATAGCTTTACATGAGAGAAAGGTATCTAATCAAAGAACCTGCTTTGGTTTCTGTTCTTTACTCTTCTTCAAGCTTCTGGTGGGGAGTGGCAGAAGAACATGAGCAGTAGGTTTCCAAAGTGCAAGGTTAAAGGATGCCAAAAAGAAAAGCTGGAGTGTGGGCTCCACTTACCAATATGAGCGCGTGGGGTTTCTGAGGGTCAACCATATACAGACAACTTGATGCTGTCCTATTTAATTTTTGTTTATTTTTGGCATAAAGATAATTTTAACCCCTAACGTTTATAGTTTTTGTCGTTTTGATCCTCATTTTTTTTGGGATAAATTTAGCCCTTAACCTATATCTTTTTGACAAATAGCTTATTTTTTAACTAGTTTGATGACTGGACCGTTAAAAATTTAACAATGATATATATATGGAATATAATTTTAAATAACATGGAATGTAACCTATCAAATATATATATATATATAAATATAATTTTATTCTAATATAAAATATAAAACAATTAAAATTTAAATAAAATATTAAAAAATAATTAATTCTAAAATAAAAAATTATTAAACATTCTTAACTCTAATTACGATGAAATCAAAATCTTATTCGAATTGTGTTTATATTTTTTATTATATTTCTTATTCTAAAATAAAAATATAAACAAAATTCGAATAAGATTTTGATTTTATCGTAGTTAGAGTTAAGAATATTTAATAATTTTTTATTTTAGAATTAATTATTTTTTAATATTTTATTTGAATTTTAATTATTTTATATTTTATATTAGAATAAAATTATATTCCATATATATATGTATTTGATAGGTTACATTCTATATCATTTAAAATTATATTCCATATATATATCATCGTTAAATTTTTAACGGTCCAATCATCAAGTTAGTTAAAAAATAAGCTATTTGTCAAAAAGATATAGGTTAAGGGCTAAATTTATCCCCCCAAAAAATAAGGGTCAAAACGACAAAAACTATAAACGTTAAGGGTTAAAATTATCTTTATGCCTTTATTTTTTTTAGAGATTGTGTTAAATTGTTGTCTAAAAAAAGTGTTGAAGTTTTGGGAATTTCAATAAGATTTTTGAGGGGTGTTGTTTAGGGATGAGCAAAATTCGACTCGACTCGAGGCAAAAATACTCGATTTATTTTAATTTGACTCAACTTGAAAAAATTTCAAATCAAATTCGAATCGTAAAATGGAAATTCGAATAACTCGAAACTTTTAGTAATTAAAGGATTAACTTTTAAGTTTGAGATGAGTCTATTAATTTTTTATGATATATATACATTGATATATAAAAATACAAAGAAATATTGCTACATATGAAAATATATATACATATCTTATATGATGAAAGTCGTTTAAATTATAATTAAAAGATTAATTTTTAAGTTTGAGATGAGTCTATCATTTTTTATGATATATATAAATTGATATATAAAAATATAAAGAAATATTGTTATAGATGAAAAAATATATATACATATCTTATATGATTAGAGAAAGTCGTTTAAATTAGAATCAAATCATACTATAATATGATAAATAATTACAATTAAATATTTATAGGAACTCGAAAACTTGACTCGATTCGATTTGACTCGACTCGAATTTCTTAAACTCGACTCGAACCGAAAATTTTTAAATAAAGTTTAAGTTGTAAAATATGACTCAACTCGAATAACTCAAAATTTTTTGACTCAACTCGACTCGATCGAGTACTCACCCCTAATTTAGTTAATGTAAATGCATAAAAAATTCTTGCGATGTTTTTTTTTTGAAATTTTCTTTGTAATATGAAAATTTATTTTTTAATTTTAGTTATATTGGTTTACGACAAGAGCATATCTTTCGATTATGATTTAATTCTTTTAATTTAAGTTAAAAATCATTAATAATGGATGTAAAAAAGTAGGTGTTTCATGTAAGATCGGCAACATATCGAATTTGGATAAGTTAAAATTTTATTTACTTCATCATCCGCATCTAAAACTGTCATCCAACTTATTTATCACCCGTTTGATCATTGACTTAAATTTGTCCTACTCATCAATTGCGGATAAAGCGAATGGATCAGATCATAAATAGATTGTATTATTAAAAGAATTTAAATTGAAACTAAATGCAACAACTTACTAAAAATATTTAATACAAAATGAAAATAGAATATTGCAAGAGAAAATTTTGAGTTGAAACGGAAAAAAATGAAGAGAGCGAGTAAAATATAGAAGTTGAAAAAATATCAAACATTATATAAGAGATTGTAAGAGCGAAAAATAATAAAATCTAAATCAAAAGTAAAAGAAAATAAAAAAATAAAAATATTAATTATCTATCATCAAGGACGAAACTATATGAGGGCGAATTTTTTTTTTTCACTTTTGTATCTTTATTTAAATTTTTTAAAAAATAATTGTCTATGAATTTGCTCCTACTTCTAAATATTTATGTTTTGTCCCCTAAACCCCGAATCTTGGCTCCGTCATTGTCTACCATCCATTTCAAATGGATGAAACCCATATTTTATTAGATTTTTATCCATTTAATTAAGTCGGGTGAGTCAAATGAATCATCATCCATAGTATTTGATGTTCTTTCGATTGGTCTTGGATAATAAAATGCATTTATCAAAAAAAATAGTCCTTTGAAAATTTCCTGGCACCACCATCTCTGCCTAGAATCGAGTCATGCACTATCGTACGCTTCTATATCGGTCATCGTGAATTAATGTCGATAGTGGCTCGTCGATGATAACTTCGTTTTAGTTTTAGTTTTAGTTCTCGGTTCGTTGGTGACGATAATTTTACTCTCCAACGTTAACTCTTCCAACGAATGATAACTCGTGTCCTTATCCTCTCTTATAAGATTCGAACCAAAACATATATATAAAATAATAAAATATAATTTAGGGTATGAAAATACCTAAAAAATTGAACTAAAATACTTTTATTGTTCTTGAATCATGTGTGTTACATAGGGAGAAAGTGCTTGGCTTTTATAGTCAATTACTTGGGTATAAAACAAGACAAAGAATTTCATGAATCCTTTCCCGTATTATAAAAAAAGCTCTAGTACTAACATAATTTTCTTGCTTGATTTGATTTTGATCCTTGTCCAATTTGTTTGATTCAATTTGTTTTTTTTAATTTTATTTGATAATTAATCATTTTTTTACTTGCATTGCACGATCGAGCATAGAATAAGCAGGGAAGAAGTCAGGATTTGAGGTTAAGGGGGGCAAAACATAAGTGTTTAGAAGTAGGGGGACAAATTCATAAAAAATAATTTTAAAAGAATTTAAATAGGGAGACAAAAATAAAAAATTCTTCGGGGTGAGGGCGATTGCCCATTCCCACCCCATGTAATTTCGTCCCTAAAGGCAAGACGAGACAACACCGATTGTTGGCGGTGGTCGTGACAACAACTATGGAAGCTAAAAGGCCGATGGTGTACTAGTGCTCAACTCACTATCACTTTCTACACTTTTCATGGGCATTAATCATCAATTCTATACCTACTTGGACTAATGCATATACTTAATGTGATATATTTAGGGATTATGCTATTAAAGATAATATTTATAGAAAATGCATACTTTACTGCATTTTTATGTTTGTGCAGGAAAAAGTATTACCGCGATAACAACCTGAGGCCGAGGCAGCAGAGGATAAATAGCAATATGGCAGAAAAACTGAGGAGAAAAATGAGGAGAATGTTGCTGGACAAGAAGCCCAAGGATCGGAGCTGGACAATACAAGGAAAACCCAAAGACAAGGCCACGCGGGAAAGCCTTCTAGAAGAATTAAACTTGGAAATATTTGACCTATGTACATGACTTGTTCCCTACTCCAAGTTGTATTCTACTTAGGAAAGGTTTGCCCTAGGCCAAGCCTATATAAGGCATAGTCGTCCAAGGGAAGAGGAGAGTCGAATTGAGAGAGTTCACCCTAGGAATCATTGTTGTTCTTCTTTCCATCATGTTCTAAGCTTTCTTAGGGTTTAGGTGAAGATTGTTAAATATTAGTGAAAAGAGATTGTTTTTTTTTTCTTGTTTTCAATGCAATAAAATATCTGTAATCCCTAATTTTATCCGGGGTAAACCCGTTTTATTTTTAATTTATGGCTTAAATAAGGGCTTTAATTAAAAAATCAAAAAGCAAAAAAATAGTAATAATGGGTTGTTTTGTTTAGTTCCTTTTATACATAAAAAAAAGAAAACCAAAAAATATGTACATATTACTTTTTAGCTTAAAAAATCCATAAAAAATATTATTATTTAATTTACCTTGTCCTAATTTTGTTTTGTTCATTACAAATTCTGATTCGATATTATTTTGCTTATTACTACTAGTATTATGTTTATTTTATATCATAATGGTTACCTTTTTTATTTTAATTAACCTTCGATTTCTGTTTGGTCACTATTTATTAGTATTAACACTTTACATCAAATAATTTTAGCATTACCTTTCTTCTTATCTTCTCTTTATTTCCATTTTAAATTTTATATTATGTTATACTTGTGTTGTTTAAAACAAAAACAAAAATTACTATATTCCCATTTTACTCTTAATTTTCTTTTCATAATTATTTCCTTTAATTCCTTTTCTTGTCTTTACTACTATTTTTGTGATATTATTAATTATTATTGACATGTTTAAATCAAAAAATTCAAAAACAGTTAATTGTTGCCATTTTTGTTTTAATTCTATTTTTGGCTTTGTTACTATCTTTTTTATCATCATTAACTATTATTATATATTTAAACTTAAAAACCCAAATATTATAATATTAAATTACTATTTCAGTATTCTTTACCTTTTTTTCGGTTTCCAGGTTTTGGTTATTTTATTATCATCGTTATTTTATTATTATTATTATTATTATCATTATTATTATTATAAAACAATTAAGTAAATAAAGTTAAATAAACATCAGCCCACTAATTTTATTAACAGTCCATGGTCCAAACAATATACAAAGCCCAGAAATAATTAAATTCCAAAACTCACACATTAATTACAAAGCCCACATACATTAGCCCAAACCCGGATACCCATTGGAAACCTTAATCTGATAATCAAGCTAACACCTTTGGTTTATGTGTGCAGCCACATCGTGGCCGTTAGGTCAAATCTGATCTAACGATCCATGTTAAACGGAGGAAGAACCTTCCAGATCCCCACGCGCCAACCACTCATCTGCTCACGTGCGCGTGCAAGGCACGCGCCCGATCTTTCGATTGCTGGGAGACTGTTTGCTTCCCTCATTGCCGGTGGCCTCCGATGATCCTTCTCCGGTGATGACTCATGCAAAACAAAACAAAAAAAACAATGTTAGGATTTGTACTGAGCAATCGACATGCTCATAAGACCGTGGAGAGGAAGTACTCAAGGATAGTTGATAACTACCAGACATTGGACCATGTTAGCTTCACGTTCTGTCCTTTTTTTTCGGTTTATATGAAGAAAGGGTGTGATGACATGTAAGAAATTGGTGATTACAGGTTATTGCTGCACTTGTACAAGCTGGCCTTGAGTCCTCTAACCTTATTGTTGGCATTGATTTCACAAAGAGCAATCAATGGACATGTGTTGATTATTAAACTCCATCAAATATCTTTATAATTTTTCTATTTTTTTCTCAAATTATATGCAATACACCATGCTTAAACCTTGATATAAAACTAGGCGTGATGTCTTTTAACCACAGAAGCTTGCATAAGATCGGAAGAGGTCAAAACCCCTATGAACAAGCTATATCGATTATTGGACAGAGTTTATCTGCTTTTGATGAGGACAACTAATTCCTTGTTATGGATTTGGAGATAGTAAGGTTCATCCAAATGTATCTTCTTTCTATTCTACGATGATTTGATTTTGTTATTTGGACTATAAGACGGTATTCGAATTCATATATTTGTCAGCATCGACACATGATCAAGACGTCTTCAGTTTCTATCCATAAGAGAGATTTTGCAACATCAAAATCTCTCATTTATAGTCCAGAGAGAAAAAAACTTTTAGAGAAATAAGTGTTTTTAAGAAGATGATAAAATTATAAAAATTTAAATTTTAA
Organism: Abelmoschus esculentus; assembly: GCA_035048815.1. Lineage (NCBI taxonomy): Eukaryota > Viridiplantae > Streptophyta > Magnoliopsida > Malvales > Malvaceae > Abelmoschus > Abelmoschus esculentus. Next base: position 1,800,378 of record JAUCBN010000026.1, on the reverse strand, counting down.
TGGTTAAATTAAAAAAATAAAAATAAGATAATTATTTAGTGTCTACTTAGGTAATTTACCATTTTTTATTGTGCTAAATCATCTTTCCGTTAATATTTCACGGTTTTTAACGTCGGAGTGACCATAAGTTTACAGCCCGAAAATGTACGTGACCTTACTAGTTGATTTTCTAAATCATTGACTGAATTTGTACTGAGGATAAACAAACGTGACCTTCGCAGTAATTAATCCTTTTTTTCTATGTTCTATTATAAAAAAAATAAGTTTGGGATTTATAATTAAGGCTTAAGGTTAAAGTTTGAGATCAGAGTTTAAAAAAATATTAATAGATATAATTTTAAGATTTAGGATTTAAATTTTAAAATTAATTTTTAAAATTTGATTTTTTAATGTTGAAACATAAAAATATACTGAAAAAGTGTTCCAATCAAGCACATATATATATATACATATATGGGATCAAACTAATCAAATATTGATCGTATAAATTTTTTGACACAACCCTTTATATTTAAATTATATATAAATTTTTAGAATTTGATTTTTTTTAATGTTGAAACATAAAAATATACTGAAAAGGTGTTCCAATCAGGCATATATATATACATATATGGGTCAAACTAATCAAATATTGATCGTATAAATTTTTTAACACAGCCCTTTATATTTAAATTATATGTAATTTGCACGAGTCTTCTAGTCCAAGTGGTTAAAGGAACAATTGTTGTTTCTAGAGATCACAAGTTCAACATTAAACGATCATTAAACTAGCAGAGTGATTAAGCGATTAATGTCAAATGGTGAAGATTATATTCTAGAATTTATACTGTTGTAATCACTCTTAACTAATTCAAAATATATATATATAGTTTAAAATTTAAATCTCTAACACCTAATTACCTTAAATTTTGATCATAAATCCGAAATTCTACGTTATATAAACTAAACCCCCCTAAAATTAAATTTAAAAGCCATTGTAAACTTTAATTTGTGTATCAAAGTAGTTTTCTATATAGATATATGTATGTATATCAAACCAAGTTAGGAGACTCGATTCAAACTTAAAAATCGATAAATTAATTATTAAAGAATTTAAATTATTAAAATCTCATTTTATAAATTAAACTTAAATTAAAATTTTAAATCTAATTATAAAATTATAATTCGAACTAAATAAGGTTTTTTTACATTAAAATAAATCCAAAAAATTGATTTTTTTTTTCAAGTCGAGTTTTTTACTTATCAAATAACCTTATTTTAAACATGTGTCACAATATAAATGGTGGGGCACAACGGTATGGGAGTCACGATCATGGCAATGAGAGCAAAGGAATCTTAACCTGTCACCACAACACTCCATTAAACTAATGCCAAAGAGATGATTTTGATTCTATCCTTGTCTCTCCCAATCATTGAATCCACCCGGACGACAGCACATGCTTAATCCCATTCATAGTTTTATATTATGCCTAAGTGGAGTGTTAGATGGAGAAGACGAAGATGGCTAGAAGGAATGGATTCAAGGAACTGGTGTTGCCAAGCATGGCCATGGTCGGAGTAGAGTGCACCACTGTCATCGGCAACATTCTTGTCAAAGCTGCTGCTTTCAAAGGGAAGAGCTACTTCGTCTTCACTGCCTACTGTTATGCATTAGGCACCTTGGTCTTCCTCCTGTTAACCTTACTCTTCAAGAGGTCTTTTCAACACCCTTTTCCCGAAATTAAATCGTGTTTTCGGTCGTAGTGTTTTATTGCGGTTGTAGATATAACGAATGTTGGCATGATCATCGTTGTTTATGTGTTTTGTTAGCAGAAAAGCAGCTCTCCCTCCATTGAAGTTCCCTCTTTTCTCCAGGATATTCATTCTTGAGCTTATTATGTATGTATGGAATATGGATTCCTTCTTTCTCTCAAATTTGGTTTAAAAACAACCCAATCCCATGATTTTGTTTTGTCTTTGGAGACAGGTTTTCAGGTCAATTGTGTTATTACAAAGGCTTACAGCTTGGTTCACCAACTGTTGCTTCTGCCAACAGCAATCTCATACCAGCTTTCACCTTCATACTTGCTGTCATCTTCAGGTTTTTGATTGTCTTTTTCTTGTTTTATGATCTCCATGTGTTTGAGATAAGTCCCCTGAGACCCTTTTCTACCCTGGTTTTGCACATACAAGGTTGGAAAGAGTAGCCTTTACAAGTTCAAGTACTCAAGCTAAGATCATCGGCACCATGGCATCAATCTTTGGTGCATTAGTGGTTATTTTCTATAAGGGTCCCAAACTAATTTCCTCTCTAACTTGGACATCATCGCCGTCGCCGTCATTATCGTCTGCTTTACCTCAAAGTCCCCTAGTGTTCATTTCATCTGAATCAGATTGGATCATTGGTGGCCTCCTACAAGTTGTTACATTTCTTACTATTTCATTTGGGTTTATTATTCAGGTAAAAAAACATGTTTCCAAGCTTTAGAAGTACACTAATCTAATCCTTTAAAACATGGTACATTAATCTAAATTTTACTGCAAATTTTCAGTCTCAAATAATGAAGATTTACCCAGAAGAGATCACTGTAACTTTCTTTTGCAAGTTGTTTGGAACCGTTATATCTCTACCAGTATGTTTACTCGTTGAACCAAGCTTGAGTTCCTGGAGACTAGGTTCAAGTTTAGCTGTTGTTGCTGTCCTATACTCGGTAAGACTGTAATTTATCACACTCATATAGATATAGGTAGATTTTTCTATGTTTTTTAGGCTTAATACTAAAGTAAATGCCTAAACTATATCCATTTTTGAGGTAGGTGACTAATTTTTTGGTAGAAATAAGTGTGAGGTTTTGGTTTTGATTCGTTTTATAGTCATTTTAGAGGCAACTACTTTTCCCCCACAAAATAAATTGAAACGCCTATTTCGGCCAAAAAAAGCTTTAGGCACTAATGTCACAAAAATAATATAGTTTAAGCACTTATTTTGATTGAAATTTTTTTTAAATGTATTTAGAGAATCCTTGCATGTCAAATCCCTATATCCGTGTCAGATAACAGTATTAACACGAGTGGTTCAAAAAAAATGAAGACTCTGAACAACATAGATTACTACTGTGAAGCTATGTTGTTTCGATTTTTATTATTTTAAAATTTTTTAAATGTTATTTATGGTATAAACGAATTTTAAATTAGTCTCTTAAACTTTTAAAACTCGAGAAAACATACAATTTCTTTGTTTTCTAAATATACCTTTGTGGTTGCTACTTTTTCAGGGACTTGTTGATCACTCCCTTTATTCTGTCATTCACATCTGGGGGATACACTTGAAAGGACCTGTATTTGTTGCAAGTTTCAAGCCAACTTCAATTGTCATTGCTGTTGTTATGAGTGCTGTATTCCTGGGTGAAGCAATATTTCTCGGAAGGTATCAAATCGAACTCGTTTTACGATTTCGACTCTTTTTCTATTTAACATCTCATGATAACATCTATTACACCCGTAACCATAGCTAAAACCGCTGATACACCGATCTTACAAAGTTACAATCGTTTTAAGATGTTCGATTTTCTTTGATATTTGTCGTAATGGATTTATACATTTGTCATTGCATTTATAATATACAACTAGCAAGCTTGAACCAAAAACTTGATGTTTTGCAGTGTGATTGGAACCCTAATCTTATCTACGGGTCTGTATTGCGTGTTGTGGGGCAAAGCACAGGAAGAACAAGAAATGGCAGACGCTAACGCCATTGATGGGAGGGCCCCTTTACTTCAAAGGCAACTAAGTTGAACAAATGTTAACTGATTTAACATGGATGAAACTTCCATACGGTGACAAAACTAAGCATTATCTATGTATTCAAGGGGCATTTAAAATTTCATATATTTAGATAATAATTTTATGGATTCTACACTGCACCCGTCTCACTTCGGGTGAAAATGAGTATAAGTTTAATGGGTAGTGAGTGTAAATATAAGAAGTCATATCTGTCATAGATGGTGAGTAGATGATAGATTTGAGACATTATTCATATTGTATCTATCTGCAATCACTCACCCGTTTTATATCCACCCGTCTTGCATCTGTCCGTCCCGCCTAGGGATGGCAACGGGCCGGATCTGGACTAGATCCAACTGGTTCCAGATCCAGATCTATTTTTATGTCATAGATCTAGATCCGTCCCAGATCCATGAGTCTAGAAAATTAAGATCCAAATTCATATCAAATAGATCCTACGGATCCGGGTCTAAAATGAGTCCAAAACAAATCTATTAAAAAATAATTATTCGACCTATTTTTTAACGTAATAAAACTATCATTAATTAATTTCACATCACAACTTTGATGAAGAAAAGATTAATTTTAATTAACTAGTATCAAAATAAAAAAATAATAAATTAAAATCTTAAAAACATTCAACAATTACACAAATATCTTTTGAACAATACAAATATTAAGAAATATAGATCATAAAATATTTTATTATCGCAAACCGAGTACCGTACTTCTACTTTTTAGAGTGTTAGTCTTTATCACTACTTAAATCATAAACATCCTAAAACAATCAAGAAATTACCAACCAAAAGAAAAAAAATTGTTTTATAAAAATAATATTTATGAAAATTAAATATTAATATTAAGGTTATGTAATATAATAACTTTCTTATATAATATGTCAATGATATTATCCATTTTCGTATCATCATCACAATCTTCATTAACAGTAAAACAAACATATATTTCTTCAAAAAGTCTCTTTGTCATAAATAAATAAAAACTATATTAGAGAATAATGTGAAATATAAAATATATTATTATATTTATATATATTTTAAAACAAAATATGGGTTTTTTAATAAATAAGTAAACGGATCCGAATCTAGGTTCGAGTCTTAGATGTCAGATCCAGATTCAAATTTGTATTTTAATCAAAAGATTCAAATCCGACCCAGATCCATTGGGTCTAAAATTTTAGAATCCATACCCTATAAAATAGATCTAGATCTACGGATTCGGGTCGGCTCCAAAATCCATTGCCATCCCTAGTCCCGCCCAGTAACTACACGCCATATGAATTGTAAAATATTATGAATTTAGGAATAAGCTCACAGTCTATTTTGTAAATCGAAAATTTTAAAAGATGTGTCTTATATTTTAATCAAATTTTAAGGTATAAACATTTTTTATAATTGTCTAACGTCATTAGCTAGTTAGATGTAATTAAGAAAAATTTTATATCGGTGTAAAAATTAGTTATTGTTAGTTAGTTGTAGTTAAATTTATATACGTTGATGTATTATATATATATACACACTTGATCAATCAATAAAATATATAATTTTTACTATTTTTACACAACTTTATAGTTTAATTTTACATAATTCGATATTATTATTTAAGGTTCAAGGTTAGAGATTATGGTTAGGATGTAGTGAATTAGGGGTATGATATATTTTTTAGAGTGTAGAGTTTAGGGTTTATAGAAAATAAGGATTATGGTTTATAATTCAATTTAAAAAAAATAAATAGGAGGTATAGTTAGAGGCATAAGAAAAAGATAAATGATTTTTACCCGAATTTTACGGCTCTTCCAACGAGAAAGAGAGATTTTATTGTTGCAGTTGCACTCACGCGTTAAACAACGATTGATTGATGATTTTTTAATGGACCAACATTAAAATATTAACAGAGTTAAATGTTAAATACTTAAAATAATAACGTTATAAACAGTTAGACACTTATTTTAAAAATATATATAGTTTGAACTTTTTAATTAAGCCTTATTATTATTATAAATTTTAATTATATAGATGATCATGCTTATGTGAAAAATTACTCGATACAATACGAATAGTTATTATACATTTTTAAATATATGAATAATAATACATTATGTATAATTGTTCAAAAAAATTATTTTCAAATATTATCACAGTGAAAAATAAAAAATAATCTTAACATTTATTTATTTTCATTCAATATTAAAAAAATAAAAATAATTAAATTTTATAATGGGTAAAATAGATCCTAATCCAATTAAAAATAACATATTTTAAATTATAGATATAATTTTTTTGCTAATAGCACATGTATGCAAATTAATTAATGAATAAAAAATGTTTATTATTAGTTAAAAACAAGATATTCCAACCACATGTTCCAGCTAGTTGGCAATACAACTCACTATTAAAAAAATTATTTGATTCCATCTTTATTTATTTCTTTAACATTTTAGACTTTATAATGAATGGTATAATTAACATTCAGTCCTCAAAGGTTTTTTTTATAATAATAAAATGGTGAGACTTTAGATTTGAAATAAGGTTAAGAGTTCGAATCATATTCTAGTATTGTGGATGAAGAAAATTAGACTAGGTGAGCCTCTTCATATATCATTTATAAAATTTGATCGGAATTAATCGATTATTGAATCGAATATCAATGTTTAAACAGAAATAATAAGAATCTTTGTTTTAGTGATATTTTTTTTTTGTAGTACGTTTTTTGTGGTTTTGTTTTACCTATCGTTTTGTATAATTTTTTAGCATACTTTAGTAGTTGTTTGATACTTGTACAAAGATCTTCATGATACTAGTTTCTGATTATGATTCTGTCAGTGCTCATAAAAAGTCAAATTTTCGCTCGGTTGATGATTGTTTATCGATGTAATTAGTCCCGAGAAATGAAGCAATCTACCTGATTATTTGGCTCCCTCGTCATCCCTTTTTCACCCCCATAATATATCTCATTTGGATAAAGACGAGATTCAAGAAAGCTTTAGAATTTAGATAATATATTAATCTTTATAATGAAAAAATCTGTATTTTTAAATTTTTATATAAAATAGATTAGTCCTCGTTAGTCTCCCGATGACATTATATTCGATTGTCATTATCAAAAATAAATTTCAAACTAAATTATACTCATAAACATAATATAAATAATATATTGTAATATATTTTGATATACAACTATACAAATTATATAAAAAACTAAAATTTAAGTTTAATACTTAAATTTTAAATTCTAAATATTTGAGTATGAACTTTAAACAACGTTATAAACCCTAAACTTTAATAATACTATCAAGACGGTGTGGTCCACACCCCAATTTTTTTTTTTTTTTTTACTTCCAGAAAGATTGTATTTTGTTCCATCAAATTGGAATCTTGATTTCTACCCTATTTATAATACTAGTGGATTGTGACTATAAGTATATGAATGATATATTACACCTAATCCAACATCACTGAGTTCTCATAGATACAAGCATATTACTAAGCAGTGGAATATTAGGTAGAGGAGAGGGAGATGGCAAGAAGGAATGAACTCAAGGAATTGGTGTTGCCAACCATGGCCATGGTTGCAGTGGAGTTCTCCAATGTAACCATGAGCAGTCTAGTGAAAGCTGCTTTTTCCGAAGGGATGAACTTCTTTGTCTTCAATGCCTACTGTTATATTTTAGGCACCCTTGTGTTCCTCCTTCTAGCCTCACTCTTCAACAGGTCTTTATTTCACAACGCTTGAATCTTTTGGCTCTGACATGGATTCTTTGTTCATCTGGTGTGTTTGGTTTGCAGGAAAACAGTGCTCCCTCAGTTGAAGCTACCTCTTTTTTCTAGAATTTTCCTGCTTGCACTTGTTGGGTATGGATTTCTGTGTAAATAAACTGAGTTTGAACGAATAAGGCTATGTTCGTGTTTGTTTATTTAGGTTTGAAAGTGTTTATGTTCGGTTCGTGTTCGGTTAATTCAAATTTGTTTAAAGAATATTTCATCTTTGGAGACAGGTTTTCATCTCAATTACTTGCGTGCAAAGGATTGGAACTTAGTTCTGCAACTCTTTCTTCAGCCAATGCCAATCTCATACCAGCTTTTACCTTCTTGCTTGCAGTCTTCTTCAGGTTTTTGATTGTGTTCATAAAAATCCCATTTTTGAATCATATTTTATGATCTCTATGTGTTTGAGAAAAGTACCCTGAGAACCCTCTATTTTCCCTGTTTCTGCACATGCAAGGGTGGAAAAAGTAGCCTTTAGAAGTTCAAGTACACAAGCTAAGATCATTGGCACCATAGCATCAATATTTGGTGCATTTGTGATTATTTTCTATAAGGGCCCCAAAGTAATTTCATCACTAACCTGGACATCATCATCATCAATATCATCTGCTTTACTTCAAAAGCCTATGGTGTTTATGTCATCTGAATCAAATTGGATCCTTGGTGGCCTCCTACTAGCCATTTCAAACATTCTTGTTTCATTTGCGTACATTATCCAGGTGAAATTTATGTTTTCTAGCTCTATAAACATGTTAATCTGATCATGTAATATATTTTACATCAAACTGAATATGAATTTTCTTGCAAATTACAGTCTCAGATTATGAAGATCTACCCGGAAGAGATTACTGTAAATTTCTTTTACAACTTGTTTGGGACCATTATATCTCTACCAATATGCTTACTTGGTGAGCAAAACTTGAGTTCATGGAGACTAAGTTCTAGTTGTGCTGCCGTTGCTGTCTTATACTCGGTAAGAACTCTGGTATGAGTGTCGGATATGAGATTGTATTCGATACATATATGTTATATTTTTCTATATATAAAATGGCACCATTGAACCAACATGTTTAAAAATGTTCGAGTCGACATTTTAAAAGCATAACCATGTCATATTCGAGTCGATATCTTAATGCCAAAGTTAACTGCTAGACTCACAAGATGACCTGATTAGAAGGATACTTTAGTTTAACATTGACTCAGTTGAAATTAACTCATACTAAACAAAACGAACATAGTACATCGAATACGATACTCATACTTGAATCCGAACTACGAAGCTTACGACTTTTTCCGGTATTTGAATGTAACTTTGTGGTTGCTCCTTACTTGTTTAGGGACTTTTTGGGTTGTCCTTTACATGTCTCGTACATATTTGGGGTGTGCGCTTGAAAGGGCCTGTGTTTGTTGCAAGTTTCAAGCCAACTCAGATTGTCATTGCAATTATTACGAGTGCTATATTCTTTGGTGAAGCAGTCTTTCTTGGAAGGTACTAAATCCACTCTTCATTTACGATTTCGATCTCTCTTCTTCTGTAGCATATCGTAATAGTATCCGATGTGTTTGTAACTGTAATTTAAACCGGTGCATCACATATCATAATTGACATAAGATTTACAAGTTTCGCATGTCGAATTCTACCTGTTAACATGACTAGTCTCCGTTGATAGCCTAAGACACAGACTATATGAGAGTTTAAAGTATCTAGGGGGGCTCCAGCATCCCTCTCGGTCCATCCCTGTATGTTAGGTACTATGAACTATCTCATGTCAGAGTTTTGTCTCTTGGACTCTGTCGATAGTCTCGTCTCAACCCTGAATCAGAACTTATTTTTACAATATGATCGAGACCCTGATTTTACGGTTTCGATTTTCTTTTGTATTTGCTGTAATTGATCCAAGATTTTCCACATTTTGTAGTGTGATTGGATCCCTATTTTTATCTACGGGTCTGTATAGTGTATTATGGGGGAAAGCAAAGGAGGAAGAAGAAATGAAAGATGATGAATCTGGCTTAAGCACCATCAATGGAAGAGTCCCCTTGCTGCAAAACCAACAAAGTTGAAGTAATGTAGTTGTTTTACCATAGCTCAATACTTCATACTTGTTGGCATTGTTAAATAAGAATATTATAGTTCTCGAATCGAATCGAATTCAAAGTTTTATCGATTCGATAATTTTCTCTGCATTTTTCTACCTACACTTATTTCTAATTTAAGCTAGCTTAGCGGCTTGAATCATGAATACCCTACAACAACATAAGCTTTTGCAACATTTTTTAGCCCTATAGCGGCATTTTTATACGCCACTATAAAAAATTTCTATTACTAAAAAACACCACAAAAAATACAGATAGGTCAAATATTGTAATAGTTAACGATTTAAATAAAAATACTTTAAAATATAGAGTTATATAACGCGCTTGTTCTAATAAGTGTTGTTAAAAACATTATCAATAGACAAACACCACTCAAATACATGTCTATATCAGTTTTTGCGACGTTTATTCAATAACGTCGCTAAATGTACAAATGTGGCACTGTAAAAAACATATCTTGTTGTAGTTCATCATGAAAGGAAGAAATTATTTTGAAATGGTCATTCTCATAATAGACTTCTTTTGAATTTGATCTCCATCAGGAACGGAAACAAGAATTTATTTAAGAGGTGTCATTTTTTTAAACGATATTTGAAAAAAGTTAATTACCTATAGAAGGGTGGGTGTCAATTATATATATATTTTTAAATTTTTATATATAAATTATATAAAAAATATAATTTTTCAAAAATTTTATTTCATACATGGTCCTGTCCAAGATCTCCATCGTAACCCAATAATTATTATTACTATTTCGTTGTATTTATCCAATTAGATGTTCATAGATAATATAACGGTGAATAACCAAAATAAACTTAGTGGATGTTTCGCAAAACAAATCTAAATATATTAGTAAATAATCACAAAAAAGAGTTTTAATCACCGACAGTAATTAAGAGTGAGTATTCGATCGAGTCGAGTCAAAAATTTTGAGTTATTCGAGTTGATGAGTCATATTTTACGACTCAAACTTTATTTGAATTTTTTCGATTCGAGTCGAGTTTTCGAGTTTCTATAAATATTTAATTATAAATTATTTATCATGTTATAGTATGATATGATTTCAATTTAAACGACTTTCGCTAATCATATAAGATATGTATATATATATATTTTCATATATAGCAATATTGCTTTATATTTTTATATATAATGTATATATATCATAAAAATGATAGACTCATCTCAAACTTAAAAATTAATCCTTTAATTACTAAAAATTTCGAGTTATTCGAGTTATTTGAATTTCTACTTTACAACTCGAACTTTATTTGAATTTTTTTTGAATCGAGTCGAGTCTATGAAATTTCGAGTTGAGTCAAAACGAGTCGAGTATTTTTGCCTCGAGTGGAATCGAGTTATTCGATTTTTTCGAGTCGAGTTTTGTTTACCCCTACCAGTAACGAATCAGATACAAACTGTATGAGAATTTTTATATAATTCGATAAAATAAAAACATAATTAAAATCGATAAGATCATAATTCGATTTTACTTTTCGTTGTTATCATCGTAATAAAAATTTTAAATTTTTTCAAGTTAAGTTTTTCTTACACCTAACTATGGATGATCAAATTAAAATAAAAACATGATGCTGGTGATAAGAAACGAAGGGCCCTTGGAGTCTAATATCATGAATCTCAAGTATCTGGCAAATTTTAGTGATTTCTTTATTTAACTCAACTCAATCGAATTCGCATAAATTTGTATAAAAACATCTTATAACTTAACTCAAAATTTTATAAACACGATTTAAAAAAATAAATAAATTTTGAATTATAATATAAGACATGTCAACTTAACTAATTTTAAAATTTTATTATTCGATTCGATCGACTACTCACCTTAACCTTGTTTATTACAGCAATAAAAAAATCTTCAGTATATTCGAAAGAGATGTTTTCCTTAAACCCCCAAAGTTGAAAAATGTAAGATAAAGTCCTCAAAATCAATCAGCCACTAGATCCAAAGACAAGTGTGGAAGGAACAAAGGATATCGATGTCGCCTAGAATGTATTGCTACAATCACATCCTTCCATTCGCCGCCATGGTCGCCGTCGAGGCCGGAAACGTTGTCGTCAACATCTTGTTTAAAGCTTCCACCTCCTCCGCCATGATGAGCTACTACGTCTTCATCACATACTCTTATGCAATTGCCACCCTTGTTCTCCTCCCTCTACCTTTCATATTCTACAGGTTTCTCTCGATTTACCGGTTGTGATCGTTATTCGATGTTTACGTAAACTGAACCGATGATTCGGGGTTCGTTTACCTTTTGATGTATGCAGTGGAGCAGTGGTTTCGCCATTGAAATTCCATCTTTTGTCGAGAATATGCCTTCTCGGACTTATCGGGTACCAATTTCTTCTTAATCTGATGTAGTCATAGTATTAAATTGCAGTTACGGTTACAGTGTTACTCTAATTTTTAAAACCGTTATAATACGTTGCAACCGTAATTTAATACTAATTCGTTCGATTTTTTTCGTTACAAGTTTTTTTATGGAAAATTTACAGGTTTTCAGCTCAAATATGTTCCTATAAAGGTATAGAATATAGCTCCCCAACTCTAGCTTCGGCCGTGGCCAACCTCTCACCAGCTTTTACCTTCATTCTTGCCGTAATTTTCAGGTTTTCTTTTGTGTCTCATCTTTTTTATTTAGGGTAAAATTACACCAATAGTCAGTGAACTATAAAAATGATTATTTTGGTCACTGACCTTTTAAAAATTATAAAATAATCATTAAATTTATCAAACTGTAATAAAAGATAAAAATTTTAAAGTAATTTTAAAATTTAATGTGTATGATGTGAGTATACTTATTTTTAAATATACTCACATCATACACATTCAATTTATCGTTCAAAGCGAAAGTAAACTATAGAGAATGAGCACCCAAACCAAAAGAAGAAAAATTAAGAGCACGAAGAACAACTCAAAAGATTTAGAGTGAATGCCTTGATTACTCTGAAAATAAAAGAATGGATGAATAGATCATTTACAAGTGAGATGAGAGCCTCTGTTTATAGTTGAACTCCCCTCGATTTGACTTCATACTTGTATAGTATTTCAATAAGTTACATCTGTCAATCTGGTTATTAACTTTGACATTAAATTTCAGTTCATATCTAATATAATTATTTTTAGGCATATAAGATCTAATATTTTAATGACGGAAGAAATTGATTAGAATGTTACTTTAAATTTGAAGACGTACGATGCAATTAACTCATTTTACGGAAGATATAATAGTTGATGTTGCATTATTGTTTGCAATTAACCCAATTTATAGTTGTTCACTTTTGATATGGTTCACTCTTTTGTATGTGAAAAGGATGGAGAAAGTGGAGTTGAGGAGCACAATAAGTCAAGCTAAAATTATTGGGACCATTGTGTCCATATCTGGTGCACTAGTGGTAGTGCTTTATAAGGGCCCCAAAGTCTTTTCATCGTCATCATCATCATCTATTTCACATCAATGGCCACTTGAATCATCAGAATCTAATTGGCTAATTGGTGGGGTCTTAATTGCTATTGCATATCTTCTTTATTCATTTTGGTACATTATTCAGGTAAGACCATTAGTTATTGAATTATTTAAGGTTTAATATAAAGTTTAGATTTTTTAAATAAGATATACGAATATATTAAAATTTTGTTTATGGGTATTTTTTATTATCAGTGTATGAAATAATCTTTCTCTTAAGATAATTATTTCGTACACAGACAGATGTGTAAAGTTTAGAGTCTAATACCCTATATATTTGAATGTCATATGTTTAAGGTTAAAAATTGAATAAGACTTATTACACGCTTCTTTATTTTAGGATTTTGGGATTTAATTTAGTGTTTAATTTAGATGGTTTAAAATTTTGAGTTTAGGACTTAAGTTTTAGGATTTTAAGGTTAGAGAAATAGATATTAATTTTTAAAAATAATAAATATGTAGGTCTATGTAAATTTTTTACACGTGTATCAAAATATTACTCAAGATGTTTATATTTTCAAGGCAAATATCAAAATTTTAACTGATCATATAAGATATGAGCAACACTAACGTCCTTAACTACCAGATCAATTAGTGGATCTCACATATTGTGTAAACTTTTCTATGTAGTTTGTATAACTTTATCTATTTTAGGGTTTGGATTTTTTAAGTTAAGTTTTTAGGGTTTAAGGTTTAAATAGATATTATTATCTATTTAGTTTACACAATCTTATCTATTTTAGGTTTTAAAATTTATGGTTCTAGGGTTTAAACAGACATGATTTTATAAGCACAATATGTGTATTAAAAATTCAAACAGGGACGAAACTATATAGGGGTGGGAACGACAATCATCTACGCCCTGAAGACTTTCTTTTTTTTCATTTTTTCCCTATTTAAATTTTTTTAATATTGTTTTTATGAATTTGTCTCCATACTTCTAAACATCTATGTTTTGCCCCCTTCAACCTTAAATCCCGACTTCATCCCTAAATTCAAATAGGTAAGATTACACGATCTGTGTATCAATTAATTTTCCTAAAAAGTATATAATAATCTTTAAATAAGTTTTCGCGATCTATGTATCTGATGTTACATGTATCCAACTTTCATCCGAGTCCGAATAACATTAGATATGACATGAATTTTCCATTTTACAGACTCAGGTCATGCAGGTATACAAGCAAGAGTTTACCATAGCTCTGTTTTATAACTTGTGTGCAACAGTTATAGCTATGCCAGTATCTTTAATGGCAGAACCAAACATGAGTTCTTGGAACCCAACACCTACAGTAGTCTTTGTTACTGTCCTATACTCTGTAAGAATTTAATTATTATATACCAATTTCTTTAAGAAAAAGAAAATATTTTTTTATTAATTTTCATATGCCTGTGTAGGGAGTATTTTCTTCCATCAGCTCTTCCGTTCACATCTGGGGGCTTCACTTGAAAGGGCCGGTCTACGTTGTAATTTTCAAGCCATTGGCAATTGCCATGGCTGCTTTCATGAGTGCCATCTTTCTTGCTGATACACTACATCTTGGAAGGTACTAAATTTTGGTTAGATTTTGAATATCGAACCGATATACTACAGTTTACATCAATTTTCGATTTTATCAGGTTTAGAAGAAAACAATAGATTGTGACCAAAATAGAAAAATATAAAGATAGTAACAGTTTTACTAAAAATAATAATTTGGTGACTAAAACAAGAAAACATGAATAGCTTAATGACCAATAATGTTACCCAAGATATAATTGAGGTTTGTTCAGGATTTGTTCCCTTAAATTTTAATTCAAAGAAACTTAGTTTGGTTAGTTTTTTTACCACACAAATTTACTTTATAATCAATTTTTATAGTATAAATAAATAATCGATTTAGGATTTAAAAAATTATCGTAAAGTCATTTCAACATATGAACTTATCTTTCTTGTAAATTTTCGATATTATAATAAATTTCTTATGAATATAGTGATTTTCACGTAAAATCTTGTTATCTTTTGTATTCTATGATTATTATTACTTAATGTTATCGCATAATATAACCCGGATTCGATCTATCTTTCTTTTAGTGTGATCGGAGCAGTTATCTTATCGACGGGATTTTATACTGTGATGTGGGGGAAAGCTAAAGAAGAAAACATGATTGATGATGTCTCTAGCTTAAATAGTTTGGGGAACTTGCACAATAATAATGTCCCTTTATTGCAGGCCTCGAAACGAGACATCGTGTAATATTTATGTTTGATACATATTCAGATATAATTTGTATTTAAATTATACTTATTCATATGTATAAAATGATGATTAGATGAATAGATATATTCATATCTGATATATATTTATATCCTAAATTTCAAGTGGACGTGTTCATTATTCTGTTAGAAGCAAATTAATCGATCAATTAAAATTTATTTTGAGTAATCAGTTGGTTAATTAGGTGTTCGGTCAGTTAGCGAGCTCTTCCGCAGCTCATCGTCGTGACTTTGCCTCGAAAAACAACTTCTTGTTTCTTCCCAAACACCCAATTCACCACCTTTCTTTCTCCAACCATACCTACCTTGATTATCAAGGCACTGATCTCTTCTCTTACTCCCGACAGCAAAAACACGAGTCTCCGACCTATCGAACAGTCTCGTCTTCCTTCCGTGTGCCGCCGCAATAGTTTCATCGATTTTTGGATGTTCCCTTCATCGAGGTGACTTAGAAGACAAGGAATCTGAAGACATTGTTTCTTCATGGTGGATCGGCATTTGAGTTGGAATTGTTGGAAATATGTAATGCTTGAATCCAACACTCTATTTTTATAGGTGATGGTGAAGATAAGGATATTTTACTATCAGTGAATTTTATTTATTTATTTATTTATTTATTATTACTGTTAGTAAATTATTTTCGTGACTAATCATATATAATTTTATTTGAATTTTGTAGATTCAAAATATATGTAAAATATCGGTCACGATAAATTTTGGATCATGATACAAGGATTAAAGTTGCAGACATGATCAAAATAGACAAGGTCTACAAGAATTGTGTTTCTACTTATAAGGTCAGATTATTTAAATCATGATTTATATTACATGAATTTATATTAGAGCCTTTACCTAGTCTATAAGCTTAGAGAGTATGGTTTAGACTAGGTTGTAAAAGAAGGTTAGATGACCTTTTCTAGTAGAAAACTTATCTTGAGTATGCTTAATATTTTTTTTTGTGGGGAATATATATATTAAGTATAACTTTTAAATGACCTAAATGAGGAGAGAAATATCCATAAGAGTTTAATTGGAAAATAGTGAAATGGTTAAAAAAATGCATGTCTAGGATTGGTTTTTTGAAAGATTTGGTATTTAAGTGTGCTTTATGCGCCACCTCTCTTTCTACACCTACCTGGTGCATTACTATGCTCATTATTCCGATTTATGAAATACTATGACTAAATAAATATTCTATACTTAGTGCAGAAGTTAGAATAATAATCTTAATAATTTTTAAGATATATTTCTTTTATTCATAGTAGATGAATATTTCTAGTGGTCTTTTAAGGTAAGAACCTTGTCTAAAATAAAGAGAAAATGATAGACATTAATGCTACTAAAAGATGTTTGTAGCTGTTAAATCTCTTTGAGATCTTTTTTTCAGATAATTAAGAAGAAAGAAAAGATTTGTCTATCTTAGGAGTGTGCAGAAATCTCCATAAAAATTCTCTTTATGGAAAAGATAAAAAGAGTTAGGTCCGATAGAGGTGGTGAGTTTGGATCTAAATTTCTCAAAGAGGTATATGAGACGAATGACATAGTTTATAAAACCTTTTTCCCTTATTTTCCTCAAAAAAACGGTATAGTCAAGAGAAAAAACAAAACTTTAAAAGAGATGATAAATTCATTGTTGATAAGTTCTGAGTTAGCTGATAACATATCGGGGGAAGTCATTCTATTAGTAAATCTTAAACCGAGTACCTCATAAGAAATTAGACTCAACCCCATACAAACTGTGAAAAAGTTATACACCTAACTTGTAATACCTAAAAGTGTGGGTGTGTCTAGCTAAAGTATGTTTTCTTGACTTTAAGAAGTCCACCATCAGTGCCTAAACCGTTGATGTAGTATTTATTGAGTATGCTACCAACACTATCGTATGATATGCTCTAGAGTTTGAGTTAGAGCCTAAAAAAGATAAAAATATCTTTTGGACCAGACTTTGTTACTTCCTTTATTTTTGAGATAAATGATTTAGACAACTTATCAGATCTTATAGCTCAAGTTTCTTGTTAGAAGAGGATCCTAAAACTTATAAAGAAGCTATGAGATCTATTGACGCTAGTTTTTGGAGAAGAGTTATTAATGATAAACTAGAGTCAATAATGTCTAAATCATACTTGGGAATTGGTAGACTTGCCTAAAGGATTTAAACCTATCAGCAACAAATGAGTTCTTAAGAAGAAACTCATACCAGATAGGTCAATCCAGAGTAAGGCCAGACTAGTAGTTATAGGGTTCACTCAAAAATATTAAAGAGTTTGACAGTTGAGATGTCATTTAAACTCGAACCCTTTTTGACTCTAGCACTCATCTCGTTAAAAATAAAGGAAGCTGTGTTTCCCAGGTTTAATATGCTAAAATTATTGAAAGCCTAATGTTCTTAGTGAACTATACTCGACCCGATATTGCCTATGTAATGAGTAGATTAAGTAGATATACTCATAATCCAAGTGGTGAACATTGAACGACTCTTAGACGCTTACTAAAATACCTTAAGGATATTATGTATTGGAAACTCAAATTTGTTGGCTATCCTGTTATTTGAAAGGATGTTGTGACGCCAACTAGGTTTCTGATAGTGATGAGGTAAGCTCTACGAGTAGATATGTTTTCACTTTAGGTGAAGTTGCAATCTCGTGAAAGTCTATCAAGTAGACTTATATTGCACGCTCCATCATAGAGTCAGAGTTTATAACTTTAGACTTAACTAGGCAAGAAACCAAGTGGCTAAAGAATCTTTTAGCAAAGATACCTTTGTGGGGAAAACCGACTTCTTCGATATCTTTATTGTGAGATTCGTAATTTGCGATACATGTGGTTCTAAATCAAGTTTACAATGGTAAGAAGAGACACATTCGCATAAGGTACGAATATGTGAGGCACTTAATAAAGAACGAAGTACTCACCTTAGAGTATGTTAAGTCGGAGATGAATTTGGCTGATCCTACTACCAAAGGATTGAGCAGGAAACAAATTCTGAATTCGTCGAGGGGGATGGGTCTTAAGCCCATTTGTTGAGAGATTCATGGTGGATACCCAACTTAGTTCTCTAAGTTCAATGTGGTTAAACGAAACCATGAAAGAGACTCATAGTGTACATGTCCCTTTACCCAATCCCTATGACGTTTCATGTACATGCTCAGGTTGAGCTTAAATGCTCTTAATAAATTCATAGGCCAAGTTTAGGTGGTCTTAGTGAGAAAGAATTGATGAATTTACCGATTTTGGTTGAATAACTACTCTTAATAAGTTCTTAGACCTATTGCGAAGGACTAATTGAACTTACCGCTCGGAAGGATGAATTTATTTTTAAACTCTTAATAAATTCTATCCAAAGAGGTTGGATTGTTCTATTGAGAAGAACATTATTGAATTTACCGAACAAAGATGTTGAGTTTTTATTCTTAATGATTTCTTAGCCCAGAGTTTGGGTGGTTCATTTAATATGAACTTGAAGAAAGTCACCTTATTTTCTTGTGAGGTTGAGCTTTATACAAAGCTCTTAATTATTTCATAGCCTAATTTTGGGTGGTTTATGTTAAGGTAAACTTGATGAAATAACCTATGTAAGTGAGAAGAGTTAGCCGCCTTCTATGAAAAACGATGGGCTGTTTTTCTAGTACACTTACTAAAATCCCGAGGTAAGATGACTAAATATTTATGTATATACACATCTTCACATCGCGGACTGTGATAATCGAACTTTGTGACATCATGAGGATTCTTTCGCATTAGTGGGGGAATGTTGGAAATATGTAATGCTTGAATCCCACACTCTGTTTTTATAGGTTGTATGAGAGCAGTTCAGTTGATTTAAAATTCTCTTAGAATTTTAAATACTTAACCGAATAGATTTAATAACAAAATATCCGAAATTTAAATGAATATTTTCGGTTATAAAATCTACTATTTTTAGATAGATATTAACAAATTATCTGAGATTTAATTAGATTTTATCTGTTAATAAATCTAATTTTGAATAGATTTTATCCGAAATTTAAATGAATATTTTCGGTTAGCAAATCTATTATTTTTGGATAGATATTATCTGATATTAAATTTAAAATTTAAATTTAAATCAGATTTTATTTGATTCTCGGACAAATTTGCCCCTGCTTTTAACCTATAAATAAGATGTTTTTCTCTCATTTTTAATCATCCCATTTAAAGTTCTTCTGTCTTATTGAAGAGAGAATTAGAGAGCATCATTCTGTTCGACTCCGGTTCCAACGATCATTTCCTCTACAGTCCACTTCAAACTTTGGGTGTACACTGTTTGGAGGACCGTGCTAACCTTCGAGGGACAACCGCCTAAAGTAGCGAGTACACACATCAGGGCGATTTGTTTCTAAAGCACTGGTCTCCATACCACGATACGATCAAATTTTCTATCAGTTCGTTCCTTTAATTTTTCTTGTCATTGCTAACGCCATGTTTTGCAGTCTATTTAACCAACAGGAGGAGGATAACGAGTTTTCTTAATGTTTCAGAAAGTGAGTACTCCATGGTTTTCACTGCAAACAAGACATCGGCCTTCAAACTCGTAGCAGAATCTTATCTCTTCCAGTCTAACAGGAAGCTTGTACTGATTGTTACCTTTGGATGAAATGGATGGCATGTGTTGATCCACGTGTGTGCACCGACACTCCCAACTTCAACCTCACTTTTCTGTCCAGATTTCCTCATCTGTTCTTTGCTTATAGCAGCTTCCGGGGTTGTAGGTCTTATCCTTGCCTCGAAGCTATTCCAAGCAGTGACTAAATCCCCCAAACTCGAAAGCTTAGCATCACAATTTGGAAGAATCGAGAACGGAAAACAACAATCAGGCATGCAGAAGTTGCAGAAAAACTGAAAGTGCTAGAAAACAGTGAAGGGAAGATGGGGTGTAGGGGCTTAGATCAGGTGGACTCATTAGGACTGGTAACAATCAACAACAGATCAAGGTGCACCATCAACTGGCTTGCGAATGCTCTAGTGAAACTCCAACACCAAAGGGAGAGAAATCGAAACGGTTCTCATACAAAAGCTAGCAGATCAGAGCAACATTTCCCTCACCTATGGCTTCCTACACCATATATGGTTTGCAGACAAGTATCAACAAGAGGAGAGAGTAATGGAGAGGAGACATAATGAAACAAATAGTGGAAATGGAACGGTGGAAGTACACTTGTTTAAATCAGAATGTCACAAAGATCATCTTCAAAGACAGTTTGTAACCTCATTCATTGTGTAGCAAAATGCATGATTTGGTAATCAAATAAATACCATATATGTGATTAAATTTACTTGGTTATACATGGTTCTTAAAGTGAAGGGGAAAAGGTACTAAAACGGGAGAAAAGGGGGTACAAAATGCATTCCTAAGCAGGTGTAGCAAAAATGACCTTCAAATCTCTACTTCTCCGAAAAAAAAAATCTGCAAACCGTGTTCAACCTATGCAACCATGGCTACAACCTGCAAATGAAAAGGAAAAACTTAATAATATGGGATATCTCTAAAGTGCTACTAGTATTTGCAGATGCAACTCGATCCTGTTGTACCGTCATGAGAAAACATGCAACGAGAGGATCCCATAAAACTATCACCCAGTGTGTCCCCTCAACCTTTACTCAAGACTTGAGATCATCAGACATTGCAGAAGATATACAATGTGTCGTTAGAATATCTAAAGTTGCAGCCTTTGCTGCCTTGGTCTGTAGAACTACAATCTGCACGGAAAAAATGAGAATCAGCCGAAACAGAAATATTAATATCACAAGTTTGAGTGTGTGTGTGACAGAGAGAACCTGCTGATATTCCAGGTCAAATCTCAAATATTTATCTTTGCAGCTATCAACCATACTGGCTAAGTTCTTTAGATTCTTCACGGGTTTTCCATTGAAAGCAAGAACCTAGATAAAAGGAGGTTAAAGAAAATGTTAGCATGTGTTCTTCAAACATTTAACATAACAAGTATCAGCAATGTCATAAAACGGTTTAACCTGAGTATTGACGATTTCCTCGTATCCAATATTTATGTCAGCCACAAGCACCTTAGTATAAAGAAAAAAGTTGTTAGCAATTAGATCTAAAATGCATGAATGATAAAGGAATCTAAAGTCTAAATACTAACTGCCCTGAACCATACCGTGTTGTTTAAATGATCCCTTCTACTTTTTTCACACCTGAATTAACTCTTGTCCTTTGATTTACTTAAGTACGAGCTTATTTCAAGTAAAAGGTTGATTTATGTTAAGGGCAGGGCTTATAAGGGTATATAAGTTAGAGGTTTATTATGGTACAAAAGGAACATTTAAGTTAAAAGGTTAAAGGCTAAAATACTTTAAAAAGCCCCTAAACTTTACTGCGTTATTTAATAAGCACCTACACATTTTGTACCTAAATAGCCCTTATCCTTTTTTCAGTAACCTCTAAGTCCATTTTAGTCCATGTTTGGAGTTCATGGTCCCCCCCCCCCCAACAATGTCATCTCGAAGATTCGAACATGGGTTCTACTCTTCACGGATAAACCTTACCACAGCACCCAACACTTGTAGGTATAAGCAATTATCCTTTGATTTGTACATAAGTTAGCCCGTATATCAAGTGAAAGGTTGGTTCACGTTAATGGCAGAGCTTATTTGGATATAAGTTTAGTCAGGTACTCAAAAAGTATAAGGTGTGTATCTAAAAAAAGTAATTAAGTTTAGGGCTTTTGAAATATTATAGCAAAAAACTAAATGTGTTACACCAAACAATTAATGTGTAATGTAAATATTCTTAAATGTTATCTTGGTAACATGAGAAACAACAGACCTGCGAAACTACAACAAGCTGTTCATCTGTAGACTGTGACATTGCATGCAGATGCTTATCCAATAATTTGACTGGTGCATCAAATTCATAATCCTTCCCATACTATTGATGAGAGAAACATGGAAGTTAGAAAGCATACCATACCACTCAAACAGAAATCATAAAATCATAATCGATCTCCAGTGTACACTAAAAAGATGGAATCACAGTAGTTACAGCAGTGGATGGGAATGAACATGTGACGTAAGTTTTAGACCACAAAAAATGGGTATATTTGCTTTGGGATAATAGACGAAGTGTTTCTATATGTTTTACCAAATAAAAAAACATAACAAATAATTAATGCAAAGTGTTGATGTAAAGGAAGAGAACAGAAGTTTAGCAAAGATCCTCCCCAATTCTGAGCAAAATATCAAGAATCTTTAGCTATATGTGACAATAGACAATGTGATTTAGAAAATTAGTAAATAATAACACACAAGACATACTACATATATATTACACAAAGACAAGAAACAAAAAACAAATTAAAGAAAGAGTTCATAATGCATTTAAACAATTGCCAAAATTACTAAATGTTGCTAAAATAGGTTGGAAACGGGGAACAAGAACATGCATAAAGAGAGAGAGAGAGAGAGAGAGAGAGTATGCACCTCAGACCGCAAGTATGGAACAGTTACAGCAGTGAAAACAAATCCAGCAATAATGTAGTAAGAAGGAGGTTTCCCACTGTTGTGTGCAGGGATGAGCTTCTTGTGAGTTGCGAGTTTTATGTCATATGAAAGTATCTTCGAATCACGGAGTACTTTAACTGATGCATTGTCCCCGGTATACTTCTGAGAAACAAGATAACTGAAACCTATGCGCTCCCCGTGCCTGAATGGAACTGTTTTTCACCATGTCAAGGAAAAATAAAACAAGAGAAAAGGTAGGGATAATTTCCCCTGATGACAGAAAAATAGCACCACAACACATGAAGGAACCAAACATTAACAAACAGCAGGAGTTAAATTTGTAAGAATTATCCATTGCACTTTTGACTTTTTGGTCAAAACTAATTTGCAAAGCATTACACAACCAGCATTCAGCGACAGCCCAAGCTGATACAACTAAACCCCAAACTGTAAAACCTTTTAATTGTAGAGAAAACTGCAGAACAACAAAACTCATGATTAAATTGGACAATGAATTGAAACCAACAGAGAGGACATGAATAATTGATGTTAGAGTTTTATGAACCATGATTGCTAAGGAAATATCTCCTGATGTTTATAAAATTAGGCCCTATTGCATTACATAAAAATCGAAATCCATTAGCCACTAAAACTACCTCAACTACCAATGATCACTGCCAGAAGGACACCCTACAAAAATATATGGATTTAATCTATAACTAAAAATAGAACAATACTCACCATTTTCAGTAGTTAGTTCAAAAAAGAGGCAAAAACATTTGAACTTCAAACTCCAAGAACAATATAGTGTTAATGCAGAATTACTTGGGCACCACACAAAATATGCATATATAACTAATACATACATCATTCTTTGACGAATGTAATAGGGAGAGAGGGAGTAGCTTACCCGTCCCATCATTAGCAACTTTTACCCCGTCAAAACTAAGAATAATATCAGATGGCTTCATAAGATGAGATTCTGGAGCTGTGGGCTCAATTCTCCTAATAAGGACCCCCTTCTGATCTGGTTTCATCCCCATTGCCAGGCGCAAATCAGGATTTTCCATCTTTTGCCACTCAATACCCAGGACTGGGAAGCCTGAAATATATATGACAAAGACAAGAATGTGAATTCAAGCACATCAGGTATCTCCAAAGTCAAACTTTCTAATTTGAATAAAAAGCAAGAAGAAAGAGAAACAAAATGAGTGGTTTAAATAAAAGAGCACGTATTGGAATAATACCTGTATACGCTCCATTCTTTTCATAATCCTGAATGAAGTGCATTATAACTGGGGTAGGTATGACATACCCAATGTTTTCCGCATCTTCATGTTTCAAAGATTGGAAGGCAATACCAACACATTTGCCCTTATCATTGAAGGCAGGCCCGCCAGAATTTCCAGAGTTTATAGCCGCATCTATCTACAGAACGATATCAATTTCAATAGGTTTATACACATGCCAAATAACAATGTCAAACTGCTAGAAGCTGGAACTATTTCACAACCTGTAGTCCTAAAAGTTCAGTTGATCCATGAACATAAGAGAGTATCTCGATACGCGATACGACGCCACTAGTAACAGAGATTGTGTCACCTCCAATTGGGTAGCCCACAACAGTTACAGCATCTTGGAGTGCAGGCAAATCACCGAAATCCAGAGGTGAAACACCTTCCCAGAACTCATCATCTTCAACTGTTAACATTGCTGAAGCATCCAAAAACAAGAAAAATTTATAAGTCAGTAAACTCAAGCATTTCCTTTATCAATCAATACCCATTTTCTTACAAACATATTATATAAATCAAGTTTCCCTTCAAAACACAAGCAACAATCTTTCAAAGCAGTAGCATAAATTATGAAAACATACTGAGATGAACTATTTACACATTTCAATCTAAAAATTAGCGATTTGCTCTAACCCTATACATACTTACGCGTGGTTTAAAACAAGAAAATCAATAATTTATCCTCATCTCTTTGCATGCAATAAGATTGCATAACTCGAACTTCAGTTACTTCACTATTCCCAGAAGGAGATGGAAAAGAAGCCCAAAAACTATAAAAGAGCCTAATCACACCATTTTCTACCCATTTCAGTACTCTTAGAATCAACCCACTTAAATTTCCTCCAAACCCCAAACCCATCCCTCTATCCAACAAAAATATGATGAAACTCTCACATGACTGATTCAGAAAGATTTAAAAAAGAACCATAAAAAATGTCCAAATTTCCCTTACCAATATCACATTCAGTCCCAATAGCAAGAACAGTAGCCAGATACTTGGTATCAGACCCTCTTTTCTTCAACTTCACTTGAGTATAATGTTCCACGGAATGAGCATTTGTTAACACTCTTTTTCCTCCGATTATAAACCCACTGCTGCTTGAAGAATACTGTCTTTTCCTCTGCCATGGCAGCGAATAATTTGGCTCCGTGTGAACGCAGAACACCTTCACAACCGCATCCATCTCTGGAACCACCCTCGCCGCAGCGCTCTCCCAATTCACCACCGGAAGCGTAGGCGGCTCCAACACCACTCCCCCATTTTGATAAGGTCTCCGTTCGGGTGACACCGCCACGTGAGGCTCCGTATCCTCCGTGTGCCCCAACCCAGACTTCCTTTGTCTCCCCCGGCCCCGCCGCTTCGGTGGCTTGTTTTCGACGTCATTTTCGGCAGCAGTGGCCGATACCACGTTGTTTTCAGCGATAAATCCATCATTTTGGGCGGCGTTTGTGTATTCTAAGTCCGTGGCTTCTGTAGTTGAAGCCGAAGCTTTTGGTTCCCGGCCTCTTTTTCTAGTTTTCACCATTGGATTTTGGGTTTTGAAGGGATTTAGGGTTTTAGAATAGGGTTTTTGACATGGAGATTGTCAGTTTATGGTACGGTATACTTTGCTTTCGGCTGCGTTTTGAAGCAGAGGCAAATATAGGTAGGGAAATGAAATGAAAAGAAATGATGAATTTGGGCCCATGTTGGGCTTTCATGGTTTGAAATATGGACCTTTAGGCCCAATTAAATGTGCTTGTTTAAATTAGGTTAGTCAAGATGCAACCACGTGGATCAGTGTAAGTTCTAATTCAATTGAGTTTGTCGAATTTTAATCAAATTTATTAATTAATATATTATAATTTTATGATTTAATTTATTAATTTTATCTAAGAAATCCATTAAGTGTTTCATCTCATTAAATTTTATGATTTAAATTATTAATTTTATCTAAGAAATACATCAAGTGTTTCTTGAAAGGCACGATTGGGGTTTTGGCTTATCCAAACTCGACCTGGACATAAATATCTTAAATCTGATTCCGATTTGAATATTTTTTAAAAAAAAATTGACCCAATAATAAATATCTTAAACTCGACCTTGACTGACCTATAAAATATAATTTTAGGGACTTAATTATAAAAATAATAATTTTAAGGGATATAATTATAAAATGTTATAATTTTAGGGACTACATTATAAATAAAAAATAATTTTAAGACCAAATTATAAAAAATAAAGATAGAGAAATATTTTATAAATATCTTAAAATTTTAAGAAAAATACATAATTAACTTCGGATTGAATCGGATAAGATATTTTACGTCCTAAACTCGAACTTAACTCGATCTCTCTTGATTGTTTCATGTTTTGTTTCAGTTTCAGCTGACTTCCGGTGGTGGCAAGCTGAGGAAGTAGCTGGTATGCCAAGTATTTGTTGGAAATCCTTTGGAGACCCAAACATGTCGGAAGCTGAGACATTCTCCGGTGTTAAGTCGTTAAGTTTCGGAACAGAGGTGGTGATAAAGGAATTTGAGAGTTTCCAACAATGTTTCAAGGAACTCATCTTGTAAATAGACTACAGGGACCAAGTTTTAACAGTGTTACAGTTTACTACTGAAACTATTTAAGGCCTGTTCGGCACGACTTTTTCGACGAATTTTTGATTGTCGAACGAAAAAACTGTATCAAACACTTTAAACGAGTGATTTTACACCTGATTTAGTTCTAAACCGACGTTTCGTGAAAAAAAAAAACTACTAAATTTTTTTAGTTTTTCTCTAAATGATTGTTCTCACTAGGTCTGTAAATGAGACAAGATAGATCGCGAGTTACTCGAGTTCGACTCGGTCAAAACTCGGTCAAAACTCAACTTGATTGAACTCGACTATGAGATTAGAAATATAGGGTGTACAAAATTACAACACTTTACGGGATACAAAGTTAAATTATCAATAAAAAATATAAAAAATAAATAATTTTTTAAGGGGTACGACTACACTCCAACACTCTCCTAGATTCATCCCTGCATAATAAAATTTGAAACTTTATTAATAAAAACAACTTTCGAATTCCGATTTCTGCAATCTCTTATCTAGCCTTGTTCTCAAAATAAAGAGCTCTCTTTCAAGGTACAACTTTATGCTCCTTGGAAACATGAGTTGAATAATGATATTTTACATACAAGGAAACGTTTCTTTATCAATTGGGTCATTATTGGTGTGATATTTCATGCGATGTTACTCGAACTTAAGTGTAAGTATCAAATATCGATTGATATATCATTGAATAAAAGTTTCGAACTCGAATAATTCTCCGATTACCCCTTTATCAAGTCAAAAGACACAGGAAGGATAAATGATTAGAGCCTGGAATTGTTTAAAATATCACCAAATATCTGCAATTATGAAGGCAAAGAGGGGCAGCCATTGTTTGAATCATGACCAACCATTTGCATCAGGAGTTTCCAATCCAAACTCTGCTAAAGAAAGGAGACATCTTACCAAACAGGGATAGAGTGTCGACAAAAAACAGAACTAGTCTTGCATTGTGTTCTTATCTTAATACCATACCCTTCCCATTCCTCTATCATCCAACTGCAACCTTTTCCAACACCTTTTCAGCCTAGTTGTCTTCTAATCACCATCTTTTTTTTTTACTTCAGGAACACCTTCTCATGAACCCAATTTTCTTCGTTTATAGCAATTTAATTCATTATATTATTCGGATTTAAGTGTAACTCTTGAACATGCGTTTCTTTTTAACGTGAGTACATGTGTAAAACTTAATTACTTTCACACATTTATACTGTGTAAAACTCAATCATTTTTATACATTTTTTGACCTCGATTTTTACGGTTACAAGTTTTCCTTCTAATGTTTTCCCATACATTTAAAAACTCATATCACCATGCATAATTACAGAGACGGAACTACCGAACTATGTAGGATGTGAGAGGGCTATTGTCCCTCTCAAATTTTTTGTATAATTGTGCTTTTAGTCCTTTTTCGTTTAAATGTTAATTAAATAAGGCTTTTCCCTCTTTTAATTTTTAAATTTAAAGGCTTAATAGACTCTTGATCCTCCCAACATAAATCCTAACTCCATCCCTGTGCATCTGAATATGACTCGAACATAAATACTTTGTAGAACTTAACATTAGTGCACAAACTATCTAGCCTTATCGGTAAAAGAACGGTTGTTGTTCTTAGAGGATACAGGTTTGAGCACCAGTGTTGTGTCAGCTAATTGAGCGATCAATGTAGAACTTAATTACTTTTACGCATTTACATTGTGTAGAACACAATTGATTTTATACATTTTTAGACCTCGATTTTTACAGTTACGCAAAAGTTTTCCTACTAATGTTTTCCATACATTTTTTACCCCGGTTACCCTCCTAAAGTTTTTGGTATAATTATATTTTTAGGTCCTTTTAGTTAAATAAAGCTTTTATCTCTCTCAATTTTTAAATTTAAAGGCTTAATAGACTCTTGCTCCTCCCAACATTGAGTATTAGCTGCGTATCTGAATATGACTTGAACGTAAATACTTTGAAAAACCAAATGTTAAATTCAAGTTCCAACCCCATTCCCTCACCCAGCTAAACTTATTCTTATCCATGGAACACCAAAGCTAAGCCACAACACTAAAAGTAGATTTTCCTAGTGTTGTTTTTTGTTCAGGACACAGAGATATAAATGCTGGGGTTTGTTTACTTCCATAATTCATCTCAGTGACAGACAATCAGCAAATGTTCTTTGTCGGCAGCTGGTAATGCACATATTGAATTCCTCCCTTGGTCTTGTGGGGTTCAGGATATGCAGTTTGTTTGTTATTACAGATTGATTGGTCCACCATTTTTAACCATTTCTACAGCTTCTGGTTAAGCAATGCTTAACCATACAGTGGTTGGTCCACAATTGATGAACTCATGGAAACTCTGCAAAGAAAAAAAACAAATGAATACTATGATTTCAAGTGTTAGTTTGCAATGACAGAAGAGATCACATATTGATTTTGATTACTATTAGAGTATCTATTTTGAGCATTATGTGAACCTTATGTGATTAGATGCTCGATTCGAGTCTATTCGATTTAATGTCTTTAAACACAAGGACGGAGCCAGAATTTGGGTTGAAGGAGCAAAACATAAATGTTTAAAAGTAAGGGGCATATTCATAAAAAAATTTAAAATAATTTAAATAGGGGGACAAAAGTAAAAAAAAAATCTTCGGGAGGGGGTGATTGCCCTACCCCACATGGATGTCGTTTCGTCCCTGT
This sequence comes from Abelmoschus esculentus, assembly GCA_035048815.1. Taxonomy (NCBI): domain Eukaryota; kingdom Viridiplantae; phylum Streptophyta; class Magnoliopsida; order Malvales; family Malvaceae; genus Abelmoschus; species Abelmoschus esculentus. The sequence continues at coordinate 1,770,957 of JAUCBN010000026.1, read as the reverse complement.
TCAGACATGAAAATAGCAACTAGGGCAATTAGGAGTAAATGATCCAAGCTTGAATGAACAAGGTTATATTTGTGTTGGTTAATTTAAGGGGTTCATGTTTGCGAACATGTTCGTTTATATGTTTTTCATAAAATGGTGAAATCACACCAGTAGTCATTAAGCTCCCTAGATTTTATAGTTTGGACTTCAAATTTCACTATATCTTCAATTTAGTCTCTACCTTTACCAATATTTAAAATATAAAAAGAAAAAGAAAATGAGAACCGAATAAACAAGTTTAATTATGAATATAAACGAACTGAACACATCTATGTTCATGTTCATTCATTTATTAAAAGTTTTGTTCATACTCGTTTCTCTAATTTAATAAACGAATGTTATACAAACAATTCACGTTCCCGAAGAATTTTTCACTTTTATCCCTTATTTTAATTTTTAAAAAAATATATTTTTTATGAATTTACCCCCTTCAAACATTTACGTTTTGCCCCATCAATCACAAATCATGATTTTGTCCCTGCGTACAGTTTGTCGAACGCTTTGTTCATTTACACCCCTAATAATAACTCAATCCTAAATCCTAATTTCATCCATGCGCACAGTTCGTCGAACACTTTATTTATTTACGCCTCTAATAATAACATAAAAGAAGAATTCATATACTAATATCCGACACTCAAGCTTGAGTAACCCACATTCATTTCATTCATTATTAATGATTCCCATATATAATATTATGTAAAGACAACAGATCTTGAAAAACTGATCTTACTGACATGGAATACTAGAAAATACATTTCCTCAGATACACTGTAACAATATATATATATATATATATGTCTGTATATGTATATATGTTGTTGACATTATACAAAATTTCAGTGTCCAGCCATGTCCAGGGTAGCTAATAGGTGATGGGTCACATGGGAGTTGTAGAAGTGTACATCCAGCCATGTGAGAGTCCATCCCAAGTGTCAAATATCTCTACCCATGTTCCTGTGCTTGCTTCTTAGCTGCTCAAGATGAGCCTCCTTGAGTTGCAAATGCTTGGTTGATAGGACACATGGTCATATTAACACATCAAGTTTGGCATACCCCATTTGATTTCTTTATACATTACATTTAGATTTTAGTGAAAAATAGGTATCCATATTTTGAAATATATATTAAACTATATTTAATTTTTAAAAAATAAAATCTAAATCATTAACAATGAACCCTAAATCTTACGTACTAACCCTAAACCCCAAATTTTAAAACATTCATATTAAAATCCTAAAACTTAAACCTTAAACAGATATTTATCCCCTAAAATTTAGAGGGTTGTGTAATGTACATGTATCAAAGTTTTCCCTTTTTAACATTAGAGTTGTTATTTGGGGTAACTATTTTATACATTAACCACGTAAATTAAAAGTTTTACAAATATCTTTGTTTTAGGGTTTAGGGATTTAGTTTAGAGTGTTGGGTATAGAGATTTAGGGTTAAGTTTAGGTGTTAGAATTTTGGGTTGCGACTAAAATTTAAGATTTAGGGTTAGAATACTAAAATTATAATCTTAAATTTTAATGATAAACCCTAAATTACCAAACTCTGAACCATTAACTTCATAAACCCTAAACCCTAATATCAATCCATAAATACTAACCATTATACCTAATTTTTTTAACCGAATACTTGAACCATAAAAATAAGTCGTTTATAATTTTCATTGTCAGTATATTGAATATAAATACTTCTAAACTTTAGTATAAACCCCTAGATCTACTCATGAAAAAAGTTTTCACCTCCTCTTAATATCATAATCCTAAAGAGAACATATGTTCAAGTTATTTTTTCAAAAATAATATTATTAGAAAGGATAACTTCGAACTTTAAATACGAAGATAAAAAATAAAAGATAAAAGTTATACAAAGTAAATTTATTATTTTTCTAACTGTTTACAACTTGTGGTAAAAATCCAACTGTAAATAACTGACAAAACTGGAATCTAGGAGTGTTGATTAATGAATAATATCCTAAAGTCCCCACACAAGGGTTGTCAGTGTTAGGCTCACATGGGGTAACCTGAAACTTTTAACTCCTTTGGACCCCACAACCACTAAATGCTGCCCTTTCATGAAACCCACTTCTTGTGCTTATTAAATTTTTTAGATAAATAAAATTTTATTTATTCAAATAATTATAGAGAATATAAAATTGTAAAAAATTTAATAAAAATAACTCGATATATATCAATAAAAGAAAACATCTACATACTTTTTTTGAACAAGCTAATAGTGATTATAATAGTATCAATTTTAGAATATTATCTCTATCATTTGACATTGATCGCTCAATCACTCTACTGACATCGCTAGTGCTCGAACCCGTAACCTCTAAGAAGAATAACCATTCCATTAACCACTAATTAGCAGCTACGTATTTATCATTGGATATTCATAATTTATCATTTTTTATCTTTATATCATTCTTAACAATGTAAAGGTTTTTAGTGGATGAGCGCACACCTTTTTCATACAAACGTCCATTTCTCGCTTACTAAATATGGTAGTTAAAATTATACTAAACTAATCTGTAAAATATAATCAAAAAAGGCTAATCCAACGGTTAGAAACAAACTATAAACCACAAACTTATGTTATCAAAAAGCTATAAAGAGGTTGAGAAAGAGCAACTCCCGAATAAATGGTCTCTAGATTCAGCAACTTCTTCGCACAACAAGCATAAGGTGCCAATTTGGCAACCCTATCTCTCAAGCCTGCATTGTCAGGGATGGAGCCATGTTGATGGTAGGAGGGGATCTTGGCCTTCTGATTTTTTTTGATATAATTACATTTAAGATCCTTTTTAGTTTAAATAATAATAAAATAAGGTTTTTCTCTTCTCAAATTTTAGATTTAAAGGCTTAATAGACCTTTGTCCCTTCCAAATTTTAAATTTAAAGGCTTAATAGACTTTTGCCCCTCCCAATGTTCAATCATAGCTCGATCCCTGTACATTATTAAGCATTTTATATTGTTAGGGTAAAATTATATATTTTCAGTTTTTAATAAAAGGTCAAAAGGGTAATTATCTGATGCATTATTAGTAGAATTTTTTTTACAATCGAACTTTTAAAATTGCTGCATATCTCTTTTTGGAGTCTTAAATCTACCTATTAATTTTTAAATTCTAAATTTTAAATGAAAAAATCTATTTTTAAATCATAAAACCTAAATCATAATACTGAAACTCTAACATCTAAACCCTAAAAATTATGTATTTGTGAAAAATCACCGACAATGCATAAAATATTTGTGGCGACCATTTAAAACCGAAACGTGTGAAAAATAGTCTGGCGAGTGAATTTTGTAAAAATCGATTTAATTGCTTTTAATTGTGAAAAAACCAAATTTTATTGAAAAAAGAAAAAAAACATTTTGAATTTTAAAATTAATTTGGAGTCGTCACCGGCCACTTTGGTAGGCCGGACACCATAAAATAAAACAGAGATTCATTTTAAAAACATTTGGGTTCGGGAGTCGCTTACGCGTAAGGACGACCCTTACGAGCACCCGAAAATCGGTACCTTTTAATTACACGTGGTATTTCGGTATTTTAAATAATAATATTAATTTAATTTGTCATTAACAAATAAATATCGCTCAAATAAGAATATCCTTTTGGATAAAAAGATATATTTCTTTTAAATACGAGCTTTGAATAAGACGTCCTAAAATAGGAAACCTTGACTCGTATTTAAAGAAATATAAATTTTGACCCAAAAGGTATTAAATGCATGACCAGTTATTATCTTGTCAATTTTAAGTTCTAACCTAAAAAGGCTCCATCAATTTAAATATTTAATCCTATTAAATTATTAATTTCACCGGGTGTATTATGATAACATCCGAATGCACGGACACTACCATTTCGACACCAAACAAAATTAATAATTCTATTGGTGCTACTAATTTTTACCTAATTAATTTTATTAAATTCTAACATTAAAATATTTATCATTTTCTACGTTTCGATGACGCGCCGAATACGATACCGAAGTACACTCTTGGTCAACATAATGCCATTTCATAATACTGACCACTTAGTATATCTAAGGTATAAGATTAGAACGTCATCGTTACTAAATTATTTTAATTAAAGTGACTAACCCTAAAAAGGCTCTAATTTAGTGACTAACCCTAAAAAGGCTCTAATTTAATTAACTAGGTGTAAATTACGTGATTCCTAAACAAATATACTATATGATTTTAAAATATGCAAAATAAATAAAATAAATAAAGCATTAAATATAACAACAAAAAAATTAAGTTATTTTTTATTAGAGACATAAATGTTAAAATATAACATAGGGGAAACTAAAACTAATATACATACACATATACACACGAGCCTTAAGTTACTAATTATGGTCTCATAACTTAAATACTTAGTCAAATGACTGCTCCTAAAAGAAACATGAAAGAATATAAGGTAACAAACAAACAAAAAAAGCAAATTACATAATTATTAACATGAACGAATAACATCATATAAAAAAGAAACAAATAATAAATATTACTATGAATAAAAGGTATTATTATTATTATTATTATTAAATTTTTAATTTAAATTTTTATTTATCTTTTATTTATTTTTATTATTATTATCTATTTAATATTTACCTAGGCCCAGACGAAATTCGGGCTCTACAATATTTCTCCTTTTTAAAATAAAAATGTTTACATTTTTAAAAATTCAAAAAAAATATAAAAGTATCAAAGAATTTTCGTCTATAAACATTGAGTCGACATTAAGAAATTTGAAAAAAAACTCGATAAAACTTAATTACAATCGAAAGTTTAATGACCATATTTTAATATATTGTATCTGAGGGATGAAATGTAGTTAATACTTATTACACGCTTAATAACAAAATGATCTGATTGTTAACAATCAACAATAGGGACCAAATTGCAACAATTTGAAAATCACGACCTGATTATAAACTCATAATGTAATATTTTAAGAGTATTGTTCAGTTAGGGTAAATAACACCAAAAGGTACTTTATTAGTAGTAAGTTTACAATTGAGTTACTATATTTCAAAAAATTACAACTAGATCACTTAGTTATTTGATTGTAACAATTAGATTACCATGTCATTAAATCTCAAATAGATATTAAATTTCTATTTTAATCATTTAATTATTAGTAAATTTAATTTTGGTCACTTAACTTTCGGTTGTGAGCCAACTTTTTTGGGTTTTTTTCTAATTTCTTACAAGCTGGTAGTGACGGAACTACCTCTGAAGATTTTTTTTACTTTTGTCCCACTATTTAAATTCTTTTAAAAATTAATTTTTTATGAATTTGTCCCTCTACTTTTAAGCATTTATGCTTTGCCCCTCAACCTCAAATCCTGACTCCGTCTCTACAAGTTAGTGCAGGATCAAATCCTTGTTGTCTTAGTATTCTTCTTAAGCAATTTTGAATTTTTTTGAGTCATCCCAATAAAACGAAAAAAAAAATTTAAAAATATTCGAATTTAAATAATTTATTTATAAATTATATAAATTATCAAAATAAATATTACCATAAAATCAGATCCGATGCTAAACTAATAAAAGCAATTTTATTCCCAATTAGGGGTGTAAATGAACAGGGTGTTCGACGAGCTACTCGTGAACCATTCGTATAATGTTTGTTTATGTTCGTTTATTAAGTTAAATAAACGAGTATGGACAGATATTTTTATGTTCGATTAATAAACGAACGAACACGAACATAAAGTGCGTTCGGCTCGTTTATGTTCACGAACAAACTTGTTTATGTTCGTTTATAAGCTCATTTATATACTCAGGCTTATTTATGTTCTTTTATATACAAACTCTAAACAAACATGTTCATGAACACTAAACGAATATATTCGTGAACGCTAAATAAAAAAGTTGATGAATAAAAACGAACTCGTTCGCGAACGCTTAACGAACATATTCACGAACGTTAAACGAACAAATTATCGAACTAATAAACGAACACGTTCGTGAACGTTAAACGAACACATTCGTGAAGATTAAACGAACTGAGCCCGAACACGACAAAAAATAAACGAACCAAGCTTGAACATACCATTGAAAATTTAAATGAACACGAACAGAGTTTGAGCACCTTCAAAAATAAATAAACAAACATGAATATACCCTTATCCATTCAAGCTCGGTTCGTTTACCCCCTATTCTAACAATCCTGCCGCCATAATATTTAATTCCAATTTTCTGTCATAAAAACAGGAAGGAATCATGTAATAGATTTGGATATTCCTTTATAAGATTCCCTACTAAGAAGTAAGAACTTAGAATTTTATAAAGGTGTAATTCTAAATTTAATCCTTAAACATTTTGTTAATTTGATTTTTTTCCTACTAAAGTTATCATACGTTGATATTTTTAGTTATTTTTAAAATTGAATTTATATTTTTAAAATATTTTAATTAATTTAAAATCATAAAATTTATATTTAAAAACTAATTGATTGAAGAATTTCAAAATATATTTTTTATATTTTAAACATTAATAAATTTTAAAACTCAACCTGATTCGACCGACATAAATATTTTTTTTATTTTTATGTGATAAATTAAGGAGTTAATTTAAAAAAAATCATATAAAAGATAACAATAATAATTCTATTTTTGTTAGATAAAATAGAGTGATAACTGAAAAATATACTATAAAAATATTATAATAATTATCTCTAAATATTTAGAATAAAATTTAACTAATATTTCAGTTCGTTTATTTTTTAAAACCTAATTTCAAACCTAATTTTTTTTTAAAAAAAACTCGATCATATTAAATCGGATCAAAATCTAACCTTATCTGATCAAGTCGGCACCTTATCTGCAATCAAATTTGTCGCCACATCGCCAATGGGATCGGGAATAGAATTCGAATATATTCTTTTTATGTTTTTTATGTTCTATTAATAATTTTATATTATATATATTATAAATAATACACGTGACATAATATTATTATTGAATCATGTAAAAAAATAAATAAATTTTATTCCGATAATATTTTAATTTAAGTTTTTTAAAACAGAAAAATGTTTCATCTCTACCCAAAATTGATAATTTATCTTGGATCTTGGTCGTGGTTACATAAATTTATTGACTTTACCTCTGATTAACGTGACAATCTAATGTATTTTATTATTAATGTGATACTAATTTATTGATCTTTCCGATATAATTTATTTTGTTGACAACGTTAAAATTTTAATAATTAACATTATTTAAATAATTTTAACGTCTAATTCCGCTAAATTAATCGAATTCGATTTTAAAATATTTACTTATCTGATGCCATAAGTTTCGGCATAGACCAGGAGAAACATACACCAGGAGATTTGCAGATATGAATAAAAATATATTGAAGCTTTATTTGACTTTTGAGCATTTAATGTAGGAAGACGGCTTTAAAATGGAAGAACAAAAGGTTCAGGTGGAGATGGTGAAGTTCATATATATATATATATATATATATATATATAACTGGGGAAAAGTTTTGGGTTAGAATGGGTGAGTTTAAGAGTCAATTCGACTCGAAAAAATAAATAACTCGATTCGACTCGAGGCGAAAATATTAGATTCTTTTTAACTCGACTCGAAAAAAATTCAAATAAAGTTAGAGTTGTAAAATGAAAATTCGAATAACTCGAATAACTTAAAATTTTTAGTAATTAAAGGATTAATTTTTAAGTTTGAGACGAGCCTATCAATTTTTTATGATATATGTACATTGATATATAAATATATAAAGAAATCTTGCTACATATGAAAAAATATATATACATATCTTATATGATTAGAGAAAATCGTTTAAATTGGAATCACATCATACTATAACATGATAAACAATAATAATTAATTATTTATAAGAACTCGAAAACTCGACTCAAATTTCTTAAACTTGACTCGAACCTAAAAATTTCAAATAAAGTTTGAGTTGTAAAATATGACTCATCAACTCGAATAACTCAAAATTTTTTGACTCAACTCGATCGAATACTCACTCCAATCTATTAGGATAAAATATCGAGGGGTTGTAGTGAGATTATCAATATATTTTTTTATCTTAACTAGTAGTCGAGAGTTCGATTCTCATCGTGCGTATGAAGCAAATTTAAAACTTGTGGTCATCTTATGCTTATATATATAAGATAATAGGACGCACATGAACGGTTTAAAGATTTTGGGGTCCTATATAATTTATTAAAACGAGACTATTATTTTATTAAAAATATTACTATCTTCAAAGACTTTGGGAGTCTTGAGTATTTTATTCAAAAATATATAAGTTTTTTCTTTAAAATTTTTTTAATAAAAAATATTATTAGATTATGTTTTTGATCAACAAAAATTTAAATATTAAACATCTTCAGTTTTTCATCTAAAATTTAATATTTTTATGTTTTAAGTTTTAGATAATTATATATATATATTTATAATTATATATTTTTATTTTTTATAAATATTTAATTTAATTTCTTTATTTTTAAACTCCTCACTTTTAGGTTCATGTACGATCACTCTTACTGCATCTATCTAAAACCTCATTAAGAATACGAAAGAATTTGTCACTAAATTCGCTCTAGTGGACACCTTCGGAAAAAGTTTAGATTTTGAATCTATACTACGAAAATAAAAAAGAAAAAGAAAATTAAAAAAATATTTTATAATAAATCTTCATAATATTCGATTTAAATTAATTAACCAAATATGAGTATCATATAAAAAGCTTTAAAAGTGAAGAATGGGTACTTGATTTATAAGGTATAGCCAGCTAGGGTTGAGATTTTAATAAGACTTAGAGCGTAGATCTCAATGATACCGCATCGATCTTTGATTAAATATGTCGATAATTTAATATTATACATATCATTAATACTCGATAAAAAGGAAACGGAATAATTATTGGTTAAATGATAGTAATTAAAAAATAACTATTAAAAATAATAAAATAATATTTTTATATTTAATTTACGAAAATTATTACTAAAAAGTATTATTTTATATTCTAATGTTAATTATTTTTTCTTAAATAATAAGAATATAATTTATTTTATTTTATTAGGCATTACATATTTTTATGATTTTATCAATATTTTCCTTACGATAATGGATTCTGTTTCTATTGATCTTTTATTATATTTTAATTAAGTGTGTAGTTATTTATAAAATAAATTTATTAAATATTTTTGTTAATATATAAATAAAATTGTATATATTTAATTAATATTATAATATTTAATATATATTAATATTTATTTATGATATTTCTAAAATATAAATATTGATATTTTAATATATAAATTGATTTGAAAATTCACTTCAGCCAATATATTAATATATTTAATTATTAGGTTGCTAAAATATAAATACTAAAATAATTTTATATTAGTGTAAACAAATCCTAAAATATCAATAGTAGATTAGTTGTAAATCCCTCCTTATATACGAAAATATTATACACATTTTTATATAAGATTACATATATATATATATATATACTATAAAATATAATTTTAAAAATTTTACAATGGACGTCGAATTTCATTAATGTTAAAAATTATTGAATACTATTAAAATAATTAATAAAAAATAAAAATTTCAAAGATTCAACATACAATTAATAAAAGAGCGATAAACTCTAAAATTAAATAATTTTATCATTAAACTCTAAAAAATAACTTTTAACTTTAAGCCTTAAATCTTAAATTTTAAATCATAAAATCTAAACTCTTAAACTTTAAACTATATATCAAAATCTTAATATCTCTTATGTGATGTGTATAAAAAAATTATTTTAATTTACGATATTATAATAAACTTTAATTTAAGGGGTAAGATTAATTTACACAGTCTAACGAATGAGTGGATGCAAGGACATAACCATGTATAGGGTGGGAGGATCGATTACCTTCCCAAATTTTTTTGGTATAATTATATTTTTAGCCTCTTTTAGTTTAAATGTTAATTAAATAAGAGTTTCCGCCCCTCCAATTTTTAAATTTAAAGGTTTAATAAACACTTGCCCCTTCCAATTAGGGGTGTTTAATGAGTTGAGCAGCTCGTGAGTTGCTCGAACTCGACTTGGTCAAAACTCGATAAATAATCGACTCGGATTAGCTCAACTCGAACTTGACTCGATACCTTAACGAGTTGAATCGAGCAAAGTCTAACTCAACTCGATAAGTTCGCGAACAACTCGTTAATTTTTTAAAATATTACAAGTCGTTAATTTTTTAATAATTATTTTTAAGTAATTTTATTTAAAAAATAAATTTAAATAATAATTTTTAATGTTTGAATTATTACTTTAATTTTAATAAGTTAGTTTGATGTATTTATGAAATGTTACTTTTGAATTTAGACTTTAAAAATATTTTATACACTTGCTTTTTGATGTTTTTGGTTAAATTTGTTAATTTAATATTAAGTCTCATATGATATTATTAAATTTTATTTTTAATTAAAAATAAGGTAAGTTTTTTAATGAGTTTAACGAGTAACGAGTCGAGTTGAGCAACAAAATTTTTAATGAGCACGAGTCAAGTAATGCCCAACTCGCGATCGACTCGCTCGACAAGCACCGCTACTCCTAATATTGGATCCTAGCTCAGTCCAGGATGATTGGAACGGTTGAGAATCTTTTGATACATAGGGTGTTTGAAGTTTTTATTTTAAAAAATATGGTGCTTGAAGTTTATTTTGGGATATAGTTCAATTTCTACACAGGTGGCGTTCTCTTATTCACACTGTAGAAATTGACCTAGATTCTCAAATATAGGTAAGAATCAATTATATCAAAAAATAAAATTTATATTAAATTATTTTCATAATTTCACGAAACGTTTGACTCAGATTAACGTCGGTTTGATTCGAAATCATCAACCACCCTATTAAGACACTAAGATTTGAAATTATAACTCCATTGAGTACATAAACCAATTAAGGTAAATCTGGAAAATCCCAAAAACAGTATAGGAAGGTGATGTGCAGTTTGGCTGTACCTAGTTGTCAGGAAAATGCATAATTTTTGGATATTTGTTGGCTGTTCACTGAATCATTTCATCACTAGCATTGCTCACATGTCAAAGCTGGATTTGGGGGAGTAAATCTCTTTCTTTTGCATACATGGAAAAATTATTCAACCCATTTCATCACTTACGATATGATCCCCCAATAGGGGTGTTTAACGAGTTGAGCAAATCGTGAGTTGTTTGAACTCGACTTGATCAAAACTCGATAAATACTCGATTCGGATTAGCTCGATTCAAACTCGAAATCGAAATCGACTCGATACCTTAACGAGTTGAATCGAGCAAAGTCTAACTCGACTCAATAAGTTCGCGAGCAGCTCATTAATTTTTTAAAATATTTTTTAATAATTGCTTTAAAATAATTTTATTAAAAAAATAAATTTAAATAATAATTATTAATGTGTGAATTGTTAATTTAATTTGTCATAAAGATAATTTTAACCCTTAACGTTTATAGTTGTTGTTGTTTTGGCCCTTATTTTTTTTTGATAAATTTATCCCTTAACCTATATATTTTTGATAAATATCTTATTTTTAACTAGCTTGATGACTGGATCGTTAAAAATTTAACTATGATATATATGAAATATAATTTAAAATGATATGAAATGTAACCTATCAAATACATATATATGGAATATAATTTTATTCTAATATAAAATATAAAACAATTAAAATTAAAATAAAATATTAAAAATTAATTAATTCTAAAATAAAAAAAATTATTAAACATTCTTAACCCTAACTACGATAGAATCAAAATCTCATCTTAAAAAATATAAACACAATTCGAATAAGATTTTAATTTTATCTTGGTTAGGGTTAAAAATGTTTAATAATCTTATATTTTAAAATTAATTAATTTTTAATATTTTGTTTGAATTTTAATTATTTTATATTTTATATTGGAATAAAATTATATTCTATATATATGCATTTGATAGGTTACATGCCATGACACTTAAAATTATATTCCATATATATGTATCACCGTTAAATTTTTAACGGTCCAGTTATCAAGCTAGTTAAAAAATAATATATTTGTCAAAAAGATATAGGTTAAGGGCTAAATTTATCCCAAAAAAAGAATAAGGGCCAAAACGACAAAAACTGTAAACGTTAAGGGTTAAAATTATCTTTATGTCATCTAATTTCAATATGCTAGTTTTGTGTATTATGGAATGTTACTTTTGAATTTAGACTTTAAAAATGTTTTATACATTTTTTATATATTTTTGGTTAAATTTATTAATTTAAGTTAATATAGTCTTATATGGTATTATTAAAATTTATTTTTAGTTAAAAAGAAGGTAAGTTTTTTAATGAGTTTAATGAGCAACGAGTCGAGTCGAGCAACAAAATTTTTTAACGAGCACGAGTCGAACAATGCTCAACTCTCGATCGACTCGCTCGATAAGTACCCCTAATCCCCAACCAATTAAATTAATACACATCATATATTTTTTCCATATCATATTCACATATAAGCATCGTTCAAATCATCCACTTTAATGCATTTGAATTAAAAAAAGGAAAAAGATATTATCAAAAAAAATTATGCTATTTTTCTCTTTATTCTTCAAAATTTTTCTTATGTGTGAATATGATATGAAAAAAAATATAATATGTATTGATTTAATTGATTTGAACCATATCCTAAATGTTGGAACAAGTTCATTTAATAATTTTTCGATTAAAATAATTTAATTTTGGTTTTTTTGGGTTTAAAATCTTCAAATTATAACCACAGATGCAAGTAAACACTACAGGACCTGTCTTGTTTCCCTTTATTAGTACTTCACTGGAAAGTAGTAGCAGTATCAGTGTTCATAGTTCTCTCTGTGTTTCATCAACGGTGAACACATAAAAGCTTACATTTTTTAGTGTTCTTCGTCTTCCCCAGATCTTAGAATTAAAAACCCAGTTTTTGTTTTTGGTTGTTGTGTTGAAGTTTGATCTGGGTTGTGTTTAGAAATGGCTCCGAGTTCTGTTGTAGTCACCATCGAGAAGCCGAACAAGTTCTCCTTAGTGGAAATCAATGGCTCTGATTCAACTCTACTTCTCGAGAAACAAAAGGCAGTGAGTCCCAAGCAGTTCACTTGGTTTCTTTTCCTCAAAGCTCACCGGATTTTCGCCTGTCTTTCATGGCTGCCGGTGGCGTTCAAGACCATGGTTTCGTCGGTGAAGAAAAGGGTTTCATTATCCGATGTAAGTGAGGAAGATGACACCAAGAACAGGAGATTGTATAGATTCATCAAAGTGTTCCTTGTGATTTCAGTATTGGCTTTGGTTTTGGAAATCGGTGCACATTTGAAGAAATGGGATTTAAGCGTCATTCGGCCATGGGAGGTTCAAGGTCTCCTACAATGGTGTTATATGACATGGCTGACATTCAGAGTTGATTATGTTGCTCCATTGGTTCTTACCATGTCCAAATTCTGCGTTGTTCTGTTCTTGATTCAGTCTCTCGACCGGCTTGTTCTTTGTCTGGGTTGTTTCTGGATTAAATACAAGAAATTGAAGCCTAGAATCAATGGAGATGATTTCGATATCGAAGATGCCTCGAGTTTTCCTATGGTTCTAGTTCAGATTCCTATGTGCAATGAAAGAGAGGTGAAAAATTCAAGCTTTTAGCCTCTCAATCCAATCATTTTCATTGTTTTTTCATCAGTTTTTGATGTAATTCTTGATTTTGATTTATTTTCAGGTGTTTGCGCAATCGATTGCAGCTGTTTGTCAACTGGATTGGCCTAAAGACCGGATTCTAATTCAAGTTCTTGATGATTCAGATGATGGAAATTTACAGCTTTTGATCAAGGATGAAGTTTCCTTATGGCGTGAGAAAGGGGTAAACATAGTCTACCGGCATCGGTTGATCCGGACCGGATACAAAGCCGGCAACCTTAAATCTGCAATGGCATGTGACTATGTAAGGGACTATGAATTTATTGTGATATTCGATGCAGATTTTCAGCCTAACTCTGATTTCCTCAAGCAAACTGTGCCTCACTTCAAGGTATTCGACCAAAATCCGATTGAAAGATTCGATTTTCGGGTTTGTTTTAGTTTGTGGGATGATTTGAATAACTTTTGATCTGCATTGCAGGGTGATCCGGACCTTGGTTTAGTTCAGGCACGTTGGTCATTTGTGAATAAAGATGAGAATTTGCTTACAAGGCTTCAGAACATCAATCTCTGCTTCCATTTCGAAGTCGAGCAGCAAGTTAACGGTGCTTTCCTTAACTTCTTTGGATTCAATGGCACTGCGGGCGTGTGGAGGATCAAGGCCTTGGAGGAATCCGGTGGCTGGCTTGAGAGAACAACCGTCGAGGACATGGATATTGCGGTTCGAGCACACTTAAACGGATGGAAGTTCATCTTTCTCAATGATGTTAAAGTGCTTTGTGAATTGCCCGAGTCTTATGAAGCCTATAAAAAACAGCAGCACCGATGGCATTCGGGTCCAATGCAGTTGTTTCGACTATGTCTTCCTGCCATTTTGAGATCCAAGGTTCGACTACTTCCCGATCTCTAGCATGATCTGAATCCGTTAAACACACGAATTGGTTATATTGATTTGTGTTTATATCGATGCAGATTTCGGTATCGAAGAAGGCCAACTTGATTTTCCTGTTTTTCCTACTGAGGAAAGTTATACTCCCATTTTACTCCTTCACATTGTTCTGCATCATACTCCCATTGACAATGTTCATCCCTGAAGCTGAACTTCCCCTATGGGTCATCTGTTACGTCCCGATTTTCATGTCACTCCTAAACATCCTCCCGGCCCCGAAATCATTCCCGTTCTTGGTCCCTTACCTTCTCTTCGAAAACACGATGTCGGTCACCAAATTCAATGCCATGATCTCGGGACTATTCCAACTCGGTAGCGCCTACGAATGGGTAGTGACAAAGAAAACAGGCCGTTCATCCGAATCCGACCTAGTGGCTTTAGCAGAAAGGGAATCGAAATCTTCTAACGAAGAGAAGATAACCCGGAGACACTCGGATTCCGGGTTGGAGATGTTGAACAAACTCAAACAACAAGAGGAAACCACCCCATTGAAGAAGAGAAACAAGCTGTACAGGAAAGAGCTAGCATTGGCTCTTCTCCTACTCACAGCTGCTGCCAGAAGCTTGCTGTCTGCACATGGAGTCCATTTCTATTTCCTGTTGTTCCAAGGCTTGACTTTCCTAGTAGTTGGCTTGGATTTGATTGGTGAACAAGTAAGTTGAAAAGTAAAGAAAAAAGACAACCTAGTTTTAATGTTTTTTTAGTGCATATACAGAGTTTGGATTGATTTCCATGGATTAAAAGCTGGACATGAAACAGCTAGAACCACACTGCTGTCTGAAGTATTAGAGTTTTAAGAGATTAAAAAGTTGAGCTTATTGTATACTTCTACAAGTAAACTGTGTACGGATAATTATTGAATGTTTTTTTCGAGATATATGCTTCGGATTTGTAGTTTCCGACGTCGATCGGTCGTCGCGATGGTCAAAAACAATGAATGTTGTTTTGAATTCTTCTATATGAATGGCGGAGCTGTACATAGTGTTGCACCCGAATTTTGGGTAACAAGTAACAGAAAATAAATAAAAATAATAAAATAAAATAAATAACTAAAAATATAAAAAAATAATATAAAATAGAAAAACAGAAAAGCAAGAATGGGAGAGATTTTCGGATTAGGCGAGGTTGTTAGGATTGAGTGATTTAGTTGAGGGATTTGTGGAATTTGATTTGAGTGAGGATTGTGAATTCAAATCCTTTAAAAGGGGAAGACTTCAATTGGAGAAGGGGGAGAAAAAATCCTAATCGAAAGAGGAGGGAGGCAATCCGGAAATTTGAGATCAGAGGAGCGATCTAGATCACCAAGGAGCAATCGGCTTATTACCGGCCACACCAAATGTATTTCGGAACCTTGCTTCGTAATGTTCTTGTAACGTTTTTTTTGGTTTTGTCGATCAATGGGGTTAAGCAAAGTTAAATTTAGGGAGAAATAGAAGATTCTCACAGATCCAGTTTTTAGGGTGTGGTTAGATTGAAATCAGAGGGTTTTCTAGGAGATTTAAGTTTGATTCTTGGTTTGATCTGAGTAGAAATTGAAGTTTCGGGTGTTTTTTGAGGATTTTAAGGTTCTTATCATGTTCGCCGGTGCCAAAAACAGCCATCGAAGGAAAGGCTGAGATGGTCGGAGGTTTTCGGTGACGATCGGCGTGAATCGCGGTCACCAGCGAACTCGCCGGAGCAATTCGAGACGGTGGCGAGGTGAATTCAGGGGCGACGGCCAGGGCGTGTTCATATGGTGTTCTTCGTGTTCATCCATTTTTTGGATGAACACGCATGAACACCTTAGGTTTTGAGTGTTTTGATCCGTCTAGGACAAGGTTTCTGGGTTTCCAGTTGTTAGAGTTGAGAGGATTTAGGGGCAGGTGAGTTAGTCAAGTTAGGGGGTGGTTAGTTATGTCCGAGTTGACTCGGACTGGGGGTACCCAAGCGCGAAACGGTGTCATTTCGGAGAAGGGGTCCACATGTTTTGATCCGGGTCAACCCGGATCCACGCGTTTCAAAGCAATGTGGGGAATTTACACCCGTAGTCCCTCAAACCTTTAGGTGTATGTCATTTTGGTCCCTATATCCCCTAATTAACCCCTAAAACTCTAAAATTCATTCAATTTAGCCCCTAATTAACCCCGGATCGAATCCTAAATTCACTTTTTGACCAATTTAGACATTAATTAGGTTTAAATTTAATTTTTAGGCTTAGAATTGGTTTAATTAGGTTCTTGTTTGAACTTAATTAAAATCTCTAGGTTTAAAAATTAGTTAAATTTAATTGAACCCCAAGTCCAAGGTTAAATCAATTTAGATATTAATTAAGATTAATTTAATTTTTAAGGCTTAGAAATATTTTAGTTAGGTTCTTAATTGAATTTAATTTAATTTCTAAGATGAAATTAATAATTTAAATAGGGTTTTAATACTTAATTAATTTATCAATTCCATTAATTATTAACATCTTAAATATTTTAGTTAGGTTCTTATATACTTAATCAATTAAGTATTAAAACCCTATTTAAATTATTAACCTAGAAAGGCTCCATTAATTTAATTGGATATTTAATTGAATTTAATTAAAATTTCCTAAGTTTAAAAATTAATTTATCTTAACTTAGTTAACTTTAAACTCCACCCCTAATCTTTTTGCTTTTTAATTCTTGTCCTGTGTCATGTAAGTCCCTTTATACTCAATTTAATTTCCTTTGTTGTAATATGAACTCCCATGTCTCTAATAAGAAGTAATTTAGCTTTCTTCATGTATTGTTTTATTTATTTATTTATGTCTTTATGCATATATTTACTTTGTTTGATTTTTTTTAAATCGTGTAGTATATTTGTAGGGGACATTTAATTCTCATTTAGTTAATTAACTTAGAGCCTTCTAAGATTAGTCGCTTTAATTAATTAATTAATTAATTAATTAAATAGGGAGATAATTTAGTAATGTTAGCATTTAAATCTTATACCTCGAATACACTAAATGGTCGGTGTTTTGACGTACCATGATGTTGACTTAAAGAGTGTACCTTGGTATCGAATTGATGTGCTATCAAAACCTAGAAATTGATTCATTTATTTAGGTTTAGAATTAAATAAAATTGATTAGGCAAATAATTAGTGACATTAATAATATTATTAATTTTGTTAAGTTACAAGATGGTAGTGTCCGAGCATTCTGATGTTATCATACACTTGGTGAAATTAATAATTTAAATAGGGTTTTAATACTTAATTAATGGAGTCTTTCTAGGTTAGATAAACAAGATAATAAATGATCATGCATTTAAACCTTTTGAGGCGAAATTTATATTTCTTTAAATTTGGGTAAGGTTTCCTATCTAGATGACGTCTTATTCAAGCCCGAGTTTAAAAGAAGTATATTTTCTTATTCAAAAGGAACTCAATTCAAACGATATTTAGTTAACAATAAAGAATTAAATTAATATCTATATTCAAAATACCAAAATGTCACGTGTAATTAATAAGGTACCAATTTTGGTCGTTTGTAAGGGTCGTCCTTACACGTAACCGACTCCCAAACCCAAATATTTTTAAACGAATCTCTGGTTTGTTTTATGGTGTCCGGCCTACCAAAGTGGCCGGTGGCGACTCCAAATCAATTTTTAAAATTAAATAATATACGTTTTTTAAAATTTGGTTTTTTCAAGATTAAAAGCGATAAAATTCAGATTTTCAAAATTAACTCATCAGGCTATTTTTCACGAGTTTCGAGTTTAAAACGGTTGCGGCACATAGGTTGGTGGCGGTTCGATCGTTTATAGAGATGAAATTAAGATTAAATTTTATAGGGACAAATTGTATAAAGATCTAAAATGTATTTTAAGTCAAAAATATATAAGATGTTAAAGTTTAACTTGATTAATACTTAAATTTATAGGACCTAAAATAGAATTAAACCAAAAATTTTAGTATGACATGAGCTATTCTCATGTTCTAATGTTTTATGGGTTAAGAGATCAATAGTAACATGCATTCGGGTAGGGTTGAGCAAAACTCGAATTAATTTTAAGAAAATCAAATAATTTAATTCGAAATAAAAATACTTGATTCGTTTTACTTGACTCAAAATTTTATAAACTCGATTAGAAAAATTCAAATAAAGTTTGAGTTGTAAATTGAAAATTTGAATGACCCAAAATTTTTAATAATTAGATGATTTATTTTTATGTTTGAGATGAATCTCTCAAATTTTTATGATATATACTGATATATAAAAATATAAAAAAATATAGCCACATATAAAAAATATGAAGACGTATATATTATATGATTAGTGAAAATCGTTTAAATTATAATCAAATTGTACTATAATATAACAAATAATTACTAATAATAACTCGAAAATTTAACTAAACTCGAATATTTTTTTAAAAGAAAATTTGAATAATAAAATTAAACTCATCAACTCGAATAAATCAAAAAAAAATATTTGATTCAATCAAACATTCACTCTTAATCATAAAAAATATTTTTAATTGACGATTGATAATTAATTTTAATATTGATTATCGGTTATCAAGATTCGTTATTTTTTATATTTTGTATTTAATAAAAATCTTTTATCTTGATGGCATGTGTTCCTTCTGTTATTATGATATTTTTTTTATTTGTTTACTCTATCATTTTGATATGATTTTAACATATTTTAATAATTGTTTGATACTCATAATTAGATCTTTACGTTGATACTCTCTGATTATAATTTTGTTGACGATTATAAAAAGATAAATCCCTACTCGATTAATGGTTATTTATCGATGTAATCAGAATTGGATAGTAGAGCTGTCTGTCTAATAGTTTAGTTTGTCACCACAATTTTCCTCCTCGTAAATAATCTCGTTTGGATAGAGATAAAGAGATTCAGTAAAATTTCTGAATTTTAACGGTACATTAAATCTCTATAAAAATATTTATTTTTCTTTCTACCTTTGAACTTTTGTATGAGATCTTAATGGACTAATTATATATTGTATTTATAATCTCTTCTATGAATTTTTTAATAAAATTCAGTTAATATTGTATTTTTTTTTAATAAAATAACAAGTATTGATTTACCCAAACTCATATATTTATATATAGATTATTATCTCATATACAAGAAGTAAAATGTGAATTTAATCAGACATGTTTTTTAATAAATTATATGTTCATTTTATGATTTATGTTCGAGATTCATGACTCTTCCTCTCAAGAATGTCTTCTCTAAAGTTCAAACCTACGTGAAAGCAATATGTCTTGCCTTGCTTTCAATACTTGTTGGTTAACCGAACATATTTTTATAATTTAACGAATTAAAAAAATTATTTTTTAAAAATTTTAAAAATAAAATATTAACGTGTTCAAGGATTATAAGTCAGAACACATAAAATACTAGCAAATAAACGAATCTAGGTGGAAAATTAAAAAAACAAACAAAAAGGAATTAAAAAGAATAGAAACGTCGCCTGAGAGATTCGAACTCTCGCGGGGAAACCCCATGTACTTAGCAGGCACACGCCTTAACCACTCGGCCAAAGCGACTTCATGTTTGTTCACTCTCAAAATTATATTTATAAAATCTCCTAAAATAATACGGCTCAGTTCAATTAAAATAAATAATAAAAAATACTTATTCTTTTAACATATCATTCTCTCAAACTATTTTAAATTAATTTATCATAAATTAATTAATAATATTTTTTGATAAATTACATGTCCATAATATAATGGTTTCATGTTCGGGATTCGTAACTCTCCCTCCCAACAATGTCTTCTCCCAAGTTTGAACCTGAGTTCTCTCCTTAGGAGAGGAGTGCACCTTGCCATTGCACTCAACATTTATTGATAATTAATTAATAATTTTTATCTACAAATAAACTATTTTAACCAAAATAAAATATTAAAAATTAAAATAATTCAGAAAATATATGAACTAAAATGACTATTTAGTTAAACATTATGAACATTTTTTTTGACATTATACCTTTATTTTATAAATTTTAAACTTTTATCAGTAAAATTTCAAATTTTTACATAAATATTTCTTATAAAATCATTTTTCAACAAAAAATAATACTCCATTAATAATTCATCTATAGTCTTTTATGTTGGATTAAAATTCAATAATAGTGGGCACATATGTATAATGTATATTGCTATTATAAAATTTAACACGTAATTAAATGACCAATTATGTTACACGTGTTATAGGTATTAAATTATCATGGAATTAAAAGTGTAGATATCATAAGGTGTATTTATAATTTGATGAGGGGCAGAGTTATAAATACTTCAGAGTTGGTTATTAAATCAACTACTAGTTGGTTATTAAATCAACTATATAAAGGGGTTATGGTCCCCAAGAATTAGGTCAACTTGCATATCTCTTTTCCCCGTCTGAGAGTTGTGCCGCAAGAGAAAACCTAACTTCTTGGAAGATCAAACCTTCTGAAAAAACTCTATCGATTAATTCAGGTACGCTTCCGCATTCAGTTTATTTATTTTATTGTTCTTGATGATTTGATATATAGATCTTGGGTTTATATTCGTATTGAATATATTTTAATTCTAACAAGTGGCATCAGTGACAGAATTATGTCGAATCATTAAGATCATAAGTTTTGGGTTTTAATTTATTGTTATGATCTAAAATTATGCATAATTTTATGGATTATTTACTTCGATATGGTTTGATAATTAATCGTATGAAATTAAATTATATATTTATCGTATTTTAAGAACAAATCAATTTGATTTGTTTTCTATGATTTTATTTTGGGTTTTCGCCGGTTGTTTTTTCCTTTTCCAATGGATTCAGGATATGTGTATTTATGGTGATTTGGGTTTTGTCGATTACCTTTTTTTTTAAGCGAACCCTACCTACATTATTAATCGGCAAATTAATTTGGTTTTGTTGTTTCAATGCATTCACTTATATGCAATTGGATTGTTTTTTCTATTTGGTATGCAACAATCAATTTATCATTAGATTCAATTTGTTTTGGTTATGCGGCGACAACCTTAGGGTTTCAAAATAATGAATATTCATGTTATATCATATATTCATTAGTTACAATAAAGTTTTTTTTTGATATGAATATTTTTATGGCTTTTATTTTATAAAATGCATATTCAATTTATTGACATGGAATATATATTTTATTTAAAATATATATTTAAATTCGGTTAGATCAAAATTTTAGTTTTGATCATTGGGTATTAAGTTAAATTCGGTTAGATCAAAATTTTAGTTTTGATTATTGATATCAAGTTAAATTCGGTTAGATCAAAATTTTAGTTTTGGTTGTTAATAATAAAGAAAAATATAATTAATTTCGGCTTTGTCATGATAAATTTATCATGATTCAAAAAAATTTATATTCAGGTTAGCTATTAAAGCTTTATATTCGGTTTATGTCTATTAAGTTATGATTGAATGATCTTTTGACATGTTACTTTTAAAGTATATTGTTACTTTATGTAATTTACTTGGTTAACATATTCGGTATTTAGTTTTGATCATATGTTATTTTGGATTATAGAATATATATTTGGTATTGATATATTCAATTCGGTTTGATCAAAAATTTATTTTTGATTATTATATTATTATGATTATATTAAAGTTTCAAGTAATTATTATACGAATTACTTGTATGATATTTTTTGTATTTTATTTTTAGTTAAAGATTAAATGTTTTGATCAAACTTAGTTTTGATAAAAACATATTTAAGGAATTTTTGAAGAACGGTCAAAGATTTAGGTTATTTGGATTCTAATAGCCCTATTAAGATAACCTTAATTTGGTTTATTTTGAAAACTCAAGTGTTATCAGAAATTTCAACTTTGACTGTTATAAATATTAAGTTTGAATATTGGTATATTTATGTTATATATTTTAAGATAAATTAATTGAAGCATTAAGTCATCAAAGTGATCTTTATTGTGGAAATTATTTTATTTTAAAATATAGAAGTTTTTGTGCATGTAATTCAGTTTATACTAATATTAATCAGCCCAAAGGAAGATTAATAATTAGTAATGTTACATGTGCATCTGTGGTAATAAACATGTGATAATTATTCAGTTTTATATGTGAACAATAAATCGGCCCAAAGGAAGATTTTTGTTTAACATATTCTTATTATCAATGTTTGATTACTACATCAAGATATCACTTACAAATTAATATTTTTTTTAAATATTATTGGAGTGTTCGATATCTTGTGATGATGTCACCTTTATTCAAATTTATTATTATTTTGGTTATCTTTTATCTTGAGTAAAAGATAAAATTAAGAAAAATATTTTTAAACATTTAAATTCATATTTTGGCTTCGGATATCTAATATTTTAATATATTAATTGAAACATAATGTCACCAAAGTGACCGCTTTTGTGTAGATTAGTTTATTTAAAATATTAAGATAATTATAGGTCTTTGTAATTCATGCGTTTATTAATTGGCCCAAAGGAAAATTAATATTTGGCCGAATTACAATGACAACTGTGGCGATAAATGTGTGACAATTATATGGTATCTTATGTGAATAATACGTTAGTCCAAAGATTAATCTATTGTTTGACATAATTTATTGTCAATGTTTGATTGCTACAACAAGAGTACCGCTTACAGTTAATATTACTGTCCAAAGACTTGATATTAATGTTGTGCTTGGTATCTTGAGGGGAACTAGCCATTATTTTGAATTTATTGTTTACTTATAGATATTTATGTGAGCTTGTTTATTTACTTATTTTTGTTCTATCTTTAGATGATTTATTTTTACTATCATAATATCTGTTGAATACATTTTATACTTATATTTAGTGAAATTAATTTCAAGGAATAAAAAAGACACTTATATATAGTATTTGGTTGTATGAACATAGAACTTTCACTAAGTGAAGAACAACTTGCACCTCTCACGGCGATAAGCATTCATAAATAGGATTTTGAGAGGTGAGTTTATTCAACTTGCATAAGTCTAATGATCATAAAGTATAATGTTTTATAATTTTTTAGGAGCACAAATCTATAAAAAAGTATTCATACTAAGGGTTTCTTTGATAAAAAAAAATAATATTAATTTTTTTTAAGATTAATATGACATCACTTTTGGTTTACTTGATGTCTATTAAGTATAAGGATCAAGGAAATGTGAGGGAGTATATTATATTGCTTCAAAACTTAAGGCACATAAGATCAAACTTTATAGCAATTGTTTGCTCTTATAATTTTAGTATAGCTTCCTATATAGTTTAACTAATTCAAAATTAGTTACAATTATTAAAGGAGAAATAAACTTCAAACGAGATTATTTCTCATTGTGTTAAAGAGGAAGAAAAGTTGAAGCATTATAATTATAGAAATACTCAATCAGTTAGTGCTCTTTGGTTAGTGTCTCTAAGAATAAGGGCAATAAAAAATATATATTAGAATAAAGTTGCTAAGGGTCCTGCTCCAAAGGAATAACAATAAGGTATAAAGTGTTGATTCTTTTGTATAAGCTAGGATATAAGTAAAGAAATTAAACTTCAAAAGTAAGCAATTACTTAGGCTATTTTGAGTGATCCATAGGCTGTAAATTTTATGATCCCACAATTAAGATTATTTTAATGGGAGATTTATAACATTTTTAGGATGTTGAGTTTGGAGGGAGAATAAGGTTAGATACATTGTTGTTAAGGAGGAATTGGATATTAATTTAATTCCTACTATCGCTTTTCACGATGTTTAGGTTTTCACACATATCATTAATAAAAAGTGAATCAAGTACATCAGCAAAACAATGTTGAACAACTCTCGTTCAAGATAAGGTAATTATTTTTTAGAAGAACAAACTCAACAACCTAAAAACAACCTAAAAAAATGTGTCTTTTAAGATATCCATGAGAGAAAAGAGAAATACTATTAAGGATTATTACTTAGTATTTCATCAAGAAAATAAGTATAATAAAGGAATGATAGAAAATAACCTGATCAGTTATTTTTATCAAACCATAAATGTTTTAACTCTCAAAAGTGGATTGATGTTATTCAAAAGAGTATAATTTTATACAAGACAATAAAGTTTAAGAACTTGTCGCATTACCTTAAGGTACAAACCAATTGGTTATAAATTAATATTTAAAACCAAGAGGGATGTAAATGATAGTGTGGACAAATATAAGGCATGTCTTGTATTTAAAGGATATACTCTAAAAGAAGATATTGATTTTGTGGAAACTTTCTCTCAAGTTATACTGAAAGACTCTTTCAAAATAATTTGGCACTTATTGCTTTTAATCTTAAGCTACATAAGATGGATGTTAAGCTTGTGTTTTTCAATGACAACATTGAATAAATTAATTATAGGTACAATCATTGATTTGTGTCTAATGATACAAAATTAATGATATATAAATTAAAGATATCCATATATGAGCTTAAGTTTAACTCTCATTAATAAAATTATAAATTTTATATTGATTATCTCATTGGATTTTGAGAAAAATTTGGTTGAAAATTGTATGTATTACAAGTTCAGTGGGAGTAAATCAAGTGACACTCATATTACTAAAAAAGATATTTTTTTTTCAGTGCCCTACAAGTAACCTTGAAATTTATAAAATACAAAAGACTCCATAATTTATTGTAAATTTAATTTATGCTTAAGTATGTATGCATTTGGATATTGCGTATATTATTAGAATGTTAGACAGATATTTAAGTAAATCTAATATGAATTGTTGGATAGCAGCAAATAGAGTTGTGAAATGAATTTAGAGAACAAAATTTATATGTTCACATATCGAAGTTCTGGTAAGTTAGAGATCATCAAGTTTACAGGCTTCGATTCTACTAGAATATTGATGTAAAAGACTCTGTCACATGAGCTGCTCATTATAGATTGAATAGAAAGACCACTTCAGTTATTTTGTGACAATAAATATGCATCATTTATTCTATAAACAATAAGAACACTTTAAAATTTTAGTTCCTAGTTGTTAAAGAAAATTCAGAGTGTTTGTGTGTCTATAGAGCATGTTGTTACAAACTCCATAATTGCGCGCTTATTGAGAAACTATCACCCTAGGTCTTTCATGAGAACACTACTCATATGGGTGTAATATTATTTAAGTATATTCAGTTTTAGTGGGAGTTTGTAATTTTGATAAATGCTCATTCGTTTTAGACACAATTTCGGTTACTTTAGTTTAAGGTTAATTTCTGCAGAAATAAAGTTATTTTGGCTTATGCACACTCTGAATTCAATAAAATTTGATCTCACTAAAGTTTAGGAAGACCAGTTGAAAATAGGCATGTTCGGTTCACATTTACATGTAATTTCCATGCTACACATCCATGATTGATCTATGTCATTTGATTATGTTTTTATACGTGACCATTGATGGGTCCAATCATGATTGATATGATGAAGACCGCTTTGATCCTATATGAATATAATTGATGGACGAGATTGTTTTAGAATACCTATTATATGATAGCAAATTTTTGAGCTCATAAGGTTATACATTTGTCAAGAAACATATGTTGCCCAAGTGGGAGATTGTTGGATTAAAATTCAATAATAGTGGGCACATATGTATAATGTATATTGCTATTATAAAATTTAACATGTAATTAAGTGACCAATTATGTTACACGTGTTATAGGTATTAAATTATCATGGAATTAAAAGTGTAGATACCATAAGGTGTATTTATAATTTGATGAGGGGCAGAGTTATAAATACTTCAGAGTTGGTTATTAAATCAACTATATAAAAGGGTTATTGTCCCCAAGAATTAGGTCAACTTGCATATCTCTTTTCCTCGTCTGAGAGTTGTGCCGCAAGAGAAAACCTAACTTCTTGGAAGATCAAACCTTCTGGAAAAACTCTATTGATTAATTCAGGTACGCTTCCGCATTCAGTTTATTTATTTCATTGTTCTTGATGATTTAACATATAGATCTTGGGTTTATATCCGTATTGAATATATTTTAATTCTAACATTTTAAAATATAAAATATTTATTTTTCCATTACAAAACCACTAAATTTAATAGTAATATATTAAACACAAAAATTAAATTATATTCAATTCAGTATAAATATTATAATTCAGATCAATTTTTAATTTATCGAATTTTATTACACAACCCTAAACATTATTAACGATGTTAACACCTTATAGGATATATAATTATTTTTTAGTCATTATTTTTATTTTTATATGTTCAAACTATATTTTAGATATTTAAATTTCTTTTAATTGTTTAAATGATTATTTTTTATAAAATAGATATCTTAATTATATTTTTTATTAAAATCACTTATTAAGTTCATTATTTTTTTAATTTTTTCTCATCGTATTCGAACTCAAACACATATTTTATAATTTCTTATATTCTCAGCTTAGTAAATGAAAGCATCATAGCTTCAGTTCTTTTATTTGATTTTATTGAACAAAAATTTTCTGTCTTTAATTATACCTTCTTTCATGTTTTACCTTAAAAAATCTTTTAAAATTAAAATGTAAATCTTTTTGATATCTTAAATACTACGCCCTAAAAATACATCATGCCGCTAATTTATTAAATCCTAACCACAATCCCTACTATGAACTCAAGACAATTCAACGATTTTGAGGGTCCCGTACAATTTATTAAAATGTGGCCCTTAGAAGTAATTGTCTATAACTCCCACTAGTTTTAAAAATGTGGCTTTTAGAAGCAATTGTCGTTTTTAGAGACCGATGTGTGATCGTTTCTATTGCGTTTGTGCAAAACCTCACTAGTTCTATAGAAGCAGTAGTAATAAGAATAAATAGTAAGATTTTATAATCAATTATCATATTTAAGAAATAATTATAATGTTTTAACGATTATAACTCATCTTTCTTAAAAGTATATTTAAAATTTTTACAATGAATTTTAAGATTAATATCATTGAAAATAGTTTATCAAAATTTTGTGCCTTCTATTTTATGGGTTCCTGTACGGTTGCTTTCATTGCGCCTATCCAGAATTCTCACTGCTTAAACCCTAAACTTTAAATTTATTATTTTAAGTAGTATACAATATATGACACAATAAAAAACGGACGATTTGTAGCCGGTTTTATTATATATAAGAAACAAGAAAGCCTACATAAAACCACCCTGAAATATTTAGTGCAAGAAAGAACCGAATCAAACATATGAAAATTGGACATTTCATATCTTATTTACAATCACATTTTCAAGTTCAATCCTACTTGTATAGAATCTGCAAAAGATTGCATAAAACAGTAAGCTCAAAGCACTAGCAAAGGCCAACAGCCAGTAGAGTTTGTCTAGTCCATCTTCCCTCATGTTATCAGAGAACCAGCTTTGTTGTCCGTCGGAACTCGTAAAAGCCTCGATGACCGAGATCATCAACGCGCTAAGGAAACTTCCGACGCCAAAAACGCTGGTGTATAGAGCGAATCCCATTGTCCGCATTCGGACCGGGACTTCGTTGTAGAAGAACTCTTGCATACCAACAACGGTGAAAATGTCCGAAATGCCTAATAGGACATATTGTGGAAGTAGCCAAAAGATGCTTAATGGTACGGTTTCGGACTCCATGTTGTCGACTTCCCTGCTGATTTCAAGCCTTTTCGTTTCGACGAGTGCGGCAATGATCATCGCGATGACCGAAAGAAACATCCCGACTCCCATTCTTTGCATCACGGTAATACCTTTTTCGCTACGAGTGACCATCTTCGTAATCGGGATCAGAACTTTGTCATATAAAGGCATTAAGAGGATTATAGACAATGTAATTGCACTCTGTAGTGTTGCTGGTGGGATCTTGAAGTTCTTACCGATGTTCCGTCTCATTGTCATCCCTTGTTTCGTAAAAAATGTCGCGGGCTGTTGGAAGATTACCGCGAACATTAAAAGCATTGTCCAAATAGGCATAAGCCGGAGAGCGATTTTCGCGTTTTCGATTAGGTAAGTATTAGGTTCGAGATTCAAATCCGAGCCGTCACATTGCTTTTGGTCACAAAGAGGTCTCTGCTGAAGCCTATAAACAAGTTAGAAACCAAGAGTTACCATAAAATGTCATGCACATTACTTAAAGCATACTTGAAACCGAATAAGAAAAGACTCACTCTAGCTCGACTACATCGGACGTTTCATTCGGCAAGGTGATGCCGCGATGGATTAATCTCGACGCCGTGTCTTTCATGACTCGAAGGATGTTCAAAAAGGACTTATTGTACACGGTTCGATCCTGTCTATGAGCGTAAATCCGGCTACCGCATACAAAGAACACGACCGATACGATCATGGCAAACATCGGGATTGCGAACCCAAGCACCCAACCAAAAGTATCTTGGATGTAGGACATCAGGGTTACACCTAAGAGGCTGCCACTGCAAACACCAAAGTACCACCATTGGAAGAACAGACCCTTTTTCTTGGAGCTCATTTTGTCATCAATGGCACATCGGGATTCATCGTCGTGGTCGAGTTGGTCGGCTCCGAAGGCTTGAAGAGAAGGGTTATATGCACCTTGTCCTAATGAAATCAAGCAAAGGGAACCGAAGAGGAAGGCAGAGGAGCTGGTGGTGCTTGGAGGTGTATATGTCCATAGCAAAGCTGTTGATGCCACTGCTCCAAGGCCCTTAAATTGCAAAATTAATGTTATTCGAATTCGGATGCTACATTTTTCATATATTCGAAAGATCATATTAAAATAATCGAAATTCAATAATTTTATTTTTTATATTTTTAATCATATCCATAAATATCTAGTATAAATACTTTGGAAACATTAAGAAAATAATAGGCCCAACATAAAAGGTAAAAAGTTGGTTCTAATTGAAACCACAAAAATATTTTAAAAAATATATTAAAAATACATTAAAAAAATTCCCATGATTCCACTTTAGAATTTTAGTTAATTTTTGTTTAATTTTATTATTGATTAATGCTTGTAAAAATTAAAAAAAAAACGTTTTTATTCACTTACTCTTATAATTTTTATCAATTAAATGATTGAAAAATTATATCAATAATATTGTTATTTATTAAAAACTGTATTGTTTAAGACTAAAAAGTTTATTTTTATCAATAATATTTAATAGTAAAATTAAAAAAAATTAAAAATATAAAAATAAAGGTTTAATACACTTTTGCCCTTAAGCTGTATCCGTTTTCTCAACTTGTTTCGTCAAACTTTTTTGCCCTATTGTGTCCCTTAAATTTTATAAAATTGGACTAATATCACCCTTATTTAAGGGGTAACTTGAAAAATCCGATATAATTAACGGTTAAAATATAGGGGCAAAATAGATAAAAAATAATTTATGGGGTAAATTGAAAAAACATGTATAATTTAGAAGAAAAATTTATTAAGCCAAAAATAAATAAAATAATAATACAACTTATTTTTTTACTCGAACTAAATTCGAATATTTAACTTATTTAAATCATATAAAAAACAGATTAATCATGAAAAAAAATTAAAAGTGGTGATGAATCAGAACCCAACTTTGGAAAAAACTTTCTCAGTGCATAATGGCATGTAATTCCATTTACCTTTCATGGACATAAAAAACAATTAAAATAATATGGAAAAATATGAATAATATTAAATTGTATGAAGAGATACGAGTTGACTCACCAAAACATAGAGGAAAGATGAAGTCAGAATGGTTGAGTACCTATCCCAAAACGAGTCAGCCAAGGGCGCCACCAGCAATGGCAGCATCGACGTGAACCCACACCAGCTGTTCACCGTCTTCGCCGCCTCGGAATTGCTCATCT
The DNA here is from genome assembly GCA_035048815.1 of Abelmoschus esculentus. Lineage (NCBI taxonomy): Eukaryota > Viridiplantae > Streptophyta > Magnoliopsida > Malvales > Malvaceae > Abelmoschus > Abelmoschus esculentus. The sequence goes on along the minus strand of JAUCBN010000026.1, from coordinate 1,740,517 downwards.
TCATCACGTCGGTCAGGTACGTCACAAGATTCGACGCCACTCCTTTGAATGCAAACCTCTCAATTCCGGCGATCACTACATAAACATAAGATTTTATGTCGGAATTTAAGTCATCAATAAAAAATTATGAAAAAATATATAAATTATAAGAGAATTTAAAGTTTTCGATGCAACTGCAACCTCGAGCACCCCTCGATTACCTATGAGAAGAACACATGATTTACCAAGTCCTTGAACTCTTCCTTCTCCTGCCATGTTTAAAGACAAGACCAACCTGCAGAATGACATTGAAAAATGTTGTTATTGTCGAGTCACGGAAGATTATAACACAGACACAAACTCAACCGCAAAGCTTGTGTTGTGTTACAATAAACAGACAAGGTTTAGGTTTTGGTTTACCGAGGAAAACCTGCAGAAAACACTGTGTTTTTTAGCAGTTTACTTCACTGAGTCAGATACGTCTGCTTCGTCGACACTTGGATTGCCGGAATATGAATATCCTGGTGACGGAAAATAGTTCTGAGTCGGGAATAAAAACAGTGAGGAGGAGGACCACTTGACATGAATGTTTCTGGTCTGTTCATTCAATTTTCATCACACTTCTATTCTTGGTTTTAAAGACAATCTCATAGGTCGGAATTTGGAAATATATATCTTTTCTTTTATAGTATATATGGGTTAGACATAATATCCATAAAATTCAGTTACTTTTATATTTTCTGACCGTCGGATGATAGTAATAAATGGTTAAAATTATTTTTTTAATCGATAATCATTGTATTTTCTATTATTAATCATGAGAAATTATTATATGGACTTGTTCCACCATCTAGGATATAGTCTCAATCAATTAAGACACATAATATATTTTTTTTCATATCATATTCACACATAAGCATCATCCAAATCATCTACTTTAATGCCTTTGATTTGAAAAAGAAAAAAATATTACCAAAGATTTTTTATGTTGTCTTCCTCTTTATTGTTTATTTTTTAATTATTTTTTTCTAACCCCTAACCTTAAACTTTAAACTCTAACCCTAACCCTAACCCCTAACCCTAAACTCTAACACTAACCCTAAACCTTATCCCTAACCCTAACCCCTAACCCTAAATTATAACACTAAACCCTAAACCCCAAATCTAAAAAAATTAATTAGGAAAATTTTAAAGAACAAAGAGAAAGATGACACAAGAAATCTTTGGTAATATATATATTTTTTTAAATCAAAGACATTAAATTGGATGATTTGGACAATGCTTATGATATAGAAAAATATATTACGTGTCTTTGTTTAATTGGTTGGGGACCATATCCTAGGTGGTGAAACGGGTTCATATAATAATTTCTCTATTAATCACATTCATTCGTTTAAATTCATTCGACGTTCAAAAAATATTCTAAAATGTTCAGATTTTATAGTATAATTAGATCTTTTAGATATATATATTCTACGAAGCACGAATACTTTAATACATGGCCATTATTGAGATTTTGGAGGCCTAAATTGGAAAATTAGGCCTCCAGTAATAAATTTTTGTTAAACATAATTTTAAGAATAAACCTTTAATAACAAATATTAAAAAAATTAGACCATGAATAACAAGTATTAAAAATTGAAGCACAAATAATATGTATTGGAAAAATTGGATCACTAATAATAAATATTAAAAAGAAATTTAAAGAGTAACCCAGAATAACAAGATTTGGGAAAATTGAAAATTGAGCATATAATAAAAGTATTGAAAAAATAGACTTTAAATAACAAGTATCGAAAAAAATAAATTTTAAGTGTATCTTTAATAAGAAATTTATTAGATGTGCTATAAATAATTCATTTTATTTGTGTTTTATTTTTCTATATTATGTAAAAATAAATTTTACGATTTGTACAATCTTTTCTGTGTTGCGAATTTTATAAAATTTTAGATGTTAAACATATTGTCTTAATATGTGTTATTAGAAATTTAAAATTATAATTCTCGTATTTAATACGATAAATTGTGATATGATTTTGTGTTTTATAATCATTATCGTATTTTATATATATGTCGATATCGTACGAAAGAAATTCAATAGTTTTATACCACTTTTGTTGATGACTATATAATAAGAGGTTCCGAGAAATCATTCTTTTTGTTGATTATGAAGTATGAGTGCATTGCATTGTGATTTCATAAAATGTATTTATTCAAGATTTATTCCTTTAAAAATAATTATAAAATAATTGTTTGCACGATAGAGATGCACTGAAAGTCTGAGACTTATAACTTATTTCTTTTAGTTTTTTTTTTACAAGTCTGAGACTTGTTTATTATTATTGGAGAAATTTTAAAATATTTAAGATTTTTTTTCAGTACTTTCAGATATTTTATTTAAATCTTTAGACTACAATATTATTTTTGGATTTTTAATAGGTTTTGAGATAATTTATTTAAAAATTTGAACTCTTTTATGTTATCAATTTTTAGTTATCATTTTAATGATTTCATAAAATGGGTTTAAATTTTAACCCATTTTAGTTATTATTTTGGTTTATATTTTAACCCTAAAACACAAATATGAATCATTTATCATAAAATCTTAATTTTAAACCCTAAATTTAAAATCCTAAACCCTAAACTTAAAACCTAAAAGTTAAAACACTAAACACTAAAATCTTAAATTCTAAAATTATAAACCGTAAAATGTGTTTAAATTTTCATGGCGAAGGTTTCGAATTTTAAGTTTCAAGTTTGGAGTTTTATGTTAAAAATTTTATATTTGTGTTTGTGTTTTGAATTTTTAGGGTTTAATGTTTTAGACTTAGAATTGGGGAGGAGAGGATGAGAATAGTTTCGGTAAAATAAAATTAATTTAATAAATATATTTTAATATATTGTTAAATATTTTAATAAATATATATTTTTTAAAATTAAAACAAATAAAGTAATGAATAAATAAAAAAAATAAGAAGAAAATAATAATTTAACTGGCTAGCTTGGTGGTTGTGTGTTAAGTTTTTTAACTTAATGGACATGTGTTTAGAGTTTCACCATCAACGCTTACATAAAAAATAATATTTCTAAAATTATATTAAAGCATCATAATATTGCATCATAATAATAAGGGTGAATGTTCAAGTGAATTTTACAACTTGAAATTTAAAAAAAAAAAAAGTTGAGTCGACTTTAGCAAGTTTGAATCAATTCAATTTTTTGAATATATATATATAAATTTTAATTATACTATTTATAATACTATAGTATAATTTAATTGCAATTTAAGTGATTTCTCTTTATATCTATATGTATATATATATATTTATTCATATTATTATATATATATAAGGTTTTGAATTATTATTATTACTACTACTACTATTATTATTATTATTATTATTATTATTATTATTATTAAATACTTTAGGTATGAATATGTTATTTCATTAAATTACAAGTTTTATTAAAAACTTATTCTTATCTAGGTAAGTTCAAGAGTAGAGAAAAATAATAATAAATTAAAAACATAAAGTAGATAGTATAAATGAAACAATATGATATAAAAATAAAAATTACATTAAATAAAATAAAATAAAAAATAAATCTGAAAAGTAATCCAATTGTAAAAAAATATAAAAGGCAAAAAGAAAAAGAAAAATAACAGGCGAAAGAGAAGAAGAAACTCTAGGTCAACCACGAACCATTTAATCTCAGTGATTAAAAGAACAGTTGTAGTTTCTGAAAGTCACGGATTCAAACACCAATAATTATACTCTAAAACATATATTATTGTAAACACTATAGTTGAATAAAAAATTTCTATGCCAAATATTTAATATAATTTTTATTAAAGCGTCATACTATTGCATCCCGGTTTCCAAATATTTAAACTTCATTGATTAGCATAAACCCTCTAGCCCAAGTGGTTAACGGAACGGTTGTTATTCTTATAGGTCACGTTCGAGCACCAACGATGCCAGCACAGAGTGATTGAGCAGTCAATGTCAAATGATAAAGATTATATTCTAAAACAGATACTACTGTAATAACTATTAATTCGTTCAAATAAATAAATAAATAAACTTCATTGATTACAACTTAGGCCAATTCTACATCATAGAATAGAAAAGCCTTAAACCAACATAATTACATAACTATATGAAACGTCGGCAGCCACTCAATATTAATATCACAATTTAATAAACCATTAAACTCTGTTAATCAATAAAACATTATATACTTCAAACTTCAACTGTTTCTATGGTTAAAATTTATCAATAAAGAGATTCATTAATCGTTGAGTGGTCAGAATAGTTAGAGTGTTTCTCGCGGTAAAGAATAATATATTTTATTTTAATAATTTGGATTCGAACATCATGTATATATAGTATGTTAAAAAATAGAGGTTAATCCAAGAAAATAAATAATAATAAATTTAAATAAATATTATTATTTATCAAATAAAATAAAATAATATAAAATTTTAAATCAAATCAATTTTGGAAACGAGTTAAGGCCTGCAACAACGCAATTTTCTTAAGACAGATTTTTTGTCACTTATGAGGTGCTTCAGTTAGTTGGTAGTTTGTCTCCCAGGATACAACAACAAAAGAATAGATCCTGAGGTTTTTTTGCCTTCGCCAATCACCGAAATAAAACGATAGAATGAAAATGTTTTTCCAGAGATATTTGAAAACGGAAGATTTCATTCATATGAAAAATTTAGGACAGACATATGAGAAGTTTAATTCAAATTAAAATTTGAAAATTCTGAGGATAATGCACGTTATCTGATTTTAATTTTAAGCCAAACCAATCCAAAAATTGATATCACTCATATCATGCACCCTAACCCAAGAGTTAAGTCATTAAACAATTGTTATGTGGTTAAATGTATATAAACACTTCTCACTTCATTTATCCCATCGATATAGAATAATGAGGTTTCTCATTCCTTACTTTATTCTCAACCTTCTTACTTTGAGCATCAATTCTCATTCATTACTCAACCATTTTGAACATACAAGATACTATTGTAAAAATCTCATTGAGTAGAATAAAAAACAATAATTTTTTTATTCGAATCTTTATCTTTATTATTCTAAAATATAGCTCAAAGTTCATCATTTTCACTGTTTTTTCCGACACATGTGATCACAAGTTAAAGGCTAAGAAAATTGACCATATATTATTACCTTATAATATCAAAGTTAGAACTTATACAAGAAAAAGATGGGACAAGTGATCACAAGTTAATATTTATTTAATTTTTCTTTAGCCTTTTTCATAACTCATAAACATTGTGTACGCATAGTATTTAAACCCGAATCACCTGAATGATTTACAGTATCTTTTACCACTGGACCATTCTATAGGTTAAAAAGTATAATATTTTTTTATTTTATCAAAAAAGGTATCAATAAAAATGGTAAGTTAAAAGGGCTATGTATTTATATAATATCATTTTTCAAAAAAATATCATTAATAGTTTAATGCAAACTAATTTGCTTTGGACTTTGGAGGATATAGTTTTTAATAGTTAGTTTTCCCTTGATTCGGTTTAGCCGAAACCGAGTCAAAAAAGTTATATTGAGTTCGTCGATATAAACCTAAAAAGTTACTATGAAAGATCGCCCATTTTTTTCCTTTTTATTTTATCTAAGTACAATATTAACTCCCTAAGGTGATCATGCAATCAACGAAAAAAGTTTCGTGAATTATTATGTACCTCAATTTAAAGGGACGTACAGTATGCAAACCTGTGTATCGATACCCAAAGCTTAAATTTTACACTTTGAGTCTACAATATACCGATATCCAAGAACTCGTATCGGTACGCCTGGACATTTATTTTAATAGAGTTCAACTAAACGAATTTTAAAACTAAAGGAGCTCAAAAAAAAGTTCCGAGACAACTAAATACTTAATGGAGTTAAGTTTTTTTTTTCTAATCGAGATTTAATTGATACAAAGTGAATGCTTTGTTTGTCTTTAAATCGGAAAAAAATTAGGTTTAATTCAAATTTTATTTTATTTTGATTTGAAAAGTTCGTGATATATAATTAATTTGATGGAAAATAATACTATAGAGAAAAATGAGATTGTGTGGCGGAATAACACATAGACTATGTTAAGGCGCAATCCTCGTATATTCATCTTTACGAGAAATTATTTTATGGATCGATTTCATCACGTCATTCATGGTCCTTAATCACTAAAAATTAGTCAATTAATTTTATATTTTTCATATCATTTTTCTAAAAGTGAATCTTCAATTTTTTATTACCATATAAATAGATAGTGGGTGATTATATAAAGATTAATTAAGAAAGAAAAATGATATGGAAAATATAAAATTAATTGGCTAATTTTTAATGGTTGGGGACCATGAATGACGTGGTGGAACCGATCCATAGAATAATAATCTCTCTCTTTTACGGCATTAGTAAAAAAAATTCCTTGCTGTTAATAGTTTTTTTAATAAATACCACTGATTTTTTATTAAATCTATAGAAAAATTATAATTACATTGCAATCAAGAAGCAGAATCATTAGATTAAACAATCCAAAGATTCTTACAATCAAAAACAAGGAAAAATAAATATTTCTATGGAGATAAGCATACCAATAAAATTCAGAAGCAAAAACGATCCAAACTGTCAAGCAAAAAGTATTGCTACCTAGGACTGATTTCATCGGCAAACAATAATCAACCGAGTGGGGATACATCTTTTCAAGTGACCACCGACAAAATAAAAATCATAAACTAGCATCGATTGAATCTTCATGCGAACAACAATCGATCGCTAGGGTATGCTGAAGCATGCCACAAAGACAAATGAATCAAATCACAAAACAAAAACAAAAACATGTAACAAAGACAGAAGAAAAGTATGTCACAAGGACAGAAAGAGCGTGTTATAAAAGCAGAGACTCTTATTAAAATTAAAAACCAAGTCGACAACCAATACTAAGATTGATTGCCGATCACCAATCAAAGGGATTGATCAAATTAAATAACGGCTAGAAAAAAATTTTGAGAGAAGGGAAAAAGCGGCGTTTGTAGTTTTTTAATATTTTTTATGTAAATCTTAATATTTTATTCTTTATCTTACGGTCACATATTTATCATCATCTTTAAAAAAACAAACATTCAATCCAATCAACCTCAAATTTTTGCTTCATTGGACGTGTTCCTCTTGTTACAATCACTTATAAAGGTTATTGTTACGTTGTTGTCTGTCTTTTGTTAGTTGATTGTGGGTTACCTTTTTAAGACATCCACCTTTGTCCTCAATCAGACCGAAAATAAACATGTTGCGTCTATAAGCTTCTAATCTACACGTTACGTTCAGAATACTACAAGCACACATTAAAAGCATGCACTCACAACTCTCTAAGATGGGAATTGTATGGCCAATCGTGCATAAAGTATATACCAATAAGCTCAGCACTTCAAAATGAAAACTAGCACGATTTGAATTCGAAAAAAAAATGTCATACTCGAATATATATATATATATATTGATTCAGACTCGAATATATTTATGTGTTCAATAATGATATATTTATGTAGAGATGATAGTCAGTCTGAAAGACAGTTAATTGAAAGACAGTTAATTCACTCACTTTAATCATGATGTAATTTTAATGCTTCTTTTGTTTTGATCTTATTTAAAAAAATTCGTGACTGGTGATACAAATTGTTTTAAAACACATTAATATTCTAGTCGAGTAGAAATCCAAAAAAATTGAATGAATATGTTATCCTATCCTTATACTTGTATCCAACCCGTAGTTCAATTTAGGGCGGTGGGATACTACGTTCATTTAAAATATGGGTCTTGTTCGGACTCTTAACTTTCAAATCTTGAGCACGAGCTCTCTAGTTCAAGTGGTTTGGTTAAAGGAACGGTTATTGTTTTTAGAGGTCACAGGTTTAAGCACCAATCGAAATTCACTATATAACTTGATCTTATCCCTTTAGCATAATTATTGGCATCTAAAGTAAATATATTTGGTCGGTTCACCATGATGTTCTTATTTTCTTAAGTTATAGATTCTAAACTCATTAGGAACACTCATCTTCCTTCTCTTAGAGTCTCACTTTCTCTCATTTTTAGGTAAGATAAAGATTAGATTTAAGTAGGATGGGTACGGAATCCGAATCCGACGACGGGTTTCGGCCCAATCCGATCCAATAGGATTGAACTTTTTAGTAGAAAATTTGGGTCGGGTCGAGTTTAGGGTGGAAAAAATCTGACCCGATGCGACCTGAACTGGGACTAATAGTGTAATTTTTCATATATATTTTAGGGATATTTACAATAATGGTCTCTCTTTATATATTTTATACAATTAGGTCACTAAATTTTTAATTTTTTTACAATTAGATTCCTAAATTTTATTTTTTTACAATTAAGTCCCTAAATTTTAATTTTTCTAATGATTCGGGTTGAGTCGGATCAGATTATAAAGTTTAAAATTAGGTCGGGTCGGGTGCAGGTGAACAAAAAATCTGACTCAACCTGTGCCCATATCTAGATTTAAGATGTAAAAAAAATTATTGATATCTAATTTATTATCTGACTAATTCAAATCAAATATTATAGAGGTTCATTTTAGAAGTGACCCTTTCAACTTAATTTACTTCATTCATATTTTCATGACCGGGGATTCAAACCTTTAACATTATTTAAGAAATCTAATGTCTTATAATATCAGACTGGAGTATAAATCTTATGTCTCCTAACTGTGTCTCCTTTCACGCCTCTTGTTAAAAAATTTAAATAATTAAATTTTAAACCCTTATCCTAATTTTTTATGTCCTAAACTCTAAATCATATGCCTTAAAAATACATTCTTTCCCTTATTCCCTAAACCCTAACCACAACCCTTAACCTAATTAAAATCCGACTCGACCCGACCCGAATCTTTTTAAAAATTAAAATTTTAGGGAATAAATTGTAAAAAAATAAAATTTAGGGATATAATTATAAAAATATTTAATTTTAGTGACCTAATTGTAAAAAATATTAATTTTAGTGATCTAATTGTATAAAATATATATAAAGAGGGGTCATTATTGCAAATATCCCTAAAATATATATGGGAAAATTACACTATTAGTCCCGGGTGGGGTCGGGTCGGATTTTTTTCACCCTAAACCCGATCCAACCCGAGATCACCCTTGAAAAAAGCTCGACCTGACCCGACTCAAACCTGAATTTTTTACCAAAATATCCGACCCGATCGGATCGGATCGAGTCGGAACCCGTCAGATTCGAGTTCCGTACCCATCCCTAGTAGGAATATCTTTGGAAGCACCCAACCTAAAGACAACACAAACACTGTATGTTAGCTGACGAGATTCTCCACCATCACAGAAGCAAATCAAACAGATTTCTCAACAAAAATTTGGGGACTCTTACTTTAGGAAAGTTCTTTTAGAAACTGATAATCCAAATTGAATGAGTTTGGAAATATTTCAGTGGTTTAATGAGATGGATCTCACTTTGCTTTGTGGTTATACCACCAAAAGGTAAAGGCAATGGTCAATAACTTTGAAAGATAGGGCTACAAAGCACCCACTCATGGAAGTGAATGAAGCTCTCAAACAAAGAGCAACAAAGGTTAAATGTAAAGAGATATAAGTTCGAATGGCGGACATAAATTCGGAATATAGACCGTAAAATAAATATATAAAATTAAAAATTTGATTCTCGTTCTGGGTATAAAGCAACTTTAAAATTTGTGATTACTGTATATTCTCTGTCAGTGATGTCTTATCGGGAGCAACATAACGACCATTCAGGATATTCATCTTCTACTTTCATAACTTTATAGATTTTTTAAGTGATAATTTAGTAAATTAATAATTACTCTTATTTTTTAGTTGTATTTATGATATTTTCTTAGCCAAATTATGTATTTGATGCATTTTAATTATATTTTTATAATTTATTAATAAAATATTAAATTAATTATTTAAAATAATAAAACACATTTTTTTTCTACAAGATCATTTTTAAATTTTTTTGTTTAAGTACTTGAAAATATCTTAGGCTACTCTATTCTCTATATAGTTCAACAAAAGTGGAGTTTTGGGGAAAAAAAAGATTATGCTCGTCTATGCGATTAAACGTAGGGATGTATACGGTTCAGTTTTAATTTAATTCTTCAAGCTATTTTAGTAATCATTGATTTTCAATTCGGTTAATTTCATGTTTTAGTTTTTTCGTTTTACGTTAGTTTTTAAGACTTGATATTTTTTTTAATAAAATAACTTTATTTTATTATTTTTAAATATTAAAAGATAATTTTTTAATATGATTTTTATTAATATTTTTTACAAAAGTATTTTTAAGTAAAAAAATAATAATTTGAAAATATTTATAATATTTAAATATAAAATACTTATTTTTACTTTATAAAAATAATTATAAATTAAAAAATTAAATTTGATTAACTATGGCTCATAAACTTATGAACCATAAATTGTTTAAATACCTCAATTTAGATCGTATTCTAGAATTCTAACCTTGTGTCATGACCTACAGGCCAAGGGACAGTCTCAGGTAGACAATTTCTATGGGGTGTAGGCCTCCCAAAAGGTAACGGAGGCGTGCAAAGGTTTCCTCGGGACGGACGGAGATCGGCCCTCGAGTGCAAAGGCAGAAGGGAGTTTAACTGCAAGACCCACCCGTCGAGCAGGGACGAAATTCGGCCTTAGTGATCCGACGGTACCGAGAGAAAAGGTCGTCGCAACATGCTGATAAAATATATTTTTAATATGATTTTTATTAACATTTTTTAAAAATGTATTTTTAAGTAAAAAATAATAATTAAAAAATATCTATAATATTTAAATATAAAATACTTATTTTTACTTTATAAAAATAATTATAAATTTAAAAAATAAATTTGATTTAATTTGATAAACTATGGCTCATAAATGTATGAACCATAAATTATCTAAATACCTCGATTTAAATGGTATTCAATTTTACAATTACCCATCCTCAGCTCAAATTAGACGATCTTGAGTATATTATAATATAAATATTAAAACAATATTAAGTTATTTGTATTTAAAATTTTAATAAATATTAATGTGCCATTAGCTAGATCGCTTTGATTGTTCTTTTATAACAAAAAATTAATTAATATATATAAATATTAAATAAAAATGGCAATCATTTTTAGAAAAATATAAATGAATAACCTAATTAAATTTAGGCTAAATCAAGCTTTGATTGATATGTATTAATGTTAATAAATAATAAATATGTGAAAATTAGAATCTCGGAATTTTATTTTAGAGTTTTAAAGTTAGAGATTTATATTTTAATTCATAAAAATATATATTTTTATAATTATTTTATATAATATGTACACAAAAAAATTACTTTAATATTAATACTATATACAAACTCGATAAAATCAATCTTTATTGATAAACAAAAATAAAAATAAAAAATTTAAATGATAATAATAAATTTAAAAATAAAAAATAAATATTACACCAAATAAATCAGACACGTGACTATCGATAAACACCAATAAGAAACAAGCGTCGTGCTGGTTAGGCAAAAATATAATAAAAAAAAACACGACTAGAGTTTTTTAGAAAAAAAAAAAGAAAATATTTTTAATTAAATTTTATCGAATCAATTAATATAAAATTAATATTATATTTATAATAATAAACATAACACGATCGAAAACATGTCCGTAAAATATAAAACCTGCCTTAGAAACAAAGTCCTTCAAAAGCAATGTTCTTTTCATAGCAAAATGTAGTGCAGTCTTATCTGCTGCAAAAGCAAAGTTTAAAGTTGGTTACTTTGATGACTAAAACTCAGGTAGGTTTACGATATTAATAAAAATATATTATAAAATACGAAATAAAAAATTAAAAATACTATATTTTATACTATTTTTAATTGATGTCTTACAACAATATTAATATTTAGAGATAAATTTTAATATTTATAAAAGCTAAAATATTATAAAAATGATAAATTCTGATATTAGAAATTAAGTTTTAATACATAATCATCAACCTAAAATACTGTTAAAATATATAATAATTTCATATTTCGCATTTTTCGATTGGTATCGCATGTTATCCAACCCAATAGTTTAAGGGAAAATATATGATCGATTTAGGATGATAAATATTTGATTTTAACTCCGGATTATTATATAATTCTCATATATAATAATTTTTATATAATTTATATAACAAAATATAACTCATGAGTTAGGATTTATTAACGTAATATAAAATTTAAAAGTTTTACATGTTTTTTTTAGATAGTTTAACTAATAAAAATCGAAGGGTGAGATTTTTCGTAGGTAACGAGAAGATTTTATAAGAAAAAATAAAATGAATTACTCTTAGTTTAAAATTTTTAATCTCAACCATTAAAATTAATTAATCCGACTAAAATTTCACTCTTTGAGAAACAATCTCTCATAACAAAGGATAATACAATCAAAATTTGAAGTTTGGTTAAGGCCAAATCAAATCTCAGTTCTAAGAAGAATATAGCAACATGGATTTCTGGGTGTTAAACTTACAATGTACTCATTGTACATGAAACAAGAACTATCCTGGTATCTTTCATATTCCTAAGCTACATACCTTGGACAAGTATTTACTTTACGAGGCAGCTTTGATGTTCTCGACTTGGTCGGATATGACGTGAGACTGCAGCACACGGTTCAAGTCAGCCATCGGCATTTGCTGGAGTGCTCTCAATTCTAGCTTGTATGTTTGTATTTCCATGGGAGGAATGATTATACGACCTTCGGGAGCGGTGTCGCCAAATTGCTCTGCATACCCCAGCAGCTCGGTGTCCTCGTGTAGAAGATTTAAGGAAGTTGGTTTAGGATTCAGCACTTCAAGACCCGTGAACATGTTGAATAGGTTTACAGGTTCATTGGCCATGCTGGTGCACTGAGATCTGGCTTTTGGGCAGTATGAAGGATCCCAGTTTCGTCTATGAAACATTAAAACGAACCGGGGATCTCCAGGCTGCTGTTGAGAATATTTTGCCAGTCGAGGGACTTTGAAACTTACAATATGTAGGTCACAGGGTAAGGGAGCGGTTAACGGAGAAAAGGGTCTCCAGTGTGTCTGCACGGAAATGTCTTGTGGCTTCTTGGCAATGAATGCATTCAAGGGATGATTCAAGTGAGCACTAATGCAATGTGAGAGAAGAGATGGACTCAGAGGTTGCGGGTTGAGAACGGGATTTGAAGTCGAAGAAATGTTGGATTCAAGCAGGATATGGAAAACAACATTCATAACCCGATTGTCCATCACTCCTTGCCCAAGGCCACGCCCATCGTCTTTTGCCAAACGACGATCAAGCATAATCTCTAGCCACCCCTGTTTAAGGCTTGCAGCACCAAGTGACTGCCGAGAATGGACAGAAAACCACTGGCCATTTGACCCTTGCATGAATGCGAGAGACGGCATGGGGTAGTAATTCCCCTGCAAAGGGATCTTATCATATGTTTCTCTTCGACTCATCTGAAAGCCATTCAAGTCAGAGTAGAAGATCCTTTTGTTATCAATATCCGTCTTATATCGAACAATTAATTCGTTGTCCATAAAATCATTGCCAATAAGCTCAACATGATATTCCTTCTCAATCAGAAAGTCTTGTATCGTATTGCCACCATTATAAATACGAGTACTATGGGAGATCGGAGTTTTCTCCCATTCAGTCTTTGGATAAGAATACACCTCCTGCATCAAAGGACCCTCAGAGACGACCAGATGCCCACCAGACTGAATTATAGGCACAGCATCACCATGGGGTACAAATAAGTATGCACCTCCGGTACTCGAGTAAACGCTTATCTCTTCAGCCACCACATTTTGGGGACCACTTTTTTGGATCACCTTTTGCAACAAACCACGGTTGGCATCAAAAGTGAGAGTTTGATGCGGATTCTCAATTTCAACCACATCTCCTTCTACTTCTGAGCAAGTATATGGTGTGGGACACTGTATCGAACTCGAGCTCGAGAAGAGCTTGAGTTTTACCGGTTTCGCTTTTTCACATCCAACAAAGCCATTGGCAATATAATACGTCTGCAAACCCATGGCAGGAACAGAAGCTTTCCAGTGGACACGATGCCTGCCTGTAAAAATCTTGCTTTTGACATGCTGCAGTTCGGGAGAAACCTGGCTTTGAACACATGTCCAGTTTGAGTCCAAAACGGTAACTTCAGGTCGATTAACAACTAACATCATAACCTCTTCTCTTGTCTGCTCCAGAGGATTAAAGAGTACAACTGATTGTATGGTTCCTTCCCGAGCACTGACAGCTCTATGCACAGGCAGAGCATCGTATTTAGATCTCACCTGTTCGGGGTCAAATTGGGCAGGGGTCTGATCTGACTTCTCTTGGCGAATTCCAAGCAATACTTCAATTGCTTTAGACATGAAAATCTGCAGGTCCTGTAAACAAGTGTGCATCCGAATTCCATAATCAAGAACAACATGATCCTTAGCAGTTCCAGTCACCCCATCATGATGCTGGAAAAGAGCTAAATTCCTCCTCGCAGCTGTCAACTTGTATGCGTACCCCATTGGCAGCTTTTCACATTGTATTCTCTGGCAATAACCAAATAAAATTGCCATCAAAATTTCCGATGCACGGAGTGTTTGCTCTAATACCCGATCAACAGCTTTGAAGAAAGGTCTCGATACATAATAGCCACTCCAATAATCCTGCTGCCTATCAGCATAAGTAAAGAAGTCACCTGATAAAGAAGGAAAACCCACAACCTCGCCGGAGCCAATTTCTCTAGGAAGGGAATAGTTTATTCTGTCAGCCTCGTCTCTAAGGGTCTGGAAATAGTCATCCAAAGTACCAAATTTTGCTTCTGCATTTAAACTGGGATTAGAGTTGATGTAATCAAATATCATTTGATAATTTCTAAACTGAACTTCAGCTTCATCAATGCTGACATAGCGGAAATCATCTCCAAGAGGTACAAGAAGTGTATTCGTCCGATAAAGGGTCGACTTCTTCCTATACTGATCTAGTAGTTTTAGTGCCCTCTCCTGCACATTTTCCTGGTCAGTCTCTATAGGAGGCTGTCCCCATGGGCAGCGTTCATAAAAGAAGCCATGAATACGAGCAAAATCAAACTGACAACAAACAGAAGGATCCGGCCCACAAGTATGTGGAATATCATATGAATAAAATGGCATCATATGCACAAATATGTCGGTAGTTTCGTCAGCATCCCAGCTTTGACGCCATATGTATTCCAAATTTTTATTCCAAGCAAGTTCCTTCTTCAGCTCATAATGAGTTCTTTGAACAAGCATGTTCTCAAAGCCCATTCGACGGAGGAGATAAGCCATTGTAGGTGAGTAACCAAATGGATCTATTGCCCAAGAATTTTTCGGAATAAACCCAATAGTGTCATTCAGCCACATATTTCCCTCAGTTACCTGCTTATACAAATATTAAAATGAAACTGCAAACATGAGGCGCTAAAGAGTTATGAGGATAGAAACTACGATAAATAGAAAATTCAATGAATGTCAATGTAAATGAAAAAACAATGAAACAATAGATGAAGAAGTCCTATGAATATGAATATTAGATCTCACAAATGCAGGAGTAAATTATAAGACAAGTTGAGTTTTTGCACATGACATCATGGCTCAAAATTAATGGCAATATGCAAAATATACAATCTGTCAACATTCCGACGCATTCTAAAAATACAGTCATTAAGCCAACTACAATCGCCAAGAACAGGGTTCGAGGTATACCTGCTCAATTACGGCATAGTAATGTGAATTTGCCTGCATTAAGAAAATAGAATTTGTTCAGACAAAATCAAAAATCATAATCAGAAGTAGCTATTTTGGAGTCTAATTTGAAACACGGTGCTAAAACGACCAAAACGAAAACAAAGTTCTAAGCCTCCACCTCATCATTCATCACCCAGCCACCTCCTACTATTTCCAACTGACCATTCTTCACCAAATTTGTAAAAGACACCTTTTTATCCTCTGGGGCATCTCTCCACCACCTTTCCAAATAAGACATCTCTTCCCATATGAACTTCCGCCGAGTATCCTGCAAATTCAACCCAACCTTTAGAAAACTTAACAGGCTGTCAATATAAGTTAACACTAAGCCTAAGAGCACAGAAAGAACCTTTGTGTAACATACTTAGTCCATTAAGCCGGAATTAGAAAGCTCGAAAAACTCAATGTCGATCAAAATTCTCACCACATTTAACATTTCAGCACATTCCAAAGATTAACTTCTTAAAACAAAACACCATAACCGAAAACCAGCAATCCACTTCAGTAATTATTTCAAAAGGAGGAAACATCAAATTCAAAACTCATCCCCCAAAGGACAAAGTGGAAATCCATACTATCAGCATTCAGCACCATTGATGAACAAAGTACTAAACAAGCTCAGAAACCAAATCTCAATCAATATTTAAACTATATTCAGTACTAAATACCAGCCAAATAAGAAAAACAATCAAACATTCAAACCCCAATCAAATTCTTAAACTATAAGTCTATAAGAAACAACACTAAGAAGCTCAGAAACGAAATCCCAATGAAAATTTCAACTTTATAGAAAAATTACACCCCATATAACAAAAACCCATCAAGAATTAACCTGCCAAGAACCCAGAAAACGAAGGGAAAATCACCTTTGATAAAGTTTCTACAATGGTGTCAAGTATATGCCTTGATTGCCTTTCATAATACTCTTCCACAGTGAATTTCCACCCTGGGTCATTATGTGAATGTGGAACCACAAAAACCTTCAACTTTTCACTATCCCATTCATGTCCTTGGTAAGAAACTTCCCACCCTTGTGTCCAAGCCCCTCCAGGCTTATCCAGGAACTCAATTTTATCATACAATTGTTTGGTTGTTATATCAACCACAGCACCATTCTGGTTCGGATTCGACCCAGTTTTTTTCCGGGTTACAGCCCTCCGGGTCGAGAGCCTTCGCGTCAGGGATCGTGGGTTGAAGTGTGAGGAAATGGGTTTGGGGATTCCGAAGAGGAAAAGGGTTAAGAGGAAGAAGATGAGCGAAACGGAGAGCGCTATGGTGAAGAAGTTGGTGAAGAGGAAGTTGATCAGAGCCGTCCTTTTGCGTAACTTCCGAGTTTGATTGGCTTTGGGGGTTGATTTGACGGTGGTGGCCGATGATGAAGACGGAAGCAATGCCGGTGTCCATCCTCCGCCACGGCGGTTGCTGCCAAGGTAGGAGGATAAGGGCATGTTTGGGATTCCCTTTTTGCCTCTGTTTAGTTCTTCTTCTTCCTCAAATCCTCCGTTTTTCAGCAGATTATTCGTTTTCTTTTCCTTTTGCTTTTTTCTCTGATGGATTTACTTTTGTTTTTTCATTTCCTGTGTGAAGGCTTTAAAATCCATGTAGAAAATTCCGACATATTTTACGAACGTGTGGCCATTTATTACCATGAAAGAAACAACTGAATAGAAAACCATGATTTGGCTGTGGGTTATTACAACCTTCTAAATTGCCTGGTGATGATAATTAGGGTAGAAATAGAATACCTCTATAATAAATGTGTATAATTATATATTATTTTAACCTAAAATAAATATTCAAATTATATTTTTTATTAGCATTTAAATTATTTTTTAAAATAAATATTTAATATTTTATTTCGTTATTTAAATTATTTTTTTATTTAAATAATATTTTTATTGTTCGCTGCTTGTAAGCGAATTGAACAAACACGAATGAGGATATGTTCATATTCGTTTAACTTTAACCAAACGAACATGAACATAAACGAACATAAAATTTTTTATTCGTGTTCATTTATGTTCGTTTATTTAAATGATAAACGAACGTAAACGAACGAACATAAATAACATATATTTAATATTTATGATTAATACAGCTAATTAAATAATTTTAAACTGAAATAATCGATAATTAAAATTTTAAAAAAATCTTAATCATTAGACGAAACCTAAAATTTAACTAGTTAATCAATTTTATTTTGGTTCGATTGATTAGTTCGATTTAACAAAATAATGAACATCATAATCTATAATAAGGAAGCTTTTAATGAGTCATAAAATAAAACTTCTCAACTCGAGTAACTCAAAATTTGTCAACTCGACTTGACTTGATATAATGCTCGCCCCTAGACATATGTAAATAAATTTAAACAAACATAAACGAACGAACACAAATGAATATAAATGAACGGACTACCGAACGTTTATGAACGAATTATCGAACATTCATTGATATAAATAAATGAACGAGCCCTTTGCTTGTGTTCGTTGTTTAAATAAATAAAGGAAAATTCATGTTCATGTTTATTCGTTTAATAAACAAAAGAATATAAACAAACTTTCCGCCGAACGGTTCACGAACGATCGGTTCGTTTAAGACCCTAATTTTTTAAAAGTGTTGTCAAACAAATCTCAACATCTAATCATAAAATAACACTTTTTTTATTTTTTTTAAAATAACATTAAATCTTAAACTCTACAAAATACACTTACCCTCTATTCTTCGAACTCTAATTTTAAACTCTATTCTTAAACCTTAAACCACAAATTTTAAAAAATACATCATATTTTAAATTTTTTAAATTTGTTTTTAAACCCTACTCTTGACTCGTAAACCTATGTATTTCGTGTCATAAAATTTTAAAACCACAAAAAAAAACACGACAAAACTAACACTAACAAACAAAAAATTGGGCCTTTAATTAGGAATTTAAATTGTAATTATGGTTGTGTTGCGTTCATCGCAATTGCGAATATAATACATGTTATTACCATTATTATGATTAAGGCTTTAAACGAATCGTAATGAGGGTGTGTTTGTGGTTATTCGTTTAACTTTAACTAAACAAATGAACGAACATGAACATAAACGAACACAAAATTTATTATTCGTGTTCGTTCATTAAAGATTGTAGCTTGTTTGTGTTCGTTCATGTTCGCTCGTTTAAATGATAAATAAACTAGTCATGAAATAAGACTTCTCAACTCGAAGAACTCAATTTTTTGACTCGACTTGACTTGATCGCTAACACTTAGACATATGTGAATAAATTTAAACAAAATAAATGAACGAATTACCGAACGTTCACGAACATAAATGAACGAACAAACCCCTTGTTCATGTTCGTTCGTTTAATTAAACGAATGAAAAATCTTGTTTATGTTCGTTTTATAAATAAAAGAACATAAACGAATTGCCCGATGAACAGTTCACGAACGGTTCGCTGAACGTTCGGTTCGCTTACAACCCTAACTATGATGACGTTGTATCGTAGTTGTAAATTTTTTAATAACATATGTTGTTATGTACACAACGATTGCGGATATTACAATTTCAGACAATACCGTAACCGTTTTATAGCGATTGTTGTTGCGATAGCGGATTCTTAAATCTTTTTTTCTAATAATAAGTGTTTAAAAATAAAATTTTAGAACATGTCCATAATAATAAATGTTGAAAAATATAGTTTTTTAATATTAAGTATTGAAAAATTGGATTTTTTTGATAAAATTGAGAGAATCATACTGTCAAATCCTCATTAAAAAATCTTATAAACGTAAATGAGGAAAAAAGAGCACACTTGATAGTAATTACAAAACGATAAAAGAAACACGTGTGTAGACATTAGAGACCCGTACCCGCATTGGGTAACAAATCATCATGTACCCTTAATATTAAGCATCGAAAAATTTTGACATTTAATAATAAATATTAAAAAATTAAATTTTAAAAGTAACGCTATAATAATAAATATTTTAAAAATTAAACTCCTAATAATAATTATCTTAAAAATCAACCCTTTAATAAAAAATATTATAAAAAATAAATTTTAAATATATTCATAATAAAAAAATATTAGAAAAAATAGATCTATTAAATAAATTTCCGTCTTCCTTGTTTATTCGAACCGAATAAATAAATTATTAATACTTTGCTGAAGATCAGACTAATTTGCAGAACGGTTGAGGTTAAAATGGCTATGAGCAATCACGTGACCAGATTTAATCTCGAGACAGATGCCTTTTCAAAACATTTTTGGCGCGCCTTGTTGTTTTTTTGCTATGCGCACAACCACCTAACCTAAACACAAAGCAATAGGGGTGGTCAAGATCGGGTACTCGGTCAATTTGAATAGTATTGGTTTCGGTTTTGATAATCATCGATTTTTAAAAATTAGAATCAGTTTTGGTCCTAGTTATATCAGATCTTAAATTTTAAGAATCGGTCTTGTTACTGATGGGTACCGGTTTTAATATCGGGTACTCAGTTAATTAATTTATTCTTAAAAAAATTGAGTAATTGAAGAAAAAAAATTTAACAACCAATAATAATATTAAATAATAAAATTAAAATATTGTAGACTTAAAAATACAGATTTAAAACTAGTCATACTCATAATATTCATACATAAAGAAAAAATTTTATAAGAAAAATAAATAAAAGAAAACCAATATTCGATATTTGGTATTGGTCCTGGTACTACTGAGTACCCACCGGGTATCAGGTCCAAAAAATCAAGATAGTTTCACCGGAAACCAATACCAAATAAAAATTCATTGAGTCTTACCGGATCCAGGACCGGGATCAAGTAATCGGGTTTTTTACCCACCCCTACAAAGCAACATGTGCTAAATCCCATAGCGTCAAAATTTCCCTTTTGCCCCATGCTTTAAATATTTTAAATATAAACCTAGTTTTATTTTTAAAATTGTCATTATAATCCGATTATTTCAAAATTTCATAAGAACGAGACAACATATTTGTAGGTTGTTGTCAAGTTATTTTAAGTTTAATAGGATTTTATGAAAATAATACGAGTTAATTACGTTATATATTCTTAAATTATAATCATCGTTATAAATTATAATATTTTTAAATATTTTAGTTTTATCTCAAACTTCTATAATCTAGTTCTAAATTGTTTCACGAACTTTTAAATATTTTAAAAATATCATTTTAATCGATGATTTTTCAAAAATTATAAAATAATCTTGAAGTTTATTAAACAGTGTGATCATTACAATAGTAAAAAAATAATATTATTTTATAATATTTAATGATCTTTTGTAACGGTTTGATAAATTTAATGATTATATTGTAACTTTTGAACAAACAATGACCAATATGATAATTTTTCATAGTTTAGTGACTATTGATATACTTACCCATTTGTATATAAGCCTGGAGAGCAAAACTCGATTCAAAAAGTAATTTAATAAAATATCTTGAAATTTTTAGTAATTAGTAGATTTATTTTTAAATCTAACTGAAACCCTTAATTTTGACTGATATAATATATATACTAATATAAAAAATGTAAAGAAATATGTTACATATGACAAATATGATAAAATATATATACATATCGTATATATTAAAGAAAATCATTTAAACTGAAATCAAATTATGTTATAATATGAAAAATAATTATAATTAAATTATATATAAATTCAAAAACTCAATTTAAATTTCATAAAGTAAATTCAAATAAAAAATTAAATAAAATTTAAGTTAGATAATATAACGTTTTAACTTAAATAATTTAATTTTTTAACTCGGAACGTTGACCATTCTTTTAGGTAATTCTAAACGGAATAAAAGGGCAGAAGAGTAATTGCAGATAAATCGCGGTTCATCTCAATTTGAATTCGCGGGATCAACCAATCCGCCTACGTAAAGACTAAAAGAAAACCAGATCTGATTTCACGTTTGAAATCTGAAAACCCGCCAATCAATTTTCCTCCTCTTTCTCGCTCACCAAACAGAAATATAAGGAGATTCGATTCTCCTCTTTGCCTTTTCCCCCTCTTAACTTGATTCTCTCTGTTCGTTTCTCGGGAAAACGCTAATGTCTTCGCTTGTTTCTCAAGAATCTGAATCCAATTCACGATCCCTTTACTGCCGCAAAGAAAAATCTCTCGGCCTTTTATGTTCCAAGTAAATGTTTTCCCAGCTCATTCAGTTTTCTTAGATTTGATCTTGTTGATTCTCTCAACATTTTTAAATTTTAATTTTGTTTTGTATCAGTTTTTTGGCGTTGTACAACCATGACAGCGTTCAAACGATTGGACTCGATGACGCGGCTTCAAAATTAGGTACTTAATCTATTTTTCTATTAATTGCCGAGAAGATGAAATGATATATAACATTTTCTTCTTTTTTAGATTCTGTTTATTTATTTTCATCTAAATGCTTGTTTTGAAGTTTTAATTGTTTTCTCCCTCGAAGCTTAACTATTGGAGATATACCAGAATTTGCATTAACTAAATTGATTAGTTAATCATTGAAGATCGATATCTGATTAAAATTGTATTTATTTGCTTTATTGAGAGTTGAGATCTTTTGGCATATTTCAGGAGTTGAACGTCGTCGTATATATGATGTAGTGAATATACTGGAGAGTATTGGAGTAAGATACTAATTCTATTGAGCCCTTTCTTTATTGTTTTAGTTCAGTGAATGGATTAGTTTAAGTTGGTTTTTGGCATTCTCTTGTTTAGGTAGTAGCAAGAAAAGGAAAGAACCAGTACTTATGGAAGGGTTTTGGAGAAATTCCGAAGGCCTTGGAAAAGCTTAAGGTATATTTCAAATTTCTGCGTTTGTTTTTCACATTTTAACCTGAAAGGAACTTGATTTGTTATGGTTTCTGCTTTCAGGAGGAGGCTCTGAACCAGAATTTATGTTTCTCAGATTGCAGCAAATCATTAAGGGTATATTTCTACTTTAATTTCCATATTCCGGTTGTTTTCTGAGAAAAATTTAGCTTTATATACTTGGTTTTTCAAAGTCTTGAACTGGAAAAATTATTAGAGACCCGGTTTACCCGATCATCCTTGGTCTAAATCAATAAGATTCACTTGTTTCATTTCTTTTCAAAGTGAATCTTTACCTATTTTTTACATGTAAATAAGAAATGATTTATTACTTAAAAATTATTTTGAGATGGGTGAATCTTATTGGCCGGAATTATGAATGACATGTTAAGTTAAGGTCTATCTAATAATTTCTCCTTGAATTGAGACGGTTGCTAACTTGTCTTGGTGACAAATATGTGGAAAATGGGTCTAATTTATCTTAGGGTAAAGTACACCAGTAGTCACTAAACTATGAAAAACTAATTGTTTTGGTCACTAACCTTTTAAAAGATACATAGGATCATTAAATTTATCAAATTGTTACAAAATGGTCATGGAACGTTACAAAATAATGTAACAATTCTGTTAATTTAATGATATTTTGTAACAGTTTGATAAACTTAATGACTATTTTGTGACATGATAAATTTAATTATCCATTTTGCTACTTTTGAAAGGTTAGTGACCCAGACGATTTTAATAGTCTAGTCTGATTTAGTTTAGGCCTTCAATTTGAAGTAAAACTTAAGGAATTCAAAGCTTTGTTTTTGTAATAGATGTCTTGTTAATGTTCTGGCCCTTACATGTTTAACTGGCTGAGCTATTCTGCTTAGGTTTTAGATGAAAATGAAAGTGCAGAGTCTTTATATGTGAAGAATGAAGGGCAAGATAATCTTTCAGAATTATCAAAACGTTCTGGTAAGAGTGTTCTCTTTTTTATTT
The DNA here is from genome assembly GCA_035048815.1 of Abelmoschus esculentus. NCBI lineage: Eukaryota > Viridiplantae > Streptophyta > Magnoliopsida > Malvales > Malvaceae > Abelmoschus > Abelmoschus esculentus. Next base: position 1,716,883 of record JAUCBN010000026.1, on the reverse strand, counting down.
TGATTTGCAACATTTGCTAATATATTACTCGCAATACAGATTATTGAGGTTACATACAATGATTCATGCATGGAATACTTCTATCGTAGAAAATTATCATTTTTAATTGCTTTTTTTTTTTTAATTTCTTGGATTTATTGTATATTTCTTAGATACCAAAAGAGAAAAATCCCTTTGGCTAATCACACAGAACTTTGTCAAGCTTTTCCTTTGTTCAGATGTAAGATACTTCTGTTTTATGTGAAATTGCTGCCATAAACTGTTTATTTCTACTGTACAGTGAATATCTGGTTTATTTTATACAGGCTGAATTGATCACCCTTGATAGTGCAGCGTTTGCTTTGCTGGGAGACGTCCAGAATTCAACTACTGTGAGAAGTAAGTCAACAACAGTCCATTATTAATGTAATGTCTGAAATTTTAATGGACAATAGTTTATTTTCTCTGGTAATTGTTTCGCAGCAAAAGTTAGACGATTGTATGACATTGCCAATGTGTTTTCCTCCATAAATTTAATTGAGAAGGTATGGTTTATATTGCTGAGACTCTTCAATTCACATAAACTATTTTTGTTTGACACTCCTATTCCTCAATATGACTCCAAATACCTGGAAAAACATATTTTTTTTAATATACCTGTATCAGACACTTTTACACGAGTTTGAGTAACAAATTATGTCTCCAAAAACACATCCAAAATCCATATTCAGCAAAGAAACCCATGTTTTTCCTTTATAGCATGCTCTGCGCACAAGGAAAGTAAATAGTAAGCAGCCCCAGAGCTCAAAGAAGCCTAAAGTCTGTCCAGTGATTCTCATTAGTTCTTTATTTGGTAAATGAATTTGCAGACTCATCACCCCGAGAGCAGGAAACCGGCGTTTAGGTGGCTGGGATGGGGAGCCAAAGTTCACAGTGGATCAACGACAGCTTTGGAGTTGAATGAATCAAAGAAAAGGACATTTGGGACCGAGATTACAAACCACGGTCTAAAGAGAACGAGGGCAAACTCCTCAGTTCATCGGAAGTTAAACCAGAAGGAAAATATGGCTATGCATATAAAGCTCGATAGTGTAGACTATGAACATAAGATGGAGCACCATTCAAAGCCATGCTCTCAGGGTTTTGCATATGGCCCTTTTACTCCTGCTGCTATTTCCTCAGGAAACAAAAACGTGAGACCGGTTCAGGACTGGGAGAGCCATGCTTCTACTTATAAACCTCAGTATCTTAATCAAGGTACCTTCTTTGATTCATTGCTTAAAGTACATATGGTTGAACATGCATGATTAATAAGTGCCGTTGCAAAGTCATGGCACCCTTAGGGATGTTTATACTTCGGTTAAGCATCCAAAGGATTCCATCACCTTCTCTTGATGTCAACATGAGTAACTCAACCAATATGAGCCATCTTTTATCACATCATATAGTGATCATATTACAAAGCCAATAAGCAATTTCATGATCTGGTTTTGTTAATGTTATTGCAGCTCTTAGTGATCTTTTTGCTCATTACATGGAAGCATGGAACTCATGGTGTGCCGAAGTTGCAAGAACAGAAGAGATTCATTAAAGTCCACTGTCTTCTCTAACTCAAGATGACCAAACACACATGTTCTGACAAGGGTACGCAACATTCCCTTACATGTTTCTGTCACTTTTGTAGGATATGTTTTCTCGGTCCAACAATTATCCCCAAGTGATCATATCATCTCTCATTCCATGCATTTTCATAATTCCTGGTGAGCTTAAGGTTCCCTCATTACATGTTTCCTTTTTCTTTTTTGTTTAGAAACTTAGAAGATCCAATAAGTTCCTGAAATTCTTGCTGATTAAAGAGAAAAAGAAACTATTGTGAATTTTTAGAGGTTTTTTTTTTCTGGGTATATACTTGTTTTCTAAGTTACTGAACTGTTTGTATTAGTTAGACTGGAGAGATTATTCTATGGACCGGTTCCACCACGTCATCCATGGTCCCTAACCATTAAAAATTCAACAATTAATTTTTATTTTTCATGTCACTTTTTCTTTCCTAATTAATCTCTATTTAACCATCCACTACTTATTTACATGTCAATAAAAAAGTGAAGATTCACTCTAGAAAAAAATGACATGGAAAATAAAAAATTAGACAACTAATTTTTAATGGTTAAGGATCATGGATAACGTGGTGGAACCGGTCCATATAATAATTTCTCATTAGACTGTGTTTGATAATGCTTTTGAAGTGTGTATCCATGCAAAACACTCAATTTTTCATCTTAAAAATTATGGTGGAGAAATGCTTATTTACCCAAACTTTAAAAGTTTTTCTTTTAATTTTCTGCCAAAAAAGTACCTTTGAATTGAAAGTATACTTTTTGGTCCTCAAGTATTTAACTTTACTTGTTAAACTAATCCTCATATATGTATGATTATATATTGGTTGTTATTTGTTAAGACATAAATTGACTGAACGATGAGTTTTACATGTTTTTTAATTGTTGGATGAGTAAATAGAAGAAAATAAATTTTATTTTTTTCAAGTGATAATCTTCATATATATTACTTTTAATCTTAGTTATTTTTTTTTACTCATCTAACGATTCAAAAGATTGCAAATTTTAAAAGTTCTTTAGTGTATAAAAAATAATATTTCTTTTATAATATTTATATCAAGTAATTCGAGTTATTTGAATTTTTATTTTACAACTCGAACTTTATTTGAATTTTTTTTAGTCGAGTTAAAACGAATCGAGTATTTTCGCCTCGAGTCAAGTTGAGTTATTTGATTTTTTTGAGTCGAGTTGAGTTTTGCTCACCCATAAATGTAAACTCGGAATTTTTAGTAATTAAAGGATTAATTTTTAAGTTTGAGACGAGTCTATCAATTTTTTATGATATATAAAAATATAAAGAAATATTGTTATATACGAATATATATATATATATATCTTATATGATTTAAGAAAGTTTAAATTAGAATCAAACCATATTATAACATGATAAATAATTATAATTAAATATTTATAGGAACTCGAAAACTCGACCTGAAAAAATTTCAAATAAAGTTTGAGTTGTAAAATATGATTCATCAACTTGAATAACTCGAATTTTTTAACTCAATTCGACTTGATTGAATACTCACTACTAATTACATTAATATAAAAATATAATTTGAAGGTTAATTTTTTATTAAGCTAACCAGTCATATTTATTATTTATTAATATAAGATTTCAATACATTTTTAGATCATTGGATTTACTAACTTAAATTAATAGTTGAGATGAATACATTTCAATTAAGTATTATCCACTTCTTTTGTAAAAATCATTTCACTAATCTCATATATTAATTTCCGCTCATCCATTTATCAAAAAAAAAAAAAACATTGATGTGAATGAATTCTGCCTCATTTCTGCTTAAAATTTATATTTTAACCCTAAATATATATATTATGTAAAAATATTACAAATGAGATCATATAAATTTTCATTTTTATCATAATTAAAGTTAATTTGTTTTATATATAATACTAAAGAAATAGACACCGTTCAAGCTAATTATTTTTATTTTACAATGTCATATAAAAAATAGACAATAATATTAAATATCAAATATATTTTTTAAAAATAATAATAATTCCCGAAAAATCAAACCGACTAGCTTCGAATTTTTTTAGCATGATATTTGATTTGCTAGTTTTCTGTAAACATGATATCTAAAACGAATAAATAAAAATATATTATTGATATTTGATTTTTTTTTATATAAAAATATATATATGTTTTAAAAATCTTAAAGAATAAAAATAGTATATTTTATTTTTATATTTAAATGTGTTGACTATTTTTGTTAGAAAAATGAAGAGACCCATAATTGAATAGTTTTTAAAGGATATCTTTATAGTTTCTTTGAGCTTCAAATTTCAATGAAAAGACTCAGTTTTGAAAATCCTAGCATATAAAATAAAATAAAGAAGATAAAATTACCTTGGATAAGGTTCCATGTCCTTGTGAGTGACGAGAGGAACACAAGCCTTGAAGCTTTCTGGGTCAGTTCTTCCATTGGCGGGCACAAATAGGATTGTAAATGATACAAAAAGTGAGCTATTTAAGTTTGACTCGATCAGAATTTAATTTGATTGGATTTAACTCGAGTTTGAATATGGCTTGAGTTTTAAATTTAAACTTATTAATTTTAGGTTTTAGTATCTTATTTAAGGCTTAAGACTTATGTTTAATATTTAAATTTTAGGGTTTTAAGTTTAAAAATCTAGATTTTAAATTATAAAAAATAAAAATATTATATTTATATTTTCGAGTAACTCGTGAGTTTTTTGAGTCGAGTATGATGTAGTTCAAATATTTAGTTTAGGGTTTTAACTTTAGAAATCTAGATTTTAAATTATAAAAAATAAAAATATTATATTTATGTTTTCGAGTAATTCGTGAACTTTTTGAGTCGAGTATCATGTAATCAAGTATCAAAATTTTTTCTCCATTAGGCTTTAAATGAGACTTGAGAGATGAGAATTACTCATGTCTAACACGGTCAAAAATCAATCAATCGATACTTAGTTCGATTAGGCTAAAAAAAAAACAAACTCAAACACAATTCGAGTTTTTAATGAACTGAGTCGCATTTAGATATTTCAAACTCGTTTAAAATTACTCAAGCTCAAAACCTTAACGAACCAAACCGAACATAACACTACTCGAGCTCAACTCGTTTACAGCCTTAGGCACAAATATTCATATTTAGTTTCAGAATGTAAAATCTCATTTTTTGGCCCTAAGACTCTAATCTAAATTTATAACTCAAAACCCCTAACTAAATTCATAACCCCTAAATCAACATATACCCTTTCTTTTCCTTTCTGTTGTTTCTTTATAAAATTTATCATGCAAATGCCAATCATGTTTACAGGATAATTAGTCAAATCCTGTTCATATGATCTTACAGATATGCTACATTTCACCTATGAACTTGCACAACACATGTCGCCTTTCTCCGGTCTCGAAGCCTCGTCACACCGACGGTTTTCTGCAAGAAAGACATGAGGTTAAGACATCTTTGAAAGCTCTCAGTAGTAGCAACTAGCAAGTAGTTTGAAGGGTTGTGAAGATATGAAAATGGTGGTGTTGTACTTGCCTTTCGTCTGCGAAATTATTGTGAAGATGATAGAAATCTTCGGAACCGTTCTACTCTAGCCTGGTTATTGTATGAAGATCTGCGTTGGGATGAAGATCTACGACGAAAGAAGAAATCTTCGGTGTCCAACACATACGAGATCTGCCAATGGTTACATGGATCGTTTATGTAAACACAGAAAGACATAGGTTAAACGTTACATGCATAAGCAAGTGCTTGGTCATAAAGGTATAGGGTGCAGTTTCGTAGTTCGATGAAAAAACGATATTTTACTTAAAGCACACTACCTTGTAGGAGTTGCAAGCTATCTTGTTCTCCAAACCATTAACCAGTTCAACACCCTCCATAGCCAAGCAAGTAGCAGTAAATTCATCTAAATTTGCATACTTCTTCCTGTTTCTGCAAATATCAATAAAGAAAATCCGATTAGCGCCAGTCTACGTTGTTCCGAAACTTCATTTTTTCTTGAAGTACTTGTGTCCAACACTTGTATCCAGACAAGGACATGGGGATATGATCCTCCAAGTATCCCTCTATTACATGGGAAGCTTAATATAAGTTCAACAATACCTGTGTCAGACAATCCAAGTTCGAGTAACATAGGACTTGGATATTTCTTGTTTCTGCAAATATCAATAGAGAATCTGATACTTCGTTTTTTTCTAGAAGCACATGTTCGACACATAACCGGAAAAAAGGTATGGGGATATGGTTCTCTGAGGATCCTCAGATTAGCTGGGAAAACTTCGAAAAAAGTTCAACAAACTAGTGTTGGACACATACATGTATCACTCCCTCACACCAAGCACTGGTTTTTTAACAACATATTGCAACTCTTTTCTTTGCTACAATTTTCTACAATAGTAACAAAAGTGCGGTGCGGTTTAATCGTAATGCTATCTATTATTACCTCTTTAGTGAAATGCCATGTGGCTCCTTCTTGCTAGAATAGACAGACAGAAAGTCATTGTGCAAAACAGCCGAAAAATTAGGTTCCATGGAAACAGCAAATGCTTCAGGCTTTTCAATGACATTGTCCATCAGCTGAATAGATAAATGAGATGGCGGAGACGACTGCAACAATAAGGAGCCAAGGTAAAAAGAATCATGTGTTAACCTAGGGCATTCGTGTTCCTAAATTCACTTCATTTCTTATTCAGGAAAAAAAGGGACACGTAAAACTCACATATTTCAATCGATAAATATTCTCCTCATGGAGAAGGACACGTGCATTCTCATAATACACTGAATCCATTGCCTTCCAATGTTTCCGGGACTTTTCATAGTCAAACAATTGAAGAAGCTTATTATCCATCTCATCCGCAGCAACAGCTTGAAGCTGCAATGAAAACTCGATTTCAGAATAGTGGAATGAAAAACGAGAAAGAAAAAATGGAAGATCATCGAAGAAGCTAACCTGCTTAACCAATTTAAATATCAACTTGTCCAATGTGAATAAAACATATGACTGGTTTCCTATTATAGCTCGGCATTCATCCTCAAACTTTGAATTATCAGTTGATCCATCAAGCAGACTGTAAAGTGCAGTCATAAATCTGTGTAGCAGAAAGATAAAATTTTCTGAATTAGAAAGCATTAGATCCATCAAATTCGGCAGTTACATGGATAAATAAATCCACCTGGAATATAAATCCGAAGAACTAGCGTCTTTTGGATGTTTCCACTTTGTTTCAGCAGCCGCTGTATTTGTTTTTGCTGACAATATTCTTTCATATAGAATCTAAATGAAGATCAAATATTGGAGAAGACTTATTAAAAAGTATCACGTAAAATGAAGAAATAACTAAAAGCTTCTGAAACCTTACGTACTTGATGAAGCCTGAAAAGAACATAGAAATCGTCATTTGCATAAAAAACCCAAGAGTTGTTTGTATCATCTTTGGGTAGAGCTGCCCGTACATGCTTAGAAAGAGGCTTCACTGTAGACAGGAAACGTTCTGAAAATGACAAGGACGCGCCATCTCCTCCCACATGTGTATCAGTCGTCCCTTCGGCTTCACCTTCACTCTCAGCCTTACCATCAACTTCATCACGTTCAACCTCTTCCTCCTCTTCACGGGAGCATTCATCACCTGCAGACTCACTGCCTGATGCATTATCACCAGCCTCCGAGGCATTTTCACTATCCTCATCATCAGCATCCACATCATTCTCTCCACTAGCATCCACAGAATGTAAATCTTTCCCATTTCCGGACTGGTGCTGTCTAATTTCAACACCATGCTTTGCCTTTGACACAACCTTTGGACCGGTATCACCATAAGCAACAAAATTATCCTCCTCGGAATCACCAGTAGGTGATAACTCACCTTCTTCCTTTTCAATTCGGGAGGGAACAGCGGATTCTTCGTGACATCTACTGGCATTAGGGCTGTCTGTAAGCATTCCATGTACAAGATCAGCATTAGCTTTGGATTCATGAGCCTCACCAGCAACACCGCTACTAGGTCTGGATGCAGTTGTGCCTTTCCCTTGAAATTCAACTGATCTCAGTATAGCAACACAATCCCAAAAGGAATGACAAGATTAAAATTAATAGGAAAAATTAGATCCATGAACAACAAAACCACAGAAATGATTATCATGTTTTCCCTGAAATACACACCTGATGCTCCTTCAACATTGTTTCTGCCATGATTATTTCCTGCTTCCGTTCTATTTGCATGCATGTGGTTTCCAGCCTTTTTATCAGCTGTAAATTTGGTCTCTTTCTCTACCCTTGAATCATCTCTCGAGACACGACCTGAATGTTCTCTGGCTAAAGCTTCCCCTTTTGTCAAACCATTCCTGCAAGAATTAGTTAGTTCCGGTGAACTGTTCTTCTCTCCATCACTGACAGCCTTTAGTTGCCCGGAATTTACATCAACATCAGCATCAGCACCAGGACTTCCATCACTTTCAGCAGTGCAGTTTACAGCAGGATTCTGTGCTTTACCGGCACCATCTGTACCTTCTCTGCCATCATGTCTAGGAGGAACACCCAACATGGGCTCCAGGAAAGTGGTCCAGAGCCTCATGACTCGGTTTAACTGTTCTTTGGTTGAACACATCTCTTCACATGAATATTCAATAAGTTTATACAAGTCTTCATGAATATTAACATCAGAATATTCATATTCAAGGTGTGGAGCAAGGGGTTGCCGATGACCAGCAACGCTAGCCATAAGAACGTCATCTTCTTTCTGGTTCTTCTCTTTCAACTCCTTGATTCCAGCCAGTAAAGCTTCAATAAGAAACAAGAGATCAATCAGACTAAATAAGGTAATAGAAATATAATCGTCAGTTACTTACACCATATGTTAGAACTCGACAGTTAATTACACCATATGTTATATAACAGGCCCATTTTCTAAACAGGCTGGCTCTAGGGCAGAGACCTTCAAACCTGTACCCGGCCTGGAACAACTCAAATATGTATATATACTTAATATTTATATATAATATAAAAAATTATAACCTATAGTTTATATCCAGACAATATGCTAAAACCTAGTGTAAATCTATTATCCAAATACGAGATGTGTTGGGCCAGAGTATTGATCAAGATCAATCTAGAAGGGAAATTAGATTAGATGCCTCAATTTTACAGAACTTGTTAATCAAGTTTTTCCACTAGAAATCTATATCAAAAAACATACAAGTTGATGGAATGGAAAACTAGATTGCCTTTGACCATTACAGAACTCGTTAATTGATCCATGTGCTGCATAAGATATATATGCAGACCGGGACAGGCCCAAATAAGCTTCTAAAAATATGGGTCGGGTTTGGTAAAATAATAGGGCCCATATTTGGGGTGGACCAGACCCTGGCATACACAGCTTCTTAATAACCGTCAAGACCAGGTCCAAACCCGACCCATGTATGGGAGTAATTAGAACAAGTTAAGAATCATCCATCAATCTTTCAATCCAATTCCACTTACATTTCGCACTCAGGTTCTTTGAATCCTGCTGCTTGAAATAGAAGCTGCGATGATCCAGTGATTTGTAATGGTTTTTTGAATAAACATCAGCCCAAACCTTGTTGAAGTCTAAACGGCACTTTGTCCACTCTTCTTGCTTCTGCTTCAGGCGAGTTAAAACTACAGGTAGTGCATGAGAAGGATTTTTACGTAATATCTCCACTGCATCAAGACCATGGTCACCATATAGACGCTCAATGCACCTCAAATTCAGAACTGCAGTAAGTGATGTAGAAGAAGCCAAAAGTTGAGAAGACGAAAAATGTCCATATAAAGACAAAAGTTGAGAATCTAGTGATAAATACATACCAGTAAAGTGCTCTTCTACATGAAACGGAGAATCCATACTGATTTTATTTTCAGTAATGCTGTTCAGCAAGTCCTCGGCTCGCTTGGCCGTTGAGCTCACGGATTCTAACAACATATCCAGTTCAAACCTAAGACCGTTAAACAAGAAATACGTCATGTTTTCCAAGGAGATAATATATAGAATTTGGTTATGTTCCTGTACTAAAGGATAAAGACCAAGTTAGTCTCTACTATAAAACAAGTAATTTAGTCATTGGACATTTAATTCGTATGCAACAAGGTAAAATTTTAAATGGTGGTAAATTCGAACGTTATAAAAGTTGACTTGCCACGTTTTAAAGTGATAGAAAAGGGGAAACAAAATTCGGTTTTTTTAAAACGTGGCAATGACAAGTTGTTCACTTTTTTTCTTAAAACAGAAGTCGACAAATTTAGAATTCAACCCTACCATAATTAATAATTTTCCCTATTTGCTTCAAAATTGAAGGAATGGAGACTAAACTGATTGCTTTTATGGTAGGACTGAGGTGCTCATAAACCCTAAAATCCCAAATGGCTTAGATAAACAGAAAAATTAACCAATGCCATCAATTTTTCTTCCAAAAACTCATTCTCACCTTTGCATAAATTTACGATGGAAATACCATAATAAGAAAATTATGAAAAGAGAAAACCAATCACTAGATGATTGCATACATAGTACTGGGATAAATTGAGGAAGACTCAGAAATTTTACCTATCATCTTCACATCTGAACAAGCTCTCTTCATACTGATTTCGGCGCATGTGCTTAAAAGAATAATCCTCACTTCCGGAAGTGACAGACACCCAATAATCATTTAGCACCAGAGCACCAAGCTCAGACTTCTGACTTGCTACGGGTATTGGGTACTGTGAGACGAAAAACAAAAACCGTTATATTCAGCGTCAAATCTTGCATGCAATAAATAAATAAATAGATTTAAGAAGTTTATACATCATCTGGCAGAAGCCGATAGCTTGGAGTACAATTTTGGCAGTTAGAAAGGTCAAGCTCCTGTATTGATTTTCCCATATACTCTTTATATCTCTCCTTTTCCTTAGCTCCCTCAATTTCGCGTTTTGGCTCTCTATCTTTTTCCTCTAATGGCCTGGACACGTGTCCGTCAACAGTAAGTGATTCTGCAATCCAAGAAGTGAACTGTCATTGCAATTTACAGATAAGGAAATAATTTGCATCATTCAAGACAAAATTATTACATGTGATATTTATAAATGAGAAAACAGACAACGAGAAAATAAAAAAATGTACAACAAATGACAAAGAAAAGGTGGCTTACTTTTACTAATGACACCTGCAAGGAGCCCATCTGCAGGAGACGATTAAATTAGGAAAGAAACAGACATAAAAATAAATAATCAAAATAAAACAACTTCAAATGATACTTAAGCCGTTACCGGTATTCTCACAACGCTCCAAGAATTGATTGAACTCGTTCATAAGATCCGGGTACTTGCCAAGTAAATCAGTCACCTAGGAATCGTCGTAACACATGATTAAACAACCAAAAGAAGTAGTACCAAAAAAGCAATTGAATGTTTCGAAATATCGAAGATAACCACTATAGATGGTGTAAAGCATACCAAGTTTTGCAAATCATTTCTTATGATTATTCCATTGCTGTAAATATTAAGGCACTTTAAGAATGCCTGGTAGTCATCTGAGCTGCATAGCCTCTCCTTCACTTTCTCGCAGAACGCAAAACCTCGGTTGCACATGCCTGACATTGGAATAGAAAAAACTGAAATCTTAGAAGGTTGATATATGAAGGCCAAGAATATGTGCATTAACCCGGAAATCGTTAACAAGGATACTTTATCAGCAGTAGATTGCAAAAGAACAGTAAAATTGTCACCCTAAACACCATAAAGTACACTGTATAATTATGTTACGTTGAAAAAGTAGACCAAAGGTGATATTTTTAATATTATAAACAAATAAAAGTCTTCAAAGGTTGAGAGGCTCACTTTTTAAAGTATCCCTGTCATCATAAGAAGCAAATCCTTCAACCTTCCTACCAGATCTCTTTTTGTCAGGAAAACGCTGTGAGTTAAAATCCCTATTGGTGTCATGCTCGGGATCATCATGATCACGGATTCTCAGATCCCTATTGTCCTTCTCCACACGTTTTCTCTGCTCTTTTCGCATTTTCACCATTGCTTTATCATCGTTCAGTTCAGGACGGTCAACGCTAAGATCCCTATCAGCATGGGAAGTAATAATTCTATCCCTCCGACGTTGCTGAAAAAAGAAATCATTAATTCAAACTGCAAAGATATGAAAATATAGCAAGTAAATAAATATTGAAAAAAGGAGAGAGCAGTTACGTTATCCATTTGTATATGTCGCGAGGTGGTTGCACCAGAGCTTCGCTCGTTAATGCGCTGAGTTGAGTTTCGACCATATGGAATTTGTGATGTAGGTGCTGCAGAAGAATCTGGTAAAAATCTTGTGAACTCCTCAAGCAGATCAGGATGGTCCTCAAAAAGAGAAGCAACCTGAAAGCAATGAAACAAAGAACATGTAATTTTTTCTGGAAAATAGAAAAAAAAATCAAGATACTTGATTCAGTAGCTAACTAGCTACCGAAGAACCAATGAAACAAGGTTAACAACCAGAACAAGATAGGTTTACCTCGGTATAGACCTCATGTATGTCCTTGTGCTCCCTCCGGTACATATTCAATACATCCAGAAATGATTTATAAACACGCTCGTCATGTTGAAAGCGTCGCTGCATGGTAAATGGAGAAATTAGATGGTTAAACATGAATATTGATGAGCAAGAGATTATGGCACAATGGTTTCAGTATTTCACCTTTATTTTGTTTACAAAACTGATTGCTTCGTCAAATTCAACAGTCCTTCTCGGAGGAGCATTGTCCTCATCAAGAGTAATCTCATACCCCCTCGGTAGGAAGGTATTAAATCCATAAATCAAGTTGTTATGCCCTTTGAATAACTCCTTCACTCGGGCAATGACACCAACTGTGTCAGTCCTGCATAACACAAAAGATGTATAAAACATTAGTACTTTAAATCAAAAAACAATTCAACGTCCATCAACAAAACGTGAAGTTCAAAAACGGGATACCTATGAGCCTTGAAATCCTTCATGACTTCAAGGAACATGTCATACTTCTCTTTTTGATCCTCGAACATCTCCTTGACTTCCTTTAGATACGATAAGGCATCGTTTGTAGTAAGTTTCTGTGACATACTTCCCCCTCCTTGACCTCCCCCGATTCCGCCGCCGCCGCCTCCTCCTCCACCTCCACCTTCCCCTTCCCCTCCAACACCTTCTCCACCTGCTGCGCTACCACCACCAGCACCGCCACCTCCACCGGACATTTGGTTTTGTCCATAGCTTAATAGGTAGAAATAATACAAGAAAATTCAGACCGGCAACTACTAATCGAACAACACGAACAAGGAAACTCCAAAAATCTGAGCTAAACCTAATTTACTTCCAATAGATATTACTCTTAAAACGAACATAAAATACCCCTCACTTGGAAGTAAATTTACCAACTACTACAAAACCAAATGGTGAATCTTAATCCTACTAAATGCAATGATCCAACTATCATGATATGATTCAATCAAACCATGAAAAAAAAATCAAAAACAACAATCGTATCATTCGATTCGAAGCAGTAAACACAACAATCTCACATGCAAATCCAGCAAAATTCCCAATCAAAATCTGACCAAACAAGAAAAACCATTAAATCAGACAACAACAACTAAACATAAATCAAAAGAAAAAAGAAACGATTAGGTCAACAAAAAAGCAAACTTACATGTAAAAACAAAACCCACCATAAAAACCCTAAAAACGAGAGAGAAAGCAAATAGATTATAAAAACAAACGAACGAACAAAATAAGCAGCTTACGATTCAGCCCTAGAAGAACCAAACGGACGTCTAAATTGAGAACCCGAATACATATCATCTCTTGTTCGCTTCATCCCTGCAAAACCGAAAACAAAACAAAAAGCAGAATCCTTTAGCCATAGGAGTAATCTTTGAAGGAATATAAACAAACCCATTTCAAGAATTGAGTTAAAGAAACTTACTTTCCAGATCTTACACGAAGAAAATACAAAAAAAAAAATTAAACCAGTTTAACTTTTGTTTTACCTGATCCTTTTGTGTTTATTGTTCTTCTTTCTTTGTTTTTGGGTCGGAGAGAATTGAAGAGGCAGAATAACAAAAGAAACGAAGCTTTGGAACGTTAAGGAGAGTCAAAATCAGCAGGAAATGAACTGAAAATGAAAATTGAAAGATGTTTTTTTGAAAACCGGAGAAGAACACAGAAACGAGAGAGATGGCTTATGCATTGTGCTGTGTGTTGTTGCTCTTGTTCTTTGTTTTTATGGTGTCTTCATGGGCTTTTCTCACTTCAAAAATCAACTTTAGGCCCAAGTATATTATATTTATTTTATTCGAATATAAGGTAATATTTGTTTAGCATAAAGATAATTTTAACCCTTAACGTTTATATATATATTTTTTATTTTGGATCTCATTCTTTTCTTAGGATAAATTTAACACTTAACTTGTGTCTTTTTGACAAATAACTTATTTTTTAACTAACACAATGATTAGACCGTTTAAAAATTTAACGATATTGACATGTCATTATTGTTAAATATTTTTAGGATAATGACAAATATATACATGTAAAATATAATTTTATTCTAACATAAAATATAAAATAATTAAAATTCAAATAAAATATTAAAAATTAATTAAATCTAAAATAAAGTACTACTAAATATTCTCAAATCTTAAATATCATTTTATATTTATATAACATATTATTATCGTTAATTTTTCAACCATACAATCATTATGCTAGTTAAAAAATAAGATATTTGTTAAAATGATATAAGTTAAAGGCTAAATTTATCCTAAAAAAAGATGAGGGACAAAATGATAAAAATCATAAACGTTAAGGGTTAAAATTATCTTTATACCTATTTGTTTTTGATTTTATTTTTAGATAATTTACGTATACATATAATTAAGTTGTTCGAACTAGAGTTATCTAATTGAAACATACAATTTTTTAACAACATGATCACTCCTTAAGTATTAGACTAATTCGAATAAGTTCATTATAGGACGATCTTATCTTCTCAATTTATTCTATTTACATCGTTAAATTTGAACTTCAAATATTACTTAAAAGATCTAGCAGATATATCTGGATTAATCAGGGCAAAATCTTAAAAATTAAAAAAATAGAAAAATGACAGTTATACATGCATACATCACAAGTAGATAAATTACGTAACTCGAATCGACGTAAGTTAATCAGAGCAAATATATATGGATTAATCAGAACAAAATCTTAAAATTAAAAAAAAAAAAAATTGACAGTTATACATGCAGATATCACAAGTAGCAAATATATCTAAATTAATCAGAGCAAAATTAAAAATAAAAAATAAAAAATGACAGTTATACATGTATGTATCACAAGTAACAAATATATCTGGATTAATCAGAGTAAAATTTTAAAAATTAAAAAATAAATAAAAAATGACAGTTATACATGCATGGATTACAAGTAGATAAATTACGTAACTCGAAAATTACGTAACTCGAATCGACGTAAGTTAAATGATAAATTTTTTATCGTTAAAATTATTTTTAAATAAACAAAATGCATAATTTAGATATTATTTTTATAGGTATAAAAGAACCGAAAATATAAATAAGACAAACAAATAATTTTATTAATGATATTAACCTGAGATATTATTTTAAAAATAATGCTAAAAAAATAAATTTAAATAAAAATATTTATTTTTATGAGTAAGCAGTGGTCGGTTACAAAATATTTGCAGAGTTTTAGTTAAAAAATTAAAATTGTGGGGCTTTAAATGGAAATGGATTCTATGGGTGACGTGGCTGGTCATAAATATTGTGATTATTAGTGTACTTATCTATAGGCGAAAAAGGAAAGGATTTTTTTGGTCTTATTTGGTAATATTTTGGGGTTGGATTCTTAGAATTTTACTATTATTAATTTAAGTTAATTTATGTTATATACTAAAATTTAATTATATTATAAGTTATTTTTGTTATGTCATTAATTTTGTATTATTTTTATCTATAAGAGAAAAATAGATCATGAATTCTGTTCACCACGTCATCAGTAGTCCAATCGTTCATCTTTAAATAACTATCTAATAACTACTCACTCATTAATTATAGGTACAAATCGTCTACCTCTTTCTAATGCCTCTATTATTGTCTCAGCTTCAAATTATAAGGTTTAAGGTATAGGGTTTTAGGTTAGGGTTTAGGGAATTAGGGGTATGGTGTATTTTTTAGGGGGTAGGGTTTAGGGTTTAGAATATAAAAAAATAAGAGTTATGGTTTAAAATTTATTTTTTTTAGAATTTTTTAACAGAAGACATGATAAAGAAGTAGAAGATTTTTACTCTTAATTATATGTAGGAAAGAGATGTTGTTTCACCTTAAAAAAATGAAATGGATGAATCTGGTTAGTTGGGACCACAAATGACGTGATGAAAAGGGTTCATGATATAATTTCTCTACATAAGATCTTAATTATATTATGAGTCATTCTTGCCATATCATTAATCTCTCAACTGAGTTTTTTATATACATAAGATTGTAAACTTGAAAAAATTATATTATGGATCATTCTCGTCATGTCATTAATTTTTTAATCTTATCTTTTTTATCAAGTGAATCTTCACTTGATAAAAATCGATTTTAAATTTAATTTACAATAAATATCAGTGAATATTCACTTAATAAAAAGATAAGATAAAAAACTAATGATATAATTTTTTTAAACTATATTAAATTATTTATCACTTAGATTAGTTAAATGACATAAATATATAAGATATACTTAAATTATAACCATACAATTTATTAATGTGATATATTAAGTAAAATTTAATATGGTAACTTTTTTGAAGTTAGTTTAGTATGATACGTAACTCATTAGATTTTGATAATTACACTTTATGAAAATTGAGAAATAGTATGAGAATAAACGTTTGAGACGTAAAATAAAAAAAATAACAACAATGTGATTTTGAAGAAATTGTTTAGTATTATTTTAACGTTTAACATTTTAACCATCGTTTTAACAGTTATGCTGAACGAATAATAAATACGAAATTTTTTTTAAAAAAATTATTTTATTAAAAAAATCGAAAAAGTGAATACAGTAATATCTGTTCTAAAATATAATCTCCATCATTTACTATTAAACGCTCAATCACTTTGTTGGTATCATTAGTGCCCAAACCCATGACCTCTGAAAACAACAATCGTTTCTCTATAAATACTTGAGCTAAAAGATTCATACCTAAATAATATCTATTAAATCAACTTAATTTAAAACTTTAAGTTTAAATAACATTTATTTTTATTCTATATAAGTAAGCGGTGTCGGTTACAAAATGGTTGCATAATTTGAATTAAAAGTTAGCGTAAAGTATATTAATGACCACCAATTGTTTAAGGCATTCATATTTTAGCCATTGAACTTCTAAAATTTTTATTAGAGTCACTTAATTTTTATTTTAAATATTCTTATTACCTTTCGTTAGAAAATATAGATATGATATGTTAGTTCTCTTTTTCTTTAAGGATAAATTTTTAAAGAATATATATTTTTTTAAAACTTTTTTTATTGTATAATTTCATTTTAGTCATCAAATTTTTAAAAGAGTATTTCTTTAGAGATAAAGTTTTAAAAGAATATATTTTTATTAAAGATTATTACGGTGTTTTTTAGTCATCAGACTTTTAAAACTTTCATTATGATAACTCAGTTTTTATTTCGCTCTTCATGTTATTGTCATGTTAGTAGAATTTTGCTAACTTAAACGTGTAGTCTTAGTCGACTTTTAAATACTTATTTGATTAAGTAAGTTTAAGAATTCTCTTCGGAAAGAAAAAAACAACGAAAAAAAAATGACTAGAGAAAAGTGAAATAAATCTTAAAGACTCGATTAAAACCGTACAGGTTAATTAGTTCAAGAGTCTGACCCGTAACACTAACCTAATCCTTTAGTTCTTTTTAATAGAATAATATATTTTTTCATTGATTGTATCTTTTCTATATAGAGAAATGCAAGAAACTGCTAATTTCTAAGATGCAAGAAACCAATCTAAATCATCTTCTTCTAGTTTCTGACATTGTCAGCGCTTTCATTGTAAAGTCAAATTTTTTTAAAAGAAATTATATCATGAATTTTTTTCATTATATCATTTATGGTCCTAATTAATTAGATTTATTCATCTCATTTCTTTAAGACGATTCATTATCTATTTCCTACATATAATTAATGAGTGAGTAGTTATTAAATAATTATTTAAAAACAAATAGACCTTGTCGCGACCTCTTAAAAACCGCGAGTTTAAGTGAAAAATGGCTTGACGATTGGTTTAGAAAAATACGAATTTTATCATTTTAATCTAAAAAGATCCAAATTTTAGGAAAAATATATAATTTAATTTTGAAAAATTGACTTGGAGTCGCCACCGGCCACTTAGGTAGGCCAGACACCATAAAACAAACCAGAGATTCGTTTGAAAAACATTTGGGTTCGGGAGTCGGTTACGTGTAAGGACGACCCTCACAAACGCCCCAAAAAAATTGGTACCTTAAGAAAAAAATTTACGTGACATTGACACTTTGAAGATGATATTAATTTAATTTTCCATTGTTAATTGAACATTATTTGAATTTTGGATATCCTTTTGATTTAGAAGTTACATCACCTTTAAACTTGAGTTGAACGAGACGTCCTCTAGATAGGAAACCTCACCCAAATTCAAAGGATTGTAACTTCCGCCTCAAAAGGTTAAAGTAAAATGCATGACCATTTTTATCTTGTTTATTTTAAGTTCTAGTCCTAAAAAAGGCTCTATTTCTTAAGTGTTTAAAACCTAAGTTATTAATGTTACTAGTTACTTACCTATCAATTTTATTTAATACTAGGCCTAAATTATTTCATCAAAATTCTAGGTTTAAATAGCACATGAATTCGATACCAAGGTACACTCTCTAGGTCAGCATCATGGTACGTCAAAACACCAACCTCTTTAGTGTATCCGAGATATAAGATTCAAATGCTATGTTACTAAATTGTCTCCCTAATTAAATTGATTAATTAAATTAAGTGACTATTCCTAAAGGGCTCTAGATTGATTAACTTAAGTGTTTATTAAGTGATCTTCCTAAGATATGCTATGCAAGAACATCATAAAATAAAAACAAGATAAAAGGAACTTGATATTTTTATTAGAATCACGGGAATGCAAATTACATCAAAATTATCATCATTAATACAAAAGGGACTTACATTGGTAAATAATCAAGAGGGAAAAGAATTCAAACTTTAAAAGGTGGATTAGATTTAATTAAGTTTGTAATTAATTTTAAAGTTTAAGGTTTTTAACTAAACTAATTAATTAAGTTTTCTAACTTCAAAGTTTAATTAAAACTTAATTAAAGTCTAAGTTTTTTAGTTCGATTAAGGTTGAATTAGGTTTAATTAAGTTAATTTTTAAATCTTATCCTAAAAAACTAAATTAATTAAGAGACTTAATTAAAATAAACTCTAAATTTTTAAGAATTTAATTTAACCTAATTGAAGTTTAACTTAGTGAAATTTTAGGGTTAATTAGAACTAAATAATTTTAAGTCATATCTTTTAGAAATTAATTAAAATTAATTAAAATTAATTAAATTAAATTATTTCCTAAATTTTAAGAATTAAAGTAAGCCTAATTAAAGTCTAATTTGGTGAATGTTTTAAGGTTTAAGGCTAAACTAGATCTAATTAAGTTGAATTAATTTTAAAACTTATTTTTTAGAGATTAATTAAAATTAATTTGAATAATTAATTAAAATTATTTCCAAAATTTTAAGAATTAAATTAAACCTAAATTAAAGTCTAATTTCTAAGTTTTAGGGGTCAAATTAATCCTAAATTAGATCTAAGTTAAATTAATTTTAAAGGATCTTAAAAATTAAATTAAATCCTAATTTAGAACTTAATTAATAAATTTTAAGTTTTTTAAAATTAAATTTTTACCCTAATTAAGTCTAAAATTAATTAATTTTAAACCTAGGGGGTCTAATTAGGAGTTTTAGGGACTTAATTGAATTATTTCTAATGGTTTAGGGGCTAATTAGGGATTTTAGGGACTTAATTGAATGAAAACTAAAGTCCTAGGGACCTAATTGGGGTTTGGGGGACTAATTTGTAAAGCAATTCAAAGTGTGGGGGACCTAAAGGGTAATTATCCCCTTTATTCGAAAACGCGTGGATCCGGGTTAGCCTGGATCCGGCCCGTGTACCCGCTCTCTTAAAACGGTGCCGTTTTGGGGGTATAAAACATCCAAAACCGAGTGGACTCGGCCAGATTTCCCCTCCCTCAACTCGGCGCGCTGACTCAGCAACCAAATCCTCTGGGCTTAAACACATTAAACCCATAAATCTTGAATCAAAATTGATCAAAAAGGGGCTAAAAACCAAGAACACCTTGAGTGTTCTTCATGTTCATGATGAACATGAAGAACACGGCCACTTACCACCGTACGAACCACCGTTCGATCCGACCGCCACCGCCGATAACCACGTCGACGTGTTTTTCGGCCGCCGTGATATGAAGCTCCGATCACCCTCCTCCTTCTCTGATGACCTGGTTCGGCGCCGGAAAGTTCGACGGAGGCCGAAAAACCCTAGAAACCTACCGGAAACCTATACCCTTCAAGATCTAAACACCAAACAACACCAAAAAACAAACCTAACACTCCAATCTCCCCTCTAGAACCCAGACCCGAGCTAAAAAACAGAAATTAATGGCGAAAAGGGAAGCAAAACATTACCTCTTGATGATCCAAAGCAGTGAATCTGATCCTCCTCAATCTCTCTGCCGATTAATCTCTCGATTCCAGCCTTTTTCCCTTCGATTGAATCGGTTGAATCCTTTTAAAGGGATTTAAAACACAATCCTATCTCAACTTAATCACTTCAATCCCTAAAAACACTCAACTCATCCAACAACCCAATCCCTTCAAAATCGGGATTGCACCCACATTCAAACTCACGATTCTGTTTTGATTTCTGATTTTTTAATTTTTTTATTATATATATTATTATTTATAACTTTTATTAATTATTACATATTTATTATTATATATAGATTCGTGTTGGCAGCTGTCCCTCTTTGCACAATGCTGCGAAGCAGGAGATTGACAAAGACTGAAAAACACGAATTTGTTAAGGCCCTGAAGCTTGAAGCTATTCTTCTCATTACGAAATTCTTCAAGCAAAACCTTGTGACGCATCTTGAGGTTGTTCTTCTCTCCAAAACTCTTCGTCTTTGGAATAACTGGAGTTGTTCTTCTTATTATGAAATTCTCCAGGGTCTGAAGTTGTTCTTCTTATTACGAAATTCTTTAGACGAAATTCTTTAGACTCATCAAGTGATGGAGCTTGAGGCTATTCTTCTTATTATGAAATTCCTCGTATCTCGTGGAATTTGGAGTTGTTCTTCTTATTATGAAATTCTCCAAACTTAACATCATGTCCGGAGGACTTAATGATGACCCGGAGGATTTAACATCTTGCCCGGAGGACTTAATGATGACCCGGAGGATATAAGATCGTATTGCCTCCTTGATTGTGCAAACGATATTATCACTCCTGAAGGTGATGGCCCGGAGGACTTAACATCATGCCCGGAGGACTTAATGATGACCCGGAGGATTTATGATCGTATTGCCTCCTTGATTGTGCAAACGATATCATCACTCCCGAAGGTGATGGCCCGGAGGACTTAACATCATGCCCGGAGGACTTAATGATGACCCGGAGGATTTAACATCATGCCTGGAGGACTTACTGATGACCCGGAGGATTTAATAGTGGAATATGGAGCTGTTCTTCTTATTACGAAATTCTCCATCTCCACTGAAGAGTCTGAAGCTGTTCTTCTTATTACGAAATTCTTCAAACTAGTATCAAGTCATGAAATTTGTTTTTTCATATTGAATCTGGAGTTGTTCCTCTCATTTGAACTCCTCCAAAGTTTGAAGTTGTTCTTATCTGTTGAATTCCTTCAAACAAATCTTGGGATCTGAAGTTGTTCTTTTTATTTGAATTTCCTAAAACATCTGGTAAATAAAGATTTTTGTTGAAATCCGCATCTTTAAGCGGAAAATTTTTCTTAACTTCATCTTCTTTGTTAAGATCTTTCTCCTCAAATAGAAATCTGTATTGGTCTCTGCCGACCTTCTGAAATGTTTGTTTTCAAATTTCTTTCCTCTGAGATTTTTGCTTGTCCTGATCTGGATTGCTTTGTTAATCTTGTAAATTCCTGTTAAAATTAACCAAAAATGTTTTGAATACATGGGTTAGCATGTTTTACACTATGGATGCCTAACCATATGATGCATGAACCGTGATCATTGAGGGACACTTGAATGTAAACTGGTCTTCTTCATTGAACCTTCTTCTGTCATGACGACATCTCACATCATCAACTTTGTGCTCTACCTGATCTTTTTGAGCTCTATTTCTCATATTGATGTTAACATCACTGATTTTCCCAATTAGTTCGGATTCTGCCCCACATTTCATGGGCTATCAGCTTCTCGAAGCAATAAGTTCATGAACTCTGTACCTCCCTTGTCCATTCTGATTTGTAAACTCACGTGCAATAATGCTTTGCTGATCTTTTATCATGCTGAGTTTGCCCCACTTTCATCATTTAGGGTGTGCAAAATATCATAGGTCCTTGAATTTTCTCCTGATCCCTAAACCT
This sequence comes from Abelmoschus esculentus, assembly GCA_035048815.1. NCBI lineage: Eukaryota > Viridiplantae > Streptophyta > Magnoliopsida > Malvales > Malvaceae > Abelmoschus > Abelmoschus esculentus. The sequence goes on along the minus strand of JAUCBN010000026.1, from coordinate 1,694,579 downwards.
TTTCTAGTCCCTGAACTTTTATCAAGCTGGACTAACATTCATCATTATAACTACAAAACTCGGCAATGACTACAGTCTGTTCGTAATTGCCCCATGTTACTTGCGTCATCTTCGTTGTTTGATATTTTGACATTTCAAAGCTTCATTTATACCATTCATCATTAATCAAGTACCAAGGTCATCTCTTGTTCTGCCTGCGCTTAAAGGATTAATTACATCATAGTAATTCCCATGAAATCCTTTGCTTTTTGTATCTAATCAATTTATATGCAAGATGCTCGTTAAGGATAAGCAAAAATGCTCAAAAAATAGTATTTTGAAAAAATTGAAATTTTTTTTTGATTATCATGGCCAACAAAAAAAAATTAGGCCTCTGAATATCAAGTGCAACAAAGCCTTTGAACAAATTTGCAAAGATCAACTCTGATGTGACCATTTTCCAATTTATTAGACTTTCAGGAGAAACATTCCCATTTTTCTAATTTTACCCCGTTTAGGTGATACTATTTTTCTCACTAGCTCACCACACCCAATTTTCCTCTCTTTTTTGATCTCGATCAAGCATAAGAAGACTAAAAATCCTTGAAGAAAAGTTAACCCTGGTAAGCGGGATATATTCTGAAGACTAACTCTCCTTGTTCCAATACCCGTATATGGTCAAAATGGTCTTTTGTGACTTGTAATGTGAGCTATGATTTATGGCTACCAAAGAAAGGATATATAGGCTCAAATAATTCAAGGGTGATAAAATCAAGGATCATTGTCGTACTGATCTGAACATGCTCTGACGAAATACTTTTTCTTTTTCTTTGCGGATCACTTTGGGTTGACCTTTTTTGGGTTTTCACCCTAGAGGTCATTTCCTTTTCACCACTTCTTTTTCCAGTGGTTCATCTCATCAAAATATTTCACTGAACTTTATGTTCGTTTTTTCCTTTTGTGCCAACAATTTGAATTTGGCTTCTTTTTCTTGGTTTTGTATTTCACTTTTATTTTCTGCCACTGATTCACAAGTCATCACAACCAAGCATATTTCACTTTGAAACATATTTTCATCCTCTTTTGCCCCCAGCGTAAGGATGATCCTTGATTTGGGTTGAATCGAAAGAAAACTAACGTTAGGCTCAAAAGGGATAACAAATAATATTTTCCTTATTTTCTTTCTTTGAGAAAGGAGATCAAGGAATGCCAAATATCATCTCATACTCGGATATCTTTAAAGAAAAACAGACTTCAGTTGGACGAAGTTTTGGGTTATCACTTCATTCAAGGACTTTATTCAACAATGCTTGAGAGTAAACTCACTCAAAATTTATCTAGGATTTTCCTGTGATTCCTGAACACTCATTAATGTCTTCCTTTTGGCCTAAATAAAGTAGAAAAGATTCACATTGGTGAAGTTGATCTCCAAATTTGATATTCAATATCTGAAAGAATGAAATCACTGATATATGTATGGGTGCTCAAAAATTAACCCACAACAAAGAATCAAAGAATCAATAAAAATTTAAAGAATCAAAGAATATAACATGTTTGCCACTTGAGAAAAACACATATGAAAAAAGCATCATAGACAAATGAATTAAAAAAAACTCCTTTACAAAAAACACCCAATGCTCGCAGGCAAAAGCAACTAAGGTGATTCAGGGCATTACTCCGCAACGATCCCCAAAACACCCTTTTTCTTGACGTTTAGACATGAACAAGACAGATTTTTTCATAGCTCTAAACCATCTTAGAAAAGCTATTCCTGATGCTCTGAATCTTCAACGAGCATATCATCTTGAATATTTTCTTTAGTCTTCCATTGTTGCACCAACTCCTTTGTCAAAATTCTTTTATCAATCAGTTTCTTGATTTCTTCCAGCAAAGACCTACATTTATTAGTAGCATGACCTGACAATCTCATATGAAACTCACAAATATTGTTGGGATCATAGCTTTGAGCGAAAGGGCTTGGCGCTTTCTTCATTGGCTTGGGAGTAATATATTGAGCTTCAACAAGATAAGGAAATATATCATCAATAGGCATTCCAACTCCTGATCTGCATTTTTTCAGGGAATCTTTTGTTGCCGCCCTGAAGAACTGGGTGATTTTTTCCTTTTACGACTTCGGGAACCTTGAACATTACACTCATTTACCTCTTTCGGCTTCTTATCTTCTGTGAAACTTTTGATCCTGGGTTTAATTTTCCCTTGTTGGATTCCAACTTCTATTACTCCACCAAGGGCCATAAAATCTTTAAAGTTGCCCCTTGAATTCGTAAGCATTCTATCAAAGAAAGAAGACGGCAAAGTCTGATGAAACATTTCAGACATTTCCTCTTCTATCATGGGTGGTTGCACCTGAGATGCTAGCACCCTCCATCTCAATGCATAGTCCTTAAAGCTCTCATCATCTTTCATTCTCATATTCAGTAAAGTCCGACGATCTGGAGCCAAGTCTATGACATACCTATATTGCCCCAAGAATTCTTTCGCCAAATCAACCCATGTTCGAATCTGCTCTCGACTCAATCTGTTGTACCATATTGCAGCTGGCCCTGTCAAGCTATCATGAAAGTAGTGAATTATCATTTGGTCATTATCTAGATATCCTTCCATTTTCTGACAGTATATTGTCAAGTGAATTTTAGGACAACTAGATCTGTTATACTTTTCAAAAACAGGGATCTTGAATTTTGGTGGAATAACCAGATCAGGGACTAGACAAAACTCCCTTGCACTAAACTCGGAGTCCACTCATTTTCTACTTGCCTCAATTTCCTTCTAGAGCTCTGTACACATATTTGTCAATTGATCAATGCGTTCTAAGGAAAACGTACTCATGCTCGAACTTGATACTCCCGGGTAGATAGTTAGATATGACTTCAGGATTTGATCATTTGCCTTTGGTTGTGGCTTTGTCATATGCTCTTGCAATCATTCTTGGATACTTGCAACTTCTCTCATGTTCTCATCCATGATCTCGAACTTTTATTAATGTATGACAACTGTCATCGGAACCCTCAACCACCTTAGATTCATGTGTGCTAATGCAATGTTGATAAATAATAATGGTATGATATAAAATAAACATATGCATGAATGCAATAAAGTATTGATCCCAAGAGTGATTATCGTATAATAACTTTCATTTCAGGTAAAAAGATTTGCTACATCTAATATCAAACATTAAAGATATTTGTGAGTCTTAACCCCTAATTTCTTAACTTTCTCTAAGAACCCTACTAACTTCTCATTGTGATCTATCGCCAGATTGATGTTTTGACTCAATTCTGTCGCCATATCCGCTAAACTTGCTATTTCTTGAGCCATCTCTAGTGCTGCAGCTTTTATGTCATCATCTGTTTCTTGTGACTTTATCCTTAAAACCTGTAGCTGGACATGTTGTTTTTCTTCACTTTCTACACATTCCTTCTTAACATCCTTAGCGAGATCTTGGTAATCTGATCGAAAGGTTTGCAACAAGACAAAGAACATGTAAATTTTTTTAGGAAAATAAGAAACACCAACATACTAGGATTCGGTGGCTACAAAAGAACCATTGAAACACAGTTAACGACCAGAGGAAGGTATAAACATGCTCATTATGTTGGAAGCGTTGCTGTTGTTGGGGTGTTTATCGAGCAAGACGATCGCGGGTTGGGTATTGCTCGATTTGTGTTCTTTAAAAAATTTCTGTTGCTCGACTCGGCTCGTCGCTTGCTAAGTTCGTTAAAATTGTGCTTGACTCGTGCTCTTAAAATTATTTTATTGCTCAACTCGAGTCGTTGCTCGTTAAGCTCACTAAAAACTTACCTTATTTTAAACTAAAAATAAAATTTAATATTATCATATGAGGAGAAATTATTACATGAACCTTTTCCACCACCTAGGATATGGTTCCAACCAATTAAAATAAGACAGATAATATATTTTTTCTATATCATATTTACATATTAGCATCATTTAAATCATCCACTTTAATGCATTTAATTTAAAAATGGAATAAAATATTACCAAAGAATTTTTATGTTGTTTTCCTCTTTATTATTTAATTTTTTAATTAATTTTTTTCTAATCCCTAACCCTAAACCCTAACCCTAAATCCTAAACCATAATCCCCAAGCCCTAAATCCTAACCCATAAACCATAACCATAAACCCCAAATCCTAAACCCTAACCCTATCATTAACCCTAAACCCTAACCCTAAACCCTGAATCCTAAACACTAACCCTAAACCCTAAAACCTAGCCCTAACTCTAACCTAAACAATAACACATAACCTTAAACCCTAAACCTTAAACTTAAACCACATAAATCCTAAACCCTAAACCTAAACCACATAAACCCTAAACCCTAAACTCTAAATCCTAAACCCCAAATTTATATAAAAAATTAATTAGGAAAATTTAAAGAACAAAGAGAAAGATGACACAAGAAATATTTGATAATATTTTTTTTCTTTTTTAAATCAAAGACATTAAATTAGATGATTTGACCAATGTTTATGTGTAAATTTTATATGAAAAAAATATATTACGTGTCTTAATTTAATTGGTTGGGACCATATCCTAGGTGGTGATGTAATAATTTTTCCCATGTGAGGCTTAATATTAATATAAGTTAGCAAATTTAACCAAAAATATTAAAAGAGTGTATAAAACATTTTTAAAGTCCAAATTCAAAAGTAACAATTCATAAATACAACAAACTAGCATATTAAAATTAAAGTAATAATTCACACATTAATAATTATTATTTAGATTTATTTTTTGAATGAAATTATTTTAAAGTAATTACTAAAAAATATTTTAAAAAATTAACGATCTGCTCGCGAATTTATCGAGTCGAGTTAGATTTTGCTCAATTCAACTCGTTAAGTTATCGAGTCGAGTTTGAGTCAAACTAATCTGAGTTGAGTATTTATCGAGTTTTGACCGAGTCAAGTTCAAGCAGCTCACGAACTGCTCAACTCGTTAAGCACCCTAATTCCTACATAGTAAATAGAGATAATATATGGCTAAACATGTATATCAATGAGCAAAAGAATACACCAAGCGTCGGGTGTAATGGTAAGGCACATTACTCTCTTAAGAAGAAAATTTAAGTTCGAACTTTAGAGAAGATATTATTGGAAGAGAGAATTACGAATTCTAAACATGAACCACCGTAAAATGAACACATAATTTACCTTAAAAATGAGTAAAAAAGTACAACACAATGATATTAAAGTTTGAGATTTAGATTTTAAATTTTATACGAGAGTTATATAATTTATGAGATTTAAACGTTTTTTAAATATATGTGTTTATTTTTTATTTTTTTAATTCAAACGTTTGCTTACATGATTTATAGTAAAAAATTTATCCCGACCCGTTACCATTACTAATAAAAATAAAGTGATCGGTTTAAAACTTTTATAATAAACTACATAAATGATCCCTATATATAATTCAATTCTTCTTTAAATTCCTTGACTATAGAAATTATAAATTAGCCCCAACTTAAAAACTAACAAATTGGCTTGACGCCATTAAAAAAAACTAAAATTGGTATAATAACACATTTAGTCCTCAATTTTTATATTTTCTCAAGTACATAGTGAAATTCCATTCTAGATTTACCCAGAACTTAGACATCACTGTAAGTATAGAAAAATTATATTATGGATAAGTCCCACCACGTGTCTATGGATCAACCTACTAAAAACCATCAATCTTATCATTTTTCCATATCATATATTTTTCAAGTGAACCATTACTTTAAACAATTGTTTTTAAAATGAATTAACAGTAAATATGAGCAAAGATTCACTTAGAGAAATATGGCATGAAAAAAATGATAAGATGAATGTTTTTTAGCTGTTTGTCCTATAAAAAACGTGATAAAATTTAATCATAATATAATTTCTCGTAATTATGACTAAATTCGAATAACAGTCCGAGCCATCATTTAAGTTTCAACGCATACAACAACAACAAAAAATGTTACAAACAAAAGATGAGAAAATGACATAAAAGGAAAGAAAGTCAACGCACCAGTCATCACTTCAAGCATTATCTTTGAACTCATACATTCAAAGACGAAGTCAGAATTTAAAATTAAAAATTAAAACATAAATATTAAAAGTAAAGAATAAATTTAAAAATAAACTATATTGAAAAACTAAAGTGAAAAAATAAAAAATCGAAGGTTGAAGCAATTGTCTCATCCCACCCCTTAATAGTTTTATCTCGAGTATTTTTATTTTGGGTCGAATAATTATAATCTCCTCCAGCCCACTAAAATCTTTGATATAATTTCTCCAACAAATCTAATCTTTATATAAAATCTTAATCCAAAATTCCCAACAGCCCAATAAAACAATAATAGGCCCACATAAGACTATAAGCCCAACATACGAGATTAATTGGAACAAAAATTAGGGTTTACAAGGAATCCATTAAAGACTAAAATAAATAACATGTCACTTAGTAGTAATAAATAATTCGTTTTTTTTAAGTAACGATTAAACATTCGATTAAAATTTTATAATAAATATAATACTGTTAAAATTAAAATATGATCGGATATAATATTAATTAATTCTCAAATTTTATATAGGCATAAATATAATTTTAACCCTTAACGTTTATAATTTTTTATCATTTTGGCCTTTGTTCTTTTTTTGTGATAAATTAGTTCTTAACCTATATCTTTTTGACAAATAACTTATATTTTAACTATCATAACAATTGAACCGTTAAAAATTTAATGACGATAACATGTCATATGCATATGATAATATATTTTAAATGACATGGCATCTAACCTATCAAATACATACATATATATATATATATATGAAATATAATTTTATTCTAATATAAAATATAAAACAATTAAAATTCAAATAAAATATTAAAACTTAATTAATTCTAAAATAAAAGGCTACTAAATATTCTCAACCTTAACTACGATAGAATCAAAGTCCTATCTTAAAAAATATATGAACACAGTCCAAAATTAATTATTTTTTAAGATAGGATTTTGATTCTATCATAGTTAGCATTGAGAATATTTAGTAGCATTTTATTTTAGAATTAATTAATTTTTTAATATTTTATTTAAATTTTAAATGTTTTATATTTTATATTAGAATAAAATTATATTATATTATATATATATATATGTATTTGATAGGTTAGATGCCATGTTATTTTAAATATATTATCATATGCATATGACATGTCATCATTTTTAGATTTTAACGGCACAATTATCATGGTAGTTAAAAAATAAGCTATTTGTCAAAAAGATATAGGTTAAGGGCTAAATTTATCCAAAAAAGAATAAAAGCCAAAACGATAAAAATTATAAATATTAATTATTAAAATTATCTTTATGCCTTTTATATATTATATTAATTTGATCGTAATTTAAATATAATTTATAACTTTTCATATTAAAAAAATGATATTGTACCCTTCTATCATACCTTTTTGTCTACTAATTTTATAATCGAAAGATATAATAACTCGACAATCAATATTGGATAGCTGACAAACTAATGAAGCATACCCATCATGATCTTAATATCATCTTTTATTAGATATAATCACTTCACTGATAAAAATTTTAAATATAAAATATTAAATATTGAATTATTTAAAATTAAAACCAAATTAATAACGTATATAAGTTTTAAAGATTAAAATTTTTATTATATTAAATATTTTATTTTAGTTTTAATGATGTATTGAACTATTTATCACAAAATTTTAATTAAATAATTAAATTTTTACTTTTAAATGAAAACTGATATATCTAGATAAAAAATATAATATTTTACCCTAAAAATTAAATCCAGACGAAATATGATGTCTAATTGTCTATAATTACTATTATACCATAAAGGACAATATTTGTAACGTTTTTAGAGAAAAAATGAACGGTAAAAACTAAAAAGACTAACAAATTAAGTGTTAATTAATTTGAGAATGTTTCAATTTTTAGTATTTTAATGTAATTATACGATAATATTTTAATTTAATTTTAAAATTAAATAAATTTATAAATTTTGTTGTTTGATTTTGTTTTTTATTAATTACATTTTTAAATTTAAACAAAAAAATATTAATTCTTAATCCATAAATATTAAACCCTAAACCCTAAACTTAAATTCTAAATTCTAAATCTTAACCTTAATTACTAAATCTAAACCTGAACTACTAAACCCTAAACCCTAAACTTAAATTCTAAATTCTAAACCTTAACCTTAATTACTAAATCTAAACATTAACTACTAAACCCTAAACATTAACTACTAAACCCTTAACTCTAAACCTTAACTACCGAATATACTTAATCACATTTAATTAAATTTTATTAAAAAATAAAATAAATGTTAATTATAAAAATTTATTAAACTCTTATAGACAGCTTTAAAGATTATAATAACATTTTTTATTCATTACTTAATTTTTTATTAAACACGTTAATTATAAAAATTTATATTTTATTTCATGTATTGAAATATCCTTTTTCATCAACCGTCAATTTGGCTTTTTAGTGCAACTTGAAGTTGGTTTAATATATTACCCTTTTAATTAAGAATCTTTTTATTGGAAATTATTTTTTAATCATTTTTATTAAATTAAAATTTTAACCACTTGTCTTTAAATAAACCAAAACATAGCTTTCGAGAAAAACTAGGGCAATTTGTGGTTTTGATGGTTGTGTTCTGCTGTCATAGTAATTATCACCATCACCGATTATACTTTGGAATCGATAATTTTGATTTTGATTATTATTATTATTGATGTTTTATATTTTTATTATTATTTAATCTAAAAATAATTTAAAGTATAAAATTAAATCTTTGTTCATCGACCGACATTTAAAGTAGTTGATTGCTACTATCGACAATCTAAGATGATGATTGTTCAGTTTTAAATTTCACATATTGTTTGTCTTGATTCTTAGAGTTCGAATTTGACTTTTAATTTGTTAAATTATATTATTTATTTTAATTTTTATATAATATTAAAATAAATAAATAATAAAATATTTTTTTAGAATCTATAAAAGATTATTTTTTTAGAATTTTGAATGTAATGTAATGGACATCAAATTGTTAAACATAACAAAAATAATATTTATGAAATATTAAACTTTTGGATAATCCAAAATATAAAATATTACGATCCGTATTCGATCTAAAAAATTTAAAATCAAATTAAATATTTGATCCAAAAATGAAAATCCGATCGGATATCTAAGTTTTCACATCATATCAATAAATATCAGATATAATCAACTGAATTAGATATTTTTAAACAACCCTAGTTACTAATATGGTGAGTCAGTAGTTCTAAGGAACGAAGACCTTAAAAAAACAGCTATATATAACATTTTTCTTACAAAGATTATAAAAATTTCGGTATACTTTTTTAAAAAAATTATTATATATAAAAATTCTTATAAATATATCGTTTTTTTTTAAACTATAAAATTTTTAATATATATTAAAATATTTATATCAAAATTTTTATAATTTTATAAAAGATTTATGTAACCGATTTTTGAACATTTCTTTAAAAAAATCCTGGTATGTGCTTCAACTAAGGTAGGTACCATCTGTCAATAATTGCTTATAATGTTCGCATTTATTGTACTGCCAACTCACTGCCTGATTCCCTTTGCGGAAAAATTATACGGTGAACCTTGTTTATTACGTTATCTATGATCTTAAGTAATTAGAATCATTGATTTTAATTTTTTTAAAGTGAATCATCAATCTCTTTCTTATATGGACTTGGTGGATAGATAGTTATTAGGTGGTTATTTAAAGATCAACGGTCCTGATTGCTTGGAACATGAATGACATGGTAAACAAGGTTCACCGTATAATCTCTCCCCTTTGTGGTGAGAATTTATTTTATTGTTCAGCTACACAATGATTATAATAATATTTGTTTTAGTGTATACTCTTAATCATTAGAGATTGAATATTGATCGTTTAATTATTATACTGATATTTTTAATATTCGAACTTGTAACTTCTAGAAACAACAACCATTTTTTGAACCATTAAAACTGGATGGTTCGTACTTATCGTAGGAATTTATGTTTGAGAGCAAAAATGATGATTTGTACAAAAAATTCTATTAATTGTTTGCCTTTGTTTTGTTACCTCTATCCCATTTAATATCTAGTATTGATTTTTTAAATATATTTTTTAAAATTTTAATTATTATTAATAAAAATATAAAATTATATTTTAAAATCTTTAATCAAATAATTTAAAAATATATATTTACAAAGTTTAATAAATTAAAATATTTAAAATAATTATAATCAAAATTTTAAAGTTTTAATTTTTAATTTGTGTTGATATCATAATCTCTAATAAATTTAATTTTAATATATATATATATATATATATATATATATTAAGATGGCATCTCTTATAAAAATGAACTATCCTAAAATTATTTTGGAAATTGGCAATAATGTTGATGTATAATAAGTGAGGTGATGATAGGTCGGTGACAGCTTGTGATTTATTCTTTCTAATCTGGATGGAGAGTTGTTAGACCGTAAATTTAGGGACGGAGCTAAGATTAAATATTAAGAGAGGTATGAGTTTATTAAATTTTTAAATCTAAGAATTAAGAGGGATAAAAATTTTATTTTATTATTATTTAAACTAAGAGGGACCTCAAGTAAAATTATACCAAAAACATTTAAGAGGGATATGAACCCTTGCTATAAGAAGAATAGTTTTGTCCCTGTGCGGATTTAAGAAGGAATATAAATGAGAGTTTTTTTGAAGAAGAAGAGAAAAGAATCAAAGAAAAAAATCTTAGCCTTTATACATTTTATATAATTTTTTTTTGATTTGAGCTATTGCTGATAATAGTGATTAATACCCTCCTTATGGAGAGTACAAATCGTCTACCCCTTCCATATGCCTTCATTTATGTTTTCATTTTAAATTAGAGGGTTTAGGGTTTTAATTTAGGGGTTTTGGTTAGGGTTTAGGGAATTAGGGGTATGGTGTATTTATTGGGTATAGGGTTTAGAGTTTAGGATATAGAAAATAAGGGTCATGGTTTAAAATTTAATTTTTTAAATTTTTTTTAAAGGAGACATAAAAGAAGACACATAAAAGAAGCAGAAGATTTTTGTTCCGTTATGGATGCTCTGACTAAAAGATAAACGACTGCACATGAAATATACTTCGTTCCTATTTCAGGAATTGAAATCCTAACCTCGTAGTCAAGGGACGAGGTAAGCAATCACCACACTATATCTCATGGTTTATATACAATATTTTTTAATAATTTTAAGTGTAAAATATTTTTTTTAAAATTATCTCTATATGTTTTATTAAAAAAATGCTCTAATATAAATGAAGAAAAAAGAACAGATATGATGTCAATAAACAAGCACAGAGAAAAACACAAGATACCAACAAAAAATACTAAATAAAAAATGTCACGCGACAAATTATGAGATAAAATGTCTCGAACGATGGTAAGGAAGGTCAACACACTATCGCGAATAAGCAGAGAGCCAAGTAAAACAAATTCCTTAATCAACATAATAATATCAAAATCAAGAGAAAGAAGAAAATCAAGTCTCGACAATCATATTCTCTTTGCATAACACGGCACGAATTTAATAAACAAAAACTAATCCAAATTTCTCATTTAACACACTTTATTTATATATTATAAATTAATTAAAAATTTACTTCAGTTCAGTTAAGATAATAATTTTTGAATCATGAACTATAAAACCTCCAAAATTTATTTACAATCATTGTAACAGTAGTACAATACATCATACTCATTAATATTATCACACAGAGAGCATGAAGTAGTAGCACTGCTGCATAAGCTTGAGAAATTAGACAGCTAATGGAGTCAGGATCTGTGAAAGAGATGACTGCACATCGACTTCATCGAAACCATTCAACTCCAAGGATTGCTTGTAGGTCATCCCTTTATATGCCGGCGGGCGAGACTCGTCGACGGACCCTGGCGCCGGAGCTACAAATGTGTCCAATGAAGGTCCATGAAGAGTAGCCACAGAGATCCTCTTCACTGGGTTATGATCCAGAACTACTTGATGTACATGACTCTTGTACTTCCCATTCGATAATATCTCCATATGATCTCCAAGGTTAATGAAAATGGCGTTTCGAGGTACGCTGACGGTGACCCAGTTTCCGTTATGTGACATCATTTGAAGTCCGCCGTTCACATCTTGAATAAGGGAAACAATGAAGCCGGGATCGGTGTGATAGGGCAAGCCGATTGAACCTTTGGACTGGAAAGATGGAGGGTAAAGATTCATGGCGGAGACGTCGAAGCCGGATTCTAGTTTGAATTCTTTCTCGATGTAGGTCTCTTCGTGTCCCAAGATTTTCGAGATTGCTTTAGCTAAACCGAGCTTGACCTCGTGCATCCCTTTCAAGTACTCTCCCATGGCGTCTCTATATTAAAAGAAAAAGCCGAATTACAAGATTTTAGAGGATGCGAACAAATATAAAGAAAATTTAACGAAAATATGTACCTGAAATGTGCCGGTTTGGTAGGGCAATGGTATTCCGGATGTGCTACAACCTTTAGATATTCCCTGTTCTCTCCGGTATGGGATCTTAAAACCCATCTTATTCTGTCCCTGGAAGTCTTCTTCGAGTACTCACTCCTTTCCTCCTGGTTTGTGAGTTCGTAGAAATCTGAAACACCCTTCAGTGCTGCTTCAACAACGCTTTCTTCCACGCCATTGATCAGCTTCAGAAAAAACAAGGAAAAATGAAAGAATCTCAGCATAAAAGTAGGAGGACGTATCAGGTAATAATACGTAGTAAATATTAGGGTTTAGGGTTGATGTTTCATACGTAAAAGAAACCGAATTCTTGGCATGCATTCCCAAGGTGTTCAAGGGACTTGGCACGTTCATTTTTATCACCGGAAAACAGCAAAGAATAATCAACGGTGGGGACTTGATCATCGGAATTCTCGAGGGGATGATGAATGAGTTTGGTTTCCGAACCAAAGCTTTGTTGAGTAAGCATCTCAGCCATGGAAAAGAACAGCACAGACCAGAGGTAGGTTTCTTAATCTTAACGAAGATGATGGATTTGCATGCAGGTTGGGACGTAGTATGTTACTTTTATGCATGAAATCTAGGACCCACCTTGTTTTACTTTAGTATTAAATTAAAAAATTAAGTTATTTATGATTTTATTTAATAATATTTTTAAAAATGAATTTTTTTTTTATCAAAAAGAATCTTTATATTTTATATATTATTAAATAGATAAATCTCGTTAAATGAGATTTTGTTAAATCAAATCATAATAATACAAAATATCGAGATTGTATAATTATTTTTAATTAGTCAAATTGTAAATGGTATCTTATAAATAAAAACTAATTTGTCTGTATATATATATACTTCTTTTAGCTAAATTTGATTCTCATTTTTAGAAAAATCAAATTGATTTTTTTAATAATTTAAAATATCGTCACGACAAGATACTTCTATCTGTTTTGAGGTGTCAGTCTACTTGTCTTTCAAACTATTTATATTATAAAAATTATACTATTATTAGTACTATTTCAATAACATTTCTGAAGTTTTATTTGTTTCAATTTCATCAGGTATGAAATGTGGGGTCCAGAAAATATCATGTAATCTTAATTTTTATATAAAATAAAAAAAAAATCAACCACATGTCTTATTAAAAAATTATGAAATCTTAATTTTTATATAAAATAAGGGTTATACTTTAAAATTTAATTATTTAATAAATTTATAAAGAAAACATAAAATAAAACACAAGAAAAAAATAAAAGATTTTTGCTCATAAATAAGATCCGATTTTTTCAACTTAATTATCATTATTAGATTCATTTAAGAAAATTTAAACTATTATATAATATTTCGGCCAATTTTTTCAACAAAGCATTTATTAATTTTTCTAAAAGTAAAGTGGATTTGGACCAGTTTGATTAAACCCAATTAATAAAAAAAAATATAGAATACTAAATCTATTTTGTTATCTATCTATCTATCTATCTATCTATCTATCTATCTATCTATCTATCTATCTATCTATCTATCTATCTATCTATCTATCTATCTATCTATCTATCTATCTATCTACCTACCTACCTACCTACCTACCTACCTACCTACCTACCTACCTATCTATGTTTATGTAGTATAAAAATTTTTATACATTCTTTAGATCGTTAGACTGCTGAAATGAATGACTGATATTAATTTTTTATTTTTTAAGTGATAACTTTCCCATAAATCATTATTAATCTCAACCATCCATTTCACTCATCTTACGATCTAAAAACTTTTATACCGTGTAATTTAATTCATTCCTGTATATATTAAATCAAGTTACACGGTATAAAACTTAAAAATTTTTATACTAATCCATGGTTATTGGATGAATGAGATTAACGATAAAAATACAAAAAAAATACTTGAAAAAAATAAGAAAATAATCTTAACCATTTATTATCATTATCCAACAATCTAAAATTAATATAAAATTAAATGAATCTTATACTATATAAGTTTCTTAATCCTCTTTATAGCACGAACCATCTTACCTTAGTGGTTAAGAGAATAATTGTTCTTCCTAGAAGTCACAGGTTCGAGCACTAATAATACCAACACAGTGAATGAACGATCAATATCTTATAATTAAAAATATACTTTAAAGCAGATATTATTATAATTACCGTAACCGATTAAAAAGAATAATCTTTATATATGATATTTGGCAGATGTCCAGCTATAAAATTTTAGAATCAAAGTTTTTATATTCCAGTTCTACACTGATCTGTAATTATAATAAAATATTTTTATACACATGTTATATAAATTTTAATCTGTCTTGTAATTTTAGGGGTTAATATTTTAGTTTAGAGTTTAAAATTTAAGAATTTAGATTATATGATTAAAATTTAAAATTAATCTTTATTATTTAGGGTATAAAATTTAAGATTTAGGTTTTTATTTTTAAGGTTAGAATTATAATTTTAGAATTTAAGTTTTATAGTGTAAATGTACATGTTTATATAAAATTAATTTTATATGGTCCGTGTATCAAAATTTTACTAAATTATAATACTAGGAGTATATATGATTTCCTTTCTATTTAAAAAATAATGTTTTTTGTTTCGATTAATCTCAATTATCTTTTTTCGATATTGGCTCTATTTAGGAAATATCGGTTGGAGTCAAAATTAAAAGTTTTACCTATAAATCCGTTAATTTAAATATTTGTTAAATATAGAATTGGGATAAAACCTCTGATTTTTAAAAACCTCGCTAATAGGAATTTTTAAAATTAGAAGTTTTGATATGTGTTATAAAGATTCTTTCACCTTTAACAATTATTAAAATAATTTTTAAATAACCTAAATTTAATATTTTCCGAGCATCGTAATATTTATAAATTGATATTTTTTTTACTATCGAACATTTATATTTGTATTTAAATTTAATAATGATTTAAGTTATATTTAAAATAATTATATAAATAATAAATTGATATATGTAGATACTTCAAAACCAACTTTTATGCCCCTTGAATAAATAATAATAATAATATTTAATGATTATATTTAGGTGATAATAATATTTAATCCACTAAATAAAACAAAGTTATAAAACAACAACCGATAATGGATTTAAAAATATTTTTTATAGCGAATATGATAAGTCTACCACGCGCATCGAATACTGTTAACGTTGAACACTATTAAATTAATTAATAAAGATTAAAAATCTCAAGGACTCAACATTCAATTAATAATTATATGTTGAGTCTATCACTCTTTTATTAATTGCATATTGAGACCCTGAGATTTTTAACTTTTATTAATTAATTTAATAATGTTCAACAATGTTCAATATTTATAGTGTTCAACAATATTCATCGTCGTAGAATTTTTCTAGTGGGTATATATCAAATCTCAAAATTTAAGAATGAGCACAACATATAAAATTTAAAAGAATTTAAAGGCTAATTCATAAAATTTAAAAAATAAAGTCAAATGTATAAAATTTAGAAATTTTAGAGTAGACTTGAATCCACCTTAAAATGCAATCTGCCACCAAAAATGATTATTTTAAATAGATTTTTATAACACTCAATTTGAATTATTCAACTAACAAATCGAATATCATTGTTATATGAATTTATATTCGAACCGTGAACCATGATGTAAAATTAACTCAGATTTTTACACTAATTTAAGATTCACTTAGATAAAGACATGAGTTAAGATTTAAGATTCACTTATAAAATATAAAAAATAATCTTACACTAATTTAAAATCATTAAATTAATAATAATTATTAAATTTTATATATTTAATATATTAAAAAGATGTATACATTATGTGGACGAATAATATCTTTAAATAAAATCTTAATCCAAAATTCATCACACCCCAATATGTTCTAAAAAAGGCAGCATAGTCAAGACGTTAGTACCTATAACTTTAAATTGAAGGGTAAACTATACAGATAGTCATCATATTATAGGGTTAGTATCGATCTGACTATAACGTTTTAAAAAAAATCAAATACACGGGTAAACTATTAATTTGGTATTAAAATAGTCACCGATCGTTAAAAACCAAATGGATTGATGACGTGGCCGTTAAAATTAAAAGAGAATAATTACACATTTAATTCCTGATATTCATACATTTTTTAAATTTAATCCTAATTTTATTATAATAAAATAATATAATTATTTAATTAGGTGGTGGCACGTGCCATTACTTTATTGGAGGAAAATAAAACATTTCAAGCTTGCAATTGGGAGGAATCAAACCCAACACCTCCAACATGTTTAAGCATTGCTCAAACACAAAGCTAAATTATGTTATATAAAATCCTATAACAAATATATATGGAATAATGTTTTCTATATATTTGGATTTAAAATATTTGAATTTTAAATATTCGAATAAAAAATGGTATATTCAAATAAAATATTCAAATAATAAATATACAAATAAAAATATTCGTATAATAAATATTCAAATAAAAATTATAAATAATCGAATATTTGGATTTAAAAATATTCGAATAAAAAAATTTATATATTTAAATAAAAATATTCGAATAATAAATATACAAATAAAAATATTCATATAATAAATATTCGAATAAAAATATTCTAATACTTATGATTTTTATTCTTATATTCTAATACTTATGATTTTTATTTGAATAATTTTTATTTAAAAATATGAATAAAAATCATAAGTTTTCGAATATTTTTATTCGAATATTTTTATTTGAATATACAAATTTTTTATTTGAATATTTAAAATTCAAATATTTATTCGAATATTTTTATTTGAATATACAAATTTTTTATTTGAATATTTAAAATTCAAATATTTATTCAAATATTTTTAAATCCAAATATTCGAATTTTTATAATTTTATTTGAATATTTATTATACGAATATTTTATTCATATATTTATTATTTGAATATTTTTAGTTGAATATACAAATTTTTTATTTGAATATTTAAAATTCAAATATTTTTAAATAATATTTTAATTAAATTAAAAAATAAATATAATATTATATGTGGAATTAATATAGTATATATAGAAAACGATATTCAATATATATAGGTTATGGAAACTTGAATCATAATAATCACCTTGGTTCATTGGTTTGGGTGTTACCCTTTCGTACCTAAGGTTATGGGTTCAACACTTAATTAAATTATATTTTTATTTTAAAGAGTAAATGTGTAATTATTCCATTTTAATTTTAACTGCCACGTCATTGAGAAATTATATCATGGGTCAGTCCCACCACGTCATCCATGATATAATTTTAATTTTAATGAGGTGGATGATTATCATTGGTCGGTCCCATGGACACGTGGTGGGACTGACCCATGATATAATTTTTCCACGTCATTAGTCCGTTTGGTTTTAATGGTCAGTAGCTATTTTAATACCAAATTAATAGTTTACCAGTGTATTTGATTCTTTTTAAAGCATTATAGTCAGATCGATACTAACTTCATAATATGGTGACTATCTGTGTAGTTTACCCTAAATTGAATGGTTTTAAGATACAATTGAGGCTAGTCTCTGATTTATGTTTTGGTCGGTGGTCATTTGGAAAGATCTATTCTCACTTGATTTATGGTTGTTTGTTAATGAAATCAGTCCTAGGTAGCGGTACTTTTTGCATGACAGTTTGGATCACATACAACTCATTCTTCCTTCTTTATGCGTCTCGTTTAGACAGAGACAATGAGATTAATGAAGCTTCTGGATTTTATTGATATGCTTATCTCCATAGAATTTTTTTTGGGTTGTAAGAATTTTTGGATTGTTTAATCTAATTATTTTACTTCCATAATTGCGATATAATTATGATTTTCTATGGATTTAATAAAAATTCAGTAACATTTGTTAAAAAAATAATGTTATATCCTTTTAACACACCCTCTGATCACTTGTCATACTCCATGCTACTGTTTATTACTTTATCAGTTCGAAAAAATTAAAAGATGTGATAACTCGATAATCACTACTAGAAATCTGACAAACTAATAGCACATATTTATTATGATCTTAATATTGCCTTCTATTAGACACAATCACTTCAGTAATGAATAATTTATATTAAATTTATTAAATTATTTTAAATTAATATCAAATTAATAAAATATACCACTTTCAAAAACTAAAATTCTTATTATACCAAGTCATTTGTTTTAGTTTTAACAACATATTGACTTATTTATCACGAATTTTAACTGAATGATTATATTATTACCTTTAAAAGAAAAATAGCATGTCTAAGTAAAAAAAAAGACATAAAAATAATTTTAACCCTTAACGTTTATAATTTTTATCATTTTAGCCCTCATTCTTTTTTTGGAATAAATTTAACCCTTAACATATGTCTTTTTTGACAAATAATTTATTTTTAACTAACATAATGATTAGATCATTAAAAATTTAACGATATTGACATGACATATATATGTGATAATATATTTTAAATAACAATGACATCTAGCCTCATTCTACATATATATAATATGTTATTATCGTTAAATTTTTTATGATAATGATAAATATATACATGTAAAATACAATTTATTTCTAATATAAAATATAAAATAATTAAAATTCAAATAAAATATTAAAAATTAATTAAATCTAAAATAAAAAGCTACTAAGCATTCTCAAATTTTAAATATCATTCTACATATATATGACATATCATTATCCCTAATTTTTTAACTATCTAATCATTATACTAGGTAATAATGAGATATTTGCAAAAAAATATATAGGTTAAGAGTTAAATTTATCCTAAAAAAAAGATAAGGGACAAAATGATAAAAATCATAAACGTTAAGGGTTCAAAATTATATTTTTTGCCTAAAAAAAACCATACTTAAATAAATTATGTTGTATTTTAACTTAAAAATTAAATCCAGACGAATTTTGATGTTATAATTACTATTATCTGTGAACAAAATTCGATTTGATTTTTTTTTCAATTTTAAGTTATTTGAGTCAACTCGAGTAACTTGAAGTTTTTTAAGTTCGAGTCGATTTAAAATTTGTCCAACTCGAAAAATTGAAAATTAAAAAAAAAAAACAATTTAGTCCATGATTTCATTTTTCTTTAATTCCTCCTACATTTTAAGTTTATTTTGACCAAATTTAAAACACATATGCCTCTACTAATTTAGAATACTTATTTAGCTTCAATTTTTATTTTCTTAAAAAAAATTATCTTTTTTCAATTTAATCACTTAACTTTATATTTTTTTTCTCATTTTTTCAATTCTCCCTTCTTTTTAAATTAATTTTGGCCAAAGTTTAACCACATGCTCCTATGTCATTGCAGAATACATATTTACCTTTAATTAATATTTTTAAACTAAATTTTTTAGTTTTGCAATTTAACCTTCAACTTTGAATGATTTTCCATTTTTTCAATTTTTCTTTTCGTACTTCTAACAAATATATATTTTTTGCTATGTAATCATTTAACTTTAAATTTTATTCAATTTGATCATTTAATTGATTTTTTTGTAAATTTTTTTGACAATATAATTCTGACTCACGTAGACTGCGATATATACAATTTTAAATTTTTATTAAATTTTTTCTTCACATCAATTCAATAATTACAATATAGTTTCAATTTTTTTACACATGTGAAAAATAATATGAAGAAATATATACATAAATCTTATACGATTATAGAAAGTCGATTAAATTAGAACTAAACCGTACTATAGTATTATAAATAATTATAATTAAATTTTATACGTAAACTTAAAAAATAGACTCAACTTGAACTCGACTCCAATCCAAAAAATTTCAAATAAAGCTTGAGTTATAAAATTAGACTCTTTAACTCTAATAACTCAATTTTTTTTATTTACTCAAACGCTCACTCCTAAGTATTACACCATAAGGGATAATATTTGTAATGAGTTTATAAAAAAACGAATCGAAAAAAAGACTAACTTCATATTAAGTGTTAATTATTTTGAGAATGTTTCAATTTCTTTGTATTTCAATACGAGAAATTATTCTATGGACCGGTTCCACCACGTCATCCATGGTCCTTAAGAACAAAAAACAAATCCACGTCATCATTTTTTACACATCATCTGCACACTCATAATTTTAATTTCCAAATCATCTCTCTAAATAAAATATATTAAAATTAAAAATGATGACGTAGATTTGTTTTTTAATTAGGGTTTAGGGTTTAGGGTTTAGGGTTTAGGGTTTAGGGTTAGGGTTAGGGTTTAGGGTTAGGGTTAGGGTTTAGAATAAAAAACAAATCCACGTCATCATTTTTTTTAATTTTAATATATTTTATTTAGAGAGATGATTTGAAAATTAAAATTATGAGTGTGCAGATGATGTATAAAAAATGATGACGTGGATTTGTTTTTTGTTCTTAAGGACCATGGATGACTTTGTGCAACCGGTCCATAGAATAATTTCTCTTTCAATACAATTATATACGGTAATATTTTAATTTAATTTTAAATTTAGATAAATTTATGCATATTTCTTTGAATTTCCTTATAAAAAATAACATCATCATTGTAAGTTAGAATAAAATTATTAACAGATCGAGAGAATATGCCTTCTCAACATTTATTATTAAATGTTTATTTGATATATTTTAATATTTATTTATTTATATCGTTAAAATTGACCAATTGTAAGACTAGAAAATGTTGATTTTTTTATTTATTAATTAAATTTAGATTTATCTATCAAACACGTCACTATAACAACATATTTTTAATTCTTTACACGTTTTTTTTTAATTTGAAATGTTTTTTTAATCGGTTATAGTGACATAGTAGTATCTGTTCTAGAGTATACTATCAACCATTGGACATTGATCGTTCAATCACTATGCTGGTATTATTGGTGTTCAAACCTGTGACCTCTAGGAAAAACAACCGTTCTTTTAACCACTGAGACTAAATAGTTCGTGCTTGAAAATACTAACATTCAGGGAAAGAGTCATGTCTACTGTCTAGGGATGGCAACGGGTCGGGTTGGGTTTTTGGCCGCCTCGACTCCGACCAGAAACTTAAGCCTTCCAACCCGACCCGTCTTGACCCGATTTCAATATTTTTTTTTTATCTCCGGCCTGATATTATAAAAATCATAATTCGACTTTGATTCGACCTCAATATTTTAATAAAAATCCTGAATAAACCTGGCTCGATCCAAAAAAATAATAAAAATATTAAAGAATATATATAAATATATCGTCTCAGGTCGGGGAATTTTCACCCTAAACCCTACCCGACTTTATTTTTTGGATCACCCGATCCAAACTGAACCTAATTTTTTAAATAAAATATTCGCCCGGATCGGGTCAGGACCCGATGAGGACGGGTCAAATGGCCATCTCTAGTATGAGAAAGACTCTTATTTTTAGTATAATTATATTTAAAATCTTTATTAATTTAAATTATAAAAAAAATAAAGTTTTTGCTCTTTCGAATATTTTAATCTTAGTTTCATCTCTACTAACCTTCTAATTCAATAAAACTAAGAGTAAAATACCCACCTATTTTTGAATAGGTATCACTATCGCTATACCACCAATTTTTAAATCGTTACGCTCAATTATCTTCTCATTTATATTTTGGTTAATTAACTTTTAAAAGTTTAAATTTATTAATTGAATTTTTCGAATCACTTATGTTTTGGTATTTTTAATTATTTTTTTAGATTTTTTAACATCTTTATTATTAATAATATAAAAATAATTTATTATATAATTATATTTACTGTTAAATACTATTATTAAAATAATTGTAAGTGCCGACGCTGAAAAATCCTCTGACGCCGATGCTGGAAAACTTCGTGAATTCGTTAATTAATTATTAATTAACGCATGAATGTCCCTTTCTCCGAAGATCTTCGATGAAGTACTTTTATCAGATCAGATCAGCAATTTTAAAACTCTTCGATCTTTTAATATTATGATTCAGACTCATATTGACTTTCCTTAACCGTTCAGGAATTGAACCTTTTGAGAGATCCCATAGACGTTGAACTTTAACTTCACAAGACTCCTCTAAAAGCCATGCTGCCTCAAATTTTAAATGGCAATAACATCTCTGACAAGCGTCTATACCAGTATCAAGCAATAAAGGACAGTGATCGAACATGGAATGCAATAAGTGAGATACAAAATTATTAGGAAAAGCTGACCACCAAGATTCATTTGCCACCCCTCTATCAAGTCTTTCCCGAATATTTATAGCTTCAAAATTTCCCCTCTCCCATGTATACCAGTTACCATTATTCAGGATCCGATAAATTGCAATGTTCCAAGGTCTCCCGAAAAGAATTCATCTTTCTTTGATTACGCAATCGACCACCCTTCTTCTCAAAAGAATACATGATCTCATTAAAATCCCTAATGACAATCCAAGGGATATCTGGAAGATCATTTAACTGATTTAATAAATTCCAAGACAGACTGCGACATTGTTCCTCCGGCTCTCCATAAAAACCAGTACATCGCCACTGATAACCATCTGAGTCCCTCTGAATGATAACGTCAATATGGTTGTTAGAGTAAGATCGAAGCATTACATCACAATCATTTCTCCAAGCAAAACATAAACCACCACTACTGCCTCTTGAACCAACATCCACACCATTGATAAAACCACATCCTTGTCTAACTTTCAACATTACAGAAGCTTCAATTTTTGTTTCCATTAAAACAATAACCGATGGATTAGTTTCTCTCAGCATATGCTGAAGACGTTGTCTTGCCCGAAGTTTTCCCAAACCTCGAACATTCCAGCTAAGTAGTTTCATAATTGACGGAGGGCCTATTCAAGTAGACCGGTCGATGAAGATGAATTGTGAGAAGCAGGTTCCCGTACTACAATAGATAAATCCTTATCAGCGGAAAAATCTAACGTAGAGAAAATAGTTTGACTCCTTTTATTACCTTCCGGATGTTCCACTGGGTTGTCCTCAGCATGCAAACCCATCTGGATATCAGAGTTATTAATTGGATATTGCATAAGATTAGCTGGGGAAAGAGAACTGCTAGGAGCATGGCTAGAAAAAAGCCGAGATTGTTGCACATCAGTAGAATTAAATCCTTGATTTCCTCTTACAGAATTTCCTTGGTTTGCGGCCCAAAAAATTCATCGTCTCTCAGCCATCGACTTACTGAAAGAAGTTGACGCCCGATCAGAAGCTCTCAAAGAGATATCCCGTTGCAAGGGAAGATTCTGAGTTGTTGAATTTAAACGTATATGACAAAATCCTTCTCCATGGCCTAACTTACCACAAAGAAAACACAAAAGTTTTATTTTCTCATATTGAAAACGAACATAAAATTCAACTCCATTTTTTTGAGTCATTTTTTTCTTCCTTTTCAATGATAGACGAGAATCAAAACGAATTCTTATCCTCATCATTCTAGAAAAACCCAAACTAACAGATTTTATATCATATTCAAGAAATTCACCCATAAAATTCCCAATAAGTTTTCCAACTTGTATAGACAAGAATCCAAAAGGAAGATCATGTATTTGGAACTAAAGATTGATGTAAACAAGTGGGACCGTAAGAGGATCTTCACCACGATTAAGTCGATGTAAAATGAGAAGATGTCCATTGAAATTTCAGGGTCCTCCATCAAGAATACGATCAACGTCTAGATGATGATACGGTTGAAATAAATACCTTTCATTGCCAAGACCTGAAATCGTTATTTCACCAATAGGACGCCAAATATTTGTCAAAGTTGAACGCATTGGATCAAACTTCACCACACTATAAGTAAGAAAAGAACCAAGAAGACAAAGATCAAAAGATATAGAATCTATTTGATTCTCTCCCTCTACAATAATAGACTCATCAATTGCCAGATTCTCCATAATATTTGTCACATTTGCCATGAAAGATCAGAGTAAAGTTGGATTAAGAAGAAAAAACAAAGAAACAGCGTGCTACAAAGCAGGAAGAATACGTGCTAAAAAGCAGAAGAAATACGTGCTACAAAGCAGAGGATATACTTTATAATTCTATTTATATATTCATTTTTTTTAAATGTAAAATAAGTCCTTAATATTAAATACTCAAACTTGGTTCCTAAACCAAAATTAATGGCCTTATCAGTCGTTACAGCTATCGACATTGGATACTTTGATTCAAACAAAAAAATAACAACAATTTTTGAATCATGAACTATGATTTAGATCGATAAGAATACGACGTCAAAATTACTTCCTATTCGATATATCCGGGGGGAAATAAGATGGTCATTTCATAATAGTACTTCCAAAACGAAGGCTATAACAAACGTAATTATTTTTGTTAAAAAAACAGCTACAAATAATAGATAACAACAAGAAGACACAGCTTGTTTATTTATTATCATTGTAACAGTAGTATACTTATTAATATCAACCCATACAAGGAGAAGAGAAACTTAATAATATTATCACACAGAGAGCATGAAGTAATATCAATGGTGCATGAGCTTATGAAATTAGACGGCTAATGGAGTCCGGATCTGTGAAAGAGATGACTGCACATCGATTTCATCGAAACCATTCAACTCCAACGATTGCTTGTACGTCATTCCTCTGTATGCTGGCGGGCGAGACTCGTCGACGAACCCAGGCGCCGGAGTTACAAATGTGTCCAATGAAGGTCCATGAAGAATAGCCACAGAGATCCTCTTCACTGGGTTATGATCCAGAACCACTTGATGAACATGACTCTTGTACTTCCCATTGGATAATATCTCCATATGATCTCCAAGGTTAATGAAAATGGCGTTTCGAGGTATGTTGACGGTGACCCAATTTCCTTTATGTGACAACATTTGAAGTCCGCCGTTCACATCTTGAATAAGGGAAACAAAGAAGCCGGGGATCGGTGTGATCGGGCATGTTTTTCTTTTGTTTTGTTTTTTTAAGGTTGGATTTAACGATGCCACGACTGATCAAGATGGCTCTTATTTGTTATCACGATGATCTTCCTTGTTTTGGACCCTCAGATTGAATATGGATATGCGGTTTGTGCTCGTGGATAGTTTACCGCGACGCTCTGTTCTGATCTGCGTTTCTCAATGATCTTCATAGATTAATCCCCTTTTGGTTCGTTTACTGATGCAATCAAATTTGTTCGTATCTATCTTTTCGATCGAATCTGATCTAGAGTGACTAATTTTAAGAAAATGATCAAATTATATTTTTAATTTACAATGATAATTGTAAACCATTATTGTAATATTGAGTATTTTCTTGTTAATAAAATTAGCTGCATCTGTTCAAAAAAAAAATACTTCCTATTCGATAAATCCGGGGGAAATAAGATGATCATTTTAGAACAATATTTCCAAAACGAAGGCTATAACAAAAGCAATTATTTTTGTTAAAAAAACAGCTACAAATAATAGACGACAACAAGAAGACGCAGCTTGTTTATTTATTATCATTGTAACAGTAGTATACTTATTAATATCAACCCATACAAGGAGAAGAGAAACTTAATAATATTATCACACAGAGAGCATGAAGTAGTTAGTAGCAATCCTGCATAAGCTTACGAAATTAGACAGCTAATGGTGTCCGGAGCTGAGAAAGGGATGACTGAACATCGATTTCATCAAAACCATTCAACTCCAAGGATTGCTTGTAGGTCATCCCTTTGTAGGCCGGTGGGCGAGACTCGTCGATGAACCCCGGCGCCGGAGCTACAACTGTGTCCAGTGCAGGTCCATGAAGAGTAGCCACAGAGATTCTCTTCACTGGGTTATGATCCAGAACCACTTGATGTACATGACTCTTGTACTTCCCATTGGATAATATCTCCATATGATCTCCAAGGTTAATGAAAATGGCGTTTCGAGGTACGCTGACGGTGACTCAATTTCCGTTATGTGATATCATTTGAAGTCCGCCGATTGAAACTCTGAACTGGAAATATGGAGGGTAAAGATTCATGGTGGAGACGTCGAAGCCGGCTTCTAGTTTGAATTCCTTCTCGATGTAGGTCTCTTCATGTCCCAAGATTTTCGAGATTGCTTTAGCTAAACCGAGCTCGACCTCGTGCATCCCTTTGAAGTACTCTCCGATGGCGTCTCTACCAAAAATATAGAAGCACGAAATTACAAAATTTCAGAGGGTACCGACAAATATATAGAAAATTAATGAAAATACATGAAGTGTGCCGGTTTGGTAGGGCAATGGTATTCCGGATGTGCTACAACCTTTAGATATTCCCTGTTCTCTCCGGTATGGGATCTTAAACCCCACTTTATTCTGTCCCCGGAAGTCTTCTTTGAGTACTCACTCCTTTTCTAAAATTTAGAAGGGTAAACTACATAGATAGTCACCATGTTATGAGTTTAGTATCGATCTGACATCAATATTTTAAAATGAATCAAATACACTGGTAAACTATTGATTTGGTATTAAAATAGCCATCTATCGTTAAGATGTAACGGACTGATAACGTGACAGTTAAATATAAAATGAAATAATTACACATTTAGTCCCTATTATTCATATATTTTTATAATTTAATCATAATTTTACTATAATAAAATAATATAATTATTTAATTAGGTGGTGACATGTGTCATCACCTTATTGGAGGGTTAAATTTATATATATTTAATTTATTAAAATTTATTTTTCTCCTTTAATCTGGTCCCCCTGGTTAACATGGGCTATGAATTTGGAGAAATATCCCAGGTTTGATTCCCCCGGTTAGCATGGACTATGAATTTGTTTTTCTCCTTTAATCTGGTGGTGATAGCCCATGCTAACCAGGGGAATCAAACCTGAGACAAAAACATAAAGAACATCTAGCTAACCACCAAGACAAGGCTCCCACAAGATATGAAACACTACTTTTAGATATATATATTATTGTTTCTAACATTTGTTCATTTACTTTTATCTTTTTTAATTTAATTAAAAATAATAATTAAATTATTATATCGTAAATTAAAAGTTTAAAATTAATAAAATTTTATTTATAAACCCTAACCCCAAATTTATTTAAGTTTTAAATTATAATAAAATTTATTAAATAAGATTTAGAATTTATTGTTAAACCCTAAACCCTAAACTCACTTTAGGGTTTAAGATTTATGGTTTATTAAGTGAGTTTAGGGTTTAACAATAAATTCTAAATCTTATTTAATGAATTTTTATTATAATTTAAAACTTAAATGAATTTAGGGTTTAAAAATATTTTTAAATAAAAAATAAAGGGATTTAATGTTATTAATTAAGGTTGTTAAATGTTGGACACTTGTAATAAAAAATTACACTCAATATTATTAATTATGATGTTTATTATTGAATACTCGAAAAATTAGGTATTCAATTTTTTCAGGTACTAAAGTTTTAGCTCATGTTTTGGCCTATTTAAATTACGTACTCGTTATTAAGTACCTAATTAATCGGGTAATGAATAATCGATTCATATTTTTATTTTAAAATAAAAAATTACGTATTAAATATATAAATTTTAAAATTTTATAATATATGATCAAACATAAAAATAGTGATATAAAGTTAATTTTAAAATATTTTAATATATATATTTATTAATTTTTTATAGCTAAAATGACATTAAAAACATTAACTCTTTTTCAGTATTAATAAATTAATAAAAATATATTTAAATTTAAATTTAAGCAAAAATATTAAATAATTTAAAATAAAAAAAATAATTTATTATATATATTAAAATTAGCTGGATTGATTATCCAATAATCATAAAAAATTGACTCAAACTTAATCTAATAATTCTTGAGTCGAATATCGGACTCAATTAAATACTTTTAAATTTTAAATTTTTAAATAAAAAAATAAAGAGACACACAGTGTTGCTAACATATAATATTTTAACTAAATTTTAAATTTAAAAATGATATAAAGATACCTGTCGCGACCGTTTAAAAACCGAAAACGTATGGAAAAATAACTTGGCGAATTGGTTTTGAAAAATATGAATTTTATCATTTTTAATCTTGAAAAAACCCAAATTTTAAAGTAAACTTATTTTGATTTTAAAAATTGATTTGGAGTCGCCACTGGCCACTTAGGTAGGCCAGACACCATAAAAAAATAAACTAGAGATTCATTTAAAAAATATCGGGTTCGGGAGTCAGTTACGTGTAAGGACGACCCTTACAAACGCCTAAAAAATTGGTACCTTGGAAAAAATTACGTGGCATTGACACTTTGAAGATAGATATTAATTTAATTCTTCCTTGTTAATTGAACATTATTTGAATTTTGGATATCCTTTTGATTTAGAAATTACATCACCTTTAAACTTGAGTTGAACGAGACATCCTCTAGATAGGAAACCTCACCCAAATTCAGAGGAATGTAACTTCCGCCTCAAAAGGTTAAGGTAAAATGCATGACCGTTTTTATCTTGTTCATTTTAAGTTCTAATCCTAAAAAGGGCTCCATTGATTAAGTGTTTAAAACCTAAGTTACTAATGTTACTAGTTACTTCCTATCAATTTTATTTAATTCTAAACCTAAGTTATTTTTTTCAAAATTCTAGGTTTTAATAGCACATGAGTTCGATGCCAAGGTACACTCTCTAGGCCAACATCATGGTACGTCAAAACATCATCCTCTTTAGTGTATCCGAGACATAAGATTCAAATACTATTATTTACTAATTATCTTCCCATTTAATTAATTAATTAATTTAAGTGACTAGTCCTAGAGGGCTCTAAATTAATTAACTAAAATGTTTATTAGGTGATCTACCTAAAATATGCCATGCAAAAACATAATAAAATAAATAAACAAGATAAAAGGAACTTGATATTTTTATTAGAATCATGGGAGTACAAAATTACATCAAAAATTTCATCATGAATGAGTAAAAGGGACTTGTATTGAAAAAGATAAAAAGGGACCAGGAATCAAACTTCAAAAGATGGATTAGATTTAATTAAGTGTGTAATTAACTTTTAAAGTTTAGGATTTTTAATTTAATTAATTAATTAAATTTTTCTAACCTCAAATTTTAATTAAAACCTAATTAAAATTTTAGTTTGGTGAATTTTAAGTTTTAGGGTTTAATTGGAGGATTGGATTAAATTCAATTAGGTTAATTTTTAAATCTTACCTTAGAAAATTAAAATTAATTAAGGGACTTAATTAAAATAAATTCTAAATTTTAAGAATTTAATTTAACCTAATTAAAGTTTAATTGGTGAAACTTGGGCTAGACCTAATTAATTTTAAATCTTATCTTTTAGAAATTAATTAAAATTAATTAAAATAATTAATTAAAATTATTTTCTAAATTTTAAGAATTAAAAAAAGCCTAATTAAAGTCTAATTCTTAGGTTCTAGGGGTTAAATTAATTTTATATTAGATTTAACTAGGTTAAATTAATTTTAAATTTTATCTTAGAAACTAAATTAAATTCAACTAAGAACCTAATTAAATTATTTCTAAGCCTTAAAATTAAATCAATCCTAATTAACATCTAATATTTGATTAAATTAACACCACTCGGATGACGCCCTAAAAACACGTAAATCTATCCGAATTTCTCCCTAAAACCAAAAATAACAGAGATGAACCAAAAGCAACTAACGAGAGAGAAAAAAAGAACAAAACAAGGGCTTACCTCCTCAATCCACCGAAAATCTCTTTCGATTGCCCTCTTGTCGATCCAAACTCTCTAATTCAAACTTTCAGCTCTTTCATTCAATTCCCCTTTTTCCAGATTCGAAGGCCTTTATTTAAAGGATTTTTCAAACATCATAAACTAATTCAAACTCCACCAAATCCCTAAAATTTCTCTCTCAAATCTCTCAACACAATCCCCACTAAACCTAAAACTCTCCCATATCTTCAAATTTTCTGTTTTTCTATTTTTATTTTATTTTTTGTATTTTTATCTTTTTATTTGATTTTTTAGTTATTTATTTTATTATTATTTATCATTTTCTTTTTTATTTTTATTTTATTATTATACAGAAATTTGTGTTGACAGCTGCCCCTCTTTACTCAATGCTACGGGGCAGGAGATGGGCAAAGACTGAAAAACACGAATTTTGTTTAGGCCATTTGGCCGAAGCTTGAAGCTGTTCTTCTTATTACGAATTTCTTCAAGCAAAACCTGTGACGTAACTCGATATTGTTCTTCTTGTTCTGAAAACCTTCGTCTTTGGAATAACTAGAGTTGTTCTTCTTTCATGAAATTCTCCCGGGTCTGAAGCTGTTCTTCTTATTTCGAAATTCTTTAGACGGAATTCCTTAGACTCGTCAAATGATGGAGCTTGAGGCTGTTCTTCTCACT
This sequence comes from Abelmoschus esculentus, assembly GCA_035048815.1. Taxonomy (NCBI): domain Eukaryota; kingdom Viridiplantae; phylum Streptophyta; class Magnoliopsida; order Malvales; family Malvaceae; genus Abelmoschus; species Abelmoschus esculentus. The sequence goes on along the minus strand of JAUCBN010000026.1, from coordinate 1,663,673 downwards.
TCGAAATTCCTCAAACTTAACATCATGCCCGGAGGACTTAATGATGACCCTAAGCATTTAGGATCGTATTGCCTCCTCGATTGTGCAAACAACATCATCACTCCCGAAGGTGATGGCCCGGAGGACTTAACATCATGCCCGGAGGACTTAATGATAACCCGGAGGATTTAGGATCGTATTGCCTCCTAGATTGTGCAAACGATATCATCACTCCCGAAGGTGATGGCCCAGAGGACTTAACATCATGCCCGGAGGACTTAATGATGACCCGAAGGATTTAACATCATGCTCGGAGGACTTACTGATGACCCGAAGGATTTAATAGTGGAATATGGAGTTGTTCTTCTTATTACAAAATTCTCCATCTCCACTGAAGAGTCTGAAGCTGTTCTTCTCACTTCGAAATTCTTCAGACGTAAGCGGTGAAACTTGATGTTGTTCTTCTTATTACGAAATTCCTCACGCTACACCACTTCTTTCTAGACTCACGCCAAAAGGTTGCCGGTAATGTTTGTTGTAGTTGATTTCTTTAAATCCTGTTGAATTCCTTCAAACAAATCTTGAGATCCGAAGTTGTTCGTTTCATCTGAATTCCCTCGAACATCTGGCAAATAAAGATTTTTGTTGAAATCCGTATCTTCAAGTGGAAAATCTTGCTTAACTTCATCTTCTTTGTTGAGATCTTTTTCCTCAAATAGAAATCTGTATTGGTCTTTGTTGACCTTTTGAAATTTTTGTTTTTAAATTTTCTTCCTCTGAGATCTTTGCTTGTCTTGATCTGGATTGCTTTGCAAATCTTGCAAATTCCTATTAAAATTAAAAAAAATATTTTGAATGCATGGGTTAGCATGTTTTACCCTATGGATGCTTAACCATATGATACATGAACCGTGGTCATTGAAGGACACTTGAATGTACATTGGTCCTTTTTCTGTGATGATGAAATCTTACATCAATAACTTTGTACTCTGACTGATCTTCTAAAGCTTCCTTTCTTAGACTTCTTTATTCATTCTGATCTAAAATCTCACGTGCAATAATATTTTTTTGATCTTTTATCATGCTGAGTTTGTCCCACTTTCATCATTTAGGGCGTGCAAAATGTCATAGGTCCCTGAACTTTCTCCTGGTCCCTAACCTTTTCTAGTCCCTAAACTTTCATCAAGCTGGACTAATATTCATCATTATAACTATGAAAAATGAGTCTGTATGTAATTGCCCCATGTTTACTTGCGTTATCTTTGTTGTTCAATATTTTGGCATTTAAAGCTTCATTTGTCAAACCATTCATCATTAATCAAGTATCAAGGTCATCTCTTGTTCTGCCTACGCTTAAAGGATTAATTAAACATATGCAAAAAAATATATATTTTACTAATTTTGAAAACATTGAAAATTTTTAACTGTCATGACAAACAAGAGAATACAAAAATTAGGCCTTTAAATACTAAGTGCAGCAAAGCCTTCGAAAGAATTTGCAAAGATCAACTCTGATGCGACCATTTTCCAACTTATTTTAGGCACTCATCAAATACCCCCAAACTCGAACTATTGCTTGTCCTCAAGCAATGCCAAACATCAAATTGCTAAACCTTACTCCCCTTTGGTCTTACTCTTCCATCTATTCTCCCCACCATGGTCATGTCTATCTCTCCGTTTTAGCCACTAGTTTACCCAAAGACTTCTACTAAGAAACAAACTCTAGGGCTAGGTGAGTGTGTGTTTAATGGACAAGGCTGATTCAAGGCTTTCTTAGATAAACTCTAAGTTCAATACAAGTAGAATCTTGGATTAGCTATCTCCTTAAAACAGCAAGTCTTGAGCCAATTTTGGGCACCTCAAGATATGTGTTTTCTATTTCTTTCTTTTTTTATTTATTTTTTTGTAGCACCTATTTAGCATACTAAAGCCAATTTCGGGCACCTCTAGCATGAAGGAGAGCAAAACTAGAGCCGGTGATAGGCACATCTAGTTATTTTTCCAACAAGTTCTAAGTCTTTATCACCTAAGTTTATTAAAAGAACTCCTAAATCAAACAAGTCCAAAAAGTGTTTTTTTTGTCTAATCCTAAAGTAAGCTTCTAAGTTTTATTCCATGAGTATCCTATGGTTATCCCTTCAAAACAGTACTTGGCTATGGTAAGGAGAAAAATTTCTATAGCATTAAAGGAGTAAACTAAAGCAAAGCTAACATAAGGCAGTACAAGATTACAAACTTAAATTCAAGAAAAGAGAATATATAAAACATTTTCAGAAAAAATTACTCCCTTTTATGGTATTGTCACGGCATTGGGTAGCCTCGTTAGTATATAGGCCTTGGCTATATAGTCATTTGAACTACTCGTCGTTTGGTCTTTCCTTGGATTTCTTCTTCGGGATGACACTGATAAATTTATTATTTAATAAAATTTGTTGCATTATTATCGCTTAGGGTGACCAGATGCCCCAGGTCTTCTCACGTTATCGTCATCATGATCGAACACTTTATTACTGTTTTTCATAACTCAAAATATGATCTTCTAAATTTTCAATAGATGCCCAGCTATTAAATTCAACCATCATTTTTCTTTTCGACTTCTTTTTTCATTTTTTCGTCTTTTTTTATTTTCTTGCAAGAACCTTTTAAATTGAACCCTTGTGTGAGATGATTTTTCAATATCAATCTCTCGTATCTTCATTTCATCTAAATGACCAAGCAATGTGAAAATTGATGTATGATTCTGAGATCAACCGATCTTTCATGTTACCCAAGTGATCCTCAATAACTTTCTGAAATTTCTTAATCTTAACATGTTTTAATTTATGCTTGTCAAAATGCAATACTACTTTAAAAGTAGTATTTAAAACAAAATGCAATGTTTTTATCGCTTTATATTCTCCTAAAAAAATGCAATATTCAAATGATGCAATGCATGAATGCAAGAGATATCGATTTCAAAGCTAGTCATTAGACAACATTCATCTAACTAAAAGATCGAATACAAGGAGAAGCCAATTTGTTGATAGAAGATAGCTGACTCGATCACCTCGTTCAGTTTGGTTCGGCAATCATTCTGATATGTTGCTAAAAATCTGTTGACAGGTCTTCTGCTTTATTGAGAAAAATCTACATACATCTGACATTTCTTGTACTTGATTCTGAAGTTGATCATCGGCTCAATCTTTTGCATCATCCGGATAACTGTCTCGGTTTGACTTTTGACGTGTTATTCTTCACTCGAAATGTTGGCTCAAAGCTTGCAAACTGTTTTTTCCGCATGTCGTGTTGTACTTTCTGAATTTCTCTTCTATTTCCCATCTTTATCCTTCGATAGTTCCTTGGGATGCCTCTAATTAAATTGTCAAATATGCGCTTTCTGACTATCTTCGCCTCTTAGCTACCTGAACCCGACCTGAAGCTTAAATAATTGTTGAACCCGACTTGAAGCTTGAATAATTGTTGGACCCAATATAAGTCTAACTCTTTTCACTTACTGGAACGGTGTAGCAAAACCTCATATCCTCCTATTGTTGATGTTGTAACCATTCTCCTGACAACAACTAAGATACCTTAATTTTGGTAGACGTGTATCATACTTGAAGTCTTCTAAAATATCCTTGTATAATTGGTACTTGGTCCTCGGATACTAACTCTGATCTCGCACTGAGTCTTCTCAAATATGGTCCACCTCGGCATAATATCTTCCACTTGTATATCAAACCTTTTAGTTTATGACCATTGTCTATAACTCATGAATCGATATCCCTAATGCATGCTATATGAACTCACTCACACACCACCAAAAAAGTGTTAGTATGGTGAAATAATAATCTGAACAAAAATAAATTAACTTGCGAAAAAAGAAAAAAATAACCAGAGAACAATTGATGTCGCATAAAAATAATCAGAGAGCAGTTAAACAGAGAAATCCTAATTTCGGCGGCATTTCGGCAGCATACCGCCTTATTCTATGGTCCTTGTCTGGCTCTAATAGGGGTAGGTTTCTACTCTAAACATGTGGTTTTGGTTTAGACACTAGTTCCCGAACTGTCGTTATCGTCTACTGCGACGATAAGACATCGATTCGGTGGTATAGGTCTCTTACAACGGAGGTGAAGACCCCACGATGCGTAAGGTTAGTATACCGAAAGCAGATAAAAATCCGAAACTCGGAGCTGGAGAGTATCACGTCGGATAATATCTAACTCCCACTTAAGGGTGAAAGCTCGGGTCGAGAGCTTATGCATGAATGACAAGATATATCACAAAAATAAAAAGCTATCCTCATTCAAACAGTGTTCATTTAACAATAAAGAATTAAGTTAATATCTATATTTAAAATACCGGAATGTCACGTAAAAAATTTAAAAAAGTTAGGCCTGACTCACAAAAAAGAATTTTTAAGTCCCAGTGGAGTCGCCAAGCTGTCGCGACCGTTTAAAAACCAAAAACGTGTAAAAAAATAACCTGGCGAATTTGTTTTGAAAAATACGAATTTTATCATTTTTAATCTTGAAAAAACCCAAATTTTAAAATAAACTTATTTTGATTTTAAAAATTGATTTGGAGTCTCCACTGACCACTTAGGTAGGCCAGACACCATAAAAAAATAAACAAGAGATTCATTTAAAAAATATTGGGTTCGGGAGTCGGTTACGTGTAAGGACGACCCTTACAAACCCCCAAAAAATTGGTACCTTGGAAAAAATTACGTGGCATTGATACTTTGAAGATAGATATTAATTTAATTCTTCCTTGTTAATTGAATATTATTTGAATTTTGGATATCCTTTTGATTTAGAAATTACATCACCTTTAAACTTGAGTTGAACGAGACGTCCTCTAGATAGGAAACCTCACCCAAATTCAGAGGAATGTAACTTCCGCCTCAAAAGGTTAAGGTAAAATGCATGACCGTTTTTATCTTGTTCATTTTAAGTTCTAATCTTAAAAAAGGCTCCATTGATTAAGTGTTTAAAACCAAAGTTACTAATGTTACTAGTTACTTCCTATCAATTTTATTTAATTCTAAACCTAAGTTATTTTTTTCAAAATTCTAAGTTTTAATAGCACATGAGTTCGATACCAAGGTACACTCTCTAGGCCAACATCATGGTACGTCAAAACATCAGCCTCTTTAGTTTATCCGAGACATAAGATTCAAATACTATTATTTACTAATTATCTCCTCATTTAATTAATTAATTAATTTATGACTAGTCCTAGAGGGCTCTAAATTAATTAACTAAAATGTTTATTAGGTGATCTACCTAAAATATGTCATGCAAAAACATAATAAAATAAATAAACAAGATAAAAGGAACTTGATATTTTTATTAGAATCATGGGAGTACAAAATTAAATCAAAAATTTCATCATGAATGAGTAAAAGGGACTTGTATTGAAAAAGATAAAAAGGGACCAGAAATCAAACTTCAAAAGATGGATTAGATTTAATTAAGTGTGTAATTAACTTTTAAAGTTTAGGATTTTTAATTAAATTAATTAATTAAATTTTTCTAACCTCAAATTTTAATTAAAACCTAATTAAAATTCTAGTTTGGTGAATTTTAAGTTTTAGGGTTTAATTGGAGGATTGGATTAAATTCAATTAGGTTAATTTTTAAATCTTACCTTAGAAAATTAAAATTAATTAAGGGACTTAATTAAAATAAATTCTAAATTTTAAGAATTTAATTTAACCTAATTAAAGTTTAGTTGGTGAAACTTGGGCTAGACCTAATTAATTTTAAATTTTATCTTTTAGAAATTAATTAAAATTAATTAAAATAATTAATTAAAATTATTTCCTAAATTTTAAGAATTAAAAAAAAGCCTAATTAAAGTCCAATTCTTAGGTTCTAGGGGTTAAATTAATTTTATATTAGATTTAACTAGGTTAAATTAATTTTAAATTTTATCTTAGAAACTAAATTAAATTCAACTAAGAACCTAATTAAATTATTTCTAAGCCTTAAAATTAAATCAATCCTAATTAACATCTAATATTTGATTAAATTAACACCTAATTAAATTAACACCACTCGGATGACGCCCTAAAAACACTTAAATCTATCCGGATTTCTCCCTAAAACCAAAAATAACAGAGATGAACCAAAAGCAACTAACGAGAGAGAAAAAAAAACAAAACAAGGGCTTACCTCCTCAATCTACCGAAAATCTCTTTCGATTGCCCTCTTGTCGATCCAAACTCTCTAATTCAAACTTTCAGCTCTTTCATTCAATTCCCCTTTTTCCAGATTCGAAGGCCTCTATTTAAAGGATTTTTCAAACATCCTAAACTAATTCAAACTCCACCAAATCCCTAAAATTTCTCCCTCAAATCTCTCAACACAATCCCCACTAAATCTAAAACTCTCTCATATCTTCAAATTTTCTGTTTTTCTATTTTTATTTTATTTTTGTATTTTTTATCTTTTTATTTGATTTTTCAGTTATTTATTTTATTATTATTTATCATTTCCTTTTTTTATTTTTATTTTATTATTACACAGAAATTCGTGTTGACAATACCTAATATATTTATCCTAAGATATTTGTACAACAAATTATAGACCAAATTTTTATAACAATAATTTATTTTTTTTATAATTCCCAACTCTGATTATAATCTTACCTAGGAGTGGAGGAAAAAATTCTAAGGACAGAAATGAAAGTATTTTTAATGGACTCACGACCTAAATGAATATAAAAAAATAAAAATAAAAAAATAATCGATCAATCAGATATACTTGCTTAAATTAATTTATAATTAATTATTAGTTGATTTAGAGAGATAAGATTTTAATTTTTTTTACGATCAATGTTTTAAATTTTAATATTATGAACGAAGAAAATTGAATCGAAAGAGTTGATAGTATAATATATTTTTGTAATATCTAACTCTATTTCAGTTAATCAATGAATCGGATATTAATTATTATTAAAATTTTGAATTGTTCGAGAAAAATAAAAAATAAAATGATGTGGAAAAAGATTTAATTGAACTACACAAATTCAAAATAAACATAATAAAGTAATTAAGATCTAATCCATACATTTGCATGACAATTTCTTCAGAAATTAGGATATATTAGTCTAAAACTCTTTGACTTTTACCGTGTATAATTTAATCTTATCCTATATATATTATCAGATAAGTAAAATGGATGGATAAGATAACAGTAGGAAATATGAAGATTATCCCTTAAAAAAAGATAAAAAAATAATTTTAGCCATTTATTGTTATCATCCAACAGTATAAAATTAGCTCGAAACACTTTAAGTTTTACACGTTATAAGTTGATCCTAACCCATATATATATGATTGGATCTGTTTACGTAATATAAGAAATTTTAAGTTTTATACATTTTTGGATCATTGGATATGTGAAATTTTAGATTAATCTAACGATCCAAAAATTATATAAAATTTATAATTTTACAATACGTGTAAGTGAATTATAAAATAAACTACTTAAATTAGTTCTTAACTTTTTTTCTTAATTGATAATTTTCACATAACTCTATTAATCTTAACCATCAATTTGATTCTTTCAACAATTTAATTTTTTATATTATATAATTGAATTCTATCTATATATATCTTTGACAAGGCATCAAATAAAAACGTGGTAGCTTAATTCAGTAAAAAATGAACAACTATTTGAAAAAAAGAATATACATTTCTTATAACGCTGAATAACGGCGGTTCAAAATTTTTGAGTCGTGTATAATTTATTAAAATATTTTCTTAAAAAATAGTTGTTTATAATCATCAATTCACTATTAGTTCTAAAAACATAATTCTTAAAAGCAATTATCCTTTTTAAGGTCCTCATGCGACCACTTTTATTCTCAACCTCAATGATTCTATAGAAATAATAGTAATATGAATAATCAATAAGATTTTATAAATAATTATCTCATAATTATAACGTTTTAACAATTATAATTCATCTTTTTTAAGGGCGTTTTTAAAATTTTTATGATAAATTTCGAGATTAACATCATCTAATAAATATAATTTATCAAAATTTTGAGACTCCTCTTTTTAGGAACGAAAGTATAAATATAAAATGTACAACTATAAAATTTTAAAATTAAAGTTTGTACTTTGCTTGAGATCTACACCGAGAACGTGAAGAAAATTATGAAACGTAAATATTTAAAAGTGAAAGATAAATTTATAAAATTTAAAGTTAGTGTTTAGAATTTATCGGATAAGATTTAAGATTTAAAGTTTAGATTTTTAAGGTTAAGTAAAGAATTTAAGATTTATGTTTTTTAGTGTAAATATATAAACTTGTAAATTAGTCCATTTATAGAAAAATAGACTGACACCAAGTGGTTCAGTTGAGTAAATTAGTCTTAATTGTGTCTCTTTTCGTTCTTCTGTTAATATTCTTAAAAAATTGAAATTTAAACTTTAAGTTTAATTTTTTATATCTTAAATCTTATACTTTAAAATATATATTTTACTTGCATTTGTAAAAAAATATACATTCTACCGATGACCGATCTACATGTAAAGTAGGGTGGGCACTCAACCTTTTAAAGTTTACACATTTGGCTTTGAATTTTTAATTTTTTATGAATTAGTCCTTAAATTTTAAATTTTTTATGATTTGTGTCTACCCTGAAATTTCAAAATTTGTGTTCACTTTAAAAATAATTTAACTTGTGCCCACCCTCATAAATATTTCTAGATCCGCCATTGCATTCTACCCTTAATTTTCTAAATTCACTGATTTAAAGGGACATACGATTTGCAGACGGCCCAACTCTCAGTACAATGCTTTAAACTCCTCAAGCAGATCCGGATGGTCCTTGAGATGAGAAGAAACCTGGGAGCAACGAAGCAAACAGCCGATGAACACAGGGTAACATCTGAAACAAGACATGTGACCTTGGTATCGACCTCTTCTCTGTTACGCCTCGTCTCCGGTACGACGAATATATGCAGAAACGATTCACAAACATCTCGTCGTAGCGGAAATGTTCCTGCAGAGAGTATGAATTGATGAACATGTTCCAGTTTGGTTTAAACATCTCTGTTACTACTCTGTCCCGTTGAGCCGTCTTGGCCGACGGAGGCTCGTCCTTGTCGGGTGTAATGGTGTGTATCCTTGTGGCAAGAAGACATTGATGAAGTTGCTGTAGACTTTGAGTAACTCTCTTACTCGGACACCGGCAGTAACTAGGTCGATCCTGCACGAAACTATGACTATCATTAAACTTTTAAATGTTTCAATATTATCTTTAAATTATGATTTTATTTTAAATTGGACTTTAAATTTTTAAATGTCTCATTTTCGTCCTCAAACTATGACCATCATTGTAAATTGGTCCCCAAAATATTTGAGTGTTCAAATTTCATTCTCAAATTATCGTTTATACCACGCCATATGATTACTTAATATACATCAATGTTTACATGAAAATTAACTATTTTTGTAATGGTTTTATTAACATAGGATGTGAGTAACATATAATGATAATTTGAGGATAAAATTAGAATATTCAAAAAGTTTGAGGATCAATTTAAAATGAGAGTCATAATTTGGGGATAAAATTAGAATGCTCAAAAGTTGAGGGACCAATTTAAATTGAAGGTCAAAGATTATAGATAAAATTAGAACATCTAAAAAATTGGGGACTAATTTAAAATAAAAATCAGAGTTAAATTGCAACACGTCTTTCAAGTATAATTATCATTCTAAATTGGTTCTTAAATTTTTAAATATTCTAATATTATCTTTAAAATATGGTTTTCATTTTACATGTGTTCAATTTTTTTAATGTTCCATTTTTATCTCCAAATCATGGTCATCATTGTAAATTAGTCCCAAGCTACACATCGATTGAGTCCAGTAATTAATTTTTCGCTTTCCGTTGGTTCAAATAGAATTAAACGTTAACCATAAATTTTAAATCGAAAACTATTACTATATTTTTTAATAAACGTACTCGAGATTCAATCTTAACAGAAATGTATCATCTGTTATGTTTCGAATTCAGGGCGTGACGATACACAAATATAAATGATTTGAGTAGAATTATGGTTCTCTCTTTTGAAGATTAACCAAAGAGTGGTAAGCTCCTCCTGGCCCCTTGGCTAACAAAGATGAATGGTTACCTGTCTCCACCACTTTCCCTTGCTTTATCACAGCAATAACATCACAATTTTGAATGGTGCTCAGCCTATGTGCCACAACAACACTAGTTCTACCCACCATTATCCTATCCAATGCCTCTTGTACCAATTTCTCAGATTTACTGTCAAGTGCACTGGTTGCTTCATCTAACAACAAGATTCTCGGGTTCTTTATCACGGCTCGAGCTATCGCGATTCGTTGCTTTTGGCCACCAGATAGTTGCACTCCTTTATCTCCACACTGTGTTTCATAACCTTTTGCTAGGCCGGCGATGAAATCATGTGCATTAGCTGCTTTAGCAGCTGCAATGACTTCAGATTCATTGGTTTCATAGGATACTCCATATAGGATGTTTTCTCGTATTGTGCCTGCAAATAATGTTGGCTCTTGGCTAACAAGTGCTATGTGTTTTCTCAATGTCCTTAGGTTGTATGATCTTATGTCTCGACCGTCGATCTTCACTACTCCTTTCAGAGGATCGTAAAACCTCTCGATTAAACTAATGATTGTTGATTTTCCGGAACCGCTTTGTCCTATCAATGCCGTTGATCTTCCATCTTCGATGGTTAACGAAAAGTCTTTTAGGATGACAACATTAGGCCTAGCTGGATATGCAAAATCGACATCGCGGATTTCTACAGATCCAGTAACTTCTTCAGCAAGGTAGCCATTGAGGTCATCTGGCTCGATTCTTGTACGGTGGTCTAGGATAGCAAACAAAGATGCAACGACCTCGGAACTCTTAACCGAGTCCGATGTCATGCTTGCAGCTTCAGCTATGATAGCACCAGTGGAAGCCAAAATGAGGATTGTTTCAATGAGAGCTTTCGAGCCGATGTATCCTTGAGAGACAAGTTTGCCACCATACCAAAAATTAAAGGCCATAATGCATGACATAAGAAGTTGAGCTGATCCAATTCCAAGACCTGTAAACCAAGATAGACAAACAGTCTCTTTTCTCAGACCTTCATAGGCCTTTTCCAACATGTTTAAAATTCGATCCTGTGATGAAAAGGCGGTGATAGTTCGGTGATTCGATACCGCCTCTGCAGCAAGCTTACTACTATATTGTTGTGCTTTAATGGCCTTCTTAGACATGGTTTTCAGTAAGACCCTTAGAGTATACATGCTGATGATAGCGAGCGGTTGGACCGCTATCATCACGACGGCAAGTCTCCATGCAATGAATAGCCCCATGATGCATGCTATGGTAACACCGGAAACGGTTTGCACAAGGAGAGACATTCGATCGCCAACCAACGATCTCACCTGCAAGCATCTCAATAGTAAGGCAAAATCTGTAAGCAAGACATGATTAACATAGAAGAGCTAGTGAAATTGAAAGAGGAACATTACCACACTGGCATCTTTTGCTAGTCTTGAGCAAACAGTGCCACTGGAATTCTCATCTCCGTCGAACCACCCAACTTCGAAAGTTAGTATCTTCGAAAGCATCCTTTCTCTAATCCTCTTGGTCAAGTGCTCTCCCATGTAAGCAAAATTATAATGCAGGACAATATTAATTATTAGTGAAAAACAGCCTATCCCAAGGAAACTCAAAGCATAAACCCTTGTCTTTTCTTTAATTTCTCCACGATCCGTGAGAAAAAACATCGATATCATCGATCCCATTGTGAAAGCAGAAATCGGTTGCACTGCACCATATAATACTGCACTGAAGCATCCCAGGGTTGCTTCTTTCCACTCTGGTAAATTCATGGACAACAATCTCTTAAAAGATGGTGCAGGCAATTTTTCATCCTTAACATTCATCTCTTCACCTGGTGAAGATTGATTTGGTGCTAATGGTCTGGCTGAACATGTCTGATTCACTAAAGAAAGTTGGTGACTACCGGCATTGTTGATATCGTTTTTTGTTACAGAACCCGAGGAATTCGTAGACGAATCTTTACCATTGTTCTCCCAAACTCGTATTTGTTCTGTATGTTGAAGTTGCACCAGCATTGAATAAAAGCCTTTTTCATTTACCATCAACTCATCATGTGAACCAGTTTCCATGACATGACCATCTTGGATAACAACAATCAAATCTGCATGCCTAATTGTAGAAAGGCGGTGTGCAACGATTATCGTTGTACGTCTGATCGAGGCATTGTTGAGAGCTTCTTGCACGATCCGTTCAGATTCGGAGTCTAAGGCACTTGTTGCCTCATCAAGCAGAAGGATTTTAGGTGCTTTTATTATGGCTCTTGCTATGGCAATTCTCTGTTTTTGTCCACCAGACATTTGAACCCCTCTCTCCCCTACCTTCCCATACATAGAAATTTGGCATTAGACTTTGTAATTCCGAGCATTATCGATACGAAATTCGAGAGCTAAACAGACAAACCTGTGTGTCATATCCTTGAGGAAACTGTGATATGAAGTTATGTGCATTGGAAGCTTTAGCAGCTTTGATAATCTCTTCCATTTCAGCATCCTCCTTGCCAAAAAGTATATTCTCTTTAATAGTTGTTGCAAATAGTGTAGGCTCTTGACTGACCAATCCCATCTGTGACCTGAACCATTTGAGCTGCAGTTTTTTAATAGGAACCCCATCAAGAACAATGTCTCCTTCAAGTGGATCATAAAACCTTTGCAGCAACGAAATCACGGTCGATTTTCCCGATCCGCTACTCCCTACCAAGGCCACAGTTTTTCCTGCAGGGATTTTGAGACTAAAATCTTTGAAAACTATGTTATCTGGCCTTGAAGGATATGCAAACTCGACTCGTTTGAATTCGACTTCTCCCGTAACATTATCCAAAATCTCCCCTTCCATACTCTCTAAATCAATCTTTGGCACCCTTCTGATCACTTCATTTGTACGTTCTACAGCTGAACATGCTTCAAACAAGGGCTTCAGGGTAGACAAACTAGTACCAAGTTGTCTGTTCAACAAGAAAAAGAAAGGGAAAATATGATTAAACATCACATTCCTATACTCATATTCGAATATGCATCGAATACGAGAAGCTTGTACTTCAAGAAAAACATAAGGTTTCAGACAAATTTAAGGTTGAAACCCTTACTGTCCACCAATGACAATGCAGGTTCCCACTATGAAAACAAATCCTCCCTTAACACTATGGTCCTTGACCATTCTGCTGCCATAGAATGTAATGAAAGCCCAAATAAGATAAGTGATGCCATTGCTTCCAATGGCCAAACCTTTAGCCAAGCCTTGTTTCAGCCCCAATTTCAGACTTCCTTGTAAAGCTTCCGAGAATTTAATGGAGGTTTTGTTTTCACCAACAAAGGCGTAAACGGTTCGGACCGAAGATATCGCTTGTTCTGCAACTGTGCTTGCTAGATTATACTCCATTCTGGACTGTCTTGCAAGACTCAGTAAAGCTTTCCCATATATTAGACTAGGAATCACCAGCAACAAGACAAATGGGAAAACCACAAGAGCTAATCTCCATAGTATCAGAAATGCTCCTATGTAAGTTCCAATGAATGAAGCTCCTCTTGCAATCAAGTATGGGATCTGATACATATAAGAAACAAGTCAATGGACATAATAAAATGTTGGGTATACTAAGGTGAGGATCTTGACAATCCAGTTTGAGAGGATTTATTTAAAATTTTTAAAATTTAAATTAAAATGTTTAAAGATTTTAAAGGGTTTAATTTAAATTTCTTAAAAATTTAAGGATTTAACTAAAATTTTCAGAAAATGTAATTTATCAAAACTTAAAAGTTTAAGAGGGGATTTAATTGAACTTACTTAAAAAATTTGAAGTATAATAAGAAATTTTAAAATTTTTAAAGGAATACAACTGAAATTTTTAAATTTTAGGGTTTAGGATCCATTGGACTCCCGAAAAGGTTTGCCCTCGATAAACTACATCATATACCATTAAATTTTAAATCTATTATCAATTATACCATTAAATTAAAAACTGATAGAATTATTTTAATAATAAATTTTAATTTAGGCTTTAATTATACCACTGGACCATTAAAATCTCTTTATATCATCACACGTGAACCATTAAGATTCATCAACGTCATCGATTTTAATATCTCATCGATATAATTAAAATTTAAACTAAAATCCAGTGTTATATAATGGTATACTCGATATCAAAGTTAAAGTCTAAAAATTGATAGTACTACTTTAGCATTAAACTTTAGTTTAAAATTCAATTATACTATTGAACCCTTAAAATCTCTCTATGTCATCACATGTCGACCTTTAAAATTCATTCATATCATCGATTTAGTTAAAATTCAGTGATATTTAATATAATTTATTATAAATATAATTAAAATATTTCAAAGGCAATGATAAAATGACCACCTTTTCACTGATCACTTCTTGAATCATGAGACTGTCATTAGAAATGCTTGTGACTATTTCAGCTGTGCTAGTTTGATTCAAATCAAAGTATCCAACATCTTGCCTTAGAACAGCTTTCAAATATCTACTTCTCATTCTTGTGGCTTGTCTTTCACTGGTTCTTGTCCAACAAACTCCTTCTGAAAATGTTACAAGGCTAGCTTGTCTGTTAGTAGTTCACTTGGAATCAGATAATTTTTAGGGTAAATTTTACGTATTTTAGTCGTTAAATTATATTTTGATCATTTAACTGATATTAAAGGATAACATGACGGTAATGACACGTTAATTTAATAATAAAATATTTTATTTAACGAAATTTATGTTTGTTGGTTAAGATCCCGTACTGTAATGTTTTTCAAAAATGTTTCATGAGTTAAAAATAATATAAAAATGAGTCTGAGTACGATTAAACGATAATTTTTGAAATTTGTCTAAAATATTAAAATTTTAAATTTTTAGATAATATTTTAAGTATTTGTGTGATTTTTGACAAGTTTCGAAACTTTTCATTTAACCTATCCTAGACTTGTTGTACTTTAGACTTGTCCATACGAAACACGTAGTTTTTTAGGTTAAAAACATTTTTTAGCTTGATTTAAAAAATACTTTTCAAAAACTTAAATTTATAGGTTTTATCTTTTATAAAAGCATGTTTGAACAAACTTATTCATTTATTCTTATTTATATCATTAATTTTTTATATTTTAAAAATAAATATTGTGTTATTAAGTTATTATCTTTTCATATTTTGATCATTGATTTTTTTAAAATTATCATTAATGTTACGTTTTTTTTTCTCTTTTAATCATCAATAGTTAAAAACAACAAAAATAATGATTAGACTTGGTTTAATAATAGTTTTAATTCTAAAAATTTATATTATATATATATATATTCTATTAATTAGATCTAATTCAAAATAATTCATTAAATTTAAACATTTTTAAAAATATTTTAATTTACTAGGTCCAGATATTTTATTTAACAAGACATCCTCTTGCTTCCTGGCTAAATGTGTCTAAATCCCAGCATCCCCCCCGGAATGTGTAGTTTAACCTAATCTATACAATCAGAAGCAAAACTCGATTCGAATAAATCGAATAACTTGATTCGACTCGAGGTAAAAATACTTGACTTGTTTTGATTTGGCTCGAAATTTTATAGACTCGATTCGACTCGAAAAAATTTCAAATAAAGTTCAAGTTGAAAAATAGAATTTCGAATCTCAAAATTTTTGATAATATTAAAGAATTAATTTTTAAGTTTGAGATGAGTCTATCAATTTTTTATGGTATATATGCATTGATATTTAAAAATATATAAAAAAATTGCTACATATATATGAAAATATATATACATATCTTATATGAGTAGAGAAAGTCGTTTAAATTGAAATTAAATCATAGTATAACATGATAAATAATTATAATTAAATATTTATAGGAACTCGAAAACTCGACTCGAATTTCTTAAACTCGACTCGAACTGAAAAAATTTCAAATAAAATTTGAGTCATAAAATATAACTCGTCAACTCTAATAACTCAAAATTTTTTGACTTACTTGTCGAATACTCATACAACCATGTTCACTCGGAACTCACCTAGGAAACACCCGACCAATCCTCCACAAGCCGTGAAAATAAACAACAGTGCAACCTGTCAGACACAACAATCAAACCAAAAATAATCTGATATCAGGTTGTATACTAACTTGGTAAACTTCACTTGTATACGTAGCAAGCTATGTTAATCGAACTCATGCGAGCTAGGATGGATCGAGAGATATTTTGAGCCGTCGTACCCTAACACAAAATCTTACCTCTATTGTTACAAGGGTGATAATAAGTCGAGTCTGAGTCTAGTCTAGCTCGGATTCGGTTTGAAAATAAATATATCTGGGTTCGACTCGAGGCTCGTCAAGCTCGGATTTTAGATTCGAGCTTAGCTCGAAAATAATATTACCGAGCTCTGCTTGGTTTGACTCGAAATGGACAATTTTCTATATTATTGTGTTTTATTATTTATTTATTTATTTGTAGTTTATTTTTTATTTATTATTTGTAGTTTTGTAAATTTATTTTAGTCAATAATATTTAATTTATTTTATTTAATTTATTTTTAATAGATTTATTCTCAATTATTTTATTATTTTTCTTTACTAAACAAACTATTTTTAATGTATATATAAATATATATGTATGTTTATATATAATTATTCTGAGTCTATTCACGAGCTTTTTTAGCTGAATTCGAACCCAAATCGAGCTCACTTGAATCAAGTATTGATCGAATTTTAACCGAGCTAAGCCCAAATAACTCGCGAGCCGGATAGGCTCATTATCACCCCTAATTGCATGCGAGAGCTGAAGGTATCTGATAAGTGATAACGTACCTGGCGAACGTTGCGGGAGAGCATATCATCATCCGTCGACGCACCTGAATCGCCAATATTGTTAAACATACGGCCAGTCAAGTAAAGTGTCAAGGGAATCACAGTGCCATCGGCAACTGCTCCGATGAAACCAGCAGCCATCAAACACTTATCGACACCGTCTGCATGCACGAATACGGATTGTATCGACCGGTTCTTCTTCCTCGCAGCATCGATTTCAACTTCGTTACCTCTCTTTTCCTCGTCCGCCATGCCGATTCCTTCGTGTTTCTTCGATCATCAAAGCCAATGAGTAGGCGTATTTAACATCAGCAGAATCCCGATTCGGCTGACAATAATGGAAGGACCACACGGACATTATTGTTCGTACCATCTGGACATTTTGTAATTGAGATTTCAATGATATGCAAACGTAAGGGGAGAGCTAAGCAAGATGTTTGATTTCCATTGATTTTATTCATAAAAGAGCTGTCACAACTTGTAGTCAGATATATTTATTATTTCAAATATTAATATACATTTGTTTCGAGTAAAGGGTTTAGGGTTGGGAAATAAAATACAAATGATTAAAAGTTAAAAGATCAATTTATAAATAAATGAAATTAAAAAAATTTATTTGGGAGTGGGGCGATTGCTTCTCCTACTCTCTCTTAGGTCCGTCCCTATATATAAGGATGGACCTAGGGGATGTTAGGTGCAACTGTATCTCCTAAAAGTTTCAAGTTCTCCTATATTTTATATATTTTTTTGTATTTTTTTATTGATAATCTAATTCTGCACCTCAAAAATTTTTATAATTTTGCACCCTACATTTTTAATATACCTTTTTATAACTTACACCCTTTATAGAAAATTCTAGATTCGTCCCTACCTGCATACTTTAATACGGAATTGATCAATCCATGTTAAACTTTATTTCTTTCTTTGGATACGAGTTAAAATTTAGTAATTCGATTTGAGTAAAATTTCTTCTTATGCAAGTTTACTTTGTAACCAATCAACCTATTCTTATAAATAGTTACTAAGGATTAGGGTTGAAATTATTAGTTGTATTCTTTTTTCGATATAGTAAGAATCTTTCCTCATCTACTTGTGGATTTTTTTTGGATTTTCTACGTAAATTATTGTGTTTTTATTTTTATGCTTTTGTGATCGTTTCGTATATCGTTACTATCGTTCTGATATTATAACATTTAACGTTAAAAATTTATAACAAAACTAACATGTTATTATTTTAATTATCTTTTATTTTCCCTTTCCTAAAAAAATGACACATCAATTTTATTGTTAATTTTTAGCATGTACTATATAAAAATAAAACGTAACGTTAGATATTATTTCGTCAAAAGAAATTTACTAATGGCCAAAATGAAAACACTAAAACAAAAGGATATTAAATAAGTAATTTACCCTAAATATTAATTATTCTTCATGAGAAAGAATATATTTGATATAATAAAATTTTGTTTATATGTGACATTTATCTTTATTTTATTTTTGAGAGAACGAAATGAATTAAATATTACTAATAATCTCTACGTGGTCCTGTTTTCGTTTGATATAACAAAGTTAACGTTTTGTTTTCGGGTAAGACGGTAAACGTTTATTAAGGTATAATCTTTTATCGTTAAAAATTAAAGAAAATATAAATATAGATAAACGAGCATTTAAAAAATATATATAAATAATTATCCGTTTATATAATAATTAACACATCTATTTAAAAATAAAAATATAACAATAATAATTATTTAAAATATAAACTCAATCACAAATAAAACCTAAATTGAATATATAATTAATAATAATAACGTTTCTCTAGTGAGATATAGGCAAATAATATATGGTGGATAAGATTGGGCACCCGACCAATTTGAATAGAATTGGTTCGATTTCGATCTCGGTAATTATCGGTTCCTAAAAATTAAAACCAGTCTCGGTTCTGATTTCATCGAATCTTAAATTTTAAGAATCAATCATGTTATTGGTGGGTATCAGTCCAATATCGGGTACCCGATCAATTAGTTTATTCTTAAAAAATTGAGTAATTGGAGAAAAAATTCAACCACCAATAATCATATTAAATGATAAAATTAGAATATTGTATTGAAAAATTAAAGTTTTAAAACTAGTAGTACTCATATATATAAAGAGAAAGTTTGATAAAAAAATATTGGATATTTAGTATTGTTCCCGATCGTAACTGGGTACCTACCGAGTATCGAATCTAAAAAATTAAGATCTAATCTCGATCCCGGTTATGACCAGAATCTAAATTTTAAATTCTATCTTGGTCTCACTAAAATCAATACCAAATAAAAAATTACCGAATATTATTAAATCCAAAATCAAAATCAAATAATCGAGTTTTTGCCCACCTAAAATAAGTTGCGTAGCGAAAGGGTTCACATTTTACGTTATTTTCTGGGAGGTATTTAGCATCTAGGGTAGGGTGTTTCTTTTTGGAGGTAGGCTTGGAATAGGGTATTTTTATAAGAAATAATAGTTTTTTCAAAATTATTTATTTTAATAATATTGGTCGGTGATTAATGATTAGGAAGGAAATGATATCCTTTATTTAAATCTAGAGTCAATTGTATCCCATATTTTTTAATTATAAATTTTATTTTAATTGATTTTAAAAATTTAATTTCATTTTTAGATTAAATTATAATTTGTATTTTAAATTGATATTTAAATTTTTAAGTATTTTAATTTTATCTTTAAATTTTATTTTAAACTGATCCTCGAATATTTTAAATATTTTAATTTCATCTCAAGTTATCGATATATGATAATCATATCTTATGTTAATAAAATTATTATAGAAATTATTAATTATCATGAAACAATGATGTATATTATATAGTAATATGATATAGTATAAATGATAAGTATAAAAATAAACCTTTAATAATAAATATTAAAAAAATAAAACCTCGAATATTAAATATGAAAAAATAAAGCTCAAATAATAAATATTGAAAACCAGTCTTAATATTAAAAATTAAATCATCATTAAATTCTTAATTATTATCCTAACTCCTAAGACTCGTTAATGTTACTAAATAAATTTTAATTGTTCACTATATTTAATTAGAAATAGTTTTTTTATCAAGCTAATAGTGATTACAGTAGTATCTGTTTTAGAATATAATCTCTCTATCATTTGATATTAATCACTCTACTGACATCGTTGGTGTTCAAACCCGTAACCTCTAAGAACAACAACTATTCCGTTAACCTCTTAGGCTAGAGGGCTCGTACTATAATTTTTTAAACATATTCACCAAGGGAATGAAGATATGATCCATACAAGTGTTGTTTCATCCTACATGTATTTATGTTCGTGTTTGTATCCTTGATATACAATCTCATCAAGGACGAAGCTAAGTGGAGGTAAAAAAGGGCAATCCCTCTCTATCCTCGAAGAAATTTTTTATTTTATCTTTTATTTATTTTTTAAATTAATTTATTTATAAATTTATCTCACTTTCAATCATTTGAGGATAATTTTATCCTTAACCTTAAATTTTGACTCTATTCTTAAATATCTTATATATTCGAAGCCAATCATACAACTATTCAATCTGACTCAACTATTCCATGGATCAAAATCAGTTTGATAGTGACTGGATTGTAAAAAAAATCTCAAGTCAGGGTTTGTTGGATTGAACAAGGTTTGATTGCTTATTTTAATCATTAAGTCTCAATAGTTTTCTTTAAATATTACTTACAGTTATTTTTAAAAAATATTTTATAATTTTTTTGAATTTTAAAAATTTTTAAAGAAATTTTAAATAAAATAAAATTTTAAAAATGTCAAGTAAAAATACTGTGACATGATATATTGTACCATCATATTTAAAAAAATCAAGGTTTAATTGTTGAAATTAATAAAGGACTGATTAAATTTTTTGATTTCAAAACTTAATTAATTAATAAAAAAATTAATTAACTTTTTCTAAAATTTCAAAAGTTTTTTATTTCCTTAACACAAGTTAAACTAATCGAAGTTACTTTGATTTTTTATTTTTTAATTATATATTTTAACTTTTTGTGCAAAAGGAAAAAATATTTAACATATATATTATTTTATTTTTTTGACAATTGATTCAAATTGATAAAATGTTCAGGTATAAATGTTTTTTTAGGGCAAAACTTTAATCGGGAGAAATTATATTATAGGTCGTTCTAATCATATTATTTATAAGACTAATTATTTAAATATATTTATTTAATATTTTTTTATTTCATTTTTTACCAAGTGAATCTTTATTTGTAAAAATTATTTTAAACTTAATTAGAAGTAAATATTAATAAAATTTCACTTGATAAAAAAGATGAGATAAAAAATTAATTAAATTAATACATTTAATTAATCAGTCACATAAATGACTCATGATATAATTTCTCTTTGATTAGAATTTTTACTACTTGTAGATTAATATTATTTTTAGATTAATTTTTATATATTATCTTACCAAAATTAAACAATTATTATTTAGTTTGAATTTCGTTGGACCAGTTTAGACATGACAATGAGTATTAATTAAATAATGCTCTAAATTATATTATGGGTCATTCTTGTCATGTTATTTATAAGATCGATCAATCAAATATATTTATTTAATTAATTCTTTATTTTATATTTTTATCAAATGAATCTTCACTCAATAAAAAATATTTTTAAAGTTGATTTATAATAAATATTAGTAAAAATATATTTTGTAAAAATATGAGATAAAAATTTAATAAAATAAATATATTTGATTTTATTAATCTTATAAATAACATGACGAGAATGACTCATTATATAATTTCTCTACAAGAAAGTTATAAAGTTTTTTCGAAGAAAATTATTATTCGATTGTTAGCATTTGATTATAATAAATGTTTATTCATATGTACCATTTAAGAAATATTATAATAGGTGAATTCAATTATTGTTAATTGAATATTACAAATAATGTCTGTGGTCCTAAATTTAATTATTTAAAATATAAATTATTTTAATATTTTAATATTATTTTAAATTTTGAACAATTCAAGTACCAAATATTTTTTTCATATTTTAAATAATAAATAAGCTTTTATTGTATCTTAAAATCAGATTAATAAATAAATGTCATCCAA
The DNA here is from genome assembly GCA_035048815.1 of Abelmoschus esculentus. Lineage (NCBI taxonomy): Eukaryota > Viridiplantae > Streptophyta > Magnoliopsida > Malvales > Malvaceae > Abelmoschus > Abelmoschus esculentus. The sequence goes on along the minus strand of JAUCBN010000026.1, from coordinate 1,641,660 downwards.
GGTGATTTAAAAAATAAGCTTTTAAATAAGCTTTATTTAAACTTGGTCCTAATTCTAAAAATAACCCTTAACATTTCAAATTTCTTTCAATTTTGTCCATTTTTATTACTTAGATGGCTTGAAATCCTTTTTGATATTTATGTTTAGACGAGAAAGGTGTTAGGGATTTGTGTTTAAGATTATACAGGAAGAAGAAAAAGAACTAAATTGATATATTTTTTAGAATTAGAATCAATTTAAAATAGAGTGTAAAATTTAAGGACTAAATGTATATTATGCCAAATTTCGTTAATTGTCGCCTCATCAACTCTTAAAATTTTAATAACATTGAATCAATTTGTTAATTTTTTAAGTCAAGAAACTAGTTTTAAATTTCTAATAGTCAAAGGATTTAAAAAAGAATTAGATAATAATTAGGGGATTATTTATGTAGTTTACCCAAAAAATAATAACGATATTTGCTAGTTTAAAGCTCAGTTTTATTTTTTGACTAAAATAGATGTTTAAAGTTTAATTTTGGTTGAAATAAGCGTTTAAAGTATTTTTTTGGTTGAAATATATGACTAAAATTGATAATTTATCAATTATTTACAAAAATAATTAAGTAACCAAAATAAAGATACGAGAATAAACGAGATATTAAATAAATAATTTTTCAAATATTAAATGAATAATTAAAATAAAAATATAAAAATAAGTAGAATACTAAATAAATAATTTACCCTAAATATTAATTATTCTTCATGAGAAAAGAATATACATATATTTGGTATAATTTAAGTTTGTTCATATGTGACATTTATTTTATTTTAATTTTAGGGAAATAAATTACCAATAATGTCTACGTGGTCCTGTTTTTTGCATGAAGTCTAAATCTTGGCTTGATAGCTACGTAAAAAGTGACGAAAGGCAACGAGGGCCAGAGAGGTATTGGCATTCAATAATTAAAAAATATATATAATAAGTGGTTTTAATTTTTTTTTATAAATTTTAGTTTGGTATTTTTTAAAAAAAAATTTATGTTAAATACTAAATTTATGAATATTTTTAATTAAACTTTTAAAAATTTTAATATATATATATTTTAATTTTTCCGTCTAATAATAATTTAAGACTTTATAAATTTAAATATTATATAAATTAAATACTATCATTCAATATTAAATTTTAATGCTTTATAAAATCTTATATCTTAAAGTTTAATAATTTGATATTTGATTATGACTCTGTTTTTAACTGTGTATACTATTGCATGAGCCTTTTAGTCTAAGTGGTTAAAAGAATGGTTGTTGTTTTTTGAGGTCACGAGTTCAAACACCAATGATACCAGCAGGGTTTAAAAGAATGGTTTTGGGTTCAAACACGGAACAAGTAAACATTTTTTTTTCAATCGGGTGATATATGTCATTGCTGATTGAATGATTAATTTTTAATTAAATTAAAATTATGATTAATTGATATAATAGATAAATAATATAGATTAAATATATAATTATATAAATTTCAGTTAACTGACACATCATTTTTTTTTTGTTAGATTTTAGTGTTTTAAAAGTTTGATTATCTAATTAATGAATTTTGTAATTTGATGGTTAAAATAGAAACGATTCCATACTTAGATAGTCACTAGTATAATTTACTCTAATAATAAGGAGAGTAAAATTCGACGCAACTCAATTTAATTTAAAACATTTAAATAAAATTTAAATTATAAAATAGAATTTATCGATTAAAATATTTTGATTTGACTATCTTAATCAAATACTCATATATAATATCAAGATTTTTAGGCTTAAAGTACAAAATAATCTCTGAATTTGATAAGTCTAATCAAAGCAACTCTTGAAATTTTTTCGTAGCAAGTTTAGGAGAAGAAAATATTTAAGGCCATTTTCAAGACTTAAATAGGAGCTGTACAAATATTCTAGATTGTATAAAGAGTATTATTTAAATTCGTTTATTGTATAAAAAATACATATATAATACATATTTAAATAGTCGCTAAATTATAAAAATTATAATTTTGGTCATTGACCTTTCAAAAGATACAAAATGGTCATTATTAATTTATTCAATTGATAGAAATTAATAACTTTTATCAAACTATTATAAAATAATTATTAAATTAATCAAACTATTATACTATTCTATATTAATATGATCATTTTATTATTATTATTATTATTATTATATATATATATATTTAAAAAAGCTCGTTAAAAACTCTCTATACTTCCAATAGGGGGAGTAACCCAGGATCCCATACGTGGCCTGCTCGCCAATGTGGAACCCAGGAACGGTGATGTGTATAAGATGGCTCCTCCCAAATATTTTGGCATAATTATATTTTTAATTTTTTTAATTTAAATTTAATTAAATAAAAGATTTTAACCCTATCAATTTTTAAATTAAAAGGTTTAATAAAATTTTATCTTTTTCAATATTAAATCTTAACTCTATTCTTGAAAATCAATCAAATAGCAGCAAGATTTCTCGTGAAATCCAGAATAGAAGAAATGAAATACTTCGATATATTTTAAAGACTATTTTGTAACTTTTAAAAGATAAACAGGAAAAACAATTTTTTTATGATAAACTACATAAATAATCTCTCAATTATATCTTAGTTATCTTTTATATTCTCTTACTATTAAATGTTCTAAATTGGTTCATTGATTAAATTTTTAATACAAATTGATCATGTTCCGTTAAAAACGTACGAAAAGTTTATGTGGACTTAACTTGCTGAGTTGGTTGCTGAGTATATTTAGATAATTTTTCATGTCAAGAAATCCCCAAACTAAAAATTACCTTTTAAAAAACCCTAATTTAAGAAATTTTAAAATCTAGAAACCCTTCAAATTTTAGACCAACCCAGGTACAAATACCAAAATTGGGGATTTCATACCAAAATTTTGGTGTTTGTAACTGGATTAACCTGAAATTTGAAGGGTTTTTTAGATTTGGGATTTCTTAGATTAGGGTTTTTTAAAGGATAGATTTTTAGTTTGTGGATTTCTTGACATAAAAAGTTATCTAAGCCTGCTCAGCAACCAACTCAACAAGTTAACGTCCAATAAGTTTTTTGTTTGTTTTTTAACGGATCAAGATCAATTTGTATTAAAAAAATTAATCAATAAATCAATTTGTAACATTTGATAATTATAGAATATAAAAGATAATTGAGATATAATCGAGAAACTATTTATATAATTTACCCTATTTTTTAATAGATTAATGAGTATTCATGTATTTTATCCTAACTTTTAATCCAATATTTTATTACCCCATTTCAAAAGCAAATATGGCGGGAATTGATACACCAAAGAAAATCATTTTTTTAAATCCGCAACTTCGCTTCGAAGAAATATTGAGCAGGTGATCTTGTCCTTACAGTTGCATATATCATATACTACACGTTTCTGTTTGTTTCCTGAGAAAATGCAAAACATGAAAGAAAACATGATTGAAGTTTCCGTTTGTTTTCCTACATTTTTCTCTGTAAAAATGAAGGGAGATTATTATGAGATATGGTTGGAGTGGACGCGTGTTGAAAGAGGACTCGTTGGCTCGAAGAAGTAAATCGAAAAGCTTCAGTCAGAGCTTAAAGGCTTCGAAACTGAATTACCTTTGAAAGAAGCTTCAATTCGAGCGATACAGGTCGTTGTTTTTCGATTTATTCAATTTTTTTTCTCACCGATTTGTCTTTATTTTTTAGAATTGACTGTTGTTTGCAGGCGAGAATTGCTCCGATTCAATATGCAATATACACTGTTAGATCTAAAATAAAGGAGCTTAAGGTACTAAAACCGCTTTGTTTATTTGATTTGCTGATCTGAATGAATCATAGATTACTTCTGTTTTCAATTAAAAATACATGTGAAAAGAAGCAACGTAATTTGAAAAGAATTCTAATGCTCATACCTTCAATGTCATCTCTTTCAAATCTCTTGCCGTACAGTATAAGGGGTTTTATGTGTCTCAGTTCTTGCTCGGTGTTGTATTCTTACAAATTTTACACTTGCTGAAACATAGAAACTAGTTTTCATATATGGATATAACTCAATACACATTCATAGAATCCTATCCATGAAAAGGAAGAAGGAGAAGAGAAGAAAGAAGATTATGAAATAATAGTGCCTTCTTAAAGCCAAATAAATTAGGTAAATCCACTCTCATTAGGTTTATCTACACTTTTTGCATGTGTATTGAAGATGCTTATGTATCCTTTACAATTAAAGACAGTAACGTGGGTTTACCCTCTTCATCGTTTTCTGCTCGTTCCCTGTGATGGAAAAGATATATCATGCCATGGTTATATACTACAGAGTATGAACTTCACAAAACTTGTCAAATTTAATTAGAATGACAAAACTTACTATCAGTTCTGGAGGCATAATGTTAGGAACAATGGTGGTATCGTTGGGAAAAATTCTTGGATTGGTAGACTTCATGACTTCTATCTGTGTTGAGAACAGGGCAGAGACTGGCCGATGATCGGAAAACTTAATTTCACTCCGTACGTAGGATAGAAGTTTCACTCCTTTCCCGTACCACAGAATTCTATCACACCTGTGGACATACACATGCATCATGCTCATAGACTGAGATCTGTGTTCAGTGGCTGTGCATCTAATTTGCCTATTGCAGCTATAAGAATATAATTATGTGAAAGTTAATTTGTTAGAAAATATACCATGCTGGAGTCCTTTGTTTCTCTCCTGATCTGTAGGGAAGGCCACCGGAGTAGCGATTGCAATTCGATGAAGAGTATTTATAAGTTGGTGCAAATTCAATGTTTCCCTCTCTCCAACCTTGGAACACTCCTCCATCTTGTTCCCTTCGAAGCTGATCAAACTCTTGCAGTGCTTTCCAGTCTTGCTTCTTTATCAGATGCCTAGCTAAATTGTCTTCCAAGTTGTATAACCTATAGTTGAGATCCCCGAACCAGAATATCTGACTGCTCCAAAAATATGAAGGTTTTATTTCACAAGCTGGATTCTTAATCTGATTACTCTGCATAATTTTGGATGATTGGTGTTCCTAATGATATTTCAGACATTGATGTTCATTTTTACTGAAAATACTACTACTTTGTTTGGAATTTAGAATAGTGCTATATATCATATCCTGCCTACAAATAGGTCACTATATCTGGTTTGTTTGTTTGTTTTGGGACCAATCTCATTAATCCTTTATTTTGGTTTATTTAGAAGAAGAATTACTTACTCATGTCCTAAGATGGTGAGCGGATGAAGATTATCATCATCTTTGGCTGATCGAGGAAAGCTCGTTCGCTTAAAAATCTCCGAAACTTGATGATTCCTTCGATCTTCATCGCCTTGCTTTTCACCAGAAGCCAAATGAGCAGCAATAAAACAGAAGCTGGTCCCTTCAATTAGCATGCTAACTGAAACTGAACCTTTGTTTCCCAAACATCCCATGATCCCACAAGCCACAGAACTAACTTTCACATTTGAAACACAGTATTTCTTCAACAATTCCTTCTTCATCCATACACTAATGAAAACCCCAACCATCTTCTTGCTTGCCATTAGCTTGTACTTGCTGCCTCCAATGACTGGTTGCTGATGATGTCGCTGTTGAGTTATTGGCTTCCCTCTCATTGAAGTATTATCACTTATTGCACTAAAACTTGCTCTTTTTTCTGAAACAGGAATTTCCACATAATGGTAACTGTCACTTGAGATTGGATTCAACATGGGAGTCAACCAAGGGCGACCATAGCTTTCATTCAGTGTTTTGCCTATTAGCAGGTTCCAATTTGTTGCTTTTTTCGGATCTTCAGCTCCGATCACTGTTCGAGTTATCAGCGGTACAATCTCTTGAAATCTACAAGTTGAAAATTTTATGTTGTCAGTTTGATGATTAGAGTGTACAACATTACATGGTTTTCAGAATTATTTCGTACCCGAGAACATAGATATCAACTGCATCTTGGGGTTTCAGCCATTCTTCTAAATCAACTGCCAAACTGCCTACAGGAGATCTTCCAGCAACATTCCAAGTTCCCACGAAAATCCTGAAACATGGAAAGGTTAGCCAATTCACACTCTTAACCCTTCTTTTAATTCATTGTTTAAGCCTTTAAACTCACCTTAGCTCATTAGTTGTAGTGCATGGATCCATCTCAAACGAACTAACATAAACATCTTCCATGAAATCATCACCTCCATCCACAAAAAATATCCATCAGACCATCACTCAAAAGACCAATGGAAGAAAAAAAAAACTAAAAAACAACTTAAAACCTGAAACTCCATCCTGTTTGTAACAAGGATCTGGTTGTTTCTTTTTGTGCTTCCTTTTGAACCATTTCCTGATTCTCCCAGACCTCGACTTTGGATTCTTACCATCCATTGTAAGTCCTAAAGAAAACCAAGTCCATACCTGAACATATTCACCATAAAATAGGCAGGATAGTGATTGAATTGCTACAAACTTAGCTCAGCTTGTCCACCTGTTTTCTTCCCTACTTCATAGATCTCTGTCTATATGCTAGAACTCAAAAAATCAGTTTAAAACAATGAGACAAAGCCCCCTAAATTTGGACATAATTTTATGTGATAATCCCAAGAGATTGAAGCATACGAGAAAAGGACATAGGGAGGAAATAAAGGTACAAATGAAAAGTCAAGACTTTGAAGGACGATGAGTACCTTCCTTTACCTTATATCTCTGGGTATATAATTGAATTTCCTAAATCTCAAGAAACCCAAAAATAAAATAAAATAAAATAAAATGGAAAAAGTTGGACCTCACAATGTTCTATCAAGAAAACTTTTTTGTTTGATTATTAGCTGTTAGGTGGTGGTGCTGGTCACGTATGTCTTGTGTATTTGGTACGTGACAAATTTATTTATATGTCCAACTCATACAATGATCGTAAGTTCATAACCCGCATACTAATATTGTATTTTTTAATATAAAAGTTTATATATTTTTAAAAAATAAAATTTAAACCCTTAATTCTAAAACTTAAACAATAAATTTTAAATAATATAAATTAAATCTTCAACCTATAAAACAGAAAGGAATGTCTAATTTTTAGACTAAACAACATATGTATTGAATAATTATATATATATATATATATATTGATTTACAAGTTGCGTAACATAATTTGTTATTTTATGGTTTAAGAGTTTATATTTTAGAATTTAAAACTTAAAGCGAAGAATTAGAGTTTTAAAGATAACAATTTATAATTTAGATTTTATAGTGCTTTTAAAGATTGTGTAGTTTTTTTATAAATATTGTGTATCAAAATATATAATTTTTATTGTATTTTTATTAATTTTAAGATTTTTTTACTATGGTTATATTTGGTAAATAATGATCTGAGTCAAAATTAGAGGTTTGATCGGCTTATGTTATGATATTTATAAATTGATATATATATTTTTCTTTTTATTCTTACACGTTTATATTTGTATTCAATATAATAATTAATTAAATTATATTAAAAATAATTATATAAGAAATAAACTAAAGATCCTTTGAATATGTTTAGTAATATAATATTAAAAAAATATTTTTTATAATCAAATTAATTAAATAAGTATCAAATATATTCATATTATTATATGTTATTTTGCTCGTTTAAATAATAATAAAAACTATCAATTAATTTTATCAAATATTTTTATACAATCAATTAATATAATTTATTAATCAAATCAACTAATACAATTAACTATCAATTACTACCGACTATTGATTATCTTTTAATTGTCGAGCAATGTAATCTTAAAGGTCTCTAATTTCCGAGTTACTTTCTTTTAATTTGCTTTAGCTTAGCTGTTCATATTTTAAGATCGATAGTGATTGACCCCCATGAATTTAGGAAAAACAAAGCTAGTAAGCAAAGAAATAAAAGATTGCATACATTGATATTCTATCAACTCTAATAATAGGTTTTGAGTAAGCTGTCTCTACTCTCTACCTTTATTTTTTTAGCTCGAAGCTTTAAATATTATCTATTATTTATTATTATTATTTTTTAAATTTTAACTTTATTTTTTAAATTTATAATTTTATAAAAATATTAAAATTATATTTTTTTAAAATATTTAATATTATTATGGTCAATTTTTTATATAAAAAGATAAAAAAAAATTATATATTTATTAAGGATAGAGAGAGTATTATCTTCCTTATTTGATCTATTTTCATATGATATTCATTTCTTTTCGTGCAGACCTAATATTCTTATGTAAGTTAGGATTAGGATATTGATGTCTGTGTTTTCTAATTAATTATTTTTTATTTTTAAGTACAATGTAAGGATAGGGCCGAATTTCAAGTATTGTGAAGTTAAAAAAATTAATTGATTCTATAATTTTTTTTTTCAGTTTGATCCGTATTTACAGTTATAAGATTAGCATTAAAAAATAGAAGAATATTATACATTTATTTTTCTGGAATATATAAAATACATAGATTTTTGAATCTATAAAAAAAAAATTGAGTCTCCATCTCAATCAGTCCAGCTGGGCAGCATTGGCCCATATCAGTTATGACTATACCGTCCACTTGTGTGGTTTGTTTTGGTTACCATATAAGCTTGTCAACAAAAAAATCATGGTTACACTTGAATTATGCCTCGTCATCCTATTTTTTTCTAATGACATTTTCAGCCTTATATATATTTTTTATTTTTGTTAAATTAAACTAATTGAAATAAATAATACCATATTTTTATATTTTTACAGATTTTATATTTTCTAAAAAATATTTTTAATAATATTTTTTGAATTTTATTTTATGTAAAAGGACAAAATAATTAGTGTCAAAAAAACATAATGGGCCAGTTACATTTTTATCAGATAATTCAATTTAACAAAACCTATTAAAGTTAGAAGGTCAACAGAGGTAAAAAAAATAATTTCACTATACTTTTCTTTTTCTTTTTACTGCATTTTATTCATGGCTAGTGTAATCAAGTTATGCTTTAGAAGTTTAGGACAGGGGTTAACTACAATTAAATATTTAATTTGGATTTACTCATTTTTTTTAAATATAAAATAATAATTTATTTTAATGGATATCTGAAAATCCATTCCTAAGTATGAATCAGTGCCAATATTTTAAGAAATTAAAAATTCCAAGCAAAATAGACATTAGATATTTTATATCAAATCATTTACATTTATCTTCCTTATCTTCTAACTACTTTCTCAATAAATTTTTTTGGGTTTAGATTGGTTTTGTTTTTCTTGTTTCAAATTTAAATTTTAGAATTAACAAATAAAATTGTATAAAAGATCAAAATATATATTATATTATATTATATTTTTTTCGAGTTTGTTGTTAATACATGGACCACAAAATTTATAGATTATCATTTTTTTTTAATATTAAGAAGGGGATGGGATATTGAGATGAGACAGACAATCAGGGGCGGTTCAAAAATTTTGGAGGCCCTGTGCAATTTATTAAAATATGATCTTTAAAAGTAATTGTCCATGACTTCCACTAGTTATAGAATTGTATCCCTTAGAAGCAAATGTCCTTTCTAGGGGGCCCTGTGCGATTGTTTCTATTGTGTTTGTCCAAAACCTTACTAGTTCTACTGAAACAATAGTAATAGTAATAATCAATAAGATTCTATAATCAATTGTCGCATTTAAGAAATAATTATAACATTTTAACAATTATAACTAATTTTTCTTAATAGCGTTTTCAAAAATTTTTAATAAATTTCGAGATTAACATCATCTAATGAATGTAGTTTATCAAAATTTGGGGCCCCTCTTTTTCGGGGGCCCTGTGCGGTCGCTCCTATTGCGCCTGTCCAAAACCCCCACTGCAGACAATGCCCATCTTTCATGATTGCTCACATTCTAACAAGATGAAAATGATATGTTCTGCTCTTTCTAGATATCAGTCTTTCTCATTTTATTTATTTTGATGATAAAACAATCTCTTCAACATGGTTTTTGATCATCTCCAATAGATATATAGATATTAAGGATCATCTTTCTCATTTCGTTTAAAAAATTCAAGATCAAATTAGGATGAGTTTATTGAATCAGGCAAGAAAAATCTGAAAATTCTTGTTTATTTAATAACAAGGAAAATGAGAGAGAACAATTTATTTTCCAAAAGGATTACTATTTTATGCATCGATTCTGTAGGCTTCTGATAAGACTAATTTGAATTTCAATGTTAATTGGGAGAGCCATGGATGTTATAGGTTTATGTCACACTTAAAAAGAGGCAAGAAACATTAATCCCATATCAAAAAGAAAAAGGGAGGTCTTGAGATATATAAATGGTTGCGTTGCACATCTTATTAGACATGTATTTTAAGAACAAGGTAATGACCCCGTGACATTTACCTAGTTATGTATTTGATATGCTTTTGAAGTTTAGAGTCTTGTTATAAGATTTTGTTATCGGAAGTATCCTTAAAATGACTTTGATATGCAATGTAGGGGGAAAATGACATGAAACTAGTTCCAATTTTCAAATATGAGAAGCATGTTATATGTCTACAAGATATGAAATTACATGAATTCTATGTTAAATAAAAAGTTTGTTATACGATAAAAGTAGTAATATGATTAATTCTCGTGTAGATTTAATTGAAATTCGTTAAGTACAGTGATATTGTTCCCTCTTAATCTAAAGATTTTTTTTTTCACTTTTATCCTTTATTTAATTAAAAAATAATTTATTTATGAATTTATCCTTTATTTTTAATAATTTATATTTCCTCCCAAACCTTAAATCTTTGTTCCGCCCCTAACTAAGTACAATTGATATGTCATAGAAAGTCTTGTGTTTTGTATGGTTTGTTCTCTTTTATGTTATATTGGTTTCAGGCTCTATATGTTATTCGTGTATCTAACTCTTGTGTCTACCTAATAATATAAAGTCCTATAGAAGAATTGGTTAGTAATAAAGCAATACAACTTATATAGCTTACACCTAAAATTAGATGAATTCATGAATCCAAAAAGATGTAATTAAATATCAGATTAGGGACATACCTTGTTTGAGCAGTATAAGTTATTTCGCTACCTGATTTATGTGAAATATTACACTTTCACTGTGTTTTCTTGCTTGTGTTTGACACCACTGAGTACAGTTATTTCAGCATGTGGATTTGTTTCTGTGCACAGATTCATGTTGTAGATAGAAGAATTCTAAGTTAAAAGTCATGTTAAAAGAATTCTGAGTTCAGTTATTTAGCATGTGGGTTCGTCTCTGTTTGGTTATGTATAAGATAGTACATAACTCAATTTGGAATGTATATAATGTTCTATGGTGTTATGGTTTGTATATAGATGCATATATGTATGGTAATGACATGGATTGCATGTGGAATTTATATGTCATTGTATGCTTAATTTTTAAATATAGTACAAATTCATTATATAGTATACATAACAAGAAAAGTTTTGATATAGTGAACCCTAGCACACCCGTCAAGTAATATGTATAGGTTTTAGAACGTATGATTTAAGGTTTAAGATATAAAAAATTAAGGGTTATGATTTAAAATTCAATTTTTTTATTTTTTCTAAAGGATGCATAAAAAGATGCATGATAAAGAGGATGCTCGTACTGTGTTTAGAACTTATGACCTAAAAAAAATGAGATAACAAAGATAAACAACTTGGTCAACTGGCTAAATGTACTTATTCAAATATTTTGTGTATTTTTTACACATTATATATATTAAAATATACCCTTAGTATATAATATATATGTATATATATGTGATTTGTTGATTGCTTGGTTTACGAGTATTGTATAGTTTCGGAAGTTATGGTGGGCATAAATGTAGTATACGTTGGAGTAAAATTCAATAATAGTGGGCACATATATATAATGTATATTGTTATTATAAAATTTAATACGTAATTAAGTAACCAATTATGTTACACGCGTTATAAGTATTAAATTGTCATGGAATTAAAAGTGTAGATACCATAATTGTTATGAAATTCAGGTACGCTTTCATATTCAGTTTATTTATTTTATTGTTCTCGATGATTTGATATATAGATCTTAGGTTTATATTCGTATTGAATATATTTTAATTCTAACAATATAAGTTGCATTTAAAGCATAAAAATATGAACGTGATGCTAAATTTTAAGAATTCACGTGTTTATATTTTTAACTCAGTGAGCAATAAAAATGGTTGCTTAAAGTGTGTTAATTGTAATTATTTATAAAAGTTGTTTTCAATGATTAAAACATGTTTTAGATGGTTGCTTAGGGTCTAAGTCATGTTTTATATGTCTGATTGAAAGTAAAAAAAAAAGAAAGTTTTTTTAGGGTCTAAGTCTGTTAATTGTAAAAGTTGTTTTCAATGATTAAAGGCTTGAATTCTCTTTGGTGCTTACTTGAAACGGATGTATTTTTTGTCTAAATATATTTAAAACGTATGAAATTAGTCCTCTTATACTTGTTTTAATTCGATTGAAGCCAAAATTTGATAAAATTGATTGGATAAGCCGATATTTGTTATTAATATATGATGTTTGTTTAAAGTCTAAAAAACTAGTTGTTCCAGCAACCAGTGTTATGGATGAACAAAATTTAATTTGATTTTAAAAATATTAAAATTTTTAATCCGGCTTGAAACGAATATTCAGCCTAATCAATGTGATATTTCCTTCCAAAATTGATTGTGGATAAGAGTGTTTAAAATTGACCTACTGAATACTTATAGGTCCAATAAACTCGTAATATAAATTAAAAAATCAAAATAATATTAAAATATAATAATAATATAATATTAATATTAAATTTATTAGACCGTTGAGTACTCACTGGATCGGTTTTAAACTCCCCGGGTCAAGCAATATACATTTTCCTTTCCCAAAGTTTGGGCTTTCTTTCTTTTAGTTATTCAACTAATACCTTGTTCAGCCTTCCTTTTTTTGTGGGCAAATTAAAGGTCAGAAAGGAACTGGCCATAAACTTATCTCCATACCCAAAATTTAGTCACTAAGATTCTAGGAGTGCTGTAACAAAATAAATTATTCCAAAGTATAGTTTTTTTTAATAAAAAGTGTTTGATTTTTTAAGTTATGTCAGAGTTTGAATTTTAACATCTTAAATGGAATAAATTAATTTAAGAGTGTCCTCATAGGTATAATAATATTTTATATTAATTGATTAATAAGTAAAATATCAGAAATTATAATAAAAAGAGAAAGAAAGAACGAACTCACCCTTTTCTTTAAAAGTATCGAGGAGAGATAACAACGGAGAGGGGTGGGGTGGGCAAGCTTTTGGTCATCTTAACCCTGACCCAAAATTTAAAAAATCCTGATCCAACTTTGGTCTTTCTTAATATTAATATATTTTATATTTTGACCCGATATAATAAAAACGTAATTCACCCAATATTTAAGAAAAAAACTAAATTTGATCTGTTTTAAAAAATTAATAAAAATATTAAATGTAACATATAAATATATAGGATTAGGATGAGACGAAAAATTTCAATCTTCAACTCGATCCGATCCGTTCTAACTCAATTCTTTTCAAATCTCGTCATGTATTTTTTTTTTCTTTGGGATAATGTAATAAAACTGCGAAGTGATGAGATTTTTTTTTCTAACTAGAATCAGTAATTTTAGTTTTGCCATATGATATAAGTCTCACACAAAACAAAATTGTTGAATCAAATATTATGATATAAGATTCGAATTCAAAATTCATTGAATACTACCTTATAAAATTGATTAAATGAATCGATTGACCCAGACTCGAGCTCGATTATCATCGAACTTTCAAAACAAAACTATTCACTCCCTCAGAAGAAAGGTTGATATGCTTCTTCTTCAAATCACTTCGTTTTCCTCCTTTTCTTGCATCTGAAGCCAAATGCTGTCTAAACATGGCAATGAATGCTTCCACTCTCTCATTCAATTCCTCCTTTGACAGCTTTAAAGCCTCAATATTCTCTTCTTCTTCAAACACCAACTCTCTCTCTACTATTTCCTCAACCTCTTCACTTTGGCTTCTTTTCTCTGAATTGATGACCTCATCCTGTTGCTGCTCATCTTCTTCTTTACATGCTTCAACTTCCTTCAAATCCCCAGTTTCCTTCTTCGTTTCTTCATCTTTTTTGTTGATTTCTTGCTGATTGATCTGACTAGGTTTTGGGTTCATGGAAGTGAAAAAAATAGCTAAAAGCACAAGGTTTAACACTAGAAACACCCATGCCCTCCATTGTTGGACAAGAAACAGAAGCAAAGTACGTTTCAAACATACCACTAAAACAGCCATGCCGGCTGTAAACAAAGCTGTGTTCACATTTTCTGTCTTCCCCTCCATGTTTTTTTCTCCTTTTTGCTTGAAAAATTCTTGGGGTTTTAACCTTTTACTTGTTGGAGATGAAGAAATTGAGACTATATAACGGGGGGATTAGAATTTAGAGTTAGACTTATCTTGAAAATAGGGTTTAAATGTTAATCCTGTGGCTCCACCAGGTGTGACAATCATAGGCAAAACATGGCATGGGAAGGGCAAGGTGGACAAGAAAACATAGACGTAAGCTTTGCAGGAACATAAAGTTGTCTTATGATTGCTACAGTTTAAGATTTAGTAGTGTAAGTTTGTGTCTGTTAGAGCTTGGCGTGCAGAACAGTGGGCCTAAAATCATATTTACAACAGCTTTTGGTCTTTGTGCTTGTATGGGTAGTGAAACATTCCACTATCCTATGTTTCAGATTTTAGTTTTCTTAATTTCTTTTTTATTGTTTCAATTTTTAAGACTGTCTTTATTAATCTGGATTGATACATGTCGTATATAGATTTTACAATAAAAATTTTATATATATAACATTTTAAACTCAAAACTTACTTAAACAAGATCAAATTATTTTTTACTTTATTAATTAATTAATATAAATCGCATAATATAAAAGTTTATTATAAAAATAATTCTTTTAATCAAATTTACTTTATTAAAAATATTTAATATGGTGAATGGTAGGAGTATGAAATAAACGGAAGGAAAGTCAAATCATATAACTTTTTAGGTAAGTCAATTAGAAATACATCTAAAATATTACTACCTTAGTTCTATTTTATTTGTCTAGTATTAACTTTTTTAATTAATTTTTATTTATCATAATTTTAAATTTATTATTAATAAAAATATAAAAAATATATTTTAAAATCATTTAATCAAATAATTATTTAAATCTAAATTATATGTATTAAATCTAAATTATTTAAATAAATTATATTAAAACATAAATTCGAAATCCGCATGCGTTTTTAAAACCAAAGACGGACGAGATGGAGCGAATTTTGGCGGTTTATGATGGATCCTTCGGTCGCACGCCTTGCTTTTTCAAAGACCACGTCATGGTGGAAAATGACCCTACGGGGACCAGGTATCAAGGACAATCCCAGTTCAAAGTAAAAGATGGTTTATGAAAAATTATTTAAGGAAGGCTATATAATTTATATATTTAATTCAAAATTTATGGCATAACTGGTAAAACTTAAGAATTATGGTTAAAAAATCCTACCCTTCACTACCTTTTTTAGATGATAAAAATTATATAAACATATATTTTATTTAGATAATTTTAATTCATTCAGATTTTATTATCGATAAGTATCGAGTATTTTAATAAGATATATAACATTTTCATAAAAAAGACATAAATTTAAAATTTTAAAAATATATTAGTAAAAGGAATAGCCTTGTACCGTGAATATGAACAATAAAATAAACATATATATAACAAAAAAAAATATTTAGATTTTAGTTTTTAAACTTTATCAATTATTCACTAACTTTAATTTCTGAATTCTGAGAATAAATATATAACTTTGTATAGTTCTTTTTTATATATAATTACCACCATATCTCAATCTCTGAAACACTTCACTTTTTGTTGGATTTATGCAATAAACAATAGAATATTTGCTAAGTAAACGAGGCAGTTGAAAAGGATAACACAAAAAGCTGTCCCCTGTACAAATCTTATCTACGTATAAGTATTTTCTCAATACATCGAAATATATTCTTAAAATCACGTGTTTCTTTTTCATCAGTAAATATAATTTTAATCGATATATATATAATGTGATATCTATACCTTACGATAAATGACAACATCTGCAATATTTCCTTTATTCTTAGGTTTGAAAATGCAAGGGTTAAAATATCAATTTTCTATTAATTAAGTTTATACCACAGAGTATATAAAGTTTTATAAATGATATATTTATCTAATCAAATATTATATATATTATTTTATAATCAGTGTCTCTTAAAATGAAAATCTTATAAGTTAGTGATTATACTTAATTGTTAGAGTTGTATTTAAAATATTTTTTAATAAAATAATGAAAATAATGTGTTTGATAAATTTTGATCATGTTTCTATAAAGACTTAATATTTTCACTTAGAGCCCAAAAATATCCAAGACGACTCTAATCAATATATATATATATATTAATTAGGATGGTATCGAACTAAATAATATAAAACTTAAAAAAGTTTTACACTAATCAATGATCACTAGATAAGTAAAATAGATTAAAAAAATTAATAGTAAAAAATGAGAAGTTTATAACTTTAGAAAAATAAAAAAAATAATTTTAATCATTTATAATTATTATTATCGTTTGATAGTCTAAAATTAATGCAAAACTAAATAAATTTAACACCATATAAATTAATCACAACCCATATATATATATTAAGTATTAAGAAAAGAAAAGAATGAAAAATAGAAGAGCATATTAGTTTACCATACATCAATTTTAGTACTGTACAAATTATTGATATTATGATATTT
Organism: Abelmoschus esculentus; assembly: GCA_035048815.1. Lineage (NCBI taxonomy): Eukaryota > Viridiplantae > Streptophyta > Magnoliopsida > Malvales > Malvaceae > Abelmoschus > Abelmoschus esculentus. The sequence goes on along the minus strand of JAUCBN010000026.1, from coordinate 1,624,845 downwards.
GAATTATTAAAATCCTGTATAATATTTCAATTTTAGGGAGTCAAGATTTGAGGTTGAGGGGCAAAACATAAATGTTTAAAAGTATGGACAAATTCATAAAAAAAAGTAATTAAAAAATTAAATAAGGAGACAAAAGTGAAAAAATTTCTTCGGGGTGGGCGATTGTCCCTCCTAGGGCCGTAAATGAGACGAGACAGATCGCGAGCTACTCGAGTTCGACTCAATCAAAGCTCGACCAAAACTCAACTCGATTGGACTCATCTCGAACTCAAACTCGAGTTCTTGACGAGCCGAGCCGAGCCAAGCTACATGATGCCCGACTCAAAAAACTCACGAGCTACTCGAAAATATAAATATACTATTTTTTATAATTTAAAACCTATATTTCTAAACTTCAAACCCTAAATTAAGATACTAAAACCTAAAATTAACAAGCTTGAGTTTACACATGTGTATCAAAGTTTTTTCTGCATTAGACTTTAAATGAGACTTGAAAGATAAGAGTTATTTGAGTCTAATACGATCAAAGACCGATCAATACTTAGCTCGATTAGGCTTGAAAAAACTCAAACTTGACTCAAGTTCTTAACAAGTCGAACCAAACTTAGATTTTTCAAGCTCGTTTAAAATTACTCAAACTCGAACTCGACTCGAAATCTTAACGAGCCGAGCTTAACACTACTCGAGCTCAACTCGGCTCATTTACATCCCTAGTCCCTCCTCACCCCTCTTTAGCTTCGTCCCTGATTTTACTTAATAGTTACAATCTTGAATAATGTTATTTTAAATTTATTACACGAAATAAAACTATACTATTATTTAATAAATTGCAAAAAATAAATATAAAACCATAGGTAACCCATGTTAAATTAAAAACTTACAAATAAAAAATAATTGTTAATCTAAATCATCCATTTCAATCATCTAACAATTCAAAAAAATATATAAAACATACTATGTAACTTGATTATAGGCTAGACTAATTGATAGGCATTTACTAACCTTTCAAGCATACCATTGATAGGCTAGACTAATTGTGAAATCAATCACCAATGTTATTATCTTCTTTGGCCAGAGAGATAAATGAGCTGCACGAAACAAGATGAAGCTTCTCATCAGACACGTAGTATCTAACAAGCAATGTTACTCGAACTGTATTTATCGAATAAAATTTTAATACATAAATCGTGTAAAATTTATTTTACACAAATCAATATATTTACTATAAAACTTTAAATACTTAAACCATGAATTTTATACTTTATATGAGTCGAAGGGTTAAATCTTTTGAATTTAATCGGTTACAGAGAGTGAAGGAACCAACCTGGCGAGCAACTTGAGACAATCGTCGACTTTCCCTACAACCTTGATTAACCAGGTTAGGCTTACTAATTTCTTGTAAATTGTTCTCTTTCTCCTCATCCCTGCCCTTCCTTTTTAAACTGCTTATTTCAGAAATCTTTTCATTTAGCTTTCCAAGGGATTTCTTCTTGTTCTTGCGCTTCTGGATATGGAAGCTGTGTTTAAGAAGCCCTTCGTTGGTTCTATCCGCCATAGCTGAAGACTTGTTACTTGCATTCAATGTAGGTTTCACTCTACATTTAATGAGTGTTGATCCTGGACCCAACCGTGTCAATGGCTTCATCTTCATCTTAATCTCACTTTCACCTGTTGTCTGTTCCAAATCCCCACAGTTTTCTGGTCCATCGTTTGTATGTTTGATCTCCAAGTTTCTTGCAATAGCAGAAATTCCCAGTGTGCAACCTTTTCTGCACAACTCAGGCTTCTCACTTTCCTGGATTACAGCATTGAAGCATCCATGATTCAGTACATTGTTCCTCATTTCAGATTCTGCAACAGCCATATGTCCTGGATTCAATACAGAAGTTGTATCCTCACTAGTGATTTCTCCACTTATAGGCTCCGCCTGAGTGTTCTTTGCTCTTTCTAGTTTATCCCGTACATGGTTTAATTCCGCTCTAAGATCTGTTATGACATCTTCTGCTTCATTCAGTTGAGATTCGAGCTCATCGATCTTCCTCTTCTGGTTCGTGGATGCAGTCTCCGCTTCAATTGTCTGGAAGGAAGGAAGCATTTGTGACTGCTATAGTTATTGCCAAAACAAATGAGATATAAACCAAAATGGAGAAGAGGGATTCAAACCAATTTTCAAACACTAATTTCCCTGGTTTATGTTGCTCTACTCTCATTTTAGTTGAAATACATGTGTCTATATCAAAAACGTACACTCATGCCTAAGTTCGAGTCATAGAATTATGGAAGGCAGCCATTAACTTACAAGTATATGATGTATGCAAGCTATCTCATCTCATGCTTCTTTATAATTGAGTGGCTAGTTGCAATTGCATGTAGCAAGATAAAACTTAGATGTGGTTTATTAGTAGCAAAATGGAGAAACATTGTTTATCCCAGAACATGTGCAACTTATTAAAATGGGCCTTTAATTTTGAAAACAAATGATTGTTAGACTTGTTTGCGACATAAACCTTTCGAATAAAAATGAGTGTAATAAGACTCAAAATCTCACATGTTTAATCATTAATCCATAACTAATCTTTCGCTTTTCCTTTGCAATTATTTAATTTCACCCATTTTGTGTCCTTTTTTTATAACTCTATACAGGTCATTTCTATTGTATATGTCTAGAACTACCCATACTTTAATAATTAAGATAAGTCTCGTATGCTCAATTTTTAATTTTTTTTCATATATTGTACTAAATGAAGATTAACATTATAGTATACTAATGTTCATCAATCACCAAATCCATAAAAAAAGATCCCTATTGTGATTTCAAAGAGTTCCAGCACCACCCAATCAAGTAAAGAACATTGAAATCAAACAGGAGATTCAGATTTTTTTATCAGAAAATCAAATCTACCTAATAATTAGGTAAAGTTAAACAGAAGTTCATAGAAGACAAGATCATAATTCGTAGGTCTCGATATTCAAAAACATGATCTCTACAATAAACCTCATTCAATAACGATTCAAGCAATTGACCTCAATCGGATTCATGTTTTACACATTCAAATAATTCAGCGACCAGCATTTTCAGATCAGATTCCTTCTTTTGCATGCAGAACAAATTAAAAACTCACAAGCTACACCGATAAAATTTCCAAAAATCAACAAATCTAGGAAAAAATTAAAAACTCACAAGCTACACCGATTAGATTAAAAAACGTGTATTCTACATATCAAACAGGAAAGAGAAGATGTACCTTGACGTCGATCATGTGTTTTAACCGAAGAAGCAAACGAATCGATTCCTTGTTGGAACAATCCAGTTGGTGCTGAAACAACGCCGCTCTTTTCTCCGAAACCACCACTCTTGACGCTGCTTCCTTTTCCATGTTCAGTATTACATCCGCGTACGCAACCTTCAACGCAGCCGTTTTCTACAGCAAAAAACACATTTCAAAAATCAAGATCTAAAACAACAGAATAGAAAAATAAAAAATAAAATCAGAATGTTTGCGTAGCTTCTTAACTTACATCTGCATCTCCCATGGCGATTTGAGAGCTGAGGCTCTTCGCAGTTCACAGAGTTTGAAATTGCTGCTTTGGGCGGGCTTTGTAGGGAGCTGAAAGAGGAAGTTAACTGAAAAAGGGAAGACTAAATGACGGAATTACCCTTAGTTTTGAATTTGAATTACAAAAAGAAAATTACAATATCTGCCACGGCACGGAATGTATATTGGGTCAATGGGTCGTTGCTCATTACTCATTAGGGGACTGTGGACCCCATCAAACATTTTGAATATTTTTAAGTTCGAGCTAAATTTAAAATATTAAAGTATTATTTGTATAAAATTATTTTTATTAGATTTTGGTTAAAATATAAAATTATTAAAAATATAAATTTTAAATATAAATCATAAATAAAAATTATTATTTTAAAATATATATTATAATAAATTTTTATTTATATTTAAAAAATATTATGATAACTCTATTTGACAGTTAATTAATAGCTGATAACGAATTACATTAATAAATAATTAATTGTATTATTTGATTTAACTAATAAATTATATTGATTGATTATCTAAAAATGTTTAATAAGAATAATCGATAACTAATAATTGTTTGTTATTTAAATATATAAAATTATAATTATATTCAACAATTATTTAAATAATTTATTAGTTATAAATATTTTATGAATATTAATATTAATTATATTATAAAAATAAAATGTTAATCTAACATTATTAAACATGTTTGAAAATCTATATGATAATTGATTGTTTATACAATTGTCCTTTAACAAAATTTAATTAATTATTAAATTTAAATAATATTCGAAACATGTGTATTAATATCATATATTTAAATAAAAATAATTATTTAAACTATATATGATAGTATATTTTACTTGAAAAGTATATGCGAGATATTTAAATATAAATATAAATGTGTAAAAATAAAGAAAAATAATATATATTTTCTTATAAATGTCACCATCAATTTAAAATAAAAATATTAAATTTATCCAAAAAGAAAATATTAAATTTATTTAAACTCGTCTTTAAATAATTTTCTTACTATAAAAGTTATCTAATCACAATCTTTCATCTTTTATATTGTTTTTATTATCTTAAGACTAGTTTGATATTGTCTTTAAAAAACAGGGAGAAAGTATTTTTTAAAAATTATTTTAAAACGTAATTTTAGATTATTTAATTTATGAGTGTTTGAGTATCAAATTAATTTTTTAAGTAGATAAAATATCTATTTTAAACTTTTCTTTAAAAAACATAAAAATAATTAGCGATATAAACAAAAATAAAATAAATAATTTTATTAAAAATGTTTTTAAAAGAATTAAAATCTAGAAATTTTAAGTTTCAAAACGTATTTTTGAAACTGAATTAAAAAATACTTTTTATCTAAAAATTATATATTTTATATTATTTTTAATAAAAAACACTTTTAACAAACATTTTTAAAAACGCTATGCTTTATTTTTGTTCGGCCTTAAGGCTTAGAGTAGAAATCTTCTGTCTCTTTATAATATCTTTTATTGAAAATTTTTAGAAAAATAAATTTTAAACCTAATCTTATTTTTTATATCTTAGACCTTAAATTCTACACCCTAAAATTTATAGTTTATTCTTAATTTTATGAACTCTAATCGCAACCCTTAATCTTTAATCTTAATCCTTTTAAGATAATACGAAGACAGAAATAAGGAAGAGGCAACGATGCTTATTACAACCCTCACGTCACGTACTCATCTTCTCAAGTCAACTACGCGGTTTCTCCCAAGTCCTTGCAGAAAACCAAACAAAGGGCAAACTTTTTCTCATTAAAGCACTTCATGTATGTTGTTTCTCCCTATTTTGTTTTAAGCTATGAAGGGATCACGTTCCATCAGGTTAAACATCTCCACCTTTGTTCTTCTCATTACATGGATGTTTTCTCCAAGGCACACTTTATCAACTGTATCAGAAGACGATGTAAAATGTCTGAAAGGCATCAAGAATTCTGTAAAAGACCCACATGGGAAGTTAAGCCAATGGTCGTTCAACAACAATTCAGCAGGTTTTATATGCAACTTTGCCGGAGTTTCATGTTGGAAGGAAACAGAAAACCGGTTGTTAGGTCTGCAACTACGTTGACATGGAACTCTCAGGACAGTTGCCTCAATCTTTACAGTACTGTAGGTCTTTGCAGACTCTGGATCTGTCGGCTAACATGCTTTCTGGTACGATCCCGACACAGATATGTAGTTGGTTACCTTATGTAGTAACCCTAGATCTGTCGAACAATGATCTGTCAGGTTCCATCCCATCGGAGTTATCAAACTGTGTTTATCTGAATAATTTGATACTGTCAAACAATAGGCTTTCAGGACAAGTTCCTGAGCAGTTATCGTTTTTGTCACGTTTGAAGAGGTTTTCTGTAGCGAATAATGATCTCAACGGCGCCATTCCTTTATACTTTGAGAGTTTTAGTGAGGCAGATTCCGCTGGGAACAATGGTCTTTGCGGTCATCCTCTTGGAAAGTGTGGGGGGTTGAGCAGGAAGAGTTTGGCAATTATAATAGCAGCTGGGGGTGCTGGTGCTGCATTTTCAGTTTTGTTGGGATTTGGTTCTCTGGTGTAGTAGAAAGAAGGCTAAGTAGTAAGGAATAGAAATCATCCGTATATTTTTTTTTGCCAGTGTATTAAAAATTAAGTTTAGAGTTTAGGGTTTAAGATTTAAGGATAAGTTCTAAAAAATTGAAATAGAATGTATTAAAAAAATTGAAATAAATGTATTTTATAAGGTGTATCATTTTCGGCAGGTAAAAATCATCTGCTTCTTTATCATGCATTCATGCTTCTATCTATGCCTCTTATTGAAAATTTATACAAAATTAATTTTTAAACTCTAACCCTTATTTTCAATATTCTAAACCTTAAACCCTAAAAAATATATTTTATCTCTAGTTCTCTAAACCATAACCATAACCCTTAACATTAAACCCTCTAATTTGAATTGGAGGCATAATTTTTTTTATTTAGCTAGTGGTTACAGTATGTTCATTGCTCAATCACTCGAACCCATGACCTTCAGGAACAACAATTGTTCCTTCAACGAGGCTAGATGGGTAAAAATCATCTGCCTTTTTTTCTTGCTTCCCTCTATGCCTCATTTGAAATTTTTCTATAAAATTAAAAATTTAACTTTAACCCTTATTTTCTATATCCTAAACCTAAAAAATACATTCTATTCCTAATTTTTTAAAACCCTAACCATAACCCTTACCTTAAACCTCTAATTTAAAACGGATGCATAAAAAAAGACATGAGAAAGAGGTAGATGATTTCCCCGATATAATATTTTTTTTTGTAATCTAAATTATTATTAATTATATTTTTTAGAGTAGATACGGTAACATTTTAGGTTAAAACCCGCCGCAAATTAATAACCAATATGTCAGAGCTTATATTTAATAACCAATATCCACATTTGGTGATATATAACATTTCACATCCTCGAGACTGCTTGGGAAATAGCTTTCTAGGACGAGCATACCTTACAACTCTTCCTACAGAATCCGTAATACTCTTTGGAACCCACCATGTAAACTGGGTTCCTCTTACACTCGCCGGATATAGCCCAGGCGGGGCAGTTCTCATTCTCATCAACGCAATCTCCGGTGTGGCTCCCCGAGTTATCAAAGGACTGGACATGGATCCACTTTGTTGCAGACCATTTCTCGCCCCTTATCACAGCACAACTTCCATGCAAACTGCTGGGATCAGTAGTCGCATTAGGATGAAGGTTGAAGAACAGCAACGCGTCGCCTTTTCGGGGTTTAACTGCAAGTATGAGCAGTATGTTGAATCAGATACTGATGGCTACATGGTGGGATTTCTAATGCAACAATTTAACTGAGAACACGGTAAAATAAGAACATCATAGTGTACGATTTACCCCCCACTTTCAAGTATTTATGTTTTGTCCTCCAAATCCTGGCTCAGTCCTGATCATACAATATATAGTTTTATAGTAACATTAGCCGAATTCCCCCGGAATGACTGAAAACTAGCCAGATCAAAATGTACTTCTAATTCAATAAATGGTTTTTGATACTCTACTTGTACACCCTTTAACTGAGATTTTGTTACGTAGAATCAAAAGAAAGTTCAATTAAGAGGTTCATATGGCACAACATGTTAAAGTCCTAGAAAGTAAAAGAGAAAATATGGTAAGCTTTTCGCCTAAAATCTCCAAAGGTAGTCATATTACCTGCATATCCTGTTTTTGCACAATCTGACCAGCTTTCGTCCTTGGACTGTGCAAGTTTTCCCTGGAAATGTAAGGCAACAAAGGCAGGATATGATGAAAATTGAAAGCAAACATGAATAAAAGATTGGCTGTAGTAAACAGAATTCACCAGTAAATGCATACCTCTGCATTCGGAAACACAGTTTCTCCACCACTCTCAACATCAGACAGATACATCAGTACAGTGGCAATACGGTGACCAGCCAGGTCTAGATTAACCTTGTCATAAAAATAATCAAAATGTGGTTCATATTTCTGACCATATTCATAATGCAGTATCTGCAGGGATTCCCCATTCTCTGTTTGTGATGCAGTGTTGAAGGAAAATGAGAGAAGTTCTTCCAATTGAATTAAGAAATTATAGAGTAACAACGAGTGTGTAAAAGAGAAAAAGTACCGACTGGAAGGAAGGTCCATGTTGCAATCCTTTCTTCAATATCAGCAACAACTTCATCCTTCATACGAGAAACAAAGGATACCACATAAGCATTTGAAGTTCAAGAATCTACACATGCTATGCTCCAATGCTTTCCAAACACAAGCCATACCCAAAGGCGAGCTAGGATAAAAAACTGGGAGAGACAAATTCCCTATTTGACTAAGATTTAAACTAAAAAGAACCTAAATCGCTATTATATCAAAAAATTTACGAGGGGCTAATACAAGGCTTTACCCCTGTCCATACCATGTAAATACACAATCCTAATCAAACAATAAGGATAAAATAAATGATCTCTAAACTTAATGAAACACAACTAAACCTACCCATGATTGCATCTGCAACAGTAATCATATGGAGAGGATTTGGAAAAAGGCTTGAACTAAAAAAACATTGTGACTAACTCAAAAGTAATATTCTTTAAAACCCTCTGACCAATGAAGAATCAAGAAACAGACTCCTTTTAGCAAAGACCTGGAAATCGGATTAAGTTCGAATGATTCATGAGGGGAAAGAACACAATGCATCATCAGTGACATTGCAGAATACAACTGCTTTTCGGTACAAACACCTGGGAATACAACTTCTAGTATAACATCGAACACTTGGCATGCTACTAATTAAGTGGTGAAAAACTCAAAAGCACTCCATGAATTTCAGTTCATATCAAATCCATGTTCATAAAAAACAGAGGAAATTCAAACAAACAACAATTATAGCCGAAATGGAAGGCGATTCATTTATATACCTGAGCTATGTCAAGAAACATGCCGGAGCTGGTTCGAACTTCACTTTCAGTGCTCTGACCTGATTCATAATCAGCCACCATTGACTTCTCTAACTTATCCTTAGCCTGAAATTAATACAATTCTTTTATAACTCGAAATTCTTCAACAACTTAGAAAAAAAAAGAAGATTACATCTTACCAGGATAATAAGGTGATCACATTCCTCATTTGTCAAAAATCCTTCGTAAATAAAAGCCCTGCAAGGAAAGAAAAACATATCGTGAATTTCAAAATCTTTATTAAACTTCTAAGAGAGAGAGAGACGAAGATACCTAGGGTTTCGTGTGAGTTGAGTAACACGAGAGGGATCAAATTGAACAGAAGAAGTTCCTCTTTTCATTTTAATCACCGATCCATTAATCTCAGCTGGAACCAAAGCAACATTGATGAAAAGAACAAGGAAGAATCCTATCCAGTACCGTGAATCCATGAGAACAGAAAATTTGTTTGTTCGGCTCCAATCCAATCACGTTAAAGAAATTGTTTGATTGCCGGATATTTTATTTATTTATTATCTTCCATAAAAGAGAGAATTTAATGGTCGGCCATGGATTTGGCCAGAAAATTTTATGTTTCCATTAGGAAAACTTCATAAAAATTCTGGCAGAACTCAGAAAAAAGATTTTTTTTCCCACATGGTTTTTCAGTGTTGTTGTGTTTTGTGAACCGCTGCAATCGCAATGAATCGGTCGGTTGGATTAGAAACCGGTAAGTTCGACGGTCAGCTCGATATCATTAAACCATATTTATTATAAAATTAGGATGAATCTATAACATACGTCAAATATCATCGTTTAATAAAAAAAATATTTTATAATTATATATTGAGTCTTTAAAATTTTAATTTTTATTAATTAATTTAATAATATTCAATTGTGTTCAACGTTAATGATGTTCAGCGATATTCAACGTATGTCGTAAAATTTTTTAAAAGATTTAATAAAAATATAATTTTATGAGAGAATCTAATTAAAAATAATTAAAAAGTTTAAAGCTTAATATAAATTTTAAATATTTTAAAGATTCAAATTAATATTTTAAATATAAGTGATTGAACTCTAATTTTATAAAATCTCGTGGGCTCATGAGTTTTCTCTCTCTCTCTCAAAAACAGTAACTTAAAAATCAGCTGTATCATTTTATTTTTAAAATTATAAAATAATTGGTATTAATTTTTTATAAAAAACGGTACAATAATATTTTAAACCTGTCGTTCCCTAGAATTATCGAAATCATGACCCCATTGATTTGTTTATTTTTTTTTGGTATTGTTAAAGAAATTTTTTTTAATAATTTTTTATATATTTTTAAATTTATTTTATTTTTTAATGATTTCAACATATATTTTAATTCTTTATATATTTTAATTAAAATTAAATTTTGTATTTAGAACAAATTCATGATTTTGATTACTATGAGAAAATTTTATTCGCATAAAGATAATGTTAACCCTTAACGTTTATAGTTCTTGTCCCTTATTCTTTTTTTGGATAAATTTATCTCTTAACCGATATTTTTTTTGACAAATATCTTATTTTTTAACTAGATTGATGACTGAACCGTTAAAAATTTAACGATGATACATATATATATGAAATATAATTTTAAGTGACATGACATGTAACCTATTAAATGTATATATATATATATAGAATATAAATTTATTCTAATATAAAATATAAAACAATTAAAATTCAAATAAAATATTAAAAATCAATTAATTCTAAAATATAAGATTATTAAACATTCTTAAACATAACTACGATAAAATCAAAATGTTATTCGAATTGTGTTTATATTTTTTAAGATGAGATTTTGATTTTATCGTAGTTAGAGTTAAAAATGTTTAATAATTTTTTTTTATTTTAGAATTAATTAATTTTTAATATTTTATTTGAATTTTAACTGTTTTATATTTTATATTGGAATAAAATTATATTCTCTCTTTATATATTTGATAGATTACATTCCATATATATATCATCGTTGAATTTTTAATGGTTCAGTCATTAAGCTAGTTAAAAAATAAGATATTTGTCAAAAAGATATAAGTTAAGGGCTAAATTTATCTAAAAAAAGAATAAGGGCCAAAACAACAAAAACTGTAAACGTTAAGGGTTAAAATTACATTTATACCAATTTTATTTAATTAACTATACAAATTAATTAAGAAAATAATAGCAACCTAAGATCGGCCCAAAACTGAAAAGCTGGAATCTAATATTGACCCAAATTTTCGAATATTCAACAATTCAGCCCATTACAACTCCCAAGTCCGAAAACGCCGACGTTTCAGTCTAGGGTTTAGCATATCCTCCCCAATCAAATCTATAAATACGCAAGCAAACGGAGTTCCCAGCCACCATCCTCTCAGCCGCAGTCGACAACTAGGGTTTATTTTCTTTCCCTCTACTCTTTCAATTTCAGGATTCTGCATTTTTCAATTTTCTTTTTCAATTTTCCTCTGTTTTTCGATCATTTGATGAGAAAAAAGAAAACTGCAACAATAATATTGGATATTTTTCCATGATTACTTGTATTTAAGTCTCTGATGATCGTCGTTTTTAAATTTCTTCATTATTTCTCTCTTTTTTTGTATTTTTTTCTTTAGATTCTGAGATATGATGAGGTTTTAATTGGTCCGTGTTTCAGATTCAACCGTGACCGATATTTAATTTACCAAACTCTGATCTCGAATCGCATTTTATGTTTACCAATTTCTCAGATCTGTTTTTGCTAGTAGTGAAATTAGCTCTGTGATTGTTCTACCTGATTCGGCAATATACGCTATTCTGATTTCTGGAAAAGAATGAGCAGATAAGTTTGAGAGAAAGAATGAGAGCTATTTTTTTTTCTCTTGATTTTGATTTTTTATATTTTTTTGTTAAATTGTTTGGAAATGCTTCTGCTGTGATGAATTATGAATGAAATTCACATGTCAGACTTCAGAGATTTTTTAAAAAATCTATGAGAAAATAATTCATGTTTTGAGCAGAATTTTGATGCCTTTTTAGTAAGGTAAATTGATTGAATGTTTCTTTGATTTTTTTTTATTTCAAAAATTATTGTACCTAGTAAATTATTTTAGAATTAATTGTTTTTTGAAAATTGATTTTTTATGAGCAAAAAATTGTATTCTAAATTACTAAAAATAAAATTAATTAAAAATCAATCTAACTTTATAAAAAATGAAAAATTAAAATGTATTAGAAATTAATAAATTAAAGTTGTTAAGAAACTCTTTAATAATACTTTGAAAGACATAATGAGTATTAAAGTGAATTCTCACAAATATCAAAGAAAAAATATTTATTTTTAAAAATTTGGACTCTCAAAAATATATTTTGAAATATTGATGCTTTTACAATAAAATAAAATTTAATTTAAAAAAAATTTATGAATAATAAATTTAAAAATACAATAAAATAAATAAAGAATTATTCTTTAAAATCCCACTCTGCATAGCTCTTTGCTACACTGTTTACTACTACATTGTTCATTGTGCTGTTTATTGTTATTTTATTATTTTATAAACAGTTTATTGTTATTTTATTATTTTATTGTTTATAGTCAGATTTTTTTGAATATGTTTTTTATTTCACTGTAAAAATATTTATACTTTAAAAAATGTTTTTGAGAGTTTAATATTTTTAAAAATAAATATTTTTTCTTCAATATTTATGAGAATAATAATCGTATTATTATTTATTATTAGACTATTTTTGTAAGAATTATAATCGCATTGTTATGTATTAACTTCTGTCAAATTTTAGTCTACTATTCATTATTCTTTTTTGCTATTTTTAGTTTTTTTAATTTTGTATTATCTTTTATTTGAATAATATGGATGAATTATAAAAATATTATGGTTTGAAACAATATTTCCAAAAAAGTAGTCCATCCTTCTTTATTTCCCACAATATTGTGGTTCACTGTAGCTTTCAGAAGGCTGGGAGTTACAAGTAATCTTTGAATAGTGGTTTGGAGAAAAATTAATTTTTTATTGAAGACAACGAGTTTATAACCCAACTTTAAACAATATTCTGAAAAAATAAACATTGAAGGCTGCTTGCTTGCAGTCTTTCAAAAGTAGTAGCGGGTGAAGGTTGCTTGCATGAAGCCTGACTTTGTCTTGTTCAAAGTCACGGGGATTACCACCCGACTTTGTTGCAGGCTTTGTAGCTTTGCAGGCATGAGGGTGCAGCGGGTTTTGGGGTATAGGAGTAGGGTTCGGTATTTTTTTAAAGTATTGATGGGAAATGACAGTGTTAAATAAGATTGTTAAATAAGGGGTGTTAGGATACTGTAAAAATATTTTTATAGTGTTTTAGTTATAGGTTAGTATTTTTTAATTATTATAATAATTTTAAATTTTATAGGGGTATTAAATATTTTCTGATTTGATGGTTATCAGTGATTTTTAAAATTCGTGTAGGGGTAATTAAGTAAAATTTATTAATCTTTATTTTAAATATGTATGTTGACGATGGTGAAAATTTTGTTTGATATCATTTTTTGTAAAGAGGAAGAATGAAGAAAGAAGAGAAGTTTGAGCAGAAAAATTTGTAAGTATTTTTGGATCAATTTATTTTTTTTGTAAAATATTTGTTTGTTTGTGTAAAAATCAAACATTGATAATTTAGATGAATATTGTTCATGTATATTTATTTTTTAAATCGAATGATGAAGCGTTTTATTTAGGAAATTTGTATAGTTTTAGAAAGTTATTTTGAATATATTTGTAGATTATTTTTTGATCTAAAAATGTTAGTATTATTTTTTAAATTTAGTCTTGTTTTATTTTTTATATTGTGTATTATTATTTATATTATTTCGCAAAAAATGCAGTCAAAATGAACAACAATAGTTTCGCTGTGAATGTTTATTACAATGGAAAACTTGTGAAAATCGATGCCAGTATTGAATTTGACTGTGATAGCCTTACGAAGATGAGATTTAGAAAAGACATCACGTTTTGAATATTAAAGGAGAAGATATCAGAGAAAATTGGAGGTCAAGTTCATGGTTTGAGATATCGGTGGCTTTGTGATAGTTCAGTCAAATATTTTGTAATATCTCTCGAAGATAATACAGATTTGGAATTAATGATCGTAGAGCATGAGTTAATGAGTATTTGAAATGTTGATTTATTTACTGAGATTCGTGATCATTCTATCCCATCCAGGAAAAACGTTGTTGGAGAAAGTAGTGAAATGTGTATTGGTAACGAATTTGATCTAGTTGGAGGAAGTTTCGTTTCACTGATGTTAACCGGGGAGAATCTACGAGGTCTATGGGGAGAATCACTTGAAGACTCAAGCGAAGATGAAGATATTGATGATCCTGATTTGTTTCCTGATAACGTTGGAGAAGCCCCTAATTTTGGTGTTGGAGAATTAGTTCAAACGGGGGATGACACTACATTCTATGAACCACCCAGTCATATGAGCTCAGTGGATTTCGAAACGATGAGAGCGCCGGATTTTCCAGATATGCCTCATTTAAATTCTAGACAGCAGGGTGAATTATTTGTTGAACTTCGATTTTACGAAAAAAATAAAGCAACATTGGCAATTAAAGAGTATAGCATTATGCAACATGTAGATTATATGGTTGCTGAATCTACCCCATGGACTTTCTTTGCGAAGTGCGTGAAATTTGGACAAGAGTGTAATTAGAAGATTCAAGTGTCATATGTTAAGAAGATTGATCGTTGGGAGGTGCCAAAGTATAACGGTGACCACACGTGTCTATGGACATCCATTGATCAAGCCCGCAACAAATTGGACTCAAATGTAATAAGTCACCACGTGATGAAGTTGGTTGAAGCGAATCCCAGGGTTCCCGTTTCTACAATACAGGCATCCGTAGCGCAACAATTTGAATATCAAATACAATACAAGAAGGGGTGACTTGCTAGAGAGAAGGCATTGCATTTGGTGTACGGTGATTACGATAAATCGTACAATGAACTACCGGGTTTCTTGGTAGCTATGACTCGTTTTATCCCAGGTACTATTGTAAGGTATCAAACGAAAGATGCATACAACCGACAAGGGCAACTGATTGAAGGTGCCAAATTTTTTCATAGACTCATTGGACATTCAAGCCATGCATTGAAGGTTTTCCATATTGTAAACGAATGATCCAAGTTGACGGTACATGGTTGTATGGGAGGTACTCTCACGTACTGTCGATTGCAGTTGCGCAAGATGGTGAGAGCAATGTTATTCCGATTGCATTCGCAATTGTAGAAGAGGAGTTAGGGGAAGCTTGGAATTTTTTTTAACCAATTTACGCGAACATGTTGTCCAACAAGATGGTGTTTGCATCATATCTGATTGAGGGACCAGTATTATTACAGCAATTAATCGAGTTGGAAGTTGTTGGACACCTCCGCATGTATACCCGGCATGCAGTGTTCATCATATTAGTAAGAATAGTTTTGAGAGGTTTAAAAATCCATATCTTCGCAATGAGATAATTAGCATGGGTAAGTAATATTTCATGATATATATATTTTTTAATTTAATATATACCATTTTTCAGATGCTAACAATATATATTTGTTTCTTAAGGTATCAACTTATTCGACCATAATTTGAGCGGAAGATGGAGAATTTGAAGAAATACGGTGAGCGTGTTTGGAGTTTGGCCAACAATATCGAAAGAGGAAAATGAGCACAATCTTATGATGAAGGTGGAAGACGGTACGGGCAATTGACCACCAACCTTGTAGAGTGTATAAACGGAGTTCTTAAAGGATCACGTCACTTGCTAGTAACAAGTTTGGTGAAAGCAACGTACTACCGTTTAGCTAAGGTGTGGTCTGTTAAAGGGCAAAATATTGAGGCCTTATTAAATAGGGGGCAGCGTTATGCCACAGATATTGTTACCAAAATACAGAATAATATTAAGGAGGCAACAAGGTTGACCGTTCATGCATTCGATCGAAATAATCAGACTTTCGATGTTGTTGTTGCTAGACGTAACAATAAAGCACCTCACTCAAATGTATTCCGAGTCGATTTTAGACGTACATGGTGTGACTATGGCAATTTTCAAGCATGGAGATATCCTTGTGCGTATGCAGTTGCAACATGTATGTATGTTGGGGTTGACCCGTATAGCTATGCGGACCAATGTTTTAATCTACAATAGATGGTCAATATCTACAGAGTTGAGTTTCCACCGATCGTAAATGTACAATATTGGCCGATTGTGGATCAAGAAAAATGGTTACCAGACCCTACACTCCGAAGAACTCTAAATGACCGACCAAAATCGACTCGTATTTATACAAGTATGGATCTTCATCGGAAAGAGAAGGGGCAACGGAAGAGATGTACGATTTGTAGGGGTAAAGGACATACGAAATCAAATTGTCCAAATGAACCCAGATATATTCCTAGGACTTAGTATGTACGATTATGGTTGATGTTTGATGTTTAACTAAATATGTATGACTTAATATGTACGATTATGTTTGATGTTTGATGTTTAACTGAATATGTATTGACTTAATATGTATGATTATGTTTGATGTTTAGCTGAATATGTATTGACAAAATACATAATAAAAATTAAAATACATAATGACAAAATACATAATAAAAAATAAAATACATAATGAACATTAAAATACATAATGAAAAATAAAATACGTAAAAAAAAATCATTTCTTTTTTTGCATTCTCTTACGTAATTTCTGACAATGAGCGGATATGGTAGAAAACCTTAAACTTAAAATTAAAAGAAAAAGAATAAAATTATCGAGAGCCGAGAGGAAACTGAAGCGATGTCCGTGTAACTGGTATCCAAAAAGGAAATCGTTGCCAAGCCCACGCTTGCAACAACAACAAACACCCGCCGATACCACGAACCTTATGGCCATCTACTATAGTAACACCCTTGCACAACTCACGATACAAGAATGCTAATACAACAGAACCCCAACTATAGGTGGCAGCTTTTCACAGATACCTTAAAAAACGTAGATATCTTGTATGAACAACATTGCCAGATTTATCTGGCATTAATATACCCCCAATCAATTGAAGAATGTAAGCTCGATTGACATTATAAATTGCACCAACAGAGCTATATTCACCAAGTTGGAAATTATTTTGCAACCAACTCAATTTTATCCGACCACTTTTCAAATTAGATTTATCAGGAACCTTTCCAAGGTAAAATTCGCAGATGGTTTCAGGTATAGCTTTGATATTATCGATGTCCGTGTCACCAGTCAATGGATTACCGATCAATGGTGCTTCGTTTACTAAGAGCCTAATCAACATGACCACATCTTCAAGTGTGATCGTACATTCCCCACACGGCATATGGAACGTATGGGTTTCAGGCCTCTAACGCTCAATTAGAGAGGCTATCAATCCGGGTACCAACTTATACCCCGAATGAATGTCGCATGATAAAATCCAGCACCTTTTAACCAATCAATGATCCGATCGTCTCGATGGTTATGAGTCATGGTCAAATGATGTCTAAATGTATCCTCATAATCCTGTAACACATTAAAATATATAACAAATATTAGTTTTAACATAATTAAATTTTTATTAAATAAAATTCAAACAAATTAGTACCATCTCAGGAATTGATAAACTGCTAATATGTCGATCCTGTAACCACAAAAGAAGAATTTGCTCATCCATCCTACACGACAAAAATATACATTAAAAAATTGTACAAATATTTCACATATATTTAAAAAATTAATTATTTTCCTAAACTAAAAACTAATTTATAAAAATGTATTTTTTGTGTTAAACTTATTTGCAAAAATAGTAGAAAATTGTAAATAATTTTCTAATTATTTTGCTAAACTAGAAACTAATTTATAAAAAATAGTACTAACTAAACCTAAAAACTTTTTTCTTAATTATTTTGCTAAACTAAAAAGTGATTTATAAAAATAGTACTAACTTATTTGTAAAAAAAAATTCTAATTATTTGGCTAAACTAAAAACTAATTTATAAAAATAATACTAACTTATTTGTTAAACTAATATTGTAATTATTTTGCTAAACTAACTATTTTGCTAACTAAACTAATATTCTAATTACTTTGTTAAAATATAAAATAATTTATAAAAATAATACTAACGAACTTATTTTCTAAAATAATATTCTAATTATTTTGCTAAACTAACTATTTTGCTAAACTAATTTTCTAGTTATTTTATTAAAATACAAAATAACTTATAAAAATAATACTAACTTATTTGATAAACTAATATTTTAATTATTTTGCTAAACTAAAAATAGTAATAACTTCTTTTCTAAATTATTATTTTTAATTATTTTGCTAAACCAAGTCATATTAGTTAAAAATAATTACTACAAACTATTAACATAAGTAGTTACTAAGTTAAGTTTTTCATAAATTAATATTGCTAAAATTTAAAAACAAGATTGAAATCAACTACTAAATCACTAATTAACTAATATAATCTACAATTTTAACTCTAATAATTTAAATTAGATCTATAAAAATATATAAAAAATTAACAATGTTAAAACAGAATATTATAAATACCAAAATATAATTAAGATAATTTTTCTAAAATAAAAAATATTTTACTTACAAATTTAACTCTAATTTTCTTCTTCTTCTACACTTCTCTTTCTCTTCTTCTTCTACTTTTTCGTTTTAATTTTCAACCAATTTTCAACTCTTCAACACCTCTATTTAATCCAATCTTCACCCAATATCTACCACACATTTCACCTTTTATTTATCCAATCAACTTTATTACCCTGACACCAATTATTCACACCACCTAATCGACCGATCCTCTGCTCCTATCCCCCAAACCCGCTACTCCCTCATGTCTGTAAATCTGCAAAGCTTGCAGCAAAGCCGGGCTGCATGCAAGCAGCCTTCACCCGCTGCTACTATTGAAAGACGGGCTGCAAGCAAGCAACCTTCAATGTTTATTTTATTTTTTCAGAATACTATTCAAAGTCGGGTTATAAACCCGTTACCTTCAATAAAAAATTAATTTTTCTTCAAATCACTGTTCAAAGACTGCTTGTAAACCCCCAGCCTTCTGAAAGCTACAGTGAACCACAATATTGTAGGAAATATAGAAGGATGAATCATTTTTCTGAAAATATTGTTTCAAACCACAATATTTTTATAATTCATCAGAATAATATTTTATTACTTGATGTATATTATTTGTACTTACATTTGTATCAATTTTTAGTTTAAAATTGACAAGGTGTTAGTGTATTTAAAAGGTTGAGTTAGATTTTATTCGTTTCAATTTGTTAAGGTATCAAGTTGAGTTCGAATATAAAATGAGTCAATTTAAATTGAATATTTATTAAGTTTTGATTAAATCGAATTTAAATGGTTCCTGAACTTCTCAAATCGTTAAACATTCCTGTATTAGTAAAATTTTTATCTACGAACTTAAAAAAGAAAATTAGGAGTTAAGAAAAAGTGAATCGATCAAATAAGAAAGTTCAAAACTGATATTATATTCCTGTATCAGTGTTTATCTCTTAGGCTATGAGAAGTTATTTCATAGATTTTTTGTATTACATTAATCGAGAGATTATTATGTTTATTTTGTTTACTACGTCATATTTAAAATTGTTTACCATAAATAATTATCTAGTAATTCTTTACCCACTAATTACATGTAGGAAAGAGGTGATGATTCACCTTGAAACTATTTGAGATGAACAATCCTAATTAATTGGATCATGGATGATTTGGTGAATAGGGTTCACCTAATAGTTTTTCACGTTATTTGTGTTTTTGTTCGTTAAAATTCAGTCTTTTATTAATTTTCTTATGTTATTGATCTATTTATAATCAATTTTTTTTTGACAAAAGCTACTGAATTTTATTAAATTCATAAAAAATTATAATTACATCAAGAAGTGAAAAATTGGATTAAACAATTCAACCATTTAAAAACCCCCAAAACAGAGAAATTAAAATTCTTATGGAATTAAGCATACCAATAAAATTTAGAAGCTTCTTGAATCTCTTTGTCTCTATCCAAATGAGACGCATAAAGAAGGAGGAGTTGTAGACGATCCAAACTGTCATGTAAAAGCATCGCTACCCAAGACTGATTTCATCGGCAAACAACCATCAACCGAAGTGGGGATATAACTTTTCGAAAAACCACCGACAGAAATTTAAATCAGAAACTAGCGCCGATTGAATCAAACCACAAGAGCAGATAAATCAAACCACTGGCAAACAACAATCGATCGCTAGGATATGCTGCAACGTGCCACAAGAGCAGATGAATCAAACCACAAAACGAAAACATGTCACAAAGACAAAAAAAACGTGTCACAAGGACAGAAAACGTGCTATAAAAATAGAGATTCTTACTAAAATTAAAAATAAAAGTAATAAATTTATAGATTCGGTGGTCGACAACCAATACTAGGATTGATTGCCGACCACCGATCAAAGAAAAAGATTAAAATGAAGAACGATTAAGAACAAAAAATTTTAGAGAAAAGAGAGAATTTTAATAATCATAAATGATACAGTGAAGGGTTCACAAAATGATTTTTCCTTAGGTTAGTCTATGGATTATGATTTCTAATGAGTTTGGTTTAATGCAAAACAATGATGCTTGTGAGCAATGATGTTGAATTTGTTGGCAGTGGGTTATTTTGTACAAATTAATTTGTCCTACAACAAATTCTTGTCTTTTTGAGTTTATTTTTGACAAAATTTAATTTTATATCTTTTATTATATAATCCTTTTCGTTTTCCCCTAATTCTTATATAGAGATTAAATATTTTGAATTATATCTAAACTCTCATGTTATACGTAGTGATGAAAAAAATTGTTACTATTTTTTTTGTGTGTGTTTGGAAAACATTTAAAGTGTCGATTTAAAAATAATGTTTTTCGAACGGTGAGTTTGAGTTTAAAAATGATTTTAGAAAATTAGAATTTTCATTGGTCGTTTAATTAGACCGAACATCGTAAAATCAGAGATTTTAAAAAATAACGTTCGAGAGTCGATTATGGATGAGGAAGGATTAGCACCCCATATCACCTAAAAATTGGTACTTTATTTAATTACCACTTTAACAATATTAGATTTTCCGAACTAAAGTGTTATCAAATTAATTTTTAATTGAGCTTACGAGTTTATTTTAAATTACCTAAACCCGAAAGTAAGTGGTCGAACCACTATCATCACATTGAAGTTGACATCGCTTACGACCAAATTTAAGGGTCTGCAATGAAAAAAATTAAATTAATTACATATAACATGATAAAAAAAAATTAAAAACATAAATAAATGCATACATACAACTATTAAAATAAATTAGAACTAATATAAAACATAAATTTAAAACATACGTAAATATTAATCTAAAACATAACTTAAAACATATATAAACAAATACAAAATATTAATCTAATAATTAAATTAACAATAATTTTTAATTATATAAAATATAATATAAACAAAAAAAAATAAAAATATACCTAAAGATTCGAACGACTAATATCGACTATTTTAATAAGACCTCATCAAACCACCCAAAAATTTGAAGGACTACTCTCTTAAGTTAAGATCATAAGATACTACTCTTCACATAAATTGATTTTTCCTTTTTATGTGGCCCATACTCCTTTTTATAGGCACTTGAAAGAAAAAATAAAATTTCTAATTAATATGAGATCTTGCATTTTTTCTTTCAAAACAAAATAAGTGCTTACATTATATCCTGAATTATAAAATTAAACGTTAAATTCTAAACCCATAAACCTTACATTCTAAACTTTAAAACTAAGATACTTGTAAAAATTTTTAATTTTTACCGTTCGTGTATACGATAATAATTCTAATATAATTTTATATAAATATTTACTCTTAAGTATAATTATAACTTTTTCTATTAGAAAAAGTATTAAAATTTAAAATTTTCAGATATAGTACATATATGGTAGATACGAATCTATTAACCATTTAATGCCATGAATTTAATGTACCTTTTGTTTGGTTTGGATATATAAGGATATGATCTATTAGATTTTATATAGATTGAATGTAAATTTATGGTTAAGTCTATATATTTTATTTTAATTTTTAAAAATATTTTTACTTTAATTTTTAATTTAAATTATTAATTTATTTTTATACAATCGTTTAAATTTAATGTAGAATTAAAATTTTTTATATTGGTAATTTTAGTAATTAGTAGATTATATTAGTAGAAAACTTGTAGTATTTGTTGATTGTATAAAAGTGTTTGATAAAATTAACTGATAGCAATTTGATTAGTTGAATACGTAAAATAAAATATAAAGATATGATTATTTTTAATATTTGTTTGTATAATTTATTAAATATTAATGTTTTGTATCTATTAATATTCATTAGGTTATAAAAATATTTTTTAGTATCATTACTAAGAATATATGAAAAATGTATATATTAATTTCTTATTTGTGAAATTATTTTTTAATATAATTTTATTAAATATTAAATTTAGGTTAATGTATTATTTTCTTATTTATAAAATTATTTTTTGAATATTATTTAATTAATTATTAAATTTATATGTACATATTAATTTCTTATTTTAAAAAATTATCTTTTAAATTGTATTAGTAATTCAAATTTATGTTATTTAGAAAAAAAAACTATAATTAACTATGACAAAAGAATATATACAATCAAATTGAGAGATTTTACTCCAATCCGTTATTATAATCATATATTTATCAAATATTTAAATTAATAAATTGGATTGATCAAATTTTTAAAATAATTTAAACTTTTAATTTGACTCGAAACCAGAGTCAATATGAAATGAATTCTATCTCGTATATATAAGTATGATCATTTCCCATAATCATTTCACTTTCGGTGTTTAAATTATTTTTATCTTAAAATATATATTTAATTTTTCAAAAATTTTAATTTTTTATTTTAAAAATTTAAAAACTAAAATCTATCATATTTTATATTTTAGTTGTTTAACGGATTATTTTAAAGGTCATACACCTAAAATTATCAAAATAAAATGTTAAATAATTGTTTTAAACAATAAATAAATTAATATAAAAATATGTATAATTTGAATATTTATTTTTTATTAAACCTTTTTTAAATGACAATTCTAGAAAATAAGAAGAAAAACGAACTGACTCTTGACCGAGTCTTTCAACCTTCTGAACTCATGGATGCATGTGAGAATAAAACAACAAACAAGGTCCTTCTCAAAGACTTTACACCTTTGTCGAGCGAAATTTGATTTGAAAATATAATTTTTATTAATTTAATTAATAATTTTATTAAATTTAATTTTAAAAATAACTAAAGTTATTATAAAATAAGATTCGGATAATTTAAAATTTTTAGAATTAATATATCAGTTTTTAAGTTTAAATCAAGTTTATCAACTTTATTTTATATATGTATATTATGTACAATTATAAAAAATCGTTGAAATTAAAACTGATTGTTACCGTAACATTATAATTATTTATAGTTAAATTTGAGTAAAAACTTGAACTATTCGATTAAAAAATAATTAAAGTTTTAGTCATAAAATATAACTATAAAACTCAAACAGGGATGAAGTCAAAATTTAGGGTTGGAGAGACAAATTCATAAAAAATAATTTCTTAAAAAATTTAAATAAGAAGGCAAAAAAAATCTTCGGGAGGGGATGATTGCCCATCCTCACTCCATGTGCCTCCGTCCCTAGGGACGAAGTCAGGATTTGAGGCTGAGGGGGGCAAAACATAAATTTTTAGAAGTAGGGGACAAATTCCTAAAAAAAATTATTTTTTAAAAGAATTTAAATAAGGGGACAAAAGTGAAAAAAATTCTTCGGAGGTAAGGGTGATTGCCCCACTCAAACCTAAGGTGTCTCCGTCCCTGAACTGAATTAAATTTTTTTTTGACTCGATCGAATATTCACCATTGTTTACCATATTATTAAACCTCTTTGTGTCCCTATAAATACCTACATCAACATCCCTCCTCATATGCAGATGAAACCCAAACCAAAAGGCAAGAAATCTTTAGGAAGGAGATGGAATTTTGGGAATCTTGTCGCAAGAGAGATGGCACTGACGGTTTCATATAGGCTTTTGCTTTGTTTCCAAAAGCAAAGCAAAGCTGAAAGTTAGTGCCTTCGTCTTGAGACAAGAAACCCTGCAATTCCTTTGTTCATCGGCATCTGCTGTTCTTCACAGGTTTGCTTGCAAGGGATACCTACTACATCTCTTGGAGATGTTTTTTCTGGCATAAATTGCTATATGGGTCATTCGTCAACTCCTTTTCCCTTTCAGAGATTCAAATACTGGTCTGTTATTGTAATAACGGTTGTTATATAACGATATTAGTATATTTTAAATTATTATTGTAAAAAATAACGATCCATGATTATATTTTGTTTCTCTTTTTTATGTTTATATTTGTGTCTCCACTTTAAATTAAAGGATTTAGGGTTTGTGGTTAGGGTTTAAGAAATCAAGAGCAGAGTATACTTTTAGGATTTAAGGTTTAAGATATAAAAAATAAGGGTTAGGGTTTAAAATTTAATTTTTTAAAAATTTTCAACAAAAGACAAAAGAATACATGATAAAGAGACAAATAAATTTTACTTTATTTATTATATTTGTAATTATGATTAAAAATGTGACCGCAATCACAATTTAAATTCTTGAATTTTGTTTACGAACTTCTTCACCTCATTGTTATTTAACATAGATTCAAAAATAAGCTATTTTTTTATGTATTCCAAAATTTTAGTTTCTATTTATATAAAATATTTAAAGAAAATTAAGAAATAATTATAAATGTGTTTTTATTATATATATGCTTATAAAAACGAAATTATTTGGGATGAAGAGGATAAATGGATAATATAGTCTTTTAACTTTTTACTATAAAATTTAAGATTTATATTTTACTATTAGAGATTTAAATTAAAATTACTCATATAATTCTCTTACAAAATCTGTTGTTCTATGTTTGAGAGTCTATTTACGTATGAAATTTGAAACTAAATTCTGTGGTTGAGACTGTAATATATGTTAATATTTTAATAAATAATAGGTAATTAAGGATGATAAATAAGTTTTAAATTATTGCATAATAATGACATCACTATATGAGGTGGAATAGCATCATCAATCAACATTAGGCATTTAAGTTGTTAGATCAGAATTTAATACAGATAGGACACTTAGGTTAAAATTAAAATAAATAAATATTTATATGTGTTAAAAATATAACTTTATTTGTTTATTTAATTTTGAGAGAGTGAATATAAACTGTAATTATTTTATAAAAAAAATGCGGTTGATTTTTTTTATATATATCTTATATTCATAATTAGATAGTGATTGAATTTAAGAGTGTATATTTGGTTAATTCGATCGATAATTGAATTGAATTAATTATAATAGAATTAATTAAAAATTTTAGAATGTTAATCGTTAACCAAATTAACTGAATTAACCAAATCAAAATTATTTCAGTTAATTTAATCGATTTTTAAATTAATCAAAATTTATATAAAATTTTAGATAAATTACATAAAAAGTCATTAAATTATGCTAAAGTGATCTTTTTGATCACTAAAGTTCATTTTATGCTAATCTGATAAAAATTTAATGATTATTTTAAATTTTTTTAAAATTTTAATATTAATATATATAATATTTAATATATAATAATTTTGGTTAATTAACCAATTTTGAATTGAATTAACTGAAAACTAAATTTTTCTCAAAAAAATTAACTATTATCAAACCTACTGAATTAACCGAAAAAAATTTAGTTCGATCGATTGTTTTGATTAAAATCGAATAATACACACCATAATTAAACTATGTAGGAACCCTTGTAATTATATAGAAGTTAATGGACCATTATACAAATACTCCAATACATATTTAGATCATATCAAAACATGTAAAAACATTATAAAATATAAGCATCTCATTGCACCATTTATACAATGATCGGTACAAATGAATTTTAAGGATGAAAGGGTCATTTTATAATAAAATTAACTTGTATAAAATATTTCTATTAAATTTAATTTATTAAGTATCAATTTAAAATTGTTTTTAAAATATTTAAAATTATTATTAATTTTTTAAATAGATAAAATCATCACCCTTACATCTATTGCATTGATTATGGGCCATAACCTTTACATTTATGGTATTGATTTTTTTTTCTTATCTTGTACGAATGTAATTAGGGTAAAAAACCATCAACTTTCATCTTTTTTATGTCTTTTTTTTAAAAAAATTAAAATGTTAATTTTTTAACTTTAAATATTATTTTTTATATTTTAAACCCTAAACTTTACACCTTAAAAAATACACTCTTCTCTTAATTTCTTAAACTCTAATCATAACCTCTAATATTAAATCCTAAACCCTAAACTCTCTAATTTAAAATGAAGGCATAAAAAATGGTATATGATTTCTACCTCTGTAATTGTGCCTTCAAATGTCATGTAATTTATAAGTAAAAATCTAACGACTCTTAACTGTAACTCTCTTTATATTTTTAGTTAAAAAAATTTAACATTGATCTTAATTTTTATATCTTAAACCCTAAATTATACTCTTTAAAAAATAAATTTTACTCCTAATTTTTTTAACTATAATCCTAATTTCTAACCTTGAATCTTAAATATTAAATTTATTAATTTAAAATAAAAATATTAATAAAGATGTTGGAAAAACAGTGATATGTGACTATCTTTGGAGCATATTTTGAACAAGTAAAGAAGAGATTTTAAATAAGGAAATGGTTGATTTCTATTCTACGCCGTGAGATCTTTACAACGGTAGCTCATACGCTCAATATCGTTGAGTGGTGAATGAGAAATTGATGCTCAAAATAGGAAGGTCAAGAATAAATAAGGAATGTAAAACCCCATATCTCACATTGATAGGATAAATGGTGTGAAAGTTGTTTATATACAACCACCCATAAAAAGGTCATTGAATGACTTTAGTCGACTTTGTGTCTTGCGCGTTGGGGTGTGTGCGAATCCAGTTTCATTTAGGTTGGGGTGCACCTGCACGACGTGGGCAACGCGAATGTCGAGATTGGTTAGGCTTTTCTGAGGCTTGTGGACATTTTATTTTTGAATTAATTAGCAATTGACTGCTCTGGTTATTTAAAAAAATAATTGTCAAATATGGTATTTAATTTGAATTAAAATACCGGATAAATGGCAATTATCTCTATTTTTTTGGATATTGGAAATAAACGTTGAATTTTCCTAATTGGGATTTAATCCTGGATTTTCCGAATTGAAATTAAATCCCGGATTTTCTAGACTTTAAATCAGGAAATGATGATCACTATTATCCTATAAATATGAGTTGATTTTCTCTGTTTTACTCATCCAAAAAACTTTTCTCTCCTTCGTTTTTCTCTCTCGGTGATTGGCAAAGACAAGAGTAGTTCGAGAACTCGACAGAAGTGCTACTGTTCGAAGTTCTTCCAGTTGTATCTTGGGAGACAGACTACCAAACAACTCAGCATCATCGGAGTGGCAACAAATCTGTCTTAATGAAACTGCTTCCGGCAGGCCTCAACTATTCCGTTTGCAAATCAATTTTCGGTTTGAAGTTTTTCTTGAATTCTAAAATTCCGATTTGATTTTGGTGTTACTAACATCTGTTATTTCTTTTGGATCGTTTCGAAATAAGATTGTATTACAATATACGATTAAGATATAGACGATTCATACTTATAATCTATAAGCACTCACTTTCCATTCCAAACTACTACACGACTAATGGTACATTCAGTGGCAGATGCATGCAACTTTTAGATAACAGATGTATTCTCTTATTTCCGGAAACAAATTTAATTTAGTGTGAATTTCTTCATTAATTTTTTTATAATTTCATTTAAAATTTTAATTTAATGTATGAAGGTTAAAAAAATATATATCTATTTTAAAATATATATTTTACTTGTATTTTTAAATTTTAGATCGTTATTAAATGTATTTTATTAATTTTTATAGAATAGAGGTGGTCGATGTAGAAGAAAGGAAAAAAAATATATTATGAGTCAGTCTCATCACGTTATCCACAGTACTAATCAATTAAAAATATTCATTTAATTATTTTTTCACCTCATCATTTTTATCAAGTGAATCAATTTTTACCAAGTGAAGATTCACTTGGTAAAAATAATGAGGTGAAAAAATAATTAAACGAATACTTTAAATTGTTTGGTTTTATGGATGACATGGTAGGAATAACCTATAATATAATTTCTTATGAGAAAGAGATTATCCTCGCATCGGATCGAAGGAGGACAACAAGCAATAGTAAAGGTGCTTATATATCTTTTTCTTTTATGTATTGAATATATATGTGATATGATCAAGTTATGCAGGGTAAAATTCTTTAAAATTTATACGTTTTTTAGATCGTTGGTTGATTGAAACAGATACTCGAATTAATAGTTATGTGAAGATTTTCATTTAAAAAAAAGTAAGGAGTTAATTTGAGCCATTTGTTTCAGTCATCTAAAGATCCAAAAAAATATGTAAATTTTAGGGAGTTTTGTACTGTATAACTTGATCTTAACCACACACACATATATATAAAGTATGAAAAGTTGATGTCAATTTGAACATAAATAGTTTCGATAAAAAAAATGGACGATGTTCATTTTAAAAATTTTGGGTTTCAAACATTGTATATAGAAGGTGTATCTTGTTAAAAGATTAAAAAAGATAAAAAAATATTATTATATAATTATTCTAGTGTATTAAAAAAATTATGTGATTTTTTGATAAATATTACTGAATTTTTATTAAATACATAGTAAAATCATCATTACATCGCAATCAAGAAGTAAAATAATTAGATTAAATAATTTAAAAAAATATTACAACCCAAAAACAAAGAAAAAATAAAAATTTCTATGGAGATAAGTATACCGATAAAATTCAGAAGCATCCTAAACTTCATTGTCTTTGTCCAAATAAGACGCTAAAGAATGAGGTTGTAGGAGATCCAAACTATCATACCAAAAAGTACCGCTACCTAGGACTGTTCATCGACAAACAAACATCAAACGAGTGATGATAAATATTTTCAAGTGACCACCGACAAAACATAAATCATAAATTAGCACCGATTAAATTTCTATACGAATAACAATCGATCGCTAGGGTATACTGCAACATGTGAGACAAATAAATTAAACCATTGATCAAAGTAAAAGACAAGAATACTTGAAATTTTAATAAAGGAGCGGCGGCCGGAGCAGAGAAAATTATTACAATTTTATGTGAATTTTTAACTACTTTTATCCCCATTATTGCAAAAGATAAATGGAGTTTGATAAGCGATCAATGTTGAAAGATTAAGAGTATACTCTGGAACAGATACTACTAACCACTGTAGTTGAATAAAAAAAAATAAAATAAATAAATAAATGGAGTTTGATATGGTCCGCGTTTTCTAAAAGAAAACGCCTTATTAAACGGCTAAAAGAAAATCAATGATTGACAACCGTTCGATCCACTAAAAAAATATAAATCGTTCGATTAAAAAAAGAATTAAAATGTCACCCGATAAACTGGTTAATTTTAAAGTAAGATAAAATTGAGTAATAATTTTAGTACACATCGATTTTATTATGATTTGTGTAATAAACTATGTAAAATTTGAAGTAACTTATGTACCTACTAAAATTCACACCCTTTATGTAATAAATTAAGTTTTCTTATAGTAAAAAAGGTACGTACCTAAATACTTACCCTAATATGAGCTATTTTGGGTTTGGATGAGATCTTGTAATAAATACGGTATCTATAATTTTTATTATGATTTATGTAATATACTATGCGCAACTTGTAGTAATTAATGTACCTACTAAAATTCTCACCCTTTTTGTTATAAATTAGGTTTTCTTGTAGTAAAATAGGTATATACCTAAATGCTTACAATAAGTTGAGTTCTTTTGGGTTTGAGTGGGATCTTCTAATAAATACGGTATCTACCGTTTTTATAATGATTTATGTAATAAACTATATACAACTTGTAGTAATTTATGTACCTACTAAAATGATCATCCTTTTTATAATAAATTAGGTTTTCTTATAGTAAAATAGGTATGTACATAAATGATTATCCTAAGATTAGCCCATTTAGATTTGTGTGAGATCTTATAATAAATACGGTAGTTACCATTTTATTACAATTTGTGTAATAAACTGTGTACAACTTATAGTAATTTATGTACCTACTAAAATTCTCACATTTTTATAATAAATTAGGTTTTCTTATAGGAAAACATATATGTACCTAAATGCTTATCCTAAGTTAAGCTCTTTTGGATTTGAGTGAGATCTTGTAATAAATATGATATCTACCGTTTTTATTACAATTTGTGTTACAAACTATATATAACTTATAATAATTTATGTACCCACTAAAATTCACACCATTTTTTTAATAAATTAAGTTTTCTTATAGTAAAATATTTATGTACCTAAATGCTTACCCTAAAATGAGAACTTTTTGTTTTGGTGAGATCTTGTAATAAATATGGTATCTACCATTTTTATTGCGATTTGTGTAACAAACTATGTACAACTTGTACTAATTTATGTATGTACCTACTAAAATTCTTATCCTTTTTGTAATAAATTATGTTTCCGTAGTAAAATATGTATGTACCTAAATACTTATTAGCTCTTTTGGATTTGGATGAGATCTTGTAATAAATACGATACATATCATTTTTATTATGATTTGTGCAATAAACTATGTATAGCGTGCTGTAATTTATGTACCTACTAAAATTCTTATCGTTTTTATAATAAATTAGGTTTTCTTGTAGTAAAATATGTATATACCTAAATGCTTACCCTAAGACGAACTCTTTTGGATTTGGGTGAGATCATGTAATAAATACGGTATCTAACGTTTTTATTACTATTTTTATAATAAATTATGTACAACTTATAGCAATTTATGTATCTACTAAAATTTCTACCATTTTTGTAATAAATTAGATTTTCTTGTAGTAAAATATGTATGTACCTAAATGTTTACTCTAAGATAAACTCTTTTTGATTTGGGTGAGATCTTATAATAAATATGGTATCTACTATTTTTATTACGATTTATGTAACAAACTATGTACAACTTGTAGTAATTTATGTACGTACCTACTAAAATTCTTATCCTTTTTGTGATAAATTAGGTTTTTTTATAGTAAAATAGATGTGTACCTAAACACTTACCATAATACGAGCTCTTTTGAGTTTGGGTGAGATTTTGTAATAAATACGGTATATACCGTTTTTATTATGTTTAGGTAATAAACCATGTACAACTTGTAGTAATTTATGTTCTTAATAAAATTATCACAATTTTTGTAATAAATTAGGTTAATTAGCTATTTAAAATATATTATTATATATATATATAACATGTCATCATTATTAAATTTTTAACGGTTCAATTATTATGTTAGTTAAAGAATGAGTATTTGTTAAAAAGGCATAGATTAAGGGCTAAATTTATCCTCAAAAAAGAATAGGGACCAAAATGACAAAAACTATAAGGGTGAAAGTTATCTTTATGCCTAAATCAAACTAACATGAATTATTTTGTATTTATTGTTAACGAATTGGTTAGTTAATTAATTCAGTAGGAGTTTTATAAAATTATTATAGAGCGATTTTTTAATTTATTTTATTTATAATGTTAGGATTAGAGGTGTGCAAAAATAAACTAATTTCAAATCCGAAAAAATAAATGAAAAAGTTTAGTTTTGGTTCAGTTTTTATTTTTTATAAAAAAACTGATTCGATTATGGTTTACGGTTTTGAGACAAACCGAGTAAACTTATTTGTTTTAAATAAAATATTATTATTCGTTAAATTCATCAAAAATTTCACTTTATTTTAGATAAATTCTAATGATATTATTAGAGATTAATATCAACATACAAATTAAAGGGAAACATGAGTATTGATGAGATAAGTAAATAAACTTGTTATGACCGATTTAGAGATGAAGTTTATATTTGAGTGTAAGACTCTTTCTCAATAATCTTCGACGAGCAACAAAAAAACACTCTTAACTCTAAATTTCAACTTTTAAAAAAGCAGTTTTTAAACCAAACTGAAAACAAATAGTTTGAAAAACTAAATATTTAGCATTATTTTTAGTTAAAAAAACAATTTTTACCTCAAAAGCATGTTTGAAAAGCATTGAGGAACACCGCTAAGTGTTAGTTGATCATGCCCTTTTTTTTTACGTATCACTTTTAGATTTGACAAATTTGATCCGAGAAACGAAAATCGAATCGATTTATTCGAAATAAAATTTGATTGAATTCAAACAAGATGATTCTAACGTGATCTGAAACTCGAACTAAAACCGGAATCAAAATCGATCCGAATTCTAGAAGAACCGATACAGACCCGTAACCGATTTAACCCAGCAACCCGAAATTAACTTGTTCAAAACCGATCTAAACCAAACACCAATCTGATTTTAACTCGATAATTGAGTCTAAGTGAATAAATAATTTATTTTTACTATTGTTTATTTTTTAATATTTTAATCTGAATCCATGTATTTACAAAAAAATATTTTTACTATTTTTTATTTTAACCCGATAATTCGAGTGAAAGAATAATTTATTTTAAACCCAAGATTAATAATTTATTTTTATGATTAAAATCCGAATCCATGTATTTACAAAAATGACATTAGCCCTTAGATTACCAATATTGTCTTTACTCGAATAAAATCGAGGCACAAAATTTCAAAACAATTCCAATACGAAATGTCATAATCCTTAGTCATCCTACATCATTCTTTAAAATTTTGTGACATTTCGAAGTTAAATGATTATCCAACTTTAAAATCGATTTTTTTCCTTTTATAACTTTTCACGCAAATCTTGCACCGAAAATCTGATTCCCACCATTTTTCTCATACTGATGTGAACTATTCATTTATTGAATAAAAATAATTATTGAGGTCGTTATCAAGTTAATCCTTGTACTTTTTCTTCTTTTTACTTTTATCCTCAAACAAATAAAAAAATATTTTATAAGAATATATGATTAATTCTATATATAATATAGACGATTAGATTCATACTCAAGTCCAACTCAAACTAAATTAACCAAAAATTCCAAAGATTGACTCGATCTGAACCGATCCGAACAACTCGATATGGACTCGACTCGAAAACATCCAATCCGATATTAACCCGAACAAAAAACAACCAATCCGGTATTGACTCAAATCCTCGATCCAATATCCAAATCGACCAGAATTATAATTTAACCGAAATAAAACCGAAACTAAAACCTGAACCGACCCAAATCTAAACCAATTACAAACAAACCCAAAATGAACTGAATCAAAACTGAATGACCCGTTTGCCACCTCTAATCACTCTATACTTAAAATAAATGAATAAAACCATTAAGTAGGGAGAGTCATCCCATAATAAACACCGTAATGTTTGATTTAGATTAGTCAACCAATCAGCCCTATACCAATAGTTAAAAAAATGGGACTGATTTATATTATACACACCGGGAATATTTAATGGGGGTAAAAGTGAAACTAAAACTTTTCTTCAATAGGTAAATAGTTACACAATAACACTACCAAAAAAGGGAAGGAGGAGAGATTTCAGTGGGGGCATCACACCCCCATTTCCAACACTGTAAATTCATCCCTAATAATGTTACTTGACAAGTTCATCAGGATTCTTGGCAGTAAGTATCTAAATCAAAAAGGATCATCACTTTTTATCATTCTTTTCAAACCCTAAAGGGAACACTGAGTACTAATGGATTGCACCATTTCCATCATGTATAATAAGCCTAACTCAATCAGCAGTTGTGACTCCCATAGCAAGTATTGATCTGTGCAGTTTCATGTTATTTGCATTGCCGCGGTCTAAAATTCTCTTTGGATAGAAGAGAACTGATCAAAATTTCCAATCTTTTCGCTCCGGGGCCAGGCCTGATGACTGTTGTATTACCGATGACTGAGCAAGGATCAGTCCCATTCTTCCCACTTCCTACACACCAACCCCCAGGAGTAAACATGTCTGGACCCCGAGACAAGAACTCAGAGTCAATTTTATCAAGTACAGGATTGTCCCTAGGGAACTTTCTAGCAAAAGGGGCATTGCTATCGATCATAGCTTGCATGTCAGCAAGCCTGAGGCGACGAGGATGCTGCTTGGGAGGGTTATCCCACGATATAAAATGGAGATCACTGTTTACCGTTGTGTTACGAAATTCTTGAGCATTGCAAATGACTGTGTGGAAGTAGCCTTCTGGAGAAGATACAAAGTTTGCATAGTACATAAGGACGGTTCGAGGTAGGTTGTCCCATCCCCAAATGCAATAGTCGATAAAAGAACGAGAAAGTGCCATCCAAGCAGAACCTGACAGAAATGATATATCAAGATAATTGTGGACATTTACTGAGTTAGCTTAAAAACATTTTTCAGATAATGAATACATTTCCTGATTAATGCAGCATGCAATGCTTATGATCATACAACAGCTAATTCAAGATATAATCTACTATTTCATGAGAACTTTTAGACATTTATACTGCAAACTACTTTTGTTTTATTACAGCTAAAGGATACTAAATTAGAATATATTTTCACTACTGCAAAAAATTTCTATACAACCAACTATATGATTGATCAAATTATCGAAAACATTATGATGAACGTTATGCAAAAGCATCGGAAGTCAACAATTATAAACATCATAAAAGTTTAATGAAACTACAACTTACAAGTCACACATAACATACATGCACTGTTTAGGCATCTGAAGTTAATAGGAACAATAAATCTATATTCCATATGATTTTGCCTTAAATTGTTGTTTAGAAAGTTTCAAAGAACAGAATTACTTGAGCCGACTTCTATGTTCATTATTATAAAATGTTCTACACAAAAAGTAAATAAAAAGATATAGCATCTACAGCTAGAAACATGAACTAGAACAAAAATAATGCAGTATTTGGTTGCGGGAAGACTATTTTAGGCTAAGAAGCAGTTTTGGTTTCTAGTTTCTCATCAAAGGGATGACAAACTTCAAGTATTTTCTAGCATTCAGTGTCAACTATTAGCCATCCAATATGAAATTTAAATTAAAAATAAAAAATAAACCACACTCGAAATGTAATAAAACCTCTAGTGAAAGTCAAAGAGAAACTAGATCGGGTTCGAAGGAAACTTGAATGAGCTCACTGCTTAACTTTTCATTCTAGAAAAGAGTGAACACAGCAGAAAATGTACAAGATGCACACCTGGCACATGTTTATACTTGAAAACTTCCAATTTCTATGTTTAAAGGGGAAGCGAGAGAGTTGGCAAGTAACCATGTGTTTCACTGTCTAATTGACAGGAGCAAGTCAAGAGCATCCGGATCAAAAACATTTTTCATGGCTATTTGGGAACAGAGAAATAATATAAGTACAAATAAATTAGTGTCCTGACAGAAACTTCTGCTTATTGCACCGGTTTTCCTTAACGTTTCTCACTAACAATCCCCTGTGCTAAGCAGCAAATCTTTTTCTCATACCTATCTATTCCATATGCTGCAAGCCTGCAAATAGCTACTTAAACAAGGGAAGCAGTGTAGGCATGTCATTGTACTCTCTATATATGACACATCCATTGGATCAGGTATTCCAAAATATCTTGTCTTAATATGAGAATCACTAAAAGCAAAATAATCACATCCATACGCTGCTTATACACAATCAGAAAGCTGAGAGAACATGATAGGGGACGTTGTTTGTTCTCCACAGTCCAACCAGTCGACCTCAATTCAAATCAAACCTCGGTCAAATCTACTTTTCTTGGAAAACCTTGATTTATGAAGTCTTTAATTTCGGAAAAATTATTAGATGTGTCTGGCTCACCAAGTGACCCATTGTCTCATCCAATAATAATTTTCCATCTCATTTTTTCCAGGGTGAATCTTCACCTCGTTCCTACATGTCATTAAATGGATGAATCTCATTGAATGAGACCATACAAATGACATGGTTAGCCGGAACCATGTAATAATTTCTCTTAATTCTGACATCTAACTTGACCACAAAAGAACAAGTGAAAATTATGTTCTAGTTTCAACCTCAATACCACTATTCTAACAATAAAATCAAATTTACTCAACAAAATATTATCCAAGTCGATTATTCAAATCTCACAGAAATCACTATATCTAACAACTATCCTCACAAGAAATGAAACACAGTTTGACCAATGCAAAGAAAAAGGGTAAGCATAGTGTCTAACTAAACACAATTTATCAAAAAATGGAAAATAAACATCACCTAAACTCCTACAACTATATACATTAGCTAAACACAAAAATATACAATTTGAAGCTTTGGGACTCTTTACCTGTAAAGAGCTTGAATGCAGTGGGCAAACTTCTCTTCTGTGTAACCCGAAACACATCAGCTTTGCTGATACTATACAATCCTGGATCTATAATGATTGGTTTAGCCCTCAGATACCTGACATTACAACAACAAAAACCCACCAACAATCAATCAGTAACTTCAAATAAAATATACACAAAAAAGGGAAATTTAAAAGGGAAAAGAAACGAACTCACTTTTTCCACCCAATATCGCTTGTATGATCAATGAAATTCAGATCCCTTGGCAAGTATGAAAACGTGTGCAACAAATCTGAAACCCAAAATCTCAAAACCAATATCAAACAGGAAAGCTAAAAAACAACACGAAGAGGGGAATAAGACAAATTGTACAAAAATTTGGATTTTTATTTCCAAAGAAATGGGTGGGGGTAATTATTTGGATGATTGAGCTCACCATCTTGGGTAACAAGGGGATAATCAGTAGCACTAAGATTAATAAACCAATCCCAATCTCCACCTTCTTTCAACAATACCGCAGCAGCATGAAGCGTATTAGCAACCATTGTCGGGCCTGTGTAAGTAACCAAATTAGCTTTCACGATCATCCTAACATTCCCAACTTTCTTAAACACTTGATGATTTTTCACAAATTTCTCCAGATTGCGTCTCTCTTTAAAGCTAGCTTCTCGATCGAGATGAACAACGTATTGATTCAACGGGTGGTACAGGGCTAAAAGAGTCCTTCTCAGCATCCGACCGTCACCGGCAGAGCCTGAAATGAGGTATGCGAAGCGGGGAGGCGGAGGGAGGGTGGAGACAGAGAGGGGTTTTAGTTGGTTCTCCACGAAAGGGGAGGAACCACCAGTTACGGCGGAGGAACGGTAGAAGAAAGTAAATGGGGAGCCGTCGAAAGATGTTAAGGTTGTTAAGAAAAGTAAAAATAAGGAAACGGCTGAGGCAATCGCTAATGGGATGATCCATTTACGCTCCTTTGAATGATTGTTGCTGTGACGAAACTGAATGTAATAGCTTCTTAATCTCTTCATTTTCTTCTCTAGTTGTTTGGATTGAAGGAAAATATTACAGAGAAAATTGAGAGGTGACCTGAGATTGTTAGATTTGCTGCTTTCAGGACTTTGGGGTGAAACTTAAGGGAAGTTTTCTTCTTCTTTGGTACATGTTAGATACGGGGAGAAAAGCATTTCGCCGTGAAGATAGGGGGATTTAGGAAAGAATATTTAAAGTATACTCTTGACCAGAGATGGCAATATGATCCGAATGGATTTAAAGAAAAAATCGATTTAAATCGGATTAAAAAGTAAGTGAGATGGATCTGATATAGATATTGTCATGATTTAATTTAAATTTAATCCGAATCTATATTTGATATGAAACTGATTTATATATAATCCAAATAAAAATATTTAAAATTTTTATATTTAAAAAATTTGAGAAATTATTTTAATTTGTTTTATATTAGATTATGATATTTGTTGAGATTTGTTTGTCGTATAAATTTAAAGGCATAAAGATAGTTTTCACCCTTAACGTTTATAATTTTTGTCATTTTGGCCCTTATTTTTTTTGGATAAATTTAGCCCTTGACCTATGTCTTTTTAACAAATAGCTCATTTCTTAACTACCATGATAACTGGACCGTTAAAAATTTAATAATGGTAACATATTATATATGTAATAATATATTTTAAATGACATATAATCTAACCTATTAAACATATACATATATATAGAATATAATTTTATTCCAGTATAAAATATAAAAAAAATTAAAATTTAAATAAATATTAAAAATTAATTAAATGCAAAACAAAAATTTACTAAATATTCTCAACCCTAACTAAACTAAAATATCTTTATAAAACCCTAAAACTTCGATTTAGATTAAAACTAAAATACCTAAATTCTAAACTAAAATAATAAAAATTCAATTTATTATTATCAAAATTCATTATCTTTGATTAACCGGTAACAAACTATACGAAATCTTTTCTTTTCAGACTATGTTCATACCTTTTTAGATAAAATTTTGATTTTATTATAGTTAAGGTTAAGAATGTTTAGTAGCCTTTTGTTTTAGATTTAATTATTTTTTTAATAAATAAAAAATTAATTTTTAATATTTTATTTAAATTTTAATTGTTTTATATTTTTAGATTGGAATAAAACTATATCTCACGTTTATGTATTTGATATACTAGATGTTAAGTCATTTAAAATATAGGCATAAAGATAATTTTAACCCTTAACATTTATAGTTTTTGTCGTTTTGGCCCTTATTCTTTTTTTGAGATAAATTTAACCCTTAACCTATATCTTTTTGACAAATATCTTATTTTTTAACTAGATTGATGACTGGACCGTTAAAAATTTAACAATGATACATATATATATGGAATATAATTTTAAGTAACATGGCATATAACCTATCAAAGGCATATATAGAATATAATTTTATTCTAATATAAAATATAAAACAATAAAAATTCAAATAAAATATTAAAAATTAATTAATTTTAAAATATAAGATTATTAAACATTCTTAACCCTAACTACGATAAAATCAAAATCTTATTCAAATTGTGTATATTTTTTAAGATGAGATTTTAATTCTATCGTAGTTAGGGTTAAGAATGTTTAATAATTTTTTTTATTTTAGAATTAATTAATTTTTAATATTTTATTTGAATTTTAATTGTTTTATATTTTATATTAGAATAAAATTATATTCCATATATATATGTATTTGGTAGGTTACATTCCATATCATTTAAAATTATATTCCATATATATATCATCGTTAAATTTTTAATGGTCCAGTCATCAAGCTAGTTAAAAAATAAGATATTTGTCAAAAAGATATAGGTTAAGGGCTAAATTTATCTCAAAAAAAGAATAAGGGCCAAAGCGACAAAAACTGTAAACGTTAAGGGTTAAAATTATCTTTATGCCTAAAATATATTATTACATATATATGACATGTCATCATTAGTAAATTTTTAACGGTTCAGTTATCATGGTAGTTAAAAAATGAGTTATTTGTTAAAAAGATAAAGGTTAAGGGCTAAATTTATCCAAAAAAAAGAATAAGAGACAAAATGACAAAAATTATAAACGTTAAGGGTGAAAACTATCTTTAAGCCAAATTTAAAAAACATTTGTTTGATAAAAATAGTTTTTCCATTTAAAGATATTTATTTGAGTTGTTACTTTAAAAAATAATTAGATTTGTACTTTTGGATTTTAGATATTTTATTGGATTATATTTGGATTTATCTAAATGGATTTAGATTCGAATTTAGATTTTTTTGAAAGACCAATTATTAATTGCATTGGACTTGGATTATATAAAGTCTGATCCAAATTCGATCCATTGTCATCTCTATTCTTAATCATTAAATATTGATCACTCAATCACTCTATTAGCATTATTGGTAGGGATGTTCATTATCGGGTACCCGAAAAATCGAGTACCCAGTTACTTCGGGTCATAAAAAGTCGGCATGTGTCTCAACCCATTTAAATCGAGTAATTTACGCAAGTCTGTATTTTACCTTATAGAATACAAATTTTAAATTCATAACCTTAACACTCTAAAATTTAAACTCTAAATTATTAATTTTAAACATTAAATTTAAATCATAAACTCTAAAACTTAAACCCTTGAACTACAACCGTAACCTTTACTTATCAAAGTTTTTCAGATTTTTTTTTCTATCTAAACGTGTACAAACGTAATAAAATTTGAGTTTTTTCTTCTAATAATTGTCATATAAAATATACATAGACA
This sequence comes from Abelmoschus esculentus, assembly GCA_035048815.1. Taxonomy (NCBI): domain Eukaryota; kingdom Viridiplantae; phylum Streptophyta; class Magnoliopsida; order Malvales; family Malvaceae; genus Abelmoschus; species Abelmoschus esculentus. The sequence continues at coordinate 1,584,559 of JAUCBN010000026.1, read as the reverse complement.
ATTCGGGGCGAAACTAGAAATTTTTATAAAAGGAACTAAAATATATTTTTTAAAATTTTTTAGATTAGTGAGACTAAAATACGGCTTTTTAATATAAATTATATTTTTTATTTTTTAACTTTATGAAATATACGAAAACAACAATTGATAGGAACCGGACCCTCAAACCCCCTAATGTTCCGCCACTGTAGACAATATGTTGGATCATACCGTGATTTCCTTTTTTAAAATCATAAATCCTAAACTTAAAGTCCTAAACCATTATTTTTAAATTCTAAATTTAAACAGTGGGCATGTAATTTAGGATTTAGGATTTCATGTTTTAAGTTTAAGATTCTAAGTTTAAGGTTCTGATTTAAAAATTTATTTTTTAAAATTGATTATGGTTGATATTTAATCTAATTATTTAAAAAATATATAATAAATAAAAATAATTTAATTAAAATTTTATTTTAAATAATTTATAAATATACATCGAGTCTTTTACATTTTTAATCTTTATTAATCAATTTAATAATGTTCAACAATATTCAGCGTTAGCGGTATTCAACGATGTTCAACGAACGTGATAAACTCAACCTAAAACTCAAAATAATATTTTCTATATTATTAAAATAAAAATTCCAAATTCAAAGAGATAAGTTTTGTTAGTAAAAAATAAATTTTGAAAATATAATTTTTTAATAATTATCAATATTTAATTTATTAATTAATTAATTTTATTACTAGGAAAGTTATTTTTTAGATAGTGTCAGAAAAATTTCTCTTAAATAAATATGAACATGAACATACTATGTAATTCTTTTAATAGTCATCGTCTATTTGTACCTACTTCAAAAATTATTCATAAAATTTTTAAATTATGAAACTTTAAACTATTTTTTTTCTTTTTGTCCCCAAATTTGGTAGTGTATTATAAAAAATTATTATATAGATATGTTCTCGATTTAATTTATTTTTATAACGTTATAATTAAGTAGCTTTTAATTTTATTAGTGGATATAACGTCTTATCTTATTAAATTCATAAATATAATAAAAATTAATAGATATTAAAATTCAATTTTAGATTATTAACCACTTTTTTTTTAAATGATTCGATAATAAATATTGTGATAGCTTTTGAAATTAATATTGAATATGCATAAGATGAGTCTATCACGTGCATCGAAAATCGTTGGATATCGACTAATGTTGAATAACGTTGGATACTATTAAATTAACTAATAAAGTTTAAAATTTTTAAAGATATAACATATAATTAAATTATTTAAATTTTTTATTTAAATAAATTATTTATATATATTATATATTTTAAATTTTGAAATAAATTATTTAAATTATTTTTTAAATTAAAAAAAACTTAAATCCAAAACCTAAAACCCTAAACTCAAGGCTAAAAATATTAAACTTTAAACCCTAAACCCAAAATACTAAATCAAGCAACCCTAAAACCCAAAACAATTAAACTGTATACCCTAAAATCTAAAACCACAAACCTAAACCCTAAAACACAAAATTTTGTGCTCTAAAAATTTAAACCCTAAACTTGAAACCTAAAACTACTTTAGGATTTATGACTCTAGGATTTTAAGTTTAGAGTTTAGGGATTTTGGTTGTTTTAGGGTTTAAGATTTAAAGGTTTGGTTTTAGTATTTAGGGTTTAATGTTTTTAGGATTTGGGTTTTAAGATTTTATATTTTAGGGTTTAGAATTTATGATTCTTTATTTTTTAAATTAATTAAGATTGATATTTTATTCAATTATTTGAAAAATATATATAATGTAGAAAATAATTTAATAAAAATATCTTAAATAATTTATAATTATTTGTTGAGTCCTTAAAATTTTTAATCTTTATTAAATAAATTAATAATGTTTAATAATATTTAACGTTAATAATATCCAAACGATATTCAATGTCTGTCGTAGAATTTTTCATGTGTAATAATTTTCTTTCATACATTAGTCTATAAATTGTAAACTAAGTTCAATGCGTGGACTGCTAAGAAGGGATAGTCTTCCATTAATTTGGTACACTTTTAGACAAGAGAGTGGAATTTGAAGCAGTCAAAACTAAGAAACCAATGATTTGTTGGTCCATAATGTAATAAGTTCATAGATTTTTTTCCAAATTAATTCATGGGGAAATTCCAATAAAAAATTAAAGTAAATTAATAGTCATTACATTAAAAAAATTAATATATTTTTCTTCCTAAATTATATTATTTTTTTAATTTATGTCTTAAATTTTTGAACTTATTATATTCCTTAAACTTTACGAAATTGGACCAAAAGCACCCTTATCGAGGGTAACTTGGGAAAATTGATATAATTTACGGTGACACTTTGATAACAGCGTAAAGTATAGGGGACAAAAATTGATATAATTTAAGTGATAAATTGAGAAAATAAATATAATTTAAGGGGAAAGTATATTAAACTTTAAAAATAATAACAAAAATTACAAAATAATTATTTAATTATCAAACTATTATAAAATAATCATCAGACAATAGACATTATAAAATAATGTAACAAATTATTTAGTTTAATAACTATTTTATAACAATTAGAAAAAATTAATGACTATTTCATTGTATTTGAAAGTACAATGACCAAAACGATATTCTTTCAGGGTTTAGTGATTAGTAGTGTACTTTACCAAATAAAAAATTTAATGTTTTTGCAAGCGTTAATCATTTTAGTTGAAATTTAAGTCTAAGTAGAGTTGATCGTACCGCAAGAATGAAAAAAATATTTTATACGAAATTCATAATTATATTATATTATATATTTATTGTTGTATTTACAAGGTTAATCATAAATTAAATTCTTAAATATATATTTTATATCATATATTTTTAAATTTTTATTTATTTATTTTTCGCTACGAAGTTTGTACTTGTATTTTAACTTTATTTATTGTTCCATACTTTTATTAATAGTTGTCATTCTAAAATTTATATTTTATCAATTTAATCTTAATTTAAAATCTTTAATTTTTTTTCTCGTGTCTTTATTTGTGTTTCTGTTTTAAATTAGAGATTAGGGTTTAAGATTAAAAGTTGTGGTTAGGATTTAAAGAATTAACGGTAGGGTGTATTTTCTAGAGTGTAGGATTTAGGGTTTAGAATATAGAAAATAAGGGTTAGAGTTTAAGATTTAATTTTTAAATTTTTTTCAACGGAAACATAAAAAAGTACATGATAAAGAGGTAGATGATTTTTACTCGTTTGAGATAACCATACAAGTTGCAGTGGGTAAAAATCTTCTGCCTATCATGCCTCTATTCATATCTCCTATTGAAAATTTGTAGAAAAATTGAATTTTAAACCCTAATCCTTGTTTTTTATATCTTAAATATTAAACTCTATAGCTTAAAAACCATACCTTACCACCAATTCCCTAAACCTAACCACAACCCCTTACTTTGAATCTTAAACCTTATACCCTAAAAATACACCCTATCATCAACTTCCTAAACCTAACCACAACCCTTAACTTTGAATCTTAAACTCTAAACCTTTAATTTAAAACGGATACATGAAAAAGAGAGAAGATTTTCACACAGCTGCAGTTAGATCAAAGGTTATATAGCAAGGGAGACGTGAGTAATGTGTCTTTCATTCCTCAAGAAGGTTTTCATCAACTGCCGAAGGTTTCATAGTGTAAGACTACAACATCAGCGGTAATGGTGGTAAGCTCCAATGTCTTTAGTTAATGCTTAAATTCAATCCAAACTTTTTTAGTACATGTATTATCTTGTTCCAATGGCAGCAAAGCTATTTCTTTCGACCTCAGACTAAATGATTTGTGTCAAGTCGAGTCGAGCTTTGCTCGCTTATAATCTCAGTCTCACGGTCAACACCATCCCGGCCTGTAAGTTGTTCACTTTGGCCGAACAAAGTGAATTTTCCTTTCAACCTCATGCAAACGGTATCGATCTCACAGTGAACATTTAGTAGATAACCGATATGGGATTCATGGCTCAGAATCTGTTGCATGCATGTGTAACTGACGTTATGAATTCATCTTTTTCAGGAACCTCTAGCTATAAAGATTAAAGAGAAAATATAATAATATTACAAGAAGAACCTGCAAACCAGTAGACTAATCATATATTCTCTAAAACTATTAAAGTGGACAAAGAATAAATATGATTATATAAACAAATGGTTAAAAATCCAACTAAATTAATTGGATTAAAGATAACTAGTTGACGGACTTATACTCATAACTCAAGGTAATTTATATTCTATGAACGAACAAGATCTAACTCAAAAAATAATATACGCTCAAATTCACATTTTAGTCCATCTCCAATAGTTCCAAAATTAATGTCATTGAATGTATTGCTACCATAACCATCAATTTCCTTCTTCTCCTTCTCCTTCTCCTTCGAGCGATTAGAACATTCACCCGACACAGTGCATTTAATCAAAAGAACTAACAAGAGTGCTTTCTTCAAGGCTGGCACACTGATAATATGTTCACCCGACACAGTGCATTTAATCAAAAGAACTAACAAGAGTGCTTTCTTCAAGGCTGGCACACTGATAATTTTATTTATAATTTATTGTGGATAACAAAATCAGAAGGGGATGTAGCTCAGATGGTAGAGTGCTCGCTTAGCATGCGAGAGGTACGGGGATCGATACCCCGCATCTCCATTTTCTGTTATTTTTATTGTTACAAACAAAGCTGGTTTCAACTCTAGCTCAGACTTTCTGGCCTCTAAGCTTTTAAAACATTTTTTTTCTTTCTTTCTTTTTTTTTCCTATCATTTAGGAGTGTCAAGTGAATCGGAGACAAAGGAGTCACCATTGTTTCATCTGAGTTTATTCAAGTGAAATGGAGACAAAGGATTCACCATTGTGTAAAGGTGATAAGATTTCATCTGCGGCAACTGGTTCAGCCTATGAAGTTTTGGATGTTGGGATCATGCATCCTGAGCTTACTTCCCACTGGAGTCCTTCTAAGTGGACAAGTTGTATATGTGGTGACTGCCATGTGTTCCACAAAAGAGGCACGTAGTGGATTTGGGGATACACTATATCACACTCGGACGACTGTAGAACCCGCCCCCTTCATGGTATACATGAAGCTTTGTTTCATCTTTTTGGGTTTTTTACACCCTCTTCTTATTTTCCATGCTTCTAAATTGCAGGTTTCAAACCCCAAAACAGTTGGTATTTTCTGGTCTCTACCCCATGCTATAGAGAGATTAACGTGCAATGATGCCAGCGTCTGTCTCTATTACTAAGGAGGGTAGCACCGCCCTTGGACTGGGTTTTAGGTGTGCTGTCTTATGTCTTATGACTTCATCTCAAAGTACCAATAGTTTAATAGTTTTCTTCTACTATTTACTTATGGACAATTGCTTTGTTATAAGTCCTGTATTCCTTCTGCAGGTGTGGATTCTTAGTTTTACTTCACATGGATGTTATTCATCAAACACTTAACATCTTTCTTATGTAGTAAAGTAGAAGTTCAGACTCTCAAATCCCAAGAAATGAGTTACAATCTCTGTGGGGCCTGTTAATACCCTCTGCTCGGAGAGGAGAGGCCAGCACCAGGAATCCTCATTTATAGACAGTTGGTTTATACCCTTATGGTTTCTTTGACTGATGAAGACTACTATCGACTTGAATTCACATTTTTAGTCCAGCTCTATTCTATAATACTTCCAAAGTTAAGGACGTTGAATTGATTGTGATCATACACATCATTTTCCATCACCTCCTTCCGGTGACGACAACATTTGGATGAAACAGTGCATTGATGTATTGAGTTTACAAATATATTTTATTTCGGATAATGAATACAACAGGGGATGTAGCTCAGATGGTAGAGCGCTCGTTTAGCATGCTTTTAAAACGTGTTTTTTTTTTTCTTTCTATCATTTAGGGTTACCAAGTGAAATGCAGACAAAGGATCCGTCATTGTTTTACCTGAGTTTCTTGTCTGAAACGCACATTCCTTTTTGTATTTTGTTTTGAACAATGATTGTACTACTGCTACGCAATCACATTTATAAAGAAAAAAAAGAACATTTCATTGCTCTATCAGCTTTTGAAGAGGACATATAACACTCAACCTAGTCAATACTCTAAGACTCACTACTGGGTGAACAAAACATTACAAGACAATTCAAACTACACTACCAAATCTTGTCATTTTTGTTAAACATTTCTTAGGAACTATACATTTTATGGACCTCAAACAGCTGCCCTTCTTACCTTCCTTGCCCTTGGTGTTTCTGGTGGTGGTGGTGGGAAACGACCATCATGGACAAAATACAACAAGTAGAGGAAATAACTCACAAAAACAAAAACAACAAACACCAAAACAGCTGCGACAGACTCATCATGGCCATGGCTGTACATCTGGTAAGAGAAGCCAAAGAACGCAGCACTCCATAAAACACAGAGCAAAGATTTAAGGAAAAACTTCTTACCTGAAGTATCCATCGGAGATAAATCTTCCAGTTCTTGTTGGCAATGGACAGCAAAGACATTACAAAAGTAAACAAAAGCTATGAAATACGCCATGGAATACTCACCATCGGCGTATGTACGGTAGATTAAGACCGGGAAGGAGTAGCGGAATGTGGGATAAAAGAAGGCCATGGCTCCCTGCACTTTTTGTTCAAAGTTATATGGAAATTTTGAGATGGGTGAGGAATATGGGGATATATGGTTGTAGGGTTACACCAAACACAACCATTCTCTCTCTCTATATATACTCAGGATGAGGAAGTGTTTGGTTGCTGGGAAACGCAAAGGAATTAGAGGGAAAATGCTTGTGAAACTTTGACTGAGGAGAGAACGAGCTTTACTATAATGGGTGAGTACAGCTTTAATAAATGAATATATGAGAAATATTTTTATTGGTTATCTTTTTCTACGGTACAGGAGAAATTTTTCAAGGAGGGTAGTTTTTCAATTGAATCGAATAAAAGAATTTGAGTTATTCAATTTGATATATCATGTTTTATAATTTAAATTTTATTTAAAAAATTTTCATTGAGTTTTTATACAAATTTAATTATAATTATTACTCATCATGTATAATTTGATTCCAACTCAAAATAAGGTGGAGTCAAAACAATTTAGGTCTGGTTCAATTAATTATTACTCAAAACAATTTAGGTCTAGTTCAATTAATTATCAGGTTAATTAAGAATCAGATTAACAATATATCAGATCTTAATCACTTAATTTTATCAGGTTAAGTTCAAATCAAGACATTTTAAGTATCATATTAAATTCAGGTTGGATCACGTGGATTTCGAATGAGATTCAGATTGGATAATATTAGTTTTGAATGAAGTTCAGATAAGATCTTTCGGTATTAGGTTCGAGTAACATTTGAGTAAGCTTATTATTAGAATCAAGTCATGATAGAGTTATTTGATGAAATAACGGTTCTACTTTCATGATAAACGATTTATAGTATTAACGTTTTTTTTAAGTCATGCTGAATTATTAATTTGTGACATTTAGTTATTTCTTTTATCTTACTCAGTTTTAGAAAGAAATAAGATTATGCAATAGATGTGTTATAAAATATTTAAAATAATTATTTTATTATTGAAAAATTAAAGTTTATTCCCTTAGAAAACTAAAAAGATGGTAGAAAGAAAATGCGTCTAATAAAAGTAATTGAGTTTTTCAGTGAGACGATTTAAATTGGATAATTATAATATACAAACGATAAATTTCATAAGATAAAGAGATAAGATTCAACTGATATACATAGAATCAAAAGAACTAACCAGAAGGTTTTCCTGATCATGTATATGTTATTCATATATAGAAATCAAAACCAAAAGGCACTGTAGCTCATATGGTAGAGTGCTTGCTTAGCATGCAAGAGGTATGGGGATTGATACCCTGCATCTCCAATTTTCTTTTCACTATTTTTGTTTTGAACTTGGAACAACAAAGCAAGTACGAACATCTTGTAAGGAATTGCTATCTGCTGCTACCTGTTAAATGTCATTGTACTCAGATGCTGGGTTTGTTTGTTTGTTTTTGAAAATTTCACGTCTTTCTTTCTGATACTAAACTCTGCTCTGGGTTCATGCCATGATGCTGTTTCATTTGAATTTTGAGCAACCTATATCATGTACTGAGTTTATTGCTTCAAAGTAGGGGGAGCCTTATTACCTTGAAGTAATTCATTTCTGTACGTGATTATCAGATTTTGATTGTTGCACACAACAAATCGGACTTGAAGCATCGAGTTCATGCAGTATTTGATAAGTTTGAGGAGCGGAGATTGTGATCACTTGCAAACATATGATATCAGGTAAATACAAGATGTATGAAATTTCGTCGAGTTGGTCCCTTTTATGTTGAATGAAATCGATAACGTTCTTGGATATATGTATATGTATATATTGACGAATCTGCAGTAAGTTCCTGATGGACTAAAGGAGAGCTCGGAGGTCCATGGCAATTTGTTGGCCTGAGTTCGTTGTTCGATCCGCCTAGACATGATATGGAGGGCATTGATTCTTGGAGTGGGTGTGAAAATGATCTCATGTGCATGTCAAACTATTTTGATATACTCAGTGGATGATTTTACTTGTTGGAGTATGTTCTTATGGATTTAATAACCTTTAGGTGATCAACTGCCGATAGCAAAGGGAACTGGACCCGTCCGGAATGGGAACCAACATGTATTCTTCAGCAGCTTTGGTAGGACTTGTGACAAAACAAAGAAGGGTCTGTTGCAGCATTGCCGGTCGATGTTTGGAGGCAGTCGTGGTGCTCAATTAGGTTATAGAATACACTTTTTGTTGTTGTTGCTTGCTCATGTGGCTTTCAAATTGTTGATGCAAAGCACAAGAACGAGATCGTGAAGCGCTTGCAAGCCAAGAAACACATATGTGGAAATTGGAATGACCGATGATGGGGTCAATGATGCTCCTGCTCTTAAGAAGGCTGACATTGGCATAGCAGTGGACTGGCAGATGCAGCTAGTAGTGCCTCAGACATCGTCTTGATTGAACTCGGTCTTAGTGTGATAGTGTCATTATCTGTGACGTACTAACCAGTAACCAGTCGAGTAAGATGAAAAATTACAGTGAATCTAGACGATTGCCTATGCATACAATCAAAACTTGATCAACATTGTTGACTAATTAAGCCATTGGATTTGTTTCATTTTCACAGATATACAGTCTTCATCACAATCCGTAAAACAACTATCTGATTTCATGTCGACTTAACTCATAACAAGAGTGTCGCAAGATTGAACGAGGAGAATATCACATCTAAGAAGGATGAAAAACATGGACATCCTTCCTGTTTAGAACAATAGCCTGTAATTTATAAATAAACAGCATACTGGGGATGTAGCTCAAATGGTAGAATTTACTTAGGATGCAAGAAGAACGGATGATACCCTGCATCTTCATTCTTCGCTTTCTTTCTTACTTTTAAACTACAAGCAAAGCTACGATCGGATCAAATCCTCTTGCTTTGCGCTGCTACAGCCAAGTAGGCTACGACCCGAAGATATATCATATATGGTTGCACTGCGATTTCTTCGTAAGCCAAAAATGCCAATCTCCACAGCTAATGTCTGCAAAACATATATAGAGATTAAAGGGTTTCACAATTCAACAGTGTCTTCGTAGGCATTAGGTTCTTGTGGTGTGTACAGGGGATATAAAATTGAAAATAACAATAGGTTGAATACTCGAATCGAACTAAAAGATTAATCAATCACTAATTAAAACAGTTTCTAAGCATTACAATTTACAATGCCGATCAAAGAGAAAGAATTACCAGGAAAGTCAGGGTTTCAGCAAAAATGTATTACCTTGAGGTACAACAATGGCGATGAAGTTAAAGAAACGCAGGAAATAACAATATATAGATCGAAAACTCGAATCGAACAAGAAGATTAATCAATCACTAATTACAACCGTTTCTAAGCATTACAGTTCCGATCAAAGAGAGAATTACCGGGAAAGTCGAGAGTTTCAGCAGAAATGTATACAACAATGACGATGAAGTTACAGAATCGCAGGCAATAACAATAGCAGTAGTAAATTAAGCGTTGAACAAAAACCAAACACCAATAAGCAAATATATAATCTAAACTGGCAAAGATAAAGAATCCCTCACTGTATTTCTGCAAGTGAACTCATGATCTGCTCCTCGTGGACGCCCGTTTCACATTACTTCCTTTGTTCTTCACAAATATCACAATAAAACACAAGATCTGGATCGGAGTAATGGAATCTGTGTTTCCTTTCCTCCATGGTGTAGTTATTGCGATATCTGCGAAGGAAAAAGGAACAAACGTGAGTGATGAAGGCTTACCGAATCGAATCGATCACCATGTTTCTTGCTGATTCGACCAAACTCCGCCGTCTGCATTTTGTGATTTCTTCACGTTTCTAACTGACTTTGCCATGCCCTAATTATTTTCCCTCAAACCAATCATCTTTTCAGCCCATTTATTACTGTCTACCACCTCCAAACCCTTCACCAGACCCCAGGGCCATAGAGACATTGACTAAAAGAATATTAATATTTTATGGATTTAATAATTGAAAATAGTTTAAAATTTATGATCTAATTAATAGAATTTAAAAATTGAGATTTGAGTATTAAAATTGTATGATTAAAATTAAAATTTTAATTAAAAAAATTAAATTTTTAGATTTGTAAAATATTTTTTTTTGTCTTGGACTTTCTAGTTAAATTTAAATATGTGCTTATTATTATTATTATTATTATTTATAATTGAATTATGATATTAAGCGTTTTATCAACGCGTCTTATCGTTATATGTATTTTTATATTAGTATTGATAGTTTAAATATTTTAGATCCTGTGTAATTTATTAAATTATGACCCTTAAAAGTAATTGTTCATAACCCTCATTAATTTTAAAATTTTGGTCTTTAGAAGCATTTGTCCTTAGGTCCCTGTGTGATCGTTCTTATTGCATTTGTTCAGAACCTCATTGATTCTACAGAAGTAATAATAAAAAAAAATATCAATAAGATCTTATAATTAATTATCACATTTAAAAAATAATTATAACGTTTTAACAATTATAATTTATCTTTTTTAATAACATTTTTAAAATTTTAAAAATAAATTTTAAAATTAACATAATCTAATAAATATAATTTATCAAAATTTCCCTTAAAAGTAATTGCTCATAACCCTCATTAATTTTAAAATTTTGGTCTTTAGAAGCATTTGTCCTTAGGTCCCTGTGTGATCGTTCTTATTGCATTTGTTCAGAACCTCATTGATTCTACAGAAGTAATAATAAAAAAAAATATCAATAAGATCTTATAATTAATTATCACATTTAAAAAATAATTATAACGTTTTAACAATTATAATTTATCTTTTTTAATAACATTTTTAAAATTTTAAAAATAAATTTTAAAATTAACATAATCTAATAAATATAATTTATCAAAATTTTAAGATTTTTTTTAATAACCCTATACGATGTGGGATTTTCATGGGTCCAAAACCCTATTGTTTAAGGTTTTGCAACAGTCTCCTTTCTAGTACTTAACGGTTACATTATTGTCCATTAAAAGTTGCTCAATGAGTTAATTAAAATTGTTTTAAAATTTTAATAATTTAATTAATAAAATTTATAATTTAATTATTAAAATAAAATAAAATCAGTAACTTTAAAATTAATTTACCCTTTTCATTGAAGAAAGTCTATAATTGTATAATTCTCTTTTCTAAAGAACTAGTCAAGTTGATTTAAACAAAACAAGTACGGATCACTATGGTTGACATTTTTATTTTTTTAAGAGATTTGACATTTTTTATAACACACTGCTGATTAAATGATTTTTCACAATAAATTCTTAATTTTTAAAGTAAAAATAGAGATTTAAATTTTATTATTGTGAGTTAAATAAATTATATTATAATAATTATTTTTATATTAATTTTTTATAATATTTATATTAATTAATTAATTATTAATAATTATATAAAAAACTATTATTATGTACTTCAAGTATACTTTATCACAAATAAATAATTCCTTCAATTAAAACCTAATAAATGGATTGAACATATATACCTAATAGACCAAGCATCCGATCTTAAAGGAATATTTTTTTATATATACGTTAATATTTAATATATTGACGGATTAATTTAGATTATATATTATAAGAGTTTATTACGAGGATAATTCTTTTAATTTAATTTATTTATTTTAATAAAAAATATAGATTTTTATCGATAAAAATAGTGTTTTTAACCATTTTAAAGGTATACGCTACATATACATACATACCCATTCTTTACTTCTTTTGTTTTTTATTATCAGAACCAAATACAGAAGCACTATTGAAAACAGAAAACGGGGACGGCGACGGCGACGGCGACGGAGAAGGTTGAGGTGAACTTCCTATATGAGAACTGGAAGACGTAAATCCCTTAAAGTAGCTTGATGAATCCTTTAAACTTTGCGAAATGGCCGCCTGCATCAGATTCTGATCAAAACTTTCGGCTGGTTGATTAGCTTGATCCACCGATGAAATGGCAGTCGATATCAATGATCGGAAACTCGGGTCCGACGTGATTGCCTTGGTTAACGTCTGATAAAACTGGTCATTGCCCCAACCAGACGGTAAAACGTCGGCCACCGGTGAAGAAAAGTTGAGATTCGCCGAAGGAAATCTGGGTGTTGAAGGGAAGTCGGTGAGGAACCTGTTGGGGATATAATTAGACGACGCCGGAGATCCAGTTAGGTCTATAGTAATCGTCGGGAACGAAGGTGGTCTCGAGTTATCATGCAGGCTGCTGCTGAAACTGAGTCTGTTGAGTTCAACGGCGGAACTTAGGCCTGGTTGAGATGTCGAAGAGCCCGATAACAGCATGGAAGCGGCCGCCGAGGTGGTGGAAGCCATGGAGGTGGCTGATAGCGGAAGTGGGTGGTTGTGGTTTCCTTCATAAGTTGTGATTAAGATCGAGATATCCTCAACACTTCTTTGCACCTGTTTTCTTACAGGACACCCTGGTGCAACCGTGCAACGGTAGTAAGATCTCGGACATGGATTTCCTTTTGATATTTTTTGTCCGTATTTCCTCCATTGGCAACCATCATACATCTATAAAGAAAGAAATGAATCAAATAAAACAAGATTCCGCCGTAACCAAAAGCTTGAAAACTTTCTAAGTTAGCAATATATAGTAGGGGATTCAAATACAGTCTAGAAGCTGCACCGTCCGAAATATTTATTGTAAAAAATAATGGTCTACTATATCTCAATAACAGTCAATATATCTGAAATCGAGATAAAATATCACGATCAAAAATACTATCGGAACGGCAATATATATATATACTAACCGTTAGTGCTTCACATCTGGTTCTTACAGAAACCCTAGCTCTCTTTGCTTGACTTTTATCTGCTGCTGCCTCTTCATGATCTCCTGTTGCTGTCTTTTGAACTTTTCTTGGTGTTTGCCATGTTTCTCCTGCATCATCATCTTCTTCCTTGGGTAATCCCAGAGTTAGATCGCCATTGATGTTTGTTGTTGTCCTCTTTTGATCATCTTTTTTGGAAGCAGTTGGACTTGTTCCAAGGGAAAGTGAAACAAGTTCAGATTCTTCTGCAATTTCAATGGAAGATCCCTGTTGATGCATTTCAATGAAACGCAATTGAAGAGATTTGTAATTCTCCTGGATTTGCTTGATCATCGTCTTCAACCTCTCGTTTTCTTCCATTGCTGATTCAAGTTCTTCAAAATCCTCATGGCTTGATGATGAGTTCAGATCAGCATTTTTATGGAATTTTCTTCCAATATCAGTCTAAAACACAAATAACAAAACAATCCACCAGCAAATCCCATCAATATGTATATGTATATGTATATGTATATGTACCTGGCTAGCTTTTGGACTGCAACCATCTTCATGGCAAACAAATTGAGTAATACTTTCTGCTTGTTTACTAGCATCATTTTCCCTTGAAATTTCCATAAGTAAAACCTCCATTGATGTAGGAGAAATGAGCCCTTTCTTATAATACAACCAAAACAAAGTTCCATGGCATAAAAATGTCAACACCCCACCAACTACAAAATTATCTATTCGAATTCAAAAGATATCGATATACAAGGATAGACCTCTAAAAATTTTAAGTTTCTTTATATTTTTTATAAATCTTTATATTTTTAATGATAATCTAGGTCAATTTAGGTTAATAATGAAGTTAGGAAAAAATTAAGGAAATAAGTGTGTTTCAAAAATATTTGAGAGAATAGGCCAAAAGGATTCGTGTTCTTTGGACCTCGCATGCACACTATTGATTTCAGTTCAATCCAACGGCCAACTAGACCTCTCCACCTGCAGATGGTGAGGTCCAAACACCTCTGGTGGCAAGGTCCAAACAACACCGTAGATTTTGGCCTATTTCCCCAAAATTATTCCAAATTCACATATTTCCCTAAATATAATTTTAAACACCGTTATTTCCCTAAATTTCCCGATAATCTAATTATGCACCTACTAAACTCTTGTAATTTTGCACCCTTTACACCCTTATAGGAAAATTTTGGGTCCGTCCCTGTCGATATAGTAACCGATCCATATTAATCGATTAATGAACCAAATATTTGTAATTATACCCAAAAATGTCAACACCCCATCTCTAAGATAATAAGTAAATCATTTGAGAAGAATTCAACTTCAACGTTTTACATTTTAGGGATTAATGATTGATAAAATGAAGAAATAGAGCTAAGATTGCGGCCGAACCCTAATATTATATGCGTACAGATCGATCGTTGAAACTTCCTTTTGGAAGACTCAGATCCTTTGGGGACGTCACATGGGGTTAAGAGTCAAAGTCTGGGCATTGATTTTGAGCAATGAGGTTTCAAGGAAAGGTCAGTATCAAGTTTTCAACGGTTTGTTGGGTGGGTATTGGCCAGTGGTTTTCATTGTCAAGCGCCAGGGCTGGTCAATGCAGACGCTTGTTTCACACGGATTCAGACTGCTGCAATATCTAGGGTTTTGATAATTAAGTTCAGGATGATTATGCATGTGTTGACTATATACTTGATAAATTTAATAGATCTATTTTTTAGTGTCTTGATTTATGTTTTCGTATTAAAAAGTTAAATTTGGAATTTAACTTTAATGTTAGGTTTAAGGTTTAGGTTTTTAGTTTTAAGGTTTTAGGACGAAGAGTTAAAGTTTAGATTTTGTTTGGGATATGAACAAGACACTCAAAAGGGTAAGAGATTTTTGTTCGGTAAAATTTTAAAATATTCGCCAAGTTCAGACCGTCGATCTCTTCTGACAATTAGACTTTAAAATTGATTGTGTAACACCCTCAACCCAGATGTTATATTTGAGCTTCAAGTACAACTCGTTATCGTAAAATTTTTAACCTGATTTAACCCACACTCATTTTCATAAAATTCACCAAGTTTAAATATTTCAACATAAATAAATATTTTTTTTGAAAAAGGTAATGGTGACTTTATTAAAAATGTTCATCATAAGAACTAACAAAGTCAAGATAGAAGATACACATGTCAACGACGAACAAACTAAAATAAATAAACTAAAACAACAACCTTTTTTAGGAGACGATCTTTAACCGGAGAAGAGTGTAGACAAAGATTGCCAGCAAAACCAAAACTTCCACTGCATGTCTAATTCGATATACCGAAATCATAAGAAAATGCTTAGAATTGCAGTGAAAGGAATGAGCCATCAAACATTCAAAAATAACTTGTGCAGATGACAACTTGAAGAAGACTTTCGGGTGGATAGGACCACCAACGATCTTTAACAGATATATTCTCTATTTGTGGGGGCTTCTTCGATCTAGATAGTCAATGAAGATAAACTTAGACCATGATAAGCCAATTGGTGAACTGCCTTATTACAAATCCTCGTGGTATGTTGAAATATAATTTGCTCAAAGTTCTTTAAATTATCTTTGATGTCTGAAATTATCATGCCAATAAGAGATTTGTCTCAATTTGGTGAAAGGAGCTTTTTGATAATTGTGAGAGAATCCCCTTTGATAACTGCTTTTTTTAAGAACAATTCCCGAGCTAGGTTGATAGCTTGTTTGCATGCATGTGCTTCTACTATACATGGGTCAAAAATATGACAGTTTGGTACAGTAGCAGCACCCATTATAAAACCGTTGTGATCACGAAAAATAATTCTTGAAATTTGTTGAGTTGATCGGTATTGGATAATGGCCAAGAGTGGGGGTGAATTGGATATTAAAAATTTGTAGGAGAGATTTGGTGAAAATAGAAAAAATTGAAGAACACAAAGAGTTATAGTGGTTCAAGCTTCGAACAAGCTCTACTCCACTACCTTAGCTCCCACTAAGGATTTTGAAAGCAATTCACTATTGAATTCAGCCTTTTTCTAGGTTCAAGGGATAACCTTTACAAACAAATCAATTTTCTACCCAAAATTGATTTTACCACTCACAAGGTTTACAAAAAGGTTAAGTTGGCTAAAAGGATTCTTCTCACAAGAAATAATAGCCCTTGATACAAGTAAACTCTCCCCAAACTTAAATTACAACAAATCAAAAAGAAAAGTACAAGTTGGGAGGACAAGGTATTCAATAAAGTGCTTTGAGTTGGATTTTTGAGCTTGAATGTTGCTTGATGTTCTTTCTTGTTGATATGCTTTTGAAAATGCTTCTTTTTATACCTTCTCATTGATTTCTAACCGTTGAAGTTGTTGGGAAAGTAAATATGAACGTTGGAGCTTCATCTTTCCATCATAAATGCACTCTGCAGCAGGTGGTATCGAAACACGGGGTACCTGTTTCGAAATAAGCCAAGAAGAGAAAAAGCCGTTGTGCATTTAATAGGGGTGTATCGATACCTGTTTCGATACAAAAACTTTATGTGATGCCCGATATCGAACCTTGTTTCGATACAGGCTAACCATCATTCAAAAAATTAACTAACACCAACGGTTGACTTATTTGAATCAAAAACTAGCTGTTGGGGATTAAGGGTGTATCGATACCTGTATCGATACCAGGAGTCATATTTTAAAAAATTAAAAAATAATTTGAAAATTAACCAATATGTTTCGATACAAGTATCGAAACATGGGTTGGCAGAAAGTTTTGGTATCGAACCTTGTTTCGATACTTGTTTTTGATCTCAAGAACAAGCCTTGAAAAATTCCCAGGTGTATCGATACCTATCCTTATGATATCGATACCCTCGTGTAAAAAGGACTTGTAAGAATATTTTAAAGTTCTTGGTTTTGACTTAGAGATCAAGTTTTGACTTAAGGACCAGAAAATTATTTCAAAATTAGTCCTTACATTTATTTGTTATATCAAAATCAATTTTAGTTTTACAATCTCCCCCTTTTTGATATAACAAAACCAAAAGGAAATTTTAAGTTTTGAAATAATTTTGGTTGAAAGACTCCCCCTTAATATGTGCCCCAAAAGAATTTAAAATCATTGATGGTTTCGAAAACTTAAAACGAACATTCTCCCCCTTTTTGTTAGATCAAAATCAATGAAGCATTAATAAGCATAAAGCATAATCCATAGCATATAAAAGTTCATATTAAGCATAAATGATAACAAGCAAAGCATCCAAAACATAATCCAACAAAAATAAAGATCAAAACATAGGGAAAAATAAAAGAGGTGCATAGGTTCTAATATGAATGCAACATAACTAGTCTTTAATAACTAAAAGGCAAAGCATAGATAAAGTGAGCACGATTGAGTGACGTTTCTCCAATAAGCTCTTTTAAAGATCCCACCTTGTCATAAGAGCAATCGATGTCCAAATGCAAAAAGATGGTGCTTAGAATGCACGCATATCGAAAAGATTGAACAAGGGGGGTAGCACGGTTTTGGATATGCCACACAATATTCGAGAAAACAATCCGAGCAAGGTTGGGTTGGATTTTATCACGGAAACATGTGATCCAAAAGCTATCAACTTGACGGATCCTAGAGTACCTCCCATTAGAAGGACGAATCCACCAAGAGATGAGAAGATGGAGAAAACGGTCATGTGCATCAAGGGATGTAACCGACCCGGTGAAAGTAGCAAGAGAGTCTTCATCATCATTACCCTTATCCTCAAGACCAAAAACATCAAGGAAAGTAGAGACATTAATCTTGAAAGATTTTCCCATGAGATACGATTCAATGGCTACTACTTTACTCTTGTCCAGGGATAAAATACATTTAGCATTAGTATAGAAGATAAGAACAAGAGTTGGAAAGAACTTGCCGGTATGGGTGAGAAAGCGCAAGAACTTCCACTCGACGAGTTGGTCATAGTAACGAAAAGGAAATCTATGGGACGTGATGAATTGAATGTCCACACATCTTTCCTTTTTGAGAGGATAGCTCCGGAAAAGATTGTAATTGTCCAATCTACGATCATTGTCTAGACTCTTAGCATAGACCTTATCAAAATCAACTCGTGCAACACGAGATGATGAAGAGGATCTGGCTTCGGTACGAGAACGCTTCTTTGGTGCCATGATCTAGGATTGGATTAACAAAAAATTTTGGATTAGTGAAAAATAATATGTATGCTTGCATATATATAATCCAATTCAATCCTATGGAATAATCTAACAATTCAAGGTATTTAAGGATTAAAATTTTGAAAAACCATCGAAAAACTTTTTTGAACAAAAATTTATATTCGATTAAAACAAGTTTATATTTTGAGTTAAAATCATAGGATTATTGAAACCCATAAGATAAACATTTAAAACAATCTCAAAAACTGAATTTTAACAAACTAGAATTGAACGAAATTAGAGTTTTTCGAAAATATACCTTGAGTGTAGATTATGATGAATTTAGTGATTATGAAGCACCGTTTGTTGATATGATGAAGTCTTTGATGCGTAGATCAAAATCCCTCAAAGAAATCGTGAAGAAATCTTGTTAAGAGAGGCGAAATTGATGGGATTTTAAAGGGAGGCCGGCTAGGGTTTTGGGTTTTAAAAAAAGAAAGTGTTTTAATGAGATTAAAATAAGGTTTAGAGTGTTTTAAACAACTTCCGTCCTCGTGTATCGATACTGGTATCGAAACACACTGTTTCGATACTGGTATCGAAACACACTGTTTCGATGCTAGTATCGAAACAGAGGTATCGATGCAAGCATCGATGCTTGTTCTTCTTGACAAAAACCCAGATGGGCTGATGAACAGGTATCGAAACAGGGGTTAGCTGTATCGATACCTTCGACCTTTACTTTGCATTTTGGCTACTCAAAGTACTAGAAATGAGTCTCTAAAGCCCCTAGAAGCATGCATATGATGTAATGACATGTTTATTATGCATGAAAAAATCATACTCCCCCTAGCAACATGCATGGAGTCATCAAGATACAAGATTATCATAAGCATGATTCAATTCAAGATTCAAGCAAAAATAAGCAAAAAGATGACACTTAGAAAGTCAAGATAGGCTAGTTAGACCTAACTCTCTCCTAAGGGTCCAAAAACGCTCCTTATCCAAAGGTTTAGTAAAGATGTCCGCTAATTGATTTAAGGTGTCAACAAACTCTAAAATAACATCTTTTTTAGACACATGATCTCTAATGAAATGGTGTCTAATTTCTATGTGTTTGGTTCTAGAGTATTGAATGGGGTTTTTGGTAAGACATATGGCACTAGTATTATCACACTTAAGAGGTATGGTGTCTACCTTAATGCCATAATCTAAGAGTTGTTTCTTCATCCATAGCACTTGTGCACAACAACTTCCTAGGGAAATATACTCCGCCTCGGTGGTAGATAGAGCTACACTATTTTGTTTCTTAGAGAACCAAGATATGAGCATACTACCTAGAAATTGACAAGTTCCGGAAGTACTTTTCCTATCTATCTTACAACCTCCATAATCCGCATCCGAATAGGCATGAAGATCAAAGGAAGAGGCTTTAGGATACCAAAGACCTAAACAAGGTGTGTCTCTAAGGTACCTAAAAATTCTTTTAATGGCTATAAGGTGTGATTCTCTAGGACTAGCTTGAAACCTAACACACAAGCAAACACTAAACATAATATCCGGTCTACTTGCGGTAAGGTAAAGCAAAGAACCTATCATTGATCTATATAACTTAGAATCAACACACTTACCTCCTTCATCCTTGTCAAGCTTAGTAGATGAGCTCATTGGTGTGGCTTGAGGTTTCACATTTTCCA
Source organism: Abelmoschus esculentus (assembly GCA_035048815.1). Lineage (NCBI taxonomy): Eukaryota > Viridiplantae > Streptophyta > Magnoliopsida > Malvales > Malvaceae > Abelmoschus > Abelmoschus esculentus. Next base: position 1,564,341 of record JAUCBN010000026.1, on the reverse strand, counting down.
AGCCAAACTTCTTGAGCATATCCTTGATGTATTTTGCTTGATTGATGAATGTACCATCCTTCCTTTGCTTGATTTGGAGTCCCAAGAAGAATGAGAGCTCCCCCATCATGCTCATCTCGAATTCACCTTGCATTAGCTTAGAAAATTCTTGACAATAACATTCATTAGTAGATCCAAAAATAATATCATCAACATAAATTTGAACTACTAAAATATCATTTTTAAACCTTTTTATAAAAAGTGTAGTATCCACCTTCCCTTTTTCAAAACCTTTTTCAATTAGAAAGGTTGAAAGCCTTTCATACTAAGCTCTAGGAGCTTGTTTCAAACCGTATAAAGCTTTTGTTAATTTGAAAACATGGTTTGGAAATTTTGAGTCCTCAAAACCCGGTGGTTGTTCAACATACACTTCTTCATTTATAAAACCATTTAAGAAGGCACTTTTGACATCCATTTGAAAAAGCTTGAAATCATGATAACATGCAAATGCAAGTAGCATCCTAATGGCTTCCATTCTAGCTACGGGTGCATAGGTTTCATCAAAATCTATTCCCTCCTCTTGATTGTAACCTTGAGCTACTAATCTAGCTTTATTTCTCACAATGTTACCACTCTCATCTAGTTTGTTTCTAAAAACCCATTTAGTTCTTATAGTAGACTTATTACTTGGCCTATCAACTAATGTCCATACATTACTTCTCTCAAATTGATTTAATTCATCTTGCATAGCCAAAATCCAAAAATCATCACTTAAGGCTTCTTTGATATTCTTAGGCTCTATGCATGAGATAAAAGCAAAATGATTCATTAATCTAAGAGAAGAACGAGTAGTTACCCCCTTGAATGGATCACCCAAGATTTCACCACTTTTGACATAGTTGAACTCCCTTGGGTAGCTCACTTCCCTTTCTTCAAGCTTTACATTTTCCAAAGCTTCTATTGGAGGATCTTGTGCTTCCTCATTGCTTGGAATCCCATCCACTTTTGATGCTTGTCCATCATCAATGGTTTCAATGATTCCTACATCATCATCATCACAAGAATCCTTCCTAGGAAGGAGGTTATCATCGAAAACCACATGTATAGATTCCTCTACAACTAAGGTTCTTTTGTTGAAAACTCTATAAGCCTTAGAATTTAAAGAATAACCAAGGAAAATAGCTTCATCACTTTTTTCATCAAATTTACCTAAATTGTCTTTTCCATTGTTCAAAACAAAACACTTGCACCCAAAAGGGTAAAAATAGCTAATATTAGGCTTTTTGGATTTTAAAATCTCATAAGGAGTTTTCTTTAAAATTGGCCTAATCATTACTCGATTTATGATGTAACAAGAAGTGTTTGTAGCTTCCGCCCAAAAATACTTAGGTAAATTGTTTTCACAAAGCATGGTTCTAGCCATTTCCTCTAAAGTTCTATTTTTCCTCTCAACTACCCCATTTTGTTGAGGAGTGCGAGGAGCCGAAAAATTGTGGCTAATACCATTTTCATTACAAAAATTTTCAAAACCTAAATTTTGAAATTCGGTTCCATGATCACTTCTAATATGAGAAATTTTTTGATCAAGATCATTTTGAGAAATTTTTGAAAATGTGATGAAATTTTCTAAGGCCTCATCTTTAGAACTTAAAAATAGAACCCAAGTGTATCTAGAGTAATCATCAACAATAACAAAAGCATATGATTTTCCACCCAAGCTAGTAGTCCTAATAGGTCCAAAAAGATCCATATGGATCAATTGTAACACTCTACTAGTTGAAACATCATTAATGGACTTAAAAGAAACTCTCTTTTGTTTACCCTTAGCACATGCATCACAAATTTTATCCAAAGAAAATTTTAGTTTAGGTAATCCTCTAACTAGATTTTGGGAGGCAAGTTTCTCTAAAACACTTATGCTAGCATGACCAAGTTTCCTATGCCATAACCATGCATCATTTTCATCACTAGCAACTAAGCATGCATGAGATATGTTTATGTCATCTAAATGCACCATGTAAATATTTCCTATGCGATGACCTATGAGCATTGTTCTATTTGATTCTATGTCAATAATTTTACAACCATTTTTATCAAAAGAGACATAGAAACCTTTATCACACAATTGACTAATGCTCAACAAATTATGCTTAAGACCATTAACAAGTAAGACATTTTCAATAAGAATAGAGGAGTGATTACCAATAGAGCCTATACCCTCAATTTGGCCTTTGGAGTTGTCACCAAAAGTCACTACTCCACCCTTTTTGAGCTCTAACTCCTTAAATCGTCCCTTGTCTCCGGTCATATGCCTTGAGCATCCACTATCAAGGTACCACATGTTTTGACTTGAAGCTTTGGCCTTGAAGTAATGCTCAACCTACAAACAAAAATTAGTTTTTCACTTTTGGTACCCAAATCATTTTGGGTCCATGAGAGTTAGTCTCTAAAAGCTTGGTTCCCTTAGGAATCCAAGAGGCAATGACATTCATATTATTAGAAACAATGAGTTCCTTAGGAACCCAAACACTCCTAATTTTTCTTTGTTTAAAATGCCTTTGAAAAACCTTTTGTTTGTGGTTTTGAAAATTTCTTTTGACATGGTTGGATTTTGAAGAGCTTCCTTTTTCAAAAGTTGAACTCCCAACCACTTTAATTTGTTCTTTAAGCTCATTCACCACTTTGTGGTGATTTTCACTCAAGCTTGAAACAAGGTTGTTTAAATCAACATTTTCTTTTTGAAAAAATTTTAAATCATCATTTAAATCAATAACCTTTTCTTCCAAATCCAAAATTGTTTTTGTCAAAGAATCATTTTTCATTTCTAAATCGGAAATGGTTTTCTTGCTTTTTAAAATCGATTCTTTGAACTTCAAAACCAACTCATCATACACATCTTGTAATTCATCATAAGCTTCATAAAGTTCATCATAAGTTAAATCATTACAAGATGGTTCAAGGGTTACCTTAGGCTCATCAAGAGCCATGAGACACAAATTGGCCACTTCATTGTCCTCATCGGATGATGACTCCTCATCACTCCAAGTGGCAACATGAGCTTTGTGTTTCTTCTTCTTCTCAAAACTCTTCTTTTTGTATAATGGGCAATCGGTCCTAATATGACCGGGCTTCTTACATTCATAGCAAATAATTTGATCTTTCTCTTCTTCTTTGCTCTTTGCTTTGAAGTCCCTCTTTCGTTGGAATCTTCGATTCCTATTTGCCCTCATAAGCCTTGTGAATCTTTTGGCCACCATGGCCAATTCTTCTAGCTCTTCTTCCTCACTAGTGTCCACTTCTTCTTGTGACAATGAAGCTTTAAGAGCAATTCCTTGCTTCTTTTTCTCTACTTCCCTCTTCTCTATCTTTACCTCTTCTTTCTTTTTCTCTTTTTCTCTTCCTTTCTTCATGATCTCATGGGTAAGAAGGGATCCCACAAGAGCATCTAGCTTTAAAGTCTTCAAGTCCTTGGCTTCAATGATAGTCGTCCTTTTGTTATCCCAAGACTCGGGAAGGGAGTAGATAAGTTTCCTCACGAGCTTCTCTTCCGGAATGATCTCACCAAAGCCTTTGAGACCATTGACAATCACGGAAAATCTATCGAACATTTTGGTGATGTCTTCATCCGGCTCCATCTTAAAGTTTTCATAGTTTAGGTTGAGAAGACCAATCTTTGTTTCCTTCACATCATTGGTGCCTTCATAAGTTGTCTCCAAGGAGTCCCAAACTTCCTTGGCACTTGTGCATGAAGACATCTCGGAGTAGATGTCGGGGCCTAGAGCACAAAAGAGAATGTGAAGAGCTTTATCATTGGTGAACATTCTCTTTCTTTCTTCATCGGTCATCTCGTTCCTCTTCTTAGGTACTTACCGATCTCCTTCTTGCTTCATGGGGATAGAGGGTCCATCTTCAATTATGTCCCAAAGGATATAGTCATTGGAGTTGATGAATAGTCTCATCCTATTCTTCCAATAAGGGTAGTTGTCTCTATTGAAGAAGGGTGGCTTGGTGATGGAGTGAGACTCGTTCCACGAACCGGAGGTAGAGGCCATTTGATTTTTGATGTGTAGATGATCAACAACCCTTGGATCTTCTTTGGTGGAGGTGAATCCCTTCAAAGATCTAGCTCTGATACCAATTGTTGAGTTGATCGGTATTGGATAATGGCCAAGAGTGGGGGTGAATTGGATATTAAAAATTTGTAGGAGAGATTTGGTGAAAATAGAAAAAATTGAAGAACACAAAGAGTTATAGTGGTTCAAGCTTCGAACAAGCTCTACTCCACTACCTTAGCTCCCACTAAGGATTTTGAAAGCAATTCACTATTGAATTCAGCCTTTTTCTAGGTTCAAGGGATAACCTTTACAAACAAATCAATTTTCTACCCAAAATTGATTTTACCACTCACAAGGTTTACAAAAAGGTTAAGTTGGCTAAAAGGATTCTTCTCACAAGAAATAATAGCCCTTGATACAAGCAAACTCTCCCCAAACTTAAATTACAACAAATCAAAAAGAAAAGTACAAGTTGGGAGGACAAGGTATTCAATAAAGTGCTTTGAGTTGGATTTTTGAGCTTGAATGTTGCTTGATGTTCTTTCTTGTTGATATGCTTTTGAAAATGCTTCTTTTTATACCTTCTCATTGATTTCTAACCGTTGAAGTTGTTGGGAAAGTAAATATGAACGTTGGAGCTTCATCTTTCCATCATAAATGTACTCTGCAGCAGGTGGTATCGAAACACGGGGTACCTGTTTCGAAACAAGCCAAGAAGAGAAAGAGCCGTTGTGCATTTAATAGGGGTGTATCGATACCTGTTTCGATACAAAAACTTTATGTGATGCCCGGTATCGAACCTTGTTTCGATACAGGCTAACCATCATTCAAAAAATTAACTAACACCAACGGTTGACTTATTTGAATCAAAAACTAGCCGTTGGGGATTAAGGGTGTATCGATACCTGTATCGATACCAGGAGTCATATTTTAAAAAATTAAAAAATAATTTGAAAATTAACCAATATGTTTCGATACAAGTATCGAAACATGGGTTGGCAGAAAGTTTTGGTATCGAACCTTGTTTCGATACTTGTTTTTGATCTCAAGAACAAGCCTTGAAAAATTCCCAGGTGTATCGATACCTATCCTTATGGTATCGACACCCTCGTGTAAAAAGGACTTGTAAGAATATTTTAAAGTTCTTGGTTTTGACTTAGAGATCAAGTTTTGACTTAAGGACCAGAAAATTATTTCAAAATTAGTCCTTACATTTATTTGTTATATCAAAATCAATTTTAGTTTTACAAAATTGAAGATTTTATCCTCTGATCATAAGCAACATCAAAATTAACCTTGATAATATTTTTCGTTGGTGCAGACCAACGATTACTTGAGTTCACTATTGATGGTGAAAAATAATTTGTGCCTCGGAATAGTCTCTAGCATATTCTCGAATAAGAAAAACAAAAGATGATAGATCAAAATGCTTATTCTCATGGATTACTTTTTTTCTTAAGATTCCATATTGCCCAAAGAGTAATAAATAAGAAATTTCCATCCACAATTGAGAGACTTTATATAGTTTGTGCTAACCATTGATCTATACCTTGCGCAGAGGGATCACAAGAGAGAGAGAGCGATGTTTAGTGCAGCTAGACTTTGTTGAGTAGCGACACAATGACCGATTAAGTGCTCGATCGTTTCAGAACCTTCTGAACAAAGAGGACAAGTTGAATCCACTGTTAGGCGACGAGCTGATAAATTTCCAAAAGTTAGAAGATAATTCTTTATAAATCGCCACATTGTAATTTTGACTTCATTTGGAATTGATGACTGCCATAATCTGTTATAAAATTTGCTAGAAACCAATATTTATCGACTCAAAGGGGTAGACCCATCTGAGTTGTGTAGGGGTATTCTATAACCCGACTTTACTGTATAAACACCAGTACAATTGTCTTTCCATACAAATAAGTCTTGATGTGCTCGACTGGGTAGGAGTATACATAAAATTCTCCTAGACTGTTCTGTGTTAAAAATAGATATTATAACTACCTCTTTCCAAGAGTTGAAGATTGGGTCAATTAAATCCAAAACTAGAGTGTAATTTATGTCAATATTTGTATCATGGATTCTTTCATCCCCGGTTCCGAAAGCCAAGCATCGTTCTATATATTAACAGATATACCATTACCTATTCGCCAACCCATACCTTTTTCCAACAAACCCCGAGCACTCAAAATACTTTTTCATGTATATGATGGGTGTGAGTCAAGGTTGGAATTCATAAAATTTGTGTTAGGAAAATACATTGCTTTCAAAACTCGAGCCAATAAATAGTTTGGGTTGGAAATAATACGTCATCCTTTTCTAGCAAGTAGAGCAATGTTAAACTTGCTCATATCTTCGAATCCCATTCCACTTAAAGTCTTAGGGTAGCAAAGCGATAACCAGTTCGACCAGTGAATGCCTTTTTTGGTTTTGATGTTATGCCACTAGAATTTGTTAAAGATTGACTCTAATTTTCGATAAAATGATGCCAGAAGCAAGAAGCACTACATTGCAAAAGTTGAAATGGTTTGAAGTACAGATTTTATGAAAACCTCTTTTCTTCCCATGGATAGGAAACACATGCTCTATTGATTTTATGAAATATTTGAGTATACCAACAATGATGGGTCGTAATAAAAAAAACATAAATAAATATTTAAAAACATTATATAAGAGCTTCATTTATAATACATAATAAAAAAACATCAAGCTCGCAATATGAGATCCAAAATAAGCTACAATACGATATAAGATCTTACGAATATATAGTTTAAATAATTTAAATATTGTATTAAGAACAAGTCAGTATTGAAACCTTATTCCGATGGTGTTCTAACCTGCTAACGAAACATTAATTTTAAATTTCTGCATTAACTCAATAAGTTATCCTTGTGATAACACTTAATTATCAATTAACTGCGTAATAATCTCAATATATCAATGTTATGTACAAGAATTGACGCAGAACTTTATGTTAAGAGGACGAGCTTATAAAATTTTAGGGATAAATTTATAAAATTTTAAAAGGAACAAAAATAGATTTTTAATAAAAAATACATAAAATTAAAAAAAATTATATCATATACAAATTTTAAATTTTTAAGGGGTGACCATTCCTTCCAACCCTGACCACCCCTGATTGCATATGATTGATCATTTCAGAATAATAAATTATCCTAACTGTAGAAGATAATTGTTTTTTGAATATGAGTACGTCAATTATATTAAAAGTGGAATAATACAAAAATATAATAAAATCTAATACATATTACAATAATAAGGCACGTTGATAACACAATTATTATCACAATTCAATCGCGAACAAGATCTACAACTATATACTCGTATCAAAATCTAATTTGAATGTCAAAAACATAAGAATCAACAAGATAATCAAAATATAATCATCTTGATCAGCCGCAATACCAAATCCAATCCTGATAAATTTTTTTAAAAATAATCAATAAATCGATTAAAAAAATACCACAAGACAAATAATTCGTATAAAAATCATATCATAAAAATAAAATTTTTAATTTTTAAAAACTAAAAAATTAAAAGACACAAAAAAATATATCAATGATCACCAACTTTAAAACTCGTTTTTATAATTGTTCAAAGTATTATTTTTTGTCAGTTTAATATTTCTCTGTCAATTTTCTTGTCTATAAATTATTTATTGGATGATGATCAATTCTCAATTAACTTGTACAATTTTTTCTACAACTTGTAATATTTATATATTTTTATTATTAATTTAATCAATTAATTAATATGGTACGTTTGACAGTAAGTTAATTAAATTAATAAAATTCTACATAAGACTATAGCTTAGATTATTAGTTCAAAAATAGTTCTGGGTGTCGATGCATTTCTTAATGTATAAATTAAAATAACCGATAATCAATTGGTCTATTATAACGATATTAGATTTTTAAATAAGATCAAGAATACGAATATTAGTAATTAATATTGTGAATATAATAATTTGGTTGAGAGGTTGTCCTCGTAATAGACACCAGCAACAATGACAGAACTAAATGGGGATTGTCCGTAAAATTTTTTAAAAAATGATTTATTTATGAGCTTGTCTTCTTTAAATATTTATGTTTTGCCCTATAACTCTAGTTATAGTTCTACCCTGACCTATAATATCCGATTCGAATTAATAAGTTAATAAAATGAATATTTTTAGTTAAAACAATGTATAAATTATCATAATATATTTTAATACATGAAAATAATTTTTTTTAATGAAAATGATGTTCTTTTACTTAAAAATAATGCTATTTTAAATACATGATTTCTCAAGGTTTATATAGAATTGGCAATCTCAGTTGCTCAAATAAAATATAAAAAAAAGTTATTGTCACAAAAATAATTATATTTTTAGTCAATTAAGTTGATCATTTAATGAAGCTTTGACTTGCATACGACAGTTAAGTTTGATTAATTAAAATAATCCATGCTTATCTGGATTCTACTTAGAAATTAAAATAATACAGTAAAAATATTTGGATTATTACTGGGTAACTATATCATACACGGATGATAAAAATAAAAATTTTATAAATATTTTAATTTTTTGTTTAATGATTTAGTTTTAAGGGTTATGATTAAAATTTATGATTTAAGTAGGGACGGAGTCAGGATTTAGGGTTGTGAGGGGTAAAACATAAATATTTAAAAGTATAGGGCAAATCCATAAAAAACAATTTTAAAAAAAATTTAAATAGGAGGGCAAAAGTGAGAGAAAAAATTCATCAGAGGTGGGGGGCAATTGCCCCTTCCCACCCCACACAATTCCGTTTCTGGATTTAAGATTAAAGTTTAGACTTCAAATTCAAATCTTAAATCATAAATTTAAGTCATTAACTTTAAATTCTAACCTATTAATTTTAAACCCTAAACTTTAACGATAAACTAAATCATTAAACTTTAAAAGTAATACACTTATAGAATTTTTTATTTTACAACCAATGCACCGAATATTACTAAATTTATGAACAAAGATACATCAAAGTTTTCATAAGTTTACGACTTTCTCTGTTTATATATGATAGATACATATATATTTTTTATATCCAAAAATAAAAAATATATTTGAACATTATTTTTAAAGAATGATATTTTTGAGGATAAAATATTAATGTCAATAAAAAGGGTCAAGAATTGATAGGAAGAACAGTTGAAGGACCAAATTGAACAAAATAAAAAGTTGGGGACTAAATTGAGAAAAGAAAATTATTGTTAAAAATTTGAATTGTATCTGCATATATACTCTATGGTGTTAGTTGAGGATGTTAAAAATATGAACTGTACCAATTGTAAAGAGTAATATAATTTTATAAGAGCAATATAAATAAATAATAATATCATTTTCCATGGCTAGTGGCAAGAAGTTCACAAACTACAGGTCACCAAGGTGGTTGGTGGTGAGCTACGGCTGCCGTCACTGAGATGCAGTGGACGAGAATTCTGTGTTACTTCCGGTTCTTACAGTGTTGTTGGCGAGCTACCGATCAAAGCCGACATGCAGGACTGCCGACGAAATGCTGTGAAATCCAGAATTCACTTGCAGACACCATGGCAGGAAGGTCTATTTTATGTTACATCTTCTTGTTACCATGTCATCGGCAATACTGATCGAGCTAACCGATCAAAGCCGCACCACGATCGATGAGTTCGGGTCATCTTAAGCTTTGATGGAGCTCAAGGAAATCCAAAAAATTGTTCTAGTTGCAGCCTCATAATCACCTCCAGTTGTCCTAGAAGTTCATAAATCTTGTCGCATTCGGAATGAAGTTTATCATCAGCAACAAAGCTATGGATTTGGTTTCTTATCTCAACCATGCTTTGCCCAATCATCTTCTTCAACCCCTTCTCCTTTATTAAAGTTCTTATTTGTGCCAGATTACCCCATTTTCCATCAACAGCATACATATTGGACAACAAAATATAATACCCTGCATGGTTAGGCTCTAAGCCGAGTAGATTCTTTGCAGCTACCTCACCTATCTCGACATTGTGATGAATCCGGCATGCGGCAAGCAAGGCACACCAAACATGTGGCTCAACCGGAATAGGCATTTGATTGATGATATCCATCGCTTTGTCTACCTCCCCTGTACGGCCAAGGAGATCGACGACTATGCCGTAATGCTGTGAATCAGGATCCAATCCATAATCATTAACCATCATATGGAATATTTCGATCCCCTCTGAAAGTAAACCAGCATGGCTACAGGCAGATAAAATAGATACGAATGTGATGTTGTTTGGCTTAGCTGTTGAGCTCTTGACCAACCGGTGAAATAACTTCAATGATTCTTCGCCTCGTCCGTGTATTCCGAAGCTGGCAATCATAGCACTCCAGAGAACAACATCCTTATCTATGATTCCTTCAAACACTTTTATTGCATAATCCAAGCTGCCACATTTCGAGTACAACTCTATGAGAGAAGCCCCAATGAAAGCATTATCATCAAAGCCGCTTATTGTGACATAACCGTGAAGGCATGCAGCTTGGCAAAGAATACCCAACTCTGATGAAGAAGCAAGAATCTTTACCATAGAAACAGCATCAGGTTTGATTCCACTGGACAGCATATCTCTGAAGATGCCAATGGATTTATAAGCCATCCCGTTTAGAGCATACCCGCTTAACAGAGCAACCCACACAACTACATCTTTCCGGGGCATTTTGCTAAAGACGTTAACAGCTTCATCAGGTGACAAGCATTTCATGTACATATCAATCAGAGCAGTTGAAACTGAGATTTCTATGTCAAAACCTCTCTTAGTTGCAAGTTCATGAATCCTGCGACCCTCGTCTAAATCACAGGCAACTGCACATGCTTGTAGTACACTAACAACAGTAACTGCGTTCGGTTGGCATCCCTTGTTGATCATTTCATTGAAAAGCTTCAATGCTTCAACAGCGGCACCGTTACGAGAATAGCAACTGATCATTGAGCTCCATGTTACAACATCTTTCCCTTGTATCATCCTAAACGATTTTTCTGCCAATTTTATACTACCAGTCTTTGCATACAAATTCAACAATGCGTTAACCAAAGATAATTCATTTTCAAACCCTCTCCGAATAACAAAACCATGTACAGTCCTGCCAAGCCTAAGATTCATCAACTTAGCGCAGGCTGAAACTAAACTAACAAGTGTTACGCGATCCGGATCGACACCCTCCTCCACTACCATTCTTGAGAAAAAGGCTATAGCCTTCTCAAAGTAACCATTCTGCTCATATCCACTAACCATTGAAGTCCATAAAACAACATCAGGTTTCTCAAACTCATTAAAAACTTTGGAAGCAACACTCATTTCACCACATTTCGAGTAAAACTCAATTAAAGCAGAACCCACAAACAAATCCAATCTGATCTTTTCATGTTTCCACAAATATCCATGCAAAATCTTCCCTTGTTTAACCAACTGCAACTCTGCACAAGCCTTTAAAACTATAGCCACAGTATAATTATCAGGCAAAGTTTTCTCTCCTCTTTCACCAGATACCATGTTTTTGAATAATACCCAAGTTTTCTTCCACTGTTTATGTTTAGAATAAGCTCTAAGAAGTGAATTCCACAGATAAACAGTCCTCTGGGGCATTTCATCGAACAGTTTCTGAGCATCTTCAATGGAACCAAAGGTTGCGTACAAAGAGATGAACTTTGTGGTGAGAAAACCGTCATGGGAAAACCCAGTTTTGAGAATCTGTGAATGTAATTTTGCTGTTGATTTTCCATTATTACATGATTTGCATAAATTGATCAAAAGTTCCCTCCCTTTCATGTAATTTACTAAAATATTTTAAAACTACAAGCTTGTAACCAAATGAAAGAGCCCAGGTTCGTAGTCTTAGCCTTGGGCTATCACTAATTACAAAAAGAATGGTTTACCTTCTGATTATAGTCGATTGGTCATGAGCTTCTAAATATTTGAGTTCGACCCAAAAATATTTAAATTCGATTTGATCATTTTCATGCCGAATACAAGTAGTTCGAGTTATCAACCGAGCTGAATATCTTAATATTCATTTTCAAGCAGTTTGCAAGCCTAATTGTTTTTTTACCTATATATAAATGTGTTATATTTTGATATTAAAATAGTAGTTGAACATAAAACATGCATAGCAAGTTCAAACTCGAGTTTAATCAAGCCGAAATTCTAATTCAAGCCAAACTCAAGCTTAGACTGGTATTCAATCAAGATCGAATCAAACTCAAACGGTTCGAATTTATTTCAAACCAAACTCGAGTTTAGGCGTTGGTAATTGACTGAGGTTGAATGCTAAGCAGCTTGAATCGAACAGGCAGCACATGGTGGTAAGCAGGCAAAAGGCAGTTCATGGAACAATCCGCGACCGAGAAATTTCCTTGTCAATATTCATATGCAAGAGATATGATGCAATTGAAATCATTAGTGCCAACAATAGTTCTACACATTCTCCACCAACATCTTAGTAGACTTGCTACATCAAATTAGTGCTCAATGCTGGAGATTTTCTATGTTGCTCTCTTCTGATCTTTCAGTTTTTTCAAAAAATATCTGGCACCAAAAAGAGGGCTATTGACTATAGGGTATGACTCTCCATGTGTAAGGAAAACTAGGAGTAAAATTGAAAGCACTAAAATATGAGCAACATGCGTTAAATCTGATCGTTGAGACTCGAACAGATATCATGTGTGGACGAAAGAACAAATAAATGGGAAGATAAATGAGTATAAGATAAGATTCTGAAGTTCAGTCAAGATAAAACAACATAGGCCAAGTTGAAAAATTGTATATATCTGCTACTGGTTTCAAGGATTGCTACTTGCTAGTTCGGGTTTTTTCCTAACTTGACTACCATAAGGAAGTAAAAGAGAATTGGTGACACTGACAAGCGCATATCAAGTCTAGAGAGAGGCTAACTAATCCACCAAGGGCAAGTATGCATTTAACTAAAAAAACAGCAGACTAGACACCTAGTTCATATTCCATACAGAAATTTAAATTCTCTTTCACCTATATTATTCATAGGGAAGTCTATGCCTTCATATCAGCACTATATTATAAACTTCAGGTTGAAAAAGATGGCAGGATAAATAGTCATAATCTGATGTAGAAGTGCACGACAATTCAAGAGGTATTTTGAAGAAAGCTAGTCACAGGCCAAATCTTGCATTATCTACAGATAAACAACTTCAAGAGCTCATGCATGGCCTTTCATATAGATGTGCAGTTTCATGCCCAAAACAATTGATATCACAGATGACACAAAATGTTTCAAGATCATACGATTCACATTCATCCAGCATGCAAGGAAAATATAGCATTTTGACAGATCATGCAGTCATGAAAATTTGTGAAACGAAGCAGAATTTTCCTTAAAATTTCAGAAAGCCTCGTTTAAGACTAAGTTTTGATCTTGGGACTTACCATTCTCAGAGGAATACATGTGTTTTACTAAGTTCAAATGATACAAACTTAGTTTCATCAACTTTCAAAACTGCTTCCTCTTGTTTCTAAAAAGTATGTCTCTTTTTGCGTAAACATAAGAGAGGGCAAGGAAACCAATCATAGAAAATGATATCGCGGACCATGGGAATGGTGGGTCCTTGAAACAAACAAGTGATGCTTCAATTTCTTGTGATGCAGTGTAAACAAGATCATGGATAGCATAGAGATCATGATCTGAGGACTTCAAGTAATAGAATGCCATCTCGAAGTCAAAATGTGACAAAGCCGAAACTGTTTTGCCAAGCTTGTACCTGAACAAGTTCCACCTCTGTATGAACTCAACATGCTCCTTCTGTTTAAGAAGATTTCTATCCCCACCATGTGCATCAATAGATTCCAGAACATCAACGGCACTTGATATACTGTAATTCAAGGATGTCAAGATAAAATTTCTCCGAGCTGCATCCTTCTGCACAAAAGACAAAGACGAAACCTCTGAAAATGGCCCAAAAGGTGTCTGACCAACACTCCATGTGTAATCCACCAGAGTACTATTGTGTGTAGGGCTCCATATCAAATGAGACGGCGACACTCCCCACATACTCTGTAAAATCGAACCAACAAGTGGTCTCTGCAGCTCCCTTGTACGAGTAAAAACAGGACGACCGTTACAACTGTAATCACTCACCGTTTGGGAAGTCTTTGTCCTAACAGCGATAACCATATCTCTAAATGCAACAGTCTGATGATACCGATCAAGCAACAAAATGGTATGATAATCCAAGTCAAAGACATAAACAGGAAGTACCCTACTACTGAATTCCTCCTCAGGCAAGCCTGCAACCCTCCTAAACTCCTCTGCCGAATCAGACAATATCTGATGCAATCGTTTCGAATCCAAATACTCATTCACAATCAAAGTATAGTTATCAAACAGAAACCTGGAAGTAAATGAGTTGGTTGCCCTAGAAATCGCAAAAGAACAAATTGAACACTCCTCATACTTAACACTATACTTTTTGAACTCTAAATTCTGATTGGCGAACAAGAGCTCGCCATCATTTGCCTCGGGGCGAAACGATTTTTCAATCGCATTCCACTCCAAACCATTTAAGTCCTCACTTCCAGATGAGCGAATATGGATAAACTGAACTGTTAAAACATTCTCAAAATGAACAGGAATTCTCATAGGAGGAACAACCAGTACCTGATAAGCACTGTATATCAAAGAAGCCAGCTCCGAGAGCAAGGCTTTATCAGATTTGGGTTTTCCATGTAAAGCTGCTAAAGGGTGAAACTCACCTCTAGGAAGTACCCCATCACCGGATAAAGCAGGGCCGTAGTCAACCGGACCCGCCCCGAGATCAATCCAAAGATACCTTTTATTTCCGGTCCAAAGAGATCCCAAGCAATTAGTGTAGCCCGCAGAAGAATCAGCATGATAGTAAGAATATGCATAAGGTTGCTTGGAGGTGACACCCAGATTGAGAATATAGATGTAGACGGAATTATCCGTTTTCTCGGAGTCGAAATGGCGGGATATGATGGAGTCGACGGTGGTATACGAGATGGAAATGATAGGGGGACGGAGGGAGGAAGTGGAGGAGGAGAGTGCGGAGGAAATAGCGGCTGAAAGGGAAGATGAAAGAGAGGAGGAAGACAAAGATGCGTCGAGATGTAGGGAGTGGCTGATGGAAAGCGAATGATGGGAAGCGGAAGAAGAGATTAGGTGGAAGTGGGAGGAAGTGACGGAGGATTGGATGAAGGAAGTGAGGAGGGAAACGGAGGAGGAAGAGAAATTGGGTCCCACGAGGCGGATGTGTAGAGGGATCGGGACTGAGAGGGAAAGGAGAGAGGAGATCAACGAAGGGATGTGTAGATGACCGGGGGAGGAAGAAGAAAGGGATTTTTTGAGGGAAGAAGGGAGGGACTGGAATGGGTCATTTGTGGATTTGGGGTCGACGCGGGAATTTTGGGTTAAAAAGGAGTCGAGTCCGGGGATAGGCACGGCGGAGCTTAGAAGGATTGTGGAGGCGGAGAGGAGGAGGAGGAGGAGGAGGAAGAAGACGACGGTGGCGGTGGCGGTGGCGGTGGTGGGCATTTTCAGAGGCTGAATCAAGTGCTATCATATGAATGTTCGGATTCCGAGTGCTAAGGTTTTGATTTATTCACACGATGGTGGAATTGTAAAAGAGAATTTTTTTTATAGGAGAAGAATTTAAACGATGAATTAGTAATTCTTTAAATTAATTACTATTAAATTTTAATAGTTTAAGTTAGGGTTAAAAATATTATATACCTTAAAATTTTTAAAAAATAATTAAGTTAATAATTTTTTTAACCTCAATTAAAATTTCTAAAATTTATTCATAAAATTAATATTAATTGTTAAATTTTAAAAAATAATTAATATATTATATTATATTATTTAACTATTATATATTTATATTTATATTTTAGTCTCAATTACTAAAATTTTTATTTTAGTCACTAGTGTTGTATTTTATCTGTTTTGATCCTTAGTTGTTAGAGAAAATAAATGATAGAAGTGGTTTTTTAAATTGGTATAATAACACATTTAGTTATTAATAGTTATATATTTGTTTAAATTTAATCATAATTTTAAATAATTTAATAGATTTAATTCTTTATATTATAAATTCTATCAATTTAATCTTTAAACACTTATCATCATTATCGACTATTAAAAATTTGTACGTCAAAAGAAAAAATAGACTAAAAATGCAAAGAATTTTTTTATTACAAATCTCTCAGACTCGAAATTTAAAAAAAAAAACATGTTACTTCCTGTTTCATCTATCCCTGTCACTCATTTGAAATGCACAATTTTACCTTCAATAAAGTATAAAAGATTCGTTCTTCTCTTTGATAGATTTCGATAATAGTATATAAGTTTTTGAAAATTTTAAATCGAAAGATTTATGTTTGAATTATTTAAAATTATAATTAATTTAAAGTAATGTATAAATATTAAGAACTGAATGTGTTATTATACCAATTTAAAAGGAATACGTCAACATTTCTCGTTATTTTTTATCGGCCAGGGACCAAAATATAATAAAAACATAAAATTAGTGGCTAAAATATAAACTTTAGTGATTGGGTGAACAAAACAAAATGTCAATAATAGTTAGAGAACTGTAGTGTAGTTTATCCTATATATTTTTTTCTTACGTATAAAATTCACAGCTTTACCGTTTTCCTGAGATTTCTCTTTCTCCCTGTAATAACCCCACTCACTCTTAACTAGTTCTGTCTGAACTCCGTTCACTTTCTCTCTCTCGGAAACGCGTTGCCGCCATGACGGACGGCCATCTCTTCAATAACATCTCCCTCGGCGGTCGAGGTGGCACGGTTAGTTCCTGCTCTCGCTCGAACTTTCTCCATGTTTCTTTTTTACTCTGCAAAGCTTGAGTTTCCGCCTTTCCTTTTTCATTTCTTCTGCTCTTTTTAAATCGTTTCGTTCTTAGTTTATTTGATTCCACGTGGTTTCTATATGTTCAGTTTAAACCTTGGAGGAAAATCGTCTGGTTCTTTCAGTGTTTTTGTTTGTTGTTATTGCTAGGGTTTCTTTTTCTTTTTTCCCAGAGATTCTGAAATTTTAGTTCCTTTTTATGGCTTTTTGCTTGTTTTATGTTCCTATGTGCTTGATAGATTCTTAGGTTCTGATAGAAGGAAATGGAGCATGGCTTATTTAGTAAGTGCGGCTGATTCTTTTGAAACCCTAGTTCTTCGAGGTTTTTAAGAATGCTAATTTTTCAGTCCAGGCTTTGTCAGGGACTCCTCTATGCTGTTACTTTCTCTGCCTACTAATATAGAAACCCTAATTGATTTCAAAGAAGAAAGTTTCAATTTTTCAGTCTGCCGCTGAAATGTAAAAATTAGGAAAATGGCTAGAGTAGGGACTACTTGTGGACTGCACAGGCACACGACTTAACACCGGCTTAGGGTTTTTTCCTTATTGAACTTGGAAAGAAATAAAAATATGAATTTTACTTGCTTGTTCCTTTAAATGCAGAATCCTGGACAGCTTAAAATTTTTTCAGGAGGGATTTTATGGAAGAAACAGGGTGGCGGCAAAGCTGTCGAAGTTGATAAATCTGATATCTTAGGTGTTACATGGATGAAGGTCCCTAGGACAAATCAACTTGGTGTTCGAATCAAAGATGGGTTGTACTACAAGTTCACTGGATTTCGTGACCAGGTGGATTCTCTCATTTACATCTAAAGGTTTTCAGTAGCACTTATGAACTATGCCAATTGAGAAATAATATTAGTGTCATATTTATAGGCCTTGGATGTAGTACTATTTATTAACTACCTTTGTTTTCTTCTGATATGTTTGCTTTGCAGGATGTTGCCAGTTTGACCAGTTTTTTCCAGAATAATTGTGGTATAACACCAGAAGAAAAGCAGCTTTCTGTCAGCGGTCGTAATTGGGGAGAAGTTGATTTAAGTGGTAGGTGAATCCTTTTGATTTCTTTCTACTTATCAATGCCTCTTCCATATGTCGATTTCTGTTTGTAGCTACACAGAGATTACATAAAAAGCTTTGAAACTGTTCCTGTTATTTGTGTCTAAATCTTGCATTATGCTTGTTATGTTCTGCTTGATGATGATTGAGATTTCAAACATTTTCCTTTGGCCTTCAACAACTTTTTCATCATTTTTAGGTTTGCAAGCTTTTTATGGCTCAGGGCAGGGGTCCATAACATAGAATGTAATTATTAATCTAGTGAGATATTAAGTTTTTTACCAAAATTCGGTGATTTCTTGTGCCTTATTCTTAGTTCTAAAAGGCGCGCCCGAGGCGACGAGGCGTTGCGAGGCGTTGAGGCTAACGCATCTGAGGGCTGAGGCGAGGCGCTATACAAGAGGCGTGCGCCTCAGAGCGCTTTCGCCTGAGGCGTGAGGCGCTCGAAGCGACGCCTCTTGTCCCTAAGGCGTTCTTTCACATATTTTTCATTATTTTCTTTCTTTATTTTAGTTTTTTATTATTAATAATATTATTTTAAATATTATTATCGTAATTATTATTTTTCATATTTGATTATTATATATAAAATATTATATTCTTCTCGCTACCAACAGATATTGGATAGTTTAGGTGTCATTGTCTCTAAAGACAAGACCTTAGTCTCTGATTCTGGTTGTGGCGAATTCGCGAAGAAGTTCAGAACACATGGATTGACTAAAGATTTCTCTCCTGTGTCATTCCGGAATGTTATGAACTCTCATCATCTGCTAAGAATACCTTACCATTTTTTTTTGGCTCCCTAGACCACTACCATGTAGTTAGGTAGGGACAATCAATCTGTAGTGACGGGAATCTAGGAATGAATGGGGATCCCTATCAATAAAAAAATGAAGAATATATAATTAGTTACACTACCTTTCTCTCACTCAATAGATGTATCTGGTCTGATACGGTACAGAGCAAAAGTAGCCTATCCGTAATGGCCTACTCGTTACTCAAGCAAAGCAGTATGCAACCGCATAGAGGAAGTTTAGCCAATCCCTCTATTTTAATCTTTCAAGATTCGGAAAATAGAACATGTTCCAGCCCAATAGTTTCGCTATAGCGACTATGTATGTTCCTTCGATTGCTTTCATTTTTGGCCCGATCAGGCTTCTTCTTCTTATCGGGATAGCCATTTTGCTTGGTTTCTTGGGACTAGCCTTGAATACTAGCCATTTTATCATCGCATCAAGAGGGCTTTCAGAGAGAGGCTTGATTTAGGAGTCCGACACTCGATTAAATATGTCTATCGCAGCAAATCCTTCTCACAGTCTATAGCCTTCGCTAGTTGCATCTGTCAAAATTCCGGGCGTGCCCTGGTGTACCTGCTTTCAAGCCTCCGCTATTTCCTTTACTAAGGCTATGGCTCCTTTGTCTTTGTATGAAAATTCCAGTTCACTCAGCTCGTGTGTCGTAGGGACAAACTATTTTTCACCAAACTGCCTCCGGACCATGGCGGGGGCATAACTGACTCCTCCCCAGGGTCCCAACAAAGGAAGCCAAGGGTAGCTTCCATATCTATATGCTATTGGGCAAGGCTTCACCCACTGGGCATATTCCTTCGACTTTTGATGAAAAAAAAACTATTTTCCCACAACTTATTCTGGAATAACTTATTCTTAACAATTTATGGCATCGGATCGACTAAGTATCTTGATTCGTCTAGGTCCTGCCTTGGTCGTGCAATCAACGAAGCATTCCTTCGCCTTAGTAAGCCTTGCTAAGGTTCTCCGGGCACTACGGTAGGACGCGGATCGATCATGACGAGAATGGACTTCTCCGTAATGTAATGTAATAGAAGAATCACAGTCCGACGACCAGACGAAAGAGATATGAATTCAATTCGTCTGGGTCGGAGGCGCAAAGTTCATCATTCAGTAATATTATTATATTATATTTACTGTTAAATACTAGTATTAAAATAATTTTTATTATTTTCCTATATATTATTTTTATTGTTTCTTATTATTAATACTATTGTTATTAATATTATATATTATTATTTGTTTATTATTTATTATTTTTAATATTATTATTATTTTTGGTTATTCTCCTTTTAAATCAAAATAAAACTATATTCGTAAAAATATGTCAATTTTCTCCATGGTAGGATCATTATTATAATTTGATTTTCAGGTTATTTAAAATTTAAATAATGAATTTGAAATCAAGTTCAATGTTCCGAACATATTAGGAAGTGTAAAATATATATACTTGGGGTGTTTTCTTATACCAACTTATCTAATTTAAGAAGAAAATATTTTTATTTATTTAAAATTAATAATATAATCATCATGTTTTTAAGCACAAAACATGTCATATGGCTAATTTATAAATTAAAAAAAACCCGCTTCGCCTACGAAAGGCGAGCGCCTTCGCCTCTCGCCTCGGCTTTAGGGACCTTTTGTGCCTCGGAACGCCTCGCGCATTTTAAAACTAAGGCCTTGTTGCACTTCTACGCGGTTTTCGGCTGCTGTATTGTTTCGTCATTAGTGGATAATGGTGTGTTTGCTTTTCTGCATTCTACAACATCATATTTTGTGCCTTTGAGAGAAAGAGGAGTTGATCTTTATTCTCTATGCCTGGGCTTTGCAATCTGGATATAACTTGTTTTTTGGCATGTCACAAATTGCTCTTTCTTATAGTTATGGAGTCCTCAATATTGTGTATGCAGGGAATATGCTTACCTTTCTGACTGGTGCGAAACAAGCTTTTGAAGTGTCATTAGCTGATGTGTCGCAAACTCAACTTCAAGGAAAAAACGATGTCATCTTGGAGTTCCATGTGGATGACACAACTGGAGCTAATGAGGTGTGTTTCTGACTGTTCTGCTGATTATTGTTAATGTTGAAAGGAGTCTCCCCCCCCCCCCCCCCTCTTAAATTCACCCTGAGCTGTGACCATATTATTTTATGTAATTTTTAACTTGAATATTTACCCGCAACACATGTTCCCAAGACCAGGGCAACTTTCATTTACCCCCTACCCTAAAAAGGTTTTCTTCCATTGATGACAGAAAGATTCACTTATGGAGATAAGTTTCCACATACCTAATTCTAACACCCAATTTGTTGGTGATGAAAATCGCCCACCTGCTCAGGTAAGTTTGTTGTCACTTCTCTGCCAAGATAATGTTAATGTACAATTTGTTATTGCTATGCTGATGTATGTCCCATTAACTTGCTTGTAGGTTTTCCGTGAAAAAATCATGTCAGTGGCTGATGTTGGTGCTGGAGTTGAGGAAGCTGTTGTCACTTTTGAGGGCATTGCAATCCTCACTCCTAGGTAGGTCTTGCTCAAATATTGAGATAGGGATGAAGCGACACATATGTAATCACACTAGATTGTGATACACATATCAGATTTGTTTCACATTTTGGTTTATTAAGACTATTTTCCTATTTGTATATGGCTGACTAAGCATGCTTTTTTTTTTACAGGGGTCGTTATAGTGTTGAACTTCATCTCTCATTCTTGCGACTCCAAGGCATGGCAAATGATTTCAAAATTCAGTATAGTAGTGTCGTTCGCCTGTTTTTGCTTCCAAAGGTTTTAAGTCATTACCATCATATCAAGTTAATAGTGATCATTGATAAAAAGGTCTTATTTCATGTATAACCTCTTGAGATATATTTTACCTACTCTTTTGTGTGTTTGACAGTCAAATCAGCCTCACACCTTTGTTGTTGTAACACTTGATCCGCCTATCCGTAAAGGGCAAACTTTGTACCCCCATATTGTCTTACAGGTATTGTCAGTCCCCTAGATCCGTGTTTACTGCATATGCCATGACTATTTTGCTCTTATACATTCTCATTCGCTTTTTGCAGTTTGAAACTGATTACGTTGTTCAAAGCACGTTGTCTATAAACGATGATCTTTTGAATACCAAGTACAAGGACAAGTTGGAACCCTCGTACAAGGTAATACAATATTTTCATGTGCAAGTCCATCCAAAGCTTGACCCGGTGTTGTCAAACTTACACCTATTATTTTTCTGGGCTTGATAAAACAGGGGCTGATTCATGAAGTGTTTACCACGGTAATGCGTGGTTTATCTGGTGCCAAAGTTACCAAACCAGGAAAATTCCGTAGCTGTCAAGATGGTTATGCGGTCAAGTCTTCCCTAAAAGCTGAAGATGGAGTGCTGTATCCACTTGAAAAAAGCTTCTTCTTTCTACCCAAACCTCCTACGCTTATTCTTCATGAGGAGGTATAGATTTTAAACTCTGTACATTGCTTTGTTGCTCGGATTTACTTGCAAATTACCCCGTTAAATTTCAAACGACATATTTGGTTGTTATTTCGTATTTTCAATTGCCAGATTGACTATGTTGAATTTGAGAGGCACGCCGCTGGTGGCTCAAATATGCATTACTTTGATCTTCTCATAAGATTAAAAACTGAGCAAGAGCATTTATTCCGGAATATTCAGAGAAATGAATATCACAATTTGTTTGACTTCATCAGGTCTGGTTTCAATGTTCATTGGATGAACAATTTTGTTCCATTTGGCAATATATTAACTGCTGGCTGTAAATGCAGTTCGAAGGGCCTGAAAATTATGAACCTCGGAGATGTACGAACCACAGATGGCGTGGCTGAAATTCTCCAAAATGATGACGATGATGCTGTTGACCCACATCTTGAACGCATTAAGAATGAAGCTGGTGGAGATGAAAGTGACGAGGAGGTGAATTCTTTATAAATTTCCTGATTTATTTATTTATTTATTCGAAGTTTGAACTTACTCGACTGTTTCATTCTTTATTTGTAGTTTGATCTTGTTTTAGTCTCAAATATGAAGCATGTGTTAAGTCCATTAGTTATACATAAAGAAAATACTCATCATCATAGTATGTCGTTTATGATTCTTGCATGTAATATTGATCGGCAACCATCATAGATGTCGTATCAATCTTTGTAGCTTCTGCATGTCCCTAGTCCCTACCGGTTGTCTTTTTGTCAATGTTGTAAACACAATGAACCAATGCAGGATGAGGACTTTGTTCTCGACAAAGACGATGGAGGATCACCAACTGATGATTCTGGGGATGATGATTCAGATGCTAGTGGCAGTGGAGACGAGAAAGAGGCAAGTAGCTTTTGTTCCTTCGACGTACTATATTCTTGTAACTTAAATTCAGGACAATTTATCTTTTAGTATCTCACACCGATATCCAATCACCAGAAGCCTGCCAAAAAGGATCCCAGAAAGGAAGCTTCTTCTTCTAAGGCAACCAAGAAAAAAACTAAAGACGGGCTAGATGACGGGAAGAAGAAGAAAAGGAAAAAGAAGGATCCAAATGCACCCAAGAGAGCTATGTCCGGTTTCATGTTTTTCTCACAAGTCGAAAGGGAGGTGAGTCGTGTATTTTCTTTACATACATTGACAAACGGTGAAATATTTTTGCGGCTGCCAAATAATGAAGTGAGTTCTACTGAATCTCTGATTAATGATTATGTTGATGACAGAATCTGAAGAAAAGTAATCCTGGAGCGTCGTTTGCCGAGGTGTCGAGAATAATCGGAGAGAAGTGGAAAAAGCTGTCTGGTAAGTTACATTGCCAATTAACTGTAGTTTGTTAGATCAATATGTTCAACATATGTTCAAAATTAGGTTGGATAGTAACATCGAAAACATTTCGAACTCTTTTTTATGCAGACGAAGAAAAAGAACCATACGAAGCAAAGGCTAAATTAGATCGAAAACGATACGATGTTGAAAGGAACGCGTATAAAAATCCTCAACCTATGGACGTTGATTCGGGAAACGAATCCGACAGTGCGTAAAATTTATAAGGTACGAGCCTGTTTTGTATTAACAATGTGTTGGACTTGTAGGATGTACTATGAAGAAAACATGTATTTGTAGGACGTAAGATCGAAAAAAACTGTACTGTAGTACTCTGTTATATTCAGACATAGTTATGAGATTTCACTTTGACAAAATTTAAGTTTTCTATCAGATGCATTTGAACAATCATAACTTAGTTTTTTCTATGAAGAAATAATTAAAATGTTTAATACGTGTGTATTATTATTTTGTGAATGCATATATATATATATATATGTTTATTTGTTAATTAATAATATATGTATATTAAGCATGTATGTATGACTGTATTATTATTATTAACATAGATTTACTAATTTAATATTGAGGATATATTCAAAAATATAACGAAAGTTCACATCTAAGTAAACAAAAAGTTTAAATCTAGATATATATCTAGTAAACAAAATTAACAAGATTATTAGTAAAAAATCTAATCTAAAAAGGTAAAAAAATCTAATCTAAAGATTTAAAATAAAAGGATACAAATATTACTAAAATTTACGATAATAAGTAGATCTTCGATAAACAATATAAAAATGTATGTTACAATGAATGTACGTTTATAGTAAAAATATTACTATTATTCAATCATGAAAAAAAGCAGTAGATGTAATCATATATTCAAACTTTGTCCGAGGGTCCGAATTAAAGAGATCAACAATATAAAGTAAGGAGTGTTATCTTGATTAGTCGTGATATCGTCAGATCCAATTCTAATAAAAAATAAAATAAAAAAAAGAAAATCGTGTTAAAAGATAAATAAAAATGTATCAAAAAGTAAAATAAAATTGTCATAAAAATAAAATAATTTATTAAAAATAAAAATAAAATAAATGAAATAATAGATCTAACGATCAATTAATATTAAAATCGATATTGTCGTCGATGTACGGTGTACGAAGAAAATGGAAAAGAAAAGCTTCAGCAAGGGAGAAAGAGAGCAGCGCTAGAGTTAAAATACTCTTATTTAGAAAAACTAAGAAAGTATGTACGATTGTATTATTAATATTATTTCTATTTGTAGTACACATATGTACAAGGGTGTTAAAAAATATTTGATTCAAATAATTCGATTCGATTATCTGAATATAGATAATTAGGTATTTACCCAAAAATATTTTTGTTTGGTTCGAGTATTTGACCTGAAATTTTTCAGATCAGGTCCAGGTCATAAAAAATTATAAATTTTTTAGTATTTAGTTATTTTCGGGTCTGATTACTTTCAGGTATTTGGTCTCTATTTTTTAAAAAATATAATTAATATTTAAATAAAATATATTTATATTCACTACATTTTTAAATCAAATGGTCTAATTTTTAAATTTCAATCCTTCAGACTTTATTTTTAAAAAAGAATTAGGGACTTATTGTAAAATTATAAATTTAATTTTTGGGTTGGAAAAATTTAAACTTCACTTGTTTAGATATGTATTATTTTTGTATGTGCATTAACCAATTTGAAAATTAACTCAAGATTCTTTACTATTTAAATCATTGATTTTTATATATTGAAATAAATTAAAATAATTAAAAATATTTTAAAAAACTTCCTTTAAAACTTTATGTTTGCTTCGAATTAGATTACATAATTTGAGTCTTAAAATTTATGTTTAGATTGTGTAATTAGGGTTTAAAATTTTATATTTTGATGTTAGATTATATAATTTAAACTTTTAAATTTATATATATTTTTAAGATTAAATTTAAGATTTATAAAAAAAATAAAATTTTGGGTACTCAGAAATCCAAATCGTGATACGGGTCAATTTTTTACTGTCCAAAAGTTCGGATACCCAAATACCCTGTACCTGAATTTAAACACTCTTACATGTGTATATGTATGTTGTCATGTATTGTTTTTATATGATTAAATATTAAATGTGTGTTTTGTATGTACATATATAATACTATTTTATTATATGCATGTATATATTGTATGTATATTATTATTGTTGTTGTTAATAGTAATATATATTATTAATTAAAATTAAAAATAGATATATAAAACTCAATTAAAAAATAGTGGTATAAAACTCAATTAATTTTATATTATTATTGTTGTTAATAATAATATATATTATTAATGTAGCCCATACTCTTACTTCTAGGGTCATGCGTGTTAAAACAATGTAAACCAAAGAATTCTTTATTTTCTCATATATGTTGAATTCTCCCATATGCTATGTTTATATACAGGAAAAAAAGTAAACCGACTCAGCTAACCAACTAACCAAAAAGCAAACTAACTAACCGACTCATATTTAACACTCCCCCTCAAGTTGGAGGGTAAAAAACATCTTTAACCCCCAACTTGGATACAAGATATTCATGTTGACTCACACCTAATCCTTTGGTCATAATGTCTGCCAATTGCTCTGTTGTTTGCACATAATGAGTCTCCATCAAGCCTTCTTGTATTTTCTCTCTAACAAAGTGACAGTCGATTTCAATGTGTTTAGTCCTTTCGTGAAACACCGGATTTGCTGCGATTTGTAAAGCTGCTCTGCTGTCACAAAACAATCTAGCTGGTTGTCCTTGATCCACCTTCAGCTCTGTCATTAAACCTTTCAACCAAACCAGTTCTGTTGTAGTGTTCGCCATGCTTCTGTATTCAGCCTCAGCTGATGATCGTGCTACTGTTGTCTGTTTTTTTGATTTCCAGGAAATCAGTGAGCCTCCCAGTTTGATGCAAAAACCCTTCACTGATCTTCGAGTCATTGGACAAGAAGCCCAATCCGAATCACAATATGCAGTAAGTTGACATTCTCCTTTCGAGCTAAACAAAATACCCTGTCCTGGATTTTTCTTGATATATCTTACAATTCTAAGTATTGCATCATAATGTGTTTGTTTGGGCTGATTCATAAATTGACTCAGATGATGAACTGAAAAAATAATATCAGGCCTGGTATGAGTAAGATATATCAATTTACCAATGAGACGCTGAAATTTTGTTTTGTCAGCCAAATCTTTCCTTTTGTAATTTGCTCCTTCTGTTCCTTTCTTCTGTACTGCCTCATCATATGTTAATGAGGTTAGTTTGACATTCAACTCAAGAGGTGTTGAAGCTGCTTTTGCTCCCCCTAAACCAGTGCTTTCAAGTAATTCCAGAGCATATTTTCGTTGGTTGAGAATTATTCCCTCTGAGGATCTCATTATCTCAAGTCCAAGAAAAAATTTTATCTCTCCTAAATCTTTCATCTTGAAGTTTGTATTGAGTGTGTACTTCAAATCTTCTATCATAATAGAGTTATTCTCTGTTACTAAAAGGTCGTCCACATACACAAGTAGGATGACAATATCAGCGCCTTGCTGTTTTGTAAACAGTGAATAATCGTACTTACTTTGTTTGTATCCTGCTACCAAAAGTGCCTCTGTTAACTTGGCATTCCACTGTCTTGAGGCTTGTTTTAGGCCATACAAAGATTTTTGTAGCCTGTACACCATAGCTCCCCCTGGCTACAAAAACTGTCAGGTAATTGCATATAAACTTCCTCTACAAGATCGCCTTGTAAGAAGGCATTAAAGACATCCATCTGATATAGGGGCCAATTGTACATAGATGCTAAGACAAGAAGTAATCTAACTGTAGTCATTTTTGCAACAGGAGAAAATGTATCAACGAAATCTACCCCTTTTTTCTGTGTGAAGCCCTTAGTAACAAGCCTGGCTTTAAATCTCTCAACATCACCAGAAGCATTGTATTTGATCTTGTAGATCCATTTGCAGCCAATAGGAGTCTTTCCAGAAGGCAAAGAAACCACTGACCAAGTTTTATTGGATTCAAGAGCTTGAATCTCTTCTTTCATGGCTTGAACCCATTGAGGGTGTTTAATAGCTTCATGATAGGTGGATGGTTCAATTAAAGAAGTGGCAGCCAAAAAGGTTTAAGTATGTAAAGGTAAATGAGAATAAGAAAGATGAGAGGAAATAGGATACTGACCAATAAAATATGCTGGAGATGAAGTGGATTGATAAGTGCGTACATAATCCTTCAACCAGTTGGGTTCTTTGGGCACACGAGATGAGTGTCTGGTCGGTTGGGGTATAGGTGGAATAGGATCAGTATTTTGTGAGTGGTTAGGAATGTCATGGATGGGTGGAGTAGGTTGTACAATATCATCAATAGCAACAGTGGGTGACATTGGTGTAGGTGTGTGAGGTTGCTCAGTAGAAACAGTAGGTGATATTGGGACATTAGGTGAAACTTCATAAAGAGTCAAAAAATCAGAATCAAAGTGGTCAAGTTGGACAGGAAATAAGGAATGGTCCTAGACATTAGGTGAAACTTCATGAAGAGTCAAAAAATTAGAATCAAAGTGGTCAAGTTGGACAGGAAATAAGGAAGGATCCTTAGGACCAGGTAAGGCAAATGGAAAAATGGTCTCATGGAAGGTGACATCCCTGTTGACAAAGAAGGTTTTAGTAGCAAGATTGAATAATAGATAACCTTTTTGTGTAGTAGAATACCCTAAAAAATGGAAGGGATGGCTTTTGGAGAAAATTTATCATGGTAATTTGGTTGTGTGGCATAGGCCAGACACCCAAAAATTCTCATATGAGATAGATTTGGAACTTTATTGTACAACATTTCGAAAGGGGACTTCCAATGCAAAACCGAAGTAGGCAACCTATTGATAATGTAACAAGCTGTATTGACGCACTCTCCCCAGAATTTTAAGGGAACATGAGATTGAAACTTTAAGGCTCGAGCTACTTCTAAAATGTGTCTATGTTTTCGCTCAACTACCCCATTTTGCTGAGATGTATGAACACAAGTAGTTTGATGGACTACCCCTGTAGAATTAAAAAAAAACTAGAGCATTCTGTGCTACAAAATTCAGTACCATTATCGGTTCGCATAAACTTAATTTTGGTAGAGAAATGAGTACTTACATAAGCAAAGAAATTTTTAATGTGTAAAAGGGTGTCACTCTTGAGTTTCAACAAAAAAATCCAACACATCCTAGAATAATCATCAACGATTGTGAGGAAAAAACGATGACCAGAATGTGTGGAGACACGATAAGGCCCCCAAAGATCCATGTGAAGGAGATCAAAAGGTGCTAATGATTTAGTATGACTGATGGGAAAAGGAAGTCTTGTTTGTTTAGCTAAAGGGCAGATGAGACAATCCTGCACATTGTGATTATTGTCTAATTGAACAGTAGTTAAAGGAGACATATGATTCATAACAGAAGAAGCATGGCCTAAACGAGCATGCCAAGTGTGGGTTTTATTACTAGAAGAATTCATACAATGTGAATGCAAAGAACTGGTATTGTCAAACAATTGAGAAACAGAAAGGGTATTACAATGAACTGAAGAAAATACACCAGAACACTCATCAGATGACTCAAAGATGTACAACCCAGCAGATTCTTTACCAATCCCCTTCATCCTTCCAGTTGAGAGATCCTGCAGTATGCAAAAATCAGGGTAAAATGTAATAGAACAATTAAGGTCTCGGGTGAGTTTAGAGACGGATAAAAGGTTGTGGTGAAAATATGGTACAAAGAGAACATTAGGAAGGATATGAGTAGAGTTTAATTTGTAGGATCCTATGTGAGTAATAGGAACAGTTTTACCATTGGGTAGATGAACAGATCGTGGTTGTGAAGCACATGAAATTGGAGAGTTCAAACTCTTCAAGCTAGATAAAATGTGATTAGTTGCCCCTGTGTCTATGATCCAAGAAACAAAACCAGTTAGTGGCAAAGCACTAGAAGTAGTACCTGCAAGATTGACAACAGTAGTTGGAGCAGGTGATCTATGTAACAAGTCCAAGATTTGATTATATTGATTTTGAGTAAACATTGGTGAAGCATTCCCAGGTTGAGTGAGGACTGATGGAGCATTCTCAGATTGTGAAACATCAATGTCACGAACAGCGGAAGAATTGGAAACCATAGTAGCTTGAGGTACCTTCTTCTTGTTGAATTTAAAATCCGAAGGAAACCCTACTAACCGATAACAATTTTTCTTTTTGTGCCCCTTGATCTTACAGTGATCACAAAATCCACTAAACCGACGACGATCTTGATTATTGTTAACAGCCTTTGTGTATAAAACTGTGGTGTCCGGGGCTGGTGTTGTTGGAGTATATCCACCAAGTTGCATCCGTTGCGACTCTTCTTGTGTAATCATGGAATAGGCACGATTCACCGAAGGAAGTGGCTGCATAAGAAGAATTTGACTTCGAACTGTCGAATAAGTTTCATTTAATCCCATTAAAAACTGAAATAATCTTTGTCGAATCAGATGATCAGCATTTTGCTGGGATACTTCACAGTCGCATGTTGAAAAAGGAACAAGAGAATTGAATTCATCCCACAATGATTTTAAACGAGTCAAATACACAAATACGGAAGAATCACCTTGACTCAAAGTTGCAATTTCTTTGTGCAAAAAATACACTCGTGAACCATCAATTTTGTCAAACCTTTCTTTCAAATCTTTCCAAACAATTGCAGCATTAGAAGTAAAAACTATACCAGCTGATAAGTCTCTACTTACAGTGTTGAGAATCCATGAAAGAACGAGAGCATTACAACGCTCCCACTGTGAATGAAGTTCATCCTGAAATGTTTCCTTCTTGCACTGGCTATCTACAAAACCGAGCTTATTTTTCGCCAAAAAGTGCGATTCGCATTGATCGGCTCCAGATGCTGTAATTCTCCATGCCAGTGAGTTGATGCGAGATAAGCAACGTCCCTGGTGTATCTGATGGATGCAAGTAGAGAGTGTGACTAAAATCGAGGGCATCTGCCATGATTTAAGAAGAAAGCAAACACAAACCCTAATTACTGAAATTTGGGGAAGAGAAACGAAGAAGGAAAAATGGTTTTGATAAACCCAAATACATGAGAAGAAAAAATAGAATTTAACCCGCTCTCGATACCATGTTAAAACAATGTAAACCAAAGAATTCTTTATCTTCTCATATATGTTGAATTCTCCCATATGCTATGTTTATATACAGGAAAAAAATTAAACCGACTCAGCTAACAAACTAACCAAAAAGCAAACTAACTAAACGGCTCATATTTAACAATGCGCACTCTTTGTACTCTTCAATTTGATTCATACATGCCCGATTTGATAATGGCTTTTGTAAACTCTGAGAGATTTAACTCTCATTTTTAATAAAATTCTAGGGGTACTCTTTTCCCCATAGAGGCTTTCAACCCTTCTTTGGGGTTGAAAGTGTTAGGGGTTTTTAACGAGGCCCTTTTCCGTAAAAAAAAAAAATAGTGATCTAATATTATTAAATTTCTAAACTGTCCAATTATAATTACCCATTTAGTCCCGACCCAAACTAACATAATGCCTAAAAATCTTAACCCATATATGATAATTATAAATTCTAATATCATACGTTCATTAAGTCATGTATAATGTACATATTTTTTAATAGGTTTTTTTAATATATTGGGTAATCACAAGTCAATATCTGTTTAATATTTTTAATCTTTTTAATAATTTATACAGGTGCATACATGATGTCCGAACCTAAATTATTTAGATGAATTATATCATCATTTACCATTGAGATCATTCTACAGATTCATGTTTTTTTAATAGTAATAGTATATTTTATGAGCATGTATTTATATATATATATATATATATATATATATATAGTTTTTTATAAATATTTTATTATTATATGTAGTTTTTACTTATATTATATATTTATTTCGTATATAATATATTTTTATACATTTATTATTATAGAGTATATGTTAATATATCATATGTGGTGTATATATATAGTAATACATTATTTTTATATTTTTATATTTATTTATATATTTATCACATTATTTATGTTATTTAATCATGTTAATATTCATATAGTTGTCTATATTCTTATTTTACTATGTTTTATAAAGTTAGCTTATTGGGAATATAAATTATTAACTTGGTATCTTTTTTCGCAAGTAAACGAGGCTAACACTAGATATAAATTATCCATCCCTGCATGCATGCATACATAAATACATACATACATACTCTTAAATCATGCATGCACACAAATATACATACATACATACATACTCTTAAATCATGCATGCCCACATATATACATACATACATACTCTTAAATCATGCATGCAAACATACATAAATACATACATATTCTGATCTTCACACAAATTTTTCTCATGTTAAGATGTTAATAAGACTGCAGAGATCCATTTTTACAACACGCAATCCAAGACAAGGACAATGAAGAGTGTAAATTCTGAGTGCAGCAGCACCAGTCTTAAATCATCAACAGTTCAAAGACGTTAAACAAAGAGAAGATTAAATATCGTCGTCGTTGCGGCACCTATCAACTACCCTTCATCGCCGTTCCATAATCCATCGCTGGCATAGCTTGTCATCCTCAATTCTCCAATGTAATCTGAATATCCGGAACAAAGGTATAGGATGGAGAGGAAAAACGAGAGAGATAAATACGAGGAACCAGTATGACTTTTTCAGTTCTATTTGTATAATGGAACAGTGGTCGGAAGAAGTGGATACCGGATAAGAAAGTATGAACCTACAAACCTATGCCTCTTTTGCTCTGGGCTTTGGTGATGGGTGAGGAGCTTGATGATTGTTTGATGCAGATAAGCTCCTCATAGGTTGTCCCTTCCTCACTACAAATCCGGCTTGTGCTCTGGTGCCGTCTTTACCATTTACGTTGGACCTAACGCGAACGGATTGCATAGTTTGGAAATAATAGGAAGAGCTTGCCATGTCTTTAAGGTTCGGTAGAGGCTTTAAGGTTTCAACAACTTCACTCATTCGAGGTCTGGCTTTGGGATCACGGCTAAGACATTGAGCAGCCAACTGGGCAGCTTTTTGTGCACCTTTTATCGAAAAGTGGCCTTCGAGTCGAGGATCTAAAATTCGGAAGAACCTTCTCTTGTCTCCTAGATGCGGTCTTGCCCATTCAACAAGATTGTGTTCCCCGTTAGGACGGTTTTTGTCCATGGATCTTCGGCCAGTCAACATCTCAAGTAAAACTACCCCGAAGCTATATACATCACTCTTCGATGTCAAATGTCCTAAATCAAAACCTGTGTTAGATTTATATAACCAAAGATCTAAATATAAACTCACATATTCTAAATAAAATCAAAACACACTGTTTGATTAATGCATATCAAAAGCTGGACATAAAGGGGACTAATTCATGAAACATCATATTCGGAAATAAAACCATGATTCTACCACGTACCAGTCATTACATATTCGGGTGCAGCGTAGCCATATGTTCCCATAACTCGAGTAGATACATGAGTTTTATCTCCTTCGGGACCATCTTTGGCCAGTCCAAAATCAGAGAGCTTGGCATTGTAATCCTAAAAGACAGAAACGGTTTTAGAACAATAAAAACATAAATTTACAGAGGGGGCATACTGTCTGTCTTTAGCTGCATACCGCGTCTAACAAGATATTAGATGTTTTAAAATCCCGGTATATCACCGGTCTTTCTGCTTCTTCATGAAGAAAGGTAAGACCCTTTGCAGCACCAAGTGCAATTTTCATTCTGATAGACCACGGAAGCGGCAAGGACCCTTCTGCGGAAAAAATGGTTGTTACCAGAGAAAAGTAAACATCAAACACGAAAATGGAAGTGCATAAAGAACAACGATAACGAATACAAAAGTAATAACCACACATCAGATTCTTTGTTCCAAGTATCTTGTGATATGTCACTTTGAAAACTTTATCAGATTTTGTGACTTTGGCCATGTAGAACCATGACAAACACATAAATTGTGGTAGCACTCAAGTTATGGTCCGATCGGATACCTCAAATTTGAGCTTTTACACAAAATAAAAATGACAAATCAAGTCAATTCCAAACATAAAAATTTACTATGATCACATATGGATAACTTCTAATACGGCAGAAACTGTCAAAATCCAATTATTCGACAAAATCGTTTTGCCAAACGAATTTTCGAGCTTACTAGGAGGAAATATGACTGTCATACGTGAAGAAAATGAAATAATATACGGAAAAGTTGAGGCACCATTCGGTATATCCAAGCTAAATATAGTACGAGTGAGGACACTAAATTCCAATAATAAAATCCTGATTCTCGGGTTAAGCTAAGTTAAAGAGCAGCCCCAAGAAATTATAAGTTTATCTGCATATGAATGGCTGAGCTACTTAAGTTTCGGAATACTTTGGTTAACATATATCATTAAATAGAAGGTTATTACGTACTTCGGAAGAGGTGGTTCTCCAAGCTTCCTCGTGGCATAAACTCGTATACTAGTAACCTGTGATCATCTTCGATGCAGTAACCAACCAATTTAACCAAATTGGGATGGAGGAGGTTACCAAGAAAATCCACTTCGGCCTGAAATAAAACGGAAAACATGGAATTTTCAATAGAAAATAGTACCTCGAAAAACAAATACTATTCAGAGGCCATACCAGCCACTCTTTGTGACCCTGAAGTCCTTCGACGTTTAATGTTTTGACCGCAACGGTAAGTCCAGTCCCAGGCTTCACAGGAGCAGTACCATTTTCCTCAATCCAACCTTTGAAGACACAACCAAACCCACCCTCACCAAGAAGACTCTCGGGTCTGAAATTCCGGGTTGCTAATTTAAGGTCAATAAACGTGAACTTCCGTAGCTGCGAAGCAACTTTCAGTTCCTCACTGTATTTTGGCGTGGACGAAGCAGTTTCTGCATTACTAGTAGTTGTGGTAGAAGACACCGAAACAACCGGCTGATCTCTGCTTTTCACTTTTCCCGGTTTACTACCTGAATTTATACAAACAACAAGACATTGAAATCAATGGTCATTCAACACTACATAAAATAGTAACTACCAGATACAATTCCATAGATCATATATGCATTTATCACAGTAAGTGTTCTCAAAACTGTATCAAATGCCTCAAAAGAATTCATTTCATTGGCTTTTCCAAAATAAGAAAAGTTAAAAACATAGTTGCTTTGAAATTCTAAAATGAATCACCTCATTCAGCAGATCTAATGGAAAAGTAAAGCATGCATGCATACATACATACATACATATATACATATATATATACATATATATTCCATTAACACTTATTTTCATTAACACCAAAACACTAGGATATAATCTTAAAGCTCTATAAATCAATTTATATCAATACAATTTTCCTTTCAGATGTTCTCAACATATGAATATGATCATATTCCTTCACCTCACTTACTGGAAAAAGAAAATTAAAAATAATCAAGCTTTGCACACATAAAGCTTATATATTCCTTTCATGGAGAAATTAAAAAAAAGTAATTTTTTTTTCAGAATAAATTGGTAAAAACATAGTTGCTTTCAAATTCCAACTAATCACCCCATTCAGCAAAACTAATCATGTGACTAATGGAAAAGTAAACCATACATACATACATACATACAAACATATATATCAATACAAATTTGCATACATAAAGCTTATAGATTCCTTTTATGGAGGAATATAAAAAGGAAGTTTTCAGATTAAAAGAAAGGGGGGAGGTGAGAAATTAGAAGATTACCATAAGCAGTAGCTGTTCTACCACTCAGAGAAGAATCAACCCTTGATCTTGAAGACATGCAGCTTCCCATAAACCTTAATTTAACCCAACACCCAGTTTCTTCTTCTTCTTCTTCACCTCCTCCACCTTTAATCTTCCTTGACTGTTTTTTCTCTGCAAATCTTTCAGATTTATGACCAAACCCCATCTTTCTAAAACCATCCAAAAAAGAAACCTTTTTTCCAACAAAACTGATGACTTTTAATCTTAAAACTTCTAAAGACAAATGGTTTTAAGCAATCAACACATAAAAAAGTAGATATTTAGCTGTTAATCTCCAAGACCCAGTTTATGGAATTTAGTCAAAAGGCACTTTTTGAGAGGGGGGGTGTTTCAACAAAGGGCAGATGGGCAGCTTGAAACAGAGAAAATGGGCAGCTTGGGCAAGAGAGAGAAACAAAGAAAACAAGGGTTAAACAATTTTCATTTCTGTGTTGCTAACTACCAACAGTAATCTCAGCAGATTCCAAATCAACCTAATTTTTTTAGAAAATAAATTTCTCTTTTTTTGTTAATTTATTTTTTAAAAAATAAATTATTATACTATTATATTTATTATATTTTAAATTTATTTTAAGATTTGATTTTAATATGCTCTTTATCAAAAGAGTAAAAATATTTAGAATGAAAAATTATTTTTTCGACCATTTTTACTTGTATTAAGAGATAAAATCAGGATTTAGAATTAGGGTAAAACGTAAATGTTTAAAAGGAATAAATTTATAAAAAAATATTTTTTAAAAAATAAATAAAAATAAAATTCTTTAGAGATGAAAGGCGATTGTCCTTCCCTCACCTCATATATCTTCATTCCTAGTTGCATTATTCAAAGATTTCTGGTTCGTGAAATAAAAATAATCATTTTATCTCATAAAATAAAAAATTTCACGAAAAACTTGTTTTTATCTATAAAGTATATTATCAAAAATTATAAAACAAATATTATTATAAAATTATATCAAACATTAAAAAAATTATAGATTGAATTAAATTAATTAATATTTTATTATTATAATATTTTAAAAATTAAAATTTACCCCAAATCTCTCTTAGTTTAGGAGTTGGAGGAACTATTTATTAATTTTGTTTAATGAAATTATTTATTGACCTTGATAAGGAAAGAAATTTTATAATAAAAAAGGAATATTATAGTGATGTACTTGAAAACTTTGTTTTGTTTAAATATTTGTTTTAGTGTTAATCTTACCTCTAGAAAACATTAAGATAAATGAAAGTTCATTGAGATGATGCCACGTGTTCATCTAGTAGGTTTATACTTTGCCTAATTAAAGATAAAATGGGTCAACTACACAAGTAGACACTTGAACTATGAAATATGATTGTTTTAGCTACCAATCTTACCAAAATTTCAAAATCATCATTAATTTGATTGAATTGATGCAAAATATCATTAAATGTGAAGTGATCATGTTTTAATAATTCAATAAAATTAATTATTATTTTATAATTTCTAAATTCTTAATGATTAAAATGATGATTTTTCATAATGTAGTGACTATTTGGTGGATTTTACCCAAATAAAATAGAACTAACAGACAAAAACAACTATCACTTTCATTGGTATGTTGGCTGCCAAATTATCATTGCTTCCATCACACCACTCACCCGTTAGTGGAATTATAAATCAAAACTTAAAAAATATATTGTTTAGATTTATTAAGGAAAGGAAAATTCTACGACCCATGTCGAATATCGCTAAACATTATTAAATTAATTAATAAAAAATAAAAATTTGAAGCACTCAACATATAATTATTAATTATTTTAAAAAATTTAATTAAATTAAATTTATTTTTATATATTAAAATTTAATTTTTTTAAATAAGGGTAAACTATACATTTAGTATATCACCTATTTTTAATTTTGGTACTCAAATTAATTTTTTTAATAAAATGGTACCTAATGTTACACATTATTTCTATTTTGGTACCTTAACTATTAAAAATAAATGAAAACAAAGATGTTGCTTGAACAAATAACAATTTTAGTCCCTAAAATTTATACAACCTATCACTTTATTCGATTTAAACATCATTTTTAATTTTTGGTTGAAGTAAGCCTTGATTTTCTGAGCCTTGACAAAGACCTACAATCACCAAAGAGCATCTTTTTGTTTTCAGCATATTATCAAAGTACTTGTAACCAAAACCTTTCGACTTTGGAACAAAATGAAATAATGTAAAACTAGAAAAGAAAAGAAAAAAAAACAATTATTAAAAAATTCAAAGATATCGCAAACCAAAATTAGTTTAACCCATTAAAAAATTAAACAATAAATTTTGGTTGGTTAAAAAATCGAGAGTGAAACAATGATCAAATATATAGAAATATCATCTGTTTAAAAAAGTTTTTAGGAAAAAAGTTATTTTCGTTTAAAACTCTTAACGCAAAGAATATTTTTTTAATTAAAAATGAAGATTAATTTAATTTAATTTCGAAAAAATCCAACATCATTGTGGAATCGGCTATTATTTTTTAATTTCGTTTAGTTGAATTTTACTTTTTATTGTTATTAAAGTCAATATTATTTTTGGATAAATTAAAAAATAGATGAAATTTTACAAAAAAATCATATTGACAACAAAGAAGATGTTCGATATCTAATATTTTATACTTTTAATAGAAGAAGAGAGAATTTATATTTTTAATCTAAAAATTAAAAATAATATTTAAATTGATAGCATTGTAGAATAAATTGATACATTGTATAAGTTTTAGGGTCTAAAATTATTATTTGACCAAGCAATATTATGTTTATTTTTAATTTTAATAATTAGGGTATCAAAATAAAAATAATATGTACCGTTAGGTATTATTCTATTAAAAAAAATAGTTCGAGTACCAAAATAAAAATACAAAAATAACTGAGATACTAAGTATATAATTTATTTTTATTTAAAATATTTAAATTTTAACATATATGGAAATAAATTTAATTTAATTGATTTTTTAAAATAATTATTAATTGTATATTGAGCCCTTCAAATTTTTAATTTTTATTAACTAATTTAATAGTGTTAAAAATGTTCAGCAACAATGGTGTTCAGCGATGTTCGTCGTACGCGATAGACTCATCCTTAGAATTATTTATAGTTTAGTAATTTTGATTTTTTTTTTTTGCTTTTTTAAAAGTTATGTTCGATATATATTGATTTACGTTAAAATTAAAGATTTAAATCAATATTAGAGGTTTTATTGGTCAAATATTTTGAATTCGATAAATAATGGGTTAGAATAGTGAATTGGTTTGGAACCTCTTATTAAAAAAAATTGCTAATATGAATGTTTTAAAATTGAAGGTTGACATGAGAGTTTTAAAGACTATTTTATCCGTAATAATTATAAAAAACTTTAAATAACCAAATTTTAACTTTTTTTTCTTTACTTTAACGTATTAGATATTTATAAAATATTTTTTATACATTTATATTTATATTTTTAATTAAATTATATTAAAAATAATTATATGAGTAAATTACAAATATGCTTAGTAAAGATATTAAGAAAACATTTTTCATAATCAAATTAATTAAACAAGTATCAAATATAACTTGTAACACCCGATCCGAATCCGAAGTGTCACATTCGGGTCACCCAAAATCTGATCCATCAAAATTCTTTTAAAAACACGTGTTCAAATACTTAAAATATCATATGTCATAATCCACGTAGATCAAAATAAAATGAAATAAAGTGTTTACAAAACAGGAGCTCCTTTTCAAAATACATAATCTGACTCAGTATAAAATCCAAAGTAAAAGTACAGACTCGATATGTGGTAAGGTCCTATAAATACATTGAGCCCAAACTAAAGATCAAATACTGTACTCTTTAAACGGCTCCGAAGCTGGGAAATCCTCCTCGATGTGCTCCACCAAAGCTAGCTGTCACCTACGCACGGAAAAACCACAATTCTACACGCTGAGCTAACAAGCTCAGTGATATATAACAACTCTAACAGTTCATAAACATCATAAAGCGAGCAAGCAAGATAACATAGTTAAGAGTACACAGAAAGACTTCTAAACTAAGGTTCATCTCTTAATCTACCTTAGCTGGAGTTCTCAAAATTTATATTCTCATAGTATTAACATATATAAAGATCATACGCCATAACAGGCTTAACTACTCGGTCTCACATAGCCCATCGAGTTATATCGAGATCACACAATCCATCGGATTACTCGAGATCACACAGCTCTATCGATTACATCTACCTTACCCAATTCACACAGCTTTTAAGGTATTAAGGTCATTAACCACAGATATCATGACATACTCACACGCATGCAATATTCATAACTACTGGCCAAGCGTAGCCCTACTATACCCGTGCTCACATAGCCGTCGGGTGTCCCCGTGATCATATAGCCGTCGAGTTGGATCATATCTAGATCAACATAGCCACAGATACTTTCGGGACATACTTGGATCAACATAGCCACAAGTAGTCCAATCCTAAGGTCACACAGCCCATCAGGTTACTCGAGCTCACATAGCCCATCGAGTCGCTTGATACTCACACAGCCCATCAAGTTATGTTCCTTATCCAGATCATCATAGTCACAGATAGGTTTGAACCGCATCCAGATCACATAGCCCGTGGACACGTCGGACGTACTCACTCACACAGCCCGAAGTACATGTCCCCTTAATTGAGTGCCCATGCACTAACTCTAGGACATCCTGATTTCTTTTACCATGCCACACAAGTAACTCATGCTTCAAGAGCATCCACACATCTCATAAAACGGGAACAAGTCAAACCATAAACAAGGTCCACGACATGTTTTCAATATTCCTAACCATCTCTCATAATTAAGATTAGATACCCACCACTAAGTCATTTACAAGATTATCTCTAAATTATTTTATTAACCAAAACCCTTTAAACATTAGTGTCCTATCAACACACAATGAGAACCCTAACCATCACACGTTATATTTTGATCTACCTGGGATCCTTAAGGGAACATGATAATAATAATTCACTTATCATTTATTGAGTTATTCGTCCATTTCCACGTGTCATGATATTAAACTCAGTCTATTAACCCATTAAAGACCTTAACCAGAATAGAATCCTTGATTGATTATGGTAAGTTTCAGAAAATTTTACATAGGGGTATCGATACGCCTCTAAGGGGTATCAAAACACCCTGTATCGATATTTTACAAAAGAGGGTATCGAAATATCTGGTATCGATACGCTTTGACCACTTCAAGTCAACGAAGAAGGACTTACCCGTTTGATACAGGTATCGAATCGGGAATGCCACTAGACAACTCGGTATCGAAACGCGAGTAGGGCGTATCGATACGCTTGCCTTTCTCGCCTAAGTTTTGCCTACAGGGTATCGATACACGGGGGAGGTGTATCGATACACTTGCACGAACTTGCAGGTCTAAGGCTGCAAAACTCTAAGGAACCTCCCCTAATCCACATAATTGATTTCCAAATTGATTTTACATGTTAAATGAAGCATACAAGATAATTTCCTACCATTTTTACATCAAGATAACCCCTAAAACGAAATCTACCATTCTAGGGTTTCTAATTAACCCAAACACCCATCTCAAGCAATACATAACTAAAAATCAAGCAAGACACGAATTGATGAAGCATATGAAATATAAGAGTCAGAAATGTACTGACCTCAAGCTACAAACCCGGATTCAAGCTTCTTCCTAGCTTTCCCACTTTCAAGCTTTGATTTTGACCTTCAAACATCTCTCCCACCAAACCAAGAGATAAACACCTTAAACCAAAGATCACAAGCTGCTGAACGACTCTTCCTTAAGGGCCAAAACAAGATTCTCATTCCTTGCTAACAAGATTCCTCCTTTAACTTGGATTGGGGATAGAAAAGAGAAGATGATGAGAGTGATGGTGAAAAGTGGTGAATAGCCAAGAAAAATTACTCCCTTGCCCTTCACTAACATCTCTTTATCCAGCCAAACCCAAAAGCTAAGCCCAACGAGCAAGCCCACAACAAACCCGAGAGGCCCATAAGCAAAACTGAGGCCCGCAACGATCTAACACGATCCCACAAGCTCAAACACAAGACCCGACTTAACGATCCATAGCCCAAGTCAACGCCCGATGTTGACCTGAAAAACCGGGTCGTTACATAACTGCATCCTTATATACCATTTTATTTATTTAAATATTTAAATAGTTATCAACTATTAATTAATTTTATCAAACATTTTTATATCATTAACAAATATAATCCGCTAATTAAATCAACTAATACAATCTGTTATCAACTAATTAACAAATAGGATCAAAGATTTTTTCGGTCTTGAACTCAATTATTAGAAAGTCTGAATTCTCAAATTTCGACTTTTTAGTTGTTTTTAATTTTTATCATAATTAAACAATTATTAAATTTATCATATTATTAAATTTGATATTTTAATAAATCGAGAAAAACCATCGTATAAATCGAATCAAACTAAATATTTTAAATATAAATATAAATATAAATATAAATTAAATAATTTAAAATTATCGATTAACTGAAATAATTTACTATCTCTATTTTGTACACCCCATATACTTATGTCAATGTGTCATCATTTTGTAAAGGTGGGTTGGTATGCCAACACCATCTACCATACGTGGAGAAGAAAGGAACAACAAAATTAAAACATGTTTTGTTTTGTTGTGTTGTTAAGTATAATCGTGAATGAAAAAAATATATATTCGATCAATCTTTCATTCTGATATTAATAAATAATAAAACTTAAACCCTTTAATAAATTTTGAATCGATTTATTTTAAATAAAATGCATAACAAATTTATATTTTAATGATAATTATCAAAATTTAAATATAAAAAAATAATATAAATTATTGAAATTTTGACCATTAAACCAACTAATAAATCTCGAATCCATCGTTTTTTAAGTGCATGTGGATTAAGATTGGATGATGTTTTTTCTTTCTTTCAGGACAGTGGGTCTGAAAAAGTTACGATGTTTATTTGGCATGGTCCAACCTTGCTCATTATATGAAATTATCATTTTATTTTCGTATATGAATAGGTTCGTAAATGAGATGAGACAGATCATAAGTTATTTAAGTTTAATTCGATTCGATTTGATTTGATTTAAACTCGACTCGATTTTTTAACGTACCAAGCCGAACTACTTGATACACAACTTGAAAAGTTCATGTATTACTCAAAAATATAATATACTATCTTAAATTTTTATAATTTAAAATCTAAATTCCTAAACTTAAAATCCTAAAATATAAACTATAAACGTAATTCTAAACCTTAAAATCTAAATCCTAAATTTTAAACCCCACGACCTAAACTTATAAACTATAAACGTAATAATTCTAAACCTTAAAATCTAAATCCTAAATTTTAAACCCCACGACCTAAACTTATAAACCATAAACTAATACTTTATATCTTAAAATTAATAAGTTTGAGTTTACACAACTTATTTATCATTTTTTTTCTGACAGAGCTTTAAATGAGACACGATAAATAATGACCTATTTGAGTCCAATAAGTTTAAAGATCGGTCAATACTTAATTTGATTGAGCTCGAATCTAAGCTCGAACTCGACTCGAGTTCTTAATAAGCCGAGTTTTAGTTGTGTTTATGCTTGTGGAGTGCACAGTAGAAATTGAACTCCGAACCTCAAAATAGGGATGTTCAAATTTACTAGATCTGTCTATTCCGACCCAATAACTTGAAAAAATATTTAGTAATTTTTGAAAAAAAAATTATTTGATCGGGCCAGATCTTGGCTAATTTTTCTTGATCACCGGGTACCCGATTCAATAATTTTTTAGTATATATTTTTAGTTTTAAATTATATTTTTATTTTAGATTTTTTAATATTTACACTTAAAACTAAATTTAAATATCTAAATTAGTTATATGTTGATATTATATATTTTAAAATTTTAAAAATATTTTTATTAATTTGTTAATATAAAAAACATAAATTTTTTATTTTTAATATTTTTTTGACGATAAATTCTAATATATATATATATCCAAATATTTTAATACTAACTTTGAATCATTACATTTTTCTTTAGATTATGTATTATAAAAATTTAAATTTTATGTGTATAATATATAATCTTTTAATTTTAAAATTAAAAATTAAACCGGATACCATTACCCGATTACTCGGGAACCTAAGTTTCGCAACTATCCAACTTAAACAAGTCGGTAAATAGGTACTCAAAGAAACTAGGTACTCAATAATGAATATCCCCACCTTATAATTAAAGTTTAAAATTAAAATTTAAAAATATAAATACATAATATATTTTTAAAATTTAGAGTCTATAATTTATAATTTAAGATTAAA
Source organism: Abelmoschus esculentus (assembly GCA_035048815.1). Lineage (NCBI taxonomy): Eukaryota > Viridiplantae > Streptophyta > Magnoliopsida > Malvales > Malvaceae > Abelmoschus > Abelmoschus esculentus. The sequence continues at coordinate 1,520,517 of JAUCBN010000026.1, read as the reverse complement.
ATTTTAATATCGAACATATAAAGATATAAATTTTTATCCGTATATGATAGTATAAATTAAATTATACCAATTATATAATAATAATAATGAATTTGTCACTGTTCCTATTTCATTCCATTATTATCTCTGGATAATACAAATAATTCCAACGTGTTTTATTTTATTTTTTTATAATAGTTTTACATCCGTAGCAAAGAAATCTTCTTACGAGACAATAATATAAGGGAGAAAACATTATTTTTAATTACTAATATTTATTAATTAATCAATTAATTTAATTTAATATATTAAAAATATATTTCCTGAGAAATATTTATAATTTAATATTTTTACAAATTATGAAATCCAAGTTCTGTATTAACATGATGGCACATAGGAATATTGAGTCCAGTTGCCACTGTTATTGGACCATTCATTTGATTGGGCAGCACTAAGCCTCATAAAAGACAAAATATGATTTGGTCAAAATGTTTTATTTAATTATGAGATTAATTTTTTGGGTAATTATTTTATGTATAAAGTATGTGGAAATTTTTATTTTTTTAATTTATGGATTTTATTTAAAAATTTAAAAGTTTAAGGGTAATAGTTTTAAATTTATGGGTTATAGATATAATTTTAGATTTATGGTTAAAATTTAGATTTTATAAATTAAAACTTAAATACTTATCGTATTACTTTAAATCTTAAACCCTAAATTATGATCATGAATCATACAGTTTAAATGACTACGCTAAAACTGTTAAACTTTAACCTTAAAATTAAGATACTTGTGAAAATAAAAATTTCAGTGTTTATGTATATGATAAAATAACCTTTAGTTTTTATATTTTATTTAATATTTTTAGTTTTATTTTTTAAAAAATTTAAAATGTGTTAAATCAAGTATATCAAGGGTAAATTGTAAATTTAATTCTTATTCTTCATTCTAATTATACCACAGGGTTATATTATGAAATATTATTCTTGTATTATGAGTCAACTAAAACTGATTAAATTAAAGTATAAAATTAAAAAAAATCAATATACCGACAGTAAAAACAAAAAATTCCCACAAATAAATGAATGTAAGATTGAAAAGTCATTTCGAGTTGAAATTTAACACAAAAAAAATCCCATGCCATCCAACAAAGAGTCATTCGATCATGTTGTCTTCACCATCTTCTTGTTCACTCAACTCGAGATCGGCAAGCAACTCTTCCAATGGAACAGAAGGTATATCGGCCCCATCCGACACAGATACCATTTCCGATGGCTGGTAATCTCTGTTGCGGTACAGAGGTAAGTTGAACCTTAATTCAGGGTTCTCTTCCAAATCTCTCAAGAACTCTTCATACTCAGACTCGATCTTCTGTTCATTTGCTCTACCTTGACATTCATCAACTTCCATATCAAGGGCCTTGAGCTTCCAGGGACGAGGTTTCCCGCGTTTCTTCTGTCGTTTCTATAGCGTCTAGTTCGAAATCATTAATGTTGTCCCCATGAAGGTCATAACCGAGAGCACGATCTCCTGGCTTTAGAATATGGCCTAGGTGTGTTCTTATGTAAAACAACTTTCCATAATCACTTACATGAGCCACCTCGGCATCTGCAAGTACATATTTGGTTCCCCCAAGAATATGGCCCCATGAAGGTCATAACCGAGTAGAGCCTTGAATGAATGCCTCCAATACTGTTCAGTGTCCAAGAAACAGTGTCTAAGAGTAAAAGGGTCCAACAATGTAGTGTGGTTGGTCACTTTTGTGCAGATAACAAGTGGACCAAGATTACCCAAACTAGCAGCCACGCTCGGAGGCAAACAAATAAGATCCTCACGGCAAATGGGAGATATTTCAATCGAGAACGTATGCTTAAAATTGCAGCTATTACTCTTAGTATCATGAGAAACAAGCTGTCTGGCCTCTGTACTCTTTGTTGGAGCAACTTTACCTAAAACTCCTTAAACTTCACAGCATGACTCCTGTTAGCAAAGAAAAAATCAATACCCTGATCCATTTGCTTGATTTTAGTGGCATGGGCAGCAGCATTGTGTTTTAGGATGACCTGTTCTAAATAGAAGAAAGTTCGCCTGTAACACGCTGTCTGAGCTGCACAGAAGCCACCCACTGGTCTGGATTGGCCTGAAACCTCGTACAAGATTCGCACATGTGATCTTGCTCAACATACTCAACAATGTAAGATTGCTCCAAAATCGCCCCGTTAAGAACCTCCCTCTGAACTTTCAGCCTGACCTTGATTCTCTTGGAATGTGGTTCGGTCCAAACGAATTCAACATTCATTTCGATTCCAACTGAGCTTTGATCCAAGTTCTAGGGGGCTGCAAATAGCTATCGCACTCGGGACAATGCATAATGGTCACATGCTTCCGCAAACCTTCCGTGATATCGATTTCGGATCTCAAACATGTCACGCACATGTTGGCAGGATTTGGTGCCATTGAAATACCGCATTTACAACACAAGACAGTACCCATCGTGTGAGGAATCACAAACATCTTTGATGCCATAGACACTGTTCCATGAAGGAGATAATAATAAGTATATAACAGCTCAAAGCAAGATATATCAATGGCGGAAAAAGCTAATAATTAAAACAATAGAAACTCAGGTTAAAATAATGTAATAATGAAAATAATCTTTTATATTCACGATATTCAACAATAAATTAAATCGCAAGAACAATACCTTAAATTAACACATCCAGAGCATTATTTATATACATAAGAAATCGCAAATCATGCTAAAATAAATTAAAAAAATAAACCCCAATTTTCGAAAGGATTCATTAACACAGATACGATAAAATTATGTGAAAAAATAAAATTAATCATGAAGAAATCAAATAAAAAAGAACCACAAGCCTGAAGGAATTTATTAAAAAAACCATAAACACTTACCTTTACAAGGAGAAGGAGAAGATATTGCTTGAAATTTTAAACCCTAAAAATTATGAAGGGGAGAGATGAAACCCTTATATAGGTTTCGTTTTAATTTTGTTGTTTCTAATGGGCCAAAGCCCAATTCATGAGAATAAAATTGATCTATCCTATATGAAGAATATTGTCCTTTCAAATCATATTTTCTAAAAACAAACTATTTAAATTTTATTTTAAATTTTTTAAAAAATGAAATTTGAATAATATAAATTTTTTAATAATTATTAAATTGATTTTTAAGTTTAAACTCAATCTCTCAATTTTTTTGATGTATATACCGATCTAAGAAATATATCACATGTGAAAAAATATGATAAAAATCGTTTAAATTATAATAAATCGTACTATAATATGATAAATAATTACAGCTAAGTTTCCGTAAGAATTGAAACACTTACTCGAATAAAAAACTTTAAATAAAATTTAAGTAAATATTTCAACCCAAATAATTAAAAAAAATTGATTCACTCAAGGTTGGATCAAACATTCAACAAAAATTAAAACATATAAAATTTACTCACGTAAAAAAAGACTAATCAATAAAAACATTTCTCATCTATTCATTTGCAAATCTAATTATATCTAATCGTAATTAAATGTGAATTTCCAAGAAATTTCTTAACAAAGCTCAAAAAGATAAAAAAATGGAAATGAAAAGTTGAGCTTTGCAAGAAAACTTCACTTAAAGCTGTACTTACCCATTATAGCAAAGCTCGTTCTCTCCTCAGTCAACGTTTCACAAGCATTTTCCCTCTAATTTCTTTGCGTTTCCCAGCAACCAAACACTTCCTCATCCTGAGTATATATATATAGAGAATGGATGCGTTTGGTGTAAACCCTAAAACCATATATCCCCATATTCCTCACCCATCTCAAAATTTCCATATAACATTGAACAAAAAGTGCAGGGAGCCATGGCCTTCTTTTATCCCACATTCCGCTACTCCTTCCCGGTCTTAATCTACCGTACATACGCCGATGGTGAGTATTCCATGGCGTATTTCATAGCTTTTGTTTACTTTTGTAATGTCTTTGCTGTCCATTGCCAACAAGAACTGGAAGATTTATCTCCGATGGATACTTCAGGTAGGAAGTTTTTCCTTAAATCTTTGCTCTGTGTTTTATGGAGTGCTGCGTTCTTTGGCTTCTCTTACCAGATGTACAGCCATGGCCATGATGAGTCTGTCGCAGCTGTTTTGGTGTTTGTTGTTTCTGTTTTTGTGAGTAATTTCCTCTACTTGTTGTATTTTGTCCATGATGGTCGTTTCCCACCACCACCACCAGAAACACCAAGGGCAAGGAAGGTAAGAAGGGCAGCTGTTTGAGGTCCATAAAATGTATATTTCCTAGGAAATGTTTAAGAAAAATGACAAGGTTTGGGATTGCGTAGGACAGGTTCAGTTTTCTTTTTAATGTTCTCTTCACCCAGTAGTAAGTTAAGTTTTATGTCCTTCAAAGGCTATATCAATGAAATGTTCTTCTCTTTCTTTATAAATATGTTTCAGACAAGAAACACAACTACAACTTAAACAATGCTGAACTTAATCCTTTGTCTCCATTTCAATTGAAGAAACTCAGCTTTAAAAATGGTGAATCCTTTCCATATAAATGATAGAAGTAAAAAAAATGTTTTAAAAGCTTAGAGGAAAGAAAGTCTCATCTATGGCTTTTACCATTGTTTTAAGCTAGGAAAAAATAAAAATAACTGAAAATAAGTATAGTAATAATAATAAAATAAATAATAAAAAAATAAAATAAAAAATAATAAAAATAATAGCTGAAAATAGATAAAAAAAATAAATAAAAAATATAAAAAATAATAAAAAACAGAAAATCAAGTTGTGGAAGAGAAGTTTTCGGTTGAGATAAGATTTTGAGGGAGTTGGGGATTTGGTGGAGTGTTTGTAGGGATTTGAATTTTGTTTGGAGTTTTCTACTTCAATCAAAAGTCTGAGTTTGAATCCTATAAAAGGAGGAGGATTTCAAGTTTAAAGGGGGCCAGAACAAAACGAAGAGAAAGGGGGAGTTAAGATCAGAATTCAAAGGAGCAATTACAAGCTTGAGTAAGGGGAAGGATTTCAATCGGTGAGGAAGCAAAGGAGGTCACCGGCGGTAAGTTCTTTTCCTCTTTAGTTTCGGCTTTTTTTATGGGGGAAAATTGCCTTCCTGGTCCCCTAAGCTTTGAACCGTTATACAATTTAGTCCCTAAGCTTTCAATTAGGCCCCCTAAACTCTAGACTTCATTCAATTAGGTCCCTAGGATCCCAATTAGGCCCCTGAACCTTTAGATTTAATTTAATTAAGTCCCTAAATCCCCTAATTAGACCCTTAGGATTAAATTAATTAATTTTTAGACTCAATTAGGATAAAAATTAATTTTAAAACTTACAAGTTAATTAAGTTCTAATTTAGGATTTAATTTAATTTTTAATAAACTTTAAAATTAATTTAATCTAATTAAATCTAATATGAAATTAATTTGACCTTAAAACTAAAATTAAACTTAAATTAGGTGTGATTTAATTCTTAAAATTTTGGAAATTATTTTAATTAATTATTTTAAATTAATTTTAATTAATTTCTAGAAAATAAGCTTTAAAATTAACTCACCTAAATTAAGTCTAGTTTAGCCTTAAACCTTAAAACATTCACCCGAATTAGACTTTAATTAGGCTTATTTCAATTCTTAAAATTTAAGAAATAATTTGAATTAATTAATTTGATTAATTTTAATTAATTTTTAAAAGATAAGATTAACAACCTTAGGTCTAATTAACCCCAATTTCACCAAACCAAACTTTAATTAGGTTAAATTAAATTCTTAAAATTTAGAAATTATTTTAATTAAGACTCTTAATTAATTAAAAATTTCTAATATAAGGTTTAAAAATTAATCTAATTAAATTTAAACCAACCCTAATTGAACCTTAGAACTTAAAAATCCACCAAGTTAGATTTTAATTAGGTTCTAATTAAGATTTGAAGTGTAGGAAAATTTAATTAATTAATTTAATTAAAATCCTAAACTTTAAAATTAATACTTAATTAAATCTAATCCCTTTTGAGGTTTGTTTTCGTGATCTTTTTCAATACAAGTCCCTTTGTACTTATGATGAAATTTTGATGTAACATGTACACCCATGATTCTAATAAAAAGTTGAGTTCCTTTACTTTGTTCTATGTTTTATTTTAAGTATTGCATGACATATTTTAGGGAGGTCACTTAATAAACATTTAAGTTAATTAATTTAGAGCCTCCCTCTTGGACTAGTCACTTAAATTAATTAATTAATTAGGGAGAAAATTTAGTAACATAGCATTTGAATCTTATGTCTCGGATACACTAAAGAGGTTGGTGTTTTGACGTACCATGATGCTGACCTAGAGAGTGTACCTTGGCATCGAATTCATGTGTTATTTAAAACCTAGAATTTTGACGAAATAACTTATGTTTAGAATTAAATAAAATGGATAGGTAAATAACTAGTAACATTAGTAACTTAAGTTTTAAACACTTAAAGCAATGGAGCCTTTTTTAGGGATAAAACTTAAAATGGACAAGATAAAAATGATCATGCATTTTGCTTTAGCCTTTTGAGGCGGAAGTTACATTCCTTTAAATTTGGGTGAGGTTTCCTATCTAGAGGACGTCTCGTTCAACTCAAGTTTAAAGGCGGTGTTACTTCTAAATCAAAAGGATATCCAAAATTCAAATAATGTTCAATTAACAATGAAAAATTAAATTAATATCTATCTTCAAAGTGACAATGCCACGTAAATTTTTCCAAGGTACCAATTTTTGAGAGTTTGTAAGGGTCGTCCTTATACGTAACCGACTCCCGAACCCAATATTTTTTAAATGAATCTCTGGTTTATTTTATGGTGTTTGGCCTACCTAAGTGGCCGGTGGCGATTTCAAGTCAATTTTTCAAAATCAAATTATACATTTTTTTAGAATTTGGGTTTTTCGAGATTAAAAATGATAAAGTTCGAATTTTTCAAAACCGATCGTCGAGCAAGTCATTTTCACCTAAACTCGCGTTTTTTAAAGAGGTCGCGACAACTTGGCTACTCCACTAGGGACTAAAAATTTTATTTTTTGTGAGTCAGGCCTAACTTTTTTTTCAAATTTTACGTGGCATTTTTGGCATTTTGAAGTTAGATATTAATTTAATTTTTTATTGTTAAATGAACATTATTTGAACGAGGATAGCTTTTTACTTTCATGATATATCTTGTCATTCATGCATAAGCTCTCGACCTGAGCTTTCACCCTTAAGTGGGAGTTAGATATTATCCGACTTGATGCTTTCCAGCTCCGAGTTTCGGATTTTTATCTGCTTCCGGTATACTAACCTTACGCATCGTGGGGTCTTCACCCCCGTTGTAAGGGACCTATACCACCGAATCGATGTCTTATCGCCGTAGTAGACGGTAACGACAGTTCGGGAACCCAGTGTCTAGACCAAAAACCCGCATATAGAGTAGAAACCAACCCCTTCTAGAGCCAGACAGGAACCATAAGATAAGGCGGTATGCTGCCAAAATGTCGCCAAACTTAGGATTTCTTTGTTAACATGCTCTCTGGTTACTTTGCGTATTTTAGCATGCTCTTTGGTTATTTTACGCATTTTATCATGTTCTCTAGTTAACTTTATTTGCATTTTTTAACTGCTCTAAGGTTATTTTTCAGGCACTTTTATTATTGTATTTTATCTTTGTCTTTATCCTACTAACACGTTTTCTTCTTGTTTTTTGTTTTTCTTTGATCCTTTATGCATTTTTTTACTTGGCATATTATTTGCATGAGTATTAATTTGGAAAACAATAAAGTTAGAAGTGTCCAAAAATGTCAAAAGGGATCATTATAGGCGAAGATAATACGGAAGTCTGGACATGGTCAGAAGCAGTTCAGCATGAGAAAGGTGATAGCTTGCCGTCAGGAGGAGGAGCGTGGAAAACCAAGTATGAAGCAGCGCAGCGTACCATCCGGAATCAGAGTTGGTCAATTTCAAAGGTCGGAAGCGTCGCATCTTATGTACAGACGTTATCGAGAGAAGCTACAACTCTTCTGAAGCAGCCGAACATCGAGCAAGAGAATGGAGAAGTTATCGTACGCTTGCTACATGAGTTGACCAATTTGGGGATTAGGGCTAACAGTTTTCTGTAGACTATCTTTAATTTGTAATGAATCCTTTTTGGACAAACGGATATTTTTAAAAAATTATTTTCCGAATTTAATACCCTCTTGCATTCATGCATTATAAAGTAGATTTATATTTAGGTTGTTGTACATAATTGTGTTGATTTCTATTTTATTTTATTTTATTTTGTTTTGTTTTTACATCATCTTAACATGTTGATATTTTTGCATCACATCGCATAAAGTTATTGATCCAAAAGTGATAATCGAGATAGAAGGCGATCATAAAATTTAAAGGGATTTGTAGGTCGAAGACGAGTTTGAGTCAGAACTTGAGAAGGATAGACAATTTACTTGAAGATTACTCATTAGACTCTAGAGACGCTGAAATGCAAGAGTTAAAAAGGCAGATGAGTGAGCTGAAGACCATGATGATGAACATGACTAAAGGGAAGAGACACATGGAAGAAGAGCCGAAAAAGGATCGGTACACATGCAAATCACCACTTATAATTGGTGTGATCAAGCCTACCGAAAATATACCAGACCTAAAACCTGAGAAAGTCACAGCGGTTCATGGAAAATCGAAAATGAAAGAAGTGTTCCGCCCGATAAAGTCGGTCGAACATCCAGAGCAAAGTTCAGGTTCCAAGATCCTTTTTCCTAGTTCTCAGAAGAAAGAAAGCTACAAGAATCGGTTTGACCCAATTCCCATTTCATACAAAGAATTATATCCTCAGTTGATAGAAGCTCGACTAATAACTCCGTATTTTATCTCACCATTACAACCGCCGTACCCGAAATGGTATGATGCCGATGCTCATTGTGAATTTCATGATGGAGTACGAGGACACTCAGTTGAAAATTGCATGGCTTTGAAACGTAAAGTTCAGAGTCTGTTGAAATGCGAGAAGTTAAAGTTTGAAGAAAAAAGTCAGCCTAATTCGGGGGGCAGGCATGAAGTCCGAGATGAAAATATTTCGAAGAAACAACATCAGTCCGAGTAAGAAGTTCAGGTAATTAGGTTGATGCAAGAGAGAGATAACTTGGAAGTAAAGTTACAAACCTTGCGATCAGATTACCAAGATCTCGCTAAAGATGTTAAGAAGGAATGTGTAGAAAGTGAAGATGATGACATAAAAGCTGCAGCACGAGAGATGGCTCAAGAATTAACAAGTCTAGCGGATATGACGGCAGAATTGAGTCAAAACATCAATCCGGCGATAGATCACAATGAGAAGTTAGTAGGGTTCTTAGAGAAAGTTAAGAAATTAGGGGTTAAGACTCGTAAATACCTTTAGCGTTTGATATTTGATGTAATAAATCTTTTTACCTGAAATGAAAGTGGTTAAGACTCGCAAATACTCGCAAATATCTTTAATGTTTGATATTAGATGTAGCAAATCTTTTTACCTGAAATGAAAGTTATTCTACGATAATCACTCTTGGGATCAATACCTTATTGCATTCATGCATATGTTTATTTTATATCATGCCATTATTATTTATCAACATTGCATTAGCATACATGAATCTAAGGTGGTTAAAGGTTCCAATGACAGAGTTGTCATACATTAGTAAAAGTTCAAGATCATGGATGAGAGCATGAGAGAAGTTGCAAGTATCCAAGAGAGATTGCAAGAGCATGTGACAAAGCCTCAACCAAAAGCAAATGATCGAATCCCGAAGCCATATCTAACTATCTACCCGGGAGTATCAAGTTCGAGCATGAATACGTTTTCCTTAAAACGTGTTGATCAATTGACAAATATGTGTACAGAACTCTAGAAGAAAATTGAGGCAAGTGAAAAAGGAGTGGACTCCGAGTTTAGTGCAAGGGAGTTTTGTCTAGTCTCTGATCTGGTTATTCCACCAAAATTCAAGATCCTTGTTTTTGAGAAGTATAACGGATCTAGTTGTCCTAAAATTCACTTGACGATGTACTTTCGGAAAATGGAAGGATATCTAGATAATGACCAAATGATGATTCACTACTTTCATGATAGCTTGACAGGGCCTGCTGCAATATGGTACAACAGATTGAGTCGAGAGCAGATTCGAACAATGGTTGATTTGGCGAAAGAATTCTTGGGGCAATACAGGTATGTCATAGACTTGACTCCAGATCGTCGGACTTTATAGAATATGAGAATGAAAGATGATGAGAGCTTTAAGGACTATGCATTGAGATGGAGGATGCTAGCATCTCAGGTGCAACCACCCATGATAGAAGAGGAAATGTCTGAAATGTTTCATCAAACCTTGCCGTCTCCTTTCTTCGATAAAATGCTTACGAATTCAAGGGGAAACTTTAAAGATTTTATGACCCTTGGTGGAGTAATAGAAGTTGGAATCCAACAAGGGAAAATAGAACCCAGGCTCAAAAGTTTCACAGAAGATAAGAAGCTGAAAGAGGTAAATGAGTGTAATGTTCAAGGTTCCCGAAGTCGTAAAAGGGAAAGATCACCCAGTTCTTTCGGGCGGTAACAAAAGATTCCCCGAAAAAATGCAGATCAGGAGATATTTGGAATGCCTATTGCTGATTTATTTCCTTATCTTGTTGAAGCTCAATATACTACTCCCAAGCCAATGAAGAAAGCGTCAAGCCCTTTCGCTCAAAGCTATGATCCCAACAATGTTTGTGAGTTTCATATGGGATTACCAGGTCATGCTACTAATAATTGTAGATCTTTACTGGAAGAAATCAAGAAACTGATTGATAAAAGAATTTTGACAAAGGAGTTGGTGCAACAATGGAAGACCAAAGAAAATGTTCAAGATGATATACCCGTTGAAGATTCAGAGCGTCAGGATTAGCTTTTCCAAGATGGTTTAGAGCTATGAAAAAATTTGTCTTGTTCATGTCTAAACGTCAAGAAAAAGGGTGTTTTTGGGATCGTTGCGGAGTAATGCCCTGAATCATCCAAGTTGTTTTTGCCTGCGAGCATTGGGTGTCTTTTGTAAGGGAGTTTTTTGAATTCATTTGTCTATGATGCTTGTTTCATATGTGTTTTTCTCAAGTGGCAAACATGTTATATTCTTTGATTCTTTAATTTTTTTTTGATTCTTTGATTCTTTGTTGTGGGTTAATTTTTGAGCACTCATACATATATCATTGATTTCATTCTTTCAGATATTGAATATCAATTGCGAAATTGATATTAAATCAAATTCGGAGATCAGCTTCACTAATGTGACTCGTTACCATTTTACTTAGGTCAAAAGGATGACATTAATGAGTGTTCAGGAATTACAAGAAAATCCTAGATAAGTTTTGAGTGAGTTTCCTCTCAAGCATTGTTGACTAAGGTCTTTGAATGAAATGATAACCCAAAACATCATCCAACTGAAGTCTGCTTTGCTTTAAAGACATCCGAGTATGGGATGATATTTGGCATTCCTTGATTTCCCTTCTCAAAGAAAGAAAATAAGAAAAACATCATTTGTTGTCCCCTTTGAGCCTAACGTTATTTTTTTCGATTCAATCCAAATCAAGGATCACCCCTACGCTGGGGGCAAAAGAGGATGAAAATGTGTTTCAAAGTGAAATACAAAACCAAGAAAAAGAAGCCAAACTCAAATCGTTGGCACAAAAGAAAAAACGAACCTAAAGTTCAGTGAAATATTTTGATGAGATGAACCACTGGAAAAAGTAGTGGAGAAAAGGAAATGACCTCTAGGGTGAAAGCCCAACAAAAGAAAAAGGGTCAACCTAGAGTGATCCGCAAAGAAAAAGTATTTCATCAGAGCATGTTCAGATCAGTGCGGCAATGATCCTTGATTTTATCACCCTTGAATTATTTGAGCCTATATATCCTTTCTTTGGTAGCCATAAACCATAGCCCACATTACAAGCCACAAAAGACCATTTTGACCATATACGGGTATTGAAACAAGGAGAGTTAGTCTTCAGAATATATCCCGCTTACCAGGGTTAACCTTTCTTCAAGAATTTTTAGTCTTCTAGTGCTTGATCGAGATCAGAAAAGAGAGGAAAACTGGGTATGGTGAGCTAGTGAGAAAAAGAGTGCCATTATTATTTATCAACATTGCATTAGCATACATTAGCTAGTGAGCTAGTGAGAAGAACAGCTTCAAGCTTCAGGGCTTTAACAAAATTCGTGTTTTTTAGTCTTTACCCATCTCCTGCTCCGTAACATTGAGCAAAGAGGGGCAACTGTCAACACGAATTTCCTCTTTAAATAAGTATAGTAATAATAATAAAATAAATAATAAAAAAAACAAAAACAAAATAATAAAAATAATAGCTGAAAATAGATAAAAAAATATATAAAAAATATAAAAAAATAATAAAAAACAGAAAATCAAGTTGTGGAAGAGAAGTTTTCGGTTGAGATAAGATTTTGGGGGAGTTGGGGATTTGGTGGAGTATTTGTAGGGATTTGAATTTTGTTTGGAGTTTTCTACTTCAATCAAAAGTCTGAGTTTGAATCCTATAAAAGGAGGAGGATTTCAAGTTTAAAGGGGGCCAGAACAAAACGAAGAGAAAAGGGGAGTTGAGATCAGAATTCAAAGGAGCAATTACAAGCTTGAGTAAGGGGAAGGATTTCAATCGGTGAGGAAGCAAAGGAGGTCGCCGGCGGTAAGTTCTTTTCCTCTTTAGTTTAAGCTTTTTTTTATGGGGGAAATTGCCTTCCTGGTCCCCTAAGCTTTCAATTAGGCCCCCTAAATTCTAGACTTCATTCAATTAGGTCCCTAGGATCCTAATTAGGCCCCTGAACCTTTAGATTTAATTTAATTAAGTCCCTAAATCCCCTAATTAGACCCCTAGGATTAAATTAATTAATTTTTAGACTCAATTAGGATAAAAATTAATTTTAAAACTTACAAGTTAATTAAGTTCTAATTTAGGATTTAATTTCATTTTTAATAAACTTTAAAATTAATTTAATCTAATTAAATATAATATGAAATTAATTTGACCTTAAAACTAAAATTAAACTTAAATTAGGTGTGATTTAATTCTTAAAATTTTGGAAATTATTTTAAATTAATTTTAATTAATTTCTAGAAAATAAGCTTTAAAATTAACTCACCTAAATTAAGTCTAGTTTAGCCTTAAACCTTAAAACATTCACCCGAATTAGACTTTAATTAGGCTTACTTCAATTCTTAAAATTTAAGAAATAATTTGAATTAATTAATTTGATTAATTTTAATTAATTTCTAAAAGATAAGATTTACAACTTTAGGTCTAATTAACCCCAATTTCACCAAACCAAACCTTAATTAGGTTAAATTAAATTCTTAAAATTTAGAAATTATTTTAATTAAGACTCTTAATTAATTAAAAATTTCTAATATAAGGTTTAAAAAATTAATCTAATTAAATTTAAACCAACCCTAATTGAACCTTAGAACTTAAAAATCCACCAAGTTAGATTTTAATTAGGTTCTAATTAAGATTTGAAGTGTAGGAAAATTTAATTAATTAATTTAATTAAAATCCTAAACTTTAAAATTAATACTTAATTAAATCTAATCCCTTTTGAGGTTTGTTTTCGTGATCTTTTTCAATACAAGTCCCTTTGTACTTATGATGAAATTTTGATGTAACATGTACACCCATGATTCTAATAAAAAGTTGAGTTCCTTTACTTTGTTCTATGTTTTATTTTAAGTATTGCATGACATATTTTAGGGAGGTCACTTAATAAACATTTAAGTTAATTAATTTAGAGCCTCCCTCTTGGACTAGTCACTTAAATTAATTAATTAATTTAATTAGGGAGAAAATTTAGTAACATAGCATTTGAATCTTATGTCTCGGATACACTAAAGAGGTTGGTGTTTTGACGTACCATGATGCTGACCTAGAGAGTGTACCTTGGCATCGAATTCATGTGTTATTTAAAACCTAGAATTTTGACGAAATAGCTTAGGTTTAGAATTAAATAAAATGGATAGGTAAATAACTAGTAACATTAGTAATTTAAGTTTTAAACACTTAAAGCAATGAAGCCTTTTTTAGGGATAAAACTTAAAATGGACAAGATAAAAATGATCATGCATTTTGCTTTAGCCTTTTGAGGCGGAAGTTACATTCCTTTAAATTTGGGTGAGGTTTCCTATCTAGAGGACGTCTCGTTCAACTCAAGTTTAAAGGCGGTGTAACTTCTAAATCAAAAGGATATCCAAAATTCAAATAATGTTCAATTAACAATGGAAAATTAAATTAATATCTATCTTCAAAGTGACAATGCCACGTAAATTTTTCCAAGGTACCAATTTTGGGAGTTTGTAAGGGTCGTCCTTACACGTAACCAACTCTCGAACCCAATATTTTTTAAATGAATCTCTAGTTTATTTTATGGTGTCTGACCTACCTAAGTGGCCAGTGGCGACTCCAAGTCAATTTTTCAAAATTAAATTATACATTTTTCTAAAATTTAGATTTTTCGAGATTAAAAATGATAAAGTTCGAATTTTTCAAAACCGATCGTCGAGTAAGTCATTTTCACCTAAACTCGCGTTTTTTTAAAGAGGTCGCGACAATAACACAAAAAATATAAAATAGGGTATCAATACTCATATCTTTCACATTCTAAGTAAGCGCTCTACCATCTGAATTATATCCCTTTTAATTTTGTTATTCACGAGAAACTATATTTTCAAACTAAAGACTTCAATACACTTTATCAACTAAATGTTCTTGTCACTCGCAGGAGGTGAAGGAAAATGATGTCTATGGTCATAATAAATTCAATGGCATTAGCTTTGGAACTATTAGAGATGGACTAAAAATGTGAATTCAAGTAGATATTAGTCACGTTGGTTGTTCATCGGTTAAAAATATAGGGTTGGTATCGATTTGACTATAATGCTTTAAAAAGAATTAAATACACCGATAAATTATTAATTTGGTATTAAAATAATAATCTGTCGTTAAGAAAGTAACGGACTAATGACGTGGTAGTTTAAAATAAAATGAAATAATTATATAATTATACCCAAACATGAATGGAGGATTGAACCGGGGTGCACTTGCTTGAAATTCGAGTGGCTTAATCACTGAGCCAAGCATATTATACTAATATGAAATACTGTTACTAATATATATTTATTATTTTTCATATTTGTTCCTTTATATTAATTATTTTTAATTTAATTAAAAATAATAATTAAATTATTATATAATAAATTAAAAGTTTCGAATTGATAAAATTTTATTTATAAACTCTAAACCCAAAACTCAAATCCTAAATCTTAAACCCTATATTCATTAAAATGAATTTTTAAATCCTAAACCCTAAATTCATTACAATGATTTTTAAACACTAAATTCGAATAAAAATCATAAATATTTGGATTTAAAAATATTCGAATAAAATATTTGGATATAGGAATATTTTTATTTGAATAAACATTTATTATTCGAATATTTTTATTTGAATATAAGAATTTTTTTATTCGAATATTTAAAATTCAAATATTTTATTCGAATATTTTTAAATCCAAATATTCAAATATTTATGATTTTATTCAAATATTTATTTTACAAATATTTTTATTTGAATATTTAAAAAAATTTATTCGAATATTTAAAATCCAAATATTTGATTCAAATATTTTTAGGGTTTAAGAGTTAGGGTTTTAGTTTTGGTTTAAAGTTTATAAATAAAATTTTATTAATTTAAAACTTTTAATTTATTATATAATAATTTAATTATTATTTTTAATTAAATTAATATAAAGGAACAAATATGAAAACAAAAAATATATATTAATAAGGGTATTTCATATCAGTATAATATGCTTTCCTAGTGGTTAAGCCACTTGAATTTCAAGCAAGTGCACCCAGTTTCATTCCCTCATAGCCGGCCTATTTGGGGTTTTTCCTTCTTTTCGCTTTTAATCAGGTGGTGACACCTAATTAAATAATTATATTATTTTATTATAAAAAATTATGATTAAATTATAAAAATGTATTAATAACAGGGACTAAATGTGTAATTATTCTATTTTATCTTTAACTGCCACGTCATAAATTCGTTACTTTCTTAACAGCAGATAGCTATTTTAATACCAAATTAATACTTTAGCGATGTATTTCATTCTTTTTAAAAGCATTATGGTCAGATTGATACTAACCTATAGTATTGTGGCTAACCATGTAATTTACCCAAGAATTTAAATTGCATGTTAGTCTCTGTATAGCATGGTTAAGTGCCTCAACATCAGATCCATCTACAGGGTAGAGACCAGAAACACCATCTGTTTTTCGGGTTTGAAACCTGCAATTTAGAAGCATAGAAAATAAGAAGAGGGTGTAAAAAACACAAAAAGATGAAACAAAGCTTCATGTATACAATGAAGGGGCCGGGTTCTACAGTCGTCCGAGTTTGATATAGTGTATCCCCAAATCCACTACGTGCCTCTTTTGTGGAACACATGCCAGTCACCACATATACAACTTGTCCACTTAGAAGGACTCGAGTGGGAGTAAGCTCAGGACGGATGATCCCAACATACAAAACTTCATAAGCTGAACCAGTTGCCGCAGATGAAATCTTATCACCTTTACACAATGGTGAATCCTTTGTCTCCATTTCACTTGAATAAACTCAGATTAAACAATGGTGACTCTTTTGTCTTCGTTTTACTTAACACTCCTAAATGATGGGAAAAAAAAAGAAAAAAAAATGTTTTAAAAGCTTTAGAGGAAAGAAAGTCTGAGCTAGAGTTGAAACCAACTTTGTTTGTAACACTAAAATAACAAAAAATTGAGATGCAATGTATCAATCACCATACCTCTCGCATGCTAAGCGAGCGCTCTACCATCTAAGCTACATCACCACATATAGTTGAATTTCAAAATAACATTATGTAATTAATAGTTTGGTATAGTTCGAATAATTTATCTGTATGAAGGGTTTAACAATAGAGAGAAGGTTTGTCTTGTGTACTTTGAGCTTTCTTTTAATGTTTTGTTCACCCAATAGTGAGTTGTAAAATATTGAGTAGGTTAAGTTTTATGTCTTCTTCAAAGGCTGATAGATCAATGAAATGTTCATTTTCATTATAAATGTGATTCCATAGTAGTCTTAGTATAACACAATGACAGGAGGCAGTAGTGCTTGTAAGATAATCACTGTTCAAAACAAAACACAAAAAGGAATGTGTGTTTCAGACAAGAAACTCGGCTAAAACAATGGCGAATCCTTTGTCTCCATTTCACTTGGCAACCCTAAATGATAGAAAGAAGAAAAAAACATGTTTTAAATGCTTATAGGAAAGAATGTCTCATCTAGGGCATTTACCATTGTTTCAGCAAAGGAAAAAAATAAAATAACTAAAAAAAGGAAGACTTTGGAGATGTGTATTGATCCTTATACCTCTCACATGCTAAGCGAGCGCTCTACCATTTAAGCTACATCATCACATATTGTTGACTTTCAAAATAATATTATGTAATTAATTGTTTGGTATAGTTCGAATAATTTAACTATATGAAAGGTTTAACAATAGAGAGAAGGTTTGTCTTGTGTAGTTTGAATTTTCTTTTAATGTTTTGTTCATCTAGTAGTGAGTCGTAGAGTATTTAGTAGGTTAAGTGTTATGTCCTCTTCAAAGGCTGATAGATCAATGAAATGTTCTTCTTTTTCATTATAAATGTGATTCCATCGCAGTCTCAGTATAACACAATGACATGAGGCAGTAGTGCTTGTAAGACAATCACTATTCAAAACAAAACACAAAAAGGAATGTGTGTTTCAAACAAGAAACTCAGGTAAAAAAATGGCGAATCCTTTGTCTCTATTTCACTTGGCAACCCTAAATAATAGAAAGAAGAAAAAAAACATGTTTTAAAAGCTTATAGGAAATAAAGTCTCATCTAGGGCATTTACCATTGTTTAAGCCAAGGAAAAAAATAAAATAACTAAAAAAAGGACGACTTTAGAGATGCAGGGTATCGATCCCCGTACCTCTCACATGCTAAGCGAGCGCTCTACCATCTAAGCTACATCCCCAGATATTGTTGACTTTCAAAATAATATTATGTAATTAATTGTTTGGTATAGTTCGAATAATTTAACTATATGAAAGGTTTAACAATAGAGAGAAGGTTTGTCTTGTGTAGTTTGAGTTTTCTTTTAATGTTTTGTTCATCCAGTAGTGAATCGTAGAATATTGAGTAGGTTAAGTTTTATGTCCTCTTCAAAGATTGATAGATCAATGAAATGTTCTTCTTTTTCATTATAAATGTGATTCCATAGCAGTCTCAATATAACACAAAGACAAGAAACAGTAGTGCTTGTAAGACAATCACTATTCAAAACAAAACACAAAAAGGAATGTGTGTTTCAGACAAGAAACTCAGGTAAAACAATGGTGAATCCTTTGTCTCCATTTCACTTGGCAACCCTAAATGATAGAAAGAAGAAAAAAACATGTTTTAAAAGCTTATAGGCAAGAAAATCTCATCTAGGGCATTTACCATTGTTTAAGCGATGGAAAAAAATAAAATAACTAAAAAAAGGAAGACTTTGGAGTTACAGAGTATCAATCCCTGTACCTCTCACATGCTAAGCGAGCGCTCTACCATCTGAGCTATATCCTCACATATTGTTGACTTTCAAAATAACATTATGTAATTAATTGTTTGGTATAGTTCGAATAATTTAACTGTATGAAGGGTTTAACAATAGAGAGACGGTTTGTCTTGTGTAGTTTGAGTTTTTTTTTTTAATATTTTGTTCACCCAGTAGTGATTCGCAGAATATGGAGTAGGTTAAGTTTTATGTCCTCTTCAAAGGTTGATAGATCAATGAAATGTTCTTCTTTTTCATTATAAATGTGATTCCATAGCAGTCTCAGTATAACACAATGACCGGAGGCAGTAGTGCTTGTAAGACAATAACTGTTCAAAACAAAACACAAAAAGGAATGTGTGTTTCAGACAAGAAACTCAGGTAAAACAATGACGAATCTTTTGTCTTCACTTCACTTGGCAACCCTAAATGATAGAAAGAAGAAAAAACATTTTTTAAAAGTTTATAGGAAAGAAAGTCTCATCTAGGGCATTTACCATTGTTTAAGCCAAGAAAAAATATAAAATAACTAAAAAAAGGAAGACTTTGGAGATGCAAGGTATCAATCCCCGTACCTCTCACATGCTATGCGAGCTCTCTACCATCTGAGCTATATCCCCACATATGATTAACTTTCAAAATAACATTACGTAATTAATTGTTTGGTAGAGTTCGAATAATTTATCTGTATTAAGGTTTTAACAATAGAAAGATGGTTTGTCTAGTTTAGTTTAAAATTTCTTTTAATATTTTATTCACCCAGTAATATGTCGTAAAATATTGAGTAGGTTAAGTGTTATGTCCTGTTCAAAGGCTGATAGATCAATGAAATGTTCTTCTTTTTCATTATAAATGTGATTCCATAGCAGTCTCAGTATAACACAATGACATGAGGCAGTAGTGCTTGTAAGACAATCACTATTCAAAACAAAACACAAAAATGAATGTATGTTTCAGACAAGAAACTCATGTAAAACAATGACGAATCCTTTGTCTACATTTTACTTGGTAACCCTAAATGATAGAAAGAAGAAAAAAACATGTTTTAAAAGCTTATAGGAAAGAAAGTCTCATCTAGGGCATTTACTATTGTTTAAGCCAAGGAAGAAAATAAAATAACTAAAAAAATGACTTTGGAGATGCAGGGTATCAATCACCGTACCTCTCAAATGCTAAGCAAACGCTCTACCATCTGAGCTACATCCCCACATATTGTTGACTTTCAAAATAATATTATGTAATTAATTGTTTGGTATAGTTCGAATAATTTAACCATATGAAGGGTTTAACAATATAGAGAAGGTTTTTCTTGTGTAGTTTGAGTTTTCTTTTAATGTTTTGTTCATCCAGTAGTGAATCGTAGAATATTGAGTAGGTTAAGTTTTATGTCCTCTTCAAAGGTTGATAGATCAATGAAATGTTCTTCTTTTTCATTATAAATGTGATTTCATAGCAGTCTTAGTATAACACAATGACAGGAGACAGTAGTGCTTGTAAGACAATCACTATTCAAAACAAAACACAAAATGGAATGTGCGTTTCAGACTAGAAACTCAGGTAAAACAATGGCGAATCCTTTGTCTCCATTTCACTTGGCAGCCCCAAATGATAGAAAGAAGAAAAAAACATGTTTTAAAACTTACATAAAAGAATGTCTCATCTAGGGCATTTACCATTGTTTAAGCCAAGGAAAAAAAATAAAATAACTAAAAAAAGGAAGACTTTGGAGATGCAAGGTATCAATCCCCATACCTCTCACATGCTAAGCAGGCGCTCTACCATCTAAGCTACATCCCCACATATTGTTAACTTTCAAAATAACATTATGTAATTAATTGTTTGGTATAGTTCGAATAATTTAACTGTATGAAGGGTTTAACAGTAGAGAGAAGGTTTGTCTTGTGTAGTTTGAGTATTCGTTTAATGTTTTGTTCACCCAGTAGTGAGTCATAGAGTATTGAGTAGGTTAAGTTTTATGTCCTCTTTAAAGGTTGATAGATCAATGAAATGTTCTTCTTTTTCATTATAAATGTGATTCCAGAGCAATCTCAGTATAATAAAATGACATGAGGCAGTAGTGCTTGTAAGACAATCACTATTCAAAACAAAACACAATAAGGAATATGTGTTTCAGACAAGAAACTCAGGTAAAAAAATGGCGAATCCTTTGTCTCTATTTCACTTGGAAACCCTAAATGATAGAAAGAAGAAAAAATCATGTTTTAAAAGCTTATAGGAAAGAAAGTCTCATCTAGGGAATTTATCATTGTTTAAGCCATGGAAAAAAATAAAATAACTAAAAAAAGGAAGACTTTAGAGATGCAGGGTATCAATCCCCGTACCTCTCACATGCTAAGCGAGCACTCTACCATCTGAGCTACATCCCCACATATTGTTAACTTTCAAAATAACATTATCTAATTAATTGTTTGGTATAGTTCGAATAATTTAACTATATTAAGGGTTTAACAATAGAGAGAAGGTTTGTCTTGTATAGTTTGAGTTTTCTTTTAATGTTTTGTTCACCCAGTAGTGAGTCGTAGAGTATTGAGTAGGATAAGTTTTATGCCCTCTTCAAAGGCTGATAGATCAATGAAATGTTCTTCTTTTTAATTATAAATGTGATTTCATAACAGTCTCAGAATAACACAATGACATGAGGCAGTAGTGCTTGTAAGACAATCACTGTTCAAAACAAAACACAAAAAGGAATGTGTGTTTCAGACAAGAGACTCAGGTAAAACAATGGCGAATCTTTTGTCTTCATTTCACTTGGCAACTCTAAATGATAGAAAGAAGAAATAAACATTTTTTAAAAGCTTATAGGAAAGAAAGTCTCATCGAGGGCATTTACCATTATTTAAACCAAGGAAAAAAATAAAATAACTAAAAAAAGGAAGACTTTGGAGTTACAGAGTATCAATCCCTGTACCTCTCACATGCTAAGCGAGCGCTCTACCATCTGAGCTATATCCTCACATATTGTTGACTTTCAAAATAACATTATGTAATTAATTGTTTGGTATAGTTCGAATAATTTAACTGTATGAAGGGTTTAACAATAGAGAGACGGTTTGTCTTGTGTAGTTTGAGTTTTCTTTTAATGTTTTGTTCATCCAGTAGTGAATCGTAGAGTATTGAGTAGGTTAAATTTTATGTCCTCTTCAAAGGTTGATAGATCAATGAAATGTTCTTCTTTTTCATTATAAATGTGATTTCATAGCAGTCTCAGTATAACACAATGACAGGAGGCAGTAGTGCTTGTAAGACAATCACTGTTCAAAACAAAACACAAAAAGGAATGTGTGTTTCAGAAAAGAAACTCAGGTAAAACAATGGCAAATCTTTTGTCTTCATTTCACTTGGCAACCCTAAATGATAGAAAGAAGAAAAAAACATTTTTTAAAAGCTTATAGGAAAGAAAGTCTCATCTAGGGCATTTACCATTGTTTAAGCCAAGGAAAAAAATAAAATAACTAAAAAAAGGAAGACTTTGGAGATGCAGGGGATCGATCCTCGTACCTCTTACATGCTAAGCAAGCGCTCTACAATCTGAGCTACATCCCCACATATTATTAACTTTCAAAATAACATTATGTAATTAATTGTTTGGTAGAGTTCGAATAATTTATCTGTATGAAGGTTTTAACAATAGAAAGATGGTTTGTCTTGTTTAGTTTGAGTTTTCTTTTAATGTTTTGTTCACCCAGTAATAAGTCGTAAAGTATTGAGTAGGTTAAGTGTTATGTCCTCTTCAAGGGCTGATAGATCAATGAAATGTTCTTCTTTTTCATTATAAATGTGATTCCATAACAGTCTAAGTATAACACAATGACAGGAGACAGTAGTGCTTGTAAGATAATCACTATTCAAAACAAAACACAAAAATGAATATGTATTTCAGACAAGAAATTCATGTAAAACAATGGTGAATCCTTTGTCTCCATTTCACTTGGCAACCCTAAATGATAGAAATAAGAAAAAAACATTTTTTGAAAGCTTATAGGAAAGAAAGTCTCATCTAGGGCATTTACCATTGTTTAAGCCAAGGAAAAAAATAAAATAACTAAAAAAAGGAAGACTTTGGAGATACAGGATATAGATTCTCGTACCTCTCACATGCTAAGCAAGCGCTCTACCTCTGAGCTACATCCCCACATATTATTAACTTTCAAAATAACATTATGTAATTAATTGTTTGGTATAGTTCGAATAATTTATCTGTATGAAGGTTTTAACAATAGAGAGAAGGTTTGTCTTGTTTAGTTTGAGTTTTCTTTTAATGTTTTGTTCACCCAGTAATAAGTCGTAAAGTATTGAGTAGGTTAAGTTTTATGTTCTCTTCAAAGGCTGATAGATCAATGAAATGTTATTCTTTTTCATTATAAATGTGATTCCATAGCAGTCTCAGTATAACACAATGACAGGAGGCAGTAGTGCTTGTAAGACAATCATTGTTCAAAACAAAACACAAAAAGAAATGTGTGTTTCAGACAAGAAACTCAGGTAAAACAATGATGAATCCTTTGTCTCCATTTCACTTGGCAACCCTAAATGATAGAAAGAATAAAAAAAAATATTTTTAAAAGCTTATAGGAAAGAAAGTCTCTTCTAGGGTATTTATCATTGTTTAAGCCAAGAAAAAAATAAAAACAACACAAAAGGGGAGAATTTGGAGATGCAGGGTATCAATCCCCATACCTCTTGCATGTTAAGCAAGTGCTCTATCATCTAAGCTACATCCTCTGTTATATACTTTATCCACAAGAAATGTTGAGGTATTCCTTTTAAATTGGTATAATAACACATTTAATTCTTAATATTCATACATTATTTTAAGTTAATTATAAATATATAATAGTTAAATGAGTAAATATAATATGATATAATGTAATATAATATAATATATTAATTAATTTTTTTTAAAATTTAACCATTAATATTAATTTTAGGCATAAAGATAATTTTAACCCCTAACGTTTATATTTTTTATCATTTTGGCCATTATTCTTTTTTTAGAATAAATTTAGCCTTAATCTATATCGTAGTTAGGGTTGAGAATGTTTAGTAGTATTTTATTTTAGAATTAATTAATTTTTAATATTTTATTTGAATTTTTATTGTTTTATATTTTATATTAGAATAAAATTATATTTCATATATATAGATTTGATAGGTTAGATACTATGTTTTTTAAAATATATTATCATATGCATATGACTTGTCATCAAGATTTTAACGATCCAATTATTATGGTAGTTAAAAAAATAAGCTATTTGTCAAAAATATATAGGTTAGATGCTAAATTTAACCAAAAAAAAATAAAGACCAAAACGATAAAAATTATAAACATTAAGGGCTAAAATTATCTTTATGCCTTAATTTTATAAATAAATTTTAAAAATGTTAATTGAGGGTAAAAAAATTAATTACTTAATTATTTTTTAAAAATTTTAAGGCATATAATATTTTTAACCCTAACTTAAACTGTTAAAATTTAATTGTAATTAATTTAAGGATAAGTCTATAACGTGCATCGAACATTGCTGAACACCACTAACGATGAACATTGCTAAACACCATTAAACTAATTAATAAATATCAAAGATTTTAAGAACTCAATATATAATTAATAAATATTTAAAATAAAATTTTAATTAAATTATTTTCTATAAGGAAAACTACACAAATGATCATCCAACTATCATTCATTTTTTGGTTTGGTCACTTAATTATTTTTTTTATCAAAATCATTGTTAATATTTTATTTCATTATTATTTTGGTCACCGACTGTTAAATATTTAACAAAAATTGTGACATGCATGGTTTAATAGTAATTTTAGTCCCTAAAATTATTATATTATATCGAATTAATTTTAATAGAATATAACTCATCAAATAACTGAACTAATCCTCAATTCTTTTTCCTTTTTTCTCTTGCAATATTACTTTAAAAAATAATTTGTCAACTCTCTTTATTTCTCTTGAGTCTTTGAACAATTTATTAAATTTTAAATTATATAAAATCACTTTAATTTTATGATTTATTTTTAAAAAAATTTATATAGTTTCTTTGACTTTTCACAAACTATTAATATATATATTTTCTATCATTTTTTATGTTTATCGGATCTATAAAAAATTCGATTTATCAATTCACATAAAAGTTTATATAGATCAAAAGTCATAAAATCTTTAACATGTAAATGTAGATCAATTCGACGCATGTCGTAAAATTTTTATTGGGATTAAATAAAATTTGGTTTCACTTAAATTTTTATTGAACAACCCAAATTTTCGATCTTTATATGGATACTCCTACAATTTCACACAAATTTGGTATCAGTGACTTTTCATATGTCGAAACACAACCTTCCTTGGACTGAAAAAGAAATTTTTCTACGAAAATGTTATCCCGATTCGAAGAAAAAATTTTATTCTTTTAACTTAGATTTTAAAAGAATAAATTATAAAATTAAAATGATTTTTATAATATGAAACTTAATAAGTTGTTCAAAGACACAGGAAAAATAAAGAGAGAGTGACAAATTAATTTTTAAAGTAGCGTTGCAAGAGGAAGAAGAAAAGGGATGAAAATTTTGGTGTTTAGTTAAAATATTTGATGAATTATTTTTTATTTGAATTAATTGGATATAATGTAATAATTTGAAGGACTAAAATTTTTATTAAACCATACCATATCATAATTTTCATTAAATATTTAACAGTTGATGATCAAAATATAATAAAATAAATTTTTAATGATGATTTTGATGAAAAATTAGTTGGATGACCAACACAAGAAAAAAATGATAGTTGGATGGATGATCATCCATATTATCAAACCATGTCATGTCACAATTTTTATTAAATATTTAACAGTCACTGACCAAAATAATAATGAAATAAAATGTTAACAATGATTTTGATAAAAAAAAATTAATTTGGGGACCAACCTCAAAAATAAGTGATAGTTGGATGACCATTTGTGTAGTTTTTCTTATAGAAAATAATTTAATTAAAATTTTATTTTAAATATTTATTAATTATATATTGAGTTCTTGAAATTTTTAATTTTTGTTAATTAATTTAATGGTATTCAACAATATTTATCGTTAGTGGTGTTTAGCAATATTCGACGTCCTGTCGTAGAATTTTCCTTAATTTAAACAATTACTAATTCATCGTTTAAATTCCGACCCTATAAAAAATTCTCTTTTACAATTCCATCATCGTGTCAATAAATCAAAACCTTAGCACTCGGAATCCGAACATTCATATGATAGCACTTGATTCAGCCTCTGAAAATGCCCACCACCGCCACCGTTGTCTTCTTCCTCCTCCTCCTATCCGCCTCCACAGTCCTTCTAAGCTCCGCCGTGCCTATCCCCGGACTCGACTCCTTTTTAACCCAAAATTCCCGCGTCGACCCCAAATCCACAAATGACCCATTCCAGTCCCTCCCTTCTTCCCTCAAAAAATCCCTTTCTTCTTTCTCCCCCGGTCATCTACACATCCCTTCGTTGATCTCCTCTCTCCTTTCCCTTTCAGTCCCGATCCCTCTACACATCCGCCTCGTGGGGCCCAATTTCTCTTCCTCCTCCGTTTCCCTCCTCACTTCCTTCATCCAATCCTCCGTCACTTCTTCCCACTTCCACCTCATCTCTTCTTCCGCTTCCCATCATTCGCTTTCCATCAGCCACTCCCTCCATCTCGACGCATCTTTGTCTTCCTCTTCTCTTTCATCTTCCCTTTCAGCCGCTATTTCCTCCGCACTCTCCTCCACTTCCTCCCTCCGTTCCCCTATCATTTCCATCTCGTATACCACCGTCGACTCCATCATATCCCGCCATTTCGACTCCGAGAAAACGGATAATTCCGTCTACATCTATATTCTCAATCTGGGTGTCACCTCCAAGCAACCTTATGCATATTCTTACTATCATGCTGATTCTTCTGCGGGCTACACTAATTGCTTAGGGTCTCTTTGGACCGGAAATAAAAGGTATCTTTGGATTGATCTCGGGGCGGGTCCGGTTGACTACGGCCCTGCTTTATCCCGTGATGAGGTACTTCCTAGAGGTGAGTTTCACCCTTTAGCAGCTTTACATGGAAAACCCAAATCCGATAAAGCCTTGCTCTCGGAGCTGGCTTCTTTGATATACAGTGCTTATCAGGTACTGGTTGTTCCTCCTATGAGAATTCCTGTTCATTTTGAGAATGTTTTAACAGTTCAGTTTATCCATATTCGCTCATCTGGAAGTGAGGACTTAAATGGTTTGGAGTGGAATGCGATTGAAAAATCGTTTCGCCCCGAGGGGAATGATGGCGAGCTCTTGTTCGCCAATCAGAATTTAGAGTTCAAAAAGTATAGTGTTAAGTATGAGGAGTGTTCGATTTGTTCTTTTGCGATTTCTAGGTCAACCAACTCATTTACTTCCAGGTTTCTGTTTGATAACTATACTTTGATTGTGAATGAGTATTTGGATTCGAAACGATTGCATCAGATATTGTCTGATTCGGGAGAGGAGTTTAGGAGGGTTGCAGGCTTGCCTGAGGAGGAATTCAGTAGTAGGGTACTTCCTGTTTATGTGTTTGACTTGGATTATCATACCATTTTGTTGCTTGATCGGTATCATCAGACTGTTGCATTTAGAGATATGGTTATAGCTGTTAGGACAAAGACTTCTCAAACGGTGAGTGATTACAGTTGTAACGGTCGTCCTGTTTTTACTCGTACAAGGGAGCTGCAGAGGCCACTTGTTGGTTCGATTTTACAGAGTATGTGGGGAGTGTCGCCGTCTCATTTGATATGGAGCCCTACACACAATAGTACTCTGGTGGATTACACATGGAGTGTTGGTCAGACACCTTTTGGACCATTTTCAGAGGTTTCGTCATTGTCTTTTGTGCAGAAGGATGCAGCTCGGAGAAATTTTATCTTGACGTCATTGAATTACAGTATATCAAGTGCCGTTGATGTTCTGGAATCTATTGATGCACATGGTGGGGATAGAAATCTTCTTAAACAGAAGGAGCATGTTGAGTTCATACAGAGGTGGAACTTGTTCAGGTACAAGCTAGACAAAACGGTTTCGGCTTTGTCACATTTTGACTTCGAGATGGCACTCTATTACTTGAAGTCCTCAGATCATGATCTCTATGCTATCCATGATCTTGTTTACACTGCATCACAAGAAATTGAAGCATCACTTGTTTGTTTCAAGGACCCACCATTCCCATGGTCCGCGATATCATTTTCTATGATTGGTTTCCTTGCCCTCTCTTATGTTTACGCAAAAATAGACATACTTTTTAGAAACAAGAGGAAGCAGTTTTAGAAACAAGATATCATTTTTAAGTTTGTATCATTTGAACTTAGTAAAACACATGTATTCCTCTGAGAATGGTAAGTCCCAAGATCAAAACTTAGTCTTACATGAGACTTTCTGAAATTTTAAGGAAAATTCTGCTTCGTTTCACAAATTTTCATGACTGCATAATCTGTCAAAATGCTATATTTTCCTTGCATGCTGGATGAATGTGAATCGTATGATCTTGAAACATTTTGTGGCATCTGTGATATCAATTGTTTTGGGCATGAAACTGCACATTTATATGAAAGGCCATGCATGAGCTCTTGAAGTTGTGTATCTGTAGATAATGCAAGATTTGGCCTGTGACTAGCTTTCTTCAAAATACCTCTTGAATTGTCGTGCACTTCTACATCAGATTATGACTATTTATCCTGCCATCTTTTTCAACCTGAAGTTTATAATATAGTGCTGATATGAAGGCTTAGACTTCCCTATGAATAATATAGGTGAAAGAGAATTTAAATTTCTGTATGGAATATGAACTAGGTGTCTAGTCTGCTGTATTTTTTAGTTAAATGCATACTTGCCCTTGGTGGATTAGTTAGCCTCTCTCTAGACTTGATATGAGCTTGTTAGTGTCACCAATTCTCTTTTACTTCCTTATGGTAGTCAAGTTAGGAAAAAACCCGAACTAGCAAGTAGCAATCCTTGAAACCAGTGGCAGATATACACAATTTTTCAACTTGGCCTATGTTGTTTTATCTTGACTGAACTTCAGAATCTTATCTTATTTATACTCATTTGTCTTCCCGTTTATTTGTTCTTTCGTCCATTCACGCATGATATCTGTTCGAGTCTCAACGATCAGATTTAACGCATGTTGCTCATATTTTAGTGCTTTCAATTTTACTCCTAGTTTTCCTTACACATGGAGAGTCATACCCTATATAGTCAATAGCCCTCTTTTTGGTGCCAGATATTTTTCGAAAAAACTGAAAGATCAGAAGAGTGCAACATAGAAAATCCCCAGCATCGAGCACTAATTTGATGTAGCAAGTCTAATAAGATGTTGGTGGAGAATGTGTAGAAGTATTGTTGGCACTAATGATTTCACTTGCATCATATCTCTTGCATATGAATATTGACAAGGAAATGGATTTTAGCAACTGTCTGATTATTTAGTCTGCAAATTTCTCGGTCGCAGATTGTTCCATGAACTGCCTTTTGCCTGCTTACCACCATGTCCTGCCTATTCGATTCAAGCTGCTTAGTATTCAACCTCAGTCAATTACCAACGCCTAAACTCGAGTTTGGTTTGAAATAAATTCGAACCGTTTGAGTTTGATTCGATCTTGATTGAATACCAGTCTAAGCTAGAGTTTGGCTTGAATTAGAATTTCGGCTTGATTAAGCTCGAGTTTGAACTTGCTATGCATGTTTTATGTTCAACTACTATTTTAATATCAAAATATAACACATTTATATATAGGAAAAAAAAACAATTAGGCTTGCAAACTGGTTGAAAATGAATATTAAGATATTCAGCTCGGTTGATAACTTGAACTACTTGTATTCGGCATGAGAATGATCGAATCGAATTTAAATATTTTTGGGTCGAACTCAAATATTTAGAAGCTCATGACCAATCAACTATAGTCAGAAGCCTATATAATAGACCATCCCTGAAGGTAAACCATTCTTTTTGTAATTAATGATAGCCCAAGGCTAAGACTACAAACCTGGGCTCTTTCATTTGGTTACAAGCTTGTAGTTTTTAAATATTTTAGTAAATTACATGAAAGGGAGGGAACTTTTGATCAATTTATGCAAATCATGTAATAATGGAAAATCAACAGCAAAATTACGTTCACAGATTCTCAAAACTGGGTTTTCCCATGACGGTTTTCTCACCACAAAGCTCATCCCTTTGTACGCAACCTTTGGTTCCATTGAAGATGCTCAGAAACTGTTCGATGAAATGCCCCAGAGGACTGTTTATCTGTGGAATTCCCTTCTTAGAGCATATTCTAAACATAAACAGTGGAAGAAAACTTGGGTATTATTCAAAAACATGGTATCTGGTGAAAGAGGAGAGAAAACTTTGCCTGATAATTATACTGTGGCTATAGTTTTAAAGGCTTGTGCAGAGTTGCAGTTGGTTAAACAAGGGAAGATTTTGCATGGATATTTGTGGAAACATGAAAAGATCAGATTGGATTTGTTTGTGGGTTCTGCTTTAATTGAGTTTTACTCGAAATGTGGTGAAATGAGTGTTGCTTCCAAAGTTTTTAATGAGTTTGAGAAACCTGATGTTGTTTTATGGACTTCAATGGTTAGTGGATATGAGCAGAATGGTTACTTTGAGAAGGCTATAGCCTTTTTCTCAAGAATGGTAGTGAAGGAGGGTGTCGGTCCGGATCGTGTAACACTTGTTAGTTTAGTTTCAGCCTGCGCTAAGTTGATGAATCTTAGGCTTGGCAGGACTGTACATGGTTTTGTTATTCGGAGAGGGTTTGAAAATGAATTATCTTTGGTTAACGCATTGTTGAATTTGTATGCAAAGACTGGTAGTATAAAATTGGCAGAAAAATCGTTTAGGATGATACAAGGGAAAGATGTTGTAACATGGAGCTCAATGATCAGTTGCTATTCTCATAACGGAGCCGCTGTTGAAGCATTGAAGCTTTTCAATGAAATGATCAACAAGGGATGCCAACCGAACGCAGTTACTGTTGTTACTGTACTACAAGCATGTGCAGTTGCCTGTGATTTAGACGAGGGTCGCAGGATTCATGAACTTGCAACTAAGAGAGGTTTTGACATAGAAATCTCAGTTTCAACTGCTCTGATTGATATGTACATGAAATGCTTGTCACCTGATGAAGCTGTTAACGTCTTTAGCAAAATGCCCCGGAAAGATGTAGTCGTGTGGGTTGCTCTGTTAAGCGGGTATGCTCTAAACGGGATGGCTTATAATTCCATTGGGATCTTCAGAGATATGCTGTCCAGTGGAATCAAACCTGATGCTGTTTCTATGGTAAAGATTCTTGCTTCTTCATCAGAGTTGGGTATTCTTCGCCAAGCTGCATGCCTTCACGGTTATGTCACAATAAGCGGCTTTGATAATAATGCTTTCATTGGGGCTTCTCTCATAGAGTTGTACTCGAAATGTGGTAGCTTGGATTATGCAATAAAAGTGTTTGAAGGAATCATAGATAAGGATGTTGTTCTCTGGAGTGCTATGATTGCCAGCTTCGGAATCCACGGACGAGGAGAAGAATCATTGAAGTTATTTCACCGGATGGTCAAGAGCTCGACAGCTAAGCCAAACAACATCACATTCGTATCTATTTTATCTGCCTGTAGCCATGCTGGTTTACTTTCAGAGGGGATTGAAATATTCCATATGATGGTTAATGATTATGGATTGGATCCTGATTCACAGCATTACGGCATAGTCGTCGATCTCCTTGGGCGTACAGGGGAGGTAGACAAAGCGATGGATATCATCAATCAAATGCCTATTCCGGTTGAGCCACATGTTTGGTGTGCCTTGCTTGCCGCATGCCGGATTCATCACAATGTCGAGATAGGTGAGGTAGCTGCAAAGAATCTACTCTGCTTAGAGCCTAACCATGCAGGGTATTATATTTTGTTGTCCAATATGTATGCTGTTGATGGAAAATGG
This sequence comes from Abelmoschus esculentus, assembly GCA_035048815.1. Lineage (NCBI taxonomy): Eukaryota > Viridiplantae > Streptophyta > Magnoliopsida > Malvales > Malvaceae > Abelmoschus > Abelmoschus esculentus. Next base: position 1,488,880 of record JAUCBN010000026.1, on the reverse strand, counting down.
GGTAATCTGGCACAAATAAGAACTTTAATAAAGGAGAAGGGGTTGAAGAAGATGATTGGGCAAAGCATGGTTGAGATAAGAAACCAAATCCATAGCTTTGTTGCTGATGATAAACTTCATTCCGAATGCGACAAGATTTATGAACTTCTAGGACAACTGGAGGTGATTATGAGGCTGCAACGAGAACAATTTTTTGGATTTCCTTGAGCTCCATCAAAGCTTAAGATGACCCGAACTCATCGATCGTGGTGTGGCTTTGATCGGTTAGCTCGATCAGTATTGCCGATGACATGGTAACAAGAAGATGCAACATAAAATAGACCTTCCTGCCATGGTGTCTGCAAGTGAATTCTGGATTTCACAGCATTTCGTCGGCAGTCCTGCATGTCGGCTTTGATCGGTAGCTCGCCAACAACACTGTAAGAGCAAGAAGTAACACAGAATTCTCGTCCACTGCATCTCACCGACGGCAGCCGTAGCTCACCACCAACCACCTTGGTGACCTGTAGTTTGTGAACTTCTTGCCACTAGCCATGGAAAATGATATTATTATTTATTTATATTGCTCTTATAAAATTATATTACTCTTTACAATTGGTACAGTTCATATTTTTAACATCCTCAACTAACACCATAGAATATATATGTAGATACAATTCAAATTTTTAACAATAATTTTTTTCTCAATTTAGTCCCCAACTTTGCATTTTGTTCAATTTGGTCCTTCAACTGTTCTTCCTATCAATTCTTGACCCTTTTTATTGACTCTTGTCTTTATAATTCTCTTTTCTTGCTTGGCTTGCGATCCAAGATCGGCTGTCAATCAAAGCACGAATGTTAACATGGGGTGTGCAGTTAAATGTGTTATGCGTTTTGTGCAACTCTAGTATTGAGAATAAAGATCACCTATTTAATGATTGTCCTTACTCTCGACATGTTTGGAAAGAAATTATGATAGCTTGCCAAAACAATACTTCTTTAGATGATTGGTCAAGTATGGTTCAATGGATACTAATCCATGGTAAAGAGAAATCTCTTTTGGCTGTTATCACTCGGTTAGCATGGTGTTGTTACCTCTATTTCATTTGGCAAGAGCGAAATGGTAGAGTGCATGGAAGTAAGTCAAGACAGGTGGATGTCATTTTTACGATAATGAGTTGTACTTGAAGCCCAAATATAATATCCGGGTTGAAGATGTTACACAATCATTCTTAGAGTTTGATTGTCAGAAGAAACCGATCTAAACTTGACGAATATTTTAAGATTTTACCAAACAAAAATCTCTTACCTTTTTCAGTGTCCTTATTCATATCCCAATATTAAAATCTAAACTTTAAGTCTTCATATTTAACCTTAAACCCTAAACCTTAACATTAAACTCAAATTTTAAATTTAATTTTTAATAAAAAACATAAATCAATACACTAAAAATAGATGTATTAAATTTATCAAGTATATAGTTAACACATGCATAATCATCCTGAACTTAATTATCAAAACCCTAGAAATTGCAGAAGTATGAATTAGGGGCGATAATGAGCTTGGTCCGTTTGCGAGTTACTCGGGCTCGGTTCGGTCAAAGTTCGGTTTAAGTGAGTTCGGCTCGGGTTCGGGTTCGACTCAGGATTTAAACGAATCAAGCCGAGCTTACCCAAGTTCAACTCGAAAAGCTCGTAAACAAGCTCGAAATAATTATATATAAACATATATATACATTAAAAATAATTTGTTTAGTAAAAAATATAATAAAATAATTAGGAGTAAATCCATTAAAAATAAATAAAATAAAATAAATTAAATATTATCGACTAAAACAAATTTACAAAACTACAAATAATAAATAAAAAATAAACTACAAATAAATAAATAAATAAATAATATAAAAAATTATCTATTTTGAGTCAAATCGAGCCGTACTGAGCCTGACGAGCTTTGAACCTGAGCCAAGTCTAGTAATATTATTTTTGAGCGAGCTCGAGCCTAAAATTCTGAACTCGATGAATCTCAAATTGAACTAAACCCAAATATACCTGTTACCAAGCCGAGCCGAGCCTTGCCTGAATCCCTAGTCTGAATCCGTGTGAAACAAGCGTCTACATTGACCATCCCTGGTGCTTGACAATGAAAACCACTGGCCAATACCCACCCAACAAACCGTTGAAAACTTGACACTGACCTTTCCTTGAAACCTCATTGCTCAAAATCAATGCCCAGACTTTGACTCTTAACCCCATGTGACGTCCCCAAAGGATCTGAGTCTTCCAAAAGGAAGTTTCAACGATCGATCTGTACGCATATAATATTAGGGTTTGGCCGCAATCTTAGCTCTATTTCTTCATTTTATCAATCACTAATCCCTAAAATGTAAAACGTTGAAGTTGAATTCTTCTCAAATAGTTTACTTATTCTCTTAGATATGGGGTGTTGACATTTTTGGGTATAATTACGAATATTTGGTTCATTAATCGATTAATCTGGATCGATTACTGTATCGACAAGGACGGATCCAAAATTTTCTATAAGGGTGTAAAGGGTGCAAAATTATAAGAGTTTAGTAGGTGCAAAGTTAGATTATCGAAAAATTTAGGGAAATAATGATGTTTAGGTTATATTTAGGGAAATATGTGAATTTGGGATAATTTTGGGGAAATAGGCTAAAATCTACGGTGTTGTTTGGACCTCGCCACCTACAGGTGGAGACTCGAGAGGTCTATGTTGACCTTTGGATTGAACTGAAATCAATGGTGTGCATGTGCCTCACCACCTACAGGTGGCGAGGTCCAAGGAACACCGATTTTTTTGGCCTATTCTCTCAAATATTTTTCAAACAAACTTATTTCCTCAATTTTTCCTAACTTCATTATTCACCTAAATTGACCTAGATTATCATTAAAAAATATATAAAAATTATAAAAAATTAACTTAAAATTTTTAGGGGTGCGGGTGTACTCAACACCCTAAGTCTATCTATCCTTGTATATCGATATCGTTTGAATTTGAATAGATAATTTTGTAGTTGGTGGGGTGTTGACATTTTTATGCCATGGAACTTTGTTTTGGTTGTATTATAAGAAAGGGCTCATTTCTCCTACATCAATGGAGGTTTTACTTATGGAAATGTCAAGGGAAAATGATGCTAGTAAACAAGAAGAAAGTATTACTCAATTTGTTTGTCATGAAGATGGTTGCAGTCCAAAAGCTAGCCAGGTACATATACATATACATATACATATACATATTGATGGGATTTGCTGGTGGATTGTTTTGTTCTTTGTGTTTTAGACTGATATTGGAAGAAAAATCCATAAAAATGCTGATCTGAACTCATCATCAAGCCATGAGGATTTTGAAGAACTTGAATCAGCAATGGAAGAAAACGAGAGGTTGAAGACGATGATCAAGCAAATCCAGGAGAATTACAAATCTCTTCAATTGCGTTTCATTGAAATGCATCAACAGGGATCTTCCATTGAAATTGCAGAAGAATCTGAACTTGTTTCACTTTCCCTTGGAACAAGTCCAACTGCTTCCAAAAAAGATGATCAAAAGAGGACAACAACAAACATCAATGGCGATCTAACTCTGGGATTACCCAAGGAAGAAGATGATGATGCAGGAGAAACATGGCAAACACCAAGAAAAGTTCAAAAGACAGCAACAGGAGATCATGAAGAGGCAGCAGCAGATAAAAGTCAAGCAAAGAGAGCTAGGGTTTCTGTAAGAACCAGATGTGAAGCACTAACGGTTAGTATATATATATATTGCCGTTCCGATAGTATTTTTGATCGTGATATTTTATCTCGATTTCAGATATATTGACTGTTATTGAGATATAGTAGACCATTATTTTTTACAATAAATATTTCGGACGGTGCAGCTTCTAGACTGTATTTGAATCCCCTACTATATATTGCTAACTTAGAAAGTTTTCAAGCTTTTGGTTACGGCGGAATCTTGTTTTATTTGATTCATTTCTTTCTTTATAGATGTATGATGGTTGCCAATGGAGGAAATACGGACAAAAAATATCAAAAGGAAATCCATGTCCGAGATCTTACTACCGTTGCACGGTTGCACCAGGGTGTCCTGTAAGAAAACAGGTGCAAAGAAGTGTTGAGGATATCTCGATCTTAATCACAACTTATGAAGGAAACCACAACCACCCACTTCCGCTATCAGCCACCTCCATGGCTTCCACCACCTCGGCGGCCGCTTCCATGCTGTTATCGGGCTCTTCGACATCTCAACCAGGCCTAAGTTCCGCCGTTGAACTCAACAGACTCAGTTTCAGCAGCAGCCTGCATGATAACTCGAGACCACCTTCGTTCCCGACGATTACTATAGACCTAACTGGATCTCCGGCGTCGTCTAATTATATCCCCAACAGGTTCCTCACCGACTTCCCTTCAACACCCAGATTTCCTTCGGCGAATCTCAACTTTTCTTCACCGGTGGCCGACGTTTTACCGTCTGGTTGGGGCAATGACCAGTTTTATCAGACGTTAACCAAGGCAATCACGTCGGACCCGAGTTTCCGATCATTGATATCGACTGCCATTTCATCGGTGGATCAAGCTAATCAACCAGCCGAAAGTTTTGATCAGAATCTGATGCAGGCGGCCATTTCGCAAAGTTTAAAGGATTCATCAAGCTACTTTAAGGGATTTACGTCTTCCAGTTCTCATATAGGAAGTTCACCTCAACCTTCTCCGTCGCCGTCGCCGTCGCCGTCCCCGTTTTCTGTTTTCAATAGTGCTTCTGTATTTGGTTCTGATAATAAAAAACAAAAGAAGTAAAGAATGGGTATGTATGTATATGTAGCGTATACCTTTAAAATGGTTAAAAACACTATTTTTATCGATAAAAATCTATATTTTTTATTAAAATAAATAAATTAAATTAAAAGAATTATCCTCGTAATAAACTCTTATAATATATAATCTAAATTAATCCGTCAATATATTAAATATTAACGTATATATAAAAAAATATTCCTTTAAGATCGGATGCTTGGTCTATTAGGTATATATGTTCAATCCATTTATTAGGTTTTAATTGAAGGAATTATTTATTTGTGATAAAGTATACTTGAAGTACATAATAATAGTTTTTTATATAATTATTAATAATTAATTAATTAATATAAATATTATAAAAAATTAATATAAAAATAATTATTATAATATAATTTATTTAACTCACAATAATAAAATTTAAATCTCTATTTTTACTTTAAAAATTAAGAATTTATTGTGAAAAATCATTTAATCAGCAGTGTGTTATAAAAAATGTCAAATCTCTTAAAAAAATAAAAATGTCAACCATAGTGATCCGTACTTGTTTTGTTTAAATCAACTTGACTAGTTCTTTAGAAAAGAGAATTATACAATTATAGACTTTCTTCAATGAAAAGGGTAAATTAATTTTAAAGTTACTGATTTTATTTTATTTTAATAATTAAATTATAAATTTTATTAATTAAATTATTAAAATTTTAAAACAATTTTAATTAACTCATTGAGCAACTTTTAATGGACAATAATGTAACCGTTAAGTACTAGAAAGGAGACTGTTGCAAAACCTTAAACAATAGGGTTTTGGACCCATGAAAATCCCACATCGTATAGGGTTATTAAAAAAAATCTTAAAATTTTGATAAATTATATTTATTAGATTATGTTAATTTTAAAATTTATTTTTAAAATTTTAAAAATGTTATTAAAAAAGATAAATTATAATTGTTAAAACGTTATAATTATTTTTTAAATGTGATAATTAATTATAAGATCTTATTGATATTTTTTTTTATTATTACTTCTGTAGAATCAATGAGGTTCTGAACAAATGCAATAAGAACGATCACACAGGGACCTAAGGACAAATGCTTCTAAAGACCAAAATTTTAAAATTAATGAGGGTTATGAGCAATTACTTTTAAGGGAAATTTTGATAAATTATATTTATTAGATTATGTTAATTTTAAAATTTATTTTTAAAATTTTAAAAATGTTATTAAAAAAGATAAATTATAATTGTTAAAACGTTATAATTATTTTTTAAATGTGATAATTAATTATAAGATCTTATTGATATTTTTTTTTATTATTACTTCTGTAGAATCAATGAGGTTCTGAACAAATGCAATAAGAACGATCACACAGGGACCTAAGGACAAATGCTTCTAAAGACCAAAATTTTAAAATTAATGAGGGTTATGAACAATTACTTTTAAGGGTCATAATTTAATAAATTACACAGGATCTAAAATATTTAAACTATCAATACTAATATAAAAATACATATAACGATAAGACGCGTTGATAAAACGCTTAATATCATAATTCAATTATAAATAATAATAATAATAATAATAAGCACATATTTAAATTTAACTAGAAAGTCCAAGACAAAAAAAAATATTTTACAAATCTAAAAATTTAATTTTTTTAATTAAAATTTTAATTTTAATCATACAATTTTAATACTCAAATCTCAATTTTTAAATTCTATTAATTAGATCATAAATTTTAAACTATTTTCAATTATTAAATCCATAAAATATTAATATTCTTTTAGTCAATGTCTCTATGGCCCTGGGGTCTGGTGAAGGGTTTGGAGGTGGTAGACAGTAATAAATGGGCTGAAAAGATGATTGGTTTGAGGGAAAATAATTAGGGCATGGCAAAGTCAGTTAGAAACGTGAAGAAATCACAAAATGCAGACGGCGGAGTTTGGTCGAATCAGCAAGAAACATGGTGATCGATTCGATTCGGTAAGCCTTCATCACTCACGTTTGTTCCTTTTTCCTTCGCAGATATCGCAATAACTACACCATGGAGGAAAGGAAACACAGATTCCATTACTCCGATCCAGATCTTGTGTTTTATTGTGATATTTGTGAAGAACAAAGGAAGTAATGTGAAACGGGCGTCCACGAGGAGCAGATCATGAGTTCACTTGCAGAAATACAGTGAGGGATTCTTTATCTTTGCCAGTTTAGATTATATATTTGCTTATTGGTGTTTGGTTTTTGTTCAACGCTTAATTTACTACTGCTATTGTTATTGCCTGCGATTCTGTAACTTCATCGCCATTGTTGTTGTACCTTAAGGTAATACATTTCTGCTGAAACCCTAAACTTTCCTGGTATTTCTTTCACTTTAATCGGAACTGTAATGCTTAGAAACTGTTGTAATTAATGATTGATTAATTTTTTTCAATTTGACTATTCGACTTATTGTTGTTGCCTGCGATTCTTCAACTTCATTGCCATTGCTGTTGTACCTCAAGGTAATACATTTCTGCTGAAACCCTTGACTTTCCCTGTATTGTAATACTTGGAAACTGTTTTAATTAGTGATTGATTAATCTTGTTGAGCTATTGTTACTGATCAATTTTATTTCCCCTATACACACCACAAGAACCTAGTGATTAACTTTAGAGGAAATATTGTATTTTTCAATCCATATATTAAGAAAACACTGTTGATATGTGAATTGGACCCTTTAATTGTTATATATGTTTTGCAGACATTAGCTGTGGAGATATTTAGCCTACGAAGAAATTGCTGTGCAACTTACTTGCAGTGGGTCGACTCGGTGCAAAAACATCACCATGAAAGACACTAATCTAAGAAGTAGAGACCCAAACGACAACCCTTCATCCTAGTTCCTACACAATCTCAAAGTTCATATAACTTTCTCGATACGGAAGCAATGCAGGCAACCAATGATAAAACCAAATCACAATTCGCCCACTTACCGTATATCTTCCAGCCGTAGCTTTGCTTGGTGGTATCAGTGCAAAGCAAGAGGATTAGAACTATTTGATTTGATCATAGCTGGCTCGAAGTTTAAAAGTAAGGAAGGAAGCGAAGAATGAAGATGTAAGGTATCGATTCGTACCTCTTGCATGCCAAGTGAATTCTACTCTCTGAGCTATATCCCCATGTGCTGTTTATTTCTAAATTGCAGCCTGTTGTCCCTAAACAGAAGGGATTGTTCATGTTTTTCATCCTTCATTGTGTCAAATTTAAGATTTCCAAACTAAATTCGAGTGTATGTAAGCTTAATGTTTACGGGGTTATTACCTTCTTGACATCTCTCTCCCTCAACTTTGTGATACCTTTGTTACAAGTTAATTGCCCTTACGAAGGGTCACTTATCATTTAGTCGTTTTGATATTATTTATCACGGAATTATTACTCTCTTAAACGAATATCTTTTTTAAGTTTGCATAGAAAGTTAACTTTTTAGGGCACAATCAATAAATTGACTTGATTGAAACTCAAATGTTAACATACCTGTCATTTTCAATAAAAGGGTGATTTGTTTGTAACAATCTATTAATCAACTGTTTATAATATTTTAACATTCATTAATCCTTTTGTAATCAAACTAATAATTGAGTGATATGTGTTCCAATTTACCCTAAAATTTAGTAGTTGTCATTTACACTCGCTCATTATAGGAACCAGTCGTCTCCTTAGTCAAGTTTCAAGTATCCCCCCTCCATTTTCTTTGCATTTCCCAGGAACCAAACACTTCATCATTCCTCAATCTATATATAACAGTACCTGTGTTGGCTGCAAACCCTATCACCATTCCTCAACAATCTCAAATTTCCGTATTGTTTTCTTTTATATCACCTTCTGCTGCATGTCCTTAATCTACAATTCATACGCTAAAAACGAGCATGTATCATCGAAATGTAATAATAATATGAGAAGTCTGCTCTTACAGGGAAGAAATCTGTCTTGTATGCTGCCCAAAAGAAAATGACAGTCATCATGGCTAAGTAACCACCAAGAATGACTCAAGTTGTACAGATCTCTGCTAACTTCCTACTGTCTGACTGAGGAGATGGTTTCACTCTGTCATTGGATACTGTCATAATCGGATCTGCAGACCAATGATCTCCGGATATCTGTAATTGTCGAGTAGATACGTGCCAAACACATATCCATGTCCGGCACTTGTACATGGAGCCTAGTTTCATTCAATCATACTAAATGGAATTAGAAATCAAGCTTCCATATTAATGCCAGTAACACGACTAAGACAGGGTTCAGTCAAGACGATGTCCGAGGCACTACTAGCTGCCTCGGCCAGTCCACTGCTATGCCACTGTCAGCCTTCTTAAGAGCAGGAGCATCATTGACCCCATCACCGGTCATTCCAATTTCCACATATGTGTTTCCTGGCATGCAAGCGTTTCACGATCTCGTTCTTGTGCTTTGCATCAACAATTTGAAAGCCATATGAGCCAGCAACAACAGCAAGAGACCCTTTTCTGTTTTGGCCTAAGTCCTACCAAAGCTGCTGAAGAATACATGTTGGTTCCCATTCTGGACGGGTCCAGTTTCCTTTGCTATCGGTAGTTGATCACCTAAAGGTTATTAAATCCATAAGAACATACTCCAACAAGTAAAATCATCCACTGAGTATATCAAAATCGTTTGACATGCACCTGAGTCATTTTCACATTCACTCCAAGAATCAATGCCCTCCGTATCATGTCTAGGCGGATCGAACAACGAACTCAGGCCAACAAATTGCCATGGACCTCCGAGCTCTCCTTTAGTCCATCAGGAACTTACTGCAGATTCGTAGATATATACATATACATATATCCAAGAACGTTATCGATTTCATTCAACATAAAAGGGACCAACTCGACGAAATTTCATACATCTTGTATTTACCTGATATCATATGTTTGCAAGTGATCACAATCTCCGCTCCTCAAACTTATCAACTACTGCATGAACTCGATGCTTCAAGTCCGATTTGTTGTGTGCAACATTCAAAATCTGATAATCACATCACAGAAATGAATTACTTCAAGGTAGTAAGGCTCCCCCCTACTTTGAAGCAATAAACTCAGTGCTCAAACTTCAAATGAAACAGCATCATGGCATGAACCCAGAGCAGAGTTTAGTATCAGAAAGACGTGAAATTTTCAAAACAAACAAACAAACCCAGCATCTGAGTACAATGACATTTAACAGGTAGCAGCAGATAACAATTCCTTACAAGATGTTCGTACTTGCTTTGTTGTTCCAAGTTCAAAACAAAAATAGTGAAAAGAAAATTGGAGATGAAGGGTATCGATCCCTGTACCTCTTGCATGCTAAGCAAGCGCTCTACCATATGAGCTACATCCCTTCTTGATTTTGATTTCTATACATGAACAAGATAAACCTTCTTGTTAGTTCTTTTGATTCAATGTATATCAGTTATCTCTTTTATCTTATAAAATTTATTGTTTGTATATTATAATTATCCAATTTAAATCGTCTCACCGAAAAACTCAATTACTTTTATTTGATGCATTTTCTTTCTACCATCTTTTTAGTTTTCTAAGGGAATAAACTTGAACTTTTTAATAATAAAATAATCATTTTATAACATATTTATTACACAATTTTGTTTCTTTCTAAAACTACGTAAATTAACAAGCGATAAAATTTGTGAGATAAAAAAAAATAACTAAATGTCACAAATTAGTAATTCAACATGACTTAAAAAAGAAACGTTAATACTATAAATCGTTTATCATGAAAGTAGAACCGTTATTTCATCAAATAACTCTATTATGACTTGATTCTAATAATAAGCTTACTTAAATATTACTCGAACCTAATACAGAAAGATCTTATCTGAACCTCATTCAAAACTAATATTATCCAATCTGAATCTCATTTGAAATCCACGTGATCCAACCTGAATTTAATCTAATACTTAAAATGACTCGATTTGAACTTAATCTGATAAAATTAAGTGGTTAAGATCTGATATGTAGTCAATCTGAATCTTAATTAACATGATAATTAATTGAGTGCTGCTTTCTTTGGCTTCTCTTACCACCAGATGTACAGCCATGGCCATGATGAGTCTGTCGCAGCTGCTTTGTTGTTTGTTGTTTCTGTTTTTGTGAGTTGTTTCCTCTACTTGTATTTTGTCCATGATGGTCGTTTCCCATCACCACCACCAGAAACATCAAGGGCAAGGAAGGTAAGAAGGGTAGCTGTTTGAGGTCCATAAAATGTATAGTTCCTAGAAAATGTTTAACAAAAATGACAAGGTTTGGGATTGCGTAGGACAGGTTCAGTTTTCTTTTTAATGTTCTCTTCACCCAGTAGTGAGTAGGTTAAGTTTTATGTCCTCTTCAAAGGCTGATAGATCAATGAAATGTTCTTTTTTATTATAAATGTGATTCCATAGCAGTCACAATGACAGGAGGCAGTTGTGCTTGTAAGACAATTATTGTTCAAAACAAAATACAAAAAGGAATGTGTGTTTCAGACAAGAAACTCAGATTAAACAATGGTTAATCCTTTGTCTCCATTTCACTTGACAACCCTAAATGATAGAAAGAAAAAAAAAACATGTTTTAAAAGCTTATAGGAAAGAAAGTCTCATCTAGGGCATTTACCATTGTTTAAGCCAAGGAAAAAATAAAAATAACTAAAAAAGGATTTTGAAAATGCAAGATATCAATCCCCGTACCTCTCACATGCTAAGCAAGTGCTCTACCATTTGAACTACATCCCCTGTTGTTGTTTTTATCCGAAATAAAATATATTTCCAAACTAAAGACATCAATGCACTGTATCAGCCAAATGTTGTCTTCACTGGAAGGAGGTGATGGAAAATGATGTGTATGATCACAATCAATTCAACGTCCTTAACTTTGGAAGTATTATAGAATAGAGCTGGACTAAAAATGTGAATTCAAGTCGATAGTAGTCTTCATCAGTCAAAGAAACCATAAGGGTATAAACCAACTGTCTATAAATGAGGATTCCTGGTGCTGGCCTCTCCTCTCCGAGCAGAGGGTATTAACAGGCCCCACAGAGATTGTAACTCATTTCTTGGGATTTGAGAGTCTGAACTTCTACTTTACTACATAAGAAAGATGTTAAGTGTTTGATGAACAACATCCATGTGAAGTAAGACTAAGAATCCACACCTGCACAAGGAATACAGGACTTATAACAAAGCCAGCCAGTGTCCATGATTAAGTAGTACTGCATAAGACAAGTATTAGAGTGTTGGTACTTTGAGAGTAAGTTATAAAACATAAGACAGCACACCTAAAATCCAGTCAAAATGCTGTGCTACTCTCCTTAGTATTTAGTAATGGAGACGCTGGTATCATTGCACGTTAATCTCTCTATAGCATGGGGTACAGACCAGAAAATACTAACTGTTTTGGGGGTTTGAAACCTGAAATTTAGAAGCATGGAAAATAAGAAGAGGGTGTAAAAAACCCAAAAAGATGAAATAAATAAAGTCTGAGGTAGGGCATTGAACCCAGCGTGGATTGTTTCAATTAAAAGAGGCAAAATGGAGATGCGGGCTATCGATCCCCATACCTCTCGCATGCTAAGTGAGCACTCTACCATCTGAGGTACATCCCCTCATGTTGTTAACTTTCATAATAATATTAATTAATTAATTGTTTGATATAGTTCGCATAATTTATCTGTATGGTACATGTATATTATATAATTATATTAAAATATTAAAAATTATTAAAATACATAAAATTAAGTGATACTTTATGCATAAATGAAAAACATAAATATGATACAAACCTTATATATTTATTTTTAATAAAATATATATTAAAATCAAAGTTGATTTTCAATTTTTATATTTTCTTGTATTTTTTAAGTTATAGATTTTGGATCTATTAGGATTATTTTTTTTTAAAGTCTTTTCTTTCCTTTTTAAATAGGACTAGGATTAGAATTTGTATTAAAATTTATAAAATATAATATTAAAAAGTTTTTGTTCTCCGCATAACATTAATGATTTTTTATGAGTTATTAATATATATTTTAGAACATAAAAAACAAAACCCCAAGCATGATGTAAGTGCTTAAAAATAGTAATAGGTCCAACATTTGATTGGTTGATGGTCTATAACTTTATACATAGCTATAAATAATGCATAAAATTATACATAATCAGTACATCAAATATTAATATATAAAATATAAAATACAATAATTAACCAATAAAGATTAATCATAATAAAAGTATAAAAATCTTGTCCCTTTTCGATGATGCTTTATATATCTCAATATTAAAAAAGATAAGTTTAGGATTAGATTTAGTACTAAGATTTAAGATTTGAAGTATATGATTTAAATTTTAGGATTTAAGGTATATGATTTAGAATTTATATTTATAGAGAATAGTTTAGGTTTTTAGTGGCAGAACATATATAAAAAGATTGAAAATGGATAAAAAAATTTTGTTCGTAATAAAAAAGTTTAAACTACACGAAATATAACTGGACCTTAGAATCTAACTCGATTATATTATTTAACTAAAAATTAATATTATTATACCACTTAATTTTAGTAAAAGATTCGATTATACTATTTAACTTTAATAAGATGTTCAATTGATACCTTTTTTACACACTTCCAACGAACAGAGGTAAACAAACAGTATGATGTGTCATTAACACAACAACAAAAAGGAATGGGAAACTGACCAACTTGTTACTTTCCATTGGCATGAGCAGCATTCTTATGGAAAGGCCAAAGGTTTACCAGGCGCTCAAGCACAGCTGCACTTTTTGAAAAGTAACCCGAGAATCCGACGGGAACTGATGGAGGAGGGAAGTCTTCGGCCGGCATTGCAAACGGCCGAATCATCTCTTCCATTTTCTCTAATGTGAGATACGATCCCAGTTCTTGCAGCCTTTCTGGACCCATTATTGGCAATATATGCTCTTGGTGAAGGGAAGCAGCCTTGCCATCCTTCATCTGTAAAGACAAAATAGAATTACCGTAGTTTCATAATGCAGCCAACAAGCATACAAACAAACAGTTCATATATCGAATTTAACTTCAGATTTACCTCCAATGGGGATAAATCTGCACCCCGGCTAAATGTCAGCTCGATGCGAAACTTTTTCGGGTCTTCTAATGCTACCTGTAATGTCAATTCCACACAAAACATAACCTCAGTATGAGAACTCCGCTCATAAAAGGGTCAAGAGCTCGAACCATGACCGGATATAACAAGGTACCTACCTCCTCCGTATTCTCAAACATCCGTATCACGATGTAACTCATGTAATCGAGCTCCTTAGTTTTGTATAAACGCTCTAAAGCACTCTGGCAAATGAGACTATCTTCGTCTTGAAGAGATTCGTCGAGGTTACAGTATCGAAGTACGTTCATGAGAGAATGGATATGAGATTCCTGTTAAACACATCAAAGGGATAGGAAAATCATTGTAAGTACATATATAGAAATTTGAGACTATCATGATTTGCACTTACTGATGTGAAGTAAAGCCTTGTTCGCACATGGCGCTCTGGTGTTCTGACATTTGCATACCTGAATGAAAACAAATTCGAATATACGATGATAAACTGATATTATAGAGAATAATACACGAGTTTGAAAGGTTTTATTTTCTGACTTTGGGTCCAAACGGTATTTGGTCTCTTTATCATCGTCGTCATCTGGATCCATTGAAATTTCACTTGTGCTTGATCGTCTTGTGTCATCCGTATTGATGAACAACTTTGGTGGTGACTCTTTATCATCTTTCTCGGTCTTTGTTGATTTTGAGCACTTGTCTTGATTACTCTTCAACTCAGCAACGTTAAGGGCTTCTTCACGAGTATTCCTCAGATCAATCAAAATTTTACCCAACAAACGGCGAGCAATCTAAAAGAACAGAACGAAAATTAGGGAAGACATGCACACGATTAAACGGGGAATCAATAGGGACATTACCTTCGAACCAATTTTTAGTTTTTGCTTCGGATTAATTCCATATTCATTGGGGATGACACCATCTGCAAGCAGCTGAAACAACACACGCAAACTAGTCGTCAAAAGAAGCAACTAAGATAATGTAGACAAAGAACTTGTAAATTAAAGACAACTATGGCTACTACAAAAATGATAACAGAACAACATCGATTTCTCGCGGTGGTAAGATGTTTGTACCTGGGCAACTTTGAAGAGCTCATCCAGACCTTTCAGATTAAGATGAGCATTGTGTAGAAGATCATATCTGTTGAAAAGTAGGTCAATCGAATATGCTAAAGTGCTCGGAAAGAAACAAAACATTTAAAGCCAAGGATTTTCATATTTGTGAACGTTTTAAGAATTAACAATCGAGATAGAACAGCTTGCTCAAGTTTTGGGAGATTTGCACGATAGATTTATCGAACATCAAAAATTATGCCATGTACCACGCATTTGTTACATTACGAAAATTATAAGAATTTCGGTATCGATTTTTCGACATATACTGAATTTCTTATAAAAATATGTAAAAATTTCAGTATATACCAAAAAGTTGATACCGAAATTCTTAAAATTTTTGTAAGAATTTCAGTTGTGCCTCTTTTTAGCCTCATTTTAAGGCGACTCACGTTAGAAAAACCCATGTACACATGCTTTCGAGCTATAGAATTTGTTGAGCATATAGTACCAACTTTCTAGCCAAAAAAATGTAAATAGAATTGAAATAGATAATACTCACTTGCAAGAGTCATAAACATCAGGAATTTGAGTTATATCAAAGCGTCTGCAGGAAAGTCCATTGTCAGTGAAACCGATAATGCTAAAATAACATGTTGGGCAAGAATCACTCTTTCAAGACACCAAATGGAAGGTTATATATAGCTTAAGAATGGACATTGCTCTTCATACAATACACATGAAAGACAATATAACACAACTAGTAGAATATTCCGATAACTGATGAACAAGTATAATGAAAAACAAATGGTAGATACTTACTCTTTACGTTCATTATACAAATCTCTTTCAAGTTTTCTCCACCGAGCATACATCAGGAGGAATCCCTCACTACCACAAGGCAATCCAGCAGCAATACGATCGATGTCAATATTTGTCTTGCCAAGAGCTTTTGCTTGGTCATATGGAAGAATCACATCATATGGGCTTGCTTCTGTAAGAGTCTCATCTTCATTCATGGCAAGTAGTCTGACTTGTTCAGTAACCTTCTTAATCAAGGTTACCTGGTACATAAGAAGTGCAAAATGAAAAGGGTAACAAAAAATGGCAATAGTTACAGTAAAATCTTGTATTGCATACTTGGTAACAAAGGGAGTGAAGGAGTGACTACAATGTTGCATATTCACTTGTATGATGAAATTACCAGTTTGGGAAGGAGTTCAGAAGCATTAGAAGGCAATCCAACTCCATCAGTCATCCAAGGACATTTAGATGTTCCACTACTATGAATTTTCCTTGCACCAGAAGTTATAACTTCGTTCAACCTAGCCTGCAAAATATAGAGGAATCCTAAAACAGTACTAAAATATATCCACGCCCCTTGTTAAGCAGACACCTAGAGCTTAACATTTTTTATTGTTCTCAAACACAATATCGAAGACTCTTTAGTCAAGTGGCCCAGAGTTTCAATAATGTCCGCATATTCAGGTAGGTAGGTAGGTAGGTAGGTAGATGCATGCTAGGTCGAAAAGTTATGTATGCACCCATGAGTTAACTTTCTCCAGATTATAGCCAGGTTACTCCAAGATCATAAATAAGGCATTTTCAGAGCTCTCCTCCTGGCCCAATTAAAAAATCAAGTTATGTGGCAGAGTACCTTTTATAGTTAAAACTTCGTAATTTGCACCAATGGATAGATAACTTAAATCAATTACCAACCCAATAATTCTAGTTTAATTTGCACCAATGGATAGATAACTTAAATCAATTACAAACCTTGGCTTCTTCCATCTCAGTACTAGCATTGTCAAGTCCGTCCAACATAGAGGAGTCCTTGCTAACAAGGGAGACCTAAAAAGATAACCAACTCAGTCATGCAAATTCAGTGTTAAAAGGAAGAACACACTTATTACTTGAAGATTACATACCAGGATCGGTGTTAGTTGCCCTTCAAGGTCAAGTAGGCCTTTGGCAAAAGCAGCTGCAGACATCTGTTAAATTATTTGATTTACAAACCTATTAATGATGTCAAACAACAATGACGACAAGTTTATAGCAACTTAGTTAAGCACAAACAGGTAAAGATCAAATATATACCGATTCATCAGTGAGTTAAGGCATAATACCTGAACACGGCCCTCGTCAGAACTGTAAATTTTTAGATCGTGACGATATGTACTATGAAGGCGAAGAAGGCCAGTACCTTCACCTGTAATTTTATATAAAAAACCATCAAGAAAAAAGTAGCATACTTCTGAATTCATCACTATTTTATCTACCAAACAAATAACATAAATCTTAAGAGATAAGATTAACTTGAGTGAATACTAAAAAGATCAACATATCTATAATGAGCTCATTCTTGCCATGAAAGGTGGAGACTACTAAAAGTCAAAGATAAAAGGCTCTACTGTTGGTAACCTGGATACATTTTGTTTCGGAAATATCTCCCCAGTTCTTCAGCCTGCATGAAATAGAGACACAAAAATTATGGAAGAGAAAAGAAAAAGAAATAAATGAAGCAATAGATTTTTAGTTGAATTCTTAACAATGTCCAAAATGAATTTCTGTCCTTCCAACCTTAAATGTCTTAAAAGTGAATATTCACTTTAAATTCAGTTAACCCTTCTCATTTAGAACTTTTTAATATTATCCTTACTTCTAATTCTAATTCAAACAATTTTCTAAATTTTATGAGATAGTTTTGGCTTCTCAACTGAAAATTGATTCTCCTTGCAAGGGAGGTTCGTATTTATTACCTGCTTCCTCCCAGCATGTGTAAGAACACCACCATATTTAAGAACCATCAGTGCTTCAACAGGCCTTTCTTCTTCACCTTCGCCATTACCTCGTGGAACTTTAACCCACTTAAGAGGCTTTAATTGAACCTTTCTATAAATACCAGAAAAATGTCCTCCCTGGAATCAAAAGCATTTAGCATGTGACAGCCGTCTCTTATTAACATTTTTTTAAGAAAGGGATATTATATAGAAATTGAAATTTAGGATAGAGGAGGAATGAAGAATCATCCCAAGAGCAACAATAAAATGAATGTAGCTAGTAAACTGACAAAAGCAAATCATTTCAAGATAAGATATATAACCTCCTCAAGTACTGCTTTAACTTGACGAAGCTTTTCAGCATGCTCAAGATCTTCTGCTTCACTATCACTTCCACGACCTGGTCTATATCCCATAAATGATCAAATAAATCATTATTGATCTTAAAATAATTTCAAAAATCCAATTGATTTAAGTACTTTCTTTATAGAAAAAAAATTAAAAAACATATGCAGATATTGCTACAGACACTGAACGCCCTCCTCCTACACCCACCCCAAAAAATAAAATGAAAGAAAGAAGGCCTTCATAGTTCTGGCAATGTACCAGAGTGCAGCTCAATTTTTTCTTTTGTTTTTCTTAGCTTCAGCTGTCAAAATTACATATTTCCTCTTTTAAACTAACCAACGGATATTAATTACCTTCTTAGCTTCTCTCACTGAATTAAACCATGAAATAAATAGTTCATGACTAATATAGCTTCATTAAAACAAACCTCAACTCCTACCCTACTAATTTGTTGCAATTCCTTTTCCCTCCGATAACATATCACTGTTACAAACTCTTGCTTTCAGTCCTTTTGATGTTTTGGGTTGCAGGGAAGTGAATAGTATAAATTTTTCTTGCTAGATCCGAAAAATTATGAAATATGAAGAGCTACCTGTAACAGGGTACAAGCATTCTTGTAGCATCCAACAAATCTTGCAATTGAACAGCACTCTTAAGTTTTGTCTAACAAGTGATAAAAGAACAAACAGTTGCTTAGGCAACAGAATCTATTTGTAAAATAAAGGTAGGTAATAAAGAACTGAAATAACCACCTCACATCTGGGTCTTCCCCCATTGTACTTTAGCATCAGGTTTAGCAATTTTTCCTCAGTAACCTTCAATTTCACCTTCTGCTTGGGAGTTCTATCACCACTGCCCATTCAGGATGATTTATGAGTAAAATGAAAGGATTTCTATCAAAGGAAAAATAGCAAGGGAAAAGAAGCAACATACTGGCGAATAACTACTATAACACAACGTAGCTCCTCAGACTGCCCAAACGATCCAATGAGTCCACTTCCTTGGCGAGTAAGTCCCTCAGAAGGCTGCACGGGTTCATTTACTTTCCATGGCAAAGTTGGTGGTATTGCTGAGGAAAGATGAGGTGCTTTTGCATCTAAAAACATTTTCCTCAGCACACAAGCAGCGTCATCGTAATACCTGTATAACAATAGAGCCCGTAAGTCTTTTTCACAACAAATAAACAAGACCGGATGACGATACTATGTTTAGAACCGTGGAAAATCAACACATCAACTCAAGGCAATACGCAGCATAGTCAAATGAAAACACCTATGATAACAAAACCATGAATAATCACTAGAGCTAAGAGAAGTTGATTAGTATTACTTGTGAGAGTTCTTAACAAAACTCCATCCATTCACATCACAAACATAAGAACACCCATCTGAACGCAAAAGATCAAACCCACAAACCTGCAAGAAACCAAATGGTTATCAAATGGACATTTATGTCAAAATAAGGAAAGCACATAATTCTTAATAAACCCTATCTTTCTACGATCAATTATAAGAGATGATAAGCGCAATTATTGTTGCAACATCAAGACAACCTCAAAAGAACATATACATTAAGTTTTTTCAACTGAATGAAACCATTCTTCATAAACCAAACTGATAGTAACTCCAACATGTACACAAATCTTTTATTGCCCTTACAGACTTAAATGGAAACAAACTCCTAAAAAAGAAAATCTAAGAGCTAAAATTTGATGGTAAAATATATGATAAAGTATCAAGTATAAACAATATCTAAAGAAGCTAATATGAACTTATGATCAAACTTTTTCAGAAAAGACACTCTCAATGCAAAAGAAATTACTATGAGCACAATTCAAGAAAACCAAGTATCATTTGCTGAAAATAAATGGTCATATATCCACAATGATCAAACACTGAGGCATCTGTTGCGAAGGAGATCCACTCCACATACCGCTTGCCTAAATGCCATGCAAACTTCCCTTGCCATGTGTTTCTCATTAGGCGTCAGCAACACAGGATACCTGACCTGTCAAATAGGTAATAAAGATATGTTTCAAACATCGTGTATTACAATACATGTGATAGTAGCAAAAGCGGTAGGTGATTAGAAACTAGCACTACTTGTTGAAGACATCAATCATAATTTACTAGCCTGACCTGTCATATAGGTAATAAAGATATGTTTCAAACATCACATATTCCAATTCGTGTAATAGCACTGGATCAACTATGGGAGCAATTTAGAAATTAGTACTACATGTTGAAGACATCCATTATAATTAATTAACTTTTCCATAACTTTTCACTGGACATTTAATGGTAAGCGGTCAGCCAGAAATCCAAGCAAATAATTTAAGGGAAAATATTTGATGTGCTGCCAGTGTGAACTTTAGTTTACCGTTTACTCAAGCAGGCTCATTTTGGGAGTTAGAAATTTAGTTAGGGTTTAGAATTTATGTGTTTAGGTTTTAGTGTTTTGAATGTAGGATTTATAGTTTAGAAATTAAGATTTAGGGATTAGGCATGCTTGTGGGGGGAAAAATTCCAGTGCCTGTGCATCAAATATTAACCCATTTAATTTAAACCATTACTACACTAAGATATAATCAAATTAGAAGCTTTTGCATATGAGATCCTGCTCACTATCATCTTACACATGATTTCTACTAAACTATTGATTTAAGCTCGCATTTTACCGGCCATTCTCCACCCTGCGGGACTGTGAAGGTATGGGCAATGATTTAAGTCATTGCAAATGATTAGAACATCTAAAACAATAAGTGCATCATAGACCAACCCGACTGGCTCATTCTCCTGATAATTGAGTCCCCAAACAAATGTGGTTTCATCAACCGCATCAACTCTCAAATATGATAGCAAAACAACTCCAAATAGATTTGACTTGAAATTACCTACTCACTGTCTACAGGAAAAAATCCTCACCAAAAACACTGAAAAGCTAAGGGAAAGGTTGCTTAGAAATTAGAATCAAACATTGACAAAGAAGCAAATCATATGAATTTCTTGATATGCACTCATGCATGCATCAAACAGAAGAAGCAGAGAACACGTTTTGGATAATATATTGCAAAATACTTACTTCTTTGCCATCAGGGTTTCTCATAACAACACCGTCAACAACAGGAGACTTCCTAGCCTCTGCATGAGCATATTCGGGGCCAACAGTATAGACCTACATTCATTTGACAAGATGTTCAGACAAACTTGAGAGAGAGAGAGAGAGAGAGAAGTAAGAGTATTGGGTAATGCTAAAACAGAATCACAAAAAAATAACTCATGATACATTATCGATACAAAAATCAATGCCAAATTTTGCCCTGCATTAATAGTATTAAAATTCAAAGAAACTGCAAATGTGAGGTGCCCATGATACACTATTTCCCTCCACTCTCCTATTCAAACACAGTTAAGCATAAAGAGTATGTTTCTTGAATGCAATAATTTTGGCAACAACAAAAGAATTTAGTTTCATAGAGTAAAATTTTATAGAACAATAAATCAACTAGAAGTGTTTTCCCAAAATCTACAACCTTGACATCTGTTCCTCCAGTAGGCATAAACTCCTCATATATGTAAGAACCATCACGTCGTACTCTTCTAACATCAGGATGGAACTCACTTGATCTGTTCCCAACCTAAACAAAATAAAGAAGAAAAACCATATCACATTACAATTTAAATTTATCAAAGAGAATACTTAAACAATCACGGGACAGCTATTACGATATTGGCTGCCACATAAAAAGTAAACAAAAAAAGCATTTTCCAAATAATGCATTATGCTTATAATATTCATATCAAAGATGAAGAATTACATAAAAGTTGTAGCCAAAAGTTCATATAAGTATTCAGACCTTCCTAAACAAATTCTTCATGCCTCCACCTGCTGAGCTTGGGTAATAAATCATTATGCTATGATTATCCCCTTAAAGAAAGAACAGAACAAAGGTGTTAGCATGTGTAATGGAAAAAAGGCCAATACCGCTATTGCAATTATGAAGTCACCTAAAGCATCATGAATTAGGCTTCAAAAAATAAATGCATGCAGAAACGAGCAATAAATGAAATATCCACTATTTTATCATTTTCATGATCTAAAATATTTGGCATGGAAGTTCAAGTTTTATGGAAACAAGAAGGATGTCACAAAGAACCATATTAAATTTGTTCACTGGATATTGGTGAGAAGCAAATATATGCAAGAAGATAAAGGAAATATAAAGGCCAAACTCACCATCAACAGGCTTCTCCACAAATGGCTTCCAAAAACGATTTCCATGGACCTCAACATAATCCTCTTCTTCAACAAAATAATCCAGCTCTTGGTACGGTTCTTCTCTATTTACAAGGGCATATCTTGGAACAGGAATCCCATACATTTCTAGCCGCTAGAATCAAAATTAAATAGTTAAGTTTTAGTCAATCAACTGCTATATTAATGTGATACATTTCAACTATTTATGTGGTTAGTTCTCAGTCAAGCTCAAAGGACATTTTTTTCTCTCTCAAAGAATATAAGCTTTGACCAATTATGGTACAAGACTTAACATTACTGCCGATCGTTTCCAAAGTTAAACATTGCAGGGGGAAGAGAAGAAAACACCTATTAGGGTCTCCTCTCTCAACATCTCAAAGGTCAAGGGAAATATAGAAATGACTGCCCTGAGGTCCCTAGCTGAGGTGGAAAGTAGTCTTGATTTTCCTAAGTTGATAATGGATCAAAAATCTTGACACCAAGATGGAACTTTAGGAATGTATACCTCATAAACCTTCCGTCGATCATGGAGAAGGTGTTGTGGGTGCAACTCATTCACAAGGAACGATCTGAATCATAGAGAAGAAATAGATGCAAAACATAATTACTGCTTAATAGGTCTACAAGATTATTTTATATAGAAGAGAAAGTTTTCTTAGACAACGAACTAAAATGAACAAAACACAGTAATAGACCATTAGACAATGATATAATTTGCCCAAGAAAGACAATTATATAGAAAACAGAGTTTGAAACTGTGACAGAAATCAAATTTACAATCTTCAAAAGATTGGTTCTGCTGGGGTAACCATATTAAAGATGAACAATCAGATGAAGACACAATTTAAATTGTAATTCAATAAAACAAGGCCAAACGTATTGCAGGTCGACACATGATTAAAAGACTTGAATGAAAGTACACTAGTAGAAAACATGACACCATACAAAGGTAGATCCTATTGCACTCATGCATTACCCAATTTATTATCCTCCTACCTTAATTAGAGAGAAATTAACTGAATCTTCTTCATATTGATGTATTGATGGGGCAATCTTCACATGTTGATGCTCGACAATTGAGATCCAAGATTCAATCAGAATTATCATGAATAATTCCTTTTCTTACTCTAATTACAGATTCTCATTTATTAAAATTTCAAAACAAAGGAATGCCCCATAGTCTCCTGCTTCAGAATTCTTCCCTAACCTTTCAATATGTAATTTGGCCAACATTTAGCACATCCCTTATTAATAACAAGGCTAGATTAACAGCTCAAATATCCATAAAGTATCCTCCGAAGGTTTGATCCCAAAGGTAAAGTATGAGTATGATGGTCAAAAATTTGAAATGATTATATCAAGTTTTCCATGTTAAGAATCAAAATTAACTGTAAAGGTTTTTTTTACTCAGGTAAGGAGATGTTAGTATGTTACAAAATAGTAAAACGAGATGTAGTGGAGAGATGGCGGAGAGAGATTGTAAAGAGAACTTCACAAAGAGAATTTAGAGAGTAAATTTTCCAAAAGTGCAAAAGTCCTCAAATGAAACATTCCAACATATATTTATAGCCCGCTCAAAGAAGTTGTTTAAGTAACAATTAAAAAAGGACATGGATGGACGAGTAACAAATTATTAGGTAATGGGAATGAGAGAATAACACGAACATGTTTAACGAGATTGAGGTCTGTTACACAATGGTAAACTATGGAGATCTTGCAGAAGTTATACTCATGTAAAGTTTGGTGAAACTTCCATGTCTAGATGCAAAAGTGTCTTCTGTTCAAGAGGGAGGGGTAAAACACTTGTACTCTAGGAAAAGTTTAAGTAAACTACTTAATTCTGAGTCTCCAAATCATGTTCTACAAGACATCTCAAAAGTGGAGCAAACTCAAGAATCTTGCTACAATTCGTCAGCTTAACTCTACAGTTTTTAATATAGAAGCTGTTATCAAGATTGGCTCCACAGCTCTCCCAATACGGAAGTTGTTCCCAAAGTTGACTCCATAGTTTTCCTAATATGGAAGTTGTATCCAACATTGGTTCCACAACTTTATCAATGTAGAAGTTGCTTCCAACATTGGCTCCATGGCTTTCCTAATATGGAAATTATTCCCAATCCCAATGTTAGTTGCATGGCTTTCCCAAAGTGGAAGTCATGCCCAATGTTGGCTTTTCCAATAAGGAATCTATGGCCAAGTTGGCTCCACAGCTTTCACAATGTAGAAGTCATGTCTAAGTAGTATTTTTTCCTAGATCATTGATCACCAAAAACAAGTATCTACAGTAATCTTATTAAAATGTAAATTTCTTACAATTTTGAGATGGAATGGTGTCTTATTTTGAAACTTGCACATATAATACAAGCAGAAAATACAGAAAAAATATATAAAAGAACTTACTTCCTCAAAGCAGCATATGCTTCAGCTTTCTCAAGGGGATACCCAGAGGAATAAAATGCGATCAAACAATCACAGACTGGCCAGCTGAAATATGAAAAATTATAATAAATTAGACAATTCAAAGACAAAGAACGTTCAACCGAAATACAGAAGAGAAGCAACATGAATCTCAACCATAATACCAAGAATTGTATTCATCACTAAAGAACACCTACATGTCTTTCTGTCTAATCCTCTACCTTATTTCCCTACTAGAAATCACACAATCCTCCTAGAAGACTAGAGAAAGAGAAAGTAAAATGTCAAACAAGGGAGTGATCTTCAGTTACATAGTTAATCAACTTAAGCTCTACCTTTTGGAAGAAAACAAATGTCACACAGTTCATCAACAGGAGCATGAAACTGCAAAACGGAAGACTTAAAAAAATTCAAGATAAATGCAACCAGTGATGGTGGAGACCTTTAGTTTGCAAATTTTTGGACCTCCTCCACACCTCTTTTATACTTTCCCTATTTTTATTCAACATTAGCATTTAAACGATTGAAATTCACAAGAACATTTAAAAATTAGAATACAAATACCATATCTTATCAGGACTTAGACTCGAGATAAGTTCGGACACAGAGTATCAGACACGTATGGAGGATCATACCCTTAAAATCATGTTTTAATACATGTTAGACACAAGGGTTTCAAACAGCAATGCTTTACGAAAAAACAGAGTTCTAAAAAGAAAGCTAATACCAATTATAACCTATATTATCAACAATTTCATAATGTAAATCGGAGATACTGTATTCCAACTAATTTGCTGAAAATGTACCGTTCTATAGGTTCTTCGAGAATAACCTTATCGCCAAAATGTATAATCTACAAAAACATTACAGCTCAAGGATTATTGTCAAAGAAAAAACGCAATGCAATTGCAAAGGATACACAAGAATAAAGCAACATAACTTTTAACATGTGCAATTTCATACGTACACGCACTAACAAATTCCCCAATTGCTTTCGAAGTAAAAATATAGAACTTACAAAAATTCATAACTATCCTCATAAAAAGAAAATAAATATATATATCGCGCGAACAAGTAGTTGTATTCCTCGTGAACTAATTGACAATTCATAAATCTACTTCAATTTTTTTAAAGACGGATTTAAATCTAAACTAAATCTGATCTTCATCCACCTCAAATTCACCAAACGCCTTAAGCCTGTCCAGAATTTGTCCCATTGGAGCAGAAAAAACCTGAAAAGCAAAACACGAAACCTTTTAAATCTTTAAATCTAAGCAGTAAAACAAAGGAACATATACTAAATTAATTACTATACGAATAACTCAACACTTTTTCATTTTTTTGAAAAAAGAGTAATGTGGATATATTTAGTAGAAAAGGCTTGAGCGAACAAAAGAGAAACAAAAGCCTCGGTTCCGCATTTTACCTTCTTTTCCATGACGCAGACTCCAACTGTTATCTTCTTATATCCTCTAATTTCTTCTTCATCTCCTCCTTTCATCTCTTCTCTGCCTCTTTCGCTCGCTCAGGAGACTAAACTAACTTCAACGAACAAAAGCGATGCAACAACACCAACTTGAACTCTCCAGCTTCCAATCACCGCCACAACACCAATCGCAGCCGCAAGTTCCTCCGGAGACGCGTATTCTATACAAAGTACGTATAGGAATACGCACGTAATAGCTAATAGGAAGTTTTTTTCAAAAAAAAGCAAAAACGAAAGAAGCGAACAGGGAAGCGATTCAGTTAAGAAGAAAGAGAGAAAGGAAAATTTTTTAGATGAAAATGAAATGGAACGTTTTTGGAGCCAAACATGAATAGAAATATCAGTGGATTTTATTTCTCATTAAACTATGTAAAACTAATTGGGTAAACTACTTAAATTGTCACTTTTATTTCCTAAGCATTCGCTTTTGATCACTAAATTTAAAAAATTGCATTTTGGTCACGTATATTATCAATTTATAATATTTTTGTCACTTGGAGTCTAGGACATTAAATGTCTTTAGTTCTGGGGTTAAATTACTATTTTATATAAATTTATAGGTGAAATTAAAAATAATCTTTTAATAGCATATCTTTAATCAAACTAACGATATTTAACGTCTAAGTGATCAAAATGTTCATTAAGTATTTTAATCGGGAATGAGATGTTATTAAGTTTTGAAAATTTGTAACTGAATTTTGAAATTTCAGTGACCAAATCAACCATTTAAGATTAGATTAATGACCATTCGTATATTTTACTCTTTTTATTTTTAGGGTAAACTACCTCCAAGACCACTAAATTACTGGTAAAATTCTATTTTTATCGTTAAACTATGAATTTTTTTCAATTATACCATTACACTTTAAAAATATTCTCATTCAAGTCACTAACTGTTAACTTTTGACCAAAATGATGATGCAGTAGTTAAATAAATCTACATAATTACACACTTAGTCTTTCTTAATTATATATCTTATCAATTTGATCCTAATTTTAATTTTTCAATAAATTTAATCAAACCGTTTAAGCTTAGATTAATGACCATTTGTATACTAAATTTTTTTTATTTTTAAGTTTTAGGGTTTAAGTAATGAGAATTAAATGTATGATCATATAAATTTACCTATCACGTCACCATTTTCGTCAAAAATGTTAACAGTCAGTGACTTGATTAAAATTACTTTGAAATTTTAACGATATAATTGATAAAACTCATAGTTTAGTGATTAAAATAAAATCACATCAAAATTGTTCGGTGTCCTTGAGATATTTTCCCCTTTTATTTTTATTCCCAATGAATAATATTTTTGATTGGGGGATGTTTGGGGACTAGATTTTTTTGATTCTGGAATATCCAAAGTGGGTGATGATTTTGCTTTGGATGGTGACGTGTAAAGTTAACCACCTTTTCTGTCTTTTTTATTAAAGTTTTAATGGGAATTTATTTTATTTAAAAAGGTAAAGTGGCCTGATAAAAATATTACGAAAAAAATATGTTTTTTAATATATGTTTTTTAAAATTATTTTTAAAATTAATATTTTTAGGATAAAAATAAAGTTAAATTTATTAGAATTTAATTTTAAATAATAATTTATTTATTTTGATTAAAACATTAAAGCTGAGAGCAGGAGGTTTCTCCGACTTTAAATAATAAAATTTTAAAAAATATTAAAGTCGGTGGCAAAAAAATCCAACTTTAAATAATATTTTTATTTTTAATTTGATTATTATTTATAATTGGATTCTAATAACTTTGACTTCGCTTTTACCGTAAAAACATCAATAATTTAAAAAATAATTTAAACATTACATATTAAAATATAATTTTTTTTACAATATTTTTGTTTATTTACCAAATAAAGTGGTAAATTTGGTGGGTTTTTTTGTCATTTTCTATAGAATATTAATTAATTTATCTGGACCCAAACATTATCCTTAAAAAATGGATAGGGGCAAACTCAAATGTTTCAACAAGTGGGCAACTTAAAAATATTATGATTTTTAAATAAAAAGTATAATGACTTTATCTTATAAAAATAGAATTAAAATATTCTGAATCCTAGCCGCCATTTTCTTTTCCCCATAAGCCTGCAACTTCTTTTTACATTCTTGATAGGGGTTTGGCTAAAAACCAACCGCTTAAAAAGCGGCTAAAAAGCGGCCAATGAAGGATGGCCGTTAGATGGTAGACCAATGAAGGATGACTGTTGGATTTAAATTTTTTTATTAAAAACAAGTTTACCTATTAAAATATGGGTAAATTACATGAGTGACCACCTAACTAATCGACAATACTTATTTTGATCATCAAACTAAAAAATTCATCAAGTAAGTCACCAAATTTTTAAATTAATATATTTTAAATTCGTCAATAATACTTGATATTAAATAAATGAATAAAAATATTCGAATAAAAATTATAAATATTAGAATATAAATATTTGAATAAAAAATATATAAATAAAAATATTCATATAATAAATATTCGTATAAAAATATTCAAATAAAAAATATAGAAATAAAAATATTCATTTAATAAATATTCGAATAATAAATATAGAAATAAAAATATTCATATAATAAATATTTGAATAAAAATATTCATATAATAAATATATGGATAAAAATATTCGTATAATAAATATTCCAATAAAAATATTCGAATAAAATATATATGAATAGAAATATTTGTATAATAAATATTTGAATAAAAATATTCGTATAATAAATATTTGAATAAAATATTCATATAATAAATATTCCACTAAAATTTTTTGAATAAAAAATATACGAATAAAAATATTTATTTAATAAATATTTCTATAATAAATATAGGAATAAAAATATTCATACAATAAATATTTGAATAAAAATATTTATATAACAAATATTCGTATAACAAATATTCGAATAAAAAATATTCATATAATAAATATTCCAATCAAAATATTCAAATAAAATATATAAGAATAAAAATATTTGTATAATAAGTATTCGTTTAATAAATATTTAAATAAAAATATTAGGAATAAAAATATTCATATAATAAATATTCGAATAAAATATTCATATTATAAAAATTGTGTATGTGCACAAATCCTTACCCTTGGATGTCCCCCTTTAGCTCATGTTTTCAAGTTGTAAGGATTTGTGTACATACTCTTTTCCTTACGGTTTTCGTAAGCCGTTGTGTATGTTTTGTAAGGAATTATGTATATACACAAATGCTTACCATTGTAGTGCCATATTATGTACATTTGTAAGCAATTGTGTATGTACACAAATCCTTACCCTTGGATGTTCCCTTTTAGCTCATATTTTCAAGTTATAAGGATTTGTGTACAAACCTTTTTCCTTACGATTTTCGTAATTCGTTGTGTATATTTTGTAAGGAATTGTGTATATACACAAATACTTACTATTGTTGTGCCATATTATGTACATTTGTAAACAATTGTGTATGTACACAAATCCTTACCCTTGGATGTCCCCCTTTAGCTCATGTTTTCAAGTTGTAAGGATTTGTGTACATACATTTTTTTCTTACGGTTTTCGTAAGCCATTGTGTATATTTTGTAAGAAATTGTGTATATACGCAAATGCTTACCCTTGTTGTGCCATATTATGTACATTTGTAAGCAATTGTGTATGTACACAAATTCTTACGTTGTAAGGAATTGTGTATGTACCTTTTTTCTTACAATATTTGTAAGGTTTTGTGTATATACACAAATCCTTACGCTTGTAACAATTTATGTATATACCTTTTGGTTTACAGTTTTTGTAAGAAATTGTGTACAAATTTCGTAACCAAATTGTGTACATAAATGATCGGGTAAACCGGTAAGCCTTGTTTTAGTTATTTTTTAAGGGTTGTTTCCTAGAACGACCCGACTTGATAGGGATATTAATTTTAATATTAATTATTGATCGTTTATAATATTTTATTTTTTATTTTATGGCTTTTAATTTTGATATTTTTTATTTTTTGTTTTCATACATTTTTAATTAATTGTTTGATATTTTTTTATTTATTATTAATATTGGATTAATATTATCAAAACTGATCATGATAATTCTCTTTTGATTATTATGTTGTTGTTTTGGACTTTTAAACTGAGTTTAGATATGAATTCGGTTATTATTTTTGTTCACGATTGGATTATGATAATAAATATATTATCATCGTGTCTTATTATTTATTACTATAATATATATATTTTTAGTATTATTTATTGTTAGTTTTTTTTAATGTTGTTTATGATTTAAAGATGTTATTTTTTATATTTTTAAAAATATATTTAGATTAAATTTATTTATCTTAATTATAAACTCTTTTTTAAAATTTTTTTTTATGGGTAAAGAAGCGTACACGCTTATGTCTCGTTAAAAAACCTTCCTAAACCTAAATGGAGGAAAAAGAGTGCACAAGCGAGTACTTACAAGATCAGCTATCTAATTTATAAAATTTAATTATTTAAAATATTTAATATAATTATAGTCAAAGTTTAAAAAATTTAACTTTCAAAAAGTTAATAAGGGACATTATTTTTAAGACAGAGAGAGTAATAAAAAGACATATTATTGTTTATTGTCTAATAACCCGCCGAAGATTACATCTTCTCTAGGGATACATATAACGTCACTCCTTTGTAAAAGGTTAGAAGTGCGTTTTAATTGTGTGAACCATGGTTACAATATAATAGCGGATAAACTCGTAAAGTTGACCAAGGACTTTTTATCTGAATAATTATCTTAGGTTTCTTGAACCTCCATTCTCAGTGATTGATGATGCTCTTAGAATGATATGGTTGCGATCGTTGGTATGGATAATACTGTTGTACCATTTAATAATGGTTAGCTTGTATCTTGCCTTTGTGGCGTGTTTGATCATATGATCTTATTTTACTTTTATTTATTCTTATAATCTGTGAATATGAGTACTCTTTTCCTTCATATAAGTTAATTAAAAAGGTTTTTAATAAGGTTCATACTACTCTCCCTTTCATTAAAAAAAACTATTAATTTAATATAAAAATATATTTATTATTTTAATATAAAAATATTTATTTATTAAATATAAGTACATAAAAATTAAAATGTTTTATTATTTTAATATAAAAAAATATATTTATTAAATACAAAAATTGTAATTTTAAATACATTCAGGGTAATTGGAAACAATGGGTCGGATACCCGATCGAGAGATTTTTTTTAAAATCACTCAATTTTTTATCGAGTCAACAAATTAACTGACAGGGTCATCTAGATCGGGTATTTTTGAACATTTCTATTTTAAATGATATCAATTATATTATTACTTGTTCAAAGCAATAAGGTTGTGCAAAAAGATCTTCGATTTGTTTATTTGTTTATCTAATCCTTGTTTTTTATTTTTAAGATAATTTGGATTAAATATTTAAATAATTTAATTCAAATACAGATAATGATTTCTTATTCAGACTGGATATCCAAAATGTAAAAATATTTTTTTTATAGATATTAATGATCTATTCAATATTTTTATTTGTTACATTTAAAAAATTAAAATCTTCATAGATATAAATCTTGTTATATTCAAAAATTTATTTTTTCATAGATATAACCAAAATTTATTTTAAAAATATTTAATTATATTTTAAGTTCAAATATTTAAATATTTAATTTAAAAATATGATATCCAAATATCTGAATATCAAATTTTTAAATCAAATACAAATTACTATATTACAAATTCAAAATTTTGGTCCAATTCGTTTGAACCAATTTTTAAATCGGATTTTTTTTGATAAATACGATATAAATCTTTAGATATAATTTTTCGGCATGATAAGTTGCGTATCCTTTTCACTAATCGATTTTTAATCTTAAAATCTATGATTTTATTTTTGACGTCTGATCTAACTTTATAAATAATTGATCACAATTCTAAATCATGATTTTATTTTGATATATCATTTTAATATATGATTTTGAATCGTGATTTTAATGTGGCTACACTTTTATACTCTAAAGTCTTAGGTTTGATTAAAATTAACCATTTATGATTAAATTAATAAAATATATAATTAAATAGAACTAATTTGTAATTATATAAAATTGTTTAATTATCACATCAATATTATTTTAAATTCAGTAAAAAATTGAATGGTTATGAGTTAAATAGAAGTTTTTCATAAATTATTTGAATAGAATATTAGATACAGTAAAAATTTTAATAAATAAACGTTGCCAAAAAGTTATCGAAGTCATAAGAAAAGTTTAATATGGTTCATTCCTTGGAATAATAAAGGTTCAGAGAAGTACAGATTGATTCAGCTGGCTCCATTGTAGCAAAGAATTGACTGCTACCATCTTGATAAAATTCGATACTTCGGACACAAGGCGTTGTTCGATACGATTCGTGATCGAAAATAATGCTCAGGTGTTTCTATTTGCATTGTGCAGATATGGTTGCAGAAGGTTTCAGGGTCCTCAGGGAAGAGTAGCCTCAGTGTAGCATGTATTTGAGGATGGAACGGATGCGATACATCACCGGAGACGAACTCAGTTGTCCTACCATCGACCTCGATCATACTGCACCCTGGTGCTTTCTTGAGCCCTCTGTCACCGATCATCCTACGGATCCTATAACCTTCTTCACTTCTCTGTGCACTAAAGTAAATGTTAGATAGTTGCACAAGAGCTGCATCTTCTTCATCCTCATCACAATCTTCCACCTCTAGAAGCTCTTTAACGGCAAGCTCAGCTAGTTCGACATTGTTATGAATCCGACAACTATTCAATAAAGCGCCCCAGACCGAAGCAAGTGGTTTCATCGGCATTCGTTTTATGAGCTTTAGTGCTTCATCAAATTCGCCCACCCTGCAAAGCAAGTCCACCACACAACTATAATGTTCATGTTTGGGCACAATCCTATACATATCTTCCATGTTATTCAACAAAAATAAACCTTCCTCAACAAAGCCTGCATGCCGGCAAGCTGTCAAAACACCAAGAAGGACAACTCCATCAGGATTAATACGATGAGTTCGCATCGTTTCGAAACAATGAATAGCTTCCCTTGCATGACCATGAACTGCAAAAGCTCCAATCATGGCTGCCCATGAAAATACATTTCTTTTAGCCATTCCTTGGAAAACTTCCACGGCCAAATCTAAACATCCACACTTTGCATACATATCAACAAGAGCTGTTCCAAGAAACACATCGAGTTCGAAATGATTCTTGTTTTTCTTCAAATACTCGTGAATCCATTTCCCATCCCAAAGATTCCCACTTTGTGCACAAGCTGTTAAAGCTGTAGTCAAACAGAACTCATCCGGCTCCAAACCGGAAGCCAACATTTCCTTAAACATACCCAAAGCTTGAGTCCCCAAACCACACCGTATCAACCCACTCATAACCACATTCCACTTTACAACATCAACGGCAGTAATTTCGTCGAACAGTTGCCTTGCATCACTCCACAGCCTGGCTTCAACGTAAAGCCTTATAACCCCGGTTTGAACATAAGAATCCGATGAAAACACACCGTTTTTGAATACCCAGTTTTGGATTTGCTTCCCCTGAAGCAAAGAACAAGTTTTGGCACAAGAAACAAGGATTAAACTAAAGGTTTGGCAATCGGGTCTTATGGTTTCGTCCTTCAAAAGAAGATTGAAGTAATGGAAGGAAGTTTGGGGATGTTGGGTGTTCGAGTGAGCTTTGATGAGGGCATTGTAGATATATAAGTTGGGTTGTTGAAGCTGGTTGAAGATGAGGGAAGAATAGTGGAGGGCGAGGCTGGTTGAAAGAGAGATGAGGGAGGTGATTAGTTTGCTGATGAGATGGGGGTTTCGGTGATGGCCGTGGGTGATTAAAATGGCGTGGATTGGCTTGATTTGAGCTGCTTTATTGCGGCGTTGTAAGAGGGTTAAGCAACGGGTCCAGGCTCCGGCGGTGGCGGTGGTGCCGGAGTGGCGATGGCTCATGGTGGTAGGGGTGTCGCCTTTGAACTCCGCTGTCTAGTGGAAAGGAACTATTTTTATGTATAGTTTTGGGTGTTGATAAATATATGGGAAAAATATAGCACAAGCCACTTAATTACATGTTTAATAACAAATATATCATTCTTCTTTTAAAAATAATAATTGAGTCACTCAATCAATTATAGTCATTTTCTTTAAAAATCAATAATGTCACTCAATTATAGCCACTTAATTACATGCTTAATTAAAATTTTATGAAAAATAAGTTATTATGTCATTAAAATTAAAATAAGGGCTTAAATAAAAATAAAAACTAAAAGAATATTTATAATATTTTAAGTATAAAGTATATATTTTTACTTTATAAAATTAATTAAAAATTAAATCCGATTTAATTTGATTAATCATGATTAACTACGATTTATAAATTTATAAACCATATTACCTTAATTCGATTTGGTTTGACTCTAAGTTTTACGGTTAACCATGTTGATCCGTACCTAAAACGGTAATGTAGTATTTGTATACAGGTCTAATCCAAATGGCTGAACAAGTAAAGAACAGAACATTCATTTAGCTTTCACATGTAGGGGTGTTCAAACGTTCGGTTCGGTTAATCGACCGAACCGAACTTCCAAAATTTTATTAACCGATTTTTTTCGTATTAATCGTTAACCGAATCGAAAAAAAATCGAAAATTTTTGACCGAACCAAAAAAAGTTCGGTTAATCCGATCAGTTAAATCGGTTAACCGATTTTTTTTAAAAATGGATAAATTACACAAATGGTCACTAAACTATGTTAAAATAATTTTTTAATCACGAAACTTTCAAAAATTATAAAAAACCCATTAGACTTATCGAATTATTACATTAATTCATCATACATTATAAATTATTGATAAATATTAAAAAATTTAATAATTATTTTTTTAATTTAATAAATTTAATTATTATTTTATGCTAATTTTGTAAAATTTAATGACTAAAAATAAATATATAAAATATAATATATAATATATAAAAAATTTTGTTAATTCGGTTAATTCGGTTAATTAACCGATTTCAAACCGAATTAACCGATAACCGAAATTCCAAAAAATCATTAACCGTTAATCGATCTAATCTAAAATTAACCGACCGATTAACCGAAAAAATTTCAGTTCGGTTAATTAATTCGGTTAACCGAAATTTTGAACACCCCTGTTCACACGCATGACATAACAAACGCATTCCATTGCTGTCAGCATTTTGGACCAGATTTCACACTACAAGTTGATGGTTCCACTATCATCTGAATCAAAGCCATAGCTCATCAGGTTCCACCATCTGAATCAGAGCCATAGCTCATCTGCAACTGGTAAATTTTCCAAGAAAAAAAAATTATGTTAGTATACGGAAACGATGACATGCATGCATTGTTCAATGCTAGCTACGTTGTTCGGATTTAGGGATGAAGTTATGTATTGACTGAAAAGTTTATCGACCGTTGTCACTTCCAAAATTATTGCTATAATAGCATTATAAGTTTTTTTTTTAATTTAAATATTAATTAATTAAATTTTTTTCTTCGTAATTTTTAAATTTAAAGTCTAACTGTGTTTTCATTTAAATTACATATTTAGTCACAGTTCGAGAGCAAACCTTTGGACGATAGAGGAACCACGACGACAAGCATGGCGACGTTATTAGGAGGAAGTTGCAGACGGAGGGGATAAAGGCTGCCATTCAAAGGGTTACGAGAACAAAGAGAAAACTCTTCCTTCACGGGAGCCTCTTCCTTCAACGCTTGCTTGAGTTCGTCGACACTATTCCCTTTAAAAGTGAAGCTACGCTCTCCAATGTTTTGATCGACATCACCATTGTCATCAACTACCTCGTACTTAATTTTCCGTCCTTCAAACGTTTTTATGGATTCTATCTCCGAGTCATCAGACTGCATATGAAAAAAGAAAAGAGAATTATTATATTTTTATGGTGGATTTTAATCAGCAAATTTTATTATATGATGATTAAAGTTATATTATTAAATCATCATAATCTATGGACTTGGGTTAAGTTGTCCGAATTTCAGATATGTTAATATCTACTAAAGACAGAGTTGAAATATTTTTTTAGTTCTTTAGGGGTAGTGGTCCTTCGACCCTGCTTAAGAGGCGAGCCTCAGCCTTTTAAGGTGCGAGGTGATTTTCGGACAAATGGTGCTAGCTTCATTCATTCCATTAGTTGGTTCATCACAAAAATTCAAATAAAAAACATTCGGATCGAATTAATAGAATCGATGATGCTGGGAATTACGAGATCATCTTATCAAAAATCTATTTTCTCTTATTCTCTCAACACTATCATCATTTACGTTTAAATCAGGGGCACAGATCATCTATCTTTTTCTCATACCTCCATTTGTATTTTCGCTTTAAATTAGAGGGTTTAGGGTTTAATGTTAAGGGTTGTGGTTAGAGTTTAGAGAATTAATGATAGGATGTATTTTTTAAGGTTTAGGGTTTTAAGATATAAAAAAATAAGGGTTAGGATTTAAAATTTATGTTTTTAGAAATTTTTAATAGAAGGCATGATAAAAAGGCAGATGATTATTACCCATAAATCGGAGGCTCCTTTAAATTTTTTTAAAAAATTTAATTTTTAACCTTAACCCTTATTTTCTATATCCTAAAAAACATACCTTACCTTTAATTCCCTAAACCCTAACCACAACCTATAACCTTAACTCTCAACCTTAAATCTTTAATTTTTAAAAGAGATATAGAAAAAAACATAAAAAAGAGGTAAATGATTTCCGCGCCAGAGTAATAACCACCTAAAGCCAATATCTTTTCATTTTTATCATCAACAAAAATCAACCGAAACCAAAAAAATGTTGCTTAAATGAAAGTGGAAAGATTGTTCATCAACCTCAAGTCTAGACATTCTAGGACCGGTAAGTGAGATTCCTGCAGATGAACCAGTATCTTCAGAACATGCATCCCTATAGACTCCATTAACCAGTACTTGACCGGAAGGAGGCGGAGGAGAAAGAGCCGGGACTCCCTCATCACGGCGGTGACGTAAAGCATCGACATGCCAAAGGATCCAATTTTGATGCGAGGTCCTATAGGGTGTGTCATGTGTGATGTGGTTTCTCCACGGCGGTATCCCCCCGTTGGCTCGTAAATATAGACCGTAACGAGTCTTGAGCCGAACCAAGGAACCTTCTTGGATCGGCTCCCACTCGACGGAGGAATCGAGTCGTTTCGGCGTCGTCTGCAACACTTTCTTTCCAGTCATCCCTAACAGGAGCGGCATGTTTGAAGCCGTTAGGTATTTTCCATAACAGCTTCTGAGACGGATGTGGGTTGAATTATAATCCACGAATTCCACCCTCCATCTCGCATTCTTCACAGTTCCATCTCGTTCCTGGGAAACAGTTTCCTCGTCGTCGGCGGCGAGCAAGTATTTGTCATGGTGACTGCGTAGTCGAACAATGATTGCTTCCTCAAACATTTCCATGGCAGCACTCTAGAAAACAAATCAATAAAAAAAGCTATGGGTTGTAATCAATTTCAATACTTTTGTATTATTTCTTACCTAAATATGAAAATTTATATACCACCCGGAAAACTGTTTGGAAGAAAGGAAAATTGAGGAGACTAATTGACCTGCAAGTTTTATAGTTTTTCTCTTCTTTTCTTTTCCGATGGATTGTAATTTTTTGAGTATGGAACCGACATTTAGGGAGTTTTTGTGATTGAATTTTATGGAACTCACACAAATAAAAGTAAATTTCTCTAATTTAAATTGTTTAAAAACTTTATATATTTATGATGAGATTCTATTTTTAATCTTTTATTTTATATTATTGTTTATATTCGAAATTCAAAACTACGTAACATGAATTCTCATATTAATAAAATATATAAATAACAAGGATTAAATGTGTAATGATATAAATTTTTGTTATTACACTTTCTTCGATAAGTTTTAATACAAGTGATTTAATTGATAGTATCATTTAGATAGTTAAATTAGATTTTTTTATTAAAATTAATAGATTAATGGTTAGGTCATCATTCATGTAGTTTACCATGAAATAAATATAAAAAAATTATAAATACAAATAAATTAAGGTAAATTTTTTTAATTGAATGAGAAATGATATTATATGTTTTGTTAAAAAAATTCGTTAGAAAAAGAGTACGTATTGTAACACCCTTAAGATGGCCTAGGAGGCAACATGACCAATTGATAATTAAGTTGACCAATTGAGAGTCAAAATTTTGTAATTAAGAGACTTAATTGAAATAAAATAAAAGTAACAAGGATTAAATAAATGTGACTAAAGTAGATTAGGAGCAATGGGCATAATTGAATTAAATAGAAAGCTTGTTGATTGCATGATAAAATCTAAATTCCTTGAACTACCCCTAGTAATAAACTAAGTCTAGTTATGACATAAAGAGGCAAACGATCATTTTTCCCTATTAATGAATCAAATAAAATCAGCCTCAAATCCCCTTCTTCCTTCCCATTTTCACGATAGAAAGAAGAAAAAAACAGGATCATTCTTCTTCCTTCATTGCTCCATCTCCATGACCAAAGAAGAGAATCTTGGAGCTTTGCATGGTTAAGCAATTGGCTTAGAAAACCATATTCCATTAGCTTGGTAAGTTTTCTCCATAACCGAAAATTTTAGGAGACTTGAGCTTTTGGATTTTGAATAACATAAGATGTTTTATGTTATATTAGGGTGATAGAAAGCCTAAACTAAAGATAGTATTGTTGGGCTATGGATCTTTGAAGCATGAACAATAGATTAAGAAGCTTGGATTCTAGATTTTTGTAAATGTGTTAATGGTGATATTTGATTTGATAAGATGGTGAAATTAGGGATTAGTTGGTGTTTATTATATATGTAAAGTGCTGAAAAATTTAGAAAATAAGTTTGGACCATGAATTTAAACCTATGAAAAGAAAGTTAGCCGATTTCAAGTAGAAATGCAATTCCGAGTAGCTATCTTCGAAAAATTTCCTAGGTTGGATTTGATGGAGTTAGGAGCTGAAATTTTAAATTAGAATACTTCAATATATCTAGTTTAAGGAAAAATTTACGGAACCTCGATCGGAATATTGTAGAGGAAGTTATAAGCGTTACCGTAAGGGTTGTTTGAACAGTCCCAAATCTGGACAGGTCTGTTTTGAATGAATTCTGGTACCGATCGGGAAATAATTAAAAATTAAGGTTAACTTGCCCTTGTATATGATCTTCTTATCTTTCCAACGATATAAAATAAGCTCGATTCGGGTATGGGATCTAGGAGATGTGATCGAATTATGAAAGGGTAGCAAAACTGTCCCTAACGAATAAATATGCATGTTTACATTAGTTAAAGCTTAAGATCACTTGAATTAAGTGATTATGATATGTTCTAATGAATGCATATTTGCATATGGATTACTAGATAATCAAAGAGAAGAAAATATCGAGGAGTAGGAAAAACTCGAGCAAGTTAGAAAGAAGGGCAAAGGGATCACGATCTACCACCCTTAACTGCTGGAATCATTTGTGAGTGTGACAAACTTTAGGGTTAGGACTAGGTCCTAACCATCCTTTTTCTATTCGATTTGTATTATAATTGGACTAATAATATATTTGGTAAATGGGGATGAGGATTAAATATTAATGACTTGTTTGATGCCATGATTGCATGCTAGATGTTAGACTAGCTTAGTAGATGTGCATAGCTCGTAAATGCTGAGATAAGTAATGGCACGCGACTAGGATTCCAGGTACGCGAGTCATGCATAAGACATGTTTATGATGGTTTGATCATTCGTTTGGTAATATGATAAGTATGCCTTGATTTAACAACATGATATATGCTTTTGGTTGATAGCATGACTAATGCTTTTGGTATAATAGCATGTTATATGCTTTGGTATGATAGCATGGCGTAAATGCTTTTGTTAATGGTATGTTATGAACATCGATTGTGATAAGGAACTTGATTAAAACAAATTGAAACGATCAAATGAATATGAAACTCTGATTGAGCCTTGGTCGATAGTTGGTCATAGGTAGTACGACATGCCTAGGGTCTGAGCTCATTTGTTAGTACTTCGATACTTCTGTTTAGTACTTCGGTACTTCTGTTGGTACTATGGGTACCTTTGATTGATGGTTAGTCACCATTTGTTAGATATCGTGGGTATCTTTTATTAGTGTCCTTGTGACACTTCTGTCAGTGCCTTCGTGGTACTTCTGATGACTCGCTTACCTAGTCTAACTATACCAAGGCGTCATTTGAAACTAATTCGAAAGATTAAAATAAATGATATTGATATTGAGCATTTGATATGGTATTGCTATTGAACATTTGATATGATATTGTTATTGAGCATATGAAAATGGTATTGCTATTGAGCATTTGATATGATATTGCCATTGAGCATTTGAGTATGAAATTGGTTTGCATGCTCGTGGCATGATAAGCATGATAACATGATACTAAGACAAGCATGGAAAGTATGATACTCTTGGCATATTTGATTGGATTGTTATCATGAACTTGATTAATTGTTTATTTGGAGCATGTTACTTATTATTTGATTTATTTCTAAATGGTTAGACTTAGGGCTGCCTCACTAAGTACTTCGT
This sequence comes from Abelmoschus esculentus, assembly GCA_035048815.1. Taxonomy (NCBI): domain Eukaryota; kingdom Viridiplantae; phylum Streptophyta; class Magnoliopsida; order Malvales; family Malvaceae; genus Abelmoschus; species Abelmoschus esculentus. The sequence goes on along the minus strand of JAUCBN010000026.1, from coordinate 1,448,000 downwards.
AAGTACTTACCACCGTTTGTTTTCCTCCTTCCCAAAACAACAGGTTATCGAGTCAAGGAGCTAGATTGATCCAATCGAGGGCAAGACATCGAGCAAGTCAAAGTATGGTATTTTGTAATATTTGATAACTCATAGTTTATGGTGGCATAGTGGTCATATTTTGATTAGCTCCATGCATTTGAAATCTGACTCATGTTTTGTATATGATAGTCTTGAGGATTATATTGGTATGTAAGGCTCAAGGCCTAGTGTGATTAGGCTAGTAACATGCATTTTGAGTTTAGCTTTGGCTTGTATATGTGGGAAATTGTAATATGTATATGGTATGTAAGTGATTATGATGGCATGAGAAACATGGAACCTAGTAGGATAACATGAGAATCCTTAAACTACACCTAGGTTATGTTAGATACATAGTGAAAGTGCATGTCATAAAAGTTAACTAAATTGTTAGATGACATATGATGGTATGAATGGTCATTTGGTTAGAAATGTTAGATTTGGTATGTTAAAAGCTCATGAACATTAAATTAGTGATGGATTGATCAAATGATAGGTTGGAAAATGGATTTTGATGTCTAAACATGTTGGAATGGTTCCCTATGGATTAAGGATGGCTTAAGACCATATAGATGGTCTTTTGGATGGTGCTTGGGTGCCTTAGAAGCTTCAAACCTGCCATTTTGAGCAGGGGTATCGATACCGATCCCACGAGTATCGATACCCCCTTGTCAAAGGCTCGCGTGGTCCGATACTTGGTTCGATGTCAGGCCTCCCAGTAGCGAAATGGGATCGATGCCTGGTTCGATACCAATCCCTGCTACTCTAGCCTTAAGTCAAAAAGTCAACGAGTCAAGCTCGATTCGATACCGGTTTCGATACTGGAACCTCCATTGGTGAAATTGGTTCGATGCATGTATCGATACAGGCTGCTCTAACTTTGGTCAAGCAAGTCAACATGGATGACCAACATCGAACTGGGGTTCGATACCCCTATTCCGATATCCCTTATAGGGAGGTATCGATACCCCAATTCATTTTGGTTCAAATTTGAGATTAAAAATCGATTGGTTAATAAGAACATATTAAGGATTGCTAAATAGGTTGAGAGACTTAGTTGAGCTCGATTGAGATCGAATGTTAGATGATTTATGATCGAGAAATAAAATGAACTCAAATTTGATTAATGAATAAATTGAATTTAGAAAAAAAAGAGTTTTAAATTGGCCCGATAATTGATAATGGAAATTACTTGTAATGTTATAGAAATGAATAAATTGTTCTAGATTTGAATACAAGTTCGATTTAAGTTCTAGACTGTAAGTCTGGTCGATGCCCCGTCTCCTAACCCGGGGCGAGGGTGTCACACGTATAGTATCATTAAAGGATTCATAAAGTTGACATACAAAGGATGCAAATAAACTATCAAATAGCGTCTTGATTTGCACGATTATCCCGACAATACGGTGAATCAAAACGATCACGATGGAGCAGCGAGATAACTTGATAATCTGCGATCATATTTTGTTCGTGCGACACCCACTTGAAGTGAAGAGACTAATTATATTTACATAACCAAGCAATTGTTTTAACCAGATTCAAAGAATTATTAAAACATTAGGATCAAGAACTAAACGAATAACAACATCAGTATCAGACTAAATCTGTAAACAAGCCACACCCAGAGACTAAGTCACTTGAAGGCTTATAAGAATACTCGAGAACTCAACATGTAGCGGTAAAACAATTCCAACAGACTTACAATAGCCTCTGATCCAATCACCTGAAGAATTATGAATCACCCTCAATTGTACCGTACTATCACGAAGAGACATGGCAACATCGCTATTAAGACAAAATCAATTGGCCTGAGGAGCATTCCATTTTATTAAGTCAATATGCGAATTAGCACGAGTCGATGTAATGAGAATACTCTGTAAAGTAGGTAGCTCAAATAAGATCAAACTTATAGATATCAATTAAGGGAGAACAAACACCATTAAAGATAAAATCATTACGGTGCTTTCCTAGATCCCAAATAGTGAAAAGAAACAATACCAGGGGTAGAATTTGGACCGATCAATTATGAATTTTTAATATTTTTCAAGGGTCAGTCTTTTAAGTTGGAGCAAAAAAAAATGCTCGGATGGTGGTACAATCGTCTTTCACAACTCTCTAGTTGACGAGCAATCCCGTAAAATATGAAGGATAAACTCATAACAATAACCAAAATATAAGCACGAAAGATCTAAAGATAACCCTCGACGACAACGCTTAACATCTGTCATAAGACATAAGATAAATATTTAATACATATTGTAATTATAATTTTTACATAAGCATGCTACTTGAATTTAAGCTTTAAATTTTAAACCATAACCTCTATACTCTAAATTAAAATCTTAATTTCAAATAATATCACTTAAAATTTTTATTTTCGCCGTTAATATAAAAATAATAATTTAATAAACATATAAATTAATAAAATAATACTTTAAAATCTATATATATTTTTTCCTGACAAGATGTATTCTATTTCATTAAAAAAAGAAGAATATGCTCCATAGAAAACAAATAATCATCAATTCACGAGGACCTAAAAATTTATACTTCAATCTATACACAATTGGCAATAGCAGTAACATCCTGAAGTCTAAAATATGCAATGTTTTTGATATACCAATATACCCTACAAATATATATTTTTTAATTTTAAATTAATTATACTTTAAATTAAATTATTTAATATTTCTTAAATTACGAATTTTAAAGATAAATATAATTTTACGTAACAGTTTTGAATTATTTTCTAATATAAATTTTATGGTGAATATGACGTAATCCTATATAGATTAATATAGATTACTAGTGGAGGAGAGAGCTTGTTTTCATGTTCCTCTATTTTTTTTATAAGTCGAAGTTATTCTGTTTATTTAAAAGAATTATTTATATATATCCTCAAGCACAAGCCAAATCAAATAAAAATATAAAAAATTAAAGTAAATCATATTTTGCAGCAACAATACGGAAAGAAAGAGTTAATTTCGCGTTCTCTGATAGCTTTCAGCAAATGTCTTTCGAATCTGTAATTCAAAAAAATTAAATATAAATCAAATAAAAATTTTAATTTTTTAAAATTTTAAGTTTAAAAGTTTAATAATATTGTTACTAATAAATTGTGTTCATTAAATGGTCAAACTTTTAAAAAATGATACTATGTTGTTAAGATGTTTGTGTTTGATTTTAACTTAGTTTTATCATCTCTTAATTATGAGTTTAGGAATTCAGTTTATATATACACACACACACACGAGAATAGAACATATTTCATAGCTAACCGTTTATCTCTGATTGATAACACCCGCGTTAAAAATATTAATGTCACGTCTTAAAAGATACAAAGAACATTAATTTCATATTTAAAAGGAAAAGGAAGGTCTTGAGGGTATATAAAGAGTCAGTTATGGATCTAAAAAAATATTTGAGGGTGGTCACACATGAAATTTTAAAATTTCAAAGTGGGTACAACTCATAAATATTAAAAAAAATTAAAGATTAACTCATAAAGTTTTAAAAAATTAAAGGCAAATTTATGAACTTTAAGAAATTTAGGTTGAAGCATTGCACATTCTATCAGATATGTCTTTTAGGGAGATGATAATGACTCCGACAAATGATATTAGAGCGGTACTTTGACTTCCGATTTTATGTCGGGTGTATATGAGAAGGGTAAGAATGGTGAATAACTGCGACAAGAGGCCAATCATGAGGAGGAAAGCTCGTGATGACATCGTCACAAAATTGAATGGGAGAAAATATCATGCTTAACAAGAGGAAGAGAACATTAATCTCACGTCAGAAAAGAAATAGGAGATCATAGAGTATATAAACAGTAGTATTGCACATCTTATCAAAAATATCTATCACACTTTTAGCGTACATGTTTGACTTTTCCTTTTTATGCTATCCTTTCTATTTAACTATAATGAAATCAATATACTTTCTTGTCTCAATAAAATTATCAGTGTTTTAAAACTATCTAATTCAAATTATCATGAAAAATTCAACAACTTTTATAAAAACAAATATGTTTTTCTATCTTTTTAGTTTCTCAACAAAAATAAAAAAAAACTTTTTAAGGATAAATTTATTATTTAAATTATTTTACACTATACATTATTTTCTCTCAAACACCATAAAAAGTCAACATGTAATCAAGAATTTAAAAAGTGTTTTCAGTCACGTTGTTGCATCACGTTTATCGCGATTGCAGATATAACAATTACTATCACGGTCGTTGCGGGAGTCGCAATCGTGAATTTTTTAAAACCCACTCAACTTATTATTAGAGTTTTTGAAATGACGATACAATAACGAAAATAACAGACCATTTTCTTTGTTATTAACCGTTAACCGTTAAATTCGACTATTATCGATTGTTATTGGTGTTTCTGAAATTTATCATTATTTATGTGAATAACGCTTTCGATCGATAGTATTACCATTAAATAAAAACCGTTATAACGATAACAAACCATTTTTTGAATTCATGCATGTAATATTATAAATGAACAAAAAAAATATTATCGTTATTATTAGGTTTAACTAAGAAATAAATGCCTAAACTATACACTTTTTCTGAAATAGGTGCCTAATGTTTTTTTCGGCTAAAATAAGTGCCTAAATTATATATTTTTTCTTAAATAGGTGCATAATGTTTCTTTTGGCTGAAATAGTGTAACGCCCCAAGTTTAGGCTTAGAAGTTAGTGGGCCGGTTTAGTCGGTTTAGTCTAGTTCGGGATTAAATACCTAAAAATTAGTTTTCTATCAAAATAAAGCGAGGAAAAATATTCTAAAATCATTAAATAATATATATTAGACTTTGTTCAAATCAATTTTGAAAATCGACCCTTGAAACTCTAAGATTTTGAAATTAGTGACCGTTTTGTAAAAATTGAAAATTTAAGATAATTTTATGAAACAAGAAAAAACTTTGAATCTTTAAGGGCTTTAATCTAATTATAATCCTAGCTGGTCTAGGCTTTCTAAATATTAATTAATTAAGCCCAAAATCTATTTTAAATTAAATAACTTAATTAAACCCAATTTAAAACTCTTAAAACCCTTTTTAATTAACCTAAACATCACATATTTTTTTAATTTTCATTTTTCTCTTTGGAGACAGCCGTTTATCAAGTTTTCAAGGTAAAAACTCATTCTTTTCCGCTAAAAAATGTTTACAAAAATTATCTTAACTTTTCTCCTTCAAATTTTTTTGTTTTCTCATCGTTTTCTCGTTTTAAAACCCAGAAAACAATTGGATTAGTTTTGGAGATGAGATTTTTTCAATCATCTAGAACAATAAATTTCTTTACTGAAATTCCCAAGTTCTTGGCTTGGAGAAATTGTTTTAATCTTTTAATTTCATAAAAAACGTTTTTTTCGGCTAAAAATCTCAATTTTTGTTCAAGGGTTTTTACCCACTATTTTTAGGTCTTAAATGGATTATTTTTAATGTGTTAGGATGTTTATAAAGTGTTTTTAATATCCCTGATCCTGGACTATTGAATTAAGTGAAGTTTGTTGTGTTCCGACAAGTTTTCGGTTTAAGTTTTGATAGGTTTTAAGGCTGTTGTGTAGGGATCCGACTTGTTGGTTTCTTTTGTGATTTTAGAAGCATTAAACCCCTTGGTTTTGATGCTTGAAATAGGACAAGAGTTAGGTGATCGCGTTTGAAGGCGTTCCGGTGGTTTGGCAAGCAGTATCGATTATCGGTGAGTGGATTATGAGGACTGCCAATTTGACATGATTTTAAATGTTTTTCAAAGATTTGGAGTGTAGGGAAAGTGTGAAAAACCTACCTATACTCGGAAGTAAGTTTAAAGTATTGCTTTCTTAAAGGTTCTCATATTATGCCTTGTTTTTACAATGTTATTTGTCTTGCTCTTGTTGTGTTGTACATATGTGATTATGCATGTATATAAATGCTCATGAAACTATTTTTAAAAGAGACTTTATATGCATTCAATGTTCTCACGGTTTTATTTTGAAAAATAAGATAAAAGTGGTTTTATCAGTTTTTGCAAGAGATGCATAAAAAGTGGGATACATGTGATTTAAATTCTGTTTTGAATTAAGTTTTGAGCATTGATTTTTGATGATATATTGGCTAGTTAAGTTATGAACCTTATGGGATAAGTTGATCGATCAATAGGGTCTAGAGTGCACTATAAACATTCAAAAGTCGTACGTGTATAAATTCCTTGTGTGTTACATTTTGCCTTTTATTCTAATGCTATGTGATGAGAGTGATACTGCCACATACGGGTTGATCAGAGTGGTACTATCACCGGACACCAAGGTAAGATAATTCATGTTGAGAGTGTTATCAACATGCACATGCTCTGGGAGTGGTACTAACATGCGGTTTCCCGTTTATCCTAACAATTTGGAGTGATACAAATCGGATCACTAGCACCAATATATGTTTTTAATTTTCAAAAGTAAGTGTCATGATTTTTACTTGATTTCATATGGTATTATGCAAGCGAGGTTTTATGCATTGGTATGCATGTGATTTTAGCATTGCTATGTTGTAGCATGTAAGACTTGAGCTTTGTGCATTGAGATGCACGTGTAAGCATTGCTATGTGAGTAGCATGTAAGACTTGTGTTTTAGCTTTTCAAGTAGGTGATTTCAAAATGGGTTTTACTAAAATTTAATTATGGCATTGTTAGCCATGGTTTGATGACACTTACTGAGTTTTAAAAGTAACGTTGTTAACCATGTCTGTTTTGTTTTACAAAGAGCATGACATATTTTTAAATTGATGAAATTGGTTTAATATAGACTGCATTGCAAGGTGTTTTTAAGTATGTTTTTATTCACTCACTAAGCTTATATTTACCCTCTCATTTACCTTGCAATGCAGAGTAGAGGCCGCAAAGAGAAGCAAGGATTCAGGTAACCGTCAAGTGAAAGCTCAAGTATGTCTTTATAACATTAATAGTAGTGAGAGAGCAATGGGGATGTGTTACCATGTTAAGAATATTGTTATATTGATGAGACTTTTAATAGTCGTACGCTTATACATATTTGATGAATATCAAAGTTGATGTTAACTCTTGACTTTGAATTGAATTTTTCATTGATATTCCTTTAGTAATAATATAGTTATTTTGAAGTTTGATTCTTGATATCTCTATGTGTGAATTTGAGTATTATTGATAATGAAGTATGACTAATTATGAGTCAAATCTATGATGTTGTTATTTAGGTTGGAATTCATTTAGAAATCATGTTGAGTATATTGAGGTGGTTCTTCCGTGTGTTTATAAGATTCATTATGTTGAAGCATACTCTTAGGAGTTGAATATATTATTGCTAACTAGGTTGAATTGCGTCAACTAATATGTCATGATATGTGCTTAAAGTGTTTTTAGGTGAATTTGCATATAAAGAATGTCATGAAACCTTTGAAGTTTGGAAATAGTCCCTAAACTTTGAACATGCAATTAAATGACTTATAGATATTATTTTTTAAGTTAAAAATTTACGTGCAAACATGAAATATACTTTTAAATATTCATAGCCTTAATTTCACAATTAGGGCATAAAATTCTGGAAATTACAATTAGGTCCCTAAAACTTGTTTAATTAAATTAGGACTCGTTTCTCTTTAGTCTTCGGTGCAATTGAACTCGGTCCTTGCATGAACATGTAAGATCTAATCAAAGCATGTAGAAAAGATAAAAGGAAAACTTAATTTTTTTTAGGGTTGTTTATTGAGGTGAGTCTCCGGATTAGCCTCAGTATTCCCCTTGTAACTCGTTCGAGTCGGGTGACGTCTAGACCGGGTCGAGGGGGTTACATTTGGTGGTATCAGAGCTTAGGTTTATGAATCTTTGGGGTATGTTGTTGTTTGAATGTAATATATTGTGTTGCACGATGTTTTCTTAGTATGTTGATATATGTGTATATGCACGATGATTGTTTAAAAATGCTATATTATTGTATGTGATGCACGGTGTTTGCTATAAATGGTTGATTTGTATTGTGACGTAGTAACCTAAGGTTTTGTTTGTCAAGCATGGTGTTTGTAAGTATCATTAAATTTTGATAGGTTTAGATAATCTACAATGTTGATTAGTTATATGTAATCTTGTTGTTCGGCTATGAAATTAGTGAAAATGTGAACATGTCCGTGAGTTGATTGACTAAAGGAATTGAATATTATGTGATGTAGACTAATATTTTGGTCATGTTATAAGGTTATTTTGCATGTGAAATTTATAAAAGTAAAAAAATGTGTTTAGATTTTAAATATTGCATACATTACTACCGGTTGGTTTAAAAAAATAAATTATAAGTTGAACATCTTATGAAATTTGTGGATTTTGATATGTCATGTGTTATAAAAAAACTAGTTTGAATTTGTATTGGTTAATGCATGAGACTTTAAGGTGATATTTGATTTTAACTTGTTAAGCATTTCTTAAAATTTAAAAAATAATTTATATTAATAAAAATAAATTATAATAATTAGTTTTTATTTTTATTAAAATATTTTCTTTTTTATTGATTGAAAATTAAAACCCCAAAGTTTTTTTACTTTGTTGTTCATCGAAGAATGTTAAGAAATTAAAAAGAGTCTCACACTCGAATACCGGCTTTATCTTTAACTCGATCATGGCAGATTTATTTATTTTTCCCTTAATCCTCATGTTTTATAATTCGTATGTTTATATTAAGTTTTACTGTATAACTAGATTATCAATATTAAAAAACAAGATAATTTTAGCAAGTTTAATGAGTAATGAATTTAGTTGATTTGAATAACAAGATTTTTTAACGACCACAAATCGAGCAAAATTTTATTGAACTTAATGAGTAATGGGATTTTTAACAAACCCGAGCCGAGAAATACTTAATTCGCAATCTACTCACTCAATAAGTACCCTTAATCATAACCCCTAAAATTTGAAAAACTAGATTTTAGCCCTGAATTAAAAAAATCCCCAAACAAAATTTTACAAAATTCATATCTAGTTTAATTTTTTGATTAAATCCGTCTCATAAATTTTAAAAATTCTCACTATACCTCTCATATTTTTTTAAATTTTAATTACACCGCAATTATTTTTTAAAAATGTAAGTCAAATCCATATTTTTTAAAAAAATCAATCTAAATCTTTAATTTTTTTTAAGATAATTAAATTAAAGTCACAAACTTTTTTTTTATCAAATTTCACATCATCTTGAAAACTTTGAAGGTACAATAAAAACAGAGAACAACTACAGAGTAAATCTAGGCCATACGCCTGTAAGAAAAGAAATAAAGTTAAGGGTAAACTACATAGATAGTCACCATATTATGGGGTTAGTATCGATCTGACCATAATGCTTTAAAAAGAATTAAATACACCGGCAAACTATTGATTTGGTATTAAAATAGCCACTTGCCGTTAAGGAAGTAACGGACTGATGACGTGACAGTTAAATTAAAATGAAATAATTACACATTTACTCCCTGTTATATATATATTTTTTAAATTTAATCCTAATTTTATTATAATAAAATAATATAATTATTAATTTAGTGATGACACGTGTCACCACCTGATTAGAGGATATTATTTTTATATATTTAAAAAATTTATAAATAACAGGGAGTAAATGTGTAATTATTCTATTTTAATTTAACTATCACGTCATCAGTCCGTTACTTCCTTAACGGCAAGTGGCTATTTTAATACCAAATCAATAGTTTGCTGGTATATTTGATTCTTTTTAAAGCATTGTGATCAAATCGATACTAACCTCATAGTATGGTGACTATCTGTGTAGTTTACCCTAAAGTTAAATAGTACGAAAACTTACATGGTTTTCAAAGTCTTAATAAATACAGACAAGGATCAAAGAAAAAATATAATCCATACAAATAGAAGAAAATAAAAAGTTAAATAGTTTGAAAATTAAGAAAATACAATAAATAGAAAAAATGATATTGATAAATAGTAGGGGTGTTCAAAACTATTTAATCTAACTGACTCGATTCAACGATCCAATACAAAATAGGCAGATATTTTTAAGGATTTTTATTTTTTTTCGAACTGTGAACCCAATCTGATAATTTTTTTAGACATGGCCGAGACATGAGTCAAAACTCGACCCGACAATTTATAATATATATTTATATTTTAGATTATACTTTTATTTTAAGTTTTTTAATATTTTTATCTCAAAATTAAATTTAAATTCCTAAATTCTTTCTAAATATTTTTTAAGTTTAAATTTTAAAAAATATTTTTATATTTAATATGTGATTTTTTTAAAATTTAAAAAATATATGAATCGGGTACTTGGTATTCGATTTTTCAGATATTCGAATTTTGCAGGTACCCAAGTAACAAATACACGAGTGTAACGGGTTAAGACACAGACTAACAAAATAGGTACTCGGATGAACCGAGTACCCGATAATTAACACCCTTACCAAACAAAAACCAGTCTATAAATAGTTTGTGTCTACCATCCCCTGCAAAAACAAAGCTTCTTATCAAATATAAATCCAAGTGTGATTCAGAAGTCTACCTTGCAGTTGCATGTCCCCAGGAATACTGCCATCCTACACTCTATCACTGGTAAGAACTTGTCTATACATATATATATATATTATATTTTATCATATAGCATGAACCTTGTTGAAAACGTTGGTGGGCACTCGATATAATTTATAACTCACAATATTTATTAATAAGAACCACAACACAAATACAAGACTAACTTCGGCTAGTTTTACAAGGTTTGCTAACCTTTCTTACTTTCTCTCTTCTCTTCGTTTCGCTCACATTTTCATGTCTTGAACTAAGAAATCTCGTACATATATATAGGAGCACTAAACCTTCTTAATGGTTTATCAATCCTTGCCGTGTACATCTTGCTTTCAAAGGGAGGCTACCACATGTTTCTTAATTTGTCACCAATCTTTAAATGTTGTCACGTTTTTGCTTTGTTGTTGATCATTTGTGCTGCTAATATTCATTCCTTAATTAGTAAGCTTCATCCATTTGCTTCCACGTTTTTTCAAGAAATTGATTCATGCTTGCACCTTGTCGACTTAATGAATTAACATCAAGTTTGAATTCTAACACTCCCCCTCAAACTTGATTCTTCATTCCAAGCATTTCTTTTAGTCTTCGAAATGTTTCTACGTTTAACAGTTTTGTAAAAATATCTGCAAGTTGATTTTCTGTTTTGCAGTAGACTAACTCCACATTTTTGTTCTTCACCTACTCTCGTATGAAGTGATACTTTGTGTCAATATGCTTACTTCGACTATGCGAGACAGGATTCTTTGCAAGAGATATAGTGAATTTATTGTCAATATATATTGTAGTTGGTCCTTCTTGTGTAAAATTTAACTCATCCAAAATATTCTTCAACCAAATTACTTGACAGGTGCATGCTGCAGCGGCTATATATTCTGCTTCACATGTTGAGAGAGCTATCGTTTGTTGCTTTTTTGATGATAATGAGAATACAGCGGAACCGATATGAAATAGATATCCAGATGTACTTTTCTGATCATCAATGTCTCCCCATAATCACTATCGGAGTAACCAACTAACTTTGAATTTTGTGAATGTGTGTAGAATAAACCATGATCCAGCGTACCTTTGATATATCTCAAAATTCTCTTTGCTGTAATCCAATGATCTTGTTTTGGATTCTCCATGAATCTGCTTACTAGTCCCACAACATACGTAATATCTGGTCGTGTGATAGTTAGGTACCTTAAACTTCCAACGAGGTTTTTAAACAACATTGGATTCACTGGTTCTCTTGGTGAATTAACACTTAGTTTTATACCCATTTCGGTTGGAGTAGCTACCGGTTTATAATCTTTCATTCTAAAATTGCTTAGAATTTGCTCTATGTACCTTTTTTGAGATACAAATATTCCATCTTCCATTTGCTTCACCTCAACTCCAAGAAAATATGACATATCACCGATATCTGTCATTTTAAATTCTTTTGTCATAGCTTTTTTGAAATCATGAAACATACTTGGGTTATTTCTGGTGAAAATCATGTCGTCCACGTATAAGCACAAGATCATAATATCGCCATCTTTATTCTTCTTTGTATACAAGGTATGTTCGTACGGACTCTTTATGAATCCATTCTTCTGAAAATATTCATCTTTTCTTGTGTTCCATGCTCTTGGTGCTTGCTTTAATCTATATAAAGCCTTCTTCAAGCGGTAGACCTTATCTTCTTGTCCTTGTTTAATCTACCCAGGTGGTTGCTCGATATAAACTTCTTCTTCTAGGTAGCCATTTAAAAATGCCGACTTCTAGGTAGCCATTTAAAAATGCTGACTTCACATCCATTTGATAAATCTTCCATTTATTTTGTGCTGCAATTGTTGTGAGAAGTCTGATAGTGTCGATCCTTGCTACTGGAGCGAATACTTCATTATAGTCTATTCCTTGTCTTTGCTTGTAGCCTTTAGCAACTAGTCTCGCCTTGTATTTCTCTACTTGTCCTTCTTTATTTGTTTTTGTCTTGTATACCCATTTGACACCAATTGAATTATATCCTTTTGGTAAGTTTGTGAGTTCCGATGTATCATTTCTTTCTATCGATGCTATTTCTTCATTCATGGCATTTTTCCATTTGTCATCTTCAATGGCTTCTTCATATGTTATTGGATCACTGCTTGCAAGTAAACAAAAAAGTGAAATATTTTTAGTTTGATAATCCTTGTACCTTTCTGGTGCTCTTCTTTCCCTTATAGATCTTCTAACTTCGATCGGTTGCACTTCAAGATTTTCTGTTCCAGTACTGCTTGATGAAGATGGTTCATTTAAATTTTGTTGAGTAACTCGATCGTCACCTTGCTCATCTTGATTGTTTTTATTGTCTTTATCTTTATTAAAAACTAATCCTTCAATTTTCTTTTCTTCTGAGCTCCATATCCAATTCTCTGCTTCATCGAACTCGACATCTCTTTGTTGGGCAATGATTCAAAAGGTAAACTACGCATCGAACTACTTCGGCCTAAAAATTTCTTGGTAAATGCTTCTCTTTTATCATGCTTCTTGCCATGTCGAGAATGGTGCAATTCTTTCTTTCTACAACTCCATTTTGTTGAGGTGTATATCTAACTGTCAACTGATGAATTATTCCATGCTCTTTGCAAAAATCTTCGAACAATTTTACTGTATACTCGCCTCCTCTATCAGATCTGAGTATCTTTAAGTATTGACCGTTTTGTTTTTCCATCATTGCTTTGAATTCTTTGAATTTATTCAATGCTTCTAACTATTGTTTAAGAACATATACCCAACACTTTCTACTATAATCGTCAATAAAAGTCAAGTAATACATGTTTCCTCCAAGTGGTGGTATATCGAATGGTCCAGCTATGTCAGTGTGAACTATCTCCAATGGTTTTTTTTCTCTCCAGGATTTGCCAACTTCAAAGCTTTGTCTGTGTTGTTTTCCTTTGATGCAAGCCTCACACAATTGGTCTGGATCGTTGATTTTTGGTAATCCATTCACCATTTTTGGTTTTGATAATAACTTTAATCCAGAAAATCAAAGACGTCCGTACCTCAAATGCCACAACCATGAATCGTCTTTGATTGAGGAATTCATGCACTTTACATCACTTGCCTCGATATCAAAAGTGAAGAGACGATTTCGCCTCATATTAACTTTGGTAACCAATTCTCCATTTTTATTTTTGATTGAAAGTGCGCGATTCTTCATATGCACTTCATATCCTTTTTCTATTAGCTGGCCAAGGCTGATGATATTGCTCTTCATAATTGGTACATAGTAGACATTTGATATGTATTTTTTTCTCCATTTTTTTGTGTAATCATGATTTTGCCTTTGCCTTTAACTTCTGTATATGAGTTGTCACCAAAAGTTACTCGTCCATGGATTGTTTCATCAAGCTCCACGAACAATTCTTTTTTACCAGACATGTGATTACTGACACAATTATCAAGATACCAAATATTTTCTTTCGATTCATCATTTCCTTTAGTAAGGAATATATAAGATTCATCATTATTTTCTTCCTTAGCTGCTGTTACATAACTTCTTTCCTCCTGATTTGGGGACGATCTACACTCATAGCTATAATGACCATACTTATTGCAATTATAATATTGTACCTAAGATTTTTTTCTTGTTGATATCTACCTCTGCCTAGTCCTCTATATCCTCATCCATAATTTGATGACTGGTAATTTTCGTTTGCTTGATTGCTAGTATACGAACGACCACCACGTCTACGTGTTCCTCTTCCACGATATCCACCATAGTTTCCTCTGCCTCGTGCATAGCTACTGCTAGCCCCGTCTTTATTGACGTGTAACTTGTTTTGAAGGACTTGCTCTAGATTTTCGTTTTCTTCATTCATCTTCATTTTCTGCTCATGGGCTTGGAGTGATCCCACAAGCTCATCGATCGTCATTTGAGTTAAATCTTTTGATTCTTCAATTGCGACAACCACGTAATCAAATTTACGTATCAACGATCGTAAAATTTTTTCCATCACTCTGACCTCGTTGAGCGCTTCACCATTTTTTTCATTTCATTTGATACGGCTTTTACACATAGTCATCTATATTTTCCGTGTTTTTCATTTTTAATATTTCAAACTCGGCTCTAAGTGATTGAAGACGTACCTTTTTTGCTTTTTCAACTCCTTGGAGTGATTTTTGCAGAATTTCCCATGCTTGCTTTGTTGTTGTTGCTTTTGTAATTTTCTCGAAGTTTGATTCATCCACCACTTGAAAAATATAGTATAACGCCTTTTGGTCTCTTTTACGAGCATCCTTTAGAGCTCTTTTCTCCTCATTTGTTAGAGCCGCTTCTACTGCTGTGTTTTCTGGCTCGACGTATCCTTTGACGGTGATATCCCAACAATCTAACGAACCGAGTAATGCCTTTATTTGAATACTCTAGTTGCCATAATTCGTCTTTGTCAATTTCGAGATTTGTGGTTGGATCATATGCTCCATCTTCTCGCGATGTAACTATGAATTTGAACTCGTACTCTGAACTCGAACTCTAGCTCTGATACCACTTGTTGGAAACTTTGGTGGGCACTCGATATAATTTATAACTCACAATATTTATTAATAAGAACCACAACACAAATACAAGACTAACTTCGGCTAGTTTTACAAGGTTTGCTAACCTCTCTTGCTTTCTCTCTTACTTCTTTTCTTGTCGCTCACATTTCCATGTCTTGAACCAAGAAATCTCGTACATATATATATAGGAGTACTAAGCCTCCTTAATGGTTTATCAATCCTTGCCGTGTACATCTTGCTTTCAAAGGGAGGCTGCTACATGTTTCTTAATTTGCCACCAATCTTTAAATGTTGCCACGTTTTTGCTATGTTGTTGATCATTTGTGCTGCTAATATACATTCCTTAATTAGTAAGCTTCATCTATTTGCTTCCACGTTTCTTCAAGAAATTGATTCATGCTTGCACCTTGTTGACTTAATGAATTAACATCAAGTTTGAATTCTAACAAACCCCGGGTGTTAAATTCGGCTCGAATTCGAATGGTATTAAAGCAGTAAGAATGGTATTATAGAACAGTGGAAGCATTGATTTTGGTACACCAGACCAAAGATTACATAATGATAAGGAATTTTTAAAAAGAATGGTTTCATCTGTAGAACCAGGACAGTACTATGATCACTGGAATGCTTTGATAAACACAATAAAACATGATGGAAATATATGTAATTATTATTTATCAAGTGAAATAAAACAGGTACTAGGAGATGTTTTTTCTTGTGTACCATATGAATCGAACCGAAATAGCGAATGTTCTTGTGCAGACATAAAGGAACTGCTGAAAGAATAAACAAAATTGTTGCAGTCTGAGATTAGAGACATAGAAAAAAACCAGCAGACAAACCAAACAAATGGATGTTCTTGTGCAAAGATAAGTGAAATGTTGGAGGAACAAAGAAAAAACATCAACAATGAAACTAGAGGAATAATAAAGAAAGAGATGAGACATATAGGAACCAATGAACAGACACAGAAGATAATACAATTGTAATGGTTTGATAAGCAAAAAATAGAAGAAATGGGATTGCAGAAGAAGATAGATATAGATTGTAGAAAAAAAGAGGTTTCTTTACATCAATTCAAGCATGATCATTTCTGTATTACAGAGTAACATATATTCTAAGGACACGTTTGTTATTTAGTGACAGGTGTCAATCTGTTTCCTTCATTCTCTAACGGTTCATACAGCTCAGCTATCTAGAGCCATTGTTGAGTCATATTTCTGGTAAGGCCTCTTTGTCCATTTCCTTTTGCAACTTGAAACGCAACGTATTATCTCCTTTACCATCATTAATTAAAACGTCGTCGTTTTCTTTTTGAATTTCTTTTCCCCGCTCTTCTTTCTTTTGTTTTGATTTCCCCCCCTTTTCCTTCGATCATGACAATTCCTCCCCCATCAGCCGATCCTTGTCCCCAAGGATCAAAGTCTGGAAACTGTGATTGAAGAACAGTGAAGTCCTCCCAGGTTGCATTTTCAGGGCCATGTTTGCCCACTGTATCAGTAACTAAGTGACAGGGAGATTGTTTCGTTTAATCATCCTTTTATCCAGTGCTTGTAAGGGAAAAATCTTGATCTTCCCATCCACATTGACATCAGGAGGATCAATCGAGGTAGGCACATTCGGTCCAATCTTTTTCTTCAGCAAACTCACATGGAATACAGGGTGTAGTTTTGCTGTTACAGGCAGTTGTAATTGGTAAGCCACTGGCCCAATTTTTTTTGTGATCGTATAGGGACGATAAAAACGAGCTGCCAACTTCAAATTTTTCCGCAAGGCTATGGATGATTGTTTATATGGCTGGAGCTTAAGGTAAACAGAATCTCCCACCTGAAACTCTCTTTCTGATCGATGTTTATCTGCATAGTATTTCATACGATGTTGAGCCTTCTGTAAATTGTCATTGAGTAGTTGTCTCGTATACTCTCTCCTAGCTAAGATATCATTGACAGTCTAGACAGTAGATGGTTCAGACCAATTGAGTAGGTTAGGTTTCATTCTATACAAAGCTTCGAAAGGGGTAATTCCCAGGGCAGTGTGAAAGTTTGTATTGTACCACCATTCTGCATGTGGTAACCAAGTAACCCAAGTGTGAGGTCGCAGAAAACAGAGGGATCGGAGATATAATTCCAGACATTGATTCAAACGCTTAGTCTGTCCATCAAAATGAGGGTGGTATGCTAAGCTAAAGTGACAAGAAGTTCCCAATTTCTTGAGTAGCTCAGTCCAAAATAAGCTTGTAAAAATTTTATCCCTATCTAATATAATGATCTTAGGACTGCCATGAAGCTTGTAAATATGGTCTAAATAGAGGGATGCAACATCAACAACAGTGAAGGGATGTGCTAGGTGAAGAAAGTGTCCATACTTGGTATATTTATCAATTACCATAAGTATGACAGTTGACTTTTTTGAGGTAGGAAGACCCTCAATAAAGTCAATAGATATAGTTTCCCAAGCCTGAGTAGGAATAGGTAATGGTTGCAAGAGACCAGGGTAGGGAATATGTTCATCTTTTACTTTCTGACAGACATCACATTGAAGCACAAAATCCTTTACTTGTCTTTTCATTCCAGGACAGTAGAAACACAATTTGAGCCTTTGGTAGGATGCTTGAATACCTGAGTGTCCTCCCAATGGTGAGTCATGCAATTGAGATAACAATTTAAGTTTGAGATTTCCAAAACTGTCAATATAAACTTTCTTCTCATATCTTAGGATGCCTTTTGAGTAGGTCCAAGTAGAATTAGAATCCCGTTGGAAGGTAGCAACAGTAATTTTTCCTTGAGCAAACTCATCATCCACATAAGTATCCTCCACTTCTTTCACCTAAGAAGGAATAATCACAGTAGCTGTTAACTGTTGTAGTTCAGGTTACTGTCTAGAAAGTGCATCAGCAACAACATTATGCCTCCCATGTCTGTACTGAATTGTATAATCCAGTCTCAATAGTTTAGTTAAGCCTTTCTTCTGAATGGTGGTAGTGAGTTTTTGCTCCCAGAGATGCTTAAGAGCCTCATGATCTGTTTTAATGAAAAATGGTCCCCCTTCTAGATAATGCCTCCATTTCGAAACAGCTAGCAGTATAGCTAAGTATTCCCTTTCATAAATTGAAAGATCAGCATGTCTAAGACTTAGAGCTTAGCTTAGGAAAGCAATAGGTCGACCACCTTGTGAAAGAACAGCTCCAATACCTGTAGAACTTGCATCAGTTTCCAAGTAAAAAGGTTTTGTGAAATCAGGTAATGCAAGCACTGGGGCATGACACATGGCCATCTTCAGTTCCGTGAAAGCCATTTCTGCTGCAGGAGTCTAGTGGAAATTATCCTTTTTTTATTAAGGTAGTCAATGGCTTACTAATAGCTCCATAATTGCGAATAAAACGTCTGTAATATCCAGTAAGTCCCAAAAAACCTCGCAAGGCCTTTAGTGTTTTGGGAAGAGGCCAATTCTACATAGCTGCTATTTTAGATGAATCGGTAGCAACACCTTCAGCAGAAATTGTGTGGCCAAGATACTCCACTTGCCCCTGTCCAAAAAAACATTTTTTTCCTCCTCGCAAAGAGCTGGTGAGTCCTTAGTATAGATAATACTAAATCAAGATGAATGCAGTGGTCATGTAAGGAGGGACTGTAAATGAGAATATCATCAAAAAATACAAGGACAAACCTCCTTAAATAGGAACCAAAGACACAATTCATGAGAGATTGAAATGTTGTTGGGGCATTGGTGAGGCCAAATGGCATGACTTTGAATTCAAAATGGCCATGGTGTGTGCGAAAAACTGTTTTGTAGATATCCTCCTCTTTAACTCGAATCTGCCAATAGCCCGATCTTAAATCGATCTTAGAAAAAAATTTAGCCCCTGATAATTCATCTAATAGGTCTTCCACCACAGGAATTGGAAATTTATTCTTCACAGTGATAGCATTCAACTGCCTATAATCAACACAAAGCCTCTACGATCCATCTTTTTTCTTTACCAGCAAGCAAGGAGAAGCAAAAGGGCTTTTGCTAGTCTGGATAATTGAAGCAGACAACATCTCAGCTATTTGCTTTTCAACCTCTGTTTTCTGAATGTGAGGGAATCTGTATGACCTTAGATTGATAGGAGGAACTCCTTCCTTGAGTGTAATGGCATGGTCTTGTACTCTTGAAGGTGACATAGTATGTGGTTCTGTGAACACATCTTCAAATCTGTCCAGGACTTTCTCGATATCAGGGTGTACTGCAGTTTCATTACTGTCAGAATTTAATACAAAAATTTCTCCTACCAAATCTTCATCCTTGACTGTTAATTTCTGAAACTTTTCACCAGAAATAAGTTGAAGTGTAGCTTGTTTCTGTCCTCCTTTCAAGGTAACTAATTGCTCATCTTTGAAAAAACTCAGTGTCATTAATTTAAAGTCTAAGCTGATGGGACTGTACTTTTTCATCCAATCCACCCAAAAAACCATATCACTCCCTCCCATGCTTAAAACTCTGAAATCATGCTGAAAAGAATGGCCCTGCATGTTTCACTGTAGTTGTTTTGATTTGACTGTACTATAAAGTTTATCTTCATTTGCTACAGTGATTACCAAAGGATTGGTTGAAATGATTTCTATTCCCTCTTTTGCCCAGCCAGGATTAACAAAACTGTAGGAACTCCCACTATCAACCAATATGCTCAAAATCCTTCCTTTGATAGAGCCTTGAATTCTCAAAGTGCTATGGCCTTCACTGCCTGTCAAAGCATTGATAGAGATTTCTAAGGTTTCTTCTGTTGGTCTCTCTATAGGTTGATCTGGCTCTTCCTTTCCTCTTTCAAGTTTTCTTCCTCATCCAAAATCTCCTCCTCCATCGAGTTAAGCTGTTTAACCTTGCAAATATGTCCAGGTGTGAACTTCTCACCATACTTAAAACAAAGGTTGTGAGCTCTTCTGTAGTCGAGTAATATTTGTTGTTTGTGTTCACAGCAATGACCTTTGGTTGAGTTTGAACAGGTTGTGGCCATATCTTTGCAAGAGCTGATTGCTGGTTGTAGTTGTAAGTCTTTGGTTTCCATTTTTTTGATTCTACTTCCAAGGATAACTCATGTAATTTAGTTAACCTGGCAACTTCAGTCAAAGTGGTGGGCTGATGTATCTTGACCCGATGCCTTAATTCTTCTTTCAGACCACTCAAAAAACTGGAGACAAAATAAATTTCATCCAGTGAAGGATTTTGTTGAATCACAAATGGTTGCAACTCTTCAAATTTTTCCTGGTATTCCTCCACTGAAGATTTCTGGACCAACTTGTTAAACTCTTCAATAGTGTCAGTATAAGTTCGATCACAGAACCTATGGCATAAATCATCAGCAAATTCCCTTCAAGAAATCCTGTGTTTCTGCATGATATATGCATCAAACCAAGCTTCTGCTCTTCCTTCAAGGTACATAGCAATCAAATCCATTTTGTGCTCTTCTAGAATCTCTAATAATGTAAAATATTTTTGACATTTTTTAAGTCATCCTCTTGGATTAGTTCCATCAAACACTTAGAGTTCAATCTTTGGTCTGAACTGGTTCATCTTAAGAGTGCCTAAGGAAAAGGGTAGAGCTTGAGGCTCTAAAGATGAGTTGCCAGCTGAGACATATTCATCCATTTTCGTCTTCAGTTTTTGTTGTTGTTGATTGTCAAGGTAAACAGGTTTGGGAGATAAGAGACCTAGTTCATTAGGTTTGTAGGAAAATCTCTCATTTTCATTCAAAATAGTAATTGTAGGAGAAAACCTACTGGTTGTGCCCTTGTGTGTTGTAGGAACAGCTACTGAAGGTCTCCCTGGTGGTGGTGGACTTGCAAGACTTCCCTGTTTCTGAACAACCTCTAAGATCTTTTCTAAATATCCTTGTGTAACATCCATTCGAGTTTCTAGGTTTGTGATTCTTCGGGTTGTTGATTCTCGCTGTCGGACTGACCATTTCGGCTCCTTTTCATCATCTTCCAAAATACTTAATCTGTTTTGAATAGCTTCAAGAGTTGTTTTTATCTCAGACAGATCAGCTTGTTCTGTCATGGTTTGATTTCGTTTTGGTTTTCCCAGTGTTGCAGTGGGATCTTAAAGGCTCTGGATACCAATTATAATGGTTTGATAAGCAAAAAATAGAAGAAATGGGATTGCAGAAGAAGATAGATTTAGATTACAGAAAAAAAAAGAGGTTTCTTTACATCAATTCAAGCATGATCATTTCTGCATTACAGAGTAACATATATTCTAAGGACACGTTATTTAGTGATAGGTGTCAATCTGTTTCCTTCATTCTCTAACGGTTCATACAGCTCAGCTATCTAGAGTCACTGCTGAGTCATATTTCTGGTAAGGCCTCTTTGTCCATTTCCTTTTGCAACTTGAAACGCAGCGTATTATCTTCTTTACCATCATTAATTAAAACGTCGTCGTTTTCTTTTTGAATTTCTTTTCCCTGCTCTTCTTTATTTTGTTTTGATTTCCCCTTTTCCTTCGATCATGACAACAATGTCTGAAAACATTACAGAATAAATCTCAGGAATTATTGGACCATCAGATAGATAATACAGAGGAAATAATACAAGAAATACGAAAAGGGAGTGATTCGAACGAAATATTGAAGAGATTAGAGAAGATAAAGAGAGATTGTGAGGAAAACAAGAGTCAGATATTGCAGGAAATCAAAAACCAGAACTCACCTCTGGAAGATCAGTTATGTAATATAAACAACAAGATGGACCAACTGGCAACAAAAGTTAATGTTATGAATATAAAATTTCCAGAAGATATAGCAAGAAAACAAGATTTGCCACAGATACCTACTAATTTAGCTACTAAAGAAGATGTTGCAAACATAAAATTCCCTCAATACCAACCAGTTTAGCTCTACAAACTGTATTGTTTTGAAAGTGCAGGAATATGGATTTCGAACTCGAAATCGAAATCAAGCAGGCCGAGATTGCCTCAGAGGAACTTGAGCTTCTGGCATTCAAGAAAGAACTTGAACTTTTGAGGTTGAGGAAACAGAAAGGGTTGAAATCGAAATCCTCGGAGATAAATCATTCTCCTTCAAAGGACTCCATTAAGCCTAACACAGGCACTATTGAGTCTCACATAAGGCCTAGCATAGGCGCCGATGATCTTCGGTTTGATCCTAATGTGAATAAAAGACTCAACACAGGTATTGAACTCTTTGATGAGGAAGATAGGGCCAAATACTACTATGTAGTGTTCAATGGTCCAAAGGCGGGAATGTATGACTCGTGGCCGGCGGCTACCGAAGCTATCCATGGATTCTCGGGGATATCGTGTAAGAAGTTCAAGTCAAAGGAGGAGGCAGAACGAGCACAGAAACAGTGGCTTGGACCGAGGACGTATTCATCAGCACTCAAGGAAGATAAGTCGTTTCAAGACGAGAAGACTGTTGGGAACTATTCCTAAAGTTTATCCATCAAGGCAAAGGAATCCAGAGCCAGGATTCCCAATCTTGAAGGCTGAAGCAGCCGAATTATTTGACATGAACATAGAGAATTGGATTCGACTTCACAACGAAATCCGGGTACATGATGGATCGACGATGAAGAACGATCGTTACTATACTATCGACAGGGAAGATACCAGAAGTAAAGTAATCATCCTTCAAGGAGCAGACCCGAAAATGGTTTATAAACTGTTTTTAGCAGGATTGGTTGAGGCCATTTATATGTCTGATCAACTTGCTGAAATCATTTTATTCCCACTGAACATCAAAAGAGCACTTCTCTATTACCAGAAGAGAGTTGCACAGGGAAGGCCAGTGTTCATGAAAATATGGTCAACTATTCCGGATTGGGAAGACGGGAAAATCTACACTCCATATAACTTCATCAAGATAGGAGTATCCAGTGGAAGCACATCGATGGCAAACCCCAAGTGTTTACCTGCCAGAGTTCCGGAATTGATCGAGCTAGCCAAGGAAAGAGCAGCCATGTTGGCTCAACAATTTGACCAGCTGCAGAGGATCACTCGAGAATCAGAAATCAAAGTGAACTATACAAGCAACAAAATAATTATCATCAGCCTCTATAATAAAACCATTCCAGAGGAAGACTTCACTATGTTAACCAATTGAGAAATCAAGTATTATGCTTTCAGCATGGAAATATCAGAATTTACCAAATGGGAAGGTTGCAGAATGATTCGGAACTCGCCGGATCACCTTTGTGATTATTGCCGACAGACAACATGGGATGAACATATGGAGGAGGAAGAAAAGTCAAAATGTAGTGGGAAGCCAGATGCCTCCATTGATGATTCTGAAGATGCAATAATTGTTGAGAAGGACTAGAGAAGAGATGTAGGTCGTACTGCTGTAACGAGAGGTGGTTTTATGTACCAACCCTTTATAAATAAGAAAGTTTCAACTTTCATTTATGTCAATACAAATGAGTCTTTTAAGTATGAAAATGAAAATGTCATATGTTTCCATGAACCAAACTTTATGGATTCCATTGTCTTCTACTTCTTCTTTCCCATCAGATCTGGCAACAAACTTTATGGATTTCAATATAGAAACAGCAAACTCCTCAAAATGTCTAGCATCTTAAACGCTTTAGGCCTCCCTGGTTCATTCCTCCTCGCAACTTGAAGCATCAAGCAAGCCTCTGCAAATCAACTCGGTTAGGTATCTCTCCGCAACAACTCCTGGAATTGTTTCTTATACTGGTTTGACAAAGCCTTCAGCCATCCAAAGTCCAATGAGCCTTTTACGTTTAGTCACATAATCTTCTGGGAATATGCAACAATATAGGAAGCACTGCTTAAGTGATCTGTAGGACAAATCATGGTAGCTAAGCAAGTAAATATACTTGAGCCTTTTGAAATATGCATTGTTTTCGCTTAGCTCCCGATTCAGGTTGTTATAAACTCCATGCCATTTGGTAATCAAGTTCTTAGAAGCCATCAAACCCCCCAAGGTATGGCAGGCATTGTCCACCTTTGCCAACAAAAGCTTACTTGAAAAAAAGGGTCATACTCTCTTCAAACGGTAAGCGTTTAAGCAGGAAGATGTGCTTTACAACTCCAAATTCAAAGGAAGCAACGTCTTCCTTCCGTGTAGTGAGCATGATTTAGCTTCCATTCATATTGGCAGGAAGTGCTATGCTGATATCTTCCCATAAATTGGTTCTCCAAACATCATCGACCACAGTGAGATACTTCCTTGGATGCAAGAAATTCACCAGTGCGGCAGTGCCTCCACCGAATCCCAATAGCTCATGGAGTTTACTAGGTCGATTTTCACTTTTGCCTTGTTGTTTAGCTCTTTGATGATGGACTTGAATAACTCTGTGACAACATACTGTTGTGACTTGCGAGACAGTGATCCATGCACAACAATCGAATTGTTGCTTCACAACTTGTCTGTTGAACGTGTTGGCGACAAGAGTTGTTTTACCTAAACCATCCATCCCGACCACAGAAACCGCGGTCCTTTGAAGCTCTTGATCCATCAACCATCCCAGTAACTCACTTTGTGCTTTACTGATTCCAACAAGATTGTCAGCTTTAAAGAAAGTGTAGATTCGCTCAGATTTTTCACCCAGTTGTTACGATGATATTCTCCTCCAATATACTCACCAAATTTTCTTTACTCTGACTGAGAAATCCGGTATTGCTTGTTTCTCTCCGCAATGTGTTTAATCCTTTTGTTGATGTCTTGTAACATGAAAGCTAATCGATGCCTGAACCACAGATTGTTGAGAAAACGAATCACCTTCAAGAAAAACCTCAAGGGTTTCTCCCTCCACTGTTGTTGCCTGTTAAAGTGGTACATGAATTCGTCGATTATGTCTTCGACTTCATAGGCAATGTCTCTGACACTTGCAACCCAATGTTTATCCGTCTCTGAGATGGGTGCTCCTCCTAACCTTCTGTCAGCATCCTCAAGGAAAGTTGTAATGACCTTGAGCTCGAGCTTGATTTCATCGATTTCAGCTCTAACCTCTGTCAAGAACGAGGCTTAGTTTTATAAAAACAGAGATGACCTTGCCCGTTATCTGATGAACTTGATAACTCCATTGCTTCCAATTCCAAAGGAGCAAAATGGTGTTGAAATCAAGTTGTTATAGGAGACAAAGGCTTGACAGTTAGCAGGTCTTCTTTGTTTGTTTCTCACGTCATGAAAGAATAGAAGGGTCAAGGTTGTATTAGTGTATAAAGGGTTTCCCTTGTGGAAAATTGAACTCCTTTGTCTGGCAGCAGACAAGAATGAATATGTTCGTAAACAATAAACGGATACGTTGACAAACGAAAATGAATACATTTAATATTTAGCTCTCATGTATATTATACCAACGACATGTCAACCAAGCTAAACTCAATCGGCCCAAATTATAAAATTCTTAACCGTGCAGTCTAATTCCCTTCCCTACTTGCCCCCTTCAAAGTTGCCTTTCCAGCTTTCCCCTTGATTAGCGCAAGGTATTGCTGTCAATTGGATAAAGTGTCTATTCCCCTACATTCATTATCATCAATCTGGTTAACCTTAAAGTTCTAATATTTACACTAATACACAATGTAGCTCTCGAGACAACGGAAACTCGAGATTGAGAGTTCGATATACTCGCTATTAAGATACGAACTTCCAAACTATGCATGATGTTCATATTCCAAAAGACGTACTTAAATCCTCAGAACAAAAAACATGTAATAGAATGGAAAAGTACAGAAAATAGACGTATACTCATTGTAAAGGTCGGCAAACATTGGGTTTTGGTGATTGATGAAGATGGTTTTTATTTTTATGATGCGGAGAGACATAAGGACCGTTTGGAGAGGAGATGCTTCCCATAGGTTGTCTGCTCCTTGATGACAACCCTGACTGCACCCTACTGCAAGTTCTGGATTTTGAAGTCGACCCGGTGCGCTCTAATTGTATGGCCTGGAAATGGGAAGAAGTACAAGCCATATCCTTGAGATTAGGCAGAGGCTTTAAGGCTTCAACAACTTCACTCATTTGAGGTCTGGCTTTCGAATCACGGTCAAGGCAATGGGAAGCAAATTGAATCGCTTTCTGTGCACCTTTTATTGAGAATCGTCCTTCGAGGCGAGGATCTATCAGTCGGTAATATCTTCGTCTCTCTCGAAGAAAAGGTCGAGCCCATTCCACCAAGTTATGCTCCTCATTTGGTCGGTTTTTGTCCATGGATCTCCGGCCCGTCAACATCTCAAGTAGAACAACCCCAAAGCTATACACATCACTCTTTGATGTAAGATGCCCTGGAAAAATATGCATATTTTAGTCCATGATTAAGTGCTCAAAATGCCACAAAAATGTTAATATAGGTCGAATTATCTTCAAAATAGTTCAATCATATTTACCTGTCATAACATACTCTGGAGCTGCGTAACCATAGGTTCCCATCACACGAGTAGATACATGAGTCTTGTCTCCCTCTGGACCGTCTTTGGCGAGTCCAAAATCGGAAAGCTTGACATTGTAATCCTGGAGAAGATTTCATATTTTTTCAGAAAAAAGAAGTATATACAAGTTGAAGAATAGCAAATTATTTTTACTGTAACAGGCACGCACCGCATCCAACAGTATATTTGATGTTTTAAAGTCTCGATATATTACTGGCCGTTCAGCCTCCTCATGAAGAAAGGCAAGACCTTTCGCGGCACCAAGTGCAATTTTCATTCTGGTGGACCAAGGGAGAGGCATGGACCCTGACAAAATGAATAAATAATAGTTACCTAGAGCATGTGATTGAACATCTCCTAAAACCCCAGTTCCCGGTTATAACTAAGCTTATTCTTAGGATTATACTTCGAAAGAGGTGATTCTCCAAGCTTCCTCGAGGCATAAACTCGTAGACAAGTAGCCTTTGATCATCCTCGATGCAATAACCAATCAACTTGACTAAATTAGGATGGAGGAGATCACCGAGATAATTCACTTCAGCCTAGATCAAACAAGAGACAAAAGCATAAATCAACCACTTATTCAATAATTCTAGCAGAAAAAGGCGGTTATGATACGATTTTGCGCATTAATAAATGATAAAATACAGAACACTTACAAGCCATTCTCTATGTCCCTGAAGTCCATCATGGTTTAGGGTTTTGACTGCAACAGGTAATCCTGTACCTGGTTTTACTGGAGCAGTTCCATTCTCGCTGATCCAACCTTTGAAAACACAACCAAATCCACCTTCACCGAGAAGACTCTCAGATCTGAAACTCCTTGTTGCTAACTTAAGATCGTTAAAGGTGAATTTCCGAAGCTGAGAAGCGACTTTAAGCTCCTCACTTATGTTTGGAGTGCATGAAGTACTTGCGGTATTAGTAGTAGTCGAAGATGACACAATAGGAACAACAGGTTGGCCTGTGCTGGTGTCATTTGACTCGTTTATGGATTCATTTGACACATTCGTTGATTTACTGTCAGCTGAGTTCCACAAAAGAGTATATTAAAACAGTCACAGAAGTACGAAGAACTCCACGAGGTCATAACATACAAGTTTGCGTACATTGTACACATTTTCGTGCACAAACAACATTACTTAATCCATATGTCATAACAGTACACTATAGAAGATTAGACTAATCAACATAGGATAAAAAACAGAGAACCGTATGCCTTATCCCACTATTACACTTCTAAAACGTGGTGATGAACACCACAGGATGTTCACGACTTCACGTAGCTGAATTCCTGATATAATCAGCCATAGCATATTGCATTGTAGGAAACTACAAGGCGTCAATCTTAGCTAATATAAACCATAGGGGCAACTAGACATTGGAACGAGCATTATATACCAAATCAATCAACAATATATGCTTTCAGCCGATATCAATGCAACGGGTGCAAATCGTCTGCCCGGGGGCATGATTAGAGGCAGAGGAATTTTGTTCCAAAGTAGCATAAAATGCACACAGGTAGCAGCATATCAACATATAATTTAACCCCCAAAGTGGATAATGAGATTAAAACACTATACATTTCAGTTCAGAATTTCCATAGGTATTGTTCCATAATCAAACAATCAATGAATATGTTTAATTATAATATAATGAAGCAACATAAAAGAAATTCAATTTGTATACCATATTGACTGCTGGTGCCATGAATGGAATCCTCCCTTTTGGTCCTTGGATATAAGCAGCTTCCCATAAACCTAATCTTAGGCCAACATCCAGGCTTCCCATCTTCACAATCTTTCATGTTTTCCCCTTTTGATTTCCCAACATTCCAAGGCTCCACCTGGATATCAACTGGTCCTAACCCCATTGTGCAATTAAACTCAAAAACACTTCATTTCACTACAAAACACCCACACAAACCAGGGCTTTCTTTCCCTTGATCATCAAAACCCACCAAACCAAGAGAAAATTCATAGAATTCCCTGGAAAATGACATAAACCCAGATTGAAAAATGGTCTGAAAAAGAATGTCAATCAAAGAGAAGGACATGCAACACAAGATATTCATTCAAACAAGTTACAAACACATTGAAGACACAAAACAAAAGACATGGAAAAGATTGCTTTTTTTAAAATAAAAATCACAAATTTTCAAAGATGGGAAAGTAAAGCTAGCAATTTGAGAAATGTAACAACTTGAAAGCTAACTGAAGGAGAGAGAAATGAAAAGGGTAAGGGAAAAAAGAGAAACGTGCGGTGTTTAAGCGTGAAAAGGAGTGAGATACAAGTGTTTGTGTGTTTTGAGAAAGCTGAGTGAATCAACAACAGCTTGTTTGGCGTTTGGCTTTTGGCTTTATCCTGTTCAAATCTTGCAGGCTACAATGTTTTCTTTTTCATGGTTTTGTTGTTCTTGTCTTGTAGTTTGTAAAAATTTGAAACACAAATACAGGAAAATCTGTTTGAATATAATAATGAAAAATTGAATTAACATGTAAAATAAAACCAAAAGAATGGAGAACATGATAAACAGGAGATCCAAAGAGACTCTTTCAACCCCTTTTTCCCATTTTTAATGAGACAATTTGGAAAATAAATATATATGTAATTTTATAGGAAAAAAACTTAATACACAAATTATGTGAATTTCAATTTATACATATATTTTACTTTTAAAAATTAAAGATTTAATTTACAAAAATTTAGAAGAATAATTTAAATAAAAGTTGATATTTAAAATATAAAAAAGGCTTAAATCAGTAATAAGTGTCTAAAGTATATATATTTTTTTGAAATAGGTGCCTAATATTTATTTTCGCTGAAATAATTGTCTAAACCATATATTTTTTCTGAGATAAGTGTCTAATGTATCTTTTGGCTGAAATAGTTACCTAAAATTTTATTTTATTAGTGTTTTAAAGATAACACCGTTAAAAATTATTTAATTTATAAATAAGTGTCTATCTCAGTAAAAAAAATATATTAGACACCTATCTCAGAAAAAATATATAGTTTAGGCACTTATTTCAGCAAAAAATATTAGGTATCTATTTCAAAAAAAATGTATAGTTTAAGAATCTATTACTGAGTTAAACCTATAAAAAATAGTGAGATATATTTTAAAAACTACGATAATAATTATAGTATAAATAAAAAAAAATTACCCGCACATTATAATTTAGTTGAAAGATGTCACTTACACACGATAACTTGAGTTAAAAAACGTCGCATTATATTCTCTTATCGTAAATTTTAAAAGTAACTTAAATATTTTTATTTAAAATAAATTATTCTCTTAAATTTACCTTTAATTTAATATTTAAATATTTTAATTTTAAATTTTAAAATTAATTTTTTTTGAATGTAAGACCGGCCCATGTTTATTATTTGAAAACTTAAAAAACAAAAGCCCATAGAGACTGACGAAGAAAGAAAACCCAAAAAACGTCAAAAAGAGAAAAAGACCAAAAAGGGAAAACAACAAACAAGCGGACATATTTCTATACAAAACTCAAATAAACTATAAAGATTTCTTAAATATAAAATTTAAGATTAATTTTAAATAAAAATAAAATTTTAAATAATTAAATAAAAATAAATTTAACAAACGAAACATATAAAGAAGGAAGGAGTTGTAGACGATCTAAATTGTTATGTAAAAAGTATTACTACCCAGAATTGATTTCATCATCAAACAATCATCAATCGAGTGTAGATATTACTTTCCGAGTGATCACCGACAAAAAACATAAATTAAAAACTAGAGCCAATTGAATCTGTGTGTGAACAACAATCGATCGTTAGGGTACGCTGAAACATGTCGCAATAACAGATGAATCAAACCACAAAATAAAAAAATAACATATCACAAAGACAGCAGAAAAACGTGTCTCAATGACATAAAAAGCGCATTATAAAAGTAAAAATTATTATTAAAATAAAAATAATAGATTCATAGATTCGGTGATCGACAATCAATATTAAGATTGACTGTCGACCACTAATAAAAAGGATAGATAAAAAAGAATGATTAAGAATAAAAGAATTTTACAGAAACGGAGAGAACAACTAGGGTTTGATAAATATTTTATATTTTTTTTATCTTTTAAATAAATTTATATATATTGATTTAGTCAATAAAAAGATTCTGTAAAAATTATTTTAACAATATATTTTATTTTAACCTTGTTTTAAAGCGTTTTATGGTAAAAAAAACCCAAAATTAATATTATTATATTATTCTTGGGTAAAAAGTTACCAACCTGTTTTTTTTACCATTAATTCCATCAAAATCTTATAAGAAACAAGTTTAATTCGTTACAGAGACCATAAACTTGTATGTCTTTCCCTTTGTCTGTCTGAGAATTAACTAACTAATAGCGGGACGAATTATCTTACTTTAGTAGTTAAGAAATATTTATTATTTTTAAAATTGAGTTCGAGCATCAATATTTCAGTACAATAATTAAGTGATTAATATTCAATAATTAAGGGTATATTCTAAAATAAATATTATTATGATCACTGTAGTTAATTAAAAAAACTAACTAATAGCTAGAGATTATTGACGGAATGAATCGAATAATCATGTGTTGAAGGGCAAATATTCATTTCTCGTGTCGAAATAAGGTAAGAGGACGAGTTTGTAAAAAAAATAAAACTTGCTTAGCAAAAAGACTATTCAATCTAATTTGAGTAGCTAAAAAGCCTTGTTAAGTTCGAATAGTATGATTCGCTAAAAATTAAATTCGAGAATTGCTTACGTATTAGAAAAAGATTAGTATCTCACTACACCTGAAATCAATACCAATTCATATGTTATTTTTTATATCGATGGGAATTCAAATTAGATTTATTTTTATATCCTAAAATAATTATAAAAATAGAATAAATTTAACTAATTTGGAATACTCCCCGTTAAGTCAAGGACAAATTTTAATTTAATTTAAAAAATTTAAACCTAAATTATAATTTAAGTTCAACTCATTTTAAAAAACTTAAATTAATTTCAATTAATCTAAGCACACCCTATTAAGCCAAGAGCATGTTTTAAATTAAATAAATAAATTCTAAAAGACTAAAACTATCCTAAAAATATGCAAGAAAACACGAAATTAAACTATATATCGAACAAAAAGAGATAAAATACTAACAAATAAATAAAATATAAAAATAAAAATTAAATAAATAAAAAAATTATCAATAAACTCATTAACATTCTATTAAACTATGAAAATGGATTACGCCTATTATTAGGGATAAGCAAAACTCGACTCAACTCAAAAAAGTCTGAATAATTCGATTTAAATCGAGGCAAAAATACTTGACTATTTTTGATTTACTCGAAATTTCATAAACTCGATTCGGAAAAATTTTAAATAAAGTTTAAGTTGTAAAATAAAAATTTGAATAACTCAAATAACTCAAAATTTTTAGTAATTAAAAGATTTGTTTATAAGTTTGAGATGAGCCTCTCAATTTTTTATGATATATATACATTGATATATAAAAATATAAAGAAATATTGCTACATATGAAATATATATATACATACTTATATGATTAGAGAATTTTTTTAAATGAGAATCATCATACTACAACATGATAAATAATTATAATTAAATATTTATAGAAACTCAAAAACTTGACTCGAATTTTTTAAACTCAACTCGGATAAAAAAAATTTTAAATAAAATTTGAGTTATAAAACATAATTTATCAACTCAAATAAACTATTTTTTTTTACTCAATTCGACTTGATCGAATACTCACCCCTACCTATTATACTATAAAGGAAAGAATACCTAAGAGTCCAACAGATTGGATTTGAAATAGGATTTGGTCTCAGATAGAGGCAGACCATTTCCTTCCCCTTTCTCGGTTGGGCTAAGTTTGGCACAAATCCAATAATGGTACGTTGAGCGTTAAGCTTAGGTGCCACACAAACCATTAATTGGAAGCGAGTCGGATCGAGTTCGAATAAAAAATTTGGATTCAAATGTGTTTTTTTTCTAGTCGGAGAAACAAAAAAAATGTTAATTTTTTTCTTAAATATCAAACGCAGTCTTACAATTGATTAAAGAAAACAAAATGGACGAGCTAATAGAAAGGAAAAAAACAATAAACATAAGGTATTGTCTTGTTGTTTGTAAACCATATATTTAACATTAGCAACCTTAACATCATCTTGTCTAAAAAGATATTGAGGAATAATAATGGTACAGGGCTCTATAGAAAAAAAAAACTTATTAATGCCAAAAAAAACAAAAGATAGTTGCTATCATATAACCGATCGAGTAAAAATAATTTTATTCGTGAATGGTTTAATACTATTATTTTTTGTTGTTGTAGTGATGACACGAAAGCAGAAATAAGACTAAATCATAAATTTTAAACTATAAATAATGGATTCTAACTTAAACCCCTCACTTTTACATTACAAGATAAATCTCTAAACCCTAAAATTATCGTGCTAAAACCGAAAACAATCCAACCCAAAATGTGTATAAATATGAAAACCAAAGTCTATTGTGATGGTGACGATGAATATGCTTATATTTTCATGACAGAACACGTGCATGTGTCTGTTCTGTCCATCTAGAGCATGACCTTGTAGGCTCCATTTACGAGTCCCCAAATGACTGGTCATGTTGTATTGTTTTTGTGTCCATTCTTCGTTCCACAACGCCAATGTTTTCACCTTTCATTCTCCAACATGTTGTTTGATTTCATAGTCAACATTGTATTGGACCTCCTTTTGGGTTGTACAGATAGATAAACATGAACCTGTTCTAGTGTAATGACCCACTGAATGTCCTCAGGACAAAACTATCAAACATGTGTGGCAATGGAGACTTGGTAAGACTAGTTCATTATTGTTATGAGTCGGAATTTTGTCTCTAGAATTTTGTTGAGTGTTATTAAAGAATTTATAATTGATTGTTTTGTATCAAAATTTTATCTTTCGAATTTTGTTGAGTGTTATTACAAAGTTTACAGAATTAAAAACCTCTTGAAATACGAGAAAACAAGTTCACCAAGGAGGTAGATGATTTTTACTCTTTGAAATGGGTGCAAATCAATTACCTCTTTTTCATGTATCTATTTTTGTCTCCGCTTTAAATTAGAGGGTTTAGGGTTAGAGAATTAAGGGTAAGGTATATTTTTTAGGGCATAGGGTTTAGGGTTTAAGGTTAGGGGTTACGGAATTAAGGTTATGGTATATTTTTTAGGACATAGAGTTTAGGATATAAAAAATTTGGGTTACGGTTTAAAATTCTTTTTTTTTAAAAAAAATTTAATAGAAGACACAGAAAAGAGGTAGAAGATTTTTGTTCCTTTGAAATGCATCAATTTTCTTGACGAATAGAACCCATCTATTCTTTTTCTATATTCTTTTTTATGTCACCAATAATTTCAAGTCACGTGTATTATTAATAAAATAATAAAAATAATTATTAATAAATATAACAAAAATAATTAATGAGACGTATAAAAAGACACAAATAGATGGAACAAATTTTGTTCTTCCTCGACGGATTCACTTTATCAATCACTAAAGTTTTCTTGAGTAAAACCCTCTTGGCAAAAGCTTTTGTTGAGAAAAGTGATTTTTTTTTACCTATAAACAACGCTAAATAATTTCTTTAGGGTTAGTTTGATATTATTTTTAAAAATTATTTTTAAAAGTATAGTTAAAAATTAATTTTAAAAGATTAATTGTAAAATTTTGGTGTTTGATATTGTTATAATAATATATTTTTAAAAAATAAAATATTATTTTAGACAAAATATTATAAAATAAAAACAAATGAATATAAACAATGTTTAACTTTTTCTCTTAAAATTTATTAATATTATTATATATAAAATAAATCGATCTAAAGAATAAAAATATAAAAGTCATGATAATTTATTATTATTATTATTTTATATTTAAAATAAATTTAAAATATTTTTAAATAATAATCATTATATTAATAATAAATATATTTAATATTATTTTATAATATTATTTTTCTATGACTTATTTTATTTAAAATATTATTTTAATATTATTTTATTTATTATTAAAATATTAACTTAATATAATTATATTTAATATCATTTTAGAATATTAGTATTAAGAATTAAAGGTAAGAAAGTAATTTTATACTCAAAGGTGATTTTTCATTCTAAGAGTTAAAAATTTTAGCTTTTGAGATCAGGTGAGAAATTATTTTTAAGTGATTTTTCCCTACTTTTGAATCCCCCTCAGCTAAGTTCAAAAAAAACACTCTAAACCTAAAATATCATAAAATTTTCTTTAAAAAGTCGTAATATCTCTCAACAATTATTAAATCAAATCTTCCGTAAGATAAAATAAATATTAAACTACCAAAAAGTTAAAACCCAAATTTAAAAATATGATTCGAATTCAAAATTACTCGAACAGAAACTCGAAAAATACTCTTTTACCATCTCTAAATATTACAAGACTGGCAGATGAATTTTTTGAACTAAAAATACAACCATGGCATAAACAAAAGATTGTCTGAGGTTTAATATTAATTCAACAATCATCCTTTTTGGGATGATAAATTTCCAACAGTTTCTTCTAGTTAAAACAAGGAATCTTTTTATCCTAAACAGTGCCAACTTGTCCGAGACAAGCTGTCATTTGATCTCAATATCTAGATCTAATTCCTACTCAGGAAACCAAGCAAAGCATCAATATTTTGCTTAAATTGTCAGATTATTATTATTATTATTATTATTATTATTATTATTATTATTATTATTATTATTATTATTATTATTTAGCACCAGATTTTGCATAGATTTTACAATATCATCCTTAAAGTAATAGAACAGTAGATTAAGTCTCAAGTTTTGTAAGAAAAATGTTGAGTTGACCTATCACATAATCATGTGCTTTGCACTGAGAAATCATTTAAACAAAACATGAACTCCCCCACATCCATACACTTTTGAATGTTTTGTAAATGTCAAGAATTTTGGTTGGTTTTATTGATCTTAGTGTATTTTGTTTGAATTTGAACTCGCGAATGATTCGTATGATCGAATTAAACTGGTTGAGAATTTAAACTTTGTTCGAAAGAAGTAAAAAGAGAATTAGTGGTGAGAAACTTATGATATGCTTAGAGCCTAGAGGAGAACTCAATTGGGTAGACCGGCTAACGGACAATGATAGACCCGAAATTTTATGTAAAGGGTATAAATTATCAAAAAGTTGTATTAAAAATATAAAGGGTGTAAAATTATGAGAGTTCTAGGTCTGTCCTGCAGCGATCCTGAATCCATACATATTAACAGACTTAGATGGAGAATGTTGAGTCTAGGTTTAACGGATTGACACCTATTGATTTGTTAGCCCGATGAATAGGTTTGTGTGTTAGATAATGAACTTGACTAGTAAAATCAATAAATTTGACCGTAATCTTATTAGAATGATCATCATCCGGAGGATAGGTGAGTTACGCTCTAGATAGACATTTGTGGCTTCCTATGAAAATTTTCGAAGAATTTTAATACGAAATATTTGAAGGTGGGAAGAATTAAAGCCCGAAAATATCTTTTAAGACGTCGAAATAAGCAATTACTGAAAGTTATAGGTATAACAAAACTCAAAATCTATCACCTAAATTTAGTTAAGCAAACCCTACATTTTCACATTAAAAAGTCCAATAATATCTTTTGAGATGTTGAGAAGCGATTATCGAAAACTATAGGTATAACAAAACTCAAAATATATTGCCTGAATTTAGTGAAGCAAACCCTACATTTCCACATTAAGAAGTCGGATAATATCTTTTGAGACGTCGAAAGAAGCGATTACTGAAAACTATAGGTATAACAAAACTCAAAATCTATTGCCTGAATTTAGTGAAGTAAACCCTACATTTCCACATTAAGAAGTCGGATAATATCTTTTGAGACGTCAAAAGAAGCGATTACTGGAAATTATAGGTATAACAAAACTCAAAATCTATCGCCTAAATTTAGTGAAACAAACCCTATATTTCCACATTAAAAAGTCCGATAATATCTTTTGAGACGTTGAAAGAAGCGATCACCTGAAACTATAAGTATCGCCTGAATTTAGTGAAGCAAACTTTACATTTCCACATTAGGAACATACATGACACCCCACAGTCCCATTTGAATTACATTCAGAAACATCTATCCATCAGTTGTAATCATGATTTTCATCAAGGTTTCTGCAAAGTAAACCACAGATGATGAAGGGTTTCTTTTAAATGATGTAATGACAAGCTAAGAAGCATTTGATTTGTTGAATGATAGGGTGGGGGAAGAAGTACAGGATGACAGTAAAGTCACATGGATAGCCTACAGAAGAGGGGCACAGTTAGATACTTTCTCTTGTCAGATAAACATATATGTGTATACATATCAATGTCCCCCTTCTAAAACCAAAGCAATGTCCATGTCCTAACCCTCTCCATTTGTTTTCTTTCTTTTCCCATCTCCTTGGCTGCTTCCCCCTTGGAATGTGTGCTCAGAATCTTCCACCATATTTCCTTTTACTGATTTTGATTTTCGATTAATTCGTGACACTAACTTAATCGAATTCGAATTAAGTTGTATGCATATTAAAAAATGGGAATCCCTTTCTTTTTCATGGCCTACCATGACAGAGCTGGAAAACCACTCAGTAGCACATGTAAGCTGAATTATTATTATTTTTCTGTTTACTATATGATCCAACTTAGCAAAAAATATATCAGAATTTACTAAAGTTATGGGAAGAAATAAAATGTATTATTCAGATTTCAGAGCCAACCAACTCTCTCCATATGGATTCTTCTGATATGTGGATGCAAATATGTCCAATTCTATACACCAAATCTACAGCCAAAAAATCCTAGCTTTTCTTCTTTGTAATCAACTTGCTAACCCAAAAGCTGATGAAAATGCATGAATTTGGTGTTTTGATTTCAATGGAAGTTTTGCTGTTCGGACCATGGCCAGAACCCTTGTTGTTCATCGACTCCATTGAACATGTTGCAGAAGCTCTCTTCTTGAACCACTTGGTCGAGTTTCAGACATTGAAGGTCTGGTCTTGACGAGCCTTGGAGAAGCTGAGTCATGCTTGTTGGCCTTGGGAAAAGGTGTTTACCGCTCATCAGTGGTGTCCTGGAGATGTCCAGGTTGACATCACAACTGTTGTCGCTTCCGTTATGGCTCCATGAACCCTCGTTTTCTTTCTTGATGCTCATGATTTCACTAGAATCTTTGGTTCTCAAAGCCAACAACTACAGCAGGAAGAAGATCAGTAAATAATCAAACAAACTTATATTCCTAAGAGTTGATGCTTTCTGACACTGACAACATTAAAATAAAGTATTTCGATGACTTTTATGAAGATTTTTAATGTTGGATCAAAATCCTCGTACAAAACCTAAGATAATTTACCAACGATTCGATCTAAGTGGTAACCAATTTAGTATCGGTTAAGCAGGTCACGAATTCAACCAAAACTAGGTTTGTTATACAGAACCTAAGATGATTTACTAACGGTAAAAGGATCGATCTAATTGGTAATCAGTTTAATATTACTTAAGTATGTCTGAGTGAAGCTTGTGTAAGTAAAAAATCTCGGCTCGAAGACACACCTACCAAACTCAGGTGTATGTGTGATAGAGAACCTAAGATGATTAGGGCATGGAACAGAACGTACCTCAGCATTGAGTTTCTTGTTTTGAGCTTGGAGGACATCATTGTCAGCCTTGAGAGCTTCAAACTGTTTCTTCAAGGCATCATAATCTTTCTCCAGTTGCTTGGTTTTCCACCTAGCCCTCCTGTTTTGGAACCAAATGGCAATCTGTCTCGGTTGCAGCCCCAAGGCCTTAGCCAGCTGCACTTTCCTCTCTGGTTCAAGCTTGTTCCCCAACTCAAAACTCTTCTCCAGTGCCTTCACTTGTTCAAGATTCAGCCTCTTCTTCTTCTCCCCTAGATTCGATCCATCATCAGACAACTCATCATCTCCATGCACTTCCTCCGACTTGTCCACACCAGAGAATGACACTGATCTCTTCATCATAAACGGTACACCGCCACCGCCACCGCCACCTATAGGTCAAAACAAACAGAAAAACACTCATCAGACATCACAAAGAAGATAAAATAAGAGAGAAAGAGAGAGGAA
Organism: Abelmoschus esculentus; assembly: GCA_035048815.1. Taxonomy (NCBI): domain Eukaryota; kingdom Viridiplantae; phylum Streptophyta; class Magnoliopsida; order Malvales; family Malvaceae; genus Abelmoschus; species Abelmoschus esculentus. Next base: position 1,409,319 of record JAUCBN010000026.1, on the reverse strand, counting down.
GATACCATGAAAGAGCTGAGGAGGGCAAGGGAGGAAATTGAGGGAAGTAGGTGAAGAGAGATGGTCATTGTGGTGATCACCATGGTGTTGGAACATGAAAGCATGAGGGGGGAAAGCCATTGGAAAGAAATAAAGGATAAAGATTTCAATGATTCATGAACCTGAGGAGAGGAGAATGGATTATAAGGACTGAGCTCTCAAATAAGTGTCTGATGGATTGAGAGGTTATAGGAAGAAGACATGGGAGGGAGGGGTGGTGATGGGGTTCGGAGACTGGATGACAGCGATTTTTAGGTTGACAGTGAGAGAGAGAGAGAGAGGAACATGCACACAGTAAACGAAAGGTTGTGCATTTCTCTCTCCCTCTCTCTACACATGCTTCTTTATATTACATACAAATTCCTCATTCAGACAGTTTAACTGTTTAACAGTTTAAGTCTAGCTTGTTCTTCCATTAAATTCATATAGGGGTAGTAAATTTGTTTGGATTTATATGGTACAAAATTTAGAATAAAAATTATTTGTTTATTTTTGAATTTTAATATTTATAATTAAAGTTTAAGGTTGGAATTTAAAAATTTAATAATAGGATTTAAAATTTATTTTTATTGGAAATATAAAAAATTAAAAAAAATAGAAATTGTGAGTTAAAATTTAAGTTAGTGTTTACGGGTTTATTGTGTAGGGGTAGAATTTAAGGTTAATGGTTAAAATTTAAGATTTAGGGTTTAAGAGTTATGATTTTAGGGTTTAAGATTTATGTTTTAAATTTTATAAAAAGATTATATAATTTTTTACATAATTTATATATTAAAATATAATTTATAATTTATTATTGTTTATATTTCTAAAAAAACTATATAAATCATCTTATCAACGGTGTTAGATGAAATATTTTTATATTTTTAAACTAATTCAATATTTTTTCTTTACCATTTTTGACTTATTTTTTTAACCTAATTAATAGTTTTAAAATTTTATATTTTTATAAAAACATATATATTTCTATACATGCAATTGAAAATTATTTAAACTACATAATTTTTTAGGGTTTATAGATTTATTTTACGGTTTAAAGTTTTAAGATTTTAGAATTTAATTTTTAAAGAATATATATATATATATATATATGTTTGTATAAGTTTTTTAAGGAAAATTATTTGATATACAAGTTTTCTATATTTTGTTTTACATTCTTATTATTTTGGGTTTAGAGATATAATTTTTCGGGTTTAATGATAAATTTAGGGTTTATGATTTTAGGGTTAAGAATAAACATCATCAACACTTAAAACATGACGATAGTAGGGGTAAATATTCTATTGAGTTAAATTAAAAAAATGATTTAATCGAGTTAAAGAGTCATCTTTTATCATTTAAATTTTATTTAAATTATTTTAGTAGAGACAAATTGTAGTGTTATTTAATAAATCAAATATTGTCTAAAATTATATAATATTTTATAATATTATTTCTTTAAAAGAAAGGATTTTGAGGAGAGAAAATATTGATGAGAGTATAAAAAAATCATATAATTAATGGAAATAAAGAATTTGCAAAGTTGTAATCAAAGAACTAAATTGAATAAAATACAAAATTGATAGACTGAATCACAAAAAGTGAATTTATTTTAAAAAATATAATTAAAATTACATATGTATTTTAGTTATTCAAGTCTTATTTTATCATTCATTTTTTATTTAAATTTTTTCAACTCAAAGTTTATAAAATTATTCTGAACTCAACAATTCATTTTTTTAAAAAAAATTTAATCAGATTTTATAAATTAAAATTTTATAAATTATAAATAAATACAATAAAAAATGAATGTTAAAATTATAATTTAGATCACAAATGTACCTTTTAAAACATAAAAACTAAAAATTTTAACTTTTATGTTTGTATTGAAAAATATTTTTCGAATATAATTTTTTTAAACACTAATTATTTAACATTTGACATGATTGAATCGACTTAAAAATCTGAGTGAAATCAATTTAAGACTGAATTGATTGTGACTCGAAGTGATGATCACTCAAATTTGATCAAGTATGACCTGATGTTGACCCGTACTGAGTTGGACCCAATAGTTTTGGATTTGAATTTGACATGTATCGACCGACTATGAACTTGAACCTAAAATTAACTTGATACATACGTGATATAACTCGACTTGAAACGACCTAATATCCGATTTTACTTGACTTATTGATCTGACCTATAAATAATCGTACATGTTAATTGACCCTACCCGTAAATGAGTTGAATAAGTAATTCTCATTTCGTTAGATAATTCAATCATGATCCGATTTCAATAATAATCTTATCCGAACATAACCCGAACCTAATAAAGATTTGATATAAACATCACCTAAAACTGATATTACTCTAATACAATTTAATTTGATATCTAAAATGACCGACCTGAACTTCATTTGGACTTGGTTAAGAATGACCCAGATTCTATTCGAACGTGGACTATCCTAATAATTAACCGAATCATACTCCAATTGTTTTGAATCGATCTGATATTGACCCGACTTGACCCGAATTTGAATTCAGATTGATCCAACTTTAACTCAAATAGGGATCAATCTTCTTCTTGACTCGAATCAAACTATTAATTTAACCGAAATAACTCTATCTTATTCTTACTCGACCTAAAACTCATCTGAATATGGATATAATAATTATATTTATAGTTTCATTCAAACTTCAATTAATGAGACAAATTAAATAAATAACTTGATTTCTATGATATGTATAACTATATATTATATTATTTAATAATTAGATCCGAAATCGATCCCAATCCATACCATATGATTGTATCAGTTGTCAGTGTAGTAGAAGTTGCAGTGTCACATTAGTTGTAACCAAAGGTGTGAAATCAATGGCCAAAGTCTCAATAGGCATATGGTAGTTGATTAATGGACAAAAATACAAACAATTGGAGGTTAAAAAATATAAAAATAATCAAATAAAATTAAATTAAATAAAATTTTTTATTATTTATTACACACCAAGATTGCCTTTATGTCATCTCTCATTGAACCCACCACAAAAAGAAATGTTTGTAATAAGAACAATCAAATTTCAATTCCAATTTATGGGGAAAATTTATTAAATCATCAATCATTCAAACATTCTCTCATGTAATAGTAACTCATCGATGTGAAATTTTTTCTCTCGATTCTTTAAGATTTTTTTTAATTCATTCAGATTAACTTTAATCGTATATCTGATTTTGATAGGTGAAATTTTTAACGGAATGTTTTATATATACAAAATCTCGAATTTATACATATTTAAACGATACCAAACTACTTATCATTTGGACCAACATCGTTAATAATGTGAATTTCAATTTTTTTTAATCTAAAAATGGTACAATTTGAAGGATTAATCTACTTTAATTTGTTTATTTAATCACTAAACAAAAAATTAATTAGTTTATTTAAGTTATTTTTAATTAAATTATCGATCGTTAACTGTTAATAAAATTATTGATATAATAATTAAGTAAATATATATTATATTAACTTAATCCTATTTTAATTATAAATAAATTATATCATTTAAGTTCAATATTTGTTTTAATTATAAATAGTTTATGCAAGAATTTTTAAAGAAAAACATGAAAAAGGATGAGATTCGAGAGAAGAGATTATACCATGAACTCTCGAACACGTCATTTATAATTTATGTAATCAAATTCGTTTATCGTTAAGTAATCGTCTGATAACTATTCACTCAATTATTACATGTAAGAAAGAGGTGATAATTTATCTTAAAAAATATGAGATTGATAAATTTAATTGATTAAAATCATAAATAACGTGATAAAAATAGTTCATAATATAATTTCTCGTTCAAGAGGGTTCTAACTTGAGATTTCGGAGACGTGGGAAAAACATGCAATCATTGGACTAAAGAAGATAACTGTTTCGAAGTAAGTTAGAATTTATATTCTATAAAGATACAAGATCAAGTTGTACAACATAAAATTTTTTAAATTTTATATTTTTAAATTGTTAGATGATTAAAATAGATGATTCAAGTTAATTTCTTTTCAAGTGATAATCTTCACATAATCAAATGTTAATTCAAATCATCTATCTTAATCATTTAATAATCCAAAAAATACATAAAACTTAAAAAATTTACCGTATAATTTAATTTTTTAGTGTTATCGCATTTGACCGATTGAATTTAAATCTATTAATACGTAAAAACATAAATTTAAATATATATATAAACATTTAATATTTTTTATTTATAAATGAATATAATATATAAAAGGAATTGGATTTGAATTTTATGTCCGAAATACGTGGTTTTAATTTTTCTAACAATCACTGTTGTGTTTCACTGGCCACGTGTGTGAAGAGGAAACTTGTCGACATGAAGAGTGAGAATCCAAGGAAAGAAAATAATAAAGAAAATGCAGTCCTATTTTCTGGCTTATTCCAGAAATATTGATGTAGGCTGGATTTTACTTTATAAAATGTTGAGAATTTTAATTTAATTATATACTAAGATTCATTTATTCTGGGATTAATGTCAAAACAAAGGGATTAAATGAATGTGAAAAACACAAGTTAAAAGTGTAGGAGCTTGACTTACTACAAAACATAAAACAAGGTTTTAGATTTTTGTCGATGTTGACATGGAGAGATGAACTAAAATAGTTGGAAGAGTAAACTTGACTTAAATCTTCTTTTTAATAAGGTGTATTATGTTTATTTTTAAATATTTATTTTTTATTAAAGATGTGAATATTTATAGTTTTTTAATATTATTGAAGATTGAATAATGTCAGGTCTGATGATGATTTATAGATAAATGAAAAAAATATTTAAATTTTGAGTATTAGACCTTATATATTGAGCACGTAAATATTGTACAGATATGTCTGGTTATGCGCAGGACGGATTTAAAATTTTATACACGCAAAGTGTAAATCATAAGAAGATATATTAAAAATATAAGAGTTACAAAATTATAAATTTTAAAAGGTGTAGAATTAGATTACAAATAAAAAATATATAAAATATAAAAAATTAAAATTTTTAAGAGATACAATCGCACTATACAGATCTATCCCGAATATGTTTCAAAATTTAACTTAAAATCTCAAAATTCAGACGACCTTAATCATATCAACAAACAAAGTTCTCATTGACTTTTCTTACTTTAATGTCTGGGTTTGAGAATTGTCCAAAAAAAACATGTTGTAAAGCTAACTAAGCACAAAACTGGTTGAGAAAATGAGATTCCCCATTAATCATAAAGTGAAACATTTGCACGTTTGGGCATCCAACCTGTGCTTAATGCTGCTTCTTTAAGCTTATCAGTTACATATATATAAACATTTATATACATACAAAAGTATATCTTAAATATCATTTTATATATAAAATCGATTTAAAAAATAATATTTTTTAAATTTAATTCAATTAAATTTGAATCTTAATTTTATAAGTTTGATTCGAATTTAGAATTTTTTAAACAAAATTTTAGTTTTAAAATTAGAATTGGAATAACTTAATTTTTTTAATAATTAGCATGTTAATTTTAAAGTTCGAGTCGAGTCTTACAACTTTAATAGATATATGTATATCATATATATTGTATATAGTTATAAAAGTTATTTAAATCAATTATTATCATAACATTACAAATATTTATTGATGAGAATACTATTAAGAAAGATAACTTTTTATAATAACGGTGTGATTTTTCATTAGCTTGACAGTTGGATATACCAGCTCAGCTTTTTTTAGAAACAAATTCTTAACAGATTATTAATCATTTTACTGGGTTAATATTCAATATCCACCCAATTTTTTTCCCTTTAAAGCTTCCTCGTAAGAAACTACATTGATTTTCTATCTAAACTCAGTAAAATAAACAGTTGACAAGGCCTTTGTAAACTCATCAATCACTTGATGTGCTACAGGTACATAATTGATCAACACCACTTTCTTCGAGACCTTTTCACGAATAAAATACACATCTAGATCTATGTGTTTTGTTGTTGCATGATAAACTAGATTCGTACTCATAAAAACTGTACTAGTACTGTCACTCCAGAGAACTAGAACTTCTTCTAGTATCAGTCCAATTTCAGCTAACAAAGATTTTAATCATATAATTTCTGAAACCAATCAACAATACTCTTATATTCAGTTTTTATTGTTGATCTAGAAACACTCTTCTGCTTCTTTGAGCTCCACGTTACAAGATAACTTTCCAAGTATACACACCCTCCAGAAATTGATCTTCTGTAATCAATGCAACTGTCCTAATCTGCATCAGCAAATGCTACCAGATTTGGTTTCTGATTCTCAGATCAGAACAACGTAGTTTATCTCGAATTTCGTAAATTCGATTAATTTTTAAATAAAATTTGAATTATAAAATAGAACTCGTAAACTAAATTCACTTAATTTTTTACTCGATTAGATCGAATATAATACAAATATGGTTAAATTATAAAACTTAAAAAGGGGGAAAGAAGTTTTAGTATAACATGGGTCATCAACTCCATTGATGGAGAAATCATTTGTTGGCCTTCACTTCTCCCATGTTAACTTTTATGTGTATCTAACTCTAGGGCTACCCACCCCAATCTCATAAATCCTACATGCTCATTTAAGTGTGGTGTTAGGGATTATTACTAGCAGAGAACTAGAATTCAACGTTGAAAGAAACAAAAATCTTACTTATTAACATTAAAATAAAAAATATAATTATATCCAAAAAAATTAAGAGGGGTAACAATCCCTTTCATACGTTATATAGTTCTGTCTCTAATTATTTTCCTTATAATTCAATTATAAACACTAATATACTAATACCTATAAAATCTCAACATAAAATATAAGAATTATTTATCTAAAGTGTATCCGAATATTTTTTTTTCATTTAAAAGAAAAGTGGATCCTACAATGTAAGGTATAATGTGACCTACAACAAGCCTTTCACATGGTTATTTTATTATGAAATATGAGGGGTATCCCTTTGGAATAGGGTGGATCCATGTTATTCCTTGTTGCCTCTCCTCAATATCTCTAGTAAACAAATACCAAGCACACTGAATCTTCTCCACATGCCTTCCTCTTCCCATGTGCTTGGCTTCCTCCCTTCTCTCTTTATCATGGGGTTTTATTATTATTTAATTAAAAAAATCTTTTATTTTATATTAAGTGCTTCTTATTCTTTCATTCTTCAACCCTACAAATATTTTTAATGTTATTTCTATAAAAATATTTTATTTTATTTTAATATAATAGGAGACCCACCAACCAACTATGCTAGAGTTCTTATCATTGAAGTTTTCTCCTCATCCAATATATACGAGGAATAAAACTCGAATCGAATTAAAATAATTTTTTTAATTTAACTCGAATTGTTATTTTATACACTCTATATGATTTTTTAAAATAAAGTTGAGTTATAAACAAGAACTTAAATAACTTGAAATTTTTAATAATTACTGCATTGATTTTTTAAGTTCGAGTTGAAACCTTTAATTATATCTGATATACATATATTTTATTCTTTTATAAAATCACATTGTATTCTTTTTCTCCAACTTAGGTTTAGAAAAGTTCTTAATACGATACGATAAAAACATGCAAAAATATGAATATATATATAACGCATATGGTTAATTATAAAAAATTATTTAAATTAAAATTAATTAGTATCGTAACAATACAAATATTTATAATTCAATTTGAACAGAAATTTGAATAATTCGACTCATCTTGGTTCAACTCGAATTTCATAAACTCTATTCAAATAAAAAAATCAAATAAACATTGAGTTATACAACAAAACTCGTCAATTTAATAAATTTAATTTTTTATTCAACTCAATCGAATATTTACCCTGATATATATCCTTTAGTGTTTTGAATATCATGTTCCATGAAAGGTATCAACTAGCTATTAGGGTTCATGCATGAATTTCAAATTTTCTATATATTGTATTATAAGTTTTCTTTGTATTTTATTTACTATGGATAGATATGGGATAAGTTTCTTTCTATGCATTATTATATTTTTAGCTCTAGACCTAAAAGTTGAAGCATCTAAGTAGCTTGGGCTATGTATTCTTTCAATCATTGACCTGACCTAAAACTGCTCATCAATCATGGTGTTTGCAATGTGTCATGAAATTTATAGGCATACATAGCTTTGTGGCTATGGAGGAAGACAAATGGGGATTTATATATTAAAAAAAATAATAAAAAAATTATTTTATTGTGTTTAAAGGGTCAAACCAGTTTTTTTCGGTTAAAAAAATTTAAAAACGATTAAAATACCATTTGACATTGATCGCTAGTATCTATTTTAGAATATAATTTTTATAATTTGATATTGATCGTTCAATTACTTTATTAAGATCAATGTTATTCGAAGTCGTGACTTTTAGGAACAATAAATTTTCCTTTAAACACTTAAGCTAAAAGGCTCGTGCATACCATTTGTTATTTTTTTTTGTTTAAGATGTGTCGGATTAGAATTTTGCACGACTTATCAACTATGGGTTATTTTTTTTTAATTATAGGTATATGATTTATTAGTAAAATAATTTAAATTAGATATTGTTGAAGTTTTAATAGATAAGACGTTAGGTTAAATCTTGAAGTTATAATAGAATAAATTTAATTAAAAGATTTATCTTTATAAAAGAATTTTATGAAACTTAATTTTGTTGGTCGATAAATCGTATACGTAGTGATGGAGTAAAGATTTGTGGTTGAGGGGACAAGATATAAATGTTTAAAATAGGGATAAATTTATAAAAATCAATTTTAAAAAAAATTAAATAGAAAAATAAAAATAAAAAAATTTCGAGGGTGAAAGGGACGATAGTTCATTCCCACCCCATATAGTTTCGTCCGTGCGTATACGGATAATTATATAAAAATGTTGCATGACTTGATTTAGAAATTTCAATTATTACATGAGTAAGAATGCATCATGCAAAAGATCTTAATTTCTTTTTACATTTTATGTATACATAATTATAGAAAATCTTTTATTTTTTTTGTTTAAATATTTTTTAGAATTATGATTAGAGTAGGTATTTGATCGAATCGAGTCGAATTAAAAAATTTTAAGTTATTCGAGTTGACGAGTCATATTTTACAACTCAAACTTTATTTGAATTTTTTTTATTTAAGTTGAGTTTAAGATATTCGAGTCGAGACGAGTTTTCGATTTCTTATAAATATTTAATTCTAACTATTTGTCATGTTATAGTATGAATTGATTTTAATTTAAACGACTTTCTCTGATCATATATGTAGAACTAATGTTTTGATATAATAATTGAAAAATAATTTTAGACTAATTTGAAAATATTTCAAAAATGGTTCTTATGTCCAAACTATTTGAAAATATATTTAAGATATTTTTGAGTGTTTTTAAATATGTTTTAAATGATTTAAAGAAACCAAATAAGTGTTTTTAACCCAGGTGTTTCGAACCACCCTTAAGGTGTTTCGATACCTGTTCTTCAATACCATGGTTTCAAAGGCAAAACCACAGTGGTATCGATACCTTTTTGCCACTGTGATGCTCTGTTTCGAACCCTGTTTCGAAACACCACAAGCAGTTTCGAACCCTGTTTCGAAACACCCCCAACGGTCAAAACGATTTTATAAAAAACCCCAACGGCTAGGAGCGGTATCGATACTGGTATCGATACTTGTTCATAAATGCAGGTCAACGGCTATTTCCCAAAGCAGCTGTTTCGAACCATGGTTCGATACCGCCTGCACCAGAAGAGGAAATAGGCCTTGTAATCAGCTCCAAACGGCTCCAAACCAATCCCAACGGTCACCAACAGCGAGAAGCTCATTTGGGATGATAAAAGGAAGCCTCAAGCATCAAGAGAAGACTAATGCTTCACTTGTAACAACATTATGATCAAGAAATTGTCTTAGTGCTTAATTTCCTATTATTTGGGTAGACAAACACTTGTGAGCTTAATTGTCAATATATGCTCAAGTGTAATTAGGAATTGGGTGAGTGCTTAGATTGTAAAAATTAGCCTTATTAGAAGGATTAAACAAGTTTGTTAAGTTTTCTCTTTGTTGAGTGAATTCCCAAAGTTCGGGTTGTGAACTTTGGATGCTAGATTCGGGTTTGAGTCTAGGATTGTAAGGTTATCCCTTTGGCCTTCAAAAGGAAGAGATTCTTAGTGAATTTGGAAAATCCTTAGTGGGAAGCTAAGGTAGTGGATGTAGGCGAGGCCGAACCACTATAAATCCTTGTGTCATTGTCTATATTTTTGCTTCCACACATATCCACCCAAATTGGCCAATTCTCCATCACTTGGCAAGTAAATTCGGTTGTGCATCGAGCAACTCCAAATCTAACAATATATATATTATATATATATATATATTTCTTTATATATTTTTTCATATGTGATAATATTTATTAATATTTTTATATATCGATATATTTATATCATAAAAAATTGAGAGACTCATCTTATATAAAAACAAATCTTTTAAGTACTAAAAATTTCGAGTTATTCGAATTTTTATTTCATGACTTGAATTTTATTTGAATTTTTTCGAGTTGAGTATTTTCGACTCGATTCAAATCAAATAAAAACGAAATAAGGATAAATATATTCGATGTTTATAAAATAATAATGATATTCAACGTTATAAATTCATCATAAAACCTGACGACGGGTGACGGAGCAAAATATATAAAATATTAAACATCGATAAACTTAATAATATTTATTTCATCTTAATTTATCTCGTCCCGATCCGACCCGTTCCATTAACGAACCACATGTTCATATTCAACTTTTTAATCTATCTATGAAGCATAAAAGGCTGTGTTTTCCTACCAAGTATTTTGGGCTGAAGAAGAATTAATCACATGTCTTCAATATTTAGTATTTTGGCCTATAAAGAAAATAAAATATCCACATTAACAATACCTAATCATATAACCCAATAAGTGGTCCGATATAAATACGGATAATGTTTATTTTAAAAGATTTATATTTAATTATTTTTTATAATATGTATATATTATCGAAGCGAAGAAAATGTATAAACAGATACTCGTATAATCGAATCCAGCAAAGTTGAAGCACAAAAAATTCTTCAAAGCTAAAATTTGGAGTTTGGTTGAGTTTTATTTTTAAAATTTGAACTTCGATTAAAATAAAATTGAGTTGTTTAAGCTCGTTCGGTTATATTTATTTAAAATATTTAAATGATATTATGATAAATTTTGTTATTAATATTTATATAATTTATCAATTTAATATTTGTTATTTCTTTAACTAAATTTGTCAGTCAACCTTTAAAAAATCATATGATCAAAAAAATAAGGGTAAAATATATCAATAATCAATAAATCATTTTAAAATAAAAATATCGTTAAATATTTTAAAAATTACATAATGAGCAATACATTTTAGTTTTTATTATAAAAGGTCACTAAGCAATTACCCATCGTTAAGTGAATGATGCAATAGTTATTCTAGTAACTTACATATTACCCAATTAATAATAATTAAGGCTCAATGATCATTTTATAATAAAAATTAAAGTTAAATGTTTGTTTTATAATATTAAAACTTTGATGTTCATTTTATATATTTTTAAATAATTTATTTACTATTTATATACTTTACCCAGAAATTAAAATTCTAATATCATATTTGTGAACAAATAATCGAACCATTAGTTTTAAAAATTGAGTGGGCTCTACTTCACTCCACCAAGTTAATGGGCCAACATCAAGAGCCCATTTCCTTTCATGACCACAAAGAATTCATAATTCTTAGCCGACCAGAGGTCAACACGATATTTTTAAACTCGAACTCGAAATTTACTTGATAATTTTTTGTTTTAATTTTTTTATTAAGTTAACGAGTTAAAATATATCGTGAGTTATTCTAGTTTGATTTAATAAATATTCGATTTAAGTGAACTTAACTCAATTTTGTAACGAATTATGAAAAATATTTGATATCCGATCGAAAAGCTCGTGATCAACTTGAACAAGTATTATATTATATTTTAGAGTGAACTTTCGTTTTTCAAAAATAAAATATGACATACATTTGTATTATAATGTTTTTGTTGTTAAAGTGAAAAAATATATGTTGTTTTATAAATGTAGTATAAGTTTTTTTTTTCTGTATTTATGGTACAAGCTTGAGCTGAGTACTATTTTTTTATTTTGAATTTGACAATTTTGAGTTTACGAGTTTTTGAATTAAATCAAATTTGATTTTGAATGTTTTCAGTTCAATAATCGAGTTTCACTCATTTCATTTATGTCCCTATTTTATGTATGACACTTTGATATTATGATATCTAACATAATCTCATTGTACATCGTAACTAATGTAAAAAAAATAAGGATCAAATTTAAAAATCGAGTTTAAAAACAAGTTTTGGTCATTAAACTTCTTCTTTTTTTCAACTTAGTCCCTAAACCTTATTTTGAACCACATTAGTCCTTGATCTTTATTTTGATCCAAATTTTTGTATTTTATTTATGTATGTGGGTGGGTGCAATGTATGTATATGATTAGTGGAAACCATGAACGTATACTAAAAGCAACCACCAGACATTCCACCCAAGAAGTCAGAGATAATAAACTAATGAAAAATATATATTTTTTATAAATCGAACTTTATTAGTTTAAGAAATCGTCATACAATAAATGTATTAGGTATATACTCTTAATCTTTTATACAAATATACTCTCTAACAAAATCAATATATTTTTTTTTTGATTCAGCTACAATGGTTATTGTTGTCACTGATTTTTGGTTCAAATCAAAAAAAATATAAAAATGAAAAGTTGATCAAAATCAAATTAAAGAAGGACAACAATTTGAACAGATTTGAAGAGAAAAGAGAAGGAAAGGAAAGAAATCAAAGGTTCAAAGCTTGGTTCGAACATGGAAGGAAAAAGGGTAGATTCAACCTCGAATTTGGACAAGAATTAAGAAGAAATCAGCCCCAAATCACTTCCAATTTTTCATCAATTGGAAAGGGAAAGAATCACACATATTTGGAATTTTTTTTATTCAAAATTTCTTGTATTTAGGGTAGAATTCCACTATAAAAATCCCCTCCGATCACTTGTAATTCATGCACCAAAAACACACCACGACCACCACAATCCTTCTTCAACTCTTGTAATTCTTCTTTTCTCCCACCACCCTCATTTTGTATTAGAATTTTCGTGGAATACAAGAAGCAAATCGTTTTTAGGTATCTTACTTTTAATTTTTCATTGTTCATTTATTTCTTTTATTTCGAATATAATTAGAGTAATTCTGACCTTTTTTTCCTCTTTTTAGTTATAAAAAAACATTATTCTTATTTTTTTCTTATGAACATGGACGAACAAGAAATGAGAATTGTAAAAATGTATGTATGATCTTTATTTTAAAATTAAAACTGATAAATGGTGTTTTTTGTCTTTATACTTATATCAGATAAAATTAGTTATTTAATTAAATTTATTTTTTTTATTAATTATGTTAAACTTTTTTAAAGTTAGTAATTATTATTTGAATTCAATCTTTTATTCTTTTTTAATTTTGTCATTAACCTCATTTCATTGTAAATTTTAATTTATTAAGTTAATTTTGTCATGTAAAGTATAAGTTACTTTTTTAAACATTATCTTTTTTTGTTAATTTGATAGAATCTAGAATTATTTTCTTAGCTTAAATAAAATCTTAGGGATAGGTTCTTATTTACCTTAGTTAGAACCTTGTAAATATGGTAGATAAAACTTTTCACTGCAATTAATAAATTACACTAAATTAAACTTTAACGTCAATAGGTAAAATTCACTTAGATATTTTTTTAGGTAATAATCACTAACTTAGAATAAAACTCTCAACACACTTAATTTTCTTTGCTTTTGTGATTAAAAAGTGGAACTTAATTAATGCGGTGTCTTACCAAAGGGAGGTAACGGGTTAGCGCCAAGAATGTTGGCGGTGATTAAAGTTTACTCTTCTGGCGGTGAGACCGTTAAGATAAAATCAAATTCATAAATGGACAATAATTTAAATTTTATACGAACTTGTAAATTCCCAAATTAAAATATTTTTGTAATCGACTAGGTACCAATTTTTGGGCGTTGTGGGGATGCTAACCCTTCCTCACGCGTAACCGACTCCTGAAAAAGAGGTTGCGACAGTTATAGTAGTATTTATTTCAGAGTATACTCTCAACCTTTTAAACCTTGATCGCTCAATCATTGTGCTAACAACACTGGTGTTCGAACCCGTGACCTCCAGGAACAACAACCGTTCCTTTTACCAATGAGGTTAGATGGTTCGTACACAAAATCAATATTTAAAAGCTATAGAACTATCTAGATTTTTTTAGGTTATTACATCCAGTGATTCTACCATGGATATCATTTTTTATACAAGTAGAAATATCGCAGGTTGACATCGGTTGTCTCTCACGACTCCTAAAATATTTAATTTTTAATATTTTATTTTAAGCTAAATAATTCTTTTATAGATGAAAATTATTAGTTAATTGATGACAAGCGACTTGTTTATATGACAGTGCTATCGCAGTGTACAATCATATAGGTTTATCATGTCATTTTAAGTTATTTATCGTTAATTGACTAATATTTTTCATCTGAAAAAATTATCTTAATCTAAAATAAATCATTAAAGAATTAAACTAATTAAAATATATATAAATTAAAATAATTATTTAATCAAATATTAGAGATATTTTTTAATAGTATGTCTGAATTTAATCCGCATATTACCTTATATTTTTTATATTAAAAAGATAATCTTAAAATTTATTCATTTATGTTATTGACTTTATTCACCCTAGTGACTGATCTGCACGCAAACTTGTACCCTTAACATCCAGGGTCCCGCATTTATGTTAATTATATTTTATATTAACAATTACCGATATAAAAAGTTAATAATCATATAAATTTTAATATATATATGTATTAATATGATACGATATAAATAATAATTTATATTAATCTTAAAAAGTTTAAAAGTTTATAGATCAATTTAAAAAGAGGGTTATAGTTTAGGATAAAATCGAAACATTCATAAGTTCATGGACTAATTTATAATAAAGCTATAGTTTGGGGTGGAATTAAAGTATTTTAAAATTTAAGGATTAATTTAAAATAAAATAATTAATTAGAGACGTATGATATAATTACACAATTTATCTAATATAAAAAATATTGAAATTATTTAAATAAAATATTAGATTAAAAGAATCGTCCCGTTATCGAACTTTCAACCAAAACTAGCAAAATTATTTAAAATTCCATTAAAACGTGACAGTGAAGCACTCAAAGGTATAAATGTAATTAAACTAATTATCTTTTTTTCAAAGCAAATAAACTGCCAACTACTTTTCATAAATAGGAAAACATTAATGTTAGGGTGCGGTAAACCGAAATCAATTTTGAAATCCGAAAAAATTAAATCGAAAAATTTAATTTAGAATTGAGTTTTTATTCTTTTAATAAAAATTAATTCGGTTACGGTTTATAATTTTAAAAAATATTGGTCAACCAAATTGACCGATTATATAATATATATTATATTATTTTAATATTTTATATTAAAAATTATGTTTTAATTTATTTTTTAAGTTTAGAAAATTAAAATTAAAATTTTATTTTATAAAATTTAAATGTTTAACTTGTTAATATTAAAAAAATATACTAATATCATGTGTTATTTTTAAAATTATATATTTTTCTACAATATTATTAAAATTTATATCGTTAATAAATAAAATAAAAAAATCATTACCCGAACCTATCCAAACCGAAGTTTTCGGTTAACCAGATAAACAATTAACCGATTGAATGGTTACAATTTAAAACTGAGAATTGAGTGACTCGAATTTACCGATTAATCAAAATAATTTACTAATGGTTAACCGAACTCGGTTTTGTACACCCTAATTAATGTGATAATTAAGAAAAGATAATACCACATTTAGATTAATTAATTTTATCTAAAAATATTTACAATAAGTCTAATAATTAATTATTTATGTTCTAATAATTTATATAAAGTGAACGATGACTATAAATTTTAAAATCGTTATATATAAAAATAAGAATTAAAGTTTTAATGTTTAATTAAGATAAACACTTTTATTATTTTATATAAATCTCATAATTTAATTAACTAATTTTTAACTTAATACACCTACATCTTTATAAAAGTTAAGGACATGTCATGCTTCCAAGGGACAGCCATTGTTTAATGCAGTTTCTTTACTTTTTTTTAATTGTTTGTCATGTTTTACATGTGCCACCATTAGGACAATGAGAAGCTATACCATGTTATTGTAATAATCACGATAGTAATTTGTGCATGTTGATCGGAATTTTAGATTTTGAATTTTAAGGTGTAAAGTTTAAGATATATAATAAATAATATTATTGATGATGAAGAATAAATATCTTCGACACGAATATAAAATTATATATAACGATGATAGTTTATTGATAAAGTGATATTATTGTTGGGGAAATCGTGTTATTTCCCACACGAACGTAGCTTCAAATCTGATTTGAAATGTTAAGATTGAAACCACCAAAGTTTGCACAGCGGACGAACACGTCAAACTATTGAATATTGTTATACAAGGAAAACCCCAATAAGCAACCAAAAATAAATAATGGAGAGAACACAGAGAATTTACTAGGTTCGACAAATGTCTACTCCTTGGGCATCATCACCGGATGATAACTACACTATTACCAAAATGGTACAAACAAATGGAATTTTTAAGAATTCCTGAATACAACAAATGGGAGAAGAAAGAACCAAATAGGAGAGATGGTTAGGATTTTTTTGGATGATTTCAGATGAAAAGTTCACCCCTATTTATAGTTAAGCTCTAGGGATTAAAATTGTAAATATCCTAAAATTTAAGGACCAAACCGCAATTTCCCCACGTACCATTTAACATCAAATTAAATGGTTGTTTTTAATTCACACTAGACGGTAATGAAACATATACGTTTCAAGCCATATTAACAAATCTCCACATTGGCTTGAAATTCATCAAGCTTATCAAATCTTATTCAACTCTCTAAATAAAGTTATCTTCTATAGTACCCAAATACGCTCACGAGCGCCATACACCCGAAGGTGTTCAAACTTGTAGGATATTAATCAAGTTCAAACAATGACTGAACTTGATTGCTGTTACCACCTTGGTCAACATATCTGCAGGATTTTCTGCTGTTACAATCTTCTGAAGTAGAATCTTTCCTTCTTCAAAGATCTCCCGCACAAAGTGATACCTCACGTCGATGTGCTTAGTCCTTGAATGGTAGACTTGATTTTTTTGCTAAATGGATAGCACTCTGACTATCACAATAGAGTCTAATGTGACTTTGAACAACTCACAAGTCTTCCAACAATCCTTTAAGCCAAATCGCTTCTTTAACAGCCCCTGAAACTGCCATATACTCTGCCTCTGTAGTAGACAAAGCCATCGTAGACTGTAAAGTAGACCTCCAACTCACTGGAGCTTTTGCTAGAGTAAACAAATATCCAGTAGTTGATCGACGCTTATCCAAATCACCAGCATAGTCGGAATCAACATATTCAACCACAATCTGACAAAGTTCTTCATCCTGCTCAAACACTAAACCAACATCTACGGTTTGTTGGAGATACCGTAGAATCCATTTCACAGCTTGCCAATGTCCTTTTCTAGGATCATGCATATACTTGCTCACAACTCCAACTGCTTGTGAAATATCAAGCCACGTACACACCATCGTATACATCAAGCTCCCTACTGCATTAGCATATGGAACTTTTGCCATATATTCTCGCTCTTTATCAGTTTTAGGAGATAACTCAGAACTAAGTTTCAAATGAGAAGCGAGTGTGGGACTTA
Organism: Abelmoschus esculentus; assembly: GCA_035048815.1. NCBI lineage: Eukaryota > Viridiplantae > Streptophyta > Magnoliopsida > Malvales > Malvaceae > Abelmoschus > Abelmoschus esculentus. Next base: position 1,391,353 of record JAUCBN010000026.1, on the reverse strand, counting down.
CATGTTTTGTATTATCATTTATACCAAAACATTGTAATACCTTTTTCAAATATTGCTTCTGTGTTAAACAAAGTTTGCCTCTTCGTTTGTCTCTACTTATCTCCATACCGAGAATCTTCTTGGCCTCACCAAGATCTTTCATCTCAAACTCTTGATTCAACTGAGCCTTCAATCTGTCAATCTCTTGTTGACTCTTTGAAGCGATCAACATATCATCAACATACAAGAGAAGATAAATGAAAGAACCATCTTGTAGATTTCGCAAATACACACAATGATCATATTTGCTTCTTGTGTACCTCTTCCTCATCATAAAACTATCAAATCACTTGTACCACTGCCCCGGAGATTGCTTTAATCCATAAAGCGATTTGTTCAACTTGCAAACCTATTTCTCACCACTAGCATTCATGTATCCTTCTGGATGAGTCATATAGATCTCCTCTTCTAAATCATCATGCAAGAAAGTCGTCTTTACATCGAGTTGAGCTAGCTCTAAATTCAACTGTGCTACCAAGACCAATAATATTCTAATGGAGGAATGCTTCACAACAGGGGAAAATACTTCATTGTAGTCAATTCCTTCCTTCTGAGCGTAGCCTTTAGCTACCAATCTTGCCTTGTAGCGAATATCTTTCTTGCTAGGAGATTCATCTTTCTTAGAAAACACACACTTGCATTCAATTGCTCTTTTACCTTTCGGTAAATACGTCAAATCCCAGGTGCTGTTCTTCTGGAGAGATTGTATTTCTTCATCCATGACAATTTTCCACTTATCACTTTCTAAGCTTTGTATTGCTTCTTGATAAGTGATAGGGATACCATCATCAACAATTGGAAGGGCATAGGCCACCATATCTGTAAATTGAGCAGGTCTACGAATTTCTCTCTTTGGCCTTCTAACTGTAAATGGTTCTGGTGTCTTCAATGGTTCTTGGGTTTAAACATCATCATCTTCTGATTCTTCTATTGGAGTTAGAGAATCAGTAAAATCAATTACTGGGTTAATCACCATCCGTTGAAGCTTCACCTGTTTTGGAGGACACTTCACCTGTTGTCGAGTACTACCGTCTGAACAGCTCCATTTTTTACCTTCTTCAACATGACAGATTCATCAAAGGTAATATCTCTGCTACAAATTATCTTCTTTATCTCCAATCACCAAAGACGAAATCCCTTCACTCCATGGGTGATTCCCATAAAGAGAGCCTTCTTTGCTCTAGGATCAAGCTTTGACTCCTTCACATGATAGTATGCAGTGGATCCAAATACATGTAAAGAATCATAATCTGTAACAGTTTTTCTAGACCATACCTCCAATGATATTTTTCCTTCAATCGTTGATAACAATAGACGATTAATGACATGACCAGCATATGTCACAGCCTCAGCCCAAAATGATTTGTCCAACCCAGCATTGGACAACATACATCGAACTTTCTCAAGTAACGTTCGATTCATACGTTCTTCCACCCCATTCTGTTATGGTGTATGTCTAATAGTGAAGTGTCGAACAATACCAGACTCTTGGTAAATGTCAAAGAGCGGATCACTTCTATATCCCCTCCATTGTTCGTCCTAAGTCGTTTAATCCTGAGAACTTCATCTTTAGACTTCATTGTATACACCCAAACTCTTCTGAAAAAGTCATTAACAAAAGTTACAAAATAGTGTTTTCCTCCCAATGATGTTATTTTGGAAGGACCCCACATATCTAAGTGAACATAATCCAAAATAGCTTTCGTATTATGGATAGTAGTGTCGAATTTCAGTCTATTTTACTTTCCCAGAACACAATGCTCACAAAAGTTTAACTTACAAGCCTTTGTACCTTTCAACAATCCTTGCTTTGCAAGAATTTGCAAGAATTTCTCACCAGCATGTCCCAACCGCATATGCCATAACATAGCTGAATCCAATTTGTCACCCTTAGAAGCTCCTACTCTTGCTCCAATAACTGTACTACCTTGATAATAATCCAAGTTATTTTTCTTGATGCCCTTCATTATCACCAACGCACCAGATGTAACTTTTAAAATTCCATCTCTCATAGTAACAACTAAGCCTTTAGATTCCAAGGCTTCCAACGAGATGAGATTTTTCTTTAAACTGGACACATATCGAACATCAGTCAAAACTCTAGTTGATCCAACTTGATTCTTCAAACGAATTGAACCTATCTCAACAGTTTTATAGGCGTTGTCATTTCCTATATAAACTACTTCTTCATTTAGTTTTACTAAATTGGAGAACCACTCCCGGTTATGGGACATATGATAGGTGCAACCCGAATTCAATATCCACTAATCTGAATGGAAAGTTAATGGTGAAGCAACTAGTGATATTTCAGAGTCACTGTTATCATGCTCTGCAACACATGCATCTGGAGCAACTTTTCCTTTTCTCTTTAGCTTCAGACAATCTTTCTTCCAATGGATTTTCTCACGGCAAAAGGCACATTCATCTTTCTCAAGTCTGGACTTCGACTTTGATCTCCCTCTCCACTTTGATCTTTGGCTTTTCGAGTGACCTTTTGCCACCATGGCCTCCGCTATATTATTCTTATTCTCTATCTTGGTTTTCTTTCTGAGCTCGTAACTATACAAAGCAACAATTACATCTTTAAAGGACACTTCTTCCTTTCCATGAAGTAACGTTGTTTCAAAGTGCTCAAATTCATCTAGAAGTGATGACAACAACATTAAAGACAAGATCGAATCGTACCACACGTCATACGGTTGATTGTTTTCCAATCATTCTCCATCATATCTTCGGGTTTTTCTTCTTCAATGGAAACATCCAAACCTTGTTGGAATAAAGCATCTAGCACTTCACCTTGCCACATGCCAAAATGATCGGATCCATCAAACAGCTCCACTGAAAAGCTTGTATTGGACATCATTCTTCTTACCGGTACAATAAAAGAGCTTGATGCCTCATCTGACCCATCTTTTTCCATGACAACAAACAATATTCAATAACAAGAACCGGATACTGAGAATATTACACCAGGTAAGTTCCCAGGAAAGGGAGGTGAATCACACAAATTACTTAATACCAAGTCTTTCCTAGACAAAACTTTCATAGACATGCAATGTCACAATATCACAATTCTTTGTAGCAACCGAGATAACCTTCACCGAAGCTTTGATACCAATTGTTGGGGAAATCGGGTTATTTCCAATATGAATGTAGCTTCAAATCTAATTTGAAATGATCACCAAAGTTTGCACTGTAACGACCCGAATTCGGATTCGAGCATCGGGTTAATCCGAGAGTTATGAGTTTCGGTTTTGGTCTCAAGTTTAGTGGTTTTAGGCCTCGAGTTTGTGTTGTTGGGTCGATTGTTGGGTCTTTGACTTGTTTGGACTTGAGTGTTGTTGGGTTGAGAGTTGGGCCTTGGTTAGTGGGGGCATTTTTGTAAATGCACAAGTTGTATGAGATGGGTTTAGGGGGAGAGTTGGCCTGCAGTGAGATCATCATTTCTTCTCTTTTCTTCTCATCTCCTTCATCTTGGTAGCAAGAAAGAGGTAAATAAAGGTTGGATTTTTAGGGTTTTTACTTAGAATCTCGTTTGCGTATTAGAGAGGATGTTGTAGAGCACTAAAGGATCTATAAAATAAGGTAAGAATTGTTTGGTTTGGTAAAGATGAAGGTATGTGTGGGAAATTCGGGTTTTTGAGTTTGGGGAGTTCTTTCTCAGTTTTTAATCGAGTTTCAACTTAAGAAACCTTCCCTGAGTTGGGTTTAATAGTTGGTTTAACTCATTTCTTGTAGAAAAGGGAGTGAGAGCATCATCTCAAGGTTTAGACAAAGGAGAAAACTTGGGAGAGTGAGTTCGGGTTTGGTTGCTATGCTTGATGAGGTTGGTACTCCCAACACTTCTAATCTTTATGCATTTCATGGTAGATTACATTACATGTAAATTTTAGACATGATTGCTTGGTTTTGAGCTTTGGGTGCTTTAATGGTGAAATTCGTGTTAATGAGTTAAAAGACTGGAAAATGGTGTTAAAACACTTTAAACATCAGTAATAATGTTTTGAAATGCCTTAGGTTCGATTTGGTTAAGTTTGGGGGTTGATCCTTAGAAATTTCAGGTGAAACTTAGAGGTTCGTGAAGGGAGTATTGATACACGGGCCATCGGTATCGATACCCCTGAGAGGAACTTAGGCTTGAGGAGCAAGGGTATCGAACCCTAGTTCGATACCAAGGGAGTCCAGAAACTTTTTGTATCGATACCTGTAACGAAACGGGTTCTCCCCTTTTTTTTGACTTTGGAAGTTGGTCAACGGTATCAATACTGGTATAGATACCTATGTGTTTCGATACCCTCTTTGGGTGAGTATCGATATTGGGTGTTTCGATACCCCATATAAGGGTATCGATACCCCTATGTATTTTGATCAAGATGGGTAGAGTTTTGGGGCTCAGTGGTTCTTAGTAAATAATTACTTTAATCTAAAAGCTATGAAATGAATCATCGAACTAAGATTGATAATCATAACCCCGAAAGACTTAAGTATGATAAGGATTAATATATCTTGTTGTGATAAGATCCTAGGTAGATCGTTTGTGTGGTTTGAGTCCTTGTGAGTTGGAAATCCGGATATCCATAAGTGTTGCAACACGTTGAAGGCCATCCGATATAACATGCCGTGTGATGATTGAAGACTTTTATTCCGAGTGTTGGGCGGCCTCACTCGAAAATATTCGATGTAATATTCCGAGCATGGGGTTAGTTGGGCGGCCTCCACCCCTTTCCGAATGTTGGGCGGCCTTGTTCGAAGATGTCCGATGTAACATTCCGGGCATAGGATTTAAGGGCGGCCTCAATCCTGAGTGTAGGATCTCGATGCTGTGTGGACGCGGGCCTCACTCTTGTGTGTTGACTTGATTGATTTATATATGCTGTGTGCGATAATATACATTTCATTATGCCATGTGATAGATGAGCATGCTAGACCTTCATACCATGCATGTGATTTATATGCCATGCTTTACTGCTTTGATATGTATGATGTTGGCTGAGTTTGGCGTATCCACTGAGCTTGTTTGACTCAACGTTCGAAATCTGTTTTCGTGCGTAGGTTAGGTAAAGTGGGTTCCGTGGAGCACCATCGAGGTTTGGATTTCAGCATCGACTTTGTGTCAGGGTACAGTGATAGATGTATTGGGCTAGTACTTTGTCAGACCTATATGTATTTTTGTAACTCTGTTATTTTAATTGAGTCAAATGTTTTAAATGGATTTGCAATAATTTGGAGTTTTAGTCACTTTAAACTATTTTAGGCTTTTGTTTTAAATTAAATTGATTTTATGGATCGTATTTGAACTTGAACTGACTTTATTATTGAACTTTCGAAAGAAATCTTAAAATACGGATTTTGGACCGGAGGCCCAATGTGACATCTGGGTCGGAGTGTTACATGCACAGCGGACAAACCCGTTAAACTATTGAATATTGTTACCCAAGGAAAACCCCAATAAGCAACCAAAAATAAATAATGGAGAGAACACAAAGAATTTACTAGGTTCGACAAATGTCTACTCCTCGGGCACCACCACCGGATGATAACTTCACTATTACCAAAATCGTACAAATAAATGGAATTTCTAAGAATTCCCGAATACAATAAATGGGAGAAGAAAGAACCAAATGGAAGAGATGGTTATGATTTTTGGGGATGATTTCAGATGAAAAGTTCACCCCTATTTATAGTTAAGCTCCAGGGATTAAACTTATAAATATCTTAAAGTTTAGGGACCAAGCCGCAATTTCCCCACGTACCATTTAATATCAAATTAAATGGTTGTCTTTAATTGACACTAAATGACAATGAAACATATACGTTTCAAGCCATATTAACAATTATCACATTCAATCACGATACAGTGATTATAAATTTTTATTAATATTTGGTTTATAAATCTAAAAATATAGATAATATATAATAAACTTTATATGTTAATTTTGTTTAGGTAAATTGCAACAAAGATCACTTAATTATGTGTATAATTATATTTGGGTCATCTAATTATTGAAAGTTACATTTAGGTCACTCATTTATGGGTAAGGTTATATTTGGGTCTTTCAATTATTAAAGGCTACATTTGAGTCACTCAATTATAAGTAAGGTTACATTTGGATCTCCCTTTATTTTTAAAAAAGTACATTAATTTAGTCATTTTTTTTTCTAAATCACTTGTATAACTTTGTTAATATTAGAGTATTTCATTTGAAATCATTAATTAATCTAATAGACGCATTGATAAACTTTTTTCAAATATGAAGAGTGACCCAAATACGACTACATATAATTGAGTGATCTAAATATAACTTTTAATAATTAGGTGACCCAAATGTAATCTTACCTATAAATCAGTGACCCAAATGTATCCTACATATAATTAAGTGATCTCCATTACAGTTACCCTTTTTGTTTAAATACTTTCACATATGTTAATTTTTTTGGATTTTTATGTGGTACTTAAGGTATCATTAAAATCTTTGTTTAGCATTTTTTATTTTGTAGAGATCTTAGTTTATATCATTAAACTGATCATATTTCTAAAATTTTATAAATTCGTCTTTTAAAATTTTATAAATTCGTGTTTTAATATAAAATTTTACGCCCATCATTGTTTGTTTAGTATAACTACAAACACTTGATTTATTAACTGATTAATTTAGATCAACTGTTATATTTATCTCGAAAATAACCCTTTTGATTTTATTTATTTTACTTACAAAATTATTATTTAAATCTTTATTATTTTAGAAAAAATCAATCTTACTCCACTAAACTAACTTACTTTTTATTTTTTAATAGTAAATTAACTTAGTTTCTTTTTTTCTTCTTCTTTTTTTCATTAATGCAGAGGTTAAAGCAGTTGTTATATTAAATATTCCAATAAATGGACTTCATTTGAACTTTCCTTTTCCACGCGCTTCAATAGGCAACTGTAACACAATAACTAATCGGACGGTCAATATTTGTTTAATATAGTTGGAGAGCGTATGGGAGAGCACGTGTCAAAGAGACAGTGGTACATAAAGAGCTATTTAAAGTACTTTTATTAAAATAAATATTTAATATATATATAGTTATATAGATTTTAAAATTTTGACATGTGAAATTAATTAAAAATATATATTAAATATCTATTTTGATAAAATGAAATTAAATATTTATTTTGATAAAAAGTATATTTTAGGTATTTTGACCCAAAAAGTTTATGTTTAATATATATATTTTTTATTTTGTAAGTTAAACAGTTTAGGAAAATAATTAAGTTCAAATCTTTTAAGTACCGCAATTTATTATATAAAATTAAGTTGTTTCTTAACGTTTTTGCATTTTTTTAAAAATATGTTTATTCATATTTAAAGTTGTGATAATTTAAATATTATTGATAAAATTAATTTTTTATTATTAATGTATTAAATAATATAAAAAGTAATTATTTTTAATAATTTTAAACTGATTATAAGATAATATTTATTTATATTTTTATTTAATTTTTTAAAGATATATCTAATTAAATTATTCAAATATAATTTTTTTAGAATAAATATTATTATTTTTTTATTGAGATCTTTATTTGAATTCAAAATCCCTTATTTTTTTAATATTATAATATGATATCCCTAAAAAGCATGAAACCTTTAAGAAATTAAATATATATTTTAAATCAATTACAGTATTACCAGTAATATTTGTTCTAGAGTATTCTCTCAATCGTTGGATATTAATCGTTCAATTATTGTGTTAACATTATTAATGCTCGAACCCGTAACCTCTAGAAACAATAACCGTTCTTTTAACCACTAAGGTTAAATTTTCGTGTTTAAAAAATTAAATTTCATTTTTATCTTGGGTAAAATTCATAAATAATTACTAAACTGTGTTAAAATATTTATTTTGATCGTTAAATTTTTAACTATGCAAAATAATTATTAAACTTTTAATTTTGTTATAAAATGTTCACGAAACCTTAAGTGTTGTTAAGTAAGATGGTGTAATAATTTAAGTAAATTTTTAATAATAAAATTAGCCCTCTATATTTATATATTCAATTAATTTGATTATATTTTTTAAAAAACAATAAATTTAGGCTATTTTTTATAATTTTTATAAATTTACTCTTTTTTTATTAATTTAGGCTATTTTTTTAGTAATTGATATAACTTTAAAACAATTGGCTAAATTTATTGATTTTTCCAATTTAAAACTAAATCAATTAAATGTATAAATATAAAAGACTAATTACACTATTTAACAATTTTACACAAACGGTCATATCACTCTCACTTAGAAAAATTATTAGGTGAACTTTGTTGACTACATTATTGATGGTCCCAATTAATCAGGACCGTTGATTTTAATTTTTTTAAATGAATCATCTCTTTCCTACATGGACTTAGTGGATGAATAGTTATTAAGTGGTTATTTAAAGATCAACGATCCTGATTGCTTGGACCATGAATGACGTGATGAATAGGTTCACCTAATAATCTCTACTCTCACTTAAGGATCAATAACTATTTTGTAACAATATTATTATTTAGTGATTATTTTGTAATAATAAAAATTTGATAACCAAAATGAATAATAAAATATAGTTTAGTGACCATTTGGGAATTTTAATCTTTTATCTTTGTACAACTCAGCCACTTTATTTTTGTTTTTCTCATTAAAATCTCCTTTTCAACAAGATTTCTGTTTCCCATTCATCAATATCCCACCAGTTTCTACATTTATCATCTCTTTCCTTTGATTTCCTTGCCATTCCCAGTTTCTCTTCCACCTCAGAAAAAAGATCCCATTTTTATACTGTTTTCCCATTCCAAATCCCAAGATCTCTTCAACCCAGTTCTTATTTTCACCAGATTAATCCAAATTCTCATCTGGGTATCTTCAGTTGTATCTTTTTTGTTCTTATAAATCATTAGATTATATGCACTGATTGTTGTTCTAAATGTAGAAGAAAGTTTCAGTTTTTCTCTTCGCTTTTCTGTTCATCCAATCAAATCCCAGAATCTCAATCTCCCCTGTTTTTTGTCTTGTTTTGATGTTATGGGTTGTGCAAGTTCCAGGCAAAAACGATGCTGGCATTGTCGGGCACCCTATTCGCCGGTTCCGAGAAGTTACACGATGAACGTTCATCATCCGGCACAACACAGAGGAGACAGCTACCATGTCGTGGCATTGACATCCACCACACTAGGCAATCTGAAGGTGGAATCGAATCATCAAAACAATAATGTGTCATGTTCGAAAGAGTCGAGAAACATTAATCTTACATCGGAAAGGAAAGTAGTTACTAAACTCAATAGGAGTGTGAAGGAAATCAATGAGACAAGCAAAGGGTTCACCATGCTTGAGGCTCAAGTTTGGTCCAAATTGATTGAAGACAAGATCCCAAAACTTGTCCCCAAAACTCCCATACGAACTCCTCCCGGCGAGCCTGAAACAATCAACATTTGGGAATTAATGGCCGGACTCGAAGATTTCAGTCCTCGTCCTCCGAGTCATTTCAGGAGCTATTCAGCTATTGATAATGGTAGCATTGGCAGCATTGTGCCTGCAAAGCCTATGTGTGTTCAATTTGAAGAAGAAGATGAAGAATCTGATTTTGTTATCACAGATTTTGATCCAGATATCATTTCTAGCTTCAAGAAAACACTCGAATTGTCGACCGAAAAGGTTCACTGTAAGCTCAACAATGAAAAGGTCATTTTGTATTTCACAAGTTTAAGAGGTGTTAGGAAGACATACGAGGATTGCTGTAATGTTAGATTGATTTTCAAAGGGTTGGGAGTTCGAATCGATGAACGAGACGTCTCGATGCATTCAGGGTTTAAAGATGAATTGAGAGGACTAATGGGAGAAGGTTTTAAAGGTGGATTGCCAAGGGTGTTTGTAGGGAAGAGATACATTGGTGGAGCTGAAGAGATAAAGCAAATGCATGAACAAGGCACCCTAGGGGAGGCCATTCAAGGGTGTGAAATGGTGGACAACGACGATGAAGGTGCTTGTGAAGCTTGTGGTGACATCCGATTCGTGCCCTGCGAGACTTGTTCCGGCAGCTGCAAAGTCTATTACGATGAAGACGAGGGTGAAGTAGTAGGAAGTGATGGTGCAGAGGGTGAGTACGGATTCCAGCGATGTCCCGATTGCAACGAGAACGGACTTATCCTCTGTCCGATGTGCCATGACTAATCCTCATCACGAATACGTTCACCGGAATCATCGAATAACGAATATTACAGACTTCGATTACAATGAACCTCAAATTTATAGAATATTTGTTTATTTTTCATTTGTATTGTGAATTGTGTTTCTGTATAGTGAGAGTGAGTCGTTCCAATTGGTATAACTTTGAGTACAAGGAAGAAGATCAATGTATTTGTAATAATCAGGGTTTCTTCATCATAATTACAAATCATGTGCTTTAATTGCTACTTCACTTATCATGTGCCTTTCTATAAAAGAAACGTGTAGGACCTTCTTAACCAATGAAAGACTATACCTTTTACATTCATCTGTATTTGATTTATCGGTTAATTATTTTAGACCAAATTAATTTTTTTTAATTATATTTATTCTATTTATAATATCGAGATTTAAATTCTAACGACTATCGAAAGATTATACTTTCGAGGAATGCAATTATAGATATGTTCTTCACTTACTTTCATGTATTGATACTTTGCACAAGTACTCATGTTTGAGTAAAATGTTTCACATGGTGTATAATTTGTCAAGTTAGATATTTCTCTGTCTTAAATCCAAATTTAATCCGATTTGAAATTATTATTTAAAAACTAAATTAATTTAATTTAAATTTTTTTTTGATTCGATTCGATCGGATGAAATGTCCTAATAGGGCAGGTTGAGGATCATGTGAGATGGTTACAACAGTTGTATATTAGTTCATTGGCATTAATGCAAATACATTACTGCTAACTGACACTATAAATAATACAATTAAGACCAAGCCCCCAACACTAGATTTTACACTTCACTCATTGTTTCACATTCATGGGACCTTCAGCCATAAAATCTATAGCACGTTAAATTGTTACGGTTACCATCTTCCTAAAAGACATGTCTAATGAGATATGCAGCGCCACTGTATATATATCTCAAGATCTCCCTTTTTTTTCAATGATGGATTAATGTTTCTTGTCTCTTTTCAGGCGTGACACAATCGTATTCATGTTTTTGATGGATTTAAGTTGTAGGATGTAAAATTTATGATTTGTAGTTAAAATCTTATAAGTATATTTAATAATTAAATGCTTGTTATATTTAATAATTTATTGCTTATTATATTCACAATTTTAAAATCTTCATAAATACAACAATTAAATCCAAAAAAAATACTTAGATTATTTGGATACTTAAATATTCAAATATCTATTTTTTTTCTAAATTAGATATAGATTATTATATTACCGATCCGATGAATCAGATCCAATGTTCAAAAATGAACACCCATGGACATAACTGCCTTGCAACATCACTCAATTGCTTAAAGAAATTCACAACTTGTTTCTGGACCACCATGGATGAGTACCTTGTGCTTCACGCTTCCAATAGAACACACCATGATGTGTATTCAAACACCAGCATGAACTAAAAACGTAAGGCAACGAAAAAGGATCCGAAGCAATCATCCAAATAATTCATGTATTTGTATTGTGTTTTCGTTACTTTTTCGTGTTTTGTATGGTAACGTAGTTGTATCGACGAGCTCCGTCTTGAAATCGAACATGAGGATTATTGGCATGTGATCAATGACGAAACTTCTCTCCATTTATAGCGATTTTTTTCACTTTTGTCTCCTTGTTTAAAATCTTAAAAATTTGGTTATTTATGATTTTACAACTGCACTTTCAAATATATATTTTGTCCTTAACCCTAAATTCTAGTTTTGTCTCTACATGTGATATACATCTAATGAAATGAACGATCAAAATAGATATAACCAATAAACCCTACATTTACATCCAGATAACTTAACTTCCAAGTTATTGCCATTGTACGGAAGCATATACTCGACCGGTATATGTAACAAATACGAGTATCTATCATTTTTATACAAAAGGGTGGTATACGAGGAAACCCAGTGTTCTCCCTTTGGCAAGATATCCGCTACTAACTACAGCATTGCTGGCTGCTACAGCGGTTTTGTCCCGGAAGAACTTGCAGCTGTTAGCACTGCAGTCCCTGTAACTGATGTCTGATGCAACCGATTTGGTGATGTCCGAAACATGATAACTTCTCATGCACTGATTTTACAGTTTCCATGCTAGTGTTGATCGTATCAGTGAGGCCAATTCGATTGCTAAGGTAAGCAACTTTGGCTGCTGCGGTAGCAGAGACTCGATACGACATGCCCAAGTCTTTGGCCTTACTGAGACAACTGCAAAGACCTGCAATATTTGTCTTGAATAAAAGAAATCATTTCAGACAAAGCTACAGAGGTTGTAATTTCAGCGGTGTATCCTCCAGGATACATTGTCTTAGACCGAGATAAAGCAAGCCAAAACGAAGATATTTAAATAAAGTTTTAGAATCAGACATGGAAGGTAGCTTGATAAGGCATAAACCATTGCAATTGCGAGGAACAAGGCACTTCTATCGTGGCATAGGTACGAAATGAAACCTGGAAATCCTTGGAAAATGTTAAAAACAAAACAAAAACACTCGGAAAAAGATAGATACGAATATATCTGATTATATTAATAAATAAATTACAAAAATAGCAAATTATTAAAAGATTACCGACAATAATAAATCAGAGTTGAACATCGTGATAAAATTATCCACAAACGTAAATTGCATATCAAAATCTAATTTGAGGGTTCAAAGCATGAAAGATCAAGTGGATAGTAAATACGTATTATCTTGATAATTGAGACAACGTCAAACTCAACCTTGAGGGAAAAACACAAAGAACGTCCAAACAATCGGTAAAATGATTAAAAGAACGTCCAAACATATAATAAAGACATAAAAGTTTGCCACAAAGATAAAATTATTCTTATTTAAATTTAAAAAAAGAGTAGGAGATACAAGAGCAAAGAAAATAAGGATTACCGGGGATCGACAACGAATACTAAAATTAATATCATCGTTGATCAAAATAAAATAAAACAATAAAAAATTATAAAATATCATTATTACTATTAAAAAAAACACTATTGTTGATAATATTTTTCTTCAAAACAAAAATAATTTAAATAAAATTTAAAAATAATATTTTAATAGAGATTAATGTTTTCCCAAACTAAACACCTAGTCATGAATAGGGGCGTTAAAAAATACCTGACCCAAACTATCCGACCCGTTGAATTGCCTACTCGATTAAAAATTATCGGATATTTATAATGAAATACCCAAATTTTTCGGGTTGAGTACCCGTCCCGTAATTTTTTCCAGGTAGTCGGGCCGGGTCAGTGCCAAAATTTTTTAAAACCGGGTACCTGACCTGACCCGATAGTTTTAATAATTATATATTTTTAATTTTAAATTATATTTTTATTATTTTTCTCTAAAATTAATTTTAAATCCTTATTTTTAATATTTGTATTATATACTTTTAAGTTTTGATTTTTTTCATAAATATTTATATTAATTTATCAATATGAGATTTGAAAGAAAAATCATGATTGAGAATAATGCATTCTTTTATCGATAAATTTTAATATATATATATATTCAAATATTTATCTTTGAAACCAATCTTAAATCAATATTTTTGTGTTTGAAATATATATCATAAAATTTTATGTATTTTTTATATATTTTTAAAAAAAACTAAATTTTAAAAAAAATATAAAAAAGTAAACCGGGTACCCGATATCTGATTTTACGGATACTTGATTCTTATGAGTCGGGCAACAAGCCAACATTTTAGTACCCGAAATCCCGAGTACCCAGGTATGAACAACCCTAATCATGAAACATACTCTATTCTCATTGGTAGAAATCGAACCCTCAGTCTCATAGTTAAGGGTTGAGGTGAGCAACTATTATATTACGTCTCATGGTTTGTATCGACTCTTTTTTAATCAACTCTTGTATACTCGTCGATGTCGAACTTAGATAAATTAACCCATAATTTCTGGTTATTAATTTGATAACTTAACAAATAGGCTTTTCCCTATTTTATTGATTATTAATGTCTTTAAACTATCATAATTAGGAGAGACTATATCATAGGCTCAGCTCACCACATCAGTTGTGTTCCCTAACCAATGAAAATCACCTAGTCCATCACTAATCATCCATATCATTAATATGATTTTCAGAAATTATATTTTTTAAATGACATAAAAAAATAAGTGAAGATTCATTGGTTGAAAAAAATAACTTTAAAAATAATGATAAAATAGGTAATTATAATTGGATGAGACTATAATAAATATAATAAGTCAAGCTTATGATATAATTTCTCATCACAGAAAATCGAACTTCTCTATCACTTTCCAATGCTTAATTAAGGTACTTGACCAGGTCAAAGTAAATTTTAATAATATATATTTGTTGAAGTCAAATTCTTATACCCAAATTCTTAAATCTAATAATATATAATATAATTTCTAGATGGGATTGGCTAGTGTCATCTAGGTTCAACCATGTTATAATTCAAACTTTTAAATGAATATTTTGGAATTTAAAGCATATATTATATAGATAATTAATGCTTGGTCTACTCAATTACCAACTTTTTTCAATAAGAAAATCCTAAAAAAATAAAATCTCTTACATCTAAAATAAATGTTTCTAACTACCATGATTAGACAAAATGGATTAAGATATTCTCATGTATTTTATTACTTTTACTTTTTTGTAAGAGCATACGACCATCTTAATTTTGTTTGTGATTTTTTATTTTACTGATAATAGATAAAATAATTATACGTTATATTTTTTTATAATTATAGATATCTGATTTATATCAAATTTTATAAAAAAATATTATAAAGACAATTCTCTCAACCTATATCAAGCATTTATAATATTAAAATTTTAAATTTTAATATTATTTAAAAAACGTAACATCTCATGTAATATTATATTATATTATATTATATTATATTATATTATATTATATTATATTATATTATATTATATTATATTATATTATATTATATTATATTATATTATATTATATTATATTATATTATATTATTGTGGCATGAATTTCCTCATGCTAAGGTAAGCATGATTCATCAAGTATTCGTAGATATTTCACTTGATTAAGACATGGCTATTATTTCTTACCGTTGCTTTTGTGGTTGGCCTTAAATTTTATCTAGATTTATATAAATCTATCGTTATAAATTATTATTATTTTTCTAAAAAGATATATTTAATAAAATACGATATTATTATTTTTAAATTTTAATTTTTTGATATAAAATCAATACTTCTCGTTTCTTGTCTCTTTCAAACATGACAATATGTACATATACATATGTATACTTCAATTCACTGTATAACTTTATTGAGTTGATATTATACGGTGAACTTTCTAAAAATCGAGTACCGTCAATTATGTTGATCGATATCTCTGTCTTTTCGATTCAAATCATGTTTGGTTGTTCATCAAAAGATGAATAAATTTCTGAGACTATATGTACCATGTTCCAAGTGACTAGACTTTGAGGGGTCGGTTTTATTAATTCAATTTTTGCCTGTGACACTTGTGATCAAAGATTGTACAATAATCAAAGTGCTTAAATTTATATCGTCGAAATTAAAGTTTTAATTCGATTCATATAATTGTTTTTACAAAAAATATCGATGATTTCGATTCGTGTAATGAAAATTATTGATCAAAGAATATCATGTTTGATTAAATGAAGCAAAAAAGAAATGAAAATTTTGTAACATGTAGGGTATGGTTGGGGAAAAGAAAAAAAAACTTAATTAATCTACCATCAAATCGCTCACTGATGATGATTTTGTAGCAAATTAGAACAAACTTGATCCCAGCTTACCGACATAAAGTTACAATGATTAATTTTTCGGGGTCGTAAATAAAATTAGACAGATTACAAGTTATTCAAGTTTGATTCGGTCAAAGTTTTATTAAAGCTCGATTTGATTGTGCTTGACTCGATTGAACTCGACTCAAGTTCTTAACGAGACAAATTGAGCTACTTGATATCGACTCGAAAAGCTCGTGAGCTACTTGAAAATACAATATACTATTTTTTTATTTTTATAGTTTAAAATCTAAATTCCTAAACAAAAAACCTTAAACATAAGTTTAACCCTAAAATTTATATCCTAAATTTTAAACCCAACAACCTAAACCTCTAAACCCTAAAGTAACACCCTATAACTAAAAATTAACATGCTTGAGTTGACACAACTTGTGTATCAATTTTTTTTTTCTGACAAAGCTTTAAATGAGACGTGACAGATGACGAGCTACTTGATCAACATAACCATAAAGGTCGGTCAACACTTGACTCAATTGGGCTCAAATCTACTTCGAATTCAACTCAAGTTCTTAACGAGTCGAGTCTGGCTCAAATTTCTTAGACTCGTTAAAAATTATTCAAACTCAAAATCTTAATGAACCGAGTTCGAGTAATGTTGAACTCGACTCGAGTTGTTTACACCAGAAGCGTCTATTGACTCAGATCATTATTTTAAAGATATTTTATGTCTAAGATAAAAATCGAACTCTCGACAACTAATTAAAATAAAAGATACTATTATCATTTCACATAGTCCCGTGAACCAAATCAGAGTTTAAATATATTCTTCAAACAAAAAAATACATAAAGATAAAAATTAATTAAGCTTGTCTCATGCAAAGAAAAAGTAATAGTATATTTCCATTAAAATTAAAAGGCTTTGCCACTGCAAGTCCTTTTATTACACAAATTAGGTAATTAGATTGCAAACCCTTTGCCACATGGGGTAAGCATTTTTAACTATATAAATACAAATACAAACTATATATTCTAATTTTAATTTGTTTGATATAATGACCAAACCCTAGTTATAAAAACGACATTGGTTTATATATGTTTTTATTATTACATGATTAAACTCCTAATTATTGCAGCCTCGGCACTGTCCTCATCAATGGTGGACAACAACTGCGAGAGACGCTCACTTAGGTCGCCCACCTCCCTGTGCAAGCTTCTGATGTAATTGCATGTCTCTTGTAAAACCTTGGATGCCGATACCTGCATCGGATAATTCGATTTTTCAAGTCCGACCCGTTGTCGGCGAAGTAGACCGTTATGTATAAACAGTATAACGTGATGTTACGATCGTTATTTTTTTTCGGGTTCGAAATGATGTACCTAGGTTCAAAGCATGCACTGTTCTAAGTCAATATGGGAGCTGAGTCCTAAGAAAATATGTTTCCTTGATGTCCGGGGTCAAGTTTTTTCAAGGACTAGTGTCATTATTTTAATTGAAATATACTATTCCCATGTGGCGCATGCACCAGGAAAATTCATCACCAATATTTGTACGTTACAGTATCATTTTACTAAAAAAATATTTATATTTGATGTACCGACGATGATACGTACCTTATCGGAACGTCTATCTCGAATCTCAGGGAGAAGTTGTCGTAACTTTGCGACGAGGTCAATGATTTGATCATCGGAAATCCTCGAAACACCTGCACTCGACTGCCTCGACCTTCTGCTAGACATGTTTGGGAGGAAAAGAATAGTAACACCACCGTAATAATGACCGGAAACCGAGAAACGTTCCAGCCTAAGACATGCAAATGCACAAGGAAAATGGTTTTGGTTTGTCAAGAAAGGCAGAAGGAGGAGTAGAAGTATAGTGTTAGATATAAAATATGAAGAATAGAAGGAAGTAATAAGGGAGATATAAAGAGGGACTAAGGACCACACCAATGGGGGATGTGAGTGAGAGAGAGAAAGAGTACAATAACAAAGATAGTGATGTTGGATGTGGAGAAGACAAGTGCATTGGAGAAAGCATATTTGGTCTTAAAAAGGGTTTGGTTTTTAAGTACTAAACTTGCGTGTATTCGTATCGTGTTTATGTTATTATACTGATACATATATTAATACAGAAAGTAGTTTGATATATAAGTTGCGTAAAGCATTGTATTTATGTCTTCATATTGATATTAGAGGTGGGCAAGATCGGGAACCGATCTATTTGATTAAAATTGGTCTTGATTCCCGTAATCATCAGTTCTTAAAAATTAGAATCAGTCTCGGTCACACCGAGTTCTAAGTTTTAAGATCCAGTCTCGTTACTATTAAGAACCGATACCAATATCGGGTACCCGATCAATTGGTTTATATTTAGAAAATATGAGTAACGAGAGAAAAAAATTAATCACCAATAATATTATTAAATAATAAAATTAAAATAGTGTAGGCTTAAAAATTAAAGTTTTAAAATAAATCATACTCATAATATTCATACATAAAGAAAAAGTTTGATAAGAAAAAAAACATTATCTATTACAAGAAAGAAAACTAGTACTGGGTATTTAGTATTAGTCTCGGTTCTATTGGGTACCCACCAGGTACCGA
This sequence comes from Abelmoschus esculentus, assembly GCA_035048815.1. Taxonomy (NCBI): domain Eukaryota; kingdom Viridiplantae; phylum Streptophyta; class Magnoliopsida; order Malvales; family Malvaceae; genus Abelmoschus; species Abelmoschus esculentus. Next base: position 1,372,781 of record JAUCBN010000026.1, on the reverse strand, counting down.
GTCCAAAAAATCAAAATTCAGTTTTGGTCCCGATTATATTATAAGCGAAACTTAAATTTTGAATCCAATCTCGGTCCTACTAAAATCAATACCGGATAAAAATCTACCAGATCTAACTGAATCTAAAACTAAAATCAGGTAATCAAGTTTTTTGTTCACCCCTAATTGATATATACACTAATATCGTATTTTTTTCATATTATAATATCGTATTGTATCTAAAATCATCAAACGGGGAGAGGACAACGGAGGGAAATAAGGGTTGATGTTTATGTTCCCAAATTTGTGTTTGATGGCAAGTGGACTTTAAGAAATGTGTTTGTTTTTGATCTAACATTGTGGACCTTCATGTGCATGTCTTGAGACGCAATGCCATGTGCTCGTCCTCTCCAACTACCTACTTTTAATGGATTCCACAACCATTTTCACACTTTTCCGGTAACAGTTCTTCAGCTTCCGTTTTGCCCGTTGAAATAGACCAAACCTCCTCTTTTGTTTCCTTCCTCATCCTCTATAACTTTTATGATTCCCGTAAAGTTGTCTCGAATATTTTTAAAACTTCGAACGAATATTTAAAATGAACTCTTATAGAATGAAAGTATATTATATTCGATTTAAAAAATAATAATTTATATTATTACTGTACACATGAAAAAACGGTAATTATCCCTAGATGAATTTTGATATTGTGAATTGAGAAATTATCTTAAATAAATTTAACAATATTAGAATTTATATTAGTCTATCAATAAATCAGATATTAACGATTTATTAAAATGAAAGAAGGGTAATTAATGCTAGCATGTGAACTAAGATCCATGATTACCTGTAATTTTGTTGGAAATCGTTTACCTCTTATTCGTATATTTTTTGGTGCTTTCACTTTAATTAGTCTGTTTAGAGTTTAAGGTTAGAGATTATGAGATTATGGTTAGAGTTTAGAGAATTAGAGGTATAGTGTATTTTTAAGATCTAAGATATAGAGTTTAAGATAAAATATTAAGGTTAAACTTAGATTTTAATTTTTTAATAAAAGAAATAAAATAAAATACGATTAAAAAACATGAGATTTCTACTCATCGTTTTACGATAAAATTGATTTGTTTGATAAAAAAATTGTGAATTGTTTTGAGGAAAGATGTTTATACAATTAGAATATATTATTTTCATAATTAATTAAAAAATAGATGGAATTTTAGCATCCAAGCAAAAATCTAAAGTCTATCTCCTTCAAGCAATTATTAATTTTTCTTTCTTCCTTTCTTTGGGACATAACTACGTGAGTGTTGGAAACCTTGCTAATTTTCTTTTCATATAAATTTTCAAACCCTAAATCAATGAATCTCTTTACTATGTCATCTACGATTTAAATAATCAAAATCGTTTATTTTTAAATAATTATATAACAATTATCTACTCACTAATTACATATAAAAAAGATAATGATTTATCTTAAAAAATTGAAATGTACGACTCTGATTGCTTGGGACAACAATCAACAAATGATATGATAAACAAGAAAAATTATATTATGAGTAAATCTCACTACGTGTCTATGGGACCAACTATTAAAAATCATCAATCTCATCAATTTTTCTATGTCATATTTTTTTCTCAAATGAATTTTCACTTAAAAATATGACATTAAAAAATAATAAAATAAATAATTTTTAATAATTGATCTCATAAATAATGTAATAAAACTTACCTATGATATAATTTCTCGATTAACAGGACTCACATAAGAATTTTTCCTCTTCTCTGACACATAAGACATGACACGTGGCATGTCTTAACACAATTATTATAGGATGTAAATGTTTTTCTTTCTAAAATAAGCGTACATATAGAGGAAGCCAGAATTAAATAATATGATAAAGCGTCTAACCTTAAAATCAACATGAATAAAACTAAATTTTGGAACATATTGATTTTATTTAGCAAATATTTAAATTAATATAAATTAAAATTATGGTTAAACAAAAAAAAAGGGTCTGATTTAATACATGTGTCCCTACATGCATGGATCTGAAAATTTCCATGATTTCGCCTTAGCATAGTCACGTGTCACTAGCAAAATAAATAAATAAAATTATTTATTTGTTCCATAAATAGTATTATCTTGACGATTCACATAATTTTAGAAGATTTTTTATGAAATATATAATTTAAAATAATTAAAATAGTAAATATGTTTTTGAAAAGTTAAATTTTATTCATGTTGACACTCTATTTTTTAGATTTTTTTAATATATATATATAATGTTATACAAAACATTATATCATAAATTTTATTCATCAAATTATCTGTAGTTTATGTAATTAAAATCGTTCATCTTTAAGTAACTATCTGATAACTACACACTCACTAATTACATGTAGGAAAGAGGTGATGATTCACCTTAAAAAATATAAGATGAATGAATCTGGTTGATTGAGACCACGGATGACTTGGTGAACAGGGTTAATGATATAATTTCTCATTATATCGAAACCTTGTTCATCACGTCATCCGTAGTCCATGCATTCAAAACCGTTTATCTTAAGTAATTGCCTCATAACTACTCACTCACTAATTACATATAAGAAATAGGTGACGTTTCACCTTAAAAAATATAAGATGAATGGATCTAATTGATTGAGACCACAAATGACGTGGTAGAAATGGTTCACGATATAATTTTTCATTATATCAAAAGATTATATCATAAACTTTATTCACCATGTCATTCATGGTTCATATAATTAGAACCGTTGATTGATTAACTAAAAAAAATATAATTACATAAGCATGACCTAACCTACTCCATCAACAAGATATTGTTTTATGTATCATCTTGATTGAATTTGAAAGCAATATGTGAGTGTGTCTGATCTTGAAGTAGATGTATGATTATGGACATATCAACAACACTATTCAACTCGAATGGTCGATTTTGTGTAGTAACGACATGTTCATTATTAAATTATACAAACAGTACACTTTATTTTTATATTATTTTTAATAGGTATATTGAGCAAATGAAACCTTGGTTGATTTCTTCATTTGGGGGGGACTAAATTGAAAAATAATTTAGAATAGGGGAAATAACTGGATTTAGTGCATTTTCACCGAAATGTCTTCTTTAAATAAATTATTTACTATTTTGATATCTATATAAAAATTAATTATATTATGGGTAAGTCCCATCACGGACGGAACCGCATTGACAAATGGAGTGTCTATTGACATCCCAAAATTTTAAAAAATTATATTTTTTATATAATTTATATATAAAAAATTAAAAATATATATAATTGACACCATTTTATAAATTATTTGACACCCCTTTATATATAATTAATTCTTTTTAAATATCGTTCAAGAAAATGACACCCCTTAAATAAATTTCTGGCTCCGCCCCTGCCACCACGTGTTTATGGGATCAACTACTAAAAATCACATGTAACATCATTTTTTACATGTTATATTTTTCAAAGTGAATCTTCACTTGAAAAAATTATTTTTTAAAATGAATCAACAGTAAATATGAGTGAAGATTTACTTTAAAAAATATAACATACAAAAAATAATAATATATGTGATTTTTAGTGATTGATCCAATAAATAACGTAATAAAACTTATCCATAATATAATTTCTCTGTATAAAAATAAAAGTGATGATTTCAATCATAATCTTCTATACTTATTTATAAAAATAAATTACTTGAATATAAAAAGAAAAGTTACAAAGAAAGAAATTTTACCCAAATATAATTTTACTCTTTGACATATATTAAAAAAATAAAATATAATTTCTTACTCTTTTGACATATATTAAAAAAATAAAATATAATTTACACAAATTAATCAATTTCGTAAAAAAAAAAAAAATGGGTCACGCCTCTGTTACCGTTCATATAACAATCCCCCTTTACTTTGTCATACGAATAGCAAGACTGTCCTAAATGTCACGTCCACGTCACCTCTAATTAGTAAAGGAAATTGACCTACACTTACTGTCTTTGCATGTGGATTTCTCTCTTGGAACTTCCAGCATTATCGACCTATTGAATTTAATTAAATTATGAACATAATATTTTAATTTGATTCGATATAAAATTTTATTAAATAAAATTATATACAATGTGATAAATTAAAATCATATAATAATTTTTCGTAAGTACAGCAAAAGACTCTCTCATAATAAAGACAATTTAATACTAACCATGAACTTGACCCTAATAAATATATATTAACAAGATTAATTAGCCAAAAATATTTCTGAAAACTGAAGACTTCAAATATGAATATTTAAATTTATCTTATATCACGAATTTTAGAGGTGATAAATGAGTTATTTAGATAGAGTTTATTTTAAATTATTTTAGTTTGGATTAGATTTAATTTTAATTATATTTGGTTTTAGTTCAGTTCAAATTAAATATGGTCTGGTTCAATTTTAATTCGATTTGTAGTGATTCAAGTCAGGTCATATTGGTTCAGTTAATTTTCAGGCCGGATATTTTTGGTTCAATTAGTTTTAGATCAGACCGAGATCGGTTTAATAGAAGATCAATTATGTTTTAGTTGAGTTTTCAGACCGAATTAGTTTTTTAAACATAATATGGCGTTATAAAGTTAATATATTTAACTTTTAGGTGAGTTATATAACTATTCACATCAATTTTTCATTATTTCTTTTAATATAATTTTTTATTTTGGATTATCTTCGATTCAAATTACTTTTGATTCAGATCCATTCAGTTCGCTTAAAAATTAGTTCGAATCTGTTTGATTCAGTTAAAAATTAAATTAAATCTATATCGATTCAACTAAAATCGGATCAGATTTAATTTATTTTATATTTCAGATCAATTTCAAATATCATATTCGGGTGTAAGATCCTGGACCAGTTTATCATCTTTAACAGATTTTATATATTTCATAGATAGTTTAATGTTTATGTAAAGATTATCCCTCTACATATTTTGTAGATAATTTAATATAATTAATTATATTTTTTTCGTACCAATTTACCGATGATTTTATGGATATTTCTAACGGTTATTGGAGTATCATACAAGTTTGATTTTATGGATCAAGTCACCTAAATCGTTACTTAAGCATCTAGCCAGTAGATACAAGGAAATTTGCTTAATGGATTTTTATGGATAGTTAAAAGGATTTTTTTTATGTTCAAAAATTATTAGATAAATCTAATTTATCGTATTATTTATAGTCTCATTAAACAATAAATTTATATATTTTATTTTTTAAAAGTGAATTTTATTTTTTTCTCCTTTTATAAGGTGAATCTTCACTTTTTTACATATAAATAAATTGAATTTTATTAAATAAAACTATGGGTGGGCAAAATTCTAATTATTCGGTCCCGGTTTCGAACTCGATTAGACACGGTAAATTTTTATCTAATATTGATTTCAGTGGGACCAAACTGGATCTAAAATTTAAGTCTGGACATAACTGAGACTGGAACTGAATCTTGATTTTTTAGACCCGGTATACAGTGGGTACCCAGTAGGACTGAGAATAGTACCAAGTACCCGGTACTAGTTTTCTTGCTTATGATAGATAATATTTTTTTATTTTTTATCAAACATTTTTTTACGTATGAATATTATAAGTATTACTCGTTTTAAAACTTTAATTTTTAAGCCTATAATATTCTTATTTTATTATTTAATAATATTATTGATGGTTAAAAAAATCTCTTATTACTCATATTTTCTTAATAATAAACCAATTGATCGGGTACCCAATATTGGTACCGGTTCTCACTGGTAATGGGACTGAATCTTAGAATTTAGAATCCGGTATAATCGGGACTAGATCTAATTTTCAAGAATCGGTGATTACCGAAACCGGAATTAATTCTAATCAAATTGACCGAATACCTGATCTTACCCACCCTTAAATAAAATTATAGATGACGTGATTTCACCCAATAATAAATTTACATATATTTTTTCTTACAAGGTGATTTTTTTTTTATTTTGATTTTCATATTCTGTTTTTAACATAATCATCAAGAGGATTGTTTATGTGTCTGTCTCCGACAGATTATGACTTTAAGTTCCCACGCATGCCTGATTAATGAGTAATAAAGTTTGAAGTATGGTCCCCTCCCCGACAATACTTACAATTAATGATGTTTAAGCACAAAACCACCAACTTAATTACTTTCTAGTGCACTCTTAGCTAATTTTTCTATTGGTTTGAATGTAATTTTTATATAATTTATCTAATATGATTATGATTATATAGCAAAAAATTATAGCTTAGATCGAGGACCAAGTTAGAATTAGACAAATATAAATATAAAATTGTTTAAACACATAATAAACATTTAATTAAAAATTTTAAAAAATAAAACTTAATTTAACAAGTACTTAAATATCAAGAACTACGACTACGACACCGGTTATTTCATATTCGGATGAACTTTTTTCTGTTAGGGTTTTCTTTTTTTAATCTTAGCTGTTTATTTTTTTATTTTCTTTATATTCTTATAGCGATATCGGTTTTAATACTAGTCGTCAGTCGTCGGTTTTTATTTTTTTTGTTTATTTTATTTTTAAATTTTTTTTTGTGGCGCGATTTTATTCTATTTTTTGGTACGTTTTTTATTAGGGTTGGATCAGACGACGCCTCAGCTGATCAAGATGACGTTCCTTTTGTTATGTTGATCTCCCTATTTCGGACCCTCGAACTAGATTTAGATATACGATTACTTCTACCTTCTTTATCGTGATCGAATGGTGGTAATGTCCTTGTTATTAACGTACCTTCGTATACATTTTTATGTTGCTTGTTGATAGTTTTATCTATCATCGTCAATTTAGGTGATGTTTGTATCTTACTTTTATTTCAAATTCTTAGATTAGGTTCTTATCTTTTCCTTATCTGATCCTATTATGATCTTGCGACGTTAGCTTTATTTACTAGATATATGTCGGGATTTAAGTATTTTGTTTACTATAATGTAAACTCTCGTTATAATTTCGGATGTATTCTCGTTTAATAAAATTAATAAATTTTTATTAAAAAAATTCTCATTAAATTTTAAATTATAATATATTATTGACCCATTAATATTTATTTTCTAACTTTGTCCCTATTTTAATTGATATAAAAAATTAAAAAAGATAAAGACTATTTCTTAACCTGCTTATGGATGCATTTTAAAAATTTAATGTATGAAATATTAGTTCTTATAATATAAAAAATATGTATGAAAAATATTGCTTGAAGTATGAACCCTCTTTGCTCATCCATTTTTCACATATGTTATAGTTTTGAGTTGGTTAACATTGAACTAAGCCCATGGTTGAGCCCACCAAAGGTTAGGTCCATTATAGTAGCAAAAAGCCCATTGTTGAACAATCAATTGGAAACTCATTATTTATTAGGTTATATTTAGATATATAAATTACGTAAAAAAATTTATATAATTTTTTATATTTAAATTATAAAATTTAAAATTTAAATTCCTAATCCTAAACTCAAAATTCTAATCATAAACCTGTAATTATACACCATACAACCCAAACTCCTAAACTCTATACTATAACTTAAATCTCTAAACCCTAAAATAAAAAGATTTTGCGTAAACTAAAGATTATTATCAAAATATCTTCTATGCAAATTATATAACTTTCGTTTATATGTGCTTGAGATTTAGAATTTAAGATTTATGATTAGAGTTTAGAGTTTATAATTTACAGAACTTTAGGTTTTATATTCTAAAGAAAGAATGGTTGTGTAAAAAAAAATTATAAGCACCGTGTATCAAAATATAACTCTTATAATAAAATTGTCTTTGCATTTATTTAGACTATTGAATTATATACATATACATATATTTAAAAAATTAGTATTTATCGGGTGGTTCAAAGATTTTGAAGGTCTTGTATAATTTATTAAAATGAGACTCTTACTTTATCAAAAATATCATTACCTTCAAAGAAATTTTGGGGCTTTGTCAGGGACGGATCCATGTTGTAAGTGGGAGGGGCACCAAATTTTTTGATATAATTACATTTAAGGTCCTTCGTAATGTAGATAGTAATAAAATAAGGCTTTTGCTCCTCCCAATTTTTAGATTTAAAGGCTTAATAAATGTTTGTCCCTCCCAAAATTCGATCTTGTCTCCGTCCCTAGGCCTGTGTAATCTATTCAAAGATATATAAGTTTTTTGCTTTAAAAAATTATCTTAATAAAAATATATTATTAGATTATCCTTTAGAACTAAAAAAGATATTAAATACTCATAAATCAAATACTTTTAGTTTTTCACCTAAAAAGTAATATTCTTTTTTATATTTCTTTTTAGATAATTATTATATATATTTATATATTTATAAATATTTAATTTAATATAATTTCTTTATTTTGGTCTCTCTTTTGAGAAAAATTATTAGATGAACCATATTCACCACGTCATCCATGGTCCCAACTAACTTGTTCCATCCATCTCATTTTTTTAAGGTAAATCATCATTTTTTTCCTACATGTAATTAGAGTTATTAGATAGTTATTTTTAGATGAACAGATCAGATTGATTGGATAAAAAATGACACGATGAACATGATTTATCTAATAATTTTTTCTTCTTTTGGGACTTTGTACAATCACTTCTATTGCATCTGTACAGAATTCCTACCAGTATTTATTATACATTTTTTATACTTTATATACAAAATTATATTTTTGATAAATAAATTATATAAAAAATTTATACAATCAACTTTATCTAATTATAAAAAATATTAAATATTAAATTTTACGTTTTAAATATTAAATTCTAAATTAAACCCTAAACTGGACTGTGGCATTTTCCCTTAAAATAAGCCCATGACATGTTGATCTTTGTAAAAGGCTTAGAGAGTTTTAACAGTTCTTTTGCAACACTAGACATCAATTATAACAACAAATTTGTATTATTCAGATCGGCGTTTAACTCAATTAATTCATATTATCTAATATTTTTAATAATTTTTACTTGAAAAAATAAAATAAAATAAAATATTTTTAATAGATCAAAAATTTATCATTTAAGAAAAAATATCAATCGAGAGATTTTAATCACTTCTTTTAGAGATTGTAGACATATTATTTAATATTTAATAATAATCTAATATATAGGGATAAAATCAAGTTATGCAGCGTAAAATTTTATAATTTTATATATTTTTTGGATCGTTAGATGAGTAAAACGGATTACTTAGATTAATAATCAATTATCTAAATATTATCACTTGAAAAATAGTTAATCTGAGATATCTGTTTCAGTCATTCAACGATCCCAAAAACATATAATACTTATAGAGTTTTATATTGTGTAACTTAATATCCTATATCACATATATTAAAAAATTATATAACGAACATTGAATACTGTTGAATACAAATTTAATGAAAATCGGAACATTATCATTGTGATTTAAGGATTAACATCATAAAATCGTGATTGAATATTTATCTCTAGTGATATTCGTCGAATATTTTTTTCGCTACACCATAAAATGTTTCAACATGATCCAACAATTTATCTCTACGACAAATATCAAAATTTAAATTTATACAAAATAATACTATTATCACTCGATCAATTACTAAATTTTAAAAATAATATTAATAATCACGTAATTTGTGACGCAGGTTTTAGCGGTGTTTTTGTAGCGTCGCTAATATTTTTAGCGGTGCTAATAAACACCACTAAATATATTTAAAAACGGCACAAAAAACCAGTTTTGGTGCAGAGCACCGACCAAGAAGTTAGTAATTATTTCCCTTACAACTCTCTCAATATCTTGTAGACCTCAAGTTCCACTAGTTATGGAGCCTGGATATGAATTCCCATCATTTAGTCAATTGCATACGCATGGTAATCATATTAATGACTCAAAGACAAACAACAAAACTATACAAAATCCCTATAATTACTCAACACAAATGACTTTGAAGATTCTTGGAACAAATGGGACCTTAGTTTAACCATCTCCACACATTTCTTGCTTACAAAATATTCGATTTACACGATACGAACACAATATAAATAATTATCTAGTGTACCATCGGCGAAAAAAATAACAAAAAACTTTTAAAGCTGCGTTTAGCATCAGTGGCGGATCCAGAAATATTTTTGAGGGTGGGCACAAATCAAAATATTTTTAGGGTGGACACAATCATAAAAATTTTAAAAATTTAAAAACTAATTCATAAAAATTTTAAAAATCAAAGTCAAATGTATGAACTTTAAAAAATTCAGGGTGTGCACGGACTCACCCTCCTCTATATGTGTATCCGCCAGTGTTTAGCATTGCGTTCTAAATCAGCTTTTGGCCCCAAAGTTGGTTTAGAAAAAGCTGGTTTAAAACGCAGAAATAATGCTAAATAATTAACTTTTAGAGAAAGAACTGCGTTAGAAAAGTGCTTTTTAACCCAAACGCAAAAGCTAAAATTTTTAGTTTATAACATCATGTCTAAAATAATTATTTATTTTCTCAAAAGCACTTTTTTACAGTAATATTAAACACATATATCTCAAACCAAAAATTCTAAAAAAAACTTTTTCACTACACTTTTTTAACACACTTTCCACCATACTTTTTAAAAGCAATGTTAAACTGACTTTAAATCTACAACCTATATTTTTAGGAACCCTAAATTCTAAACCTTAAAAAACTTAACTACAAACACGAAAATTCAACCCTAAACTTAACTTCTAAACCCTAAAACTTAAATACACGCAGAAGACATCGCCAGTGCATAGAATATTTTTTAATATGTATTATTTTAAACATGATTATGACATATTATAAATAACACAAATGCAAGAATTACTAGTCATGCTTTTACTCCTATATAAATGCAGCTTATTTCTCTTACCATTACACAACTGAGAAATGTCTAGCAAAAGATCAAGTTGCAGAAGCACTGAGAATACTGAAGATTTCAGCCTCAAACTTATGGAGCTTACATCCACTAACAAGAAGAAGAAGAAAAGAAATGCAGCAAAGGTAAGATTTGATTTCCTCAAACACTTTTTCGTTTATCGTTCTTGTATTTACGATGAACGTTTACTCGAGTTATAACTAATAATGGGTCGTGTTGGGATCGTTATTTAAAAATATATATCGATATACAGCTTCTGGATGAGACCTGCAATCATATTAAGAAGCTTAACGGAGAAGTAGATGATTTAAGCAATCGGATATCGGAGTTGTTGAATTCATCGGAGGTCGAAAGCAGTATTAATGCAAACATACTTAGACAACTTCTTCAACAATGATCACTGTACATTTTGTTCTTACATTTCACTACACGTATGCTTCAAGTATTGTAAGGTATACTATATATTTATACTATAATATTATACATATTTATACTATATATTTATATTATATAAACATTTCAATCTTTGTATTTGAGTTTGCTTTCAAAGAATAAATATTATATATATATATATAATTTTTTTTTCTTTAGTGTTTCAACGAGTTTGGTGTATTGGTAAGGTATAAAGTCGGCTATAAGGGAGAGTATCACGAGCGGCCACTCAAGGTCCTCGATTAGCTTAAGGGCCCTAAATTTAGTTATTTATATTTTTTAATTTTTATTTTTATAATTTATTAAATTAATTAATTAATTTATGATTAAAATTAATCTTTTAGATATATAAATAAATAAATCTAACAATAAAAATAATATGTTTAAAATATTAAATTAATTGTTTAAACTAATGATATGAATAAAAATTCTTTTTTCGAACTTACATTTTTGTCTAACACTTAAAAAATAAATTTTAAACTCTAACCCTAACCCTAAATTCTAAAATCTACGCCATTACTTTAAACTTTAATCATAAATCATAATTCTAAACTCTAAATCAAACTTTTTTATTATTAGTGCATAAATAAGACACTAAAAGGTTAAAAAAATAGTTTCCGCCGAGGATACCGAAAAATTTTTATACGACCCTGATAAGGTACATTGTACTCTCACGAAAAAATGTGAATTCAAACTATGGAAATGATATAATCAGAAAGAATAGACTCGTATCCCGAACATAAACTATAAAACTAACATGTATATTACCAATAGGTCTTGACTATAAAATTAATTCTTGACTTATTCAGACTTTTTTGCTAACTGATACAAAATCATGTCATTTGTCATGATAAGAGCATTCCAACAACAATAGGTCTTGTCGATATTGTTTTTCAAAGTTTAAGCAGACACAATATTATTATTATTTGATAATCAGATACAATATTATTTTATTATATTAGTATTTGATATATTATTAGTATAATATTTTAATTTCACAATTAGTGTTTAAATATGACTATATTTTTTAAAATATAACTAAAATTCTTATATTTCAAATTTAAAAATCTTAATCGATAAGGGTTGGTTCAAGTGGTAAGTAACTTAGTTCCGCTTAAATAAGTTTCAGGTTCGGAATATTATGTATATAGAAAACCCTTGTTGAGTGACTCACCTACCAAAGTTAGGTATGTTCAAATTAATCAGGGTGAGACCTGAAAACCGAAAGAACAATTAATTTTTTTTTAAATCTTAAATTTTATGTTTTTAATATCATTGATTAAATAATAAACCCTAAATTTTATACCACGATATATGCAATAATTGTTCTTTATATTATTATATTTTGTTCTCATTTAACTACTTACTTGAACTAAAATAATAATTACACTTATGGGAGCTAAAAATATGTAATAATTAGCTTGGATTATGACTAACCAAAAGGTGGAATTACTTAAAACTTAAGATTATCTGAAATATAATAAATTGGGGATTTATATCTATGTTGATAGAGCTCTAGACCATATAATTTCAATGACCACATAGTCTTCATACTTAATACATAAACAAGTTTATCACATGTCAACTAAAGGAATGGATTGTGTTTAAAAATAATAATTAATACGAGCAGCGACGGATTTAAAATATTTTTTAAGAATGGACTCAAATTATAAAATTTAAAGACTAATTCATAAAAATTAAAATTAAATATATAATTTTAAAAATTTGAGGTGAATACAGATCAATCCAAATATATAAACTTTAAAAAATAATAACTTTAAAAAGTTATATATAGGTTACTTAAAGATTTTTTGTAATTTTAAAGATAAAATAATGTTTACAAATCTTATGTTAAATCTTCTAAACTTAAAAATTTTTCTTTTAACATTTTTTTTCAAATTTAGGAAGATTCACCACAATTCGATTTTATAGTCTTTTGTTTTATAAAATTTAAATTAATAAATTTAACTGATGAAACCTCTGTATATTTTTAACTATTTTTTAATTAATTTTTACCATCTACTTAAGCAACCTTTAAAATATAATACTAGAAATACCCACAATTAAAAATGGAGCTCATTAGGGCCTTAACTAAGACCAAGATGCATTGGATTTAGCCTATAATTTTTTTTTTATGGGTAAAGAAGCGTACACACTTATGCCTCGTTAAAAAATCTTCCTAAACCTAAATGGAGGAAAAAGAGTGCACAAGCGAATACTTATAAGATTAACGCCACAAACGGCTACAAAAAACAAGACATTAATCAGGGACCAAATCAACCTGGACTAGCTGAATAACCTCACTGATAACAAAAAGTTGATCCAAATCTATATTTAGTTTTCTTCGGATTAATTAAATGATAGTATTTATTTTACACAATATATATTAAATAATTGTCCTAAATAATATAAATAAATTAAAATCGTATCAAGTTATCATCTAATAGTAGCCACTAATAATAATATTTTTAATAATATTAAGTACTAATTTTATTAAAATTATCATTAAATACATTTTATTAAATGCTTAGTAATATTATTAAAAAATATTAAGTGAATTATTGAAATATAAGACTAAATTTTAGAATTTGTTAATAATGAACTTAAATTTATTGATTTTATTGAATTAGGATTAAATTATAAGGGTGTGTATTATTCGGTTTTAATTAAATTAACCGATCGGACTGAAATTATTTCGTTAATTCAATCGATTAATTTTTGGTAAATATGAGTAACAGTTATTTTTTAAAAAATTCAGTTATCGGTTAATTCGGTTCGAAATGAGTTAATTAACCAAATTAATCGAAATTATTATATATTAAATATTATATATATAGTCATTTAACTTTTTAAAAAATTATAAAATGTTTATTAAATTTTTTTATATTATAAAATAGTCACTAAATTTTTTATTAATTAGTATAAAATAAAATTTTAGTGACTAAAAAATTATTTTTAGCATAATTTAGTGGCCTACTATGTAATTTAACCAAGATTTATAATAAATTTCGGTTAATTGGGTTAATTCGGCTAATTAACCAAAATAATTTTGGTTCGGTTAGTTCGGTTAAAGGTAATTCGATTTGGTTAACGGTTAAAATTTTAAAAATTTCGATTAATTCAGTTTTGGTTAATTTGGTTCGGCCACCGACCGAATTAACAGAATGCACACCCTATTAAATTGATCAAATTTATAAATATAAAGGACTAATGGTGTTATTAAACAAATTCACCTAAACTCACCTTAGGTTTATAACAAAAATGATAGTTTAATGCCTAAAATAAGCAATTGAAAGTAAATTATAAACAAGAAATTAACAAGGGAAAAGAAAATGAAGGAAAATGTCCCATTAAAACGATCCTCAACCTTTCCTATGCTTAAAACTGCCTGTCATTTACAATTAAAAAGGGGGAAAGAACTATATATAAATTCAGAAAGAAGTAAATTTTCTCGGCATCCAAACAAATCAAAGAAAAAGAGATTTAAAATGAAAAAGAACGTTAAAAGATAAAATCTAGATGAAATGAAATCAAACCTTGATTGATTGATCCATCGATCGAGGTGATCCATTTAGGTTTGCTTCATTGCATCGTATGGCCTTTTCTAACGCTGTTCTTGCCGCTAAGAGGCGAGGAAGGCAAGATCGGCTTAGAAATAAGAATCACGTTGACACGACGTCGTACTCTTTTGTTTTCGCTAAAAAATCCACTGACGGCGTCTCATCGCAATACAACAAGGTTCTTAATCTTATCGGCGCCGGCGATGAGATCCTCACCGATATACGAATCCTCCTCTCTTATTCTCAAAACCTGAGTGCGAAGAACATGTCTCTCTACTTTCTTCTTCATCTGCAGCACCACCGACCTCGGCGACTCCAACTCCGTCGAAGAATCTCCGCTCCCCACCTCCATCGAGTTGCTACTGTTGTTGACGTCTGTTTTGGCGGGGAGAACTTATATAGTGCGTTGGCGAGGATCACGTGGGTGACCGAAAGAACACGTGATTAAACGGGTAGGTTTTGAAGGTTCAAAAACGGTTGCCCAATTCAATAGCCAATGGAGATTTTTGAGGGTTCTAATTACTTGCCACGTCATTACCAATTATTTATTTTTCAATATAAATATGAATTAATAAAGAATTACTTGGTTGGATAGAATAAGTTATAAATATAAAACATTTTAAATTTTATAAATTTTTTACATCATTAGATAATTAAAATAAACGATTCAGATTAATAGTTATATGAAGATTATCACTAGAAAAAAAAAAACTAAATTAATCTAAATTATTCGTTCCAATCATCTAACGATCCAAAAAACCTCTAAAATTTATAGAATTTTAGACTTTATACTTGAACCTATCTCTACTTGGTTTACATGTCCGACATTTGAATACGATAGGAATATGAACCAAAAAATTATAAAAAAATCTAATCACACTCGTGCCGGACACAACCTCGGTAACATAACCAAACATACTATAGTCCTTCACCGTTGCCGGTAATCGACATAGGAACGTTGTGCTCCGCCATCCAATACCTCAAAACACATTGAGGAAACTCATCAAAATGGCGGAGACACCTTACGGTAGTAAAGATCGATGCTGCCTGAGCAGCTACAGCAGAGCGGATGCTCCTGAACTTGTCCCCATGCAAAGATCTAGGTGTTCAATGTTCGAAAACCATCTGGTCCTAACACATTGTCACTTTCATTCATATTCTGGCTAAAACCATGCACGACATTGTTCAAAATGGTGGACCATAATTTAAATGTTTCAAAACAAAATTGCTAGCTCAACATCGAATCCGAGACAAAAACCGATAGTAGCATCCACTACAGTAAAGGTCTTGAAACAAGTAAAAATAGTAAGTTCCAAGCAAGGGCAATTTTAAAGGTGCCGTAATGGTGGTACCGGGTCCGGCATAAGGTTACTCATCTTCCTCTTCATCATCGTCTCCACCAGCAGCCTTTTTGGCAGCTGCTCTCTGGTTCTTTCTCTTCACTCTTCCGGGGCGGCCACCTCCAAATGGACTTGTAAGAGAGAAATCAATATGTTTTTGGGAGTCAACCCTCACCATGAAGGATGGGATGTTAACGACCTGTCTCCCAACCCTATTGAGGTAACAATCAAACATCAGGATACGACATTCACGGAATCGATAATATCTTCCAGGCAACCAAAGCATGCATTGTGCGGCATACATTTTCAAGTAGGTTTACACGTACGAAACTGATCAAACAACAATTTGCAATTATATGCAAAGCACAAAGCAAAAAATCAAATTAATTGCAAAGTAGAGGCAGTCAATCCCGTAAATTCTTTCGAAAGAAAGTTCTGAGTTTTATATGATGAAAGCATGTCCCCTCTAACACAAAGTGGAGTGTTAGCTGACAAGGCAAATTCATCATATATGAATTCCTAAACATACTTTCGAAAAGTCATCATTCATAAACACATAAAACAGGTTCGGCACACATGGAAAACCGATCATGATGCAATATAAAAAGGCACATTCTATGAAGACCGTAAATGGCATGTATATGAACATATCAGCAACACAAGCATGTATAAATGTAACAACAAGCACAAGGGTTTGCCGAATTAAACCACCAACAGAAAAAGGGTAAAAGTTGACCCGATATGCCTTTGCCGAATTAACACACGAGCATGGTGAATCGACTTGGCCATACCAGACTTGAACACAAGGGTTTGCAGGCGGCGTTCAAGGAAGTTCTCAACGGTCAAAGCCAAGACATAATCGAGCTTGTTCTGGCTCTCATCCAAAAGTCCATACCTGTTCATCCTGCGAAGAAGTGCTTCACCTTCGAAAATACGACGAGGGTTCTTCTCATCGAGAGTGAGAAGATCCCTAGCAGCATTTCGGATACGGCTCAAAGCATACTGAACTCTCCACAACTCCCTCTTACACCGGAGCCCATACTCTCCAACAAGCCTCAACTCGGCATCCAATCGTTCCTTCTCGTATGGACGCCTCGGCTTCTTAAACGTCTTCCCATCTACAACACCCCATCAATTCCACCGATAACATTAATCAAATGATATCATAATTCAATTAGTAAGGAATTCAGAGACCAAAACCCTAAAATCAAACGAAGCTAAAACAATTAGCATTTGATTTTTTGGGAGCCTAATCAACAGAATCAGCAAAACCCATAAATCTAAACAAGAAAAGTTTCCCATTAATGATTCTAGAAATTACATTAAGAACACCCATTTATGAGAACCGAAAAACAATCAAACTGGCAAAGATACATCTTTTCATGGCGATAATAAAATGGAAAAAAAAAAAGAAGAAGAAAAACAGAGAATGGTGTTATCTTACAGTTGCGGTAGAAACTGACGTGAACCATGGCGGCGGCGGCTTGTCTTCAGAACCGGTAAAATGGAAGAAGGAATAAAGTTTTATACACAGAAAACCTGAACCCTAATGTTCCCTCTTTTCTTTAGGGCTTTTACTGGGCTTAATTTGTATGGGCCTATCATATTTAAAAAATAGATTTCAACCATAAGGTTTAGGTGATATAGTAAGCCCTCTGGTGTCTTAATCCGCAGTAGCGGTGTTTATTGTCGGATATCGGATCGGATCGGATCAAATTCAATTTGATTTTTTGGATATTTAGATTTTTGAATCAATGATATAGTGATTCGTATTTGATCCAAAAAAAACAGATATCCGCATATTCGGATTGAATAGTTGGATATCCGATTATCTAAAAATATAACTTGACTATACTAATTTTTCGAATTTGAAGGTTATATTTATAAAAATTTTAGAATTTCGAATATAATAAACAATAAATTACTAAATACAATAAGATTCATAATTATAAAAGTTTTAATGTTTATATTTTTAAATATAACAAAAACTAAATTATTAAATACAACAAGATTAATATTAATAAAAAATTAATTTTTGGATTTTTTGGATTTTCGGATAATCAAAAAATTAAAATATTGTGGTCCATATCTAATCTAGAAAATTTAAAATCAGATCGAATATTTGATTTAAAAATTAAAATCAAATCAGATATTTTAATTTTCGGATCAGATCAATAGATAATCGGATTGGATTAATTAGATCGAAAATTTTTAAACACCCCTAATCAACAGTTGAAAATTTAATTTTATCCTAATAATAGATTATCGATTTTAATATATATGATTATATAATAATATATATTTATAAACGATAAAGTAATTTCGTATGTATTCGTTAAATGTTTGTTTGTTCATAAAAAGAATATAACAAAATAGATTTTAAATTTGTGATTAATATAAAAAATGACGAAAGAATATTCGAAAAATATTTTTTTTATAAATTTTAATTTTATTTAAAGGGGAATAAAAAGATAAGACTCTAGGAGAGAAAAGAGACGTCTTTAGTGAGTTCAGAACCTATAATATAGAAGAAAATAATAAAATAAAAATAAATAATTTAATAGATAAACTTAGGGTTATAAATAAGACAAGACAGATCGTGAGTTATTCGAGTTCGACTCGATCAAAACTAAATTCAGTTGGATTTTGCTCAAACTCGAACTCATCTCGAGTTCTTGACAGCAAACCGAGCTACATGATACTTGACTTGAAAAGCTCATGAGCTACTCGAAAATATAAACATATTATTTTTTTTTTTTGGTTTTTTCTAATTTAAAATCTAAATTTCTAAACTAAAACCCTAAACATAAGACTTAAACCCTAAATTAATGCATTAAACCCTAGAATTAATAAGCTTGAATCAACTTGTGACAGGTAAGAGTTACTTGAGTCTAACACGGTAAAAAATCGATCAATACATGATTTAATTAGGCTCGAATAAAGTTCGAACTCGACTCGAGTTCTTAACAATCAGAGCTTAGCTCAAATTTTTTAAGCTCGTTTAAAATTACTTAAGCTCGAACTAGACTCAAAATCATAACAAATTGAACCAAATTTAGCACTACTCGAATTCAATACGACTTGTTTACGCCCTCCGATAAAACCAAATATTTTGGCTTGGAAAATAGTATTCTTATTATTAGGAGGGTTTTACATATTTATGTAACATGATATAATTTTCATGGTTGCTTGTGATTAAAATTCATATTATAAAATTATTAGTTAATCATTTTATTTACTTTTTAAATTTTATTATAAAAATTAAAAATATTATAATAAGAAAATATATAATCTTTTACGATTGATAGGTATATGATGAAATTTTATGATAATATTTATTTATTTTTCTTAATAAATTTTTTAATAAATTAGAAAGCCCAATAAAAACCATGGGTTGGATATTCAATTTCCAAAATAGAAGCCCAATAAGAATTCTGGACCTATCTTTCTTCTTCAAGCAATGGCGCTCAGCTTTAACCCTTAACTCCTTAACCTTGTAATTAGAAGGAAAACTCGCCTGAAACAAAGCCGCCATTTCCACACCTCTCAAGAGACACAAACCTAGAAGAAAACTCACCCCAAAAGGGGAAAAAGAGAGAGGAAATGTCAGCCAAGTGGAGAGCTATACAGCACCGCCACCGTTACACGTACAACGCCGTCGTTTTCCCGCCTCCGTTCATAGATTCCTTAAACCAATCATCCCTCTCAGCCTCAGCTTCGTCCTTCTACAAGGAGCTTCAGCATCTTATATCTTTGAACTCAACTTACTCCCAAGTTAACCATGTCAGGAAGCTGGCTTCTTCTTTCAATGAACTGTTGGTTCAACAAGGTGAGAAAAATGAGGCCTTGGTTTCAAAGGCAGCTGCTTTTTACTTGGAAATCTTCTTTTTGGAGAATTCAATGCCTTTGCATAGGACCCTTTTGTCAGTTTTGGCTAAAACCAAGGATGTTTTCCAGCCTATTGTTGGTGAGTGTTTCAGGTCACTTTGTAATGAGTATGGTACATTTAGTAATAAGAAGAAGCGTTTCTCTGTGTCACGTGTGGCTTTATCAGTAATGGGGATGCCAAAGTTGGGGTATTTAGTTGATGTGATTGAAGATTGTGCTGTTTTAGTGTGTTGGGATATTGTTTTGGGGTTGAAAAGTGTGGTTTTGGAGACTCAAGGGTGGGGTAGACCTTCTCCTATAGTTCTGGAGCAGTGTCAAGAGGCTTTGTCTTGCATGTATTACTTGTTTCAGAAGTTCCCAGAGAAGTTTAACGAATTGGGTGGTGATGATTCTAATGTGATGGAGATGGCTGTAGGGGTTTTGATAAGTCTATTGAAATCGATGGCATTTTCGAGGGACTGCTTTGTGGCGGCCGGTGTGAGCTTGTTTGCTGCTTTGCAAGTTTGCCTCAGTGAGCAAGAGCTTGGTTTGTTCATCATTGAAGGTATATTTGGTCAAACTGTTATTACTTCTTGCACTAACAATGAAGCTACGTTTGACAATGTTATTAGCAAAGTTCCATATAAAGGAGATGTTTGTCTTGACATACATAATCTCTCTGGTTTGAATAGACTTTCCTTGATTAGAGGCATTCTTACTGCTGTTCCGAGAATGGTTCTAAATACACATTTTGTTGTATCAAGGGAAATTTGTAGTGATTCTGAGTCTCATGGAAATGTTGCTAGTTCTGTGAAGACTATATTGTATGATGGGATTTTGCCTGAGCTCTGTAATTACTGTGAGAACCCCACAGATAGCCATTTTAATTTTCATGCATTAACTGTAATGCAAATTTGTTTGCAACAGATTAAGACTTCTATGCTGGCAAACATTACTATTACATCTGAAAATTACAACCCATTGCCAGAGGATATGGAAACCCGAATGCTGAGAATAATATGGAATAACTTGGAAGATCCTCTAAGTCAAACGGTCAAGCAAGTTCATCTTATTTTTGATCTTTTCTTAGACATTCAATCCTCTCTTTGTGGGGAAGATGGTAGTGAGAAAATAAAGTCATTTCTACAGAAGATTGCTTCAGATCTTCTTCGTTTGGGTTCACGTTGTAAGGGAAGATATGTTCCTTTAGCTTTGTTGACCAAAAGGTTTGGAGCAAAGACTATGCTGGATATGAGTCCTGACTTGCTGATTGAAGTAGTCCAAGCATACAGTGATGATGATGTATGCTGTGCTGCCACATCATTTTTGAAGTGTTTTCTTGAATACTTACGGGACGAGTGTTGGAATAGTTATGGTATTGAAAGAGGGTATGCACTTTATAGAGAGTATTGTTTGCCCCCTTTTTGCATGGTCTTGCTTCTGGGATTTCGAAGCTTCGTTCAAATTTGAACACTTATGCTCTTCCGGCTTTACTAGAAGTTGATGTTGATGGAATTTTTCCTCTACTTGCCTGCATCTCCATTGGGCCAACTGAGGTGGAAAATGACCTCTTCTATCCTGACCTTGATTGCAAAAATCTGGAATTGAAAGTAGAACAGAAAGTGGCTGTTTTAGTATCTTTACTCAAGGTTTCTCGTTCACTGGCTTTGATTGAAGGAGATATAGATTTTTGTGATGACTATATGACATCTGATGCGGATGGCAATCCCTTTGCACTTGTCTGCATAAAGGGGATAGAAGTTAGGATCCTTGTTGGGTGGCTTGTACTAGCATTGACACACATTGATGAGTCACTTCGTGTAGATACTGCTGAGTTCCTTTTCTTGAGTCCCAAGACATCTAGTCTTCCTTCCCCTTTGGAGCTTTCTCTAATGAAAAAAGCTGTGCCATTGAATATGAGGTCTTCTTCAACATGTTTTCAGATGAAATGGACCAGCTTGTTTAGGAAGTTCTTTTCTCGTGTGCGTACAGCCTTGGAGAGGCAATTTAAGCAAGGAAGCTGACAGCCTCGCATGAACAATGAAAACAGTGAGTTGTGTCTATGTAAGGGAACTGAAGAAAATGTAGTTAGAAGAGCTGAGGAGCTATTTAATTTTATGAGGTGGTTGAGTTGTTTTCTGTTCTTCTCTTGTTATCCTTCTGCTCCCTATAAGAGAAAAATAATGGCAATGGAGCTTATACTGATAATGATCAATGTTTGGCCTATCGTGCCTTCTTCTCAAGAAAGCTCAGCTTCTGTTTCACCCGAGAGCTGTCTTTATCCTTACAATGCAGGGATTACTTCACCTGACTCAACGTTCCTGTTAGTTGGATCCATAATTGATAGTTGGGACAGACTGCGAGAGAGTTCTTTCCGCATATTGCTACATTTTCCTACTCCACTTCCTGGCATTTCAAGTGGTGACATGGTCCAGAAAGTGATTTCATGGGCTGAGAAATTAGTTTGCAGTCCTCGTGTGAGAGAGAGTGATGCCGGTGCTCTAACCTTACGGCTCATATTTAGGAAGTATGTGGTGGACCTCGGGTGGCAAGTCAGAGCATCTGTTTGTTCTCACTCACAGTATTCACTGTTAAATGGGGATTATAGAAAATGTACATCCGTTCATCCTGTGATGGAATATGTGAAATCACTTATTCATTGGTTGGATGTTGCTGTGGACGAAGGGGAGAAGGATCTGGCTGAAGCATGCAAGAATAGTTTTGTTCATGGTGTATTACTTACTCTACGGTATACTTTCGAGGAATTGGATTGGAATTCGGATGCAGTCTTGTGTAGTGTTTCAGATATGAGACAGGCACTGGAGAAACTCTTAGAGCTGGTTATGCGAATAACTTCAATGGCCCTATGGGTTGTTTCTGCAGATGCTTGGTACTTGCCTGAGGATATTGATGATATAGTTGATGCTGATGCTTTCTTACTTGACGGTTCTGAAACGGATGCTCATTTAACCTCAATTGAACAAGAAGAAGACAAAAGCTCAAAAACTATTCAGGATGCACGACCATCAGATCAGGTTGTCATGGTTGGTTGCTGGCTAGCCATGAAAGAGGTACTAAGCTTGTTATTATGGTATTGAAAATAATGAACTCATTATTTATGCTAATAAATAGTTCCAATACTAAACACCCCGAAAATGAAGAAAGTTCTTGTCATGTAATTTACATGAACCCTGGATTTCTAGTTTTCTTGGCTTATATAAGTAAGGATCATAACGCTAACAGTAACTCTTCTTTCCAGTTAAGTCTTCTTTTGGGAACCATTATACGGAAAATACCTTTACCAAATTGCAGCTGTTCTGGTTCATTAGAATCTGGACACCCCAGCTATGATTCTACCAATGATTCGGTGACAACATCTGAAGGAATGCTTGATCTAAAACAATTAGAGAAAATTGGGAACCATTTCTTGGAAGTTCTTTTGAAGATGAAACATAATGGTGCAATTGATAAGACAAGAGCAGGGTTTACAGCACTTTGCAATCGTCTTCTCTGTTCAAATGACCCAATGTAAGTTTCCTCTTTGACATCGTCTTTAGCTGTTAATCTAGGATTAAATCTCGTCATGTGGGAGTTGGGTTGGGGTGGAACGATAACTTAATTAAGCCTTGTCTTAGAAAAAGTCTGCATTAGATATTTACTAATCCAGTACTGGAACTTTATTAGTAAGAAAAATGTAAGTTGCATCCATTTAATGGAGCCTTCGTTTTGCAGGCTATGTAAGCTGACAGAATCTTGGATGGAGCAGCTTATGGAGAGAACAGTAGCAAAAGGACAAACTGTTGATGATTTGCTACGAAGAAGTGCAGGTATACCTGCAGCATTCATTGCTCTTTTCCTTGCAGAACCAGAAGGCGCACCAAAGAAGCTCCTCCTGAGAGCGTTAAGGTGGCTTATAGATGTAGCAAAGGGGTCTTTGTTGGGTCAACCTGAAATCAACTCCTCAAATATCTCGTGCCAGATTTCCTCAACAAAATCTGGCCAAGAGACCAATTCAGCATTGGTAACTGAGACGATCTCAACTGAAAAAACCTCGAAGATCAGAGATGAAGGTGTTGTTCCAACAGTGCATGCCTTTAATGCCCTTAGAGCTGCTTTCAATGACACTAACCTTGCTTCTGACACTTCTGGTTTTGCGGCTGAGGCTTTGATTGTTTCAATTCGCTCTTTCTCTTCACCATACTGGGAGGTTCGGAACAGTGCTTGTCTTGCATACACTTCCTTGGTACGTCGGATGATTGGATTCCTTAATGTCCATAAACGAGAATCTGCTCGACGCGCGGATAACTTTGTAAACCTGCTACAAAGTTTAAAACTGTGTATATTGGATGGTTGAAGCATTTTACCCTTATGCTGCATGGTATTTTTGCACGAAACAATATTTTATCCACTAACTATTGATTAAATCTAATCATGAAGGTATCCTTTGCTGCACCCATTTGTGTTCAACGAGCTGAAAATTGCAACTGAATTGCTTGATGATGCATTGTCGGGACAATCCGAATCTAACCTGGCAAAAGTTGTCCATCCGAGTTTGTGCCCTATGCTTATTCTTTTATCCAGGCTCAAGCCTTCAACAATTGCAAGTGAGACGGGGGATGACCTGGATCCTTTCCTCTTCATGCCTTTCATTATGAGGTGCTCAACCCAAAGCAATCTGCGAGTTCGTATCCTTGCATCACGAGCTGTGACTGGACTGGTATCTAATGAGAAATTATCAACTGTTCTCCTTAATATTGCTTCGAAGTTGCCTCATTCAGAGAACAAAACCACAGCATCTCCTGCAGCATTGGTCTCATTATATCCTGCCAATGGATCTCACCGTGTTTCCTTCAATTTGGTTCATTGACTTCTATTGCAATTAGGTTCCCTTGTCAATATAAACTGTAGAAATCTTGCTGACTTCTCGAGGAAAGATCAGATTCTTGGTGACTTGATGGAAGCTCTTATGAAGTGTTCGTGGGTTGCCATCCCCAAAAGATGCCCGTGCCCCATCCTCAATTGCGCTTTCCTGCAAGTGCTGAATTACATGCTTAGCGTTGCGAGATCATGTCATATGGGAAAAAATTTGTTTGCCATCCGAAACCTACTTTTGGCATTATCTACAGAATGCTTAGATGTAGAAGCCTCTTACGGGCTTCCATATTATGATCCAACAATAGCTGAACTTCGTCAACAAGCAGCTTCATCTTATTTTAGTTGTTTATTTCAACCATCCGATGAAGTTGACGAAGTGGTTTTCCAGATTCCACAAAAATCTCCATCGGATTCAACGTCGTTTCAAATCCATGAAGTAGAGAATTCTGGATTCCTGGAAAGGTTGATTCGTTCTTTCTCAGATTCATCGTATGAAGTTCGACGAATAACTTTGAAGTGGCTGCAGAAGTTCCTGAAGTCTCAACCTGGCAGTGAGCTAAACTATCTATCAAGCAGTGAGACCAGAATTATACAGAACTGGACAAAAGCTAACCTTCAGCCTACACTGATGAAGCTTTTGGATCAGGAGAAGAATCATCGATGTACATACCAAATTCTAAGGATTATTTTCACTTGGAACTTGCTGAAGTTTCAGGAATTAAGTGAGGAGAGTGACGGAACCATTTACGTCAGTGCGTTGGATTGCAATTCCGTATTTCAACTTTGGGATAAGCTGATAGTTTTGTACAAGCTCACTCGACATGCTAAAACACAAGAAATACTTGTCTGTTGTCTGGCAATATGCGTAAAGCAGTTTGTAAGGATATTTGGTGGTTTTATTCTTACTGAAAAGGAGCTGAAAGCTGCTGAGTACAATGAATCTGGTGAGACGAAAAGATCAGCTTGCTTCTATGAATGCATTACCTTTTATGTCAATCTAATTAAGCAGCATAGTTCTTCATCCGAGCCAATCTACATGCGCCGGGCAGCAGCAGAATCTGTGTTTGCATCTGGCTTATTGGAACAAGCTGAGGTAATTTCTTCTTTTGCGATCAACCAGCAAATTTCTTCAAAAAGTTCGATCTCATGTTTAGAACAGCAAGATGTTGCAACTGTCTATGCACATCAAATACTGGAGATGTGGTTCACATGTATCAAATTGCTCGAGGATGAAGACGATGGAATTAGACAAAGTGTTGCCTCCAACATCCAAAAGTGTCTTTCCTCCAAAAGCTCTGGAACTATGTCCGATACTTGTGGGGCTCCAACACAGGTGGAAAAGGTCATTGAACTGAGTTTCGACTATCTTTCTTCCATCTTTGGCCACTGGATGGCTTTGACTGTCTTCTCCGGTGGGTGCTAGATGCAGGGAACTACGTGATATCCAAAGGTGATCTTGTGAGACAGGTTTTCGATAAGGAAATTGATAATCACCATGAAGAGAAGCTGTTGATTTGTCAAATATGTTGTTCCAACTTGGAGAAACTTCCGATCACAAAATCATGGACAGGTGAATTACTCGATAAAGAAGAGGTCATTCATTATCTACTTGATTGGAGAACGAGATTTTTCCACCAGTTGATATCATTTGCTAAGGACCATATCGGAAAACTCGGAGTCGACTGGATAGGTGGTGTAGGTAACCATAAGGATGCATTTTTACCGTTATATGCAAATTTGCTGGGAATTTATGTCCTCTCAAACATCATTTTCAATCTGGAGGCCAAAGATGGTATGCAACTACTATCAGATGTTACTGAATTAGGAAACAGCATTGTTCCATTTCTTCGGAATCCATTGATCTCGAATCTGTACTTGTTAATAGTTCGATTACACGAGAACAAGCTCGGTGCGACTACCAACTGCATTAACACCAGGTTTGGAGACAACATCTGGGACGATTTTGATCCATACTTTCTCATTGTGGAATAGAGATAGAACAAGGTCTTAAGAACCATTTTGAGGAGATCAATAGAATTCCCCCCTCCCCCATTGATATAGTATAGACAAACTGATTATGATAGCTCTTGTTTGTTGTGATCAACCATTTTGAGCAAATTATATGCATATTTTTCTGACACTGGTTGAATAGCAAGATTTTGTCCACTTAAACAGCCTGCATGTTGGTTTACTGCTTTGTCTTTTTAGGGCTTTATGTCATTTTCGTTATGTGAACTCATATCTCATTTATTACATAGAAAATGCTAAGGTAACATGATTGACATGAAGTGGTTATAGGTAAGAAAAGTACAAGTCTTTACACAAGGTGGTGGGTTACATTTTGGTTCTTCTATTGAAAAAGTGAATAATATAAGCAAACTAGTCTCTATAAAATTCATATCAAGCAAATTAGTCCCTCTTGTTTAAATTGTCATTTCCATAAACATCAATCAACTTTGCCTAGCGATGATATTTTTGTATGAGTTCAAATTCCGGCACGAAAATATAATACATTTATATGTAATGAAGCATTGTGTTTACTTTAATGTTGTTATGAATGATAACTGGTGAGAACTGAGAACTACAAGCAGTAACATTAGGCCTCCGTGATATGATCACGATGCTACTTTTGACGAATCGTCTGCCGGCACGGATTTATCCACCCTTTTCCTGCACGACGAATACCAAGTTGTTAGCATGGAGGCTAACCATCCATCGCATGAATGCTCGAAAGTTCTTTTGATCTAGTTGAATGCAACGATATAAAGTAACTAAGAAACAGAGCTCTGTTAAAACTGAATCGCGAATAATCCGTATGGGAACTTACTTTTCATGTAACTTGACGAGTGACCTTGGTCTCTCGTATCCTTCTTTCTTTTCTTCAGGCTTAGGTTTCTTTCGCTGTCTAGATTCCGGTTTCCAGCATGCATTGACGAGAGACTTGCCCAACAATTCGGCAACATTGACGGCCATTTCTTCGACTTTCTTCACATAAGGAAAGGTTTCCTCCGTGAAATGGTGAGATAGCCAAAGATACATAGATAAAACTTGGTGTTTTGTCTCGAGATCCAGAAGTTCTGCATCGTTTTTAGCAGAACCTTTCGGCACGCCCATCGCAATGCTAACCGGGACATTCTGACTGTAAGCCGAAGCAAACCTAAGGAGATGGTACATTGCTTTCGGGTCTCTAATATTGACTGGAGCAAAACAAAAGTTGAACCGATCTTCCAACGACAATCCCTGAACCTTTTGCAACATATTTGCAACCTTCTTAATATGATCATGTCGGCACAGAAAGTACGACCCATCCAAACGGCAATTTTCACCAAACTTTTCAAGCAACTGGCAGAAAGTAACATTAGGGAATTGCCCAGCAAACAATTCGACCTGTTCAAAGAAAGGAAAGAGACCCACTTTCTTAACTTCTTCAAAGGGTTGCTTTAAACACTCGATTAGATAATCGAGATCGTCTAAATGCAAGGTTGTTGTGAGTCCATCTGGATAACGGCTTCCTCTACGACCAGCTCTTCCTGCAATTTGCTTAACCTGTGATGCCGGGACTGCAACAATCTTGTCACCATTGTACTTTGAAAGACTGTAAAAGACAACTCTCCGAATATTAAGATTCAATCCCATTCCCACAGCATCACTGGCAACAAGCACATCGAATTCATTATCTTGATCATTAAACAAATTAGCTTGCTGTCTGCGAGTCTCTGGTGGCAAGGCACCATAAATAACACAGCAGCGATGGCTTGTGTGTTTCTCAATAGCCATTTTCACCTCAAATATCTCTCTCCTAGAGAAGGCAACAACGCAGTCACCTGATCGAACATTTTGAAGATCTCCCAACAGTGTCTTGGCTTCAACCACTAATGGTTTGAACCTGTCATAATGATGTTCATGCAACTCATCTCCGGTATCTGCACAAATTTTTCTAACAATATTGAGAACAGTTGGATCCCCACACAAATGTATCTCATCAGCTTTCAGTCCGAGCATTGCGCGTGTCCATGCATAACCTCTATATGGGTCCGACATCATCTGGATCTCATCAATCACAGCTACATCATATAATTCCTCAGTTGACACCATTTCCACAGTACAGGCAACGTGATTTGAAAATGGGACAAATTTCTTTTCTTGCCCTGTGTGGAGGCTACAGTAAACTCCCTGTGCATTCACTTTGTCGAAAACTTCCATAGCCAAAAGCCTAAGTGGACTGCAATAAATTCCCTTCTTTGCTTCCGTAAAACGCTGCAAAGCATTGTAAGTCTTGCCACTATTCGTCGGACCACAGTGATAAATAATCTTTCGCTTCATCGCCTGAGCAAAGGGAAACCATGTATGCGGTGCCGTAAGATCTGCAGATTGAATCATATTTCTGAACTGCTTGATCTCTTCGGGAAACTCTTCAATACAAAACTCGACAAATAGAGGGAAAAGAAACTTAACAGCAGCATTAGAGGGACCAAGTGATACCAAGTGTTCGGTAATATCAGCAGAACATTTTTTCAAGAAAAATGTTCGAAACTTATCGACAGCAGTAGGGAAGAATGACCTGCCAATGTAAATAGCAAGCGATTGATTGGCCGCCCACCCCGATCTACTGAAATACTTGAAAACTTCCTGTATAGTCTCCCAATCGGATCGATTCAGCTTCACACCATTTTCATTTTTTCGAAGCTCCCGATACAGTTCCACCGGATCACGAAGGTAAAGCTGCTTACCATTCATAGTTCTATCACTACTCATATCACCAGATTCACATTCAGACTCAACAGCTCTTGAACCACACACATCATTCTCACCTGAATTCTCATTTTCACCATCAAAATCAATAATTCTCATGAAATCAACAACATCCCTATCGTCTTTATAATTTACATGTCCTAACTCGACATCATTCGAACCATACATAACATTCACATCGACACCATCAACACTATTATGTTCATTAGCACTATCAAAATCAACACTTTTCACTGAATTCAAAGTATACTTACCGTCCTTACTTGTTTCGATTCTCGAATCATGCATTCGATTATCCTCCCCACCATCACCATTTTCAACAACAGAAGAAAAAGGTCTCACATTTGCATCTCTAAAGTCTCTAACTTTACCAACTAAATTGACCAAACCCGTTGAAAACTCTCGTCTGGGCTCATCGGAAGGTGGAAGAAAAGGGTGTTTATCCAAAACCCAGTTTTCAAATCTTCTAAAATAATGAAAACAACGATTCGGTAACATAAATTTAACTCTTGAAACATTTTGCTTAGATGTATAGATTCTAAGGAGAAACGTTCCCAACCCTCTTCCCATTTATTACCCACATAAAAGAGTAAGAAGAGACCAATTTTTTTCTGGTTAAAGCAACAAATTTTGGTTATTGAAAGGGGATTCAGGCCAAAAATGGGGAACTTAATGGAGTTCACGAGTTGAGGTTTGAGAGAGGGGGTAGAGGAGAAGTAGCGGAGAGAGTTAAGGGAACATAAACCCTAAACCCTCTGCTTAAATCAGAGTAATGGTATAAAACTGGGGATACATTATTAAGGGATTTCTTTTAGGATTTAAGGATTATGATTATGATTATGATTATGATTTAGATTTAAATTATATTTATATTTTATTTTAATATTTTTATTATTATGTTTTTGTTTTATTTTAATTTTATATTATTAAAAAGTAATAGAGTTGATGATATAATTTGGTATAATTATATTTTTAGTATGAATATTTATACATATAATCAGTTTAGTTTAATTTTCGTAATTTAAAATATAATTTTAATTTTGAGTAAAATTTTATTTTAATTTTGATAAAATTTTGTATCGTCCCTTTTATCTTTTATATTCTCGTTAATATTTTAATTGTAGAGTTTGAGTCCTCAATAAACCTCGTTAATGTCCCTAGAATGATTTTAAAATGCTAAAATTTTAAAAAATGTTCGTCCAATAGAAGAAAAAAATAAAAGAAAAATAATTTTAATTTAAAACTTAAAATAATAATTACATTAATAGAATTTTAAATTAAATTGATATATTGTATAAGCTTTTTAAGCTAAAATTGTTATTAATCCAAACCGTCACTATTTTCGTTAATTTTAAACGATAAAAGTATCAAAACAAAACATTAGATATAATTTTATTAAAAATAATAATTGGGAGTATCAAAACAGTAACGTAGGCATAGTTAGGATATTAAATAGGTATTTTTATTAGATATGTCTATGAAAAAGTTTCTTTTATTAACCATGCATAAAATAATAATTTTTTAAAATATATTAAAATTATATTTAATAATTTTAATATTAATATTAATATATGATATTAGAAAATTTTATGTTTCGGTATTAAAAATTAAATTTTAAACATTAACCTTAAATTTTAAATCTTAAAGAATACCTCTTATATTCAATAAGATCTTAAATTATAACCTTAAATCTTAATCTTAAATTTTAAACCTATTTTTTATTATTAAAAAAAATAGAGATACAAAAAAAGTTGGAATTATAAAAGAATTAGTGGCGAAACTAAATCTCCCATATACGAAAGAATTTTTTTACCTTTGTCCCTCTGTTTAATTTTTTTAAAAAAAATAATTTATTTATGAATTCGTCCTTCACTTTCAAATATTTATGTTTTATCCCCAACACCAAATTCCTGGACCGAATCTAAAGGATTTAAATAGAAATTTGAAGTTATTGTTTTGGTAGTTGGTTTATCTAGGGATAAGTATTCGATCGAGTCGAGTTAAAAAATTTCGAGTTATTCGAGTTGACGAGTCATATTTTACAACTCAAACTTTATTTGAAAAATTTTCAGTTCGAGTCGAGTTTAAGAAATTTGAGTCAAGTCGAATCGAGTTTTCGAGTTCCTATAATTTAATTGTAATTATTTATCATATTATAGTATGATTTGGTTTCAAATTAAACGACTTTCTCTAATATATAAGATGTATATATATGTATATATATATATATATATTTTTCATATGTAACAATATTTCTTTGTATTTTTATATATCAATGTATATATCATAAAAAATTAATAGACTCATCTCAAATTTAAAAGTTAATCCTTTATTTACTAAAAATTTTGAGTTATTCGAGTTATTCAAATTTTTATTTTACAACTCGAACTTTATTTGAAATTTTTTCGAGTTGAGTCTATGAAATTTCGAGTCGAGTCAAAACGAGTCAAATATTTTCACCTCGAGTCGAGTTATTCGATTTTTTCGAGTCGTGTCAAATTTTACTCACCCTAGGTACATCCATGAGTAAAATCAAGAAAGTATAAATATGAATAAGTTGGCCACTGAGCTCGTCGGATTCTACCTCAAGAAGATTAAGCAGAAACCATTTCCAACTGGCCATTGAGCTCATTAAACAAGTTGAAAGTTATAAATATGAACCATGGGGCCTTCCAAGTGAGTTTTCAGATTCTGCTTGGTTCCCAAGAAAGTGCTCTTTTTTCTCTTTTCTTTATTTCTGATGCTTTTTTGTATAAGCAGAGCTAGCAGCATCAGGGAAGAAAGAGTGGTATTTCTACTGTCCGAGGAACCGGAAATACCGAATAGTGCAAGGCCTAACAGAATCATCGGAGCAAGGTTTTGGAACGAAATATATTGGTTTGAAGAAATCGCTTGTGTTCTACAGAGGCAGAGCTGCCAAAGAGATGAAAAACGATTGGATGATGCACGAGTTTCGGCTGCCTTCGATGTCCGGCAAAACACCACCATCAATGATGCACTAAGACAACCTTTCCTGCAAATGTAATGATCCTTGAATCATAATTTTCCTATGTTGTTTGATCATGAACTGTTTGAAAAGATGTCCTTGTTTCGAACAGGATGCATGGGTTTGAAGGATATTCAGAAAGACCAGTCTCACAGCTCAAAGAGCTCTTTCCCACGCTTGGATATCCCCATCACGGGTGACTATACCATCTGATATACTCAACCACGGTCGGTTTAGTTTGGAGAACATCTCTCAGAAATCGTATCAACGATAGGCTGCACTGCCGGTTTCTCAGCTCCAGATATTCCTACATATAAATCATTCCATCAGGATAGTCTATAGGTCATCTCCATTCCATGTTTCCAATGAAGACCATAACTTGATGTTTTCTTAGCTAGACAACATGTCTGGATCATCCACCAAGTGTACAGCTGATGCTTCTTCCATGCTGATGACTGCCGACGTCGAGTACCAATTTCCGAGGGCAACAGCAGCAGCAATATGGTGGCTTCTCAATCGGCTTGCCCCAAGATATGCAAGGCAATGGAGGTGCAGAGAAATCACAGAAGCAACAAATACAACAGATTCATGGAAACCTAATCTACCATGGATTCACCAAAATGTCCCAAAATTCGTCTCTAGGTGATAGGATTTAGGGTTCAGGGATTCAGCATAGGAGGCACACATCAGGGTTCAAGGATTAAAAAAAACAAGATTAAAGCCTACTATAAGAAACGACATCACCGAATAAAATCATCATTAAACAATAACTTCGCAATTGATATGTCATCGAGTGAACATGCAGCAAACTAATCGATATGAAACTACTTAACCGGAAAAAACATTGAAACTCAGGTCCACATATCATCAATCACCATGATAACAAGCAAAATTTCTCAAAGGTAAATCTAACAAACCAAACATGATTCAGCTTCATCGGCAATAAAATTTCTAGCTCTTTGAGGATTGCTTTTCCTTTGCCTTCTGGATTTTCAGAACCTTCTTCACAATCTTTTGCTCTTCGACCAAGAAGGCCCGAATTATCCTTAGTTGATAAAAAACATAAATATATAAAATTTGCATCAATCACTTTGAACAGAAAACAATCAAAGACCACTAAACAGTTAATAAATAATGCACATAGTTGTACCTTTCTCTAACAGCACTGCCTGACAAAACACCACCATAGGGACGATTCACAGTCCTTCGGTTCCTAGGCAACCGTGACCGCTTGTATTCAGCAGGTCTCAAGTGAGGAATCTGCATAGAAGAACAAGCTCAAAACTTTACAACATGAATCCAATCAATCAGACAAATAAAGCATTCCGATCATCCGATGTAAACGAATCCGAATCATCATCTACACTGATCAACATTCATCACCAGTTCCTAATTTCTTACAAACACACCAATATTTATGGATTTCAAACCATCAAAACAGACAGTAACCCATCAGCATCAACACTAAAAGCTCAAAAGGAAATAGAAAAGTAGAATCTATAGAACTTAGAACATAAAATTATAAAAACAGAACAAAGCTTAACAGTATCATTAATCCATGTTTAACTCAAAGCAGAACATAACAAAACCATCAAATCATCATTTTTGCAACAAAATAAACAAAAGGGTATCTACATTTCACACTCACTTGATTAACCCAACAATACAAATTCAAATTCCAAACTAAAAATCCCAACTTTAAAACAAAAACATCACAAAACTAAAAGAACTTACACCCTGAATTCTCTTTCCAGTAACAGGACACTTAGGCCCACTTGCTCTCTTCTTAGTAGTCTGATAAACCAATTTCCCACCTTTAAACCAAAAACAAAAGACCCATCATTATTTTCATACAAAACTTGCAGAAAAATAATCATTTTCAGAAATTCAAGACTTACCAGGGGTCTTAACGACACGATGTTGATTCGATTTGGTAGCATAGCTATGGCGAGTACGATAAGTAAGCCTTTGAACCATTTTCTTTAGGGTTTTGTTTCTCCAAGCTCTGATATCAGAAAGAAAGAAGGTGAAGGCCAAGGCGGCAAAGACTTGGAGAAGAGGATATATAAATATGAATTCTTTTGTATGGAAGCCCTAGATCGTACGGTTCTAATTTGCCCTTCTTTGATCAACGGTTAAAGTTAATACTTGGACTGCGAATTTCTATTTAAAGAGAAAAATAATTGAAGTTTTTGAGTTAAGTGCATGAGACACCTCTAAACTATACTAATATTTTAATTAAGTCCTCAAATTATCAATATCATTTTAATCTAGTAATTTGTTTATGCATTAGATATGAACTCGAATCTAATATGATAATTAAATACATGCATATGTTATATCACGCATCTCTAAATTATGATATTCACTCTAAATTAGTCTGTCAATTTTTTAATATTTTAATTTTATATTCAAACTATGACACTTGTTTTAAACTGCCCAAAATTTTTAAATACTCTAATTTCATCTCTAAATTATATAACTATTATTTTAAATTAGTCATTAAACTTTTGGGCATCTTAATTTCATCCCCAAATTAACAATATATGCTAATCATATCCACGATAATAAAACTATTATAAAGATTAGTATTATTTTTCATGTAAACATTAATGTATATTATGTAATAATACTATTGAGACAAAAACGATAATTTAATAATGAAATTAGAATGTTCAAAAATTTAGGACCAAGTAAAATTAGAGTCATATTTTTAGAATCAAACTATAACATTTACAAGTTTGGGGATTAATTTAAAATGAAAATTATAGTTTGATAATGAAATTAAAATATTTAAAAATTTAAAAATAGGTTTTCATGTAGCAGTTGTTTTCTGATTAAAGCTTAATGATATGAGATGCAATGCTTATCCAAAAAAAATATATTTAAAAATTTAAAAACCGATTTGAGAACGTGTGATACAATTAAATTCTTTTAACGCATCGAATCCAAATTATTCATATGAGTGACTTAGAAATTTAAGAATCATATAAGCATGGACTATATATTATTTCATGAATTGTATTAACATGGGAATAGCAAAAAAGATGTTTCTACATTGATCTTTCTATGGACAAAACTCATCTTGCTCAATTTGTTGTGGCACCAAAGGAGTTGGTCTTTTGTTACTTTTGACATGTTCAAAACTCTTGACACTAATTTCAGATCAACTTGGGAGAAGAAATACAGAACTTGATCTGAATTATCCTTTCGATTCTTCTTTAATCTTCTCAATATGCAGTTACCACTCCTTACAATCTCTTTAAGCTTCTTATCTTTCTGCAAGTTCCAACACAAAAACACGATGACAAAGGTTATTTTCAGAGACGTAGTCAAGATTGAAGGTCAAGACTAACGTTACATTTTTTCTTCTTTTGGTTCTCGACCGATAAAAATTCATAGAAAAAACAATAGTTAGGTGACCAAACAGGAAAGAACTAATAGATTGATGACCAAAACATGAAAAAACTAACATTAGTGAGCAAAATAAGAAAAATATAAAGTTAATGACGGTTTTACCAAAAATAATAGTTTAATGATAAATGATGTTGTTTACTAAAAATATTTGGGTGGAGGCATGGGCACTCTTGGGGCTTAGTCCTCCATCCTTGGTTTCGGAATTCGAATCATAAACTCGTTAGATGAATCTTTTAAGGTAACTGTATGAATCGAACTAAAATAAGCTCGAATTCGCCATTTTTATGTGCTTGGATCAAAGCAGTTGAAAGACTAATTACCTTTTGTAGGCTGGTTTGAACCTCTGCTAAAAGTTCAAGGTCTGCTGGTTCTAGAGGTTCTACTTGAGTCCCTTTCCTGGAATTCTTGATCACAATATTTGCATCTTTATCGGCTCGAATGAATCGCCAAAATATCCGTATCGATTCTTCCATGATCTCAACTAGCATTTCACTCGTAATGGCATCATCGTCGTCGTTGTCGTACCATCCTTTTCTTCTACCTCTCCTTTTATTGTCCTTCATACTATCCTCTGCAACAGAAAATTAAGCCTCCTCAACTTTTGCTTCTTAATCAAGAAATTAAACACTCATTGAGCTTAATATGTCATATTTCAATCAGGGATTCGAATTACGAGTACGACGAATATCGATCATGGAGACTTGGAGAGCGTTCGTACCTCGAATAACCGGAACTTGAAGCAGATTACGTAGGACACATCGGTTCTTAATGTAGTTTTGCACCCTGGGACCTTCGAAGGGTTCGTTTTCGATGAATCTTTGCATCAGAACTTGGAACTGTTGAAATTCACCGGCGACTTCGTTGAATCTGAGTGAGCCATAAGGATCCGTTTCCCATATTTCAATGGCTTTCTCGTATTGCCAATGAAGTATTTCCCATGAAAGGCAAAGTTGTCCTACATAAACCATTTCCAGATAACCGTTGAGCTCATTGATGAACTTGGCCGTGGTGTCGGAATCGGACTTTTTTCGTCGTCGGAGCCTCAGGTTTTGATGCAGAAGAGATGTGATCGGTGGAGATGATGATTTGTGTGGTGAAATCGATTGAAGTGGATCTTTTGACTGGAGAAAGCCTATGTGAATTGTGAAAGAAAACACAAGGATTAGAAGTAGAAATAAAACATATGTAATTGGTCACCTATATGGAACATTTCACCAAATATTAGACCTATTTATGGGGTAGAATATGATCATAACTGCAATGGAGGTTATATAATTATAAACAGGGTTACGTTTAGGTCACTTAATTATTAAAAGTTATATTTGGATCACTTATTTATAAGTAAGGTTACATTTAGATCACTTAATTATAGATAAGGTTACATTTGGGTCACTCTTTTTATTTAAAAAAGTTTATCAATTCGTGTATTATATTAATTAATAATTTTAAATGAAATACTCTAATGTTAACAAGGGTATACAAGTGATTTAGAAGAAAAAAAGACCAAATTGATATAGTTTTTCAAATATGAAGAGTGACCCAAATGTAACCTTACCTATAATTAAGTGATCTAAATGTAACCTCTAATAATTGGGTGACCAAATGTAACCTTTCCTATAAATGAGTAACCCAAATGTAACTTTCAATAATTAGACGACTCAAATATAACTTTACTCATAATTAAGT
Organism: Abelmoschus esculentus; assembly: GCA_035048815.1. Classification (NCBI taxonomy): domain Eukaryota; kingdom Viridiplantae; phylum Streptophyta; class Magnoliopsida; order Malvales; family Malvaceae; genus Abelmoschus; species Abelmoschus esculentus. The sequence continues at coordinate 1,334,965 of JAUCBN010000026.1, read as the reverse complement.
GACCTTTGTTACAGTTTACCCATTTATATTTCGAGTCTATAGACAATTAAGTAATTTTTTATACATGAATGAGTAAACTATAATTATTTCTATCAAAAAACTAACTTGATTTATGTTTTGAGTCTATGGTCAAATGAGTAATTTTTATATACTGATCGTGTAAACTAAATAGTTATCTATATCTAATCTAACCTTATTTATATTTGAGTTTATGGTCAATTGAGTAATTTTTTATATACCGATTGTGTAAACTAAATAGTTATTTATATCCGACCTAACCTAATTTATATTTTGAGTCTATGATCATTTGAGTACTTTTTATACACAAATTGTATAAACTAAAATTTACGCAATCCGTGACTAAAATCAAAATTTCACAATTTTGCCTATGTAAACCTTAAATATAAATACTATATTATAAACTCTAAAACCATAAATTATAAAGTTTAAATTCTAAACCTGAATCTTAAATTCTAAACCATAAATAAGATTCATAAACCACAAAATAAACAATATTGTATAAACTAACATGTGTATCAAATAATTTTTCTGGTTAATTCGATATTAAAAATGTTGTAAAGTATGTTTTTATTAATATTGATCCATTTTATAATTAAATCTAAACAAAAATATGTAATTCATAAACAATGATTTTAATCAGATCGAATCGAGTTTGCCTCGACCCTTGAATAGGTCTACTCAATACTAAATTAGTATTATAAGATTTATTTTTATTTTTAAAAGAATATTTACTGCGCATATTATGTAAAATTTAGACTGAATAGTTTTCTATATTTTAACTCTAAATCATAATTCCTTAAAACCTAAATCATAAATTATAAACTCTATATCTAATAGGGTGTTTAAAAATATTCAGTCTATTTGATCCGATCTGAAAATTTGGATATTGGATTCAATTTTTACTTTTGGATAGAATATTCTTCGATTTTAAGGTTTCCGGATTGGATACGTATCACAATATTTCAAGTTTTGGATTATTCAAAAATCTAAAAATTGAATTTTTTATTAATATTAATCTTGTTCTATTTAACAATTTAGTGCTTGTTATATTTAAAAATTAAAACTTTTATAATTGTGAATCTTATTATATTTAGTAATTTGTTATTTATTATATTCGAAATTTTAAATTTTTTATAAATACAACCTTTAAATTCAGAAAATTAGTATAATCAAATTATATTTTTGGATTAGATATCCGACTATCCGATTCGAATATCCGATATCCAAATATGCGGATATTCGTTTTTCCGGGTAAGATACGAATCACTATATCATTGATCCAAAAACTCGAATATCCAAAAAAATCGGATCGAATCCGATCTTATATCTGACAATGAAAACCCATAATATCTAGAATTTAAAACCTAATACTCTACGACTTAAACCCTAAAATACTAATAGCATTAAAATAAACACAATTATGTAAATTTAAATTTTACAAAAAAATCGAATTAAATCTGATCTTATATCCGACAATAAACACCCTTAATATCTAAAATTTAAAACTTAATACTCTACGACTTAAATCCTAAAATACTAATAACATTAAAATAAACACAATTATGTAATTTAAATTTTATGCCACGTGTATATCAAACAATTATTGTTTATTTTTTATATGTAATCTACCTTTCCAAGTTGTCTTGCTTGTGGCATTAAATTTTAAAGTCTCTTTAGACCCCCAAAATCCAACTTTTAAAGAAGCCATTTTCATGAAGCATTAACACCAGTGCTGATTTCATTTTATTAATGTGAATTTGGTAGTAATTGGGAGTTAGGTAAAGCTTTGGTACAATAAAATCGGTTCTTAAATGAAAGTGTGGACTGAAATACACTAGTTGGGTGCCACAACGCCAAAGATACATAGCACTTTCAACTAACAAAAAATGCTATCTCACCCTATTTCTTATTATATATATATGATCTATATAAAAAGTTATTTAAGTTTTACGATTTTATATTTTTTATATTATTGGATTACTGAAATGGATGATTCAGATTAATAATCAGTTATGTGAAGATTATCACTTGAGAAAAAAAGTAAGAAGTTAATCTGAGTCATCTGTTTCAATTATCCAACAATACAAAAAACGTATAAAACTTAAAAAATTTTATAATATATAACTTGACCATATGTCTAGAAATAGTCATGAATCAGATTACGTCGAGATTTTTTATTGACTCGTATTTAATTTTAAAATCGAAAGTTTTCACTTGAATCCAATTTAAATTTTTAAAGTAAAACCCTATTCCAACTAAAAACAAATAAGAAAGTTTATTTTAAAAAAATAAGGAGATAATTAAGAAAAATATAGAGATATTATAGTAATTATCATTAAATATTATATATAGAGAAATTTATATTATTTTATATAGAAGATTTTTTACCCTAGATTCAAATGTGATCTAATTTTGTTCTTCATAAAAATTAACTCAAGACTAACTTGAAAAAAAAAAAAACTTTATAAAATTAGGTGAGATCGAAACTCGTCGAATTCAAGTAATTGACCGCCCCTATTAATATATTCTATATTCACTCGAATCAAGAGTAAAAATAACAATAATATAAAATAAAATGATTTTTTACCTTAAATCCGACTTTTAATATATATATATATATATTCTTAACTCTCTCTCTCAAATTTTATTAGATAACACAATTGTTTTTTTAATTAAAGATATAAAAGTTAGTTATAAAATTATAAGAGAAGTAATTTAGTTCTTAAAATAGTAAAACTTTTAATTACTAAAAGGTAAAATTGTCCTTTAGTCCCCCATTTTGTTAAAAATGTTATTTTGGACCTAAAATTGTAAAGTTTTTAGTTAATAAAATGGTAAAATTATTACTCTTGCATAGAACTAGCATGAAAGGAAAAGGGAAAGGGAAAGGGAAAGGAAAACTGACCTATTGCATACATCTTCTGGTAATTCAAGATATCAAATTTCCTCATTCTTTCCCTGTAACTCTTGTAGAACTTGTGAAGCTCACTCATTCTATCAACATGTTGGAACTTATCATCAATCTTCCATGGCTTCAGATCATCCATCATCTTAGGAGACTCAGATTCTTCCATTATTGTCGGCAAACCAGTTGCTCTAACCTTCTTCAGCTCCATTTTTAGTTGTTCAATCAGATGTTGATGTTCCCACAAAGTCTCTAAATCATTAGAAATTGAATCATCAGCGTTTGCAGATCCAGTTGCACTGCCATTGTTGACACCTTCATCATCAAAACCAACAGTTTCTTCAACCTGTTCTTGATTCTCCATTGTTTCTTCAACAATAACAGCTTCGGGTTTCAAGTTTTGGTCCAGGAAATCTTGTTCTGGAACCAACCCATTGCTGGAATCGGCATATAATTCCTTGACACAAAAGCTGGAATCCTTTGGATTCTCCATTATGCAACTGAAATCATTCCCTGGATTGAACTCGTACTTGTTTGGTGTGATAATTGAAGGATCAGATTCCATGCCAACAGCAAAATGATTCCTCTCATCTCCTCTGAACTCGTTGCTGAATTCTTGAAAAGTCTGAGTTTCAAACTGGAACTTGAAAACAAACGTCGGTGACTCAGTCTTTTCGTCGAACACTTCATCTTCTTCGTCTTCCTCTGTTTTCTCTTCAATTTGATTGTTTGATTGAGAGGCCTCATTATATCTTCTAGTCCTGAAATCAATAAAATAACACATAAAAATCAAACAGATAAGAGCATAGATGAAGACCCAGAAGAAGAAAATCTGGGTTTTACCTGGAGAAAACTTTGCTTAAGAACTCAAACAGAGCAGAGATGAAGACCCAGAAAAATCCACAAAGATTGAACATCTTTTGAAAGAGAAACGCATTATAACAACTCATAATCATCGCATTAAAAATGGGTATTCATCGAATATAAACCATTAATCCGTTCTTTTCTTTTTTTCACGTTGAAGCAAACAAACAGAGTGGTACAAGTCCATGGGAACTCTGATTTGAACTTTGAAAAAAAAATGATTCTAAATAGACTTTTCACCTATAAAAAATGAAACCCAAACCCAAAAAACATGATTAAACCAAGGATTTTAAATCATAAAGAATTGAAATCTAACCTAATTAAGTGAGATTTAACGTGATGAGAATTCAAGAAAAGAACATGTCAGCTACTGAGGAGTTAATTTCTTATTTGGAGCTAATCTCCGGTTGCTTAAAACCTTGGAATTCTGTGAAACCTTATTGTATTAGAGGTTTAGAGAAAGAAGAAGAAGATCTTGTTTTGGTTGAAAGGTCGGTTTTTGCCTTTGTATTTACAGTGCAAAGTTTATAGGGAAGAAGGAAAGAAAATGGGTAAATTCTATCATTAGTCCCTATATCATGTATAAGTTATGAATTTAGTTGGCATATTGATTTTAATGATCTATTAGAGAACATAAGGTAAATGTAAGACTAACGAGGGTTGATCTCAATGATAAGTAGTTTGATATCATTTAATTAAATTTTGAGTTCAGGATTTTGTGAAAGTAAAAAATTCTTATCGAAAGATTCACCCATCAAAATTAGGTGTACAATGTGTGTTGATTCAGATTAGTTAGGATAAAGCCTTGGAGAACCGGACAACCAAAAAAATTATACATAAAGCCATAAAATGCTCTCGATGTTTGACAGAATAGTCACTTGGACTTTTATTTTTTTAGAGCAATTAAACCTTCAACATTTTATTTTGGGTCAAAATGATCCTTTAACGAATGAAAAATGTCAGTAAACTAACAATAAATACCTTGAAATAATGCGACAAACTTATATAACACTACACACTTGCATGATATTGTCATATAAAGAAACGTGTTGACTTGAAAAATGTTGTATCAGTCAAAAATAATTTTATAAAATTATATAAAATATTTTTTGTTGACTTATCATTCGACCAAGTCATTTCAAATTGCCTATGTAGTTTTCTAATAGTTTTCATCTGTAAAGAATTCATTTTAACCCAAAATAAAACGTTAAAAGTTGAATTACTCCTTAAAAATAAGGTTCAAAATGACTATTCAATTGAACAGTAAGACATTTTTTGATTTTATATATATATAAAAACTAATAGCAAAATCCGACTCAACATATTTCATTACTATTTTTTTGATATCCTCGAAATTTCAAATTTTAAAATAAAATAACTAAAAATATCAATTTAAAATACAAAGATTAAATCCACAATTTAACCATAGTACATGGATTAAGAGAAGGAAGTTGAGTTAATTTAAATGTTTAAACCTTTTTAATTACTTCATTAAACATGCATTTAATAAAACTTATTATAGGGTTCCATTTAGAAGTTTAGGTTAGGAAGATAATAATTAGTTTGTCCGAAAATCTGGCCAAATAATTCAGAAATTAAGGCCATTTTTTTTACAAAAGCATAAAAATAAACATTATTTAGTATTAAAATGTCATCAAACTCGAACAAAACTCAAAGAAAAATTACAAAATAACGTAAAACTCGAACTCCTCATTCTCAATTCATCTTAGTGGCCGATTCAGTGCAAACAAGAAATTCGAGTTTTGACATTATTTTTGTAGTTTTTCTTTGAGTTTTATTCATCTTTAATGGCATCTTAATACCCCATCGTCGATAATCGAAGACAGGAGTGTTAATCGGAAATCAAACAATTAAAATTTTTTATGTTTATCATCCGATTGACACACGTCACGCCGATTATCTACGATAAGTGATTGGGAGTAATGAACGAAAGACTATAGTTATAATGATAATAGGGTGCGATAAGACTATCAGCATCGATAATAACATCAAATCTAAATGCAAGAGTTTAGGGTTTATAGATTTGAGATTGTTTAGTAATTTTTAAAAAATTGAAATGTTTTTTAATTTGTTTTTGAAAATAAAAAATAAAATCTGTGTGCCAAATTAAAAATATTTTAAGTATTTATATTTATTTTATAATTAAACCCAACTTAAAAACGCAATAAAACTTACTATAGTAATATCACTTTCATGCAGATTGACTTGGAAACCCACCGATAAATTAAAATATTAAAAAATAGTTATAAAAAGACAGAAATATTAATTATTAATGGCTACAATTTGAATAAAAAGAATTTTAATTAATATATTATATAATAAAACCATGTTTCAGACAAATCTGAGGTTATTTTCAACTGTAAATTGTGGGAAAACATGGGTTTCTTGAATATCATATTCTTACAATATTAAGAAAAATATTATTGCAATATTAAAAAAAATTATTGCATGTTTACGTGTGATGTTTGAGTTTCCTTTGTTTATTAAATTAAATGTTTCAAAGTCTAAATGAAATCTTATGTGTGGATTCCTTGCAACTTATGACAAATATTAGGGATGTACATTTTATTCGATTTAGTCAGATCGACTAGATCGGTTTAGAATTTTTATTAAAAAAATTTAAATCTGGATTGGATCAAATTTTATTGAATAAGAAGTCGTAATCTGATTATTAATTGTGTAGTTTTTCTTTAATTTTTTTAAAGATGTTTATAATAATATTCTTCTCTCTATTTCTTATAATTGCGTTCTTAAAATTAAATTTTTTATTTATAATTAAACTTTAACATTATAACTTTTTATAATTAAGTCCTCTAAAATTATTTTTTATATAATTAAGTTTCTAAAATTAGTTTTATATAAATTTCTAAAATTATTTTTTTATAGGTTGAGTCCGGCCGAGTTCGGGTTTAGAGTATACAATATATTACCTGACCTGAGACTAATTATATATATTTTTTTAAAATTTTTTAAGGATATTTATAATAATAATCTTTTTTATGTTTTTTTTTATAATTAAGTCTTTAAAATTAATTTTTTATTTATAATTAGATTTTAAAATTATATTTTTTCTATAATTACATCACCGTATTTAAAATTAGAAAGTAGAAACGAAATAAGAATTTGAATTTAGGATTAATGTATTATAGAAGCCACATGTTTTGTGCAAGTTACGAACTTTTAGAGACAGACGATTTTTATCTTTTTTTAATAGTAGATTTTTATATTATTAGAGATCGATTATGAAAGAGTTTTTAATTAAATTTTATTTTTATTAAAAAAAAAATCTTTTCGTACCACTATGGATTAGAAGGAACATGACCTCTAAAATTTTAAAAAAATAACATTTAATTTTTAAAAATTATTTTTAATTTAAAGCTTTCAAAATTATTTTTTTAAAAATAATATTTTTATTAATGTTACTCCTATTTTTAAAAATTTCTTTTTAAGTTTCAATTTTTAAAATAAATTAGCTATACTCTAATTACTTTTGAAATTTTTAAATTAAACGCTTAGGCCTCTAAATTTTTTAAAAAATTTAAATAAGTCCTCCAAAGTGTATTGCCAAGATCTACTACTTTATATACATAAAATAGCTGTTTTTATCTTTATTATTTTTGTTTGAGTTTAAAAATTGTTCTTATAATGAATATTTAGAGTTATTAACCCAAATTAATTCATTAATTAATTAGATATCGATAATAATAATTAGGAAGTTATAATTACATCAACTAAAACATATGGCAACCAAAACAAATAGGATCACGTGCAAGTAGGGGTGAGCAAAACTCGATTCGACTCGAAAAATCGAATAACTCGACTCGACTCGAGGGAAAAATACTCGACTCGTTTTGACTCGACTCGACTCGAAAAAAATTCAAATAAAGTTTGAGTTGTAAAATGGAAACTCGAATAACTCAAAATTTTTAGTAATTAAAGTAATAAGTTTTATGTTTAAGCCGGATCTCTCAATTTTTTATGATATATATACATTGATGTATAAAAATATAAAGAAATATTGCTACATATTAAAAAAAATATACATGTATATCTTATATGATTAGAGAAAGTCGTTTAAATTGAAATCAAATTATACTATAACATGATAATAATTATAATTAAATATTTATAGAAACTCGAAAACTCGACTTGAATTTTTTAAACTCGACTCGAACCGAAAAAATTTAAATAAAGTTTGAGTTATAAAATATGACTCGTCAACTCGAATAACTCAAAATTTTTTAACTCGACTCGACTCGATCGAATACTCACCCCTACGTGCAAGGACGAAGCTGTGTGGGGTTGGGTGGGGCAATCGCCCCCCACACCCCCGAAGATTTTTTTCTTACTTTTATCCTTCTATTTAAATTTTTTTAAAATTTATTTTTTATGAATTTACCTTCTACTTCTAAATATTTATGTTTTACCTTCTCATCCCCAAATCCTGATTCCGTCTCTGGTCACATGTAATGAAGGAGAGAGAATATATCATGGGTTCGATTCGATATGTCATTCGTGATCTCTAATCAATAAAAACTACCTATTCCCTCACTAATCTTTTATGTTATTAATTTAATTTTTTAAAAATATATTTTTTAAATGACATAAAAAAATTATCGGTAATGGATCTCCAAGTTACCCAGCTTTGTGGTGTCGGCCAATAGGGCCCAGTTCCACACGCTTTGTTCGAAAAGAACAATATTATGACTTGTTTTGGAACACAAAAGTCAAGGATACATGCAAAGGGTTGCATCTGAAAGAAAATTTGAGGAGGAAGGGTCTTGGTTTTTTGTACTTTAAACTTTCAAATCTTCAGAAAATAAATGGAGTTTTAGGGTTCTGAAAGGACACACAAGTTTTAAAAATTTTAGGGAAGAAAATGAAATCATGTAACTTTGAGGTCAATAAAACCGGACCGAAATTAAAATTTAAGGGTGGGGACGATTATTTTATCCCACCTTTATATAGTTCTATCTTTGATAATATAGATTTATAGTGTCTTAGTTTTATAGTTTATAAATCTAGGTTAGGGTTTAGGGTTTACGGATTTAGTATATAAGTTTAAAGTTTAGGGTTTAGTACACTATAAGTATAAAATAAGGTTTTAACTTATAAGCTCTAAATTCTAGAATTGAATTCTAAAATTTAACCAGAACCCTAAATTCTAAACTCTTAAAACTTGAACCCTAAACTAAATCTCTAAACCTTAAAACTAAAATATTTGTGAAATTTTTTTGTTTTCACCGCCGCTTGCTTAAAAATTATTTTTAAAAAAATTTAAAACTTAATTAATTTTTAAGGAAAATATTAAAATAAAAATAATTAAATAATCAAAAGTATTTAAGAAATTTAGTCTATCGTTAAATATTTAAGAAATATTTAGTCTATTTTTAAATAAAAATAGTAAAAATATTAACATCATTGAATTGAATTAATAAATATTTAGTCTATCGTGTTTTTTGAACATTAGATTCAAGTTAGCAATTAAGGACTTATAAATAAATTAACATTTTTTTTAATTTTTTAATACATCCTTAAATATTTTTAAACTTTTATTGTTTTCAATAATTTTACATTTTTTTCTTAAAATTTTAAAAATAAACTTTTAAACTTTTATTTTGATTTTGATTTTGATTTTTACAATTTTGATATTTTTAAAATATTTATTTTTTTATCACTTTGATAAACTTTTAAATATTTTATAAAATTTAAATTTTATTCATAATTATTTAAATACTTTTTGAATACTTTTGATTATTTTATTTTAACAAGTTTCTTATTTAAGAATAGAATAAATCCTTGAATTTTTCAAAAAAATCAAATTCTAGAAATTAAAAAAATAAAAATAAAGATCTTCCTGTTCAAAGATTCAATTAAATAAAAAATAATATTTAAATTATTTTAAAAAATAATTGGAGGATTATTTTAACCCTTAAACCATTATAAAATAAGAAAATGAATTCGACCAAATGAACCCAAATATTATCCTTTGGGCCTTACCATTATTGATAGGTTCATGTGAAGTCTGAACCCAAGGGAAGAAATTAGAAAAAAAAAACTTGAAGTAATATAAATATCATTAGATTTGAAAAAAAATATATATAAATAATTTTAATAATATAAAATACAAAAATATACAATATAAATAAATAAAATTATATTTCATAGTTTAAATTTTCATTTTATGTTTAGAAGTTTTAAAATAAATAATTATATAAAGGGATTTAAAAAACTCGAACCTGACTATAAAATTTCGATCGAATTTAAAGAGTTACATTGATCATTGAGACGACGTTAATTATGGATCTAAATGTATTGTGGGATGGACTCATGACCACCCAATTTTCTTAAGTAAAGAAAGCTTTAAGGGATTAGAAAGGGTCATGACCCCCAAATTTTTTTAAAAAAATTAATAACCTCTAATTTTTGAAAAACTTATATCAACTCTCTAAAACTCTAACCTTAAGTTTCATCACGATTTTTTATCATCAGTGATATCAAATTAAATAAAACTATTTATTTTCGTAAACGTTCGGCAATATTACAAATTAGACCCTATAGTGTCACGTTTACTGATCCAGTAGAGACACTTGTTGTTGGCATTACATCAACTATGAAAGCGAATGTCTATTAACATCAGTTTAGGGGGCCACACCGGTCTAATTTAGGATTAAATAAATTTTTAATAATGCAGCTCAACCTTAGCTGTTCAGTCTATTTTAGACCAATCACTGTTTTTCAGACAGATTGAAAGTTTCTTACCATCATTTTAGGGTTTTACCTTAATGGTAATACTTTTCTAGTACCACTAAGGTAATAAAAGCGAGGGTTAATGTCCGGTGAAAATTATTTACTTTTTTTTCATGCATTCTTCTATATTTCCGTTTTAGATTAGAGGTTTAGGGTTTAGGGTTCAAATTTAGGGTTAAAAATTGAATTTTTTAGAAATTTTTTAAAGAAAACATGAAAAGAATCATAAGAAAGAGGCAAATGATTTTTATCCTAATATCTGATGCACTGACAGTAAAAACAACTTTAAAACTTAAATCATTGTAAATTTTAAAAATCTAAACTTTAAACATTAAATAAGATTGTTGGTGTAGGGTTTAAGGTTAGGGGTTAGGGTTAAAAATTTTAACTAAAGATACAACCCCTAAAATAAGATTGTGCAGTTTACGAAAGTGACGAAGTAAATAGGGGTGAGGAAAGACAATCGCTCCTCACTCGAAGAATTTTTTCATCTTTGTCCCTGATCGGTAGTGAATCGAATTTTTTTATAAAAAGCAATTGCCAGAAGTAAATGATGAAAATAGTAACACATGGTGGAGTAAGATGTACAACTATATATTAAGTCCATAACAAAGTTTTTCTCATTTGTACTTTAGGGTTAGGGCTTGGCAGTGGCCATAACGTTATCAAACTAAAGCCATTGCCTCTCTTTTCTATCTGTTTTAGGGTTTTGCAGACAATGAGGAAGCGACAGGTTGTAGTGAGGAGGGACGAGACAACAAGAAGCACTACAATAAAGAGTGTGAGATATGGTGAATGCCAAAGGAATCACGCCGCCAGCGTTGGAGGTTATGCCGTCGATGGTTGCCGGGAATTCATGGCCAACGGAGACCAGGGAACCAGTGCTGCCCTTACATGTGCTGCCTGCGGCTGCCATAGGAATTTCCATAGGAAGGAAATTGAAACTGAGGTAGTCTCTGAGTGCTCTTCACCTCATAATTCTTCCAATATAGCATAACTATATATATATATATATATATATATAGTTTTGTTAACTTCTATTACTACTCAACTTTTCTTGACAAAAACATCTTCCCTGTCAATAAATTTGATCATGTATGTTCTTAGTGAAGGGGTTAATGATGCTTAATGTTTCCAATATATGAATAAATATTCCATTACTAGCTTAATTCTATGTGTTTTAATTCCCCGAACGAAGAATTTTCGTCCCTTTTCAATGTCTCTTTTTATACTTTAATATTAAAAAGTTAAATTTTAATCCGAAAACCCGACAATTACACCCTTTAGAGTTTCTTAAACCCTAATTCTAATCCTCGACTGTAAACCCTAAACCTAGTTTTGTTTTGTTTTTTTACTGTGGGGATGAATAATAACACCAAAGGTGGGATGAATGCCAGTTATTATTTTTTTCACCAAACAATTAGCAACCTTATCTTCTGACACTGAAGGCAAAACCAATGGAATATTTCCTAAATTTGGAAGTTTAATCTGAATGGTAAACCAGATAAATTTGTATTTAAGTTCACAGGTCCACATATATCAGATCACTGATGGGCACTAACTTGTCAGCTTAATATTTATTGATTGATTAATTTGTTCGAATCAAATCTTGCATAAACTTATTACAGATACTTTCAATACAAGTTCTATTTATAACGTCAGAATTCAAACTTTTAATCTTACTTAAGAATTTAATATCTCATCTCACCAGATTAACTTGTTATTGATTATCGATTATCAATGCTATTATTAATACTTAACTAAAACAAAATTGCAAGCTTAAGTCCCACCACATCTTTTGGTCGATATGCATGGGGTTTGAACCTAGCCTAGCTTGTTCTTATTTTAACCCTAAACCCTAAATACTGACGTTAAGATAGTATATATTCATAAATATTATTAACTCTTTGATAATACGCATATACTATGTAGACATAACGATTTGAACTCGTATCTCTTAAGATGAACATCTATTTTTTTTACTAGAACACTGATTGGATTCACCTAACTTGCATTTTTGTTAATGATTGTTGCTTAGGGTTTCGGGTTTCGGATTTCATGTTAAACAACTATTAAACAATTAGTTGGGTCTTAGTTTGTCCAAACCCAACCAATTTAGTTAACAATCTGACATGAAATAGGCCACCAAAATCAATATGAATGGAAATGAAAAATGTCCCTTTGGGATCTAAATTCGGGCCAGCCAATTGTGCCCTAAAATTCCAATTTATTGGGGATTGGAAGTTCAACCATTTTAATGGAATTTAACCTAAAAGAATATTCCAACTTGCTTTCAAAGGTTTCAAATCTCTCAAAATTCAAAGATGTTATTCCTTTTTGATTGTGTGAGCCATCTAGAAAATGTGCTTTTTGATTGAGACACCCATTTGACTTTAATTGGTTAATTTGGAAATATTTCAGGGGTCAAAATTGAATTATAAATTTTCATGGGAGTCAAAATGTAATTCCACCATTGTATTAGCTTATAAATTTAATTTTTTTCAAAATGATTAAATCACAATTTTTTTCAATTTAGAGGGGACAAAATTATAATTTTATATTTTTTAGGGACTCGAAAATAATTTTACCATTTTAGGGGCAAAGTCATTGTTTAGAAGCATAAAGGTGACACTATCAAATATGCAAATTATCAGTCATGAATGACTTTGAGAATAGTTGGACCATAAAATAAAGTTTATATAAGCTTCAAATAATTCTATTGGTCCTTTAATTGACTTTTAATTTAAGTGTTCTTTTATTAAATATTGAGGTTTTATATTTTAAAGGTAAATGTTAAGATCCGATCTTATAAGATGAGACAACACAAGTATTATTGATCTTTCAATCAATTAATAGATTTGAATTTAAGTGATTTTTTTTTTCAATTCTTTTAAGGGATAACTATATATTTAGTACCTATTTTTACCTTTTTTCTTTATACCCGTCTATTTTTTTGACAATGATGTTTAACATTACGGAAAATTCTTATAAATATTGTTGTTGGGATTTCTCCCCCAAAATATTGTTGTTGGGAATTTAATCCCGAAATATTGAAGAGTCAATAGTGACCTTAAAGATGAAGCCAAGAGGTACCGTCTTTGAATAAGATTTTCGAAAATTGAAGGATGAAGATGAGCCTTTTGGCTTCGTCTTTGAACAGTGCATGGTACTGTTGGAAGACGGAGCCAGGAGATTCCGTCTTTGAACTAACAAATAAAAATATATCAAATAAAATATCAAATCTAAAATTGCAACAAAAAAACGAAGAACTTACAAATATTTTCAAAACTTCAGTAGAAAATTTTCTTTTCTCTCTTCTTCAACCTACAAATCTCAAACTTTCAAATAACAATTTCAACTTTCACCACCACCTATCCCTTTATAAACTACAATAGAAAAAATAAAAATATTATTTATCATAAAAAAATCAACCTGAAACCCTATAACTCTAGTTGCATGCGTCTGAACCCAAATCTATTATAACAAGTTTTTATCCCATCACCCTGCCATATCAATTAATTTTTATCTCCCGTCTTCTAACAATGCGCATCTGAAATGACTGGACAGAGTTAAAGTCGAAGCCTCCTGGCTCTTCCAACAGTACCATGCACTGTTCAAAGACGGAGCCAAAAGACTCATCTTCATCCTTCAATTTTCTAAAATTCTGTTCAAAGATGGTACCTCTTGACTTCATCTATAATTTCACTGTTCAATCTTCAATATTTTAAGAATTAAAATCCCAACAATATTCTGGGGGGAAAATCCCAACAACAATATTTATAAGAATTTTCCTAACATTACGTTTTATTTTAAAAACAAATTAATGGTAGATTGACTAGAAACGAAACAATCAAATGTGACAAGTTGTTATATTATTTTCTCTCCCCTAATCAACATGTCACGTCGATTAAAATTATAAAAAAGTATACATGGCATGCTAACTAAGAGAGACAAAATGATAAGACGTCAGTCTATCATATGTAATTTTTCTATATCCTAGTCAATATGTCACATGTGTTTTTTTCTTTCATAGACCCCATATTATTGTTTTATCGACAGAGTACCAAAATGTAACGTTAGACATTATTTTATAAAAGAAATAGATGGGGTATCAAAATAAAAAAAAAAATATGTACTAAATGTACAGTTATCCCTTCCTTTTAGTGTTAATGAAATTTTGAGCACAAACAGAATTAAAATATGATAAATTAACTTTCGATCCTTAAACTTGGCATTTTTCTAATTTAATCCCTGCACATTTCCGTGTCCAATTTTAATCTCTAAACTTTTTTTTTCTTTTGATGCCGTGAGCGTTACCAACAAGCGAGGAGCTAAATTAGGGTTAATGTGTCCTTTGTCAGGGACAGAGCTAAAGGCGGCGGGAGGGGAAATCGTTCCCATCTTCTTTTTTTTCATTTTATTTAATTTTTAAAAATTGTTTGTTTATAAATTTGTTCTTCCTACTTTAAAATATCTATATTTTACCCCCTCAACCCCAAATCCTAACTTTGTTCCTGTTATGTTGATATTATGAATTTTTACTTTTAAACTCTATCTTGATTTATTTTTATATCAATCGCATATAAACGTATCTCTTAGGTCATGAGTTCAAAACATATTTGAATATTTAATCTGATTAGCCAACGGGCGTATTCTAAACTATTCGAACAAAACTAAAATACTCTATATACATCTAAAATCCATTAAATAAGTTAAATTTGAGTCTTGGCAAAGGAGTTGTAAAGTTTGACAAGTAATCAACCACCTTTTGAAAGATACATGTGTTGGATAAGTGTTCTAATTTCTTTAGAAAACAACCCAAAGTGCAAACTCAGTCCAAAATCACTACAAATCTCCTTCGCATGTTTGCTCTAATTTGGTTAGCTTCCATCATAACCATGTGTTTGCATGCATGATGCAAATGGACTTGTCTAACATTATTAAAACGTGTGAATATAAACTATGAAGGACACCTATTAGTTAATATTATTATAATAGGTGTGATCACATTGTATGATTTTATGGGGTATGATTTAGGGTTTAGGGTTATAAACAAGGATGAAACTACATGGGTGGGGAGGGGTAATCGCCTCCCGACGATTTTTTTATTTTTGTTTTTTATTTAAATTTTTTAAAATAATTTATTTCATGAATTTGCCCCCCTCAATCCCAAATCTTGGCTCTGTCCCTGGTTATGAATTATAATTTTAGTTTTCTAATTTAGTTTACTCTAGGCATAAAGATAATGTCAACCCTTAACGTTTATAATTTTTGTCGTTTTGGCCCTTATTCATTTTTTAGGATAAATTTAACCCTTAACATATATCTTTTTAACAAATAGCTTATTTTTTAACTACTATGATAACTGAACCGTTAAAAATCTAACAATGAAGACATGCAACATGGATATGATAATATATTTTAAATGACACGTCATCTAACCTATCAAATATATATATATATGTAATATAATTTTATTCCAATATAAAATATAAAATAATTAAAATTTAATTAAAATCTTAAAAATTAATTAATTTTAAAATAAAAGGCTATTAAATATTCTCAACCCTAAATATGATAGAATCAAAGTCCTATCTTCAAAAAATATGACATAGTTCAAAATTAATTAATTTTTTTAGGTAGAATTTTAATTTTATCGTAGTTAAGGTTAAGAATGTTTAATAGTATTTTATTTTAGAATTAATTAATTTTTTAATATTTTATTTGAATTTTAATTATTTTATATTTTATATTAGAATAAAATTATATTATATATATATGTATTTGATAGGTTATATGCCATGTTATTTAAAATATATTATCATATGCATATAACATGTCATCATTGTTAGATTTTTAACGGTCCAGTTACCATGGTGTTAAAAAATAATCTATTTGTTAAAAATATATAGATTAAGAGCTAAATTTATCCCCAAAAAGAAATAAGGGCCAAAACGACAAAAATTATAAACGTTAAGGGTTAAAATTATCTTTATGCTTTTACTTTATTCACAGTGTCAGAATTTAAACGCTTGATTTTATTTGAATTTTTTTAATAATCTTTGTTTAAAATTATCTAATTATTTTCGTAATTTTTTTAACATTCAATCTACAATATCTATATTATCCAAATTCATTTTCTAACACAAGTCGAAAGATATTTAACTTTTAAGCTTATTTATTTTTTATAATTTTTTATTTATTATATCAACAATAATATCAATCGAATGATATTAAACCATGCCTCTCTGTGTATATATATTTAAAATATTCCGAAGAGACGGTCAAAGAAACAGTTCAATCTGAATTATTGTACAGCATGTGCTATTATATGCATAAACACCACGCAATGTATTTTCTTTTTAGTAAAATATAAATATTTTATTTAAATTAAATACAATATTTATATATTTTTTATAATTTAGTCTGATAGACATGTCACTCTAATTACATTATATTGGAAGATGTAGGATAAAATATATTTAAATATTATATATATATTTAATTTATATGTGGGAGGTGTTTAAATTGAATCGTAACTTTAATAATTAGCGTTAAATAAAATCAAATTATTTTTGTATGTTTTATATTTAATTTTAGATTTATGTTAAAGATTTGAGACTATTAAAAAATATTTTTAAAAATATATATAATAATAAATTTTATCGGTTGCACTCGACACTTATTGATGAAAATAATTTAATCATTATTATAAGTTGAGATGAATTAGAAGCAATATTTTGTGTTTAACTATCAGTATTTTACTTATTAATCGTTTAAGAAAATAACACCCTTAAATAAATTTTTGACTCTGCCCCTACAATTTTATCCGAAAAATGTTCTAAGACCTCATTTTTAGTTTTCGTGTGCAATTAGAGGTTAAAATGTTAAATAAATCAAGGTTCGATGACCAAAATTCTAAGCGTTTTTAGTTATTTTTAAAATTATTAAGTAAAAAAATTAATTTGACCCTTCAAACACGATAAAAATAAAGCTTAATTTTTTTAGATACCCAACCCAAATCAAATTATACTAATTAAACAAATGATACTAATTAAACTTAACAAATGATACTATAAATACTAATGACTAATAATAGTAGCAATAATGATACTTGGATTCCATCATATTTACCAAAAAAGGAATGTCTTAAATAAAGCAAAGATTAGATCATCCTTAAATGGCACAATTCCAACAAATTAGCATCTAATCATATTATCCCACTAAACCTACCAAGGTCAAAGCTTTGTTTCTTTCCTTACATTACATTAAAGACAATATTAAAAACAATGGATTTGTCTTACCAAGTTAATATGTTACATTCTTTAAATAATATGAAGAATTTGATTATTAAACTTGTTAATCTACAACATCTAGTTCGAATTAATTAAAAAATAAATCAAAGATGTTTAAATTTTAACATTATGAATAAAAAAATTAAATTTAAAGAATTATATCTATATTTAACTTTTATATAATCTCGATTTAAATTAATCGACTAAGTATTAAACATGGATAATAAAAAAAATCCTTAAATTTTAGTACTTGAAACATAAAATTAATTAGTCTTATCACTTAGCCTCGACCCCTATCTTTTCTGCTGATGATTGGGAAGATAATATAATCAAACTTAAAAAATCTTATCCTTATTATATTGTTGTACCATAAATATTTTAAAGCTTAAATTATTAGTACAAAGTTAATAAGATATCTTAAAATAATCAAGAATCATGTTTTGTGCAGTTTTCATGACACTTTCTGTTTCTGCTTCTCAGACAGATTCAAAGGTTTTGGAAAAACAGAAACCATGGATGTTGATGATCCCAAAAACCCAGAAATGTAAAGAAAATTGTAAAAAGAAAGCTCTTCCCATGTTGTAATAATCCTCAACAAAGTCATCATATGATTAGATAATGGAAAAGAACAGCTAATAAACATGTCTTAATCTAGCTACCAGCTTATTACCATGATAATCGTGATTAAGAGTGAGATTAAGAAGAGCCATTAGTTCCAAGATGAACAGTTTCAAAGTGATGGTTCAGATTCTGACCATTGTTGTTGTTGTTGATGTTTGTAGATTCTGGTGCATTAATGGCTGGATCTTTCTTACCGAACTGATTCTTGTTGTTGTGCATCCAGACTTTCAAAACCACTCGATCAACCCCAACCTCGTTACAGAATTCTTGGATTGTTTCTTCGTCTCGTTTCTGGATCTTCCACCCGATTTTCTCGGCGAATTCCTGCATCTTGTCTTTCTGGAACTGAGTGAACTTTGTTCGGAATCGTTTTTTCGAGTTCGAACCCGGATTTGTGGGGTTTGTGTTGAGGGTTGTTTGATGGTGGTTGTCCAATGCACCGGTGAGGCCGCCGGAGAGAGCTAAGAGCATGTGGGGAGCTGAAGGGTAGTAAGAGGATGAGATCGGTGGAGGGGAAGATGAGTTTGGACTGAGATTTGGTGGTTGCTGAGTTGTGGGTGGTGGTGGATGGTGGCGGTGGTGAGGTAAATATTCTATCGTGGCGGTGGCTGTTGTCATTGGTAGTGGGTCTTCGGGTTCCCGGCGGTGGAAGTTGCGGTGGCAGCCACAAGCTGCACACTTGAGGGAAGATGGGTCGGTTGGTGTTGAAGTTGGGGAAGGCATGAACTCACCGCAGCCGTCTAAAGCAAGGCCACCCAAAGAGGCTGCATGGTTCTTGAGACATTCCTTGTAGATCACCACTATGGGTGGCAGCTGGTGGTGGTTGTGGTGGTGGTGCTTGAGGACTCCGTTGGTGAAAGATTTCGGCTTGGTGGTGGTGTTGGGTTGGACCCGGGTCGGTGTTTCGGTGTCCAGGTCGGGTGATTTGGGTGTGGTGGTGGCGGCGGTGGTTGTGGGAGCTACTTCCATGACTTTAACATCTACAAACAAAATAGGATTTCAAAATTGGGTTTTTATGAGAATTTGGATTCCATGAAAGAAAATATAAAATATTGGGTCTTTTTGCTTTGTTTGGTTGGGAGGATTTTCCTAGAAAATGAAGGAAAGGAAAGGGCGGCGGCGGCGGCGTGGTGGTGGTGAAGGAGGAGGAGGAGGAAAGAATGATGACTGTTGATAATGAAAATCTGTGGTTGAGGTTGCCCTTCTTAACCACTTGAGCTTTTAACTAGAGTTCTAATCCATGGTTAAGTTGTTGAACCATTTAGGGTTAACTATATTTGTGTAATTAATAAAATGAAATAAATTATTTAATATATTATCTTTACTTTTTATAAAAAATATATCTCGAATATGAATTTTAGTAATAAATTATACTTCAAAAAATAGAAGTAAATTACACATTTATAATATCTTTTAATATTCTAATATAATTATATATAGTATCGGTTTGTTAATTTTAGTCATTTAATAACGTACACTCTAAAAAAAATAAATTATATTAATTTAATTTTTAAAAATAATTTTTTATTAAAATCACTCGTTAAATTCAAATTCAAATTTATTAAATAATTAATTATTATAAAAATATAAATTTAATTAATAATATATTTTTATATATAGTTGATTGAGTTGACATTTTGTTATTTTCTCTTCATCACACCCATCATTTTTCATCAATGATAAATTACAAATACAATTAAATGATATAATATGTTGGTGTACTGATAGGATAAATTATATTTTTAAGAAAAGAATTTATGTTTAAATAGAATTTTAATTATAAATATATGTTCATATACATTTAAGATTATATATTTTTTAAAAACCGTTTAAGAATTGAAAAATTAAACTCGAACTTAAAAGTTGAGTGTTCAAGCATTGTACCGAGTATTTAATCGAGTCAAGTTAAAAAATTTTAAGTTATTCGAGTTTACAAGTCATATTTTACATCTCAAACTTTATTTGAAATTTTTTCAATTCGGTTCAAATTTAAGAAAAAGTTGAGTCGAATCAAGTCGAGTTTTTAAGTTCCTATAAAAATTTAATTATAATTATCTATTATATTATAATAAGATTTGATTCTAATTTAAATGACTTTCTCTAATAATATAAAATATGTATATATTTCTTTATAATTTTTTTTCTTATACTATTTTTTATGTTTCTATATATTAATATATAAATATTAATAAAAAATTAAAAGATTCGGCTTGAACTTAAAAATAAATTCTTTAATTACTAAAAATTTTGAGTCATTCAAATTTTTATTTTATAACTTGAACTTTATTTAAATTTTTTTGAGTCGAGTATTTTCGTCTTGAGTCAAGTTATTTAATTTTTTCAAGTCGAGTCGAGTTTTATTCTCCCTTAATTATATTGAATTCTAATTTTTTTGAGTGGAGTTAAATTTTACGCAACTCCAAATATTGATGCCAATTTTGTAAATCTTAGTATATATTTAGGAAAAGAGTAAACTGCAATAGAGATCACTTAATTATGAGTAGGGTTATATTTGAGTCACCTAATTATTGAAAGTTATATTTGGGTCACTCATCTATGAGTAAGACTATATTTGGGTCATCTAATTATTAAAGGTTACATTTAGATCACTCAATTATAGATAATATTACATTTAGATCACTCAATTATAGGTAAGGTTACATTTGGGTCACTCTTCATATTTTAAAAAGAATTATCAATTCGTATATTAGATTAATTAATAATTTTAAATGAAGTACTCTAATGTTAATAAGGTTATACAAGTGATTTAAAAGAAAAACGATTAAATTGATATACTTTTTCAAACATGAAGGTTGACTCAAATATATTCTTACTTATAAGTGAGTGACCCAAATATAATTTTTAATAATTGAGTGATCCAAATATAACCTTACCCATAAATAAATAACTCAATTATAATTTTTAATAATTAAATAACTCAAATATAACTATATACATAATTAAGTGACCTTTGTTACAGTTTCTCCTAAAAAATTCTTGAAGAATTAGTAAGTCATAAAGAGCACTGATTTTGTAGTAAATTAAGGCCAATAAATATAAATATAGAGCCAATGAGATTTGTCCAAATAGGACTAAATGACGTAAGCAAACCAATCATGTCGAAGTTTAGGTTTAATCATCGAAGTATGTGAAAAAAAACAACCGTTGCATTGAAATTTTAAACTCGCAATTTAATATTCTTTTTTATAAAAAATAATTTTATATTATTATTTTCTTTTATTCGTAAAATTACAGAGGTAACTTTTTTTTTTCCACTTTTTAGTGTGGAAGTACAAAGGGAAAAGCTATTCTTTCTGTTTTTTACTGACATTGGTACTTTTACTGTGGGTAATTAAAAATCATATGTACCATTCATTTGATATGGAATCAGGAGAAATAAATAGTCGAGAGTGGTTAATCGTAAAATTAAATATTGAATTGAGATATTACGATTTATAAATTTGTGAGTTATAATTGATTATGGTTAATTAAATTAAATTATATTTGTTTTTTTAATTAATTTTATAAGGTAAAAAAATATATTTTATACTTAAAATACTATAAATGTGTTTTAAATTTTTAATTTTTACTTAAAAAATAAATTTTTAATAAATATTTATGAAAAATATTTTAAAATTTTATCTTTTAATATTTAAAAGTTATAAAGTAAAACTATTTTCTCAAAATAAAATATAAATATTTAAAAAGTAGAAAAAAATCGAAAACCAAGATGAATTAAACCGAAAATTAATAATTACTAAAATAACTTATCAAATTAAACCGAAATCAAACCGAATACACCCCTAGCATGTTATATGAAATCTAATGTTTTAATTAGTAAAATTTCGACTCAGGGGTGTCATTTATTTTGAATTTTTTAAAAAAGAATTAAGATTTTAAATATTTCTATATCTAACTAAATCTTGGAATAAAAAATAACTAATTAAGTATTTAAATCAAAAAATTGAATCAATTAATCTCTTTGACCAAATTTAATCATTAAATTTTGATAATTGTTTAGATCCATTGGTGCAGTGTATCATGTCACAATATTTTTATTTGATATTTAAATTTATAAAAGAATATTTTTTTAAAAATTATAAATGTAACGTGATAGAACTATAATGTATCATATGTCAGTAATATCTAAAGAACAAAAATTATCAAAATTTAACCGTTAAAATTGGTCAAAGAATATAATTGCTCCAATTTCATATTTTAATCGCTTAATTAATTGAATTGGGCTTTAATTAGATGCAAAAAAAATCAGTCGATTAATTAAGCTTATAGTTTTTTTACTCTACCAATAATTAATTCATTTAGTGAGACGAGATATAAAATCTTTTAAACAATATCAAACGGTTGAATCTTAACATTATAAACAAGGACAAAGTATATATATCAACTCAAAGGGGCAAAATATAATTTATTTTAAAAAGTAAAGGGATAATTTATAATTATAAAAATTTAAATTTAGTATATAAATTAAAGAGAAAATAAAATATTGGTGTTGTACTAAGAGGGTAGAGCTCTTCCTAACTTGTGAATATATTATTCCGTCGCTGATTGTGAATAGAAAGAACTAAATTTAAAACGTCGTTTTCATAATAATACTTTATAATAATTAATTTAGATTAATCGATTAATAAGTTTTACATCAAAGGTTATACAAAAAATATTAAAAAATTACTGTAACTTTTTTAAAATAAAAACATTTCTCAAATATAATAAGAACGACACCGTTTTGTATTCTCGGAAAATAAACCATATGCTGACACCACAAGGATGTAAAACCATACATGCCTACAAGACATAGTTGCAACATTAATAGGGACAAAAGTCACATGAATTACTTATTAGTGTTGTTCATGTTGTAGTACTTTTTCTTTTTTAGATTTGATTCTTTTGAACAAAGTCTTACTATAATTGCCTAACACATCTAAACCTTCACATACAAGCATGCCTTCTAAACTCTTTTCCATCTTAGGTTTAATATATATATATATATATATATATATATATATATATATATATATATATATATATTACAGGTCTAAATTATCTTTTTTTAGTCGAGATAAGTGTCTGATGTTTAGGTATCTTGTTGTTAAAATAAAATCATTAGCTAAATAGAATCCGATAAGTGTCTGACGTTTAGGCGTCTTGTTGTTAAAATAGAATCATTAGCTTAGGGACCAACCGTTGTTGTCTACCCCTTTCTTTGCTAGACCACCATTATTGAATACCTTACTCTTATACTATCAAAAATTAATGAACGATACATCGATTGAACGCCAAACCTCAAAAAATTTAATCGAACGATGAACAATGTCGCCAAAAAAAGACTTCTTTGCGTTAACGATTTAGTAATCGATAACGGTCTTAGAAAGATTTTGGGATTTTGAGAATTTTGATAACTATAAAAATTTAGGGTTTATTCTTGTAACTACAAAATTGTTGCTGACAAAACTAAGATGTGAAACAACAACAAAAGAGATGGGAACCAATCTAAAAACATAATGCTATGTTTTGTGTTAGATCTTTGACAAAGGTAAAGCTCATGTCCTGTCAAGAAGAAAAAAGAAGAGTTTAGCATAGGATAGGAGAAAACTAGTAGACACCACTAGGATCAAATTGGTCACCTCTTTCCTTTTTTAGTTTGATTTTGAAATCTTATATATATTGTTTCTTTAAAAAAATTCGTTTTTGAATAATGTTTTTACTGTTTGAATAAATTAATTCGAAAAAAGATGATATAATTTAAAAAAAAATTAAAGATAAAGGCAAAAGAAGATAACTTCAAATAGTAACATGTACGTTACATGAAACGCTAACATTAAAAATGTATTGTTTAAAGACGAAATTAGATGCTTTTGAAAAACAGAACTCTACTATTACATGCAAGCTTCAGACAGTTTAGAGGTGTTTAGGGTATTTGTAAAATATATAGGGGTAAAAATTAAAATCATGTTAGTATTATTATTGGAGGGGTATAGGTATTATAGGGGAAATTTTAATTTTTTTTTATCAAATTTTAATCATGTTAGTAAAATTTTAATACTCTAAATAAATTTAATTTTTAAGAATTTTTTTATGTTTTATTTTGTATATTTGATATAAGTTAAATTTCATGCATATAGTTTTAAAATTTTAAATTATGTATCCGTCTCTCATTTTAAGATGTTTATAATTTAGTAGTTTTAAAAAATATATATTCTAAAAGAATTCATGTGTTTTAATAGATTTATGTGTTTTAAGCATGTAGAGTAAATAAGCAACAACAGATTTACGACGATCGTCCATTGTAATAGATAAATGGTGACAACTGATGTCAAGATTACGTTTAAATATGAATGTATTACGAAAAATGAGATTTGAAGTCTAAATTAGTCTATGAATACAAGATCTAGACCTATGAATACACGTATAGGGACGGAATCAGAAGTTGGGGTTTCGGGAGAAATACAAATGATTGAAAGTGAAGGGATAAATTTATAATAAACCAATTTCTTAAAAAAAATTAGATAAGGGGACAAAAGTAAAAAAATTTCGTGGGGAGGGACAACTAGGGGTGAGTATTCGATCGAGTCGAGTAAAAAAATTTGGAGTTATTCGAGTTGACGAGTCATATTTTATAACTTAAACTTTATTTGAAATTTTTTTGTTCGAGTTGAATTTAATAAATTCGAGTCGAGCTGAATCGAGTTTTCGAGTTCCTATAAATATTTAATTCTAATTATTTATCATGTTATAGTATTATTTGATTTTAATTTAAACGACTTTCTTCAATCATATAAGATATGTATATATATTTTTTTATATGTAGCAATATTTATTTATATTTTTATATATCAATATATATATCATAAAAAATTTATAGACTCGTCTCAAACTTAAAAATTAATCCTTTAATTACTAAAATTTTGAGTTATTCGAATTTTCATTTTACAACTCAAACTTTATTTGAGATTTTTTTCAAGTTGAGTCTATGAAATTTCGAGTCGAGTATTTTCACCTCGAGTTGAGTTATTCAATTTTTTCAAGTTAAGTCGAATTTTGCTCACCTCTAAGGACAACCCCACTTAGCTCTGTCTTGTATACGTCAATCAAATTTGTGATATACTGATAAAAAAAATTGATATTAAATTTCGAACTCGATTTTGAATATTTTTCTATAAATTCACTATTTTTTTTCTTGTATTCAATACTCTCTAGGAAAATTAAAAAAAATATATAATCCACTTCTTTCTACACTCAAATAAATTTATTGAAATATAAGGACTAAATTGAAAAAATATAGAATATCTACTTACTCCAAATTAAATGAATGAGAATGGAAGTTCTTCACTTTTCCCCTTTATTTGATTCTTTCATCTAAAAGGTAAATGGTTACGGATTTATCTTTTTATTCAGCAAAATTATTGGATTTATTAAAAATATTTAAATAAAAAATATTTTAAAATATAAATTGTATAAATTTTAATTTATATAATACTAACCAAATGTTCTTCACCCACAACGTGCGTGTCACATGGTCTGTTCTAATAAACGTTCTATATACTTTATTGTTTTTATTATTTATAACATGTATAGAATAAATTAAAACAAATCTCAAATATTGTAAAAATTACAATAATCTTAAAACTAAAAAACTGCAAACCCAGAATTGATTTCATTGTGGTCGCTAATAATCTCGTTGGATTTCACTATCGTCGTTACTAGAGTCTCCTGTCCATTTCTCTTAACTATTTATCATCGATTACCAGTAGAAGATAAGTTGATTGGATGATGAATGATGAATACAAAAGACTCTAATTATTTAACTTTCGATTGATCAGTTATCGATTATGGGTGGTTGAAGAAAATGAGAAAGGAACTCTGATAATGATGATAGTAGGGTTTGATAATACTATCGATGATAATAATAACACTAATTTTATAATTTGAGGTTTGATGTTTCAGAGATTTGAAATTGTTTTGACGATTGTGAAAAAATTTAGATTTAAAAAAAAAAAAAACTTTCTTCAATTTAGTAAAAATTTTAAAAAATAAAAATACATGTTAATTTTTTATTGGGTGAATAATTTTTTCACCGATATTATCTTAAAATAATAATAAAATAAAATTTTAAACACTTATTTCAGTCAAAAAATATTTTAAACATTTATTAAAAATATTATTTGAGCATTTATTTTATAATTAATTTAAGCACTTAAAATGTATTTTACAATAA
The DNA here is from genome assembly GCA_035048815.1 of Abelmoschus esculentus. NCBI lineage: Eukaryota > Viridiplantae > Streptophyta > Magnoliopsida > Malvales > Malvaceae > Abelmoschus > Abelmoschus esculentus. The sequence continues at coordinate 1,308,255 of JAUCBN010000026.1, read as the reverse complement.
AACCTTGTAAAAAAATATCCTAGGTATGCATCACCTTTTTCCTTTTAAATCTTTTTTATTTCCTCACTATGCTAAAGCATAATCTTTTCCATACTTAAATGTCTTTTCTTTTATTATTTTTAATATCAAACAAAAGCCATGCCTTGGTGGGAATATTTACATATATTTTTATCACAAAACTGATTTTCCTTTATTGCAAATCTCCAGCAACAATCTTTTCTGTCATATTACAAACATCATAAGAGGACATGTTTAGTGGTCGGTGGCGGATCTAAAAAAATATTTGAGGATAAATATACATAAAATTTTAAAATTTTAAGGTAGATATAACTTATAAATATTAAAAAAATTTAAGGATTAAAATTCATAAAAATTTAAAAAATAAAATATATATATATATATTTCAAAAGATTTAGGGTGGGTCTGTACCCACCCTAAAACTCATATGTATCGTCACTTTTAGTTGCAATTTTTGATTAATACTTTTGTCCTTGGAAGAAAATTTCCATCTTTGAAATGATTTTTTTTCTAAAAAATTAATTGAAAAATAAGAATTATTTTTTGGGGTTTAATACATAATTTAATTATGATAATTTTTTCTTGGAAAATGTATCAAAGGGGAAAAATGTAAAAAAGAATGATTTCTAGCACAATATGTAAACTATTGATTTAGGGTAAGTTTAACCTTATAAAAAATGTTTTTAGATTATGTGACTAAAATTTAAGTATTTGTAGATTATTAAATGTTTGTTTATTTATTTATTTATTTATTTATTTTTCTGTCTAGTGTATTGCATATGAAATTAATTGGTCTTTTATTCTCTCTACAGAGTCGGTTTCACGTTAATGACAATGTATTTATAAATGAAAATATAAATGAACATAATTGTAATTTTTTTAATTAGCAAATAAATATAACACTTACTAAACTTAAGTCAACATTACGATAATTTAAAAACCTAAACTCTAAATCCTAAACTAAACTCTTACCCCCTAAAACTCAAAAGTTTGTATAAAGTAAAGTTTACATAGATCGTGTATCAAAATTTTCTCTTACAAGTAATACCAATATATATATAGAGAGAGAGGATCGAATTACACAGCGCAAAACTTAAAACTCTAAGTTTTACACGTTTTTTGGATCGTTGTATGACTGAAACAGATGATTCAGATTAACTCCTTTTTATTAAGTGATAATCTTCACATAAATTATTAACAGGAGTCATTCATTTCAATTATCGAACAATCCAAAAACAAATTAAACTGAGAGAATTTTATATTTTATAACTTGATCTTATCCTATTTATATACAAGATAGAATCCACTTATTCTACGTAAAACTCAATTATTTTTATAATTTTTTTAAACTATTGGATGAAAGTAAATAAATGATAAATTATTTATATATATATATAACAATCTTTTAATTTTTCATTATTAATCCTAATCATCTACTTACCTTCGTTTAACGATCTTAAAAAATATAAAACTTTCGAGTTTAAATTGTATATATAATACATATATAATATTTCAAATCAAAATGTAGGGTTAAACTTCCAATACTAACCTTTTGTGATTATTTAGGCCCCTTGGAGATTTTGGGAATTCACACTTTTTCTCGACTCACAAACAGTTCTTTGTGAAGCTTGAAAGTGGGAACACTAGGTAATGATATAAAAATAATTCGAATAAAATCAATTTAATAAAATAAAATTAAATTAAATTAAAATTCACTTACATAATTAATATAAAATCCAATTATTTTTATATTTTTTGGACCGTAGATGAAAATAATATACGGCTACAATTATTTGATTAAAAAATTTAAACTTATAATTTTGATTATGTTATCAAATATACTCAAAATATTAAATCGTTAATTTTAATATTTTAATTTAAATTTCGTCCCTGAATAAAAATTTATAAAATATATTTTGTTTTATTTTCATCCCTGTATGATTTGTCACATGCTGCATTAATGGGGTTACATAAAAACCCTAAAAATAAAAAAAAATCAAGTGGGAAACATGAATGGATGAAAAACCAAACACAAAACCTTAGTAATTGCAGTTCTGACAAATCTACCTAACAGGACTCTACAGTGTTGTACAGTTCATAAATTTCTAGAATTATTAGAATCTTGTTTCGGGTAAAATATATAAATAGTCACTAAATTATATATAGATGGTTATTTTGTTACTGAATTTTTAAAAAATTTAAAATAATTATTAAATTTTTATTTGATTATAAGTTTGTTATTAAAAATTTTAAGGTTATAATAAATTTATCGGATTATTACAAAATAATCATTGAATTTATAAAAGATTATCAAAAAAAATTATCACTAATATGGGTCATTTTGTAATTGGATAAAAAATTTAATGACTAATTTATGTATTTTACCCTTAAGTTTTGAGAGGCAAATAACTCCTTAACATCTGCTCCCATGTCCTACAAGCTCCCTATCTATGCACACTGCGGTGAATACTGGGTGACTGTTTGATCGAGTTGAGTTAAATTAAAATTTTGATTTATTCGAGTTGGTGAATTTAATTTTTCATTCGAATTTTTATTAATTTTTTTGAGTGAGACAAATTGAAAAAATTCGAGTTGCGTTGAGTTTTGAGTTCTTATAAAAATTTAAATATAATTATTATTATGTTATAGTACGATTTGGTTGTAATTTAAACGACTTTCACTAATCATATAAGATATGTATATATATTTCTTCATGTGTAGCAATATTTCTTCGTATTTTTATATATTAGTATATATATATATTATAAAAATTCGAGGAACTCATCTCAAACTTAAAAATAAATCCTCTAATTACTAAAAAATTTAAAGTTGTTCAAGTTATTCGAATTTTCATTTTACAACTCAAATTTTATTTAAAATTTTTTCGAGTCGGTCGAATTTATAAAATTCCGAGTCAATTCAAAACGAGTCGAGTATTTTCGTCTCGAATCAAGTTATTCAATTTTTTTAAAATCGAGTCGAGTTTTGCTCACGTTATCGATGACTATACATTGATGGTGAAGTTTTATAACTCTAAGTAGGGACAAAATATAGTATTAAACAAATATGATACATGATAAATTTTTAATTCCATTTATAGAATAAAAAACACCATAATCGATATCGAATTAAGTACATCTGTAATTCTCGATTCGAATAGTTTTATCTGATTTTTTTTATTAGAAAATAATTGATAAAAAGTTACACTGTCCTTAACAACAGCTAGCAAACTTGTATGACTGGTGTGTGTCTTGTTTGCTTGCAAGAACCCCATGAATTTGATTGTTTGTTGAGGCTTTAACCACCAAAATTATGGACAAATTGTAGGGCTATGTGCCCCATGTGGTAGGTACACAAACCTTACATGGGTTTACACTACAACAAGAAGGATGAAATCAAACAAAGAATCAAAATAAATTTGGAATTTAAGTTAGATTTTTCATGGTATTAAGTATGTATGAAGTCACTTTTGTTTATAAATTAGATACTAAACTCAAAAATCATTGATATTTGATTGATTTAGATTATATTTTACAAAGACTCGGTACGGGTGCGGTTTTTTCAATTAGTTTTTTTCATTCACAGCACTATGATTCGAACTTCTAATCTTGCTTAAATTGTTAGAAAATAGACTGCTACAAAACGAGGTGTTAGTATTGATTGAAAAATAATAAAATAACTGAACGTCATCATAACCGTATTGTAATATTAACCACTGTCTTAGAAACAAATTCACCCTAATATATATAATCGCAATAATAGACGAGTAACCCCTAAAGTTAGCATGGGTCTCTAAATTTCGTACTGCTCTTCTCTCCACTCAAAATATGAGAGCATCGAAGTTAAAACACAAGAATAACAGTAACGAGATTATTTACTTGAACACTAATGAACGTATCTGAAATTAAAACATAATGATAATGAATATTTTTTTTAAGATCAAGACAAACTCATAACACATAACCTTACATATTTTAATCATAAACCCTAAATCTTAAACAAAACAAATAATATTAAAACAGATCAAATTCTCCAACATAATTATTTATAAACCTTTCTAAGGCTGTGATTCCAAGCAAGCCAAGCCTTGTTGGGTGTTTTGAACTTCTGATGATCAGATGTCCTACAATCTTAGGACATGGAGTTGGAGACAAGGAAATGTCTGAAAACACCCTTTCTTCAAGTCTTGTTTTAGATTGCTTAAGAACCCTATAAACCTTTCCATGTCAGGGGAAGTAATAATGAGGTTCTGACACAACACTCACAGGTTTGTGCTGGAAATAAAGAACAATCAAACCTAGTCTAGTTACTATTTAGGACAAGGAAAATAGATATCTTACAGAAAAATAATAATTAATTTTAGTGATATTGGTTAAAAAAAAACGTATTATTTTTATTGTGTTTGAATGATTAAAAGTAAAATATTTTCAAAATAAAATAAAATAAAATAAAAATTCTGAAAATGATAAAATAAATATATAAATTTAAGTTATGCACTTATTTAAGTAAAATATGTCATCATATAAATATTATGTTTTATTAAATTATTTATTTATAAAGGTGATAAACTAGTCATTTAGATTGAGTTCGGGTCAAGTCATTTTAATTTGTATCGGACTCGGTTTTGATTATATTCAATTTTGGTTTAATTTGGGTCAGATATGAATCTGATTCAATTTTAATTCGAGCATATAGTGATTTGGGTGGGGTATCAGGTTGAATTGGGTCGCATTGGTTCATTTGATTTTTGAGTCAGGTGATTTCGGGTTGGGTATTTTCAGATCAGTTGATTTCGAGTCGAGTCAAGTCAAGTAAAGATCGGTAAGCTTTTCATGCTGAACCAATTTTTTTAAACCCATATATGGCTTTGTAAAGTTAATATGTTTGACTTTTTGTGAGTTGTACAATTGTTCATATCAAATCTTTTATTATTTTTTAATATATTTTCTTTATTTCAGGTTGCTTTTAGTTTAGATTACTTTAGATTTAGATGATTTCAGTTCGGTCCATTTTGTTTGCTTGAAAATTGGTTAGGGTTTATTTGATTCGCTTGAAAATCGGATCGGATCCATATCAATTAAACTAAAAATTAAGTCAATTTCCGTTTAATTCGATTTATTTCGATTCAAATTCAGATATCATATTAAAGATAATATCAAATCTTAAATCGAATAAATTAATTTAAATCTGAAATCTCAGATCAATTTATATAATCAGTATCTAGTTATACTCATTAAATTATCCTTAAAATAATATACCTTTAAATTTATAAATTAAAATATTTAAAACACTTATCAAGAATTATATTAGGCCAATTAGACAGTTAAATCTTTTATTTATTTCATTTAATTACAATATAGAAATGGAAATCATAATTTGACAATTTTTACTTACATATTATCAAGATAAATTGTTAAAATTATTATTTTTCGCATAAAAAAAATCAATATTGCATCTTCTAACTTTTTATGTTCTTAAATGAATGAAATTTCAATATATTATCAAGATTTGTGAAGAATTTTTATATTTTATAATTTAAAATTTAAAATATTTCTTATATTTTTAGTATTTTTGTATAATCTTAAAAATGATATTTTTAATAGTTTTTAAAGAAAAGAAAAACAAATTCAAGCATACCAACATCAACAAATTTAACACTAATAAGAGTTGGTTCAAGTGGTAAGCAGCTTAGTTCCGCTTAAGCAGGTCTTGGGGTTGAGGCGTTGTATATGTAAAAAAATTATTAGGAGACTATAAAAAAATATAAGAACGATAAAAAAATCAAAATTAATATGACACAGACCAATCCGAATTAATCAGGACGAAGCCTTGAAAATCAGAAGAACGATAAAAAAAATCAACAAATTTAACAATAATTATTATAGTCAACTATGAGTGTAGTTAGAGGGGATTTAATTAATATATAGATCGATTTATGTCACACAATTCAATTTATTTTTAATATAATTATAGATACTAAATGTATATTTAATTAATTATTAGAATATAATTAAAAAGAGAATAAAAATCAATAATTTGGGCCCAATAGGCTATTAAATAGCTTTCTCCAAAGCCCAGCCAGAAATAGTTGAGCTTTGGGGGGAGGATGGGTAAAGGTTGCTTTGTCTAATATGGGTTTTGTATATTTGGGCCGAAGTGACACAATTTTTATTTATTTTGATTTCGATAAAAAATTTATTTTAAAAAATTTAAATTCGAACATCTATATATACAAAATATTTATGTATTATTAAAGATTTTAAAAATATAAATAGATATTATCATATAATCATATATATTAGTATATTAAAAACATAATTATTTTATGAATTAAATTCTTAAATATCACTGTATATTAAAAATTATATATTTAATACCCTAATTATCATTGTATTACTATTTTAATACCCAACTATTATTTTTAACTAAATTATATTTATTTTTTATATATATTTTGATATCTCAATCATTTAAAATTGACAAAAAATAGTGGCATGGTTTAAGTTAATAACAATTTTAAAATATAATTTTATACCAATATATCAATTTAAATATTATTTTAATTTTAAAATTAAAATTTTAAATTCTTCATTTTTCTTCTTCCAGATAAACACATTTTTGGTTTTTGAATTTTAAAAAACACGTTAGCGATAATTAAAATTTTAGGATTTAAGGATTTATAAGACTAATACAAGTTTCATTGAAAGACTCAAACTTTACGACCGGAATATCGACGAGAATACAAGGGGATGAAAAAGAAATAGAGAAAATTCTATCAAAATTAAGATGATGTTCTAATCCTAAAATTAAGATGATATTTTAAATAGATGAATTTTAGACTAAATTGATAATATATAAGGTGTTTTAAATTAAAAATATAAATATACCAAACCACTTCATTATGTCCGTTAGTTTTAACAGTCAGAGTACCAAAACAGAACAAAAACAAAACATTAGATATTATTTTATTAAAAATAATAATGGGATACCGAAACAATAACATAAACATAATTAAAGTATTAAATATATAATTTTTTTCTTGTACTTTAATATCTAAACCTTAAATATATAACACTAGTATTTAAATTTTAAATAAAACAAATATCAATCAAAAATTGAAATTCTGAATCTATTTTTTTAGGGTTAATTATTGCAATAATCACTTTTGTTATTATCTAGTACAATTTTGGTCACCAACGTTAAAAACGACCAGTAAGGTCACTTACGTTTTTTGGGTGTCAACTTTTGATCATTGGGACGTTAAGTGTCGTTAAACATGGATAGATGGAAATATAATTTTTTATTGTGTTATATCATCTTTTCGTTAAAGTTTAACAGCAACAAACGTCTCAGCGACCAAAAGTTTATACTCCGAAAAACGTAAGTGGCCTTACTGATTTTTTTTAAAACTGATAATCAAATTTATACTAGTGTAAAATAAAAGTGACTATTTCGATAGTTAACCATTTTTTAACGTATATATCGAATACTTTTTATAAATAAATATATAATAAAAAAAGTTTTACATAAAACTGTTTTAGATAATATTTTATTTTCTGAACAAGTTGGACTTTTGTCCCCCCAAGCACATGGTTTTACAATTATGAGCCACCCATTAGGTAACACATATCCAAACACATCTAAGCATATTTGTTTAAGAAAATAATGTTATTGGGAGTTTTTTTTTTTTTAATTTTCCAATACATGTTTATTATTTTTATGGAAATAATAATATAAGTTCATATCTACGACCAATTAAAATATAAAAAATATTTCATTCACTCACTGTTAAATTTTTTAATTTTTAAAAATATCTTCGATTTAGAGTTTAAGTTTAAGATTTTGGGTTAGAACTGATGTTAAAATTTAGAGTTTATATATTATGGTTAAAATTTTAGGGTATATACAAGACATACAAGTTTTAACATATAAAATTATATATTTATCTCAGTATTTAAATTATATCTTTCGTTATTGCTCTTTTAATTTTCAGGTCTTTGTTCTAACTAATTCGAATGATCCACGCCGTACACCTAATTTCAGTGGATAAGTTTCGACAAAGATTTTTTTACATATACAGTGTCTAAAACTCAAAACACACGTAAACAAAATCAAACTGTTCACGACTTAAATTAACCTTATCAATAAATTATAGCTTATTATTTTAGCTTAACATATATTACCAATTGTATTACATCTTTGCATGATATTCGGGTGTTATCATATATTATAATTGTATTAAAATACTATATATTTAATTTTTATAGATGTATATAAATTATAATATATTAATAACTCACATTATATAAATTTAGATATATATTTATATAATTTTATGGCAATACTTCTAAATCATTTTTTTTACATTTTTAATAAATATCATTTTATAATCGAATGAAAAATTTAATAATTATTTTTACAATAAATTTTAATAAAAGTAATATTTTAATATAATTTAACGATTATTTAAATATAATGACAAGAGTCATGATCCTAAATGTTTGATACAAAATAAATTCTGTCCATGTGGCCACATGCACCAACATGATAATGTACCCATCGTCCTTTCCGTGCATGACCCACCACATTTATGACTTATTTTAAAATTAACACATTTATTAATCATGGATTAATGATATTAATCAATGAAAATTAAAATAAATAATTTTAAGAAAAATGGTAATTAAAATAAACCATAATTAGTATTTATGGGAAGATAGTTATATTATAGATCATTGATTATATTTTAATTTAGTTAGTAGCAATGCTGTATAATATTTTAATATGAGTATGCTAGTTTCCTTAAGAAAATAAAAATAAAAAATAATTTAAATAAATAAATTTAATTTAAATTTATTTTTATACATAAAGAAAGATAAAAGATTATTAATAATTTAAATAATATTTTGAATAATTTTCTTTTTATAAACATATTGATTATTAATTGATTTCGATTTTTTTAATTAGTTATACAGTGATTACAGTAGTATATGTTCTAGTGTATACTCTCAACCATTAGGCATTGATCGCTCAATCACTATGCTGACACAATTAATGTTAAACACCGTTAAATATTATTAAATTAATTAATAAAGATTAAAAATTTCAAGGACTCAACATATAATTAATAATAATATATTGAGTCTATCACTCTTTTATTAATTGTATGTCAAGTCCTTGAGATTTTTAATTTTATTAATTATTTTTATAATGATTAACAATGTTTAACATTAATAATATTTAACGGTATTTAACACCTATCGTAGAATTTTCCTTAATAATATATGTGTAGATACCTTTCCAAGCTTTTCTTTGAGAGACCCATGTGAGTGTTTATGACATCGCACATGACAAAGATCATGGGACACAGACAATTTTTTTGATAAAAAAATTGAATATTTATATTATATTCGTATTTTATATTTCGATTTTGTTTATGGTTATAATTAAAAGGTTAAATCAATTTTTTGATCTAAAAAATTTTAAAATAATTAAAAAAACTAAAAATTTGATCTTCAAACTTAGTTTGCTCACCATTTTAATCTTCTAAACCTTGACTTTTTTATTTTTTATTTTTATTCTTTCGATTTTTAGAATTTTATAATTTTGTCCCGATTAAGTGAATCTCTCGACAGAGATTTTCTACATAAACAATACTTCGAACCTAAGATATGTTTAAGTGAAACTAAACTAAACTAAACAATTAAATAGAAGGACTATTCTTTGAAATAATTTTAAGCCCGTAAGTCAATATTTTTTATTTTCTACCACTTAGACCGCTCTATATTTTTATTATTTTTTATCATATTACATTCTTATTTTTATTTCATATGATTTTTGAATTATAAAATCATATATTATATATATATTTTTAATACTAAAAATAATAGGTTTATATTCAAGTTATCCGGAAGCACGTGATGGAGAATAAAGAAACAAACTCCACTTGCTTTGATTTGTTTATTTATTATGTCAATTGACAAAGACAATAAAAAATTGATCTTTTATACTCATTTTGGGTAAAATTGGGGTATAAATGAATTAAATTAAAATAAATAAGGTTGTTTATTTATTTTTAAAGGTATTTATATTTATTTTATATATATATATTTTTAATATCATGTTCAGTTGTTTAACGTTCACAAATATGTTCAATTATATGTTACTAATATACTTATTTATATGTTCACCAAAATGGATAAATTACACCAGTACTCCTTAAGCTCTCAAGTTTCACAGTTTGAACTCCAAAGTTCAACACATGTTTAATTTAGTCTTTTAATTCTGCTAACTTTCACTTTGTTCTTAATATTTACATTTTTTTTATAATTTGTCACTAACTATGTTTAATATTTTCAATATAGTCCTTAATCAATAAAGATGTTAAATTAGTATTCAATACTTAAAACAATTGGTCACTTGATCAAAAATCAATACAATTTGATTTATCGATATAAGATTTTCGATCACCGAAATCTAATTTTTAACTAGAATGACTTTTAGTGTGTTACAGATGTAAGTTTTTCCTTAAACGAAAGTAGTCATAGTCGGGTCTCATAGTTCGTGATAGTTCCGGCCAAATTATTTTTTTCTCTCATTGTTTTAATACTTACGTGGTGTCTGTCATTGAAACGGAAGCGCTCGCCGAGCAGCCGCCATCCATGGTCTCCGTTTTCCCGAAGACCTAATTTTTACGGAGGTAGTTCTTGAAAGAGACTGGTCCCTTTTCCGATTTCAAATCGATTCCAAATTAAATCTCTTAAACTCTTTTTATGAAAAATAGATGTTATCACGTGTCTTATTAAAATTGAAAGTTATTGTGTTTTAAAAATATATTTGAACTAATAGGTTTTGTGTTTTATAAATAATAGGATTAACATATGAATAAGTGTTTAAATTATATCTCATTTTTAGATAGATGTTTAAAGTATTTTTCGGACTGGATAGATGATAAATGTTTTTAAAATTCTCATTTACGTGTCTTATTGTTGACATACGTTAAAAGATATGTTTGTCAATAAAAAACATGACATATGATATATGATGTATTTTTTTATTTTTTTAAAAAATATTTAAAAAAAAATCATAAAATTTCCAAAATGTCTCCAAATACCTAAATTCATAGTCTCTGATCTCGATTCATCCAATGATGTTTATCTTTAATGACATATCCACCACTTCTGTCACTGAACTTCCACAATCGTTTCATTCATCATTTCATTGTCGAAATAGAGTCGAACTCACAAAAGAAAAAAAATAATCATCGATAAATAACGACTGACGAATGATTTCAACTCTTGCGTTAAGAGAATGGGGCTTCATTTCGTTATTGACGGCATGATGAATGATAATGATCAAATTTAGGGATCTAAAAATTTTAAGGTTAATTTTAGGATTTTAAAAAATATAAGGACTTTTATAAATTTAAGTTAAAAGAAATTAAAATAAGAGTAGCACATTATATTTTAATTAATAATAAAAATATAAATTTAATCACTTATTTAACATTTATGCCTATTTACCTACGAAACTACTCGACAAGGTAGATCCAATAATTATTATGATTGGAATGGAACAAAAGCGTGTAAGAAAAACACAGAGGTGTCGGTGAAATACAGCAAAGGAGAATTAAAAATGGTTTACAACACCGACAACCGATGACATGTCAAATTTTTTAAATAAAATTAAATATTTAATTTTAATATTATAAATAAAAAAATTATAATTAAAAATTAATTTTTATTAAATTTATTTATAAAATTTAAATTAATTAATAAATTAGATATCGATAATTAAACCGAGACATGTTTTACAGAGCACGGTGCTCACTTTTGTCAAAGCCGCGCACCTTCGGGTCACGAGCTGTGCTCAATCGCACTGTCTCTGCACATGCTGATGCCAAACCCTTTAAACATTTTTTTAATATCAATGCAGTTTAAAATTAATTAATTTTTAATATTTTATTTAAATTTTAAGATACAAATATAAATTATATTTTTTAAGATATAATTTTAATTTTATTATAGTTAGAGTTGAAAATGTTTAATAGTATTTTATTTTAAAATTAATTAATTTTTAATATTTTATTTAAATTTTAATTATTTTATATTTTATATTAGAATAAAATTATATTCTATCTATCTATATATATATTTGATAGGTTAGATGTCATGTCATTTAAAATATGTTATCATATGCATATGGCATGTCATCATCGTTAGATTTTTAACGGTCCAGTTTATCATACTAGTTAAAAAATAAACTATTTGTCAAAAAGATTTAGACTAGGGGCTAAATTTATCACAAGAAAAGAATAAGGGTCAAAATGATAAAATTTATAAACGTTAAGGATTAAAATTATCTTTATGCCTTTTTTTTATAAAAATGATATATTATTAAATAAATATTAAAATTTAAATTTATATAAAATAAAATAAATATTTTTAATCACTAAATAAATTAATCGATCTCGATATTTATGCTTTTTTAAATCATCATTGAAATTGACTATATTAGAAAATTAGTTTTAAAAAAATCTTATCTTTTAAGAAATGTTTTATTTCTTTTAATTTTTTAGCTTGCTATATATTGATATCTAGACATGAAATTAAAATTTTTAAAATTTTTAAAAATCAATTTAGAACGAGAGTTATAACTTAAGGATGAAATCGAAATAGATAAAAGTTTAGAAAATAATTTAAAATGAGTATTATAATTTAGGGACGTATAGTATAATTAACTTAAATAAATTATTCCGATACGATTACAGTTTATAATTTTAGCAAGATTTTTTAACCGATCTAATCTATTATATGTCATATTTTTAAATTTCATGCATTATAATATCTAATAGTAATTTTAATAACTTTTTGATTTTTTTAAAAAAAGTTTTGACTCCAGGTAAGATTAATAAATGTGAATTTTTATTTTTTACTTTTTTAGTTATTTTTACACTTTTATTATAATTAAAAAATTAATAAATTTATCATATTGTCATATTTGGTATTTTATTAAATAGAGTAAAAAATTATTTCTAGAATAAAATATTTTGATTAAATAGTTAATCAATTATCTGATTTTATTATTATAATATAAGATTAAGAATTGAATAATATTAATTTACCAAATAACGGAAATAATTTTTTAAAAAAATTAATCAAAATTTTTTATTAGTATAAATATGTGATTTAAGAATGACGAAAATATAAACAATTCAAAAGTTAAACTATTAAATTAAAAAAATAATCTCTAATGACCGAAACAGGAGTGCGAAGAAAATTGAGTGATGATTATGTAATTTACTCATATTTTTATTAAAAAATGAAAACTAACCCGGCTTCTAACGATACGAAGGTAACAAAAGAGATCATATTGAAAGCGAATTAAAAGTTCAGTGACTATATTAAATCAAACTAAAAATTAAATAATATTATTAAATATTTTAAAAATACGATAATCAAAATAAATCTTATCTAAAAATTCGACGATCAAATTCGATATTCATTTATATAGATTATACTTTTTATTTTATTTTTACGGTTTCCTTTGTGGGTCCCAATCAACTACTTAACTAACTCGTGTCTTGCTCTTCAATGCAATACACCGTCTTTGCTCTTCAGGAAAATAAAATATTGTATTTTCGTTCATTAAATTGAAAGTAATGATAATAATTATTTATTATTTGATTTATATAAATATAATAGATCTCACAAAATTAAATATAATTAATGTATTTTAATTACACTTTAATTCTTAAATTATGAGCAAAATTTAATGTAATTTTATATTATTATTAACTAGAGGATTATTTACGGTCTTAAAAGTAATTGTCGAAATTTAAAATCATATAAAATAAAATAATATAAATATTTTTAATAATTTAATTAATTAGTGGATCTCAATATAATTATACTGTTGATTTTTTTTAGAAAAGTTAACATTAAATATCATGACTCAAATTGTACACTCATAAAATTTTGTTCGAGTAATATAAAACATTAAATTATTTAAATAAGATTAAAATTTTAAGTCTTATCTTATAACATGGTTCTATAATCTATACTATCAATCGAGCAAATGACAGAAATATTATGAAAAAATATTTTCTAATATATTGTCTTTTTTAAATTATTTCCCGAACTATGATGTTTTTACAGTAAAAGTAAAGTCATCCATTAGAATCCAACTTTAAATAGTAAAAAATTAAAAAAAAATACTAAGTCGGCGGCAAGAGACTCCGACTTTGAATAATATTTTTATTTTTTAATCTAGTCACTATTTATAGTCGGATTTATAAGAATCCGACTTCACTGACACTGTTCCAGAGTACAATACTTTAAAAAATAATTTTACAAATATAATATTATGAGAAAAATTTTAAACAATAATATTTATGAGATTCGATCATCGGATCTAGATAAATGAACTAATGGATCTGAATATTAATCTATTTTTCTTAAAATTTATAATTATAATTCATTGGAAAATAATTATTTCCATAAAAATAATAATAAAAAGTACACTGAAAAATCCCTTCCCTAAAGTCTCAAACTTTCTCCTATATATATACCCCCACACCCCTTCCATCTTCTTCATCCCATCCCATCTCCTCTTCCATTTTCTACTTCACATTTCCTCTTTGATTCCACCATGGCTAAGCTTATTGTTGCTCTCTTCTTGGCTCTCATTGCCATCTCCATGCTTCAAACAATGGTGGGTACTTTCCCTTTTTCTTCAACATTACCTTAAAAAAATCAAAAATTTCAGAAAAAAGTTGCAGAAAAAACAGCAGTTTTATTACACCAATCTGATCTATGTTTCTTTCTTTGTCTTCAATGTAGGTGATGGCATCACATGGACATGGAGGTCACCATTATGATCAAGTAAATGCTCAATTGCTTTCTCTACTTGAACTTCTTCTTCTTCTTCTTTAATTAGATACTGAATTTCTGATCTGTTTGTTTCCCTGGAAAATAATTCTTCCATCTGCAGAAACGTTATGGCCCTGGAAGTCTCAAGATTAACCGTAAGCATAACCAAGAATTTTCTCACTTACAAAACTTTCCTTTTCTATTTCCTCTGTAAGAAAATGATCTGATTGGTGGACTTGAAATGACCAGAATGTCCCTCTGAGTGTACAAGGAGATGTAGCCAGACTCAGTACCATAAACCATGCATGTTCTTCTGTCAGAAATGCTGCAGGACCTGTCTGTGTGTGCCTCCAGGGTATTATGGGAATAAACAAGTTTGCCCTTGCTATAACAACTGGAAGACCAAGGAAGGTGGACCCAAGTGCCCTTAAATCAAATTACTAAAAAAACCTTTTTTAATATATAATTTACTTAATTATTATTATTATTGTTATGATTAAGCATGAAATTGTTGCACTGTAATACTAACTTTATATTTATGATGTTGGTTGTTACTAGTGGGATTTGTACAAGTTGGTGCCACAACATTGAATGAGAGTGGCTAATCTTTGATATATTTATTAATGAATATGTTTACATTTTTATCATTGTTTCGATTTAATCGATTGAATCAAAATTTCAGATAAGATAATTCAGAATTGAGAATGAATTTCTTTTGAAATAATTAAATTGTTCGGTTTAAGTGTTTGACATTCAATTAAGAATAAAAAATAGAATCGATTTAACTTTTTATTCCCCTTTTCCGCTCCTAATATTATTAAACTAAAATTATATTCAATAGATCCGAGTACATTAAGAGTACCCTTATATTTTCATCTACTAACTATTTTCAGGGACGGAGATACGAATAGACATGGCTTTAGAAAAATTACTTAAATGTTATTGTCAATTTTTCACCTTTAAATATGGCACAAGACATTTTAATTCTAAAAATATTATACTTTAAACAGTAGCATTAAAGTCGGATCTATTGAAATTTGATTTTAAACAATAAAATATTCTAAAAATATTAAAATCGGTGATAAGAGACTCCAACTTTACATAATGTTTTATTTTTTAATCCGGTCATTATTCATAGTCTAAAGCTATTAGTAAAGACCCCACTAATATTGTTTAAAGCATAATATTTATAAAATTAAAATAACTTATATCATATTTAAAAAAATTAAATAAATTCTTTTGCGATTTTATAAAATTTTATAAATTCTTATTACATCGTTCATTAATATCGTTTTCAAAATCCGAATTTAATTTGATTTTTAGCATGGGACTTGGATCTTGACACTGAAAGGGGACAAGGTAAAGAACATGTCCTCACATGCCAACTGACCCCAACACTGTTGTGTGGCAAGGTCAGTTGTGTTGCAGCCTGCAGGCATTCAATGGATTGGTGGGTCAATTTAAGACCAACTACAAACTGAAAATAATGGCATACAGTTTTGTAATAGGATAAAAGCAAAAGGCTTCTTTGCCATACATTTTACATTAATTAAGTAAAAGGTATATATATATATATATATGCATATATGCAGTGGCGGATGTACTTTTAAGAAGGGTGAGCGCGGGCCCACCCTAAACTTTTTGAAGTTTATATATTTACCCTTAATTTTTTTAATTTTTATAATATTTAAATTTTGTGTCTATCCTGAGATTTCGAAATTTCATATGTGCCCACTCTCAAATAAATTTCTGGATCCGCCACTGAATATATAAGGATATAATTTGTGTGTTGGGGAA
This sequence comes from Abelmoschus esculentus, assembly GCA_035048815.1. Lineage (NCBI taxonomy): Eukaryota > Viridiplantae > Streptophyta > Magnoliopsida > Malvales > Malvaceae > Abelmoschus > Abelmoschus esculentus. The sequence continues at coordinate 1,291,570 of JAUCBN010000026.1, read as the reverse complement.
GTTTGAGTTATAATAATGTTTAGAGATATATTTAGGTTGTGTTTAGTATTGCGCTTTAAACCAGCTTTAGGGTCAAAAGCTGGTTTAGAACGCAGAAGCAATGCTAAACAATTAATTTTTGAAGAAAAAATGCGTTTAAAAGTGTTTTTCAACTCAAACACAAAAGCTAAAAATTTTAGTTTTTGCGGTTGAAAAAAGTACTTTTAAGAGTCAGATTACAATTTTAACCTTAAATTACTATGTTTTATTATAATATAATTTTTACAAATATATAATTATAATTAACATAAATTATTTTTAGTTTAAAAATTATATATATTCATGTCAAATTTTTAAAAAAGCATTTTTGAAAATCTTTTTTAAAAAACAAATTTTTAAAATAATTTATGTATTCATTTATTAATATTTTTATATTTTATAATAATTTAAGTTAATATTATAATATGAAAAAATTTGATTATCATTTAAATATTTATTTTTTAACTTATAATATCGTGTCTAAAATAGTCATTTATTTTCTTAAAAGCACTTTTTGACAGCAATACTAAACGCATATATCTCAAACCAAAAGTGTTTAAGGTAATTTTTGAAAATAGGCTAAAATTTATAGTATTATTTAGACCTCGACAATTGTAGGTGGTGAGGAATCCGATAGGTGGTAAGGTCTAAGCAGTACTGTAAATATTAGTTTATTTTCTCAAAATTACTCTAAACTTACATATTTTCTTAAATATAACCCAAATCGTCATTATTCTCAAAATTGACCGTGTGCATTGCCTCTTTGAGCAATATATTTGATTTAGTTGTTATTTCATTTTTTTCGGTCTGACTTAAACGCTTCACATAAGTCCGCATGGATTGCTAGTAGGGTTGTTCAAAATTACCCGACCTGATTGACCCGATCCGACGACCCGAAATAAAAATACTGGGTAATTCTCGAAAAAATTACCCGACCGGGCCGGGTACCCATCCCGAGAATTAGTGGACCGAGTTTGGGCTGAAAATTTTGAATTTCCGAGTACCCGACCCGACTAGTTTTATTATTATATATATATTAGTTTTAAATTATATTTTTATTTTAGATTTTTTTAATATTTATACTTAAAATTAAATTTAAATCTCTAAATTAGTCTTATGTTTGTATTATATACTTTTAGGTTTTTAAAAAATTAAATATATTTTTATTAATTTATTAATACCGAAAGAAAAATCGCGTTTAATACTTTTAACATCATTTTAATGATAAAATTTAATAAATAAATTCAAATATTCTAAAATTAACTTAAACTCACTCTTTTTTATGTTGGTTATGTATTATAAATTTTTAAAACTTATATGTTTAATATATATATTTTTAATTTTAAAATAAAAAATAAAAATTATGAACTGGGTACCCGTTACCCGATTAGCGGGGCACCCGGTAATAAATACCCGATTTTAATGGGTCGGGATACAAACTAATTTTTTGTGACCCGAAGGAACCGGGTACCTGGTAATAAACACTCCTTATTGCTAGTAAAATTTTTTAAAGTTTAAATCGAGGAAAAAACAACAATAAAAATCCTTCAAGGATTCACTTCTAAACACATCATTTTCTTAAGGGCTTTTTCGCAAATAAATCACTTTCAATTAATAAAAGTGTGGCATTTTTAGTCCTTACTTGAATAAAACTTAACATAATAGTACCTAAATCATGTGGTCTACATTTCATGCATGAATTTGACTTTGAATAGTTTAGCAAGAGTGTTCATGGTCAGTTAATCATATCAGAATAACTAATTTATATGATTATCGACATGAAAAGTTTAACATTTTGATGAATTAATATTGTTTTGCTTAAATCGTTTAAACCGATTATCATTCTAATGGTTAATTGATATATACGATACGATAACTCAATTAACCATAAATTATATCATGTTAGATTCGTGGACAACGTCAGCGTCATATTTTATCCATGATTTTTTTTGAGTTATAACGTAAATTATATTAATTGCACAAATATTAATAATAATAATTATTTTATTATATTGTAAAATTAAATTTTAATTTATTATCGCTTATTATAGTTAATTATTTAGTTAAAAATTACAAAAAAATAAATAAATATTTCATCAAATCGAATAAAAAATAAAAATAATGGCCCAAATGGCCGTAGCATTGCAAGGCCCGTTTATGTTTTTTCATTTCAAATTCCCGCCAAAACATTCCTTTTGAATTTTCGCTCAAATACCTATTTAACTTTTCTTCGCCCTTTTATATTTATTTATTTATTTTATTTATAATTCCCTCAAATCCTCTCGTGTTTTTCAAACAGATTCAACTTCAGCGAGTTGACTCAGCAGCCATTCATTTCACAGTATGAAGATGGACGCGTCCGATGAGTTCGCAACTCGCGAGCAGGAGCAGGCCAGAAGTGGATCTCGGGGTCCGAGATTAGTAATCAACGAGATGGTGATGAGGAACTTCAAGTCTTATGCCGGTGAACAGCGCGTCGGTCCTTTTCACAAGGTTAGACTTTCTTTTTCTTTTTTATTTGGTTTCTGGGGAAATGATGGAAATGGGGAAGGGGAAATTGCAAAATTTATGTACTAATCCCATGGGCTTAGCTTGAATTAGATTTTTCTTTTGTTCCTAGCTCATAATTTCGTTTTGTTTTTTAGAAAATGAAGATTTGAGAAGTTAATTGAAAATTGCACTTTTTAACTCGATTACATTTCCCCCCTCATTTTTTGCTATTATTTCAACTGTTTCCCTTTGGTTACTGGGAAAATACTTGAAATCGAGAAGGAAAATTGCAGATTGATATTACAATTTTTTTTAAATACAGTTTCCTTTACTTTTCTGAAGTAATGAAACGAGAGAGAAAATGAGTCCGTATGACAATTGCTTGAATTGAACTTCAAATACAAATAGTTTATTTATTTTCCTGTTATTAGTGTTTCTTTCTTTTGGTTTCTGAGAAAGTGATGGAAAACTGAGTGGAGAGTTGCAAATTTATAGGATAAGTTCAAGAAATTGAGTCAATTTATTACTTAAAAAAAATAATTTCCTTTCGCATTAGAAGTCTTATTTCTACCCAAGTTTGTTCACCATTACTGTTTAACAAGCCAAAAAAAAATCTTTTCCCCCAAATTTTCCTTTTAATTTTAGGAAATCTAAAATTAAATCTCTTTCACTTCCTATAAAATTTAATCTTTTCTCTCTTTTTTTTTTTCTTTCCCTAATTTCCCTTTTTGTTTCCATGAAATTTAGAGTTTTTCTGCTGTGGTTGGGCCAAATGGAAGTGGTAAGAGCAATGTGATAGATGCTATGCTTTTTGTATTTGGGAAGAGAGCAAAGCAGGTAACGTTTATAGCTAATATTCTATAATTTCGGCATTTATCTTTTTTTGTTGCTCTTATGTAGTTACAATGTTACAAGTGATATATCTAGCAGTACTTTTTGGATGGTTTCCTTTATCTAAATTCTTTGGTGTTTGATTTTGCTGATCTAACTGTGCAGATGCGGCTTAATAAAGTTTCAGAGCTTATTCACAATTCTACCAATCATCAGAATCTTGACAGTGCTGGGGTTTCTGTTCATTTTCAGGAGATTATTGATTTGGTGAGTTTTTGGCATTGGGATGTTTCTGGATTTTGGGTATAGCTTTTTAACCTAGTGATTGAACGGTTATAGTCAGAGGTTTTGAAAAGCTAAATGCTGCATCTTGTTTCCTCGGCGCTTAAATTTCAAAAGCATTGGACTTTAGCTCATTGAATTCACTGTTACATGTCCCAATAACATTGAAATTTAAAGAATTTTGAGGTGGTGATACTCTATTGACTGCAGGATGATGGGACATATGAAGCTGTTCCGGGAAGTGAATTTGTTATTTCACGGGTTGCATTCCGAGATAACTCCTCCAAATATTACATCAATAACCGTGCTAGTAACTTTACTGAAGTTACAAAGAAATTGAAAGGGAAAGGAGTTGATCTTGACAACAATCGGTTTCTTATCCTTCAGGTTCAATATAGTTGAAAGGTCTTGTATTTAGAAATTTCAAGATCTTTTACTTGTCTTTATGTTTTATTGTTTATTATCAGGGTGAGGTTGAGCAAATTTCACTCATGAAGCCAAAAGCACAAGGGCCTCACGATGAAGGTTTTCTTGAATATTTGGAGGACATAATAGGGACAAACAAATATGTTGAAAAGATTGAGGAATCATCTAAGGAGTGAGTATTTTTTCTGCACACTAGTTGAGAGTTGAGACTTATTTTGTTACTATCTCCACCACCCTATTCCATCTGAACTTGGAAACGTATGCATAAGGAAATCAGTTTTTGCAAATTGTCACTGCCGTTTATCACATGAGTAATTAAGGCCTTTTAGCCTACTTTTGATCACCTTATCCTTGCTAGCTAGCATGATGGCCCATCATAGTGAATGGATTATTAGCAGTCTACTGCCTTCTAGTTTTGTGCTTGTCTAACAAAATTTCATGTTGTTTTCCTTTTTGCTTCTAGGTTAGAAAGTCTCAATGAAAAACGATCAGGTGTTGTGCAAATGGTTAAATTAGCAGAGAAAGAAAGAGATAACTTGGAGGTTTGTTAATGTTGCTATTTCCCCTTCTAGATTGATATAATCTATAAAATATATACTTAAACTGTTATATTTTCTATGAAATAGGATGTTAAGAATGAGGCAGAAGCGTACATGTTGAAAGAGCTTTCTCTCTTGAAATGGCAAGAGAAATCTGCAAAATTGGCTCATGAAGATACTAATTCAAAAATGAATGGACTACAAGAAAACATTTCCATCTTAGAAGACAGTTTGAAGAATAAAAGGTTGTTCTGGTTAAGATATGCATTCAGTTCCCATGCCTATACTTACATATGTAATAGGATTTACCGTTGTGATATATGACTTCAGGGAAGAGATTAAGGAAAGCAGTAAGAGGTTGAAGGAGCTTGAGTCTGTGCACAACACTCACATGACAAGAAAAGAGGTTTGCACTTGATTGGTGTATGCTTCACAGTGAAATGCCTGTGGAAATACTTAAAATTGATTATTGTATTCCTTAGAAAGGAGTTAGGCAGCAGTCTATGTGATGAATGATGATTATGTTTGATTTATCATTCAGGATTGGCTTATTGAAATGATTAGCTGAATAGTTCTTATTGTCAATAATTAGGAACTTGATAATGATTTGAGAACCTGTAAGGAAGAATTCAAGGAGTTTGAAAGGCAGGATGTCAAATACAGGGAAGATTTGAAGCATATGAAACAGAAGCTGAAGAAACTAGAGGATAAACTAGAAAAGGTACTTGAAATATCTGACTTAAATTAAGTTCTTGGCTTCATGAACATATCTCACTTTGTCTTGCATTTCAGGATTCATTGAAAATTGAGGATGTGACAAAGGACTGCGAGAACTCAGAAAGTCTTATCCCAAAACTTGAGGAGAACATTCCAAAGCTTCAAAAGGTTTTGCTGGATGAGGAGAAAGTCCTTGAAGAAATGAAGGAGAATTCTAAAGGTAATTTGATATCCTTGGATTCCTATTATTTAGAACTCTTATTAGGTTGTGAGAATAAAGTAGACATTCCTGTCTTAATTGAAATGGAACAATTTTATTTAGTTAGAATAATGTTTTAGCTATGTTCTTTTGTGCTCGTGGTCATTCGCAATCTAGCTAACTGGTATTATTGATTGCTTGATGAGCAGTTGAAGCTGAGAAATATCGCTCTGAGCTTGTGAAGGTTCGTGCTGAACTAGAACCTTGGGAAAAAGAGTTGATTGTGCATAAGGGAAAACTTGAAGTTGCTCACACCGAATGTAACCTTCTAACTCAAAAGGTGTGGCCATAATATTGCTTTTCACTTGTTAACTAGCTTGATAAACTTTGAGATTTATCTTATCTTTCTCCCATCTGTTTTTCAGTTATTGCAATTTTTTCCTTTCTCCTCTTAGATAGGTTGGGATTGGAATCAAATACATTGTACTTCTCTTATATCATGAAACTGTTTTTCCTCCATAAAATTAAGTTTATTAAGCTTGCATCATTAGATCACTGTTTCTGGAAGTTTTCATCAGAGAGACCACACATACATCACTCGAAACCCAAGCAACAAGTTATGACGGCTTAGTTTCCTCATTTATCCTTTTCATATGGATGATGCAAATTGTACTGTATTATCGTTAGAAGTTAAATGAATATTTATAAGCAGTTATCATGAAACTCGTTTGTTTAATGTTTCTTTGATTATACCTTGTTTGCTCATGAATGAGCTAACAATTAAATTGCATACTTGCAATAAAACAATTCATGGCAAGAACATTTTGCACTTGTTCCTGCATTCCTATTCTTAGGGAGATTAGCGTGAGTATCTTTTTAGAGACAGATGCCAAACATGGCTTAATTTGAACGTGGACTCTTTCAGCATGATGCTGCCCGAACAGCTTTTAAGGATGCTCGAAAAGAGATGGACAACATATTAGGGAAAACTGAAACTATGACTGCAGCCATTAAAGATAAGCAAAGTGACCTGGAAAAGAGCAAGATCAAAGCATTGGAAGCACACAAATTGGAACAGGTTCATGATTCCGTGATAATTTTTGATAAATGGATTTTCTTTAAGGCTATTTTTCTTTTCCAAATTCTTTTTCCATCATGGAATATGTTGTGAACAACCGATGTTTTGCAGGAATGCATCAAGGAACAAGAAGCACTTATTCCTCTTGAACAAGCAGCAAGAGAGAAGTTTGCTGAACTAAAGTCTGTGCTTGATTCTGAGAAGAGCCAGGGATCAGTTTTAAAAGCAATTTTGCAGGCTAAAGAATCCAAGCAAATTGATGGAATATATGGCAGAATGGGTGATTTGGGTGCTATTGATGGTGAGTTTTCTCCATTCTGTCAAATTATCTTCTAATTGCTGGTGTCTGCTGGTACTCTTTGTGATTTTATTTGTTAAAATGCCTGGAAGCGCATGGACATTTAGTATTATTCCTTGCTGTTTCTCTCTCTTTCCTCTTCCCTCCTGCTCTCCCTTCACACTTTCCTTCCTTTTACTCCTAGTATATTTTCTTTTGATTAAAATTCATAGAATAATAAACATTTTTTTTTTGTTTACAGACCTACCATTATTAGCCATTTAATTGCATGTCATGGTGTTTAATACATTAATATTATCACTTTCTGTATCATATTTTTCTATGATGTTTACAACGGATTTATTCTTTGGTATTTACTTTGTTCTGCAGCAAAGTATGATGTTGCCATCTCTACCGCATGTCCTGGACTTGATTATATTGTGGTGGAAACCACTGCTGCTGCACAGGCATGTGTTGAACTTCTCCGTAGGGAGCAACTTGGTATTGCGACATTCATGATTCTGGTATGAGCCGTTCTCTGAAAAATGTGCTAAATATGTTCATCGGGTGAAACCTTTTAATATTTCATATGTTATTTAGTGGATAAAGCTGTGCAGTTGCCATATTGTGGTCGCCTGGAACTGTATAAGTGGGAATTGTCATGTTTAGGTCATTGGTTCCTAATTTGGTCATGACTTTCATTTTTCTTGACTCATGCAGGAGAAGCAGGTTGACCTTTTAGAGAGGTCTAAGGAGAAAGTAAAAACCCCTGAGGGAGTTCCACGTCTCTATGACTTGATTAGAGTTCAGGATGAAAGAATGAAACTTGCTTTCTATGCTTCCCTGGGAAACACAGTTGTAGCAAAGGATCTTGATCAGGTATATAACCATTTCTCCATGATTAAGCATATTCATACATAATTTATTTCATGTTCCACATGATAACATTTAAATATATGCTAGAATTTCAGAGTTTAGATTTGAGTTTAGAGTGGCATATGAGATTTTAGGTAATGGTTGCAGACATTCGAGCTCGTAGGAAAATGTGATCCTTTTGATATGGTCGTTATTTAAGGAAACTTGACATATTATTTCTGTCGATTTCTGTTTCTATATAGTAGTAAATGAACCGTTCTCTCTCCAACTCAGGCAACGCGTATAGCATACAGCGGAAACAAAGAATTTCGACGTGTGGTAACTCTTGATGGTGCCCTTTTTGAAAGATCTGGTACCATGAGTGGTGGAGGAAGCAAGCCACGCGGTGGTAAGATGGGGACATCTGTTCGAGCCAACAGTGTGTCTAGAGAAACTGTTATTGCTGCTGAAAAGGAGCTTGCTAATATGGTTGATTCATTAAATACCATTAGGCAAAGAATTGCTGATGCAGTAAGGTGCTACCAGGCCTCTGAAAAAGTTGTTGCAGAGTTGGAGATGGAGATAGCTAAAAGTAAAAAAGAGGTAGTTCAACACAGTCAGTTTTCTATAACTTATCATTTGTTAATTGGAGCCTCATGCTATATTCTGTCATGTTCAAAAACAGGTTGACAGCTTGAATTCAGAATATAAATATCTTGAAAAGCAACTTGATTCACTGGAGGCTGCATCACGGCCAAAGCAGGATGAAATTAATAGACTAGAGGAGCTTAAGAAGATAATTTCTACTGAAGAAAAAGAAATTGATAGACTCATCCAAGGGTCAAAAAAGTTGAAGGAAAAGGTGGGCAAACGTTGGCCATTTTCTTTGAAACTAGAAACTTTGAGATTAAGCTGGATGCCGAATTTGCAAACATACATCCTTTTATATCCCACTATATCATTCTCTACACATTTGTACTTAACATTTCCCTCTACTCTTAGGCTTTGGATCTGCAGAAAAAAATAGAAAATGCTGGTGGTGAAAGGTTGAAAACACAGAAGTCTAAGGTTGAAAAGATACAATCCGTAAGTGCTGCATGACTAAGAATTTACAAATTCCTTTATGCAATATTCATTGGTAATTGATAATTCGGGTTTCTACTTTGTCAGGATATTGACAAGAACAGCACAGAGATCAACCGTCACAAGGTTCAAATAGAGACAGGTGAGAAAATGGTCAAAAAATTAACAAAGGGGATTGAAGAGTCAAAGAAAGAGAAAGAACGAATTGTTGAGGGGAAGGATAAGATGCTTGGCAAGTTCAAAGAAATAGAGCAGAAAGCGTTTACAGTTCAAGAGAACTATAAGAAAGTGCAGAAGGTTTTTAACTTTCTTCCTCTACCATTTCCTTTTCTTTATGACAAAGAAGAAAACAGTGGTTTTGCACAAGTGCATGACTTGTTTCTTCTCTTAATAGTTAATTGATGAACATGGAGAAGTGTTGGAGCAGTCTAAATTGGAGTACGAAAGCGTGAAAAAAAGTGTTGATCACTTGCGTGCATCAGAGGTAATCTGCCATTTAATGCTTCTTTTTATTGGTTAGGCATATGCTTAGGGGCAACCAATTAGTTGTTTCTACGTATGCTTGTTTTTAACTATATCAATATGTAATTTTCAGGTGGATGCTGACTTCAAGTTGCAAGACATGAAAAAGATGTACAAGGAGTTAGAAATGAAGGGGAAGGGTTACAAGAAAAGGGTCAATGAGTTGGAAACCAGCCTACAAAAGCATCTGGAACAGTATGTGTTTTTATGGTCCTAAAAGTGGTTGCTAACTTGTGAATGACATTTTATCTTGTTGGTTGCAGGATACAGAAAGATCTAGTAGACGCTGAAAAGCTTCAAGCAACTTTGGCCGATGAAACTCTAACTGAGGCTTGTGATCTGAAGCGGGCTCTTGAAATGGTGACTTTACTGGAGACACAACTGAAAGAGATGAATCCCAACCTTGATTCAATCTCAGAGTATGAATTTTTATTTTTGTTAATATTTCTGAAGTGTGATCTATTTTCCTCTGTGGATGTCCACTGAAGTACTTTATATTATAGATATCGACAAAAGGTATCACTGTACAACGAGCGTGTTGAGGATCTGAACACGGTTACCCGACAACGTGATGATATAAAGAAGCAGTATGATGAGTGGAGAAAGAAAAGGTTCAGACATCCTCTGGTGTTAATTTTCCCTCTTGTGAATTTTAAGCTTTCATTTCACCAAAGATGTTAAATCTTTAGGTTGGATGAGTTCATGGCTGGATTCAATACAATATCATTGAAGTTAAAGGAAATGTATCAGGTCTGTCTTTAGGCCATGCGAAAACGGAGGCCCTTTTTTAGCACAATTGATATCACTCCCTTCATTTCCCTCCCTTTCGTTTGTTATCTGCATCTTACTGACTGAACTGAACAGATGATCACGCTTGGGGGAGATGCAGAACTTGAACTAGTGGACTCTTTGGATCCATTCTCTGAAGGTGTTGTTTTCAGTGTTAGACCCCCTAAGAAGAGCTGGAAGAACATTGCAAACTTATCTGGCGGTGAAAAGGTTTCATCTCCGTCTTCACTGCCTATTTTCGATTCTTTAACATGCATGTCGTGACCCAACTGATTTATTGGTTCGTGTCTCATAATCGATAATGATCTTTCTGGCACCTATATAGCTTGAGATCTCTCAAGATTGTCAGTTTGTCACCCATGCGTTACAGTACTCGAAAAAACTCCTACGGACATAGATTGTTTTCACTTGCATTCCTTTTAAATATCCATGTTTTCTTCCATTTTTCTCCAGACTCTCAGCTCGTTAGCTCTTGTTTTCGCTCTTCACCATTACAAGCCGACTCCACTTTATGTAATGGACGAAATCGATGCTGCGCTAGGTACATTTTCTACAGATTCTAAACTCGTTTCCTTTTAGTTTTTCTGATGTTCATTCTAACCAAACTCTTCTTGCCTGCATATCCAGACTTCAAGAATGTTTCTATCGTCGGACATTACGTCAAGGATCGAACAAAGGATGCACAGTTCATAATCATAAGGTAAATTTCATTCTTCCAATAAATTTTCGTGTTCGAATCTCAACATCTGAACCCATATTCATTTACTCGACTCGTTTTGTCTCGTGTGGCGAATGCAGCCTGAGGAATAACATGTTTGAGTTGGCCGATCGACTCGTCGGCATCTACAAAACTGATAATTGCACCAAGAGCATTACCATCAATCCCAACAGTTTCGTGGTGTGCGAGAAAGCTGCATGATTCAGTAAGTTTGATTCCTTCCCCTAATCATTCTGTTCCATATGATAACCTAAACTATATATTATGTATGAACTATGAAGTTGGTGGTACCTATGTATTGTTCTCCTGTAAAGTGATCTCAATCCATGTCTAGAAATATGGACTAAACTATATACTTTTTTATGGGATAAGTAACTAATATTTTTTATATTAAAATATCACCTAACTAGAAATTAACATGTGTAATTTATTTTAATTTTTTAATAAAAACTGAAAAAATATATAATTTCTAAAAACCTAAAGTCTTAAATTCTTTAAAAACATTTCAAAATTGATATCACTGTTATCTTTGATAGTTTTGTCGGATCTTTTTGTCATCATAATTTGATGTCATCATCTATCGTTGATAAGTGGTAAGAAATGTACCAATCGAACATTGAACGATTAGAACATTTGGGTTTAATGTTCGGTTAACATTTTTTTGTCAGTTACCAGTAATAGGTAGGTTTAACAAGGTTATTGACGGCGGTAATAGTGTCAAATTTGAGTTTAACATTTTGAGTTTTAGAGTTTTAGAGATTATTTTATGATTTTTAAAATTTTTGAAATATTGTTTAATTTATTTTATTTTTAATTTATTTTTTAAAATAAAAAATGTTAATTTATTATTAAATGATAATTTTTTAATGATCTAATAACTTATATATTTGTTTCGGATTAAACCAAATCATATATCTTAAAACCCTCTCTCAAAAGTCATTTCCTCTCATAATTTTAAAAAATTAAGAAGTCTTCTATTTAGTCTATATATAACATCGATTATTTCCATTGATTTGAATAAAGTAATTTGAATCCCATTGCTTACAATATTTAATTGGATTGGAAGATAAAATTACAACTAAAGAAATATTATATAATATTATAGGTATAATGTCAAAAAGTTTATAAATATCTGATAAGATGATTAATTTGGTCCATATTTTTTTAAATTTGATTTTAATTTGAAATATCTATTTGCGGATAAAAAGTATTAATAAACTAACGATAAATAATTTAAAATGATATGATTAATTTATATAAAATAAAGATACTGATTTGACATGATAACGTATAAGTCAATTTTAAAAAAAATTATATAAAATATAATTTTTTTCTACTGATGTGTTATTTTAAAAAATAATTACAATATCATTCAACGATTAATAATTTATATTCATAGATGAGTTATTTTTACTCAAAATAAAATATTTATTTATCATTCATCGATTAATAATAGTTTGCATCTAGTAAACAAAACACTTCAAATCAGACATATACCTATTAAACAAAACTAGTGGTCATTAGATCATAAGAGGATCAAACAAGGAAAAAATAAGAACCTAATCCAAAGACTCGAAATAAAATAAGGATACAAACATCACCAAAATTTTACGATGATAGTTAAAATTATCAACAAATAACATAAAAATGCATTATAATGAAGGTGCGTTGACAACAAAGATATTACCACTATTCAATCGTGAAAAGGAACGGTAGATGTAATCGCATATCCAAATCTTGTTCGAGGGTTCAAAATAGGGAGATCAATAATATAAAAAAAGGAGTGCCACCTTGATCAGTCGTGGCGTCGTCGGATCTAACCCTAATAAAAAACCAAAAGAAAAAGAAAAAACGTGCCAAAAGATAGAGAAAACACACCAAAAGGTAGAATAAAATCGTGCCATAAAAGCAGAATAATCTATTAAAAACTAAAAACAAAACAAACAAAACAATAAATCCGACAGTTAGCAACCAGTATTAAAACCGTTGTCATCAGTGAAGAAGAAAATTAAAAAAAGGCTATAGTAGGGAGAATAAGGGAACGGGGCTAAGAAAGAAGCGGCTAAATTTTTTACTCAAAATAAAATATTAAAAGTTGAATTATTTAAAAAAAAATCCTTCCGATAGAGACATTTTCAACGTTGTGCCAAACCCTATTATATGAGATCGCCTAACCTACGCCACAAGACATGATAAAAGTGCTATATTAGGTACTTATGGTACTATTTTTCACGTAAATTTTGTTAAATGAAGTTATATAATAAACTAAAATTTAAATATTTATTAAATATGAATCAAATAATTAATAATTATACTCGTTTTAATGGATATTTCAAAAACCATAAAAATATATACTATAATATCATCCTTATCCTGTCGGCTAGTTTTATGGTGAGGCGTGGTTAGGTTGAAACTAAAATGAGACAAAATAAACACAAATATTTACAATGTTCGCAAGTTATTACTAAAATAATAAAAATTTAAATTATAATATATAAATTTATGTAATAAAATAATTTTTTACCTATAACAAAATCGACATAAATTTGTACATACATAAATTCTTACCCGATCTATATAAATTTTTATAAAATAATAAAAATTTATGTATTTTACCATCACTTTAGCCAACCTCATTTTAGATTTTTTTTCTCTTGTCGGCATATGTCAACCATAATAACACCTTTATACAAAATGCTATATTGATATTCAATAGATTCTGAACAGACATAATAAAAATATCGATATAAAATCTAAAAAAATTCTAAAAAAATAAATTAAATATTTAATATATATAATTATGTGTATATATAATAATTATCTAAAACATAAAATATAAAAAAAAATATTATTTTTAAGTGAAAAACTTAAAATGTTTAACTTTTAGATTTTAATATTTAACTTTTTATTAAGATATGTTTTTTAAATTATATATCATATTGATTATAATATAAAAATTTTATTTTAAATACGGAACCTTCAAAATCTTTCAACTGCGAATTTTAATGTCTTAATCAATTATTAAATACTACAAAAATATTGACCTTTATCAAAAGAAGGGAAGCTAAATTATAATTTCTATAAAAAATCAGACACACGTGAAAATCGTTTCTGTTGCTGGTGTTGGGGATTTTCGCTGTATAAACGTGATTGAATTGCAACAGATGCCTATCTTCTTCCCTACATCTTTAATCAGTGTTTTTCGGGGTAGACGGGTGGGCAAAATTCGAATCGATTTTAAAAAATAGATTTTTTAAATTTTGAGTTATTTGAATTGTTCGAGTTATAATTCGAATAAATTTCGAGTTTGAGTCGGTTTTAAATTTTGGAAGTTTGAATATTTGAAAAATCAAAATTTGATTTAAAAATTTTACATTTTAGTCGCTATTTCATAACTTTTTCGATTGAATTCCGATTAAATCGTATTTTTTTTAAATTCATTTTTTGAGATGAACATGAGATAAAGAATAAAAAAAACTATTAATGAAATGAACATTTTTAGACCTAGAATTTTTAGAAATTTATTATTAGATCCCTAAAGTTTTAAAATTTTATTGTTTAGCCATTGAATGATAAATATTGCTCTATGTGATAATATTTTTTCTTCATGTGTAAGCCAAAAAATAAAGACCCAAATCTATATAGTACTAATTTTTAAAAGTTTCGGTGTTAAGTCTCCAGACTTTGGTAAGTTCATATTTTTGTCCTTAAATTTTAAAAATTTTGTAATATAGTCTTCATTTTTTTGAAATCGGAATGTATTTATATTATGATTTCTGATGATGGACAATTTGCTTTGATTTTATGAATGTTTTATTTGTTTGTCCTTGATTTCAAGATTGATTGTTCTAAATTATTTATCGGTGATATTTTTAATCCGATTTTTAATGAGATCGTATTTTAATGAAGTAACATATTACCTATAAAATATCATTATAAATATATATAATTTTTTTTATGAAAATTGATTTATTAAATTATATTAAAAATCTTATTTACACATGCAAAAAATATGAATAAGAAATCCTTATCACTTTGAACTATAATATTATAAATAACTATAATTAAATTTGTATAAAAATTTAAAACTCGACTCGACTCAAAAAAATTTCAAATAAAGTTTAAATGATAAAATAGGATGTATCAACTCAAATAACTCAAAATTTTTTCACTCGACTCGTCTTGATTAAATGCCCACCCTAGTTAAAATGAGACTAAAATAATATTATATTAAAATTTTTACAATTTTTATAATAATTTTAATTTTTTGTAAAAAATTCGATATATGAAAGTCTTTATACTTTTTGTAAAAAATTCGGTATATGTCAAAAAATAAATAGTTAAATTCTTATAATTTTTATAAAAATTTCGGTATAATTTTATTTTAGTCTATTTTAACCGATTTTATCTTATAATTTCTCATGTCTCTCCAAATGTTTTGGAAATTATATTAAAATTAATTAATATATAATCCTTAATGTTTGATGAGATAATTAATTTGGCATTTATTCTCTTTTATGTATTTTAACATTAAATGTTTGATTTTAAGTCAAAACCATAGTTCGTTGATGAAAATTGTTAATAAATTAATAATAAATAATTTGAAATGATAAAATAAATTTACATGATAATATACATTGACATAATAACGTTATATAAATAAAGATGTTGACCTGACATGATAATACATCGGTTAAAATATAATTTTATAAAATAATATAAAATATAAAATTATTTTTTAATGTAAAAAAATAATACAACTACGAGCCTCATTAAAATCCTTCCTAAACCTAATTAGAGAAGAAGAGTACTCGTAGCGGCATTATACAAACATAATCAAATACTCAAAATCCACATAACATCAAGCCAAACCTGTGAACTTGTCCCGATCAAGTAAAATCCGAACTGCATTAGGTGGTTTCAAGAACACCCGCACCAAATCCTCAGTATTTCGCATGATCTTAGCCAACAGCTCTGTTACACCATTAACCTCTCTTCCCACATGCACAATCCTAATGTCCCAAGCACGTACATATCATTCCACCAAATTATTTTAATTTATTTATCGTCAGTTGATTAATAATTTTTATACATAGATAAGTTATTTTGATCCAAAATAAAATATTAAATATTAAATTATATAAAAATAAAAATTAAATTTATTATCTAAATAAACTTTAGAGATATTTTTAACGATAAGTCAAATCTATTATCTAATATTGTCTAACATACGCTGCAAAGCATACGATAAAAAAATGTTATATTGGATAATTATGGTGCTTTTTCAAGTAAATTTTCTTAAATAAAATCTAAATATTTATCCAATATAAATAAAAAAATACCTCAAAAAGATAAAATATTTATTCAAAAGAATTTATGTAATTATATAATTTTTATTTATGACAAACACAAATTCTTATCAAATTAATAAGAATTTGTGCAGTTATACAATATTTTTTGGTCTATATAAATTTTACTAAAAATAATAAAATTTATATAACCATAGCATTTTAACCTCATTTTTAATTCGTCTCATTTTAATTTTTTTCTCGGCCAAAATAAACATTAATTATGTCTTAATCAATTATTAAATATTACAAAAAATATTGGCCTTTAACATAATAATCCCCAATAAAAAAAACACGTGGAATTCCTTTCTCTTGCTGCTGTTTTGGATTTTGGCTTCATAAACGTGATTTAATTACAACACGTACCTGTCTTATTCCTTACATTTGTAGTCATTGTGTCTCGAGAAATTATATTATGGGTAAGTCACATCACGTGTTTATAAAATTAACCACTAAAATTTATTTATTTTATCAATTTTTTTTATGTTATATTTTTTTCAAGTGAATCTTCACTTGAAAAAACTGTTTCTAGAATGAATTAACAGTAAATATGAGTGAAGATTCACTTAGAAAAATATGATATGAAAAAAATAACGAGATGGATAATTTTTAATGATTGGTCCTATAAATGACGTGATGAGACTCACCTATAATATAATTTCTCTTGTTTATCGGAATGTTTTAAAAATTTTGTATTAAAGTTAATTAATAAATCCTAATGGTTTAATGATTAATCAAATATATTACCTCTTTAATTCCTTTTAATTTATTGTTAACATTTTGACGGGGATTAATACATAAAAAACATTAATATTACAAAATAATTAAATACTATATTCTCATAAATAAACATTTATATTTTTTTATATTCGATCAATGATCTAATTTCGTACCCCTTAAACTTTTAATATCTCTGTCTATTATTTCACACCGTTAAAAAATTTAAACTCTTATATATTTTTATTTTATTTATATTTTTAATACATTTTATCAATAGTTTAAGTTTATATCCTAATTTTTTTTTTAATTTCACACTTTTAACATAAAATCATATATTTATTCTTGATTTATTTTAATAATATCCGTTTTATTTTAAATTTTTGATAAAAACACATACACATTTTATGTAAAAATCTACTTAAATTTTTAATTTTTTTAAAATAAATAATATTTTTTTATTATTTCTTACAATGAAAAAATACATAATGTAATATATGTATATATAATGGTTTGATATCGATGGCAAGTGGGAGTTTAATACAAACTCTTTTCCTATGAAGACTTTTCAGTCCAAATGTACATTTCAATTCCAACACGTGACAAAAGAACAATAAAATATCCAAATTTAGTTAATTCTCTGTTTAGGAAATTTTTTTATTGCTCTTCTAGTTTCAGAGTCCATCATTGATTAATTTTGACCGACCCGCGTCGCACACCTAGTTTTGGTGGGTGAGTCTCCCAACAAGGATTTTTTGTGTACACAACGTCTCGAATCTGAGACTTGCTTAAGCGGAACCAAACTGCTTATCACTTGGACCAACCCCTGTTGGTTATGATTTTTTTTTGAGATAATGTTGTTAGGATTAAATTTATATTTTACGAAATAAAATTATTTGAAGAATATATAAAAAAATATCAAAAATTCTGACAAATATAATTTTTGTTAAAGAAAAAAATATTGGAATGGAAGTTTTTTTTTTCCGGGAAGTTTTAGGGTAAAACCGATTTAGATGAGACTAAAATAAGGTGGAAGTAAAATTATTATAGAATTTGTAAGAATTTCAGTATTTATTTTTTTATATACCGAATTTCTTATAAAATAAGGTAAAAAACTAAAAATGTTTAACTTTTAGATTTTAATATTTAACTTTTTATTTATTAATAGATAATCTAATAATATTTTTTTATTAAAATAATTTATTAAATTATATATCTTATTAATTTTAGTATAAAAATCTCATTTTAATAAATTACACAAAACCTTTAAAATCTTTAAACCATAAATATTAATATCTTAACCAATTATTAAATACTACAAAAGTGTTTACCGTAAAAATGTTATATTGGTGTGGTTACACACCAAATGATAAGAGTTTAGGTTATAATGTAAGAATTTATGTAATTATATAATTTTTACTTATGACAAACACAAATTCTTATTAAATTAATAAGAATTTGTGTGGTTACATATTTTTTTTTTGGTTTATATAAAATTTTTATAAAATAATAAAATTTATATAACCATATCGTTTTAACCTACTTTTAACTCGCTTTAATTTAGATTTTTTCTCGGTCAAAATAAACATTAATTATACCGAGTCAATCTAGTTATGATTGATAATAGTCTAAAATAACCATTCAAGGACAATAGGAATGACTGAATATATTATCAGGATGTCAAATCAATCTATCACAATGCGTTCGATTCTTCTTCTCCTTTACTTCTTTGTCATATCTTCTTAATCGAGAAAAGAAATTCCGAAAAATCTTTATAAAGATTCGATACATCCTCGTAACTAAAATAAATTTTGCAATGTCTAATTGCAATTTTGTGGCCACACAAGCTGCCAGAAATTTTAATCAATTATTAAATATTACAAAAAATATTGGCCTTTAACATAATAATCCCCAATAAAAAAACACGTGGAATTCCTTTCTCTTGCTGGTGTTTTGGATTTTGGCTTCATAAACGTGGTTTAATTAAAACACGTACCTGTCTTATTCCTTGCATCCGTAATCATTCTCTCGAAAAATTATATTATGGATAAGTTACACCACGTGTTTATAAGATTAATTACTAAAATTTATCTATTTTATTAATTTATTTTATGTCATATTTTTCTCAAGTAAATCTTCACCTGAAAAAATTATTTCTAAAATGAATTAACAGTAAATATGAGTAAAGATTCACTTCGAAAAATATGACATGAAAAAAATAACGAGATAGATAATTTTTAGTGGTTAGTCCTATAGATGACGTGATATTATAATATAATTTCTCTTGTCTATCGGAATGTTTTTGAAATTTTATATTAAAATTAATTAATATATAATCCTAATGGTTTAATGATTAATCATATGGATATATTACCTCTTTAATTCCTTTTAATTTCTTGTTAAAATTTTGACGGGGATTAATACATAAAAAACATTAATATTACAAAATAATTAAATATTATACTCTCATAAATAAACATTTATATTTTTTTTATATTCGGTCAATGATCTAATTTCATACCCCTTAAACTTTTAATATCTCTGTCTAATATTTCACACCGATAAAAAATTTAAACTCTTGTATATTTTTATTTTATTTATATTTTCAATACATTTTATCAATAGTTTAAGTTTATACCCTTAAATTTTTTTAATTTCACACTTTTAACATAAAATCATATATTTATTCCTGATTTATTTTAATAATATCCGTTTTATTTTAAATTTTTGATAAAAACACATACACATTTTATGTAAAAATCTATTTAAATTTAAATTTAAATTTTTAAGATAAATAATATTTTTTTATTATTTCTTACAATAAAAAAATACATAATGTAATAAAAATATGTAGACTGGTTTGATATCGATGGCAAGTGGGAGTTCAATACAAACGGAATCGTCTAAAAGCCGGCGGGCTAGAAAACGCCTAAAAACGGCGAGATAAAATGAACCGTAGGATTAAAGGCTTTTATTTCAGACCGTTAGATTAAAATACAAAGTATACAAGACACCGGTAATTATCAGGTTTAAAATAAAAATGGGTAAATTACACAAATAACCATTCAACTAATCAGAAATACATATTTTGGTCATCTAATTAAAAAACTCGTCAATTAAGTCACCCAACATTTAAATTAATATATTTTAAATTAATAAATAAAATTAACCATCCAATCCAGTGATGACACATATAATAAATATTCGAATAAAAATAGTAGAATAAAAAATATTCGTATAATAAATATTAGAATAAAAATATTCATATAATAAATATTCGAATAAAAATATTCAAATAAAATATATACGAATAAAAATATTCGAATAATAAATATTTGAATAAAAATATTCATATAATAAATATTAGAATAAAAATATACGAATAAAAATATTCATTTAATAAATATTCGAATAATAAATATAGGAATAAAAATATTAATATAATAAATAGTTAAATAAAAATATACAAATAAAAATATTCGAATAAAAAATATATGAATAAAAATTTTTATATAATAAATATTCGAATAAAAAATATATGAAAAAAATATTTATTTAATAAATATTTGAATAATAAATATAAGAATAAAAATATCCATATAATAAATATTAGAATAAAAAATATACGAATAAAAATATTCGTATAATAAATATTTGAATAAAAAATATATAAATAAAAATATTTATTTAATAAATATTCGAATAATAAATATATGAATAAAAATATTTATATAATAAATATACGAATAAAAATATTAGAATAAAAACTATACGAATAAAAATATTCATATAATAAATATTCAAATAAAAATATTCGAATAAAAAATATATGAGTAAAAATATTAATATAATAAATATTCGAATAAAAATATTAGAGTAGAAAATATACAAATAAAAATAATTGTTTACTAAATATTAAAATAAGAAATATAGGAATAAAAATATTCGAATAAAAATATACGAATAAAAATATTCGTATAATAAATATTTGAATAAAATATTTGAATAAAAATAGATGAATAAAAATATTCAAATAAAAAATATTCGAATAAAAATATTCAAATAAAAAATATCCGAATAAAAATATTCGTATAAAAAATATCCGAATAGAAATATTCATATAAAAAATTAGAATAAAAATATTCGTATAATAAATAATCGAATAAAAATATTCATATAATAAATATTAGAATAATAAATATAGGAATAAAAATACACAAATCCTTAACCTTGGATGCCCCCTTTAGCTCATGATTTTGAAGTCGTAAGAATTTGTGTACATACATTTTTTCCTTACGATTTTCGTAAGCCCTTCTGTATACTTTGTAACGAATTATATACATACACAAATGCTTACCATTTTGTGCCATATTATGTTTACGCGTAAGTAATTATGTATGTACACAAATCCTTACCCTTGGATGACCTCCTTTAGCTCATGGTTTCAAGTGGTAAGGATTTGTGTACATACCTTTTTCCTTACGGTTTTCGTAAGTCGTTGTGTATATTTTGTAAGGAATTATGTATATGCACAAATGTTTACCATTGTTGTGCCATATTATGTACATTTGTAAGCAATTGTGTATGTACACAAATCCTTACCCTTGGGTGTCCCCCTTTAGCTCATGGTTTCAAGTGGTAAGGATTAGTGTACATACCTTTTTTCTTACGGTTTTCGTAAGCCGTTGTGTATATTTTGTAAGGAATTGTGTATATACACAAATGCTTATCATTGTTGTGCCATATTATGTACATTTGTAAGCAATTGTGCATGTACACAAATCCTTACCCTT
Source organism: Abelmoschus esculentus (assembly GCA_035048815.1). Lineage (NCBI taxonomy): Eukaryota > Viridiplantae > Streptophyta > Magnoliopsida > Malvales > Malvaceae > Abelmoschus > Abelmoschus esculentus. Next base: position 1,269,888 of record JAUCBN010000026.1, on the reverse strand, counting down.
GGATGTCCCCCTTTAGCTCATGGTTTCAAGTGGTAAGGATTTGTGTATATACCTTTTTCCTTACGGTTTTCGTAAGTCGTTGTGTATATTTTTAAGGAATTGTGTACATACACAAATGCTTACCATTTTTGTGCCATATTATGTTTACACGTAAGCAATTGTGTATGTACGCAAATCCTTACCCTTGGATGTCCTCCTTTAGCTCATGGTTTCAAGTGGTAAGGATTTGTGTACATACCTTTTTTCTTACGGTTTTCGTAAGCCGTTGTGTATATTTTGTAAGGAATTGTGTATATGCACAAATGTTTACCATTGTTGTGACATATTATGTACATTTGTAAGCAATTGTGTATGTACACAAATCCTTACCCTTGGATGTCCCCATTTAGCTCATGGTTTCAAGTGGTAAGGATTTGTGTACATACTTTTTTTCTTACGGTTTTCGTAAGCCGTTGTGTATATTTTATAAGGAATTGTGTATATATGCAAATGCTTACCATTGTTGTGTCATATTATGTACATTTGTAAGCAATTGTGTATGTACATAAATTCTTACGTAGTAAGGAATTGTGTACATACTATTTTTCTTACAATATTTGTAAGGGTTTGTGTATGTACACAAATCCTTACGTTTGTAACAATTTATGTATATACCTTCTGGCTTACAGTTTTCGTAAGAAATTGTGTACAAATTTCGTAACTAATTGTGTACATAAATGACCGGGTAAACCGATAAGCTTTTTTTAATTGTTTTTTAAGGGTCGTTTGCTAGAACCACCCTAATACAAACTCTTTTCCTGTGAAGACTTTTCAGTCCAAATGTGCATTTCAATTCCAACACGTGACAAAAAACAATAAAATATCCAAATTTAGTTAATTCTCTATTTATGGATTTCATTTTTGAGATAATGTTGTCAGGATTTTTATGGTACAAATGAAATGATTAAATTTTTATTTTACGAAATAAAATTAGTTGAAGAATATATAAAAAATATCAAAAATTCTGACAAATATAATTTTTGTTGAAGAAAAAAATGATGGAATGGAAGTTTTTTTTTTTGAGAAGATTTAGGGTGAAATCGGTTAAGATGATACTAAAATAAGGTGAAAGTAAAACTATTATAAAAAAATTTAAGAATTTCGGTATTGTTTTTTGGTATATACTAAATTTTTTATAAAATGTATACGGATTTGAGTATATACCGAAAATTTTAAAAATTCTAAACGTATAAAAATTTTGATATATACAGAAAAATTGATATTAAAATTTTTATAATAATTTTAATTATCTTATTTTAGTTTCATTTTAACTCGATTCACGTTTGAAAAACCCCTTTCTATGTTGCACAGAATGGTATTGTGAAAAGAAAAATCAAGAGAAATCTGCTAATTAGCCTAGTGGTTAAGGAAGCTCATCTTGTTTTATTTTGTATAGGTTCAAATCCCGATATAAAAAAATACAATCTCTATTTAATAAAAAACCGAATTTTTTTTATAATTTTCAAAAATCGGTATAATAATGTTTAATAATATTTAACTTTCAACTCTATTATAACAATCACTTTAGATCGTGATATAAAAAAATATCTATAATTATAAAATAAAAAAAATTAATAATATTATTGATGCAAAATACCCAAAATTTATGAAAAATAAATGGCTATTATTCATTGTACTGACGTTAGAAAAAATACTTTACAAACATATTTAATTTTACTTAAAAAATTAAAATTTATATCTTTAACTTTAAATCTAAATTATAACTTTTTAAATTTATATTAAAATAAACAATAAACCTGTTAATGAAAAATAACTTTTTCATCATTAAAGAAAAAGTTTGGATTATTTCACTATTACAGTAATTAAAAGGCCAGTTTAATATTACTTTTAAAAGATACGGTGAGAAAGTACTTTTAAAAGTGTTTCTACAGAAGTAATTTTAGGTTTTTAGATTTAAAATTTTAAGTGTTTAATATTACTTTTAAAAAGTGCTTTTAATAAGATAAATGATCATTTTAAATATAATATTATAAGTTGTATTTGTAAACGATACCTAATTTCTTTACTGTTATAATATATAAAATATCATAAAAATATAAAAAATATTTTTATTAATATATATATTTTTCTAAAATTGTATGTATTCTATGAAAATATAATAAATTTAAAATATTTTAATTAATATATATATATATAATTTTTAAATTAAAAATATTTTATTAATTATATCTTTATATAAATTATAAATTTATAAATTGTAAATAAAATAATAATAATAAATGAAAGCTAAATTTGTAATTTGACTATCAAATGCATTTTTCCGACCGTAAAAACTAAAAATTTTAACTTTTGCGTTTAGGTTAAAATGCTATTTTCAAATATAATTTTCTCAAAACTATCTGTTTAGTATTATTTTCGATCTCGAACCAATTTTTAGAGTCAAAAGTTATTTAGCAAAAAAATGGGGCCTAAGTGGCATTAAAACCTCGTACCCCACTCTCAACTATAAACCAAAAAAATGGTCCCAACTCCCAACCTAAATTATACAGATGACATATGTTTGTGGGGCTTGAACATGGACAAATCTGACACAACTTTATGTTTGTGGTGTCTGTAAAACGTGGGAAATGAAAGGCGTGTTTGGTTTTAATGGAAAACTATGATTGCTGCTGGGAGGAAATGGTTGCTTATAAATGGTGTTTTCGCAACTAAATTTTCTTCATCCAAATCTTACAGTTTCTGGGATTTTCTTACATCTTTTAAACATCAGCAAAGCAATGGAAAGTGAGAATAAAAATGGCGGATCTTCACCTGATCTTAAAGTCCCTTTGCTTCTTGACCAAAACCAAACCAAAGTAAATGATTTAGAAGCACCTGCAAATCATGGTGATGATGTTAATTTCAGACCAGGAACCTCTTTTTCCAAGACTTGTTTCAATGGACTCAATGCTTTATCAGGTATATATACACACATATACATATACATGTACACATATACATATACATACGGTTCTTATTTCTAATTATCTGTTTTATAGGAGTTGGGATATTATCTACCCCATATGCAGTTGCATCAGGAGGATGGATGAGCTTGATTCTTCTTTTTGCCATTGCCACTGCAACATTCTACTCGGCTTTATTGATTCAAAGATGCATGGATTCCGAATCCGGCATCAAAACTTATCCCGACATCGGCTATCGAGCATTTGGGAAGAAAGGGAGGCTGGTGGTATCGGTTTTAATGCACGTCGAGCTCTACTTGGTTGCCACGGGATTTCTCATTCTCGAAGGAGATAACCTGCAGACTCTGCTACCTGATGTCGAGCACTTCGAGTTCGCGGGGCTAACCATTGGTGGGAAACAAGGGTTCATCATGATTGTTGCCCTCATAATCCTGCCTACTGTCTGGTTGAATAACTTGAGCCTTCTTTCTTACATCTCTGCATCTGGGGTCTTAGCTTCTTTGATCATCATTGGTTCGGTTTTATGGATCGGTGCAGTCGACGGAATCGGGTTTCGACAAAAGGGAGAATTGGTGAATTGGGATGGAATCCCAACTGCTGTTAGCTTGTTTGCCTTCTGTTATTGTGCACATCCAGTTTTCCCTACCCTTTACACTTCAATGCAGAAAAGACATCACTTCTCTAATGTAAGTACTTGCTTTCTGTATTCGATTATGTCACAGTCTATGTTATTCGGACTCGGAGTGCATACGTATCTTACACGAGTACTTATTTTACAGGTTATGGTTGTATGCTTTGTGTTCTGCACCTTATGTTACGCATCGATGGCGATTTTCGGGTACTTAATGTTCGGATCAGATGTTCAGTCACAGATAACATTGAACCTTCCTACTAACAAGCTGAGCATAAGAATTGCTATTTACACCACATTGGTGAACCCCATATCTAAGTATGCATTGATGGTCACACCGATCATCAATGCTACTAAAGCCCGGTTTCCGTATCACTGCAACAAGCAGTTCCTCCACCACTTCATCGGGACGACCGTGGTGATCAGCACTGTGTTGGTGGCCCTAGTGGTACCTTTTTTCGGTTCCCTCATGTCCCTGGTCGGCGCGTTTTTAAGCATCACTGCATCGGTCATACTCCCGTGCGCATGTTACTTGAAGATTTCAGGGAGTTATCAGAGATTCAATGGCGAAATGGTTGCTTTAAGCCTGATCATTGTAATGGGTGTTATTGTGGCTATATTTGGTACTTACACAGCTGTTGTAGACATAATTGGCAATTTATAAATGTCAATGATTTTGTATGTCCTAAAACAAAATTATGTACTAGATTGGTACAATGATATACAAAAACTTTCAAAAAATCGAGTATATTCGGACCCGAAACTCGCATCCTAATCCGGTTTTATCAGTTGCAGCATTTAGCAACACCCTCATCCTTCAACTTCTGCCATAGGCAAAGCATCTCTCTGGGACTTTGATAATGAGATACAACAAAACCATCATTGCAGCCTTCGTTGTAAACCCGCTTTTCGTTCATGTAATTCACTTTCAATCCTTCCTTTTTCATCTCTGATATCCATATCCCCATTGCTACATCCTCCAGTTTAATCATCTGTTTGCATGTATAGTCATTAATGAATACATGCATACATACATATATACATACACACATATCGGTTTTGGGACGAAACTTACTCGTAAAGACCCTTCTTTGTGCTTTTTATAGACAGCTTTAGCTATGTCATTCGAGACCGCGTAACCAGGGCCATGTGCCCAAGGAGGGTATGTCCTTTCAGGATATTCCTTTATGTAAGCAAACACAAGAGCAGTTTAGACTCACACCCGAATCCGAATAACTAAAGACGAATACGATTTTGCAGATAAAAATTACCTCAGGACTGATATACCATTTACTATCAGCATTCCTATGAGGCTGAGCATCATAGTTTATAAGACCATAAAGCAGCCCTTTCCTCACATTTCCTTTGCTTATAGTAGCCAACACTTCGTCGACTCGAACAAAGGCGTCATCGTCGGTTTTCATCACGTAGTTGGCCGAAACAACCTTGGTCTATTTAAGGAAATTCCATGAGTAAAACAGGGTTTTTACTTTCTATTGTTTAAACTTTTTAACACTCTGAAAACTTACCCCAAAAATGCAGATTGCTACTGTCTTCCATGTTATAAGACCATAGTAATCTACAAAGGGCATCAATTGAATGTCTCCGTACGTTTTCATCTCGCTCCAAAGTTCCTCGTTCACTATCTGGTTCTTGTGCTGCGACGTTATACGGCAAAAGCGTTTAAGTAATACGTCTCGTGTTATAAAGACAATATTCGTAGATCGATAATCGAGTTAATGGAACATACTAGACCGACGAAAAAGCGGACTGCAACCGATGCAGACTTCACTGCAGGATACTGCATCCATGTCCTTCGAACTGCCATCCGACGCTTGAAGTTGTTTGCCGTCGAAAACACGCCGATAAATAGGTCTAACTGATGATTTGGTTTGAGAGGAACCACTCTCAAAGCATCCAAATCGTTGATATGCTCCAATTCCTCGGATGTCGGTAACCCGCTGGCTAATACTGATGTTAACTTCATATCTCCAAATATCCTTACTTCATTCACAAGCCATGGTTCTAAACCCTATAAGATTACAAAAGGGTTAGAAAATAGCATCTTAATGGTGTAAAGAATATAGAGAATTCAGTGTTAAGAAAGTACTTCACGGTACGCGAACGATGTTACATGCTTTCCGTCGACGGTCATATGAAATCCTTCTTCGCCCACCCGAAGTGTCATGACGGATAAATACCCTAACTTGAATGGAAAGTAAGGTCTGCTTCTAGTTCTGTTTTCAACCCTTGATGACCATAGAGAAATGCCCGAGGATTCATTCGTTGTAGGCCTCCGATTTTCGATTTTCCCGACCTTTTCACCGCATTGTTTCAAATCATCCACTGCATATCAAGCAAAAAGAGTACGGTAAACACATGTAGCTAAGATTCATAACTTTGTCACGGAGCCGGCAAAGTACCTTTCTTATTGTTTCCTACGGTAGAAGAGGGGCACCGCTCTTCTTCACCCCAATCACGAGCCGCTGTCCATGTGTTCTGAACAATTACCGGATCCTCGGTAACCTTATCACCTTGAAGACGAACATTGTAATGCAAAACGATGGGAGGGTCCGGCTCGTCCGGAACTGATTCCCCTGTTAAATCGACCCTGAAGCTTCCCGAAAGACCATCCGGAATGCCAATGATAGTGATTGCAGACCCTTGAATTAGGCCACAGGGGATTTGTAGCTTATAACCTTTGTCTCCACAATCTGCATCATCCATTTTACTTAAGAAGTAGGGGCATTGTTTCCCCTTATGATCATCCGAACTTTCATTCGACTCGATTCGTCGTGTCTTTGCACCAACATCCATAAGACTTTCCCACGCAACTCGAGCTTCTCGAACCGCTTCTAACGCATTCGGCAACCCTTTGCTATAGTTAACTATATGCTTCATCTCATTCCATGTCAACAAAGAATTCTGAACTTCATTAGACAAATTCCTATCGATAAACAGCCCCGAAACCAACTTGTCCACGACAACGACACGATTAACGTCCTCCGGACTTTGAACCGCCGGAGAAACGGTAGGTTGTTGAACCCAATTAAGACGTGTATCGGTCGCATTTACGATGATACTACGTCGAATAGAGTTCTTCACAAAAGGGGTCTTGATCATCACATTATATCTCAATATCAACATCACAATGAAAGACCCCATCAAGACACTTCCCAACCATTTCTTCATCTCTGTCTGAAACTACCTTGTCATGTAATAAAATCACTGTCTGAAAACAACACACACCAGAAATTAATGAAATTTAACCAAAATTCTGTTACTTTCTTTGCTTAATCACATAACAAATTAGAATATATATATAAAAACACAAATTCAAGTCAAAAATATCATTCAAGACCAGGAAAAAAAGTCAAGAAAAGGAAGCAAATGAGAAGAAATGGTCAATATATCAGCCATCACACAAGAAAAAACATATAAACAAACAAAACCAGAAACAACCCTTCTAGAAAAAAAGATCAAACTTCAAACCAGATGCATCCATCCATCCATCCATACATCCATCCATCCATACATAATAGCATGCATGCATACATACATACATATCAATAACAACACAGATGAACCAAGAAACAGAAAGGTGAAACTAAGCAATTAAACATCCTATGTATGTAATGAAACAAAGAATCAATAAAAGCACAGACTGATATATATATATATATATATATATATATATATATATATATTATATATATATCATATATGTTTAAAAACCTGAAATATTCCGTTTGAAAGAACCTTTGGGAAAGAATAAAGGGAAGAGCAGAGAAAGTGTCTGGTGGGGGGGAAAGATTCTAGAGAAGCAAAGCCAATGAAAGAGAAATTCAGACAAGGAACATGAATGTGAAATAAAAAGGCAAGAATGAAGTTTCTTTGTGTTTAAATCAAGGTTTGAACTTGAAGTTCTCGTCAAAAATACGAGGCGGTTGGATTTTTGGATAACATATGAACTGAAGCTGAAGCTGTCGCTGTTGACAAAGTCTTTCTTTTTTTGTATGTTAAGATTTTCAGACTTTAAGAAACCGTTGTCCAATGGGGACATCACACCAAGCATCTATATGTTTCTTTTAGTTCTGGGGTAAACTACACAAATGGGTCACTAAACTAAGCAAAAGTGATATTTTTTACCACTCAAGTTTCAAAAATTACAAAAAAGTTATTATATTTTGGGTAAACTATCTATTTGGTATCTACCTATTCGTTTGTTTTTGTTTAGGTCATCCAATTATATATTTTTTTGAAAATTTAATATCTAACATTATTTTTTGTTTTTATTTTTAATACATGATAAAAATTAATGATAAAGCCGACGTGATATTTTTTGATGAGAGAGAAAATAAAAAATAATATTAAAAAAATATCATGTCAGCTTTATTGTTAATTTTTGATACTAAAATAAAAATAAAATATATTGTTATGTATTATTTTATCAAAAAAAAATAGTTTGACGGTCAAAACAGAAATATAAAAATTGGTGAAAAACCAAATAGATAGTTTACCTTTAGATTTATTGAATGGTTATAAATAGGGGTGCTTATCCAGTGAGTCGATTGCGAGTCGTTTATTACTCGGCTCATGCTCGTTAAAATATTTTGTTGTTCAACTCGACTCGTTGCTCGTTAAGCTCGACTTGTTACTCGTTAAGCTCACTAAAAAATTTACCTTATTTTTAACTAAAAGTAAAATTTAATAATACCATATGTGTTGAGTTTACAGAGTTCGGGTATTCTGGAATAAGAACTTGAGTAAAAAGAGGGTAAGAAAAGAGATTTTATTCAAGGTAAAAAGTATATCTGAATGTACAAAAGCTTAGTCTTTATATACTAATAAAGAAATAAAGAAAATAGTTAAAGAAAATATTTAACTTTTCTTTAAATGCCCTGATTAATTAGCTGTAAAATACAACTAACATACAAGTCTTAATACCCCTCAAGTTGGAGCATATATATTTTGTATGTCCAACTTGCTAATGAAGCTCCTGAATTATGTTACATGAAGGGCCTTAGTGAAGCACTCGGCTAACTGGTGAGCTGTAGAGACAGGAAGTAGTGTGATCAACCCTTTCTGAACTTTTTCTCTTATCAAATGGCAGTCGATATCAATGTGTTTTGTTCGTTCATGGTGGATAGGATTTTCTGCAATTTTAATTGCAGACAAATTATCACAATACAGGTTTACAGTAAATAAATTAATTTGCAAATCAAAAAGTAAAAACTGCAGCCACTGTATTTCGCAAGTAACAGCTGTCATTGCTCGATATTCAGCCTCACTTGATGAACGAGAAATGGTCTGTTGTTTTTTTGATTTCCATAAAATCAAGGCAGAACAAAAAAAAACACAGAATCCTATTATAGAACGTCTCGTATCAGGACATGTAACCCAGTCTGAATCTGAAAAAGCATTCAATTTTATATTGTTGCAAGCAGGGAAAAATAATCCTTTTCCTGGAGTACCTTTTAGATATCTTAAAATTCTATGTACCGCAATCATGTGTTCATTAGTAGGAACAACAAGATACTGAGAAAGTTGTTGAACAACAAAAGAAATATCTGGCCGAGTGTTGATAAGATACAAAAGTTTCCCTCTAAGTTTTCTATAAGAAGTGATATCCTTTAAAGGTGTGCCTTGGTTTATTGAAAGTTTATTATTAGCCAAGATAGGAGTAGACACAAGTTTTGAGTTTGTAAAGTCTGTTTCTTCAAGAAGATCTAGAGTATACTTTATTTGACATAAATTGGTTCCCCTAGAACATCTAGTTACTTCCAGACCTAAAAAAAATTTAAAATTCCCTAAATCTTTTATCTTAAAACTTTCATGTAAAATTTTTTTAATACTAGATATCTCATGTGAACTAGGACTAGCAAGTATAATATCATCAACATAAACTGCTAGTGCAATAAAATTTGTTCCAGTACCTTTTATAAAAAGAGATTTATCAGAATCAGCATGCTTTAAACCTTGAGAAATTAAAGAAATACTTAACATTTCATTTCATTGTCTACTAGCCTGCTTTAAGCCATACAAACTCTTATTTAATTTACAAACTAAGCCTTATTTCTCTGTTTTAAAACCAGGAGAAGTTCCGTATAAACTTCTTTTAACACACCATGCAAAAAAGCATTATTAATGTCTAATTGTTCTAATTTTCAGTTTTTAACAGAAGCAACAACTAATAAAGTCCTAATTGTAGTCAACTTTGTAACAGAACTAAAGGTATTTAAAAAATCAACACCAAGCTGCTGGGTGTAACCTTTAGCTACCAACCTAGCTTTGTACCTTTCAAGTGTCCCATCAGATTTTAACGTCTTGTAAACCCATTTACAACCTACAGTCTGTTTACTAGGCGGAAGAGGCACTAAGTCCCATGTTTTATTATTTTTTAACGCTAAAATTTCTTCATCCATAGCTTTTTTTCCAGCAATCATGAAGAATTATAGTAGCAGAATTTATATAAGACTGATATTTTGAAGATAAAGAATTATAAGACAACACATGAGCAATGTTATGAGGCGAGGTTCGAGACTTAGGTAAAAAAACCTGAAAATCCTTATACTTTTGTGGCAATTGTTTGACTCTTGAGGGCTTTGTCGATCTTACTGGCAGATCCTTAGATTGATGGTGTTCAGATTGTTGTTGAATGGGTTGTTGCTGAACAATTTGCTGATTAGATTGTTGTTGTACAGATTGTTGTTGAGCGGTTTGTTGGTTAAAAGGTATAGTACCAGAGTCTTCTGAAAAATACATGTCAGACCCTGAAACTATATCACCATGACAATCATTTGGATGGATGTAAAAATCAGAGAATGGGTCATCATTCTTGAAAATCAGAGGAGGATTTCCAGAAGAATGAGAAGCGGAATGATCATCTGATACCATGTTGAGTTTACAGAGTTCGGGTATTCTGAAATAAGAACTCGAATAAAAGAGGGTAAGAAAAGAGATTTTATTAAAGGTAAAAAGTATATCTGAATGTACAAAAGCTTAGTCTTTATATACTAATAAAGAAATAAAGAAAATAGTTAAAGAAAATATTTAACTTTCTTTAAATGTCCTGATTAATTAGCTGTAAAATACAACTAACATACAAGTCCTAATAATATGAGGCTTAATATTAACATAAATTAACAAATTTAACCAAAAATATCAAAAGAGTATATAAAATTTTATTAAGTCCAAATTCAAAAAGTAACAATCCATAAATACACCAAACTAGAATATTAAAATTAAAGTAACAATTCAAAAATTAATAATTATTATTTAGATTTATTTTTTCAAATAAAATTATTTTAAAGTAATTACTAAAAATATTTTAAAAAATTAATGAGCTGCTCGTGGACATATCGGGTCGAGTTAGTCTTTGTTTGATTCAACTTGTTAAGGTATTGAGTTGAGTTTGAGTCGAGCTAATTCGAGTCGAGTATTTATCGAGTTTTGATCGAGTTGAATTCGAATAGCTCACGAGTTGCTCAACTCGTTAAGCACCCCTAGTTATAAATGATCATTACTTTTATACGATCATTAATTGTTATATACAGTGATCGTTTTGTGAGAATTCAATAAGTTTAATGATATTTTTAAAATTTCAAAACTTTAGTACCTACATGATATTTTAATTAATTTTAGTGACTACTTGTGCACTTTACCCTTAGTTTTACTGTCTGACCTCTTTATTTCCCAGGCCTATTCATTTATGACCCAATATGTTAATAAAATAATATTAGCAAGTTTGTAATAAAGTCAAAAGACAATCTTAATTTATATTTAATACGTCTATTAAAATTTTTTTAGGGGTGGGATAAAATCTATAATAATTTATAAAAATAATATTTTTTTATAATATACATATTCGTGTTATAATTTATATTTAAAGTGTAAGGTTATTTTTTTTAATAATATCGTCTTTAAGGATCGGATTCATACTCTATCTTAACAACGCACCTAACATTTGTTAGTTATAAAAATATTTTTAATACATACACAGAGGTAAAGATCGAGTTACATAACGTAAAACTCTTTAAGTTTTACACATTTTACGGATTCGTTGAATGATTGAAACGAATAATTCAAACTAATCTGAGTCGTTTATTTCAATTATCCAAAAAATAAAAAAGCGTATACTAATTATAAAGTTTTGTACCGTACAACTTAATTCTTCCCTATATATATATTTTAAACATATATTTATGGAAAAAGCATATAAACAATAAAAAAATATATTTTTTACCTATAAAAATTTTGTAAATTATAAGTGATTATACTTATATTTTTTATTACTTTTTATAAACTTATTAAATTATTATAAAATAAACGTAGCAAATTAGAAAATAATTTAATAAATCATTTTTTTAGCCTTGTACGCTACTCGTATGTTCAAACTTACAAAAGGGTTGGTAGTTGTGTCTTTCAATTTTTATACTTAAAGCATTCTTATTTGGACTTTTAATTTTCAAATCATTTGAAATTTATTCTTTTATTTTTTTATGGTTAATTATATTTTTTCTCATAATTTTAATTTTTTATTCAAATATTGATTAGACATAAAAATAATTTTAACTCTTAACGTTTATAATTTTTATCATTTTGATTCTTATTCATTTTTGGGATAAATTTAACCCTTAACCTATATCTTTTTGACAAATATCTTATTTTTTAACTAGCATGTTAACCCGACCGTTAAAAAATTAACGATGATGACATATTTTAAATCGCATAGCATCTAACCTATCAAATATATATAATATAATTTTATTTCAATATAAAATATAAAACAATTAAAATTCAAATAAAATATTAAAAATTAATTAATTCTAAAATAAAGGTTACTAAACATTCTCAACCCTAATTTCGATAGAATCAAAATCTTATCTTAAAAAAATATAAACACAGTCCGAAAAAGTAGGGTTTTGTAGAGTTTACTATCGGTGAATCAAAGCTAAGGGATTTTGATGCTAATCAATTATTTTTTTATTAAAATAATAAAATACTAAATTCTAAATATAATAAAGACCCAATTGATTAGTATCAAAATCACTTACCTTTGATTCACTGGTAACAAACTCTATAAAACCCTACCTTTTCGGTCTGTGTTCAAATTTTTGTAAGATGAGATTTTGATTCTAACGTAGTTAGGGTTGAGAATGTTTAGTAACTTTTTATTTTAGAATTAATTAATTTTTAATATATTATTTGAATTTTAATTATTTTATATTTTATATTGAAATAAAATTATATTATATATATATTTGATAGGTTAGATGCTATGTGATTTAAAATATGCTATCATATGCATATGACATATCATCATCGTTAAATTTTTAACGGTCCTGTTAACATGCTAGTTAAAAAATAAAATATTTGTCAAAAAGATATAGGTTAAGGGCAAAATTTATCCCCCAAAAAATAAGAGTTAAAATGATAAAATTATAAACGTTAAGGGTTAAAATCCTTTATATCTATTGATTATTTGTATAATTTGCACATTCTTATAAATAAGGTTATATTTTTCATACATAATCTATAGAAATATTTTTTTATACTATTATTTTTGTATTCTAAATTTTAAAATAAAAATATTATACAATAATTTTAAATCTTAAATTATAAATCATGTAATATAATTTTTTAACCTTAAATTTATTAATTCGTAAAATCTCTAAACTAAATTTTAATTCACACACTATATATCAAAGTTTTTTTTTATCTTTATAAATATTTAAATTTAGATAATCAAATCATTATATTATATTATATTATATTATATTATATTATATTATATTATAAAGACAGTTCTTTGAATTAAAATAATCAATTATGTATTCATAAAAAATAAAGAAAAGTATATGTAAATAGTAACGCTGTATCGATTTATTTATATATTTAATTTTTTTTTCTAAATTCTGATTTTTTTTGTTTGTAACGACAAATATATTAATTTAACGAGTTCTCTAACCTGTGTAGTTAAAGGAACAGTTGTTGTTCCTATAGGTCACGGGTTCGAGCACCAACGAATGCCAACAGAGATTATATTCTAAAACAGATACTACTGTAATCACTATTAGCACAAGTATTTGAACATCATTGATGCCAGCAGAACGATTGAGCGATCAATATCAAATAGTGAAAAGATTAAATTATAGAATAAATATTATTGTAATATAATTTTTAATATAATTATTTAGATTGATATTTTATTTATTATTTTAAAAATTTCAATAGTCTTGAAAGTAATTACAGAAAAAATATATGTTCATATATTTTTAATCTTTTAATAAGACATATATTACAAACACTATAATAAAATAGGTCTTAACTATACTTTTGGTAGCGTTTTTTGAGTAAATATTGAGATAGACTGATATATGGTGAGATTTTTGAAGAAACACGTATTTTAATTTTTTTGATTGACGGGAATTAAAATATGATTATTTTAGGTAGTGAGGGTTTTGGACAGATGCAATAAGAACGATCGCACAGAGCTCACTGAAATATAAGGACACCAAAAATTTGATAAATTAATGTTAATCCCAAAATCCATTATAAAAGTTTTGTAAATACTCTAAAGAAAGAGTTATAATTGATTCTTAAATGTGACAATTGATTATAGAATTTTATTGATTATTTTTATTATTATTGTTTTATAAAATCAATGAGGTTCTGAATAATCGCAATAGAAATGACCGTAAAGGGGTCCCTAAAAAAACAATTATTTTTACAGACTATATTTTTAGAATTAGTAAGAGTTATAAACAATTACATCCAAGGACCACATTTTAATAAGTTGTACAGCACCCCCAAAATCTTTAAACCGCCCTTGATTTTAGAAAAAAATATTTAAATATTTTTAGCTTTATTTAGTCAATAATAATGCATTCTTATATCAAAATAGACTTCCAATCATTAGTTATTGCCATTCGAAACCCTGCTATAAAAGCAATCGTTTCAGCTGTTTCTACTGAATGAGCACCTTGTAGTTTGTAAGCACAACCATCAACTATAAGACCATACGTATTAAATTTAATTGTTTGACATTACTTTTGCGTTTTAAATCAGTTTTTGACCTAAAAGCTGACTTATAACGCAATACTAACGCAGTCTAATTAACAGACAGAAAAGTTGAAACATGATGACATAGAAACCGAAAAGTTTCAGGATAATGTACAATCCTTGCTGTTGAGACTTTCTGCGAGAGAACTTATATGCAAAAGTCTTCATAATGTGCAAATATTATGTAGTGTGCCTCGATTATATATAATCGAATCTATGTTAGGTATGGTAATCATTGGTTTTGGAGTTCGGTGTTCGTTAATCTTAAAATATATGTTTTAGTCTCTTCTATAATAAATTTCTTGTTCTGTCTCTGTCTATATTCTTCGATTTATGTCTTTTTGAGTATAATAATTGTCGAATAAAATCGAAAGGTGTGAATGGAATTTATGAAGCGGTTTTACCCTCCTCTTAGCATTGTAGTTTTTATTATAAATCTCAAAATTTCCTTAGCTTACCATATTTTTAAAATTTTTGTTTTTATTTGGATTATTTTTAATTTTTTTCATTAATAAAAGATATTAAAAAATTAAACTATAATAGTAATATCATAAAAAAATTGGGTCCTGAATGAACGTCCCTGTGACCTATGTCTAAGGACGACTTTATTTAATCTCTGACTCTAAATAGGGTGTTTAATCGGTCGGTTCGGTTAATCGATCGAACCGAATTTTTAAAATTTTATTAACTAATTTTTTTTATTAACCGTTAGTTAATTGAGTCGAAATTTTTCAAAATTTTTCAGAAATTGGCTAAATTATGCAAATGGTCACTAAACTGTTTTAAAACCATTTTTTAGGCACTAAACTTTCAAAAATTATAAAAATATCATCACTTATCGAATTATTACATTGATTCATCGTACGTTATAAATTATTGATAAATATTAAAAATTTTAATGATGATTTTTTTAATTTAATAAATTTAATTAATAAAAAATTTTATTTCGATCGATTAATTCCATTAACCGAAATTTTAAACACCCTAACTCTAAATTTTAATTATAAACCTGAAATTCTTACATTAAAACACTTAAATCCTAAACTAAAATCTTAAACTCTAAAACTAAAACGCTTTAAGTATTCTATTTATTTAAGTTGACTCACGGTTAACTCATTAAAACAATTACATAAATAAGGTAATTATCCTATATATTGCTAGTAGAATTAGAATATATATATATATATATATTATAGGAGAGGTTATATCATAGGCTCGGTCTATCACGTCAGTCGTGGTCCCTAATCAATGAAAATCATCTATTCCGCCACTAATCAACCATGTAATTAATATAATTTCTAGAAATTATATTTTTAAAACGACATATAAATTATGAGTGAAGATTCATTGGTTAGAAAAAAAAAATAAGTTGGAGATTAGTGGTGAAGTGGGTGGCTATTATTGGATGAAACCACGGCTGAGTGGTAGGCCGAGCCTATGATATAATTTCTCATATTATAGTATCATGTCGTTAGAAAGACTGGAAATTTATATTTAAGGACCAAATTAGAAAAATAGTTAAAGATTAATATGGACAAAAAATTTAATGATTAAATTGATAAAAAAATAAATTTAGGGATTAAATGTTGGTTATTCTTTTCAACATATTGTGTATGTATAATATCTTAAATTTAAATATAAAAATTGATAAAAATGGTTTTGGGTTAATATTAATAATTTAATCGATTAAATTTATTAATTTAGATGCTTGATGAATAACAAATAAAAATAAAACTTCTAATTTTGAAACAATATTATTATGAGGTTTTTAAAATTACAGTTTCTTATATAAAATTACAAATACTTTTTAACCCTTAATAATTATTAAAAATCATCAAATAACATAAATTTAATATTTTTTATTTTAATCCTTCATCTTTATGTATTTATATATCACATTTGTAAGTTTATATTTTTTATTTTTATTCTCACATTTATATTTGTATTTAAATTTAATAGTTAATTAAATTAAATTAATATTTATATAAATAATAAATTACCATATATATATATCCTTCATATATATTTACTAATATTATGTTAAATATTTTTAATAATCTAATTCATATTAATATATAAAATATTTATAGCTGATAAATTATTTAAATAAATATTTAATATAATTATATTTTTATATGTCATTTTATTTATTTAAATATTTAAATAATTATTAATTATTAATTAATTTTATCAAATATTTTTATACAATCCGTTAATATCATCCGTTATCCGGTAAAAAGGACTAAACTCATTATTTGACCAAAAGTTTTACCCACCGCAGAATGAGTTTAGTTTAATGCAGGAGTGTTCATTAACGGATATTGGATCAGATCAAATTTGATTTTTTTTGATTTTTGGATCAATAATATAGTAACCTGTATACAATCCGAAACCCCCTGATATTTATATATTCTGATATCGTATATTCAGATTGAATAGTCAGATATCAAATTATCCAAAAATATATTTCGAATATACTAACTTTTCGAATTTGAAAGTTATATTTATAAAAACTTTAGAATTTCGAATATAATAAAAACAAATTACTAAATACAATAAAATTTATAATTATAAAAAATTTAATTTTAAAAAATTTTAAATATAACAAACAATAGAACAAGATTAATATTAATATTAATAAAATTTATTTTTTTTTATTTTTAAATTATCCGAAACTTGAAACATTATAATTCGTAACCAATTTAAAAAACTTAAAATTGGATCAAATATCCAATTCAAAAATAAAATCAAATCAAATATCAAAATTTTTAGATTAGATCAATTGATGATGAGATCGGATCGACCGGATCGAATTTTTTAAACAATAGTTAAAGTGCCTAGTTAGGTAATTGAAAATGGAAAGCTGTTTCTTTGTTTTAATTTGATATTTTGTATATATATATATATATATATTGCCGTGCCGATTTAATTTCCATTTCTTTATGTTTAAGTTTCTTGTTCCACTTATTAATCGCCATCCTTTTCCTTTTGTTTTCTGGGTTTCTGCAAATTTTTAACTCCTGGAAACCTTATCACCTAATCTGCCAATTCCAGTTCCTGGGTCTTTCTTATTTCTCCTAAAATGTTTTTTTTTTTTATGAGCTATGGAGATTTAGTGAAATAATTTATTTTGGATTGGGAGTAAAATATAAAAGATGAGGGAGTTTCCTGGAACTCCGGGGACATTAACAAGTCTTTTTCTGAGGATTACACAGTGTGTTTTTGCAGCTGGATCAATTGCTGCCATGGCTACAGCTCCAAGCTTCTCCGGTATCACTGCTTTCTGGTATTTTCCCTGAATTTATTTCAACAGAAATTTTGGGGTTTTGTTTTCAATTCTGGGTGTGGTTTTGCTTTTTTGTGTTAGGGGAAAGTTAAATACAAGATCAATGTTAGATTTGAGAATCCTGCAGAGATTTCTTTAGTTTTGCAGAATTAAGATCTAATTACTGAATTATTGTTTCTTTGAGGTTGCTAATAAAGCATTTCCTAAATATGTTTGTGTATATAATTTGTGAGGTTGAAAGTATCTGCTTTCTTGCTGTTAATAGTAACAGTGAGTTGAGTATATATATTTCTATGTTTTGCTATATATATTTGGACTTTGGAGTATCATATTCTGTTAGATATGTCCAAATATATATTGGGTACATCATACATGTGTTGAACATGGATGTTTTGGGGGGGGAAACGAAGAGTTTGGGTAACATAGATACGAGACGTAAATGCTGGTAATCTTTTGCTAACATAATAGATTGCTCAGCATCCTTATCATATCCGAAAATGTAATAGGGACTTTGGGTTTTCATTTAGAGAAATGAAAGGGAAGATAGTAATTGATTACTTACTTACATCATACATGTGTTGAACATGGATGTTTTGGGGGGAAACGAAGAGTTCGGGTAACATAGATACGAGACGTAAAAGCTGGTAATCTTTTGCTAACGTAATAGATTGCTCAACATCCTTATCATCTCCGAAAATGTAATAGGGACTTTGGGTTTTCATTTAGAGAAATGAAAGGGAAGATAGTAATTGATTACTTACTTGCATCATACATGTGTTGAACATGGATGTTTTGGGGGGAAATGAAGAGTTCGGGTAACATAGATACGAGACGTAAATGCTGGTAATCTTTTGCTAACGTAATAGATTGCTCAGCATCCTTATCATCTCCGAAAATGTAATAGGGACTTTGGGTTTTCATTTAGAGAAATGAAAGGGAAGATAGTAATTGATTACTTACTTACATCATACATGTGTTGAACATGGATGTTTTGGGGGGAAATGAAGAGTTCGGGTAACATAGATACGAGACGTAAATGCTGGTAATCTTTTGCTAACGTAATAGATTGTTCAGCATCCTTATCATCTCCGAAAATGTAATAGGGACTTTGGGTTTTCATTTAGAGAAATGAAAGGGAAGATAGTAATTGATTACTTACTTACATCATACATGTGTTGAACATGGATGTTTTGGGGGGAAATGAAGAGTTCGGGTAACATAGATACGAGACGTAAATGCTGGTAATCTTTTGCTAACGTAATAGATTGCTCAGCATCCTTATCATCTCCGAAAATGTAATAGGGACTTTGGGTTTTCATTTAGAGAAATGAAAGGGAAGATAGTAATTGATTACTTACTTACATCATACATGTGTTGAACATGGATGTTTTGGGGGGAAATGAAGAGTTCGGGTAACATAGATACGAGACGTAAATGCTGGTAATCTTTTGCTAACGTAATAGATTGCTCAGCATCCTTATCATCTCCGAAAATGTAATAGGGACTTTGGGTTTTCATTTAGAGAAATGAAAGGGAAGATAGTAATTGATTACTTACTTACATCATACATGTGTTGAACATGGATGTTTTGGGGGGAAATGAAGAGTTCGGGTAACATAGATACGAGACGTAAATGCTGGTAATCTTTTGCTAACGTAATAGATTGCTCAGCATCCTTATCATCTCCGAAAATGTAATAGGGACTTTGGGTTTTCATTTAGAGAAATGAAAGGGAAGATAGTAATTGATTACTTACATACATCATACATGTGTTGAACATGGATGTTTTGGGGGGAAATGAAGAGTTCGGGTAACATAGATACGAGACGTAAATGCTGGTAATCTTTTGCTAACGTAATAGATTGCTCAGCATCCTTATCATCTCCGAAAATGTAATAGGGACTTTGGGTTTTCATTTAGAGAAATGAAAGGGAAGATAGCAATTGATTACTTACTTACATCATACATGTGTTGAACATGGATGTTTTGGGGGGAAATGAAGAGTTCGGGTAACATAGATACGAGACGTAAATGCTGGTAATCTTTTGCTAACGTAATAGATTGCTCAGCATCCTTATCATCTCCGAAAATGTAATAGGGACTTTGGGTTTTCATTTAGAGAAATGAAAGGGAAGATAGTAATTGATTACTTACTTACATCATACATGTGTTGAACATGGATGTTTTGGGGGGAAATGAAGAGTTCGGGTAACATAGATACGAGACGTAAATGCTGGTAATCTTTTGCTAACGTAATAGATTGCTCAGCATCCTTATCATCTCCGAAAATGTAATAGGGACTTTGGGTTTTCATTTAGAGAAATGAAAGGGAAGATAGTAATTGATTACTTACTTACATCATACATGTGTTGAACATGGATGTTTTGGGGGGAAATGAAGAGTTCGGGTAACATAGATACGAGACGTAAATGCTGGTAATCTTTTGCTAACGTAATAGATTGCTCAGCATCCTTATCATCTCCGAAAATGTAATAGGGACTTTGGGTTTTCATTTAGAGAAATGAAAGGGAAGATAGTAATTGATTACTTACATACATCATACATGTGTTGAACATGGATGTTTTGGGGGGAAATGAAGAGTTCGGGTAACATAGATACGAGACGTAAATGCTGGTAATCTTTTGCTAACGTAATAGATTGCTCAGCATCCTTATCATCTCCGAAGATGTAATAGGGACTTTGGGTTTTCTTTTAGAGAAATGAAAGGGAAGATAGTAATTGATTACTTACTCATTGTGGCAAATTCTAATGCTTATGCTTAAATTTGTAGACAAATAGAAACGACTGTGTTAGTATGAATGTTTTGCTCTTGGTTAGATCTTCTTCATATATCCTTCGTATCTTCTGGGGGAAGGTATTATGATTAAATATACGACAGGATCGTGCTTTTCGAAGACATAAGCGTAGAATATAGTAGGTTTAAGTTCTTGATGTTAAAATCTTCATCGTCTTCTGGAACTGCAGCGGGGGTAGGGCAATTCTACGACATCTCTTAGGCATAATATTGGTCTGATGCCAGTCTTGTTTTATGGCACAGACAAGTTAGCTTGCAGATGCTTAGATAGTTTATGTGATCAGTAGAATTTTACCTTTTACAGCATCAAATACAAGTTCTGTAAGTTTTGTTCGAGTTACTAATCCTTGTGATTGAAGATTCCAATCTTTGCTACATATTTGAGTAATCCATTCCTATATTTCCCACTTTACTCCTTTGCTTGTAAAGTAGTTAAAAATTTATTACTTGAACTCAAATATGAATGTCGAATAACACTGTTTTCAGTTTTTTGATGATTGGGCATGATGAATATGGTTTAAGACGACCTTTGCTTGTGCAGCTACCTTATTGCTTCAATGGGATTGCAAGTTGCTTGGAGCTTTGCACTTGCGGTATTAGATGGAATCGCCTTGGTGAAAAAGAAGGTCCTCCATAATCCGCTTATAGTCAGTCTTTTCATAGTCGGAGATTGGGTCATCCTCTTTAAAACCTTCTATCCCTCTCGATATAGTTATTCCCAACCGAAAACTCACACCGTTAAACTTTTACACAGGTAACAGCTTCGTTGTCTTTGGCTGCAGCATCGTCCTCTGCAGGCATTGCCATATTGTACTTCAATGACTTGGGAAATTGTTGGTTTGGAGAAGAATGTCAAAAGTATCAGTTGTCAGTTTCCCTGGCCTTCCTTGCCTGGGTATCGATATCGATTTCATCCTTAATTATGCTATGGATATTCGCGTCCGGTTAAACCGGTTGTTGTACAGGCTCTCAGTCTTCTTCCTCCTCCGGTTGATGTTAGAAATTTCGATTGTCTCATAGTGTCCATAGAAAAACAGGGTGGAAAGTGAATGTCGTGTGACCAGCATTGTTTTATTTCCTTGTAGGTATCATTTTTGCTTCTGGTTTGGTAAATAAAAACATCAAATTTGTGAATTTGAATTGAAAATTGATAGTCTGATGGTTAATATCAAGGAACACATGATTACTTCTTGGTTATGAAGTTTTAGTGGTTTGAAAAGTTGGAAACTTGAAATACAAGTCTACGGTATAACAACCTAATTTAAGGTTAAAATCAATAAATTTCGAAATTTGTTCAAGAAATCTAAAATTTTATAGATTTGATAACATTTTAGGGTTTTTTTAACAAATTTTTATTATACAATAAACTCTGTTTATCACATCATTCGTAGTTTATATAACTATGTTTGTTTATTTTTAAGTAATTATTTGATAACTGTTTACTCACTAATTACATGTAGAAAGGAAGTAATGATTCACTTCAAAAAAAATATATAAGATGACTAAAACTAATTAATTAAGCCTTCAAATAACGTAATAGAAAGAGTTTATGATATAATTTGTCAGAATTTAGTTTGAATACCTCGATCTTCGTTTTTTGATTTTTATCCATGTTTTAAATTCTCTTGGAGATGGGGTGATTCTAGGAGAAGCCCCTTAAAAAGAGCCTAAAAAAAGTCTTGACCGGTTTATCCGGTCATTTGTGTACATAATTGATTACGAACTATATACACAATTTCTTACAAAAACTGTAAGAAAAACGGTACATACATAGATTGTTACAAATGTAAGGATTTGTGTACATACATAAATCCTTACAAAAACTGTAAAAAAAAACGGTACATACATAAATTGTTAAACGTAAAGATTTGTGTACATACACAAATCATTACGAGAATACATAAATTGACACAAAAATATTAATGATTTGTGTATGTACATAATTCCTTACAAAATATACACAATGGCTTACGAAAAACGTAAGGAAAAATGTATATACATAAATCCTTACGACTTCAAAACCATGAGCTAAAGGAGGCATCCAAGGGTAAGGATTTGTGTACATACACAAACGGCTACGAGTATACATAATATGGCACAAAAATGGTAAGGATTTGTATATGTACACAATTCCTTACAAAATATACACAATGGCTTACGAAAAACGTAAGAAAAAAGGTATGTACACAAATCCTTGCGACTTCTAACCATGAGCTAAAGGAGGTACTGATGTAAAAACAGTTACTCGGATGAGTTTCAGGTCGGGTACTGTCAGGTCGGGTAAAGTCGGATACAGGTCATTTCAGGTTGATTTGATGTTTTGACTCGAATCGGGTCGAGTGTGGGTCCATTTCAGGTCGGGTTCAAACAGTTCAGGTCCAAATCGGATAATTAACAATTTTATTTCAGGTCGGGTCTATTTCAGTTCGGTTGCATTTCAATTCTGGTCCATTTCAGGTCAGGTTATTTCAAGTCGATTTTGTTTCAGGTCGAATTAATTTTGATTTTATATTCATAATAATTTAAATTATTAATTTTGATTTTATATAAATACGTAAAAAAATGAATAAATATTAAACTATAAAGTTAAAGATTAAATTTTGAAATTTTAAAAAATCAACATTAACTTGTAAGGACTCAATTACAAAAATTAAAAATTAGAAACACTAAAGTAAAATAGAAAAATCAGTAATAATCAATTCAAATAAATTAACTTGTAAGTTATAAGGGCTAAATTACAAAAATTATAAATTAATAATAATTAAAAGTAATAAAAATTTAACTACAATACATTATAAAATAATTATATTATAGTTTAATATATTTTAAAAATGAAAAAAAAATAGAGAATATATAGAATTTATACTATAAATGGAATAATAGTTATATAAAATCAATACTATATAAGAAATTTATACTATATATAGAAAATATATTATATATGGAGTAATACTATAAATAGACTAATACTATTTTTGAAAATAGAATAATACTATATATGGATTAATAATATGTTATAATAATATAATATGTATTATATTTATACATATATTATATATATACATATATAACATATATATATGTATATTATTTTTTAATGTATATATATAATATATATTATACATATAATATACATATATATATATAAATACGTATATATTATATAATATATTAATATATGTACATATATATATATATATAACATATTAATTATTAGACATAAAGATAGTTTTCACCCTTAACGTTTATAATTTTTTGTCATTTTAGCCCTTATTCTTTTTTTGAGATAAATTTAGCCCTTCACTTATGTCTTTTTAACAAATAACTTATTTTTTAACTATCATAATAACTGAACCGTTAAAAATTTAATAATGGTAACATATCATATATGTGATAATATATTTTAAATGGCATAGAATCTAACCTATTAAATATACAAATATATATAAAATATAATTTTATTCTAATATAAAATATAAAATAATTAAAATTTAAATAAAATATTAAAAATTAATTAAATCCAAAATAAAAAATTTACTAAATATTCTCAACCCTAACTAAACTAAAATATCTTTATAAAATCCTAAAAATCTGATTTAGATTAAAACTAAAATACCTAAATTCTAAACTAAAATAATAAAAATCCAATTGATTATTATCAAAATCCTTTATCTTTTATTCATCGGTAACAAACTATACAAAACTCTTTCTTTTCAAATTATGTTCATACATTTTCAAATAAATTTTGATTTTACTATAGTTAAGGTTGAGAATATTTAGTAGCCTTTTGTTTTAGATTTAATTATTTTTTAATGAATAAAAAATAAATTATAATATTTTATTTGAATTTCAATTGTTTTAGATTTTTAGATTGAAATAAAACTATATTCCGTGTGTATGTATTTGATATACTAGATGTTAAGTCATTTAAAATATATTATTACATATATATATATATGACATCATTATTAACTTTTTAACGGTTCAGTTATTATGATAGTTAAAAAATGAGTTATTTGTTAAAAAGACATAGGTCAAGGGCTAAATTTATTCCAAAAAAGAATAAGGGCCAAAATGACAAAAATTATAAACGTTAAGGGTGAAAATTATCTTTATGCCTAATTACTATACATATTTAATATACATATATATCATATATAAATACTATATATTATAAATATTATATAAATACTATATAAATACATATTATATAAATATTATAAAATATATAAATACTATATAACATACACATATTATATAAATAGTATATAATATCTACATACTATATAATATATATAATAATAATAGTAATAATAATAATAAAAAAAATTAATCCCTTAAAATCAATGATTTCATTTCCGCCCAACCCAACCTCCCACACGCCTCATTCAAAATTTCTCTCCCCTTACCCACGATAAAACCCAAAATCTCCCTTTCCCCCTTAAAACCCAAAATTTCCCTCCCCTCCCCTACTTAAAATGAACAAATTTATTTTAAATTTTTAATTTTAGATTTATTTTAAAAATCAAATCAAGTACTAGTGTTTTAATTTAGAGTATTTAATAAATATATATATTGTATATTATATATATATTAATATATGTATACTTATATATATGTACATAAGATATATATTATATATATTATATTTCAGGTTGGATTCATGTTTTGATTTTATATTCATAATAATTTAAATTATTAATTTTAATTTTGTATAAATACGTAAAAATGAATAAATATTAAACTATAAAGTTAAAGATTAAATTTTGAAATTTTAAAAAATCAACATTAACTTGTAAGGATTCAATTAAACAAATTAAAAATTAGAAACATTAAAGTAAATTAGAAAAATTAGTAATAATCAATTCAAATAAATTTACTTCTAAGTTATAAAGACTAAATTATAAAAATTATAAATTAATAATAATTAAAAGTATTAAAAATCTAACTTTAATACATTATAAACGGAATAATAATTATATAAAATTAATACTATATAGAAAATACATTATATATGGACTAATATTATTTTTAGAAATAGAATAATACTATATATGGATTAATAATAAATATAAAATAATACTATTTTTGGAAATAAAATAGTATTAAAATAAAAAATAATACTATTTTTGTAAATGAAATAATACTATAAATGAAAAATAAAATTATAATATATACATAACATAAGTATATTCTAACATTCATATATAATTATATATGTATCAATGTATGTTATATGTATACATAGTGAATTATTGATAGTAGTAGTATTATACATAGTACATTAATATATAGTACATGTATATATTAATATACATAATTATGTATCATATATGCTATAATCTATATGTATATGTACTGTATATATGCATGTTATATGTATATATATAATATATTATACATATATTATACATGTTAATATTAGGCTTGGAGTGGCTCAATGCACAACCGATTAACTTGCCAATTTGATGGAGAAAGAACACTTTAGGTGATTTGTTGTAGAAGCAAAAATAACACAATGATTTTAGAGTGGTTCGGCCTTCGAACAAGCACTTACATCCACTACCTTAGCTTCCCATTAAGGATTTCCAAATTCACTAAGAATTTCAACCTTTTGAGGCCAAAGGGATAACCTTACAATCCTAGACTCAAACTCGAATCTAGCATCCAAAGTTCACGACCTGAACTTTGAGAATTCACTCAACAAAGAGAAAACTTAGCAAACTTGAATCCTTCTAATAAGGCTAGTGTTTGCAACTAAGCACTCACCCAATCCTAAGACACTTGAGCATATATTAACATTGAGCTCACAAGCGTTGTCTACCCAAAAAATGAGAATTAAGCACTAAGACAATTTCTTGATCATAATGTTGTTACAAGTGAAGCATTAGTCTCCTCTTGATACTTGAGGCTTCCTTTTATCATCCCAAATGAGCTTCTAGCCGTTGGTGACCGTTGGGATTGGTTTGGAGCCGTTTGGAGCTGATTACAAGGCTTATTTCCTTTTCTGGTGCAGACGGTATCGAAACACGTGAAGGCTATTTCGAAACAACTGCTTTGGGAAAAAGTCGTTGACCTGCATTTATGAATAGGTATCGATACCAGTATCGATACCGCTCCTAGCCGTTGGGTTTTTTATAAAATCGTTTTGACCGTTGGGGGTGTTTCGAAACATGGTTCGAAACAGAACATCACAGTGGTGAAAAGGTATCGATACCAGTATCGATACCACTGTGGTTTTGCCTTTGAAACCATGGCATTGAAGAACAGGTATCAAAACACCTTGAGGGTGTATCGAAACACCTAGGTAAAAATCAGTTCTTTGGTTTCTTTAAATCATTCGAAACATATTTAAACTTTCTCAAAAACATCTTAAATATAACTTCAAGTAATTTGGACATAAGAACCATTTTTGAAATCTTTTCAAATTAGTCCCAAACTATTTTTCAATTATTATATCAAAACATTAGTTCTACAGTTAATATGTATATTAATTTTAGTACATGTATTATATATATGTATGTTAATATGTCACATGTGTTAGTATGTATTAGTACATTATATATGTATATAGTATATTATATATGTATATTAATATATATGTATGTTATATGTATATGTATTATACATAATACATATATATATTACATATATTATATGTGTATATTAATTTTTAATGTATATATAATATATATCATATTATATTATTATATATATAATATGTATTATATTTATACATATATATATTATATATATGTATATATACATATATGATATACATGTACTATATATATTAATTTTTAATGTATATATATGTAATATGTATCATATATATATTATATATACATATCTAACATATTAATTATTATATATATTTAATATGTATATATGTCATACATGTATATATATATATATGTCATACATGTATATTAATTTTTGATGTATATAATATATATCATATTATATTATTATAATTTATACACATATATAATATGTATTATATTATATATATACATGTATTATGTATATTTATTTTTAATATATATATAAATACTTATATGTATTATATATATGTTAATATGTATATTAATTTTAGTACATGTATTATATATGTATGTTAATATGTCACATGTGTTAGTATGTATTAGTACATTATATATGTATATTAACATATATGTGTGTTATATGTATATGTATTATACATAATACATATATATATATTACATATATTATACGTGTATATTAATTTTTAATGTATATATAATATATATCATATTATATTATTATATATATAATATGTATTATATTTATACATATATTATATATATATATATACATATATGATATACATGTACTATGTATATTAATTTTTAATGTATATATATGTAATATGTATCATATATATATTATATATACATATCTAACATATTAATTATTATATATATTTAATATGTATATATATCATATATAAATAGTATATATTATAGATATTATATTAATACTATATAAATACATATTATATAAATACCATATTATATATACATATATAATAATAATATAATATATATATACATATTAATATACTATATAATTAAAAATTTAAATCTCCTTCAAATTTAAATATAATTCTCACCCTAAAATCAAATTTCCCTCCCCCAAATTTCCCTCCCGCCTCCCCCCTAACCCGGCTAAATTCAATTCCCCCCTCTCCCTGTTAAAATCAAGAATTTTCCATTCCCTTAAAATAAAATTTTCACTTTAAAATTTTAATTTTAAATTTATTTTAAAAATCAAATCAAGTACTTTTTTTATTTGGAATATTTAATAAAATATATGTATATTTATTATGATATTTATATGTATATATATTATATATATTAATATATGTATACTTATTATTTATATATATGTATATATACTAGATTTATATATTAATATACATATATAATATACATTAATATATGATATACTTATATATATATATATTATATTTTATGTATTAATGTATTATATGTAATATATAATATACTTTAATATATAATATATATTTGTAATATAATTTATATAAATATTAGTAATAAGTATGTTATAAATATTAAAATATAAATGTATCAATGTTTATAACAAGATCATTATAAATATTATATAAGTATGTTATAACTTATATGTACAATATAAATATGTGTAATAAAATTCAACTATGAATTATTAATTAAAAATTAATAAACACAAATTATATAAATATTATATCCATATTAAAATTGTAATATAAGTATGTTATGTAAAATATTTATATAAATATTAATATCTATAATAATAATATTATTTTATATTTGTATTGAAAGTATGATATAAGTAATTAACTAAGTATGTTATATAACTTATTTATATAAATGTTATGTTGATATTAGTTCAGGTTAATAACAGGTCGGGTAAAATCAGGTCTCGGGTCAATTCAGTCGGGTAATATCGGTTATCTGCCAGGTCAGACTCGGGTTCGGGTCTGTTTCAACCGGATGCAGGTCGGGTTTCAGGTCTACAGTAATAGGTTGAAATCGGGTTCAAGTCAATCTCGATCAGATACAGTTCAGGTTCGGTTACTACAGTAACAGGTCCAACTCGGGTTCGGGTCAACAACAGTCGGATACAGATCAGGTTCGGGTCATTACATCTCCGGGTCAAACCAAGTTCTGACTCGATCAGGTTTCAGGCGGGTTTCCAGGTCGGGTCAGCTTTTTACATCCCTAAAAGGAGGTCATCTAAGGGTAAGGGTTTGTGTACATACACAAATGGTTACGAGTATACATAAATTGCCACAAAAATGATAAGGATTTGTGTATGTACACAATTTCTCACAGAGTATACATAATGGTTTACGAAAGCCGTAAGGAAAATTTATGTACACAAATCCTTACGACTTCAAAATCATGAGCTAAAGGAGACCATCCAAGGGTAAGGATTTGTGTACATACCTTTTTTCTTACAGTTTTCGTAAGCATTTGTGTATATTTTGTAAAGATTTGTGTACATACATAAATCCTTACATTTCTTGTACCAATTTATGTATTCTCATAGTAAATTGTGTATGTACACAAATCCTTACCTTTGGATGGGCTCCTTTAGCTCATGGTGAGAAGTTGTAAGGAATTGTGTACATACCTTTTTTCCTTATGGTTTTTGTAAACAATTGTATATACTTTGTAAGGAATTGTGTACAATATTTATTCGTATATTTTTTATTTGAATATTTTTTATTTGAATATTTTTATTTGAATATTTATTATATGAATATTTTTATTTGAATATTTTTATTCAAATATTTATCATACGAATATTTTTAATAATGTATTTTTATTCGTATAGTTTTTATTCGAATATTTTTATTCAAATATTTATTATATGAATATTTTTATTCGGATATTTATTATATGAATATTTTTATTCGAATATTAATTATACGAATATTTTTATTAGAATATTTTTTATTCAAATATTTATTATATGAATATTTTTATTCGAATATTTATTATACGAATATTTTTATTCAAATATTTTTTATTCTAATATTTTATTTAAATATTTATTATACGAATATTTTTATTTGAATATTTATTATACGAATATTTTTATTCGTATATTATTTATTCAAATATTTTTATTCAAATATTTATTATATAAATATTTTTATTCGAATATTTATTATACGAATATTTTTATTTGTATATTTTTTATTTGAATATTTTTATTTAAATATTTATTATATGAATATTTTTATTCAAATATTAATTATATGAATATTTTTATTCAAATATTTTTTTCGAATTTTTATTATATGAATATTTTTATTCAAATATTTATTATACGAATATTTTTTATTCAAATATTTTTTTGAATATTTTTTTATTGGAATATTTTTAATCGAATATTTATTATACAAATATTTTTATTCATATATTTTTATTAGTATATTTTTATTCGAATATTTATTATACAAATATTTTTATTCGTATGTTTTTATTTTAATATTTTTATTCGAGTATTTTTATTCAAATATTTATTATATGAATATTTTTATTCGAATATTTATTATACGAATATTTTTATTTGTATATATTTATTCGAATCTTTTTATTTGATTATTTTTATTCAAATATTTTTATTCAAATATTTATTGTATGAATATTTTTATTCTTATATTTTTATTTGAATATTTATTATAAGAATATTTTTGTTCTAATATTTTTATTCAAATTTTTATCATATGAATATTTTTATTTGTATATATTTTATTCAAATATTTTTATTCGATATTTATTATATAAATATTTTTATTCGTATATTTTTTATTTGAATATTTACTATATTAATATTTTTATTAATATTCTAATATTTTGTTTTAATATTTATTATATAAATATTTTATTCATATATTTTTATTCGAATATATAAAAATAAATTAAATAATCATTATTTAAAAAAACTGGGTAGCCTTGGAACTGGTTACCAACCGATTTTTAAATACCCTTTATTAGGAATTTTTTTAGGCTCTTCTTAAAGAATTTTTTTAGAATCACCCTCGGAGATGACCCCATCACTTTTGTCCTAAAGTTTGATATTTTTTCCTTGGAGGGACAAAAAGTCAATGTCTTAATTCATCAATTATTCATAAGACGTGGATTTAAATATGAAAACTATGTATTTTACATAATTAGATTTATTTTAGGATACAGTGTTTAGTTTATACTTTATATATATTTGAATTTTTAGAGTTAAAATATATTATTATTATTATTATATTCAAAGATGGAATTATGATTGAATATCGAAAAGAGTACACTTAGTGGAATATACAAACAATAACTAAGGATCAAACAAACAAAGACAATATAAAATTAGGCATCAACTAAAACTGTCATTGCTATGTTATCTGTGATAACTAGGGGTCTAAACGAGCCGAGTCGAGTTCGAGTAGTGCTAAGCTCAGCTCGTTAAGAATTCGAGTTGAGTTTGAGCTTTTTTCGAGCCTAATCGAGCTATTGACCGATCTTTATTCGCGTTAGACTCGAGTAATTCTTATCTCTCATGTCTCATTTAAAGCCTAATGAAGAAAATTTTTTGTTAATTTTAGGTTTTAATATCTTAATTTAGGGTTTAAGATTTATGTTTAAGGTTTAGATTTTAGGGTTTTAAGTTTAGAAATTTAGATCTTAAAGTATAAAAAATAAAAATAGTATATTTATGTTTTGGAGTAGCTCGTGAGCTTTTCGAGTCGAGTATCATGTAGCTCGGCTCGACTCGTTAAGAACTCGAGCCGAGTTCGAGTGCAATCAAATTGAGTTTTGACTAAGTCGAACCCGAGTAACTCCCGATCTGTCTCGTCTTATTTACAACCCTAATGATAACAATAATAATATGCATGATAAAAACCTACGGGCTATCAAATAAAATAATCTCAAGGAACGGCCTCAAAGAAGAGTAGCTGGTGCATCCACCAACAACATCCACCTTATTTTTTTTACCAAATTTAACTCTCTATAATCTTCTCCGATCCAACGATAAAAAATATATAATATTCTTAATACCTTTTTATATTTATTGTTTAAAATCAAGCTTTATATTATGCTTATAATTCAATTTCTTTACGTTTTTCAATAAAATATGTACAAAATTTAATCATGTTTTATAATTTATTAATAAAATATTAAAGTAATTATTATTATTGGTATCTAATTTTTAATTTTTGCTCCAGAATTGTTATTAGACTAAGAAATTTAAAAATATGAACTCATCCTTCTTTAATTAACTCTACTTATTTGATATTTATTATATTTTTAAAGTTAAATACTTAATTTTACAAGATCAAAATATTATTAAACCAAAATTTATCTAATATATAATATTTTTTGAATTATAATATATAAATTTTTAACAGGTTGAGGTCCCTTTAAATCCCAACACAACCCGCCACTGCATTAAATATTTTATTATACTTTAATTTGATCAATTTTAATTTATGTAATTTTAAATTTTAATATATTTTTTTTCTATTTCAAACAATATATACAATACAACTGTAATGCATGAATATAAAATGGTATCAAATTAGAATAAAAAAATAGATCCGCATCACATAAAATATATATTTGTATCTGACATCAAATTTCATGATTATCATTTAAATTAGGATCATAATTTCAAAACTTAAAATATATAATTAAATAATTATTACATCAAATCAAATTAAACGTTTATTTAATTTTAATTATAAATATTTTTTTTAGTAAAATTTGAGGTCAATTTAAGAGTATAATGATGTTTAGGGTTATATTTGGGAAAATAGGTAAGTTTGGGATAATTTTTGGACAATAGGTTAAAACTTATGGTGTTGTTTGGACCTTTCTATTTGCAGGTAACGAAGTGTGTGTACACCGTTGAAATTAATATATTTTCAGTTTAATACGTTTGTTTACATGGACCGGTGGCAAGACAGTTCGCGAGTTACTCGAGCTCGACTCAGTCAAAGCTCGATCAAAACTCGACTCGATTGAACTCGGCTTGAACTCGAACTCGACTCAAGTTCTTGCCGAGTCGAGCCAAGCTACATGATACCCGACTCGAAAAGCTCACGTGCTACTAAAAAATATAAATATTCTATTTTTTATAATTTAAAATCTAAATTTCTAAACTTAAAACCCTAAAATCTAAACCTAAACATAAGTCTTAAACCCTAAATTAACGTACTAAGACGTGAAATTAATAAGCTTGAGTTTACACAACTTGTGTATCAAAGTTTTTTTTTCATTAGGCTTTAAATGAGACGTGAGGGATAAGAGTTACTCAAGTCTAACACGATCAAAGATCGGTCAATACTTGGCTCGATTAGGTTCGAAAAAAGCTCGAACTCGACTCGAGTTCTTAACAAGTCGAGTCGAACTCATATTTTTCAGGCTCGTTTAAAATTATTCAAGCTTGAACTTGACTCGAAATCTTAACGACTCAAGTCGAGCTTAGCACTACTCGAACTCGATCTGGCTCGTTTACACCCCTATCGCCACCTACAGGTGACGAGGTCCAAACATCTCTATAGATCTTAACCTATTCTCTCAAAATTATCTCAAATCCGTCTATTTTCTCAAATATAACCCTAAACATCGTTATTCTCCAAAATTTGAATTAAATGAATAAATCTTAACTATAAAAAGCGATTGTTTGTAATAAAACATATAATTGAGTGGCCTTATATGTATTTTACCCTAAATTATTAAACACATGACTGAAAATTTCATCAGCCTCCCGTCTGTTTTTTTTCAGCAATGGTCCAAAACCAGATCTTTAACAAAGCAAGCTCTCCAATTTCTGTTCCCAAATCCTCAGCCAATTTGAACCTCAAAAAAATGGGAAATTCAGACAAACACATTAAATTAGATTCACCCTCCATGGTTTCCAAGCTTTTGGGACCCACTTTAACAACAAAACTCCACAAATTTTCTAGTTTATTTCCATGGTTTTTCCCCTCATTTTTCTTGATGTAAAAAAGACTATACCTTTCCACCCACTATAATTTGCCATTCACCCATTTCCCCAAATTATGTTGTAATTTCTAAAGATTCAGAAAAAAAGGGTTTTTCTTGGTTTATTATTTTTGAGTCAATTAGTTTCTGGCCTTGGGAAATGGCTTCCATTGGTAGTTGTTCTTCACCATTTATGATTGGAAGAAATAGGGAAAGTAAAGCTTTTGTTTTTTCAACTTTTAGGCCCAGAAAGATTGGAACTTTAGCTGTTTTGAATGATTCAAAATGTGGGGTTTCTTTGTTTTATAACAAAGGGCAGCTATGGAGATTTAAGCCTGTTAAAGTGGCTGGCTCTGCAGATGGCGTTGGTGGTGATAGCTCAGAGAATACTCTTCAGGAAACAATTGAGAAGAGCAAGAAGGTTCTTGCCATGCAAAAGGACCTACTTCAACAGGTACCTTTCTTCCATGGAAATCTTGGTTTTTTATAGTAAAATTATGTTTCTTTTGGATTAAAAATGTTCTTTTCAACCACCAACCATTTGGTCTACCTAATTATTGGATCTTTATAAAACTCGATTCGGATTAATCGGTCAAGGAATCAAATACTTGTGGTTAAACAAAAAAAGTTTTTTTTCATGTATATGATGGCTGGTTGTTTTCTTGGTTGTGATCCATTTTTTGGTACTTTATTGTAGCTAGTAGCTTTTGAATTCTATAATCTATGCCTAACTAGCAATGGAACACCATTGAACCAATCAACAAGAAACAAATACTTGGTAATAGCCAAAGTCTCTGTAGCTTTCATGGAGATAGGATTCCAATTGTAATCTGCCATTTCATATCTATTTACTCGAATCCGGAATAAGTGACTGTTTTTATGGTATTGAACTCCTTTGACTAACTATTGAAGTGTAGGATTACTTGGATATTCCTGTTTTAACTAGCATTCAATATTTTTTGTTACTTGGTACCTATCAGCTATCAGGGTCTTGTTCTTGGTTTGGTTTGCATTTTGAACTCTGAACTTGGTGTCGCTGCGTGGTTGAAATTTTGGTGATGGAAACCCTTTGGCACATGGAAATAAGGAAATTTGTGATGTTTATATATTCAATCCTTGTCTTTCAAGAGCTATATTGTTTGCTGATTTTGTTAGTGAGAATAGAAATCTTGCTGGTTTATTCGTTTTCTGTATCCATGGCAGATTGCAGAAAGGAGGAAATTGGTTTCGTCGATAAAAGGTAGCTTTGCTGACCAAGATGAAGACAGAGATTTTCATAAACAGGGGAGTAACTCTCTTCCCAATCCAGATCTTGTTTCTATCAGCTCTGACAGAATGGACGGAGACAAAAATGGTAGCATTCGTTCAAGCAATCATCTTGGTTCAGCTACAAGGAATGTATCGGAGATCCTATCTTCTGATGAAGTTCGAGAGGAGCCCGACCCATATTTCCCCCCGGAAAAGGCTTCCTCTACGATAGGTTCTATCAAACAATCAAAAACCACTGATTATAAAGCATTTAAGTCTGATGTGATTCCTTATTACCTCTCAAGTTCATCCGACAATGCCCGAGTTACAGACGAACAGACCGAAGATTTGATCGAAGCTGTCTCAAAAGAGGCTGCTGAGGTAGATGATTCTGCTGTCGAAGGTGAAACCCCACCGCCACTAGCTGGTGTGAATGTCATGAATATTATATTAGTTGCTGCAGAATGTGCCCCGTGGTCTAAAACAGGTAATGTGCCTTTGATAGATATTCCGAGGGCGAGCTGACAGATTATCTTTTTTCTCGATAGACAGATGGCATGTAAATTGTCCTTTTATATGTAATCGTACACTAAGATATTCTTATTATAGGTGGACTTGGAGATG
The DNA here is from genome assembly GCA_035048815.1 of Abelmoschus esculentus. Classification (NCBI taxonomy): domain Eukaryota; kingdom Viridiplantae; phylum Streptophyta; class Magnoliopsida; order Malvales; family Malvaceae; genus Abelmoschus; species Abelmoschus esculentus. Next base: position 1,233,746 of record JAUCBN010000026.1, on the reverse strand, counting down.
TTGCTGGTTCTTTGCCAAAGGCTTTGGCCCGACGGGGACATAGGGTTATGGTAATTTCCGTCTTTGATTTTTATGTTAAATTGAATATCTTAGAATTCAAGATATAAGTACACTCTATTTACATTTTTTTCCCATAATTTATGAAAAATTTGAGTTCAGTACCTGACTTTTTATATCAGTTTCCTGGCAATGAACCTACAAATGCCTATGGTACTTTTTACGGTCTCATGGCAACCTTTTTCTTTGCTTAGGTTGTGGCACCTCGATATGCGGAATATGCTGATTCTCAAGACACTGGAGTCCGAAAGAGGTATAAGGTAGATGGAGAGGTATGACAGCACTATTTCGTATTGTTGTAAGTTACTTAGCTTTTGAATTTTAAAACATAATCAGCTAATCCCCCAGCACAATCTTGATGTTATGTTATTTGCAGCATACGGAAGTAACCTACTTCCAAGCCTATATTGATGGTGTGGATTTTGTTTTCGTGGACAGTCCCTTGTTTCGCCAAATGCAGAATAACATATACGGAGGAAGCCGTGTGGTATAATTATCTTTTCTTATGGATTTCTTGTGATTAGTCAATAGTCTGATTTCAGAATACACGTGTGATGTTCGTAACATACCAAAGCTATTATTTACAAGGGTCTAAGAAATTGGCCATCATAAATTTCATGTTTTAATCCAAGGCTGATTATAACTTACTATAGGTTTGTCCAAAACTTGCGCTTCTTTTACATCTTGAGTAGTCGTAGTCTATATTACTTAGATTTGGATGCAAGGGTTGGATGTCATGTTGCCTTGAGCCCGAGCCGAGCCAGGCTAGACTCGGGCTCAGCTTGTTATCACCCCTAGTTGTATCACCGTATCATTGTCCGCATATGTGTCAGACATGGGTTCTTTAGGAAAAAATGATGAGTCGGAGTAACATACTATATTGCAATTCTGTAGGCATGCATTTCTTACCAGGCATTAGTTTAGAACAATACAATTTACAAACAATACTTTGAATTTTAAAGGACTTCTGTGTTGTGGTGCAGGATATTTTGAAGCGCATGGTCTTGTTTTGCAAAGCAGCGGTTGAGGTACAGTTTCTAAATTGCTTAACAATTTGAACAATTTGGCTTATTCTGTCACTCGGTTTTGTAGTTTCTGTTGTTTATGTTTGAATTGGTTGAAAAGAAACAACGGATCAAAGTTGATTGTATGCCGGAAATTGGAAAGGAAATTTAGCATTACAGCTTCAGATATTCAATGTAGGTTTGATTTCCATATTCGGCATGTTTCCGAATAGCCCCTAAATTTTTGTCACTAATATAAACCACAATGAAGGTAATGTGGAGTTCATCGGTTGACCTCGATATTGGCATGTTTCCAAAACAGCTGCTAGATACAATTGCCAAATTATATAGGTCTTCTTAACACCTGAATTATTTGTCAAGGATCATCTCTATGGACAAGACGACTGGTCTCGTATTATTTTCTCTCATATGCTGCTAGAATGGTCTTATTGAGATCATTATTAGTGAACTTTAATGTTTCTCTAGGACTTTTTCTTCTTTTTCGGTTTTTAGTGTTGTAAAAGTGAAATTATTATTATTGTTATTTCAGGTTCCATGGCATGTTCCGTGTGGCGGTGTCTGCTATGGAGATGGAAATCTGGTTTTCATCGCTAATGATTGGCATACTGCCTTGTTGCCGGTGTACTTGAAGGCATATTATCGGGACAATGGTTTGATGTCCTTCACAAGATCTGTTCTCGTTATCCATAACATCGCTCACCAGGTTTGTTGTGATAATCCACTCATGCAATCTCTTTAGCGAAAAAGGAGTCGGATCATCGATTTTTTGCTTTGTGTATTTCATTGAATCTGCAACTGATTTCCATGCATTTTTCACATATTTTTCTCAATTATTCTTGCATCTGATTATCTGATTAATATTCCAAAGTGGAAGATTGGAACTATTTATTATGACTCGGGTTGGGATTCGGATATAGATTACTTGAATTTCTTCATAGCTGTATTCTAAATGTTGAACTGAATCCAGGGTCGAGGGCCTGTGGAAGATTTCTACCATGTCGATCTACCGGAACACTACATGGACCTCTTCAAGTTATATGACCCTGTAGGAGGTGAACACTTCAATATATTTGCGGCTGGACTAAAGACGGCTGACCGAGTGGTCACCGTTAGCCATGGATACGCTTGGGAGGTTAAAACATCAGAAGGTGGTTGGGGTTTGCACGGGATCATAAACGAAAACGATTGGAAGTTGAAGGGAATAGTGAACGGAATCGACACAACGGAATGGAATCCAAAGTCTGATATTCATCTCAAGTCAGATGGTTATACTAACTACTCCTTGGAAACACTGAAAACTGGCAAACCTCAATGCAAGGCCGCCTTACAAAAGGAGCTCGGGCTACCGGTTCGTGAAGATGTCCCACTTCTCGGCTTTATCGGGAGACTTGATCAACAAAAAGGCGTTGATCTAATCGCCCAGGCAATTCCTTGGATGATGGGCCAGGATGTACAGTTAGTCATGTTAGGCACCGGCAGACCGGACCTAGAACAGATGCTTAGACAGTTTGAAAACGAACATCGTGACCGCGTAAGGGGATGGGTAGGGTTTTCAGTAAAGACAGCCCACCGTATAACAGCCGGGGTTGATATTCTACTCATGCCATCAAGATTCGAACCCTGTGGACTAAACCAACTGTATGCTATGAACTACGGAACGATCCCGGTTGTCCATGCGGTCGGTGGATTGCGGGACACAGTCCAGCAGTTCAACCCATACGAAGAGTCCGGTCTCGGCTGGACATTCCACAGTGCCGATGCAAACAAGTTGATACATGCTTTAGGGAATTGTTTGTTGACTTATCGCGAGTATAAACCGAGCTGGGAAGGTCTGCAAATACGGGGAATGAAGCAAGATCTCAGCTGGGACAATGCAGCTGAGAAGTACGAGGAAGTCCTTGTGGCTGCCAAATACCAATGGTGAGGACTGTTTGTTCTCCATGACCATGAACCCCTTTATGATTCTTGACAGTGGAAACTGATGCTGGAATTTGTTGTATTAGTATCGTGTTCGTATTATTTTTCGTGTATTTTGTGATAGATGTTAGCTTTTTTGTTGTGTTGTATAGTGTAACATGTCTGGTTAATTCTTATAATTTTCACTACTAGTGTATCGAATATAAATCCTTTTATAAGAATCATTTTAGGTTTTATTTGGGATTTTTATTGTATTTTTAGTTGATTTTTTTTTTGTAATTATTCAATATATTAACGTTGAAAAAAGTTTTCACAAGTAACTTAATTTTAAAAATTAAAGCTATACTACGTGGGATTTAATTTACGATTAAAATTAGGGTTTAGAGTTTTTGAGTTATGGTTTATGCTTTAAGGTACAATGGTAAATTTTAATCTCTAAATCTTTAATCTCTAATTTTAATATGTTCGCAAAATCTTTTTTACCATCATTGTATTAAACAATTACTCTATTATTAATTGAATTATTATTCTATACATTGAGTGATAAATAAAAATTTCACAAACGAGTTATTTACGGGTTTAGGGTTTTAAAAATTAAGTAGTAGATTTATAATTTAAGATTTATTGTTAGAATTTAGAGTTCATAATTTAAGTTTTAAGTCAAAATTTATAATTTTATGATTAAAATAAGAATACTTAGAGGGACGAATTTAAGTGGGGTTAGGGGCGAGCGTTCGAGCGAGTCGAGTTAAAAAAACTTCGAGTTATCGAGTTGAGTCAACATATTTTACAACTAGAATTTTTTTTGAAATTTTTTCGATTCGAGTCGATTTTATTTTTCGAGTTCATGTATAAATTTAATTATACTATTTATAATATTATAGTATATTTTGACTCTAATTTAAACGATTTTCTCTTTATATCTACATACATATTTTTTCATATTATTTTTTACATGTATAAATAAGATTTAAAATTATTATTATTATTATTATTATTATTATTATTATTATCAAATACCTTAGGTATGAATATGTCATTTCATTAAATTACGAACATTGTTAATTTTTTTTCTTATCTAGAAAAGGCCAAAACGTGATAAAAAATAATAAATTAGATACAATAATATAAATACATAAATTAAAAATATATAAAATAATTAACATAATTTAAATAATATAAAAAATATAAATAAAAATTATATTAAATAAAATAAATATGAAAAATGACCATATTGTATAGAAAAGAAAATTAAAATGTAAAAATAATAAAAAAGAAAAGATATGATTAAAATAAAACTGAAAATAAAATTATAGGGACTAAATATGTAATTAGACCATGAAAAATTTCAAGTTACTCGATTTTCAGAGTAACTCGAATTTTAAAAATTTGAACTCAACTCAAAATTAAAAATTTTTCGAGTTATTTGATTCGAATCGAATAACTCAAAATTAAAAAAAATTAATTTTTTTCAAACCAAATCCAATTTTACACACTCCTAGGTGGTGCAATCGTCCCTCATCTCGAAAGATTTTCTCACTTTTCTCTTTTTATTTTTAAATTTACCCCACTTTAAATTATTTATATTTTATCTTTAAAAAGAAAAAAGAAAAATCTAATTGTCATACGTTAAATAAAATTTTATTTCATATCCATAATAAAATTGTTTACAAAATTAGAAATTATTTCTCTACAAAACTAATAATTCTAAAATTATAATCTTTCTTTACTAATCAGGATTAAACACTTTTGATAAGAATAGAATCTTCTAGAATCTGTTCCTCAACGGCCGATTTCCTTCTCGAACTTTCTAGACTTTCCCCTATAAAAATCTTCTCTTTCCTTCAAACTTTCAATCAAGTCGAAATAGAATTTCCTAAAATTTTCTTTGATTTTCCTTTGCCGGAAAGAACGAAAGAAAATTCTTCCGTTTTTCCACTACGTTGACATGGCCGATACTCCTCGGATCGTCTTCATTGTTTTCCACGGCGGAGCAAGTAAGCCCGGCCCGGCGCCGGCTTCAAGAGCTTCGATAGAAGCACTGCGGAGGATAAAAGTGGAAGAGAGTGGCGGCGATTGTAGTATTTGTTTGGAAGAGTTCCAAGTCGACGAAGAAGTTAGGGAGATGCCGTGTAAGCATTTGTTTCATTCGGGTTGTATTGAGAAGTGGTTACGGATCCATGGGTCATGCCCGGTTTGTCGGTATTTGATTCCCGCCGCCGATACGGATGAAACCGGAGGTGACGAAGGTGGTCGGAGAAGATTGGACGGCGGGGAGAATGTTAGTGGTTTTGAAGCTTTCCAATCGGTTTTGGCTTTCACTAGCTTGGCTAGTTTTATGGGTTTGATGGGTTCGGGTCGAGAAGATGATGACGTGGCTTCTGCTCTAAGTTCGGACGCCAACTGAAAATTCAAACGGATTGTTTTTTTATTCTTTTATTTTTATCCCTTTGAAGGGACTAAATTGTAAAGAAATCACAAAAAAGGGCATTTTATGAAAAGAAATGGAAATATTATTTCTTTATTAGTATGTTTCTTTATTGAGAGAATTTTGATGATTTCTGGTCTTTAGCTAGATTTAGTCGGAGATTGGCACGAGTCGAATCGGATTTTCGGTCTATCTTTATTCGGTCTGAACATAAAAATTTTAAATTTGACTCTGACTCAATTTGAATATATTTTTTTAAAAATCTGACTAGACACTAAAATGAATATCTTAAATTCGACTTCAACCCGACATGACCTATAAATAAATAAATTTAGAGACTAAACTCTAAAAAAAATAGAGACTTAATTCTAAAAAAAATATAATTTTAAGGACTAAATTATAAATAAAAAATTAATTTTAAGGATCTGATTATAAAAATATATAGATAGAGAACCATTATTATAAATATCCCTTAAAATTATGGCAAAATTATATATTTAGTCTCGGTCGTGTCGGATATTTTATACCCTAAACTCGAATCTGACCTGACCCGACGACACTTTAAAAAATAATCCGATCCGACTTGAACCTGATTTTTTATCATAAAATCTGACCCGATCGGACTGGGTTGGATCGAAACCCAATTGGATCGGGTAAAATGCCAATCTCTAAATTTTTAGATGAATGTGTTTTTTGTATTCCAACCATAAAAATTACAAAAAACTATATCAGCTATAATCTTTTATAGTAGTATTTGTTTTAAAATATATTATTAATCATTAAACATTAATCATTTAATCACTATGTTATAATATTGATGTTCGAACCCTCATGACCTCTAAAAACAATAATTGTTCTCTTAACTATCGACGCAAGATGATTTGTACTAAAACAAGAGTTATTTAAAAATAATTAATTTGAACTATTTGATTCATTGACCCACCTATCCAAATTTAAATTACCATGTATTATAATAAAAAAACTTAAATATTTTAGGTCGAATACTGGCTTGTGGTTATTCAATACATTAACGATAAAAAATATTCTTAAAATTAAAAATTTAATTTAAAATGTAGGTTAGTTTTAAATTTTTATATTAAAATTTAAACCTTGAATTCTATCGTTAAACTAGATTAAATCCAACATCAAATTTCAACATAATTTGGTTTCTGTATTAAAAAATAAAAGAAATTGCTGACTATGAAATTAAGAAAAAGGTTAGAAAAAGGACTCTGTATCTTTTAAGGCCACAAAGAAACTCAAGGTTGAGAATTTTCTTTTACACTGACGTGGCACACCCATGTTCCTTAAACCGATCAAAAATGTTGACTCCATCACACAATTATCACACACTTTTGTCTTTTCCCTCTCATAACAAAACATATATATATAACAAAGAAATTAGAAATTAAAATTAGATATTATTATCCATAAGATTTTCTCAACATGTCGGAACAAAAGGACTCGGCATTTAAATTATTTGGAAAAACCATTCCTTTACCTGAAGATTATGGTAATAATGATAAAAGATTGGATCAAAATCATGGTCATGGGGAGGAGACAGAACATGACAAGGTAAGAAAATGATTTCTTTTTCCTATTTTGATTCTTTTAATTTCTGGGAAATTTGAAGAATACCCTTTGTTTAGAACATGGAAATGAACATTGGGTTGGTCTTTGATTCTTAGTTTTTGCTAGAAAAATATGTTTTTTTTAATGTTTGATTATGGAGGGATGGTTTCAAGTTTCATTCTTTTGTTTGTTACTTTCTAGGTTTGAAATTTTAGAGAATTATATTCTATGATTTTGATTTTTTAATGAAATCTTGAACATGTTTCTTTATTGAAGAAATTATAGATTTTGATTTAAATAAAATTTTTAAATTTTGAATAATTCAGATTAACCGGGGTTGTACACCTGGTTTTGGTAAGCGAGTATTTCCGTTTTACGTAGTAGTTGCCAAACTTGCAGTGGTTGATAATGGTGTCAAAAATGTAAACAAAATGCAATTAGTTCCTTATTTTTTCCTACAAACTGTTCAGGATATTGTGGTAGATAAAAGGATAGAGTCCGGTGATCGGAAAGAGGATCGAATTCGATCTAGACAGAGAAACTGTGCTCCTCTGGTTGCTTCCGAAGAGTTTATGAATTCGGAGGCAACCGATGGACCAAGTGACAAACATGATGAAGATCGGAGTGAGACGAGTAATCCGGAAGAGAAAACCGTGAAGAAATCGAACAAAGTTCTTCGGTGCCCTCGTTGCAACAGCTTGGATACCAAGTTTTGTTACTACAACAATTACAATGTGTGTCAACCGCGACATTTTTGCAAGAAATGCCAGCGGTATTGGACCGCCGGAGGGGCGATGAGGAATGTACCGGTGGGTGCAGGACGTCGAAAGAGCAAGAATTCATCGTCTCACTGTCGTCATACAGTTGGCTCCGAGCCTCAGCGGAATGCTCGTAACGGTACTGTTCTTACCTTTAGCTCAAAATTGAAATCGGGTACTCGTAATGGTGGATTCGTATTCGAGTCCATTCGGTAATGCTCGTAACAGAGATCACACATAGAGTCAGTCCATTTGTGAATCAATTTAATCTGTTTTAAACATTTGCAGATGAAACAATGTGCCATCCCACACAAAACAGGACTCATAAGCCTGAGGAGTTGAACATTCATGTTTCTTATAGAGGTGGGAAAATTCGGAAAGTTTGTTCAAACGGATCATCCGTTCCGACCTCGAACGACGAGGCCAGTAAAGCCGGGTCACACGATGAAACGATGCCGAGTTGTCGAAGTTTTCCGTCTCACATGCCATGCTTTCCCGGGTTCTTTATGCCCTACTCGTGGAATTCAGCTCGGTGGAGCTCTCCTTTCTGCCCTTCAATGCCTTTCTATCCCACGGCTTCATATTGGGGATGTTCCATACCAACCACATGGAACGTCCCCCGGCTCCCTCAACCGTCATCCGACACGCAAACCGTCCCGAATTCGGGTTCAAATTCCTCTTCACTGGGTAAACACTCAAGAGACGAGAGCATGACGAAACCGAGCAACACCGGGGAACATGAACCGGTAAAAGAAAACGATGGTGAGAGGTGTCTTTGGCTGCCAAAGACATTGAGGATCAATGATCCGGCAGAAGCATCGAAAAATGATAAGTCGGATTCGATAGGCGATGGTCGACTTTCGAACAGATTTCAATCGACGGACGATGAAAGGAACCGGGTTCTCGAAACATCTCCAATCTTGCAAGCAAATCCAGCAGCCTTGTCGAGGTCCATAAACCTCCATGAGAGCTCATGATCATTTGTCTTGAAGCAAGCTGAGCTGAGGAGAGCAAAACATGAGTTCCTGTCTTACATTTTTTGAAGCATATAGTTAAGTTGTAATAGAACCTATACATACACACATACATACATGTACATGTATATATTTGTTTTGTCTTAGATGTGTTACGAGTTTTGTACATAAAAATATGTGAAATTGTGAGAGGTGGGATATTGTAAATGTACCGTTTTGTTTAAAACTGACTATTCAATTTATGAAATTTTACATTCTAATCCTTATGATTTTATTTTCTCAAAATATGGTCCTAATAATGCAGAATGTCTTCATAATTTCAGTTTTTATATAAAATCGATTCGGTTACGATTTCGATTTTGGGATAAACTAGGTAATCGAACCGATCGGTTATATAATATATTATAATAATATATGCTATTTTAATATTTTATATCAACAATTAGATTTTATTTTATTTTCTCATTCCCCAAACGTAAAATTATAATTTTAGTTTGTGAAGTTTAAGTATTTAACTTGTTAGTATTAAAAAATATATTAATATCATGTATTATTTTTTAAATGTATATATATCTTTTGTCGTATTATTAAAATTTATATTTTTAATAAATAAAATAAAAAATATTATCTGAACCAAACTAAATTTTTCGGTTAACTATTTATACCCGATTTTGCACAACCCTGTTGAGAATGCTTTTTTTCCCTTTTGTTTTCTACTGTTTTGTAACTTATTGCCTCGCTATTGTTCCATTCCATTGCTTTCCTAATTCTGTTTAAATTATCGACCGATTAATTTATATTGAATACTGTAAAAACTTCTTTTATTTTATAATGTTATAATTTAAAATTTAAACGTTATTTAAGAGACTCAACGTCTCATCACACAGTTTCCTTAGTCTTCTCGATTGCATCACGTATATAGTATTTTATATTTATACGATATTGGGTTATCGTCTCAAGTATCCGATACATCCTAATATCTGGGACGGTTTGAGTACTTGTCGACATGTCTCATGATTAAGAGGTACGACTGAAATTAATTAGGTACATCTCGAAGATTACAAGGAGAAATTAAGATGATTTTCGAGATTTACACGCATACTCAAAATCATTTACGAGTTAGTGTCCTTTAAATCTTCACTAATTAATCTAAATTGACTTAATCTATCAAAGTATTTTTAATGAGTGTTCAAAATTTAGTATCTAATTTATTAATCGATTTGTTTAAATCGGATATTATAGAGACTCGTAAGCGGAGAAATTGTGTTTAAGGTGAACTGAAATAAATTGGAAAATTAAGAGTGTGAGTGAGACTGCTGATAGCTTTCAGTGGTTGAAGAACTTTTGGAATTTGTGTCAATGGTTTTACATGGACAAAGATGATGATGATGATGATGACAGAACAAAGATTCTTTTCCCCTGCAGTTTCTAAATCATATTACCTGGTTTAGGAACCCTTGGGTTCTTTCCATCAAGCTCCTACTCCAAGAAAATCTATAAATGTGGGTTCAGACAGTTCAGCAGTGCCCTCAAAATGACTGGCTGATGGCGACAATGGTTCTATCACGGTGGCCTGAGATGCCGATGCCATGGAGTCCGAGAAATTACATGACTGTTGCCTGCTGTTTTTGCCTATACCATCGTTGAAACATTCAACAACAAATGAAACCAGTGAGGTCCATGACAAGACACAAGAAAGATATGGTCAAAATGTAGACAAAACAAGGGACCAAACCAAGCACACCAGAAAACAAATCTAAGGGTGTGGGGTTTCCACCATTGTTGATGTAAGCAGCAAAACATGAGTTGTTGTCATTTTCATGGCTTAGCTTTCTCCTTCTGTAGGCACTGGCTTGTTCTCTATATTTCCTGGACATGATCACATGCCAATGGTTTTTAACAGCATTGTCAGTTCTCCCAGGGAAAAGCCTAGCAATCATTGCCCATTTGTTCCCATAAGCTCTATGAGCTGCCATGAGCCTCTCCTCTTCCTCTTCTGTGAAGGCCTTTTTGTTTATCCTGGGATCAAGCTGGTTAAACCACCTTAATCTACAACTTTTACCTTCAAAAATACAAATACGGGTTAAACAATCGGATATGCGACACGGGTCGGTCTAGATAAATACTTTACCTGTTCTTCCCTGCAGCTTCTCAGCTATGAGGTTCCAGTTCTGAGGGCCATATAAAGCAACAAGCTCCTTGAGTTTAGAGTCCTCAGCTGGCTTCCAATGCCCCCTGGTGCAAACCTTTGAGACCCCAACAAGTTCTTTCATGGAAACTGCACCATTTTCAAATGGAGAAACAGAAAGAGAAGCCATGGGGTTTAAGCCTAAGGACTCCATTGATGAGTTTTGTTGGTGGTGATGAAAACAGGTGTTGTGGAACTGTTGCAAGGTCATGTTCATGTCCCAAAATGGAAAAAAGGGAGTGCAGGTTGCAGGTGGGGAAACAAAGTGAGGGAGAGAGATATGAGAGGTTTTGGTAAGGGGAATTAAGAGAGGGGGTTTGGCAGATAAAATAGAGAGAAAAAAAGAGTGGAGATTTGATGGGATGTGTTTATGGTTATGAATCTAACGGAAAGGGGGAAAAGAAAGTAAAATAAATTTCCCACACGGATTACTTCGGTATAGGTGTAAACGAGTCGAATTCGAGTAATATTGAACTCAACTCGACTTATTAAGATTTTAAGTCGAAATCGAGCTTAAATAATTTTTAAGAATCTAAGAAATCTGAGCTCGATTAAGCTCCTTAAGAACTCGAATAGTGTTCAAGCTTGATTCGAGTCTAATTAAGTCAAGTGTTGGTCGATCTTTGATTGTGTCTGACTTGAGTAGCTTGTTATCTATCACGTCTCATTTAATTTGAGTCAAGTTGGGTAAACTCAAGCTTTTTAATTTTAAGGTATAGAGTGTTAGTTTAGGGTTTAGAGGTTTAGGTTGTTGGGTTTAAAATTTAGGATTTAGATTTTAGGGTGTAGAAACTAGACTTATATTTAGAGTTTTAAGTTTAGGAATTTAAATTTTAAATCATAAAAATTAAAAAAATAGTATATTATATTTTCAAGTAGCTCACGGGCTTTTTTAGTCGGGTATCAAGTAACTCGGCTCGACTCGTTAAGAACTCGAGTTGAGTTCGAGCTTGAGTCGAATCTAACTGAATCAAACTTTAACCTAATTGAACTCGAGTAGCTCGCGATCTATCTCGTCTCATTTACGGCCATACTTCATAGTGCATGTGTACAAGTTACACAAATAAAATACAGAATGAAATAGCTTTTGATACGAATCTCATTAAAAAAAACTTCCTAAACTTATATGGGGTAAAAGAGTACATCATATCAAAATCATACATATTACGACCAAATATTTAAAAAAGGTTTTCGGTAATGTCACATTTGTCGCGGTTGCAGACATAACTATTGCTATTGCGATCACTATGAGTGTTGTTGTGATGAATTTTTTTTAAACTCGTACAACTTATTGTAAATCATGATACACATATATAAATACAATAAATTTATTTATGAATTTTTTGAATATTTTAATTTTTGGAAATAAAATTTGACAGATGATTTTTATTTTTTAAGGAGTTTTTAAATTAACGATATAATAATAGGAATAATGTACCATTATTGTCTTTATTGACAATTAACCATTAATTTACTTTCGTTGTCGATCATTATCGGTGTAATTTTAAATATCAACGGTATTTATATATTAACGATTTTGGACAACAATATTATCGTTAAATAATGATCGATATAACGATAACAAACCGTTTTTTTAATCTCACTGCCACATATTATCAACCTCACCCTTTGCTTTTTCTCAAAAACAATTTAAACCAATAAATCAAAAAATTTTAAGTAACAAAATAACCTTAACCATGTTTGTGTGGGGTCATTGAGATTCATGACTCCATACTTCTGCCATTATATCTGTCTGCATTGTTTCAGCTGCAACATCTGAAATCAAAATCAAAACTCACAGTCCATGGCATGAGTCATAAAATAAACATAATTTGTTCCATTGCACACGTGTGTATGGAACCTCATGTCACGTGGGAACTCTCTAAAAAAGACGACTGTTCTATTTTTTCAGTCGGATATATAGATAATTTGAAGTTTTTATTTAAAAAAATGAAGGTGTTTAAAGTTTATTTTAGAATCTAGGTTAAAAGTTACAGTATAGATAAGAGAACACCACCTGTACATGGCGACTTGGGAGAGAATGCTATTTGCATATAACGTTCTCCCATATATACGGTAGAAATTGACCTAAATTCTCGGATACAGATGAGAATCACGTATATTCTAAAATTCATAATTTCTTTCTATTTTTTTGTTGTTATGACCAAATTTTCAAATATAAATAAGAAATTAACCTAAACCCTAATCTTTAAACCTGATTTAGGGTTCCTACATATTCTCATTTGATGAAATGGGCAAACAAGCTAGGACAAAAAAGGTCTTGGAAACAATATAGTAGTTGAACAAAAATTAATTTAAACCGAATCGAGTGGGTTAAAATAATTAGATTTTAAACCATTTTGAATTTTGATTTAAATAAATTAATTCGGTCTATTTTCGATTTGATGAAATAAAAAATCAAACCGACGAATGAAATTAATGAACTTATAGTAAATATATAATTTATTTATAAACATTTATATAAATATGTTACTGAGACCTAATTAAATTTTCACTTCTTAGTAAATACAAATATTTGATTATTTCATATATGATATCATGATTAGTTGGTTATTTATTAATTTCATTAAAGATCATTTGTCTATTTTTATATATTTAAAATAAAGTCTATTTTTATTATTTTTTCCATGGTTATAAAATTTGAATTTTCACTCACCATAAAAAAAAATTTTATTTTTAAAATAATCAGTATTTGATTTATTGACAGACTAATCTAGCTAGTGTACCATAAAACTTCGTAACAATAACGGTCCTTCTAAATCTATTTACTTTATTTATAATATTAGAATTTGAATATAAGATATTATTTAAATAATCTGCCTTTTAACCATAAGGAACTTTGTTGGATAACTACCTAGTAGGTCCTTATACTACAAATTCAGGAGTAAATTATAATTTTTCTAATAATTTAGTCCTTATACTTTAAAATTTTTGAAGCAAATAAGTAAAATCATAAGCCAAAATATTGTTGAATGTTAAAAAATAGTGTACCACTTATGTTTTTAAGTGATGTGAAAGAAGTAAGTAAAATAAAATATAAAAAAAATATTAAATTGTTTTTATATAATTATTTATATTTAATTTATTTATTGATTAATCCAGACCGAGTATTGTAGAAATCTATTATGGGGCGACCTCCTAATCCAATTTAATTCATTCATAAAATCATAAGTCGAATCTCTGACATTCTTTACTGAATCTTACCTATCTCACTAGATCAACTGATTGTTAATAAATTATACTCTTTATAGTTAGATAATTAATTTACTTATCAACTAAGTATAGGGACTCAAACTAATTGATCCTTAACTCGATTGACATCGTTGATATTATAATATTCTAGAGACCTTCGGTTCGAATATGCTTGAGCACACGATTATCATTTATTCGGGTTTTAAAAGTAGTCTAGGTACTATTTAAAAAATAGGGTAGGAACTAACCTATCTCTTAATCAGGGATGGATGGAATTGGGATTTAGAGTTGAGGGGTAAATTCATAAAAAAAATAATTTTTAAAAGAATTTAAATCAAGGGATAAAAAGTGAAAAAAAAATCGAGACGAGGTGAACCTTTCCATATGAGTATAGTTTCGTCCCTGCTCTTAATCATGAGATATGACGTGATGGTTGCTCAATTTATCTTTTAACCACGAGATTAAGGACTTAATCCCTACCCATAAGAATAAAATACATTTAATAATCAATCGTTTATTCTCAATAAAAATATTCGAAATAAAGAAATTAATCACTGCTATCGACGGAATCTAACATTATTAATAAAGATATTAAACTCCAAAAATTTCAGTTCGGACCTACCACCTTTCACCTCTTTCCTCTTTTTCTTGTAATAAGTATTGTTTTACATTTATTGTCCAAATCTACCGGGTTTTCAAGGTAAATTTTTTTAACCTAATCCTCAGTAAAATTGGGTCAGTAATATTTCATCCTTCACCAGGTTGTCATTGTCTTTGGACTATTTCTAGGAAAAGAAATGAAAGTGCCTCAATTTTAGCACAAGACATGAATACATGTTAAATGGATACGAAAGTTTGTATACTTTAAGAGAACTGTAAAAAAAAAGTTACCTTACCTCTGCAAACTTCAGCTTGGGTAAAATCTTTTACCAATCCCAAAATTTTTACCCTGCATTGCCCTCTCACCTTACAAAATTAACCCTTCCATTCTCAAGAAGTCCCTTCTCTATAGAACAAGATGTAGGAACATGGACGAAATTAGGATCACTTTGTTTAATTTGAAATCTTGATTGAATGATATATTATGAATCTATTAAAAACTATTTTTTAAAAAAATTAAATAGAGAATAAAAAAGGAAAAAAATCTTCGGGGTGAAGTGGGACGACTGTGCCCCATCCTTGATTAGACCATCGACTCTCAACTCAAAAGATCAATCTGAATATTCGATTCAACTTTATAACATCGATTTAACCTGAGATATATACACGAGTAGAAATCCTCTGCTCTCTGATCATGCATCTTTACGTGCCCCTGTTAAAAAATCTTAAAATTTGAATTTTAAACTATAACCCTAATTTTCTATATTTTAAACCCTAAACCTACCCATAATTCCTTAAACCCTAGTCACAATCATGAACCCTAAAACCTAAACCTTAAACCCATTGATTAAAAATGGAGCACGAAAAAAACACGACTAGGAACAGACTATTTACACCGTACATACACATGCATATATAGACACACAATAACAGATTTGTCCATCAAAACCAATAATTTCATACCAAACTTAAACCTATATCTGGTTTAAGGAAACCTTAATTAATATTTCTTCCTAGGGAGGCCATGATCATGCTGGACAATCTGAAGCAATGGACAATTCACTTTGTTCAAATTTGACTAAGAAATGAAAGATACATGCATGACAGTTAATCATAATTGTATATATAAAGCAACAATGTCTCTATCACTCAATTATATATGTTTTACCTAATTATATTAATAGATTTATATTCAAAGACACTGACGAACGGTGAAAATTAAAAGATTTTACAAGCGTATTGATTTTAAGTTCTAGGGTTTATGAATTTAATTTATGATCATAAAATTTAAGTATAATGTTTAAAATTTATAGTTTAGGGTTTAGAGTTTAATGTTAAAATTTTAGGGTTTAAAGTAATACAGTATGAGATTTAAATTTTGACCTACAAACTCTAAAATTTAACCATAAATTTTAATACTCTAAACTTATACCCTATACCTTAAATTAAATCTCTAAACCCTAAAACTAAGGGACATAAGAAAATTTTAGTTTCTATCACCGGTGTATAAAATAATAGTCCATTATATAAAAATTTATTTCCTCCTTTTTGGTACACCTATTCATACCCCAACACCAAAAATTTGAACCCTAAAAATAAATCATGTACCTATACCATAATCCTAAACCTTAACCTTAAATAAAATTTTAAACCCTAAACTTATTTTTTTATGTGTGTGAGACATACATAAAGGACTCGAAAATGGGTAAAAGATTTTTATTACTCCCTCCGTCCCACAAATAATGTCCTCTATTGACTTTTTGAAAGTCAAAATTTTTAAACTTTGACTATAATTATATTAAATATTTTAAATAATTAAATTTTATAAAATATATATTTCAAATCTACTCTATTAGAGGTTTCTAAAATATATTTTTTTATATTTTTATCAATAATAAATTTTAAATAATCATTAGTCCAAGTTCAAAAAGTTTGACCCCAAAAAGTCAATAAAGGACAATATTTTTGGGACAGAGAGAATATTATATTATGGATTATTATTATTCCATGCACCGACAAACTTAACCCTAAACTCTTAAACTTAACTTCTAAACTTGAATCCTTAAACCCATATCTTATTCTAAACCTCAAACCCTAAACTGAACTAATTTACGAATTTTTCACTTTCGGTATATAGAATATTTTTCCATTATATTATTCAGTTGGCAACCTTCTTAAATCATGTTGAT
This sequence comes from Abelmoschus esculentus, assembly GCA_035048815.1. Taxonomy (NCBI): domain Eukaryota; kingdom Viridiplantae; phylum Streptophyta; class Magnoliopsida; order Malvales; family Malvaceae; genus Abelmoschus; species Abelmoschus esculentus. The sequence goes on along the minus strand of JAUCBN010000026.1, from coordinate 1,216,825 downwards.
GGAGAAGATGGTCAGAAATGAATGAACACATTAAGAGAAGCTGTACAGAGGTTGAGGATTGATAGGGTAGCATTTAGTTGGGTAGGGGGCCATTGAAATACCAATCATTCAACCAAGCTAACAAGTGGTTGTGTTGCATCTAAAAGAGACCTTTCATGTACATAGATGTACATACATTAATAACCATAAGTATCAGCTCAAGTTGCATAATTTTTTAGGTTTCCCAAGTTCTGTCATATTTTATTTAATCAGCAATGGAGGAAACATAGGGTAGGGGACATTGCCACACTAATTTCAGACAAGATTTCTTCCTTTCTCGCCTTTCGTTTTTCGAGTACGATACCTAAATGGTCACTAAACTAGTTTAAATGACTTTTTAGATCATCAAACTCTCAAAAATTATAAAATCATCTCAAAATGATCATTCAAGCTTATCAAAAAAACTATCACTAGTATGGACCGTTTTATAATCGTATAAAAATTTAATGATCATTTTATAATTTTTAAAAGTTAAATGACCAAAATATCATTTTTAGGACATTGTATAAGTGACATTGTAATTAGTTTACCCTATATAACTACATATAATTGAATCAATATAAATTTAAAATACTTAATTTTACTTTATTCTAACATAATTTTTTATTAAATAGAGAGATATTATATTTTTAAAGTAAAATAACGTCATTTAAACACATACAAGATAGGACAACATAATCATTATTGATCACTCAACTAATTAATGGATCTCGAAGTCTAATATACTTTAGATAAAAATTAACTTTACAATTTTAAAATAATTTAAACTTAATAAAATTTCTCTACTTTATAATTAAAAATAAATAAAAATGTATAAATAATAATATATTGACCTTTTCATTTAGATCTAAAATATCTTTTAGTCATAATAAGTACCAAAAGTATATTTTTATAAAATTAAACACTTAAAATATACTTTTTGTTTAAAATTATACCTAAAATATATATATTTTTGTCAAAAACGGATACCTAAAACATATATTTTTTTTATCAAAATAGGCACGTAATATATTATTTAACCAACATCAAACGACAACTGAAGATATCACTGATGTTCAACCCGTAATTTTTAAAAATAATAATCATTTCTTTAATCATTTGGGCTAGAAAACTCGTGCGGGTATAATTATCTTTGTATTTAACTTTATAGTATAATATAATTGTTAGGTAGCCCTACTTGGTCTATCATATCACAAATATATCTATTGTTCACATGACACTGATGTGTACTGTTCTGGACTTACCAAATTGGGGATTTGAGGAATGGACAGTTTTGGACTTTTATGGAATGTGTGAATATATTCAAATTTATATTAACTAAGGGTTATTACGTAAATAAAAATAGATTAATCTTAATTTAAAAGTTTTAAATTTAATTATTAAATTTTGTTAATCGATTAATTTAGGAGAAATTATATACGTATTTATTTCGGAATTCAGTGATTAAAATATCTAATTTAGGTAAGTCTCATCACATATTCATGAGATCAATCACTAAAAATTACTCATCTAATTAATTTTTCCATGTATTAATAAGTATTGTTTACCAATCAAATACTAGTATTTACTTTGGAACTCAGTTATTAAAATATCAAAATAAATTACTAAAACGTTAACACCTAAAAATTAAATAACTAAAAAATTAACGGTCGTTAAAGATTTAACGCTCGAAACGATCAAAATAATAACACACATTTTGGAAAAAAAATCTCCTTCAACAAATAATTATGCATTTTAAAACTTTTTAAAAATTGATAAATGGAAAATTTTATAACACCCCTATGTGATTTGTTCCTACAAGAGCTGCCTTCATGTTTGTAAAAACCTTGCAAAGACAGCATACACAAGGGTAGACCTGTTAACTCAGCATGTGAATTGATTAATCCGGATCGAATCAACTTAACTTTCTATTATCAAATCGGGTTAATTCGGGTTCGAGGTCAAGTTGAACACATTAGATTTTCAAGTTTGATCTACACAAGGGAAACAAGGGTGTAAAAGAATGATATGGATCATGTCTGTAGTTGGATGGATGGAGCACTCTGAGGATTCTGTCAAACATTCGGAACGGCGGACGGCGTTCCCGGAACTTGCGTCACAAGCAAACTTAGGCCTGAGATTGTTTAATCTCTAGTGTTGTCACTTAAAAGCTTGTGTGGCAAAAGTGAAACTAATCAAGAATCACATGTGGGTAGAGAATGTGTCAAGACAAACAACAGACACCAGACATCACTTAAGGTATGCTTGGTGGAATGGAAATAGAAATCACTCGAGTGTGTTTGGAAGGAAAGAAAATAAGAGAAACGATCGTTTCGGATCCGAATGAATAAAAACAAATAGATACAAACCGGAAAAGTATGTATTTTCTTAATTGACGGGACCAGAAAACGATTTTTTTAAAAAATGTATATTTTAAATTTTTTATCTCTATTTAACACATAAAATTAATAATTGACGGGGACTGTATATCCCTAAACCCCTTAAGTTCCGCCCATGACTGCATATACATATTTTTATATCCGTGTGTAATGTGTGTGTATGCATGCACGGACGGAGCCATGTTCAATATAGGAGGATCTAATTTTTTTGATATAATTACATTTAAGGTCCTTCTTAGTTTAAATAATTGTAAAACAATATTTTTGTCCCTCTCAAATTTTAGATATAAAAACTTAATAAACCTTTATCTTTTTCAATATTTGATCCTAACTCAAGGTAAGGGTATCTTAAAAGATATATTATTTTATAAAATCTTAAAAATTTTTAAGATATTAAAACATCTACGGTGTCCGGTGTTGTATGAGAAAAAGATAAACAATACAATATTAGTAAGAAAAATATTGTATATTCTAACTTAAGGTAAGGATAGGAAAAAGGAGATGCAAGGTGTATGAAAAATAAAAATTATCAGATGTATTTAACTTATTAATCATACTTAATCCGATTAATAAGGTTTATTTATATCAGAAAAACTTTTAAATAATTATTTATTTTTTATGTGTAAAAAAAATGAAATTCATCTTAGTTAAAAATGATATAAATAAACTTTATTGACTGTAATCGTGGATGACGTGATGAGACGTATTCATCTAATATTTTTTTATGAAGATAAAAAGATAATTGATTCAAGTCACGAATTTACACATTGAAAAGTAATAAAATTAAAATTAATAAAATAAAGGTTAAAGAGATATTTTTATCTCTGAGTTTGACCCAAAAAATCAATTTAGCCCATCACCAAAAGAGACCCTATTGGGACTTCTAGTTCACAAATCGTCTTAATTTGATATATTAATTGATATTGGTGTTAAAGTATTGGTGTGACAGTTAACGATATTGATATGATGGTATACAACATTGACATAATGGTTAACAATGATGACATGACAAATAGACTAAATTGATTATTTTGTTATAAAATTCAATTATTCAATTGCCTCTTTAATCACATAGACTCGCTTGAGTTGAGAGTATCATAATACTTTTTTGTTCAAACTGATATAATTTATAAATATTAAGGATTAAATTTATTAGATTCTCTTGAATTATGATCAAATTGATAGATAACATAAATTTTGACGACTAAAGTATTAATAAAAATATTAAAATAATAAATGAAAATCGATTTATAGGGGAGTATATTTGGTTAATTCGATCAGTGGCCGAATCGAATTAGTCATAATTGAATTAATCGAAATTTTTAAAATTTTAACCGTTAATCAAACCAAATTAGCTCTAACTGAATTAACCGAATCAAAATTATTTCGATTAATTTTGCCGATTTTTGAATTAACCAAAATTATTATAAAATGTGGGTAAATTACACAATAAATCACTAATTATAGTAAAATAATCTCTATATTCACTAAATTAACACTTTATGCTAATTTGGTAAAAGTTTAATGATTACTTTATAATATATTAAAAAGTTTCATGATCATTTCATATTTTTAAAAGTTTAATGATAAAAATAAATATATAAAAAAATTATTAATATTTAAGAATTTCAATTAATTCAACTAATTCAGTTAATTAAATGATTTCGAACCAAATTAATCGTTGATTGAATTTCTAAAAAAAGTAATCGTTAATCGAACTTATTAAAATTACCGATCGAATTAACCAAAAAAATTTAATTTAATAAGTTAGTTCAGTTAAAATCGAATAATACATACCCATATGTTAATTTATGAGCGAAGATTCTTTAAGTACTAATTTAAAATATCTAATAAAAATATTAATTGAAAAATAAAAATTCTTTAGATACTAATTTAAAAGAAAATATATAATTAAAGTACCAAATATATATTTAAACCAAAAGAAAAATATAAATAAATCAGAACGGTCAAACAAAACCCTAGAAATAAAAATCGAGAACAAGACACAAATCAAAGGCAATATACCTTCCGCCCCCAAATTATCTCTCTAGCCATATCTTTGCTTACAATCTCGTCGTTTACACGTTCAGAATCAACCTCAATTCTGAGGTAAAACCCAGTTATCTTTTGGGCCATTATTTCCCCTCTGATTGCTCTTTAATTTTCTATTTTACTCGATTTTTTTTTTTTTTAATTTCTAGACTCTTTTTGGACCAGATCTACGTTTTTTCCTGTTGTTAATTGTCTTTTTAAATTCAGTTTTGGCTGAGGTTATGGGTTTTTTCTCTTTGGCTTCAACTTTATTTGTGTTTGATGTGAGGAATTATTGTTTATTTATTGAATCTAATGTGCGTGTTTGCGTGTTTTTCTGCTAATTTTTTGGATATTATTTACATGTATGCTGTTTGAATTTGTGGGTTTGAGTTGAATTTTTTATTCTTTCACGTTCTTGAATCTTTCTAATACTTGGTTACTCTTGATTATCTGGTGCATTAGTTTCGGATGGGTCATTCGCAGTGGGATTTTGATTTCTTGTAGAAGATAATTTGCAGGTCAAAGTTTGGGATGTTTATTCATCTTTGAATTTGCCTATTTGGAAAGCTGAGCTATTTAGTGCTGAGGATTTATGAAACTGTTTTCCTTTCACTGTTGTTACTGATAGTTTTTCTATTTGCTTTTCATTTTCTTGAGAAATTGCTCAGAAGTAGGATCTTATTTACAAAACAATGAACGAATGTTTAGAATCTAGTGTTTATTCAAACATAAATTTTATGTATGAACGTAGTTTTGAACATTTTGCTGTTCATTAAGGTGAAATCTAAACATTTCAAAAATATGTTTATGTTTCTGTATCTAGACACCCTTTTTTGTTCTTTTTGTTTGTATAAGCAAGACATTGTAAAACCAACAATCAAATGCAAGTTGGTTGTCATCTGAATTTTGCTTTGATGATTGAAAAATGGAAATATGCCACTTTTCCTTTTGACTTGGTCTGATGATGAGCTTTTGTGCTGGTGTTTTACATTATGGTTGGCTTGATCCTCAAGATTGGTTCAGTTAGTAAGTCTTTGAAATGTTATACAATTGTCTTGGAGCCAGGTATTTATTTTGCTGATAATAATGGCGGGTCAAAGGAATAGCTATGGGAAGCGGACTCATTCTCAGTCTGACTATTCCGAGAATGGATCAAATAAGAGGAGAAATGCAGGTGATGACAGGGAACAATTTGTTATTCATTCAGATGATACTGTGTATCGCTATCTGTGCCCTGCAAGAAAGATAGGAAGCATTATTGGAAGGGCAGGGGATATTGTTAAGCAATTAAGGGCAGACACTAAATCGAAGATTAGAATTGGTGAGACGGTTCCTGGTTCTGAGGAGCGTGTGGTTACCATTTACAGCTCTAGTGATGAGAAAAATGCTCTTGAAGATGGGGACATTTTTGTTTCTTCTGCACAGGATGCTTTATTCCGGGTGCATGACAGAGTTGTTGCTGAAGATTTGCACAGTGATGAAGATTCAGAAGGCCACCAAATTACTGCTCGGCTTCTTGTATCTTCTGATCAGATTGGATGTGTTATAGGAAAGGGTGGACAAATCATTCAGAACATACGTAGTGAAACTGGTGCTCAGATTCGCATTCTTAAGAATGATTTACCTTCTTGTGCCTTGGGCTCAGATGAACTTGTACAGGTGATTTGACTATTTAATTGTTGTGGAAGTGTTTTAGATGTTTTTTTTTCTGATTTATTTCACAATCTCCTTTCACGCCATACATTGATGCGGGAAAAAGTTGTTTGTAGAAGTCTTAGTTTATTAAAAGCAGTAACGTATAGGACTCGGACTTTGTTGTCTTTGATTGCTTAAGTCAACAAATTCAGCATATAACTTTTCAGTCTTGAATTCTTCAGTTTATGAATTTTACTCTATATGATATATTTCTTTTCTCTCTTGATTTTTTTACTCTGTATTGTTTGTCACCTGTAACATTTATAATTATTATTATTATTATGATGATGATGTTCTCAGATGGTTTATTTACGTTTTTAATTTACCTATGGCTTTAGATATCCGGGGAAGCTGCTGTTGTGAAAAAGGCTCTGCATCAAATTGCATCGCGTCTTCATGAGAATCCTTCACGAACTCAGCACTTGCTTGCTTCTGCCGTGTCAAATACATATCCTGCTGGTGGTGCAATGCTTGGTTCAGCTGCTGGTGCCCAGATTGTAGGGTTAACTTCATTAGTTGGTCCATATGGACGATACGAAGGTGACACTGGAGAATGGCCACGCTCCATGTACTCAGCTCCAAGGAATGAGATGCCGAAAGAATTTTCTCTTCGTTTGGTTTGTCCAAGTGCTAATATTGGAGGCGTGATTGGCAAAGGTGGTTCCATAATCAATCAGATCAGGCAGGAATCAGGTGCAGCAATCAAAGTCGATAGCAGTAGCACAACTACTGATGGAGATGATTGCTTAATAACTATATCAGCCAACGAGGTCAGTTTGTAGTCTTTTCTATGTTTATATGTCTTGTGGAAGTATATGTCCTGTGCTAGATTTGATGGTTTTCCTAATTTTGTGCTGTGTTAGTTTTTTGAGGATACATTTTCACCTGCTATTGAAGCAGCTGCGCGGTTGCAACCTAGATGCAGTGAGAAGGTTGAGAGAGACTCTGGAATTATATCATTCACAACCCGCTTACTAGTGCCGGCCTCACATATTGGCTGCCTTATTGGTAAAGGTGGAGCTATTGTAAACGAGATGAGAAGGATTACAAAAGCTAATATCCGTATATTGTCAAAGGAAAACCTTCCAAAAATAGCATCTCAAGATGAAGTTATGGTTCAGGTTTAGTGCCATTGGTGTTTGTGTAGGATTTTATTAATTTCTGTATTTGTTGGTTATTTAATTAACTGGAGTGGAAAGTGAACATTGTTGATTTTTATGTATTATCAGATTTCTGGAGACCTTGATATTGCTAAGGATGCCCTGGTACAAGTAGCAACACGGTTAAGAGCAAATCTTTTTGAAAGGGAAGGTGCTGTTTCTGCATTAGTTCCAGTTTTGCCATATCTTCACGTGCCAACTGAAGGAACAGACAATTCAAGTTATGAAAGTAGAGAGGGCAAGAGGCATGGACGTCTGCGTACTTATTCTGGTGGTTATGGATCAAGTGATTTACCTTCTAGTGACAGCTATGGAAGTTTTGGTGGTCTCCAGGTATTTCTTTACTTTTACTGTTACGTTAGACAGATGAAGTGTAAACATTATAATTTGATCGACCTTGTTATCCCAGTTATCAAGTGAAAATGCTTTTGTGCCTTAATTTGTTCCCTTTCACATTTGTTTCTTATATCCCATTTCACATACATTGTTGCATCTACTTCTCTCTCGTGCGCTGATTAAAAAATAATTGTTATGCTTAATACTACTTGTAGATTGGAGGTAGTACCAGTGCCTATGGAGCTTATTCTTCAGGACGTAATGGTCCGTCTGGGTGAGAATAATTTCTTTCCTAACATTTTTGTTGGTTGTATTTCTGTCATGAATGTCTTTTAATGCCAGGAAAAATATTTGGAGATGAGGGAGTGATTGCTCTGTTATAAACATCACATTTGAATATTTGAACTACATGGCATAAAGTTTTCTTCGAGGGCACAATGCCAGTCTAATTTTTGTTCTTTCCCAAGCATGTCTTTCGGTACTTAGTTTTGATTAGGTTAGTACATGACCCTCTATTAGGATTCTTCAATGTTCATCATTAACTTCTGTTACCAGGTCATCAAGATTCAAGCCATAGCCCTGTTTCCTGGCACTAAAACTATGGTTACCAAAATTCTGTGAAATTGGTACGTGCAGATAAATTATAGCTTTCTAAGTATTCTTATGTCCATTTTTATAACTGGAAATTCTCTTATCTTGACCAGTACATACTAGTGTATAGCCTATCCAATCTCCCTGTTTACAGATCTGATGCTCTTTTCTCCCTTTGTTGCCTTTCCGATCCCATTAAAACAGCTGATTTATGAAGCCTGAAGCCATCCTACTGCCTACTTTGCTGAAGCCATCCTAAACCTGAAGACCAGATGAACCAGTGTTTGACATACTCATGCCCCACCCTGATGCAACTACCTAGAAGGACTAAATATATATGGTGACATTATTCTCTATGAAATTTGCCTTGTCATGACACCAAAAACACCAAGCTCTGTTATATTGCTCCCCAAGAACCTAGATAGCCGACATGGTTGTTGCAGACTTTTATTTCCTTATTTTGTTGTCATTTCTGCTTTATAGTTTGCATTTGTTTAGGGTTCTAAACCTTGTACCTTCTTCCATCCACTGGCAGTTGTACTGAGTGCTGAGTTTATTATCTGACACTTGTCTTCTTCATTTCCTTAATTTCACCGGTTGTCTCAATTTATGATTGAATCTTCTCCTCAGGTTACCTGGTTTACCCCAATATGTAGCAGTGAAGACATGTAATCTGGAAAACATGCATTTTCATTCAATTTTATTGGCTTATAAATCACCTTAACGGTCCTTGAGTGTTTGTAAAGCCCCTTAATCAATAAATCCTTTAGTATCCATTTATATCTAGGATAGCTTCTTGAAGACATGGCTACTCAAAAACTTGAAGAGATGCCAGTTGCTGGTAGTCATAATATCTTAAACTATGCTTGGTAGGAGGGGAAAAGGAAGTCAAGGGATGAACAGAACCTAGTTTTCCTGTGCATCCCTTTGTTTGGTAAGATGGAAATATGGCAAGTAAAATGAGTGTATTTGCAGTTTTGGAAAAGAAAATTTCTATTTCTATTAACCATTATGTTTCTTTATATTTTATCCTTTTTACCAAACACAAGAAAGGAAAAGCGACTTTCTTCCCCTTGTTACCTCACCATTTTTAAGTCTTTTTTCCATTCATGCCAAACATGGTGTTGATGGACCTAATATTGGCATCTAGTCATCAACCTTTACGGTTCCAATGGATTTCTTAATAAGCATGGGTATGGACTATGTGTTGTCTTCTACAATTGTGTAGGTTTTTGGATCATCTCCTGCACAAAGACCTCAAATGAAAAGTAAGTTTATTCTTTTTCTACTGGTTGCTTATAACTTGAGAGAATCAAGGAGCTCATTGAGGTGTTTGGAACAAACCAGTAAGTGATTTGCTTAATCTCCCTTATAGTGTTGTATATTCTTTTATCACTATGGTTGGACTGCTTAGCGATGGTACTCGGTTCGGATATGTGTTGGACCCTGGTATGTCCCTGACATGGTTAGTTTGATTTTTTCAAGTTAAGGGTCATATCCCCCTACCTTAACTATGTTTTGATGTGTTGGTCATGTGTGTTTCAAGAAAAATGAATCATCAGAGTAAGATAGCACTTATAATGTTATATAAGCAATTGATTTGGTGTGAGGTTCAGAATATCAGTGATATATCTTTTATCTAAAGCCATTTTATTTTTATTCTAAGCTTTTGGGGAAGAGGGACTCAAACCGGCTGGGTCGGAGAATGCATACGCTTTGCCTAAATGATGAGGTGCATGATATCTTCTATTGTTGCAGTAGTTTGCATTGTGTTCTTCTAATCTTCCTTACATTCAACCGATCACCTGATCTACTGCTAGTTACTAAAATAAACCTGTTATCGAGCTAAGTGTATGCATACATATACTGTTTTTAATGTTGATGGTTACTGTGTTCGAGTTCCGAGCTGCCATCACTTCTATAGTTCAATCTGTACCTTTTTTCTTTCTTTGTAAATGCATGCTGTTTTAACTGTTCTGTATTTACAATGGAGGTTTTAGGAGATATAAGTGACTGGACTTGCAGGTCCCGAGATTCGAATGTAACTTAAAGGATGGATCGAATGTATTGATCGAACGAACCCGGAGTTCGATGCAATCTCATCGCTCCTTGCGTTTGTCTTTTGGACAAAGCAAAAGAAGAACCCTTGGTGAAAGATGACATACAATGTCCTCTACTGAAACTGAAGTAGATGTAAGCAGGTATCAGAATTTTCCATAATATTTCACTGCAGAATCCCTTTAATGGTTTCTTTGAATTCTGTACAAAGTTTTGTTCTTTTTACAAATTTAAACGTATTAAAAGAATTATTTTTATTTAAAAATAAATTTTATATTGAGCGTAAATTAATAAAATAGATTTGATAATCTTACATCCTTCCTAGTAAATATGACTAATTAGGAAGAGTAAATTAAACTAAAATTTACACAATTTGATTGGAGAAATTGCCTAATATTGTGGTTAAAAATTTCAATCTATAGCGGGGTTCGATTTTTTATGACTTTATTTTATATATTTTTTTAAAATATAAAATTTATTTTATATTTATTGTACTTTTATGTTATTTATATCTAATAATTTTAAAAATTATTGTTTTTCGTTTTTGTTTTCAAATCCGTAATTATATTCGTATTAGTGCAACATAGGGTTTAGGTATTTACCTTAAGAAATTTAGAGTCTTATTCTACTAGATCAACTAATTATTGGTTAAATGAATTATAGCTCGATAGACAATATGTATAAAATTTTTCACAATTTTTTATTTAAATAAAATTTAAAATCTAAATATTTAATCTTAAATTCTTGAATCTTAAATTTTAATCTCGATGATGTATAGGAAAGGACTTATATGCCTAGACCTGTGGAGCAGTCCATACTTAGTTGACTGTCTACTCTTTACATATATGCGAATAGAACATTATGGAAATTACTTAAGTACATATTGATTTGTTTGAGTATGGAACACTTTTGTCTAACCAAAACTTAAAACATGACCCTTGTTCCTAAAAGAACATTAAAATGTTCAACAAAATGACACTAATTCTTCGCCTGCCTCGCTCTGATGCAACTTGTTCGGTTGTGGTCGAAGGAAAAAGATAACCATAACAGTCTCTCTCATCCAATTTGTTGACGTTTTAGGGTAAGTTTTGTGATATATAATTTACAACATAAACGTTGAATTTTACATTTTACATATTAAAACCCTAATTTAAAACATTGAACTAAAGTATTTTCCATTATAATTATATAAAAGGTTTGATTATGAAATCATATAAACATTACATATATTAACTATTTTCCACATCAAATTATTTTCTTTTAAATAATTTAAAAATAATTATAAGATAATATTTATTTATAAATATTTTATCTTTTTAATGATGCATATATTTTATGGATAAAATAATTAAATTTAATTTTTTAAAATAAATATTTTTTTACAGAAATCGCTCGTCGAATTCTGTATTTAATAAGAAAATTGTATAGGTTATAATTATAGTAATTAATTTACATTTTACTCGAACTATAGACATAATTGTGAATGTGAGGATTTGTATTTTGTAGGGTAAAAGAAAGTAAATTCAGTCACCTAACTCACAACTATATTCATTGGTGTCCGATTCATGAACAAATATATTCGTATCGCATCGAATTTTATTTGTGTTCCATGTGAAAAATGTAAGCCTTATTTTTTTTTTTTTTGATTTAGCTATAGTGATTACAGTAGTATTTATTTTAGAATACAGATTCAACTATTGGATATTGATCACTCAATCACTGTGCTGATATAACTAGTGCTCGAACTTGTGACCTCCAAAAATAACAATCGTTCTGTTTGTCGGTGAGTCTAGATGTTTCGTGTAACCTCATTCGTTATTCCCTTCTGAACAAAGAGTTTCTTTATAACCCAACCCCACCCTCCACCAAACCAAACCAATCAGCTTCTTCTTCGTCTGTTTTCTTCAGAAACCCCAACATTTTTTTCTTCCATAACTGACTTTATGCTGTTCCCTTTCTCCATTGGGAAACTTTCTTTCCTCGTCTTAAAACTTACATGTGAAAACCAGACAATGGTTTAGCAAAGGATAATTCGTCGATTTACTCTTTTTATCGTTATCGTCGTGTGAATCGTTTTAACCATTAAAACGGAATTCACATCAACGATATAGAGAGTTGTTTATCGATAAATCGTCTTCGACTAAATCGTTGTCTCGTTTTATCATGTTAGGTTTTCATCAAATAAATTAATGAGGTAAAATAGAAGGTTAGATACTTTAACACCTTTGTTTGGGTTGTATTTTGTTGAATGGTTGCTTTGTTTGGGTTGTATGTTATTAAAGTCACATAGTAATAATTATTCGGATTAATTAGATAAGATATTAGATTTTTCTAAATAAAATCAAATATTTAAATTTTGATTATTGTGAATGGATATTAAGTGAAGAGGGTAATTTTTATAATAAAATTTTATAATATTTGATTCGAATTATTTAACCAATAAATTATATAAAATAAAAAAATATAATATCAAAATTTCTCTTAATGTTTGACTGAATAATCATTTTGGTCTTTGTTTTTTGAAATACTTTAACCCTTAAAATTCTATTATGGTTTAAAATGATATTTTGTGAATAAAAACTACTAATCAACTGATGGTTAACAATTTGAAATGACTTGACAGATTGAAACGCCAATAGAAAATATAATTTTATAAAATTATTTTTTAATTGATATGTCATTCTATCAAGTCAACGTCTTTGTTTATACGATATTTTCATGCTAATATTCACTACCATGTAGATCTATCACGTTATTTTAAGTTATTCATCTTTAGTTGTGGATGAAAACTATTAATCAACTGATAATAAACAACTTGAAATAACTTGATATATTAAAACGTTAACAGAAAATATAAATTTATAAAATCATTTTTTGATTGATGCGTCTTTCTGTCAAGTTAATACATTTCTTTATTTGTTATGCCAATGTTCACTATCATGCAGGTTTATCACGTCATTTTAAGTTATTTCTCGACACTTGACTAATAATTTTTATTCTTAGAATGACCATTTTAATCTAAAATAAAATATTAAAAATTAATTTTTTAAAAAATATATAATTAACTATATAATTAAATATTAGAGATATTTTTTAAATATAATTTTTTACAGTTTTATTTTCAAGTTCATTATTCTTCCCGACTCATATATAAATATATGTGATTGCATTAGTTTACTATAATAAATTTAGTAATACTTTTATTTAAAACCCGTATCCACGAGAAATTATTATATGAACACGTTTTACCACTTAGGATATGGTTCCCAACTAATTAAATAAATATACATAATATATTTTTTCTATATCATATTTACACATAAACATTGTCTAAATCATCCAATTTAATGTCTTTAATTTAAAAAAGAAAAAAAATATTATCAAAGATTTCTTGTATCATCTTTCTCTTTGTTCTTTAAAATTTCCTAATTAATTATTTTTATAGATTTGAGGTTTATGATTTAAAGTTTAGGATTTAGGATTTAGGGTTTATGTTGTTTAAGGTTAAGGTTAGGGTTATAGTTATTATTTAGGTTTAGGGTTTAGGTTTAGGATTTAGGGTTAGGGTTAAGGGTTATGGTTATCATTTAGGGTTAGGGTTAAGGGTTATGGTTATTATTTAGGTTTAGGGTTTAGGGTTAGGGCTAAGAGTTAAGGTTAGGGTTAGGATTAAGGTTTAGACTTTAATGTTTAGGGTTAGGGTTTAGTGTTATTATTTAGGTTTAGGGTTTAGGGTTAGGATTAAGGGTTAAAGTTAGGGTTAGGATTATGGTTTAGAGTTTAATGTTTAGGGTTAGGGTTAGGGTTTAGAGTTAGTGTTTATGGTTTATAGTTTAAGGTTTAGGGTTAGGATTATGGTTTAATGTTTAGGGTTAGGGTTAAGATTTGGGGTTTGGGTTAGAGTTAGGGTTTAACGTTTAGGGTTAGGGTTAGGGGTTATAAAAAATTAATTAAAAAATTAAACAATAAAGAGAAAGACAAAATAAAATATCTTTGGTAATATTTTTTCATTTTTTAAATCAAATAGGATGATTTGGTTGATGCTCATATGTGAATATGATATGGAAAAAATATATTATGTGTCTTAATTTAATTAATTGAGACCATATCCTAGATAATGGAACGAGTCTATATAATAATTTCTCCATATCCACTGTGATTAGCTTGATTACTTCTATTTATTTTTAGGTCAATATTTAATGTACAAATAATATATACTTTTATACCACACCCTTGGAACTAAAGTTACTTTAATTAGAAATAAATTGATCGATGATTGTGTAGATAATTTATTTTATGTATTTTTATTTTTTTTATATATTTGAATTCATATAGTTTTATTTAACTATAGTTTTATAAAATTTACATATAATTAGGGTGTTACAGTGTCTATGCTCGAAAGAGGTGCGTGACCTACAACATAATTTGAGAGTTCAGAGGAGAACATCGAGGACGTTTGATCCTTTTTTGCTTGATAAATGAGAAATTATTAGATGAATCATATTTATCATATTATTCGTAGTCCAATCAATCTGGTCCGTTAATCTTAAAATAACTATCTAATAATTATTCACTCTTTAATTACATGTAAGAAAGAGGTGATGATTCACCTTGAAAAAAAATATGATTGACAAATTTAATTAGTTGAGATCACAGATGACATGATAAACAGGGTTCGTGTATTAATTTTTCCTGCCATGTTCTTTAATACTTTTATTATGAATGTTTTAGGCTCAGACATGAGCTAAATACTTTAATTGGGTTTATTATTTTTAAAATATTATATTTCGATTAATTTTTTAATGCTATAGATGTTTTCTTTATCTATTATGTTTATCATTCTTCATGTATAGTTATTGTAAGAGCTATCTAGAGAGTTCTTTAAACTATTGATTTGTAGTTTAATATTGAGAGAATTAGGTTATACAAACATGAACATTTAAATATTTGTTGCAGCATCTGCTTGTATTTGATCATTGCTATATTTACTTTTATTGTATTTAGTTTTGATAATCGTCATTAAATCAATATTTACTCATTAATTCTTAAGTACGATCATTTCGTATTTTTAATACACACAAAAAGAATTGTAAGATGATTTTTTATTACAAAAATTATAAGAATTTAAGTATATACAAAAATCATTATAAAATATACATAATTTATTACAGAAAATATAAGAAAAAATCTACGTACATATTTTCTTATCTTATATTCAAGATTATCAGTTAAACGATTTAACTTTTAGTCTATTTTTATTACAATATATACAAAAATGTTTATTGATTTTAGGAATTTATCGACTCAAGATAAAAAAAAAAAACTTGACTCAACTAGAAAATATCAAATAAAGTTTGAGTAGTAAAATAGAAATTCAAATAACTCGAAACTTTTAATAATTAATAAATTGATTTTTAAGTTTGAATTGAGTCCCTTAATTTTTTATTAATATATATATAATATGAAGAAATATACATCAATATAAAGATATATATATATGCATATTTTATATGATTAGAGAAAGTTGTTTAAATTGAAATCAAGTTATACTATAACATGATAAATAACTACAATTAAAATTGTATAAGAACTCGAAAATTCAATTCAATTCAAATTTAATAAACTCGAATAAAAAAAATTTAAATAAAGTTTGAGTCGTAAAATATGATGTATCAACTCGAATAATTCAAAATTTTTGACTCAACTCAATCAAACTTTCATCCCTATGGATTATCTCATACAAGTGGCGGAAACTTTTTGGTTCCACAAGCACCTTAATATCAGGGTGTATGGTTTTAGTTTAGGGTTTAAAGTTTAGGAGGTTTAGTGTAAATGTTTAGAATTAAGGGTTTAGGAGAATGTAATTGTGGATCGAGATTTTAACTTATAAACTTTAAATTTTAACCCCAAAACTCAAAATTCTATCAACCCCTAAATTCAAAACTATTATACTTACGCTCATAAACCCTAAACTCCAAAAAAATTTTAAAACCTAAAATTTAAGTGTTTGTATGAATAAAGTCCCACGAGCTATTGACATGAAATAATTACCCTTTAAATATTCATAATAAGATTTATATATAATACTCGACAACGGAAACAAAAAGTTTTGTCACTTGTTTTAGGGGTTAAGGTTAGATTTTAGATTTTAAAGATTAGAGATTTAAAATTTAGGATTTAAAAATTATTATAATATAGTTAGGGATTTATATTTTAATCTATAAACCCTAAATTATACTATAATTCTTAAAATTTAACTAATTCATTAATTCTAATCTATTAAACCTAAACTCCTAACCTCTAAACCCTAAAATCCAACCCTATACCATATAACTAAGGCTTTTGAAATATATTAACAAATTTGGACCATTCTTTGAGTTTCGCTGCAAAGAGTTTTAATTTAATGGCAGCCATGTGCTTGATTGATTTTCTTTATGATTTTTATTTTAAGCGGTAGTTATTAGTTAATGGAAGAAAATAATATAACCAATATTATTAAAAAATTAAATTAGGTATTGCGGATGCTCTCACTGCTGAATTATGGGTCATCTATGATGGTTTAAGACTTTCCTAGTTAAATGGCTATGCATCACTACAAGTTCAATTAGGTTGTTCTCAGGCGATTTCGTATATCAACGACCCCAAGGCAGAAAATAGTGGTCTTGTACTGGTCCGTGCGATCGCAAATCTTCGCCGACAAGCTTGGTTCCTTGAATTCATTTGGATTCCAAGAGAAACAAATAGACCTGCTGATTCTTTGGCTAAGCATATCTCATATTCTCAAGTTGAGTTGACTCATTACGAGCAACCCCACACTACATTATTAATCTGCTTTCTAGAGATGTTAATGACCCTCCTTATTGTAAAGCTAGCCATAATTAAAATTTAAGTTTAATATTACTCTTTTTATTCAAAAAAAATTAAATTAGGTTTTTAATAGTTCAATTAATTTAAAAATTTTAATAGTTACTGGATTGATTTTCGAGTTTGAGTAGAACCCTCAATTTTTCTGATATACATAATGATAGTAAAATATGAAGAAAAATATGTCACATATAAAAAATATATACATATATATATATATATATCTTTTATGATTAAAGAAATTCAATTAAACTAGGATCAAATTTTACTATAATACGATAAATAATTATAATTGAATTTGTATAGGAATTCAAAAACTCAAATCGACTTGAACTTGACTCGAATTTCATAAACTCGAACCAAATCGAAAAAATTCAAATAAAGTTTGGGTTGTAAAATATAACAAGTCAACTCAAATAACTCAAAATTTTTTAATCCTAATTGATTGAACACTCACCCTAATTAAATAGACATATATTAATCAGAGTTAAAATTCGACTCAAATTTAAAAATTATTTGCTAATTAAATTTCCTTTTACAACTGACCAACTAAGGAAATAACAACGAAACAAAAATAAACCAAACATAACAAAATAACATAAACCACCTTCAGAACAGAACACATGCAACAAAGACAGGCAACAAATCTTACAACTTCAAGCTTTCAACTTCAGATTATGTACCAGAAAATGACAACATTTTCAAAGGAAATCCGGTAAGAAACGACGAAACCAACTCATTGTTTGGAATTTGGAATTCCTCTATATAATTTCGAGTTTTTTCGAGTCTCAAACTCATCAAATATTTCATTTAGTTTGTTTATGATCGAAGAAGATGAAGTTTGGGAAGGAATTTTCAGTTCAGATGGTGCAAGAATGGCAGGAAGCATACATGGATTACGCCAAACTGAAATCAATGTTGAAAGACAGATTAATATATTTCAAACAACAAGACAAGCCACAATCGACAATGGAAATGGCTGCAACAACAACATCAGAAGGAAAAATGAGGAGAAGTGCATCGCTTTATAGGGCGTTTAGTGGACTCACAAATCGATATAAATCGGTTTCTTCGATGAAGAGCCATGAAGATGAAGTTATATTAGTTCAAGAAGGAGGGGTTGAAGGGCTTTACCAGACAATGCTTCTGAGGTCAGGTGAAGAAGGTGGTGAGTTTGAGATGCTTTTCTTTAGGAGACTTGATGATGAGTTCAATAAGGTTCTTAGATTTTATAAGAAAAAAGTCGAAGAAGTTACGGTGGAAGCCGATGAGTTGAGCAAGCAAATGAATGCTTTGATTGCTCTGAGGATTAAGGTTGATAATCCAGTTGTTGGAGGAACTGATATGGTTCATCTTTCTGATCATGACCCTTCTTCACATTCTTCATCAGTGGCTCATCCCATCCATGGAGGAAAGCATGGTAAGGATTAAGGATGATAATACAATTTTGCTTTATGTTGAAAGAATCCCAAGTTTTCTGACGTTTTGAATCTGTTTTCCTATATGCAGGAAGGACTCCAATGGATGTTATCCAAGAGGTAGAGATCAACAATGAGGGAATTGCAGGAGAAGAAATGAAGAAAGCTGATGATACACATTTTAGACCAGCTCCATTAAATGTCTTGGATCATGTAAAGATCAATGTGGAGCTTGAAACTCCTATATCAATCCTAAGAAGTGTAATCAAAAGTTCGAAATCGGATTTGTCATTTGGCAGGCAAGAACTGAGGACTGCAGAGGAAAAAATCTCTCAAGCTTTTGTTGAATTCCATAGAAAGCTTAGGCTTTTGAAGAGCTACTGGTATCAATTCTTCTTCCTTTGTTCATTGGAAACTATAAACAAATGAAAATATAATCTATTCTTATGGTTAATCATCTGTGTATTTGATTTATCAGCTTCTTGAATCAGTTGGCATTTTCCAAGATCATGAAGAAATATGACAAGGTCTAATCCTTTTTCACTTTCTTATATTGCAATCTGCCAAAAATGAGCAAGTATCATGGCTAAATTGTTCTGATTTTCTGGTTCATCCTAGTGCAGGTCACAACACGAAATGCATCAAAAACTTATATGGAAATGGTGGACAAATCTTATCTTGGTAGCTCTGTTGAGGTTAGAAATGTCTAATAAGAACATGTTTATGTCGGTTCGATTGAATTTTGTTTTGTCACTAAATTTGCTCCATTCCTTGACAGGTTACCAAGCTTTTGGAAAAGGTTGAGAAGACTTATGTTAAACACTTTGCTAATGGAAATCATAGAAAGGGACTAAAAACTCTAAGGCCACAAGCTAAGAAAGAAAGACACAGAATTACATTTCTCTATGGTAAAGAGTTTGCCTCATTTCAAAACATCTTTCCAGAACAAATTCTTACAGATTATATCAGTTTATCTAACTGTTTGTAATCATCTTTGCATCTCATTTGTTTATATCATCTCTTACTTTCAGGCTTCTTTTCTGGTTGCTCCATTGCACTTATAGTAGCAATTATTGTGAATATACATGCTAGAAATAT
Source organism: Abelmoschus esculentus (assembly GCA_035048815.1). NCBI lineage: Eukaryota > Viridiplantae > Streptophyta > Magnoliopsida > Malvales > Malvaceae > Abelmoschus > Abelmoschus esculentus. The sequence continues at coordinate 1,197,154 of JAUCBN010000026.1, read as the reverse complement.
TCTTAAGAGTCAGGGAAAAGAGAGATACATGGTCAACATATTTCCTCTTTACAGGTACGAGTCCTTTTTTATTGAAGTATCTGTTTTCGACTCATTTTTGAGTAACACAGGGTAAAGCCACTTAAATATTCTGATTTCTCCCCTTCATTCTTGGACTTAAAGACTCATTTTTTTGCAGCCTGTTTGGTTATATTGCCTTGCATATGCTCACTTATGCTGCAAATGTATACTTTTGGAAGCGTTATCGAATCAACTTTTCGTTCATATTCGGTTTTAAGCAAGGAACAGAGTTGGGGTATAGGGAAGTACTACTTCTTAGCAGCGGTCTTTCACTTCTTGCATTAGCCGGTGCTATTTCACATTTGGATATGGATATGGACCCTAGAACTAACAGCTTCAGAACTTTAACAGAACTAATTCCCATGTTCTTGCTCCTTGTAAGTCATATATAGAACACATTCTTTTTTTTCCTTTAGTTTCTTTCTATGAGTTTGAGACTTGTGTCCAATGCATATGTTGCTCACTGGTTTTCCTACTGAGCAGGTTGTCCTTTCAATAACATTCTGCCCTTTCAATATCATATACCGTTCAAGTCGATTCTTTCTTATCAGATGCGCATTTCACTGTGTTTGTGCTCCACTTTACAAGGTAACAAGCCTTCGTATAAAACGATTATCCTATAAGAATTATTATTCTATAACCAGCAGTGTGGAGTTCTTTAATTATACAAGTGGTGCAATAAGAAAGATATTAATCTACATATTCCGTCTTGTAGGTCACTCTGCCAGACTTTTTCTTGGCAGATCAGCTTACTAGCCAGGTTAGATATTCGAGCCAACCTATATTGTTCCGACTCTTCATTTTTCTTGAAATATATGTATCATATACCCTTGTTCGATACGTATTTGGACATGGGCACCGGGACCCTAAAACACACATGTAGCTTCAACCTGGTTTATTTTCTGATAAAATCCATTGATACTTCATACATTACCAGGTTCAAGCCATTAGAAGTTTGGAATTCTACATTTGCTACTATGGTTGGGGAAACTTTCGAGAGAGATCGAATACCTGTGAGAAAAGTGAAGTTTATAACTCACTTTACATAATCGTTGCCATTATTCCGTATTGGATCCGTTTCCTTCAGGTAAATCGAAACTCTTTTGTTTCGATGTAAATGTGGATACGAGTATGGAGATATAATCGTTCCCGGTTTTCATTAACGCTTTGTCTTATATCTTTGCTAGTGTCTTAGACGTTTGTATGAAGAAAAAGATAATGCACATGGTATCAATGGTCTAAAATACATGTCAACAATAGTTGCCGTTGCCGCTCGATCAATTTACCAACACCAGGATGAGAAAACTACAACTTGGCTGGTGTTGGCAGCTGCAACTTCCGGCATTGCGACGATGGCTAGCTTATACTGGGACCTTGTCATCGATTGGGGTCTTCTTAACCGGAATTCAATCAACCCTTGGCTCCGGGATAAGCTTGCTGTACCTCACAAAGGGGTGTACTATGCAGCCATGGTAAGAGTTTGTGTTACTCATTTTGAAATCAATGACTTCATGTCACTTGTTTCTCCAACAATGGTCTAGGGTCATCCATCGTATCGGATTGCTTATTTCGATCGATTTTGAAACACTTTTGTAATTGCATCCTCATACTGATGTAAATTTGCAGGTGTTGAACTGTGTACTGAGACTTGCTTGGATGCAGCAAGTGTTAGGCATTCAAACAGTGCCGTTCCTGCATAAGAATGCCTTGGTTGCAGTAGTGGCTAGCTTGGAGATCGTTCGCCGTGGCATTTGGAATTTCTTCAGGTACTTTTCAATCTCTCTGCAGCTAGGTGTACCAGTTCTTAATGTTACTTGGATTCGGGTTCGGATATCGAATTCGACATGTTTGACATGAACATGTAGAACAACATCAGTAGCATTACATGGATCTACCTTTACTTGAAAGTTACTTTTCAGCATGTAATTTTTACACCTGCAAACTATGTTATTTGAATTCGAATTTGAGTGTCGGAATCGGATATGTTTCATTTTTCTTTCGAATCCCGAAACATGACACATGAACAAACCAGACTCATTCTTCCTTTGTTTTATGAACTGATCAGGTTGGAGAATGAGCATTTGAACAATGTTGGAAAGTACAGAGCCTTCAAATCAGTCCCCTTGCCTTTTTACTATGATAACAATGGAGATAAGAGCATATAATACTCATTCAAATCTATTAGAAATTTTTGTGAGTTTTGATTTATTATTATTATTACAATTGTGCAAGTTTAATTATATATTTTTTATTGTAAATGAAGAAAATCAAATGAAAAAATAAATTAAATTTATTCTATAGTAATTTGATTATAACGATTATTTTTATCACGAAAAATTTCACATGATTTTTAAATTATACAAAGATCATTATATTTAGATCTTCGAACATTAATATATGTCTTCTTAAATCATATAGAAATAATTGTTTTGCACGAGGGTAACTAAAAATGTATTTGGCTTAAGACATTCAATATATTCATAATCAGCGGCGGATCTATGTGGAAGGGAGGGTGGACTCGTGTCCGCCCTAAACTTTTTAAAGTTATATATTTGACTTTGATTTTTAAAATTTTTATGAATTAGTCCTTAAATTTTTGACTTTTTTATAATTGTGCCCTCCCTAAAAAATATTTTGACCTGTGTCGATCCTCACAAATATATTTGGATCCGTCACTGTTCATAATATATGTGATTTATTTTCACAAGACAAGATACAAGTTATCTTGTATTAAGATAATGCAAAATTTATATCTTAATCATAAGGTGAATATACCAAAGATGACCAAATGAAACATATTATTCTAAAGTTTTATCCTTTATGATCTTTTAAAAATAGTATTCAATATTGAATTATAAAGATTTAAAGATCTTAAGTGATGTTTTCATGAGCAGTAATCAATACATGTTGTACTGTTTTTCTCTTAACCGAGATTTTGTATAACTCCTCGATTTCGATTTGGATCTGAAGTATTATATTCGGGTCTTTCAAAATTTATCTATCAAACTTCTTTCATTTATAATCATAATTTGTTTTTTTTTCTCAAAACGTCGGTATCCTTAAATTCAAAGAAATAAATAAGCATTTAAAATAAGTTTACAAAACAAGACTTTGAGTTAAAATACCGTACATCAAATTAAATATAATAATTAAAATAGAGTTATAAGCTCGATTGTGGTAAGATCTTATGAAAATATTTAGTTCAAACTAAAATATTGAGTATTGTACTCTGGAGCTAGTTTGATTCTAGGAAGTCCTTCTCGATGTATTCTTTCGAAGATAACCTGTCAAGTTGTCAACCACTCAACCTGCGCATGAAAATAACTCACAATTTCGCACACTGGATTAACAAAATTCAACGGTATATTTTTACTCTATCATAATTTATAAATATCATAAAACAAGTATGCATGATAACATAATTAAGAACGTATAGATAAGGCTTCATAATCTAAAATCATCTTCTAACTTATCCTAATTAGAGTAATATTGTCTCAAGGCATCATTAAATCAAAAGAAGTCTCACGTGATACAACTAGTTTCATCATCAAGTTACACAGTTCGTCGAGTTACTTAACTAACACAACCCATCAAATTAAAACATATTGTACCACGATCACTCAATCCTAGGGTATAAAATTATCATTTATCATCCATAATCATACATAAACAACCATAAATCATCTATATATATTGGCCAATGAGGCCCTACATTACAGGTGATCACACAATCATCGGATTACCATTATCGTATAGTTGTTGGGTTGTTTGGTTAACTGGATCATATTTGTATCATCATAATTACAGATATGTCCTAAACATACTTGAAATACAATAGCCTCAAGTAGTCTTTGCTTGAGGTCAATCGAGCTCATTCAACATATCAAGTTATTTTTTTATCTAGTTCATCGTAGCCACGAAACCTTTTTTATCGCAACTAGATCACTCAGCTCATGAGACATTGAATGTACTTAATCGTAGCCTAAAGTTCATATCCCCTTAAATAAATATAATTGCACTGACTCTAAAATATTTAGATTTCTTTACTATAACATACAAGATATCATATGCTCTCCGAACATTCATACATCTCTCTTAAAGGTAAGAGATACCAAGTTAAACCATTACAAATGCCAAAGCATAATTCTATTATAATTATTCAATTCATATCTTTCTGGGTCATTATATAATATTTTCATTAATTTAGCTCATTATTCAAGGCGACTAAACTTTATAGGTTTCTTCAACATATAACAAGGACCATAATTATCAAACGTCATTAATTGATCTATCAAAGATCCCTATGGATTACTAATACAACCAAATCATCTAATAATTATCTATTATTAATCATTATTTCTCATGCGAGGTTTAATCTAGATTCCTCATTTTTACAATTCAATTTATACCTTCGGAGATCCATTACTCTCTATCTTTAATTCTAGATAGTTATCGTGCAAGTAGGTGCAAGTGTACACATTTCAAGTTATAGTATAGATAGTTATCGTCTCCATAGGGATCGGTGCTTCTTCCGGAATCTAATTTCTTGTCCTGAAAATAAAGACACAAATAGTTTATAGAATCGATATTTAATTGAAATTAAATAATAAAATAAACAATTAAATAAATTGGAGTAATCAATGAGAGAGATTAGACTCGGTTATCCTGAATTATGGAATGATGGACGAATGAATTCTTCCTTGCAAGTGGGTGCTCGCAGCACTTAATTGTTCCGACAATTGAGATTAGTCAGATTGCCTAGTCAGTTCATCCGAATGCTTAGGCAATTGCAACTGGGGGAATTCCTCGGACAATTTGAGCGACTATCCTCAAGGTTCGGCAAAGCGTTCTTTAGTGGTCCCCGTTATTCCTAACCTGAGACTCTGTTAATTGCACAACCATTGATGATACATCCCTGCGTTAATCAAAGGTGTACAACAACTATCTTGCGCTTCTATTAGCCGTTGAAATCCTGCACTTATCCCTAAGCCGATTTAGTTCTCACGCACTTGGATCGAACCATGCCTATTCGTTTCGTAAATCTAATTCTCTCGAATCTAGATAAATGAATCGTTTATCGAGGTCCTTTTCCAATTCTCTCGCAAACCAAATAAGCACCAAAAATAGACAAACCTTAATTAAGAACACTCAGCATACTTAGATAGAATTCAATGAAATCAAACCATAAAACAAAATAACCTAAGCCAACTTTAAGTTAGTTTATGGCTGGGCAAAATATCCAAAAAGTAAATCCTCTCATCACTCGAAAATAACAAGAAAAATACAATAGAAATCGGTAGTCTCCTTCTTTACTCTCTCCCATGATCGCCTTACTTTGCTAGTTAGACGACATCCTCTTTTTAATGTTTTTCTTCGGTTGACTTAGGTGATGGAATAAACTTGAATTGGAAATAATTATAAAAGAATATTTTTATTCTCATTTGATTCCAATAAAGTCTTTTCATATTTGCTTTAATCTCCAACTCTTTCCATTTACTCCCATTTAGGGGTGTGCACTCGATTCGGTTAATTCGGTTAACTAACTGAACCGAAATTATTTCGGTTAATTGGGTTGGTTAATTTTTGGTAAATTCGGTTAACGATTAATTTTTTTGATAATTTTATTATCGATTAATTCGGTTCGAAATCGGTTAATTAACTGAATTAACTAAATTAACCGAAATTATATATATTAAATATTATATATATTATATTTATTTATTTTTAGTCATTTAACTTTTAAAATATTATAAAATGTTCATTAATTTTTTTCATATTATAAAATGACCACTAAATTTTGTATTAAATTAGTATAAAATAAAATTTTAGTGACTAAAAAATTATTTTAGTTTAATTTAGTGACCTATTAGGTAATTTAACCAAAATTTATAATAATTTTTGGTTAATTCGGTTATTTCAGCTAATAACCGAAATAATTTCGGTTCGGTTAAAGTTAAAATTTTAAAAATTTCGGTTAATTCAATTTTGGTTAATTCAGTTCTGATGAGCACTCAAAAGTCCTCATTTTCATATCATTTCCCCACTCGTTTACTGCCAATAAAGACAGAGTTAAAGGCGATAATAGGATATTTCTGATTGTTTTCCATATCTCAGCATTCGAGCACTAACTTTATGAAATTATCTACTTTTTGGTATAAAACATATACGTTTGATAGTTTTCTTTCTTAGACAGGAAACTAGATCACAGAGAGGGCCAAAGAAGAAAATAGATGCTGAATTACAGACGAAGCACCCGCCACGACAGCATTCTGGAGGCTTCCGCAGCAGCGTAAAAGATAACAATTGGTGCTCAACAGAAAGAGAAAAAGATACCGAACTCAACGCACAAAGAGCAAAAGAAAGAAGAAAACTCAGTTAGGAGGTCAAGCCCAAATCAAAGCCAACAACGAGAAAGAAGAGATATTTTAGAAAATAAGATTAAATTAATATAGTTTAATTAGGAATTAGATTTCTTTCCCGTTTAGAACTCTTTCCTTGCATGGAAAGATCAACTTAGGGCTTGGCCTATATAAAACACTTATTAGATCTAGGTTTAGTGTGAGGTTGAGACGGATTCTCACATTATTATACCTTTAACTGCCGCCTCCATCATGTTTTAAGTCTTTCGGAGGTTTAGATTGTTTGTGGAGTAGTCGGAGATGAAGGTTATGTTATGTTTGATATTTATTAATGCAAAACCATATTTCATAGTTTATTCTCTCTTAATAGTTACTCTTCTTGCATATGAGCTCGAAAGATAAGTATATGAGAAAAACTCACTTGCCTAGTATCGGGAGATGTAGGTTCATGAAACGAGGGAATACGGTCTTTGCTCAAGGGCATTGACTAATCCGTCAAGGATTTCAGCGACTAATAGGACGCATGTGTTTGGTTGTTGTCCGCCCTTGATTCACGCTGGGAGGTATCATCAAGACGTGGGTTTCAACAGTTCTCTTCGCTTAGGGATAAGGAAGAAGACATACAAGGATGCTTTATCGAATTATGGAATATTGAATTGTCAACCAGGCATAACCCCGCCTAGGCAGCTGCATCGACCCTTTGTGCGATCCGCCGAGGCGGTAGTTCAACCATTGCATTAATAAGTGGATACTTAATATAACTGGATTCTCCTCTACAAAGCACTCAATTTAGCCTCGTCTTTATCTTATTATTTCGTTAATTAATTTTATGTTTTTATAATTGCCTTAGTTATAATTCACACTTTCAAATTACTTGTGTTTTTTAGTTTCTTTAGTGCAGTCTTAAGAAGTAGCAAAGTTGACCCAGTATCGGACTCCATAGCCTCCATCAGGTTCGGCCACCGACCGAATTAACCGAATGCTCATCCCTACTCCCGTTGACCTTATCTCCACTAATTTCTTGCCCATTCTGTAGCTCCTCATCAAGGAAGGAATCCTACAAACATAAAAATACACCGAAGCAGTATCCTTTCATTAATTAGAGTTTGATATATCATTTATTTTTTATACCTATAAATAAATGATTTGATAAAAATATTATACATAATTTTAGTATAAATAATAATTATAAATCTCTTTTCTTTCGTCTTTTTGTTCGTATTCATGTTCTTTTACTTCATTTACGACATTTTTTATTTATTTATTTTCTTTTGTTATGTGATTCTCTTTACAAAATTATTTTTAAATTTTGATTTTCATTCTTAAATTTTGATCACCAACATCAACCTATTTTAGACCCACATCAGACATTCTTTATGTACATTTTTAGAACACAATGTAAATTCTGTTGATACAAAAATTTTAAAATTTTAAATAAAAATTTTAACACGTTAACGAGTGACGATAATGATATAAAAAAGATTAATTATAAATAAAAATAATAAAATTACGTGTAAAATCCGAGTAGAAAAATCCACGAGCAAAGAATTAGAATTTTTATTATATCGAAAGAAAAAATTATAAGAATATATTGTATATTATATTTTTCTTGTTGTGTTATAGTTTAATTATAATATATCTCACGATTTTAAAAATTCTGAAGCAGTATAAATACTACAATCTGACAAAGGTGAAATTAATAGGAATCCATAGTCTCCACCAGGTTCGAACACCGATCGAATTAACCGAATGCTCACCCCTACTCCCGTAGACCTTATCTCCACTAATTTCTTGCTCATTCTGTAGCTCCTCATCAAGGAAGGAATCCTGCAAACATAGAAATACACCGAAGCAGTATCCTTTTCCACGAATATTAACCAAAACACGAAATAAATATGACAACCAAGAAAATTATGTAAATATGTATGAATAACTAATAATATAATTGATAATATGCTTAAGTCTAACAATAATGTGAGTAAAAACAGTAATAAAAATAGTACTTTTGAATACTCATCAAGAACCCTAGAACATAAACTCAAATTTCTTGAACAAGCTGTTCAATGAATATCATTACTCTTATACGGTTATTAGTACACCTTTCTTGGGTACCAATACTATTTCTCGAGTACTAATACTCAAATTAAGTTTGAAATAATTTGCATCAACAACATATCGATACGCCTACCTTTATATTGATACCCAATATCGTTACATGAAATCTCTAATCCCAACACTCACCATTACATACTAGTACATGAAAGCTTTTATTAAGCAATAAAACAATGGTACTGATATGTCTCTAGCATATCGGAACATAAAAACGTTACTATAATTCCAATTAAGCAAGGAGTACCCGTACGTAACTAGCAATATTGATACTCCCCTCACAATTCATCTTTTTCATTACACAGGTATATTGATACTAGTATAAAAATTAAGGGTAAATATGTGAACTTTGAAAAATTTAGGGTAAAACTTTAAAAAGTTTTGACTTATTTTATAAAATTGTCCCTAAATTTTTAATTTTTACAAAATGGTCACTAATTTCAAAATCTTAGGGTTTTAAGGTGGATTTCAAAATTAATTTTACAAAATTCTAATATATATTAATTAAGTATTTTATAATATTTTCCATAATTTATTCTGATTAAAAATTAATTTTTAAGTATTTAATCCCGAACTAGGCTAAACCGATAAAATCTGTCCACTAGAACTCTAAACCGACCTTTAAACTTTTAGGCTCAAATTTGGGGTGTTACAGAAGAGATAACTTCATAGAATTTTAAATACCACTGTCGGGAGGCTTGTTTCAATCCATATATGGATTTCTTTAACTTGCAAACTAAGTGATCACCATCACTAGAGTAAAATCCTTCAGGTTGTTTCATGTATACCTCTTCCTCTAGATCACCATTAAGAAAGGCAGTTTTCACATCCATCTGTTGTAACTCAAGGTCAAATTGAGCTACTAGTGCTAACAAAATGCGCAAGGAATCTTTCTTAGATACTGGACTAAAAGTCTTAGTGTAATCGATTCCTTCTCGCTGAGTGAATCCTTTAGCAACGAAACTTGCTTTATATCTTTCTATGTTGCCTTTTGAGTCTCTTTTGGTTTTAAATACTCATTTACATCCAATGGATTTTACACCATCAGGCAACGGTACAAGATCCTAAACTTCGTTGCTCTTCATAGAATTCATCTCATCCTTCATAGCATCATACCATAATTGTGACTCATTGCAGCTCATGGCACAAGAAAATGACTCAGGATCATTTTCAGCTCCAACATTATAGTCAGATTCTTGTAAATACACAAAATAATCACTAGAAATTGTTGATTTTCTTTCTCTAATAGATCTTCTTAATGTTGAACCAACATTCTCTTGCGGATCATGTTGTTCAACTGGTTGTTCAATAATTTCTGGAATTTTTTGAACAACTTGATCTATTGGAGTGTTTTCAGCAGCTTGTGGAACTTCATTGATTGGTTGTTCAACACCCGATTGAGCTTGAGGGGCATTATATATGATAACCAATTTCTCACTTGAAGTTGATGGTTGATCTACGGGTATTGAATCCCAAGACAGATCACTCCCACTGATTGAGTCATTCTCAAGAAATTTTGCATTTCTTGATTCCACGATTCTAGTGTTATTAGATGGACAATAGAATCTGTAACCTTTGGACTTTTTGGCATATCCAATAAAATACCCACTAATAGTCATTGGGTCTAGTTTCTTTTCTTGAGGGTTATAAATTCTCACTTTAGACGGGCATCCTCATACGCGTATATGTCGCAAACTCGGTTTCCAACCTTTGAATAACTTAAAAGGTGTCTTTGAGACAGCCTTGGTTGGAACACGGTTTAATATATACACAACCGTCTTGAGAGCATCAACCCATAAAGACTTAGGTAGCTCAGAGCTACTAAGCATACTTCGCACCATATCCATTAAAGTTCGGTTTCTTCTTTCTGCAACACCATTCTGATCAGGCGAGCCTGGCATGGTGTATTGGGCAACTATATCGTTGTCTTGAAGAAACTTCGCAAATGGACCATGTGCTTGTCCATCTTCTGTGTATCTACCATAATACTCACCACCTCTATCTGTTCTCACAATCTTTATTTGCTTACCGTATTGTTTCTCTACTTTAGCCTTGAAAACTTTAAAGGCTTCTAACGCTTCACTTTTATGATGAAGCATGTAAAGATACATATATCGTGAGTAATCATCTACGAAAGTGATGAAATATTTCTGACCTTGTACATCCATATCTAGGTAACAAATATCAAAATGGATGATTTCCAATATGGTCGAACTCCTCTTGGCACCTTTCTTTGACTTGTTAGTCTGCTTACCCTTAATATAGTCTACACAAGTATCAAAATCAATAAAATCTAAGGTATTGAGTACCCCATCATTTACTAATCTTTTAATCCTTTCAATGGAGATCTGATCTAATCTCTGATGCCATAAAGTAGATGAATCTTTATTTATAACACATCGCTTAGTACCAGTTTGAATGTGCATAACATTATGAGTGACATTATTTTGTAAATCAATAGAGTAAAGACCATCGCATAAAATTTCATTTCCAATAATTTCAGATTTATAAAATAAACTGAAACCAATATTCAAGAAATTAAAACAATACCCCAAGGGTACATGTCTTGAAACAAAAATCAAATTTCTTGAAAAACTAGGAATATAAAAGGTCTTTTCTAAAATTAAAACAAAGCCACTACTCAGTACTAATTCACAAGTCCCAATAGCTTCCACATGCGATTGCATCTTGTTTTGTAAATAGATGTATCGCTCAACTCCCACTGGTTCCCTCAGGTTTTTTAATCCCTGTAAGGAATTTGAGACATGGATTGTAGAACCAGAATCAATCCACCATGTGTTATAATTAACATCAACCATATTTGACTCAAAGTAAACTAGTGAGATTGATTTACCTTTCTTTTCAAGCCAGCCCTTATACTTGACACAATCCTTCTCCATGTGTCCCTTCTTTTTACAAAAGAAACACATGGACTCTTTCTTGATGTTAGCTTGGGGTTGCATTTTAGCTTTCCCCTTTTGCTTGGCTTGGGTTGATTTCTTTCCTTGAGTAACCGGCAGTGCACTCGCTCCCATCTCTAGTACGAGTCTACCCTCTTCTTGATCACACATGGTCAAAAGATCATCAATAGACTATTTATCTTTATGTGTGTTATAAGAGATCTTAAATGACCCATATTAGGGAGGAAGAGTGTTCAATATATAGTGCACTAGAAAAGATTTAGACATTTCAACCTCAAGTGCCTTAAGTCGAGCTGCCAAATCACGCATCTTATTGATGTGATCACGCACACCTCTCACCGTAGTGGGCCTTAGAGATGTGAACTTCATAATTAAAGTGTTGGATAATGATTTTTGAGAAATCTGAAACTGTTTCTCTATAGCCTTTAATAGCTCTTGGACACTCTCATAATGCTCAATCGAGCCACGAACATCAGCAGGTACCTTACTCTTAATGTACATAATAGTTAAGCGATTGGATCGCTCCCATTTTTCATATAGAGCAAGACCAGCCTGATTGTTGGTGTCACTTATATGTGGTTCAGATTTCCTTATAGCATAATCAATATCTATACACTCTAATTGAAGAAAAATGTCTTCCTTCCAGAACTTAAAGTTCTTACTAGTTAATTCAGGGATATCTACTCTATTATCAGAGATATTCATAGGTAATAATGCTGCAAAATAAATTGACATACATGCTTAATATAAATTTGAGGCATAACATAAGCTATAATTTACCAATGTAAATTATAGAAATAATGAATCTAGTGACATAAAAATTACATGTGGGTTAAATTTTTAATTTAATTAGATTCATTTTGTTAGAATATTTTCTATCCTTTATGTAAAGATTATTAAATTCATTTTTATAATTCCTGTGGGTATTTATAAAAATTTGTCTAATAATTTTTACCTTCATGTCAAGGGATTTAATATCTAATCTTTTTGTATGTGATTTTTAACCTTAGTAATTTTATTTAATTAAAGATGTTGTGGCTAGTCTTTAACTAAATAAAATTATTAAAATCACTTAGCTAGATATTAACCCTAAATTTTATTTAAAGTGTTGTTTGTTCATTATGCAACATTTTATGTCTAGTCCTTATGAGATCCTTATAATAATTTTATTTAATTAAAGTTGTTGTGGCTAATTCTCTAATTAAATAAATTATTTGGATCCCTAGACATATTCTATAGTTTTATTGCTAAAGCTTTATGCAATAAGTACTAAAGGTTTATGTACCTAATTTTATGTATATAACTAAGTTATAACATATCTTAATTTAGGCACATACTATATATTAATTTCTAAAATTTATTTAAGTAAAATAAATTAATAAATTTTAAAAATTAATCTTGTGGTTTTAAACAAAGGTTTTGCAACACAATTTTTCTCAAAATTTCAAAATTTAAAGATCAAAATGGCATTTAAATTTTGAGAAAAAATAAACATGACAATGCAGAGATTTAACATGGCTCGCATACCAAATGTAAGTATTAAACGAGCATAAACGCATCAGAAAAGGATCGAAATAAATACCTTCAGCCATTGTCAAAACCTTATGCCAAATGAGATGTAGTTGTACCACCGTCGAGCTCGTTGGACCACCTTAGTAACACCTCGAACCACCATAAAAATAAAGAACTCGGCCACAAAAATAATTAGAACCGCCAAGATCTTCTAAGCACTCAAAAGCTCACTAGATGGAATATGTGATTCTTGTGTTTTTTATGCTTAAGGACCTTGTGTCAATGGGTATTTATAGGAGTGATTTACCATCAAAATCACTCTAATTGGACAAAAATATCCCTCAATTACACGACACTATCCCTTAACTGTCCACTCATCCACACGCCTCCTCAACCATGTATTGGATCGTGAATTTGTGAGAATTGTGGAAATGTGAGAAACTCTCATAATGGAACCGAATCAGTTCCTACACTTTATAGACATTTAAGGGAGATTATTATGAATATTTATTTATGTAATGTTTATCATAATAAAAATTTTATCTATGATATTTGATTTACTTTACCATCAAAAATATTTTATTCATTAATTAGAGTTTAATATATCATTTATTTTTTATACCTATAAACAAATGATTTGATAAAAATATTATACATAATTTTAGTATAAATAATAAATATAAATCTTTTTTCTTTCGTCTTTTTGTTCGTATTCATGTTCTTTTACTTCATTTATAACATTTTTTATTTATTTATTTATTTTTTGTTATGTGATTCTCTTCATAAAATTATTTTTAAAATTTGATTTCCATTCTTAAATTTTGATCACCAACATCAACCTATTTTAGACCCACATCAGACATTCTTTATGTACATTTTTAGAACACAATGTAAATTCTGTTGATACAAAAAATTTAAAATTTTAAATAAGAATTTTAACATGTTAACGAGTGACGATAATGATATAAAAAAGATTAATTATAAATAAAATAATAAAATTTACGAGTAAAATCCGAGTAGAAAAATCCACGAGCAAAGAATTACAATTTTTACTATATCGAAAGAAAAAATTATAAGAATATATTGTATATTATATTTTTCTTGTTGTGTTATAGTTTAATTATAATATATCTCACGATTGTAAAAATTATGATCCTTAAATATTTATTTTAAGGATAGATTATTTGTTGAAAAATAAAAATAAATAAATTTATTCATATATTTTTTACTTTTTGTTGCATGCATAAAGTGGATGTAAAGTTTTACATGGAATTAATTTCTTCTGAAGGTGTCCAAATCTTTAAAAAAATGGATCGTTATAATCGAATTTATGAAATAATTAATATTAATTTAATCTTTAAAATATCACGTGACTTTCTTCGTGATAAGAGTGGATCGTTATAATCGATTTATTACAGAATAAATTCAATTTATTTTTTCTTTTGATTCTTTTGTTTACAATAAAAAAAATTATATAATTAAACTTGTACAAATTTAATAATAATAAATCAAAACTCACTATAATTTCTAATATATTTGAATGAATATTATATGCCTTTATCTCCATTGTTATCATAGTGAAAAGGCAAGGGGACTGATTTGAAGGCTCTGTACTTTCCCACATTGTTCAGATGCTCATTCTCCAACCTGATCAGTTCATAAAACAAAGGAAGAATGAGTCTGGTTTGTTCATGTGTCATGTTTCGGGATTCGAAAGAAAAATGAAACATATCCGATTCCGACACTCAAATTCGAATTCAAATAACATAGTTTGCAGGTGTAAAAATTACATGCTGAAAAGTAACTTTCAAGTAAAGGTAGATCCATGTAATGCTACTGATGTTGTTCTACATGTTCATGTCAAACATGTCGAATTCGATATCCGAACCCGAATCCAAGTAACATTAAGAACTGGTACACCTAGCTGCAGAGAGATTGAAAAGTACCTGAAGAAATTCCAAATGCCACGGCGAACGATCTCCAAGCTAGCCACTCCTGCAACCAGGGCATTCTTATGCAGGAACGGCACTGTTTGAATGCCTAACACTTGCTGCATCCAAGCTAATCTCAGTACACAGTTCAACACCTGAAAATTTACATCAGTATGAGGATGCAATTACAAACGTGTTTCAAAATCGATCGAAATAAGCAATCCGATACGATGGATGACCCTAGACCATTGTTGGAGAAACAAGTGACATGAAGTCATTGGTTTCAAAAATGAGTTAACACAAACTCTTACCATGGCTGCATAGTACACCCCTTTGTGAGGTACAGCAAGCTTATCCCGGAGCCAAGGGTTGGTCAAATTCCTGTTAAGAAGACCCCAATCTATGACAAGGTCCCAGTATAAGCTAGCCATCGTCGCAATGCTGGAAGTTGCAGCTGCCAAGACCAGCCAAGTTGTAGTTTTCTCATCCTGGTGTTGGTAAATTGTTCGAGTGACAACCGCAACTATTGTCGACAAGTATTTTAGACCATTGAGACCATGTGCAGTATCTTGTTCTTCAAACAAACGTCTAACACACTAACAAACATAAATTATAAGGCAAACCATTAGAGAAAACAGGGAACGATTATATCTTCATACTGGTATCCACATTTACATCGAAACAAAAGAGAGTTTCGATTTACCTGTAGGAAACGGATCCAATACGGAATAATGGCAACGACTATGTAAAGTACATTATAAACTTCACTTTTCCCACAGGTATTGGATCTCTCTCTGAAGTTTCCCCAACCATAGTAGCAAATGTAGAATTCCAAACTTCTAATGGCTTGAACCTGGTATGAAGCATCAAGGGATTTTATCAGAAAACAAACCATATAGATATTTAAGTCACATGTGTGTTTAGGGGTCCCTGTAAACATGTCCAAATACGTATCGAACAAGGGTATATGATACATATATTTTAAGAAAAATGAAGAGTCGGAACAATATAGGTTGGCTCGAATCTCTAACCTGACTAGTAAGCTGATCTGCCAAGAAAAAATCTGGGAGAGTGACCTATAAGATAGAATATGTAGATTAATATCTTTCTTATTGCACCACTTGTATAATTAAAGAACTCCACACTGCTGGTTATAGAATAATAATTCGTATAGGATAATTGTTTTATACGAAGGCTTGTTACCTTGTAAAGTGGAGCACAAACACAGTGAAATGCGCATCTGATAAGAAAGAATCGACTTGAACGGTATATGATATTGAAAGGGCAGAATGTTATTGAAAGGACAACCTGCACAGTAGGAAAACCAGTGAGCAACATATGCATTGGACACTAGTTTCAAAATCATAGAGAGAAACTAAAGGAAAAAAAGAATGTGTTCTATATATGACTTACAAGGAGCAAGAACATGGGAATTAGCTCTGTTAAAGTTCTGAAGCTGTTAGTTCTAGGGTCCATATCCATATCCAAATGTGAAATCGCACCGGCTAATGCAATAAGTGAAAGACAGCTGCTAAGTAGAAGTACTTCCCTATACCCCAACTCTGTTCCTTGCTTGAAACCGAATATGAACGAAAAGTTGATTCGATAACGCTTCCAAAAGTATACATTTGCAGCATAAGTGAGCATATGCAAGGCAATATAACCGAACAGGCTGCAAAAAAACGAGTCCTTTAGTTCAAGAATGAAGGGGTAAAACCAGAATATTTAAGTGGCTTTACCCTGTGTTACTTGGAAATGTATCAAACACGGATACTTCAATAAAAAAAGACTCATACCTGTAAAGAGGAAATATGTTCACCATGTATCTTTCTCTTCCCTGACTCTTAAGAATATTTCTAGCATGTATATTCACAATAATTGCCATTATAAGTGCAATGGAGCAACCGGAAAAGAAGCCTGAAAGTAAGAGATGATATAAACAAATGAGATGCAAAGATGATTACAAACAAAGTTAGATAAACTGATATAATCTGTAAGAATTTGTTCTGGAAAGATGTTTTGAAATGAGGCAAACTCTTTACCATAGAGAAATGTAATTCTGTGTCTTTCTTTCTTAGCTTGTGGCCTTAGAGTTTTGAGTCCCTTTCTATGATTTCCATTAGCAAAGTGTTTAACATAAGTCGTCTCAACCTTTTCCAAAAGCTTGGTAACCTGTCAAGGAATGGAGCAAATTTAGTGACAAAACGAAATTCAATCGAACCGACATAAACATGTTCTTATTAGACATTTCTAACCTCAACAGAGCTACCAAGGTAAGATTTGTCCACCATTTCCATATAAGTTTTTGATGCATTTCGTGTTGTGACCTGCACTAGGATGAACCAGAAAATCAGAACAATTTAGCCATGATACTTGCTCATTTTTGGCAGATTGCAATATAAGAAAGTGAAAAAGGATTAGACCTTGTCATATTTCTTCATGATCTTGGAAAATGCCAACTGATTCAAGAAGCTGACAAATCAAATACACAGATGATTAACCATAAGAATAGATTATATTTTCATTTGTTTATAGTTTCCAATGAACAAAGGAAGAAGGATTGATACCAGTAGCTCTTCAAAAGCCTAAGCTTTCTATGGAATTCAACAAAAGCTCGAGAGATTTTTTCCTCTGCAGTCCTCAGTTCTTGCCTGCCAAATGACAAATCCGATTTCGAACTTTTGATTACACTTCTTAGGATTGATATAGGAGTTTCAAGCTCCACATTGATCTTTACATGATCCAAGACATTTAATGGAGCTGGTCTAAAATGTGTATCATCAGCTTTCTTCATTTCTTCTCCTGCAATTCCCTCATTGTTGATCTCTACCTCTTGGATAACATCCATTGGAGTCCTTCCTGCATATAGGAAAACAGATTCAGAACGTCAGAAAACTTGGGATTCTTTCAACATAAAGCAAAATTGTATTATCATCCTTAATCCTTACCATGCTTTCCTCCATGGATGGGATGAGCCACTGATGAAGAATGTGAAGAACTGTCCTGATCGGAAAGATGAACCATATCAGTTCCTCCAACAACTGGATTATCAACCTTAATCCTCAGAGCAATCAAAGCATTCATTTGCTTGCTCAACTCATCGGCTTCCACCGTAACTTCTTCGACTTTTTTCTTATAAAATCTAAGAACCTTATTGAACTCATCATCAAGTCTCCTAAAGAAAAGCATCTCAAACTCACCACCTTCTTCACCTGACCTCAGAAACATTGTCTGGTAAAGCCCTTCAACCCCTCCTTCTTGAACTAATATAACTTCATCTTCATGGCTCTTCATCGAAGAAACCGATTTATATCGATTTGTGAGTCCACTAAACGCCCTATAAAGCGATGCACTTCTCGTCATTTTTCCTTCTGATGTTGATGTTGCAGCCATTTCCATTGTCGATTGTGGCTTGTCTTGTTGTTTGAAATATATTAATCTGTCTTTCAATATTGATTTCAGTTTGGCGTAATCCATGTATGCTTCCTGCCATTCTTGCACCATCTGAACTGCAAATTCCTTCCCAAACTTCATCTTCTTCGATCACAAACAAACTAAATGAAATATTTGATGAGTTTGAGACTGGAAAAAACTCGAAATTATATAGAGGAATTCCAAATTCCAAAGAATGAGTTGGTTTCGTCGTTTCTTACCGGATTTCCTTTGAAAATGTTGTCATTTTCTGGTACATAATCTGAAGTTGAAAGCTTGAAGTCGGAAGATTTATTTCCTGTCTGTTGCATGTGTTCTGTTCTGAAGGTTGTTTTATGTTATTTTGTTTCATTGTTATTTCCTTAGTTGGTCAGTTGTAAAAGGAAATTTAATTAGGGAATAATTTTTAAATTTGAGTCAAATTTTAACTTTGATCAATATATGTATATTTAGAGGTGATTATTCGATCGAGTTGAGCAAAAATTTGAGTTATTCGAGTTAATATACCATATTGTACAGCTTAAACTTTATTTAAATTTTTTTCGATTAGGTTCGAGTTTATAAAATTTAAGTCAAATTCAAATAGATTTGTGTTTTTGAATTCCTACACAAATTTAATTGTAATTATTTATCATAATACAATTTGATCATAGTTTAATGAATTTTCTTAATTATAGTGCAATTTGATCCTAGTTTAAATGAATTTCCTATACATTTTTTCATATGTAAGATATTTTCTTTTATATTTTTATATCGTTATGTATATCATGAAAAAATGAAGGGTTTTATTCAAACTCAATAATCAATTTACTATTAAAAATTTTAAGTTTTTTGAACTATTTAAATTTCTATTTTATTATAAAAAATTTTAATCGAATTAAAACGAGTCGAATTTTTTTACTTCAGGACGCATTAAAAGGTTCGAACTAATAATCTCAACTAATGTAGTAAATATTATTAAATGACATAAAAAACCTAATTTAATTTTTAAGCAATATCGGTTGTATTATTTTTTCCCATTAACTAATAACTACCATTTTAAATAAAAGTCAAAGAAAACCAATCAAGCACATGGTTGCCATTAAATTAAAACACTTTGCAGCGAAACTCAAAAAATGGTCCAAATTTGTTAATGTATTTCGAAAGCATTAGTTCTAAGGGCATAGACTCGGATTTTAGGGTTTAAAGATTAAGAATTAAAATCGATAAGTTGATTAAATTTAAAAATTACGATATAATTTAAGGTTTATAGATTAAAAACACAAATCCCTATTCATATTATACTAATCTTTAAATCTTAAATTTTAAATCTCTAATCTTTAAATTCTAAAATCTAACTCTAACCCCTAAAACAAAGGCGTTTGTGAAAATTTTTTGTTTCTACTGTCGATTTATTAAATATAAATCTTATTATGAACATTTAGAAGTAATTATTTCATGTACAAGCTCTCGTGGAAACTTTGTTTATACAAACGCTTTAGTTTTATGGTTTAGGGACTTCGTTTAAAGTTTAGGGTTTAGAGGTTTGAGTATAGTAGTTTTAAATTTAGGGTTATAGATAGAATTTTGAGTTTGGGGTTAAACTTTAAAGTTTATTGGTTAAAACTTAAATTCTAATCATATTACTCTAACCCCTAAACCCTTAATTCTAAATATTTACTCTAACCCTCAGTGGCGGATCCAAAAATATATTTGAGGGTGATCACATATAAAATTTTGAAATCTCAGAGTGGGTATAAACCTTAAATATTATAAAATTTTAAAGATTAATTTATAAAAATTAAGGGTAAATACGCGAGTTTTAAAAATTTCAGGGTGGGCACGGGCTTGTCTTCTCTATAACATAGATCTGTCATCGCTAACCTTCTAAACTTTAAACCCTAAACTAAAATCATACGCCTCAAAGCGCTCGTGGAAATAAAAAGTTTCCACCGTCTATATGAGTCATAAGAGTGAGTGTTTGATCTAGTCGAAATAAAAATCAAGTTATTCGAGTTGACACGTCATATTTTACGACTTAAACTTATTTGAAAATTTTTTGATTAGAGTCGAGTTTTCTTGTTCTTATATAATTTTAATTCTAATTATTTATCATGTTATGGTATAGTTTAATTATAATTTAAATGATTTTCTTTAATCATATAGGATATGCATACATTTATTTATATTTTTTCACATGTGATATATTTTTTTCATATTTTTATATCAATATATATCAATAAAAATTGAGTGGTTCAACTGGAACTTAAAAAATCAATTTGCTAATTATTAAAAATTTTGATTTATTTGAATTTTTATTTTACAACTCAAACTTTATATGAAATTTTTTTAGTCGAGTCAAATTTATAAAATTCTGATTTAAATCAAGACGAGTCGAGTTTTTCGTTTCGAGTCGATAAATATTTTTATTCCCCAAGATCTTTTATCATAAAATTATGGTGTAAATTGCTTTTCATCATCCATTTTTCATTGTTATTAATAAAAGATCATCAATATAAATCACTAGGACCACAATATTATTTTCTCTTTTTTTAGTATTGATATTTATAGATAAATTTTGATATTTATAAAATCTATAATATTATCATAAATCATAAATATCGATACTTAAAATTAAATTTTAATACTCAATCATTAATTTAAACTTAAAAAATTATCAAAATACATAACATTTTCAAATTTGTATTTTATAATATTTTCAATTAGTGTCACAACGCAACCCTACTACTCTTTAAACTCGCCGATAAACTAATTAACTAATGGCTAACTAATAAATTATTTGTAATAGAATAACCAACCATGAATACCTAACAAATTTTTTTTAATGAATCGAACTTTATTCATCCAATAAATAAAAAAAAAACTCTCCAAATTTACAATCAAATAGAATTATACATCTCTAACACATATGTTCAAGTAAATAAAAAAAATAGGTGTCAAAGCAATCAAAAATCCCACGCTTCAACAATGTAACTATCCTGGAAGTTGGAAGTTGGAAGTTGAAAGTTGTACTTCCCTTAAGCTTCCAAATGCACACCATGCTTGATGAGGTTGAATTAGGGGCGATAATAAGCCTGGCCGACTCGCGAGCTATTCGGGCTCGGCTCAGTCAAAGTTCGGATCGCGTGAGTTCGATTCGGGCTCGGGTTCGGCTCGAAAAGCTCGTGAACAGGCTCAGAATAATTATATATAAACATACATACATTAAATAAATCAACTAAAACAAATTTACAAAACTACAAATAAAAAATAAATTATAAATAAATAATAAAAATAATATAGAAAATTGTCTATTTCGAGCGGAGCCGAGCCTGAGCCTGATGAGCTTTGAGCTCGAGCCGAGCCCAGTAATATTATTTTCGAGCCGAACTCGAACCTGAAATTCCAAGCTCGGCGAGCCTCAAGCCGAGCCGAGCCCAGACATGCCTATTTCCGAACTGAGCCTGGCTTGGCTCGGCTCGTTATCACCCCTAGACTGAATAGTCGATCCTCTAACCTTGGAAAATAAATCCTCTAAATAAATCTTACGTCTCCTTTGAAAATTTATCAAAAATTTGAATTTTAAACCCTAACCCTTATTTTCTATATCTTAAACTTTAAACCTTATATCCAAAAAAATCACTCTACCCTTAATTCCCTAAACCTTAACCCTAACCCTAACCCCTAAACTAAAACCCTAAACCTCTAATTTAAAATGGAGTCATAAATGAAGGCACGAGAAAGGGGTAGACGATTTTCACTCCTAACCTTGAGCTTGTCCCATGCATTCTGCCATTTCTTTATGCCTAAGTATAATAATTGAGACTGTTCCAAGCTAACCTAACAATCATAGCCCTTAAAGTTCTTCCTCTACCAATATGTTGCATCCAGTCAAGCATGTTGTCCTAATTACCATGAGGTTCTTGCATGTTGCAACCTACAAGCTTGTAAAAACAGTCTCCAAACCTCCTAGTGTATGAATCTATACCTTTCCAAAGAAATGTTCTTTCGTCCATAAGAACAGACAACCATAGCTTCTGTGATGGTTGTGCAGTGAAATCAATAAGAAAAAGGGATTTTAGAAAGGAAAAGGTAAGATTTCAGAAATTCAAAAAGTGTTTTTACATCAAATTCAAGCTTAACCAAAAGAAAAATAACAATGCATATAATAAAGATAGTCTTTTCTCCATTGACAAGTGTCTTTTTCTCCTGTGGCCAGTACTAACGGTAATTTCAGCTCATCATGTGCCCAATTCAACCTCTTCACGTGCTACTGCCAGCTGGCCCTTGGATAAGCTCTTAATTCCTTCCTTATCCAGACGGTGCCGTTTATCATTTCCAGGTTCCCCCAATTTCTCAATTGTTTTGTTAATTCCTAATCCTTCGATTGAGTGCCCTAATTTCTCCAATTTCCTCCTTTCAGCTTCGATCATGACAATACCTCCCCCACTAGTCGATCCTTGTCCCCAAGGATTAAAAGCTGGAAATTATGACTGAAGGACAGTGAAATCTTCCCATGTAGCATTTTCGGGACCCATGTTCTCCCACTGGATCAGAAGTTGAGTGATCGACAGATTATTTCTTTTGATCAGACGCTTGTCCAGAGCCTTCAGGGGATAAATGCGAAGCTGACCATCATCATTAACAATAGGAGGGTCAAGAGAGGTATGTGTTCGATCTCCAATCTTCTTTTTAAGGAGACTAACATGAAAAAACGGATGAATTTTTGAAGTTGGTGGAAGCTATAATTCGTATGCCACTGAACCAATTTTTTTTGTGATTGGGTAGGGGCCATAATAGCGGGCTGTGAGCTTCAGGTTCTTGCGAAGGGAAACTGAAGATTGGCGATAGGGCTGCAATTTAAGGTAAACAGAGTCTCCCACTTGAAATTCGCGTTCAGATCTGTTCTTATCTGCATAAAACTTCATAGGGTGTTGTGTTTTTTGTAAATTTTCTTCTAAAATCTTTCATGTGAATTCTCGGCTAGCCATTAGATCATTGACAGACTGTATCGTAGAATCTTCTGATCACTGTAGCAAATTAGGTTTAGATCCATATAGAGCTTCGAAAGGTGTAATACCAATTGCTGTGTGGAAATTGGTATTATATCACCACTCAGCATGAGGGAGCCATGTGACCCAAGTGTTAGGTCGTAGGAAACAAAGTGCTCATAGGTAAAACTCCAGGCACTGGTTCAGACGCTCAGTCTGGCCATCTGACTGTGGGTGATAGGCCGAGGTGAAATGGGAGGAGATGTCCAACTTCTTGAGAAGTTCCTGCCAGAAATTGCTGGTAAAAATCTTATCTCGATCAGAAATGATAAATTTTGGACTGCCATGTAACTTGTAGATGTTGTCTAGGTAGAGAGAAGCAATATCTTTTGCAGAAAAGGGATGTGTCAGTGGTAAAAAATGGTCACATTTGGTGTACTTGTCCACTATCACCAAAATTACACTGAACGTTTTAGAGTGAGGAAGGCCCTCTATAAAGTCCATAGAGTTTGTCTCCCAAGCCTGATTTGGAGCAAGAATAGGTTGTAGTAATCCAGGATAAGGAACGTGTTCATCTTTTACTCTTTGGAAAACATCGCATTGTAGGACATAGTCTTTAACTTGTCGTTTCATACCAGGCCAGTAGAAACATAATTTTAGTCTTTGGTAGGTTGCCTGAATTTCAGAATGGCCTCCCAATGGAGAGTCATGGAGTTACTGCAACAAGTTAAGCCTTAGGTTCCCAGTAGAACCAATATAAACTTTTTTATGATGCCTCAATATTCCTTGAGAATAAGTTCAAGGGAACTCTGGATTCGTGGTTGTTGAAGCAATAAGTATCTTATCCTGAGCAAAATCATCATTTAGGTAGGTAGCCTCTACCTCACGAACCCATGAGGGAATAATTCTAGTGGCAGTCAATTGTTGCAACTCGATTTGTTGTCGGGAAAGAGCATCAGCTATAATATTATGTCTTCTTTTTCGATATTGGATTGTATAATCCAGGCCAAGTAGTTTAGTTAACCCCTTTTTTTGAATTGTTGTTGTCAATTTCTACTTCAAAAGGTGTTTAAGAGCCTCATGGTCAGTTTTGATGACAAATGCCCCCTCTCTAAATAATGTCGCCACTTAGTAACCACAAGAAGAATGGCGAGATATTCCCTTTCATATATTGAAAGATCAGCATGTATAGGACTGAGAGCCTTGCTGAGAAAAGCAATTGGGCGACCCTCCTATGATAGTACAGCCCCAATACCAGTGGAACTAACATCTGTTTCTAGGTAAAAAACCTTAGAAAAATCAGGTAAAGCGAGGACAAGAGCTTGACACATAGCTTGTTTTAATGCCTGAAAAGCCGAGTCTGCTGTAGGAGACCAATGAAAGTTATCTTTTTGTAGCAGAGAAGTCAATGGTCTGCTTAAAAAGCCATAGTGTCTGATGAATCGTCTGTAGTATCCAGTGAGTCCTAAAAAACCTCGCAAAGCTTTAATGGTCTTAGGAACAGGCCAGTTTTGCATAGCAGCAACTTTAGAAGTATCTGTAGCAACACCTTGAGCTGAGATGGTGTGGCCAAGGTACTCGATTTGAACCTGACCAAAGAAACATTTTTTTCCTTGCAAATAATTTGTGAGTTCTTAACAGAGAGAGAACAAGCTGAATATGAGTGTAATGCTCAGCAAAAGAAGCACTATAAATAAGTATGTCATCAAAAAAAACAAGAACAAATCTTCTCATATAAGGGTCAAAGACTGAGTTCATAAGAGATTGGAAGGTTGCTGGTGTATTTGTAAGACCAAATGGCATCACTTTGAATTCAAAGTGGCCATGACATGTCCGAAATGCTGTCTTGTAAACATCTTGGTCCTTTACTCGTATTTGCCAATAACTAGAACATAGGTCTATCTTAGAAAAAAATTTGCCCATACAAGCTCATCAAGTAGATCTTCCACAACTGGGATGGGAAATTTGTTTTTTACTGTGACAGCATTAAGTTATCTGTAATCCACACAAAACCTCCAAGACCCATCTTTTTTTTAACCAATAAGCAAGGGGATGTAAACGGGCTGGTACTGGTCTGAATAATGGAATTGGCCAGCATCTCTGAAATTTGTCTTTTCACCTCAGTTTTTTGGATGTGGGGAAATCTATAGGGCCTTAAGTTGATTGGCTGAGTGCCCTCTTTTAAAGTAATGGCATGGTCTTGCTCTCGGGTAGGGGGTAGAGCTGTAGGTTCTTGGAAAACATAAGTAAACTTTACTAGGAGGACTTGAATGTCAGGGTGTGTTACAGTGTCTTCAATGTCAGCAGTCAATACATATATCTCCTCTGTGAGGTCTTCCTCTTTCAATGCCATGCGTTGAAATTTGGCCCCTGAAATAATTTGGAAACTGGCTTGCCGATTGTCTCCTTTGAGTGTAATTAATTCATTATCTTTCAAAAAAACTCAAAGTCATTAGTTTGAAATCCAAACTAATAGGACTGTGTTTTTGCATCCAGTCAACTTCGAGGACCATATCACTTTCACCCATGCTTAGCACCCTGAAGTCATGTTGGAAAGTATACCCCTGCATTTTCCATAGCAACTCCTTTGCTTTAGCACTGCTGTAGAGTTTCTCTCCATTAGCAACAGTTATCACTAAAGGGTTGGTAGGAATAATTTACGGTCCTTCTTTTGCCATCCTGGATTGACAAAACTGTGAGTACTTCCACTGTTAACAAGGATACTAAGAATTTTGCCTTTAATGAAGCCCTGAATCCTTAAGGTACTGTGACCTACACTCCATGTTAAAGCATTAATGGAAATTTCAAGTTCTTCCTCTGCTGGTTGGAGAGTAGGCTGGTCTGGTGCCTCATTTGTGTTTGTATCAGCAGGATCCTCGTAGACATCTTCTTCCATAGAATTAAACTATTTCGGTTTACATTGATGGCCTGGGGCAAATTTTTCCCCACATTTGAAGCACAAATTATTGGCTCTTCGGTACTCTAGTAAGGTCTGTCTGGGTTGGTTTTGGGGAGTGGATTTAGGTAATGTTTGGTGTGGTGGTGGCCAAGTTTTAAGAGGTGGTGGTGTAGAGGTATAAAGGAAGGGTTTTTGTTAAATTTTTTGGTTTCAAGTTCTAGTGATAGTTCATGGAGTTTGGCTAACCTAGCAGCTTCATGTAAGGACTGAGGTTGGCTGATTTTAACTCGGTGTCTGAGTTCTTCCTTTAATCCACTCAAGAAACTGGAGACAAAATAGGATTCATCCTGGGAGGGGTTTTGTTGGATGATGTAAGGTTGTAAGGCTTCAGATTGTTCTTGATATTCTTCCACAGTAGATTTTTGAATCAACTTATTGAACTCTTCGATGACATCCATGTAGGTTCTATCTCCAAACCTATGGTAAAGATCAGCAGTGAATTCTCGCCAAGAAATCTTGTGTTTCTGCATAATATAGCCGTCAAACCACGTCTCAGCTTTTCCCTCGAGATGCATTGCCACCACTTCCATCTTTTGGTCCTCAGGAATATCCAATAAAAGAAAATATTTTTGACATTTTTTGAGCCAACCTCTAGGATTAAATCCGTTAAACATAGGAAGATCCAACTTAGGTTTAAAGGTGATACCTTTAGTGTTTCCTAAGTAGGAAGATTGAATAGGTGGGTCTGTTATGTGGTGGGTAGGTGGAATATCCTCATCCATTCTCATTTTAAGTTTCTGTGGAGGAAATGGTGGGTGCACTAATTTTGAAGATAAGATACCAGGCTCCTCTGGTTTATAAGAAAATCTCTCCTTGTCATCCAAGACTGTAACCAAGGGAGAGAGCTTACTTGTAGTTCCCTGGACAGGTGGAGCTGACGGTCTATCTGGTGGTGCAGGGCTGGAGGAGCTTCTTTTTTATTGTACAGCTTCAAGAATTTGCTCCAAACAACCTTGAGTAGTATCTATTTGATTTTCCAATTTAGAGAGTCGTTGCTCAGTTGTTGCTCTATGCTTAGACCACCATTGAGGTTCATTTTCTTCATTTTCCAAGGTCGATAGGCAAGTTTGGATAGTTTCCAATAGTTGCTGAATATCTGACAGCGTAGGGGTGTCTGCCATTGATTGGTTTCTTTTAGGTTTACCCAGTTTTACGGGGGATCTTTGACAGGTTGTGGATACCAATTGTGATGGTTGTGCAGTGAAATCAATAAGAAAAAGGGATTTTAGAAAGGAGAAGGTAAGATTTCAGAAATTCAGAAAGTGTTTTTACATCAAATTCAAGCTTAATCAAAAAAAGAATAACAATACATATAATAAAGATAGTCCTTTCTCCATTGACAGGTGTCTCTTTCTCCTGTGGCCAGTACTAACGGTAATTCCAGCTCATCATGTGCCCAGCTCAACCTCTTCACGTGTTACTGCCAGCTGGCCCTTGGATAAGCTCTTAATTCCTTCCTTATCCAGACGGTGCCGTTTATCATTTCCAAGTTCCCCCAATTTCTCAATTGTTTTGTTAATTCCCAATCCTTCGATTGAGTGTCCTAATTTCTCCAATTTCCCCCCTTTCAGCTTCGATCATGACAGCTTCATTCTATTTGTAATGATTTTACGATTTTAATTTTTTCTTAGATTAAACTAAAACTTTTAAGCTACGAAACAAATAAAAAAAAATAAACTTTTTCTTATATTTAAGTTTAGATATGTGTAGTAATCTTCTTCGAGTGTTCTTAAATTGTAATCGTTGGGATGAAATTTAATTGTTTAATAAAGAATTTACACGTATGATAGAGAATTTCGAAACTTAAACATAAAAATTTCTCCAAAATTAGAGAAACTTGAATACAAAGTTTTGAAACTTTTACAAGAATTTAGAAATTGCCAACAAATTTTCAAAATTTTGCTGCAGAAATTTCTCATAGATTGGAATGAGTAGTATATTATACGGTTTTATCTCCATTGTAATCATTGTAAAATGGCAAGGGGACTGATTTGAAGGCTCTGTACTTTCCAACATTGTTCAAATGTTCATTCTCCAACCTGATCAGTTCATAAAACAAAAGGAAGAATGAGTCATGTTTCGGTATCCGAAAGGAAAATGAAACATATTCGATTCCGACACTCAAACTCGATTCAAATGACATAGTTTGCAGGTAAAGGTAGATCCATGTAGGAAAAAACTACTGATGTTGTTCTACATGTTCATGTCAAACATGTCGCATTCGATATTCGCATGCTGCAAGAGGTTGAAAGTTACCTGAAGAAATTCCAAATGCCACGGCGAATGATCTCCAAGCTAGCCACTACTGCAACCAAGCATTCTTGTGCAGGAATGGCATTGCTTGAATGTTGAACACTTGCTGCATCCAGGCAAGTCTCAGTACTGAGTTCAACACCTGAAAATTTACATCACTTTGAGTATGCAATTACAAAACTGTATTAAAATCGATCGAAATAATCAATTCGATACGATGGATGACCCTAGACCATGTTGGAGAAACAAGTGACATGAAGTCATTGCTTGTGTGACATGAACTCTTACCATGGCTACATAATACACCTCTTTGTATGGTACAGCAAGCTTATCCCGGAGCCAAGGGTTGATCGAATTCCGGTTAAGAAGACCCCAATCTATGACAAGGTCCCAGTATAAGCTAGCCATCGTCGCAATGCCGGAAGTTGCAGCTGCCAACACCAGCCAAGCTGTAGTTTTCTCGTCCTGGTGTTGGTAAATTGATCGAGCGGCAACGGCAACTATTGTTGACATGTATTTTAGACCATTGATACCATGTGCATTATCTTTTTCTTCATACAAACGTCTAAGACACTAGCAAAGATACAAGACAAAGCAAAGATATAAGACAAAGCGTTAAGGAAAACCGGGAACGATTATATCTCCATACTCGTATCCACATTTACATCGAAACAAAAGAGTTCCGATTTACCTGAAGGAAACGGATCCAATACGGAATAATGGCAACGATTATGTAAAGTGAGTTATAAACTTCACTTTTCCCACAGGTATTCGATCTCTCTCGAAAGTTTCCCCAACCATAGTAGCAAATGTAGAATTCCAAACTTCTAATGGCTTGAACCTGGAAATGTATGAAGTATCAATGGATTTTATCAGAAAATAAACCAGGTTGAAGCTACATGTGTGTTTTAGGGTCCCAGTGCCCATGTCCAAATACGTATCGAACAGGGGTATATGATACATATATTTCAAGAAAAATGAAGAGTCGGAACAATATAGGTTGGCTCGAATATCTGACCTGACTAGTAAGCTGATCTGCCAAGAAAAAGTCTGGCAGAGTGACCTACAAGAAGGAATATGTAGATTAATATCTTTCTTATTGCACCACTTGCATAATTAAAGAACTCCACACCTCCAGTGTATGGAATAATAATTCGAATAAGATAATCCTTTTATACGAAAGGTTGTTACCTTGTAAAGAGGAGCACAAGCACTGTGAAATGCACATCTAATCAGAAAGAATCGACTTGAACGGTATATGATATTGAAAGGGCAGAATGTTATTGCAAGGACAACCTGCAAAATAGGAAAACCAGTGAGCATCTCCGCATATGCATTCGACACAGCTCTCGAACATGGATGCTTAAGAAATGTTATTTGTATAGGACTTACAAGGAGCAAGAACATAGGAATTAGTTCTGTTAAAGTTCTGAAGCTTTTAGTTCTTGGGTCAATATCCATATCCAAATGTGAATTCACACCAGCAAATGCAAGCAGCGAAAGACCACTGCTAAGAAGAAGCACTTCCCTGTATCCCAACTCTGTACCTTGCTTGAAACCGAATATGAACGAATAGTTGATTCAATAACGCTTCCAAAAGTATAAGTTTCCAGCATATATGAGCATATGCAACGCAATGTAACCAAACAGGCTACAAAAAAATGAACCAGAAGCATCAATAGGAGTCTTTTCACTCAAGAATGAAGGGCTAAACCAGTTAATATTCAAGTGGCTTTACCCTATGCTACTCGTAAATGTTTCGAACAAGGATAATTCAATAAATAGGAGCCCGAGCAACAAAGATTCATACCTGTAAAGTGGAAATATGTTGACCATGTATCGCTCTCGGCCCTGACTCTTAAGAATATCTCTAGCATGTATATTCTCAATAATTGCCACAATAAGTGCAATGGAGCAACCAGAAAAGAAGCCTGAAAGGGAAGAGAAACAATCAGTTAGAAACAAGAAAATGTGATGCAAACTCAACAGCTCTAAGAAACCCTTAGAAATGAGGTAAACTCTTTACCATAGAGAAATGTAATTCTGTGTCTTTCTTTCTTAGCTTGTGGCCTTAGAGTTTTCAGTCCCTTCCTATGATTTCCATTAGCAAAGTGTTTAACATAGGTCCGCTCAACCTTCTCCAGAAGCTTAGTAACCTGTCAAGGAATGGACTAAATTTATGTTTTGACTTTCGACGCATTTCTAACCTCGACAGGTTCTTATCAGTCATTTCTAACCTCGACAGAACTACTGAGATAAGATTTGTCCACCATTTCCATGTAAGCTTTCGACGCACATCGTGTTGTGACCTGCACTAGGATGAACCAGAAAATCAGTACAAATAAGCGATGGTCCATGTTAATTTTGGCAGATTACAATATAGAAAGTGAAAAAGGATTAGACCTTGTCATATTTCTTCATGATCTTGGAAAATGCCAACTGATTCAAGAAGCTGATAAATCGAATAAACAGATGATTAACTATAAAAACAGATAGATTTTCATATGTTTATAGTTTTCCAAGGAACAAAGGAGGAAGGATTGATACCAGTAGCTTTTCAAAAGCCTAAGCTTTCTATGGAATTCAACAAAAGCTTGAGAGATTTTTTCCTCTGCAATCCTCAGTTCTTGCTTGTCGAATGACACGTCCAATTTCGAACTTTGGATTACACTTCTTAGGATTGATATAGGATTTTCAAGCTCCACATTGAGCTTTACATGATCCAAGACATTTGATGGATCTGGTTTAATATGTTCATTACCAGCTTTCTTCATTTCTTCTCCTGAAATTTCCTCACTTTCCATCTCTTCTTCTTGGATAACATCCATTCCAGTCCTTCCTACATATGGAAAAACAGATTGAGAACATCAGAAAACTTGGGATTCTTTCAACATAAAGAAAAATTTGATTATCATCCTGAATCCTTACCATGCTTTCCTCCATTGATGGGATTAACCACTGATGAAGAATGTGAAGAAGGGGAATGAACAGAAAGATGAACCATATCAGTTCCTCCAACAACTGGATTATCAACCTTAATCCTCAGAGCAATCAAAGCATTCATTTGCTTGCTCAATTCATCGGCTTCGCCCATAACTTCTTCGACCTTTTTCTTATAAAACTTAAGAACCTTGTTGAACTCATCATCAAGTCTCCTAAAGTAAAGCAGCTCAAGCTCACCTCCTTCTTCACCTGACCTCAGAAACATTGTCTGGTAACGCCCTTCAGCCCCTCCATCTTGTTCTGAACTCACCAATATAACTTCATCTTCACGCATCTTCATCGAAGAACCCGATTTATGTCGATTGGTCAATCCACTAAATGCCCTATAAAGCGATGCCCTTCTGTTCATTGTTCCTTTTGTTGCTTCTGTTGCTGTCTCCGTCTCCGTCGCCGTCACCGTTGCCATTGTCGATTGTGTCTTGTTCTGTTGTTTGAATTTTAATATGTCTTTCAATATTGATTTCAATTCATTGTAATCCATGTATGCTTCCTGCCATTCTTGCACCATCTGCACTTCAAATTCCTTCCCAAACTTCATCTTCTTGGATCATAAACAAAACTAAATGAAATATTGATGAGTTTGAGACTCGAAAAACTCGAAATTATATAGAGGAATTCCAATTTCTATGGGAATGAGTTGGTTTCGTTGATTCATACCGGCTTCTCCTTTGATAAAGTGGTGAATGCCATTTCTGGTACATAATCTAAAGTTGAATTGCCTGAATTTGGAAGATTTGTTGCATGTCTTTTGTTGCATGTCTTTTGTTCTAAAGGTGGCTTATGTTTTTTTGTTATGTTTGGTATTTGGTTTATTATGGTTTCTTCTTGTTGTTGTTTTTGGAGGGTTTGTTTTATCCAGTAGGGTAAACAAAATTCGACACGAATAAAAAAGAAAATGATTTTCAACCTCATTCGACGCGAAAAATTTATTCTATTTGATTCGAATTTTTTTGTTTACTCAATTAAATACACACCCTATTTTCGGATCATCGTTTTAATACTAAAAAGGGCAATCAAAAGTTGAGGGTCAAATTATATATTAACCTTTTTGTTAACGTGAATTGTTATTGATTTAAAGGAACGATTGTTGTTCTTAAAAGTCGTGGTTGAACTCAATTAAAGTCACGGTTGTTGTTCTTAAATATATGATTGGAATTTAAAACGTTGAGTGAAAATGTTATAATTATTGGAACGATAATGACAAAATAATAAATAACCGTAAATGCAAAAAATAGAAAATAAAAAAAAAACATGATTTATTTGAAAAACCTAGAAAAAAATAACAATGTTAAAATAAAAAAAATAATACTAAAATATTTAATATTTGATTAAATAATTATTTTTGTCTATTTTTAAAATATTTTAACTCGCAATGTTTCCCTTCGCCTCAGTAACGTTTTTTTTTATTTCAAACAAATCAATGAAATGATGATATGTATTATTATTTCATTGATAAAAAATATTAAATAAAATTTTTAAAAAATATTGATATGGTATTTTTGTCATGTCATCATCTCGATATATATATGATATTATCGTGTCAACATATTGTGTCATGTAAGAATGACACGTCATCTTCAAACATTGATTATTAGTTGATTAAAGATTATTTAAAAAATGATTATTTTAATTTAAAATAAAAGATTAAAAATTAAAATATTTAAAAAAGGCTAAAATATTATTAATTCAAACGTTGGGTCTATGTTTTTACAAATGCTAAAATAAAATTAATATGATTTTAAAAGGATATTGATATTATTTAAAAAAGTGGCATCTTTTTGAAAAAAAAATGGCATTTTTTATTTGTTATCGCCTACTTAAAATATTCATTTATATAAATAAAATAAAATTTAACAGCCCAAATTAAATTATGGGTAAACCGTAATGGAGATCACTTAATTATGGGTAAGATTATATTTGGATCACTTAATTATTAAAAGTTATATTTAGGTTACTTATTTATGGATAAGGTTACATTTGGGTTACCCAATTATTAAAAGTTACGTTTGGGTTACCCAATTATTAAAAGTTACATTTGGGTCACTCAATTATAACTAAAGTTACATTTGGGTCACTCTTCATATTTAAAAAAATTATAAATTCGTGTATTAGATTAATTAATAATTTCAAATGAGGTATTCTAATGTTAACAAGGTTATACAAGTAATTTAGAAGAAAAATGATCAAGTTGATATACTTTTTCACATATAAAGAGTAACCCAAATGTAAACTTACTTATAATTAAGTGACCCAAATATAACTTTTAATAATTGAGTGACCCAAATACAATTTTACCTATAAATGAGTGACCCAAATATAACTTTTAATAATTAGGTGACCAAAATATAACTGTACCCATAATTATGTGACCTTTGTTGTAGTATTTGTGAGCGCAAGTAAGTATTCCGTTATTAGGTCATCTAATTAAAACGGACACGTCACTTATTTTTTACTTTTATTTAATTTTTGTTTAAAATTAAAAAAATCATTAATTTTAAAAAAAAAATCTCAACATTTTAATATTTTCAAAACGATCCTCAAATCTTTAAATTATTTTACCGTCATCGAAAACCACGTCTCCTTTTTTGCAAGTACAAGGTCTAATTTTTCATTTATGTATCATCGTTCGATTGAAAATTTTACGTTCGACATTCGTTTAATTATTTGTTTATAATTTGATCGTAATATCTAATTAATCGCATAAATTTAATCATTTATAATTTATAGTATTATAATAAAAATTTTCATCAAACATTTTTACATAATTTTTATGTCTCCAAATTTTTACTCTCAAAAAGAAGATACAATTTGGATTCTAAAAATACCTTTTTTACAGAATAAAATAAATAGCATCTTACTTTTATTTTAATATGTGAAGCTCTTTTTATATTCCTTATGAACGGTCAAGATTTAAAATGGTTAATGAAACATAAGATTCTATTTTTGACATTTATTATTAATTTTTAATATATAATTTTTATAAAATAAAAAGATGATCATATTATTGAGTGTCTTATTAAAAATTCTCTCAAATTTAAGTGAGAGAATATATAATTTGATATTATTATATAATTTTTTTAATAAATAAAAAGTTTTTATAAACGACTGTAACAATTTTTTTATAAAAATTTTAAAAAATTTGATATTCTTTATAATTTTTATAAAAAATTCGATATAATAAAAATTCTATATTTTTTATAAAAAAATTGATATGTACTAAAATTTTTATATATTTTTTTATAAAAAATTAATATATATAATAATTTGATATTAAAATTAGTATAACTTTTATAAGAAATCCGATACCGACACTTCCCTAATTGGGTTTATTTATACCGCCTCTTCACTCGATCCAATCACCCGCTTCTCAAAGCTCAAACATCGCTAATAACCCGACAACATTCAACACAGACCGAGAAAAAAAAGGGAGCTTTGCTTGACGTTAGTGTTTCAATGTCGGCAAGGGTAATAACGGTGTCCCAAGACGGCAACGGAGACTACCGAACTGTGCAGGAAGCCATTGACACAGTCCCACTCAGCAACACTTGTCGGACCATCATTCGACTGTCGCCCGGCGTTTACAAGCAGCCTGTTTATATTCCCAAGACCAAGAACTTCATCACCTTGGCTGGTCTCCGTCCCGAGCTCACTGTTCTCACATGGAACAACACCGCCACTAAAATCCAACATCACCAGGTAAAAGATGTAAGCCTTGGTGCTACTTTCTTTGGGTTTTCGCCACGTGTGATCATGGGTTTTTTTAGCAGGGTTCGAGGTTGATTGGGACTGGTACGTTCGGTTGTGGCACTGTGATTGTTGAAGGAGAGGATTTCATTGCTGAAAATGTCACTTTTGAGAACTCATCTCCTGAGGTAAAGTTTCAATTTTTTTTCCTCTAGATTTCAACCCTTTTTATTACACACTTTTCTGGGTTTCAAGTTTAGTTCTTGGGTTTTATGAATGATCAAATTTATGATTCAAATCCCACCTTTTAATTCACTGAATGGTATGGTTTTTAGGATAGGGGGGTGTTTTCTTGCAGCTTCTAAATGAGGTTCATTTGGTTGTCTGAAATTTGAAAACTTGGAGTTGCTTTCAAAATGCTTCAGAATTGAAGTTCTAATTAGTCTTATGCCATTGAATCTTTACTTTCTTACAGGGTTCAGGACAAGCTGTTGCAATCAGGGTAACGGCGGATCGATGTGCGTTCTATAATTGCAGGTTTCTTGGCTGGCAGGTGCTTGACTTATCTCATTTTAGTTGGCCTTATGTAATAATAATGTTGTTAATGGAGAAGCATACTGTATCATTATGTGATTTTCTGTTATCCCGGTTGTTCGTTTTTCTTGAAGTACTCGTGTAGGATACATATAGACACGGGTATAAGGATATGATCCTCCAAAGACCTTGTAAATACATTGAAATTTTGGGGAAAACGATTCAAATGAACATAATCGTGCCCATTACTCGCATCCTAATGAAATTTTTGGGGGAAATAGTATTTCACAATCAATTTAGAGGTTTAATTATGTCTTTAAAGGTGTACGTTCTGTGAAGCGTTTCGATCATTTGGTCTATGCAATCATCTTTAAGAGGTAACATTCGACGAGTCTGAGGTTCGGATTTCAGCATCTCCGACCCTTTCTCCTATCCATAATCGGTGGCTTACTTTGTACTGAAATCTAAAACCGTACTGCTTGTATAACCATTTGCAGGATACTCTATACCTTCATTATGGAAGACAATACTTGAAAGATTGCTATATTGAAGGAAGTGTGGACTTCATTTTCGGAAACAGCACAGCTCTCTTAGAGCATTGTCATATACACTGCAAGTCTGCTGGATATATAACTGCACAGAGCAGGAAAACTTCTCAGGAATCAACCGGTTACGTGTTTTTGAGGTTAGCGGTTGACATGTTGTACCCTTCTTGCATAAATTTCTTGATTTTTAAGCTGCTAGTTGTGTGTGGATTCTGGTGTGGACGGTTTCTTTCTGGGAACTTGACGAACATTGGACTACCTTGATATGTTTGTGAGTTAGTATGGTTTTTACGCTTAGATCGAAACAAAATACTTCACGATTTGTTCTTCTGCGGTGCATATTCTATATTGTATCTTGTTGCTTGGAAAATGTGCTACTTGCAATAACCCGTAATGTTTTATTATTCGTGTTTGTGATCGTTGTTTAAGATTAGACATCTCTCAGCCAAACCTGAACTTCTTATTTTGCCACCAATTCACTTCATTTCGCTCATTTTCGTATTATGTCACAATTTTTAGCCTGTGAACTATACTTATAAAACTTGTAAATGCAGTAAAGCTACATGCCTACATCATCTGTCCTTGAACTGGTATTTTTATCTGCTACGATCTATATGTTTTGCCCGGGGCTTTGTAGTTATTCATCTTTTTACGATATTTGCTCCCATTATCGCACGTAAGAACCTGTGGCTTCAATGCAGGTGTGTCATAACCGGCAATGGAGGGTCTTCATATTCGTATCTCGGGCGTCCATGGGGACCCTTTGGAAGGGTGGTCTTTGCCTACACATACATGGATCAATGTATCAAGCATGTAGGTTGGAATAACTGGGGAAAAGTTGAAAACGAGAGAAGTGCTTGCTTTTACGAGTACAGGTATCGTCTTTATTCTCTGATATATTACTTTCAAATTCGGAAAACGACCAAGTCCTTGAACTCTTGCTGTCCTTTGTGAATCACTGTAGATGTTTCGGCCCGGGCTGCTGTGAATCAAAACGGGTTACTTGGGCTCGAGAACTGCTGGACGAAGAAGCAGAACAGTTCCTTATGCACGGATTCGTAGACTCAGACCCGAACCGACCTTGGCTTGCTCAAAGGATGGGCCTGAAAATACCATTGTCTGCTTAGGTATCGTATCAAAGGCGGATATTACATATATATATATACAACAATGTAATGGTGTGTTTAATGTTTCCATGCATAGAACCAGGCAATAATCTCATTAAAGATGTTAAGAACAATGGTAGTTATATGGTTTGGGGAGTTATAGTTTCTTACCTTTTCAGAGTTTGTTGAGTTCGAACTCGAGTTTGATTCGGAGAATTGCTTTCCCTAATGGAGCTTCATGTTGTTGAAACTTAAATATGGATGGTTTGGATCACATCTTAGTTTGGTCAAATTGATTCGTGAACTATTTTCCTGTACAAATTGACACTTAAATTTGACATTTTCTGTCAAATTGGTCCTTAAAATTAAAGTGCTGCTTTCCAGTACGACAAGGACTTAGTCAAAAAATTGACAAAAGTCAAAAAATTGACAAATTATTCTATAATGTACTACTTGTCACGGACAGAAAGACAAAAGTTGGAGATCCGGGGTATCAAACCCTGTGCCTCTCACATGCAAAGCTAGCACTCTACCATTTGAGCTACATCACCAATTGTATATTCTGGTGAATAATATTGTATATAAAAATTATATAAAAGGTATATCTCCACAATCTACTAATTAGCTCGTGGGTTTTGATTTAAAATGATAAAATATGTTTTTTTCCACTCAAATTTAAATTCTGATATCAATTCTGCCAACTTTAACTTGCTGTTCAATCTCAGTTTTTTCATGAGCATGATCAAAACATTTTGGTACAAAATTTAGTCATTATTATTATTATCATGAGTATAAGTATGATATACAAAGAAATTGGTAAACAGATTATCTGTGATAAAACAAAAAAATTATGGAGGAATAAAAAACCAGACATGGTATTGGATTGATTGGACCTCCGATTCCAAGTTCGACTACACGAAAAGTACAAAGCCGACTCAACTAAACTATCAAGCTTCCCTTTTCCATGGCTTCAATTCTGGACTTTCTGAGATTTTTCAAAGCTGAACATGCATGACTGCTCATTTATGGTCTGGGATTTTCTGATTGTATCTTCAAACTGTCGTTTCATTTGATGGAAGGAGCATTGAGCACTCCCCCAACCGTCGAAGGCACTACAGTTGTCTTTTGGTGTTTTGCTAGTACGTGCTCCAGTTCCTGTTCCGAGAAGACTTCGGATTGCAAAGATGGGGAAATGTTCTTCACATGCAACCATGTCAATTGCCAAAAGCTCTCTCCACCAAGATCATCACTCGGCATGAGCACACCTATAGTCTTCATCACCAGCAGGGTGTTCTTGAGAAGCTCAGGGACTAATTCGTGCATTTGTTCGCTACGTTTTCCTCGGAACTTGACATTCATGCATCTCTCCATACGATTGAGAACCCCGAGCCATAATTTGCAGAAGGATGGTTGCTGTGATAAATCCTGCAGTGACTGTAAGAAAGCTTTCGACAGTAATTTTGTGGCTAAAACAAGGGTACCCTCCATTTTCCAGTATTCTTTTGAAGAGCTCCCTTGTGCAATTTCTAGCAAATCATCCATTAATGTAAAAATCACATTATCGAAACACTGGAACCACAAAGCATTTTGAATCTGAATTCCGTTTACGTCTCCTAAAGCACTCTGTAACATTAAAATGGCATGGTTCCTCACCTCTTCCCTCTGGTCCAAACATACTGCCCTCAGACCTCGCACCAACCTCAGCCACATCTCTCCAATTTCCTGAGTTACTTTCATAGCAGCCTCCCCCTCCGCAGCATTCTGGGTCTCATAAGACCATCTTACTAGACAAACAATCGAACCTGCCATCAAGTCTAGGGCAGAAATGGACCTCTCGACCTCTCCAACCCGAGACTCAGCAAATTCCCTTGCTGCATCCACACAAAGAACATAATTAGACGGCAAAAGATGTGCCCCCTCAGACATGATGAATGATAGTGCCTCGAATCCAAACCCAGATGCTTCTCGATGTCGAGCAGTGATGAAAAGCAAGGAGATGATTGTGCGCCAACCCAAATGGGATCTGATGTGAGTTGCATTTGCTTTCACGAGATGCATGACTTCTTGCGTGATAGGTTCACAATACGCATCAGCAACCCGAGCATCAAGTTTCAATATCAGTTGCATGGACTTTAGAAGCTCATCAGTTATATTTTCCTTGTAAGGAAGTAAACGCTGGCATACCTTAAGGAGCCCAAGCATGGCTTTTTCAACTAGAGTGCAAGGTACTGCCTTCTCCTGGACAATATCCGATATGAGCTTGTAAACCTTTTGCCAGATTATCGAAATTCTATCCCGGTTATTTAGTGTCATAGTGATCAGCAAATTCAGGCAGAACACTGCACTGTCTTCATCTTCCATGACCCTGGTTCCCTTGCTGAATCGACCTGCAGCCCAGATGATGGCATCAACAAGTTGCAATAAGGACTCCGCTGGGAGAAACTTACTCTCCAAGAATATATTATCAATGTGGCATTCCTGTACTATCTCACGAAGACGTTGTTGAGCAGCAAGCTCTTCCTCAGTGGGGTACAACCTGGGCTCTTCTATATCAAAGGATAGGAATTGACTGAACCGTCCAATCAGGCTTGAAGATTTCTGGGGAATGGCCGCAGGTGCTGTCTGCAATCTTTGTAAAGAACTTGTAGCAGGCTTACCCTGCTCATGGTCAGACGAAGACTCGATTTCATCAGCTGTGTCACTAGCTAGACAGGCAGGCAGAAGGTCAAGCTTGTGCAAACTTAAGACACAGTCCAATATGTTTTCCCAGCCACTATGGATACAATCACCATAGCTATTTGCTATAGTGAAAACTGTTGCGGTTGCCATTCTCGCTCTGGCGTCATCTCCGAAGGAAACAATGGCCTCTTCAATGGCCAATGGAGTTGAGAGGTTTGTAAATTTACAAAGGGACGCCACCAAATCATCCAATACAACACCAAAGTTATAGTGCGCTGAAATTTTGGCAACAGCCAAGAATCCCTCGATGCACATTTGTAAAACATCTTTCTGTTCCACTTGATCGAAAACCACAGATATAGCAGCAATTATGGGACCAGACAAGATAGAAAACATATCATGGTCAAGGAGTGCTCTAGAATCACAGACAATGAAAGGGGTGCTTTCTTTGGATTTGTGGACCACATTAACCCATCGACTTGACGTCATCACTGAGAAATCAGCACCTTGATCAGGGATCATCTGAATTTCACTCTCACAGATAGAATGGAAAAGCTCAGACAAGTACTCTCGAGGAAGATCTTTTCCACCATTGATGAGTCGATTGTTGCGGATAAAATCTTCTTCGGTCATCTTTTTCTTAACCTGTGCATTGTGTTGATCTGTGTTAAGCAATATAAGTGAATATGACAACAAGAGGGCAGCATCTTTATTACACAATATATGCGGTGATTGCTGGTAATATCTTTCAGCAAATGCCTCGAGCACTCTCTGTATCTTCTGTGATTCTCCAGGCAATCTGAAAGTTCCCAATAAAACACGTAATGCTGAATCTAGATTCATGTCACTAAAATCGAAGGTCTTAACAAATTCATGGAGCACCTGAACACAAAATTCATCATGATTTCCTAGAAAATCTCCAATAAGATTCTTATCTAACCCGATTGTGTACCTAAAGAATGATGCCACACTTTCTGGGTCAAGCTTATCAGGTAACAGATGGATTCCTCGGAGAAATTCCAGACCTTTCTTGGGATCTCGATTAAAATGGTCAGCTCCAATTGCCAACTTTCTCTTGATGTGCTTCATCTTACGGACAAAAGGAATCCAATAATTAGGATCAATGTAGTTCTGACATTTGGAAGTCCAGAAAGCTTCATATTCCTCACAATCTGTCAATACCTCATTCCATATAGGCAACTCATTGCCGATTCTCTCAGCCATACCCTTTACCGTAGAAGCCAAACCATCCAGAGCAAGGATATGCATTGCAGACAAAGGTCCATTCACAGGAAACACACTCTTCGACAACAAGTTGGCAATGTCTTCAAAAACATTACTGCAGGTTATGTCACAATCATAATTAGCATACATCTCAGTCACAAATGTATGCTGCCTGCAAAGATCGACCAAAGCTTCCAAAGCAACCTCCTGCAGTTGGTAAGAAGACCCGTGCTTGCTTTGTGCAAGCTTCAAAAGCACACATGAAAAGAAAGCTTCGAGCTGCACTTTTAGTTCTGAGCGCAGATGATAATATAGATTGAGAACGATGCTACATACAGTAGAAAGAATAAGTGAGCTCATGGATAAGCCAAATTGCATCAGATTACAAAACAAGTCATCCTGAATTATAGCCAATAACTTGGGATGCTTGCTGAAGGATGGCCCACCCAATTCTATTGATGAATTAATTAAACCCAGGGCGAAGAGTGGAACATCTTCATCATATGCTACGGGATTCGGTTTAGTGCCAAAACCTATATTTTCAATGACATTTAACAGAGAACACAAAAACTGA
Source organism: Abelmoschus esculentus (assembly GCA_035048815.1). NCBI lineage: Eukaryota > Viridiplantae > Streptophyta > Magnoliopsida > Malvales > Malvaceae > Abelmoschus > Abelmoschus esculentus. Next base: position 1,155,299 of record JAUCBN010000026.1, on the reverse strand, counting down.
AGTATCTCCACCATGCATGGGATCCCAAAAGGTGCAGACATCAATCTTTCATCATGTTGGACATCCTCCTTCCCGTCCTTTTCGCCAGACTTGATTGTGTCGGTTTCAGAACTGTACTTCACCATTGGAGGACTAGAAGTATCAGTGGCAAGAGATGATGGATCATCACAGACAGTAACGACATTTCCATTTTCTACCTGTGTACTTCCAAGAACAGGATTCCCATTTTCTGTACCCACCTGTGAAATAAAAATGAATTTCACAAATTAGGAGGTACCAAATGAGTTACTATGTTCAACTAAACACCCAGACTATGGCTTAGAACTTACCACTCCCGAAGTAGATAACGAACTTCCTTCAGCCATCTCATGTCCGTTGCTGCTGATCTCAGGAAGATGTGAGAAAATACACCTGATTAGTTCGTGCATTGTATGTCGAGCTATCCGTTGCAACAGTTCACCTTTGGAGCTTGCTTGATGAACAATCCGAAAGCATGTAGTTGCTATCATGCAAACATGCTTATTACTCAACCTAGTTGCTACCTTACTTTTCATGCAAGCTAAAAGAACTTGAAGTATCTTCATTAGTACCACTTCTTCAGAAGCTGGATCGGTTACCTCAAACCGACAACTCGTCACGGCATCAACAATCAGATGCATAGCTTCTTCGATGTTAACAGTATCCAAATCAAGTACATCAAGGGTCAAGATTTTATAAATGGAAGACAAGGCAACACCAGTTATCGGTGCACCAGTTTCATCAGATTTAATTACATCCAAAAACGGCTGAAGGTACACAACTGGGTCAACATTTTGCCACAGATGACCCCATGAGAAAATTTGTCTCCGCAATTCTTTCAAGGAATGGATGAGAGAGTGCTCGAGCTGATCATCATCTGCATCATAGCGGACCCCCCAACGGACATTTCTCCTCATGACAGCCAGAACAGCTCCAATGTCAGAATTAATCATACATGCAAAAGCACCTTTAGAGGGCTTGGCAACTTCTCCATTAAATCCATTGTATCGAGACTGGGTAATCAGATCCTCCATATTCAACCAAGATTCTTAATAAAAATGAAAATTATTTCTCAATGAAGAAGCCGGAAACTACTCAAACACGACGCTAAACTCGGGCAAAATCATGTTATCTGCTGCAATCAACAAAAGGATGTCAAAACAAATGAATTCAAATATAAACTAAAAATAAATCTCCCCAGAGGCTTTCTATGAAGAATGAAGATAATAGTCAAGCCCTTTGATAATCATCAATTACCAGTAGTGTATTAGTAGGAACATTACTTGGATTACAACAATCATAGCCAATTCTAGAGTACAATACATAGTTAAATTGAGCAATTAACTACGAAACTGAAGATTAAAAAGAACTAAATTGAGATTACAACTCGAGAAAAAGAAGAACAAAAACCCTATAAAGGAATCAACGTGTAGACCTAAAGGAAATTCAAAAAATGTCAAAAGGGAAAGAAAATCCAAATTCAAATCCCAGAAACTAGATCTATCCCAACTCATCAAAACGCAAACAGACTCGTCCTAACAACACGAATATGATTCAAGATCAGCATTTTAAAGGATAAATCAAATCTGGGTCGATTTATATGGTAAATTAATCATTCTTTAAGCCAAAAAATTAATGAAAAAGCTGGATCGAGTGAAGAAATATAGTACCTTTCCAAGGATTCAAATGGCGGGAATTGGGGAATAACGAGAAAATGAGAGACATTTTGGAGAGTCTACGGAGTTGGAAATTGTAAAAGAAATTTCTTTTTTCTGGTTGAATGAAAATTTGATCTTTGTTTTTTGAAAATTTCTTGTCAGGGTTCTTAAAATGAAAGACAATCTTATGCACAAATTTAAATTTTATTATTGTGTCGTCTGCAATGATGCACAAAACTTAGGTAAAAAAAATCAATTCATTTTAATTAAAATTTAGTTTTAAATTATAAAAAAGTTAATTTTTTATAATTAATGTATTAGTTTATATATTTCAATAGTATTGATATTATTATGTATACATATATAGATTATATTTTAGTATATAAATTATATAAAAATTACACTACTTTATATTTATAAAATTTAGGGTAATTACACAGATAACCATCATGCTATAGGATTAGTATTGAAATTATCATAATACTTTAAAAACGTTAAATATATCGGTCAACTATTAAAATGATATCGAAATAGTCACCGACAGTTAAAAACTAAGAGATTGATGATGTGACAGTTAAAAATAAAATAATTATATATTTATTTCATATTATTCATACATTTTTGTAATTTAGTCTTAATAAAGAGTAAATGTGTAATTATTCTATTTTATTTTTAACTATCACATTATGGGTCCGTTAGTTTTTAACGGTCGGTAGCTATTTCGATATCATTTTAATAATTGACCGATGTATTTGACACTTTTTAAAGTGTTGTAGTCATTTCGATATCAACCCTATAATAAAATGATTATCTATATAATTTACCTCAAATTTTAAAACTTAAATCTTTAACTCCTTAAAACTTAAACCCTAAAATTTTTATTCTAATTATAGAGTCTAGAAGGCATGTTCTATTTTGTGACTCAAATTTTATATTAATATGACTCAAACTGAGGCCGGGTGTGGCTAAAAAAAAGCTCCTTAAAAGGAGCCTAAAAAAAGCCCCTCTAATAAGGGATATTTGGAAACCGGTTGATAACCGGTTCCAATGTAAACTTTTTTATATAAATAATAGTTACCTAATTCATTCTTATATATTCGAATAAAAAATATACGAATAAAATAATTTATAAAATAAATTTTTGAATAAAAATATTTATATAATAAATTTTTAAATAAAAATATACTAATAAAAATATTTGTATAATAAATATTTGAATAAAAAGACTCATATAATAAATATTCAAATAAAAATATTTGAATAAAAATATACAAATAAAAATATTTATATAATAAATATTCGAATAAAAATATTTAAATAATAAATATTCAAATAAAAATATTCATATAATAAATATTCGAATAAAAAGATTTGTATAATAAATATTCGAATAAAAAGATTCAAATAAAAAGATTCGAATAAAATATATTCGAATAAAAATATTCATATAATAAATATTTGAATAAAATATTAATATAATAAATATTCGAATAAAAATATACAAATAAAAATACTTCTATAACAAATATTCGAATAAAAATATTTATATAATAAATATTCGAATAAAAATATTTGTATAATAAATATTCGAATAAAAATATTCAAATAAAATATATTCGAATAAAAAATATTCGAATAATAAATATTCAAATAAAAATATTCGAATAAAAAATATACGAATAAAAATATTTCTATAATAAATATTTGAATAAAAATATTCATATAATAAATATTCGAATAAAAATATTTGAATAAAAAATATACGAATAAAAATATTTGAATAAAAATATTTGAATAAAAAATATTCGAATAAAAAATATACGAATAAATATTGTACATAATTCCTTACAAAGTATACACAATGGCTTATAAAAACCGTAAGGAAAAAGGTATGTACACAATTCCTTACAACTTCTCACCATGAGCTAAAGGAGCCATCCAAAGGTAAGGATTTGTGTACATACACAATTTACTACGAGAATACATAAAATTGATACAAGAAATGTAAGGATTTATGTATGTACATAAATCTCTACAAAATATACACAAATGCTTACGAAAACTGTAAGAAAAAAAGTATGTATACAAATTCTTACTCTTGGATGACCTCCTTTAGCTCATGATTTCGAAGTCGTAAGAATTTGTGTACATACTTTTTTCCTTACGGTTTTCGTAAGCCATTGTGTATACTTTGTAAGGAATTGTGTACATGCACAAATCCTTATCATTTTTGTGGCAATTTATGTATACTCGTAGCCATTTGTGTATGTACACAAACCCTTACCCTTAGATGATCTCTTTTAGCTCATGGTTAGAAGATGTAAGAATTTGTGTACATACCTTCTTTCTTACGTTTTTCGTAAGTCATTGTGTATACTTTATAAGAAATTGTGTACATACACAAATTCTTATCATTTTTGTGTCATATTATGTATACTCATAGCCATTTGTGTATGTACACAAAACCTTACCCTTAGATGGTCTCCTTTAGCTCATAGTTAGAAGTCGTAAGGATTTGTGTACATACTTTTTTTTTACGTTTTTCGTAAGTCATTGTGTATACTTTGTAAGGAATTGTGTACATAAACAAATCCTTATCATTTTTTTTGTCATATATGTATACTCGTAACCAATAGTGTATGTACACAAATCCTTACCCTTGGATTACCTACTTTAACTCATGGTTTTGAAGTTGTAAGGATTTGTGTACATACCTTTTTTTTTACGTTTTTCGTAAGCCATTGTGTATACTTTATAAGAAATTGTGTACATACACAAATCCTTACTAATTTTGTGCCAATTTATGTATTTTCGTAATGATTTATGTATGTACACAATTTCTTACGTTTGTAATAATTTATGTATGTACCGTTTTTCTTACAGTTTTTGAAAGGATTTATGTATGTACACAAATCCTCTCATTTGTAACGATTTATGTATGTACTGTTTTTCTTACAATTTTTATAAGAAATTATGTATATAGTTTATAACAATTACATACACAAAATGACCGGGTAAACCGATTAAGACTTTTTTAGACTTTGCCGAAAACCTAAGAAAACTATAAAATTAAAGGGGGCATTACTGTTATTCTATCAAATCTTAAGGGCGAAAAAATCAAGGGGAAAAAGTCAGATTTTCAACCAAAACAAACTCGCTCGCTTTTCCCCGATTGGATTCTCCATCAAAACAAAAACCTGGTGGAGGCGATTTCGATTCGGATCAGGTAACCTTACACTTTAATTTTCAAGCAGTTTTGATCGGAATTGATTTATTTATGTTTTTTGTGTATTTTTAGGGAGAAAAGTGGAGAAATATGGACGGATCAGGAGGAAGTGGAGCAGATAATATATTATCGAATTACAAGATTGGTAAAACGCTTGGAATTGGATCCTTTGGAAAGGTGAAAATTGCTGAACATTGTTCCATTAGTTATAAAATCGCTATTAAGATTCTTAATCGGAGAAAGATCAAGAATATGGAATGGAGGAAAAAGGTAAATTCTTTTTTACAGATTGAATTGTAGGGTTTGTTTAGTTGTTGAAGTGAGGAACAAAAGATTAACATTCAAAAAAAGAAACAAAAGATTAAGAATATAGAGATGAAAGAAAAAGGTAAATTCCTTGTTAGAGATTGAATTTTAGGGTTTGTTTAGTTGTTGAAGTAAGAAACAAAAGATTAACATTCAAAAAAAAAAGATTTAACATTCAAAAAAAATTAAGAATATGTAGTTGGAGGAAAAAGGTAATTTCTTTTTTTAGATATTGAATTTTAGGTTTTGTTTAGTTGTTAAAGTAAGAAACAAAAGATTTACAATAAAAAAAAGATTAAGAATATGTAGATGGAGGAAAAAGGTAAATTATTTTTTAGAGATTGAATTTTAAGTTTTGTTTAATTGTTGAAGTAAGAAAAAAGCTTGGGAATTAGGAATATAGTAATTTATAAGATGAACAAATTGGAGGGGAGAAAATTGAATATTGCAAAAGAGTATTAAAGAACAAATTATTTCTTTCAAACCATAGCTTGTAGAGTGCAACAGGGCAGATCTATTTTCCTAGCCGTTAGGAAAAGGGGTCTTTTAAATTTTTAATTTTCAGTTATTGTCTTTAATGATACGGTGCGTTTTAGCACCTGAGAATAGGGAGACCAAAAACACAGTCGTTTGGCTCCAACGGTTAGATTAAAAGCTGGCAGCAGTAATGGTTCAGTTATCCTTTGAATGAAAACCAACTTTGTCTTCTTCCTCTATTATGTTTTCTCTCCTTAACCCCTCTATTTTCTTCTCTTTTTCTTGTGACTTTTCCGATCAACAGGTTTTAACCTGTAACGACCCTCCCCTAATTAATTTTTAAATGATTAAAATATTTGGAAATGGTATAGAAAAAATCGGGGGTCGTTAATAAAATCTTTTGTTTATTTGTGAAAATGAAGAATTAGAGAATTATTTAAAAAAATTAGATATTTTGAGGTAGACTTAAAATTAGGGTTTCAAATTAGGTCAAAATAGGAAATTGGGAATTTTGAAGAAATTGAGAATTTTGAAAAAATTGGGAATTGAAAACAGGTTTTAAAATTTATAGTAAAAAATAGAGATTTGATTTTAAAATTGAAAAAAAAATATGAATTTATTTTTGGAAAAGGCTAGAGTCGCCACCGGTCACTTTGGTAGATCGAACACCGTTAAAACCAGAGATTCTTTAAAAAATGGGTTCGGGAGTCGGTTACGGATGAGATATAAAATACCCTAAACCGCCCAAAAATTGGTACCTAATCGAATATAGTTACCCGAATTGAAAATTTGCAAGTTCAATTTTTTATTAATTTATTGTCCGTTTAAGAATGCGAATATATTTTAATTTTACCGTATCTTTATTCGAAGGCAACGTATACACCGCCACCAATACGTTGGAAGACGGGCCTGTTACGACCGAATAAAGAAGTATTTATTAGATTCGTTTAAATTGATGGTGTAACAAATATTGAATAAATAATTTGAATATACAAATATTTACAAGCATAAATAAATATAAAGAAAATAAAAAGGTAAGAATTTTAAATTACAATAAGTATATACGGGAAAAAAATGCGAGAAATTAAATACGATAAAGTAAAGTGCGTAAATTAAATGTTAGATTCGAAAAAATAAATTACAAGAAATTAAAATGCGATAAAATAAATTGCAAGAAAAATAAATACGGAAAATTAAATGTTAGAGGTTAGAACAAACGGGCTATAAATAATACGGATCATACCCCGTTGCGGGTCACCGTAAAGCCGATTGAACAAAGTATAAATTAAATAAATAAATAAAAGAATAAACAAGTAAATAAATAAATGAATGACTAAACAAATTAATTAAAGAATAAATAAATGAAATAACATGAACAAACAAATAAAGAAATAACAAAAACATAAATTAGGAAATAAGACATTAACATGCAAAGTAAATACATAAAATGCATATATAGCACATATACGTATAATAGGAAAATAAATGTTTAATCCACACATAATATACATATCATATACATATATTATACATATAACACATATATAAGGAAAATAATAAATAAATAATATATAAAAAGGTAAAAAAGAATGCGACAGTGAAGGGAAAACAAGACTAAAGGCATTGAATGCCATGTAAAAAGTAAAAAATTTTATTCCCTACAGTAGAGAGAAAATAAGGAAATTAAAGTCAATTAAAATTATTAAAAAGGTAAAAATAAATTAATAGATTAAATTTTGTTTCGGTTTCCAAAAAAGGTTCAAGTTTCTATTTTTCAGCATTAAATAGGAGAGAAAAAAAGTTCATTAAACACTATTAAAAAAGGTAAAATAATAATAATAATAGTAATGGAAATATGAAAAGTCAAAATTTTTATGAGAGTTAATTGTCATTTATTACATAATAATCAAGGAAAATAAAATTAAATAAGCATTTAAATAAAATGATAAAAAAGTAAAAGGGAAATAAAATTAAACCAAAATAAACTAAAATTGGGATTAAATATAGAACAAGGAACAAAATCGAGGGACGAAAAAAGAATTAAACCATACTGGAAGCCGAACATTCCAAAACTTGAGGGATTGGATCTGTAATTAATCCATTGACTCATTTTGCGCGGATCCTCTCCCGAATCCGGGTCATCACGCGGGTCAAGGGCTATGAAACTACGTCATTTTATGAAACATGTAAATATCAGTAAATGAAGGCTAAATCTAATTTTAACCTCATTTGTTTTTCCTCCTCCTTCGAAAAAACATAGAAATTTCTCTCTAAAATAAGAACTCAACCCCTCTTCTCAACATTCCCAAAAAACGACGAGAAAAGTCGCCACCTAGACCGTCAGCGGCGGCCGACGATGGAAACCTTTAAAAATTTCTCCTTTCTTTGTTTAGAAGACCAGATTTAAAACTCTTTTTCCTTTAAGACCAAAATACTTTTTTAGAAATCAAAGACAGGATTTAAACTTCTCCCTTTTTGAAAACAAATTTGAAAACCTTTTTTGTTTTAAAACCCTTATTTCGAAGAAGAGGATGATTTGAAGAAAACAAAAGAAGAGAAAGATGATGATGCAACACCGACAACGAAAAACCGGTTCCAAATTCGAAGGTAAAATCCCTAAATTTCTATTTTCAGATTTTTTATTCGAACAAAGAAAAATAGATGCTCTGAATAATCATCTTGTATTGATTTTCTGAAATTTCTCCCCCCCTTTTACATTGTTTCATTTGGGGTTTTATACCCATTTACATTTGAAAAAGAAAATGAAAAAAAATGAAATTGGTTGTTGAATAATCATCCTCTGATTTCGTCCTTTTTGTTGGTTTGTTGGTATCTCTGTGGGTGAACCGTACGAGCAAGAGAGAGGGGACCATTGTCCTCTGTTTTGGGCCGATTGTGCAGAGGAGAAGAGTGGACCATTCCTCGATTTGGATTCGAAAGGGAGCATAGGCCCCTTGTTGATGTGGTCGTTAGCATGGATCCGACGTGGCGCCGACATGGTTCAGATGTAGAGGGGAATTGAACGGTTGTTGAAAGTCGAAAGGACCACCTCTAGATCCTTCTGGGAAGATGAATGGTTGCTTGGAGAAGCTGGACAGTTTGGTCTATTCGGGTTACCAATCCGGGTCAGCTGGGTAGATGGTTTCGGGTTTGGTTGTAACCGTTTTTGATTGTAATCGGGCCTTGTAAAATGGTGGGCTATGGGTTAAGTTTATTTTTGGTTTATGGTTGTAAAAAATGGGCTAAGGGTTTATGTTTGTAATGGTTTTGGGCTAATTGGATATGGATATAATGTAAATAGATTTGATGGACTAAATTTTGGATAGTAACATATATTTTTCTGAAATATTAAATAAGGGAATAAAAATAATATTTTTGGATTTTAAAGTTATGGTTTATTTTATATATAGCATGGTTTTAAGGTACGGATTAGAGAATTCGATTTAGGGGTAAAGTTTCGATTTAAGGTTCGTTCGATCCCCGGATAAAAATGGTTATTACACAACCGTTACAAGGGTATCATAGCTTGCCGATCCTCGGATTACCATGGTGGAAACGCGGAGCTAGTCGGCTTTACTAGCTCAAGAAGCACAGACAGCCGCACCAGCGGCTGGTGAACAGGAGCGAGTGCCTGAATGGAAACAAGAGACGAGTCGAATCCAAGCGGATGTGCAGCGTTTGGAACGGACCATCGATTCTCATTTTGAGGATATACAGAACGCGATGCTGGCTAATCTTCAGATGTTATTGGAGATTGGGTTGGGGAAGAAGATCGACACCACAGCGATGAGAGAACAACATGTGGGCTTGGCCGGGAGCAGACCCAGTGGGCAAGCTACAAGTAGTGCAAATCCCACGCCCATGGTGCAGATTGAAGATGACTCAAACCTTGAGGTGGAAGAGGTGGGTCGAGTGATGGTGGACACTGATCGAACTTTGACACAAACCAGTAATTTGGCTTACAAATTACTTTGTCCCAGGTTCGATGGTTCTGACTTTTGGATTGGGTGCTGAAGTTAGAACAATACTTTGAAGCTGAAATGATTCCGGACGGAGCTAAGGTACGAGTAGTGATGCTTCACTTGGAGGGCAGGGCATTACAGTGGCATCATTATTTAACCAAAAGTTTGGGGTCCTTGAATCAAATAGAGTGGAATGATTACCTGAAGTTGTTGAGAGATAGATTTGCACCTGGAAGGATGGATGAACCTTTCGCAGATTTGGTAGAGCTGAGACAACTGGATCCGGTGGACAAATACTATGAAGATTTCATTCAGCTATTAAATCAGGTTCAGTTACCAGATGCATATGCTTTGAGTATTTTTAAGAATCACTTAAGGGTAGAAATTAGTCAAATGGTTAAGCTCTTGCAACCTAAAAACTGGATGGAAGCTTTTTATTTGGCTAAGCATATGGAGAACATGTATAGTCCAAGAAATCGAAAGTGGAATAGATGGTCTCTGAGGTCTAGTTCTGTTCCTCCAATGACCGTATCTGTTCCATTGAGAGAAGGGGGTCCTGTGATGAGAAGTGTGGGTGGAGGTTTTGGGAATGGAGGTCCCTCGAAAGGGGCTACACCTCGTAGTGTGAGCCCAAATTCATCTAGAGGAAGTAACTCGGTGGGGCAGAAAGGAACTGGTAAGAGCATTTCTTCAGCTGAGATTGAAGAGAGAAGGAGAAAATGACAGTGTTTTTGGTGTGCAGCCAAATACACTTCAGGGCACAAGTATGCCAAAACACAAATGTACCAGATCGTAGTGGAAGGGATGGAGGAGAAAACTGACCCAGAGGTATTTGTGGATTATGAAGAGCATATGGAGCTTGAGGGACAATTAGAGAAGAAACCAGTGTTATCTTTGAATGCTATTTATGGGGAAACTACCATTGACACAATGAAGTTGGCAGTGAGTATGAGGAGTTTACCTTGTGTGACTTTATTAGATTCAGGAAGTTCACATAACTTCTTGAGTTTGGATATGGTCAAAAGATTGAGGTTAAGGGTTGAGCAGCGAACTCAGATGAAGGTGATAGTGGTTAATGGGGACTATTTAATGAGCATTGGAGTTTGCAGAGCTGTGAAATGGAAGACACAAAGGTGGAACTTTAGGTCTGATTTCTTGGTGATATCAATGAAATGCTCAGAAATGATGCTTGGGGTGCAATGGTTGACTGAGTTAGGAGTTATTACTTGGAATTTTGCTGAGCTCAAGATGAAGTTTTGTCATCAAGGGAAGGAAGTGGAACTGAAGGGAATCCAACCTGTGTCCTTGTCTATGATGACATCCAGGGAATGTACCAAAAGGTTGAGAGGATCTCTGAAGCCTTGGACTACAAGTTTGTGGATGATTAATCCTTCGATGAAAGTTAAAGAAGTGGATAGGTTGTTGGGACAGAGAATACAGGAACTACTGTCACATTATGAGGAGGTGTTCCAGGAACCTCAAGGGCTTCCCCCTAAGAGGAACCATACTCATAAAATTGAGCTCAAAGATAAGTCTGATGTAGTTAAGGTAAAACCATACAGATATCCTTCCATGTAGAAAAATGAAATTGAGAAATTGGTGGGGAAATTATTAGCTTCTGGGGTCATTAGGGACAGCAACAGTGCCTTTGCTTCACCAGTGGTCATGGTGAAGAAAAAGAATGGTTCCTGGCGTATGTGTGTGGATTACAGAAAATTGAATGGCTTGACTATAAAGGACAGTTTCCCTATGCCAGTTATTGAAGAATTGTTGGATGAGTTGGGAGGTGCTCACTATTTTTCTAAGCTAGATTTACGATCTGGATATCACCAAATTCGAATGAGAGAAGGAGACATTACCAAGACTGCTTTCAGAACTCATGAAGAGCACTATGAGTTCTTGGTTATGCCTTTTGGCTTAATCAATGCTCCAGCTACATTCCAAGGGTTAATGAATAAAGCAGCTTAGGAAGTTTGTCTTTGTCTTCTTTGATGACATTCTAGCATATTCAGAAAGTTGGCAAGCACATTTGAAGCATCTCAAAGTGGTTTTGGAAATTTTATTGGAATACAAACTATTTGCTAAGAAGACAAAATGCAGTTTTGGAGCTAGGACAATAGATTATCTTGTTTATGTAATATCTCAAGGTAAGGTGGCTATGGATGAAACAAAAGTGAAGAGTATTTCAGAATGGCCTAGTCCTGTTTCTGTTAAGGAAGTTAGGTCTCTTTTGGGATTGGCAGGTTACTAAAAAAGATTTGTGAGAAGTTATGGATGCCTGGCCAAACCATTGACAGAGCTATTGAAGAAAAATGCATGAAAATGGGAGGCTGAAGAAGAAATAGCTTTTAGAAGATTGAAAGAAGCAATTTGCTCAACTCCAGTATTGTCCTTTCCAGACTTTACAAAGGTCTTTGTGGTTGAAACTGATGCTTTAGACCAGGGGGTTGGTGTTGTCTTAGTGCAACAAGGGAGACCTTTAGCCTTTTTCAGCAAGGCTTTGAGAGTGAGATATCAGGGATTGTCTTTGTATGAAAAGGAGATGATGGTTGTGTTATTAGCTGTGAAGAAATGGTTGGTTTTCCTGGTGGGCAGGCACTTCATTGTTAAAACTGACCATCAAAGCCTAAAGTTTCTAGCTGAAAACCAGGCCTTAACACCATTCCAACAGAAATGGGTGGTAAAGATGATGGGCCTGGATTATGAGGTGCAGTATAAGAAGGGTATTAACAACATTGTGACATATATGTTGTCAAGGAGGCCTGAAAGAGAATCTGGAAATAGTGGGAGTTGTAAGATGATGGGATTTAGTAGAATGTCTACTAATTTAACGGAGAGGATTAAGAAAACCTGGGAAGAAGATGAGAGACTTAAGAAGATTATCCAAGAATTGGAACAAGGGAGTGGGAAGCATGGCAAATATAAGTGGGAAGGACAAGTATTGACCAGGAAGGACAAAGTGGTGGTGGGAGAGAACACTCCAATTAGAAGGGAACTTTTGCAATTCTTCCATGATAGCCCTGTGGGAGGACACTTTGGGGTACATGCAACTGTGAAGAGATTGACTGCTACTTTTTACTAAAAGGGGTTGAGAAGAGAAGTCAAGCAGTTTGTGAGGGAATGTTTAGTGTGCCAAAAGAACAAAGGAGATTTGCATCATCCTAGGGGCCTGTTACAACCTCTCCCAATCCCAAATCGAATTTGGTCATTCATCAATATGGATTTCATAGAAGGGCTGCCTATTTCAAGAAGGAAAAACTGTATTTTTGTGGTAGTTGATAGACTAACTAAATATAGTCACTTCATATCGATGGCACACCCTTTCACAACTAAGGAGGTTGCCCAAATTTTCCTTGAAAACATGTTCAAGTTACATGGCAGTCTAGAAGAAATTATTTGTGATAGAGACAGGGTGTTTATGATCACTTTCTGAAAGGAGATTATGAGTAAGTTGAGAGTAAAAGTTAAGGCCTCAACAACTTACCATCCAGAAACAGATGGCCAAACTGAGAGGGTCAATCAAAGTCTTGAAACCTACTTAAGATGTATGTCAGGTGAGAAACCGAAAGAATGGGATGAATGGTTGTATTTAGCTAAGAGATGGTATAACTCTTGTTTCCATTCTGCTATTCAACTGTCCCCTCATGAAGCTTTGTATGGAGAAGGTCCCCCATGCCATGTTCCTTACATCCCAGAAGACTCCAAAGTAGCAGCAGTGGATCGAAGTCTTCAGAACTGAGAAGCTGTGCTGAAAATGATCAAGTTCCATTTACAAAGGGCAAGAGATAGGATGAAAACACAAGCGGATAGGAGAAGGGTTGATTGTGAGTATCAGGTGGGCGAGTATGTTTTCTTGAAGCTGCAGCCTTATAGGCAGCAGTCAGTAGTGGGACGATTGAACCAAAAATTAGCTTCCAAGTGGTTTGGTCCATTTGAGATTTTTGAAAAGGTGGGCCAAGTTGCTTATAAGCTGAAGCTTCCACTGGACTCTAAAGTGCATCCAGTGTTCCATGTTTCTCAGCTCAAGAAGAGGGTTGAAAATAATTTGGTGTAGGAGGATTTGCCAATTATGGATCCAACTGGATGTATTAGCAAGGAACCTGCAAGGGTGATTGACAGAAGGATTCGAAGGAGAGGAAGACGAGCTGTCACAGAAATCTTGGTGGAGTGGACTAACGCCTATCCTAAAGACGCCACCTGGGAGGTTCTACATCTTCTGCAACAGAGGTTTTCAAATTTCAATCCTTGAGGACAAGGATTGTCTTTGAGAAGGGAGCATTGCAACAGGGCAGATCTGTTTTTCCTAGCCGTTAGGAAAAGGGGGTCTTTTAAATTTTTAATTTTCAGTTATTGTCTTTAATGATACGGTGCGTTTTAGCACCTGAGAATAGGGAGACCAAAAACGCAGTCGTTTGGTTCCAACGGTTAGATTAAAAGTTGACAGCAGTAATGGTTTAGTTATCCTTTGAATGAAAACCAACTTTGTCTTCTTCCTCTATTTTGTTTTCTCTTCTTAACCCCTATATTTTCTTCTCTTTTTCTCGTGAGTTTTCCGATCAACAGGTTTCAACCGTTACATAGAGTTGAAAATTTAAAGAATAAATCAAAACATTTAAAAATACATAAATATGGTAAATTGCGCACTTAACTTTCGCCTTTCTTGATATTTCCAACTCAGTTTTAAAAAGCACAGTCAAAATCTATGTTCTTTTCACTTTCCACTTTTTTGCTTGACCTAGTAAACCTTAAGTCTACTACTGATTATGAATTAGATTTTTCATATTTTTTAATGATTTTTTAAAGTTTGTTAATTTGAAGGATTGAATTTCTTAGGTTGATTTTGATTATTACTTTTTCTGCATGCTATCTTGCTTTCAGAACTAAAATTTGAAGTTTCAAACTTTATAAACTGTCTTGATTCTTTATTTCTGTTAAAATGGAAATAATTCATCGAGTGAAACAAAAAGAGGACCTTTAGTAGATTTCTCAAATTTCGACCCATGTTTTGCTTGCACGAATCATGGTTGCATGGATTCATGCATGTGGTTGTCAAATTCTATAGAAGTATTGAATGAGGAAGGCTTAATCTTTGGTGCAGTTAGAAGGGAGATTAAAATTTTGAGATTGTTTATGCATCCTCACATCATACGACTCTATGAGGTCATAGAGACAGCAACGGATATCTTTGTTGTTATGGAATATGTGAAGTGTGGAGAACTGTTTGATTATATTGTGGAGAAAGGAAGATTGCAGGAGGATGAGGCTCGCAACTTTTTTCAGCAGATCTGGTTGAAAATTCTTGTTTATTGCTATTAGTTACTGACATTTTTTTGTTCTTACAAATTATGTAAAAAATCTTTAAGCAGATAATTTCTGGGGTGGAGTACTGCCATAGAAATATGGTGGTTCATCGAGACCTGAAGCCTGAAAATTTGCTTCTGGATTCTAAGTGCAATGTGAAAATTGCTGATTTTGGCTTGAGCAACATAATGAGAGATGGTCATTTTCTGAAGACAAGTTGTGGTAGCCCTAACTATGCTGTCCCAGAGGTAGGAGTCCTTGAATTTAAAAATAATGGTGGATTTCTTACATTTATGTCATATTGTTTTAGGTTTCTTTTATGTAATTGAAATTTGCATCATGTCATGATGGTGTTTCCTAATGCATATTGATCTTTATGGTTATAGGTTGTTTCTGGGAAACTGTATACCAAACCCTTATACATAAATACCAAACCCTAAACCCTAAACCATAAGGGTCGAAAAAGTATACCTTTCTTGCGAAATTCTGAACACTCGGCAGCTTCTAGATGTAGTTATGGTACATTGAATACCAAATACCATAGATTTTTGTTACAGGGAGAACCTTTTAAAGACCTGCTAATATTAAAGTAACAATATAGGCAGAAGAACAACACCTACACATTGTGATTTTATTTTTTTAATATTTTTTTATTAAATTTAAATAAAAAATATCACTTATACATGACGATTTTTTTATGTACACTATAAAAATTAACCTTAAATTCAAAATATAAATAAAGATCACTTATGCTATAAAACAAAATTTTGGGTTAAATTATTTTTAAATTTTCTCCCATTATTATGGATGTTTGATTGAAAAACTAAATTAAATTGGAATAAATCTCTCATGTTCAAGATCCGAAGAGAAATGATTTTCTGCTGTCCCTCCACGTGGCGCCCAAAAATGGCCATTGACAGTTTCATTGGAATAAAAATATGACGGGTATTAATGAAATTTTAATAGTTTTGGAGGGTTTAATTAAAAATATTTTTTAAAAAATTAATAAAAATTGCTAACAAATATGAGGAGGTTTAATTAAAATTTCTAAAATCTTGTGATGTTAAGTCTTTCGGAAGTGAAATTATATTATGAGTATTTTCTACGACGTCATTTATAAGATTAACCAATTAATTTTATTAATTTTTTATCTCATTTCTTTTAAATGAATTTTTATTTGATAAAAATTATTTCTAAATTTAATTTATAATAAATATTAACGAAGATTCACTCGATAAAAAAAATAAGATAAAAATTAATAAAATGACTATATTTAATTGATTGATTCCATAAATAACTTAATGAAAATAACTCATTATATAATTTCTATTGTTTATTAAAAAAAATCTTCTTACAAAATTATTTATACAAAAAAGTGTAATAAACGATAGGTAAAGACGGAGCTATTTGTATTATGATAAAAATTATACCCCATCATTTGTATAATAATAATTTAAGTCTTTTTCTTTTAAATGTAATCAACTATGATTTTTAATTTTTTTAATTTATATATTCATTAAATTTTTATTCTTTTAATATTTAATTTTAATTTTATCCTTGAAGATAGATAAAAAGGATCTATTTATCCCTATGTAGCACATATTCAATAAATTTTAAGCATTATGTCAAACAAATTTTATGATATAAATTAAGTACTCAGTTTTTACACTGAATCTTTTAATGTATCAAAAACACCACGTCATATTTGGGGATTGTTTTAGATAATCCAATTCAAAAATTAAATTATAGAATATAGGGATTTTTTATTTATATTTTAGATTTTATATTAATTTTTACAGTGTACATGACAAAATATGCATATGATGTTATTTTTATGGATTTAAAAAAATATATTTTAAAAATAGAGAACGTCACTTGTAGATAACATTTTCTTCCTAAAATGTCATTTACAGGTAACGTTTTTTCACTGCATAATAATTTTTATTCAAAATTTTAAGATAAATTTTAAAAATTCTATTCTTCTAAATATTTACTTTGGAAAAAAATATTTTACCCATGGGTTGGTTCCGGTAGAAAATAGGTTTGTATCAATTAAGTAACTCTCGAGTTTGAGTCTTTATGTATGTAAAAATCTTCATAAGAAGATTCATCCATTAAAATTAAGTGTGCTATAACGGATCGATCTGGATTAGTCAGGAGGGCAACCAATTGTTTTTTGTGTATAATATTTATATCTTTCATATCAAATATAATTTTTATGTAAAAAATTAAATTTATTTGTATCAAATAAATAATTTTCTAATATATAAAACTCTATTTAAAAACTGTTTGTCAATGCAACTTTAGAAAAATGTTAATGTTTAGGGTTAGGGTTCGGTCGTTAAAAAACTATTTTAACATAGTTGAGTGATCATTTCTGTAATTTATCCAAAATTTTATAACAAATTTCGGTTAACCAAATTAACCGACCGAATTTACCGAAATTTATTCGGTTCGGTTAATATATTTCAAAAAAAATTTGATTCAGTTTACGATTAAAGATTTAAAAAATTCGATTAATTCAATTCGATCACCGACCAAATTAACCGTTTGATATCTCTACTCATTCTTATCAAATTTAATTTATGTATTTTATTAAAAAATATTGTGAATACAACTTTGTAAGAATCGTTAATGTTTATTTGTGACAAAAGCAAAAGGTTCAATATGACTATTTATCCAAGGTAACTCTCTTGGCCTTTAATCCACCCAAATGAAAAGGATATCTCATTTTTTATAATATTTTATTTATTTTTAAAATATAATATTAGTTTTTTAATAATTATCATTATTATCGTTCTTTCAATTCAGTTTATTTCATTTAATATTAAAGAATTTTTGACTTTATTTAAAGAATACGAACAAAATTAAATTCAAATTTTTAAATCTTACTTAAAAATTTTTAAATAAAATTTAAATAATAAAATAAAACTCGAAAAATTAAAATATCTATATAACTTCAATTTTATTATCTAAAAACAAATTTCATCTTTTATTTTTTAATCACTCAATTTTGTATTTTATTCAATGTAGTCCTCTATTTCCATCTATTTTTTATTCCTTTATTATCTATAGATATCCCCTCTTAAAATATCTTCTTTAAAAATAATATTATAAATATATTATATAATTATAGATAATATTTGATTTATTAAATAGTATTATAAATTTTACTATTTTCAAAGAAAAATAAAGAAATATATGTATATTGTATACGAGTATTGAAAATTATTTAAATTAGAATTAATTAATATCATAACAATTTAAATATTATTATTAAATTTAAAAAATAATTCAAATAACTCGATTCAAAAAAATTTTAAATAGATTTTAAATAATAAAATACGACTCTTCAATTCAACTAACTCAAAATTTTTTACTCGAATCAGTCGAATATTCATCCCTACCTACTATATAGTATCTCATTCGTTATAAAAACTGATAGCCGATAATAGTATTTATTTAACGATAATATTTTATATAATAACCAATTTACTATACTTATATCGAATATATACTCGTATCCGAAGTAAAAAAAACAAGCGGATATAAATACTAATTTTTTTTCCTTCATTGTTTAGTGTATCATTTTCACTGGTTTTTCAAGACAGACAATAAAAACTGTACAAATTGGTCCTTTTCAAGACAGTGATGAATTCTATGTTTCACAGTTAAAAGGCATTATTTGATTGTTTGATGGAGAAAGGCTAACTTCAAAATAATTTAAAAAATATTATGTTGATAATATATGATTTAGTGCATTATTATTAATAAATTAAATAATAATAATAATAATAATATATCATTGAAAATAATTTAAATAAGTTCAATATTTGAAATTTTATAATATTATTTATATATTTTATGATAGTTTGAAGATTTGTCCGGATTAAGTTTTATAAGGATTTATTATAAAAAAAAAACTTTTTATTTATTGTAATAGAATTTAAAATTTTAATTTTATTTAAAGAATATAACGTTTCATCCGTTTCACCTAGCAGTGTGTAAAAAAATCTGATCCGATTATCCGTTGATTCGATCTAAAATTTTGGATATCCGATCCGAATTTTATTTTTCGGATAATTCGGATCGGATATCTGAAAATTTCAGATCGGATACGGATCATTGTTTTACATTCGGATCGGATATCCGAAAAATTTAAATTTTTTATAATATAAATATTGTTATATTCGATATTTTTACTTATTATATATGAAAAAAATAAATTTTTCATGAATAAAAATATTGTTGTATTTAATAATTTATTGATTATTATATTCGAAAACCAAAATTTTCATGAATAAGATCGTCAAATTAAAAAAAATACTTAAATTAAATCATAAATTCGGATATTTAGATATTTGAAAAATCGGATATCTAAAATTTTTAAATCAGATACGGATCATTAAAATGCTAATCTAAAAATTTTAAATATCCAAAATTTCGGATCAGATTAGATTAAATTTGATAATCCGAAATACACACCCTTAATTTCATCCTACTTGTTGATAATCTAGTTTTTTTATCCCACTAAAAATGTTATATTATTACATTATTAAAAACAATGGTGCTTAGAACATACCAAATGGAAGACAAGATCCTATTTGACTTGGTCGTGGAAACATAGACTCAAATGCAACACAACATCCAAGGGTATTTAATTCATAATTATGTTCCAGCAATTATTTTTTTAAAATATAAATTATAAATTATTTTTATATCTTAAAATTTACCTATAATTATTATCTATAAACTGTAAATAATAACTTCTAAACCTTAAAATCCAAGTGTTTGTTGAAAATAAGTTTTTCTACCTAAGTGAATATTTTTTATTTATTAATTTTATTTATTAATTTTTTATATATTGACGAAGCGACTTTATCGATAAGTAAAATAAAATCGGAACATAAACATAATAGAGGTTTTAAAACATATAAAAGAATCACAAATTAAAAAAAAAAAATCAAATCCTACGTGAACACCGATAAATATGAATCAGAGATAAATGATGTGAGGGTTGTTGTACGAATATCAAAAACCTACAAAACTAATCATGAAGGTGTATTATAAGATGAAAACGTACCATAAAAAAAAATGTGCCACAAAGACGACAAAAAAAACACAGGAAAATATACAGGAAAAAAATAAACTAAAATAAATAAAATATTAATCATTGACAGTCGATAAACAATACAAAAATTAATATCACTGTAAATTAAACAAAAAAGCAAATGATTATGATCGAGAGAAAATTAAAAAAAGTTTAAGGTATAGGGTGACAGTCCATCCTTATTTATTAGTAACTATTAGTTGATCTAACTTAATGAAATAAAAATTCTTTTTTTATTTTTTTGTTTTATTTATACTCACACACTAAAGAATTATGTTCCGATTTAGAGTTAATGTCTATGGTTAAAATCTAAGATTAAGATATAGGAAATTATACGTAAAATATATTTTTAGGAGTTAGGTTTATAATTTATAATTTAAGATTCAGAATTAAAATTTAATTTTTATTGTTGGGACATGGTTGAGGATTTCTATTCATAAGATACAAATTGACTCCCTTAGATAAAATGAGGTCGAATTCTAACATCGTAAATCGAAGAAGAGAAATTGAAAATGTTGTTTTCATAATAAATTCCTATAATATTCGATCTAAATTAGTTGATCAATGAATTAGATATCAATTATAATTAAAAATTAAAATTATTAAGGTCTACTGATTGATCGAGTGATCAATATATTATTTTATCTTATATATGTTTGAATTTTAATAATTTATTAATATATATTTTCATATATTTTTTTCATCATTAGATAGAAAGGATCCATTTGTACGCTTGTGTATGAACGAGGAAGCAATTAAGACCTTGTCAAAGCTCTTCTTCCGTATAAATACAGTGTACAAAGCACAAAACTTTACATCCGCCATAGCTGAAACAAAAGAAAGCTCAAAGTTGATAACCAAAAACAAAAAGAAATGGGAAGGAAAAGAAAGGGTGTGGAAACGGCGGAGGAAGAAACAATGGGTTGGGATGAGATGGTGAAACAAGCCGCCGGACTCGGTGGTGTTCGGAGAACACGGAAGCGATTCGTGGGAGTGAGACAAAGGCCGTCGGGACGATGGGTAGCGGAGATTAAAGACACGATACAGAAGATAAGGGTCTGGTTAGGCACCTTCGACACGGCGGAGGAAGCGGCGAGAGCGTACGATGAAGCCGCTTGCTTGCTCCGCGGCGCGAATACGAGAACGAATTTCTGGCCGTGTTCTTCCACATCGTTGAATTCAACTCCGGCGCTTTCTTCAAAGATCAGTAATCGTCTTCTCCAAAGGATCAAAGCCAACAATAATCGATATTCTCCATCGCCACCGCCACCGCCACCGCCAACTTCTTCTTCCCCACCGGCGCCTGCTTCTTCCAGCCAGCAGCAAATCGATGATAGTCACGATTTCATCAAAGATCTTTTCGACGATGAAAATTTCAACGCCGTGAATGTTTCCGAACTCGAATCATGTTTGAGTTCCGATGAGAATGAAGATTGTTCAAGGAGAGAACTCGAATCATTGGATTTCCAGTTCTTGAACGAGATTGGCTTTGAGCAGCCGTCCATTTACTGTTCTCCTTTCCAGATAGCAGAAGAGCTTCAAGCACCAACAATGGCTGACGAGCAGTCGATGATATCGTACGAGCGGAGATTCTCAGCTTCTCTGTACGCATTCAATGGGATTCCCGAGCTGTTGAAACGAAAGCTCGGGTCAGAAGCTGCCATGCCCATGGCTGAACGAAGATCAGAGCAATTAACCAAGCTTTCGAATGCATGCAAGAAGAAGAAGAAGGTTGAAGAAGAAGAAGCAGAAGCAGAATCTAAACATGATGGCGAATCTCTTTGGAACTCACTTGATCTTCCCCCCATTGTTGCTTTGTTAACCAACTGAGTCTGATATTCGATTTCCAGTTCTTAACTTGATTTCATTATTCTATATTCCATGAAATGCTAATCATCATATGTAATATGTATCAAGGAACAATGAAATGTAGGAGAAGTCATAAAAAAATGTTTTGTTTTGTTTATAAAATGATAACGTGTGTCATCACTCGATCGATAAAAAATAAAAAAATATATATAAGTAAAATTTAATAATATTTTTATTTAAAAAAATAAAAAATTCAAGTTAAAAAAAACTAACCCAAAAAAAAGAAAAATGAAAGCTAAATTCAAGGAGCCAAAAATCGAGAAGTTTTAAGCTATAAAAGTTGCAGCCTCTCGTTTTCATCTCTTGATCTGCAAAGTTTTGTACCAGGATCCGATCCGACTCGACCCGAATGCATTGACATTCCCTGGTCTTGTTGTTCTCTCCATTCCCCTAAAAACAAATTGATTTCTTGCATCTCAAGGTATTTCATTTTTATTAATTTTGTTTATAATGGCTGCATTATTTTGTTTGATCATGTGTGCATCATAATGATTGCATGCTGCAATATAATGCAGAAAATATTTTGCTGGTAATATTAGTAATGGGGAGTTGTGTCTCAATACCTGCTGAAAGCATGGCATCGCGGCCGAGAACGCACCGTCGTAAACCCCTGAAATTCCATCGGAAGCATTCCGTTGCGGTCGTCGATGGATCGAAGAAGAGGAATAGTAATGCTCGTGTGACAGATATAGCTGTTGGTGGATGTGTACGTATGGGGTTCGAGAAGGGTGCAGCCACGACGTTGGCTCATCGAAGCCAATTCGATATGAAAACAAATGGTACACCCTTTCTTCTCATCGTATATGTATGAAGGAACGACGGAACGGTAGCGTGATTGTATGAATCAACTGCGTTGTACTTCGGTTTTATGCTACGAATGTCTTAAAATCCATGTTGCCATCCTGTTTTCCCCGGTGATATGAATCAGAGTTTAATTCCTTATGCAGGTCAACAAGATGATTCTTGGTTTGATTCGTATAGTATGCTGGAATCCGATGTCGACGACGATGACGATTTCATTAGCCTTCATGGAGGTAATGCAAAATTCAACCTTTTATTGATTATGGAAGGTCCTTTTAGGGTATTTTTTAGTATCGACATGTTCGATAATCGATACGGTTGGTCCAAGCAAAACAAGGTGTTGCAGCCACATAGGGTCGTACCGTTTGTGACACTCTTTCGAAATCGATCGATCTTTTCGGTAATCCTCATGGTGTATGTGTATAACAGATCCACCGAAACATATTCGCCATCGTCCCAAAGCAGGATGCATAATTCCTTCCAACAAGGGTGACAAGGATCACGGATGCTGGTCCGAGATTCCGCCCTCGACTTTTAAACTTCGAGGCGAGACTTATTTTAAGTATGCTAGTGATTCTCACCCTTCATAGTTTCCGACTTTCGTTCGAGTATTCGTTCTATTCAAGTTATAATGTTCGTTTGTCTGTCATCATGAAGAGATAAACAGAAGTGTCCTGCACCGATTTTCTCTCCGTATACTCCGATAGGCGTCGACTTATTTATCTGCGCGAGAAAGATAAACCACATCGCGCAATATATCGAGCTCCCTAATATAAAACCAGATGGGACAATCCCTCCTCTTCTAATTGTTAATATTCAGGTATGTTTCAGGATACCTTAATTAGTTAATGCAATGCAATTCTGTATGTCGGGTCTTACCGTTGCCTTGCGTGTAACGTTACAGTTGCCTACTTATCCCGCTACAATGTTCCTCGGCGACGCCGACGGTGAAGGAATGAGTCTTGTTCTTTATTTCAAAGTTTCCGAGAATTTCGAAACCGTCATCTCTCAGCATTATCAGGAGACCATCAAGGTAACATCATAAGATTTTGTAACATTCCCCGTGCCGGGCTTAAGTGTCGACGATGTTTTTGCTTTTGCTCCAGAAATTTGTCAACGACGAGATGGAGAAGATTAAAGGGTTCGCAAAAGAGTCCGTGGTTCCGTTCCGGGAAAGGCTAAAGTTCATGGCTGGATTGGTTAATCCCGACGAACTCGATCTGAATTCTACCGAAAAGAAACTCGTAAATGCTTATAACGAAAAGCCGGTTCTGTCACGCCCTCAGCATGACTTTTACAAGGTACAACTTAAGTTTCTACTACGTTCGTTGGGTAGATTAGTGTTGAATTAGACGGTTTAGTAACATATTCGGACGGTTAACCGAGTTCTTTATCCGTGACCGGACTTGGATGAACCGCTCCGACAATGCAAGCATACACCCTGCACCGATGATAGTCGTTGCCGCATACGATTGGTTACGAAGTTGTTCACTCTATTTCTCATGCAGGGGCCTAATTACTTCGAGATCGATTTCGACATTCATCGTTTCAGTTACATATCAAGGAAGGGACTCGAGTCATTCCGTGACCGTTTGAAACACGGAATACTCGACGTTGGTTTAACCATCCAGGTATGACACAGATCCGATTTCACATGTCATTCATCAATGATCGATGTTACCGGTCGTCAATACGTTGCACAAATGAAACCGAATTGAAAATCCGAACTCTAAATTCCAATCACTATCATCCTTTTTCTCAATCTAATAGGCACAAAAACAAGAAGAATTGCCGGAGCAAGTCTTGTGTTGTTTGAGGTTGAACAAGATTGATTTTTGTGATAACGGGCGGATACCGTTGCTAACGACCGACGCCATAACCGAAGATGCACAGTGATGGTGCCGGAAATAGCCGATAAATCTCGACGATGCGAAATCAACGGTGCCGGAAAGGGTTTAACAGAAGATTGTGAAACTCTTGTATGGAGGAACAAGATGTTCCTGTATGGAATTTGTTCAACATTATGTTTGGAACCAAACAGATAACAATATTTACCCTTTTTGTAAATATAAATTAAATCAATAATCACATGAAATTTTTGTTTCAGTTTGTGATTATTTACCAGACCTATATGGTCAGATCATTGAAAAACGAATTATTATTTAAATTTAATTATAAAATATTAATTTAATTATTTTGTCTCGGTGGATCGTTTAACAATTAGGTACATCTTATTTTAATTATCTAATTAAATAATTAAAAAATCTGTCATTGAATTATTTGATTGATCGTATTTTAACATCTAACAGTTAAAACCTAACTAACAAGTGATGTGGTTAAAACATTTTACGATCTATGTTCGGGATACGAAACTGTATTTTCCAATAATATCATCTTTAAAGTTTAAAGTGACGTCTTCTCTTTAAGAAAATTATATTTTATCAATACACTCAACATTAATCGTTGATTCTAATTTTAATTTAATTAAATAAATTAATTACTCAATTAAATCTTATCTAATTGGATAAGAAAAATATATTAAAAAAAATCACTTTTGGAGTCAAAAATCCCAATGCACTTGCTAATTGGTTCGTCTAGGGTGATAGTGAGTCGAGTTGATCTCAGGACTAGTTAGGTTAGACTCTGCTTGGCTAATAAACAATTATATTGGGCTCGATTAACTCGAAATTTTTGGCTCAGGCTTAGCTCGAAAATAATATTATAGGGTTTGACGCGGGTTCGACATGAAATAAACAATTTTACTATAATTTTTTTATATAAGATTATGTTTCGTTAAAAAAAATTTCATAACCAATAGCGAAACAAAATTTAATATTAGAAAAGAGAAAAAGAGTGTCTAAAAATAGATTAATCCAAATAACCAATAAATATTCTTATAATACAAATAACCCAATTTGTTTTAGTTAAATCATTTTTAGTGAATTTTCTCTAATTTATTCTATTATTTTTCTTTTACTAAAGAAATTACTTTTAGTATATATATATAATTATTTTGAGCTTGTTCATAAGTTTTTTAAGCCGAGCTTAAGTTGATTTGGCTTAACTCGTTAAAATCTTACGCTAAACTTTAATCGAACCAAACCTGAATAAATCATGAATTGTTAAGCTATAATTAGATCCGATAAACACACAAAACACTTGTGTACATCTTCAGAGATTCAGTAGTACTAACTCCTAATATCTTCTTTTAATTGTTATATTTTTTAGTAAATTCTATTTTTCTGGGTGAATAATAACTACAATTTATCAAAAAATAAATAAATATTTAAATTAAAAATATAAAAATTAATTAAATATTTAAGGCATAAAGATAATTTTAACGTTTATAATTTTTATTATTTTATCACTTATTCTTTTTTGGGATAAATTTAGCCTTTAACCTATATCTTTTTGACAAGTAGCTTATTTTTTTAATTACTATGATAAGTGGACTGTTAAAGATTTAACGATGATGACATGTCATATACATATGGTAATATATTTTAAATGATATGACATCTAACCTATCGAATTCATATATATATAATATAATTTTATTCTAATATAAAATATAAAACAATTAAAAGTCAAATAAAATATTAAAAATTAATTAATTCTAAAATAAAAGGCTACTAAACATTCCCAAACTAACTATGATAGAATCAAAGTCCTATCTTAAAAAAAATATGAACACAATTTAAAATTAATTAATTTTTTAAGATATGATTTGATTTTATCGTAGTTAGGGTTAAGAATGTTTAGTGACATTTTATTTTAGAATTAATTTTTTAATATTTTATTTGAATTTTAATTGTTTTATATTTTATATTATAATAAAATTATATTTCATATATATATTTAATAGGTTAAATAATATGTTATTTAAAATATATTATAATATACATATGATATGTCATCGTTGTTAGATTTTTAACGGTCCAGTTATCATGGTAGTAAAAAATAAGTTATTTGTAAAAAATATATAGGTTAAGGGCTAAATTTATCCAAAAAAGAATAAGAGTCAAAACGATAAAAATTATAAACGTTGAGGGTTAAAAATTATCTTTATGCCTTAAATATTTAAATAGATAAAGGCTTACTTAAAGGAGGATAGCTGTCATCCCTCAAATATTTAAATAAATATTTTATCTTAATTTTGTTTTTATTAATAATCAATACGAGTCATCTAATTCCAGTGGTTAAATAAATAATTGTTGTTCCTAAAGATCACAAATTCTAGTACCAATAATATCAGCATGATGATTAAGCAATTAATTTCTAATGATTAATAGTATATATTAAAACAAATACTATTATAATCAATAATCATTGTATAACTGAACAATAATAATAATAATAATATATCAATTTATTGATAAAAATCACAAAATACATTTAAATAATAAAAAACAAACCCAACCTAATACGTATACAAATTGGCACCAAGTGGTTGACATTTAACATCCTCTTATTAATAATAATAAATGAAAAAGACTCTAAATGCCGGTCTTGGAGGGCAACAAGTCTTGGCTGCCTTTCCACATTACAACTACACTTGCAAATTTATTCGATTGATTTGATCTGATTTAATTTTTATATAATTTATATATAAAATTAGATTTTTATATATTAATTTTAAATAAAAAAAAAATAGGCGGACGAGATTATATTTGGAATCAGGGATGGAGACATATAGGTAGTGGCGGATCCATGCTTTGAATATGCTGGGTTCGTGTCCACCCTGAACTTTTTAAAATTCATATATTTACCCTTACTTTTCTTAATTTTTATGAATTAGTCCTTAAGTTTTTATAATATTTAAGCTTTGTGCACACCCTGAGATTTTAAAATTTTATGTGTCCACCTCAAATAAATTTTTGGATCCGCCACTGCACATAGAGGGTGAGGATAGGTAATCGTCCCCACTCCGAAGTTTTTTTTTGTCTCTCTATTTATTCATTTTTTAAAAAAATGGGTTTTATTTTTTTATAGATTTACCCCATATTTTTAAACGTATATGTTTTACCCCAATCTCAAATTCTGATTCTATCCCTTATTGAGACCGAGTTTAACTTAATCTGATCCGTGAACGTTTCTAGTTTCGTTTTAAACATTTACCCCACTTATAAATTAAATGATATCGAGTGTTTAAACATGCTTAATTTTAAATTCGCTTAAGATAATACAATTAAATCCGAAAGATTACACTATAATAAATTTTTATAATACTTAATTCGAAAAATAATATATAAACTAAATATTAATTATTATACTAAAGATATTATTTTATGTTTTGTAAAATATATTTTTAAATATAAATTTAACACAATAAAAAATCATGACCCCACCCCATTGAATGTCCAAGTGGACAAATGTGGCTGAATTGTCATTATTATAATTAATTGATTCATGTATTGGACACTCCTATGTAATAAATTTGCACATCCAATTTAAATATATATATATATATTATAAAGACCCAAAATTATTTTGAAAAAATATATAAAATGGTATGACATTACATCATGACTTCATGTATTGATTTTAATGAAAAAATATTAAATTCTTCTATTAATATTATTATTAGTATAATATGCAAGAGCATATAAAATTATGTATATTTACATGTTTAATATTTTTTAAAATATAAGTTGGAAAATATTCGAATCGTGTAAAAAATTATATTAAAATATATTTTAAATATTGATAAGTGTTGAGTGTAATGATAGTGTAAATTACACTTTTGATTATATTTATCAGATTCAAAATCTGAAAACGATATTATTAAAGGAGAAAATTATAAATCTTGAACATAAATTATAAAATAATATAAATTGAAATACATATTAAAAAATTATTGACAGGATTGATAACTGGTCGGATCAGGATGATTTTTTGACCCAAACGTAAAAAACTAAAGCATCTGTTTCGACTCCAACCCAATCTTAATATATATTCTCAAATCCGATCGATCTGACCCGAAAACCTATAACCCATCCTCGATATATTAATAAAAAAACTATTTTTATACTCAATTAAGCTTTTTAAACTAAAAAATAAATAAATCATTTAAGTTTTTTTTATTAATTTTAATCATTATTTTTTATTAAATTTTTTATTAAACTGTTTTTAAATTCATTTTATGTGAACTTTATTTTAAAATATTTTAATTATTAATCTAATCGTTAATTATTCCATTGACTTTAATCAAATTCTTAAACCAGAATTAATTTTATATGAAATGAAACATCGTTGAAGCATATGTAAAAGCAACATAGCACAAGAAAATAATACATAATTAATTAATTAATTAATAAAAAATTGTCATTTTCCATTTTCTCTTTAGACTTTCTGTAAAAGATGAAGCTAACACGAAATTATCAGAAGAACCAACCACTTTTTACAGAAGCGAAAGTACAAATCTTTCCCCTTGATTTATAAACTGAAGAAACAAGAGGAAAAAGACAGAGAAAATGGCAGAACAAGGGAAAAGATCAAAGCTTTCAGCTCCAACATATCCCACAATAACTCTACCACCAAGACCAGCCATTGATGGGTTGTTTCAAGCAGGTTCAGGGCTGAGTCCAGGTCCCATGACTCTGGTTTCAGCTTTTTTCTCTGATCCTGACTCAACTAGTAGGTCTTTTTCTCAGCTTTTAGCAGGTGCCATGGCTTCACCTGGGGCTAAACTGCCTTACAATTCAATGGAAGGTTCATTTATGGAGGTGGGTTTTGAAAATGGAGGTGGAAGAAGCTTTGGGGTTAAGCAAAATAGACCTTTGAATTTGGCTGTTGGTAGTTCGCCTCTTTTCACTGTGCCTCCTGGGTTAAGCCCTTCTGGTTTGCTTAACTCTCCTGGCTTATTTTGCCTGTCTCCTCAGGTGATTTGAGTTTGCTTTTTGGGGTTTTTTGTTGATTTGATTTTGGTAATAATTTGGGGTTTTATTGCTCTAAATGATTATGTTCTTTCAATTGTTGGATTGGAAATTTTGAGCATGTTTTGATCTGTGTTGGTCAATGATGTCTTAGCTTATTTATGTTAGAATCTTATGTTGCCCTATGATTGCTTATGATTGTGCTTCTTCATTGTTTATGTTCGACACCCGAATCCGACATGTTTCCGGATGTGTGCACTAGACATTACCTTTGAGGACATATCCATATCTGTCATATATTTGTATTCGATAGTCAAACACGAATCCGAGTAATATAGGGATGAATTGTTATGGCCTGCATGTAGATTACATGTTGAAAGGTTTAGAATTGTGAATTCCTTGGTTGGATTGAATGTTGCTTGATATTCATTCATGGTGACTTGTTCGGATTGATTACCATTTCATGTTTATGGTCTAAATTTGGATTTGAATCGACGATCCTTGGATGTCTGTATCTTCCTTTTGTTTCGGTGTTCTATGTCGAACTCATAGTAACATGTCAAATTTACAATCTTAGTTTACTTTGTGACTCGTTTCCGTGTTGATTGGTTAGTCGAACTATTTTGTTTGATAATATGTGCAGAGTCCTTTCGGAATATCGCACCAGCAAGCATTGGCACACGTTACGGCTCAAGCTGCCCTAGCCGAATCTCATGTGCATACACAACTGGATTATCAACCTTTATCAGTAGCAGCTCCTTCAGAACCATCGAATCCTCATCCATCCATTAATATTAAAGAAACTTTGCAGCAGATGCCTCTTTTGGCCTCTGACCCTCAAAGTTCAGCAATGGAATACACAGAGGCTTCTCAACTCGATAAAAAAACTCAACCTCCTATTGCTGTTGATAAACCGGCTGAAGATGGCTACAACTGGCGTAAGTACGGGCAAAAGCATATTAAAGGCTGTGAGTATCCACGAAGCTACTATAAATGTACGCATCCGAATTGCCCCGTCAAAAAGATAGTCGAGCGATCTGCCGAGGGACAGATAACTGAAATTGTTTACAAAAGCGTACACAATCACGAAAAGCCTCAACCAAATAAGCAAGCGAAGGGTGGAGGTGATGGAAACGCAAATTTGCAGGCTAATCTGGAACTAAGTCCTCAGGGTGTAGGTGGAAATTCGAACTACTCAAGTGCAATTGTACCAGCTCATTCCATACATGGGAAAAATCATGAACCTATACAAGCTGTGGAATTATCTGGATTAAGTGATGGCGAGGAAGGGTGTGATGAAGAGAGTCGAGAAGAACGAGATGATGATGAACCAAATCCGAAAAGAAGGCAAGTTTCAAATCTATTTGTAACTTGTTTTCGAAATTTTTAGCAATTCAATCTTTGTAGTTCTGAGAGTTTTGTGCTTTTTGACTTCAGGAATACTGCGGGGGAAGCCGCAGTGGTGTTGTCGTCACACAAGACGGTCATGGATGCAAAAATCATAGTGCAAACAAGAAGTGAAGTTGACCTTTTAGATGATGGATATCGGTGGCGCAAATACGGGCAGAAAGTTGTCAAAGGGAACCCTCATCCAAGGTAGTATGGACAATATGTGTGTGAATCTTTCTATGGTTCGAATAATCGAATTATGACATGAATTCCCTTGTTGAACATATTCTCAACATCTTCTTGCTTGTTCTTAAAGCGATTTTCTCCCGTAAAACCATTATATCGGCAACCTTGAACTCTTCAACCATATGAAGATAAACTAAATCCTGTTATTGGTAAAAATTCTCAATGATTGTTTTACATTGTGTAGAGAAACTCTTGAATCATATTGTTACCTGTAGTATTATCCATTAGGAGTCGATCGAGTATGTCCGGTCCACCTTCGTTTTGCTCTCAAGATGATGTATTTGCAATTGCTCGTTTAACTTTTTTCTCCGTTCGGGATTATTTCTGATGCATCTATGTTATTCCTACAGGAGCTATTACAAATGCACGAGTCCGGGATGCAATGTTCGGAAGCATGTTGAAAGAGCTTCATCCTATCAAAAAGCTGTCATAACAACATACGAGGGGAAACACAATCACGATGTCCCAGCAGCCAGAAACAGCAGCCACAATACAGTTAATAACAGTTTGCCTCCGCCGAAACAACGACAAGATATGGTCTCTGAGAAGCATTCTCTGCTTCAAGAGACGGAATTCGGAACAAACATCCAGGGACCAGCAGTTTTAAGGCTGAAAGAGGAACAAGTAAGAGTTTGAACTCCGCTACTAAAACTTATTAACCGGCCGGTCACAGCCGGCTAACATGGTTATGAAATGAACAAGTACATCAACAAAAAAGAATCAAACAACCATGAAAGAAAATCAAATGATAATATCTGCTTATTGATCCAGTTTTGCATGTTGGAATATAAATTACGTGTTCTTCGATGATTCGAGAATAGAAGAAGGGATTTTAGATACTGAGATTTAAAACCCAGATTTGGTGGATGTTTATGAGTTTCTTGTTGTATCTGTGCATATTGTGGCAATAGGTATACTTGATGCTTTCATTTGTAAATTATTCTTTTTAATATACTAGTGTGATTACAAGGTAATATCTGATTACATGTTCATATTATTTTAATACTTTGACAAGGCACACACAGCTACTCGAACTCGGGTTGCAGTCCTGTTGCATGTACAATTAGAGGTGTTTATAGGCTGTTAAACCAGGTTTATGTTTGGTATTAACATATTTTATGCTTGTTAAACTTCAATTTGGTCTGAAATATGAGCTTCAAATTTTAGCAAAACTTGTCTATAATAGATGACTAACTATGACTAACTATAGAAATTATATCATGAACCTTTTTTATCACGTTATTTGTAGTCTAAACTAATCAGATTCGTCTATTTTATATTTTTAAGGTGAATTATCACCTCTTTTCAGAGATTATATCATGAACCTTGTTCACCATGTCATTCGTGATTCATGCAATCAGGTTCGTTCATCTTTAAGTAACTATATGATAACTACCCAATCACCTCTTACAAATAGAAAAGAGGTGATGATTTACCTTTTAAAAAAATGAGATTGATGAATCTGATTGGTTGAGACCATTAATGACGTGGTGGAAAGAGTTCATGATATAATTTCTCTCTTTCCTACTTGTAATAGGTGAGTGGGTAATTATCAGGTATTACTTAAAAATAAACGGACCTATTATATGAACAACGGATAACGTGATGAATAGGATCCATGATATAATCTCTTGATCGATGACTAAACCATATTTGTTTTAGGCCTGTCTATATATTTTTTATTTTTTAGAAAATATTTTTTATTTCTCATTTAATATTTAATAGTTTTATATATTTTTTATTCATTAGAGTTTTTTATTAGTCCGAAGGTGATTAAAAAGTAATACTTTTTCATATATAATTTTAACATTTTAACAATGCATATACACTTTATTGACAAAACGGTTTTTTATTTCATTAGATATAAATTACACAATATATAAAATAATTATTATAAACCTAAAAATAAATCACATCAGACTCGAACCTTAAATACTAAAACATGATTTGACCTATATTTTAAATAAATTTACATTTTTAATATTATTTTTATCGAATTTTTTTAAATCTCTGATGTGATTTCGAGTTTAGATAAATAATTTAAACATCTAACATATTTAAGTAAATAATCAAGATTATTTAATGGAATTAACCACATCTTGTAATATATATCTTATATCAAACTTTGATAGTATTTATATAAATTTTAAGTGCTACTTTATTTGTTTATTAAATTTTAAAAGTGTTTTTGCATGTAGGAGTGGAAATATTTTTAATTATATTTACTTTAGAATAAAGCATGGACCATTGAAAGATGTAACAACAAATACTTAATATCAAAGCTTCAACACAAACACTTGAAAATCACTTCAATAATAATAATAATAATAATAATAATAATAATAATAATAATAATAATAATAATAATAATAATAATAACCACTTAATCCACTTAATGATTAAAAAGAAAATTCTAAAAATGAGGTTAGCTTAGAAGAAATTAAAATTTACCAAATGAATGCATCTATTTATTTTTTTATCTCATAATTTTATTAAATGAATATTCGATTGATAAAAAATAAATTTAAATTTACTTTACGGTAAATATTAATGAAGATTTATTTGGTATTATCAAATGATGAGATGAAATATTAATAAAATTGATGCATTTAATTGGTTGATCTCATAGACGACGTAGCAAAATAACTGTTGAGATTTTGATTTTGATATAATAATTTAAAAATGTTTTGGACTAATTTGAAAAGATTTCAAAAATAATTTTTATATCCAAACAATTTAAAAATATATTTAAGAGTTTTTTGAGAAACTTTGAAGGTGTTTTAAAATGATTTAAAGAAACAAAAGAGGTGTTTTTAACCCAGGTGTTTTGATACACTTCCTAGGTGTTTCGATACCGCTACGGTTTTCAAAGGCAAAATTGCACAGTCGTTTCGATACGGTCTTGGACCGTTTCGATACCATATGCCATTGTGACTTTTGGTTTCGATACAACAAACACCCGTTTTGATACGCCAATATCAAAACCTATTTTAGGTGTTTCAATACACCTCCAACTGCTTTATGAAAATCCCAATAATTTTATAAAAAAACGACTAGGAGCTGTATCGAAATAGACTTCAGCTGTTTCGATACGATAAGTTAAGAGTTTCGATAGGGCGTTTTAATATTAGTTCTTAAATGCAGGTTCAACAACTATTTCTCAAAGTAATAGTATCAAAACGACTCTCATGTATTTTAATACCACATGCACCAAAAGCAGAAATTAACTTAGAAATCAGCTCTAAACGGCTCCAAAACATCCCAAACGGCTATAAACTGTTAGAATATGATTTCACACCGAAAAAAGCAAACCTGGGACACTTGAAGATGGTTAGAGAACACATCCAAGCAAAGTGATCAAGAGAAATTCAATCTAATTCATATTTTCTCATTTCTCTTGTACATAGAGTTTTAAAGAGTGTTTTAATTGTAAATTTCTCATACTCTCTTGTGAGCTTAAATGTTGTAAACACCCACCTTTGTGAGGTACTTTGTTTATCAAACAAATTCCTTGTAAAAAGAGAGATTCTAGTTTAGCCTTAGATAAAAAACTAGAGTTGGTTCTATCTTAGCCAAGTCCAAAAGATAGGATTGTAACGGTTATCCTTGAACCGAGAAAAATGTTGAATTCATTAGTGAATTGTTTAAAATCCTTAATGGTGTACTAAGGTAGTGGATGTAGGCTTGGTCGAACTGCTCTAAAATCCTTGTATCACCTGCCTCAATCTTTCGATTTTAGAAAATTCAACTAAACACCAAAAATAACTCTTTTGAAGGTAATCAGTAATCGAAAATCAAGCTTGCGCATCATTCCCAACAATAACTCATTATATAATTTCTCTAGGATTATGATGATACTAAAATGCAATAAATTTATATAAATTCTCACCATTTTTGTAAGAATTTGTGTAACTACACAAATACTTACGATCAACATAAATTCTCAACTAAATAGTAAAAGTTTATATTATAATATAAGAACTTATGTAGTTGATAAGAATTGTTATACAAGGTAAAATCTACATAAATTCTTATCAAGTTGGTAAGAATTTACATAGTTACACAAATTTTTATAATAATTAATAATAATATATATAACTATACTAATTCTTACAAAATTAATAATTTATATAACATCTTATTTTAGTCTCACCATCGTTCTGTCTCACCCTAAAATAATAATTAAAAAATTAAAATCATTACAGTTAATTAAAGTTGTTCAGCATAAGTGGAATTGTTGAAACAGTTGACCTACAACATCCACTATAAGCAATTCCAAAGTAGATTGTATCAAAAGTTGTTCAACCTAGCATTTTCTTTTGGGATAAACTACATTAATAGTCACTATACTTTGAAGAATTGATAACTTTTACCATTAACCTTTAAAACATTATATAATGGTTATTGAATTTATAGAACTCTTACAAAATGGTCATAAAATGTTAATTAAATTGTTATAAAATAGTTTTTAAATCAATCAATTCGTTTTAGAATAATTCAATAAATGATCATTTTGTAACTTTTGAAAGGCTAATGGCTAAAACAATATTTTCTTACAATTCAGTGACCGTTGGTATACTTCACCCTTTCTTTTCCCAACCAAAGAAGAATACTCTTATTAATTTTATAAAAGTAATCATGTCAAATTGAGGTAATATTAATTTTATAAAAAATATTTTTTATCAAATTATATTAATTTTCAATTTTATAAGTCTTCTTATTCGAACTTTAAAATTTAAAATATAAATTTTTAATCTTAGGCTCTATTTTTAAAATATATATTTTAAAAATAAAAATTATTTAATATAAAAATGTGTAAACTTTATTTACATAAAATTATTTATTTTAGGGATTAAAAGTTTGAATTTACGCAATTTACCTATAAAATGTTAACTCTTTTAAAACTTGTATTTCTTCTAATAAACACAATAAAATTTCAAATTTATCAAAAAAAATTAGTTTTTTTATCAAAAATATACTACCTTTTAAATTAAAATACGTATATATATATATTTTCAAAAATAAAAATACATTAAATTATTTTGAATAGAATTATGATTAAATAATAAAAGAGATGAAATTAGGATGATAACGAGTAAGATACAATGTGCTTTTAGTCGTTCGATTTTAATTTGAAAATTAAAATATTTATCTTTGATCTTAATTCGATCTAATATAATAAAAATTATAATTCGATCTTATATTTTAATAAAAAATTGATTAATCTCAATCCAAAAAAATTAATAAAAATATTAAATATTATATATATGTCGGGTTAGAAAATTTTCATTCTAAACCAACCTGACCCAACTTTATTTTTTAATAGCCGATAATTTCATATCAACTATCATCCCTAAATAAAATCGTTCAACTGTAAAATTAACATAAAATTAATAAATATTCAATTTAAAATTAATTTAATAATTTTTTTATTCGAAATATCAAATTCCACCTGCATGCATGTAATTCTCCAAATCCACAAACAGAAAACCGGAAAGGGATGAAACAAACAACAGAAACAGACCAAAACTAAACAAAAATTCTGTCAAATGTTGTGCAAGAAACAGGAAAAACCATAAATTCTATTATGGTTATGGACCCACGATTCTCTCGTCTTCTCCCATGTTTTCTTTTCTTTTCTTTCGCAAATTCTTATGTTCCCTCCGCAGATCTCGGGAACAGTTTCTGTTTTTTTCTTCCATTTCCCCTGCTTTCCCTCTGTTTTTCTTCCCTCCTCGTACCTCTGTTTTTGTCCCGTCTCTCTCTCTCTGTTTTTCTTTCTTTCCCCGGGGTTAAAATGGTTCGACTCTTGTTGTGATGAGGGGTTGATTTGCCATTTTTGACCCAGACCTGTTTTCTTGATCTGGGTCAATCTTGGTTTCTCGAGCTGAACAATGGGTTGCATTACCTCCAAGCATGGCGATGATGACCATGGCGGTGGCAGGAGGAATGTGACAGCTTCCCCTGTTCCGGTGGTCCGTAAGAACTGCCATGGCTTCTCGTTTTCTTCATCGTCCAAACAACATTCCTTGAGGGTCGATGTTGATAGAGATGATGAGAAACCGGAGGAAAATGGTCGGATTGTTAACCCCAAGAAAAGCCGGGAGTTGAAGACTTTAAAGAGGGAGGGTTCCGGGAGGAAGAGCGGAACATTTAGCTTCAAACTGGGAGTTTCTCAGAGGTTTGTAGAGGCCGAACAAGTCGCCGCCGGTTGGCCTTCTTGGCTTAGCTCTGCCGCTGGTGAAGCTGTTCATGGTTGGGTTCCTTTGCAGGCTGATTCTTTTGAGAAACTGGACAAGGTTGAGAATGTCGAATTCGAATATTAAACCGTTAGAGTTCATCTATTAAAAGACTGATTCATAAACCAATCGAATTACGATTCGAATTGGAAATATGCTTGTTTGAAAATGAATATCATGAATGATGAATGGATGTGTTTGCAGATCGGACAAGGCACATACAGTAGTGTGTTCAAGGCACGCGAAGTTGAAACTGGGAGGATGGTTGCCTTGAAGAAGGTGCGGTTCGACAACTTTCAACCCGAAAGCATTCGATTTATGGCTCGAGAAATAATGATCCTACGCAGGCTGAACCATCCGAATATCATGAAATTGGAAGGGGTGATCACATCAAGGTTTTCAAGCACTATATACCTTGTATTCGAGTACATGGAACATGATCTTTCTGGTCTATCGTCTTGTCCCGATATCAACTTCAGCGAGGCTCAGGT
Source organism: Abelmoschus esculentus (assembly GCA_035048815.1). Taxonomy (NCBI): domain Eukaryota; kingdom Viridiplantae; phylum Streptophyta; class Magnoliopsida; order Malvales; family Malvaceae; genus Abelmoschus; species Abelmoschus esculentus. The sequence goes on along the minus strand of JAUCBN010000026.1, from coordinate 1,117,331 downwards.
TTGTTTCTGCAACTTATGATGTCCGAATAATGATCCTACGCAGGCTCAACTCCGGAGATATATGAAGCTTTTCCTTAATTGTGTAGGTGAAGTGCTATATGAAGCAGCTATTAATGGGGCTTGAGCATTGCCATTTGCGCGGTGTAATGCATAGAGACATCAAAGCATCCAACATTCTAGTGAACAACCAAGGCATTCTGAAGTTGGGAGATTTCGGATTGGCAAACATCTTAACCTCGAAGAACAAAAATCAGTTGACCAGCCGAGTCGTCACTCTCTGGTACCGCCCTCCCGAGCTTTTGATGGGATCCACGAGCTATGATGTCTCGGTAGATCTATGGAGTGTTGGCTGTGTTTTTGCTGAAGTTCTTATGGGAAAACCTATTCTTAAAGGCAGAACCGAGGTGACTTTAAACGACAATGAAAACACCTGTATCGAATATATACTCATAATCCGACACTCGTACCGATCATTCAGTTAGTAATAGTTTTACTTACAAGGAAGCTGAAGTGTTTTTTTGGCAGGTTGAACAACTCCATAAGATCTTCAAACTATGTGGTTCGCCACCGGATGAGTATTGGAAGAAGCTCAAGCTTCCTCATTCAACAATGTTTAAGCCCCAACATCCGTACGAAAGTTGTCTCCAACAACGGTGCAAAGAAATCCCGGCAACCGCATTGCGCTTGTTGGAAACTCTGCTTTCCATTGAACCGCATAAGCGTGGGACTGCATCTTCATCACTTGAGTCCGAGGTAAAGAAGGAAAACACCAATACCCCATTGACATCTTCTTCACTCGAGTCCGTTTTAAAGTCTATGTTCGGGTTCATAATCTAATTTAAACCCTCCTTTGTTTCAGTATTTCCACACGAGACCTTACCCCTGCGACCCTTCAAGCCTGCCCAAGTATTCCCCCAACAAAGAGATGGACGCCAAACAGCGAGACGACTTACGAAGGTGAACTTCTCAGCCGAATTTAGCTCACTGCATGCTTACAATTACGCTCGGATGCCATGGTAATTCGCTCTCGTATTTATCTAATATCGTGTTCGATTCAGGAAGAAGTTTGGAGCCAAAATTCGAGATCCAGTAGGAGTAACAAGGAAAGCAAGACGACCTCGTAAAACATTGCACGAAGCTAACAGTTTCAATGGAACAACGGCGAAAGAGGTCTCTGCAACTCCCAAAACCGAAGTTGATCCACTCAGACATTTTCACAAACACCTAATGAACATATATTTTTTTCCTCTTCATATTTATATAGGAACAGCGGGACAATGCACGACTCGGTGGCAAAATCAACGGTGCAGATTATCCGAGACCCAAAGAAGGTCTCCATCAACCAGTCGATACGAGATCGGAGATGTCGCGAGTGTCAACGGTGTCTCAAAGCGATGTTTACACCGCTCCTCCGCCGTTGACTGGATCAAACAGCTTCGCGTGGTCGAAGAAGCAAAAAGATTCGAAATCTATGCTTTCTTATAACCACCAACCGAGTTCAATAAGTGAAATAAGTTATTCAGATTCATCGAGCTTCATCTTCATAAATGCAGATAACATCTTCAGTTCATCTAAACAAGAGAATCAAGATGTTTCCGAAGGTGTTCATACGGATTCCATGAACTTGAAACCCAGAAACGAATCGAGAAAGCTTAGTTTTTCAGGTGTAATGGATCAACAATCGCAAAACAAGATTGAGAAAGCAGATTTCTTTGACGCCATTGATGGGTTTCCGCTTGAAGATCAAACGAGTAAACACAAAAACAAGGTAAGAATCAGTTTCAATAATCTGCAATTCACCATTGATGAACAATGATTATTTTGGGTAAATTACAAAAGGAGACACTAATCTTTAATATGTTTCTAAAATATTATTAAATTAATCAAGTTATTACAAAATGGTCATTAAATTTGGGCTTAATATCAAAATAAGTGTTTAATTTTTTTAAATATCTAATTTTTACCCCTTTTAAGTGCACATATTTTGATATTAAACCTTAAACTAATTGAATCGTTGCATTATTTTATAGAAATAACTATAGATTATTTTATAATAATTTAATAAATTTATGATTGTTTTGTAATTTTTGAAATGCTAATGACTAAAATGGTTATTTTTAATTTAATAATTAAATTTTAATAGTTTAATAAATTTTATGATATATTTTTATAAGATAATCATATTAAATTTTTCTCAAATTTTCATGTTGATGAACATTTTTGTTGTTGATTTTTACTATTTGGATGAAGTATAAAAGTAGCCATTAAACTATAAAAATTATCATTTTGGTCACTATCTTTTCAAAAATTACAAAATATCATTAACTTTATTAGATCATTATGAAATGGTCATTAAATAATATGCTTGTTTCATTATTTTATAATGTCCAATGACCATTTTTGTAAATAGTATAAATTTTTTTGTTATTTTATAATTTTTGAAAGATCGATGATCGAAATAATATTTTTTCATATAATTTAATGATTATTTATGTATTTTTCTGTTCTGGACTAATTTAGGGTTTGAATCATCAGTTAAAGGTCGGGTGTTCGGGACCATTAATTTTTGAGTCAGATCAGGTTGATGAACTCTTGCGATGGAATGAAACCCATATCCGGCAAGCAGCTCGAAAAACAAGGTTTGATCAAGGTAATTTAAGACATGAGATGAGACATCTATACTCGTGAGTTATTCTAAATTTAATTTAATTTTCGAATATCATGCTCAAGAATAAATTATTTTGAATTGAAATTCATTATTGTATTCATACTCAAATAACTCAAGTTATCGAGTGAGTTAAATTCGAGTATGATAATAAATTCAATTCAAATTCGAACTTGAGCTTAAAAACAAATTACTATGAATATGCATTCACTACTATCATGTAGATCTCATGCTTGAATAGTTCGAGTTATCAAACAAGTTAAAATCGAAAATTATATTACGTGACTAAAGTCAAATATGAGTTTGGATTAACTTGAATTGATCGATTTGAATTTAGCTTAAGCATGAAATAGAGTTTATTTTCCTTTACTATACAAATTAGGTCGATTGACTTGATTATTTTTTTTATCTTGAGCTAAGATTAATATTTAAAAATAAAATCCGATCGAACTCAGACCGAGTTATGATTTTTTTTTTCAGATAAATGAGGCAAAGGGTTACTTTTTTTTGAAAGACCCTTTTAGGCATGAAGACTTTCAAGTTTGAAGCCATTTAACATAGAAGTACATTCCATGCCCAAAATTCATTGTATATTTAATATAGAGTTATTATCTTTTTATAAAAGTCAAAATCAATCCCTCTTCAAGTTTTGATGTGATAATTTGAAAGGTATAATGCAAGTTTGCATTGTTAAAGGAAATGAATTGGTACAAGGCGTAGGGATGATAACGGGTTGAGTTGGGTTTTTGATTGTTCCGGTTCTGATTCGAAAGTTAAATCTTTTAATTTGATCTCGATTTGATTCGATTTTATATAAATTATAATTCGATTTTGATCTAACCCCGATATTTTAATAATCCCCCTGAATAAACCTGATCTATCCCTAAAAAAATAATAAAAATATTAAATATTATATATAAAAATATAAGATATATATCGGGTCGGGTCGTCTCAAAGAATTTTCACATTAAAACCGACCCGATTTTATTTTTAATCACCCGAATTGACCCGAATTAAATTTTTTAAATAAAAAATCCGTCTTAAACGGATCGGGTCAGATCGAGACCCAACGGGATGTATCAAATTGCCATCCCTAACGAGATATGGGTTAAAAGTATTTTATTAAAAAAATACTCCATTTGTCCCATAAATATTGTTTCTTATTGACTTTTTTTGGGTCAAACTTTTTTAACTTTGACTCTTGATTATTTAAAATTTATTATTGATAAAAATATGAAAAAATATATTTTAAAAACTTTTAATCGAGTAGATTTTTGATATATAATTTATAAAATTTAATTATTTAAAATATTTAATATAATTATAGTCAAAATTTAAATTTTTTGACTTTCAAAAAGTCAATAAGAGACATTATTTTTAGGACGGAACGAATAACAAAAAATAAAATACATATTAACTTTAATTTTTTTATCCAAGAAAGGAGTTAAAATAGTATTATTCAACCGTTTATATAAAAAACTTCATGTCAATATAAATATACTATAAAAGAAGCTACTATGATATTCTCTAATTTGTACAGAGTTTAATATTTTTCGCTTAATATTTTTCTTAATTCTTAAAAATAAATAGCTTCTCTAATTTGTTAAAAAGATGAAATTAGGATCGTAATAATATTTAACAAAAAATTATAAAGTAATAATAAAATAATCGAGAACGATTAAAATAAGAATAATCTGAAAATTTAGTTAGTAAATTTAAATTTTTAAAAGTTGAATGATGGAAATAAAAGTGAGATTTTTTAGTAGGGTTGTTTAAATAGTTGGTTTGGTTAATTGATTAAATTAATTTTTTAAATTTTGTTAATTATTTTTTTATTAATCGTTAGTTGAATTGATTTTTTAAAAATTTTAATCGAACAAAAAAGTTTAGTTAACCAAAATTTGTCATAAAATTTTAGATAAATTACACAAATGATCATTAGACTATGTTAAAATAATATTTTTAACCATTAAACTTTTAAAATTTATAAAATAACCATTAAATTTATTGAATTATTACAAAATATCATTAATTCATTACATATTATAAATTATTGATAAATATTAAAAAAATAATAATATTTTTTTAATAAATTAAATAAATATTTTGTATTAATTTAATAAAATTTAATTATTATTTGTAATATATAAAAAATTTAATAATTATTTTATAAATTTTAAAACTTTAATGACAAAAAATAAATATATAAAACATATAAATTACAAAAATTTAATTTATTTTAATTTATTAATCAATTTTAAACTGAATTAATTAATAATCAAAATTTTTAAAATATAACTATTAACTAATTAAACTCAAAATTAATCGATTAATTTATTAATTTTAAATTCGATCTATTAATTCAAGTAACCAAAATTTTAAACGCACCGATTAATACTACTGTGTATTTTACCCTAAAATTGTTATGCCTTTCGATTGAAGTAATTGAACACTTTTCAACTTCAGCTCTTGTAAGTTGAATCCATGTCCTTTCCCAGTAAATCCCAATCTTGGTTTCCAGTTTTTGAACAACGACTCCAAAACCTCCATAAACTCACTAATTTATCCCATATTCAACAGCTTCAAGCTCAAATAATCAAACAAAATCTTCACCAGCACCTTTCCATTGCTCCCAAGTTAATCTCAGCTTTCTCACGTTGCCGACGAATTACTTCAGCTCGAAACGTTTTTAACCAAATCCAACACCCTAATGTTCATCTGTACAACACTTTGATCAGAGCCTATGTGCAAAACTCACAGCCAACTCACGCTTTTGCAATTTTCTTTGAAATGCAGTGGAATGGGGTTCTGGCTAATACCCTCACATACCCTTTTCTTTTAAAGGCTTGTAATTGTTTAAAAATGGTGGAAATGATTCATACCCAGATTGAAAAGAATGGTTTTTTTAGTGATGTTTTTGTGCCAAACGCTCTCATTGATAATTATTCGAAGTTTGGAGGTTTGGGTATTAAAGCAGCTTTGAGGCTGTTTAGGGTGATGGGAGATAGAGATGTTGTTTCTTGGAATTCTATGATGGGAGGGTTGCTGAGAGTTGGGGAGTTGAGGGATGCTAGGAAGTTGTTCGATGAAATGCCTGAGAGAAATGTAGTTAGTTGGAATGCCATGTTGAATGGTTATGTTAAAGTTGGAAAATTGGAAGAAGCCTTTGAATTGTTTGAAAATATGCCTCGGAGGGATATTGTGTCGTGGTCGACGATGGTGATGGGTTATAGTAAGGCGGGTGATATGGATATGTCTAGAGCTTTGTTTGATAAGATGCCGATTAAGACATTGGTTCCTTGGACTATAATTATCTCTGGATATGTCGAAAAGGGGTTAACAAAGGAAGCTGTTGTGTTGTATGATCAAATGGTGCGAGATGGGTTTGAGTTGGACGATGGAGCCATTATTAGTATATTGTCTGCCTGTGCCGAGTCTGGTTCGTTAACAGTGGGTGTAAAATTGCATGATTCAATAGAGAGGCATAAGTTTCGAAGTAGCATAGCTGTGTGTAATGCGTTGGTTAATATGTACTCAAAGTGTGGTAGTCTCGACAGGGCATCGAGTGTTTTCAATGGGATGTCAAAACGAGATGTTGTTTCATGGAATGTCATGCTACAGGCGTTTGCTGTTCACGGCCATGGCAGAGAAGCCCTTCATGTTTTCGAAAGAATGAAGAAGGCAGGATTTAATCCAGATGGAGTTACTTTTGTTGGCGTCTTGTGTGCTTGTTCCCATGCAGGCTTAATAGATGAGGGTATACAATACTTTTACACTATGGAAAAGGATTACGGAATCATTCCCAAAATCGAGCATTACGGTTGCATGGTTGACCTTTTAGGCCGTGGAGGGCGTTTGAAGGAAGCTTTTATGCTTGTGCATACCATGCCTTTCGAACCGAATGTCATTATTTGGGGTATCCTTTTGGGGGCATGTCGATTGCATGGTGCCATGGAACTTGCAGACAAAGTCCGCGATCATCACAAATTGGATTGTTCGGATCCCGGAAATTATTCCATGTTAGCAAATATTTTTGCTGCAGCAGGGGATTGGAACGGAGTTTCAACGGTAAGGCTTCGTATGAAGAGCGTCGGGGTCCAAAAACCATCAGGAGCAAGCTCTATTGAAATAGACAACGAGGTCCACGAGTTCACAGTATTTGACAGATCACATCCTGATTTTGATTGCATATATCAAATGGTTCATAGGCTGGCTCAGGACCTCAAGCAAGTTGTACATCCCAAAGATGCAACCTTGCTGGTAGAAGCAATGTTTTAGAAACAGAGCGGAGTTCGATTCCACAAGAAAGTAAGTTTAACCGTATATTAAATTTAAGCTTTTATTTTGAATTTCCGTTTTTTGTTATGTCATGTCATATTTTATATCTTATTTTAATTATTTTTTATTAGGAGGAAAAAAAAAGCCTTTCAACTTTGGATTGAATAGGATGAGGAGGAAATCAACCTGTGGTGGAAAGTCACTCTCATTTCCATGTATAAATGGCCAAGTCTTAGCTCTCTTATCCTTTAGTATCTTCACTTACATTTGCCAGAAAGTAAACAAAGAAGGCAACAAAAATACATGGAAACTTGCTTTCTTTCATCAAATTCCTTCACCAAAAGTTCTGATTTTGAGCCCTCAATCAAAGCTAAGCCACTCCATTTTCCCAAGAAAAATCCCAACTCTTTTCACTCTAGAAAAGTTGTTTTCTCAGGTTCTATAACATGTAAGTTCTTCAATTTCGTTATTTTTCATCACGGATTTCTTTCGTATGTGGACCACTAATGTCGTCATGTCATATTTAAGATATAGAATTTAGGGTTGGGATATAATTTCTTTTAGAAAAAGATAGGGGACAAGTTTGAATTATTCGGAGTTTTCTCCATTTGGGGTTTGATTATTTTATTGAAGTATCATTATTTTATGAAATTTGAATGTCAAGAGTTAGATAAATTCACTCGAAGTTTCGATTGATTCGTATGTGATCATCCTTTAGAAAATAACATAATTTTTTGTACTGAATCATAGGCTGCCATTTGAATGAAGACAACAACAGGCCTTCCTTTGATTCTGACTGGCGTTCATTTAGAGCAAAACTAGTGGCAAATGAGAAAGAATCAATCCCCAAGGACTCTTCTTCACTAAGCGCTGATCCTGCCTCGAACCATCCTCCTCGACCTGTTACGATCGGTAATAAATGGGCTCACACCATCCATGAGCCCGAAAAAGGTTGTCTACTTATCGCTACCAAGAAGCTCGACGGGGTCCACATATTCGAACGGACTGTGATCCTTCTCTTAACGGCAGGGCCCATAGGACCATCCGGGATAATACTCAATCGGCCGTCGCTCATGTCTATAAGAGAAATGAGATCGACAATTTTAGATGGTTGGACGGAGTTTTCGGATCAGTCATTGTATTTCGGCGGGCCATTGGAAGACGGGTTCTTTTTGGTGAGTCCAACAAAGGATGATAGTGTGGAGAAAAGTGGGGCTTTTGAAGAAGTGATGGAAGGGGTGTATTATGGGGGTAGAAAGAGTGTGGGGTGTGCAGCTGAGATGGTGAAGAGAAATGTGGTTAAGGCAGGGGATTTTAGGTTTTTTGATGGATATTGCTTGTGGGACAAGGAACAGTTAGATGGAGAAATAAAGGCTGGTTTTTGGACAGTTGTGGCTTGTAGCTCAAGTATTATTAGTCTCAAAAGTGTTGGAAATGGTGGGCTTTGGGAAGAGATTCTTGAGCTAATAAGTCCTAAAAGGGTTTGGTAAAGTTGTGAAAATAGGGTTTACAATTATGCTCGTAATTACACTTAGATCGTAAAACAGATGACGACACTTGTAATTATCATTACATATTTAAATATACATAAAAATATTATCGGAAATAACATAAACCGATATTAACACGTTTATTACATGATGATACAATGGCATGTTTAATAAGATATGTAGCGTCATCGTTTTTATACTTTAGAACTTTTCTTTTCTAATGTGGTATGAGTACTCCCTCCTCCCTAGGAGGTCTAGAATGCATTAACTTGAATCGAATGATTAGGTTAAAATTGTGTCGAACACAAACGTCGAATATGAATTCTTAAAGAAAATAAAGAGTTGGAATAACATAAATACTATGGTTTGACATGAACTAAATATACATCTTTTGAGAAACTATGTTTAACCCTACTAATTCACCCTAATCAATTAACATTGCTCCTTTGGTGATTTGCATGTTCAAGCCTTCTCCACGCCTCTTCAGTTCCGGGGACCTGATAAACTCTTCGATCTTGCCTTCAGTTCGGTGTTGGGAATCGACACTTCCGTAGTAAGATGAGATCGGTTGAATGGATCGATCTGCAAATCATAACGAATTAGCATGCACAACATTCTGCGAAATGCTATAGTTATAAGAATAGAATCCATGAGGATGTACCGCAGGAAAGAGAAGAGTATGTTTATGGTTGGTGACACTTTTCTTTTCTTTCGGGTTTCGATTTCGGGTATGTCTCAAAGTGCAGCTTCGATGTCCATGGCCTTTGCACCTAGGTTGAGACTGATTTGAGTTTAGATCATTTCGAGTTGTACTCCGATTTATTAGTCATCCAATTTCGAGATTCAATTAAGTTTCGATTCGAATATAGAATAGGTAAAGAACAATGTTCAAATATTTCCATGATGAACATAGAATTTTATTAGATGACACGGCGGATTACATAATGAGCAAAAAAATTGCAGAAGACAATTGGATTTTTCTTTTATTCTAGATGATCATGTGGCCTTATTGACATAAACATGGCGGCATATTGAAGCAATCGGCGATCGCCGCTGTTTCCGTTTTCAGCAACTGGAATCATCGGACCTCGGGTCCTCGTCCTGTAACGTCGCCAACCAAGTTGTATATTCACGGCTGCCCATGTTCGCCAATTCGATGAATAGTATCTAGCTGTTCTCTTAAGCCTCTCGTTGGCAAACTTGTACCTGAAGTGATCCGTGATGTATTTGAGATTTTTCGCCTCGAGACCGAACGCTTCGATTGACTCTATGCAAACGAATGTCGCAGAAGAGGCGGGAAGACGATCCATAAACGGTCTACGTAGACACCATGACAACAATTCATCACCTAGGAAGCCTCCCGGCTCGATAAAACTCGTGGCGACCATGCCTTGGCTGAGGCTTTGGCTACGTTTTATACGACCGCGAACGATAAACACCATTCTCTGCACCGGATCTCCTTCTCTGATTATCTGTTTCGTGTTAATGAATAGCGGGGTTAACAAGTTTTGAATAGCGTGGTTAACAAGGTAGGTTTAATTTGAACTTCATAGACTCAAACCTTTTCGTCTTTAGAGAATACAAGTGGCTTAACTCGATCGCAGATGTTATCGAGAATAAGATCATCCAAGTTTTGGAACAAAGGTACCTGAAATGAATGAGATTGAAATCAAATTAGACTCGCCGAGGAAAATCCTCGAATCGATGTTGCAAAGATCTGTCCAAGGGTCGAGTTACGATCAAACACCGAAGCTTCAGTTATGTTGGTACCTTCTTGATAAGGTCAAGGCAAAGGTATCGCTTAATGTCTCTCCGGAGGCCTTCAGGTAAGTCTTTGATCAGTTCCATTTCATCTTCTCCACCCGAAATCGTCCATTTCTGACGCTCAAAGTGGCGGACTCGTTGTCTCAAACGCGACGGTAACTGCCGACGTTTCATCCACCATTCCATATCTCTACATCTTAGCTGCATTTTCCTCTTTTTGGCCATTACAGCATGCAAGAAAACCTTGATAAATATAAATGTAGGATCAATTTGTCAGTTCGATATCGATTTTGATTAATATGCAACAATATTCGAATTCGAACAAATCAAATGCAGTTTAAATTTCGATTTTTTCCTCACCTGGATGTTTCCAATCAGTAAAGTGAAGAGCATCAATCCAGCAAGCACAATCAAGATACTGAACATCACTTCTAACCAGTGACTTGTTGGTTCAAGATCATTCCCAAAGGTGCTGCAAAACCGAACCACGGTGTGAGTATCGAATATAAGTATGCGTTCGAGATCGAATTATAACTCGGATTGTGATTTACGGTACCTTAGAGTCATTAGTCCCCAAAATATGGGATAAAGGATCTTAACAGCAACAGAGTTGCTAGAAACAACAGGGAGAGCCAACTGATAAATCCCATAATGGAATGGTCCATGATCCTCTAAACATAAAGGTTTCCCCACAACTTTAGTCGAGTTACCACCGCAAGAGTTTCCGACCGTTTCAGCCGGAAACAAAAACTGGTAGCACACCTCCTCCGAGCACGACAACGAAAGGTTGCACTGAGCGTTTCTGGCACATTGTTGCCTGAGACACGATGCGACCCGCTGTATCGCAAGCACATACCAGCACCCTCCAGCAACCTGCACACAGCACACCCTCCCCAAAGTGTCATCAATTTGCAATATCAAGACCAATATCAAACACTAACGACCGAGTTCTAAGACATCATCGGGAGTGACAACCGAATCCCGATGCGTCCTAGAACCCGGTCGTGTCGAAAATGCAACTTACATGAGAGGCAATGAAGTAGGCAATGAGGTTAAGGCCAAACCCCCACCAAATGGTACCAAATATGTAACCAGTGACCTTCTGCATCCTCCTCATTAAACAGATGATGTGGTAAACCTTTGGTAAGAATTGGAACAAGAAGATTAACAACATTATGGTCATTATAAGCTTGATCTGTTCTTCCCTTATTAATTTCGGCACAACCAACCAAAACACAGCCTGCAAAACCATGTTACATTCTTGGTAATCATGTTAACAAGAACGATTCGATTCGAGTCTTTCGACACGAGTTCGATGTCAAGTAATGAATAATGGAATTAGATTTGTGAATGAAGACAGTAAGGTAGGTCATGACTTCAAACCAGTGACCCTTTTAGGGACTAGAAAACAAAAGACACTGCAATAGGTGTACATAACATCCAACAAGAAACACATGAGATGTTGTTTTGTAATGATGCAAGATGAACATCACAGACAATTTCTATGAAGCAACCGAAGTAATTGTCAAGAATCTTATTGTCTAATAGGGTAAAAAGGCCTACTAGCTTTATGATCACCATGGAAACTCCATACTAGAGAGAGAGAGAGAGTTAAAAGAACACACATAAGAGAAAAAAGGTGAAAAGGTAAGATTCAGAAAACACCAAAACACATTATTTGTTTGTGGGGTCTGTGGCACCCACTTTATATCATTCATATTTTGGACATTATTCTAATACATTCGGGTAAGTTCGGTATTACTTTTAAAAAGTATAATAAAAAATGTTTTTAATAGTAATTTTAAATATTGGTATGTATTATTTAGTTTAAAATAAGAATCTTTGTATCAGTTGGATTAATCTAAATGATAAACAGTTTGATATCGTTTAATAAAGCTTAAGTCATGTATGTAATACGGGTTGATCAAGATTAATCAGGGTAAATCCCTGAGAATTAGAGGATAAAAAAAGAATATTTGATATTATTGTGAAAAATACTTTTTAAGTATATAAAGTTTTTTATTTTAGACATTGTTTTCTAATATAAAACGATAAAAGATATAAACGAAGATAAATAAATAACCGTACTTAAAAGTGTTTTTAAAAAATTAATCGGAAAACTACACGTCTATTTATTGTTTTTAACCCGTAAACACTTTTGAAAAGAAATGAAAAATATGATTAAAATGTGACTTGAACTTAAATATTTAAAAAATAAAAATAGAGTCGAAATTAGATAATAAAAGATAAAATTATTTAAATATGAAATTAACAAAGATGAGTCCTAAGAAGGGACCTGAGGGACTGGCAGGATGACAAAGGCATCAAACCAGAAGCCTTTGAGGGAACGAAGGTAGTGAGAGGCGACGGCGCGTGCGTCCCACACGAGTTTACCGCAACCGACGACGAGCGACTCCCTCGACACGTACGCCAGCCTGAACTGAAGCCAGAGATGGAACAAATGCACGGCGTCCACACACGTGCGTAAGACGGTTACTATGGCGGCCAACCCGCCGTCCATGTACAGACACGGCGAGCCACCTCTGCCTATCGACAAAGCATAAAAGAACAAAGGGTCAATGGCTAAGGCCATTCCACGAGCCAATAGAAAAAACCGGTTCCAGTTCTGCACCCGCTTGGTTCTCGGATCGAGAACCTTTCCCAACGGGCCATAAGGTCGCCGGATATTGGCAGCGGAAGCTTGTTGAGCTTTCTTCTGACCCGCCGCAGTACGAGCCTGGATAGGAGCAAGAGAGGAGCCGGCAGAGGCTTCCCATTCGGGCGGGTGAGCTTGGTCGCAGCTGGTGGAGTGGAAAACTGGAACACCAACTTGAGTGCAAGCGTAGCATTCTATAGTGTAGGAAACTGGGCTTTCTTCGTTGGTGTCTCCTCCGCCACCAACACCGCGTCCGCCGCCATGACTAGAATTCTCTTGGACTGAGTTCCGGTGCTCAAAAAGTCCAAACCACCTGTTACACCACCACCACCACAATTATAATAAATAAAACCAAACCCTTTTTCCATTGATTTGAAAGAAGAGAGAATTATAACCTTTGGAGGGAGAAGTTGGACGGAGACGGCATAGTGAGAAAAGTGAAACCATGGGAGAGAAAGGAATCGGAGAAGGAAGCTGATCAGAATGGGAACGGAATGTAGAAAGAGAGATGGACTGTTTGGAAGGAAGGAAAATGATGGAAAGATATGATTTTGGAGGGATTAATAATGAGAGACCATTGCCAACAAATGTTAGCTGTGAGCTTTGTTACATGCAATAAATAAAGACGTTATATTTTTGGAGTTCGAATTATTTAAGTTTTTATTTAAATTTTTATTTTAAATTAATTATTAATATTTAATTGACTTTAATTAAAAAAATATTGTATAATCATATACAATATATTATTTTTATATTTTTTATATACAATATATATATCATATAAAGTTAAAAAACTCAACTCAAAATAAAAAATCGATCTATTATTTAACCCATCGAGGCACATTATTTTTATAAAAAAAATTACAACGAGCGTCGAACATTGTTGAATATTATTAAATTAATTAATAAATATTAAAAATATCAAGGACTCAATATACAATTAATAAAAGAGCGATAGACTCAACATACAATTAATATGTTGAGTCCTTAAAATTTTTAATCTTTATTAATTAATTTAATAATGTTTAACGATATTCGACGCCTATCGTAAACTCATAAAAAATATCTACTTTTCTGATAAATGTCACTTAATTTTTATTAAATTCATAGAAAAATTATAATTACATTGCAATCAAGAAGTAAAATAATTGGATTAAACAATCCAAAATTCTTACAACCCCAAAACAAAGAAAAATAAATATTTCTATGGAGATAAGCATACCAATAAAATTCAGAAGCTTCCTGAATCTCCTTATCTTTGTCCAAACAAGACACATAATGAAGAAAGGAGTTGTAAGCGATCCAACCTATCATGCAAAAAGTATCGCTACCTAGGACTGATTTCATCAGCAAACAACCATCAACCGAATGAGGATAAATCTTTTCAACTGACCACCGACAAAACAAAAATCAGAAACTAACATCGACTGAATCTCGGTGAGAACAAAAATCGATCGCTAGGGTATGCTGAAACATGCCACGAAGAGAGATGAATCAAATCACAAAATAATAACAAAAACATGTCAGAATGATAGAAGAAAAGCGTGTCACAAAGACAAAAAGAGCGTGCTATAGAAATAGAGATTCTTATTAAAATTGAAAACAAAAACAAAGAAAATAAATTTGTAACGTTGTCTTGTAAGAAAAGAGTTTAAATTTAAACGCTCGTCCGAAACAATCATAAACTTTAAATATTAACATAAAATAAATATAAAATTTATTTTAAAAATATAAAATTTTATGATTGTGTCTAATAACAGACGAAATTCGAAAACCGAGCACGTAACCTGGAGTGAAAGTTGTGGTGTGTGTGGTGAGAGTGGTATAGGTGGTGGGGTTATGGGTTTGTCACCTTAGTCCGTGTGAGTCGAGTCATTGGGTCCACAGCCATGGTGAGTCAGATGAACCATGACCACACCCTTGTCTGTGTCTAATTAAAACATCATTAATGGACACCACACCATCACCCCCAATCAGACCAACACAGATCCATTATTACAAAAACTTATAACCCTTTTTGCATGACAGTTTTTTTTTTTTTTTTTTTTTTTTTTTTTTTTTTTTTTTTACTTTTTAACTGTTTTGTGTTCCATGCAGACAATTGTCTCTGTTCCTTGATAGATTAAGGGGTGAATCTAATGTAATATATGGTTATGGTGTAATTATGGTATAATATTTAGGGATAGATAAGATTGGTTAATTAATTCGATTAGAATTGATTTTGATTTTAATAATCATCGATTTTTAAAAGTTAGAATTAGTCTCAATCAAACTGGGATCTAAATTTTAGAATCTAGTCCCGTTATTAGTAGAAACCGATACTAATACCGGATACCCGGTTAATTGGTGTATTATTAAGAAAATATGAATAATAGAAAAAAAAATTAACCATCAATAATATTATTAGATAATAAATTAAAATATTATAGGCTTGAAAATCAAGGTTTTAATACGAGTCATACTCATAATATTCATACATAAAGAAAAAGTTTAATGAGAAAAATAAACAAAAAAGCATTATCTATTACGAGAAAGAAAACTAAGACTGAGTACTTGGTATAGGTCCCGCCCCTATTGGGTACCCATTGATTACTGGGTCCAGAAAATCAAGATCAAGTTCCGGTTATAACCGAGACCTAAATTTTGGATCTAGTCTCGGTCCTACCGAAATCATTAACTGATAAAAATATACCGAGTCTAACAGGGTTCGGGACTGAAACGGATAATCGAATTTTTTCTCACCCCTAATAATATTTTAAAAAAATATTATAAAATATGAAATTTAAAGTAAAAAATATTATACTTTTTGATAATATTTTAAATTGATGATTAAATATCGAAATTTAGCTTCAAGTATCGATATTTAACACTTTTGATAACACTTAAGTTAGGTGTGTTCATCGTAGGATATCATATCGGATTAGATTTGATTTTTTAGATATTCAGGTTTTCGAATCGTTGATATAGTGATCCGTATCTGATCCGAAAAAAGATCCGAAAAAATGGATATCCACATATTCAGATATCGGATAGTCGGATCGGGTAGTCGTATATCCAATTATCCACATATATAATTTGATTAAACTAATTTTTCAAATTTGAAGGTTGTACTTATGAAAATTTTGGAATTTCGAATATAATAAACAACAAATTATTAAATACAACAAGATTCGCATTTATAAAAAGTTTAAATTTTTTTTAAAATTTTGAATATAACAAACACTAAACTGTTGAATATAACACAAGATTAATATTAATAAAAATTTAAATTTTTGGATTTTTGGATAATCCGAAACTTGAAATATTATGATCCATATCCAATCCAAAAAACATAAAGTTGGATCGGATATCCAGTCCAAAATAAAAAATCAGATCGGATATCCTAATTTTCGAATCGGATCAATGGATAATCGGATCGGATTGACTGGATCAGATATTTTTGAACACCCCTACTTTAAATTTATACAAGCATTGAAACTTATCTCTAAGTATCGATATTGTCACGAAACCACCCACTTAAAATGTTATAAAAAAATATAATATTTTCAGTTTTAAAATTCGTATTCTATAACAATTTTTTTATCGTTGAGTGTTCGGATCAATCGATAGGAATATATTTTGTGACTATTAACATTTAATTATAGAAAAATATTTCATATACTACGAGTGAAAATGGAAAATTTATATATATATATATATCTTAATTTTATGGTTTAAGATTTATATTTAGATATTAAAATTTATAGTTTAAATTTTTAAGTAATATATTAAAGATTTAAGTTTTAACCTTTAAATTCTATTTTCTAACCGTAATCTCTAAATTTTAAATATTTAAACTTTAAATTAAAATCTTACAAATAATATATATATATATTAGTTTTTAGCGTCAATATATGAAATATTCTTTTTATTTTAATATATTTTTTAATATTTTTGTCTCTTATACTTTATATTTTAAATCCCACTAAATAGTAATATTAATGAAGCTCGAATTTCTAAAATTTACCGAAACGTTGCTGAATCGGACCTACCTAAATCTATTGACTGTGATAATTTCCCCTGTCTGTGTATTCAGTGCGTCACTGCTCTCTTCAATGCCAGCACAGCTTGGGTCCTAACAGTAAGACAGGGTACAAATTGAACCTGTGGGGAAATAATATTATTCTTCCAGGTTAAACAAATAAATTTCAGACATTAATGTAAATGCATTTTGTTCCTTTATATTTACGAATAAATTTATTTATACGATGAAAATATTTATAAGAGTATTTAAATATAATTTTGTGTTATTATTAGGGATGAATACTCAAACAAGTTTAGTAAAAAAATTTTTGAGTTATTCGAGTTAACGAGTCATATTTTACGACTCAAACTTTATTTGAAATTTTTTAGTTCGAGTCGAGTTTTCGAATTCCTATAAATTTTTAATTATAATTATTTATCATGTTATAGTACAACTTGATTTTAATTTAAACGATTTCTCTAATTATATAATATATATATATATATTTTCATATACAGTAACATTTCTTTATATTTTTATATATCAATATGTGTATATATCATAAAAAGTTGAGAGACTCATCTCAAGCTTAAAAATAAATCCTTTAATTACTAAAAATTTTGAGTTATTCGAATTTTCATTTTATAACTTGAACTTATTTGATTTTTTTTTCAAATCGAGTTTATAAAATTTTGAATCGAGTCAAAACGAGTCAGATATTTTCGCCTCGAGTCAAGTTGGGTTTTGCTCGCCTCCAGTTGTTGTTAAGGATGTGATATAAGTGTATATTAAAATGTAAATTTATTTTGTTATTAATTAATTAATTTATCGTTAATTTAGTTAGTATTTTTGAATATATAAATAAATATGTTCGTGAATACTTAAACAAACATATTCGTAAACGTTTAAATGAGCATGTTTACGAACCCTAAACAAACGCAAATATTTTAAAAAAATAAATAAATGAACATGAACATCGTATTAAAAATTTAACCAACACAAACCAACAATAAACACTTTTAAAATTAATAAACAGATATAGTCTTATTCATTAAACATCGATCCATTAAACTTTTTAAAAATATTATCGTTAATTTCTTTTTTCTCAATATTTTTTCTCCTCGAATAAAAACTATTAATCAACTAACAATAAATAACAAAATAGCGTGGTAAACCTGTGTGATAGTACATATCGCGATAACAATGTCATATAGACAAATTGATTTTACAAAATAACACATCAATCAAAAAATAATTTAAAAAATAGTATAAAATATAAATTATTTTTTTCTTTTGATGTGTCATTTTAAATTTTTTTATCATCATTTAACTAATATTTTTTTATAAAGAAATTATTTTGACTCAAAATAAAATATTAAAAATTAAATTGCTTAAAAAGAATAAAGTCCAAAGTAATTATTCAAATAAACGTTAAACATTTTTTACATTATATCAATGGTAATTTATTTTGTATCAATTCAAATCGAAAATTTAATTTCAAGACGATTCAATAAAGTTTACCGCCGCTCTTCATTTTTTTTGTTACTATTCTTCATCTTTATCGAGTTTTTTATTTTTTTTATCGGTAGTTGACAACTAATCTTTATATGTTATAATTTTGTTTATATGTTAATAAAAATCTATTTTTTTATGATATGTGTTTTCTCTGTCCTTATGATACGTTATTTTTATTTTTGTGGTTTGTTTTATATGTTCTTGTGTCATGATTCAGCATACTCTAGTAGTCGATTGTTGCAGAGAATTATATCAGCACTAGTTTCTGATTATGATTTTGTCGGTGGTCATTGAAAGTTAGATCCCACTTAGTTGATGATTGTGTACCGATGTAATCAGTCCTGGGTAGCAGAATATTCTGCCTGATGATTTAGATCGCTCACCACTCTTTCACCGGTTATGCGTCTCAATTGGACGGAGATAAAAAGATTCAAGAAACTTCTGAATTTTAATGATATATTTATCTTCATAGATTTTTTTTACTTTTTGTTTTGTTTTTTAAGGTTTTTTAAAATACACTGAAATTATAATATTTCTATAGATTTAATAAATATTCAGTAACAATTATAAAAAAAATGTTGGTCTAAATAGATGTATCAAAATTTTAAGCCAGCTGTTTTTTATACCATTTTTAGCTTCCCATTTGGTCCCCAACCAAGTAGGCAAGTACAATCACGAGATCTTTGTATCGAATATAAAATAATTTTAAAATTTATTGATAATATCTATTTTTTATATGAATTGATAAATATACAAATAATAAATTATTAAATTCATTCAATTGAAATATTAAGAAATAAAAACATATTAAATTACTATAAAATATAAAATAAAACAATTATTAAATTAATAGATAACGAAGGATTAAATTTATTTTATTCATAATTAAAAAAAAACAAGTTTTCAAGGATTGTATCATTCATATGATTTGATAGGTTAAATAATGGAGGAATTATTTCATTTATTTTATTCGTAATTTAATTTTTATCTTTAACTAGCGAAAATTATCATTTAATTAAAAAATAAAAAATTAATTCAAGTCATCCGTTTTAATCCTTCAATAATATAAAAAAACGTATAAATAAATTACCTAAACTACTTTATTAAAATATTTATATTTTATAAAATATTTATTAGATCGAATTTAATAATTAATTATTCGTATTCTATTGATATAATATAAAATTAAACACAATATTATTATATCGTAAGGTTGAGATTTAATTTCTCTATTTTGGACCCCATGTGCTGAATTATTGGATAGAACCATTTTGTAAAGGAAGATTTTCTTGTGGGAATATATTTGATTTTTGGATTTTATTAAAAAATATTATTTTTTATTTTATTTTATTTTATTGTTTTTTTAGACAAATTCAATAAATGAAGATTGCGATTGGCTCCTTCATCAATTTCAATTCAAATTGTCTTCAATTTTCAATTTTAAAAAATAAAAAATATATTTATTTGAGATTTAATCACAACAAGACACTTGGCAATTGAAAAAATATATATAATTCGATAGAAAAAGATTAAATTGTAGCTATATAATTTTTGAAGAGTTTAAATTGAAATTCAATCATTTGAGGGGATAAAAATATTATAATTAAATAAAAAAGGAAATATTTAAAAATGTGATAAGAGTTCATAAATATAATAGTAAACTGAGCATAAATTTAAATATTTTTTATAATTATTAAAATAAAAATTAATCATTTAGGTGCGATCATAAAATAAAATATCAGAAATCAACGACCGAATAATAAAACCATCAACACTAACATTAGAAATTAAGATAGTTCATAATAGAACAACTTTGTTTGTGCCATATGTATTTGTTGTTAAAATGTTAGGATTAATTAATAAGTATTATTTTGTGAACATATCTGTAGAGTAAATGAGTAGAGCTTGAACGATTAAGGTTGTGTTTGTGTTTGTTTGTTTTTGAAGATATTCGTGTTGGTTTGGGTTCGTTTAAAATTTTAACATCATGTTCATTTATTTATTTTTGAAGGTGTTCGTGAAAGGACGAAGATAGGATCAAACATCGGAAGGGGTGATTGTCTATTAAATCTTTAAATCTAAAATTTGGGAGGGGCAAAAACCTTATTTTACAACTATTTAAACTGAGAAGGACCTTAAATGTAATTATACCAAAAAAATTGTGAGGGGTTCTTTCCCTTTCCATGTTCACCATAGGTACGTCCCTGTATTTGTGTTTGTTCGGTTAACGTGTTTGTGAACATATTCGTTTAACATTCACGAACATGTTTGTAGATGTGCTTATTTAACGTTCTGAATATGTTCATTACGAAAAATTATGAAATTATGCCACTAGATAGTCATAAGCTTCGTATGCGTTACGATTTGAACTTCAAGATTCGTTATGTGTTCAATTTAATCCATAACATCTACGATATTTTAAATGTAGGAATATAAACGAAAAAGAAAAACGGGATAAACAAGAGTATTAATTAACCAATAAATAAATGAGCTTATAAATGAGGTTGTTCGTAAACATAAATGTAGTATATTTTTGTTCGTGTTCATTCATCTATGAAAGAAACATAAAAAATTATTTATATTTATTTATTTAGTTTAATAAGTAATTTACGAAAAATTCGTCAAACATTATGTTCATTTACGACCGAATTCGTCAAAAATTCGTCAAATATTTTTTATAATTATTAAAATAAAAATTAATCATTTGGGTGCGATCATAAAATAAAATATCAAAAATTAACGATCGAATGATAAAACCATCAACACTAATATTAGAAATTAAGATAGTCCATAATATAGCAACTTTGTTTGTATGATATGCATTTGTTGTTAAAATGTTAGGATTAATTAATAAGTATTATTTAAACATATCTGGGGTGTAAATGAACTTAGCTTGAACGATTAAGGTTGTGTTCGTGTTTGTTTGTTTGTTTTTGAACACTCATCACGCCCCAAACTCGAATTATTGTTTGTCCTCAAGCAATGCAAAACTAACAATTAATTGCCAAAGCATCTAATCTTCACAGACATGCTTCAAAATTTAACTTCTAACCTCAGAACCGGGGCACAAAGTATGATCACCTTTAAATTTTTCAAAAAACAAAGAAATTTTCCAGAATCAAACTATAATGTTCGTTACAAAGTGTGTGCGTAGTTGTATACACGTTAATTTTTAAGATTCTATGTGAACAATCGGTTTAACACAGTGATTTCCTGGGCATAAATCTCAATTTTACTAGAGTCAATTTCGGGCACCTCTAGCAATCAAGAAATTCCTTTAATTTTATCAACTAGAGCCAGTTTCGGGCACCTCTAGTGATTCTTCAATGCAAACAAACTAGAGCCAATTTCGGGCACCTCTAGAATGATGTTGCTTATCCACTTTTTTTTCTCTTTTTTTTATTTGCCCAAAATTCTAACAACCTAAATTCACAAAGTCTCCATCAATTAACAAGTCACAACCATGTAAAAAAAATTCAGTATTATAGTAAAATTCTAGATTCTTCCAATGCAATTCTAAAATCAAAGGCAACTTCAATTAAGTGCAATGACATAAATCTCATCATTAGTTATCCATCAAATTTAAAGCAATTAGATCAAATTGAAATTCTTGACAAATAATTTATGCAATCTATATGCAACTAACATGAATCAATTAAAGGTAAACACCCCCCCAAACTCGAGATGAGCATTGTTCCCAATGCATGGAAAAATAAAAATAAAAATAAAAATGAGTTAATTGAAGAGGTTTTCACCTTGAGTTAGCAATTTCTTTGTTGCCTAAGATTTAACTTTTTGTCCTCATGGTTGTTGTGCTGGTGGATTAAATCCTCTATTGATGCTTTTTCATTATCTTGAGCAGCACTTGCCTAAGCAATATCAATTGCCTGGGCACGTGAAGTGGCGATCATAACATCACAACGAATTGATCCAAAATGTCTAATATAATCACAACTCCACATGCCTGTAAAGAAAAACGAAAATAATAATGGTGAACGTAGGTGACAAAGATCATTAGTGGAAGGAAAGAATTTTCGCTAGAAATAAAAAGGAAATAAAGAAACTAAAAATATGGGTAACTGTTAGAGTTAATTATGGAATTAATCTCTTCAAAGTTTGACCCAAATCTTCACGCAAATCTCTATTGATCTTGATTTCCTTTCCTAAAACGATGAATATCAATAAAATAAGAATTATTCAAGTAATGAGAAAATAATTATTCATAGAAACCATAATAAAGAAAATTCATAAAAAATCAAAATAAAATAAAAGATAAAAATAATAGTAAAAAAATATAAAGAAAACTTATGGAGGATCGTTTTCGATATTTCTTATAATCCATCCGCACCCTCCATCGAGTTACAATTCTACCCAAAAATGGTTGGGCCAAAATGAGTATAGATAGTCCCCTTTGCATTATCATGGTGAAGGTGTCTTTTTTTCGTGTTCTCTTGTAATCCACGCATGTCCTCCACCCTGATATTGTTCCTGAAGGCAAAAATAAATTATTAGAAAAAATTATATCAACATCCAACCACTTAATTACCTCATTGTCGTTAACTTTCATCATAGTTGAATATAGTCTTCGTTGTCGTGGCAATTGCTGTGATAGTTAATTACCGTGACAATCTTTTGCCAAAATTCAATGTAAGTCAAATGAAGAACCATCTTTCTTTAAGTATTCAAGAATCAATTCACATTGTTCTTTATGCTTCTAAAAAATCTCCATCAGTAGAAACTTTGGTTTGGAACTAACATTAGATGAAATTACCACAGATAAAATATCATCTTCCAAACAATCATATCCTTTGCGATGACTTCAAATTTTGTAACGTTGACTCCTCGAAAGATACCTATAATGGAAGAGATGAGTTTTTAAAGAATTCAAAAGGTTCAATCATTACCTTCTCATATTCTATTATCACGACATCGCCATCTTGTTGATCAAGCATGTCGTCATGTAATTGTCCAGAAAATTGTGAGTGAGAGTAATCCTCGGATTCCTTCATCAGCATCAGTGCTGATGTAACATCCTGGGAATCAGACTCCTTAAAATTTTCTATATCATTACTCTCATCGGCCTCGTTGAGCGGTATTGTGACATTACCCTGTTCAGGCTTCTCCATTGTCGTGGCAATTGTTTCTGTAGACTCATACAATGTTTGATATCTTTCTCATCAACATGTTCTAGACTCAGAGGTTTCGAAATTTCCTCTTTGTCCTCTAGTGTTGAGATTTCAGTATCCCTGAAGATTGATTGTTGGGTCATGTTATCCATGGCGTATACGGATCTCTGCAATTGATCTTTCGAATCCCTCAAGGGTACATCCAATCTAGCTATATGTGCATCCATGGACCTTGATTGCTCTATCATTAATTCTTCAATTCTAGCCATTGATGCTTTCAATGTTTCCTCAAATGAATTTGGAAACTCTTGAGAAGAATTATATTGTCATGGTATATCTGTAGCATCAAGAAAATTGTCATGGTAAAATTTTTTTTGAGCATTTTGATCATACCATGAATAATTTTGTTGTTGGTTCCATCTATGGTCCTCTATATGGCCATATGTTCCAGTACTGTACAGGAAATTGCTAACCAAATGATCATCTCCACAATTAAAACAAAAATTTGCTCAGGCATGAACTTGTTGGGTTGCTCTTGGTTGGTATAGATAATCATCATTTAATCTAGGAAATTCTTGATTGGTTCGATTTATATCTTTCAATATCAACTCCCGAATAGATTTCTTTCTTTCTCCTTGCATCTTGAAAATCCTTCAACTTTAAACAGACCTATAATTTTTTTTTAAGAAAAAGAAAATATGTTAGCAAAAATAATAAAAAAATACAAGAAACTAAAAACAAAGATGCTATTGCCAATCCCCGGCAACAGCGCTAAAAACTTGTTACGTGTTTTAAGTGTTTCACAAATACGTGCAAGTGTACACGTTTCAAGTTATAGTATAGAAAGATATAGTCTCCACAGAGATTGGTGCTTCTTCCGGAATCTAATTTCTTGCACTAAAAAATAAAGACACAATTGTTTATAGAATTGGTTTTTAAATGAAAATAATAAAATAAACAAGTAAATAAATTGGAGCAATCGATAAGAGAGATTAGGTTGGGTTATCCTGAATTATGGAGTGATGGACGAATGAATTCTTCCTTGCAAGTGGGTGCTCGCACCGCTCAACTTGTTCCGGCAATTGGGCTCAATCGATTGCTTATGTCATTTCTTCGAGTTGTCAGTTCGTAGATTGTTTGGGCAATTGTGATGAGGAAATTGCTCGGGAAATTTGGGCGACTATCCTAAGGTTCGTCAAAGCATAGCTTTTTTTAGCCATTGAAATCCTGCACTTATCCCTATGCCGGATTAGTTCTTTCGCACTTGGATCGAACCATACCTATTCGTTTCGTGAATCCAATCCTCCCGAATCTAGATAAATAAGTCGTTTATCGAGGTCCTCTCCCGATTCTCTCGTAAACAAATCAAGTACCAAGAATAGATAAACCTTAATTAAGAACACACCACAAACTTAAATAGAAATCAAACTAAATCAAACCATAAAACAAAATAACCCATTTAAATTAGTTCATGGCTGGTCAAAACATCCAATAATATTCTCTCATCACTCGAGTAAAACAAGAAAACAAGAAGGAAATTCGGCAGCCCTTTTGTGTCAATCTCTCCCACTCGATCGGCTCACCTCTCTTGGACGGCAAGCTCTTTCTTTTAATGGCTTGGCTTGGTCAACTTGGATGACAAGGTAAGGTTGAATTAGAAATATTCATAAAGAATATTTCCATTCTTTATTTGATTCCCATTACCTCTTTCATTCTTTGTTTTATTCTCCAATTCTTTCCATGTTTTCTCTATTGACTTTTTCTTTCCCAAACCGATAGATCCTCATCAAGGAAGGAATCCTAAAAACATGGAAATAAACCACAGCAGTATCATTTTTCACAAAATTCAATCAACTAAGGAATTAAAGTGACAACCAAGAAAATAAAAGAAAAATGTATGAAAATAATAAAATACCACTAATTATGTCCTTAAGTATAACAATAATAATGAGTAAAAAGGGTAATAAAAATAATACTTTTGAACACTCGTCATTGTTCGTGTTGGTTTGGGTTCGTTTAAATTTTTAACATCATGTTCATTTATTTATTTTTGAAAGTGTTCGTGAAGGGACGAAGATAAGATCAAACAGCGGAAGGGGTGATTGTCTATTAAGTCTTTAAATCTAAAATTTGGGAGGGACAAAAACCTTATTTTACAACTATTTAAACTGAGAAGGATCTTAAATGTAATTATACCAAAAAATTGGGAGGGGGTTTTGCCCTTCCATGTTCAACATAGGTACGTCCCCGTATTCGTGTCTGTTCAGTTAACGTGTTTGTGAACATATTCGTTTAACATCCACGAACATGTTTATAGATGTGCTTATTTAACGTTCTGAATATGTTCATTAAGGAAAATTATGAAATTCTGCCACTAGATAGTCATAAGCTTCGTATGTGTTACGATTTGAACTTCAAAATTCATTATGTGTTGAATTTAATCCATAACATTTATGATATTTTAAATGTAAGAATATAAACGAAAAAGAAAAATGGGATAAACGAGAGTATTAATTAGCCAATAAATAAATGAGCATATAAATGAGATTGTTCGTAAATATAAATGAACAGAGTACATTTTTATTCGTGTTCATTCATCTATGAAAGAAACATAAAAAAATATTTATATTTATTTAGTTAATTTAATAAGTAATTTACGAAAAATTCATCAAACATTATGTTCACTTACGACCTTAAACACTCCAATGAATTAGTATATACATCAATTATTAGTTAGGATGACAATTGAACAGGTTTTTGGTTGTCCCATCCCGAGTCGAAAACTAAAACATTTGTCTGATTTTGACTCGACCTTAATATGTTTTCTACGATCTGGCATAATAAAAACTATAACCCAACTCAAATATTGTAAAACTAAAATTGATTTTGATATAACAAAAAGTATAAGTACTATTTTGAAATAAATTTTTAAGTCCCTAAGTCAAAGTTTTATTTCTAAGTCAAAACCAAGAACTTTGAAAAACTCTTACAAGCCATTTTTATACGAGGGTATCGATACCATGAGGACAGGTATCAATACACCTGGGATTTTTCAAGGTTTATTCTTGAGATCAAGAACAGGTATCGAAACAAGGTTCGATACCAAAACTTTCTGCCAACCCATGTTTCGATACTGGTTTCGGAACACCTTGGTTAATTTTTCAAATTACTTTCAATTCTAAAAATATGACTCCTGGTATCGATACAAGTATCGATACACCCTTAATCCCCAATGGCTATTTTCAAGCATTAAATGAGTCGACCGTTGGTGTCAGTTAAATTTTGATTGATGGTTAGCCTGTATCGGAACAAGGTTCGATACCGAGCATCACATAAACCTTTTGTATCGAAACAGGTATCGATACACCCCTTATTAAATGCACAACGATTCTTTCTATTCTTGGTATATTTCGAAATAGGTACTCCGTGTTTCGATACCACCTGCTGCAGAGTGCATTTATGATGGAAGGATGAAGCTCCAACGTCCATATTTACATTTCCAACAACCTCAACGGTTAGAAATCAATGAGAAGGTATAAAAAGAAGTATTTTCAACAACATTAAGGTATTATTGAACCTCAAGCAACATCCAAGCAAATCAAATCCAACTCCAAGCACTTATTGTATATCATAGCCTCCCAACTTGTGATCTAAATTTGATTCTTGTAATTCTTAAGTTTGGGGAGAGTTAAATTGTATTTGTGGCATATATTTCTTGTGAGAGAATTTCTTTTAGCCCTTTCTATCTCTTGTAACTTCTTGTGAGGTTGAAATCAATTTTGGGTAGAAAATTGATTTGTTTGTAAAGGTTATCTCTTGAACCTAGAAAAAGGTTGAATTCAATAGTGAATTGGTTCAAAATCCTTAGTGGGAGCTAAGGTAGTGGATGTAGAGTTTGTTCGAAGCTTGAACCACTATAAATTATTTGTTCTTCATTTCTAGCATTTTTTTCTCCACAATTTTAAATTGCCAATTCACCCCCCTCTTGGTCATCTTACAAGTTTGATCAACTCAAAAATTGGTATCAGAGTCTAATCTTTGAAGAGATTCACATCTACCAAAGAATATCCAAGGCGTTTTGATCAAATCTACAAGTCATGATTCAATAGCCTCCACCTCCGGTTCATGGAATGAATCGCACTCCATCACCAAGTCGTCCTTCTTCAATGGGGATAACTACCCCTATTGGAAGAATAGGATGAGGTTATTCATCAACTCAAATGATTATGTCCTTTGGGATATAATCGAAGATGGACCCTCAATCCCAATGAAGCAAGAAGGAGACCGACAAGTACCAAAGAGAAGAAATGAGATGACCGATGAAGAAAGAAGGAGGATTCCACAAATGATAAAGCTCTCCACATCCTCTTTTGTGCACTAGGGCCCGACATCTACTCCAAGATGTCTTCATGTACAAGTGCCAAAGAAGTTTGGGATTCTTTGGAGACAACCTATGAGGGCACCAATGATGTTAAGGAAACCAAGATTGGTCTACTCAATCTAAGTTATGAGAACTTCAAGATGGAGCCGGATGAAGACATCACCAAAATGTTCGATAGATTCTCGGTAATTGTAAATGGTCTCAAGGGTTTCGGTGAGATCATTCCGGAAGAAAAGCTTGTTCGAAAGCTTATCTATTCTCTTCCCGAATCTTGGAATAGCAAGAGGACGACTATCATTGAAACCAAGGACCTCAAGACTTTTAAACTTGATGCTCTTGTGGGATCTCTTCTCACCCATAAGATCATGAAGAAAGGAATAGAAGAGGAGAAAAAGAAGAAAGAGGTGAAGATTGAAAAGAGGGAAGTTGAGAAAAAGAAGCAAGAGATTGCTCTTAAAGCTTCATGTTCACAAGAAGAAGCGGATACTAGTGAAGAAGAAGAAGAGCTAGAGGAATTGGCCATGGTGGCCAAAAGATTCACTAGGCTTATGAGGGAAAATAGGAATAGAAGATTTCAAAGAAAGAGAGACTTCAAACCAAAGAGCAAAGAAGAGGAGAAAGATCAAATCATTTGCTATGAATATAAGAAGCCAGGTCACATTAGGATCGATTTCCCTTTATACAAAAGGAAGGGTTTTGAGAAGAAGAAGAAACAAAAGGCTCACGTTGCAACTTGGAGTGATGAGGAGTCATCATCCGATGAGGACAACGAAGTAGCCAACTTGTGTCTCATGGCTCTTGATGAGCCTAAGGTAACCCTCCAACCATATTGTAATGATTTATCTTATGATGAACTTTATGATGCTTATGATGAATTACAGGATGTGTATGATGAGTTGGTTTTAAAGTTCAAAGAATCAATTTTGAAAAGTAAGAAACCATTTCCGATTTAGAAATGAAAAATGATTCTTTGACAAAAACAATCTTGTATTTGGAACAAAAGGTTGTTGGTTTAAATGATGATTTAAACTTTTTTTAAAAAAAATGTTGATTTGAACAACCTTATTTCTAGCTTGAGTGAAAATCACCACAAGGTGGTGAATGAGCTTAAGGAACAAATCAAAGTGGTTGGAAGTTCAACTTTTGAAAAAGGAAGCTCTCCAAAACCCAACCATGTGAAAAAGAATTTTTATGACCACAAACAAAGAAATTTTCAAAATCATTCTAGGCATAGAAAGATTAGGAGTGTTTGGGTTCCCAAGGAACTCATTGTATCTAATAATTTAAATGTCATTGCTTCTTGGATTCCTAAGGGAACCAAGATTTTAGGGACTAACACTCATGGACCCAAAATGGTTTGGGTACCAAAAATCAAACACTAAATCTTTGTTTGTAGGTTGAGCATTGCTTCAAGACCAAAGCTTCAAGTCAGAACATGTGGTACCTTGATAGTGGATGCTCAAGGCATATGACTGGAGACAAGAGACGATTTAAGGAGTTAGAGCTCAAAAAGGGGGGAGTAGTGACTTCTGGTGACAACTCCAAAGGCCAAATTAAGGGTATTGACTCTATTGGTAATCACTCCTCTATTTTCATTGAAAATATCTTGCTTGTTGATGGTCTTAAGCATAATTTGTTGAGCATTAGTCAATTGTGTGATAAGGGTTTTTATGTTTCTTTTGATAAAAGTGGTTGCAAAATAATTGACATAGAATCCAATAGAATAATGCTCATAGGTCATCGCATAGGAAATATTTACATGGTGCATCTAGATGACATTAACTTTTCTCATGCATGCTTAGTTGCTAATGATGAAAATGATGCATGGTTATGGCATAGAAAATTAGGGAATGCTAGCATAAGTGTTCTAGAGAAACTAGCCTCCCAAAATCTAGTTAGAGGTTTACCTAAGCTCAAGTTCTCCCTAGATAAAATTTGTGATGCATGTGCAAAGGGTAAACAAAAGAGAGTTTCTTTAAAGTCCATTAATGATGTTTCAACTAGTAGAGTATTATAATTGATTCATATGGATCTCTTTGGACCTATTAGGACTACTAGCTTGGATGAAAAATCATATGCTTTTGTTATTGTTGATGATTACTTTAGATACACTTGGGTTCTATTTTTGAGTACTATAGATGAAGCCTTAGAAAAATTCATCATATTTTCAAACATTTCTCAAAATGAACTTGATCAAAGAATTTCTCATATTAGAAGTGATCATGGAACGAAATTTCAAAATCTAGGTTTTGAGAACTTTTGTAATGAAAATGGGATTAGCCATAATTTTTCGGCTCCTCGCACTCCTCAACAAAATGGGGTAGTTGAGAGGAAGAATAAAACTTTAGAAGAAATGGCTAGAACCATGCTTTGTGAAAATAATTTACCTAAGTACTTTTGGGTAGAAGCCACAAACAATTCTTGTTACATTATAAATCGAGTAATAATTAGGCCCATTTTAAAGAAAACTCCTTATGAGATTTTTAAATCTAAAAAGCCTAACATTAGCTATTTTCATCCTTTTGGATGCAAGTGTTTTGTTTTAAATAATGGAAAATACAATTTAGGTAAATTTGATGTAAAAAGTGATGAAGCTATTTTTCTTGGTTATTCTTCAAATTCTAAGGCTTATAGAGTTTTCAAAAAAAGAACCTTAGTTGTAGAAGAGTCAATACATGTGGTTTTCGATGATAACCTCCTTCCTAGGAAGGATTCTTGTGATGATGATGATGTAGGAATCATTGAAACCTTTGATGATGGACAAGCATCAAAGGTGGATGGGGTTCCAAGCAATGAAGAAGCACAAGATCCTCCAATAGAAGCTTTAGAAAATGTAAAGCTTGAAGAAAAGGAAGTGAGTTACCCAAGAGAGTTCAACTATGTCAAAAGTGGTGAAATCTTGGGTGATCCATCCAAGGGGGTAACTACTCGTTCTTCTCTTAGATTAATGAATCATTTTGCATTTATCTCATGCATAGAGCCAAAAAATATCAATGAAGCCTTAGATGATGATTATTGGATTTTGGCTATGTAAGAAAAGTTAAATCAATTTGAGAGAAGTAATGTATGGACATTAGTTGATAGGCCTAGTAATAAATCTACTATAGAGACTAAATGGGTTTTTAGAAACAAACTAAATGAGAGTGGTAACATAGTGAGAAACAAAGCTAGATTAGTTGCTCAAGGTTACACTCAAGAGGAAAGAATAGATTTCGATGAAACTTATGCACCCGTAGCTAGAATGTAAGCCATTAGGATGCTATTTGAATTTGCATGCTATCATGATTTCAAGCTTTTTCAAATGGATATCAAAAGCGATTTCTTAAATGGTTTTATAAATGAAGAAGTGTATGTTGAACAACCACCGGGTTTTGAAAATCCGAAATTTCCAAACCATGTTTTTAAACTAACAAAAGCTTTATATGGTTTAAAACAAGCTCCTAGAGCTTGGTATGAAAGGCTTTCAAACTTTTTTATTGAAAAGGATTTTGAAAAAGGGAAGGTAGACACTACACTTTTTATAAAAATATTTAAAAATGACA
The DNA here is from genome assembly GCA_035048815.1 of Abelmoschus esculentus. Classification (NCBI taxonomy): domain Eukaryota; kingdom Viridiplantae; phylum Streptophyta; class Magnoliopsida; order Malvales; family Malvaceae; genus Abelmoschus; species Abelmoschus esculentus. Next base: position 1,085,911 of record JAUCBN010000026.1, on the reverse strand, counting down.
TCTTAGTAGTTCAAATTTATATTGATGATATAATTTTTGGATCTACTAATGAATGTTATTGTCAAGAATTTTCTAAGTTTATGCAAGGTGAATTCGAGATGAGCATGATGGGAGAACTCTCATTCTTTTTGGGACTCCAAATCAAGCAAAAGAAAGATGGCACCTTCATCAATCAAGCCAAGTACATCAAAGATATGCTCAAGAAGTTTGGCTTGGAGCATGTTAAACCTCAAGCCACTCCTATGAGCTCATCTACTAACCTTGACAAGGATGAAGGAGGTAAGTGTGTTGATTCTAAATTATATAGATCCATGATAGGTTCTTTGCTTTACCTTACCGCAAGTAGACCGGATATCATGTTTAGTGTTTGCTTGTGTGCTAGGTTTCAAGCTAGTCCTAGAGAATCATACCTTGTAGCCATTAAGAGAATTTTTAGGTACCTTAGAGATACACCTTGTTTAGTTCTTTGGTACCCTAAAGCTTCTTCTTTTGATCTTCATGCCTATTCGTATGCGGATTATGGAGGTTATAAGATAGATAGGAAAAGTACTTCCGGAACTTGTCAATTCCTAAGTAGTATGCTCATATCTTGGTTCTCTAAAAAACAAAATAGTGTAGCTCTATCTACCACCGAAGCGGAGTACATATCCTTAGGGAGTTGTTGTGCACAAGTTTTATGGATGAAGCAACAACTCTTAGATTATGACATTAAGGTAGAAACCATTCCCCTCAAGTGTGATAATACTAGTGCCATATGTCTTACTAAGAACCCTATTCAACACTCTAGAACCAAATACATAGAAATTAGACACCATTTTATTAGAGATCATGTGTCTAAAAATGATGTTACTTTAGAGTTTGTTGACACCTTGAATCAATTAGTGGACATCTTTACTAAACCTTTGGATAAGGAGCGTTTTTGGACCCTTAGGAGAGAGTTAGGTCTAACTAGCCTATCTTGACTTCCTAAGTGTCATCTTTTTGTATATCTTGCTTGAATTTTGACTTAAATCATGCTTATGTTATTTTTTGTATCTTGATGCTTCTATGCATATTGCTAGGGGAAGTATGAACTTGTTCAGGCACAATAAACATATCATTATATCATATGCATGCTTCTAGGGGCTTTAGAGACTCATTTCTAGTACTTCTAGTAGCCTCAATGCAAAGCAAAGGTCGAAGGTATCGATACAGCTAACCCCTGTTTCGATACCTGTTCATCAGCCTTTTTGGGTTTATGTTTGGGAAGAACAAGTATCGATTCCAGCTTCGATACCTGTGTTTTGATACTAGCATCGAAACAGGGTGTTTCGATATCGGTATCGATACTTGAGGACGGAAGGTGCTTTAAAACACTTTAAACCTAAATTTAATAACATTAAAATACTTCCCAAATATATTCATCAAACCCTAGTCGGCCCCTCTTATAAAATCCTATCAAATTTGCTGTTCTTAACTTAAAATCTCAACGATTTCTTTGAGGGTTTTGATTCCAAACATCAACTCCCAAATTATATCATCAATCCTTGCTTCACAATCAATCAATTCATCGTAATCTACACTTAAGGTATATTTTCAAAAAACCTTATTTTCGTTTGGATTTAATTTGTTAAAATTTAGATTTTGAACATATTTTAAATGTCTATTGTATAGGTTTTGATAATCCTATAAAATTGTTTCAAAATCCCATTTTTTTTAATCGAATATAAATCCCTTTTCGTATATTTTTGTTAATGGTTTTTCAAAGTTTTTGATAAATTCTCAAATACCTTGAATTGTTAGATTACTACATAGGATTGAATTTGACTATACAAGCATACATATTGTTTTAACTAATCCAAAATTATTGTCTCCATCCTAGATCATGGCACCAAAGAAGTGATCTCGTACCGAAGCTGGATCTTCATCATTATCTCGTGTTGCACGAGTTGATTTTGAGAAAGTCTTTGCCAAGATCTTGGACACTAATCGTAGATTGGACAACTACAATCTTTTCCGCAACTATCGTCTCAAAAAGGAAAGATGTGTGGACGTTCAATTCATCACTTCATACAAATTTCCTTTCCAATACTATGACCGACTCATCGAATGGAAATTCTTGAGGTTTCTTACCCATACCGACATGTTCTTTCCAACTCTTGTCCTTATCTTTTACTCCAATGCCAAATGTATTTTATCTCCGGACAAGAGCAAAGTAGTGGCAATTGAATCCTATCTCATGGGCAAATCCTTTACTATTAATACCTCTACTTTTGTTGATGTTTTTGGTCTTGAGGATAAGGGTGTTGAGGATGAAGATTCTCTTGGTCCTTTCACCGGCTTGATCACATCTCTTGACGCACACGATCGTTTTCTCCATCTTATCATCTCTTGGTGGATTCGTCCATCAAATGGTAGATATTCTCGGATCCGTCAAGTTAATAGTTTTTGGATCACGTACTTCTGTGATGGTGTTCAACCCAACCTTGCTCGGATCGTCTTCTTGGATATTGTATGACATGTCCAAAACCGTGCTACCCCTCTTGTTCAATCTTTTCCTTATGCTTGCATTCTAAGCACTATCTTTTCGCATTTGAAAATAGATTGTTCTTTTGACAAGGTGGGATCCTTGAAAAAACTCATTGGTGAGACATCTCTCAACCGTGCTCACTTTGTTTATGTTTCTAATGGTGAGTGGACTCGAGGTGCTCCTCCTTCTCCTCCTCATTCTCCTATTGATCCGGAACCTCTTCATCAATTTGACATGATGACCTTTCTCACAACGAGGTTCGACTCTTTAAACGTCCGTTTGGATTCCATGGATGGAAAACTTGACATCCTCTCCACTCAATTCAATTCGGGTTTCGATGCCATCAACACTAGGATGACGAGCCTAGAGACTCAAGGACACTCATTGAGAGTATCTCTTGAAGCTCTTCGTCAAAGCCAAAGACTCAACAATGATGGTAATCAAGATCAAGAAGAAGAAAAAGATGATGATGATGATGACGATGATGGACTCGATGGTGATGACATGACCGATGATTGATCTTTGATCTTTCTTATGCTTTACTTTTGGCTCTTAGGACTAGTTATGTTGCATTCATATTAGAACTTATGCACTTATTTCCCTATGCTTTGCTTTTATTTTTATTGGATTTGGTTTTTAAGTACTTTGTTTGCTATGGATTATGTTATGAACTATTATTATCCTTAATGTTATGTTTGCTTTCTTTATTGCCTTGGTTATCATTGATTTTGATCTAACAAAAAGGGGGAGAAAGTTTTATGTTTTTAAGTTTAGGAAACCATCCATCACTTGTTTTTAAAGTGCACATATTAAGGGTGAGTATTTCAAAAATCTTATTTCAAACTTAAAAATTTTAAATGGTTTTGTTATATCAAAAAGGGGGAGATTGTAAAACTAAAATTGATTTTGATATAACAAATAAGTGTAAGTACTATTTTGAAATAAATTTGTAAGTCCCTAAGTCAAAATTTGATTTCTAAGTCAAAACCAAGAAATTTGAAAGACTCTTACAAGCCATTTTTATACAAGGGTATCGATACCATGAGGACAGGTATCGATACACCTGGGATTTTTCAAGGTTTATTCTTGAGATCAAGAACAGGTATCGAAACAAGGTTCGATACCAAAACTTTCTGCCAACCCATGTTTCGATACTGGTTTCGAAACACCTTGGTTAATTTTTCAAATCTTTCAATTCTAAAAATATGACTCCTGGTATTGATACAGGTATCGATACACCCTTAATCCCCAATGGCTATTTTCAAGCATTAAATTAGTCGACTGTTGGTGACAGTTAAATTTTGATTGATGGTTAGCCTGTATCGAAACAAGGTTCGATACCGAGTATCACATAAACTTTTTGTATCGAAACATGTATCGATAATCCCCTTATTAAATGCACAACGACGCTTTCTATTATTGACATGTTTTGAAACAGGTACCCCGTGTTTCGATACCACCTGCTGCAGAGTGCATTTATGATGGAAAGATGAAGCTCCAACGTCCATATTTACATTTCCAACAACCTCAATGGTTAGAAATCGATGAGAAGGTATAAAAAAAGCATTTTCAATAGCATTAAGGTATTATTGAACTTCAAGCAACATCCAAGCAAATCAAATCCAACTCCAAGAACTTATGGCATATCCTAGCCTCCCAACTTGTGATCTAAATTTGATTCTTGTAATTCTTAAGTTTGGGGAGAGTTAAATTGTATTTGAGGCATATATTTCTTGTGAGAGAATTTCTTTTAGCCCTTTCTATCTCTTATAACTTTTTGTGAGGTTGAAATCAATTTTGGGTAGAAAATTGATTTATTTGTAAAGGTTATCCCTTGAACCTAGAAAAAGGTTGAATTCAATAGTGAATTGGTTCAAAATCCTTAGTGGGAGCTAAGGTAGTGGATGTAGAGCTTGTTCGAAGCTTGAACCACTATAAATTATTTGTTCTTCATTTCTAGCATTTTTTTTCTCCACAATTTTATATTGCCAATTCACCCCCTCTTGGCCATCTTACAAGTTTGATCAACTCAACAAATATTTTAATAAAAAAATTTGCTAAACACTGCAAGAAAAAAATAATAAAAATATTAAATATTATATATAAATATATAAATGTATTGGATCGGGTCAAAGAATTTTTAACATAAATTTGATCTGATCCAACTTAATTTTTTTATAATCCAACCTGAACCTGGTTTTTAATAAAAAATTTATCCCTATCAGATCGGATCGAATCAAAACCCGTTAATTTTGGATCAAATTATCATCCCTAATTATTAGCTATTTTTAAAAATATATATATTGTGTATGGAAAAAATTGAAATAAACAAGACAACAATTAAAACAGCCCCACTTCATAAACAAAGCATGTTGTCTGATTCAATTATTTGAGGAATTTGGATAAGCATTGGTTTGGCAAAACAACAAACTCTATTTGTGTCTATAATTCTCATCTCCTATGGCTCTAAACTTAGAAGTGAAATATATTCGATTCCATCGAATTATTCGAATAATTTTATAATAATGTATCAAATATAAATCTTTTGTCAGTCGTCTGTCCAACCTCTGATAGATGTTCAAATAGGAAAGCACGTGGGGTAGTTAATTCTACTGGTCCCAACTCATGTGCCAAATCTCACTACCTTCACAATTTATTCTCAGCTTTTTATAATATGCAGAGGCCAATGGGACATCTTCCATGTGACCAAAAGCCACTTCATATCAAATATTTATCATGAAACATATGTGGTCACAAATTATGAATATTTATTTTAATATTTTTATTCGGATTGTAAACTCGATTAATAATTAATGATTAAGAGCATCAACGATGTCAACAGAGTGATTGAACGATCAACGTCAAATGGTAGAGATTATATTCTACAATAGATACTACTGTAATCACTATTAGCTTGTTCAAAAAAATATAATTAATGATTAAATTAAATTCAAGTTGTTATTCTAAAATGCTAATATTCGACACAAAACTAAATGTACTGATATCGGGTTTTTGTGGGGGTGTTAATCCTTCTTCACACGTAATTGATTCTCGAGCCCATATTTTAAAAAAAGAAACTCTGATAATTTTTATAGTGTTCAGTCTACCAAAGTGATCGGTGACGATTTTATATATTTTAAATATCTAGTTTAAACAAAAGAAACTATTTTTTAAAAAAATCGTCTAAACTATTTTCACCGAATTTAAAATGGTTTCGACAAATAATAATTCATCACTTAACATTATCCGAATATATATTATTCATTATAGAGTTTGGTCATGAGTAGTTAAATTATTTTCTATTATTGAAGTTTCTATTATTACATATTTATTATGAATAACTCTGTTTTTGGAAAAATTATTACATAAACCCTTTTCACCACCTAAGATATGGTCTCAACCAATTAAATTAAAACACATAATATATTTTTTTATATCAAATTTACACATAATCATTGACCAAATCATCTAATTTAATGTCTTTGATTTAAAAGAGAAAAAAATATTATCAAAGATTTCTTGTATCATCTTTCTTTTTGTTTTTTAAAATTTTCTTAATTATTTTTTATATAGATTTGGAGTTTAGGATTTAGAGTTTAGGGTTTAGGGTTAGGGATTAGTGTTTAGGGTTTAGGGTTTAAGGTTTAAGGTTTATGTTAGGGTTAGTATTTAGGGTTTAGAATTAAGGTTAGTGATTAGGGTTAATGTTTAGGATTTAGGGTTAGGGATTATAAAAAATTAATTTTAAAAAATTGAACAATAAAGAGAAAGACAACATAAAAAATCTTTGATAATATTTTTTTATTTTTAAATCAAACGCATTAAAGTGGATGATTTAGATGATGCTTATGTGTAAATATGATATGGAAAAAAAATATATTATTGTCTTATTTTAATTGGTTGGTATCATATCTTAGGTGGTGAAAAGGAGAAATTATTCTATGGACCGGTTCCACCACGTCATCCATGGTCCTTAAGAACAAAAAATAAATTCACGTCATCATTTTTTACACATCATCTGCACACTCATAATTTTAATTTTCAAATCATCTCTTTAAATAAAATATATTAAAATTTAAAAAAATGATGACGTGGATTTATTTTTTAATTAGGGTTTAGGATTTAGGATTTATGGTTTAGAGTTAGGGTTGGGGTTGGTGTTAGGGTTTAGGGTTTAGGGTTTAGGGTTAGGGTTAGGGTTATGGTTATGGTTAGGGTTAGGGTTTAGGGTTAGGTTTAGGTTTAGGGTCAGGGTCAGGGTTTAGGTTAGGGTTATGGTTTAGGGTTTAGGGTTTAGAATAAAAAATAAATTCACGTCATCATTTTTTAATTTTAATATATTTTATTTAGAGAGATGATTTAGAAATTAAAATTATGAGTGTGCAGATGATGTGTAAAAAATGATGACATGGATTTATTTTTTGTTCTTAAAGACCATGGATGACGTGGTGGAACCGGTCCATAGAATAATTTCTCGGTAAAAAGGGTTCATGTAATAATCTCTCCTGTTTTTGTGATACATTTTTTATATATTTTTAGCATGTTTTTTGTTTTGACATTTATTGTCTTTATTGGTGATCATTCGGATTGTTTATTTTTATTTGAGGTAGATTTAATATTGTCACACGACTGATAACATGACGCTTATTTGATTACCCTGTGGATTTTTCTTACTTTGGACCTCAAATTAAATTTAGATATGTGATTTGTTTTGTAAATTTCTCATGATGCTCGATTCTTATTTGTGATTGTCAGTATTCTTTCAAAATTTTGATCCCTTTTATGGTTTATTTGCCAATATAGTCAAATATGTTTGCATTTATATTTTATTCGAGTCATTTATTTTGATTTTTAACCTTTTATTTTACGATTAAAATGATTAATTTCTTTTATAATTGATCATTTAAATATCTATTTTTAATAATACTAACATCTATCAAAAAAATAGACGTATAATATATTATGTAAAATTAATTATGATGTTAAATAATAACTATAAAGGTAAATTGTATTATAAATCACTCAATTATGATCACTGAATTAAAAATATCATCAAATTTTTAAAAATATAAATCTAACATTAAACTTTAGTTTGTGACTCAAAAATATCACTCATTTATTAATATTTAAAATATTATTAAATCAAAACGACTTCGTTTATGTAGCTTTTTTAAAACCTATTTTACCCAAACATTAAATATATCATATAAAAATAATTATAGAATAAAAAGTATTTTAATAAATGTATCATAGTAATGTATGATAGATCTCATTTAAACGTGACCAATTTTTTTTTAACGGAAAATTCTACCCAATTAAATTGGATTGATCAAAACAAGGGTGAGCAAAACTCAACTCGATTTAAAAAATTGAATAACTCGACTAGACTCGAGGCAAAAATATCCGATTCGTTTTGACTCGACTCAAAATTTTATAGACTCGACTTGATTCGAAAAAATCCAAATAAAATTCGAGTTGTAAAATGGAAATTCGAATAACTCGAAAGTTTTAGTAATTAAAAGATTCATTTTTAAGTTTGAGATGAGTTTGTCAACTTTTTATGATATATATATATATACACACACACGTTGATATATAAAAATATAAAAAAATATTACTATATATGAAAAAAATATAAATATATAAATATCTTATATTATTAAAGAAAGTCGTTTAAATTGAAATCAAGTCGTACTATAACATGATAAATAATTATAATTAAATATTTATAAGAACTCGAAAACTCGACTCGATTTGACTCAACTCGAATTTCTTAAACTCAACTCGAACAAAAAAAAAATCATATAAAGTTTGAGTTATAAAATATGACTCGTCAACTCAAATAATTCAAATTTTTTTAACTCGATTCGATCGAATACTCACTTCTAATCAGAATCGATCGAGATCGAAAAGTATTACCATTCCTATCTAGAAGTGATTACAACCCCTAAAGCAACATCACTACGGCAATGTACTATATTTGCATGGGTCGTTATCAAAGATGCATAGTATATCACGGCTTGTTTATTCAAAGATTTCCAGGGAAAAAAATAAAAAGAATTGATGGCCCATGTAATGAGGAGGACAACTTGTAGGGTGAGATTTTTGTTTGTATCGATCATCTCAATCAAGATCCGATTTTTTCGAACCGAATTTTATTTACGGGTCTAAACTAAATAATGGTAGTATTAAGAGTGATAACGAATTGAGTCTGAGTATGATAAGACTCGATTTGAAAACAATTATATTAAGTTTGGTTTCAGTTCGAGGTTTGAGCTCGGTTAAAAAATAACTATAGGCTCTTTTCGAGCTCGAAGCTTGTTGGGTTTGTTAGACTCGGCTCAAAGTAAATAATTTTACTATAATTTTTTATATAAAAGATGGGGTCACGTTAAAAAATTCTTTCATAACTAATATCAAAACAAAATTCAATATCGAAAAGGAAAAAAGAGTGTTCAAAAAGTAGATTATTCTAAATAACAAAAAAAATTCTTACAATATAAACACATAATGCCCGATTTATTTTAGTTATTTTATTTTAGTGAATTTTTTCTAATTTAACTTATTATTTTCTTTTGCTAAAATATTAGTTTCAATATATATAGATATTTCGAGCCTGTTTACAAGTAAGTTTGGCTCAGCTCGGCTTACAAGCTTTGATCGAAATAAACTCGAATAGCTCGCAAGCCAGCCAGACTTATTACAGCCCTAGGTAGTACTAGAAAAGACCGGTGGGGCTACGATCCCTCCCAAAAACATTATTGTAAAGCTTTTTTAAATGATACGTTGATAAATAAAGTTGAATTTCGTCGTAAAATTTAAACTTATTCAACTTAAATCCGTAAAGGGTGAATCAAAACTTGATGAATTCGACGTTTTTTTTTCTCGCCTTCGATCGTGATGCTGATGTCGATTAATAAAGCTAGAAAATAACATGGAAGGACTGGAAAGTAAATATTTCCTCTAAGATGTTGATTGAATTGTACGGGGACGAAGGAAATGTTTCTTTAGGCTTATCAATGTTGTCTTGATAGTTAATGTCAAAATTGTAAATAAATATGGGAAAAGTATCATTTTTAACCAAAAATTGGTGTAAGTTTTACTTTGATTTAGGGTTTAAAGGTTAAAAGTTTAGGTACACTGAAAAAAAATTAGATAGGCCGAGTCATAAAATTTAATATTATAGGATTTAAAATTCAAATTATATTATTATCGAGTCGAAATTTTATGCAACTTGTATCGAATACTTTTAATATCAAATAATTTAAGGTTTAAAATTTAATTTGTATTTTTATCTGTCAATTCGACAATAAATTTTATCATTTAAAGTTTTAAAGAATTATATAATAACATATAAATTATAAATTTATCACTTAGATTTCCTTTTACTTTTATTTTGGTTACTCAAGTTAAAAATATTCAATTTAATTATTGAATTTTTGATTTATTTTTATTCTGGTTACTCAGCTATTAAATCATAAATGAAAGGGTGGCATGACAATTACATGTGTTGATGTGTATTATTTTTGCTGACATGACTTTCACTTGTTATCCATGTCATATTTTTCTGTTTTTTATTGATCTTATTTTCTTCTTAAAAGATTGAATTTTTTATAATTTTACCCATTTATCATGTCGACGCTAAAACAATCATTCTCTTACATTTTCTCCGACTACTTAAGACACCAACAAGCTCACATCATCGTCTCCTATCACTCTATTAGTTTAGTTTTATCAAAAATTTATTATACGGATGTTTTTATTAACTTAATCTATTTCATTTACAATATCATAACTAGGGATATGCAAAAAAAAAAACGATTACCCGATCCCGGTCTCGGACCCGATAAAATTCGATAGATTTTTATCTGGTATTGAATTTGGTGGGATTGAGATTGAATCTAAAATTTAGGTCCTGATCATAACCGGGGCTGGATTTTGATTTTTTGGATCGGTATCCGGTGGGTACCCAATAGGACCGGGATATCAAATATCTTTTTTTCCTTATCAAACTTTCTCTTTATGTATGAATATTATGAGTATGACTAGTTTTAAAACTTTAATTTTCAAGTCTAAATATTTTAATTTTATTATTTAATATTTTTATTAGTGGTTGATTTTTTTTCTCCAATTACTCAATTTTTTTTAAGAATAAACTAATTGACAGGGTGCCCAATATTAGAACCGGTACCCACCAGTAATGTCACGACCCAGATTCAAATCCGAGTATCAGGTTAACCTGAGAAGTTGGGCTTCAATTTCGGACCCCGAATTTGAGTGGTTTTGAGCCTCGTTGGGCCTCAAGTTGTGTGGGTTGGGTTGAGTTTGGGCTTTTGGTTTGGTTACCTTGAGCCCAAAGTGTACTTTAAGGTTTCTACGGTCTTTTCTCCCTTGTTGGAGACAAAGAGGCTGAGGGAGTAAAGAATTTCTACAGAAAATCCTCTTAGGGTAAAGTCATTTTGTCCCTCTTCATCTTCTTCTCCAAGCAAGAAAAGTAAAAGGTAAAAACTTGGTTGTTTTATTAAAGAATCTCGTTTAGGAGCATGAGGATAAGTTGTAGAACATCCAAGGATCTACAAAACAAGATAAGAAAGGTCAGTTTTGGTGGAGGAAGGTGTTGGTGTTAGTTGAAGGCCTTAATCTGAGAATGAGTGGTTGGGGGTTGTTTCTATGTTCTCTTGATATTTTAAAGAGTTAAAAATATTCATGGTAGTGTCTAGGAGTTGTTTTAATCCTTTTCTTGTAGAGAAAAAGTGGGAGCTTTGTTAGGTGTTTAATTGCGTTATTTTATTATCATTTTTACTCATGATTATTGCTATACTTAAGCACATAATTAGTTGCATTTTATTAATTTCATGCATTTTTATTTGATTTTCTTGGTTGTCATATTTATTTCCTATATTAGTTGAATTATGTGAAAAATATATTGCCTTGGTATATTTTCTTATTTGCATGAATAAATATCTAGGTGATAAGCTACCGAATTGGAAGGAATCTCATGGAGATAAAGTCAATTGCAAAAGCAAGGAAAGAGTTGGAGATTAAAACAAAGAAGGAAAGAGGTGATGAGAATCAAATGAACAATGAAAATATTCTTTATGAATATTTCCAATTCAACCTTACTTTGTCACCTAAGTCAACCGAGAAAAGCCTTTAAAGAGGAAGATGTCGTCCAACTAGAGAGGAGAGATCGAAGGGGCTGTCGATTTTCATCTTTGTTTATCTTTGTTATTCGAGTGATGGGAGGATACTCTTATTGGATATTTTGTTCAGCCATGAACTAACTTAAAGTTGGCTTGGGTTATTTTGTTTTATGGTTTAATCTAGTTTGAATTCTATCTAAGTATTTGGTGTGTTCTTAATTAAGGTTTGCTTATTCTTGGTGTTTATTTGGTTTGAGAGAGGATTTGGAAAGGACCTCGATAAACAGTTCATTTATCTAGATTTAGGAGAATTAGATTCACGAAATGAATAAGCATGGTTCGATCCAAGTGTGTGAGAACTAATCCGGCTTAGGGATAAATGCAGGATTTCAACGGCTAACAGAAGAACAGAATAATTTTTGTACACATTTGATTAATGCATGAATGTATCATTAAGAGTTGTGCAATTAACAGAGTCTCAAGTTAGGGATAACAGGACCACTAAAGAACACTTTGCCGAACCTTGAGGATAGTCGCTCAAATTGCCCGAGCAATTCCCTTAGATACAATTTCCCAAGCATTCGGATAAACTAACTATGCAAGCTGACCAAGCCCAGTTCCCGAAACAATTGAGTGGTGAGAGCACCCACTTACAAGGAAGAATTCACTCGACAATCATTCCAAAATTCAAAATAATCCAACCTCATCTCTCTTATTGATTACTCCAATTTATTTTATTTGCTTGTTTAATTATTTTATTTCTCTAAAAATCAATTCTATAAACCATTTGTGTCTTTATTTTCAGTGTAAGAAATTAGATTCCAAAAGGATCATCAATCCCTTTAGAGACGATAACTATCTATACTATAACTTGAAACGTGTACACTTGTACGTATTTGCGAAGCACTTAAAACACGCAACATGTTTCATCTTAAAGTTTGGACAAAGGAAAAAGCTTGAAGGTGTGAGTTACGAGTTTTGTCGTTGGTTTAGCTCGAGGTTGGTACTCTCAACTCATCCTTTCATCAATCATATCATGGTAGATTGCGTTTCATTTAGATTACATGTGTGGATGCTTGGTTGCTATGCTAAGAAGTCATTAATGGTGATTTTTGCATTAGGGTGTTATTATGTTGAAATTGATTGGAACATGCTCTAAACACCTCTAAGAATGTGTAGGAATAAGTTAGAATCGAATGGATGCATTTTGGGTAGGATTCTCAGCCAAATTCAAGCTTAGTTTTACATTTCGTGCAGGGGGTATAAATACCCTTGGTAGGCGTATCGATACCCCAAAGAGGAATTTTGGGCGAGAAAGACAGACGCTTTGGAACGCCTTATCCGTGTTTCGAAATAAAACTTCACAGTAGCAAAAACGTTCCGATACCCATATAGGGTGTATCGAAACAGGTAGGTACTCCTTAGTTGACCTTGATGCTGGTCAAAGTGTATTGATACCCCCTTTGTAAGGGTATCGATACTAGGTGTTTTGATACCCTCTTTGTAAGGGTATTTACATGCTTTGCTTTATCTTATTCATGATATGCATGATGTTGGCCGTATGTCGGCGTACCCACTGAGCTTTCGTAGCTCAGCATTCGAAAGGTGTTTTCGTGCGTAGGTTAGGTAAAGTCGGTCTTGTGGAGCAACATCAAGGTTGAAATTTCAGCATCGACTATGTGTCAGAGTACAATTATAGATATAGTGGGCTAGTACTATGTTGAACCCTATATGTAATTGTAACTCTGTTTATTTATTTGGTCGAATATTTTAAAACTGATTTATAATATTTTAGAACTCCAACTACGTTAAATTATTTTGGATCTATGTTTTAACTTGAATGGGTTTTATGAATTATATTTGGACTTGAGTTTTCTCTTTGTGAGTGAATTTCCTAAAGTTCGGGTGTGAACTTTGGATGCTAGATTCGGGTTTGAGTCTAGGATTGTAAGGTTATCTCTTTGGCCTCAAAAGGTTGAATTCTTAGTGAATTGTGAAAATCCTTAGTAGGAAGTTAAGGTAGTGGATGTAGGCGTGACCGAACCACTATAAATCCTTGTGTTCATTGTCCAATTTTTGTTTCCACCACAAATCATCGATTCTCCATCACTTGGCAAGCTGTATCGGTTATTTTATCGAGCCCTTCAAGCCCAATAGACCGAGACCAAGACTGATTCTAATTTTCAAGAACCGGTGGTTACCGAGACCGAGACTAATTCTATTCAAATTGGCTGAGTACCCGGTCTTACCCACCCCTAATCATAACTCGAATTTATGAGCTTATTTTAATAAAGTTCAAAGTATTTTTTTCGAAAGGAGACAAATAATTAAGGTTTTAAGTCCATATAAAATGCTTTGTTTATGTGTGTTTAAAATAAGATATTATGTTTAAAATGTCTCTAATATTTAACTGAATAATTATTTTGGTTGTTATTTTTTAAAAATATTTTAACTCTCAATATTTTCTTGAGTCAAAATGATCATTTTATGGATGAAAATTTTTAGTCAACTAACATTACACGCTTTGAAATAACATGACAAACATACATAATTATGCATATTAACATAACAATGAAATAAATAAAAGTCTTGACTTGGAAAAATGATATATCAGTTAAAAAATAATTTAATAAAATTTCAAGTTGTTTATTACCAATTAAATTATGCATATTAACATACATAATGATGTGTTATTCCGTTAAGTCATTTTAAATTGTTTATCACCAATTAAATTTTAATTTTCTTTCAGAAAAGGGTCATTTAGACCTAAATAAAATGTTGAGAGTTAAAATATTTTAAAACATAATAAAATTTAAAATAATTATTTAATCAAACGTTAGAAAATTTTTTAATATTATGCTTAAAAATAAATATCTAAATATATTTTCAATAAAAAGCTATAAATTCATATAAAATAAATAGTGAAAAACATACGAAGGGACTGACATATCAATTATATTAAAACTTTAACGTTTTAATCATATTTTTTTGAAAATAATTCATTTTTCTTTAAAAAAATCAGGCTTAAATTTAACTAAAAAACAAGGATTAAATTGATAAAAAAAAAAAACAATATCTAAGAAAACATTTATTATTATATTTATATCTATTATTTATCCGATAAAATTTATATAATATATAAAAAATAATTGAACTTGAGCTTTGTTTGTTTAAATTCAATATTCATTTGTTTTAATCCGATTTAATTTTTTAATCTAAATTTTAAAAATTCAGGCACGACAGTGATCGAAATAGATGACCGATGAATGTGGAAAAGAAGTAAAAGGACAATTGTTGGATTTTTATAACACAAATTAATAATCAACTATTAACAAACTAACAAACGAATAACAACTAAATAAAGCCGATAACAACCAATAAATAATATCATATATTTATTTAAAAATATATTTAATTTTATATATTTATTAATGTGTAACTTTTATCTTGTGAAAAAAACCCTTTAAAAATATAAAAAATTTATTTTCAAAGTTTTAAATTTTTTATGAATGATTTAAATTTTTGGTCTAATTATCGATATTTAATGTATTAACCGAATAATTAGAATCATATATCGTAAAAGTTTATCATGTGAACGATTTTTTAACCCAGATTGTCTCTTAACATTAAAATCTAAATTTCTAATGTTATTTAAATAATATAATACCTTATCTATTAAATTAACCGATAATATTTATAAAAAAAAATACTTTTGAAAAAATCTCCCTTAAAAAAGAAAGGGAAGTTTCCTTAAGTCAATTGATGAATATACACTTCCATCAACTATAAGCCTAAAAGAAGTTAAAGCTTACCATTCACTTCTGTAACATTTTAGGTGTATAAATATCATACAATAGAGTAAAAATTTTCTAACCTTAATTATATCTCGTTTTATGTTTTTTATTAAAAAATATTAAAATTTAAATTTAAATTACGATTTTAATTTTTACAACCTAAATAATACATCCTACCTTAATTCTCTAAATCCTGATTACAACCTCTAATCTTAAACCATAAACTTTAAACCTATTACTTTAACTTGAGGCACTTAACCTATACAATAAAGGACAGGCGATTTGTATCGACTTTTGAAGTAAAAATCTCTTGCCTCTTAACTGTGCATTTTTTCATACCTCCTGTAAAAAAATCTTAAAAAATAATTATAAATCTTAATCTTAATTTTCTACATTTTAAACCCTAAAACTCTACACCTTAAAAATACACACTACTCTTAATTCCTTAAATCCTAACCCCTAATCTTAAACCCTAAACTCACTAATTTAAAGTGGAGACACCGATGAAGACATGATTAGGAGGTAGACAATTTACACCCCACTTTAAAAGAGTGAAAATCGTCTCCCTTTCTTATGCCTCCGTTCGTGCTTCCGCTTCAAATTAGAGGGTTTAGAGTGTAGGGTTTAGAGTTCAAGGTTAGGGGTTATGGTTAGAGTTTAAGGAATTAAAGGTAAGGTGTATTTTTTAGGGCGTAGGGTTTAGGATATAAAAAATAAGGGTTATGGTTTAAAATTTAATTTTTAAAAAAAATTAACCGGGGGCATAAATATTTGCATGATAAAGAAAATTTTTACCTAGGTAAGATATAACTAACAATTGCATGAGCAAAAATCCTCTAACTCTTTTCTATGCATTGTTTTGTACCTCTATTAAAATTTTTTAAAAAATTAAATTTTAAACCCTAACCCTAATTTTCTATATCCTAAACCCTACACACTAAAAAATATACACTACCTCTAATTCCTTAAACCTTAACCACAACCCTTAACCCTAAACCTTAAACCTTACACCTCTAATTTAAAGCAAAGACATAAATGGATGCATAGGAAAGATACAGACGATTTACGCCCCAATTACATGTATTTGTTTTTTTTTTATTTTTTAATAAAAAATACACTCTATAAATAAAATTATTTGAATTTAAATCTTTTAAAATAATTATTTTTTATTGAGATCGCTCGTTCGATTCCGGGTATTTTTAAACGGTCCTAACGTATCCCAGACGTGTTCGAATGAGTTGATTGTAGTTTTACACAGTATGAATCTTATAGGATACAAACCCCAAACGATTCCCCCCACGTCCCCTTTTAACTCACAATGTGTCTGCTCTTTGTTTAAGCCATCACACCACTTCTCATGCACTACACGACACCACGACACCGCCAGTTCTGCTATTTTTCACCCCACCGGAAACCTCCCCACGGCGTCTATTCCGTTGTGAAACCATCACACTGCCGGAGGCAAACCAGTGGTCATATCCAATATCACAAAAGATGCATGTTCACAATGAATTACGGTAAACAAACATAATGCCAAAAACATGTTACAGTTTAGAAACATAAACATAATGGCAAACCAGTGTTTTGTTTATTTGTTGTAACAGGAGGTTGAAGAAGGAACGAGATGGATCGGTTTCGAGTTCCATTGAATGCTACGCTTGTACTCAAGTAGGACTCCCGGTTTTCCATTCCACCACCTGCGACAGTGTCCAACAGCCTCAATGGGAAGCTTTTGCTGGTTCATCGTTGTTCCCGTTCGAGTCGTCGTCGAATTCGACTCGACCGCGGTCGATGTTGACCAGTGGCCCGTTCGGGAAAATCTTGGATCCACGAAGTGTGTTAGTTAAGAGGTGGAACCGTGTTCTTTTGGTTGCACGAGGCATTGCTTTGGCGGTTGACCCTATGTTCTTTTACACCTTGACTTTGATGGTCACGGACCGAGGTCCACCATGTGTCTACTTGGATGGCGGCCTAGCGGCGATTGTCACGGTGGTTCGGACATGTGTCGATGCGGTGCACTTGTGGCATCTCTGGCTTCAATTCAAGCTAGCCTATGTGTCGAAAGAGTCCTTGGTGATCGGATGTGGGAAGCTGGTGTGGGATGCTCAAGCCATTGCCTCACACTATGTGAGGTCTTTTAAAGGCTTTTGGTTTGATTGTTTCGTTATTCTTCCTGTTCCTCAGGTTAGTCTATTCGATTCATGTGGTAATTTCGATTCAAGTTTTTAGCTTATTCGAATCATTTCGATCGATGGTTTAGTCTATTTGGTTCATGCACGTATAGTTGCAGACTTGCCATGTTGTACATCAATGGCATTTGTTTGATTATTGGTAAGATTTGAATGGAAAATCGGGACACTAGTACTATACTGTCCGGTGCTTCGACAACTTGTCCTTCTCCGGTTTCGTGTGTACTTTAGATAGATTGTTCGAAATACGGGACATTAAAATGTCATGGCTTGTTAACCATCCACTTTTGCATATGCAAGGCAATGAAGGACTGCAAGTCCTTGTCAAATAAGCAAACAGACTTGGATAGGTAGCCCGGACTGGGCTGGTAGCTCGTCCTGCCCTCAGACAGAGTGTTTAGGTTATGCATTTATGTTCCTCATACCCGAAATTCGAATCTTACAGGCAGAACTGAATCTGATTGTTGTTTGCAGGCAGTATTTTGGTTAATTGTGCCGAAATTGCTGAGAGAGGAGCAATACAAGCTAATAATGACAATACTTTTAGCAATGTTCTTGTTCCAATTCCTCCCTAAGGTGTACCATAGTCTTTGTTTGATGAGGAGAATGAGGAAAGTTACAGGCTATATTTTCGGATCCATTTGGTGGGGTTTCGGCCTTAATCTGATCGCTTACTTGATCGCGTCTCATGTGAGTCGACTTCGATTTCGGTCTGCATATGTGTATTAAGCTTGCTTTGTATTCGAAACTCACAAACCTCTTCGGACATTCTCTTTCCCTTGCTGCACAGGTTGCTGGAGGATGCTGGTACGTCCTAGCGACACAACGTGTCGTCACGTGCCTCCAACAACAGTGTGAAAGAAGTGCTCGTTGCGATATATCTTCCTCTTGCTCGAACAGAGTTTGCAGTGAATATACTTCGCCAGCAAGTTTGTTAATGAGTCGATGCGGCGGAGGGAACTCGACATTGATGACTAAATCATTTTGCTTCGATCCCGATGGACCATTCCGATACGGGATCTATGAACCGGCCCTTCCGGTCATTTCGAGCAATTCTCTGGCAGTTAAGATTCTTTATCCCATATTTTGGGGCTTATTGAACCTAAGGTAACCTACTAAAGAATCAAAGTTTGTCACTTCAATACCGAAACGAATGCAGTCGATATAATTCGAATGACTCGTTATCGATATTGGTACAATCAGCAGCTCGATTTAAATTCGTTATCAGTATGATGTTTCAATTGAAAATTGTATGTTGCATTGTCCTGATAAACACTTGCAGCTCATTCGGCAACGAGCTTAGTCCGACGAGTAACCCTTTAGAGGTGGTGTTCAGCATTTGCATCGTCCTCGGGGGCTTGCTTCTCTTCACCTTATTGATCGGGAACATTCAGGCGAATCTAATTACTTCAATAACTCTGTGAATATTTTCGGGTTTTGTCCGGAAAATCTACCATTGACAAAGGTCATTGTGAATGTTCTACAGGTATTTCTACATGTGGTTATGGCAAACCGGAAAAAATTGCAGTTAAGACGTCGAGATGTCGAATGGTGGATGAGAAGAAGGCAGTTGCCTTACGGTTTAAGGCAACGAGTACGCCATTTCGAGAGCCAAACCTGGGTTATCATGGGAGGAGAAACAGAGATGAAATGGATCGAAGAGCTTCCCGACGGGCTCCGAAGAGACATCAAACGCTACCTTTGCTTTGACTTGATCAACAAGGTAACTGAACTAGCATCACTAAATGTTCTTGGAAACAAATTAAGTTCATCAGGAATTGCTATTTGTTTTCTTAGGTACCACTTTTCCAGAGTTTCGATGATCTAATCCTCGACAACATATGCGATCGGACGAAGCCTCTCATCTACTCGAAAGACGAAAAGGTGCAGAAACAAAACCGATAAAATTGTATTCAATAAGTATTCTATGAAACTTTGCTGAACAACTTGTAGTCCATACACACAGATAATACGAGAAGGCGATCCGGTGCTACGTATGGTGTTCATCGTCACCGGACGTGTTACACGTAGCCAAGGCCTTAGCAAAGGCAAATTAGCCACGAGTGTACTCGAACCAGGCGGATTTCTTGGCGACGAACTCTTTTCTTGGTGCCTACGTCGCCCTTTTGTAGACCGTCTTCCGGCCTCATCAGCAACATTTATCTGCAGTGAATACACAGAAGCATTCGGACTCGATGCGGATGATCTTCGGTACATCACCGAACACTTCAGGTACCGATTCGCAAACAATCGTCTGAAAAGAACGGCGAGATACTATTCGTCGAACTGGAGAACTTGGGCAGCTGTGAACATACAGCTTGCATGGAGGTGCTATAGGATGAAGATCAAACCAGAGCCGTTGATTCCTATGATAGTTAATGATGGAATTGAGAGTCGACTAAGAAAATATGCTGCCATTTTCTTGTCAATAAAGCCACATGATCATCTCCAATAAATAATAATAATAATAAAAGAAAATATTTGTTGTATTTCAGTTTGTATTGGATTTAATTATAAGTTCGGATAATTCATATATAATAGATACGTTTATATTATTATTCGAGATTTTAGGTTTGCGTTTATTTGAGTTTATTTCGGGTTGAGTTTATTTGGGTCATATCAAAATGGTTCGGATTTAAATTAGTTAATTGACGGCGGGTTCATTTCAGGTTGATTCATTACAGATCAGGTTAATTTTAGGTTGGATAATTTTAAGTCAGTTTTATCTCAGATTGGGTTAATTAGAGCTTCGAATTCGTTTTAAGTTTGAGTTTGATACAAATAATTGATATATTTTGAATAAGAACATTTCGAATAAATTATTTAATGTTTTTTCACTTTCATGAACACAAAATATATTGAAAATAAATATTAAGCACTAAAATAACCCAATATTAAATATTTTAATTAAACATCTATTTTAATAAAAATAAAAACTTTAAACACTTATTTTATAAAAAAATATTTTAAATATTTAAATAAAAACATTTAAATACTTATTTTATATTTAATTCGAAACTAAAAAAGCCCCAACCCTAATCCATGAAATAAATCCCAATGATAGCGTTAGAAGAGATCGTAAAGACTGGATTTTTCCCCTGGAAATTGTGATAAAGACTGAAAATAGGCTACATTAGCCCCTTTCCCATAAAAAAATACAATCCCTTGATTCTTGATTCATTCCCTTTCTCTTTATTTGAATTCAAAATGTACACTAACACAGATTTTAAACCCAGATTTTTAATTCTCCATTTCCCCCATTTGTAGCACTATTCCAGTTTCTACAATCGTAGGAAAAAGAAAAAGAAAAAGAAAATCATAGAGAAAAAATAGAGCTTAATTTCTCTGTTATCATCATTTCAAGATACCCAAAACTCTGTAAGATCAGAATTTCAGATTCATATGTTCTCCTTTTCAATTATTTACTATTGAAAGATGCTTCCTTTTAACCATAAAGATCATATCATTTCATGTTAAATGTTTCTTTGAAGTGTTTCATTTCTGGGTTCTTTCATTTTCTTGCATATATTCTCTTTTTCAATTATTTACTATTGAAAGATGCTTGCTTTTAATCGTAAAGATCATACCATTTCATGTCAATGTTTCTTGAAGTGTTTAATTCTGGGTTCTTTCATTTTCTTCCATATATCTATCTATATCTCTGCACATATATGTATATATATATGTATCAGTTTTTGATTCAATCTGTAGTTGATTTTGGTTATCGTGTTTATCAATTGTCAATCTCAGTTATAGGAAACATTTAGTTATGATTCTGGAAGAGGTATATTCAATATGTGATTCAAGATGATTTGTCATGTTCAGGAATTGGGTATTTGTCTGTAATCTTGGGAATATAAAGATTTGATATAAAATTAAGTTTTGTGATAAAATGGTAAGTTGAACTTGAACTCTGATCATGTCTCAAGGCAACTTTTTTGTATGTAGATCTACTGTTGTATTTCTATATCTTAAAGATTTGATTATCATAATTATATATCTTAAGCTTATATATGTATGGATGGATGGATGTAACGCACATACGAAAAACATACACATGCGCATACACATGTTGTTTCGTCTTTTTCATACTTTGCATCTTTCACAATATTGATTAGCTGGAATTTCCTTTTGTTGCTAATCAATGTGGTTTTGAGATTCTTGAAGATCTATAGATGAGGAGATCTTACTGTTCTTCGTTTTTCTCCTTGATTTGTTGTATATTATGCATTTGTATTAATGGTAGATTAATTCTGAATGGATGGATTTCTAGATCAACACATCCATGATAGTTGTTTGCAGTTAAAATTTCTGTACTTATTGCTGCCTGGAGTGCTTCTTCGTTTTCCTTTCAGGTTGGTTTTGTTGGTACTTATACCTGTTTTTATCCACACTTGGCAGACAGACATTTCTTTTTCAACTTTATGTTGTAATTCTCGAGGTTCGGTTTCTACTACTTGAGAATGATGTTTATGTAGTCACTTATGTTCCTTGTATCAACATGTGGAGTTTTGCATCCAAATGCATTGCTGGAACTGTTGGACTGAAAAATGATTCTGTAAAGCAAACTCACGCATCATCTGAATGTTCAGACGATGAAAGTTCTTCCGTTGTTAGCAGGGATGAAGGTCTAGACTGCCCGATATGCTGTGAATCATTCAACATCGTTGAAAATGTGCCTTATGTTTTATGGTGTGGTCATACCCTTTGTAAAAACTGCATTCTAGGACTCCAATGGGCTGTGGTGAAATTCCCTACTCTACCGATCCAACTTCCACTTTTCATCTCCTGCCCATGGTGCAATCTCTTGTCGTTTCGTCTGGTTTATCGGGGAAATCTCAAGTTCCCTCGGAAGAACTATTTTCTACTTTGGATGGTCGAGAGCATGAATGGTGATAGACTTAAGTCCCATTCTTCATTCTATGAAAATCGTCAGCTGGACTTATCATCAAACATCAATTTACCTGCTGGAATCCAAATGACTCGGAGTAACCATCGAAGGGGACCATATCTTCATCATTCCGAGTCATCAGGATTAACCCACGACCATACTTATCTTGACGATTACTTCAATTTGGAAAGAATACAATCAACCCTTCGGAAATCTCTGGCGTTCTTTGTACATTTGACTGCTAAGTTCCCATTAATCATCATATTTCTCTTGATCATACTGTATGCAGTTCCGGCCAGTGCTGCCATCTTGGCCCTGTACATACTCATAACCATTCTCTTTGCTCTCCCTTCATTTCTTATCTTGTACTTCGCATATCCGAGTTTAGACTGGCTTGTGAAAGAGATCATCACTTGAGATGGTGTCTGTTTCATGTTCAGAAAACATCATGACTGTAAGTTCACACCTACATTGTACCGTATCTTTACTCGAAGACCGGTAAATCTCAAACTCGACGACTTTCCACTATCTGTTGATTATGTTAGTTCTTCAAGCTCTCCGTAACTTGTTCCTGGATTGTTTTTCCTCTCATTTTGAAACATTTCATTTTAAGTTGATTTCATTTCAATAGGGTGGGATTGATTTGATTCATATTTCCGGGACTTGCTCGTCCGAGAACACCATCGGAAGTTCCGAGACATGGTACCAAGTGCTCTTGTGCATGACAGGGCTCTTGGGATCATGCTTGTTCTCAACTATGGATGAGCATGGCTTGATATATGATTTTTGTGGGGTTCTAGTTTTTGTTTTAATCTATGTTCTAAATTCATATTATTGCATTTGAATTTATGATGTTTTAAGTTTTAGTGGTCATGATGGTGTAGAAACTGATGTGTTTTTCTAATGTTATTAGGACTCGAATATACGTATTACGTACAGATATACGTTCAATACGGATATATCATGGTGCTAATTGAGTTGAGCAACTCGTAACTTGCAAGTAGTTCAAGTTTGATAGGGGCAAAATTCAATCAACATTTGATTCGAGTTAATTCAAATTGGACTTAATCAGGACTTTAATGAGTTAAGTCGAGTCGAGAAAATCTAATTCGAATTAAATTGGTTATACTTTGAAGTTTTTATTTTGTTTAGCGTACTATTTGAATTTAGGATTTAACGTTGAGGTGTTTAAGTATAGGGTTTCGAATTTAGAGGGTGCGGTTAATATTTAAGTTTTGATGTTAAAATTTAGCTTTTATAGGTTAAAACTTAAATCTAAAATCATATTATATGAACCTTAAATTTTAATCATAAACCCTATAAACCTGTGAAAAACTTTTGTTTGCGCGGTTGGTGCATAAGATATTTCCCATTAAGAAACAAAGTAATAAAATCCGTTAAATTCAATGAACAATGAGTCGAGTCGAACAATAATTATTTTAATAAGTATGAATCATGCAAAAATTTATCGAACTTATTGAATCAAAATATGAATTAAACCATTTTTAAATTAATTCAATACCATTAAACTTGTGATAAATTTGCTCGATAAATACCTTAATCAGAAACATAACATGAGCATATTTTTATTTAATTATATATATTTAATTTATTAGTTGATTGATATAAATTGAGTTTTATAAAGAATTAGTACGAGAGTGAGATGATTAAAAATTTTGATCCATCTTTTTATTCATAATATCATAGTTTAAACTATTAATATAAATTTATAAAATATAAGTTTAAGGAACTTAACATCTCATCCTGCTGAATTAACAGATTATTGGTAATTACTCTATTTGTCCCAAAAATAATGTCTCTTATCGATTTTTTTGGATCAAACTTTTTGAACTTTGACTAATGGTTATTTAAAATTTATTATTGATAAAAATATAAAAAATATATTTTAAAAATCTCTAATTGAGTATATTTTAAATATATATTATAAATTTAATTATTTAAAATATTTAATATAATTATAATCAAAGTTTAAAATTTTTTACTTTGAAAAAGTCGATAAAAATCAATAAGAAACATTATTTGTGAGACGGAGGGAATAATTTATTTTTATAAATATTTTAATTTTATTTAATATAAGTTTTTTCAATCTTATTGTATAAGTGAAAATCAAGTGTCATCTCTTGATTTAAAGCACTTAATTATGGTAGGTTTTGTAATTTTAAATCGACCAAACAAAATAAAATAAAATATATGTGGCTGACAATTACTTTAAATTTGTAGTTATGAATTAAATTTAATGTGTTTTTTATTAAATCAGAAAATATTAAATTCAAGATTAAATCAAGCTACATATTCGATAATTGATCATTTACATTTTTAAATATTTATTTATTTATTTTCATTATTTTATATTTCTACAAGTAAAAAAATATTTTTAGGATTTGAGTGATATATTAAATTATTAATATATTTTTAGAACACATATAAATATATTTATAAAAAAAAATAAAATGCTATGAAATACTTAAAATTATTTTTAAATCAATATTTTTTATTTTTCTAATGAAAATTATTTGAATACTAATGAAATTAAATTTTATCTCTTCTAATTTTTAAATTAAATTAGTATTTATTAAGTTTTTATTAATTTTAAGATTAAAGAACTTTTATCTTCTCATAATTTAATTCTGATTCTAACTCTAATCAATAAGCACAGATTTAGTGACGGAAAGATTAATTAATATCACCATACCATTTAAATATTTATATTTTTAAATTATACTTATTTTTAAGAATTTAATTTTTTTAATATTTATTATTTTATATTTTTATTAATTATAGTTTTTTTCTAATATTTATTATTAGATATTTAAATAAAGTTTTGATACGTTGATTATATAAAATTAATTTTACACAAGTTTGTATATTTACATTATAAACCCTAAAAATTAAAAATTAAACCCTAAACCCTAAATTATAAACAATAACTTTAAATTTTAAATCATATAATCTAAAACCCTAAATTTTAGACCTTAAACTAAACCTTTCATCCCTAAAACTAAAACCTTTAACATGTGTATTATTTTTTCTAGAGATCTATTATTAATATTTATTTTTTAATATTTATTATAAAGGTTTTATTTTTTTTCAATATTTGTTTATTAATATAGTCTTAAAATTCAATTTTAGAACCACAATTTATTTTAATACTAGTTATTGTTACCTGAAACTAAATCAAAAGTTTAGGGTTAAAATTAAAATAATTTAAATTTCAATAAAAAAATGATATTCGAGATAATTTACCCTTTAATTTATTCAAAGATTATTAAAAACAAAATTTACTTTTAAAGCAATAGAATTCGAATCAACAACGTTTGAGGTGAAGTTTAATGACTCAAGTTGATTAATCTCTTTAATGGAAATTTTTATTATGCTTTTTTCATTTTAATTTTTAAATTATTTTTTAAAATATTAAATTATTATTATTATTATTAAGCTTAAAGTTAGTAACTACTTTGAAAAGAAAAATAATTTAGATATTTATTTGATTAAAAATAATAATTTAAATAATAAAAAAGAAAATTTTAAATATTTTAAAAAATAAAATAATTTAAGTACTTAAAATAAATAAATAATAGTTTAAGCCTGTAGAAATCTCTTCTTCCCTCTATATATCTACCGGATTCTGCAACCAGCCAAACATAGAAAAAAAGAAGCCTAAACAGTTTGTCTGTACCCTCAAACCACCTTTCAGTTGCCAAAACAATGAGCTTTTTGATATAAAAAGGTTACATTTTTATTTTTGGTTTTGGTTTCTGACATAATATAAAGCTTGGGTTTTGATTTATTTACAGTTTAGAACTCTGGGTTTCTTCCAAACTGTGAATTTTGAGTTGGGTTTGGGTGAAAACTTCAGCTTTTTCTTCTTTATATTGGCAAGGTTTATCTTTTTGTTTAAAAGATGTTTGTTTTTATTCTTCAATGAACTTCCTTTGAATTATGTCTTCTTTTAGTCATTTCTTTAGTTTCTTTGTAATTATTTGATTTGAACAACAGACTTTGTTGTAATCTATGTTGTATAGATGGAAAGATGCTTTAATGGTTACAATGAAAGTCAAGCTGAAGATGTCTGATATGATTATATGCTTTCATGTTTATGCTGAATTGCCAATGGAATGGCAGTCTAATGATCTTTTAACTCTTTCTCTGTAATTTTTCAGGTAGACAGATTCGAATCATAATACCCAAATCGAGTTTGGTTAGTTCTCTTCTATGGTTTACATCTTGCAGTCTCTGTATATGTTTGTATGAATGAATGTGTGTATTTGATCTAGTATAATTAGTAACCGTTGAAAAGTATATGCATGTATGTGTATGTATGTATGTTATGTTATGTATGAATGAATGTGTATGCCAATGACGCCGGATATCGAGTTTGGTTAGTTCTCTTCTATGCTGCACATCTAGCAGTCTCTGTATATGTTTGTATGAATGAATGTGTGCATTTGATCTAGTATAATTGATAACTGTTGAAAAGTGTATGCATGTATGTGTATGTATGTATGTATGTATGTATGTATGTATGAATGAATGTGTATGCCAATGACACCGGATATTATTGGGGATAATCCGAGAAGAAACTTGTTAGCAGATTATCTGTATATGCATACTGGAGATTGTCTGCATCTGTGTGTGTATGTATGTGTATGTGTATGTGCATAATTGTCTACTGTTGACATAGAGTTTTGGTTGGATTTCAGGATTGACTGTTCTAAGCTTCTATTCTATTTGCTACATATTTGATGGCTGAGGAGAGTTTTAATTCACCGATGACACCGGATATTACTGGGATCAATGGTGGTAATCCGAGAAGAAACTCATTAGCAGGTTCTGCAAACAGAAGAGAACCACCACTTTCTCATTACCGGAGAGCTTCTATAATTGCTCATCATGATTTCGGAAAACCGGGGAAGAAACTTGAACCCGAACCGAAGTCTAGGCTTCCTTTACCAAAGAGGATTATGAAAAAGCCATTGGATCAGCCGAACTTGTTTGATAGCTCAGACTCACCACAGAGGAAGAAGATGTCAGCAATTAGATCCAAATCTGTTCCCAATTCCAGAACTCGTAGTTCTGATATGTCTCAGGTCATCAAGGTTCGAACATCGACCAACTCTCCGGGTGGAAATGATTCCACCATACGTAAAGTTCTTTCGACAAAAGAACAGACATCGGTGGCAAAGCTTGGGACCAAGTATTCTCCCAATTCCAGAAGTCATTCCTATAGTACCTCTGGTGTTAACCTTGAGGTGGTGCCTATGAACTCTTCTGCTGGCAAGCCTTTGAGAAAGATTAAATCTTCACCCAGGTTAAAATCCGACCTATCCGATGCCGGTAATATCATGCAGCAAGACAGAACGTCACCTTCCGGGAGAGTACATGTCTTGTCAAAGAAAGTTCCATCAAATGCTAATGAGAAAAGCTCTTCTAAACGGCCTACAACTTTGAACACGAAATCCCGGACCGAAAAGCTTCTTCCTGTTGTCCTGTCTGAAGGTCTAAGTGTCCAGAGACGGAGCAGAATCAGTGACATGAAGACGGGAAAAACAACTGCAACCTCCAAAGTAGCCTTAGAGGAAGTTTCGGCAATACCCCGAGCTTCAATGTCTCAAAAAGCTTCTCTTTCAGGAGCTATAAGCCTAACTGCAAGGAAGAACAGGAACTTAAAAGTTGTGCTTCCACAGAAGAATCAGCACGAGGTCGAAAGTGCTAAAACCGAGCAACTTCTCGATGAACATGTTGGAAGGAACAGCGACACCCTTGAGGAGAAAACGCTGTATGTTATCAAGTTGGAGACAGAACATGTAATGTTCGAATCTGATAAAAATGAAAATTGTGCTGTTGAAGTGTCTCCACCCGTTCAAGATGACTCCGATTATGCTGTGACCAAAACCAATCATGACCCGGACTCTGCATACAATGAACATAGAACCATAAAGATGGAAGAAACAGACATTTCAGAACGAGAAAGCGGAGGAATACCAAGAAAAGATGGGACTGTTTTCTCGAATGCCAACGGTTGCAGGAGAGGAAAGATGGTTAACGTTCATTCCGACAACAATGGTCCGTGTCAGCTCACGTTCAGGCACGGAAGTGTACTTGATGAGAACCAAAACAATATCACTGAAGGCCACAGAACCTTTACGAGACGAGGAGTCGACGGTGACCAAAATGACAATGAACCTGTTGAGGGAAAGGTTGTTTTAAGGCCCCAGGATGTGCTGGGAAAGCAAGATGGACGGGGTTTGTTCAATATCATCATCGAAGAAACGGCGAACAAACTTGCCGAGTCCCGGCAAGGTAAGGTTAAGGCCTTAGTCGGCGCGTTCGAAACCGTGATCTCCCTCCAAGATTCGAAACCTCCATCAAACACTGTGAGTGAGTAAAGGATGAACTTCTGCATTAACAATTTGTTTGTAGTAAATAAAGCTTGTGTAGTGTGATCTTTGACATGCATTTCATATAGAATAATTGTGAATCATTTACTTTGCTCTAATAAAATTATTAAAAATAAAATTCATTTGGGTAAATTGCAACAAAAATCACTTAATTATGGGTATAGTTACATTTAGGTCACTCATTCATTTATAGGTAATGGTACATTTGGGTCACCTAATTATTAAAGGTTATATTTCGATCATTTAATTATAAGTAAGGTTACAATTGGGTCACTCTTCAAATTTGAAAAAGTACATCAATTTGATTGTTTTTTCTTCCAAATCACTTGTATACCATTGTTAACAGTAGAGTACTTCATTTGAAATCATTAATTAATCTAATATATAAATTGATAAAAAAATTCAAATATAAAGAGTGACCCAAATGTAACATTACCTATAATTGAGCGATCTAAATGTAATATTTAATAATTGAGTGACCCAAATATAATCCTACCCATATATGAGTAACCCAAATATAACTTTCAATAATTAAGTGACCTAAATATAACCCTATTCATGATTAAGTGACCACCATTACAGTTTACCCAATTAATTTCTATTAGAAAAAGTAGTAATTTTAATATTCATATAATTTATAAAGTTTGAACCACTTTATATATTAAAATATTTTTTATAGAAACTACTAATATTATCAAAAAGAGAAAAATCTAAATTATAATAAGAATTTATAATCATAAATGTAAATTAAACATATAATTTGTATATTTTTCGATAACCAATGACAAAAAATAGTCAGGATTATACAATGAAAAGGTTAAAAACGAAAATAAAAGATTAAAATAAATTATAGATACGAACAGAGTATAAACTATTAAAAAAACATAACAATCACAAATTAGAACCAAGAGTCGCGAGAGATTTTATAACATAAATCAAAAATTCAAATCTAATTTAAGGACAAAAGCAAGAAAGATCATCGTGACATCGCACCATGCCGGCATTCTTTAACCAGGTCAACCCAACTAATTATATTAAAAGGTAAATATTTTGTCAAGTTTCTCATGTTTACTTTTTGTCAATTTAGCCACTATAAAGTTTATTTTTATCTAAAATTAATCTCTATTTATTTTTAAATTATATAATTTAATTTAATATTTATTATTATTATTCTTTAATAATTAGACAGGTTGATTTAGTCAAAGAGTGAATCATAAATTAAAAAAATGTCAACCGAATATTAATTTGCATTATTATAATAAACACGAATGTCATATTTTATCTTTAAGCTCAAATTATTATTATAAAAAATTTTAACTTGTTTTAACCTTTTTAAAAAAAAAAATGAATTCAACAGTTGAAAATATAGATAAATTGTTTAAATCGTTATAAATGAGCTCTAATTTAATTTAAAATATTTAAAATAATTAACTTAATTAATAAAATCTCAAAATAAAAGTTATATACTTAACCATATAAAGTCTTATGAATACACAAACCCACTAAATTAAAGTATCATACTCTGATAATCATTGTTTGTTGGAATATTGAACCGATTATGCTTCTCGAGCTCTCGATCAATCTATCAACCTACTAACAATTTCGAGCGTTGAGCAAAGCCCAATGATACACATATTTTGTTATACTTTATACTAATCGTAAACGTAAACATGTAAGTAGAAGTAAAAATAGAGAAATAAACACATGACGATACAACAAGTCGCCTAAACCCATCCATACTCGAAATCTCAACAAATCATTCGAGAAAAATATATGAAGTCAACCATTCATGATACATTACATTGATTTTTGGTCAAATTATGGTTTTTAACCTTTGCTTTTCAAATTTTGTGTTATAAATATTCCTTTGGGCTTTTGAACCATTATATTGTGGAATCTTAGTTCATATTCACCCTTTCATCATTTTTTTTAGCTTATTCCGAGCTTTTCGAGTAAGGTACTAAAATGGTGTGTTGATTATGATGTTATATTGGCTCGTACGAACAGCAGATACAATCGTTGTTTTGTTTAAGCATATCGTGAAACCGATGATTCGAACGAAACAGTATCTTTGCATAAACTCATGAAGTTATCAATGCACAAAAGGACATCCAAGTGAATATTTGATCATATTGTTTACATATATGTTCATATTCTGGTGTATGTAAATCTATATCTCAAGCAGTTGATAAATCCGGCTTCGAATCTGCAGTTTCTGCTTCGAAGTCCATCCCCGATATGCTCATCCGTCCAATATTAACTGCAAAGATTCAAAACTAGGAAGTTAGGGTCTTACAGGCATGTCTGAAAACAGCAGATATTCGAAAGAAATGGCGTCGAAAACTTGCTTAGCTTAGGTTAAACTGAAATTGCCATGAATCCAAGACATTTTCCAGTGCCATAGCCAAGTTGCAGCATGGTAAACAAGAGTTTCCCAACATTTGGTACAAGGAAAGGGGAGGCTAGATCACATACCAACAGCATCGAGTCCGGATAATTTAGGCATGAACTGCTTGACATGTTCTTCAGCTGCTTTGTCTGATTTCAGTGTCTCGCACTCGAACGAGATCGTAATCTTCTTCTTCTTCCCTTCTTTTTGTTCAACCATATCCACAACATCCTGCTCCCAACTGTCTCAAATATGGATTTGAACCACTCAAAATAAAGAACAAGAACAACATAGTAAATGAATATGCTACTCTGACTCCAGGTAAAAGTAAAACCGTAAAAGTCCCATACGGGTATGTATCCTACAAAGGTATACACAATTAACGAGCCGAAGAACTGTGTTTTGGCATTGACTTACCCGTGAGCATGGTCGATGTTATGGAACCGAGCAGCATCATGCCCTCTACACTCCACTACAACAGTATGATCTTTCTTATTCTGTCAGACACTGATACTAATTAGAAGCAGATAAATAGATCAATGGATAGATAGAATTCTTGCGGATAAGATTCGTACATTGTAGTCTATGATTGTGAGCTTTATCAAGCGGTAATCTTCACCTCTGCTGCACTCCATCTCACAAGCCAATTCTTTAATCATGGAATGACAGATACAGTGAGAAAGAGTGTGTGTCTGATACGAGATATATTCAAGATACAAGATGCGTGTTAGATACGAGTATGTGTCTGATACGAGATATATCCAATCTTTTCAAAGTTCCTTCCTATAATGGAAATGATTGAGTACTCTAAAATGAACATGGAGGATTAAAGAACCAACTAACAAAACTAGTTGTGACCGAGACCGGAATGGACCGAGAGGCATGCCGGGTGTGACCACACCCATGGTTTAGACATTTTAAGAAGGATTTAATTTCCCACATCTAAATTTCTAATATAATACTAAGAGTTAGCCTCCCTATCATACACTCATGATAGCAAATCACTTAGAGTTCGTATCCCTAACATAAAATCATGATATTTGACTAATTTTTCATGCACCACTTACTAACAAGTTGAAAACAGAGCAAAAATGGAAGAATAGAGGATAACATGACAAATAAAAAGGCAGTACCTGTTCCATGAAGTCCATAGCAGATGGATTGAGGAAGCTGAACAAAATGTCCTGACAGAGAACCATCCGGCAACAATGCTATTGATGCCACTCCTTCCTTTGAACATTCATCTTTTCCTTCTTAAAATCATGCAAATCCCATAAAAAGTGGGAAAATCAATTCTAAAATCAATTAAGAAGATACAAAGAGAAAGAAAAATACCCATTTCTTCAATTCTCCAAGTGTGAAACTGTCTGTTCTCAGGGTTCTTTACTGGCAGTAGGGTTGCTTACATTAGAATTTAAAGAGCTTAAAACGGTGCGTTTTGGCCGCTGTCATCTTTAACACTGAATAAACTGTTTGTTCTCAGTTGTTCATTTCAACTGTTCTTTGTTTCTGATTTCAAGCTTAAAACTTGAATTGGGTCTTTTCCAGTTGTTTATTTAAGCATCAAAGTTTTGATTTTTCTTCCTGGTTTCTACGTAACCTTGGTTTCATTTCGATTATTTTTTTATTAGATAGAAAGATAATATATTCCTTTTAAATATCGAAATTTAAACATATATAAGATATGATAATATAAACATTCTTGGTTGAACAATTATTTCGATTCAAAAGTTTAAACTGATTACAAGTTGGATCCTTTGCTAGTAAATGATTTGAAATCATATTATCTTACGAAGAATTCTACAATAGACATCGAATAAAATTAAACACCATTAAATTAATTATTAAAATTAAAATTTTAAAGACTAAACATATAATTAATAAAATAATGATAAATTTAATATATATTTAATTTTAATTTTATTAATTAATTTAATAATATTCAACGGAATTTATTATTAGTGGTGTTCGACGGTGTACTACGCCCGTTGTAAACTCATCCTTGACCTAATAAAGTTCGGGGAGAAGTCGAAGCTGCTAGCAGAGGCTTGCAATGGCAAAGTTAGAAATCTTTCATTGCAGGAACCAGATAAAAATATAAATTATAGGAGGGGTTGAAATAAAGATAATACTAAAAACACTAAATTGCATTGCTTGCTTTCAATAGGGACTTAAGCCATAATTAAACCATTTTATCTTGGCCGCACCTGAGAAGGATGTATAGATATAACCATTTATTCCTGACATACATGAGGAATCATATACAATGAAAATTGTGGGATACTTACAGTGTTCGAGCAGAAGCACAAATACAAACTTTTGGACAGTTATTGATAAAGCATCTCAACTGTCTGGTTCTGAATTGTTGTCGAATTTGTTCGACTTTCAGACGGTCGGCGATAAAGTTTCTTTGCTGCCGGTTGCTTGTGTACCTGAATCATTGTCGAGCTTCCTGAAGATTAGCTTTTGCTGGGGGAGTTGGCCGTTTGCGAATGCGGTTAGTTCGGTGTCTACTAAGATAGTATCTTCATCTTTGAACTCTCCTCGTAATATTCCCTTGGCGAGTTCGTTTTCGACATTCTGCTGGATCACTCTTTTGACAGGTCTAGCACCGTAGTTCGGATCGTAACCCAGATTTCCAAGAAGCTGAACGGCACTGTCCGTCACCCGAAGTTTTATTTTCCGATCTGCAATTCTGTTTTGCACACGTTCCAACTGTAAAACAGAAAAAAGGCGGATAAGCACAGAGAAATGACATGATCGACTTGAAGGTGTATAATCAACCGAGGAACTTACCTGTAATCTCACGATACTGTTTATTTGTTCGCGGTCCAAAGGCTGGAACACTATATACTCATCGACACGGTTCATGAACTCGGGTCGAAATACTGCTCTTGCAGCTTCCATCACCCTCTGCTTAATAGTTTCATAAGCCAGGTCTTTTGGAGCGTCTTCGTCCGAGTTCAGAATGTACTGTGAACCCACATTCGAAGTCATAATGATGACAGTGTTGGTAAAGCTCACAGTACGACCCTGTGAATCGGTGACTCTCCCATCATCCAAAATTTGAAGGAAAACGTTAAATACATCACTGTGAGCTTTCTCGATCTCATCAAAAAGAATCACAGCATATGGCCTCCGGCGAACTGTCTCCGTCAGCTGCCCTCCTTCTTCATACCCCACATAACCCGGTGGAGCACCTATAAGTCTCGAAACTGCATGTTTTTCCATATACTCACTCATATCGATGCGAACAAGTGCTTCTTCTGTATTAAACAAGTAGGATGCAAGGGCCTTGGCAAGTTCAGTTTTCCCTACACCAGTGGGACCCATAAACATGAAACTTGCAATCGGACGATGGGGATCTGAGAGACCAGCTCGAGATCGTTGAATGGCCTCAGCTACAGATTTGACAGCAGGATCTTGACCCACAACACGTTTATG
This sequence comes from Abelmoschus esculentus, assembly GCA_035048815.1. Taxonomy (NCBI): domain Eukaryota; kingdom Viridiplantae; phylum Streptophyta; class Magnoliopsida; order Malvales; family Malvaceae; genus Abelmoschus; species Abelmoschus esculentus. Next base: position 1,051,133 of record JAUCBN010000026.1, on the reverse strand, counting down.
CAACACTTCCTCCAAATATAATAGCTTCTCCCTCTCGGATTGTTGAAGTTTGGAAACTGGTATGCCAGTCCATTTACTAACTACTTCGGCGATATCATTTCCGGTAACTTCTTCTCTCAGCATTGATTTTCCGGATTTCATATACTCGTCTAATTCCTTTTCGGCATCAGCAAGTTGACGCTGCAAAGTGTTCAAACTCCCATACTTCAGCTCAGCAGCACGATTGAGATCATACTCACGCTCAGCCTGCTGGATCTCTACATTTACCCTATCAATCTGTATAAGTAAAACAGTTAGTTGGCTCCTTCGATTTGTTTTCAACCATTAAAAATCCGGAAACATTAGAGTATGATCTTCAATCTCACAGATGATAAATAGCAAAATGTATGGTAGCAGCAAAACAAAGCTTTTAAAGATATTTTTAGAGAAGAACTGTATACCTCTTCCTTGATCGACTGAATGTTTGTCATCACAGTCTTCTCATGCTCCCATTGTTCAGTCAGCTCGGACTGTTTCTCCTTTAAGAGCGACAATTCAGCCTCAAGGCGGCTCAGTCTATCTCTTGATGCTTTGTCAGTATCATTTGTGAGAGACAGCCTCTCCATCTCCAGCTTCAGTACTGAACGGTTGATCTCATCAAGGGCAGTCGGTTTCGAAGTGATTTCCATTTTCAATTTAGCAGCTGCTTCGTCAACTAGATCAATAGCTGCAATTTGGAACCATATATTAGTATGCAAATATGAGCATCACCAACTTGACAATATCTGTCGGTTATGTATAGGTCACCTTTGTCAGGTAAAAATCGGCCACTGATATAGCGATCAGACAAGATTGCAGCTTCCACAAGTGCGCTGTCGGAAATACGGACTCCATGATGCAGCTCATATCTCTCACGAAGCCCACGAAGTATAGAAATAGTATCTTCTACCGTTGGCTGATCAACATAAACTTGCTGGAAACGACGTTCCAGGGCAGGATCTTTCTCAATGTATTTACGATATTCATCCAGTGTCGTTGCCCCAATGCATCGCAGTTCACCCCGACCAAGCATTGGTTTCAACAGATTACCTGCGTCCATTGCACCATTGGTGGCACCTGAAATAGAAGACCATTTCCACAAGGCACAAAAGCATCATTAGCCTATATCTCAAATCTGATGGAAGGGGGTAACTTCTCACAAACTGATATAACCCATAAACCCAAACAGAAAAAAGCAAAAAAGGCTTTCACAGTTCAGCCAACATTACCGATACTGAATAATCAACCTATAAAACTATGAACTCATAGAAAACCTTACCAGCCCCCACAACAGTGTGAATCTCATCAATGAAGAGGATAATTTGGCCATCGGATTCTGTTACTTCCCGAAGTACAGCCTTCAGTCTATCCTCAAACTCTCCCCGATATTTAGCCCCAGCAATGAGCGCACCCATGTCGAGTGAGATAAGCTGTAGAAAGAAACCAGTTTTCAGCATCTGCAACATTTAATTCTAACAACCCACCCCTCCAAAAATAAATAAACAAATAAATAATGATATCAGTTGTTTTTCCTGTAAAAAGAATAAGGAATAATGCTAGTTAACTTCACCTTACGGTTCATCAAAGCCTGAGGAACATCACCCTGCACGATTCTCTGGGCAAGCCTGTAAAAATCCATAGCAAGATCATGTAGAATTTAAGTTAATACTAATTTAACAATGCTAGTTTCAACAATTGACTTCACATGCGAGCCAAAAGACTGGATGCACATACATGCCATGTTGCTCCAAATTTTCATTTCTTTTTAAGTACCCATGTTTGACACCCGTGTCTTAAGCATATCTAGACATAGGTAAGAGGATGCGATCTTCAAAGACTCCAAATACACAAAATACCAGGAAAATATTGAACATATTTATGTAGGACACATATCTAAGTCCGACTCACACAGTCAAGAAGAGTTGGACACAGATATCAACCTACCTGCATCAGAATAGCCGGACCTACAAATGGGCTTTAACATAAGGAAAAGCATTCCTTAAAATTCACAATCTTGTTTCATTGCAGGTCTATTTACAACCATGCATGAAACTGAAACCTAAGTACTTACCCTTCAGAAATTGCAGTTTTTCCAACACCTGGTTCACCAATTAGCACAGGGTTGTTCTTTGTTCTCCTAGAAAGGATCTGGATGCACCTACGTATTTCATCATCTCTTCCGATCACCGGGTCAAGCTTTCCTTCTCTTGCCATTGCTGTCAAATCTTTCCCATACTTCTCCAATGTTTCATACTTTCCTTCAGGATCTATATTCAAAGCGACAATGTCAGGAAAATAGCGAAGTGAACCGAAAATATGCCACTGAACCCTGAGGAAAACAACACATCCATGTAGAATAAAGCCTCAATAAGCAATGTTATGACATCGAGAATTAAATTAATCCCTAATTCACAAAAGGACACCAATACATGAGGATAAACAAAAAGGTAATACAAGTCATGTATGAGGGGAAGAAGAATATGAACTCCACAAATCAATAGAAGTTAGCACAAGCAAATTCCTGCAAAGCGTATGGTTTGGTTAACAGTAGGTAAAGGGAAATTCAGTTACCTTGGTCGGTAACTGACTGACGTCCCCTAATGGATTCTATAGCAGATTTCAAGGCTTTTTTGGATATCTGGAAATCCTTGAACAACTGCTTCCCAAAACGTCGATCTTCTGTAAATCCAAGAACCAAATGCTCAACAGAAACAAATGAATCCCCATACTCCTTTTTGTACTCCCGTGCTCGCTGCATCAGAGCCTCCAAATCACGTCCTAGCATCGAACCAACAGATTCACCCAAAACCTAGTAGAGCATTGAGGAGATATCAATAGGGAACATCACTAGTCCACTACCTAGTATGGAGATGAAATGTAGCTAACATAATCAAACATTAGCTAGGGAAATTGCGAGACATAGAGGCAAGCGTTGCATTAAAGTTCAAGCGAATGAGAATAGATTAGAATGTGAGAGGAGTTACCTTTGGCTGGCGCTGGATGAACTTATCAGTCGCTTCGAGAAGGCGAGTATTGTCAACTCCAGCTTTCAGAAATATCCGCCGGGCAAGACCATTCTTCTGCTCCAATAGAGCCTTCATCAAATGTTCGGTCTCCACTATCTGATGTTTGTTCTCTTTAGCCACATCCGGAGAAGCAACAATGGCTTGCCAGGCCATTTCTGTGAACTCTTGCTGTGTAATCTGTCAATAACATCCAAATCCCAACTCAACAAAGAAAAATCACACAAGAACTCGAATAAAAAAGCAAACTGCTTCACACAATGACATAATTCTGATACCTCATTTGTCCAACACATGTATCAGAAACATAGTTACAGCCATACAGGATATGATTCTCCAAGAACTCTCAAAATACATGAAAATAACATACCCTTATCGCATCGGAGACATACAATTACTCGAGTTCGAACAACATTTGCTTCATGAATACTACAAAGAAACAAGTTCTAAATGCACCATAAAGTATAAAACCAATTTAGCAGAAACACTGGCTTAAACCAAAACTAAATAGAATTTCAAACAATTGAGAATCAGACAACATTAGCACAGAACATACGAAAATCACTAAAGAAATTCATCAAAATAAATCAAATTTCCTTCCTTTTATCCAGGATTGGCTAACGAATTAATAAAATTACTACCCAAAAAAAGAAGTATATTGAGCCGATGAATCAAAAACAATGAAATAAATTATGGGGTGTTCATATTTTAATAAATACTATATGCTTAAAGAGTTTACCCTCCCCGTTGAAGCTTCACAGCGAACAATGGAAGGCCTTAAAGAAGTCCTTGAAAACCTCTCAAAAACCCCATTTTCCCTTAACTGAAGCGATTTAAAGGGTTTCAAGGAATTGGGTTTTGAAGGAAAGCTCAAAGAAAGGCGTGGGTGAGTTAAAAAGAGAGTGTTTCGGTTTGCAGCGCATAAACTGACACCACTAATCGACGCCATTGAAGTAGAAGAAGAAACCGCCATTGTTGGACTGGTTTTAAGTTCAGAAAGGAGGAGTGACTGAATTGGATTTACCCCAAAATCTATGGATTTGAGTATAAATACAGAAGAAAAAGGAATGAAGAAACAACCAAAGTGACAGGGTCACTTCTTCTAGTTGATATCTCTCGGCTTTTCTCGAAATCTCTCTGCGTTTTATGTGGTTTTGAGGTGTCGTTTTTAGAAGATGTAATTTGTTTAGTATTTTTTTCGGACATCGATAGTTTAAGGGGAGAGAATATCCGTAATCATTTATGTTCTTACACGTGGCATCCATCTATTTTTTTAATAAAAACACAAAAGGATTAATAATTGTTAGTATTAAACAAAATTATACTTTAAGAGTTTAATTAGGGTCAGTATTATTTAATTTTAACTAAATTAATAGATCGAATCAAAAATTTAATTAATAATAATTCAAAAAATAATTATTGATTAATTAACTAAAATTAATGTATATTAAATTAATAGATCGAATCAAAAATTTAATTAATAATAATTCAAAAAATAATTATTGATTAATTAACTAAAATTATTGTATATTAAATATTATGTATAATATAATCATTGAAATTTAAAATTATAAGATGAATATTAATTTTTTTATATATCAAATAATTAAAATGATCATTGAATTTTTAAAAATTTATTAATAATTTTTATTTAAAAATTTATAATAAATGTTTTTGGTTAGTTCAAAAATCGACTGAATTAATGGAACTTTATTCAATTTGATTAAAAATTTATCAGGTTTTTTTGTCAACGGTCTAAAAATGAGTTATAACATCAATAAAACAGGTAAAAATATAAAATGAATATTAACTTTTTTGTTATGAATATATTTATTCATGGTGGATATCCATATATTAAGTTAAAGTTTAATGGGTTTTATTATTAGGTTTTAATACCCATTGGAATTAGGGTTTCCATCTTATGCCTATAAATATAGACTTTTGGCCAAAGCTTTGTATACAACCCTACTTTGAGAATATAATAAAATCTCTCTCTTTGTCTCTCATCTTTGTTCTCCTATTTTATTCTTATTCTTTACTTTATTCACAACACGTTATCAGCACTAGACTCTAACCAACGAAAGTATTTGTCGTCGAATCTTAAAAGAGTTATTGACAAGAATTTGTTACTAGCATAAATCAAAGATAAGTTCTTCTTTCTCAATTATATTTTATTTACCGGTTATTTTTCTCTCTTGATCTTTGATTTGATTTTTAATTTATTAAAATCTTTGATTGTTTGGTATTTGTGTAGCGATAAAGTGGATCAAATACCGCAGTTCTTGTCGACAAATCTCGAAAAAGATTTTAATAAGATATTGGTAACTAAATCTATCATATATTCAAATTAGTGGAAAGTTTGGCATGTTTTATTTATTTAATTTGAGATTTTTTTTATCTTTATTTATAACCAATATTTGTTTATTTTGTTATTATGATGAAATTTTATGTTTTTAATCATGTTCAAAGTATTACATGATATTGGAACAAATATTAAACCTTTAATTAATTAATATGTTCTTTAATATGTTGGTTTAATCCGAGTATATTGGCTGGACATCCCGTTCTGCGAGGCTACTGATCTCAAAGGAGGTTCTTTTTAGAGGATCTTGTGGACTGGTTTAACAATGTCACGTATAAGGATTAATTTTTTGTTCATTGTATGTATTGTATATATATTGGTTGATCGATTACTATTTAATAGTATGAATATTATAAAGTTTATATTTGCTTGAAAACAATACTAATTTTATATCGAAAAAAAACTCGACTATAAACTTCTCCCAAGTTCAAGTTACGAAAATCGTCTTGATCAAAGAATTTTTATGGGAGGCATTCCCTGAAGTGAATGCATGCATGGTGCTTATTCCATGCAACTATTGAATTTATGACATTTCTTAAAGTGAATGCAAGTATGATATTTATTTCATGCGATTATTGGATTTATGACATTCCTTGAAGTGAATGCAAGCATGATGATTATTCCATGCGATTATCGAATTTATGTCATTACTTGAAGTGAATGCAAGCATTATGTTTATTCCATGCGATTATGCAAGCATGATGTTTATTCCATGCAATTATACAAGCATGATGTTTATTCCATGTGATTATTGAATTTGTTTCATTCCTTGAAGTAAATGTAAACGTAATAATTCACTATATGGTTAGTAAATAAAACTCAATTATGTGTCAGAGTATCACTGATGATGATATATTAGAAAAATATACTCCACTTTTCACACAATATCATGCAAGGGTTTTAAATACCTATCAGTCTCCGCTCCATTCCTTGAAGTGAATGTGATATTTTATAGCGGCAAAAATAAATGTCACATTAGTAATTGTGATCATGATTGAGATCATAAAATAGACATGGACAAGATGATTATTTTGAGAATACTTATATCCACAAGAAGTGAAATTATAAAGATGACAAGAATGATAGAGATCATATTAAAATCTTTATGTTATCAATGCAATGGTACAAACCATTGATCTCGTATTTGTCAAACGCCAAAGTATTATGGACTTTATCCATAATCATGAATGATAAATTAAAAAAAATATAAACAGATTTTCTTTGTGACGAAAATAATGGCGTTATTGATCCAACTCAATTGTATATTGATAATTTTCTCATAATCCTTCAAGAGAATAATCCGTCATTTATTTTATTTTTTTAGATCTTTTATTTATTTTATTTTATATTAATTTATTTTTTATTTATTATTTATTTATGTTAACTTAGTTTATATATTATTTATTTATCTTTTATGTTATTTTTTTCCTTAAAAGAATATGATTACTTTCGAAATAAAATATGCAATAATTTATAACGATTTATGCTTAGCAGAAAGTGCAAGTACTCATATAATACTTAAGCATAATAAATATTTTCTCATTTAAATACAAGGGAAATATGAGTACTATATCTCAAAGTATTAAAATATCAGTGCTTCGGAAGATCTCTTGAGAGCTTATCTTTGATCTGATTTGATATGATGTGCTATTTTTTTTAATATTTTTCCATTCCCCGAAGTGAATAGTACAGAGCACATATTTTTCATTTCTCGAAGTGAATGAAATAAAGCACGTACTAAAAGGTGCATAATTATGCATATTTTTCTATTTTAAATGCAAGGGAATGATATGAGTACTATATCCGGAAGTACTAATATCACAGAAAGTTCTGACTGAGCAAATATGTTATTTGCCAAATGAGACTTTATCTCATATTTACAGTGCATTATACTCGTCAAAATCGTAAAGAGATATTGAGTTTTAAAGATATTTATAGAAATATATTGAGAATATTAGTTAAGAGGATGCTTACTATCTCAATATTACGAGTATAACTCAAGGCAATAATGGAATTTTGGCAAAATTACATGCATTGTCATCCATATTATACTACATAAGAATTAGTACAAATTGAAGCTTATGTTATTGTAAACTAAATGTTTACTGATTATTTTATTTGACATGACCAGTTAGACCATCCCAGTTCAATTATGATGCGAAAAATTGTTGACACTTTCATGTGGTCATTTATTGAAGAACTAGGAGTTTCTGTAAGGTAATTTTTCTTGTGATACTTGCTATGAAAGCATTTTGATTATTCAATCATCAACAACTATGATAGAGTGCAAATCTATTAATTTTCTGGAACGGATACAAGATGATATATATGGGCCCATACACCTTTCATAAAGACCATCTAGATATTTTATGATTTTTATCGATGCATCAACTAGATGGTTATATGTATCCTTGTTATTAACCCGCAACTTGGTGTTTGCAAGGCTACTTGCTCAATTGATAAAATTATGAGCATATTTTCCAGATTATCTTATAAAGACAATGGTCTTGATAATGTTGATGACATATCATTTTATATGTAGTATCACTAATTCGCATCAAGCCAACAAATGATTATAAGTTCTCCCCATTATAAATGGTTTTTTGTTAGGAACCAAATATTTCTCATCTCAATTTTTTGGGTGTGCGATATATATTCTAATTACTCCACCACAACGCACAAAGATGAGTTTTGTTGGAAATATATATAAGAGCTTCTGATAGGGGATTTATTTACAATCCGATTTATTGACTACCATTTTAATGAGTCAATTTACCTAACATTAGGGCGAGAAAATAAATAGCTGAGGAAAAAAATAAGTTAGAATGAATTATCATTTTCTCTTTTTGATCCACGTAATAGACAATGTGAACTATAAGTTCAATAGATAATTCATTTAGCAAATCAATTGCCAGATGATTTTGTTGACCCTAAAAGAGTGACTAAGTCACGTATACCAGCTATGAATGCTCCGATTAAATTTGATGTCATGGAAGGACAAACTCTAGTTGTTAATGAATTTAACTTACGCTTAAAGCGTAGTAGACAAGTAAGTTCCAAAGATAAGAGATCCTCGAAAAGAAAAAGGAGCTATATTTTATGATGGTCTGATCGAAGAATCAATAATTATAAAAATCTCTGGAAGAGATTAAATGGTCTCCAACAGAGATATTTACATGACTCAGGTACCTGACAATAAAGAGATCTCAATAAATTATGTCATGTCTGACAATAAATGGAACTGAAATTAAATCGACGTCGTTAATATATTTGCATGCAATATAGTACTAGAGATTTTATTTGATGATGTGGATCATGAATCATTGTTAATTGGACAAAGAAATGATTGACCAACATGAAAGAGGCAATTGAGGCGAAACTAAAATCTCTTTTCAAAAAGAGAAGTATTTGGGCCTACAGCTCGTACATTGAAATATGTAAAGCTCGTAGATATAAACGAGCCTTTGTGAGAAAGAGAAGTTAAAAGGGGAAATCATGAGATATAAGCTCATTTGGTTGCACAAGGATTCTCACAAAGATATGAAATTGAATGAGGAAAATATATTCCTCGGTGGTGGATGCAATTACTTTTAGATATTCTGGCAATAAATGAAATGACTTAGTTTCTTCTAATGAATGTTGTTACATCTTATTTGTGTGAGCCTCTTGATAAAAATATTTACATGAAACTTCTAAAAGGATTTAGACTGCCAAAAGCAGTTAATTCAAGTTCTCGAGAATATTATTCAACCATATTAAATATCTCGCTTATGGATTGAAAGATTTAGGCATATTTGATATAATCGCATCATTGAATACTTATTAGCATAATGCTATATGAATTGTTTAATTTCCCCGAGCATTTTGATTAAGTGGATTAGTTCTGAACTTTTATTGTTGTCGCTGATTTGAATATAGTTGAGACTCGTGAAGAGATCTCCTCAAATCCTTGTGCATCAATCGACATACGGAAAAATGTTGAAAGAGACTTTATATAAATAATGCATATTCATTGATCACCCTTATGGTTATTAGGTCTCTTAGTGTAAACAAAGATTCTTTCTGCCTCAAGAAAAGGATAATGATATTCTTGGTCTAAAAACATAATATATAAATTATTTGATCTGGAAGCATCGTATCTTAGCTGATCCAGAAATATTATTTAAGTGCTACGAGATCATTACCTTTAAATAATTGTTATGCACGAGGCAAAGCCAATATGGGGTTGGCTAAACATATCCTGAAGATAAGTGAATGTTTTTCACAAGATAAGATGCAAGCTATCTTGTAAAGAGATAATACAAAATTTATATCTCAAGGTGGATATATCAAATATGATAAAACGAAACATATTTCTTCAAGTTTCGTCCCTCATGATTTTTAGATGAATATTATTCAATGGATCATTTCAAGCAATGATTTGGAAGATTTATCCACTAGTGTATGATCTACTTCAACATTTGAAGTTTATATTCAATATTGAATTATGAAGATTCAAAGATCTTATGTGATATTTTTATGAGGGGGAGTAAATACGCGTTGCACTATTTTTCCCTTAACCGAGGTTTTGTCCCAATGATTTTTCCTGGTAAGGTTTTTAATGAGGCAACATGTTATGCGTATCAAAGATGTGTGTACTCTTTTTCCTTCACTAAGAAATTTTTTTCCCACAGGGTTTTTATCTTAGTAAGGTTTTAACGAGACACATTATCTTCATGGTTATCCAAGGGGGAGTCTTATGAATATATTTATTTATAGTGGATATCCATATATTAAGTTAAAGTTTAATGGGCTTTATTATTAGGCTTTAATACCCATTGAAATTAGGGTTTTCATCTTATGCCTATAAATATAGACTTTTGGCCAAAGCTTTGTACACAACTCTACTTTAAGAATATAATAAAAGTATCTCTTTTGTCTCTCATCTTTATTCTCCTATTTTATTCTTGTTCTTTACTAAATTAATGAAACTTTATTCAATTTGATAAAATATTTATCAGGTTTGTTTGTCAGTGGTCTAAAAATGGACCACTAAGTTATAACATCAATAAAACAAGTAAAGAACCATGGCAATGACACATATGAGGCCAAAACTATCATTCTTCAACAAAAAAAAGCTTCTAAAGTCCTTTTATAGACCAAGCCAACTTTTTTTCTCACACGATGTGGGATGAGCCTTCTCCAACAATATTTAATTTCGAAACAAATAGATAAAATTATAAACGATGAAAAAATGAAATATGTTGACTTGTATCTTAAAGTGACAGGGAAAAAAAAACTATTCTTTTCTTTTCATGACACTTTAAAAACGTCGAGTCGGTAAAATAACACTCTTTTACTTGAAAATTAAATGTACATGGACTAAATTGCTCACTTTTCATAGTATAAGGATTGATTTACTCTTCGGTCTATAATACAGGGACTCACTTCTTACTCCACTTGCTAGTAGTGTGTTTCCCAAGTCTCTTTGTTTCTAGTCTAATTGTTTAACTACATCTCCAAAATATGACAGTTCCTAACAAAATCATTGGAGTAGTTGACATACTTGGTCCAAAATGTCCGAAGATGCTCGAAGCCGATCGGCAACCACGGTTTTAACTGGCCGTTGTAATGAATAACGGCGGCCTTTTTCACGTTCTCGACGTTGGTCTTTCTTTGATAGCCTAAGCCAAGCATATGCCATGATGAATCAATGGGATGAATGTGGCCTTTAAATGCTATTAAAAAAGGTGATAGAGTTCCAAGCTTCCACATTGTCAAATTCGACATCAGATTCTGCAGAAAATCAAATGTTGTTTACCGATAAGTTCGAATCGATTCGAGAACTGTAAAGAAAAGTGGTATCTGATATGTTACCTCTTTAAACCAGCGATGATACGTTTCCGTTATCTTCGTCTTCCTCCACGCACGAAGATCGAATACATTCATGCCATAACCCCATGCACATTCAGTAGGATCTAAATGCTTAGCTATAATGGGGTGGGAAAAATTGAAGTAGTTTTTGAAACGTTTGGACATCACCCCTTCACCTCCACCTCGACAAGTTTCGACAGCTCCGTTAACTTTTCCGTGTAGATCGATCTCCCAAAGCGGAGACAAATCCTTTTGAATTACAACATCGTCGTCTAAAAATATCACTTTGTCGAGGTCCGGAAAGAGCTGTTCGAAACACATAATCAGAGCATATATTTGGAAGGAAAAAAGAATGTGTAACAACTAAAACTGTTCTATAGATAACTAATTACCTCGGGTAAATATATTCGAAGATGGTTGAGCAAGGATATGTACTTTGGACTTCGAGCTTGCAACGTAAAAGCGAACTTTCGAGCACTCGTATCGAAGAGATTCGCCTCTGCAATACGGCTGCCATGGTAGAAATTTTTGATGTCTTTATGATTCTCTACGTCTTCAAGCAACGGAACATTCTCTCTAGTCAACCAATCGAATTGATGAACACCTTTCACTTCAACTATGGCAGGGGATACAAGGTTTAATGCAAACCAAGCATGCATACCAGCATATGTTTTCTTGTCTGTGATGATGTGGAAGACAACCTTGTCGGGTCGTAGCGATGACTCTGTAGCGGAAGCAACAACTACCGAGGCAGCCAATATGTTGTCTGTTGACAGGATAAAGTGGTGGTAAGACTTGTTAGAAACCACAGGGAGAAGCTCAGGAGTAGGCAATTGTCGACGTGCTTGAGCATTGGAAGAATACTCGTTAGTTAAACGCAGAGAAAGACAATGGATTCCTCTGGTGATGGAACTTGCTGCAAAGTGTTTGTTCAGCAACTCCGAAAATTTAGACTCCCTGATTTCTCTTTCGAATTTCTCCACCTGTGAACAGAACATGAACACTGATTAGGAAGTAAACCAGACTCACAGTAACTGAGAAACATTAAAATCCGTATTTAGTTTACGTAACATAACGCAATACCATTGCTCTTAACACGAATGCAAAGGTCTTTGCATCATACTGGTTGTTGTTCATTTCGGAAACAAGTTGACGAAATGAATCCGGAAGCTTTAGACCTTCTGGGATTTCCTCTCTGTTTACTTGATTGAGGGTCTTATACAATTCCCTAACTAGTCTCTGTTAACCATCACCGGCGACGCAACAAGAATCAATTCACCATAAGACAAGTCCAGAATACATTTTACAGTATCTAGAGAATATGATACTTACTCCCGAATCATCGACTCTCCCAAGAAGCCTCGGACCTAACCGTCGACCTAAACAATCTGCGCAGGATTGAACAACAAGAAAAACAAAAATTCATGGACTCAACAAAAACATATCAAACGAGTTAAGGGCCAACACCAACACACATTATATTGTCATTAGGGGCTAAGGCAATAATTTAAGCTAATTTGCATCAGCCACAAACTGGATCAAAACTGAATCAAATTTGGCATTACAATATCAAGAGATTCAAATGAAAACCAAAAACATACATTAAAAAGTGAGAATGAGGATGACTAAGATTCCAAGAAATGTCTATAATGAAACTAATATCAAAATGTAAGATGGACAGAGGAATGCTAGAGGGTAGTCGCAGTGTCGCACCCCTTAAAAATTTTAAACTCCCATATAATTTAGGTATTTTCTTTATATTTTTTATATATAATCTAAGTTCGCACCTCTAAATTTCTAGTATAACCTTCTAATGGTTCACACTCTTCTGACATACAATCATGCCTATGTCCCTAACTAGGACTAAATGCATAACAAAGGGAATTGAGATCACATCCAATGAAGGTATTGTAGAAAAAACTATAAAGAAAAGCAAGATCATATAGGAAATTAAAAAGGGTACCAAATGAGGAGCACTTGTCGACACCTTCAAGAGTAAAGAGGGCGGTAAGAATGAAGATAAAAGGCAAGAAGAAAGCAAGGATCAGAATGGTACGGAAAAGTGTCCTATACGAAATGTGTGTAGCAGCCACCGTGATCTTCATCAAGTCAATAAACACATTGTTATTTGATATGGTTATGAGTCTCATGCTAAGCGAGACGTGAAGCTGCATCCTTGTATATGCAGCCCAACTACAGCTAAACAAGTCTTCTCCACCGTCTCCAAAACACCACCACCTTCCTTATAGTAATTCTCAAAATAATCAATGGTGACAACTCCACAATCTCTCTCTATGCTCTTTGCTACACTCAGTTCGACCCCCACGACCATCGAATCCAGCCTTTTTCTAAAACTTTCCTTCCTGTTAGTCTTTCTAACAAACACCTCCGCTGCATTGGGTGTTTCACAATCACCAAAAACATAGGTTTTCTTCTCCTTCTTCCCCCATTTTTGGATCAAAAATTCAGACTTTGGACGGTTTGGAAATCTGGGTGGTGATTCTTTAAGCTTTAGCTTTGGTGTTTTAGCCCTCCAATGGATCAAAAGTCGAAATAAAAAGAGGGAAGAAAAGAAGAGAACTTGATTTTTTTTTCAGTTAAGAATTATTTCATGTTGGGTTCTGATTTCTTTTAGAATAAAGAACATAAATTGATTGATCTTTAACGACATACAAAGAGATGAACTTGATTTGGATTTGGATTTTTAAGAGTCAAAAAATGTATGAAGGTGAAAGAAAGGTGGATGGGAGAGGCTAACCATTAATAGAGTGAGATGTTTTCTCCTAGTTTTAAGGGCAAACACTTGCTTTGTATGTGGATGTTACTTCGTGTGTGTTTTAGTTTTAAAACCAAAACGTAGAAGAAAAAAAAATAGTATAAATTATATAAATGATGACTGAATTTTTAAAATAAATTTATTTTAATTATTATATATTTAAAATGTTTAATAAAATTATTTAACTTTTAGTTTATATTCAAAAAAATTATTTAATATTTAGTTCATATTTAATACGATCATAAAAATAAAAATTATTACAAGTAACACTCAACTTTCTTATTATTTTTATTTTAGTCATAAAATTTTAAATTTTTTTAATTTAGTAATTTAGTTTTTGAATTATTCATATTTTGACAATTCTCAAATGATATGGTTATACAAATTAAAAAATTCGATTAAACTTTTAAAAAATTTAGAGAATATTTTTTTAATTTTCTTATTAAATCGATCATATTATCATATTTCATATTTTAATAAGTAAAAGATTAATTGAACCTAATTTTGATTTGACTATAATTCATAATTTTAAGAAAACTTAATTAAATGATCTTGTCTATTATATATAATATTTTTGAATTCTATGTATTAAAATATTTTATAGTCTAATAATTTTGTATTCTTCTGATTTTCTTAAAAAAATGTTGTCTATGGGTTGAACATTTAAATTTTTTTGGGGTCGGATCAAGGTCAGATTTAGGGTTAAAAATATCTTACCCAACTCAACATGTTTATATATATTTAATATACTTTTATATATTATATTTAATGTTGTAATCACTAATTTTATCCGGGTTTATGCTCGAATTAAATCAATCCACATCCCTTTTTAATACCCAAATCACCTTAACTTACCCTAATTTTATCACTTATTTTATAATTATTATTATCCTTACTATCTCTTAATTAAAACCAAAAATCCAAAAATATATAAATATATGATATAAATAAAAACATTTTATTAGAGCCCACTTTTATAAGCCCAAACCATAAATAAATTTGACCTATTAAATATAATTTTATAATATAAAAAATATAATAAAAATCCCTATTTGGTGCCCAAGGTCTTGTCTTTAATTGATTATTATTTTTAAAGGGATAAACCTAAAATACCCTTTATCATATTATAGATACCCTTATATATTAAAACCTAAACCTATTTTATTCCCATATGTTACCCTTTACCCTAACTATATATATAACATTTACCCTAAAAATAGAGGACCACCTAACCATATTTTTTTCACAGCGGCATGACTCACTGCCAAATCCATTTTCCATTTCCACTGCTTCTGCCGAAACCAAATTTCAATTTTCATTTCCATTTCCATTTTCCATTTCCATTTGTAAGTTGGTAGCCTCCATTATTTATATTTTTATTCTCATTGAATCACTTCACCCATTCGGTCGGTTATTTTTCAAGTTATGCCCTAATCTAATCATTACTTTTACCGTTTAGTTTAATTTGTAGATTGATTTTAATCGAGCATATTTAGATGTATATAGTTCTTTTTGAAATATTTATTGTGTATTCCATTCTTATGGTTCAATGAAAATATGAATATTTTTATTGGTATCTTTTATTGTTTTTTTTTATTTGTTTAATATATGTTTTGTTTTGTTTATTTATATATGTTATTTGTTTGTTTCGTTGGTCTATTTATTTTAATCTTTGTTATCATGTGTTGTATAATATTCTTAGGTGTTTATGTACCTTTTTACTCGTGATATTTATTTATTTATTTTTGTTAATGTTGTTACATGCTTTGTATATATGCCATGTTATGGGTTTAGTTCATATGCTTTGTTAGGGTTGTGTAAATGACAATGTTTATGTATATTTATATTATTTTAGCATGGTGGCATGTCTCTTATCTTATTAGTATCTCTTTTAATTATATTGTTTGGTTTGTATTATGTCTCTTTAATTATCACTATGTGTCATATGCTATTTTGTCTTTATATTTGTTGTCTTTACAATTATGCCTTTTATTTTGCTTACATCACACCTTGCTAATTAACAAGCCTAATTAAATACGTATTTACTCGGTCGTAACGGGCCCGTGTTCCAACGCATTGGTCGCGGTGTGTACGTTGCCTTCGAATAAAGACACGGTAAAAATAAAATTGAATTCGAATACTTCAACAAACTGTAATTTAAATATCACTTTAATCCGGAAAATTCAAAATTAATTAAGTGGTAATTTAATAAAGGTGCCAATTTTGGGCGGTTTTAAACTCTAAACCCGTTTTTAACCGTAATCGACTCTCGAACCTAAATCATTTCGAGTCTCTGGTTTTTACGGTGTCCGGCCTACCAAAGTGGCCGGTGGCGACTCCACCTTTTTTTAAAAAATTCCTAATTTTAAAATTTTTCTTTTCAATCTAAAATTCCTTTTTTTAATCTCAAATCCCTAATTTCAACTTTCCAATTCCTATTTTTTTAAAGAACCCTAGATTTTAAATTTCTTTCAACATTTCAAAATTTCCAATTTTTGTACACAATTTAAAAACCTAATTTTTAAATCCTAATTTTCTAAATTTCCCCAAAATTTTATTTCAAACCCAAATCCCTAAATTCCACTTTTCAAGCCCTAATTTTAATTCCACTAGTGACCCTTTTTTTCCCTTTCTTACTACACACACCATATTATTATTTTTAAGCGATTTTATAAGGGTCGCTACAAATGTTTTTATTATTTTTTTAGATCAAAACGTCTTGTCAAGTTTTTAATTAAAATAACAGAGACAAATTCAGGTTAGATTATATTTTTTGTTATGTCGAGTCAGATCAAAATAGTATATATTAAAAATTGAGTAGGAAAAAGTTTGGAATATTAATTTATTTTTCGAATCAGAATCAAAACAGACAAAAACCCATCCCGTTATCATCCCTAACAGAAGGCCACCGTTATTTTGATTATAAATTATTTTCTTTTATTAAATATATTTTCTAATATTTCCATCGTTATTTTGATCGTTTAAAACATGTAATATTATTCGCATGCAAAAGCAGTGAATTAAAATTAGTTAATTAAATATATATATACATACATATATATATATATATATATATAAACGTGTTCTTATTCAATTTTTTCTATTGAACTTGTAGATGTTCATTTATTACAACCATGTTGTCCTTGCATGGGATTTAAAACATGGAAAATAGGATAACAAAGAGAGCAGTTTATTAGCAGGCCTTTCAAGGCAAAAGGGCAGGCTCCCAGAGTTGAACAAGTCTCCGGCAAACTACGGCAATTCCACTGGCTTTATGTTCCAAATGTCCCGGGCGTATTCATGAATCGTCCGGTCACTGCTGAAGTTGTACGAACCGGCCGTGTTCATGATCGACATCCTTGTCCATCGCTGCCGGCAAGCACGGTTACGAAATATTAGAAACACGATATTTGTAATGGAAGTAAGGGTGTGAAAAGAGAAAGGTTACTCACTTTCTGGTCTTTATATGCTTCATCCACTTTGGCTTGGCAGTCTATGTAGCTAGGGAAGTCTTTGCCTACAAGGAAATAGTCTGCGCGACCGAAGCCTTCGTTTCCTTCTAATGATCCCAACAGTTCGTCATAGCTCGAGGAACTGAATACTCCGCTTCTGATAAACTTCTTCACTTCTTCAAACCGAGGATCCGGGACAAACTGTCGTAAGATGTGTCGATTACGTCATTGAAGAGAGAAAAAACACGAAGGGAGAAAGGATAACCGGTAATCTGTGACCAAGCAAAGCATACCTTCCCCTCAGCTCTTTCTTTCCGAAGTCCTGCAATCTCGTTAGCTCTAGCCCCGAAGAGGAAAAAGTTGTCTTCTCCGACCTCTTCTCGTATTTCGACATTTGCACCATCCAAGGTCCCAATCAGAATGCAACCGTTCATCGCAAACTTCATATTGCTGGTTCCACTTGCCTCCATCCCGGCGGTACTGCATCAAAGGAAAATAACATAAAAGAACAGATAGAAATCCGGATGCCCCAATGTCAACTCTGCGATCAAGTTGCGATATATGTCTCGGATACTTCAACAATGAATAAAACCGAAGTATACAATCATGTAAAGAATTATTCGTACAATGAATAAACCGAAATACCTGATATGTTGGGATAGCTCACTTGCAGGGATAAGCAATTCAGCCACGCTCACGTTGTAATCAGGAACAAAAATAACCTAACATCAGAGCATAATAAGACATTAGGTCCAACCGGTGAAATCAAGGAAATCGAGTAAAATATTAATACAACAATTTCACAGAATGGAGAATTTTCGATGATCTTGAGAAAGAACACGGTATTAGGTTCATGATATTTTGCAGTCAAGATGTACCTTCAATAAATCACCAATATCAGGATCATGATTAACTGTAGCCCCAACATCAGTAATGAATTTCACGATTCTCTTGGCTTGAACATAAGTGGCAAATGCTTTTCCCCCGAATATGCAAACACGTGGAACGAACTTTTTCTTTCTTTCTGAAGCACTCATTTCCTTCATCATCTTGTACCGGTAAACAATACCCAAAATGTTCAGCAGCTGGCGCTTATATTCATGAATGCGTTTGACCTGAAATTCAATAGATTATGTACTCTTCGCTTACATGATAACTGTTTTAACATATCCGGTGATATGTACAGCTCTAGGAGAGCACGGTTGATGAAAAATTACCTGGATGTCGAACATTGAATCAGGGCTTACTACATAGCCTGTCCTTTCTTTGATGAGGGATGCAACCTTTAACTTGTTGCTCCTTTTTGCGTCCCTCCACTGGGCTTGAAGATCCTCATTATCCGCAAACTACGAGCACACGCCACAACACTGATTAGGGTCTTTAGGAATAACCAAAAGATTCAAACGTTTTCTCATATGTCAATTCATTTGAACTAACCAATAGGAAATGCACATTTTTCATTTTTATAGACAGACAGACACACAGACATGCTCGATATCTATAAGATCCCTAGAGGGTAGCTATTTCATGAAATAACACCAGTGCTTAAATTTCATAAGCGATGCCTAATCCGTGAAATAACAACAAATATTAGGTGTGTACAGAATCGGGAAGGGAAATGGGACTAGATTCTACAAGACAACCAGGAAGGTTTTTCTTGAGAAAGAAATATTTTAGAAGGTATGTCCAATGTTGCTACTTACTCGCTGGTTTGTTGCTCATAAAATTTGCTGACACTATCATCACTGGTCATTCACAGGGTGTAAATAAATTCCACTTCTATGAAACATGCAAAACTATAGTACGAGAAGTTTTACAAGAAAAAGAAAGGCCTCACATATGGCAGATTACCTTTCTAAGTTCAGACAACTTTTCGGTATTTAAAACCCAATCTTCTGAGCCTGTCCAGCTCGTTATAATTTTACTCAAGTCTGGATTGCAGAAACGGATCCATCTTCTTGGTGTGACCCCATTTGTTTTATTTTGAAATTTCTCAGGCCACAACTGCAAATTTGAGCACAGAGATCAATACTAGAATCATTTTCCTGCAAAAACTAAAGAAAGAGGTTATAAATTGCATTTACCTGAAAAAAATCATTAAAAACCTCGTCTTTTACTATCTCGCTATGTATCGCAGCAACTCCATTCACTGCATGACCACCTACGACACACAGGTTAGCCATGCGAACCAACTTAGGGGGCTCTGGTACGGGTTCTGGCATCTTCTTTTTCTTCCCTTGAATGGCTTCCTTTACAGATTTGCTTTTTCCCTTGGCAGGCTCAGATTCTTCTTCCTCTTCTTCTTCCTCTTCAGATTCACTCGATTCATCGGTGGAAACAGCAACAGGACTTGCCTTGGGTTTAACTAGTAAATCAGAGAATGCAGCTGGCAGCTCAACATTTTCTAAAATCCTCATTTGCTTCAGCTTCTTTTCGAGTAAGTTAGAATCAGCTTTACCATATTCTGAGACTATGGTACGGATTAGCTGCAAATGGTATAAATTGGAAGCAAATTAGAATAGGAATTCCAAAAAAAATGGAGGTTTTGTCTTATTTATGTGTTCCATCTGACCTCCTCATCGATCATTTCTATAATCTCCACGTGTCGAGGCAGCAACTTCTGCATAAGTTCTAAACTCCATTTCTCCAAAGCCTCAGGTAGAACGGTATGGTTAGTGTAAGCCACGGTTCTGAAAAAAGGCATTACTGTGAATATAGAGTATGACTTGAGCTTCTTTATAACCTCTAGCAGCAAATATATTTGAAAAGGAAAAATGAAGCATCTGTCCTGCATAAAGTTAAAAAAGCAAGATTTAAGACTTATGAGTACCTTTGGGTGATATTCCAGGCCTCCTTCCAGCTTAAACCTTTCACATCGATCAAAATTCTCATCAGCTCCGGAATGCAAAGAGTGGGGTGAGTATCATTCATTTGCACAGCAACCTTTTCGGGAAATTCATCCCATTTGATCTTCGTTCCTGATCTTCTCTCGAAACGTGCAATGATATCTTGTAGAGAAGCTGAGCACAGGGTATATTGTTGCTTTAAACGAAGGGTTTTTCCTTCAAGTGATTCATCTCCAGGGTAGAGAACATAGCAGATCTGACAGTCAAATATATATTATAAGTCAGCCTCACCACACTCAGATCAACACTGTGCATGAAAAATCAACACTAAAATTGACAAACATTAACTAAATGAGATTATGTGCATAAATGATGCAGAGACAAATCAGAATACAGTTAAAATTTCTTGATATTCCTGAAAGAGGACAACTGCATAACAATCGTGCAAAACAGTTGACTTGTATATTCTGTTTAAGACCAATAACAAATTAACCATTCTAGAAATTTGTATTACTATAGTGTAAAGAACATTGGCTCAAGCTCTCCACCAAGCATAACTTCAGGAAGTCAGATTTTCTGATGAAACTATGAACATATGTGCCAAAAAATATCTCGACTTATGAAGAGCTAAAAAATATATTGTCAGAAGCAAATACAGATAATGAAAAGAAATAAGAACAGACCTTTTCAGCGTTATATAGGGCCTCAGCTGCTTGGGTATGTTTTCCGGAGTTAAACACAGATAGATCAAAGTCTCCTGCTGGAGCTTTTGTTGACCAGAGTCTTAGGCTGATCGTGGTTTTAGTTTCATAACCTGGTATTGGGACATCGTAAGCAACAGCCTTTATATCCTCTCCTCCAATCCAGTGTTTCTTTCCATCTGAATCCGTAAGAACCTTGCCATAAAACTTGATAGGATATGTGACATCATTTCTCACAATTTCCCAAGGATTGCTCATCTAAAAGAGAAGCCATAATCAAGACAAAGATAAAAAAGTTGGCCAGTTCAGAGAGGAAAAAAATATCAGTATCCATTATGCAAATGTAATATGGACAAGTGTACATTTATTTCTATAATGATTGCTTCAAAAGAGAAATAATAAACAAAGAGCAAATATACCTCAAGCCAATCTTCAGCAACTTCTTCCTGCCCATCTTTTGTAATACGCTGCTTAAATAAGCCATACTTATATCTAAGCCCATAACCCCACGCCGGATAATTTAATGTTGCCAAAGAATCCAAAAAGCAGGAGGCAAGTCGGCCAAGGCCTCCATTCCCAAGGGCAGCATCAGGCTCCTATAAATCAACCAAAGAATTTAGCTATCATGACATAATAATGTGAAAGCAATCATATAAACACCCTCGCTGTTTTTCTTTCTAACAGAGACACAAAATAAATCAGAAAGGGCAGATTTTTAGAAAGATTGAAAGAACCAAAGGAAAAAAAATTCTACATTTCTACAATGACACTATGATAGCTAGCGGGTAAAGGATTCAAATGATAGCCAGTTGCGTTTATAAAACAGAAAATTATCAAAAACTAAGCTAATCAATATAGTTCGATTCAAAGATAAACACCTATAAGTGCTGTAACTTGTAAATTGCAAAAAAAAAAAAACTTATACACCAACAAACCTGGGTAGCTATTTTTTCTAGGTTGTGTCCAAGCTTGCTCAAAGCATCTGCATAAGCCCCAGTAAGTCCTAAATTCCCAACTGCATTCAACAGTGCCCGACCCTATAAAAGGAAATAAAAAAGGCTGAAATAGTAACACCTTCAAAAATGATTTACAAAACTCAAGAATTGAACATCGAACAAGTGCACACACCTGTAGAAATTCCATTGACAAATAGTAAGCCTGCTTTACATTCAATCTTTCATAGTAATCATATGTAGCATTCCAGTTTATAATGAGAGCGTCACGAATGCTTTGTGCAGTTGCAAAGAAAGCCTTTGGAGGCTCAAACTTCTCAGGGGAAAACAATGGGGTGAACTCGGCATGGTATTGTATACTAGAGGCAATAGATGAAGCATCTGGGGGAAAATGAGGATGACTGCCGGGAGATTCTGCATCAAATGAAAAAGAATAAAAGTTAAATATGAAAAGGAAATAATATATATAGTATCCATGTTCTCCGACTGCAACCGTTATGTCCGCAATAACGGCTATGCCGACTGCAACAACATTTATTATGTAAACAACCACAATAACGGGAACTTGATCGAAAATGATGCGACCACAACCGCTAATATGGGTATGTGCATATATATATATATATATATATATATATATATATATATATATATACATACATATAATTATCACATACAAAATCCACAAGTTTCCAATTAACCAGACAAATTAACATTAATCATAAGAAAATTTGAAAAATGACAGTGAAAACAGAGCTCTGCATTTGTGTAAAGAGATTACAGGAGGAGATCGAACCTTCTTGCTGAGTTAGCGGATCTTTGACCTTCTGTTGGTGCTCACTTGACACATTCCTCACCGAGAACGACCTCCTCATCGGCCTAAGCTGCCACTTCCTCATCAGCATCAGCCGATCCGCTTTGATTCCCCTTCTACCTCCGCCACCATTTCTCTCACGGCCGAAGTCGGCGAATTTCGCCAGCGCATTGCAACCGGAAACCGCTTCCGTCCCACTCGGCATCGCATAGTATCGCCACGTAGCCATCTGGCTTTTCAACTTTTATGTAAACTGGAAGAGATCACAGTTCGCTAATTTCAAGTGTTTAGTACAGAAAATGACCGATTCACGAGAATTATATAATGCGCATGGAGTTCTGATCACCTGCTATTCAAATCATTTCTATTTTCACTTGCTTTCCACCTGGAGACATTTCACTGGACCACGTGGAAAATAATTTTACCGTTTATGTAACAGCTTGTGGAGTTCCGGTCAAGTAAAACCGTACTCTTTTTTCTCGCTTCCTCACCGTACACCTGGCTCTCTATGATTTGGTTCGTTTAGGATTCGATGACGTGGCTTGATCTGATTAGTGGAGTTTAAGTTTCTATTTTGGGTAACGGAAGGAGAGGATCTTATTTTGAATATGAGATATTTTTACATTTTCTTCCATGGGAAAAGGACAAAAGCAACATCAACTATGTAGCTCGGCGACGTCCACTTGTCAGCATTTGATTGGAGTTTGCGGATCCAGTCAAGATAATTATAGAGTGAGATTATGTGTATTATGTTTATGTACACCCGAGAATGAACGGTGGAGATTTAAAGAGGATAACGACAGGCATTTTCAATGAATCAATCAATTATTCTCTGAACCAAATCCATCAATCAATCATGGTATAAATTATTTGTTTCATTAAATTTTTTAAATAGCTCAAACTATAATTTTATTTTATATAAAAATTTAAAATATTTATAGATATTTTTTGGGTGAATTGGAAAATTTACTTCAATATTGAATATGGAAAAAAGATTTTTCAAACCATTGAACATGGATTTTTATTTTTAGAAATATTAAAGAAAGAATAGTAAAATTGAAGTCGAATCTTTTAGATACTGATTTCTAATAATACGATAAAAAATCGACAGTAGTAAGTGTCCTCTTTGATTAAAAAAATTCTAACAGTACTTATTTATTTTGTGTTGTTCAAAGACGATACCTCTTACTGTCGTTTTTTCTTACAGCATTGTTAGAAGTCAACATCTAAAAAATCCGACTTCAACTTCACTGTTCCTTCTTTAATATTTCTAAAAATAAAAACATATATTCAATGGTTTTAAAAAAAATTTTCCGTGTTCAATATTATCGTAAATTTTTCGAGTTAATTAGATGGGCTTTTTTCTATATTTTCTTAATATAGAACTAAAATTATAATAAAAATTATAAAAATTTTGATATCTAATTTTTTTATATACTAAAATTCTTATTTTTTAAAAAAATCATACTAAAGTTTTCACTTCAAAATTTTTAAATTTTTTATAAAAAAATCTATATATACCAAAATTTTAATACTTGATACAAAATTCTTACAATTTCTATAATAAATTCGATTTCATATCATTTTAACAAATTTCACCTTAGAATTTTCCTATATCTATTTTTTTCATTATTATATTAGGTATTTGATCGTTAATCATATAAAATAATTTTATTAACCAATTAAAATATGACATTGCTTTGATTTTATTTTTTTTTAACTTTTATCCCCTTCAACTTATTTTTTTTCAAAAAATCTTCAATTTCCAAAAATTTTTATAAAATAATCCCCAAACTCCAAATATGCTTAAAACCCTGATCTCAACCCACATTATCTATAACACCTTAATCTCGATCCAGATTCGGAGCATTATATTTAAATCACCGAAATCCGATCCAACAAAATTTTCATTTTAAAACCTTAGATTTAGCCATTAATAAAATATCAAATCATTTACAAATCCATGTTCACAAGCCAGCCAGTGGCTGTTTGGCAAAAAAATGCTGGGAAAATGTCTGTTTAAGTTGCTAAATGCAACAAAAAACAGAGACTTTGTATATACACAAACAGTAATTGCTCTGGACATTATGGTTGATAGCTTTCTTGGAGGTCATGGTGACCTCCGAGACGGAACAACGCCGTTACGGCAAAGAAAATGACCTCTGCCGGTTAACCAAGTTAACTAGGAACTCTTCATTTCCATGTTCGAATTATATGTCAAACACATACCAACATATACTTTAAGGAAAAAGAACATTTTTCTGGTCGAGCGATAAAAGCACCGTAAAGAAAACGACCTCTGCCAGTTAACCAGGTTAACTAGGAACTCTTCATTTCCATGTTCGAATATATGTCAAACACATACCAACATATACTTTAAGGAAAAAGAACAATTTTCCGGTCGAGCAATAACAACACCGTAAAGAAAACGACCTCTGCCAGTTAACCAGGTTAACTAGGAACTCTTCATTCCCATGTTCAAATATATGTCAAACACATACCAACATATACTTTAAGAAAAAAGAACATTTTTCCGGTCGAGCGATAACAACACCGTAAAGAAAACCTCTGCCAGTTAACCAGGTTAACTAGGAACTCTTCATTTCCATGTTCGAATTATATTTCAAACACATACCAACATATACTTTAAGAAAAAAGAACATTTTTCCGGTCGAGCGATAACAACACCGTAAAGAAAACTTCTGCCAGTTAACCAGGTTAACTATGAACTCTTCATTTCCATGTTCGAATTATATTTCAAACAGATACCAACATATACTTTAAGGAAAAAGAACATATTTCCGGTCGAGCGATACGACCTCTGCCAGTTAACCAGGTTAACTAGGAACTCTTCATTTCCATGTTCGAATATATGTCAAACATATACCAGCATATACTTTAAAGAAAACGAAGAGTCCGGTTAACAGGCAGGTCATGAACACTAATGATGTACCATATAGCTCTAGGACTCTTCATTGACATCCATATTCGACACATGTTTAGACATGAGAGTACGAGGAACTAAACTAGAATCCACAGTACAATGAAGCCAGCACTCTATCCCACTAGTTTCACCGTGCGAGGCGAAGATATAGATATTAATGGACATGAAAAATTTACAGTGAGACAACAAACAAGGCAAAGAATAACAATCCAGATCAGCTAACATTCAACACTTAATCAAGTGCAAGTTACAGAAATAAGTCAAAAAAAGCCCTTTCAATGTGAGATAAATGCGATACCTGGGACTCTCGGAACACCTCCATGGGAGCAGTCTCACTGCCAATACGATCACAAACGTGGAAGTTGAACCGATCTACGAAACTATATTGAGAGCACCATCTTTCTTCTTCATCAAGTCAGCTTTAGATTCCATCTTCAATGGCAACGGAGCAGAAAACACAAAATCTCCACCTTGAGTCCGATAGTTCCCACCAATCTCAATCTTAGCCTGTTTGCTCAAGTTCTTCCTCGACCTCGAGTTCTTCTCTTG
This sequence comes from Abelmoschus esculentus, assembly GCA_035048815.1. Classification (NCBI taxonomy): domain Eukaryota; kingdom Viridiplantae; phylum Streptophyta; class Magnoliopsida; order Malvales; family Malvaceae; genus Abelmoschus; species Abelmoschus esculentus. The sequence continues at coordinate 1,024,842 of JAUCBN010000026.1, read as the reverse complement.
ATCACTGCAATGCAAAGACTCTCTGTCGTCCAAGTGCATCACCTCCAAATTCTCAACAACATCTTCACTTTCATCAAGAAGATTCTCTATTACATCTCCCTGATCATCACTCGAAACACACTCATCGGTCAAGCTACCGTCTCCACTCGAACCAACCCCATTTCCATTGCTAATAATCCTATAAACATTCCCATTCTCAGCAAACCTCACTGTTTTCTTCACCTTCGGTTGACTCCCTTCACCAATGCCTTGATGAAAACCCTCAAGCTCAACACCATTTCCAGAAAACTTCTCAAGCTTTTCAACTCTATCTCTCAATTTATCCATTAATTCTCCATCATTAGACCTCAACACCCTAGATTTATTACCATTTCTCAAAACCCTAATATTTTTTGCATTCTTATACAGGAGCTTATGCCTTTTCAAAGCCAACACATCAATATATTCCAAAAACTGAATCAAATCTCTACTAACTGACCTTTTCCCATCTCTAATCATTGGATCACCACCCTATAAAAAACACCCATTTTTCAAAATCCAGAAGACAAAAAATAAAACAGCCAACCAAGATGTTTGATATACCTGGAAAGAGTCAAGTTTGAGAAGCAAGTCCATGGCTTTTTGAGAAACAACTTGGGGGTCAAAATGGGTTTGACTGGAAACTGAGAGCTTGAGAGAATTTAGACTTGATTTGATAAAGGCGAGATCTTTGAGCTGTCTAAGTGTTCTTGATCTATGAACCAGGAAAGCTCTGAAATGGGTTTGGATCACACGAACAGCTGCATCTTTGAGTGTAAACGAAGGGTGGGAATAGCAATTTGAGGCTCTGGAAAAGCTGAGGAGTGATGATTCAAGAGCATTGATGCGGCTCACAAGTGAAGAGATGAGAAAGTTGGGTTCTTGTTGTTGGTGATGAAAGTACTGGTTTTTAGTGGCAAAGTGTTGATCTTGGAAGGGTTTTAGAAGATGGGTTTGGTTTAGATTGGGGTTTTGTTGGGGTTGGAGAGAGGCAAGGGCTTGTAGGAGAGGTTCAGATTGTTGGGGATATGGAGGAGGTGGTGGTGGCCGGAAGCACTGGCTGCAAGAGCAGGTGGTGCAGCAGGTGGCAGTGGTGTGGTGGTGGTGGTGGTGGCAGGCCATGAGGGTTTGGAGAGGGCAGTGGCCTGTGGGGCTTGTTGGGATCGGAATATATGTGAGTTTGAGAGTGACCTGGAAATTTATGGCTAAGCATCCTATGATATTAGAGCTGGGCCATGCTATGACTATTATCTGCTCCCATCTTGGTCAATCATCTAATTTTTCTTTAATAAGAGTAATAAATGGGATTGGATTGGATTAAGGGAGTAAAAACTCCTTTTATGTTACGATTATAGTAGATATTCATATGTTAAGTTAAAGTTTAATGAGCTTTATTATTAGGGTTTAATATCCATTGGAATTATGGTTTTCATCTTATGCCTATAAATATAGACTTTTGGCCAAAGCTTTGTATACAACCCTATTTTGAGAATATAATAAAAGTCTCTCTCTTTTGTCTCTCATATTTATTCTTCTATTTTGTTCTTATTCTTTACTTTATTCGCAACATGTTATCAGCACGAGACTCTAACCAACGAAGATGTTTGTCGTTCAAATCTTGAAGGAGTTATTGAAAAGAATTTGTTACTGGCATAAATCAAAGATAAGTTATTCTCCCTCAATTATATTTTAATTATCAGTTATTTTTCTCTCTTGATCTTTGATTTGATTTTTAATTTATTAAAATCTTTAATTGTTTGGTATTTGTGTAGCGATAAAGTGGATCAAATACCGCAATTCTTGTCGATAAATCTTGAAAAAGATTTTAACAAGATATTGGTAACTAAATCTATCTTATATTCAAATTAGTGAAAAGTTCGGTATGTTTTATTTATTTAATTTGAGATTTCTTTTGTCTTTATTTATAACGAATATTTGTTTATTTTATTATGATGATGAAAGTTTATGTTTTAATCATGTTTTAAGTATTACATGATATTAGAACAAATATTGAAACTATAATTAATTAATATATTTTTTATGTTGGTTTAATCCGAGTATATTGACTGGACATCCCGTTCTGCGAGGCTACTGGTCTCAAAGGAGATTTTTTTAAAGGACCTTGTGGACTGGTTTAACAACGTCGCGTATAAAGATTAAATTTTTTGTTCCTTGTATATATTGTAAATATATTGGTCGATAAATTATTATTTAATAGTATGAATATTATAAAGTCTATATTTGCTTGAAAGCAATTTTTTTGGGATCGAAAAACTCGACTATAGACTTCTCCCAAGTTCAAGTTACGAAAAACGTCTTGATCAAAAAAAATTTATGGGAGGCATTCCCTGAAGTGAATGCACGCTAGATGATTATTCCATGCGATTATTTGATTTATGTCATTCCTTGAAGTGGATCAAGCATGATGTTTATTCAATGCAATTATACAAGCATGATGTTTATTCCATGTGGTTTTTGAATTTGTTTCATTCCTTGAAGTGAATGCAAACGTGATAATTCACTATATGGTTAGTGAATAAAACTCAATTATGTGACAGAGTATTATTGATGAGGATATGTTAGAAAAACATACTCCACTTTTCACACATTAATGTTGTCTTACAGACACAATATCCCCAAGAAGTGGAATTATAAAGATGACAAGAATGATAGAGATCATATTAAAATCTTTATGTTATCAATGCGATGGTACAAACCATTGAACTCGTATTTGTCAAACGCCGAAGTATTATGGACTTTATCCATAATCATGAATGATAAATTAAAGAAAATATAAATAGATTTTCTTTGAGGCGAAAATAATGATGTTATTGATCCAACTCAATTGGATATTGATAATTTTCTCATAATCCTTCAAGAGAATAATCCACCATTTATTTTATTTTCTTTAGATCTTTTATTTATTTTATTTTATGTTAATTTATTTTTATTTGTATTTATGTTAACTTACTTTATATATATTTATTTATTTTTTATGTTAATTTTTTTCTTAAAAGAATATGATTACTTCCGGAATAAAATATGCAATAATTTATGCTTAGCAGCAAGTGCAAGTACTCATACAATACTTAAGAATAAGAAATATTTTCTTATTTAAATACAAGGGAAATATGAGTACTATATCTCAAAGTACTAAAATATCAGTGTTTCGGAAGAGCTCTTGAGAGCTTATCTTTGATCCGATTTGATATGATGTGCTATTTTTTAAATATTTTTCCATTCCCCAAAGTGAATGGTACAGAGCACATATTTTTCATTTTCTGAAGTGAATAAAATAAAACACGCATTAAAAGGTGCATAATTATGCATATTTTCCCATTTTAAATGCAAGAGAATAATATGAGTACTATATTTGGAAGTGCTAATATCACAGAAAGCTCCGACTGAGCAAATATGTTATTTACCAAATGAGACTTTATCTCATATTTACAGTGCATTATGCTCGTTGAGCAAATATGTTATTGCCAAATGGAACTTTATTTCATATTTACAGTGCATTATACTCGTCAAAATCACAAAGAGATATTGAGTTTTAAAGATATTTATAGAAATATATTGAGAATATCAGTTAAAGGGATGATGACTATCTCAATATTACGAGTATAACTCAAGACAATAATGAAATTTTGGTAAAATTATATGCATTGTCATCCATATTGTACTACATAAGAATTAGTACAAATTGAAGCTCATGCTATTGTAAACTAGATGTTTACTGATTATTTTATTTGGCATGACCAGTTAGACCATCCTAGTTCAATTATGATGCGAAAAATTGTTGACACTTTCATGTGGTCATTTATTGAAAAACTAGGAGTTTCTTCAAGGTAATTTTTCTTGTGATACTTGCTATGTAACCCCCTCGACCCGGTCTAGACGCCATCCGACTCGAACGAGCTACACGGGGAATACCGAGGCTAATTCGGAGATTCGCCCCGATAAACAACCCTAAAAAATTATCATTTATCTTTTCTAAATGCTTTGATTAGATCCTACATGTTCATGCAAGGACTGAATTCAATTGCAGTGGAAACTAAAGAGAAACGAGTCCTAATTTAACCGAACAAGTTTTAGGGATCTAATTATAATTTCCAGAATTTTATACCCTGATTGTGAAATTAAAGTTGTCAATATTTAATTAAGTATTTTTATGCTTGCACATAAATTTTCATCTTAAAATAATATATACAAGTTATTTTATTGCATGCTCAAAGTTTAAGACTATTTTTAGCCTCCAAAGGTTCATGACATTCTTTATTTGTAAATTTATCTAAAAATACTTTAAGCACATATCATGGAATATTATCTAGATGCACTTCAACCTAGTTAACAACAATATATTCAACTCCAAAGAGTATGCTTCAACATCAACAATCTTATAAACACACGGAAGAACTACCTCAATATTCTCAACATGATTTCTAGATGTATTCCAACCTAAATAACATCATCATAGATTCAACTCATAAGTAGTCATGCTTCATTATCAACAATACTCAAATTCACACATAGGGATATCAATAACCAAAGTTCAAAATAACTATATTATAACTAAAGGAATATCAATGCGCAATTCAAGTCAAAGTCACGAGCTACCATCAACTTTGATATTTATCAAATAAGTATAAGCATATAACCATTTTAAGTCTCAAAAGCATAGACATTATTCACAATATGATAACCCATCCCCATTGCTCTCTCACTACTACTAATGTTGTAAAGACACACTTGAGCTTTCACTTGACAGTTACCTGGATCCTTGCTTCTCTTTGCTGCCTCCACATCAAATACTCTGCATTGCAAGGTAAACGAGAGGGTAAGCATAAGCTTAGTGAGTGAATAAAACAAGTATAAAAATATCTTGCAATGCAGTCCATATTAAACCAATTTCATCAATTTAAAAACATGTCATGCTCTTTATAAAACAAAATACACATGGATAACAACATCACTTTTAAAACTCAGTAAGTGTCATCAAACCATAGCTAACAATGTCATCATTAAATTTTACTAAAAACCATTTTGTAATCACATGCTTTACAAGCTAAAACACAAGTCTTACATGCTACTCACATAGCAATGCTTACACGTGCATCTTGATGCACAAAGCTCAAGTCTTACATGCTATCAACATAGCAATGCTCAAATCACATGCATACCAATGCATAAAACCTCGCATGCATAACACCATATGCAATCAAGTGAAAACCATGAAACTTACCTTTGAAAAATAAAAACATATATTGGTTCTAGTGATCCAATTTGTACTACTCTAAATCGTTAAGATAAACAGACAACCGCATGTTAGTACCACTCCTAGAGTATACGCATGTTGATACCACTCTCAACATGAATTATCTCACCTTGGTGTCTGGTGACAGTACCACTCCGATCAACCCGTATGTGACAGTACCACTCCCATCACATAGCATTGGAATAAAAGGCAAAATGCAACACACAAGGAATTTATACACGTGCGACTTTTGAATGTTTATAATGCACTTTAGACCCTATTGATCGATCAACTTATCCCATAAGGTTCATCACTTAACTAGCCAATATATTATCAAAAACCAATGCTCAATATTTAATTCGAAATAGAATTCAAATCACATGTATCCCACTTTTTACGCATCACTTGCAAAAACCGATAAAACCACTTTTATCTTATTTTTTAAAATAAAAACCGTGGGAACATTGAATGCATATAAAATCTCTTTAAAAACAATCTCATGAGCATTTATATACATGTATAATCACATATGCACAACACAACAAGAGCATGACAAATAACGTTGAAAAAACAAGGCATAATATGGGAACCTTTAAGAAAGCAATACTTTAAATTTACTTCCGAGTATAGGGAGGTTTTCACACCATCCCTACACCCTCAAAACTTTGAAAAATATTTAAAAATATGCCAAATTGGCAGCCCTCATAATCCACTTACCGATAACCGATACTTGCTCGCCAAACCACCGAAACAAACTAGAACGTCTTCAAACGCGACCGCCTAACTCTTGTCCTGTTTTAAGCATTAAAATCAAGGGGTTTAATGCTTCTAAACTCACAAAAGAATCCAACAAATCGGATCCCTACACAATATCCCTTAAAACCTATTAAAACTTAAACCGAAAACTTGTCGAAACACACCAAACCTCACTTAAGCCTATAGTCCGGGATTAGGGATATTAAAAACACTTTATAAACATCCTAAAACATTAAAAATAATCCATTTAAGACCCAAAAACAGTAGGTAAAAACCCTTGAACGAAAATTGAGATTTTTAGCCGAAAAAACGATTTTTATAAAATTAAAGGATTAAAACAATTTCTCCAAGCCAAGAACTTAGGAATTTCAGTAAAGAACTTTATTGTTCTAGAGGATTGATAAAATATCACCTCCAAAACTGATCCAATTGCTTTCCGGGTTTTAAAATAAGAAAATAATGAGAAAACAAGAAAATTTGAACGAAAAAAGTTAAGATAATTATTGGAAACGATTTTTAGTAGAAAAGAATGAGTTTTTACCTTGAAAACTTGATGAACGGCTGCCTCCAAAGAGGGAAAACGAAAATTAGAAAATTATGTGATGTTTAGGTTAATTAAAAAGGTTTTAAGAGTTTTAAGTTGAGTTTAATTAAGTTATTTCATTTAAAATAGATTTTGGGCTTAATTAATTAATATTTGGAAAACCTAAACCAACTAGGATTATAATTGGATCAAAGCCCCTTAAAGATTCAAAGTTTTGGCTTGTTTTATAAAATTATCCCTAAATTTTCAATTTTTACAAAATGATCACTAATTTCAAAATCTTAGGGTTTCAAGGGTCGATTTTTAAAATTGATTTGACCAAAGTCTAATATATATTAATTAAGGATTTTATAATATTTTTCCATAATTTATTTTGATTAAAAACCAATTTTTAAGTATTTAATCCCGAACTTGGCTAAACCGACAAAATCAGTCCACTTGAACTCTAAACCGGCCTCTAAACTTCTAGGCCCAAATTTAGGGTGTTACATGCTATGAAAGCATTTTGATTATTCAATCATCAACAACTATGATAGAGTACAAATCTATTAATTTTCTGGAACGGATACAAGGTGATATATATGGGTCCATACACCTTTCATACAGTCCATCTAGATATTTTATGATTTTTATCGATGCATCGACTAGATGGTTATATGTATCCTTGTTATTAACCCGTAATTTGGTATTTGCGAGGCTACTTGCTCAATTGATAAAATTATGAGCATATTTTCCAGATCATCTTATAAAGACAATGGTCTTGATAATGTTGATGACATATCATTTTATATGTAGTATCACTAATTCGTATCAAGCCAACAAATGATTATAAGTTTTCCCCATTATAAATGGTTTTTGGTCAGGAACCAAATATTTTTCATCTTAGTTTTTGGGTGTGCGATATATATTCTAATTGCTCCACCACAATGCACAAAGATGAGTTTTGTTGAGAATATATGTAAGAGCTTCTGATAGAGGATTTATTGACTTTCATTTTAATGAGTCAATTCACCCAACATTAGGGGGAGAAAATAAATAGCTGGGGAAATAAATAAGTTGTAATAAATTATCATTTTCTCTTTTTGATCCACGTAATACACAATGTGAACTATAAGTTCAATGGATAATTTATTTAGCAAATCAATTGCCAGATGATTTTGCTGACCCTAAAAGAGTGACTAAGTCACGTATACTAGCTATATATGCTCTGATTAAATTTGATGTCATGAAAGAAAAAACTCTAGTTGCTAATGAGTCTAACTTACGCTTAAAGCGTAGTAGACAAATAAGTTCCAAAGATAAGAGATCCTCGAAAAAGAAAAGAAGCTATATTTTATGATAGTCTGATTGGGGAATCAATGATTATGAAAATCTCTAGAAGAGATTAAATAGTCTCCAACAGAGACATTGACATGACTCAGGTACTTGACAATAAAGAGATCTCAATAGATTATGTCATGTCTGGTAATAAATGAAACTGAAATTAAATCGACGTCGTTAATATATTTGCATGCAATATAACACTAGAGATTTTATTTGATGATGTAGAACATGAATCATTATCAATTGGATAAAGAAATGATTGACCAACATGAAAGAGGCAATTGAGGCGAAACTAAAAATCTCTTTTCAAAAAGAGAAGTATTTAGGCCTATGGCTCGTACATTGAAATATGTAAAGCTCATAGATATAAACGAGCCTTTGTGAGAAAGAGAAATCAAAAGGGGAAATCATGAGATATAAGCTCATTTGGTTGTACAAGGATTCTCACAAAGACATGAAATTGAATGAGGAAAATATATTTTTCGGTGGTAGATGCAATTACTTTTAGATATTCTGTCAATAAATGAAATGATTTAGTTTTGTCTAATGGATGTTGTTACATCTTATTTGTGTGAGCCTCTTGATAAAAACATTTACATGAAGCTTCTAAAAGGATTTAGACTGCTAGAAGCAGTTAATTCAAGTTCTCGAGAATATTATTCAACCATATTAAATATATCTTTTATGGATTGAAAGATTTAGGCGTATTTGATATAATCGCCTCATTGAATACTTATTAGCATAATGCTATATGAATTTTTTAATTTCCCCGAGCATTTTGATTAAGTGGATTAGTTCTGAATTTTTATTATTGTCGATGATTTGAATATAGTTGAAACTCGTGAAGAGATCTCCTCAAATCCTTGTGCGTCAATCGACATACAGAAAAATATTGAAAGAGACTTTACATGAATAATGCATATTCATTGATCACCCTTATGGTTGTTAGGTCTCTTAGTATAAACAAAGATTTTTTCTGCCTCAAGAAAAGGGTAATGATATTTTGGGTCTAAAAGCACAATATATACATTATTTGATCTGGAAGCATCGTATCTTAGTTGGTCCAGAAATATTATTTAAGTGCTACGAGATCATTACCTTTAAATAATTGTTATGCATGAGGCAAAGCCGAAATATGCGTTTGGCTAACATATCCTGAAGATAAGTGAATGTTTTTCACAAAATAAGATGCAAGCTATCTTGTAAAGAGATAATACAAAATTTATATCTCAAGGTGGATATACCAAATATGATAAAATGAAACATATTTCTTCAAGTTTCGTCCCTCATGATTTTTAGACGAATATTATTCAATGAATCATTTCAAGCAATGATTTGGAAGATTTATCTACTAGTGCATGATCTACTTCAACATTTGAAGTTTGTATTCAATATTGAATTATGAAGATTCAAAGATCTTATGTGATATTTTCATGAGGGGGAGTAAATACGCGTTGTACTCTTTTTTCCTTAACCGAGGTTTTGTCCCAATGGGTTTTCTTAGTAAGGTTTTTAATGAGGCAACATGTTATGCGTATCAAAGATGTGTGTACTCTTTTTCCTTCACTAAGAATTTTTTTCCAACAGAGTTTTTATCTTAACAAGGTTTTAACGAGGCACATTATCTTCATGGATATCCAAGGGGGAGTGTTATGAATATATTTATTCATGATGGATATCCATATATTAAGTTAAAGTTTAATGAGCTTTATTATTAGGGTTTAATACCCATTGGAATTAGAGTTTCCATCTTATGCCTATAAATATAGACTTTTGGCCAAAGCTTTGTATACAACCCTACTTTGAGAATATAATAAAAGTCTCTCTCTTTTGTCTCTCATATTTGTTCTTCTATTTTATTCTTATTCTTTACTTTATTCACAACACTTTAATTATGTTTTTTTAATGTTTCTGTTAAAAAAATAAAAATTAATTTTTAAATTCTAATTCTAAGTTTTCGTAATACACCTTATCTTTAATTTTTAAAATTTTAACCATAGTCTTTAATCTTAAACTCTAAACATACTAATTTAAAATGGGACGAAGTATGATTATAGGACAGATGATTTGTACCCGGATTAACAATGTAGTGGGGGTCGACTTTTTTTTATAGTTTTAGTGTTCAAAATTTTAGTTTAAGGTTTAAGTTTAAAAACGGTGATTTAAATTTATATTTTAAAGTTAAAATTTAGGGTTTAGGTTTTAAAATAATATGTTATGGAGTTAGGTTTTAACTTATAAGTATTAAATGTTAACCCTAAATTATAATAAGATGGTAATAATACTCATCCCCAATGAGTTCCAACCCGATCTAACTTGTTTGAGGCAGGTTTTTAGTATTGCAATCGAGTTGAGTTTAAGGTTTAAAATATCTAACCCAACCTAATATATGTATTTGATATATTTTTATATATTATATTCAATATTTTTATTTTTTTATCGGGTTAATTTTGGTCGATTCTTTTATTAAAATAGAGGGGATAGGTTAAGGTTGGTTATGTTTTTGTTATGTCGGGTCTAGTTGGGTCAGACATGATAAAATTAGGATGTACGAGTTCAAGTATGCTAGTGTATTTTTCAATTCAGGGTCAAGACACCAAAAACCCGCTCGTTGTTATCCTTAAATTATAATCACATTCTCTAAACTATAAACACATAAACTTAAACCTTTAAAACATAAACCTCAAATTAAGTTTCTAAAACTAAGACGCTATAAATAAAAAGTGAAAATTACTTTTATATTAAACATAAAGAAAAATAAAAAATATAAGAAAAAAATATTTAATACATACTGTAACAGGGTTATTACTCTCTTCTCAAAAGATATATTTGATAGAATGTGTAATATTATCATTTATATAACTCAAGACTTCTTTTTTCTTTTCGATGAGGAATTAATATTTGATACCCTTGTCACGACTTAATCATGTACATGATGGATCACTTGTCACGATTGTTCACTTTTGTCTCTCTTGCTTAGGGCATTCGACGTGAAATTGAGCAATTAAATATCGATCTGATATCACTTGTCACGAGAATATTGTACTCTTTTAAAAAAATATATTTGATAAAATATATACGTTACTGTCTATATATCTCAGAACTGTTTTACGTGTGATTAATTCTGTCACGACTTATCATGTGTAATAATATGTAACGAAAAAAAATCTCTAAATATATTATAATAACTCTAAATATAATATAATGTATTCAAATAAAAAATCTCTTTTGCCCTTACATAATTAATTTAGTAAGATAATTATGCATCGTTATAATTCTTAACGAAGTTTTTACATAAATATTATTTTAAAAAATTACTTATAAAAATATATTTTTTTTCAAATTATTTTTAACAATATTATATATTATTGTTAAAATCAGAAAACAAATTAAAAATAATCCGTCTTTAAACAATATTTTGAACAAAAATATTATAAAAAAATAAATATTGTTCAAAGTCGGATTGTAAACAATTCGTCTTCAAACAGTGCTCTTAAAAAAAAAGAAAGGGATTGGACACATGATAAATTGTCATTGTTTAAAATCAAACTGTTTTTCCATATCTTTAAACAATATCTATTTTTTTAATATTTTTATTCAAAATATTATTTGAAGACGGATTACTTTTAATCCGTTTTCTGATTTCAACGATAATGTATAATATTATTGAAAATAATTTAAATAATAGTATATTTTTGTAAATAAAAAATTTCGAAATAATATTTATATATAAAACTCCCTTAATAGGACTAACTTAATAATGAAATTAAAGTAAGAATTTCAATACAATATAAAAGTTATAAGTATTAAAAATTATTTTTATTATCTTCAATAATTTCAATAAAAACAAATTAATTGTAAATCATTTCAATTATTGTAAAATCATAAATACATTATATTATAATATAAACATGTTTTTTATAAGCTAATATATGGATTTTTAGTAAACTCATATCAAAGTTAATATATAATTGAATTAAATGTAATTTTGAAATGTTTAATTTTTTAAATTAAAAAAATAATTAAAATTTAATATGTAGTTATTATTTTGCAATTAAAGAATAAAAAGTATATAGAAAAACAATAGAGGGGTAATGTATTTTCCACTAAACTTTAGGGAATAATTGGATCAGTGAGCGTTCGATCGAGTCGAGTTAAAAAGTTTTGAGTTATTCGAGTTGACGAGTCATATTTTACAACTTAAATTTTATTTAAATTTTTTCTATTCGATTTGAGTTTAAAAAATTAGAGTCGAGTCAAGTTTTCGAGTTCCTATAAAAATTTAATTGTAATTATTTACCATGTTATAATACGATTTGATTTCAATTAAACGAATTTTCTCTAATTATATAATATATATTTCTTCATATTTTTTATATGGTGATATTTTATCATATTTTTATATATCAGTGTATATGTCATAAAAATTGAAAGACTCGTCTCAAACTTAAAAATAAATCCTCCAATTACTAAGAATTTCGAGTTATTCGAATTTTCATTTTATAACTCAAACTTTATATGAATTTTTTTGAGTCAAGACAAGACGAATCGAGTATTTTCGCTTCGAGTCAAGTTATTCGGTTTTTCGAATAAAGTCGAGTTTTTTTCTCACCCTTAAGTGGATATTTCTCAAATTGTAGGAGCAAACGGAATTTCCATCAAATCTTAGGGGGGTCTGTATAATTTTCCCAAAAAATTTTATTTATGCTTATTGAATTGATTTTTCAGAGAGAAATAATTTGAAAAAATGAAAAAAAAAGAAGTGATTGAGAGGAAGTGGTGGACACCATGGTGATCGGGGTGACCAAAACAATTAAAGGTAAAATTAGATTCCACGTGGGCCAATGGAATATTCCCACGTGGAATCAGAGGGGAAATGAGAATCTATTTAAAGATGTGCTTGTAATTACATGCATGCTATAACCTCTCTTGAATTACAGAATTTGATCTCTTCTAGTTTACATAAAGTTCAAAAGAGAGATGGCTACATGGCGGTACTCTCCGATGCCGAGCGGAATGGAGGAGGTTTCCGGTTGCAATGCGGTGGCCAGATTCGCCGACTTCAGCCGTGGGAGAAATGGTGGAGGTAGGAGGGTCAGAGCGGATCGGCTGATGTTGATGAGGAAGTGGCAGTTTAGGCCGATGAAGAGATCGTTATCGGTGAGGAATGCGTCGAGTGAGCAGCAACACAAGGTGAAGGATCCGATAACTCAACAAGAAGGTTCGATTTCAATACTCTTTCCGATATATCTGTATACGAAACTGCTCGAACTGGGTCTGTTAAATCATCATCTTTTTCAATTTGGTATGGAAAACTTGTGCATTTTGTGTGTGTTTATACATACACATATATATACAATCACATATACATATTTGAAAATTATACCTTATCTTGTGTCCTGTATACATATATTAACTTGCATTGCACGGAACATGCCTGGATTAAGGTCATTTTAACATTTATTCTTTTTCGTTCGATGTAGATTCTCTCGGTCGTTGTAATCATTTTCCTCCGGATGCTCCATCGATCGCCTCTAGTATCAAACACCATGCAGAGTTCACCCCATTGTTTTCCCCCGAGAAGTTCGACCCTCCGAAGGCTTTCTTCGCAACTGCACAAAGTGTTCGTGACACTCTCGTTATAAACTGGAATGCCACATATGATTGTTATGAAAGATTGAATGTGAAGCAGGCTTACTATCTGTCAATGGAATTTCTGCAGGTGTGCACTTTTTTGATGTTCCGTTCTCGAGTTTAAATCACTTCGAAGATGTTACTATCTCAACCGTCTTTTATTTCTTCGCTAGGGTCGCGCTCTGTTGAATGCAATCGGTAATTTGGGGCTTACCGGAGCTTATGCAGAAGCTTTGAGCAAGCTTGGACACAACCTAGAAAAAATAGCTGCCCAGGTTGGTTGGTGTATACTGTATAGTGGACCTAATTACTACCTAGTTATTGATAAATTTTCTGTGTTATTCGAATCCTTCACCGACTACCATTGTGCCATTGTAGAAATACTGAACTTCTCCCATTGGTTCGTTCTAGTACTCCGTCCTTTCGGATTTATTTAGTGTCGATATGATTGCATTCGCATTGTTCTGTCATGATAGCTAAATTCTGTTGTTGATTTACAGGAGCCTGATGCAGCCCTAGGGAACGGAGGCCTCGGTCGACTTGCCTCGTGCTTTCTGGATTCTTTGGCAACATTAAATTATCCGGCATGGGGTTACGGGCTTAGATATAAGTATGGCTTATTTAAACAACGTATTACGAAAGACGGGCAGGAAGAAGTTGCAGAAGATTGGCTTGAGGTATAGGACATCTGCATGATGAATGTTGGTGTTTTTCTTCCCTTATGAACCAACCAACTTCTTTATCTTTGTCTTGATTATGGTTTCTCTTTTAGATGAGCAATCCTTGGGAAATTGTGAGAAATGATTTCGTGTATCCGATCAAGTTTTACGGAGAGGTTCTTACAGATTCAGATGGAAGAAAACACTGGATTGGAGGAGAGGATATAAAGGCTGTTGCTTATGATGTCCCAATACCGGGGTACGAAACTAAAACTACGATTAGCCTAAGACTATGGTCGACGAAAGCTCCGTCGGGAGAGTTCGGTCTATCTGTGTTCAACTCCGGGAAACATACACAAGCAGCAGAGGCCTTATATAATGCAGAAAAGGTTTGCTTATGCCTATAATCACATCTAGTTCATGTTTTTTCATTTTCTGTCAAGTGGTATGGTGAGGATGACTTGTGACATATATTCGAATGCCAGATTTGCCATGTACTCTACCCCGGGGATGAATCGCTTGAAGGAAAAACTCTTCGTTTAAAGCAACAATATACCCTGTGCTCAGCTTCCCTACAAGATATCATTGTACGTTTCGAGAGAAGATCCGGAACGAAGATCAAATGGGAGGAATTCCCGGAAAAGGTTGCTGTGCAAATGAATGATACTCACCCTACTCTTTGCATTCCAGAGTTGATGAGAATTTTGATCGATATGAAAGGTCTACGATGGAAGGAGGCCTGGAATATCACACAGAGGTACTCTTAAGTTACTCGAGTCTCATTCATTTCCGAACACATATGCTTCATGTAATTTAAGTTACTCGAGTCTCGTTCGTTTCTGAACTTTTGGTTCGTACCGGTGCTTGTGCATGTTGTCACTATTTCAGAACCATGGCATACACAAACCATACTGTTTTACCTGAGGCTTTGGAGAAATGGAGTTTAGAACTTATGCA
Source organism: Abelmoschus esculentus (assembly GCA_035048815.1). NCBI lineage: Eukaryota > Viridiplantae > Streptophyta > Magnoliopsida > Malvales > Malvaceae > Abelmoschus > Abelmoschus esculentus. The sequence goes on along the minus strand of JAUCBN010000026.1, from coordinate 1,009,697 downwards.
GAAACTCTTGCCTCGACACGTGGAGATAATTGAAATGATCGATGAGGAGGTCAGATGGAACACATACATAAGACAGAACCTTCTGTTGTTCGGAATTCCTATGCTCATTCGATTTGCTTTCTAATTATACTTGCAGCTTATTCGTACTATAGTTTCGGAATGTGGTACAGCAGATTGTAACTTACTTGAGAAGAAATTGAAGCAGATGAGGATTTTAGAAAATGTTGAGCTGCCAGCTGCATTCTCTGATTTACTAGTTAAACGCAAGACAAGCCCCGTTGTGTCCACCGATGAACTTGACAAATCTGAAAGCGATGAAGAACTTAAGCCTGCTAATAGAAAAAGCAAGTCTACAAAGAAATGCATTAAAGGGAAGAAAAAGAAGATGGCAGAACCAGTACCAGAGCCCCCTAAGTTGGTTCGAATGGCTAACCTATGTGTCGTAGGTGGTCATGCGGTGAATGGTGTCGCCGCGATACATAGTGAGATAGTAAAAGATGAAGTTTTCAATGATTTTTACCAGGTAAATGCAATCTATAAGACCTCTTTCTTTAATCACAAAAGGTATGCAACTAGGAAAATGATTCTATTATATGATCTCTGTGCTCAAATTTTGGCAGTTGTGGCCTGAGAAGTTTCAAAATAAAACAAATGGGGTCACACCGAGAAGATGGATCCGTTTCTGCAACCCGGACTTGAGTAAGATTATAACGAGCTGGACAGGCTCCGAAGATTGGGTTTTAAATACTGAAAAGTTGTCCAAACTTAGACAGGTAATCTGCCATATCCGAGGCTTTTCTTGTTTCATGTAAAGCTTCTTGTACAATATATGTTTCATAGAAGTGAAATTTATTTAGACCCTGTGAGTGAACAAAGATGATATCGACTCGGAAACTGTTACGAGCAATAGATTAGCATCATCGGACTTACATTCTAATCGCTTCTTTCACAAAAAAAAACCTTCCCGGTCATCGATTACACACGCACCTATATCTGATCTTTGTTGTTATGTCACAGATTAGGCATTGCTTGTGAAATTCAAGCACTGGTGTTATTTCATGAAATAGCTAGCCTCTAGGATTCTGATATATATGAAGCATACCTGTGTCTTTGTTAATTCGAATGAGTTTACAACCGAAAAAACGTCTGAATCATTCTGTTATTACTAAAGACCCTAATCAGTGTTGCGGAATATGTTCATAGTTTGCAGATAATGAGGATCTTCAATCCCAGTGGAGGACCGCGAAACGGAACAACAAGCTAAAGGTTGCATCCCTCATAAAAGAAAGAACAGGCTACATAGTAAGCCCCGATTCAATGTTCGACATCCAGGTAATTTCTCGTGTAAGAAAAGTATATAAGCTAGGAGTCACGGTCTGCAGATATTCATTAAGGATATGTAACCATTTTCTGTTACTTGTACAACACGTCAACACCATGTTTTTAGTTTGTATGTAGTGTCTGCTGTCCAGTGTCCGAATAGATTTCGCATGACAGTTAGATCCAAGTATGTCAAAATATAGTTTTACATTTCCCTTTAGGCTTGTAAAGTGTAAAATTCATTGTTCTTTGATCTACTACATTGAATTTCAGGTGAAGCGCATCCATGAATACAAGCGCCAGTTGCTGAACATTTTGGGAATCGTTTACCGGTACAAGATGATGAAAGAAATGAGTTATTCGGAAAGAAACAAAAAGTTCGTTCCCCGTGTTTGTATATTCGGGGGAAAAGCATTTGCCACTTATGTTCAAGCCAAGAGAATTGTGAAATTCATTACTGATGTTGGGGCTACAGTTAACCATGATCCTGATATTGGTGATTTGCTGAAGGTATGTCTTGACTGCAAACTATCATAAATGAACCTAATACGATGTTCTTTCCCGAGATCACTAATCCGACGAAATGACTTATTATGTTCTAATCTTAGGTTATTTTCGTTCCGGACTACAATGTTAGTGTGGCTGAATTGCTTATCCCTGCGAGTGAGCTATCACAACATATCAGGTATGTTGCTTTGACTCTACTTTTTTTTGAAGTATCCGTATCTGATGCATATTTGGGCATGGACGTTTAGGTCCGAGTCCAAGTAACATAGGAAGAAAGAAACTTTCCTATCATGGTTTAAATCTTCTTTATAGCTTGGGGAAGCCTATGCTCAATCTGTTTGATGAATTAGGTGTTTTCTCGGATTTGCAACGAGCTTGGTACATGCCTTTACAGGAGTGGCTTATATCGAATTTTTATCACGGAGTTGACACTGGGGCATCTAAATTTCTATCTGTTCTTTTATGCTGTTTTCTCTGTATGCACTATGCAGTACTGCTGGAATGGAGGCAAGTGGAACCAGCAATATGAAGTTTGCGATGAACGGTTGCATTCTGATCGGGACCTTGGATGGTGCAAATGTCGAAATACGAGAAGAGGTCGGAGAAGACAACTTTTTTCTCTTCGGGGCTAGAGCTAACGAGATTGCGGGACTTCGAAGAGAAAGGGCACAGGGGAAGGTATGCTTTGCATGGTCACAAATTACCAATTTTCCTTTCTCCCTTATTTTTCTTCCTCTCTTCAATGACATAATCGACACATCGTACCGCAGTTTATCCCGGACCCTCGGTTCGAAGAAGTGAAGAAGTTTATCAGAAGCGGAGTATTCGGTTCCTCGAGCTACAACGAACTGTTGGGAGCATTAGAAGGAAACGAAGGCTTCGGTCGCGCAGACTATTTCCTTGTTGGCAAAGACTTCCCTGGCTACATAGACTGCCAAGCCAAGGTGGATGAAGCATATAAGGACCGGAAAGTGAGTAGCCTTTCTCTTTGCACACCCTTACTTACATGATAAGTTTTCGTGTCGGACACCTAAATCCGAGTAACATCGTGTTCCTAATGTTTCGTAACCGTGCTTGTCGGCAGAGATGGACGAGGATGTCGATCATGAACACGGCAGGTTCGTACAACTTCAGCAGTGACCGGACGATTCACGAATACGCCCGGGACATTTGGAACATAAAGCCAGTGGAATTACCTTAGTTTGGCTGAGACTTGTTCAACCATGAGAGCCTGCCCTTTTGCCTTGAAAGCCCTGTTAAATAAACTGCTCTATAAGTGCAGTAAGAAGTGGAATAAAAATTCATTTATGGTAGTAGAAAAATATGTTTCCATACAATTTTTTATATAAATAATTTTAATGAACTTCCTTTTTTATGTGAAAAAAATAATAAATGTAATTATAAAAATTAAAAAATATATTTAATAACAAGTTAATGCAGTTTTGATTTAAATATTAAAAATATAGCATTTGTTACGGTACACATAAAGTCAAATTCAGCTGAATCTAACTATGAATAGTATTTTTCCCAAAATACCCTACTATAACATCAAGAATGACATAAAGTCAAATCCTATCATATTTATTTTTGGGGGTATTTCTGAAAAATTATTGTTTAAAGTCGGATTTAATTAAATTAAAGTGTATAATGTTTTAAAAAAATTGAATGTAATATTTAAATAAAAAATTCCGGGTTAATATTTGATGCATGTATAGTGTTTTTCCCCACAATCATACCAATTTAATTTTTAAACCCTAAAATTTAAATCCCTAAAATAAAACTTTCCAAAAATCAAACCTTTAAATCCTAAAACCTAAATTATAACCTTAAACCTTAAATTAACTTAAATCATTAAATTCTAAACCTTCCCTTAAAATAAGTTTATTACATAAATAGTGTATAAATATTTTTCTTTGATAATAACAATATTAATAAAATAAAATAATTTATAAAATTATTAAACTACCTCATACTAAATGAATTACATCTTTACATCGATGAACAGAAATGATATATTTTAAAAAGTAAAAGTAACTGAACAAGTATATTTAATCGATTAATTAAATTATTTATTAAAAATATTATTTTTTCTCTTAAAATCTCTTTTTTATAATAAAAACATAATTAAAATTAAAATTTATAAAAAATATAAATAAATTATACATTCAAATGATTAATTGATAAAATCTTGAATAAAAAGTTTCGATTGATGCATCGGATTATAAGAGAAGTGGATGGATGGATGGATTTAATTAGAAACATATTATAATAATTTATAGATAACAATTAAAATATTTAAAACTTTAAAAATTTATTTATTTTTACAATTAATTAATTTTTTTAATTAATTCTATCTTTTTTTTCTTTCAAAAAAATTAACGAAATTATTTATTTTATACACTTTTTCAATTTATTAATATAATTATATAATTATACATATTCATATAATTTTTAATTTTAATAAAATATACACATTATACATATAAATATTTAAATTTAAAATTTTTAAAATAAATATTATTTTAGTTTTTTTACTAAAATCACTTTTAAATTCATATTATCATTTATAAATATAATATTATTACTATTTGATTAATTTGTAACACCTAAAGCATAAAAAAAACCCTAATTCCAAGAGTGTGTTAAATTGTTAAAACCCAAATTACACATTTACCCTTTCTTCTTCTTTAAACTTTAAAACGACATCGTTTAAGTAATAATCTTCGACTGCAGCAGCCCTAGTTAAACCAACCACACAGCCATCATTTTCCACTCTCAAAATCTCCCATTTCTCACAAACCCTAAAAATTATTCAGTGGAAAGAGAAAAATCGTCGAAAATGGCGATCAAGCACCTTCTTTCCATAGCTCGGCGGTCCCACAAGCAATCATTTTCATTCACCGCCGCTCGATCGTTTTCTTCGGCGGCCTCTCAACTCGCCGCCGCCGATTCTAAAGAGATCTTCCCTCCTCCACCAACCGCCATGATCTACGACCGCCTAGCCCTCGACGTTAAATCAAAGCTTCAAAAACTCGAGAACCCTGATCCCCGTTTCCTCAAATACGGTTCCCCTCTCCCAACCCTAACATCTCACACCCACATCTTATCTTCCCCCGAAACCAAAATCACAACTTTACCCAATGGCCTTCGTGTGGCGACTGAATCTACCCTTTCTTCCCGCACGGCCACCGTTGGGGTCTGGATCGATGCAGGCTCGAGATTTGAGACCGAGGAAACCAATGGGACAGCGCATTTCTTGGAACATATGATTTTTAAAGGGACAGAGAAGAGGTCGGCGAGGGAACTGGAGGAAGAGATTGAAAATATGGGAGGCCATTTGAATGCTTATACTTCCAGGGAACAAACCACTTATTACGCTAAGGTTATGGATAAAGATGTATTTAAAGCGTTGGATATATTGGCTGATATTTTACAGAATTCGAAGTTCGAAGAACACAGAATTAGTAGGGAAAGGGACGTGATTCTAAGAGAAATGGAAGAGGTAATTAACAAGCTTGTATATTTTGGGATTTGTATTGTTTTTAATAATATATGCTACACTATTTCTAGAATGCATTTGGTGTTTATGTGTTATAAGGGATTAGATTTTGGGTTGCTTGTCTTCCTTTGGTATGCAGTCCCTGAATAAGTTATTAGATTATTGGGTTGGGTCTAAAAATGTTCATATATTTTTATGATCTTTAGGAAATTTAGAGTTAATTTTTGAAGAAAATAATGGAAGTGATTTTGAGACCGCAATAAGTGAAATTTGGGCTTTGGTTGATGTGTTTTTGATTGAGTGATTGGTTTTCTTATGTATTCTATCTGGGTTTTTAGGGAATATAGGAGGTAGCCAGGTAGGTGGAATTGTGATATATGGGGGAGGTAAAAATTTATTTTGGGGGTCAGGATTTTGATGTAGTATTATTTTTTTGGTGGGTTTTAAATGATTTATGTTTTTCTAGATTGATTACAAGTTAACTATATATTTAGGGAACATGGGTAATATGATTGGTTTTGTGCTTGGTAAGTGTGTATGGTTAGCATGTAAAAGAATGTGAAAATAATGGAGGAGCATAAAGCTTAGATTGATGCCGTTAACAAGTGGGTGAGAATTTTTTTACTGTTAAAATGTTTTTATACAAGGTAGTCCTGGTTTCTTAGTAGTTGCCATGACTGGGGGTTATTGGCTACATGTGCTATATAGGAATTGTATCGGGGTAGCAAACTACTTTGCATTTTCTTTTTAGTTTTGAATTGTGATATTATCTGTATTTTTCATCTTCTTGCCCCCCACTTTTTGTGGGTAGGCCTAGTGGTGTAATCACCCAATCTGAGCTGAAGTTGCAAGAAGCTCAATTTGTAATTTTAGGATCAAAGCTCAGATTGATTTCGATCATGTTCCATTTTGAAGCCAAAATTCAATTTGAGAATTGTAAGTTTGTTCGATTATGATTGTTTACTTAATAAAAAAATGAGCTCAACTCTCATGTTTGACCTCAAGCTTGATTGTTTGTGCAACAAACTTATATTGTAAATAAAAAGCTCGACTAAGGCCTTTGAAAGAAAAGCTCAATTAAGCCTGCAGGCTGCAATTTCCTCGAGTTAAGCATTAGGATACCCAACTTCACTCGATAATTTGTGCTCAATCCCAACTAGACAGTGATTGAGCCATAAATCTTTTCAAGCCAAAACCGAGTTGCTTGCAAGCACAACAATTTTGTTTGCACTCTTAGTTGAGGCAGGGTATTAAGTAATCTTTTGTCAAGCCTTGTACGGAAGTTTGTTATCTTTATTTTCTTTATGACTAATGCTGCCTTGGTTTTGTCAGCTTCACTTGTTTTTGGTTCTCTGTTGATTAATAAGAAAACCAATCATTTGTGGATTTTTTGTAGGTTGAGGGTCAAATGGAAGAGGTTATTTTCGACCATTTGCATTCAACTGCATTCCAATATACTCCACTCGGTAGAACTATTCTCGGCCCAGCTGATAATATTAGGACGATCACCAGAGAGAATCTGCAGAACTATATTCAGACACACTACACTGCTCCAAGAATGGTATGCAGTTTGTCAGCTTTTCGTGTTATCTTCATTTAGTATGGCATGGTCAAGTGCTTTAAAGTTGAAGCAAATGATTTGTTATTCGTTGATCTCCGAGCATATTGTGTAAGTACCCTGTACAAGGGGAGTTGGTAGGTTCTTCAAAATGTGTTATTTGGTAACCATTACAGGTCATTGCTGCATCGGGGGCTGTTAAGCATGAGGAAATTGTTGAGCAAGTAAAGAAGTTGTTTACGAAGTTGTCATCTGATCCTACAACTGGTTCACAGTTAGTTATGAATGAACCGGCCAGTTTTACTGGTTCTGAGGTGGGGATGTCATTCCTTTAGTAAATTTTGAACTATTTTATTCAGAAACAACCACTGTCAATTTGTTATGCCCTCAAATATTTTGTTTTTCTTTAATTTTAAAAAATCAGGTTAGAATGATCAATGATGATGTTCCTCTGGCACAATTTGCGGTTGCTTTTGAGGGAGCATCTTGGACGGATCCAGATTCTATTGCGCTAATGGTTATGCAGGCAATGTTGGGTTCATGGAGCAAAAATGCAAGTGGTGGAAAGCACATGGGGTGAGCTTTATTCTTATGTTGAATATTGAATCACATTTTAGTCTATACCTGTTTCAGTTTTGCAATGAAACTCAAACGTTGTATTATTTGTCTTAAATAATTTTGAAATCCTTTAAACAGTTCTGAGCTGGCACAAAGAGTCTGCGTTAATGAAATTGCGGAAAGCATGATGGCCTTCAACACCAACTATAAAGATACTGGTCTTTTCGGTGTCTATGCCATTGCCAAGGTTAGTTTTTTGTTGTAATATCTTGTTTTGGTTGAAACAAAAATTATGATAAAAATATCAATTCTTATAAATTTGATTGACAGTGGTTTCAGATAAAAGATTGTCATGTTCTCTGTATCATCTTGATATTTTTAATTCATCCCTCATATTCTTCATTTTTCTTGAACATTCTTATCCGAAACCCATTTTTCATGAATATCGTATCCTACCCTTTCAGATATGGTAGGAGCATATAATATTACGAAAAATTATCATACTTGTACCTGTAACCGACACACACTTCAGAGTCTGAGAAATGGGTATGAGGATATGATATTCCAAAATATTGGTCATGCTCATATCAATTATCAACACTCACACTCGAGTCTGAGTAAAATAGGGTTTAACAAAATTGTTTGGCTTGTGTAAGCCCGTTTGGTATATGCTGTTGTATCTATTTTTTGTTTGTTTTGGAATATTAATTTTATTTTCGGTTTCCAGCCTGATTGTTTGGATGATTTGGCACATGCTATTATGAACGAGACAACCAAGCTAGCTTACCGCGTTTCAGAAGCTGATGTCATTCGTGCCCGTAATCAGGTAGCTATAAATGCTTCTATCTTTACTTCATTTTTGATAAATGCTAATTTTGACATACTATATCATTCTAAATGCTTCTAGCAGTGTTCCAATAGAACAATCCAATTGATAATTGTCTATTTTGGCATTCTAAGCTAATAAAATAACCCGAGTCTAATTCACTTGTGAGGGCAGTTTCAAGAGGTCGTGGAATTTACAATTACAATCTCAATCACAATACATTCTAAATAAACTACAACTGTAATCAATCATATAATGAACGACCAGGCTAAAACCAGAATATGTCCAGAATAAATCCAGAGAGATCCCACACGTAGTGGGACTTGAACCTGGGATCGGTTTTCAGGGCCTCTGTTTGCCGTTAAGCTGAATCCTCGTTGGCAATTTTTCTAGGTTTTGTTTTTAATAATTCATTTTATTGTGCAATTCCGGAGTCAGTTGAACAAAAAAAATTCTTTGCTGCTAATTTTTTTTACGAGTCATGCCTTAGTTAATACATTTTGGCTCCAGTAATAATTATATATATTTAGTTCAGTTTTGGTACGTGAGTGGAAAGATCTTAATTATTCAAACCCATGCAAAACTAATTTTAAGTAGATTTTTTATAATGTAAAATGAAATATTTTATTTTAAAATTAGTAAATTAAAATTAAATACTGTAGATAATAGAAATTTATATTTCCGAGATGATTATATTATTAAAAGTATTACTTTGTGTGTGTTTAACTAGTATTGCTGTTTTTTTTTACAGTTAAAATCATCTTTGATGCTTCACATAGATGGAACTAGTCCTGTAGCTGAAGATATCGGACGCCAGGTACAGTTTTCTTCGGCATTAAAGAAGGTTTTTTTTATTCCTATGGTGCATGGAATTCTGGCTATCATATCATTTGAATCAGTACATATGCTATTTAAACCAAATCAAGTTATAAATGATCCATGGAGAAATATCTCAATTGACTAGAAACAAGAATTCTATCGTGTATGCAGAATTGCGTGATCTTAAATAATCCGTGGCTAGACATTCACGAGCCTTGTTTAGTTCTTATATTAATCTTATTTGTCCCCAACCTCCCATTCTTGCAGCTACTTACATATGGCCGGAGAATCCCGTTTGCTGAATTATTTGCTAGGATTGATGCAGTTGACCCAAGCACCATTAGACGTGTGGCAAACCGATTTATCTATGACAGGGTAGGAACTGCTACCGAACCTAGCACTTATCTACACTTTCTACTTTGACTGAAATGGGGTTAAGACCATAGATTTTGGTAGGATGAAACATTGGAATCGAATGACGTAGCATTTTAATGCCGCTTATGTTTGGTTTTCACAGGACATCGCGATTGCAGCCATGGGCCCTATCCAGGGCTTGCCTGACTACAACTGGTTCCGGCGCCGGACATACTGGAACCGTTACTAGATCATTTTTCTTTTTCTTTACCAATGGATCACACCTTTTTGGGCAATCACAGAAACACATTTTCAGCACTTCAGTACAAGCTAAGTTTCTGGGAAACACCCCAATGGTAACATTTCTATTCATTTTGTAGTCTTGGTTCTGTAATAAGCATTGATGTTTTCCTTGTTTCAGCTGAGACGTTCTGATTTTATTTTGTTCGAATTATCTTTGTCCGACACACTCGGATATGGATATCGAGATATGTTTTTTCGAGGATCCTGCAAATATTTGGAAAATTTGAATGTATCGGTGTTGGATACGTATCCGATCCATGCATCCGAGTCCGAATACCCTTGATTGTAACGTTGATAATTGTTGAGCTGCATTTGTTGGATTTGGATGTTGGCTCTAAATGACATTTATGGTTTTGCTGAAAATTTTGGGTGCCACCTCTGGCAGTTGAGAATCATTTTCGTTCAGATTAATTGTTCATCTACCTCAGTGTAAATTTTAGGGTAAAATACGCCAATAGTCCCTGAGGATGTTATTTTTTTTTATCTTCGTACTTTTTAAAGATAAAATGATTAACTGACTTAAAATAGTAATTGATTGTTGTTTTTGTTAATAAAATTGATACAAAATCAGCAAAATTTCATTATTATTATAAATCAGATTTTGTTTAGAGCTTGATTATCCATAATTATCTTCTTGAAATTGGAGAAAAGATTTGCCATGTATAAAATTGAGATGTAAAATTTTGAGTTATTTCAATGGATAAATTATATTTTATAGTTAGGGGTGTTTAACGAGTTGAGTAATTTGTGAGTTTTTTGAATTGACTCAGTTAAAACTCGATAAATACTTGACTTGGATTAGTTTGAATATGAATCCAACTCGATACTTAAACAAGTAGAATCGATCAAACTCTAATTCAACTCGATAAGTTCGCGAGTAGCGTGTTAATTTTTTAAAATATTTTTTAATAATTATCTTAAAATAATTTTATTTAAAAAATAAATTTAAACGTTAATTATTAATATATAAATTACTACTTTAATTTTAATATTTTAGTTTGGTGTGTTTATAGAATGTTACTTTTGAATTTAGACTTTAAAAATAGTTTATATTTTTTTGATATTTTTGGTTAAATTTGTTAATTTAAATTAACATTAAGCTCATATGGTATTATATACTTTTAGTTAAAAATAAGGTAAGTTTTTTAATGAGTTTAACAAGCAACAAGTTGAGCTTAACGAGCAACAATTCAAGTCGAGATAATTTTAACGAGCACGAGTCGAGCAACAAATTCTTTTAACAAGCACGAGTCAAACAATACCCAACTCATGATTGACTCGCTCGATAAACACTCTAATTATAGTTATGGTTATAATTAATTTTAATTTAAATAATTTTTATAATTATATATGATGTATACATATATAATTTTTGGTTTGAATTAAGGTATCCATTATCCAATGATTCTCTTATCGTGGGTATTCTCTTAAAAGATAAATGGCTAGTCATAAAATAAATATATATATATATATTTATATAATATATTATACCAAATAAAATCAAGATTCAAACTTAAAAATTAATTTAATAATTATTAAAAATAAAATTAATTAAGTTTAATTTTATAACAAAAATTTTATTTATTTTTCCAAATTAAATTTAGTTTATAAAATTATAATTTAAATTAAATTAAAAAAAATAATTTTCAATCAAATTAAATTTTACTCATTCTTAATAAAAATTTTTTGAGACAAATAAGTCCTATATCAATTTACATAAAAAAATTATTTTTTAATATAATAGAAAATTCATTTTTTTATTTATGAAAAATGTAAATTATTTCTCAAAAGGCACTGGAGTTGTTGAGTTTAGTTAAGACCCTGAAAACATTGTTCATCGTAACTATCGAATTCAAAAAATATAAATAAAATAAACCCATCAAAATATTCTCTCTCAATCCATCATTTGTAAACCTATTTGGGGTTTCTTTTCTTTTTCTCATCGCCGACATCTGGGTTGTTTATATATATAAACCTGAAACCAGCTCTGGGTTTGCTGTAAAAATCCATAAAAATGACATCTTCAATCTCAGTTCCATGTCCCAAGATCTCTCCTGCTGTGAAACCTAAGCTGCAACAAAACCAATATCCTCAATGTTGTTCAAAGTCTACCTCAAAATCTTGCTTCCCACTTGGATCTTCAATCAAAGGACCTGCATTTTCTGGATTACAGGTTTACTGTCTTGTCTTTCCCTTTTTTTTGATTTAATTTGGTCATTTAAAGTTTGAATCTTATGTTATGTTTGAAATTTATGGGGTTTAGGTTGGTGGGTTTTGATTATATGGTTAATGATTGTAGTTGGAGATCATTTTTTGGATTTAATTTGAATTAGAATGAATGATTTCCTTAGCATTTTGGATTTCAAGTGTTTAAATGTGATTTAATTTTGGAAACCATTGTTAAGGAACATAATTGTGTTAGAGCAACATGGTTGATGATGTCATGTTTTAAGATTTTCTCATATGGAAAATGGAATGTTATTATTTTTAGGAGACTCGGGTTCAAGCAGGCGAATGCGCCTTATTAAAGGGTTAAGAAAAGATGAACAGATACTCGAACATGACAGATGTTAGAAAAAATCAATTCAAAATGAAATGTTCTGGTTTGAGTGGTTTTTATATAACATATACTTGATCGATAATGCACGCATAGTCGAATACGAAAATCAAGTATGCATAATTGGGGTGTCGGTTTCATATTCATCGTTCCAATGGTTTGGTGATATGCAAACTCGAAATTGTTCATCTTCGTAAATGTTTGAACTTGCTTGGATTGTTTCTTGATCTGATTGTGATTTGCAGTGGGATAATGGGAAGGAAACTACGACCATCAGAACACGCGCAAAGCTTAACGAGGTGTGTTTTTCATGTCGAAGTGCTGATTTTCCTCATTTATATGAGATTATATTGATGTTCTACTAAATGGAGTTTGTAAACTTCAAGTTTGCTGCAGAGAAATCGTCGAATTCTGTACCGGTAGTTGACAAGAAGCATAAAGCTGCATTGCCGAAGGAAGATGACAAATCTGCCAAGAAGGGGATACCGGATGTTGCAGCAATCTCGGCATTCATGACACAAGTATCAGACCTTGTTAAGTAAGTTGAAGTAGCTTCTTTATTTTCGAGTATAATTACATAGAAGTTTTCTTTACACAAAGGATTGGTAATCGAAATCGGTGTTATGTTTCATGAGTAGACTCGTAGATTCGAGAGATATTACGGAGTTGCATCTGAAGCAGTCGGATTGTGAGCTTGTAATAAGAAAGAAGGAAGCTTTGCAGCCACCGGAACCAGCATCCCCTGTTTTCATGCCGCAATACATGCCTCATGCGATGTTTCAAACTCCACCCCCGGCTGCAGTCCCAACAGCTGTTCCGACTCCTTCAAACCCGGCTCCTCCTACAACAGCACTGCCCTCTGCTCCCCCTGCTAAAACTGGAAATTCATCTCACCCTCCCTTCAAATGCCCCATGTCTGGAACCTTCTACCGGAGTCCCGCACCAGGTGAACCACCATTCGTCAAGGTTAGTGCTCGCAACTTAATCGGAAATTTTCCTTCAACGATAACCATATACTCATTCAAATGGGGTTGTTCCTCTCTTTTTAGGTGGGAGATAAAGTACAGAAGGGCCAGGTTATCTGCATCATTGAGGCAATGAAACTAATGAACGAAATCGAAGTATGTTCATACTCTTTCCTTCGTACTAAACACTCCGATAATACGAGAATATTTCAAAAATAAAATCTCCTTGTTTAGTGTTCATACATCAAAAACAAATGTTTCTCAATTAACTTGAACCCTTCCTCCTCAAATGTCTTCATATTCGTATTTGATTCACAACATCCGGTTTTGTATCAGGCGGACCAATCCGGAACCATAACCGAGATCCCGGCAGAGGATGGAAAACCAGTTAGTGTGAACACGGTAAAACCTGTTTTCTCTCATCAAATGTGTCATATTTTACATGCACTTTTCATTATATTTGTCTGAAATCTCCTTTGTCTGAATTTTGCAGCCTCTATTTGTGATTGTACCTTGAAAACCATGGCAGAGGAACACATTCAAGATCTGTGACAGACATTATTTTTGGTTTAATCTCTAATTCGTAGACTAATAATAATGTTTGTGTTTGTGTTTCTGGGAAGAATTTGATACCTTTTTCTTAGCCTTTTCAGATGTTTTGCAAATTATATAGTTTTATTCCAATTATTGCTTCCCTAGTAAAGATGTTTATATATATATATATATATATATATATATATATATATATATATATTGTACTCAGACAAAATGTGTAATGCAGTACTCCTACTTTTAAAATGTGATATTTGAACTTTTAAAAACTAGTATAATGTTTTGGGTAATTATGGTGAAAATTAAAAATTTTAGTTTTTACGGGTGCTTAATTTTAGAGTATAGAGATTTAGTTTAGAGTGTATGATTTAACGGTTTATGAGTATGAGTTTTGAATATGAGGATAGTGGTTTGAATTTATAAGTTAGGGTTTATTGATTAAAACCTAAATATTCACTAATAGTAGTGTTCAAACGGTTAATTTGGTCAGCGGCTGAACTGAATTACTAAAAATTGAATTAACCGAACTTTTTAAATCTTTAACTGTTAATCAAATTGATTTTTTTTGAAATACATTAACCGAACCGAATAAATTTTGATTAATTCGGTTTAATTGAAATTGGTTATAAAATTTTGGGTAAATATACAAATGATCACTCAACAATGTTAAAATACTTTTTTTAGCCACCAAACTTTTAGAAATTATAAAACAACCATTAAACTTATCTAATTATTATAAATTAATCATTAAATTATTATAAGTTATAAATTATTGATAAATATTAAAATTTTTAATAAATTTATCATTTTATATTAATTTGATGAAATATAATGACCAATTTATAGTTTTTAAAAGTTTAATGACTAAAAACAAATATATAATATAAAATTTCGGTTAATTAACCTATTTAGAACCAAATTAATTGTTAACCGAATTTTTTAAAAAATATAATCATTCACCGACCGAATAAAGTTCAGTGGCCAACCGTTTAACCGAATTAATTCGGTTTGGTTAGTTAATTCAGTTTAACTAACCGTTTGAACACCCCTACTCACTGTATTACTTTAAATTTTAAATTCTAACCATTATCCTTAAATTTTAAATCATTACACTTCAACCTCCAAGCTTTACACCGTAAACTAAAAATATATTTAAGCCTTTTAACCTTAAAATTAAAAGGCATATGAAAATTTTAATTTCCACCAATAGTATAAATAATAATCCTTAAAATTATACTTTTAACTAAATTTCTTATTATTGTACTTGAAATTAACACCGTTAGTGCCAAATCAGTCGATGAAATAAATCCAATATAATCATGTGGAAAGTAAAAATAAAACAAAAAGTAAATTATTTTTTCTTCAAATTAGACATTTTATAAAGGTACAAGTAGTCAAGTATAGTATCGGATAACATATTTTATCAAAATATAGGTATCATATTAAAGATATTTTATCAAAATTCGAATACACTTTTTTTCTTCCGAATTAGTTAATAGTAGTTATAACAGTATCTGTTTTAAAATATAATCTCTATCCTTTAACATTGATCGCTCAATTACTCTGCTGGCATCATTGGTGTTCGAATTCATGACCTTTAGGAACACATTTTAAAATATTGTAACTGATTCAATATATATATTATTTTGTGTTAAATTTTGTTTGAGGCCTAATTATGGGCGGACCTAAGGAGAGATAATATTATAGATCCGGTTCGTCACGTCAGCCGTGATACCTAACCAATAGAAACCACGCATTCTACCACTAATCATCTATGTCATTAATATAATTTTTAGAAATTATATTCTTTAAATGACATGAAAAAATGAATAAAGATTTATTAATTGAAAAAAATAATTTAAAAGATACTGGTGAAGTGTATAATTATAATTGGATGAAAGATTAATATGATAAGTCAAGCCCATGATATAATTTTTTCGCCCCATTATTCAAAATTTTAATGAAAAATTTTCTATAAATTTAATATAAAAATATATTAAAATAAATATCGACACCCTTTAAAAAATTGACAGCCTTTGAAAGGAAACCAACACACATGGTATAATTATTTTTTATTTAAGAGAGTGAATAAATATTTCCACTAAACCATAGGAAGTGAATATTTTCAAAAGTATGTAAGTACAATTGTCACCAAAGCTCAAGATGTGTTCTTTTTCAAGATATTTTAATATTTTTTTAACACAAAAGATTTAACAAAATTATTTTTTAGAAAACCCAAACTTGAATAAAACCTATACTTCAACTCGAAAAAATACGAAGAAAAACTCGAACTCGAAAAAAATCCAACAAAATGATTTGAAACAGAGAAGCTAAAAGAAATGACAATAAATTTCATTAATTTTCTATCTTATAGAAGCCTTCTATAGACCAAAAGTTACATAAATCTTGTTGACAAGCAATTCAATCTAAAATATGGAACTGAATTAAATCAAAAACTACAAAATGGAAAAGGGCAATCCCCTATGAGAGGGCAAGCAGTTCCGTTTCCGATCTCCGATTACCGGTTTTCGCATTTAACCTAACCTACTATTTCAATTCATTTCCTTCAATGTAATGTATACGTGTACATGTTAGCTACCTGTAATTTATATTTACATCTATCATCGCGGTCGACTGCTTCTTACGTTGTAACTTTTCCGTCCACTATTACTCGTCCTTCGAACGCTACTGCCACCTGTATAGTCATCATCCTCAAAATCATCATCTTCGTCCCCGCCGGTAGTTCGTGCGGCTTTTCCTCCTCTCCTTGGAGCCGGGCGCTTCCTTTTGATATTCGCTGTGAAAGTCGAGTAATCAATAGCATCTTCCCTCAGCGCGTTTTTGTATTCCTGTAACAATAACCCTGTAAGAACCGGTGTCCAATGCACGATTTCTAAGCCTTAATTTGTTCAACTTACCTGATATCTCTGCACCAAATCCTGGTAAGTGGAAGGCAAAGTTGTGTGCATTTCACCGATGTCGAACGGAATGTTCTGCCTCGTGAGAACCTCCCCCGGTTTTATAGGTTCGTTTGGAGAAAACATCTAGTTTATACAAAATAAGATTCACTGTTAAACTCGGTTCCGAATTTGGAAGAAGAAAAAATATGACAGAAGCATAATTTCAACCTGGCATCTTTGATCATTCAGGCTATAAACAATTTTTAGGTGTCTTTTCAGCTTCATAAGAAGCTGTACAGCTGTAGCGGCAAGAATATCGACCTGAAAAGAGAAACATGGGATCGGTGTGAAAAGTAAGAAACCGAAGATCATCTGAAGGATTAAAACAAAATGCCAGGCATGTAAAGAACATGAGCACATACATACGTCTATGCAAAATGTGTCTTATCTGTGAAATTCAAGAGCAATCAGAGAACGGAAAAGAAAAGTCGGGTTTGCAGGGTTTGAAAGTACCTGGATTTTTTGCATTTCATCTTTGGAAAGAGCACGAGTTACGGAGGGGGTCATCTTATGCAGTGTTGGCTCCATTGCAGGAGGATAATGTGAAAAAGACTGATGAGTGAAGTTTTGTTGGACTGTACCATTCAAATCAATGGATGTCATGTGATAGAAAGCAGGCTGAACCACCGGCTCCTCCAGAAATGTTCCGTTCAAATCTAGCGTTCCCATATGGTTATAAACAGCTTGACTAGGATCTGGCTGAACCATCCTGTTATTATTAGTCATCATCTGAGCATCTGCTTGCAGTAAATTTGAACTCAACGCTTTCAGATTTGCCTCAAGTGCCCCAGCTCTGACTTGTATCACTCGATTTATAGTGTAGATCAAATAAAGCGGTTCATCGGGAGATGAAAATGGTAACAAAGCAAGAGTCTCTGTACAATACCTGTAAAGGGAAATCAACTTCTCATTATAATTAACCACGGAAGAAAATTTTGGATTTGGCATCAAGCAACTCACATCAAGAAAGGTATGACGGAATCGTTCCAAATAGGATTATCGAATTTGCGCACAATCGAGGACATAAATTTGTTCCTAGCAACCCTGTTTCCACGAATGAGCTTGTAGATTCTTGAAACTCCCAGCCTTGCTTGTGTTAAAGACCCAACATCGGATTTCCCTTTCGAATTTCCAGGAAGCTTTGATTGGGATTTTTCGGTTTGATTTTCACTAATGGAACGCATGAAGATAAATGACATCTGAAGCCCATCCCCTAAACGGCTTTCAAAAAAGGCAGGATATCTGGAAAATAAAGCTTTCATTAATCATGTTATGCAAATGGAAAGGACAAAAGGAAGAAAAAAAATGATATCACAAAGGAAGTACTTCTCGTTCATATTCATCAGCAAATGATGAGCCAACTTCTGGTTGACCTCCAGAGGATCTGTTTCAAGTGCTATAAGGTATGGGACACAGGTTATAGGATGAACAAGACCTTGTCGAAGCACTATTTCCACTATCTGAAATTCGATAACATATCACAAAAATGATCAGTCCAAACAGACAATGCAAAGTCGAACTCAAAAAATTCAACCATTTTGATAATAAAATTAGAATCATACAAATTGTAGATTTTAAGACTTGCTACATGTAGGATTATATGACTTATTTCCATCCCTTGAATTTAGGGATTTTGTAAATATTCTCTTTTTATTACAATCTCTTATTTTAAGGGATTCTTCTTTATCTTAAGGGACTCTTTCCTCTAGGTTTAATATCTTTCCATACTTAGAATTTCCTTAATTAGAGACAAGTTTGTATATATAAAGAGATGTATTCTGACATATTGAAATAAGAAGTAATACAAAGAATTTCTCTTATGGAAGATGAAGGTAATATAATCAGTGAATCTACTGCTCCTAATGTTGATGATTTTCCTATTGCTATTAAAAAAGGAGTTAGACAATGCACTAAACATCCTATTCAGAGATTTGTTGCTTATAGTTCTTTGATGCCATCTTTCAAAGCCTTTACAACAAGATTGGATGAGGAAGACATTTCTACGACTATTGACGAGGCACTAAAGCATAAGTGGAGAAGGGTTGTTGAAGAAGAAATCAATGCACTTGAGAAGAATGAGAAATGGTCAATAACAGATCTTCCTCAGGGTAAAAACATGTTGGTTGTAAGTGGTTTTTTTTGTGTGAAATATAACTGTGATGGCAGTGTGCAGAGATTTAAAGTTAGAGGATATACACAGACCTATGAGATTGATTATACTTAAACTTTTGCTTCAGTGGCGAAACTCAACACTATTCGTTTCCTTTTGAGCCTCGCTGTCAATAATGATTGGGACTTGCATCAACTGGATGTCAAAAATGTTTTTCTCAATTGAAAGTTAGAGGAGGAAGTTTATATGAAATTTCCACATGGTTTGAAATCAGTTGAAGAAAATCAGAAAGTATGTAAACTCAACAGATCGTTGTATGGTCTAAAGCAGTCCCCTCGAGCTTGGTTTGATAGGTTCACTAAAGTTATTCTAAAGGATGGATACAGGCAATCACTAGCCGATCATACACTCTTTATTAAGGTAACTTCAAGGAATAAAAAAGTTATCTTGATGGTTTATGTAGACGACATAATCTTAATAGGGGATGATGATGTGGAGGTTGCAAGATCAAATAAGGGGCTGATAATTAATCAAAGAAAATATGTACTTGATTTGCTAAATAAAGTTGGAATGTCAGGGTGCAAACCAGCAAATACACCAATGGAAGCCGGCTTAAAGTTCATTGACCAGACCAGATATAGCTTTTCCAGTGAATGTATTAAGTCAGCATATGACCAACCCTAAAGAGGAACACTTGGCAGCAGCAAATCGAATTCTTAGGTACTTGAAAAAGACTCCTGGGCATGGTTTATTGTTTAAGAAAACTCAAGATAGATCAGTGAAGGTTTTTACAGATTCTAGCTAGGCAGGAGAACTCACGGAAAGAAGATCAACTAGTGGCTACTGCACTTTTGTTTGGGGAAATCTCGTGACTTGGAGAAGCAAGAAACAATCAGTTGTATCCAGAAGTAGTGCAGAAGCAGAATTTTGAGCCTTAGCATTAAGAATGTGTGAAGGAATTTGGTTACTCAAGTTGCTTAAAGAGCTAAATGCAGACCAAGAATACAAGTTTGAGGTTTTGTGTGATAATCAGTCTGCGATTCAGATTGCTAAAATACTGTTCAACATGATAGAACTAAACATGTTGAAATAGACAAGCATTTTATTTCGGAAAAAATCAACAATGGGGTAGCTTCTTTGTCATACATCCCAACTGAAGAACGACTAACAGATGTACTTACAAAAGCTTTACCTCAATCAGCTTTCGATGCATTTTTATCCAAGCTGGGACTATACAATGTATACTCTCCAGCTTGTGGGGGAGTGTAGGATTATATGACTTATTTCCATCCCTTGAATTTAGGGATTTTGTAAATATTCTCTTTTTATTACAACCTCTTATTTTAAGGGATTCTTCCTTATTTTAAGGGATTCTTTCCTCTAGGTTTAGTATCTTTCCATGCTTAAAATTTTCTTAATTAGAGACAAGTTTGTATATATAAAGAGAGGTATTCTAACCTATTGAAATAAGAAGTAATACTTCTCTGTTTTCTACACTACAAAACAATTACATGTTTTATAAATTTCTTAATCAGAACTGCCATCCATAATTTAATCCAGCTCTTACATTATTCACTCTGCTGATATGAAACTCAGATTCAGTCCGGTGTGCTAAAATTGTTTCCCTTCAGAATATTGAGAAGGTAAGAACTTCTTACCTTTAAGGCAGATTGGCGAACTTCTTCGTTAAAGTCTAGGCATCTCCCTAGAATATTATCCCAGTACAGCTGGACTATACCCCCACAAATGTTAGTATCCCCAGCACCCGCAGCTACAGGAACACTGTGGCCATCTTCTACTGAATGAACTTGATCTTTACTGGTTTTATCGGTTCCCATTTTACTTTCCGCATCAAGAAGATATTCCAACAAATTTTGCAACACTTGCATCTGGTGGGCAGAGAAGCTTAGCACGCATCTTATAAATAGAAAGAATTGTAATAAAGAAATTCAGTGACGAAAGTTCTACCTTAAGACGAACATTGGAACTCGCTGCTAATGCAGCCTCTACAATCTTTCCAATGTCCTTTTCCAACATATATTCAGGCCTAGCAATTAGAGCAAAACCTAATGCCTAAAATAATAAGCCAGTTGAAACAAAAGCATATGTTATAATATTGAAATATTTTTTTGACTGATATAATATTGAAATATATTAACATGGAAATGAAACAAACTCCCAAGATTGCCATGTAGGAAAAAATGGGTCTTACCTGCAAAGATCTAACTTTTATACTAAAATCATCCATTTGAAGATATCTTTTGAACAAACTAATACTACGACCAACATCGACATTTTTGTTACTAGAACCACCAAACAAAGGGTTTCCATAGCGGATAAGCAATCCAAGACAGAAGAGAGAGCGCCCCACTTGCTGCAAAAAATAAAAAACTAATAAAAAGAGATGACTTGAGCTTTATGATTCACATATAATTTTTTCCATAGAAGATAAAGACAATTGAAAAGTCGGCAAACCCATTTCTATAATTAAAAATCTTATTTCCATAGTTATTCCTTAAAATTTTCCAAATCTACTTTAATGTATTTTACTTTAGGCCAGATGCCCTTAAGATTCACAAAAACAATAGGCCGACACAAGGTGCTAATCTGAGTTTCTAACAGTCTTAAAATCAGACAACTTGCGGACACAATTATTTATCAATAGATTCGAAGGTTTGGATAAAGGATAAGAGCTTGAAGTTTCAAATTTCCAATCTTTCTCCGTGGTTATTTCTTTTGCATTTCTGTATTCTATTAGCTGACCAATAACTTTTTTCCCTCTAATTTAATTGTGCTAAGAATATAAACTATTTTTGCGATACATCATCCGCAATTTCAAATCAGGAATTATCACTAATATTACTCATTTTGCACCTGACAAAAAACAAAATATGAATCTGACTGGCAAAAAAATGCAGGTGGAAATAACACAATTATGTACAAATTTCTAGCAATGAACCTGGTTGTTATCAGTTGCTTGGGAATCCAATAATTTGAAAAATAATTGAATGAGATACTCAACAACATCACCACCATTCCCCGCCTTTTTACTCACGGAACAAAGGCACCTGCAATGGGAGAGACAAATCAATCAGGGAATTCAAAGCAGAAATGTATTATTTTCTAAGTAGAAACCCCTACCTGTTTACTCACAATGTATCTTAGAATCACAATCCAAGCATACAAAAACTTGAACAAAAAGTAAATTCAGACCTCGGCAGAAGTAGAATTAAAAAAAAGAAGATTAAATTTCAACAAACTAGTAAAGACAGCAAGAAAGAGAAGTTGAAGGTACTTGATGCAAGCATGGACAACAGTCAAAAAAGAATGCCGGACAATCATTTGCTTCAAGTCTTGTTTTAGTTCATCACCAACACTAGGAGGCAACTTTCGCATCAAAGGCACAACAGCATTAATTATAAAGATTATACTCTCCAGTAGCTGTGCACCAACTCTGTTATCAACCTGAGCACAAGAAGTTAAAACTAAGGCATTGCCTTTGCAGCCCATAAATCATTGTACTACAGAAGTGAAGAAAATTAAGGGAAACAAAATTTAGAAATAATCAATGACAATAGAGAAGAGTAGAAGACAGAAAGGAATTAACATCCAACCTGAAACAACAAAACATTGATCCAATAACAAGAACCATAGTATTGACAGGCCCAAGCATTAGCAAGAAGGGGCATGTTTCAGGCAGTCCAGAGACAAAAGAATATTATACTCAAGGTGATCAAAACTAACATTGTTGGATTCCTGGCAAAATTAAAGCTACTTAAAAAGCGGGTAGCACAGGAAGGTCGGTTCTTCAAAATAGTGTAACTAGACTACAAACACAGATTAGAATCACTTAAAATAAGAATGCAGCCAAGAAAGATAATAGATCCAAATGACACCTGATTACGTCAATGTCATAAACCACCACCCACACCCACATCCACACCAAGGGATTATGTCCATGTCATAAAAAAGTTATAAAGTAAAACATGAAATAACCTGATTCTTAAGGTAAGGCTGTAATGTGATTACAAACTGGGAAGGATCCGAAGCTGGCATGCAAAGTGATGGGTCCACAACACAAAATGCATGCAAGGCCAACACATAGGGAAGTGTAGGAACTTCTGCTTCCACATTACTCATTTCTTCAGTCTGCAATATTCTTTCCAATAAGCACTTGCACATCACTTCACATCGCCGGCGTACCGCAGCAAGTGAGACAGGGTTGATTCCGGCAGCTTTTGCTGATTGAGGGAAAAAATCAAGGGCCAAGTTACGCTTAATAACAGTTACAAGAAACTGATGATTGGGTAACTGCCTTAGCATTTCAACAATCTGTTCAGTCTTCTTAGCCACCTCCAATGGAATGGAACTACCATCTCCAGGATACTGAGTCTGCACTCCTGAAGGTTCTTCAAACCAGAATTCATAAAATGTCTTGCAAACAATATCCTGAAGATGAGAAAAAATATACTGAGAAAGCAACACTTTTGATATGAAAAATATATATTTCAAAAAGTTCAATGTTCCTTCCTGAAGTTAGAACAAAGGAAAATATACAACTAATAGCTTGGATCAACAAAACACTTAGCTGGTGCGTCAATCTAATATTTGAAAAGAGGAAAATAAAAGATATTGTCCCTAATTCCTCAGTTTTAGACATGAAATACATCGTTTCATTGATTCCAAATTACCTGTATACTTGATTCATCATCACTAACACGAGAAATAATTTCAATGAAAGCACTTGTAAACCCTGAGAAGTTGGGATTTGTATTGCACATATCTCGAATAATTTTGATTGCTCGTTTCCGTACGCTGACTCCAGTATCTTTAATCCTCTCCGCCACCTTCTCAAAGTACTACTTATCCACATATTTTTGGAGCAGAGAAAAAGAGGAGGGGGAGGGGATGAAACAAAACAAAATCAAGTGTTGTCAATAAAGCAAGGTCGGCTTTCGTAAGATGGATAAGTGGAGTTCAAGAAGTACCTTTAAACTAACATCTGGATGCGAAGCAATGTGTCTACCAACTAGTTCCAATGCGGCTTCCCTGACAGATATTGCAGAGTCACAAAACCTTCCCTCAACAGCCACTTGAACACGTTTGTCACCTAATACCTCTGGATCAACTTCTACAATAATACTAACCTGCCATCATCATATACATATGAAAACTTGTTTCATCAATATAAACGAAATGAATATCCGAGCTCCAAATAAAAAGTTGTAAGAAAATTTTCACTTACTGCCCGTAAAGCCTTGGCCCTAATTACAGGAGAGTTCTCTCTTAAGCTAACCTGGAAAGAAAACATGTAATTAAAACCAACCCTGCTGTACTTACTGAATCAAGGACTGCAAAATATCTACTAACCAGAAGCAAGTAAAGAATCTTGTCAAATCCTCTAGAGAAAGAATTATTTTGTCCCAGTGCTAAAGCAATCTTCTTGACCGAATCCCTTAAAAACAGAGAAGAAACAGTCCCCGAACCACGCACTATTGCTTTTGATCTCAGTCTAGCAACGTAGTACTTGAAATTTTGTTGAGATTTAGGGCCATCTTTATACCATAAGCAAAGATAACACCTGTATCCAAGAACATAATTAAAGAAAAAACAATTAGGAAGAGCTTCTTTGAGTTTTCATTTTCACATGCACAATAATTAGGATAAAAGTGCATACCATCGAACAAAAAGATGGACATCATCGACAGAAGCGGCATCTTGAAGATGATTCAAAAGCATCTGCTGCACAATTTCAGCTTTCATAATTGGATCAGAAGATTTAGAACTTTCTGAGTGAACACGTTTCAATTTCTCATCATCCTTGTACTGTGACTCACAGTATGATTGCAATACTAGAAGTTGCTTCTTACAGATGCAGAACTGGCAGTCCCAACTATTATTAGGAACTTCTTGTTCACTTACACCCATACAATCAGCATGGAAAAATCTTAGACAACCTTGACACCTATACAACACTTTCTCCACCTTTCGATCAAAACAAATGGAACATACACCTTTTGGGTAACTATGATCAATACTATCCCCACTTAGCAATTCTTCTGATATCCAAAACTTGTCCCTCCTAATGAGGACAGCATCATGCTTCAACCTTGCTGCTATTGTGCCAAGAAGATCAATTGCCATTGCACGAGCAGACGTATCCTTAGATTTCAGACCTGCATTTTGGAGCAATAAAACACAAAGAACCTGCAAGTGATACTTAGTTTCAATACGCTACCATTTTATCCAATAATAATGACAAAACTAATATTGTCAATCTTTTCTCACCTCCAAAATAGGAGCCGCAGCAGGATATTCAGGTAGGTTCAATGTTGTCAGTAAATCAGTGACTAGATTCTCAATCATCACTTTCAACTCAGAGGCATCTTGAGTCTTCACAGAAGCAAGACGTTGAAGGACACGGGTCCAGAAATGACAACATGTTTCCTGGACAGATTCATGGCATTTGGTTAAGTAACTAGCATCAACCGAGACTTCCAAGAGGGGACTCCCAAATAATGTTTGCTTTAAAGCTTCAGGAAGGTTAGCACTGCTATGAACCAACTGAATCAGCAAAGCTGTAATCATCTGGATCTGCCTCTGTTCTTCATCAGGTAGGTGATATGCTCTTAATGCTCTCTTTGAAACAGGCAACTTCCACAGAAGCTGAACCATTTCATCTATTATATATGTTCTATGTTGGGTATATGAGTAGAATATCTGTATCAAAAGTAACAGTCGGGTTAAAGAATAATATCTAATTACCATAATTTATCTTGATGCAAACATTTAATAATGTGTCTTTTTAACCAGAAACTGAATGTTGAGATCCATACCCCAGTTATCAAACCAATTGCTTTGAGTTGCAAGAGCTGTATGTTGTCAACCAAAAAGGTGGTAAAGCTTGTTTTTAGCAGTTGTAGAACACAACTATCAGATAACTTCTCAATCAACATCAAGTCTTTAAGTAAACCAAGAATAGTGCAGAGCTTCTGTAGTATAGCATTCACAGCACCAGAGACCCTGTCAAGGAAGAAGTTAAACAGTAAGACACCTAACTTCAGTTATGCCCAATTATTTTCTATTATATTAATGTTAAGGAACATCATATGAATAAGCACACTTGTTCAAAGCTGATTTCTTTGCTTTGGCACTCTTGGTACTGCGTCTTTTCTTGATCGCAGGACCTAGTTCAGCATCAGGCTCTTCATCATCATCATCATCTAGAGAAAAAGTGAAATTAAGCAGTTCAGTACTAGAAAATTAACATGATACACATGCTACCATTTGACTGAAAGAGAAACCTAGAGCATAGATTAGACAAAAAAAATATAGTTAAATTCAATAAACTAAAAACAACATGAACTTTTGACGTGCTACCACATTTACTTATGCAAATGACAACAATTTGTTTACTGGCAAGCGTAAAAAAAACGATCCTGCACTTTTTGCATAAATCAGATGGCTAACCTTCAACTGCTCCATTTTCACTTGGTTTATGCAAGGTACGATACGATGGATCATAAGCTGACATAACATCTGATATCTGGTGCCTAGAGAACTCAAGAATCCTCTCAATAATCTGTTAACATAGAGATATACATAACCCATGTTACAACGGCAGAACCGGACAAGCGACATAAAAACTGAATGCAAGGCATATCAGCAAATACCATAGTTTAACAAAAGAAATTATATGAGCAAAATGCACCATCGATAACCTTCAAAAAGTTCCATTATGATCCCGACCTCTCAATTGTTTTATTTAAATTCCAAACCTTTTGTAGTGTTATCATTAAGTCCTACCCATAATTAATTCAATTGAAAAGTATAGAAAGTGCTTATATGAAAGACACCTTATTGACAGTTGACATTTCCATTTATTTTAACAGATTTTTTCAGTAAGAGTGTAAGACTTATTGGAACAATCTAAAATGGTTTGGACTTTTAATGGAACAATTGGACACGTAAGAACAAAATGAAACTTCACGGAAAGATCAGGGTTAAGAATTACTCATATGAGGCACATACCTCTTCGTGATATAATTGCTTTGGCATGTCATTATGTGCCATTACTGCCAAAGAAGCATGAATGGATTCCAGGGCACAGAAGACTAATGAGAATACATCTGAATCTTTCTGGAACATTTGAACAAAATGAATGAGTCCTATGAAACATAATATGCTCCTCACATATTTAAAAAAACAGGAAAACAGAAAAACATCAGAAATTTAGAAATTAATAGATTTAATAGGAGCGTCACACATGGGTTCGTTTGATGCATATTCTGTTATATATAACTCTATGCACAAAACAAGATGATACTAAGCCGTCCATACCAGAAGGCAAAATGATATAGCTCAAGTTTGAACCTGAGATCTATCCCAACCCTTCATGTTTCCAAACATAATCCAAGGTGACGAAAAAAACAATAGTTGCACAACTATGCACACCCAAAACCAAATAATCATGACTTACATGCTCATATTCATCAACAGACAAACCTTCTGCTCGATGTATCTGATGATCTAGAACCCGTAACAACTTCACAAGAATATCTACAGGAACCAAATGTAGAAGTCTCTTTGCACGTATTGACATGATCTCATTTACAAGCAATCTAACATCATTAACTGGCAATGATAACCACTCCATCTCATCCCTATCATCACTAGAAATATGAGCTCTGGCGCAGAAATCCTCTAGCATCTCACGGAAGTTCCCAATCACGGCATCTATAGGAAAATATTAGTGGAAAAGAAATGTGTTAATACGAATGAGAGGAGGGAGTGAAGGAGTAAAGAAAACCAAGGCAACCTTGAAGCTCTGTAGAATATGGTAGAACTGATGACCCAATGTCATCAGCCTTTTTCTTGGTTTTTGGCTTTCTGGAAGATGATTTTGGAGCATCCTGCAATTACATCTATAAAATTAAGTATTGTTTAAATAGCCCAACCTTTAATATCCTTTAAAAACTGAATTGAAACCCATCCATACATTAGCAACAACATCAGTCTGCTGATTGTGCATGCTGCTAATTTCTCTCTGGAATTGACCAATAAGAGGAACACTCGACTGGGACGGCTTCCTTTCAAACACAGCACCACCAGAGAGTTTCTCCTTGACAAGACCTGAGAGACTTGAAGAAATGCAATGAACAATAAGCCCAGATATTTGAAATCTATGAACATGAGTTTACAGCATCCAACAGGGAAAGAATACAATACAGAATATTGCGAAAATACAAAATCAATAGTCAGTGACAAAACAGGAAGAACTTTAATTATATCAAGCACTCCTAAAACTGCTTTAACATGCTGAGGAAAGTGGAAACATGTCAACAGAATGAACAGGATGATAAAGTACACCAAAAAAGGGGCATAGGGAAAGGAACAAACTTGGAATTGAGACATGTAAACACTTTTGCTGAACCAATACTTTGTAAAAGTGAAAAACAGCACACTAGACGAGGTGCAAGCTTCAGTGCATTCATGCATGTACAACATACAGAAACACACATGCTGAATCAAATCTTCCTACCAATCCATTCTACCCACAATTTCTGTGTTACTCATAGTTTCATATTTCTCCTCAACCTCTCCTTTGTAATATATTTTCATATGAAAAATTATAGCTAGTATGCACTATTTCTTATATGAAACAAAATCTTATAACCAAAATTATCTATACCACTTTTCATATATATGCCGACTATTTCATCCACAATGAAGATCATCTAGGTTAAAGACTACATCATTGTAGTTGAGAATTTTTTTCATGTAATAGAAACTCTGGTGCAGCTTTGAACAATATGGATTTTGAGGCATCACTCTCATCAGTGTTTCTCATGCAATAAAGGTAAGTGGATTCATTACAACAATTTCATTGTGGGTAACTAAGTATAGTTTTAGAAAGGCTTCAATCAGCTCATTAAACAATTCAATCATCTCCTGCAAATCACATTCTAATTCCGGAAAGGAACTTCCTCATCTACATATATCAAAAAGAACATCGTCCTTGGCTCAATTCATATAGCACTTTCACTTAATAGGACGAAAACAAGAAAATGAGAGTACTTTGTTTACCAGGGGTAACATACTCAAATGCTGCAGGGTTGTATTGGAGAACTTGTGCATGAAGTTCCAAGGGCTCCAAGCCGTCATGTGTAACTGAACTTGCCCCATCCCTAAGATTCCTGTAAACAAAACCAGATATAAACAAAAACTGTAATCAATTGTGTACACCTAATAGCAGATACACAAATGCATAATTAATCACTTAATGATTGTTGTTTGTTACTTTTCAGCATTTGGCCTTTGTTTCTGACCAAAAAGAAAAAAAAATCTGAAAAATCAAAATTGCAATTATTTAACATAAAAACGCATAATTTTAGTTTTGTATATTCATAAAATACGATATTATTATGTGTTTTCTATATAAATCGTTCATTTTCAGACATTTAATTTTACCTTTTAACAGTTTTTGAAAGAATTATATATATATATAGATAGATAGAGAAATAGCGAACACCGAACAGCAATTAAATCAAAGAGCAACTACCTGAACATGAACCGATAAATTCAAATTATTCAAAAGAAGAAAAGAGAGAAGTAAAGCTAAGGCTTATATACATTATTAATAACAGTAACAAAGACTAAGAACTACAAATCTTTTCTTTCAAACTGCACTACCTTCGGAAAACACTAAAATTTGAATTTAAATTTCAAATTCATTTGAATTTAAAATGCTTACAGATATGAGACGTCCGTTCCGCGAAGCAGATCAGCAATTCGACTAGCTTGAGCAATAATTTCCGGTCGGTTTAAAGACCTGGCAGCTCCAGAAGCAGCGTCGTCAAACAATCGGAGCTCCAGATCCGAAGCACCACAGAAAACGGGCAAGGAAGGAAGCGGCAAGCACTGCGCGACCTCGGAGTGGATGGTGTTGGTCAAACCGATGCCGCAGTGGGCTGTGTCCATCAACCTTTGCCCAGGTTGCTCCGAAACCCAGGACGAGGTGCTTGGATTGCTCATGGATCCGATAATCTGCAAGTGAGAGGTTTGGTGCAGAGAGAGAGCATGAATAGAGTGGCTTCTTAGTAATATTCGTAGGAATCTGAGGGTAAATTAAAAGGAATTAGGGTTTCATGAGAGGATTTGAGCCCTAAGATTTGGGAAGGAAGAAGAATAGAATAAATGGCGGGGAAAAAGTGTGAAAATTGGGAATTTTATTTACGGGGAAGATTATTACGACAGAATCCAGACATTTGTCAAGTTACCAAAATGTCCTTGTTTAACATTGTTTTAGACTTTTAGGTCGGTTTAACATTATTTTTTAAAAGGGTAAAATACACAAATAGTCATTAAACTATTTTAAAAATACGAAATGGTCATTAAATTTTTAAGAATTATATAATAAACATTAAATTTTATGTATTTACATAAAATGGTCATTAAAATGTTAATTATGTAAAGTGGGTGATATAATACTTATAAGAATTTAATAAAAGAATACTTAATCTTTTATATTGATACATTCAATTAATTTATTTTTAATTTAATCCTTATAATTTATGTCTAAATTGACTGAATATATAAACTTTAAAGATTAAATATATTATTATATAATTTTTTATAAATAGTGCATCTTTTAATTAACGACGGTTAACAGCTCAATGACTATTTTATAATAAAAATAAAATATAATATTTATTATATAATATTTTAAAGTTTGATGATTATTTCATATTTTTAGTAATATTTTATTAACCACTTATATATTTTACTCTTTAAAAATAACAAAAAGAATACTTTTTAAATTATTTAATTCATAAATTATACCCAAATAAATTATTTGATTTATAAAAGTTTTTACTTATCGAAAGAAATATTATTTGGTTTGATTTTATTTAGACAAGTTTGATTTAAATTTTAGCGGTTTGTCGAAGATTATCTTAAATAGATAAATGTATATTATTCTAGATATAAAAATCGATAACATAAATAAAAATAAATAATATAGTTTTGTTCAAATATATTTTCGACAAAATTTAAACATCGAAAATCTCATATTCAATAAACATTTAAAATCTAAAATTTAGGTTTAATATTTAAATAAAGGCATAAATTATGTTTATCGATTATTTTTAATGTTTAAATTAACTTTAACTTTAAATAGATATTTTTTAATTTATTTTTAACATAATTACTTAAAAATATAATAATTTTAAATTTTTATAAAATAGTCTCAAAATCTTAACAAAATAAATAAATAAATTACCTTCGTTGTCTCCATTTATTGTCTAACCGAAGGCCACCGATATCGCTATCGAACCACGACTGATTCTCTTATTATCTATAGTCGGTAACTATGATAGGTGTGTCAATCAAATTTCTAATATTGATTTATCAATGATGGATAGTTAAAAAAACAATTATGGTGGTCCGAAAGCGATCACGATGATCTTAGTATGGTAATAAACGGCAACAATGCCGATAATTTAGAGATTTTGAGTTATAAATTAAAGATTTAGGATTGTTTTGTAAAAATTTGAAATTATCATTTTAAAAAAATATGAATTTTATTAAAAATAATTAAAAATTAAAACATATAATTTATTATATTTTAATTAAGGCATAAAGATAATGTTAACCCTTAACGTTTATAATTTTTATCGTTTTGACCCTTATTCTTTTGGGGATAAATTTAACCCTTAGCCTATATAATTTTGACAAATAGCTTATTTTAACCATCATTATAATTTGACCGTTAAAAATTTAACGATTATGACATGTCATATGTATATAATAATATATTTTAAATGACATGACATCTAACCTATCAAATACATATATGTATATATGAAATATAATTTTATTTCAATATAAAATATAAAATAATTAAAATTCAAATAAAATATTAAAAAATAATTAATTCTAAAATAAAATTCTACTAAACATTCTCAATCCTAATTAATTAATTAATTAATTAATTTTTTTAATATAGAATTTTGATCTATCGTAGTTAGAGTTAAAAATATTTAGTAGCATTTTATTTTAGAATTAATTGATTTTTTAATATTTTATTTAAATTTTAATTGTTTTATATTTTATATTAGAATAAAATTATATTATATATATTTGACAGGTTTGATGTCATAATATTTAAAATATATTTTCATATGCATATGACATGTCATTATTGTTAGATTTTTAACGCTCTAGTTATCATGGTAGTTAAAAAATAAGTTATTTGTCAAAAAGATATAGGTTAAGGGCTAAATTTATCAAAAAAAAACTAAAACATAAAAATTATAAACATTAAGGGTTAAAATTATCTTTATGCCTTTAATTAATTAACGGTTAAAATTTTAAAATAAAAAAATTTAATTTTAATTTTTTATTTAAAGCTAAAAATAGTCTACTATACTAAGCATGATTTAAACAAATTTCAACCATTCAACAAAATCCTTAAGGAGAAAAGTGAAAAGTGGTTGAAATGGTAGCAGGTTAAACAAAATTGATGAAAGCCAAACCCCAGATCTGAAACCCAATCCATGGCTATGGCTGTTCCCAAACTAGAACTCAGCTCTGGGGAACACGGGCCTGAAGCTCAGCAGCATGGGCTTCGGTGCTTCCCCTCTTGGCAGCGTCTTCGGTCCCGTTTCTGAAAGCGACGTCGTCGCCTCCGTCCGCGAAGCCTTCCTCTCTGGAATCAACTTCTTCGACACATCCCCGTAATGCCAGATTTCTTCACTTTAACTAATTGGGCATTTTAAAACTTACTTATTTCTTTGTTTAATTTGATGAATTATATAATTAAATATGGTTAATTTGAAGGTATTATGGCGGGACATTCGGATAAGATGCTTGGTAAGGGACTTAAAGCTCTTGGAGTTCCTAAAACTGAATATATTGTTTCTACGAAATGTGGGAGATATCTTGAAGGTTTTGATTTCAGTGCGGAGAGAGTAACTAAAAGCATTGATGAAAGCTTAGAAAGGTTGCATCTTGATTGTGTTGATATATTTCAATGCCATGACATCGAATTCGGTTCTCTCGATCAGGTTCTTAATTAACAAATGTCATTAGTATTAGCATCATATCTGAGTAACATGGATAATATGCACACTTTTTTCTAACCTTGTATGGAAGTTTGGGTTAATTTGGTTCAGTTTGTATGTGGTTAACAGATTGTGAACAAGACAATTCCGGCGCATCATAAGCTGAAAGAAGCAGGGAAGATTCGTTTCATCGGCATTACCGGGTTGCCATTGGACATCTTTACTTGTGTACTTGATAGGGTTCCACCAGGCACAGTTGATGTGATATTGTCATACTGCCATTATATCAGTAATGATTCAACTTTGGAGGATTTATTGCCTTATTTGAAGACTAAAGGTGTTGGGGTAATCAGTGCATCTTCACTTTCCATGGGACTTCTTACTGAGTTTGGTCCACCGCAGTGGCATCCGGCATCACCCGAACTCAAGGTGACACTTTTATCTTCCTTGGATAGGATAAGACCAACTGTTGGATCTAATTGATGTGTAAATGAGAGCCTTTAACCCGAAAAGGTGTATGTCAGAACATGTTTTTTTAACCTCTTAAGGCATTATTGTTGCAAATTATCCGGACTAAGATTTTCTCGGACCAACACAAAACCATGACCGGGAAACATGGTTTGTAGGACTCTGTACCAAACATGGTTTTTTTCGGCTCTAGCTACAATGCGGTTCATTGTCACCACATGTCTAATAATAAATACTTTGAAATCGTATTTCACCATGAACTCATATCGTCTATTTAATATGACTATTTCCATAGTCGTGTGCTTGACATAGGTCCTTCGTAACACCTTTCTTCAGTCTGCCTGCCAAGCTGCTGCTGTCTATTGTAAAGAGAAAGGGAAGAATATTTCGAAGTTAGCTATGCAATACAGCTTGTCAAATAAAGATATTTCGTCGGTGCTGGTTGGTATAAACTCTGTTAAATAGGTCCTTATTTTTCATCCGACTTAAATATTTTCCTTTTACTTTATATTCAAATTTTACAACTTTCAGAAATCTTTTTTTATTCCCGATAATCGAATTTTCCTACTCAATCTTCATACCTTTAACTGTTAGTAATGTCTGGCTTGTCAATAATAAGGTTGAAGAGAATGTTGCTGCTGCGACAGAACTTGCACTGTTCGGGAAAGATCAGGAAACTCTAGCTGAAGTCGAAGCAATCCTGAAACCTGTGAAGAATCAGACATGGCCGAGTGGAATTCAACGAAGCTGACCAACGGTATCCAACTGTATTTTTATTACTGTATGCATATGTTCCCCAACATCAGTTATTGATTCATTGGTATGGGGGCAACCATTCTATTGCAGTGATACTAGTGTAGCCTATTGTGTCTGATGAGTATGATTGAAACTACAAGCAAGTCTATCTCATTCTTGTTTTGATTGTTAGTTGAATCTCATTCAAGCATGTATTGCTGTTAACTTGGTGAAAACATTGAAATTCCAATGCATTGCAATTGATTACCAGCATTGTAAGTGAAGTTAAATCTTTGTTGCTCTTAAAGAGCAACCTTTATCTGTCCAATTCGACTTTCAACAAGATCTTTCTTACCAGTGCATCCTATACTTTCCCCTCTATTCATTTAACCATTCAACAAAATCCTTCAAGTTTTTGTTAGATCCACCGGTTTCTCTGATGCTGTTCATCAATGTTTCCTTGAGCGCCATGGACGTTGCTTTGTACTTTTCACATCCCAACACCTGTTCGACCTTATTCTTGATTTCTTCTCTCGTAATGATCCCTCTCCCATCTCTCTCCAAACCCAGTCCAACACCCCAATACTCACAGATATAGCTTTGGTTGAAGAACTGATCTGCAAAGTAAGGCCAGCACAAGAAAGGGATGCCATTGCTTAAACCTTCAATCGTCGAGTTCCACCCACAATGGCTTATAAAGCATGCAATGGAAGGATGTGAAAGAAGCTTCTGCTGATCTGCCCAATCCACCAGTTGGCCTCTACCACCGATTCTCTCTTGAAAACCCTCTGGGTATGCATTGTTTCTCCCATTTGTTATATCTGATCGAACCACCCAAATGAATGGTCTTCCTGTGAGTTCGAGCCCATGTGCAAGCTCTTGAAACTGGGTGGTGTTAAAGATTGTGAAGCTGCCAAATGCAACATAGATGACTGATTGTGGTGCCTGTTGGTTCAGCCATTTCAGGTAACTTGAACTTGAATCATCTGGTTTTGAGTTTGGTGGTACCAACAATGGGCCAATAGGTTTGAGTTTGAGAGCCGATGCGAATGCTGCCGGCTCAAGTTCATAGGTCGAATTGCAGAGCAACCAATCTGTTAACTTGATGGATTGGTTGTTTCTGATCATGAGTTTGAAGATGTTTTTCTGGGCATTGATGTTGCCAATGCAAGCCCACACAAAGTTTTTTGTGTTCATTGGGGGCATATTTGGCGACAACTCGACCATCCCTCTTTTAACTGGTGTTCCTGCAAAGAACATCTCTGCAATTAACAATGCTTGCCATTTTCCTATGATTAGAATATATATTTTTTGTCAGATGAGCTAACAATTGAGCTTCTGGAGATGAAGGAACTCACCATCTTGATCAATAACTCCATCAGCAATCAATTTCGGGATGCTCAATCCCAACACCAAGAGTGCAGCAGCAGCAGGACAAAACGCAGCTCGCTTGATCCCATGTTTTTCTGCAATTTCCAGTGCCCAACCTAATCCCTGATCTGCAATCACACAGTTTATCTTCCTTTCTGATTCATTGATGTCTTCAATAAGCTCCTCCACTTTCCCTGGCATGGTCTGTAATATTGCTTCAGATATCTTCCCTGGTTGTTTCCTTTCTTCCGCCGATCCAATCCCGTCCGGAACAGAAACGAGGCGAATCCGATCACCCACATCTTCTTCCTTCGACGCCAATATATCCATTGCATTTTGATGATTAAACTCCATGTTAACAAATGTGATTTGGAAGCCATGTTTGAGTAAACAAGATGAGAGCTCCAGTAGAGGAATTACATGGCCTAATGCTGGATATGGAATCATCAAAATATGTGGTGCTGCCATGGTTTTTTTATGCTTGAAATCAGGGTTTTGCATTTAAGATTTATATAATGGAGATGAATGGAACAGACAGGGGAGACATTGTCTTGTCATATTGTTCTTAGTGAAGGGAATCTATGCTGATTCCCTCGTCTTCTTCTTGTTGTCTTAAGACTGATGCATTGTTTCAGTGAATTATTGAACTCATCTTGTTTGCATTCACCTACTGACACAGACCTTTTTGAATTCATGTGGATTTCTGTAGAGTTTGAAGTTGCCATTTTTATTATTTTGATGTCAGCCAGAGCCATCTTTGCTTTACCAATGCACATCAGTGTTAACATGACATTGAGGAATAGTCGAAGCCGTAACCAATCGAAAAAGGATGTTATTCAAACGCATTTCAAGTAATTATAGTAAATCTTGCACCGTTGACCCTTTGGTTTTCTGGTAATCCGAACGTATTTAAATAATTGTTGTTCTATAAGGTTATAACAAAAACGTAATTTTTGTCTTTCTTCTAAACGAATAGGTATTGAGATTTTTTACAGGACACGATTGATTTTTAAAATCGTTTCGACTCTAGACCTTTTACTAGTTATTTCCGATAACCCCTAGGTATATTTTTGAAATGAGGTAACAACTTTTATAACAATTATTTTAATGAAAACGTGATTAATTTATACCAACAATTTAGAGTGAAATTAAGATATTCAAAAGTTTAAAGATCAATTTAAAGATTTGCATCACCGGTGAAAAAAATTATTTTTCATGAGCGATTCTAGTTTAAGGTTTATATATTTTGTATATGGTTTATGATTTTGAGGGTTAGATCGTAGAGTTTAAAATTTAAGGATATACTTAAATTTTAAGGATTGTGATTTAGGTTTAAGGATTTTAGGGTTAAAATTTAAAATTTAATGTTTAAAATTAAATTAAATATATTTATATAAAAAATAAGTGCATGTGCATCAAATATACTCGTAACATTACTATTATTATATAAAAATCTCAATTACCCTTTCATTTTAAGAGACAAAATTTAATATATAAAATATAATTAATTTTGATGTTCAAAATGAAAATATTTATAATTTTATAAAACTTCAAAATATTTTGAACCTATTTAAGAGATTTGAATCCTGAAATGTGAAATCACACATGTTTTCCACCATGTTAGGTGTGAGAAATTATGCCCGGCTTCCCACGTTAGCTGTAATCCCATTCAATGAAAATCACTCATTCCGTCACTAATCAACCATGTAATTTATATAATTTCTATAAATTATATTTTTAAAATGACATGTAAATTATGAGTAAAGATTTATTGGTTAAAAAAAATGAGTTGGAGATTAATGGTGAAGTGGATAGTTATTATTGGATGAGACCATGACTGACGTGATAGGCCGGGCCTATGATATAATTTCTCGTATTATCCCCAAAGAAAATATATTTAAAATTTATTTTATTCCATAATAATAGTGGAGTGAAAGAAATAAATATGGAATCAATAATTTTATTTAAATAACATTTTTGGGTTGTTTTGCTTCCATGATTTGAGGTTGGTGGGTGACAGATATTAGGGACATGGAGGTTGAGATTTTGGGGTAGAGAATGAGATAATTGGGGAAGCGGGTGGAGGTAGGGTTTAACGAGCACAAGCTTGGTTAGGTTTGGTTTGATTTGGAAATAATATTATTGGACTTGGTTTGAGTTTAGTTTAAAAATAATATTATTAGGTTCGGTTTGGGCTTATCAGGTTTGGCTCGGTTCGACAAAAATAGACAATTTTTGTTATATTTTTATATAAAAGATAAGGCTCAATAAAAACCCTTTTCATAACAACACCGAAAACAAAATTATAGTAAAACTTGCACCGTTCAAGTGTTGATCCTTTGATTTTTTGGTAATCCGAACGTATTTAAATAATTGTTGTTCTGTAAGGTCATAATAAAATTCTAATTTTTGTTTTTCTTCTAAACGAATGTGTATTGAGACTTTTTACACGACACGATTGGTTTTTAAGATCACTTCGAGTGAGTAAAACTCGACTCGTTTTGACTCGATTCAAAATTACATAGACTTGATCGAAAAAATTTCAAATAAAGTTCAAGTTGTAAAATGGAAATTCGAATAATCAAAATTTTTAATAATTAAATGATTAGTTTTTAAGTTTGAGACGAGTCTATTAATTTTTATGATATATATACATTGATATATAAAAATATAAAGAAATATTGCTACATATGAAAAAAATATATATACATATCTTATATGATTAGAGGAAGTCGTTTAAATTGAAATCAAATCATACTATAACTGACATGATAAATAATTATAAATAAATATTTATAGGAACTCGAAAACTCGACTCGACACGAACCGAAAAAATTTCAAATAAAGTTTGAGTTGTAAAATGGAAATTCGAATAATCAAAATTTTTAATAATTAAATGATTAATTTTTAAGTTTGAGACGAGTCTATTAATTTTTATGATATATATACATTGATATATAAAAATATAAAGAAATATTGCTACATATGAAAAAATATATACATATCTTATATGATTAGAGGAAGTTGTTTAAATTGAAATCAAATCATACTATAACTGATATGATAAATAATTACAAATAAATATTTATAGGAACTCGAAAACTCGACTCGACACGAACCGAAAAAATTTCAAATAAAGTTTGAGTTGTAAAATATGATTTGTAAACTCAAATAACTCAAAATTTTTTAACTCAACTCGACTGATCGAATACTCATCCCTAGCTTCAACTCTAGACCTTTTACTAGTTAGTCCCGACAAACCCCCTCAGATGATACATTTTTGAAACGAGACTAGCAACTTTTATAACAATTATTTTAACAAAAACATGATTAATTTATACTAACAATTTGGAGTGAAACTAAGATGTTCAAAAGTTTAAAGATCAATTCAAAAATTTGCATCAACGGTTTAAAAAATTATTTTCCATGAGCGATTTTAGTTAGGGTTTATATATTTTATATATGGTTTATGATTTAGAGGATTAGATTGTAGCGTTTAGAATTCAAAGATTGTAATTAAAATTTAAGGGTTGTGATTTAGGTTTAAAAAATTTAGGATTAAAATTTAAAATTTAATTATATATATATTTATATAAAAATAAGTGCATGTGCATCAAATATACTCATAACATTATTATTAGATAAAAATCTTAATAATTTTTTTTTTATTTCAATGAGACAAATACTTATATTTTCCTTATATAAAATAGGCTTAAGAGTTTAATAAGCCCTTAAATTTTTGTAAAAAAATTAATTAAGTCTTTAAATTTTTTTTACACTCAATTAAGCCCTCAAACTCAAGAAAAAAATCAATTCAGACCTTAAACTTTTTTAACACTCAATTAAACCCTCAAACTCAAGAAAAAAAATCAACTTGGCCCTTTAACCAACTTTGACCGTTAACTTTAACTTTTTCTAACACGTGTTGCAACAAAATAACACTACTTTAAAATTATATAAAAATTATATAAAATATTTTTAATTCCAAAATTTTTAATTTCTAAAATTATATAAAAATTCTGAAAAATATTTTTAATTTTGAAATTTAATTTAAAATGATAGATAATAATTTTTTAAAAAGATTAAAAACAAAAAAAAATAATAAAAATATTAAATATTAGTATACAATTATAAAAAAATATTTTTATATTTTAAATTAATTTTAGAATTTTCAAAAAAAATCAAAATTTTTAGATTTTTTATAGATTTTTAAATTTTAAAATTTCTTAAAAACGATAAGTGATATTATCTTATTGCAACAAGTGTCAAAAAATTCAAAAAAACGTTAAAGTTAACGGTCAAAGGGCCAAATTGTTTTTTTCTTGACTTTAAGGGTTTAATTGGATGCAAAAAAGTTTAAGGGCTTAATTGATTTTTTATAAGAGTTTAAGGGATAAATTGATTTTTTTTTCTTGAATTTGAGGGTTTTATTGGAAGTAAAAAAATTTAAGGACTTAATTGATTTTTTTTTTAAAGTTTAAGGGCTTATTGAACACTTAAACCTATAAAATATAATTAATTTTGATGTTTATAAAACTTCAAAATAGTTTGAACCTATTTAAGATATTCGAATCCTAAAAGGTTAAATCACACATGTTTTCCACTCTGTTGGGTGTTATCCCCCAAAGAAATATATTAAAATTTATTTTATTCCATAATAATAGTGGACTGATAAAGAAATAAATACGGAATCAATAATTTTATTTAAATAACATTTTTGGGTTGTTTTGCTTCCATGATTTGAGGTTGGTGGGTGAGAGATATTAGGGATATGGACGTTGGGATTTTGGGGTAGAGAATGAGATAATTGGGGAGGTGGTGATAACGAATCGAGTCAAGTTCGAGCTTGACTAGGTTTAGTTCGGTTTAAAAATAATATTATGACTCGGTTCAGGATGAGTTCGAAAACAATGTTATTGGACTTGGCTTAAGCTCGAAGCTCTTGGAGCTCAACTTGGGCTCATCAGACTCGGCTCGGTTTGATCCAAAATAAATAATTTTGTTATATTTTTATATAAAAGATAGGACTCGTTAAAAATTATTTTTATAACCAACACCAAAAATAAAATTCAATATTGAGAAAGGAAGAAAAGTATCCAATTTATTTTTAATAGATTTATCTTATTTTATTATTTTTCTTTTGCTAAAAATACTACTTTTAGCGTATATATAGCATATATAACATAATTATTCCGAGCCTGTTCACGAGTTTTTCGAGCCGAGTTTGAGTAGATTCGGCTTGGCTCGTTAAGATCTCGAGTCGAATCCAAACCCAAGTAAATCTCACTCAAACCGAACTTTGACCGAGCCGAACCGAATTTACTCGCGAGTCAGTCAGGTTCATTATCACTGGAAGTGATGTTGACAAAGATTTAGGGGCGAAGAAAATGGGTATGGATCATACCTAATGAATTGAATTTGGTAAAATCGAGATAATAATAGGGTTAAAAAAATATTAGATTTTTTCAACCCTATTATTAAAATGATACAAGAGCATGTGTTTCTATTTTCTCATACGATTCTGATTCCATCCATCAAAGCATTGTTAACAATTCAAATCAACAACATTTTAACATGTTTATATAATCATATGGTGATAGTAAAGCATCTGCCTAGTGCCTACTGTATATTTGTGCAATGGCTTTGAGTCTCGGTGTTACTTGGCTCGAACGAAATCCGCAATCAACTTGACGACACGGCGAGGCTTATCTACGTGAGTAAGGTGACCGCTGTCCGGTACTCCGTGCATACTTGCATTCGGAAGCTCGAAAAGCAGTCTCTGTAAACAAGTTAGGGAAAACAAGAAGATCATCAAGAATAACCATGAAAGAATTTATGTTCAAGGCTAACTCTACATTTTTCGTAATATATTTGTATCCGACACATATTTAAATACAGATTGGTACATGGTAAGAAAACGAGTATAATAGCCGAAAATGCCGGAAAAACTCACCATTGCAAGGTGGCCGCTGATGATCTTATCGTTCTCACCATAGATGATCAGTGTTTTCTGCTTCACCTACACATATACAGAGTTCAGACAGAATGTTACAACAAAAAATCGAATTTCTAAAAATGTATTATCTTAACTTCCGACAACCCAATATTATGTTAAGCTGTATCGAACCGCTCGTCGTCTAAAATAGTCCGACTATGGGAGGAGATTAACCTACCATTTGGCCTCATATGCAACAATAAAAGAAGCATTGGTTAGCACTTAGCAGTTCTTGTTTTGGCATTCTTTAAACATTACACAAACTTGATTCAATCTTCACCAATTCATGTATTATGACCTCGAGTTCGTCAAGTATTTCTTCGAGTTGATACGAACCCTTCCCTATATGACTCGGACGATCGTTTACGAGGATCGATGTTTACGATTTAAGCACACTTCATCACGTACCTGCTTAATTTGGGACACTACGTTGTAGCCTCCGCTAACCATAAAATTAACAGTTGCATCTTTCCACCAAGGCATGTGGCAATGTAACCGGCCAACCTACATTGTCATCCGAAACCAAACATCGAGTTTAGCTTTAATACATGGAAGCTTGTTGCCAAAAGAGAAAGGAAAGCGTTTAAATGGTATTCGGCAATGGAAGGAACAAAGGAAGTCCGAGCTTAAAACTTACATTTGCCCAGTCTGCACTCTTGGATAATGGAATGCCATGGAAAGCTAATAGATTAGCAAAAAGGCGCAACGGGAATGTTTTTAGTAGGGAAACCTAATCCGTAAGAATTACGAGAACATTAGCAGTAAGATTTTTAATAGAATAAACCAACATCTTAAACCGAAACATTGAGTTATGTAATGGATATGAAATCTTACCCCAGCATAAGCTAGTACTTTTGGTAACTTTGCAAGGTTTCCTGTGCCTTCTGCATAAACATTTGGATTGATCAAAACCAGTTTTTCAACCTGACATGTACGGAAAATTGTTATTTTTAAGAAAAAACAGGATGTCCGAGTGCCTGGACACCGGGTGAGTGAGGTTGAAAGGCAAGAGCAGAAGTACAAGCAAAACCGAGACACTTGAGTAAGGTATTCTAAAGCTTATGGCTCCAGGGTTGATCCATTAAGTCAAGAGTAAAACTAAATGCAGAACTTGAGCAAGAGATTCTACAGCATATGACTTCAGGGATGGTCCATTTCCCGCCGTCTACCATTTCAGATAAAGATCGATGTCATGTATGTCGATACAATTTCAAGTTCTTCCACATGGTTTTTTCTTAGAATGTCCCTCTATTATAAACCATTTGATGTTTACCAGAAGTTATGTTACTCAGACTCGGGTTTAAGTGTATATGTCCAGCATGAGTTTGTTTAATATTTTCGAGTTTTTCTATGGATTTGGAGATTCTTGGAAAGTCATATCCCTGCATCCATATCTGTTTATGTTTTGAACATGAGAACTTCGAGCAACACATAATTATTTTCAGACAAAACTGTTTACAATGAACCATCCATAAAGAATACGGGAGAGACTTACAGCTTCGGGATAATTTACTGCAAAGTCGATAGCAACGGCAGCTCCAAGACTTGGTCCAACTAGAACCACTGGCCTTTTGATGTAGGACTTCCAAAGCTAGAATAACCAGAAACAATGTAAATTCAAGGAAAGATATGCATGCCATGTATTAGTAAACATGGCATGAGACAACTGAATGACCGAACCTGATAAAGGTGGTTACGCTTCGACGCCACGTTACATGGTGGAAGCCTTCCTAGAACGGGAAAAGAAGAAACATAAATCATTATCAAAGCATACTGAAAGAAAATAGGCATAAAAATAAACTAATGGTGTTAAGATGGGAAGATGAACCTAAATCGGAGAAACCCCATCCGAGAACATCGAGAGCCCATGCCTCCAAACCAGCTTCCTCTAGCAATGGATAAGCACGCCTCCATTCTAAGCAAGAACTAAGGGAAAACAACACATGGAAACAAGTTCAGGGCAAAGCAGGACAGCTTATAATTAATCGAAATTCAAATGCTACTAGCCTGTCGAAGCAATGGAGAAGAGCAACCGGATTGGCATCGGTTTGTATGAGTGGTTGTACACAACTGCTCATTATATAACCTTCTGAACATCCAATCTGCAATTGTGAGAACCACATTGACATCAGTTTCAATTTGCAAAAGCCAATGAAAGATCCAAACACTGCCAGAGTAAACAGAAAAACAGGTAAATTCTACACCTAAAGATTCTGTTGAGGGCGAGTTTACGACTCCTTTGGGAGAAGTCCGCGAAGTGTCTGACTGTCCACCGGACAACTGATCTTAGATCCCTCAACAGGTCTAATATTATGATCACGGGCGATCTATGTACGGTTTTAGCCAAGGAATTCTGTCTCCTGTACCCTCAAAGGGTGTAACAAATGCCTTGTTACATCTATACTCTCAAAGAATATAGAGTTGCTAGAGCTCTCAAACT
Organism: Abelmoschus esculentus; assembly: GCA_035048815.1. Taxonomy (NCBI): domain Eukaryota; kingdom Viridiplantae; phylum Streptophyta; class Magnoliopsida; order Malvales; family Malvaceae; genus Abelmoschus; species Abelmoschus esculentus. Next base: position 965,737 of record JAUCBN010000026.1, on the reverse strand, counting down.
AGGAACTCAAACCAATGTCCTAAAGCTTAAAGCTTAAAGGACAATTTTTGGGTGGCACGGTTCCGACCGGTAGCCTAATGGATGACGCTTCACATCACGACTTCAACAGATACACACATGGAAGAACTTACAAAAACTTTCATCATACCTATGTCGGACACAACGGTCCGACACTCGGACCCAAACCCAGGTAACATGGTTCTACACCATACTCCCTGTGGGAAACACAATAGTTCATTACATAAACCTAGTAATCATCTAATACAAACCACAATTCAAATGACAATTCCTAATCAAAAACAGTTCTTTTATCCCCAATACTCAATCAATTAAACAACATTGATTTTCTACATACATAATTCAACAAAAAAAAATTCTGCTCATCAATCACAAATACATCTAAAAATCTCTCATCAGTCATCACATCCACCAGCAAACTCATTTATGTCAATCAGGGACAGAGACAGAATTTTCCAATAGAAGATACAAGAACTATATAGGATTTTAAAATTTTAGGAGGTACCCTTCTGCAACACCCTGTTGTCAACTCAAGCAAAATGAATTGTGGTTAAAAGAAGAGAGAATATTAACCTGAACTGGGAGCCTCTTTATTCTCCTAGCTAAATTTCTGGCAAAAGGGTCTTTGATTTTCTCAACCTCTTTAGGAAGAAATGGAGGGAACCCATTGTCATCACCACCGTCGCCGACCACCTTAACGCCACCATTGAATCTTTCACATTTATTTCTTATTGTAACTGGTCTTAATGTTGCTGGTGCAAGTAAGCCAAATCTAAGAGCAGCCATTACAATACCCTTTCTCCTTCTTCCCAAAATCACCTAAAAAACTATCAATGTCAAACCTTAATATAACTCTAAACAAATTCAAGTCATAACCCAAAGCTTAAAATCAAAAACAGAAGAGGAAAAATAGAAGAAAAATGCAATCTAAAACTTGCAAACAAGAAATTCAACAGTGAAGTTTTCGAGTGTGGAGAGTAACTAGAATGCATAAAATGTGATTCTTTTTGTTTCCTAGTACAGTTGTTTGGCAGCAGTAATTAGATTGCTTATAATGAAGAAACATGGTTTCTTACACGTACTCCAAGAAAACCAGATTCACGCCTTTCATGCTACACTGCAAGAGCCACCTTTGAACTTTGATGGTGGATTAGTATAATTTTAGTTGAGTTAGAATAATTTTAGCCATGGAATGTCATGAATTTGATTATGGATTATTTTTAATATATTTTTTTAAAAAATCATAAGATAATATATGTATATTAACTTTAATTTAGTAATATAAATTTTACAGAAAAATTCGATTATATTTAATTAACTTTTTGAACCAAAATTAAAAATTTACAACATTTTCAAAGGTTTGACCAATTATATTAGATATTTGATAAATAAATTATTGTAATAACATATTGAGTAGAACCTCTTTAAAAAATCTCTTAAAATAATCTTTTTCGAGTTAGAGATTTTGATAAAATACTTAGGTTTGATTCGACGGAACTTATAAAACTCAGATTTTCATTAAAAAACAACGTTGAAGAAGTTGAAAATTTTAACAATTTTTTTGTTTAACAATCGATTTTCTTTAAATACTCTTTTAAACGTATCGTCGAATAAAGATTCTTTCGTCTTTATAATTATAAAAAACTCTATATAACATAAATTTGATTAACTATTAAAATTAAAAAAATTAATTTAATAAATAAGATATTAATGTATACATAAAAATTAAATAATTAATAAAATTATATTTAAAATATAATTTATAATTAAAAAATTAATATATGTTTAGCAATAAATATTAAAATGATAATTTTACAAATAAAAAATCAATATATACATCATTCATATATGTTTAGCAATAATTTTTTAAAAAATAATTTTCATATTCTAATTAATAATAATAAATATAAAATATTAATAATTAATTTAAATAAATATCAAATATAATAATATCATTATATACTATTTTATTTGTTCAAATAATCAAATAACTATCGATTATAAGTTAATTTTATAAATATTTTTATAATTGGTTAATATAATATACTAGTTAAATTAACTGATGTTATCAGGTTTCTATTATCGGCTAATATAATATGCTATCAAATATCAACTATCCGCTAATTACCAAATGGGGGCTAAACCTAGACCCTACAAAACTAAACTCTAAATCTTAAACCATAAATCATAGATACTAATCTTAAATACTAAACCCTAAAAATATAAACTCATAAACTCTAAACTAAACACCTAACTCTTAAAACTAAGATGTTTGTGTAAATTTTTGTAGGGTTGAGCGTTCGAGCGAGTCGAGTCAAAAAATTTCGATTTATTCGAGTTGAGTCATCATATTTTATAATTTGAACTTTTTTTGAAATTTTTCGATTCGAGTCGATTTTAGCGAGTTCGAATCGAGTTCGAGTCGATTCGATTCGATTTTATTTACAAATTTTAATTATACTATTTATAATACAATAGTATAGTTTGATTTCAATTTAAACGGTTTTCTCTTTATATTTACATACACATTTCTTCATATTATTTTTCACATGTGTAAAAAAAGATTTTAAATTATTATTATCATCAATCAAATATCTTAGGTATGAATATGTTATTTTATTAAATTACAGGCTTTATTAACAACTTTCTTCTTATCTAGGAAGACTAAGACTAGACAAAAAAATAGTGATAAATTAAATACAAAAATTAAAAAATAAATAGCATAATATAAAAGATACAAATAAAAATTCTATTAAATAAAATAATCTAGAACGTGATCATGTTATAAAAAAGAAAATTAAAATGTAAAAGAAGAAGAAGAGGTGATTGAAAATAAAACTGCATAGGTTAAATGTGTAATTAAATTCTATAATTACTAAAAATTTCGAGTTATTCGATACAATTTGAACTTAATTTGAAATTTTTTTGAGTCGATTCGAGTTTATGAAATTTCGAATCGAGTTAAAATGAGTTGAATTTTTTTACCTCGATTCGAGTTGATAAATTCGATTATTTCGAGCCGAGTCGAGTTTTGCTCACCCATAAATTTTTAATCGAGTTGAATCGGAAAATTCTAAATTAGTCGAGTTGAAGACTTCTATTTTATAACTCAATTTTTATTTGAATTTCTTTGTGTTGAGTTCTAGTTTCTATTCAAATTTAATTATAAATATTTATGATGTTACGATATTAGTTAGTTTCGGTTTAAATTATTTTCTGTAACCATATACAATACATTTATAATTTTTTTATATATAATATATATGTCATGCAAAACTGAGAATCTCGATTCAAACTTGAAAATTGATCAACTAATTATTAAAAAATTTAAGTCATTCAAATTTTCATTTTATAACTCAATTTTTATTTAAAATTTTTAAATCAAATATTTTTACACCGATCCAAATCAAATAATTTAATTTTTTGAGTCGAATTAAACTTTAATCACCTCTATTCAAATAATAAAAAACTTTAAAATCATTAAAGTCGGTGACAAGAGACTCTGATTTTAAATAATATTTTTATTTTTTTAATTCGATCATTGTTCATAATCGAATTCTAATAAATTTTTTTTATTAAACTGTTCAAATTATAATATTTTTAAAATTAAAATGGCTCATACATATTTGAGGGCGAAAAAGTTAAGTGTCATATTTAAAGAAATTCTCTCTAGCTTAATTTAATTAATATTAAATTAAATACTCAAATTATCTAATTTTTTCTTTAAAACATCTAATTTTTCTTTTCTTTTTTAGACGCTTAAACTAAAACTATTATTTTTGTCCATTTATGACACCTATGAATAAAAAAAATAATTTGAGCATTTAAAGGGTAAAAAAATTTAAGCACTTAAAAAATAATTTAAACACTTATTTTAATATTAAGTTATATCTATAATACTATTATCTAATTAATATTTCCAAACTTTTTTTTTTTATTTTAGTCCAAAATAAATCAAAACTACATTAAATGATCATTATTGGTCAAATTTAAATCAACATGTTTATTTAACACTAGTTTGGAAAGACCATTTCACCCCTCAAACTTTAAAACTTTATAATTTAGTCCTATATTCAATTTCTCAACATCCTCTTGACCAAAAAGTCATAAAACATTATAGTCCTATTAATATTTATTATTATAAAAATGAACTTCGGATATAGTATATTTGCCATGAATGTCATCTACCACTTAGTACTGCACTCACAGTGAATTGAGCTCCACTTAGAGAGCACCCTACCTCTCTTAGAGGACCCAAAACCGGCCACATAAAAGCCGGTTTCTCGACCGCGACTTCCGGTGGTTCAGCTTCCCCTGAAAGGACCTGCAAAGCAGCATTCATAGGAGGCCTTTGGTATGGATTTGGATGGCAACATGACAGGGCAAGCATCAATACAGTCTTTATCTGCTCCATATCAGCAACTTCATTTATTCGGGAATCAACAACGGAAGCAAGCCTATCGATCCGGTAATTCTCCCAAACCCAATCCACGATGCCGTTACAGTTTCCATTTGCTTCGTACCGGTGTCCAGGTCTTCTTCCGCACACGATTTCGAGCATTAGAATACCGAATGCATAAACATCAGTTTCAACTGTTGCCCTCCCTGTGTGGAAACTTTCTGGTGCCATATATCCAGGAGTTCCCGCGATCTCTTTCGTCGAGTGGTGAGTGTTCTCGTTTAGTTGGATTACTCGGGCTAAACCGAAATCTCCGAGTCGAGCATTGAACTCTTGATCCATCAAGATATTGCTGGCCTTTATGTCTCGGTGAAGCACTCGATTTTCGCATCCGTTGTGGAGGTAGTCCAATGCTTGAGCTACCCCAATAATGATGTTGTGCCTTCTTTCCCAAGTTAATGTTTTATGGTCCTCCGATTCCGCAGTCTCATTGCAGAATATGAGTTTGTCGAGGCTTCCATTCGGCATGAACTCGTACACCAGAAGAAGTTCGTTACTTTCGTAACACCATCCGATCAATTTCACTAGGTTCTTGTGATGGAGATTGCCTATGGAAGTGACCTCTGCTATGAAATATTTCTTTCCATGGCTCGAATTCTTCGAAATTCGTTTTACCGCTACCACATTTTCGCCCAACATCCCTTTGTAGACGGTACCGAATCCTCCCTTCCCGAGCTTGTTCATCGAATTGAAATTCTCTGTTGCGAATCTAAGTTCCTTTAAACGGAACTTCTGCGGAGCTGTCGATGAGTTTAGAATTTTTAGCTCGACCTCCGAATCATCCGCTTCCATTAGCCTTCTTTGGTGGCTTCTTTTCTTATATAATCTGTAGAAGAACACTGAAATCAGTAGGGAAACAACACTCACTGAAACTACGAGCCAAATCCATACATGATTAAAAGATGTCTTGTCCGAAATCTGGACCGAATTCTCGTAACTGCTAAAATCCCATGACTTAATGCTGTTAAGTTGAGTAGCATTCACCCCTGTAGAAGCTGAAAACCCGACATAAATATCACCACGAAGAACTTCATAGACGTCAAGTCGCTGCGAAAGTACCGGATCCTCCGCTCTTGGTTCCCCGGTATAAACAACTACATCGATAGTAGCTAGCTGAGCATCATAGAATATTGTTGCCCTGATTATAATTTTAGGGTTTAGGGTATGATTATATTTTCAGGTTTTAGGGTTTTATTGTTTTAGGGTTTAGAGTTTATGATTTAGAGTTTTGGATTTTATGATTTAATGTTTAGTACTTTTAGCCTTTGAGTTTAGGGTTTAGGGTTTTTGATTTAATATTTTTTATTTTTAGATTAAAAATAATTTAAATAAATTATTTTAAAAAATTAAAATATAATATATATATAATTTGTTTAAAATTTTATTTGAAATTATTTTAAGTTATACGTTTAGTAAAATTTTTAATTTTTATTAATTAATTTAATAGTGTTCAGCGGTGTTAATCGTTAATGGTGTTTAACAATGTTCAACGCACGTGATAAACTCATCTATTCCAAGCAAGATATTATAGAGCACAAGACATGAAGCTTCATGGCAAGACAATGGATGACTTATTCAAACAATGACCCGGAATTTGTGGCATCATTATATGGAAAAGGAGGGTAATTATAACGTAGGTCACTTAGTTATGGGTAATGTTATATTTGAGTTATCAAATTACTAAAAATTACATTATGGTCATTTAATTAGTCAATTATGAGTAAAATTATATTTGGCTCACTCAATTATTAAAGATTATATTTGGGTCATCTATCAATTTGTATATTAGATTATTAATAATTTCAAATAAAATATTCAGTATTAACAAGCGTATGCAAGTGATTTAGAAGGAAAAATAATTAAATTTGTGTATTTTTAAATATGAAAGTTGATGAAAATATAATTTTACCTATAATTGAGTGATCCAAATAACTTTTAATAATTGAATGAACCAAATATAACTTTTAGTAATTTGGTGATCCAAATATAGTCTTACTTATAATTGAAGGACCTCCCTTGTAATTTACCCATCAATCTAGTGGAGTTTAAAAGCCTGTACATGTATTTGGATCCTTTCCTGATCCGATTGTGACTGTCACCAGCTTCGTTGCCTCTTATGACCGTTCAACTCTAGTTTATTCAAATAAGTCCACTTTTGTTATTTAATAGATTTTCTCTTAATTTATTTTATTATTTTTTTATTAAACAAATTATTTTTTAGTGTATGTGTAATATATATAATAATTGTTTTGAGTTTGTTTATGAATTTTTTTAATCGAGTTTAAGTCGATTTAATTTAATTTGTTAAGGTTTTGAATCGAGTATAAATCAAACTCCCTTAAACTGAGTGTTGATCGAGATGAGCCCAAGTAGCTTGTGAGTTAGTCATGCTCATTATTACCGCTAGTTAAGTAGTTATTCAAAAATATAATTCTTAAAAAAAACATGTCTGATAAGATATGTAGTACCTTCATTTTTATAGATCTACCTACCTACCTATCTCATCCACTAAGATGTGTTCGTTACGAACTGCTAGTAAAATGGTGGGTTCGAGTTCGGATCTATCAATGGAAGGCCTGTTATTGTTAGTAACTTTTAGTTTCAACTTCAAGCTTTTACCAGATTGCATCGAAAGAGTGTCGAAATTCGATCTTGATAACGTATGTTTAGAGAAAAAATTGCCTCCCGAAGTTTACGGCAAGATCCGGTCACTCCGTCTCGAACACAAGCTGGTCACGACGGAGTCGGACTCGGTCCTCGAAAAACAAATCCGGAAAATCCACAAGGCATTGGATTCTGATGATGTTGAACTGTTGAAAGTTGAAACTCCTCTTAAATGAATCCAATGTCACATTAGATCAAGCTTATGCACTTCACTATGCTGCTGCCTACTGTAACCCCAAGGTCGTTAATGAGGTTCTTAGCCTCGGGTTGGCCAATGTCGATCTCCGGAACCGTCGTGGATTCACGCCTCTTCATGTCGCGGCGAGACGCAAGAAACCATCGGTGTTGGTGGCATTGTTGAATAAGGGAGCCGGTGTGATGGCAACCACGTCGGATGGTCAAACCGCCGTTGATATCTGTAGGAGACTAACTCGGGCCAAGGATTACAATGAGAATAAAAAGCATGGAGAGCCATCGAACAAAGATCGTTTATGCATCAACGTCCTCGAGACGAAGATGAAGAATTCCGAATCCGAGGATCCCGGAGTTCCATCACAAGTGATCACATGTGATTTACACATGAAATTGGACTACTATGAGAATCGAGGTAAGTATGCCGAAAATTCAATGTATTCGACACTCATATCCGAATCGAGTAACATAAAAGTAACACATTTTCATGTCGTTGCCAGTCTCATTTGCACGGTTAGAAGAAAGTGACCCCTCCTTTTCACTAGTCTTCTTTATGTATATATGATCTATCACCATTTAATTCGAATCTATTTCTAAAAAAAAATTGAATTACATGAATCTTTAGAACATATTGAAATATAACCCTTTATTTATTTTTTAAAATTCAGATTAAATTAATTAAATATATAAATATAAAATATTAAATATATTATTATGTCAAATCTTATTATTTATTATTTTGTCACTCATCAGTTATTTAATTTTTAATGACATTGGATAAATTTATTTTTTTAAAAAAATCATTTTGTTACTTTTTACAGTCAAGAGACTAAAAAAAATATCTTGTAATAAGAGGATTGTTTATATAGTTTATCCTTTATTTTTTTTTTACACATTTAATATATATATATATATATATATATTTACCCGTTCAATTAATATTTTGAAAGAATTTTAAAAATAATTTAATCTAATATAAAATTTTAAAATATAATTTTAATTATATTTTGTATTATAGGTCAATTTAATCAAGCTTTTATAATGCACATAATAAAACGTTATATGTACGTGTTGTCTTTTTAGATTTTAAAAAATATATATTAAAAAATAAAAATACCATCTACAAGTGATGTTTTCTCAAATCGTCATTTGCATGTGACGTTTTATTATTTTTCTATGTAAATTTTTTTCTCTAGCCGCCCTTTACTTTGATTAATCCCTTTGATCGATGGTTGACAATCAATGACAATCAATCTTAACATTGATTGTTAACCACCGAATTTATTATTATTATTTATTATTATTTTAATAAAAATCTTTGCTTTTATAGTATTCTCTTTTTGTCTCTGTGACACATTTTCTTTTATTTTTGTGACATATTTTTGTTTTGTGATTTGATTCATATGTCTTTGTAGCATGTTTTAGTATACATTAGCGATCGATTATTGTTTGCACAGAGATTCAATTGGCAAATATTTTATTTTAGTGGTCACTTAAAAAGTTATATCTCCACTCGGTTGACGGTTCTTTGCCGATGAAATCAATTCTAAGTAGTGATATTTTTGCATGACAGTTTGAATCGCGTACAACTCCTTCTTCCTTCTTTATGCCTCTCGTTTGGATAGAGGCAAGAATATTTAGAAAGCTTTTTAAATTTTATTGGTACGCTTAACTTGGTAGATTTTTTTTTTATTTTTTAGTTGTATTAATTTTTTGGGTTGTTTAATTTAATTATTTTATTTCTTAGATATATGATATAATTATATTTTTTATAGATTTAATAAAAATTTAATAACATTTATATAAAAAAAACATTTTTTAAATTATGGGTAGGATGGAATAATGCTTTAATTATATCAGATTGAAGTTAAATTAGGTTAAATCATAACAAAATTAAATCAAAAATATTTAAATTTTAAATTAATCTAATAATCAATACGAGAGCATTAGGTTTTTGCTATGAGCCCAACCCATCATCAAGAATCAAGATCGGCCTGAATTGGCCTTAAAGAAAAGCATTATCCTTTAGATTTTGAGAAGATGAAAAACTGTTCCAGAAAGCCCCATTGCCTTAAGCTAAGCTAATACTTCAATTCTCAAACACTCTTTATAGCCCTCTTTTGAGGTGGTTTCCTCCACGCAAAGGCAAAACAGTTCTTAAAATCTCTTGTTTTCTACCCCTCTGGAAAGGTACCAAACGCTCAACTTTCTCTCACTTGGCTACGGATTTGCCCTTTACACCTTTTTCATCTGATTTGAATCCTTATACCCTTTCTAGCTTTCGATTCATTTCTTATGTTTATCGCTTAAAATCAAGTGTTTGCCGACGTATAAGAACTGGGTAATCGTTTCTTTTATAATGTCTTTTCACAGATTTTGAATGATTGGCTTCTCAATCCGATTCTTTCTGATCTGATTTGGCTTGTTTGTTCAAAATCCCCTTGTGGTCATTTCAGATTTTTCTTACTGCTGGGTTTACCCTGATTTACCTTGCAATCTAATGTTTTGCTGGTTTTGGAATTGGGTTAGTTTTGCTTTAGAGCTAATTGGTTAGTAACTTATATTTCTGTGTTATTGGTTTTATCTGCTTGGTATTGTAGAGGCTCTACATTATTGATTGTGTTTCTGATGTGGGTTTGCCATCATTTCTGTTAGGAACTTGGTTTTATTTAATTTTGGATCTAAAAACATTTGCTTTCTTCATTCTACATGTTGCTGCTGGTGAAAAGGGTCTTCCTTTTCACCCTTTTGAGTTGATCTTATTTTTAATGTAATTTGTGTAGCTTGAACTTCATCATTTATTGATATTTGTGGCAACTGGATTCTTTCAATCAATTATAAATGCAGGTTTCATTATTTAGTTGCATCTTATAGCTGACTCAGCATTTTAGTTGTAGACCATTAAGCTAACAGTTTGGTTTTTGAAAGTTGCAATCTTTTCAGGCTTGCACATTGATGTTAAGAATTTTGATTACTTAAGTTCCGCCGCTCCTAGCAAAACAAACCTATACTTTGTCGGTTCTGTATGCTTTTGTCCATGTTTCTCTCTATTTATGTTAATTTTTGATAGAGTAGTCGACTACTCGTACTTGGAGACATGTCAGCCACTACGTTTAAATTGCGTAGGTTGATACAAATTTATATTTTATAATAAAGAAATAAATTATTTCCAAAAATGGATATGATAATTTCTACATATTTAGTTGTTCAAGTAGTGGTTGAAGCTTCCCAGCTTTGTAAATATTTGTTAACTATTGTCCCCTGCACAACATAGTGAACTAGAGTTGCAAAGATTTGTACTCCCAAATCCCAATTGCCTTTTTGTTAATAGTGATTGTAGGGTTATAAACATTGATAACCTTTTATCACTAAGAAATTATTCAAGAGCAATAAAATTTGATGTCAGATTTTGTTAGCACATCATGTGTGTTTACAAAAAATTGATTGAAATGTTTTAAATTTATTGTTTCAATATGAATAAATCAGAATATCTAACCCTTCAATTTTCAAAAAGCACTCTGCATGAGAATTGTATGGTAAGAATAATCCCTGAGTGATATATTGATACCTTATGTTCTGTTTGTAGCTAGAATGATGTTTTATTTTTCTTTCTTATTTATAATGTCTTTAATTATACCAAGTTAACAAATTGTTCTAATCCCTAAACATGAAGTGGAGTAGTGATCTTTATATTGTCTTTACAAGTGCAAGTTCCCAAGTTCTTTTTTGCTGAAATTTGAAGTTCGGGATCCTCCAATTTACCTTGGATACCTTATAGACTTATCCAGGGTTTCCTTTGCTTTCCATATGGTGTCTTTCAGTGTACAGTGTAAAATATTTTTATTTAAGACAGACAGCCAAGTCATCAGGACAGATGTTGCCATACATGGCTCTGATCCCAAGCCAGAAAACTGATCATCGTGTTATAACTTAGGATGTAAATCACAAATGAAGTGACCAGCTGCAATCATGCATGTCCTATGGGTTGAATCAATTATTTGGGTATTTTGGATACGTTAATTGAAAATTTTGACCCCTAATTATGTTTTACAGAATCAGTGAAAATTGGAAACTCTGATGCTAAGCAGCTGATATCTTGTTCAATATAAATTTGTTTCTAGCTAGAAACTTAAACTTATAACCAATTTTCTCTGTCGGTGAAACTTATATTGAACCCATCATTATCAACTTTAAGCCCATACAATCACTGGTCTCTTCATATCAAGGTTCTTTTGAAGCTATTAAGGTTAACCAAAGTCCTATGGATGCCATTAAGGCACTTATCTGAATCTTTTATTGTTTTTTTGGTGTCTTATTGCCTCCTTCCTTATATCCTTGCTCTGCTACAAACCCAAATCTCCTTTTTTGCCGATGAAATTCCATATTTGCGTTTTAATGATTGACTGACATGCAGCCATTGTAGTATAATGATGGTATTTTAAATGTCAAGAGAATCAGTTATTGGTAAACTTGTATATGGAGAAGACTAGATATGACAAAGTATAAAATATTTGAGTGTGCACATAAGATGTAGCATTCTCATGTTATTTCCTTGGATTTTTCTTTGCACTTCTTTCTTATGGTCAATATTAAGACCTTATATCTCCTTGTTGACTATTCTATGCAGGAGCTTGTTCCTTATGATTCATTAGAGGAATTAACTTATCCGTATTGTCATTTCTTGACCTCTCCAATAATATATGGGCTGAGGTGCACATTTCATGGGAGGTGTAGAGGATGATGAACCAGCCTCAAAACGTATGAAACTATCCTCTGAAGAACTGAGACGTCTTTCAAACGGTTCACCTATTAAAGAGATTGTAGCAGGGTCTCCAGGTGACCTAATGGCTCGGCCCCTGCAGTCTGAAGGGGGCGAAGAAGTTGTTGGCTCAAAAGGAGTTATCAAGAAGGTAGAATTTGTCCGAATAATAGCAAAAGCGTTATACTCTCTTGGTTATATAAAGAGTGGTGCTCATCTAGAAGAAGAGTCAGGGATACCGTTACATTCTTCAGTGGTCAATTTATTTATGAGGCAAATTCTTGAGGGACATTGGGATGAAAGTGTTGTTACATTGCGTAATATTGGTCTAACTGATGAAAAGACCATAAAATCAGCCTCTTTTCTGATATTGGAACAGAAGTTTTTGGAACTTCTGGATGAAGAAAAAGTGATGGATGCTCTTAAAACATTGAGGACTGAGATTGCACCTCTTAGTGTCAATAATAGTAGAGTACGTGAGCTTTCTTCATATATTGTGTCACCATCTTACCGTTCTTCTGTTCGATCTCTGAAACAAGATACATCGAGGGCAAGTTCCCGGAGTAAACTATTGGAAGAATTACAGAAGCTGCTTCCACCTACAGTTATGATCCCTGAAGGAAGGTTGGAGCATTTAGTTGAACAGGCCCTTGTCTTACAACGAGATGCTTGCATATTTCACAATTCTTTGGATAAGGAAATGTCACTATATTCTGATCATCAGTGTGGGAGAGATCAAATCCCTTCTCAAGCATTGCAGGTTTGATTTTGTTCTGCTAATCAGATTTTCTTTTTGTTAAAATCTAGCAAACTTCTGAGTCCTTTTTACTTTTTATTGATGCAAATTTCCATGTGCGTTGCATAACAATTTGTACAATATGCGTTCTTTTTCATTTTTGCATAAATTAGAAATCTATTTTAATGTGTGCTTTATCGGTATGAATATTAGGTTTTAATCTCTCTTTTTTTTGGTTCAGGAATGAGAGGACTGGTATTAGGTATTTGGTTATGCTTTAGGTCCATGTTGGATTGAATCTTGAGGCATTTTCTACCCTTTGTATCTATTTACACTATTCTCTAAAGTTTGTTGAAGGGGTTGTTAGAATCTGAAGATGGCAATGTAAGACCAAAATTAAGTAACCAAAGAGGAACAGTTATGTGTTTTAAGAGGCTCTCACATTTTATAGAGATGTTGTGAAGGACAAATATCTAACATTGATGAAGTCTTAGAGATATTCTTAGAGTAAGTGATTCCAAGTCCTTAACTGACTAGTTAGCGAGCTCTTTAGTATCTCATGCGTGATTGGAAGACTTGTGAGGATGGTTCCTCCTAGTCATGGTGCTTGAGAATATTTTGGCAAAGATTGAATTCAATGTAATTTCCTAATAAGTATGCTGACTGATAAAAGGTCATTTTTAAACTGGTAAATGTCCGATTCAACATCTTTCATTGGCAGCGATATGTTTATTCAAGAGTATTAAGATTATGTAAGAGACTGCAGCTATTCGAGATATGTTGTATAATTCACTAAGCCTAGTCTTGTTAACTCGGCTTTGCCTATGTTACATAACATGTGGCTGTACAACTAGAAATGTTATCCAAGTAAATTATAAATCTGGTGTTTATTAGAGAACATTTATGATTTATGATTCACTTTATTTTCTATAGGAAAGAGCTTTCAGGAGAAAGTGATGGCATTTCCAAGCATAAAAGTATCTTCTTAAACTAATAAAAGTGCAGTTGGCAGCTATACAATTTTAAGTGCACCAGTTTTATTATATTTTTCTTTTAAAGAGTATTAATTCTGTCAATGTTTTTGTTCCTTCTCTGAAATTTTATCTATGTGTGGCTTTCATTCTTCTTTTCTTAAAGCACGATTAATTAATTATTTTAAATCCTCTTGCAACAGATATTACAGGCTCACACCGATGAAGTATGGTTTTTGAAATTTTCGCATAATGGGAAATACTTAGCTTCATCATCAAATGATCAGTCAGCAATCATTTGGGAGGTATTGCAATTAACTGGAACACGAGTATAACATATATAATTGAATTGTCAAGGATGAACTTTTTGAATCCCAACTTATAGTAATTAATTTATTTTCATTTTTCAACTCTGCTCTTCGTACTGCATCGCAGAAATGAGTTTGGTAAGTTTTATGTGCTTTCAGCTAAATCTAGTAACGTCCCATAGCTTGTTGGATGCTTTATATTCAATCTCTAGCATCTCCTGTAATACCTTATTTTTTGTAATTTATATTCTACTCCATATTCAACATAATTTCTGCCAACATAATAGAATAAAGAAAGAATAAAATGAAAAAGAATCATGCTTTTTTGGAGATTAAACTTAGTGCAGGCTTGGTTCCTGTTGTTGCTTTAATAGGGGAATTATGTTTGAATCTGTGGATTGTTTAAGCCCTTTGTTGATTTTAATCAAATATGATTTTTCTTTCATTTTCTCAAGTTTATGGAGTTGGAAAGCAAAGAGCAAAGAACAAATAGAAAAAGCATCTACCAAATGGAGCCTTAGTTACAATAAGTAACTTGGATACAACAAAGAAACAACCTGATTATTAAAGCAAATGTCCCTCCTCCCTATAGGTTTATTGTTGTGCAAGCAGTTGGATGTAATAAGATAGAAAATGTTGGAATATGATAAAAAGAGGTGCTTTCTGTGATGGTGCACTTCATTGAAATCCCCCTTTCCCTTTCTTTTTCCTTTTGACAAGTACTTAGCATTTTGTGTTTCGTAGACCAGTCGCCATTTTTCTATTTCTAATTCTTCAGCAATGGACGAGTTTTTGTGATTAAAACTTTCTTGGTTGGAATCAGAGTTTCAAGCAAACAAGGGCTTGTATTATTGTGTCAATGTGTAGATCACTACTTAATGACTAGATCAACCATCTCTAGCCATTGGTCGATTTTCTCATTCTAAAAATATTGACTTATTGTAGGTTTATGAAACTGGGGTATCTTTAAAACATAAACTCTCTGGTCATCAGAAACCTCTCTCTTCTGTTTCATGGAGTCCTGATGACCATCATCTTCTTACATGTGGCTCAGAGGAGGTCATAAGGCGCTGGGATGTCTCTTCTGGTGAATGCCTGACTGTTTATGAAAAAACGGGTTTTGGTATGGTTTCGTGTGGATGGTCTCCAGATGGCAAATGGATATTATCAGGATTGAATGATAAGAGTATCTGCATGTGGGAATTGGATGGGAAAGAGCTAGAGTGCTGGAAAGGGCAACGAACGCAAAAAATTTCTGATTTAGAAATAACTGGTGATGGAAAGCAGATTATTAGTATATGTCAGGAAACATCGATATTATTACTCAATCGGGAAGCAAAAGTCGAGAGATATATCGAAGAGGATCAACCAATAACTTCGTTCTCATTGTCGAGGGACAGTAGATTCTTGCTGGTAAATCTTTTAAATCAAGAGATCCATCTATGGAATATAGAGGGTGATCTGAGGTTTGTTTCTAAATATAGTGGCCATAAACGCACCCGCTTCATCATTAGGTCTTGTTTTGGTGGACTCAACGAAGCTTTTATTGCCAGCGGTAGCGAGGACTCTCTGGTACGGACTTTTATTTGTTCTATATAACCCTCTAATAGGAAGTTAGCCTATGATTAATATGGAAATCAGTATCCTCAATATAAATTACCTTTAACATGGATACAACATGTATACATTGCTGGTTTGCCTTAGTAGTTTACTTCTGTATTCTATCTTTATCTCATGGAAAATGCTACATGATACTCATTTGCTTCCGATGGGCTCGATCTTACATGAGCCGTCCATGTGTTCACAGACATTGTTGTCTGCAGAGCATTGGATACCAGTGGTGTCCGACGGCGGTATGTTGATTTTTTTTCTTCTCAAGTTTTAGATGTATATGGAAGGTATTTGGGGTGGGTGGGTATCATATCCTAGTGTTTATGTCGATAGACATCGGCATCAGACTTGAGTTTTGAAGAGAAAACGGGGAGTCTATGTAGTATGTGTTGCTAGTGCTGGAATACTGCTTAGCAATGTGACATTATGGATTCACCTTTTATCACTGTTTTAAACTTATGAGGAAATTGTTTTACTTTCGAGTTCCGAGTGAAAGTTTTTTCTTATGTTTTACCATATATGTTTAGGTCTATATATGGCATAGGGGCACAGGTGAGCTTATAGAGTCATTACCAGGTCATTCCGGAGCTGTTAATTGTGTCAGCTGGAATCCAGCAAACCCGCACATGTTGGCGTCGGCCAGTGACGATCGTACGATTCGAATATGGGGATTGAGTAATCTAAGCAAGAGCATGAAACAGAAAGAACCTCAGAGTAATGGCATCCATTATTGCAATGGAGGAAGCTGAGATTGAAATGCATGGAATCTGCAGTCATTGATGCCTCTGATATAATTGGTTTCATGTAAATACTTTTACCTTGTTGAAAGCTCGACATTCATATGAAAAAGAAGAATAGTTTGTCAACAATGCAATGCTAGCAACCTTCTGATAATAAATTTACTCTTTTTTTTTTTTCCTGTTTTTACATTAAATTTATTTCATTACACAGTTATGGATGAAAATTTGTAGCTTGCTTGCTTATCAGTAATGTTTACTCACCTGTGCTTTTTGCCTATTGTGTGATGGGTTATTGTTACTGTTATTTTCTCAAGACATGTCTGTTATAATGACGTCATTTATATATTTTAAAAATAATATGGGATTAATGATTTTGTCTCTTCACTCGAGATTTATCACTTAATTTTGTAATATCTTTGCTACGAACTTCTGAATAGATTAATTGTCATAGTTGATCATTATTTATTTTATTATAGATGATCAACGAGAAATTAGAAAATTAAAGGGTTAATTTAATATTACTTGTTATAGAATTATTACTCTCTTCTTCAGGGATGTGTATTTTATCTGGGCCGATCAGGTTTTGACCCGACTTAGCCTAATCGTGTTAGATTTTATGATGAAAAAATCAAGTTCAGGTCGGATGATTTTTTAAAGTGGTATCGGGTCGGGTCGGATTCGAGTTTATGGTGTAAAATATCCGATTCGACCCGGGGTTAAATATGTAAATTTTTCTATAATTTCTTAGGGATATTTATAATAATGATCCTCTATCTATATTTTTTATAATTAGGTCCTTAAAATTATTTTTTATTTATAATTTAATTTTTAAAATTATATTTTTTTAATAATTAAGACTCTATTTTTTTTATAATTTAATCCCTAAATTTATTTTTTTCTTAAGTCAAGTCGGAGATAAATTTAAAGTATTTATTTTCAGTCGGATTCAAGTGGATCAAAAATCTAACCCAACTCAACCCGTATTCATAAAAGATATTTTTGATGGAATGTGTAATGCTACTATTTATATGGTTTTAAGACTTCTTTTATTTGACGTAGGATTAATAATATCCTCCCTTCTCAGACTAACAATATGCTTTTTATTGTTTAACAGGCAATCTGATGGAGTACTTAAGGTTGTTTGTAGCTTTTGATTACTGTAAATAGGCTTGTATAGGTATATATACTCATATATAACATAAAGATAATTATTCTGTATAATATTATTAATAGACCTGAAAGATATATATTTAAAAGAATATGAGTCAAAAATATATTTAAAAACAATTAATCATTAAAATCAAATATATTAAAATTTGTATAATATCTAACAAAAAATCATAAAAAGTAAACAAACAAAACCCTAAAAATATTTATACTATATAATAACATTTTTATAAATGTAATATATATAATTAAAAATAGACCCAAATTTAAAATTTCTTTTAAAAATTATTATTTTTAGTCCTGTGAAATTTTTATTTTATCTTTTTTTTTTAATTTTAAGTAAAAATTTGAAATCAAAACACTACGCCAAGTAACAGTTTCATTTCACATTATATTCTAGAATTTAAAATAAAAATAAAAAAATTGTACACATTTTTTTATTTAACGCCACGAGAACCAACATCTCATTCTATTTTACCCACAAGATTTTGAAAAGGTTTCAGAAAAAAAAAAAGAGAATTCAAATTCAGAGGCAGATCGTCATCTACAATGAAATCAAAGAAGCAGAAGCTTTCTCTAGAAGCCTACATGGAATTCCTTTCCTCTCACAAACAACTCTCTCTCACAGCCGCTTCCCTCAATCAGGTCCAGAAACTCTTTCCAATTTCTTTTAATTACTGTTCTTATTGTTCATCATCTGATTTGATTTATTGTTCTTCAGATTCTCTCCATTCACGGTTTAAGAAACCTCAGGGGAGTTAAGGTAATCGACGAAAAAAAAATCTGTTTCTGTTTCTGTTTCTCCGTTTGATTAGTCCATATTTAGTTTTAGTGAATACTGATCTTATTATATTGATCGAACAACTGAGTAGAAAGAGTTGAGCGATGCGGTGGAGACGCTTGATCTGATAGATCCATCACGTTCCACGTTGCGAGCCAGTGTTTCGTCGGACGCCTGGATGACTCAAGAAGAGGTGATCGGAGATCTCAAATGTCTGGATTGGCAAGAGTGTTGCGTTACCGCCATCGAAACTCTAAACTCTTCGTTTCCTGAGCAACGATCCGATTCCATCCCTAAAGCACAAGCCAAACGGAAGAGAAGAGCCGGTGTCGATGTTGCCGCCGAAGGCGCTGAGTCTGTCTCCTCCGCTTTACTTCCCTTTCAATCATCTTGAGAGTTGAGACTTGAGACCTGAAGTTTCATCGGTATGTTTTACGTTTGTATTTCAACAGATTTTCAACTTTTTTTCACTGATTTATTCATTGTTAACTGATTTTCAGGCGGGAGAAGCTCTGATTTTTCCGACATTTGGACTCCGGCCGGCCAGGTACGGAATTAGGAACGTACAGTACAGTTAGGGCTACGTCTAAGTATAAATCTACGTATGAACTTTAGTTGATACAAGTTACAACACTAATACAAATTATTATGCATTAATTCTTTTCAATTTAACATATTAAGGTACTTCCCCTCTGAGCCCTTATTTATTTGTTTGCTTTTAAATCATTGTGTTTTATTATTGGATAAATAACATTATCAGTCCCTAAACTATTTTTGTTTTTTCTATTTGGTCACCAAACTAAATTTTTAAAATTTATATTATCTTTAAACCATTTATAAATTATATTTTTAAATTCTAACAAATATAAAACTCTTTTAAAACTATTTATATATTGTATTAATTAATGGTAACTAAGTTTTAGCGACGGGGCTAAAATTAAAATTTGGCGAGGTTCAAAATATTAAATTTTAAAAAATTAAGAATTTATTAAATGTTTAAATTTAAAAATTATGGGATAAAGCTTATTTTGTTTAATATTTCAACATATAAAAATTTAAATTATTATTAAATTAAAAAATTTAAAAGTACATACTCATTCGTCTTTAATTTAATCTATAATTGATTATATATTTAATAAATTCTTCTATTTTTAAATTTAAATATATTTTTATAAGGGTCAAATTATTATTCAATTAAATTATTAATTTTACAGTGGCTAAACTATTATTTAAATATCGTTAATATTGACTAACAAATAACATATAATATGAAATAATAAGTCGTTAGAAATAACAAACACGTTAATATTGTCCTTAAAGTAGCACATTTTTAAGTGTTTTTAAATATTATGGTACTTTAATTTGAAAAAAATATCCTTTGTCTCTTTTACGTGTCTCATTTCATACTTTCTTTGAATTTTTTTTAAAAAAATCAATTTTAAATTCTATACCCTTATTTTCTATATTCTAAATCTTGAACCTTACACCTTAAAAAATACACTCTACCCCTAATTTTCTAAACCCTAACCTGAAACCCTAAACCTCTAATTTGAAGTGAGAGCATAAATAAAGGCATAGAAAGAGGACAAACGATTTGCATCCTTTAATTTATGTTTTTTCGAGTGTTTTATGAAATATTAACAAAACTGTCATTCTATGTTTAATCGATTGTTTTGTTGGGAATACACATGTTATCAAATAATTAAAAGGAGATAAAATTAAATTATATAATATAAAACCGACGTAGAAAAATTTAATGATTTATATATACTTTTATACGTAATTGAGTGGTTTCTGAATGAGAAATTATATTATGTGTTATTCTCGTCATGTTATTTATATGATCAACTAATTTAATATATTCATTTAATTATTTTTTTCACCTCATATTTTTTATCAAGTGAATCTTCATTTGATAAAAATTATTTTAAAACTTAATTTACAATAAAAATTATTGAAGATTCACTTGATAAAAAATGAGGTGAAAAATAATTAAATCGATACATTTGATTGGTTAATCTCATGAATGATGTGATGAAAATGACCCATAATATAATTTTTTCTTTCGAATACGATAAACACGAGAAATTATATCATGGGAAAGTCTCACCACGTGTCCATGAGACCAACTACTAAAAATCATCCATATCATCATTTTTTTCTGTCATATATTTTTCTAAATTGAATCTTTACTTGAAAAACTGTTTTTAAAATGAATTAACAATAAATATAAATGAAAATTCACTTAAATAAATGACGTGATAAAACTTACTCATAATATAATTCCTCGATAAACACATACTAATATTAGTAGAATTTGACAAATTCAATGCTAATACATCGGAGCTTAAGAAGAATTTGAAGCTTTCAATGCTATCCTATCGGAGTAATTTTCTCGACGGATCATTTTCCTACTTAAAGAAAAAGTAATATTAAATCATTTATACTAATAATAAAATAAAAATAAAAATATTTTTTAAAATTTGTATCATTATTTTTGTGATGTACCTATTTTTAAAATAATTACGATGTATCATTTAAATAACTTATTTATATAAATTACTATTTATATTTACATTATTTTATAAAATTTACGTTTTTTCCAAACAAAATCTCTAAGCTTCAAAAATACGTATTGGAAGGGAAAACATGCAGAAACCCTAATAGAGATTGGCAAAGTACCCTGACTTTTCTTGTTTGTTATTTTCTTGGCAGCCAAACAGAGATCTAAGATAATGGAAGAAGATTCGACCACCGCCAATGGGGAGACGGAGACGGAGACGTTCCATGACTCCGGTGACGACAAAATATCCGAGCTGCTTGGTAAAATCGAGTCTCTTAAGATCGAGAAGCTGAAGTTGAGCAATGAAAACAAAGGGATGAAGGAGAAAATGAATAAATTGAGCCAAGAAATGCACAATAGGGAGGAAGCAATGAGACAGGAAATCGATGAATGGGACGAGGATTCGAGTTTCCTCGAATCGATTGCAACGAGATCCGCCGACCTCGAGATCGAAGTCACGAGGCTTCAACATGACCTCGTGACTTCGATACGTGAGGTCGGCGAAGCGAAGCAGGAGGTGATCGATTTGAAGAGAGGATTGGAAGAGAAAGCGTTGGTGATCCAACGATTACGCTCCGAAATCGCCGAGCTGAGGAAGGAGAAGGTTAAGGCCGAGAAGAAAGGGAGGGAGCTGGAGACTAAAATAGGGATTCTTGAAGTGAGGGTGAAGGAAGAGAGGGGAAAGAAAACTCGCGTCCAAGAGGAAATGAAGGAGAAAATTATCGAATTCGAGACGAAAATTCGAGACCTCAAAGACGAAGTGGCTAAAACCCGAGACGAGCTAAAACGGAGCAAACAAATAAAACTACAATGCGAGGAGGATGTGATGGGGTTGGAGAAGAAGATGTTGGAATTTAAAGACACAGTGGACGAAGAGACATTTGAAGCTGTTCTTAGTGCAAAGGCTAAGGATATCGGTTGTGAAGACAAAGGGTTGAATGTTCCGATCGTGGCGGCCGGGACGGTTGCCGCCATCGTTGTGGCAGCGGCTGTGGCAAATCGTTGCCTTATCGAGGGTCGTAAAGGATGATTGGTGGTGGAAGATCAATGAGAAGAAGATAAGCAAAGGTTAGAGCTTTGTTACAGTTATGAATGTGGGTTAAATAGGTGAAATAATTTTTGCTTTAATTTTCTTTATTTTTCTCTCTTATCAATCCCTTTTCAAATTTCCATTGTTGGCTTGATTTCAATTTATTATCATTATTATTTTAACTTATATTTTGATAATATATATATATATACTACTTTGAATTTTAATTTTTCATACTCATATTAAATACTTAAGCATATAAAAAAATATAATTCACCACTTTTCAGGGGAAAAAATAATTCTCGGGTTAGTGAAAATTGATGGTTGAGATAATGTAAACTTGTGGATGAGTGTAAAATAAGGAGAATTCAGTCGAATAACGATGTTTAGGATTATATTCATAAAAATAGGTGAATTTAAGATAATTTTAGAGAAGTATGCTAAAATTTATCGTGTTGTTAGGATCTCGTCACCTGTAAAATTTGCATCTGTAAGTTTAAATTGAAATCAGCGTATACATGCACGTTGCCATCTGCAGGTGACGAGGTTCATGTTGATCGTTGGATTGAACTGAAATCAACGGTGTACACGCACCTTATCATCTGCAGGTAATTTTATCTAAAAAACATTCTTTATTTTAGTTTATTCTCTTAAATATTTTTTTAAATATATTTATTTTTTTATTTTTTTAACTTTATTATCCACCTAAATTAATCGCAAAATAAAGAAGGAAGGAGATGAATAAATTGAGCCAAACTATTTTGATTTGGGGTTTACATTAAGATACAAACCAATTTGTTTAGGAGCCAAGACATGTGATTTTATATTTAGAGAGAAATTATTCTAGGACGAAATTGATTTTGTTATTTATGATTTTCGTTTAATAAAAATTAATTAATTAGTTTTAATATAATTATCTATTTTTTATTTATATAACATAATAAATGAAGATTTATCTTCAAAATAATAATATAAAAATAATTAATTTTTAATGAATATAACCATAAATGATATAAATTAAGGGTGGTTAAAATTTTTTATTAAAATGAATTTCTTATTTTATCAAAAATATTATTATTTTTAAAGATTTTGGGATCTGTTTAATTTATTTAAAGATATATATTTTTTTTAAAAAAAATACTTTAACAAAAATATTATTAGATTATCGTCTTAAACAACAAAAAATTAAATATTTTTAATTTTTTACATGAAAAATAACATTCTTTTTTATTTTTAAATTTTAAATAATTATTATATATACATGTATTTATATATTTTTACAAATATTTAATTTAATTTTTTTATTTTAAAACCTTTCTGTTTTAAAAATTTTGTACGATCATTTTTATTATATCTGTCTAAAACTCAACAACATATAATAATTTTTGGTAGTTAAGATCTGTGAGAAGAAATCATGTGCCGATAAACCTCCTCTCATCTAACAAAGTAACTATGCGTTAATTTCCCTACCTAACTTTATTTTAATTTATGAAACTTTTTGATAAATATATATATTCGAATACTAAAAAAATTAAATCTTAAGACTTAAATATAAATCTTAAATCTTATGGCCTAAATCTTAAAAATAAAATTCTAGACGTACTAAATTCTAAAATTAATCTTAATCTTAAATCTTAATACTAAAATCTAAACTTGAATATTTTTAGTGTTGGGCGTTCGATCAAGCCTAATTGAGTTAAGTCAAAAAAAATCTTAATTTATTTGAGTTTATAATTCTTATTTTTGTGATTTAAACTTTATTTAAATATTTTTTAATCGAGTTGAATTTATAAAATTCGAGTCGAATCAAGTAAAATATTGAGTTTATATACAAATTTGATTGTAATTATTTATAATGTTATAATACATATCGATTTTATTTAAACGACTTTTTATATTCATATATTTTTTTCTTCATATTTTCACATGTAATATACATAATATATCAAGCAAAATTGGCAGATTGATTCGAACTTGAAAATTGATCAACTAATTACTAAATTTTTGAGTTATTTGAATTTATATTTTATGGCTCAAATTTTATTTGAATTTTTTAAGTCGAATTGAGTCAAAACGAGTCAAGTTTTATCTCATCGAGTCAAGTCAAAGGATATTTTTTATTCGATTTGAGTTTTACCCATCTATTAGTATAGTAGTACGGCTAGGTGCGTAAATGAATCAAGTTTAAATGGTTAAGGCGTTATTCATGTTCGATTATTTACTTTTGAAGGTATTTATGTTTCGTTCATGTTTGTTTAAAATTTTAATATCTTATTTATTCAAAAAAAAAAAATTCAATATCTTATTCATGTCCGTTTATTTATTTTTAAAGAAGTCCTTGTTCATTTGATTAGCATTTACGAACATGTTCTTTTAATATTTGAGTACATGTTCATGTAACGTTTGTGAATATGTTCGTAAACATATTCGTGTATAGTCAAAATTATGAAATTACATTATTAGTCCTTAAGCTTCTTAGACGTTAAAGTTTGAACCCTAAAATTTATCTTAATGTTCAATTTAATCCTTATATTCATCGATATTTAAAATATAAAAAAAAGGGAAGGGAGAACTCTTGGGTAAACGAGCTTATGAACAAGTTAATAAACGAGCATGTTCGTGAACATAAACGAACCGATATATAATTATTTTAACTTAATAAATGAACGTTATACGAACTAGGGGTGTGCATTTGGTTAATTTGGTCGTTGACCGAACCGAATTAACCAAATTTTTTAAATTTTAACCGTTAACTGAACCGAGTTTCTGTTAACCGAATTAATCAATTCGAAATTATTTCAGTTAATTAGCCAAATTAATCGAATTAATCAAAATATATTATAAATTTTAGTTATATTACATAATAGGTCCCTAAATTGTATTAAAATAATTTTTTAGTCACTAAACTTTTATTTTATGCTAATTTAATAAAAAATTAGTGACCATTTTATAATATAAAAAATTTAATCAACATTTTATATTTTTTTAAAGTTAAATGATTAAAAATAAATATATAATATATAATATTTAATATATAATAATTTTGGTTAATTCGATTAATTCGACTAATTAACCGATTTCGAACCGAATTAACCGTTAATTAAATTTTTTTGAAAAATTAACGGTTAACCAAATTTATCAAAAATTAACTGACTTAATCAACTGAAATAATTTTAATTCGATCGGTTAATTCGATTAAAATTGAATGATACACACCCCTAATACGAACAATTCGTGGAACATCGAGTTAATTTACACCTTTTAAGTACATGTAAATACTGTTGCTGGCATCAACTAACCTTGAGCTGCTTCACCTGCTCCTGTTTACTTCACCTTGTGAAACCCATTCTATATTTATATGTTCAGTCCCTCATTCTTTGGAAACCCAAACTGAGAGATGGAGAAGGAAAGAAGCAATCTGGTTTCTTCGACCATCTGGATTTTGGTAGCTTGCTTGCTTTGCCGGAACTCGATCGTTCCGGTGATGTCCATTAATGGCTTGGAAGAGCAGAAAAACTTTTTCTTTCCGGCACCGGACCACCACACAGGTAATTTAAGTTTCACTCTCTTTTACCACTTACGTTAACCTTTGGTTATGCATGCTGAACTGATTCCTCATTATTCTAACTGCAGACACGCACGGTGGCTCGCCTCCAACACATGGAAGCGGTGGTGGTCACCACCCTACACCGACACCATCAACGCCTTCGGGTAGGGATTGTGGAACTCCGCCGCATGAACCTTCGATTCCATCAAAACCGTCGCCTTCACCGTCACATAGTGGATATAATAATTAACATTACTCCCCTCCATCCCCGGCCACCGTAAACCCGCCATCCACTCCCGTTAATGATCCGGGAAATCCACAATTGGGCGGTACATGCGAGTAAGCCACTCTTAACTTACATAAAGTTGAGTCTGAGTTGTTCGGTTTTTTTATATATTTTTCGATATATACAAGGATATGATGAAGTTATATAATATAATTTTTTTAAAGTTTTATACGTTATTTAGATCGCTGGATGACTTAGATTTAACAGTCGGATGTATGAAGATTATCACTAAAAAAAATTAAGGAGTAAATCGAATCATTCATTTTAGTCATACAACGATCCAAAAATACGTTACACTGTATAACTTGATCTTCTCTCATTTATCAATTTCACATATCTATTGAGTTTTACGTAATGTAAGTGGATCCTAATTAGGGATGGGTTTAGGGTCGTGTCGAGTGATTTTTTAAAGTACCATCGAGTTGGGTTCGAGTTTAGGGTGTAAAATATCAGGACCGACCTAGGATTAAATATGTAATTTTCTATAATTTTTTAGGAATATTTATAATAATGGTCCTCTATCTATATATTTTTTATAATTATATCCTTAAAATTATTTTTTATTTATAATTTAGTCCTTAAAATTATAATTTTTTTATAATTAAGTTTCTGATTTTTTTTTTCAGTTTAGTCCTTAAATTTATTTTTTTTATAGGTCGGATTGGGTCAGAATCGGGTTTAAGGTATTTATTTTTGAGTTGGGTCGGAATCAAGTTTAGGGTTTTGTGTTTGGGTCGGGTTTAGGTGGGCCAAAAATCCGATCCAACCCGTGCTCATCTCTAATCCTAACCCTATATACTATAGAATTGTGAAATACTAAAAATTGACTACTAATTACTAAAAATTTAAATTATTCAAATTTTTATTTTATAATTCAGATTTTATTTAAAATTTTTACAAAATTAAGCGAAAATATTTAATTTTTTCAATGAAAATCGAGTTTTAATCCTCTAACCACAAAGAGTTGCTCTGACTCATGTTTTGTTACACTTTCAGTTTCTGGAGGAGCCACCCAGCCCTGATATGGAGAGTGCTGGGTTGGTGGGGCAATATCGGTAGCACGTTCGGCGTGACCGGCATCCCCGGGTTTGGTTCCACTATGAGCTTGCCCCACGCACTTTCGAACACACGTAGCGACGGAGTCGGAGCACTTTATCGAGAAGGGACGGCTTCGTTCCTCAACTCCCTGGTGAATACAAGGTTCCCATACACAACTAGGCATGTTCGGGAGAGTTTCGTCGCGGCACTCGGTTCGAACAGCGCCGCCGCAGCGCAGGCTCATCTCTTCAAGCTTGCCAATGAAGGCAATCTCAAGCCCAGGGACTGAACACCACCTTTGGTTTAATCTGTTAGTCTCTTTGGAGAAATATTACTGCGTTTTTGTGTGTGTTTTAGTGTTTTCTGATATCTCTGATGTTACTGCTTTTAGTTGGATAGAGACATGGTGGGAATTAGATATGCTATAAACGGAGAGATTATATTTTAGGTTCGGTTTATCACATTATTTATAGTTTTTAATCAATAAAAATTATTTATTTTATCATTAATTATTCATATTATTATTTTAATTTTTAAAAAAAATATTTTTTAAATGACATGAAAAAATGAGTGAAGATTCATTGGTTAAAAAAAATAACATAAAAAATAGTGATGAAGTTGGTGGTTATTATTAGATGGAACTATGGTTGATGTGGTAAGTCAGGCCCATTATATAATTTCTCGTTATAAGTGAGAAATTAGTAGAGATAGATTTGACTCGCCTTGTCATCTATAGTCCATCCAATGAAATTCATTAATTTTAGTGTATTTTTTAAGTAATTACTTGTTTTTTGGTGACATGTAAGAAAGAGATGAAATTTCATCTTACAAAAAAAAAGAGAGATTATATCATGAACCCTTTTCACCACGTCATCTATGGTCTATCTAATCAGGTTCGTTCATCTTTAAATATACACTCACCTATTACAAGTAGGAAAGAGATGATGATTCACTTTAAAAAATATGAGATTGATGAATTTGATTTGTTGAGACCACAAATGACGTGATAAAAAAAATTCATTATATAATTTCTAAAAAAAAATAAAAAAAATATTATTTAATGAGATTACAAATGACGTGACGAATGTAACTCATCTAATAAAATTTCGTTATAAGTTTGAGCCCATAGTTTTGATTAATATTATTGTTTATTTTAGTTTTCTCCTTCAAAATTTCAAATCAATGAAATCAATCACCATGATCGATAATTATAACTAAATTTTTATTAATATTTTTATTAAGAGATAAATAGATGATCATGCAGAAAGACCAATGTAGTCCATTATAACTGTAAGGCTTAATAATAGATGAGAAATTAACGGCGGTAAACAAACACCAACGAAGGTGTATTTATGTTCGTTTATTTAAATTTAATCGAATAAATAAACGAATATAATTTTTTATTCACGTTCGTTCATTAAGAAATGTAGTTTATTTGTGTTCATTCGTTAACATGATAAATGAACACAAATAAACACAAACAAATATATAGTGTGTTAAATATTTAATATTTTAAGTTAGTTCGATTAATTCAATTAGTTAATCGATTTTAAACTGGATCAATCGATAACAGAAATTTAAAAAACACTTAATCATTACTCGAAATTGAAAATATCTAATAGATTAATTAATTTTAATTTGACTCGGTCAATTAATTTGATTTAACTGAATAATAACATCTCTAAATATATGTAAATAAATTAAACGAATATAAACGAATTATAATAACTCCCTAAACATAATAATATTTATTCTGCCACCTTAATATGGATGTGTGAAAACATAAATACTCACTTCATAATATTTTTTTAATATAACAATAAAGTTTCATATTTTTTTAATCTTTTAATAGTATATATTTAAATTTAAATCTTTAAAATAAATAATACTTTTAAATGAATATATTTTTCTAATAATTAATTAGAAAATAATTCTTAAATTTGTTTATTTAGAAAAATAATCTTTTTTCGGTTCACGTATCTTAAACTCAAATCTTTTAAAAAGACGAGTTCGTATCTTATTAAAAATGAGTTTTGTATATAAAATACGATAAAATATTTTTTTCTTTATTATCAATTTATTCAATATGAAACTTGTTTTTGTTAAAACCAATTTCAAACTCGTGTTTTATAAAAATTAAATTTATTTTACGTGGACCGAAAAAAGTCTAAATAATCAAAATTTAAAATTAATTTTCTAATTAATTATTAATAAAAAATATACATTTAAAATCATCAAAATAAACATAATCCACTTTTCCCTTTAGAGCCCAAATGTAACATTCGGGTCAATGGTGTTATAGTTCAGATATTGAATTAATTTTTTCTTTTTCTTTTATATTTTTAATATATGTTTTTAAATTTTCAAAATATAATATTTTTTTATAAAAAATAATAAATAGATATATATGAATAAATTTAAACGAACATAAACAAACATATTACCAAATATTTACGAATATAAATGAACAAACGAACACTTTGTTGATTCGATTCGATTAATTTATTTCTAAATAAACTTATTATCGAACGGTTTACCGAACGTTCGATTCAATTATAATCCTACCAATATTTAATTTATTAACTGATTAATCCGATTTACGTACCGTAAAGGTCTATTATAAAGCTGGTATTTTTAACCAAATTCTTTACTTGTTTTATCATATTAAATTATGATATTTAGAAAGAAAAATCCAAACTATCTTTTCTTTTCTTTTTTTTTTCTTTTTTCTTTTTTCTTTTTTCTTTTTTCTTTTTCAATCCAAAGTGGAACCTTTGTCCTTTAGTTGTAGGCTACCGGTGGGTCTCATTCTGAAGTCGGACGTAGAAGAATTAGGTGAATGGAAATAAAATGATGAAAATTTGGATATTTTTATTTTTTAAAATAAAAATATTTATAATTTTTTAAATATATTTGTTGGGATATTGATTTTACGGTAACTATCGGAGTCGTTACGTGTTTCTGATGATGTGGGAGAATTTATCGTAATTTCGATTTTCGATGACTTTGTTCGATTTATTGTGATTTAAAATCACACTAAAGTTAACAAGAGATATTAATGACTTTCCTTGATGCTAGGACGAAAATGAAAGAAAGTCATTTTAGGAGATCGGAATTAGAAATTGAAAAAGTTAGAGGACTGAATCAAAAAATTGGACAGCAACAACTTAAAACGCACCGTTTTAAAAGTTCTCTCAAAAATTTCATTTCAATCCTTCTAATTTTAAATTTCATTAAAAAAAACGGTTGAGATGATACGACGATTTTAATAATCACCGAAAAATAACTCAAAATCCTAAATAATTCTGTCACACTCATTTTATTATTTTATTAAATAAAGATATATTATATTTTAATGATAGATACAGAGATTTAAATTCATACAAAATAAGATAACATAAATATTTTTGATTACTCAATCGATCAGTGAATCTTTATATAAATATTATTATTTAAGATTTTAGTCATTTCGATTTGATTGTTTAAATTATTTTAAATTATTTATTTAATTAAGATTTAAATTATTATTTTTTATAATTAAATTAAATCAAAATTAAATAAAATTTAAATAAAATCAAGTTGAATTTAAATTAATATGTAGACCCACCATAGCTGTTTAATCTTAACCAAAAAAATAACATATTCCCCATCCAGGGTAGTTGGGTCATTTTTGCTGCTTATATCTAGCCCTCTATAATATTATATATTTGTTATAGTTAAATACGTCCAAGAATCCGTCTCGACCTGCAATAAAATTTTAAAATTTTAATTTAATTACATATATCGTGAATTTAATATATTTTAATAATAATAAATCTAATTAAATATGCTTTGACTAAAAAATAACAAAATAAATTTAAATATTTGTTTTGAATCGATTGATTTATAAATAACAAAACTATAATATATGAAAACATAAATTTTATATATAAATAAAAATTAAAAAAATATATAATTTAGTGTAACGATAAATTTATATTTTAATCCTCCTGAAATTTTATAATTCCAATTCTGCCCCTCACCAACCTTGGGATCACCCAATAGCACTAAGCACCATTGGTCTTTCAGTTTGGCGCAACTTGTGAAGTTAGGTGGTCAAAAACATCGAGAAAGAATGTCTGTTTAAATTGTTATTTAATGTAATAAATAAGGGTGTTTATCGAGCGAGTCGATCGCAAGTTAGACATTGCTCGATTCGTGTTTGTTAAAAATTTTGTCGCTCGATTTAACTCATAGCTCGTTAAGCTCGTTAAAATTGTGCTCGACTCATGCTTGTTGAAATATTTTATTGTTCAACTCGACTCATTACTCGTTAAGCTCGTTAAAAAACTTACCGTATTTTTAACTAAAAGTAAAATTTAATAATAACGTATGAGGCTTAATATTAACTTAAATGAACAAATTTAACTAAAAATATAAAAAAGATTGTATAAAATATTTTTAAAGTCTAAATTCAAAAGTAACATTCTATAAATACATCAAACTAACATATTAAAATTAAAGTAACAATTCACACATTAATAATTATTATTTAAATTTGCTTTTCTGAATGGAATTGTTTTAAAGTGATTATTAAAAAATATTTTTAAAAAATTGACGAGTTGCTCGTAAACTTATCGAGTCGAGTTAGACTTTACTTGATTTAACTCGTTAAGGTATCGAATCGAACTAATCTGAGTCAAGTATTTATCGAGTTTTAACCGAATTGAGTTCGAGCAACTCACGAGCTGTACAACTCGTTAAGCACCCTTAGTCATAAACATTTAAGTTTAAACGTTATAGATGAATAATTAAATTTAAATCATCGTTTCATAATAAATATTTTTTTTTGATTGCTCTTCTGGTTTCAGAGTCTAGACTTGACTAATCCAGAACGACCCGTGTCGCACACCTAGTTTTGGTGGGTGAGTCTCCCAACAAAGATTTTATGCGTACACAACGTCTCGAACTTGAGACTTGCTTAAACAAAACCAACTGCTTACCACTTAGACCAACCCTTACTGACCTTTCATAATAAATATTTATAAAAATATTTTAAAATATTTACTGACCTTTCATAATAAATATTTATAATATCTGATTTGAATTAATTAATTAATTCAATAATTATAAAAATATTTAAAAAATAGGGACGAAACTAAAGGTGTGAGAGATTTATATACTCAAATTATTCTCTAATGATAATTTAGCATTTATATTTTAAAATTTTAATAATTTAGATCGGTGACGGATGTAGATTAAGATGAGGGTGGAATGGCAAGATCTGAATTTCCTTTAATATATATATATATATATATATATACATATATATATTTATATAAATATTAATGAGTGTGTCCATTTTAAAATTTTAATTTTTTTATTACTTATATATTTTATCGAGGGTAGGAAAGGATTCATAATTTTTTATAAGAGGCGTAAATTATTAAGAAATTATTAAAAATATATGAATGTAAAATTATAAAAATTTAGAGATATAGAATTAAATCGTCAGTAGAAAATATAAAAAAAAATATATAAAAAATTTAAAGTTTTAAGATAATACCTTTAATTCCGTCCCTGAAAATATACATCCTAAAATTTTCTTAGTACCCAACTTGATATATACGTGTCTACCCTAAAAAAAATCATGTATCTGTTACTAATTTGGATCTTTTCGATATTCGATTATGACTGTTTATGTTCGAACTTTTTCTTTTAGGTAATCATTATTAGACTTTTAAATAAAATATATAAAATAGTATTTTTATTACCATAAAGAAAAAATCTGCCATTCTTACATGGTCAAAGCCCATGAAGGGTAGATAACATGTGACCCAGTCACATACTATATATAGTGTGCCACATGAATCACTGACATACAGCATATATATACACAAAGTTGAACAAAAAAAAAGGCTTTGCCTACATAATATACTATAATCGGAGCATATCATGGGCTCGGTGGAGGAGCGGCCGCGGCAGTGGGACGAGCCCTTTCTACGAATATCGGAGTTATCATCGGATGCGATCGAAGGGGTGTTGGAAACCAATGGCGGAGGAGGGATGGGGTGGCGGGTGAGAGTGGTGGCATGGGAGTCGAGGCTGTTGTGGGCGTTGTCCGGGGCGTCGATAATCGTCTCGGTGTCTAATTACATGCTGAGTTTCGTGACCTTAATGTTCGCCGGTCATCTCGGTGCATTGGAGCTGGCTGGGGCGTCTATTGCTAGTGTGGGGATTCAAGGTCTGGCTTATGGGATCATGGTAATTTTTTTGGAATGTCATTTTTTACCCTTAAACTTTTAAAAAGTCATTTTTAGTCCTTAACTTTTTATTTCTTTTGAGTTTCGACCCTTAAACGTTTAATTTTATTTTGGCAAACCAGTTAGGCATGGCTAGCGCGGTCCAAACAGTGTGTGGCCAAGCATTTGGTGCTAAGAAATACGCAGCCATGGGCATCATCTGCCAACGAGCAGTGTTGCTGCACTTGGGAGCCGCATTTCTCCTCACATTCATCTACTGGTATTCTGATCCGATCCTTCGAGCAATAGGCCAATCCGAAACCATAGCCTCGGGCGGCCAAGTCTTCGCCCGAGGTCTAATTCCCCAACTCTACGCATTCGCCATCACCTGCCCCATGCAGCGGTTCCTTCAAGCTCAGAACATTGTGAACCCCTTGGCCTACATCTCTGTTGGGGTACTTTTTGTGCACATTATTCTTACATGGCTTGCTATTGAAGTCTTCGAATACGGCCTCCTCGGAGCATCTCTGTCTCTCAGCCTCTCGTGGTGGCTTCTCGCCGTCTCGACCGGACTTTACATCGGTTTAAGCCCTTCCTGCAAGGAGACTTGGACTGGTTTTTCTTCCAAGGCTTTCACGGGCATTTGGCCTTATTTCAAGCTTACCGCTGCTTCCGCTCTTATGCTTTGGTATGTTATGTTATCCGCAGAGATGGATGATTGGGCAATAAGGATGACCGCTCATGGTCAACGCCTATAATAAGAGGGGTCCATTTTTTTATAATAATTATTTTTTAAAAATATTTATTTTTTATATTTATTTTAATGATGGAGTTTACTCTTAAAATTTAATTAGTTTTTAATATCTACTCTTAAAATTTAGTTTTTAATAATTATTATTAGGTCAATTTTTTTCATAATTATTATAAAGAGTATAATTTTTTCGATTCTTATTATTAAGAATTCAATTTTTTTAACATTTGTTATATACAGTATAATTTTTTTAATACTTGTTATTATAAGTATATTCTTAAATTTTTTAATATTTATAGTTAGGGGTCTGATTTTTTTCAATACTTATTAACAGAGACTCATTTTTTTTTTCAATATTTGTTATTAGGTACATACTTTTAAGACTCTAGTGATTTTTTAATTCTTACTATTAGAGACTTATTATTTTTCTTATATTTGTTATTAGATACATACTTTTTCAAATTCAATTTTCTAATACATCTAATTTTTAAGTCCACCGTTAGATCACTAAAATGTCAAAAACGGGCTTAACAAAAAAATAATTGTACCCTTAAAAATTTTAAATTCTCGTATAATTTTATTAAGAATTAAAGTTTACACCTTCTTACATGAAATCCGTCCTGTTTGTATGATTTGTTGTTGCAGCTTGGAGATCTGGTACAACCAAGGTCTGGTGCTCATATCTGGTCTTCTTCCTAATGCTGAAATCGCCCTGGACTCCATCACTATATGGTTAAATTCGACTCGAATTCTTTCTCTTACCTTATTTTCATATTTAAACTTTAATGGTACAATCTTTGTGTTCATTTTCAGCATGAATTACTGGAACTGGGACATCAACTTCATTCTAGGCCTCAGTGCAGCGGCCAGGTCAGTCTTAGTGCCTTTTCTGATGAAAAATTCCGATCGGAAAAGCCGTTTCGAACGATGAATTTAATGGTTTATTCGATTGTACCGGACTTGACAGTGTTCGAGTGAGTAATGAGCTTGGAGCAGGCCACCCCAAGCTGACCAGATTTTCAGTCATAGTAGTGACTGCTACCAGCATCTCCATTAGTGTTGTTTTCACCGCGATTGTTTTGGTGTTTCGATCTGGATTAATCAAAGCTTTCTCGAGCGATGCCGAGGTTATAAAAGCCGGTTCTAGTTTGATCCCATTGCTTGCCATCTCTATTTTCTTGAATGGTATTCAGCCGATTCTATCGGGTGCGTCACTTGATTTTCTTCGATAAGTCACATTCAATCTCGAATATTTTAAATTTTAATGAACTCAAGTTCGAATATATTTAATTTTATTGATGAAATTGCAGGAGTGGCCATTGGGAGTGGGTGGCAACATATTGTAGCTTATGTCAACCTCACAACATATTACATTATTGGTCTTCCAATTGGATGCTTTCTTGGATTCAAAACAAGTTTAGGTGTAGAAGTGAGTGATTTCTTCCCTCTCATTTATCATCTAATTTATATTAATATTCGATTCAATCGGCTTAATCAGAGACGGAGTTACATAGTAATTTAGGGCCAACTGGACCAATCCTTGTATTAAAAAAATAGGTTAAAGGGTATAAGAATTTTAAATTTGGTTTAAGGGTTCAATAAGCCCTTAAAATTTTTGTGAAAAAATCAATTAAGCCCTTAAACTTTTTTGCCCCCAAAAAAGCCCTCGAACTCACTAAAAATATTAATTTAGCCCTTAAACTGTTGTAAAAAATTAATTAAGCCCTTAAATTTTTTTGCATCCAATTAAACCCTCAAACTCAAAAAAAAAAATAATTTGGCCCTTTGATCAACTATGACCGTTGACTTTAACGTTTTTTTTTTTTTTTAATTTTTTTAACACTTGTCGCGACAAGATAATACCATTTATCATTTTTAAGAAATTTTTAAAAAATATAAAAAAAATCTAAAAAATTTATAAAAATTTTCATATATGAGTAATATCTAAAAATAATTATAAAGATTTAACGGTCAAAATTGATCAAAGGGCTTAATTGATTCAATTTCTTAGTTTATTGGTTTAATTAATTTAATTTTTGTGTTCAAATGTTTAATTGATGCAAAAAATTTAGACCTCGAATTTTAATTTATTTACACTTTACCCGCTTATTTTTATAACTATTTATACTTTACCCCTTAAATTTAATTTTTGACTCCGTCCCTAATATAATAATTGATCTGAATTTCCTTTCAACCTTGGATTTGATGGTATTGTGTTAGGGTATATGGTGGGGGATGATAATAGGGGTTGTTCTACAAACAGCAACTCTAATAGTCCTCACTGCAAGAACAAACTGGAATTTGGAGGTAATTTGTACTAAAAAGTGGAGTTAATTTAGTAAATCGATTAATTAGGAGGTCCTTACTGAAAATTAACCCTTTTTTGTAGGTTGAAAAAGCCGCTGATCGCTTAAGCAAATCTGCCAATGAGGAGACATTACGGTTGATTACTGATTAGTGGTATCCATTGATCAAGGAATATGTGATAAAGGTCTAATTATCGTTTTGGTCCTTCTGTTAAGATAGAATTCGAGACTTAGTTCTTGTATTTTAGTTTATCATATGTTAACCCCCTACTTTTATAATATTGTTAGTAACTTCAAATAATTAAAAGTACTAAATATTTTGGTTAAAATGTTGTAGATTACTCTATTATATCATAAAAAGGTAAAATACTCAAATGGTCATTCAATTTTCAGGGAACTATCAATTTAATCACTAAAAAAATCTTTGCAATTGACTCACTCAATTTTTAAGGTACTATCGATTGTTGGAAAATAGATTATTGCAAGACGAGTCGTTAGCACTAACTGAAAAATAATAAAATAATTAAATCAACATAATCGTGTCATGGTATTAACCATTGTCTTAGAAACGAATTCGTCCTGATGTATATAATTGTCGCAATGGATAAACGCACCCTCAGAGATATATCGTACACCTAAAATATAAAACGAACTTTGATCGTGTTGCTCTTCTCTCGACTCAAAACGACACTCAGAAAAAGGTTTATAAAAATCAAATAGTATTTTAAAGCAAATGTCATTTGCTTAGAGATATACATTAACAATATTCTCCTACTAATGCGAATAGTATATCCTTCGTAAAAAATAAGAATATTGAAGTTAAAACACGAGAAGAACAAGAACGTGATTATTTATATAAACAATGACAAAAAAACCGTCAAAAATATAAAGAAAATATGATTTATACCGATAAATATATTTAATAAAATAATAGAAAATAATAAATCTTAATTATTCATCCTCAGCTAATAAAAAAATTAAAAAAAAACTTACAGGCAGCACAAGCTTGGTAGAGAGAGAGAGAAAAGCTAGTGGATCTACAATAATTAAGATTCAAATCTTGAAAAATGGTAAATAATTGATCTCAGCGAATCTCAATCGAACCAGATTTGTTTTTTTAAATGTGATTAGCAAACAAAACGTTGAGGATATTGGCAGAGTACCAACTGCCAACAAATTTCTAAAGCAAAGACGTTGAAATTTGGTTTACTCAGCGCTAGGGTCGTAAACGAATTAAACGTTCGGTGAACCGTTTGGTAAAAAGTTTATTTATATTCGTTTATTTATTAAACGAACGAATATGAACAAGATTTTCCGTTTGTTTAATTAAACGAACGAACATGGACAAATGGCTCGTTCGTTCTTTTATGTTCGTAAACGTTTGATAATCTATTCGTTTATGTTTATTCATTTATGTTAATCGATAATTAAAATTAAAAAAACCCTTAGTTATTAGACGAAACCTAAAAACTCTCAATTTTTAATATTTTGATAAAATATATATCTTTAGATAAAATAGTATATATTTGTATTTTTTATCATTTAATAAAACACACACCTTAAGAATAAAACTGTTCGAATTTAAATCTCATAAAAAGAACCTCATAATATTTTTAGTGAGAGCACTCTTTGGATTATGTCCGATTATATTTTAAATCTCTCTTTATTCAGTGATAAAAATATTGAAAAATGATGTCAAAACTTGTATAGTTAATATTTTTTTTAAAAGAACTACAGTGTTACAGTAATATATGTTCTAGAGTATATTCTTAATTATTGAACATTGATTCCTCAATCAATGTGCTGATATTATTAATGCTTAAACCAATGACCTCTAGGAACAACAATTGTTCCCTTAACCACTAAAGCTAGATGGTTAATGCTATAGTTAATATTATGAGTGTGCAAAATCGGGTTCTTTAAACATTGGTAAATTTATATTATACAATTCTCAATCTAGAAAGTCCAATTGAATTAAATAATCGATCGAACGATTAATTACGATATTTGATTTGATTTGAATAATATTTTTTAAATTTATTTATTTAAATATCAAATTTTATAATTATTCAATTATGATAAAAGTACGGGAGTGTCTAAAAAAAGCCCTCTTAAAAAAAGCCTAAAAAAAGCCCCCTAATATACAGCTGTAAGATTGATTTGTGTAATCCTCAATCGTCCGATTAAAATGGCCTTTAAGTTGGTAATCGGTTTCAATGATTTTTACCGGTTACCTGATTCATTCTTAAATTAAAAACAAACCCCCCGAGCGGGAATGCATATCGTCTTTGCTAATCTTCTTCCTAAATCATAATAACCCCAAATTTCTTTCCCTTTCTTCGCTAATCTTCATTTTTAATCTTGATAGAAGCTGTCATGGTTAGTTCCTCGTGTAAACACACTCCCGACGTTAAAAGAAAGCTCGAATTTCAGGTAACTTTCATATCCTTATTTTTTTAAAAATCTTCTAAATAGAGTTTATTTTTTCTGGTTTAGGGTTAGTTTGGGGTTCCATGTTTATTTTATGAGATTATAATTTCTTTCCCTTCTTTGGTTTGAACCGCTTAGGAAGGTCTCATATTGTGGATCGATACCCAGTCTGGCTAAGTGACTAGCTCAGGTCATGGCCTCGCAAACCACTGACGGCTCAGACAGTGAAACCTATATCCGGTGAACGAAAGCATTCTTCGGTGCATACTACTGAGTCGACTACTTCACTCGCGAGGGAAGTCGTCATCAAAAGCGTCGACATGAAAAAAGACATGTCAAAGGAAGCTGTCAATATTATATCTTCGTTAGCTATCTCTTCTCTTTTTTTCCTCAAACTCCTATTTTTACTCGATTTTATTTTTGGGTGCCATATTGGGTACAAACACAAATCCTTACCGTTTGGGTGTCATATTGTGTATTCTTGTAGAAAATTGTATATGTACACAAATCCTTACTCTTGGAAGCCTCCTTTAGCTCATGGTTTTGAAGTGGTAAGGATTTGTGTACATACCTTTTTTCTTACCGTTTTCGTAAGCCGTTGTGTATACTTTGTAAGGATTTGTGTACAAACACAAATCCTTACCGTTTGGGTGTCATATTGTGTATTCTTGTAGGAAATTGTGTATGTACACAAATCCTTACCCTTGGAAGCCTCCTTTAGCTCATGGTTTTGAAGTGGTAAGGATTTGTGTACATACCTTTTTTCTTACCATTTTCGTAAGCCGTTGTGTATACTTTGTAAGGATTTATGTACAAACACAAACCCTTACCGTTTGGGTGCCATATTGTGTATTCTTGTAGGAAATTGTGTATGTACACAAATCCTTATCCTTGGAAGCCTCCTTTAGCTCATAGCTTTGAAGTGGTAAGGATTTGTGTACATACCTTTTTTCTTACGGTTTTCGTAGGCCGTTGTGTATACTTTGTAAGGATTTGTGTAAAAACACAAATCCTTACCGTTTGGGTGTCATATTGTGTATTCTTGTAAGAAATTGTGTGTGTACACAAATCCTTACCCTTGGAAGCCTCCTTTAGCTCATGGTTTTGAAGTGGTAAGGATTTGTGTACATACCTTTTTTCTTACGGTTTTCGTAAGTCGTTGTGTATACTTTGTAAGGATTTGTGTACAAACACAAATTCTTACCGTTTGGGTGTCATATTGTGTATTCTTGTAGGAAATTATGTATGTATAAAAAATTTGTCGTGACCTCTTTAAAAAACGCGAATTTAGGTGAAAATGACTTGCTCGATTGGTTTTGAAAAATATGGATTTTATTAATTTTAATCTTGAAAAACCCAAATTTTAGGAAAAAAAACATAATTTAATTTTGAAAAAATTGATTTGGAGTCGCCACCGGCCACTTAGGTAGGCCAGACACCATAAAAATAAACCAGAGATTCATTTTAAAAACGTTGGGTTTGGGAGTCGGTTACGTGTAAGGACGACTCTTACAAACGCCCAAAAATTGGTACCTTGATAAAACATTACGTGGCATTGACATTTTGAAGATAGATATTAATTTAATTTTCCATTGTTAAATGAACATTATTTGAATTTTGGATATCCTTTTGATTTAGAAATCACATCGCCTTTAAACTTGAGTTGAACGAGACGTCCTCTAGATAGGAAACCTCACCCAAATTTAAAGGAATGTAACTTCCTCCTCAAAAGGTTAAAGCAAGATGCATGACCATTTTTATCTTGTTCATTTTAAGTTCTAATCCTAAGAAAGGCTCCATTGCTTAAGTATTTAAAACCTAAGTTACTAGTGTTACTAGTTATTTACCTATCCACTTTATTTAACTCTAAACCTAAGTTATTTTGTCAAAATTCTAGGTTTTAATAACACATGAATTCGATGCCAAAGTACACTCTCTAGGTCAGCATCATGGTACGTCAAAACACCAACCTCTTTAGTGTATCCGAGACATAAGATTCACATGCTATGTTACTAAATTTTCTCCCTAATTAAATTAATTAATTAATTTAGGTGACTAGTCCTAAAAGGCTCTAAATTAGTTAAATTAAGTGTTTATTTGATGACCTCCCTAAGTATGTCATGCAAAAAAACATAATAAAATAAAAGAACAAGATAAAAGGAACTCATCAATTTTATTAGAATCATAGGTATACAAGATTACATCAAAAATTCTCATCATAAGAGTACAAAAGGGACTAGTATTGAAAGAGATCAAAAAGGGACTAGGAAGTAAACCTTGAAAGATTGATTAGATTTAAATAAGTGTGAAATTAATTTTAAAGTTTAAGATTTTTAATTAAATTAATTAATTAAATTCCTAACTTCAAATTAAAACCTAATTAAAATCTAACTTGATAAATTTTAAGTTCTTAAGGTTTAATTGAAGGGTTGGATTAAATTCAATTAGGTTAATTTTTAAAGTCTTATCTTAGAAAATTAAAATTAATTAAGGGATTTAATTAAAAATAATTTCTAAATTTTAAGAATTTAAATTTAACTTAATTAAAGTTTGGTTTGGTGAAATTAGGGTTAATTAGACCTAAAGTTTTAAATCTTATCTTTTAGAAATTAATTAAAATTAATTAAAATAATTAATTAAAATTATTTCCTAAATTAAAGAATTAAAGTAAGTCTAATTTTTGAGTGTTTTAAGGTTTAGGGTTAAACTAGACCTAATTTGGTTAATTTTAAAGTTTATTATTTTTAGAAATTAAAATTAATTAGAATAATTAATTAAAATTATTTTCTAAAATTCAATAATTAAATTAACCTAATTAGAGTCTAGTTTCTAAGTTTTAGGGTCAAATTAGTTTTGTATTAGAATTAAATTAGATTAAATTAATTTTAAAGTTTATTAAAAATTAGATTAAATCTTAAATTAAGACTTAATTAAATTATTTAAGTCTCTAAAATTAATTTTTTTTAACCTAATTAAGTCTAAAATTAATTTAATTTAATCCTAATAGTTTATTTAGGGGTTTAATTAAGAAACTAGGGACCTAATTGAATCAAATCTAAGGGTTTAGGGGCTAAAATGAGGTTTTGGGGGACCTAATTGTAAACCAGGTTAAACTAAGGGGACCTAAAGGGTAAATTTCCCTTATCCATTAAAACGCGCGGATCCGGGTTGAACCCGGATCCAACCCGCGTACCCGGCCACCTGAAACAGCATCGTTTCACTGGGTAACAAAACCCTTAGTTGCCGAGTTGGCTCGGCCATTTGGACCGAGACCAACTCGGTCCAACTCAGGCCCCATGAAATCCTCTGCAACAAACATCCATTACCCAGAAACCCCCCCCCACTTCGGATCAAAATGCCTGGGACTGCATGGTGTTCATGCGTGTTCATCTGAAGAACGGATGAACACGAAGAACACGGCCGCATGCCGCCGCACAAGCCGCCCTTTGATCCAAGTCGCCGCCGTCGCCCGCCCGCCGACGTGTTTTCTGGACACCGCCTAAAAGTTGTTTCTGGCGCCGGTGATCAAATCCGACGCCGGCGAGGCCGTCCGGAGTCCTAAAACACCCTAAAAACCGCCGGAAACCCCTAAAAACTAAGGTTTTCCTTAATCAAAAGCCCAAAACTCTCCTAAACATACTGAAATCTCAGATTCCTAACATCTAAACAACCGAAACAAAACCTTTATCAACCGAAACCAAAGTAAAATCGAAGGAAACAGAACGAAAAACTTACCTAAAGTTTTGATCGCCTCTAAATCTGTGCAATTCCGACCTCCGATCTCCAATTTGCTCCAGTCGATTCAAATTTCTCCCCCAAAAAGGTTCGAATGAATCCCTTTTAAAGGGATTCAAGTTAGAATCCTTACCCAATCCTAACTCTCCTACATCCCCTAAGAAATCTCAACCTAAACACTCACCCAACAACTCTATCCTTCCCAAGAAATCCGGCCTCTACCAAAACCCCAGATTCTCGGCTCTTTTCTGATTTTTGGTTGTTTTTTGATTTTTTTATTATTAGTATTTTTTATTAATTTATTATTTAATATTGATTATTATTTATATTTATTATATATTTATTATTATAATATTCGTGTTGACAAAAATCCTTACCCTTGGAAGCCTCTTTTAGCTCATGGTTTTGAAGTAGTAAGGATTTGTGTACATACCTTTTTTCTTAACGTTTTCGTAAGCCGTTGTGTATACTTTGTAAGGATTTATGTACAAACACAAATCCTTACCCTTTTCGTGCCATATTGTATATTCTTGTAGGAAATTGTGTATGTACACAAATCCTTAACCTTGGAAGCCTCCTTTAGCTCATGGTTTTGAAGTGGTAAGGATTTGTGTACATACCTTTTTTTCTTACGGTTTTCGTAGGCCATTGTGTATACTTTGTAAGGATTTGTGTACAAACACAAATCCTTACTGTTTGGGTGTCATATTGTGTATTCTTGCAGGAAATTATGTATGTACAAAAAATTCTTACCCTTGGAAGCCTCTTTTAGCTCATGGTTTTGAAGTGGTAAGGATTTGTGTACATACCTTTTTTCTTACCGTTTTCGTAAGCCGTTGTGTATACTTTGTAAGGATTTGTATACAAACACAAATCCATACCGTTTTTGTGCCATATTGTGTATTCTTGTAGGAAATTGTGTATGTACACAAATCCTTACCCTTGGAAGCCTCCTTTAGCTCATGGTTTTGAAGTGGTAAGGATTTGTGTACATACCTTTTTTCTTACGATTTTCGTAAGCCGTTGTGTATACTTTGTAAGGATTTGTGTACAAACACAAATCCTTACCGTTTCGTTCCATATTGTGTATTCTCGTAGGAAATTATGTATATACACAAATCCTTATCCTTGGGTGCCTCCTTTAGCTTATGGTTTTTAAGTTGTAAGGATTTGTGTTTATAACTTTTTCTTTACGATTTTTGTAAGTATTTGTGTATATGTTGAGTTAATCGATCTTGAAGTATGGCCAAGAGGGGGGTGAATTGGCAATTAAAAGATTGAGTTGTAAATTTTCGATAAAAAGCTAGAAAAATGAAAGACACGAGATTTATAGTGGTTTAAGCTTCGAACAAGCTCTACATCCACTACCTTAGTTCCCACTAAGGATTTTGAAACCAATTCACTAATGAATTCAACCTTTTTCTCGGTTCAAGGGATAACCGTTATAATTCGAATCAATTCTTCTCCCCAAGAATTGACTCAATCCTCACAAGAAAATACAAGGGATAAGTAGGCAAATAAAGGTTCTCTCAACAAGAAATATTTTGCCCCAATTACAAACAAACTCTCCCCAAACTCTGATTACAATAGATCAAAGTGAAAATACAAGAGTTGGGAGCAAGAATATGCAATGAAGTACTTTGAGTTGGATTTAGGTGCTTGGATGTTGCTTGAGGATCAATTCTTGTTTAATGCTTTTGAGAATACTTCTTTTTATACCTTTTTATTGATTTCTAACCGTTGAAGTTGTTGGGAAAGTAAATATGAACGTTAGAGCTTCATTTTTCCATCATAAATGCACTCTGCAGCAGGTGGTATCGAAACACGGGGTACCTGTTTTGAAACATGCTAAGAAAAGAAAGAGTCGTTGTGCATTTAATAAGGGGTATATCGATACCTATTTCGATACAAAAAGTTTCTGTGATGCTCGGTATCGAACCCTGTTTCGATACAGGCTAACCATCATTCAAAATTTAACTGACACCAACGGTCGACTCATTAAATGCTTGAAAATAGCCGTTGGGGATTAAGGGTGTATCGATACCTGTATCGATACCAGGAGTCATATATTTAAAATTAAAAATAATTTGAAAATTTACCCAAGCTGTTTCGATACGGGTATCGAAACATGGGTTGGCAGAAAGTTTTGGTACCGAACCTTGTTTCGATACCAGTTCTTGTTCTCAAGAACAAGCCTT
Organism: Abelmoschus esculentus; assembly: GCA_035048815.1. Classification (NCBI taxonomy): domain Eukaryota; kingdom Viridiplantae; phylum Streptophyta; class Magnoliopsida; order Malvales; family Malvaceae; genus Abelmoschus; species Abelmoschus esculentus. Next base: position 921,226 of record JAUCBN010000026.1, on the reverse strand, counting down.
GAAAAATCCCAGGTGTATCGATACCTGTCCTCATGGTATCGATACCCTCGTGTAAAAATGGCTTGTAAGAGTATTTCAAAGTTCTTGGTTTCGACTTAAAGATCATCCTTTGACTTAAGGACTAAAAAGTTATTTCAAAACTGATCCTTATATTTATTTGTTATATCAAAATCAAATTTAGTTTTACAATCTCTTCCTTTTTGATATAACAAAACCATTTGAAAATTTAAGTTTTGAAATGCGATTTGGTTGAAAGAATCCCCCTTAACATGTGCCACAAAAAAAAATTTAACAAGTGATGGTTTCGAAACTTAAAGACATAAAACTTTCTCCCCCTTTTTGTTAGATCAAAATCAATGATAACTAAGGTAATGAAATAAAGCAATCATAACATTAAGTATAATAGAATTCATTGGAAATATAATCCATATCAAGCAAAATAATCCAACAATAATAAAGACAAAACATAGGGAAATATGTGCATAAGTTCTAATATAAATGCATCATAACTAGTCCTAATAGCTAAAAGCAAAGCATAAGAGAGATCAAAAGATCAATCATCGGCCATGTCATCACCATCAAGGCCATCATCATCATCATCATCTTCGTCTTCCTCTTGATCTTGATTACCATCATTATTGAGTCTTTGGCTTTGACGAAGAGCTTCAAGAGATACTCTCAATGAGTGTCCTTGAGTATCTAAGCTCGTCATCCTAGTGTTGATGGCATCGAAACCCGAAGTGAATTGAGTGAAGAGAGTGTTAAGTTTTCCATCCATGAAATCCAAACGGGCGTTAAGAGAGTCGAACTTTGTCGTGAGAAAGGTCAACATATCAAATTGATGAATAGGTTCCGGATCAATGGGAGCATGAGGATGAGAAGGAGGAGCACCTTGAGTTCACTCCCCATTAGAGACATAGACAAAGTAAGCACGGTTGAGTGAAGTTTCTCCAATGAGCTCTTTCAAGGATCCCACCTTGTCATAAGAGCAATCTATTTCCAAATGCAAGAAGATGGTGCTTAGAATGCACGCATAGGGAAAAGATTGAACAAGAGGGGTAGCACGGTTTTAGATATACCATACAATGTCCGAGAAGACAATCCGAGCAAGATTTGGTTGAAAGCCATCACGAAAACATGTGATCCAAAAACTATCAACTTGACGAATCCGTGAGTATCTACCATTTGATGGACGAATCCACCATGAGATGATAAGATAGAGAAAGCGGTCATGAGCGTCAAGAGAAGTAACCGATCCGGTGAAAGGAGCAAGAGATTCTTCATCCTCAACACCCTTATCCTCAAGACCAAAAACATCAAGAAAAGTAGAGACATTAATCGTGAAGGTCTTGCCCATGAGATAGGACTCAATAGCCACTACTTTACTCTTGTCCGGAGATAAAATACATTTAGCATTGGTGTAAAAGATAAGGACAAGAGTTGGAAAGAACTTGCCGGTATGGGTGAGAAACCTCAAGAACTTCCACTCGATGAGTCGATCATAGTATTTAAAAGGAAACTTGTATGAGGTGATGAATTGAACGTCCACACATCTTTCCTTTTTGAGAGGATAACTCCGAAAAAGATTGTAGTTGTCCAATCTACGATTATTGTCCAAACTCTTGGCAAAAACTTTTTCAAAGTCAACTCATGCAACACGAGATGATGATGAAGATCTGGCTTCGGTACGAGATCGCTTCTTTGGTGCCATGATCTAGGATGGATATAAAGATTTGGATTAGTTTAAAAACAATATGTATGCTTATATAATCCAATTCAATCCTATGTGGTAATCTAATAATTTAAGGTATTTAAGAATTTTATCAAAAATTTTGAAAAAACATTGAAAAATTTATACGAACAAGGATTTATATTCGATAAAAAAATGGGATTTTGAAACAATTTCGTAGGATTATCAAAACCCATACAATAAATATTTAAAATATGTTCAAAATCTAAATTTTAACAAACTAAATCCAAACCAAATTAAGGTTTTCCGAAAATATACCTTGAGTGTAGATTAAGATGAATTGATTGATTGTGAAGCACGGATTGATGATATAGTGTTGGAGTAGATGATTGAAAACAAAACCCTCAAAGAATTCGTTGAGATTTTGAGTGAAGAGTGGCGAGTTTGAGAGGATTTTATAGAAGTGGCCGACTAGGGTTTTAGGAATAAGTTTGGAAGTGTTTTAATGTAATTAAAATTAGGTTTAAAGTGTTTTAAAGTAACTTTCGTCCTCGAGTATTGATACTGGTATCGAAACACCCTGTTTCGATGCTAGTATCGAAACAGAGGTATCGAAGCAAGCATCGATGTCTGTTCTTCCCAACCAAAACCCAGATGGGCTGATGAACAAGTATCGAAACAAGGATTAGCTGTATCGATACCTTTGACCTTTGCTTTGCATTTAGGCTACTAAAAGTACTAGAAATGAGTCTCTAAAGCCCTTAGAAGCATGCATATGATATAATGACATGTTTAATATGCAAGAATAAGTTCATACTCCCCCTAGCAACATGGATGGAATCATCAAGATGCAAGAGCAACATAAGCATGATTTAAATCAAGATTCAAGCAAGATAAGTAAAAAGATGACACTTAGGAAGTCAAGGTAGGATAGTTAGACCTAACTCTCTCCTAAGGGTCCAAAAACGCTCCTTATCCAAAGGCTTAGTAAAGATGTTCGCTAATTGATTCAAGGTATCAACGAACTCTAAAGCAACATCATTTTTAGACACATGATCTCTAATAAAGTGATGTCTAATTTCTATGTGTTTAGTTCTAGAGTGTTGAATAGGGTTTTTGGTAAGACATATGGCACTAGTATTATCACACTTGAGAGGTATGGTTTTAACTTTAATGTCATAATCTAAGAGTTGTTGCTTCATCCATAACACTTGTGCACAACAACTCCCTAAGGATATGTACTCCGCCTCGGTGGTAGATAGAGCTACGCTATTTTGTTTCTTAGAGAACCAAGATATGAGCATACTACCTAGGAATTGATAAGTTCCGGAAGTATTTTTCCTATCTATCTTACAACCTCCGTAATCCGCATCCGAATAGGCATGAAGATCAAAAGAAGAAGCTTTAGGATACCAAAGACCTAAACAAGGTGTATCTCTAAGGTACCTAAAAATTCCCTTAATGGATACAAGGTGTGATTCTTTAGGACTAGCTTGAAACCTAGCACACAAGCAAACACTAAACATGATATCCGGTCTATTTGCGGTAAGGTAAAGCAAAGAACCTATCATAGATCTATATAATTTGGAATCAACACGCTTACCTCCTTAATCCTTGTCAAGCTTAGTGAAAGAGCTCATAGGAGTAGCTTGAGGTTTGACATGCTCCAAGCCAAACTTCTTGAGCATATCTTTGATGTACTTGGCTTGATTGATGAAGGTGTCATCTTTCTTTTGCTTGATTTGGAGTCCCAAAAAGAATGAGAGTTCTCCCATCATGATCATCTCGAATTCACCTTGCATACGCTTAAAAAATTCTTGACAATAACATTCATTAGTAGATCCGAAAATTATATCATCAACATAAATTTGAACTACTAAGATGTCATTTTTAAATATTTTTATAAAAAGTGTAGTGTCCACCTTTCCCTTTTCAAAATCCTTTTCTATCAAAAAGTTTGAAAGCCTTTCATACCAAGCTCTAGGAGCTTGTTTTAAACCATATAAAGCTTTTGTTAGTTTAAAAACAAGGTTTGGAAATTTTAGATTTTCAAAACCCGGTGGTTGTTCAACATACACTTCTTCATTTATAAAACCATTTAAAAAAGCGCTTTTGACATCCATTTGAAAAAGCTTGAAGTCATGATAACATGCAAATGCAAGTAACATCCTAATGGCTTCCATTCTAACTACGGGTGCATAAGTTTCATCGAAATCTATTCCTTCCTCTTGAGTGTAACCTTGAGCAACTAATCTAGCTTTGTTTCTCACTATGTTACCACTCTCATCTAGTTTGTTTCTAGAAACCCATTTAGTCCCTATAGTAGATTTATTACTAGGTCTATCAACTAATGTCCATACATTACTTCTCTCAAATTGATTTAACTCCTCTTGCATAGCCAAAATCCAAAAATCATCATCTAAGGCTTCATTAACATTTTTGGGCTCTATGCATGAGATAAATGCAAAATGATTTATTAATCTAAGAGAAGAACGAGTAGTTACCCCCTTGGATGGATCACCCAAGATTTCACCACTTTTGACATAGTTGAACTCCCTTGGGTAGCTCACTTCATTTTCCTCAAGCTTTACATTTCCTAAAGCTTCTATTGGAGGATCTTGTGCTTCCTCATTGCTTGGGGCCTCATCCACCTTTGATGCTTGTCCATCATCAATGGTTTCAATAATTCCTACATCACATCATCACAAGAATCCTTCTTAGGAAGGAGGTTATCATCGAAAACTACATGTATTGACTCTTCTACAACTAAGGTTCTTTAGTTGAAAACTCTATAAGCCTTAGAATTTGAAGAATAACCAAGAAAAATAGTTTCATCACTTTTCGCATCAAATTTACCCAAATTATCTTTTCCATTATTTAAAACAAAACACTTACATCCGAAAGGATGAAAATAGCTAATGTTAGGCCTTTTAGATTTTAAAATCTCATAAGGAGTTTTCTTTAAAATAGGCCTAATCATTACTCGATTTATAATATAGCAAGAAGTGTTTGTGGCTTCCGCCCAAAAATATTTAGGTAAATTGTTTTCACAAAGCATGGTTCTAGCCATTTCTTCTAAAGTTCTATTCTTCCTCTCAACTACCCCATTTTGTTGAGGAGTGCGAGGAGCCGAAAAATTATGGCTAATCCCATTTTCGTTACAAAAATTCTCAAAACCAGGATTTTGAAATTCCATTCCATGATCACTTCTAATATGAGAAATTCTTTGATCAAGATCATTTTGAGAAATGTTTGAAAATGTGATGAATTTCTCTAAGGCTTCATCTTTAGTACTCAAAAATAGAACCCAAGTGTATCTAGAGTAATCATCAACAATAACAAAAGCATATGATTTTCCACCCAAGTTAGTAGTCCTAATAGGTCCAAAGAGATCCATATGGATCAATTGTAATACTCTACTAGTTGAAACATCATTAATGGATTTAAAAGAAACTCTCTTTTGCTTACCCTTAGCACATGCATCACAAAATTTATCAATGGAAAACTTGAGCTTAGGTAAACCTCTAACTAGATTTTGGGAGGCTAGTTTCTCTAGAACACTTATGCTAGCATGCCCTAATTTTCTATGCCATAACCATGCATCATTTTCATCATTAGCAACTAAGCATGCATGGGAAAAATTAATGTCATCTAGATGCACCATGTAAATATTTCCTATACGATGACCTATAAGCATTATTCTATTTGATTCTATGTCAATTATTTTGCAACCACTTTTATCAAAAGAGACATAGAAACCTTTATCACACAATTGACTAATGCTCAACAAGTTATGCTTAAGACCATCAACAAGCAAGACATTTTCAATGAAAATAGAGGAGTGATTACCAATAGAGTCAATACCCTTAATTTGGCCTTTGGAGTTGTCACCAAAAGTCACTACTCCACCCTTTTTAAGCTCTAACTCCTTAAATCATCCCTTGTCTCCGGTCATATGCCTTGAGCATCCACTATCAAGGTACCACATGTTTTGACTTGAAGCTTTGGCCTTAAAGCAATGCTCAACCTACAAACAAAGATTTAGTGTTTGATTTTTGGTACCCAAACCATTTTGGGTCCATGAGTGTTAGTTCCTAAAATCTTGGTTCCTTTGGTAATCCAAGAAGCAATGACATTTAAATTATTTGAGACAATGAGTTCCTTATGAACCCAAACACTCCTAATCTTTCTATGCCTAGAATGCCTTTGAAAATTTCTTTGTTTGTGGTCATGAAAATTCTTTTTCACATGGTTGGGTTTTGAAGAGCTTCCTTTTTCAAAAGTTGAACTTCCAACCACTTTGATTTATTTCTTAAGCTCATTCACCACCTTGTGGTGATTTTCACTCAAGTTAGAAATAAGGTTATTCAAATCAACATTTTCTTTTTGAAAAAAATTTTAAATTATCATTTAAATCAACAACCTTCATTTCCAAATCCAAAATTGTTTTTGTCAAAGAATCGTTTTTTATTTCTAAATCGGAAATAGTTTTCTTGCTTTTCAAAATTGATTCTTTGAACTTTAAAACCAACTCATCATACACATCTTGTAATTCATCATAAGCATCATAAAGTTCATCATAAGATAAATCATTACAAGATGGTTGAAGGGTTACCTTAGGCTCCTCAAGAGCCATGAGATACAAGTTGACTACTTCGTTGTCCTCATCGGATGATGATTCCTCATCACTCCAAGTTGCAACGTGAGCCCTTTGTTTCTTTTTCTTCTCAAAACCCTTCTTTGCCCTTTCTTGCATTCATAACAAATGATTTGATCTTTCTCCTCTTCTTTGACCTTTGCCTTGAAGTCTCTTTTTCTTTGGAATCTTCTATTTCTATTTGTCCTCATAAGCCTAGTGAATCTTTGGGCCACCATGGCCAATTCCTCTAGTTCTTCTTTTTCACTAGTATCTACTTCTTCTTGTGAACATGAAGCTTTAAGAACAATCTCTTGCTTCTTTTTCTCAACTTCCCTCTTTTCGATCTTCACCTCTTCCTTCTTTTTCTCCTCTTCTCTTCATTTCTTCATGATCTCATGGGTGAGAAGAGATCCCACAAGAGCATCAAGTTTAAGAATCTTGGGGTCCTTGGCTTCTATGATAGTCGTCCTCTTGCTATCCCAAGACTCAGGAAGAGAGTAGATAAGCTTTCGAACAAGCTTTTCTTTCGGAATGATCTCACCGAAACCCTTGAGACCAATAACAATCACCGAGAATCTATCGAACATTTTGGTGATGTCTTCATCCGACTCCATCTTGAAGTTCTCATAACTTAGATTGAATAGACCAATTTTGGTTTCCTTAACATCATTGGTGCCTTCATATGTAGTCTCCAAAGAGTCCCAAACTTCTTTGGCACTTGTACATGAAGACATCTTTGAGTAAATGTCAGGCCCTAGTGCACAAAAGAGAATGTGGAGAGCTTTATCATTTATAGACATTCTCCTTCTTTCTTCATCAGTCATCTCATTTCTTCTCTTTGGTACTTGTCGGTCTCCTTCTTGCTTCATTGAGATTGAGGGTCCATCTTCGATTATATCCCAAAGGACATAGTTATTTGAGTTGATGAATAGCCTCATCCTATTCTTCCAATAGGGGTAATTGTCCCCATTGAAGAAGGGCGGCTTAGTGATGGAGTGTGATTCATTCTATGAGCCGGAGGTGGAGGCCATTGAATTTTAACTTGTAATCTTGATCAACCACCTTGGATCTTTTTTGGTAGATATGAATCTCTTCAAAGATTAGGCTCTGATACCAATTGTTGAGTTAATCGATCTTGAAGCATGGCCAAGAGGGGGTGAATTGGCAATTAAAAGATTGAGTTGGAAATTTTTGGTAAAAAGCTAAAAAATGAAAGACACGAGATTTATAGTGGTTCAAGCTTCGAACAAGCTCTACATCCACTACCTTAGTTCCCACTAAGGATTTTGAAACTAATTCACTAATGAATTCAACCTTTTTCTCGGTTCAAGGGATAACCGCTACAATTCGAATCAATTCTTCTACCCAAGAATTGACTCAATCCTCACAAGAAAATACAAGGGATAAGTAGGCAAATAAAGGTTCTCTCAACAAGAAATATTTTGCCCCAATTACAAACAAACTCTCCCCAAACTCCGATTACAATAGATCAAAGTGAAAATATAAGAGTTGGGAGCAAGAATATGCAATGAAGTGCTTTGAGTTGGATTTAGGTGCTTGGATGTTGCTTGAGGATCAATTCTTGTTTAATGCTTTTGAAAATACTTCTTTTTATACCTTCTTATTGATTTCTAACCGTTAAAGTTGCTGGGAAAGTAAATATGGAAATTGGAGCTTCATCTTTTCATCATAAATGCACTCTGCAGCAGGTGGTATCGAAACACGGGGTACTTGTTTCGAAACATGCTAAGAAAAGAAAAAGTCGTTGTGCATTTAATAAGGGGTGTATCGATACCTGTTTCGATACAAAAAGTTTATGTGATGCTCGGTATCGAACCTTGTTTCGATACAGGCTAACCATCATTCAAAATTTAACTGACACCAACGGTCGACTCATTAAATGCTTGAAAATAGCCGTTGAGGATTAAGGGTGTATCGATACCTGTATCGATACCTGAAGTCGTATATTTAAAATTAAAATTAATTTGAAATCTTCCCAAGCTGTTTCGATACCAGTATCGAAACATGGGTTGGCAGAAAGTTTTGGTATCGAACCTTGTTTCGATACCTGTTCTTGATCTCAAGAACAAGCTTTGAAAAATCTCAGGTGTATCGATACCTGTCCTTATGGTATCGATACCCTCATGTAAAGAAGACTTGTAAGAGTATTTCAAGGTTCTTGGTTTCGACTTAAAGATCATCCTTTGACTTAAGGACCAAAAAGTTATTTCAAAATTGATCCTTATATTTATTTGTTATATCAAAATCAACTTTAGTTTTACAGTATACTTTGTAGGTATTTATGTATATACAAAAATACTTACAATATTTGTAGTAATTTGTGTATAATCGTAGGCAATTGTGTATGTACATAAATCCTTACGGTGTAACATTTTAGGTATATACCGTTTTTCTTACAATATTTATAAGAATTTATGTATATACCGTTTTACTTACAGTTTCGGTAAGAAATTGTGTACCTAAGCTTCAAACTTTTTATGTACAAAATTGACCGGGTAATCCGATTTGGCCTTTTTTAGGCTTTTTTTTAACGAGCCTTTTCTAGAATCACCCTAAAAGTACACAAGAAACTAAAAATTAAAAAACTGAAAGCTAATATTTTCTTAAAAAATCAAACTTATGAACAAAAAAGCTTTAAAAAATCATAAATTATCAAAATCATTAGACTATAAAATATTTTAATATAGATTTACAGGTATTATACATTTATCAATTTTATCAAAAACTATCAACCATAATCAAATAAAATAATTATTATTTTATTATTTTAAATAAATTAATTACTTAAAAAATTGTACTTAAACAAAAAAAATTCAAATAATAAATTATTTAAAATTATTGTATTTTTTGCATAGTACTACTATGAAAGAAATACAATTGCTTCTTGGAAAAAGCACTGACCAACTTTGACTAGGCATCGTCATGATTCATGGCGGCTTTTTTTTTTGCGAAAAAGGAAATATATTGATTAATCATATTTAAAAAATAATATAATTTATTTACTGTTGCTGTTGGAACTATGAGTAGGCTATTTAGGAGTGAAGACGAAGGAAATCATTTTTTTTAATTCTCTTGTTTTTTCAAAAATTAAATTCAAGCAAACTGCAAAAATTTTGTTTATTTAATTAATTATTTCATAATTACCATTGTTGTACTCAAGGAGGAGGTGATGGAGAATTCAGTTGCTGAACATCAACGCTGTGAAGCATCTTCTTCATCAGATCCTTCGCATAATGCTCAGGTTTTGGTTTTGGTTTTGCTTTATTAGTTTCAATAAATGAGAAATGATATGTTTTTTTCTTCACAAATCGAATTCCGAGGCGGTTTTTGGTATATGTAATTGTAATCTATTGATCTAGTTTCAGTGAAGCTCGGCTAGGTTTAGATTACAACTTGTTTTGTTTTCTTGCTGATTATGGCTTTCTTTTACTATTGTTTTCCTTTTTTTTATTTTCTTAGTACAAAATAGATGAGATGAGTCAAAGATTTGATCAATTTAATCCTTGTTAATGTGCGCCATTCTCGGATTAGGCTTAATGATGTGGAGTTTATTTGAAGATTGATGCTATTTTCTTCGCTTTCCAACTCTTTACTGCTGGTGTTTGTGAGTGGTGAAATAACAATTTAGGGGGGGGGGGGGGGGGGTAGTTGGAGGATGACTTGTTGCTTGAGTATGAATTAGAATCAGGGATTTAAATCGCGGTTGTGATTGCATATCAGTTGCGATTTCGGACATATGTTGCGGGTATCATGATTTCGGACAGTGCTTATACTGTTATATAGTGGTTGTGGACCGCTATTTAAATCCGGATCAGACTATCTAATCTATTTCCTAATATTTAGAATACCTACAATCTATAGAATTTCCTAAAGTATGACCCAAATTTTGCTTGGAAGCCTTGCCATTGCCATGTGATTTATCTTTGCAGTGGTTAATCTGAATTTCTTAGTGTAACTGGAACCGGTGTTTATTTTATCATTTATTGGTGTTGTGTCTTCGAGAGTATTCGTTGAAAGAATAAATCTATAGGAAAAGTGTCCAACCCACATAGGCACATACCAACAGTAAAAATTGTAATTTATTGTATGACTTTCGGATTCAAAGAATGTGGTTGAGATTTATTTTATTATACCTGAATATTGATTGTTCTATCAATATCATAGCCATTAATTTAAACAGTGAGGTGATGTTAGGCTGCCATTTTGAAGTTTCGGCTGTATCTGCCACAATAAATATGACACAACAAAAAGTGCATCTGGGACCATAATTTAAAACCCTGAATATTGATTGTTCTATTGTTATCATATCCATGGATTTAAATAGCAGCAGCAACATGATGATAGGGCCGCTATTTTGAAGTTTTGGCTCTCTCGGGCATCGGTTTTCACCAATTCACTGTGGTAGTATTTGTTACATTTGCAACTGTGATAGATGTGACAACCAAAATTGCATCTGAAACCTGCAACTTAAATCCTTTATCGTAACTATATGTTAAGCTTCTTCTTGAAACACTTTATTTTGGGGCAGTAGGTTTGTGTAGTTTCATATAAAAAATGCATTGCTTTTGAAGTGGTGTTTGTAGCTTTTGGTTTCATTTATTCTCTTTACAACTCATTGTTGCTTGCTAGAGTATGATGGTTATGGAAGGTTGTGATGGATTGTAGGTATGCATTGAAATGGAAAAAAGCATAGAAGCCTCGGTTCATCAGACTAGACGGCCAAATCTCTCCTCTTTGCAGATACCATTGAGGTCTTTGGGAAGTTCTTTCTCTGATTTTACATCTGTAGATGTTCCTTCTGACCCAAGTCCTAGCTCGACGAGAGCAGGGTTGCCTCCTAGACCCCATTCAGCTAAAATCAGATCCTCTGTTAGAAATCTTCTTCCACAAGGCAGCTTTAGGGTAAACAATTTGTGCCAAAAAAGTGAGAAGATGGTTCTTATAGTTCCAGAGACACCTCCTTCTGATTGTTCTTTGGAGAAGCCTTCTACTTCAAGGTCATTTTCTCTCAACAAAGTTTTGTTCCCTTCAACAAGGGTAGCACATTCTTTACCAGTTACACCAATTGCGTATTCAGGTCCAAAGCCTATACCAGAAAGACATATTGATGTTCAGTCTAATGTTACCGTAAGTGCTTTTTGTCTCATTTGCAACTTAGTTCCAGTGTTTATTGATGCCTTATGGTCATTTTACGGTGCAACTAGGAATTCACTGCATGAATATGTATACCCCTAAATATTTGTTTATGCTATTTAAAAATGATTTTTTGGCCTACAGAACACAGTAGTTCAGCAGCATATGAGTATGGCGCGCTCGTTATCAGTGCCAGTTAATGTTAAACCTAGAAGTTTAAGACGAGCAGGCTCTGGACGAGGTTTGGTCCGTGTAATTTCAGCTACCCCGCGTCCTGTTGCACTTGAGGGTGCCCTGCCAAATGATGCCCCATCAACAGAAATAAGTAGGTGCTAATTTTCTTATTTTTTGAATTTTAATCAATAACTTCAATTTGTAGACTAAATTTGCGTGATTGATTTGGTTCAAGTATTTAACCTTTACAAAATATTCGATGGTATGTTTTCTTCCTGTCTTTTCTCCCCTTGTATGTCAACTATTTTAGTTACAATTGGATTCATTCTCCTTTTACATCAAATTTCATGTTCTAGAATGGACTTTAAATGAGCGTGTTCCTATGGAAGGAGTTCTTGCATGTTTGCATTGAGACCTCCTGATAAATTTTTTGTTTCCTTCATGCCTGCATCTTTAGTGGATCTTGCTAATTCTTGTCTGGTTTCACCGAAGGAAATTCTAAGAGATGCTTTGATTGCTTCATTCAAGCAACTTAGGAAATCAGGTTTCGTATACCATATGGTAAAATGTTTTAAGGATAGATTCAACTATTTCCTTGGAGCTTTATTTCATTCTGGTCTTTGACTTTGACAGCTTAATATAATCTTGTTATGTCCATGTTTGAGGTGCTTTGTTATCTGACCAATGTCACCTGATTACAAACGTTTGAGGTGCTTTATTCTATGATTGCATCATCAATCTTTACTCCTTAATTTTTTGTACTTCAATAAGTCAATTTGAGTATGGGCATCTGAGGCCTTGTCTACTAATATTTTGTTCTATCTGCTTATCACTTCTACCGTACCATTACCTTCCTAGATATAGGTATAGCTTACAATCTTTTGGCATGTTCTCAGCTAGTGAAGATGCAGGAGAAGACATTCCTGAAGAAGAAGCAGTATGCAGGATTTGCTTGGTTGAGCTGTGTGAAGGAGGTGAAACTTTGAAGATGGAGTGTAGCTGTAAAGGAGAGCTTGCACTTGCTCACAAAGACTGTGCTGTGAAGTGGTTTAGCATCAAAGGAAACAAGACATGTGATGTCTGTAAGCAAGATGTTCAAAATCTCCCTGTAACTTTATTAAAAATGACTGATCCAAGGGTTGTTATCAGACGGCCTCCGACTGTGCCACAGCAGGCTCAAGTTGCGAGTTACAGGCAAGTCTTTTCCAATTTTTTTGATAACTTCGTTTTGTGAGTGCTTGTCATAGGTGTGAAATATAAATCCTACTATTATTTTCATTGGAAACCTTCGTATTTATTTCTCGACTTATATTTTGTTTAGACTGCAAAGGTATTTTGGTAATTTTGTGTTTATTTAATTGGTGTGTTTATCTAGTAACTTTTTATGCACTTCATAGATTGGTTTGTAATCTTTTGTCAATTTGTCATACTATCTGTTTGAGTGAATGAGGAAAAAGATAACAAACCTATCTGGGTAGTTCTGGAGTAGTATTTTAAACATTTTTTTATAAGTTTTATGATACTACCTTAAAAAATACATGAGTTTTAAGATGCCCTTGTTAAAGGAAAAAGGGAGACCATAGAATAAGAGATCCTAACTTTCGCAGTATCAAATTGAACACTGCATTTTTATATGAACCAAAATTGGGTGCTAAATATTGCATTATGACACAATAAGGCCATTTAACCAATTCCATTTTAAAATGTCTGTTTTCTCCTTGTAATTACAATGTGTATACTGCATATTTCATTTAGTTATGTAATCAATCAAATGAAAGAAGATAAGTTTTTGGTCATTATTAGTCTACATCTGTAATATCTATGTTACTGTTTTCTGCATACATATATTGATTTTGGAGTTAATAAGGTTTTCTGCAGACATATATTGATTTTGGAGTTAATAACAGCAGTGTTCCAATTGTTGTTTGATCAATAGGATTTGGCAGGATATACCAGTTCTTGTCATGGTTAGCATACTGGCTTACTTCTGTTTCCTGGAACAACTTCTGGTAACATTCACTTTTATATGTTGTGCCATGCTATTTGTTTCCCTGCTATATCTTCTTTTATTTTGCAATAGCATACATCGGATGGCATGCTTATAACTATTTTATGTTGACATCTAGTTATATTATAAAACATGTGTCACATCTAAATTCAATGCTTTCTCACTGCATATATTGATACTGTTTCTGTACGCTTATGAACTCAGGATCTTGCAAGAAAATTCCTTACTAAAACCTGGATGAAAATATCACTATATGTTTCTTTGAAGTTTGATCCTTGGACTGATAATATATATATATATATATATATATATATATATATATATATAATTGTTAAAAGATCTGCTTAAGATGGTAGAACTTTTTAATCATGATGCTGTTATTTCCCGACGTAAATTTAAGCTCGGCGTGTCTACCTAGAATCTTTCTTCTGTGACATTTCCTTTCCAGCAAGACAGTTTGGTTCTTTGTTCCCAAAGGTCTGTTCCATCTCAAACATTAAGCTAAGTAGCTGACTACTAGGTCCCTAGTTGCTTTTAATCCGAAAAAAAAGAAACTCTAAAACTTCTAGGAAATTTCCATTAAATAACATATTGCTGACTGCATCATGATGTTTCTTGTTGCTGTAATAATATTTCTATGTCAAAAAGCTACCATAAGAAGTCCCAACACACATACTTCAATTATAAGCTTCTATATCGGCATATTTTGGGCACTTTCTTCCATTTTAACCTTTTAGTTTTCAAAAATTCTCTTACAGCACAAGTTGATTGTGGTTTTAAAATTTTTCAACACATGCAGGTGTCTGATTTGGGTCCACGTGCTCTAGCCATCTCATTACCCTTCTCCTGTGCTTTAGGTCTTCTTTCCTCCGCGATTGCTTCCACAATGGGTGAGTATACCATTTCTTGAATGAAGAAATGTATGAGACATTTACATCGAGAAAAAACGTAAAACTTTTTAACAAGACTTGAACTTCGTTCCAAGTCTTGTTTCCCTTGAGCTTCCACCATTTTTTTCATTACCTAAAAAAATCTCTATCTGATGATGGCAGTGAGCAGGAGTTACATATGGGCATATGCTTCCTTCCAGTTTGCAATGGTCATCCTGTTTGCCCATATCTTTTATACAATAGTAAGTTTAAAACCGATTTCTTCGGCAATAATCTGTTGTATTATTATTTCTTTTGCTTCAATTACCAGGAGCATCAATTTGTTCCGAGTGACAGAATCGGAGTAAAGCTGCTCCTAACGCACTTCACTTGATTTTTGTAGCTTGCCGTGAATCCAATTCTCTCCGTCCTCCTTTCGTCATTCACCGGGTTCGGTATTGCAATTAGTACAAATTCTCTTCTTGTGGAATACCTTAGATGGCGAATAAGAAGACAAACACAACCCCGACAACAGCAGATAAATGCAACCTTGCAGCAATGAGCAGCAATGTTAGATTCAGTGGCAGTAAGAAACCAATCATGTAAGTCATTGTCTTAACCTATGCTGCATGAAATTTTAGCATATATATGTTTGTATGTATGTATACACATGTACATCTATGGTGAGAGGTTTGAATCCCCGTTCTAGCTTAGTTAACGTAGCTCAGAAGGTACGCAGACTTGACGAACACGAAAAGCTTTTTGGTCTTGAAACTTGGTTTGAATTTTCGTAATTACATTTCGTTCGACATTTTCTCGAGATACATATATTGGTGTATGGTCCAACAGGATTTTTTAGAGAAGTCATGATTCGACCGGCTTACTCCCACACACGAACCTATAATCATTTGTAGTGAGTTGCTTTGCATATTCGAAATACCATCCTCTAGCACTGCCTTAATGGTATAGTATTTCTGGAGTTGGTATTTGGTTTCAGTTTATGATGAAAAGGGAATAGAATGCTTGGGTTTGCAATGCTACTCAAGCTCACCCGAAAATCGTCTTTTTTTCTCTGAAATCGTTCGACAACGATCCAAGTTTTTAAATCTAAAATCTTGTTGGTTATGATTATGTTATTCAAGCTATCGAATTGTGTGTACCATGCCAATGGTGCATGTTTCAGTCCACATAGCATTGTGTAATTTCCACATTTGATTTGGAAATTCTGTGTACCAAGAAAAACTAATGAAAAAATTTCGATTTTAGCAATCAAAATAAAAATACCCTAAAATTTAGGGACTGAAAATATAATTTACCCAGAAAGCTCGATACGAAATTGGACAGATACAATATATTGCAATGTAGCACATCTTCATTAATTTTATGATTTTTGAAAAAAGAAAAGTCCCAGGTTTTTGGTGAAATTGGTTTCAATTGAAATTACTCTTCAATCTTTTCAAGGAAACCATGAGACAGAAGAAAACCAATACAGATGGCACACAACTACTCATCCTAATTGTGTCATAATGAGACGAAAAGACCGACCCAACACTTCGACATGGCTAATGCAAGATGAGGGTCTCAAAAAGACAAGGCTACCCGAATGACCTGATTGTCACCTCTAGTCGTAAAAATGCAAAGCGATGCTCACCTCTCCGACATGCCAGAAAGGGAGGGGGAGGAGAATAGAGAACAATGCCTGCCTACTAAGTCATTTGATAATGTCTAAAATAGAAAAGTGAAGAGAAAATGCTTACCTACTCATGCAGAAAGGACTGCAACGTTAACCTCGACAATCTGCAAAGACGAAGCAATAACACTACCACAACGCTCATCTCTTGGATATGCAAAAGCAAAGATCGAAAAAGCTCGTCTCGATACCATATGGAGAAGCCGTTACGTTCTGCTCTTCAATCAACAAAAGTTTAACCCAGTGTTCACTCTCAAAATCTTAAATGCTGAGATCTCAATGTATCCTCCAACTAAAAGCAAAGGTAGTCAAATAAAATGGACAAAACCATGCTGAGTTTGAATACAGCCCTATACAGAAACAAACATTCTATCGATCACCACAAATCTCCGAATCATTCTGACATAATCAAAACTATCGATCAGCAGTCTATAAGGGGGTTCAATGTAAGAGATGACCACAAGGGATAAAAATTCCAAGCATACCAACCCTTAACCATTAGGCAAAGTTCAATATGCATTTGGACGTGCTTTGTTCCAACCTAATGGCTAGAGTAAGAGCCCAAAACTATCTTCCCCTTTGGTGAAAGTCAAATTTCACCTTAACTATCTTCTACAAGTAAATTCAGATTTATATAAAAAAGACACAGGAGATAATGCAATCAAAATCGCACACGCTTTAACCACATTGTTCTAAGATAATCCAAGTTTTATCCATTAGAGAAACACTAATAGACAAGGCCTTTGTAAATATGTTAAAAGCCTAAAACAAATCAAACAAAGATGAAATGGTCCAACTTTTCTGAAGCTAACACTTTGAAATGTTGATGTTCAAATTGTTCAATCAGAACAGGACTGAATTGACTTATTATGCAAGTAAACACCCCCAAAGTCAGCCATAATTAGCTTGGTTCTACAAAAGTAATTTGGATGGAAGGAACAACATAACAAGGACATTAGGACAACGCCAGAGAAATGAAGACTTCGAACCTTAAGCAAATTAATTTTGGATAATATTAAAGAATAGATTGAGAAAAAGAAGATAGAGGATGCACCACTTCCCTGAATGAATTCATATGCATGACTAGACAATAGATTTTTTTTATACTTAACATATGATTAATTAAATACGACAAATCAGCATCTGAAAACATTACTATGTCGATAACTAGTAAGTATTAGTTGACTTAAGCCCCAACAGGGAGTAGAGAGGAATGGGGAGCTCCTTTCTCATTTCAAAACAAATTTTCACTTACCAAAAGAATCCTTGTTTGTTGGTAAACAGTATCTATTTCTCAATAGAAGCGTCGCAGAGTAGTGCCCTCTTCCCTGCCATTCCAAAATCCAAAATATAAATGCACATTAAAACCAAAGGTAACATAGGCCACAACAGCCAATTAATAACAACATAGCAATGGGTAAGTTTCTGAACAAAGCGTTGTAGCAGTCTAGCAAGTGTCGGTAATCAAAAAGACATAGCACCTGATAAAAGAATTGTGTTTATGCACTGAATGCACATATGCCATAAAAAATGTGATACAACAAAATGAAGGTAGAGCCTCAGAAAGAACAATACAACAGCCAAAATTTACAATTCTATTAATGAAAACTACTTGTGGGAAGTCGGTTGCTGCATTTGCAAAGCTTTGCTTTTGGAAGGAACCAAGAAAGGTCAACCTGCTTCCCATCTGTGCCATAACCTATTCCTCAAACCAATAAGAGAATATATCACCCTCTACCAAATTATAACAAAAAGCCTCACAACAAAATATAATTCAATATCATTGTAAGTAAAATGATTAACTAAATCATGACAGCATTACTGTTTTATCGATGAAAATCATTTATAGACAGTAGGTGTTAGCCAAACAAAGAGCCACAAACAAAAATATAATTCAATATCATTGCAAGCAAAATGATTAACTAAATCATGATGCATTAGTGTTTTTATCTGTGAAAATCATTTATAGACAGTAGGTGCCACCCAGACAAAGGCTTAGCCATTTCCATATTATCAACTACTCATATTTACTTGACATGTATATATAGCAAGCTCTTTCATGAGCTCTAGTTTAGATAAGAATTGTAGCATGGACCAACATCAATTTTACATTCAAAGCGGTGGTAGTTTTCTACAACACAAGAAACCAAGATCTGAAAAAGAGAAAAATGGAACTTTTAGTAATTGTATTTGCCCTAATCTAATCCACTAAAATTTTGAAGGATTTACCGGAGAAAACAAACTTCACATGAAGAGCAAAGGAAGAGCTGGTTAGCATTAAGAATGCATAGCAAATTAGTTGGGACAGGGAAATCTTTTCCAAGATATAAGTAAATCACTTGGGCTAAGCTCTTCAAACTGAAAGCAAAAGGTGCAAGATTTGCTAGTGATCTGACCATTGTCAAAATTCGAGACCCTGGAGCTGCTAAAATGACTACATTGTGAATCACCATAGGTCTCACTGTCTCAGCCTGAACCAAAGTCACCAAAACCATGTCTTCTAGGACGAGTGGCTGCAGGACCTCCAAAGTTTGCAGACCGATTATTAGAACCAAAGCTACTAGAGTTAGACCCAGCATAGCCACCCATCTCATCAGAAAATTGACCAGCGTTACGACCAAATGCAGGACTCCTGTTGCCTCCAGGACTGCCAAATCCATATTCATGCTTCCTACCAGAATGGCTAAAACCCATATCTCTGTATTTGCGATCTCGTGTACATCCATAAGACCCAAATCGACCACCAGCACCCATCTCATTGAACATGCAGGTGCTCCCACCTTCAACTTCGATCTTAGGAAGCTACAATAAATTAATAAATGATTAGTTAAGTTCAGTCCACGAATACATAAAAAGTAATATAGCAATCAATCTCTACTTCATGCATATCTTTAAGGTACAATAATCATACAATCATAAAGGTAAAAATTTGTTTATTGTGTCTATCACCTTAATAAATGTCAATAGGAACTAATTCACATTTACAAAGAAACAAAGGCCCCCTTTCTTTAATTACCCCGGAATTTGACAATAGGATAAAAATGCTTAAAAATAAAAACACACCAGCCAGTTTGATCTGTAACTGGCAAGGTCTTTGTTTCAGAATCTATTATAATTAACCCTGAACAAGTAAAGACTGATAAAATTCAGGTAAAAATAGTTTTGTACATAAAAATACAGGAGGTTGACATAGATTTATCACTTAGGCAATCTCCACTTCCAAAAGATTAAGAGAGTATCAAATTGAATTGTCTTTTGACAACCCCACTGAAAAGTCCTGACTTTTATAATGTTCCATATCCCCTATACATGTATGGATACCCCCCCCCCCCCAAAAAAAAAAAAAAGAAGGAAAACAACATGCACATTATAAGTGATACAGGATATAACCTCAGAAAATATGCATCCAACTTCGCGCTCAATAAACCTAACAGCCCTACTCTGCTCCTGAGTGTAGATAAGAATTGAACTTCCTTTCCTTCCAGCACGACCAGTTCGGCCAGTTCGATGAACAAAAGTTTCAGAAGTATTTGGAAGCTCATAATGTATGACCTAGGTAAAAATAAAAGAATAATAAAAAACTTTTTAAAAGTACAATTAAGGGGGCAAAAAAGTGAGCTGCTTAAAAATGAGCTCAAGTATTCATTATATATATTACTAAGCAGTAAGCATCCAAGACCTGATACCCTAAACTTATGAGAAAATATGGCCTCATATACTATTTTACAGTAACTTCAACTAAACCAAGAATTGTAGCTATTAGTTCCCTATAATCCTGGCATGGCCTATCCAATAGGCCAGCAAGCAATTGCAAACAGAAAAGGCAGACTATTGAGACCAGATACAACAAGCCATTAAATTTTGTTTAGCAATAGTGAATAGGAAATTCATATCTCATGTATGAGTACTTTTTCTAGGATTTCACATTATACAGCCCATAAGTAGGTTATCCTTAGCATGGTACAGCAACTAAGATAACAACCAATAAGACAGGCATCTGGCTCATGAGTCGAGCAAAAAAAGGGTAAAAACTACGAAAGAGAGTAACAAGTAAAACTAACCAAGTCAACACAAGGTATGTCAAGACCGCGAGCAGCAACATCAGTAGCAACTAAAATATTAAAATGCCCATCTCGGAAGCCTGATAGAGTTCTTTCTCTCCGGAATTGTGAAATGTCGCCATGCAAAGCCTCACATTTAAAGTTTCTTTCCATGGCACGTGCCAGTTGATCAGCATCACGCTTTGTTTGAGTGAAAACAATACACTTGCCTCCTTTTGCATGCTCCTGAGAAGAAAAGAAATAATAACTGAGCAAGAATCATAACCTGGTTGAAATTGGTCCAAAAATGAAACCAAAAAAACTGACAAACAGGAAAAACAAAGAAACTCTATAGTCATGACCCTTACTGTTATTAGAGGGCCAAGAATTGATGTTTTTCCATGCATATCAGCTGCAATTGAATACAAGGAAATTCCTTCCGCCAACTTCTGATCAGAATCTCCAACCTGCAGGTGCACATAAGTCACAAAAAATAATTGTTGCTATGTGTACATGTCTTTCCCTCTACAGCCTATCTTCGCCATAAATAAAAAAAATCAGCAACAGCAAATGGATTCAGATTTCACAACTTTAAACATGCCATGCATTGATTTTTGGATCCCTAAATTTCCATAATAGAAACAAATAGAGAATAGTATGAACAAATAACTGGAAGCAAGAAATAGTAACCATGAATTTAGGAGATTGGTGAAAAAGTATATATGAACACTAACCAGATCAATAGTTAATGGATTTTTCAACTGCTTCTGGGTAAGATTCCTGATCCAATTAGGCATTGTTGCAGAAAACATCAAGCTTTGGCGATTTACAGGTAGACTCTCCAGTATGGTTTCAACATCCTCAGCAAATCCAACTTGAAGCATCTGATCAGCTTCATCAATAACAAGAAATTGAACCTCTGTTAAGTTGAGAGCACCTCTCTTGAGCAGATCGATAATGCGTCCAGGTGTACCAACAGCTATATCAACACCATAGTTAAGTTGCTTCATTTGGTCAGAGATTGGTGTACCCCCATAAACACAAATCGTGTCCAAGTTGGGGGCGGACTCATGAAATTCCTTCTCAACTTGTTTGGCAAGTTCTCTTGTTGGTGCCAAAACCAAGCACAAGGGGTTTCTACCACGTCTGCTCATTTATACAAAATGACATGTGATTAAAAGGGGAATAAAAACTGTCCAAATTCAACAAACAGTTCAATCTTTCGTGTCGGTAAAAGAATCAAGTTAAATCAATGAAGTTTTGTATGATTACCGGGTTGCTATTTACCGTATGCCTCCTCAACATTTGTTATTAAAAGCTAAAAGCATTAAAAAGCCAAAATCACAATACTATCATATGACTATGATTTAATTGAAACAAACAATGGCTAAACCACAAAGCAAAGCATTATTCCTAATAAAGATAAAATAATGGATTGCACGATGCAATACACCTTTACAACCAAAACCCTTTTTATCTTTTCACTGTAATATTAAAGAGAGAGAGAGAGAGAGAGAGAGAGAGAGAGAGAGAAACCTTATGGTGTGATTATTAGAGTAGGAATGTGGAAGGATGGATAAAGGAGAGGGAAAAATGGGGAAGAAAACAAATCTTATCTGTGCTTGGCACAGGAGAAAAGTGAGAAGGATAAGTGAAAAAGCTTATCATTTTCTACACTTACTCACAAAAGAATTCATTGCATATTGGAAAGATGGGAGAAGAGAAAAGGAAAGAGGTGTGAGCAAAATTGCATAATTAGAAGATTGTGTATCATGTTTAGATTTTAGATTTTTTCCATCTTAACTAGCAAAATGATATAATGTTAAAATAATATAACTTTCATCGTCTTTCATTTAATTTTTTAACACTAAAAATTGGGAATAAATCATATTTTCTTTCATTTTTTCCATCCTTCCTACCAAGTAGAGCAACCAAAAGAAAATGTGTATTTGCATGTTTCACTTCCCCATTTTTTGACCTTTCATCTTTCTGTCCAAACAAAGCCTAAGAGTAAGAGAAATAAATAAAGAAGAAGTGCACAAACCCATATTGGGCATTGTATCTAATGATTTTGTCCATGATAGGTATCCCAAAGGCAAGCGTTTTGCCTGTCCCTGTCTTCGCCCGCCCAATCATATCCCTTCCTTGCATTGCCGGTTCCAATACGGCTCTCTACAGTAGAAAACAAAGGGAAAATTCCTCTCAGGAATATGAACTTTTTAACATTTCATTCAAAACTAGAGCCTAAAACAAAGTCTGCACTCTGCATATATGTACATAATTTTACCTGGATAGGAAATAATTTGGTGATACCCCTATCTTTCAAAGCATAAACGATCTCCTGAGCAATACCCAAATTAGAAATCTCAAGTCCATCACCTCCGGCTCCTCCCTTCTCTTCATCATAATCCTCGACGGCACACTCCGCCTGCAAGCTCGTAGATGCCCTGAAACTCAACGTCCCGGATTGGGTGTGGAAGCCACTGGTAGCGGAGCCCAGAAAGCCATAGAAGGGTTTGAATCTGTCAATAAACAGAGCCTCACCATGTCTGACGGCGACTGAAGCTGATGTTGAGTGTAAGTGGTGAAGAGTTTGGGATGAATCCTCCAATATCCGCCTGGAGGATGAGGAAACTGTTCGTTTTAGAACGGTGATCATCGTTTTCTTCCTCTCTAGAAAGGTTTGGAAATGGTGGATTTGGGGGAGATCAGGGTTTTCGAACCGTGGAAGAATTTGAATTCAGGGTTTATGAATTTGTATTTTTTTTATATTTTTTTGGTGAAATTAAAATTCTTATTAATTAAATAAAAATTATATTATAATCTAATTTTTTATTAATTGAGTAGAAAATTAGGTTAAATTTTATTTTAAATAAAAAAATTATAATTGAGTAAAAATATGTGTTAGAAGCTGCATTTAGTTTAGATGTACAGTAGGGAGACGTACGATAAAATTTCTCGTACATTTGGATAAAATATTATGGTCATTTATATTTTTAATTAAAAATAATTATAAGATGATATTTATTTATATATTTTTTTAATTTTTTATTATTTTAAAAAAATAATTTAAATTTTATCTTTTAAAATAAAAGTTTTAACTTATAAATAAATATCTAAATTATAATTTATCTAAAAAATATTTGAATTATAATTTTATTTAAAAATAGATGTTTAATGTTTTTTTAGCTAAAACATGTGTCCAAAATTTTATTTTGTTAATGTTTTATAATATAATACTGTTGA
This sequence comes from Abelmoschus esculentus, assembly GCA_035048815.1. Classification (NCBI taxonomy): domain Eukaryota; kingdom Viridiplantae; phylum Streptophyta; class Magnoliopsida; order Malvales; family Malvaceae; genus Abelmoschus; species Abelmoschus esculentus. Next base: position 897,716 of record JAUCBN010000026.1, on the reverse strand, counting down.
AAAATTTATTACCAAACAATAGATTGATATGTAATTTTTATCAATAATTGGTATGAGGAACTTCAATTAGACACCGAACAACGAATGCAAAAGGCTCTAGTCATTTATTATTCGGTTGCAATACTTTTTGTCGATTATCGACGATTGATGATTGAGGAAAATGAACATTGACTTCAAACAACGACGATATCGATGAGACTATCGATGACGATAGTTGCATCAATTTAAGATTTTTGAGATTGTGATTTTAAGAATTTGGGAGTTTTTTAGTAAATTTAAGATTTTTTAGATTTTAAAAAAAATAATTTTCTTTTTTTTAAAATTTATTTATAAAAATTAAAATACGTACATGTTAAATTATGATTGGTTGATGAATTTTTTTAACGGTGTTATTCGACCTGTGTCGCACACCTAGCTTTGGTGAGTGAGTCTCCCAGCAGGAACTTTTTGCATACACAACGTCTCGAACCTGAGACTTGCTTAAGCAAAATCTGAGACTTTAGGCACCTATTTTAACTAAAAAGAACCATCATGTACCTATCTTAGAAAAGTGTATGATTTTGACATCTATTTTGAGTTAAACAAAAAATTTAATAATGTTACCATAAAACACTAACGAAATAAAAATTTAGACATTTATTTCAATCAAAAAAATATCGAGTACCTATTTCATAATATATATATATAATTTAGGCATTTTTCATGAGTTAAGTCTTAGTTATATTCACCTAAAAGGGTTTATTGTGATTTTAGAAGTGTAGTGATTAGGGTTCGTATATTTAAGGTGTTGGGCTTAAATTTAAAAGTTTATAATTTAAAGTTTGTAGTTAAAGTTTAGGATTTATGGTATAGTCTTATATTTATTGTTTATAAATTAATCTTATGTTTATAGTTTAAGGTTTAAGATTTATAGTGGAAGTTTAAGGTACAAGATTTAAAGTTTTAGAATTTTTTATATTTTAATATTTAATTATATTAAAAAAAATTAAATTAACGAAATACAACTTTTACGAATATAATTAACTATATCTAGATTTTATTGAGAATCCAGATAAATATTAAAATCAAAATCAACCATCAACTAGTTAGTCTAGCGGGATTAGATTTTATATTCTTTAATTGAGCTTATAAATTTGAATCCTGACATTGTGAATAAAGAAAATGGACTATAAGAATCGTCCATATATTATGTTTATGTATATTTTTATTCGAATTAGTTAATCAATAAATTTATATTAATAATTAAACAAAAACTAAAATCATACATTTTTATTAATGAGATTATTTTAAGGGTTTTACTGTTCACATCCCTAAGAATTGAATAATTTGTTATATTACTATTTATTTTTTAAAAAATATATTTTACTAGTTTAAAATATTTAATATAATTAATACTCACAAAGTTGATTGCTTTAATAGAAACACTATTTATGTAGAAATAAAAATTGGTTTAGGGAAAAGACTAATTGAACTGACAAAAATAAAGTGTAAATGAATTAAGTTTTGTTCGTTTATTATTTTTAGAAATATTTACATTTTGTTATGAATATATTTATTTATAGTGAATATTTATATATTAAGTTAAAGTTTAATGGGCTTTATTATTAGGGTTTAATACCCATTGGAATTAGGGTTTTCATTTTATGTCTATAAATATAGACTTTTGGACAAAACATTGTACACAACCCTACTTTGAGAATATAATACAAATACAGAGGTTTTTGTCGTTCGAATCATGAAGAAATTATTGAAAATAATTTGTTACTAGCATAAATTAAAGATAAGTTCTTCTCCCTCAACTATATTTTAATTATCGGTTATTTTTCTCTCTTGATCTTTTGATTTTTAATTTATTAAAAATCTTTTGCTATTTGGTGTTTATGTAGCGATAAAGTGACTCAATTACCGTGGTTCTTGTCGACAATTATCGGAAAAGATTTTAACACAATATCGGTAACTAAATCTACCATATATGTGGAAAGATCGGTATGTTTTATTTATTTAATTTGAGATTTTTTTATCTTTATTTATAACTAATATTTTTTTATTTTATTATTATGATAAAAGTTTATGTTTTAAACATGTTCTAAGTATTATATGATATTGGAACAAATATTAAACATTTAATTAATTAATATGTTCTTTATTATGCTGGTTTAATCCGAGTATATTGGTTGGACATCCCGTTCTGCGAGGCTACTGGTCTCAAAGGAGGTTCTTTTCGTGGACTGGTTTAACAACGCCGCGTATAAGGATTAAATTTTTGTTCCTTGTATGTATTGTATATATATTAGTTGATCAATTACTATTTAATAGTATGAATATTATAAAGTTTATATTTGCTTGAAAGCAATACTATTTTTATGTCGAAAAAACTCGACTATAAACTTCTCCCAAGTTCAAGTTACGAAAATCGTCTTGATCAAAGAATTTTTATAGGAAGCATTCCCTGAAGTGAATGCATGCATGATGCTTATTCTATACAATTATTGAATTTATGACATTTCTTAAAGTAAACGGAAGCATGGTGATTATTCTATGCGATTATTGGATTTATGACAATCCTTGAAGTGAATGCAAGCATGATGTTTATCCATGCGATTATTGAATTTGTTTCATTCCTTGAAGTGAATGCAAACGTGATAATTCACTATATGGTTAGTGAATAAAACTTAATTATGTGCAAGAGTATCACTGAGGAGGATATGTTAAAAAAACATACTCCACTTTTTTACACATTAATGTTGTCTTATAGACACAATATCATACAAGGGTTTTAAATACCTATCAGTCTCCGCTCCATTCCCTGAAGTGAATGTGATATTTTATAGCGGAATGAATAAAAGCCACATTAGTAATTGTGGTTGCGATTGAGGTCATAAAATAAACATGGATAAGATTCTTTTGAGAATGCATATATCCACCAAAAATAGAATTATAAAGATGACAAGAATGATAGAGATCATATCAAAATCTTTATGTTATCAATGTGATGGTACAAACCATTGATTTCGTACTTGTCAAACGTCAAAGTATTATGGACTTTATCCATAATCACGAATGATAAATTAAAGAAAATATAAACAGATTTTCTTTGTGGCGAAAATAATGTTGTTATTGATCCAACTCAATTGGATATTGATAATTTTTCTCATAACCCTTAAAGAGAATAATTCGTCATTTATTTCCTTTATAAATTCTAAAATGAATAATTGATCTTTATTTTATTTTGTTTAATGTTAATTTATTTATTTATGTTAATTTATTTTTATTTATTATTTATTTATGCTAACTTACTTTATATATTATTTATTTATCTTTTATGTTAATTTTTCCTTTAAAAGAATATGGTTACTTCCGGAATAAAATATGCAATAACTTATGGCGATTTATGCTTAGAAGACAGTGCAAGTACCCGTACAATATTTAAGCATAAGAAATATTTTTCCCATTTAAATACAAGGGAAATATGAGTACTATATCTCAAAGTACTAAAATATCAGTGCTTCGGAAGAGCTCTTGAGAGCTTATCTTTGATCCGATTTGATATAATATGCTATTTTTTAATATTTTTCTATTCCCCGAAGTGAATGGTACAGAACACATATTTTTCATTTTTCGAAGTGAATGAAATAAAACACGTATTAAAATGTGCATAATTATGAATATTTTCTCATTTTAAATGTAAGGGAATAATATGAGTACTATATTCGGAAATACTAATATCACAGAAAGCTTCGATTGAGCAAATATGTTATTTGCCAAATGAGACTTTATCTCATATTTATAGTGCATTATGCTCGTTGAGCAAATATGTTATTGCCAAATGGAACTTTATTTCATATTTACAGTGCATTATACTCGTCAAAGTCGCAAAGAGACATTGAGTTTTAAAGATATTTATAGAAATATATTGAGAATATTAGTTAAAGGGATGATAACTATCTCAATATTACGAATATAACTCAAGGCAATAATGAAATTTTGACAAAATTACATGCACCGTCACCCATATTGTACTACATAAGAATTAGTACAAATTGAAGCTCATGCTATTATAAACTAGATGTTTACTGGTAATTTTATTTGGCATGACCGGTTAGACCATCTTGGTTCAATTATGATGCGAAAATTTGTTGACACTTTCATGTGGTCATTTATTGAAGAACTAAGATTTTCTTTATGGTAATATTTCACGTGATATTTGCTATGAAAGCAATTTGATTATTCAATCATCAACATCTAAGATAGAGTGTTATTAATTTTCTGGAACGGATACAAGGTGATATATAAAGGCCCATACACCTTTCTTAAAGATCATCTAGATATTTTATGATTTTTATCGATGCATCAACTAGATGATTATGTGTATCCTTATTATTAAACCCACAACTTGGTGTTTGCGAGGCTACTTGCTCAGTTTATAAAATTACAAGCACATTTTTTAGATTATTTTTTAAAGACAACCAGTCTTGATAATGTTGATGACATGTAATTTTACATGTAGTATCACAAATTCGCATCAAGCCAACAAATGATCATAAATTCTCCCCATTACAAATGGTTTTTTGTCAGGAACCAAATATTTCTCATCTTAGATTTTTTGTGTACGATATATGTTCTAATTGCTCCACCACAACGTACAAAGATGGGTTTTATTGAGAATATGTATCAGATTTAAATGTCTTGAGCTTCTGATAGGGAATTTATTTATAACCCGATTTATTGACTATTATTTTAATGAATCAATTTACCCAACATTAGGGGGAGAAAATAAATAGCTGGGGAAAGAAATAAGTTGGAATGAATTATCATTTTCTCTTTTTGATCCACGTATTACACAATGTGAACTATGAGTTCAATGGATAATTCATTTAGCAAATCAATTGCCAGATGATTTTGCTGACCCTAAAAGAGTGACTAAGTCACGTATACCAACTATGAATGCTCTGATTAAATTTGATGTCATGGAAGGACAAACTCTAGTTGCTAATGAGTCTAACTTACGCTTAAAGCGTAGTAGACAAGTAAGTTCCAAAGATAAGAGATCCTCGAAAAAGAAAAGGAATTATATTTTATGATGGTCTGATCGAAGAATCAATGATTATGAAAATCTCTAGAAGAGATTAAATGGTCTCCAACAGAGACATTGACATGACTCAGGTACTTGATAATAAAGAGATCTCAATAGATTATGTTATGTCTGGTAATAAGTGAAACTAAAATTAAATCGACGTTGTTAATATATTTGTATGCAATATAGCCCTAGAGATTTTATTTGATGATATGGATCATGAATCATTGTCAATTGGGCAATGTAAACAAAGAAATGATTGCCCAACATGAAAGAGACAATTGAGGCGAAACTAAAATATCTTTTGAAAGAGAAGTATTTGGGCTTATAGCTCGTACATTGAAATGTGTAAAGCTCGTGGATATAAACGAGCCTTTGTGAGAAAGAGAAATCAAAAGGGGAAATCATGAGATATAAACTCATTTGGTTGCACAAGGATTCTCACAAAGACATGAAATTGATTATGAGGAAAATATATTCCTTGATGGTGGATGCAACTAGTTTTAGATTTTGATCAGTCTGGCTATAAATAAAATTATTCGGTTTCTACCTAATAGATGTTATTACATCATATTTGAATGAGCCTCTTGACAATAATATTTACATGAAACTTCTGAAAAGATTTTGATTGCCATAAGCAATTCATTCAAGTTCTCGAGAATATTATTCAATCATATTGAATATATTTTTTATGTCTTGAAACAATTTAGGCGTATTTGGTATGACCGCCTCATTGAATACTTATTAGCATAATGCTATATGAATTATTTCCCCGAGCATTTTTATTAAGAGGTTTAGCTCTAAATTTTATTTTGTTGTGTATGTAGATGATTTGAATATCGTTGAGACTCGTAAAGAGATCTCCTCAAATCCTTGTGCATCAATCGACATACAGAAAAATATGAAAGAGACTTTACATGAATAATGCATATTCATTGATCAACCTTATGGTTGCTAGGTCTCTTAATGTAAACAAAGATTCTTTCTGCCTCAAGAAAAGGGTAATGATATTCTTGGTCTAAAGCATAATATACACATTATTTGATCTGTAAGCATCGTATCTTATCTGGTCTAGAAATATTATTTAAGTATTACGAGATCATTACCTTTAAATAATTGTTATGCGTGAGGCAAAATCGAAATATGTGTTTGACTAAATATATCTTGAAGATATGTGGATGTTTTTCACAAGATAAGATGCAAACTATCTTGTAAAGAGATAATACAAAATTTATATCTCAAGGTGGATATCAAATATGATAAAACGAAACATATTTCTTTAAGTTTCGTCTCTCATGATTTTTAGATGAATATTATTCAATGAATCATTTCAAGCAATGATTTGGAAGATTTATCCACTAGTGCGTGATCTACTTCAACATTTTGAAGTTTGTATTCAATATTGAATTATGAAGATTCAAAGGTCTTATGTGATATTTTCATGAGGGGGAGTAAATACGCGTTGCACTCTTTTTCCCTTAACCGAGGTTTTGTCCCAATGGGTTCTCCTGGTAAGGTTTTTAATGAGGCAACATGTTATGCGTATCAAAGATGTGTGTACTCTTTTTCTTTCCGCAAAAATTTTTTTCCCACAAGGTTTTTATCTTAGTAAGGTTTTAATGAGGCACATTATCTTCATGAATATCCAAGGGGGAGTGTTATGAATATATTTATTCATGGTGGATATCATATATTAAGTTAAAGTTTAATGGGCTTTATTATTAAGGTTTAATACCCATTGGAATTAGGGTTTCCATCTTATGCCTATAAATATAGACTTTTGGACAAAGCATTGTACACAACCCTACTTTGAGAATATAATATAAATCTTTCTCTTTTGTCTCTCATCTTTGTTCTCTTACTTTGTTCTTATATTTTACTTTAATATTATATTAATTTTTTTATTTTTAAAAATATTTATATTTGATTTATATTTTTATAAAATTTTAATATTATATTCAAATTTATTTATTTATTTTTAAAAAATAATTATTTACAATTCACTAAAATATTTAAAGTACACTACTAGTTTTTAAGCTCAATCAACTTCAAAATTTGATAAGTAGATACGGAGCTATACGAGGATGGGGAGAGTCAACCACCCTCATCTTTGAATTTTTTTATTTTTATTATTTTATTTATTTTTTAAATTAATTTTTTATAAATTAATTTTTATTTTTAAATATTTATATTTTATCCCTTAGCCCTAAATTCTAGTTCCGTCACTCATCTTATACATGAATTCAAGCTTATATAGATTTCAGTACTGTTTCACTTTCAGTCCGGTCAGATTTGGGTTTGACTCCTTTTCCTTTTTGTTTCTTTATATGTTTTCAAATTTTCATTTTTTATGTTAAAAAAATCAATTTTTTAATTCAGATATAAATGGGAACCACAGAGGCCACCCTTGATAACCCCATTTGTGCTTTTTCTTTGCTTTAATGCTCTCTTTCTCTCTGGTTTCCTCCATTGGAAACTAAACTAAGCTTCCCTTTTCCAGCTTTGTTTTGAGATCCCTCATATCTCTTCCAAGTTCCAACACCCCAATATCCACCAACCATTTTTCTAAAATTCCCCCTTTCCCCCCCTCTCTCTCTCTACATTTTTTGCATGAAAGATTGGATTTTTATGTCTTTTTCTTGCCCATTTCTCTTTAGCAGTAGCTGAATTCCCTGCATTTGTTTTGGACCACTTGGAATGGCCACAGCATGAACAAAAACAAAACTGGGTTTCTACTTGCAGACCACTTGGATGCTAAAATGTAAGGTTCTTGTTCTTCTTTTCCATCTTTTTGGCTTATGTGAATGTTTAAGAAAGAAGATCAAGGTGAATGATTTCTTGTTTTTTTAATTAATTTTGCTGTCTTGGAATATAAATGATGTTTTTTATTTAATAAAAATTCATGGAATACAAAGTTTGGGGTGAAACTTGTTGTGGTTTGCTTTTGTTTATAGAATGGTTCTTGATTCATTGAGTGTATATGAACTTCATTAAATGTGGTATTAGATTCTTCTGGTATTTCCCCTTTTTTTCCACCTTTCTAAGGGGCGGAGATTAAGCAAGAATCTTATGGATTTATTATTATTTTGGAGTATTCTGATTTGAGTGTGAGGTTGGTTTTGATTGTAAGGTAACAACTCGAATGCGATATTCCGGTCGAGGGTGTTACATCAAGCACTTTCGGTAGAGAATTTAACTTAAAACTCATGTATTCTGGAATGCAGGTAGGTATGTGTTAAATTTTTGATCATGTATAGAAGAGATTGAATATAAATTTGTGTGTTAGTCCGGAAGATCAGCGATGTCGTCTCGGGATGCCTTAAATGCTGAGTTATCGGAGAAGACATCGGTTTTGGGTCTAGAACTTTGGGTATTGATTGGTTTATCTGTTGGGGCATTTATCGTGTTGATTCTTGGCATCTTATCTGTATGGATTACCTTTCTTCGGAGTAGAAGACGGCCCCTAGACAAGTTCTTTTTTTCTCAAATACCGAATGTCTTGAAGGACATCAAGGTTGACAAGGTTGGAGTTGAGGGTTTCAATGATCATCAGGAAAATCAAGTTGTTTCTGTTCATGATAAATCCGGTGATAAGAATTTGAAGAAAATGTTAGCACTTTCAGGGACGAGCAAATCGAGTGATCCTGATAATATCAGTCAATGCAGCTCGGTTTATCACCATGAAAGAGGTTTTAGTTTGCATTCAGGAGAAGAATGCAGCTCTGGAATAGTCCGAGATCAGTCTGCATTGTCGTATGGAGGACTGGTGACTGCCTCTCCCTTAGTTGCCCTGCCAGAGATTTCACATCTCGGGTGGGGTCACTGGTTTACTCTTAGGGATCTTGATCGTGCTACGAATCATTTCTCGGGGGAGAATGTTATTGGAGAGGGCGGATATGGGATGGTTTACAAGGGTAGACTGATGAATGGAACTGAAGTAGCAGTTAAGAAGCTTCTTAATAATCTGTAAGGATACCTTTCCGGACATTATCGTGTTTATCTTTGTGCTTTTGTATTTGCTTTTTCTCAACAAAAAAATGTAACAATATTGCCGAATCGGATGTTAGGGGACAGGCAGAGAAAGAATTTAGGGCTGAAGTGGAGGCTATTGGTCATGTTCGACATAAGAATCTTGTACGGCTTTTCGGTTATTGCATAGAAGGAGTTCACAGGTGAAATTCAAATACATTCCATTGGTTTATGTGTTGATTTCGTTGAAGGTTAACTTTCAGCTATAATTGTGCATTAAAGTGTTAATGCTTGCTAGGCTTTCCTTATCTAACATCGGTCTTTATAGTTTCTCGAATTTGATTCGGCTGAAAATCTGATTATAACTATAATTTCTGGTTGATTACATAGGATGTTAGTATATGAATACGTGAATAATGGTAACTTGGAACAATGGCTGCATGGGGAAATTTGGGATCACGGTACACTTACTTGGGAGGCTCGGATGAAGGTTATTCTTGGCACCGCCAAAGCGTAAGTTCATCGTTCAATCTTGAAATATCTTTTTATCATTGGTCTAAAATATAGATTTTATACTATATTCTAATCGTTTAACTCGCTCCCTTTGTGTTATTGTATTTTGTTATTGCAAGAACAATGTTCATCGCCAACACTTGAAAAAATTGAGTGAGAGTACTTTCGGTAATTGTGGTTTGCAGGCTTGCTTATTTGCATGAAGCTGTAGAACCGAAAGTTGTTCACCGGGACATAAAATCAAGTAACATCTTGATCGATGATGAATTTAACGCCAAGGTTTCTGATTTTGGACTCGCCAAGCTCTTGGATTCGGGAGAGAGTCATATTGCAACTAGAGTTATGGGGACTTTTGGGTAATTCCAAATTCTTTGTTTGTTCAGGATAGCAAAAATTTGCTACTTTATCTAAGTTTTTTTTTCTTCTAATTGAATTTTTTATGTGAATTTCAGTTATGTGGCACCAGAATATGCTAACACGGGCTTGTTAAACGAGAAGAGTGATACTTATAGCTTTGGTGTCCTCCTACTTGAAGCTATCACCGGAAGAGACCCTGTCGACTATGGGAGACCCGCTAATGAGGTACTTTTTAACGCCGGAGTAACAGTCTTTGGACTGAGTTCTCCTCCGCCTCCCCCTGAACCGAGTTAGTACTTTCTTGGGTTTCACATGAATTGAGCTAACCATATGCCTATTGCAGGTCAACCTTGTTGAGTGGCTGAAGATGATGGTCGGAACAAGAAGAGCAGATGAAGTTGTGGATCCAAACCTCAAAGTTAGACCGACAACCCGTCTTCTCAGACGTGCCCTTTTGGTGGCACTTAGATGCGTTGATCCAGACACAGATAAACGGCCTAAAATGAGTCAAGTTGTACAGATGCTCGACACTGATGACTACCCATTTCGTGAGGTATAACGATCCTCCCTTCACTAAACATCCTCTAGAAAACGAAAAGAACAGATAATACTACTATACGACTAATCTACGGTATGAGTTGTTTACTGTATTTGATCTTTTTTTAATGAACATGTTCTGTCTTGGGATACAAATTTGTCGTGTTTGCATCCTTCTAGCCGATTGTTTCACAACTTTAAACCGAAACGATCATCGCCTAGTCGTGGTTACCCTAAAATAACAACGGTATTCTGTGTTTGAATGTCTCTTGCATTGCCTTTTGTAGTTCCTTCTACCTACGTTTCTGTTTATTTTAGAATATGATTAATCATGCTATAAGTTAATGAAGCCCTTATGTTGACATCTGCGATCTTATTCAGGACCGGAGGAACCGAAAGAGCCGTACAGCCAGCATGGAAATCGAATCTACGACGGAATCAACCAATGCAGAGGGGAGTCACCGAGAAACAACTCGTGAATAGAGACTAACTATAATATCATGGCACGGTGAATAACCGTGTCGCATTTAAATTTTTCGGTCACTCATCGATATGTGTACATCCCGATTTCCTGCATCCATGAGTGGAAACAGCTTGAAGATAGTCCATTAGATAGCTGTTCTTTCGAACAGATGAAAGGTAACTGTCCGAGACATGTAGGTTCTTGTTGTCGAGGTATTTCTGAGTGTTCGGTCGGCTATTCGCGCTTCTTCGTTTCTTTTTTAACTTATTATAACGTATCATCCATGAAAGACTTGAAGAATCAATGGTCATTTTTCATCTTCCTTCTTCTTTATACTTTATACTGTAATGTATACTCTTTTCTGTTCTCGTCTCTCCGGCTTCGTTCGAGTTTAGGGTAGACGATAAGAACGCGTATAAATCTATTATGTAACACAGATACAACCATAAACATCCATTTACAGGGAAGTTGTAGAGAAGTGAAGTATCAGCCTCTTCGTTAATATCTTACAGAACATTCGACAATGTCCCATCCTGCTGCATGATTAGTCGAAGTTGTTGCAGAAAAACCAGATGGTAAGAAGCTTTATACACTAGTATCACCTTATCACAAAATTTCATTAGATGTCAAAATTTTTCTTGACTGGTCTAGAGTATAATCTCTATCATTTGACATTGATTGCTCAATCATTTTACTGGCATCGCTGGTGCTCGAACCCGTAACCTCTAAGAACAACAACCGTTCCACTAAGATGCTTGGACTAAAGGGCTTGTGCTACATACCAAATTCTTTATAGATGTATCATTTGGTACTTAACTAAACACCTATCAATTTGGTATCTAATTTTTTTAATGTCATCCATAGACCAACCATTGAAAAGTATCAAACTTATCATTTTCTTAATATCATTGGATCTTTAATTAAAATAGTTTTTTAAGTGAAAATTCCCTTGAGAAAATTTATGACATAAAAAAATTGATAAAATAGGTGAATTTTAGTGGTTGGTCTCATGGACACGTGATGAGACTTACCCGTAATATAATTTATCCTTGAACAAATAATTTAAGCGAATGACATAAAATAAATTAATAAAATCTTTAAATATAAAAAGTTAAATATATTGAATTGTTTTAAATTCAGATTAAATTGATAGAATATAAAAATTTTAGTATATACTTATAAAATATTTTTAATTTAAATACTAATTTAAATTTTTTTATCTGATTTAAATATTAACTTGAAAATAAAAATTTTATAGATATTAAATTTAAAAAATATCTAATTTAGGTATCAAATATATATTTAAACTTTTTAAAAATATATATCAAAAGTTGAAACGCAGGCTTTACTGGATGAGCCGAAACTGTATCAGCCCATTCAGAAGTATAACTATTTCTCTTGATTCTCCCTTCCTGCAAAGACCTATCTTCTAATGGCTTCTTCAAAGCTCCTAACCCGAACTCGGTGGCATCGTCTCCTTCGAAGAAACCTTCCCAATGCCAGGCGGCTCTTCTCCGACGTATCTTCTCAAAGCCCCGTCTCTGTTCCCGAATCTCAAATCCACGTCGACCCCAAATCTAACAACAAGTTCAAACCTGCTCCTTCAACTCCCTCTTCATTGAATGAAGCTGAACTCGCCAAGTTCGCCGCCATTTCCGATACTTGGTCAGTAAAAAAATCTGGGGTTGTTTTAGTTCAATTCAACGAAGATTTTGATGTGCTTTACGATGTTGTTTTATTCCATTTAAATGCAGGTGGGATTCTGAAGGACCATTTAAACCGTTGCATAAAATGAATCCGACCAGGATTGCTTTCATCCGCTCTACACTTTGTCGGCATTTCCGGTATGTCAACTTGTGTTTCGAAAAGACAGAATCTTTTACTAGCAGAACTTGTTTTGTAAGCTATGTTTTGGGGAATTTCAATTTGATCCGTATATGCGTTTGTTTATGCTGTTTGGTATTGTAGAAAGGATCCTCTCTCTGCTAAGCCCTTTGAAGGATTAAGGATTATCGATGTCGGTTGTGGGGGTGGTATTCTTTCAGAGGTATTTTCACACGTCCATTAGAATTTGAGTTGAGCTTATGAAATTTGAGCCGAGTTTTGTCGGGTCAAAAAACTTTTTTTTTCGAATCCGTTTGAGTTTTGCTCACCCTAATGTTTACCATTGGAACTCTTTTCTTCTTTTTTCGAATCCAGTCAGTTTGTATAGCCAGTGGAACCTTGGTATTAGATCATAGGTATCGAGATAAACTTTTGCCACAATGTCATTGCCTTGCATACTCCACTGGAAAGCTTTAAACTTGCTTTTTCATTGTAAATTCTTATCATTGGTGATCTCTACAGGAAACTGTAGCTGCTGGAATAAGCTCACAATTCACTTTACATGATATCTTTAAACTCGAAAAATCATGACCACTCCTCGTATAAATTAAATTTTGTAGCTTCCTTTATTGACATCCACCTCTTATTTTTATAGTTTTGAGCTCCTTCCAAACTCACATTACATGTAAGTGTAACTATAGCTTCACATTAGTTTCCACTTCCAACTCTTCTACTTTTGTCTCCAATTCGCTCTTCCACCCGTTCTTTCTCGTATACTCATTCTCACCATCCACATCCAACTCTTCCACTGTTGTTTCCCATAAACAACCAGGATTTCACTAGTTGGGGAAAAAGAAAAGGTCAATACCCCAAATACACCCTTGAATTTTTACTAGGTGGAACTAAGGAAAGTTTTTATTTCAATGTAATTATACATTTATACCCTTTAACTTTAAAAACGACTGAATATAGTCCACTTATCAAAATTATTTAAACATCTTGTTTACTAAAATAAGCCCTCATTTTGCTTCTGCTCTTTTATCCCTTCTCTCCTAGTAGACACGAATACAAACTGATCAAGTTAGATTTGATATTTTTCCGGTACTTATCATGTTCTTTTTCCTCTCAGCCATTGGCTCGAATGGGAGCAACTGTCACCGGAATTGATGCAGTAGAAAAAAACATCAACATTGCCCGTCTTCATGCTGTATGTTATTTTCTTCTTTTCAACCATGTCATGATAAGGAGATAATGCTATTTTTCTGCATGTAAGGGCAAAATTTATAACTTTCTTATTACTAGAAATATTACAGCTTTTGCAGCAATATTTCTTCCATTAAGGTTAGCCTAAGCATTTCTACATCTCGGATGGTTTTAGTAATTAATAACTACACACGGGGTTAAAAAAGGGAAGATAGTTATTTGGTTATTTAATGATAACTCCATGTTACGCCTATGGTTTGAAGTACTATGTTGTCTCATGGACTTTTACTTTGTCTTTGAAACTGTAGTTTCTTAAAGAATACGGTCAAATCGGATTATGATATTTTATCAGGAATGGATTACTTTATAATAAAACTTCTTGAAATGGAAAGCTCTTACCTTCTACTTTGACACAACTAGTTAGTCAGTAGGTGATTGAATATTTTGGCTTATACTCTCGTAGTTCAATAATGTTCATCGGGTTATAATAATTTCTTGGTAGTTGTCACTGAGTATTGTTTATTATCAAGTTTGGTTCATGCTTTGAATTTGATTAACATGAATCTTTTATCTGTTTAGTATTGCACCAAATCACAAGTTTACTTTTTTGAGTGCCTGAACTTGGATTTTTTATGTACATGCTTCTACAGAATTTGGACCCAACAACTTCAAATATCGAATACTGTTGTACAACAGCAGGTAAATTCTAAGCTTAGTTCTTTTGTAGGCTAATCTCTGCTAATCTAGATCTGTAAATAGTTGAAATGAGCATTGATTTCCGTGTGTGTGTTTCGAACTTTTAAATCGCTTAAGATAGTGGGATTTCTGGGTTACGGTGGAGGACAAAGTGTTTGTTGGGTTACTTCTAACACAGAATTGAGCTGAAAAGCGAATGAGAACTTGCAGCCAAATCTAATAGTAGTTCTTATTCAAATGAACTCGTCATGGTAGAATTACCATATGTATAGTTCTCTTCAACGTAGCCCTTTACTTGGAACTTAATGTTTTCCTTTTGGACCAAAACTAGGAACTTAATGTTGCTGGGTTAACTTGCAAAGTGCAAATAACCGGATTAAATTTCAATACAAAGATGTTAAATGCTATTTGGTCAAACTCGTGCCCTTTGTTGGTTTTCCACTCTCAATGAACGAAAGATATAGAAGACGAGTGAAATTGTAACTCGTGCCTTTGGTAGCTCTAAATGCTCGCCATTATAATCGACTTTGATAAAGTTCGATAACTTTGCCACGATTTACGCACTTGTGACATGGGAGATTTGCATTAGTTAAACAATCATAGTTGCTCCACTTTTCTATCCTTTCATGAATTTGCTTGTTGTTTGTGTTTAGTGATAACTTACACGGATACATTTTCATGAGCAGAAAAGCTGGTTGAGGAACAAAGAAAGTTCGATGTCGTGATTGCTTTAGAGGTATGCCCTCAAAGGACAACATCTCATGAACTATACAAGATTTCGAGTTATCTAGCATTTCATATAACTTAGTCCTTCACTAATTCTTTATATACTTTTCGATATCATAAATCTGTCTATTCCCCCCATTTTGTCGATTTTACATAAGGTGATTGAGCACGTAGCAGATTCTGCTGAATTCTGCAAATCTCTCTCAGCTTTAACTACTCAAGAAGGAGCTACTGTGGTTTCAACAATTAACCGTTCTATGAGATCATATGCAACTGCCATCGTTGCTGCAGAGTACCTGCTACAATGGGTATGATTTTACCGACTTCGACGTGCAATTACTTATCTGTTCTGAGATTTTTTTTTTCTTGTGTGGTCGCCGTTTACGAATATGTATGTTCATAATATGTCTCTTGATCTTATGCAGCTTCCTAAAGGCACGCATCAATGGTCAAGTTTCCTTACCCCAGAAGAGCTCACCATGATTTTAAAGCGTGCTTCGATCGACGTAAGTGAACCAACCTACCAATCCCTTTGATATTCGAAATCAAACTCTTCCCGTGACATTATGATTTTAAAGCATGCTCTATGTTTGGATGTATAGGTGAGAGAGATGGCCGGATTTGTGTTCAACCCGATCACAGGGAGATGGTCTCTATCAGATGACATAAGTATAAATTACATTGCATTTGGTACTAAACAAACTAAGGAAGAATAGGGTTGCTTAAATATTAGAAAAAAATATTATTTTGTTGTCCAAATAATTTAATTTAAAATTACATTTAATAATTTAATTATCAATATATCTATGAACGTGATACTTAAATAATTTCCATGTATCTTTTTTAAATATGTATGTAAATTCTTACTAATTAAATTAATTAAATGAAGAGTTTACTCTTTGTGGATTATTCAAATGGACAAGTCTATAAATGCTCTCGTTTACTGGACAACCCGGCTCTATAGGGGTGAGGTTGGGATCTGAACTCTATAGGTTTTTGACCGGATCGTTCGACTTCGGTTCATATCGGGTAGTATTTGTTTATAAATATTTTTAATCTTTTGACAACATATACATATCTTGTATATAAAGTGATTAAACTTGATTTTAATATTATGGATGTTTAAAATTATTTGACCAGATATTAAGGACATTATGAAGGGTAAGGTCTGACTTGGACACGGTAGCTACCGAGTTAGCATGTACAACACATTTTCCTTCCATGACCGTGAGGGCAATCGTGCGGCTGATACTATGGCTTGTTTAGCTAAGCCTAGTGACCATCACTGCATTCTGTTTGAGGACGCTATCCTACGAAAGTGATCGACTAAGCCACATCTGAACACACCTGGTATGTATGCATCAATTACAAGTACACAAGGGATAGATAGTGAATGTAATAAAATTTGAATCCGAAAGAAAACATTCGAGACATTCAAGAACAATAAAACTGTAAGTCGAGTCTAGCATCCGTGATCTCGCAACTGTTGCTCGAATCATTGAACGACTTTGCTCTCAAAAGTTCAACCAAAAAGTAAGTCACAACCTAATATGATTAAACTTAGAATATCATCCATAATAAACACCACTCACACAACTTTGTAATCCCCTGTAATCAGCTTTGTCCTCTGAGAGAACTTGGGAGCAGCTCCACCTCTCAAAGGAATGATGTTCGCAACCTGCAACGATATTTCTCGTTAAGTAATAATAATATATTTTACAGGGTTTAACGGTGCAATTTAACTAACACAGGCATAAAAGTCGGCCAGAAGTTAAAATCGATAACAGAAAAAAGTAAAATGGCATATCATACCTTCAGGTCACTGTATGTACTAGTAGCCATAAATCCGACAGAAATGGGGAAGAACGCTGATGAGTCAGCGGGAGGCACCACAAACTCCATAGATCCACTGTGAATATGTCACTTATAAATCAATATTATAGTTTAAAGATTTAGCACTTGGAGTTTTGTAGTGTTGGGGAAAAATAGACAGACCTGCGGTTAGAGTTGTCAATGAGAAGTATGGACCATTCTAAGACGGAATTTCTCGAGTCATACCTACATGACAAGAAAGAATGTATATAAAACAAAAATCTACACGACAGTTCATGTTATGCAATATTATAGTATTTTTTTCACACTACACAGTTTGTTAGTTACATATTACGAAGATAAGACAAACAGAGTACGGCATTTTGTTAAGTATCATCCCTAAATCATTTCCATTTACCTCCATTCACCATCAATCTGCCTGACATTTGGCGCCTCCCTAAGAGCCGGAAGAGGTACAGAAATCACGACATTTCGCAGATCAAACATGGTGGAAGCTTCATACTCTATGCTGACATAAGTTTCATTTCCAGAAACTGAAGGCCAACAGTTGACTGCAACACAGAAAAAATCAACCATTAAAGTATACAATAGCAGTCACACACAAAGAATAAGCAAACATTAGGTTTGAAACACACTGGTCAAAGGCACCATTGACTCATCTGCACTTTGCATTCTCCACTTCAAAAGACCAACACCACCTTCATCCCCACCTGGACCAGTGGGGAAAGGCCTATTAGGGTCCTTCAACCCCAAAATGTTCTCATTGGAGAACAATTCCTTGTTCATGTTGGGGTGAGTCTTGAAAAGAATTCCAGGATTACCCCCAGTTTCAATCTGAAAATAATGCATGAAAAGATAATTGGTAAATTCAAAGATGTAAAGGCATTAGGAGAAACATATATTGAACTTTAAGGACAACATGATTGTTACCTGAACTTGGATGAGTCCATCTTCCTGATTAAGAATTTGAAGTGACAAGGTCCCTTCAACTGCAAAGTTACTAATTCCACCATCTCTTTTCAGAGTGACATTGAGTTTCTCCTCAACAGTCAAAGTAACAGGATCAGTAAGTGGAGCTGCAGCCACTCTGGATTGGCCTGCCTTTGGCTGGACATCGTCAACTATGAGTTCACCTTCTGCTTTCAGGGATTCTAGGAACTGGTTTGTTTTTTGTGATTTACCAAGCTGCATGCCAAAACCTTTAGGAGGAGCAGTTGCAGATGAAGGTTGGCGGCCTAAAAATACAAGCACGTGGTCAGAAAATGTCTGAAACATTTGAAGCATGTCCAGAAAAGTGAGAAACATCTTGGATTTACTAGGGAATTAAGTAAAGCAAGTACAAACTAATTCAATAGAAACCTGAGAAACAAATCAAAATCCAAGGAATGTTGTGGGTGTGGCACATAATGCGACTAACCTTTAGGCTTGGTAGAAAAGGAATCAAGATCAGTGGTTAATCCACCAAATCCAGAACCACTTCCAAAGCCACTTCCACTGCTAGAAATGCTCAGTTCACTAAAGCCAGTTTCTATTCTTCCAGATCCCATTGACATGAACCCTCCTTTGTCACCTCTGTTCTTATCAATCTGCAGAACACGGCAGGAATAAAATAGAGTATATACAAGAAGAGATAGAGTAGTACAAGGACCAAGAACATTGCAATAAAAGAACCTTGCTCTTGTCAATCTCACTAGCTTTACGCTTCATGACATCCTTAGTTTCATTGATCTTGCTCTGCAAGACCAGCTTGTGCAACTTCTCTTCATGACTCTCCATCTCACAGTATTGCTTAACCTGTGCAACAGTCACATTTTCCTTGTGCCCAAGACAGATGACTTCATCAAAAGCAAAGATCAGTTCAAAAGCACTCTTGCCAATACCCTCCTCATCTGGAGAGTAAGAATACTCAGTTACCTAGAAAAAGTACAAGGAATCATGTAAATACTCTGCTCTACTTGGCTAAGACAAGGTTATTACAAAAAGGCTAAACATCGTAGTTGCCAATAGTAACAGATACAAACTCTACAAAGATGCAAGGCCAAAATCATACAGGAAAAGAAACCACTCCAGAAACAAGTGAACTTCTAACTACTCAAGGCGGATCGAAGAAATAAAGAAAACGTAATGTAGTGTTATTACATAATTTATTATGTTCAAAGATTAAATAAGACAAGAAAGAAATCAAACTGAAGCTAAAGCATACCAGCTTGGAGAGCAGTCTTAGAGTCTCCAAATCTTCAAGAATGTTGCTCTGTTTGTTTGTTACAAGAAGCAAATAAAGAGCTTCTATTGGTTGATAAACATAACGCACATTCTCAGTCTCAACATATGTGTGTTGCTTTCCTGTGCCTACCAACTTAGGGAAAGCTGCAAGAAGACCTTCAATTCTTATCCGAGTCATGTCCACAAACTGCCTGGAGAGAAGCACTGCAATAAGACCCAAAAAAATGCGAGTGAGACCACTAAAATTTGAAGTTTCAACAAGAACACAAGTAAAGCAACTACAAAGAGATAACACGAAAGTCACCTTTGCCAGACTTGCTTACAATTGAAGCTGCAAGTACAACCTAAAACAAAAAAAGGGGTAAAATCAGACACTAGAATCCATATGTTTTACCTTGAATAAGGAGGAAATGCATTACAAACACAAATCATAAGCAATCCAAACTAGCAGAGCGGTGCAACCAGAAAAATACTGGAGAATACTTAAATAAGCCACAGAAAAGAGAATTTCAACTACAATGATGATACTAGCATCAACCGACTTTCTAGCAATAAAGAAAAAACACATCATTACAGAAAACAGAACATGGATCTTGTAACTTGAAATATCTACAGTTTTTCCAAAATGAGTAAATAGTTCATTCAATACATATACGTAATAAAACAATTAAACTGGAATCCATTCAAAGGCCTACGTCTACTACAACGAACGATTGGAAAAAGAAAATACAGAAAAAAATCTTACCATCTTGGTTGAGAAGCAATCTACGCAGACAATATCAAACTGAAGATTTTATCACAAAACCTATAAAAAATACAAAATGAATTTAGGATAAAAACGAGCAAAACATAAACAGATGGAATCAAGATAAAACAAAACCAAAATTACATAAACGATCTATAATATGACAGTACATCTGAAAACATAACAAAAGCGACTCAGATTTTCTAATCAGCAAATAGATCGGCAACCTCAGATCTGCACATCAACGTGCTTGTAAATTCAAATATCGGTAAAACAACTGAGAGAATGCTCGGCGAATCGCCGGGAGAACAACGACAGGACCATATACATGATTCTCCGTTCATAAGTGTTAGAAACATAAAAAAATCAATAGAATGGAAGGGATAAAAAACAGATCTGATCATTTCATCCTCTTAAATGAGCAATTGAAGTGGAATTTAGAGATATGAACAGAAGCTTACTTCGATCTGATCTGATCTGTATTCTGAATCTTCTTCACTCTCGCTGAGATCGATTCTTTGAGACCTGACCTGAAGTGGAAGAAGGTTAATATTCGTTCTACTATTATATCAGAATTTTGGTAGATCCGTCTATTCGGACCGATTTTGGATTGTCCGGTTCGCTCCCTGCGGTCCAATGTAGCGTGAGATTTTACTCGGTTCAGTCGATTTTTTAAGGTATAAAATTAAAATGGGAAAATTACATTGGTGGTAACTCAATGATCATCATTTTTCGTTTTAGTCCTTTAACTAACTTTTTCTTTTAAAATTATCTCTTTTAATAGCTATGATAAATATTATAAATAATTTTAATATTTTAAAAAATAAATATGTTAGAGTATATTTTAAGATCTATAAAAAATTTATATTACATGAAAAAATTATTATCTATCTGAAGCGATTTTGTCCTGAATAGATAAAAAATATTAAAATATTATAAATTAGAAAAAATCATTACTTGTGAGTGATATTTTTACCCACAACTGTAGTAATTTTCTCTCACACCGTAACTTTTGTTATAGATCTCAAATTATATTATAAATTATTTTATTTCTCAAAATTTTATTTAAAATTATATTATTTAAAAAAACAATAAATATTTTTTATTTTGATGTATCTCGGTTAAAAATTATATATTATTTTTTAATCTCTCTAATGAACAAGATATATTAAAAATATTTTTTTTCACTTTAAGCCAAAGCTTAAAATATTTTGGATATTTTAAAAGGAATTTAATATTTTTATTCTTATTAATTACTATTTTAAATATAAAATAATGGAAGATTGTTTAATTTTAACTTTTTAAGTAACAAAAGAATTGTTTTTACTTTAAAAAAATAAAACAAAAAAAGCATTTAATAAAAGGGAAATAAAAAGAAAACGCTGGCAAGCTGTGCACCCATAGCGCAAGTTAGCAAATTTGATTTGGGAGATATATTGGAATCTGCGTAGAGCTGCCCGAGTCGTCGTCGTCTTCATCCCCGAGCTTGCGCGTGTTAGCAAGGGAACCGGAAGCTTTCTCGCCTTTGCAGAATTTCTTTCTTTCTCAATTGTGATTCGCATCGCCAATATTTGATCCGATCTGTAATTCCTCTCTAGGAAATTAATCGGTGAGCTATCTTTACCTTTAATTTCGATTCAATTCTTAAATTACGAATAGATCAGCTTCTTAATGTTTCAGATACGATGATTATGCAGCTATTTATTTTTCAATTTTTTTGAATTAAATTATTTATTATCTTATATAGTTTTTTTTTTCCAATTTTTTCTTTCAATTTCTATTGTTTTGAAAGCTATAATCTTAGATTTTGAAAGAATGTTAGATTCAGTTGATTAGGGTTGGATGTAATTTGTTGAATTGTCTTTATTATCCAATTTGTAGCAACTAACAGAGATAGAGCTATGGCATAACAACAGAGATTGATTTACTTTCATCCCCCCCCCCCCTCCCCCTCTAATCCTTCCCTAGAGCAATATGTATCTGGAGAAGAGACCAAGAACCATTGCGGATATCGGCAATGTGAGACGGCCTCCTTCGCTGGTGGACCTTTGTGTTAGAACAGCAATAGATAATGTAAGGTACCTTGGAGATGTCGGTGAGACAGACTCGCATCTACTCGAACGTATTCTACCGCATTGTACGGTTGATCAGTTATTGCATGTGGAAAAGTGTACAAAAGTAAGTTGTCCTTGTCCTGCATTGTATGTGCCGGAATTTTGTGTTTTCCTTTGGTTCTGTTGATTTAATATGCACTGATTGATTGGTGTAGGAAAGGGATCTTACTCCGGTAACCGATAAACTATGGAAGAATTTCTATGAGCTGCAGTTTGGTCGAGAGAGTATGAAAGTCGTAATTGAGAGGATGAAACTAAAGAAAGTCTCGTTTAGATGGAAACAGTTGTATGAGGTAATCTTTAATGATTTTTTACTTGCATACCATCTTCTTGCATGATAGCTAGGTTGTTGGCGCCTTTACTTGTTCCCGAGCGTTGTTATATCAACTTCCCGACTAAAGTTGAATGATTTGTTGCAGGCAAAATTGAAAGATGTTAAAGAGGCCGAGAACAAAGCGATTGATCAGCTGAGACAATTATACAAGAAAGAAGATGCTCGTAATCTCCTTATTCTCTGAATCATTTATAACAATATAAGCTGTGGTTTTGACCAGTAGCTTGTTTTCTACGAGGGATTCAAATATTGGTGCGCTACCACAATAGCGACAGTGGCATTGTTCGAAATCGTTATTGCAAAAAATAGCGGTACGCAATACATCCGTTATTGTTCGCAACTGCGACCGAAAATGCGACTGCAACCTCAATTTAAATCCCTGTTTGCTACATTAACAAAATTAGTTTGTTGCAAGCACGATTTTCTACTTGTGTGTGTGTGTGTGATTGTGTTCCAGCATCTATGCTCTTTGCATCATCAGAATTTCTTACATCTACTTCAATTTGATTAGGAAAACAAAGTCGGCAGGTTCAGCTTTGCACAAAGGTCCCGCCTTCAAGCAAAAGAAGCTTTTTTTCTGGTAACGTTCTTTGTTTCTCTGAAGTTTATTGTTTTCTTATTGTAATATAAGCAGTTTTGATTTTCGTTGCCGTTAATAAATAGTGTATTTCGTAGATTGTTGGTTCTATTTATAAAAATATCTTAACATCTTCACTAGGGAGTGGACCTGGCTGCAGTTTCTCCAATGGCAAGAGCAACATAATGAAGAAAGCAAAGATAGATTTTATGAAGAGGTAATCATTTTTCTCTTTTACGTAAAAGGTAAATCTCCAATAACCGGCATCGAGATTAAATTGTTCTTTTCTTCTCATTCTATCTATAAACAGTCAGGAAGTGAAAAATCTTGCAGCCATTAAGAAAAAAGCAGTGCAGAGTCATCACAGGTAATACCCTTGCCTCTATATTATTCAATTTTACACTCAAACAACCACCCATTAATCCGAGACGACCCCTCATTACATTGGCTTCTTGAAACACAGTGGTACTGCCATATCAAAGTCGAGTGGGTTTTGCGGAAAGAATCCTGCTTCAACATCGAAGCATACCAAACCGTTGGAGAGGAGATTTTAGAAGAATGTAAAAGTTTAAGCGTACAGTCCCGCAACAGGTTCTGCTACCTCCCTTCTTTTTATCTTTGTAATGTTCGGAAAGTAATAACGATCCGTTTGTGACTTCATGTCATAATAAACATTTTTTCATAATGAAATTATTTGTAAGGTTTTTGCATTTTCCTTATAATAGAATCATAGCGACATCTTTTACTTGAGGGGAAAGTTTTCAATAATAACTCTCGAATTTGATCGTTACTTCTAAGCCGGGTTTAGGGGTTATAAAACCGAACTTATCGTAAGGAAATGTCCTACCGGAGAACTTGTGTCCGGTCATGTATAGTTTATCAAGAGCAAGTTTTTCGCATATTAAGGCTTTGTTTTTTGTTGTGATGGAAAACTTTGGTTTGGGATAGGACGCTTCAATGGGATCTTTTCTCTTGGCCGGAGGAGAAATTACCAAACGTCTAGCATTCCCTCACGCTCGGTGCCGATAAATTTTTTTTTATTTGATTGAAAGAAAAAGGAAGACTATGCCTTCGTCATATGAAATATGAATTAGTAAGTAATAATAGCATGACACTTCGAATTCGATATGATTTTTTTTATTTCTTTTTTTTTAAAATATTAGATTATGTATCGAAAGAGTTGTACGAGAGAATGGGGATTTCTGCAAAAGCTAAAATAATAGATTTTTTAAAACCAAGGTTTAAAAAGATACTTTGGGGGAGAAAATCAAGATTTTTATACTTTTAATTTTTTTTTCAGTGGAAAAATAAGTCTAAGAAGTCAAACTCCATAAAAAAACAAGAGCTAAGTCAAGCATGTTTTTAAATTATGTTCATTGTCTTGCTTCATATTTGTATGGGACCAAGTGATTATTGTATTCGTTTTCGTTCTTGTTGCAGTTTTCACAACTCTTGTTCTCCAATGTCGGTTCATTAACCATAAGTTTGATAGTTCGATCGAATCAAGTCAAAGTTTTTTTAAATTAATTAAGTTTACGAGTCTTATTTTAATATTCAAATTTTATTTAAAAGTTTTCTGAATCAAGTTGGAGTTTATGAAATTGATGAATGGGTTTGGGGACCTATTAAAAACTTTACAAAAAAATAGTGGTTTAAACTAACATTTTCAAAAAAAAAAATTGAAGGATAAGTTTACATTTAAAAAAAAATGTGATTCAACGAAGATTTTTGAAAGTTGAGGATTAAAATAGATTTAATTAAAAATATTCAAAATGTTTGAAGCTTCGTATGAATTTCTAATATGTCGCACATGGCCCCACTAAATTATAATTTTCCAAAATTTTGTCGCACGTGGCCCCACTAATCCATCCATTGTTCTAATATGTTATATTATTTTTTTAAAAGTTTTTAGTATGTTATATTAAATTTGTAATTAGGATTGGTAGGGGGTAAGGTGGGTTTTTGGTCGTCCTGATTTTTGAAAATTAAAGTAAAGAATTAACCGGGTCAGATTGGGGTACATCGGATCAAGTTAGGGTCGGATATTTTTATCATCCTTGTTTATAATTATCAACCTCTCTCTGAATATTTAACATTTACTCGAATCCATACTAAATTGGATCGATTAATAATTACATTTGAAGATCGTATAATAAATTTAAGAAACATACAACACAAGAAAACAAATAAGTACATTATTCTTATTAATTAATAAGAATGATCGTCACTCTAAAAAATTATATATAATATTTAAAATTTTTATGTATTAATTACTCTTATTACTTCTATTTTTTTCTTTAATGTGGTTATTTTCTAAAAAGATTAAAATTTTTCTTTATCAATTTTTTTGGCAGAAGATGTTGATTTTTAATGTTTATACAAATTGTATATAAATATTTTTTTTTCTTTTGATGAGAAATTATTTTTTTAGTTTTTTTATAGAAGTTACTTTAAATTTTATTATTTTAGCTGTTTTTTGTCTGTATGATAATCTATTTGTCTATTTTTTAGGATTTATGTGGTAATTTCAGTTAAAGATTTTTTTCAAAATTTTTATATATTATCTATTTTTACCCTCTAAAATTTTATAGATATGCTCTCATGATTTTATAAATTCGTCCCGTAACATAAAATTCTATGTCCGACATTACACGTAACCATAATTGCTAATGCTAAAAGCAGCATTTTCACCATTTATTGCAAACAAGAACACACATACATGGTTTATTAGACCTGTACTCTATGAACTTATTGATGTTATATACAAAGAATTACAACTATAGATTCATATATCAGTGCCATATGGAAAATAATGATTTACACTTATACAGCTTTCAATCATATACTTAACAGTACCTGCAGATTAAGTTTTTGACAGGGAGTTTCAACCATAAGCTGATGGCGAAACCTACTGACTTGACTCGACGTATTTGTTCTTCTAAGCTTCTGGTATCGGAGGAAGTTGTTCCTGATACATGAGGAATTGCATAGTGAATGCATGAACTCATGAGATAACAGTAAACATGGATATAAAGAAAATCGATGTATGAAGTAATGAGTTACTGAATTTACCTCTGCGAAACGCAAACGGTGATGATGAACATTAGAAGATCTAACAATGGTTTCCCACTTGAGATCGTTGGACGGAGTTGTGTTGGCCTGAGTTCCAGCATCGTTACATGTACCTAGTGAAGACCATGAGGATGTGTTTCTTGACGAGATGGCGGGTAGGGTGCGCTTTAACCAGGATTCTGATGGAGCTTTTGGTAAAGGTAGTGCAAGAGGATGTTTTAAGTTGCTGCCACTAGAACTCCCTCTGTTACTTGATTTGATTTGCAAGCAGCTTTCCGAATCAACCTTTCTAAGCTCAGTTGCTGTTGAGTGTGTAAATGTTTTAGGGACTTGTATGTGCTCTTGGTGACTTAACTCAAAGGTCACTGGACAATCCATATCATTCTTCCTGTTGTGAGTAACATCTAGGCATGTCAATGTACTAGAATCCTGAATCAAAGCTCGATCCCTTCTGGTATCATCCGATGCGTCGATTTGCAAGTAAGGAGACTGTTTTTCAGGTGAAAGCAGGGAATATGGATCCACAGACTCCATAGTCTTATGCTGCACTGCTGCATTCTCATCAACATGATTCAAGTGCTTGGACTCCTTTAATGAAGAACTCTCCTCCATTTCCCCAGGATTAACCGGGATCTCGAAATCATCCTTAATGGATTGAGTTAGTGCAGTTTCATCTGGGAAACATGAGTTGGATGATATTACCTTGTGTACGGAATCTACATATAGAGTCTTCTCAATAGGACTTGCCGAACCTGATTCCAGGCTAATACTCTCACTTGCCAGCAACTCTTTAAAAATCTTCCTTTCTTTTTTAAGAGGATCAATGCTGCTAACCCTGTAATTCTTAGCCTTTTCAGGAATATCAAGAAACCCTTTTTCTTGATGTACCAACTGTGAAATTTGAATGGGAGGTGATGATACTTTGTTACCCTGCAAATGCCTAAAAGGAAGAGCTCCACCCTGATTCGGGCAATCACTTCGATAACTATTCTTGCTAGATCCTCTCCCTTGATTATGTTTATCCTCAATAACCTCCTTTGTTTGGGCAATGCGTGTTAAACCTTTCTTGCCAGCAACCTCAGCATGCTAGAAAATATAAATGAAACTAATATTTAATTTACAAAAGGAAAGCAAAAGCAAAAGTAAGATTTAGACAATCCCATTAGGAGAAAAGATCATAGGTACCTCATTTTCAGTTTCACTGCAATGTCTCAAATATGAAGATTTAGCCTCTCGCCTACGAACAGAGTATGCCGGTTCTACTGTTTTTGGTGCCTGAACTTTCATCCCTGGTATGGGGTTCAAAAGGCATAAGGAATTTTTAAGCAAGAACCGAGGAAATAAACCACAGACATTTGCTGAATAGTTATCAGAATGGCTATAGCAATCATCTTCAGTTTCTTCCAACCAATCATCTTGTGTATAATGTCGTAACTTCTTTGGACTGGACGCACGATGTGGTTGCTGTGTGTCCACCATTACAAGTTCCTTTATCTGTCTTGGTGACTCTCGTACTATAGGTTGTTTCCTAGTAGCATATGGAGGTGTTTCTGATGCTACAGCTTTCGCTGCAGGCAGAAAACGATCCATCATGAAATCCCGAGTTTGTGGATCGGATGAGAAGATTCCAGATGGTTTCATATCTGAACCATCCAACTCACTCAGGCCACTAACACTACAGTTCATGAAGAATGATTCTGATCGTGACAGTGTATCGAGTGCATCCACATATGCCTCACCTCTATCCTTTGATCCAGAGCTCCCTGTCTCCTCCCTGTCTCCATTTGCGGCGCACTCATACTTAGTTTCATCAAGAGCCAATGATGAAACATTTTGAGAACTGGAAGAGACATTTTCTGTTTGGCATGGTGCAAAAGTTTTAGCATCAGACCGTTTTATAGAAGGCTGCTGCATATCATTCAAAGCCCTCCCAGGTGGAAGCTTTGGGGCAATGGGAGGCTTGTCAAGAGCATGAGTTTGTATATTTTCTTCTTCCTTTGGTCTACCTGGAGTTTTCTCCCACATAAAAGGAACTGTTCCAGGGTTCCTAATTGGACCTGATTTCAGTTCAGATTTATAAATAGGTAGACGGGGTATCTTGCTGATTGATTCATCAGTTTTCTTGTTGCCCTCAGACTCAGAACCTACAACCTGCGATGTAAAGCGCCTCACCGAAAGAAGTGGCCGGTTAAAGTCAAGTTGCTTGTCTTCCATCAAATTCTTCAGCAGCATATATCTGTTCATTTAAAATCAATGCATCATATCAAATCCTAATGAACAACATATATATGATCATTCAGTTTTGTGCTTTATCCAGAGCTCAACAAAATCTGTAATTTGTTCTAATCTAAAAGACCAATAAATTGCATATTGCTTCCATTGAAGATGCTAACAAGGTCTATATGCTATGTTACCGGATTAAGTCAAACATAATATACAAGTATGTGCTACCACCAGTATACACAATTTTTCCTAAGTTTCTCCATACATCCAGAGGATTGATTGAACTTAAGATGTCTGAATATGTGTCGAATATAAATGTTGAATGCAAGTATTGTATGAAAAATGGAAAGATCGAATAACACACGCTTAGATGAAAAATCAACCCTTAAACTATACCCTTTTCTGCTTTTAATTCAGAAAATATTTTTTGGTCAAAATAAAGTACACAAACCATTATTTATGATCATTTAAGTACCTAAGCTATTTTCTTGTCAAAACAATGTACCTAAACTATACCATTATTGCATTTGTCCCTAAATTATCTTTTGGTCAAAAAAGGGCGATTTTTTTAACTTAGATAAGTATCTGATTTAAAATGACCAAAAATAATAATTTAAGTACTTGTTTTAACCAAACAATAGTTCAAGGACTAAAAACAAAAAAGTGAGGTACTTTAGATACCTGATTAAACCAAAAATAGTTTAAGGTAGGAAAAGATATGAAAATTGTACTTCTAATTCATCATAATCCTATTCACAAATTCTTCAATCTAACAGAATCCAATGGAGTATCTTGGATCAAGTTCAGTTTTGATTTATTTTCACTGTTTTTGCAGAACCCCAAGCAGACAAATTGCTAAAGACAGAGGAATGCTACAGCTTTCATCTACAACATGAATAAATCCATACTAAAAACAACAGCTAAGTAACACACATTGGAGTGGCAGCAGCATCTTATTATCAGCAAATCCAGTATTAACAACTTAAATTTCAAACAAAATAATCACAGAAAATCAAGGAGGAAGAAGAGACAACCAAGTTTCCCCTTCATTTCCATAACACAATCAAATCCAGAAAAATTAACAAAAAAAAGTACCGATTTCAGATTCAGATTTGTCACTGAAGCTAAAGTTATGAAGAAACCAGCATCCTCCTCGGATTCGAAAGGGAAAGAAACGAAAATAACAACATGGAATCAAGCACAATAAACACAGATCTTTCCGTTTCCGATTCGGATTTTTTTCATTCTTGTTTCTCAAGTAGCTGAAATTAGATCTCAACACCGACCGAACCGCGCAATAATCAGGAATATTTTAGAAGAAGAAGAAGAAGAAGAAAGTACCTTCTGAAATGTGAAACGGATACCTACTCCCAGTTCCTTTCTTGGCAAAGAAACCATGAACATGAGCTGCCAAATCAATGCATGAATTACTTAGTAGAGAAAAAGAACTCGAAAAGAATCCATGCTTATTATAATCGGAATATGTGTATAAATTAATGAAAAGAGAGAGAAATAATAAAGAACAGAGAAGAGGAGAATCAATTTGTTTGTTTGTAAGCTTATAGCTAAGCTGGGGCCTTGAAAGATACTGGAAATGAAGAGAAACAGGTTTTACCCGCCATTAATGGAAACTCAATTACTGTGAAAACATTGGTTTAAAAACAGAATTAACGAATTAGATGAGAAAAATTCAATTCTATTTGAAAAAAAAATATTTTATGAATAGTAATTTTATAAATTCGATTTAAATTTAGAAAAAAAAGTTTAAATGAGTCGGGTCGAGTATTAGCGATATTGAGCTCAATTTAATTCGTTAAGAATTCGAGTCGAGTTTAGTAACGTTGAACTCGACTCGGTTCGTCAAGAATTAAAAATAAATTCTGATCGAGTCTAATATATTGACCAAATTTTGATCAACTTACACTCGAATAACTCGTGATTTATCTCATCACATTTGTTGCCCTAAGAAAATTAATGTACACCCTTCGTCAGGTTTAGCGAAATTCGGATTCTAATATATTAAAACTTTCACTAAATTTGATTTAATTGTAATTTTATAAATTTAACTCAATTATTTTTTTAAATAAAATATAAAATAATATTAAAATATCTTAAAATTTTAAGTAATTAGTGGATTGATTTTTATATTTTAATTATATCTTCAACAATTCTTACTATATGTATATCTCGTATTAAAATTTTGAAAAAAATATGTATGTATATAATACATTAGTTATAAAAAGTCACTTTAATTAGAACTTATCAGTACTATAATATTATAAATATTTATAATTAAATTTGAATAAAATCTCGAACAACAACATTAAATTTAAAATTTTCAAAAAAAAATATAAAATATAATTTATCAACTCGATTCAATTGAATACTTATATCTGATTGCTAGTTGATTTTGAGATATACATTAAAAAATTTAAATAAGACCAAAGTATTTGACTATTAACATTATAAATAAAATAAATTAACTTAAAAAATTATTCCATAAACAATACGAATAATAGTAATTATATATTATAAAAGTAAAGTAAATATATAATTTAACTCAAAATAATTTTAATTATAAAAAACAAAAATATTGACTTTGAAATTGTTATAAAGACTTAATTATAAAATAAATATTATTTTTTTTGCCAAAAGTAAACAACATTTCTTCTTGCTTCTGTTTAAAAGGAATCTGAAATAATTATTTATTATTAATATGAAATTATATCATATTGTGTCGGTACATTTATATATTTGATAATAATGTGAATGCATCATATAAATAATACAGGTAAATATTAACATTTTTTTGAAGTTAGTGATTTTAATTTTTTTTATTATATAAATAAAATTTTTTGTTTATTTTATTTTTTAATGAAAGTAATTTTATTTTTTTATATATATTTTTTTATTATATGATAAATATTTTTTATGATTTGATAATTTTTTTTATTTTATATTTCAATACAATGACTGATTATAGAGGTATTCAATCGGTCGGTTCGGTTAACCGATCGAACCGAACTTTTAAAATTTAATTAACCAAAATTTTTTTCGTATTAATCGTTAACTGAACCAAAAGAAGTTTGGTTAATTCGATCAGTTAATTCGGTTAACCGAACTTTTTTAAAAAAATTAGATAAATTACACAAATGGTCACTAAATTATGTTAAAATATTTTTTTAGGCACTGAACTTTCAAAAATTATAAAAAAATATTAAATCTATCAAATTATTATACTGATTCATCGTACGTTATAAATTATTAATAAATATTAAAAAATTTAATGATTATTTTTTAATTTAATAAATTTAATTATGATTTTATGCTAATTTTATAAAGTTTAATGATCATTTTATAATTTTTAAAAGTTTAATAACCAAAATAAATATATATAAAATATATATAATATAATATATAAAAAGTTCGGTTAATTAACCGATTTTAAACCGAATTAACCGATAACCGAAGTTTCAAAAAATTATTAACCGTTAATCGATTCGATCTAAAATTAACCGAAAAAATTTTCAGTTCGGTCAGTTAACCGAAATTTGTAATCATGCCAGTTTTTTATGTTCTAAACCCTTGGATTAAATTTAGTAATATCTGTTCTAAAATATAGTTCTTACCATTTGACATTGATCGCTCAATCACGTTGCTGACATTGCTGGTGCTCAAACCCGTAACCTCTAAGAACAACAATTGTTTCGTTAACCGCTTGAGTTAGAGGACTCGTCCGTGATTAGTGTTAATATTATATGAAAATATCAAATCATATACTTAATTTATTATAATAATTATAAACCTAATTATAATTTTAGTTTTTTAATAATATTAATATCTTCTATTTAAAAGAAAAATAATTAACAATCTTCCTCTCTTTTAAATTACAAATTTAATATTCATTAAGAATAACCTTTTTTTTTCTCTTTTCATAAAAAAATGTTTAAAAAATACCATGGATAATGAATATAATATTAATTATAATTAGAGTATTTTAAACGACAATTCTACCCACTGTTTTAGATCATGTGAATTTAAGGAAAAGAAGGAGCAAGTGAGGTGTCCAAAGTGCTTCACAAGGGCCATTGACCATTGGGAATTGTAAAACGTGGGAAAGATACGGAAAAGTTAGAACCGACAAAAAATGAATAGTTTATTCGATTCGGTTAAATTTTGACTCGATTTAATTTAATTTAATAAATTTTTTAATAAAAATTAAATTTAATCAGGATGAGCTTTTTTTTGAGAAAATTTAATTTTTGAGTTTAAAATGTAAAATATTTAATTTAACTCAATTTAAGATTGATTATATAGATTTTTTTCTAATTTTTAAAAGATATTTATAATAATATTGTTTCTATAATATTTTTATAAATAGGTATTTAAAATTAAATTTTTATTTATAATTTAGTCTTTAAGATTATATTTTTATAATTAAATCTCTTAAAATTATTTTTTAAAAGTCGAGTTTAGAGTATTTATTTATTTTTATTTAATTATTTAAAAAAAGCGTTTGAGTTGGATTAAGATTAGATTTAAGATATTTATTTTTGAATCGAGTTCACGTGGGCTAAAAATATGATAAAAAAAATACCCTAAACCAGAGATTTTGATTTAATCATGTAATCATGCAACTAACACAAATAAAATATTGGTTGCTTTATTTGTCCAATATTTTATGTGATTGATTATTAATTCTTATTAGGTAATTCAACAATATAATAATCAATATTGTATATAATTTGTAAAATATTTATGTCATTCACCTAATTTGGATTTTAGTGTTAAAAATCTTTGATCCAACTCAATTCGATATGTTTTTAATTTTTATATTTTAAAATTATGACAGATCAAATTCGAGTATAATCTTTAATTTTTGAAGTGAGTTAAGATCATATTTGGATTTTTATGTTTTTGAAATGGGTTCAAGCAGTGACGATTTTTTTTACTTTTGTCCCTCTATTTAATTTTTTAAAAATTAAGTTTATTTATGATTTGCCTGTACTTTTAAATATTTATATTTTTCTCCCCTAACCTTAAATCCTAACTCGATCTTTAGGTTCAAAAAAGACTATATATATATTTATGATGAATCGAGCCAGATATAATAATTTAATTTTTAAAATAAGACAATCAAACACTGATTCGTCATGTTATCATACCCTGATCCAGGGACGAAGGCACAGGGGTACAGAGCGACAATTGTCCCCCAACTCTTGAAGATTTTTTTTAATTTTTGTTTTCTATTTAAATTTTATAGATTTTTTTATAAATTCATTCTCTACTTCTATATATTTACGTTTTATTTTAACCTTAAATTTCGATTTCGTCTATACTCGTACCTAATTTTGATATTTTAGTGTTATAGTTTATGTTCATCGTCCATAGTTGTAGTAAAATAGTGTTTTTTCTCTCTATCTGTCAGTTTAGTAGAGAACCAGTTAGGTAAAGAAGGCAAAACTCTTTCAAACAACTTTGTAATGAAAATATTCTTCTTATAGATCTTAAAATAAATAAAGTAAATAATATAAACAATCATCATACTATAAAGTTGGTGTCGAAATGATTATTATTTTTTAAAAAATGATAAATATATCACTTAACTATTAAAATGGTTCTAATATAATTACCCACTGTTAAAAATTAATGGACTGATGACATGATAATTAAAAATAAAGTAAAATAGTTACTCATTTACTCTTTCTTATTTATTTATATTTTTAATTTAACTCTATTTTTATTATAATAAAATAATATAATTATTTAATTAGATGGTAAATGTATCACCATCTAATTAAATATAATTGTGTGACTGATGAGGGCCTAATGGCCTCTGCCCCCGAATAATTTTAAATTTAAAAATAATTTGGTTTCTCAAAAATTTTAAAAAAATCTTTTTTATTTTTTGTTTCTAAAAATATTTTAAAATCAATCCCATTTTAAGTTTATGAAAAATTTTCATCTAGTCTTAGATTTTGTTTTAATTTTAGTTTAAAATTTTAAATTCTCTCCCTCAACACTTTGCAGTATAACAAATACTTTCCTTCATTTCAGAAGAAAAACCAGACCGGCGACATCTCCGCGAACCGGGTTAGTGAGTTTCCAGGTGAAGAATCATTCGGAGTGCAAATTTACATGTGCAGTGCCGGTGGAAGCAAAGAAATGCTAGATATTTACATTTATATTATTAAATAATATGATTCAACAAGGTGTCTTGGTGTAGTTGGTTATCACGTCAGTCTAACACACTAAAGGTCTCCGGTTCGAGTCCGGGCGACGCCAAATAATTTCATTTTATTTTTTACGGCAGAAAGAAGGTGGGATCGAACCCGGGTCACCCGCGTGACAGGCGGGAATACTTACCACTATACTACAACGACCTGGACGTGAGTTAGTTTTTAATTAATTTACATAAAATCTAGAATTCATGCAGCTCATAATTCCAGTTCGTTTACGGCACTAACTTTTCTATTCAATCCTAAGCTCGAAAACCAAAGGAAAACCAGTCGATACCCAATGGCTGAAGACTTACGCACTTGAGTGTACAAGGAATGCCCATAAACCATATCTTTCCTTGTATTTCAGAAAAAGAAGGGAGATGGAGATGGAGGCATGGAATTGGATGCTTTCGAAACGAAGTTTCACGGTTTGTTTTGCTGCCATATCCTTTCTTTCCGTGCTTGTTTCGTCTTCTTCTTCCGTTCCTTCTAATTCGCTTCCCCACGGAATCCACCCATTAGGTATTTTTATTTCAAAACCCCTGTTCATCATTTTGTTTGTGTTATTATTATTAATTGAATTGACTTTGTTGATAAATGAATAGATTCCAAGTATTTTTCTGCGGAGGTTATCAAGTGCAAGGATGGGTCCAAATCATTTACCAGAGACCGTCTTAACGACGACTTCTGCGATTGCCTCGACGGAACCGACGAGCCTGGTATTCTCTTATCCTGTCAAATCCATCCCTTTACTGTTTATTTGAAAAAATTTAATAATGTTACGGTACTAATTAATGTATTATCTCTAGTGTAAGCATTCAATCAAGTTGAGAAAAAAAATTCGAGATAGTCGGGTTAACAAGTCTTATTTGTAACTCTTTTGAGTTCGAGTTTATAAAATTTGAGTCAAATTGAGTTTAGTTATTCGAGTTTTTGTTCAAATTTAATTGTAAACAATTATGACGTTATGTTACTACTTAATTCGACTTTTTAAGTCGAGTTTTGCTCGCTAATCTTTACGCTACAATCGGCATTTTCATAACATTTTATGCTGTAGCTGGGAAGAAGACATTTGCAGTATAAAATTCTACCTGCCATTGATATTGTGTTTGCATTGATTTAACCTCTTGATTATGTGCATTTATGTGCCAAGTACATTGACTATGTGCATTAATTTGCTATTTTGTTTTCTGACTTGCTGAGTTTCTTGGCTGCCCTTATTTTTTTGTGCAGGGACTTCAGCTTGCCCAGCAGGCAAATTTTATTGTAGGAATATAGGAAGTATACCTCGATTCATTTTCTCTTCTCGAGTTAACGATCGTTTTTGCGGTGAGTATTATTCCTACTGTGTTTGTGTTAACCTTTGTGAACATGGATTGATGTTTCGAGCAGGAAACTAAACAATTTTTAAGGAAATGTTTTGTTTTTACATGGAGTAGGATAGCTAGTGCCATGGTTCGGATAATGTGAGTTATTTTTGTGTTCCACCGTGGTGGATGCCGTCTTTATAGTTATCACTCATTCACTCTAATCTAGAATAGAAAGAATACCTGAGATTGAATCTTTACATGCCATTTCTATCTCATTCTTTTTTTATTTTCGATAAAGGATCGACACTGAAACTGAAAACTAGTTCCCAACCCCATACTCTCCACCTAGTCCTACTGCTTTGCAACATCTTTAAGCTCTTTATTCCTTTCCAAACTCTTGGTCTTCTAATGAGCAGGTTTTGCATCTTTAGATTTTCAGTTCAAGTGTTGTACTGAATTCCGTGATTCCGAGCCAAATGTATTTCGACCTTGGCGAGATTTTCTGATACTTGTTTTATTTCTTGTTAATTATGTGTCAACTTTCAGATTGTTGTGATGGAAGTGATGAACATGATGGTGGCATCATCTGTCCCAATACATGCATTATGGGTGGTGATGTCGAGTACAAAACTGACAATTATATTTCTACATTTACTGATCTGCACTCTACTAAAGTGAAGGAAATGAAGATTGGGATTAATATAGAAGATTTTATTCAGACCCTTGCAGGTATGCCATATGATTTATGACACTGATTTGGCTATGATTTTGGTATTGAATATGATTTATGACATAAACAGTCAAGTTGGTACTTGAAGTTTTAATTGCTTGCAATTTAACTCCCGAAATTTTCAAATTAAAACAAAAATTAAATCAAGCCGTAAGTTCGGATATTCGATTTTTCGAATCGTATCTGAAATGCGCACCCCTATATAGAATGGGGTGGTATGATATGACTGATTTCCCCCTTTCCCTACATGCATTTCAGACTATTTGTTCTAGTAAACGTTCATTAAGAGTAGGATGGTGAGTTGCTAGCTAGTTCAGAACAAATCTTATAGCTTCATATTGCATTTTGATGGTGAGAACTATGAAGAGTCCCACTAGAAAATTTTCAAGGTTTAGACACTTTTATCATGTTATAATGATTTTTTTTGGACTTGTAAATCTCATGCATGTGCATGATTTGCTTTCCTCGTTTTAAATGACGAAAATGGTGCCTTGGTGAATCCAGGTTTGAAGATGATAACCGTGGCGGAAGTGGCTCTCGGTTGTTTTCTGGTTGCTAAATGGATATCTTATAAGCGTGTCAAGTCTAGGAGAAGACATCATAGATGACAGAATCCGCCATTAGCTCGGTAATATACTGTAGAATATCCTTGTCTTATGCTTCCACTTTGTTTATCTGTTAGAAGGCATCCTTGGAGTTGGATGCATGCTGATGAAGGGTTAGAGAAGCCTTCTGTTTCTGATGTTGATGCAACAAATTGCATGAACTTTTAAAAGAAACTGATATTGAAAGTATTACAGATAATTTTGCTGCAAAATATGTAAGAAAAACCTTACTTTTTTAAGTGAAAATGATAGATTTTTAGATATTTGTAAGTTATTTTTATTTTGACCAAGAGTTAATCTAACATTTTCAATGTTTTGCTTGCTGAAAACTAATGATCTTATACAAGAAATGGGATAAGAAGAACAAGGGAAACACCCGGCCGAGTCGTGTTGCCGGATTCCGGTGCAAATACCTGCAATGAAATCATGCTACGTTACCTAATAAGAATTAACTGTTTGCAAGGCAACTCTCAATATCTCATGATGTTCAGTGTCTTTCCGGTTCTAATACCTGCAATAAAAAGCTACGTTTCGACAGACAATACGGCGATCAACGCTTGTGGATCAACCTCTTTGCTCGAGAAGGAACAAAAGTATATATGATTGTTAGATGCTAAAAGAACTTACTTTTGGAAGCAGCATTTAGCCAATGAGGATATAACCTTCGCCAGAAGGAAGTATACTTGCAGTTGTCGGGGGCTTAATAGCTCGAGCAACGCTCTTTCGGACCTGCGCATGAGATTCTGCCTCCTTCTGAAACATCCTAACCAGCTCGTCCAGCTCTAATTTTCTCACCTCAACATCCTCATCAATGATTGGTTTCTTCAGCCCAAGATAGAGCAAGCCAATGGAAATTAGAGCTGCTCCTAGGAGGACCAGGATACCAGAAAATATAAGAAACGCAAAGGGGGAATTGTCATCGTTTCCAGGTATTCCATCGACATTGATCCCGAAAAGTCCGGTGATGATGGATAGAATGAGGCCACAGCCACCGAATATGCCTAAATTATGTGACACGGTGAGACTTCTGTCCTGAAAATAGCACCGGCACGTTTGAAAAGCTTCGAACAAGTAGTAAAAGTGATAACCGGATAGAGCAAAAGGAGGTAAACCTGCAACCATGCGCGAACCGTACTCTGCATAACGTCTTGAATTGTAAATAAGCGACCTCGAACCGCCTCTTGTTCCGAAATCATTTCCCTCGTACTTTTTCGTACTCCATTGAGCAATGCCTTTGTTGCATTCCCTCTCAAATGTTGAAGAAGCTCAAACACAATCTCTTCTCTTGCATGGAGAGACCATTTCACTCTTATGACCTGCGGTACAAAAATGATGGATCTTCAATGTATAACATCTTGTAATGTTCGGAAAAGGGTAAAATTGAGTGCCATCTCCGAATAGACGATTGATTTACCTGCGTGGACAACCTTCTGATATCTTGGTTCAGAATTATTGTAAAAAGATGCAGATCTTCATGGTTCCTCCTGTTGATGTGATAATTATTGGTAAAATATGTCATGCACAGGAAAATAACAGAGTCAATATGAATAACACCTGTTCATAAACTTCAACTCGATTTCATCTGCTTCACCGAAAATTGTTTTCCGAAACAACCTAAGACGTAAAATTCGAAGAAAAAGTTCAGAACCTGAGATCATGTATTATTTACTACTTTCTGATAAGATGATATCCATAAATTAAACTCGATTAACCTGTCATCCCATCTTGCGAGGCGGCAAGTGAGATGTGCTATAACCTCATGGATAGTTCTTGGGATATTAGTGCCTCCGGCGATAAGCATTTCCTGACCGGAAAATTAGGGGACAATATAATCACTGCACTTCTAAATATCACAAGCATTGCGTGCAACTTAAGTTACGAATATTTGCAGGGTACATGAACAAACCTGAACTTCTGCAATACCTAAGACATTGATGGTTGATGCAGACCCTTTGACATGCAATGCTGTTATTAAAAAGTTTTGTGCATGCCATGATCTCAGAACAATTGGGATGTCATCTTCTTCTGCTAGAGGATCACCAGCTGATTGTCCCAATAGCTCAAATAACAGTCCACCGGCAACTATGACCGGAACCTGTCGATATACATGAAACAAATAAACCGCATTCAATATGACCCGAATAAGCTTTGGACTAGTCACAGACTTGATGGATAAAAATGACAATCCTGCATTACTTTGGGAGCATAGATTTCACCTGGATTGCCACAAACAACATGTTAAGGAGCATTTGCATGCTAACTTCATTCAAGAAACTCTTAACCTGACCCGATGCATACGATAAAGAAATATGCCGAATATCGATTTTAACAAAGTGGGTATATGGTATACCTCATAGAATAGGTGCTTCATACGCTCGCTTATCAGCCTACTTTCATCTCGCAGAGCAACACTTATAGCAGGATGCAGCCAGGGAGCAGTACTTAACCATGCATTTACCGCGGGGTGATCTGCCGCCACATGACACCACCAAGTCGGTCCAAATGGCCTTTCCCAGTAAGGAGCTGCTAGATCTGCAACAGTCACTTCATCTTCATTCTCTGACAGCTCAATTGGCTGAGAGATCCATCCATCATCAACTTGCAGCATCTGGACTAGTTCATAAACTCTGCCCCAACCGATCGGTTTCCAATACGATCTTGGAAACTCTTCCCCAAGACTGAGATTTCTGCTACAAGGCTTTTCATATGATGCATCTTTCAAGATTGGAGAGTTAGCTAAATTGTTAGAACTAACATTTTCAATCATACGATTTTCGGGTTCGTATGCATAGATCCGCCTCCTAGAGGCTTCTTTCGAACTGCATTGTGCAGACCAGAGATTTGCATCAGATTTTAGCTGACATGTC